>CM060978.1:204300627-214300627 GCA_030765065.1 Deroplatys truncata | reverse complement strand
TGTTGCTTTTCAGTTGTTTCTCGCGATTACTTGGAAAGAATATGGCAATTTCTAAGCCAGCATATAACGAGCCGATTTTTAAACATCTGACTATCGATTTGGTTTCTTTGATATGTATGTACACTCGCTTCCATTTATGCCGTCACCGTAGCTTCGGAAGACATTTTACCAACCTACTCAGTGGGCATGTATATAGCAGGGAGGGGTGAGTGCAGAGTTCTGCTTACGTTGCTCGACCAAACAGTGGCGTGTGTTAACTGTAGCTCACGCGATGTATGCAAATATTTCGGAGTTGCATCGTGGAAGAATTGTGGTTACGTGGGAAGCCAATTTGCGATTTGAAAACATTGCTAGGGAAATTCCATGCAGAATTCGTACAGCCCGAGGGTCGATAAACGTCTGAAAAGCAGAAGGGGCTGAGAGTCTTAAGGATAACAGAAAAAGAAACCGACGGCCAAATAAAACCGCGCCCGAAGAAGATGGCCCCTCGTAGACTTTTCAGATCATGCAAGATACCGTTGCACAATTAGGACTGAAAGTTAGTGTTCAAACAATATTCCGGAGGCTCCACTTGGTACACTTTCATTCAGAGATTGCTGCACGGAAAGAGTTCCTCAGCATCACCATCGAGAGCTGCGCGTAGTATTCGCTCTGCAGGAGTTTACGACAACTCGAGAAGAGAAGCATGGGAAACCACCATATGGATAGGCGAAAAAGTTTTTGCTCTGAACCTAATCACAAATTAAATGTTGGAGGACTGATGGTTTTCGAATAATTCCAGAATTTCGGCAGGTGATTGGAAAATCCGGACGCATCACATGTTCACCCTTGGGATGGATTATTACTGATGGTTCTGGTGAGTTCGTGGAGACCACGGCCAACAAGGACGCTCTGCAGTATGTAAAATCCTTAGGGATGTTATTATCCCTAGAGTGCAGGCAGTTTATCCTGCAGATGAAGTACCCGTTATTCATATAGTGTAAGATAGTTTAGTGCACATTCCTACGCGGTATGAGCTTCTTTGCCGACCACTCCGATATTCTCGTTCACCTAAGTCACCAGATCTTAACATAATCGAGAATGTGTTTGCCAGGATGTTCAAGTTTGGAAATCTCTGCAAAGAAGAACCAGAGTTCTTCTGGTTGAGGCAGCATTTTTAACACTTAAATAATTTCAGTATAATTATATAATATGAAAATTCAATAACAGACCGCCTTGAAGCAATATGTGTATGTAATAATTTGTAAAATGTATTAACAGTCATTGCATATGCTTATATTATTATATACATGTTCAATAATGTTATATGAATGATTTACGTAATTTAATAATGTAGGAGCTGTGAGAATAATAAGTTAAACGTTGCTAACAATGAGGTAACCTTGAGAGAATAATGAGTAAGAATGTTTAATAATGCTACTAGTTATTATTGGAGCAAAAATAATGTAATTTTAGGGACAGTTTATAAAATAGCCAATCAAAAACCAGAAAAAGCTTTAATTAAATGAAAGTATTCTATTGGATTAGGATTAGCCAATCAGAAACTGAAAAGGAGAAGCATTTACAAATTCAGAAGTCAGTTGCCTGCAGACAGCGTTACTAACCAGACACAAAAAGTGTACTCAAGAAATATAATATGCATTCGTGTGAGACGAAAAACAACTTTACGTGTTAAAAAAAGTGTAATTAATTAAAAAAAGGAATCTCACAGCTCTCTATATTAGTGAAGTTTTATTTAAATCGTATCGAGCATTAATAAAAGGAGTGAAGTAAAATTATAATCTTTGTAAGCCTACACTCTTGTTGCACTACAACCTTGCTAAGAGAAACGTATCTCTAAAATAAATACTGACGCAGCGAGGCAAATATAAATATGTAATATTTAAAGAAACAGTCAAATTACAAAGTTAATATTATTTTTAAACTTGGGGCAAAGGCCACCTGAAAGTACATTTGGGGCGAAGGCTGCCGGAAAATGTTTACTATACGTGCGGTTGCAACTACTACAAGTTCGGCTCCCCAACAGTTGAAATACAAAACAAACCATCTTCAATATTCCTACTTCAAAGTGGCGTCCATACATAGTGCAAACTCATACGTGGAGCTAATAAATTTCTTCTTCATGGTAACACTGTCATTTGCGTGTAGAGCCAGAGATTTTTCAGCACCTAAGTGATTCAGTGCCCAAGGGGCTAAATCAATTATTGGACAAGAATGGAGATTGGACATATTATTAAAATGATTTCTAGTGAATGTGTTTTCTTTGAGAGTAAAAAGTATAATTTACTTTAGTTTTACATTAGATCGTGAATTAAAAATACTTTTTCATGGAGAAATTGTGCAAAACATTGTTTTATTTAGTTCCATATTTAGATTGGACACATAACTCCAATAATGTCTAGTAAATGTATCCTTTTTGAAACTAAAATGTATAATGTATTTCAGTTTTACTTACTTTGGCATTAAAAGTATTTTTTATCATTGGAGTTGTGCAGAACGGGGTTTTGTTAATTGTATACTGGTTAAATGATGACGAGTGGCGACGCCGTGGCCGAGTGGTTAGACCGCTCGCCTCCCATCTAGGTCGCCTCCCAGGGACCTGCATGTGGGATTTGTGGTGGACGAAGCGGCGTCTGGGCGGGTTTTCTCCGGGTTCTCCGGTTTCCCCCGCCATTCATTCCACCAACTGCTCCATTTCACCAACATTTCGTTTCATCTACTTCCTTCATCCCATACCAGGCATCGGGCTGATCACCCACCCACTCTGTCTGCTCCTCGACGGGCCTCTGACCCCAGGCACCCGCTTGTAAGTCCTGGGGGGTGTAAGTCCTACATAAGAGGAGGGTAAACAGATAATGAATGAATGAATAAATGATGACGAGTAAAGCTATTTCTTAGAGCTGTATATTCATACGTGAATAAACTGTGCACGTAAAACAGGACGCCACTATTCGCGAAAATGTAAACAGATACATACATTTCCTCCTTGCTATACACACTCCACCTTTGAATGTCAGTAGAATGCCTCCCAAAACTGTGGGGACGGCATAAATGAAAAGGAGTGTACCTTCAACAAAGCGTGTAATTAATCTATTTCTGCAAAGATTTTTATGGATTAACATGAAGTAGTTAGAAATATAAGCTTTCGAAAGAATAGTCTGTAAACGCTACTACAAAAAAATCTGATGTGTTACACTCACATGACTTTCTCTACTCTATTTATACAAACGTTTAATCTCAATATGCTTCATGTTAATCGAGATGTTAATATAATTGCTAATTTTCTTGTAGGTGCAAGGGGAAAATGGTAGGCTTTAAGCGATTGTCAAATCTTTTAAGAGCTGGTTGCTATGTGGCGCATTCAATTCTCTTTGCATGTCTAGGACAAAAAAAAAATGAATAACGAATTCCCATTTGAGAAAAAGTATAATTATTGGAAAATTTAAGGGAATAAAAAGCAATATCTCGAAAATGGTCCACTCAACAAAAAATGTATATAACATAAATTGGTATTTTAACGCGCTCTACATTTTTTGTGTAGTAAAATTTTGTCTATCTCTTATGGTTTACCAGTTATGCAAAAGTCGTTCACAATGAAGTATACTTTTTGAGACATTCCCAGAAAATTCTAGATATACATTTCATTTGTCATGAAAATATCTTAAACATATGATTTTTAATCAAAATCGTTAGAGCCATTTTTGAGAAAATTAAAATTTTCGAAAAATGTTCAATGTAAAGGGTAATCTGGGTAATTGAAAACCTTCGTGTCGTATCTCTTGAAGATACTGAACCCAAATACCAAGTCTGGTGTTTATCCGACTGTTCGTTTCTGAGTTATGCTGTTCACAGATACAGACAGACAGACACACACACGGACTAGTTTCCAAAAATGCTTTTTTTGGATTCAGGGGGTCTCAAAACATATATTTCCGGTGAAATCTCGGTATCGAATTTTTGGGTGGAATACAATACTTCCCCTACTTGCTATACGTAGTAGAGAAAGTAATAAACGATACTAGAGAAAGCTATTTGAATTTTTTTAAGTCAAGATAGAAAGATGATCAGACATACAAAATGGGCGCTTTTTCTAAAATGATTCTTATTTAATTGAAAGCGCTCCGTAAATATTAATTCCGAGGGATAAATGGTGATCGGAATCCTTCTAAAACGGTAAGCATAGAAAATGTAACAAATGTTCGAAACCCGTTTATAGGTATTTGGTTACTTCAAATTTAATTAACAGAGTACTCTGGGAGCCTGCATATTATCAATCCTGTTGCTGGGGGACGGGAGGTTTGTGGCTTATCCAAATAACGACATCATGATGACCCTAACACCTTTGTTTAAGGAGCTTTTGCTTCAAAGGTTTCTGACAGCCTCTACAATACACTGCGTGTTCATTTCAAATTTTGTAATTACGTACTGTTTCGAGTCAATTTTCACTTTCTCTATTACGTATGGTAAGTAGGGGAAGTATTTCATTCCACCCAAAAATTCAATGTCGCGATTTCACCGTAAATACAAGTTTTGAGGTCCCCTGAATAAAAAACAGCCTTTTATAAAAAGGTTCGTGTGTCTGTGTGTCAGTGAACAACATAACAAAAACTAAAAGTTGGATAAATACCAAACTTGTTATTTAGATTCAGTATCTTTCAAAGATGCGACACGGAGATTTTCAAGAAAATACTCCCACTCCAGACTACCCTTTACATGGAACACTTTTAGAAAATTTTGATTTTCTCAAAATGTCTCTAACGATTTTGATTAAAATATCATATGCTTAAGATATTTTAATGGCAAATGAAATGTATATCCTGAATTTTCTGGGAATGTTCTCAAAAATACTCTTCATTCTGAATTAATTTTGCACAACTGGTAAACGCAAAAGATAGATAATTTTTTTCTACACAAAAACGTAGATCTTGTTACAACAGAATTTATGTCATATACATTTTTTTGTCGAGTGAATAATTTCGGAGATATTACTCGTTATTTGTTTGAATTTTCCAATAATTATACTTTTTTCAAATGGGAATTCGTTATTATTTTTTTTACCTCATGGGCATGCAAAAGAATGAAACGCTTCACATAGGAACCAGCTCATAAAAGATTTGACTAGCGCTTAAAGCCTACCATATTCCCCTTGCATCTACAAGAAAATTAGCAATAAGATAGTTTCTGCAAATGTTTATCTCTATTAACATGAAGTAGATGGAGAATAATTGTTTGTAAAAATAGTTTGTACAAGAGTAGAGAAAGTCATGTGAGTGTAATACATCAAAGTTTTTGAAGCGAGTGTCAGCTTAAGGGGAAGGACGTAATGTAATACTTGAGTTGCGGAGAGGTTGCCTGCCAAGAATGGCGCTCAATATGACATTCATTACTAATACGATTATGACCGTCGTCATGACAGGAATGTGAACCATTTTGAAACACTGAAACGAGTGTCTGCCCTACTATCGGGGTAATAGGAATAATTGCTTGCATTTCTTCGACAGAAAACATCCCAGTACTTGACTGCCGTTCAGGCTGAATGCCGTGCTTCATAGGCAACCTCTCTGACAAACCAGTCATACCCCTCTGCGGAAGTACTAGGGGGATTGAACTCTAGGCTTAGCAGCTAGACAATTGAATTCACATAGAATGTCATGTTACGCTTTGAAATGAGCTCCCAGTATAGGGAAACAAGAAAAATTTGAGTTAGTATTTACCAGCTTAGTGTTTAAGAATGGAGTGTTGCTATCGATGACGCTAAATCTAGTGTGACTCGCTTTATTGTTATGACCGTCATCCAGATGTACTTTGTGAGTGAGCCAGCATAGTCGCTAGTTCGACCCTGATAAAGCGAATAAGACTCTGAACGGGAACTAAAGATAATCGAGAAACCGAACGAGACGATGATTAGTTTGCTTCATTGGTGTTAGAAACTTAACCTTGTTATTACAAAGTTGAACACATTTCCCTGCCTCTTTTTCATTTTGATTTAGTGACAAGCAAAAATGTAGTTCAAAGAACTACTTTCTTCTGGTTTATGCTTTTACTTTCCTTACTATATATTTACTGTAAGTGGAGGAAGTATTGTATTCCACTTAAAAATTCAATGTGGAGGTTTCACGGAAATATATATTTTCAGACACCCTGAACCGAGAAAAAAGGAGTTTTTGAAAAATGATCGTATGTGTTTGTGAACAGAATGACTCAAAAATGCCGAATAAATACCGAACTTGGTATTAAAGTTCAGTATCTTCCAAAGAGCTTTTCTTTACAAGGAAATTTTTTTTAAAACTTTGATTTTCTCAAAAATGGTTCTAACGATTTTGATTAAAAGTACACATATTTAAGGTATTTGCTTAAAAATAATGTGTATATGTTGAATTTTGTGGGATATCTTGCCATATCCGACATATCCGTTATTGTTTTGAATTTTTCATTTTTTTAAAGTACCACCGCTATTCAGTTGTTTCGCATGATGTTATGGAAAGAGTATGGAATATCAAGGCCAACCTACAGAGACATATGACTATACATTCTGGTTTTTGTATCCTCTAATACCTACAATGAAATGTGTAATAAAACTATTTCTGCAAAGGTTTATTTAGATTAACATAAAGTAGGTAGGAAATTAAGGTTTCTTAAGGATAGTTTATTGTAGC
The DNA here is from genome assembly GCA_030765065.1 of Deroplatys truncata. Classification (NCBI taxonomy): domain Eukaryota; kingdom Metazoa; phylum Arthropoda; class Insecta; order Mantodea; family Mantidae; genus Deroplatys; species Deroplatys truncata. Next base: position 214,293,971 of record CM060978.1, on the reverse strand, counting down.
TATATAAGAAATAAACTATAGTAAGTAGAGAAAGTCATGTGAGTACAACACAACATTTTTGTTTTCTGTACCACGTACATAATAGGTAGAGAAGGTTTTGCATTCTACCCAAAAATTCGATACCGAGATTTCACCGGAAATACATGCTTTGAGGCCCATGATTCCAAAAAAGCTTTTTTAGAAAAAGGTCTGTGTGCGTGTGTGTCTGTGAACAGAACTCAAAAATGAAAAGTAGGATAAATTCTAAACTGGTATTTGAGCCCAGTTAATTCAAAAGATAGACACGAAGATTTTAAAGAAAAATTTCCACCATAAACTACCCTTTATATGGAACATTATTCGACATTTTTAATTTTGTAAAGAATGTGTGTAAGGATGTTGAATAATATGCCATATATTAAGGATATTTACATGACAAATAAATTATATATCTTGAATTTTCTGGGAAAAACTTGCAAAGTCATTTCATTCGGCATATTCTTGTATGACTGGTAAACAGTAATCAACAGACAAAAATGCACTACCCAAAAAAATAGATCTCTTTAAAACACACAATTTATTTTAAATCAGTTTTTTTGTGGCATAAGCCATTTCCGAGATATCGTTATTAATGTTTCGAATTGTTCAATACTGTGTCATTCTTTTCAAGTCCTTTCGATATTCAGTTGTTTCTCGCGATTAAATAACTGTTAGTTTTGTATTGAGGTGCTGGATACCAGTACCTAAGTTGTCGGTTTCCGACGTATACTTAGAATTTATTTAGATGGTTTAGTTAGATAGCTGGCTACCAGTTAGTTATTTTTACTAGCTACCAGTACAAATGTAATTGTTGTATGATTATTTTGAGTTAGTGGATGGAAATTTAAAATTTTTATTTTAGTTACTTATTTACTATTACTTTTTTGTATTTTCTTTCTTTTAACTAGTTATAGTTAATTATCTGTACAATGATAATGTAAGTGTATTCTGTTAATAAACTGAAAATTTGTTAATACACGTCCCGGTTTAGATAACAAGGTGCCGGGATGGAGTATTACAGATTTTATTTATTTATTTGTTTCTCGCGATTACATGCAAAGAGCAAGGAATTTTAAGGCCAGCGTATAGCGTCCATTCTAAAACATTTGACTATCGCTGTTATTTTTGTATCCATAACGAAATGTGTAATGCAGCTACTTCTGGAAAGTTTTATCTAGATTAAAATGAAGAGGACAGGAAAATAAAGTTTCATAAGAATAATTTGTATACCCACTAATAAGCGCTAGAGGGTAGAGAAAGACATATGAATGTAACAAATCAGTCTGTTTTTTATACGAATATAATCACATTGCTTTGAATTAATATATTGCAAACATGTGACTTTTTGCATTATTTTCTTGTCAATGACAGCACCATTTGAACACCTTTGTTTTTTGTATGGAAGCAACAAAATCAAAATATTTAGCAATTATCAGCAGTTTATAGCTCGAAAATGTTCATGTGACTATGTGCATCCAAAACGTATTTCTAAAATGAAAACGACCCTTGAGGTACTGCATATAACCACTAGCGCATATTTTAATTGAAGACTTATGCATGGTAGAATATTTCTGGGAATGCAACCTTATGCTAAGGTAAATAAGGTTGAATATATGCGGTTTCTTTCCATTAAAGCTTGCACTATTTCTACCGACGCGGCACTCAACTTCTAAATTGCAGTTTCACCACGCTCTTTGATTCATGGAGAGATTTCTGCAGTTTCTATTTTCCTGGCTCTCTCCCGACTTCTGGTGCACTTATTTTTGTAGGGTGCAATTGAAGACAACTTTCTATTCATTGTAGCATGAGATTTGCATACTGACTGTATAGAAACGTTTCAAATAAACGATTTCCACCAAAGTCTTCTACAATGTAGAACTTAGCATCTTTTTTATAAGTATGTTTCTCATGGTTTCAGAGGACATTTAACAATTTCCCAATTCAATAACTGTTTCTTTAAGTTTTATTTGATTTAAATAAAAAAAATAAATTTAGGCACACTAAAGGAAGTTTAATAACCAGTGCTATTACCAATCTGACACTAGGTGGCCCAAATAAGCTGTCCTTTGCGGTTTTTTTATTTCTCGCACTCATATAAAAGAAGTTGCCGCTTCCTGATGTTCAAAAGGGCAGTGAAGGTACAAAGCGAAAGGTCACTGAGGTAGTGCTGTTGTGTTCATGTGTTTACGGGGTAATTTCGTGTCATAAGCGTCGCGTGGTCGCCTGCATGCAGTCCGAGGCAGGTCATTCAGATAAAAAGGTAACGTTCACCAATGATGACCACACGAATCTCTGCGGAGACGCACCAAAATGCAGTGAGGCTCGAAGGTTGTGTTCTGAACATTTTCTTCTGCGCATTTTTTACTTTTTCTACTACGTATAGTAAGCAGGGGAAGTATTGTATTCCACCCAAAAATTCGATACCGAGATTTCACCGGAAATATGTTTTGAGACCTCCTGAATCCAAAAAAAGCATTTTTGGAAACATGTCTGTGTGTGTGCCTGTATGTGTATGACTGTGTGTGTGTGTCTGTGAACAGCATAACTCAGAAACAAACAATAGGATAGACACCAAACTTGGCATTTAAGTTCACTATCTTCCAGAGATGCAACACAAAGGTTTTCAAGAAAATCCCTCGAGTACAGATTACCCTTTACATGGAACATTTTTCGAAAATTTTAATTTTCTCAAAAATGGCTCAAACGATTTTGATTAAAATATCATATATTTAACATACCTTCATGACAAATAAAATATATATCTTGAATTTTCTGGGAATGTCTCCAAAAGTATTCTTCATTGTGAACGACTTTTGCATAACTGGTAAACCATAAGAGATAGACACAATTTTACTACACAAAAAATGTAGATCGCGTTAAAATACACAATTTATGTCATATACATTTTTTTTGAGTTAACCATTTTTGAGACATTGCTTGTTGTTCCCTTAAATTTTCCAATACTTATACTTTTTCTCAAATGGGAATTCGTTATTCATTTTTTTATATCCTAGACATGCAAAGAGAATGGAATGCTCCACATAGCAACCAGCTCTTAAAATATTTGACTATCGCTTAAAGCCTACCAATTCCCCTTGCATCTACAAGAAAATTAGCAATAAGATTAACATCTCGATATCTCGATTAGCATGAAATATGGAGAATAAGCGTTTGTAAAAATAGTTTGTACAAGAGTAGAGAAAGTCATGTGAGTGTAACACATCAGATTTTTTAATTGCTGTACCATTTATAATCAGAAATATGCATGCTTGCTGGTTATAGTATGTGTTCAGATAAGCTATACCTTGCCTAGTTCTTTTTTGTAGTATTTAACCCTGTTCTTACTACAGACGACACCACAGGTAGTGACGATATACAGAATGAAATTAATATTGAGGAAGGAAATATGCAAAGGAAACTTCCCAGAATTAAGTTTTAAGGTATCTCCCATTTGCCAATTATGAGAACTGAAAGAAACCTGGAGAAAACCTCAGCCAGAGAGAACGGTCCTCACTGGATTTCAACAGAGGACCTCATGCTCGAGTCCGTGCTTTAACGAGCTCGGCCACCCATGTATGTACTTTCTGGTTTTGAAAAACAGTAACAGTTGTGATGTCCTTATATAACACCCCGTTGGTTTATTGTTATTGTATGTTACTGATTATCACAATTTCAATACTCTGAAGATCTAAAAATTGGGTGTTAGCTTAACAGGAAAAGTAGGGGAAAGGTCCCTAATTTGAACCGTCTCTTAAATTGAACCGCTCCGATATTTTCTAAACTATTCGACAGATGTTACCATAATCCTAGCAGAAGCGTAGCGTGTACAGCTATGAATGCTTGGAGTTGTTGACTTTGTATTCTGAGCTGTGGTTTCACTTCTATGAAGTGTTGTGTGTTTTGGTGCTTCAGAAGTAATATTTGACTCATCTAGCTAAGCTTATACGACCAATTAGGCAAGTTTGAGATGAGCCATATATATTGAATGTTATGAAGTTTTTCTTTAGCAACAATATTCATGCATACGTTTTTTCAAGCAGCGTCTCTCCTAGTCACATAGATGCTAAAGATTCCAAAATGACGTGGCTCGTAAGTTGAACCACGTTTGAAACCTATATTGAGCTGGTCCAATTTAGGAAACCTATTGAAGTTCTAGGATTGTTCAACTGCGAATAGTATATCTTGTGAATAAATATCGATATAATATGTTAAGTTAAAAATAATTATGTTAAAAACAGTGGATGACATGAATATGTGAATGTGAATTGTCTGAAATTATGGACATGATCCAGTGTATGAGTTGTAGGATATGGCTTCACCAAAGTGTGCAAAAGTTAGTGATAATAAGAAAGTGTTTTATTGTGAAGGCTCTGTATAATTGGACTCTTTTGTATGAGAGTAAAAATTAGTAAAAACTCTATATTCGCGAATAATAACTTATTACAAAAACCAAGTGACTGTCATATAAAAATTCAAAATGTTCATGGAAATTGCTATTCTTATCACAATTTTGGACTCGCTTTTGTTGCTGATAGCATATTTGTTTTGAATGTACAATAAAATATTGTATTTTGTATTAATAAAAATACTTTTAAACTTCAAAGTATGTGGTTCATTTTAAGACACGGGTGGTTCAATTTAAATATCACGTTCCTAATTTGCACCGATTTACACCATCTCAATTTTTAAATGTTATTTAATTGATAATTTTATTAATTTTAAATTGTGTTGAGGATATTGATAGCGCAAGGATTTGTCACTTTAACGCTTGTATTTATGAAAATTTTGATTTGAATTTATAATTATTATTTACTATTTAGGCGTAAGTGGTTCAATATAGGGACCTCTCCCCTACTGAATAAATTGAATATAAGTGCTGGGGCTACAGGCTAGACATTGTGTTCCAGGTAAAAATTGTAATGGTCAAACGAGATAGCAGCCATTGGAGAAATGGATTCCCTGGCAACAGAGTCGACCATTAGCTTCACCTGCAGCTCGCAATAACTGCTAGAAGTTAAAATTCAGCACCACGGAGAGACATCCATCATTTCTCCTCTCTGATATGGCCGCAGTGGATTTTCCTTTCAAATCTCCATTATCTTGGAACCTGCAGCGTGCAGATCTTCTTATTCTGAGGCGAATGCCACACTCTTGATAACTGCTGACGACATAAATTACTCCTAGTGCTAAACCGCGGGTTCTGAAGGCAGCGCATTTAGCAAGATTAGAGTCGGAATCAAAGAGTTAATTGCAGTCGCTGAAAGCTGCAAAGGAAGTATAATTTAGAAATGCATTATTCAGATCGCTTTGGTGAATGGGTTGGAAAACTAACATAAGTGTTGAGCAATTTGTAGTTTTACAGAAATTTAATGAAATTGTTCGCAATGGAATATTCTTAGATTTTTTCAGAAAGTTTATTTTAATTTAAAAGTCAGCGTTTATGCCAGCCCATTCTCTTTCTAATACATTTTCTGTCTTAAACAGGAATTATACTTGGTTAAAAATAAAAATATCAATAGATCTATCCTGCCAGGAGATGCATAGCTTTGTTTCTTATTTTATGCTCCTAAGAACTTGCCAATCTAACTTTAACTATAACATTATTAGGCATTACTGATACTGAGGTTATGTATATTTTTCCGAAATTTGAAATTAAATTACAATTATGTGTACTTATTTTTCAGGTTTTCAATATCTTATAACTTAAAAAATCCGGTGCGTCTTACTCGCACGACTTTCTCTACCCTTTACAGCTTCACATACCCCGCCGTATATTACATTATTTACATAAAATGATTTTTTTATTCTCTTAATTTATTCATTACAGATACTTGACGTATTAATATCTTAAACGATAACTCAATAAAGTTTATTGTTGTTAGACAGTTATACAGCTGCAACAAAGTCAAGAGACACAATAAAATAAAAATTAGTAATATACATGTAAACGGAGCCTTATACAAAATTTAAAGTATTAAAATAATTTGAGATCGCTATAAATTAAATAATCAATAACAGGTGCATTAAGAACGGTAAATTAATTGATAGAATAAAATGTGTTATTATAATTTTTTTATCTCATAATGCAATTACAGCTTGAGATATCTTGTGAAAATTTAATGCCCATAAAGGTACATTTGTGTTTTATTTATCCAGTATTGAGGAATTTAAATCATTTGGCAATTTTGAGTACTATAATTATGATTTTGAGCATGTGCGATCACTTCTTCCATTCATTAGGAAGCCAGACGCAGGTGTGAGCGATCGTCGCTTTGTGTTTTCCCGTTGTTAGAGCGTTTGGAAATGTTCAAAACAATCGAACGACCTGCCGAATATGAAGTCAAATCAGTGACTCGTTTTTTAAATGCGAGAAATGTTACGCCAGCAAACATTCATCGCCCATTGTGCGAGGTTTGTAGGGAAACAATCATGAGTGACAATGCCCGATCACACAGCGAAACAAATTCAAGATTTGATCGCAACATTTGGTTGGAAATAATTCGACCACCTTACCTACAATCCGGATTGGCAACCTAGCGATTTTTTTCTATTTCTTCATCAGAGGAATTACTTAGTGGAAAATATTTCAACGACGATGAAATTGTGAAACGCGAAATGGAGACTTGGCTTTCATCATAGGCGGCATCATTCTTCGACAAATATAAACAAAAACTGGTTTCCCGTTACGACAAGTTACTGAATAAGATAACCTTAAGAAAATGACAGAGTTTTATTAAGAAAGAAGATTTTTGTAGTTGGTGCAATGTACCACAAGGCAAAACTATTAACAGGTCCTAATCTGCAGACCACGGCTAACAGCTTAACAAAGCCTGAAATAAGGAAAACTATTTGCAGAGGAATGACACAATGTTCCCTGAAGAATGTGTAACAGATTTAGTGAATGTTTTATTTGGCCCAAGGAAGTTAGCATTGAGTGATAAAATGACCAGAAGCACCTTCTTCTCAAAGCTAGAAGGGCTTAGGTGGAGAATTTATATCACAATTTCCTTAAGAGAGAGTTGGAGTGCTGTCAGAGTGCTCGAGCCCAGCATTATTTTTGAGATGCAGCTGAATAATGGACATATGAAATTTATATTTCAAAATTTCATCAGTTGAGATACACTGTGGCATCAGTGTTGAAAGAGATGGAAACAATGGAAAAGAAGAAGCTTTTTAAGAGTATAAAACAATGACTGACATTTGAAAAAGAAAAAATATCTGATGTGTTACACTCACATGACTTTCTCTACTCTTGTACAAACTATTTTTACAAACGCTTATTCTCCATTTACTTCATGTCAATCGAGATATCGAGATGTTAATCTTATCGCTAATTTTCTTGTAGATGCAAGGGAAATTGGTAGGCTTTAAGCTACAGTCAAACATTTTAAGAGTTGGTTGCTATGTGGAGTATTCCATTCTCTTTGCATTACCAGGACAAAAAAAAATGAATAACGAATTTGAGAAAAAGTATAAGTATTGGAAAATTTAAGGGAATAACAAGCAATATCTCGAAAATGGTTAACTCAAAAAAAATGTATATGACATAAATTGTGTATTTCAACGCGATCAACATTTTTGTGTAGTAAAACTTTGTCTATCTCTTATGGTTTACCAGTTATGCAAAAGTCGTTCACAATGAAGAATACTTTTGGAGACATTCCCAGAAAATTCGAGATATACATTTCATTTTTCATGAAAATATCTTAAACACATGATATTTTAATCAAAATCGTTAGAGCCATTTTTGAGAAAACTAAAATTTTCGAAAAATGTTCCATGTAAAGGGTAATCTGGGGTGGGGGGATTTTCTTGAAAACCTTCGAGTTGTATCTCTGGAAGATACTGAACCTAAATACCAAGTTTGGTGTTTATCCGACTGTTCGTTTCTGAGTTATGCTGTTCACAGACACACACACGGACATGTTTCCAAAAATGCTCAAAACATATATTTCCGGTGAAATCTCGGTATCGAATTTTGCGTGGAATACAATACTTCCCTTACTTACTATACGTAGTAGAGAAAGTAAGAAAATGAATGAAAAAAAATAATACAAAAATAGCGGCGGTGAGTATGTGGAGAAGTAGTGTAAGGTAATGAATGATGATGCACTATTTGGAAAATTTCTATTATTTGTTAAAAAATTATCAGTACACTATTTTAAATGCATGCCTCGTATTATACCAAAGTAGGATTCCATAATTAATTATTCCAATCAAAATGGTTAGAGCCGTTTTTGAGGAAATGAAAAAACAATACCATTTTTCTAGATAAGCGGTGGTTAGCTGTGCAGAATTTTCTTGAAAATCTTCGCCTTGCTTACTTATGCTGCATCTGACTCAAGCGTGAAATGCAGTATTTATCCATAGACAGGCAGGCAGGCAGGCAGGCAGACAGGTAGAGATGAACAAAAGATTGTGTTAAGTGTATGTGAACATGTGTAATTCCGTTGAAATGTCAATATACCAATTTGAGTGGACTGTAATACTTCCTCTATGTACTAAAATTATATAGGAGTGGAGGTAAATAAAGGATAGTTTTAGAAACCTTTTAACACAACAATTACATTTAGCCTGAAAATGCATATAATATCAAAGTCACGTAATGTTAAAGAATAGTTACTTAATATTACATCTTAATATTACTTTAAATTATTTGTTTATAGTTTAGTGAACCCTCTAAAGAAACTTTAAGATAATGTTCAACTTGGTATTTTGTGTTACGTCTAAACATGTTCATCACATGAAGCAACAATTGCGGCGTTCTTTACACATATTGATAATCTCTTCAAAAGTCACATTTCTGAAATTGCAGTGGAAAATACAGTATTCAGGAAGTAGTTTATCTGCCTTTACAACACCTTGCCATTCTAGCTACAATTAAAAAATTATTGCTCAGGTTTCCATAAGCAAACTGCATTATCATTTATACGGAAGAAGTAAATCCATTTTTCTTTTGAAATAGAACTCATTATTTTGATCTTCTTTAATAAGTCTTTGATGACGGCAAAAATAATGGAAAAAGGATTGTAACATCTGACTAAAATCGTATACAGATTTACAACTTGATTTATAAGTTGAAATTTTCTCAAATTATGCGATAATTCTTTTACTCTTTTACTCTTCAACCCACATGTTCTGATAATTTATTCAGCAAAGAGTGCACCCAGCTTCAAAATAATCTTATCTCCGAAAACAACTTTCAGTTTGGTTTCGCCATTTCAGCCTTCAGATTCAACCATTTGTGTACATGGATCTGCAAAGGCATCGGATGCTTTTAATGTGGTAATGGTTATAATGACGCTGTGAAGCAATGTGACGAGAGGGAATGTACGTAATTTATTTATGCCATTTTAATAGCAACGAAGTCATAAGACATTTTACATCGGGTGTTCCAGGCATATGCTTTTTATTTTCTTTACTACTTATCTATAGTAAGCTGGGGAGGGGTATTGTATTCCACCAAAAAATTCTATATGTTGATTCCACCATAAATACACGTTTTGAGATACCTTGAATCCAAAAATAAGCAATTTTAGGAGACTGTGCCTATGTATGAGTGTGTGTGTAGATAGAAAACTCAGCTTACGTAAAATAATAGAAGAATGAATGACTAGAGAAAGCATGTGAATGTAGCGCAGATTTTTGAAACCAGGGACTTTTATGTATTTACCTTCACATACCAATGTAGTTTCACATGAGCGAGTTCTCAGCCGTAACAGAATAATTATCAAATGACATCATCATCATCACAATTATCTCGACTAATACTATAAAACAGAAAGGTTTTGTGTGTGTCTTTATGTAGAGTAATCTTAAAAAGCACTTAAATAACTTTTTATAATTCTTTCACCATCGAAAATTCCTGTTTCTGGGCAGTAATATACAGTATAATGTTTCCAAAACTTTTAAAATTGGGGAGGGGGAGTAAGGGTTGTTTTTTATATTTGTGTTACCCAATTTCAGCAGAATTACAGAGGCTATTTGTGACAATTTATTGAAAATATGGCAGATGTTTAATGAGTTCGAGTTTGAAGGGGTAAAAGGGGAGGTTTAAATATTTTAAAGTTGAGTTATTGAAGGGGAGTTGTATTTCGCGTTTATATTATAATATTTACCTCTGATTTCACTGAAGTTCTTTCCAAAAGACTATTTGTTCTATGAATTTAACAAAATGTGGTACGTTTGGGGTTTACAATCTGGAAAAAATGATAAGATATTTTAAACTTTCAAAAACTTTCGCCACCCACACATTGAATCACCATTTTTAACCCCTACATACAAATCAACATTGTTTGGGCTAGACGGACTCTGTACGCCCATACTGTAGGACCCAAACGAAATTTTAAGCTATCTTTACAACTTTAAAAAACTACCGTAACCACATTTCTAACCCATAGAAATTTTTAAACCATGTCAAAATATTATTTTACAATTTACTAAAACCACTAAATCCAATTTTTAATTACGTAGTACTCCGAACATTTTAAAATCTACTCTTATTCTATTTTGAACTCTTTACAGACAAAACTACACTGCTTGGTCAATCAGGGCACACATTTATACCCTTTGACTATAGGACTTGCCAAAAATTATAGGATATCATACAGTTTAAAAAAATACTACCTCTACTTACTTTTGACAAAACTTGAACGCTTACGGTTTAGGTACGATTGCAAATTTTGTGATGGAATGGAAGGGAATGGAATACTATCAGAGGGGACTCGGTACCGATCCAGGGAATGTGGATATTGTACTTACTCCCCACGAGGGCGGGGTCCTCGGGAGGGAGGGAAGAGGTGATAAGAGCTTAGCCTGTTATAGCTTAGCCTGTTGTATCTCCCCTTTGTACCCATAACGAAACGTGTAATTAAACCATTTCTGCAAACGTTTATGTAGATTAGCATGAAGTGGATAAAAAAATACTTTTGTAAGGTTAGCTTGTAGAAGAAATATGTGATTCAAGAACATAAAGTTTTTTGAAATTCTAAACAAAAAATTGTCGGTACACACTCGCTAGGTTTAAGACGGCTCTAATACAAAAAAAATTAACACCATTTTCATAGTAATGAACATGGTATCTTGGCTATTCCAAATTTAACTATATGCTGCTTTCATATCCACATATTCGCACAAATATAAAAGTTATATTTAAAGAGAAGTTTTCAAACAAACACTGAAAAATCAGATTGAAAGGTTTGTTATTTTTGTAATATACTTCTATGAAATAAATTATGCATAACATTTTTATCATTCTTATTCAGCGATTATAAGACATTTTTCTGTATTAAGCTTTTTAAAACGTTTCATATCCTTCATGTGCCTAAAACCTGGAAAATTGATAGCTTCAGAAATATAATTATGTTAATTTATGTCGTCCTCCGTGGTGTAGTGGTTACCGTGCTAATCTATAGTTTCCAAGGTCGCGGGTTCAAACCCGGCGGAGGGCGATGGATTTTTCCGGGCTTAAACATCCTTCGGAAGGGAAGTAAATCCGGTGGTCCCGTGTCGTAAATTTACGGCATGCAAAAGAACCTCAAGCCTGATAAAGTGGCTTCTGAGCAAAATTACCGGTCTTTCACGCCCAATATAGAATGGGGCGCTTAGGACCACAGCAGTTAAAGAGCGTCCGTAAATAAAACTCAATTTAATTTGATTTCCTAATTTATAACATTGTATATAACTACCATTCTGTCCCTATCTCTCAATGTTTCTTCTTCTATTAACCCCTCCCTTCTCTCTTTCTTTTAATTCTGTGAAACGTATATACAGTGTGACGTTTTGGAAGCCGATACAATAAGTAACTTTCCGAGGTTTATTAACAATTCAAACTCAATGGTACACAAACTCTTGCCTGCTGTTAGGACTTTTTATATGCCAAATGATAGCCAAGAAAATTGGCATCATATCTGTCCATGTTTTGTATATAAAATAACTAGTTTGAAACATTGTGCTTATACACTTTGATATTCGTAATAGCTTTAAAAATACCTCAATAGTAATCCAAAATATACAGTCAACATCGACAAAGTTTCAGAACTTTAATAATCTAGGTGTTCTTTTTTTTAATTAATGTTCCCTTAGAAACCCACCTTGTGTAAATGAATTAAAATGTCTAATAAACTATTCTCTAATTGGTTCGAAGGTTCATATCAACTGGTTCCGTTATTTTGGGTTAAAGAGTACCACATACACACACACACACACACACACACACACACACACACACACACAAACACACCTTAAAACCAAGGTTTTAAAAATTCGATTACTAGTTTCAATATTACCTATTATACATATTAACATAAGTTATTTATCTATAATAGAACATTATCAGAACAATATCGGTTACATTTTCATTATATGCCTTGTAGATAGACTGTATGTTGGTAATTTGTCCAGCCACACACATATAAACAGTAAATTATCAATAGTCCATACAGCTAATTCGCTGACGAGCCAAGAATAAAGTAAAAGTCTATTCTGAAAAAGTAGTATACAAAGTCTATCAAGGTCAGTGTATTGTGATGCATTGAGATTATCGCGTGGAAGGCGATGTTCTTCAGCGCCGACCGACTGGCCGGTTGGGGAGATAAGGAGACGGAGGGGCGCTGTTTCCCAGACGTAAATTTCAGAAGCACTCGCGACGCAACGAGATAATTCTGAAAGCTCCTTTCCCTCATTCCAAGAAGCTTCCAGAATCTCTCGTCCGCTAGCGAGTCAGTTAGGGAGGTAGTGAATTGTTCTTGATACGACATGAAGCGCTGGTTACTCAGTGTGTTCTACGAGTGAGGTTATGAGTCACATAAGAGAGAGTTGCTACTGCAAGCGAATAGAGATATCTTGTGTTCGACACTCCAGTGAGTGTAGCGGAAAGAAGAAGAGGATGCTTTCATTATAATGCTACGTGCGAGGAAATTGAAATGAAGTGAAACAACTAAATCGCGTTAAAATTTACAATATTATTCTTAGTAGGATATACAATATTTATAAATTAACTTTTTCTAACCCGTGTTTCAACAGACACGAAAGCTGCAGTTAAAATTACATGTTTCGGAACATTTATCGTGTGCTGGCGGGTCTGTGTTTATTATTTCACACAATTAAATAATGCAAGAAGAAATGAATGGATGATAAATAATATGCATAGAATTAAGAAAAATAAACTCAGAGTATTAAAACTTAATGTTTCAGTTTTTGGAAATGAGATAAGAGATACAATAACAGAAAACAGCGAGAAGGGAGAAAAACACAACAAATAAGGGAAGAAAGTTTTAATTCGAGTAGACTGAACGGAAGTAGTTACAGAGAAAATTGTCCCAATGGTTAAGTTGTAAGGCAAACTAAACGAGAAGAAAATGAAGAAGAATGTCACAAGGGCGGAAGGGACAGCTGGAGAGGAAACACAAAAGCGAATAAGAAATAATGGCAGGAAACAACGCAATGAGAAAACGCGGTCTGGGATTTATGAAAGCTTAATTAGAGACAGTGACTGTGGACCTTTCATACGCAGTAAGGCTTATGTAGGACCTTGCAAGTGATTAACATTTCGCCGTGAAATGAAAATGCTTTGCACACAAGATAATCCTCTCTCCCACTGGCGCACTTAACCCTAATTACCACGTGCACGTGTCTAGCCCTAAATTACAGTTAGCTCTAGCACCAGGGCAAATGTTAACAGCCTCAAATCTGCACCCTATTATTGCTTACGGTGATTTTATTTTATATTCTTCCGGGTCCGTTTTAAAGTGAATCTCACGGATACTTGTAGAGCGCGAGGGAACAAGCAATTGGTTTTTTAACTTTAACACGAAAGACGAAAGGAAATTTCTTTTAAACCGTATATATGTCCAAATTTTTAAAACATAAATAGTTGCCGTATCTTAACATAAACATAACTACCTGCATTTAAAATTAAATATCTTACGCTTCATGAAAACTGGAGCACCTACCTAGTAGGGATGGGCTGAAAATAAAATAACGGTTGCATTGCAAGGCTTACCTTAATGTAACTGCTATTGAAGTATTGGAAACAGACAGTAACTAGTTACCTATTAACGATTACAAAGTAACAAATACAAAATAACTAGTTACCCAATAACTGCTACCAAAGTAACGAAGGTAGTAACTTATCCTGTTAACGGTTACAAAGTAACTAGTTACGCATTAACTGCTACCAAAGTAAGGAAGACAGTAACTAGTTATCCTGTTAACGGTTACAATGTAACGAATACAAAGTAACTAGTCACCTAATAACTACTACAAAAGTAGGGAATACAGTAACTATTTATCTCGTTAACGGTTACGAAGTAACTAGTTACCCAATAACTGCCACCAAAGTAAGGAAGACAGTAACTAGCTATCTCGTTAACGGTTACAATGTAACGAATACAAAGTAACTAGTCACCTAATAACTACTACAAAAGTAGGGAATACAGTAACTATTTATCTCGTTAACGGTTACGAAGTAACTAGTTACCCAATAACTGCCACCAAAGTAAGAAAGACAGTAACTAGTTATCCCGTTAACGGTTACAATGTAACGAATACAAAGTAACTAGTCACCTAATAACTACTACAAAAGTAAGGAATACAGTAACTATTTATCTCGTTAACGGTTACGAGGTAACTAGTTACCCAATAACTGCCACCAAAGTAAGGAAGACAGTAACTAGTTATCTCGTTAACGGTTACGAAGTAACTAGTTACGCAATAACTGCTACCAAAGTAACGAAGACAGTAACTTGTTATTCCGTTAACGGTTACGAAGTAACTAGTTACGCAATGACTGCTACCAAAGTAAGGAAGACAGTAACTAGTTATCTCGTTAACGGTTACGAAGTAAATAGTTACCCAATAACTGCTACCAAAGTAAGGAAGACAGTAACTAGTTATCCTGTTAACGGTTACAATGTAACGAATACAAAGTAACTAGTCACCTAATAACTACTACAAAAGTAAGGAATACAGTAACTATTTATCTCGTTAACGGTTACGAAGTAACTAGTTACCCAATAACTGCCACCAAAGTAAGGAAGACAGTAACTAGTTATCTCGTTAACGGTTACGAAGTAACTAGTTACCCAATAACTGCCACCAAAGTAAGGAAGACAGTAACTAGTTATCTCGTTAACGGTTACGAAGTAACTAGTTACGCAATAACTGCTACCAAAGTAACGAAGACAGTAACTTGTTATTCCGTTAATGGTTACGAAGTAACTAGTTACGCAATGACTGCTACCAAAGTAAGGAAGACAGTAACTAGTTATCTCGTTAACGGTTACGAAGTAACTAGTTACCCAATAACTGCTACCAAAGTAAGGAAGACAGTAACTAGTTATCTCGTTAACGGTTACGAAGTAACTAGTTACCCAATAACTGCCACCAAAGTAAGGAAGACAGTAACTAGTTATCTCGTTAACGGTTACGAAGTAACTAGTTACGCAATAGCTGCTACCAAAGTAACGAAGACAGTAACTTGTTATTCCGTTAACGGTTACGAAGTAACTAGTTACGCAATAACTGCTACCAAAGTAAGGAAGACAGTAACTAGTTATCCTGTTAACGGTTACAATGTAACGAATACAAAGTAACTAGTCACCTAATAACTACTACAAAAGTAAGGAATACAGTAACTATTTATCTCGTTAACGGTTACGAAGTAACTAGTTACCCAGTAACTGCCACCAAAGTAAGGAAGACAGTAACTAGTTATCTCGTTAACGGTTACGAAGTAACTAGTTACGCAACAACTGCTAACAAAGTAACGATGACAGTAACTTGTTATTCCGTTAACGGTTACGAAGTAACTAGTTACGCAATGACTGCTACCAAAGTAAGGAAGACAGTAACTGGTTATCTCGTTAACGGTTACGAAGTAACTAGTTACCCAATAACTGCTACCAAAGTAAGGAAGACAGTAACTAGTTATCTCGTTAACGGTTACGAAGTAACTAGTTACCCAATAACTGCCACCAAAGTAAGGAAGACAGTAACTAGTTATCTCGTTAACGGTTACGAAGTAACTAGTTACGCAATAACTGCTACCAAAGTAACGAAGACAGTAACTTGTTATTCCGTTAACGGTTACGAAGTAACTAGTTACGCAATAACTGCTACCAAAGTAAGGAAGACAGTAACTAGTTATCTCGTTAACGGTTACGAAGTAACTAGTTACCCAATAACTGCTACCAAAGTAACGAAGACAGTAACTAGTTATCCCGTTAACGGTTACAAAGTAACTAGTTACGCAATAACTGCTACCAAAGTAAGGAAAACAGTAACTAGTTATCTCGTTGACGGTTACGAAGTAATTAGTTACCCAATAACTGCTACCAAAGTAAGGAAGACAGTAACGAGTTATCTCGTTAACGGTTACGAAGTAACTAGTTACCCAATAACTGCTACCAAAGTAACGAAGACAGTAACTTGTTATTCCGTGAACGGTTACAAAGTAACTAGTTACGCAATAACTGCTACCAAAGTAAGGAAGACAGTAACTAGTTATCTCGTTAACGGTTACGAAGTAACTAGTTACCCAATAACTGCTACCAAAGTAACGAAGACAGTAACTTTTATTCCGTTAACGGTTACGAAGTAACTAGTTACGCAATAACGGCTACCAAAGTAAGGAAGACAGTAACTAGTTATCCCGTTAACGGTTACAAAGTAACTAGTTACGCAATAACTGCTACCAAAGTAAGGAAGACAGTAACTAGATATCCCGTTAACGGTTACGAAGTAACTAGTTACCCAATAAATGCTACCAAAGTAACGAAGACAGTAACGAGTTATCTCGTTAACGGTTACGAAGTAACTAGTTACCCAATAACTGCTACCAAAGTAACGAAGACAGTAACTTGTTATTCCGTTAACGGTTACAAAGTAACTAGTTACGCAATAACTGCTACCAAAGTAAGGAAGACAGTAACTTGTTATCTCGTTAACGGTTACGAAGTAACAAGTTACCCAATAACTGCTACCAAAGTAACGAAGACAGTAACTTGTTATTCCGTTAACGGTTACGAAGTAACTAGTTACCCAATAACTCCTACCAAAGTAACGAAGACAGTAACTTGTTATTCCGTTAATGGTTACAAAGTAACTAGTTACGCAATAACTGCTACCAAAGTAAGGAAGACAGTAACTTGTTATCTCGTTAACGGTTACGAAGTAACTAGTTACGCCATAACTGCTACCAAAATGACGAAGACAGTAACTTGTTATCTCGTTAACGGTTACGAAGTAACTAGTTACCCAATAACTGCTACCAAAGTAACGAAGACAGTAACTTGTTATTCCGTTAACGGTTACGAAGTAACTAGTTACGCAATAACTGCTACCAAAGTAAGGAAGACAGTAACTAGTTATCCCGTTAACGGTCACGAAGTAACTAGTTACCCAATAAATGCTACCAAAGTAAGAAAGACAGTAACTAGTTATCCCGTTAACGGTTACGAAGTAACTAGTTACCCAATAAATGCTACCAAAGTAAGAAAGACAGTTAGTAGTTATCCCATTAACTTACAAAGTAACGAATACAAATTAACTAGTTACGCCATAACTGCTACCAAAGTAAGGAAGCAAGTAACTAGTTATCTCGTTAACGCTTACCAAGTAACCAGTTACCCAATAATTGCTACCAAAGTAACGAAGAGAGTAACTAGTTATGTCATTAACGGTTACAAAGTAACGAATACAAAGTAACTTGTTACCCAATAACTGATACCAAAGTAAGAAAGACAGTAACTAGTTATCACATTAACGGTTAGAAAGTAACGAATACAAAGAAACTTGTTACCCAATAACTGATACCAAAGTAAGAAAGACAGTAACTAGTTATCACATTAACGGTTACAAAGTAACGAATACAAAGTAACTTGTTACCCAATAACTGATACCAAAGTAAGAAAGACAGTAACTAGTTATGCCATTAACGGTTACAAAGTAACTTGTGATGCAGTAATTTGTATCACAAATTACTTAAATGTAAATAATGATTGTAATATGAATATGCATTTTTATGTGACATTGATTTGAGATGTTTATTGATTGTAATTATTGTTGAAAAGAAGTTTATACCGCCTTACTGAAACTGACAATAATAGCGTGCAATAATGCAGCGAGGGGGTGAGCTGTTTATCATTATTGGAAACGAGGAAGTTACGTAATGTTGGCGCGTTTAGAATCTTCTGGAACATTTCCCTAGAGCATATGTATTCATAATTTTCATTGGATATTAAAATAGACGCTAATGTTGGCGCGTTTTATTAGCCAATTGCAGTTCAGTTATAATCTTTAGGCATATCTGGGTGAAAGTGTATAAAAGAGTAGGTTAGAGGTAGACCCCGTCAGTTCATCAAAATTCTTTGTACACTACACGTCGCATTCCCATCAGTTCATCGAAAATATTTGTAAAGTACACGTCGCCTTCAGTCAGTCAGTTCGTCGAAAGTATTTGTACGGCACACGTCGGATATCAATTTGCAGGTTACGCGTAACAGAGTTATGAAAAATCTCAAGTATTATAAAGTTAATTATACAAAAAGTTGAAGTACGCGAATTAAGAATTATCAGTAATGAAGTTATTATAACAGTTTCAGTTTGGCGAGTGTCAAGATCAATGTGTAAATGTGATAGTTAACGTGTTCGACAATAAAAGTGTAAAACAAATTTCTTCATGAGTGTTATCTTTGGATAAAAGATTCCTTTCCGTTTACACAACCTGTATAAAGAGAAGTGCTCGACCCAAAAGCTAGCCGGAGGACAAAGAACCAAAATTAAATAAAATAACTAGCAATTTTTAGTTTTATAAACAAAAAAATTAATACTGCCGCAAATTGCTAACACCAGATGGAGCTAACAAACCTAACAAATGAATGACGTCACAAGATGGCTTCAACGCGTGAAGTAAACACATACACAAATAACATTATAAATTTAACACTCGCACTTGTTACCCAATAACTGATACCAAAGTAAGAAAGACAGTAACTAGTTATCACATTAACGGTTACAAAGTAACGAATACAAAGCAACTAGTTACCCAACAACTGCTATCAAAGTAACGAAGACGGTAACTAATTATCCCATTAACGGTTACAAAGTAACTAGTTACCCAATAACAGCTACCAAAGTAACGAAGACAGTAATTGTCCAGTTGACGGTTACCGAGTCTGGGTGACCTCATTCACTGCATGTGCATTGATGTCGCTTAACAGGAACTAGTTGCCTCAACTCGTTACACAGTATTAATGTCCTCCGCTAGAAACTGTAGTGGCAATGTGGTTCTATGCACCATCTGGCGAGAAACGTGCCTACTAATTATCCGCTTTGCTACTTAGGTGTGTTTGGGCATTAATGTTTCTCTTTTCTAGCAAAATTGTCTTTCAAAATGTCATTAAAATGTATTATCTAACATCCTAACGCTTAACTTCAGAAAACTAAACTGAGTTTTATTTATGGACGCTCTTTAACTGCTGTGGTCCTTAGCGTCCCATTCTATATTGGGCGTGAAAACCCGGTAATTTTTCTCGGAGGCCTCTTTATCAGGCTTTAGGTTCTTTTACGTGCCGTAAATATACGACACGGACCACCGGCTTTATTTCCCTTCCTAAGGAAGCTATTCTAAGGATTTTTACGCCCGAAAAAAATCCATCGCCCTCCGTTGGGTTTGAACCCGCGACCTCGGGAACTAGAGGCTGCTTATGTTGGCAATAATGGTGTATTTTTCTTTGCTATATTCACAACACATGATGCTTATAATGAGCTTCCCATGTAGCTTAGTTCACTTGTACAAACTGTGTATATGTGCAGGAGAAAGTGCGAATACATTTTACGATTATAAACCACCGTAGTAATCAAAGTATGGACACATCTCGGGAAACTTCTTTTTAGACTACATAAAATAACAAAGCAAGTCAGCATCGACATCTTTCATATTCAAACATAGCTAATAGTTACGGATAACCATTAACTGCGAACGTGATAAACATGAAAACAAATAACTCAATCGTTATTGGTAAGCGTTACATGTAACTGTTAACGCACTCACTCGACAGCTATAACCGTTACCCTAAAATGACTGTGACAACCCTATTACATACCTCCTGCAAAAAGTTTATCACAAGGTCTGGGACTGCCGATAAATTCACGATCACGGTGAGTAAATACATGTAAAATGCATGTAAAATGATTTTGTAAACAACACACCAAAAAGCTGAAACTTCAGCACAATATGAAAAACTATACAAATCCAATAAAGTGAAAAATATTGAAAAGCGCACATACTAAACTGCAATATCGTTTGTTCCTTTTGGACATTTAAATTAGTGTTTTCTTGTTATTAATCTGACTACTAAAGATTTTGTTTTTTAAAGTGGAAAGGAGTACACTCTGGAGTTAGTGTAATGAGCAAAAGAATGAAATGTAATAATAGGTTAACTGAGGATGAATCTCGTCAACGGACGAAACGGACCTATTGGCTGCATATGTTACGAAAATCTTAAGTCGCTTCTATACATCCTGGCGATGTGCGAGCTTGATTGATTGTCAGTATATGATAGAAAATCTTAAATGTGATTTTGTTTAACGTTTGGAGACAGGTGAGTTGATTTACCTATGACCAAATTCATCCTTACATTTGCGAAAAATTCAACATAAAATTAACATAGCTTGAGAGGTTACCAATAGATTGCATAGAGCCATAGAGGAAAAGACGGAAACCATAGACAACAAAAACAGTGTAGGCATGAAGCGTTGCCGACACGGTTGACCGAGATCGTTAATTCACAGGCTGGTGAACGGTAAATACGTTGTTCAAATAACGCTATGACCGTCCTCTCTAAAACCGCTTGTACACGATCAAATTTTTGTCAAATTCAATACTTTACAAGACTTTTTAAGAGTTGTCACAACTCCACAGCTTTTCTTGTCAAATTGCTTCCAATACCTTTAAAGTCTTTGAATGTCTTGAAAGTAAATAAGGACATGCTCTAAACGGTCAAAGATTTCACAATGATTTGATGGCTTTTTGCCAATGAAATGCGAGTATTTACAGTGCGTCACGAAATCTGCAACATGGCTGAAAGCGAAAAGTAAACAAAAATGGCTACCCGGCCAAGGTATGTCGTATGCGAAGTGATTAGGTTATACATAAGCTGGTCATGACTGTACATCGAGAGCTCCGTGAATTATCACAAGATGAAGCAGATGAAGGCGATTATGAAGGAATAATTGCCAGGCAGTTTTCCGAACTAATATACATTAATATAATGTTATGTAATGTGGTTACCTATCAGTTGGTGTTATTTTCATTGTATTCCATAGTCGTAATATGACTTCATTGGATATAATACGTGAAAGTGCTACATAATCTTAGTACAGAACAAAATTTCATTGCGAATTGTTTTACTGTGACGCAAATACAAAATTGCTTTGCACCTGATAAATTATCAATGTGTTCTGAAGGGTTTCAGTTTGGCGAACAGACAACTTGTAAATACACATTTTTGACATTGTCAAGTCTTGCCAGGTCTTGCCAAGTCTTTTCCAATCTTGTCACATATTGAAAAATATTTCACAATTTTTGTCGTAAACTCTTGAATTGGAAAAAAAAGTTTGATCGTGTACAAGGGGCTTAACTCTTTGTTGCTTTCTTCAGTTTTTCCTCAGTCATAATTGGAAAATGCACGGGAGATATCCCAGCCTTGAACACTCCTTCACAAATTTCCTTTCCCGATTATCGTATTATCATCGTCCAGGGCCTGTGGCGCCATTTGAGGTAGGAACAGTATTAAACACTAATGAACAAAAAAGAAGTAGGAAGTAACGGAAAACGGACACATGAGACTAGAACGAGGATAATGGATTTCAGCAATTCATTAATAATAACATAATAACAAATAACATAAATACATTTGAAATTGTAAGCGTGACAAAATATCCGTAAACGTTGTGACAGAGTAAACAAAGAAGAGAAACGAGTTGGATCCCCATCTGTACTCACAAAGTTTTTTTAAATAATGTGTTTGAAGTGAACGATAGATAATACTTTTAAAATAACTAACTATGGTTGTCATTCTGTTGCGTCGAATTCTCCAAAATCCAAACCTGAAGCCCTGGTTTGAGATGAACAAGATATTGATAACGTGAAGTCCTGGCTAGCAGGCACATTGATTTTAAATGAAACAGAACAGAAATCGTAGCTCCGCGCAGTTATTGTGATTACTGCGGATACTTCTCTCCCCCCTCTCTCTCTCCCCAATTTTCACATAAATTCTCTCTCCTCCCCAACCTCCTTCTTCTCCTCTCTCTTTGTGTGTGTAGCGTATTATGTTACGTGATGTTTTGAAAACCCGTCTAAAATGCATTTTGGGGGGTGTTTATAAAAATTTGCATTAATAGTATACCAAAATCTTCCTGCTTCTTAGGCCATTTATACGCTCGTAACTATAACGTTTTCCATAGTAACCAGAAAACCGTAATAAAATATCAGCATTAAAAGGTTTGTACTACTGACTTATGCTTGCAACACATGGTAGAATTTCTTAAATATTCATCCTATCAATCTATGTAAGTAAACAAAAAGAGGAAGTTTGTTAGAAAAATTAATTTTCATAAAATTGATGTGCAACCACTTTTATTTTATTTTTTTCAGAGGACTCAATAGTAAGCGAAATATTTCCGTTCTTTACTCATGTCCCATTTGAAATCCAAATGCTCGGAAAAAGCAATTAATGTACCATGACATTCACCTTTTTCTCTAAGTGGGATCTATATAGGGCCCCAAGATCCATAGAAATTGCTTCTGCTATTCTTGAGTGACAAAGTAACACACAAGCATTTAAAGAACTTCTTAAAAATGGTAAGGCGTCTTACATTTTAACATCAGTTATTTACGAAAAGTTGAAAATTATCATAAATCTTATGTATTATACATTTATGGTGTATAAACAAGTTTAAAATACTTAACTGCATAAATTCTAACAACAAATTCAGCAAAACCTTCAGCAGAAGCAGGAGCAAATACATCAATCGCACGGTCCTCATGGCCTTACATAATTTTACTGTCTCTACAATATTACAATAAGTGTATAATACTAACCTCCCGTAAGGGAGGAGTTCCGACCCCTTCAGCTACCGTGGTGCGGGTGCTGCGTATCCTGAGCACTCGTGGTACTACTGATGTTACTAGAAGTACGTCGGGCCGAACATTCGAGCCCTCCCGTTTGGGAGCTGTTCAGATTGGGTTGGTCTCGGCAGGGCAGTGGTTCCTGATATCTATGGGAGATTGGGTACGTATGTATGGTTTCCATACCGGCGGGGTTGTGAGACACCTCCGGTACCGCCCTGGATAGCCGGTAGACGGCATGCTAGAATGCTGGCGACCCTACCGAGGTTTTCGGTAGTCGCCTTTCGGGAATGACGCGCGTAAGTGGCGTATCCTCTTCCATTTCCGCGCAGGCGGGGGGCCTCTTTAGACTCCAGGTATTGGCCTCAAGGGAAGTACCCATGTGGGAGAGCCACTCGGATGGCGCCACACCCCGGGCTAGGAGGGGGGCTTGCCCCGTGTAGACCCCTAACTCTTAACTGTATAATACTAAATATGTACATTTGGTAACTACATACTAACATAACGAAGGAAAAAAGGAAAAGAAAATAAAGAAAAAATAATAAGCATGAATAACAATTACAAAAGTAGCATCAAATATATACAGTGCTCTGACCCTTAAGAGCTCGCGTTTGTGTACCCTCCCGCCCTCTTCCGTCTTCCAGGGCAACTGCCCTCCTTTGTCGTATCATTGATAAAAAGACCCTATTTTATGAGACTCCGCGTCCAACATTACACCCAAGCAGCCTCCATTCCCCTATTGGACTTCAAAACTGCGGTGGTAAACATTGTTTTCTTAGAAATTCCGTTTTTCTCCAATCAGCCAGAATATGATTCCATGTTTCCCTTCACTACAGAATGGACATATTCTCACTCCGGTGCCATCAGTTAATATTTTGCCTATCCAGGCGCCCAATCTGAAGCCGTGGGTGAGGTGCTGCAATGGTGACAGTTTTATGCGATGGATGCAGTTGCCACCTTTTCTCGTTGTCTCCAGTATCTGTTGTTGATTCTGCTGCCGGCTGCCCCAACGGTAGAGCTATGGGCACTTTTACTATATGGGGTATGCGTGGATGTATTGTGAAGCACAACACCAGTTTAAATTGACTGAGAAAATTATTATGGTCTAATATTTGAGCTACTGGAGTGGGTTACCAACATTCCAGATGAAGAAACATATTGACTCTGAATTGTAGCATTCAAAAATATAACAATTGAATCATTATGTCCGCTAACTTCTGTAGCATCAAAGTTACAGTTGGAAATTATTGTTTCCGCAATAAAAGAAACTAGAAGCGCAACTTTCCGTGAGTCGGTACAATGCTTATCGGCAAGATCCATTGCGACAGCCGCAAAATCTTAATCACACAAGCGCGTCACTGGACGCTTAAATTCACGCACATTAGTACCGCTGACGGTACCAGTGAGAGAGAGTAATGAATGTGCGCACAACTGTGTGCCCGAATGTAAGTGCCAGTGTCGGTACTAGAGAAGAAAGTAACCCTCGGTCTTAGATGCACGCTTATTTATTAATTTTAGCTCCGTCTACATATTATTCCCCCTCCAGCATGATTTTTCACGCCCAGCCAATCTGCATTTCGTACGTGTGCTTACGTCTCTTAACTTTGTTACTAACTGAGGCTGGCCAAATTCTCAGAATGTAAATTCCTTTCCAGTATTTATGCTTACGTGACTACAAATGTATCTACTGAGCTTATAACCTACTGCGTTCCCAGAAATCCCTAAGCTAATGTGCTCGTTCCTCCTCGGCTCACTAATGACTCCGGCTAACCTAACTACTATTACTTCCATCTTTTCGGACAAACATTTCAACTCAAGCTTGTTACATTATACACTGATTTAATATACGGAAATTAGTTATTGAAATTATTTATCTTTCTTATTGTTATTTAATTATTTAATTACTTATATCTGCCCTTCAATAATTACGGTATCAAATCTTAGCCACGTTCTTTGATATTTTGTACGGTCATCTAAATAGACGTCCCTCCCCCAGCCCCGCGCTATTTGTAAGTTAAGTGAAATTTTAGTTGTACATTGTGATTCTAAATAACTGCCGGTCAATATCACGCAGTGCTCTTGAATTATCTTCTAACGGCTACCTCCCATGTCCCTGCTATGTAGACAAATATACCCCATTCCAATTTCTTCTAAGCCTGTGCGCAATTTCATAGCCCAACACGTATCCCTCCCTTCCCGTACTTGCTCTCTGAAACAAACCGCACGTAGAAACCTTAAATAACACTACTCTCGATTCATTATATTGCTGCTTTCTTTGGACGTTATGAAACATTAGCGCCCGAAATCGATCGACGATATTAAAGTGTGACTGAAAGTAAGATCTAAGGCTATGAAGATGGGTTTAGTAATGCCATAGAAACCAATGCCTGGAAAACATCAAACATACTTCGAAAGGGGATTCAATCAAGAGTTTTAATGGGGTTTTAAAAAAAGAGACAAACGTGAAGTACTGCAACAGCTACAAATATATGAAAGCATGTTGGAAGTAACATAATTATAGCATATTTCCTCTAAAGGGGGGAAATTAAATGTGTACAAATCCAAAGTTAATACTTTCAGAGAGAAGCTGCAAAAAAATTATCGATCTACATATATCTATTCTGCTATCACCTCCTCCAGTAGGAAGGGATGAAGTGAAGAAACCACTACAGACGGACAGGTCACAGAAGTCCCTAACAGTTTCAGGCTCGAAGACCAGTTCCAGTGCTGAAGAGAGAGGGTGATGAGCGACCGCTCGACCAAGCAGCACTCTAGTTCCATGGGAGTATTCTTTCCTTTGAGCAAGCATCCGAGCCATCTGTTCGCACTGCCATACGCCGCGAAACCTTGAAACACACCTGAGAGATGAGAAAGAAACGGAATGAAAGAGGGATGAGAGAAAGGAAATCGTGGTGGATGAGAAACCATCCCAGTATTCTCCTACCGACCAGAGAAAACCACCAAAAACCCTAGGTCAGACGGGAATCAAACCCGGGACCTCTCCAATGCAAACTTCATACGTTACCATGGAGCCATCTCGCGGATAATTTAAAATTGTGAATGAATGAGTGTATTTATTTACATAACGGTATAGATACGTATCAACCGTACGTGCTGTTATAATATACAGAATAATAAGCAATATTAATGTAATAATAATAATAATAATAATAATAATAAAAAGAAGAAGAAGAAACAACAACTAATAGAAGGAAACCAGAGAAAAGTACCACTACAAGAAAACATTATTGCGTGATTAAAAAAAAAGCATATTTAAATATAGCATCTTGAACATCCACAACCCCCAAAACAGCGGTAAACCGTTTTCTGATGCATCATTATATCCTATTATAGTAAACAAAGAACAGTTAAGAGAATATATACACCACATTAACAATAAATGAAAAAAAAACATAAATAATAAAGCACCAACAGCAACGATTAGGTCTTCGTAAACCCCGATTCCCTACTATCAGCCTTCTCAGGTCTCAGCTATCTTACCTTAAGTATAAATTTACCTATCCCCTTCACTTCTTCTTTGCCTGCCAGTAGCTTCCTACATGCCCTTAACTCTCCATTCGAGGTGGTAAAGGATTGCGTTAAATATTTTTCCCTCCATTCCCCTATCTCTTGCTAAGATATGTACCCATGAGTCTTCCTCCTCGCAAATTGGGCAGATTCTCCTATCACTTTCAGCAGTAATTTTATCATCTGCCATGCTCCCAATCTAAGTTACGCGAACCCCTGTATAATGAGTTTGCTGCCCGTTTTGATGTATTGCTCCACACCCTACTCAGATTTTAGCCCAGACTAACCAACCTTCTCCGTGCATTACGTAATTGTTTGTTGCCTGTCAATATCACAGAGGCGGTACTTCAATTTTCTCCATGTACTCCGCCTATTTGCCTGACCTGCCATCAAATATTGTCCATTTCTATGGTTTCCAAACCACTCTTTAATTTTGATGCCCATATCGAATTACCTTCCATTCTCAACTGTTCACGGTAGCAGGCCGCCCTAATTAGGGATTGGAGAACGATTTTCATCCAGTACTTAACTGTTCTGGTTTTGCACTCGTCTCACCATACGTTCCAAATTCCCTCATAATTCCACAGTTGGCCGTACCCCTGCCTACCCCCAGAATTCCTTTCAAAACTGCGGTCTTCACTTGGTTCAAATTCTCTGTTTGTTCCCAACTCGATATTTCTGCTCCATATGTCATCGCGTGCTTAACTGTCGCTCCGTATACGGTCCCCATTGTGGCAGTAATTTGTATCACAATAATGTAAATGCCAGAGTGATTGTAGCGTAAATAAGCATTATTGTATGACATTGATTTGATATGTTTGTTAATTATAAGCATTGTTAGGAAATAAGTTTACACGGCCTTACTGAAACTGACAATAATAGCGGGTAACAATGTGCGAGGGGGTGAGTTGAATATTAATTAGAAGAGGCAAACAAATGACGTCAGATTGGCGCGCTTTTCTTAGGAATAGCGGGAATATTTTCCCTAGAGCATATATTTTCGTAATTTTTGATTTGATATAAAAATAGACGCTAATGTTGGCGCGTTTTATTAACCAATAGCAGCTCGGTTATAATCTTTAGGCATATCGGGGTGTGGGAGTATAAAAAAGCTAAAGTCAGAGGCAAATTTCGTTAGTCCAACAGAAGCATTCAAGCGTTATACGTCGCACAGTTAGTTCATCAGAATCGTTCGCGGGTTACACGTCGCGTAGTTCAACGGAAGCATACATAAAGTACACGTCGCAATTCTACAGAATCTCTCGCGTCTTAAAGTTTGTTTTAAATGTGAAACGCGAATTAATAATGTGCAGTAAATAAGTGATTATAGTGATATTAGAAAATATAACAGTTTCAATTTGGCGTGTATCACGAATCAATATGTGAACTTAATTGTGACGGTAATAAAAGTGTAAGAACAAATTATTTTATCAGTGTTATCTTTGAGTAATAAAATCCTTTCCGCTTACACACCTGTTCAAGAGATGTGCTCGACCGAGAAATAATAGCTAGCCGGAGCACAATGAACCCAAAATGCAAAATAATAAAACAATAACAGGTGCTCAGCAATAGATAACACGAAATGACCGCGACAAATTGGCTTCCATACGTTGTGCAGATAAACATGAAGCATCTTCCAACTACTAACAAATATACCACTTCACCATTAAATGTACGGAGATATCCGGGATTCTGCTGCGTATCCGGGGAGCTTCTGCTGCTTTTACTCTTGCCTTGTGTTTCTGATGTCAATATGTTTCGTCCATTTTCCATTTATCGCAAATGTTGGTCCTAAATACACGAAATTCTTAACGTTGTCCAGCGTCTGTCCTGCATATGTGCATATCTCCTTCCTATTATAAACAGAAGACAATCGTTCGCCTCATTTACCAAGAAAATTTACCTACATTGCAGCATTGCAGTAGTTTGCAGAAGAGGGAAGTGGGTTCCTTACCCCGCTCCTCGTGCTTGAAGTCGATCGGGAGAAGACTGTGACGAGTTGAACGTAAAAAGTAATTTCCTTTTCTCATTTAACTTGAGTGAGAGAAAGTTTCACATTTTCTTACTCTGA
Source organism: Deroplatys truncata (assembly GCA_030765065.1). Lineage (NCBI taxonomy): Eukaryota > Metazoa > Arthropoda > Insecta > Mantodea > Mantidae > Deroplatys > Deroplatys truncata. The sequence goes on along the minus strand of CM060978.1, from coordinate 214,265,223 downwards.
CTTTTTCACTTTCTTCATTTCCGAATCTTTCACGCACAGAACAAAAGAAAAAAAGTAATTCAAATTAGGATCTCAATGGAGATAATATTATTCTCCTAAAATGTTCACAATGCATGTAAAGAGGAGTTGCATTGTCTACTACAATTAGTGACTCATTTAAATGCTAAATGCAGGAATTTCATACCCTTTTGAACTCCAATTCCATATGTTTTTGTCCAAATCATTTTACATAACATATTTCCCGTTACCTTGCGCCTTGATCCAGAAAATGCTTGAAGAGTATAGGTAAATCCGAAATATTTTGCGAAATAACATTAGGCACGGCGATATTTTTTTAAAAAAAGAAGAAGAATGATAGGACTACACTTCGGAACTGCAAAATTTATTTTCCTCATTTATTTTTTCTAACGATACTCAGTTACAATATGGCTTAATGTTATTTGTTGAATCATTAATTTCACTTTATTTTACAGACAAATTACTCTTCACACAAAAATTTGATATCGTTATTTATTATAAAACACACATTTTTGATCATCATAATTGCAAGAAATCAAGATGAATATGTTTTGGAAGTTATTCCTACAGCATAAAATTCCTAACCTGGGCAAATTGCGTCACTACTTGTCCTCCCCCCAAAAGAAACATGCTTTATTTGAATAAAATGTATACCTTGATATTTTAAAATTTTTTGTAATACTGAAACCGTAAGAGAAAAATAGAGATCTCGTCTGGTTACGTCAAATAAGCTTATATATATTATATATATATATATATAAAATCGTAATATTAACCAATGGAAACAACTAGGGTGAATCTTCATATGATTAAGGGCACAGTGTAGTGAATCAGTTCAAAAAAATGTATGTTTGCTTCTTTTCATTATTAAAATCTCCATTCTTTTTTGAACCCATTTATATATAATTTACGGGTCGCTGCACATTTTATGGTTGCTAGATTCGGGATTAATTAATGACATATTTAAATACCAAATACGTGTTGGTTTTATATATATACATTTATTTATATTTTTCCGCAACTTAAAGTTTTCTCCAAAACCATTGCACCTAGGAAGCTGAAATTCTTTGAGAAGTTAAAACGGCATATAATATTTAAAATAAGTGAAACAGTTTTGCCATACGTTTTAAATAATTTATATACAATAATTTTATGCATTTAAAAATTTTTAATTATATTAGCTGTGATTTTTACTAAAAGATTAGAACATTGAAAAACTAATCCACTTATTTTGTCACAAATGCTACTTTCTGAATGCAACATACGTTTAGACTCATTGGACAGATGGTTCCTTAAATAATGGTACCTAAATTACTTCATCAATCTAAAATTTTATTTCTAAGCATCAGCTTACATTGTTGTCACATGCCTCTTTGCACCTATCATATTAATTTTAACATATTTTCTATCCCAAGGGTGTAGAATGTGCAGTGAAAAGAATCATGACTGTAGCTTTGGTTCAGGTGATATTCATACTAGAATACTGATATATTTTTCACGCATAAATGAGTGTAAGTACGAGGTGGCCTTAACAGGATATATAGAGAGAAATAATAGTTTATATGCATACGTTTTAGAATGGTTCCTAAAATAAATTAAAACAGGTACAGTATTTCATGCGAATTACACATCAGACTGTTTTTGTACGTATCGACATCTCGCTATTATCGTAATTAAGAACGTTTGTGCATCTGAACATGTTATAATGCAGTATAGAATTATTATAGAGAGAACTACTGGTACAAATTTTGATGAATTCTTGCTATCTTAGCAAGCATACCAAATACTTTACTTTCTCTAATACCTACGCATAGTTAGTACTGGAAGTACTGTATTCCAATAAAAACAATTCGATATAAAGAATTCACCGGAAATGCATGTTTTTAGATTCCCTGAATTAAAAAAAAAGAAGTTTTAGAAAAAGTTCTGTGTGAACGCGTCAGCTTGTGCCTGTGTGCCCGTGAGCAAAATTACTGAAAAATGAAAAGTAGATTTACCAACAAAATTGGTATTTAAATTATGCGTTTTCTAAGAAGGCGACACGAAGATTTTAAAGAAAATTCCTCCACCCAAAACTACCCTTTACATGGAAAAGGTTTCGTTATTTTTAATTTTATAAAAAGCCTTCTAACGATTTTGATTAAAATACCATATGTTTAAGATATTTGCATGACAAATAAAATGTATATTTTGAAATTCCTGGGAGTAACCTGTGAAGTTCGTTCTATTCTGAATGAATTTTGTATAACTGGTAAATCTTAAGAGATAGATAAAAGCTTACTATATACAAGATGTAGATTTTGTTACAGCAACCAATTAATGCCAAATTATTTTTTTGTTGCGGTTATTATGAGGGCTGATCAATAAAGACTGAGACTGATTTTTTTTCACAGTATTTATTACTCCATTTCAATGTTGACATGATATTTTTCAAAGTAGTCTCCTCCTACTTGAATGCATTTTTTATAGCGTCTTTGCCAGTCCTCGAACACATGGTGCAGGCCATTCTTTGTCAGGTTTTTGAGAATCGCCTCACTTTTCCTCAGCACGCTTCAGTGCTCTCAAATCGAATGCCCCCGAGCTTTGCCTTTAGTGATGGGAATAAAACAGAAATCACAGGGGACAAGACTGGGGTTATAAGGCGGATGCAGTACACAGGTGATGTTGAATTCCTGGACTTGATTTGCGACGTGAGGCCATGCGTTGTTGTGATGAAGTTGCCACCAATTCTGATGAAGTTCTGGATGTTTCCTTGCAACGTGCTTCCTCAGTGTAGCCAATACTGGCGTGTAGTACGCTGCTGTAGCAGTAGTGTGAGGAAGAACAACAATCACAGCAGCTGTGTTGATGTTGACTTCAGTCATAGCAGAAGCCGAAGCACCAGGCCCACCTTGCTTAGCACACGGGACTCGCCCTTCTTTGAAGCCCTTGAACCACCTAAACACTGTTGTACGAGATAGTGAATCTTCACCGTATGCCTGCTTCAGCTTTTCCAAAGTTTCAGAGGCTGTATGATTTAAACGAAAACAAAATTTTATTTCTCCTCTCGTGTCGAGTGGTATGCGAAATTCAAGTAGGGTCAACAATATACAGCATTACTACCAACCTACCGATACGAGAGTGCTGCCGTTTATGGACATTATACATGAAACCCCGCTATTTTCAAATATTCATGGTAGAGACAGGAAACCCTCAAGAAAGCTACAGGAAAAAATCAGTCTCAGTCTTTATTGATCAGCCCTCGTATTTCAGAGACATTCTTTGCTATTGGTACTAATTGTCAAGAAATTATACATTTTCCTACTACTAAGTCTTTTTTACTTTTTTCCCTCCTGGACGTACAGATAGAATGAAATTTCAAAACCGTCACACAGCGACCCTCTTAAGCTTTTATCTCTATTAACATGTTATAAGCCTTTGTAAGAATAGTGGGTAGAGAATGTTATACTAATAAAACACAGCACATTTTTACTTTCTCTAGCACGTACATAGTAGGTAGGTAGAGAAAGCATTGCATTTCACCCAGAAATTCGATATCGAGATTTCACCGAAAATACATGTTTTGAGAACCCTTGAATAAAAAAAGCATTTTTAGAAAAAGACCCGGGTGCATGTTTGTGGCGTGTGTCTGTAAACAACATAGCTCAAAAACGAAAAGTCGGATAAATACCAAACTTGGTATTTAGGATCAGTATCTTTCAAAGATGCGACGAAGATTTTCAAGAAAATTCCTCCCTCCCTTTACTGAAACATTTTTCAAAAAATGGCTATAACGATTTGGATTAAAATACATATATTAAAGATATTTACACGACAAACCAAATCTTCATACTGAATTTTTTAGGAATAGCAAAAGAAGTCCTCTTCTTTCGGAAGGAATTTTGTGTAATCTTGTATAACTAGTGAACGTTAAGGTATAGAGGATAACGTACTACTAAACAAATGTAGATCTCCTTAAAACACACTATTTATTTCAAATAAGTTTTTTTGTAGCATAAGCCATTTCTAAGACATCCGTTAATAAAGGCTCGAATTGTTCATTTTTTGGTCATTCTCTAAATTCTGTCAAATTCAGCTGTTTCTCGCGATTCCATTGAGACAGAATGAAATTTTAAGGCCAAGATATAGCGTCTAGTTCTTAAAATTTGACTATTGCTGTCCTCTTTGTACCTATCTATAACGAAATGTGTAATGTGGTTATTTCTGCAAGAGCTTATTTGGATTGTAATGAAGCAGATATAAAAATAAGCTTTAGTGATACTAGTTTGTATACGCACGATAGAGGGTAGAGAAAGTCATGTGAATGTATCACATAAGATTTGTTCATGTTATGATAGAATATGAAACGTGCATACTTTGGAGGGAATATATTAAAACCAGAATTCTGATATTTTTCCTCATAACAGTGAAAAATCGCTTCACGGTTCCCACAGAGAACTCGAAGTCAAGCCCTTTGCTGCCAGGGCATATATAACGGCATACGTGACCTATTATAAAGCGCTCTTCGGGTTTGGTGCCAGGTGTGGTATTTGTAGCCACTCCAGTAATTATTTTCTACCGCGCAGTAAAAGCCAGGTGGTGCTATGGGCTCTGAAAAAATATTTTTCTAGCGCAGCTTCTATTATAAAGCCATTGCATCAGACCTGACCTGACATACAAGAGGTGAGAAAAAGTTCTCCAAAACAACTTAATGACCTGCAACACAAGTGTCGGCTACCCATTTCTTCCCCTACAAGCAATTAATGGCGACTTTCGCAATTATTTCGCGTCTCCTCATAAAATTTGTGATACGATAATGGCCCCAGTTTTGTTATGTGATCGTTAAAAAATTAGAGGGATCGTAAACTGTAGGCCAGCAGTAAAATAAGAATTGGGTCAATATGAGACGTGAACCATTTCTGGTGCTCGACCGCTTAATTTCATTTCGGGACGTGCGGAAACTGTATATTGGCTACAAAAACCCATCTATCCTAAAACGATTGGTGTTTATCAGGACAGGGAGACTGTGACCGATATCCTTATTTACATTTAAATGATGTGCATGTATCCATATAATGAATTCTCCGTAATACTCTGTTTAAAATGACATGGTAAATAGCTTTTTTAAACAATAAACATCTGTGTAACGTATTTTTACTTACTATACTACTTACCTATAGTAAACAGAGGAAACATTATATTCACTCAAAATTTAGTTATCGAGATTTCACTGGAAATACACATTTTCAGATTTCCCCTATTCAAAAAAAAATAGAAGTAGTTTTGTAAAGAAGTGTGTGTGTGAATGACATAACTCAGAAACGAAAACGGGTACCAAACTTGATATTTAAGTTCGTCTTCCGAGGATGCGTCATAAGGATTTTCAAGAAAATCACCCCACAGCCCAAACAATCCTCTAAATGACCAAATTTTCTCAATGATTTTCTCAAAAACGGCTCTAAACATTTGGATTAAAATAGAATGTATTTAAAATATTTTAATGGTAAAAGAAATGTATATCTTCAATTACCTGGAATAACCTGTGAAGTTGTCTTCATTCTGAGTGATTTTTTATAAGTTGTAATTCATAAGAACAGACAAAATCTTACTACACAAGTAATATTAATCTCATTAAATCACACACTTTATGTCAAATAACGTTTTGTTGCATTAACCATCTCTAAATACTCTTTATTATTGGATTGCACTGTGAAATATGTATACGAGCCCCGTTTTTAAAGTAAGAACCGATAATATTTAAAAAAAGAACAGAACATTCATTATAATTCATTACATTACACCTTACACTACAACTCCACACAGTTCAAAGCCGTCATTCAGGCGCATATTGTAATGGAAAAGCAGTTTTTGTATGCGTTTGTCAAAGAATGATGTCGCCTGTGATGAAAGAAAAGTCTGCACTACTTTATTTCACAACATCGTCGTTGAAATGTTCTCCACCAATGAATTTCTTCAGATGAAGAAGCAAATGAAAATAGCTTGGTGCCAAATCCAGTGTAGGGAGGGTGATCGGTTGTGTGTGCCAGACATTGTCATGAGCCAAAAGGATTCCACGCGAAAGCATTGCACACCTTTTGTACTGCATTGCACAACGGAGCTTTCTAGTGTCTCAAAACAGACGTCTTTGTTGATTGTCGCAGTCCTGGGGACAATTCAACCAGCAGAACACCTTGTCTACCCCATAAAACCGTACACATGATCTTGCGATGGATATCGTCTGTTTGAATTCTTCTTCATGGGGAATGTTGTGTACTTACACTCCATGGATTGTTGCTTTGATTCAGTAGTGAAATGAGACAACCATCTCTCATTACTTGTAATGATGTGCTTCCATATCGCATGACAAAAGTCAGTGCAGCGGCAGCTCTCTTGTTCTTGTGCTCATCAATAAGATTTTTGGGCACCTCTCTTGAGCACAATTTCCGAAATCCCAAGCGTTCTGGCACAATGTAGTAGAGTATTGACCTTGAAATTTGTGGAAAATGTGAAGGCTATAGCGATGTGGTGAAATGTCTGCCCTCACAAATGTTTTCTTCTACAGCTTTCAGCAAAACATCCGTGATTACAAACTGTCGGGCGCTCCACGGCTCATCATGCACATTTTTACAACTTTCATTACTTTCTAACCCATTTGTTCACCACTCCATCACTCATTACTGTTTCCCCATAAACCTCACACAATTGCCGAAGGATGTTTGCTGGCGGAACACTTCTCGCATTAAAAAAACGCTCTAACAACAGGAAAACACAAAAGTGACGATCGCCCACAGCTGCGTCTGGCTTCCCAATGAATGGAGGAAGTGATCGCGCATGCTCAAAATCGCGACTGTAGCGCTTAAGCTGCACAATATTAAAACGGTACTTACTTTAAAAACACGACTCCTACTGATGCAAATGCAAAATGCTATTCGTTTTCTTCACATGGTCATGCAAAGAGAACGGAATTTCAAAACCATCACATAACGACCCACTGTTACAAGATTTGACTCTCGCTTAAGCCTACGTATTTCCCTACTCTCCTTTACCTACAACGAGTAGTAAAACCATTTCTGGAAACGTTTATCTTGATTGACATGAAGTAGATAGAAGAATACGCTCTTGTAGAAACAGTTTGTGAGGAATGGGTAGAGAAAGTCATGTAATCCATCAACTTTTTATTATAAGCTAAAATATTCACTATGGTGATCCTGGAACTTTCCTGCCGGAATGTTTTGGTCACGAACAAAGTTCACACTAAAGCTGGGATTAAAGCACTTAACATGACGTTAAGCATAATGCATAGTATTAAAGGGCGCAATTTAGGGTGGCTTAATGTGACTTAACATAAGTTTAGTGTTTGTCACTGTCAATACTTTCTTTCTCATTGCATTAAGTTTGACAGTAACGTGACTAATTTGGATTAATCAGCATAGAATAGAGGCGTAAAAGTAATACATTTTTGTTGTCCCATTGAACCATTTGAAATCTGGTATCGTTTCCTAATATATATTTACGGAACAGAAGTTATTTCAACAAATACGTACAATATTCCGTAATTTATATTTTCGGACTCCTTATTGCAACCTTTAATTCCCAGTTTATAGCAGGTTAGATGTAGTATTGTATTCCATCGAAAAATTCATACTGAAATTTGACATGAAATAGGTTCTGGGGTCCAACGAACCTGAAAGAAGAGCGATTTTATAAAAAATTCCTAAAACATTTGTGTATGCCTGTGTGTGTGTGTGTGTGTATGTGTCAAAGAGAATGAGAGAAAGAGGATTAGCGAGGGAGGGGGAGAGAGAGTTAGAAAGAGGGTGGGAGGTAGTACAGAGCACAAAAAAGAAAAACCGAATACGTATAAAATTACATATTTGAACGAGACACTGTTTAAGTACGATAGATGAAGATTTTTCCTCCACTCAAAGCTATCCTTTATAGGATAATTTTTTATTTTTTCAAAAATAACTAACGTTTTTGATTAAAATAGCATGTGTAGTATGTTTGCATGATCAATAAAATGTATATGTTGGCTTCTCTGTAATTAGCCTGTGAATTCTTGTTTATTTGAATGAATTTTGTAGAATTAGGAAACCATAAGAAATACATAAAACCTTCCTGTAGAGAAATTCGAGCTCAATAAAATGCACAATTTGTACTTCATTTCTTGTAGCGTTTGCTGCTTATGAAATATTCCATGTTGCAAGTTTACACTTTTCCAAGTGTGAATACACATGCTTGAAATGTTGCTATTCTTTTACCTCTTTCTTTCCAATGCATTAGTTTGTTAACACGAATACACATTTAATGATGTTTCTGAATGCTATAGCAAAGGACATTTTGCACCATGGATTACGTAATGCGGATGAAGGAACAATTTTTATAGGAATGTTATAATACCAACGCATATAAATATATTTGTTATGGGTAGAGAAACTGTGTGGGTTTAAATCAGATATTTTTGTGACACGAAACAAATTAAATGAAACTAATTCTTCTTTATATAAGACATAATATTATTTGGTAATGGCTTGTATACGGCACTGTTATGCTGAAAGGTTTCCATTCACCATAGTTAATATACCATCTTCCGGTAACTTCTTTGTTATTTTTCTCAATCATTCACATCCTTTTCCAGAAATTTTTTGAACTTCAGCTTTCTCTGCCACTTATCTAATAATCAAAAGTAAGTATTGTATTTCAACTAAAAATTCATTTTGGGATTTCAGCGGAAATACATGTTTTGAGGCGTCCCAAATAACAAAATGTTAATTTCTCTACTGTTTACCTATATACGGTAACACCTGTGGTCCACATTCGGAAGGTTCCGGATTTGATTTCGAAACCGCCCACTCTGATTCATGTTTTTTCTGAGGTTTCCCGGGTCGTCAAGTGAATGCTGGAGTGGTTTATTACATCCCCCAAATTTCCTTTCCCTCCATGTCGTTCCATTAATCATTTCTTTCATCCTTCACCCCGTTTAATCTGTTTCAGGGTTGGAAGTGTCGGCGATGGTGTTTCGGTGCAGCATGGCAGTGAAAAAGGATACTATCTGTAAACCTTCTCCGTCCCTTGGCCTTCGACTGGTTGCCGGGATATGAGGACCGCCCCTTGAGGAGGCGTTGGGCCCTGTGTGGGGCGGGGTCTCTCAATCTGGAAACAATCATTGCTGTGCCGTCACTTCTGGTTCCCGCCGTCCGGTGTCTCCTTTCACTCACTCCCTCCCGGAGGCGTCCCTCATGAGGCGTTGGTAGAATATCCTCATTCCTGGATAGGTGCTGAATTCCCTCCGCTTCAAAATCTAATCCAATTGTAAGTGGAGAAAAAATTGCATTTCATCTAAAAGCTCTATGCCACTGATTCTAAACAAGCATTTTTAAGAAAGGATCCACGAGACTGCCTGTGCGACTGTGAACTAAATTCCACCCAAAACTTTGATAGAGATATTTTACGTTTTGAGACTTTCTGAATCCATATAAGGCGGTTTTACTTTCCGTACTAACCTATTAGAAAGCAGAAGAAGTGTTTCACTCCACCCAAAACTTCAGTACGCAAATGCCACCACATATACACGCTTTGAGACTGCATTAATACGAGAAATGCGTTTTAGAAAAAGGAGCATATGGCTCTCTCTCTCTCTCTCTCTCTCTCTCTCTTGAGATTGTAATTGTTTTTCTATTGTTGAAGTTGTTTTATCTGTCCCACGTATGGTTGCCAATTTGAAGAAGTTGGTTAGTTGGAGTTGTTTATTTTATTTAGCTTCACGTATGGACGTCAATTTGAAGAAGATTGTACTTTACGTAATATACTACTACGTATGTAAAGCCGATTTTGAAGATGTATTTTTGTTGTTTTGCTCCAAGTTTAAAAAAATATTAACTTTGCTATCTAAACTTCTTCTTTAACTATTTATGTTTATATTTGTCTCGGCTGCGTCAGTATTACTTTAGAGACACGTTTCTCTTAACCAGGGTATGGTGCGACAAGAATGTAGGCTTACACAGATTTTAGGTTTAAATTCACTTCTTTTTATTATTAATCCTTGATACAAATTAAATAGCACTACAGTGATATCAAGAGCTGTGAGATTCTTTTATTAATACTTGCAATTTGTTAACGGGCATACTTAATTTTACGTCTCACACGATAAGGTAATATTTCTCTAGAGAACGTATCTTCCATCCGGTTACTATCAAGGTCTGCAGGCAACTGAACATATTTCAACCGTCCAAACCCGTAAACTTCTGTATTTCAAGTCTCTGATTGGTTAATTCTAGTCCAACAGAATACCTGCATTTAACTAAAGCTTCTTGTGGCTGTTGATTGGCTATTTTTAAACTGTCACAAAATTTACGTTATTGCTGCCCTAATCATGACTAGTAGCATTTAAACTCTCAAACTCATTATTGCCTCAAGGTTACCTCATTGTTACCTCATTGTTAGCAACTTTAAACTTATTATTCTCACAGCTCTTACATTATTAAATTACGTAATGCATTCACATAACATTATTGAATATGTTTACAATAATATAAGCATATGCAATGACTGTTACATACATTTCACAAATTATTACATACATATTGCTTCAAGGCGGGCTGTTATTGAATTTACATATTATATAATTTAATTGAAATTATTCAAGTGTTAAAAATGCTGCCTCACTCTCTCTCTCTCTCTCTCTCTCTCTCAAGGTGTGCATATCTGTGAATAACATAACTCAAAAATGAAAAGTCAGTTAAATACCAAACTTGGTATAAAAGTTTAGTGTCTTCTAAAGAAGCGATCCAAAATTTTTCAAGAAAATCCCCCCACACCAAATTACTCTTGGAACATTTTTTCGAAATTTTTTATTTTTCCAAAAACGGTTGTAACAATTTTGATTAAAATATCACATGTTTAAGACATTTACATGGCAAACAAAACGTATACCTTGAACTTTCTGGGAATAGCCTGCGAAGGTCTCTTCATTCGGAAAGCATTTTGTATAGTTTGGTATAACTTGTGAACGATAAGAGATAGAAAACAACTTACTACAAAAATTCAGACTTCTTTAAAGCAGACAAGTCATTTCAAATAACCTTTTAGTGGCGTCACCCACTTCCAAGATAACCGATATTATCAGTTATTATATTCAGTTGCTTCTCGTGATGCCATTGAAAGAGTATGGAATTTTGTCAGTATTTAGTGATCATATTTTAAACATCTGACCATCGCTATGTCCTTAGTACCTATAACGAAATGTGTAAGGAAGCTATTTATTTAAACGTATATCTCAGTCACTTTCAAGGGGACTAAGCTTTTGCAAGAAAAATTTGTAGATACTACATAAAAATAAACAATAGTGGATAGGAAAGATAATGTGAACGTAACACATAAGTTTGTTTTATTCATTCTTTCTATCGCAATAATTTGCTAACACGAATAAACATTTGAATGCTGTTTTCGCAAGTTCTAACTAAACACTTCTTGCACCACTATTTACGTGATATATTTGTTATAGGTAGAGAAAGTCCTGTGAGTGTTAAAATCAGATATTTATCTAGGATGAAAGAAGTTCAACAATATTAATTACTCTTCATATAAAGAAAGTATTATTTGCCTATGATTTATACACAGACAGCACTATTTTGTTGAAATGTTTTAATGAATCATAACTTTATTAATTCCTCTTGCACTTAATTTATAGTGTTATTTTTCTCTATATTTATTAATATTTTTCTAAAAACCGTTTGAATTTTTGTTTTCTGTGCCACCTACCTAGAAGGTAAGAGGAAGTAGGTATTTCATTGTATTAAGAAAATTGATATCGGGATTTTATTCGTAAATACATGTCTTGAGGGCCCCTGGATCCTCCCAAAAAGTCATATTTAGAAAAAGGTAGCCGCGCGCTCACGTGTTTGTGTTTGTTGTGAAATACATTTACTCAAAACCGAAAAACCGAATAAATACCAAACTTTCCATTTAGGTTCATTACCATCCAAAGATGCAACACGGATATTTTCAAGAAAATCCCCCCACCCCAAACTACCCTTTACATGGAAAAATTTTGATATTTTTAATTTTCTCAACAATGGCTTTCAATTGGAAGGCATTGGATATAGTTGTGTATAACTGGTAAACTTTAAGAGATAGACAAAAATGTGTACAAAAATTAGATGTCTTTAAAACATACAATTTATTACAATTAACTAGTTTGGTAGTATCAACCATTTCCGAGATACCCGTTATTGTTGTTTTGAATGTTTTACAACTGTCGTTATTTAATTGCTTCTCAGGATGTCATTGACAGAGTATGGAATTTCTAGGCCAGCATATAGCGACGTACTTTTAAACATCTGACTATCGATTCGATTTCGTCTACCCACTTATAACGAAATGTGTAATGGAACCATTTCTGCAACTATTCTCGAATTTAAACCTATTTCTCGATTAATGGAGGCACTTAGAAGAACAAGTATTCGCCAGAATAACTTGTAGAACAGTGGATAGAGAAAGTCATATGAATATAACACAGGATAATATGCCGTGCTTAGCTTTATAGAAATGACATATGCAGGATTTTTAGTTGCTTCACTGTTGGAAAGCCAATTTGAAGTAGGTTATATTGTAGTTCCACTGTTGGGGAACCAAACTTGATGAAGTAATTGCAGCCCCACGTATGGTACAAAGTTCCGGTAGCCTTCGCCCCAATTTTCACTTTCCGGTGGCCTTCGCCCCAAGTTTAGGAATCAACTTTGTATTTTTATGTATATTTAAATATTATTTATATTTATGTTTGCCTCGGCTGCGTCAGTTTTTAATTTGTAGAAACATGTATTTCTTAACAGGGTGTGATGCGGCTAAAGAATGTAGGCTTACACAAATTATAATTTTTACTTCACTCCATTTATTAATCCTTCACACGATTAAATAACACTTCACTGATGTAGAGAGCTGTGAGATTATTTACTAATTGCACTTTTAAACACGTAAGCTTTATAATATTCTCGCCGTAATGAATTTTCGTCTCACACTGGATACGTATTTAACTATTCAGGAAGGCGTATAGCGTCGGGTTTGGAACGTTGTCTACTAGCGACTGATTTCTACCACCTGAAGTCTCTGATTGACTAATTTTACTCCAATAGAATACCTTTACTTAACTTTCAGGTTTTCTGATTGTTGATTGGCTGTTTATAAACTCTTTTTAAAATTACATTATCGTTGTTCCAAGAATTACTAGTAGCATTATTCAACTTTCCAATTCATTATTGCCTCAAGGTTACCTCATTGCTAACAACTTTTTGCCCCTATTATCACAGCTCCAACATTATTAAATTACGTAATAAATTCACGTAACTTTATTATACATGTATAGAATAATATAAACATATACAATCACTGTAATATACACTTTTTTATATATTGTTACATACACATATTGCTTTAAGGCGGGCTGGTATTGAATTTATGTATTATATAATTAGACTGATATCATTTAAGTGTTAAAAATACTGCCTCCCATATTTCATACATAATGGGTTCTGGAAGGAGTACGTACATTATTCACTGTCTTCAGATAATCTCTAAGTAAAAATCTAATCAAGCAGATACAGTGAAAATCCCTATGGCAGTAGGCGTACCTCAGGTTAATGTAATATCCTTCCAGGAAATGAAAAGATAGTATCAGATATACCGGTACGCGCGATAAAAATCCCCTTAGCAACAGACACTAGCCTCATTTTCTCCTCATGTGCACTTCTACCAAGAATTTGCTGTGTATCATTTCCTTTCATCTGTTCCAGGGTTGTAGGACCAGGCGACGACGATTTGTGGGTTGCGGCAACACGGTGGAATATGCGCTATGGAAAAGGTTTTCCTTGGCGTTTGGCAGGACTGCGGGCACCCTTCCTTCCTGGCAGTGTATCGTCTACAAACGGGAACCCCAAGTAGTGGGTGGCTAAGGTAGGGCTAGCCGCTGTTAGGATGGGTACCATTTTGCTCTTGCTAGCGCACATTGTCGTCCAGATCTGGACGCACTTCGGATAATCCCATTCTCCAAGAGGTCATGTTGGAAGCCCAAAGTGCCCAGTATGGCCTACATGCGGTGCTGTGCTCCAGTTATTAGGGGCTGCTTCGTCTGACTATTCTTCTTCTTCTTCTTCTTCGTCGTCCTTCCTTCTCTCCAAGGCTTCTGTTGAGCCCCGTTCCGAGCCAAAAATTAAAATGGATCACGCTACTCTTTCTTGGCCGTCCCACATCTCGTCCTCCAATAGGTCTATAACAAAATGCTTGCTTTGGCAGTCGATCAGAAGCATCCTTTGACGCGGTTGTGCCACTGCTCTTAATGCTTATTTATAGCTTTTATTACATTCTCTACTACGTATAGTAAGTAGGAGAAGTATTTTATTCCACCCAAAAATTCGATACCGATATTTCACCGGAAATATATGTTTTGAGACCCCTGAATAAAAAAAAAATGGAAACATGTCCATGTGTGTGTCTGTGTGTGTGTCTGTGAACAGCATAACTCAGACGAACAGTCGGATAAACACCAAACTTGGTATTTAGGTTCAGTATCTTCCAGAGATGCGCCACCCCAGATTACCCTTTAATGCAACATTTTTCGAAAATTTTAATTTTATCGAAAATGGCTCTAACAATTTTGATTAAAATATCATATGTTTAAGATATTTTCATGACAAATGAAATGTATATCTCGAATTTTCTGGGAATGGCTCCAAAAGTATTCTTCATTGTGAACGACTTTTGCATAACTGGTAAACCATAAGAGATAGACAAACGTTTACTACACAAACAATGTAGATCGCGTTAAAATACACAATTTATGTCATATACATTTTTTTGTTGAGTGAATCATTTTCGAAATATTGCTTGTTATTCATTAAATTTTTCAATACTTATTTGCTCAAATGGGAATTCGTTATTCATTTTTTTTGTCTTGGATATTTGTGGCAAAGAGAATGGTGCTGCACCTAGCTACCAGCTATTAACATATATGTCGATGCTTAAAAGCTACTGTATTTCTATATTGCCCTTGCAATTATAAAACAAGGGGACATAGTACGCCTTAAGCAATAGTCAAATATGTTTAGAATTGGTCGCTATGTGTAAAATGTAATTCTCTTTGCATGTCAAAAGATCGTTTCTGCAAATGTTTTACTCCATTAATATGAAATAGTAAGTAGGAGAAGTATTTTATTCCACCCAAAAATTCGATACCGATATTTCACCGGAAATGTATGTTTTGAGACCCCTGAATAAAAAAAATTGGAAACATGTCCGTGTGTGTGTCTGTGTGTGTCTGTGAACAGCATAACTCAGAAACGAACAGTCGGATAAACACCAAACTTGGTATTTAGGTTTAGTACTTCCAGAGATGCGCCACCCCAGATTACCCTTTACATGCAACATTTTTCGAAAATTTTAATTTTATCGAAAATGGCTCTGGTAATAAAAATAGTTTGTACAAGAGTAGAGAACGTCATGTGAGTGTAACACATTAAATTTTTTTGACCTGGTAATGCAAAGAGAATGGAATACTCCACATAGCAACCAGCTCTTAAAATATTTGACTATCGCTTAAAGCCTACCAATTCCCCTTGCATCTACAAGATAATTAGCAATAAGATTGACATCTCGATATCTCGATTAACATGAAACATATGGAGAATAAGCGTTTGTAAAAATAGTTTGTACAAGAGTAGAGAAAGTCATGTGAGTGTAACACATCAGATTTTTTTAAAATTATTTTCGGATGTCTTTACTTTTTGCCTTGTCTCTCAGGGTGACCCCCTTAAGAGATCTCATAAACCTCGTCTCTGATGCCTCAATTCTAATTCTATCTAATTATCTTGTTGTCCATGTTTCACTCCCGTAGAATTAATATTTGTTTTGCTATTATGTTATGTAATCTCAGTTTCACCTCTTTCCTCATAATTTTACCTAGGTATTTTTAATACATCCATTCGCTTGGTATATCTTACAATATTAGTTTCTATCTCTTCATCCTATACGTTAATATTTCGCACTCCAGATATTTAAATTAATTCATTTGTATTATACGTCCGTTTATGACTATTTTTGCTCTTCTAATACACTTCCATTCAATTGCCACCACTTTAGTTTCTGTTGTAGATATTTTCATACTACGTATAATTTCAGCATTCGATTTAACTTCATGTTATACTCATAAGTTCCGCCAGGAAACCTTGTTCATTCGCTAATAGTATGTTTTTAATATTTTTATTTATTTTCAAATTTATACAGGTATCCATCCGGCTATTTCCTTTGGTTTTCTCAGTAATACTTTTTTTTCCGTGGGCGAGTAACCATGCCGCCGCACACCCCCACTCTGGAGGACCGTTTGACTATTCCTACTACAAGATCTGCATGCCATCACCGCCGCCAACTCTGCCAATACTGAGCATCAACTCCGCCGTCTCGCCGTCTTGGAAGCCTCTGTACAGGACGTTTACGCCATCACCACCGCCTTCTCATCCGCCTTCCAGTCCTTCACCACCTGCTGCCTGCAGCGATTTGACAGCGCCGGCTCCTCCATCAGTGGCCTGGGCGCATCCATTGCCTCCCTGCCACAGACGACAACACCGCCAGCTCCAACTGACTGCCAGGAGGAGCTCAAATTCACACTCAACGGTCTCTGAAACTTGTGAAAGCCCTGATCACGACGACGGCCGAGTGGACTCCTGTACTCTCGGATCTGAGGAGTGGTCAGGAAAAACTACGCCTATTCATGAAATCACTGCAGAGCCATATGATTTATGGTACCAGACCTTTCCGACAAGGGCCGCTCAACAGTTCCCAACTCATCATCAATAAAGACGAATAAAGTTCCTCACCCAATCCCGACACTCCCCGTGGGGCAGCCTTGGTCATGGCTGTTTCGCGGTCATATCCGTCACCCGCTGCCAAAGAAATAAGCTGGCAGCTCACCTTCCGCACTATCGAGGGAGCTATGCGGAACCCCACCACCTTTCCTTACTTCTCCTTCCAAACACTCTCCTGAAATTCTCTCTCCCAACCCCGTCCATTTCCCCCCCCCCCAAAAAAGACTATTCCTAACTCCTAATCACAAGAACAACACTGTGGTGGTGTCCGGGATTGCTTTGTCTGCCATTTAAAGTTCTTTTTATAGTTCTACCGGCTTCTTTTAGTACACCATATACTCACAGGTATAACTCCAGGGGTGTTAAATTAGGAATGTTAATTCTAGAATGTCTGGCATTGCTCGAATGTCAAGCGGGTCTTTGTCATTTTGTGTCATTTATTGGCTCTAATTATGGCCACGTGTTTGCTATAGCAGTTGTGTAACTACTGAAACCAATGGCATAACATCAGAGTACATGCTGATGATGTAATATGAAATAAAAGAAGCGCAGATTAACTTTATTGAACTCCCCTGTATAATTACGAACTTTGCCTGCTTTATTTAAACAAACGTAGTTTGAAAAAAACAAAATCCAATGTGTTACATTCACATGCTTGTTTCTATTTATTTCTATATTACTTCCACAAAGTATTCCGGAAAAAGGTTCTTTTTATATTTCGCGGTAATCGAGATAAGGGTTTGTAGAATAGGTTTCATTACTCATTTTGTAATAGGGCCAAGGGGATATATGAGGCTGAAACAATAGATAAGTCTTTAAAAAGCGAGTTGCTATATTCGCTATTGTAGCGATGTGTATGCATTGTGGCGTCGAACACATTAGTCCTGTGTAGCAATGGCATTGTTGAACTAATAATTTTGATTGGGAGTTTGAATTTATGTCCGGCGCGGCTTTCCCCTCTCCACCTCCTCAGTCTGGTAACGTCACTAGTAGCGTCAGTCTTGTGTGTGTCTTCAGGCCGTGTGGATGTGTATGCGAATGCCAATTATATAATAAACCAGAGTAATGTGTTAAATGTGTATTTTGTTATGAAAATTTCACGCCTACTTTAGATTTGTGTAGCAAGTTCCTGGTATCTCGTTTACCTCTGCTGCTACGTCCTCCAATGTTTATGCCGGAGTAACTAAATTTAATATTTTAGCTGCAAAACCTTTTGGCGTCAACCTGGTGTGTAACACTATTTGCTGGCTATGAAATTAATATTCTCTGCATGACATCACGGGAAAGAACATAATGGTTATTTAGCACTTCTAAATATGTGTGATAAAATATCGAAAATTCAAACCAAAGCAAAGAATATCTCGGAAATTGTTAACGCAACAAACATATTCGGTTTTAACGAGATCTACGTATTTCTTGTCTACCCCCTTTTGTTTATCAGTGATAACAAAATCATACAAAATTCATTCAGGAATAAAGAGGGATTCACAGACAATTTAAAAAAATTCAAGACATACTTTCATAGGTAACATCTTAAAATGTGGGACTTTAATCAAAATCCTTAAGAGTTATTTTTGAGAAAAAATGTCCTATATAAAGCAAAATCGTAGTTTAAGGTGATGACTTTAATTGAAAATCTTCATGTCTAAAATTAGACTAAAGTACTATTTTTGGTATTTATCGGACTTTTAATTTTTTAAATTATGTTGTGTATGTCTCTCTCTCTTTCTCCCTCTCTTCCATACATACACAAACATACACAATCACGGAAATTTTAATAAGATGCTTTTTGCGATTCAGGGAGTCTAAAAATATGTATCGTTTTTATGAAATTTCAACATTGAACTTTTGTATAGAATACAATACTTCCTCTACCTACCATAGATATGTACTAGAGAAAGTATGAAAGTATGTCTTTCTTTCTAAAGGATATTAAATAATATTTTTAGAGAAAAAATTCAGTTAAGGTTCGTTTAACTTTTAGAAAATGTAAATTCAAATTAACGTACTGCTTATGTGCAGAGAAATAGAGGTACAGAGGGAGGCAGAGGGAGAGCTATTATAAAATAGATCATGCGTCCTTAGTATTCTTTCTAACAGTAAAGATAGTCGACAGGTATCCGGAAACTAATGTACAATACCTAGAAATACGTACCTTCAATAGTGAGATTTGAATATAAAAAAATCTGATGTGATGCACCCACATGACTTTCTCTACTCTTGTACAAGCTATTTTTACAAACGCTTATTCTCCACCTATTCATGTTAATCGAGATGAACATTTGCAGAAACTATCTTATTACAAATCTTCTTGTAGATGCAAGGGGAATTGGTAGGCTTTAAGCGATAGTCAAATATTTTAAGAGCTGGTTGCTATGTGGAGCATTTCATTCTCTTTGCCTGCCCAAACACACAAACGAATAACGAATTCCCATTTGAGGAAAAGTTTAAGGATTGAAAAATTGAAGCAAATAACAAGGAATATCTCGGAAATGGCTCACTCGACAAAAAAAAGTATATGACATAAATTGTGTTTTAACCAGATCTGAATTTTTTTGTGTAGTAAAAGTTTATCTAAATCTTACGGTTTTCCAGCTATGTACAAGTCATTCAGAATTAAAAGCACATTTCCAGAAAGTTCATGATATACATTTCATTTACCATAAGAATATCTTAAACATATATTTTAATCAAAATCGTTAGAGCCATTTTTAAGAAAATCAAAATTTTCGAAAAATGTTCCATGTAAAGAGTAGTATGGGGTGAGAGATTTTCTTGAAAATCTCGGTGTCGCACCTTTTAAATATACTGAACCAAGTTTGATATTTACCTGACTTTTCGTTTTTGAGTTATGCTGTTCATAGACACGCAAACACACATCCACACACGCACATACACAGACACAGAGGAAACCTTTTCTAAAAATGATTTTTTTGGATTCAAAGGGCCTCAAAGCATGTATTTCCATGAAACCTCGGTAACATTTTTGGGTGGAATGCAATACTTCCTCTACTATACGTAGTAGGGAAAGCAAAAACAGTACAATAAATGTAAAAGGCACATAATATTAAAATTAACTAAAAAGTCTGGATTTTAAAACTGAGCAGGTAGTTCAGAATTATGTAAAGCGTAAAGGTGATCCATTTTGGGAATCTGAAGTATTATTTTCTGGATTTTAAAGTATCAAAGGTGTCTTTGAACGAAATGTCGATTTGCACACATAGCCTCGAGCAACTTAAACCAGAAATATTATACTTATGGCTAAGGAAAGATCATAAGGTGAAGCTCCTAACATCATTTTGCTGTGCATGAATTTACGAGTTGGAATGATTAGCGTTTAGAGCTATTGTGTTCTCACTTTTGTCTAATAAAATACTCATTTATGCAAATATAAGTTTAATCATAAGTTTGAACTTAAGTACTTGTCTCAAACAGTTTTAGAGAAATAGAATTGTTCTGAGCCCAGGTAATGCTAATAATGCTACATTTCCATTTTCATTACCAGCTTTCCTAATGTAGAATCATTTTCCGGTCCCTGTTGAAAGCCTATATGGCGACAGGCGCGCTGCACGTTGTTCACTTGTTTAGATTAATGACACTTGTTGCTGCTGTCTTTGTCTTGCTGAAAACTAAACATAGTGACAAGCTGGAAACTTGCAGTGTCGCGTCAAACAAGAAGCTTTGGAGCAAACTTGATAACTTCCTTGTTTTAGCTGAATTTTAGGATAGAGGTCTAGAAAAGAGATTTAAAATGATGTACTTATCCAAAACAAAATTGCAATTTTTGTGAATCTCTAGTATAATGAAAAAATTCGATGTTATTTATGTTGAATAAGGGCGTTGCACAGATGCATTCTGTAAGCAATGGGTTGAAAATACCGACATGAAAATTATGAGTAGCTTATTATTTTCTCTGAGACGTAAAGAGTTCGTTGAGATTGGATCATTGAATTTTTGCTGGAAGTGAAAATGTGAATATGTTTAAGGGGAGATGTTAAATCTCCTAAATTTATGACCTATTATCCTAGAAACCATTCAAAATATCATACTGAGATTTTTGCGGGATGTAGATGCATGCTTTATAAATAAAATGATGTACTTTTATACATAATTTTGTTTATTAAGGAACATACGGGAATTTTCTAATTACACCATTTTTGGTTAAAGTTTACCAACATATATTATTTTAAAATAACCAACCATAGAATTAACACTAAAGTAGGTCCACAATAGCACGTTGAGGCTGATTTTATCATAATACTATTTAATTTTACGTCTTCAATAACTTGTGAGAAAACCAATCATTTATGCCAGAAAATTTTATTCACAGAAAAAGCTGTTAAAAGAAAAAGTGCGAAAAATATTTGGCATATATTTGCAACGAAAGAAATCACATGGCTTGAGCACCAGAACCTTAACAGTAGTACCAATTTGTACAGCAAAACTTCCCCCAAAATGATGGGCTAAAGTTTACCACTCTACTACAAAGTGTGTGGGAGTGTTGCGTTTTTCCATGGATGTGGCAGAATTCACAGTACAAAGTAGTAGATACAGATGCTTTTTAAAATGTAAGTATTATGTCTAAATCATAACATACAAATTATATTACAAAGGAAGCTCCATTTAACCAGACTGTACAAAAGCTAAAAATGTTTTTTGGCAATTTTCGTCATTCCGTCTCTCTTTAGGGTGACCTATGATTTTCCCTGAGTATTGTAAGTTTTAAGGTTATGGGTAGTTTTTAAACATTCAGTGTACTGCATGATTGAAAATAATAGTTGGAGTAGTTATTGTGTGAATAAGAACCTCTGCATTCCTCAAATAATACCTTTAAACTGATCTATACATTTTTCATTTTCCTCAATAAACGTAATAAACTTCTATGCACCTTTTTATAAAACTTCATATTTAACTCCAATTAAAACATTAGCAAAAGCTCTAACCTTGTGAGTTTTGTTCGGTCAGTACAATTCTACAGTGCTTTGTCCAGGCAGGTTAAACAATGCAGACCTTAGGGGTTAACATATGCAAAATAATGGTTTTTCCAAATTGTAACCTAACGTATAAACGTACAAACGTTCTATCCATATAGGTCACACAATGCAAATATATAAGTAAGCGGCTGAAAATAAGGATGGGGTAGCTTTTGAAACTCCAGAGTAGTCAACGATTTATTGGAACCTAAAGCGTATGCCTTTAAAGTTTTTTTTCCAAACTGTTAGTAGAAATAGTTTAGAATGTTGTAAGATACCGATTTTTTGACGAGTCCTTAACTCAAGCACACAAATTTGTGACCTGGCTGGTCAAGTGGTGCAGTTTTGTATATAATGGTTGAAAATAAAGCTTGAGACAGTATTTTTAACATTTAAATGATATCAGTCTGATTATATAATATAAGATGTAATAACAACCCGCCTTAAAGCAATATGTGTATGTAATAGTATATAAAATATGTAACAGTCATTGTATTAATGTTTATATTATTATGTACATGTATAATAATGTTATGTGAATGTATTACGTAGTTTTAATAATGTAGGGGCTGTGAGAATAGAAGCCGAAAGTTGCTAACAATGAGGTGACCTTGAGACAACAATAAATTAGAAAGTTTAATAATGGTACTAATAATTCTTGGAACAATGATATAATATTTAAAAGAGTATATAAATAGCCAATCAAAAACTAGAAAAAGCTTAAGTTAAATAAAAGTATTCTATTGGAGTAGGATTAGCCAATCAGAGACTTGAAATATAGTAAAATTATAAATTTAGGCGGTAAAAGCCAGACGCTAGAAGACAGCGTACCCAACAGACGCTACTAGACAGCGTTCCCGAGCAGTTCGATGCGTATTCAGTGTGAGATATAAAAATGTATTACGGCGAGGATAATATAAAGTTTACATGTTAAAACGTGCAATTAATAAATAATATCACAGCTCCACATTAGGATACACCAGTGAAGTGTTATTTAATCGTGTGAAAATTAATAAAAGCAGTGAAGTAAAAATGATGATTTGTGTAAGTCTTCATTCCTTAGCCGCACCACCCCTGCTAAGAGATACGTGCTTCTGCAAATTAATACTGACGCAGCCGAGGCAAACATAAATATGTAATATTTAAGGAAACATTAAAATACAAAGTTGATTTTTTAAAAGTGGGGCGAAGACCACCGAAAAAGTAAAACATGGAACGAAGGCCACGGGAAACTTTGTAACGTGCGTGATCTAAACAACTTCAAGTTTGGCTTTCCAATAATGAGGCATTAATCAACTTCAAGCTAATGGTACTTTTTAAAGTTTAAAAGAAACACGTTTTGTTCTAATGTACAGAGCAGTCACATGTTAAATTTGGACTCAAGCGAATCATTAGTACGGTCACAACTGAGATCATTAGTCTTTATCGATGTATTCCTTACGAGGTTTTACGAATTTTCTAATCCTAAAACCACCCTTGTAAATTAAAACATGATTTTTAGACCTTTTATAGCGTCTATACCGAGAGTACGATAACTGTGTTCTTTGTATACACATGCTTTGTGTTTCTTATATACGTAATATACTCTTTGTACGTCTGTTGATCCTGTTTCATTAGCGACTAGATTATCATAAACGGGTAGAAGTGAACGCTCAGTGTCCAAATAACCATTTTCAAATTAATTTCACAAATTTATCTTTCCTTTAGATTAGAAAACCTAAACCTGAATTACAAGTATAACAAATACAGTTAGGTTCAGTACATTTTCTCCGATAAATGGATATTTGTTATAAGCATATTTTGTGAAGCAATATAACAATAAATTATTTACCATTATCGATTTGGTAAGTATTTAGGTTTATATTACGTATATTGCTATGAGCTCACTTTTGCAACATTTTCAGCTGTTTGTGTTCCAACGGTGGTACTCCAGATTCATATTTATTCCTGGTTAGTAATTTTCATGAGTTTATTGGCTGTCTTCTCTTATGTCGAATTGCGGCATATTGCTGTGATCCGTAGCAGAATGGTTGCTCAATTCCTTGCCTCTCCTGAACGTCGGGCTTACAACAGCTTTATCTGACTCAACTTCTGGGTCTTCATCATCATATTTAGTTCCAAATTGGTTTGGAGAAGTCTAGACCAGGTATGGGTATTCTTGACCCCGCGGGTCACTTCGAGCACGTGTCAATCGAATTCCACCTCTCCCTTTGTCGTTTACTATTTGCAACACCAAACAGTTTTCTAACCTAGTGGTGGAACACTATTGTCCGCAATTACAAGATGTATTCCAAATAGTTGGTCGGACATTTAGAGTAGAATGGGCTCTTTTCATATGTTGTAGCATATAAAGGTACTGCAATGTACTGCGTATGTCTGTGTGTCTGTGTTGGTAGGTAGGTAGGTTAGTGGGTGAAGAGGTTGGGAGGGACGGAGATAGGGAGGTGGTTAGGGAGGGAGATAGGGTGGGTGGGGAGGTAGGTAGAACATTGAAAATTGTCGCACTCATGCCATAATCATTGATCTTATCCACTTGTTGCATAAATATACTGTGTTGTAAAATGTAATGATGCATAAGATACAGAAATACGACAACGCTGTTCTGCGTAATAAGTAGTTAGCTACAATAGATCTATGTAGGCCGCAGTGCGTGAATTCTCCGCCTCCTTTGTAACCGATACCTATAGAACGTTAGTAAGTTGTCTATGGTGGCACTAAGCGTGAAATAGTGGGTTGCAGTTATTGAAACTACTTATTAAGCAGAACATCGTTTTCTTATTTCTGTATTTTATGCGTCATTATATTTTACAAATAATATATTTACACCTGAAGTTTAGTTTTATTATGTCTTCTCATTAAACGACACTATTATTATTTCAGTAATTGACATTTTTGCATTGAAGAAAACATTTGTGTTCCTATTATTTTAGTGACTGGAGTTCTGAATTTAAGATTTTTACATATTAATAAACGTTTCTTAATGAAAACCTTTTGGCTATTTCCTTATAAACAATTACAATGCTGTAATGCTTCAGTCCTTAATAATTCATAAGAGCGCTGCTGAAAGATCTAATACCAGAAAAAGGTAGTAAAATTACCAAAAAATGCACCTAAATTTAATACATACATACCTATACGTACATAATAAGTGTATTTGAAATACAGTGATATTGAATACAAGTTTCAACTGCTTAAGCTAAAAGGAAACCGTTGACTAAAATAATATGAAAAATCTGATGTGTTACACTCACATGACTTTCCCTATTCTTGTACAAACTATTTTTACAAACGCTTATTCTCCATATGCTTCAAGTTAATCGAGATATCGAGATGTTAATCTTATTGTTTATTTTCTTGTAGATGCAAGGGGAATTGGTAGGCTTTAAGCGATAGTCAAATATTTTAAGAGCTGGTTGCTATGTGGAGTATTCAATTCTATTTGCATTACCAGGACAAAAGAAAAACTGAATAACGAATTCCCATTTGAGAAAAAGTATAACTATTGGAAAATTTAACGGAATAACAAGCAATATCTCGAAAATGGTTCACTCGACAAAAAATGTGTATGACATAAATTGTGCATTTTAACGCGATCTACATTTTTGTGTAGTAAAATTTTGTCTATCTCTTATGGTTTACCAATTATGCAAAAGTCGTTCACAATGAAGAATACTTTTGGAGACATTTCCAGAAAATTGAAAATAAACATACTTTTTGTCATGAAAGTATCTTAAATATGTAATATTTTAATCAAAATCGTTAAAGCCATTTTTGAGAAAATTAAAATTTTCGAAAAATGTTCCACGTAAAGGGTAATCTGGGGTGGGGGGATTTTCTTAAAAATCTTCGTGTCACATTTTTGGAAGATACTGAACCAAAATACCAAGTTTGGTGTTTATCCGACTGTTCGTTTCTGAGTTATGCTGTTCACAGACAGACAGGCAGCCAGACAGACACACAGGCACACACACGGACATGTTTCCAAAAATACATTTTTTTTTGGATTCAGGATGCCTCAAAGCATCCATTTCCGGTGAAATCTCGGTATCGAATTTTTGGGTGGAATGCAATACTTCCCGTACTTATACGTAATAGGGAAAGTAAAAAGTAGCTAATCAAACGTCCCCCTGCCTTTTATTATGCACTGCGCTGCGCGCATGATAGTAATTTATGCCACAAGTGGATAAGATCAGTGATTATGGCATGAGTGCGACAATTTTCAAGAGTGTCACATTAAGATAATCTACCGGTTGGACACACCATTTCGTGCAATCTTAACATTATAGATTATAGGAAATAAATTATGAAATAATTTGGCATCCATACCTGACGTAAGTTACGTTATGAGACGTTATCTTCTCTCCTGTATTTAATTTGTTATTACCTGGCGTGTTGAAGAGATAAACAAGACAGCCGCTTGCATGCATTCCCTTCCTGGGAGAGAAGTGAGCAGATGTTACGGACTGTTATGTAACCTATTATCAGCACAGCATGGTAAATAATTATAAATTCAGACCATAGTTATTCTATATTTAATTATGTACAGAGGTTTTTGCATCTTCGTTGCTCAGAGAAAAGAATATCACAAAATTGTTTCCTCTTCTCTCCATAAACCAAGGCAACGTCACTGCTATAGAAAATACGCCATTGCTATTATTGGCACCGTACCATAATGAGCCAATTATGCAAAATATTGAATACAGTAACAGGTTTATAATGACAGGGTTACATAAAGTCTATCTGTTGTATCAGACAATTACAGAAATAATGAGGTAAGCTTTTTATTTTAACAGGAAGTATTCCTTTGAATCCAATACTGTGTGTGAGAAATATGGTAGGCAAGATAGCGAGTGCCGTTATCGCCTTTCTTGAGCTTATCACGCTCACAGGTGGACCCTGAGGCTTTGACATTGGACTGGAAATGGGGCTTAGCTCACGTCCTGAGATCGATATCCAAAGCTTTCCTTAAATCCAGCCTTCTAGTTTACTAGCCTGTAAACGTCCGTCTCTCGGCTTTAGCGCTACGGAAGAGGTACGCATTTCTTGTTCTTCTCTCAGCCCTTTAAATATATGCTTAGAAATCTCGTTGTGTGTATACCTAAGGAAAAATGGGGGGAAAAATCTTTCGGAAAACTGCCACATGGCTACGCATTTCATAAGGACTTTGTAGATTTATAATATTAACGGTCTAATTGCTACAGGCTTTGCTACGTACAACCTTAAATAAACCTTTAATAAAAAAAAGTATCTGGAACCTCAGCCAAGTGCTCTTCAATCAAGTCGATGCATGTTAGCTGTGATGTGTGTCACCGTAAATCTCATTTTGGGACTTGACGCAGTTATTAATGAAATGAATGGATGTATTAAATACATTTTTTAAGCCTACTAAAACCACAAATCCAGGGGAGTGGCCGGAAATTCACATATTATTATGAATGTATTGTGTCATGAACAACTATTATTGTTTGAAAATACCATTTGTATAATAATATTTGCATAAAGATATTATTTGTTGTGAAAGGTCAATTAAGGTGCATTAATTGTAAATGAGAGAAGAAAACAGAAAAATGAATAACGTCAAAAGTGAAATAAGCTATACGCAAAACATTGCATTAACAACTAAATAAATATGGTAAAACCTAATAAATATCGCAAAAGAGAAAATCCGAAATGAAGTATGTTTTAACATGAATTAGAATTGTAAATATGTTATTTGTAATACTGAGTACAGAAAGGTAAACAACATTCAACTTTTTCAAAAACAATAAAAAAAAAATAAATCGTTAAAATATTTCTGAGGAAGAATATTACTAAAATGCTAAAATCTCATATCGATTTGCAAGGCGAACTATGTTGTATTCTATGTAAGAAAGGATAAAATTAACTGTTGAACTACAAAAGAAAGTTAGCAAGCATTATTATAAGAATGTAAGTAAAAAAATCTGATGTGTTACACTCACATGACTTTCTCTACTCTTGTACAAAGTATTTTTACAAACGCTTATTCTCCATATACTTCATGTTAATCGAGATATCGAGATGTTAATCTTATTGCTAACTTTCTTTTAGATCCAAGGGGAATTGCTAGGCTTTAAGCGATAGTCAAATACTTTAAGAGCTGGTTGCTATGTGGAGTATTCCATTCTCTTTGCATTACCAGGACAAAAAAGAATGAATAACGAATTTGAGAAAAAGTATAAGCATTCGAAAATTTAAGGGAATAACAAGCAATATCTCGAAAATGGTTCACCCAACAAAAAATGTATATGATATAAGTTGTGTATTTTACGCGATCTACATTTTTTTAATTAGTAACCAGAAAGGTAAACATTTATCATCGGTTAAGCATTAACATTTCCCGAGAAATAAAACTAAATGTTTAGTCAAATTATATTATTGCAATTATTGGTTAACTGACTTACCATACAAACACGAGAATATACCTTGGAGGAGAGTCAATTGCTATAAACTGAGATATATCTACGTATTATTTAAAATACATCGGACAAAAGTAAAGTATTAACAAAAATACTAGCATAACGAACGTTGAGTATATTTCAACAATAACTTAATGAAGGTAATTTCTGCCAAGAATCACTTCTGCCAAGCCAAGCAGATACGTGCACTACTAACTGCTTTAATTAGCGCAGTAAATTCAAATCGGAAATTTCAAGTTACAGCATCCGAGATAACAGATCTTTGAGAACTTCGATCCAGAGATCAAACCACCAACTTCGGAACCGACAAAGAGGCAGGCAAGTCACTTCAGACTCCCTGAATAAAAACAAAAACAACAACAACATATTTTTGGAGAAACGTCCGTGTAAGTGAGTAAGTGAGTCGGTGCATGTGAACAGAATATCTCAAATTCGAAAAGTCGGTGAAATACCAAAACTTTTAAGTTCTTCCATGGATTCGACGCGATGATTTTCAAGAAAATTCTCCCCAATCCAAACGCCCTAACAATTTTGATTAAAATATCATTAAATTTTCTGGAAATAAACTGTAAAGTCCTCTTCATTCTGAATGACTTTTGTATACTTGGTAAACCGTAAGAGATAGACATATTCTTACTACACAAACAATGCAGATCTCGTTAAATCACTCCATTTATGTAAAATAATTGTTTATAAAGTTAAGCGTTTCCGAGTTATTGCTTTGAATTTTCAAACACTTATTTATGCGTTTCTCAAATGGCAGGTCGTTATTAGCTTTTTCTCGTCATGCAAAGAGCATGGAAAAGCCATAATATAGCAACACGCTCATTAAGAATCTGACTACCGCTTTACATACTGGATTGTACAACAATATGTGTAAATAAGAATTTAAGGTTTATCTGTATTAATAAGAAGTAGCTAGAATAAAAAGATTTTCTATGAATAGTTTGTAGAAGTTATATAAAAATAAACGATAGTGGGCAAAGAAGGTCATGTGAATGAAACACACATTTTTACTTTCTCTACTATGTATAGTAAGTAGGGGAAGTATTGTATTCCACCCAAAAATTCGATACCGAGATTTCACCGGAAATATATGTTTTGAGATCTCCTGAATCCAAAAAAAAGCATTTTTGGAAACATGTCTGTGTGTATGTCTGTAAACAGCATAACTAAGAAACGAACAGTCAGATAAACACCACACTTGCCATTTAGGTTCAGTATATTCCACAAATGCGACACGAAGGTTTTCAAGAAAACCCCCTACCCCAAATTACCATTTACATGGAACATTTTTCGAAAATTTTAAAGTTCTCAAAAATGGCTCTAACGATTTTGATTAAAATATCATATGTTTAAGATATTTTCATGACAAATGAAATGTATATCTCGAATTTTCTGGGAATGTCTCCAAAAGTGTTCTTCATTGTGAACGACTTTTTCATAAATGGTAAACCATAAGAGATAGACAAACGTTTTCTACACACAAAATGTAGATCACATTAAAATACACAATTTATGTCGTATACATTTTGTTGATGAGTGAACCATTTTCGAGATATTGCTTGTTATTGCCTTAAATTTTTCAATACTTATTTTCTCAAATGGGAATTCGTTATTCATTTTTTTGTCTTGGATATGCAAAGAGTATTAATCTTTGGCAAAGAGAATGGTGCTGCACCTAGCAACCAGCTATTAAGAGATATGTTTGTGCTTAAAGGCTACTGTATTTCTATATTGCCCTTGCAAATACAAAACAAGGGGAACATAATAGGCCTTAAGCGAGAGTCAAATATTTTTAGAACTGGTCGCTATGTGTAAAATGTAATTCTCTTTGTATGTCAAAAGATCTTGATGTATATCTCGATTAATATGAAATAGATGGAGAATAAGAGTTTGTAAAAATAGTTTGTACAAGAGTAGAGAAAGTCATGTGAGTGTAACACAGCAGATTTTTTGTTAATGACCTGCTAGTTATACAATACTCTAAACATAAAAAGGAGTGAAGGAGATTGTGCAGAATATCACAAGTCATGCCACAGGAATATGCTTGTTGGTCAGCTCGTCTGGCTGCCATTCCTGAGCTTTCGATTCATTCCCGGGCATATCATGGAAACTTATTCTTCATTAGAAGGCTTACCATGGTGACCAGGGTGATTAGGATTGAATGCTTTCGGTTAAAGCCTCCCCTGGCAGATCATTTCCATATTCGTTATGACCCTCATGTTCACCGACTGACAGGGATGTGTCCTTCAAGCCCTCCTGAGAGGTTCACTATAGTTTCGCTAGGGCAGATCCCCAGGAGCTCATCAGAACCACAGGTGATGCTCGAATGAAATTTTATATGGAAAAAAAGGTTTTATATCAATGTTGGAAAACAAAAAAATCTGATGTGATACATTCACATGACTTTCTATACCTTCCATTTTTATTAGTGGGTATACAAGCTATTCTTATTAACGCTTATTATGCTATCCAAAATTCCATACTGTTTCCATGCAATCGCGAGAAACAACTGAAAGTTGACAGGACTTGAAGACAATGGCCATTAATAAACAATTCGAACCATTAATAACGGGTATCTCAGAAACAGCTCATGCCACAAAAAAAAAATTATTGGAAATAAATTGTGTGCTTTAAAGTAATCGACATTCTTTGTGTAGTACGTTTTCGTGTAACGTTTAACGTTTACCATTTATACAAGATTATACAAACTTCCTTCCGAATAAAGAGGACTTCACAGGTTGTTCCTAGAACATTCAAGATATACATTTTATTTGCCTAGTAAATATCTTTAATGTACTTTAATCAAAATCGTTACAGCCATTTTTTAAAAAATCAACATTTTAAAAAATGTTCCATATAAAGGTTAGTTGAAGATGGTAAACCTTTGTGTCACATCCTCGGAAATATTGTTACATCCTGGGTAGATGGCCTAAAAGTTTACATGAAAATGTAATTAATTTTGAGTACCCAGCACGTACAATGAGGGGGCATATACCTACTTGGCTGCGGAGGACCGAAATGTGGTGTGGAGGTTAGAGGAAGGCGCAAGTATTTACTGCAAAAAATACATAAAAAATCTACTTACACATTTCTAGATTTATTTCCCAAACGTTTGGGGTTTCTACATTATTATAAAAAGAAAGGAGGGAGGAGATGTCCACCGATCCAAAGCCCGGTTTACACACGCGGTCCGTTTCTCACGGAATCCTAACTGAGACTGACGCTATTCCCCACTACTCGTGGCTAGCAAAGCTACCAGCCAAGAGTAACGTAAAACAACAATGTGTCTGGAATGACAATGTAGAACAATAACGTTACTCCCAAATTATTAATACGTTACAATATTGAACTTAAATACTAAGTTGGTACTTATCCGACTTTTCTCTTCATAGACACACATTTTTCACAGGCACACGGAGATTTTTCTAACATATCTGATGTGATACATTCACATGGCTTTCTACCCTCTATCTTTATTAGTGGGCATACAAAGCATTTTTCCATCTTCTACGTTTCAAACCAAATAAACAGCTGCATTATACATTTCTTCATAGATACAAATAGAACAGCGATAGTCAAATGTTTAAGAACTGGACGCTACATGCTGGCCTTAAAATTTCAACTGCTTCCATGTAATCACGAGAAACAACTGAAAATCGATAGGACTTAAAAAGAATGACAGAATGACAAGTACTGAACAATTCGAACGTTTAATAACGGATATCTTAGAAACGGATTATACCACAGAAAGGCTTATTTTAAGGAGAAAAGGTACTCTGAAATGCTAAAAAAACACATTTTTTTTGTTTTAGACACTAATAAAACCTCTGTTATTTCCAGTTTTAGAAAATAAATACTTTTTGCGGGTTAAGAGGTCTTTAAGAAATTTAAATACCATTTTAATGCTAGTCTGCATTCCTTTCAAGTTGTCATGCAACGTTCCTTTTTAGAACATTTTTGTATCTGTCAACAACGAACGACTATATCATGACAAGCGAGCAGTTCAACAATTAACAAAAGAGGCAAAGACCAAGAGAAGGCAATCAGAAAAACTGAAACAATCCAGGAATGAAGTGCAGGTGATTATGACCCTGGAATGTACTGAAGTGTGTCTGAATTTTAATGTTCAACCTTTAAATTCAGTTTTCTCAAAACAACATTTTTTGATACTTACGTACCTTTTTCTCAGAAAGCATGAGAAGTAGAAGACTGAAATTTTCAATACATGTATACAACACATAATTAAACTTTCTGAACTACATTCATAACTCTATAATGTATATTAGTGATATTAAGAAAGCAACAACATTGCAAATTTTCCACATTTTTACTTTTTTGACTTTGCAAATAATATGTTTTAAATTTATAGTAAACTGATATATAACTAAATAATTGAGATTCACGAGATAGCTGATTTTACTAAGAACAAGCATGCAAAAGTATGATTCTTTACTGCAAGTAGTATCAGAGAAAAAGGTACATGAATTCACATGTTTTAAGAGCAAAGTTTATTATTTTTATGCTGAATGAAATAATTTTTACGCACTCAACTGTATAAGCTATCATTGCAAGCAACAACTTGAAATAATTATCATGATTTATAGAATAATTCATAAAAATTTCAGGAACACCATTGAGAGCTTTAAGAGCAGTAGTAATTTAACACACTTAAGGTGTAATTTCAACGTGTTCAGACCACCTTGTTCCCTTAAATAAATTGTGTGTTTTAAAGATATGTACATTTGTTGTGTGGTACGTTTTATCTATGGCTTAACGTTTACCAATTATAAAAGATTATATAAAATTCCTTCTGGCTGAAGAATACTTCCTAGGCTATTTCCAAAAAATTCAAGATATGCAATTTATTTGTCATTTTAATCAAAATCGTTAGAACTGTTATTTAGAAAATCAAAATTTTCGAAAAATCTTCCATGTAATGCGTAATTGGGGTAAGAGATTTTCTTAAAAACCTTCGTGGTGCATCCTTGGAAGATGATGAACTCAAATGCCAAGTTTCGTAGTTATCGAACTTTTCGTATTTGAGTTATGCTCTTCACACACAGACATATTCCCATAACAGAGGGCCTCAAAACGTGTATTTCTGGTGAAACCCTGGCATTGAATTTTTGTGTGGAATGCAATACCTTTTCTACCTTACTACGTATTAGGTAGAGAAAGTAACAAGATAAGGTTTCTGGTTTTAATGGGAATTTGTTTTGTAAGATATCCATAGGATCCTCCTCCTTTATATCTCCAGTGGTCGCCGGATTAAAACAACAGCTTTTAATTCGCTCGTATACATACATGCACACAATCTTTGACCTTTATAATTTTTTTTGACTCAAAGAATTCGTTTCCGTCAAATCACGCTATTGACTTTTTGCGTGTTGCAGAATATTTTCTCTACTATTTATTATTATTATTATTATTATTATTATCATTTTGTAGTGGGATTAATTGACTTATAGTGGTTGAAATTATGAAGCCCGGGACTTAAAGTACTTACAACATTGAGGTCGCCATTGGAGTATGTCATCTCAATACAATTTGAGATCTCCTTGTGGTTTACCGGGAAACATGCGAGTCAGTT
This sequence comes from Deroplatys truncata, assembly GCA_030765065.1. Lineage (NCBI taxonomy): Eukaryota > Metazoa > Arthropoda > Insecta > Mantodea > Mantidae > Deroplatys > Deroplatys truncata. The sequence continues at coordinate 214,231,370 of CM060978.1, read as the reverse complement.
GGGGAATTTAATGTCAAGACCGGCAAGTTGTCATGGTAGCTGTGTGGTTAGAGCAACCTAACGGAGAACGAGACATCCGTGGTTCAAATCCTGGCTTTGGCATTCAATTTTTCAGTCGTCTGATTCTACCTTTCCATTATTTTGTAGTGTTTAATCCCGATCTTACTATATAGGCACCATAGGCATAGGCGGTGACACTGGTGATACATGAAAGATAATTAGGAAAGAAAATTAGAGAACGTTCCAGGCCTAAGTTAAGGAACCTCCCCGGCATTTTTCTGAGAACTAGAAAAACCTGGAAAAGACCTCAGTCAAGTAGGACGGTCCAGGTAGGACTTGAGCCCCAAACTGTTACTCACGAGTCCGTGCTTTAACGATTTTAAAACAGTGATTCGAAGGACAACCATAAACTTCATTGAATATTTGTAGTTATGCTGTAGCGAACTCTTTGGCTATTCTTAGTATCTCCTAATCGTTCTACCTGCTGCAGTTCTTGCCTCAAGGTGTTTTGTAGCCATTTTGGTTTTACATACCAAATATTTCTGTTACACCCTAGAGAAAGAAATAGTGGATTCAGTTCGAGGAGCAAGAGGTCCAAGCTGTCGTACTTTTGAGTCTAATCCTACTGTTCCTAAGGGTTTTAATTAAGGTTCGCAGTTTCACAATGATTATGCAGCTGTAACTATAAATGTAGGCACATAAATGCGTTATAAAGTATGGGATTACTCCGTGAAATTTTCCAAATTTATAGCAACCAAAACTACTTTATCAGTTTTATACAGTTAAGGTGATAAACTCTCTTTTTCAAACTGAATACACTATTTTTATTCATGTAACAATAACGTTGAAAAGCTTTTTAAAAATACAAGTTTTTAGATTTCACACAAAATCTAAAATATATAGATACTCGATTTATGCCAGGTATGTGGATGTTCTGGCATATCCATTTTCAAATCAACTCATACCTTGATGAGATCAAGTTAAAATATTGACAAATTCCATATTTTTTTAAAAACTGCTTAATATTATTCGAAAGAGATTATGCAATGTTTCAGTTCTTAATATTTACGTTAACATGCCAATTTTCAATAAATCTGGTTGATTCTTTAAATAGTATTCATATTCTGTGGGATTTTTAATAACTGTACACATTTATTGCATTTTATTCATGGAATAGTCTTAATAAATGTAATTTTTAATTTTATGTCTTTGCAGGTAAACTGAAAACATTAATGGATTACTTAAGATAAATGCGTCATTTAGTTTAGCAAATCAATAAACATTCCCTTGAGGAAAGGACACGGTGGCACTGCAGTGGTTAATTGCTGCCCTCGTGCGTGTGCCACTTGTGTTGGGAGCAAACAGTGCCAGTTAAACCTGTCTCCTTGACGGGCTGAGATTGCGGGCGGTTAGTGCTCTCCACATCTCTAGAGCATCTCATTTCTCACTCTGAAGGCGGGTAGAGGGTATTCACCACTAGGGTATCTCAAGCAAAGGGCGTTATGTACCAGGGAAGACAGAAAATATCTCGATAGCTTTGTGAGACTAAGCGGGAAACGGATTCTCCTCCTAAAAAGGTTTATAGGTATCTGGTATACACGGAATATTTATTGCTCCAATGCTAACATACTGGCACCCATTTTTGTTGAAGTCGTTCAAATTAATTGTCAACTCTCCTTCACAATATTGTGCCAACTGTTTTAATGCCATTCAGTTATCTTTGAAAGTTTGAATCTCGAATGGTTCGCGTCACAGCTCCATTCAGTCCATTTAACGTTGTAATATCTTTTCAGTTTGAGGATAGTTTATAATTCAGTGGACTCATGTCTGGTGAAGGAGTGTTTCTGTATATATGTGTCATTAATGAAATTATAGCTGTGTATCCTTTCCTCCAATTTTGTTTTATGCCGCGTGGTCTTGGCTTATGCAACCAGCACGTCACAATGTTGCAGAGAGGATGACGTCATTCGTCGACAGAGAAAGTAACATCTAAAAGTTTTGAACAACATATCGCCATGGGTGACGTAATACATCACCTCACTATGTAAAGCATCATGGACATTCATCATTGGCTGGTTTGTGACACGCCACTGACACCAGCGCCATCATGTCGTCGACGTTTCCAGCAACTCCTGGGCAGGCAGGCACCAGTAGTCGCTTTTCGGCCACGGACCGAGCCGGGAACAACTAGCCATCGTCGAGGTTTTAGCCATAATTCACCAAGAGTCATTCTTTTGGCCTTTCCAAATTATCTTTAAACTTTTTCGGTAAGCTTTTTGAAATTCAACCATTACTCTTGGTGGTTTTCTAAATTCTTGTACGCGGGAAGGATTTATATTTATGCATTTCATGTAACTTTATTATATTCGTTGCTCTTCTATAAAGTTTTTAACTTCAGATGGCAACTTTAGATATAGAAAAGCAAAAGAGAATATCACATATTTGAGCATATTATTTTGTAAAACAAATGATAAAGTAGGCTGACTAAAGCACTGTTAACGGATATATCACTTTAAAATAAATTGTTAATTTATGTGTTGGTGAATGTTTGCGATTTCCTAGCTCCTATGCAACAGTCCCTTTTCACGGTAACTTTCCCCTCTGGGAAAAAACAAACCAGTGGTGCAAAGTTTCATCTTGCGTTGTTCTTGCGCCAGCTCTGGCTTTTTTATGAGAAATTACTAAAGACTTCCTATAGTTTTCATTACACTCCTCACCTGTTCGCTGATATGTAGGATTGCATTACCGGGATTATGCCCTTTGGCTTGTTCAAACTCGAGAGAATTCATCTATCCATCTACAAGGAGGCCTGCCAATATTTTGGGAGTCGGTGGTCTTCCATTCCTTTGTATATGTTCCAGCCACTACCTCTTGCGTCTATCAATTTCTTCTGTTAACTCATACGTTTGGAGCTCTTTACTTATGTTCTTCATTTCTACGATGGTCCATGAAAGAGCAGCGAGCCAGATTAATCTGCAGATTAAGGTTTCCTCTTGTCTAGTCTATTCAGGGTTAAATTTTCACAGCTGTAGTTTAACATTGGTATAGCGATTACTTTATAGAATTTTATCTATGTTTTTATTAAAGGTTTATGTCCTATTTATTGATGCACACATCTGTCTGATTTTGTTTTAGTTTAGTATTAATTTCTTTCCTTTAGGAATAAGAAACATTAAAGCCTAGGTGCTTAAAGTGGAGAACTTGTTCTGCTGTTTCATTTCTTGCAACTATTTTGCATCTCATATGATTTCTACGTTGAAAAACCATTGTTTTTGTCTTTATTTTGCATAAATTATTAAATTTAGCTTTTTATCTTTTCTCCAGCTGCTTAGTTGCTATTTCTAAGCCATTTTGCGAAATTCTAACAATTGCTTGGTTATCCGCAAATAAAGTGGTGTTCATTATAAGGTTACTTTAAAATACTTTAGTAAAGCTTATCGTTTAATGGCTTCTCTCTCTGTATATGTATATATAATATATTTATATATAAAATCTATATATAATATATATTTATGTATACCATATATATGTATGTATATACTGAGGATAAAGGACAACCCTGTTTCACATCCTGATTCAGCTCTTCTGACAGATTGTTATAGTTTCTCCACTGTCCATCTTTATCTATGTATTATAACAGACAATTTGGATTGTTTTTATTAAATAATCGGGATAACCTTTCTTGTGCATTATGGGCAATAATTCTTTTGGAGCACATAGTAAAATGCATTCCTGTAACCTAAAACTAAACTAAAGAGATACAAATTAAATTCTCTTCGTTTTTGGATTAATTGTTCCACGAAGAAAATAGCACCAGATCAAAATCTCACCTTCCTAAATTCCATTGGTTTCTCCCAGAATAGTTTTACTGATTACATTTAGACGACGAATTATAATTTTTACATGTATCTTGTAGATCATGTCTATTGGATCTACTCCTACAGCAACATTTGGTACAGATCTATTTTTGGATTCATTATTACTTTTTCCACAGTTCTCTATAATAACTCATCCACTGTTTTTTGCTTACATTATTAATGCTTATCTTATCATTTTCTATTTTGTTTAAATGTTTCATTATTTTATATTCACTACTTTGCTCGACGTGGACATTGTGTTCAATATTATTAACAAATTTGTTCCAGCCTTCACGATTCAATCTTCTTACTTCCCTTTTTACAAGTGTGCATTTACTTTCATAGTTCATATTAGATTTGGTTTGTAAGAATATTTTATAAGATAGTCTCTTCTCTTTCCACGATTAAAGATGAATTTGGCTGAGTGACAAAAAAAAAATGTTCATTATTTGTGTCAGTGAAGCAAGCCTTAATGTTTTCTTGAAACTTTAATTGTTTATATTGCAAGGCAACTTCTAGAGCAAGGCAACATCAAATTTTGAACCTTGAAAGGATAATAAAGCAAAAACACTGCTAACTTTTAACAAATATTACGATTTGGTATAGCCAAGGTTGATTACCTTCTTCAATTGTTAATTCACGTGAATGAATTGTGAATTCATCGTTAAATATTCATATATATAATATATATGTACATATTCTTACGTAACTCAGAATTGAAGAAATAAAAACAAGGTTAATTTAGTAATTTCTCCCAACTTTCCTTCATAGTAGACCATTAAGTCAATCATATAAAATCTATGTCTGGATAAATTTATGCAATACGTCGTTTTGTAATGGTGCACTTTAAATATCATTACAGTGCCAATCGCTCGTTGATCCATATACGTTTTCAATTTGTCACGTATAATCTCCTAATACTTCCATTTTTATAACAGCTTTTTACACAATTTTGATGTTTTTTCTTTTTTCTGGATTCATCTGACTGGGATATTTACCTTAGCTTTAAGCAAACAAGATCCGTTTGTACACTGCATCCTGTATATACTCTGCTATCTTCGACTTTAATGTAATTTTTGCATTTACAAGCACGAAAATTTAAAAACTATGGACCTAGAACCCATTCTGTAGCACATGTATCTATGGGGGAAGAAAGAATTGGTAATTTTCAAGTTGTTAAATATACAGAAATTTCTTACCATTTTTTCATTTTAATTTGGAGACATCTCTCCAAATGTTTCTTGTATTTTATCTATTCTATTATTTCTAATACGCCCATTAAAGTCCCACAAATTATTAAAGGATCACATTTATTGATTGAATTTAAGTTTCTCTGTAGATTTTTGTAAAAATCAATGCTCTATTCTTTCTTTTCCTCTGAGGGAGTACATGATATACCGAAAATGGTTAGATATTCTCTTATAATTTTTACTCTTAGGATGATTATTACGGCATTAAGGAAAGTATAGCTGTGTATCACTTTACTCCAATCTTGTTATCAAAATAGCAACTCCTAATGCTCTGCTGATTTGTGGGAACCCAGAATAGACTAGTATGCAATCTTTAAAAATTGCATTTTCTGTTTTGTTTTTGTCATTGATGTGACGTCGAGTTTCATCTTGCATTGTTCTTGCGCCAGCTCTGATTTTGTATGAGAAATTCCCTAACATTCCATGTGGCTACGTTTAACCTTTCTAGTTTCCTTTTGCATATGTGCTTATTCATTGCTTTGTCTTCTCAATTGTATCCATACGACTGTTCCCTAGAGTTTTAGCAATATAAAAGGTGTCCCTTGGCTGCTTTACGAGCACTGCATAAGGTAAGATAAGTGATGGGGCTGCCATCTCAAAGCTTGTAACCTAGCTCCTTTGTGTATTACTCCCACATAGAGGGATGCTCATACCGCTCCTCATGCCAAAGAAATGATTAATTCATCAATGCCAATTGACCGTTACAGACTTTACCCCTAACCCTGGGCAAGCGACGCTTAGTAGATACATGTTTTAGAGGCTTTTTAGTTCCCCTAGGTGACATGAAAACCTTCCCATCTACTGCTCCTCTTCAAAGAAGCCGTTCGTAGATGGGTGGGACTGCTTACCCGGCAGTCAGTCTGCAGTGTTACAACAGTGGGCGATAGAGTTGCCACATCCCTACGCCAAACTACTTCATACTAATCGAAAAAAACATTTGCAATGTGTCATTCTTTGTCAGATTTAGAAATTCACAGTAGATGTATTTTCTCTGAACATTTATTCAGACGAGATAAACTAGATATTCAGTTGCATGTACAAGGGCCATACAGAAAACAGAATCAATGGTCATATGTCTCTATATGCTGGTCTTGAAATTTCATACTTGTTTCCATGACATAGCGAAAAACAACTGAAAAGCGGTCTACTTTAAAAAAATGACAAAAGTGTTGAAAAATTCTAACCATAATAACGCCTATCCTGGATATGGATAATGCCACAGAAAATTATATTTAAATTAAATTGTGTCTTTAAAGAGCTTTACATTTTTTGTGTAGTAGGTTATAGTGTGATACAAAATTATACAACATTCCTCTCGAATGAACAGGAGTTCACAGGTTATTCCCAGAAAATCAAGATATGCATTTTATTTTTATGTAAATATCTTAAATATATGGCGTTTCAATCAAATTCGTTGGAGGTATTTTGAGAGAATCAACATTGTTTTAAACATATTCCAAGTAAGGCGCAGTTTGGGGTGGGGAGATTTTCTTTTTAATTTTCGTGTCGCATCTTGAGGCAGTATTTTTAACACTTAAATGATTTCATTCTAATTATAATATGTAAATTCAATAACAGCCCGCCTTAAAGCAATATGTATATGTAATAATTTGTAAAATGTATGTAACAGACATTGCATATGCTTATGTTACTGTAAACATGTTTAATAATGTTATGTGAATATATTACGTAATTTAATAATGTAGGAGCTGTAAGAAATAGGTAAAAAGTTGCTAACAATGAGGTAACAATGGGTAACCTTGAGGCAATAATGAGTTTGAGAGTTTAAATGTTACTCGTGATTCTTGGAAGAAATAATGTAAACTTTGAGACAATTTAAAAACAAAATAGCCAATCAACAACTAGTAAAAGCTTTAGTTAAATGCAGGTATTCTATTGGAGTAGGATTAGCCAATCAAGACTTTACAAGCTTAGACGGTTGAAATCTATTCAGTTGCCTGCAGATAGTGATTTAACCGCATGCGTGATGCGTTCTTGAGAGATTTTATACGTATTTTGAGTAAAAAAATAGTTAACGTGTTAAAAGTGTAATTAATTAATAAAAGAATCTCACAGCTCTCTATCAGTGAAGTGTTATATAAATCGTATCAAGCATTAATAAAAAGGAGTGAATTAAATCTGTGTAAGCCTACATTCTTGTCGTATCCCAACCCTGCCAAGACTTTCATGTCTGTAACGATAATACTGACGCAGCCGAGGTAAACATAAATATTAAATATTTAAAGAAACAGTTTAATTACAAAGTTAATATTTTTTAAACGGGGCAAAGGCCACCTGAAAATACATTTGGGGCGAAGGCTACCGGAAACTGTTTATTATACGTGCGGTTGCAACTAATACAAGTTCGGCTCCCCAACAGTTGAAATATAATACATCATCTTCAAACTGACTTTCCATACGTAGTAGCAACGACAACAAACAACTACTTCAATCTTTGGAAGATATTGAACTTAAATACCAATTTGATGGTTTTCAGTTATACCTACTGTTCACAGACACACGGACTTTTTTCTAAACATACCTTTTCTGGGCTCGGGGACTTCAAAGCATGTATTTCTGGTGAAAACTCGACATGCAACTTTTCGGTGAAGTACAATACTTTCTCTGCCTATTGTAAGTACTTACAGTAGAGAAAATAATAATGCAGTTGTGGTAAAACACTTTTTCAAAAACCGAACTTGCTTCTAAGAAGAACGCACGCTTAATATACTTTTGCATTACACCAGGGTCTTGATTATGAACGCAAGTTAAAACTGTCTCAAAGCAATCAAAATTCAGTTCTGATATTACATTAGGCGTTCTGCACAAGGCTACAAAGCCACTAAAACTCCAACTACAGAGATATTTAACAAGGGCGGAAAGTTGGCGCCGCATGCATAATTCCCTGTTCCTCGCAAAGCATTTCTTGCTAAGAGAAATGTCAGTAAGTCGACACATCAAAGAGACAACGTTCTTCCCTCGGTTTAACCACTCGAAATCATCCAAGAGTAGATTCGTTTGTAGTGAGCACATGAGCTTTTTTGGCCTACTGCTGCTCTCAGAATCAAATTTAGTCTCCTGATGTCGTCCGTGGAGTTTAAAACCTTTGCGCTGCAGCAGCATGAAAAGGCTAACTCTGAAACTTGATATATCCCATTCAATTTCTCTTCGTACATGTCGAACGAAAAAGTTCAAGCGGGAAATTTTGTTTCCTGTACGAGTAATAAAAGCACACCACAGAGTTGCGGCTAGCAGCGAAGGAGAAACTTTTCCTTCACATTGTTATCGCCTCAGAGCTAGACGGCTGTGGTTTCAAACTTAGGAGAACGCTTTAAAAGGCGGTTTAGATTTTTCATGATGTGATTTTACATCTGTGTAAGGCAGAAACTCTGATTTAAACTGAGAGATACGCTGGATGGAGCTAATTTTTCTTGAGGATAAACTGCCAACAAAAATATGTAGACAGATTTTTAATAAAACTTAGTTTCTATGGTTTTTATGGCCGCGGTTTCCTTTTTTGACCAAAAAATATTATGATTATTGTAATCTAAAATATCTAAATTGTGGTCTAAAAAGAGCATGATCCAAAAGTTGTGGTCTATGTATCAGGGTTCATTGAGAGAGAATTACCCGATATCATGCTTATACATAAAATACGAAATCAAAAACGGAACATGCAAATCACTCCAATCGAGATTCAAACTCGGGCCCTCCCGAATAGAAGACAGACACACTGTCCTCACATCATGCCGAAAACTTAAGTGAATCTTTTCATTTATTGGTGAGACAACGAAGAAGATCCGGGAAAGAGAAAAATTATGTGTTACTGAACGGGATGGCACCGGCGTTAACGTCTGTGGCCCGCATTACGGAGATTCCGGGTTCAAATCCAGGCCGATCAATGTGACTAAGGTTTTTTCGTGGTTTCGCTCAACGCAAAGGTAAACACTGCATTGGATAATTAATACCACTACCCAAAGTTCCACCTTAAGTCTTAAAAAATAGTAAAAATCTGATGTGTTACACTCACATGACTTTCTATACTCTTGTACAAAATATTTTTAAAAACGCTTATTCTCCATATGCTTCATGTTAATCGAGATATCGAGATGATAATCTTATTGCTAATTTTCTTGTAAGTGCAAGGGAAATTGGTAGGCTTTAAGCGATAGTCAAATGTTTTAAGAGCTGGTTGCTATGCGGAGTATTCCTTCTCTTACCAGGACAAAAAAAAATGAATAACGAATTCCCTTTGAGAAAAAGTATAAGTATTGGATAACTTAAGGGAATAATAAGCAATATCTCCAAAATGGTTCACTCAACAAAAAAAAATGTATATGATATAAATTGTGTATTTTAACGCGATCTACATTTTTTTTGTGTAGTAAAAGTTTGTCTTATCTCATGGTTTACCAGTTATGCAAAAGTCGTTCACAATGAATAATACTTTTGGAGACATTCCCAGAAAATCCGAGATATACATTTCATTTGTCATGAAAATATTTTAAACATGTGATATTTTAATCAAAATCGTTTGAGCCGTTTTTGAGAAAATTAAAATGTTCGAAAAACTGTTCCATGTAAATGGTAATCTGGGGTGGGGGGATTTTCTTGAAAACCTATGTGTCGCATCTCTGGAAGATACTGAACCTAAATACCAAGTTTGGTGTTTATCCGACTGTTCGTTTCTGAGTTATGCTGTTCACAGACACACAGTCACACACATACACACGGACATGTTTCCAAAAATGATTTTTTTTGGATTCAGGGGGCCTCAAAACATATATTTCCGGTGAAATCTCGGTATCGAATTTTTGGGTGGAATACAATATTCCCCTACTTACTATACGTAGTAGAGAAAGTAAAAATGAAAAATAGGTGGTAATAGAGAATGCTTTGTCATCTATCCACAGACAATGAAAGCAGCTAGACTGGACGGCACCCTAATGTCATCTGCACGGTAAGAAGCAGAAGATCCGGCTGCTATGTCCTGGGGTCTCTGTTGACATGTAACGAAGTAAGATGGCATGGTTATAGGGATGAGACCTAGAAGGTTAACTTCCATCTTTCCATATGAGGGCGGCTGTTAGACTGAACGATACACTAATGTAATTTGCAAGACACGAAGCAGAAGATCCAGTTGCTATGCGCTAGGGTCTCTGTGGACACGACGAAGCGGGCGGTTACAGGGATGAGACCTAGAGGACTAACTGTCCACTACACCTCAGTCTAAGAGTTATCCACTAACCGATCCCTCCTATATGACCCTGTATTTAAAGCGACGTAAAATAAATAAAGTAATAATAATCTGATGTGTTATATTCACATAACTTTCTCTACCACTCTTCAATAAACTATTCATATAAAAGTTCATAGTTTTATCTACTTCATGCTAATCAATATAAATATTTGCACCAGTGGATCTATTACGCAGATATTTCCTTGTGTGTATAAGGGAAATACGGAGACAGAGTAGCCATAAGCGATAGTTAAATCTTTTGAGGCCGGATCTCTATATGATGCCCTGATATTGTCATGATGCATGGATTGAATTTATTAATTTTTACTTTCTCTACTACGTATAGTAAGTAGGGGAAGTATTGCATTCTACCCAAAAATTCGATACCGAGATTTCACCGGAAATACATGTTTTGAGGTGCACTGAAACATATAAAGCATTTTTGGAAACATGTGCGTGTGTATGTCTGTGTGTCTGTGAACAGCATAAATAAGAAACGAACAGTCGGATAAATACCAAACTTGGTATTTAGGTTCAGTATCTTCCAGAAATGCGACACAAAGGTTTTCAAGAAAATCCCCCACCCCAGATTACCCTTTACATGGAACATTTTTCAAAAATTTTAATTTTCTTAAAAATGGCTACGATTTTGATTAAAATATCATATAATTAAGATAATTTCATGACAAATGAAATGTATATGTTAAATTTTCTGAGAATGTCTCCAAAAGTATTCTTCATTGTGAACGACTTTTGCATAACTGGTAAACCATAAGAGATAGACACAAATGTAGATCACTTGTAATTCCCTTAAATTTTCCAATGCTTATATTTTTTCTCAAATGGGAATTGGTTATTCATTTTTTCCTGGTAATGCAAAGAGAATGAATACTCCACATAGCAACCAGCTCTTAAAATATTTGACTATCGCTTAAAGCCTACCAATTCCCCTTGCATCTACAAGAAAATTAGCAATAAGATTAACATCTCGATATCTCGATTAACATGAAGAATATAGAGAATAGGCGTGTAAAAATAGTTTGTACAAGAGTAGAAAAAGTCATGTGAGTCTAACACATCAGATTTTTTAAAGATTGTTCTTGCGCTCGGAAATTATTGCACCAGAGAAGTTAAAAGGCTGACATGCGGAATGTAATGTCCAAGCGTTCGTTACTAGGCGCCGAATCAGCTTACACACGTTGCATTATTATTGCTGATTCGGGCTAGAGCATTCCCCCAAGAGGTGAAAGACCGCTGATGTAGCAGTAGTGCACCTTTAAAAAACTCCTGGCTTTTGGGACAAGGGCCCCAGGGGTATTGCTACGCGAACCTGCGTCAGTCTGATTTCTGAAAGACTTAACACGAGATCGCCACCATGCAGCGTGACACACCAGCAGTTCAAGTAAACATGCATCATAGAGATAAATTACTTGTACCCTCGTAGGAGGTCTTGAGCGATGCTGTAATAAATCTATATTTTTATAGATTCGTAGGGTCACTATGTAAATGTTCAGGACCATACTGGTCACACTGACACCTTCCCCTCCTACCTGTATGTTAGATGCAAGGACCTTCCCTTAGTCCGAGTGATTTCGACTTCCTTCCCGGGTGAGGCTCTACCAGGGCTGGAGACGCGCGGTTCTCCAGCCACCGTCTTGAGATCCCTCTGAACTATCACTCCTTTATCCGTGACATGTGTTGTATTTGCCCCTTTACCCTTGCAATTCTAACCGCGACAATATTGCATTCTCTATGCAAGACCACAAGAAAAACATGAAGGGTGACTTTGCAGTTGAAAAAGTATAAAATATTTGACAATTTAAACCAATAATAAATAATAATTTGAATATTTTTAATACTACAAACATTTTTATTGGACATAAACTGGTTGCTTTAATGAGATTTATATTTTTTCTGTAGCAACATTTTGTTTACCTCTTACAGTTTACCTATTACACATAAGTCATTCAAGATGAAGAGGACTTTTCCGGCCATTCACACAAAATTCAAAATAAACGTTTCATTTGTCATGCAAATATCTTAAGCATGTGGCATTTGAATCAACATTGTTAGAGAACTTTTTGTGATAAAACATAACAAAATATTTCTATGTAAACGATAGTTTAGGGTGGGGTTTCTTGAAAATCTTCGTGTCGCATCTTTAGATAGCATACACACGGATCTTTTTCTAAAAATATCTTTTGTGGGTCCAGGGAGTTTCAAAATACACTGCCGTTTGTGAAAATTGCAACACCAAGAAGGAAACGCATGAATTCAATGCATTTAGTAACACAGGTGCATGACAAGTAACAAGTGATAAACTTTTCAAAATTATACATGACCTTTGAGCCCTAATATTCAGTATTGGTGTGGCTACATGCGCTGCAATTAGAGCTGCTATACGCCGTGGCATTGAATCAAAAAGGTTCTGAATAATTTCCTGAGTGATTTCACTCCACGCAGTTTGTATTCGAGCCCACAAACCCGTAACACTAGTTACTGGAGGATCACGACGCACCAGCTGCCGACCAACCATATCCCAGACATGTTCGATGGGCGACATTCCAGGTGAACGTGCATGCCAGGGAAGCAATGGTACCAGTCGCTCTTCGAAAAAGGCTTGTTCATTCCTCGCAATATGTGGCCGGGCATTGTCCTGTTGAAATGCTGCCTGTGGAGATTCCTGAAGCAGGGGGGGGGTACCTCAGCTTCTACAACCACCGTTAGGTAACGGTTGCTGTTCAAAGTGTCCTCAATTCGTCGGGGGCGAGATCGGTTGTTGTAATCAATGACGTTCCAAACCATCACACCTGGTGTTTGTCCGCTATGCCACGCAACAATGCAGCCCTCCGAGCTACGCTCGCCACGGTACCGCCGGACACGTATGCGACCATCACTGTAGGACATGTTGAAGCGGAACTCGTCCAAAAAGGCTACATTTTGCCACTCAGCACCCAAGTGACGTGTCCAGTGCAGTCAGAGGAACTCGTGGTTTCTGGACAATTGCAGCCAACGTAATCACATGCATACAACCAGTCCAACCTGCAGCAGACGGCGACGAACCGTTGATGCAGATAAGTTCACACTTGTAGCAGTGCTTCAGCGTCGTACCAACACTGTGGATGAAGCTGTACAGTCCGTTATGGACATGCGGACAAGATGACGGTCATCCCGTGCTGTGGTCATGTTCCGTGGTCCAGTACCCGCTCTTCGCTGCGTACGACCTTCATCTATCCACTGCTTCCACACACGCATCACTGTCGTAGCTGCATCCCCTGTACGAGACGAAATGTCACGGTATGACAAACCCGCTTCCCGGAGACCGATCATTCTGTCCCGTTCGAACTCGCTCACATGCCGATATGGCACACTTTGACGGCGATTAGGCATACTGGCACATAATTTATTGTTTCCATCTTGTTTGACAGCACTGCACTGACTACAGAGGGCTCTGCTCGGCCTACGTGTACCCCATCTCTCTACAAACCTATTCACTTATTGCTTGCACCTCTTTCTTCTACACTTCCCAAAGTTTGGAGTTATTCGGGAAATTTTTTCTTGGTGTTGTAATTTTCACAAATGGCAGTGTACGTATTTCCGATGAAATCTCACATCGAAATTTTTGTGGAATACAACACTTCTACCTACTCTATGTACGTAGTAGAGAAAGTAAAAAGGCTTGTTTTGGAGTTCGGGGTGCCTGGAAGCATATATTTCCTTTGAAACTCCATCCTTGGTTGGAGTGCAGTACCCACTTCCCCTACTTTATTATATGTAGACAGTCCAAGATGCGAGGTTCCAGGGAAACTTCTGATAAATTTTCAATCAGCCAGGGAATTCAACATATGTCAGAAATGCCATCGGACACTCCGAAACTTGGGATCACGATCCTGAGTTTGCTTGGAAGTATACTTTAGAAGCGGAGAGAAGACCTGGAAATAGGAAGCTGATTACAAAGGCGCACGCTTACTGAAGTTACAGATAGAACAGTTGTTGCTTTGAGGAAAACGCAGCAACAGTCACTGTATGCCGGAGTACTTCAATCTTGTATCTAAAGATGATGTTAGCATTGTAATTTGTAGCTTAGACTGCAAGGAGAAGTTTGAAAAAATCGTAGTGTTGTAGAAAAGAGAAAGCAGAACTGGAGGTGATATTACGGGGCATTTGCTTTGATGGTAGAAAACACTGTACCCGAGTGATTAGAAACAAAATCTGATTTGTCGCATTCACATGAATGTCTCTACTCCTCTTCTACAAAATATTCTTTCCAAAGCTCCTTTACCTCTGGTTATTCAGATAATGGGTAGCTTTGCAATGGTTTAAAGATTTATTGCGCTTAGCATGATCACTAGAAAAAGGACTTAACACTTTGAAAAAGTATAAGTAATTAAAAACGCAAACCAATAAAAAGGTATCTCCCATTATTTATCACTACAAAGATATTTTGGCATATATCGTGTGACTAACGATGTTTAAAACGACGTGTGTCTATGTATCTCTTACGATTTATCAATTATTCAAAATTCATTCAGAATGAAGAGGACTTCAGAGGCTAATCGTAGAAAATTTAAGGAATACGTTTTATTTGACACGCATATATCTTAAATATATGGCATTTAAATTGAAAACTATTACATCAACTTTTATAAAATAAAAAAAAATTTGATGTGTTACACTCACATGACTTTCTCTACTCTTGTACAAAATATTTTTACAAACCCTTATTCTCCATATGTTTAATGTTAATTGAGATGTTAATCTTATTGCTAATTTTCTTGTAGTTGCAAAGGGAATATGGTAGGCTTTAAGCGATAGTGAAATATTTTAAGAGCTGGTTGCTATGTGGAGTATTCCATTCTCTTTGCATTACCAGGACAAAAAAATGAATAACGAATTCCCATTTGAGAAAAAGTATAAGTATTGGAAAATTTAAGGGAATAACAAGCAATATCTCGAAAATGGTTCAGTCAACAAAAAAATGTATATGACTTAAATTAGTATTTTAACGCGATCTGTATTTTTTGTAGTAAAATTTTGTCTATCTCTTATGGTTTAGCAGTTATGCAAAAGTCGTTCACAATGGAGAATACTTTTGGAGAAATTCCCAGAAAATTCGAGATATACAATTCATTTGCCATAAAAATGTCTTAAAATTATGGTATTTTATTCAAAATCGTTAGAGCCATTTCTGAGAAAGTTAAAAATTTTGGAAAAATGTTCCATGTAATATGGGGGGGATTTTCTTGAAAACCTTCGTGTCGCATTTGTGGAAGATACTGAACCTAAATACCACGTTTGGTGTTTATTCGACTGTTCGTTTCTGAGTTATGCTGTTCACAGACACACACAACACAGAGACATGTACATGGACATGTTTCCAAAAATGCTTTATATGCATTCAGTGCACCTTAAAACATGTATTTCCTGTGAATTCTCGGTATCAAATTTTTGGGTGGAATACAATACTTCCCCTACTTACTATAAGTAGTAGAGAAAGTAATAAGGAAAACTTTATCTACATAAATGGTAGTCTGGAGTGGGGTATACCAGTTTGGTGTTTAACCAAGATAAATATCACATACACACTCTCTCTCTATTTCTATTTTTTTATTTCGGTGAAGTCTTGATGTGGAAGTTTTTGGGTGAAATGCAATACATTCTCTGTCTACTAGGCACGTGGCAGAGAAAGTAAAAGGAAGAGAGGCAATATTCACGATTATATAGATACATGTAATAAAAGCTGCAGCATTGTTAGAACCCTACTCTTCCCGTCTTGATACACTGACATCATGTGACACTGTAAAAAAGGAGAAGCGATATACATGATTACTATATATGTTTACAAACTGCAGCATCTGAGGACCTCATACACTATCAATCACAAATCTTTTAAAGGAGATAACCTGGTATGGAGGTATATAAAAATGGCAGTTTTTATTTGCAAGTTAGGTTAAGTGGATGGTGAGCGTAAAGCAGTCAAGATGCCACACTCATTTTGTACATTTATTGCATTCACTTGGTTACTTACATTCGTTCTCATTTTTCTCCTAATTAAATGTTTTTGTGTTTGTTACAGTACGCTCCGGGAGTATTTGCGTTTTTAAATTAATCCTAGTATAAATTAATCGATAAGCATGGTTTCGACTATTGCAAAATAAGACGTTTGTTTGCCCTGTGGCTCAGTCGGTAGAGCATCTGCTGTTGTGTAAGGGGTCGATTCCTGGCTGGGGGTGGGAATTTTTCTCTAGTCAAGATTATTCCCTGTCCTTTCCGGAGTCTGAATGTATGAATGAGAGTGTGAATGTATGTGTAATCTAATGTTTAAGACTCAAAAGGTACAAAAAACCCAAAGATAAGAGAATACAGTTAACACCATTGCCCCATGCAACAAGTTCTAAAGGCAAAACCTCCGATAAAACCAATGTAGTTAAAGGCGGGATATACACTATGTGATCAAAAGTATCCGGACACCCCCACAAACATACGTTTTCATCTTAGGTGCATTGTGCTGCCACCTACTCTCTGGTACTCATTATCCGCGACCTCAGTAGTCATTAGACATCGTGAAATAGCAGAATGAGACGCTCCGTGGAACTCACGGACTTCGAGCGTGTTCAGGTGATTGGGTGTCAGAAGTCTGTACACGAGATTTCCACACTCCTAAACAGCCCTAGGTCCACTGTTTCTGATGTGACAGTGAACTGGAAACGTGAAGGGACATGTAGAGCACAAAAGCGTACAGGCGATCTCGTCTGTTGACTGACAGAGACCGCCGACGTTTGAAGAGGGTCGTAAAGAGTAATAGGCAGACATCTATCCAGACCGTCACACAGGAATTCCAAACTGCATCAGGATCAACTCCAAGTACTATGACAGTTAGGCGTGAGGTAGAAACCTTGGATTCCATGGTCGAGTGGCTGCTCATAAGCCCCACATCACGCAGGAAAATGCCAAACGACGCCTTGCTTGGTGTAAGGAGCGCCAACAATACACAATTGAACAACGGCAAAACGTTGTGTGGAGTGACGAATCACGGTACACAATGTGTCAATCCGATGGCAGGGTGTGGGTATGGCAAATGCCTGGTGAACGTCATCTGCCAGCGTGTGTAGTGCCAACAGTTAAATTCGGAGATGGTGGTGGTGTTATGGTGTGGTCGTGTTTTTTCTGGAGGGGGCTTGCACCCCTTGTTGTTTTGCGTGGCACATTCACAGCGCAGACCTACATTGATATTTTAAGCACCTTCTTGCTTTCCACTGTTGAAGAGCAATTGGGGGATGCCGATTGCATCTTTCAACACGATCGAGCACCTGTTCATACTGCACGGGGTGTGGCGGAATGGTTACACGACAATAACATCCTTGCAATGGACTGGGCTGCACAGAGTCCTGACTTGAATCCTATAGAACACCTTTGGGATGTTTTGGAACGCCGACTTCATGCCAGGCCTCACCGACCTACATCGATACCTATCCTCAGTTCCGCACTCCGTGAAGAATGGGCTGCCATTCCCCAAGAAACCTTCCAGCACCTGATTGAAAGTATGCCTGCGAGACTGAACGCTGTCATCAAGGCTAAGGGTGGGCCAACACCATATTGACTTCCAGCATTGTCTAACTTGTACGTCATTTTCAGAGGTGACCGGATACTTTTGATCACATAGTGTAAATGGAACTAAAAAAATACATTTAAGATGAAACGCTATTTATTTGTTTTCGCTCTGTCTTCAATTGCCCGAAACTTTCCTCGCGCACTCCTAGTCATAACTGCTGAATTGTTTTTAAATCCCTTTGTTATTTTGTAGAGATACCTAAAAGAATAACAGTAACAATACGCTGCTTAAAAAGGAGCAACACGCCTCGTATGCCGGTATTAGCAGGTCAACTATCCTGGTATGTACCCCATGAACCCCGCTTAGGTTCTTTATTCTTAAATATTACCGAGCGAAGTGACTTCGCGGTAACTGTGAGACACGCATTCGAGGTCTCGAATTCATTTCCATCTGCCGCCCACACTGATCTTGTGTTGTTCGTGGTTTTTCGTGGTTGGTAGGCCTATTGGGGTGACGATTTCCTTTCCCTCATTTCCCTCTCATTTCATTTCATTCTCATTGTTCAAGTGTGTGGCGGCGCGGGATAAATGACGCGGATGCTTGCTCCAAGGAAAGTGTATTCCCCGTGGACAATAGAGGGATGCTTGGTTGAATGGGCCGTTTATCGTCCTGTCTTCACTAGAATGGCGTCTTTCCGCCCAGCGCTCATAGGTGAAGCGAGGGGAAGGCGATGAAGCGCCAAAGTGGCCCTCTTCAAGTCGGCTCTTAACAGCTTTCCTGATCTCTCGCAGTTTGCTCTTAGGTATCCAGGCTTTCCGTAAGTCCAGCAAGCAGATCCCCATCTCCCACTTCTACGTCGGGGCTCGTTGACGTTGCGGTGTTCCTCCAGAAATTATTGCTGTTTCATCTCCTGGTTTCTTGTGTCACCGATATGCGTCAGCTGCTTCTTGAAATAAAGTCTGATGATAAATCCGTCAGAGTCCGGTGTGTCAGCTCCTCCACCTCCATGGCGGATTCCTGTAAGGTCTCGTCCGGTTGTCTCATTCTTGCCTTCAACTGGGCCTGGTAACGTCGGCTATGCCCCTTCAACAGCAGAGTTCAGCCCTCGACCAAGCCTTCGGCAGGGAGAATGCGAAGAATTTCGGCTGGTTGCCCCTGTAGGGCATCCAAGAGTGTCATCCTCTCCTTCAGTGTCCATCATTGTGGATAGCAGTGACCTCAGACTGCCGCTTGGACACCATTACGACGAAATTCCGTCGAATTTCTGAGGCTTTACTCTTTTTGTATTAGCCGATCTCGTGGAACCCTCTCTAATTTTGGCATGGATTTTGACCTCTAGGCCGCGGCGTATCTCCTCCACTGCGGCGCTCACCATTCTCTGTCTTTGCTTCGCCAGCTGGTTTTCTTGCTGATTTAGATGCTCTTCCCCGTATTATTTTATCTTGCATGTCAGATTTAGTTTCTCCTAACTCCTTTGCTATGTCGTCTTTCAAGTCTTTCACCGTAGCATTTATCTCAAATTTTACTGACTCGATGTCAAAGCCGAGTTCGGATTTCATTTTGTCCAATTGTTTCTCAATTTCTTTTTTAACACCTATCATTTCCCATCTAATTGATTTAATTCACGTCTCCATTTTCTCCATTTGTTTTTCATTCCTTCCTTTTACTCTTCGCTTCCGTATATATATTCTACATTGCAAAATTCGCTATCGTCATTTCACTTACTATCTTACCCATTCAGGAATTTATATATTTTTTATTTCACTCTCCATTTTTTCCATCCCAGGCAATAATTTTTTAAGCATTTCCAACATCTTGGCTTTTATATCATTCTTGAAACCAGCGCAACTTTGTGCAGTTTTCCTGTCACTTCACTGATGTGAACTAGTTCAGTTTTGACTGTCTAGTCACTAAAGTGATCTAGTTCAATTTTATCTGTCACTTCACGTAGCGGCGTAATGAATTACTCTCGAAGCAACCTCTTCTAAAGAATATAAATTTCGAAATTTATATTATTTATTTCACTCTGCATTTTCTCCATCCCAGCCAATACTTTTTTTAAGCATTTTCATCATCTTGGCTTTTATATCCTTCTCTTAAAACCAACGCGACCTTGTTCAGTTTTCACTGCCACTTCACTAATGTGAACTAGTTTAGTTTTTCCTGTCACCTCACTAAAGTGATCTAGTTCACTTCACGTAGCAGCGTAATGAATTACGCGCGAAGCAACCTCTTCTTCCTAAAGTTCACTCGCTGGGGAGTCGTCGAATCGCCCTCCATATCGCATCGAAAACGCACTCGCCAACTCACTCACGAACACGCTCTCTTATATAGCCGCTGGAATTTTTCATAGAATTCTAGAATGTTCGGGAGACGGGGAGAAAGAACCTTCCAGAACAATCCCATTATCTGTCGAAAGCTCTTTTAGTGTTTATTTACGATGTCGGCATACCTCTTCACTGGTCGGTCGGCCGGTCGATCGGCGCCTTCCCGATAAGTTCGAGCTATAGATGCTGCAACACAATATATGTGGGCGTGCTTCCCAATAATTCCTGAAACCTTATTTCATTATCTTAACGTGGTATTTTAGGAACATCAAGATAATAGATAGCCACTGAACTAATTGTACAGAGAGGACGGAGAGCCATTTAAATTGTAATGTTGCCAGCTCTTGTATAGTATGTCAGAAAACATATGTTCTGAAATGTATGTCACCGCTGAGTTATTACGAACCTCTATTTATACCTAATACGTTTGTTTATACACATATATTATTCTCTCCTTCCAGGCAAAGCAAGAAAGTTCTGGTAGGCAAGTACGCAAGGGAATAGGCGCAGTACTGTTGGATCAAGAGAAGTATAGTTTGTATCCACCTACACATTTCACTTAAAATAATTGGATTTTAAATAAATAAATATATATCTATATGTATATAAAGCACAATTATTCTTACTGTATCACGAATTTAACTTTGCTTTTGTGGCAAAATTAGCATGTCAAAGTATGAGCATACTTTGTACAACTTTGGCAATACTTCTAAACATAGGTGGATACATAATAGCGTCCCAAGCCTTCCGAGAATTGACCTGTTTTAATAGTTTTTAACTCCCGATTTACAACATTCACACCAGAGGCAATGGACACTGATGATCAGGGCCAAAATTTTGATGACATAAACATATTTGAAACGTTGCTTATAAAACGACTCTAAAATTTAAAAGATATATAATTATTAATTGCCTATAACTAAAATGTATTTCATTTATTAAAATTAGTGTACAGAATACAGTAAATTAGTTTTATACACTGATATTGCTGCTTTACAAGTAGAAAAAGTAGACATAAGAGCAACGATGAGATTGCTTAGAAAATTATTTACAAATATACCTTTTCCATATTCTTGTTTGAAGAATCTGACAAGAAAATTAAGAAAATTGTTTCTGCAACAGATTTTACAAAACTGTAGCGTTAATGTTTTTGAATTATCAGAGTATACAAAATTCATAGCCAATGAAGAGGATTTCACAGCTATGTCACCATAGAAGGACAAGGACAACAGCGACCAGTAATGCGAAAAAGGGAAAACTGACCTGACTCATCCCTAGTTTGGGACACACTTTATAACTGTAATGATACTTGCTCCCCTAACAATACTCACCCCTCTATCCACAAGAAACCCTTTCTGGACTAACCATTAAGCAGGAATATGTTTTTTTTTCAAACTCTTATTCCTCAGTTATACAGTGAGGTTTGAAAGCTATCGTATGATAGAATGTCAATAGTATAAAAACATTTATATACTCAATGCAAATGCAATAAAATGACCAAATAAAGACGCAAAGGACAAGGAATTTACAAAATAATGACGTAAAATTAAAAACAATGTCCTAAAATGGAAAATGGTATAATATGATAAAAAATGACCTATTAAATATGCGTTTTCATAATTTGGGACCCATGATACGGATCTATGCACACATTAGCAATACTATGAAACAATGAAAGATGGTTGTTATCAGAATCCGGGGCCTCTGATGATACATGATGTGATAATTGCGAAAGCAAACGTTATCCGACTAAGTTTAGTGTGCCTTCCCAGCATTTTCTAGTCATGGGACTGGAGGTAAACCTGGATAAAACCCCAACTGGGGAGAATTCGAACCGCGGACCTCTCGTGCCTTAGCGATCTCGGCTGCCCATGTTGATCAAGAGGATTGATGGTAGATAGACAAATTTGTTTCATGGAAATGTATCTAAATATGACTGGGGCGTTGTCAACACCTCGCATAATCTTTTATGAGTTATCTGCTTGGAACTTTACTTGTGGCATACTTTTCATCAAACACACTATAGTTTAATAATGTGTAACTCTAGTAAAATGTAAGAGAGGTACGTGGCATTAGATTATTGTGATTCGTAGCGTTCTATCTTGTAACAGAAGTCGTGGCCAATATTGTCGGATATGGAGGGAGATGAGTGACGCGTCTCCGCATTTCCATCACGAGCTACGTTAGTTAAGTTTTGAAACTCTGTGTATTTGCTTGCGTAATTATGACGAGAGGTTCGAGAGTAATTACACACGCAACATTTGCTGTGCTGTATAGTTCCCCAACGCTTGAAGCACTTCCTTCCCACCAGCTCTTCCCTTTAAAGCCCAATTTCCTTTATAATAGAAATTGGGAGAAACGCGGACAAAGTCAGGTAGAGAAACTGAACTTCATTTGCATTCATTCACTCTTAGGAAGGGCACCCAGAGGCTTATCTCATTGACGTTATCATCACTTATCATCAAATTCACCGCCACACGCAGGTATACCTTAGGGAAAAACAACTGTCGTGTCTCCATACATTAGTTAAATTGCAACAGGTAGAAGGTAAACTCTTGTTCTGTCCTCTGGGTATTCGTCATGTTACCGTTGCTTCCATCTGTTGTTCTTCGTTCACGTGTATTTGCCTATCTCCTTGGTGACCGGGTGTATCGTCATGGGACTACTTCCAGTACAATAGAGGCATTTTAAAAGTGCATGTTTTATACCTCATTGTTGGAAAATGTACAGCAATGCGTTACCCATCTACGGTGACGACTAAATTACAGTAACCGGAAAGGTCATAGTATGCTTAAAATACAAGGTGAACAAAAACTATGTAACACATCATAATTTTAATGTTTCTTAAAAATATGAAACGCCGAATTTGTTGGATTCTTGTGATAACTTTTGGCAGTTTTTACTTTCTCTACTACTTACTCTAGATATTAGTAAGTGTAATAGTTAATTAATAGTGAGATTGCACCTAAAATACATATTTTGAGACTCTCTGAATCCCAAAAAAGGCGTTTTATAAAACTTTCCACGTGTGTGTGTGTCTGTGAATATCGTAACTCAAAAGCGAAATTCGGTTAAATACCAAACTTGGTATTTAGGTTCAACATCTTCCTAATATGCGACACGAAAATTCTGAAGATAATTCCTCCACTTCAAGCTACCTTTAAACAGAAAATGTTTTGAAAATTTTGATTTTTTCAAAAATAGCGATAAATATTCTGATTAAAATATGACATATTTAAGATATTTACATGAAAAATGAAATGTATATCTTAGGAGTATCTCTGAAGTCCTCTTCATTCTGAATACTTGTGTATAAGTGGTAAACAAAGTCTTCTTACACATAAAATGTAGATCTCGTTAAACCTCACAGTTCACGTCAAATTCATTTTTTCTTTTTTATAGAGTTAGCCATTGCTGAGATATTCGTTGTTATTGGTTTAAATTTTAAGATATTTAAAATGTTTCTCACCTGGTAAGTCCCTATTCGTTTTTATCTCGTGGTCACATAATAGTTTAGAATTTCAAAGCCATCACATAGCGACACGCGCTTTAAAATACTATTTCGTACAACGAAATGTGTAAATGTGAACTTTCAGTTAATCTGAATTAATAAGATAATAAGCTTTTATAAAGGTAGTTAGTAGAGGAGTAGTAGTAGAGGAAGTCATGCGAATGCGACGCATAATATTTTTCAACATATATATATATATATATATGCAAATATTTTTACTATTTTGTGATAAAGAGTCTCAAAATTTACCGAGCGGGATGGCTCAGGCGGTAACGTCTGTGGCTCGCATTCAGGAGGTCCCGGGTTGAAACCCCCCGGGGTCACCCAATCTGGCCGAAGGTTGTTTTTGCGGTTTTGCTCGGTCGCTAGGGTTGGATAATTTGATTCCTATCACCCCTTTCATCATTGCATTCCATTTCATTTCCTTCTTTACCGCTATACCAGACATTGGCTGATTACCCATCCTGGATGCGCTATGATCCAGAACTTGCTTGCTCCTCGACAGCGTACTGATCCAAGGCATTGTCTTGTAAGTCCTTGGGGTGTAAATCCTACAGAGGAGAGGGTAATTCTTAAAGAAGAAGAATAGCCTCCAAATTCTCAAGGCTCCTTCATTACTGAAACCTGATATTCTTGTTTAGGACATGGCACCTTATCTGACATTATCTTTGAATACTGTACCTTAAAAGTACAGATATCATAATTTTTGCTACACATTATACATACTTAGATTAAAGTGTAGAAAGGCGATTCTTTTATTATTAACAAACAATTATTTCATGCTTTATTAGAAACTGAAAATTATTTGATCAAAGCCTTTAGCTTTGCCGTTGTTTTATTTTTATTTAAAATAACTATTTTAACCTTTTTTGGAAAAAGAAATTCTCAAAGGTACTGGAATCACGATCCAGTGTTGGGGTGCTGCCGTTTTAGGCAATAAATGTCCAAACGCAACGTTTAAATTAACATGAATAAGCGTGTGCAAGTAACACATGAAATTTTAAAACTCGATTTTCTGGCAATCTTGTTTTATCATGTTTTGTCACTTAAAAATATTTTCCGGTATGCAGCTTTTATTTGGGGGGGGGGGTTCTTTAAGATTTTCAGTAATGCTGGATAATTAGCAATTTCCTGATTCTGTAACAAATGAGAAAGCACACTTTATTTACCACTAAGTACTCAACGCAGCACAGACCTTACACTCGAGTCACTTTGGCACACAATCGGAACACAGCACAACTGTCCGTCGAATCAAATCAGAACTAAACTGCTGAACTGTACGACTCACAACTTACTGTTGAGTTACAACTCACAATTAAACTAGATTGCCCATTTCATACTTCTATCAGAACTCAACTGACTGAACTCCAATGCCCGTCCTGATAGAGCGGCCCCTTATATAGACCCTGCATACAAAGCAGTACGTTCTAGAAGAGGTGCTCACTAGAACATGCCGAAAAGAATGCTCCAGAACAGGTGAGCGGCACACAATGGCTATTGTTCCGCATTAGCTATTGTTACACGCTGCCTATTGTTCCGACGGCCGTCGAAGAGTCCGCCCAGGTATAGAGCCGAGTGGTGCTTACCGACGGCCCGCAGGAAGCCTGGCTCGCGCGTGCGGTCACACTATCAATCGTAGTTTTTTGTTTAGGGTTTTAATAAGTTAATGCTTCATAGAAAATTAGAAGTATACATACTTCATTATTTTTTAGAAAAAGTTTTAAGTTACATAAAATGTAATATTTGTTTGTAAACAACTATGTTAAAGGAATAATATGAAAAACATAAAACGATACAATTTTCAAATTATTATCACCTGGGATATTTCAAATAGGACTCGATTTTGATATTCGGAAACTTATTTTCTTAGAATTTAGTATGTGTTGAATAAATTGTGATGAACCATATGAATTGGTTTAAAGTTGTAGAAATTAGAGATTTTAGTGCCGGATACCTATAAAGTATCCTGATTTTTTTTATTGCATTTGTACATTGTTTCTTTAATCAGAATTCGCCATTTTATTGTGTTTTTATGTCCTTTTTATGGTAAAAACTTTGAAAACTATTTTTTCTTCTGAGTAATTCCATGGGAAGAGGTTTGACAATTGCATAAAATTTTTACACAGTTCATTGTCTCTAGAATAGTTTCTGTCCAGGGTCTTAGCATCTTTATAAATACAGCACTGTGTCTTTTTCTAATGATTCTTACATAATTGAAACACTTATCGAAAGTACCCTTTAAGTATCCTAAGGAGGGCTTACAGTGTACACCTCTAATAGCGAAAGCGAAAGTCTATGGATTTTATATGAATTTTTGTGCTAAGAATTGTTTAATGCAATCACAGTTTTTTTCATTTTGGAATATGAAATAAATATCAAATAAAATAGACGCACTGTCTTGAAAATTTCAATGTTTGTTGTGTTATATGTTTTAAACTACAATGAGCAGAAAGAAAAACTAGCAACGACTTATAATATATAATTCTAGGAAAATGTTGCACAAATAAATTGATTGCCTTTGTGCCCACAGCTAAGTTGTTCAAAAACATAGAACTTTTAGGAAATACCTACTACAGCCTATTTATTTTTATTCTTCACACTTGCTTCTGGAAACGCACCTATAACTTTCTCGAAAGAATCGTAGTTTTTATCCATTCTACTATAATGTTAACTTCACCTGTTAACTTTTGCTCAAATTTAACATAAAATAAACAAAGGAGATTAATGAACTTAGTTAGCTCATTCTTACAATAAAATGTAATTAAAAGGACATAAAGGTTTTAGTCAACTGAAAGAAAGACTAAATGTTAGACACATCGTTAACAGAATGATTCTACGGGATTATTTAATATTTTGTAGAAACTAAAGTATTCTTAATGTTGTGAGTCAGTTGTTTTCCTGCCACAAAAGGAGAGCGGATTGTTGACCTATTCCGTAGCACCGCAGGGGCTCACCTTATGAAGTTCCGTATATGATCCCTCCTGTCCGGGTAGTCAACTCTTTCTATTCAAAACATGAACTCACGCTTTCTATTGGGTTATCTCGCAAGTTCTATCTATAGCGCCTGAAAACCCTGAACCCCCTGTACACTCAAGTTATCCTAGTTGCCTAACCACCCCTACGACTTACAGAACAACAACCAGACTCACTATTGGATATGTCAGTGTGTTTGTGACTGACGTTGGACAGAACCGCGTGAACTTGTGTTTACAAACTATGGAACGCAAAAAAGATATTTCCGACATCTTATGCTGTTTTACTATCGTAAGGGTAAAACCGCCTCAGAATGCCGGCAGAAAATTTGTGCTGTCTACGGGGAAGTTGTGTAACGAAACGAGCATGTCAAAAGTGGTTTAGTCGATTTCCAGCTGGGAGTTTCTACCTAAAAGATAAACCTCGGTCTGGACGGCCAATGGTTACAGACGTGGAAAGAATTGATGAAACGATAGTCAACAATCAACGAATTACAACTCGGGTGTTGGCATTGGAGCTCAATTTAGTCGTGCTACTATAGCCAGGAACTTGGCAATATATTGCCGACAATAATGGTGTATACTGCAGAAAATAAATAGTTTGTTTACAAAACCTAACTGCTGTAGCTATTTATCTTTTGAACTACCTTGTGTTTCAAGTTTGTAAATGGAAAGTTCGGCAACTCGCTGTCGTAGCTATGCTGCGGGTGAGATGTGTTCCCAGGCGTTCATAGTGATTTATACGTAACGAAAAGCGAACGAACTTATGAGACAACCCTATACTTACATACTGTATACTTATTGCGTTTCATAAATAAGAATCGAAATACAGGAACACTACAGGGGTCCTTCTCCAGCAATGCTTAGAGCGCAAGATTGAATGATATGAAAGTGATAAAATAAGACCAAACATACTTCCACATGAAATAGTAAAGGGCGCTAAGTTTATAATGTTGCAAATATTATTTATCCAGCGAAATTGTTTGGACGGTAGCGGCTATCTCTGGTATTCGTCAACAGTTTCAAAATCATGCACCGTAAAAAAACAACAAACAAGCAAGCTTGGGTTCTTCGTGTTTTTCTCATCAGTCAGATAAATGCCAGATTTAATATTTCAGTACCTCGGCTTCTTTCCGGACCCACTAAAAGAACCATGTTTCAGTCCTCAAACCGGGTGCCAAAAGTATTAAGCTCACGGAAATTACCTTCTACCATGGACACGAGAGGTCACTGGTTGGAGTTATAACGTTTGGTGTTGGAGGCAGCGGTAGCTTGTGAAGTCATCTCTCCTTCCTCGAGCTGGAATACAGGCTGAAGTCAAGAGGAGAAGCAGAGCGAGTCTGTCACTGGGCACGCGATAAAGTAAGCCCTGCGGGGTTAAGGCACGCCTAGGGACGACGTTACCTCCGAGCGTCCAGCTTGGTAAAATTTATACTATAATTATGTTTGATTGTAAGTAATGCAAACTTTCATACCTAAGATTGAATGCCTCTTTATCATGTGCTATTCCTAAATTGAAACGTAAAAGAAGTTAGGTCATTATATTTTGTGTAAAGTCCATTTGTAATGAATTAACTGTTCGAAAGAAATAGTGCACTTATGTGAGGAAGAAGAAACGTTGTAATTTCTTAGCGTTTCCTACGTATTTTTTGAAGATTGAAGGAGCTTATATTGTTGCCCCACTGTTGGAGAGCCAAACGTAAAGGTGTTTAATTGTTGTTGCGGTTGCACCACGTTTAGACACCAATTTGAAGCTGTTTTAGACCACGAACGTAATGGATGCCAATTTGCGGGAGATATGTTTCTAGGAGTGTTCGCCCCACGTACGGTACAAAGTTTCCGGTGGCCTTCGCCCCACGTTTACTTTATGTGTAATAACTATTTTAATGTTATTTATTTAAATATTATATATGTATGCCTAGGCTGCGTCAGTAGTAATTTACAGAGCACGTATCTCTTAACAGGGCTGGTACGGCTAAAGAATGAACTCTTACACAAATTACAATTGTATTGTACTTTTTTTTATTAATCCTTCACACAATTAAATAACACTTCACTGATGTATCCTACTTTAGAAGTGTGAGATTATTGTCAATTGCACTTTTAACTCGTAAACTTTATATTATTCCCACCGCAATGAAACTTCGTATCTCACACTGAACCCGTACCGTACCGAACTGCTTGGTTACGCTTCCTTGTAGCGTCTACCGCCTGAATTTGTAATTTCCTCTATTTATAGTTTCTGATTGGCTAAACCTACTCCAATAGAATACTTTTATTTAACTTTTAGTTTTTCCAGATGTTGATTGGCTATTTATACACTGTTTTAAATATTGCATTATTATTGTTTTAAGAAATATTAGTAGCCTTTTTAAACTTTCTAATTTATTGTTGCCTCAAGGTTACCTTATTGTTAGCAACTTTCGGCTTCCACTTTGTAATTATATTTGCTACGGAAGGCAGTTTGCTTTTATTCTCACAGTTTCTACATTGTTAAACTACGTAATACATTAACATAACATTTTTATACATGTACATAACAATATAAACATAATAAAATGACTAATATACACTTTATGTATTATTATACACATATTGCCTTAAGGCGGGCTGTTATTATTCTTTTTATATTATATAATTAGACTGATATCATTTAAGTGTTGCCTCAAAATTCTGTTTTCTAGATTTCTTTTATGTCAAAGTGGAGTTGAAAAATCAAAGCAAGTCATATAAACATGTTTCAATAATGTGCAACCACTTTAATTGTTAAATTTAAATACGCAATAATGTTTAATAAATTGCAAGTTAAAGATAGTCAAGCATCAAATTTATCCTTATACACTTCCCATTCATTTCACTATTAAGGAAAGTAGGGGAAAAGATCCACTCCTCTATGCAGTAACAAAGACTTTAAAAAACGTTACAGTACTAAAGTTATACCCACAGATTAAAATAAACAGAAATAAGATGTATGGTATAGTAAGGTGACTACGCAGCCATTTGTCCAGCATGATACTGGCTATATGCCTCAAAAACGTACAGAGCAGCATTTGCAATCCACCTTGCGATTAAATCAATATACAAAGTAGATAGCACAGGAAGGCAGCTACTCAGTTGAAACCATTTATCGGTAAACTGCCTAAGCCTATAGTATAGTGGTATAGGAAAGCGACTACAGTGGCATTTAAACAACTTGAGAGTCCTGGCATTTCACTCTAAGCTAGAAGTGGGAGAGCAGAGTTACCACGTTATATTAGAGCATTCAGCTGATTAGCAGGGCGCCGAATAGCAAACGCCTCGCTGGGACGTAACGCTAGTGAGCAGTAGTAAACCACGCCAAGATGGCAACGTGTTACCTCAAAGTTCAGCTTGTAGGCGAAGGGAAAGGAGGGTGGCGGCACCTTACTGGTTAGAGCAACATCGGAGGGGACATTGCCATGGTAACATACCCCTCCAAGAAGTGTTAGAAGTCTCACGTTATTTGAATTCTACCTTCGCGTGTAGTTTATTGTTAAGGATAAGTACCGTTACATCTGAATTGGGTTAAAAACTGAGAAACTTAAATTAAATTTTAATGCTGAGTGAAGCTACTAATACATTTTATAGTGTCATGGTCAGGATTATCTTAAATATTTACAATATAAATGATTCAGAGAAGGGAAAGGGATTAATAACATAAGTAAAGCAACTAATAGACTCACAATACTAAATATAGAAAGGAAGATTAGGAATATGCTGGTCATCGACTCATTAGCCACTGGATACCAATGACTTTTTACTCTATTCTTTAACATCAAATAATAATTAGTTCTTTAAATTAGAGGTATTCGTATTCCTAGAACATATTTAGTTCAACAGCTGGATACCAGTTGTTGATTTTACGGACTCCCAATAAATAGTAGTTATTGTTGTAATTCTAGGAGATAGTTTAATTACCTTATTTTACAAACTGCTATATTTTTATTTTCATTTCGTTACTTAGTTCCAAGTTAAATCTGTAAAATTATAATTGTAAACATAATTGGAAGTATAAATGGATTATAATATTTGGAATACAGTCCCAATATAAGTGTTAAGATACCAAGATGGCGTATTAGGGATTTTGCTTTATTTTCACCGAAAGAATGTTCCAGAGGATCTACAGATCATGCGATATATCCAGCAATTAAGCTGGAGTTAAACAAGCCTCCATAAAAGTAATATTTATTATCGCGCCAAATCAGTGCTTTTAATATCTCTATATAATAAAAATGAGTCTGCTATTTACTATAGAACAGAGGTGGCGAAAAAGTGCTTCGCGAGTTATTTTGACTGGCAGGCGCCGTTCCCTCTCTGCAACCGTCCCTTTGTTTTTCACGTGCTGGTGAGGATGCAGTGCGTGTTGCATATTTGGTGACTCGCGGAAGGAAGTCGTTTTCGCCACCCTTGCTATAGAGGAAACATTATATAGCCTCTCTCTCTGCCTCCTTCGCCGTCTACCTGTGTCTCTGCCTCTGTCAACGTATCCATGTAATAAAACCGTTTTCTTTAATGCACTATTAAGCATATATCTTATAGCAAAATTATAAAACAATTACCAGTAATTTTAGAACTTTGATAAATAACTGATATTAAGGTTTATAATGGGCTCCTTGAGGTCACAAATAAAACATTTTAAACCTGGTATCTGTATATATGAATATGCGGGTATATTACTTTTTCAGTGAAGAATGGTGGAATTGATTACCATTAAAGCTGACAAGATATAGTTAGGTCCCTTTTAAAAATGTTTTTTTCCAATTGGGATCCAATGAGATACAACATTCGAGAATCTAAGTATTTCGCTTATTACTGAGTTGTGTAAAAACATTTAGTAGAACGTTTGTGGGAAAAATTATTATTCATGTAAATAAACCTCTTTAATAAGATATGCTAATAGGATTGTAAAATTCAATGCCATGGTCAGGTGAACCATACTGTACCGATTCTCTGCCTCTGAGCTACTATGAAATGCCCAAATGCACAATAAACTTCTATCACCCGATTAATATTCCCGGAAACCCCCGAAGCTATCTCAATAATTTACTCAGAAAAGTCATGTGTACACTGACGTGCATAAAAAGTGGTGAATTCCCTAGAGCGCAATATTTTTTCATCGTAAGGTTTCCAGATCAGGTAACCAAACTTTTGTATCCATCCAGCGGGTATAAGTTCTCTAGGTAACTGACCTGAAAAACGAACCAATGAACTATGTTATAATGGATGGGAAATGAAGGGATGAATCGGATATCGCCTCTGTGAAAGTGTTTCACTACGATTTTGTTTGCAGGAGGTACAGTGAATTACATTAGTGAATGGTTTTTTAACACTTTCTTCTCTCTACTTCATGTTTTTTCATGTTTATTCCCCCTTTTGGCTTATAGTTTGTTATTGTTAATTGATTTATTTAAATGTTTTGGGCTATACAATGCTTTTTTCAAGTTTTTAGCTATTTATTTTATGTTTATAATAGATGTAGAAGACTTTGTTTAGGTCACCCTCATCCGTTTGTACCATAGGTAACTTTCTTTTAATATTGGGATTTCAGTACAACAGCATTAATTAGTGATCTCAAAACGTGGGATAAAGGGCCGCATTGAGCGGATAAATCCGGACTTTATCAGCTTCCACCGTTCCTGTCTCAAGAAGCCGAACCATTCCATCCTCTTTGCTACATTTTCGACCTTTCGTTTAAAGATCCAGTGTAACGTTTCCGTTACTGACCAAATCACACAGCGTTGGACGGCCGTATTCTGAAAGCGAAATTCCAGGCGCTGCAGTTCCTCAAGGCATGGCGGGGCCCCCGGTTGGCACCATCTTGATATGTAGTTCCTGAGCACCATACATATGTCATCAACCTGCCGACAGAAGGCAATCCGATGTTCTAAAGTATCAAGTCCGAGCAGACTGCACACTGATTAGATTGTGTACGTCCATGTCGCCAGAGTTTTTCTGCCGTCGGTATGGTCTCGTTTAAGACTTCATAGGTCGTCTCTTGCCAATCAGTTGAAACATATTTGCAGAACACATTCTGCCCGATAATCTTCCATCTTCGACTATGCTTCTCTTCACTTCTAGGAGTAAAAGGAAACAAAGTTAACAGGCGATATTG
Organism: Deroplatys truncata; assembly: GCA_030765065.1. Taxonomy (NCBI): domain Eukaryota; kingdom Metazoa; phylum Arthropoda; class Insecta; order Mantodea; family Mantidae; genus Deroplatys; species Deroplatys truncata. The sequence continues at coordinate 214,198,532 of CM060978.1, read as the reverse complement.
GCTCCGTGTACACTCAAACGCTGAGATCTCATCACTGGTATCTAACATACGCTGAATATGATTAACGATGTGTTTGAACCCTGGGAGTACTATATGCGGGTTATGAACTAGTTTCTCCCAGAACTTTTTATCGACGGAAGAACCATTTACGCCCAAGGAATGGCCGGTAGTTTTCCCCAATAATGCCATACATTTCTTTTCGATGTCAACTAATCCACATCCGCCTTTAGAGGGTGGCAAGCGTAGTTGAGGTCTGCTCACCCGATACACCTTACCAGACCATAAAAAGAAACCGATGAGTTGCTCAAGTTTCTGTGCGCCATGTCTCGTAATCGGCAGGTACCAAATTTGGCTAAGGCCATAGATATGTATGTACCCAATGCGCTGCAGTAAATTCAGATTCCGTGTCCTCTCAAACGATAAGAAATATCTTAAGTGGTTGATCCTCTCCCGCCAGTTTTGTTTCGTCCATATTTCCCAGGAAGGAAATGCCAAGTATCCGTGTAGTAGTGACACGTTGCATTCCCAAGGTATGGATTGGCTCTGGCCAATCACCTATCACCAGTAGCTCGGATTTTGCTGCATTTAATACTGCACCCGACATCCTCGTATAGATCTCAAGCCCACGGCGAAGTGCTGCCATATCTTGGTCATCAGCAGCTACATTGGTCACATCATCAGCATAGGCGGTTACTATAGATTTCTCATGTACACAGTGATCCCACGCAGGGTGTATTGCAGCATCCGTAGCAAGGGGTTTAATGAGAGAGAAAACAGTCCCATTGATAACGGGCATCCTTGACGCACACGATTGATACACAGCGAAAGGCTAAACCAGTAGAACATAATTCGACATTCTAGAGGAAAGGGTGAAGAATTATTTGTATTTGACGTTTACCTAAATGACAGTCTTACGGTATTTATATGAGAGTTTTCATCAGAGATACGGAGACAAAGGTTGAAGTTATTCCCGCCAACGAACGGGAATAAGAAAACCGACATTAATAAAACGGTATTGCAGTTTAAGTGTATTAAAAGAACAAAACACCAAACAGTTCTTAACATTCGTATTTGTTTATAAGTTTTTATATTTTATTTTTGGGGCCAAAGTTCAATGAGGCATTTGACTTAAGGGTACGAGAAGACTAACTAGAATTTAGTGTTACTTTTGGGCATACTTTGGGGGAAGCAAAGAACTCTACCAAGCCAGTGGCTAGAATTATGCTCAAGGAACAGGTGAGCTCACCTGGCAGAGGGTGGGGCTATATTTGTCACTACCAATATAAACAGCTGCGTCATATTATCGCACACTTTTTATGCATCTCAGTGACTTACAACACTTCAAGAAATTATAGTTTACGGGATTTTAGTTAAAGGCATTACAAGGGTTAATTCATTTCTGATAATTATTTTTCATTGCTGATGGTGAAATTGAATTTAAACATTGATTGAAGATAAACAAATTCCGTAGCTTTGAGGGATGCATTTAAAAAAATCTGATGTGTTGCACTCACATGACTTTCTCTACTCTTGTGCAAACTATTTTTACAAACGCTTATTCTCCATATGCTTCATGTTAATCGAGATGTTAATCTTATTGCTAATTTTATTGTAGATGCAAGGGGAATTGGTAGGCTTTAAGCTATAGTCAAATATTTTAAGAGCTGGTTGCTATGTGGAGTATTCCATTCTCTTTGCATTACCAGGACAAAAAAATGAATAACGAATTTGAGAAAAAGTATTGGAAAATTTAAGAAAATAACAAGCAATATCTTGAAAATGGTTCAGTCAACAAAAAAAAATGTGTACGCCATAAATTGCGTATTTTAACGCGATATACAATTTTGTGTAGTCAAATTTTGTCTATCTCTTATAGTTTACCAGTTATGAAAAAGTCGTTCACAATGAAGAATACTTTTGGGGACATTCCCAGAAAATTCGAGATATACATTTCATTTGTCATGAAAATATCTTAAACATATGATATTTTAATCAAAATAGTTAGAGCCATTTTTGAGAAAATTAAAGTTTTCGAAAAATGTTCCATGTAAAGTATAATCTGAGGTAAGGGGATTTTCTTGAAAACTTTCGTGTCGCATCTCTGGAAGATATTGAACCTAAATACCAAGTTTGGTGTTTATCCGACTGTTCGTTTCTGAGTTATGTTGTTCACACACAAAGACACACACACGGACATGTTTCCAAAAATGTTTTTTTGTATTCAGGGGGTCTCAAAATATGTATTTCCGGTGAAATCTCGGTATCGAATTTTTGGGTGGAATACAATACTTGCCCTACTTAATATACGTAGTAGAGAAAGTAATACTAATAAAAAACAAATGAATAAGTCTTTCCAAAAGAACGGAAGCTTTTTCTTATCGCATAAGTGAGGCAAAACGTGTTGGGAGAGCAGAGCCTAATTTTGGGATTATCTTTCAACAATTTACATTGTGAAACATTTTGCTGGGGAAGGGTGTGCGCGTACTTCTAACCTCCATCCTCTGCTACGACATCATCTGCAACGGCCCTACACTTCTGCGTCGGATGAAAATTATTTTACGGCTCTTGAAGTAGATTAACATGGCGTAGGTAAGAATATTCATATGCTCTGGAAAGTGAATTCGGTTTGGCGTAATGTAATATTCATGAAGTAGCCATTTGGTTAGAACTCTACCGCTGCTCCAATATTTTTCATAATCTAATTACGTCAGAACGATGTTATCTCACAGGAGTGGGTCGCCGGCGAGGCTAATATGAAGGCCATTACCTCATATCCATTTAGTAGCTAAATATGTGAAGCTTTTTGCTCCTTTCTTCGAACAGGAAAACTGACTTAATCTACACCCCAAAGGAGAGTAATTTTTTACAGTAACAGTTTGGCTCGGCGTCGCTAATTGATATAGAGTTCTATTAAAGTAATAAACTATATCCTACGCCGCTGTAATAGCCAAACCTCTTGATAACGCTACAAATATAACATGAAACTTCACTCCAGATTCTGAGAGCATGGCATTATTGAACTTTAAATAAGCTGAAGCTTTGGAAAATCTGTACGTTCCTAATTTTCATTTAGAATATATAATTATTACCTAAGGTAATGCATCTGTAAAACTGGGAAAATCCACAGATATAAAATATTTTTTTTGAAATTTATTCCAGCTATTACACACAATAACAGTATTTTTTCTACATTTTCCCAACATTCTAGTTTGCAATATTATTTAAATGCCTACTAATATTTTATTGTGTAAATTTATTATTTCAATAAAAATGATCCTCACGACGCATTTTTAAAAATCATCCACATAAACATTAAGGTTTTAAAGCAAACGAGTTTACAAAAATATCTATCATATTAGAGATTTTATATTAACCCCTAATTATTGTAGAAAATTCTCTGACTGTACTCTCCAAAACTCTTAATTTTCAAAAGTTAATAATTTATTTTTCAAAACGCGAGAACTACTTTAAAAAAGAAATTAACGGCCATTGTTTAATCTAATTTTAAGAGACAGTACGACAAATTTGAAACAAATTTGTAAACAATTGCACCCTGTGGAGCATTTTGAGTATGGAAAAATGCTGAAAAACGTTTGCGAGGAAACAAGGATTTGAATTTGGCGGGGCCATTAAAAAGATGGGCCTGTTATTTTATTACGAAATAATTTAAAATGTTCACAATTTTTGGTCAAATTTCACAGAAAACAAGGGTTTTTCAACTTCTCACTAGCGATTCCAGAATCTGTGCAGACGCAAAAGTTTAAATACAAATTAGATTAAAGTTAAATAATGAACAGTATCGCAGGTATATCTGAGATATTGACGGAACAATCCTAGAATGGCAGAAGCTTCTAGATACAGATTATTATTAGAAATATCCCTGTAACTGCACTCCTATTCGCTGATCATTCGAATATGTTTTCAGATTCTTAGAAAAACCAATACAAGTAAGCAAAGGGAGCTCATGGGGCTTAAGGACCCCCCCAGAACCCAAAACCGTAATGTTTAAGCATTTCAGTTACATTTTTCTGTAACTCCACCACATGTATCTGTTAATAAGCAGATAAATAATAATATTAAGTACATACGTTAAAACAATGGTAAATATTGGGAAATAACAGGGAATTTAATCTGCTCTTTCAGAAAATTATAATCCCTTATGTTAGTTGGCAACAATGATGGTTATGAAGCCACTCCTGTAGGTTGTAGTAATATGAAAAGGGAACTTCTGAGTGAACTTTCCCCTAGTCTAATGGTTAACACACCTCACTGGTATGAGTTCCTGGCTGGAGAGTTTAAGACTCTGTGTATTGCTGTTTGCGCTTTGGTTCTATAAATACCTAAAATGTTGGTTATTGCTCATACTCTCACCAAATCCTTTATTTAGGCAGTATACCCTAATCCAGTTGGATCCCCTCACATGGAGAAATCTGTTAAACTGACTACAGAATGAAGGAATGACTGATTTCGTGTGTTTCAGTCGTTAATGTCTCAGCCCTATCTCAAATGTACTCTCTGCATACAGCTCGTAAAGAAGCTTTTTAAAATTAAATTCCTTTGGAAATAATTATCATAAGTAAACTAACAAGAGGTTGTGTTATTCCTAGAAACACACTCGCGACTTGCAGTGACTCCGATTTTGTCTAAGGAATAACACAACCTTTTGTTAGATTGGGTTTGCCTACTTCAGCGAATAATACAAGAACAGAAGCTAAAACAATCAAAAAGCTGCTATTTACGGAATATATTAAATAACCTTCGATGTATTTTTGCTATACATAGCTCTCTGACGTTTATCGGATAATTATAAATAGCAAACATTTACTGTTAAATGCCTTTCGAACTATACAAAATGAATTCGTACTTTTAACAGTTGTATGACAATAAACAACTAAATTTATGTAATATAATACGTAAGTAATTAGTTTTTTGTTTATTTATAGCTTCTGTTCCTGTATTGTTTGCTAAATGAAGTAGTAATATTTTTACGTTGTTTGCACCACGCTTTAGGCGCCAATTTGAAGTAGGTTTATTTTATGGTGGTGTTGTATTGTATTTCGACTGTTGGGGAGCCGAACTTGAAGTAGTTGCAACCGCACGTATGGTACTCGGTAGCCTTCGCCCCAAGTTTAAAAATATTAACTTTGTCATTTGACTGTTTCTTTAAATATTATATATTTATGTTTGCCTCGGCTGCGTCAGTATTATTGTTAGAGACATGGATTTCTTTGCAGGGAGGTGGTGCGACTGAAGAATGTAGACTTACATAGATTATAATTCTTACTTCACTCTTTTTTATTAATTCTTGACACTATTAAATAACACTTCGCTGATATAGAGAGCTGTGAGATTCTTTTATTAATTACTTGCACTTTTTAATACGTAAACTATTTTCGTCTCACACTGAATACGTATTAAACTTCTCGAGGACGTGTTTCGCGTCTGGTTAGTAACGCTGTCTACTAGCAACTGACTTCTGAATTTGTACAATTTGTCCTATTTCGGTTCTGATTGGCTAATCCTACTCCAATAGAATACTTTCATTTAACTTAAGATTTTTTTTTGGTTGTTGATTGGTTATTTTATAAACTGTCTCAAAAAATTACATTATTGTTTCCAAGAATGACTAGTAGCATTATTAAACCTTCTAATTCATTATTGCCTCAAGGTTACCTCATTGTTAGCAACTTTTAACCTATTATTCTCACAGCTCCTACATTATTAAATTACCTAATACATTCACATAACATTATTGAACATGTACATAATAATATAACTATTAATACAATGACTGTTACATGCATTTTATATATTGTTACATACACATATTGCTTAAAGGCGGGCTGTTATTGAATTTATATTATATAATTTTACTGAAATCATTTAAGTGTTAAAAATACTGCCTCATAAAATAATGAGCATTCAGCTTCTTAAACAAAATTAAACAGGGGATTTTGAAACCTATAATTATTAAAATTAACAGCCAATGCAATTCCTTTCTTATTACAAATAAAGATGTACTTTTTAATATATGTATATAGATGTTAATTATTCTATTGAAGGTTTTTATTGATTTTAGTTACAGTCAGCTACCAATTGAATATCATACCCGGGATTTGAACACGAAGCTTCCGTTCTGTGCGGTTGCACTTAATCATTAAACTACCATAACAACTTGCCTGTAAAGCATTAAATTCTGCAACTCAACACAAGTTCTTCCCAGGTAAACCACCAAGCGCTTCATTTCAGAGATAAAAATCCCTTGTGGCGACCTACAATAAAGTAAGTACTTTATTTCTGGGAACACGCATACATCAAACCAATATAAGGTAACTGTTTTACACACACGCGCGCGCGCGCTCGCGCACACGAATACGCACGCACGCACGCATGCACGCACACACATATATATTTTAAGTATTCTATTAAAGATGTTCAAATTCCATCTTGACATTCATCTTTACATCTGACTCAAATTAAAATACAGATGTACAGCTATTAGGAATGGAACTGGAAGATGTTGATGTGCATTCTATTGCAGGCTCTGGATTCCGCAATTTGTTGATTATTCTCGAATAGACGCTGTTTATTAATTTGTTAGTGTATCGATAGTTTGGTCAAATACGTTATGTGCGACAATATGCTTCATTGCAAATTTTCACATTGAAACCGGCAATTGAATTTGTGTTGGCAACACTGACCGAAAGCCTCAGATTATCAATAGGAAGCAGTAAATTGTTAGGAAACTGTTGATTTCGGAATCACAAGCTAAATAGTATAAAAACAACGTTTTAGCATTTCAGGAAGGAAGATACTTAATAGCAAAACTAATTGATTACAACAATACAGCAAGGCAATTCATTTACTGGGTTAACATATATCCTGCAATTATAAAAATATAACAAAATGTATAATACAGTAAGAAGAAAAAGATCATATTAGAATTCCACGCTTTAAGGACATTCATAGCAGCACAAATCAAAAAGAGAGAGGCAGCAGAAATGCTGCTGTTAATGCCTATAGTAGGCAGCATGCTCTTAGATCATAAAGGCAACGTTATACATAAAAGAGCCTGTAAAGACACCCTGCATAAATGGTTCAGGCATGTACAGGATATCAAACAATCGAATACCAAAAATAATGTCGTTATAGCGTGGGAGGCAGCAGAAGCTAAGGCCAACCAAGAAAACGATGATGGCAATAACTATTTAGAATAATAATTGCTAACCTGGAGAGGGAAGAGAATAATACACTAAAGGGCCTAAAGCATGCACTGGATTAACCGACACAGGTATCCGAGATTGTAAGTCGAGAACGACAGGTCCACGGTTCAAATCCCGCCAGCACCGCTCTTCCTGATTAAGGTTTTTCCATTTGTATATTGGCAAGTGCCGGTGAGACACGCTAAACTTAGGTTTGGAACGTGTCCTTCCCAAATTTCCTTTCCCATTTATTATTTCATCTAATCACAGTGTCCCCCGCCTGTGGTGCCGTATGCAGAAAGAACGGGCATTAAGTTCTACCATGCACTTGGTGATGAAGATGATTGATGCACTTTTATATTTTGGGTTTATTACATTGCTACCCTTTAAGATGGTATTTGAATAGATAGGTGATTAAACGGAGGGGATATCTCGCGCACTGCGACCTACGCAGATCTACTGCGGCTACCGCTCCTCCCATGAAGAAGGAATGAGGTGAAGGAACCACAGGAGGTTATAGCGCATAGGCAAACAGATCACAGAGACGCGCGGAGGTCCTAATATTTTCAACCTCGCAGATCCGTCCAACTGTTGTAGCCACGGAGCGGTAGATGAACGACTCATCAATCAAGCAGCCCTCTGGTGCCCATCGAGCGTACATCCGCGCCATCTGTTCATCAACGCCATACGATACGAAACCTAGAAGCACACCTGAAAGATGAGAAGGAAACGATGGAAAGGAAATCGCAGTGGAGAAGAAACCACCCTAGCATTCGCCTGCTAACCCCGGGTAAACCATGAAAAACCCATGAGTCAGAGTGGGCAGTCACCGGATCGAACCCAGGACCTCTCGAATGCGAGTCGCACACGTTACCGGACGCCATTTTGCTCGGTTTTTTTTAATAGAAATTGGCTTTTAGCCTACCTTTACATAATGATTCTAACGTGTAATACAAATCCCAAATAGTTTCATCCGTTTTATATTATTAGCAGAAACGTTTGTTTTACTATCCTGTTCATATTAATCGCGATATAACGAGGAACTGATGCTGCGAGCAGAGAAGTTACGCAAAATCGGTGTCTTAGCAGAAATGACCTACTAAATCGTAGTGTTCCCATCGAGAATATGTTTAAATGACGTTGTGGTGATGCGCTAGATTCTGAAATTGCTTAGTTCTAGTCCCAGAATTTGGTGTATTCCTTTTGTTTAAACAGTAATTACAAAAAGTGCAAGTTAAGAAGAAAGATAATTAATCATTATTTTTATGAAAAGTTTAACTTATAGCTGTAATAGATATTGCACTACTTACCTAAAGAAAGGGTATTTGAGCCTATGTTTTATTTAATGAAATTCATTATTTTTCATGCGAATAATGTTTCATGTGAAAGAATGTTACGGTTAGGTATAGTTTTATTTTGCAGGCATATGATAAACCTAATTTTATAAAATTCAGATATTCAGGACAAAATCTGTTTACCTGAATATATGGAACTCATTCTAGAATGCTTGCGAGTTATTTTCCAGAGGTTTATGTAAGCAGGGGTTGGGTGATGTGATTTTTAGGGGAAATGATCACCTGAGGTTCGACATGTGGTTGGATTATGCAAATCATGGTGACACCTGCTTACATCAGTGCTGTCTAAAGCACTAGTCAGCATACTCCTCGGCTAGGGTTCTGCTAGACAAGTGCTAATAGGAATCTGCGACACTCCATCTTTTAATTCTTAACTTAATCTTTAACTACGCCGCAAGACTGCTGGAACGTAGAAAGGCCAATTCTTCGCACCCTAGGTAAAGTTGTTCCTTGCAGCCTTATGTGTGGTAGATGTGTTTGTAGTAATGTAGAGTAGAACTTTAGCCGACTAAACCTTGCTGGCATGTTTATGTAGTGTAGGGTAGCACGCTAGATAAACTAAATTTGGAACAAGAATTACAAGATTTTCTCTCCCGTTTGGAAACCTGGACTACGTCTCCGTCCTCGTCCCATCAAATGGCGTTGCCATGTCAAATAGAGGCGACGTCACATCTGGTATAGACGCCGGTTAGGGCAAAGTGATCTTACGTCAAATAAAACCGAGGTATTAAATGCTGTTTTAAGCTCTGATAATATTAAAAGGGAAAAAACAAGTTTTAAAACGTTATAGAGGAAAATACTTAAAATAAAAAATTCTATTTGAAATGATAAAACAAATTAGTACATTTACTTAGATATCAATATCTGTAACATCAAAAGCAATAATGCAGAATTTCATACATACGTCGAGCAATTTTAATGCAAGAACGCAAAAGATTTCAAGGTATTTCCTCTACGTCAAATATTCCTTGACAGAGAAGGATTTCCATTCTTTGATATTTATCAAAGATGGCTCCAAAGGTTTTGATGAAAATGCTTAAGGAGAGATTGAAAGCCCTATCCTGCCAATGTTAAATGTCCGAAATTCATGACTCATTCAATATCTGAGAAGATGTTTAACATGTGATATTGAAATATTTAGAGAATGTAGAGCACCCTTTATAAGTGCACTGATATAATATACAATAAGATTGATAAGGGGGATGGGATTATTTTTATATTGTATCATAGTTTTATTAAATGTTATAAGCAATTATTTAAACAAAAGTAACCAACCATTTTATTAACACAAAAGTAAACCATAAAACTATTCATAGGTTGCTTTATGATCTCAAAATGTAGTTTAGCTATCTATAATAGTTTTTGAGAAAACGGGTCATTCAAAGAAAAAGGTGTTCAAAGCAAATATGAAAAAATCGGATGGTTACATTCACATATTCTCTACTCCTGTCGTTTGTTAGTGGGTATACAGATTATTCTTACGAAAGTCTTAGTTTTTTTATCCGCTTCATTTTAATCGAGATAAACCTTTGCAGAAATAGCTTCAGAACACTTGAATTTAATAACAGAAAATATAGAATTGCTGTTTTAACACATTTTTCTTAATTTTTTTAAAATACATGCATTATCTTTCCTTCTTTCTCTCTCTCTCTCTCTCTCTCTCTCTCCCACACACACACACACACACACACACACACACACACTCACGCACGCACATTAGCGCGCGCATACACGGCAGAAACACGAGTTGCTCTGATTCTCCTCCATTTCTATTTTCATCCAATCGCATTTCTTCTAGCGATTTTCATTTGATGTTTCTGTTTTTTTTTGAGGGGTATATCGTTTTGTAAATTGTAATATTCCATTTCTGGTTTCATGGAACGGGCGCATACACAGATCTCTGCTCGGTTAACCGTAACTTAATGCAACAATATCAAATGCCCGCCCCTAAAGAGATTGCTCACAGCCATTAAAACCAACAAGAACTATTTACATAGCAAGCTTGCTCAGTTAGATCATTTTTCCTTTGTTTAAATATCCAAATCAAGCAAAAAACTATCACAACAATTCGTTTGTTGTTACTCTCTGAAACATTATTAGCACATATGAGTAAAAAATTAAATGCAATTATGAAACCGGACCTTCTCCAGAGCATTCCTGGAGAATGGTCAAACAAATAGTACTTGGGAAATAGAATGCATAGAAAGATAAATGAATTTCTGGAAATCATAACAAAATTTTGTTATCCAGCCACAGGAGTTTTAGTAACTTACGGTATTAAATAAATTCTTCTTTTCTTTATACCACACAACTTTCTGTACCCATTACCTATTATTTTGTTATTCTATATAACGTCCACACAAATATTTATACAATAAGCAGTCTCCAGAAACTATTTTAATTAAGTAAAACTACAGTAATATACATTTTAATGAGACAACATAAAATGGCTTAAAAGCTTTCAACATACACAGCTTTCACGTAAAGTCTTTCCCGCACCACGGCGTTTTGATTCTGGCGGCTGCGAGCGACGCTCTCCACTCGTGCCCCCTACAGGTCGCGCAAGACATATATATATATCGGTTCGATTGTTTGCTAGATACAGAAAAGTACAGAAGAGACATTTTGACTTCAGTTTTGCAGCAGCCAGCAGAAGAAAAATCATATGCGTGTTTCAATAGGATTCTGCAATTTCTCATACAGCTGCGGCGCTATGGATAAAATTAAGGATGTGTTTGAAGCTAGGGTGCTTAGTATTGGTATATGGTCCTCTCGCTCACCAGATGCAATAGTGATAGGTTGCCTGAAGGGCAGAGCTTATACAACAAACCTTTAGAGTTTTAAGGAACTATAGGAAACTTTTTCAAATGAAATCAGAAACTTTACAGTGGCTGAACTTAAACCTGCCAATCTTAATGTGATTTTTCGATGCAATATCGATTTAGGCGAAGAGGAACGACATTTCAAGAATCTTCTATGAGATGAGATTTTATACACAATATTCGTATTAGGAGCGAAGTTAAATTTTCTTGGGCGGTCGCGACACGCCCAGCCGCCGAGAGATAAAGCAGCGCGAGTGCGGGATAGATTTTACGTGAAAGCTCTGTCTTATCTTAGGCACAGCATTACATATTCTTTGCGTGAGTGAAAAACAATAAATAAGCAATTGGCATTTAAAGGTGTATTGCTGGCACGTTATTGGTGGATATAACTCTCAGTAATAGAACTGGCATTTTTCGGTGACTTTTTCGTATGTAAATCTTCACATTTTGGGACAAGGCTGACTTATTCTCATTGAAGATTTATTTAAGCTCAATGGTTTTGATTAATGCAATTCAAATTATATGGACTTCCATTCATCAAAGGATTTGTAATACATGGTTTCATTTAGTAGAACTTATAGTTCATTTTCCAGTAAAGAAAACGTGTAGCATTTGGACAGATTGGGAATCTTTTGCTCTTCATTGGATTGCTGTATACTATATTATTTTACATATGTTAAGAATAAGATAGTTCACATATATGTGTATTAGTTTATATACAAATTCCATAGTAGATATGCGAATTCTGATTCTAGCTCGTCACTAGGGTTAGCTGTGACTGAAAACTAATTAAATATATTAAAAGTACTCGCTTAATGAAGAGGTATAGTGGCGGGACTTATTGACTTGCATCTTCATGACATGCCTTGACTATCTTTCCTCAAAATCTAAAAACCGCTCGATTTGGAAAGGCATCCAGTCACCCACCGCCTGAGCCAATCAGACGCTGCGTGCCCTCCCAGCCTACAGAAACTGCTGGTTTGGTTTTAGACTCTAAATCGACCAAAACAAAAGTGATGTGAAACCAGCGTTACGGGGCGCACTGTTGTCACTTGTACCGCGAGAACTTCGACTCACAGAAACAGAGAATTCTGCATAATGTCTCGAGTCATGTATTATATATTCACTAGAACACAATGTAAAGGCTAATTGAAATATAACGGCATTATAACACTTTTTTCCTAAAATGGTTTTTTTGGGGGGGGGTTCAGAACGTCTCAAAATACGTGTTTTTGATGCAAACCCGGTATCGAGTTTTTGGATGGAATGCCACACTTCCTCTACCTACTAATTAGTACAGAAAGTAAAACTGTGTTACTTTTATAACTTGTAATGATGGGTAAGTTTGTTTGAGAACTGGATTATTATTAGATATTATAAGGAAAATGTGTCAGTCAAAATGTGTTTATATCTTCAGTGCTTATAGTGTTCTAAGTAAAAAGTGCTGTATGTAAATTATACACAAGAGTCCAATGTGGAAATCGAAGAAATATCTCTTTATCCAATAATACATTTAATAATTAAATAAATCAAGATTATTTTACAGAAATGCCTACTTCTTCCCTGGGATCATAAAGCAAACTTCTCAAGAATGTTTCAGGTATTTTTAACTCTAAAAACCGTAAAATAGATTAATGTTTCAATAACAGTGCATAATAATTAGAGACAGGCAAAATATGAAGAAAAATTTGCCAAAATATGAAAATATGAAAAAATATTTTGAATCCAAAACATCTTATACTTTAAAATATTGGGGCAAGTTCACGATATTAATTTACAAAATTGGATTTTGTAGATTTTTGTACATATGTAATACTAAGATATTACATGAAATGCCTCAACTTATATAGTTTAATCATTGTAAAACACTTATACCTGTTCTTTGGTCTTGCTTAATACTAATTAACTACATATTCCAATGAAATGAAATCGAGTTTTATTTATGGACGCTCTTTAACTACTATGGTTCTTAGCGTCCCATTCCATATTCGGCGTAAAACACCGGTAATTTGGTTCAGAGGCCTCTTTGTCAGGCTTGAGGTTCTTTTACGTGCCGTAAATCTACGACACGGTACCTCTGGCTTTACTTCCCTTCCGAAGGAAGCCGTGCTAAGGATTTTTACGCCCGAAAAAATCCATTGTCCTACGCCGGGTTTGAGCTCGCGACCTTGGGAACTAGAGGCTAGCACGGTACCACTAGTCCATGGAGGACGACTATATTCCAATAAAAGCACCGTTTTGTGAAAATAAAATATCTTCAAGAATAGAGTGCATTTAATTTCGCACGTGACGACACCGGAAATGTTGCATTTCCTCAACCGTACCTGACTTATTGGAAAGGGTGGTATGGGATTTTACCAGATCTGTTTTCAGGAAAGAGTGGTTGGGTTTTCTAAATGAGTTCTACAGATAACGATCCGAATAGAATATCTAGAACAGGTACATACAACTAATTCTCAAACACGCCGTATGTGTACTGTGCCCACCATGCTAAAGGTCTGATCTGGGCTGGCGTGGCATACGCCTATGAGTCAATCACTACTTCACCCAGAGGCGTCCGGTAATCTATAGTTGCGTTACCATTAAAATATTAAGGCTAGGATATTAGAGAAGGGATCAGTCCAAACTTGTTATACATGGCTTAATATTCCTCTCGCTTGGTATTAAATTATAGAGAAAACAACAATTATAGGAGTATTAGTTCTATACAACCAGATTATAGCACATGCATGCAATATCTTTTAATACTCGTATAAGAACGAAGCAGTGCTTTGTTAGTGCAAATTAACACAATTTTGATTCTGGAAAAGTTGCACACATATAACAGAAAAGTAAAACTTATTGTACAGTGATAATATTACAAAAGACTTCAAATTAAACGAATATAAACTGTGTTGTGAGTACATGTTACAAGTAAGAATTTGATACATTCAATTCTTCTCGGTAGACACTCTGAGCACAACTCTGAACGCTTAATGCACACCTTAGTTATGATTATTGATGTTGGCTCTCTGAGGGCCTTATTAGTTTTCATAGCTGAAAATAAAGTATTACATACATAGGTCGAACCAAAAATAGATGCCGCACGCCTGTGTAAACAAGGGAATCTTGATTTAGGAAATCGACTGTAGAAGTGTAGCATACTTCCTCTGTTTCTGTAACTGTCAGCTAACTCAATGTCACATTTCAAGTTGATAAGCTCCAGTTGAGCATCTTTGGGAGTACCGTCAATATTCATGCTAAGTGGTGTAGCGAATAAAACAAAATCCATTTTTAAGCCTATCAGATCGTAAAATCTTTCATCAAACGCACGAGAAAGCAAGTGTAGATTTTCAACATAATCTCTCACCTCTGGGGAGCCAATATCACGGATCGCACTTCCCAACCTGGGAAAATGACAAGTGAACAGCTGGTTACGAGCATAGGACCCGATTTCTGGTTCACTTCTGATTCATCTTCATCACGGTGTTAAATGCTTACCTCCAAGATGACCTTTGAGTAAGGGGAACATGTGAAAATCACTTGGGAAAAGATCTGGCGAATATGGAGGATGCGAGAAAACTTCCCAGTTGAATCTTATGAGCTCCGCCTGGGTCAAGATTCAGGTTGGAAGTTTTCTGTATCCTCCGTATTCACCGGATCTTGTCCCAAGTGATTTTTACATGTTGCTCCAAATCAAAGGTAAGCACTTTTAACACCGATGGTGAAGTAAAATCAGTGAACAGCTGGTTGCGAGCGCAGGACCCGAACTGGTACAACGGTGGCTTGGAGAAACGCGTGTCACGTCCCCAAAAATGCTTGGAAAAACATGTTGACTATGCAGAAAAGTAACAGATGGATTGTACAATATAAATGAAATTAATTTAACATGATAAATTGTGTGTAATGTTTTTTATAAAACAGGGAAACTTATTTATTGAAGACCCTCGTAATTGAGCCGTACTTAGTATGTCAGCGCTCTCATTAATGGCAGTAGAGAATGCAATGAATTCTCTTGCTCTTTCAATAAGTTGTCCGTAACATTGTCCGTCAGAGCTTGAATTCTATGTGATATGGTAAGAGATGACAGACTTACACTCTCGAACTGATGAACATTGACAGGGGTGAATTTACTGGCAGTTACAAGCATACATCCCTTAATAAGTGAACCATCTGAAAAACAACAATAAAACCTGGTATTTTCTAGTGCTATCTCGTGTTTACATATACCGAGGTTTCTGCTATGCCGCCATCCCCTTCTTCTTGTTAGTATTCTTGCGATGTGACCTTTTCTTCGAGTATTTTTATCTCTGCAGTGCATTCTTCATTTTCAGAGCTGAATAATCATTAGCATGCAGTGTATTAAAATGCAGATGAAGATTAACTCGTTCCAGCACTTGCAATTTTTTGTGACAATCAAATAAATGGCACCACCGTTATATTCCATAAAGAAGTACGCAGCTTCCCATTCAGGATTGAAATAATGTGTTGGCGTGGGTGCCCTTCGCTTTAACGAGTGCCCTTCCATTACAAAACGGCGTTGTTGTACTGGCCACTACTCCTATGGAGGAAGAGACGACCGCTCCCACTGCGCAGCACAGTGCGGTATTCAGGCACATGCACCGCGGCAAGCGGGTTGGTTGTGGCTGGTCTAGAAAATCCGGTACATTGCTAAGGACATTTTTTAAAAGCAAAAATTCGTAAATTTTGGTGGCATCATGGCCGAGTGGTTAGACCACTTGCCTCCGACCAAGGCGGATCAGATTCGATCCCAGGGACCCGCATGTGGGATTTATGGTTGACGAAGCGGCGTTTGGGCGGGTTTTCTCGGGTTCTCCGGCTTCCCCTGCCACTCATTCCACCAATTGCTGTATCACCACCTTTCCTCCATCCACTTCGCCTTCATTACGTATCATCTTCTTCCTCACTCTCATACCTGTCTCCGTTTCAGCTTCTCCGTTCTCTAATTCATTGCTCGTCTGCTCCTCGACAGGCCTCTGACCCTAGGTACTATTGAAAGTCCTAAATTAAATTGTGCTTTATTTATGGACGCTCTTTAACTACTGTAGCGTCCCATTCTATATTGAGCGTGAAAGACCAGTAATTTTACTCAGAGGCTCTTTATCAGGCTTGAGGTTCTTTTACGTGCTGTAAATCTACGACACAGGACCACCGGCTTTACTTTCCTTCCGAAGGAAGCTATGCTAAGGATTTTTACGCCCGAAAAAAAGATCCATCACCCTCCGCCGGGCTTGAACCCGCAACCTCCGAAACTAGAGACTAGTATGGTACACGGAGGATGACATTTGTAAGTTCTAGGTGATGTAAGCTGTATATACGGGGGATAAGCCTACTAAGTAAATAAATTCGTAAATCCTACAAAATATAGGAATAAAGATTTTACCAAAATATTATTAAATATGATTTTTTTGATAGTGCACTAAATTCTAGATACCGAAAAAAGTAAAAATACTGGTTCCCAAATGATAGAAAGTTTGGTTTAGAATATTAAATTTCATATTTTGTGTGTCCCTAATTATAATTAACCAACTCAATCTTCATTTTAATCTAATTGCAAACTGCTGTTGATATTGGAATATGGATACAAGAATAAAAGAAATCACCATCCTTATTTCTATGTTAGCTTTGTGGCCACGCTCGACAACGATAGCGCATTACGGACCTAGGAGAATTGGATCTTGCTGTACAACTGAACCAATAACAGTGAATGTGTATACTTTTAGCGGTGAACAAGGTTTGGGGCTCTTTACATTCAGTAAGGGTTCCTGGGAGTTTCTAGTGGAATAATAATCCCGAAAGAAGGAAAGAAGTTTATCGTCCCTTGCGGGTGTTTGACCTCGTACCCTGATAGCTAATTCCCTCTGAATACAAATTACAGCACAGAGGAGGATCAATTGCACCTAACACCTTCCCCTAACTCCATTATCACCATCATAGCCCACTGTATAAACACCTGACCCGGTTCCACAAACTGGACGTCGCGTCGCGTAGGGAGTTATGCCTACATTCGCATTCTCATAACCATTCCTGTGCAGTCAAACAAATTAATTCATTTGACTGATTAATTCAAGAGAGAGGGAAATTACCAGCCGAAAACGGGCAAACATTTTCCAGCCGCAACGTGCATTGATTGCTTTCTATATCTAAATTGCGGATCTTTTTGTACTATTGCCTTTTTTCCCCTTATTCGGCATGCAAACGATGCAACCGCATTTGAGGGGTTTGCAAAGGAATGGAATAAATGTACCTGGGATGGTATTTTGACAGTTTTAGGTTAAAACTAGGTAACGTGTTTCAAAAGAGCTGTATTTCATTCTGATGTACAGAATTGCGAAGCTAATTGATATTTTCTTCTATATCTATTTACCAATCGTAACCACCCGAGTTTTACCTGAAGGTATACCATGGGGCATTTACAGCTTATTTACATATATTACATATATTACTAATTGAACAATCATATCAGTTTTTAAGTATGTCGAAGATGGATTTCAGGAAGCTGGTAAAGGTGACCGTGTTGATGTGGCATTCCAGCATCTAATGTAGTGGGAGACTTCGAAATACTGCCGCCCTTTCTCTGGAAAACATTGTGAATTTCGTCATTTGGTGATATACCGCTTTTACTGCTTTTTCAGGACAGTCGCAAAGCGGTGAAGGAACCTTGTTAATTCTGTAGAGGTAGACTCGGAAACTTCCATAATTCATTAAGATACCGTTGTTCAGAACTTGAAGGCTAGTCGTTTTTAAATTTTTTTATCATAGATGTTGCTGATTTGCACTTAAGCTCTGTCTATAGATTCGATATTATCAAATATATCCTCTCCTAGACCATTTTTATGATTTTTGTTTTTTTATTTTTTTTGAAATATCATAAGCAGGCTATGGGTCGGGACAGCTTAAGAGTGACGTGAAATGAAGTACGCTGCGTATCAAGTGGGGTAGAGTGAGATGGCGAATTGGGGTGTTGTTTACCTGTGAGGTCGTTTACAAGCCATTTCGACTAGAGGTACAATGAAATTCTGTCTCTCATTCGGAATGTATGTCCTACTTTATTTTCACTAGACAGCGCAGCGCGTCTTTCTCTACATCACCAATACTGTGTTTATGGAACTTTATAGTAAGGTTGCACTACACTGGTTGCTAAATAGTCCCGGATCCTTAGCCTGATCATATGTGTTTTTCTATCTAGTCCAAGAAAGATACCTGTTGTAAACAAATGCACATATTTTCGCCGCAGTACACCTTTCAAGGGAACAAAATAGTTCGTTACTGTACTAGATGTATTATCACCCTTTTATAATTTAAATAATATATAAAATAGCCTTTAATACTACTTTCACTTAATCAAAACTTAAATAACATTTTCTATTTCTTATATTAGCCATGCAGTCATCGCTACCCCGCGCTATTTAATGGAGCGAAGCAACGTGCTAATCAGTATTGTTTATGTCGTGATCATGAATGAGTGCGTAGCAGATCAGAGCAGTACAGTTAAACATAGAAGTGGCAAAGCCCTGAAAGCTATATAAAACTATAATTTTGAGTGTATTCAACTTTCTTAAGGATTTCTTTAAACTAACATTGGAAGCAAGTAGTATGTCTGGTGGTTCCTCTCAGGTGAGTTCAGAAATTTTATCTTTTGCAGTTTAGGAAATATAGACATTAAAAATACCTAAAGGGGGCGTGTCATACATAAGTATAACTGGCATCAGTATGTAAATTAAGCATCTTATACTTTAAAATTAGCAACTTGACTACACATGCTTGTTGTACACAGTTTAAACATTCAAAATACCCAATATCCTTATGTGGATTAGGAAAGAATTTTGACGGATATATTGAAAGGCTAAAGTAGGCATTTGTTAATTTGATTTAGAACTACAAGAGAAAAAGAAATGGATTACATGTAGAGAATGTTAAACAGTTCAGGCAGAATGCATTCATGTTTCTCAGCTCACAAGGCTTCTATTTGACCACTTAGTGCAAAGTGGTGCTACAGTGAAAAGCCCTGCCACTATTCTCCAGGATAAGACCCACTTTTCGTTGAAACATAGCAGGACTGTGAAACGTCAAATCATTTCGTTCTGGTATAACACATTATGACCGTGTGCACCATTCGCGATCTAGATTTTACCGTGGTAAAATATGTACTTTACCGCGGTGAACAGGCGTTTGTGGTGCATCGACATCGGTAGAAGTTTATCGAGGATTTTACCGCGGTTAAATCTGACCGGCCATGAACGGCCGGTTTTCTTCGATTATTTCCAACATTACTTGTGCTGAAATGTTAAAATGGTGGAACGGTATAGGTTAGCCTTCCCAAAGAATAGATAACATTCCATTTTCGCCAATTAATACATCTTGATAAAGTTACTTTAATGTAGTTTGTAATTTCTGATGCTTTAAGGTCTATTTGTGCGACAGGTGCCTTAAATATCCTGACCCAAGACTTAACGAAAATCCATACAATCACGGCATTGCTTATCACAATATCAGTTGAAGCACAGTTCCAAGAACAAGGCAGAAATAAGGAGAGTAAAGAATGGATTTAGTGCAATTACTACGTTTCCAGAAATATTAAGGACATTGATTGCATAGATATAGGAATCCTGTAACCTAAAGAGATTAGCACCGAACTCTAAATTAGCATGTCGTTAATGTGGTGTCGGGGTAGCGTGTGCGCCTCTGATTCAAGAGATTACTTGTTCAAATGTTGTTTGGGAATAATGAATTTTTTCTTTCTTTTTTCTGTGTTTCAATGAGTATCGCCTAAGCTACCTGAATTTAGTCAGTGTGGAAAGAAAGCAAAAATGTCTATAATAGTTCAGCATATTTTTCTTAGCAATTATAAGGCCAGCTTTTCCTGCGTGTCCATCTTAAAGTTACTGCTTCCATCTCTGTACTTTCTATTTTTTCTAAAGAATTTATGTTAAATTGAATAACGTAATAGAGAAACTTGGGTCTGCTTTTGCTTTCCTCCATTGCACGCTGAACTCATGCATGCGCTTCAACAAAGAGGTAGAACAAGTGAAAAACAGACGACATGATGTACAACCGGGTGGGTTCAGTAGAGTTTACCCGCAATGAACGGTGCGCTCAACCAAGATAAGCGCCTGCCAGGTAACCACGGTCACCTAACTGCGGTGAACATTGGTGCACCGGTGTGTGATGATTACCCCGGTCAAATTCTTACCGCTAAGCTGAAGGTTCCTGAAGGGTTTGTTTAACGAGGATGATGCACACAGCCAATATTGTTCATCATGATACATGCAGTAAGATTTATTCTGTCAAATGAAAAATATAGTTGAAATGCGACTGCATCCAGAAATTTAACATCTTGCGCTGACTTCTGTGTTGGATATTAAAGAAAAATAAACATCCATGTCCTAGCTGTGGCATTATGTTATTCAGATCTGATTTAATCTTTCAGCCTTAGTCTACACTGTCACCGCAAAAGAATAAATAAAATGTGACTTTATTTTATGGTGTACCCAATTAAGTGAAATATTAAAGTATAAAAGTATCTGGGAAAGTAAAAGACATTGCAAGTCACCTTTAGGGTACGATATTAGATAGTAACAGAGGGTGCCGTGAGTTTATTGGGGTACATGAATCGTATGAGTGAAGTTTAGAGCGAATTCGGGCTTCTCATCAAGTGTAGCCGGTGGTTCAAATTACGGGCAAGGAACTTAATTTTTGGAAATCCGTTAACCTTCTAAGACTAGCTTACCGATCGCCAGTGTGATAAAATTTACTTAACTCAAACAAACATTAATTACATAACAGGCATTCGAAAATACTGGGAAAAATAACTTTTGCAATTAAAAAATTGATTAACTATTCTTGTATATCTATGGAAAATAATAAGAAAATAAATAACCTCGAAGAAGTCATCTGATGCCCGTAAAGCATTTGTTTTATCTTACAAAACATCTGATGTGATATATTCACATGACTTTCTCTACCCTCTATTGTTCATTAGTGATCTAATGATTCTATGGATCTAACGATTTTGGTTAAAATATCATATATTAAAGATATTTACATGACAAATAAAATGTATATCTTGAATTTTTTGAGAGCAGCCTGTCAGGTCCTTTTCATTTGAAGGGAAAGTTTTATAATCTTGTAGAACTGGTAACGGTTGAGCGTAAATGTAGATTCCTTAAAACACACCGTTTGTTTCAAATAAGTTTTTTGTAGCATCATCCAGTTCCGAGATATCCGTTGTTAATGTTTCGATTTGTCCAATACTTTGTCATTGTTTTTAAGCCCCGTCGATTTTCAGTTGTTTTTCGCGATTGCATGGAAACAGTGTGGAATTTTAAGGCCAGCATATAGCGTTCAGTTCTTAAACATTTGACTATTGCCGTTCCCTTTGTAACCTAACGAAATGTGTAATATAACTATTTCTGCAAAGGTTTATCTCTTTTAAAATGAAGTAGATAGAAATATAAACTTTCGTAAGAATAATTTGAATACTCACTAATAAAAGATAGGGCAGAGAAAGTTATGTGAATGCAACACACATATTTTTACTTTCTCTACTACGTATAGTAAGTAGGGGAAGTATTGTATTTCACCCAAAAAATCTATACCAAGATTTCACCATAAATATATGTTTTGAGACCACCTGATACCAGAAAAAGGATTTTTGGAAACATGCCCGTGTGTGTCTGTCTGTCTGTCTGTCTGTCAACAGCATAACTCAGAAACGAACTGTCGGAAAAACACCAAACTTGGTATTTAGGTTCAGTATTTTCCAGAGATGTGACACGAAGGTTTTCAAGAACATCCCCATCTCAGGTTACCCTTTAAATGGAACATTTTTCGAAGATTTTAATTTTCTCAAAAATGGCTCTAACCATTTTGATTAAAATATCGTATGTTTAAGATATTTTCATGACAAAAGAAATGTATATCTCGAATTTTCTGGGAATGTTTCCAAAAGTATTATTCATTGTGTACGACTTTTGCATAACTGGTAAACCATAAGAGATAAACAAAACTTTATTACACAAAAATGTTGATCGCGTTAAAATACACAACTTATGTCATATACATTTTTTTTTGTTAAGTGTTCCATTTTCGGGATATTGCTTGTTATTGCCTTAAATTTTCCAATACTTATACTTTTTCTCAAATGGAAATTCGTTATTCATTTTTTTTGTCCTGGTAATGCAAAGAGAATGGAATGCTGCACATAGCCACCAGCTCTTATAATATTTGACTATCGCTTAAAACCTACCATATTCCCTTGCATCTACAAGAAAATTAGCAATAAGATTAACATCTCGATATCTCGATTAACATGAAGCATATGGACAATAAGCGTTTGTAAAAATAGTTTGTACAAGAGCAGAGAAAGTCATGTGAGTGTAACACATCAGATTTTTTTTCTTGTGGTCATGCACAGAGTAAGCGACACGCTCTTTAAAAGTCTGGCCGTCAGTTTACCTACTGTATTCTACAGTGAAAAGTATAGATGTGCATTAGAAGTTTATCTGGTTTAACAAGAAGTAGATAGAATTATGTTATTTTCTATGAATAGTATGCAGAAGATTGAATAGCAAGTTCAAGTGAATGCATCACATCAGAATTTTTAAACGGTAATGTAGTAATATTTTACTATGTAAATGTTGCGTATATTAAACGATATAATATGCAAAAAAATCTGATGTGTTACATACACGTGACTTTCTCTACCCTCTATCGTTTATTAGTGGGTATATGCAAACTATTTTTACTAAAACTCATTTCTCTATCTACTACATTCTAATCCAAACAAGCCTTTGCAGAAATAGTTACATTACACATTTGGTTATAGATGCAAAGAGAACAGCGGTAGTCAAATGTTTAAGAAGTGGGCGCTATGCACTCCTTAAAATTCCACACTGTTTCATACAATCACGAAAAACAAGTAAATGTTGACAGGTCTTAACAGAGTAACCAAAAATAAACAATACGAACCTTTAATAACGGATGTCTCGGAAATGGCTTATGCTACAAAAAACTTATTTGAAATAAATTCTGTGTTTTTAAGAGATCTACATTCTTATGCTGTACGTTTTTGTCTATCACTTAAGGTTTACCGGTTATACAAGATTATACAAAATTTCTTCCAAATGAAGTGAACTTCCCAGGCTATTCCCGAAAAATTCAAGATATACATATTATTTTTAGTGTAAATTTCTTTAATATATGGTATTTTAATCAAAATCGCTAAGACCGTTTTTAGAAAATAAAAAGTTTGAAAAGCTCTTCCGTGTAAAGTGTATTCTGTAACGGGGATATTTTGTTGAAAATCTTCGTGTCGCATCTTTGGGAGGTACAAGTTTGGTATTTATCGACTTTTCTTTTTTGGGTTATTCTGCTTACAGACACACAGACAAACAGAAATACAGACGGACAGACACGGATCTCTTTCTAATAATGCTTTTTTGGATTCAGGGGACCTCAAACATATATTTTCGGTGAAATCTCGGTATCGAATTTTTGGGCTGAGTGCAATACTTCCGCTACTTATTATACGTAGTAGAGAAAGTAAAATCAACGGTGTTCGATACGTATTCACATACACTATGTGATCAAAAGTATCCGGACACCCCCACAAACATACGTTTTTCATCTTAGGTGCATTGTGCTGCCACCTACTGCCTGCTACTCATTATCCGCGACCTCAGTAGTCATTAGACATCGTGAAACAGCAGAGTGGGACGCTCCGTGGAACTCACGGACTTCGAACGTGGTCAGAGGATTGGGTGTCACTTGTGTCAGAAGTTTGTACCGAGATTTCCACATTCCTAAACATCCCTAGGTCCGCTGTTTCTGAAGTGATAGTGAAGTGGAAACGTGAAGGGACATGTGCAGCACAAAAGCGTACAGGTCGACCTCGTCTGTTGACTGACACAGACCGTCGACATTTGAAGAGGGTCGTAAAGAGTAATAGGCAGACATCTATCCAGACCATCGCTCAGGAATTCCAAACTGCATCAGGATCTACTCCAAGTACTATGGCAGTTAGGCGTGAGGTGAGAAACCTTGGATTCCATGGTCAAGTGGCTGCTCATAAGCCACACATCACGCAGGAAAATGCCAAACGACGCCTCGCTTGGTGTAAGGAGCGTCGACATTAAACGATTGAACAGTGGCAAAACGTTGTGTGCAGTGAGAATCACGGTGCACAATGTGGTGATCCGATTGGAGGGTGTGGGTAGGGCGAATCCCCGGTGAACGTCATCTGCCAGCGTGTGTAGTGCCAACAGTGAAATTCGGAGGTGGTGGTGTTATATGGTGGTCGTGTGGAGGGGGCTTGCAACCCTTGTTGTTATGCGTGGCACGATCAAAGCGCAGACCTATAATGATATTTTAAACACCTTCTTGCTTCTCACTGTTGAAGAGCAATTCGGGGATGGTGATTGCATCTTTCAACACTATCGAGCACCTGTTCATTCTGCACGGGCTGTGGCGGAGTGGTTACACAACAATAACATCCCTGTACTAGACTGGCCTGCACAGAGTCCTGACTTGAATCCTATAGAACACCTTTGGGATGTTTTGGAACGCCGACTTCGTGCCAGGCCTCACCGACCTACATCGATACCTGTCCTCAGTTCCGCACTCCGTAAAGAATGGGCTGCCATTCCCCAAGAAACCTTCGAGCACCTGATTGAAAGTATGTTTGTGAGAGTGAACGCTGTCATCAAGGCTAGGGGTGGGCCAACACCATATTGACTTCAAGCATTAGCGATGGAGGCCGCCACGAACTTGTACATCATTTTCAGTCAGGTGTCCGGATACTTTTGATCACGTAGTGTATCTTACAATACAGCTTTAGTGGTCGTGTTAAAACAATCATGTTGTTAACAACGCTTCTGTGCACTTTCACTGATCGAATCACATCAACCAGTATTCCTAGCATTATTTCCAAATGTGTAGAGTAATGCTAAGTCATGTATTGAGCTTAGCAATAGACTTTAGTTTATTATTTAATCGTGTACATCACCACAGGCGACGACGCTGGAGATGCATGAATGAACTGATAATTGGGTAAGGGTATTTGGGAAGGAAACAATCCAGGCCTAAGTTTAGGATATCTTCCCGGCACTTGCTAGTTATGTGGACTGAGGAAAACCTGCAAAAATCCTCAGTCAGATAGGACAGCAATAGTGGGGATTTGAACCGCGGACCTTCTGTTCAGAGTCCCTATCTTGATAGTAGACTGTAAGAAAGGAGCATCAGACATTATAGTTCCCTGTGATATT
The DNA here is from genome assembly GCA_030765065.1 of Deroplatys truncata. Lineage (NCBI taxonomy): Eukaryota > Metazoa > Arthropoda > Insecta > Mantodea > Mantidae > Deroplatys > Deroplatys truncata. The sequence continues at coordinate 214,172,889 of CM060978.1, read as the reverse complement.
GAGACAACCAGCGAAATAGTCATTTGCTACTACGTGTAGCTATTCCAATTACAATGCAAAATGTAATCGGTTTCCACATAAAATAGCAAAATGTACTCTCATATTTTAAAAGATTTAAATAAACGTATCATATGCATCAGACCTCCTCTAAGTAATATTGTTTTTATTAACCTTTTGTGTAGTGTTGTGCTTTTATAGAAGAAGAATGAAATATCCTTTAGTTAGTGTACTTTAAAATACCAAAGAGGTTTCTGTGAACCGTTTATTACTAGAGATTTAGTCTTTTTAAGTTTATAGCATGCAGTTATACAATATGCAGGAGATGGTAATTGCTTAAACAAAAAGAAAGAAACACCATTTCATTTTCACAGATCAAATCACAGTATACTTATTATACATAATACACAAACATGCATCGATATATCAGGGTCAAATCATGTACTATATGCTTGTACAGGGAAGCAATTTTGTTCCGATACTGCACGTTTAAAGCTGCTGTCGGTCGTTCACATCAGTTTTCGCCAATCACAAGCCGTGATCTTTTCTCAACGTGCATTGAGGATTAGTCAGCTTGTCTTCACAATTTCGTATTAATTCAACGGTAGTATTTATTCAGTGTCCTATGTTATGAAGCTTTAATAAAGAAATTGGAGTATACTTTTGCAATTTAGTGAGCATTTATTTCTTTTGGATTTATTAATGAGGCAGAGTCGAGAGCATGGAATCGTGCCGATATAATGCGCAGTGGTTTATATTGGTAAGGAAATACCAAACCGCCTCTGTCACGCCCTGCCCCCACCCTTTATCTGGTTTTAGCACTCCACTTAAAGCTTGCTTTACTCCTCCCTCTTCTTTCACCCATGAGCCTGAAACCGAACTGTGCTTTTACGTTAATGTTTGAATGCCAGACTTAACATCAAACCAATACGAGACGGATTCATCCAGGGGATGGTGTGGACCTAAGCCTGACCTTCGTTCATAGCCTAATGCGTATTTGTCGGACTTAAATTCAAACCAATAAAAATTGGCTCACACAGGATTGGTGTGGAATAGAATGATAAGGAGATTCTGCCAAAATTAAGTAAAGAAAAACACTTGCTAGGAAATAAAAAGCACCGGGGTCGGTTACGTGCACTCAACTGCACACAGTTGATGAAAACATGCATTGACAAAGCTATCAGCGATTATTTTACAAAAAGTTCCTAAATTTCCAATTTAAAAATGAAAGAAAAAAACCTGGTCAATTTCAAAAGAAACGCTTTACAGGAAACTGGAGGTTTTAATGGAAGAAAAGTTGCACGAACTTTATGCCCGTATACAGACTAGTCCAAGGAAGCCATTACAGCACTTTGTAGCAGGTGGGTGTTCTTCTCGTAATGGTAAGAGCTTCTTAAATTGAAATCGCATAAGAATAATTTTTTTTAGAATCGCTCACCAGCTTTTGAAAACAGAATGTTTACTTTCTATATTATGTATAGTAAGTAGGGGAAATATTGCATTCCACCGAAAAATTCGATACCAAGATTTCACAAGAAATACATGTTTTGAGACCCCTGAATCCAAAAAATCTGACGTGTTACACTCACATGACTTTCTCTACTCTTGTACAAACTATGTTTACAAACGCTTATTCTCCATATGATTCATGTTAATCGAGATTTCGAGATGTCAATCTTATTGCTAATTTTCTTGTAGATGCAAAGGGGAATATGGTAGGTTTTAAGCGATAGTCAAATCTTTTAAGAGCTGGTTTCTATGTGGCGCATTCCACTCTCTTTGCATGACCAGGACATAAAAAAATCTGATGTGTTACACTCACATGACTTTCTCTACTCTTGTACAATCTATTTTTACAAACGCCTATTCTCCATATGCTTCATGTTAATCGCAATATCAAGATGTCAATCTTATTGGTAATTTTCTTGTAGATGCAAGGGGAATATGGTAGCTTTTAAGCGATAGTCAAATATTTTAACGCTGGTTGCTATGTGGCGCATTTTATTCTCTTTGCATGTCCAGGACATAAAAAAATCTGATGTGTTACACTCACATGACTTTCTCTACTCTTGTAAATCTATTTTTACAAACGCCTATTCGCCATATGCTTCATATTAATCGAGATATCGAGATGTCAATCTTATTTGTAATTTTCTTGTAGATGCAAGGGGAATATGGTAGCTTTTAAGCGATAGTCAAATATTTTATCGCTGGTTGCTATGTGGCGCATTCCATTCTCTTTGCATGTCCAGGACATAAAAAAATGAATAACGAATTTGAGAAAAACTATAAGTATTGGAAAATTTAAGGAAATAACAAGCAATATCTCGGAAACGGTTAACTCAACAAAAAAAATGTATATGATATAAGTTGTGTATTTTAACGCGATCTACATTTTTTGTGTAGTAAAATTTTGTCTATCTCTTATGGTTTACCAGTTATGCAAAAGTCGTTCATAATGAAGAATACTTTTGGAGACATTCCCAGAAATTTCGAGATATACATTTCCTTTCTCATGACATTATCTTAAACATATGATATTTTCATCAAAATCGTTAGAGCCATTTTTGAGAAAATTAAAATTTTCGAAAAATGTTCCATGTAAAGGGTAGTCTGGGGTGGGGGGATTTTCTTGAAAATCTTCGTGTCGCATCTCTGGAACATACTGAACGTAAATACCAAGTTTGGTGTTTATCCGACTGTTAGTTTTAGAGTTATGCTGTTCACAGACACACACACAGACACACACACACGGACATGTTTCCAAAAATGCTTTTTTTGATTCAGGGCTCTCAAAACATGTATTTCTGGTGAAATCTCGGTGTCTAATTTTTGGGTGGAATACAATACTTCCCCTACTTACTACACGTAGTAGAAAAAGTAAAAAAAACATGTCCATGTGTGTGTGTGTCTGTGACCAGCATAACTCAGAAACGAACATCGGATAAACACCAAACTTCGTATTTAGGTTCAGTATCTTCCAGAGATGCGACACGAAGGTTTTTAAGAAAATCCCCCTACATCAGATTACCCTTTACATGGAACATTTTTCGAAAATTTTAATTTTCCTCAAAAATGTCTCTAACGATTTTGATTGAAATATTATATTTTTAAGATATTTTCATGATAAATAAAATGCATATCTTGAATTTTCTGGGAATGTCTCCAAAAGTATTCTTCATTGTGAACGACTTTTGCATAACTGGTAAACCATAACAGATAGATAAAATTTTACTACACGAAAATGTAGATCGCGTTAAAATACACAGTTTATGTCATATATTTTTGTTGTTGAGTGAACCATTTTCGAGATATTGCTTGTTATTCCCTTAAATTTTTTAATACTTATTTTCTCAAATGGGAATTCGTTATTAATTTTTTTGTCTTGGATATGCAAAGAGTATTAATCTGTGGCAAAGAGAATGGTGCTGCACCTAGCAACCAGCTATCAAGAGATATGTCTATGTCTAATGGCTACTGTATTTCTATATTGCTCTTGCAAATATAAAACAAGGGGAACGTTGTACGCCTTAAGCGACAGTCAACTATTTTTAGAACTGGTGGCTATGTGTAAAATCGAATTGTCTTTGCATGTCAAAAGATCGTTTCGGCAAATGTTTATCTCGATTAATATGAAATAGATGGAGAATAAGAGTTTGTAAAAATAGTTTGTACGAGAGTAGAGAAAGTCATGTGAGTGTAACACATCAGATTGTTTGTAGATGGTTTCAACAGATCGTTCCCGATAGAATACTTAATGTTTGTTTAATATTTCTGTATCGATGAGGCTTACTTTCACCTCAGCAAATGTTTGAAAGTCAAAGTAGTCGTTACTGAAGTGGCAAAAATCCGAAAGAAACTTTCGAAGCTCCTCTCCTAATTTGTAATTTCGTAGTCCGATATGATAACAATGCATACAGAATTATTGGGTCAATTAATTTGGATGAAACAATGAATACAGCAAGTCATACAAGACTGATACTTCCTACACCTTTTGCCAAACTGAGAAATTAACATAATTGAATAGGGAATAATAATTAATTTGTGGTCTCTACTGATTTATACCTGCAGGAAATCCTTAAAGAAAGAATACATACGAGTATTCCCATACAAACCGAACGAGATGACTCCGCGGTAACGTATGAGGCTCGCATTCGGAAGGTCTCGGGTTCGATTACCGTCAACCGCCAACTCTGAACTTGGATTTTTCGTGGTTTTCCCTGGTTTTTGGTGGAATGCTGGAGTGGTTTCTCATCTACCATGATTTCCTTTCCATCGTTTCCCTTTCATTCCGTTTCCTCCTTATTTTTCAGGTGTGCTTCTAGGTTTCGTAGGGTATGGCGGCAGGGATGCTTACTCAAAGGAAAGAATACTTCCCGTGGACACTAGAGGGTTGCTTGGTCGTTGGGTCGTTCATCATCCAATATGTGGGATCGATCCCCGGGCGCAGTAAAATAACTTCTTAACCAGCACCTATAGATAAGCGTCTTGACGCGCATGTGTCTTCAAAGTGTTAAAATCCAAATGCAATTAATAAACTACATGATTTGTCCAAATCAAAATATTAAGATAAAAACAAACTTAAAACATGCAAGCTAAGACTTTGTGAAATGGAAATTGTAGGCTTCCAGTTTTATTGAATCAGTTTTCAACCTCCAAAGTTCCATCATGTATCTTTAGTTGAGGATTGTTTTATTTTAGGAAGAGTTGTATTGTAGTTCTACTGTTGGGGAGCCAAACTTGATGTAGTTGCAACCACGTGCGATACAAAGTTTCCGATGGCCTTCGCCCCAACGTTTGGGAATCAACTTTGTATTTTAATGTTTTCTTTAAATATTATATATCTTTATGTTTGCCTCGGCTGGATCAGTATTAATTTGTAGTAACATGTATCTCTTATCAGGGGGTGATGCGGCTAAAGAATGTAGGCTTACACAAATTATAATTTTTACTTCACTCCTTTTATTAATCCTTCACATGATTAAATAACACTTCACTGATATAGACATCTGTGAGATTATTTATTAATTACTTGCACTTTTTAACACGTAAGCTTTATAATATACTCGCCGTAATGAATTTTATATTTCTCACACTGAATACGTATTAAACTGTTCAGGAACGTCGTCGTCTAGCGACTGCCGTTTACAGCTTAAATTTGTAATGTTTTTATTTCACGTCTCTGATTGGCTAATTTTACTCCAATAGAATATTATTATTTAACTTTCAGCTTTTCTGGTTGTGGATTGGCTATTTATAAACTGTTTTAAAAACTACATTGAATTACTAGTAGCATTATTAAACTTTCCAATTCATTATTGCCTCAAGGTTACCATATTATATTATACACATATTTCTTTAAGGCGGGCTGTTATTATTTTTATATTATATAATTAGACAAATCATTTAAGTGTTAAAAATACTGCCTCATAGTGAATGTCCAAAAGAATTCGCCTCAAAAGAAGTCTTGAAATCGGAAGTTATTTCCTTCTAATTGTAAGATACTAGCTCGGTCTGCTAACCAGAGACGCAACGTGATAAAAGCTACGCAAGCACATCTAAATTCCAAGTTCACTACTGAATAGAAGATTGGTGCCGTATAACACAAGTGTAGGTATGTACCACAAAAGCTTTAAAAGCTATCGGAGGTAAAAAAACGAGTTAAATATAGGCCTAATTCCACTTCAAATAGCCTGTTCCTTTTTGTTTTGTAACTGACTTAGTTTATTACAATATCCATGTCGACCGCCTAATAATGCACGCTGATGACACGTGTTGTCAATAATTATTGATAGTTTTAATAAAATGATAGTAGATAACGTTTTATTAGATGATGGCATATTGTTGCAACCGAATGCTGACGAAACAGTATGCTTAATTTTTCATATAGAGAGCCTGACCTTCAGTTGCTTTTAACTTCTTATCATTATTACATTTTAAATGCTTCCACATAGGTAAGCTCTTAGGTGCTTACCTATGTGGAAAATAGTTTGAGCGGACGTGCTGTTTCCGAGTTGATTATGTTATACTTGCTCTCAGTTGTTTAATTTGGAGTATTTTGGTTTACATTTGTGGTGTCCGTACATTTTATAAAACGCTGATATGGAAATGTTCAATACATGTATATTCAAGGAGCTTATACCATTAGAAGAGAATCCTAAAAGTGATTTTTAGTTTAATCAAAGGCAAACTTAAAGAGGTCGTTTTAAAGCAATATGTAGTTTTTACTGTAACAAAAGCTTTGATGCATAAAATTGCTATTTTTATAAGAAGAATTCTGACATTTTCACACAGAACATAGAAAAGGAAACAGGATTAGAACAGGAAACAGGAGGAAATAATATATCAGAAAATTTCAAAACAATTAAACTGTTTAATTTCCAACATACATCACGAGTCAGACTATTAATAATGTACCCAAAATATTGTTTCAACAAATAACGTTAATGCTTTAAGACCAAATTAGTTTTGAAATGTTTGAAACATTATTGTATAATCATATAAAGTTATGTTGTTATATATTATGATGTATTTATCTGGCCTATTTATCGTAAACAGAGAATTAAATTTCTGTCCGTACGCCCGTTTATCCAACCATAACAAACTCATTTTGAAAAAAAAGGTCTGAGTGTTGTATTCACATACTGTCTCTGCTCATTCTTCTTCAAGCTATTCTTAAAGAAACTTTATCTACTTCTTATTCATTTAGATAAACGTTCATTACACCACACTTACACATTGCGTTATAGGTATAAGAAGGATACGTTAAGCTAGTCATATATTTAAAAAGCGCGGGCGTGTGTGTAACTCAAAAACAAAAAGTCGAACACAAAGCCTGTTATTTAAGTACATTTTCCAGGGATGCAACTCGAAAATTTAAAAGAAAATCCCCATCCTAAACTATTCTTTACATGGAATATCTTTGGTTATTTTTTATTTTCTATGCTATGTAATGACTTTTAAACTCCATGCTCTTTGCATGATCACGGGAACAAGTTAATTGCGACTTACCATTTTAATTATAAAAAGTCATTCAGAATGAAGAGAAATAAAGGGTTATTCCCAGAAAATTCATGGTATACATTTTACTTGTCATGAAAATATCTTAAAGATATAGAGTTTCAACAAAACTCATTAGATTACTGAGAGAGAAAAAAAACCAGCATTTTTTATTATTTTCATGTAAAGGGAGTTTGGGCTGGGGGATTTTCTCTCAAATCTTCGCATTGTATCCTTGAGATGCTGAACTTATAACACCAGTTTAGTGTTTCACTGACTTCTCGTTTTTACTTTCTCTACTACGTATAGTAAGTAGGGGAAGTATTGTATTCCACCCAAAAATTCGATACCGAGATTTCACCGGAAATATATGTTCTGAGATCCCTGAATCCAAAAAAAACATTTTTGTAAACATGTCCGTGTGTGTGTCTGTGTGTCTGTGAACAGCATAACTCAAAACGAACAGTCAGATAAACATCGAACTTGGTATTTAGGTTCAGTATCTTCCAGAGATACGACACGAAAGTTTTCAAGAAAATCCTCCCACCCCAGATTACCCTTTACATGGAACATTTTTCGAAAATTTTAATTTTCTGAAAAATGGATCTAACGATTTTGATTAAAATATCATATGTTTAAGATATTTTCATGAGAAATGAAATGTATATCTCGAATTTTCTGGGAATGTCTCCAAAGTCATCTTCATTGTGAACGACTTTTGCATAACTGGTAAACCATAAGAGATAGACAAAATTTTACTACACAAAAACGTAAATCGTTTAAAATACACAACTTATGTCATATACATTTTTTTTGTTCAGTGAACCATTTTCGAGATACAGCTTGTTATTCCCTTAAATTTTCCAATACTTATACTTTTTTCAAATTCGTTATTAATTTTTTGTTGTCCTGGTAATGCAATGAGATTGGAATACTCCACATAGTAACCAGCTCTTAAAATATTTGACTATCGCTTAAAGCCTACCAATTCCCCTTGCGTCTACAAGAAAATTAGCAATAAGATTAACATCTCGATATCTGGATTAACATGAAGCATATGGAGAATAAGCGTTTGTAAGAATAGTTTGTACAAGAGTAGAGAAAGTCATGTGAGTGTAACACATCATAATTTTTGGATTCAGAGTGTCTCAATACATGTATTTATAGTGAATTCTCGGGGTCCAATTTTTGGGTGGAATGCAATACTTCCTCTATTCACTATACGTAAGTAGGAGAGAAAGTAATGAAGTCAATAACTCGGAAGAGGTCTTTAAGCAATGTTTTATAAACGTAATTGAAACCTATTTTATATGACTTCAAGCATGAGACCAAAAGAACTATGTGAAAAATGAAGGAAAAGTTTGAGTGCTTCTCCTGGTGTTGATAGGCCAGACTTCGTATACAGCATTACAATAAGGGTCGGTACTTGTAGGCGCTGTGAGGAAATAAGCATCTTATAGTAATCTTCAGAAAGACAGCGCCTCCGTTTTAGGTACTCAAGCATCATAAGAGCATTACAAAACTCGAGAGAAACATTACGCGTTTTTATAAGGGAATCTAAAGAAGGGCTACAAAGGGACATAGGAACGAAAGGTATCAAACGGGCCCAGAAATAAAAGTAAACAACTGTGGCGGAATTAATCTAACAAGATGAAAGAGAAACTGCTTACAGAATAAAATAAACCTGAGTGATTGATAACCTTCATTTTGAGACATAAAACACCCCTGAATGTATATATATATATATATATATATATATATATATATATATATATATAAAGTGTATGAATGTATTGCATTCACATGGTTTTCTCTAACCACTCTTCTAAGAACTGTTCTTTAAGAAGTTTCTTCTTCTTCTTCTTCTTCTTCTTCTTCTATTTTTTGTTAATTGAGATAAATGTTTGCAGAATATTTCTACTAGTAATACACATTTCGTTGTAAATAAAAACGGGATTGAGGAGTCAATATTTAAAAATCTGATGTGTTACACTCACATGCCTTTCTCTACTCTTGTACAAACTATTTTTTACAAACGCTTATTCTCCATATACTTCATGTTATTCGAGATATCGAGATCTTAATCTTATTGCTAATTTTATTTTATTTACAAGGGGAATTGGTAGACTTTAAGCGATAGTCAAATATTTTAAGAGCTGGTTGCTATGTGGAGCATTCCATTCTCTTTTCATTACCAGGACAAAAAAATGAATAACGAATTTCCATTTGAGAAAAAGTATAAGTATTGGAAAATTTAAGGGAATAACAAGCAATACCTCGAAAATGGTTCACCTAAAAAATTTATGTGATAAAAATTGTGCGTTTTAATGCGATCTACGTTTCTTGTGTAGTAAATCTTTGTCTATGCCTTGTGGTTTACCGGTTATGCAAAAGTCGTTCACAATGAAGAATACTTTTGGAGACATACCCAAAAAATTCGGGATATACAATTCATTTGCCATAAAAATGTCTTAAACTAATGGTATTTTATTCAAAATCTTTAGAACCATTTTTGAGAAAATTAAAATTTTCGAAAAATGTTTCATGTAAAGGGTAATCTGGGGTGGGAGGATTTTCTTGAAAACCTTCGTGTCGCATCTCTGGAAGATACTGAACCTAAATACCAAGTTTGGTGTTTATCCGACTGTTCGTTTCTGAGTTATGCTGTTCAGAGACAGACAGACACACAGACACACACACGGACATGAATCCAAAAATGCTTTATATGCATTCGGTGCACCTCAAAACAAGTATTTCCGGTGAAAACTCGGTATCGAATTTTTGGGTGGAATGCAATACTTCCACAACTTACTATACGTAGTAGAGAAAGTAAAAATTACCAATCATGCAGCCCTCTGGGGTTCACGAGGCCCTCTTTCCATTGAGTATGTATCCACGCCATCTGCTTGGGCACCGCCATACGTCAGGAAACCTAGAAGTACACCTGAGAGATGAGAAAGAAACGAAACGAAGGTAAAATGATGGAAAGGAAATCGTGGTAGAGAAGAAAGCACCCCAGGTTTCGCCTGCCCACGGGGAAGCCACGAAAAACCCATGGTGAGAGTGGGCGGTCGCAGGGATCGAACCCAGGACCTCCCGAATGTGAGTCGGGAGAGTATAGATGACGTACAAACATATAATCGGCTCTCAGGCACGGCGTATAGGGGAAATCTGTTGGAAAACAGGTGAGCCGATAAGCTTGAACACAGTCATATGCTCTGCTCTCTGTAAAGTTCTATTCTCCTCTTCCAGGCGGATTATTTCTCCACATCAGCGAAGCGACTTCCTCCAAGCCACTGAGTTCTTGTGAGGCACGCAAGGCATGCGTCTTTCGCGATCTTTGTCAGATCATACTCCAGTCCACACCATCAAAGAAATTGTGATCTGATCAAGCAGAAAACTATAGCAGTAGCAGTTAACATGCTTCAGTGTAACTTGGTTTTGGTGTAGATCACGTTTAAAAGAGAAATATCATTTAGAGCCAGTTTTTACTTTCTGTACTACGCATAGTAAGTGGCAAGTATTGTATTCCACCCAAAAATTCGATACCGAGATTTCACCGGAAATATACGTTTTGAGACACCCTGAATCCAAAAGCAAACATTTTTGGAAACATGTCCGTGTGTGTGTCTGTGTGTGTGTCTGTCTGTGAACAACATAACTCAGAAACGAACAGTCGGATAAACACCAAACTTGGCAATTAGGTCCTGTATCTTCCCGAGATGCGACACGAAGGTTTTCAAGAAAATACCTCATCCAAAATTACACTTTCGAAAATTTTAATTTTCTCAAAAATGGCTATAACGATTTTGATTAAAATATATGTCTAAGATATTTTTATGACAAATGAAATATATATCTCGAATTTTCTAGGAATGTCTCCAAAAGTATTCTTCATTGTGAACGACTTTTGCATAACTGGTAAAACATAAGAGATAGACAAAATTTTAATACACAAAAAACGTAGATCGCGATAAAAAACACAATTTATGTCATATACATTTTTTTGTTGAGTGAACCATTGTCGAGACATTGCTTCTTATTCCTTTACATTTTCCAATACTTATACTTTTTCTCAAATGGGAATTCGTTATTCATTTTTACTTTCTCTACTACGTATAGTAAGCAGGGGAAGTATTGTAATCCTCCCAAAAATTCGATAACGAGATTTCACCGGAAATAAATGTCTTGAGGCCCCCTGAATCCAAAAAAAAGCATTTTTGGAAACATGTCCGTGTGAATGCCTTGTGTGTCTGTGTGTCTGTCTGTGAACAGCATAACTCATATACGAAAAGTCAGATAAACACCAAACTTGGTACTTAGGTTCAATATGTTCCAGGAATGCGACATGAAAGTTTCTAAGAAAGTTTCCCCCACCCCAAACCACCCCTTACGTGGAACATTTTTAGAAAATCTTTATTTTCTCAAAAACGGCTCAAACGATTGTGATTAAAGTAGCATATTTTAGGACATTCTTATGACAAATAAAATGTATATCTTGAATTTTCTGGGGATGTCCCCAAAAGTCCTCTTCATTCAGAACGACTTTTGCATAACCGGTAAACGGCAAGAAGAGAGAGATAAAATTTTACTACATAAAACCTGTAGATCTTTTTAAAACACACAATATATGTCATAAACTTTTTTATGTCCTGGTCTTGCAAAGAGAATGCAATGCTCCACATAGTAACCAGCTCTTAAATGGTTTGACTGTCGCTTAAAGCCTACCATATTCCCCTCACACCTACAAGAAAATTAGCAATAAGATAGGAGTTTGTATATGTTTAACTCGATTAACATGAAGTAGATGGAGAATAAGCGTTTGTAAAAATAGTTTGTACAAGAGTAGAGAAAGTCGTGTGAGTGTAACACATCAGTTTTTTAAATCAAGCATGTTTGACATAATGATGTAGTTCGGTTAAAGTTTATTTATGTACCAATATAGAGGAAGTATTTCCTGCGACGCAAAAGTTTAAATCTGGAATTCACCGGAAATACACATTTTGAAGTCCTAGGAAACTCCACAAAAAGACATTTTAAGAAAAAAAGTGGTCCACGATAGATCAGCGCAATAGACTGAGGTACCGATATAAGAAGATGAAGGTGAGAAAGAGGAAGCAAGATAGACGTGGGCGGGGGTGCTTGTGGCAGAGGAAGTGAGAGTGGTTGTGATAGGGAAGAGAGAGAAGGGAGTCGGATGCAGAATGTGTTTATTGAGGGACACCTCGCCCACTGTGACAATTTGGATCTATTTTGACTACACTCCCCGAGAGGCAGGAATGAGGTGAAAGAGCCGCAGGAGGTCCCAGATCTGCTGGCAGACAGGCCCACAGAGAAGCGCAAAAGTTCCTAACATTTCCAGTTGGAACACCCGCGCACCAGTGCCGAGAAATCCCAAGAGAGTGACGCAGCAACCCTAACCAGCGGGACAACCCACTCTGGCATTCACGAAGAGAAATATTTCCAACGCGCATGCAGGACCTGAAAGCACACCTAAAACTGAAATAGAGGTGAGATGAGAGGAAATGGGGGGAATGGAGAAATCGTGGTAGAATACACCACCCCATTATTCGCCTTGGTGACCAGGGGAAATCCACGAAAAATCTATGGTGGGCGGTCACCGGCAATCGAACCCGGGACCTCCCAAATGCGGGCTTCAGACCTTTTCGTCTGAGCCATCCCGCTCGGTGAGAAGGGAGTATGATAGAGATGGAGAGAGAGTGGAAGGAGAGAGGAAAATCTTGACATTTAAAGCAATAAAGTGACCGGAACTGCGAGTTCAGGTAGTAGTAGTAAGTATGTGTGTATGTATTATGCATTTCCAGTTGCTATTTTTTCTTCCTTTTCTTTAGCCCATCATGCAGTTTAACACCGTGGTTATTTATGCATGGTGCGTCATAACAAATTCATATTGCTTTATTTTTATAAACCATTTTTCTCTTACTCTCCCCATATATTCTGCTATTCTTTTTATATCCCATCTCCTTTTGCATTTTTACTATCCTAACTTTTAGCACTTCTTTGTTAAAATTTTTCCATTCTCTAGGTAAAAAATGATCTCTCCACAACGTGGTTTCTTCACATTCAATTATATAATGCAAATCATTATCAGCATTTCCACAAAGAGGGCATCTATCCAAATTCGCTCTCTTCCTATCTCCCCTTAGCCTATGTGCGCATAATCTAGACCAGGCCCACCCTTCTCTCAATAACCTATCACCTACATCCACATACTTCTCCCTTCGCCAGTCCACCTTTAATTGTCTATATAGTTCCAAAATGTTCTTTCCTTCCAGACTTTGAAATAATTCTTGTTTCTCTGTGTCTTCTACTCTGTTCCTCACTTCTTTCCAGAAACCTTTAACTAACCCCTCTCTCCACCCATAAGATACCCATTCCTATTTCTTGTAAAAATTCTCCTTATTCCTTGAGCCCAGTTTATCTCATATTTGAATTTTTCTTGTATTATTAAACATTGCTTCAAGATATTATACTCGTCCAATGATTTTAGTCTATGCCAATATTTAGGTATCCTTTCTACTATCATGCCCTTGCTGCCTACTCTTCCCAACTCCATCATTGCTGCTCCATTAGGTGATGAAATAGATAAACGTAACATACATTTACAGAACTATCTATGTACTTTATCAATCATCTGTCATCCTTTGTCACTTCCCCAAATCTCTGATCCGTAGACCATTTTTGCTTCAACTACAGCTTTGTAAACCCTTTCCAACCATTTAATTTGCATATCTGGTATTTTATTTAAGCATATTCTTATAGCAGTCATTGCTAATCTTCCCTTAGCTAAGGCCCTTATCTTGTGATCATTCCATCTCCCATTACTACTTATTCTCACTCCCAAATAATCAACCTTGTGTAATATTTGCAACTCTTACCCTTCCACATACCACTTTTCCTCCAATTTATAGCTCTTTTTAAATACCATTATCTTTGGTTTTTTAAAATAAGTAGTAGATAGTAGTACTACGTTTACCTTCCATGGCTGTTTCACAGTTCTTAAAAACCCGATAATAAGGACCAGCCTTTGCACATTATCAATCTACAAGTAAAAGCAGACATTGTTCAAGGAACAACAATTCTTGGGCTTTCTGCCCAAGGGAATTTTTAGTAGAACTGTTTTGGATTGAGTCCACACTAATGGGTCCAGACCCCTGAGTACGCACTGCTTTAGGAAAACAAACTAGCAACACTCGGACCTCTCTTGCTTGACAACACAAACACCACTACCTAAGTCAACTTAAGCCTTACCGTTCCTCTCAATAAATATTTAACTGACATTTCCTCAAACACAAGCGAAATTGAAATTAGTTTGACAATGGTAGAGAGTGTTCTAAGGCCAAATAAAACATTATCCGTTAGCCCGCGGTAAATAGGAAAGAGAAAATGCTCTATTTCTTAGGATCACGTACATTAATCCATTAAGCTGGTTGGTAAACCTTTACAACCAAACAATAAAGGAGCAATAGTACGATAAAATAGTACGACAAATAATTAGCCCTTAAATTGCTGCACAGTAATTCTTTGCTTTAACATATAGAGACTAATAATGGAACTATTTAATTAACAAGGTAAGTATTTAAAATTGAAAATTGGTTTATGGATCCAGGTCACAGAATTCGCGTGATGATATTTGCTCTTTGCTGCGACTCTTGACGTGACGCTCTTTCGAAGACGCTGTTTGCGGCAGCATCAAAGATAATCTGCTGTATGGTCGTATGAGGCTGTGCTTATAAGCAAGTAAAGCATTAAAAATTGTTCAGCGAAAACAGTGTGAAAAACTACTGAAATTATGGAAGTATTAATTGCTGTCTCATGAAATAGCATTAGTACACAAGAGTAAAAATATTCAATAGCTATAATGTAATGTAAGAAGCGGACACTTCCTGCAAAAATATATAGTTTCACAATTTGTTTAGTTATTCTAGAGAAACAAAATGACACTAAATTCTGCTCAATGATTGTGGGGAGCAAAAGCACGAATATGAGACTTCTGAACAGCTCCTCTCCTAAATCAGCTAGTCCAGTGTGCGAGGTGCACTCAGCTCCCGGTATTAGTGGTTGGTTCGTCTTCAATTTGTCGACGAAAGTGTTGATAACATGTGCTGTCAGCCTCCGCGAGTTCACTCCACAGATAAATATCTTATACCGGATGGAAGGGAAGTTATTAAATTAATTTAAACCGGTTACAGATCTCATTATTTGGAACCTATGTTCTAAATTCCATGTTTTACTTTCTCTACTACGTAGAGTAAGTAGGGAAAGCATTGCATTCCACTCAAAAATTCGATACCGAGATTTCACCGGAAATACATGTTTTGAGGCCTCCTGAATCCGAAAAAAGTATTTTTTGAAACATGTCTTTGTGTCTGTGAACAGCATAACTTAGAAACAAACAGTTGGATAAACACCAAACTTGGTATTTAGGTTTAGTATCTTCCAGAGATGCGACACGAACGTTTTCAAGAAAATCCCCCTACCCCAGATTACCCTTTACATGGAACACTTTGCATAACTGGTAAATCATAAGAGGTAGACAAAATTTTACTACACAAAGAATGTAGATCGCGTTAAAATACACAGTTTATATCATATGCATTTTTTTGTTGACTGAACCATTTTCAACATATTGCTTGTTATTCCCTTAAATTTTCCAATACTTATACTTTTCTCAAATGGGAATTCCTTATTCATTTTTTTGTCTTGGATATGCAAAGAGTATTAATCTGTGGCATAGAGAATGGTGCTGCACATAGCAACCAGCTAATAAGAGATATGTCTACGCTTGAAGGCTACTGTATTTCTCTATTGCCCTTGCAAATACAAAACAAGGGAAATTAGTAGGCCTTACGCGATAGTCAAATATTTTTAGAATTGGTCGCTATGTGTAAAATGAATTCTCTTTGCATATCAAGAACATAAAAAAATAATCTGTGGGCGTAAGAGAAATGAGAACGTAATAACAGTCAAAATGATATTTGTAATACAGCAAGGATACCTAAAACCAAAACACAGAACAAGATATGATTGTATACGAACGGAAGTACTGATGTGTGCAGATAAAGCAAGGTGTGATTATAAACGAGCGGAAGTGCACTCGGATAAGGCTAAAATTAAGGTACAATGAGGCAGCAGGTGTTTCCAGCAAAGCAGTAAACTAGAAGAACAAAATTCTGATGTGATACATTCACATTACTTTCCCTACCCTCTATCGTTTATTAGTGGGTATACAAAGTATTTTTACTTAAGCTTATTAATTTCTCTAAAACGTATAGTAAGTAGAAATATTGCATTTCACCTAAAAATTCGATATTGAGATTTCACGGAAATACATGTTTTGAAGCCACATAATGCAAAAAAAGCATGTTTAAAAAGGCCAGTGTGTGTGTCTGTGTGTCTGTGAACAGCGTAACTCAAACACGAAAAGTCGGATAAATACCAAATGTGGTATTTAGGTTCAGTATCTTCAAAAGATGCGACACGAAGAATTTCAAGAAAATCCCCCCATTCCAGACTACCCTTTACGTGGAACATGTTTCGAATTTTTTTTCTCTCAGAAATGGCACTAGCGATTTTGATCAAAATATCATATTTTAAGATACTTTCATTGCAAACGAAAGGCATCTTTAGAATTTTCTGGGAATGTCCCCAAAAGTCGTCTTCATTCTGAATGAATTTTGCATAACTGGTAAACCGTAAGAGATTTACCACAAAACACACAACTTATGCCATATACATTTTTTGTATGCAGTGAACCATTTCCGACATATTCCTTGTTATTTGTTTGAATTTTCCAATACTTAATACTTTTTCTCAAATGGGAATTCGTTATTCGTTTTGTTTTTCTTTCTTTTCTTTTTGTATGTCCTGGGCATGCAAAGAGAATGGAATGCGCCACATAGCAACCAGCTCTTAAAAGATTTGACTATCGCTTAAAGCCTACCATATTCCCCTTGCACCTACAAGAGATTTAGCAATAAGATCGTTTCTGCAAACGTTTATCTCGATTAATATGAAATAGATGGAGAATAAGAGTTTGAAAAAATAGTTTGTACAAGAGTAGAGAAAGTCATGTGAGTGTAACACATCAGATTTTTCTATAAGCATATCCTGCGCAGACGTTTTTCGAAAACATTGGTAATGTTGCAAGGGTCGCTGACACATCATCGGAGGTGACACTTTCACTTTCAAAACATTTGGAGGAGACTATGTAAACAGATTTCTCTTTCGCTTTCAGTGGCGTGTCTGATGAGCGTAAACAAACAATCGTTTCGGGTGTGCCACTTCTGAACAATTGCAATAGTGACGCATTTGTAATCTAAACTCACAATTTACGGATATTTTTATCAGTTCGTTTAATTTTAAACTCCATTTTACACTGTTGTAGTGTAGACCAATAACTTGCCAGTTGTGTTTGTTATTCCGCCAAAGTATTACATCATCCATTCGTCGTGATTTTACTTCCTCTACTACGTATAGTAAGTAGGGGAAGTGTTGCATTCCACTAAAAAATTCGATACCGAGATTTCGCCGGAAATACACGTTTTGAGACACCCTGAATCTAAAAAAGAAGCATTTTTGGAAACATTTCTGTGTGTGTGTCTGTTTGTGAACCGCATAACTCAGAAACGAACAGTCGGATAAACACCAAACTTGGTATTTAGGTTCAGTATCTTCCAGAAATGCGACACAAAGGTTTTCAAGAAAATCCCCTCATCCCAGATTACCCTTTACATGGAACATTTTTCGAAAATTTTAATTTTCTCAAAAATGGCTCTAACGATTTTGATTAAAATATCACATATTTAAGATACTCTCATAACAAATAAAATATATATCTTGAATTTTCTGGGAATGTCTCCAAAAGTGTTCTTCATTGTGAACGGCTTTTGCATAACTGGTAAACCATAAGAGATAGACAAACGTTTACTACACAAAAATGTAGATTGCGTTAAAATACACGATTTATGTCATACAGTTTTTGTTGTTGAGGGAACCATTTTCGAGATATTTCTTGTTATTCCTTTAATTTTTCCAATACTTATACTTTTTCTCAAATGGGAATTCGTTATTCATTTTTGTTTGTCCTGGTAATGCAAGGAGAATGGAATACTCCACTTAGCAACCAGCTCTTAAAATATTTGACTATCGCTTAAAGCCTATCCTTAAAGCCCCTTGCATCTACAAGAAAATTAGCTAAAGATTAAGATCTCGATATCTCGATTAACGTGAAGCATATTGAGGTTAAGCGTTTGTAAAAATAGTTTGTACAAGAGTAGAGAAAGTCATGTGAGTGTAACATATCAGAATTTTTTTTTGATTAAGGGATGTGTGAAAAACATAACCGCTAGGCACCCTGTAGATAAAGAAGGGGAGCGAGGAAATCTATGTTTTGTTTATGTCTGGAGGCACTTTCAGTCATATTACGGCTGCAAAAATGTGTTCGGAACATCCTTTTAAGTGGTTAATTGATTATTTATTTAAAAACCTGTGTACTGTCACATAGTTGCTATCGAAACTATGTCATAAAGAGGTTATTCTACTCATTTTACAAGTAAGAAACTCTTACATTCTCATTAAATTAAACATCTAATGTGGAACAAAAGCTATTTATTTTTTCTAAAATGACTGGTCATACAATACAATGATATATTTATTTTCTTTGCAATACTTCTATGAAGCACATATTGTAAAGAATATAAAACTGTAGCAGTGGTTAAAAAAGTTCTACATACGTGAGTACCTAAGAGGAGATTAAATATTTTAACATATGTTGGTTCTTATAGTCACATAGACCAAATACATCTACTAACGTTCAGTAGCGCGATAGATATAGACGTTGACGTGGAGGAATTTTCCTTATCTCATTCCCTCTTGTTTCACTTCTTCATTTTCAGGTTTGTAGGGCCAGGTGAAGTGGACAGTGTTGTGCGATGTATGCGGATTATGTGCTCTGAAGAAAAAACTTTGTCTCAAAGTCGGAACCTCCTGCCCGTACTGTGAGGAACGGCACTCTGCCTAAAAGGCTGGTCCTCGTAGCCGTGTCGCTAGAGTGCAGAGCTACGACGCTCAGCCAAGCTGAGGATCGCGGTTATGAGAATTGTGTTTGTGTCGTGTTTCTTATGTGTAACAGTAATTTCGGTATAATGTGGTAAAATAAACCGGAGAAAACACGTAATAATAAACCAGGAAAAACAATGGAACATTAAAATAATAATAATTCTAATACTACTACTACTACTAATAATACAGTAAAAGATGCACCATTCAGCAACATTAAGGACCCGCTGCCTTGTGTCTGTCGCCACAGATCTGTCCACTCTTAGTAGTTCTTCACCTCATCTCTTCCTACCCAAATATCACAAAATCGCAAGGATCACAAAGGCTAAGTACTGAGCACAGTGCTAAAAATCTCTTCTGCCCCGAACCTATGCTCTTATTTTATGTTACTAGTTACTAAAACTCTTACATGATGTAGCAGATACGTTAAAAGTTGTTTGAGCATTTATTTTCAAGCTACCTGATGGGAAAAACTAAACAAATAAAAACATGAGTTCTCTATTCTTGATAAACATCAGGTTTGACGTTCCAAAAAACATTTTTTTTTCCCTGGCTATTTAGAGGTCCTTGACTGGGAATTTAAATGCCTTTGTGTACTGAGAACAGAGTCTTCTCGCATTTGAGTTTACAACGTTGGCAAAACTTAAACTATTGACTTAAATTTCTAAAATATTCTTGAGTATGCAATAAAACATCTGATGTTTTACATTCATATGACATTCTGATATCATCGTTCATTTTATATGCCTTCTACAAAGTTTCCTAGATAAAGGACACGGTGAAATATCTTATTTTTCCTTATACATTTTCTATACATATTAACAGAAACGAGAGTTTGTAGAAATTATTTCATTGTACATTACGTTATAAGTACAAGAGGAATTTAGGAAGCTGAAGCGATATTCACCCGCTAATAGTGGCTTTGAAATTCCATACTCTTCCCATGACATCACGGTAAACAACTGAATGGTGATAGCATTTCAGGGAACGGCCCAGCACTGAAATTCAAACCAATATCACAAAGGTCCATGTCACATAGATATTGGTTGAAGTAAATTGTGTTTATTAAGGAGATCCAAAATCTGATGTGTAATAAAATGTTGTCTATTATTATACCAAATTATACAAAATGTATTCCAAATGAAGAGGCTATTCACAGAAAATCAAGGTACACATCTTATTTTTCATGTACATATTTTCAATATATTGTTTTAAAATCCAAATAGTGTCGGTTTTGAGAAGATAAAAATACCGTAAACTTTTTCATGGAAAGGGTAATTTGGTATGAGAATAATGTCTTGAAAATCTTCATGTTGAAAGCTTGGTGTTTATCGCAATTTTCATTTTTGAGTAATGTTGGCCACAGACAGGCACATAGGGAGACATATGGATGGAAAGATAATAGACTTTTTTGGTGGAATGCAATACTTCTTGTACCTATAAATAGGTGCTAAAGTAAGGCGTCATGTCTTCTTTTAAAAACATATTTATATATTACTATACAGAGTGAGCCAAAAGATTCCAAAACCGCCTACGCGGTGTTTTTCCTGTCCGCGTCCTGCGCGCTCATTGCTGTCTGCCACTATCACAGAAAGGCGCGGATGAAACCATACAACATTTTTAAAACTACTTTTAAAGGCTTTACTTACAAACTTAATGAAAGGAAATGCTGAAACTGGCCACCGTCGTTGTCCATACTTTTTGGCACCTTTTTAGGAAACTATCCATCATGGAATTTTTTGGGGGGAATTTTCCAAACGATGACCGATGTCGTCTAATGTTTCTTCGGTAAAAACCAAACGCCGTCTTTTAGATTTCTTAGCATGAACACTTCCTATGGCTTAAAATTTACTGTAAAGTTCATGGATTGTTAAACGGCCTGGAACTTTTACACCTGGAAATCTTTCTGCAAATCGTACTTTCACTTGGCGAGCTTACCGAGTTAACACATACGAATTAAAAATAAATACATGCTGAGCCATAATATACAGATATTATGGACAAAATAATAAATAACTCGTAATAACTGGACTACATCACATCACCGTCAATTCCATACTGCACTTCACGCTACAAAGCTAAACAACAGCGTGACTTTGTTTATAGCAGCAGTACGATATCATATTTTTATCATATTGTGGCATGTGCACAGATTATATTAATGGTAATACGCCCTCTGGTTACCAAGTCGAAGGTTGGCAGTTTATCTGAGAGTAGGGGCGAATGAGGGGAAAGTGTTTCATTGGTAGGGATATGGCGTTAGTGACGCCAAGCTTAGCGTGGATTTTTCTTAGCATTCTGTGACTAGTCTTCGCGAGAGTTAGACGGATACTGCGACATGGCGTCCTCGCCCGGCAGACACATGGGGTAAGAGAACATTTTATAATAGATCTACCAGCTATCCATTTCCTTGCCGTTTTAATTATGGTAGAATAGAATCCTTGCCTCTCCCTTCAGCCAGGAATTATGTTAGTGTAATTCACAGATTATATTAATGGTAATACGCCCTCTGGTTACCGAGTCGAAGGTTGGCAGTTTATCTGAGAGTAGGGGCGAATGAGGGGAAAGTGTTTCATTGGTAGGGATATGGCGTTAGTGACGCCAAGCTTAGCGTGGGTTTTTCTTAGCATTCTGTGACTAGTCTTCGCGAGAGTTAGACGGATACTGCGACATGGCGTCCTCGCCCGGCAGACACATGGGGTAAGAGAACATTTTATAATAAATCTACCAGCTATCCATTTCCTTGCCGTTTTAATTATGGTAAAATAGAATCCTTGCCTCTCCCTTCAGCCAGGAATTATGTTAGTGTAATTATGTTGTGAATCTAACTTTAGCTGCGTCCCTCGTCGTTGTCTCTTAAATTAACGTTCTTTGTTTGATTAACGATCCCTCTCATAAGCGAGTAGCTCTCCTCTGAAGTTAAATAATAAATAAATGTGAGGCATACGACAATATTTCCACACGCACAGTGGAAAAACCCCGCGCAACCGGCAATATTGTTCATAAAATACCCCTCCGGAATAACATAAAACATAAAGTGTACAAAACAAACCCACACACCCTGGAAGAATTAAAACAAAATATCCGCCAGGAAATTTCTCAGCGCGAACTACGGCGAGTGATGGATAGTCTCCTAAAGAGGTGGCAAAAATGTATGGACAACGACGGTGACCAGTTTCAGCATTTCCTTTCATAAAGTTGATAAGTAAAGCCATTAAAAGTAGTTTTAAAAATGTTGTATGGTTTCACGCGCGCCTTTCTATGATAGCGGCAGACGGCAACGAGCTCCGAGAACGCGGACAGGAAAAACACCGCGCAGGCGGTTCGGAGTCTCTTGGCTCACTTTGTATATTATATATAATACATTTTTGTATTTATATAATATTTTAAATTTCATCTCTAGACGTTATGAATAGACAGAACATGTTGAAATATGTGTAAAACTATTATTAAGTTAATTTCTCTGTAATAAAATTAGATGTCAAGCTTTGGCTGTATATTTAATGACCAAGATTTTAAATCATTTGTCTGAAATCACCGATAAAACATTCAAGCTTTATTAAAATAAGCTACAAGTTTTAAGTATCAAATATTCTCATCAACCTAAATCGTTATATTTAAGTTAAGTTAAAGACTTTAATTAAAAAAATCTAATATTCCTCAAAGTTATATATATATATATATATATATGTATATATAAATTTATCTTTAAGTATTTACTTACACCTTGAATTTTAAGCATACCTTTAATCAAAATGTTCCGATCCCTATTTCAGTAGTTTCAAAATTACGTTTTGTGATGTAGGAAAATGAAAGTTATGAAAGGCATTTTCGAGTTCGTAATTTGCAGCTAGTGCATTACATATTCTTTGGTGGACCGCTTCGATCTCGTATCGGTGTCAGCTAATTAACTACTCTGGTCGTATCTGTACGAGCTGCCGATAAGCGCACAAACAAAAGCCAGTGCTCCTAATTAACTTGGTTGTTATATTTTCCCGGATGTGGCGCTGTAATATTTATGTGCTGGAGTGCATGTTGCTGTTATTACCATTATAGATTACCCTGTCAGCATTTATTATGTGAAGGACCTTATAATAGTGCAGGACATTTTTGACACGCTCTAATATGTATATAACATATGCTTTGTAAAACATTTGCTATGTAAGGATATTTGCTATGCTCAAAATATATCAGCACTATCATTATAGGTAGTAACATTTGGTGAAAAACGAAATACCAATGTCTTACTTTGTTTTTTATCTAATTTCTCTACTGCTTGCCTATAGTAGACAGAGGAAGTATCCTATTCCACCCAAAAATTCAATATCGAGATTGACACCCACTGATTTCTAACAAGAATTATTAGGAAACGGTCCATATGTGTGTGTGTGGGGGGGGGATGAGTAACAGAACTCCAAAACGAAAAATCGGTTTAATACCAAACTGTATTTAAGCCCAGTATCTTCCAGAGATGCAACACAAATATTTTCAGAAAATTCCTCACCCCAAGCTATCCTTTGTGCATGGAATAGTTTTTTAGTTTCTCAAAAAGTGACACGATTTTGATTTAAATAGCACATATAGAACATATTTACATGGAAATTAACTTGTATAATAACGGATGTCTCGTAAATGGCTGATGCCACAAAAAGGTTTTTGAAAAGAAAACTCAGTCTTTCAAAGAGATCTACATGTTTTGTGTAGTACGTACGTGTGTATTTCTTATGGCTTACCAGTTATAAATAATTACATAAAATGCTTTCCGAATAAAGAGGGATTCACAACCTGTTTACAGTAAATTCAATATATACGTTTTATTTGCCATGTATTTATCTAAAACATTTGATATTTAAATCCAAATCGTTAGAAAAAATTGGAACTTCCATGTAAATAGGTAGTTTGGAGATTTTCTAGAAAATTTTCGCTTCGTATCTTTGGAAGATACTGCACCTAAATACCAAATTTAATATTTATCAGACGTTTTGAGTTATGCTGTTCACAGACACACATATAAAGATACACACAGAGACATATACGGACGGTTTCCTAAACATCTCTTTTTAGGAGTCGGTGAGCCTAAAAAACAAGTACACGCTCTGAAAGCCCGACACTTTTGGGTAGAATACAATACCTTCTCTACCTACTATGTAGGTGGCAGAGAAAGACCTCAAGGACGAAGAAATATGGCAAGACCCCTACTTTAGAGGGACGATGTGCTACACAGTACAGTGGGGAGCGGAACGGACAAGTAGGCCTATACCGTAATGATGATGATAGTAGTGATAAAGGCTGATTGTTACATTCAACTGCTAAGTCAGTTGGTTGTATTTGTCATCACCGACAACGATAATCATGGATTCTGAAGATACTCTGTGGGTAATCCTGAATCTTAAAATTAGCTCTTGGGGCTGGCAGATGCCCTATCAGGAGGATTCTATTTTCTGTCGGACTTCACAGCGTTGGCTTTGCAGATTGCGAATCAAGAAGATTGGATTTTTATTTTTCATTCTTCTATCCCGATTGTCCTGCTGATCAAAGCGCATGGATTGATATGAAAATAAAAGCCGACAGATGTAATGCAGTTCACAAAGGCTACTGAGTATTACCTATCTGTAACAGAGTTGCGATCGGAAAGTAAAGGTATATGC
The DNA here is from genome assembly GCA_030765065.1 of Deroplatys truncata. Taxonomy (NCBI): domain Eukaryota; kingdom Metazoa; phylum Arthropoda; class Insecta; order Mantodea; family Mantidae; genus Deroplatys; species Deroplatys truncata. Next base: position 214,148,164 of record CM060978.1, on the reverse strand, counting down.
AATGTGGAAAACCCTAAGTGAACAAATCAGACATTAAACTGTTTTCCCTCCACCCTTCCTTCCTCTCTCTCTCTCTGGTACGCGTACAATCTAGATTTTGTAGGTTCATGATCCATGACTATTCTATTTCTTTCTTTTCTCTGAGCATTCGTCCTGGTTTCTTTGAAAGCAAAGCAGGTCCTTAAAAATGTTCATTTTTATTGCAACAACTTGGCGGCATACGAATCCTGCAACAATATTTCTTATGTACTCTTTTGATGTACTTTCTCTACTAATTTTCTTCAATAAGCAGAAAAGTATTGTATTTCACGCACAATTTCGATACCAAGATTTCAGTCGTGATACATATTCTGATTTCCTGAATAAAGAATCTGATGTGTTACACTCACATGACTTTCTCTACTCTTGTGCAAACTATTTTTACATATGCTTCATGTTAATCGAGATATCGAGATGTTAATCTTATTGCTAATTTTCTTGTAGATGCAAGGGGAATATGATAGGCTTTAAGAGAAAGTCAAATATTTTAAGAGCTGGTTGCTATGTGCAGTATTCCATTCTCTTTGCATTACCAGGACAAAAAAAGTGAGTAACGAATTCCCATTTGAGAAAAGGTATAAGTTTTGGAAAATTTAAGGGAATAACAAGCAATATCTTGAAAATGGTTCACTCAACAAAAAAATGTGTATGCCATAAATTGTGTATTTTAACGGGATTTACATTTTTGTGTAGTAAAAGTTTGTCTATCTATTAAGATTTATCAGTTATGCCAAAGTCGTTCACAATGAAGAATACTTTTGGAGACATTCCCAGAAAATTCAAGATATCTGTACATTTTATTTGTCATGAAAGTATCTTAAATATATTATATTATAGTCATGAAAGTATCTTAAATATATTATATTTTAATCAATAGAGCCATTTTTTAGAAAATTAAAATTTTCGAAAAATATTCCATGTAAAGGGTAATCTGGGGTGAGGGGATTTTCCTGAAAACCTTCGTGTCGCATCTCTGGAAGATACTGAACCTAAATAGCATGGAATTTCAAACCCATCGTTTAGCAACCGGATTTTTAAAATGATTAGTATTTCTTTAGCCTACTTCATCCTACTTATACCCACAACGAAACTTATAAATGTGTAATGAATGATTAACTTGATTAAAAGAAGTCGGTAGAAGAATAAAATTGAAAAGAATAGATTGCAGAAGAGTGAGTAAAGAAATTCATGTTTATCCGACTGTTCGTTTCTGAGTTATGCTGTTCACAGACAGACACACAGACCGACACACAGACACACACACATGGACATGTTTCCAAAAATATTTTTTTTTGGATTCAGGAGGCCTCAAAACATGTATTTCCAGTGAAATCTCGGTATCGAATTATTGAGTGGAATGCAATACTTCCCCTACTTACTATACGTCGTAGAGAAAGTATAAAAGGAAGCACTTTTAGAAAAAAAGTTCTTGTGGGTATGTTTCTCTCTCTTTGTGTGTAACAGCACAAATCGATTAAATAAAAAACTTAAACTTAACATATTACAAGGATGTGGCACGAATATTCTCAATCGCCCCACCCCAAACTAACCTTTGCATTAGAAAAATTTCAGTATTTTATAGTTTCTCAAAATACTAACGCATTTTATTAAAATGCCATACGTTAAAGGTATTTAATGACAAATAATACGTATATTTTGAATTATTAGGAATAGTGTGTGAAGCCTTGTTCATTCTGAATTACTTTTATACAATCAGTAAACAGTAAGAGACATATACAAATATTACTACATAGAAAGGGTTAGTACTCGTTAAACACACAATTTATGTCAAATAATATTCTTATGGCATTAACCATTTCAAAGTCTTATGCTTTTTCCTAATTATAAGTCGCTATTCGTTTTTTCTCCTGAATATGCAAATAGCATGGAATTTCAAACCCATCGTATAGCAACCGGATTTTTAAAATGATTAGTATTTCTTTAGCCTACTTCATCCTACTTATACCCACAACGAAACTTATAAATGTGTAATGAATGATTAACTTGATTAAAAGAAGTCGGTAGAAGAATAAAATTGAAAAGAATAGATTGCAGAAGAGTGAGTAAAGAAATTCATGTGAATGTAAAAATTGAGGGTTTTTTTTAATTCTGTTGAAGGTTTTATAGTTTGTGACAAAAATATTATTTATATTATTGGTATGTACGTTTTTTTTTTAAAAAAAGACTGGGTTATATCCCCAAGCACTGCGACCTTAAAGATCTATTGCGCATCCCCCCTTTCATCAGTTAAGTAGTCTGTTGCTCCGTATGAACTTAACCAGACTGCTAACTGAGGCTTTCGATAGTTCATCTATCTTTGGAAAGTGATTGCCAAAAATACTTGCTCTTTGTTTCGCAAGAGCAGGGCAATCACATAGCAGATGAGTAACAGTCTCATCTCCTTCTAGGCATCTACTACAGATAGGGTTGTTAAACAATCCCATTCTGTATGGATTAAACTTTAGGGCACAGTTCCTGTAACGAATCCTGTTGCCCATGCAAGCCTTCTTCTACTAAGGCCGCGCCTTTGTCCGGCTGTTATCCAGGTCTGTAATAAACAACTTGGAATGTCTGCAACCCTCAATGGAGTTCCAGTAGTTCTTGTGTTCTGCTTGAGCCCAGCAGTTAATATCCTATTTCACTGGCTGTAGGATACCCCAGTACAGGCTCCAGACCCAAAACTGGGATTTCGCTGGCTGCCATTCGTGGCTGCTTCACCTACTTTCTCATTGCCTGGTATACCTGTGTGTCCTGGCACTCACATAAGTTGAACCTTATTGTGTTCAGCCAGTGTCATTAAGGATTCCCGGCATTCTGAGACGAATTTGATTTTATTGATGGTGATTCAAGTGCTTTAAGAGCAGCTTGACTGTCTGAGAGGATAGGATCACTTCTATTCTTATATCTCCTTTTAATGCTTTCCACGACACCGGCTAGGATTGCATAAACCTCAGCCTGGAAAACTGCAGCTAAGGTACCCAGACTATAAAATATCTTGGTGCCATTACCGTAAAGCCCAACCCCTGATCCTGATTTGGTTCTAGAACCATCAGTATACCAGATTGGGTCTTCATTATTATGAGATTTTAGCAGTTTTTCCCATTCACCCTGCTGTGGAAAGGAGACCATAAATTTCAATTCAAACTTGAATCTTGGTTCAAGAATGTCAGTCCTCATGTTGAGTATCTGTTGTACATTCATGTCCCAAGGAAGCTTGAGATGATTAATACGTCCAGTATTAGACACTTTAATTTGTCGACAAATACGGTGATAGGTACGTACATTTACACTTCCAATAGTGGTAGGCTTGGGAAAATCACATGTATGAATACGGGGAGGAATCTTCCTCTGGAGTGGCGTATATATCATCACTTGACGCTACTGATCAAAGGCCGCGTCTCTCCAGGGTTTAGATGTGTAATCAGGGTGAAGTGAAACCTATATTGAGCGTTCTTATAACTCAGTTTACCGATGTCTATAGGTCTCATCCAGCTTTGTGGAAAGCGAAATTGAAGATTATGAGTAGAAATCTCAAGGACATGAAATTATGATGCTCTGGAGAAGTTTTATCTTAAGGTGGAGCCAAAGCAGATTGTGACATTGTTTCTGAAGAAAACTCAATCGATGAAAGGTTCTATCACGACAGAGCTAAAGAAATGCGACAAACTTAAGAAAGCGGAGCTTCCAATTCTAGTAAATAAATTTACTGATCGACATGCTATAGATTGGCAGTACTTGGAAACCCTTTGAACAGTACTTAAATAATTCTTAAAACCCCCAAAATTATTTTTTCTTAATTCTCTCAGTAGACTCTAATACCTATTTCTTTCAACTAGCGAAATCTTCTATCATGACGTCTATTTTATATTTATATTAAATAAAACTCTCATAACAACTGCACTGAAATTGCCATATTGCTGAATGGTCACCGATAGAAGTGGGATGCAATGGTGCCTCTCGGTGTGATGCCTTGGTTTCGTTTTCAATCTCTTCAGGGTGCTTTTATTACTTTAATTGTCCCTTTTGGCATCATTAGTTATATAGTTGAATGATAATCCTTTATTTAATCTGTGGTGTCTCTCCACAACTTATCCATCTTTTAAGAAAAATTTTCTATATCTGTTGATTTTCTTTGCCAACCAGTAGGACTTAACTTTTTATTTTTATTTCACTTATTAAACAATGTTTTATTGTAATAAATATCTTCATACTAATTTGATAAAATAATTAATTACATGTAAAATTACTTTAAAATCACTTTCTGAGCTATTTACATTAAACAATATAAAAGCTGTTTGGGTGATTTCATATATCTTGTATATATATCATTTCTTATTTTCTTGTTTTTAGTCGTCTTTGTCTTAACATAATAAAACAAGTGTAACTAGCATTTTAATATAACAATTTACAATATTATTCCTGCTTCAAATGCCCTTTTTTCTAATATTGTTTTGAGGGCATTATTTTCTCCTTTGTATACCTACAGTAATAGAAGTAGTATTTGTAGGAAAAACTCCCTACCATATATACATTCCCTTTGAACAATACACTTTTAAGTATTTGATTAACAATTACTCTATTGTCATATAGGTTTTGAACAATTATTTTGGTTTGATACAATCTTATTTTGTATTATCATTTTGTTTATGAATTACTTTATTTTTCCTTATGCATTTTAGCATTATGCACATAAACTTTGTTTCGTTTTATTATTAGTGTATTTATGGTTTGTGTGAGTTTTCTATAAGCTATGTGTTGATGCTATTGTGAGTTTTCGGGTTCTTCCTTGACATTTTTGAGTAGTATGCTCCACTAATCACATCCTACATTTCACTCTTCTTGGTCTTCTTCTAATTCCTTATACTGTCTAAGTATCTGTTTGTGATATTTCCCATGATGTTTCCTTTCTAGTTTTGTATTTCATAAGTATGTTCACCGACCTTTCGTTTTATGATAAATGGTCAGTTATACAACAATTACATTCTGGAGCACATGCTCTCTCCTGCTTTAGAAATTCTAGATATTTTCAGAAACACATCGTCATCCATCTTAGGGTTCCAATTTGCCCTGTGTCGTTTTGCTTTGCGTTTCCTTAATTCTGATATTTTTTAGCGTATTCTCGTATGCTATATTGCATTTCTCCTTCTCTGTCAGTTTGCTTCCTGCTTGTAACTGTGTGTGGAATATTGTTTGTTCGGTTTAGGCTTTATTCCAAGCATAAGTTCTTTAGGTGCAAAACCTGTTGTTGGACTAAGTCATTTAATATGTATTATATCTTATTTTATAGTCGTGTTATCTCTCATGGTGTTCGTGTAATAGTATTCGTAAGTATATGCCAATTTGTTTCATGACTTGCTCACATGCTGGGAGTAATCTGATTATGAGTGGTAAAACTTAATTTGGTTTTCTCGAAGTGCAATGTTGTGTTATTTGACAATATTGTTTTAATGCTCCCATACTTTGGAATATAATCGTTAATAATTTTATTAACTAATGTTTTGTTGTTTATCTTCCTCATAGAGCAGATTCTTACTAGTGCTTCAGGGGATTTGGTGCTTTAGATACATTTTCCCTAGTTCAGGATCCTCTCTTTGGGGTCTGCCTAGATCCTTAACTTGTCAGATAATTCCTTGCTGACAACTAAATTCAGTTTGAGGATTTTAATTCCATTGCATGGGTTGGACGAAGTTTCTGGTGTCTGTCTTTCTTGTTTTATTCTTGACAATGCGTCACTGAAGATAGTTTCTCGGGTACTTGTTTGACCTCTATGTTATATGACGTGACAATATTATTCCTGTTGCAAAACCTAGCCAAGCACTTTGTGGCAATTCGCTTCGAGATCTCTCTAGTAAACATGTACAGGAAGAGGCTTGGTTCTCCAGCCAAATAGCTCCTATCGCTGAGGAAGAAGTTGACTCCAGTGCAGTAGATGTATCGCCCGCCAATTATCATCCGCTGCCTATCACCGAAACTGACAACGCAACCTCACCTACCAGCGTCTTTTCACATCCCCGCTGTTGTTAAGGAACTTCATCGTCAAATCCCTACCTCACTGCTTCTCTACGCCTCCAAGAAACTCTGCCTTCAGCAACAGAGCAACAAGAATTCACAAAGAATGGGGGCCACGCTGCTTGTGAGACTGGCATTTCTGGACAGGGCAGAGTACTCGGCGGTCCTGAGAGTAGGACTTCTCCTGCAAGGGCAATTCTGCCGTCTGAGGCCAGCCGCAGCGCACTGTCACTGGCCACTTATTACCTCCGCTCCAGTGTGCCATTATAGTGGCGGCTGACCGCCAACTGCTCGCAGTATAATCTCCAGAACCGCCGCCGGTACTATCCCAACTGTGATGGCTTCGGAATTACACAGATCAGGCACGGTGTCCGCGCTACCCAGGACGACAACCACCACCACCGTAGTTACCAGTCCAGAGCACGCTAGCCACCCATCAGCCGCAACGCAGAAATATCGCACAGAATATACTACAGCAGTTGGAGGATCTCTAGGCGCAGCTAGTACACATCACAGAAAAGATCACTCAGTAAATTCAAGACAGTAAGTATCCAAGAACGTCGACACCTACACGATGTCTCTGCACCACTCGCAACACAAGCATTCAACAATGCTCAACACACATTCGCGTTCAATCTGGAGACTTATCGGGAAGGAAGTGGTTGAAACTAGACGATGGTTGAAGGACGTTTAACCAAACCGCCAGAGGGTGGCCGGACATGGGACTCAGAGGCCACTCCAGCAGCTTTACCCATCGCTGCGGGGGAAAAACTGGGATATTTCAAGCTTATCTCTCGGCACTTTATCCTCTCCCTTGGCCAAGTCTTTTTTGTCCGGTAAAATCCCTTTCCTTGAATCTTCGGGGCATAATTTTGGTAACGCCGCATGAATACCCTGAAAGCCATTACTTTATTTACCTCCAAATTACCTCAGCCCTTCCCGGCTGCTGTTTCCTGAAAAGCTTTATCCTTATTCGCCTCTATCTTTAAAACAAAACAAAACAAAAGCTTCATATATATTTTCTTATCCACATCATTAGGTGCCACCTCAATATGCACAATGGTTAAGAGAAGCTTGTTACTTTTATTTATTACTACCTAACACATAGCCCACTTATATATGTATGTAAAAATGTGAAGGATGCTCAGTATAAGGAATTCCCCTACTTGGTATAGGTAGGAATAACTTGCAACAAAAAATGAGAATACCTCTTTTCCTATTTTATTTCTCCCATTGTAACTGTTTTCCAATAATATAAATGTTTCTGTCCCATAATAATTACTTGGTAGTTGTGACTAGCTTCTCGCGTAACACAGTACTTGGCAAATTATTACCAGGCCTCGATTTTGGGTCACGGAATTAGCAGACTGAAGTTGGGAACGCAAGGGGTTGAGTTGATGTCCTAATCGGGGGGTGGGGTAGCACTTCCAACCTACAGGTAGTTGCGTAGCGAAGGTCACTGTGGACATTCATATTGCTGCTTGGCCCTGGTTAATGCAGTCCCCTTACCTATTCGAGATCCAGTGAGTAAAGAACTATAGTTTCATGGTATTTACATATTCATTGATATTTTGTTAGTTTTAATTGCTCTCACATGAAACATGTCGAAGAATACGAGTATCAAGCGTTCCCTTCAGGATGCACTTATAGAGAAGTTTGGAAAGGAACATTTCCTCATCAAAGGAAACAACACTGCATATTGCAAACGCTGTAAAAAATATCTACATCTTGACAGACAGATCTCGATTCTTTCAAAAACAGTGCAATGGCAAAATACACGCGAAAAATGTTAAATTCAGCAATCTACAGAGGTCGTCAACATCACAATCAAAATAGAAAATCAGAAAGAATTTTATAAAGATTTGTGTAACAGGTTAATACACGCCAACTTCCATTTCAACGAGATCGAAAGTAAATCGTATATTAAAGCGTTTCTAGAAAAATATATGGGTTCGTAATTGCACTGCTTCAAAAACTGAATGAGTCAAAATCAGACTCTGTTATTGCAAGTATGAACGCCAGATTAAAAAAAATGTCCTTTTGGTTTTGCAAATATACTGCCATTAAGGAGGTTTTATAGGATTCAAACAATGAATACAAATCCACAAAATTTGATTTGTGTGATATCCCATTCTTTCGTTGTGCACTTGTCACGTCGTATGACGAAGAACGAAGTTTTTCTAGCTATAAACTCATTTTAAGTGAAAAAGGGAGATGTTTTTATTGCGTATGTATCTTGTAATTCGCTGCAATGACATGTAAAGAGGTGTATTGTATTCATTTGCATTATTTGTGTTATTACTTTATGTATTTATTTTAAATATTTATGTATATGGTGCAATGAAGTGTAAAGAAATCTATTTTGTGATATGTATATTGTTTGTACCTTTTTTCTGTCGTGGAAAATGGCTATTTCAGAATGTTAAAACTGTTATATTAGCCAATTAGTTTCCCTACTCGATACGCACTGCAAAATGTGACGTTTATTTTGCGGCCTACTGTGACTAGATGTTTACATTAATTATTTAGTATTACATTAATTGCATAACACAGTCGCATGGGTCATAAGACCGTACATGCTCTCTAGAAAAATACCTGGTCTGTATACGTGACTTGCAGTATCAACCAGAAAACAACTATTTTTTTTATAATCACCGCACTATATGCATACATATAAAATTGAAAAAACACTCTGAATCACACACTCAAACACACACACACACACTCACACACACAGTCGCGCACAAGTACTCCAGCACCACATATGTTTAAAGAAAAATTACATAAACACCTTATCTCATAGTACACGTACTTCCATTAAGTATGTGCCCAAGCTTGGCCAGTTTTGGCTGTTTAGAATCATGTCCCAGCATGCTGTCCTCCGTCTGTTGGAAGCCAAAAATACTTCTGGTAATAGTTTTTTCCTAATACCCTCCGTCTGCATGCATGCTGCCAAAATATGCGTCCAGCCTTCTTGTTCCCCGCATAATGGGCAAATCCTCCTGCCATCGTCATCAACAAGCCTGCGAGCTTTCCACCCTCCCAACCTAAGCCATGCTATTCCAGTCCTCTGTTTTATACTCAATTCCAAAATATATGTTTCCTTACTCCACCTAGTTTTTATTTCATTTTGTAGCTCCAATGTTGATCTTTGTCTACATTCAGATTCTATTTTCTGCCTGTTTATATCGCATAGTCGTCTTTTGACTTTTCTCACGCCACTGTGTGTATTTTCATTACCCCTTTGCCAGATATCATTTAAGCCAATTTTTGATAATTCGCGTTGCAACCCCGCCGCCCATCATTTTGGATGCTCTATGTTGTTCATTTGATGACGATAACATATTGCTCTCAGAGTTTTTTGATCACCTTTAATTATTCGCAGCCAGTACCTAACTACGTTTAGTTTAGCAAATACAGCATCTTCCCAGCATCCTACCTCACGAAGAACTCCGTAGTTTGAAGTACCCCTCCCCAACCCTAGAATGCGCTTCCAGAAATTGCATTGTACTTTATTTACATTATCCACCCTCTCCCATCCCCACACTTCACTGCCGTATAGTAATGAGGACCTAATCATTGCTCCATACATGGTCTGTAATGTTTTTACTGGCATATCAGGTACCCGGGTCAATATCCTTAATAGTTCAGAAAGTTGTCCAATCCCTTTGTGTTTTATAAACTCCATGTTCTTGTTCCATTTTCCGCCCATATCAAACCTTACTCCTAAGTAATCGAAGTGTTTAACATTTTGAATTTCTTCCTCCCCGTAGTTCCACTTTTCATGTTGGCCGTACACATATCCATTTTTAAAGGTGACTGTTTTAGTTTTAAGAATATTTACCTCCATACCCCATTGCCTACAGTATTGTCGAAGAGCGTTTAAACCAGACTGCAAACCTTTTAGCGTTTTAGAAAGAATTACAACGTCATCCGCGTACAAAAGAATTGGTATTTTTTGGTCTGCGATTGCCGGTGCATCTATGTCTTCCTCCGTCATCACGCTAACATCATCAATAAACAAATTAAAAAGTAACGGAGATAGTATACAACCCTGTTTAACCCCCTTCTGCGCTATATTACATTCTGATGTATTGTGCTGATCGATCTTGATAACAAACTTAACTTCTTTATACATTGCCCTAAGTGCTCTAATCGTTTTCCCCGAAAGTCCTTTACGTGTTAATTTCTCCCAGAGAGCACTGCGTTCTACAGTATCAAATGCCATTTTAAAATCTACAAATACAGTATATACCTTACCACCTTTATTTCTCAAATTGTCATCAATTATTGTTTTCAGAACAAAGACATTGTCAATAGTCGAGAAACCTTCCCTAAATCCTGCCTGAAATTTAGAAATCCTATGATGTGTCTTAGCCCAACACTTAATTCTTTCATATAAGATTCTACTGTAAATTTTTCCAAATATAGAGAGCAGCGAGATACCCCTGTAATTTCCTGGAATGCTCTAACTCCCTTTGCCCTTGTAAAGAGGTTGGATAATGGCGGTTTTCCATGCTTCCGGATATTCTCCGCCTTCAAATATTTTATTGAAGCTTTTTCTATAGAAATCTACCATTTTATTAACTTCTATCGAGATCTTGAAAAACTCAGCTGACAAGCCCTCTATACCAGCTGCCTTCCCGTTTTTTAAACATTTTATTGCACGAACAACCTCTGCTGTGCCAATTTCATAATCAAGCATTTGCACAATTGGAGCCCCAGTCATCCCTTCAGCGGCCAAAGTATTTAATTGTATCCTAAACTCCCCTCCTTCATAGACTGTTTTAAAGTGCTTTATCCATTCTCCAGCAGGGATAGTTGCCTGAATGGACCTTCGCCTTCGAATCTGTCTAATAACTTTCCACATGTCACCAATTTCCCCATTTTCGACTACTTGACGTACCTCTTCTGCCTTTGCGTCCTACCAAGCTGTTTTGCTCTGCTTTAGGACTTCCCTATATGACTTTCTTAGATTTGCAAAAGAAATTCTACGTTCTTCACCCCCCTCTCTTCTGTATTTGACAAGTGCAGATTCCGCTGCTTGTTGAGGCAAGGACTACCTGCACGTGTTACCTGCCATTCCACTCGAACTAAACAACACAGTGGTTCGTGTGCTCCAACTTCATGCGTCTTGGAACCCTGAACCGAGGCCTGATTATTACACATTATCCATTCATTCCAAAAATGGTAGACATTTAACAATCCAAAGAAACATTCTACCTTCCCGTAATTATTACATCATTAACGAAATGCAATATATATTGACTCCGTTACAATTTTTAAAAGTATTTTAACATTATAGATAATTATCACTGTACAGGCAGCGTTTGAATCTTGCTTTTCCCCAACATAACAACATTTATGTATTTCAGATAAGAGAACATTACTGTCGTATCTCCTTGTCTGCTTCTTCCTGTCTACCTGGTACTTCAAGTTAATTAATTCTGGAAGGTTACTCACCAAAGCCGTTGATTAGAACATTTTGAATAGTTGAAAAAATAGTGCATCTTGACTCACATTTCGTGTTTGCGTGCTACCAGTAGGCGTGCCTGTCAGAGTCTCTTCGTCTTCTTACTCGTGTAAAGTCACCCAAGCTAGGAGAAGGTGATTAGTTCTCATTTCCTCCGTTGTAGTACTGCCGCCGCCTCACTATTGGTGACTTTATTCGCCAATGGCATACTCCGACACCCAACCCGCGCCGTTTTGAATATATTTTTCTGATACTATGGATGTAGTTCAAACTTGCGTAAGGGGAGAAAATGGCACAAGCGCTAAAATCACATTAAAAGTTCGTACGGAACCGTTTCAGATAACAGATGATTACCTTGGAACCGGAACGCGCCGCAGCATTAGTGAATGGGTGAAAACAGTTTTTTTCAAAACTAAATTCTTTCGTGAGGGACAATCTATGCCACGATTTTGCAGAGAACTTGTGTGTATGGTCAGCTGTTAAAGTACTCTGTTATCGTTGCTCTGCGCTATACTCATAGTAAGACGATGGCAACCCACTACCAACGTGTACTGCTTCTGATGAAATCTAAAAAGGCATGTTTCCGTTGATTTTCAATTTGTCTTTAGTAAATGGACTACAACTCTGAACTTGGAAATATTGCCTATTTTTGGAAGTGTGTGCAATAATACTTATGAAAATAATACGTCACCACCGAAAACGAAGAGTGTGAGATAGGAATGACCTTTCCGTACGAAGTATGCATACTGCGTTAATTTATATGGTGAACTTTAACTACTTAAATCGACTTTCTACTTATAAAAACCTAAACATTTATGACAAGCCCGTTTCTATGGATTTTTGTCCTCGTTTATGCTTTTTCGTTAAGGAAAATTGAGGCAGTATTTTTAACACTTAAATGATTTCAGTCTAATTATATAATTTAAAAAAAATAACAGCCCGCCTTAAAGCAATATGTGTATAATAGAGAGTGATTTTAAATGATGGACCCATTTTATAAAGTTCGTATTAATTAAATCACAAATCCAACATAAACAATCTGTATAACAATGAAAAGAGGAAGTTTCAAAGTTTTTTTTTCGGCGGGCGGTGATTGTTTTAGAAGCGGCCGGTATAGTGCTCGCGCAATGGGTCGCCATTGCGTTTCACTGTCAGTACGTAGTGAGATGGCTACAGTGGAGCGCAAGATTTTCTGCGTTCACAAAAAGTGAGTTGCAAATTGTAGTGCAGAGGGCATTTCGTAGCAAATTCGGTATTAAACTAGAAAAAGCATTAGCCGTTGGTTTATATAATTTAAACAGACTGGAAGTGTGTGTAAAGGAAAAAGCACAGGCCGACCGCGTGTTTCAGAGGAGGACGTCAGACGGATTGAAGACAGTTTTGTTCGCAGTCCACGCAAGTCTACACATAGAGCTAGTAGAGAACTTGGAATACCCCAACCAATTATATGGAAAGTTCTGAGACGGCATTTGCTGTACAAGCCCTACCGATTACAACCTGTGCAGGCTCTTAAACCTAAATAAAAAGAGAAGCGTCTCTTTGTATTTAAGTTGTCTTTATGGTTATGTGCTAGGAATGATGGAGGATGACGCGTTTCTACAGCATACCACTTTTAGCGATGAAGCGACTTTCCACCTTAGTGGAAAAGTCAACAGACACAATGTTCACATACGGGGTTTGCAAAATCCACATTCAAAATTGCAACACGAAAGAGACTCACCGAAGGTAAACGTGTTCTGGGTTTTATCCCGTACAAAGGTTTATGGAGCATTTTTCTTTGCGGAAAAAACTGTAACTGGAATAACGTACCTGGACTTGATGGAACAATGACTGTTCCATCAAATTATGGAAGATTCACAGGACCTCATTTTCCAACAGGATGGAGCTCCGCCCCATTGGCCAACCGATGTACAAGGCTTTTCCTCAGCGCTGGATGGGTCGCAGAGTAAATGAAGACCTGGCTCTACACTTCTGGCCACCGAGATCTCCTGATCTCATCCATGTGACTATTTTTTATGGGGTTATGTTAAGGAAGCTGTTTACGTCCCGCCTCTACCTACAACTCTGGACGACTTGCGGAACTGTATCACTGCTGCCGTGCACTCACTAACAGAAGATACGATTGCTCGTGTGTGGGACGAGTTTGGCTATCGCTAGATGTTTGCCGTGCAGCAAACGGTGTACACATTGAACATGTATAATGTATTAAACAAAACTTTGAAAATTCCTCTGTTTATTGGTATAAAGATGGTTCATATTGGATTTGTATTTTAATAAATACGAATTTTTATAGATTGGGTACATCATTTAAAATCACCCATATAAAAAGTGTATGTTACAGTCATTGTATAATGTTTATATTATTATGTACATGTTTAATAATGTTATGTGAATATATTACATAATTTAATAATGTAGGAGCTGTGAGAATAGAAGCCGAACGTTGCTAACAATTACGTAACAATGAGGTAACCTTGAGGTAATAATGAATTGGAAAGTTTAATAATGTTACTGGTAATTCTTGGAACAATAATGTAATATTTAAAACAGTTTATAAATAGCCAACCAACAACCAGAAAAGCTGAAAGTTAAATAAAAGTATTTACAAATTTAAGTAGTAAACGCCAGTCGCTAGTAGACAGCGTTCCCAACCGGCCGCTAGACGCGTTCCCGAGCAGCTAAATACGTATTCATTGTGAGACATAAAATTAATTACGCGAGAATATTATAAAATTTACGTGTTAAAAAGTGCAAGTAATTAATAAATAATATCACAGCTCTCTACATAAGTGAAGTGTTATTTAATCGTGTGAAGGATTAATAAAAGGAGTGAAGTAAAAATTATAATTTGTGTAAGCCTACATTCTTTAGCCGCATCACCCGCTGCTAAGATATATATGTTTCTACAAATTAATACTGACGCAGCCGAGGCAAACATAATATATATAATATTTAAAGAAAACATAAAAATACAAAGTTGATTCCTGAACGTTGGGGCGAAGGCTACCGAAAAGTGAACGTTGGGGCGAAGGCACCGGAAGCTTAGTACCATACGTGGGGCATCTACTTCATCAAGTTTGGTTGCCCAACAGTGGAACTACGAAACAACTCCTCCTTCAAAGTACACCTTCTTCAAAATGGCTTCCATACGTGGAGCTACTCCTCCTTCAAGATATATCTATATAGGTGTTATTATGCACAGTTAATGAAATTAATTAATTATGCTTTTTACGGCCTACCCGTAATGTGATATAGAATCAGCTGAACAAACAAGGAGGACTTTGTTCAAATCCAGGCCATGACATTGAATTTTTCAGCTGGCTCCATATCACGTATGTAGGTATTTGTTGTTTTAAATACCTACTACCAAATCTTTGCCATAAAAAATCATACATTGTAGCATATTGTTCCCCGATTTTGAATTTCTCCCCCTGTTCAATTAGAAAACGATTCACTATAACAGTATTTATCCATAAAAACCGAAATTTTGTAATAAGTACTTGGGATTGAAAAGCAGCTATATAATCCCTTTTCTTGGGAAAAAATATAATTTAGTTTTTACTAAACATTGAGAATACACCGAAATTACTTATATCTACCAGCTTTGCTGTAACTATTTGTATCAGTTTTCTGCTGAAGTTTTGGAATTTTCCCAATTTGTTGCTAGAGGAAATTTAGTTGCTAGGTAAGACACCAAAAATCATTCTTTTTTCAATCCAGAGCCGTATTTGTATTGTAAAGGCCAGTTTGATGAAATGATAAGATTGGCAGTCTTTTCAACAACTGAGTTTTTAAAAGCTTGAACATAAGCATACTGTGGATTATCATAAACATTAATATTACTTTGATTATATATTTTAACATTTAATACAAGACATTTAGCTTCTGTCTTAATAATTCTTGCCACAGCACCAATTACATTTTCATTAAAATATTAAATACTGAAACACGCAGAAGTATTATAAGCTAAAGCATACCATAACGGTGTTTTTATGCTTGTTATAACCTTAGGATTTGAAGTGGTTTTGAAAGCTGCCTATACTTTCTATTGTATTCACGCAGGAGTTTTATAATGGCTAGATTTAAATTTTTTATTACCACCTTTTATCTTCTGTGAAGTAGAATTGTGTTTACAAATTAACCTTATTGTATATTACATAGTATCTCGTTAAGTGCTTTCACCTGTGACAGGGTTTAACTTCTACTACCGGAATGAAAGCTTTGATGGAACAGACATGTGGATGGATAAATAAATAATTAAATAAATAAAGCACGGGCTATTTTATAACATGCAAAAACTCCGTATCTCATTTCAAATGTTATATCAGGTATTTTTATACACGAAGCCTGAAAAGCGGGGAAAATGGAACTCGAACAACAAAGAATGAGGGGATTTTATAATACAGAGAGCCTCGCGGTTCAAAAAAGGATTGTAGCACGGAAGAGACAAGCAAAGCGCAGTAACCTACCATGACCTGCATAGAAATTCATTCCTTCTCTATGTATCCACATAACAATGAAAAGTAAACACTAGTATAATTATGTAACTTGTTTATATATCATGCAGACTACGGACACAGAGAACATAGCATTAGAGAATTGAATTCTAGGAAGTATACAAAATAGCTGTTACTTACGTAAGCAATTTGTGCTGATGGTTACAGTTTATGTAATACAGATTTTTTTAAAATGTTGCACAGAACTTTTGTGTTCTATCATGCGTGCATTAAATTGTTGAATTCATTATTTGTACGCGATAAAGTGTGTTTTACATGAAGGAATAATAGGTCACATTAAATGCCACACAAATAAATAAGCAACTACTAATAATCTATCTTAAAGCTTCTTCTTCTTCTTCTTCACTGCATCGATTAGGTAATTATTTCATTCTAATCAAATGTTGTTTCCAATTCTCCTTGGACTCTTTAACTTTATCATTTACTTATGTATATACACCCAGTTATTCCCGTATACCTTCATTTCTTAAGAGATCTCTTCTGGTACAACTTTTTACTCTTCTCAGAAATACCATTTATGCTGCTTGTAGTTTACTTTTACCTGTCTCACTAATAATCAAGAACTCGCTACCGTGCTTCAACGTTGGAACAGCCATTGTTCTATACAATTTAATTTTTATATATCTTCTAGTTTTATTTTGTAAAAAATAGATCTTAAAGCATTTGATACAATTAATTGAAAGGATCTGTGATAAAAAGTAGAACGAAGTAAGTTATAAGCTCATAAATGCCTTGCAAAATTTATATTCTGAAAATAATTATGCTATAAAGAATTACAAATGATAGGCTGACTGCTAATAACTCGAACACAGCACAACACAGGGTGTCGGCTAAGCTTTACTGACGATATACCAAAAGAAGTCACGAAGCCAACATGCACATGCCTACAATTAAAATATTGAAATTCCGAGCCTACTATGTGCTGATGACCTAGTTGTGGGCTGAATTACAAATATTGGTCTATTGAAAGCAATTTCCAAATTCTGCAAGAAATGAAGCTTAAGAAAACAAAAACACCCATAAATAAAAAATAATGAAATTAAAGGAAGGAAACAAACTCCGAAATAACGAAAACTGATATTTGGAGGCGACAGACATTTAAACACTTAATAAATTTGATTTTATAGGGATTAAGCTCTACAGCAAGGCGGTTGGAGTGAATAAAAGCAAAAGTCTTTGTCAAAAGCAAGGCTAGTTTTAAAAGGTATTCGTGCATCTAGGCACATTCTACCAGGAATACACACAAAGTGGTTGGCGAGAATATATTCGACAGTAGTCGAGGCCAAAATGATGTATGCTGTTTACGTCATTGTAGATGTGATCCACTGAAATTTCTGTAAACAAAGTTTAGCATTAGCAACGCCTCACCTAATGGGGTTGCAAAAGAATAGAGAACAAAGAAAAACTGATAACCGTTTTAAAATAAGGATTTAAAATAAATCATTTAGAAGGACAAAATATTTTGAATCATTCTTAAACTTATAGGTAGAACGCGACTGGGTGTAACATTTTGATTAATAGAATTAAAGAGATGATGGAAAAAATTGGTAAGACAAAGAACATAAAAAAGAGGTTTTTGTAAAGAAGTTAAACAAAGACTTGAAGATATTGAAATTCAGAAAATATTTAACAGCTTCAGTAATAAAAAGTACAGTATGTACAGGAAACTATAGAAAGAATGGGATAGGTAAATACACTGCCGTTTGTGAAAATTGCATCACCAGAAGGGAAACGCATAAATTCATTGAATTTAATACCACAGGTTAGGTGCATGACAAGTAACAAATGATAAACTTTTCAAATCTATACATGACCTTTGAGCTCTAATATTCAGTATTTGGTGTGGCCTCCATGCGCTGCAATTAGAGCTGTTATACGCCGTGGCATTGAATAAAAAAGGTTCTGAATAAGTTCATAGGGATTTTCCTCCATGCAATTTGCATGCGAGTCCACAAATCCGTGACACTGGTCACTGGAGGACCGTGACGCACCAGGTGCCGACCAACCATATCCCAGACATGTTCGATGGACGACTGTCAGGTGAACGTGTAGGCCAGGGAAGCAATGGTACCCGTCGCTCTTCGAAGAAGACTAGTACATTCCTCTCAATATGTGGCCGGGCATTGTTCTTTTGAAATGTGGTCTGTGGAGATGCCTGAAGCAGAGGGAGTACCAAAGGCTCTACAACCACCGTTCGGTACCGGTTGCTGTTCAAAGTGCCCTCAATTCGTGGGAGGCAAGATCGGTTGTTGTAACCAGTAGTGTTTGTCCGCTATGCCACTCAACAATGCAGCCCTCCAGGTTGCGCTCACCACGGTACCGCCGGATACGTTTGCGGCCATCACTGCAGGACACGTTGAAGAGGGACTCGTCCGAAAACACTGCATTTTGCCACTCAGCGCCCCAGTGACGGTGTTCACGTGCCCATTGCAGTCGGAGGAGCTTGTGGTTTCTGGACAATGGAAGCCTACTTAATGGCATGCATACCCAGTCCCACCTGCAACAGACGGCGACAAACTGTTGATGCAGACAAGTTCACACTTGTTGCAGTGTTCCAGCGTCAAGCCAACACTGTGGATGAAGCTGTACGTCCGTTATGGCCATTCGGACAGGATGACGGTCATCCCGTGCTGTGGCCATTCAGTGGTCCAGTACCCGCTCTTCGCTGCGTACGACCTTCATCTATCCACTGCTTCCACACACGTAGCACTGTCGTAGCAGCATGCCTTGTACGGGTTGAAATGTCACGGTATGACAAACCCGCTTCCCGGAGATCGATCATTCTGCCCCGTTCGAACTCACTCTCATGCCATTATGGCTCTCTTTCACATCTACGAGGTATACTGACACTCACTTTATTGTTTCCACCTTGTTTGACAGCTCTGCACTAAATACACTGGGCGTAACACTGACCTTGTCGGACCCCCATGAGAGGGCTCTGCTCGATCTACGTGTACCCCATCTCTCTGCAAACCTAACTACTTATTCCTTGCACACTCTTCTACACTTCCACCAAGTTTGGAGTTATTCGGGAAATTATTTATTTGTGTTCCAATTTTCACAATCGGCAGTGTATATGTAGAAACAGTAAAAAGGCAACAGATTTTTGAGGGGCTACCAGGGCTAGAACAGGTGTAGTGAAATTGAAAGGAGTACTAATTTGGAGGAATTTAAACGAATACCCAACGTGAGGAATGAAAGATAATTATTGGCACAGGATTCTTGAATGTAAAAAAAAAAAAAAAAAGAGAAAAAAATTGGAGCTTGAGTAATGGGACAATATACTACCAGATATAGTGGGGGAAAAGTTACTGAAACTGAAAACAGGGAAGGACATTATCGAGTTTGGTGAATACTTAGGCAAAGTAAAGAGCAAATGGATGAGAGAAATTAATAAATTGTGGAAGAACAGAAACTATAGAAACCTGATTAAGAATAGTAAGGGATGGAAGCTATCTTCCGAGTAAAGCTGGATAATCACATGTTGTAGTTTCACGGATCACTTGCTTACGCAGCAACTCATGAGCATCAGAAAATACCAGTAAATAATGCATATATCTTTGAAGTACTAAGAGATTGCAAAAGAACCACACGTGTGCACTCTTTTAACGGAATATGTGCAGTCAGAGAACAAGATGGAAGAATTATTTATTAAATGACACAAATTGTAATACTGTTGATGTTAAAAATAAATAAATTCCTTTATTAACCTATCTTTATTTTTTCCAAAACACAATTGGGGCAAATATTATTTCCACGGGCAATTTGTAACCCTTTACGCCCTGTTTGAGCATCCCACACGTTTAGGTTTCTCTTTCGTCATTCCAAGTACCACTAAAATTTGAGGCAGTATTTTTAACAATTAAATTATTTCAGTCTAATTATATAATATATAAATTCAATAACAGCTCGCCTTAAAGCAATATGTGTATAACATAATATATAAAATGTATGTAACAGTCATTGTACTATGTTTATTTCATTATGTACATGTATAATAATGTTATGTGAATGTATTAAGTAAGTTAATAATGTTGGAGCTGTGAGAATAGAGGCCGAAAGTTGCTAACAATGAGGTAACCTTGAGGCAATAATGAATTGGAAAGTTTAATAATGCTACCAGTAATTATTGGAACAATAATGTAATGTTTAAAACAGTATATAAATAGCCAATCAACAACCAGAAAAACTGAAAGTTAAATAAAAGTATTCTATTGGAGTAGGATTAGCCAATCAGAGACTTGCAATAGAAAAATTTACAAATTTAAGCGGTAAACGCCAGTTGCTAGAAGGCAAGTACCTGAGCAGTTCATTCGCTCGGTACGTATCCAGTGTGAGACGAAAATTCATTACGGCGAGAATATTATAAAGTTTACGTGTTTAAAAGTGCAATTAATAAATAATATCACAGCTCACAATATAAGTGAAGTGTTATTTAATCGTGTGAAGGATTAATAAAAGGAGTGAAGTGAAAATTATGATTTGTGTAATCGTACATTCTTTAGCCGCATCAACCCCTGCAAAGAGATACATGTTTCTACACATTACTACTGACGCAGCCTAGGCGAGCATATATATATATATATATATATATATAATATTTAAAGAAACATTTAAATACAATTTTATTCCTAAAAGTTGGGGCGAAGGCCACCGGAAAGTTTGTATCGTACGTGGGGAGAACACTCCAAGAAACTATCTCAAGTTTTTGGCTCCCCAACATTCGAATTACAATACAACTTCTTCAAATTGATGCCTAAACGTGGAACTAATGAATACAAAACCTACTTCAAATTGGCTTTCCAATAGTGAGGCATTCAATTATTTCAAATTTGCTAGGTTAAGTTTCAATGCCGGACGAGTGCGTTGCGCATCACGCTTACAGATTCTGATTTGTTACATTCACATTACTTTACCTACCCATTCTTCAAAACTTTTTACAAATGCTTATTCCTCTCCTGCTTCATGCTAATCACGATAAACGTTCGCAGAACTGGTTTTGTTTCATATTTCCTTGTAGGCACAAGGGGAATAAGGGAATATAGAAGATTTATGCTATAGTCAGATATTTTAGGAATGAGCCTCTTTGAAATTTCCTTCATTTTACCTGACCAATAGGGAAGAAAAAAATGAATAGCGATTTTGCAGCTGAAAAAGTATAAAGTATTTGGCAACTCAAACTTATAATGAAGATATCTCGGAAACTTTAACGTCACAAAAATTGTATTTGACACAAATTGTATCATTTAAGAAATCTACATCTTTGTCCATTTCTTACTGTTTAAAAGTTATAAACAATTCATTCATAATGAAGAGCTATTCAAGGCTATTCCCAGAATATTCAAGATATATATTTTATATGTCATTCAAATACTTAAACATATAATACTTTAACAAAATTCTCAAAGCAATTTTTGAGAGAAAAAAACGAAAATTCTCTAGGTAAAGGGTAGTTTAGAGTGGGGAGTTTCTTGAAAATCCTCATGTAGTATCTTTGAGGACGCCAAACTTAAATACCAAGTGAAGTATTTAATCGACTTTTCATTGTTTAGTTATGCTGTTCACAAACACACGCATACACATGAACCTTTTGATAAAATGCTTTGTTTGGATTCGTGGATCTCAAACGTGTATTATAATTATAATGAGTCATTACATTTTAATTATAATATGATAAAATAACAATCAACAATACTTCTGTCAATTATAATCAAACGCGTATTCCCAGAGATATCTCGGTATACAATTTTGGGGGGAATGAAGTGCTACCTCTTCTTACTATAACAGAGAGAAAGTAAAAATAACCGGCTGTTTGACGTTCACATTCTTATTACCAATGATGTAAAACGTGTTGCTATTCCATACAACTTTAACATGACCTTTCTCTTATTTTTACTTTCTCTAATATGTATAGTAAGTAGGGAAAGTATTGCATTCACCCAAAAATTCGATACCAAGATTTCACCGGAAATACATGTTTTGAGGCCTCCTGAATCCAAAAAAAAGTATTTTTGGAAAAAGTCCGCGTGTGTGTCTGGGTGTCTGTCTGTGAACGGCGTAACTCAGAAACGAACAGTCGGATAAACACCAAACTTGGTATTTAGGTTCAGTATCTTTCAGAGATGCGACACGAAGGTTTTCAAGAAAATCCCCTACCCCAGATTAACCTTTACATGGAACATTTTTCGAAAATTTTAATTTTCTCAAAAATGGCTCTAACGATTTTGAATAAAATATCCTATATTTAAGATACTTTCATGACAAATAAAAGGTATATCCTGAATTTTCTGGGAATGTCTCCAAAAGTATTCTTCATTGTGAACGACTTTTGCATAACTGGTAAACCATAAGAGATAGACAAAATTTTACTACACAACAAATGTAGATCGCGTTAAAATACACAATTTATGTGATATGCAGTTTTGTTGTTGAGTGAACCATTTTCGAGATAATGCTTGTTATTCCCTTAAATTTTCCAATACTTATAGTTTTTCTAAAATGGGAATTTGCTTTTCATTTTTTTTTGTCCTGGTAATGCAAAGAGAATGGAGTTCTCCACATAGCAACCAGCTCTTAAAATATTTGACTATCGCTTAAAGCCTACCCTTAAAGCCCCTTGCATCTTCAAGAAAATTAGCAATAAGATTAAGATCTCGATAACTGATTAACATGAAGCACATGGAGAATAAGCGTTTGTAGGAATAGTTTGTACAAGAGTAGGGAAATTCATGTGAGTGTAACACATAAGATTTTTTCATTTGTGCAGCCTCCTTTACTTCTTTCATATCAGGGGCTCTCATTCGAGAAAAACAACTGATTTATTTAATGTCCATTAACCTTGTAGCCAAATAAGACGGTCAAGAAACAGAATTGTTGAAATACCAACCGTGTTTTTAAAGTAAGAACTGATAGGTTTTTAAAGAATGATAAATTACTTTTCAATTACTTTATTATCATTCATTACCTTACACTACTTCTTAACATAATCGCCGCCGCTATTTAGGCACTTGTCGTAATGGGAAACTAGTTTTTCTATGGCTTCGTCAAAGAATGATGCCGCCTGTGATGAAATCCAAGTCTGCACTTCTTGTTTCACAACATCATCGTTGTTGAAATGTCTTCCACCAAGAAATTTCTTCAGGTGAAGTAACAGATGAAAATTGCTTTTTGCCAAATCCGGACTGTAGGGAGGGTTGTCGAATTGTTCTCAACCAAATGATGCGATCAGATCTTGAGTTTGTTTGGTTGTGTGTGTCCGGGCATTGTAACTCATTACTGTTTCTCCATGAACCTCACACAATGGCGTTGAATGTTTGCTCTCGTAACATTTCTCGCATTCAAACAACGAATCACTGATCTGACTTCACAGTCGGCGGGTCATTCGATTGTTTTGAACATTTCGAAACGCTCTAACAGCAGGAAAACACAAAATGACCATCGCTCACAGCTGCGTCTGGCTTCCTAATGAATGGAGGAAGAGCTCGCACACATTCAAAATCGCGATTACATCGCTGTAGCGGCAAAATATTAAAATGCTACTCAGTTTAAAACCACGCTTCGTAATACTCAAATAGAACCGGGCCCCTAGAGTTTAGGCTTACCCGACATTCGTCGCCTCAGGATAAGCTAAGAGAAAACCGGAGAAACTTTTTTTAAGTAACTTACCCCAAACGAGATTCGAACTCCGCACCTCTTGAGTGTGAGACATATATGCTACAATACCACGGAGGTGGGTAAAAACTAATGTTTTTATGAGTTGTGGGTTTTGTTAACGTTGGTTTTACTGCTTTATTACTTTTTACCTTAAAGATACTCACATTTACACTTCCAAACTGCAGAGAAAAAACTTCCTGCCCAGAGAAAAACTTCCTACCCCAGTGAGAATGATCCTGAGACATCTGGGTTGATATTCAAGAGCCTGACCACTTGAACACAGAGGCAGCCTAATATGATCTACTCTGATGCATTTAATACTTAAATGATTTTAGTCAAATTATATAATATGTAAATTCAATAACAGCCCGCCTTGAAGCAATATGTGTATGTAATAATTTTTAAAGTGTATGTAACACTCATTGCATATGCTTATATTATTGTATCCATGTGTAATAATGTTATGCGAATGTATTATGTAATTTAATAATGTAGGAGCTGAGAGAATAATAATTTAAAGTTGCTAGCAATGAGGTAACCTTGAGTCAATAATGAGTAAGAAAGTTTAACAGTACTACTATTGATTCTTGGAGAACAATAATGTGATTTCAGTGACAGTTTATAAAAATAGCCAATCAACAACCAGAAAAAGCTTTAGTTAAATTCAATTATTCTATTGGAGTAAAAATAGCCAATCAGAGACTTGAAATACAGAAATCTACAAAGTTTGGGCGGTTAAAACCAGTTCAGTTGCCTGCAAACAGTGATTGTAACCAGACGCAAAAAGTGTCCTCAAGAAATTTAATATGTATTCGTGCAAGACGAAAAATAGTATACGTGTTAAAAAGTAATTAATTAAGTAAAAGAATCTCACAGCTTTTTATATCAGTGAAGTGCTATTTAATTTGTGTCAAGCATTAATAAAAAGGAGTGAATTAAAGCTTAAAATCTGTGTACATTCTTGTCATACCACGCCCTGCCAAGGCTTTCATGTCTCTAAAATAAATACTGACGCAGCCGAGGCAAACATAAATATATAATATTTAAAGAAACAGTTTAATTACAAGGTTAATATTTTTTTTAAACTTGGGGCTAATAAAATATATTTCTCAAATTTACGCCCAAAGCGTGATGCAAACAACGTAAAAAATCAACTTCTTCAAATCTTAGCTACAAGAGAAGCTGTTGTATTTGTTTTACACGTATTTTAGTGCATAAGTTGTTGAAATTTATCTTGTTTAACCGCTTTTATCTAAAATTGCTACCCTGTAGTGTTAAGTTACTGATAACTAATTTCATTATAACCTAATCATTCTTTTTATCACACCAACAACAAGAATTTAGGTTAGGTACCCATCCCCGAAGTGCCCTTGCCGTGGCTTCCGTTTTTAACGACGTTTTATCTTTAGCATGAACACAACGGGGTGGGGGGAGGCAGATGCTCATTAATGTAACCTCCTTATCACGAAGTAATTACACAGCGGGCGGCCGCTGAAAACTTGTATCGGTTGATATTATATTACGGTCATAATAATGGTGCATTATGAAAGTGCAATAACCAAAATGTCGGTTAAGTATCAACATTACTGAGACAGATGGCGCATTAGCGGGAACCGAATTGCGGAAACGACAAGATAAGGAAAATTACAGAGATATAAATGGTTGCTGCTATCATTGTTCCTTTAGACCTCAAACGGAGACAAAAAGCATCTGTGCG
The DNA here is from genome assembly GCA_030765065.1 of Deroplatys truncata. Classification (NCBI taxonomy): domain Eukaryota; kingdom Metazoa; phylum Arthropoda; class Insecta; order Mantodea; family Mantidae; genus Deroplatys; species Deroplatys truncata. The sequence goes on along the minus strand of CM060978.1, from coordinate 214,122,756 downwards.
GAATTTCTGCCATAACAATGACACCGTATTTATTCGGCTCTACGTTTCTAAGAAGTGTAAAGTATCTGGGTATGTCCAAATGAGCCATAAAAGTTTATTGCTTAATGTTACCTACTTATTTGGATGCCCTGAAACCCATCATCAGATATGCAGGGTTCTAGCTAGCACGTTTAATTATTATTTACTAAAATATGACCTCAGAAGCGTTTTACCCAAAAATTCAATATTCAACGGAAATACATGTTTTGCGACCCCTGAATAAAAAATATTAAAAAAGATCCGCGTGTGTGTTTGTGTCTGTGAACACCATAACCCAAAACGAAAAGTTGGATAAGTACAAACCTTGGTATTTAAATTCAGTATTTTCCAAGAAAGCGACACGAAGACTTTCAAGAAAATCCCCTTTCCCAACTACCCTTTACATGGAACATTTTTCAAAAATTTTGGTTTTCTAAAAAATTGCTCTATTGATTTTGATTAAAGTATCATATATTAAAGATATTTAAATGGAAAATAAAGTGTATATCTTGAATTTTCTGAGAATAGCCTATGAGGTCTTCTTCATTCGGAAGGAATTTGTATAAACTTGTATAACCGGTAAATATTAATCAATAGATGGAAATTACTACACAAAAAGTTAATACTCTTTAAAACACAATTAATGTTTTTGTGGCATCAGCCATTTCTGAGACATCTGTTACTAATGGATCGAATTGTTCATTACTTGGTCATTCTCTTAAGTCTAGTCAACATTCAGTTGTTTCTCGCGATTGCATGGAAACATATGGCGTCCAGTTATTAAACATTTGACGATCGCTGTTCTCTTTGTATCTATAATGGAATGTATAATGTAGCTATTTCTGCAAGGATTTATTTGGATTAAAAGGTAGTAGGTATAAAAATAAACTTTAGTAAGAATATCGATAAAACATTAAAATCATCCGGGCTGGAAGGCCGTGGTCTAAGGGTAAAACTACTATAACCCGACGTTTCGGCCAACTCTGTGGTTGCCATCTTCAGGAGTCTAACACCCAGGACAGCTTGATAACGACTGCCGACTAGGCAAGAGATGTTCCGCAATATATAGCTCACGTCAAGGTCAAAACTGCCGCAGTGGGTCTGCAGTGACGTGTCATCGCTGGTATCCACGTACGATTAAGCTTAAATTTTTCTTCCTTTTCATTAAAGTTATTGGAGTGTTTATAAATTTCTATAGCTTCTCTATGAAGTCTAGCGTGATAATATTTTGTAGAGGATAGTACTTGCGTGTCTTCATATAGGATACGATGACCCATGGTGACAAAGTGTTCAGCAACTGCAGACTTATCTGTTTGAGCAAGGCGACAGTGTCGTTTATGCTCTGTTATTCTGGTATTTATGCTACGTTTTGTTGTTCCGATATAAACAGAGCCGCATGTACAAGGTATTCTATATACCCCTGGAACACATAAGGGGTCTCTTTTGTCTTTAGCAGATTTTAAAGTTTGTTGAATTTTTCTGGTTGGTTTATATATTGTATTTATTTTGTGCTTTTTAAGTATTTTTCCAATGCGATCTGTGACGTTTTTAACATAAGGTAAGAAGACTTTTCCCTTATATGTAGACGATTCGTGGCCTTGACGTGATATCTTCTTAGGGTGAATTGCTCTGTTAAAATCTTTATTCGTAAATCCGTTTTGTAACATAGCCAGCCTAAGGTGCTTTATCTCATTACTTAAGTATTGCCCTGTACAAATACGTTTGGCTCGGTCCACTAGGGTTTTGATTATTCCTCTCTTTTGTTGTGGGTGGTGATTGGAGCTTTTATTTAAATATCTGTCGGTATGGGAAACATCAAGAATTTTACGTAAAGCTAAGGCTCCAGTAAGCAATATTTCCTCTAAAGAAAGGAAGGCTCTCAAAGATTTGAGTGCTGACACTAACATTTTAATTCTTTCCGCGGACAAAGGAAATGCCACCGTGATAATGGATAAGTCGGACTATAAGCAGAAGATTAGTGATCTCCTTGACCCTCAGCTTTATAAAACGCTTACGCGAGATCCTACGGTGGGCATACTTAGAAAAACAAACAAACTAATTAAAGAGTCTACTTCAATAAACTCAGATAGAAAAAAGATACTATGTACATCAGAAGCATATGCGCCACGTCTATATGGACTGCCGAAAATACACAAACAAAATATTCCTCTTCGTCCTATAGTAAGCACGATTGGCTCTCCAACTTATGCTGTTTCTAAACATTTGACGGCCTTACTACAGCCCCACATTGGACAATCCGGCAGCTATATAAAAAACTCACAACATTTTGTGGAGAAGTTAGATTCCTTAAATTGTACACCATTTGACATTTTAGTGAGTTTAGATATAACTTCTCTTTTTACCAATGTACCTGTAGACGAAGTTTTAACTCAGATTGAGGGTACTTTTCCTACAGATATTTTTAACCTTTTTAAACACTGTTTGACGACTTCCTATTTTCAATGGAACGAAACGTTTTATCAACAACAAGATGGCGTCGCTATGGGAAATCCTCTTGGACCCGCCATTGCTAACTTTTTTATGGATCATTTTGAGGCTAAAGCTTTAGACACTGCTCCGTTAAAACCTAGCTGTTGGTATCGGTATATTGACGATGTTTTCCTCCAGTGGTCTCACGGTAAACAACAACTTGCAAACTTTCTGGAACATCTTAATAACATGAATTTCAAGATTCAATTTAATATGGAAACAGAACATAACAATAAAATAGCCTTCTTAGATGTTCTGGTAATAAGAAATGCTGATGGATCACTGTCTCACACTGTTTATAGGAAACCCACCCATACCGACAGATATTTAAATAAAAGCTCCAATCACCACCCACAACAAAAGAGAGGAATAATCAAAACCCTAGTGGACCGAGCCAAACGTATTTGTACAGGGCAATACTTAAGTAATGAGATACAGCACCTTAGGCTGGCTATGTTACAAAACGGATTTACGAATAAAGATTTTAACAGAGCAATTTACCCTAAGAAGATATCACGTCAAGGCCACGAATCGTCTACATATAAGGGAGAAGTCTTCTTACCTTATGTTAAAAACGTCACAGATCGCATTGGAAAAATACTTAAAAAGCACAAAATAAATACAATATATAAACCAACCAGAAAAATTCAACAAACTTTAAAATCTGCTAAAGACAAAAGAGACCCCTTATGTGTTCCAGGGGTATATAGAATACCTTGTACATGCGGCTCTGTTTATATCGGAACAACAAAACGTAGCATAAATACCAGAATAACAGAGCATAAACGACATTGTCGCCTTGCTCAAACAGATAAGTCTGCAGTTGCTGAACACTTTGTCACCATGGGTCATCGTATCCTATATGAAGACACGCAAGTACTATCCTCTACAAAATATTATCACGCTAGACTTCATAGAGAAGCTATAGAAATTTATAAACACTCCAATAACTTTAATGAAAAGGAAGAAAAATTTAAGCTTAATCGTACGTGGATACCAGCGATGACACGTCACTGCAGACCCACTGCGGCAGTTTTGACCTTGACGTGAGCTATATATTGCGGAACATCTCTTGCCTAGTCGGCAGTCGTTATCAAGCTGTCCTGGGTGTTAGACTCCTGAAGATGGCAACCACAGAGTTGGCCGAAACGTCGGGTTATAGTAGTTTTACCCTTAGACCACGGCCTTCCAGCCCGGAAGATTTTAATGTTTTATCGATTAACTCCGGCCGTGAAAGCCTTCGTACTTATTTAGTAAGAATAGTTCGTAAACTCACTAATACAAATAGGGAGTAGAGAAGTGAATGTGAATGTATCACATTAGATTTTTGTTATGATAATTATGATAATAATATCAATAATATAGCATATATAAAGAATGGGGATATCTCTCGCACCGGAATTACAAAGATATAACTTGCCTACCACCTGCAGGAGCGAAGGAACCACAGAAGATTACAGGCCACAGGGAGTCAGGTCATAGAGACGCGCAGAAATTCCTAATATTTCCTGGACCGCCGGAGCCGCCTAGAGTGGACAACGAACGACCCTACAACCTAGGTAGTCTTCTGGTGTTCACGGGCAATGCACTTTCCTTGCAGCCAGCATCTGCGCCATCTCGCAGTCACTACCTTACCTGAAAGCACAGCTGAAAGGGAGTGAAAGGGACTGAGGGAGACGTGAGAGAGAGAGATCACGCTAAAATTTGCCTACCGAGCAGGGAAAACCATTAAAAGCCCAGGATGAGGGAAGGCGGTCAAGGAGAATTGAACTGGAGATCTCGAATGCGAGCCTCATACGTTATCACACGTTATTATTAGCTTGGTATAATAATAATAATAATAATAATAATAATAATAATAAACAATGCCTCTGATGCTGCCGCCTGAATCATGCTTCATAATAAACCTGCACCGCCCCAATTATAATTAGTTAATGTGCACTGGTATATCAACCTGTGTTTCTATTTTTAAGTGAATAACAAACAATTAAGCAGTTGACACTGCAATTGGAGTGAAGATATCACTCAAAAATCCAATGGAAATTGTGTTTGAATATGGAATGTTAGAATACTAACTGAAGGCACTGAGATAGTGTGCACACTGACCTTGCAAACTGTGATTTTATTTCCAGCTCACTTCCCTTAGTTTGGATCATTTTATTGAAATTCTACGGGTACAAAATTATGAAATTCATTTTTAATTAGTTTTCCTGCTCAGAAAGTATATATTTGTAATTGCGCTTCCCTGAAGGAAAACAAATTGTCGTTACATTCTATAACTAATAGAGTTGCAATCTAAACGGTGTAATTCACACGAGAAAGACTATTTTAAGAAATTCAGCGTACTAAGATCTATAAGGTAAGCTAACACCGAGAGAACAATTTTGGTAACAGAAATGTAAGGGCTTGGATAAAGAAGTATTAATAAGCAATATTCTGACTATAAAAGGGGATAAAAATATAAAACCTATGGGCAACTATTTGCGTAAGATCAAAGAGAAATGGTTAAGAATGACTACAAAGAAGATGGGGGTAAAGGCAGACGAAATAGATTAATGATGTAAGACAGTAGACTGTGGATCATCAATACCTGGAAAACCAGGAGTTGTGTGTATTGAGACCTAGATTAGCTTAGGCAAGCAGCCAAGAAGTGAATATATAGCGTAAATAGCCTAATATTTTCAATTGTTATTATAGTTTAAAATACATGCAAGTCAATTATGTAATTCCGAGTATTGACAAATAAATATTATTCATTCACTCATTCATAAGCTAAGCTCAGTTCAGAGATATCCTCAGATCTGTAGGGCAAGCCCGATTCGGAGCCGGCGGCTTAGCTTGTAAATCAAACACGCAACATAACACAACATACCAGTCTTTGCATTTCCGTCTAAATCTAGTGAAATAGTGGTTATTTGTATCAACATTTCTAAGGGAAAGAAGAAGTGACGGTCAAGTTAGCATTATTTGTAGGAGTATTTGGCCAGAAGCACTTATTATCTAATTTAGAAACAATAATTTGAAATATAGATAATGACAGTTATGAAGAAAATGCTCTTCAGCATCATCAGCCAATAGTAAATCAGATGTTTCGTATTTCTGTTATGCGATAAACCTATCCGTCAGTATTTCACGAGATATGCTCGCATACTTTAAAATTATATATACTGACGTAAATTGGAATACCTGCATTCGGCGAAACATGCAATGAATTATGTATATAGATTATACAATGTAAATTAAATGTAAGCTGTTAACTGAACTTATGCAGAATGAGTGATTAAATTGCATACATTCTGTGCGTTGTGTTATTCAATCTGACTCACTGTCTTTAGAGCAGCCTATGCTTTAGTATAAGGGTCATTTCAAACGTTCTTGGAATGAAGCACAAAATGAAGACAAGGATTTTTACTTTCTCTACTACGTATAGTAAGTAGGAGAAGTATTGTATTCCACCCAAAAATTCGATACCGAGATTTCACCGGAAATATAAGTTTTGAGACCCCCTGAATCCAAAAAAGAATCATTTTTGGAAACATGTCCGTGTGTGTGTCTGTGAACAGCATAACTCAGAAACGAACAGTCGGATAAACACCAAACTTGGTATTTAGGTTCAGTATCTTCCAGAGATGTAACAGAAAGGTTTTCAAGAAAATACCTCCAACCAGATTACCCTTTACATGGAACATTTTTCAAAACTTTTAATTTTTATAGAAATGGCTCTAACGATTTTGATTAAAATATCGTATATTGTATATTTAAGATGCTTTCATGACAAATAAAATTTATATCTTGAATTTTCTGGGAATGTCTCCAAAAGCATCCTTAATTGTGAACAACTTTTGCATAGCTGGTAAACCATAAGAGATAGACAAAATTTTACTGCACTAAAATGTAGATCGCGTTAAAATACATAATTTATGTCATACATTTTTTGTTGGGTGAACTAATTTCGAGATATTGCTTGTTATTCCCTTAAATTTTCCAATACTTATACCTTTTCTCAAATGGAAATTCGTTATTCATTTTTCTTGTCCTGGTAATGCAAAGAGAATGGAATACTCCACATAGCAACCAGCTCTTAAAATATTTGACTATCGCTTAAAGCCTAACAATTCCCCTTGCATGTACAAGAAAATTAGCAGTAAGATTAACATCTCGATACCTCGATTAACATGAAGCATATGTAGAATAAGCGTTTATAAAAATAGTTTGTACAATAGTAGAGAAAGTCATGTGAGTGTAACACATCAGAGTTTTTAAACTGGTTTTATTATTCAACACAGTCTCCCTTGGCATAAATGCATCTGGTCCAGCGATACTCTAAGACCATTCTTTCAGCAATGCAAAATGCGTCTGAACTTAAGTTCTTCAACGGATAAAAATTTTTCTTTCTTCCTTTCTTTCTTTCTTTCTTTCTTTCTTTCTTTCTTTCTTTCTTTCTTTCTCTCTTTCTTTCTTTCCCTCCTTCCTTCTGTCTTTCTTTCTTTCCCTCATTTCTTCTGTCTTTCTTTTCCTCCTTTCTTCTTTCTTTCTTTCTTTCTTTCTTTCTTTCTTTCTTTCTTTCTCAGTTTAGAACAGATGAAAGTCCAATGGAGCTAAGTCAGAGAAATAAGGTGGATATCGTAGTAAGTGTCATACCGCACTAATTTTCGCCATTGCAACAACGTATATGTGAGGACGTGAATTGTTTTGCTGAAGCATGACCTTCTTCGTTGCTAAGTCTAGACTATTTCTCTCAGTTTGGTCCAGTTGATTAGCATAATACGCTCCGGTGATATTTCTTTTTCCAGAGGGAAAATAATAATTAGCATAAAACCGACCGATTTCACACATGTTGCCTCTTTTTCCTGCTTCCATTCTTTAGAGTGATGTTTTGTTTCAGGAGTGTAGTAGTGCACCCATGTTTCGTCATTTGTTACAAATCTACGCATAACGTCGGTGGGATCTCTGAAAACGAGCCTTACTTTGCCAAGAGATTTGCACTCTGATTTGCTTTTGATCCGGAGTCAGCAGTCGCGACATCTATCCTGCAGATAAGTTGTTCATGCCCTTTCTCACAAAATGTAAAACATACCATTCCCAAAACGTCTACAGCCTCAAATTTTCCTAAGCCTTCATTCGGCGATCCTGTAGAACTATGAGCTTTATTGATGAACTGCCTGCGTAATATTCTAAACTTTCAAGTTGCGTTTAAATTTCGTGGCCCACTTGGGAATAGTTGCAAATAATGGTTTAGAGCCCCCATATCAGTATGAATTTGTATTTCATTTGTACCCTTCCTTACGAAGTACTCAACAACGGCACGGTGTTCGATATTAACTGTCATGTTTCCCCCGTATACGACGTCTGATTGTAACAGACAGCTATGTCTACTATGATTCTTGAAGATCTATGTTATGTATGTGATTGCACAAATTTTTCCATTAAAGAACGCAGATTTTGAAGACAACGCTGCTTCGGAAACGGTGCTGCAATCTGTGGTAAATTCAGAAAACTTTTCAAATATTCCTCGTACGTATGATTTATTAGCTGATAAAATCGCATGGTGAATGATTCCTTGCGATTTTGTCAGTACACTCAAGCAGCTTTAAACTTACTAAATTGTGTCTTAATAATAAAATTAATTAATTATAATAATATAAACAACTTTAAATTACTTTGCTGATTTTAATACGATCTTTGAGGACTATTTGTCGATAATCCAAGAATATGTATCCACAATAATTTATTAAGTAAAATATATAAATGTAATACTTTATTTTAAATATAGTTGAAAAAATATGGTCCTCTAATCAAAGTGCCCATGTCAAGCATGCTCCTTCCAACGACAAGCTAGACTAATTATTACGAGCTGAATTATGTGATAACGATAGTGCCTCGTATTTAGTCATCTTTAGATATCTCCCCAGATGACTGGAGCAATTTCATGTAGCTGAACACAAATGAAAACCAGAAGCTCTAGAGCCTCTTTCTAGAGACAAAGAGAGAGAGAGAGACAGGTGTTTCAAACTGAGACGAAAATAAGCTCTAATATGAAACCAAACTATCAATTTGGTTTTATTAATGTTCTGTATATTATTCGTATATAGTGCTATAAGGTAGGTAGGAAAGAAACAAACTAGTTGATGTGAAAATCATTAAGTTTTGAGCTATGAACAGAATTGTAATTCATTTTGGAAAAAAGATCCTAGAATTGGGCTAGTCTTCCATTTCACCTGATTTGTGACCAATGTGTAAAAGGTTATTAGAAAATCTTTTATGAGTGTAGGTATATAGTAAAAATTAACTTTTCTACAGCTGTTCACACAATTTTATTGTATAAGAAAGTCTTTCAACATAAAAGTAAAAGTAAATAAAAAATGCATGGAAAAAGGAACAATACAAATGAAGAGTTCTCTAATTAATGATGAATAAAACGCAATATTCGTTGTGTTCTTATCTTTCCTAATAATTATGCTATTAAGGGATCAGAATTATACGGCTGTATATTTTGAATGATAGCAACATAAAACTCTGGGAGGTTATGCTATCCGCACGCCCGTGGACATATAATAACAACATCAAAAAGGATGCAGGATAGGAAGGAGAAGTAGTTGCAAATATATGCTGACAAGGGGATGTGTTACAAATTCCTACAATAAAACTATCAAGGATTGAAATACTTTTCGGATACTTTGATTCATTACACAGTTTTGAGTTTATGAAAATGTTTGCACTATTTACCATCTAGCCAGTACAGAAAAATTAAGTTGTCTTTCTCCTTATGAAACCCACAATCAAAGAGTGCCATTTAAAATGAATGAGGTTTAGAGAGCATGGTGTAACTTTAGTGTAATTCAAATTAATAAGTGACAACAACATCAAGAAAACACAGAAATACGTCAGTTTTACAGCTGTCTCCCTTTTATTTATATCAGCTGCACAAATCAGCACAGAAAACATAAGAAAACAATGCTTTACAGACAACGATAGTAAACAGTGGTATAAGAAATTCTCTGGCCTTTCATATCCATAGCACTAAGGGTTAGCTATTAGTATTGTGACGTATGCGCATACGTCTCTTTGGTCACCTGGATTGTAGATGGCGGTTGTAGTTTAGGTGGGGGTAGCAGTTTAGGTGGGGGTAGTTTGCATGGCGTCCCCACGCTGTTTGTGGTGTGCTTGGGAAGAGAGTCGGTGAGTAGAAGCCAACCAGACCAGACGCGTGTTCGCTCTCTCCATACAGGCATGTATGGCGGCCTCGTCCGACAGTCATGGGACTAAGGAGATAGGTAATGTATCCTGTTTTATCTAATAAACCCTTTACCATCCAGATCTTTCCTGTTTCATTTACGATAGTATAAAGCTCCTTTCTCCCATTCTGAACCATATAGGTATCCATTTGTCAGATATCCAATAATTTTTTTCATATTCAATTAGCTGCGTCCCTTGTCGCAGCCTTGCCTTATTAAATTTGTTAACTACCTGGTACCTTTTTAGCGAGTGCTCTGCCCCCTTGAGCGAGTTGTTTAGAGGCTGTGGTAAAATGATTTTATTCCTAAACACAGTAAATTATATAGAGATTATGAATTTTTATTAGGTAGCATTAATTTTTCTATTAATATTTTAAATACTAATGTAATGAATTCCATTAAAAATTCGATTTCATATTATGCTAATAAAAGATTTAAGATTCTCTTAAATAAAAACAACATACTCGTATTAGAAGGAGGAACGCGCAAGACCGTTGTATATGTGTGTGTTAACAACACCAAAATGGATGTCAGATAAACAACAAATGTCGCGTTTATTTCGCACAACTTTTAAGGATACAAGACTAAGATCTTTAGAGAATTCCCCATCCCAAAACAACCCTTAATACTGTAAAACACTTATTTACGTGCTGAATACACTTGCATACAGCTAAAACGGTTGTGTAATACTAACTAGCGCGTGAAGTCCGCTTAATGTACCACTCAGCCACGATATGAATGGTTCGATGGAAAGAGGAACTTAACAATTACGGAACAGGTGGGCGGGGGATCGGAAGGACAGTCGGTAAAGAGAACACCCGTAGTTCCGAATTGCATTTACTAGCGAGGCCTGCAATTGTAGTATGTTTTCACTGTGCGACTGCACATTCCCCTATCCCTTGTCTCTTACTACCGTCTAATACCTAGCTTTGCATTGTCAACAAAAACAGTGGCGCCCTCCTCCAAGCACATTCATATCGTAGCCGACTGTATATGTAACTGGTACACCACACATACAGAAAGACTTACTACTTGAAACATTTACAAGTCTTGGAATACTATTACTACTTTTGTATTTTTCATAGCGTTGATGGTTTCGGAAATATTCGTTTTACCTATAACATTTACCATTTATATTTACTTTGATGCTCCAATTACACAACATTTAGAATTTGTTATTTTTCTGGTTTCTCCAGAATTCAGTATGCAGCTAGGTCCATATTGCTTTATTAGAAACTATTTCTAGACAAATATTAGGTAATTGTGATTAAGAAAAAGGTGGACCTTTATATGAATAGTGTATTATATACCTTATTTAAGATACTTAGGATATGTGTGACTGTTACAAACGAGTTTTTTTTATTTCGTTCACTGTAATTTAACTTTGCAGTAGTTGTATTGCTGCAGTTGGAGAGCCAAACTTGAAGTTGTTTGGACCGTGCACGTTACAAAGTTTCCGGGGACCTTCGCCCCAACGTTCACTTTCCGGTGGCCTTCGCCCCAAAGTTTAAGAATCAAATTTGTATTTTAATGTTTCTTTAAATATTATATATATTTATATTTGCCTCGGCTGGGTCAGTATTAATTTGAAGAAACATGTATCTCTTTGCAGGGGGTGATGCGGCTAAAGAATGTAGGTTTACACAATTATAATTTTTACTTCACTCCTTTTATTAATATTTCACACGATTAATAACACTTCCTGATATGGAGAGCTGTGAGATTATTTATTAATTACTTGCACCTTTTAACTCATAAACTTTATAATATTCTCACCGTAATGAATTTTATATGTCTCACACTGAATACGTACTGAGCAAATGAACTGCTCAGTTATGTTGCCTTCTAGCGATTGGCGTTTACCGCTTAAATTTGTAAATTTCTCTATTTCACGTCTCTGACTGGCTAATTTTATTGCAATAGAATACTTTTATTTTACTTTCAGCTTTTCTGGTTTTTGATTGGCTATTTATAAACTGTTTTAATACTACATTATTGTTCCAAGAATTATTAGTAGCATTATTAAACCTTCCAGCTCATGATTGCCTCAAGGTTACCTCCTTGCTAGTAACTTTCGGCCTCTATTCTTACAGCTCCTACATTATTAAATTACGTAATACATTCACATAACATTATTGTACATGTACACGTACATAATAATAATAATAATAATAATAATAATAATACAATGACTGTTACATACATTTTATGCATTATATTATACACACATTGCTTTAAGGAGGGCTGTTATTTTTTATATTATATAATTAGACTGAAATCATTTAAGTATTAAAAATACTACCTCAACTTTTCTGTATAATCTAAATTGGTTCGTATCGGAGGTTATTTTAATTTACCTTTGTGTTGCTTTTAAACTAAACACCAATGACTTGGGGTAGGATTATATTGCAGTGAAAATTTATTTTATTTGCTTAAAGTTTCTATTGGGGATTATTCGATTCCGAAATTGCTATCAAAGGCAAACGCCTAGATAGTCTTCTTGAGGCCATACAGAGCATTTGTTTGAAACTATATTGGTTTGTATTAGTTTATAAAATTAGGAATCGATCAACATGTGCTACAGTTTTCCTTGAAAGTGTTAACACTTTCTTTCGCAGACGCCAGTTTACGACACTAGAGTTTCTTGCTGTAGTGCCAGGTTAATTCATTTCGAGGCCTCCTCGAATAGAATGGTGCTCCACTTTGAAAGCAGAAGTGCTTACTTGCTGAGAAGACGTTTCCAATAGTTGGCAAGAGGACATCTTCTCCAAGTTGGAAACCCTCCAGAAGTTCCATTGAGACGAGGTGATGATGTTCCTGTTTGTTTTGCACGTTTACGTTCCCGTGGCAGCCTCAGGAGTTACAACTCGGTCTTAATCAAACTAGCCGATTCAGAGAAGCAATAAGGTACTTTATCACCTCCCTCGGATGAGGAATATGCTGAAAACACGGCTGTAGGCAACTGACAACTTCTCCTACGCATCTTAAGCAAACAAAGGAGTGAAATGAACGCGACATGTTTTAAAAATTCTAAGTTTTATGCAAAGTGGATGTGGAATTTGGTAAGCATTTGTTAGACCAACACTTAGTTACGGTAATGTATCTTTGCAACTTGGTTAAAATTCCCAAAAATAACTATTTAGTATTCTTGATTTCTTAACGTTTTATTATTATCATCCTGTGTTATTACTATCGGTTGAATCTTGTGTTTTCTGTTTTTGAATTATTGAAATATTAAATGACAATGCAACTATTTAAAGCTGTTTTAATTGTGGACTTTTTAAATGTATTTTTCTCCAATAAGCAAGTTTCAGCATCTTATATTATGTGATGGAATTTTCAGAATTTGAGTTTGATAGCTTGATAATTTATTTTAATTTTTGAAATTTCCTCTCTGGTATATTAAGAACGAAAATAAAAACAGATTTTGGTTGTTTTGTATTAGTAATTAAGTATCTTCTATGATTGTTTTAATTGGTAAAGAAAGAACCTATGCTGCCAGATTTTATTGCACTAATAGGCATTTCAAAATCCAAAATCTGATTGTCTATATAGTTAATGCAAACCTAAAATTAGGTTTTCTAGCAAGTGTACTTAGTGAATTACATAGAAATTAAAATCCACATTTAAAATTTTACAAAAACGTTTGTTCTAATAATGGTTCAACATAGAGCTACTTTGAATTTGTACTGCATTCTCATGACAAGCACAGAATTAGAGGTTGATAGCTTCAGAATTGATTTTAATCATAGAAATACGCAAATCATCTGAAACAATGATATGCTTATCAAATATATTATTACGACCTGACCTCGAGTATACCACTTGGCTCGAGCTGTAAAGTGTATAAATTAAACTCAATAAGCACAGATCTTGGAAGAAGTGATGCGAAGAACTTGTTAAATTAATAACTCTTTTATTCAACTACGTATTTTAGACAATTTTCTTTCAACCAACATCGTGTAGTAAGTAGGGGAAGTATTGTATTCCACCCAAAAATTGGATACCGAGATTTCAAAGGTAATATATGTTTTGAGGCCTCCTGAATCCACAAAAATGAGTTTTGGAACCATGTCCGTGTGTGTGTGTCTGTATGTCTGTCTGTGAACAGCATAATTCAGAAACGAACAGTGGGATAAACACAAAACTTGGTATTTAGGATAGGTATCTTCCAGTGATGCGACACGAAGGTTTTCAAGAAAATCCCCCCACCCCAGATTACCCTTTACATGGAACATTTTTCGAAAATTTTTAGTTCTCTCAAAAACGGCTCTAACGATTTTGATTAAAGTATCATATATTTAAGACATTATTATTGCAAATAAAATGTATATCTTGAATTTTCTGAGAATGTTTCCAAAAGTATTCCTCATTATGAACCACTTTTGCATAATTGGTAAACCATAAGAGATAGACAACATTTTGCTACGCAACAAATCTAGATTGCTTTAAAATGCACAATTTATGTCATATACACTTTTTTTGTTGAATGAACCGTTTTCGAGATATTGCTTGTTATTCCCTTAAATTTTCCAATACTTATACGTTTTCTCAAATGGAATTCGTTATTCATTTTTTTAGTCCTGGTAATGCAAAGAGAATGGAATACTCCACATAGCAACCACCTCTTAAAATATTTGACTATAGCTTAAAGCCTACCAATTCCCCTTGCATCTACAAGAAAATAGCAATAAGATTAACATCTCGATATCTCGATTAACATGAAGCATATGGAGAATAAGCGTTTGTAAGACTAGTTTGTACAAGAGTAGAGAAAGTCATGTGAGTGTAACACATAAGATTTTTTCACACAATTTATGTTCTGGTAAAACCTTACTATTTCGGCTAATGTGCAATATGATGCTCTAAGATCCCGCGGTCACTTGATCCTATGCAGGCAATCAGGCGCAGCGAATCTAGAGTTGCGGAACACCGTAGCCTACTTGTATCGGGTTCTATAACTTAAAAGGTGATACACAAAAATCATTATCATGCTCCACAATATTGGTGTTTTTCAGTTTTTATTGCTAAAGTTTTTAAACAAAATACTTCACGCTCCTAACACAACTTACGAACATGAACTACGGAAATTAATGCTCAACGTAGGTACTAGATGCCCTTAAAGCATGAATGTATTATTTGATTTGTTACACCATATATATTTTGCTTACACTACCGCTGTTAAATCTAATCTACCACTGTATATAGAAGGTAGACTATTTAAGTTGAAACTGTGCAATATCTCCAAAACTAAACGTCGTGGAATGAAATGTCTTTAATAAGAGTCGCTTGATATTATGGGAGAAAGTAAATGACATTAGTTGTGTTTCGTAGGAAGGATGTTATGATAGTTATTTTAGGGTCAATTTAATTTTTTTTAAATGGGAACCTATAATTAGGATCAAATTATATTGACCTTAAAATGAATCACAACGTCCTCCAAATAAAACACGACTGATGTCATTTAGTTTCATCGTAATATCAAACATCTTTTATCCAAGACATTTCTTTCTATACACATACTGCGTACGTCTTCTTATCCTGCGGTTTGGTAACTTGGCAAACCTGCATTTTACAAACGATGTGAAATGCAGGTGCTGACACTGAATTCACCAGCCCGCTGATTAGGATTACGGCGGGGCTTGATGTCAACGTGCTCTAGTAGCACAATAGTTAGCGTGCTGAAAAGTCATGGTGAAGATCGACGTTCAAATCACACCTGCTAGTAAATAAGCTTTTTATTTTTTTTTGTTCATGTTTCGACAACGTTCTAGCAAATCATGATTTCTTTCCGAATGCACTAGAAAGTGGATTTGCCTATAAATGCGAAGTTGCAACCGTTCATGCTCATTTTGGAACAATGTTTTCGAATAGAGAGTGTCTGGATATGGTGTTAGTAAACGGGGAAGCGCAGCAGAATGCAACGAGGGGGCACGTCGTATATACCAACAGAGGTTTCCGCAGAAAACACTTCCTACACATCACACGTTTTTGTGAGTTGCGAACCGCCTTCTGGAATCAGGAACAGTGCACAAGACACCACACCCACGAAGAGATCACCCTGTCTGTGACCAAGCAATGACAGATCGTGTGGTTGACTATTTCATTCATCATCCGCATTGTAGTAGGGGGCATTCAGAGGCATTTATTTGAATATTAGCCAATCTTCTGCGTGGCGAATACTACATCAAGCAAAGTCTCACCCTTATCGTCTTCAACTACACCAGCAGCTACTGCAGCTGGACCATGGACGGTGAGTGGCGTTCGCTAGGAGGATCATACGACAAACTGAACAAGATCTACATTTTTTGGCAACTGTGTTATTTACAGACGAAGCAGGGTTCCCAACACAAGCCACGTAAATCGCCACAATATGCATTACAGGAGCACTGTAAACCCACATTGGATGGGAGAGGCGGCCTTACAACTTCGGTGGACTTTCAACGCTTGGGCTGGTATATTCGGTGATCATCTAATAGGCCCATATTTTTATGATGACCAACTCACTGAGAATCGCTATATCCGGTTGCTACAACACGAACTGCCTACTCTACTGGGTGAAGTTAGTCCGTTCTGCAACGGCACTATGTGGTACTAACAGGATGGGGCGCTAGTTCATTCGATCCGTCGTGTAACGGCTTATCTCGATGCCACTTACCCTGAGCGATGGATAGGATGGCATGGACCAATAGGGTGGCCAGCACCCTCACCAGATCTAACACCATTAGATTTCTTCTTATGGAGTTATCTTAAAGATATCGTGTACCAGGAGCGGCCAATGACCCCTCAACAACTTAGGGAACGCATCATCTTAGCTTGCCGTGACATCATACCGGCCATGTTGGCGCAACATGGTTAGATTGGCGACGATGGTTAGACTGATATCTTGCATCCGCTAGTATGGGGGCCAGTTCGAACACATATTACAACCACATGGAGGAAAGGGTAAATTGTAAAGGTGTATTGGTCCGGCACGATGTCGTAGTCACTGTTAAATGCACTGCTTTGGGAACCAGGGAAGTTCACAGCGATCATAATATGGGCTTGCAAAACGTTAACTAGTTTGTATAGACGTACTGCATTTTGTAAACTCTTTAAACAATTTATTGGTTTTCTTTTGTGTGAAAGAATAGCTCTAAATAGTAAAATATTATTTAATGATGTCTTATGATTGTAAGTTATAATTACAATGTTATATAAGTTATTTATGATGTTAATTAAAACATATTCTAACAAGTAACAATTTGTGTTTTAATAAAATTCACATAATTAAACTAATTAAGTTAAACAACACTTCCATGCCAAATTATCAATTCTTATTAAATCCACTTAACATAACAAGTACGTTCAAGTGACAGTATTTGAACCCGGCACCTTATACTACTGAAGGCCAACGCGCACACTTATGCTACCAGTGCCAGTTACAGCATGTACAGCGGTACAAAGCAGCTATTTCGGCCAAAATTGATATGACGCGATGCAGTAGACAGTGTTTACAGCATAGCCTCTACAACGTCGGGACAGGGCGCTGATGACCTTCGCTGTTTATAGCTCTTAAACCCCATCTTATCATCAACGATGGGACAGTACAACTTCTCAATCTGCTGAGAAGACTCACCCAGTATATACGCAATTTTTCTACATTCTTATAAAGTATCAGGAAGTTGATATATTAAGAGAGACGTCGAAGTAATTTCTAATATTGAGCTATATCACATTGCATAACATAGGTACATATATACATATGTACATTCATGCACACATACCTACATAAATGGATAAATATAATGCCTTAATGGCAGATATCCTGCACAAAAATTACAATATAAATAAGAGTAAATAGTATTCAACCTGATTTGCAATAGTTGCAGATATATACTTCATTCAGAATTCAGGAAACCAAACAGAAAACGTTTGCAACTTATTTTAAACAGCAGCGCACATGTCCGCTAAGCACGTATCCATTGATCCTTTCTTTATATTTAGAGTACAGGCCCAGCATAAGTTACGGGTTTTTGTATTTTTATTTATTTACGTTCAATCTGAACTACCATGTAAGTGTAGTTATGGTTTCGCCTCTAGACGAACACCTCTAAATGCTGGGAACTAAATGGATTTCAGTTGTAATTTGGGAGTTAATGTTGCGAGCGATATTACAACACAACGTTTTGCTTCTATTAACCCTGATAAATTTAATTCATATGCGTCCTAAATTACCCCCCTACCTTACACACATAGAGTGAATATTTCATTCACATAGAAAAATGCTTTCATAAGAACAGTTTGTATACCGACTAATAAACCATAGAGATTTGAGAAGTCACGCAAATATAATACTTCGGTTTTTTTGTCTATCTGTAGGGTCTTTCAACAAGAGTGTCCTATCTTTGAACTTAAATAAAAAACTCCTATAAATATTAGAGGTTTATTTCTTTTTTATTTTGGAACATAATTAATGTCATTACGTGTGGAAGAGAACATCAGTTAAGTGACCGCCGCGACTTCGTTGGGTTGCGCGTATACGGTTGACCCAATTTTCAATGACAGAAGAACGTAAATTAGGTCCAACTTCACGAATAACACGCGTGATATTATTCATAAGATCATTTACTGTTTCTGGCTTGTTGACATAACTCTATATTTAACATAACACCACAAGAAGTAATCCAATGGCGTTAAATCACATGACCTCGGGGCCTATTAACATCACCATCACGGAAATGATGAAACCTCTGAATTTCTCCTTCAAAAGATCGATTGGTTCGAGAGCAGTATGACATGTGGCACCATCTTGCTGGAACCAGATGTTTCTGAGATCCATACCATTCAATTGAGGCCAAAATAGTCCCATATAAGAGCCCGGTATCTTTCTTCATTGACAGTTAGGCCTTCTCCATCTTCATCTTGGAAAAAATATGGACCAATGATTCCACCATACCAAAGTCCACACCACACAGTAACCTTTTGGGGATGAAGTGGTCGTTTTTGAATCTACATTGGATTTTAATTGCTCCGATAGCGGCAATTTTGTTTGTTAACACAACCACCCATCCAAAAATGGGCTTCCTCGCTGAAGATGATTTTTCGACAAAAATCCGGGCCAGCTTCCAATTGCTCCATAGTCCAGTCAGCGAATACACGGCGCAACCTGTGGTCGTTGGGCTTTATTTCTTGAGTTAACACCATTTTGTAAGCGTGAAACTTCAAGTCCAGGTGCAGAATTCGCCAAGTTGTGATCGGCGAAGGTCCCAATTCCTGCGCTCCACGAACAATTGACTTGTTTCCGTTCTGACGTACACTCTCACGAACGGCGCCTATGTTTTCGTTGGAGCCCTTACATCGATTACGTACAGGCGTTCTTTGATCGCTGACAGAACCACTTCTTTCAAATTTATCGATCAAATGCCGAATCGTTCTCTCGCAGGGACGATTATGCACACCGTAAACTTCACGAAATACACGGAAGGTTTGGTGAACAAATGATGCATTTTGATAATAAATTGTCACAATTTCTACGCGTTGCTGAATGCTGTAACGTTCCATGCTATTTGTCAATAACAACTGTAACCACATGAAAAAAATGACTGCAGTACTCAATAACAACGGCAGCTATCACATGTTAAAGATAGGACACTCTTGTTGAAATACCCTTTACTTAATTTTAATCGACATAAATCTTGGCAGAAATAACTGCATTCAACATTTCGTTATAGTTGCGAAGGGAACAGCGATAGTCAAGTGTTTGAGAACTAGACGATATACGCTGGTCTTAAAATTGCGTAACCTTTCCATGCAATCACGAGAAACAACTGAAAATTGACATGAAGTTAAAAGAACAACAAAGTACTGAATAGTTCGAACCATTAATAACAGATCTCTCGAAAATGGATTATGCACAAAACAGTTATTTGCAATAAATTGTGTGTTGTGATACCGTTATTATTGACAGGAAGATATAAATAATTAAATGAAGAAATTATAGTAAAATAGATAAATAAATGTAATAAATAATTTCCATATATTGAATCAATGCATAATGGTAGAAGAAAGAGTTAAAATTTTGTAAGCAAGGAAGTCAGTACCAGCAGATTACGGGTTCAGAAAAAGCAATTGCTCAAGGTAATTAAGCATTCCGACGAACTTAAAGTCAACAAGAAACCTAGTAGTTCAGAGTTCAGGTAGCTAGAACTCAAAACATTAAAAATAACAGTTGTGTAACTGTAGATAGGCCAGCTCGGAAAAACTGAGAAAGTGAAAGATTTCTTAGAATTTGGTGGTCAAAGAGTAAAAGTTGTGTTTCAGATGAGTAAGTTTTGGCAATGTATAATGTAGGAACTTTGGTAGAGTAATTCTAAAGTAGTCAGGTTAGGCACTAAAGGACTTAAGTTAATAAAGAGCGTGCATTGGTAGAATTAGCGTCTTTCTTTATTTTCTTTCGTGTACAGCCTTAGGGGCTTACAGTCTTTTACGGTAATCGGCAGTTTATAACGCCTAAGGCCGTGCGGGGTTATTACTTACTTAGCGGTAGCCACAAGAGGTTTTGCCGGTAATCATTTTAGCGACTCAATGCTTCTAGTCCTTTTTTTATTGCGGATACAGTTATTTCAAACTGTAAAATTGAGACTGCAGAGGTTATCAGGTATAATAATTCAGTTGTTATAGTTTCGAGTGCTAGATTCATAATCAGTTTCATTCTTTATCTTCAAATGGCGGTCAACTCGATTCAATAGCTCGACTATTAGATCACATTAAATTTCCCAGTCAATTTAAACTGGTATTATTCTTTCACACTATACCCAAATATACTCTGAGAGAAAGATCTCATAGCCAACCACTGTAGCAGCCGGCGGCAGAATCAACAGTAGATATTGGAAACACATTAAAATGTGTGACACCGGCCATTCGTTGTCAAACTTGGCGCCTCATCGTGGTGCAATTTATCGTCAGTTGTAAAGAGATCAACATTTTTGTGCAGTACGTTTTCGTCTATTGCCTAAAATTTACTAATTATACAAATTTATACAAAATCCCTTTCGAATGAAGAGAATTTCACAGATGTTTCCCCCAAAATTCGATATATATATCTTATTTTTCATGTAAATAACTTTAATGTAATGTTTTTTTATTCCAAACTTTTAAAGCCATTTTTGAGAAAATGAAAAATGTCGAAACATATTCCATGTAAGGGTAGTTTGTGGTTGGAGGATTTTCTTTGTGTAGCATCTTTGGAAGATATTGAACTTAAACACCAAGTTTGGTATTTATATAACTTTTAGTTTTTGATTTAAGCTGTTCACAGATACACACAATGACCGTTTTTTAAAAGGTTAGAAGGCTTTTTTATTCAGGGCCTCAAAAGTTTTATTTCCGGTGAAATATCTGTATATAATTTTGGTTGGAATGCAGTACTTTCTCTACCATTTAGGTGTTAGTAAGCGTTAAAAAACGCATCGACCTGTAAGTAAAACATACTAGTGAATGGAATTAATTGTTCTTTCACACAAGCCGTGTGTTGGACAGGGTTGGAATGGTAGAATCAGATGACTGAAAAATTCAATGCCATAGCCGGGATTTGAACCACGGATCTCCCGGTCTCCGTCCGGTTGCTCTAGCCACTGAGCTACCATGGCAACATGACGGCACGCCAACAAACGGCTTGTGTGAAAGAACAATTAATTCCATTAATTGACCTAATAGAGGTTGAAACCAAAAGCCCGGGACTTAAGTACTTACAAAGAATGTAAGTCGCCATTGGGGTATGACATCTCAATACAATTTGAGATCTCCTTGTGGTTTATCGGAAAAATGCGAGTCAGCTGGAGAATTTAATGACGTGCCGGCATGTTGCTATGGTAGCTCAGTGGCTAGAGCAACCGGACGGAGCCCGGGAGATCCGTGGTTCAAATCCCGGCTATGGCATTGAATTTTGCAGTCATCGGACATATTAGTGAAATTTGATCTGCTATGATTTATTAAGTTTCACTTGTAGGACGACATAAATATTATTAGGTTTAATATTACACACCCTTATGTATGTTCCTTGCACTTGTTATGTTTTAGAAGCTACACTGTTTGTCGTATTTATCAGAATAGGACAAGAAGAGATTCAGAATTATTTCCAGTGTTAATAGGTTTTTACATGTTAGCGAAACCTTGATGGAATTTTTTAAATATTCACCTCAGAAAGATTTTGTAACTAACATTTAAAAAAGATCAAGTAATAAATCAGATATTTAGAACTTTATTACTTAGCACCTTCATATTAGAAAATAAATTAACGTATTATATAGTTTATTTTCTAAGTGCAACCTAATATGCATTATATTACGAGTTTCACAGTAATCGGTTTAATCATTCCCAAATGTTATCACAACCATACCCACATAAACAGAAAAGAAGAAGAAAACCATTTATTGACTCAAAGAACAAAAGAGAACAAAAAACTGAGCTGCTTACTTTAGCAAGTTGCCACATGACACAGCTTATTAAATCAGTGCATTTTCTATATAATTTAAATGACATAATAATAAACAGATATAATGCTCTTGTGGTAAAGACTTTGACTGCTCAAATTTTTTTCGCGGAATATAATTTTCGTGTTATTTTTGTGCTAAAATATGATAATGCGTCAGAGTTCATAATTTATAATTACCTAATTATAACTACACATATAGTATTGTGGCATTGTTCGGTTTTCACTGACACTTTACTAATGTATTTTGTTCAGTTTTCATTGTCACTTCACCTTTCTTCGCTGTACAACTGTTGTCACAACCTCACTCGTAGAACGCACTGAGCTATTAGCACCTTGCGTCGCATCAGAAACACACTCACTCTATCACTGACTGACTCGCGAGTACGCTCACATATACCACTGCAAGAGTTTCTGGAAACTTCGCGGGAAGGGAGAATGAAGCTTCCAGAAGTATGTGCTTCTGGAATTTACATCGGGGTCAGAGTGTTCCTCCTTATCTATATTATCTCTCCAACTGGCCAGTCAGTTGGACCATTCAAATGATAATCTGAAAACAGATTTTAACGCTTTTTAATGTACATACTTCTTCATACCCTCATACCCTGGTCCGTTTCCTTGCAATGGGAGTACAGTGAAACTCGGTATCCGGCCACTCTCATTCACGTGACAGACAAGTTTGAGCATGAAGAGATAAGCATACATAGTGGTAAATTTCGATATTATTTTAAATTGTAGCGTGCAGTAACATCTTTTTGCAGAACAAAACCTTTATAGAAGTATCTTGGAAATGAGAGTAGATGCTTATTAAATTTCACGCATGTGAAAGACGTATTGAAATTCCCTGCAACTCGTTTCCTTTTCACACATTTCAACGGTTCTCAAAGCCGGGACAAACCACATCAGCAGCACTGAGGGGCTAACAATAAAGGAATTCCAGATATGAGTTTCGTCTGCTCTCAGACGCAAAACCTCAAGCTACGTTTCTCTGCAAATAACTTGCCTCAAGCATGTGACTTTCCCAAAGCTGATGTTAAGTATAAAAGAGGCAATAATACTTTGATTCTTGTCTCCAATTATGTAGTTTAAGTAATGAATACATGTACTTCAAAGTATTTTAACACAGCCTTAAATTTTAAACCGGGTTTAAAAGGTATACATGCCATCCTTAGAGATTTCAATGAGTTTACTGAAAAATGTTAAGCATTTTTTATATATTTGTAGATAAACGCTTTGAAAACAATATATGATTGGTAACCGAGCTCTGCCCTTTTAAAGCAGACGGAACGTTTCGTGTTTGAGGGGTAGGCAGCTTAGAATGTGTTGGTAGAATGCATGCTGATTTCAGAAATCGACAGCGAGTGTGTTACAACCGTATTACGGGAATAATTAACTTTTGCCAGGGTAAGGAGTTCCCGAAATAGTTTTTTGGCGTATTTACAACGAACGTTTTAACGAAACAACTAAACCCTAACGTACATACTTAAATTTGAACTGAAAGATCGAAAGAAAATATATAGTTCAGCTTATATATTTCCTTACACCCATTTAATGTAAAACATCAGATATGTAAAGCGGTTCTAGCCATAAGATAAAAGTATAAATAACAACATTACGGTCATTGTAAATCAATAAAATACAAAATGGATGTTTGTATTTAACAATTCAAGGAAGGAAATACAGGAAAATAAATTTTAATTGAAGCCTTTTATAAAAGATACTAAGAAACGATCTACCCCATCTTTATTAAAACATTGATTAAAATGAGATAAATTATGTATAATGTAGTGCTACTCCTAGTGCTAGATCTGGGCTATAATGTAAGTGCGGGTGATCAATGCCCCAAATCACTTAGATTACAAACGGAATGCGTTATTATGTTTAATTTATTATTTTATTATTTCTAAGTTATTTTAAGCTTTTATTTTAAATAGTTGATAATGCTTCAATTTTCCACTGCAATGAAACGTTTCTGTTGTTCTATAATGAAAGTGTATCATCTGCTTTACCACCACCATCAAAAATATTTCTGTAACACATGGAGTCATTAAAAGGATGACAAATATGTAAACAGAAACAAATCCAAATAAATCTTCGTATTATTCGTCACATAATTCGGATATTGAACCAATAACACAAATATCATTGGAACATATATGATACCAGTAGGTGATCTTATTTTTTTTTGTTATCTACACTTTCTTTCGCAAGTGCCTCATTTCATAACAATCCAGTAGGCATAAATTGTAATCTTACAATGCGGTAATCAAAGACAATTTTGTCTTCTTAATATGTGGGTTATCTGAAAAGTTCTCGAAATTACCCACAGATTGCAGCAGTATTGTAGAAGCAATTTTGTTTACAAAACCATATTTCATAGAAACATTAATGCAATATCATAAAGATTGTTCAAGAATCAGATTAGGCATAGCTGTGTGTGTACGGAAATATAACAAATATGGAGCATATATGCGGTTATTGAGTACTTCGTAAGGAAGGGTATGAATGCAACAGATATTCATACCAAGATCACAAACATTGTAGCAGACTCTACACTATCATTTTCATTAATTTATAAATAAATCACGCAACTTCAATGCGGCCGTGAAATCTCGGAATATGGCACATGCAACGGAAGAGAAAAATCCGCAACGGTAGCAGAAATTATCAATAAAATAAGCGGGGTAGTTCTGTAAGATCGCCGGAATAAAGGCTTCCGAAGTTTCTAGGGATTTCAGGGGAACGTGTGTTTCGTATTTTGAGAGAAAAGTTTGTCGTCATCCGTAGTGTAGTGGTTACCATGCTAGCCTATAGTTCCCGAGGTCACGGGTTCAAACCCGGCGGAGGGCGGTGGGTTTTATCGGGCGTAAAAATCTTTGGCATGGCTTCCTTCGGAAGGGAAGTAAAGTACAGTGGTGCCGCGTTGTAGATTTACGACATGCAAAAGAACCTTAAGCCTGATAAAGAGACATCTGAGCAAAATGACCGATTCTTTCACGCAATAAAGAATGGGATGCTAAGGACCACAGCAGTTAAAGAACGCCCATAAATAAAACTCAATTTTAGAGAAAAGTTGAACTTGAAAAAGTTATCTTCAAGATGGGTGTCGCAACTTGCCGTCTCTGGATCAAAAGCTAATTATGGTGCAAATCTCTGCACAACGTTTTCATAGAGACCCCATCCATATTGTCGTCTATTTGTAACAAATGATGAAACAGGGGTGCATTACTACATACCTATATCAAAACAGCAGTTAAGTAATGGAAGCACCAAGATTTTCCATAACCAAAGTTGGCAAGGTGTGTGAAAACTTCCAGGAAGATCACAGTATAGGTTTTCTGGGATGTTAAGGATGTGGTGCTAACTGATTAGCTTCCCCCTGGAAAATATATCACAGAGCGATTATGATAAACATTCTGGATC
The DNA here is from genome assembly GCA_030765065.1 of Deroplatys truncata. Lineage (NCBI taxonomy): Eukaryota > Metazoa > Arthropoda > Insecta > Mantodea > Mantidae > Deroplatys > Deroplatys truncata. Next base: position 214,097,118 of record CM060978.1, on the reverse strand, counting down.
ATCTCAAGATCAAGAGAAAAGGCGAGTTTTGGCAAAGACGATAGTCTGCTTTCATCAAGACAATGCTCGTTCTTACATAGGCTTGTGTAAGTGGGACATGAATTGCTGTCACACCAAACTTGTTCCCCTGATTTTTCTCCATCAGACTTTCATATCTTCCCTAAACTGAGAAAGAAATAACTTTTTATCTGATGAAGAACCTAAATCTTCAATTGAGGCGTATGTTGCAGGCTTGGAGGAATCTGACTTCCGCGACGGGTTAAGGGTCGTGGAACATGGCTGAACCAAGTGCATTGATGACTAAGTTGAAAAATAAGAACAATTTTAAAAACCAGTGCCATAATTTTGTGCCTGAATCCGAGAACTTTTCGTTCATATTGTATTGTACACAATACAACAGAAACTATGATCCATGTTGGATAACAATAACTGAAATATTCTCTCCATCTTATATGAAAAACTTAGAATTTTTCCAAGCAGAGTAACATTCTATTTCCTCACGTATTTGAAATCATTTGTAATGGTTTAATGTTTATAAGGATGAAAGACTCCCACGTTTTAAAAAGTACTCATTTCATGTCAATTTATACTCTTGCGAGCGTATCAAGATATCTTTACATGTGTGATTCAGATGTAACGTTTAAGATAAGATGCTTCACTCTGTTCATCTGATCACCATGAAGCCACGTCTGCGGCATAGAGGCTTCACTTGCATAGCATAGACATTCTTAAAATTGAGCTTCTGTACCATCTATACTGCTATTAATCATGTGGAGATTGAGGCAGTATTTTTAACACTTAAATGATTTCAGTCTAATTATATAATATATAAATTCAATAACAGCCCGCCTTAAAGCAATATGTGTATGTAACAATATATAAAAAGTGTATATTACAGTTATTGTATATGTTTATATTATTGTATACATGTGTGATAATGTTATGTGAATGTATTATGTAATTTAATAATGTAGGAGCTGTGAGAAATAGGTCAAAAGTTGCTAACAAAGAGGTAACAATGAGGTAACCTTGACTCAATAATGATTAAAAAAGTTTAACAATACTGCTTGTGATTCTTGGAGTAAAAATAATGTAATTTTTGTGACAGTTTATAAAATAGCCAATCAACAACCAGAAAAAGCTTTAGTTTAATAAAAATATTCTATTGAATTAGGAATAGCCAATCAAAAACTGAAATATAGCAAAATTTACAAATATAGAAGTCAGTTGCTTGTAGACAGTGCTCATAACCGGATGCGAGATGTGTCCTCGAGAAATTTAATACGTATTTGTGTGAAACGAAAATAGTTTTACGTGTTAAAAAGTGCAAGTAATTAATTAAAGAATCTCAATGCTCTCTATATCAATGAAGTGTTATTTAAATCGTGTCAAGTATTAATAAATGGAGTGAAGGAAAGCTTATAATCTTTGTAAGCCTACATTCTTCAGTCGCACCACAACCCTGCAAAGAGAAACGTGTCTCTAACAATAATAGTGACGCAGCTCAGGCAATCATAAAATATAATATTTAAAGGAACAGTCAAATTAAAAAGTTAATATTTTTAAACTTGGGGCAAAGGCCACCGGAAAGTACATTTGAGGCTAAGGCTACCGGAAACTTTTTCCCATACGTGCGGTTGCAACTACTTCAAGTTCGGCTCCCCAAACATAAGAACAACAATACAACTCCTCCTACAAAAAAATATCTACTTCAAATTGACGCCCAAAGCGTGGAGCAAATAACAATACTCCTCCTAAAATTAACGTTTCTCAAGATTTCAGGATGAATTGCATTTCCAGTGAAATATCGGTATCGTATTTTACGGAGAATGTAATAATTCCTCTATATAGGTAAGTAGTAACGAAAGTAAAAATATCTTTAAAATGCAAACTGGACGACGATAAATACGAAGACTATTAAAGAAACAGAATTTACAGTAATATTTTACTGTAAATGACGCAAGACTTGTAGTTGGTGGCCGTGATGAGGGAGGTAGGAATTTAAAGGGCAAAACCTAGAGAGGCATTTTAATACCGTATTCTCATTTCATGATTTTCTGGACTTCTTAACTTTCTTAATTAAGATGGGTCCTTACATTCCTAAAGCTTTTATTCATTTCTAAAAGATCTGGGGTTATTGCATTTGATATGCGTATCGCAGCTAAAGGCGATATTGTACATGAAAACGAAACTGAGGGCAGATAAATGTAAATAAAGAGAAGCAGGAAAAAGAACATATAAAAGCGAAATGAAAGAAAACATGAACTCAATAATTCATGAAAATAAATAAACGCTAATAAATATTGGCTACACGCTGATACAACCCGGAAGCGAGGGGTATAAATAAACATTGTGTTTTATGGAACAGCCAGTGGATGATGCAATAAATTCAATAGCATTCGTACTAAATGCAGGTTCACTGAAACAGCACACCATGCATGGAATACAAATAACCCACAATAGGAGTTATTATTTGTCAGCGTAGGAAGCGTCTTGATACCTTCCATAAAATGTAACACTTTTTGTTCGAATACTGAATCATCTATTTATGTCTAAGTATAACAACACAATACTGAAGTTTTATTAAATTTTATAACATTCTCCTTAGTACTTTGACCTCATTTATGCACATTTTCTAATATAAAATAGGGTTCTTAGATGTCCATAGCTTAAGGGTCATTCCTCTTGCTGTCTTTAAGACAGTATAATCTCATGCTGTTAAAGTCTTCGCTTGTTTAACAGCCTTTTTTCCATCTCTGTATAAACTGAATACACGTGTAGGCCAATTCACTATTTTCAATTCTTTGACACCTTCCGTTACATCCATGATTATTCTGTTTTGAGGCCGATCTAATTTCTCTGTGGGTTTTGGTCTACAATTATATGCTTTCCATTCTAACCTTTGAATTTTAATTTCGTTTATTGCATTATTTCCTTTGATTATCTTATTTAAGAGCTGGTATTTATTATTTTACATGTAATATTTGTTTATTTAATTAGTAAAATAATATTTCAGGGATTATCCTTTCAAAGACTGGAAAATTTAGGACCTAGGTTTTATTCATGTATCTTAATTGTAGAATTTCGGATTTGCTTCTTTATATACTAGGATAATTGAAATAAATATATTTGGAAAAATATATTTTATTAATAATTGATATTCATTTTATGTCTTCTGCTTATCTATATTTTTATTGCTTAAATTGTCACATTTGGCAGTAGAATTTGAATATTTAGTTTTAAGTGATGTATTGATCTTTAAGTGATACTGCACAGATAGCGTTTTCACCCTCACATGTTTCGTTGAAAATTGGTTTATTTGTTATTATGTTAATAATGCTTCAGACACTGATTTAATTTAAAATATGTTTTTCCTTAGTTTTTAACTGTTTATTTAGTGAGCGCATAAATAAGCTAAGCAGGTTGCTGATAAGGAACCATGTTGTTTAACGTCCAGTTTTAAAGTAATTTCATCATTTAGGCTGCTGTTTATTTCCACTTTAGCTGTGGTATGAACCTACAGGTCACAGGCACAAAATGTCGAAGTTATGGGTTATTATAGTAATTGCAATTTGATACTCAGGCATGTTGAAGGCAATTTGGGGTAAATGTGTATCAAAATTGCTTCACCTCTCCTGAATAAGCGAATATACCATCGTTATTAATAAAAAAATCTAATGTGTTACACTCACATGGCTTACTCTATTCTTGTACAAACTATTTTTACAAACTCTTACTCTCCATGTACCTTATGTTAATCGAGATAAACATCTTATTGCTAATTTTCTTGTAGGTGCAAGGGGAATATGGTAAGCTATAAGCGATAGTCAAATATTTTAAGAGCGGGTTGCAGCGTGGAGCATTCCATTCTCCTTGCATGTGCAGGACATAAAAATAAAATGTATATCTTGAGAGTGTTTTAATGTTATTTATATTTAACATTATTGTAGCCCCACGTTGTGGACCAATTTGCAGTAACATTATGGTTGTTTTGTTAGCCCCACGTTGTGGTAGCCAATTTGAAGTGGTATACTTGTAATGTTATATTTAATTTGTTGAGCCCCACGTTTGGGAGCCAATTTGCGATGGTAAATTTATAGTGTTTGTGTATGTGTTTACTCAACGTGGTGAAGCCATCTTGTGACGTGATTCATTTGTTAGGTTTGTTAGCTCCATCTGGTGTTAGCAATTTGCGGCAGTATTAGTTTTTGTTTGAAAGAATGCTACTGTTATTTTATTTAATTTTGGTTCTCTGTCCTCCGGCTAGCTATGATCTTTTGGTCAAGCACTTCTCTTTACACAGGTTGTGTAAACGGAAAGGAATCTTTTATCCAAAGATAACACTGATGAAGAAATTTGCTTTACACTTTTATTGTCGAACACATTAACTATCACATTTACACATTGATCTTGACACTCGCCAAACTGAAACTGTTATAACAACTTCTTACTGATCACTTTTAATTCACGTACTTCAACCTTTTGTATAATTAACTTTACCATACTTGAGATTTTACATAACTCTTATACGCGTAACTTGCGAATCGATAGGCGATGTGTAATATTTCTGCTGGACTGAAGGCGACGTGTAGCCTACAAATATTCTCGACGAACTGACGGACTGAAGACGACGTGTAGTGTACAAAGATTTTTGATGAACTGACGGGGTCTTTACCTCTAACCTACCTTTTATACTCCTACACCCAGATATGCCTAAAGATTATAACTGAGCTGCAATTGGCTAATAAAACGCGCCAACATTAGCGTCTATTTTTATATCCAATGAAAATTATGAATACATATGCTCTAGGGAAATGTTCCAGAAGATTCTAAAGGAAAACACGCCAACATTACGTAACTTCCTCGTTTCCAATAATGATAAACAGCTCACCCCCTCGCTGCATTATTGCACGCTATTATTGTCAGTTTCAGTAAGGCAGTATAAACTTACTTTCCAACAATAATTACAATCAACAAATATCTCAAATTAATGTCACACAAAAATGCATATTCATACTATAATCACTCTTTACATTTAAATAATTTGTGATACAAATTACTGCATCAATCTTGAATTTTCTGGGGATGTCCCCAAAAGTCCTCTTTATTCTGAACGAGTTTTGCCTAACTGGTAAATCGCAAGAGATAGACAAAATTTTACTACATAAAATGTAGAGCTCGTTAAAACACACAATAATGTCATAAACATTGTTTTTGTAAAGTGAACCATATTCGAGATATTCCTTGTTATGTCTTTGAATTTCCAATACTTACACTTTTTCTCAACTGAGAATTCGTTGTTCTTTTTTTATGGCCTTAAGGCCTACTATGTTCCCCTTGTTTTGTATTTGCAAGGGCAATATAGAAATACAGTAGCCTTTAAGCATAGACATATCTCTTAATAGCTGGTTGCTAGGTGCAGCACCATTCCCTTTGCCACATATTCATACTCTTTGCATATCCAAGACAAAAAAAAAATGAATAACGAATTCCCATTTGAGAAAAAGTATACGAATTGGAAAATATAAGGTAATAACAAGCAATATCTCGAAAATGGTTCACTCAACAAAAAAAATGTATATGACATAAATTGTGTATTTTAACGCGATCTACATTTATTGTGCAGTAAAACTTTGTCTATCTCTTATGGTTTACCAGTTTTCAACAGTCGTTCACAATGAAGAATGCTTTTATAGACATTCCCAGAAAATTTGAGATGTACAATTCATCTGCCATAAAAATGTCTTAAAATTATGGTATTTCTTTCAAAATCGTTAGACATTTTTGAGAAAACTAAAATTTTTGAAAAATGTTCCATAAAGGGTAATCTGGGGTGGGGAATTTTCTTGAAAACCTTTGTATCGCATCTCTGGAAGATACTGAACCTAAATACTAAGTTTGGTGTTTATCCGACTGTTCGTTTCTGAGTTATGCTGTTCAAAGACACACATACGGACAGGTTTCCAAAAATCATCTTTTTGGTTCAGGGGGCCTCAAAACATATATTTCCGGTGAAATCTCGGTATCGAATTTTTGGGTGGAATACAGTAGATAAAGTAATAAATGAACAGTGTTTTCACTACTTAGCGTGAAAGCACCCTATAGCATTTCTGGGCAAACAAATGACTGCTTCTAATGAGTTACTTATTAATTGGAAACTGCCTGTTAAAAATAAAAATGTCGCTTTTATATTTTTCCTTGTGTTGTGAGATTTACGTGGCATCTGCCAGCAGCGAGCGTATCCTTTTGTAATTTTTATTTATAATATGCAAGTTTCAGCATTTGAAAAGAGATCTGTATCTCAAATGTTTTGTTTAAGTGTGCTGCGTAGGGTGCAAATTTTTTGAATTTATTTAGCATCCTATGTATAAATATACCAAATAGAAGGGGTTATACATGCCCCTTTAAAACATATATACATATTAATGATTACATTGAAAACGACTAGCCACCATTTTGGTCTATCTTTCATAGATTTGAAGGAAAACTCTAAAAACGTAGAGAAGTTTGGCAGCAGCGCACTTTGCCTTGTAGGTGAATGGGAATATAGCACTCAACAGGTAAGCTTAGGTATGTCGCAGAATGAAATACGCTCTGTTTCCGATGCCGCTGCGAAGTTATTTCTGCATAATAGGAACTGTATTATATTCATTAATGGTATTTAATTCCAAAGACAGTTCTTTCTTGTATTTTCAGCAACATTTTTAACTTTTAATGAAAGGAACTAAAACCGAAACACATAATGCAACGTACTAACATCGATTAGGCTAGCTAAACAACTTAAAGTTTGTATAATTACTGTTTTTACATTTTATGCAACGTTTGACCACTTATTACATAGTTCTGTATTAGAGAAAGTTTCGTAAAATTACAAGATCATCGTTTGCTCTATGTCTGTCGGTTTAGAAGCAAAAACTTTACCCTTCATAGTCCCCACATGGCTAAGTCGCAAGGTGTAAGGACCTTGAAGGCCATTCGGTAGTACCACGCCCGCCTATCCATTCAGTAAAATTATCATTATGGAATTCGTGTACGAGTAAAGCGTAATGGGGTGGTGCCAAATGAGTTGGTATCTCCGGTCTTTAGGACAAGAACTATTATCTAACTCAATAATGACTTCATGCAACGTGTCCCTGTAATCTTCATTTGTCACAGTAACCTCATAAAAATATGGCCAATTACATCAGCACTGCATGTGCCTGGCCGGAACGTGACACGGCAATAATTAATTCCTCTCAATTCTGGTCAGAGCAGTACAAACAATTATGTCTGTTTCCCTAACTTAAAAGTAGCTTCTTCGTACCATAAGATAGTCTTATAAAAATTGGTAGGTATTAGATTCGAGACGAATCATGAAACCTCATTAAATTCTAGACGTCTATCAGGATCATCCTGATGTAATGCTTGTAGTACTAAGCATTTAATATTTCATTTCTAGTGTTACTAAATTTCTTCTCTAAAATGCTTAATTCGTTGATCCTTGGAAGAATTCTTACTGATTTGTTGGGGAATGAACACATGCTTGTGTAACGTTATGTAAGTTTTCATCAATAGTCATAGACAGATCTTGTCAAATCTAATTCTGAATCGATCTATTCAAACAGTTCATTTAAATTGTACATTCCTTTTCTATTTGGTTGCTTAAATACCTGGAAAAGATTTAGAAACTCTTTCCTTACTTCCGAATAGTTGCGGTCAAGCTGCGACCCCCTTTTCCTAGAAAAAATACGCTGTTCAGTATAGTCTTCTGTGCATATTGGCACACACGCATACAACTGTCTATGGCGACATTCATAATAGTTATTCGAGCGGGAATAAGTTTAAAATAATTAAAATTTCTAGCATTATTAGCGTAACATAGCATGCCGCCTTGTGTATACAATTTGTAACAAGTTGTACTTGTAGAATTCTCAATTTCGGAAGTATTCGTTTTATTTTGTAGTATTCTAAGGAATACCAATTTAAGTGCTGTTCTTTTGTTTCCCCTGAGCTCATCCAAAGATAATCAGTATCAAGGTAAGCACATACAAAACAGTGACTTACTATCAGCCTCCTGTAAGTAGTTTCTGTATGCATTTTATTGCAGATAAATGTATTAAGATATCCTGGTGTGGTTTACTGTAAATGCTTTTGAAACAATAAATTAAATGTTACTGAATATTCCGTTTAATAATTTGGTTTGTTTGTTATTTTCTCTTAATGTACCCATGAATTGCCATTGCCACTATAATAGAAAATTTTATACCTTTATTAACATGTAGGATTTACATGAAAATATATTATTACTGACGTGCTGAAGTATAATGAATACTTTAAGTAATATAAAAGTTGTATATCTACATATAAAATTGACATTAATTTCTTAATGCTTAATGCTGCAAATTCTAATTATACGAGGGCGGATCAAAAAGTAACGCACAATAATTTTTTTCTGACTTGGTATTTATTGCCGCTGGAATGTTGCAATTTCACACAGATACAGTTTGAAGTTTTCACTACAGAGGGTATTTCTTGTTTTATGTGCAGCTCTAGCGAGAGAAGCGTAAATTACGCAACAAAGATGGCGCGCATGTTACTGTCGTCCACGCGTGAAGAGCAGGGAGGTGTGGTTCGATATTTGTGGACCAAAGAGCATAAACCGACTGATATTCACAGGGATATGCGTGGTGTGTATGGACTGATTGTAGCGTAGCAATGTCTCCAGGTGGTGTGTATTCTCCCTAGAGGGCCGTGTGAATCTTAGTGATTTGCCACGCTCCGGGAGGCCGGTAAGAGCTGCAACCCTGCAGAATGTCAGAAGCACTGAGGCGGCAATTCTGAACGACCGGCGTGTGCAATTGCGAACCTTATCACAACAGTTCAACATTTCCTAAGGTGCAGTGTACGATATTGTTCATGACACATTGACATTTCGTAAAGTTAGTGCTCGTTGGGTGCCTAAGAATCTGACAGACAACCACAAGGGCCAGCGAATGAATGACGAGCTTGGATCCCCTAACGCGGTACACCACAGTAGGGCATGACTTTCTGAAAGGAACCGTTACTGATGATGAATTCTGGGCATACCCTACACGCCCGAAACCAAGCAGGCAAGTATGGAGTGGAAACATGCTGAGTGTTTCCACAGTGAAGAAAAAATTCAAAGTGACCCAATCTGCTAGGGAAGTGGTTATGACGGTGTTCTGGGATATGCATGGTGTTGTATTGGTGGACTTTACTGAACACGGGACCACTGTGAATGCTGCAGCCTACAGGAAAACTTTGGTGAAGTTGCGTAATGCCCTTCGTGACAAACGCCACAACATGAATGCTGAAGATGTCAAAATTCTTCATGACAATGTTCGCCCCCATGTTGCTGCTCTTTGTCAGAAAATCACCAAATTTGGTTGGGAGGTGCTCCAGCATCCACCATACAGTCCGGATCTCGCACCGTCGGATTTTCATCTGTTTGGTCCCATGAATAAATTTATGGCCGGCCAACGTTTTGCGATGGATGCGGAAGTGAAATCAGCAGTCCGCAGATGGCTATACTCCAGGGAAACAGACTTCTACGAACAGGGCATATTGAAACTGGTATCACGATGGGAGAAATGTGTTGAGAAACTTGGTGACTATGTCGAAAAATGGGTAAAAAGTGTAAGTTCATTTATGTTTTTTGTTGTTGCTGTTGTTTTAACCATTAAACTTATTTCTTAAAAAATTATTGTGCGTTACTTTTCGACCCGCCCTCGTACCAATTGAATTTAGTTTGGAAGTATATGCGCAATTGAATCCCAAGGACTACAAGTACAAATTTTGTACAAACAAGGGTTCATTCAAATTTTGAATCACAGAGGGTATCCTCAGGCAAGGAAATGATTAACAAAGCTGAGGGTCGCACTACCTGAAAATAAGAACAAAGACCTCGAAATTAATATTAACAATATTTTGTAAAATTTATGACTTTTCGCTTTAAAAATAATTTCTGTTAACAATTAACTGAACTTTCTAAACAGTCTGTTCGGACAGTTTTCTGTGAAGCGTATTTAGAAAATGCAGGCCGCTTTCCAACAAGTAGGATTTTCTCTAAGTGACGTCACATGCGAAATTAAACGTGCTCTACCCTTGAAGAATTTTTATTTTCGGAAACGGTGCTTTTAGTGGCATATTGTATAAACTGGTATTAAGCAAGGAAGATTTTTCTTCTTTTCCAAGTTTAAGAGTTTTACAATGATTTGAAAGCTATAAATTCCATGTAATTTGTTGTAATTCACTTAATAAACATGGACCAAATCTACAAAGCCTACTTTCTTAGACTAATCAATATGCTCCAAATCCTTAAGGTATAAGGTGTTTTGGCTTTAAAATATATATTTCATAACATTTTGGCATTTGTTTCTTCATATTTTGCCTGTCTCATTTATAATACATAATGCATTCAATTCAACAAATCAGCTTGATTAGTTCTGAAGCAAAAAAGTTATTTAGGCTACTTATTAAATTCTTTATGGCTAGAATACGCATATAATTCGGAGTATGATTCTTCAACTTAATTAATACATCAAAAGGGTTAAGTATTATACTTCCTTTGTTTAACAGTATAATAACTTCCGATTTTATTCATTTGTTCTTTCCTTGTTTGTTTTGAAGTTAGTGAACACTATTCCGTATCTTCAACGAACTAATAATAATCCATGATAAGAATATATCATGACAAAATGCATAATCTTTGTATTCAACTAAGGTTCTCTCAGCAATGCAATTTTATTGCTACAAAATATAAAGTGAAGCAACATTAATTATAGCTCGAAAAAGTTTAATTCCCGAACTATAAGAAGCAAGTGGGAAATGGTTGGGACGGTGAAACGTTTGCAAAAAGTATGCAGAAGATTAGGGATTTCATCAAGCAAAAAGTGCGCCTGCGGCTGTCTATGGAATTTTTAAGAGGGAAAAAGTAAAACTTCCCTCGTATATCTCTCTCTCTTCCACTTTTTAAAATATTAACAGCTTAACAGCTTAATGGAGCTCTGCATATTTTCTACAAATTGAGATTCTCTCGCATTAAAAGCCGGAGTGGGAGCCTCAGCGGAAGTAGTAGAACGGAAACTACTCTATTTTCCTGCAACATTTGCTCTTTACCTCTGTTACATATTAATGCGCTCCAAAATACTGTGAGAACTCATTACAGTTTATTTGTTCTTTATGCATAAATAAGGTTAGTCATTTGTTACTCCGGTGACAATTTACAAGCAGCTTCCAGACGACCTTCTTTGAATTCTTTTACACCACCACTTATTTGATGTTAGAAGAGAAAGTGAGGATGTTTTAAACAGTCACAAAAATGTCATTTCAACGCCGCGTTTTATTGATAAAAATCTGATGTGTTACTCTCACATGACCTTCTCTACTCTTGTACAAACTATTTTTAGAAACGCTTATTCTCCATATTAATCGAGACATTAATCTTATTGCTAATTTTCTTGTAGATGCAAGGGGAATTGGTAGGCTTTAAGCCATAATCAAATATTTTAAGAGCTGGTTGCTATGCCGAGTATTCCATTCTCTTTGCATACCAGGACAAAAAAAAAGAATAACGAATTCCCATTTGAGAAAAAGTATAAGATTGGAAAATATAAGGGAATAACAAGCAATATCTTGAAAATGCTTCACTCAACAAAAAAATGTATATGTCATAAATTGTGTATTTTAACGCGATCTACATTTTCTGTGTAGTAAAATTTTGTCTATCTCTTATGGTTTACCAGTTATGCAAACGTCGTGCACAATGAGAACACTTTTGGAGACATTCCCAGAAAATTCAAGATATACATTTTATTTGTCATGAAAGTATCTTAACTGTTTGATATTTTAATCAAAATCGTTAGAGCTATTTTTGAGAAAATTAAAATTTTTGAAAAATGTTCCATGTAAAGGATAATATAGGGTGGGGGGATTTTCTTGAAAACCTTCGTGTCGCATCCCTGGAAGATACTAAACCTAAATACCAAGGTTGGTGTTTATCCGACTGTTCGTTTCTGAGTTATGCTGTTCACAGACTGACACACACACGGACATGTTTCCAAAAATGCTTTTTTTTGGATTCAGGGGGCCTAACAAAATATATATTTCCGGTGAAATCTCGGTATGGATTTTTTGGGTGGAACACAATACTTCTCCCACTTACTATACGTAGTAGAGAATGTAATAAAATGTATATCTTAAGTTTTCTGGGAATAGCCTTTGAAATCCTCCATTCTGAAGGAATTTTGTATATCTTGTAAAACTAGTAAATGTTAAGAGATGAAAAAAACATACTGCCAAGAACTGCAGATTCATTTGAAATAAACTTTTTTGTGAAATCGGCCATTTCTGAGATATCCGTTATTAATGGTTCGAATTATCATTTGGTCATTTTATCCTTTCAGCATTCAGTCATTTCTCGCAATTGCATGGAAACAGTATGGCATTTTAAGGCTAACATATAGCATCCGGTTTTTAAACATTTGATTATCCCTGTTCTCTTTGTATTTATAACGAAATGTGTAATGTAGTTAATCTGTAAATGTTCATTTGGATTAAAATGAAATATAAAAGTAAGTTTTAGTAAGAATAGTTCGGATACCCACTAATAAGTGATAGAGGGTAGAGAAAGGCGTGAATGTAACACATTAGATCTTTTCAAGGTTTCTGGAAATTAGAAACACCTATGTGGAAATGAAATTAATCACTGTCAATTGTTCAAAAGCAGTATCAAGGTCGACCGCGCTAGCTTCTGCAAACTGGTGATCAATTAGTCACGCCGAAAGGGTTGTATTTAAATCCTGTATGAATTAAACCCTAAGTAAATGTTAATAAGTAAAGGCAAATAAAGTCGGTAAGACTTAAAACCTTTTGGATTCAGTGGCCTCAAAACATGTATTTCCGGTGAAATCTCGGTATCAAATTTTTGGAATGCAACGCTTCCCCTACTTACTATACGTAGTAGAGAAAGTAATACCATATACAAGATCCACCCGTTTACTCAATAACAAACTCCTTGCCGGACTGCAATCGATTAGGCACCTGACCGCCTGACGTGTTCCCCTACACGATTCCTTTCGTGCTGCGACTCGATTTAACCTTACACTCAAGTTCGTGAGTGAGTGATACAAGAAATGGGCTATCTGCTCTGAAGATCCAAACACGCTGACACCTCCCCCAAGGGAGTAAAAAGTAACAGCGATAATGTTGGTAATGGGGTTTTAGAGCTCTCCGCAACAAAGGCCGTAAGTATGAAATAATTTTAGTGATAATGTAATTCGTTTATAATGTACTAGCTGGTTGCTTGGCATTGCACAATTAGTATTCTAAACTCGAATGATGAATTAATTAATTTAATTCACCTTCCCCGTTTTCTTTATGATCCAGAGCATTTTTATGGCAAATCCTCCCCTTTACCCCTTATAATTGTAATTTTGTACAGTCTAGGATATTCCTAATAAAGGATGAGAAATTCCTCATGAAGGATGTGAAACATCGGCGTAAAGTCTGACTTCCTTAACTTCCCCTGATAGTCCCTCAAGCTCTGGAAATGTTGCTTAGTCTTTGTACATGAAACAATCCTCGGTGGAAATGGTTGAATACTTTTTTTAGATAATTATAGTCAGTTCAATTTTAAACCTTTGCACTTTCTCCTTAGTCACAGAGTTGTTTAATATTCCTAACCTGAAAGTTTCATAATTTTTTCATAAGCTGAAATGCTTAACATATACAACGAAATAGAGGTAAAGCCCGTGAATATGAAGATTTCGCAATCCCAGGCCACCAAGTTAATCTCTTTGGAAAAGACGCAGTCTGCAACCATCAAGAAGAAAAATATTCTCAGTTTTTAATAAAATATTGGTTCAGTGATTTCTAATGTTAGCAATTTTATCTCTTTAGGCAATTATTTAGCAATAAGATGGATTACAACAAAGGTTTCAAAGGAAATAAAAGCATTTCTAACATGATGGTTATTAGATGGTTTTGGCATCCGGAAATTTCAGTGAATAAATCTATATAATTAGAGAAAACGCTATCCAGAAGTTGTTTCATTACATAAACATGAGCAATATTTTATAAATGACAACTATATAAATCATACGATTCGCACCGTTATAAACAGGATCAATTATCGCCTTTTAAGCTTTCTGTTTGCTTAAGGTGACATCTTGGCCATCTATGTGCATTATACATGTAACCGGCTTTTGCTCTTCTACTCTGTGGAATACACAACTATTTTATTCTTCATGGCGCTCTCAATGAAGACCTTGAAAATTATTTTTAGTGCTTTAGTAATTTATAAATTGAAATTAGAAGGTGCTTTATGGTCCCATATCCCTCAGAAGGAATAGGGTTTTTCAATGGTGAAAGATGTATGAAAATCGGTTGTATGGTTTTTGAGAATACCATACATACATACATACATACATACATACATACATACATACATACATACATACATACATACATACATACATACATACATACATACATACATACATACATACATACATACATACATACATACATACATACATACATACATACATACATACATACATACATACATACATACATACATACATACATACATACATACATACATACATACATACATACATACATACATACATACATACATACATACATACATACATACATACATACATACATACATACATACATACATACATACATACATACATACATACATACATACATACATACATACATACATACATACATACATACATACATACATACATACATACATACATACATACATACATACATACATACATACATACATACATACATACATACATACATACATACATACATACATACATACATACATACATACATACATACATACATACATACATACATACATACATACATACATACATACATACATACATACATACATACATACATACATACATACATACATACATACATACATACATACATACATACATACATACATACATACATACATACATACATACATACATACATACATACATACATACATACATACATACATACATACATACATACATACATACATACATACATACATACATACATACATACATACATACATACATACATACATACATACATACATACATACATACATACATACATACATACATACATACATACATACATACATACATACATACATACATACATACATACATACATACATACATACATACATACATACATACATACATACATACATACATACATACATACATACATACATACATACATACATACATACATACATACATACATACATACATACATACATACATACATACATACATACATACATACATACATACATACATACATACATACATACATACATACATACATACATACATACATACATACATACATACATACATACATACATACATACATACATACATACATACATACATACATACATACATACATACATACATACATACATACATACATACATACATACATACATACATACATACATACATACATACATACATACATACATACATACATACATACATACATACATACATACATACATACATACATACATACATACATACATACATACATACATACATACATACATACATACATACATACATACATACATACATACATACATACATACATACATACATACATACATACATACATACATACATACATACATACATACATACATACATACATACATACATACATACATACATACATACATACATACATACATACATACATACATACATACATACATACATACATACATACATACATACATACATACACGCATATATGTAAATTTTATCTCTCTATAATATTAAAATAGATAAGCATTTTGCATACATTAAGGCTAAGGTGAAAGCCGAGCCAATGTAATTAAAAAATATTGCAAAAAGAAAAAAAATTCTCTGATGTTACATTTACATGAGATTCTCTACTGTCTATCGTTTATTACTGGGTATTGAAACTATTCTTACTAAATCATATTTTTCTATCTGCTTCATTTTAATCAAGATAAACCTTTGCAGAAATAGCTACATTACACATTTCGTTATAAATATAAAGGGAACAACGTGAGTCAAGTGTTTAAGAACCGGACGCCTTATGCTGGCCTTAAAATGCCATACATTTTCCTTGAAATTGTCAGAAACACCTGAAAATCGACAGGACTTGAAAAAATGACGAAGTACTGAACAATTTTAACCATTAATAAACGATATCTTGAAAATGGCTTATACCACAAAAAGTTATATGGCATATATTGCATGTTTTAAAGAGATCTAAATTTTTTGTGTAGTACGTATTCGTCTATCGCCTTAACGTTTATCAGTTATTTAAGATTATACAAAATTCCTTCCGAATGAACAGCACTTCACAGGTTATTCTATGAAAATTCAAGATATACATTTTATTTGACATATTAATATATTTAATATGTAGTGTATTAATTAAAATCGTAAGATACATTTTTAGAAAATAAAAAAAAATGATCCAACAAGTTTTCCATTTAAGGGGTAGTTTGGGGCGGGGGAATTTCTTCAAAATCTATGTCACATATTTTCAAAATACTGAACTTAAATAGCATGTTTGATGAGTATCCGAGTTTTCGTTTTTGAATTATGTTGTTTATAGACACACACACAGATACAAACATAGTCCTCTTTCTAAAAATGCTTTTTATGGGCTCATGGGGCCTCAAAACGTATTTCCGGCGAAATCTCAATATATAATATCTGGTTGGAGTACAATACTTCCTATACTTGCTATACGTAGTGGGGAAAGTAAAAATCATAAGGCTTAGCCTAATTATGGTGCTGACCGAGAGAGTGCCTAGCGTGTTTGTTTCTGTACTTGCAGACTTGCCAATTACATGGCACTTCGCTGATCGCAATTTCCTTGCAGAGAACAGCTTTTCATAAAGTTCAATATTTTTACTGCAGCGCTGTTGGAATCGAGAGATCAAGTAAACGAGATCCCGCTTTTACGCGACGGCAATGAATCCGCTCTGCAATCAGAACTTAACGACGTCGTAAACCATCGCCATAACGGAGCCTTCCTTTATTCATTTTGTTCACCCAGAGAGCGCTCCCTGCACCTACCTTTCTACATACAGGACGCAAATTTCGCGGTCATTTTCACGGCTTTATGCACGCTTCATAAATTCATCTTTAGCCATCAGATATAAATACATCGTGACATACAGCGCAGGCGCTCTAAATTCCCTTCAGTATTATACTGGGTGCTCAGGAACCTATAGATAACGTCATGAGGCATTGGTTAGTGTTTTTACTTTCTCTGCCGTTTACCTATGGTAGGAAGAGGAAGGGTTTATTCAGCGGCGGCTTGTGAGTATACATTTTGGGTGTTCACAAAATGTTAGATTCAACAGGTCTGAAAATGTGAAATAGCATATTGTGGCGTATCAGTAAGGTAATTGCCATTAGCAGACACAGTATTGTGTTGCATTGTCGCTACTAGACATTAAATTATTGGGTTTCTTTGATTTTTCGGCTTAACAATCCCTCCTTTTGGCGCGGAACACGCCAAAAGAGAGGGCTTTGTTTGAAATTCGTCCGGTATGACGCCAACTCTGTCCAGCTTGGCTAGTATAGTTAGCGTCACTTGAGTGAGGGCAGTCGTTATAGTAAGACGTGTGGTTAGTCCACGGCTTCGGAGCATCTCCCTCCGTCCTTTCTTCCTAGTTCACAATGTAGAGTCGCCAAACGTTTGTTAATAAATTCCAGGGAATGTGTGTTATGTAATGTTTTTGTGTAATGTCTTCCTCTAAATTTTATACACCAACATCCCGGTCCTCTTGCTGTAATGAGTTGCGTTCCCCCATGTGCGTGCTGGGGTGAAATAAATTTATTCATTTTCTGGAAACCTTTTAGCCCCTCAGCCCAGCATGTAACATTTTAACTGTTTAATGGTTATGATTACTGATATAAATAAAACCATTTCCAATAATAATAATAATAATAATAATAATAATAATAATAATAATAATTCATAGCTTGTTTGACAAAAGAAAGGGTTGTTTTGTAGATCCTTATAGTACTGTACTGTACTGTAGTGGAGAGCAACAACGAAATAATATGTAAGCTTTCGCTACTCTCCATTAATATTATAATTTATTAGCAGTCACCAAGTCAGACTTTCTGATACAGGAAAATGACATAATTTCTTCGTATAAAATGTGCTGTCCCTTCATATAGTCCAAACAAAAGTTAATAAATATAAATACACGTTACACTGCTCGTAAATACACGTTAAATAGGAAAAACTATGCGAACATCATGACTGACACCATCTATTTATAAAGAAACTCCATGCGTCTGTTTTTCAATCACGCAAATGCCTTTATCACTTTATGATTGAAGCCTTTAGAATCATAACATAATCTACCATAACTCATCCAGAAATCCATTATATATATATAAAAAGTGATCAAAAGTTTCCGGACATCTGGCTGAAAATGACGTACGAATTCGTGGCACCCTCCATCGGTAATGCTGGAAGTCGATATGGTGTTTGCCCAACCTTAGCCTTGATAACAGCGTTCACTCTCGCAGGCATACTTTCAATCAGGTGCTGGAAGGTTTCTTGGGGAATGGCAAAACATTCTTCACGCAGTGCGGAACTGAGAGGTATCGATGTAGGTCGGTGAGGCCTGGCACGAAGGTGTTCTATAGGATTCAAGTCAGACCTCTGTGCAGGCCAGTCCATTACAGGAATGTTATTGCCGTGTGACCACTCCGCCACAGCCCGTGCAGTATGAACAGGTGCTCGATCGTGTTGAAAGATGCAATCGCCATCCCCGAATTGCTCTTCAACAGTGCAAGAAGGTGCCTAAAATATCAATGTAGGTCTGCGCTGTGATCGTGCCACGCAAAACAACAAGGGGTGTAAGCCCCCTCCAGGAAACACACGACCACACCATAACACCACCACCTCCGAATTTCACTGTTGGCACTACACACACTTGCAGATGACGTTCACCGGGCATTCGCATTACCCACACCCTGCCATCGGATTGACACATTGTGTACCGTGATTCGTCACTCCACACAACGTTTTGCCACTGTTAAATAGTGTAATGTTAACGCTCCTTACACCAAGTGAGGCGTCGTTTGGCATTTTCCTACGTGATGTGTGGCTTATTAGCAGCAGCCGCTCGACCATGGAATCCAAGGTTTATCACCTCATGCCTAACTGTCATAGTACTTGGTGTGGATCCTGATGCAGTTTGGAATTCCTGTGTGATGGCCTGGATAGATGTCTGCCTATTACTCTTTACGACCCTCTTCAAATGTCGGTGGTCTCTGTCAGTCACCAGACGAGGTTGGTCTGTACGCTTTTGTGCTGTACATGTCCCTTCACGTTTCCACTTCACTATCACATCAGAACCAGTGGACCTAGGGATGTTTAGGAGTGTGGAAATCTCGCCTACAGACTTCTGACGCAAGTGACACCCAATCACCTGACCACGTTCGAAGTCCGTGAGTTCCATGGAGCGACCCATTCTGTTGTTTCAGGATGTCTAATGATTACTGAGGTCGCGGATAATGAGTACTAGGCAGTCGGTGGCAGCACAATGCGCCTAAGATAAAAAATGTATGTTTGTGGGGGTGTCGGGATAATTTTGATCACATAGTGTATATACAGATATATATATATATATATATATATATATATATATATATATAACACGTTTTTTTTCTATCCATATAACTATAGGTAACATACACTCGCATTAGATCTCAGTTTCATTTTGAGGTGAGTGAATTGGTATAAATATTCAGTATACTACCATCTAAGGGGATTTATGCCAAATAGAAAAGTAAACGGGGGTTCCCAATTTCACGGCCTTTCACTCTCGCATGAATGAAACTTCTGTAGCAGAGTGCTACCGCCTAGTGGTATTGACGTAAACTTGCTGTTGAGAGATGAATGATAAGGGTGAATGCACTTCAAGTGTGCACGACCCAACTGTATTACCCATAAGGTAATTGGGTCATATCATTTGTGCATGTGCAAAATGTTCTAAAACCGTGCACAAGTCTAGCTCATAGCTCTGTTGCCATATCTCATCGAGTTTAGAGGAACGGCGCGTTAAATTTAAACGTCGTAGATTTTAAATTATCGCATATACGTTACATGTTATAGCATGCGAAGAGAAAATAATCAATAAATCCCCAAGATATAACTCTTCCATTCTTAAAAATCTTATTATTCCATCAACGTTTTGTTAATCCAGATAAACCTTCAGTTCATATTTACACATTTCATTATAGGCATAAGAAGAACACAATAGGTAAGTCGTTAGTCATGTTTTTAAAGACTTTCTCCTATGTGATAACATTGAAATTTTGCATGACCACGAGAAAGAAAAGGAATAGCGCTTATAATTTAGAAAGCTATAAGCATCTATTTAAAAATTCAAACCAACAACAAGGAATACCTCGGAAATGGTTAACTCTACAAAAAATGTTGTTAGACTTAAATTGTGTGTTTTAACGAGATCAAACACTTTTGTGTATTACGATTTTGTGTATCTCTTATCGTTTACCAATTATAAAAACATTCATTCAGAATGAAGAGGACTTCACAGGATATTCCAAGAAAATCCAAGATATATGCTTCATGAAAATATCTTAAAACTATAGTATGTAAACCAAACTCTTTAGATCCATTTTAGGGATAAAAATTGTGGAACATTTTGCCATGTAAAATGTAGTTTAGTGGTGAGGAATTTTTGATTATGTCTAATCTTTGGAAGACGGTAAACTTAAATACATATTTAGTTTGGCGTTTAACCCACTTTTCGTTTTTGAGTTGTGCTCTTCATAGACAAACAGACCTGTATCTAAAAATGCCTGCTTTTGGATTCAGAGAGTCTTAAAACATACATGCATTTCCGGTGAATTCGGTATCGAATTGTTATGTAGAATGTAATACTTCCTCTACCTATTACACTAGTCTGCATGATATTGGATGACTAAAAGCTAATAAGTGATTCTCACTCACGTTTTATGCTGATTTCAGAACTGCTTTTAGTTTGTTTCTATCAGCTACAGTTTTTTTCACAATTTCGCTTCAAAAATATAGAGATATAAAGATATAGCTTCCGCCACTACACATAAATTTGGGCTTGATGAAGCAATTTGTAAGGGCTCTACCACAGGATGGACCCTGCTTCAAGTACCTTTCCAAGAAATTTCCCTTCATTACACAAGACGAATTAAAGGCTGAAATTTTTGTTGGTCCTCAAATAAAGAAATTGATGAAGGATGAAGATTTTGAGAAGACAATGAATGAGAGAGAGAAATAGAAGCATGGACCGCCTTCCGATCAGTTACTGAAAACTTCTTAGGCAATAACAAAGATCCCAATTACAAGGCCATTGTCGAAACAATGTTGGAAAATTTCAAGAAGATGGGCTGTAACATGAGTGTAAAGGTGCTCTTTCTGCATTCACATATCGACTACTTTCCAGAAAATCTGGGATTATAGTGAAGAGCAGGGTGAACGTTTTCACCAAGATATTAAGGATATGGAGAGGAGGTACCAGAGGAGATGGAACGAAACTATGATGGCAGACTACTGTTGGATGTTGAGGAGGGACAGTCATCTTCAAGGATCTGCGAGGAGGTGAAAGAAGAGAAAGTTTGAAAAAAATTAAATGAAACACTTTGGCTTCTTTTTTTGTTAAAATTTAGTCATGAAAAAAGTTATGGGAGTTCTTGAGAGTATCCTTAAAATGTTTCTTGAATAAAAACTTACCTTGTGTGAAATTTTATTTTAATACTTATCTACGCTCTTAGTAAAATTGTCAAAATATTACTTATTTTGTGTAAAAACCTGACGTGATTCAAGAACACCTACATTTAAGAAATCATCTGACAAAAAGTTTGCAAATGCAGACTAGTGTTATAGGTAAGACCGAGTAGGGTGGCTCAGGCGGCAACATCTGTGGCAAGTATTCGGAGATCCCGGGTTCGATTCCCAGTAACCGCTCACTCTGACCATGGAGTTTTTCATGGTTTTCCCTAGTCGCCAAGGCGAATGCCGGTGTGGTTATTCTACCACGATTTTTTCTCCTTTCTGCCATTTGCTCTCATTTCATCTCACATTCACGTTTTAGGTGTCCTTACAAGTCCTGCAGTGCTGGAGGTGCCTGGCATATGACGCGAATGCATGCGCTTTGGAAAGATTTCTCCCGCGAACGCTAGAGTGAGTTGTCCCGCCCGTTAGGGTCGCTGCTATGCCCTCTTGGGTTTCCTCGCCACTGGTGCGCGGGTGTTCAAACTGAAATGTTAGGAACTTCTGCGCGTCTTTGTGGGCCTGTCTGCCTGCAGATCTAGAACCTCCTCTGGCTCCTTCCTCTCATACTTGCCTCCCGGGGGGTGTAGCTCAATAGATCAAAATGGACGCAGTGAGACTTTTATTAATATTATAAAGAGAGAAAAACTCTGTGTTTTTGGGTGTGTAGTAAATATGGGAATAAAACTGCCAAAATTTCTAGCAATTTTGTGTAATTTTCTTAGCAAATATGAGGATAAAAATGCAAAAGCGCCATCAATTTTGTGTACACTTTCTCTGAAACTGTTTGGTGAGCAATATACATTGCGACCGCACTCAGACAAATGGCTTCCGGTAAACAAGTGCCAAAAAGTCCGTGTTAAGAGGTACTTAAATTTTTCATATATTTGCTGTATAGTACTTTGCTATGAGATACAAAAATACTGCTTCCATTTTCCATATATTTATACTACCTGCTTACGAAATTCATGCTTACTCTTCTCGGAAATTTAAATTGTTCACAAAGTTTACTTTTCAGCTCATGTAAGGTGTGATTACCTATGCATACCTTGTCTTTTAAAGGACCCCAGAGATAATAATAACAATAATAATGGGAGGTTAATTCAAAGGACAAATAACAGTGATAGGTAGATGAGCGAATTTGGTTTTGTGGCCTTTTTTGGGAGATTTAACTGAGGAAGAACATAGTTTTGCATTTTTCCAGCAAGACTCTCCCATAGAACTTACAGTCGAATGTTCTTTGTTGAGGATTCACGAAGTGTTTGTTAACAGAGCCATCACATTCGTTCCACTTATATAACACCTTTAACATCTAAGGTCATATCGCCGACGAGCCATCACTAATACTCACTAATAATAGGCTTCGGACATGAATTTAGGTTAACTTCTATTATACTGCCACTTTGTTTACAAGTAGCGTGAGGAGAGGGGCAGTAGTCTCGTGCGCTACTCAGTTACGCTATAGGAATAGGTGAGCACAGAAGTAAGTATACAATTCTGTAGTAAACTTGAGCTTTTATTACAATGTATATATAAGATGATCAAAATAGTAAATCTGAACTGTGGCAGATGAAATAATCAGTTTCAGGTGCGATTTACTTGCCTGGACAACTATTACAATGGATTACAATATATTTTCTGAATGTATGAAAAGTAAAACCTCTTCTCAAATTAAAAAACGTTTACATCTTGAAAAGCTCCGTTCCACATCACATGATGTTACTAGTGCAAAACGAAACAAACGAACGTCACGCATCTCTGGGAAACGCATGCATTTTCATTATTTAGAATATCATTATGACGCAGCCACGCTACGTCCTGCATCAATAAAGCACTACCTTTGCCTCACGATTGCCGCTTTTCTCTTCCTAGTTGGTTTTTTTATACTTTGCCACGACTGCTCGAGCATGAGATCTTAATCTCTGGGTATGCGTGAGTGTATGTACATAGAAACACGAACGCTTCCTTGGAACACTTTTATTCACCATTAAAATAAGACTTAAGATTTACCGATCACTTTTAAATTCTTACGATGTTACTGTGTATTTTCCAAGACCGAAGACTATCAATTACATCTGATCGTTCGACCCTCTTGCAAGTTCGCACCCAGTCTTCAGACCTCGACGAGACCGTTGTTCCTCACCACACGAGCGTCCCAGCGAGAATAACCCCATCAACGCGCTATACAAAGAAAAAACCTCCTAACTTCCCCTCTCTCCCCTTAAACATTTTTCACCAAAACGGAGAGTCATGAAGCTTCTAGTGACCTTCACATCCTGGCCAGTGCAACTGCACCCATTAATTCCAAGAGAAACTGGCTTCTGCGGTTTTACCCTTTATAACCTGGGGCTGGTCCCTAATTAGCTAAACTGTGCCTGTCTGCCTTTCTGTTGCTTTTAACAGTCAACAATTTTCCCAATGCTTCTCCTTTTAATACATACACTGATATTAAATATTTTATTATTTATTTCGCTATTCTTCCCAGATTATTATGATAATTATTGACTTTATAATTTCGGCTACAATTATAATAGAATATTATTATTAATACCTAACACGGCATATAATTGCATATCCTGGGTTTTTATCTAAAACAATATTCAATTTCTGCTGTGCTATTTCAGCAGCAGAACATTTGCCTACTTGTGTAAAGTGTTGTGTCACATTATTGACAAGTTTCAAGAACTCTGGTATTGCCATCTATGACAAAGACAAATCAAATTTGCGTAAAGTAGACTCACAAGGACATTTCATAGCTGTACGTTTCTCCAGAAACGTTTTAAAAGCAAAATTTTGCAGTTTATTAAATGGGATATTTGTGCTTACTATCATACAGATGAAGCCCTGTAAGCTTCGGTTTGGCTACATGAGTTCGTGGTTTCAGATGTGGATAATATATCCTCACCACTTCATTTCTAAGAAGCAACGAAATATTTTAGGTGTTTTTTTGATTTACAGGTCTTGCGATAAAAACCCTTCTCTCTCGTTTGATTTCAATCTGGCATAATTTATAAAATATATTTTCCCCTCTTACATCAAAATACTCGTATCCATATTCATTTACAAGTAAGACACTCCTTACTGGTTGTTTTCGGCACGTTTGGTCAGCTATCAACGGCCGGACTTCGTAGCTTCAGAACAGGCTGCGTATACTGATCGCTTGCTTAGAGTGAATCCGTGCTTGGGAGTGGGGGTCTCAGTGAAACCCTGTGCTCACGTAACTTTTCCAGTCAAGTGCAACGAAACAGCAACCGTGTTCCGAAGCCTACTAGAAACCTATGGCCCTGTCAATGAAATTAACTTATAACTGGTTTACGCCAAATGTGAAACATAGGTCCGTAAATTTCATGAAACAGGTATAAGATACAGGGATGAAGAGTATTCAAGTCAGAGGTCAAGTATAATACATTTGTTTACGACAGAGTGAATGAGTAAGAGACACGACGCAGGTTTCGAATTTAAAATTTGAATCACTAGGTTTTGCTGATATTTTAGCTCTGTTCGCTACGAAGCGTTTGGCTCGATTTTAATAGTTGTAAATTTTTCTGTTACTTTAATGAAAAGTATGTTTAATACCTACAAAAATGTTTACTTATGAGACCACATTTTAGTATTATTATACAAAGTTTTTATCTTACAGAGCAAAGCGATTGCCTAGAAATGGATTCTAAGTGTAACAGAAATTAATTACATGCATTACGGAAACAACACTCAACTGTTTATATCACAAGTCACACATTTCAAACATTTTGCAAAGCACTAAATTCCAAGATATCTCAAAATAAAACAATGATTATTTTGGAATATTTTGTCTAAAGCTATGGGAAAGGTCCTTTGACGAAACTACAACGTTTAATGAGTTATAGAAGTTTTTTCTGCATTAAGTCTTTGTATATTTGTTTTAGTTTCCCAGTTACAGTAATTCAGTAAAAATAGAGAAAATTTCAGAGGCTACTTATATATAAATATTATTATAATGTAAATATAATTATAAAGATATAAACTGTATTTGCAATGGTAATCTTTTAAAAACAATACATTTAAATAATGTACATTTTTCTACGTAAAGCTTCGTTTAGAGTGGTGAAACTCTTTGCCTTGCATCCTTGAAATGTGTTGAACATAGATACTAAGCGTGGTGTTATTCCAGCTACCTTTTGAATTACGTAGTTTAAACAAACACATACACGGGTATTCTTAATATAATCAATATAGCAACCTAAGATAAATTCAGTCGTTCAGCAATTGAGGATGCAAGAAATTACGCTCTAACTCAGAAAATATTTTAGGACTGTAAGGAATGTGGTTTAATTCTACATATAATTGTTTAGTACAAGTGCACTAAGAATTCTCGTGTTCCAGTTCGTTATAGACGACTTTGTTGGGCACCACTAGCAACTCTCAAATGAATGCAACACCATGTATGGGTCTCATTTCCCAAAGTGTTTCTGTTTCAACCTGTGCGACGGTGTTAATGTAAAACAACACCTTTTTAAAAGATTAAAAAAATAGCTTTTAATTAGAGAGGCGTTATTTAGCCATCCCCTAAGGAATCCGTATGACGTGTGCAACCATTTAGCTGTATTGAACCCTACGTTTATCATGCATGCTGTCTGATTATGTGTTAGGGTGTCTCATTTGTAGAAGTTACTTTGTTAAAAAATTATCTTTTATTACATTACGAGTATCCACCACTTAAGTAAGGGTAATATTACCTTCCACCCCTAAAACTTTCGTTATTGATATTTCAATAAAACATCACGTAAATATGCGCCAGAAATGCGTTAAATTGCTATTTTGTTGCAAATACACAGAAGCATAAAGAAGGCTGAAGTAATAACAAGTTCTATAAAAACAGGTCTACACTAGCCAGTTTTCATACACTTTGCATAGGCTTATGAAAACAAAAAATTGGCAAATCAAGGTTTGTATACTGTTTAAAGCATTGAAAGTGTAAACGAAAATACCGAAATTTGGAAATAGCTAATACCACAGTACGTTTTATTTGACTTAAACACTATCTTTTAACGAGATTACATTTTTCCAGTACTATGTTCGGCAAATCTTGTATATTAAAACATTCAATATGAATGGAGAGGACTTCAAAACTGCTAAAAGAAAATAAAAAACATTCATTTTATTCTTATTCCATTATCCAACAAATTCTATTTCAACAAAAACAATTTTCCTTTTAAGGAATCATATAGGATGGAGGAATCTCGTGCGTACATATTCACTATGTATTATTAACAATTATGTAATTTAAATAGATGTGATTTATCCGAATATTCGTTTACACATACACTATGTGATCAAAGGTAACCGGACACCCCACAAACATACGTTTTTCATCTTAGGTGCATTGTGCTGCCACCCACTGTCTGGTACTCATTGCCGAGACCTCCGTAGTCATTAAACATCGTGAAATAGCAGAATGGGACGTTCCGTGGAACTCACGGACTTCGAATGTGGTCAGGTGATTGGGTGTCACTTGTGTCAGAAGTCTCTACGCGAGATTTCCACACTCCTAAACATCCTTAGGTCCACTGTTTCTGATGTGATAGTGAAGTGGAAACGTGAAGGGACATGTGCAGCACAAAAGCGTACAGACGACCTCGTCTGTTGACTGACAGAGACCACCGACATTTGAAGAGGCTCGTAAAGAGTAATAGGCAGACATCTATCCAGACCATCATACGGGAATTCTAAACTGCATTAGGATCCACTCCAAATACTATGACAGTTAGGCGTGAGGTGAGAAACCTTGGATTCCATGGTCGAGCGGCTGCTCATAAGCCATAAATCACGAAGGAAAATGCCAAACGACGCCTCGCTTGGTGTAAGGAGCGTCAACATTACACGATTGAACAGTGGCAAAATGTTGTGTGGAGTGACGAATCACGGTACAGAATGTGGCGATTCGATGGCAGGGTGTGGGTTTGGCGAATGCCCGTTTGGCGAATGAACGTCATCTGCCAGCGTGTGTAGTGCCAACAGTGAAATTCGGAGGTGGTGGTATTATGGTGTGGTCGTGTTTTTCCTGGAGGAGACTTGCACCCCTTGTTATTTTGCGTGGCACGATCACAGCGCAGACCTACATTGATATTTTAAGCTCCTTCTTGCTTCTCACTGTTAAAGAGCAATTCGGGGATTGCGATTGCATCTTTCAACACGATCAAGCATTTGTTCATACTGCACGGGCTGTGGCGGAGTGGTTACACGACAATAACATCCCTGTAATGGACTGGCCTGCACAGAGTCCTGACTTGAATCCTATAGAACACCTTTGGGATGTTTTGGAACGCCGACTTCATGCCAGGCCTCACCGACCTACATCGATACCTCTCCTCAGTTCCGCACTGCGTGAAGAATGGGCTGCCATTCTCCAAGATACCTTCCAGCACCTGATTGGAAGTATGTCTGCGAGAGTGAACGCTGTCATCAAGGCTAAGGGTGGACCAACACCATATTGACTTCCAGCATTACCGATGGAGGGCGCCAGGAACTTGTATGTCATTTTCAGCCAGATGTGCGGATACTTTTGATCACGTAGTGCACACATACACTGGCCTTTTTCTAAAATCTGGTTTTGATTCAGGAGACCTTAAATTATTTATTTAAATCGAAATTTTGATACTGAATATTTGAATGGAATGCAATATATCCACTACTTAAACGGCAGTAAAATAAAAAGCAACAAACACTTTTCATCCTTCATCTTCTTTTAAACTAAACATTCCACACAATAATAAACACGTGGATTTAGATCTGAAGAACTAGCAGGCCAATCGATTATTGCCTTACTAATCACGTAACGCGAGACAGGGATTTTCTAGACTTTTTCCAGGACCGCCCCTATCTCGTCTAATTTTTCCTCGATTAGGACTGTTCCTATGTTCCCGTATGTTTACAGTTTTACAACCACCTATAAATTGTGCATTTTTAGGTAGGATGACAACAGAGAATTTCCGCATAAATTCATGTGACCCCGCTTGAGGTAAAACAGAATCATAAACACACGCTATACTGTAGTATACTTAATGATAACTACTCAGAGCAAACACAATAGACAGCGTTATATGTTATTTCTACTATAGACCATGTCAGATAATGCCAGACTTAACTCCAAATACGTTACCATGGGTAGGCGCCTTAATAAGACTACCGTAGAGCGAAGTAATTCAACACAAACCCGGTAGAAAATACGATTTATAAATCCTGTTTATTCTTTTATTCATTTAGAGGTTTTAATTGTAATATATTACATAGCCGATGAAGAAAATACTTTTCAATGATTAAATAATTATAAAATTCGGTTCCATGGTAACCATAATTACCCTAAACAAGGACTATTCTTCGTATCGGTTTCCAATTTGAGTATCTGCATTTATTTCCGAGGTAAGTTTTTGTTTTTTTCCGAAAAAATATTTTATTATATGCACGTAGGTTGAATATGTATATTATATAAAATGCAAAATCATTAATACGCAAAAATGTTCTTACTTCTTGCTGCTAGATTATTTTATATTTTATTAAAAAAACATAGATTTTCAGAAGAGATTCTCTTGTTATACATTGTTTGATGGCACTATCAAAATGAAAACAAATGTATTTCGTTTACAAACATCTTGTCAGCCCAGAACACCAAACTGGAAAGGCTTAGCTGAAATGTGATCAAATTTAAAAAAAAAATTCAAAACTAGTTTTAAGTCTAAAAATACTTTAAACCTCCAGCTTGAAATGTATATTAAGGCTTTTAATTTCAGAGTTCTTTAATGAGTCCTTAATCATCTGTATTTATTTCTAATACCTTTTACTCCACTTTGATTTTTCGTACACTTTTGCGTATTAAACTGTTACATACGAAGTAATTTGTAACCATTCTTGCTCAAAATTTAAGCATAAACTCAAAAGAATGAAGTTGAAAACTTGCACATGGTTTTTGCTAAACTTTTACATTGTTCAAAATAACGATTGGACCACGGAGAATTTAAACTTTCTCTGAAATAACCATAAGAGTTTAAAGTGTTCTATATGTTTTGTGTATTAGTACTTAAATAATGTGGTAGTATTTTTATTGCTTCAAAATTACAATTATTCCATCGTTTGCAACATCTGATTAATTAGAACGAAAATAAAGTGTTTGTGTCAAAAGCCATTAAAGATATCTACATAGCATTTAAAATACACTTATAACTGTGGTAGAGCATGAGAATGTTGTTGGTGCCCAACATACGATACAAAGTTTACGGTGGCCTTCGCCCCAAAGTTTAGGAATCAAGTTTATATTTTAATGTTTCTTTAAATATTATATATATTTATATTTGCCTCGGCTACGTCAGTATTAATTTGCAGAAACATGTATCACTTTGCAGGGGGTGATGCGGCTAAAGAATGTAGGCTTACACAAATTATAATTTTTACTTCACTCCTTTTATTAATCCTTCACACGATGAAATAACACTTCACTGATATAGAAAGCTGTGAGATTATTTATTAATTGCTAGCACTTTTTAACACGTAAACTTTATAATATCCTCGCCGTAATGCATTTTATATGTCTCACACTGAATACGTACCGAGCGAACTGCTCAGGAACGTTGCCTTCTAGCATCTGGCTTCTACCGCTTAAATTTTTAAATTTCTCTATTTCAAGTCTCTGATTGGCTAATCCTATTCAAATAGAATAGTTTTGTTTAACTTAAGCTTGTTCTATTTGTTGATTGGCTATTTATAAACCGTTTTAAATATTACATTATTGTTCCAAGAATTACTAGTAGCATTATTAAACTTTCTAATTTATTGTTGTCTCAAGGTTACCTCATTGTTAGCAACTTTCAGCTTCTATTCTCACAGCTCCTAGATTATTAAATTACGTAAAACATTCACATAACATTATTATACATGTACACAATAATGTAAACATAACACAATGACTGTTACATACATTTTATATATATTATACTATACATATATTGCTTTAAGGTGGGATGTTATCCTTTATATTATATAATTAGACTGAAATCATGTAAGTGTTAAAAATACTGCCTCAAGCAGCAATGACGAAATTTTGAAAACGTTTATTTATAAGCTGCGAGATTTAGAAATTTCAGCTTGATTAGGCGGAAAAAAGATGATCCCAGAAAGGAATCCATTTTCTTGCACTCTTCAAGTATAACAGTAAGAATCATGAAAGAGAGTGCAGCTGTATGGAAGGTCCATCTCGTGTGTGTTACCTCTCGGTGTAGTTTTAACGGCTGGAAGTTCAGATCCGTATATCTCGTAATACTAACGTTTAATGACAGCCAGCACTCCGCAGACGGCATATGTCCCACAGCACTCCGCAAGATCTATGCCACAATAAAATGGCAATAAACGCTTCGTCCGCAGTTTGCTTTACGATCCTCTATTTTTTATTCTTATTATAATATTGCATTATGAAACGCTGCACAAGTGTTGCTATTTCTGAGGCGTCATGTTTTATAGACACCACTAAAAACACATGTAGTAACAGCATCTGCAAAATTAGGTTTTTTTTTACTTTCTCCACTATTTACCTAAAGGAAGCAAAGGAAGTAGCATTCTATACAAACATTTGGTGGTAAGATATCATTGGAAATACACGTTTTGAGATTCCCTGAATAAAAGAAAGCTTTTTTAGAAAACCCTCTGTCAGTATGTATGTGAGCGCCTGTGGATAGTGTAATTAAGAAACGGAATGGCGGATGGAAAAGTTTTCGTTGCCTTTTATTTTCTAAATAATGCTTATAGGAGTTTGGATTAAACAAACCAGAAGTTGTAACACATTTGCGTTATAAAAAATGTATATATTGAATTTTCTGCGAATAGTCTGTGAAGACTTCTTCATTCTGAATGAATCTTGCATGATTTTGTTTAAGAGGTAGACATAACCTTACTATACAACAAATGTAGATCCCCTTAAAACACACAATTTATGTCTGCTGAATTTGTTTGTGACATTACCTTTCCGAGATATTCTTTATTATTGGTTTGGGTTTTCAAATAATTTACACCCTTTTCAAGTGGCTAGTCACTATTGGTTTTTATCCTGATCATTAAACATAGTCACCCGCTTCTAAAGTATTTGGCTATTGCTTTGCCTTTTTTATCCCTATTGTACACACTACCAAAGTGTAATAAAAGTATTTCTGGAAAAGTTTATCTCGTTTAAATGATTTATATTCGATCATTTATTTATTTATTTACCCTGGTATGAGTTAAGACCTCGGGGCCTTCTCTCCCACTATACCAGCCAATACAATACAGCATAATAAAAACATGAATATACGAAGTTCTAACACAAATATTAAGCTTAATAAAAGATAAATGCTGTAGAAAATAACATAATAACTTTACTAAGAATAGTTTGTAGAAGAGTGGGCAGAGAAGGTTATATGAATGCAACACATCATAAAATTTTCCCTTTGTTTTCCACTGAGCATTAGGACAAACGCTTTCTGAATAAATGCAATCATCGCGCATACATGGTTGGGTTACAAAGATTTCTGCTGACCTCAAATTTTACTATTCTGAATCATCAGCTGCGCCTATTTTATATTGGCACAGCCAACAGAAAATTCAGCAATTAATTATCCTTTCTTTCCCCCACTTCTTTTTAATTTTTACGAAGATTTTTCCCTATTTAGGAGATAAAGGATATATTGCATGCTACTCAAAAATGCAATATGGGGTTTTGAGTTAAAACCATTTTTTTCAAATTGAATTGATAAATATCGTTATATACCGGGGTGAAGCCAAAATATTTGTAGCTAGATATTACATTTTAGTTACCCCAGCATAAACATTGGAAGGCATAACATCACAGGCAAACAAGAGGACCAGAATGTTAACAACACATTTCAGAGCAGGCGTGAGATAGTTGTAACAAAGTATACAGAATTTCACATTAATCACATTACCTGTGGTTTATTGAATATTAACACAGTGCCCCTACATCATACACAAAAGATTAAGAAGGAAGAAATTTGAGGGAGAGATCACACACACGAGATCACATTCATACGATTCAGACACATCATTCCATACCAGACACTCGACTTGAAGTAGTGACGCCACACAACACCACACAAAGAAAAGTAACGCTTACTCCCCCCTCTCTCCACCTCTGGCGGAGGTGGCGAGAGTCGCCACGCCAGACGAAATTCAAAATTCAAGCCGAAAGAATTGCACCAACAATACTGTCACTAACAAATCAATAATGTGTCTGGCGTGACTATACACACACATACAAGCCACAATATAAAAATACACGCATGTGAATATCCGTGTGTCTGTCTGTTGAAAGCACAACTCAGTACTAAATTTCATACTGAGTCATACGCCGTTTAAGAATGGCATATTCAGATTTTCAAAAAAGTCTCCACGCTTTAGGTTTAGATTACACCACGGAAGAGGAACCTAGCGCACTGCAACCTCCATTGGCACTACCACACCCAGGAGAAAGGAATGAAGTGAAGGAAGCACAAGAAGCTACAGGCCGCAGGCAAACAGGTCACAGAGGCTCGAAGACCCGTCCCACTGCTGGGCTGCCTAGACAGGGCGATGAACGACCCATCGAAACCTAGAAACACACCTAAAACACGAGAAGGAAACGGAATGAAAGAGAAACTATGGAAAGACAGTCGTGGTAGATGAGAAAACACCTTAGCATTCGCCTACTGACTAGGGAAAACTACGAAAAACCAAAGGCCAGAGTGAATGGACGACCGGAATCGAACTCCCGAATGCGAGGTACACGCTTTACCCCGGTGCCATCTCATTCGGTATCTCCAAACCTTACGGTTGAAAATATTTTTTTTTTTTATTTCTTCAACTTCTAAACATAAAGTTCGTACTTTATTGCAAAACGCAACTTACTTTAAAAATACGCCTTGAATATAACTGGGAGAGGGGATAAGTTATTATGTAGTCTTTCACCGCTGTTGTCCACGATTCTTCATCGTCATCTTCCTCTTGCGGTAAAGGCCACGTAAATTTGTGTGGCATTTTGCCGACGTTTTGCCCTTCATATTTAGTTTTGCTGGCTTATGAATAATATATAACTTAAACATCCTAATCCTTGTTATTGTAGATAACCACTCTTGCAATAATGGAAGATAGTGAGAATGTCATTAAAGTGGCTTTATACTTGATTGAGGACAGCGACAATTTAACACTTAATTCTCTAAAGCTTTTAAGAACCGAATATTGGAATTCATACGGAAAAAGGGATGTGTTATTGCCACAAAGAAAGAAAATTATGAAATACTTTAGCCATGAAACAAATATTTTAACCACACCAACGTTATATGAAAAATATTAGTATTTTAATACTTAACTTTATTGTTCAAAGTTGATAACGCTGGGAAGGAAAATCTTGTTGCTCTATTGTTAATGTACTTAACAGTACACCTCTAAATTACATTGAGTAATTACGGATTAACTTAGGTGTTGAAATTTTCTCCTTAAGCAGGCAACTAACATTTTCAAGCGGATATAGATTAGGAACGCACAAAATCTGTAGTCCTTTACCCGGGTAGGTCATCGGAAGATGAATGAATGAAATGGGTGAAGTGATTGTTCAAATGAGCCTGGAGCTCATAGAGCTTAAAGTTACCTGACATTCATATTTTCAGGATAAGAGAAAACCCTGGAAAAAGCCTTATTCGTAATTCACCATAATCGAGATTCGAACGATGCCTCCACGCCGCGAAGGTGGGCTAAATCTGAAGGTGTTTACCATTACAAAGTAAGGCGTTTGCAACAAATCCTGAAGGCTATTGTTTGGGTCAAAATATCATTCTGTTCAACGCAAAATCCGAAGCGCTAAAATGTTGTCCCCATAAAGGCCATTCGTAGAGAGGTACTGCGGCAACCTAGAGTCAAGACAAATATTTCACATTGTGGAAGTGGTGGAGCGAGCGTGGTCAATCTTCCAGCAAGGAGAATCAGCAGAGCAAGTGAAATGCGAAGGAAAGAACGGAGTAAAACTCCGTGCCCGCCCACAGTGCACTGGACCAAGAGCTAAAGTGCTATATGGGGATCTGACTTCCTTCCGCATCTGTAGAAAATGAAGCCTTACCCTGTGCTAAATCAAGAGGCTTTGCAGCAGATAAATCAATAACCTTCTGAAGAAATTTGACGTCCTGAGTTACATACATAAATAAATAAATGTTTCTGGCCAGAAACAATACAATACCAGAGAAACTCTGTATTCAAACTGAGCATTAAAAATAACAATTAAAATTAGGATATCATGTTAAGCTTTCACTCTATATATATATATATATATATATATATCTACGTATGTAGTGAGTCATTTTCTATTTTTATAAGATTATGATAAATATAATTATATCAAGCTATGATGTTCACAACAAAATATGATTAAGAGGAACGATGGAATGGACTTCAGCAGTTCTGGGAAGTCAGTTCTCCGAAATTATGTAAACAGGTTCATGGAGAGTTCTGCACGTGGAGGGATTATGCAAATAATGCTGACATCGCTTACGTCAGTTTTGGTAGAACACTAGATCAGCATTGTCTGCTGGTATTTAGTGACTCGCTCTCTCTCACGCGCCTAGTGAGACTCTGTGACGCTCAGGTCTTTAAATTATTCGTGCTAAGTTTTCAACTTTGATTTCGACCATAGGCGTGACGAATATTGAAGACCGAACACTCACCGTCCACCAGGTAGCTATCCAGTTGTTTGAATCAGTTTCTTCATTTTGTAATCAGTAATGTAATGCGGCACAATGCATAGAGAAATTAAAGTAGATTTTGGAACTAAAGTTACACGCCAATAATTTACACCCTTCACCACTGCTCCCTCCCAGCTATCCCTCTACCAAGCTTAGCTCTTCGTCTGGAAACCTGAACATCGTTGTCTCAGCCTGTTACTGGAATTTATGTCTCTGTCATTTGTGGTGAATATTATGCCTTTTGTTTATTTTTTCATTCCTCTTAGGTTTAAGGTTTTCCGAATATCTTACGTATACCTTGAATTCTACTTCTTTTAATTACTTCCCACTACTCCTTTACATATTTTTTCGTATATTAGTTCCTTCCAAAGGAGCACTGGTATCACTGGACTCCATATTGTAACTCGCAGTAGCAGTTGACTAATTATTCGAGGGCGATATATCAAATCAGCTCGATCATTACAAGAAGAAAGCGGCCATCTCCCAGAGAGTTTGAGATCTGCATGACATGATAATTCTTATGCCACCTTAAAGAGAAATTAGGGAGGCTGGGGATGTATGGTTGCTGTCTAAAACGATAATATATCCTAGAAGACGTGTGCAGTCAACTCAAAAACTACGAAAAATGGAGGTCTGGTTCTTGAAATAAAATTCCTGTTATTAGTAGCAACACAAAATAGTTGATAAAGCTAATCGTGAAAAGCGGAACTTATTGAAGTGTAGCGGATACCCAGGTATTTGACCGTGGTGAATTACAATATACGTTTAAATTTCTTATACGTGGTGTTCACGAATTTCTGCCCACTTTCTTGAAGTCATATCTCGTAGTTGTTCACGGCTAGCTGATGACGTATGGTTGTATGTTGCAGGGGTTTTGGGGAGGTATACACTTTAACCACTTACGAGTTGTGGCTCTGAACATAGATGTATAGGTAAGGTAAAGCTCTTGAAGACGGGAGCGGGAAACCCATCTCGGTCCCATGTTCTACTTTCGTATCTTAATTCGGCCCCGTCTTCCAAAATTTGAACAATCTACCTCGGCTCTGTCTTCCAATATGTAAACAACCCAACTCGGTCCTGTAGGAAATTAATCCCAATCTAGTTAATAGAGCACAACATCCCTTTCCATTTTAAAAGACTTGGGACTTTCAGCAGAGTACATTGACTGCAAAACGATGTTGCAGTTTCATGTTTTACCAGAACTGATTTTAACCGTAAACTCAGATGTTACATAAAACAAGTGCTCTACTAAATGCATGGAACAATTTTGTAAACTCCATACACAAAACGCAAGCTGATCCGTTTCAGATGTAAGAAAAGTAAAACTTTATATGTAAGAGATTAATGCACACATTTCTGAGTGTAATAAAAGTGGAAAGGATGGAAGTTAATAATTGTTTCAGACTTCATCCGTGTGACATGGCAATACAGTCGTGCATAGGAGACAAAATGGTGGCCATGCCACAATTCAGTAAATAAAAAAATCCGATGTGTTACACTCACATGACTTTCTTTACTCTTGTACGAACTATTTTTACAACCGCCTATTCTCCATGTGCTTCATGTTAATCTTTTTGCTAATTTTCTTGAAGGTGCAAGGGGAATATGGTTGGCTTTAAGCGATAGTCAAATCGTTTAAGAGTTGGTTGCTATGTGGCGCATTCCATTCTCTTTGTATGTCCAGAACATAAAAAAATATGCATAACGAATTCCCATTTGAGAAAAAGTATGTATTGGAAAATTTAATAGAATAACAAGCAATATCTCCAAAATGGTTCACTCAACAAAAGAATCTATATGACATAACGCGATCTACATTTTCATGTAGTAAAATTTTGTCTATCTCTTATGGTTTACTAGTTATGCAAAAGTCGTTCACAATGAAGAATACTTTTGGAGACATTGCCAGAAAATTAGAGATATACAGTTCATTTGTCATGAAAATATCTTAAACATATGATATTTTAGTCCAAAATCGTTAGAGCCGTTTTTGAGACAATTAAAATTTTCGAAAAATGTGCCATGTAAAGGGCAATCTGGGGTGTGGGGAATTTCTTGAAAACCTTCGTGTCGCATCTCTGGAAGATGCTGAACCTAAATACCAAGTTTGGTGTCACACACACACACACACACACACACACACACATACACACACGGACATGTTTCCAAAAATGCTATACGTAGTGGAGAAAGTAAAAAGGTGTTTTATTTATGGACTCTTTTTCACTGCTATGGTTCTTAGCGTCCTATTCTATATTTGCCGTGGAAGACCGGAAATTTTGCTGAGGTCTATTATCAGATCTGAGGTTTTTTTATGTGCCGTAAATCTACGACACGGGACCATCGGTTTTACTTCCTTTCCGAAGAAAGCCAAGCTAAGGACTTTTATGCCCGAAAAATCCATAGCCTCCGCCGGTTTTGAAGCCGCGACCTAGGGAACTAGAGACTAGCATGGTACCACTAGACCACGAAGAACGACAGCGTGTCGTATGGTATGTGAAATGTGCCATATGATACGTGTGAGTTCTCAGTTCTCCAAATAATGCTATTGTGTTTGTTGACTCGGCAACTCAAACGAAATGTAGCTTTGTCCATGAACATCCATCGATTTAACCACTGGTCGTCTGCTTCCTGCCTCCGCACATCATGACCGCAAACTTGAGACGAGATTCGTGATTACGCTGCATCAAAGCTTGCTTTTATTGGATATGTCATGTAAACATCTTAAGATACTGTCAATCCTCCGATAGGGCATACTAACGTCTAAAAGCTTTCTGGGTCCGTGTTACATTTGCATACCATATGACACACTGAGCATGTCCACCATTTTATCTCCTACGCACAATAGTGCTGACATGCCATAAGGTGAAGTTTAAAACACCACTCATGTTAACTTCCATCCTTTCCGCTTATATTACAGCAGACTTCTCAGAGATGTGTGCATTAACCTCATACATAACATTTTACTTTTCTGACTTTTCTGACATCTCAAACGGATCACGAAGTAGTTGACAAATCGGTGTATTATTAAAAAATTCTAATTCTAATCAAATAAAAGATTTTGAAAAACTCCAAAATATGTAATCTGTAATATTGTTTGTATCCGACCTCGGTAGTGTGGGGGCAGCGTGTCTGCTCCACATTCAAGAGGTCCCAAGCTCGAATATTGGTTAGCGCGAGTTACCCTGGATGAGATATTTTCTAAGGTTTTCCCAACAAACTTCGGGTAACTCTAAGCTCTAGGAACCCCGGTTCCAGTTGAGCATGTTTTCAACCTGTTCGACCATTTATCGTTCAATATGACCTGTCCGGTTAAAGGATGTTAAACTGAAAACAAATAAATAAAAACAGACAAGAAAAAAGTTTGTTCTTTGTAAAGAGAATGCAATGTCGCGGTCACAACCAAGTACTTTTACTCAGTGCCATATCGATTTTCCGTAACAGGGATGCCACCCCACTTTACACTCAGAGTATTGCTACCTACAATTTCGTATTACATGCTACTGGAATAAGTTGGGTCGTTGACGGTGTATGCTACTGAGTTAGGTAGTTGACGGAGTATGCTACGGGACTGAGTTAGGTATTTGACGGAGTAAGCTATGGGGCTGAGTTGGGTTGTTGACGGTGTATGCTACGGCCTGAGTTAGGTTGTTGACGGTGTATGCTACGGGCCTGAGTTAGGTACTTGACGGTGTATGCTACGGACTGAGTTGGGTTGCTGAACAGTGTATGCTACGGAACTGAGTAGAGTAGTTGGCGGTGTATGCTACGGGACTGAGTTAGGTAGTTGACGGTGTATGCTACGCGACTGAGTTAGGTAGTTGACGGTGTATGCTACGCGACTGAGTTAGGTAGTTGACGGTGTATGCTACGCGACTGAGTTGGGTAGTTGACGGTGTATGCTACGGACTGAGTTGGGTTGCTGAACAGTGTATGCTACGGAACTGAGTAGAGTAGTTGACGGTGTATGCTACGCGACTGAGTTGGGTAGTTGACAGTGTATGCTACGCGACTGAGTTGGGTAGTTGACAGTGTATGCTACGCGACTGAGTTGGGTAGTTGACGGTGTATGCTACGCGACTGAGTTGGGTTGCTGAACAGTGTATGCTACGGAACTGAGTAGAGTAGTTGACGGTGTATGCTACGCGACTGAGTTGGGTAGTTGACGGTGTATGCTACGGAACTGAGTAGAGTAGTTGACGGTGTATGCTACGCGACTGAGTTAGGTAGTTGACGGTGTATGCTACGCGACTGAGTTGGGTAGTTGACGGTGTATGCTACGGACTGAGTTGGGTTGCTGAACAGTGTATGCTACGGAACTGAGTAGAGT
This sequence comes from Deroplatys truncata, assembly GCA_030765065.1. Taxonomy (NCBI): domain Eukaryota; kingdom Metazoa; phylum Arthropoda; class Insecta; order Mantodea; family Mantidae; genus Deroplatys; species Deroplatys truncata. The sequence goes on along the minus strand of CM060978.1, from coordinate 214,057,194 downwards.
AGTTGACGGTGTATGCTACGCGACTGAGTTGGGTAGTTGACGGTGTATGCTACGCGACTGAGTTAGGTAGTTGACGGTGTATGCTACGCGACTGAGTTGGGTAGTTGACGGTGTATGCTACGCGACTGAGTTAGGTAGTTGACGGTGTATGCTACGCGACTGAGTTGGGTAGTTGACGGTGTATGCTACGCGACTGAGTTGGGTAGTTGACGGTGTATGCTACGCGACTGAGTTGGGTAGTTGACGGTGTATGCTACGCGACTGAGTTGGGTAGTTGACGGTGTATGCTACGGGACTGAGTTGGGTAGTTGACGGTGTATGCTACGGACTGAGTAGAGTAGTTGACGGTGTATGCTACGGGACTGAGTTAGGTAGTTGACGGTGTATGCTACGCGACTGAGTTGGGTAGTTGACGGTGTATGCTACGGGACTGAGTTGGGTAGTTGACGGTGTATGCTACGGGACTGAGTTAGGTAGTTGACGGTGTATGCTACGGGACTGAGTTGGGTAGTTGACGGTGTATGCTACGGGACTGAGTTAGGTAGTTGACGGTGTATGCTACGCGACTGAGTTGGGTAGTTGACGGTGTATGCTACGCGACTGAGTTGGGTAGTTGACGGTGTATGCTACGCGACTGAGTTAGGTAGTTGACGGTGTATGCTACGCGACTGAGTTGGGTAGTTGACGGTGTATGCTACGGAATTGAGTTGGGTTGTTGACAGTGTATGCTACGGGACTGAGTTGGATTGTTGACGGCGTATGCTACGGGACTGAGTTGGGTTGTTGACGGCGTATGCTACGGGACTGAGTTAGGTTGTTGCGGCGTATGTTGAGGGCTGAGTTAGGTGGTTGACGGTGTATGCTACGGACTGAGTTGGGTTGCTGAACAGTGTATGCTACGGAACTGAGTAGAGTAGTTGACGGTGTATGCTACGGGACTGAGTTGGGTAGTTGACGGTGTATGCTACGGAATTGAGTTGGGTTGTTGACAGTGTATGCTACGGGACTGAGTTGGATTGTTGACGGCGTATGCTACGGGACTGAGTTGGGTTGTTGACGGCATAAGCTACGGGACTGAGTTAGGTTGTTGCGGCGTATGTTGAGGGCTGAGTTAGGTAGTTGACGGTGTATGATACGTGACTGAGTTAGGTTGCTCACATTTTACTCGCGAAGATAATGGAACCGAGTTAAGATGTGTTCGAACTTGGAAGCTCTTCATCAGTAACTCACCCTAACTACTGATACACAAAGCACAGCTGTGGATATGTATGTAAAGGTCCTGACCGATCATGGCTGATCATGAAGGACAGGACAAATTACTATTACTACTATTATTATAATATTGTAGTGTATTACGGAACTTTAAACTACATTATAACACAAACAGTATGTCGGTAAGATCGACATAACAATCAAAGCCAAGTATTAGTGCACAAATACACTTGCCTTGTACGCGCTAACAGTGCTAGCAATTCTAAAACGCTTTTAAATAAAAACTGAAACAGAAGCAAATAGTCTTATAAAACAGTATAGATATTTTGTCATTCCTGAATATTGTCATTTAGATTGTCCATTCCAAACAAAGTAACACCCTATATATCCGTATTGTAACTAAGAGTCGCTAGGATGTATTTTCGCCACATATGAGTGATATCTTTGTATAGTTTAAGAGCAAACAAGCAATGAGTTATAAATACAACTTACAAACTTCGTACAAGTCGTAAATTGAACATGTTATACACTACGTGATCAAAAGTATCCGGACACCTGGCTGAAAATGACGTACAAGTTCGTGGCGCCCTCTAACGGTAATGCTGGAAGTCAATAGGTGTTGGCCCACCCTTAGCCTTGATGACAGCGTTCACTCTCGCAGGCATACTTTCAATCAGGTGCTGGAAGGTTTCTTGGGTAATGGCAGCCCATTCTTCACGGAGTGCGGAACTGAGGAGAGGTATCGATGTAGGTCGGTGAGGCCTGGCAGGAATTCGGCGTTCCAAAACATCCCAAAGGTGTTCTATATGATTCAAGACAGGACAATGTGCAGGCCAGTCCATTACAGGGATGTTATTGTCATGTAACCACTCCGCCACAGCCCGTGGAGTATGAACAGGTGCTCGATCGTGTTGAAAGATGCAATCGCCATCCCCGAATTCCTCTTTAACAGTGAGAAGCAAGAAGGTGCTTAAAATATCAATGCAGGTCTGCGCTGTGATCATGCCACGCAAAACAAGCGGTGCAAGCCCCCTTCAGGAAAAACACCACCACACCATAACACCACCACTACCTCCGAATTTCACTGTTGGCACTACACACGCTGGCAGAGGAGTTTCACCGGGCATTCGCCATACCCACACCCTGCCATCGGATCGCCACATTGTGTACCGTGATTCGTCACTCCACACAACGTTTTTCCACTGTTCAGTGGTGTAATGTTGATGCTCCTTAACTAAGCGGGGCGTCGTTTGGCATTTTATGAGCACCGCTCGACCATGGAATCCAAGGTTTCTCACTCACATCTAACTGTCATAGTACATGGAGTGGATCCTGATGCAGTTTGGAATTCCTGTGTGATGGTCTGGATAGAAGTTTTCCTATTATTCTTTACGACCCTCTTCAAATGTTGGCGGTCTCTGTCAGTCAACAGACGAGGTCGGCCTGTACGCTTTTGTGCTGTACATGTCCCTTCACGTTTCCACTTCACTATCACATCAGGAACAGTGGACCTAGGGATGTTTAGGAGCGTGGAAATCTCGCGTACAGACTTCTGACACAAGTGACACTCAATCACCTGGCCACGTGCAAAGTCCGTGAGTTCCACGGAGCGTCCCATTCTGCTGTTTCACGAAGTCTAATGACTACTGAGGTCGCGGATAATGAGTACCAGGCAGTATGTGGCAGCACACTGCACCTAAGATGAAAAACACATGTTTGTGGGATATGCGGATACTTTTGATCACATAGTCTATTTATTTTTGAGATAAAGCGTTATTTTTATAAGAAGCACATAGATAGCTCTCTGGATTATGACACGAGTGAGGTTAAGCGTATGAGTGGGAGCACATGCGTTAATTTTAATGCATTACACACAAAGTTGTATGTAATCATAGCAACATAAAACATTTATAAATAACTTTTAAATGGACATTACAGATATGCATAATAGCACCGTGTGCCGTCTCTGTTTCCAAGGCAGTGGTTTAATACCAAGTTTATGATGCGGTTGGTGGTCACATTGTGACTCAGTATATATCGGGTAGAATGATCTCACTCTGCAATAGACTAGTTCACACATCTACGAGCGTATTGACATTTACAGTTCAGTCTAACGTTCTTTGGCATGGTCTTATGTGAAGTTGTCTGCTGATTGCGTTTACTGTGTGTGTTAAGTTTTGTTCTAACGGAGCAACACTGTAGAACGTCAGCTAGTATTTATACAGAAATTCCGTGGTATCAGCGCTACAAACAAACCCAAAATTTGTTAACATTTAAAGACTAGGTCGTGTAAGAAAGAAATATACTAAGTGAATTGCTCTAAGCTGAGAAAATTAGACGAGATGGGGCTGTTGTGCCGCTCTTTGTCTCCCTCCAGTGCTCTATCCTTATATTAATTAGTATTATTATTATTTATGTAATATCCTTAAATATGAAGTTTATGCAGCAAATCCTCATATTTTCAACTAATTAGAGGATACTATCCAGATGCGTTTTGCAATATTTCGGTTGTAGAAATTCGTCGAGTATTCAATAATGGGTTCAACAGGTGTTAGGCTTGTAGATATAGACACAGAGGGACATGTTTTGGTAAACCTTTTACAAGAAAGGCAAGTATACTGTATTCATATTGTAATCAACACTAGTATTGTTTAGGGGAGAAACAGCGAGCCGGTCCGTCGCTACCAGATCGATGGATTCGTATAAAAGTGCAGTGGGAATGGCGGGCAGTCCGTTACGTCATTCAAGAGAGACGTGGAGTTATCATCTCTATGCACAGCGAAAATAAAGTGACTTTAAATCAATACGACATCTTTATTTTAATCTCTATTTTTCACTTGTTTTTATTATGTCGGCAAAGAGCTAAAGAACAGCACAAGAGAGAGATCTTAGGTAGCATACATTAATAACTGCAGTGTTTGTTAAACCTAGCCATTAGTGTATTAATATTAGCATATCAGAATAAAATAAAGTTTCATTTTTGTGTTAACCTTATAAATGTAAATTTTTGGTCTAGGGCAGATTATGTTTCCATTGCTAATCCAAGCCAGAAGGAATTAAGATGGCATTGCTAATAATGCTTTGGAATTTGAAGGTTAAGAGAAATTAGAATGGGAACCAGTATGGACTTATTAGTTTCAATATATTTATTGCCTTTACTAGGAATTTTCTAGGATACGTGTGCTCTTAAGGGTCTATAATTCCCAATTTTTACCAACGAAACAATCTGTTTATAATTCTAGGATTGTATAAACGCAATTAAACCTCCTAAATTTCAATACTCTGTGGTAATTAAATACATTAAGGATATAAATGCATAAAACAGATAAATAGGAGATTAGAGAATAAACAGCAAAAGTTTTGTCAGCTTTTGCAACTACATCACATGCTTAATAGAAAACACGTACATTTTTTATCGCGAATTTATGTTATGTTTGTAATCTATTTCATAAGTTTTTGTTAAAAATATCTGGATTGTGTACTACAGAATGCGAAACAGCGGCGTAATTTATGCTGGGAGCTACTAGTTTCATTAGCCTAGCTACATTAGGTTTGAATAATTCCCATAATAATGCGTGAGCATATCACTAGAGAGTTATATGTTATTTGTTGAAGGGAATTCTCAATTTTATCACGAAACTCTCCGCCGGATGCAGATTGGTATCATAGTGAGCAAGTAACTCCCAAGTGTAGATAAATTACGGATGCAGCATTAACTTACGGAAGAGATGTGTGGTGCGGATATGACCGTGTGGTTCAGGTCCAGAGTTTCTGAACTCTGGAACAAGCTTCTAAATAACTTTCGAGGTTCGGATGTTGTTGCTGCACGCTTCAACGCACGAGTCAAGCAATTTAACACACCAGCAGTTGGCACATCGGTTTAAAAGTCCATTTCGGTAATGGAATTTAGTCTATCAATCGTATGTCAGCGCTACAGCTACTGCAAGAGAGGCATAACTCCGTGTTGGTCCGCTTTGTACCGTGTTTATTGTCTATCCCTTTACCTTGTTTCCTAAAGTTGTTATAGGTTTCTCTCATTCACAAAATGTAGGCGAATATCTAATGATGAACATTCTCGTTTTTTTGTTTCTTTCACTCTCAATAGTTCCTGTCTATCAGTAACATAAACCGCACCGAGGAGATGATTCCACCGTAACGCATGAGACTTGCTTTCGGGAGGTCCCGGGTTTGATTCCCATCGGACTGGTTACTCGTGGTTTACCTGGGTCGGTAGGATAATGCGAGATTGGTTCCTCTTCTACCACGAATTTTCTGTTCTCATAATTTACTTTCATTTGTTTCAGTGTTATAGGACGGCCGTTTGTGTGCTGCGGCAGAAAGGTGGAATGTGCGCTCCCTGGTGCTTGGTGGGATTGTTAGGGACCCCTATCTTTCTGGGAGTGTCCCTCTATCCCGGGACCGAAGGTTGGGGTGGTTAAGGCAGGAATACGTGGTGTCAGGATTGGGACATGTTGGAATCGTTAGGGACCCCGATGATATCGTCGTCCGGATCTGGTCGACTTCGGGTCTTTCCTTCTCCCATAGATAACGTTGGAAGCACAAAAGTTCCACTATGAACCTACTTGCGGTGCCGTGTTCCAATTACTGGAGGAGGACCTCCGTCTGACTACCCCTAACTCCTAACATAACCCGTTGACAAATAATGTTTTTTTGTTCTTTATTCAATCATTTATTTAGTTTAGTGAGTCGCAACATTTTAATTCCCATCACATCTGCACTTGGTGTTTTCTGAGTAGCGCTTTCGGGAGACGTCTTTCTGCCATCTTCAGCTCGAAGTCGACTGTGATGGCAATTAAAATGTAGCGACTCATCATAATATAATATAATAATAACATCACAATTATTAATACTTCTGTTCAATCGTAATTTATTTAGTTATTCATCCTTAAGAGCTAAGTTGAGATCAGAGCTCTTTTACGTCACGGGACAGTGTTTTGTCAGTGACCTTGCGGAGATTAAGCTTCAGAAATCAACAGGAAGCAATTGCTTGGTTATTCTGTACAGTGGAACCTCTCTTATCCGTCACAATGATGGGGATAGGTTGATCGGTTAACCGAAAAAATCGCATAGCCCGTAGCATAACATTTTCAAAAATTAAATACTCATTACATATAGTTTTGGAATTTGAGCTCCTGTGCTGCTACTAATGTTGTCAGCATACTGCACGTACACTACTGGTTACAAACGCATAAAGCACGCAACTATGTACACAACAAAACATTATTTACGCTTTTTGACACATACACTACATATTCTCATAACCTCTCGACTGTAAAGAAATTAATTAATTTCTTCTTTAACTTTAGAATTGTTTAATTTTGTTATTATATTCATTCTCACCTTTATAATGGCGAGGATATCGGGAAATAGGGTGTCATCTTCCTGCTCCAGAAATTCTGGTAAAGTTTCTGCTGATTGAAGAGCTACATGTAGTGGTAAGGTCTTTTTCCATTAACTATTTTCTCCTTATCAGAATCGGATTATTTCATAGTTTTACGGTTTCTTAACTCACTAATGCTGTCGGAAGCAGATGCAAACTGTATTTTAGCACTTTTTCTTCGTTCTTTATTAAATCGCGCACGGTTGTTACGTCGATCTCGTATTCAGATGCCAGATTAGGTACAGTTTCTCTCCTCTTAAACTGCTCAATTATCTGTACTTTGGTTTCTATACGTATTCAGCATGACACGTTTTCTTTTCACATCCGTGGAAGACATTTTCTACAGAAGGTACGGACACTCAAACAGTAAAACTGGAACTGACGATGTTTTATGGAAGACTGATTTCTAAGAAAGCAGGTAGAGAAGGCCTTACAAAAGCACCCTTCCACCCTGTTTTCGGAAAAAAGCATTCTAGCTAACGGTACATATAGAACTGAAATACATAATTTTTATGCCTCACTTCTTCATAAAAAAATCTGATGTGTTACATTCACATGACTTTCTCTACTCTTGTACAAACTATTTTTACAAACACTTATTCTCCATATGCTTCATGTTAATCGAGATATCGAGATGTTAATCTTATTGCTAATTTTCTTGTAAATGCAAGGGGAATTTGTATACATTAAGTGATAGTGAAATATTTTAAGAGCTGGTTGCTATGTGGAGTATTCCATTCTGTTTGCATTACCAGGAAAAAACTGAATAACGAATTCCCATTTGAGAAGCAGTATAAGTATTGGAAAATTTAAGGGAATAACCAACAATATCTGGAAAATGGTTCATGTATATGACATAAATTGTGTATTTTAACGCGTTCTAAAGCGCGTAGTAAAATTTTGCTATCTCTTATGGTTTACAGTTATGCAAAAGTCGTTCACAATGAAGAATACTTTTGGAGACATTTCCAGAAAATTCTAGATATACATTTCATTTGTCATGAAAATATATTAAACATATGCTATTTTAATTAAAACCGTTAGAGCCATTTTTGAGAAAATTAAAATTTTCGAACAATGTTCCATGTAAAGGGTAATCTGGGGGGGATTTTATTGAAAACCTTCGTGTCGCATCTCTGGAAGATACTGAACCTAAACACCAAGTTTGGTGTTTATCTGACTGTTCGTTTTTGAGTTATGCTGTTCACAGACACGCAGACAGACAGACATACATACAGACACACACACACGGACATGTTTCCAAAAATGCTTTTCTTTGGATGCAGGAGGCCTCAAAACATATATTTCCGGTGAAATGTCGTATCGAATTTTTGGGTGGAATACAATACTTCTCCTACTTACTATACGTAGTAGAGAAAGTAAAAAATCTGATGTGTTACACTCACATGACTTTCTCTACTCTTGTGCAAACTCTTCATGTCAATCGAGATATCGAGATGTTAATCTTATTGCTAATTTTCTTATAGATGCAAGGGGAATATGGTAGGCTTTACGTTATAGTCAAATATTTTAAGAGCTGGTTGCTATGTGGAGTATTCGATTCTCTTTGCATTACCAGGACGAAAAAAAATGAATAACGAATTTGAGAAAAAGTACAAGTATTGGAAAATTTAAGGGAATAACAAGCAATATCTCGAAAATAGTTCACTTAACAAAAAAAGTATATGACATAAACTGTGTATTTTAATGTGTAATAAAATTTTGTCTATCTCTTATGGTTTACCAGTTATGCAAAAGTCGTTCACAATGAGGAATACTTTTGGAGATATTCCCAGAAAATTCGAGATATACATTTCATTTGTCATAAAAATATCTTAAGCATATGATATTGTAGCCAAATTCGTTAGAGCCATTTTTGAGAAAATTAAACTTTTCGAAAAATCTTCCATGTAAATCGTAATCTGGGGTGGGGGGATTTTCTTGAAAACCTTCGTTTCGCATCTCCGGAGGATACTGAACCTAAATACCAAGTTTGGTGTTTATGCGACTGTTCATTTCTGAGTTATGCTGTTCACAGTCACACACACACACACACACACACACACACACACACACACACACACACACAGACACACACGCAGACACACAGACGGACATGTTTCCAAAAAGGCTTTTTTTGGATTCAAGGGGTCTCAAAACATGTATTTCCGGTGAAATCTGAGCGAGAATTAAGAGTCCTATAATCCGCCGATCAGTTAATAGGAAATCAGGGTATTCTACTGTATCCTTATAGAAAATTCATCCTACCTTGCGGTTGTGTCTCGTATGTGTTTGTATGTGAGTTTAAATAAAGTTTATATGCAGTTATTTGTGATTTTTACTTAATTATGATTTAATTTAAATTATGCCTCAGTTATATATGCGTCAGTTATATATTTGGTAGAGCAAGTATCTCTTAGCAAGGGTGGTACGGCTGTAGAATAGTTTCACACACTTTACACAAGGTATAGTTTTTTAAATTCCCACTTTTTATTAATTCTTGAAGGCAGTTGAATCATATATCAAATAATAACATAATATTGAAGTATTTACGTATGGAGCTGTAAGATATTTAGTTCTATATGTGTGCTAATGCACTGAGTTTACAGAGAATTTCTTAAGTTCTTTATTCGCGTTAAAAAGTTATAAATAACACAAATTTATATCTCTGCGAATATATAATGAGATGTATATTACGGTTGTAGTAGTTATCTGTTCCTAACTACATTTTATAGAGCTCAAAATTTATCTTCTCCGCACTGCATTAATATTTCACATCTGCACACTCTGAGCCTCATCTACTAAACTGACTTGGCTTGGGTACGCTACCTCTTAGCGTCCACAGGTTAACATTTTAAATTTAATGTTTATATTTTCTAATTGGCTAAACCTACTCTAGCAGACTTTCATTGGCTCCTTGTACCCGCGTGACTATTTACAAATTTTTCGACGTTATATCAGTATTTTTCCATCGAATGTTAGTAGCCTTCCTTAGCTTTCTAACTTATGTTCTGCCAAGGTTACAACTTATTGTTAGCCACCCTCTGCTTTCCACTTTATGACACTGTTTGCTACAAAACAGCTTGCTTTTACCCTTACAGGTCCTACGTTTCTAAACTAAGAAATACATTCACATAATATTTTACACATATAAAAAATAAATATACATGAAAAAAAATGTCTGTAATAATCACTTTATAGCATTTACTGATCGCTTATATGCGAACTATTATTTATATATTATATAATTAAATTAATAGTAGTTAAGGGATAAAACATACTGCCTCAACCTTCAAGAGATACACTGACACACGTTTCGGCGAGAAATCCCAATCTTTGGCTAGCCAAACATCAGAGATAAATCAAAGAGAGAGACAGGGAGTATCTTTTCAAAGGTTTCTATATCGGAAAAATATCCATTAAAATTTACATAATTAGCAATATTCTCTTCGTTACCGTCAAAATATGCAGCACTGAACTTAATGCCATAACATTAACGCTTGGCAAAATTTGATCTCTCTACCGCAAAAGGTCAGGCAGAGATGGCGCAGCAATTTTAAATATATTGCTAATGTTGTGACGATGGAGAGGAAAACAAATATCCTGCTGAAATTAAATTTTATACGATTCTTCTACTTTTAATTACAATTAATAATACCTAAGTCAATACTCCGTTTTATAGCTATTTAAATAACCTGATCGCGGTACACCAGAATTTAAAAATGTACATTATTTATCTGCATATACATTTATAACAAAACGTTTTTGTAGATAACTGCAAACATGAATGTTTAGACTTCAATAACTTAAAAGTATTGAGCGCTAGATTAATATTTGCTTTATGAAGACCAAAATGTAGGCATTGCTTTTGGTTACAATCAGCTAATTTATAAGAAAAATAAAATATTCATAAAGAAAGAAAGAAAGAAAAACAACACCTTTAATACAAAGTGTAGTAACATAAATTGTAAGGTGTAAAACATGCTTTAACTTAGATTAGGAGAAAAATCAGTGTGGGATGAATATTTTTAACTTGTGAGAAAATAAAAATTGAATTAAACATTGAGAAAGAAATTATTATTTTAAGGCTTAAGACACATTTTACGATTGAAATTTTCGTGCACATAATAAAAACGGTGAAAAAGTTATCACCAGTTATTTGGAACAACAATTTCAACTTTTATGCAAAATATGACCTCTACTTTTTCCTTATTAGCACAATGGTTTCTCCTCTACTTTATCGCATTAAAGCACTTAGTAAGTATGAAGGGAAATGAGAACAAAATCAACAGATTTTTTTAAAGTTCCATTTATACCCTGCCTTTAACTGCATTGTTCTTATCGGCGGCCTTCCCTTTGGAACTTATTGCCTATTGTTCTTGTTACATTTTAGCTTGTATTGTACACATTATGTTATAAAACCTAAAGTAAAACAGCTAATTTACAAAAATAAATAAATACATTAAATGGAGGAAATGTGTTCAACTTCAATTTACATATAGTTGAAAGAGTGAGACTTTAATTTTTGATACATAAATGCATCCGTCTTGGCTAGGGAGAAAACTCTAAATATGATGTATTGAATTACACTGAACGGTGATGCGGCCAATAGCTTCATGCTAAACAATACTGAGATTATCAATAAGATGTATTATTGTATACTATTCCATTCATTGTGTGAGACAAACTAATTGCGCCTCCAATTTCAAACAGTCCACTAGGAAGCTTCGAAATGAAAATATGGCACCTGATGCTGAACTCTATGTACTGATGCAGACTATTTTCATTTATTCGTAATGGTACTATACAAATTATTATACTATTTGTATAATACAAATTAAATTAAAAATATACCACGAATGAAATTATGTATGCAACAGCATTGAAATGATTAATAATACATAATCATAGCTAATACTAATTATGGAATTTCGTTCATTAAACTGCGTTAACAAGCATTACTTATAATGCTACTACATATAAAGGGTCTTTCAACAAGAGTGTCCTATCTTTAACATGTGATAGCTGCCGTTGTTATTGAGTTACAGCAGTCATTTTTTCATGTGTTTACAGTTGTTATTGACAAATAGCCAAGGAACGTTACAGCATTCAGCAACGCGTAGAAATTGTGAAAATTTACTATCAAAATGGATCATCTGTTGGCCAAACCTTCCGTGTATTGCGTGAAGTTTACGGTGTGCATAATCGTCCCTGCGAGAGAACGATTCGGCGTTTGATCGATAAATTTGAAAGAAGTGGTTCTGTCAGCGATCAAAGAACGCCTGTACGTAATCGACGTAAGCGCTCCAACGAAAACATAGGCGCCGTTCGTGAGAGTGTACGCGAGAACGGAAACAAATCAATTGCTCGTCGAGCGCAAGAATTGAGGCTTTCGTCCACCACAACTTGGTGAATTCTGCATCTGGACTTGACGTTTCACGCTTACAAAATGGTGTTAACTCAAGAACTAAAGCCCAACGACCATAGGTTGCGCCGTGTATTCGCTGACTGGGCTATGGAGCAATTGTAAGTTGCCCCGGAGTTTTGTCGAAAAATCATTTTCAGCAACGAAGCCCACTTTTAGATGGATGGTTGCGTTAAAAAACAAAATTCTACTATTGGAGCAATCACAATCCAATACTGATTCAAGAACGACCACTTCATCCCCAAAAGGTTACTGTGTGGTTTGGATTTTGGTATGGTGGAATCATTGGTCTATATTTTTTCCAAGATGAAGATGGAGAAGCTCTAACTGTCAATGGAGAAAGACACTAGGCTCTTATAAGGGACTATTTTTGGCCTCAATTGGATGGTATGGATTTCAGAAGCATCTGGTTCCAGCAAGATGGTTCCACATGTCCTACTGCTCTCGAACCAATCTATCTTTTGAAGGAGAAATTCAGAGGTTTCATCATTTCACGTGGTAGTGATGTTAACTGACCCACTAGGTCATGTGATTTAACGCTGTTGGATTACTTCTTATGGGATTATGTTAAATCTCGAGTTTATGTCAACAAGCCAGAAACAGTAAATGATCTTATGAATAACGTCACGCGTGTTATTCGAGACGTTTGACCTAATTTACGTTCTTCTGTCATTGAAAATTGGGTCAACCGTATACGCGCAACCCAACGAAGTCGCGGCGGTCACTTAACTGATGTTCTCTTCCACACGTAATGACATTAATGATGTTCCAAAATAAAAAAGAAATAAACTTCTATCATTTATATGACGTATTTTATTTAAGTTCAAAGATAGGACGCTCTTGTTGAAAGACCCTATACATTTTATAATTGTTAAAGATCGAAAACATTCCTTTTACCCAGGGTGTATATTAACACTATAGTACAATAAAAACATATTGCTCTATATGGTTTTGCAAATGCAGCGTTAGGGAGATAATTGTGAATGTATAGCTACAATCTGTCACTGGCTTCTTTGGTTGTAATCATTATTCGCTATGCTTTATCGACACACGCTTCTGAACACGTGAGATAATATAATCCAAATTAGATGTGATCAACCTGGTTGGTTTGCGGTGGGTCTGTCTCTTCATCTCCAAGATCACGTAAATAAAAATCTTTGCGTGTTTGTTTCATGGTATTTTAAAAGTATAGTATAATGGTGACGTATATTTGCATTCAACGCAGGATATATGGAACGAAAAACTAATTTTGTTTTATTTGAAGAAAGTTTAATTCCTACTTTATTTTAATTTTTGGAGATGCAGCAGTAAGCAAATTTTACAAGGAAAATATCTGATTTTCTGGTACAAAGATAAAAATAAACATTCCTCTATACTTGTAACAATACTAATGATGTATGTATTTATTTATCCTATGTGGTATTTAGAATTCAATATTTCTTAGAGAAAAAACTTTGATCGTTATATATTTAATGTAATATTCAGTGAAACGTTTTAAAACTAATTTTGCTAAGATTAAAAATATAATGAATGAATACATTAAGAAAATTCGGCAAACATACATTCCTGATACTGGTACTTCAGTACTTAGACTTACCGTTATTAACTTTACAAATTCAACTAATTTATGACTCAAACACATTCAGTGCTAAGGTTCACTTACCACCCAGCAAAAGCTCGCGTACCATTAGTGGTATGCCTAGCATAGACTGAGAACTCCTAGTGTAAAGCATAGTTGAACTGTAGCAGCGAACTGTTGTTGCTTATCATCCCTTTCGAAATCTAACAGAAGTTCGAAATATTTCGAAGCTCAACATTCAGTGTGGCCTGCAGATGCGCGGACGACTTTTTTAAGCACCTTGTTTAAAATTTACAAGCACACTTTTGCAACGTGTAACATCTTTCTTGTTATTACTTTCACTGCTAAAGACGGATATATCTGCCCGAATGTTGTTTTATGTCATTTTTTGTAACATCAATGTCCACCGCCTATGCTGTAAGGGACAGACACTAAATAGTATTAAAATATATTTTGTGGTGATCTTCGGTTCGTTTTGGTTTGGTTTCTACTCTCGTGCCGATATTTGTGTGTCTGTGTATGTGTCCTCTGAATGATTTGTGTTTATGAGTTTGGTATAGTAAGCTTAGATATCGTGATTTCATCGAAAATTCACGTTTTCAAGTCCTCTGAATAAACAAATAAACATTTTAAAGAAAACGTTTCGTGTGTGTGTGAGCGGCAAAACTTAAAATGAGAATTCGGATAAATACCACACTTGGTATTTAAGGCAATGCGTCTATGAAAATCCATAAATCCGAAGTCTTTCTCTGTTGCATTGACCTTTAGCCATACACATACAGTGTAAACCATATTTTAACGAGCTACGTCAAACCTTTGTTAAGGTATTAATTTTAACTTTCTCTACCACGTATATACAAGGTAGAGAAGGTATTGCTTCCACACAAAATTTTCACAGGATTTCATCGGAAATACATGTTTTGAGGCTCCCTGAATCCAAAAACAACATTTTAAGTAAAAGGTTCGTGTGTATGTGTGTCTGAGCAGCATAACACAGAAACGAAAATTCGATAAATACCAGTAACTTCCAAAGATGCGACACGAAAATTTTAAAGAAAATCCCTCTACCCAAACTAACCTTAACATAGAAGATTTTTTAAATTTTTTTTATTTTCTAAAAAATGTCTAACGACTTTGATTAAAATACCATATATTAAAGATATTTACATAAAAAGTAAAATCTTGAATTTTCTGTGAATAGCCTAGGAAGTCCACTTCATTCAGAAGACATTTTGTATAATCTTGTATAACTGGTAAACGTTAAGCGATAGACGAAAATATACATCGCAAAAAGCGCAGATCTCTAAAACACACAATTTATTTTAAATAAGTTTTTTGTGGCATAAGCCGCTTCTGAGATATCCGTTGCTAAAAGTTCGAATTGTTCATTTCTTGGTCATTCTCTTTATGTCCGGTCAACAGCCAGTCGTTCAACGCGATTGCATGGAAATAGTATGGAATTTTAAAGCTAGCTTATAGAGTTCTTGAAACACTTGACTATCGCTGTTCTCTTGTATTTATAACGAAATGTGTAAAGTAGCTATTTCTGCAAATATTTATTCGTATTAAAATGTAGTAGATAGAAAATAAGCTGTAGTAAGAATAGCTTGTGTATCCATAAATATAGAGAATGTGAATGTAACACATACTAATTTTTTATTCATAATTAATCACTTTATGTTATGGCAATATGAAATGCTTCTTGGACCCTATGTTTATTGTATATCTCCCAAATGTTTAATTTGAGCATAATATACACAATTTTTGTAGGAATTTCTTAATTTTAATTAGTTTGAGAGAAAATAATTTTTTGTATGCATTTGTTTTGAATTTTCCAACTTGTCTAATGTGAAGAGATATTGAAAATAATTAATTTCAGCTGAAACATTTAATATGGTTAACCTGCGCATAGCAAACTTTAAATCAGTAATTCTTGAATATCTGCTTAAAATTTTAAGCTAATTGGTTGAAGGAATTGGTGAAAAATGCCGAAAAGAAAAGAAATTAAGAAAAATGGAATATAAAGTTCAACGTGATGCGGTAAACACCTAAACAGTAAAGGACCAATTAAATAGCTATTTGTGGTTTTAAAATTGTTGATAGACATTAAGAAGCAAATTGTGCAGCATGAAAGTATTTAAGCATAATGAAATGTTAGGAACAAAAAAATCGAAAATGTTCACGTTTTTTACCAAATTTTGTTACATTCAACATCTCCAAAGGATATGATATGGAGATTTTCAACATATGTCCCCCAACTTAAAATTACTCTTGTATGGAATAATTTTAATTATTCTTTACTTTCTCAAAAATGGCTGAAATCATTATCATATGTGTGTTTCAGATACAATATGTTTAGTAGGTATATTTGCCTGGCAAAATTTAGATATTAAATTTTCTGCAAAAAGACTGTGAAAATCACATGGCGTCCAAATGAGTGGCGAATTGTAAGCATACTTTCGCATTATTTTGTAAACAGCTCCTTTTCTAATACACGTTTACTAAGGCATTTTTGCTTCTAGCTTATTACTTTTTCAGTTTTTACATCTTTTCTAAGACACAATAAATGATTAGTCCAATTTTTACACTTAAAATACTTGATATTAGAAAATGCAGCAAAGCATTTTAATCAAAGCCAACGTAGGCTGAAAAGGACATACAGCATGCAATAGTCACAAATAACGCTGAAAAAATGTTAAAGATAATGCATTTGTACAAGTGATTTTTTTTTTACTTTATCACATACGAGACACGCCATTTTTTTCTTTTTTTTAAGTTTTTGGCCTGACTCAGAGATGTCGTGAAGTTGATAAAATTGCAATGATAGTTGTTAAATATCATCCTTTTGATGGTTTGCTGTAGAGGAGAAGAAAATTGCGTAAGATGAAGTGATAAACAATTTGGAAGAGAAAAGATGCGTGGAATAGAGTTATTTGGTATGGAAATTAAATTAAATTGAGTTTTATTTATGGATGCTCTTTAACTGCTGTTCCCTTAGCGACCCATTCTATATTGGGCGTGAAAGACTGGTAATTTTGCTTAGGGACCTCTTTATCAGACTTGAGGTTCTTTTACGTGCCGTAAATCTACGACACGGGACCACCGACTTTATTTCCCTTCCAAAGGAAGTCAAGCTAAGGTTATTTGATATGGAAATTTACAAAATGGTATATCTTATAAGGAGGAAGAATGGTTCCAAGTGTGAAAATCAATAATTAATCAATACTTCGAAAAACAAATTGTCTTTCATAAAACTATAAGATTGTTTGCATCAAGGAAAACTGCATGCTGGTAAATCATTCCATTCCGAAACACCAGGCCCACCTTGCTTAGCACAGAGGACTCGCCCTTCTTTGAAGTCCTTGAACCACCTAAACACCGTTGCACGAGGTAGTGCATCTTCACTGTATGCTTGCTTCAGCTTTTCGAAAGTTTCAAGGCTGTATGATTTAAACGAAAATAAAATTTTATTGCGCTCTATTGCTCCTCTCGTGTCATTTCCATTTTGTGGTATGCGAAATTCAAGTAGGGTCAACAATATACAGAATTACTACCAACCTACCGTTACGAGAGTGCTGTCGCTTATGGACATTATACATGAAACCCTGCTCTTTTCAAGTATTCGTGGTAGAGACATAAAACTATCAAGGAAACTACAGAAAAAATCAGTCTCAGTCTTTATTGATCAGCCCTCGTACATTGCAATACTCTTACATTATGTAAGGTTTTTAAACGCTTAATTCAAATACATATATTTGTATATACAGTTAATGCATGTATTTGATATGAAATTAGGCATACATTATTATATGCTTAACGGTAATTATTAACATTAAATTAAATATATTTTCCACTACTTTTCTTCTTTTTGTTTTTTGCATTTTATATTAAACCCATTTATAAAAACGTTTTAAGTATTCCAGTGTTTTATCTACATTTTCACATTGGCCACACTTTGTACAGCAGTACGTTATACAGCAGTAAATACAAACATTCATCCAGGCCTTAAGCCGTTAATATGTTTGCAGCAGTATTGTTCTAACTCGGTCGTATTTCAAACAAATGTCCTAAAGACAGAGCAACAACACAAATTCAATATAAAATATCTGAGGGAACTGAGCCTTTTGTTTCATGCAGATGATGTATGTTTATTGTTTTGCGTGTGTATATGCTCTGTGGATATTTGTTTCCAGTATTAATGACAATGCCTGTTGTGGATATGTGAATCTCATATGAGTACATGAGTAAAAATACTAACTCTCTGGAATGTTCCTTGTATTCGAACACGAAATGTACGTACCTACTAGAGGCTTAATAAACCACAATTGAATAATTTTAACAGACTATGAAAATTGTGACGGTCAATAATTTGATTTATGAATAATTGTTATTCAATTATCGTGATTAATAGTATATTAATTTATATTATTTACAAACAGGTTTTAATTTTCTAAAATAATCGCTACTAACCCCAGCTCACAGTTATATTTCTTATTTGTTTACATAATGTTACGTTTCATTCGTAATAAATTAGCCATAACAACTGAAATTTTATTACTTTCTCTGCTACTTACAGTAAGCAGGGGAAGTATTGCACTACACCCAATACTTCGATACCAATATTTCACCGGAAATACACGTTTTAAGGCATCCTGAATCCAAATAAACCATTTTTTGGAAAAATGTCCTTGGGTATGTATCTGGTGTCTGCCTGTAGACAGCATAATTCAAAAACGAAAATTCAGATAAATACCAAACTTGGTATTTGATTTTAGTATATTCCAAGGATAATTTACGAAGATTTTCAAGAAAATATCCCACCACAACTACCCCTTACATGGAACATTTATCGAACATTTTGATTTTATAAGAAATGGTTCTAAGGATTTTGATTAAAATACCATATATTAAAATATTTACATGACAAATGAAACGTATATCTTGAATTTTCTGGGAATAGCCTAAGATCCTCTTCATTCAGAAGGAATTTTATGTAATCCTATATAACTTGTAAACGTTAAGCGATTGACGAAAACGTATCCCACACAAAAAATTTAGATCTCTTTAACACACACTTAAAATAGGTTTTCTGTGGCATAAGCCGATTCTAATATATCCGTTTTTAAAGGTTCGAATTTTTTATTATTTGTCCTTCTTTTAAAATCCCATCGAATTTCAGTTGTTTCTGACGATTGCATGGAAACAGTATGGATAGCGTCCAGTTCTTAAACATTTGACTATCGCTGTTCTCTTTGTACTTATAACGAAACGTGTAATGTAGCTAATTTAGCAAAGGTTTATTTGTATTAAATGTAATAGAAAAATGAGCTTTAGTAAGAATAGTTTGATACCCACTAATAAAGACAGAGGGAAAGATAGTCTTGTGAATGTATCACATCAGATATTTTTATACCATTTACTAGTGCAAATTCTCGAGGACTTCAAAAACCACGGTAAATATAAATCCGTTATGTTACCTTAAATTATATCACTGAAGGTTTGCTTGGTTAGTGATTATTAACTGTCGAGAGTCACTGATTACTTTCTCTACTACGTATAGTAAGTAGGAGAAGTAATGAATTGTGCCCAAAAATTAGATATCGAGATTTTACCGGGAATACATGTTTTGAAGTCCGCTGAACAAAAAAGTCATTTTTAGAAGAAGCTTCGTGTGTGTGTCTGTAAACAGCATAACTCTGAATACCAAATTTGATATTCAGGTTCAGTACCTTACAAAGATGTGAAACGAAAATTTTGAAGAAAAAAACACCACCTCAGTCAACCCTTTACATGGTAGATTTTTAGTAACTTTTTATTTTAAAAAATGGCTCTATGGATGTATATATGACAAATAAAATGTATGTTCTGAATTTTCTGGGAATAGCCTGTGAAGTCCACTTTATTCGAAGGACATTTTGTATAATCTTATATAAATGGAAAACATTAAACGATAGACGAAAACGTACTAAACAAAGGCTTTAGATCTCTTTAAAACACACAATTTATGTCAGATAACTTTTTTGTGCCTTAAGCCATTTCTGAGATTCCGTTATTAATGGTTCGAATTGTCAACGAAATGTGTAATGCAGATATTTCTGCAAAGGTTTATTGTATTAAAATGAAGTAGGTAAAAAAATAAGTTTTAGTAAGAATTCTTTTGTATACCCACTAATAAGCGATAGAGGGTAGAGAAAGTCTTGTGAACATAGACATCAAATGTTTATAATTATTCTATTGAAATCTAAAAATTAAATATCGAGATTTCACCAGAAATACAAGTTTTGAGATTCCCTGAATAGAAGAAAAGTCTTAAGAAAAAGGTTCGTTGCTTGTGTGTGTGCGTAACTCTAAAACCAAAGTCGGATAAATACCAAAATTCAGCATTTACAGACAAATATTTTCAAGTAAATACACCTCCACAAACTACTTTTTATGGAAAGTTTTCCGTTAGATACTTAGATGACCAATATCTTGAACTTTCTGGGAATAATATGTAAATTCCCCTTCATTTGGAAAGAGTTTTGTATAATTGATAAACCATAAGAGGCAGATATAATCATCTCACTCCACAGAAAATCTAGTTCTCTTTATAATATAATTTGTTTGAAATAAGTTTTCCACCATCATCTATTTCCCAGATATCGGTTGCTGTTTGTTTGAATTTTTCAATAATTTAGTAATTTTCGAAGTGATCATTCTTTAGTTGTTTCTCGTAACGTCATAGAAAAAGAGTATGGATTTTCAAGGCAGCATAAACCCGTCTTTAAATATTGACCTTTACTTTGATGCAGTAATTTGTATCATAAATTATTTAAATGTAAAGAATGATTATAGTATGAATATGCATTTTTATGTGACATTGATTTGAGATGTTTATTGATTGTAATTATTGTTGAGAAGTAAGTTTATACGGCCTTACTGAAACTGACAATAATAGTATGCAATAATGCAGCGAGGGGGTGAGCTGTTTATCATTATTAGAGACGAGGAAGTTAGGTAATGTTGGCGCGTTTTTCTTAGAATTTTCTGGAACATTTTTCCTAAAGCATATGTATTCATAATTTTCATTGGATATAAAAATAGACGCTAATGTTGGCGCGTTTTATTAGCCAATAGCAACTCAGTTATAATCTTTAGGCATATCGGGGTGTAGGAGTATAAAAAGGGCTAGGTTAGAGATAGACCCCGTCAGTTCGTCGAAAACATTTGTATGCTACACGTCGCCTTCAGTCCGTCAGTTCATCGAAAATATTTGTACGTTACACGTCGCCTTCAGTCCAGCAGAGTTATGAAAAATCTCAAGTGTTGTAAAGTTAATGATACAAAAAGTTGAAGTACGTGAATTAAGAATGATCAGTAAACAAGTTATTATAACAGTTTCAGTTTGGCGAGTGTCAAGATCAATGTGTAAATGTGATAGTGAATGTGTTCGACAATAAAAGTGTAAAACAAATTCCTTCATCAGTGTTATCTTTGGATAAAAGACTGCTTTCCGTTTACACAGCCTGTATAAAGAGATGTGCTCGACCAAAAAGATCATAGCTAGCCGGAGGACAGTAAACCAAAATTAAATAAAATAGCAGTAGCATTCTTTCAAATAACACTAATACTACCGCAAATTGCTAACACCAGATGGAGCTAACAAACCTAACAAAAGAATCACGTCACAAAATGGCTTCACCACGTGGAGTAAACACACATACACAAATAACATTATAAATTTACCATCGCAACTTCGGTTCCTACAACGAAACGTATAATCAAAATGTTTCTACAAATGTTCATATATTAATATGAAGTACACAGAAAATTTGATTTGTAAGGTTTTGTAAGTATAGTTTGTAAAAACTATATATATAAAGTAAACGAGAGTAGATAGAGAAGGTCATGTGAATGCAACGTATTCGTGGTCATACAAAAGGTGGAATTTCAATCCATTCAATCCATCTAACCATTGAGTTACTACGACACTTAGGTGGTAGGACATTAAATTATCCAAATTTTAAACGATGTTTCGCTTTATTGTAACTCATTAAACGCGCACTAATTGCTAATAATTTTTTGTATTTTTTTATTTATGGACGCTCCTTAACCGCTGTGATTCTTAGCGCCCCATTCTATATTGGGTGTAAAAGACGGAAATTTCGCTCAGAGTCCTCTCTGGTTTGAGGTTCTTTTACATGCTATAAATCTGCGACACGGGACCATTGGCTTTACTTCCCTTCCAGAGGAAGCCATGCTAAGGATTTTTTCACCCAAAAAAATACATAGCCCTCCATCGGGTTTGAACCCGCGAACTCGGGAACTAAAGGCTAGCATAGTATCCCTAGATCGCGGGAGACGACACTCCTAATAACAGTTATTTACTCAAAATCAGAAGTTAAAGAAAAGGTAAGTTACAGAAGGTTAACATACTTCAAACGATGTATACGCAGTTTTAAGGCCATATTTACTGGTTAACCCTAGATATTCAATAAATAAAATAAAGATAAAAATATGCTATTTTGCTCTATTAAAACGTATTGATAAAATGTGCTGAAATAGTAAACAAATCGTAATTTGATATTGGCATTATTTTTTCCGCGGCCTTCTATATCAATTCAATCCACATATTAACATAGTTTACTTTCTCTACTACGTATAGTAAGCAGGGGAAGTATTGCATTCTACCCAAAAATTTGATACCGAGATTTCACCGGTAATACATGTTTTGGGGCCTGCTGAATCCAAAAAATCTGATGTATTACCCTCACATGACTTTCTCTACTCTTGTACAAACTATTTTTACAAACGCTTATTCTCCATATGCTTCATGTTAATCGAGATATCGAGATGTTAATCTTATTGCTAATTTTCTTGTAGATGCAAGGGGAATTGGTAGGCTTTAAGCGATAGTCAAATATTTTAAGAGCTGGTTGCTATGTGGAGTATTCCATTCTCTTTGTATGTCCAGGACATAAAAAATCAATAACGAATACCCATTTGAGACTAAGTACTGGAAAATTTAAGGGAATAACAAGCAATATCTCGAAAAGATTTCACCCAACAAAAAAATATATATAACATAAATTGTGTATTTTAACGCGATCTACATTTTTTGTGTAGTAACATTTCGTCTATCTCTTATGGTTTACCAGTTCTGCAATAGTCGTTCACAATGAAGAATACTTTTGGACACATTTCCAGAAAATTCCAGATATACATTTCATTTGTCATGAAAATATCTTAAACATTAGATATTTTAATCAAAATCGTTAGAGCCATATTTGAGAAAATTAAAATTTTCGAAAAATATTCCATATAAAGGGTAATCTGAGTTGGGGGAATTTTCTTGAAAATCTTCGTGTCGCATCTTTGGAAGATACTGAACATAAATACCAAGTTTGGTGTTTATCCGACTGTTCGTTTCTGCGTTATGCTGTTCACAGACACACAGACATACACACGGACATGTTTACAAAAATGCTTTTTTTGGATTCAGGGGGTCTCAAAACATATATTTCCGTGAAATCTCGGTATCGAATTTTTGCGTGGAATACAATACTTCCCCTACTTAACTATACGTAGTAGAGAAAGTAAAAAGTATTTTTGGAAACATGTCCGTGTGTGTGTCTGTGAACAGCATAACTCAGAAACGAACAGTTGGATAAACACCAAACTTGGTATTTAGGTTCAGTATCTTCCAGAGATGCGACACGATGGTTTTCAAGTAAATCCCCCACCCCAGATTACCCTTTACATGGAACATTTTTCGAAAATTTTAATTTTTTCAAAAATGGCTCCAACGATTTTGAATAAAATACCATAAGTTTAAGACATTTTTATGGTAAATGAATTGTATATCTCGAATTTTCTGAGAATGTCTGCAAAAGTATTCTTTATTGTGAACGACTTTTGCATAACTGGTAAACCATTAGAGAAAAACAAACTTTATCTGCACAAAATATGTAGATCGCGTTAAAATACACAATTTATGTCATATACATTTTTTTTCTTGAATAAACCATTTTCGAGATATTGCTTGCTATTCCCTTAAATTTTCCAATACTTATACTTTCTCAAATGGGAATTCGCTATTCATTTTTTGTGCTGGTAATGCAAACAGAATGGAATACTCCACATAGCAACCAGCTCTTAAAATATTTGACTATCGTTTAAAGGCTCTCAATTCCTCTTGCCTCTACAAGAAAATTAGCAATAAGGTTAACATCTCGATATCTCGATTAACATGAAGCATATGGAGAATAAGCGTTTGTAAGAATAGTTTATACAAGAGTAGAGAAATCATGTGAGTGTACACATCAGATTTTTACATTAATATTTCTGGTAATAGTAACACAACAATATATCAGTTTCCATGATGCATCCCTCTTGATCTCTGTTCGAGATTTTCGAGTCTTTGCTTTGAACATATGCAACCTAGCACTTAAGAGTATTTCTTAGGTTAGGGCGAACCGGAAACTCTTCATCAGGGATTTACCTCTCGGAAGCCAGCATACAGCCTCCTAATCCCACCAGTGCCCTTCTGGTCCTCTCGGAGAACCCTGTAATTTATTGGCTCATAATATGAGAATGAAGCCTTGGTGTTCCATAATATATCCACCATCATCATTAGCTCTCCTCATCATGTTTCTCTTCATCAGCCGTATTAGTTTGATTTTATGACCTTCTCAAAATAGTTCTCCTTCTGAATCTGCGATAAACTTTAGATCTGAAGATTTACGCAACTTCATTTGTTGAAAAATCAAACAATTCGTAACATATAAATAGTGTATCAGTATAAAATATTTAAGAAGAGGCTAAATTGAAAAAACATACTCGTATTTTTAGCTTTGTGTGCAGTTTTATTAATTGGAATTTCTCCTTAATTTAATATATATTATGTCGTGTAGGAACAATATTTATGTTTTAAATATATTATAAAGAATATCTGCAATTTTGTAGTGCAACATTCCACAAAAAAATTCGTAACTCCTCTACACTTTGGAGTAAAGTGAGAACTTTGCCTCACTTTTTAGGGAAACATTTGCTCTACAAACTGGTATTACTGTTAAGCATAGCAGCCTTTGTCTGCTCAGGCTTTGTGATTTCTTTCTTTGGAAATACATGTTAGTTTGTTTTCTCCATTTTTGCTTTGAACAGTGTTTTCTGTGAATGACATTTTCTGGTATAAATGATCAGTTTTCTAACAAACTATTGCTATATTTACTATGTTTATAAACTATTCTCATTAACTATTACTATATAAGGTAGCTAAATTAAATTTGAGAGCGATAAAACAATTATAAAGTTTGTTTAGGATTTCCTTTGGTGTTAATAAAAGTTTTGGTAGTTATGATATGTTCTAATTAAGGAAATAATCCTCTCTTCCGTAACAAGCAGAGCGTATTACATAAAAGTACATCAGTAAACTTAGAAGGCATACATCTACATCTTGTAAAACTTTCAGTCTGATATCTTAAATAGTTTCTGAGATAATGGGTCATGAATTTGGCGGAATTAACATTCGCTGGGCCGAAATTTAATCTCCCCTTAAATATGTTAAGTTCGAAATTTTTATCTTCAAATGTGAAGACTCTTGAAAATGGAATTGCAGGAAGTTGTATTTCGTGTTTATCCATGTAACATCAATGACACACATAGAAATGCTGCGTTATCCCGTACTTAGTAGTGCGCGGAAGGTAACTCTCAATTTACTTAGCGTGTGTTTTGGACGTATATGTAATGATCTCTAAGATAACGTTGCCTAATTCCGTATATATGGACCATAACGTCTGCTGACATAAAATATGTTTGGAAAGACATCCGTATCTTCCTTTTATCTCTAGGTTTTGGGAAGAGCAAGACTCCTAATTTGGGTTTTACAACATCTCTTCTGAGGATAAGTGCACAGTCTTTCTGCAGAAATATAATAATAATAATAATAATAATAATAATAATAATAATAATAATAATTAGTGTTGCATTTAACTGTTTCTGAACCTCCAAAATGTCGCTAAAGAAAATCTGAATCGATGACAATATTATAGTTTTTAGTTATTTATTTACGTGCTGATATAGAAATAATATATGGTTATGTATTTTTAGGAATAAGTAATGAAAATTAGTTCCTTAACCTATCTAAGCAAACCGAAAGCCAATGTATTCAGTTCTCTATATTATGAAAGTAGTTCGTTGGAAATTGGCTGCTGATGTTATTCTTGTTTTTAAGGGCGAGGGCACAAATGTATAAGAACGTTTTTAAAGGCTGTAACGTTTTTGAAAAACTCTTTTTGTTTTATAAAACCTTTAGACCAGATGTACACATTAATGTCATAAACATTCATTGCATCTTTATTAATTCGTGTTGAAATGAAATTAAAATGTAAAATATGCTATATTTACACCAAAAATGAAAAAGAAAGGCTTCGATTTGCAACACAATAGTACATTTTAAAGTATAATTTTCTTTAATAGTCAAGTTACACCGAAATCGAAGTGGATGAAATGATGCTTAAATGAACCCAATGTTCACAAATTTAGAGTTGTCTGATATTAGTTTTCTAAAGATGAGGAAACACGTCTAAAATTACTTTCTCCAGGTAACTTACTCAAATTGCACTCAGTGAGGCTGATGTATTACCCAAACACTACTGAATATTTATCGTAGTAATATTACTCGATTTATCTAGCTTTACAGTATTATGGGCTAAGAAAGTTACTGGTCTGTATCAGCATATAAAATATACGTAAACATGAATGCCAACAACAAACGAATTAGAAACTAACCGATATTAGACTCTTAAGCATAAAAGATGCTAGCAACAACATCACCGAGTGAGATCCATCTGTCGCCCGCAATCGGGATCTTCTGGGTTCATATCCCGTCGTTCGACCAGTCTGACCTGTTTTTTTTTTTCGTGGTTTCCCTCAGTCACCAAGGAAGATACCGGATTGGCTATTTATTAGCACGACCGAAGGTTTCAACTTAAATATAAACCAATGCTCTGCTATCAATCTACAGAAAATGAAAGGAATTAGACTGGACGGCACCCTAATGCCATATATCCGGAACGTGTAGAAACAGAGATACAGTTGCCTAGCACTAAGGTCTATATTGATACATGACGAAGCAAGATGGGCAACGATGAGACGTACAAGGCTATCAGCCGCACGCCCCACGAGGTACAGTTATTTAAGAAACTATTCGTCTGCACTTTAAAAAATTCTAGCAGCCAAATTAGTGAAAGAAAATCTAATTACTGGACATAAAGATCAAATGATAATACAGTTTACTTGTTTTGGCGGTTTTTCAGATCATTTTATTAGTTTTATAAATGTTTTAAAAATATGCCAAAATTGCAACTCATTTGTACGTGCTGCTTTAAAATTATCTTACACGCATTGAGTAGAGCAACTTTTTTGTGTATTACTTGATTTTGCGGTGAAACTAGGAATTTATTTGAAGGAGGCATAAATGTCAAAGTTGGGAATTTTCAACGTTTTCGCCTTAATTCCTCATTTTCGGCTTACTTTTTATCTCCTCACGAATTTATTTTTTCACCAGTTTAAGTCACATGTTGATGAAAATGTGTGGATATGTGCACAAAGAATACACTATCCAAGGTTTGAAGGATACTTTTGAAAACCCACGTACAAAAAATTGCAATTTTGGTATTTTTTCAAAAATTTATGTAACTGACAAAATGAACGATATGAAAAACTACCGAAACACGTAAACTGTGTTACCATTTGATCTTTTGTCCAAAAACATTAACACTTTTTCCTCCATTAATTTGGTGCTAGAATTTTTTTAAAGTGCTCACGAATACTTTCTTGAGCAACTGTATCTCCTAATAGATTCGTCACGATATGACTACGGGTTAAGGTGACATAAAATAAATGAATAAATAAATAAATAGAGAGAGAGCACAGCTTGTCTTAGGTTAGCAGGAGAGTTCAAGAGTTCAAGTTGGGAAAGAGTTATTAATTTTCATAAGCTCTTCAATTACTACAAAAACGAAAGAAATTACCTTGGATTTGCAGCCATTTAACTCTCGTTCTATATATAGCAAGAATACAAATATTTTAAAATATGGTGAGAAAAAAATTTATCACCTGTTTTGCGGATGCCGGAGCAGAACTGGTCATTATAAAACGCCTTTCTGGGTTACGAACGTCAGCAATAGCTGGAGGGTATATTGATGTCTCCACTGAAAAGGAGGAGGTGTGTAGATTGATTTTGGGAGAGAATCAAACAAATGTAGCAGAAAGTTCAAGAAAATCAGAAGATGGTCCACATATTTTTGGTGACAGTTTCCAATTTGCAAGTCAGTATCACTAATGTGCCCAAATTGGTTAAATCTGTTTTATTAAAGTACATGTTATTTGCAGAATGTGTTGTTTTTCAGACAAAACCAGTGTTCAGTTGTCATGGTAAATTTTACGGACTAGGTTTTAAAGGTAAGACAGCTTTCCCTATGTTACCCATATTATCTTTACGATACGGTTTATTAAATAGGAATAAACCTGAAAATTTGTATGGTTGTTTCACAAGTTTTCATTTATAACAATATGAATAGTTTTTTAAATCGCTTACCTTTAATTGTGGTTTTTAAAGAAAATTACTCTTTTAAGAAAAACTCAAGATATAATTTGTTTAAAACAAACTGTTTACAATTCCTTAAGCAAATTCCATTCAGAGTTTCACTCATTAGAGTGATAATAAGCAGTAAAAATTTCAGACCTGTGGCTTCATTTGTGCAATAATGTGTACCTTAATTTTAAAAATCTGATGTGTTACACTCACACGACTTTCTCTACTCTTGTAAAACTATTTTTACAAACGCTTATTCTCCATATGCTTAAGGTTAATCGAGATGCTAATCTTATTGCTAATTTTCTTGTAGATGCAAGCAGAATATGGTAGGTTTCAAGCGAGAGTCAAATCTTTTAAGAGCTGATTGCTATGTGGCGCATTCAATTCTCTTTGCATGTCCAGGACATAAAAAAATGAATAACGAATTTGAGAAATAGTAAAAGTATTGGAAAGTTTAAGGGAATAACAAGCAATATCTCGAAAATGGTTCACTCAACAAAGAAAATGTATATAACAAATTGTGTATTTTAACGCGATCTACATTTCTTGTGTAGTAAAATTTTGTCTATCTCTTATGGTTTTCCAGTTATGCAAAAGTCGTTCACAATGAAGAATACTTTTGGAGACATTCCAAGAAAATTCGAGATATACATTTCATTTGTCATGAACATATCTTAAACACATGATATTTTAATAAAAATCGTTAGAGCCATTTTTGAGAAAATTAACATTTTCGAAAAATTTTCCATGCAAAGGGTAGTCTGGGCTGGGGGGATTTTCTTGAAAACCTTAGTGTCGCATCTCTGGAAGGTACTGAAACTAAATATCAAGTTTGGTGTTTATCCGACTGTTTGTTTCTGAGTTATGCTGTTCACAGACACACACACACACACACACACACAGAGACACACACACACGGACATGTTTCCAAAAATGCTTTTTTTGGATTCAGGGAACTCAAAACATGTATTTCCGGTGAAATCTTGGTATCGAATTTTTGGGTGGAATACAATACTTCGCCTACTTACTATACGTAGTAGAGAAAGTAAAAATTATTAAACTGTGAGAATAGGTTTTAAGATTTTATTGAATAATTTTCCCATTCACTTGTTTAGAGGAGTTTGGAACCAAAACGAAGATTTTCACTGTCTTCCTTTGTTCTCTTGTGGTTACTCTTCAGGGTAAGTCCAGAAATCTATCTTTTGCATTTTAGGAAATATAGACACATTTTGTAAAAGTAGGCGTGTTCTACATAAACATAATGGCATTAACATGTAAATTAATCTTATATACTTAAAATTATCTCATAACTACTCATTGTTATTGTTCACATCTTAAATATTTAAAATACCCTAAAATCCCAAAATTGATGTTTTGTCAATTTTGATGGCTGTCTTACCTTAAAGTTATTTTACGGACTTTTTTTATTCTGTAAGGCAACATTTTCTAGGACCACGTGCCATAACAGTGTGTTATAGTATTCACAACTTCATGCATTTGCGATTACATTATGTATACGAAATTTTAGCTTTGTAGCTGTTCATATTTTATGAGGACATGAATATGTTTGAGTAGAATATGTTTGGAGATAAGCCAGTCAAAAGTCCTGAGTAAGGAACTACAATTCATTTCTGTGTGTTCTGGAAGATGACCATTAACTGTCATCATGTTGGTTACTTCTTGTACTGGACCAAAAGCTTTGAAAGAAAGAGAATAAATAATTCACCTCTAAAGTATTATCTCGGCATTCATCTTGGCATGCATGGGTTGTTAAAACTGTTTGTGAAAACGCTCAGTAATTATAATGCTTAACGAGAGACATAGTCCATTAAATTCCCTTTATACAGACCTGAATCTTTCAAATTCTCAAAAAGCAATAAACACTCTGAATCAACATTTTGGTAGCCTGGTGTTGCTGTGAAGGAGAGCCTGCTCGCAAAATTGTGGAAAACATGCGCTGAAATGGCTTCTTCAACGTTAGAAGAGCTTAGAAAGGCTTCGAATTCTTTACGTTTATTGTTATTCATCAAACGTCTGCACATAAGAACATTGCCAGTTTCTGTGTGGACATCTGGAGCGTGAGTGGCCAAATAAATTGCTTCGGCAGTTTTGCGCTTCGTCCAATGACAGACGGTTGCCATCTCTATATCGCATTTCTGGGAGCTTCTGAATGTGTGTTAGACAGCTTGCACCAGAACAAATTTAGTAATGATCTGTGCAGAGACCTGTTTTAAAAGACGACATTTCATTGCTACCTAGAACTGTAAGAAACAGTGAATGTGCATTTAAAGACACTACGCATTAGAAACTCAGTTCTATAAGAAAAAGAGATTACACAATTTAACACAAAGTACAATTTAGCTACATTTAAAAAATAATCTAAGAAAACCTTTGTGTTGTAATTCCTATCATATAAAATTTTAGTTATTTACTGCTATTAATGCCTTTGCCAATGCAATAGAATGTTCTGAGGAGTACAGTTAATACATTTTTGAACTTTTAAATATTTTAAGGATAACCAAAAGAGTATGACTTCACTTTTTTAATCATGCAATGAATATTTTCATCAGAAACATTCAAAGAATGTTCCAGAATACGAGTTGAACTCGGGCCCCCGACCAAAGCCGAAATGAATTACAAAATACCATATACAAGACAATTCTTTTGATCTTTAGATATTAAAATAAGTTATATATTCAGAATTAAAAGTAGTTGGTTTATAAAAAGGTTTGTTTTCATTGGAAAAAAGTAAATTGATTCCTGATTTCTAACAATGCCTAAAAAATATAATCGAGCCTACGAACGAGAATTTGTCACATATGTATGTACTACTTCGCTTTTCATTAACTAATTTCGAATACCCTGTAGTTTGTAAATGACGCAAAGTTATGAATATGGCTCAATTTACGTTAGTGTGAAGCCATTTACCAAATCAGAGCACGTTCGGAGCAGATTATATCTTCTTTATACCTCTTGTAGTTGGAAAGAGAGGGGATAAAAAATTGGCAATTGGACGATCCATTTCTCTCGAATCGCGGCGCTTTGGGACAATGAAGATCTGTGTTTTTTCCCTGGTAGACATTTTCATAATCCCATTTTATGACTGTCAGACCATTTTATACTTTCTCTCAATGCCGAAATATCACGTAAAAGTGATTTTCCAAAAGCTAATAGTAATGAATTGCTCTCGCTATCGCATTGCAGTGAATCATTTCAAGTAGAGGCGATTTCAGTGCTTCAGGCAAGGGGGTGTATTGAAAATATACCCATGTCATAAAGATAAATGTCACGTGCAGTGTATACACATAAATGGGAAAACCTCCACTGTCGTTTGCAGCGTTTGTGTAACAAGCAGACTTTTCGGGATTAGTTAACAAAATTGAGAGAATATATTGAGGTTCAGAAACAAGTATGATGCAAGAGTTTGAAGCCGTGAAAGTTAAGCGGATTGAGCTGAATTAAAATAAGAAATGTACAAAAAACAAGTGTTCACGCGAAAAATATTATTTCGTACAAGAGTTCGTTGGAAACTGTTGGCACCGGTTGCCATGCATAAGAGATAAGCCTACAGGGTCAAATATTTGAGGTTGTGTCCCAGTAATAAAATAGAAAGACAATATAATCTCGAGACTGTAAATCCTTTCAGAGTTACGAGGTCTTTATCGCTGATGGTACAGGTAATGAGTAGGTTTAACATCAAATGTTACAAAATGACTATTGCTTCGCTGAACCTCCAGAGCCTACTCTTATGTTTAGATACACTTCATTGAAAACTCCTGATGTATTCCATATTTGGTGAAGTCCATTTTGTATATGCTGTATTGAATTTTCTGTAAACAGAATAACTCCTCATCATTTTCATTACATTATGTTGTGTGTCTGGGGAACAATAAAGGTGAGAGTAAAATTTACATAAAAACCGAAAGCTATGTCAAATAATTTTTATTATGTTTATAAATATATTTGTTGGAACGCTACTTCGATGTAGCAGTTATGAATACTTGAAAATGAAGTATTTTATTTTTTCATTCTAAATTAATAATTTTTCTGCAGAATGTTTATTATAAACCTGAGATCGCCAAATAAATTACCTGTGGCGTTCAGCAGAGCTTGTGTGACGTATGAGCGGCTCCAGATAATCGCTGATAAGGGATGCGGAGGGAAGCGACGGACAGACTGGTTTTACAATCACTTGTGTGCAAAACGCCCTAGTGTATATCCTCAGGAAGTTCCCCATAATTATGCCAAAAGCCAGAGAGACCTGTTCACTGATAACAAAGGCGTGTTATCAGTGAACAGTTGGCTGATATTGTTATAAAATTTTCTCATTACAAGAAAAACTCCACTATATTATAAACAGATGAGTACGGATTCCAAATTTCTGCATAATGCAATTCATATTATTTAACGCTTAATATTTCTAGGTAGAGATTTATCGTGATTAATAAAAGTAAACAGAAGAATGTGCTATTTATAACAATAGTATAAAACACGTACCTGATAAATGAAATGCGTCCAAAAATAGGTTACAGATAAGACTTTTTCTTTTATTTCAACCGTAGAGGATGTGCAAACGAAATCTTCCATGCCACAGGCGTTAGAGACAGCTCCTTGGGGTACGTTTGCATGCGAGCCTGAATGCATGTTTATCTTGTCTCTGATTTCTTCCCCATTTCGATTCAGCATACAAATTTCTTCTGCTGCCTTTATCAAACGCCAGCGATTTGCATACAGAGTTCTTCTTTCAAGTCTCGGCTCATTAAGAGGATTTCATTTAAGATTGCACGTGCCTACCACTCTGTTCTTCAGCATGTAGAGTAGGGTGGTTCAAAAATTGCTTCTAGGTGACAAATATTAGGTGCACTAATTTTGTGGTGGAAATAATAGTAACATTTCTTAGGGTATTTTAAGAAATACTGTTGGTCAATTGTCGATTCAAACTTTTCTTAATTTTGAAAAATATGCCAAAACTATCCTTAGTTGTTAACCGATTTACAACTCAGTCAAAAATGTTTCATTAGAATCTTTCAAATATTTATAAAGTTCTTCGATTCCTTATGGACAGTTCGTGAGTTGTTATAGCGTAAAAATGGTTTAATTATCTGTTGGAAGATTAAAATTGGAGTATAAGTGAAATAGTATATTTTAATTTTCATAAAAAACTATGCAAGGTGAAAAGTCGACTTACAACGATGCAACAATTCCGTTGAACACCTGCAAGCTGCGTAGTGTATCAGCTTCCGCTTTGTGGATTTGGAGTTGATGTAGTTTCGGTGAACTCGGAGGTGATGCAGTTTCGTCATTTCAATAATTTTGGTTATTCTTGCTACTGAAGCTTTGGCATTTGGTGAAAATTAAACACTTAAAGCAAAAGAAAATGTTCACTCGGCCACATGCCCTCTTTAAGCAGTTCTTTTCAACAAATGTGGATGATTTATTATTTTCTGCCTCGCCTTTTATGCCTTCGCTTCAGACAAGTTTTATATGTTCCTGCATTTGCTTATTATGAAGAAGCAATTTGTTATAAATGAATGTGTAAATAGTAATCTTCTTCTACACTTCAGAAGCTGTGGAGGAATGTCTGTTCCGGCTTCAAAATTTGTCTGGCCATCATTTCTTTGGTCTTCTTGGAGTTCTTCCTTTACGTGTCTAGTAAAATACTTTTCTTGGGATCGTCTCTGGTGGCATTCTATCGACATGCCACCTGAATTCATTTATGTAATTTGTAATTTTTTTCTACCAGAAAAATTATATCTAATTCTTCTATAACTTTTTTGTTTGGGATTTTATACAAAGGAGTACATCCTTTTACTGATCTTCGGCAGCCTATATTCTCCTTTTGACAGTTATAGTTAATGTCCAAGTTTCAGATCCATGTAGAAAGGTAGGTATAGCCATTACCTTACAAAACTGCATCCGAATTCCTTTTCTGGCTGTAAGTCTTTTTGTGCCATATATCTGCTGAAACACGGATAGTTCATTATTAAAGCTATTTATACATTTATAGCTGACGTACACTATATGATCAAAAGTATCCGGACACCCCCTACAAACATACCTTTTTCATCTTAGGTGCATTGTGCTGCCACCTACTGCCTGGTACTCATTATCGCGACCTTAGTAGTCATTAGACATCGTGAAACAGCAGAAGGGGACGCTCCGTGGAACTCACGTACTTCGAACGTGGTCAGGTGTTTGGTTGTCACTTGTGTCAGAAATCTGTACGCGAGATTTCCACACTCCTAAACATCCCTAGGTCCACTGTTTCTGATGTGATAGTGAAGTGGAAACGTGAAAGAATATGTACAGCACAAAAGCGTACAGGCCGACCTCGTCTGTTGACTGACAGAGACCGCCGACATTTGAAGAGGGTCGTAAAGAGTAATAGGCAGACATCTATCGAGACCATCACACAGGAATTCCAAACTGCATCAGGATCCACTTCAAGTACTATGACAGTTAGGCGTGAGGTAAAAAACCTTGAATTCCATGGTCGAGCGGCTGCTCATAAGCCACACATCAAGCACGCAGGAAAAAGCCAAACGACGCCTCGCTTGGTGTAAGGAGCGTCAACATTACACGATTGAACAGTGGCAAAACGTTGTGTGGAGTGACGAATCACGGTACACAATGTGGCAATCCGATGGCAAGGTGTAGGTATGGCGAATCCCCGGTGAACGTCATCTGCCAGCCTTTGTAGTGCCAACAGTGAAATTCGGATGTGGTGGTGGTGTTATGGTGTGGTCGTGTTTTTCCTGGAGGGGTTTTGCACCCCTTGTTGTTTTGCGTGGCACGATCACAGCGCAGACTACATTGATATTTTAAGCACCTTCTTGCTTCCCACTGTTGAAGAGCAATTCGGGGATGCCGAATGCATCTTTCAACACGATCGAGCACCTGTCCATACTGCACGGGCTGTGGCGGAGTGGTTACACGACAATAACATCCCTGTAATGGACTGGCCTGCACAGAGGCCTGACTTGAATCGTATAGAACACCTTTGGGATGTTTTGGAACGCCGACTTCGTGCCAGGCCTCACCGACCTACATCGATACCTCTCTTCAGTTCCGCACTCCGTAAAGAATGGGCTACCATTCCCCAAGAAACCTTCCATCACCTGATTGGAAGTATGCCTGCGAAAGTGAACGCTGTCATCAAGGCTAAAGGAGGGCCAACACCATATTGACTTCCAGCATTACCGATGGAGGGCACCACCAACTTGTAAGTCATTTTCAGCCGGGTGTCTGGATACTTTTGATCACGTAGTGTATGTTCCTAAATATTTAAACACTTAACTTGCTCTAATATAGTAGTCCTTACTACAATTTTGGTTCTAAAAGTGTATTTACCTTGGAAGGTCTTTGCTTTCGTTTTATTGTTGAAATTTAAAATTATTGTTCTCACATAGCTTCTGCAATATACACACTGCTCTTTGCATTTCGTCTACAGATTCACTTATAATCATTTGATCATCCACAAATAGCATCGTCTTAAATATAACATTTAATGCAATATAGATGTCTCCATTAATGTTAAACATCCATTCTCTGATCAGATCGGCCATAGAAACTGAAGCAAAGTGGGACACAAGCTGCAATCCTGTCGTACACCTTGATTTATGTTGTGTTTATTGTACCTTCCATTTCCAACATTCAATCTAATTGTCGTCTACTTATATATTTTAATACTTTAATTAATCGATTCAGATATTCTCTTCGCATCATGATTTCCCAGACATTTCTTCTACTTCACTATAAAACACTTTTTCGGAGTCTATAAAGGTATAGGGTTTTCCAGTTTAAATTAGCTAGTTTTTTCTATTACTGCTTAACTGTGGAAGTGTCAACTATGCAGGACCGTCCCCTTCTAAATCCATTTTATCTTCCAATCTATGTAATGGTTCGTAATCCTTAGTTTAATATTCGTACATATATTTTATATCCTGTATTTAAAATAGTAATTTCCTGTAACTTTCGCACCTGTTTCTAGCGTCCTTTTTGGAATGTAGATATAACTTATAGTAGCTAGCAAAATTCTGAATGTTTACTTACATTACAAATATACACATATGTCTAATGTATTTAGGAACTATATACAGACAATTGTAAAGTTCTTACCATTCATGTCTTTAACGGCTCATTTTTAATTCGGTGACAGTAGCTTTTCGCTGTAAGTATCCAGACTTTTTAGCAGAGATGACAATGGAGATTGTCACCTTCAAAATAAAAAATTCAGTGGGAGTAAGGTCAGATCATCCGGGCTGTGTAACCAAATGCGAAAATCAGATAATTGGATACAGCGCGGACAGTCTAATGGTAACATTTTCATGCAAGTAACGCTGGATTTCGCTGTGAAAGTGCAATCGTGCACCATCTTTTTGGATTACATGGTCGCTGTAGACCTGTATTTTTATAGATACTGTTTTCTCTATATCCAACATAAACGTTTTGTCCCTTGTTGCTCTCCATTTTGTAACTTTCCAACAGTAGTGTCTCTAAGGGGGCTATAAGCACAGATGTAAATCTGGCGAGCATTCCCATTGACTAAAACCTCCTTTGTTTTCCTACAATGAATAATTTCTTTACAATAAACATACAAAAAAGGTTTAATTCATTTGGAATTCCTGAGCATGTTTTATTTATTTAGCAAATCCAACGGTAGACACTGTTTCTAATTTCAATTATTCCTAAAAGTTATGTCTGACTCTCCTGCCATTCCAATGCTATAACCCAACTTGTGAAAGGTTTTTGCAAGTATTTTGTAATTTATAAATATTTTATATGTCTTATACATTTATTTTCATTTATTTATATTAACATCTAAGATAAAGAGACCTTGCCTTTGGAATAATTGCTCATCGGTAGACACTCATTCGTTTTACTATTCTGGGTTTATTTATGTTGTGTTTGAATTCATACGAATTTACACTTTCACTCATACTTACAAACTCAAGCGAGAATGGGGAATATTCCTGGCCTAAAGAAAAATTCCCATTATCCATCCAGGAATCAAACCCTTGACCTCTGCAATTGGAAACTAGCACACTAATCACCAGACCACGGAGGCTGTTTGTTCCACTGCTTAACGTTCTTAATATTGTACCTATAATATTTGCTACTTATACAACGGCTTGCCATACGTATTAACGATCTAAATATTACGCGCATAGCAATAACTATGTAGTAGTGTATATATCTTTCCTTAGATTATGCTACTATTAAATATTTTGTGTAACAGAGGAAATGGCGGGACTAACTTTCAGAATGGCATGACAAAGATTATGCCTGAGTTGTATGTACCACATATTTAGCACTAGTTGGTAATTTAATTTATATAATCCGCAGTTTATAGTCATCTTTCCAGGATCAGTCTCTGTTCACATTATATTTAACACAACAGGATACCACAAAAGACCGAATCGTTAGCTAACACTCAAATACAATGTAGGAAATGGACCTCATTTATTTATGCGATTTCGTGTCGCACGACAAAGAGTGATGCCACGCGACATAGTTTTTAGCGATCTATTTATGCATATCCATACGTACTTGACGCAATACAAACTGGGAATAGAAAGAAAACGCATACGTCTAAAGTTCATTTTATATTTAGACTGACATCGCACCTATGATGTTCACAGCATTAAAGCGGAACCAACTAGTGCCACGTCATTTATCCCACACGGGGAAGATATTCTGGTGGATTTTATTGGCTAAAGTTAGACATGAATGGATTCCAACTGGATGGAGTCGGGGTAGCAGCCGATGAAGGATGTCAGTTTAATTATAAAATGGAGTATACTAGTGAAAGTTTACTTCTACATCAAAAGTCAAGATCAAAACGGACAAAGAAGGCACACAATTCAGACTATTTAGAGGCGTCAAACAGGGAAACCCAATATCCCTTAAATTGTTCACCTACCTATTAGAAGTGTCCCACCACTGGCACAATCAGGATAGACATAGATGGTAAGAGACTTACAAACCTAAGATTCCGGGATGACGTAGTTTTATTTGCGAAGTTGGCAGAAGAACTCGAGAGCATGCTAAAACAACTATAGACATAATGCAAGAAGGTAGGCCTTCAAATAAATCTCACGAAAATGAAAGCAATGACGAACAGAGAAGAAACCCAGATCCAAATGAAATCGGAAGCACTACAGTACGTTCCAAGAATATGTATACTTAGGTAAGGTGTGTCACTTCAAATCAGTATCAACGAAGACATAAAATGATCTCAGTAGCCTGGAGAAGGTTTTGGAGTTTAAGCTTCATTCTAGTGGATAAAAACGCAATAGCTAAAAATTAAACATGAAATTCTAGACAGCTGCATCCTTCCAACATTAACATATGGAGCACAAACTTGGACTACAACCCAGCAACAAAGGACATCAATACATATTACTCAGAGAAAAATGGAAAGGAAATATTACAGATATCAATAAGAGACCGGATAAGAAACACAGAAATTGTAAGGACAAAAGTGAAGGACCTCGCGACCGCAGCACAAGTAGCGAAATGGACAGGCCACACCGTAAGGCTCAACAACAACCGATGGACTAACAGAACAACGTTGTGGGACCCAGAGAAGGAGAAAGAGGGCCGAAAAGACCGAGAACGAGATGGGCGGATGAAATGAAGAGGAATGCTCGCAGCACCTGGACTAGGATGGCGAGAAACCTTGACACCTGGTAGGCCCACGAAAAACTGTGCAGAGACTAAGATACTCAGCGCGACCGGGTGTCAAGAAAGATGGGACACGCCTGAATACGACATATCACTGTCGAGAACAAGTGTCAAATGTGAAAATGAATCAGATTGAAATGGGAATAAGCGTAAAGTGCCAAAACGAGTGAGACTCAAGGTCAGAGGGCCATGGAGCAAAATTGTGTAAATGTAAAAACAAATATAGGTTAAGACAATGAACAATCAAAGACAAAGGGGAATTCCACATTTCTAGTAAATGTAGGAGAAGCTTATCCAGCTACCCTCCTCTTAGGGCAGCTTAATGCCCTATAGGGATTAAAGGTTTTTATTATTATTATTATTATTATTATTATTTATACATGTTAGGTGTTGCGCTGTGTATTGTTGGGAGATCAGTTCTACCAGCCCGTTTCCACATTTGTTTGGACAAACGCTTAACTAAAAAAAAAGCAATGGAAGCGACGCTGGACTGTGCATCTTGTATAAGGTTCATGGACAGTGCGTTTAGGAATTGAATGGAAAAGAAATTGCTTCTTATTGTCACGGTCCTTGTAGTTGTCTGAGGCGACATCTCAAATTGAACTCCTATTACGAATTTCTTCTATAAAATGTTTGGTATCCATTCTTGATAAAAGTCTGGATGACGAAAATCAGATCGCTCTCGCAACACGTGATAGCACAAACCGCACTGAAAAATCAAAACTATAGCTCTAGATTTCCCAAAATGGTAGCATAGACTCAACTATATTTCTCACAGAGTGTCAACGCGACGTGGTCCATAAACACCCATGTATATTGAGGTCATGCGATTATCGCATGTGTCGCGGGAGGTAAAAGACGTGTTTGTGAGGTCGTACTGTACAGAGTGTTGTACGACTGTCGCGTTGCATGCTATAAATACCTTCATTTAACTCAAATATACCTTCAGATCCCATACAAATCCGCCGTTGTGTTGGTGGCATTGCTTTTGTCACGGCAGCATGACTGCTATCTCTAGATTGTTCGCTAAGTATGAAAGTTGAAACCTGTGCATTACCACATAGTCGTGATTTGAAATAGGTGAATGAATTTTTTGTATATTCCATATAACTCTGGGAATAATTGATTCTTAGGTAATTGTGATTAAATTAAATCTAATTTGTAGACGCATAGTATTGTATTTTATATACAGAGTGCATAATTTAAGTTGAGACTGTACCAATATCTCCAAAACTAAGCATTGTAGAAAGAAATGTCTTGAATAAAAGTTGCTGGATATTATTCGGGAAAGTAAATGCTATTAGTCGTATTTTGTTTGGAGGGCGTTATGATGGTCATGTTAGAATCAATTTAATTTTTTTGAATGGGAACCCACATTTTGTATGTTGATTTATCATTAGAAAATGATTTTATAAAAAGCTGTTTATTCCGATGAGGAATAAGGAAACAACATAAAAATGTTGGTTCACAATTACGAAATGTAACATGACCCTCAAATGACCATCCATGGATGCTCCAACCATTCATTGTTCTCTTCGTACACAGCCATTCAGAATTTACGTTATTTACGTTGGTGTAAGAACAATTGCAAAGTGCTTTATGCAAATGTTGTTTAGCTTTTTATGAGGAATGAGAAACAACATATAAAAGGTAGAAAGGTGGGGTCATTTAAAAAAATTAAATTGACCCTAAGATAACCATTACAACGTCCTCTAAATAAAACACGGCTAATGGCATTTACTTTACCCAATGATATCAAGCGACTTCTATTCATGACATTTCTTTCTACAACGCTTAGTTTTGGAGATGTTGTACAGTCTTAACTTAAATGGTCCAGCCTGCATATATACCGCGTGAATCTTCTCATCCTGCGGATTGGTGACTAAGCAACCCTATATTTTACAGACGATGCTAAATGCAGGTGCAGACACCGGATTCACCAGCCCGCTGATTAAGACTACGGTGGTGCTCGCTGTTCATGTGTTCTAGTAGAGCAATAGTTAATATGCTGGAAAGGCATGGTAAAGGTCGGAAGTTCAAATCATGCCTGCTAATAACTGACGTTTTTTATTCATTTCTCTTCATGTTTTGAGAACGTTCTAGCAAATCATCATTTTTTCCCAATGCACCTGAAAGTGGATTTGCTTGTAAATACGAAGTTTTAGCTGTTCGTGCTCACTATGGAACGATGTTTTCGAATAGAGAGTATCTGGACATGCTTCTTAATATACGGGAAAGTGCAGCGCAACGCAACGGAAGCATTGAAGTAACGGAAGTCTATACTAACAGAGGTTTCCGCAGAGGATACTTCCTACAGATCACACGTTTTTGCGAGTTGCGAACCGCCTTCTGGAATCAGGTACAGTGCACAAGACACCACATCCACGAAAAGATCACCCTGTCTGTGACCAAGCAATGACAGATCGTGTGACTGACTATGTCATTCAGCAACCGCGTTGTAGTAGGGGGCATTCAGAGGCATTTATTTCAATATTAGCCAATCTTCCACGTGAAGAATACTACATAAAGTTTCATCCTTATCATCTTCAACTACACTAGGAGCTACTACAGGCGGACAATAGACGGAGAGTGGCGTTCGCTGGGAGGATTATACGACAAACTGAACAAGATCCACATTTTTTGGCAACTGTGTTATTTGCAGACGAAGCAGGGTTACCAACACAGGCCATGTAAATCACCACAACATGCATTACTGGAGCACAGTAAACCCACATTGGATGCGAGAGGCGGCCGTACAAGTCCGATGCGATTTCAACGTTTGGACTGGTGTATTTGATGATCATCTAATAGGCCCATATTTTTATGATGGCAAACTCACTGGGAATTGCTTTGTCCACTTCCTACAGCACCAACTGCATACTCTACTGGATGAAGCGTCGTTGAAGAATTGACCAACTATTTGGTACCAGTTTTCTTTAAATTTACTAAACATAAAAAGTACCTTCAAGTAACTATTTGAACCTGAGACCTTCACTACGCTCACACTGTTGTGCTACGAGTGCAAGTCACGACGCGATGTAGTACAGCGTTTACGGCATAGCCTGTACAAATTCGGGACTGCATAACTTTTCAATCCGCAGGCCGAGAAGTGTTCAACATTTTCTAACCTGAAGACAAATATTATCTGAGAGATTTGAAAACTTAAAAATCGTTTAAAGTCTTTAAATAAAATAACGGAACACATAAAATATTTAATAACTAATACATATAAAATAATTAAAATATTATATAACTATTGTATCAATATAAGA
This sequence comes from Deroplatys truncata, assembly GCA_030765065.1. Classification (NCBI taxonomy): domain Eukaryota; kingdom Metazoa; phylum Arthropoda; class Insecta; order Mantodea; family Mantidae; genus Deroplatys; species Deroplatys truncata. The sequence continues at coordinate 214,015,041 of CM060978.1, read as the reverse complement.
ATTTTCAAAAAATCAATAACAAAATAAGTAAAATTTTCCAAAAATAGTTTTCTCCTCAAAAATAGAAATTCTACTCTACAAAAATGTGAAAATTTTCGATTTATTTGGTTTAAGTTTTTTGCAGTTTTATTATATTTATAACCTGTACTTTCATGCTAAACAATTGGTTTTCAATATCAGCAATTTGAAGCCATAAATGGCTATTTATTTGGTCCTGTACCAATTAGGTAAAGCACAGTGTTCAAGTTTAAATTTAATTTTTCTCAATTAGATTTTTTCAGCAGTTTTCACTACTCCAAATGTTTCTTGGATTTTATAACTTATTATCTTGAAAGTTTCAGAAAAGCGTCAGGAATCTGGATTTGAAAACTGTTGTGTAGTTGTTAAAACTATAAATACTTCAGCTTAAGTAAATTATTTTGGATAACTCACATTAAAGATGTTCAACAATTCAATAAAGTATACACAAAAATTATTTTTGTCTTAAACTAATTAAAATTAAGAAATAAGTGCACAACAATTTCTTTAGGTTTTATACTGAGCTAAAATGAAAAGTTTGAGATCGATACGATAAATCAGAGTCCAAGGAGCATTTTATATTAGCATATCAAAACGTGATAATTATGAGTTTAAAATATCTTAACAACCGTTTGGCACAGCTCTTAAAAGTTTGCGTGGATTATATGTTTTATGTTCTGAGTATGTGTATGGTAAAACAAGCTAAAACAATCAGAAGAAAACGGTGGACTTCTAGATTTTCATGGATATATTGCCTTTAAGTGGAAAACTGGTACTTTCGAAAAGCTTTAACCATATATTCCCTTAAATTCCCACATTTTCTTCACTCTTCAGCCAAGTACGTAGTTCGCTTCGCTTTCGATGTACGACCTAGTTACCCCTCGCAGAAAATGTCAGCTAATTAAATTTTTCTTTCTCAGGGAAAATACACATTCCGATGAAAGCCTAGCGTTGGATGAAGTATTTTTTTCGCTAATTTTTCTCAATCCGAGGCGTTATTGCCTTGAGTTCCCTTAAAGGATATAGTTTTTGCAGGCACTTGAAGCACGGAGCAGATCGTTAGCTCAGGACCCGCCCGCCGGTAATCAGCGCACTCCTCTGTCTGTCTACGCTCTAATGAACGTGCCAAACGCATATCTCTGTATCATTACTGTCTGATACAAGGAGCCTCAGGCCCTAATTAACAGCTCTCCTTCTTTATCTGATTTCCCAACGGTGCAAACCCAATTGCGCACGTACATGCCCGGAGTTCTTTAAGGTGTTCCATCGAGTCTGGTATTAAAATATAGCGCTAATAACCTTTATTTGCTCAGTGTGACAGGCTATTATTTTAGATAGTAGCTGGGGATTAAGGGAGAATATTACGGATTTACAGTTCCTTTACATGTTCAAAATAAAACATATGCTTTACCCCAGCAAGAGGAAGCACACGTTGGGACTTAAGAATGTTAATGGATATAACCCTTAAAGGTTTCAAACACATTCCAAAATAGAGTTTACTTATTTATATTTATTGTAGTTCAATGTGACTTCCAGCTGTTGCGCTACACTCATAATGGCTAACCCAGTTGTTGCCACATGTAGAAAGAATATCAGGTGTAACATATTGAACGGCTTCTCTTTTCAAATACTGAATATCATTGGAGGGATATTCATGTGACATTCATTCACTGTACAGGCAGTTCCATCCATAATAACTTGACTATCTTCCGGTGAAGACCGCGTCACGTTTGAATAAAGTAGCCAATGTTTCGCCCTTCGTGTGGGAGCTTCTTCTGGGCACTGCTTGCGCACATATTTGTACTGCCAGAATGCAGTCCCTCCTATTCTTGCTCTTGATTGGCTGGTAGCTTTCCACTAATTTTGTGTTCTGTGAGCAGTGTTTTCCATGCTTTAGGGGGTTTTCTACGATCTCTATTCAATACAATTTTATGTTTAAAATGTTCTACGCTTTCTCGTAATATTCTGTGCGAGAAGCGGCCACATACACCTAAGATCTCAATATTGTTTTCAAAATCGATATGGCGGCCTGTTTTATAAACATGTTCAGCCAGTGATGATTTTTCGGGCTGTCCGTGCTTTTATTTAAGTTCCATCCATGACGAACAAGCGTCATGGAGTCGAATTTGTGTACCGTCCCCACTCGATGGCGTGGTTCTTGGCAGTTTGTCCTCATTTTAAAACTTCTCTACACTTCAAAATGTGTTGAGATATAAATGCTATTTATTACTTTTATTACTTTCTCTACTACGTATAGTAAGTAGGGGAAGTATTGCATTCCACCCAAAAATTCGATACCGAGATTTCACCGGAAATACATGTTTTGAGACCTCCTGAATCCAAAAAAAGCATTTTTGGAAACATGTCCGTGTGTGTGTCTGTGTGTGTGTGTGTCTGTGTGTGTGTGTGTGTCTGTGTGTGTGTCTGTGTGTCTGTGAACAGCATAACTCAAAAACTAACAGTCGGATAAACACCAAACTTGGTATTTGCGTTCAGTATCTTCCAGAGATGCGACACGAAGATTTTCAAGAAAATCCCCCCACCCCAGACTACCCTTTACATGGAACATTTTTCGAAAATTTTAATTTTCTCAAAAATGGCTCTAACGATTTTGATGAAAATATCATATGTTTAAGATAAGGTCATGAAAAATGAAATGTATATCTCGAAATTTCTGGGAATGTCCCCAAAAGTATTCTTCATTATGAACGACTTTTGCATAACTGGTAAACCATAAGAGATAGACAAAATTTTACTACACAAAAAATGTAGATCGCGTTAAAATACACAACTTATATCATATACATGTTTTTTGTTGAGTGAACCGTTTTCGAGATATTGCTTGTTATTTCCTTAAATTTTCCAATACTTATACTTTTTCTCAAATTCGTTATTCATTTTTTTATGTCCTGGACATGCAAAGAGAATGGAATGCGCCACATAGCAACCAGCGATAAAATATTTGACTATCGCTTAAAAGCTACCATATTCCCCTTGCATCTACAAGAAAATTACCAATAAGATTGACATCTCGATATCTCGATTAATATGAAGCATATGGAGAATAGGCGTTTGTAAAAATAGATTGTACAAGAGTAGAGAAAGTCATGTGAGTGTAACACATCAGATTTTTTTTTTATATAAATCGTACATTCTGAAATATCGATTGATTTTAAGGATGCACTGCACAATACTGATAATGATATCAGAGACATCATTGGGCGGTGATGCTAATTCTAACTTTCAAAGTAGTTTTACATACGTACTGAAACAATAGTCTCTCGAGATACCTGGATTAAACATAAAACTTTGCAATAAGATCCCTTTTTCTGCACAAAAAGTGAGATATTACAGTCATGCCGTACAATACACTGGAGTTTATGTTGGTAACGTTACATTAAAGCCTTTGGCCCACCCAGTGCTAATCGCTTATCTGGTTCTAGCAATTGCTTTTCATAGATTAGCAGCCATTTTATCCTTATTTTCGGTGGATAAGAAGGACTAATGAGTTTAAGATAGCTAAAAGGCCGAGTTTTATTATTTGATATACCGAGAAACTTTAAATAATATTAATCCTCATTTAACTGTATGCTCTGTAGTTTACTAGAATGTGAGTCAACAGATGGTTCATTCGCTTCCAGCAGTGTGAAATGATTTTAGTTGGGATGAGATCGATTTACTGTTTAGGTATAAAATAAAACATCAGCGTTTTAAAAATTGTTTACAACAGATTTATTACTTTATAATATTTTAAATATAAAATATCTGATGAGATACACTCACGCAACTTTCTCTACCAACGACAGATTCACATACATCTGTATGTATTATAGCAATTGGCTAAAAAGCGATTCTTCTATCCATTTTATCTTACACATGATATACTAAATTTAGTTAAGAATAACTTAAAATTAAGCAAGACATGTTTAGTTAAAACATGCGGAAATAATATTCAAATGTTTACTGATGTTAACAACTCTCGCGATGTTAAGAAAAAAGAGAGGGAGAAGGAATTGCAAACTTTCAAACTTGTCCGCTAGGTGATGCTCAGTATGGAATATTTCGAAAACAAAATGCTTTCGTTTAGTTTTCGACGAAAATATTTATTTTAAATAAATTTCGTACTTTAATGACCTCTAACTTTCCCTCTAATAAATTTTGGTCTATTTTTTGTTTCCTTGTAATTAAAAACAATACACATTTCAATCAAATAAGGGGCTCTTCACCGGCTATTCCCAGGAAATTTAAAATACACATTTTATGTCATAAAAATATCTTAAATATATAGTATCTTAATAAAAATCGCTAAAATAATTTTTGAAAAAACTAAAAAATAACAAAAGTTTTTCTATGTAAAGGGTAGTCTGTGTAGAGAGTTTTCTCGAAAATCTTGTGTCACATCCTTAGAAGATACTGAACTAAAATAGCAAGTCTGGTGTTCAACCAACTTTTTGTTTTTGAGTTTCGCTGTTCACACGCACGCACACACACACACACACACACACACACATTCGCACGCTTACGCACACGCACGTACACGAATGTTATTCTATTTTTTTATCCAAGGGTCTCAAATTCTATATCGAATATCCTGAATCATGTATTATGGGTAAGCACTAGAAGAGGTAAAAAGGAAATTAATACACACAAAAGGGTTTCATTACGGAAACAGGGATATACTGGAGGACAAAATGGTTTTGGTGAAGAGCTATATTTATTTTTTTACAGCATTTGTTTATAGTTTTTCAGATTCCCAATACAAATGAAATTAATTAGGCAGAATGGAATTTTAGATTGACTGTCTACAGTTCAATACAATGTGAAATGAAGTATTAAAATAATGTAAAATATAGAGTAGTAATAATATCGTCGGAAACTTTAGATTCCAATATTTTTTAACTAAACTTACATTCGACTAAGTAGTGTTTGATCACTCAGGGCTGAATATTTTTATGTGGGGGTTTAATATCCTTTAACCGGCTCACTTCGGGTGATAAATGAAATGGGTGAAATTATGATGAAATGAGGCCGGGTTCGATAGAGCTTAAAGTTACCGCTATTCACAATAAGGGAAACCTGGGAAAAAGATTATTCGGGTAACTCTCCAAGATCATAAGTAGGTCCCAATATATTGTGTTAATAATATTATAATAAGTCAGGCAGAGTTTTGCAGCTAGGGTAAGGCTTTTCTTAGTTACCATTCATTTCTTATCTATAAAGAGGTTCTCTCAATGATTGTGTGTGGTATTGGCTCAGTTCACGTCACTAAATGACTAACACATCTAGAGGCTGCTTTGGATACCAAATAATAACCTGAAACCTCAGGTAAGAGTAAACTAGATGATATTGCACGATTCGGTGTAATCGTAGGTTAAATGCCTGGCATTTAAAATCGGTCGTAAACTATGGCACATATAGGAGTACTGGGTGTTTATTTCAAAGTGTATCACAATGTCATTGTTTTTAGTCAATTTTTACTTTCTCTACTACGTATAGTAAGTAGGGGAAGTATTGCATTCAACCCAAAAATTCGACACCAAGATTTCACCGGAAATACATATTTTGAGGCCTCCTGAATCCAAAAAAAGCATTTTTGGAAACATGTCCGTGTGTGTGTCTGTGTGTGCATCTGTGAACACCATAACTCAGAAACGAACAGTCAGATAAACACCAAACTGGTATTTAGGTTCGGTATCTTCCAGAGATGCGACACGAAGGTTTTCAAGAAAATCGAAAATTTTAATTTTCTCAAAAATGGCTCTAACGATTTTGATTAAAATATCACATGTTTAAGATATTTTCATGACAAATGAAACGTATATCTCGAATTTTCCGGGAATGTCTCCAAAAGTCCTCTTCATTGTGAACGACTTTTGCATAACTGGTAAACCATAAGAGATAGACAAAATTTTACTACACAAAAAATGTAGATCACGTTAAAATACACAGTTTATGACCTATACATTTTTTTTGTTAGTGAACCATTTTCGAGATATTGCTGGTTATTCCCTTAAATTTTCCAATACTTATACTTTTTCTCAAATGGGAATTCGTTATTCATTTTTTTATGTCCTGGACATGCAAAGAGAATGGAATGCGCCACATAGCAACCAGCTCTTAAAATATTAGACTGTCGCTTAAATCCTACCATATTCCCCTTGCACCTACAAGAAAATTAACAATAAGATTAACATCTCGATTAACATGAAGCATATGGAGAATAAGAGTTTGTAAAAATAGTTGTACAATAGTCATGTGAGTGTAAAACATCAGAATTTTTTAAGTGTGTCACCTCCAACATTCACAGAGCAACAGGCATCTTGTCTTGTCCTGTTCGATACAGATTTCCTTCATTACTCCGGACGCACTTCAGCCATGGGCTTTTTGTGTTAACTGTATGGTTTTAAAACCAATTCATTATACCTACACCATTTACCAAGGAATACTGTCTCATACCAGAGATGGTTTCAAATACTTCTGGTTCAAAAGACATTTTCCAAAAAGCAATACATCTCCTGTGAGACAAAGTCTCTCAGGAGCATATAATATGCCGGGCTGTTTCAGTTTCTTTCTTGCACAATCCGTAATTTGAAACACCCCCATCGTGTTAAGATGCTTTTTCACAGGAACATGTCCCATGAGAAATGCAATAATTGTTCTCAGCTGAAGTCTGTTACATCTAAGCAGACTTTCAGCTCCTTTCTTACATAGGTTTCTAATAAATAACTTACCATGTTTCTTTCCTGGACCTTTAAGCCAGATTTTATGATGATATTCTTTGGAGCAGTTCTTAATAGCCTCTCTTACTAAACATCGAGATGTTTCTAGAGCCAGCTCTGGTCCAATAAATTGTGAAGCTGCTCCTTGTTTTGCAAGTTCATAAGATTTTTCATTTCCCTCTGTGCCACTATGACCCGGCACCCAGATGAGTTAATCCTCATTCTGTTCTGCCAAGCCTGTGAAAATGTTTAGGCAGTTTAAAACCAGTCTTCAACTTACCTCTTGACTACTTAGAGCCATAAGACCAGCCTGGCTATCCGAGGAAATAAGGAATTGTAAGCTCTCCTAAAGTCTTCACATATGCATTGAATAATACATAACACTCTGTTTCAAAAACAATAGAATATTCGCCCAAGGGAAAATCTTTTTGCACCTTTGTCTTATGGCATATACTCCGGATCCTGTTTCTGGGCCATTGTTTGAGTCGTCTGTAAACCACATCAAAGTTTTCTCAGGAGTTTATTCGTCCAACGTTCAGGATCAATGATGACGCTGAAGTTATTTATAAAGTGTATAATTGGAATCATATAGTTTGAAGGAATTTCTAAAGATGCATCTCCTATGTATTTCCTAATTCTTAGCAAACCTGAGTCTTTCTCAGTTGCTCAGCGTATTGCAATCTATAGAGTGTCATTAGTGTCCCCATTGCAACTAAATGCAATGGAGTTAGGTTCAAGGGTGTCTCCATTGCTGCACTAGGAGTTGTTTTCATGCTCCTGTAACAGATATATATGCTGTTCTTTGAACTTTATTTAGTTGATTTTTAAAGTATGTCTGATACTTGTATCTAACTACTTTAAAGGTTGTTTTCGCACGTTGTATTGTATTCTTGATATGCTGATTCGAGTCCATCTTGTCACACGCAATGACACACGCAAAAAACGTAAACTAAAATAAACAATCAAACATGTTAATCTTTCTTGCATAACCGTACCAATATTCATTCAATCCACACAGATAATGCTTTAGTTTACATTGGCGGAAGAGAACCGAAACACAGTGTTGACAAATCCAAATTACCTTGCGCTGGTGGTGATAAGAAGCACCCCGCTTACAGTTTTCACGGACCATCGATATTGAACGCCGTGATCTGTAGGCAACTTCTCCAACATACGAGTCATGCTCCTCTGCGGAAGTATTAGGCGGTATGAATTCTAGCCTCGGCAACTAGCTAAGTGATATCATACACTTGGGATACTTGAAATGAACACTGCCTTTCAGTAACGTATTTAAATGCTTTCAACATTTAATTAATAATGTTAGATGTTGAAAATAGACTTATTACATGTTAAATTCAATAAAGATACAAGCACTTTTTTGAGGACAATACAATTTATCGCATAGGTGGCTAGATTTGAAGGTAAAACTGTAGTGAAGTACAGTTTCAAAGAAGCTGCATGAAACGCGCCACTATGTTACTAATATGCAGCAGGAGCACAATTTCTGGTCTTTAATAATAGACGTTTAATATTTTTGAAGAAAATATTGTTTTAAGTTGTAAACAATTTAGAAAGGCTAAGTTTTTCATGACAGATTGGAAGTAATTAAAACTATTATCTATATAACGGGGTTTAAAACTAGAAATGGATTCAGTTGCGGCGAGTTGGATTGGATAGGAGCCTCATTGTCATATGCTCATCTCGACAAAACGTAGCACGTGTGTATGCTACCTCCCCAATCGAATAACACACAGTCACGAATCCACGAGCGCCTTGCTCAAAGGAATGGGGAAACAAGGCATGTGCTACATACCAGAAGACCCCCTCTGTAAGTGCCAACAACTCTGTCGTTATTATGACCGTATAACTTCTGTTGTTAACTGCTGTCAGGACAGCAACAGCAGAACCCACTTCAAACACGAAAGTGCTCCTTCCTTTCAAGTTCTAATCTTCTTTTATTGCTCCTTTCCCATAATTGATTATGGTTACATTCACATCAATTTATCTCTTCGCTATCATATATATATATTTATACAATATCTACAAACGTTTATTACCAAAATATTTGACTGAGATTTCAACGGAAATATACGTTTTGAATGAAAAAAAATAGAAAAAGGTACGTGTGTACACATGTATGAAAGTGCCTGGTTTGATGTGTGTGTGTCTTTGTGAACAGCATAATTAAAACCGAAAAGTCAGATAAAACTAAACTTTGTATTTAGATTCAGTATCTTCAAAGGTGGGGCATAAAAGTTTACAAGAAAATCCCCCCGCCCCAAACTACTCCTTACATGAAAAAGTTTTCAAAGTCTTTGATTTTCTAAAAAATGGCTGTGACGATTTTGATTAATATACCATATATTAAATATATTTAAATGACAAATAAAATGTATATTTTGAATTTTCTGGGATTAGCCTGTGAAGTCTTCTTTATTCGGAAGGAATTTTGCAAAACCCTGTATAACTGGTAAACAACCGATAGACGAAAACGTACTACACAAAAAGTTTAGATCTCTTTAAAACTCACAATCTATTTCAAAGAACTTTTGATCGCATCAGCAATATCGAAGATATCCGTTATTAATGGTTCAATTTGCTCAATATTTTGTCATTCTTTTAACTCCCATCAATTTTCATTGTTTCTCACGATTACATGGAAACAGTATTGTATTTAAGGTCAGTATATAGCGTCTAGTTCTATAACATATGTCTATCGCTGCTCCATTTATAAGAACAACGAAATGTGTAATGTAGGTATTTCTGCAACGGTTTAACTGCATTAAAATGAAGTAGATAGGAAAATAAGCTTTAGTAAGAGTAGTTTTTATTTCCACTAATAAGCGGTAGAGGGTAGAGAAAGTCAAGTGAATATAACATATTGGATTTTTAGAAAAAGATCTTTGTGTTTGTGTATGTGTGTGAACAGCGTAACTCAAAAACGAAATGTCGGTTAAGTACCAAAACTTGGTATTTAAGTTCATCATCAAAAGGTTGCCACACAAAGATCTTCAAGAAAATTCCTCCACTCAAAACTACGATTTGCATAGAAAAGTTTCCGAAAGGTTGATTGTCTCAAAACTGGCTCTAACGATTTTGATTAAAATATCATATAGTTAAAATATTTGCATCACAAAACATGTTGAATTTTCTGGAAATGTTCTCTGAAGTTCCCTTCGTACTGAATGACTTGCATAATAATGGGTAAAACCTAAGGAACAAAATCTTTTTACAAAAAAAGGAAAAGAATAAGAAGAAAGAACGAAAAATGAAAACGTAGAGCTCCTTGTAGCATACAATTTATATCTGTGGAGTTAACTATTTCCTAGATATCTCTTGTCAGGTTTGAATTTTCAAATACATATGCTTTTCTCAGATGGAAAGCCATTCGTATTTTACTTTCACACATGTACAAAGCAGGTAGAGAAGTTACTGCATTCGATACGATTTTACTGAAAATATCTGTTTTTGAGATACCTTGAACACAGAAAAAGTAGAAACTTTTAGAAAGCGTGTGTGTCCGATCAGCATAGCTCAACAAATAAAGTCCAATAAATAGTTAACTATTTCCTAGATATCTCTTGTCAGGTTTGAATTTTCAAATACATATGCTTTTCTCAGATGGAAAGCCATTCGTATTTTACTTTCACACATGTACAAAGTAGGTAGAGAAGTTACTGCATTCGATACGATTTTACTGAAAACATCTGTTTTTGAGATACCTTGAACACAGAAAAAGTAGAAACTTTTAGAAAGCGTGTGTGTCCGATCAGCATAGCTCAACAAATAAAGTCCAATAAATAGCAAACTTGGTATTTATGTTTAGTCCTTCCAAACTACTCTTTAGGTGGAACAGTTTTCGAAACTTTTGATTTTCTAAAAAATCGCTATAATGATTCGATTAAAATACCACGTATTAAAAGTATTAAAAGAATGAAAAATAAAATGTATATTTTGAATTGTCTTAGATAGCCTGTGAAGTCCTTTCATTCAGAAGGAATGTTGTGTAATATTGTATAAGTCGTAAATGTTAAACAATAGACGAAAACGTACTACACGAAAATTATAGACTTGTTTAAAACAATTATTTCAAATAATCTTTATTGTGACATGATCCATTTCCGAGATATTCATTATTAATGGCTCTAGTTGTTCAATGCTTAGACATTCTTTGAAACTTTTGTGCTTTTCAGTTGTTTCTCGCGATGTCATAGAAATAGAATTTTAAGGCCAGCACATAGCGTCCAGTTCTTAAACATCTGACTATCGCTATTCCCTTTGTATCTACAACGAAATATGCAATGTAGCTATTTTTGAAAAGGTTTATCTCGATTAAAATGGTGTATATAGGAAAATAAACATTCATGAGAATAATTTCTATGCTCACTAATAAGTGATAGTGGGTAGAGAAAGTCATGTAAATGTAACACATCAGACTTTTTTCTAACGGTCATGATAGGAGCATGTAATTTCAAAGCCATCACATAGAGATACACTTAAAATTCTGACTATCGCTTTGCTAACATTCATTCCACGAAATATATAAATGTAAATTGAAAGTTTATCTGGATTAACAAGAAGTAACTAGAATAATAACTTTTATAAGAATAGTTTGTGGAAGAGTAAATATGCAAAGTAATGCGAATGCAACATATCAGATTTTTTTAGAAAATAGGCAAATTTTCGATTTGATTTTAAGTTAATGCTTTGGATCTTTATATTTATATTTCGGCTAACGTTTACATTCCTACGATGCAGTTAAATACAGTTCATTACGTCCATTTAAATAACTGCGGATATTAGATGAATCTTAAAAGTCACTCACCTTTATACCCCTTTTATGCAATTTTAGTTTTACTACGTACTCGAATTCATATGCTGTAGGATAATACTATGATTTCATTCTGGCAACCTGAAGATTTACTGCAGTTTTTAAAAGCGATCGTTGAAAAAACAATGCTGCTGTTTTATAAAATCAAAAAATAATAAAGTGTGGCATATATATGCAGAATATTATTATTCTATAATCACTGGACTAAATCTTTTTATTTCAAATATTTTTCAAGACTATATTTTATGTGACTGGATACATTTTGAAAACAAACGAATAACCTTCAATAATTGAAAAATTCAGGCTCTAAAACTACTTTGAGTTACGATGGGACAAAGTTGTTTTATAAAAGAATACTCTTATTATTGAGGCCGTATTTTTAACACATAGATGATTTCAGTCTAATTATATGATATATAATTCAATAACAGCCCGCTTTAAAGAAATATGTGTATGTAACAATATATAAAAAGTATATTACAGTCATTTTATATGTTTATATAGTTGTATCCATATGTAATAACGTTATGTGAATGTATTACGTAATTTAATAATGTAGGAGCTGTGAGAATACTAGGTCAAAAGTTGCTAACAATGAGGTAACAATGAGGTAACCTTGAGGCAATAATGAATTAGAAAGTTTAGCAATACTACTTATGACTCTTGGAAGCAATAATGTAATTTTAGTGACAGTTTATAAAAAAAGCCTATCAACAACCAGAAAAAGCTTTAGTTAAATGAAGGTATTCTATTGGAGTAGCATTAGCCAATCATAGACTTAAAATACAGAAATTTACAAGTTTAGGTGGTTGAAATCAATTCAGTTGCCTGCAAACAGTGTTCCTAACCGGACGCAAGACACGAATGCTACCGGAAACTTTTTACTATACGTGCGGTTGCAACTACTACAAGTTCGGCACCCCAACAGTTGAAATATAATACAACTCCTTCATTACAAACTACTTCAAATTGACGCCCAAAGCGTGGTGTAAATAACGTAACAAACCACTTTCTCAAATTGGCGTCCATACATGGAGCTCATAAAATAATAATTCTCTCAACGTTGTAGAAACATTTTTTTTCCAATGATGGCCTTAAGGTAATGCATCTGTAAAATAGATGCCAAAAACGTATGGACAACGACGGTGGCCAGTTTCAGCATTTCCATTCATGAAATTGGTAATTAAAACCCGTAAAAGTAGTTTTAAAAATGTTGTATGGTTTCATCCGCGCCTTTCTATGATAGCAGCTGACGGCAACGAGTGCCGAGGACGCGGACAGGAAAAACACCGCGCAGGCGGTTCGGTGTGTTTTGGCTCACTCTGTAGATCCCTAGTAGAATCGAAACAGAGATTAATCATAATAATCCCGTGACACTACAGCCCGTTGGGGTCCTGGGCCTGTCAACCCGAACTGCCGGCCTTACTTGCACTTACGCACGGCAGAGGTGATCATCCAAATAATACGGGGAGGTGGTGTGGCCAGCATTACACATCCTCCAGCGGAATGCTGGCTTTTGTAGCCGGGGTTGCTGCCTATCGCAGGTCCTCAGTTTTCCCACGATGCTGAGTGGGCACGGGTCCTAAACACGGAACTTAAAACTCTAATGGGTGGGATAGAACCCGGCTCCAGTTCTAGCTCATTGCTCCAGGTGCAGGGACAGAAGCAGAGATTAAAGACATAAGAAGGATTCAGGAGAAAAAAATCTCCCAGTTATTAATTATATATTTAAAACATTTTATATTAAAACCGTAATTGGATGAAGGCACTCGCGTATTATTATCCTTGTTGTAGTGTCGTTGGTCGAACCAGACTCTGCCCTGCATTGACTATAAGCGTAACAACAACAAAAACAACAAGAGTAGCAGCAATAACAACAGACACATTAAAAATAATCCGCTAAAGCTTCTTTGTAGGATAAAGTTCCACTTTTACTTTGAGCCTCAGGAAAATGCTTTCATGAAAATAAATTTAAGAGCACTAAAATAAAATCTGAAACCTCCCAGGTATGTCGGTATAAAAAACCTCAGGGAAAAATCACTTTAACCATGTTTGTATGGAGTTTGAAATACTCCGAAAATGCGTTATTGAAATTATTTTCCCCATGCTAATGATGTTCCGGATATTAAAATGCACAGCGAGATCGTAAAACCTTAGTCAGGCGGCGGCATTACGACTTGCCGCCTAGGGCATAACGTTTCATTGGGACGATAAATTTCAATGTCCAAACTAAACGTTATTACAACGCTCTCGGAGCATTTACGACCTTCATTCAATAGAGATGGAATTGTTTCGAATGGCACTTTTATACATCACTCATCCCAGTTAGCTTCGTGCTGCTGGATAAAAAAAAACAAATAAAAAAACTTAAAATACTGCTTTATTAACGCTTCGCATGCCTTCAGCGCAATTAGAGGTAGAAGCAAAGCCATAATATTTTTATGATCAGGATAAAAATGGTGCTGTTATAATGCAAATCCTGTCAATAAATCATTGCAGCCAATATAAAGTTTCTTAGCAAATAATTTTTGTAAGTACATACAATATATTTTGCAGCTTTTGGATTTGAATATATATATATATATATATATATATATATATATATATATATATATACTTTTGGGGAAAATTTCGTTTCAAACTCTTAGGACATGTAGTTAGAATTGGCTTAATCAAGTTGGAACTCATGTCCAAAAATGTGCCGGTATCGTGCTAAAGGAACACGTAGCTTCCTACCTTATATCTGGCAATATAAAATAGGGCAACTATACTCTGTCTCAAACAAAAACGCTCCTGTCGTAAACAACAAGGCGTCCGGACTCGACTCGCCACGTGGTTCACGTACTACCTTTCAAGAAAGCAAATGTACACTTTTTGCGGGTCAGTATCATTCAGCCGTTCCATGAGTAGGGAATATGAAAACTAAATCGACCGTAGTCGCCATTTTAACAATGTTACTTCGAGGATTTCTATGGCTATATTAATCTAGTATGGCGAAACATGGACTAAATATTACAAAACAAGTTGCAATTCTCTTGCTGCGGAGCTATTAACTACACGGTATTGGCAACAAAACGGAAAACACGTGGACTGATGATTTTAATAGAACCAACATCTATGTTATATATAACCCACACCCTAGCATCTGATGTCGTAGCCCATTGGTAAACCGCACGCTGTTGCCAGCGTGCCGAGAGTTTACGTTTCGAACCTCAGCATGTGGCCATACTTTTTGTTCCAAGTTTTTCACCTTGTAAGATGCAGTAATAAACAAATTTACAGTTATCTTGCAGCTAATTTATTACTATATTATAAAATCAATATTTTATTTTTGTTTTCCATTCGTTGTTTCGACAAGTTACTGGCTCCAGGAGAAATACATTATCTATAAATCTGAAATGTTTCAGAAATTAATTCATTTTTTCATATATGGCGTGACCTCAGTTATGAAATAGCAGTTTTTTGGTTTGCTTTTTAAGCACCATTATCCTTAGCTAACGCTCCCTTTTTGTTATTTATAATAAGTGGAGTAAGTATATTGTAGCTATCAGTTACACAGAATATACCTTTTCAATTTTATGATTTACTCCATCGAATTATACACAATTATATTTGCAGTTGTAAGTTTTCTTTTCTCAAGATGAGAATTTATCAGTTAGCTTGTTGTTGTGATCAGATGCATTGTATACAGCATTTAGAAGTTTATTCCATTAAAATTATCATTCAATCTCCTCCTATTTCCTTCGTAATCGTGTAAATTTGTTTATTACTGCAACTTACAAGGTGAAAAATTTGGAATAAGAAGTATGAACACATGCTGGGGTTCGAACCGTGAACCCTCGGCATTCTTGTATCAGCGTGCGTTTTACCAATGAGCTACGGCAGCACATGTTAGGGTGTGGTTATATATAACATAGATGTTGGTTGTATTAAAATCATCATTCCACATGTTTTTCCGTTTTCTTACTCATGCCGTGTAGTTAATAGCTTAGCAGCGAGAGAGTTGTAACTTGTTTTATGATATTTAGTCCATGTTCCGCCACACTGGGTTAATATTGCCATAGAAATCTTCGAACTGAGTGGCAGATTAAAATGGTGACCACGACAGTATAGATCTACGACCACGGTCGATTTAGTTTTCATACCTCTACTTACGGAACACCTGAATGATTCTGACCGCGATGTTTACTTTCTTGAAAGATAGTACATGTGTGCACATATGTTTTGCAATACTAGCTGCAGCAGCACTAACTTCTTGACTGTAAATCGAGTAGAACATTACCAATAACTTATTAAATCTAAGTGTTAAAAATTACCATCATCGTATTGTAGCATAAGGTTACTTTTCGGGTTTCTTTCTTAAGAATCGCGAAACAATGCGCTATCATTTGCCTCTCGCCACTTCCTCAGCTGCGTTTTATTTCGGCAGATTGACAGGCCTGCTCCATGATGATAAGCTGACAGCTTTTAAATTGCATATAAATGTTCTGGGCTTGTGAAGAATGCGAGAGGCGTAGGAAATGCAGTCTTAAATATTAGAAGCGACTCTGCACGTTCAACAATAACAACTGAATCAGCATTCACCTCGAGAACTACGTTCTTTCGAGAGAGCCATTTCTGAGTTTAATTTAACGCTAAGTTACTTTGTTCTCTTTATTCCTTATGCTTACTCTTTCTCTTAGAAATTCAGTAGTTACTTTGGCTAAATACAACAAAAGCACTATGGATTCTAGCATGAATAAGGACGCATACATTTAAAATGCTGTAACTATAGTGTCATTTGAAAACAAACGTCGCGCTAACAATTTCAAAATGAGAACAGTGTGCTTGTTAAGCGTAAAGCTAAATAATACCTACTTAAAAGATGTTAGTTATCCAGGTAATAGTTATGTAGCTGAATGATATGATTACTATTCGTTCAACATTAACAAAGTGCCAACCTGATTTCGAATCCACGTGGCAGCTTCCCCGCCCCCTTTAGTTTCGTCTTAGGTTTGGATATTTCAGTGTAAGATATTGCATGAAAGTAAGAAATAAGTTATATTGATTTATATTGATAAATTAGATCAGAAAGAACTAAAACTAATACACATGGTACTCCCCTGGACGCATTTCAGGAAGAATTTTCATTAGATAAATGAAAATTAAATTACATTCAGAGACTACAACACAAATGGTAATTAATATTTAAGTTAAGCTCTTCTGCTCAGGTGATAAAGGATTAAAATTGAATAAACAAGATCGTAAATGTGCACATATAATTACATTACAGGCGAGTTAGCAAAATTCTGTCTTGCGTTCTGACATTTAGTGGACATTTCAGGAAATGACGCTAAACATCGTACGTTTTTAGGAGATTATCCAAATAAAGACTTTTAAATTTCTATCGGTTTAAAAATTATTACATTATTTAGTATTCGCTTAGCATTTGTTAAAATTATGTATTTAATAGTATAACTTGTTTTCTCGTCATTTAAAACCTATTAACATAAGCGATATACGTCGTTTCAGTACATATTACTTGGAATATATTTCTCTAGCGGCCAACACAGCAACTATACTGTTGTGTATAGTGAGTAGATGCTACTTGCATGGAAATACATAACAGCGCCACAAATCCAGCGCTATTGCTATATGTCACGAGTAATAAATCGGTGTGTAGTATTTGTTTTTCAAGCCTGTACATGTGTAGAGTGTTACCTTTACGCTGTGTTATAAGTTTCTTGTAAAACTGTGAGATTCTGCAAGGTTTTGTTTACCTCAGTGGTAGCTTTTGTATTGTTTTCTAATTTGTGATGATATCTTAAAATGCTTAAGTAAACTTGATATTTTCTCAGTTAATGGCAATGCATTTACAATAAAGTGTGAAGTTGAGTTTTATCTATGGACGTTCTTTAACTACTATGGTCCTTAGAGTTCCATTATATTGAGCGTGAGAGACCGACAATTTTGCTCAGAGGTCTCCTTATCAGACTTGAGGTTCTTTTAGGTGCCGTAAATCTACGATACGGGACCACCGACTTTACTTCCCTTTCGAAGGAAGCCATGCTATGGATTTTTAAGTCCGAAAAAATCCAGCGCCCTCCGCCAGCTTTGAACACGCGACTTCGGGAACCAGAGATACTATGGTACCCCTAGACCACGGAGGACGACGCAATAAAGTGTAGTTAGGTCCTTCACTTGAATTGTAGATAGTTAACATAGTTAAAATTACTTTTAATCCATTTAAGACCTAATAAGATATTCTTTATATAAGGTAAAGCAATATTGGTGGCTAATCGAAACCGGTCTCTTGCATAGCAAACAGAAGACAAAACTTTCTACCATCCAGCAACAATGTTCCCGCCACTGCTCTGAGTTATATTACGGTTGTGTTCCATTTTTAATTGCTGTAAGAGTTGAATAAAATAGAGGACAGCATCTTCATTTTTTCTGGCCAATTTGTACCCAATTGCATATACAGGGTGGACCATTTAAGTTAAGATTGAACAGTATCTCCAAAATAAGCGTTGTAGAAAGAAGTGTGTTTAATAAAAATTTCTTGATATTAAGACGGAAAGCCAATGACATTAGTCGTGTTTTATTTGGGGACATTGTGATGGTCATTTTAGGATCAATTTGAATTGATCCTAATTATAGATTCCCATTTAAAAATTAAATTGAACCTAAAATGACTATAATAACGTCCTCCATACAAAATACTACTAATGGCATTTAATTTCCCCCATAATATCAAAAAAATTTTATTCATGACATATCTTTCTACAACGCTTAGTTTTGGAGATATTGTACAGTCTCAACTTAAATGGTCCATCCTGTATATTTCAGTGATATTTCTTGTAGCCAGTAAATATTCAAAGACTTGAGCCTCGAGTCGGAGGCTCTACATTTAATTTTGTACCGATATCATCCAAATTTGAAATGTGTTGAAAACTTTTGTTCGAAATGTTATATACAATTACAACATCTTAAGTGCTTTGGTTTGGTTTAGAATTTAAAATATTGAGGCAGAATTTTGAAAACTTAAATAATATCAGTCTGATTATATGATATAAAATATAATAACAACCGCCTAAAAGCAGTATAATAATAGAAAGTATATGTAACAGTCATTGCATTATGTATATATTACTATGTACATGTATAATAATGTTATGTGAATGTATTAAGTAATTTAACAATGTAGGAGCTGTGAGAATAGAAGCCGAAAGTTGCTAACAGTGAGGTAACCTTGAGGCAATAATGGAAATTTTAATAATGCTACTAATAATTCTTGGAACAATAATGTAATATTTAAAACAGTTTATAAATAGCTAATAAAAACTATAAAAAGGTTAAGTTAAATAAAAGTATTCTATTGGTATAGAATTAGCCAATCAGAGACTTGAAATATAGAAAATGTACGAATTTAAGCGGTAGAAGCCAGACACTATTAGGCAGCGTTCCCGAGCACTTCGATACGGTACGAGTTAAGTGTGAGACATAAAACTTCATTACGGCGAGAATAAAAATAAAGTTTACGTGTTAAAAAGTGAAATAAATAAGTAATCTCACAGCTCTACAGTATGATATATCAGTGAAGTGTTATTTAATCGTGTGAAGCATTAATAAAACGAAGTTAAATACCATTATAATTGTGAAAGCCTTCATTCTTTAGCCACACCGCCCCCTGTCAAGAGATACGTGGTTCTGCAAATTAATACTGACGCAGCCGAGGCATACATATATAATATTTAAATAAACATTAAAATAGAAAGTTGATGTTTTTTAAACTTGGGGGCGAAGGCCACCGGAAAGCTTGTATCTTATGTGGTTGCAACTACTTCAAGTTTTGGCTCCCCAACAATGGAACTAAACTACACCTACTTCAATATGTAGGATGATCTACATCTAAAATACACTTCAATTTGAAATACGTGCGCAATTGTTTTTCAAACTCCGGTATATAATATCAAAGCTCGGTATTTGCAGGGGTTGGCGAGTTTTCTTCACACGTTCGGAAAAAAATACTAAGCGACGCTAATCGGCGCTCCGCAGTAACATAAGCACCCAAAAAACCCATTGTAGATAAGAATATTTGAATCACCGATTATTTAGTCCACCATAGAAGTAGGTAAGTAGTAATTCAGTCCATCACATGGCAGTTTTGCTGCGGTAATTAACGACGAGATGTTTCTGTACCATCCTACATTCAGATCAACACTGTTCAAGATTTCTGCAATTTCTTTGCCTTGATGGAAACATTAATAAATAATGCAGCTCAGTCAAAGAAACAAATGTAT
The DNA here is from genome assembly GCA_030765065.1 of Deroplatys truncata. NCBI lineage: Eukaryota > Metazoa > Arthropoda > Insecta > Mantodea > Mantidae > Deroplatys > Deroplatys truncata. Next base: position 213,995,191 of record CM060978.1, on the reverse strand, counting down.
ATGTTACAAGAGTTACCATTGCAAAAGGAAGGACTATTTCGGCAAACAGCCCGATGTTTTCCGTAAGATTATAATAACCATATGTCTAAAAAAAATTCTGATGTGTTACACTCACATGACTTTTCTGCTCTTGTACAAACTATTTTTACAAACTCTTATTCTCCATCTATTTCATATTAATTGAGATAAACATTTGCAGAAACGATCTTTTGACATGCAAAGAGAATTACATTTTACACATAGCGACCAGTTCTAAAAATATTTGACTATCGCTTAAGGCGTACTATGTTCCCCTTGTTTTGTAATTGCAAGGGCAATATAGAAATGCAGTAGCCTTTAAGTATCTTAATAGCTGGTTGCTAGGTGCAGCACCATTCTCTTTGCCACAGATTAATAGTCTTTGCATATCCAAGACAAAAAATGAATAACGAATTCCCATTTGAGAAAATAAGTATTGAAAAATTTAAGGGAATAACAAGCAATATCTCGAAAATGGTTCACTCAACAAAACATTATATGACATAAATTGTGTATTTTAACGCGATCTACATTTTTTGTGTAGTAAAATTTTGTCTATCTTTTATGGTTTACCAGTTATGCAAAAGTCGTTCACAATGAAGAATACTTTTGAAGACATTCCCAGATAATTCGAGATATACATTTCATTTGTCATGAAAATATCTTAAACATATGATATTTTAATTAAAATCGTTAGAGCCATTTTTGAGAAAATTAAAATTTTCGAAAAATGTTCCACGTAAAGGGTAATCTGGGGTGTGGGATTTTCTTGAAAACCTTTGTGTCACATCTCTGGAAGATACTGAACCTAAATACCAAGTTTGGTGTTTATCCGACTGTTCGTTTCTAAGTTATGCTGTTCACAGACACACACAGACACATAGACACACACTCAGACACACACACGGACATGTTACCAAAAATGCTTTTTTTTGGATTCAGGGGGTCTCAAAACATATATTTCCGGTGAAATCTCGGTATCGAATTTTTGGGTGGAATACAATACTTCCCCTACTTACTATACGTAGTAGAGAAAGTAATAAGGGCTGTTAAATACTGGTTATGCATAGTAGGGCGACAGGCACTTCTACGTGCGGCGTGTTTCAGGGAGCAAGTACGTGAATGGTGGGATACGTGCTGGGTAATGAAATTACGCAGGGGCTTAGAAGAAATTGGAATGGGGTACAGTTAGCTACGTGGGAGGGACATGGGAATTAGCGGGGGGAAGATAATTCAGAGACGACTGCGTGATATAGCAAAATTTGGAATCACAATGTGCAGCTAAAATTCCACTTAATTTATAGTGTCAAATAGCGCGGAGCTGGATAGGGAGACCTTTAAACATGACTAAAAGAGAAGAAAGAAGTGGCTTATTGTGGCAAGATTGGACTCCTAGAAAGGCAACATATTAATTGATGACACTGGAATGAAAATATGCCCACTCTTTTGGTGAAGGGTAAACATGGAATCATATTCTGGCTGAGTGCAGAAAAACAGAATTACTAAGAAAACAATATCTACCACCACGGTTTTGGAGTCCAAAAGGGGAATGGAGGTCTGCTTGGTTCTAATGTTGGACGCGGGTGTCACAGAATGGGGTCTTTTTACTTTCTCTACCACGTACAGGTAGTAGAGAAGGTATTGCATTTCACCCACAAATTCGACACAGATATTTTAATGAAAATAGACGTTTGAGGCCACCTGAGTCCCCCCCCTAAAGCATTAATAGAAAAATTCCTTGTGTGTGTGATCTGAACACATAGCTCAAAAACGAAAAGTAGGATAAACACCAAAGTTGATATTTAGGTTCAGTACCTTCCAAAGATACGAAGATTTTCATTAAAGTCCTACCACAAACTACCCTTTAGATTAAATTTTTCGAAATGTTTTATGTTCTAAAAAGTGGCTATAACTATTTTGATTAAAATATTGTATATTTATGATATTTACATTGCAAGTTTAATGTGTGTCTTGAATTTTCTGGAAATAGCCTGTGAAGGTTTCTTCATTCCGAAGGAATTTTGTATAATCTTGTATAACCGATAAACGTTAAGGATAGAAAAAAACTTACTGTGCAAGAAGTGTAGATCTCTTTAAAATCACAATTTATTTCAAATAACTGTTTGTTGCATAAAGTGACACATGGCTTTCTCTACACTCTAATGCTTATTAATTTCGAGTGTAACATATCGAATTTTTATCTAAGATTCGACAAAGGAGATTAATTGCCTTGAAGAACGGAAGAGGGGAGGGTAGATAAGAGCGAGTTCTTAATGGATCACTATATATATATACAGAGTGTACCATTTAAACTGAGACTGTACAATATCTCCAAAACTAAGCGTTGTGGAAAGAAATGTCTTGAATAAAAGTTGCTTGATATTGTGAGGGAAAGTATATGCCATTAGTCGTGTTTTGTTTGGAGGACGTTAGAATGGTCATTTTAGAGTCAATTTAATTTTTATAAATGGAATATTACATTTTGTATGTTGTTTTCTCATTAGTAAATGGATTATAAAATGCTGTTTATTTTGTGATGAGGAATAAGGAAACAAAACAAAAAATGATAATTTAAACTGAGTCGTTATGTGTTAATTCCCATCACATTTGCGCTAGATGTTAACTAAGGAGCGCTTTCGGGAGATATGTTTGTCCCATCATCAGCTACGGCCGAGAGTAGTTAACATCTAGCGTAAATGTGATGGGAATTAACACATAACGACTCAGTTTAAATCATCATAGGATAACATCGCAATAAAAAGTACTTCTGTTTCATTATAAAATAAAAAAATGTTGGTTCCCAATTACGAAACGTTGACTTGATCCTCAAATGAGCATCCATGGATTGTCTAACCATTCATTGCGCTCTTCGTACACAACTGTTCAGAATTTTCGTTGCTATTTACATTGATGTAAGAACGTTGGTGTAAGCAAAGTGCTTGATACGCATGTTGTTTAGTTACGAGTGAGAAAACAACATAAAAAAGGGAGTTTCCCATTTTAAAAAATTAAATCATAACGTCCTCCAAATAAAACACGACTAATGGCATTTAATTCCCCTCCCCTTAATATCAAGCAACTTTTATTAAAGATACTTCTTTCTACGACGCTTAGTTTTGCAGATATTGTATCAGCTTAAATGGTCCACCCTAAATGGTATATTTGATGTTACGTTTGCAATTTTAATGCATGCTTATTATTTTTCTGTGGTTTCTTCTTTGGGTTTTCTTTCTTTTATATTTTTACCCACTATGTAAGTAAGTAGTTACCAAAATTGTGCATTTAGCATTATATTCTTATTATAAGATTCCAGGGACAGGTAAAGCTAGTACGCACATGAGGTCCATGCATTGTTGTATTTTACAAAGGTTGGACTGTTCACAATAAAAATCCTTATACTGCTAAAAAATATACGCGTTGTATAGATGATGGATGATTATAGTGTATATATCAGAGCTGGTGATACACAGAGAAAAGTATTCCGTGAAAGGATAAAGCATTCTGGAAAGTGAAAGTTAACTACGTTTTCAGACATTCTTTGTTGTGAAGCAAATTAATTTCCATGCACATGTCCTTTGTTGCTGTCTAGGAAATGAGTATTCAAGTATTTATTTGGCAGCTTTTACTCTACCAAGGACTTAATAGGTAGAGAGGGTATTGCATTCTACCACAAAATTCGATATTACATGTTTTGAGAACCCATAATAAATAAAAAACACATTTTAGAAAAAAGCTCCTATGTGTGTGAGCAGTATAAACGCAAAATGAAATATTCGATAAATATCAAATTTGGTATTTAAGTTCAGTATCATCGACACGAAGATTTTCAAGAAACTACCCCTTCCCAAACTACCCTTTGCATGGAAAAATGTTCATTATTTTTATTTTATTAAACGATTTTGATTAAAATAACATATATTTAAGGCATTTACCTTCATGAAAAATAAAATGCATATATTGAAGTTTCTGAGGACATATTGTGAAATCCTCTTCCTTCGGAAATAATTTTGTATAACTGGTAAAAGATAACGGACAGAATGTAATACGAAAAAAGTAGATCTCTAATACATGTTATTTGTTTCAATTAACTTTTTTGTGACATCAGAATTTTCGAGATATCTATTGTTATTGTTTTGAATTTTTAATACCTTGTGATTTGTCAAGTGCTGACGCTATTCAGTTGTTTCTCACGATGTCATGGAGAGAGGATGTAATTTCTAGGCTAGCATATAGCGACTCGGTTTTTAAACATCTGACAATATCTCAATTAGCAAGAAGTATATAGAAAAACTAAGCTTTCGTCAGATTAATTTGTAGAAACGTATTAAAAATACACTATAGTAGGTAGAGAAAGTAATGTGAATATAAAACATCAGGGTTTTCTCTAATCTTCTTACTGTATTATTTTGCTTATTCTATAAGATTGCCTATATATGTATCCAGTAATATGTTAAATGCAATTCCGTATATACTGTCAATGTCCGTGTTAGATCGCGGTTGCCACGTAGAGGTTGATGCTAACATTGGTAACACGTTTATCTCCACTCATTGAGAACTCAACCACTATATCGCGTCTCACGCTTAAAAGACAGTACAGGTTAATTGGGGAGCACTGTTGCCATATGTAGTCTACATACGCTCTCAAATTTGGCGATCGGCATACCAATTTAATGTCATCTTGTGAATGAAACATCACCAAATAGCGAAATATATGCACTGCTATTTAAGGTAATTTGTAAGATATTTCATTTTCAGCTGCACTTAAGTTCTCCTCTTTGTATTTTTACTACTTCGAAATACGATTTTGCCGACATAAATAAATAGATATAAAATGATACAAGCTATAATTTGGTAATGTATCATAACTATTTACCATTGACAAAATCACGTGGGTGAGATGTTTTTAAACAGAAAATAATGAATGCTATGCGATATTTCATTATATTGCGTTACCTTAGCGTGTTTTTAATTTATCCATCTTTTTTGCATTATTTTATGGATTCTTAGAGCTTCTTTCATTCATTCCTTTTTTATCCTAGACACTACTGTTTTCGAACACACGGGTAGCCTTAGCTTTTGTTTTACTGCCTTACTAACACTTATTCTACTTGAAAAATAATCTAACGCATTCATTATTTCCTTGAGTTTCTTCTTGGTTTACCAACATTTCGCCTCTTCCTAGCTTCTCCCTCTATAACCATAATTATGTTAAATAAATAACCACATAACACTTCACAGTGTTCCACTCGCTATAAACATAGACACTTCCTTACAACTGATGTTGGCCTGTACCGCCTTCTGTCTGCGCCTGGTCTGTTAGCTGAATGGATGGATGACTTCTGTTTGTCATACCCAATGAATGCAAGATGTTGTAGGACTCCGGCTTCTTTTAAAAACTGTCTGCAACTCTCCTCAACATTTTCTCTCCCTTGACTCCCGCTGTAAACCCAATATCGTTTATCGCTGGCTGACTTTTCTACTGTATGGCTATAGCATTTTCCGAAAATATTTAATATAAAAATTATAACACACATCTTATTAAAGTGGAGAATCCAAACTAGGCAGGCATCAGCACGCTAGTTTACTAATTAACAAAAATATTGTTGCGTTCTACCTTATGGTTTATTAGTTACTGCGTGATAAGCATAGAAACAGCAAATGTCGGACTTTTACTGAAATACTCGTTTAGAAATTTGTGAACATAGAAATCTACAAGGTCTCTTAAAATGATATAATCTGACAGAGAAAAAGAAAATGCATAGAGTAATGTGTTTAAAGCTGAACTTTATAACAAACGAATATTTATACCATGTTATTACTTATTAGCAACTTGGCGAGAGTAGAAACGGACGACGTTAATGACAACATGTATGTGTTAAATAGAGATAGAGATATGCCATTTACCTCCATAATGCTGAGACAAGCTTTACGAATGCACAGTTTTACGTCTTGTAAATTTGAACAGAATTGATAACAGCGTCTCTACATCGTATGTAAGCGAGGAGGTCGCTATGGCAGCTATGTAATGTGCCATGTTGAGCTGCTTTTGCCTATAAACATCGAGAAGGCAGCGAGAAGATCAAGTATTTGAGTAGTATGGAAGTTTAGAAGGGCCGGGAGTGCTGCAGATAATCCACATAATGCGGGGGAGCAGCTGAAACAACCCTTACAAAATGGCTTCCTGGAGTATATCCGACAACTTTACATTCGCTGTTAGGGACTATGAGAGTATTTTAAAGTACATAAATTAGTTCCAGCTTTATGCTAAAGCTGAATTAATAAAGGTGCCTAAATATAGAATTTCAAACTTAAATCAAGAGGAGAAAATCAACATTTTCAGCAATATTCAATAAACCCTACTAAATATTTTAGACAACTCCTTCCGAGTTAAAAGAAAGAATGCCAAATTGCTAACAGAACCTTCTGTCTTCTTATTCTTGTTTTTCTTCTATTAGAACTTAAATATCCGATGTCTAAGCAGACCATGAATTAATTCTGAATTCTTACCAGAACACTCATGAACCTTGGAATTCCTTGCAGGATTAGTGTTTACATACACCCTCAATTTTTAATGAACTTCCGGGCATAATCATTATCATCATTAAAAATCAAAGCTACTTTACCAGTTTATTTTCCATAGTATTTTTCTTGATACAGTTTTAACAGCCAATCAGAGCTTATCACAAATCGCAACAATGACGAACTTCTGTGCGCTTTCTGGCTATTTACAATCGATCCTGTCCTTTCAGCTATTCTTTTACCACGTAAGGTGTTATTATTTTATTTTGCATACACTCTATGGATTTTTGAACCTTATATACTATTTCATGTTTCTTAGCATATGATCTTACATGGCTTGCACATCGCGACGGTTACCGGTAGGTTATTCATACACGATTTTGTGTGTGCCCTAGTTGAGAAGTCCTTTAATTCCATCTGCTTGACTAATTTGCTTTATTTGCTGTTGGTAGTATTTAACACTCGTAGTTACTACATGTTGCCCGCGGTAACGTGTGTGACTCGCACCCAGGAGGTCCCAGGTTCGATCCCCGGCGACCGCCCACTTTGACTTATGGGTTTTGGTGGTTTCCCCGGGTCGGCAGGTGAATTTGGGCGTGTGGCTGATCACCCACCCGATCTCTCACTCTCTGATACATAGGTCCTTTGCCCCCCGTCAGATGTCCACCCCAGGCGTTGTCTCGGGTGGGCGCTCCTTCGGCGGACTCCTGAAGGTTTGGACTTGTGGGTGGGCCCGGGCGGCGTCAGATGCGTTCGATCTGGAAACATTAGGGACCCTGTCTATGTTTGTGCCCGGCCTCATCCGGATCTGGTCGCCCTTCTTGTCTCTTCCCTCAACGTCCTCTCCCAAGGGTCACGGTAAAAGCAAAAAGGGCCTTTGTGACCTGCTTGCGGTGCTCTGCTCCAGTTTCAGAGGCACCTCCGTTCGCCCGTACCTTTACCTTTTACTACATACGGCACCATAGACGATGGACACTAATAATAAATTACATAAAATTACTACTGGGGAAGGAAATTTCGAAAGGAACGTTCCAGGCTTAAGTTTAAGGTATCTCCCCGGCATTTGCTAGTCATCAGGATTGAAGAAAACCTGGTATAATCCTCAGGGAGGACAACAATGGCTGGATTTGAACAGCGGACCTCCCGTTCACTAGCCCTAATGACCTCGGCTACCTTTATAACTTGCTTCTACAAGACTTGAACTGCGTACTAGCCGTTCTGTGTCATTGAGTTTCTTCTTATTGATTTAATCGGAAGACGGATGTTTCTGATTGTTTCACTGTTGGGTATAGGCATGTGGCTTACAGCTTCAGTGGCGTACCAGCAGTTTGTGTAACTTGTTAATAGATTGCCATAGTTGCGCAGTCGTCTTCCTGTACCATCTGCTTTATTTCTATTTACAGTGAGTTGTGAGTGGAACTGAACTTTGTGTCGTAAAGTCGAATTTATAATCTACCTGGAGACTGCAAAAACTAGGAAAAAGGATCAGAAAAACACCCAGATTGGTGGTACATGGGATCTGAACTCGCAAACTCCAGAAATGCACTCACAGACGCTACCTGTTGAGTCATTTTGCTCGATTAATAGTCTTTAATCTGTCACATTTAGTCGCAATTATTCCTATTATCATTATAATTATAGTCATTATTCTTTCTTAAAGGTGAATGAATAATATTTTATTTTTTCACTGCATGCTTTAAACAAATAATTTGAAAGAAAGCTATTCTCGAAATTGTGAACGACTGAAAGAGTTGTAAATTAGTAACCTTCAATGTATAGAACGAAACCTGTTTATTACTAACCAGTAGTGAGATTTTTCACAATTTAAGTAGGATTAATTTACAAATTTCACGTTAAACACACTTTATTGTTAAAAACAAAAACAAAGTCTCCATTATCTCTCCTTTGTCTGTTTTTTTGCATGAAACTTGCGTCACTGCGCATACGTAGTTGAAATTTTGGACTTTTGTGCATATGTTCATTTAAAACTAGTAAGGAAATTAAGGGTTTCTACAGTAATAAGGGGTTCGAGGTCGCCGAAACCAAAAACACATTAAAAATGTCCTCATATGTGTGAGCACGTGTATATCTGTGTACAGTATAGCTAAAATCTACAAGTCAGTTAACCACCAAACTTCATTTTTAACTCCAATCCTTTCAATCATAAGTAGAAATTTCACTGGAGTTATTCCAAAACCCAACTACGTATCAATTTAAATGAAAATTTTTCCATGTGACTAAAATGTTGCATATCTTAGGGTTGACATGGAAAAAATAAATTTCTGTGAATAACTTATGAAGTCCTCTTTACACCTGTAGAATGTTTGCAATTTCAAAACCACATGTAAATAACACCTTAGTACAGGAAAGGTAGAAAAATTATTCAAATATTATTTTTTTTTAAATTACATTTTCTGAACACTAGCATTCATGAACTAGTATCTTTCCTGTTGTGCATGGGATTTGTTTACACACACATCGCTTATATATATATATATATATATATATATATATTTAAGCGATGCTCCTTTAAACTGTTAGGTCCATTTTTTCTCCAGCCCTTCTTTTTAATTTTTAATTGCTGTAGCTATTGCTATGTACCTTCATATAACACAGTAACAAGCTATTAAAATATTTTGTGCATTAGTCATGATAAACAGGATGTACATAGAGAAATAAACATTTGTATGGATAATTTTTAGAGTAGATATGAAAGTAAATATCGGAAAATAACATAATAAATTTTACTAGTGCTGTCACATTATTTCAAACAAAATCAACATGCATAGTATTTAAAGTTATGTTTACATTTTCTCTCTTACTAAGATGTAACTTAAAGTGTATGTTATATAACACTGATTCTGGGTTTCATATTGCAAATAATTTACAATAAGTTGCTTCTTGTTCCGTTGCCAGCCTATATAATGCATTTCTGTTTTCACATTATATAAATTGGTTAATAATTACAATAAACACAAATGGAGGGTATTTAGATGCTATTGTGTAACTCACTAATTCTCGTAAGGCTGGCACACAAACATTCCCAATGTTAACAGCATTTCTGTAGTATTGACGTCTTTGTAAGCTTCAATTACACGGAATTCTGTATGCAAGCTTTACTGTAATCTGGGTGTATACGCATTAAGCTTTAGAAGCGGGATAGGGAACTGGTGCTCGATAGGTTCCCGCCTCCCTTGCCACTTTTTTGTAAAGTAAAATGGAAACGTACTTTAATATATGCAATTTTAATTCTGGGTAAATGCTTTTCTCCTGTTAGAGGTGTGCAGGGTATGCCAAAAATGATGTTACATAGATCGGAAGCGCGTTCACTGGTGCATGGAGCTTCAAGGAAGCGGTAGAGATAGCAAATATTTAATTAGTTTTGCTCCCCAAAGACTGCATTGATCAGTTATTGCAAAAAATATCTCATAGAGACAAGACGTATACTCTGCAGATGTAGAAAAAGTGATGGTAATGTTTACTTGGTAACGCTTACATGATTTTAACTGACAAATCGGAATGGGGATTGAAAGTAAATAGTTGTCTATTCACTGGTACTTTAGCCAAGTGACGGAGTCTATATGGCTCTAAACTGGGAAGTGTGTGCTGCCTGGAATGAAAAATAAGCTCCTTATAGACAAGTCAGCGTTGCTCTTTAGGAACTGACACGTGCCACAATGTTTGAGCGACATTCGCCTGGCAGGTACCAACTGTTCCCCTGGCTAAAATACCGATGAACGTATACTGACGTGCATAACATGTGGCCCATATTTACGTAGCTGCTTATGTTGGTGTTGGCAACCCAGCTCCTCCCTCTGCCAGCGTATCCTGCTCTGCTTTTTTCCGAGCAAAGTTCTAGCCATTGGTTAAACTGCTGAAGGGTGCATGTAAAGCCTGTATTTTCATGCGACTCTATCGTTTTCTTAATATCAGCTTCGTTATTGTCGTAAAACTTTAACCTTCGTCTCCATGTCCTGATGAAAGCTCTCATATTTATTTTTCATCGTCTGATTCTACCTTTCTAACCTTGTCCAACACACGGCTTGTGTGGAAGAACAATTAATTCCATTAATTGACCTAATAGTGGTTGAAACTATGAAACCCGGGACTTAAAGTACTTACAACATTGTAAGTCGCCATTGGGGTATGTCATCTCAATACAATTTGAGATCTCCTTGTGGATTACCGGGAAACATGCGAATTAGTTGAATTTAATGTCCTACCGGCATGTTGCTATGGTAGCTCAGTGGTTAGAGCAACCTGACAGAGACCGGTTCAAATCCCGGCTACGGCATTGAATTTTTCAGTCGTCTGATTCTACCTTTCCAATTTGTCCAACACACGGCTTGTGTGGAAAAACAATTAGTTCCACTCTCATATAAATGTCGTAGCTTGTCGTGCGTTTAATGACACTTGGAAATAATCCTTTACTCTTCATTTAGAATACCGAATTACGTATTAATTGGTTTAAGGTTTTCTTGTGCAACAATCGTAGTTAAACTGGTTCTAGAGGTAGTATCTAAACCACCCTTTCATTATTTACAACATCACTCATTGGTTGATTTTTGTGCCTCTAAATTGTTATTTAGTCAGTCATATAGAAAAACTTGTTCTGACTGGAATGAGTCAAAGGTTGCTTACCTGAAAGTGGAAGGAAGAAGGGATAAACACTATTGCCCTCTAGGGGAATGAATCAATTTTTATGCACGTCAGTGTACATTACTCAGTTTCGGCTATATTATATCCAGTACGCATTGAAACCTCTGCTGTTTTTGCTGAAATTATAACTAAACTTTGTTGCACTGTATTTCACTGAGCACAAAGATGGAGAATAGCAATATTATTAAAAAGGTTATCTAATTCAATGGACATTAAGATTTTCAACAGGATTGTTGGTTAATGAATGTAAACAGATACGAAAGTCTGATAGTGACCATAATCTCCTCTGCCAGCTGGGTCGTCCTCCGTGGTGTAGTAGTTACCATGCTAGCTTCTAGTTCCCCAGGTCGCGGGTTCAAATCTGACGGAGGGCGATGTATTTTTTCGGGCGTAAAAATCCTTAGCATGACTTCCTTCGGAAGGGTAAAGCCGGTGGTTGTAGATTTACGGCACGTAAAAGAACATCAAGCCTGATGTCTTTCACTCCCAGTATAGAATGGCATGAGGACCACAGCAGTTAAAGAGCCCATAAATAAAACCCAATTTAATTTTGTGCCAGCTGGCACGCTGTACTTAGCTCTTTCATACTCGCCATCTATGCTAATATTAGAAAAATAGAACAATTTAAACTGATTCTTACGAATTAATATGGTTAGTATAATGAGGTACATTAACCTTCGAGTTAATAAAATGTTTATCTCGCAGGGCACAATCGAATGGTCGAACAACTTAACAATTTTAAATATATTTAGGATGTAATCTGGCATGTTCTTAGAGGTTTAATTAATGTCTTTGGGGTATTGTACATTCAGGAGTTGACAGTATAGGCCGGTAGTGACATAGCGGTTAGAGGGAGCAGATTTTAAGGGACAGTCGGCTCTCTTTCTTTTACCGTGTGCTGTTGCCGGACGTCAACATAGGTGAGCAGCACATGCGCCTTTTGCATTTGTTACTTTTATAATAAACGTGCCAGTATATTTTTGACATTTAGTTGAGGTTCTTGAAGGAATATTTTCGTGCCCTTTCTATTTAGGTGCGGGTTAGAAGTTTTTGAAATTAATGCATGAATACGCTCCCATATCCGATTCTGTAATAATCTAATGTTTCTGGCACCATGCTCTATAATCGGAATTTATATTTTTATGTATATTATAAGCTATAATTTTAACTACGATGTAGACAAGAAAAGCGGACTTCAAACAATGGGTGACACTATCATATGAACACTAAAGGGGAAAGTAAAGAAGAGCACTTCTCTCAAAGTTTACAAAGTTATGGCGGTTCCTGTTTTGCTCTATGGATCCGAAACCTGGAGCATAACAAAAAGCAACTGTATCCAAGCAGCAGCAATTAAATTGTTCTCCCCATAAGCAGGTTATCGAAGCTATTGAACACCGCTGGGAAAAGTGTATCAAGCTGAAAGGAGACTATGTAGTGAAATAAAGATGTTTTTTCCCAAAATTTTTGTTTTCTCTTTGTTAGGCCGGGTACTTCTGGATCAGGCCTCGTACCATTCTTATAATTATAAAACACAGCATAAAAGTAATTTACATTTACTTACACTCTATTTATAAACAAAATCGCCATATCTACTCATAACCATTAGTAGTAAATGCTGAATTATAAAACCATTTATAATCATGTGACCTCAAAAGCAAAGAGAAGATGTTACTTTAACAGAACAACAGTCTTATGTGTTGCATTTAAATGCCTTTCTCTACCTTTCATCGTTTATTTGTACGTATCGTCTACAAACTTTTCTTGTAAAAGTTTCTTTTTCTACCTATTTCATGTTAATCGAGCTAAACGTTTGCAGAAACAGTTTTATTAACTAAACAGTTGAAACGATAGCCAGATCTTTACAAAGTGGGTTGCTACGTGATAGCTTTCAAGTGATATCCTTCTGTAGCATTTTAAAAACATATTTGAAAATTCAAACCAATAACAACGAGTATTTTGAAAATGGTTAATGCCTACATACTTGTTTATGTTTTTATTTAAAGTCCCTTAACTGTTAGATCTTATAAAGACTTCAGAGCCAGTTATTTTAATGTTTAGCATATTAACAGAATTACAACACATCCGTTATAATATTCACAGTTCTTGACGAAATACACAAAACAAGATGTGTTGGTATAATGCTACAGTATTTTGTTATATGATTTTGCATATTTAAAAAATGTGTTTCTTATATCTGTAGCAGATATAACCTAAACGAAAACACAAATGAAGATATAAAATAGAGTTGAGTGTTTCATCAATGAATGAAAAACTATTCGAATACAGGAAAAAAAATAAAAGATCCCTAGAGTCTGAAAGTATAAGTTAGAATGTAAATGTGTGTGTGAAATTAATATTTAGAAAGAAATCCTAAAGATTAACACAACAGTTAACGAGTGAACTTCAACTGTTCCAAACACCAAACCGCCGATATGACCTTAGATGTAAAAGGCGGGATATAAATGGGGGAGGGAGAAGAAAGAAAACAAATTAGGCAGACGACCTGAAAACAATATAGCCAGACAAATGCTAAATTAAATAACCAGAAGCTAAAGAAGTCTAGGGTGTCCAAATTCGAGGTGGTGCAGAATATTTTGAGGTTGAAACATGCATGGATACCTAAAGAAGATAACGATAAAATTTCTGTGATATATCCGGTAATCTCGGAAATCAATGAACCGACTTTAATCCACTGAAAGTGTACCGATCTCTTTAAGCACGGGCTCGTGATCGAGTGGTGGGCGGTTCAAATTCGGCCAGAACAGTCCTTAATAAATTAGGCTTTTTGCAAGTTTTCTTCAGTCCTCATGGCTACAAGTGTATGCAACAACTCCTTCCTAAATTTCCTTTACCAATTATTATTTCGTTTCATGTATCACAAGTGTTCACAAATGTAGCTAAAATAGGCTTCGTAGCACATTACTATGTTGCTGGGAGGTTAAAGAATCATAAATGCAACATCCGCCAATATTCCGTGCCCATTTCCGTGAATATAAGTTTTTTTTTCATATTAAATAATGGCGTAGGTTTTCATGACCAGAGTTTATATTTATACAGGCTGTATCTTTATTGGTGTCATATATTTGGGGGACGCGTTCCTGATATCAAAACAGTAAAAAAAGTTCATATGAGCATGGGTCTGGAAATCACTTATTTCAGAGTTACAACACAAAGTCGAAAGTTACAAAAACTGGCTCGAAGTGGCTTCCTCTTGCTTCGTTGCATTCAGTAAGCCTGCGTTCCATGCTCTGGCGTACTCTGTTGAAAATTCCTGGTGCGTTTCGTATTTGGTCAAATCCAGTTTGGATACGTCCTCTCAAAATGTCAACATCAGGTACAGGAATCGCATAAATTAAGGACTTCAAATGTCCCCAGACCAAGAAATCCATTGGATTCAAATCAGGTGATCGAGCAGGCCATGCAATGGGTCCCCCTCAACCAATCCATCTTTGCGGAAATCGATCATTAAAAACTTACGAACTGTCATACTGAAATGAGCTGGAGCACCATCGAGTAAAAACCACATTTGTGTTCAGAGGCGCATTACCAGTAAGTGATGCAACTCATTTCTGAGAATCTGGAGATAGGTTTGTCCATTCAGACGCGCAGGGAAGAAGTAGGGACCAATAAGGTGATCATGAATGATTCCACCCCAAACATTGAGAGAGAACCTTTGTTGGTGGTTGTCCTGTCGTACGTCATTAGGATTAACAAATGCCCAGTTATGAGTGTTATGAAATTAAATATGCCGTCGCGAATAAAAGCAGCCTCATCCGTGAATAAGATACAGGCTAGGAAATACAGCGCACTGCTATAACATGCGTTGACAGAAACGTCTTCTTGCCTCAAAGCTCGAAATGATCCCAATGTGAGCGAAGCAAGACCTTGTTTTCTGACTCTATTTCGAGACAAAATATATTGTTCTATACGCCATTCTGTTTTTAGTTTCTACTGTAAGCTTAATGATGCTTTTTCATTACACTGTGGCAGTGTCTGCTGTCGATCTATATCTTTCAGTCATTTCTGTACTTTTCTCCACACATTCACCGTATTTCCAGGTGCTTCAAACCAAATATTACTCCTCCCTATTCTTTCCAGCCCTCTCTTGATTTTCGCTGCTCATGTCTTGTCCCCTCCCGTTCTAAGCTGTTCCTTATAACATACTGTTCTCATTAGTGATTGATCCTCTCTCATAATTCTAATCCAATTTTTGATTGCCCGTACCTTACTTTCAATTTTTTTGCTGTATGCACCATATTCCTTAATAATGCCGCAGTTTGCTACACCCCTTTCCACACCTAAGATACCTTTTATAAAACCTGTTCTTACTTGGTCTAGCCTTTCCGTGGGTTCCTACCCACAGATCTCCGTCCCATATGTCATTGTGGGTCTAGCAATTACCCCATATATTCTATCTAGCAAAGTAATTAAATCGTTTACAAAGCTTACAAGAGGTTTACAAAAACACATGTGTAACCGGGTAAACCAACTTATCAATGATACATGCAAGTTTGTGAAATGTTTATTAGATTAATCAGGTTGAACATTTTTATGAAATATTAGTAATAAAAAATGACGAAGTATAAGGAAGCCGATTTGGAGTTCGCCGTATTTAAAAATATGAAAACAAAAGAATCCTTAGGTCCGTCAGACCGGGGCATGTTTTTCTGCCACCATACATTGGCGCCAAACACATATTACTTTTGTTTCAGTTTAGTTGGGGCATAATAATCCGTACCACTTTCTACCATTTTATACTGTATGTATAATGTTGCATACATCATTATAATGTTATATATGCATGTATGATGTTATGTTGTATCAGATGTTAGAGCGAATCGTGGTTGAGACTGTGGACTAACACATAAATATACTACAAGAATAATGTACGGTAATAATGTAGGTTGAAAATTATGTTCGTAATAAAAACATTTCTCATAAAAACATAGAACATCTTAAGAGGCTTAATTCGACATTATTGAAGCTTTAACTATATTTAGGTTTATTCATTTGTGTATTCTTTTCTACATGCTCTATTCGTGATACTTCGCCATATGCGTAATTTTTAATTAAAACTTCACTCTCCGAACATCGTTTTGTGTGAAACAATGGATTGGACTCCGTGAAAAGACTGGCACTACGTGATCAAAAGTATCCGGAAACCTGGCTGAAAATGACGTACAAGTTCATGGCGCCCTTCATCGGTAATGATGGAAGCCAATATGGTGTTGGCCCACCATTAGCCTTGATGACAGCGTTTACTCTCGCAGGCATACTTTCAATCAGATGCTGGAAGGTTTCTTGGGGAATGGCAGCCCTTTCTTCACGGAGTGCGGAACTGAGGAGAGGTATCGATGTAGGTCGGTGAGGCCTGCTACGAAGTCGGCGTTCCAAAAACATCCCAAAGGCGTTCTATAGGATTCAAACCAGGACTCTGTACAGGCCAGTCCATTACAGGGATGGTTATTGTCGTGTAACCACTCCGCCACAGCCCGTGCAGTATGAACAGATCTCGATCGTGTTGAAAGATGCAATTGCCATTCCAGAATTGCTCTTCAACAGTGGGAAGCAAGAAGGTCCTTAAAATATCAATGTAGGTCTGCGCTGTGATCGTGCCAAGCAAACCAACAACGAGTGCAAGCCCCCTCCAGGCAAAACACGACCAAACTATAACTCCGAATTTCACTGTTGCCACTACACACGCTGGCAGATGTCGTTCACCGGGCATTCGCCATACGCACACCCTGCCATCGGATCGCCACATTGTGTACCGTGATTCGTCACTCCACACAACGTTTTGCCACTGTTTAATCGTGTAATGTTGACGCTCCTTACAGCAAGTGGGGCGTCGTATGGCATTTTCCTGCATGATGTGTGGCTTATCAGCAGCCACTCGACCATGGAATCCAAGGTTTCTCAACTCACGCCTAACTGTCATAGTACTTGGAGTGATGCAGTTTGGAATTCCTGTGTGATAGTCTGGATAGATGTCTGCCTATTACTCTTTACGACCCTGTTCAAATGTCGGCGGTCTCTGTCAGTCAACAGACGAGGTCGGCCTGTACACTTTTGTGTTGTACATGTCGCTTCACGTTTCCACTTCACTATCACATCAAAAACAGTGGACCTAGGGATATTTAGGAGTGTGGAAATCTCGCGTACAGACTTCTGACACAAGTGGCACCCAATCACCTGACCACGTTCGCAGTCTGTGAGTTCCACGGAGCGTCCCATTCAGGTGTTTCACGATGTCTAATAACTACTGAGGTCACGGATAATGAGTACCAGGCAGTAGGTGGCAGTACAAAGCATCTAAGATGAAAAAGGTATGTTTGTGGGGGTGTCCGGATTCTTTTGGTCACATAGTGTACATGCGTTCCTGGTATGAGTCAACGTGGGAGAGAGTTCAGCCCACACTGAGGTACATCCTCTGAAATGTTAGTATCTTTAACACATTACACAGTTCCTCGATTTGTGTAGAGACTGGTCTTTCCTCAATTTCACACATATATGTAAGCACATCAGGTTTCCGAAACGTGCAACCCTCTGTCAAAAGCAAGTCATTTGGCTATTAGATCCTTAGCCGACAACTTCCATCGTTAGACTAAATTTTCAGTAGAAAATAGAAGGAAGAAACGTGGATTTATATTTTGTTTGTTTGTTAACTCAAGGAGAGGGTTACAAGCTTGTCGGACCTTGCTAGTTGGGAGGGGGAGAGAGAAGTAATTGGTATATTTTTACAAAAGGTGATGCAGCTCACATCGGAATGTAAGAAAATGGGACAAAGGTGTGAGGGGGAGGGTTAGTGGCTTAGGAGCAGGTATTTGTTTGTTTTGTAAGCAACAGCGTGTGTTTGTGAACAAGCTATTTTTTTTTCTTCTTCTTCTGTTCTGTTTGTGGAATTTTTGTTGCTAAATTCTCTGTTTTTTTTTACTTTCTCTACTACGCATAGTAAGCAAGGGAAGTATTGCATTCCACCCAAAAATTCGATACTGAGATTTCACCGGAAATGCATGTTTTAAGGCCCTCTGGATCCAAAAAGAGTACTTTTAGACAAAGGTCCGTGTGTTTGTCTGTGTGTCTGTGAACAGCATAACTCAAAAACTAAAAGTCGTATAAACACCAAACTTGGTATTTAGGTACAGTATCTTTGAAAACACCACGAAGATACTCAATAAAACTCGCCCATCTCAGACTACCCTTCACATCGAACAGTTTTCGAACATTTTTATTTTCTCAAAAATGGATAACAATTTTGATCAAAATATCAAATGTTTAACATACTTTCATCGCAAATGAAAAGTATATCTTGAATTTTCCGGGAATGTCCCCAAAAATCGTCTTCATACTGAAATAATTTTGCATAACTGGTAAACCGTAAGAGATAGATAAAATCTTACTACACAAAAATGTAGGTCTCGAAAAAACACACAATTTATTTCATATAAATTTTATTTTGTCGAGTGAACCATTTCCGAGATATTCATTGTTATTTTTTAATTTTCCAATACTTAATACTTTTTCTCAAATGGAAATTGCACCCAAAAATTCGATA
Source organism: Deroplatys truncata (assembly GCA_030765065.1). Classification (NCBI taxonomy): domain Eukaryota; kingdom Metazoa; phylum Arthropoda; class Insecta; order Mantodea; family Mantidae; genus Deroplatys; species Deroplatys truncata. The sequence goes on along the minus strand of CM060978.1, from coordinate 213,976,440 downwards.
GGGAGATTTCACCGGAAATACATGTTTTGAGGCCTCATGAATCCAAAAAATAAATAAAAAAAACGTTATAAAATGGTGCGTGTATGGATGTGTCTCTGTGAACAGTATAACTCAAAAACAAAAAATCTGATAAATACCAAACTTGGTATTTAAGTTCAGTGTACATCAAAGATGCGACACCAAGATTTTCAAGAAAATCTTCCACCCCAAACTACCCCTAAGTGGAACATTTTCGAAAATTTTGTTTTTCTCAAAAATGGCTAACAATTTTGATTAAAGTATCATATGTTTAAGATGCTTTTATGGCAAATAAAATGTATATCATGAATTTTCTGGGAATGTCCCATAAACCGTCTTCATTCTGAATCAATTATGTATAACTGGTAAACAGTAAGAGATAGACAAAGTTTTACTATACAAAAAATGTAGATGTCGTTAAAACACACAATTTATATAATATACATTTTTTTTGTCGAGTGCACAATTTCCGAGATATCTGTGTTATTTATTAGAATCTTCCAATAGTTATACTTCTTCTCAAGTAGGAATTCGTTATTGTTTTTTATGTCCCGGTAATGCAAAGAGAATGCTCCATATAGCAAGCAGCTCTTAAAGGATTTGAACTATCACTTACGAATTCCCGTTGCACCTACAAGAAAATTAGCAATACGATGGCTTTTTGTATCGATTAACGTGAAGTAGATGGAGAAGAAGCGTTTGTAAACATATTTTGTAGAAGAGTAGAGATAGTCATGTGAGTGCAACACATCAGATGTTTTCTTTTCTCTCCAATTCTTATAAAATATCAGTAACTTAAAGTTCAGTGTGGAATACAGACTGAAGCATGTGAACCACATTGTATTATATAAGCACTTGCGGTCTATCTAACCCATGCGATGTGTTTGAAGTGTAAAATGTTTAAGACCAATAAATACACCACTCAACTCTACTCCTCAGACTAGTGCAACTGTATTGACCCTGCTGGCGCTAACTGGATGTACACAGCATAAACAACCTAGACAAAAATGAAGTGTCTTTCATTTGACACTGGCCTTGTTGGAAATATGACGGATAGGACTAGAAGCGTAGGGGGACTTCGCACCTCCACTTACGCAGATCTTTTTTACCTAGGCCTCTGACAGGGAGGGATGAGGTAAGCGGGGACAGAGGGCGGCCGGCACGGCAGACATAGGGCAGAGTCTCTACTATTTACAGTTTTGAGCTCTGCGGGTGCTGACTGGTGCAGCCGGACCCCCACTCCCCTATGGGCTTACGTATCCCCTAGGGGTCCCGGGAGTCGGAGACCGCTCGCAGTCCGGGGGACGAAGGTTTACTCAGAGCATTGTTTTCCCCTGCCATGCACACGTCGAGACTTGCAACCCTGAAAAAAACAGAGGAAAGGAGAATGGAGATGAAATGGAGGGACAGGAAATTCCGGAGAATGCATCGCCTGGCAACCCGGGGAAACCCCGGAAAAAACCTTGGGTCAGGAAGGTCAGTCACAGGAATCGAACCCATGACCTCCAGAATACGAGCCGCAGATGTTATCGCCTGAGCCATCCCGCTCGTAGTACCAACCAACTTCCCTTCTTAAATTTCGAGGGGTTTGTGAACTGCAATTCTTGTGACGCTATTACATTGTGACACAAAAGCATTCCGAATTGGCACAGTCGCATTGCAACGCATCATACATTTGTCTGACTAATGTTTGTTTAATGTATTGAATCTGAATAACTTTCTAATTCTAACTAATAACAACTTAAAAATTTCCAAGCGGAATTATTAATGTACACCATCATGTGCGTCTTAAGCAACTTTAGTGTTATATGACAGTAGTATCTGAGGAGAAACCCGAGTTCCATAATGAGATATGAGTCATGGAAACTAGGCACATAGTGCCTAATGTTGCCTATAGATTCTCAATTTAATACAATATTTATAATACCTCTATTACCGAGCGAGATGGCTCAGCATAACATGCGAGGCTGGTACTCAATTCTCGTGTGCTGGCCGCTCTGACCATGGCTTTTTTGTGGTGTCTCCCGATCGGTAGGAAAATGCTGGAGCAGTTTTCCTTCTGCCACGAATTTTCTGTCCGTTTCCTTTCATGTTTTATATCATGTTTTGCAAAGATCTTCCTGGCGCTCGGTGGAACTCCTTCCTAGGAGTGTCTCTTCTATTCGCGGAACCCTCAAGTTGAGGTGAATAAGGTAGGGTTAGACGAAGTCAGGATTGGTGTCACGTTGGAATCGATAAGGACCCCGTTCTTTCTAGTGGACATCTTCGTTCGGATGTGGTCGCTCTTTGGATCTTCCCTTCATCTCTTTCTCCCAGAAAACTCAATGGGCCTACGTACGTTGCTGTGGTCCAGTTACTTCAGGCCGTTCCGTCTGACTACTCCAAAAACACATCTCTGGAATCCATACATTTCTTTCAGATTGTCACTGAAGGAAATATTATCCTGCTTCTTGACAATAGAAATCTTTCCTTCCCACTCCTTATTCCAAGTAGCATTGACTTCTCATGGGAAAAGTCGCTGGAAAAACTATTGGACTTTTGATGCTTACTTTTTACGTACACACAAGACTGTATGCCAGTATATTACAGCAATATCTCTCAACCTAATACCAGATTACAATTTGTGGCATAGGGATAATTTTATCATAATTTAATTTCCACTCCTCGCTTTCGATCTTCAATCAAACATGCTTTTTACAACTGTGGCTATGGCAGATCAAACATCTGCTCTAGACTTTTATGAATTTCTGCAAACTGTTAAGCAGTAATGTGCCTCAGCTCTAACTTTATCGCATACTTTATAGCTAATTTGTGTGTTTAGATACACGAAGGTTCCCATTCAGTGTAAAAACTGTTAAAGAGAGGTGAACTTGTGGATCAGGTCCATCTGCAAAACTAGGAAAAGCTAGTTTTATATAAAAAGTTATAACTTTTATACAGGATGTAACACAAATGTATGGCACAAAATGCAGGACACATTTTTCACACGTACACGAAGAAATTATGTCATATGAACATAGGTCTGGAAAAACTTTGTTACCATGTTACAACCCATTTTCTCTAACTCATTAATCATGGGAAACACACAAGAATAGGACGTACCAGCATACCACATGCAACTCTTTCTCACAGGAGATGTTCAATATGCCCTCCGTGAGCATTGATACATGCATCAACTCGCCATTGTAGTGAATCCTGGATGCGCTGATGTATTCCTAGAGTATTGTGTATGGTTTCGCAGCCTTCCATAATACGGTGACTGAGACTCTGAACATCTAGTACTGGGGTTCGATACACAAGAACTTTCCAATGCCCCATAAATAAAAGTCCGGTGGGTCTGGGGAGCGTGGAGGCCAGGCAATTGGTTCACCTCTACCCTACCTATCCATCTGTCACCGAATCTGTTATTTAGAAGCCGACGGACATTAATACTAAAATGAGGAGGTGCTCCATCGTGCATGAAGTACATGTTTCATCGCACAGCTAAAGGCACATCTGCTAATCAGGTAGAACATTCTCTACGAAATAATAGGAACTTTGTCCGTTGAGCCTGGGTGGAAGAACGTGAGGCCCTACCAAACCGTCACCAACGATGCCGGCCCAAAATCTTTGTTGATGACTTGCTTCAACGTCAGCCCATACATGCTGGTTGTGATAATTTACAATCTGATCTCGTTGAAACGACGCCTCATCTGTGAATAGCACTGTTGCACTAAAATTAGGGTTGACACTTTGTTGCATAAACATTCGCAGAAGCGTATCCGTACAGAACTATCAGCTGCCGATAGTGCTGCACACGCTGTAAATGGCATGGATACAGCCGGATCTCGTGTAACACTCTCCAGACAGCCATGTGGTCAACAGTCATTGTTGCAGCTACTTGACTTATACTGACACTAGCGTCGTCGTCAACTGCCTGAAGAATTGCCGCTCCCGTTGCGGTGTTCTCGTCCTTTTAGGTCTCCGCCGTCGCGAGTATCAGGCTGAAATGACTCATGTACGTTTTTCTGTCGGAGCACCTTCGTTCCGGAAATCTCCCCCGGTACAAACGTTGAGCGCAAGCGCCATTGCCGTCTGCTAATCCATGCATCAAATGGGCATCTGCCATCTCTGCATTTGTGTACACTGCCATTGCACGAGCCATGTTTGAGATCAACTCTACTAGTAGTATAACTGGCGCAACAGTTCTAGATATGTGAAAATCTTAATGACAGCTATGATGCGAGTTACCTACCAGATCAGGTGTCTGCCGGTCGTCTGCATGCTGCAGGAGTGCCTGGGACAGTCATTGTCAAATATACGCACACCGGCTATGCACTGCACTGCGCTGCACTGATAAACTTATTTATATACAGTATGTTTAAATCCATGCTGTAAAAAGTGCTTAATATAAAAACACTGTCAATCATCTACCTCCAATTCTTCCACACCTGACAGCCCTTCCTCATCTGCAGAATCACTCATATCATTGCCGTCATCAATGCTGTCGCTACTTTCTGCACTATTATCCTGGATGAGAATTCTTTCTATTTGATTTTCTACAATTCCATCTTTTTCGAAATAATGATTCTCAATTTGTTCCACATGTCGACATACATTTTCCCATTCTGATCTTCCAATTTTAGCAAATCGCTGGCGACATAACTGCTTCACATCTTTTAATTTAAAAGTGATATTTCTGCATGCCACCCATTTTTGACATCAGCCCAGATTAATTCTATTGGGTTTCGATCCGGGTGATATGGTGGCAGTCTAAGTACATTATGGCCATGTTGTATTAATATCTGGTCAAGTATGTAGGACTTCTGAAGCGGTCTGTGGGCTTGAATTAAGTTATATAGCTTTGTTTTACTCATGCTTTCATAAAAAGCTATATATGCCTAAGTAACTAAGCTCTCATTTCTTGTTTCAAGGAATTTGAGGTAGGTGGTTTGTCAATTTGTGTGTTATGGTAAGAAGCATTGTCGATAACCAGAACAGACCCAGCAGGTATATTAGGTATCAACATGGTGTTGATCCACTTCATGTAATTTTCTGTATTCATTTCTTGATGAAAATCTCCTGTTTTTTGTTGCGACTTGTAAATGAGAAGGGAATTTGGAACGAAGCCAATTTTTCCACCAGCATGAACGATGATAAGTCTTTGCCCTTTGGCAACAGGTGCCCGCAAACCTAATTCTCTATCGTCACTCCAACTTTTAGGTGTTGTATGATCGCTGTGTATGTATGATTCATCTTCATATACTATAGTTCGACCCTCTGATTTGTACCTCCGGAGAAGAGTAAGGTACTCTTCCCGCTGAGATCGTATGTCATGCTTTTCTATTAGAACTCTTCTATTTGATTTGGTTTTCTTCCACTTGAACCCTAAATCTTTTATAACTTTTCTGAGACTTGTAGCACCACCTTGAAAATTTATGCTGTCTTTCAGCTTGATGAGCAATCTGTTTATTGTTGGCACAGTTTTTTCTTCCACGTAGAAATTGTGAATCGTGCGCCGAATGACGCATTTGTTGAAATCGTCTATTTCTGTAACACGTTTAGGTACCTTATGTCTTCCCAGGTGTGTCAAATGGTACTCCTCCATCCATGTGTTTTTTCTTAACTTTGAGAACTCTGGAAACGGAACTCGGTGAAACACCAGTTGCTTTGGTTACTCTTTCTTTCACTTTCTTAAGGCTTTTGTGGAACTCGGATGAACATATATTTCCTTCCTTCATCTCTGCGTCTTGCTTCATGAAGTCGAGGACATTTGCAATTATTTCCCTGCTTTGACTATGTAATACCTTACCACTTAACTTTGAAAATGTAGGAGCCATGGTTATAAATGTCACAAATAAGCACTATTTAGGCACTGCTCTCTTTGAAATTACAACAAGATGCGGACACTTTCTATGCAGACTTTATGTGTTACGCACTGTGAGTAAGCAAAGGTATTATATCGCTTTCGTTGATTAAGCTAAACATAAACCATTCCTAGGCTCGGCAGCTGGGGTGGCAGTCAAGGTCACGATTTCAGAAGTTTTGCGCCAGTTATAGCAACCCGTGTGCTTGCCAAGGTCGTACGGCTCACTGGGACAGTTGATGTTACCTGTAAACAAGCAATGACGTAAGTCGCATGACAACAGGAACATGTAAAACTGGCGGTGCACCTACGATAATGATAACGTAACCAGACGTAACCAAGAGTGCATGTTCCCCATGATTCTAACGTTCTGTTTGTGTGTTTCCCATGATTAATGAGTTGGAGAAAATGAACTGTAACTTTGAAACACAGCGTTTCCAGACTCATGTTCATATAACATAATTCCTTCGTCTACGTGTGAGGAATGTGTCCTGAAGTTTGTGCCGTTCATTTTTGTTACATTCTGTATGCAATGTACTTTGATACCCACATCCATAAACGCATGAGTGAAACATCCATAAAATAAATTCACTATTAAAATCAGCCAAACACAGAATGACAGAATTAAACAATTAGAGTCTGCAACATAGTCTGCAACAAATGACACACCTACACCAAAATGGGTGCTGTGCTGTCATGGACTATTGAAGAAATTAAATTAATATATTTTCCGGGATTAATTATATTTCATATAGTACCATTAATAGCTTGTGCGATGACCTAACACATTTAAAGCTTCTACTACATATTCAAAACGACAACATACATGTAAATTTTCGAAGTGGAAACAAGGAGCTCATCAGGTTACTTATTTAAATTATGCTGAGCCTCCAGGTACCAAATGGCTAAGTGCTATAAAAACTATACATGCAGTGCTAAGCCTGTTGCAGAATTTCTCCGGAACGGAAACACCAATAATTAGCTCAATTCAGTCACTGAAGCTTTATAGGTTTCTAAAGTTATTCCGCAATAAATCAGAATGGAAATCAAAGCGATAACAGCGACTTAGGCGTTGATGGCTTTTAGTAATTCAGAACGAACCGAGGATGGAAAAGAAAAAGTATGGCTATTAGTATATGGATAACAACATGCATAACTTTTGCACATTCGGTTACAATTTGTTTAAAAAAAATCAACAAAATGGTTTCTTCTGAATGCAGATCAATATCAATTGGTAAATACTTTTAAAAATTACTATTGTTAGGGTTTGTGAGTCATAAATAAAATGCCGTATCAACGGCAGAAACAAAACTGAGAATGAAAGCATTTATAGCTGCCGGGAGTCTTTTTGGTTTGGTTTTCCAAGTCTGCTACTAGAGAGAGCTCTAGCAGTTGTTATGGGTCACTGTATCTTTTATTATCTTCTACAAGAAACTTGATCAACCTCTCCGGTGGATTTCTGGGTCTCCAGTGAGGTTTCCGCTGAATTTGCATGCTTACGTATGAAAGCAATTGTTTTAACGCTTGTGTCCTTCTAGGTTCTTTTTTCCGTTCCCGTTACCGCACAATGTGCACTTGATTCATGAAGTGGCAGCAAAGATTTGAACCTTACTAGTAAATAACTTATATTTCCCCCTCTTATTTATTACTTTGGGTAGTGTTGAGTACTGCAGTATAAAATACTTTATGAAATTTACAAGCCAGTTACACCAGCGAAGAGTTTAAGTTATTTAAAAAAATTAAAACTAATATTTGTGTGGTCTATTGGGTGCACTTGTAATCAACATGAAATAATTAAAAACATTTTTCTACAGTACTAGATGTAGTAGACTCGTTGATAATGGCATAATTAGTATTTGGTTAAAATCTCTTCCTAAAGGATTAAAATTTAATTTAAAAAAAAGTTTTTTCTTTAACACAAGGAAGTTTGAACTATCGAGTAATTTTGGAGCGCAAATCCACTTGACCCCAAAAAACCTTTACAAAATGTTCTACCCTGAAATATTTCTGTATAGTCCTACTTTCAGATCAACGCCTTCTTGCTTTTAAAGCTCTTGCAGCTTCCTTGCATTTGGACAGCAATTAGTTTGGGCAGCACTTCACGTAGGCATATGAACGAATAAACATTTTCCAAGATTCACGAACAATGACTACTGAATAATGTATACTTTAACAAAAAGGGCGATGCTTTCACGTAAGATTGTAATCTGTGGGTTGCGTGGATGCAAAAACCTATGGGAGGCTGAATCATTTGGCGTAATGAAAAGGCTATTTCATTCATAATCCCTATGCAATATTGTTTTGATAGCTGTAGTGATAACTGAGAAACGTATTTTTGTGACTTTGTCCAGTTATCACTGTCACCTCACTAATGTGATTTAGTTTAGTTTTCCTTGTCACTTCACTTTTCTCCGTGACGTAGTGGCGTAATTATAAATCACCGGCACTGCCTCTTCTTCGGATGGTTCAACCGCTGGGGTATCAAATACAAGACCTCTCTTATCTCTCGCAGAAATAGCACTCACTCTACGTTCAATCTCACTCACAGAACTACACTATTTGTCGCATCAGAAACGCACCTACTATCTCACTAATTCACTGTTTAACTTGCTTATAAACACGCTCGCTCGTATATGCAACTGCTGGAACTTTCCAGAGTTCTAGAGTGTTCGGAAACCTTCCAGAACAATCCGTTATAACTTGATAGCGGTTATGGTATTTACGCTGGGCGAGAGCGCTATCCCGTCGGCTTATCTCTTCACCCGGCCAGTGGTTCGGCTCAGATAATAGTCGTTGCGTCACAATATGAAACATTTGTATTTATGGGATGCATTCATATTCAAGAATCAAAACTATTGTTACCATAGTCGTTTAGTTTTATAATATTGCAAATTGTAAACTACAGGCATGCAAATACCTTAAATAGCTTATATTTGTACCTAACAATGAACTGCTACATGGCTTTTGAAGCTTCATAATTTTTAAACGCATGAACGATAATCAAAAAGGATTTCAATTTTGGAGTCGAATAGCTACCTAATTTCTACATATATTGCCCAATCGAATTAACGTGCTGAACTTATATTTTGCACATTTCCCTGATGTTAGAATATAATGCAATTAAGAGATACGCAGATAATGTGCAATGCTACCTTAGATTCGTCGTTCCAACTTTTTTTGACTTGCGGAGTATATTTTAGAATAAATTTCCAAGTCTAAGTCCTTCAGATATAATTAGTGTCCTGCAATGCTATATATAGTTTTCTTATTTTTGTTTATCCTTAAATTAATTCAATTTGTATTAATGTTTTTCCTAGAGTAGCTACAGAGCTTAGATTAGGAATTCCTACATTCCTACAATTACTAACGTCCCACTAAAGTAACTACTCTAAAGGTTTATTGAATCACTATTCAGTATGGAAATAAACTAATCTCATCGCTTTCTCTTCACAGTCACCAACCTGCGGTACTGCTGGTGAAATGGATTATAATGGTATAGCTTCTTCTTTTCACCTTATCTATTATTAATAGTTATAAGGTAAATCAATTTGGCACTCACCTCATAGACGGCGCCAAGGGGCATTACCAAACAGGCCACCATGAGATCCGCCACTGCTAGGGACACTATCAGGTAGTTGGCAACGTTCTGCAGATTGCGTTCCAGCAAGATGGCCGCTATGACGAATACGTTTCCTGCAACAGCAAAATGACGCAAGACATTAAAGAAAAGGTAATGATAATTTAGAATATTAAATCTAAAAAGGGAAAACTTGTTAACATTGAAATGTGGTCTCTATGTAAGTATCTGTAAAAAATTAAAATTAAAAAACAAAATCCAATCTTCTTATCGCTTTAACCTTTTTTACCACATCCTCAAAACATATAGCACACATACAATTTTAACGAACTAAGTCAAACCATTGTTTAGATAGGTATTATTTTTTTACTCATAATTAATCTTTTTATATGATAATGTTAAATACTCTTTGGATCCTATGGTTTATCATATCTCCTCCAAATTTTAAATTTGAGCTTAGTATACAATCGCTACATAACAATTGTTATGTAAATATTTCTTAACTTTAATTAGTTTAAGGGAACAAAACTTTTGTATACATGTTATTGAATTATTCAAACTTTTGAATGTGACTTACGGAAACATTAATTTCAGCTAAACTATGTAATACTTTTTAATTAGTGCACAAAAACCTAAATTCCTGAAGATATTTTGAAACGTTCAAGGTAATAAGTTATATACTGTAGTTGAAGGAGCATTTGAGTATTGAAAAATGCTGAAGAACTTTAAACTCCAAGACTAAAGCTTAAATCTTAAACTCTAAATGATAAAGCACCATTATGTAGCCATTTGTGGCTTTAAAATTTCTGTTTACATACCATAACAGTATGTTACAAGCATAATAAGAATGCAAAAAGTTAAAATGTTCGTATTTAGAGAAAAACTTTCATAAATACATTGTCTTAATCATAGAGCACTTTACGAAAAAAGAAAACAGAATGTTTTTCTGTATTGTTTCATACAGAGGTATACTTAAAATGGACGCAGTACTTACATTCTCTATTTCAAAGGATGGATTTCAATCAAGCAAAATGAGCAGATACAAATTTACAAGTTTTAAACTTAAAAAAAGACATCCACTTTACCTGTATATCCCCATTAGTTATATATATATATATATATATATATATATATATATATATACAAGAACAGCGGCGTCACCGTCGTGGTTATACCCACCATCCAGATCTATTGGCCTGAGTGGCATAATTGGTTTCTGTGCCTAAGATTTCAGGTTTCATCCGGACTGGGACGACGATACTGAAGTATGTTTGGTTATTAAAGTCTCATATCAGTAATTTTATTGGTGTGTAAAGGAACACCTGCGAATAACCATCACCACTATTTCCATAGCGTACAAAATAGAGAGAAAAAGTGAATATCCGTAGTGACACCCTCCCTTAATATCAAGATTGGCTTATGCTAGACGCGAGAGTGTGATGGATGTATGTTGTTTCAGTCATAAGCACCGACATAAAGCGTTATAGATCTTGGGTTACATTGTTATAGCAAAAACTGTTTAAGTTAAGAGGTAAGTATAAAGACAATTTTAGAAAAAGGATAACTTAAACTAGCAGCTAATAGTTTTACATCGAACTTAATGTGCAGTATAAAAGAATCTGATGTGTTACACTCACATGACTTTCTCTACTCTTGTACAAACTATTTTTACAAACGCTTATTCTCCATATGCTTCATGTTAATCGAGATATCCAGATGTTAATCTTATTGCTAATTTTCTTGTAGATGCAAGGGGAATATCGTAAGTTATAAGCGACAGTCAAATATTTTAAGAGGTGGTTGCTATGTGGAGTATTCAATTCTCTTTGAATTACCAGGTCATTAAAAATGAATAACGAATTCCCATTTGAGAAAAAGTATAAGCATTGGAACATTTAAGGGAATAACAAGCAATATCCTGAAAATGGTTCACTCAAAAAAAAAAAAGCATAAATTGTGTATTTTAACGCGATCTACATTTTTTGTGTAGTAAAATTTTATCTATCTCTTATGGTTTACCAGTAATGCAAAAGTCGTTCCTATGAAGAGTACTTTTGGAGACATTCCCAGAAAATTCAAGATATACATTTTATTTTTCATGAAAGTATTTTAAATATGATATTTTAATCAAAATCGTTAGAGCCTTTTTTGAGAAAATTAAAATCTTCGAAAAATGTTCCTTGTAAAGGATAATCTGGGATGGGGGAATTTTCTTGAAAACCTTCATGTTGCATTTCTGGAAGATGCTGAACCTAAATACCAAGTTTGGTGTTTATCCGATGTTCGTTTCTGAGTTATGCTGTTCACAGACACACACACTGACATGTTTTGCAAAAATACCTTCTTTGGATTCAGGAGGTCTCAAAAGATGTATTTCCGCTGAAATCTTGGTATCGAATTTTTGGGTGGAATACAATACTTCCCCCTCTTACTATACGTAGTAGAGAAAGTAATAAAAATATTATTGAACTGATAGAGAAGCTTGTTGAAAGCAAATGCAACGTAATTATCTCACAATAAAATGCACAATTTTGAAGAGGACACAAATCAAAACAAGATGGGATCTGATAGAAACTTTCCCCAAAGAGAAATACATACCTTAGTTTCCTTTATGTTAGCCTTGCAATATTAATGTTTTTAGTGTCTGGATTATTCTGAGTTACTATATACATACAAATATGGCTAAATCATGAAGTAGTAATCCATAGTTTGTACAGAAATGGCTGTTCTCTGGGAAGTACAGAAGTTTAGAAAAAGCTTGTTATGAACTTTTTACTTCATTTGTGCTAAATGACCAACTTCAATTTGGAGTAACTGGGTCAAATGTAAGACGGCAAGACCTGAATGGGTCGCTGCAAACAGTACTTGTCCGAGTTTAGTAGTTGTTGTGTTGTCCAACCTGACAAGTTTTACAACGTAGCAGTTAGCCGCAAGATGTATGTACTCCATGGGAAACAAGGATCAAGTCCAGGAAGTTAGATAACTTTGCTTTGCCTGAAAAGGATGGAGTTCAGCTGCTCCGTATAAAAATCAGTTCGGTCTCTTGAGGCATATTACACGTGAACTGTAGTTAATGTTGCGTAGTAGTGTGATGGTAGTGTTTAGTGAACTGCTAACATTACAGCTTCCGTGTATGTTGTTAGAAGAGTTGCTATACTTTGAGGCAGTATTTTTACTTTCTCTACTACGTATAGTAAGTAGGGGAAGTATTGTATTCCACCCAAAAATTCGATACCGAGATTTCACCGGAAATACATGTTTTGAGACCCCCTGAATCCAAAAAAGCATTTTTGGAAACATGTCCGTATGTGTGTGTCCGTGTTTGTGTGTGTGTGTGTGTGTGTGTCTGTGAACAGCATAACTCAGAAACGAACAGTCAGATAAACACCAAACTTGGTATTTAGTTTCAGTATCTTCCAGAGATGCGACACGAAGGTTTTCAAGAAAATCACCCCACCCCAGACTACCCTTTACATGGAAGATTTTTCGAAAATTTTAATTTTCTCAAAAACGGCTCTAACGATTTTGATTAAAATATCATATGTTTAAGATATTGTCATGACAAATAAAATGTATATCTCGAATTTTCTGGGAATGTCTCCAAAAGTATTCTTCATTGTGAACGACTTTTGCATAACTGGTAAACCATAAGAGATAGACAAAATTTTACTACACAAAAAATGTAGATCGCGTTAAAATACACAATTTATGTCATATACATTTCTCTTGTTGAGTGAACCGTTTTCGAGATATTGCTTGTTATCCATTAAATTTTCTAAAACATACTTTTTCTCAAATTCGTTATCCATTTTTTTTATGTCCTGGACATGCAAAGAGAATGGAATGCACCACATAGCAACCAGCGTTAAAATATTTGACTATAGCTTAAAGCTTACCAATTCCCCTTGCATCTACAAGAAAATTAGCAATAAGGTTAACATCTCGATATCTCAATTAACATGAAGCATATGGAGAATAAGCGTTTGTAAAAATAGTTTGTACAAGAGTAGAGAAAGTCATATGAGTTAACACATGAGATTTTTTATGTCCTGGAAATGCAAAGAGAATGGAATGCTCGACATAGCAGCCAACTCTTAAAAGATTTACTATCGCTTAAAGTCTACCATATTCCTCTTGCACCTACAATAAAATTAGCAACAAGTTTCTGCAAAAGTTTGTCTAGATTAAAATAAAGTAGATGGAGAATAAGCGTTTGTAAAACTAGTTTGTACAAGAGTAGAGAAAGTCATGTGAGTGCAACACATCAGATTTTTTGGATTCAGGAGGCCTCAAAACATGTATTTCCGGTGAAATCTCGGTATCGAATTTTTGGGTGGAATGAAATACTTCCCCTACTTACTATACGTAGTAGAGAAAGCAAAAACATCTGATATGTTACATTCACATGACTTTCTCTACCCTCTATCGTTTGTTAGTAAGTGTATAAACATTCTTACGAATATTTATTTTTCTGTCTACTTCATTTTAATTGAGATAAATCTTTACAGAAATAGTTACATTACACATTTCGTTACGTATACAAAGGGAACAGCGATAAACAATGTTTAAGAACTGGACGCTATGTGCTGATTTTAAAATTTCATATTCTTTCCATGCAATTACGAGAAACAGCTGAAAATCGACAAGACTTGAAAAGAATGACGAAGTATTGAACAATTCGAACCATTAATAACGGATATTTCAGAATTGGTTTATACCAAAAAAGTGTTATTTGAAGAAAATTGTGCTTTTAAATATATCTACAATTTTGTGAGTACGTTTTCGTCTTTTCTTCACGTTAACCAGTTATACAAGATTATAGCGAATTCCTTCCTAATGAAGAGGACTACAAAGGCTATTCCCAGAAAGTTCAATATATTCATTTTATTTGTCATGTAATCTTTAATATAATGCATATAGTATATACGTCGTAATATACATACACGAGACGTGTTTTTAAGAAAGTACGATATTTTTTGAAGAAATAATTATTTCCAAATACTTTATTACCATTCATTACCTTACACCTACACTACTTCTCTACATAGTCACCGCCGTTATTCAGGCACTTGTTGTAACGGGAAACAGTTTTTGTGTGCATTATACAAACAATATGGCACCTATGATAAAGCCAAGTCTGCATTCCTTGATTCACAACATCATCATCGTTGAAATGTTTTCCACCAAGGAATTTCTTCAGATGAAGAAACAAAAGAAAATCCCTTGGTGCCAAATCCGGACTGCAGGGAGGATGGTCGAATTGTTTCCAACCAAACGTTGCGATCACATCTTGAGTTTGTTTGACTATGTGTGGCCGGACATTGTCACTTATTACTGTTTCTCCATAAACCTCACACAATTGGCGATGAATTTTTCCACACATTCTGAAAGCGAATCAGTGATCTGACTTCCCAGTCAGTGGTTCGTTCGATTATTTTGAACACTTCTAAATGCTCTATTAACAGGAAAACACAAATTTACGATCCTAATGAGTGAGGAAGTAATCGCGCATGCTCAAAATCGCAGCGGTAAAGCATTAAAACGGTACTTACTTTAAAAACACGCCTATCTCTCTCTCTCTGACTTCAACGAATTCTACGTTTTGTATGGAGTAAGGTTTTATTAACCTCTTACGATTTATTATTTATACAAAAGTCATTCAGAACAAATAGGGCTTCACAAGCCAATTCCATAAAGTTCAAGATACGCATTTCACTTGTCATTTTTTAATTTTTTTAATAAAAACCATTAGTTCCATTTTTGAGAAAAGGAAAAATAACAAAACATTTTCCATGTAAAGGTTAGTTTGGGGAAACTTTCTTGACAATCTTCATGCAGCATCTTTGGAAGATGCTGAACTAAGTTGTTTTTGCGTTATCTTGTTCAAAGACAGACACAAACACCCATACACAAACACGGAACTTTTGTTTGGGTTCTGCGCTTTAAAAAGATGCGTTTTCGATGAAATCTCGACATGGAATTTTTGGGTAGAATGCAATACTTCCTTTACTTACTGTAAATGCTAGTAGAGAAAGTAAATTATAATATTTATTTGTACTAAACACAAACACAAAGGAATATGGCTAAGCATTCAGCACAGGCTGTTAATTTACCACATGTTTATTCAATATTTCCTTATTATCTAAAACATTCTGTTTTAACAATCCTTAAGTTAAGTATATGCATGATTTCCTTCTCTGTTTGTTGACCAATTCCGTTTCTTTTGTCTTAGGTTGTACACAATGTTTTGCTTTCTTTACTATAGAATTTAATTAACGCCACCTTTCTGACTAATTTATCCTATTTCTCATTTATATGTTCTTTTCTCCAAAGCTCTGTTCCTTTGTATTAAAAATTGTATGCTTTATATCTTCTTTTCCTTCACGTAATGGACACTAATTATGAGGGAAACCTTTTCTCGTCCCTTTGAGTCTCCACACACTTGCTGGTATCCACACAATATCTTTCTTTGTTCTTTATTTAATTTATCAATATGTGACAAAGTCCTAAATGCAGTTCTGTGTACTTTCATTAAACCAACTCGCATAGCTTTACTGGTCAGTGCCACGAGAATTCATATGACTAAATATATGAATGAAATAATTTGATATTGTGAATAAACACAAATTAAATTTCTCCTGTTCAGAGGCGCTGGTCAGCACAGTACAAGAAACTCAGTCATGAACTAATTAGGTCATCATTAACACAGAGCGAAAGCTGGTTCTAATTATCTCGGTGTTGTGTTTCCGGTCTAGTCGTGGAAACTTCAAAACAAAGTCAAGCTGATATCCTATTGGCTAATGAGGAATGGCTTCACCACCATGCGGTCCACAAAGGATCAAATACTCCAACTTTCTGAAGACAGGACTGCATTTTGCACAAAGGCAGATGTTATACTATCTGATGTCCATGGCATTACAGTAATATAATATTAATAATAATACAAATATCGCTGTTACAATTAATATTTAGTACACAGAAATGAATTTCGTTTTTAAAATTCTTTCCTGATAATGTTTCTAATTAGTGTATTTCTTAATTTAAAGTAACGCATCTGTAAATATCCAAAAATTTACAACAGCTCCTCTAATTACTTTGAGCTTTTTATTAATAGTTAATTAATTTTTGATGTGGTAAGATGAAATACTGCTTGGACTCTCAGTTTATCTTAAAGCTCCCAAATGTTTAATTTGTGTTTAGTATTAAACTTGAAATAATTATTGGGCATCTCACTTAATTTAAATTAATTTAAGAGAATTATTTTTTGTTTACATGTTATTGAATTTTTCAAAATGTTCCTCTTGATTTTATCATGCTTTGGCATCATGACATTTTTCTACTTTTTGTTTTTGTTTACAAGGTCACTGTGATGCCGGACAGAGGGCCTTAGTTGCGTTGCGCTTCCGTGCATCATATATTTGAGTGACTTTTCGATACATGGCTCTAGCTATACAGTTAGACTGTTATACAGTCTACTTTATTTACATTTCCACTATATATGGTAGGTGAAACTTTGGGAAATCCACAACCTGGTATTTACCTGGCGATGTTTGGACACAACGAAACATTTCCATTCTGTTTGGCTGAACATGAGATCTGAACTCGTGACTTAAAGTGTGAGATACCAGCCAATAGCATATAACTGAATGTAAGTACTCTCCCCTCCCCTTGCAAGTGGTCATTCAAAATTAAAACAACACCTCTTTTCGGAACCAAATACATCAGCCGAGCAGCGGCAAGGATACTGCTCCTGAAAAGGCAACATTTCTTTACTATCCAACCATACTACATCTATCCTACCATTTCTCTGATTAAGCCCTAACTAGAGCAGATATACAACAACAACAACAACAACGAACCTACCAAACAAGGAGCGAGCAAAGAATGTGATTTAATATCCATGCTAATATTACAAACAGACAAAATTTGTATATGAAATATCTTAAAAAACCAATCAACCTATTTTGATAACTGAAAAGGTCTGACTTTTCTGACGGACATTGGCTATAAACATTTCTGTAGCGACTGTTCGAATATTGTGAGTAAAAACTTCATGGCGGAGTTGAAAAAATGCAAAATGTCCGTAAGACAACAGTTTTGTACATATGATTTTATCATCGTGTTCATCAAAACCTCGTACATTATGTTGTTCATGTTGTATGTTTCAGATACCAGGCCCCACATTGGTAGTCAACAGCATCTTGTAACTGGTCGCAGAATTTGAGGCAGTGCCACGGCATCTTCCAGTTTGCAAACGAGGAGATGACAGACACGCATTTCATGTATGAAGATATTAATGGCAATGCTAGGAAGGTAGTGCCTTCTTTCACGAAGCTTTTCCTGATAGATGGCAGTCCGACAGTCGTGATTACGACATCCCATCAGTACCTGCTCGAAAATGACTCATTTGCATCAATCACGGTTATGTTAGTACACTTCAGAGTTAGAAGAACAAGCGTTAGGGTAGAGTGGAGGGAACTCCGGACACAAGTACTAGACAGTATGCAGCTGCAGAATACTTGCACAGAACACCAAGTGGTGGATTTTGTATGCACAGCAGTTGTTATTTACAGAGAGTGCAAGCCTTGAGCGCAGAGGACTTTAAAAGCCGGGTTGCCTTCAGTCAATTCATGGCTCCTTAGTCAATGTGTAAGTGATCCACTGTTCCTCACATACGTGATGTTGTTGACAATTGAAGCAGGCTTTACTAAAAATGGTATTACGAACATCCATAACACATACGTTTGGACGAGTACTGAAAAGGCAAATCAGCAGTAAAGTTACGTAAATGTGTGGCAGATATTATTGGTTATTCAAACCTCACATCTTATCTGATGGACTTAATGGTCGTGTGCAACTCCATTTTTTGCAACACGAGCTATAAAACAATTTGGAGAATATGTCTCTTCGGTAGACAGCGTTTGTGATACATGCATGACGGAGTACCGGCTAGCTCTTATATGAATGTTCGAAATTACTTATGCAGAACGTTCCACAGTAGGTGTATAAGCCGTGGCCTACCAACACCAAGGCCACCAGTTAGTCCGTTTCGAATCCTCTGGAGCCCTCCTGTCAACATTGAGTTTGGAACGCATTGCCTGTGGTTTTCAACTCGTTAGAGACACGCCAAAGATATGTAAACGTGTACGATCATCAATGGTGCCGCCTACCTTATGATGAGTAATGATCTTTTCCAGCATTTGTTATAACGCTCATTTCTTTTGGTTTTAATGTATATATTGCAGTAGATACGGTTCAACTAGGCCCCGTATTTGATTTAATTGTATATAGATTAAATAAAGATGTAAAATGTCAACTCGGCTCCGTATTCGAAATGGTTATATATAGATTAAACAAAGGTGTAAAATATTGTATTTAATATTATAACTTGATAGGAAAAAACCATCTACGGAAACATTGCAAATTGTTTGCGGAAGTAAGGTTCGGGTCACTGGCCTACCCTTATCCTGGGACAGGAAAAGGTTCGTCGGCAGATGTATACAAAAGCATAGAGCCATTAAAAAGGGTCTACGAGGAAAGAGCTTGTTTCTTTTCAAAGCGGAAGAAACATGAGGTTTGTGCCGAGAAAAGGCTTAAAGCCATAAATATACGTACGTGTTACGCCATAAATTAAACAAATTGTAAATAGTACCGTGGGAAGAGAAAGCTGGGCAGAACTGAAATTTTAGCAGTAAATGGAATGCCATAAATACAAACTGACGAATCCGAAAACAGGAGATCGTCACATGATTGAAAATCGCACAAAATAATCACGTGACATAGGCGGAGTAGGGAAGAAATCAGACATGGCAAAATTCACAAAATACTAGTAATTTCGCCTCTTCGTTGAACTCCACGACAAGTAACACTCTTCGCTGCAACTTGCTACATGTAACTACACTCTTCGTTGAACTCCACGACAAGTAACACTCTTCGCTGCAACTTGCTACATGTAACTACACTCTTCGTTGAACTCTACGACAAGTAACACTCTTCGCTGCAACTTGCTACATGTAACTACACTCTTCGTTGAACTCCACGACAAGTAACACTCTTCGCTGCAACTTGCTACATGTAACTACACTCTTCGTTGAACTCTACGACAAATAACACTCTTCGCTGCAACTTGCTACATGTAACTACACTCTTCGTTGAACTCTACGACAAATAACACTCTTAGCTGAACTCTGGACCGTAGAAGTTAGGCCGCGGCTATGAACGCAGGGAAAACTTTACAATACAACTTAATACTGCCGACTAACAAAGCATCTCGAAGTCAGTCCCGGATAATTGACGAAGTGGTGGCTCGCGTTCCTGAATGTGTAACATAACAGTATAATAAAGTCAATATTCACCACAGCCGATGTTGTTATTATCGTAATCGATATCATTTCACCACACCCTGTACACCTTACAGAGTCGACACTGCTCAACGCTAGCCGGAGAAAGAAGAGAATTGTTACGCATCGAGGAAGCGGTCAGCTTCATATGCCGCCAACGTGTTGAAGGGGGTGAACAACTTCATATGGCGCCCAACGCTTATAAACAGCTTCACAGTGTTATCCCAGAGCACCTGTACTGACAATGATAACGCCATATCTCGGAAACCTTGTTTTCAAACCCTATGGTTATTTGGAAGTATGCTATAGTGTCCTATACTCAGCCTGCTGAAGCTTATACCTATAGTTTTCAAACACGCGGTAGAAATAGCTACGAAAACAACGAAATTGAAATGTTGTACATATACTGCAGTTTGAATTTTAACATAGGGTTTCGATTAACTGTGAAATGTAAAAAAATATTTATTGTTTGCACGAAACTTATCAGAAGCAATCCGTACTTAAGTGTTATGCAAACATTTTCATAACGCTAAACAATAAGCAAAATATTTTTATATTCTCTACTACGTACTTATTCGATGTCAGATTTCACAGGAAATAAATGTTTTGTGGCTCCCTGAATCCAAGAAGGCATTTTTAGAAAACGGTTTGAGTTTTATTTATGGACGCTCTTTAACTACTATGATTCTTAGCGTCCCATTCCATATTGGGCGTGAAAGACCGGTAATTTTGCTCAGAGGCCTTTTTATAAGGCTTGAGGTTCTTTTACGTGCCGTAAATCTACGACCACCGGCTTTACTTCCCTTCCGAAGGAAGCCATTCTAAGGATTTTTACACCCGAAAAAATCCATCGCCCTCCGCCGGGTTTGAACCCGCGACCTTGGGAACCAGAGGCTAGCACGGTACCACTAGTCCACACCATAACCCAGAAGCGAAAAGTCGGATAAACCCCACATTTGGTTTTTAAATTCAGTATCTTTCAAAGATGCGACCCGATGATTTTGAAGGAAAGATCTAAACTGCAAACTAGCCTTTACATGGAAAAAATGTTGATATTTTTAATTTTCTCAAACATATCTGTAGTGATTTTGATTAAAATACAAAACAACTAATATACTTACATCACAAATAAAATGTATACCTTGAAGTTTTTGGGAATAGCATGTGAAGTCCTCTTCATTCAGAAGAAATTAAGCATAATTCTGTATAACGGGTAAACCATAAGAGATAGACAGAAAAATACTGCACAAAAAATGTAGATCTCTTTAAAACCCACAATTTATTTCAACTATTTTATGTCAACAACCATGTCCGAGATATTCGCTGTTATTGATTTGAACTTTTCAGGAATTTGCATTTTTTTTAAAGTTCTGTCTCTCTGAAGTTGCTTCATGAAATTAGTAAGGAATTTTAAGGCTAATGTATAGCGACGCGTTTTTAAAAAATTGACTATTACATAACCTGTATCCTCTTTGTGCTTATAACGAAAGTGTAATTGAACCACTTCTGTAAACGTTTGTGTCGATTAGCCTAGAGAGAATAAAGCCTTTGTAATCTATGTTACAGAAGAGATAAAAATAAACGCTAGTGGATGGAGAAAGTTGTGTGAATGTAACACATCAGATTTTTATCCTTCAATTACTACATAAAAAAGATGTGTTACACTCACATGACTTTCTCTACTCTTGTATAAACTATTTTTACAAACGCTTATTCTCCATATGCTTCATATTAATCGAGATATCGAGATGTTAATCTTATTGCTAATTTTCTTGTAGATGCAGGGGGAAGTGGTAGGCTTTAAGCGATAGTCAAGTATTTTTAGAGCTGGTTGCTATGTGGAGTATTCCATCCTCTTTGCATTACCAGAACAAAAAAAATGAATAACGAATTCCCATTTGAGAAAAAGTATACGTATTGGAAAATTTAAGGGAATAATAAGCAATATCTCGAAAATGGTTCACTCAACAAAAAAAAAAAAATGCATATGACAAAAATTTTGTATTTTAACGATCTCCATTTTTTGTGCAGTAAAATTTCGTCTATCTCTTATGGTTTACCAGCTATGCAAAAGTCGTTCACAATGCAGAATACTTTTGGAGATATTCCCATAAAATTCTTTATATACAATTCATTTGTCATGAGAATATATTAAACATATGATATTTTAATGAAAATCGTTAGAGCCATTTTTGAGAAAATTAAAATTTTAGAAAAATGTTTCACATAAAGAGTAATTTGTGGTGGGGTATTTTCTTGAAAACCTTTGTGTCGCATCTCTGGAAGATACTGAACCTAAATACCAAGTTTGGTGTTTATCCAGCTGTTCGTTTCTGAGTTATGCTGTTCACACACAGACACACACACGGACATGTTTCCAAAAATGCTTTTTTTGGATTCAGGGGGCCTCAAAACATATAGTTCCGTTGAAATCTCGGTATCGAATTTTTGGGTGGAATACAATACTTCCCCTACTTACTATACGTAGTAGAGAAAGTAAAAACCCTTCACTTCTCAGAAGTAAATAAGATACCCCATAGCTTATTCTCTAAGTGGGACCTAAGGTGGTTATTCGTAAGAATTTCCATTTCATTTAAACCCTGCTTGTAAAAAGGCAAAAAAGCGACATACGTACACGTACATTCTCATACTCTGATAATCACAAACAAGCAAAAGCACTTAAAATGCAATTTTTGGCTTTGGTTGAACCTATATACAAGTCAATACAGTTTATTCCTCAAAATGTAAAGTTATGAGAACGTTTACTTTACGGTTTTATTAAATGTACAAATTATTTTCTGCCTTTCTTATCAAAACTCTTCAGCTAATATCCAAACACAATTGTGGATATTTCCAAATTATGGCCATTGAAATTATGAATAAACAAGCGATTAAGTTGTCTCATTGAAGGCTCTTACCCCCAATGAAATCAGAAGATTTGTTGATTTTGAAGTATGGTTTACTGCCAATAAAACGATATTTTTCTTCAAGAAGGCAAGAAACATTTCCCGTAGAATATTCTTTACAGTGATGTGCATATCATATTACCTCCATAGGCGAGTGCTACGCTTAGTGTGATCGTTATCGATGATTCGATATATCTTCAATATCGATCCCTTTGTGGTGGTTATATTAGAGGCCTGCTGGCATTAACAGTATTTCAAACACAGCTCAGTATTGGATATTGGACAAAGCCGACAAGATGTGCCAAGACACGTGTGCGAAACCTTCCTTCAGCTTTCTCTTCGTATTCTGTATTGGAATTATGTGAAGTCAGTTTTGCTTACTGTTTATAAGCTATGCCAATTTCGAGATGTGCTTTATTTCCTGACCCAATGTTTCTAAGCTGCTGCTGCTATACCTTAAATCCTTTATGTGGGAACAAAACTGCATTTAACTCATTGTCACCGCAGCACTTACTCTGGCTATATTTACATACTGAGTGCTCATTTCAAAGTGTGTATCATGACATCATTGTTTTGAGTTAATTTTTTGAAGCAAGTGTCGCTCTAAGGGGAAGGACGTAACGTAGCACATGTGTAACGCAGAAGTTGCCTAGCAAGCATGGCGTTCAATCTTCAAAGAGTAGCAGTACTGTAACAACATTAGTCACTAAACATAGGCCAAATAACGTGCTCCCCAAAAGCATAAGGCATAACATAAAATAAACAATCAATATCAACATCCACTCATTCCGAACAGATATGCTTTTGTATATATTCATGGAAGGAAACCGCAGCACACACTGTTGACAAATTCATAATACTATTGCCTGTGATCTAGTGGTTAGCTTGCTAATCTCCAAATCCGGGTGTCCCGGGTTCGATTACCGGCTGGAGTGTGGGCCGTACTGCAATACTTATATAATTATCCTTCAAGCACTCGTTGCACATGTGTGATGGAGGTGCTGCACAATTCAACCTTAATGGTGTAATGTTGTTTACCCCAGAGGTATGGATTGTTAAGGGGGCTTAGGTTTGAAAATATTCACACGAGTAAACTGACTATTTATTATAACTGAAAGGTTTGTATAAGGTTAACAAATGTTAAGATTCAATTAATTTCAATTAAAAGTTAACTTTCAATTAATTCTGCAGTTCTTTAACATACACAAAGATATAAAAGTTAACTTTTTTTAAATACATAATGGTTCTCGAATTCCTCTTTCACCTTTCTTTCAGATAATTCGTTCGCTTTAAAATAATTTCTGACTACCTACAAAGTGTTTTGTTTGCTTCAACTGCCAGTGCAGTTTACGTACAAATTACAACATTAAAATATACGTTTCTCTCGCGAGCTTAAAGAATTTGGAACAAGGGTAAGGAAATAAATTTTGAAGGTGCTTACCGAAAAAGTATAAATTCAATTTTGAAAAGTCCGGAGAATTATCCATGATAATGATATACCGAAATGCTCGCCGAAGCCAAATACAAGCCGGACTGGCTAAAGAGGTCTGTTTGCTCCATCTCTCGTTGTTCACTGGCGGCTGCTCTCGCCCTGGAGACACACGTTCTTCCTCTTGCCTGGTAGAGCGCTGTAATCGCTGACGTAGTTAACCCAGCCAATAACAAGCGTGGACGACTATTAAGTCGTTCTACCACACTCGCATCAGGAATGACGACGTTGTTCTAGCACATTCCTTGATTTTCGTGTGCTGGTGGCGTGTTCAAGTCAGGGAAGAGGTTCAAAGCGGCACAAAGGTGAGAATTTTTCTTTAGCTATAATTATTCCCTATCTGGAAGTATGAATGAAGCTGTGATTGTATGCGTGAATTTAATGTAACAGCTAAAAGTAATAACAATCCAAAAATTAACACCACGAGTGCACATGAGCAATTATTCCAAAGGTTTAAAAAGTTACCGATGTGACCTTAGAAGTTAAAGGCCGTATATAAATGGAACATTAAAAACATCAAATCATATTGTCTTGCACTAGCGATGATCACTCCGCTTACAGCTTTCACTGACTTTCGATATCGACCAAACAAAAAACTTTGCAAAAGAGGTTTTGGAGGACACATACCGTATCAGCCCTTGCTACGACGTGGACGGTTCTCACGTTCAGGCTGAAAGCCGTTCTTGATTGGCCACTTCCTCGACACATAAGTCATGCCTCTGTGGAAGTACTAGGCGGATTGAATTCTCTGCTCAGACGCTAGACAAGTGACATGCAGCATGTCATGGCACACTACCAAATGAATACCCAGCGTAATTTTCACATAAAAAGAAACATCTTTCGTGGACACTTGAAGAAAAACTATGGTATATATTAGCGAAATTCTAATGTGAAGTGCAACATTTTATAATGCGATTGGGTTCGCGACAAAGAGAAAAATGATTAGAAGTATTTGAAAATGACTCTAGAGGAACATATGAAATGAAGAGATAAAGCAATTAATGAAGCTATTATAAAGAGTGGCAGAAGGAAGAACTTGCTAAAAATATACGTGTAAAGAAAAACAAACACTGTGGTACAATGGATAAGATAGGATTTTTTGCGCTGCATTCATACAGCTTTCTCTACTCACTCTTCTACAAACTATTCATACAAAAGCTTATTCTTCTATCTACTTCTTGTTAACACAGTTAAATTTTCATTATACATCCACACGTTTCATTGAAGGTGTAAGAAGAGTGCAGTAAACTAAAGCGATAGTGAAATGTTTTAAAAGCACTATGCGATTGCTTTGAAATTGTTTTTTTTTTGCATGACTATGAAAAAAAAAGAATAGCAATTTGCAGTTCAAAAGGCGTATATTATTTAAAACTTCAAACCATTAACAAATAAATCTCGAAAACTGTTAACGAAAAAAATTTTGCTTGCATAAATGTTATGTTTAAGGAGATCTAATTTTTTGCGTGGTGAGATTGTCTATTTCTTACGGTTTATCAATGATGCAACAGCTATTCAAAATTAAGAGAATTGCACAATAAGAATATATTCTCAGAAAATTCAAGATATACATTTTATTACATTATCTTAAGATATATGGTATTTTATTCAAAATTCTTAGAGCCATTTTTAAGAAAATAAAAAAGCCATGATTTTCCATTCAAACAGTAATTTGGGTTGGGGGATTTTCTGGAAGACCTTCTTCTTTGGAAGATATAGCGATTAAATATCAACTTTCGTTTTATAGGACTCTTCTTTTTTCAGTTATGCTTTCACAGACACACCGGATCGTTTTATAAAAGTACTTTTGCGTCAGGGGGCCCCAAAACATATGTCCGGTGAAATTTAGTACGGAATTTTCGGATGAAATGCAGTAATTTACTGTAAGAGTATAGTAGAGAAAGTAACGCTGTACTTAATTAAAGTATTACGACGAATAATGTTTGTTTTTAAATATATCAAATATATTATGAAACCAGGATGCCATTAAAAACATTTCAAATGAAATGTGTACCTTGAGACTATGATAAAGAATTCATGATTTCTATTTAAAAATACAGTTGACATTAAATGACCATTATAAGCTCTTACTATATTAAAAGTAACAAAAGTTATTTTTTCCCCTTTATTTGAAGGAAGTTTATTCAAATGTCCCGCCAGCACATTATTTTCGGATAAGCAGCTAGAATTTAAAAAGAAATGTGTAATATATGGTTTTAACTATGTGTAACAGTTGTAATCGACTTCTCGGTTTTTATAACGAAGTACAAAGAGAAACATTATTATACATTTTGACGATAAGTGTGCTTCTATCTTTCCACAATGTTGCCCATTGCCATTGTGAAACGGCGTGTATGCGCGAGATGCGGGTTGGTATGGGGATACGTTAATCCAAAAGGTTTCAAGTCTGCAGCAATTTGTCAGGATGCCCGGTTTTCTCTCATCTCCGGTATCATTTTGCTGGATGACAACTCTACCGAACGCACAGAAGCGCCTTGACCATCCGTCATATCCTCGGTTTAGCTGGCACCGGCTTTCTCCTTCCGGAGTTGAAAAGGAAGCCGCAGAGATGACGTTTCCTGTTAAAAAATCACGACAAATGTTCAATAACCGGAGTGTGAGTACTTCAGAGGGATTTTTTTTTTTTCAAAATGCAGCTATCAACCAAGAAATATTTATGAGATGCGTCTTTCTACTAGACAATTCATCTTAATTAACTAATGTAGGTACAATAACAGATGGTGCAACCGATTTAGTATATGCATTGAATCGGATCATTGTGCAAATTGTAAATACTGCTCTTTTACTACATACCTTTAGTAAATAGATTAAATATTGCATTCCAGCAAAAAATTCTGTACTGAGATTTCACAGGAAATATGTGTTCTGAGACTCCCTGAATCCAAAATAAGAATTTTTAGAAAGAGGTGTGTGTATGTATCTGTTTGTGAACAGCAGAAAAGTCGACAAGAAAATTTTCCTACACCTAACCACCCTTTGCATGAAGAAATATTCGTTATTTTTCTTTTCTCAAAAGTTACTAAGGTTCTTATTAAGACATTTGACTTAAATATAAAATGCATAGCTTTAATTTTCTAGAAACAGGCTGTAAAGTCCTTCTCATTTTAAACAATTTTTGTATAATAATTTGTAAAAAATAACGTATAGACAAAATCGTACCACCAATAAATGTTGATCTCAAAATACACAATTTATGTAGAAGTAATTCTCGGGATTTCAGGCGAATACAATGAAAGCTGGCATCTAAGCTTTAATCCATCATAACTCCGTGGCCTTTTTCAGGATAATGTTTAATTTTTTAACCCCCGAAGGAGGCAAAAGAGGCCTCTTCTGGCCCCTTCCTGGTGGCTATCAATCAAGAAAGTCTATCTAATCTCCTCGTGCAGTTAGTCTGTAAGGCGATAGAGAGATGGAGACAGGATGCGGTACCGCTATTGCACCCCGTTATTCAATGATAATAAAATAATTAATTCGGGCAAATATTCCTCCTTATATAGTTGTCGAGTCAGATCATAATTGCCTCGAGTGATCCCCCAATCAGGTGCAACTGCTCTGTAATCTGGTGGCTCCAATCACGATCTGACTCGGCAATCATACATGTGTATCTTTATTGTGTCATATATTATATATTTTAGAAACGTATTCTTGGCATCAAAACAGTAAAAAAAAAGTTAATATGAACATGGGTCTGAAAAACATTTATTTCAGAGTTACAACCCAAAATGGAAAGTTACAAACATTGCTCGAAGTGGCTTCCTCTTGCTTCGATGCATGCAGTAAGCCTGCGTTCCATGCTTTGGCATACTCTGTTGAAAATTCCTGGTGTGTTTCGTATTTGGTCAAATCCAGTTTGGATACGCCCTCTCAAAATGTGAACATAAGGTACAGGAGTCGCATAAACCAAGGACTTCAAATGTTTCCAGACTAAGAAATCCATTGGATTCAAATCAGGCGATCAAGCAGGCCATGCAATGGGTCCTCCTGACCAATCCATCTTTGCGGAAATCGATCATTCAAATACTTACGACCTGTCATACTGAAATGAGCTGGAGCACCATCGTGTAAAAACCACATTTATTGGATGATGGCCAGAGGCACATTATCAGTTAATGATGCAACTTATTTCTGAGAAACTGGAGATAGGTTTGTCCATTCAGACGCGAAGGGAAGAAGTAGAAACCAATAAGATAATCAAGAATGATTCAATCTCAAATGTTGAGAGAGAACCTCTCTTGATGGTTTTCCTGTCCTACTTCATTAGGATTTTCAAATGACCAGTAATGAGTGTTAAGAAAATTGAATATGCCGTCGCGAGTAAAACCAGCCTCATCCGTGAATAAGATACAGGCTAGGAAATTGATGAACACAGCGCAGTGCTGTAACATGCGTTGACAGAAACGTCTTCTTGGCTCAAAGTCCGCCTCATTTAATCCTTGAACACGTTGAAGGTGATACGGGTACAGAAGATTTTCATGCAAAATTCTCTAGATAGTCGTATGACTAATACTTCCCCTTACATCCATACGTCTTGTACTTTGTGATGGGTCTGCATCCACAGCACGAGGATATCGTTCTTCAAGATCAATGCCTCGTACCTCTCTTGGTCTCCCAACATCCATGGTACTCCTCTCAAATGCGCCATTCTCTCTCTAGCGTTGGTGAATTCGTGCGAATGTTCTTGCACACGGTAACGGCCTGACAGGATACCTTTCTGCATAAAGTTCACGTGCTCGTGCTGCATTGCCGTCTGCACGGCCATACGTGTAGTGCATATCCGTCTGTTCAATAATGGAATATATCTTCTTCGACCTATAACAACGAAACGGTTGATTTTCAGACCCATGAATGTATGTCCTTTTTTACGGTTTTGATGTCAGGAACACGTCCCCCAAATATATGACACCTATAAAGATACATCCTGTATAGGGCGGGATATTTGCTCGAATTAATCATATATCTAGATATCTCACAAATAGTGAGGGTAGCGTTTTAAACTCGGATGAGAATTTAATTAATTTAATTATAACACCCACCCCCCGTTTTTATGAAATACTGCACAACATCCTCTCCTTTATCCTTTAGAATTGTAAATTCGTACAAACGTGACTATTCCTAATAAAGAACGAACCATCCCCTGATTTTCACGCAAAAGGACGTGAAACATCGGCAGAACATCTGACTTTTTAATCCTCCCTAAGTCTTCCAAGTTCTGGAAAGTCTGCATAACCTATAAGCACTTTTTGGTGATGGAACAATCATCGCTCGCGGTGGTTGGGTAACTGCAATAGGTGAAATTGTAGACCTTTATACCTTCTCTTTAGTCCCGTAGTTATGTATTAACAAAATGTACATAGTTTTTCACATATTACAGAAACCCTTAGCTATGCAAATAGAGGTGAAGATGGTGACTATATAGATTCGGCACTCCCAGACTACCAAGTTAACTTCTTTGAAAAATACATATTGTTTTGTGACCATCGAGAAAAACAAGTTTCGAAATAGTTAATTATAAAATATAGGTTCACTGTTGACTAATGCTAGCAATTTTCTCTGTATACAATTATTTCGCATGCCCTGCTAACGAAGTTGATTACACATCAGTACAAAGGAAATAAATCAAAAACGTTCTTACATGAGGTTTATTAAAATATTTTGGCATTGGTATCGCATGCGCATATTAGCGTTATAAACAGATTCGATTCTCTTCTACTTTGCTGTGTCTTAATTACTAAATCGTCACCATCTACAGACAGACAGACACACAGACACACAGACACACACACACACATCCATACATACATAATACTTCCAAAATACCCGTGATGTTTGTCTTTGAGTATTAGGTGGAGCAACAACTACTTTCTACTCCATAGCATTCTCATTGAAAGTAAAAACCTTCTTTAAAAGCATATTCTGTTATAGCTCCAATGTGTTCGTATTCAAACACATGGAATATTAAAATACTTGTTAGTGTCTTATTAATTTATGAACTGAAATTAGATGATATTTTATAGCCCCGTGTACGTCAGAAATGCTTGGGCTTTTCAATGGCGATAGAATTATCAAAGTCGGTTGAGTGGTTTTGAGATTACCCTACATACACTGAGGCAGTATTTTGAATGATTTTTAGTCAAATTATATAATATAAAATATAATAACAGCCCGCCTTAAAGCAATATGTGTATAAAACAATATATATATAAAAGGTGTATATTACAGTCATTATATATGTTTATATTATTGTATACATGTGTAATAATGTTATGTGAATGTATTACGTAATTTAATTATGTAAGAGCTGTGAGAATAATAGGTTAAAAGTTGCCAACAATGAGGTAACCTTGAGGCAATAATAAGCAAGAAAGTGTAATAATACTACTGGTGATTCTTGGAAGCACTAATGTAATTTTTGTGACAGTTTATAAAATAGCCAATCAACAACCAGAAAAAGCTTTAGTTAAATGAAGGTATTCTACTGGACTAGGATTAGCCAATTAGAAACTGAAATAGGGCACATTGTAGAAATTTAGGCGGTAGAAATCAAGTCAGTTGCTTGTAGACAGCGCTCATAACTGGACGCGTTGGTTGTAGACAGTGTTCCTAACCGGACGTGAGATGCGTTCTCAAGAAATTTAATACGTATTCGTGTGAGACGAAAATATTTTACGTGTTAAAAAGTGCAAGTAATTAATAAAAGAATCTCACAACGTTCTATATCAGTGAAGTGTTATTTAAATTGTGTCAAGGATCAATAAATGTAGTGAAGTCAAAATTATAATCTGCGTAAGCCTACATTCTTCAGCCGCACCACGCTTTTCAAGGAAATCCATGTCTCTAAGAATAATACTGACGCAGCCGAGGCAAACATAAATATATAATATTTAAAGAAACAGTCAAATTACAAAGTTACTATTTTTAAATTTGGGACGAAGGCTACCGGGTACCATACGTGCGGTTGCAACTACTTCAAGTTCGGCTCCCCAACAGTCGAAATATAATACATCTTCAAACTGACTTTCCATACGTAGCAGCAACAAACCATCTACTTCAACGCGCGCGCGCGCACACACACACACACACACACACACACACACTTTTTTCTGTTTATAATATTAGGATAGATTACTGCAATTTGAAAAACAATTCCTAAGCGATTCGAAAATTCTATCGTGATAAAACAATTTAGCAAACTGCCTACAGATGTTTGCTTGTGGTACTTAATTTAAGGCTTTATAACTAAGCACTAAAATATTTGTATTATGAAAAACTTACTACAATGTTTCGCGTTCTGGCGCTACTGCGTCATTAATCAATACTTAAGAGCTCTTTGTATATCAGTCACTTTTAATAACATTGTAGGCATGGTGTTTATAAAATTATGGTTTTTATTTTTCTTCTTGATTCCCATTTCAAAATTTAAGGTTTCATTTGTATGGCCAGGCATAGGTATCTCATTATTTGTCATTATTCTATGTCGTAACTAAAATGTTGAAACTAGAAATGCCATAATTCCAATGCACCTCAAAAAGTTTCCCTTAATCCTTATAGGGAAGTTACGATATAAACAAAATCTATATACCTAATAATATTTCAACCAAAGTTTTTCTCCTTATGTTGGGTTTTATCTGATGTTAACATGAATAAGGATTAATCTAGAGCAAAAATAGCATTTTTAAACGGGTGTGTGTACATGCGCGCGTGCACACTATCGTTTCACTAAAAATGTCTAAACAGATTATTATAGAACTTAATGAATAACATATCTTAAGTTCCACTTAAAGAATTACCTATATAGTATTTAAATTACTTACTTTAAATGATGGTACTAGTGAGGTACGAAGTAAAAAAATCCAAAATGTCTAGCAATTACTGATCTTTTGAAAAATGCTATATAAAATTGGGTATAGGTAAAATGTCATATACAAGTTATTAATAGAGAAATATTTAAAATTTATACTGTTATAGTCACAATTGCATAACAGGCACAAAGAACTGATACAATTATATTCTTATTAAAACGCTTTCCTTATGTTTTCATTTTTATTAATGCGCCCCAAAATAGTTTTGTTGCCGGTTTTCAAAACTTCACCTAATACGAATGCTACAGAGAGAGAGAGAGAGAGAGAGAGAGGGAGAGAGGGAGGAAGAGCAGAGAGCAAAGGAGGATGAGAGTCAGAAAGAAAAAAGGATAAAAACAGGACACAATGGTAGACGTAAAAGAAGAAAGAGAGAGAGAGAAAGAGCGGAAGGAGTGAGAATATGAAAGAGACAATCATGGAGGAAAGGAAGAGAGGATAAAGAGGGGAGACAGTGGCACAGGAAGGATTGGGATACACTCAGAGAGGGATAGGAAACGCGTGTGAGAGAGATAAAAGTATCCTCATGGTGGAAGGGGTACACAGTGTGATGAACTCCTGCCGCGCGTGACGCGCACAGTGGAAACAGTCAACAGTCTTTCACTATCGCACATCTTTACCCCTCACTTGCCTCATACTAAGTTAAAGCTACCTCCTTCCAGTAGCTAAATCCTCACTCCCTTGGAAGGGTTATCCCACGCACTAACTAAAGCGCTGAACAGTAGATAAATTGGTAGCTTCATTTTTGCGGATTTGTAGTACACAACAGGTAACAAGTAAATTAGTAATCCTATTAATCCTATGCAGCTGTATTTGGGCGCTACAACCATACAATACGTGTATCACCTATGGATGATACTTAAAAGTGCACGAAATTTAGAAGTAATGGCTCTATAGTTGTCCATGTTGCCCCAACTGCAGGCTTTGGTGTCCAAATCCGAATCCACATTAGGACACTTGCTTCTCTTTCAGTATTCTGTATCAATTTTTGCTAATACGCAACTTTTAAATGCATTTAGGCGAACGTTTTTGTTTAAAATTCCAATTTCTTATAAAAATCATTCTATAAAGTACGATATTTCTTTTTCCAAGTTTTTTTAAAACATTCGATACTCTTGTAGTCTATGGAAGAGAGTGCATGAGTAGTGACAGACTCAATTGCTCAAGTCTGTATACACAGAAAGCCAGGAATCAAATGAAGTAGTTAGGAAAGGAAAGACAAACAACTTAGCAAAAGTTGTCTAATTTGAGTAAGTAAAGCCAGTGTGCTATTCCTTATTTTATATGTAATAGACACCAGCTAGAGAGAGTTGCCTAGAAATTAGAGGTTGCGTACAGTCTCAGCTGAAACACTCATTTTGTTTGTAGATAATATTGGCATCTTAGGATCTACAACCAATCAGAAAGTAGTATTCCACCTAAGAATATCGAGATTTCACGGAACTAGGAATTTTGAGGTCTGAATAAAAAAAAATGGTATATATAAATAAAGCTGTGTGTGTGTGTGTGTGTCTGCACACCCGCGCGCGTGCTTCTGTCAACATTATAACTCAAAAAAAAATTCGGAGGTTCAATATCTTCCAGGGATGCTACACGAAGATCTTTAATAAAATGCCCGCACCCCAAACTTCCTGTGGAAGATTTTTCTTTATTTTTTCATATCAAAAAAGACTCTTTAACGATTTTGATGAAAACAACACATGTTTTATATCTTTACATAGCAAATAAAATGTCCATCCTGAATTTTTTATATATTCTATAACGAAGTGTGTAATGATATTTTTGCAAAGGTTTATTTGGATTAAAATACAGTAGATAGAAAAATAACCTTAGTAAAATATTTTGTATACTCAATAAAGATAAAGAAAGTCATGTGAATGGATCACATCAGATTTTTACTTTCTCTACTACGTATAGTAAGTAGGGGAAGTATTGTATTCCACCCAAAAATTCGATACCGAGATTTCACCAGAAATATATGTTTTGAGACACCCTGAATCCAAAAAAAAGCATTTTTGGAAACATGTCCGTGTGTGTGTGTGTGTTTGTGAACAGCATAACTCAGAAACGAACAGTCGGATAAACACCAAACTTGGTATTTAAGTTCAGTATCTCCCAGAGATGCGACACGAAGGTTTTCAAGAAAATCCCTCACCGCAGATCACCCTTTACATGGAGCATTTTTCGAAAATTTTAATTTTTTCAAAAATTGCTCAAGCGATTTTGATTAAAATATCATATGTTTAAGATATTTTTATGACAATTGAAATGTATATCTCGAATTTTCTGAGAATGTCTCCAAAAGTATTCTTCATTGTGAACGACTTTTGCATAACTGGTAAACCATAAGAGATAGACAAAATTTTACTACACAAAAAATTAGATCACGTTAAAATACACAATTTAGGTCATATACATTTTTTTTGTTGAGTGAACCATTTTGGAGATATTGCTTGTTATTCCCTTAAATTTTCCGATACTTACACTTTTGTTCAAATGGAAATTCGTTATTCATTTTTTTGTGCTGGTAATGCAAAGAGAATGGAATACTCCACATAGCAACCAGCTCTTAAAATATTTGACTATCGCTTAAAGCCTACCATATTCCCTTTACATCTACAAGAAAGTTAGCAATAAGATTAACATCTCTATATCTCGATTAACACGAAGCATATGGAGAATAAGCGTTTGTAAAAATAGTTTGTACAAGAGTAGAGAAAGTCATGTAAGTGTAACACATCAGGTTTTTTTCTATCTAATCCCGTTAATCGAAATAAACTTTTGGAGAAACAGCTTCATTATACTATCGTAGGTAAAATAAACAGAATCGATAGTCAGATGTCATTATATACCGGCTTTGAAATCCATACTATTTCCATGTTAATGCGAGAAACAACTGAATAGCGAAAATCACTTTAAAGGCATGACAGACTTTTGAGGAATTCAAACCTATAACAACGGATATCTTGGAAATGGATGATGTCACAGAAAAATTTATTTTAAGCAAATACTGTGTTTTAAAGAGATCTAAATTTTTATGAAGTAAGTTGTTTGTATATATCTTATGTATTACCCGTAATATGAAATTATATAATATTCTTACTGAATGAAGATGATTTCACAGGCTTATTCCTGGAAAATTAAAAAATTTTGTTTGTCATTTAAATATTTTAAGTGCTTGCTATTTTAATCAAATTCGTTAGAAGCATTTTAAAGTTCATAAAAGATTTCGATAACCTTTCCATATAAAGGTTAGTTCGGGGTATAGATTTTTTTAAAGTCTTTGTTTGATATTTTGAGTTATATTGCTCACAAACAGACAAAAACACTCATATGAAACTTTTCTAAAATGCTTTTTATTCGTGGGGTCTCAGCATTTTCGTTGAAACCTTGATATAGAATTTTTGGGTAGAATATAATACTTCATTGTATCTACCATAGATAGGTGGCAGAGAAATTAAAAGACAACCCTCAAAATATGTCGGGATACATGAATCAAATGAGAGAAGCTCGGTAACGGTGGCTCAGTGCAAGAGCCTATTTTGAGGGCTGAAGGTCCATGCTTTGCATCACGCCTTGAAAAAGAAGTATAGTACATACTTTATTATTCGTAGTAATTAGAAACGTTTGTATTAAGAATCTGCATGGAATCGAGATTAATTACTCCCGAAGTTGTCAAACCAGGGTTGATCCCATCTTATAATTCCGCATCTCTGACTTTAAGCCAAAAGTTACAGTCACTCACATCTTTTTCCCAAGGAAGTCTTTTTTTACCAAAGCTAACATTTGCATGAACTTGCCTTCCTTAGACGCAGTTTCTCTTTCCGATTTTCAGTCACTAAGTAACCCTTTGCTTAAAGCAAGAAGATTGCCCGGACATTTCCCAATTTATTTTCACAAGAATTTGCAAACATATATTAATCTCTTCACAGAATTTCCATTTTGATGATGACGTAATATAGATGAAGTTCGTTCGCAGCGATTTTTTCCTCTCTTGGCCCGGCGCTTTCTCATTCGTTTTAGATGCCGAGACCTACGTAATGAAGACTGGTGGGGAAGCTGGAGTGATTTATACTTCAACCGACAGGTAGCGCTAGTGGCTTTTTCTCATGACTGCACAAACACCGTCGTGGATAATGAATAACGGTTTTAAGGGGTTTATCTCAGGAAGGAATATGAACGAAATAACGAAGTGAAAGAATTGAGACCGCAGAAAAGAGAAATCTTAAGTACAAACTTTATTCCAATTAAATTTCTTTACAGGTCTTTAGTTCTTTCTGACGTGTTTTTCCTTCTTTTTTCAGTGTTTACCAAGAGCACTGAATATACCAGCTTAGTTTCTATGAAAATAATTGGAAGGATTTCTGTTTTGAATTTCGCGTTTTAATACAACGCCGTGGAGTTTAGCAATTTAATAGCTTCAAATTCGAACTTCTGCAACCTATAACATGAGTTGAGAAAAGAGGAAGTACTCCAAATAGTTAACAATACTTTCAAGTCTGTTTTAGAAAAGAAAGGCCATTTACAGATCCTGTTTTGACATCTAAATGAACTTCAAAAATAGGGAAATAATGTTATTGATTAAAACCATTCCTTAGCGCCAGGAGAAAAACATTTTATGGAATGAGCAGAAAACTTGACCGGGAATTCTCGAGAAAAAGAGTATACAAATTCAGATCATTAAAACAACAAAGTTTCTCGTCGACGTTTTTTAACCAAACTTCTTATTTAAGCTTAGCGTCTCTGAAGGATACAACACAAAGATTTTAACAATATCTTCCTTTAAGATACTTGAGGCAGTCTAATTGTATAATTTAAAATATAATAACAACCTGCCTTAAAGCAATATGTGTATAATATAATATGTAAAGTGTATGTAACAGTCATTGTATTATGTTTATTTTACTATGTACATGTATAATAATCTTATGTGAATGTATTACGTAATTTAACAATGTAGGAGCTGTGAGAATAGAAGCAAAATACTTTCCGTAGCAACCAGAATAATAAAGTAGAAGCCGAAAGTTGCTAAAAATGAGGTAAATTGAGGTAACCTTGAGACAACAATAAATAGAAAGTTCAATAATGCTAGTAATAATTCTTGGAACAATAAATGTAATATTTTAAACAGCTTATAAATAGCTAATCCAAAACTAGAGAACCTTCAAGTTAAATAAAAGTATTGTATTGGAGTAGGATTAGCCAACCAGAGACTTGAAATATAGTAAATATACAAATTTAAGCGATAGACGCTAGAAGGCAGCGTTCCTGAGCAGTACGATTTGTTACGTATTCAGTGTGAGACAAAAGATTTCATTACGGCGTGAATAATATAAAGTACAAGTAACAATATTATCACAGCTCTACAGTAGGATATATCAGTGAAGTGTTATTTAATCGTGTAAAGGATTAATAAAACGAAGTTAAATACCATTATAATTTGTGTAAGCCTTCATACTTTAGCCGTACTACCCCTGCTAGTAGATACGTGTTTCTGCAAATTACTACTGACGCAGCCGAGGCATACATATATAATCTTAAAATACAAAGTTGATTTGTAAACCTTCGGACGAAGGCCACCGGAAACTTTGTACCGTACGTGGGGTAAACATTCCAAGAAGCATATCTCCCGCAAAACGTGGTGTAACTACTACAAGAAACATATATTCCATACGTGAGGCTACAAAAATTTCTATCTTCATACTCTTCTCTAGAAAAAATGTCATTTTTACTTTCTCTACTACGTATAGTAAGTAGGGGAAGTATTGTATTCCACCCAAAAATTCGATACCGAGATTTCACCGGAAACACATGTTTTGAGAGCCCCTGAATCCAAAAAAAGCATTTTTGGTAAAATGTCCGTGTGTGTGTCTGTGAACAGCATAACTCAGAAACGAACAGTCGAATAAACACCAAACTTGGTATTTGGGTTCAGTATTTTTCAGAGATGCGACACGAAGGTTTTCAAGAAAATCCCTCACCGCAGATCACCCTTTACATGGAACATTTTTCGAAAATTTTAATTTTCTCAAAAATAGCTCTAAGGATTTTGATTAAAATATTATATGTTTAAGATATTTTCATGACAAATGAAATGTATATCTGGAATTTTCTGGGAATGTCTCCAAAAGCATTCCTCATTGTGAACGACTTTTGCATAACTGGTAAACCATAAGAGATAGACAAAAGTTTACTACACAAAAAATGTAGATCGCGTTAAAATACACAATTTATGTCATATACATTTTTTGTTGTTGAGTGAACCATTTTCGAGATATTGCTTGTTATTCCCTTAAATTTCCAATACTTATGCTTTTTCTCAAATTCGTTATTCATTCTTTTTTAGGTCCTGCATATGCAAATTGAATAGAATGCGCCACATAGCAACCAGCGCTTAAAATATTTGACTATCTCTTAAAGCCTACCACTTCCCCTTGCATCTACAATAAAATATCGATTAACATGAATAATATAGAGAATAAGCGTTTGTAAAAATAGTTTGTACGAGGGTAGAGAAAGTCATGTGAGTGCAATACTTCAGATTTTTTATTTTAGCACAATTGCTGTCATGGTTTTCATTATCATCTATTCAGATTATGAAATAAAAAAACAAGGTATATTTTTTAATTTCTATCAAGCGTATGAGGTCCTCTTCATTTTGATGACTTTACGTAATTTTATATATGGAACCATAAGATATAGACAAAAATGTACTACTGGGAAAAGTAGGTGCTTAAAATTCACTATCTGTATCACACACGCACATACATGTGTGTATGTGTGTGTGTGTTTAATGTTAGCTTTTTGGAAAGATAACATATATATTTACTTATGACACGTGACATTTTTACTTCCTTACCACGTACATATAGATAGAAAAGGTATTGGACTCCACCCAACAATTTTATACCGAGATTTCATCGAAAATACTTGTTTTGAGACCCCCTTAGTTAAAATAAACATTTTAGAAAAAGGCACGTGTGTGTGTGTGTGTGTGAACAGCATAACTAAAAACGAAAAGTCCAATTAACACCAAACTTGGCATTTAGTTAAAGATCCGACACGAAGATATTCAAGAAGGTCCCCCATTTCAAACTACGGAACATTTTCGAAAATTCTGATTTTTTCAAAAATGGCTCTAACGATTTTGATTAAAATACCACATGTTTAAGAAATTTTCAAGACAAATGAAAGATATTTCTTGAATTTTCTGGGAATGTACTGAGAAGTCCTCTTCATTCTGAATGACTTTTGCATAACAGACAAATAAAATTTTACTACACAAAAAATGTATGTGTCGTTAAAAAAACACAACTTATGTCATATATACTTTTTTTTTGAGTGAACCATTTCCTATATATTGCTTGTTATTTGTTTGAATTCGCTATTACCTTTTTTAATGTCCTGGTAATGCAAAGAGAATGGAATACTCCACATAGCCACCAGCTCTTAAAATATTTGAATATCGGTTAAAGCCTACCATA
The DNA here is from genome assembly GCA_030765065.1 of Deroplatys truncata. Taxonomy (NCBI): domain Eukaryota; kingdom Metazoa; phylum Arthropoda; class Insecta; order Mantodea; family Mantidae; genus Deroplatys; species Deroplatys truncata. The sequence continues at coordinate 213,936,907 of CM060978.1, read as the reverse complement.
TTCTCCTTACATCTACAAGAAAATTAGCAATAGGATAATTTCTGCAAATGTTTATTTCGATTAACATGAAGTAGATGAAGGAATAAGCGTTTGTAAAAATAGTTTTACATGAGTAGAGAAAGTCATGTGGGTGCAACACATCGGATTCTTTTCTTTCTTAAGAAGAATTAGATACTATAAGTAAATCCTGTGGGACTACAGTCCGCGGGAATCCTGGGTCTGCCAAACCGACTGTTGGCCTCACGTCCACTTACACACGGTAGAGGTGGGCGATCATCCAAACGATACGGGAAGATAATGTGGCCAGCATGAGGCATCCTCCAGTAGGAAAGTTGGTTCACGAAGCCAGGATGGCTGACTATCGGAGCCCTTCACTTTCCTCACTATGCTCAGTAACACCGGTTCTATACCCTGGACTTAAAATCCGCAACCTCATGGTTTGGGTCGAACCTGGACGCATTCTGTAACCGGGAATAGAACACCACTCTAGCCTACAGCGCTGATTACCGCTACTTCTAAATGTATTCCTTCTTCCGATATTAAAATCTGTTTCCGAATATTGAATATAACTAAGTACTTGTTTACTTATTTGACATCAAAACTGTGCAAAATAAATGTGAATAACGTTACGTACATAGCCGACTCAGCTGCTATGAGTACGTAATACATGTGTGTGTGTAATGGAAAGAGAAAGGCGTATGAGTGTAAAGTATTAGATTTTTACTTTCTGTATTCTATCCAGAAATTCGATACCAACATTTCATCATAAATATACTTTTTTGACTCTCTGGATAAAAAAAATAATTTTTAGAGTGAGTCTGAGTGTGAGTGTGAGTGTGAGTGTGAGTGTGTGTGTGTGTGGATGAGCAGCATGATATAAAAACGAAAATTCGGGAAAATACTAAACTTGGTATTTCATTCAGCATCTTCAAAGGACGCGACACGAAGATTTTCAACAAAATCATCCTACACCAAACACCAAACTACCCTTTACATGGATAATTTCTCGTTATTTCTGACTTTCTTTAAAATGGCTTGAACGATTTTGTTTAGTGTACCATATATTTAAGAATTTCCATGACAAATAAAATGTGGATTTGGAGTTTTTGGGTATAACCTGTGAAGTCCTCCTCATTCTGAATGTATTTCGTTATTTGGTAAACCATAAGAGATAGACTTATTGCACAAACAATATAGATCTCTTTAAAACACACATTTTATGTCAAATGTATATTTTTCTGGTTTAACCATTTCTGAGATATTCTTTGTTATTAGTTAGTATTTTCAAATACTTATACTTTTCTCGACTGAAACGCCACTATTCGTTTCTTTCTCATAGTCATGCAAAGAGCATGGTATTTCAAAGCCATCACATAGTAACATGCTCTTTAAAAACATGACTCACTTTACCTCTGTATCGTGCAACTTAATGCCTATATGGAATTGAAAATTTATCTGGACTTGAAAGAAATAGCTGGAATAATAGGGTTTTACAAGCATAGTTTGTAGAAGGGTGAAGTCATGTGAATGTAACAACTACGACCTTTATATTTCTGTTATTTAGATAGACTTACCCAGCGTTTGCTGAAGATTAAGTTCAAGCTGTATACAAATCTGTAGAACAATGAACCTTTGATGGCTATTCAGATGAAACTGTGTAGACGTAGCCAATGCTTCACGCTTAGAATCGCTTTTCACTTTCTAAGTTTTCCGCATGAACAAATTGCAGTTAAGGGTCCAACAGATATCAATGTTGATGTTAATCACAGGTTTGCTACAAGGCATGGAAAACAAATACTGTGTCAGTCAGCAAACTGTAAAGAAAACTAGACACTAGCATATGCGAGGAAATTTATAGGCCCCAGTACACCTCGTGCAGCTTGTTATATTTCAGTCAGTGGTCCGACATTCGGGGAAAACAATCCCAAAGCTACGAGGCGTGTAATGTAATGAATTATTCCTGGTGTGATACAAAGGCTGGCAGTCACCCATGGTATAATATTTGTGTAATGTTTTTCTCCTCTGATAGCATTTTAATTTATAAAGGGTTTATGAATTAAATTACCTGAATGTAAAAATATGTAAAAAGATGGTTAATTTATATTCTATTTAAATATCTAATAGGGAAATCATTGCATTATAGCAATAGACTTTGTGTCGATAATTAAAACGATGCATCTGTGAAAATAAAGCATCCTCAGATTCCTCAGATTACTTTGAATTTTTTATCATACACTCAGATCATAAAACATATAGAGCACATACATTTTAACGATCTATGTCAAACTGTTGTTAAAATATTAATCTTTGTTTCATAATTAATCATTTTTATACAATATGAAATGTTCCTTGGACCCTACAGTTTATCGTAAATCTCTTAAATTTTTAATTTGAGCTTAGTTTACAAGTATTAAACTAATTTCAGTTGAAATATTTAATATTTTTAACTAGTGCACAAAGGGTTTTTAATCCGCAATACCTGAAGCTTTTCTGAAAATTTCAAGTCCATGGAGCATTTTTAAAAGAGAAAAATGAAGGGGGGGGAGTAAGTTTAAAGTTTAGCGTGGTGCTTCGTTAAATGGTACAGGACCAACAAGTCATTCGTGGTTTTCAAATTTGTATATTAGAAATGAATTGTGTAGCATGAAAGTACAAGTTTTAATTATAATAAAAATGCAAAATATAAAAAATAACAAATGTTCACATTTTACCAAATGTGCATTTCCTTAACTGGAAAGCACGTTTTGAAGCTTCGTGTATCCGTAAAGAGGATCTTCATAAAATGCCTACTTGTACACTTCTGTGCCAGTGTAAACGGCACAACTTAAAACGAAAAATCGGATAAATACTGTCACCGCGCGCGCGAGCGAATGAAGCTGCCTGTGGACCAGTAGGCACGTTTCGGCCCAATACCTAGGCAGGGCCTGCGAGCGAGCGCCGAAACAATAGCCATTGTGTGCTACTTCCACGCTCCAGAGGATTTCTTTTGGTCCTTTCTGGTAGGTTCTCTTTCTAGAAAGTTCCGCTTCATATACGGGACCTGGGTGTCTAAATTCTCTTTACAGACTTTGAGGACTTGAAGTGGGGACCAAAACGGTTAACTTTTGCAGGAACTCATGTCCGAAAACGTACCGTTTTCCCGCTACACGCAAAAGGCTATACACCACTGCTCTCTCCGACTCCTGCTGCCTGTCGTCTGAACCCAATGAACAGAACTTCAACTCAAATGTGGTACCTCCGTACCATGTTGTAGTATACTCAATCACCAATTCCTATTCCTCCAACATTCGCCGCTGCCATAACTCGTGTTAGTAGGTCTTCCTGAATCCCACAGGGGTCTCGTAGATCAAGGATTGCATGTGACTCCACAGGTAGTAGTCAAGTGTGATCAAGTCTGGAGAGCGTGCAGAACAAGCAATCGGGCCACCAGCACCATCGTTGATCCAGATGAGGCCGTACTGCAAGTGCAAAATGAGCCGGTGCGCCGTCGTACTGGAACTCAGTCCTAATGAACGGCGCCGAAAAAGCGTGAATGGTGATTTTGCGTGTAGCGAAAAAACGGTACGTTTCCGAACAAAAGTTCCTATGCTATACTTAATCGTCTTGGAACTCACTACAAGTCCTCAAAGTCTGTAAAGGGGATTTAGACACATCTTGTATAAGTGAGGCTACTCGCGCCAAGTTCAGTTCAGTCAGTGCTGAATTGAGTTGAAAGTTGAATTCAGTGCTGTTAGAAGTGACGAAGTGAAAAGTGGACAGTGCAGTTTAATTGTAAGTCGTGTAGTTCAACAGTTCGGTTGCGATTTCGTTCGACGGATCAGTTCAGTTGTATGTGCCAAAGTGACTCAAGTGAAACATTTGTGTTATGTTGAGTGCCTAGTGATAAACAGTGTGTTTTGGCAGTAACTGATGTAATTTGTTACAATACTAATTTCATATTTAGGTTATTCACCTCTAAAAGAATGCAAAGTCTTTGTACACTGAAAAAAAGTTTTAGAAAATACCACTACCCCAATCAACATTTTCCATAGAATATTGTTTTTAATTTTTTTATTGTCTCAGAAATGTCTCCAAGAATTTTAGCAACAGTAACATACGTACCTTTGATGTATCAACGCGAGAAATAAACATTCTCTAAATTGTACCTGAAATTCTCTTAATTCTTGTCGAATTTTATGTAAATGGTAAACATTAAGGGATAGACAAAAGTTATTACATATGTAGGTCTCGATGCAAGTAATCTTAAATAACTGCGAAGTAACCAATTCTGAAGCATTCATTGCTGTTTCTGAATTTTACAATGCTGTGACGCAGCTGCTATAGCCAAGCTTATTGCGTGGATAGCGCTTTTCTTAGCGCCGACTGACTGGTTGATTGGATAGATAGGTAGGGCGGTATTCTCTCCGACGTTAAATACCAACAACCCTTCTAGGCACAATCTGGGCATTTCTCCCTTCGCTTGCCGCGAACACTCTCGAAGCCCCTGCGAGAGTCGTGAGTGAATTTGTGAGTTTTTGATGCGGCATAAAATGCGGGTGTCTCAGTGTGTTCTGCGAGTGAAATGGTTGTCATGTACAGCGAGTGCTGCTTAGCGTGCGAGAGATAAGAAGTCCTGCTTTCGGCTCTATAGTGAGTAAACGGAAGGAAGAAAAGGCCGCATGCGCGTGATTCATTAAATCGCTAAGTGTAAGGAAAATTGAAGTGACAGTGAAAACTGAACTATGTCACAATATTTAAACAGTGCATTTTGAAATTCAAGTCGATCCTTTTCTTTCTATGTACTAATGCAAATGTATGTAATATAGCAATACTATACATGTATAAAACAGTTGTATGTAGTCTCAGCCTTGTGTATGCTTTTGCGATCTATAGTAAATGCATTTATGCAAATAAATTTTGGAACATGTATCAACATTAAAAGAAAGTTGGCGAAAATTAAGCTTCTATATAAGCAAAAAATGCAGTGGTTAGAGACATTGTTGCGATTGTTACATATGATTTGTAATCGGAGAGAATATATTTATTATATTATTGATTAGTTATGTCTGATAACAGTTGACTAATGCAAGTGGGAGAGCCAAAAAAGAGGTAAATTTAAATAAGCTTATGAACATTTAATATGCATTTTTAACATGCAAATGCCTTAAAGACATGGTGTTCTAATCAAAATCATTACACCCCTTTTTTAAATGGAATGTCTTCCACGTAAAGGGTCATCTGGAATGGGGGATTTTCTTGAAAATCTTCGTGTCGCAGTTTTGTAAGATGCTGAGTCTAAAGACAAGTTTAACATTTATTGGGCATTTCGATTTTGTTTAATGTTTTCATACACGCACACATTTGTTTTGCGTTCAGTGCGTGTATTTTCGGTGAAATCTCAATTTCGAATTTCTGAGTGGAATGCAATACTACCTCTACTTACTCTATGTACACAGTAGGGAAAATAAAAAGTAAGGTATTTACAAATTGAAAACAAAAACGAAGAATATCTCAGAAATCTTTAACGCCACAAACACATTTGAAATTAATCGCGTGCATTAACAACCTTTATATATATATATATATATATATATATATATATATATGTAGGATTTAGTCAATCTCCCACAGTTTACCAATTATATAAAACTCTTTCATACTGAAAAGGTATTTACAGGCAATTACCAGAATATCCATATAATAAACTTTTTAATTGTCATGAAAACAACTTAAACAATTGTTTGAATCAAAGCCGTTAAAGGAACTTTTGAGAAACTCCAAAATACCGTAAAAGCTTTCATGTAAAGGCTAGTTTAAGGTGAAAGCATTTTCTTGAAAATCTTCGTAACGCATCTTTGGAAGATATAGAATTTAAATACTAAGCCTGATATTTATCGGACTATGCTAAGCTATTTTTAAAGCTATTCACGGGCATGCATACTGTCATTTTTGGATGGAATGCAATACTTCCTCTATTTACTATAGGCAAGTACATAGTAGAGAAAGTAAGATATCACTGGTTATTTTGTATGTGAAGCTTGGTGTGCAACGTAGAGCCAATTTTTCCATTTGCAGAATACCCTTTATGGTGTAGAGTTACAATGAGTTTATAAGATTCTTGCAAAGCCGAATTAAATATAGTCAATGTGTAGAATGCCACAGATTTTTAATAAAAAAGCTTAACTAAAAGTAAAATCCAGGGCCCAGTCTAGAATGCATTGAAGTAAAGCATCCTTCCAGAATAATAACCTTTGCACTACAAAGGAAAAAAATGAAGTAAAGATTTAACACAGTTGTAAAGGAAACTAATTATTTTTGCAGCCACCAAAGCACTGAATATATTCACATTCAAATCTAGAAACATTAATAAATTACAATTCAAATACTTGACATTTTTCTTTGTCCTCACAAAAATATTTGCCATTTTAAATAGAAATTAACACGTGGTGATATTCGAATATGAACTAGCTTCGATAAGGTTTAAGTGTCGCTCCACACTGTAGAAAGGATTTAGAAATTTACTTACGCCGAAAATTATGTGTATATATTTAGACAATGCCGAAAAGTGTGGAGACGGTCGCTCCCAAACACGAAGCTCAAGAAAGTCCTTCACTGGTCGTTGAGAACTAAGTCTGTTACACACTGTTTTCTTCGTTGGAGCGCATCGCTCGAGGGGCACCGGAAGGTCAGGTGATGATGATGTGGAGACTGAATAAGCGTTATATATGCTGGTGGAGAGGGCGTAATCTGATGAGAGCTGTTGGTATTTGATGTAGCCTGTTACTGACTGTTAATTGGGCTGCCGATGTGGTTTCGAGCAGGGGTCGAAAATTGTAGTTCATCATTCCAGAGGCATTAAGCAAATGCGGCCATCTCTGTTGAAACAACTACTCCTTGAAAAAGAGCCATAATTGGCTCAAGTTATAAAATCAGAGGATTCTAAATGCCTGATTATTTCTGAACTAGGAGAAAATGAGTACATGTAATAGAGTTTGAACTATGATTTGTCAACCCCCTTCATTATTCGCAGAAATTTCGATTTGGTTATTTTTGGAGCAGAGAACTAGTTGCTTAATAAATTCTCTTATTTTCCGTTTATAATGGAAACTGTACTTTCGAGGGCCTTATAGGAAAAAAGTTGTATCTCTTCCAAACTACAGATGGGTCAAGGTAGCTAGTTAAGGGTTTTATTTGGGCTTCGTCCTACAACCTTAGAATGAATACCAATTGTGTTTAGATCTTTATATACTCCAGTATATTTATGCACTTATTTTATGCTTTCACTCATTGTGTGAGACAGAAAGAGATAGAGAGAGACTGACATGTATGCATTCATGTTGAATAAACTAGAGAATTAAGGCCAAGGAATATTTTTAGCTCGAATAAGCTAGTATATAAGCAAAATATAAGTGAGTACATATCTCCAGCTCTATTCTCATCAGTTCATAATTTTTTCCATTAAATTTCTTCAGAATTAAAGTAGTATTTAATATATTATTATAATATAATATATGTAATAGGACATAACATTCTTAAGGATGCTGGACATTATACAAAAAGGGGCAAATGAAAAATATATGTAATTACAAAGAAAGAATAAACCAATATCTCAGTGGATTTTATTCACCACTTAGGAATCAATAAGAGAAAAGGATATTAGACATTATGCAAAAAGGGCAAAAGAAAAAGAAAGGCAGGTACAAAGAAAGAATAAAACAATATCTCAGCAGATATTACTCACTGGTTTGGACCAATAAGAGAAGGATAATTTTATTCAGCTTTTGATGACACTTTTAATCTTGCCTGGGTATAATGAATACGATCTAGCAGTGTTGTTTAATTTGCGTAGTCTTTTCTGATTAATTCTAAACAAAAGTTATATCTTGTAGTTAATATAGTAGTATTTATAATCATTATCATTTTGATTCTAATATCATGATCCTTTATGAAGCAGAAATTAAATGATTCAAATGTGACATGTGACATTAAATTCATATAAAAGCAAACCAGAATTGTAATTGAAGGAGACAGACAATGCTTAATACGTTTATTACAAGGTTATATGTTATTGTGATAACGCTTTTATATTGTGAAGTACTAGGAAATATTGTGTTAAAAGATTTGAAATGCTTTCAAAGGGGCTTTATGTTATTAATTCGTTGCATGAAAGAAATAAGTAGAAGACAATTGAATGACGATAAGGAGAATTACGTTATGCTAAACGTACTAAAACAAAAACTTTATAGAAAGAAATTCATAAAAAGGCAAGTAGGCATTTAAAAAATAAATCTAAAGCATAAAAATAAGGAATTAGTATTCTTAATCGCTATTTGCATTCAAAATAAAATGAATGTGTAAAATGTGTAAAAACGTTCAGTGTAAATAATTTATAATTAAGTGACAGATTTATTCCGCTAAACATAGCAATGAGATGTAAATGTAAACAACTTCCAATTTTTTATATACTCTTGCAAAAATTTTCAAACAGGATGACATGTTAGGATGGTTCAAAGGAATACATTTAATATATTATTGTTAATATATCACCGAATATATAACAAAAATATTGTTATTAACATTAGAGATATAAGACGAACTACTGAGCTTAAAGAAGGGAACGAGTAAGTAAAATAGGAAACAGAAAGTGTTAATTATTATATTAGTAGAGTATCATATTGCTTTAAAAAGAAATAAAGGTTTTATGTTAAAATGAATCATTATTGACATTATGGTTTTTTGCCTTACATTTTTAAAACCCGCAAGAAAACCCTTAGTAGATTAAAGGAATTTTATGATCACCTATGAACTGATATGCATTTTAAAAATATATAACTATCCGAACAAATATAAAATTAAAGTAAAACTCCCACTGAAGCATTAAAACGTAACGACGGCTAGAAAGAAACAACAATCACTAAAAGTGGCGGAGCTTCAATCATTTTAAAGGTAACTATACCACATAAAGAAATACCTTTGATTACCCCATATGAAGCTGTGGAAATCTCTTTATATCTGACCTCAGAACTATCTATATTCAATCTTTACCTACCCAGCCGCATAGTCATTGGATTTCCCACCCTCGCTAATCTTATCCAACAATTACCCAAACCATTCATTTTACCTGGCGATTTCACAGCGAGAAGGTTGTAGCTTCACGTATGGAAAGCGAATTTGGAGTAGGAGTTGTATTGTATTGCCTATCGTTGTAGCCCCACGTTGGGGAGCCAAACTTGAAGAAGTAACTGCCCCAACTTTCAGGAATCAACTTTGTATTTAAATGTTTCTTTAATTATTATATATATTTATATTTACCTCGGCTGCGTCAGTATTAATTTGTAGAAACACGTATCTCTTAACACGGGGTGATGTGGCTAAAGAATGTAGGCTTACAAAAATTATAATTTTTATTTCGCTCCTTTTATTAATCCTTCGCACGATTATATAACACTTCACTGATATAGAGAGCTGTGAGATTATTTATTAATTGCACATTTAAACACAAAATTTATACCATTCTCGCCGTAATGAATTTTATATGTCTCACACTGAATACGTATTGAACTTCTTGAGAACGCGTCTAGCGTCCGGTTGTGAACACTGTCTACTAGCAACTGGCGTTTACCGTTTAAATTTGTAAATTTCTCTATTTTAAGTCTCTGATTGGCTAATCCTACTCCAATAGAATACTTTTAGTTAATTTTCATCTTTTCTGGTTGTTGATTGGCTATTTATAAAATTTTTTAAATATTACATTATTGTTCCAAGAATTACTAATAGCATTATTAAACTTTACAATTCATTATTTCCTCAAGGTTACCTCATTGTTAGCAACTTTCAGCTTCTATTCTCACAGCTCCTACATTATTAAATTACTTAATACATTAACATAACATTATTTTACATGTACACAATAATATAAACATAATATAATGACTGTTACATACATTTTATATATTATACACATATTGCTTTAAGGCGGGTCGTTATTTTATTTTATATTATATAATTAGACTGATATCATTAAGTGTTAAAAATACTGCCTCAACAGCCATAACATGCTCTGGGGTTGTCGAACTTCTAACCAACGAGGTAAAATTATCGAATCTCTTACAAACTAATTCGGTTTGGTAAATTTAAATTCATCATCCCCAACTCTCTTTGACGTAGCTCATAACACTTTCAGCAATAGAGATCTTAAGTACCTCTACTGTTGCTCCTCTACTACACTGGCAGGGGCACCCACATCTCATGGGAAGTGACCGCTTTCCATTTTATTAATTCTGAGTATACTTCTCAGATTACACGAGCCCCACACTGGAACCTGTGCAAAGCTGATTGGTCTCAATTCATGGAGCTAGCTCTAGCTTCATTAGAGAAACTACCTCAACCTGATGAATTATCCCTAATAAATACCGACTATCCCTTTATAAAATGTTATTTGAATCTCAATTCTACATTTCTCCGAAACTTTGGTTAAATTCCTGAAAATTACATTCTATGTACACTTTCTCAATATACGAGCCATGTTTTTGAAGTAAGTACGTTTTAATATTTTGCCGCTTTAGCGCTGTAGTCACTATTTTGAGCAGGCGCAACCACTTAATTCATTAGGAATGCATACGCTGAGAGAGATCGCCACTTCGTGTTTTACTGTTGTTAGAGCGTTTCGAAATCTTCAAAACAATCGAACGACCCGACGAGTGGGAAGTCAGATCAGTGATTTGTTTTCTGAATGCGAGGGATGTTACAGAAAACATTCATCGCCAATTGTGTGAGCTTCATAGAGAAACAGTAATGTGTGACAATGCCCGGCCATACATAGTCAAACAAATTCAAGATCCTATCGCACCATCGGTTAGGAACAGTTTGATCACCCTCCCTACAGTCTGGATTTGACACCAAGCGATTTACACGATTTTTCATCTCAAGAAATACCCTGGCGGAATATATTTTAACAACGGTGGTGTAAATCAAGAAGTACAGACTTGCTTTCATTACAGGCGGCGTCATTCTTTGACGAAGGCGTAACTGGTCTCCGTTACGAGTGCCTAAATGGCTATGTAGAGAAGTAGTGTAAGGGGTAAGGTGATAAAGTATTTAGTATTTAATGTTCTGTTATTTTTTAAGAAATGTTCGGTACTTGTTTTAAAAACACGCCTCATACTATTTGAGAGCTTATTGGACATTTACCGTTGGTTTTCTCTGCCGAAATTTGAATATTATAATTTGTACGCTATTTTTACTTTCTCTGTCACGTACATAATAGGTATACAAGGTATTGCATTCGATCCAAAAATTCGATACCGACATTTCACCGGTAACGCGTTTTGATGCTCCTGCACTTTTAGAAAAAGCTTCCAGTGTGTGTGTGTGTATGTTTCTGTGTTTGTATCTGTAAACAGCATAACTCAAAAACGAAAAATCGGATAAACACCCAACTTGTATTTAGGTTTAGTACCTTTCAAAGATAGGATACTAGGATTTTTCAAGAAAATCCCCCATACCAAACTCCCTTTACATGGAAGATTTTTCGAAATATTTGGTTTCCTAAAAAATAGGTTTAACAAGTTTGATTAAAATACCATATATTAAAGATATTTACATAACACAAAATGTGTATCTTGAATTTTCTGGGAATAGCCTTTGAAGCCCTCTTCATTCGCAAGAAATGTTGTATATTTTTGTGTAATTGGAAAACGTGAAGCGATAGAAGAAAACATACTACTCAAGAAATGTAGATATCTTTAAGACAGACAATTTATTTAAAATACCTTTTTTGTGGCATCAGCCATTTCTGAGATATCCATTGTTAATGGCTCGAATTGTTCAATAAGCCATTCTTTACAAGTCCTGTCGAGTTTCAGTTGTTTTTTGCGATGTTATGAAAAGAGTTTTAAGGTCAGCGTGCAGCGTCCAGCTGCAAAACATTTGACTGTCGCTGTTCCCTTTGTATCTATAACAAAATGTGTAATACTATTTCTAGAAACGTTTATCTGGATTAAAATGAAGTAGATAAGAAGACAAACGTTTGTAAGAATAATCTGTATGCCCACTAATAAGTTAGAGAGGGCAGAGAAAGCATTGTGAATGTAGCACATCAGAATTTTTTTTATTCATAAAATTCTTTCCGTAGGCGATTTAAATCATTACAAACTAAAACGTGGACATCTGCGAATACAAATGTTTTCATGAGTTCCTTCTATTTACAATTACCATTTATATTAAAGTTTACTAAAAATTACTAAAAATTCCAGAGACAGAGATGTTAAAACAGAGTAGAGTAATATAAAATACTGCATACAGTGAGCAGTTATGGAGGTAGTTCGTAAGAAGAAAAAGTTAAGGAAAAGAGGGTTAAAAATATGAAATGCAGAAATTGAAGAAGCTGTGAAGGAAAGACAAAATGCTTATCAACTCCTGTTACAAAAGAGAACACAAGCAACAGAGCAGCAAAATGTAAGGAAAAGCGGAACGATGCTAAGCAGATAACAAGAAAAGTACACCAAGACTCTTGGGACAAATTAATTGCAAATGTTAAACATGATATACATAGAAAACAAAACTTCGCATATAAAATATTAAAGAATTTAAATCAGTAGGAAAGAGATAAACCTAGACTTAGTGTAATCAACAAAGAACAGTGAATATAATATTATAATAATTTATGGTACTGCGAAATCGCTGCAACAAATACAGAATGCCCAACATAGGCTATAATATGCAAGCTGATTCAATAACTTTAGATGAGGTTCAGCAGATTTTTAAAAAGTTTTAAGAATCGCAAAAGTTGTGGCCTAGATGGAGTAAATGCTGAACTTATTAAATATGGAGGGCGTTGTGCGAACTAAGATGGTTACAGTTATTTAATCAATGCTTGTGTAGTTATAAACTCCCTGATGATTAGAAAAAGAGCCAACGAAATGCATGTGACAATTATAGAGGTATAAGTTTGTCAAATTCAGTTTATAAAGAAAATAATAAATAACGTTTGGAAGTAATAACGGATACAGGTTTGAAGAAGATTTTAGAAAAACACGAGAAGTGAATTTAGAAACACTATTTTGCTTTTATTGACTTCGAAAAAGTCTTTTACTCGGTCATCAGATATAGACTGTGGACAATAATGTACAAACGAGAATACCCTATACAGGTAATTAAAACCATATACAAAGACACCAAAATAATCATAAATACAGGCACTTACAGCACAGATAAGATAGTAAAACAAGATGTGAGACATAGATGTAGCATGTCATCGACTGTGTTTCATATTTATGTTGAAGTCCTCATAAGAAACTGGAAGAAGGAATTCTATGAAGGTATACAGATGAAAAGGAACTATTATTTAAAAGTTCTGCTCTATGCAGACAATGTAATCATAATACAAATTACAGAGACTTACAACAAACAAATTACATGCATTCGGAAGAAAACAATTTAAAAATATGAAATACTAAAACAAAACCTATGGCCCATTACGAAAAATACCCAATTTGATCTAGGATTGTAATTGAAAAGAAGGCACTAGAGCAAGATTTTAGTCTCAGCTATTCACGTAGCCTGTACATAGACAAAGGCATAGAAAAAACCAATATATTTCAATATACAGGTTTACTCAAAAAGAAGGATCAGATTTTAAATATTCATTTTTAATGAACAACGATAAATAGTAACACAAACAACACATAATTGAATAGAGGAAAGTTCAAATTTTTTAAGCCCCCACCTATTAGTTCCATTCAGTGCCTACAGCGGCGCTGGGTTTGTTTACGAGAAAATGGCAAGGTCACAGGAAAAGTCGTTTTGTGTGCTGCAGTATGCAAAAAGTGAATCCATTGTTTCATTGCAGCGTACATTTCATTGTAAGTTCAACAAAGAGCCATCTCATCATAAAAAGTTGTAATTGATACAATAAATTCATAGATGGTTGCATATGCAAACGGAAAACACTGGTCGTCCTCGCATAACAAATGGTGCTCATTTTAAACACATAAAATAAAGGTTTGAACTTTTCTCTATTCAGTGATGGAATGCATGCGTCGCTATTTACTGTCGTTCATTAGAATTAAATATTTAAAGTCTGTTCCTTCTTTTTGAATAACTCTATATATATGGGACTATAAACAAAACTTTAATAAATATAGTTAGAAGAAAATTAAAAGTATACAAAACAATGGCATTGAATCTTGGAAATTAGATTTTTAAGGATGGTTAAGGCTGTTCAAGGAGGGACCACATAAAAACGATGATATCCGGGCAGAATTGGAATTTATAATTTAAATGATAAGACTGAAGAATACAGTAAAAATGGAGACATCATCTCAGGTAGATGGATGAAAATAGAACTCCAGCCTTTGTAAAGAAGTACAGGTCTGTAGGGAGAAGAGATGTAGGACGGCCGAGAAAATGATGGAGCTAATTTTGAGGTAGGAAGGGCATATTGCCTAGACGTTGAAGTGAAGAAGGAGAGTAAAATTTACCAACGTGTTTTCCATTTTCTTGCAATATCGTCAATATATGATTTAAAACTGGGTGATAAGTTACAGCCCTGCAGAACACTTACGTCCGTTGTTATTGTATTTATTTCAATACCTTCACGCATTAATGACTTGTTATGTGCTAAATTATGCCTCTTTGATGTACAATACCCAATAAAGTATCTGAGTTCACACTGTCAAATGTTCTTGTGTAATCTATAAATACAAGGCGTAATTCACTGTTGTATTCTGTGTATGCTTTACTTGGTTATTCCAAAATATATTGGTCTTAAAGGTAATATAGTGCATTTCATTCTGATTTACGTTTGTATCCAATGCTTTATCTTCGTAATACGTTATCTAAGATCTAAGATAAAATGAAATGGTGAAACATTAACTAAACAGCTGAAGAAGGTTTCTAAAGCATTGAGGATATTTGGACAATATTCCGTTGTTATAGTGTGATACAGAGACACCGTATCCTCTCCATTTAACGCGGCTCAACAAGTATAGCTAATCATTGGAATGCATGCGCTAGTGTAGCGGTAAAATCAGATCATACGTTAGGGCATGCCCCAGTGACGATGAATGATTATGGGGCGATATTGGAGTGACACAAAAGAGATGGATTGCTTGTGCATTTGCCTAGATGACAGGCGAAATCGAAGAGGCAGAGTAAACGAGCCCCTGGAAATCATTTACCCAGCAGCACAAGCACCGAGGGCCACACAGCCATTATTTGAGTTGTAAAATCTGTGGAGAAAGATTAATAGACTGAAAGTCTGGCTCTGCCTTATTCTGCGCTGATGGACTAATGCAAGTCAGCAATGCTTGACGACACGAAATTGTACTTAAAAGCCCCGTGAAGAAAGGGAGAAAGGGCTTAGTTAGTAACCATAATGAACAACGAGCTAGCATGCATACCTATCTACTGTGTGTTTTGAAACTCTTGGTAAATATGCAAACCTGAAAAAAGATCTTCCACTCAGAACGTGGAAATGACGTATAATTTAAGCTGACGTATTTCCCTACTAGAGAATAGCATATTATGGCTTTAATAAATATTAAAAATATTAACAAAAAGTATAAGGTAGCAGAAAATAGAATGCCGTAAACGCAATGTGCGGAAAAAATTCCCATTAGCATTTATAGAAAATGAGAACACAGACTCCGCAGCAAAAAATATAAAGGGATTACGTTTTTATAACAAATTTACACTCAAGTAGTTGCACCTCTATATACTTATATAGTGCTATATACTGCTTCTTTCCTTATATAGGAAAATATATATGCACAAATCAGCACTTGTTACCCAATGTACGATGAGATTTTTGTTTCCTTATTGTTTTTTTGTTGGAGTAAAGTTCTTTTATACTTTATTATTATTTATAACATTAGTTTTTTTAGATAATATTCACATTATACTTTCTTCACAGAAATAATTTTTATTTTATAAACGATACGAAACTATTATTCTATAAAGAGTTTCATAATTCAGAAGGAGGTAACAGACCCATCATGCCGATAACCAGTCCAAATATTCCTGTTACAGAAGTGATGTAGTATAAGGAGGCCACACCCAAAATATTGTAACGACCTTCGCGGGACTTGATCGGTAGTCATGCAGTTGCATCAGATTTCATAGAGTCGAAATTGGGCCATTTCAAACAACGAGGCTAAGAGAGCGTATATATGTGTTTCTATTTTGGACAACGTGGTCTCTGTCATCTATCTGTCATACTGAGCGCACGCATCTTCGCAAGCCAGAGTCTCGAACCCCGGGATCGTAGGATTAGTTTCACTCTGAACTTATTCATCAAAACCAGCTATGATTCTTCAGGTAAGTCACTAACTGTGTGATATATTCTAAGCCCCGAGCGCCAATCAGAGGGTCCCAGTCTTGATGCCCTTAATAAGTGACCTAGCTGAGTAGATTTTATAGAACATGGCGTTTCATTCGCTACTCCCTCGTTTCCATATCTCTCCGGGTCAGCTCAAGGTGCCTGTGCCATCTTAGTACACTCTCCTCCCTATCCTTCTCATTCTCAATATCTGGAGGTTCGCAACAAAGTGAATCTGATGCAACTCCTGGCCACCGATCAAGACCCGCGAAGGCTCGTTAATATCAGGTTTAACAGCAAACCCAACTGTATGGGAATACTTCTTCTATTAATTTGTTCGACTGGACAGCTATGGCTGCTTACTGCAGTGTCCTATTGTGGGGATAGCGGCTCACATTTTCAGTTTCTATGTCACGAGGGGAGCAGGTTGTTCCGTCCAGTATTAAAACTCCATCTACTACTGAAAGCAGAGATAACCTTTGCAGGGATTTCAGCTTTGATTTCGGCACTTGCTGTTAAAACTAGCAGCTGACGTGTTGGGCGCAGCAAATTTTACTACAACGCTTTTGTCACAGGAATTTCAGGATGGTTTTCGGTATGAGGGGTCCCTTGTTAATGCTAAAATTTCATCTGTATTTTTGTTGTTTATCATTCTATAATTTTAGATTCAATTTAGTTAACTGTAATTGGAAGACTTATTTTTATATTTCGCCTATAGGTGTATCGCCAAGTAAGCTTTAATACGTTTGAAAACTTTAGTTTAGGAATCTTTCAAAAATAATATTTATTTTCCTTCGATGAACATTATGCTTAACATCTAGGATGAACCTGTTATATTCTGTACTCACAGCATGTTTCACGTTCCTTATTCTAATTTTTCTGTATTATTTAAATCAACAGACTGCGAGTAAAGGCAAACTAATCCAAAGCTCAGCAGAGGATAGAGCGGAGCTCTTGAGCGAAGAATTCGGCGATATAACGCTCACGATATTTTGTTAAGTATATATTGTGTCCATATATGATGGCTGCGATTTATTTATGATCGTTTCTCGGACTAAAAACCGAGTAAAGTATTATTTAGAACATAATCCTCTAGCTGATTGGACCAGTTACTTAGTCTATTTTAACGTTTCAATTTATTGTCATGTAACTGATTCCCTTAGTGAACAAACGTCATATGCCCTTGAAGAGTTTGATTTGTTAGTACCCTGAGGGAGACCAAGGAGGTAAGATGACCCAAAGCTTGGTAGAAAAATATTATATCGGCATAAGTAACCAACAATGAGAAAGTTCTTAGGTCCTAAGTGAAGATATGTTACTCGAAAGTAATAAAATAAATCACCACATAGAAGGAGAGATACGATATTTTTAAATCCATCTTGTTAAATATTCCCCTTGTCCTAGAAGAGTAGAATATAAGTTGACATGAATGTTGTTGGTAAAACACGTACGTTCGTGCCAACTGGACCTCTTCTAGCGTTTAAAAATACACACTTTAACCCGAAACATTCTGCAACACTGCAGATGGCAAAGCATAGTGTTTATGAATGTTAGCACTAATGGGCAGTGACACCAGATCAGTTCCATGAACTCAAAAATAATTTACCTAATGAATTAAATGTTCAAAATGTGAATCAAATTGAAGTACACCAAAGATGTTTATGACAAACCTTGAAAGAATGTAGTCAAATATTTCTTCACACATGAGAATCAAGCATACATTACGTGACGCCCTCCATCGGTAATGCTGGAAGTCAATATGGTGTTGACCCACCCTTAGCCTTAATGACAGCATTCACTCTCGCAGGCATACTTTCAATCAGGTGCTGGAAGGTTTCTTGGAGAATGGCAGCCCATTCTTCATGGAGTGCGGAACTGAGGAGAGGTTTCGATGTAGGTCGGTAGGGCCTGGCACGAAGTCGGCGTTCCAAAATATCCCAAAGGTGTTCTATAAGATTCAAGTTAGGACTCTGTGCAGACCAGTCCATTACAGGGATGTTATTGTCGTGTAACCACTCCGCCACAGCCCGTGCAGTATGAACAGATGCTCGATCGTGTTGAAATATGCAATCGCCACCCTGGAATTGCTCTTCTACAGTGGGAAGCAAAAAGGTGCTTAAAATATCAATGTAGGTCTGCGCTGTGATCGTGTCACGCAAAACAACAAGGGGTGCAAGCCCCCTCTAGGAAAAACACGACCACACCATAACACCACCACCTCCGAATTTCACTGTTGGCACCGCACGCGCTGGCAGATGACGTTCACCGGGCATTCGCCACACCCACACCCTGCCATCGGATCGCCACATTGTGCATCATGATTCACTCCACACAACGTTTTGCCACTGTTCAATGTGTAATGTTGACGCTCCTTACACCAAGCGAGGCGTCGTTTGTCATTTTCCTGCGTGATCTGTGGCTTATGAGCAGCCGCTCGACCATGGAATGCAATGTTTCTCATCTCACGCCTAACTGTCATAGTATTCGGAGTGGATCCTGATGCAGTTTGGAATTCCTGTGTGATTGTCTGGATAGATGTCTGCCTATTACTCTTTACGACCCTCTTCAAATGTCGGAGGTCTCTGTCAGTCAACAGACGAGTTCGGCTTGTACGTTTTTGTGCTGTACATGTCCCTTCACGTTTACACTTCCCTATCACCTCAGAAATACTGGACCTAGGGATGTTTAGGAGTTTGGAAATTTCCCGTACAGTCTTCTGACACAAGTGACACCCAATCACCTGACCACATTCGAAGTCCGTGAGTTCCACGGAGCGTCCCATTCTGCCCTTTCTCGATGTCTAATGACTACTGAGGTCGTGGATAATGAGTACCAGGCAATACGTGACAGCACAATGCACCTAAGATGAAAAACGTATGCTTGTGGGGGTATTCGGATACTTTTGATCACATAGTGTGGGTATAGGTTATTCAACGTAGGGAGACACCTGACGCTTTGCAACCTACATAAATGTACTGTGGTTACCATCCCCCAGGAAGAAGGGATGAAATGAAGGAACTAGGAGGCTAGGTTCTAGCCAGACAGACCACAGAGACGCGCGAAGGTTTCTAACAGCTCTGGACTCGAAGACCGTCCTACTGCTGAGGCTGCTAGTGAGCGCTGCTAGTGTCCACGCGGAGTACCTTTTCCTTTGAGTAAACATCCGCGCCATTTGTCTGGCACCGCCATACGCCACAAAATTTAGAAGCACGCCCGAAAGATGAGAAGTAAACAGAATGAAAGGGAAATGATGGAAAGTAAATCGTGGAAGATGAGAAACAACTCCTACCGACCAAACGTAACCACGAAAAACGCAAGGTCAGAGGAGGTGGTCGAGGGGAATCGATCCCGGCACCTCCCAAATGTGGAACTATATTGCTAGGTTGGAAATCAAACATAAAAAAATATTTTTTTCTCCTTAAGCCTTAGTTGAAGAAACAATTGCTTGGATTTGTTGTTACTAATGTCTTAACCAACCTTCTTAATCAATGAATACATTAGTGCAAGATCCATTCTGTATATTTCCATTCCTTCAAATAACGCTGAGATATATATTTTTTCTATGAAAAACAACGATGTTAGTTTTACGACCATGTGCTATCTGCTAAGAAATGTAGACTCCTACACACTGAACAGAATGCAATATGAGGGTGCTATCCCACAAATATCAATGTAGTGAGGTTTTTGCTATTCTAAAGAGTTGGTTTCATTAATTCTTCTTGTTTTCGTAACAGAGTCATTAATACTAAGAGCATAATTCCGCATAAATCAATAGAACTGTCGGCTTTATAAAGTTAAACCAGTCGCATGATATTTACATTGAAAATACCATACCCTGCATGCAGGTTTCCAATATTATTATTGTTCCATTTCTTATTGAAAGCAAATATCCATAGAATTAATTGTTCTTCCACACAAGTCGTGTGTTGGACAAGGTTGGAAAGGTAGAATCTGACGACTGAAAATATCAAAGACGTTTATACAATCCAATTTATTGATTTTTATGCAAAATGACATTAGGTGTGTGTGTTAGATACACAGGGTGTTTCCGTGATAACGATACAAATTTTCAGATAAGATTAATAAGCACAAATGCATAAATTTGATATAAGGATTCCTGGTCCGAGAACAACTCCATCGCTAGTTATAGACGATAATTGTTTTGGAACATCTATAAACCTGAAATTATGCGAACATACGAATATCTGTATTTTACTTCGTTGTACTGCTTACACAAGCCGTGATACTACAACAGGTGTTCAAAAATGCGTCTTTCAGCTCCAATGTAAGCATGACAACTTCGGAACGAGCAACCCTGGAGTCGTTCTGACGATGTCACAGGCAATGAGAATTTGATCTCAATTCCCTGCGATTGTACTTTTCACCGTTGAAGCCTGTGTCACCAAAGTCAAAGTAGTCAGGTTTGGGGCGATTAGAATCACCACGCTACAATTGTAAGATGCCATCAAAACCGATTTGCAGTGAATGTATGGGCGAGTATACTCAATTATGATTTAATAGGCCCAATTTTTCTTCCAGCCTGATTAACTGGAGCAGGGTACACTGTGTGTTTGAGAGACATACTTCCTAGGTTCTTGGAACATATTCCTTGTGGTATGCCGACGTATGTGGTTAACATTATGGAGCCCCAGCTCACTTTTCACACCTTAACCAGGTGTTCTCTGAAAAGTGGATAGGAAGAGGAGGTCTTGTTCCCTTTCGCCTGATGTGACTCTACTTAGGTTTTTCTTGTGGGGTCACGTGAAAAGTCTTGTGTACGAGACACCAGTACCAAACGACGAGGAGTTACTAGCACGAATTCTCACTGCTTGAAACATCGTCATAGCGACTCCAAGGTTCTCGCCCACTTAGGACAGAACGTTGTAGTGCTTGCACCGGAGCTGAAGGACGCCACGGCTTGTGTAAGTAGTACATCGAGTAAAACACAAATATTCGTAAGTTCGCATAATTTCACGTTCATATGTATCCCAAACTAACTTTCGCCTATAACTTTAGAGGGAGTTTTTCCGGACGGGTTACTTATATCAAATACATGCATCTGTCCTTCTTAATCTACCCTGAAAATTTGTATAATCATCACGAAAATACCCTGTATTAACTGGTGGTTCAAATAGCAGCATCAATTACACTAGAGAGCGGCGCAAAAATGTTTAAACACTTTGACATAATGTATATTATTATCTGTTTTAAAGGTGTATAAAATGTATGACATTTATAATGACTTTAGTATTTAGTAGAAGAGGAAGAACCGTCAAAAAATGGAAATTGACTTATCTCTCATCCATAGCTAAAAGATTCTGAATGGGAATGTAAAGCTATAGTGGAATCGGTGTAACCGTTACTACTGGGCGACTGTATGGACGATTAATAAAAGAAACATTGGAAGATGATTATTATAAATGAAGAACAACGCAAATTTACTGCGATTTTGACTTGATATCATATTTACCTAAAATAAATTAATAAAAACTGAGAATAAGGAATAAGGATATCCTCGTCAAATTTATTGGCCTTGAAAAGGCAATACGACAGAGTCGCTGTAAACTTCTTTCGTATTTTCAACCCTAATATTTTTGGAAAAAATATAGTTTCTATTAACAAAATATGCACTAATATGAAAATTAAAATTAACTTATTGAGAAAGCCCTCAAAACCAGTCCACCCAACATAGTATACGCTGAAGAAGAATGCTGAAGTATGAGATAATAAACGTAGCGGAATAGTTTTATGTACGTTGTTAATATTTTTTTTAGTTTTTCGTCTTTTGTGCTGAGGGTCTGGGGTTGCACTCCCGGCTCTGGTGGCAATTTTATGTAGCGAGTCCAAGTAAAAGCTGTAGGTCCTCTAATTCCACCGCCATCCTCATCATTACCCTACCATTGCAACTGAGGCAACGCTCTCGGGTGACTCCACCTCAGAAATGGGTCCAGTCATCGCTTGGTGGAATGAGGTATCCCCGAAGGTCATAGGCCATATAAGGAGCGTTAGAAACGACATAATTTGTTTTATATGATGTGTTACCCACAACTACTGGCAGGAGATAAGTTTGATATAAAACATATCACAAAGAAAGTAATGTAGAACCACGAAACTTGAAAGCACAATTAAAAAATATATTTATTGAATGATATTAAAAAACCTAAAACTAGGAAGTGTGACAATTAGAACTGCAAATATTGAAAGTTACAAATGATAGAACAACTAAACCAATATACAGTAGAAATTCGTAAGCAAAATAAAAAGAAGGGAGAAAAAGAGAATTTATGAGTCAATAGTCTATTTTACTGAATTACTATCTCGTATATTGTATGGCGCTGAATTATGGTAAGTGACTAAAAGGGAGAAATAAAATACTGAGACAGTAGGAATGGATTTCATATAAAGCAGGTGTGGAATTTAAAAAATACTGAGGGGCAAATGAAAAAAAAAATCTAACTTGTTGCACTCACATGACTTTCTCTATTCACTCTTCTACAAACTGTTCCTATAAAACCTTCTTCTTTTATCTCCTTGTTAATACAGGTAAACCTACGTTACTCATTTCGTTGTAGGAATAAAAAACCTACAATAAGATAAACGATAGTCATCTCTTTTCAAGGCCGATCACTATGTGATGATTTTGAAATGCTTTTATCTCTGCACGAGCACGAAAAAAAAAATACTTCCCCTACTTACTATACGTAGTAGGTAAAGTAATAATGCGATTTTTAATCGAGAAAACTATAAAGTATCTGAAAATTCACACCAATATCAAATGATTTACGCCACATGCTTCGACCATGCTTTTACCTAAAATAAATTAATAAAAACTGAGAATAAGGAATAAGGATATCCTCGTCAAATTTATTGGCCTTGAAAAGGCAATACGACAGAGTCACTGTAAACTTCTTTCGTATTTTCAACCCTAATATTTTTGGAAAAAATATAGTTTCTATTAACAAAATATGCACTAATATGAAAATTAAAATTAACTTATTGAGAAAGCCCTCAAAACCAGTCCACCCAACATAGTATACGCTGAAGAAGAATGCTGAAGTATGAGATAATAAACGTAGCGGAATAGTTTTATGTACGTTGTTAATATTTTTTTTTAGTTTTTCGTCTTTTGTGCTGAGGGTCTGGGGTTGCACTCCCGGCTCTGGTGGCAATTTTATGTAGCGAGTCCAAGTAAAAGCTGTAGGTCCTCTAATTCCACCGCCATCCTCATCATTACCCTACCATTGCAACTGAGGCAACGCTCTCGGGTGACTCCACCTCAGAAATGGGTCCAGTCATCGCTTGGTGGAATGAGGTATCCCCGAAGGTCATAGGCCATATAAGGAGCGTTAGAAACGACATAATTTGTTTTATATGATGTGTTACCCACAACTACTGGCAGGAGATAAGTTTGATATAAAACATATCACAAAGAAAGTAATGTAGAACCACGAAACTTGAAAGCACAATTAAAAAATATATTTATTGAATGATATTAAAAAACCTAAAACTAGGAAGTGTGACAATTAGAACTGCAAATATTGAAAGCTACAAATGATAGAACAACTAAACCAATATACAGTAGAAATTCGTAAGCAAAATAAAAAGAAGGGAGAAAAAGAGAATTTATGAGTCAATAGTCTATTTTACTGAATTACTATCTCGTATATTGTATGGCGCTGAATTATGGTAAGTGACTAAAAGGGAGAAATAAAATACTGAGACAGTAGGAATGGATTTCATATAAAGCAGGTGTGGAATTTAAAAAATACTGAGGGGCAAATGAAAAAAAAAAATCTAACTTGTTGCACTCACATGACTTTCTCTATTCACTCTTCTACAAACTTTTCCTATAAAACCTTCTTCTTTTATCTCCTTGTTAATACAGGTAAACCTACGTTACTCATTTCGTTGTAGGAATAAAAAAACTACAATAAGATAAACGATAGTCATCTCTTTTCAAGGCCGATCACTATGTGATGATTTTGAAATGCTTTTATCTCTGCACGAGCACGAAAAAAAAAATACTTCCCCTACTTACTATACGTAGTAGGTAAAGTAATAATGCGATTTTTAATCGAGAAAACTATAAAGTATCTGAAAATTCACACCAATATCAAATGATTTACGCCACATGCTTCGACCATTATACATTATTGTTGTAATTAGAATTTGTCTATCTCCTTCGGTTATACTACAGTGGTTCAGAATAAAGATGACTTCAGAGAGTATTTCCAAAAAAATCAATATATACATTTGATTTGCTATGTAATTAGCTTAAACATATGACATTTTAATCAAAATCGTTATAGCCATTTTTGATAAAATATAAAGAAACATTTTTATATAAAGGGTAGTTAAAGCTGGGCAAATTTTCTCAAAACATTTTTGTGTCGCATCTTTGGAAGCTCTCGTACTTAAATACTAAGTTTCGTATTTAAACGACTTTTGTTTTTGAGTTATGCTGTTCGCACATACACGCACGCATTTTTCTAAAAATACTTTTTTTGGGTGGTGGGCTAACCGAATGCAACCAATGGAAGACTCAGTGACTGTGGAAATTCACCTGATTACAGAAAGCACCGCTTAAGTATCCCTATATATGCTAACAAGTGTCAATAAAATAACTAAAAGGAAAATACTATAGTGGTATGGCCATTTAAAACCTTGTGACTGAGCAATTGCTAAAAACAATTTAGGAATGGACACCACGGGATAAATGGAAACGAGTAAAACCTCCCGGAGAAATGATTGATCCAAGTATTGGCAAGAGGGTTAGAAGAAGATCTGTGGCAAGATAGGCATGTGTAGAGGATGCGAGATATGTAGTTGTAAAAACCTTCACTTAAAAGTGAAAAGTGACCTCAAAACGGAGTTTCAAGTCCTGTTTAACTCCTATAATCGCATAAGATGCTCAGAATTTTCACCCTTAGTACCCTGGGTTCGTTGAACTACTACACAAACAACATTGACTGCAGGACAATCTGGGTTGCTTTTTCAGCTTGTTTCGTATCAAAATATATCTTTTGATACTTTCTGTATCACTCTGGTTACGTGGGCTTAGGTTGGTGGGCTGAATCACACTTGAAAAAGTCAGTGCTTGGACCGGTACTCGTACCATAGATCTTCAGATTTTCTTGCTGGTGAGCTCCAAGCTTTAATGTCCATGCGCATTATAGTTTCTCATGTGATGCATGCATCAGCGAGATTCAGCACCTTAAAAGGAAGTACTATTAACTTCTGAGCTCAGTAGTAAATCACTGTTATCGATAACTTGTGTTTTGATACTTTCTCGCTCACACTCAAAAGATTTCTTTTTTTAAAGTTCCATGAAGGATTAGGATTACTATAAACGGAGACGTTTCCAGTCTTTAGAGCCCAGCACCGCACGTAGGCCTCAGCATAATAGGCTCTTTGTGCTTCCTTTGCACTCCTGGGAGGAAGGGATGTAGGAGAAACATTCAAGAAGTACGTTTTCAGAATAACACCAATCCTATCACACGATCCCGTCTTATCGTCTTCAACCCGAAATGAAACGAGCCACTCCCAAGGAGGGACCCCAGACGAAGCAATAGACAAGCGCCAGGGAGAAATCTTTACACGGCAAAAATTGCAGCGTCCCGCCGCAACGCACAATCGCAGTCGCCCTCCAAACATGAAACATATGAGATGAAACAGTTGAAAAAAATGATGGAAAGGAAGTACATGTTAGAAGAGGAACCACCCCAGCATTTGCCTACTGATCTGGGGAAACCACGAAAAAAACCATAGTCAAAGCGGCCGGCCCGATGGGAATCGAATCGGGATCTCCGGAATGCGAACCTCACACATTACCGCGGAGCCATCTCGCTCCATCTTCCACAGGAGACTGCCTCGCTGACTTGGGGAAACCAAGTGTTATCATGCTATCTTTGGAGCATGAAGGGACATGAAGTGTATATCCAGTGGCTGAAAAACATTCATATTGCTTGCCTCTCGGTTAACACACTAAAGAGGCACAAAATTACTGTCGCATTTATCGTCATTACTTGCGAGAAAAGGGATACCTAGCAACTGTTGGCATACCGCACGAAGTTGTCTCATCATGGAGAGGAGGTTCATGCATAAGTATGAGCTTTTATGAGCCTCAGCTTTGGTTATTTTATAAACTTAACATACACTGAAGAAAATGTGACCTGAGAAGAAAATGAGCTTGTGGCCTACTCTTCCCATGTAGAAGGGAAGTAGAAGTAGTAGTACTACTAGGTATGTAGTAGAAAGTAGTATGTAGGAAAGGCTTGTGATATCTAGAACTCATTCTTGAGTTTTGGCTATACAGAATGTCAAGTAAACGTCGTTTATTGCGCGTGTAATCTATACTATTTATTTTTTACAATTTTAAAAATATTTGAAGACTCGTAAATGTTTCCATTAAATATTTCCATTAGATATTATAGAAAGAAGTCGAAAGGAAATTTATGACACAAATTAAATACCATACTGAGCAGAAAGAAACGATAGACTCTGTATTGATAAAGAGTATAAGGTATTTGGGAATTAAAATAAAATTCCTAAAATTTATAGAGGATACTAAGTAAACAAAACTTTGTGTAAGAACACTGGTCCAAAAAGGCACCCTTTAAATAGAATTATGCCCATTTAAAATCAAAGGATGAGTTCTTGGAATATGTACTATTCCTTACTCGTAGAGAAATGCGATTTTATGCACTTTTCATTTTTACTTTCTCTACTACGTATAGTAACTAGTGGAAGTATTGCATCCCAACCAAAAATTCGATACCGAGATTTCATCGGAAATACATGGTTTGAGGCCTCCTGAATAAAAGAAAAGTATTTTTGGAAACATGTCCGTGTGTGTGTCTGTGAACAGCATAACTCAGAAACGAACAGTCGGATAAACACCAAACTTGGTATTTAGGTTCAGTATCTTCCAGAGATGCTATACGAAGGTTCTCAAGAAAATCCCCTACCCCAGATTACCCTTTACACGGAACATTTTTCGAAACGTCGCATAAATACTAAACTTGATATTGGAATTTAGCATCTTTCAAGGATGCGACACGAAACTTTTCAAGAAAGTCCCCCACCCCAGACTACCCCTTACATGGAGCATTTCTCGAAAATTTTGAATTTCCCAAAAAAATGGCTCTAAGGAGTTTGATTAAAATATCATATATTTAAGATATTTTTATGCAAATGAAGTGTACATCTTGAATTTTATGGAAATGTCCCCAAAAGTCCTCTTTATTCTGAATGACATTCGCATTACTAGTAAACCATATGAGGTAGAAAAATTTGGTACACAAAAAAATGTAGCTCTCTTTAACACACAATTGTGTCATACACTTTTTGTTGAGTGAACTATTTTCGAAATATTCCTTATTTGTTTGAATTTTGCAATACTTATATCTTTTCTTAAATTCAAATTCTTTATTCGTTTTTTTAATGTCCTGGACATGCAGAGAGAATGGAATGCTCCATATAGCAACCAGCTCATAAAAGATTTAGCTATCGCTTAAAGCCTACCAATTTGCCTTGCACCTACAAGAAAAATAGCAATAAGCTTTGCAAATGTTTATTTCGATTAACATGAAGTAGATGGAGAAAAAGCGCTTGTAAAAATAGTTTGAACAAGAGTAGAGAAGGTAAGTACGTGCAACACATCAGATTTTCAGGGGTCAACTCAAGTCTATTGTGTATGACACCTATCGTCTCAGCAGAGAACTTGACTGCCCCAATAATAGCGGCATGTGACGTTATTCGACACACGCCAGAAATCTTTGATAGAGTACGACATTCGTTTCTTCACTGCCGTCAACTTTGCCTTGAAATGCAGGCTGCAGTTCCTATAAAACTGACGTAAACACTTTGATGTTTTCATTTTTTCTTTCACCTTTTAAGCCACTTCCCATTTTGAAGTGCAGTATGTGAGTGTATTACGCATGATTCAACTTTTTGTTAGCAAGGATT
Organism: Deroplatys truncata; assembly: GCA_030765065.1. Lineage (NCBI taxonomy): Eukaryota > Metazoa > Arthropoda > Insecta > Mantodea > Mantidae > Deroplatys > Deroplatys truncata. The sequence continues at coordinate 213,908,643 of CM060978.1, read as the reverse complement.
ATAATTTATTGTACCGATATGTTGAAATTAGAATGCATAAGCTGAAAAATGAATTTAAAACTTACGCTAAAATTGCATTAATACGGTCTACTAAAAAGGAAATAAAGAAAATCAGATGTGTTACACTCACATGACTTTCTCTACTCTTGTACAAACTATTTTTACAAACGCTTATTCTCCATATGCTTCATGTTAATCGAGATGTTAATCTTATTGCTAATTTTCTTGAAGATGCAAGGGGAATCGGTAAGCTTTAAGCGATAGTCAAATATTTTAAGAGCTGGTTGCTATGTCGTTATTCCATTCTCTTTGCATTACCAGGACAAAAAAATGAACAACGAATCCCCATTTGAGAAAATGTAAAAGTACTGGAAAGTTTAAGGGAACAACAAGCAATATCTCGAAAATGGTTCACTCAACAACAAAAATGTATATGACATAAATTGTCTATTTTAACGGGATCTACATTTTTTGTGTAGTAAAAGTTTGTCTATCTCTTATGGTTGACAAGTTATGCAAAAGTCGTTCACAATGAAGAATATTTTTGGAGACATTCGCAGAAAATTCGAGGTATACATTTCATTTGTCATGAAAATATCTTAAACATATGATATTTTAATCAAAATCGTTAGAGCCATTTTTGAGAAAATTTAAATTTTCGAAAAATGTTCCATATAAACGGTAATTGGGGGTGGGGGATTTTCTTGAAAACATTCATGTCGCATCTCTAGAAGACACTGGACGTAAATACCAAGTTTGGTGTTTATCCGACTGTTCGTTTCTGAGTTATGCTGTTCACAAACACACACACGAAAATGTTTCCAAAAATGTTTTTTTTTGGATTCAGGGGATCTCAAAACATGTATTTCCAGTGAAATCTCGGTATCGAAATTTTGGGTGGAATACAATACTTCCCCTACTTACTATACGTAGTGGAGAAAGTAAAAAAAAACAAATGTGGTAAACGAGAAGACTTAAAGGCGAAAACAATGACTACCTTTTACGCCAAAGCTAATGTCAAAATCATTGCGCCAGAGATATACGCTGTGAAACATCCCTTCGTTTTCGTGTGTTGTGCTCTCGAATGGTATCATCATAAGCCAGTGGCGTACTGGTAGTTTACAAATTTAATAGCCATAACCATACAAAATTTGTATTTGTGAGCGCATTAAAATAATGAAGTACCATAAAATTAATTATTTTATGTACAGTGCCTTCGTTTTTTGTCAGGACCACCACAGCCTTGCGTATCGGCTGAGACGGAAGTGACCTCGGGAGTATGCCACTGCGCAGAAGAGGTGCAGGACGTGTCAATGGTATGTTATCAGCTGTGAGCTGTCTCAGTCTTTGGTTTGTCTTCGTTGTGAAGTGTGTGATTTCCTTAAGAATGTTATTCTCTTATTAGTCCACGGAAATGCCTGCCAACAATTTCACGCTTGAACAGCGTATTTTTATGTGCAATACATACGTGGAAACTGAATCATGTAGACAGGTGTGTATACAATTTCAGCAGCAATTTCCTGGTTATCCAGTTCCGGGTAGAGACGCTGTGAGATGTTTGGTCAATAAATTTAGAACGGGATCGCTAAGCGCTAAAAAATTAAGTTTATAGACAAACTTAAGGACAATGTAAAAACAGAAGTTATGAAAATTACGCAAGACGGACTTATGTATGTGAATGGTAATTTCATCCTACGATGTTAAAAATGTATTCGCGCAGATGGGAACCGCTTTCAATAACACCTATAACAAGGTGAGTACTCATTACATATATGTTACTAACACTCGTGAGAAAGTAACGCGGGAGTTATGGAAAGGAAAAATCCGCAGTGAGTAGACTGTGTGCAGAGCATATATTCGCGCGATCTGCGGCCTTGGCATAAAACGAAGGCACTGTATATTTTAGTGACTTTGCTGTCTTCAGTAGTGAGTTTTATTTTTCATGAACATTTTCTTGCCTACTAAATGGTTGACTGCCTTCACAGCCACTTGCTTACACACATGAATGCTCAAGGGAATATTGAAAGCCGAGAATCCGTGGTTCGAACTCCATCGGGACATTGAATTTTTCAAATCTTATTCAACAATTAATTCAATTGTGCGCATTGCCAGTGTGAAAGAAGAGTTGCCAAAACACTATTATACCTAAAAGTAATCATTTCATAAGAACATTATCAGGATAAAAATAAACTAGGTGGAAAATTAAGCTTTTATATAGCAATTCATATAGAAGCCATGAAATGAACAATGGTGTAGAAATTCTCTGCAGTACTATCCTAAGTTTTTTTATAATTTGCTTTAATTGTAAAATATACATTTACTCTCACATTCGTTTTTTCAGTTCCTATGCAGATTAGGGAATAATGGATATTCTCTCAAGCCAATAGGGATTCAAACCTAGGAACTGTACTGCGCGTATCTGTTTCACTTTTATTACAATAGTCATTACATCCTTTTTGTTAGAGAAGAAGTGCATGATGATCCCTGAATCCTTATGTAACATAAATGGGAAGGCTCCAGGGAAATGAAACATTTGCTGCTCTCTGATAAATAGGAAGAACTGAGTAAATGCAGTGAAAATGAGAAGTATACAAGGAAAAAGCTCGTACATCAGTGTGTCTACTAATAATGAACACTGAGGCATCATGCATTTTCTATATCCATTTGCGTGTTGTAACGTTTTCTAATAAACAGGTGCACTCGTCAATGTATGTAATGTAGGAATGTATAATGCTTTCTTGATTGGGAGAATCACGTAGAGAGCCTTGACTACTCGCTAAAACATCACTATAAAAACCGGTATACTTGAATCGTGAATAGTGGATTATGACTATTTAGAATGAATATAGGATTGCAGCTTCTTATTAGAACATAACGAGATAAGTATAAATTCAGCGAGAAAATGCAAGGTAAATCCGAAAACTTCACATGCCATTTTATGCACCTTAACAGAAAATCAATCTAGTTATATAGCTGAACTTCATACTAGAGGAATCTAATTTTATGAATATATTCTGGTACTTTATAATTTTAGTGTTTAACTACGTTTATATTTATTTGTTCCTCCCCGTACAATTGTTTTGTATATTTAAAAAGTATGTAAACGGTTTCATTTTATTGGCAGTAGAAAATAATTACTGCATTTTCTGTTTTATTCATCCATTTACTTTCTACCCCTCACAGAGTATATCTGCGGATCGGAATGGGAATATCTAAAATATAAGAGAAGCATTTTCATTTTTTCCTAACAAGTCTTTTCAACATCTAGGCTTAATTAAATAGGACGAAGATAACCATAAACTTACTACAGTAAGCTTTGAAAATGCATGAAATCAAACTGACAGGATTCCATTCTCTCTTGAGAAAAGAATGCCATTTCTCAACAGAACGACGGAAAGTTACAGCAAGTTTATACATTTTATGCAACAGGAAATGACGTTAAGATAGCACTGAAATGTATTAACATTAAACTTGGAGTAGTTTGATATAGGAATCCTGTTATTGTTAAAATACGGAATGTGACTTTACCAGCAGCATCTCACATATTTAGTACATCACCTTATTCTTACTCTTCCTCCAATCTAGCAATCAAGTACCCTCGTAAAAGTATGGCTTCACAGCAGAAAAATCTACTACGGATTCCATAAAAGCTGTCTCAGATTATGTACACCAGTGCAGAAGGCTTGGACTGAAAATCTGCCTTCTTACCCTAGTCATCATTGGTGCTTTTGACAACACCTGGCACCCTAGTATCCTAACTCGCTTACGAGAACAAAACTTTACTTCCAATATCTACAATACCATTATGAATTTTCTATAGGATCGTCCAGCCCACTTCACTTTAGGAAATATTTTAATCCCAAAAGTAGCCACCAGAAGCTGCCCCCAGGAATCGGTATTAGGCTCCCACCCTATTAAATGCCATTGTTAGGGGCTTAATATCACGGCTTGAAGATGTACCGATCTGGAGATTATGGTTTATGCCGATGACATAATGATCACTTTCAGAGGTACTTCCCATTCCCACATTCTCTCCATGCCCCAAATAGAACTCCAAATCACGCAGGATTTATGTAGCAAACAGAAGTTGGAAATCTGCACTGATGCCAATGTAGTGAGGAATTATACATTTGTCATTCTACAATTACAGCATGGGAGCTAAACGTAGGAGCAGAAATAAAATACTTGGGAGTGATGCTGGACAATAAAATGGACTTGTATCCTCATATATTATACCGGGAAAACAAATTAGAGGACATCCGTATGAGCCCAGTGGATATTCCAAAACTTCTTGGGGCATTTCATATCTTCATTTTATCATGATATACAATCATGTCATTCTTCTCTTAGTAATGTATGCTGCGGAGGTCTGGAGTATCTCTATATCCCAAAGGACTAGTCTCAAATTTTCCCTAATTCAAGACCCATTTTGATTTGTACAACAAAAACATACAGGACACCTACAAACAACACTCTGTAAACAATCGCCTGTGCAATGCCAATAGATCAAGTGTTCAATTACATAACGACATCAAAGGCATCTTCAGAGGTCAATTCACAAATGCAGTAATCCCTATACTAAAAAGAACAAAAACCCCAACAAGTTCAAATGTATCTATCCCAAATATAATCACATTGCCATAGGTATTACAAGAACGGTAGCAACAGCAGAAATTCTTCACAGAAACGGAAAACATGTTGGAGCAAGAACGGTGGTCATGAAAAACTCGAAAGAGATCTTCATTGGAGTAAGAAGACTAGACCTTGAATTCTCAGGCTGAGCTTCTGTGCACAGCTGTGGAGTAGATCGAACAACAGAAAACCGTCACCATAAGCTATGCTATACATGTAGACCCTTAAGCCGCTACCGCTAACAGAAGAACAACCTACCTGTTGGCCGTTAAACTCAGAGAAAACAAAATCATCACTCTCAATAAGGAAAATAAGATTACTCTCCAGTGGGACAAAGGTCATGCAGGACTACGTGAGAACGAAAGAGCCGACTACCTCGCGAAGATTGCTGCCAGTCACAAGACTGCTTGATTTACAACTCTATTCCCATATTACATAAAATTTGAAATTTCATCTATACCAGATGCGATGATGCCTTCCACACCAAACATTTCATCCCCAATATAGCTCACAGAATACCATTATCTATCTGGCCAAATCACATCCATCCAATTCTTTACAAATTAAGGCCGCTTTCAAACTTACCTCCACAGTGAACATAAGGGATTCGCCATTCTGTAGCTGCCTGAAAACCCTCCACAGACGGCCCTATACCTGATGACAGAATGCAGCAAGAATTCAAGAGACGATCAGTTCCCTGCCAATAGTTCTGAAGATTCATTTCAACACGGTTAAAGTCGCAGAATTTCTCAAGAGTATCTTCCTCATACTTGAATAAAATTATCTAAATATGTATTGTTCAACACATGTAAACCCAAGTGATACACCTGTAGGTCAAACAAAATGAGTTTGAAAATAATTCTTTTAAATAAAAAAACCTCGGCTAAAATCGTTATTGATGATCTTCATTTAGGTTTGCGAAAGGTCTACGTTACGATTACAGAAAGTAAAATAATATACATGTGAAGCTTTTGTTAAATAATAATGAATTGACACTTCTTGATTTTAATAAAGCATTCAAGGCAGCAGACAAATGCGTACTATACAAACTATGACTGTTTAACATTTCTTAATACGCCATTCAGTTTCTCTGTTTCATGACCGCCAACAATATTTCATGGTAGGTGGTATTTCTTCATACTGCCGCAAGATGAAGTCTGGAGCTCAAGTATGGGTACTTGAACCGCAATTATTTGTGATTGATAATGATATAAGCACCACATAAAATACCGTAGATATAACATTATGTTGATGACTTGAAAATTCATAGGTTTTTACATTCTGGTGAGTCGAATGACATGCTGAAAATCATGGAAGAGGACTTAAAATGCATTTTAAGCTGAGCATATTTAGATTAAAACTTTACTCAGATAAATCGCAACATATTCTAATGGAGATTCAGATTTTCGACACCATTTACAATAATTACATTAAATTAAAACGCTATTCAGTAAACAAATACTGTGAAAGATCTTGGCATGCATATGGACAGAAAGCTCGAATGGAACAACCAGATATCGTTATGTTAAGTAAATAATTTCCCTATAGCATTACATTAACCGCATGAAAAAAATGCTTCCTCTTAGTACTAAAACATTCATAGAATCGCATGTCAAAACTCATTTCGATTGCTAAAACAAATGCGCATTGTTGGCCACAACTTGCCCTTGGTAGGTATGAAGAATAAACAAAATTGATCCGTCGGGACGACTCCAAGTTTCACATGGTCCAGCTGTTGGTTATACAGACCCACAGAGACGCGCAGTTTCCAGTTTGAGCACCACGCACCACGTTTAGGGGGAGAAATCTTTCCAATGTGCATCATCCATGACACCGGACAGCGTGTGGTACAAGCAAGAAGATTTTGGAAAAATTGGATGAGCAAGAATGGATGTCTACATTGCAGCTCCGTTACCACAAGGGCTCCTGCAGAATTATACAATACTTTTTTTACTTCGTTCCGATGGAAGACGGAACAGGCAGAACTGCTTTACCCCTGAAGTGCAGAGGAAGAAGAAAACTTAGTCACACTTGCAGAAAAACTACTAAGTTACAGATCTATGCCTGTGTAGGTAATTTATGAACGAATAAAGCCACGTTACAGCTGAAAGTATCCTAAGGATCATAAAACGAATGCTTTTCCCTATACAGAACCTGAATAATAAAATATATGGCGTGAAAGAACATCTTCGGTAGCACAATTGGAGTATGTAGGGTATGTACGTCCTACCATTCTACGCTTTATAGGAAAAACACGCTTAAGCTTAACTTCTATAAAAAGAAACTAAAAAGTAAAAGAAAATTTTACATTTTTGTAACAGTATTTCAAGTCGATAGTTCTTTTCAAAATACAACAAAATTTCACACAGCTATGGCTCACAAAGTAAATATAAATAGATGATTAACATGAAATTTATACTTAAAGAATTTTTGTATAAAATAAATCAATTAATACGGAAAGCTCAGATATTATTACAAAAATTGCCTTCTCGTTTCCTGAGGGCGAGAAAATTTCTAGGATAGAAATCCAAAATTATTCATATTAGCAGGGTGTAAGCTTGAATTTCTGTAAGTATAAATCCTGCTAAAACGAATGAACATTGTTGGTATATGTGAGAGATGAACCAGCCTGTAGGATGGCTCTAAGTTCCACATGGACTAGTTGGTGGTTTATACATGGTGTGTAAAAAAGAATGTATAAACATTCTAACAGGTGCTATCTGCGCATTGTGGAGTTGCATTGAATTATCTATGGGCCATGTAGATTGGTGTTTTCTCATTAAATTTCGATACCCATATGACTCTTATAACCCACATGTGACGTATGATAGGGAACCAAATGGTTGGGGCACACTTGAGATTTGAGGAACGGAAACTCATTTTAAAGTGGTGGTTAAAGTTTGGAAATGTAGGTAAAGCTCAATATGTGTTGGATGTGAATTATGAAACACCGTCCACAAGACGCTTGACAATTAAGGCTTTATGTAAGTTGAGGTGCATGTGTTATGCACTAGGGAAGTTTCGGAGCCCTCTTTCCGAAAGTCCTGATTCTTTGGTTGTGGTTTTAGAGTCGCTTGCAACGTCGCGTCAGAAGTCTGTACGTGACGAAGGAGTCAGCAGTGAGAGTGCACGACTCACTCTGAAAGCCATTAAGTGGTAAGTGTTAGTAAAAGTATTACTGCACGCATGAAATTACAAAGATCCTAATCGCAGTGTGCTGTTTTATGAATGGTATGATAAATGAGAATGAACTTGTGACGAAGATTATATGATGTGATGAAGACGAATTAAAACTTAACGGAGTATTAGAACGTCATAATGGTGTTCATTGGGCACCAGAAAATCCACACGTGCATGTCGACAAAGTAGTCAATGCATCGGAATGGTGTTCGAATGTCTGTTGTGGATTGTCATCTAGGGGTTTAATAGGACCCTTCTTCTTTGAGGGTATAGTTACTGAAGCCAGGTATCTAGAAAAGTTAAGCCATCAATTTTTCCAGCTAAAAGTGCACTATATAGAAACAGTGAGTGCTTCTACTAACAAGACTGACCCTTTCCCCACACCATCAGGGAAACGTGCGGGCTTTCCTGGACACTGTATAAGACAAACAAGTGCATTTGAGTTTCTAGCACGTCTACAGGATGTAACACCTCTGGAATTTTACCTTTGGAGACCTGGAAGGATACCATAACTCACAGGACACCACCTACGCTGGAGGTCCTTCGTTAAGAAATTGCAACAGCATGTGCAGAAATCCCAACGGACCAACGTTGTTCAAGCAGCCATGTGTCTGGCCGCTAACGGAAACAATTTTGAGAACCGTAAGTAACTGAAAGGTGCAGAAAGCTTGCATTAAACCTGTGACATAGTGAAGTTCAGTACTAACAGACAATAAAGAATTTGTGTTCGTTAAAGTGAGTATACATATCAGAGCTCCTGAGGCGAATATCAAAGACAGAGTTTTGTAGTAGAACCGGAACTTAAGTGTCGCTTAGCAGTTACTTCACTAGTTAAGAATATGTTTGTCAGCTTTGCTCGTAAATCGTTAAATTGGGAGAAATTGGCTATTTATTCATTGCGTTTGTTGAGGTTGTATAAAGCGCAGAAATACTTTTCTCTTAATATAATGTTAACGTAAATTTTCTGTTTATATCTTTTTCTGTCTTATATGAAGGGTCCAGGAAAAAAACAAGGTAACTAATTTTTTTTCTAAAAGGAAAACAGGAAAAGAAGCAGGCAAGTCAACTGTTCCAACGAAAGAACCAGATAAGTCATATGCTCACCAACATACAGCAGTACACCTATCCCGCCATTTACTTTTGTTAATTTTGTTGGATTTTTCTAAAAATGTCCCAATACCGAATATAAGTACCAACGATGTGTACTACAAGCGTCAGCTATCAAAGCATTCATTCAACACCCACATTCTCTCTAAAAACCAGTCAGCTTTCTATGTATATCAGGAGGGTATTGGAATGAAAGGTCCCAACGAGGTAGCCTCGTTTCTGTTTCATTTCATTATGAACTATCTTAATGAGGCTGGAGGGCAAAATAAAAGTTTCACTGTTTTTCGCTTCATGTATTACGTGGTTCATAATATCATCGATGGCTTGACAAACACCAGGATCACATTTCCAAAACGAGGTCATTCATACATAGAATGTGATAAGAACGTTGGTCTTTGGAATTTTAAACAAAGGATGAAAACCCCAGAGGAGTTCAAAAGAATGATTGCAAATTCAAGAACCAAAGCATCGCCTTTCATTGTTATGAATGTCAGGAAATGGTTGTATGATTGGAAACATTTTTAGATCAAAAATATGTACTGAAGTTTAAGACCCAGCCCGTGAAGGAAATTGGGGCGTCATCCGTTCGTCCCCCACGTCTACTGAACTGGAGAGCTACATATAACGGAGCGATGGTATCCAGTATCATAAGAAAGCCTGACAAAGGTGCTTCAACACAGAGGTCAGGAGAATATGAGCTACCTTCTTTAGCCTATTGAGGTAATTTTAGTAGAAATATTATTCTATCCTTCAAATTTTCTCATAAAATGCTTATATGCAACATATTTAACAAATTTTTGTATTCTACGCAGCTCTTCTACATATTTCATGAAATTCTTTGGTCAACCAGCAGTGAAATTATTCCAAGGATTGGCACATAACTGATAACTTGTGAGATAACTGAGAGTTTCCGCGGTTGTAATAATAATAATAATAATAATAATAATAATAATAATGAATTGTATTTACATGATGGTAATACAATCTCAATTACAAACAAAATCTCGGATAGCTGAAATGCCTGGTTCACTTTCTGTTTCAGATGACTTCGTGGTTTGTTTCCTGAAAAAAGTGCTGTTGGAATGAACTTTTTTGTTTTGTGTGATATTATTGATATAAAAGACATTAAGTACCATTTTATTTGGTCCACTAGATTTGAAACTTCAATATTTCACTTTGTTTTAAAGAAGTATTTTGTATATAAATCTCCCATTGTGTTTTATAATTAAAAATTCTATTTCTGGGTTTCTTGGAAAAACTGACTTACCTGCTTTTTTTCCTGGACCCTTCATATGTAGAATTTTTTCTTTTATAAATCGAGAACTTTAATGATCTTAAACATATATTTTCCTTTGGGAATCAAATTCAAGATCATGTTTACTTTCTCTACTACGTATAGTAAGCAGGGGAAGTATTATATTCCACCCAAAAATTCCATACGACATTTCATCGGAAATACATTTTTTGAGGTGTCATGAATCCAAATAAAGCATTCTTGGAAACATGTCCGTGTGTGTGCCTGTATCTGTCTGTGAACAGCATAACTCAAAAACGAAAAGCTGGATAAATATTAAACTTGGTATTTGAGTCTAGTATCTTCCAAGGATGCGACACGAAGACTTTCAAGAAACTCCCCCACCCCAGACTACCCTTTACACGGAACATTTTTCAAAAACTTTTATTTTCTCAAAAGGCTCTAATGTTTTTGATTAAAATATCACATGCTTATAATATTTTCATTGCAAATAGAATGTATATCTTTAAATTTCTGGGAATGCTGCCAAAAGTCCATTGCATTCTGAATGACTTTTGCATAACTGATAAACCGTAAGAGATAGACAAGATTTCACTAACCAAAAAGTGTAGATCTCGTAAAAAAACACAATTTATGTCACATACATCTTTTTTGTCGAATGAAGTATTTCCGAGATATCTCTTGTTATTTGTTTGAATTTTGCGATACTTATACCTTTTCTCAAATAGGAATTCTTATTCGTTTTTTTATGCCCTGGACATTCAAAGAGAATGGGATGCTCCACATAGCAACTAACTCTTAAAAAATTTGACTATCGCTTAAAGCTTACCATATTCCCCTTGTTAAAGAAGTTAGCAATAAGATAAGATGGAAAGTAAGCGTTTGTAAAAATAGTTAGTACAAGGACAGGGAAAGTATTGAGTGCCACACATCAGATTTCTGTCTTACTTCCTCTTTTTTAAAATTTTAGATTCACCGAAGGAGGTGGCGTCGCGGTAACGTGTGTGACTCGTTTATTTCAGTAAAATACAATAGTTAAAGGTTGCAGCTTATTCATAATTAGATTTATCTACAGCACACGCAAATTTGACCATGTAACGCTAACCCTGATATTTGTAGTTGAGGTTGCTCAGCTTCAGTTATGTATTACTTTCTATACTACGTACAGTAAGTACAGTAAGGGTTTATTTGTTTACCTGAATTTGCATAGTGAGATGTGTTTTTATGTAGGATCGCAGCGATGTGATACGATTTCTTTTTAAGGGTACCACGTATAAGGTAGTACGTTTTGGCGTTACAAAGAAATTCAAAATTATTCCAAAGTGTGTTGTGGCGATAATTTCTTTGGCATACCAAAATTGTATTTCCGCCCCTCTATTTTGACCCTGAAAATTTTTTATATTTAGCAGACTTAATTAGTTTTATGTTATGGTTACGTAATTTTCTTGGTGTTGCTACATTATCACTTCCTCCTTCTTTCTCCTTCTCTCAACCGTTTTCTCCGTCCTTCTTTCTCTCGTCTCTTCCGTTTTATTTCATTCCGTTGTTTGCTGTGTGTATGAGTGTGTGTATGTGTGTTGTGCATGTGAGAAGTGTCTCAAGCATTTCTGTGAAATTCCTGGATTTTGTGTGTCTGATACAACTACACTAATCTTTAAATTTCACTACTGACTCCCGATATTGAATTCTTATGTGTGCTATACCACGTTGCTACTGTATCTTACGCCTCTGTTAATAACTTGTGCTAGTGAAATTATGAATCTTGCTTTCTAATGACAAATTTGTCTCTGTAGTGCATTACAAATGTGTTGTATAACCTAACATTTCTGACCAGTGCTCAGATTGAATGATCTTTTCTTTACAGTCAGTGTTCTTACTGTTTTACATTTCAGATACTATCAGCTTCATTTTTGTATGATTTTAACGTAGGCATGGCTAGTTTATGCTAAATACTAGGAAAATTTCTTTGTTATTTACCTTGCAACCTAGATTTGGTTCATAGCATTGAATTTATCTTTTTGTACTAATTTTCAGCATCGTATTACTCATTTTAGCATATTTTGTTACTTTGTGTACAATTGCACTACTGGTTTTGTTTACATTTAGCCTCATTAAGTTTATTTGCTTTTGGCCTCACAATATAACTACTTGGCTTTCATTAGAATCTGATATGATACTATAATTCTTTGTCACTGTTGTATCTGTTTCAGTGAATGTTTCTGGCTTATACTGTTTCATACTGAGTGATTAATTCTCACCTGAGTACCACTGACTTACATATTTGATTTATTGCTAATTTCTGGTATTGTCTATGGAATTTTTTAACTGCGTTGTGTTATAAATGCAAGCTCAACCTCTCTCACAGCATTGATATTTATGCATTTTGCTCATACCTACTTTTGTTTCCGATACAATTTATATTTTTACATGGTGTATGTACACTCATCTTTTCATTACAGCTACTGTTTAATTGCATACCTGTGTCTAATTAATTCTTTTTGATACTTTTCTGTGTTAATACTGTGCCATATAGTTTTACCATGCCAAGGAGAAATAACAGACAACCCTCAGATATGTCTGTGGAAGACCACTCTCCTACGCCTTCTTCTGATGCTGGATCATCGTCTCTAGTGACCACCAATAAAGATTTAATTACACTGGTACAAGCAGTTGCTCAGGGTACTGTGTCTGCTAGTCGACCCTCTGTCGAAGCTCATTTCTTTAATGGTGCAGTAGACAATTCTTTTGATTTTCTTAATACTTTGAAATATATCTTATGCTAATAATGGGTCATATTTGCAAAATGTTAAGTATATGCCTTGTTACCTTAAAGGTGCTGCTATACAATGGTTTCAGACATTTTGTCACAGACATCCCTCTTATAATTGGGCTCTTTTAAAATCCTCTTTTATTATAGCCTTTCAGGTTGCTTACCAAGATGAATTGTTAGAAATCAAACTTCGACATAGAATTCAATTGGATTCTGAACCTATTTTGCAGTATGTTTATGATGTACTGGCTTTATCTGATCAGGTTAACCCTAGTATGGCTCAAACTGAGCAAATAAGAAATTTACTAAAAGGTCTGAAACCTGAGTATGTCAAAATTATCCCGCCAATTAGCCCTCTTACTGGAAAGGATCTTTTACAGGTTCTTAAGCGGGTGGATAAAGCACAATTTTATATGACACAAAGAGAGCACCTGGTCGCTGAACAGACACAAACTACAGGTTATGTTGTGCCTCCTCCACCTCGGGCTCTACCAGCTGGGACCACTAACCCTTTCTTTACAGGTCATTCACCTTTGCCTGCTCTTCTAGCTTCTTCTACTAATGATGTCACTGAGTTAACTGCAAAGGTGGATAAATCAGTTGACTAAATAGCTATATGCAATGAATACTTCTCATCCTGAAAGGAACAGACCATTATCTTCCACACAGAGAGGACAATGACAACCACATTCACCACCTCCAGATGGGCGGCAACCCCTGATTTGTTTCTTCGCAAGACCTTGCTCTAGATTTAAGTTTTATTAGCTTTGTGTGTCCCCTGCCTTTTTGTAATATTTTGTGTAATTTTTTCCTTGTATATTGTGACCCTGATGCTTTGTCCAAATCTTGTTCCAGTGTGTCGGTAGTCCAAGAAAATACTTCCCCTCCACAGAAGAGGACAGCTCCAGATCGTCAGAAGAATGGTGGTACTTCCCCGGCCGCACCCACACAGGTTTCCAGTTGAACTTCAGCTTCGACCCTCTCACCATGGCAGTCTACGCATGTGTTTTACCTCTTGACTTGTCTGTGCCGGTAGGGCCCGTCGGTCACAGACCTATTTCTACAGAGTTCCAGCTATGTTACTGTTGCCGTGGTGTTCGAGTGGTACAGTTATCCGTGTGATAAGTTTTTCCATCTTTTCTTCGTCGGGTGTGGTTCAGTGGTGGGAACAGTTACCGGAGAAAGCAGTTTTGCTCCATTCTCAAACAGTATGTTGTGATATACTGTACACATACAGAAGAGGAGTTACGAGCTGGGGATTTCCTTGGGACTGCTTTATTGTCAAACAGAATTATTGTCCATGTGTGGATTTATTAGAGCTGTATCTTTTTATTCTTTGTATGTTCAATATTGTAGGCATATATTTTATTTGTGTTATTCATTTTTTTTCTTAGTGGGGACGGCTAATTGTTGAGAGTGGGGGGAATATAACGTATGTGAGTATTGTGGCGTCGGACACATTATTGCTTTGTATAATATTGTTGAGCTAATTGTTGTGTTTGTGTGTTAAGTTCCTGTCCAGGGGCAATTCCATCTTCCTAGTTGGGGGGTGAAGGCAAGTCGAGGGAATAGCCTCTTTGTGTGGCTTGGCTTCACTTGTAGCCAGAGTCTAATGTAGATCTTCAAAGGGAATGGTTGTGTGTGCGTGATGGGTGTGTATGCGTGTGGCATGTCCCCCAGTGTCCTTCTGTAACCTTTTGTGAATAATATGGAGTACCTTGTTCATTATATTAAATCAGAGGTAAATATGAATTTATGGATTTTTAAATGTTCTAAATATCCCACGCCCGCTTAGTTTTGTGCAGCAGGTTTTTGGTATCTCTCGTGTGCCACTGAGTTACGTTCCTCAATGTTTATTCCGGGGTAATTAAAATTAATATTTTAGGTGCAAACTTTTCGGCCTCACCCCGATGTATAACATTTTGTTTTCTCTGGAATTGTTGAATCACTGATTTAAGTCATTCCTGACTTTGGCTAAATTTAAAAGTGATTTAAGGAACCCTGTTTTAACAAATGGAATATAAAATGCTAGTTTTTAAGTGTGTAATATCTTACTCTGAACGATGCAAATATTCTACTTTTTCTTTCTTTCTCTTTAGGCATCATTTTGGTGCACTGAAAACGGTTTTTAACCGTTGTTCCATTTATTGGGATAACTTTTATTTCAGATATGTATTAATATTTCCCCTATATTGTTAAATTAGTTTTCTTCTGTTTTCATTCTGCTATCCATGTGTTCCTATTTTTGGTGGTGCAGAAGCGAAGGTCTTACAGCATAAATCCAACATATATAAATAGATAAATAAGTAAATATATAGTAAAAAGTTCAATACTATATTATTTATGTAACATTATTTAACACTAATAAACAATATTTAATACCCTGTTCAATAATAACAAGTTCTATCCTTTTCCATTTCTATGTCTCTCAGATGCAAATGATTGAGTATGAACAAAAACCTACTGAAGCCCCAAGCTGAGCAGGGGGCAGAGAGCGACTCCCTTTTGCAAGGAATGTGGCGATACAGAGTTGATTTGATCGCATGATCGAGAGGAGGGGAATAAGTTTAACACATCACCACTAGCCACTTAATTGTGGGATAACAGTAATTTATGCAAGAAGTGGATAGTATTTATGGTTACCGTACGACTGAATGTAGTACAACAATTTTCACGAATTTTACATTAAGATTATCTACTAGTTGGATACAACATTTTATGCTACATTAGGATTGTAAATGATGGGAAATAAGCAACGAAATAATTCGGCATTCATATCTCACATAAGAGAGACCGTCTTCATAAGTTGGTAAATGAGACTTTGACTTCCCTCCCTGCTTTTCATTTCTTATTATCAGGCGTGTTGAACGGTACACAAGACATCCACTGGCATTCCCTTCCTGGAAGAGAAGTGAGCAGGTGTTACGGACTAAGATGTAGCCTATTATCAGTACAGTATGTTACCTAATTGTAAACTCAGATCTTAATTATTCCATATTTCATTGCTCAGAGAAAAGAATATGACGACTTGAGTAAACATGGAGTTGCGTTACGACTGTCCTTAACACTAAAACCTATGTTTGTTGTATTATCTCCTACCTCTATAATTTTACGAGTGCAAACCAAAAAGTCTTTGTTCCTATTTTTCTGGTAACATAAGATATATACAGCCAACTAAACATGTAGATATTATTCCTTGTACCCTTCAATATTTTGCCACATAGTCCCCGTGCCAGTTCAGAGATTTGTCCCATCGCAGCACTAATTTTGCGATGCCGCTGCGGTAGAAGTCGGCCGTCTGAATGCGGAACTGTTGTCTTGACTTCGTCGTCGCAAGTGAATCGCTGTCCTGCCCGGAACTTCTTCAGCGGACTGAAAAGATAGAAATCACTAGCGACAAGATCCGTGTTGTATAGTGGATGCTCTAGAAACTCCCAGTTAAAGTTCTTTAGCTTGCCGACGGTCTTTTTGCCACATCTGGTCTCGCATTGTCGTAGAGGCTGATCACGCTGTCAACATGGAAAATCCTGCGGCGCTTCTTTCTGATCGCAGCCCGAAGAAGTTACAGTGTGGAACAATATATGTCGGCATTGACGGTAGCTTGCGGCATGAAGTCCAGCACGAGCGGTCTACGGCAATCCCAGAATGCCGTTAACATCCCTTTGTGAACAGATGACGCAGTACGGAATTTCTTTTTCACAGGAGAATGCGGATGTTTCCACACCGTACTTTGCTGTTTTGATTCCGGCGTGTAATGCAGTATATCCACGATTCATTGCTAGTAAAAATGCGGTCCAGAAAATTGTCATCCTCCTCGGCATATCTTTGAAGGTGATTCAAAGAAGCAATCATTCGCTTGCCTTTCATCACGTCATTCAACTGCTTAGGAACCCATCGACATGAAACCTTCCTGTACCCCAAGCACTCGTGAATGATGTCATAAGCACTCCCAAAAGAAATATCTAGCTCCTGAGCAATGTCTTTGATGCGCACGCGCCGCTCTACTTTCACCCACGCATCCACGCGGGCAATATTGTCATCAGTCACCGATACATGTGGTCTCCCCGCACGCGCATTGCAATGCAGAATTGCACGGCCATTTTCGAACTCAGAACACCACCATCTCACACTTCTCAAAGCAAGACACCTTTCTCCATAGGATGGCTGGATTTCCCTGTGGATTTTGATGGGTGTTCGTCCCTTACTCCATTGAAAACGGATCACACTTCGTTGCTCATAAGCCGTGGACGTGTTAAGCACACCTGCCATTTGAATGCACTGACAGCAGCGCTACCGCCGGCAGCAGCTGGAAACTATGAGGACCGGCCCATGAAAAGTCCACTACTTCGAAATTATATGTTGGTTTTTGTTTTACATTCGTAATTTGGACGAAAAAAATATGGGCAAAGACTTTTTGATTTGCCCTCGTAGTTAAATAGCCCTGTACTTTTAATAAGGGAGAGTAGGTTTTTAAGAGGTTTCCTTGAGAATATGAACATCTGGGTGTATCAACCCCAGTAATTCATATACTTTCCTATAACAATGCTGCACATTTGAAGATTGTATGATAGCAGTTTCGCCCTCTTTACATAACCTGCATAATGGTTCTTATTTGAAGATTCCCATTGTATGGAGGTATTTCCGTAACCTACAATCTCCGTCAAGAGCCCGGGTATCATGTTTATTTAGGATCTATTGGGATTAAATACATCTTGAGTGAGTGAGTGAGTGAGAGAGAGAGAGCGAGGAGGATAGTTTACTCATGAATCCCTTACTGTGCTTGCATCCCGTTTAACCATCGTAATTTGTGCTGTAATAATTAATACATTCCACAATGGTTCGAACACAATTTAAAGTAATACGAAATACTGGTTCAGGCCCAGTAAAACTTTGAGCAGACCCTTTCCTTGCCAGAGTATCTGCTTACAAGAATATGACAAAATGGTTTCATCTTTTAACAGCCACAGTACGCCATTGGTATAGGAAATCGTTACTGTTTTGCGTACCGTACCATAATACGCAAATTATGCACGATATTGAATACAGTAACAAGCCGTTTATTGTAACAGGGTTGCATAAATGTTTAAACCACATGGCTACATTTATTCTCGGAACATTTCAACAAAAACAAAATACGTCCCTTGACTATTTCATAACCTAAGACTACATCTCATAACAACGTTTTCGCCTGTTGTGATGGACACACGCTGTACATATGTACAGAGTTAAAACGTGTTACAGGACTTAACTTGGGTCAAGGCAGATGAATGCTTCCCCGGGGATTAATGGCAACTTGTGTGTGGCACACGTGACGGACGTGTAGCCTAGCCCGCAGGTGCTGTCCACAATGGGGGAGTGAGGTCTCTCGTTCCCAATGAGGCGTTTGGTCTGCTGTTTGAATAATTACCAGAGCATCACTTGAGCTTTCTAAACAGAACTGAACAGCTGGGTTAGGAAACAAATGCCTAGAGAGGTAAAACAATTGAGACGATGTTAAATACTTTATGTCGGGCTTTTCAATATTCCGCATACAATATACATCAGTAGCTACAGTTTGAAGCATGAATGGGATTTATTTGAAATAAATAATACAACCATTAATAACGGATATCTCGGAAACGGCTGATGCCACAAAATTATTTAAAATACATTTTGTTTTAAACAGATTTACGTTTTCGTCTATCGTTTCACGTTTGCAGTTGTACATGATTATGCTATAACTTCTTTCGAATAAAGAGAATTTCGAATACTATCCCCAGAAAATTCAAAGATGTACATTTTATTTTGTCATGTATGCCTACTATATGGTATTTTAACCAAAATCGTTAAGAGCCATTTTTAAAAAACACACGAATTTCGAAAAACGTTCTTTGTAGAAGGGTATTTTGGTGTGAAGGAATGTTCTCATAAACCTTGTCCCATCTTTGGAACTTAATGCCAATTTGGTATTTATTAGACTTTTCGTTCTTGAGTTATGCTGTTCATTCATACACACACACACGCACACGGTTCTTTTTCTAAAATATCTTTTTCGGATTCAGGGTCCTCAAAACACGTATTTCCTGTGAAATCTTGGTAACAATTTTTGGGTGGAATGCAATACCTTCTCTACCTGCTATGAACGTGGTAGGGAAAGTAAAAGACTGATGTGACACACTCACATGACTTTCTCTACCCTCTATTGCTTATTCGTGTGTATACAAACTATTCCTACTAAAGCATATTTTTCTTTCTACTTCATTTTAATCCAAATAAACCTTTGCACATATCATTATGGTCATAAAGGGAATAGTGATAGTCAAGTGTTTTAGAATGACCTTAAAATTCCATACACTTTCCATTACATCACGAATAATTGAAAGTCGACAGGATTTAAAAGAATGTATTGAGCAAGAACATTAATAACGTACATCTCGGAAACGGCTGATGCCACAAAATTATTTTAAATAAGTTGTTTGTTTTAAAGAAATTTACATTTGTTTTGTGTAGTACATTTTCGTCTGTCGCTTAACGTTTGCCAGTTATGCAAGATTATACAAAATTCCTTCCGAATTAAGAGGACTTTACAGGCTATTCTCAGAAAAATTCAATATATACGTTTTATTTGTTATGTAAATATCTTTCATATATGGTACTTTAATCAAAATCGTCACATCCGGTTTTAGAGCATAAAAAATTCAAAAAAATCTTCCATGTAAAGGGTAGTTTGGGGTAGGGGAATTATCTTGAAAAGCTTCGTGTCGTATCTTTTGAAGGTGCTGAACCTAAATACCAACAGTGTTTCCGAATTTTCTTTTTATGCTGTTCACCGACACACACGCATATATATATATATATATATATATATATATATATATATACGATGTGGCTTGTATGTGTGTATATTGTCGCGCCAGACACATTATTGTGTCGTTGGTGACAGTATTGTTGGGGTAATTCTTTCAGCTTTGGGTTTGAAGTTCGTCTGGCTTGGCGGTTCGCCACCTTTTGACTAGCGACCTTATCCACAGACGCAAATAGTGGGGGAAGTGAGCGTTACTTCTTTGTGTGTTGTGTGTTGAGCGTCACTTTTGGTCGAGTATTGAGTCTGAAAGAAGGTTGTATGTGAAGTTGTGTGAATGTAACGGCATATGTGTAGCATCTCCCCTCAATTTCTTCCTTTATCTTTTGTGTGCGATGTAGGGGCACGTGCTTATACTGAATAAACCACAGATAATGTATTAATGTGCAATT
Organism: Deroplatys truncata; assembly: GCA_030765065.1. NCBI lineage: Eukaryota > Metazoa > Arthropoda > Insecta > Mantodea > Mantidae > Deroplatys > Deroplatys truncata. Next base: position 213,888,466 of record CM060978.1, on the reverse strand, counting down.
CTGTGTATTTTGTTATAACTATCCCACGCCTGCTCTGGAATGTCTTATTTAAGGTCCTGATGGTAGAAAAAGTAAAAATGTAATTTTTCTTTTTTTTTAAAGCCCGTTCTTCCTAAATGCGGCACCTAGGAGGTAGATACTGACCATATACGGAATGAAATGATAATCGGAAAAGGAAGCATGTATCTACCTGTATTTGCCAGTTATGAGAACTGAAGAAAATCTAGAAAAAACCTCAGTCTAAGAGGACTGTCCAAGCGGGATTTAGAAGTAAAAGTGACTTCGATTTTGTACAATTTTTCATTTTACTTAAAACTCTGAGATCAGTCACATTTTAGAGTACTATTAAGCATATTTTCGGAAACAAAGTGTATGTCATACATAGTTTCTCCAAGTCTATTGTAAGTGAGAATGACTACACAGCTGAAAAGCAAAAAATATGATGTGATACATTCACATGACTTTCTCGACCCTCCATCATTTATTAATGGGTATACAAACTATTTTTTACTAAAGCTTATATTTCTATTTACTACATTTTAATCCAAATAAACCTTTGCAGACGTAGCTACATTACACATTTCGTTACAAGTTCATAGAGAACAGTGATAGTCAAATGTTTAAGAAATGGGCGCTATATGCCGGCCTTAAAACTCTATACTGTTTCCATGCAATGGCGAGAAACAACTGAATGCTGAAAGGACTTTCAAGAGTGGCCAAGTAATGAAAAATGTGAACCTTTAATAACGGATATGCCACAAAATATGTATTTGAAGTAAATTGTGTGTTTTAAAGAGATCTACATATTTGCGTAGTACGTTTTCGTCTATCGCTTAAGGTTTACCAGTTGTACAAATTATACAAAATTTCTTACAACTGAGGTGAACTTCACAGACTATTCCCAGAAAATTCAAGATATATATTTCATTTGTCATGTAAATGTCTTTAATATATTGTGTTTTAATCAAAATCGTTTTGGCCACTTTTTAGAAAATAAGAAATTTAGAAAAATGTTCCACGTAAAGGGTAGCTTGGGCTGGAGGATTTTCCTGAACAACTTCGCGTCGCATCCTTGAAAGGTATTGAACCTAAATAAAGAGTTTGGTATTTATCCGACTTTTGGTTTTTGAGTTATGTTGTCCATAGTCACACACAAACACACACAGACTGATCACTCACACGGACCTATTTCTATAAATGCTTTTTTTGGATTCAGGGGCTCAAAACATGTATTTCCGGTGAAATCTCGGTATCAAATTTTTGTGTGGAATACAATACTTCTCCTACTTACTATACGTAGTAGAGAAAATAAAAATAACGAGCTTTTTTAACTATTTCCCAGGAGCAAATGCTTGTAAGTTTTCTTTGTTTTATTTGGGAATTCTACAGAAAGCTGGAACTTCCCCAATGCATAAGATGTAAAACCACCCAATCTCTAGCGGATGAAAATTAAAATCAGTATCTTCTGTATGTGCTACAATTTACAGGAAGCTTATTACTTGAGGATACTCGAAGCTGGATTTTGGAAAAAAAAAATTCTAAAAAGTCAGCTTAAAATATTAATACAAAAATCCGCAAAACTCTAGAATCAGGATTCAGTTACGGTTTTCCCTCTGGCGATTTAAATGCATTTAGACATTTAAATGGACGTGCGTGTGTTCAAATAGTGCGTAAAATCCTAAAACTTGATTTTTCGCAAATATTTGCCAATTTAAAATGTTTCTCACAATGAACTTCTTGTTCACTTTCAAATTTTCACTATTCGTTTTACGAAGTCATATGAAAACATTTGAAGAGCCTTTTCTTGACATTTTGGACTCAGTGAAACGGCAACTCTAGGCCGAGCCCAAGAACTGTAATTACAGATAATTTATTAATTAACTTTTATTGATGTTAAATCGTACTATGTAAATATCTTTTTCTCATACTGCTTGTATATTTTAAGAAGGGTGATTTAACGTTATGTATCTATCTAGGTTACTAATATTAGTAGAGTTATAAATGGTTTAATGTAAATAATTTAAGCGCTATGTTAAAATACTGTCCACGATGGAATGTTTTAGCTACAGGAATAGTGCTTTCGAAGGCAGAAAACCTAGTTTTATTACCTCTCTTCGGTCGCAGTGCTATTATTCCTACAGCGAGGGTGTAGAGCCTTTGTCCCATTATTTGATAATTCGCCGTGACCAAGTGAGCGAGAAAGACAACCTAACGGTAAATGAAGAAAAGCCGCGATTTATATTAAACTTGGACCAATGAGATCCCTGGAAGTTTATTCGAAATAGCTAGACGCGTCGAGTCGCGCTAAAAATGGACCAATAGGAAAGGAAGCAGCCTCAGAAGCCTGAGACTATAAATGGATCTGTTTGGGGAAAATTCGGGGCAGTTTTTGTCATGTGTGGTCCGGGAGAGATGCTGCAGGATGTGTGAGATATCGCGCCAAAACAGGGAATCAAAATAGTTTTAGCAACACACCTAAGATCCGCTACTCTGAAAGCGACAATAAGAATAGTTATATTTCGTGCCATATCCACGCCATAGTTTAACAGCGGTGGACAGTATTTTACAGCGGCAATACCAGTTTTGTATACTACGAGTGTTAATTAAATAAAAAGAAACGACAGTGTCATCTTTTCATAAACAAAGCAAGTCTATGTCTTCCTATATCACCACCCGAGATCTACGTTTTCCTTTACCGAGGATAAGTCCATGCTCCCATATAGTTTAAGAAAAATTACTGCAGCTAGCCGAGGATAAATTGAAGAGAACCAACCCACTGAGAACTTCTGGAAGCAACGGGAGAAGCATCAAGGTAAGCCTAACAGCAACGAATGAGGAGGTGATCGCCGCAAACTGGCGCCCAACGTGGGGCTCGAAGGGAAGAACGACACAAACGGAGGACTAGGAAACAACGAACAGACGAAGAATCTTCAGAGGAAAGGGGCACAGCAGAACAAAATTACAACGCGAACTTCTAGTCTACCTACGTGGGACAACAAACAGCTGAGAGCATCGCTTCTAGAACTTCACCAGGATTCGAACCCGGAACGCATCAGTTAACATTGAAAAAAATACAGGTTAGAACATTTATTCCAAAAACAAACAAAAAGGCATGCAGAGTAGTGACTCAGTTTTGTGAACACATGTTATTGAGAGGGGGTAAAGTCATTACTAGGGAGGTAGAACTTACTAACGGAACCATGAGTAGGTCAAGGGAAGATTTGAAAGAACTGGATGGGGAGGCTATTGTCAGCGAAACACCAGAAGGAGAAAATATGGGTAAAGCAGAGGGAGAATCTAGGCTGGAAAGGAGACCACCGATTAAGCAGGTCATTGACGCAGGTCAAAACCAGCTGCTAATATTGCTTCAACAGTTGAGTGAACAAAGTAAAAATTTAGAAGGGAAAGTAGATGAGCTGAGTAAGGAGTCAAAAAATTTAAGTGAACAAAATAAGAGGTTAGAGGGGAAGTTAAATGAGCGGGGTAAGATCTTAAATGAGCAGAGTAAGAACTTAGAAAGCATAGTCAATGAGCAGAGTAAAAAGTTAGAAAGCATAGTAGATGAGCGGGGTAAAAACGTAGAAAGCATATTAAATGAACGGGGTAAGATCTTAAGTGAACATAGTAAGGGCTTAGAAAGAGTCGTAAGTGAACAAGATAAGAATTTAGAAGGGGAATCAAATGAGCATAATAAGGACTTAGAAAGAATCGTAAGTAAGCAGAGTAAAGACTTAGAAAGAATCGTAAGGGAACAAGATAAGAATGTAGAAGGGAAATCAATTGAGCAGAGTAGGAACTTAGAAAGAATCGTAAACAAGCAGAGTAAAGACTTAGAAAGAATAGTAAGGGAACAAGATAGGAATTTAGAAGGGAAATCAAACGAGCAGAGTAAGGGCTTAGAAAGAAACTTAAGTGAACAAGATAAGAATGTAGAGGGGAAATTAGTTGAGCTGATGAAGGGGAAGTTAATAGAAACACTTGAAGGGAAATTACTACAGATACTAGAAACTAAAGATCCGAAAACACTAACGGGAGAAGAGACGTTAAAGAAAGCTTTTGAAAGAATGTCAAAGAGGGCGCAGAAAAGAAAGCAGGAATTTAAAACAAAGAAGCGAAAGAAATGGTTGATCGAACTTAGAGAATTAGTATTGGTATAAAAAAAAACAAATCCAGCATTCAAAATAAAAAAAAAAGACATAATATCATTGATCCTGACTCTGCAGTGCCTAGAAAGGAGAGCTTTCACATGTGAATTAATGAATTATCGTAAGCAGTTGTGCAGAACATTTTTTTTGCATTACTAAAGAGACTTGAGTATTAAATGCTCATTAGTGATAGTGAAGAAGAACAAGAAACACCTTTGCCATTAATATGTTTCAGTTTCTTTCTGTTTGAATAAGTTTGTCTTAAGGTTGAAACAGCTTTTATTGTCAGAATATTTATTATTTTTTTTGATATTTAGCAATATTTGTAAATTATTAATTGGTTGGTATGCTAGCAATATGCTGACAGTTTTCTTTAAACATATAAATTAGTTCTATTAATTATAAAAAAAAGAGGTATCATAGAATGAAAAATTTATTTAAAGGTCCATACCGGGTGATTAACATTTTTGGCTCGGATACATTTGAGTTACAAGAAATAAAGAATTCCAAGATCGTAGGGAGATATCATAAACAGTTGCTCAAACCATACAGATGTTTAGAGAATGAGAAGGGTGAAGAATGTAATGAAAATAGTCAGATTAGTTTTACTCGAAATGAGGTAGCAACCCTATGAACAAATAGTAAAGGTAATACACCCGATAAATAAGGATGTAAAGAAATAAATAAATGCATAATAATTATGTACCAACATGTATGTAAATAGATTTAATTTTAGAACTTAATTGGGGTATTAGAGTATTTGTTTGCGTTACAAGTTATTCGTGTGCGCGAAGTGTATTGTGTATAAGAATGTCTCTCGGAAAACCTGTTTTTAAATGGTGAGAGGGGGTCAACCATAACAAAGTGTAGAGTGAATGACCCAAATGTAAACACCACCGGTTTGTCAGTACCCTTGTGAAGGAACAGGTATAGCGAAGGGTCTTTGTCAACAAAACAAACCAACAAAGGCCATAATCAGAGGAATTATTCTGGAAAAGAAAATTGTATCAAGTGCTGAAAAATTTATTCTTTTCTAGAACAGGGCAATTTGAAACGGCAACTCTAGGCCGAGCCCAAGAACTGTAATTACAGATAATTTATTAATTAACTTTTATTGATGTTAAATCGTACTATGTAAATATCTTTTTCTCATACTGCTTGTATATTTTAAGAAGGGTGATTTAACGTTATGTATCTATCTAGGTTACTAATATTAGTAGAGTTATAAATGGTTTAATGTAAATAATTTAAGCGCTATGTTAAAATACTGTCCACGATGGAATGTTTTAGCTACAGGAATAGTGCTTTCGAAGGCAGAAAACCTAGTTTTATTACCTCTCTTCGGTCGCAGTGCTATTATTCCTACAGCGAGGGTGTAGAGCCTTTGTCCCATTATTTGATAATTCGCCGTGACCAAGTGAGCGAGAAAGACAACCTAACGATAAATGAAGAAAAGCCGCGATTTATATTAAACTTGGACCAATGAGATCCCTGGAAGTTTATTCGAAATAGCTAGACGCGTCGAGTCGCGCTAAAAATGGACCAATAGGAAAGGAAGCAGCCTCAGAAGCCTGAGACTATAAATGGATCTGTTTGGGGAAAAATCGGGGCAGTTTTTGTCATGTGTGGTCCGGGAGAGATGCTGCAGGATGTGTGAGATATCGCGCCAAAACAGGGAATCAAAATAGTTTTAGCAACACACCTAAGATCCGCTACTCTGAAAGCGACAATAAGAATAGTTATATTTCGTGCCATATCCACGCCATAGTTTAACAGCGGTGGACAGTATTTTACAGCGGCAATACCAGTTTTGTATACTACGAGTGTTAATTAAATAAAAAGAAACGACAGTGTCATCTTTTCATAAACAAAGCAAGTCTATGTCTTCCTATATCACCACCCGAGATCTACGTTTTCCTTTACCGAGGATAAGTCCATGCTCCCATATAGTTTAAGAAAAATTACTGCAGCTAGCCGAGGATAAATTGAAGAGAACCAACCCACTGAGAACTTCTGGAAGCAACGGGAGAAGCATCAAGGTAAGCCTAACAGCAACGAATGAGGAGGTGATCGCCGCATCAGGTTTCATTATTTTAATATACCGCTGATTTTTATAAATTAAATTTTATTTTTTTAGGAAAACTCTATTATTTTACAAAGTATATTTGATTATAAATAACTATATTCGAGAAATAATACGCATAATTGGAAGTTACAATTTTTAAATTTCATTTTTAAAATAATTTCTTTGTCAAGTTGGGTAATTAGCACAGTAAAATTATTTGTATATTGAAATTACATTGAAAAAATCTGTGACAAAGCATAAACTAAATGGGTAGAAATATATATGAATTATTAATTTCATTATCTGGTGCCCCTAAATCCATCATAGCACTAGTTACGTTGCATGGAGCTTTATCGTCACCTAGCTGTACCAATTCTATCAGAGTGTGTTTAAATATTGTATATTTACAGTGTATATGTCCTAAAATATGGGTTTAGGAATTGCTTGATAGATTCATGGAAAAACGCATGATGCTTCCTTAGTTTTTAAAATCTTTTCCTGGAACCTGTAACTCTTGTCGAGTCCTAATCATATTGTTAGATCATACAAATCCACTAACAAACCCTTAAGCTTTTGAAAAGCTAATTAAGAGAGTTGCTTAATTACATAAGAATATAATTTGTTTTGTTTAAATTAAGGCATTTGATCTCACCTCTAGTAAATGGTATAAATCGTCACGGTCCTGGTATTTTTAATACGGAATCAGTTTAAAAATGCAATACCACAGCCGGGATTTGAACACGGCTCTCTCTTTAAAAAGTATAATTAATTTCATTAGTTGCAATGAATCATAATTAATTATACAATAATAAAACTTTCTAACGGTCATAGTATTTTAATGCTTTTGTTCAACTCATTAATTTTATTAATTGAGTTAAACGTTATAGAAGTGTGCGGCCATTTAGAGTGAAACTCATTTAAGGGAACATTGTACCATTGCTTTACTATTACAATGTAGATCTTGATATACCTATAGAATATTTTTTTCTCAATTTTGAGAATTGTGGATTTTGAGAAAATCGTTTTTCATGAATTTTGTTAAGCTCATTTTACATCTATATCATGTATTGAAACACACACGCGCGCACACCCACACACAGAACCACACACACTTCAATTATACGCATTTGTATTTTATATACTTTTCTCATAATTTGTATCCACAAAACATTTTTTCCCAGTCATATACATACTGATGATATCCATTCCACGTTTCCAAATCATTAATCTCGGTGACAAACTGGGAAGAATCTGGAAAACAGAAATTGCTATTCTGTATTATGTATAGTTATAACACCCAATTTATCAAAAGGCCACCAAAGACAAATAAAAATGAAATATTACATTAATGCTAATATAGTTCGTAAAATGAAATACCACCTAGGTCAACATGACAAATTAAATGGAAAACTTAGAACCCCAAACAAAAGCCTTCATGGTACTTGTTGCTGTGGGAATCAACTAGAGGATTAAAGGCGATGTACCTCACCAAAGTTTGGAACACTAGGAGGAATTTGTGGGGAAAGAGATGGGAAGCTATTTATTATATTTCCTCGCAGTAGATAAGGAAGCTCTTATCCATAGCAAGCAAGAGGTGAGGTGGCATTTCGAGGAAGACAACAAAGAATATCAAAACTAATGACAGGAAATAAAGTAATCGACGAGTAAATCATTTTAACCGCCTGAGCTACTATATTTCATATAGTTACAATAAAGATACAAGAAGAAATATTTCAGCGTATCTTTGCAACGATTAAAAGAACATTAATAAAAAGGCAACAAAGATACGCAACTGAAGTTTTATGAAACACTAGCTCTTGTTATTCTATGAATTAGAGGCCTGGATAACAAGAAATAAAGACACAAACCAAATAGTGGTGACAGAAATTAAATTACAGGATATAAAGTAGAATATAGAAATATACTTTGATATTGGAGATGAATTAAAAAAAAAATCTGATGTGCTACACTCACATGTCTCTCTCTACTCTTGTACAAACTATTTTTACAAACGCTTATTCTCCATATGATTCATGTTAATCGAGATTTAATCTTATTGCTAATTTTCTTGTAGATGTAAGGGGTTGCTTTGTGGAGCATTACATTCTCTTTGTATGTTCAGGACATAACAAAATGAATAACGAATTCCCATTTGAGAAAAGTATTGGAAAAGTTAAGGGAATAACAAGCAATATCTCGTGAATGGTTTACTCAACAAAAACAAAAAAAAAATATTATGACATAAATTGTGTATTTTAATGCCTTATACATTTTTTGTGTAGTAAAATTTTGTCTATCTCTTATGGTTTACCAGTTATGCAAAAGTCGTTCACAATGAAGAATACTTTTGGAGACATTCCCAGAAAATTCGAGATATATATTTCATTTGTCATGAAAATATCTTAAACATATGATATTTTAATCAAAATTATTTTCGAAAAACGTCCCATGTAAAGGGTAATCTAGGGTGGGGGATTTTGTTGAAAACCTTTGTGTGGCATCTCTGGAAGATACTGAATCTAAATGCCAAGTTTGGTGTTTATCCGACTGTTCGTTTCTGAGTTATGCTGTTCAAAGACACACACACGGACATGTTTCCAAAAATGCTTCTTTTGGATTCAGGGGATCTCAAAACATATATTTCCGGTGAAATCTCGGTATCGAATTTTTGGGTGGAATACAATACTTCCCCTACTTACTATACTTAGTAGAGAAAGTAATATTATAACAGACAAAATTGATTCATATAGTCATAATTGTGAGGAATACGTAAAAAAGGACATAACAATATATTTTCTGTAAAATAGTTTTACAGTATGCAAATAACGAGTGAGTAATGTTGCTCGGCCTAAGAAACGGAGTTAAGTGATGCCGGAACAGAACATTAGGACCTAATCCTTGAACGCAGATGATGATAAAAAAGAGGAGAGAAGACACACGTGCATCCAGCAGTATATGTGATAACACTAATAAAAGGATAGTAACTTGAAGACATACAATACTAAAGGGGCGAGTGTAATAATCCTAAATTATAGTGGAGAACCTTTATGGTTTTCTTGTTGTGTAGGGCTGCTAAACAATGTCATTATAGGGAAACAAATTCTCTATAAACTGTCCATGTCAGTATGTCAAAATCTCAGGATCATTTTTTACCCGCCTATACACGCTGTACCAGTTTGTAAACTGCACTTTTTTACACAGTGGGCTTCAAAATATGTATTTATGACGAATTCTGGATATGTTTTTATAGTGTTTAAGCTTACTACATACGGCAGCGTAGACGGTGGACACATGATACATGAAATGAAATTATTATTGGGAAAGGAAACTTAGGAAGAACACTTCCAGGTCCAAGTGTAAGGTACCTCCCCGGTATTTGCCGGTTATGAAGACTGAGGAAAATTCAGAAAAAAAAACTGTCAGAAAAGACGGCGCTGTCCGGATTTGAAGCGCGAATCTTCCTCTCTAGTCCGTGTTTAAATTGCTCGGCCACCCTTGGTGGTGTAATCTTTATATATATATATATGAAACTATAAGGCGTACATAATACTTTTATTGTTATGCAAAAATAGACCAAAATATTCTATTTATTACACAGAAAATAGGATGTCAGGAAAGAGTATGATCAGTTAGGACGACAGAATCGAGGAAACGTCGACTTTGTTTTGTGTTAAATTTTCGTTGTATATTGCATATGACTATGAATTAAGCAATCGCTTTAAAATACAGTATGCCTGATTGGATTTAGAATACATATTTTACAGTATTACATATGAAGTCATTGAAATTACCGTATAAATTATACAGTTTGGTTTCTAATAAAGTAATCCACAACAAACATAAACCGTAAAGTCACATGATCTGTTATTTTCCCCTAAACTATGTAACTTCCAGTAACTGTACAAGAAGCGGCAAATTAATAAATCAACCAGTTCTATATTATTAATCTGAAGGTAGCATTAAATCAAACACTAAGCAATACACAGAGAGAAAGTATGTTTAAGAAGTTTACGACTGCGATACGAGAAGAGATCAGGTGCGCTAGAAGAGGAAAATGAAATAAGTTTAGGTTGGTAGCACTGAGCGCAGCAAACCCTATTACCTAGCACATGAACACTTCTCTGCCTGAGCAGAGAAACTGGCAATTTCCTGCTAAAGTGCACGAAGCCAGATCAGGTTTGTTCAGTTACAAACAACTTATCTCTATTTTTTCTTTCTTTGTATTCTTTTTCTTTTGTTTATTTCTGTCACCTTTAACTTGTATCTTAAAAATCTGATGTGTTACACTCACATGACTTTCTCTACTCTTGTACAAACTATTTTTACAAACGCTTATTCTCCATATACTTCATGTTAATTGAGATATCGAGATGCCAATCTTACTGCTAATTTTCTTGTAGGTGCAAGGGGAATGTGGTAGGCCTTTAGCGATAGTCAAATGTTTTAAGAACTGGTTGCTATCTGGAGCATTCCATTCGCTTTGTATGTACAGGACATAAAAATGAATTACGAATTCCCATTTGAGAAAAGTTTACGTATTGGAAAATTTAAGGAAATAACAAGCAATATCTCGAAAATGATCCACTCAACAAAATAAATGTATATGACATAAAGTATGTATTTTAACGCGATCTACATTTTTTGTGTAGTAAAATGTTGTCTATCTCTTATGGTTTACCAATTATGCAAAAGTCGTTCACAATGAAGAATACTTTTGGAGACATTCCCAGAAAATTCGAGATATACATTTCATTTGTCATGAAAATATCTTAAACGTATGACATTTTAATCCAATTAATTAGAGCCATTTTTGAGAAAATTAAAATTTTCGAAAACTGTTCCATGTAAAGGGTAATCTGGGGTGGAGAGATTTTCTTGAGAACCTTCGTGTCGCATCTCTGGAAGATACTGAACCTAAATACCATGTTTGGCGTTTATCCGACTGTTCGTTTCTGAGTTATGCTGTTCACAGACACACAGACACACAGACACACACACACAGACAGACACACACGGTCATGTTCCTAAAAATGCTTTTTTTGGATTCAGGGGATCTCAAAACATGTATTTCCGGTGAAATCTCAGTATCGAATTTTTGGGTGGAATACAATACTTCCCCTACTTACTATACGTAGTAGAGAAAGTAAAAATGCGTGTATGGTCAATGACCCACGCACTAAATGTTTGTATAATAATTTTAATGATTTACACCTTATCCTTTCGTCGGTTTATCCGTCCGTCCGTCCGTCCGTCCATCCATCCATCCATCCAATTGAGAATGGCACCAAAAATACAACCTTCCAACAGGTATATCCCTAGGAAACATTTATTCCGTTTGATAACTGTACAATATAATAACATGCAGCTACATTTTAAATTCAAACCCACTATTGTATTATAATCATAACTTAACACGCTGATAGATCTTAAACTTATCTATTTTGCAGTTACCATGTTCTTGGCTGTCCAACTTTAGCTTTATTATTATGCGCTAAGAGGAGTGAGACTGCGAAACGGCTGCTCGGCGCCCAACACCAAGCTACAAAAATAATCTCGATTTACGTAGGGAAGCGTTGCAGGAATATATTTTCTTATTTTCTACGTTTCTCATTTAGTTCGCCCTTAGGCTGTACGCGCCATAGATAAGCCCCTTATCTTCATTTTCCCTTCTCATCGGCTCCCACATCCTGTCAACAACTTCCATTTTTCTTCTTTGACGATTTTCTGATTTCGTTTCCCTCCAATGCTTTATCATCATGTTGATCTCTCCGTATGTTATTTTCCTTGCTGGAAGCTATGGAAATGGGAGGAGAAAAAAGCCGAATATTTGTGAGGGTAGTGCTATTTATCATGAACTTACCTCGCTTTACATCGCATCCAAACTTCATCGCATTCTCTAGAAATGACATGATATTTTGAAACGGATTCCTCTATTGGGAAAGAAGTGCCATGCGAGATGATTACATATTCAAGCTCAAGGTGCATTCAAGATTTGTTTTATGCCGCAGAGATTTACACTTCCTTATTCTCAGTTTTAGCACATCGTGACAGATCTGGTAGGTAGCAAGTTTTATGTTAATTTTTTTGCAATGGGATCCACATGAAACTATTTGGCAGAGAAACACAGTGGCTAATATACTTATGAATACAGCTCATTAATTCACCTGCTCTATCCTCTCGGCCGTTTTAGACTAACTTTGTAACACCAGATTACCTTCAGGGGACCCGCTCTCTCTTCCCTCCCGCTATCTGCTTTGCTGTGAGGAGTCGAATACTTTTATCTTATATCAGTCTTTCCTTCTGGGTAATAAAGGAAAGCGCACATAGAAGGATAGAAAATATTACTATAGATCCAGAATATAACAACATCGAATATAATTTTGAATTGAATATAAAATACATAAACTGTCAATGACCAGCATTTTGGTTGGTGGAATTATGGTTATGGGTTAATGCCAAGAGATTATGACCAGCTCTCTTGTTGTTGTGTTCTTTTTCTTCCTCCTTTCATGGTTTAGGCCGTTAACCTGCTCCGGCCTCACTCCCATTTCAGCATATGTCTTCCTTGGATCTTCTCCTTTTTGGGTTTATAATTTAACACGTTCCTTGGTAGCCTGCTTGTATCCATTCTGTTAAGATGGTCTTTCCATTTCTGTTTATGATTTTCCATAATTTCTCGTATAGGACTAATCCTTAAATCTTATCTTATTTCTTCATTAGTTAATCAATCCCATCTCATTAAACCCCTGACAGCTCTAAAAATCTCATCTGTCTGCCTGTCTGTCTGAATGACTCTTATCTTTGTTTCAAAGCCAACTATCACTCCAATAGAATATTACTGGGACGGCCATACCCTCCTAAAATTTAAGTTGTGTTTATTATTGCTGTTATAGAAAATTAGTAAAGCTCAACTCCTAGCTTACAGATAGATGGTCCTGATTCTAGTATATTCTCAATCGTTAGCTCAGCGGAAACAGCGAGAAAGAAATCAGAGAAAAAGAACCCCTTTTCAGATCTTTTAAAACATGAAACATGCAATTTTAGTGACAGTTTATAAAAAACTAGCCAATCAACAACCAGAAAAAGCTTTAGATAAATGAAGGTATTCTATTAGAGTAGGTTTAGCCAATCAGAGACTTGAAATACAGAAATTTACAAGTTTAGACGGTTGAAATCAATTCAGTTGCCTGCTGTGTGCTCATAACTGGATGTGTTGCTTGTGCGTCCTTGAGAGATTTAATACGTATTCGTGTGAGACGAAAGTAGTATATGTGTTAAAAAATGCAAGTATTAAATAAAAGAATCTCACAGCTCTCGATATAAGTGAAGTGCTATTTAATTTGTGTCAAAGATTAGTAAAAAGGAGTGAATTAAAACTTAAAATCTGTGTAAGCCCTCATTCTTAGTCGTATCACAACCCTGCCTAAGAGAAACGTGTCTCTAAAATAATACTGACGCAGCCGAGGCAAACATTAATATTAAATATTTAAAGAAACAGTTTAATTACAAAGTTATTTTTTTTTTAAACTTAAGGCAAAGGCCACCTAAAAGTACATTTGGGGCGACGGCTACCGGAAACTGTTTGCTATACGTGCTGTTGCAACTACTACAAGTTGTCTCCCCAACAGTTGAAATATAATACAACTCCTTCAATACAACCTACTTCAAACTGACTTTTCATGCGTAGCAACAACGTAAAAAAAGTCTTTCTCAAATGTTACTTTTGTTGCTTAAACAGGATATCTATTATCCTACTAAATTTCCATTTTCAAAGATTTCTTTCTCCAGCGTTTTAAATAATTGGTACCAACATGCCACAATATTACGGTATTTCCCGAATTTTTTGTTAGATGAACATAAATATTAAGAAATAAATAAGTATAACTATAACTTATTTTAGTTTATAGCCGGAAAGTGAATCTTATGGATAAATTAGAAGGTTTATATGCATATATTTCTAACCTACCTAAGTGAGAATAACTAATATCGCTTAATCAGGTTCTAGTACTAAAGTATAACTGATCTATTTATATAGAGAGATTCTACTAGCACAGTCAAGCTTAAACGTTTCTTGATTAAATAATTTACTGTAAAGATCTGTTTACTTTAACTAAAGGCTGCTGTACACAAAGCCTACCAAGGTGCAAAGTGTTAAAATAACAAACACAGACATAAATCTGTGATTTCTGCTAAAACAGAATCAAATATATATAGCATATATATGTAATAGAATATTGTTACATAATTTATTAGACCACAATTGAATTCATATATAACACACTTAACATTATAACAATAATCCTTAGAAGAAGAGGAAAATGGTTAAATACTGTCCTGACATCCAAAAGTCGTATAGTTATTGTGTTCAACACATTTTGTTAACATGTCTTTGTAGTTCACTGTGTACTGCAAAAAGTCACAGACTATCGTTTACCAGTAGGGCAAGGCATCTGGTTAAAGTATGCAACTTCTATGCGTGACGTCATAGCAACTATTTGATTCAGAGTGCACTATTCACTATGTATGTGAGCTTACATTTTAAGGGATTTTATTGCGCGAAGAGCTCGCTGTACAACTGATTCCAACTTCTCTTTGTTTTCCTGCCCACTTAATACTTACGTTTACGCCGTAAGATATGTCAAGTTAACCGCGCACACAGTTATCTGTTCATGAACACTGACGGCGACACACAAATACGGTCCAGTTCCTGGCTTTTCATGTAGTTTTTTGTATTCCCTATTAACTTAGCTGTGATGATATGATGTGCATGCGTTTATATCTTAGTATTTCTAAAATAGCCTGCTATATGTATTTCAAAATGAAATAAGTCAGTTTTACTTTCTCTACTACGTATAGTAAGTAGGGGAAGTATTGTATTCCACCCAAAAATTCGATACCGAGATTTCATCGGAAATATATGTTTTGAGACCCCCTGAATCCAAAAAAAGCATTTTTGGAAACATGTCCGTGTGTGTCTGTCTGTGTGTGTGTGTGTGTGTGTGTGTGTGTGTCTGTGTGTGTGTGTCTGTCTGTGAACAGCATAACTCAGAAACGAACAGTCGGATAAATACTAAACTTGGTATTTAGGTTCAGTATCTTCCAAGGATGCGACACAAAGATTTTAAAAAAAATCCCCCCACCACAGACTACCCTTTACATGAAACAGTTTTCGAAAATTTTAGTTTTCTCAAAAATGGCTCTAACGATTTTGATTAAAATATCATATGTTTAAGATATTTTCATGACAAATGAAATATATATCTCGAATTTTCTGGGAATGTTTCCAAAAGTGTTCTTCATTGTGAACGACTTTTGCATAACTGGTAGACCATAAAGGATAGACAAAATTTTACTACACAAGAAATGTAGATCGCGTTAAAATACACAATTTATGTCATATACATTTTTGTTGCTGAGTGAACCATTTTCGAGATAATGCTTGTTATTGCCTAAAATTTTCCCATACATATACTTTTTCTCAAATTCGTTATTCATTTTTACTTTCTCTACTACGTATAGTAAGTAGGGGAAGTATTGCATTCCACCCAAAAATTCGATACCGAGATTTCACCGGAAATACATGTTTTGAGACCTCCTGAATCCAAAAAAAAGCATTTTTGGAAACATGTCCGTGTGTGTGTCTGTGTGTGTGTGTGTCTGTGTGTGTGTGTCTGTGTGTGTGTCTGTGAACAGCATAACTCAAAAACGAACAGTCGGATAAACACCAAATTTGGTATTTAGGTTCAGTATCTTCCAGAGATGCGACACGAAGGTTTTCAAGAAAATCCCCCCACCCCAGACTACCCTTTACATAGAACATTTTTCGAAAATTTTAATTTTCTCAAAAATGGCTCTAACGATTTTGATTAAAATATCATATGTTTAAGATCATGTCATGAGAAATAAAATGTATATCTCGAATTTTCTGGGAATGTCTCCAAAAGTATTCTTCATTGTGAACGACTTTTGCATAACTGGTAAACCATAAGAGATAGACAAAATTTTACTACACAAAAAATATAGATCTCGTTAAAATACACAACTTATGTCATATACATTTCTTTTGTTGAGTGAACCGTTTTCGAGATATTGCTTGTTATTCCCTTAAATTTTCCAATACTTGTACTTTTTCTCAAATTCGTTATTCATTTTTTACTTTCTCTACTACGTATAGTAAGTAGGGGAAGTATTGCATTACACCCAAAAATTCGATACCGAGATTTCACCGGAAATACATGTTTTGAGACCTCCTGAATCCAAAAAAAGCATTTTTGGAAACATGTCCGTGTGTGTGTCTGTGTGTGTGTGTCTGTGTGTGTGTGTGTCTGTGTGTGTGTCTGTGAACAGCATAACTCAAAAACGAACAGTCGGATAAGCACCAAACTTGGTATTTAGGTTCAGTATCTTCCAGAGATGCGACACGAAGGTTTTCAAGAAAATCCCCCCACCCTAGACTACCCTTTTCATGGAAGATTTCTCGAAAATTTTAATTTTCTCAAAAATGGCTCTAACGATTTTGATGAAAATATCATATGTTTAAGATAATGTCATGAGAAATGAAATGTATATCTCGAATTTTCTGGGAATGTCTCCAAAAGTATTCTTCATTGTGAACGACTTTTGCATAACTGGTAAACCATAAGAGATAGACAAAATTTTACTACACAAAAAATGTAGATCGCGTTAAAATACACAACTTATGTCATATACATTTCTTTTGTTGAGTGAACCGTTTTCGAGATATTGCTTGTTATTTCCTTAAATTTTACAATACTTATACTTTTTCTCACATTCGTTATTCATTTTTTTTATGTCCTGGACATGCAAAGAGAATGGAATGTGTCACATAGCAACCAGCGTTAAAATATTTGACTATCGCTTAAAAGCTACCATATTTCCCTTGCATCTACAAGAAAATTACCAATAAGATTGACATCTCGATATCTCGATTAACATGAACCATATGGAGAATAAGCGCTTGTAAAATTAGATTGTACAAGAGTAGAGAAAGTCATGTGAGTGTAACACATCAGATTTTTTATGTCCTGGACTTGCAAAGAGAATGGAATGCGCCGCATAGCAACCAGCGTTAAAATATTTGACCATCGCTTAAAAGCTACCATATTCCCCTTGCATCTACAAGAAAATTAGCAATAAGATTGACATCTCGATATCTCGATTAACATAAAGCATATGGAGAATAGGCGTTTGTAAAAATAGATTGTACAAGAGTAGAGAAAGTCATGTGAGTGTAACACATCAGATTTTTTGTCTTGGATATGCAAAGAGTTATAATCTGTGGCAAAGGGAATGGTGCTGCACCTAGCAACCAGCTATTAAGAGATATGTATGTGCTTAAAGGCTAGTGTATTTCAAAATTGCCCTTGTAAATATATACTCCCCTTACATCTACAAGAAAATTAGCAATAAGATAGACTCTGCAAATGTTTATCTCGATGAACATGAAGTAAATGGAGAATAAGCGTTTGAATATATAGTTTGTACAAGAGTAGAGAAAGTCATGTGAGTGTAACACATCAGATTCTTTTTGTCCTGGTAATACAAAGAGAATGGAATACTCCACATAGCAACCAGCTCTTAAACGCTTAAAGCCTAGCAATTCCGCTTGCATCTACAAGAAAATTAGCAACAAGATTAACATCTCGATATCTCGATTAACATGAAGCATATGGAGAATAAGCGTTTGTAAAAATAGGTTGTACAAGAGGAGAGAAAGTCATGTGAGTGTAACACATCAGATTGTTTTAAAAGTGTTTGAAAGGAATTAAATCTTCTTCAAAAATTCTGGTTTAGGAATCATAAGAAAATGTAGAGATTTACCTTGCAAATCTTATATAGTACTTGTGGTTTATTAAAATTTAAAAATCCAGTATTTAAATTTCAAAATGAAGTTGTAGTGCAGTGTTAATACATTTATGAAATTGAAGGATATCACATTCTGAAGACTATTGCAGCTTTGAGTATGTTGTGTAATTTTGCTGTTATCGATGTGGTGGTGACATCAGCGGTGAGTAGACTCTGCGTTAGTGGTAATAGTAGTGATGCAGGCGGTTATAGTGGCAGGAAAGTAGTAGAAGTACAGCAACACCATAGCAAATGGAAGTTGAAATGGTTATCAATCAACAGCAAAATTCATGTAGCTCGTTCTGGCTGCACTCAACCTTTTCTGCAACACCGAACTTTCAAAAGAAGAAATCAAGTTATCGTCACCCGGTTTAGAATTGGGCACTCCAAACTAACGCACTGTTATCTTCTCACAAAGTACCAACCTCCGAACTGTACCAGTTGTAACATTCCTTTAACCATTCTGCACATCCTTATAGACTGTCCACAGTACAATAGATGCAATAACAAGCCGACATTTCCAATCTTCCCAGTGCAGTAAACAGGCACAACATTCTCAAGAAGACTCTACAATTTCTAATGGATACAAATCTCTCTTATTTACTGTAAATGTTTACCTAATTCCATGATTATGCAATTGTAAATTAATGTATATCATTATGAATTATATATGTGTATTATAATGCATTTTAATGATAACAGGTTGTGATAAGGACATGCACTCAAAACGACTTCAATAAACTCTTAATAAAAAATCAAACACCATAGCAGTTGTAGTACTGGTGGTAGAGTCAGTGGTAGTGGTAGTCGTACTTTTAATAATGGTGACAGTATTAAGAATCAGCACTTACTTGTACTAATTGTATGATAATGGTAGCGGTAGAACTGATGGTGGTAATGTAGTAGTAATAAAAGTAATTGTATGTGATAGTACAAGAAACAGCAGCAACTGTAGTACTGCTAGTGGTAGTAAAGACAGTCGTTGTGTTGGTGAGGTAGTAGTAATAAAAGTAATTATAATGTGATAGTGCAAGAAACAGCAGCAATTGTAGTACTGCTAGTGGTAGTAAAGACAGTCGTAGTGTTGGTGAGGTAGTAGTAATAAAAGTAATTATAATGTGATAGTGCAAGAAACAGCAGCAATTGTAGTACTGCTAGTGGTAGTAAAGACAGTCGTAGTGTTGGTGAGGTAGTAGTAATAAAAGTAATTGTAATGTGATAGTGCAAGAAACAGCAGCAATTGTAGTACTGCTAGTGGTAGTAGAGACAGTCGTAGTGTTGGTGAAGTAGTAGTAATAAAAGTAATTGTAATCTGATAGTGCAAGAAACAGTAGCAACTGTAGTACTCCTAGTGGTAGTAGAGACAGTGTTGGTAAGTTAGTAGTAATAAAAGTAATTATAATGTGATAGTGCAAGAAACAGCAGCAACTGTAGTACTGCTAGTGGTAGTAGAGACAGTCGTAGTGTTGGTGAGGTAGTAGTAATAAACGTAATTGTAATGTGATGGTACAAGAAACAGCAGCAACTGTAGTAGTGCTAGTGGTAGTAGAGACAGTCGTAGTGTTGGTGAGGTAGTAGTAATAAAAGTAATTGTAATGTGATAGTGCAAGAAATAGCAGCAATTGTAGTACTGCTAGTGGTAGTAGAGACAGTCGTAGTTTTGGTGAGGTAGTAGTAATAAAAGTAGTTGTAATGTGATAGTGCAAGAAACAGCAGCAATTGTAGTACTGCTAGTGGTAGTAGAGACAGTCGTAGTGTTGGTGAGGTAGTAGTAATAAAAGTAATTACAATGTGATAGTGCAAGAAACAGCTGCATTGAAGTACTGTTAGTGGTAGTAGAGACAGTCGTAGTGTTGGTGAGGTAGTAGTAATAAAAGTAATTGTAATGTGATAGTGCAAGAAACAGCAGCAATTGTAGTACTGCTAGTGGTAGTAAAGACAGTCGTAGTGTTGGTGAGGTAGTAGTAATAAAAGTAATTATAATGTGATAGTGCAAGAAACAGCAGCAATTGTAGTACCTGCTAGTGGTAGTAAAGACAGTGGTAGTGTTGGTGAGGTAGTAGTAATAAAAGTAATTATAATGTGACAGTGCAAGAAACAGCAGCAATTGTAGTACTGCTAGTGGTAGTAGAGACAGTCGTAGTGTTGGTGAGGTAGTAGTAATAAAAGTAATTGTAATGTGATAGTGCAAGAAATAGCAGCAATTGTAGTACTGCTAGTGGTAGTAGAGACAGTCGTAGTGTTGGTGAGGTAGTAGTAATAAAAGTAATTATAATGTGATAGTGCAAGAAACAGCAGCAACTGTAGTACTGCTAGTGGTAGTAGAGACAGTCGTAGTGTTGGTGAGGTAGTAGTAATAAAAGTAATTGTAATGTGATAGTGCAAGAAATAGCAGCAATTGTAGTACTGCTAGTGGTAGTAGAGACAGTCGTAGTGTTGGTGAGGTAGTAGTAATAAAAGTAATTGTAATGTGATGGTACAAGAAACAGCTGCATTGAAGTACTGTTAGTGGTAGTAATATAGTAAGCAGGGGAAGTATTGTATACCACCCAAAAATTCGATGTCGGGACTTTACCGGAAATATATGTTTTGAGGCCTCCTGAATAAAACAAAAGCAGTTTTACTTTCTCTACTACGTACAGTAAGTAGGGAAAGTATTGTATTCCACCCAAAATGTATATCTAGAATTTTCTGGGAATGTCTCCAAAAGTATTCTTCATTGTGAACGACTTTTGCATAACTGGTAAACCATAAGAGATATACAAAGTTTTACTACACATAAACGTAGATCGCGTTAAAATATACAGTTTATGTCATATACATTGTTTTGTTGAGTGAACCATTTTCAAGATATTGCTTGTTATTTCCTTAAATTTTCCAATACTTAAACTTTTCGCAAATGGGAATTCGTTATTCATTTTTTTATGTCCTGCACATACAAAGCGAATGGAATGCTCACATAGCAACCAGTTCTTAAAACATTTGACTATCGCTAAAAGCCTACCATACCTACAAGAAAATTAGCAATAAGATTAACATCTCGATTAACAATAAGCGTTTGTGAAAATAGTCTGTAGAAGAGTAGAGAAAGTCATATGAGTGTAACACACCAGATTTTTTTTAAAAAAAATTAAGGTTGTGAAGAGATGAGGTTACTCTGGGGATTGCATAGTGGCTATGAGGTGAGTTGTGACCGTCAGTTACCAACATTACGAAATGTCAATGTTACCCTAATTTACAACGAGGTTCAGTCTGAAACGCAGAAAATAGGACTGCAAGCAGTACACCGATTTTTCAACCGGATAGCGTGTAGGATGTGGTAATTGGAGGGGGATATCTCGCGCACTGGGACCATCTTGATCTATTGTGGCTGTACTCTTCGAAAAGCAGAGGTGAAGGGGACGTAGGAGGACGCAGGTCCGTAGGCAGGCACGCTTAGAAGCACGCAGAAGTCCCTAACTTTTCCAGTTTGAACACCCGCGCACCACTGGCGAGAAAGCCCAAGAGAAGACGCAGCGACCCTAACAGGCGGGACAACTCATTCTGGCTTCACGGAGAGAAATATTTCCAATGCGCATGCATCCACGCCATCTCCAGCATCGCAGGACATGAAAGCACACCGGAAACATCAAATGGAGATGAAATGAGAGGAAAGGGGGAAAGGAGAAATCGTGGTAGAATACACCATCCTGGTTTTCACTTTGGTGACCAGGGAAAAACCACCGGATAGCAGCAAAACTACTAAACTAGAAATCTACCTATGTTTGTATAGGCGTTTTATGAGCGATTAAGAGCATGTTACACCTGAAGGTGTCCTAAGAGCCACAAAACGAAAGCTTCTCACAATACAATTTTCTATAGAACTTGAATAATAAAACAATGGCGAGAAACAACATCTTCGGTAGTTCAATTGGAGTATTTAAGGTATGAACGTCATACTACTATTATGCTTTACAGAAACAATACGCAAGAAGCTTAACTCCTATAAAAAAAACTAAAAAGTAAAACGGAGAAGGTCTCAAGGTTACATTTTTGTGCAAGTATTTTAATTTAGTAGTTCATTTTTAAAAATACAACAAAATTTCACACAGCTATGAGTAATGAAGTAAACAAAGATAAAATGCTTATTAGCATAAAATTTATTACTAAGGACTTTGTGTAAAATAAATAAATTAACACGAAATGCTCAGATATTAATACAAGAATTGCGCTCTAATTCCTGAGGGGGATAAAAATTTCTAATGGAAACCCTAGATTATTCATATTCAGGATAGGTACAAGTTTGAATTTCTGCTAAAACGAATGCACATTGTTGGCTGTAACTGATATCTTGTTAGATGTGAGAGATGAACCAGCCCGTCGGGACGACTCTAAGCTCCGGTGGTCCAGTTATTGGTTTATACAGAGTCCAACAAAAAGAATGTATAAACATTTTGAGACGTGGTACTTGCGCATTGTTTTCGGAGTTGCATTGAATTATCTATGGAATACGTAGATGGGTGTTTTCTCAACAGATTTCCGTAATATAGCTCTTATGACTCACATGCGACATAGAGAATAAAAATGGTTGATTTTGATTGAGATTTGAGGAACGGAAGCTCATTTTAAAGTGGTAGTGGAAGTTTTAAAATGTAGCTAAAATTCAACATGTGTGGAGATGTGAATTATGAAACATAGTCCACAAAATGTTTGAAATTACAGGTTTTGTTGAGATGCAGTGATATGCACAAAAGAAGATTCGGAAGACATCATGCAGCTACAATTCCTACTTATTTGGCTATGGTCTTAGAAACGTTTGCAACGTTTGTTGTGAGAAAGGAGCCAGCACAGTATGAGTGTATGACGCATTCTGAAAGCCGCTAAATGGAAAGTGTAAGTAACAAGATTATTTCAAGCATTAAATGATGACTATTCTAATCGTGGAATGGAGTTTTCTGAATGGTTTCAGCATATGATACAAAAGGATAAACTTTGACGAGATTATATAGTCTGATGAAGTCGAATTTAAACTTAACAGAGTAGTGAACCGTCATGATTATGTTCACTGCACACCAGCAAATCCAAAAGTTCATATTCACAAGTCAGTCACTCCACGTGGACCGGATGTTTAGTGTGAATTGTCATCTACGGTTTAATAGGATCCTTCTTCTTTGAGGATATATTTACTGGCGTAAATTATCTAGAAATGCCAGCTAAACGTGCACTATATAGAAACAGTGAGTGCTTCTACTAACAACACCGATGCTCCCCCCCCCCCAAACACGCACGCACTCGCACACAATACTAGGGAGACGTGTGGGCTTTCCTGGATTCTGTATAGGACGAGCAGGTTCGTTTGAGTTCCCAGCACGTTCACAGGATGAACACCTCTGGGCTTTTACCTTTGGGGTCCTGGAAGGATGCCATGTATTGTAGGAAACCACCTACACTGAAGATTCTTCGTTAAGAAATTGCAGCAGCATGCACAGAAATCCCAAGCGGACACACCTTGTTCAAGCAACCATTTGTCTATCAAAACATTGTGATATGGTCTGGCAACTAACGGAAAAGATTTTGAGAACCAAAAGTGAACGCAACTTGTGTTACCGGTCTCCAAGGCCTATTCATCAGAGCTCCTGAGACGAACTCAATGACTGAGAGTTTTAACAGCAAAAACTAAACTTAAGCACGCCGCATAGCAGTTAATTTACTTAGTGGAGTTTATGTCAGCTTTGCTTGTAAATCATCAAATTGGTAGATTGGATATTTATTTGTTTAAGTTGTATAAAACACAGAAATATGTTTCTCCTAATATTGCGAAATATACATGTGTTATTTATTTCTTTTTCTGCCTGTATGTGGAATTGTTTTCGTTTTATAATCAAGACTTAATGGTCTTAAACATTTCTTTTCCCTTTGGGTGTAGAATTAAGGATCATTTTTATTTATTTTCTCTTTTCCTTTTTACTTTCTCTACTACGTATAGTAAGTAGGGGAAGTATTATATTCCACCCAAAAATTCGATACCGAGATTTCACCCTAAATCCAAAAAAACAAGAAAAAAATTGGAAACATGTCCGTGTGTGTGTCTGTCTGTGAACAGCATAACTCAGAAACGAACTGTCGGATAAACACCAACCTTGGTGTTTAGGTTCAGTATCTTCCAGAGATGCAACATGAAGGTCTTCAAGAAGATCCCCTCACCCCAGATTACCCTTTACATGGAATATTTTTCGAAAATTTTAATTTTATCATAAACGGCTCTAACGATTTTGATTAAAATATCATATGTTTAAGATACTTTCATGACAAATAAAATGTACATCTTGAATTTTCTTGGAATGTCTCCAAAAGTATTCTTCGTTGTGAACGACTTTTGTATAACTGTTAAACTATAAGCGATAGACAAAAGTTTAGTACCCAAAAATGTAGATCGCGTTAAAATACACAATTTATGTCATATACATTTTTTTGTTGTTGAGTGAAACATTTTCGAGATATTGCTTGTTATTCCCTTAAATTTTTCAATACTTATACTTTTTCTCAAAACTTATACTTTTTTTTGACCTGGTAATGTAAAGAGAATGGAATACTCCACATAGCAACCACCTCTTAATATATTTGACTATCGCTTAAGGCCTACCAATTTCCCTTGCATCTACAAGAAAATTAGCAATAAGATTAACATCTCGATTAACATGAAGCATATGGAGAATAAGTGTTTGTAAAAATATTTTGTACAAGAGTAGAGAAAGTCATGTGAGTGTAACACATCGGAATTTTTTTAAATTTTAGATTCACCGAGTGGGATGACTCTTAGGTGGCAACGGCTATGACACGCATTTGGCAGGTCCCGGGTTCAAACCCCCGGGACCGACCAAGCTGACCGAAGGAATTATCGTGGTTTTCCTCGATCGCTAGGCAAAGTTTGATTGATAATTTCATCCACGAATTTTCTTATAACCCCTTTCATCATTACATTTTCAATTGATTCTTCTCCTTCATACCAGACAACGGCTGATCATGCATCCTCGATACTATGATCCAGGGTTGCTTGCTCCTCATCAGGCTACTGACCCAAAGCATTGGCTTGTAAGTCCTTGGAGCTTAAGTTCTACTAAGAGAAGTTTAATCCGTTAAAGAAGAATTTTAGATACAACGAGCGAGGTGGCGCTGTGATAACGTGTGCGACTCGCATTCGGGAGATCCCAGTTTCAACTCCCCGGAGCTTAAAAATGAGTTTTAATGCTACACTTAACACCCACCAAACACGTAGAAAAATCAAGAAAGCAAAAAGGAAAATTTCCAAAATAAAAAGAGTATTTTGAAATTTACTGTGTAGCAATGTTATCAAGCAAAGGTAAAATCTCCAGAACATCAGAACTCCACGAAATTCTACAATATTGCTAGGCTCTGTCACTCTTGGTTCATGATTCTAGTTTATTCGGAAGGTGGGCTTTTATAATTGTGTGTCTGCGGTTTCGTGGCAACGTATAGATAACTTATTTCCTTAGTTGGCTTCCTGTATCCTCCATTTTATTTCTCCTTAATTTTTGTTTGTGGTTGGAAATTTGCTCGCGGTATTTACTATACCTTCCAATATTTACATGGTGACTAAAGGAAGTCACTGAAAATCAAAAACAGAGGCCAATAAATGTAATCTGAACGCGCCACTACCCGAATGCTAGCCATCTCTTTCGATATTTTCTGTATTATTACACTTTTACAGCCGGAGAAAGTTGTAAATAACTTAATTATAAAATTCTAACTGCTATTTAGTAAATTTATGTACTTGGAAAGAAAACCTGAGCCCAACACAATAAATAATACACAAATATTTATGATAAAACAGTCATATTTTTCATGTCACAGAGAAAAAATTATAGCCTTGTTATTAAGCAGCAGATTATGAAATGAATGCTGCATTTGGCATTCATGATATTCCCACAAGATGATTTATGTTGTTGGATAAGCCTTATGAAAATATTTGGTGACAGTGATATGGTAAGCAATAAACCAAAATTAGGAAGCTTAATGAGCCATTAGTTATGCCAAGCATGTTTTTGATAATCCGTAAAACGCCACCAAGTTTTAAAATATTTATTTACTTGATTTATTTTAGGTGTGCATATTCATTTGTGCATGAGAGGTTTATGAATAATGTAAAATCAATAGTATGGACAAAAATACAGTACATTTAAACATTGGTAAATGCAGATTTTAAAGAATAAACATCGAAGCAATCCCTTGCAATATTTATTATTCCTGCAGATCCTGTTTTGTAAATGGCTCTTTGACGATTGAAAAACTCAATTTCGGTAAAAAATGTTTATTTCCAGCAAATTGGTTATGTCTTTAAAAGAAAGGAATTAAATTATCTGTATGCGCTTAGCTATCATTGGTACATAGTTCTAATTACTTGGAACATATGTTACAAATCCACAGCAACTAGACCAGATATTGCCTAGACTTACCCAAACACACGCAATAATTTGCTGGTATTGTACTACAATAGTCCAATAGTATTTAATTAGTTTTCATCATCTATAACGGAATTCATAACGGTAAAAGGAAAGTGATGTGATGCATTCACAAGAATTTCTATACTCACTCTTCTAAAAGACATTGTTACAAAACTATGTTAATCGATTTAATCCTTCATTTTGCATTTACACATTTCTTAATGTGTATAAGAAAAAATCAAGAGTTTAGCGGTAGTCAGATTTTTTGAAAAGCAGGTCGCTATGTCTAAGTTTTAATTTGTATAACTATATAGTATTATTAATGCTATTATTATTGTTGCTATTGCTTCTATTATAGTTATTGTCATGTTTTCCTTTCATCACCATATGTGATTAATTCATACTGTAAGTACTTTGTATCGTTAGGCAAACCTTAATCGGGTCAGATGATTTAATAGAAAAATAAAATATTCAACAAATAAAAACTAATATCTCGGAAATGGTTACACAAAGATCATTCAGAATGAAGAGGAATTTATTGGATATTCATAGAGAATTCAAGATATTGAAGAAGTTGTATTGTAGTTCCACTGTTGGGGAGCCAAAGCTTGAAGTAGTTGCAACCACGTACGATACAAACTTTCCGAAGGCCTTCGCTCCCAAGTTACAAAAAAAAATCAACTTTGCATTTTAGTGTTTCTTTAAATATTATATATCTATGTTTGCCTCGGCTGCGTCATTAGTAATTTGTAGTAACACTTATCTCTTAGCAGGGCTGGAACGGCTAAAGAATGAAGGCTTACAAACTTATTATGGTATTTAACTTCGTTTTATTAATCCTTCACACAAATAAATAACACTTCACTGTGAAACGGCAACTCTAGGCCGAGCCCAAGAACTGTAATTACAGATAATTTATTAATTAACTTTTATTGATGTTAAATCGTATTATGTAAATATCTTTTTCTCATACTGCTTGTATATTTTAAGAAGGGTGATTTAACATTATGTATCTATCTAGGTTACTAATATTAGTAGAGTTATAAATGGTTTAATGTAAATAATTTAAGCGCTATGTTAAAATACTGTCCACGAGGGAATGTTTTAGCTACAGGAATAGTGCTTTCGAAGGCAGAAAACCTAGTTTTATTACCTCTCTTCGGTCGCAGTGCTATTATTCCTACAGCGAGGGTGTAGAGCCTTTGTCCCATTATTTGATAATTCGCCGTGACCAAGTGAGTGAGATAGACAACCTAACGGTACATGTAGGAAAAGCCGCGATTTATATTAAACATTGGACCAATGAGATCCCTGAAAGTTTATTCGAAATAGTTAGACGCGTCGAGTCGCGCTAAAAATGGACCAATAGGAAAGGAAGCAGCCTCAGAAGCCTGAGACTATAAATGGATCTGTTTGGGGAAAATTCGGGACAGTTTTTGGTAATGTGTGGTCAGGGAGAGATGCTGCAGGATGGGTGAGATATCGCGCCAAAAAGGGAATCAAGTCAGCTTTGTCATGTCAAGTTAGCATTGCATTTTATTAGACAGTTTTTGTCATGTGTGGTCAGGGAGAGATGCTGCAGGATGTGTGAGATATCGCGCCAAAACAGGGAATCAAAATAGTTTTAGCAACACACCTAAGATCCGCTACTCTGAAAGCGACAATAAGAATAGTTATATTTCGTGCCATATCCACGCCATAGTTTAACAGCGGTGGACAGTATTTTACAGCGGCAATACCAGTTTTGTATACTACGAGTGTTAATTAAATAAAAAGAAACGGCAGTGTCATCTTTTCATAAACAAAGCAAGTCTATGTCTTCCTATATCACCACCCGAGATCTACGTTTTCCTTTACCGAGGATAAGTCCATGCTCCCATATAGTTTAAGAAAAATTACTGCAGCTAGCCGAGGATAAATTGAAGAGAACCAACCCACTGAGAACTTCTGGAAGCAACGGGAGAGGCATCAAGGTAAGCCTAACAGCACGGATGAGGAGGTGATCGCCACAAACTGGCGCCATAACGTGGAGCTCGAAGGGAAGAACGACACAAACGGAGGACTAGAAAACAACGAACAGACGAAGAATCTTCAGAGGAAAGGGGCACAGCAGAACAAAATTACAACGCGAACTTCTAGTCTACCTACGTGGGACAACAAAACAGCTGAGAACATCGCTTCTAGAACTTCACCAGGATTCGAACCCGGAACGCATCAGTTAACATTGAAAAAAATACAGGTTAAAACATTTATTCAAAAACAAACAAAAAGGCATGCAGAGTAGTGACTCAGTTTTGTGAACACATGTTATTGAGAGGGGGTAAAGTCATTACTAGGGAGGTAGAACTTACTAACGGAACCATGAGTAGGTCAAGGGAAGATTTGAAAGAACAGGATGGGGAGGCTATTGTCAGCATAACAACAGATGGAGAAAATATGGGCGCAGCAGAGGTAGAAGTTAGGCTGGAAAGGCAATCACCGAATAAGCAGGTCATTGACGCAGGTCAAAACCAGCTGCTAATATTGCTTCAACAGTTGAGCGCAAAGATAGATGAGCGGGGTAAGATCTTAAATGAACATAGTAAGAACTTAGAAAGCATATTCAATGAGCAGAGTAAAAAGTTAGAAAGCATAGTAGATGAGCGGGGTAAGATCTTAAGTGAATATAGTAAGAACTTAGAAAGAATCTTAAGTGAACAGGGTAAGAATTTAGAAAGAGTCGTAAGGGAACAAGATAAGAATGTAGAAGGGGAATCAAATGAGCAGAGTAAGGACTTAGAAAGAATCGTAAAGGAGCAGAGTAAGGGCTTAGAAAGAATCGTAAGTGAACTAGATAAGAATTTAGAAGGGGAATCAAATGAGCATAATGAGGACTTAGAAAGAATCGTAAGTAAGCAGAGTAAAGACTTAGAAAGTATCGTAAGGGAACAAGATAAGAATCTAGAAGGGAAATCAAATGAGCAGAGTAAGGACTTAGAAAGAATCGTAAATAAGCAGAGTAAAGACTTAGAAAGAATCGTAAGGGAACAAGATAAGAATTTAGAAGGAAAATCAAACGAGCAGAGTAAGGACTTGGAAAGAATCGTAAATGAGCAGAGTAAGGACTTAGAAAGAAAACTGAGTGAACAGAATAAGGATTTCGAAGGGAAATTAAATGAACAGAATGAGGATTTCGAAGGGAAATTAAATGAGCAGAGTAAGGACTTAGAAAGAAACTTAAGTGAACAAAATGAGAGTTTAGAGGGGAAATTAGTTGAGCTGATGAAGGGGAAGTTAATAGAAACACTTGAAGGGAAATTACCACAGACACTAGAAACTAAAGATCCGAAAACACTAACGGGAGAAGAGACGTTAAAGAAAGCTTTTGAAAGAATGTCAAAGAGGGCGCAGAAAAGAAAGCAGGAATTTAAAACAAAGAAGCGAAAGAAATGGTTGATCGAACTTAGAGAATTAGTATGGGTATAAAAAAAATCCAGCATTCAAATTTAAAAAAAAAAAAAAAAAGAAAGACATAATATCATTGATCCTGACTCTACAGTGCCTGGAAAGGAGAGCTTTCACATGTGAATTAATGAATTCTCTTAAGCAGTTGTGCAGAACATTTTTTTTGCATTACTAAAGAGACTTGAGTATTAAATGCTCATTAGTGATAGTGAAGAAGAACAAGAAACACCTTTGCCATTAATATGTTTCAGTTTCTTTCTGCTTGAATAAGTTTGTCTTAAGGTTGAAACAGCCTTTATTGTCAGAATATTTATTATTTTTTTTGATATTTAGCAATATTTGTAAATTATTAATTAGTTGGTATGCTAGCAATATGCTGACAGTTTTCTTTAAACATATAAATTAGTTTTATTAATTATAAAAAAAAAGGTATCATAGAATGGAAAATTTATTTAAAGGTCCATACCGGGTGATTAACATTTTTGGCTCGGATACATTTGAGTTACAAGAAATAAAGAATTCCAAGATCGTAGGGAGATATCATAAACAGTTGCTCAAACCATACAAATGTTTAGAGAATGAGAAGGGTGAAGAATGTAATGAAAAGAATCAGGTTAGTTTTACTCGAAATGAGGTAGCAACGCTGTGAACAAATAGTAAAGGTAATACACCCGATAAATAAGGATGTAAAGAAATAAATAAATGCATAATAATTATGTACCAATATGTATGTAAATAGATTTAATTTTAAAACTTAAATTGGGTATTAGAGTATTTGTTTGCGTCACAAGTTATTCGTGTGAGGGAAACGTATTGTGTATAAGAATGTCTCTCGGAAACCTGTTTTTAAAAGGGAGAGTGTAGAGTGAATGCCCCAAATGTAAACACCACCGGTTTGTCAGAACCCTTGTGAAGGAACAGGTATAGCGAAGGGTCTCCGTCAACAAAACAAACAAACAAACGCCATAATCAGAGGAATTATTCTGTAAAAGAAAATTGTATCAAGTGTTGAAAAATTTATTCTTTTCCAGAACAGGGCAATTTGAAACGGCAACTCTAGGCCGAGCCCAAGAACTGTAATTACAGATAATTTATTAATTAACTTTTATTGATGTTAAATCGTATTATGTAAATATCTTTTTCTCATACTGCTTGTATATTTTAAGAAGAGTGATTTAACATTATGTATCTATCTAGGTTACTAATATTAGTAGAGTTATAAATGGTTTAATGTAAATAATTTAAGCGCTATGTTAAAATACTGTCCACGAGGGAATGTTTTAGCTATAGGAATAGTGCTTTCGAAGGCAGAAAACCTAGTTTTATTACCTCTCTTCGGTCGCAGTGCTATTATTCCTACAGCGAGGGTGTAGAGCCTTTGTCCCATTATTTGATAATTCGCCGTGACCAAGTGAGTGAGATAGACAACCTAACGGTACATGTAGGAAAAGCCGCGATTTATATTAAACATTGGACCAATGAGATCCCTGAAAGTTTATTCGAAATGTTAGACGCGTCGAGTCGCGCTAAAAATGGACCAATAGGAAAGGAAGCAGCCTCAGAAGCCTGAGACTATAAATGGATCTGTTTGGGGAAAATTCGGGACAGTTTTTGGTAATGTGTGGTCAGGGAGAGATGCTGCAGGATGGGTGAGATATCGCGCCAAAAAGGGAATCAAGTCAGCTTTGTCATGTCAAGTTAGCATTGCATTTTATTAGACAGTTTTTGTCATGTGTGGTCAGGGAGAGATGCTGCAGGATGTGTGAGATATCGCGCCAAAACAGGGAATCAAAATAGTTTTAGCAACACACCTAAGATCCGCTACTCTGAAAGCGACAATAAGAATAGTTATATTTCGTGCCATATCCACGCCATAGTTTAACAGCGGTGGGCAGTATTTTACAGCGGCAATACCAGTTTTGTATACTACGAGTGTTAATTAAATAAAAAGAAACGGCAGTGTCATCTTTTCATAAACAAAGCAAGTCTATGTCTTCCTATATCACCACCCGAGATCTACGTTTTCCTTTACCGAGGATAAGTCCATGCTCCCATATAGTTTAAGAAAAATTACTGCAGCTAGCCGAGGATAAATTGAAGAGAACCAACCCACTGAGAACTTCTGGAAGCAACGGGAGAGGCATCAAGGTAAGCCTAACAGCACGGATGAGGAGGTGATCGCCGCAACTGATATATCCTACTGTAGAGGTGCGAGATTATTGCTACTTGTACTTAACACGTAAACTTTATATTATTCACGCCGTACTGAAATTTTTTATCTCTCACACTGAATACGTATGAAAAAGAACTGCTCGGGAACGCTGTCTTCTAGCGTCTGGCGTCTACCGCCTAAATTTGAACCTTACTATATTTCAAGTCTCTGATTGGCTAATCCTACTCCAATAGAATACTTTTATTTAACTTAAAGCTTCTTTAGTTTTTGATTGGCTATTTATAACTGTTTAAAATATTACATTATTGTTCCAAGAATTATTAGTATCATTATTAAACTTTCTAATTCATTATTGCCCCAAGGTTACC
The DNA here is from genome assembly GCA_030765065.1 of Deroplatys truncata. NCBI lineage: Eukaryota > Metazoa > Arthropoda > Insecta > Mantodea > Mantidae > Deroplatys > Deroplatys truncata. Next base: position 213,855,965 of record CM060978.1, on the reverse strand, counting down.
TCATTGTTACCTCATTGTTAGCAACTTTCGGATTCTATTCTCACAGCTCCTACATTGTTAAATTACATAATACATTCACATAGCATTATTAAACATGTACAAAAAATATAAACATAATACAATGATTGTTACATACATTTAACATATTATATTATATACATATTGCTTTAAGGCGGGCTGTTATTTTTTATAGTATATAATTAGGCTGAATTCATTTAAGTGTTAAAAATACTGCCTTAATATACTGTATTGGTCGTGCAAGTATCTTAAACATGCCACTACTTTAAAAATCTGATGTGTTACACTCACATGGATTTCTCTACTCTTGTACAAACTATTTTTACAAACGCTTATTTTCCATCTACTGACCGACAGGTTTAGGTAGAAACAGCACATTCACAACATGTACCACACACTACTAACCGCTATTGCAGGCCCTACAACCCGAAAAATAAAACTAAAGTGGGATCGCAGAAATTTATTCTAAAAGGACATCAGCAGTTCAAAGAAATCAACCCTGAGTTAACGTATGCGTTATTATTATTCCTTGTAAATTAATATAGCTGGTAAATTAAAGGACGAAATAGAGGCAAAATTTGATGGATAACTCTACAATCATGAGTTGTTAAGTAAAAATCTGATGTGTTATACTCACATGACTTTCTCTACTCTTGTACAAACTAGACTTACAAACGCTTATTCTCCATATGCTTCATGTTAATCGAGATATCGAGATGTTAATCTTATTGCTAATTTTCTTGTAGATGCTGAAGTGGTATATTTGTGATTTGTTGATTAGCTAGTTGTTAGTTGGAAGATGCTTCATTATTATCTGCATAACTTATGGGATCCAATTTGTTGCAGTCACTTCGTTTTATCTTATTGCTGGGCGCCTGTTATTGTTTTATTATTTTGCATTTTGGGTTCATTGTGCTCCGGCTAGCTATTATTATTATTATTATTCAGTCGAGCAAATCTCTTAAACAGGGTGTGTAAACGGAAAGGATTTGTTACTCAAAGATAACACTGATAAAAGAATTTGTTTTTACACTTTTATTACCGTCACAATTAAGTTCACATATTGACTCGTGATACACGCCAAACTGAAACTGTTATATTTTCTAATATCACTATAATCACTTATTTACGGCACATTATTAATTCGCATGTTTCACATTTATAACAAACTTTAAGACGCGAGAGCTTCTGTAGAATTGCGTAACGTGTACTTTATGTATGCTTCCGTTGAACTACGCGACGTATAACTCACGAATACTTATGTTGAACTGATGAACGTATTACACACGAATGCTTCTGTTGGACTGAGCGACGTGTAATGCACAAATGTTTCTGTTGGACTGACGAAATCTGCCTCTGACTTTAGCTTTTTATACTCTCACACCCCGATATGCCTAAAGATTATAACCGAGCTGCTATTGGTTAATAAAACGCGCCAACATTAGCGTCTATTTTTATATCCAACCAAAAATTACGAAAAGATATGCTCTAGGGAAAATATTCCCGCTATTTCTAATAAAAGCGCGCCAATCTGACGTCATTTGTTTGTCTCTTCTAATTAATATTCAACTCACCCCCTCGAACATTGTTATCCGCTCCTATTGTCAGTTTCAGTGAGGCCGTGTAAACTTATTTCCTAACAATGCATATAATTAACAAACATCTCAAATCATTGTCATACAATAATGTTAATTTACACTACAATCACTCTGGCATTTACATTATTGTGATACAAATTACTGCCACAATGCAAGGGGAATTGGTAGGCTTTAAGCGATAGTCAAATCTTGTAAGAGCTGGTTGCTCTCTTTGCATTATTAGGCCAAAAAAATTGAATAACGAATTTCCATTTGAGAAAAAGTATAGGTATTGGAAAATTTAAGGAAAATAACAAACAATGTCTCGAAAATGATTCACTCAACAAAACAAATGTATATGACATAAATTGTGTATTTTAACGCGTTCTACATTTTTTGTGTAGTAAAATTTTGTCAATCTCTTATGGTTTACCAGTAATGCAAAAGCGTTCTGAATGAAGAATACTTTTTTTGACATTCACAGAAAATTTAAGATATACATTTTATTTGTCATGAAAGTATCTTAAATATATGGTATTTTAATCAAGATCTTTAGAGCCGTTTTTGAGAAAACTAAAATTTTCAAAAAATGTTCCATGTAAAGGGTATTCCGGGTTGGGGAATTTTCTTGAAAACCTTCGTGTCGGATCTCTGAGGATACTAAACCTAAATACCAAGTTTGGTGTTTATCCAACTGTTCGTTTCTGAGTTATGCTGTTCACAGACACACAGACAGACACACGGACATGTTTCTAAAAATGCTTTTTTTGGATTCAAGGGGCCTCAAAGCATATAATATTTGCGGTGAAATCTCGGTATCGAATTTTTTGGTGGAATACAATACTTCCACTACCTACTATACGTAGTAGAGAAAGTAAAAATGAAATGAAGTGAATACAACTGTCCCTCGATCCCAAGTCAGAAACGCAAAGGAGAACCAACTAAGGGAACGGCTATTTGATATTCTTTTCCTCTTTTCTTTTGTATTATGTACTGTACGCGCAACAATAGGCCACTTAGGAGATATTACTGCATTCCTGTTTATTCCACTTACCTTAAATAGAAATAACATTTTAATCATCCGGAATCTACATCAGGTTTTAGTAAGAAAATTATAGGTCCGGATAATATTAAAAAATAACTATCTTTTTTTTAAAAAAAAGGCACCGCTGTAATCTTGATATGCATACTTTAAAAAAGCTGACTCCAACTGCTCCTAAGAACGATACAGGAATGTTTTTATGGAGTTCTTCAGCTTTCAAAATATATTACTTTGCACAGAAAAAATTAAGTTTTTAGCTTCCAACATGTGGCTCAATGTTAAAAATTTAATATGTCTGAGATATTAGTGTGAATGAGTAAAATGTATACTAACGTGCATAAAACTGGCCCATAATGGAACACACCTGTTTATGCTGTCTGTTGTTAATCTAGTTCCAAGCTCTGCCACCTAATCCTCGTGTATTCCACGAGCATAATTCTAGCCACTGGTTTGGCTGGGTACTTTTCTAATTTCACCAAACTTCACTAGCAGAGTATGATTAAAGCAACCCTTGTTGTATTTTGGCGCTAAAATAAAATACAATAAAACTTGAAATAAAGACGAAAGTTAACAGCTTTTTCTTTTTGTTAACTTAATGTATATCAATCGTAGCGAAGCTCTCTCATAGAGGCGGTACCCGAACCACCCTTTCATTTCAAATCGATTATAACATCGTTCATTGATACGTTTTTGTCTTCTCAGAATTGCTTTTCAGGTTAGTCACAAAAACAACTGATACGACTGGGTGGAATAAAAGACGACTGAAAAGTTCAATACCATGGCCGGGATTTGAATCACGGATTGCATTTTTAAGTCGTCTGATTAAACCTTGACCTACACAAGGCTTGTGTGGATGAACAATCAATTTCATCAAAGGTTGGCTACATGAAGGTGAAAACCTTGCAAAGCAAAAAAATCTGATGTGTTACACTCTCTACTCTTGTACAAACTATATTTACAAACGCTTATTCTCCATATGCTTCATGTTAATAGAGACATCGAGATGTTAATCTTATTGCTAATTTTATTGTAGATGCAAGGGGAATTAGTAGGCTTTAAGCGATAGTCAAATATTTTAAGAGCTGGCTGCTATGTGGAGTATTCCATTCTCTTTGCATTACCAGGAAAAAAAATGAAATACGAATTCTCATTTGAGAAAAAGTATAAGTATTGGAAAATTTAAGGGAATAACAAGCAATATCTCGAAAATGGTTCACTTAACAAAAGAAAAGTATATGAAAATGTGATCTACATTTTTTGTTTAGTAAAATTTTGTCTATCTCTTAATGTTTACTAGTTATGCAAAAGTCGTTCACAATAAAGAATACTTTTGGTTTCAGGGGGCCTCAAAATATGTATTTCCGGCGAAATCTCGGTATCGAATATTTGGGTGGAATACAATACTCCCCTACTTACTATACGTAATAGAGAAAGTAAAACTAATGTGATCTAAGGGAATGGTCCACTTTTCGTGTGTATATTTTACGTTTTATGTAAATAGTCAGCGAAGTTTATTTTATCATTGTTAAATTAAAGCACAACTACTGTAATACCTTAGATAGGAACATTTTGCAGCTCATTAAAATATATAATTTACTTCACGTTAAGTTTTCATAGGATTTGCTGTTTCGTAATATTTGTTACTAAGTCCAAGCTCACTTTGAAGCGCCACTTGCGTAATATTTTGAAAACTATCCATTCTTCTTTTCGTTGAAAATATCTTGCGATATAAACAGTTTCCACAGCTTACATATCATCGGCCCCGTATTGACTAACTTGAAACCATTTCTATGCAAACATTTATCGGGAATAACGTGAAAAAGGATGAAATAAACTTTTAGTATAAAAGTGTACACCTTTTTTTAGGTTTTTTATAGGTTAATCTTGGATTATGTTTATGTAAATGTGGCAAGAAATATACAGTGATGCACAAGTTTCTCAACTCAATAATTAAACATAGCATCAAAAAAGAATTACACTAGTCCGTATTTTCAACTTTTTGTAATATGATTTCTTAAAGTAGGGTTATTGAATCAAGTTTTTATGCTGATTCCAGAAATAACTCCCGGTGTTTTTCTATCACGTCAGGTTTTTATACAAAATAAGTAATGTTTTGACAATTTTACTAATGAGCGTAGAAAAGTATTCATATACCATTTCACACAAGGTAGGTTTTTATTCAAGAAACATTTTCAGAATACTCTCAAGAACTCCCCTAATTTATTTCAGGACTACATTTTAACGAAACAACAAGCCAAAGTGTTTCATTTAATTTTTTTCACACTTTCTCTTCTTTTACTTCCTTGCAGATCCTTGAAGGTGACTGTCCCTCCTCAACATCCAACAGTAGTCGGCCATCATAGTTTCATTACATCTCCCTTGGTACCTCCTCTCCATTTCCTTAATATGTTGGTGAAAACGTTCACCCTGCTCTTCACTATAATGTTCCAGATTTTGGAAAGTAGTCGATATGTGAATGCAGAATATGCACCTTTAAACTCATATTACAGCCCATCTTCTTGAAATTTTCCAACATTTTTTCGACAATGGCCTTGTATTTAGGATCCCCTCCATCAACTGGTCATAGTCATAGTCATTAATCTTGCTAACGTTAACTTTTGAGAACAACACGAAAGCATTGTATTTCAATCGTAAAACTTCCATAAGGGTGAGAAACTTTCGAATCATCCTGTGTATTAGTTTATTATATTCTTATTGCTCTCTACATTTTGAATCAAAGTAAAAACAACAAAGAGAAAACTTGGTGTCATATTCACACGACTTTCTCTACCTACTATATTTTTACAGAGTTTCTACAAACTAGGAAAGCTTACTTTTCTACCTACTTCATGCTAATTGAAGTAAACCTTTGCAGAAATAGTTCCTTACACATGTCGTTGTGGCTACAAGAGGAATACAGAAAGCAGAATCGATAGTCATGTGTCTCATATGCTTGCCTTGAAATTCCATACTCCTTCCTTGACATCGCGAGAAACAACACTATAACGATAGCGCTTTAAAAATTAAGAAATTACTGGAAAATTATAACCAATAACAACTGATATGTCGAAAATGTTAATACCACATAAAACGTTGTTTGAAATAAATCATGTTTTAAACATGTCTACTTTTCTGTAGTAAGTTTCTGTCTATATTTTTATGGTTGACCCGTAATATCAAACTGTATAAAATTTCTGCTGAATGAAGAGGACTTCACAGGCAGTTCCCAGAAAATTTAAAATATAATTTTATTTTTCATGTAAACATGTTTAATATGTGGCATTTAAATCAAAAACTTTAAGAGCCATTTTTGACAAAATCAAAAACTTCGAAGAATGTTCCATGTAAATGGTATTTTGAGTGGAGGATTTTCTTCTAAATCATAGTGTCGCATTCTTGTATTATCTTGTTCTTAAATACCAAGGTTCGTATTAAACCGACTTATCGTGTTTTAATTATGCTGTTCACAGTCAAACCAGGCAAACACAGAAACACATAGACACACACAAACACATGGATCTTTTTCTGAAATCCTTTTCTTGGGTTCAAGGGACTTCAAAGTATGTATTTGCTGTGAAATCTCGATATGGAATTTTTTAGTGGAATATAATACTTCCTCTGCTTATTTTAAATATGTAGTATGGTAGGGGGGAAATATGTAGGGCCAACTAAAATATCAGTGTATTTTACAAAATGCATACTTGGAGATCACTTACACAGAATGTCCATTTTTTGAAGGTGATATTTCTGAAATGCTCTTATTGCAATGAAATTCGTCTGTTGTGAGCTTGACTTCATTTGCTACACAAGCTTGCCTTGGAGATTATTGCTCCTAGGGCTAAAGTAGAAGAAGAAGAAGCAGCTGATAAAAACTAGAAGAAAGTTAATAACGATGAGCAGGTTGTAGTTAAGAGCTGGAATCCCTCATGCAGAAGTTCATTATTTGCAGAGCTGGTAGACCAGAAAAAGAGGAGAAGAAAATCTGCAGCAAGGTAAAATACAACCTGGAAGCAAATGAAGTAGTCATTTCTCCGCACCTAAATTCTGTGGAGAGTTCAGTTATATTCCACAAAAGGTAGTGCTTAAGAAACAGCCTCATATTTTAAAAATATTATGGTCCAACATGTACGAAAAGCCCACTCAACATATTGAGGCAGCATTTTTAACATTTAAAGGATATCAGTCTGATTATATAATATAAAATATAACAACAGCCCATTTTAAAGCAATATGTCTATAAATAATATATAAAATGTATCTAACAGTCATTGTATTAATGTTTATATAATTATGTACATGTATAATAATGTTATGTTAATGTATTAATTAATTTAACAATGTAGTGAGAATAAAAGCCGAAAGTTTCTAACAGTGAGGTAACAATGAGGTAACCTTGAGGCAATAATTAATTGGAAAGTTTAATAATGCTACTAGTAATTCTTGGAACAATAATGTAATATTTAAAACAGTTTATAAATGCCAATCCACAACTAGAAAAACCTTAGTTAAATAAAAGTATTCTATTGGAGTAGGATTAGCCAATCAGAGACTTGAAATAGAGAAATTTACAAATTTAAGCGGTTGAAGCCAGACGCTAGAAGATAATGTACCCAATCGGACGCAGGAAAGCAGCGTTCCCGGGAAGTTCGATACGTATTCAGTGAGAGACATAAAATTCATTGCGGCCAGAATAATATAATGTTTGCGTGTTAAAAGGTAATTAACAATCTCACAGCTCTACAGTATGATATATCACTGAAGTGTTATTTAATCGTGTGAAAGATTAATAAAAAGGAGTGAAGTAAAAATAATAATTTGTGTAAGGCTTCATTCTTTAGCCGTACTACCACTGCTAAGAGATACGTGTTTCTGCAAATTACTACTGACGCAGCCGAGGCATACAAATATAATATTTAAATAAACATTCAAGTTATAAAGTTGATCTTTAAAAGTAGGGGCGATGGCCACCGGAAAAGTGAACTTGGGGCGAAGGCCACCGGAAACTTTGTATCGTACGTGGGGCTGCAACTACCTCAAGTTTGGTGCCTAAAGTGTGGTACTAAAATAATAATGTAAAGATATTCTTCAATATGGATCTAAAAGATATAAAACCGATAGATATTCTGTCACTGTAAGGTTAACATGGTCATAAGTGTACACATGTTATATTTGATATGTCTTCATGTTTTGGTGAAAATAATGCAATAGCATTGCCAATGTTTATTAGGTATACTTTTGGTAATAATCCTACAAACTGTATTTTAAGAGGCTCCCCACATAACTCTACTAAATTTTGTAACAATTTTAAACAATTTTAAATGAACGGACAAATGTTCCTTGTACTCTTACATACGACATTTAAATGTCACGCTTTTAGCCTATATGTGAAAGGTCTCGCAAATATTCTTCAAATTCTTATATTTAAATTTAAAATGTCTAGTTGGAGCGTTTAGTGAATGATTTCACTCTCGCAGATGGGCAATTGTAGCGAATCAAAGTAGCGCTAATAATTCAGTGAGCCAGGAAGCGAGTTTTCCCACTGAATGTCTGCAAATTTTCCCTGCAACTGTCAGGAACAAGAGTACTCTTATTCCCGGCTGTCTGTGTGAATCGATGTTTGGGTTAATTTAATAAATACGATTGGTGTAGAGCATTTTTGTAGTGTATTTAACAGCAAACTGAATGTGGCTTAGCATATGCCTTTCATTACACCAATTGTATTTACTTAAAATTGCGCTAATGAGCTGGACAGTTTCAAAGAGAATTTTAATTGATTATTGGAAAAAAGTTCCAGGCCGTACAATATTAATACATTTCTGATCATGAGTAACGCCGTGGCCGAGTGGTTAGACCGCTCGCCTCTCACCGAGGCGGCCCGGGTTCAATCCCAGGGACCCGCATGTGGGATTTGTGGTGGACAAAGCCGCGTCTGGGCGGGTTTTCTCTGGGTTCTCCGGTTTCCCCCGCCATTCATTCCACCAACTGCTCCATCATCACCTTTCCTTTCATCCATTTCACCATCATTTCGTTTCATCTACTTCCTTCCTGATCTGATCACCCATCTTGGATATTCTGTCTGATCCATGAGTGTCTGCTACTCGACGAGCCTCTGACCGCCTGTAAGTCCTACATAAGAGGAGGTTAAACAGAGAAAGAAGAAGAAGAGTAATGTTAAATCTGAAAATTCTGACCGTATAGTTTTTTCACTCATCGTTCATCCTTTAAGAAAGTTGTGACAACTTTCACAATCAGCAGCTATTTAACACGTCTATGTGAAAAGAGAACTAAACCGTTTAGGTTAAAATCACATGAAGTAACTGCGGCACATGCCCTATAACCAGCTGGTTCTCTATGGTTCTCTGGGTCTATCATCTTCATAACTATGCGTGTACGCATTACTGAGTGTTCATTTCAAAGTGTATCGTGACGTCATTGTGCTGAGTCGGGTTTTGAAGCGAGAGCCACCTCTAAAGTGCTACACGTGTACCAGAGAAGTTGCCTAGCAAGCATGGCGTTTAATCCAGAGCGCTAAACACCGTAACGACATTAGTAATAAAGCAACCAAATAACGTGTCTCGCAATGCCACATGCAAAAGCATAAAATAAAATAATCAAACATGTTAATGTTTCTTGCATACCCTAATAACGACTATTCATTCTATACATATTATAACCATATATATTATAACATATTATAACCATATAATTCATTCTATCATATTATAACCTATATGGGATGTACGGGAAAAATAATTATTTATTATAACATTGACAACATTGTTAACTTCAAATTGTACCACCTAATCTTATGATGCAATTTATACAATCAGCTCATAGGAGAGGGGAGAAGAGACAGTGGAGTTCTTCATCTACATCTCAGAGGGCAGTATTACCAATTCAAAAGAAAACAGAAGAAATAGTTCCGAGTAGTAAGTGGTCACACCAGAGGGCAGCAGATTCTTCTTATACTGAGGACAAGAAAGACGAGCTTTGCAGTCGACCTTCAGCTGAAGATGAAAACATTCCTGTCATACCAACTAGAACCATGTGATGCGTGTTAGACACAGCGAGTTTTAAAATATCGCAAGTTAGGTCGGTTCATTGGCGTAAGTGCTCTGCAGAAGGCGAACCCACCTAATTTTACTTGGAGCAGGATAATGTAGTAGAGATGACAAGAAATGGTACCGCTAATGTAACAGACATTACTCATTAGCGAATTATCCCTATCCTATAGGATACTGGGCGGAGATTCGAATTTCATTAACCATACCGTTTGTCTTATTTGCAGTTACATTCATCGTTGCTCCTTATTAACATGTTCCTTCGGACGTTTCTCTACTACGGTGTTGTATAATCAGCAAGTATTATTCATTTCATTGTCCTTCCTCCTACTACCACTCCTTCCTTGTTCTAGAAATAATTCTTCAGGATACCCAACTGTCAACAAGACCAAAATTTGCAAAATTCATAACTATTCATAGCTATGCTATTAAAAGTTAAAAAAACATTGTTTCTGCTTAATGCTATTTAAAAAGTATTTAGTGCTATATGCACACTAAAAACATTTTACTTCAATTCTGTTAGCTTCCTTAGTTGTACGACCTTTTAAAGCATGTCATATACGAGTTAAATGTCTGCTGGTAAGCCTAGCTTCCTATAAAATTATGGTAAATACGAAATCAGAAACAGAGTTATTTTAGCGTTATAATTTTTAAAGTCTCTTTTCTCAGGTTGTCATTGACAGCATATTCTAATTTTCAAATTCTTCCACATTATGTGCTTTTCGGTATAAATGAATAAAATTTTGTATACCTCATTATAACTAACAGGATAAAAAATTATGAGATTAATTTTTGTTGAAATGCTTCTCTGTGTTGTTATTAAGTAATAATATTCACATTGCGTCAATTTTAAGGAAATAATCATAGCAATATTTATTTTATCCAAAGCCTGTAGGACCATAAAAATACATTTATACCGTTTAATTATGTGTTATGAATAAGTTTAATTTAAAATACTAATCATTTCAAACATACGGTTTCATCTCTGGAGGATTTTCTCAAAACAGTGAAAAAATAAACTAATATCCTGGAATCTAATCTAAAAACCTTCACCAGTTACAAATATTCATAATATATTTTCCCTTTTAGCATGTTGAAAATAAATTTGTTGAGATAAAATAATTATTCAAAGTCATTTCAATAATTCCTCCAGTTTTTAGTCAAAGAATTTCTGTTGGTGTATTGTCAGAAACAGCTAAACAGAGGTAAATTTAGGATGACTAAGCAAATACTTCACGTAATCTTCTATCCAATAACGAAAAAGGTACTCTTTAAATTTTTAGATCTTCTGTGCTCTTCAGAAATTAGCAACAACGAAACATCAATATCTTTGACTAGTTTAGGAAGGTGATTTAGGAATAAAAAGAATCTGGACTTAGAAAACTGCTATTTCGATACATACAAGGAAAACAAAAGAAAATCTAGAAGTTAAAGATGACGGAAAGACCCCTCCTAGAGACGCGTATCTTTGTATTTACCAAGGTTAGAGATGCGGGCGTCGAATGACAATACAATCTAAACATCTCAGGGAGAAGATGACAACCCAGAAGCTGGAGAGAAATGAGGGCAGATCTGAATTACATAAGAAATCCATAATCTGAAGGGTAATGGAAACGAAGTAGATGTGATCTGCAACAAACTCTAGGGTCCTTTGTAGATGATTTTTCGGTATCATTCTGTGTTGAAATGGGAGCATCGGAATCACAGAAAATGAATTCCACAACATGCCTTTGTGTACAGTAATCAGAATCTGCAATATCTATCGGTAATTTGAAAGAATATATATCACCAAACACCAATCTAATTAGGAATTTTAGGAATTTCTGGAGTTGCATGATCTTATTAGTAATTAAAGATTTAGTAAACCACTAAAAATGGAGATTATAAGACGTTCATGTATATGTAAAATTTATCTTAAGATGGATATTTTTGTAATTACGTTTTATTAGATGAAGGGATGTAACACGTATGATAAAGTTATGAATAATGCTGGATCCATCCTACATTTTTAGTGTAATTTCAGGTACAGCATTAATTACAAAATACACAATTTATAAAGGTTGTTCTTTCAATTCAAGCAGCTAATATATTTGTAAAAAATATACATTTAATTTCCTTTTGACATTTTTTGACATTTCTTACCAAAATGGCATTTAATATCGTTTAGCATCATAACATTGGAGAGAAAACATTACTCTGATATGAATTGGTAAGGTTACTTACCTATGACTGTTACCAGGATCATCAAGCCAAGGACAACGGAGGTGACGCCCATCAATATGACATCAGTGAGTGCCTCATCCGCTCCCGCGCCGCCTCCCAGTCCAGTTCCGTTTCCCATGGTTGCATTTCCCGTGAGATACGAGTAATTTCCGCCGTAACAGTCCAACCAAGAGGCGGCGAAAGAGGTAGTGTTGCTGCCATTACAAGCCACCCTCCCCACGACGGCATCCTCAAACATGATGGCCGGCGCCGTGCCGCTCTTGTTCGCCCCGAGAAGCAGCGCTCCCTCCTCGTTATCCAGGAACACACTGACGACGTCATTGATGGAAGGTGGTCTTGCGAGAAGGTCGGCAGAGGCGGAGCTATGTTTGTTGAGCACCTCCTGCTGCCGCTTTGTCGTCGTAGAGGCCGAAGTCCAAGTGAATGGCCGTACCTGGTCCGAGAGCGACCAGTTCAGGAACAGCGCCATGGTGATGAACCGTTCCTCATAGCGAACCTGCAAATAAAGAATTTCACATATGCAATAACCTATATTTTTTTTTCACCCTGTACATGTTAATCATCGCTTGGAAGACTGCTGTTCCAGGAAAGAATGAGTAGGGAAACAGTTATACAAAAATGTATGTTACATTTACATGACTTTCTATACCCACTCTTCAACAAACTAGTCTTAAGAGAGCAAATTCTTCTATTTGCTTCATGTAAATCGAAATAAACATTTGTATAAATGCTTTTATTATACATTATTATAAGTATAGGTACAAGGGGTATACTGTAAACCTAAGAGATAATCAGATAAAAATCACTTGCTATGTGTTGCCTATGAATTTCCGTTCTCTTTACATCCCCACGAGAAGAAAACGAATAGGGACTTAGCTGTTGAAAAATATGAAGTGCCTGACTATTCAAATCAATAATAAAGAATACTCCAGAAATGGTTAATGCACAAGAAATGCTATTTGACAAAAGTTTAACGAAATGTTACATTTTTTTGTGGGTAAGTTTTTGTACATCTCTTACAGTTTACAATTTACCTACACAAAATTCATTAACATATGGTATTTAAACTAAAATCGTTAGAGCCATTTTTCAGAAAATCAAAAGTACCGAAGACGTTTCCATGTAAAGATGAGTTTGGGGTGGGAAATTTGAATATTTTCCTGTCGCATTCTTGGAAGATGCTGAGTTTAAATACTACTTTTCGCTTTTGAGTTATGCTGTTTACCGGCACAGACACAGTAGCAGGGCAAAAGTCCACCAACAACACACATTAATAGGCGCAAGATTAGGCAAAATAACGATGAGCGGAGAGAGAGAGAGTTCCGAGGAGAAACAAGGACAGAGATAAAGGTACAATTCCAGGAAAGGTCAACAATTCTAAAGGAAGTTGAATAAGAAGTCAGCAAATAGAAAGAGACACAATTGTTGTGAACGAGACAGAGATAGGTGGGTTTTCACAAAGACGTCAGAAGAAGCCTGGCTGGTAAAAGTGAACGATTTCCTTCTCATAGCAAGTAGGTAAATAATCAATCGAAATAGAGATTAGGGAAAAGGGCGCAAAAGTTAGCGTATAGCAGCGGGTATAAAAAGGAGCCCCTCCCCAATTTCAACACACATTCTAATACTTCTCTGATAGTCATTCATGTGAACTCTTTAGTGACGGACGGCCAGAACGTATGCGTGTGGGGTGGAAGATGACGTGTGACGTAAATAGCTAGGTCCACCGAAATATTTAGTGTAATGGGAATATGGAAATTACAGTTACGTTATTCAAAGGGGAATAGTTGCTATCGGCTTCAATTATTTTGTTAATTTGGAATAAATCCAGTAGTTAAGAAATTCATTGTAATCATTCGCCTTCACTCAAAATGTCCTAAGATACAGATAGCTAGGAATAGGAATTTATCCACAGGTGCCGACTGACAGCCGAGGCAGAGAGCTTCTGAGAACTTCAAACTGGAACTCATCATCAAGGCGAGATATCACATGCATACGTGGAAGTGCTTCAACACCCGCTGGCTACAATAGGTTGTATCAAATTCGCCGTCCACGTTGTCGAATAGGCAACACAAACGGCAGCAGGGATGTAAAACTTTCTACTGTTTAATCATTACATTCCGTAGTAATTCTTATTTCTGTTTCAGTTATTTTATTTAAAATTGTCCTGGTATTATTAACATGTCACCACGTACTAGACAAAAGTATTTGGTGTACTAATATTTAACTTTGATTGTTACATTGTTATAACACACATACCGTTTGCGTACGGTTAATTGTACATATTTCGTATAGAATTATGTTAATAATATGAATATTAATTTAATATGTAATATTACAAAATAATAGTAATATGTCCCTACGCCTACCTACATATTCGAGGCGTAGCCTTGTGTACGATGAGGCAGTATTTTTAACACTAAAATGATTTCAGTCTAATTATATAATATAAAAAATAACAGCCTGCCTTAAAGCAATATACGTATAATATATGTAAAATGTATGTAACAGTCATTGTATTATGTTTATATTATTGTGTACATGTATCAGAATGTTATGTGAATGTATTACGTAATTTAACAATGTAGGAGCCGTGAGAGTAGAAGCCGTAAGTTGCTAACAATGAGGTAACAATGAGGCAACCTTGAGGCAATAATGAATTAGAAAGCTTAATAATGCTACTAATAATTCTTGGAACAATAATGTAATGTTTAAAACAGTTTATAAATAGTCAATCAAAAACTAGAAAAGCTGAAAGTTAAATAAAAGTATTCTATTTGAGTAGGATGGGCAAATCAGAGACTTGAAATAGAAAAAGTTACAAGTTTAAGCGGTAAACTAGTAGACAGCGTTCCCAACTGGACGCTAGGCAGCGTTCTCGAGGAGTTAAATACGTATTCAGTGTGTGACATATAAAATTCATTACGGCAAGAATATTATAAGTTTACGTGTTAAAAAGTGCAAGTAATTAATAAATAATCTCACAGCTTTCTATACCAGTGAAGTGCTAATTAATCGTGTGAAGGATTTATAATAAAAGTGGAGTACAATCATAATTTGTGTAAGCCTTCATTCTTTAGCCGCATCACCCCCTGCTAAGAGATACATGTTTCTACAAATTAATACTGATGCAGCCGAGGCAAACATACATATATAATATTTAAAGAAATATAAAAATACAAAGTTGATTCGTAAACGTTGGGGCGAAGGCCCCCATAAACTTTGTACCATACCTGGGGCAGTTATTTCATCAAGTTTGGCTCCCCAACTGTGGAACTACAATACAATACAACAAACCTCCTTCAACGAGTGATTTGGACGGCGGGTTTCTGTCGAAGCGGATGAGTTTGAATCCCGATCTCATCTGTAAGGCATACTGAACTGTACGTATAAAGAACCGCAAAATTGCAACTGATTAAAATTTGTGTAACCCATGAAACCTCTACAACATACAACCGACATTACCCGCGCGCCATTGCAGGATATAACTTCAAGAAGTGTACTGGTATTCGGAAACACAGTGTATGTGAATTAAAGAGCACACGTTTTATGCATTTTAAATGAAGTTCAACCGCATACTATGCGTCTGGAAATTCTAGGCATTAACCAATTCTACATTAGTGTAAGACGGATGTGATCTTACTTAATTCATCTACTCTCCGCCTTAAATCAGAATTATTTAGTTTAGATAGGGTTATTTGTCAAGACTACTTCTGGCCAAGTGCTTTGAACAGTCTTAATGTTCGGGCTATTTTAAGTTTACAAATTATCTCACGTAGTTAAAAGTCTCTCTCGATATGAAATGTTAATTATCTCCTGTAGTATAAAACTAATACACGAATGCATTGCTATTGTGAGCAAAATGAGCACATTAAAAGTGTAGGAAGCTAAATAAATTTGCTTTATTTACGCTTAAAATTCGTTCCAAGATTGAGAATCTGGAGAATGCCGAGGCAGAATCAAAGAACTTAAGATGTTTATGAGCAATATCGATAGACCTTAAAAGAGAAAAATAAAGAGTGAGACAAGAAAGAACTTGTACAAAAATCATCTCCTCTGTAGGTCAGAAAATGGGTCTATTTGAAGAAAACACAGAACAAAGTTGTAAGTGCTTAAGGACTTTGAGAAGAACAAAGGGATGTACAAAACTGTACTACTAGAAAATAGGACTACACATACAACATAAAATAATTTGGTAATAAATGATTCCTTCATTTCAGTACATACCATAGGTAGACACCGTAAAATGAATGTTCGAATTTGGGACACGAGATACAGAACCACTTAAAGAAGACGTATGGCCGAAACAGGCGAGTGGTTCTATCCTGTGTTGTATAGAGAAAGAAGACAAATACAGAAGATGCATTCCTTTGAGCCGACGCATTGACTATCCTGTCAAATTTATAATCCAGTGCCAGGTGGATCATCTGCTAATAGTTGCTTTTTTAATTTATAGAATCTGCTAGATGACAAAATTTATCTTAATCCATCTCCCAAAAACAGATTATATTTTAAGTATCCCAATATAAAATTTTGGATGCCCTAGTACTAAAAGCTGTACTGTTTTTCTAGTCATTTAAGAACAACATACATCAATACCGTTCGGTTAAAAGTTTCACTAAGCTATCTACCTCTCACGTAGTCCAATGTAAAAAGTCATTCAGGAACAACTAGAAAATTTTCCATATCCAAAATGGGTGCTATAATTTCACATCACATACATATATTCATCTTTTGTTTTCTATATTCACTACGGGATACACATTTGATAAAGGATACAAAAAAGCTTGTTCTCTTTGGTTAATAATGGTATAAAGTGTATTATAGACTTAAATCCACATAAACATGCTGTATAGACAAGCATAGTATCGAGTTATAACGTACTTCTTCTAGTACAAAGCTGATTAAAAACTTAAAAACTGTCGAGCAAGATTCAAAGTAGATGAAGACCTTCATGGTTTATTGTGAGACACTAATAGCATTGGTCTGAATCTTACATCCTCCCCCATGTTTAAACATCTTTTTGAGCGTGGGATTAAATGTTGCATAAAATAGTGTTTTATAAAAGTTAGAAATGAATTACGCCTAAGGCTTTCAAGACTGTTCGGAAACAATAATTTTAATTATTAAGTCTAATGTTTGTTATATTCTCTTGGGCATACATAGAAAATATGAACATAAAATATATAAACATGACCCCACTGCACCGAATAGAGTGTAGCTTGTTGCATGAGGAAAATGTATGTGGTATGCTAGCCAGATAACAGCGTAGGACGTAAAATGTGTTTAGCAGAAGGGGACACCACGCACACTACGGCCAGCTTGATCTATTGTGGCTACACCGCCCGGGAGGCAGGGATGAGGTGAAGGAGCCGTAGCAGGTCGCAGGTCCACAGTCAGACAGCCCCACAGAGACGCTTAGAAGTCCCTAATATTTCCAGTTTGAACATCTGCATCAATAGAGGCGAAGAATCCCGAGCGATACTTGGGGTAGGACAACGCACTCTAGCATTCACGGGGAGAAATACTTTCAATGCGCAAGAATCCACGATACCTGGCCGACACCGTCAGCACCGCAGCTCAAACGTGAAAGGGAGAGATAAAATGAGAAAAAATGGGGAAAAGGAGAAGTCATGATGGAATACACCACCGCCTAGGCGACCAAGAGAAAACCACGAAAAACCCCATGATCAGAGTAGCGGTCACGGGGAATCGTGGTCGCAGACGTTATCGCCTGAGCCATCCCGCTCGGTGATAGCGTAGTAAAATTAAATGGAATCGGAATCAGCGGTCTTGGAGGCCATATCTGCTTTACGGCATTCTACTTCAAGAATAGCTGCGGAAACTTTACAACTATATATTTCTCAATCGTAGTATTTTCAGCAAAAATATAGTTTTTATCTTTTCTACGGATTTTTTCACCTACATTTACCGAATTTAATAATTAAGAGCAGATTAGGCTCAGACAAAAATAAATATGTTACAAGAAGCTTAACTGTAGATAAAATATATCGTTTCCCAAAAAGTGTTTTCAAGCTAGGGTATAATCTACGGATTTCATAGATAAGAATACTTATGGGCTTCACACCTAATGTTTGTAAAAACTATTTTTACTTGTTCTATTGTGTTTCTATGGTAGAGGAAGCATTACGTTTGACGTGGAGTTTACAGCAGATATGTGTGTGTGTGAGTGTGTGAGTGTGTGCGTGAGTGTGTGAGTGTGTGTGTGAGTGTGTGTGTGTGTCTGTGAGTGTGAGTGTGTGTGTGAGAGAGTGTGTGAGTGTGCGTGTGTGAGTGTGTCTGGGAGTGTGAGTGTGTGTGTGAGAGAGTGTGTGAGTGTGCGTGTGTGAGTGTGTCTGGGAGTGTGAGTGTGTGTGTGAGTGTGTCTGTGAGTGTGAGTGTGAGTGTGTGTGTGAGTGTGTGTGAGTGTGTGAGTGTGTCTGTGAGTGTGTGTGTGTGAGTGTGTGAGTGTGTGTGTGAGTGTGTGAGTGTGTGTGTGTGAGTGTGTCTGTGAGTGTGTGAGTGTGTGTGTGTGAGTGTGTGTGAGTGTGTGAGTGTGTCTGTGAGTGTGAGTGTGTGTGTGAGTGTGTGAGTGAGTGTGTCTGTGAGTGTGTGAGTGTGTGTGTGAGTGTGTCTGTGAGTGTGAGTGTGTGTGTGAGTGTGTGTGTGAGTGTGTGTGAGTGTGTGTGAGTGTGTGTGTGAGTGTGTGTGTGAGTGTGCGTGAGTGTGTGTGTGAGTGTGTGTGAGTGTGAGTGTGTCTGTGTGTGCGTGTGTGTGAGTGTGTGAGTGTGTGTGTGAGTGTGTGTGTGTGAGTGTGTGAGTGTGTGTGAGTGTGTGTGTGTGTGAGTGTGAGTGTGTCTGTGTGTGTGAGTGTGTGTGAGTGTGTGTGAGTGTGTGTGAGTGTGTGTGTGAGTGTGTGTGAGTGTGTGTGTGAGTGTGTGTGTGTAAGTGTGTGAGTGTGTGTGTGTGAGTGTATCTGTGAGTGTGAGTGTGTGTGAGTGTGTGTGTGAGTGTGTGTGAGTGTGTGTGAGTGTGTGTGAGTGTGTGTGTGTGTGAGTGTGTGTGTGAGTGTGTGTGTGAGTGTGTGTGTGAGTGTGTGTGAGTGTGAGTGTGAGTGTGTCTGTGTGTGTGAGTGTGAGTGTGTGTGAGTGTATGTGTGAGTGTGTGAGTGTGTGTGAGTGTGTGTGTGTCTGTGTGTGTGAGTGTGTCTGTGTGTGTGAGTGTGTGTGTGAGTGTGTGTGTGTGTGAGTGTGTGAGTGTGTGTGTGAGTGTGCGAGTGTGTGTGTGAGTGTGTCTGTGTGTGTGAGTGTGTGTGTGAGTGTGTCTGTGTGTGTGAGTGTGTGAGTGTGTGTGTGAGTGTGTGTGTGAGTGTGTGTGTGTGAGTGTGTGTGTGTGTGAGTGTGTGTGTCTGTGTGTGTCTGTGTGAGTGTGTGTGTTTGAGTGTGTGTGTCTGTGTGTGTGAGTGTGTGTGTGTCTGTGTGTGTGTCTGTGTGTGTGAGTGTGTGTGTGTGAGTGTGTGTCTGTGTGTGTGTGTCTGTGTGTGTGAGTGTGTGTGTGTGTGAGTGTGTATCTGTGTGTGTGTGAGTGTGTGTGTGTGTCTGTGTGTGTGTGTTTGTGTGTGTGTGTGAACAGTATAACTCAAAAACGAACAATACAATTTGGTATTTAAATTCAGCATATTCCAAAGCTGTGATACGAAGGCTTTCCAGAAAATCCCCCACCCCAAATTATCCCTTGCCTAGAGCATTTTTCTAAAGTTTTGGTTCCTCAAAACTAGCTCTATCATAAATTTAAGATATTTCCATGTCAAATAACGTGTAAATATTGAATTTTTGGAAATAGCCTATGAGATCCATTTTATTCGAAATAAATTTTGTATGATTTGTTATAACTGGTAAACGTTTACAGATAAACAAAAACGTACTCGTGCTACATAAAAAATGTAGATCTCTTTAAAGCACATAGTTTATTTAAATAACATTTTGTGGCACCAGTTCCTTCTAAGATATGCGCTAATATTGGTTTCAATTGCCCATTACTTTGTATTAAAGTTCTGTCGCTATTACTTGTTTTTCAGATACCGATTAGAGTATGGAATTTTAAGGTTATAGGGTTATCTTTTAACACCTGACTAACATTTGGTTTCCTCTATCTCTCTTGTGTCTATAACGAAATGAGTAATGAAGCTATATCTGTAAATGTTTATCTCGATTAATGTAAAGTAGATAGAAAAATAAGCTTGTGTGGAAACAATTTGTAAAAGCTAGAAAAAAATCTGATGTGTTACACTCACATGACTTTCTCTATTCTTGTACAAACTATTTTTACAAACGCTTATTCTCCATATGCTTCATGTTAATCGAGATATCGAGATGTTAACCTTATTGCTAGTTTTCTTGCAGATGCAAGGGGAATTGGTAGGCTTTAAGCTATAGTCAAACATTTTAAGAGCTGGTTGCTATGAGGAGTATTCCATTCTCTTTACCTTACCAGGACAAAAAAATGAATCACGAATTTGAGAAAAAGTATAAGTTTTGGAAAATTTAAGGGAATAACAAGCAAAATCTCGAAAATGGTTCACTCAACAAAAAAAATGTATATATCATAAATTGTGTATTTTAACGCAATATACATTTTTTGTGTAGTAAAATTTTGTCTATCCTTTATGGTTTACCAGTTATGCAAAAGTCGTTTACAATGAAGAATACTTTTGGAGACATTCCCAGAAAATTCGAGATATACATTTTATTTGTCACGAAAATATCCTAAACATATGATATTTTAATCAAAATCGTTAGAGCCGTTTTTGAGAAAATTAAAATTTTCGAATAATGTTACATGTAAGGGGTAATCTGGGTTGGGGGATTTTCTTGAAAAGCTTCGTGTCGCATCTCTGGAAGATCCTGAACCTAAATACCAAGTTTGGTGTTTATCCGACTGTTCGTTTCTGAGTTATGTTGTTCACAGACATACACACACACACAGACTCACAGACACACACACGGACATGTTTCTAAAAATGTTTTTTTTTTTGGATTCAGGGGGCCTCAAAATATGTATTTCCATTGAAATCTCGGTATCAAAATTTTAGTTGGAATACAATACATCCCCTACTTGTATACGTAGTAGAGGAAGTAAAAAGGTAAAAGGTAGCGGTTAGAGAAATGCATGTGATTGTAACACATTAGATTCTTTTTTAAATTGAAAAGGTTTTTCTGGATAAATATAAGCCACTGCACTGTTCGAAGTCAAGGAAACTACATTCTATGATAAATTCTGAAATGAAGGGCAAATTCAGAAGAAATACTAACATGGAAGAAAAAGGTTTTTCCTTCTTGTGAAAACCGTGAACAATGGTGAAGAATGAATGATAATAATTTATTTCTGTGCTGCAAAATGCATGCATTCTCATCAGGTAAAATCCACGTAAGGCAGGGCAATACAGTAAACTAGGGTTGCCTCATGCTTGTCATACGCTTTCCTCAGGTCGCAAGATCATTTAGTCTGGTAGCCACATACTCTGTAACGTTCCCATATGCCCCACACCAGGGGAGACAATGATTGCGTTAGCAGGATACCACAGGATTTATTGTGGCCAGTTATGGGGATGGGTAGATGAACGACCAGCTGCGTGGGAGGCTGGATGGATTATATCGATGGATAGCAAGGTCTGTGCTCCGTAGATAAAGTCTCGTACAGCAAACGTTGGGGATTTTCTTAATGCGTTTTGAGAGTGAATCTACACGCTTAATTTTTGTCTACCTTTTCTTTTTATTGGAGTTTGAATAATATAACCTCCAGTAATATTCAATGGCTGTATAACTCAGCTGGAGACTAAATGGCGAAACCTGGCAAAAACTGAATTTTTTACTTTTGTGTGCTGTATTATAAATTGGAATTCACTTTTTAATTTGATATGTAATACGTTATCATTTTAGGCACAACCTCTTACTGCATCTGAAATTTTGTGCCCGGTATTCTGCATTATCTCACAAAGAACAAATAATAACTCCTATACTCTATGGAGTAGAAAGATGTATTTTAGCTCAACCTTTAGGTTAAATTTGACTAAAAATAATGGTACCATTTCTAAATATGCCAGCTTCGGATGTCCAAGTAACATGTTTGCGTATGTAGGTGGGTTGTATTTTTTTTTCAGGTATATTTGAGGTTTTTCTCCCCAGTTTTATTCCGAACGATTGCTTCTGTGAATAACACTTTTTATATAAATGACCCCGTTTTCTCAGGAACTATTGATGACAATGTAGTACTACTATTGACTACTTTTGTGTTAAGTTAGTCGGTTATATTTTAAAAAAATTGTTGCTTATAAATGCCAATGAAGAGCTGTGAAACTAAGAAAAAATTGGTCTTCTCTAATATTCCACATTATTATGTAAAAGTATACAAATGAACTTAGAAGGAAAGCATATATATCCTGTAAAAACCTTAGTCTGAAACTGTAAATATTTTCTGAGACAATGGGCCAAGAAACTAACAAAATTAAACTTTTAATTTTCCTTTATCATTTTATATGCATACAACTCAAATGCAATTTTGAAACCTTAATATGAAAACAAATATTGCAGAATTTGACACTCTAGATCCTAAACCTAACTAAAGACAAAGAAAGGCGAAAATAATAAAGAAAGGATGAGAAATAATACGGAAGAAGGCATTAACCTATGTGCACTTGCAAATTATTATTGGGGTACACCTTTCGTTGTGCCGAAGAATTAAATTTTAAGTGGAAATAAATTGCAGTGTTACTGGAATAATACCTTCATCAGAATTAGGATCTATTCACTACACTTTACAAGATAAGCCTTCGTAGGTATCTATAACATATGTTGCTGGACTGTAGGTATTATATAGCTGCTTTTTTCGCCAATGTGTCCGTATTAGGTATAATTAATTCGTTTCAGCAGAAAATAATTGTTAGAGAAGAGCGAAGAGAAAGGAATATAAAAAGACGCTGAGGGAGACCGAGAGAGAAAGGGGGAGGGGCTAAAAATCTACCTGTACAAGCTTTAATTCAGAATTTTTTCTAAAAGGTTACTTTAAATGCTAGATACATTAAGTATTTTTAATTATATTTGCGTTTATATCTGATGTATTATCAAAATAAAATCTACATATACAGGTGGAAGCTGACCTACGATCATCCTTGAATAGAATGGCACTTTATAATGAATAGAACAAAAGAAATTAGTGCAGCTTTGCTGTATTTGAAGTAGTTTTTGAGATACAAGCAAAAATTGCGTAATATGAGTATTAATTATACTTTAAATGACAATTTTGCGAAATATTTTTTCAAATATGTTTTAGATGGGATTGAAAGATAAATATAAAATGCATGCTTAAATACACATTGAATTAAAGCAAATCGCACTCTTATTATTATTATTATTATTATTATTATTATTATTATTATTATTATTATTGTTATTACTACTATAAGCTTTCTAAATTTGTTTCAGTTGAATCTACGTTGTTAGCCACGAGACTACACATGACAACACTGTATATCGAAATAAATGCTCTTCAGCTGTTTGTTTATAAAGGAATGCACTTAAACTGTTGTTTATTGCGCTTATGTCTTTCTTTCAAGCAGTCACAAAATGGCTCGCTTTAATGATGCTGAGTATCTTGAAATGCTACTCCTTTACGATGAAATACATCGTAATGCTGCAACAATTTATGGAGAAAGATTTCCAAATAGTCGAGTAAGACATCAAAGGACTTTTTTTCATATGTCAAAGAGTTCTAGATATAGGAAGCGTATCTCATGTTGAAGAAGAAGAAGAAGAAAGCCTTGATTTGGTGGAAGAAGATCCTAGAAGAGCACATGTGGTATAGGTCGCACTATTAACATATAATGAACTGTTTTGAGTATATTAAAACAAGAATTGCTACGCTTACCAGCGCGACAAGTATCCCTCTGAAGTAGATTATACGCCAAGGGTAGCATTTTCCGAATAGTTTCTACAAGAAGGGGACTTTCCCCTTAAAACTCTTGCAATGGACGAATCAACATTTATCAGAAATGGAGTAACTAATTACCATAATGCATACCCTGGGCTTACGACAATCCACACACAATATGACAAGACAGCTTTCAGCACAAATGTTTGGGAAGGAATCATAGGAAACCGTGGATTTTTTCTCGGGTTTTGACATGAGCCATGTTCTCTAGTTTCTTCAAGAAACGTTACCATTCTGGGTGAGGATGCTTCCTTGGCAGTAAGAAATGATAAGTGGCTATCACATTAAGGCGTACCTCCGCCGTGTGAAGTGAAGCCGTGTGTGGACATATACGCAACACCTACGTAGAACGCTGGATCGCTCGGAATGGACCTATAAATTGGCCACCAAGATCGCCAGTTCTAATCGAATAAATTGTTTTCTTTGGAGCGATAAGAAAACCCGCGTATACATTACAGAAGTGTCTACTGTGGAAACGTTCAAGAAATAATACTTCGAGCAGTGGAAGAAATAAAAACAAACCGGACTTCGTAGAGTGACCAGGATTGGAGAAAACGTTGGGAAGCAAGTGTGTTAGCGAGGGGTGCACATTTTGAACAATTTATCTAAACATTAAGAAGAATTTCTCATCGATTTTATGTTCTTGTCTTGCTTTAATTACACTAGCCTGCATGATATCGGATGACTGAAAACTAATAAGTGATTCTGACTCACTTTTTTATGCTGATTTCAGAACTGCTTTTAGTTTGTTCCTATCACGTAGGTTTTTCACAATTTTACTTGAAAAATATAGAGATATAAATATATAAAGACATTCCTTCCGCCACTACACATAAAATTGGGCTTGATGAAGCAATTTGTAAGGGCTCTAACACGGATGGACCCTGCTTTAGGTACCTTTCCAAGAAATTTCCCTTCATTACACAAGACAAATTAATGGCTGGAATTATTGTTGGTCCTCAAATAAAGAAATTGATGAAGGATGAAGATTTTGAGAAGACAATGAATGAGAAAAAATAGAAGCATGGACCGCCTTCCGATCAGCTACTGAAAACTTCTTAGGCAATAACAAAGATCCTAATTACAAGGCCATTGTCGAAACAATGTTGGAAAATTTCAAGAAGATGGTTGTAACACGAGTGTAAAGGTGCAGTTTCTGCATTCACATATCGACTACTTTCCAGAAAATCTGGGACATTGTGAAGAGCGGGGTGAACGTTTTCACCAAGATGTTAAGGAAATGGAGAGGAGGTACCAGGGGAGATGGAATGAAACTATGATGACCGACTACTATTGGATGTTGAGGAGCGACAGTCATCTTCAAGGATCTACAAGGAAGTCAAAGAAGAGAACTTTTGAAAAAATTAAATGGAACACTTTGGCTTCTTGTTTTATTAAAATGTAGTCAGGAAATAAATTAGGGAAGTTCTTCAGAGTATTCTTAAAATGTTTCTTGAATAAAAACTTACCTTGTGTGAAATGTTATTTGAATACTTTTCTACGCTGATTACTAAAATTGTCAAAACATTGCTTATTTTGTAGAAAAACCTGACGTGATAGAAAAAAATGGAAGTTATTTCTGGAATCAGTATAAAAACGTGATTCAAGAACACCTACTTTTGATAAATCATCTGACAAAAAGTTTGAAAATGCAGACTAGTGTTATTTACAGAGTTTTATAAGTCACAAAGAAAGGAAGCATAATCTTGCAATTTGGGTTTCACAAGCTTTTATTTACCTTTATAAATAAGTGTTCCTATTAATAGTTTGCGTAATATTGTAAATGCTTCCTCAGTTCCATATTCCGTATGATAATTAGGTTATGTTACAATCATATGTAGTTTTCTGTTTATTTGTATACCAAAGGGTTTATCTGTTCGTTGCCAGAAGAAGCTGAAGAATTAAAAGTTAACCGTCCAATGTAAAGTGAGCCTGTTGAATTTCCTGTGTTGTAATATTGTCAAAAATGTAATTAAGGAAAAAAGCTCAAAACAACTTGTTCCAAAGGATGATCATAGGTCACCTTCCACCCTGTATAAAGAACATAAAGGACAAAAGAAGAACAAAGCTATTGGCAAACTTATGATGGGATATATACATAAATGACAATTATAATGGCTTTTGTTAAAATTTGTTATGAATAAATCATGCCGTATGATATATATCAATAATTTCTGTCGACGTTGAGTAGATGTCTCTTTAAATTAAGATTAAATTGTGTGTTACTCTCATAGTCGCAGTCTTTGCTTCAAAGGAATTCCAAACTAAACAAAATAATACGGTAATGATAATAAATTAAGGAGCGTTAGGTGGCGAGTAATATATTTGGATCAAGGCAATAAATGAGATTATAAAGCCTATAGATGATAAAATATTTCATAAATTATAAGCGAGAAACCTCTTTAAAATATTTTTATATTCAAGCTATTGCATCTTCAACACTTCTTTTGCTAATTCATATTCTTACATGACACTTCTTTCAAAGGGAAGAAACACGTAACTTTAGACGCGATATAAGGTAAAGCGAAAGTATAAACTTCAGTTATCAAAACACTTTTCAACACTTACTGTGTACTATTATATTCCAGATCCTCTGACGTTAAGGCCTTAAAGGTAATCTAACTGTGTAAAACGCACGTTCTCGCAGCGCTGTAATGGCACTGCTATGCGCGGTCCAAGAGGAAGCGGGTTTGATTCCCGGTACCGACCTAGAACAGATTGACAGGAGTTGCATTCAGCTGCGTGGGGTCATTGAGCGGCGGCTCTGATAACAAAAAATGCGCGAAATCATCCGTGGAGAAGCGGCATGCTGACTACATGTCACCTTCATTTCTACACTACGCCCATGATGTCCAGTATGAACAGAAGATGCATGGTGCGGTAAGCCTTGACCTACAATAGCTTTGGTGCCAAGAGAAAATTATGAAAAATGGGGCAAAATGACAAAATTTTTGTTTCCTTTTCCTTTGCCTTAATTAAAGGGAGACTTGAGGACTCTCCTGCCAATGTTAAATCTGCTTAATTCAATATCCATTATCTCAGAAAGTATTTAAGGTATCAGATTGAACATTTTGCAGAATGTAGATGCATGATTAGGAAAGTTTTTTTATTAAAGAAAATAGGATTATTTTCTTAAGTATACTATCTATTAATTAAGCATTATCGACAGTTATTATTTAAAACATAACCAACCACGTTATTAGCACCAAAGTGGACCCACAAAGGCACTTAGGGGTTATTTTTACCACCATAGAATATAATTCACTTAGTTATATTCAATCGTTTCTGAGAAAACGGATTATTTAGACAAAAAAATGTTATTCAGAGGAAAAGCTGTCCAAAGGAAACATATAGAAAACAAACTCGCATATATTTGCAAAGAAAAAAAAACACGTGCCAATTTGTAGAACAAAACTTCCCCTAAAATATGCGTTAAAGTTTACCTCTTTATTCTAAACTGCATAGAAGTTATGACTTTGGTGCTTACAGCGATAAAATAAATATCAACTTAAAGAGGAAATTCCAGTTAATAAGACTGCATAAAGACAAAAAAAATTTCTGATGATGCATTCACATAGCTTTCTCTAGATCTTTTACTAAATCTTATTCTTCTATCCACTAAATTTTAATCCAATTGAGCCTTTGCAAAGATAGCTACATTACACATTTCGTTTTTGGTACAAAGGGAATAACGATAGTCAAATGTTTAAGAACTGGACGCTATACTCTGGCCTTGAAGTTGCAGACTATCCATGCAATCGCAAGAAACAACAGAAAGTTGACAGGACTTAAAGAGAATGACCAAGAAATGAACAATTCGAACCTTTAATAATGCATATCTTATAAACGGCTTATTCAATAAAAAATTTATTTGAAATAAATTGTGTTTTAAAGAGATCTACAGTTTTTGTGAGTACTTTTGGTTTATCCCTTAAAATTTACGAGTTATACACGATTATATATGTTTCTTCCAAACGAAGTGGACTTCACAGGCTATTCCTATAAAATTCAAGATATACATTCTATTTGTAATGTAAATATCTTTAATATACAGTATTTTAATCAAAATTCATATACGCATTTTTTAGAAAATAAAAAAAAAAAAAAACGAAAAATCTTCCATGTAAACAGTGGTATGGGGTATGGGGATTTTCTCCGAAACCTTTGTGTCGCACCTATGGAATGTATCGAAGCTAAATACCAAGTTTGGCATTTATGCGACGATTCGTTTTTGAGTTTTGCTCTTCACAGACACACATACACACACACACGGACCTTAATCTAAAAGTTTTTGTTTTATTCAGGGGGCCTGAAAACATGTATTTTCGGTGAAATCTCGGTATCTAATTTTTGGGTGGAGTGCAATACCTTCTCTACCTACTATGTACATGAAGATGGAAAGTAAAAATGACATTTTGTTTGGCAATTTTCGCGAACATTTGTTTTATTCACCAAAGTAATTTCGTCATTTTTCCCCTTAAGCTTAAACGCTTATTTTGTTGTATGTGGTGCGCGACAGAGATCTTAATGACAAACTATGCTATATGCTACTTCTAAATAAAATATGGTTTGTATTACAGTAGTCATGAACTTTGTTTATTCTGCCACTAGTTTACGTTAAAAATGTTCCTTGCTCCACTTGTTGCACTTAAACCTCTGCACACAGTTTTAACGTTTATGGTATAAAAGATTAATATTTTCTGTATATACATGCAATTATGTTTTAGCCCATCCATAATTTGAAATTTTCAGAGTTACAGCATTTAATACGTTCAGAATGTTTCTATTCCAAACAAGATAAGGAGAGGTATAGTATAACTTACGAATAAAACTTAAGATTTAAAATACCCTTGGTTGAACGTTGGGACACAAGGATCACATTTATCACAGGCTTACAGAAATTAAATATGATTTATTACTTTCTCTACCACGTAATAATATAGGAGGTATTGCATTC
The DNA here is from genome assembly GCA_030765065.1 of Deroplatys truncata. Classification (NCBI taxonomy): domain Eukaryota; kingdom Metazoa; phylum Arthropoda; class Insecta; order Mantodea; family Mantidae; genus Deroplatys; species Deroplatys truncata. Next base: position 213,827,105 of record CM060978.1, on the reverse strand, counting down.
CATACGTAAGTATGATATCGAAATTTCACCGGAAATGCATATTTTGAGGCCTCTGAGTTCAAAAAAGCATTTTTACAAAAAGGTCCATGTATATGTGTGTGTGTGTGTGTGTGTGTGTGTGTGTAATTCAGAAATTTCAATGTCTTCCAAAGATGTGGCACAAAGGTGTTCAAGAAAATCCCCCAACACCCAACTACCCTTTACGTAGAACATTTAAAAAAAATTGATTTTATGAAAATAGCTCTAACTATTTTTATTAAAATACTATATATTACAGGTATTCACATGGAAAATAAAACCTATATCTTGAATGTTCCAAGAATAGCCTGTGAAGTCCTTAATCATTCTGCGGTGGTATGATTCTTGACCCCACGTAAGGGCGGCAATTTGCGGTGGTACTTCTGGTTGTTTTACGGTACAGGATTTTTAGGGATGGTCCCGGGTTCGGTACTAGCTCAGGGTTCTTTGCATGGATCTTGGATCTCGGGTTAGTGGTGAACACGATTGTTGGTTTTTCTGCTCGTTTATTTACCGTCACCGTTTTAACATTTGATCCCTGCTATTTCTTCGACACACACACACACACGCATTTCCTATTTGTTAAATGTTTCATATCATCGTGCCTATCCGCTGCCTTCTAAACTTTTCTGACAAGCATCTCTCCAGACTTACTACAACCAAGTGTGTCTTCTAAAATCTCACGACGAAGTGTTCATTCTCAAATCTCAAGACCAAGTGTGCATTCTAAAATCTTCCGTTTCTCTGTTTCAAACGTTCTATATCTCCTCATTCCATTATCACCTGATTCATAGCTTCTTTCATTGGAGGCCTAAGGCTATCTGGCTTTTGGCGAACATTGATCCTTTAGCTACTAGCCTGCGTTCCCAGCAACCTAACAGGACGCTTAACAATAGAGGGAACAACCAGCCGTTTCCGGCCGCTGATGGCCCTGTCTCTCAATCCTTATTTCTAACATTCGCTTTCCAGTTTTATTTAACACTATCCTCGCCGTTACTGATTTTTATTTTCCCTATGATTGTAATTTTATTTTACTACTCAAAACATACTGCTTCAATTCGAAAAGAATTTTATATAATCTTATATAACTGGTAAATCTTGAGCAAAAGATTAAAACGCACTGTAAAAAAATGTAAATCCCTTTAAAATACACAATTTATTTCAAATAACATTTTTGGTGGCTTAAGCCATTTCCAAGATACCCGTTATTAATGGTTCGCATTGTTTTATACTTTATCATTCTTTTAATGTCCTGTCAACATTCAGTTGGGTTTCGCGATTTCATGGAAACAGTATGGAATTACAAGACCAGCGTATAGTTCTTAAACATTTGACTATTCCTTTTGTATCTATAACTAAGCGTGTAATACTGTTAATTCCAGAAAGGTTTGTCTCGATTAAAATGAAGTAGATAGGAAAACAAACTTTCGTAAGAATAATTTGTATAGTCAATAATAAGAGATAGTGTTGAATAACGCATGTGAATGAAACACATGGGATACTTATTTCATAAAATATTCAAGATAAAAGCATCAAACGAAAACTTTATTTTAGCTTGATGTAAGAGGGTAATTTCAAAATTTCATAAATTAATTAGAGTATAATTATTTATCAAAACATTCATAGGAGAATTAGTTTAATATAGAAGCTAACAAGCGGCTACAGTGATAAAGTGGAGTTATAAAGGTCAACCGAAGACAGACGAGATCATATTTGCTTAGCCATACTTCGTGCAAGCCTGGATAGAGGATTACATTCCGTTAATTTATATTAATGAAATAACAACATGAGGAATACAACAGAACCTTATAACTAGTTTATCTACATAGAATGCAACAACTAAGTCAAATCTGATTATCTAGATTAATTTCAAGAGTGGACAGGTGCCATCTTGTTTCCGAAGATTTAATTAGCAGGAAATGCATTTATGATTATGACGAAGAGAATACCTGATAAATCTTGTTGGGCTCACTGATGGTTCAGTGCCGCTAACACTGGAGTTGTAGGGAAGTCGATAGCGGATAAGGACTGAACGAATTCTGCGGCAGGACTTTGACACAGTGCTTGTGGGAATTCTAAAATCCCTACTTGAATCTTCGCTACCAAAATCAAGTCGGCTGTTACATTCCGCTGAACGGTGTGATGAAAAACTAACTCCAAGGGAGTAGTTTATCGTCTAGAAATCTCTCCCACATATCACAACAGTGCCGGCGTGAAATAAATAGAATCCAGGTGCTGATGCATCTATAGGCACTGACACGGATATACCGAAGTTTAACTGTAGACGAAGGAAAATTCGTCTTCTTTTATGCCTCCACTTCAAAGGCTTGGTGTAAGCCTTTTGGCATAGCACAATTATGCAGGATTCCTTGTCCTCTTGTGTATAATCTCAGCATATAATGTATTGGGTACAATTCATAACCATTTTCTTCTGTTTCATTTTATAATAACATGTATCATGATTAACATTTCGTCACTGACACCAAAAGCTCGGAATTTAAGAGAAACACTTACTTGATAATATCACAGTGGATGTTATCAAACCTAAAAGAGACTGAAGAGTTTCAAGTTGTCTTTCGGGGAAATATTATACATGAAAATGTATCCGCACAAATTTTTATAATTATATCTTAATGTAGTCATGACATTAAGATCAAGAACATCGATTACAGCAAAACCTGATTTACCCGTCCGCGCACGTGTAAGCTGGGAATGACAGCACTTATATAAACGGAAATTGTTGTAGTGCTAAACAGGAAATGTGGATTTTGTTGCTAATCCATTTTAATGATTTCCTTGAAATTTATGATAATTTCAAATACAATTTATACATTCTTTCGCAATACTTTTAAATAACTAAGCTATGGAGGGGGCGCCGGGGTTGCTCAGTGGTTTTACGTCCGGCTCTCTTGTTGAGGATCCGGTATCAATTCTCGGTTTTGGGATGGCTAATTTAAGTTGACCTATCCACGCCTTCACCTCTGACTTGCGCATGTAAAGTTTCCCAAGGCCCATTGTGTTTCGTAATCCATGGTAAAAGCTGTAGTTCCCCTCATTCCATCGCCATCCTCATCATCACCCTACCATCGGAGGTAACGGACTCCACCAGTTGGGTACCTCTACCTCAGTAATAGGTTCACTCATTGCTTGATGGAATAGGTATCCTCCGAAGGCTTTAAGCTCATTCGTTAGTTATATGCTGAGCTCTTAAAATATTATACTTTAGTTTAGCTTGTACTTTCTGTTTCTTCATTCTTACAGGCATATTATACGTTTTAAAATAATAGCGGTGGATTTGACATAGAAACAGCTGTTTGTTATTCTAAAGCTGTGTAACTGTTATATTTTTTTTAAACGTTAAATCCCGTTGAATTTCTCTCCCGCATTAATAACTTACAGATTCTAGGGATGTTAAAGAATCATGCTAATAAAAGAAAATATCACATCCAGAAGTGAACAGGGTATTAATTTGACAATTAGATTTAGCCAGTGCTACTTTGTTTTATGTTTAAAACAATTTCTTTGTAGCAGTAGACAGCATAACACTGGTAATGTATATTTACAAATTCATCAACTGCTATTACCATTAGATAGTAGAATCACTAGGTAAATATGTATAAACCTATTTGAATACAACGTTAGAACGCACAGAAAGCTGGTCACTTGTAAAGCGGGTGTAATGGCATACTTTCGACAATATTTTTCTATTGTTGTAGTCATATGATGCTGTAACTGTGCCGAAATATCAAGTCTACTTGTTCTATGAGAAAAACAAAATATTTGCCTTTTAGTTCTTCCACAACAGAAACTGTTCCACACGAAACTTTACAATAAATAAGGCAGTTTACAAGAAAGGAATCATAGAAAAAGAATAGAAGTGAATGGTGTAGTATATTCATTAATCTACGTTTCCCTATTTTACATATAAAAGTAATATCTGCGGGCTGCAAAAGATTGTCTTTCTGTGGTTGCGATTCAAACCTCTTGCAGTGAGAAGCTTTGTTTTCATTATTGTTTATTATCCCTTAGTGCCTTGACTCTTGAACGGTTCATATGTTACTCATAAGCAAAGGAAAATAAATGCATTGTACCGTAACTAGAGCTGCGATATGCATTTTATTACTTTCTATACCACCTGCATAATAGTTAGAGAAGATATTGCATTCCATCCAAAAATTCGATATCGAAATATCAGTGCAATTACATTTTGAAGCACCCAGAATAAATAAATAAACAAAAGAAAGCATTTTAAGAAAAATGTCTGTGTAGTGTCAATGCGCGCGCGCGTTTGTGTGTATGTCAACAGTATAAGCTCAGTAAGTTCCAAAGATGCGATAAAAAGATTTTCAGCAAACTCTCCCAACCCCAAGCTAACCATTTCATGGAAAAGTTTTCGAAATGTATGAATTTTCCAAAATTGGCTCCAACGATTTTGATTAAAATAATATATATATATATATATATATATATATATATATATATATATATATATATATATACCTATATTAAAATATTCAGTGACAAATAAAATGTATATCTTGAATTTTCTGGGAATAGCTTGCGTAATCCTCTTCATTCGAAAGGAATTTTGTAGAATTTTGTATAACTGGTAAACGTTAATTGATAGACGAAAACTTACTACACAATATAGTTCTCCTTAAAACACATAAATTATTTCAAAAAAGTTTTTCTGGCGTAAGCCATTTCCGAAATGTTCGGTATTAGTGGTTTGAAGTGTTCAATGTTTTGTCATTCCTTTTAAAGTTCTGTTACTGCTTAGTTTTCTTGCGAAAAAGTATGGAATTTGAAGACCAGCATATAGTGTTCAGTTCTTAAACATTTGAATATCGCTATTCACTTGGATCTATACGAAATGAGCAATACAGCTATTTCTGCAAAGGATTGCCTAGATTAAAACGAAGTAGATAGAGATATTAGCTTTCGTATTAATTATTTGTAGAAACTTTATAGATAGTGCTGAGACAAGTTGGCTCTCCTCTTTAAGAAAGAATTACCCCTGCCGTATAATCCTGATTTCTGCAGTGAAGCAACCATTATACCTGATGTTTCCTTGCGCCTGCCTAGAAGGAAATACTAGCAGCATGTTACAGCTTACTGCATTATCGGTGGGAGCTCTGCAGAGAGACAGTCAACAGATGGGAGCGTAAAACGCACCAATGTGGCGCCGTTAGAGTTCCTGACGTCAGGTCACGTGGAGGAAGGCTGAAGGGACCACGGGCACCAAGAGGACGAGCTGAGTTCGCCGACAGTCGGGAAGCAACACATCAACACCAGGTTTAGGGAAGCGTTATCAGACACATGCCATTCTTGGCCATTATCTAAATTATATTTAAAATACCTTTCTGTACATAATGTGCAAAATTTAACATTTAGGGCGTGTGCCGAGTAAATTTAGTTTCTTGGACAAGAGTGAGAATAATTTAATCTAAAACACGGTTGTAAATATTCGCATCGTAAAGCAATATTGCAAGAGAAACTAAAGGCTTGAGGGCGAAACTGTTAATGTTTTTGGGCCATTTTATAATGTGGAAACTTGTTCAATGATTGGGTTTCGTAAAGAATATATCATCACATTGTGGCTGTAAGAAGAAAAGGTTTATTGAGTTTACTTTTGAAAGTCTTGAACTGAAAATGCTTCCCTACTTGATCATATATTTAAATAATTGTAACCTCTGGGGTACTTCACGTTTTGAGGTGTTTGTATGAAGGGCCCAGCACTTTCCATTTTTTAATAACCTTGCCTTTCATTTCCTACGTTACGTAAGGTTTAAATACAATAACCAACCTTACAGTGCGTAGAGATAGCCATGTGAATATAACAAATGAGATTTTTTAAATGTTAATTCTCTGTCAAATGCACCGCGGAGAACCCGAAAAATCTTAAACTTTCTGATCGAATTTAACAATTTTGTGACTTCATGTGTATCTTATGGAAAATCTAATCCCAGAACAATAAAGAAAGGGAAAAGGTTGAGCTACTGTTTAAGATCGAATCTATGCTGTTGCTTCTAGCATAAGCTCATTACCAAGACACCCCTAAGCTAAATAGAAATTTGAAGCTCAGCGAGTTTAAAACTGTGATTCAGTTTTTTACCGACGAATTGGCATATCAGCTTGTATCTTTCTGGTTTTTATACACCTACAGCACAGACGTTTTGCCGTTATTACTCAATTGGCACAGGTGTATATGTTATAATGCAAGCACTTGCAGGAATTCACAATTAATTAGCAGCCTTTGTATGAAATTACTGTAGGCAATTCTTTTTCTTCTTATTATTTTTCACTGCTTGGAGCCCGCGATTGCTTGTCCCGGGTTCAAGATTCACAATTTCTGTTTCCATCGTCCTTCGGCCTTCCTGTGTCTCTTCTTCCTGTTACTCTATAGTTGAATTCAGTTTTTGGAAGTCTGATGTCCTCCGTTCTATTCATATACTGGACTAATTTGCCGGATGATTCTTTTAGTCTTTCATTTATGATGCAAATCTGTAATTTCTTTCTAATTTATTCATTTTAGAATCGATCAGATCTTGTGCTTCCCTTTGTTCTTCTTTAGAATATGCTTTCAGTATTTTGTGCTTTATTCTGAGTACGTTTTGTGTCTACATATGTTTCTGATGCATAAAGATAAACAGGAATGGCTATTGTGTTATAAAATTCAATTCTATTGGGATAGTCGGAGTAAATATACATCACATGCAATTTTGCTAGTTTTTATTTAACATCCTCCATTGCGTTTGTTATGACAACTCAAGTAATTAAAGTAGTTAACTTGTTTTAGCGATTTTCCTTATAAAATAGTCTTTAAAACGTATTTGTTACTTCCACAAAATGCTAGGATCTTAGTTATCTGCGTAGAGATTCTGAAATTCTCATTACAGATATTGCTTAAATTGCATAAATATCTCTGTGTATCATCTTAAATATTTTGAGTGATAGTAGGATATATAGGAGAGAGCTGGCACAGTTTTTTGCGTTTATATGGGAAAGGATAGGGAAAACGAAGGTAGATGCTAGGTTGAGAGAGTCTTCAAGGAGGAAAATGCGTTTATATGGGAGAGATAGGGAATACCAGGGCTGATGCTAGGCTAATCAGATGCTAAAGGAGGGAGGGATATGCTTTATATGAGACAGATAGGGAATACGTGGAGAGGTGCTAGGCTAGACAGAGGCTGAGTAATGTATGGTTTATATGAGCGGTATAGGAAAACGATGAGAGGTGTTAGACTAGACAAGGCTTGAAACGTAGTGCATGGTTTATATGAGAGATATAGGAAAACGAGGAAAGGTGTTAGGCTAGGCAGAAGTCGAGGAGTAGAGTAAGGTTTATATGAGAAGTATAGGAAAACGAGGAGAGGTATTAGGTTAGGAGAATTGAGTTTGTGTTTATAAGGAGAGACGAGAAAACGGAGAGAGATCCTATGCTAGGATAGACAGGTGTTAAAGTTAGGTTAGATAGGAAACCAAGGAGTGATACTCAGCTAGAGGGGGGGGTAGGAGGGAATGAGCTTTTGAGAGGTAGGGGATACGGGGAGTGGTGTTAGACTAGACAGGGCTTGAAACGTAGGGCATGGTTTATATGTATGAGAAGTATAGGAACAGGAAGAGGGGTGCTAGGCTAGACAGAGGTTGAGGAGTAGAGTATAGTTTATATGAGAGGTATAGGAAAACGAGGAGAGGAGTTAGACTAGACAGAGGTCGAGGAGCAGAGTATGGTTTATGTGAGAGTCATAGGTAAACGAGAGAGGCGTTAGGCTAGACAGAGCTAGAGGAGTAGAGTATGGTTTATATGAGAGGTATAGGAACAGGAGGAGAGGTGTTAGGCTAGACAGGTAGTGTAGCAGTAGGAATATGGACTTATATACAGGAGAGATAGGGAATAGGAGGTGCTAGACTTGAAAGCGACTTTAGAAGTGAACATAGTGGAAAACTGTTTCATGTCAATGTTCTAGACATGCCCATCACGTAACCTATTCAGGGAAAAGGTGACTCGTTCAGGGGAAAAAGGTGACTGCTCAGGGAAAAAGGAGACCCACAAAGGGAAAAAGTTGACTAGCAAAGGGAAAAACGTAACCAGCAAAGGGAAAAAGGCGACCAGCAAAGGGAAAAAGGCGACATGCAACGGGAAAAAGGTGACCAGTAAAGGGGAAAATGTCACCAGCAAAGGGAAAAAGGCGACCACCAAAGGGAAAAAGGTGAGCCATAAAGGGAAAAAGGTGACCTGCAACGGGAAAAGCTAACCCACTAACACTAACAGGTAAGTAATTCAGGTAGTATTGCAAGAGGCGGACTGGATCATAGCAGTGTATGATTTCACAGGTAATTCAGCTAGTATCGTATGCATTTAGGCTAATTCGTCTAGTAACACAGGATAGATTCCAGATGCTAACTGCATCATGGCTCTGCATGATTTCACAGATAATTCAGCTAGTATCGTAGGTGTTTAGAGTAATTAAGCAAGTATCACAGGAGGCTAGATTCCAGGGTTGGGTATAGCATAGTTTCGTATTTCAGAGGGTATCGTAGGTATTTAGGATAATTCAAGTAACATAGGTGTTTAGAGTAATTAAGCAAGCATTACAGGAGGGTAGGTTCCAGGGGTTGGTTATAACCTAGCTTCGTATTTCACAGATAGTTCAGGTAATATCGTAAGTATTTGAGGTAATCGACAGAGCTTCACAGATATTATTGATAATTTCGATCAGAGATTTGTATCACAGCTATTTAAGGTAAATGCAGATGATTCAGGTTGTATCAATGGTATTTGAGTCATTTTAACAGGTAATTCTGATAGTATCACAGGTGCTCGTGCTAATTTAGAGCAGGAATTCGTATCAGAGCTAGTTAAGGTAATTTCACATGATTCGGGTAGTATCACAGGTATTTAAATCATTTTCATAGCCAATTCAGCTAGTATCGTGAGCATTTAAGCTAATTCAGCTAGTATCACAGGAGGCTAGATTCCAGAGGCTAACTGCATCATAGCTATGCATGATTTCACAGCTAATTCAGCTAGTATCGTAGGTATTTAGGCTAATTCAGGTAGTATCACAGGAGGCTAGATTCCAGGGTTGGGTATAGCATAGTTTCATATTTCAAGGTAATTCAGAGGGTATCGTAGGTATTTAGGATAATTCAAGTAACATAGATGCTTAGAGTAATTAAGCAAGCATTACAGGAGGGTAGGTTCCAGGGGTTGGTTATAGCCTAGTTTCGTATTTTACAGATAGTTCAGGTAATATCATAAGTATTTGGATAATCAGCATAGTTTCACAGATGCTCGTAATAATTTCGGCCAGAGATTTTGTATCACGGCTATTTAAGGTAAATGCAGCTGATTCAGGTTGTATCAATGGTATTTGAGTCATTTTAATAGGCAATTCTGATAGTATCACAGGTGCTCGTACTAATTTAGAGCAGGAATTCGTATCTGAGCTATTTAATGTAATTTCACACGATTCGGGTAGTATCACAGGTATTTAAGTCATTTTAACAGGCAATTCAACTAGTATCACAGGTACTCATGGTAATATAGAGAGTAATTCGATTATAAAACTTTTCTCATCCAACGTTACAACAATTTATATACTTTTTTCTAAATCTTACAAACTTATTATATTTTAAGCACTTATTGTACGATGCGGAGAGGGATAAACTGCATATTGGTTCACAAATTGAAAAGCTTTACGTCAACATACCTTTATTTTAGTTCGTTATAGATGTCTCTCCCCTTTTATCTAGGCTTGAGACTAGCACTAGGATTGCTCCTAATGGCAGGGTTACCACCTTCCCTTCCATCTTCTTCTTTCTTCATCAGGCGTCAGCTATCTGCATATACAGCACACAGATACCTTCTTTTTTAAGATTGTAGACTCACTAGAAAATCTTTATCTTTAACTTACATTCTTTTAAGCACTGTTTGTAATGGCGTAATGTCCATACGCATATGTTGTTATCCCGTCCTCAGCAATAATTCTTTTATCATCAAACGGAGTCAATGCAATTTTATTCACTTGTACTGTAGCAAGGGCATGCTTTCGTGATAGGATCAGATTCATAGGTGTTCTGATGATTTCACTGGTTTTAAGACAGTCTGTATAGCTGTCAAACGAAATGTACTGCTTAATAGCGCTACGTTTTATACCTTTAATCTTTTTTATCATTGACCCTTGAATATCTAAGGCATACATCTTAGGACGTAGTCCAACAAAGCGTAGGATGATTTTGCTATTAGCCTCATCTTTAAATTTTCCCAATACCTTCTTGTTCTGAGTAGAGTAACATATATGGTTGGCAGGGTAATCAGCTGTATCGAGATGTTCAAGAAAACGTAGCTTGTCCTGGTACACATCTTCAGTTGTTACACGATGAATGAACGAATCAGTGTCCATATACATAAGCTTCAGGTTTTCAGCTCCATAATAAGGCAACAAAACGTCGTAATGATAGTTATACATTAATGTCTTGGAGATGTCCAACACACTCATACCAATGTATATAGGCTTGTTGAATACAATCTGACGAGAGGCCATATGTACAGCAGCTAGATTATCAGCATATATCGTCCTGTCGATAAACGTAGGCTTGGCGATCAGCTTCTCTAGAGTTTTTTCATTGGTCACCAGTCGTATATCCATACGATTACGCAGGTTCTCCATAGTTTTTCCAAACATAGCGTTGTTAAAGAGTTTGTAGAGATCCTTCTCGAAATCATTTGCAGCTTGTTGTCGTAGCCTGTTGTTAAATTCCACATAAGGTTTCAACCACTGAGACTGTCGGAATTGTAGCACACGATGGATTTTTGTTAGTCGTAGTCCATGACTAAGAGCCTGCTTCAAAGCCATGTAATGCACTACATACTTCTTTCGAGGTCCAAGATGAGGTATCAGTTTCTTTGTAGATGATTCCAATGGTTTCATACACTCTGGCAGGAAAGGTAGATCGTTGTGTAGATCGTGAAGTTCTGCAGGATACTCGATGTCGACTTCTAATATGTACCCATGAGGATCATCTTCTTGTAGTGTTTCTAAGTTGATTTCTTCAGGTGACACCCACTGAAATCCACCAAAAGGAAGGGCGTGACACATTGCCCACCCATATTGGTTATTTGCGTCCTCGTATGTGATAAATTGGGTTGGTCTCGTCGGATCAAACTTCTCCATATAAGTGTTATTAGCCCCAGCATACCGATGAGAAACTTGGCATAAACCTCCTCTTATACCTGATTCCACCATGAGTAGTTGATCATAATCTTGTAACAGTTCCAGCTTAATTCCAGTATACAGCAACATGGCGTCCCATGTAAGACCTGGAGAGGTAAAATAATGGGCAGGATCAACTTTGTGTGTTTTAAGGGTTTGCTCTCTGAACGTCTCAAAGACATCAGCTAGAAGAAGTACATCCGAAGTTAAGTAGAGATCGCTGTACTCTCCCAGGTTTCTCACATTAAACAGCTCCCATACATTTCTAGCATGATCGTAGTCAGCATCAGTAATTTCTTCTTCATTTAATCTATTGTAGAAGGAGTCCTTAGGAGGCAAGCAGGTCTCGTTCAGGGCATCCCATGACGTAACAAAATCATATGGAAATACACCCTTACGGGTCATCAACTTCAATTTGTCTTCTCCAAAGTACTTTAGTGTTTCAGGATACGAGGTTAGATTTTTTACCAACTTATCCAAGCTTGTACTGAGGAATCGGAAGCTATCCACAAATCGAAGCTTTATATCTCCTACATACTTGGTGAATGAGATATAGCTTTCTTCAGAGTTAGGAATTACCTCCACACGTTCACTTGTACAACCCAGCTCCTTAACAATGAAATGAGAGTCATATCCGCTAAGGTTACGCATGAAGACTGGTATATATTTAGGTGTTTTACAGGCTAAATTACATTCATTATGAAGACTTCCACGATATTCACCGCTGATGTGATCATGGTCGCGTACTTTATAGTTCTCTTCTGTAAAGGGTTTTCTACACAAGTAGCATGTCGTAGAAGACTCGAAATCCTTTTGCTGTTGATCCGTAAGTTTCAGAGGCTTAGCAGATTTGTATATATTACCAATCATTTTTGCAAGAGATGTAAGGTACAGCATAAACGTCTGAGCAGCATCAGCACCACGATACACATAGGGATGCTTAGGAAGATCAGTTTCGAGATGTTCAACACTGGATGTAGGTTTCACGTAAACACAGAAGCTCATTGGTGTGTGCTCTTGATAAGGTGTTGTATAGGAAGTTTCAGGATTGGGTGTACACGTATGGCATGGAGTGAGAATACTCTCAAAATCCGCATAGATGACATAAGGTACTTTCAGCATCCTCTCAACATTTTTAAACTGAACAATTGATTTCTCCTTGGTAGGCATAACTACCCGTGCAACACCATGTTGAATACAGACGGCTGCATGTTCTTGTAGTTTTTCCTGTCCACTTCGTCCATATCGATCATCAAAATGTGTAAAGCAGCGCTTACAAGTATAAACCCGTCCATTATGGTTAGTTTTCTGGCGTCGAACGAGTTTCTCAAAATTCTTTATATACACGTAGTGATGTTTTCCACTGCTGTCATTCAATAGTAGCAGGTCGCGATGTTCAGGTAGTTCAATATCAGCAACCTTTATCGGATACACTTCATGCTTCTCATCCAGCCCGAAAACGTTAATGGATATCTTGTTAAACTTCTCAAATTTAGGTATTTGAGAAAGTGGAGTAGGGTAGGAAACACAGCTGAAGTCGTACTTGTCTTGAAGTTGTTTGTATTTGTTCACACGCTGTGCATTCTCCCCTATGAATTTAGCTAATACAGAGTACATGAAACATTTCTCGTCGCTAAAGTTCTGGATGTTTATACATGCTTTCCTTGCTTCAACAGCTGACGGTAGTGGTATGTAGCTACTTCCTCGTAACGGGTTGTACTTGTTGATACGAAGTCGAACTGCTTCCACAGCAAGCAAAGCCCAGCTGCTACCCTTAAGCTGAGACTCCTCCATTTCAGTCACCAATTTCTTGAATTTCACTTCCATCGTTGAGTCCAGATCAGTTTCCAGGAAAACAGCTTGATTCCGTGTTTTAAATGTTTTGTCACAGGTTTCTCCAATACTGTTAACAAATCGACACTCAGCAAGCAGATTAATTTTAACACTCTTATGAATGCTAAGCTCTTTATGCACAGCATGGATTATACGTTGTTTTGCCTCTTGCAGATACATATTTAGGTCCTTAGCTGATTCGCATCGTATAAAATACGATTTCAATCGTCCTTCGAATGAAGTTTCGTATTCTTTCATATCGCAGTCCTCCATTGTTGACAGCAACTGATGTTTAGTTGGCTCCAATCTTCTTTTCTTCTGAGGGCTGCTTATTTCACATATATCTTCGTGTCGCTGTCCCTTATAACAATCTTTGAAGGTTACATTACAATGTTTACATTTGAAGAGCTTCTTGCAGCTCATCTCGTGTCTTCTCTTGTCATAACCTCGGAGGAACTTCTTCCCACATTTTCCGCATGCATATCCAGTAGCGCTTGGAATAATATCCTTATACGCTGAGTTATTCATCTTTATTCTTGATGTAATAACGTATTAATCACTGATCAATGAAATGTAGACCTCTTCACCTTGACACCACTTTAGAAAGCTGATTATTCTTGGAGAGAACACGATGTTAACACCTCAAGACTAATTAGCACAATGAAGTCCAATGCCCTAGATCACCATATTTATAGAGGGAGCACGAACCTTTTAGATCAATCATAAACTCGCTCCATAACCACGGGTATATGATCGCTCAACGTGTACTAACCCCCCCAGCCATATAACCTCAAGTCTAGAGACAGGGTGTTTATGACGTCACACCCAGAGACAGGATGTCTGGCAGCATCAAACACGTTTAAAATCGTCTCATAACTACCTGCTTATGCTGTCACACCAGCAAGAGAAGTATTCCCACACGCTCATTCAGACATATATTTCAAATTCAAAGCCTACCACCACCATCACCACCTATTGTACCAAGGTTAATTCCAGCTGTATTATCACAGTACTTAAAGTAAAAGCTTAAAAGGTAACGAGAAGATGTCCCCCTTATTTACTTAATTATCTCATGTTTTCATTCCCTTTTCAATTCTTCCTTTCCATCTTCTCACAGAAAGCCCATTACATTTAACTACAATCACGAGAAAAGCAATTTTTCCAGGGTTACACAGATTCTAAGCTTCTAAATAGAACCCGGTAATACTTTTAATAAATGTATTTTAGCTCCCCAATATCAGCATCTACCATTTAATCTTTACTCGAACCTGATATGATCCATAAGCTTGAAGATATATGAAATCACCCCTTCGGGATTCTATCTAAGTACTTTAAAGTAATTTTTATAACGATAACGATATTTAAGGACTAGATACTCTGTTTACGTTTACCTTGACATGTCTATCTAAATTAAATTACGAGTTATTAAATGTTTGCAAGTAAATTTCATTGAATCGGTATTCGAACCCAGAACACCAGGAACAAAATAATTTATAATATTAGTCTGACATGTTAAACAAAGCTGTATGCAGTTACATCATCGATCTAAGTGATATATTCTAGTGTACAGAGGAAAATTAAGAAAGTCATTAAAAAATCGGGAATCGAACCAAGCACAACTGATTGAAAATTATATACAGCATTAATCACCCAGTACAGAACCTATCAATCATGCTTTGCTACACTCCTCTACATCACTTAGTTTCCGACATAATGAAAATTTAAAAATTAAGGATCGAACCCAGGACGTCAGGTATCTAATTACACATTTACAAGATACTACCTAATAACATAAACGCAATAAAGTTTATTTGGCGTCTTTATCTTAATTGGTTTAGGAGTTATTAAATTTATAAGTAAATTCCATCGAATCAGTATTCGAACCCAGAACACCAAGAACAAAATAATTTATAATATGAGTTTGGTATGCTTAAAGGTGCTGTATGTAGTTACAGCATCAATCTAACTGATATTTTCTAGAGTATAGAGTAAAATTAAGGAAGTCATTAAAAAATCGGGATTCGAACTAGAGACAACCGATTAAAAATTATATACAGTATTAATTACACATTATAACAGCTATCAAACATGCTTTGGTCCATTCCTCTAGCTTTCTTAGTTTCCGAGATAATAAAGTTTTTAAAATTAAGGATCGAACCCAGGACACCAGGTACCAAAATATACATTCACAAGAAACTACCTAATGACATTAATGTAATAAAGTTTATTTGGCGTCTTTATCTTATTAGTCTCCGAGTTATTAGAAGATGAATTTGCATTCACTCCTAGGATTCGAACCCAGGCATCCCGGTCAACTTGGAACAATACCCTAATGACGCGGCGCATTCCAAAGAATTGATTAGTTTTTATCCCAATGTTCTATCTCTTTTCATTCAGGAGATATAAGCGATTAAACAGTAGGAATAAAATGAGAGAGCTGGCCCACAGAGAGATGCCGACATCTGATAAAGTTCTTTGATCTATGCCGGCAAGCTCCGCCCATTTTATTTCTACTGTTTAATCGCTTATATCTCCCGAATGAAAAGAGATAGAACATTGGGATAAAAACTAATCAATTCTTTGGAATGCGCCGCGTCATTAGGGTATTGTTCCAAGTTGACCGGGATGTCTGGGTTCGAATCCTAGGAGCGAATGCAAATTCATCTTCTAATAACTCGGAGACTAATAAGATAAAGACGCCAAATAAACTTTATTACATTAATGTCATTAGGTAGTTTCTTGTGAATGTATATTTTGGTACCTGGTGTCCTGGGTTCGATCCTTAATTTTAAAAACTTTATTATCTCGGAAACTAAGAAAGCTAGAGGAATGGACCAAAGCATGTTTGATAGCTGTTATAATGTGTAATTAATACTGTATATAATTTTTAATCGGTTGTCTCTAGTTCGAATCCCGATTTTTTAATGACTTCCTTAATTTTACTCTATACTCTAGAAAATATCAGTTAGATTGATGCTGTAACTACATACAGCACCTTTAAGCATACCAAACTCATATTATAAATTATTTTGTTCTTGGTGTTCTGGGTTCGAATACTGATTCGATGGAATTTACTTATAAATTTAATAACTCCTAAACCAATTAAGATAAAGACGCCAAATAAACTTTATTGCGTTTATGTTATTAGGTAGTATCTTGTAAATGTGTAATTAGATACCTGACGTCCTGGGTTCGATCCTTAATTTTTAAATTTTCATTATGTCGGAAACTAAGTGATGTAGAGGAGTGTAGCAAAGCATGATTGATAGGTTCTGTACTGGGTGATTAATGCTGTATATAATTTTCAATCAGTTGTGCTTGGTTCGATTCCCGATTTTTTAATGACTTTCTTAATTTTCCTCTGTACACTAGAATATATCACTTAGATCGATGATGTAACTGCATACAGCTTTGTTTAACATGTCAGACTAATATTATAAATTATTTTGTTCCTGGTGTTCTGGGTTCGAATACCGATTCAATGAAATTTACTTGCAAACATTTAATAACTCGTAATTTAATTTAGATAGACATGTCAAGGTAAACGTAAACAGAGTATCTAGTCCTTAAATATCGTTATCGTTATAAAAATTACTTTAAAGTACTTAGATAGAATCCCGAAGGGGTGATTTCATATATCTTCAAGCTTATGGATCATATCAGGTTCGAGTAAAGATTAAATGGTAGATGCTGATATTGGGGAGCTAAAATACATTTATTAAAAGTATTACCGGGTTCTATTTAGAAGCTTAGAATCTGTGTAACCCTGGAAAAATTGCTTTTCTCGTGATTGTAGTTAAATGTAATGGGCTTTCTGTGAGAAGATGGAAAGGAAGAATTGAAAAGGGAATGAAAACATGAGATAATTAAGTAAATAAGGGGGACATCTTCTCGTTACCTTTTAAGCTTTTACTTTAAGTACTGTGATAATACAGCTGGAATTAACCTTGGTACAATAGGTGGTGATGGTGGTGGTAGGCTTTGAATTTGAAATATATGTCTGAATGAGCGTGTGGGAATACTTCTCTTGCTGGTGTGACAGCATAAGCAGGTAGTTATGAGACGATTTTAAACGTGTTTGATGCTGCCAGACATCCTGTCTCTGGGTGTGACGTCATAAACACCCTGTCTCTAGACTTGAGGTTATATGGCTGGGGGGGTTAGTACACGTTGAGCGATCATATACCCGTGGTTATGGAGCGAGTTTATGATTGATCTAAAAGGTTCGTGCTCCCTCTATAAATATGGTGATCTAGGGCATTGGACTTCATTGTGCTAATTAGTCTTGAGGTGTTAACATCGTGTTCTCTCCAAGAATAATCAGCTTTCTAAAGTGGTGTCAAGGTGAAGAGGTCTACATTTCATTGATCAGTGATTAATACGTTATTACATCAAGAATAAAGATGAATAACTCAGCGTATAAGGATATTATTCCAAGCGCTACTGGATATGCATGCGGAAAATGTGGGAAGAAGTTCCTCCGAGGCTATGACAAGAGAAGACACGAGATGAGCTGCAAGAAACTCTTCAAATGTAAACATTGTAATGTAACCTTCAAAGATTGTTATAAGGGACAGCGACACGAAGATATATGTGAAATAAGCAGCCCTCAGAAGAAAAGAAGATTGGAGCCAACTAAACATCAGTTGCTGTCAACAATGGAGGACTGCGATATGAAAGAATACGAAACTTCATTCGAAGGACGATTGAAATCGTATTTTATACGATGCGAATCAGCTAAGGACCTAAATATGTATCTGCAAGAGGCAAAACAACGTATAATCCATGCTGTGCATAAAGAGCTTAGCATTCATAAGAGTGTTAAAATTAATCTGCTTGCTGAGTGTCGATTTGTTAACAGTATTGGAGAAACCTGTGACAAAACATTTAAAACACGGAATCAAGCTGTTTTCCTGGAAACTGATCTGGACTCAACGATGGAAGTGAAATTCAAGAAATTGGTGACTGAAATGGAGGAGTCTCAGCTTAAGGGTAGCAGCTGGGCTTTGCTTGCTGTGGAAGCAGTTCGACTTCGTATCAACAAGTACAACCCGTTACGAGGAAGTAGCTACATACCACTACCGTCAGCTGTTGAAGCAAGGAAAGCATGTATAAACATCCAGAACTTTAGCGACGAGAAATGTTTCATGTACTCTGTATTAGCTAAATTCATAGGGGAGAATGCACAGCGTGTGAACAAATACAAACAACTTCAAGACAAGTACGACTTCAGCTGTGTTTCCTACCCTACTCCACTTTCTCAAATACCTAAATTTGAGAAGTTTAACAAGATATCCATTAACGTTTTCGGGCTGGATGAGAAGCATGAAGTGTATCCGATAAAGGTTGCTGATATTGAACTACCTGAACATCGCGACCTGCTACTATTGAATGACAGCAGTGGAAAACATCACTACGTGTATATAAAGAATTTTGAGAAACTCGTTCGACGCCAGAAAACTAACCATAATGGACGGGTTTATACTTGTAAGCGCTGCTTTACACATTTTGATGATCGATATGGACGAAGTGGACAGGAAAAACTACAAGAACATGCAGCCGTCTGTATTCAACATGGTGTTGCACGGGTAGTTATGCCTACCAAGGAGAAATCAATTGTTCAGTTTAAAAATGTTGAGAGGATGCTGAAAGTACCTTATGTCATCTATGCGGATTTTGAGAGTATTCTCACTCCATGCCATACGTGTACACCCAATCCTGAAACTTCCTATACAACACCTTATCAAGAGCACACACCAATGAGCTTCTGTGTTTACGTGAAACCTACATCCAGTGTTGAACATCTCGAAACTGATCTTCCTAAGCATCCCTATGTGTATCGTGGTGCTGATGCTGCTCAGACGTTTATGCTGTACCTTACATCTCTTGCAAAAATGATTGGTAATATATACAAATCTGCTAAGCCTCTGAAACTTACGGATCAACAGCAAAAGGATTTCGAGTCTTCTACGACATGCTACTTGTGTAGAAAACCCTTTACAGAAGAGAACTATAAAGTACGCGACCATGATCACATCAGCGGTGAATATCGTGGAAGTCTTCATAATGAATGTAATTTAGCCTGTAAAACACCTAAATATATACCAGTCTTCATGCGTAACCTTAGCGGATATGACTCTCATTTCATTGTTAAGGAGCTGGGTTGTACAAGTGAACGTGTGGAGGTAATTCCTAACTCTGAAGAAAGCTATATCTCATTCACCAAGTATGTAGGAGATATAAAGCTTCGATTTGTGGATAGCTTCCGATTCCTCAGTACAAGCTTGGATAAGTTGGTAAAAAATCTAACCTCGTATCCTGAAACACTAAAGTACTTTGGAGAAGACAAATTGAAGTTGATGACCCGTAAGGGTGTATTTCCATATGATTTTGTTACGTCATGGGATGCCCTGAACGAGACCTGCTTGCCTCCTAAGGACTCCTTCTACAATAGATTAAATGAAGAAGAAATTACTGATGCTGACTACGATCATGCTAGAAATGTATGGGAGCTGTTTAATGTGAGAAACCTGGGAGAGTACAGCGATCTCTACTTAACTTCGGATGTACTTCTTCTAGCTGATGTCTTTGAGACGTTCAGAGAGCAAACCCTTAAAACACACAAAGTTGATCCTGCCCATTATTTTACCTCTCCAGGTCTTACATGGGACGCCATGTTGCTGTATACTGGAATTAAGCTGGAACTGTTACAAGATTATGATCAACTACTCATGGTGGAATCAGGTATAAGAGGAGGTTTATGCCAAGTTTCTCATCGGTATGCTGGGGCTAATAACACTTATATGGAGAAGTTTGATCCGACGAGACCAACCCAATTTATCACATACGAGGACGCAAATAACCAATATGGGTGGGCAATGTGTCACGCCCTTCCTTTTGGTGGATTTCAGTGGGTGTCACCTGAAGAAATCAACTTAGAAACACTACAAGAAGATGATCCTCATGGGTACATATTAGAAGTCGACATCGAGTATCCTGCAGAACTTCACGATCTACACAACGATCTACCTTTCCTGCCAGAGTGTATGAAACCATTGGAATCATCTACAAAGAAACTGATACCTCATCTTGGACCTCGAAAGAAGTATGTAGTGCATTACATGGCTTTGAAGCAGGCTCTTAGTCATGGACTACGACTAACAAAAATCCATCGTGTGCTACAATTCCGACAGTCTCAGTGGTTGAAACCTTATGTGGAATTTAACAACAGGCTACGACAACAAGCTGCAAATGATTTCGAGAAGGATCTCTACAAACTCTTTAACAACGCTATGTTTGGAAAAACTATGGAGAACCTGCGTAATCGTATGGATATACGACTGGTGACCAATGAAAAAACTCTAGAGAAGCTGATCGCCAAGCCTACGTTTATCGACAGGACGATATATGCTGATAATCTAGCTGCTGTACATATGGCCTCTCGTCAGATTGTATTCAACAAGCCTATATACATTGGTATGAGTGTGTTGGACATCTCCAAGACATTAATGTATAACTATCATTACGACGTTTTGTTGCCTTATTATGGAGCTGAAAACCTGAAGCTTATGTATATGGACACTGATTCGTTCATTCATCGTGTAACAACTGAAGATGTGTACCAGGACAAGCTACGTTTTCTTGAACATCTCGATACAGCTGATTACCCTGCCAACCATATATGTTATTCTACTCAGAACAAGAAGGTATTGGGAAAATTTAAAGATGAGGCTAATAGCAAAATCATCCTACGCTTTGTTGGACTACGTCCTAAGATGTATGCCTTAGATATTCAAGGGTCAATGATAAAAAAGATTAAAGGTATAAAACGTAGCGCTATTAAGCAGTACATTTCGTTTGACAGCTATACAGACTGTCTTAAAACCAGTGAAATCATCAGAACACCTATGAATCTGATCCTATCACGAAAGCATGCCCTTGCTACAGTACAAGTGAATAAAATTGCATTGACTCCGTTTGATGATAAAAGAATTATTGCTGAGGACGGGATAACAACATATGCGTATGGACATTACGCCATTACAAACAGTGCTTAAAAGAATGTAAGTTAAAGATAAAGATTTTCTAGTGAGTCTACAATCTTAAAAAAGAAGGTATCTGTGTGCTGTATATGCAGATAGCTGACGCCTGATGAAGAAAGAAGAAGATGGAAGGGAAGGTGGTAACCCTGCCATTAGGAGCAATCCTAGTGCTAGTCTCAAGCCTAGATAAAAGGGGAGAGACATCTATAACGAACTAAAATAAAGGTATGTTGACGTAAAGCTTTTCAATTTGTGAACCAATATGCAGTTTATCCCTCTCCGCATCGTACAATAAGTGCTTAAAATATAATAAGTTTGTAAGATTTAGAAAAAAGTATATAAATTGTTGTAACGTTGGATGAGAAAAGTTTTATAATCGAATTACTCTCTATATTACCATGAGTACCTGTGATACTAGTTGAATTGCCTGTTAAAATGACTTAAATACCTGTGATACTACCCGAATCGTGTGAAATTACATTAAATAGCTCAGATACGAATTCCTGCTCTAAATTAGTACGAGCACCTGTGATACTATCAGAATTGCCTATTAAAATGACTCAAATACCATTGATACAACCTGAATCAGCTGCATTTACCTTAAATAGCCGTGATACAAAATCTCTGGCCGAAATTATTACGAGCATCTGTGAAACTATGCTGATTATCCAAATACTTATGATATTACCTGAACTATCTGTAAAATACGAAACTAGGCTATAACCAACCCCTGGAACCTACCCTCCTGTAATGCTTGCTTAATTACTCTAAGCATCTATGTTACTTGAATTATCCTAAATACCTACGATACCCTCTGAATTACCTTGAAATATGAAACTATGCTATACCCAACCCTGGAATCTAGCCTCCTGTGATACTACCTGAATTAGCCTAAATACCTACGATACTAGCTGAATTAGCTGTGAAATCATGCATAGCTATGATGCAGTTAGCCTCTGGAATCTAGCCTCCTGTGATACTAGCTGAATTAGCTTAAATGCTCACGATACTAGCTGAATTGGCTATGAAAATGATTTAAATACCTGTGATACTACCCGAATCATGTGAAATTACCTTAACTAGCTCTGATACGAATTCCTGCTCTAAATTAGCACGAGCACCTGTGATACTATCAGAATTACCTGTTAAAATGACTCAAATACCATTGATACAACCTGAAACATCTGCATTTACCTTAAATAGCTGTGATACAAATCTCTGATCGAAATTATCAATAATATCTGTGAAGCTCTGTCGATTACCTCAAATACTTACGATATTACCTGAACTATCTGTGAAATACGAAGCTAGGTTATAACCAACCCCTGGAACCTACCCTCCTGTAATGCTTGCTTAATTACTCTAAACACCTATGTTACTTGAATTATCCTAAATACCTACGATACCCTCTGAAATACGAAACTATGCTATACCCAACCCTGGAATCTAGCCTCCTGTGATACTTGCTTAATTACTCTAAACACCTACGATACTAGCTGAATTATCTGTGAAATCATGCAGAGCCATGATGCAGTTAGCATCTGGAATCTATCCTGTGTTACTAGACGAATTAGCCTAAATGCATACGATACTAGCTGAATTACCTGTGAAATCATACACTGCTATGATCCAGTCCGCCTCTTGCAATACTACCTGAATTACTTACCTGTTAGTGTTAGTGGGTTAGCTTTTCCCGTTGCAGGTTACCTTTCTCCCTTTATGGCTCACCTTTTTCCCTTTGGTGGTCGCCTTTTTCCCTTTGCTGGTGACATTTTCCCCTTTACTGGTCACCTTTTTCCCGTTGCATGTCGCCTTTTTCCCTTTGCTGGTCACATTTTTCCCTTTGCTGGTCGCTTTTTTCCCTTTGCTGGTTACGTTTTTCCCTTTGCTAGTCAACTTTTTCCCTTTGTGGGTCTCCTTTTTCCCTGAGCAGTCACCTTTTTCCCCTGAACGAGTCACCTTTTCCCTGAATAGGTTACGTGATGGGCATGTCTAGAACATTGACATGAAACAGTTTTCCACTATGTTCACTTCTAAAGTCGCTTTCAAGTCTAGCACCTCCTATTCCCTATCTCTCCTGTATATAAGTCCATATTCCTACTGCTACACTACCTGTCTAGCCTAACACCTCTCCTCCTGTTCCTATACCTCTCATATAAACCATACTCTACTCCTCTAGCTCTGTCTAGCCTAACGCCTCTCTCGTTTACCTATGACTCTCACATAAACCATACTCTGCTCCTCGACCTCTGTCTAGTCTAACTCCTCTCCTCGTTTTCCTATACCTCTCATATAAACTATACTCTACTCCTCAACCTCTGTCTAGCCTAGCACCCCTCTTCCTGTTCCTATACTTCTCATACATATAAACCATGCCCTACGTTTCAAGCCCTGGCTAGTCTAACACCACTCCCCGTATCCCCTACCTCTCAAAAGCTCATTCCCTCCTACCCCCCCTCTAGCTGAGTATCACTCCTTGGTTTCCTATCTAACCTAACTTTAACACCTGTCTATCCTAGCATAGGATCTCTCTCCGTTTTCTCGTCTCTCCTTATAAACACAAACTCAATTCTCCTAACCTAATACCTCTCCTCGTTTTCCTATACTTCTCATATAAACCTTACTCTACTCCTCGACTTCTGCCTAGCCTAACACCTTTCCTCGTTTTCCTATATCTCTCATATAAACCATGCACTACGTTTCAAGCCTTGTCTAGTCTAACACCTCTCATCGTTTTCCTATACCGCTCATATAAACCATACATTACTCAGCCTCTGTCTAGCCTAGCACCTCTCCACGTATTCCCTATCTGTCTCATATAAAGCATATCCCTCCCTCCTTTAGCATCTGATTAGCCTAGCATCAGCCCTGGTATTCCCTATCTCTCCCATATAAACGCATTTTCCTCCTTGAAGACTCTCTCAACCTAGCATCTACCTTCGTTTTCCCTATCCTTTCCCATATAAACGCAAAAAACTGTGCCAGCTCTCTCCTATATATCCTACTAGTGATGACTACATCGTCAGCTCATAATACAATAATTATACTTATGGTACTAATTTTGGGCATGTGCGTATTTATTTTCCTAATTGCATACATACGCCATTTTAAATTACTGATTTTAACATTGGGCCCACATGCTTAGTATTTGGCACATCGGGAGGTTTCGGAGGTGGTTAGCGATGTACATATATTTTATTGTATAAATGTAAAGCTGGCTACAAAAGTCGATCCGGCTCTAATAGAAGCAGCCTATTTGCAAGAAAGGCTTTTGTAATCTGTACAAAACGAGAATAAATCTGCGGCGGAGTTAACTAACGCCGGTGAAAGCCGCTCAGCCAATAGCGCTAGAGCCAGGTTGTCTAGTTCAAGTGCCTCGCGGTCTCGCTGTAGAATACGGTTTTTATTTTTCAATTGCGCTGTTAAAATTTGTTAAGTATTCATAATTTATAGTATTATAGCTGAGCAGGGGTAAACATTTTGAATCAGACTGCCCAAAAAACCGTGTCTCTACGATGTTTGGTTCTTTAGTTATGTGTGAAAGTAGATATTTATGAAGGTTGCTGAAAGACTTTGACCATTATATACCACCATCAGCGGTATTATGTTTACGTTCGAATCTTGCTAGGCCATTGGAATAGTCCGTCTTTATCAGAAGCTAAACTTTCTACATACAGATATTTTTAATTTACTTAACTACTTCACTATATATTATTCAGCTAAATTGAAATTATACGGGATGCATTCACTGCCATGTTTACATAATTATTGTTATTGGTATTATCGTCTTAGCTTGAAAGGTAGCGTGATGAAAGCATGACCGTTGGACTCCGCGCCGAATGATCGGGGCGAATGTGTATGCTATATTGGTCGTGTCTTGTCGCTGTGTGTATTGTCTCTGTCACACTCACAAACTATCTACCAACGTAGCGCTCCTGCTGGCGCTCCATTGACTTGCTTCAGATTCCTTCTCATTTCGTACGGATTATAATAGAACAGTCCAGGAAAGGATAAAAGGAAAGTATACGATGGGTTAACAAATTATCTGCATATAAGGGGAAAGTTTTCTTACTTTAGTTTAAAAATGTACTTAAAAGTACAAAGCACTTAGAAAGTAGAAAATCAATACAATATATAAAAAAACACAACAATCTTTAAACCCTGCTACAGTTAACAGAGACTCCTTATGTGTTCCAGGAGTATATAGAAACCGTGCTGTTTATATCGGAAAACGAAATGCAGCACCAATACTTAAACAATAGAAGATAAGCGACATTGCCGTCTTGACAAACAGATAAGTATGCAGTCGCCGAACATATTGTTAATATGGGTCATAGTATCCTTGATGAAGACAGGGTAGTATTAGCAATTATCATGTTAGACTTCATAGACAAGTGATTCAATATATAAGCATTCTAGAAGAAAGATTTAAGCTCAACCGCACATGGATTCCAGCGATGGCACGCCACTGCAGATCCACAAATTATGAACCACTTGGCGTGAATTCAGGTAAATTGTGCAGCATTTACTACCTTGTAGGCAGTCGTTAAGCTGCCCAGGGTGTTACCCTTTTGAAAATGGCAACCAAAGAGTTGGCCGAAACCTCGTGTCTAAAAAGGTTTATCCATAGACCACGGCCTTTCAGCCGTTCATTTATTTTATAAATTTTAACACTCAGGGTGATAGCTTTGTCTAGCATACTTATTGAAAGAAGACATTCATATTGGCAATTCGGTTTAAAACGTATAATGAGCTTCACTCTTGTGTTTAGCTACATATTTTTCATGCTGTCTTTAGTACAGAAACTGGCATTTTCCCATTATTATCATATATAGGAATCCTATTCTAGTACAAAGTTCACCTCGTTCAATAAAAGCTTTATTAAAGGGTATTTAATCCTATTTGTGGCAGTAATTTGTATCACAACAATGTAAATGCCAGAGTGATTGTAGTGTAAATAAGCATTATTGTATGACATTGATTTTAGATGTTTGTTAATTATAAGCATTGTTAGGAAATAAGCTTACACGGCCTCACTGAAACTGACAATAAGAGCGGGTAACAATGAGCGAGGGGGTGAGTTGTTTATCAATTATTAGAGACAAGCAATTGACGTCAGATTGGCGCGCTTTTCTTAGAAATGGCGGGAATTTCTTCCCTAGAGCATATGTTTTCATAATTTTGATTGGATATAAAAATGGACGCTAATGTTGGCGCGTTTTATTAACCAATAGCAGCTCTGTTATAATGTTTAGGCATATTAGGGTGAGGGAGTATAAAAAGCTAAAGCCAGAGGCAAGTATTGTCCAGTTCAACAGAATCATCCACGCATTACACGTCGCTGAGTCCAACAGGATCATTCAGAAGTTAAACGTCGCTCAGTTCATCAGAATCGTTCGCGGGTTACACGTCGCACAGTTCTACAACATCTCTCGCGTCGTAAAGTTAGTTACAAAAAAGTTGAAGTACGCGAACTAATAGTGTGCAGTAAATAAGTTATTATAGTAACAGAAAATATAACAGTTTCAGTCTGGCGTGTATCAAGATTAATATGTGAAATTAAAGAAGTGTGACGGCAATAAAAGTGTAAAAACAAATTCTTTTATCAGTGTTATCTTTCAGTAAAAACTCCTTTCCGTTTACACACCTTGATCAAGAGATATGCTCGACTGAATAATAATAATAATAATAATAATAATAATAACAATAATAATAGTAGTAGTAGCTAGCCGGAGAACAATGAACCCAACATTCAAAGTAGTAATACAATAACAGGCGCCCAGCAAAAGATAACACGAAGTGACCGCGACAAATTGGCTTCCATACGTGGTGTAGATAAACATGAAGCATCTTCCAACTACCAACAAATATTCTACTGCATATTTTACCCCAAATTCGATATTCCCCTAGTTTAAACATGATCGTATTTCGGTGCAGTATCTGTGTATAACAATTAAAATTTATAAAGCCGATAAATGCTAAGTGTGTCTTGTGTACCATTGTTTTCTTGTAGGCCTTATATCTAAATATTGTTTTCTTCAGCTTCTATGTCTTATTTCCTTTTTCCTCCATTTCAACCGAGGCCGTTTTCGCTAAGATTTCTTACACGGATGAGCATTTTCTTTCTTCTTTATTGGAGTATCTTCTTATTTTGCTGTGCTAACGTTTCCAGCCCTGTTATGTTAATGAAACAAAAACACTTTTACTTTACGCACTCCAGATGTTCATCGAGGTCATGCACTTTGATTAAGGAAGGAAAGTTATCCCATTAACTTTCAGAATACATCACGAATTAACATAATTAACTTTCTCTTGTAATATTCTTCATATTCCAAGCACCTGCTAGCTTCTATGTTAAAGAAACCGTAATCAAGACAGGAGGAGTGAGAAAGTTTAATTTCTTCAAAACCAGGGAAATAGGGTTATAAAACCTTAGCCCCCTTAGTTGCTATAGTAGAAACAATAAACCCATAACTTTATGTACCCCATTTATAACTACAATAAAATAAGTTATTAGTTCATAAATACACCAGCTGAGTCAGCCGCCACTACTTTCGCAGTCTTATGCAATGTGTAATTTACACTCCATCATGAAAACATGGACTCCTATGGTAGGATCTACCCAAAGTGTGTAACATAGATGTCTTTGGTTGCATACTCAACGAAATAACCAATAATATATGAATACACTCTATTTACCGTATGTTCTTCTTCGTTTTACCCCCCCTGTTGTTGGAGCTTACACCCTCAGGACTTACAAGCGGGTCCCTGGGATCAGACGCCTTTCGGAGAGCACAGACTGTGGATTAGAGACAACAACTAGGATGAATGATCAGCCTAGAGCCTGGTATGAGAACGAGAAAGGAGGGATGATATGAAATGACGGTGAGATGAAGTAAATGAAATGTGATGATGGAGTAATTGGTGGAATGAATGGCGGGGGAAACCGGAGAACCCAGAAATCCATCTCAGACGCTGCTTTGTCCACCACAAAACTCACATTCTGTTCCCGGGGAATAAACCTGGGCTGCCTTGGTTAGAGACGATTGGTGTAACCACTCGCCCCCGGCTGACGTTTGCACAACTATAAAAGGGAGAAGCAAATACTACATATTATGTTAAACTGACTATACATTTCTCATGTTTCTAGATAGTTCAGCTGAAACGAGCGTGTGGTTTGTAACTATAGTGACTCCAATCACCTGTGGGTATTAAATTTTTACTATGTCGTAATATACATAAGTACATCGTATATAAATCATGAATAATCTGGGTTTAAACTAGTACTGTGTTTAACATAGTTATCATTTTCATTTGTAATCTTATTTTCATTTGCATTGAATATGTTCTTATTATTAGTGTTTCCTTATTGGTAAACTACATGTAGGTGTGTGTTTAAATGCGACATGTGTACATTTGATGTAAATGAAATCAGGATTATATACGTTTGATCTAAGAAAACATGGAAATTACATATTACAGTTTATCACGGAAGTTTTAATAGTTTCACGATCTTGGCTCTTTGACACAGGGCATTGAAATATATTTTGTTATATCATCTCGTGTTGGCTTTAATGAGAATAAAAAAACCCGATAGTGTATAACGCCCATGTTATCGGTGATTAGGCATAGCATACAGTCAGAATTCCACTCAGTTACTTGGACGCTTAGTTGAAAGCACTCTGGGTTTAACTTAGAGCTCCCTTGCCAGGCGCCACGCCAGTGTCTCCTTGCTACTTTTCTTGTATATGGCTTTAGTCCTTTATTGGACTTTTTAACATTATTATTTAAATGGCATAAACTACTATATATGTTATTCGAAATACACGAGACTTAGTTTACGCCAAAATTCAAATAAACCGTTATTTAAAAATCTGTGTGTCTTAATTGTACAGCGTCCATTGTTCGTCCATAGGCTTGCCTCTAATTTATCGTGGCCTATACCGTCTCTAATTATAAAATTCCGCCATTTTATTTTTAATTGTTTTAATAGTGGACTCATTTGATAGGTCTATTTTGTCAGAGGTGTTTACTGAATTGCGCGGCTAATGTATGCATTGATGGCAAAGATTGTAAAATCGCCTGGGAACTCGGATTCCGCTCTCAGTAAATAAGTCATATGTTTTTTAGTTGTACTTTAGTGCGGAGTACTTTGTACCCTAAACCGCCTTTCCTGTGAGTTTTGAGCTCTCGTCTACCTAAAAACTCATGTAATGGCTATTGGTAAGCGAATAAAATTGACGTAAAGCGCATTTGCAGCTTGAAGAGTACCTATCTTCCAAAAAAGGAAGGGGCGGCTGAAACATCTGGTATATTATTAAAATGCTCCTTGCAGAAAAGCTGATTTCTCACAGAGCAGGGCTCGGAAGTTGAAGACCTATAAGCTACTTAAAATACCAATAAAAATACCTAATAACAGGAAAAAAGAACTAAAACATGATGCAAATTATTTAATACTGTTAACAAATTTAGTCTTAATCACATATGAGAATGAATAATATAATACTTAATATTAGACATCAGTATAATTAAATCATCCATTATTAAAAGGGGAAGTGTGTCATTTGCCCTCAGATTGTGTTATTTATGGACTATTGATATACATAAATACATACATATTGAAGTGTTAGATTTATGCACTTAACTGATTATGTAACGGCCAAATGTTATTCTTTGAATTAGAGTTAACACTTTTGCTTAAAAATAAAAATATTCTGGAGGTATGAAACATTTTTCTTTCAGTCGTATTATGTAGATTATGTAAATCTGAATAAATCATTGTTGTCCGTTATTTCAATTGACAGAGAGTAGTAAAAATGAAAAAAAGCAAAACAAAACAAAAAGGCAAGTAAACTCCACCTTAATCTGACCTACAGTGATCCAAATTAAACATATTATGGTGGATCTCGTCTTCAGACACTCTAAAGGATAGTTATATACTTAAATGAATAAGAAAGCTAGGTTTTTTTTTGAGGACGAGTAAGATGTTTGCGACCGAAATGAAGTTGAGGACGGAACATCGAAACGAGTCCTGAAAAACACTTCCTGCAGTTAGGTGCAGTACTATTTTTTTTCCCCTGGCCCTATTCAGCTGGATGCGCAGTAGCTGAACGAGCCCATTATCTCCCGGGAGTGGTTTTGGGTTACTTGTAGGAGAACAGGCGATACGTACCCTAGACATGCCTGTTTCACCGCGCGAGGGGAATTCTGCAGGTCCCTTCTCCCTTCCCTCTTAACCCACTTCGTTTTGCGTTTCTGCTGGGTCATGTCAAAAAAATCGTATTCTACATACTTTGTTTCATATTGTGTCGAAATATTTTATATATTGGTTAAATATTATTATGCATATTATATTGAACATGTACGCAATCATATATTTCATACGCTCATTATAGAGCCAACAGTTAAGTTAATGCTTAAACAGTTGAAGGGATGTTGGTGTTGGAGTACGGATAACTGAACGGAAAAGTTAAGTTTAATGTACTGGTTTATAAAGGAACAACGTGAAATTCTGACAGTATGAAACAAATGAATTTTTTCTCAACTTCCAAGCTTTAGTTAGCCAGGACGAGAGGAAATTAGGTTGAACTGTTACCGGACTTAGTAGATAACAATCACTCCCATCCTTTGTACAGTCTGCTGGTGTGTGCAGGGCAATCACGAGACCGTGTTTTACCTGAGATCAGGTCGTTATTGTGTACGTTCTATTTACTGATGATGGTTTGAGTGAAGCTAACTTGAAGCCAACAGGTTTAGAATTCCTATGCCTGGTTATATCCATTAGGATACTTAAAAGAGCGACAAAATAAGCTATTGTCTACAGACAAACCCACTTCGCTACTACCATTTATATTTCTGACACCTGAACAGCCGAAAGTTCAAGTTTCAGTAGATTTCAGGACAAGTACCATTCGCTTTTATCTTCTGTTTTCATTTTTATGGTTTAGGCTTTCGGGCATACTTTTCATTCAATACAACCATGTATTTATGGAGAATTTTGTCTCTTATCTGGTTCATATCC
This sequence comes from Deroplatys truncata, assembly GCA_030765065.1. NCBI lineage: Eukaryota > Metazoa > Arthropoda > Insecta > Mantodea > Mantidae > Deroplatys > Deroplatys truncata. The sequence continues at coordinate 213,795,972 of CM060978.1, read as the reverse complement.
CAATATTTGACTATTCTTTCATCAAATCCTTCTTTCCCTACGTTGGATCCACTGCTGTTTATCTTCTCGTATTTGACCATTAATTAATGTACTAGTACATCTGTCGAGTTTATACAACGTGCTAAGTGACACATGTGCCTTAGGTCTACTCTAGTCATGTGTAAGAGCTCATTTATAATGAAGCTTCGGTGTTAGGTGAAAAAGCGCCGCAAGGTATGAAAGGTGCTTTGGACTGAAATTCATTTACAAAACATACTGCACTTACACCGAGACCTCAACCAGTTTTCCAACCCATTTGACAAACGGTGTACATTGCTACACACCTGCGAATACTCTCACCAAACCTAGCAAGTAGAAATAAACACAGGTAGAGTGACAAACCGAAGGAGTAACATATCCTGTGTTACATTCACTACTCCACTAGCTCTTGTACAAGCTATTCTTACAAAATATTACACTAGTCTTCATTTTCAAACTTTTTGTCAGATGATATCTCAAAAGTAGGTGTTCTTGAACCACGTTTTATGCTGATTCCAGAAATAAATTCCTTTTTTCTATTAGTCGGGTTTTTACACAAAATAAGTTTTGACAATTTTACTAATGAGCGTATAAAAGTATTCATATACTATTTCACACAAGGTAGGTTTTTATTCAAGAAACATTTTCAAAATACTCTCAATAACTCCCCTAATTTATTTCAAGACTATATTTTAACAAAACAAGAAGCCAAGGTATTTCATTTAATTTTTTTCAAATTTTCTCTTCTTTGACTTCCTTGCTGATCCTTGAAGATGACTGTCCCTCCTCAACATCCAAAAGTAGTCGGCCATCATAGTTGCATTACATCTCCCCTGATACCTCCTCTCCATTTCCTTAACATCTTGGTGAAAAAGTTCACCCTGCTCTTCACTATAATGTCCCATATTTTCTGGAAAGTAGTCGATATGTGAATGCAGAAAATGCACCTTTACACTCATGTTAAAACCATCTTCTTGAAATTTTCCAACATTGTTTCGACAATGGCGTTGTAATTAGGATCTTTGTTATTGCCTAAGAAGTTTTCAGTGACTGATCGGAAGGCGGTCCATGCTTCTATTTTTCTCTCATTCATTGTCTTCTCAAAATCGTCATCCTTCATCAATTTCTTTATTTGAGGACCAACAAAAATGCCAGCCTTTAATTTGTCTTGTGTAATGAAGGGAAATTTCTTGGAAAGGGTACTTGAAGCAGGGCCCATTCTGTGGTAGAGCCCTCACAATTTGCTTCACCAAACACTATTTTATGTGTAGTGGCGGAAGCAATATTTTCATATCTTTATATCTCTATATTTTTCAAGTGAAGTTGTGAAAAAACTGTACTACTAAAAGCAGTTCTGAAATCAGCATAAAAAGTGAGTCAGAATCACTTATTAGTTTTCAGTCATTCGATATCATGCAGACTATTGTTATTATTCTAGCTACTTCTCGTTAATAAACTTTCAATTCACATTTACATATTTTGTTGTAATATGCAGGATTAAAGTAATAGTCAGATTTCTGAAGACCATGTCGCTATCTGACGGCTTTGAAATTTCATGCTCTTTGTATTACTACGAGAAAAATTAATGACTTTCACTGTCTTGTACAAACATTTTACAAACGCGTATTCTCCATCTACTTCTTGTCAATCCAGATAAACCTTTGCAGAAACTATCTTATTGCTAATTATCTTGTAGGTGCAAGGGACATTAAGCCAAGAGTGGCGAAAACGTGAGTCACCAAATATTTAACACGCACTGCATCACTCAGCAGCATGTGAAAAACAAATGGACTCTGGCAAAGAGCGAACGGCGGCTACGAGTCAAAAAAACTCGGATGTCCCGTTTTCGCCACCTCTGCATTAAGCGATAGTCAAATATTTTAAGAGCTGATTGCTATGTGGAACATTCTATTCTCTTTGCATGTCCAGGGCATTAAAAAAACCCGAATAACCAATTCCCATTTGAGAAAGGTATAAGCATTATAAAATTCAAATAAATAACAAGGAATATTTCGGAAAAGGTTCACCCGACATAAAAAAAGGAATGACACAAACTGTGTGTTTTAGTGAGATCTACATTATTTCTGTAGTAACATTTTGTCAATCTCTTACAGTTTACCACTTATGCAAAAGTCATTCAGAATGAAGAGGGCTTCTGGAGACATTCCCAGAAAATTCAAAATGTATATTTCATTTGACATTAAAATATCTTATATGTAGCCTATTATTTATTAAAATAATATTTTAATAAACAGTTAAGTCATTTTTGTGAAAATCAAAATTTTTTAAATATGTTCCATGTAAAGGGTAGCCTGGGACGAGAGGATTTCCTTGAACATATTCGTGTCGCATCCTTGGAAGATACTAAACTCAAATGCCAAGTTTGGTATTTATGCGACTTTTCATTTTGAGTTACGCTGTTCACAGACAGATACAGGCACACACAAACACACACACACACACCAGCCCACACACACGTGCGCGCGCGGACATGTTTCCAAAAATGTTTTATTTGGATTCAGGCACCTCAAAACATGTATTTCCAGTGGAATCTCGACTTTTTGAGTGGAATGCCCTAGTTTATATGTAGTAGAGAACCCTCCTTCCGAAAAAGTATTTGAAAATTCAAACCAATAACAAAACATGCCTCCAAAATGGTTAATATAACATTTTTTGTTTGGTATAAATTATGAGCTTTAACGATATGAAACGGTTGTAGTAACATTTTCTCTAATACCTATGCTTTACCAATTATACAAAACTCATTCCTAATGAAGACGACTTTAGAGACTATTCCCAGAAAATTCAAGAATACATTTCATTTGCCAAGTGAACATCTCAATCAAATAATCAAAATCGTTTGAACTATTTTTTAAAACAAAAAGATTAAAAAATGCTGCACGTAAGGAGTACTTTGTGGTGTGGGGATTTTTCTTGAAAATCTTTTGACTCACCTAGAAAATTCTGATCTTAAATACCAAATTTTGTTTTTATGGGAATTTTTGTATTTGAGTTATGCTGTTTACAGGCACAAAGGCACGCATAAGCACACAGAGATCTTTCACTAAAATGCTTTTTTGGGGTTCAGCGTATTTCCGGTAAAATCTCGACATGGAAATTTGGGGTGAAATACAATACTTCCTCCACCTACTGAAGGTATGTAGTAGAGGAAGTAAAAATGCTTTTATTTCTTCAGGGGCTTCAAAACATGTATTTCCTGTGAAATCTCGATATCAATTTTTTTGGGTGAAATACCTTCCTTACCTAGTAAATATGCGGTAGAGAAAGAAATGAAAGGAAATGATCCAAAGAAGTAACTAGAAATGTAACAATCCTATAAACAAAATTCAGAATTAGTTTAGTTCTGAACTCAGATGATATTAAATACAAAAATGCCTAATTTCCTATGAGAACTGAGCTAGTGATTTTAACACTTAAATGATTGCAGTCTAATTATATAATATAAAATATAATAACAGCCCGCCTTAAAGCAATATGTGTATAGATAATGTATAAAATGTATGTAACAGTCATTGTATTAATGTTTATATTATTGTGTACATGTATAATAATGTTATGTGAATGTATTAGGTAATTTAACAATATAGGAGCTGTGATAATAGAAGCCGAAAGTTGCTAACAATGAGGTAAACTTGAGGCTATAATGAATTGGAAAGTTTAATAATGCTACTAGTAATTCTTGGAACAATGACGTAATATTTTAAAACAGTTTATAAATAGCCAATCAACAACTAGAAAAAGCTTAAGTTAAACAAAACTATTCTATTGGAGTAGATTAGCCAATCAGAGACGTAAAATAGAAAAATTTACAAATTTAAGCGGTAAACGCCAGTCGCTAGTAGACAGCGTTTCAAACCGGACGCTAGACGGCAACGTTCCTAAGCAGTTAAATACGTATTCAGTGTGAGACATATAAAATTCATTACGGCGAGAATATTATAAAGTTTAAGTGTTAAAACGTGGAAGTGATTAATAAATAATCTCACAGCTCTCTATATAAGCAAAGTGTTATTTAATCGCGTGAAGGATTAATAAAATGAGTGAAGCAAAATTATAATTTTTGTAAGCCTACATTCTTTAGCCGCATCACCCCTGCTAAGAGATACATGTTTCTACAAATTAATACTGACGCAGTCGAGGGAAACAAATACATATGTATAATATTTAAAGAAACATCCAAATTACAAAGCTGATTCCAAAACGTCGGGGCGAAGGCCACCGGAAACTTTGTATAGTACGTGGGGCGAACACTCCAAGAAACCACATCAAGTTTGGCTCCCCAACAGTGGAACTATAATACAGCTTCTACAAATTCGCTTTCCAACAGTGAGACATACAACATTCTCAGAATTATGTCTCTTAACGTTACGTAGTTTGTGTCTTTCAATTACCAATGTTAAACTTTCTAAAAAGAAAAACATCTGAAAACATTTTAAAAGGGCATAATATACTAAAGCAGTTTCACGATGATAAATAATCGAGTTTGTCTAGCATGTAGTTGGATTTGATATGTAATGAGTTTAAACTTCAAAGTGACTGGAAGAAAGAATGACATGGAATTCAGTGTCATGAATCCTGCATTGTAACCCTCAACCTTATATTTGTTTTGGAGAGTGAGTCATCTCTCACCAGGTGAGCATTTAGCTCTATTTTATGATGTCATCGGTAGTCAGCACCAATTGTCATTTAACAATGCTTGTACATTCCCTTCTAAGTGATGCCGAAGGCTATATTGGCGATACTCCATAATGGCGCTGTGGTGCTGCTTCCACTGCTCACTGGTGGAAGCAGCACGGGCGAAGTCACCTAGTGTCACACTGAAAGGGCCTATCTTCGTGTGCGTTCCTATTTGGAATGATACTTCCCTCACTGTAGATATCTCTTACAGTTTAATATTTAGTTAATGTATTAGGAAATAGATTTCATGGTATGTAAGGTTAATCTCAAATGGTGTTTACTGCAATTTTTGGTTAGTATTATTGTCCGTATTTTTGGAAACATATCCGTATGTGTGTGTGTGTGTGTGTGTCTATTTTTGAACAGCATAACTCAGAAACGAACAGTCGGATAAACACCAAACTTGGTATTTAGGTTCAGTATCTTCCAGAGATGTGACACGAAGGTTTTCAAGAAAATCTCCCCACCCCAGATTGCCCTTTACATGGAACATTTTTCGAAAATTTTAATTTTCTCAAAAACGGCTCTAACGACTTTGATTAAAATATCATATATTTAAGATACTCTCATAACAAATAAAATGTATATCTTGAATCTTCTGCGAAAGTCTCCAAAAGTATTCTTCATTGTGAACGACTTTTGCATAATTGGTAAACTATAAGAGATAGAACAAAATTTACTACACAAAAAATATATATCACGTTAAAATACACAATTTATGTCATATACATTTGTTTTGTTGAGTGAACCATTTTCGAGATATTGCTTGTTATTCCCTTACATTTTCCAATACTTATACTTTTTCTCAAATGGGAATTCGTTATTCATTTTTTGTCCTGGTAATGCAAAGAGAATTGAATACTTCACATAGCAACCAGCTCTTAAAATATTTGACTATCACTTAAAGCCTACCAATTTCCTTGCATCTACAAAAAATTAGCAATAAGATTAACATCTCGATTAACATGAAGCATATGGAGAATAAGCGTTTGTAAAAACAGTTTGTACAAGAGTAGAGAAAGCCATGTGAGTGTAACACATCAGATTTTTTTGGAAATATGTCCGTGTGTCTATGCGTCTGTCTGTGAACAGCATAACTCAAAAATGAAAAGTCGATAAATACCAAACTTGAAACTTTGGTTCAATATCTTCAAAAAATAAGAGAAAGATTTTCAACTAAATCCTCCTACACCAAACTACACTTCATATGGAAAATTTTTCAAAATTTTTGATTTTGTAAAAAATGGCTGTAACTATTTTGATTAAAATACCATGTATGAAAGATATTTACATGACAAATAAAATGTCTATCTTGAATTTTCGGGGAATAGCGTTTGAAGTCCTGTTCATTCGGAAGGCATAACTGGTAAATGTTAAGCAATAGACGAAAACGTATTATAGAAAAAGCGAAGATCTCTTTAAGACCCACAATTTATTTCAAATAAGTTTCTTTGCGGCATGAGTCGTTTCTGAGATATGCGTTGTTAAAGATTCGAATTGTTCATTACTTGGTCACTTTCCTTGCAACATTCAGCTGGGAATTTTAAGGCCAGCTTATAGCGCCTTGTTCTTAAACATTTGATTGTCGCTGTTCTCTTTGTATCTATAAAGAAACGTGTAAATGTGTTATACAAATTCATCTGGATTATCAAAAACTAGACAAAGGAAAAGATTTTGTAAGAAGTTTGTAAAAGAGTGAGTAGAGGAAGTTATGTGAATGTAACATATCCGAATTTGTAACAACCGATAATGTTACTAACGGTATATCTGATTATCTGAAACAGTCCACTTATTCCACTACGTCATCTGGAATTTATAAATGTATTTATTATTTTATCTCAATTTACGACCTGAAAACCTAGACAGCATTTCAGTTTATTAATGCAATTCCTAATGACTGAAGGCGTCAGATTTCAAGCAACATTTGGTGAGCCAAAAGCTCATTTCAGCAGCGTAATGCAGTAGACTTCGGATAAATCTTTGATCCATTGATCTGCACAAAGACAAAATCTCTCTTCATTGTCAGGTCAGCAATACGTCATAGCGCCTCCTCTATCCTGAAAACAATGCAGGACAATAACTGCACTTGAACCGAAGCGAACAGCAGGATAACGACATTCATTGTGGTGTACCTATTTGATTGAAGCGGCATTTCCACCGTGCGTTACTGACTTCCCCATGCGTCTGATAATGGCGGCATAACAAAAGGCTTTCGATACTTACTCATCATGGTTACATCATAATGGTCCCATTATTCTTTCACACTAACAACATTCCCTATGTGACATTAGGATGTGTGAATAATTTATGGGTTTTTACAGAATCTCGGTATGCATTGTTTTGTGAAATTGCGAATAAAATTAAGCTCTATATGAATAAAATGCATGACTCCTCCCATGTGAACTGAGCTTTATGGCTCTGCGTTAATGCTTGAAGCTCGGGTTCGATTACCACCGCGCAAGCCATTCTGATTATGCATTTTTCGTTGTTTCTCCGAGTCGGTAGGCGAATGCTGACGTGGTTCCCCTGCTACCAAGAATTTCTTTTCTATCATTTGTTTTCATCTGTTTTAGTACTGCAGGACTAGGCGACGACGGTTGGTCGTCAGGACGGTGGAATTTGCGCTCTGGAAAGATTTCTCCCTGGCGCTTGGCGGTACTACTGGGACCCTCTTGCTTCCTGAGAGCTGTCTCGTCTATTCCTGGGACCGCAGGTTGAGCTGCCTGACATTAGGATTGGTGCCATGTTAGGGACCTCGTCTTCGCTAGCGCATATCGTCGTCCTAATTTGGTCGCCCTTCGATATCCCCATCCTCCCTTTCTCCTAGGGGCCACGTTGGAAGCGGAAAGGTTCAACTGTGCTTCAGTTAATACAGGCCCCTCCTTCGTCTGACTATTCCTAACTTCTAATGTGAATCTATTTAACAACTATATAAAAATATAATATTTGCTAGTACCTGTGAGTCTGACAGCGCGAAATTAGAAAATATGGAAATTATGAAATATGAATGCCAAAAGCAATCACGCTTATGTGCAACATAGGTAAATAAGTAGAACAGCAAAACATATGCATTTTTTAAAATCATAATGAAGTAATTATTTTGCGACCAAATGAGCAATATAAATACTTATTACTTTCTCTACTGCGTATACTAGCTAAGGCAATTGTTGTATTCCACCCAAAAATTCGATTGAGATTTCACCGGAAATATGTTTTGAGGCCCCTAAATAAAAAAAAATCAATTTTAGAAAAAGGTCCGTATGTGTGTTTCTCTCTGTATGAGTGTGAGTGTGTCTGTGAACAGCATAACTAAAAAAAAGTTGGATAAATACCAAACTTCGTATTTGAGTTCAGTATCTCCTCCCAATGATACGATACAAAGATTTTCAAGAAAATCCCTCACCCCATCTACCTTTTACATAGAACATTTTTCGAAATTTTTTATTTTCTAAAAAGCGACTATATCGATTTGGATTGAAATGCCACATATTAAAGTTATTTACATGAAACATAAAATGTATATCTTGAATTTTCTGAGAATAGACTTTGAAGTATTCTTCATTCGGAAGGAATTTTGTATAATCTTGTATAAGCGATGAACGAAAACGTACTACGTAAATAATGTAGATCTGTTTAAAACACACATTTATTTAAAATAAGTTTTCTTGTGGCTTAAGCCATTTCCGAGATATCGGTTATTAATGGATCGAATTGTTCATTAATTGATGTTTCTTGTCAACATTCAGTTGTTTCTCGCGATGCGATTGAAACAGTATGGCATTTTAAGGACTACGTATAGAGTCTAGTTCTTAAACATTTGGCTATCGTTGTTAACTTTGTATCTATAACGAAATGTATAATGTAGACATTTCTGAGAATGTTTATTTTATTAGAGTGAACTGGTAAAAAATAAGTTTTAGTAAGAATAATTTGTATATCCACTGATACACAATAGAATAGAGAAAGTCGTGTGAATGTATCCCATCACATTTTTTTTTTAATTTTTGAAACAGAGAGAATTTTAAAGAATCTTTTGATTCCAAATAAAGCTGAGCGAAGATTTTTAGACAAATTCTTAATTTACGATGAACCCTGTGTCTGATATCTATTTGTTCAGTGACTGTTACAATCTCTTGGCTTTAACCTATTAGAGCAGCCTGGTTTGTATGCTGTCTTTGAGGTTTGGTTGATTAATCACTTCCAGTTTCCATTCACAGGGCAGGGACGAAGTAATCAATCTCTGAGATAGGAAAGCTTCCAAGTAACAGAGAATGGTGCTGTGTATAACTTTCCAGTTTTAATAAATTACACTTTTAAAAAGTATGGGGAGCCTTGAAGTGCTAACACCTAAAATGCTTGAAACTCTAAAAACTAACAAACCAGAGTTTACTATATCAAACAGTGCTAACTTAAACAGGTTACAACAAAGATCAAAATCAAAGGCACAAAATACTCATATCAGTCAAATGCTCATACCATGACTATACTTCCTAAATCAAATCTAAATTATTAATAGTAGAGCATAACAAAATACCAGATGATGATGAACAGTATGAAGCATATTTTGTCTTGAGAGGGTTCGGGGAAATGAACTAGAGTTTAATTGTGTTAGGAGTATTTAAGTCTTAGAAGGTCGTGTAATTCATTAATATACATCTTAAAATTCACAGAGCTGAGTAAAACGTAAAGCAACGTATTCATTTTTTACAATCTACTCCTTAGTGTAGCAGATTGCATATAATTTTACAGCCTTCTAAATTTATAGTGTGAACAGCTGTACATTTTTCAACCATCAGAAGATAAGGAGACACTTTGATGCGGTATTACTTACAAATGTTTGTTTACATCAGTGTTGAAGCCATCTTGTGACGTCATTCATATGTTCGGTTTGTAGCTCCATCTGGTGCTAGCAATTTGCAGCAGTGTTAGTGTTTTGTTTAAAAGAATGCGACTGTAATTTGATTTAATTTTTTTTGTTTACTGTCCTCCGGCTAGCTATTATCTTATCTTGGGTCGAACATGTGTCTCTATACAGGTTGTGAAGCGGAAAGGAATCTTTTATCCATAAATTACACTGATGAAGAAATTTGTTTTATAATTTTTATTGTCGAACACGTTCACTATCACTTTTACATATTGATCTGGATACTCGCTAAACTGAAACTGTTATAATACTTCTTACTGATCACTTTTAATTCACGTACTTCAACTTTGTGTATAATTAACTTTATAATACTTTAGATTTTCGTAACTTGTGAATCTATAGCCGACGTATCTCATACAAATATTTTGACGAACTGACGAACTTAAGACGACGTGTATTGCACAAAGAATTTTGATGAACTTCCTGAAGACGACGTGTAGTGTACACGGATTTTTGATGAACTGCGGGGCAAGCTACCTCGAACCTACCCCATTTATACGCCTGCATCAAGATACGTCTAAAGATTATAACTGAACTGCTATTGGCTAATAAAACGCGCCAACATTAGCGTCTATTTTAATATCCAATGAAAACCACGAATACATATTGCTTTTAGGGAGAAAATATTCCAGAAGTTTCTACCGAAAACGCGCCAACATTACGTAACTTCCTTGTTTCCAATAATGATAAACAGCTCACCCCCCTCGCTGCATTATTGCGCTATTATTGACAGTTTCAGTAAGGCCGTATAAACTTATTTCCCAATAATAATTACAATTAATAAACATCTGAAATCAATGTCACATAAAAATGCATATTCATATTACAATCATTATTTACATTTAGGTAATTTGTGATACAAATTACTGCATCATATGCCCCACTAGAAACATAATTATAAATATTTACAACTTGTTTGGAAATTTTATAATTGGGTTTTTAGTCTCCTAAATCTTGGAACACACGCTATCACTTTCACTTAACACTTCACACGTATTTAACACACGACATGTTTTTTTTTTATCTCGCCACTACTTACTGGCTCTGGTTTAATTAATTTAGATATTAATCTGACATTACAAAATTTGTTTTATAGCAAATACTGTACCCTAAATTATTTAATTACTGTTACCAAATTGTTTACTTTCTTAAGTTGTTGACAAAAATTTATACATTTAAGATTTTTGTAATTATTACACATATTTACCAAAATATTCACCCTCTACACAAATATATTTACATATCTTAAATATAAGTACTGTTTCACATTTTCTGTTTGCTACATAAGTATTTGTTTTTTAATTATTTTTACCCATTTTTGTTATTTTGTACTTTATTTTAACAATACTCTTGGAATTGTATTTACGTACTTTTAATTTAATATCATATTAAGTTTAAATCTTTGCATTCTTAATTTTCAAATGTTGTTACAGTTACTAAAAATTTAATTTTTTTTTAAAAAATTTCTCTCTTTTTTTTTGTAATTTATTTCTCACTTTACATCTCATTGCTATTTACCCTCCTGGATCAAATTGTGTGTGGCTAAACATTACTCGTAGCTGTATCCTAACCTTCAAATTTTTGTTCATGAATAACCTCTTGTATTCATTTGAAATTTCATTCCCTGATAATATTTGAAAACAATCTACAGTTTCTTGAACAACACATCTTTTAACAACTGTCATTTTCAATTCTTCTACTATCTCTTTAATTTGAGAGTACTCTGACAAATCTGTACTAAACTGTACTGGACTGGAGTTTTCATTTTGAACATCTTGGTACAATTTATTTCTTTGCATTACTATCTCCTTCTGTATTTCTGATATCTCCCCTCTGAAATTAACTTGCGCCTGATTCACATCTACATTCATAACCTCTTTCATCTCTCTTAGCTCACTTGAAATATTACTCACTTGATTTCCTAACTCTGTGCATTCTACATTAACCTCACTTTTAGTATTAACCTCACTTTCTTTGTTACCTATTTCCCTGTTCATGTCTAACATTTTCTTTGAAACTTCTCCTATCTCACTTGCTATTACTTCCTCATTTTCATCTCTCATTTCTGGCATACTAATATCTAGCTTCATAACTTTCTTTTCCATTTCTCCACTGCTTTGATCTACTTTTTGCTCTAATATCTCATTACTCCTACCAATATCTTTTCTGTTTTGTTCAAAGCTCCTACGAATATCTTCCCTTAATTCCCTATGACTCTTTTGCATATATTCCCTGTTTTGTTTTATTTTCTCACCAATATTTCTCAGCAATTCCATCATTTCCTTCATCATACCAGCATCAATAGTAATATTTCCTGCTATTCTATTCTTACTTTCTGCACTAACATTTCCTCCCTCCAATACTACATCATTTGAGCTTTTTTTTGTAACCTGTATTGAATTACAGCTAACTGTTACATTATCTCCCTCCATAATTATTTCTTCTGTATTATTAGTGGCCATTGTTTTTGTTTTCTAAAAAAAAATTACGATACTCTGACCTTTGTGATGCTGTCTGTTGCTGTTACATTGATGTCTAGCTTCCTGCCCCTCTCTCCTAGGTTATATGTCGCTTCTGCGTTGTGTTATGATGAGTCCACGTCGTTTTGTTGTCCTGTAGTTTGGAATCTGCGTCTTGTAGATCATTTCACTGCTACATTCGTTCCACGTCCTGGTTCCTTTCCTGGTCACTCTGCTACTTTCCTGGTTACTTTGCTTCTTTCCTGGTCATCGTGTTCCTTTCCTGGTCACTATGCTTCTTTCCTGGTCATCGTGTTCCTTTCCTGGTTATCGTGCCCCACGTTCTGGGTGCCAATTTGCGATAGAAGGTGCTTACGTAATATGTTTTTACGTAATTAGAAAAACTTGAAGATCTTATGTTGTGTTGCTTTTGTTTTGTTTGGTTACATAATTTTAACTGCCCCACGTTGGGCGCCAATTTGATGCGGTATTACTTACAAATGTTTGTTTACATCAGTGTTGAAGCCATCTTGTGACGTCATTCATATGTTCGGTTTGTAGCTCCATCTGGTGCTAGCAATTTGCAGCAGTGTTAGTGTTTTGTTTAAAAGAATGCGACTGTAATTTGATTTAATTTTTTTTGTTTACTGTCCTCCGGCAAGCTATTATCTTATCTTGGGTCGAACATGTGTCTCTATACAGGTTGTGAAGCGGAAAGGAATCTTTTATCCATAAATTACACTGATGAAGAAATTTGTTTTATAATTTTTATTGTCGAACACATTCACTATCACTTTTACATATTGATCTGGATACTCGCCAAACTGAAACTGTTATAATACTTCTTACTGATCACTTTTAATTCACGTACTTCAACTTTCTGTATAATTAACTTTATAATACTTTAGATTTTCGTAACTTGTGAATCTATAGCCGACGTATCTCATACAAATATTTTGACGAACTGACGAACTTAAGACGACGTGTATTGCACAAAGAATTTTGATGAACTGCCTGAAGACGACGTGTAGTGTACACAGATTTTTGATGAACTGCGGGGCAAGCTACCTCGAACCCACTCTATTTATACGCCTGCATCAAGATACGCCTAAAGATTATAACTGAACTGCTATTGGCTAATAAAACGCGCCAACATTAGCGTCTATTTTAATATCCAATGAAAACCACGAATACATATTGCTTTTAGGGAGAAAATATTCCAGAAGTTTCTAGCGAAAACGCGCCAACATTACGTAACTTCCTTGTTTCCAATAATGATAAACAGCTCACCCCATCGCTGCATTATTGCGCTATTATTGACAGTTTCAGTAAAGTCGTATAAACTTATTTCCCAATAATAATTACAATTAATAAACATTTGAAATCAATGTCACATAAAAATGCATATTCATATTACAATCATTATTTACATTTAGGTAATTTGTGATACAAATTTCTGCATCAACTTTAGCACATATTTAGCTTTAATAAAAGTTACGGAGGACTGAATTTCAAATAACTCTTATCTTTGTCTACTCATATCTATCATGGAGGAGTCGAATCATGAAAAGGTTTGATCCACGAGAGCTCAAATGAAGTGCCAAAACTAAGTAATACCCCAAAGGATAAGCAAAAAGAGAAAAATATTTTGGGCCAACAGAAGGGGAAGAGATTCTATGAGAGCCTTTAAAAGTTCGGCGTAAGAGACATCGGTTATGCACATTATTTAAAGCCTATGCGGGTTAAAATGCATGGGAGAGTGTTAATGAAAGATTGGAGAAACAGACATATTAGGAAAGAAAAATCATTTTTTTATAATAAAGAGAAAAAAGGTGAACAACTGAAGTAGGAAAATTCTCCGTCTTTAGTGGAACCATTACAGAATGCAACGATTTGCCTGTAACACCCTTTCAGGGCTGTCTTCTGCCCATGAGGAAATTTAGGAAAAATCTGAATAGAATAGGCGGCGCCGTGGCCGAGTGGTTAGACCGCTCGCATCCCACCGAGGTGGCCTGGGTTCAATCCCAGGTACCTGCATGTGGGATTTGTGGTGGACGAAGCGGAGTCTGGGCGGGTTTTCTCCGAGTTCTTCGGTTTCCCCCGCCATTCATTCCACCAATTGCTCCATCATCACCTTTCCTTTCACCCATTTCACCCACATTTTGTTTCATCTACTTCCTTCATCCCATACCAGGCATCGGGCTAATCACCCATCCTGGATGTTCTGTCTGATCCAAGAGTGTCTGCTCCTCGACGGTCCTCTGACCCCAGGCACCCGCCTGTAGGTCCTGGGGGGTGTAAGTCCTACATAAGAGGAGGGTAAACAGATAATGAATGAATAGAATAAATATTGGATAATTAATTATAAATGTATATTTGAAATTTTATAAACCTGTTGTAAATACTAACAGTATACTGACTGGATAGGCAATTAGTGAATATAAATAGTAAAACAATTAATGGCTTTAAAACTTTTAGCTGTTATGTTACACTGGTAGCTACAATAATATGATTGTTGAAAGATAAGTTATTCACATAATTGCTTTTTGTTCACTGCATTACTATTGTTTGTGCACTTATTTTTTGTATTATTATATTGCATATTTAACTCCGCCACCGGGTAATACCCATTTGCCGAGAAAAACTAAATAAATAAATACACACATCGACACACACACATATATTCATTGTGAAAATATTTACGTAGTTTTAAGTATATGAAACCAAGTGTCATGTGTATACATTTTAAAATAATATGAAATTAATATTATTTTTAATATTAATTTTCTTTTAGTTTGTTCGTACATTGTGGTACTTTTTTATAATATCGCGTACTATTTAGATACTATTTAGAGAGATATATTATTTTACACGTTTGCAAATTGTTACTAATGTTGTATTCCAGATTCTTCCGTGTGATGGAGCAGTATAAATGATCTTAGTTCCGTTCCGTTAAATAAATAAATAAAGTAATTTCTGGTAAATGATTAAGTTAACTTTTCAAAACAATTTTTCTGGTGCAATTAGATGTTGAATTGGATTGTAAAGCGGAGGGATTCAGCACCGATCCAGGAATGAGGTTACTGTACCGACGCCCCACGAGTGGGCGCCCCCGTTAGAGAGGAATGAGGCGAAAGGAAACATGGGAAGCCGAAACCAGGAGTAACGTCACAGCAATGACAGGCTCCCTATAGTTTCCAGATTGAGACGCCCTGGCAGTCGGTCAAGCAGACCAGGGACCCTGCCCCACACAGGGTCCAATGCCCCCAAGGGGCGGTTCTTAATACCCGGCAACTAGCCAAAACCTGAGGGACGGATAAAGTTTACAGTGAGCATCCTTTTCCGACATGCTGCACCGAAACACCATCGTCGACACTTCTAATCCTGAAAGAGACCAAATAGGGTAAAGGATGAATGAAATGATTAATGGAACGAAATGGAGGGAATAGAAATCCAGAGGATGAAATATACCACTTTAACATTCGCCTGACGACCCGGGAAAAGCCTGAAGAAACCTATGGGCTAGAGTGAGCGGTTGCCGGGAATGAACCCGGGATCTCCCGAATGCGGGCCACAGATGTTAACGCCTGAGCCATATGCTCGATAATCAGATGCTGTTGTTACAATATATCGAAGAGAAGTTGCTATGGGACATTCGTTTAGGCATCTTCCTACATTTAGTTGTTTAGTTTAATAGCCGGTAAACCCACGCTTGCACTCTCACATACTATTACTCTGAACTTGTCCAGAAAATGTTTTAACCGGGAAAATACCAGCACGTTCAGGAACAGAATAGAATCTATGATAGAGCTCGCAGGTGCTCTACTGCTTGCACTATTGAGACAACGCTTAGAACAGGTGCGAGTAAGTTATTCATTATAAGAGCCTGTAATGAGTAACAATGTGATTACTGCAACATAAACATAACCACCTCCATTGTCTCATATTCTGTAAGTCTCAAGACGGAGATCCAAGTTAGCGAGTTACCTGGATAAAGATTTTGACGGATGATTTCTTATCGAAAGTTTAAGCTCTAAGAATCCCGGACTCATTTGAATCACCCATTTCATTCATTCATTCACCCTCCGATATGAGATATGACCTCGTTTAACTTACAAAAACCAACAAACAAACCAACAGTGAGGCAGTATTTTTAACACTTAAATGATTTCAGTCTAATTATATAATATAAAATATAATAACAGCCCGCTTTAAAGCAATATGTTCATAAATAAGATATAAAATGTATGTAACAGTCATTGTGTTAATGTTTATATTATTGTGTACATGTTTAATACTGTTATGTGAATGTATTGCGTAATTTAATAATGTAGGAGCTGTGAGAATATAGGTCAAAAGTTGCTAACAATGAAGTATCAATGAGGTAACCTTGAAGCAATCATGAATTGGAAAGTTTAATAATGCTACTAGTAATTCTTGGAGCAACAATAGTGTAATGCTTGAGGCAGTTTATAAATAGCCAATCAACAGCCAGGAAAAAGCTTAAGTTAAATAAAGGTGTTCTATTGGAGTAGGATTAGCCAATCAGAGACTTAAAATAGATGAAATTTACAAATTCAGACGGTAGAATTTAATTGCAAACGTCGTTCACAATGAAGAACACTTTTAGAGACATTCCCAAAAAATTCAAGATATACATTTTATTTGTCATGAAAGTATCTTAAATATATGATATTTTAATTAAAATCGTTAGAGCCGTCTTTGAGAAAATTAAAATTTTCGAAAAATGTTCCATGTAAAGGGTAATCTGGGGTGGGGGGATTTTCTTGAAAACCTTCGTGTCGCATCCCTGGAAGATACTGAACCTAAATACCAAGTTTGGTGTTTATCCGACTGTTGTTTCTGAGTTATGTTGTTCACAGACAAACACATAGACATGTTTCCAAAATACTTTATATGCATTCAGTGACCTCAAAACATGTATTTCCTGTGAAATCTCGGTATCGAATTTTTGGGTGGAATGCAATGCATCCCCTACTTGCTAGAGAAAGTAATAATTGTCAGCTTCAAAAACATCGAAAGTGCACACTAAAATACTTCTCAAAAAGTGAAATAATTTGTAGTAATATTAGCTCATCTCACGATTCCTAGCCAATACAGAGTATACAGCGTACTCTCTTTAATTCGAACTCAAAGGGGAATTAAAAAAAATTCAATTATTCAAACTTGGAATTAACAAATATGCCCTCTATTATGGAAATTATTATATGCTCTTGAAGCAAATTCATTTCATACAAATAAATAACGTGTAGTGCAATTCACCGTTAATTTCCATATTTTATCCATGAAATGTGTGGTCATCAATTTGAAGAAATTCACCCCCTTGCATGCATTTCCTACTTCCGTCGCTTTGTATGTTCCAACTCGCTATTTTTACTTTCTCTACTACGTATAGTAAGTAGGGGAAGTATTGTATTCCACCCAAAACTTCGATACCGACATTTCACCAGAAATATATGTTTTGAGGCACCTCGAATCCAAAAGCAGCATTTTTGGAAACATGCCCGTGTGTGTCTGTCTGTGAACACCATAACTCAGAAACGAACATTCAGATAATCACCAAACTTGGTATTTAGGTTCAGTATCTTCCAGAGATGCGATACGAAGGTCTTCAACAAAACCCCCCACCCCAGATTACCCTTTACATGGAACATTTTTCGAAAATTTATTTTTCTCAGAAATGTCTCTAACGATTGTGATTGAAATATTATATATTTAAGATACTTTCATGATGAATAAAATGTATATCTTGAATTTTCTGGGAATGTCTTCAAAAGTATTCTTCATTTTGAACGACTTTTGCATAACTGGTAAACCATACGTGATAGACAAAATTTTATTACACAAGAAATGTAAATCGCGTTAAAATACACAATTTATGTCATATACATTTTTTTATTGAGTGAACCATTTTTAAGATATTGCTTGTTATTCCCTTAAATTTTCCAATACTTATACCTTTTCTCAAATGGGAATTCGTTATTAATTTTTTATGTCCTGGACATGCAAAGAGAATGGAATGCGCCACATAGCAACCAGCGTTAAAATATTTGACTATCGCTTAAAGCCTACCATATTCCCCTTGTATCTACAAGATAATTAGCAATAAGATTGACATCGCGATATCTCCATTAACATGAAGCATATGGAGAATAAGCGTTTGTTAAAATAGTTTGTACAAAAGTAGAGAAAGTGATGTGAGTATAACAGATCAAATTTTTTCTCTTTATTCTTTATGTAGGCACTAGGTAGATAAAGTGTTGGGCAATATTCCGTATTCCTCGCCAATAACGCTCTTCTTCTTCTTCCCTGAGCACTTCAACTTTTTTCGTCAATGTTAAACTGGTGCACTCCTTTGCAAAAGGAGCCACTAAATAGCCTACAGTTTCGTACTAACTGAAGTTGACTGAAAATACAAAGCGCTGGACAATGCGCGCCTAGCAGTAGAATTTCTTAACAGCAAGCAACTACAAATGGGAAAATCGAAGCTGAATTCTTGAAATTTTTAACAGAGCTCAATAACCAAGACATACACCAACCACTTTTTTACTTTCTTAGAATTCAGAATAAGTTTTTTATTAACCCTCAAGTGGTAACATAAATTTTGTCACGTTATAGGTAACATTGGTCTCTCAGAGCTTGTCATTTTTATTTGATTTTATCTACACAGTTTTGCTAAAGTATTTAATATACTTATTATATATATTAGGCATATGTTTCATGTATAATAAAACGCTTTTTAAACAAGAAATTACAGTTAAGTAACAAAAGATACTTATTAGAAAAGTATGAAGCTTGTGTGAAATTCACTTTGATATACCCCATTGATATGTACTATATTGCACATAATATTACATTGTGTTCAGTAGTGTCTTTCTTGTTCATAACTTTGCATTCTAACCAGGGAAAAAGTTACAGCTTCATTACACATTCTTTGCACAAATTGTTAGGATACTCCAAGCAATTTGGTGTCCCACACTTGACGCACTTGTAATTAGTTTTCCTGTATTTTCCATATGGGCGATAGTGGCATGTCTTTCTTTTTTCAAGTCTGTCTGATCTCTGGTCCGTATTCCTTGCTACATTCTGTTGTGAGAAAATGTCTGTTATTATTTTCCTCACTTCTCTGACTTCGGTTCAGAACTTACGTTCAGGTTCTCTTTCGACATTTTCATTCAAACTGAAATAAAAACATCGATATGCCCGTTAACGGTGATTGTTTACTGAGAGAGTAAACTTATTACTTGTAATATACTCGAAAAAAAACACGACTTTTTTTTGTAAAATAAGAAATCAGAGGTTATCAACATATACCTATGTTACCGGTCTACAAAGCCTTCCTGATAAAATTTATAACAATGGGTAGCAACTATTACACAGCCACGATTTCACATCAAACACAAACGCTCATGTGACACATACCTCGGCTTTCAGGGTTGCGACATAATCAGCATAGGCAATATCACAAACAAATAGAGCGCCATTGTCTGAGAGCTCGATGTTACCACTTAAGGGTTAAGAAAAAATCAAATTGTGACTTCGAATTATCCAAATATTCGCTTCAAACCTCGAATTAAACGTGAATTTTAACGTTACTTTAAATACGAATTTCAAGGATAATGTACTTTTATTTGAAATACCAAAAATGGCCCCATTCTCTTCATATATATTCCTCTAAGGAAGGATACCTCCAAAACGTTTGGCATTTCCCGGAGTTTTCATTCACACTGAAAGAGAGAATATGCGTCATGGACGCTTCAACCCATGTGCACAATCCTTCCTTCATTTCCTGTGTTACCCTGAACGCCTATGGCAAATGGCATGAGGTTTGAAGGTTTGCAATAAGGAAACGAAACCTACCATAGATTTTTATGCATGGCACCATCTACATTCTATGACTTTAAAAATGTCCTCCGGTATGAACCAAATGTAGCAAGAATATTGGGAGAGCTGAAGTGAGAGTTAATGTATCCTGAGAATGAACGGTGACAACGTCCCTTGGGGCAGAAGAAACAAGAAAGAGAAAAAATGTAGGAGAAGAAAATATTTTTTCACAGTTTCTGTATTTCGTGTGTAACGCAGAATTATTAAACTTTATTCCCGTAATTCATAACCAAAACATGGAGTTTTCTTCCCCTTAAAGCACATACGAGCCTTTATTTTGATTGCTCTTCAACTTTTACGTGCTGCTGCGCATTTCATTTAATTCATCGAAATGTTAATAAAGGTTATAAGGAGAATGTTTCTGTCAATTTTAATACTTCCTTAGAATAGATATAACACCAGCATTATATTGAAAGTTAGGGAGAAAGTGTTTCAAAAAGACAATCTTTTTAGTAGTGTTTAAGGCCAGTTCTTACTACATTTGGAACCACAGGTACATGAAATGAAATGATATTAGGGAAATGACATTTGGGGACGAAACGTTTAGGGTACCTCCCCGGAATTTATCAGTTATGAGGACTGGCAATAGTCTGGAAAAAACCACAGAAAGGAACGGTTCTGGCGGAATTTAACCACGGACCTCCCGTTCACGAGTCCTCAACAATACATGGACTACGCGATTAAAAGTATCCGTAGACCTGGCTGAAAATGACGTACAAGTTCGTGGCGTCCTCCATCGGCAATGCTGGAAGTCAATATGGTGTTGACCCACCCTTAGCCTTGATGACAGCGTTCACTCTCGCAGGCATATTTTCAATCAGGTGCTGGAAGGTTTCTTGGGGAATGGCAGCCCATTCTTCACGGAGTGCGAAACTAAGGGGAGGTTTCGATGTAGGTCGGTGAGGCCTGGCGCGAAGTCCGCATTCCAAAACATCCATAAGGTGTTCTATAGGATTCAAGTCAGGACTCTGTGCAGGCCAGTCCATTACAGGGATGTTATTGTCATGTAACCACTCCGCCGCAGACCGTGCAGTATGAACAAGTGATCGATCGTGTTGAAAGATGCAATCGCTATCCTCGAATTGCTCATCAACAGTGGGAAGCAAGAAGGTGATTAAAATATCAATGTAGGTCTGCGCTGTGATCGTGCCACGCAAAACAACAAGGGGTGCAAGCCCCCTTCAGGAAAAACACGAACACACCATAACACCACCACCTCCAAATTTCACTGTTGGCACTACACACGCTGGCAGATGACTTCACCGGGCATTCGCCATCGGATCGCCACATCGTGTACCATGATTCATCACTCCACGCAACGTTTTGCCATTGTTAAATCGTGTAATGTTGACGCTCCTTACACCAAGCGAGGCGTTGTTTGGCATTTTCCTGCGTGATGTGTGGCTTATGAGCAGCCGCTCTACCATGGAATCCAAGGTTTCTCATCTCACACCTGTCATAGTACTTGGAGTGGATCCTGATGCAGTTTGGAATTCCCGTGTGATGGTCTGGATAGATGTCTGCCTATTACTCTTTACGACCCTCTTCAAATATCGGCCGTCTCTGTCAGTCAATAGACGAGGTCGGCCTGTACGCTTTTGTGCTGTACATGTCCCTTCACGTTTCCACTTCACTATCACATCAGAAACAGTGGACCTAGGGATGTTTAGGAGTGTGGAAATCTCGCGTACAGACTTCTGACACAAGTGACACCCAATCACCTGACCACATTCGAAGTCCGTGAGTTCCACGGAGCGTTCAATTGTGCTATTTCGCGATGTCTAATGACTACTGAGGTCGCGGAGTACCAGGCAGTAGGTGGCAGCAGAATGCACCTAAGATGAAAAACGTATGTTTGTGGGGTTGTCCGGATACTTTTGATCACGTAGTGTATGTATTCAAAAGCTATAGATAAGCATATAGTATTTTCTGTTAAGAGAATAACTGCATTGTGAAAAATATGAATTAATAGATAAAAAGCGTACGAAATAGTCCAAATTAATTATTAAAAATGTCATTGTTTTCAGATAAATTAGTCTTGAGGAATCTATTATATGAATGAATGATTGAATGATATTTTCCTGTTTCCGTAGGCAGTGTTGCCTTTCATTCCTGTTAATCTTATAATCAATGGATGCTAACGCGAAAATAATCGTAAAAGTCGCTTGCTAATAGGCAGGTGTCAAAACTGTATCAATTTATTAAATAAGGAATGAAGGTAAACGGTTTTATCAAGATTCCTAATACCTATTTTATACCGGGCGATTCATATCTAGTCTGAAAATTGAGAAATTATACCGCGAATAATGTCTCGCTGCGTCATGATGTGGCGTATTAATAATTTGGGGGTTACATTAATGTTCTACATTGTCAGTACCAGACACATTGTTGTTTACGTCACTCTTGGCTGGTAGCTTTGTTAGCCACGAGTAGTGGGGGATAACGAGCAATGTCTCGCTGAGTCGTGATGTAGGGTATTAATATTTTGGGGGGTTACATTAATGTTCTACATTGTCATTACCAGACACGTTGTTATTTACGTTACTGTTGGCTGGTAGCTATGCTAGCCACGAGTAGTGGGGGATAGCGTCACTCTCATATAGGATTCCGTGAGTAACGGTCCGCTTGGGTAAGCTGGGCTTTGGTTCTGTGGACATCTCCTCCCATTCCATTTTTAGTAATGTAGGAACCCCAAACGGGTGGAAATAGATCTAGGAATGTGTGAGTAGATTTTTGTGTGTACAGCAAAAACCCTCGCCTTCCTCTTATCCTCCATACCACGTTTCGGTCCTCCGCAATCAAGTAAGTATACGCTCCCTCAGTGTAATTTTCATGTGAACTTTAGGCTATCTACCCAGCATGTAACAATATCTATAGTGCATTTTTTCACCCCATGGCCACAGCACGGTGGTTAGCGTGCCGGCTGCTGCAGTTGGGACTCCCGCCGAAACAGTTATAATATCCCCTCAATCGCCTCACGTTCTCATTTTAAATATTATCATTACAATTATAATGATCACATATCCTATCATGAGAGATGTTGGAAGTGCTGTTCTTCTCTATCTATATACTTCTGGTATCTTCTCAGGAAATTTTCTTTCATACTGGACAGTTCAACATCCGAAATTGACTGATGTTTTCTTTTAGTTGTTCCAAAGTATGGGGTTTGTTGCACAACATCTTATTTTTCAACTTTCACCATAGATAAAATACAGTAAAATTAGGGGATCGTGAAGGCCATAATTCTTTACTATTTACTCTATCGTCAAAAGAATTCTGAATTCAATTTAATGACTCATCAACTGTTTGAGGTAGCAAAGTCTTGTTTGAAAAATCCATACTAGTACTCTATGTGGTTAGCTGATCAAAAAATGGTGTGAGTAAGCTTCCTATACCTCTCTACAGATATTGTTTGTTCCAAAAATGTAATCGTATTATTCTACAATTCGAATTAACTACACACCAATTTTGGCGTCATACAAGGGAATCTCGTGTAAAATTCAGCCATGCTTTGTCAGAGAAGAGTATTAAGCGTGAGTCATTGAGGTGCTTTATCATTGACATTTCGCAAATCCAATTACAGAAATTTACACAACTCTGACGATCACATGAAAAATAAGATGAATGAAACAGATCTCCATAGATTAGAAGAAATAAAACATAACTCATCAGCGAGAAATTCACTCAATTTCAGATATTGAACTCTCGAGTGTGAATGAAAATTTCCTGAGAAGATGCCAGAAATGTGTGGACAGAGCAGAAGAATATCTCCAACAGCTCTTATGAGGAGGTATGTGCTTATTTACATAGTAATGTTAACTGTAACTATGAGAAGGTGAGACCGTTGCGACGATATTATAACTGTTTTGGCGGGAGACGGGCTGTAGGGGCCGGAGCGGTGGCCACAGTGTGAAGTAAAATCACTGTAGTTCGACATATAGACGTTATTATTACTCCATTTATTTTACGTCGCTTTAAATACATGGCCATATCGCGACGGATCTGTTTGTGGATAACTCTTAGATCGATATGTTGCGGACAGTTAGCTTTCCAGGTCTTATCCCTGTAACCATGCCATCATGATTCGTCATGTTTCCACAGTGACCCTAAAGGCTGGTTCACAACCAACGAGAACGGTAACCAGAACGAGAACGAGAAAGTTGAAATACATGTATTCAAATGGGAATGTTCACAACCGACGAGAAGCTTCCCGGGCCCCGAGAACGGGAAAGAAGAGTTGCCCAACTTTTAACTTTCTCGTTCTCGTTCCCGGGCACGGCATATTAGATCCCTATTGGGCATTTTAGACTCTTCACTCTCGAGGTTATTCTAAGTGACCGTGACATGAAACAGCCACTAGTGCTCTCTATAGTCGCAAGCTGGAAACATGAAACTGGAAGGAATTAGTAGTAAATGTGCTTCCTAACCTCATCCCGACACCCGCAAATCTAATCAACGTTGGTTCCTGTGATGAAGGGATCATTTGTAGTTTGTTTATATGCAACTCAAAACTGGCCATTACCTAAAACAATGGCAAAAGCTACAAAGAATAGCTAAAACCGGTGGAAATGAAAAAAGAACAATAAACAATTTTAATGTATGCCTTTAAATAAAGGAATGAAAGTTTGGCATAAGTAGAGGGACGGAAATGTAATGAATATGCATTTAGATAATGTTTACTCTATCGAATTTTGACGTTGGCTTGGCTAAATTGGAAGTAGGTGAAAAAATGTCATTGGTCAGTTAAAAACAAATGAAATCCCAATGCGTAAAATCGACTTTCCCTTTGTGATCGATATGCATTCCCGTTCTCGTTACCGGGCTGTTGTAAAACAAGATTTCTTGCTTCCCGTTCTCGTTTCCGTTCTGGTTACCGTTACCGGGTGGTTGTGAACCAGCCTCAATGCAGAGCAACCGGCCTTTATGCTGCGTGCCGTTCAGGTGGCATTAGGGTGCCGTACTGTCTACCTGTTTTCATCGTCTGTGGATAGATTGCACAGCATTCCCTATTACCACCTTTTTTCATGTTTACTATTGTTTTAGACTTAAGGTATTAAATATTCAATTCCGTATTTACCTTAGCGACTGAAGCAAACCACGAAAAATCCTGAGTCAGATTGGCCGACCCACCAAATGCGGCCACAGACGTTACCGCCTGAGCCATCCCGCTCGGTTATATATAGACCGTTGTATTGCTTTCTAATGTGTGTTCTATTGGCGAAGTTTTGATTATACTGGATTTGCTCTCTGAAGATGGCTTTCAACGAATGGAGCATTTTCTTTAACCTCTTTGCCTTAAAAACTTAATGCGTAAAACTTAATTATGTGTTGTTTAAATATAATTAAAAATAAAAGTAACTCTGAAAATCTGTTTCACAGTAAACTGTTGTTGGGTAAAACTATAACAACTTAAGTGTCAAATAGATAACAAGACCCTATCTCTATAGTCGTTACTTAATGCTCAAAGAGTCACAAAGAAGGTAGTGTAGCAGTCCTCCTAATATTTGATTTGATATCCCAACCGGTAAAAATGACTTTCACCAACACAGGATCCATAGAGTATTCATTGTGAACACATTTGTTTCTTCGAGTGGTGTAATTCAAAATGTTGCAACAAGCGCAATATTATTACATGTTGGGGTGAAGCCGAAAATGTTACCAGAAAATGATTAATTTAGGTCACCCCAACACGCACATGGGGGCACAACTTGTGGCAGGAAAAGTCCGGGACCTGGGTGCGTAGAATTAAGAGGAAGGAATGGGTATTTCTATTACATTGAAAGATTACATAACACACATTATCTGGAATTTATTCAAAAATCAGTTGCCTTCTCTACATAGTTAACAAAAGAAGCAGGATGAAAGGAGATGCCACGGACCGTAGGCAGGCCACACACGACTGGTTCCAACTATCACTTACTCTCGAGTGACGCTAACATGCCCCCACCAACCGTGTCTAGCTAGAGCCAGAAAGGGCTGACGTCATACCAGACAATTTCAAACGGATCCTTCTCTTTGGCGTGGTCCGCGCCAAAAGGAAACACCGTAAAACCGGAATATAACTAAGAAGACCCAATAATGGTAGCAACAATACAGCACAACAGTGCCTCTGGTAATGACAATAAAATTAATATGCCACATCATGTTCTTGAAATAATCGAGAAATGAACAAAACTGTCCATGCTAAAAGATCCTTTTGACAGAGTAACGTTTCATAGTCTAATGTGTTCTCGCTGATAGGATGGTGGTCGTGCATATAATTGCAGGTAAGGTTTGTTTACCTGCATTAATCACTGACTATAACATGCAGAGATACCTATTTACTATTCCGTAGTGTGGGTTGAATAAACCTACTTACTTGCTTGTGAATGTTCCAGTCATGAGCACGTTGTGCTTATCAAACACCGCGGCACATGTTACATCTACAATTTGAAAATATTCAATAATGAAATCATATGCCAAAATATGACAGTTTTCGTGAAAGTAGCGTAGCGTTGTAATTAAACTATGGCGCATCCAATGACCTCTCTTCAGCCTTTCCTACAGATACAAAGCTGGGCGGACAACTGCATTGAAAAGTTTAAGGTAGTTCAGGGCATGGTGGAATATGATACAACCATGGTTTAGGGTCAGCCATCATTTACTGCGACGTAGGAACGATAGCGGAAAATCTGGGTGACAGTTGTGAAGGGAAGGTAGAGTAGAGTAAGTATCTTTATTGGTTTCAAATTATTGAAGTGATTATCAAGTATTTAGTGCATGGCTCATTGACCGTACATGCATATTTAAGATACAAGTACCGTGACAAATATACAATAGAAAAAGAAAACAAAAAGAAAAATGAAAATAGACATAAATTACCTTTGTGAACAAACTTGACCTAGTTTCGCGCACTTTAGCCATGAAATTGCCCAGGTTTCACCAGTTCCTCTGGTCAACCATTAGCTGCCAACCAATCTCTTTCTTGAGGGACTTAAGAATTTTTCTTTGAGTTTAATAGTTCGCTGGTTCTCCCACATTCCTCCAAAATATGTACCCAGTCCTGTTCCAAATCACAGAATGGGCAGATTCTCCTGCCAGAATCGTCAGTCATTTTCTGTGCCCCCAGCCCCCAGTCTAAACTATGCCATTCCTGACTTTTTCTTTCTTCCTAAGTTAAGTATATATATGTCTCTTTACCCCAATTCAATTTTATTTCATTTGCTAGACTTCGAGAAGGTTTAATTTTACAATCCGATTCTATTTCCTGTTGATTGATGACTCTTAGTCTTCTTTTGACTCCTTTCCCTATGCTTTTGCCATTTGTTTCAGCTCTTTTCCATACTGAGTCCATGCCTATTCTCGTCAAACCCCTTTCCAAATCAGCTACCCAAAACTTAGGAGACAGGTTTTCTCGCTGACATTTATAACATTTCGGTCGTAATGTGGAGTTATCCCCAAGCCAGGACTTTACTATTCTTATTTTGCAGTGTATTTTGTCTTCATAACATCCCACCTCCCACAATACCCCCGAAATTGATATTCCTTGTGAAACTATGATAGTATAAATGTCGGATGTAGCCTATATCCATAGTCGAGGTACGCGACATAGCGGCATATATGAATTTAAATTTCGAATCATGATATCTCGACAGGTGGAAAAGCTAGCGGAGTAATTTTTATCAACCATAAATCTACCGATATACCGATTTGGTAAGCCCTTTAGGGTAGAGACGAACGCAAGGATCACCGCAACTGAACAGAGCACCATAAGGAGGCCGCAACGGCCCACTGTGCTTTTACCCTGATCCCTGGGAGGGAGGAATGAGGTGCGATCAGATGTTGGGCGATGACGACGGGCGCAAGCACGGACGCCGCACGGGTCCCCCCACAGGGCCCACTCGGAGAGGGGACCTGAGCAACGACGCCAGGGAAAAACCTGTACAAAGCGCACAGCCACCCCGCCGCAACTCGCCGAACCCCGTTATCGGATCTTCCAACCCTGAAACAGATGACGAGGAAGATGGTACGTACAGGAAATGAGGGGAAGGAAGGTCTTGGTAGAAGATGACCCGCTCCAGCATTCCAGCATTCGCCTGCCGACCCGGGGAAACCACGAGAAACCCATGATTCAGAGCGGGCGTTGCGGGGATCGAACCCGAGACCTCCCTGATGACAGTCGTACACGTTACCATGGCACCATCTCGCTCGGTTCCAGATGGAATACTTCTCCTGTTAATAAGTTACTCACTTTGCACCGCAAGCAAGACTTTTTCCTAATGTCATAGACTATTCGGGGGACCGACATTAGCATAGATGAACTGAAAAACAGCTCACTTGCGATAGAATAGACGAATATTTTGAACACATATGGTTGTTGCTTTTGCCTAAAGAGCACATTATTTTACAATGATGATGACGATTGACAATAATAACAACGATAATAATAATAGTATCTGCCTATGTAAAGACTTCTTATACCTTAAGCCCTACATAGAAATCAGCTCTCTGATTTGAAGAGGGAGAAATCTAATATGTCTTGAGCTTGGACAGGGCAGTGATATAAATCTGATGTGTTACACTCACATGAACTTTCTCTACTCTTGTACAAACTATTTATACAAACGCTTATTCTCCATATGCTTCATGTTAATCGAGATGTTAATCTTATTGCTAATTTTCTTGTAGTGCAAGGGAAATATGGTGGTATTTAAGCGATAGTCAAATCTTTTAAGAGCTGGTTGCTATGTGGCGCATTCCATTCTCTTTGCATTACCAAGACAAAAAAAATCTGATGTGTTACACTCACATGACTCACATGCTTAGCTACCTCTCCGTATAGGAATATTTGAGTTTGAAAGCATCGGCATTTGTAGTTTTAGTCCGGGATAGCTTGGTTTTGAGTACTGAGTTTACGCTTCACACTCTCGGAGCCTATGGACAGTTACTGTCTCACTTCCGCAGCGGTTCATAAGAGTCACTGCTCGCCCTGCTCGCGCTACTGCACAATGAAACGATTTTTTCACATTAATAAGGTAGCTCTTTTTCCAGAGTGTTGTATATTCTAGAGGACTCTACAGTTATCCTATAGCTGTGGATCTCCCCATTTATGTTGCACTATAATCTGCAGCCATACCATCCCTCATCCTGTAAACATTAAACATTTTTATACAAATCAGGATTGTTCATAAAGTGGTATTAAATTATTAAGGCTCTCAAATGAACCTGGGAAAGTTTCTTAACGATAGTACAAAGCTTCCAAAACTATAAAAAAATTATTTAATAATAATAAAGTATAAACTTGTGGAGATTGTAATTCTTGAACTTTTTATCTCAATTACTTCTGTATTCGTTAACAACAAACAAATATATGAAGAGCAATGTTACAGTCTCAGCCAAGTGTTCACAATTCATATATTTGGTTGTTTCTAAAATTGTTAAAGATAAACTATGAAGCTTGGTATAGTTGTATAAGAAAGGTGGATGGGATTTTAAATAAAAGGGTTACATAAAAATTAGAGCAGAACATAATGTAATATTTCCAACTTTAAAAATCTCACATTTTATTGACACGTTTTTTTAATTTTATTTGCTTCCGCACATAAAATCACACTCAAATTCTGTTTCAAAATTTTCATTATTATTGTATTCAGATTACATACTCAAGTATTTTCATTTATTTTATAGTGCATAAAGTTTATAAGTATAATAATCGATTATTTAAACATCAACGAAAATGTTATGAAACGGTTATTTTAATAATTCTGAGGATATTGCTGGAAATGTTCATGTCTCTAGCCTAGGTTTTGGAATTACAGGCATTTTAAAAGGATTTTTTCCATTTAAATATACCCTTAACGAAATAGCGACAATTTCCCGCTTTTTTCATGGTAAAATTGAAATTACTTTAACAGCTCTGTGATTCACAATAACTTTGAGTATTAAAATTTGTTTCCTCGAGGTTTTATGAGATTCCTCACTCGACTGCACTTTAATACGAATTAGCATATTTATTTAATTTTACGCAGCGGGGAACTGACGCCGCTACAGTTGATCAACTGATCGTTATAATCCAGTTAAAACCTGGAGCCCTGTGATAAATTACTTGTGCTGTCAGGACAGCAAAGCGTGGCTCGTAAATTTTTTCTGTTATTTTCTCTGGGTGGCGATAGATTCCTAAGCTTCTAAAATGTGAACACGCATATTTTATATGCCACGCAGGCAAAGCTAAGCTGTACGTCCACATTAATTCTGATTAACACTTATTGGTATACAGCTCAAACATATTTATGTAATCTTCCTATAAGGTGTTATTTACAAGAATGCATAACACTAAAAATGGGCACTTCGGAAGGACGCCTTTGTTATAGCAGGTGGATCTGGAAATAAAATTGAAATTATAAGTAAATAATTTTTACATCAACTATAATCAGAAAATATCAGTGATATACATATAATTCAAAACCTTGCTTAAAATTGTATTTTTATATGCAAAGTATTCCGAACGCATGCTAGAGTGAAATAGTAACTAATGAAAATACTAGTTGCTGCTAAGCACACTTTATTTATCACTTAGGTGCTGAGCATTCCACAAATTTTAAACTTGAGACACTGTTCTAGATGAGGAAGCTACTAGAAACGGAATCTTCTGCGGGAAGCGGCACATAATGGGTTCGTTGCGCGTCTATTGTTCTGAAGGCCGGTCGGTGGCCCCACCCAGGTGCCCGCTGGGATGCGCTTACCGGCGGCCCGCAGGTAGCTTCGCGCGCGTAGTCAAATAAACATGTTTAGTTCTTATCAATGATTAAGTATTTGAAAGTATTTTTATAAAATAAAGGTAAACACAATGACGTGTTAAATATGTAACCTTTCGAATGTTAACGTTCTAATATAGCAATATACAGGACTCTAATTTAAAGTTTTCGATGTCTGTATTGAATACAATTTAATTGGCACAAAAGTTACATACATTTGATTATGAGGTAGGAACATAACCATCAATATAAAGTATTTTTCGTTTAAACAGAATTAGTTTTAAATGAGTAGTTATTTGTACTGGACATTTTGAAAGGAAAGCTAGAAATGCCGAAAACGAAACGTATGTAAGAGTAATGAGTATTGAGAACTTTGTTTTTTAAAGGATCAAGCTCGAATCTTGGTTGAGGTTATATCATGTACATAGGCAGAGAAGGTATTGCATTCCACATAAAAATTCGATACCAAGATAACACCGGAAATACATGTTTTGAGACCCCTGAATACAAAAAGCATTTTTAGAAAAAAGGTTCGCGCGTGTGTGTACAGCATAACTCAAAAATGAAAAGTCGTATAAACACCAAACTTGGTATTTAGATTCAATACCTTCTAAAGATGCGACACGAAGATTTTCAAGAAAATCACCCTACCTCCAACTATCCTTTACACGAAAATCTTTCGAAATTTTTTATTTTATAAAAATGGCCCTAACGTGTTTATTAAACTACCATACATTAATGGTATTTGTATGTAAAATAAAATGTATATCTTGAATTTTCTGAGAATAGCCTTTGAGGATCCCTTTATTCGGAAAGAATTTTGTGTAATCTTGTATTACTAATAAACGCTAAGAGATAGACCAAAGCGTACTAACAAGAAATGTAGATCTCTTTAAAGTACACACTTTATTTAAAATAGCTTTTTTGTGGCATAAGCCATTTCAGAGATATCCTTATTAATGGCTTGAATTGTTCATTACTTGGTCATTCTTTAAAGACCTTTCAACATTCAGTTGTTTCTCGCAATTGCATGGAAACAGTATGGAATTTTAAACCAGCGTATAGTGTCCAGTTCTTAAACATTTGACTAGTCAACTACTATTGACTATCCCTGACTTTGTATCTGTAACGAAATGTGTAATGTAGTTATTTCTGCAAATGTTTATTTGGATTAAAATGAAGTAGATATAAAATAAGATTTAGTAAACGATAGAGGGTAGAAAAGTTCATGTAAATGCAACACATCATGTATTTTTTAGAGTAGGCGTTCTCCTTATCCTTGTATATAAAATTATAACTAACTCTCAGCTCCATGGGTCCCAGTCTCATTTGAGAAACGTTTCGCATACCATGTTCAAACTTTTCAAATCTTAAATCTTTAAAAAAAGGAAGTAAATAGCTCGCAAAGAGGTCTATATCGCTCACTTTGTACACATAAGTATAACTCAAAAAGAGGAAATTTCTGGCTATCTTCATAAATTTATTTCACAAATGCAGATATAAGATTGAATGTGAAAGGTTAGCTCTGAAATCTTCCCGTTTCTGAAATGGTGGTTCTGCTTTAAATGCTGGATTGGGCGTGCTACTTGTAGTTGGAATGATGTGTCATTGATGATATGACCCTCATGGGTCACCCAACTTTTTTGCTTTGGAGATACATGAAGGCCAGGACTACTTCTATTCCATTAGATTCTTCTTCTTCGCTACACAGTTTAGATGGGACGCCCGTTCCGTATCCCCAGCAACTCTTTTCATGTTTTCTTGGGACTTCCTATGTCTCGATGTCCTGATGGTATGCTAATTTCTGAACTCCTGTTTGGCTCATGGGTATACCTGCCATTTAGAATATTTCGATATTGTTGAATTTTATGGAATATATTCGTAAATTTATTTTCGATGTCTTCATTTCTTATGTGTTCTAGCCTTCTACAGGCTTTAGTCCTTCTCAAGAAGGTGATTTCAATACTCTGAATTATACTGAAGTAAAGTAACAGCCGTTGTTTTATAGAACTTTATTCTTCTTTATTTTCTTATTTTTAGACTTAATGTGCTATGTCGAAGGGGATGGCTCAGGTGCTAACGTCTGTAACTCACACTCGAGAGGTCTTGGGTTCGATTCGCTAGACCGACCTTCCTTACTCATGGTTTTTGGGGGGTTTCTCCGGGTCGGTAGGCGCATGCTGGCAAGGTTCGTTACATCCCCCGATTTTCCTGTCCTTTCATTTCACTACATTCCCATTTCACTTCACCTTTCATCTGTTTGGTATGTTTCAGGTTTGAAAGTGTCGGCGGGAGTCTCGACGTTGCATGTCAGGGATAAAGGGTGCTACTTGTAACCCTTCGTCCTCAGGAATGAGGTCCGGATTGTGGGCGTCCTCCAACTTTCCCAGGGGATGTACAAACAGCACCAAAGAAAATCGTCGGCGGATTTTGTATCGTTTCTGGGGTGTTTTGAGGCGTGTCCTTCACCTTAACTATCCCAGAGTGCCTGGCTTGATAACACAGCAATAAGGGGGAAAAGAGGGAAGGTTGATGCCTTTGCTTTTTCTGGTGTTATTGAAACCAAAACATGTTTATTGTCTCAGAAACAGTCATGCCGTATACCTTTAAACTTACTCGTATCATAGGTATGAGGGAGGCTGGTCGCACTATTAGAGCAATTGCAACGGCAGTGCATAAGTGTTGTTATGGTAAATTACAGGATAAACTATTTCTGGAAAGTGGGGCAGAAGGTCTACATATTCGTCAGAAAGTGAGCACTCCCCGTAAAACATCCGCAGATGATGGTATTCGTTTACTAAGTGCAAACTATTCCTTTGTTATAATTGACTGATCATGTTTAGAAATTAGAGATAAATGTGTATATGTATATGGTTTACTGAATATGACATACATATTATGACAATAAAATTGGGTTATATTTTTGTCTATAACCCTGTTGTATTCCTATGATCAGTAATATGTTAGTAAATGTATATTAACCAATTATACTCTTAGTTTGAACTAGAGGGAAAACATGCTTCTTTACTTATTTATTATTTAGTTATGTTTGCTTCTGTGCAGCAAAAAGCATTGATACCACTGTGAGAATACAATTCTATTTATTTTTTATATAAAGCATTACTATGTATTTAATGAATACCATTCAAGCCTTAATTTGAAAACCTTCTTACACTACACATTCTAAACTTCGCTAACCTGGGGGCTCATCAAGTTTTTTCCTTAACTTTTAACCCTTTCAAAGGCGTGTCCTGCACTAGTCATAAGGTATGGGCTACCAATCACGGTGTGAGGTCTGTATGACAAACTGAATGCACTCACTCTACCTCTTTCTCTTTTAGACAATACGATCAAGAGCGTAAACATATATTTCGTTTCTACGTCATTTTGTTACCTTTGTTGTGGTTATTGGTGCAACTATTTAGCAGAAGGACTGGCACATCCTTGCACCGTGGCCTAAAGCAACCAATGAAATGGCCATAGGCGCACCACGTACAACGATAAACAATGTGACGTAGACGCGAGGTGCAGTGAGATTTTCTTTGGCGCTCTTTGTACAAATCCACAGGTGGGGAGGGTAACCGGTTACACCAGCTGCCATACGAGGAGTTTCAATTTGTAAAAAGTAGGGACCTGCGCTCAGCCCTGTCATGCTTCCTGATCCGGCCGCCCTCTCTCTCCTCTTACCTCACCCGTCCCTCCCGGGATCACCCCATCAGGGGCTTCAGGCACACAGATCTTGTAGATCGAGGTAGTAAGTCCCCCCTCCGCATTAGTCCTAGTCCTAGTCCTAGTCCTACTCCTAATGTCCTGTGAATTGTAGCACATACCTGTTGATCACATACCCTAAGGCAATGTATTAATTTTTGTGTTAAAATCCCGCAGTAAATTCGCAACCTAGATATGTGAAGTTGAAGATTCTAGATTGCGACATTAATCCGGTCTGCTAACCCTATTCTTTTGTGCTTCTTCACGTTTTGGTCGTTGTCCGTTTGATCCGCCCGGCTAGCTGTGAATATTTCGAGTAATGATACTAATAATGATAAAGGTTTGTAAATCACTTGAGCGGCTAATGCTGACGTGATCTTGTGGCTTAAACCATTCATCCATCATGCATATTAACCCTGCATGAGGGGCTGCTCCTCATGGGAGCAGCACCTCATGGGAAAACAGGTGACGAGATGGTCTCAGTTGACCATGAATGTCGCAAGAACTGACCTATCGTTCTATACCTCTACCATATAATCTAGGGAGCCGATGACGTACACCTTGGAGTATGTATAAAAATTATAAAACCAAACCCATAGTATGGAGGAAGTGTTGCCACCTGCGGCGCGAGGGGAACTGATAGAACATGCGGATTTCTCCCCTGCTGGGTGTCCCTGGAGATCAATTGCTGAGCTACTTGATGGAGAAGTATCGACTCCAGCCTCTAAACTGCATCCCAGCTTCCGAGGGAGGTGACATGCTGAACAAATGCCACCTCTTAACACTGCAGCGTGTGTTGTGTAGACCAGGTAGAGGATGCAGCAGCCGTGCGGTGGGCTTTGGCCCTATTGTACTATTGCGCTATGCAATTAGTTTTTGTTTATTTATATTGTATTTGACGAATTAGTGTTACTGTTTATTATTATCTTGTAAGCAGCCCTTAAGTTGGATAGCAAGCAGGTAATAAACCTCAACGAATAATTCTGAAATAGATAATGATTCAAAAAATGTTATTTGGTGTATATATACAGAGAGGACAATTTAAGTTGAGGCTGTACAATATCTCCAAAGCTAAGCGTCCTAGAGACAAATGTCTTGAATAAAAGTTGTCCCTAATTAAAGGTTTCCATTTAAATAAATTAAATTGATCGTAAAATGACCATCATAACGTCCTACAAACAAAATACGACTAATAGCACTTACTTTCCCTCATAATATCAGGCAACTAGTGTCTCAGATGCATTGTATTTGGATTGAAATCGTTACAGCTATTTTCAAGTCAATAAAATATGACGAAATCTTTTCAATGTAAAGTTGTTTGGGGTGAATAAATTTACTGAAATCCTTGGGCTTGAGTTCCAACACGTTACCGGGCTTGACTTGGTATTTATATGATTGTTTGCTTTGGAGTTATGCAGACAGACTCATACCAAACATTACCTCAAAAATGCACCAAAAATCCTATACAGCCAATGTTAAAGTTTACCAACTTCATGACCCATTTCCTTCGAAACCATTTAAGTCTGACTTAAACTTTGAGGATATAAATGTATACATTTTAAATTCGGTGATTTACTTTTATATGATAATTGTATTTATTAAGGAACATAGAAATGCTTCTTAATTACATACTTTTTATTAAGATTTAACAGAAATTACTCTTTAAAATATAATCAACCAGCTTATTAAAACCAAAGTAATTCAATAACATAACTAAGGTATTGTTTCTATCATATCTATATTTCATTTAGCTACCTTCAATAGTTCCCGAGAAAACGAATCATTTGTATTCGAAAATTTCATTCACAGAAAAATGTTCAAAGCAAAAATGGAAAAAATAGTCAAATACATCTATAAAGATACAGCCATATTTATTGAATGTAGGGAGGGTACCTCATTTAGAATGGTAATACCAATTCTTAGAACAAACAGTCCCCGAAAGGAATAGCTAAAATGTGTCTCTGTGCTGCAAAGAGGATAGGAGGTACATCCTTTATCTGTAAATTGTTGCAGAATTCAGTTTGCAAAATGGCACAAAAATGTTATTGGGAATAAGTTGTGTGTTTTAAAGACATCTGATTTTCTTTGTGTAGAACGTTTTCGACTGTTACTCAACGTTTACCAGTTATATAAGATTGTTCAGTCTATTCCCAGAAAATTTACGATATTTGTCATGTAAGTATCTTTAATATAAGTATTTTAATGAAAATCGTTACTGTCATTTTAAAAGATTAAACATTTCACAAATCTATATAAAGTGTAGTTTGGTGTGTGGGGATTTTTCTCGAAAACCCTTATATCCTTTTTTGAAAGATACTGAATTTAAACATCGGGTTTGGTGTTTATCCGCCTTTTTGTGTTTTAGTGCACAGAGACATTTTTATAAAAATGTTGCGCCTCAAAACGTGTATTCCGGAGAAATATCGATATCGAATTTTTGAGTGAAATGCAATACCCTCTCTACCTGCTATGTACGTGGTAGGGAAAATAAAAAAATATTTAAAACACAATTGATGTGTCTACAATGACAATATACATATACAACTGCAGAAGAAATTCCAATTCATAAGACTAAAGAAAAAAACTAGCAATTTAATTTTTTGAGACGTTTGACATTTAGTCTCCCCTTAAGTTAAAGGGTATGGTTTGATGTAAAACATCTCCAGTCATTTTAGTTAACATTTGAAGCCAACTACATGACAGGGAGGCGTGGAAGCTAAAGCAATTACATTATGGATTCCAGCAGCGATTATAACTGCACTCCCTAAAGGGTGTCATTCATTCGACACTCTGCTGGAGATGCAAGGGAAGATTCCGAGAGTTCTGTCTCTAATTCATTACAAAGATATTGGATTCTCTCAGTCTAGACCCATGTAACTCGGTATTGATTCCCAGTGATGCTGCCAACCTTCTCCGTCTGCGAAATAAGTCAATTTTGCCGGCTAGTAAAGCTTCGCTAACACCATTGCAGGAATTGATAGAGGTACCACTTAGCAAAGTCCTCTTTTCAAGACCATTAATTTCTCAGCCGTGAGCTGTGCAGCGAGGAAGAAAAAAGTAAATGGAAATGAGACCCTTTTAATCGCTTTGCAAAGTTCCGAGTCGATAACAAGGAAATCCTTTAAGCGGCGACATTAAAGAAATCTCATATTTTAGTAACATCAGGATGCCCCTTATCTGCAACGATATCGCTTTTGGGAAGAAAGGATTTCAACAACAGCATCCGGAAGCATTCTCGTTAAAGTCAAGTGAATGGCTTTCTGAGCATGTCACACACTCCAGTTAAACTTGGATCACGACTGAAAGCGAGATTTTCTTAAGTGGAGACTTAACTTTTTGCATGGACCTTAGTAGTAATTGAAGAAATGTCTGTAGCAAAACTTCTTATCAATATACAGGATTATTAAAAAGAATGAGCAGATTTTAAATATGTATTTCAGACAAACCAATATTAAAAACACTAGTCTGCATTTTCAAACTTTTTGTCACATGATTTATTAGACGTAGGTGTTCTTGAATGACTTTTTTTGCTGATTCCAGAAATAACTTCCATTTTTTTCCATCACTTCAGGTTTTTACATAAAACGTTTTGACAATTTTACTAATGAGCGTGGAAAAGTATTCAAATACCATTTCACACAAGGTAAGTTTTTATTCAAGAAACATCTTAAAAATACTCTCAAGAACTCCCATAATTTATTTCATGACTACATTTTAACAAAATAAGAAGCCAAAGTATTTCATTTAATTATTTCAGACTTTCTCTTCTTTGACTTCCTTGCAGATCCTTGAAGATGACTGTCTCTCTTCAACATCCAACAGTAGTCGGCCATCATAGTTTCATTCCATCTCCCCTGGTACCTCTTCCTTAATATCTTGGTGAAAACGTTCACCCTGCTCTTCACTACAATGTCCCAGATTTTCTGGAAAGTAGTCGATATGTGAATGCAGAAAATGCACCTTTACACTCATGTTACAACCCATCTTCTTGAAATTTTCCAACATTTCGACAATGGCCTTGTAATTAGAATCTTTGTTATTGCCTAAGAAGTTTTCAGTAACTGATCGGAAGGCGTCCATGCTTCTATTTCTCTCTCATTCATTGTCTTCTTAAAATCTTCATCCTTCATCAATTTGTTTATTTGAGGGCCAACAAACATTCCAGCCTTTAATTTGTTTTGTGTAATTTAGGGAAATTTCTTGAAAAGGTACCTGAAGCAGGGTCCATACTGTGGTAGAGCCCTTACAAATTGCTTCATCAAGCCCATTTTATGTGTTGTGGCGGAAGCAATATCTTTATATCTCTATATTTTTGAAGTGAAATTGTGAACAAACTGTGCGTGATAGGAAAGAACTAAAATCAGTTCTGATATCACCATAACAAGTGAGTCAGAATCACATATTAGTTTTCAGTCATCCGATATCATGCAGACTAGTGTAACCAAAATGCTTAATACACATCATTATATAGAGGAAGGTTAAAAGTTTCGTCATACTATCATACTTACTTCCCTGATTAGTTTACGGTTCATCCAGAACTGGGCTCTTTGTGACTCCTAATTCATGGAGTTCAACCCGAAGGGCTGTCAACGTTTGAGTACATAACACCGTGAGATAGAAACGACATAAAGAACAAGTATGAGGCGAGCGTAGGTCGTCATGCCGTAGCGAGCCGCAGTGAAACCTTAGGGTCCTGTAGTGTGGAGATTTACTGGGTATTATGTTACGGTTAGTGTGTGTGTGTGTACGTGAACTGGATTAAAATAACGGGTATGATATCAGTAACTGAGGATATCAGTAACTGAGCATTTACTACCTCTAAAATCACTATTCTCGCGGATTACTAATATGATGCTGGTAATTTCCTCGCGAATGCGTATTATTAACAAAGCAGAATAATTTGACATATTGCGATTACTTTATTACTTAAAAGACTGTCTTAAAATGGACGTGTGGGAGCGTTGCAGCTTTCTTAAGTATAGACCTCTCCTGTTAAAGCTACTGTGGTATGCATTTTCCTCCACTAAGTTATTGTGTTTTACCAAATAAACCAGCAGGTAATTACGATGGTAAACCAACAGCCTTTAAGATCCATGAGGTAGCAAGCACTCAAAATGCGTGGATGTGTTGCGCGACAAATATCAAAACTGTACATATGTTTTGCGCCATTTCTACTAGGACAATCTACGGACCCTTATTCTGTGAGATCTCCGATATCCAGTTGTTGAAGTCGTGAATGTCATAACTAGGACCAGCTGATGTGTGTGGGAAGAAATGGACTACAGTTTCTACAGATTTGATATGCCACTCGTAAATTTGCTTAAGGCGAGGTGGAAGTTTCTTAAATCGTTGGCGGAATCCGCGTTGCATGCGAACAATGGATTCCCACTTGGTAAACTGCAAGACACAAAAACAATTTTTCCGACTGCGTCATGACGCTGTTGACATAATGAAGGATTTGTGAGTGTGACGACTTGTGATTAACCGGTCCCTTGCTGGTCCCGTTATGTCTAAGGCCCCAACTGATGTTATCGGGGCATCACGTGGCCCTGGGGTGAGCATCGGATGTAACCAAACATTTAGAAATAACTTTGAAACCTCCTCTTTGCCATGATATGTGGCAGGAGTGTCAAGCTTTTCTGGTTTGTCTGAAATACGAGGGCAAATCAAAAGGTCTTTGACCCTATTTTTTCGGCCAAATTACGAATGTAAAACAAAAACCAGCATATACATTCCAAGTAGTGGACTTTCCATGGACCATCCTCATAGAGTTTCCAGCTGCTGTCGGCAGGTGTGCTTAACACGTCCACGGCTTACGAGCAAAGAAGTGTGGTCCTTTTCTATGGAGTAAGGGACGAACGCCCATCGAGATCCACAGGGAAATCCAGCCATCATATGGGGAAAGGTGTCTTGCTTCGAGAAGTGTGAGATGGTG
Organism: Deroplatys truncata; assembly: GCA_030765065.1. NCBI lineage: Eukaryota > Metazoa > Arthropoda > Insecta > Mantodea > Mantidae > Deroplatys > Deroplatys truncata. The sequence continues at coordinate 213,755,592 of CM060978.1, read as the reverse complement.
GTATTCTGAGTTCAAAAATGGCCGTGAAAATCTGCATGACAATGAGCGTGTATCGGTGATTGATGCCAATATTGCCCGCATGGATGCGATGGTGAAAGCAGAACGGCACGTACGCATCAAAGACATTGCTCAGGAGCTCGACATTTCTTTTGGGAGTGCTTTCGACATCATTCACAAGTGCTTAGGGTACAGGTCGGTTTCATGTCGATGGGTTCTTAAGCAGTTGGATGACATGATGAAAGGCAAGAGAATGAATGCTTCTTTGAATCATCTGCAACGATATGCCGAGGAGGCTGACAATTTCCTGGATTGCCTTGTTATTGGCGATGAAACGTGGGTACTGCATTACACGCCGGAATCAAAACAGTAGAGTATGGTTTGGAAACAGTCTCCTGTGAAAAGAAATTCCGTACTGCGCCATCTGTTCACAAAGTGATGTTAACGGCATTCTGGGATTGCCGTGGACCGCTCGTGCTAGATTTCATGCCGCGAGGTGCCACCATCAATCCCGACAGATATTGTTCCAGATATTGTTTTCTGCGGGCTGCGACCAGAAAGAAGCGCCGCGGGGTTCTCGATGTTGACAACGTGATCATCCTCCACGACAATGCATGGTCACATGTGGCAAACAAGTCCGTCGGCAAGCTAAGAAACTTTCACTGGGAGTTTCTAGAGCATCCATATACAGCCCGGATCTTGCTCCTAGTGATTTCCATCGTTTCAGTCCGCTGAAGACAGCGATTCACTTGCGACGACGAAGTCAAGACAACAGTGCGACAGTGGTTCCGTAGTCAGACGGCCGACTTCTACCGCAGCGGCATCACAAAATTAGTGCTGCTATGGGACATAATGTCTGAACCGGCACGGGGACTATGTGGAAAAACAGTGTAAGGTACAAGGAATAATATCTACATGTTTAGTTGGCTGTATGTATCTTATGTTACCAGAAAAAAATAGGGGCAAAGGCCTTTTGATTGTATATAATTGAAATCTGATCTTTCTTTTCGAATGACCCTGCATAACAGCAATTTTCTTTGTTTTAGAAACTAAGGCAGCCAATCGGTAGCAAATGACAATAACGAGTTATAAATCAATTTTTGTAATTTATAATCTATTGTTCACTATCATTCCTTAGAGAGTTTTTGATAAAACTACTGTTATCATATCTCCAAAATTGGGTCAGCTTAATGTTCCCCAAGTTTGAATTTATTACTTTCTCTATCACGTGCCTAGGAATTTTGTATGGTTTTTTATATCAAAAAAAATCATAGGAAATAGTCAAAAATGTAATCAAAGACATTTTTACTTTCTCTACTACGTATAGTAAGTAGGGGAACTATTGTATTCCACCCAAAAATTCGATACCGAGATTTCACCGGAAATACATGTTTTGAGACTCCCTGAATCCAAAAAAAGCATTTTTGGAAACATGTCCGTGTGTGTGTCCTTGTGTCTGTGAACAGCATAACTTAGAAAAGAACAGTCGGATAAACACCAAACTTGGTATTTAGATTCAGCATCTACCAGATATGCGACACGAAGATTTTCAAGAAAATCCCCCCACCCCAGACTACGCTTTACATGGAACATTTTTCGAAAATTTTAATTTTCTCAAAAATGGCTCTAACGATTTTGATTAAAATATCATATGTTTAAGATATTGTCATGAGAAATGAAATGTATATCTCGAATATTCTGGGAATGTCTCCAAAAATATTCTTCATTGTGAACGACTTTTGCATAACCGGTAAACCATAAGAGATAGACAAAATTTTACTACACAAAAATGTAGATCAGGTTAAAATACACAATTTATGTCATATACATTTTTTTTGTTTAGTGAACTGTTTTCGAGATATTGCTTCTTATTCCCTTAAATTTTCCAATACTTATACTTTTTCTCAAATTCGTTATTCATTTTTACTTTCTCTACTACGTATAGTAAGTAGGGGAAGTATTGTATTCCACCCAAAAATTCGATACCGAGATTTCACCGGAAATACATGTTTTGAGACCCCCTGAATCCAAAATAAGCATTTTTGGAAACATGTCCGTGTGTGTGTGTCTGTGTGTGTCTGGCTGTGTGTGTGTGTGTATGTGTGTGTGTGTATGTGTGTGTGTGTGTCTGACTGTGAACAGCATAACTCAGAAACGAACAGTCGGATAAACACCAAACACGGTATTTAGGTTCAGTATCTTCCAAGGATGCGACACGAAGGTTTTCAAGAAAATCCCCCACCCCATATTACTCTTCACATGGAAGATTTTTCGAACATTTTAATTTTCTCAAAAATGGCTCTAACGATTTTAATTAAAATATCATATGTTTAAGATATTTTATGGCAAATAAAATGTATATCTTGAATTTCCTGGGAATGTCTCCAAATTCATTGTGAACGACTTTTGCATAAGGTAAACCATAAGAAATAGACAAAATTTTACTACACAAAAATGTAGATCAGGTTAAAATACACAATTTATGTCATATACACTTTTTTTTGTTTAGTGAACCATTTTCGAAATATTGCTTGTTATTCCCTTAAATTTTCCAATACTTATAATTTTTCTCAAATTCGTTATTCATTTTTTTTTATGTTCTGGACATGCAAAGAGAATGGAATGCGTCACATAGCAAGCAGCGCTTAAAACCTACCATATTCCCCTTGCATCTACAAGAAAATTAGCAATAAGATCGACATCTGGATATCTCGATTAACATGAAGCATGTGGAGAATAAGCGTTTGTAAAAATAGTATGTACAAGAGTAGAGAAAGTCATGTGAGTGTAACACATCACATTTTTTTATGTGCTGGACATGCAAAGAGAATGCAATGCGCCACATAGCAACCAGCGTTAAAATATTTGACTATCGCTTAAAACCTACCATATTCCCCTTGCATCTACATGATTATTATCAATAAGAATCACATCTCGATATCTCGATTAACATGAAGCATATGGAGAATAAGCGTTTGAAAAACTAGTTTGTACAAGGGTAGAGAAAGTCATTTTTTTTAAAGTAGTGCCGGTATGAAGCTGTTTCCCGCGATGTCATAGAAACGGTATGGAATTTCTAGGCCAGCATACAAGGAGCCGATTTTCAACATTTGATTATCGATTTGATTTGCTCTATCTCCCTTGTAACTACAACGGAATATGTAATGAGCAATTTTTGCAAAGGCTTATCTCGAGTATAATACGTACATAGTAAGTAGAAAACGCATTACACTCCACCCAGAAATTTCACATCGATATTTTATCGGAAATAAATGTTTTCAGGACTCCCGAATCTGAATAAAAAGCATTTTTAGAAAAAGCGTTTCTGTGTGCGCGTCTGCGTGTGTGTATCCGTAAACAGCATAACTGAAAAACGAAAAGTTGGATTAATACCAAACTTGGTATTTAAGTTCAGTAATTTAGTATCGACACGAAGATTTTCAAAAAATCCCCCTCACGCAAAACTACTCTTTACATGAAACATTTTCTGAATTTTATTATTTTCTAAAAATGTTTTTTACGATTTTGATTAAAATACCATATAATAAAGATGACAAAGAAAATGTATATCTTGAATTTTATGAAGTCCTCTTCATTTGCAAAGACGTTTTGTGTAATTTTGCATAACAGGTAAACGTTAAGCTATAGATGAAAACTACACAGAAAGTGTCGATCCTTTTAAAATACACAATTTATTTCAGATACTCTCCGTATGGCGTCATCCATTTCCGAGATATTCCTTATTAATTGGCTTGAATTTTTCAGTGCTTAGCCTTTCTTTCTTAGTCCTGTAGATTTTCAGCTGTTTCTCGCGATGTCATGGAAATAGTATGGAAAGGCCAGCATATAGCGCCGTTTTAAAAGATTTGGCTACCGCTATTCCCTTTGTATATTTAACAAAATGTATAGTGCAGCTATTTCTGCTAAGGTTTATCTCGATTAAAACGAAATAGATAGGAAAATAAACTTCGCAAAAATAATTTAAAAAAAAATTGAGTTTTATTTATGGACGCTCTTTAATTGCTGTGGTCCTTAGCGTCCCATACTATATTGGGTGTGAAAGACCGGTAATTTTGCTCAGAGGCCTCTTTATCAGACTTGAGGTTCTTTTACGTGCCGTAAATCTATGATACGGAACTACCGGCCTTACTTCCCTTCCGAAGGAAGGCATACTAAGGATTTTTACGCCCGAAAAAAATCCATCGCCCTCCGCCGGGTTTGAACCCGCGATTTGGGAAAGTGTAGGCTAGCATGATAACCACTACACCACGAGGACGACCACAAAAATAATGTGTGTACCCACTAATAAGCTCTAAAACATGTGAATGTAACACGTTAGATATTTTTCAGACCGGTTAATATAGCATTTCGGCCCTCCCTTAAGATAATAGGCTGATTGTACACAAGGGACAAGTGCGGCTTATGTGTACCAGAGTCCTGCATATGAGTGGTGCAGCAGTAAAATCCTCATCCACTCAACTGTCCACTCGCGTACGACCGTATGCGGCTAATCTGGTCTCTCACTCGCACTCGGCTGAGTGTGCGGTGGTTGTGACCGAGTGGGCTAATACGACCACATGGCTCGCCAAGCATTGTTAAACTAGACTTGTAGCTTCATAATTGGAATACCACACAGCAGCACTATTGGCTATTTGTGGGAAATTCACACTTTAAAACTTGGGCGGACCTGCTATTCTTTATTTTTATATACCATCTACAAATTGTTTTCACGCTAGCTCAATTTTTTATCTACATCATGTTAATTAAGATAAACATTTGGAGAAATAGTTTCATGACACATTTCGTTGTAGGTACTCGTACAAGGGGATAGGGGAAACTGAATCGATAGTCAGATGTTTATAACCGGGTCACTGTATGCTGGCCTATGCTATGGCTCGACTGGCCTCACCAAAAACGAATAAGAGTGAGGAGGCCACCAAAGCCAAGCAAGCGCTTACACAGACTTGTTCGAAGCAAGAAATCCCGGCCATACGAAAAGGGAGGCCCTTACGAATGCTGTAGGGGACAGGAATGCCAAGATTCGAAAACTCCGAAACGAAGATAGGAATGGAACGGTCCAAGAAATATGTCCCAATATAAACAATGATATAATTCAAAAGATAACTTTCACTGGCTTTATTTCGTGAAATTCATAACCATTAACCATCAGTTTTCACCAAATAACAAACATAATAAAAAACAAACACTAAAGTACATTCTTATTACACAATTCTTAACAACTAATAAACAAAATACCTCGAAACGTTTCGAAGTGGAAAAAGGAAAAATGATTCAAACATTAACTTAAACAAAATTTAGCTTTCTAATCATAAAAACTAAACCCAAATGCTCATAAATATACTACTAACAGAAAATCATCGCAGTAAAGAAAACTTTAACTGCTCAAAATGGAAAATAAAGATTAATATTAAAAAATCGAAAACAAAGATGGCTTATTTAGCATTCCTTCTCAAGGATTGCTTAAATTTTGCTTTAAATTTGTTGTATATCAATTTATCTCAGTTGGACTTTGGGATCTCGATTGCTGTTTTGTTATATTGACTAAACCGGTGAATCTGTCTTTGCCTTGTACACTTCATTCTTGCTGTTAAGTTTAGCTGCAATGATCACTTGAAAAGTGGCACTTTTATAAAAACTAGCATCACACAATAAGTGAACTTGCAAGCACAGAACAATAGTAATAGAAAAAGAAATATTTAATCTCCAAACGTTAAATACAATTAGATTTGTTTTGGGGCTATAAAAACAACCACCAGTACTATCACTTGATGTAGAATTTTACGTTTGCCTATATCTTTTCCAGTTCCATACAGTTAGAAAACTGGTAGGTATTCCAACAAATTTGCATATTAAAAATGTCTTCTGCAGAAGAAACAGTTTTATAACAATTTACAAGTTTTACAATAACATGATGCCAAATTCTTCCATGTACAGTGCATGCATCCATATCAACTATGACTCAAAAAAAAACATAGCAAATGTGACATGTTCACAGATTATCATCTTGCTTTTTCTGATGCAGAACAATTTTGGGAGGGGTGTTGAAATATAAGGTACTTAAATCGCACATGCATTTATCGCAAAGAATCTGTGCCTTCAATTACTACGTATAAAATTTGGCAAAATACATAATCGATAAGCACACACTTAAAACTGTGGATAAAGAGAGCCAGTGACTTGCGAGTTGCCTGTAAAACGATATATTTAGGTTTCTGCCCTAAGCTCCACCACCCCAACCAAAATACAGAAACATTAAGGACAAAGCCTACCTTTACTTATGAAGAAATCCCAGGCATCTATCCAATGACGCCCAACAATAACTCCGCCAGCAACATTTGGAAAAAGAACTCTCCTTTTAATTAATAAAATCTTGTTGATAGAAACAAATCAAAACTGCTAAACATAAGCAATACTGGCGAAAACCAAAATCCAGGAAATGCTTCCACTCCGGGACGAACGTCTATCCAGCAACCACATCGTACCTGCAATGTGGATAAAACCCCCTCCGCCAGTCGCATAAGACAATACACCGGCCACGCCGTAAATATATACAGAAAGACAAAAATAAATAGTCGGAGCGACTACATAAGTGACTGGCTAAATATATAACAACAACTACAAATAATACATCCAAAACATATCAGCACACCTACAAACCCCATACTCTTTCCGAGACATGACGAGAAACAATCAAATAGTGACAGATATATATGGAAAAATTCAAACTAATAACGCATATCAGTAAAATGGCTAACATGATTTTTTTTCCTCAAAAATGACCAGTTATTTTAATGAAAATACCACATTTTTTAAGATATTTATTTGGCAAATAAGGTGCTTATATTGAATTTTCAGGGAATAACCTATAAAGCTCACTTCATTCGGAAGGAATCTTGTTGAATGTTGTATAACTGGTGAAAAATGAAGAGAATTATATGAAAAAAAAACACAAGAAACAGATCTCCTTAAAGCACTATTTATTTGAAATAGCAGCAGCAGCAATTTCCGAGATATCCGTTAATGTTGGTTTCAATTGTTCAACATGTACAATGTCCTGTCGCTACTCGCTGCTTTCTCGCGATATGATGGACACAGTATGGAATTTTAAAGTCATAGCAAGACGCTTTTAAACACCTGACTATCGATTTAGCTTTCTTTATTTCTCTTGTACTTAAAACATATCTGCAAATGTTTATCTTGATCGAGATGAAGCAGATAGAAAAAAAATCTGATGTGTTACACTCACATGACTTTCTCTACTCTTGTACAAACTATGTTTACAAACGCTTATTCTCCATATGCTTCATGTTAATCGAGATAAACATTTGCAGACTCTATCTTATTGCTAATTTTCTTGTAGATGTCAGGGGAAAATATATTTACAAGGGCAATATAGAAATACAGTAGCCTTTAAGCACATACATATCTCTTAATAGCTGGTTGCTAGGTGCAGCATCATTCCCTTTGTCACAGATTATAACTCTTTGCATATCCAAGACAAAAAAATAGATAACGAGTTCCCATTTTAGAAAATAAGTATTGAAAAATTTAAGGAAATAACAAGCAATATCTCGAAAATGGTTCACTCAAAAAAAATGTATATGACATAAATTGTGTATTTTAACGCGATCTACATTTTTGTGTAGTGAAATTTTGTCTATCGCTTATGGTTTACCAGTTATGCAAAAGTCGTTCAGAATAAAGAATACTTTTGGAGACATTCCCAAAAAATTCGAGATATACATTTCTTTTGTCATAAAAATATCTTAAACATATGACATTTTAATCAAAATCGTTAGAGCCATTTTTGAGAAAATTAAAATTTTCGAAAAATGTTCCATATAAAGGGTAATCTGGGGTGGGGGGATTTTCTTGAAAACCTTCGTGTCGCATCTCTGGAAGATATTGAACCTAAATACCAAGTTTGGCGTTTATCCTACTGTTTGTTTCTGAGTTATGCTGTTCACAGACAGACACACAGACACACAGACACACAGACAGACACACACACACACAGACGGACATGTTTCCAAAAATGCTTTCTTTGGATTCAGGGGGTCTCAAAACATGTATTTCCGATGAAATCTCGGTATCGAATTTTTGGGTGGAATACAATACTTCCCCTACTTACTATACGTAGTAGAGAAAGTAATAAGCTTGAGTAAGAATAGTTTATAGAAGCTATGTAAAAATAAATGATACTAGGTAGAGAAAGGCATGTGAATGTAACATAAGATGTCTTGCAGTATTGTGTGTGTTTGTACCGCTATAGAATTATATTTAGTTTCAAGTGGAAGTGGCAGAAAGTCACATGTCACCTTTTTGCACCTTATGATTCAATTTGATTGGAGTTAGTGGCTTATAGGGTTAAACAGGCACAATATTATTGTTATTGTTATTACTGTTGTTGCTGCAAACAAAATACATGCACATTAAAACATTTAAAATGTGACTCTTGTGTTCGTCCTTGCCCGTTATCAACGCCAACATGAGTTATCCACCGAAAATGGAAAATTGCAGAATATTATTGTTTCCAATTTTAATATACGTATAGATAACAACTGAATTCGGCATCATACCATTAACTGGTACAAATTGCTCTCGCGGAGTGAGAGCAGTTAAGGATAACAAAACCATGAGTAAAGCTGTCAATAAAAGTGGAGGTTGAGAATAATTTAACATGTTTCCAATTTACTGTCATGTTATTGTCAGTTTAGATGTTATTTGGATAGTTAGCTAATTATTCTGGAAACGTCAAATCGAAATGTCGTTGCTGTTGGTTAATCCAGTTCTCTAACGATCACTGTAATTATAGCCAACACTTTTTCCTAATTACCTACGGACTATAGTTCCTAAATTGCTATATTTAAAAAATAGTATGTTAAGCTTAACTTTTCCAATAATTCAAGCTTCCAAATCATGGTAATCAATAAGCGCAACATTCTTTTTACATAAAATAATACGAATCATTAAAGTATAAAACAAAAATAAAGCAGCAGACACAAATATCCAGATACTAATATTGCAAGTACCTCGCACTGCTTCAAAAATATCCTAATTCGTATATTCGCTACATTAAATGGTCAGTTGTCCTAAATAAACAGCGTGACTAATGACAGTAAAATATTGACTATCTCTGAGATCCAGTTTTCGTCTCTCGACTAAGAAATACAGACAGTTATTTATTCAATATAATTACACAAATTCTGTAGTATGTTGAAGTGTAATGAATGTAAATATATTCCTAAGTTATAAAGTATGAAAATATATTGTGATTTTGTCCAGTTTTTACTGTCACTTTACTTTCTTCGCAACGTAGCAGCACAATGAAATGTCTTTTCTTCGGATGAACCACACCATGGGAAGTCGAACAAAAGACTTCTCTTTTTCTCTCGCAGTAACAGCATTTACTGTACGTCACAACTGTAGTCGCAACCTCACTCGGAGAACGCACTGAATAGCATTTTATGTCCAAACAGAGGCGCACTCACTAACTGGCTCGCTTGCGAACACGCTCGCTTATATAGGAGTTGGAATTTACCACAGAGTTCTAGAATTTTCGGAAGGCGGGGAAAAAGAACCCGCTAGGTGAGATCGCTATCCCGTCGATATCTTTTCCCGATCAGTCGGTCGGTTGGCTCCTTGCTGATAAGTTCGGGCTATAACCGCTGGGTCACTATATTATTAAAAATTCATCAGTTATGTTTTTCTATAGGCAAAGTCACCAATATTACTCACCCTTCTCCTCCATAAATCTTATATTCAAAACGCAAAATACTGGTCTATGTAGTCCAAAAATGGGGATCATAATTGTGGTATTTTACTTAAATAGATAAGCATGTTTTTGCTTATTCCAAAGGGCATAAATCGAAGGTGTTTCAAAATCCAACTGTATAATCTAGTTCATTTAATGCGGATCATGTTAATAATAATCAGTTCATAATGACAGAGCATAGGTGTGTTTTCTGCTAAGTTCGCATTACTACACACAGACGTCTTCATTCAGGACCGGTTGTACAAACTTGTAATACATCTTGGAATAGTTAAAACTCGGAATATACCAACTAGAGAATATGAATGAGGCAACGAGTTGTACTACGTTTCTATTCCTTAGATAACTATTCTACTGTTATCAGATTTAGGGCCAGTTGTACGACCTCGGAATAAACCTCTGTTAGACGTTATTCTATGGTTAGGTACTACATTGTGTTGTACGACATCGGAATAGAGCCTATCAAGAGAATAATCATGGAATAACTTATTCTGTGATTCTATGCGGGGATAAACCGTTATTCAGAGAATAGAGTATAAAAGGGAAAATGACTGCTTGGACACAACACAATTTTGTTAGATGTAAATTATGAGTTTCCTTATATTTTTTTGGTAACTAGAAATCTTAACATAATATGTTGTAGAAGTGCTTCCATAAATGAATCGACGGTAGTGAGATTTAAGTTGAGAAAGAATATTGCACTGAGATAATTTGATGATTTTTAAAACATATGATAAGCAGAAAGATCAAATAAACTTACTATTTAAAACAGTATGAGACTTCCAGAATATTATCAACAAAATATTAGTTTTATGGAAACTGTGAAGTTAAATAATACCTAAAAATAAACATAAAATACAGTATAGTAAATCATTACCTCGACGCGTAGCTATGTAAAGAGTGAGGTTAAGTTATTATCGACGATATAGAAAGGACTGATTATTCCATAAGGTACAAAAACATCATTCAAAATGTAACGTAGCCACAAGTGTGAATGTTCTGTGCGATATTCAATACTTGGAGGTTATGTATAAGTTTAACAGCGGTGAAGCTAATGACGACACAAGCTTCGCGATGTGGGGAGGAGGTGCCGGGGATGACCAGGTTAGTAGAGGCCTTCAGAGCTCCCATATTTTAATCTAATATTAGGTATAAATTATTTGAGAGCAAAATTATAATTTTTGCGTGCTTACAAAGTGGGTTTACTCCAAACGAATGCAGAGATAACCTCACTTTTACCGTTGTCATTTGTGGCAAAGCAGCTGGATGACAGAAACAAATTTTGATCGAATAGAAAACAGGGTCAGTGAAAAATCAACTCTCGATGTCATTGCTCTGATAATTTATAGCTGTTACATTTAAGTATTGCCATTAAAAATGCGAACTGTAATGGGAATATTTCCTATTATCCTACTTGTACGAAACATTTTAATATTTCTGTTGGTTAATAATACCTGCTTAGCAAATAGTTTGGGTACTTGATCTTGGTGCAGCTATTCAATTATATCTTAAGTTGACAGTGATGTCGGCAATAGTTAAAATATAGGTTTTCAAAACTCGAATTAAAAAGTTATTTTAAGGAATACAATGACAAAAGCCAGGTTAAGTGCATTGGCTGTTTTGAGCACAAAAAATAAAAGATACCATAAACTGGTATAATATCAGCCCAAGTTACAGCTTTACATAAAATATAAGGTTAAACGCTCAAATACCCTTATCCTATCGCAACAAATTGCAGTATATGTGCATGCATTTTATATAATGTTGGTGTAAAATCATAATTTTGCATCCGAACATGCTTGGGAACATTCATAATTATTTCACAGTACCGCAAACAGTTCAAACAAACAAGCAAACAAATAATAATAATAATAATAATAATAATAATAATAGTTTAGGAGGAGTGGATTGTGAAAACAATGCAAATTGCTATGCAAGTTTCAGCAAAACAATACAGTGATTATGTATCAAGTTAGCCATGAATGACTCGCAATGTAGCCAACATTAGTTTTAAATCTGCAAACAGTCGAATAGCATCTAAGGAATAAAACTACATAGTACAATTCGTCGCCACGTACAACTGCCCAAAAAAATTGGTTATGTTGCGAGTTATTCATGACCAGCTTGATACGTAATCACAGCTGATTTAAAGCTTTGTTTTGCCGAAATTTGTGTAGTACTGCTGAAGTACAAGCAGGAAAGGGGAGGGTGAAATCACCTTCTTCCATCCGCTGCGACAGAATGATGCATTTATCGAGGCTACCGAGTTTATGTACTATCTTTCAAGAAATAAATTTACACTTTTCACGGGTCAGTGTCAATCAGGTGTTCCGTGAGCAGGGGGTATGAAAACTAAATCGACCGTGGTCGTAGATGTATACTGTCGTGGTCGCCGTTTTAGCCTGTCACTCACTTTGAGGATTTCTATCGCTATATTAACTCAGTATGGCGATACATGGACTAAATATCACAAAAGAAGTTGCAATTCTGTTGCTTTTGAGCTATTAACTACATGGCATTGACAACTAAACTGAAAACACGTGGAACGATGATTTTAATAGAACCAACATCTATGTTATATATAACCCACCCAGTAATATCTGCTGTCTTAGCTCATTGGTAAAACGCACGCTGCTTCAAGTATCCCAGTGTTCATGGTTCAAACTCCAGCTTGTGATCACACTTTTTATTCCAACTTTTTCACATTGTAAGACGCAGTAATAAACAAATTTACAGTTCTCTTGCAGCTAAGTTATTACTAAATGATAAAATGATAAAATCAAGATTTCTTTTTTGTTTTGCATTCGTTGTTCCAGGAGAAATAGATTATCCATAAACCTGAAATGTTTCAGAAATTAATGTATCTCTTCATATATGGCGAGTACACAGTTATGAAATAACAGTTGTTTAGTTTGCTTTTTAAGCACCACTATACTTAGCTATCGTCTTCTTTTTGTTCTTTATACTAGGTGGAGTAACTATATCGTAACTAGCAGTTGAACAGAGTATATCTTTTCAGTTTTATGCATTATATTCCATCGAATTATACAAAATTATGTTTGCAGCTATAAGCTTGCTTTTCTCAAGATGAGAATTTATCACTTTCTTGTTATTTTATGTATTAGCTTATTTTTGTGATCCGATGCATTGTATACAGCATTTAGAAGTTGATTCCATTAAATTTATCATTCAATCTCCTCCCAATTTCTTCGAAATCATGCAGTAATAACTTTAGCTACAAGAGAACCGTAAATTTGTTCAGTATTGCATCTTACAAGGTGAAAAAGTTAGAATAAAAAGTATGACCATATGTTGGGTGCGCCCAGGGTCGCCGAGCAGATGCTAGGATCTGGGTTATATATAACATAGTTCATTCCACGTGTTCTCCATTTTCTTGCCAATAGCATGTAGTTAGTAGCTCAGCAGCGAGTGAATTGTTACTTGTTTAGTGATATTTAGTCCATGTCTCGCCATACTGGGATATTATAGCCATAGAAATCTTCGAAGTCAGTGACTTTGTTAAAATGGTGACCACGACAGTAGTGATCTACGAGCACGGTCAATTTAGTTTTCATACCCCTACTCACGGAACACCTGAATGATACTGACCCGCGAAAATTGTACAATTACTTTCTTGAAAGATAGTACAGGAAATAAAGAGCGCACACATTCATGTTTTACTCCTGACTAACCCATATGATGTTTCTGAGGATGACTACTTTGGCACGATCTACGTTTTACGTCTTCAATATTTTGTGCAAAAGATATAGCGCACAGTCTCAAAAGATAAGCAAGGTGATTGTCATTTAATCTTGCTCACTTTTAATGTAGTTCATTTTTTAAAATATTTGTTCCAGATATAAGTGGAGCCAAAGACTGCCATTAAACTAGATGCAAACAAACGTGTTCTCCAACATTCAACGCAGGGCAAAGATTTAAACAATTCCCACCCTTATTTCTCAGAACATTTTATGGTCGTAGAATTCTGCAATGCAAGTAGTTCCCATGTGGAGCCTCGCTACAAGGAAACATCAAAGGAGTGCAAAATTTTGGTCTCAAATGTTTTAGGTCCTCAAATTGTGAAGAAATGTGCCATAGAGTTGTATTTTTCCAGAATAATAACGTTTATCGTGAACACGGAACGTAAGGGGAAATGGTATAAATCTGCAACTAACAGCTGTCCTTCCCACAATAGCAATTTTCCATAAATGTGTTCACGGCGTCACCTAAACACACTATGTTTTGATTTGTACCCTGCAAGCTGCATTTAATTTATCCAAATAATCGAATAGATCCGTTGAAAACACCAGGTCACACAACTATTCGTCTTGTGTCAATTCAAGAATTTCATTTCCCTAAAACAATAATATAAAAAATCTGATGTTACACTCACATGACTTTCTCTACTCTTGTACAAACTATTTTTGCTAACGGTTATTCTCCATATTTTATGTTAATCGAGATATCGAGATGTTAATCTTATTGCTAATTTTCTTGTAGATGCAAGGGGAATTGGTAGGCTTTAAGTGATAGTCAAATATTTTAAGAGCTGGTTGCTATGTGGAGTATTCCATTGTATGTCCAGGACATAAAAAATGAATAACGAATTCCCATTTGAGAAGTATTGGAAAATTTAATGGAATAACAAGCAATATCTCGAAAATGGTTCCCTCAACAAAAGAAATGTATATGACATAAATTGTGTAGTTTAACGCGATCTACAATTTTTGTATAGTAAACTTTTGTCTATCTGTTATGGTTTAGCAGTTATGCTGAAGAATACTTTTGGAGACATTCCCAGAAAGTTCAAGATATAAATTTTATTTGTCATGAAGGTATCTTAAATATATGATATTTTAATCAACATCGTTAGAGCTATTTTTGAGAAAATTAAAATTTTCGAAAAATGTTCGATGTAAAGTGTTTGGGGTGGGGGATTTTCTTGAAAAACCTTCGTGTCAAATTTCTGGAAGATACTGAACCTAAATACCAAGTTTGGTGTTTATCCGACTGTTCGTTTCCGAGGTATGCTGTTCACAGACACACACACACACACACACGGACATATTTCAAAAATGCTTTTTTTGATTTAGGATGCCTCAAAACATGCATTTCCGGTGAAATCTCGGTATCGAATTTTTGGGTGGAATGCAATACTTCCCCTACTTACTATACGTAGTAGAGAAAGTAAAAACAGTTATTATTTAAGACTGTCCAAAGAAAGTACATAATTGTTTAGACATTACAATTGTTAGCATTTAAATTGGGAATCTTACTTTATTTTTCATAAATTCTGCAATCATCTGTTGTTGAAAGAAGAGTCTTAGCATGGGTCCTCTACTACTACTACTCCGTGCCATCCATCTCTGACTACTAGGTCTGTCTCTCGTTGCCTTGGTCACTGGTGGGGGCAAATGACATGTGTATGGTAAGCGAGCACGTGCTGCAGGGTTGAACGACCCTGGTGTAGTATTTAGCATTGTTTGCATAATCAGCTGTTCCTAAGGTGTTATTATTATTATTTATTTGAACTTGAATGCCCTGTAAAACTTGTAAATACTTCCAAGCGTCTTTGAAAGCGAAAGTATAATTCTGCTAGTACGTTATATAAAAATACAAGCACGTAGCAGAAAATAATACAACCAGAGACGCTGTAACTTCTTGCGATAGGGTATGCGCATGACAAGCAATAAAATGTATTACTTAATCTCAGACGACTGGGAACATAGCCACTGAAGAGCTTCAACAGAAGTAAGATTCTTTGAAATAGAACTCCGCGGTTACATGTAAGGCTCGCATTCGGGAGGTTCTGAGTTCGATTCCTGTCCGTTCACTTTAACCTTGCGTTTTTCGTAGTTTTCACTGATCCGTAGCTGGAAAAGTTTTTATCTAATGCTATTTCCTTTCCATCATTTCCCTTGTATTACGTTTTCTTCACATGTTTCAGACGTATTTCTGAGTCTTGTGGCGTACAGCGGTGCCGGACAGAAGGCGCGGATGCTTCTTCAAGAGTACTCCATAGACACTAGAAGGTTGCTTAATCGGTGGGCCGTTTATCTCCCTGTTTAGGCAGCTCCAGCAGTGGGACGGTTTTCGAACCTTCCGTGCGTCACTGTGGCCTGAGCCTCCTGTGGTTCTTTCACTTCATCCGTTTATCCTTGGGGGAGGTGGTGCCTCAATAGATCTCTGTAAGTCTCGTAACCGGAGGCGTCCCCCTCCGTTGTTTAATCTATAACATTCTCTGAAGAACCACTGATTAATGACCGACACTGAATGATATCTGTAGAAGAAAACAAAAACAAATATAACTGCTGGTGTGGTTTGGTGGTTAGCATGCTAGCTTCCAAATCCAGAGGTCCCGGGTTCGTTTCCCGGCATTTTTTTAAAATATTATTTTCCATCCTCCCTGGAGTCTAGACGTATGAGTGAGAATATAAATGTGTGTGAAGTTGAAGTTTAAATAGAAAACCTGAAGTAAACAAACCCAATATACTACCATAGTGAAACGAATGAACGTCAATGGTAATGAGTGGTTGTTCCAAAGCCAATGCTGCCAATATAACCTCGAGGCAGTATTTTATATCACAACACTGTGAATGCCAGAGTAATTGTATTGTAAATGAACATTACTGTATGACAATGATTTGAGATGTTTGTTAATTATAAACATTGTTATGAAATAAATTTACACGGCCTCACTGAAATTGACAATAGGAGCCGATAACAATGAGCGAGGGGATGAGTTGTTTATCAATTAGAAGATACAAACAAATGACGTCAGAGTAGCGCGATTTTCTTTAGAAATGGAGGGAATATTTTCCCTAGAGCATATGTGTTCGTAATTTTGATTGGATATAAAATAGACGCTAATGTTGGCGCGCTTTATTAACCAATAGCAGCTCTGTTATACTGTTTAGGCATATCGGGGTGAGGGAGTATAAATGCTGAAGCCAGAGACAGGTATCGCACAGTTTTAAGAGAATCATTCACGCGTTACACGTCGCACAGTTCAACAGAATCATTCACGGGTTAAACGTCGCGCAGTTCAACAGAATCATTCACGAGTTACACGTCGCAGAGTTCAACAGAATCATTCACGGGTTACACGTCGCGCAGTTCAATAGAATCATTCACGGGTTACACGTCGGGCAATTCTACAGAATCTCTCGCGTCGTAAAGTTAGTTACAAAAATGTGAAATACGCGAATTAATAATGCGCGGCAATAAGTGATTATAGTTACATTTGAAAATATAACAGTTTCAGTCAGGCGTGTATCATGATTAAATATATGAAATTAATTCAGTGTGATGGAAATAAAAGTGTAAAACAAATTCTTTTAACAGTGTTTTCTTTTAGTAACAACTCCTTTCCGTTTACACGCCCTGTTCAAGAGATTTGCTCGACTGAGTAATAATAGCTAGCCGGAGGACAAAGAACCTAAAATTCAAAATAGTAAAACAATAACAGGCGCTCAGCAAATAAGATAACACGAACGATACCGCGACAACCTTACTGTTAAAAGCGACATATAAATGAGAATAAAAACCATAACTTATTAAAAGTTGTGTATCGTAGTGATATTAACTTTATAACTATATTTGTGTTTCGTTGATAATAACTTAACCTCACTTTTCACATCGCTGCACATCGTACTAGTGAGTTCCTGGACTTACTTGGTAGTATTTAACTTCATTGTTCCATTAAACTATTTGTTTTCTACATACGTTATTTTGTTTTAAATTATAGTTTTATTTTATTTCATTTTTGCATATCTGCCTATCATATATTCTAAATAACTATCAAAGCAGCTCACCGAGTATCTTTTCTCAATTTGAATCTCATTGCGTTGTGTTCATTTATCGCATCATCTTTACGACGTATGTATTTAGCTTTTTGGTTCTCAAAAGGATATTGTATAGATACTCAACCTTAAATTTGTATCCAGTACCCCAGCAACCATTTTCTTTTTACTCGGAATAACGATTTATCGTCTCATGAAATCTTCGAATAACTTATACCTGGATAGGCTGCACTCCGGCAAGTAGCGCCTAATCAACGAATAACATGTAATAGGGCTTTATTCTCAGTTTGTATAATCGGCCCTCAATAACGAAACATTGATATGAAAATCACAATATAATATAACGGAGTGTAGCGGAAAGTGACCAATGTGCAAAAATAGCCGTTTGGCTGTATCTCTCTGTAATGTAGTTTTGAGATGTACACCATGTGATCAAAAGTATCCGGACACCCCCACAAACATACGTTTTTCATCTTAGATGCACTGTGCTGCCACCTACTGCCTGGTACTCATTATCCGCGACCTCAGTAGTCATTAGATAACGTGAAACAGTAGAATGGGACGCTCTGTGGAACTCAGGAGCTTCGAAAGTGGTCAGGTGATTGGGTGTCACTTGTGTCAGAAGTCTGTACGCGAGATTTCCACACTCCTAAACATCCCTAGGTCCACTCTTTCTGATGTGATAGTGGAAGTGGAAAGATAAAGGGACATGTACAGCACTAAAGCGTACAAGCCAACCTCGTCTGTTGACTGACAGAGACCGCCGACATTTGAAGAGGGTCGTAAAGAGTAATAGGCAGACATCTATCCAGACCATCACACAGGAATTCCAACCTGTATCAGGGTCCACTCCAAGTACTATGACAGTTAGGCGTGAGGTGCAAAACCTTGGATTCCATGGTCGAGCGGCTGCTCATAAGCCACACATCACGCAGGAAAATGCCAAACGACGTCTCGCTTGGTGTAAGGAGCGTCAACATTACACGATTGAACAGTGGCAAAAGGTTGTGTGGAGTGACGAATCACGGTACACAATGGGGCGATCCGATGGCACGGTGTGGGAATGGCGAATGCCCGGTGAACGTCATCTGCCAGCGCGTGTAGTGCCAACAGTGAAATTTGGAGGTGGTGGTTGTGTTATGGTGTGGTCGTGTTTTTCCTGGAGGGGGCTTGCACCCCTTGTTGTTTTGCGTGGCACGAACACAGCGCAGACCTACATTGATCTTTTAAGCACCTTCTTGCTTCCCACTGTTGAAGAGCAATTCGGAGATGGCGATTGCATCTTTCAACACGATCGAGCACCTGTTCATACTGCACGGACTGTGGCGGAGTGATTACACGACAATAACATCCCTATAATGGACTAGGCTGCACAGAGTCCTGACTTGAATCCTATAGAACACCTTTGAGATGTTTTGGAACGCCGACTTCGTGCCAGGCCTCACCGATCTACATCGATACCTCTCCTCAGTTCTGGGCTGCCATTCCCCAAGAAACCTTCCAGCACCTGATTGAGAGTATGCCTGCGAGAGTGAACGCTGTCATGAAGGCTAAGGGTGGGCCAACACCATATTGACTTCCAGCATTACCGATGGAGGGCGCCACGAACTTGTACGTCATTTTCAGCCGGGTGTCCCGATACTTTTGATCATGTAATGTATGTATGATCACCAATAATGCCATCATATGAAATAATTTCCTTCAAATTCACCACCTTTATAGCCATCTTTTTAATTGCTTAATAATGTAAGTTAAGCATTGAGTGGGTTGTAAAACAGCCAGCAATTGAAAATGGTCACAATTTTTACCCACAAGCATAGCGTGCTTTGTGCGAAGTTACCATGCTTAGATCTATTCCATATATAGTGACTATTATGCGGATGGCTTTTATTTTTCCAGCTGTAAAGACAATTAAGAGAGAATGAGCTGTCCCACAAGACTCCTCTGAGCTCGTAAAGCTTATATATGGGTGTGAAAATAGTTTAGTTCTAACATTTAAAAATTGTACATTAGAATTATATAAGTAGTGCCACTAAATAGCTTATTAGTAGTTTAGTTTTCTGAATTTACCATTTTTCATTGTATTTATAGCTATGTTATCTCATAAATATGTTTTAAGGTGCATTTACTCGTAACGGTCATCAAATGGCCATCAGCAGGATAAAGCGGCCGTCTTGAAGTATTTTGGAAAAAATAGGCAAAAGCTTTATTTCAACGCTGTAGTAAATAATATTTACTACTTTAATTAACCTATTCACTGGTATATTATACATTCCCAATATAGAATATAGGTGTGAGTATAGGTTATACAACGAAGGGAACACCTCGCACGCTGCATCTACATAGATCTACTAACGGGTGAATTGAAGGAATCATAGCAGGCTACAGTCGCAGGCAAACGGTCACAGAGACGCGCGGAAGTCCACAACAGCTCCAGGCTCGAAGACCCGTTTCACTGCTGGAGCTACCTAGAGAGGGGAATGATCGATCTGTCGATCAAGCAGCCCTATAATGTCTACGGGGAGTACTCTTTTCTTATGGCAAGTATTGTCTGGCTCTGTCACACGCCACGAAACCTTGAAAGCTGAGAAGGAAACGGAATGAAAGGGAAATAATGGAGAGGTAAGTGTGGTATATAAAAAACCACTCCAGCATTCGCCTACCTATCAGGGAAACCACGAAAAACCCAAGGTCAGAGTGGCGGTCGATGGGAATCGAACCTCGGGCCTCCCTAATGCGAGGCTCGCACGTTCCCTGAAGCCATATCGTTCGGTTGATGCAGAATATACTCAAGTGGAAACAAATCCTGAAGTAACCACTTTGCCATGGTTTCTCCCCTAAAAGACTTTTAAATAACTTCTCTTTAAATGCCTACAATGACGTTGAAGGGGTTAGGAACTGTGTATTGCGCGGGGATCAATGCAAGTGTAATTTGAATAATATTTAATGTACTGTTTTAAAAATATGCACGTAAACAGAACACAGGAACTTAGTTGAAAACAAATAAAAATAGTTTTAATAAAATGCTATAATAAACATTATTTCATATGGGAGTAATTGGTTATATAATACAATATAATGTTATTATTCGTATATTCCCGTAGGGAATGGTAGTTACAATTATTATTATTCCCCACGTTTCTTGGAATTATTCCTTAGAGCGGGTGTTCTAGTAGGTTTGGTAAACAGAGTGTTCACACACTTCTAAAAATTAGCCAACTGTAAAGCAGAAACACAAACATAATAACAGTACTAAACGTGTCGGTTAGAAAGCATTAGAGCTTCATAAGGGTTTCTAGATTACTGCAGTTGCTTAGAACCTGCCATTTGCTCCCGTTTGAAATGTGGTCTAAGAGAGAGAAGAGCATGAAAGGATTTCATGTTTCCGAGAAACCCGTTCATCGAGTTCTGAAGTGGCTCAACCAGGACCACAGAATCCGACAAGCGTGGATGGTGGCGCGCTAGTTATTCACTAATCCGCGATCACGAGAACATCTCCCGGAAGCGGTTTTACATGAAAGCTATCGCCTGCAGCTGTGGCAGACTTTTAAAGCGGAGACATTGTTCCAGGCTCATATATAGCTTAAAACACTTATTTTATATAAAATTTAATTCATAGAATCATTCCGTGTAATGTAAAGTGTTTATGTTTGTAAGGAAATACTAAACCGCTTCTGCCACGCCCCCTTAACACCACTTAATTTATAATGAGAACAAGCAGTATTGAATGTCACTTAAGTTCATTGTGGTAATGTGCTATATCGACCTCTTCATTATGGATTCACGTCACTGGTTCCCAGATGTTTCAGCTCACACGAAACTGTTTCGGAAAGATATGCCTTTCCATTCTCAACTTTTGGTCGACTGCAAGCTGAACTTTGCCCTGTCCCCCATATATGAAGCCAAAGACGATACTGCTACCCTCTGTTGTAACTGGTTACTACTAGAATGTATGTCTTCTGTCTCGTTCTGAAATGTAACCACTGCCTTCTGAGGTATAGATGAAGAATTCCTCTGGCTCTTCACCCGTCCCTGAACCGATGGGATAAATTGCATCATGGCATAAAATGTGCAATTTGAAAGTTCAAAATATGCTTAATGTTATAATAAATAAATATTGTGTCCCACATTTCCAGTTGTGATGGCGTTTGAATTACTTTAAGCAACTTGATTTCACGGCCTAACTCGGTTTGATGTCCAAAAGTGGTTTGCCAGCAAATTTATCTACTCGGTTTAGTTAAATATTCCTTTGATGTTCCTCTAAATATGTTTTCAAATTTCTTGTAATCCTATCAATGTAATTACCTACCATCACAATTTTCACACTGAATCTGGTACATTCTTAATTTATAAGTTCTCTGTTGTACTATGTAAAGATGTGTTGAATAAATTTCTCAAATTAAAGATGTTTTGAGGTGCAAGCTGAATATTATCTTTCTTAAAAATCTTCTCAAATTGTTTGAACATAGCTGGGTGGTATGTAAATATTTTATAAACCATATTTTTGTATTAGAATCCTTTAAAGAATCCTTCCTTTGTAACATGCCTTTCTTATATTTCTTAACTAATGTATAATCAGCCGTGACTAAATCCATTTTCAATGGCTACAATCTTGATGTATTGTAATACTATTAAATCCTTCTTTTTGAAAAGTATATTAAATAATCTATGAATAAAGTACGAAATACGGCATGTTGCTGAAAGATAGGATTACAGTTATTATTTTTATATGGTTGTTCACATGAGTACGCTCTGTAAAATCCGAATTTTAAAGTGTTCCCATTTCTTGTTAGTGTAAATTCCCAAAAAGTTTCCATAGTGAGTTTAATATTTTTGTCTTGTGTATTCAAAATGTACGGGGCAGTATCCATAAATTGCCGAGGTATGATGGTAAATGCCTCATATCTGAACCAAGTACATTGCCTTAATTCAAATGTAATTTCCTTCTCGTATAAGGTGTCTACTAGTGGATATTCTAAGAGAGAGAGAGACCACACATATATGTATTTGCATATATTTACTGAATTCTTAAATCAACTTTTTTTTGGAAACAGTCTATGATTTTGAGTTTATTGCTGGTATGACCTTGAAGCTATTTTCAGGGACTATGAAAAAGGTATTAACTCACGTGTAAATTATTATTATTATTATTGTTATTAATTTAATTGCAGATATGTGACGTTACAATCAAAGCCACTATAATTTTATCGTCGACTAGACAAGAAAACCTTCCGCTTTCATATTACAAGCTATTTTTATATGCCTATTAATTCCTGAAAATTAAGTTATGCCAATTATTTAGAGGATATTAGATAGGATAACGAATGCCGTGCAATGTGAAATATAGGTAACCGGAATTGCATATCCTATATTTAAACAGGGAAATAAGCTATATAATAATATTATCGTAGGGTCATTCGCTTGCTGAATGCGGTTTCCGGATTACCTGCCAAGATAATTACGCAGCAACAGAATAAACTGAATATAATTAACATACGTGTACCACCGAAAGATAAAAGCGATTTCCTAAAGGGATGGATGCAATTTAACAAAACGCATAGTGGAGTTCACTTTGAAGAATAGTTCACAAATTATCACACCTAAAACACAATGGGGGCTTTTAAAAGTCTATAATAAAAATGGCCAAATACCAACACTAGTGTAATAATTGTAATAAGAGAAAATCTAATGTATCACATTCACACGACTTTATGGAGACACTATCGGTTATTTTTATGTAGTTTCTACAAAACATTATTACAAAAGTTTATTAATTTCTCTACCACATAATATTAAGCAGAGAATGTATTGCATTTCACCCTAAAATTATATACCGAGATTGTAACGGAAATACACGTTTTCAGGCCCCTGAATACAAGAAAAGCATCTTCAAATAAAGCTCTATGTGTGTGTCTGTGAACAGTATAACTAAAAAAATCTGATGTGTTACACTGACATGACTTTCTCTACTCTTGTACAAACTATTTTTACAAACGCTTATTCTCCATCTAATTCATGTTAATCGAGATAAACATTTGCAGACTCTATCTTATTGCTAATTTTCTTGTAGACGTAAGTGGAATATATATTTACAAGGGCAATATAGAAACACAGTAGCCTTTGAGCACATACATATCTCTTAACAGCTGGTTGCTAGGTGCAGCACCATTCCCTTTCCCACAGATTAATACTCTTTACATATCCAAGACAAAATAATGAATAACGAATTCCCATTTGAGAAAATAGGTATTGAAAAATGTATGGGAATAACAAGCAATATCTCGAAAATAGTTCACTGAACAAAAAAAATGTATATGACATAAATTGTGTATTTTAACGCGATCTACATTGTTGTGTACTAAAATTTTGTCTATCTGTTATGGTTTACCAGTTATGCAAAAGTCGTTCACAATGAAGAATACTTTTGGAGACATTCCCAGGAAATTGCAGATAAACATTTTATTTACCATAAAAATATCTTAAAACATATGATAGTTTAATCAAAATTGTTAGAGCCATTTTTGAGAAAATTAAAATTTTCGAAAAATCTTCCATGTAAAGGGTACTCTGGGGTGGGGGGATTTTCTTGAAAACCTTCGTGTCGCATCTCTGGAAGATACTGAACCTAAATACCAAGTTTGGTGTTTATCCGACTGCTCGTTTCTGAGTTATGCTGTTCACAGACAGACACACACACGGACATGTTTCCAAAAATGCTTTTTTTGGATTCAGGGGGTCTCAAAACATGTATTTCCGGTGAAATCTCGGTGTCCAATTTCCCCTACTTACTACACGTAGTAGAGAAAGTAAAAACGAAAAGTTGAATAAACAACAAACCTATTATTTAGATTCAGTAGTTTCCGAAGATATGACACAAAGATTTTCTAGAAAATTCCTCGCACTTCATACTACATTTTTCAAAATTTTTTGTTTTCTAAAAAATTATTTAGCGATTTTGATTAAAATGCCGTATATTAAAAATATTTACATGACAAATAAAATGTGTATTTTGAGTTTTCTGGGAATAGCCTGTGAAGTGCTTTATTCGGAAAGAACTTAGTATGATCTTGTGTAACTGATAACGTTAAGTGATAGACGAAAACGTACTACACAAAATATGCAGACCTCTTTAAAACACACAATTTATTTTGGTGGCTTCGGCTATTTCCAAGATATCCGTTATTAATGGTTCAATTTGTTCAACACTTTGTGATTATTTTAAGGTCCCATGGGTTTTAATTGTCTCTGGGGATTGCATGAAAACAGCACGGAATTTTAAGGCCAGTATATAGCGTTCAGTTCTTAAAACTTTGAATATCGCTGTTCTCTTTGTATCCTAACGAAATGTGTAATGTAGCTATTTCTACAAAGGTTTATGTGGATTAAAATTTAGTAGATAGAAAATTGAACCTGCGTAAGAATAATTTGCGTACCCACCAATAAACGATAGAGGGTAGAAAAAGTTGTGAATGTAGCATATCAGACATTTATTACTTTCTCTACTACATATAGTAAGTAGGGGGAGTATTGTATTCCACCCAAAAATTCGATACCGAGATTTCACCGGAAATACATGTTTTGAGACCTCCTAAAAACATTTTGGAAACATGACCGTGTGTGTGTGTGTGTGTGTGTGTTTGTGTGTCTGTGTGTCTGTGAACAGCATAACTCAGAAACATACAGTCGCATAAACACCAAACTTGGTATTTAGGTTCAGTATCTTCCAGAGTTGTGACACGAAGGTTTTCAAGAAAATCTCCCCACACTAGATTACCCTTTACATGGAACACTTTTCGAAAATTTTAATTTTCTGAAAAATGGCTCTAACGATTTTGAGTAACATATCATATATTAAAGATACTTTCATGAAAAATAAAATGTATATCTTGAATTTTCTGGGAATGTCTCCAAAATTATTCTTCATTGTGAACGACTTTTGCATAACTGGTAAACCATAAGAGATAGACAAACGTTTACTACACAAAAAATGTAGATCTCGTTAAAATACACAATTTATGCTATATACATTTTTGTTGTTGAGTGAACCATTTTCCAGATATTGCTTCTTTTTCCCCATAATTTTCCAATCCTTATACTTTTTCTCAAATGGAAATTCGTCATTCATTTTTTTTGGTCCTGGTAATGCAAAGAGAATGGAATACTGCACATAGCAACCAGCTGTTAAAATATTTGACTATCGCATAAAGCCTACCAATTCCTCTTGCATCTACAAGAAAATTAGCAATAAGATTAACATCTCGATATTTCGATTAACATGAAGCATATGGAGAGTAAGCGTTTGTAAAAATAGTTTGTACAAGAGTAGGGAAAGTCATATGAGTGTAACACATCAGATTTTTTTATCTACTTCATGTTAATCGAGATAAATGTTTTCAAAAATAGCTGCACCTAATTTCATTGTAGGATCAAACGGATACAGAAGGCTGAAGCGAAGGTCAAAGCATTAAAAGCGGTTCGATATAAGCGTGCTTTGAAATTCTATAGTATTCACATGAGTAGAAACAACTGAATGGTGCCAAGTTTAGAAAATACAAAGTATGAACTCTATAAACCAATATAAGCATCATCGTGTGCAAAATAGTTTGTGACGCAAAAAAAGGTTTAAATAGTGTATTTTAAAAAGATCTCCAAACTTTACGCACACATGTGTATCTGATCAACATATAGGCGATCGCATAAGCCCACCTCCAATAAAACCAGCAACAAACTGGTCTAAGAAGGCGTACACACAACTGAGATATCTAGCGATAATTTACTGAAGTAAATGGTATAGGAAGACGACTGCACAACTAAGTCCTGTAAGTGGCGCACTGAATCATGCGAATCAAAAAATTTGCACCGTAATACAGTATATTTCTTATCTTCTTTTACTGTTTTAGCCACTTTTCCCGTAATTAAAGCTGTGCTAAAATTACAAAATTGTATTGCTAAATAAATTCTAAGGCAGTCATTGTCCCTACCGTATATTGCTGAAGCATTATACTGCAAAACTCTGTCTCAAATACTTCTTGGCATAAGATATTGCTTATAAATCAATTACTTGGTCTATGCAGAAGATATTACGCATGATAAGTGTTTTTGCTTTTTATACTGCTTAAATATTTAAAGCAGGTGTACAGCATTTGATCTAAAACTCTGTAAGGAGATTTCCGGAAAGTTACGTTTCCAATTCGAATAGATCTGGTTGCTATGTGGAGCATTCCGTTCTCTTTGCATGTCCAGGGCACAAAAAAAAGAAGAAAAACGAATAACCAATTCCCATTTATGAAAAAGTATAGGTATTGAAGAATTAAAACAAATCGCAAGGAAAATCTCCGTAATGGTTCACTTGACAAAAAAAAGTACATTACAAATTATGTACTTTAAAGACATCTAATTTTTGTGCTGTAAAATGTTGTCTATATCTTACGGTTTACCAGTTATGCAGGACTCATGGAGAATGAAGAGGACTTTTTGATTACATTCTCAGAAAATTCAAGACATAAATTTCATTTGTCATGAAGATATCTTAAACGTATGATATTTTAATGAAAATCGTCAAAGCCATTTTTGCGAAAATCAAAATGTTCGAAAAATCGTCTATGTAAAGGTAGTATAGTGTGGGGGATTCTCTTTACAATCTTTGTGTCGCATCCTTGGAAGATACCAAACTCAATGTACCAAGTTTGGTATTTATCCGACTTTTTGAGTTATGCTGTTCATAGAAAGATACACACACCCGGACATGTTTTCAAAATGCTTTATTTGGATTTAGGGCACCTCAAAATATGTATTTCTGGTGAAATCTGATATAGAATTTTTGACAACCTAACTTACTATGCGTAAAAGAGAGTAAAAATAAAATAAAGAAGATAATTCAGCTGGTTATCCTGGTATGCTAATATGAAAATCAAAATAACGTGCGAATTAAATGCATATTAAGAAATAAAAGCTAATTAAGACGGAGAAAATACTTAAATGGTTTTCTTATGTGAGAGATGGTTCATCTGGTTGACAGCGCAGTAAAACTATAATTCCGTTGAGAAAATTGCAACACCAAGAAAGAATTTTCCGAATAACTCCAAACTTGGTGTAAGTGTAGAAGAGTGTGCAGGCTATAAGTGATTAGGTTTGCAGAGAGATGGGGTATACGTAGACCGAGCAGAGCTCTCTCGTGTCGGTCCGACAAGGTCAATGTTGCGACCAGTGTAGTCAGTGCAGAGCTGTCAAACAAGGTGGAAACAATTAAGTGAGTGCCAGTATGTCTCGTCGACGTCAAAGGGAGCCATATCAGCATGTGAGCGAGTTCGAACGGGGGAGAATGATCCGTCTCCGGGAAGCGAGTTTGTCATACCGTGCCATTTCGGCTCGTACAGAGGCATGCTGCTACGGCAGTGATGCGTGTGTGGAAGCTGTGGATAGATGAAGGTCGTACGCAGCGAAGAGCGGGCACAGGACCACGGAGCATGACCGCAGCACGGGATGACCATTATTTTGTCCGCATGGCCATAACGGACCGTACAGCTCCACCCACAGTGTTGGCTCGGCGCTGGAGTACTGCAACACGGGTGAACTTGTCTGCATCAACGTTTGTCGCCGTCTGCTGCAGGTTTGACTGGTTGCATGCATGCCATTAGGTCGGCTTCCATTGTCCAGAAACCACAAGCTGCTCCGACTGCAATACCGTCACTGGGCTACTGAGTGTCAAAATGCAGTCTTTTCCGACGAGTCCCGCTTCAACGTGTCCTACAGTGATGGTCGTATACGTATCCGGCGGTACCGTGGTGAGCGCAACCTGGAGGGCCGCATTGTTGAGCGGCATAGCGGACAAACACCAGGTGTGATGGTTTGGGACGCCATTGGTTACAACAATCGATCTCGCCTCCTACGAATTGAAGGCACTTTGAACAGCAACCGGTACCTAACGGTGGTTGTAGAGCCTGAGGTACTCCCCCTGCATCAGACATCTCCATAAGCCATATTTCAACAGCACAATGCCCGGCCACATATTACGAGGAATGTACAAGCCTTCTTCGAAGAGCGACGGGTACCATTGCTTCCCTGGCCTGCACGTTCGCCTGACATGTCGCCCATCGAACATGTCTGGGATATGGTTGGGCGGCACCTGTTGCGTCACGGTCCTTCGGTAACCAGTGTCACGGATTTGTGGGCTCGAATAAAAACTGCGCGGAGGGAAATCCCTCAGAAACTTATTCAGAACATTTTTGATTCAATGCCACCTTAAAGGAATTTACATTTCTTGAAGTTCCATATTGGCGCGCGCATATGTGTGTGTGTGTGTGTGTGTTGTGTGTGCGCGCGCGCGTGCTTAGCGTGGCACGAGTTTATGCATGATTTGTTAATTGGAATGATTTTATTTCAAACTCATATAATGCACAGATTTATCAAAATATTAACTTGAATTACGGAGTTGTACCAGTCACGTGCTTATCTCGTCCTCAAAGTAGCATTTTCGTAAAGTTGCTATTTTACCAAAGGTTAGATTTGCTTAATAAGCAGGTTTTGCGTATCTGAAAAGTTGGCGTAGTTGACTTTTCGATTAAAACTTTGCATTGGTTTGTAGCCATGTCTAAATTGCTTCATTACAGTCAACTTTATATTAACCTATGTTTCAGAAACTTTTTGAAAAGTTTGCAAAGCGAAACAAAGCTACAGATTTACAGAAAGCACCGACACTGTCCTTCCATTACCTGAGCAGAAGGACCTAATATTCCTATTGACGAAATTAGACAGCAGTGAGATCTGCATTTACAATATGCTTGTATTTTAAATACTGTATGTAAGCGCTTTACATTTTGCACCGTTTTACTTTGATTGTGGTTTTTTACAAAGGTCACTTTAAATGTATACCATAGTAAACTGATTTATACCCTGGTTAAAACAATAATGATAGGATACTTAAGTGAGCTTAGGGTTAGATTTAATGTGCTTCTGTTTTGTCGTGGAATTTACGTTGTAGCACTTATTATGAATATAATTTATCATTGTAGAATTTATTATGGAAATTTGGTAAATAATCCCAAAAGTTCTGGCCAGTTGGAGACCGAAAATTTGAATTAGGATTGAATGTTCAATAAAATATGAAATATGTCGACAATTGTTCTTCACGTTTTTAGTATTATTACTTTCTCTACTACGTATAGTAAGTAGGAGAAGTATTGTATTCCACCCAAAAATTGGATACCGAGATTTCACAGGAAATATATGTTTTGAGGCCCCCTGAATCAAAACAAAAGCATTTTTGGAAACATGTCCGTGTGTGTGATTGTGAACAGCATAACTAAGAAAAGAACAGTCGGATAATACCAAACTTGGTATTTAGGTTCAGTATTTTCCAGAGATGCGGCACGAAGGTTTTCAAGAAAATACCCCACCCCAGAAAATACCCTTTAAATGGAACATTCTTCGAAAATTTTAATTTTCTCAAAAATGGCTCTAACGACTTTGCTTAAAATATAATATATTTAAGATACTTTCATGACAAATAAAATGTATATCTTGAATTTTCTGGGAATGTTTCCAAAAGTGCTGTTCATTCTGAACGACTTATGCATAACTGGTAAACCATAAGAGATAGACAAAATTTTACTACACAAAAAATGTACATCGCGTTAAAATACACAATTTATGTCATATCCATTTTTTTATTGGGTGAACCATTTTCGAGATATTGCTTGTTATACCCTTAAATTTTCCAATACTTATACTTCTTCTCAAATGGGAATTAGTTAATCATTTTTACTTTCTCTACTACGTATAGTAAATAGGGGAAGTATTGCATTCCACCCAAAAATTCGATATCGAGATTTCGCCGGATATATATGTTTTGAGACCCACTGAATCCAAAAAAAGCATTTTTGGAAACATGTCCGTGTGTGTGTCTGTGTGTGTGTGTGTGTGTGTGTGTGTGTGTGTGTGTGTGTGTGTGTGTCTGTGTGTGTGTCTGTGAACAGCATAACTCAAAAACGAACAGTCGGATAAACACCAAACTTGGTATTTAGGTTCAGTATCTTCCAGAGATGCGACACGAAGGTTTTCAAGAAAATCCCCCCACCCCAGACTACCCTTTACATGGAAGATTTTGAGAAAATTTTAATTTTCTCAAAAATGGCTCTAACGATTTTGATGAAAATATCATATGTTTAAGATAATTTCATGAGAAATGAAATGTATATCTCGAATTTTCTGGGAATGTCTCCAAAAGTATTCTTCATTGTGAACGACTTTTGCATAACTGGTAAACCGTAAGAGATAGACAGAATTTTACTACACAAAAAATGTAGATCGCGTTAAAATACACAATTTATGTCATATACATTTCTTTTGTTGAGTGAACCGTTTTCGAGATATTGCTTGTTATTTCCTTAAATATTTCAATACTTATACTTTTTCTCAAATTCGTTATTCATTTTTTTATGTCCTGGACATGCAAAGAGAATGAAATGCGCCACATAGCAACCAGCGTTAAAATATTTGACTATCGCTTATAACCTACCATATTTCCCTTGCATCTACAATAAAATTACCAATAAGATTGACATCTCGATATCTCGATTAACATGAAGCATATGGAGAATAGGCGTTTGTAAAAATAGATTGTACAAGAGTAGAGAAAGTCATGTGAGTGTAACACATCAGATTTTTTTATGTCCTGCACATCAAAGAGAATGGAATACTCCATATAGGAACCAGCTCTTAAAAGATTTGACTATCGCTTAAAGTGTAGCAATTCCTCTTGCATGTACAAGCAAATTAACAATAAGATTAACATCTCGATATCTTGATGAACATGAAGCATATGGAGAATAAGCGTTTATAAAAATAGTTTGTACAAGTGTAGAGAAAGTCATGTGAGTTTAACACATCAGATTTTTCTACTTACTGCATGTAACAGATAAAGAAATAAAATTTAGTTCGCACTGCAACAGGTTCCTTTAACAAGCAAGCCAAGTTCTAATATTATACATAAGAATATATTTGGTCCATTGCAAACATAAAACGCATGAGTCTTTCTAAATATTTGAGTAAATTGCTTTAAAATGCTTGTGTTCCATTCCTAAACTGCAAAACAATTTTAACAGTCATATCAACAGCATTCTACCTACCAGAGTGCAGATCATTCTAAACCAGGTCAATCGCTGATATAGTATATCATATTTCAATTGAAAATATGCACAATCTCGATATAAGTTTGTACCGGTACTTCTTCTCTACCACATGCATAATACATAGAGAAGGTATTGCATTCCACCCAAAAATTCTATACCGAGGTTTCACCGGAAATATAGGTTTTAAGGCCACCTGAATCCCTGTGTGTATATGTGTTTGTGAACAGCATAACTCAAAAACGGAAAAATGCTAAACTTGGTATTTAAGTTCAGTATTTTCCAAGGATGCGACATGAATATTTTAAAGAAAATCCCCCTATCCCAAACTAGCTTTTAAAGGAAACATTTTTCGGCAATTTTGATTTTCTGAAAAATGGCACAAACAATTTTTTTAAAATACCGTATATTAAGCATATTTACGTGACGAATAAAATGTAGATCTTCAACTTTCTGGGAACCGCCTTTGAAGTACCCTTCATTCGTAAGGAATTTTAAATAATCTTGTATAACTGTAAATGTTAAGCGATAGACGAAAGCTTACTACACCAAACATGTAGACTTTTTAAAATAAAATTTGTTTCAAATAAGTTTTTTGCGCAATAATACATTTCTGAGATATCCATTATTAATGGTTCAAATTCCTCACTTCTTGGTAACTCTTTGAATGTCCTTTCAACAGTTGTTTCCCGTCATTACATGGAAACAGTATGGAATTTTTAGGCCAGGGTATAGCGTCCAGTTCTTATAAATTTGACTATCACTATTCTCTTTGTATTTATAACGAAATTGTAATGTAGCTATTTCTGTAAATGTTTATTTGGATTAAAATGAAGTAGATAGAAAGATAAGCTTCAGTAGGAATACTTTTTATACTCACTAATAAACGATAGAGGGTAGAGAAAATCATTTGAATGTATCACATCAGATTTTTAGAAAAACGTACGTCTGTATGTCTGTGAACAGCATAACTCCAAAAAATCTATGTGTTATACTCACATGAATTTCTCTACTCTTGTACAAACTATTTTTACAAACGCTTATTCTCCATATGCTTCAGGAAAATCGAGATATCGAGATGTTAATCTTATAGCTAATTTTCTTGTAGATGCAAGGGGAATTGGTAGGCTTTAAGCGATAGTCAAATATTTTAAGAGCTGGTTGCTATGTGGTGTATTCCATTCTCTTTGCATTACCAGGACAAAAAAAAATGAATAACGAATTTGAAAAAAAAGTATAAGCATTGGACAATTTAAGCAAATAACAAGCAATATCTTGAAAATGGTTCACTCAACAAAAAAATGTATATGACATAAATTGTGTATTTTAACGCAATCTACATTTTTTGTGTAGTAAAAAGTTGTCTATCTCTTATGGTTTAACGGTTATGCAAAAGTCGTTCACAATGAAGAATACATGAAGCATATGGAGAATAAGCATTTGTAAAATAGTTTGTACAATTGTAGAGAAAGTCATGAGAGTGTTCACATCAGATTTTTTTCACTTAGAAACACCTCAGCTGGTTTTGAATGAGGGCAAACTGTCATGTAATAAGCTTTCGAATTTTATAATAACAGTCTCCGAGGAATGAAATTGGACAGGCATCAACTAAGAGAAATAGTGATTGTTAGTGAATTCAGTGAAGAATGTAAATGCAATTGAAGTTCGGGATTTTGAAGATAATGCGAGTTATATCATAGCTGCTGATTATAAACAATACCTATCGAATATGAATATTGTAACGACCCGAGAAATAGCAAGAGGTATACAGCAGTGGTGGCGAAAGCGCGACTCGCGAGGCACTGTGACTCGCAGATGCAACTCCTTTTCTAGCCGTCTATTCATTTGTTTTTCATGTGCTGCTGAGCGGTGTAGTGCGTGTTGCAAATTTTATGACTCGAGAGAGAAAGACATTTTCGCCACCCTGGCTGTGCAGCATCCACTCACTCACTAGGGCAGGGGAAAAACACCCGCCTAGGGGCCAAGCACCGATCGGAAGAGAGTGCAAGTTGAGGCGGCATAGAAAACTTGGGTAACGCTCCTCCTCATGCTTTGGTACTTTAGCTTAAGGGCCTAGGGCCCTGTATGTAAGTATGTCAGCTGGTTACATTTCTTTTCTAGTTCCCGAGGTTGCGCGTTCAAACCTGGCGGAGGGTAAAAATCCTTAGCATGGCTTACTTTGAAAGGAAAGTAAAGCCGGTGGTCCCGTGTCGAAGATTTACGGAACGTAAAAGAACCTCAAGCCTGATAAAGTGAGATAGAAGTATCTTTTAGGTTATTAGAACCATGTTTAAGTGCCAATTTGAAGGTTGTATTGTAGTTATTCCCACCACGGCTTGGGTGTCAATTTGAAGGAGTATATTGCTACGTTATTAGTCCCACGTTTAGGAATCAACTTTGTATTTTAATGTTTCTTTAAATACTACATATTTATATTTGCCTCGGCTGCGTCAGTATTAATTTGTAGAAACATGCATCTCTTAGCAGGGGGTGATGCGGCTAAAGAATGTAGGCTTACACAAATTATAATTTTTATCTCACTCCTTTTTTAATCCTTCACACGATTGACTTACACTTCGCTGATATAGAGAGCTGTGAGATTATTCTTAATTGCACTTTTAAACACGTAAGCTTTATAATATTCTCCCCGTAATGAATTTTATGTCTCACACTGAATACGTACCGAGTGAACAAATTGCTCAGGTACGTTGCCTTCGAGCGACTGGTGTTTACCGCTTAAATTTGTAAATTTTTCTTTTTCACGTCTCTGATTGGCTAATTTTACTCCAATAGAATTCTTTTATTCAACTTTCAGCTTTTCTAGTATTTTATTGGCTATTTGTGAACTGTTTTAAATATTATATTATTGTTCTAAGGATTACTAGTAGCATTATTAAACTTTCCAAATTCATTATTGCCTCAAGGTTACCTCATTGTTAGCAACTTTCGGATTATATTCTCACAGCTACAACATTATTAAATTACTTAATACATTCACATAACATTATTATACATGTACACAATAATATTAAAAAAATACAATGACTGTTACATATATTTTATATATTAGTTGCACACATATTGCTTTAAGGCGGGCTGTTATTACATTTTATATTATATAAATATACTGAAATCATTTAAGTGTTAAAAATACTGCTTCAAAAGAGGTCTCTGAGCAAAATTTTCTCTGAGCCCAATATAGAATGGCACATTAACGACCATAGTAGTTCCAGCACACAGACGTTCTGTATAGGGTTTCGAGGTGGTTTTCTCTTGTGGCCTCAATTCGGTCAGCTTAAATAATCCTGGGCTGTGAGGTGTCAGCATGCTTTTGATCATGTACCCTGATTTCTCTGCGATATCTGGGGTTGTTTCCAGCTACAATATTGTTGCGACCGGAGTTATTTAGTCTTTAATTCGCATGACAGATGGATGGATAAATGGACGGACGGATGGGTGTGTGGATGGATTTTTATGTGTGCCATTCACAGTACATACATACAAGTTAAAGGTGAAAAAATTGAACCAAAGAAAATAATAGAGAAAAATTGCCTCTGACTAATTGTATAAATTTAATCTGGCTTTGCGCACATTAGCCAGAACATTGCAAATTCCTTTGATCAGTCAGTGAATCCAAACATGCAATCTCCTTGTAGCAGGACGTAAACGTTTTTCTTTGAGTTTAATTGTTCACTGGTTCTACCACTGTGCACATTACGCCAAAATAT
Organism: Deroplatys truncata; assembly: GCA_030765065.1. Lineage (NCBI taxonomy): Eukaryota > Metazoa > Arthropoda > Insecta > Mantodea > Mantidae > Deroplatys > Deroplatys truncata. The sequence goes on along the minus strand of CM060978.1, from coordinate 213,720,146 downwards.
ACACCCGATCTTCATTCAAAACGCAGAATGGGCAGTCATTTTCTGTGCCCTTCAGTCTCCCAGTCTAAACCATGCCACTTCTCATCTCTCCTTTCTTCTAAACTATATATGCCTCTTTATTCCAATTCAATTTTATTTCATTTGCTACACTTGGAGAAGATTTAAAAGCTCAGGGTAGCAGAACAGAGTGGAATGGAGCAATTGCAAGCCCTAGAAATCTAGAATATACCTAAACAATCCCACATACCTCTAGTAGTCCCGGCGATTGTTGATGCGCCCAGTTAATATCCAACAATTCTTCGGATCTACTCATTTTGTGGCGCATTTGGCAAAACTTGTGATTCTTAAGTACCGCTATCATCAACCTTCTAGTTTTATCGATTTCCGTCCTATTTTAATTACACTTTCTGACGTGTCGTTATCTTGCTCATAGTTCATGTTGGATGTAGGACCGTTACAATAACATGTATGTTTACAGGATGAAATGAATAATAGTAACGAAACCATTTCTCCCAAAATGAGTTCTTGTAAGTCTTTTTCTTCAAAACTAACACCTCGTTGCATTTTTAAATGTTATTTCCCTCGAGAAATTAACTCCTTTATAGACCTAGCAGGTAAAGTTCAGAAATATTAGGAGAATGCGGATCCCCGCCTTTTGCCGTTTGATCAGTTGAGAAAAGAATTTGGGCTATTCCCAGGATCCTATTAGTGGGCTAAAACTTCAATGTCGAACTTCAGCAGCTGGTTTAATAGTGCATTGCGTTCTAGACAGAGACTTACGTAGTGGACTTCAATAAACACTGGAATTCCAATTTAAAAGTGTAATTAAAGGGAATAAGCGCTTGTGTTTTTGCCGAAGAGTGCACATTTTCACTTTTTATAATCGTAGGACAAAACGCGAGGGTCATTCCTGTTTATTACTTGTCTCTCAAAAAGAGTTCAAGAGAAGTTTGTTATTTCATCGAGAGATTGCTGCAGATAGAATTTCTTGGAAAAAAAAGAAAGAAAGAAAAACGTCGATAGTAGTTTACTTCAGTATAGTGTTTTATACCGAAATCCATAATCGTCATGCTTCGTCATCATCGCGGCTGCTTTTATATCACAAATTATGACAGCTTCTTCTACTTTATCTTTGTTTTACTTTCCCTACCTCTTATTAAGGGGAAACTAAAAGCCCTATAACACAATTCAATCGGCTAAATGCATGCCTCTTTATCTCAGAAACTACGAGACTTAAGGTATACGAATGAAATTTTTACAGCAGGTAGATTCATGTCTATAAGTTCACCAATAAGCTTTTATCCAATAAGTTTGTTTATTAATGAAGATAGGATTATTTAGATCTTTTGATTAAAATATACCAACAATTATTTCTTTAAAAAACTGATGTGTTACACTCACATGACTTTCTCTACTCTTGTACAAACTATTTTTATAAACGCTTATTCTCCATATGCTTCATGTTAATCGAGATATCGAGATCTTAATCTTATAGCTAATTTTCTTGTACATACAATGGGAATTGGTAGGCTTTAAGCGATAGTCAAATATTTTAAGAGCTGGTTGCTATGTGGCGCATACCATTCTCGTTGTATGTCCAGGACATAAAAAAATGAATAACGAGTTCCCATTTGAGAAAAGGTATTGGAAAATTAAAGAGAATAACAAGCAATATCTCGAAAATGATTCACTCTACAAACAATCAAAAAATGTATATGACATAAATTGTGTATTTTAACGCGATCTACATTTTTTGTGTAGTAAAAGTTTGTCTATTTCTTATGGTTTACCAGTTATGCAAAAGTCGTTCACAATGATTAATACTTTTGGAGACATTCGCAGGAAATTCAAGATATACATTTTATTTGTCATGAAAGTATCTTAAATATATGATATTTTAATCAAAATCGTTGGAACCATTTTTGAGACAGTTAAAATTTTTGAAAAATGTTCCATGTAAACGGTAATCTGGGGTGGGGCGGATTTTCTTGAAAACCTTCGTGTTGCATCTCTGGAAGATACTGAACCTAAATACGAAGTTTGGTGTTTATCCGACTGTTCGTTTCTGAGTTATGCTGTTCACAGATACACAGACAGACACAGACACACACACGGACATGTTTCCAAAAATGCTTTTTTTATTCAGGAGGCCTCAAAACATTTATTTTCGTTGAAATCTGGGTATCGAATTTTTGAGTGGAATGCAATACTTCCCCTACTTATTATACGTAGTACAGAAAGTAAAACTACGTAATCATGCTATTTACATAAGTAGATCCAAAGCACTTAGAGTTGCTTTAATTATCCCAAAAAATTATTTAGCTATCTTTGATAGCTTCTGAGAAAAGTCATTTGCTGAAGAAAATGAAATTCACAGAAAAGACTGTTGAAAGCAAAATTGGAGAAAGCTAACGCATACATTTGGAAATAAAGAAACCGCATGGGTTGAGCTCACATATGCTGCCATACTTAAGAGAAGTACCGATTGTTAGAGCAAACTTACCCTAAATTATGGGCTAAACTTTACCACGTTACTCCAAAGTGAGTAGGAGTTTGACTTCTTTCTGTGAAGTGCTGCACAATAATTCAAAGTACAAAATGGCAGATGCAGTATGATTTTAAAAACCGAGCGGGATGGCTCAGGCGGTTTCATCTGTGGCCTGCATTCGGGAGGTCCCGGATCAATCCCCGGCGACCGCCCACTCTAGCCCCTGGATTTTTCGTGGTTTCCCCGACTTGCCAGGCGAATGTTGCGGTGGTTCATCTCCTACCACTACTCTCCTTCCTCTCATTTCCTGTACACATCATCTTTCTTGTCATCTTTTTCAGGGTTGTAGGACCAGGTGATGGTGTCCGGCGGGTTACACCTGGGCGGTGACTTGCGCTCTGTAAACTTTTCTTCGCTGCGGTACCGCTTAGTTAGGTCTCTCCTCAGCACGGGGACCCTGCAGGTTGGTGGCCTGTAGACAGGTACCGTAGGTGTATAATGCGATAGCTGGAAACGTTAGGGACCCTGTCCATGCTTGCGCCTTCGGCATCCGGATCTGGTCGCCTTTCGGTTTTCTCAACTCATCCCCCTCCCAGGGTCACGTTGGAAGTACAATGAGCCTACTGGTCTGCCTGCGGTGCTCTTCCCAGTTTCCGGGTACCCCTCCGTATACGTACCTTTAACTTTATCAAATTTTAAATGCTATTTTAAAATTAAGTGTGGGTATATATAACTAACTGGGAAATTCCAATTCATAAACTGCACAAAAAACTAAAAACATAATTTTATATTAGTTTTCACTATTTAATATTCCTGTAACGTGGGGTAAGCATTGCATTCGAAGAGCAGAATGGATGTCCATATTTCACAGTAAACATTAATTTTTAAGCCTGCGGGATAAAAATAGCAAGAGAACATAAATAAAAAAAAAGAATTTCCACTAGCATGCGTGATTACGTGCACATCCACAGCAGAACTCAAAACTGAAACGTCGGATAAATGACAAAATAGTCATCTAAATCACATATATTTAGACATCAACAGCGTAGATATTCTAATTATTCCAACAAAGCTAAAGTATTATCTCATGTAACTTTCTTCTCGACGTTAATAACCAAAGTATACACGTTTTTATTTAATTGTTCACGCATTATAAGCGGTAAATCTAGACATTTTAAGTGGTCGATATTCTACCTCTTACTATGTATGTATGTGTCCAAGCCAAGAGTTTGTGATACTAAAATCAATATATACTGATCTGCATTTCAAACAGTTGCATACTCTCTCAGACTCCTCTGAATTTAACACAAAGTAGGTATAATCATAGTGTTGACTTGTTAAACCAACTTCTTATAATTTGTTGTTGTTAGAAAATTAATCTCCTTTAACCGGTTATGTAATATCGGACGATGAATGAAATGAGTGAAATCATGCTCAAATGAACCCGGGGCCTATAGAGCTTATAGCTAACCGAAATTCGATTTTCAGGATAAAGGAAAACCCTAACCAAGATTCGAACACGCGAGCTCTTGAATGTGAGACAGACACGCAACCTCCACACCACAGAGGCAGGCTATGAATATTGATAATGTAAAACAAGAAAAATATCTTATATGAATAGTTATGAAAATAAATTTATGTCAAAACCGAGCCCACAATCTGAGGCATCAGAAATGGGATTCTTGAGTATTACTGGGTGCTTTTCTAGAAGAAAAAATTAAGATAATGGAACTTTTAAATTAACTGAAAAACATACGAAAACGAGGTTTAGTTTTTCATCATAGTGTAAAATTGTATTTCGATTAGTTTTAAAGCTTTAGTTAAAATCTTTCCTTAAGTATTTTTATTCCAAAGAAAATATAAATAAATATATTTATTTATGTGTTTATGACATGAAAGTTTGTATCGAGAAAATAATTGGATGAGTTATTGCATAAGATTTAGAAATAATTTTGTTCTAATAATCCATAATGCACTACTTAGACATTTGTGCAATAATTTTCTTTTATTTTGAAAATACTTTTGGGGATTAAAGTCTTGATTGTATATCTATAACAATTAACAGTTCAACTAATCCTAAGGTTATCAGACGAATTTTGATCTCGCTCTTAAAAAAAAATCCGCCACTGATGTTTGAAATAACTAGCTCGTAGGTAAATAAAGGTTGCTAGAAGTTGTGAAATTTCAACATGTACCGTAGTCGCCTGTATGAAGTATATTACGTAACAGCACCCTCCTACATTACATTAACATTAGAAGCGGTGGATATCAAAATTTGCATCAGCGTGTAGAAAACAAGGCTTTGGAATTTCAAATGAATGCTTAAATAAGCCCGCTAACGGTTATTTCACAGTGCTTTGCTTGCAATCTGCTTCACGTGGAGATAACTTTCGCATGTAAAGAAAGTGGCATACAAACTGTACATTTCAAAGGCGAATTACAGCATAGTAGACGAGAAAAGGAAGGCAACTGCACTTTCAATCAAAATTTGAATAATGTTGCGCTATTGGACTATGAGGTGCACAGATGGGTGTAGGAAAATGAAAGGTGTGCGAAGGGCGTATACTTTTAAACTAATTTTAGCTTTTTGCTTTTTACAAGTTGCTATCAAGATTAAGGATACTTGATATCGCTTGTGTGGCACTCATCATACTTAAAATAACTGTTGCAGAAACTAAACCTTTCAAAACTGTAGTTATTCTATGTAGATTTTTGCCATAGACTAATCTAATTTTACTGAATTTAAAATGACTCTGACAATGTTTTGAATGTTTATATGCTACAGCCTTTTGAAAATGGGATGTATTTTTAAAACTTTTTCTATAGGGTCTTTCAACAAGAGTGTCCTATCTTTAACATGTGATAGCTGCCGTTGTTATAGAGTTACAGCAGTCAGTTTTTTCATGTGGTTACAGTTGTTATTCTCAAATAGCCGTGGAAAGTTACAGCATTCAGCAACGAGTAGAAATTGTGAAAATTTATTATCAAAATGGATCATCTGTTCGCCAAACCTTCGTCCTTGCAAGAGAACGATTCGGCGTTTGATCGATACATTTGAAAGAAGTGGTTCTTTCAGTGATCAAAGAACGCCTGTACGTAATCGACGTAAGCGCTCCAACGAAAATATAGGCGCCGTTCGTGAGAGTTTACACGAGAACGGACACAAATCAATTGCTCGTCGAGCGCAAGAATTGGAGCTTTCGCCGACCACAACTTGACGAATTCTGCATCTGGACTTGAAGTTTCAGCCTAACAAATTGGTGTTAAATCAAGAACTAAAGCCCAACGACCATAGGTTGCGCCGTGTATTCGCTGACTGGGCTATGGAGCAATTGGAAGCTGACCCGGTTTTTTGTCGAAAAATAATTTTTAGCGACGAAGCCCACTTTTGGATGGATGGTTGTGTTAACAAACAAAATTGCCGCAATTAGAGCAATCACAATCCAATGCAGATTGAACGACCACTTCATCTCCAAAAGGTTACTGTGTGTTGTGGATTTTGGTATGGTGGAATCATTGGTCCATATTTTTTCCAAGATGAAGGTGGAGAAGCTCTGTCATGGAGAAAGATTCGGGCTCTTATAAGGGACTATTTTTGGCCTCAATTGGATGTTATGGATCTCAGAAACATCTGGTTTCAGCGAGATGGTGCCACATGTCATATTGCTCTCGAAACAATCGATCTTTTGAAGGAGAAGTTCAGAGGTTTCATCATTTCCCGTGGTGGTGATGTTAACTGGCCCCCGAGGTATTGTGATTTAACGCCGTTGGATTACTTCTTGTGTGGTTATGTTAAATGTCGAGTTTATGTCAACAAGCCAGAAACAGATGAACAAGTTATTCGTGAAGTTGGACCTAATTTACGTTCTTCTGTCAACTTGGGTCAACCGTATACGCGCAACCCAATGAAGTCGCGGCGGTCACTTAACTGATGTTCTCTTCCACACGTAATGACATTAATTATGTTCCAAAATAAAAAAAAGAAATAAATATCTATCATTTATAGAACGTGTTTTATTTAAGTTCAAGATAGGAGACTCTTGTTGAAAGACCCTATATTATTGGTACACTTTTATCAAGCACTGTTATAGACTGAGATCTTCATTCATTTATTAGTTATCATACTTTAAGCCAAGGCTTTCCTTTCTTGTAAATGACATTGTTATTTTGAAAGAAAGAAATAGGGTGTGATAACATTTGAATAAAACTTTTTAGTGCATTAATATACATTTTTTTAAAATATGATGTGACCTTAAGGAAATAATATTTCGCCTGAAAATACAATAAACCTGTAAATTAAGCTAGTTTAAAATTTTATAACAATCAGAAAATAGCTTTTGAGAAAAGTGAACAAATGCGAATGCATGATTTAACTTTTTAAATATTTTCATCCAACTTTAAAAAGCAATAAAACAAAAATTATTTAAGGCAGTAGTATTTTAAAACCACTGTAAAAGCAAAAGAATTGTATTATTGTCAAAAACGTGTTTGGAATAAAATGTATAGTTTATCAGAGATAATAATATATGTAATGGCTACAAAGCGTCCTTAAAACAAAACAGTGTGTAACTACGGCCTTCAGCATGCTCCATTCGTTGAATAAAGACAAAAAAATTGGATTACCAAATGTTGTGCAAACGTTTAACCTTGGTTAAGGGCATACACGAATCTAATTAACAACAATAACCACATCGAAAATTTTCCCCAACTCCGAAATCGATGCCAAATTATCAGAATTCTGACTCGTATGTCTATTCATTTTCTTAAAGCTCAAAAAACAATTTTGTGGCTTTTGTTTTTAAACATAGTTTCTGTCAATTCATAAAGCCCCGGAATGCCCCATTTTCCAAATCTCATATTTTCCAGCAAAATTCGCTTTTATTGTATATTAGGGCACAGGGATTTTTTGCATTTGAATTTCCATACACAGTGTAGATTACAGAATGTCCATAGAAACATGCGTTTCTTTCCCAAGAGGAAGTGGATTAAAGTAAGAATGATGGCATATTACTACTTGACAATATATTACATAAATTAATTAATAAGCCGAATTTCTTTCATTTAATAAGTTTACACTTCTATAAAATACATAATTACAACTTCAGAAACCCTTATTCTTCCACAATTCTTTAAATTCTTAACGGCTTCAATCCATTGAATTAAATTACAATTATTACATACTGGCTTCTTGCTGTCACATTTACCGATATATTTCAAATTTAGAACACCAATAAGTTTATATTTCGCTCGATCAATCTTTTCCGGTTAATAATTACTAAAGATAATTTTGGATAAGTTAAACCAAAAGGAATTTAGAAACGCTGTCCGCAATGTCTTCTGTCTAAACGTTGCCCTGCTGTTTTCCTCGTGAAATTCCTCACCGTCGAAGAAAGATTAACTCCAGCTTCGTCCACTGCACGGTGAGCAGAGCTGGGACTGAACAGACCCTTGCGCAGTCGACGACCACATTCGCCGACGTACTACGTGAATCAAATTAACTGTGCCCTTTCTTCTTGGTCTTGACGTCTCCTTTACAAAGCACCACCATACTCATTTCACAATTGTTCTCGTAGATGTCAACCTTCCTTTAGTGCAGCCCGTAGTCGCCTAGAGTAGATTTCTCCGGGGGAGGGTTAATTTGACACACCATACATTGATTAATTTTGCTTATCCCTATTCTTGCTTGTTTTATAACATATATACAGCAATTCCATTTTAAGATCTCTATATGATTTTATCATGGTTCATCTCAAACTACTAAAATGAACTTGCTTCCCAGTATCCTAAGTGCATATTCAGAGTTTCCTTAAACAACGTTTCTTTAACCTATGTTCCTGTTCAAACATTTTCCAATCAAAAATCGTATAAAAACGTTTCCATCTTAGCACATGAAATACATTTACAGTCAAATCTTTCCTTAGCTAATGAATATTCCTTTACTATTTTTCCACCATTCTACGTTTTATTTCCATTATCGTTGTTCACTACAAAATGAACTTTGCGTTATTCTACGAGTCACAACTTAAAGACGAAGTCATTGACACTTTCGGATTTCTATATGAATAAAGCAATTGAGTAAGTGATTTTATCCAACTCGGCTACGTAATATGAAATAATATGAGATTAAAAGTGAGTTATTAATTGGCACTTTACCGCACTAGTGCCAAAATTATTTAAATTCAAATAGTATCACCAAATTACTCCAAAAATATTTATTTCTTATTTATTATTTACAATTTTGGTACACTCTTATATTTTTCAGAGATTTTAGTCACATTCGCAACCATTTGAATATAAAATTCTACATATTCGTCTACATCAGCCATAATTAATCAAAGTATTGTAGAGATTAAATTTATGTTTACTTACACATTTCTTCAAAACTTTTTATTCTAATATAATCCTATCACTGCCACAATTGAAGTGCTTATTACAAACTGCTTCTAAGAAAGATATAGTCAAAAATAACCAAAATAGTCCTATGCGATGAAGTCACATTACTTTCTCTGCTAATTACATATTTAACACATACCTTATACAGCCATCGATTAACAATTTATTCTTCTAAGTTTCTTTATTTACGATGTATTTTTTGTTAAAATTATTTCAAATGAAGCAAAAAGACATTCGCCATATACAAAGTTTGGAAGCATTATACAAGTGTTTATCGAAATCACGAAGGAATAAATTTGGTAGCTACAGTAACGAACTCACGAAGAAAAAGAAGAAAAGTAGAATCGGAATCTTTCAAGCAAAATTGTCAGGTTTTGTCGGGAAATATTTGTATTAAACTCTTTGTTCTTCGTTTTCTTTAGTTTCTTTCTTTTCAGCACGAGTAGAGGATCTTTTCGCAGTGGTTCTCTGATTACGTCCAGACATCACTTGAAGGAATGCGGTTGTCTGGCTGAGTTTGAAGCGTCCGCGCGTAGAGGGTGAAGGTAGCTTGAAAAACCGGGTATCGTTCGTCGTCGGCGGATGCCTGGGACTTCTTCGAGGTCACCGGTGTTAGGGATACGAGTACTTTTCGGATTACTAGTTACTTTTGGACTGGTGTATTTTAAAATTTCCTGTTTCTGCTTTTGGTATTCTTTCAAAATAAATTTTCCGTCTCCGTTTATTTCTTTTAAATATCAGTTGTATTAATGGTAATTTTCCCTTTTCCCTTAGATTGTATGCTACTTATTTTTACAATGTAGGTGTTCATGCTTTACTGATTTGAGTGTTTGCTGTAATTATTCCTGTTCCTCCCTCATCAGGTGCAAATTAATATATGGCAGAGCAAGGTTCACCAGTAAGACAGTTCTGGGTAGATGGGTCGTGGAATATTGTGCAACATGATGTATTTATATTTGAAACATATAGTGACATATTTTTAAAACGGTTAATGTTACAAGAATTACTTTAATGTATAATTTAATGAGGTCTATATTTCCTTCGGTAACTCTTTTATGGTTTCTTAGTTACACAAAATTCAATCAGAATAAAGATGACGTCACAGATTATTCATAGAAAATCCGGGATATTACTGATATGAATATTTTAAGCACCTGGAATTATAATAATCGTTAAAAGGCATTTTTGAGAAAATCAAAAATAAGAGAAAGTGTTCCATGTAAAGGTAGTTTGGAGGTGATTTTCTTGAGTTCTTTCCACGTCACATCTTTAGAAACTAAATAACAAACCTGGTAATCTTTCGATTTTTCGTTTTTAATTATGCTGTTCAGCTAACGCTCGCTATATACGTACACATACTACATGGTTCAATGCGTAATGCATATGCTTTTCTTCTTATTTAGGATTTATTTAGCTGGAACGGAAATATGTCAAATTAATCCCTAATTGATTAGTTATAATACCGTTTATTCGATACAGTCTCCGTTCGAATCCATGACTTTCTTCCAGCATGATGTAAGAATTCCAATATTGCTGCGGCAGCTTTCAGCTGATTTCCTTGACAGTCATGTCCGACTTCGCCTAGGACCTTCTAATTGGTATCATATCTATGGAGTGAGATCCGGGGTGTAGAGTGAATGAGAAAGAACAGTCACCCACGATTTGCGATTGCTTCACATGTGCGCAGTCTTGTGTGTGGCTTTATCATGTTTAAGGGACGCGTTGAACTATCGTTGGTGTCACAAATGGTTGCGGCCGTCCCGAACATTGAAGATCTGATAGTCTCGCTTTTATGTGATGTGAATCTAATACTCTGCTTACACAAGACAGATTTTACTGCTATCCACTGCCTTAACTCTCCAAAAAAATTAAAGTCAACGCTCTCCTGCTTCACACCCTCCCAAAAAACAGCCACTTCATATGCAGCAGCCACTTTTCAACAAAACTATGATGCTATAATGAAGACAACAATAAGACTTCTTGGCATTGCTGACAAAAGTTTGTGGTTGCGTATATAAAGGTTGGTACTACTGCAACATCCCATTTCACAACGAAACAAAAATATATCCATTACTTATTCAACCGAACTAGTACATGGATCTCTTCCCAAAAATTTCCGGTGAAATCTTTATTTGGATCTTTTAATGGAATTCAATACTTCCTCCACCTTCCACAGGCAAGTAGTAGAAAAAGTAATAATGCAGCCACTTCTATTAAACAAATCATTTTTACAAAATGAATAACATATCACGATATAATCACCATAACTTAATATTACACTGCCCGACTGCTTATATAACTTTGCTTTCGCCTTCTTTGACTTTCTAATTTCTTATTGCGCTAGGAGGAGAGTAAAACAGGGTTATAATATCCCGCTGACACTTTCAATTTATTTGTATATGAAAACCTGATGTTGTTCAATGAATGGCAATGCCGTAACTTAAATGCCAACATCAATTTGTCGGACAGAAAATAGAACTAAAATCCTAGGAACCATTTGGTAATGAATGAGCAATGTCAGTTAAGTGAAAATCAAGATGTGATATTCAAGCATGGGGAGGTAGAGAGCGATCGTTTTATGGCCTGTTCCGAATCGCATGTATGCGTGCTCCGCGTGCTGTCTGCTACACCGGGGGTTTTCCGTTCTAAAACTGCCGCGTTATATACTCATGAGTAATAGTAACAGGCACTGTAATGAGTACTAACCTTGTTGTAAATGGTGTCCATATATATTGAGTAATTATTGGCATTTCTCGTCACGAGGTTGTAATTCATGAACAATAGTCTCACTGTAGCGTTTCAATGTTATAAGATTTTCCATCTCTATGATGTGAGAATAGCGCGTCTGCCTCAAATTCAAGAGCTTCGAGTTCTAATCTCGGTAAGGATGAGTTACCTGAATAAGGTTTCTCCGGGATTTTCCGTTATCTGAGAGTACTATTGGGTTGTCTCATAAGTTCGTTCGTTTTCCTCGCAATAGCGCCTGAAAATCCTGAACCCTCTGTCCACTCAAGTTATCATAGTTGCCTAACCACCGCTATGACTTAAAGGTCAACAACAGACTCGCTATTGGATATATCAGTGTGTGTTTGTGACTGACGTTGGATGGAACAGCGTGAACTTGTGTTTAAAAACTATGGAAAGCAAAAAGGAACATTTCCGATATCTAATGCTGTTTTACTATCGTAAGGATAAAACCGTCTCACAATGCCGACAGAAAATTTGTGCTGTCTACAGGGAAGATGTAGTAACGAATCGACCATGTCAAAAGTGGTTTAGTCGATTTCGAGCTGGAAATTTCTCCCTAAAAGATAAACCTCGGTCTGGACGACCAATAGTTACGATGATGACGATGATGATAATATGGGGGTTAATGGCGCTAAACATCTGTGGTCATCAGCACCCTTATAACGTATACCAATGGTTACGGAGGTGGAAAGAATTCATGAGTCGATAGTCAGCAATCCACAAATGACAACTCGGCTGTTGGCATTGGAGCTCAATTTAGCTCGTGCTACTTAGTCAGAAACTTGAAAAAAACTGGTTTACGTAAATATTCGCAATGTGTGGGTTCCTCACGAACTCAGTGCAGCGAATTTGATTCAGCGCGTTTCCATCTGTGGCTCCTTATTGATACGCAATAACAATGATGCTTTTCTGGAACGGCTGGTAACTGGAGATGAGAAGTAAACTGTGTACAACAGCGCCCTTGAGAGTAAATCATGGCGCAAGAAAGGGTAGTCATCACTATCAGTTCCTAAACCACGGCTGCATCCGATAAAGGTTATGCTATGCATTGGTGGGATTGCAAATCCTGTATTACGAACTTCTTCCGAATAATGAGACTATCGATTCCGAGAAATAATGTTCTCAGTTGGATCGTCTCAAGGCAGCCATTGAAGAGAAAAGACCGGAATTGGGAAACGATGTTGTCATTCACCATGACAACGCCGGACCACACACGTCCATGGTGACCCGTCAAAATGTTGAGGGTATGTGTCACCTCAACCGCCGTATTCTCCAAACATTGCCCCATCCGACCTTCATCTATTCCGTTCCCTGCAGAAATTCCTGAATGGCAAACGCCTCTCATCCTTGGAGGACTGTAGACTAAACCTCGAACAGTTCATCAACCAGAAAACCCATACATTTTGGAGAAATGGAATTTGTAAGCTTTGTGAGAAATGACAATATATTGTCGAGAATAATGATGTATACTGCAGGAAATAAATAGTTTGTTTATAAAACCTAATTTCCGTAGTTGCTTATCTTTTGAACGACCTTGTGTTTAAAGTTTGTAAACTGAAGGTTCGTCAACCACACTATCACAGCTGTGCTGCGGTTGAGGTGTATTCCCAGGCGTTCTTTGTGATTTAAACGAAAAACGAACGAACTTATGAGACAACCTAATATTTTAGTGTCTCGTAACTCTAAGTTCTAGGAAAGCCGGGTCCGTTTGACCATTATTTCAACCATTTCGTTCATTCACAACCGATATAGTCTACTCGATTACAGGACGTTAAATTAAGCATAGAAACGCAAGCAAGAAACATAACATCCTAATAGTAAATGGCTACTGAAACCTAATAAAAGTGTTTGAAACACCCACTTGCTGTGCAACACTTAGATGCTACTTTGGAGAGCGTTCGAATGTTGCACCAATTTCGTCAATTTTTTCCTTCGTTGTTTTTCGCTTCCTAGATTTAGCAATTAGCGACCTTGTTGTTCTAAACTTATTTACCAGACATCGGACAGTATCTATATTTGGAACGAATACCACGAAAACAAATGTCACCTGAAATTGTCTACACACCTGTCTGCAAGATTCGGTTTTTACGTATGTATCTTGCATAAAAATTCGTTGTTCAAGCAGGAGTTTTTGGACATTTTAGGGGATTAATAACAACACAATAACAACAACAATAATAATACTCAAAAGAAATTCACAAACAACACAGATGCTTGAATAACCTTTCACTTTTGAGATGCACAATGAACAAACTCTAGTCTTTACCGACATTGGCATTCAAAGCCGAAAAAGCGTAACCTTGAACGGGCCAATGCACTGCAAGTGAATCACGTACACACGGGATCGTGGCCGGGCCACAAAACGACTGCTCGGTATAAGGAGAAACGCATGTGAGACATGAAGAATGTTAAAGAATCTACATATCTTATTCATGAAAGTGGATGAGGGATGTAACAAAAAAATCCACATCTATGGAAAAAATAATAGTCATTAAAGTCTCTTATAAAAGCTCCTGCTTTACTAATTAAAAACCTTGATAACAATGTATTATTATATCTATTAAACAGAGCGGAAATTTGAGGGTGTAAAAATACTGAAAAACTGGGCTGCCTCCAAATTAGTTTTCTTAAGCGAATTCAATAGATGCCAGTTGTGGGACTTGGTTTATGCAATGAAAACATATAATTTTAAAAATAAAGACTTATGAGTCACCTCTACGCGTTTTGTGTTTCGGCAAATAACTGCGCAAGGCTTAGAAAAATGTGAAAAGGGGGTACACCTGGTTACGTATGAGAGAAATGGAATATAACGGATATAAGATAATTCAGACGATTGCATGTTCCTGATAAACAACTTTTGAACTCACAGTGTAAAATTTCGCTCAACTTACAGTGTCAGATAACGCGAGGTTGGTGGAGGAAGGTCTATTTAGATGACCGTGGACGAGAACAAAGAAGCGGTCGCGTGGAAAGTTGACAAATTTGTTGATGTCACCAGGGCGAGAATTTATCCTCTGCGGTGAAGGGAAATATGGAGACAAGTCTGGCAAAATGCAGAGAAGCAGCATTTTAATTTACCACAGCAGTTTCCGGATTTCAATAGGGATGGAAGGGTTGCTTGGATGTACTGTCGGGCTTTGACTGGTACAAGTGAAGATTGGCGAAAAGTAGCTGATTCCTATGGAGAGTATAAGAAGAGAGGATGGTAGTATATAGAGGGAGAATCAGAACACTGCATAAGTGAAGTTTGTCATTTCAGTTTATATCAGTTCATTCTTATTCTTCTTTATTTCTATATGTAGTATTTGATTATTTTCATTTAATTATTATATTATTTCACAGCGACAAAATGTGCATTTTAAGTACAGCACTCTAATTGTAAAATTCTAAGAATAGTAAAAGTACGTGCGGCCATGAGACTCGTGGGACTGTTGTTTGCTAGTGTAGTGTGAAACTGCTTGGTAGTACACCACCACCACCACCACCACCACCACCACCACCACCACCACCACAGATTGTATAGTAAATAACGACTTATTCTTCCACTACGCAGCAGTTGTGTTATTCTGATTAAATATTGCAAACTACGTTGAAGATGCGGTGGTGGTAGTAGTAGTAGTAGTAGTAGTAGTAGTAGTAGTAGTAGTAGTAGTAGTAGTAGTAGTAGTAGTAGTAGTAGTAGTACTGTTTAACACCCGTTCTTACTATATACAGCACCTCAAGCAGTGAATATTTAATAATTAATATTTTGTTGTTAACGACGCTGTCAATTGCCAGGAACATACACTACGTGATCAAAAGTATACGGACACCTGGCTGAAAATGACGTACAAGATCTCGTGGCACCCTCCATCGGTAATGCTGGAAGTCAATATGGTGTTGGCCCAACATTAGCACTAATGACAGCGTTCACTCTCGCAGGCATACTTTCAATCAGGTGCTGGAAGGTTTTTTGGAGAATGGCAGCCCATTCTTCACGGAATGCGGAACTGAGGAGAGGTATCAATGTAGGTCGGTGAGACCTGGCACGAAGTCGGCGTTCCAAAACATCCCAAAGGTGTTCTATAAGATTCAAGTTAGGACTCTGTGCAGGCCAGTCCATTACAGGGATGTTATTGTCGTGTAACCACTCCACATCAGCCCGTGCAGTATGAACAGGTGCTTAATCGTGTTGAAAGATCAAATCGCCATCACCGAATTGCTCTTCAACAGTGGAAAGCAAGAAGGTGCTTAAAGTATCAATGTAGATCTGCGCTGTGATCGTGCCACGCAAAACCACAAGGGGTGCAAGCCCCCTCCAGGAAAAACACGACCACACTATAACATCACCTCCGAATTTCACACGCTGGCAGATGACGTTCACCGGGCATTCGTCATACTTGCACCCTGCTATCGGATCGCCACATTGTGTACCAGGATTCGTCACTCCAAACAATGTTTTCCACTGTTCAATCGTGTAATGTTGACGCTCTTTACACCAGGCAAAGCGTGGAATGGCATTTTCCTGCGTGATGTGTGGCTTATGAGCAGCTGCTCACCATGGAATCCAAGGTTTCTCACCTCACGCCTTACTGCCATAGTACTTGGAGTGGATCCCGATGCTGTTTGGAATTCCTGTGTGATGGTCTGGATAGATGTCTGCCTATTACTCTTTACGACCCTCTTCAAATGTCGGCGGTCTCTGTCAGTCAACGGACGAAGTCGAGCCTGTACGCTTTTGTGCTGTACATGTCCCTTCACGTTTCCACTTCACTATCACATCAGAAACAGTGGACCTAGGGATGTTTAGGAGTGTGGAAATCTCGCGTACAGACTTCTGACACAAGTGACACCCAATCACGATGTTTCACGATGTCCAATGACCATTGAGGTCGCGGATAATGAGTACCAGGTAGTAGATGGCAGCAAAATGCACCTATGATGAAAAACGTTTTTTTTTTTGAGAGGGTGTCCGGATAGTGTTGGTCACAGTGTCATCTCAAAACTACATTACAGAGAGATACAGCCAAAAGGCTATTTTTCCCACATTGGTCACTTTGCGCTACACTCCGCTATATTGTATTGTCATTTTCAGATCACTGTTTTGTTATTGAGGGCCGTTGCACAAAGTCAGATCTTGGGATCAGAAGGTCAGCGCCTAACCAACTGAGCCACTCAGGCCGACACAATAGACAGCAGACCTGATGATACACGAAACGAAATAACTGAAAAAAAGCCTTCCACACCCAAGTTATAGGGTACCTCTCCGGCATTTACAGTTATGAACACTGAGGAAACCTGTAAAAATACCTCACTTAGGGAGAACGGTCCTGGCAGGATTTGAACCACGAATCTCTCGTTCACGATTCCATGTCTTAACTCATGCTCATATATTTTGGTGGATATGAGTCCTCTTCTTTCTATCAGCAGGGAGTGATTTAGGAAGATGGTACGAATTGTGTTAAATAACAAGGCTGATTAATTTAGGTTTGAAGGAAAAAAATACATTTTTCCAAAATTTTAATTATAACAACGGAATTTATAATATAGAGCTATATTAAATTTACCATATTATTCCTATATGGGTTTAACGCATAGCATATGATATATAAGCTTGCAGAATCTTATCTTTTAAGCGCTTACTATGACGCCACAATCTACTTCATGCGACGTGAACACAAGCAATAAACGCCAACTTGTTTTTCCAACGGTTTAAACAACAATTGTTTACTTGAGCTTCAAGTGATCTTTTGTTTTCTCCTTCCTTGATATTGTACTCATTGGTCAGGGTTCTTTCTCGAGTGTTCTAGAATGAGTTTAAATAATTCCAAAGCCAATTTAGCGTTGTGTCAACCGTCCTAAGAGCAGGCATTGGTTGTGTACGGTAGCTCATGTCAGCCATTAACTATTAGTCCGCCACGATATAAGTGCGTGCCGTGGGAAGAGGAACTAAACATTTACAGAACAAGTTGGCAGGGCATCGAAAGGACAGTCAAGTAAAGAAAACAATCCGCAGTTCTGAGTTGCATTTACTAGCAAGGCTGAGGCCTGAAAAATGTAGTACTGTGCAACTGTACATTCACCCCTCACTTCCCTCTGATCCCAAGCCTTAAATGACGTTGGGCATTGTCAACAAAAACACTGGCGCACTCCTCCAAGCGCATCCATATCGAGGCGACTTGTAGTGCTATCTCTGACTAACGAGACTGTCGATGCTGATTGTTGATATGAATTTGTGTCACTGTACCTTTTAACTAATGTTTAAAATTAACACAGAAATGAATATTAAATATAATGAATGAACATGAACAGAAATGTACATTAAATTATGTAAAACTGAACACAACGAATGAACTTAAAACAACACTATTGCTTGGAAAAGGTATAAGTATTAATTAAAACGCATTTATTGTGATGTAAATAAGGTACATTAAAAGTTGTAGAATTTCAGATTTTAATAACCATTACGTCTCAAAGGGCACCAAAACAGAATTCATAAGCAATGAAAACATGTGGAACGATCTAAACAATTAATTTAAATGCTAAAATAAAGGAATAAAGATTTGAATGGATATCCCACGTACAAGGAATGGAAACTGCTAGAATTCTATATAAAATAATTAATTATTAAACTTTAGGGAGAAGAAAACTTGGGCGTCCCAGAAAACGATGAAAAGATCAAGAAATGTAAACACAGAAATACAACTTAAGAAGCAAAGAATGTTGAAGGTGGATGTGGATGATCCTGATGACGATGTTGATTATAATGGTGATGAGATAACTATGGTGGTAATTATGATGGCGATAAGGATGATGGTATGGTAATGATAATCATGGTGGTGATAATGATGGTAATCACTGTGATGATGATCATGCTGAAAAGGAGATGATGATGGTTTCGTTTCGTTATTAATTCATTCTAAGCTGGAACAAACTTTCCATGGTATGTGATTTCTATCTTTCTCCTTTATTGATCCATATAATAAAACAGAAACAACATTTCCTAATATTTCTTTTCGAATTTTTATATTTTAATGTTTTTCATTATTCTGTAGATAATGAATAAACATTATTTCCTTTATTATTTATATCTTCGTGGTCATATCTGTGTAAATTTCCTATCCAAAAAGTTGTATTTTGGACCTCTTGTAGCATTTTACTTAGAATTATTTTCGATGTTATTATGTTTTCTCCTTTATATGCCCAGACATTTCAACTGAACTGTCCAAAATTAGTATATTGCTAATTTCTGTAATTCATGGATATTTATTTGTAGCTTTCATTTATCTTGAATTAAAATAGTAACTTCTGCAAAGATATAAAACTAGTTTTGCATAATTTAATTAGAATTGATATTTTATTTAAAGCTTTGAAGAATATCGTACTTTAAATATTAGATAAGTATGACTAGAGAAAAAGTTCAACTTTATCTTGAACATTTATTAATAAACATTTCTTGAGAAACAGGTAAATTTATTTAACTGATGTTAACCTTCGTTTCGGATTGGTGTTTCAGTATATTTAGTGTATAAGATGTCTTTTCTTGTGCCTTATCTTAATAATTTCACCGAAAGTCTTTCATAGTCTTAATGTATTTCAAGTGTATACATTCTTGGTTTTGCAATGATTTGATTAATCGAAAAAATGCTGTCGACTCAGGAGTGTCTTTTTCTAAACCTATTTGTTTTATGATGAAATTGGTGTGCAACAATATTCAGTCCTGCATTTATAATCTTTATATAGATCTTATAACCTATATTGAGAAGAATTCCTGTTCTTCCCAACCAAGTAATGCCATTGTGTGGTGAAGCTAAAGGGAGCTACAACGGCAATTTATATTGCTCTGTAAGGGTATATTAGTAGGTGTTCTTCAATATGAACGTATTACTAAGACTTACTTGCAAAAAAGAGTTCGTGCAGATACAGAAGAACAAAAAAAAAATAATATCCTCCCTTATCGGTATAGTAGCAGTCTATCTGCAGTATAACAATTTCTCTCTCTTTTATGATTGGTTCGTTACAGAATGCAGATTTATTTTGTTTTTCTGTGGGGCAATTTGCAGATTAAATGCCGTAAGCGAGGAAAAAAATTATGATTCGCACGTGAGGGACTCGCGGTAGTGAACGCTAATAATACGGCAGTGTGACAGATAATCTGGCAGACTTTTTGTTTATCTTTGTGAATGGCAAACTGAAAGCTGTTGATGACAAGTTAAAAATATATACCCCTTGGGTTTATACCGGTAGTTTTCACTCTATTTATATATATTTTTATGTACATTCATTTCCATAATGCTATACAAAAGTCTTACAATTTTTGTTACTATCTCTACTACGTATAGTAAGTAGGGGAAGTATTGTATTCCACCCAAAAATTCAATACTGAGATTTCACCGGAAATAAATGTTTTGAGACCCCCGAATCCAAAAAAAAGCATTTTTTGAAATATGTCCGTGTGTGTGTGTCTGTGTGTGGGTGTGTGTGTCTGTGTGTCTGTGTGTCTGTCTGTGAACAGCATAACTCAGAAATGAACAGTCGGATAAATACCAAAATAGGTATTTAGGTTTAGTATCTTCCAGAGATCTGACACGAAGGTTTTCAAGAAAATCCCCCACCCCAGATTACCCTTTACATGGAGCGTTTTTCGAAAATTTTAATTTTCTCAAAAATGGCTCTAATGATTTTGATTAAAATATCATATGTTTAAGATATTTTCATGACAAATGGAACCTATATCTTGAATTTTCTGAGATTGTCCCCAAAAGTATTCTTCATTGTGAACGACTTTTGCATAACTGGTGAACCCTAAGAGATAGACAAAATTTTACTACACAAAAAATGTAGATCGCATTAAAATACACAATTTATGTCATATACATTTTGCTTTGTTGAGTGAACCATTTTCGAGATATTGCTTGTTATTCCCTTAAATTTTTCAATAGTTATTTTCTCAAATGGGAATACTTATTCATTTTTTTGTCTTGTATATGCAAAGGGTCTGTGGCAAAGAGAATGGTGCTGCACCTAGTAACAAGCTATTAAGAGATATGTATATGCTTAAAGGCTACTGTATTTCTGTATTGCCCTTGTAAATATATATTCCCCTTACATCTACAAGAAACTTAGCAATAAGAGTCTGCAAATGTTTATCTCGATTAACATGAAGTAGATAGAGAATAAGCGTTTGTAAAAATAATTTGTACAAGAGTAGAGAAAGTCATGTGAGTGTAACACATCAGATTTATGCATGTCCTGGACATGCAAAGAGAATGGAATGCGTCACATAGCAACCAGCGCTTAAAAGATTTGACTATTGCTTATAACCTACCATATCCTAACTTTTAATACTTCTTTGTTAATATTCTCCCATTCTTTAGGTAAAAACTGATCTCTCCACAACTTAGTTTCTTCACATTCAAATATATAATGCATAACATTATCTGCCTCTCCACAAAGAGGACACCTATTCAAATTTTCTCCCTTCCTATCTCCCCTTAGCCTATATGCACTTAATCTGGACCAGACCCACCCTTCTCTCACTAACCTATTACCTACATCCACATACTTCTCCCTTCCTCAGTCCACCTTTAATTGCCTATATAGTTCCAAACTTTTCTTTCCTTCCAGACTTTGAAATAATTCTTGTTTCTCTATATCTTCTACTCTGTTCCTCACTTCTTTCCAGAAACCTTTAACTAACCCATCTCTCTCCTCCCATAGGTTACCCATTCCTATTTCCTGTAAAATACGCCTTATTCCTTGAGCCCAGTTCATCCCATCACTGGATTTTTTCTTGTATTATTAAACATTGCCTTAAGATATTATGCTCGTCCAAAAATTTCAATCTATGCCAATATTTAAGTATCCTTTCTACCATCATGCCCTTGCTACCTACTCTTCCTAACTCCAACATTGCTGCTCCATTAGGCGATGAAATAGATAAACCTAAAATACATTTACAGAACGATCTATGTACGGGACAATTGTTACTGCCGTTCCAGCCTCACTCTATTTAGTAATTTCATCTAATGTTTTAGTATGAAACACTGAAGCTAGAACCTTTGGAAATAAATATGAAAAAACGTCCTTGCAGTTAACTTTTGGAAATAAAGTTTCAACTTGTTCTACATCCTATCTATAGTAGTAGTGAAATATTGTATTCCACCTAAAAAATCCATTTCAATGGAAATAACCGTTTCGAGGTCCAAGAAAACAAAAAAGCATGGTGTGTGGTGTAAGGAGCATAACTCAAAATCGAAAATTCGAATTGAAACCACTTAATGTTTGAGTCAGACATATTAAGCATTCCAGAAGGAGGATTTAAAAAAACAGTGCGCAAACTACCCATTACATGAAACGCTTTTCGTTATTTTTAACTTTCTCAATAATGGCTAACGATTTTGATTAACATACTATATGGTTAGGTTATTTCATTAACTAATAACATTCATATTTTAACGCGAGATTATATGGAGACATTTGCTATAACAGTATACTTTTAGTTACTCATAAAGAGGTAAAGTTTAGTCCATCATTTAGGGGGACTTGCTCTACAAATTGATACCATTGCTAAATATGGCGATTTCCCAGTGTCAACGACAAGTGATTCTTCCTTTGTAAATATGCCATCTTTCCCTTCATTTTTGCTTCGACAGCCTCTAATGTGAATGACAGAGCTCTTTTGTCCGGGAACAACTGAAGATAATGAAACTAAACTTTAACGTGATAAAAACAACTTAATGCTGCTGTTGATCTTCTTTGGTGTTAATACACTGTTTTTTCATTTTTGAAGCAAAATTTCTAATAGATGTTTATCAAAATTGTATAATTCTCAAGACAGAAACCCTATATTCTTTGATAACCTCATTATTGTATAAAAGTAGATCACAGAACTTAGAAGGCTTGCATTTACATTCCGTTAAACTTTCAGTCCAATGTATTAAAACAGTTTTTGAGATAATGGATCTTAAAGTTAGCAAATGTAATATTGAAGGGATAAGGCTGTGCAATATTATCGGGAGGTGGTACACATGGTAAATCAAAACATGATTTTACTGATTTATACATATTTTCATACTTTTTCTTCTGCTTTATCATATTCAGATAGTAACATTTTCTAAATGCTTTCTAATTATTTGTAATGCTATTTACATGTCATAGTGATGCCTGAGGTTTCACCCCCTTTTCCTGTCATTTCAAAATTTATAATTATATATGTGCTCTGAGATTGTCATTAAGGCAACTCTTATGTTAAGATTTTTGATACAACGTCAGAATTTCCAATGTTTTCTTTTTGCCATTTTCTAATAATTTGGGGTCTAAAGATACACATACCGCGTTATTTTGGCCATTTACGATTATTACGCAGGAGAATTTTGGCCCCAAATCAAGATCAAAAGCACAAAATAATGGTATGTAATACTTTAAACCTGGTTGTTTAAGAAATAATTCTCCGCATTTTTCACTACATGCTTCACGCGATGCAATTTTTCACCAATTTTACTGAAACTTGCAAGCTAAACACATAAAAAAACAGAGAGCACAAAAGTTTAAATATGTGAACGATTCAAAAATAACATTATATAAATTATAGTATTACTGAAAACTTTGTGGAATTGTTCCGTAGGAAATAAATAAAACTTTGCGGTAACCTGCATTACGTTGGTATTCAAAAGCGATGAAAGTGATGTTCTGAATCTCCTACAGATGCCACCCTATGTCATCCTCTAGCTCCAACACAATGCTGGCAACATACGAATAACAAATACCGCCAAAGCCAATGAGATACCGCCAACGCTCGCAGCGTTCGTTCCTAATTACTTTTTAGTTTAGATTATTAGTGTTTAGGTTTCTGATTTACGGGGGTTACGTTAGGGTTAGTTTTTTATATTATAAGCTTGGATTTCTGATTCACGGGAGGTTAGGGTTAATTTCTTTATATAAGCTTGTTTTAATCAATTACTAGCGGTTACACCAAAGCAGGCGAGCGAGGCTCGCGTGCATTCCTAAGCTTAGGTTTCTGATTCACTGGAGATTAGGTTTGGTTTAGTTATTTTGTATATAAGCTTAGGTTTCCGATTCACGGGTGGTTAGGTTTGGTTTAGTTATTTTTAATATAAGATTAGGTTTCTGATTCACGGGAGGTTAGGTTAGGTTAGGTTTAGTTTTTTTTTTACATAAACTTACGTTACTGATTCAAGGTGGTTAGGTTAGATTTAGTTTGTTTCGATATATAGCTTAGGTTACTAATGCAGCTGTAAATTCTCCATACCTAATTGCTCTCTCTGTACCATATATATTGTATTTTCGCAATCTCCGCAAGCCATTTTGTTTCCTGTAATGCACTGTCAATAACAATGCATTGCGTTTATATCAGCGGCAAAAGAAGATGAAGAAGTAAGAACACATCGCTTATTCCGCGGATTTCATTGCTCATTTAGGTTGTCAGTTCGCATTGCGCATTTTCAATAGCGATAAGATGGCCACGTTTGTTGTCTTCACACCGTAATTTTGCTATAAAAGTAAAAACACATAAAATGGACGAGCAAGTGGGCAGCAGCTATAGGACAGACTAACAGTAGTTCTAAAACCCACTCCTAAGGTAATTTATTCACTTTCCTTTAGCTTTTATTAAAGTTTTCAATGAAGACCAAAGTAAAGTAACTTAGCCAAACTTTGTTTTGTTAAAGCTAAAAAAAAGGATGGAAAAAAGGCCAATTTGAGTACCTTAGCAATATTTTTGGTTAATGTCAAGGAAAATTTTATTGTAAAGATTTAAATAATCTGACTTGTGGGACATTTTATATAACTACCAATATTTACATAAATAATAATTAACAACTATTAAATTGTTTACACTAGCTACATGACATGTAGACACTTTTCCTGCATGCGGTTAAATTTTCAACACAAATGCTTAAGAATTAAGGCATTTAAAACCTTCACCATAGGGTTATCTTAAAAGAGTTTTGAATATTGAAAAGAAAAATCTAATGTGTTGCACTCATATGACTTTCTCTACTCTTGTACAAACTATTTACACAGATGCTTATTCTCCATCTACTTCAGTTAATCGTGATAAATATTTGCAGAAACTCTTATTGCTAATTGTCCTGTAGTTGCAAGAGGAATACTTTTAAGAGCTGGTTGCAATGTGGAGCATTCCATTCTCTTTGCATGTGCAGTCTAGAACATACAAAAAAAGAATAAGGAATTCTCATTTGAGAAAAAGTATAAGTATTGGAAAATTCAAGCAAATAACAACTAATATCTGGAAGTGGTTCCCTGGATTAAAAAAAATAGGACATAAATAGTGTGTTTTAACGAGATGTTTTGTATAGTAAAATTTTGTGTATCTCTTACGGTTTACCAGTTAAGTAAAAGTCATTCAAAATGAAGAGAACCTTTGGGGACATTTCCAGAAAATTTAATATATACATTTAATTTGCCATAAAAATGTCTTTAACATACGTTATTTTAGTGAAAAGCATTAGAACCGTTTATGAAAAAATCAAAATTTTCGAAAAATTTTCCATGTAAATAGTAGTCTGGGATTGGGGAATTTTATTGAAAATCGTCGCGTCGCATCCTTGGAAGATACTAAACTCAAGACCAAGTTTGGCATTTATCCGACTTTCCATTTTTGATTTATGGTCTTCACAGACGAGCAGACACACAGACATAAACACGGACATGTTTCCAAAAATGCTTTATTTTGTTTCAGGGGCCTCAAAGCATGTATTTCCGGTGAAATCTCGATATCTAATTTTTGGGTGGAATGCAATACTTCGGCTACTTACGTAGTAGAAAAAGTAAAAAGAGGGTAAGAGAAGATGAAGTTCAGGATCCAGATGATTCTGCATGTGGACCAGCATGTACTAATGTACTGTTAGTTTTTGTTTGAATTATCTTGTCTTGTTCAATTTAGATTTTTGACATTGCTCCGGACGCCTTAGGCTTATTGTGCTACCTTATCGTTTTAAAGCCAATACATTATGCCTGCACTCTTACCAAGGAATATAGTCTCATAACAGACATGTTTCAAATTCTTCTGGTTCCAAAAACATTTTCTCAAAAGCAATATATTTCCTGTGAACCAAGGTCTCACAGGAGCATATAATATGCTGGGCTGTTTCAGTTACTTTCTTGCACTATTTGCAATCTGTTACCATGAAACACTCTCATCGTGTTAAGATGTTTTATTTTTCACAGGAGCATGCCCTGCGAGATATGCAATAATTGTTCTCAGCGAAGTCTGTTATATTTAAATAAGCTTTCAGCTCTTTTCTTATATGGTTTTCTAATACATAGTTTAC
The DNA here is from genome assembly GCA_030765065.1 of Deroplatys truncata. NCBI lineage: Eukaryota > Metazoa > Arthropoda > Insecta > Mantodea > Mantidae > Deroplatys > Deroplatys truncata. The sequence goes on along the minus strand of CM060978.1, from coordinate 213,694,223 downwards.
CCTGTTTGTTTCCTCGAGTTTTAAGCGAGGTTTTATGATGTTTTTTATGCTATTGAGAACTGATGGAGTTCTTAATAGCCTCTCTTACTACACCTCGAGATATTCCTAGAACCGGCCCTGGCCCAATAAATTGTAACGCTGCTCCTTGTCTAGCAAGTTCATTAGCGTTTTCATTTTCCTCTATGCCACTATGATACGGCACTTCATTTTGTTGAACTTCACTTTGTTCTGCCAAGCTTGTGAGCATGTTTAGGCAGTTGAAAGCAGTCCTGACGTTGCCTTATGGCTACTTAGAGCCTTAAGTGCAGCCAAACTATCTAAAGATCTGCTTAGCAGTATAAACTCTCTTTATATTTTCATGTATGCATTGAATAATAGCATAAATTTCTGTTTCAGAAACAACAGAATATTCGAGACAAAAATGTTGGCACCTTGGGATTATTCATATGCTTGAGCTGTACCACAGGTTATAATTTTTAACACCTATGTTCTTTGTCTGTAAACCTATTACTTTTAATAGGAAAGAATCAATTTACCAGAGTAGAGTTTTATTGATTTAATGCAATATTTAGATCTATAGCAGATATAATTAAAACTTGGTATAAAAGCCATTGAAAGATTTGTGAAAGGGGAACAACGTAGTCCGCCTCCACGTGGTGTTCCTTGGATAACGTTAAGTGGACTACAACACAGGCATGTTTCCCAAATACAAAGGCCTTATAAGTGATAACCTGCTCTATATTGGGAAGCCAGAGGGAAAATGATGCAGACTAATTAATTCCCAGTGCCATTGGTGAACAACAACATATTTGTAAAAATATTATGACATTCCGACACTTCCAAACCGCAAATAGATCAAACGGGTTGAAGGATGAACGAAATGATAAATGGAACGAAATGGAGGACAACAAATTCGGGGGTGAAAGAAACCACTCCAGCATTCGTCTGACGACCCGAGAAAAACCTAAAAGAAACCCATGCGTCAGAGTGGGCGGTTGCTGGGGTTCGAACCCGGGACCCCCCGATTGCGGGGCACAGACTTTAACGCCTGAGCCTGCCGCTCGGTAAAACTATTATGGATACTACAATATACAATATTATGTTAACGTAAAAAAACCACCGTTTTGATAGCAAATGGTTTTGTTTTTTATTGTTTCGTTTTGCGTTACAAAAGTTACTATTTTGTTTAAGAAAACATTAAATATTTGTAAGTTGCAAGGTATGGGCTGTATCCTAAATATTCGAATACAACTGGTGCACTGTTGTTATGGAGGCAATAGGAATCTTTCCAAAGGTGTGAGAAAATTAGAACTTAACCATAGCAAGCCATTATTAAATCTTAACTATGGCGTTTTAATTAAGAAGTTGAGTAACAGAACTTCGAGATTGTGTCATAACTATGAACTTTCAACGATATGGCCGGCTTTTGCTTGAGAGTTTGTCTTAAAGAAATTTTCTCGGAATATCCAACAACACCACTGTAACTAAAATATACTATCTTGCAAGAAATTGCCAATATCCCAAGAAATATCTGCAAACTGCTGTACCATAAGACGCAGAAAGAATGGTGTATGCTGATGCTCACTATTACAAAACATTCCATTGTTTGACTTTGCTAGTATCAATAGCACATGACAACAAAGAGGGGTGATTTCAGTTTGTGTGTTTGTTTCAGTAATCCCTTCAGTGTGCCAACAAACGGCTGGTAGTTGCCAACACTTACGCTTCTGTAAGCTTGTAAGTTTGGTTTTATAGTAAATGAGGAACTGTGGTTTTTCGCTAATACTGGTCATACAGAAGTATTACTGACCAAATGTATTTACCAGGGTATATTTCGGTTTTAATTCAGTAACCTAGTATTTTTCACCACGTTCATCTACCTCACAAATGGTATTTGGCACAACAGCCCCTGAGGAGCCAAGACCTTCCAGTACAACTGGAGGTCGTAAAGGCAGGGAATCGTAAACATAATTTCCGTAGTTTAAATCACACCAGGACCGCCTCCCTGACTCAGCTTTTTTCCCTTAGTCGTAATGACTGCCAAATGTAAAAGGAGGCACTCTAAACTTAGGCCTGAGCCTTTCCTTCCCAGTAGTAGGCGAGTCACTATAAGGCAGGACGGGGATATTTTTATGGGCGTTGCGTTTTTATGTGTCAATTCGCGTACTAAATAATATCGCCCACGAGTTACTTTTCGGTTAAAAAGCTAGATAAAACCGTTATTTTCCAGCGAAAAATCCTATGAAATTACGCGCTTTTAATTTTAATCTGTAAAATTATGCAATTTTTAATTTATAACCTGTAAAAAACGCTATAAACTACTTACTTTTTGTGACTTTACACTGGATCAAATTATTAATTTCCACAAAGTATTCACTTTTTGTAAATTTTCACGGGAATAAATTATTAATTTTCATAAATTGCATGATTTTAAAGAATTAAAGTGGATGAAATTAAAAACAGCATAAATTGAGAGATTAAATTAAAAATTGCCTAATTTCACAGGATTTTTTGCTGGAAAATAAGGGTTTTATCTAGTTTTTTAGCCAAAAATTAACTCGTGGGTAATATTATTTAGACTCCACATATACGCGAATTAACACACAAGTCGTTCTCCGTGGATTAGTGGTACCGTGCTAGCCTCTAGTTCCCAAGGTCGCGGGTTCAAACCCGGCGGAGGGCGATGGATTTTTTTGGGCGTAAAAAATCCTTAGTATGGTTTCCTTCGGAAGGGAAGTAAAGCCGGTGGTCCCGTGTCGTGGATTTGCGGCACGTAAAAGGAACCTCAAACCTGATAAAGAGGCCCCTGAGCAAAATTACCGGTCTTTCACGCACAATATAGATTGGGACGCTAAGGATCATAGTAGTTAAAGAGCGTCCATAAATAAAAAAAACTGAATTTAATTAACACACAAAAACGCAACGCCCATGAAATTTTCCTTGTTCTGTCTTATAGTGACGCACTTACTACTCTGTCCAATTATTATTTCGCTTAATACATTATCAGCGTGCACTGGGCCTGGTGCCGTATCTAGTAAGAAAGGTTATTAAACACGCGCACGCGACATTCAACATGAATGTGGGTTTTTCGTGACCCACAGATTGCTGCCACTTTAAGTGGACTCCAGTCCAGGGACATTCCACGGCCTGGACTCAGAGCATTGCTTGCTAACCTACTGCACCATCTTATACATTTATAAAACTATAACCGAAACTGTTTTGATAAGTTTAGGTTTTGGATGAACAACTGATATTAGCCAGTATAACAGGATACGCTGAACAATACAAACGCATTTTTAAAACGTTTGTTTTTATGTAAATGTGGGGAGAAAAGTCTCTTACTGCGAAACTTGGTGTTTTAGATAGATAAGATTCTAAGAGAATCTGATGCATGGCATATTAATTACTTTCTCAAATGTGAACCTACCTTGAATTGTGAAGGAGGGGATTCACCACCGATCCAGGAATGAGGATATTGTACGCTACGAAGGGGCATCCCGGTAGGGAGGGATGAGGTGAAGGGAGACACCGGGCGGCCACAGCCAGGAGTGACGGCACAGCAATGTCAGAATCCCTAGTTTCCAGATATAGACGTCCCGGCAGTCGGACTGGCAGGCCGAGACGGCGACAGTTCACAGGGAGTATCCTTTTCCGCAGCCACGTTGCACCAAAACATCATCGCCGACACTTTCAACTCTGAGATATCGAACGGGCTAAAGGATGAATAAAATTATTAATGGGACGAAATGGAAGGACAGGAAATTCGGAAGATGAAAGAAATCACTCCAGCATTCGCCTGACGACCCGGGAAAAACCCCGAAAAAACCTATGGGTCAGAGTGAGTGGTGGCCACTCTCGAATGCGGGCCACAGACATTACAGCCTGAGATATCCTGCTCGTTCGGCCTACCTTGCAATAAAGCCAAAAAATAGGAATAATTATGAAAAATTAGTTCATAAACATATTTTTGAAAAGCTCTCTCTTTACACGATTGCTTAGGAAATTATGTTAATCTTTCGTTACTGATATCATGTACACTCACGTGCATAAAATGTGGCCCTGGTTCTCAGGTAACCAACTGTTTACTCCACACAGAGGGTATCAGTTCTCTATGCGATTGGACAGAAAAACAATTTAAGGACACAAAAACAATGTTATAATCGATGTGAACTGAAGGGATGATTTGGATCACGCCTCTATGAAAGAGTTTCGCTGTGATTGGTATACAAGGAGAGGCTAAACTAAAACAAAATAATTCTAACTCCCTAAGAAAAAAGTAAAGAATTGACATCTATATGAGAGTTTTCGTCAGAGACATGAATACGAAGCTTAAAATCATTACTGTCATAAGGGCATTAAGGAAATGGACATTAAGAAAACGTCAGGGTATCATAACGAATAAACGTTTCTGAACTTTCGTCTTTATTTCTACACTTTTACTGTACTATATTTATTCCCGCTATTTAACTAATATGATTCTTAGAGTCCCATTCTATATTGGGCGAGAAGGACCGTAAATTCTGCTCAGAGGCTTCTATCAGGTGTGAATCTCTTTTACGTGCCGTAAATCTACGACACTGTAACCGGCTTTACTTTCCTTTCCGAAGGAAGACATGCTAAGGATATTTACGCCCGAAAAAAATCCATCAGCTCCCGCCGGGTTTAAACCCGCGACCTGGGAAATAAAAGGCTAGCATGGTACCTCTATAGCAATGAGGAGTCACGCTGGCAGAGGGTAGGGCTAGATTTATCGTAACAGCGTAAACAGCTGCGTTGTATTATGGGTCACTTTTTGTGCACGTCAGAATACATAATCCAGCTATGTAGACCAACATAATTCTGGATATTTTAGTGTCGTTCCTTGTTTATTGTGGTTCATACAAATCATAATTAAGAATAACCATAATTTGTCTACTGTTAAACCATTTACTTCTGTTTTACTTACATAAATTAAGAAAAACACCTTTAGTGCTTGTTTTAATAATTCGTACTAACTGAGAAAGAAAGAAAGAAAGATAGAGAGAGGAGGGTGAAGAAAAAAATCTTGGCATTAACTAAGCGGAGTTCTAGATGATAGTTATAAATGAAGTACCGTGAATAACTTAAATTCTGTACCAAAACATAAAATGAAACGAATAACATTATAGAAAACAGCCTCAGTAGTTGGAAATACATACAGCAATGACGTTCATACAAAAAGCGAAAGCAATAATAATACCTCCATTCTATTTGCTGCTCTCAGCTTGAGTTGTTCCATTGCTCATATGTTAGATACCAAATTGACCCTGCAGGCTGTTTGCTTTATTCTGCTGCAGTTACACCTGGCAGGCACACAACCTTCATAACCTGGCTCCACTCGTCTGAAAGAAACAAAAGTACATCCCATTTATCCTTGTGATTCTTCATGTATAGTTGTTCCAGAGCGGTTACAGTATACAGATGTACTCTTTCGATATCGCTGGTCTGCCAACGACAGCCAATAATTATTACTTAAAATTATTTTCCAAATTTGTTGCCTTCGCTTTCGGCTTTCAGGCTTAGGAAAATGTTTATTAGTTGTCTGCGATAAATGCAATAACGTTAATACCGGCAGTTAACAGCCAAGGGGAAAATTGTAGATTGATAAGCATCAAATAAGTTTCTTTTTCTCTCTATTTATTTTACATCGCTTTGATTACTGGTCTTATCACGACGGATTTATTAGGAATTAGCTTTGGGTCGGTGTGTCGCGGATAGTTATCCTTCTAGGTCTCCTCCCTGCACCATACCATCTTGCCTCGTCACGTGTCCACAGAGACCTTAGTACTAGGCAACTGTACCTCTGTTTCCACACGTGCCGGGCAGATGGCATTAGGTGCTGTCCAGCTACCTGCTTTCCTTCTCAGTGGATGGATGGCACGGCGTGTCTATTACCATATATTTTCATTTTTAATATTATTTTAGACTTAAGGTGGAACTTTGGTCGTGGAATTAAATGTCCAATCCGGTATTTTCGTTGGTGACCGAGGGAAACTACGAAACACAACAGACGTTAACGCCTGAGCCATCCCACTGCATGCAAAGAAGTTGTTATAAAGTTTGTGTGTGTGTGTGTGTGTGTGTGTGTGTGTGTGTAAACGTTGAATCTGACAGCTGTTTTTCACTTTAAAATACTACGCGAGTGTTGTGAAATAGCGACCCAACAGTGACGTGTTGCATTCACATGCTATCAACGCTTCTACACATTTCTTCCAAAAACTTATTTTCTATCTAATCCCTTGTTCTTCCAGATACATTTTCAATTTACATTTACACATTTCGTTGTAGGATACTATAATAAGGTGATAGAGTTTTAAAGAGCGTGTTGCTATGTGATGAGTTTTAGAATTCCATAATCTTTGCATGGCCACAGTAAAATAACGAATGACGACTTTCCAGTTGAGGAAAATATTATTATTTGAAAAATCAAACCAATAACAAAGAATATCTCGAAAATGGTTAGCACTACAAAAAAGATAATTTACGAATTGTTTGCATTAATGAGATCTACGTTTTTTGTGCAGTAAGAGTTTTAATCTCTTAGGCTTTACGAATTATAAAACAGTTATTCAGAATGAAGAGGGCTCCAGAAGATATTCCCAGAAAATTCAAGAGATTTTCATATGGTATTTTAGTAAAAATTGTTAGCTATTTTTATAAAATAAAAACTTTCGATCGGATTTCAAGTAAAGGGTAGTTTAAACGTGGGATTCTCTTCAAAACCTTCGTGGCGTATCTTTGGAAGATGCTGGTGTTAAAAACCAAGTTTAATATTTAACCGGGTTTTCGTTTTTGTGTTCTGCTGTTCACACACACACACACACACACACACACCCACAACCCACACCCACACAACGACCTTTTTCTAAAAATGCCTTTTTTAATTCAAGGTGTCTAAAAAGTATATATAGTCTTCGTATTGAGTTTTTGGGTGGAATGCAACACTTCATCTACTTACTAATGTTTAAGATAGTAGAGTAATAAATTTAACTATTATTACCCAGCGGGATGGCTCAGGAGGCAACGTCTGTGGCCCGCATTCGAGAGGTCTTTGGTTCGATCCCCGGTGACCGCCACTCTGACCCATGGGTTTTTGGGGAGTTTTCCCGGGTCGTCAGGCGAATACTAGAGTAGTTTCTTTCAACGCTTGACTTTTCTGTCTTTCCATTTTGTTCCATTGTTCATTTCATTCATCCTTCATCCCGTTAGTCTCTTGCAGGATCGGAAGTGTCGGCAATGGTGTTTCGGTGCAGTGTGGCAGGGGAAAAGGATGCTTTCTGTGAAATCCCTCCGTCCCTCGGCTTTCGGCTGGCTGCCGGGGCATCCGAACCCCTTTTGAGGGGTGTTAGACTCCTCTGCGTGGGGTGCGGTCCCCAGTCTGCCTATGTGTCTGCCGGGGTGTCCAATTCTGGAAACTTAGGGATCCTGTCATTGCTGTACCGTAGCTCCTGGATCCGACGACCGCTCATCCTTGCTCCCGGGGACATCCCCTGTGGGGCGTAGGTAGAATATCCCCTCTGGATCGGTGCCGAGTTGCCTCCCTTCAGGAAGATAAGATAACTATTCTTATTATTGTTATTGTTATAAGAATTATGAATCATTTTATTTGTTGCTATAGTTAGGGTGGTTAGGGATGTGGAAGTGGAATATATATATAAAAGAACAAGCTGATATCTAGCATTAATAATGGCATTGAAGGATAAAAAGAGCAGCAAAAAACAAAAAAAAGATTGGAGGTTGAGATAAATATTTTACTGTTGAGATTATTTTCATTGAAGTGCGATTTTATAAGTGAGTTATAAATATATGAATTTATTTTGGTATAAATCTCAGTGTAAAATGAACTAGCTTTACAACATTAGCTGCTCAAGCACCAGTAATATTTGCATTCTATTGTAACCACAAACGAAAACATCCCCAAAAACAACAGATTCAGCTTTCCTTTCATGTGTCATTATGCGTATACTCAGAAGCAAAACTACAACATAAGAGTTTACAAATAAAAAGGTAAATTAAAATAAGTAAAGCTACCTGGCAAAGGTTTGCGCACCGCTCTTTAAAAACAAGTACTATACCTTTGAGATAATGCCGTAAGATTTACGGATGAAAGCGCATTAAAACTGATATTTACTGGACATAAAAATCCCACTATTGTTCTAAAGTTATCAAAGGGATGGTTTGAACTGGTATTGTATTCAGGGTGTATATTGGCTTCGTAAACGGTGTTATCTGTAATGACACGAACCATTGTTCTAATACGTTCATAATACTCTGTCATAATTATGTTGTCAAATCTACAACATTTTAATCCAAATAAACCTTTGTAGAAATAGCTGCATTACACATTTCGTTATAGATACAAAGGGAACACGTAATTCAAATGTTTAAACACTGGATGCTATATGCTGGTCTTAAAAGTCCATTATGTTTCCATGCAATCACGAGCAACAACTGAAAATCGATGTGACTTAAAAAGAATGATATGTATTGAGCAATTCTAATATTTAATAACGGATATATCAGAAATGCCTTAAATTATTTAAGTAAAAACTGTGTTTTAAAAATATCTATATTTTTTGTGTAGTATGTTTTCGTCTATCATTTAACGTTTGCCAGTTACACAAAATCCAGTTACCTTGCATGAGATTATACAAAATCCCTTCCGAATGAAGAGGACTTCATATTCCTAGAAAACTCAATATATACATTTAATTTTTCATATAAATATCTTCCCTGTGTGTATTTTAATCAAAATTATTGGAGACATTTTCAGAAACTCTTGAATATCTTCATGTGGCATCTTTGGAAAATACTGAACCTAATTATCAAGTTTGGTATTTATCCCAATTTTCATTTTTGGGTTACGCTGTTCATACCCAGACACGCGCGAGCGGCTTTTTTTCTAAAAATATGTTATAGATTCACATTGCTTTCTCTCCCCTCTATCCCTAATTAGTGGGTATACAAAGTATTTTTACTAAAGCTTATTTTTCTATCTGATACATTTTAATCCAAATAAACCTTTGTAGAAATGGCTACATTACATACTTCGTTATAGGCACAAAGAGAACAACCATAGTCAAGGTTTAAGAAATGGAGCTATATGCTGGTTTTAAAATTCCATTATATTTCCATGCCATCGCGAGAAACAAGTGAAAATCGATGGACTAATAATGAATGGTAAGTATTGAATAATTCGAACTTTTAATAACGGATATATCAGAAATGGCTTATGCTGCAAAAGAAAAACAATTATTTTAAATAAAGTGTGTGTTTTTAAGAGATTACACAAAAATTCTATCCGAATGAAAAGGACTTCCTAGCTATTCCTAGAAAATTCAAGATATACATTTTATTTGCCATGAAAATATCTTTCATATATAACATTTTAATCAAAATCGTTACAGCCATTTTGTTGAAAATCAAAGATTTCGGAAAGGGTAGTTTGGGGGTGGGGGATAAATCTTTTGTCGCATCTTTGAAGGATAATGAACCTAAATACCAAGTTTGGTATATATCCGACTTTTCGTTTTTCGTTATGGTGATCACAAACACACAAACACACACACTCCTACATGTTTCCAAAATGATTTTTTAGGATTCAGGGCGCCTCAAAACACGAATTTCCAGTGAAATATTGTATCGAATTTTTGTGTGGAATGCAATACCTTCTCTATCTACTATGCATGTGGTAGAGAAAATAGTTATGTTTTAAACAGGTCACCAACGAAGGCGGTTGCATAGTGACGTAAACTATGTGATGTCATAGGCACGTGGTTTCTATTCAATCAGCGGTAGTGCATTATAGCGTGTGTTTGTGTGCTTAGCAATGAAATTCGATAATTTTGAGCTACAAATCGACTCCACTGTGGGGATACCTTGCGAATTCTGACTCTTAAGGAGAGGACGTTCACCACGTGTTTTCGTTATGGGGGCACTATTGCAATTGCTCCAAAACTGGTTCCCAATAATCTCGTAAAGCCAAGTGATGTCGATGCTTGATTACCTTGCATTAGAAAAATCTCCTGCTATAACCGCCGGAAAATTGCTATTGTAATTCACATAATTAATTACAAACAAAAAAGGTCATTAAATAACCTACTAAATGTGATGTTAATTATTATTCAGCCTTAACAAATGCAAATTATACCGCAAGATATTTTCAATTAAAGTTTTTATTTATTCTAAATCTGCGTTTTACCTCGATATTTTCAAAATTCGTATTACCATACTATAGCCTTAACTGTCGGAATTATTTTCGCTGAAAGAAGAAGCTCAATTTACATATTGAATAAAATCTAAAATAGCTACACAGTTCACAAACTGCTTTAGGCTATAATGGTAGTTTTTCATCAAATATAATTTTATTGCAATTTAAACACGATTATCAAATGAAAGAAAATGCTAAAATGTGTATAAGGACAGAAGTAGAACAAGTTCGCACGAGGTATATATTTTCAGTACTCCCTATATATATGAAACGGGGAAAGACGATGAGAAAACCACATACATATTTATGCTAATACTGTTACAGTAGGCCGAGAGCAAATTCTCATTGTCTCAAAGACCTCTCTGTTCGTTTCTGAAGGTTTTGAAATAAAGGTCTACGATAAGTGGCATCTGATTATAATCGCGCATATTCAGTTGGTTAGAGATAGAGGATACATAAACCAGTCAAGCGAGATCCAACAGACCTGCAAACAGCTTCCAACAGCATCAACGCTCGATAAGACAAAGGCATTGAGATTAATAGCATAAAGACAAAAGCCATGAAGTTGGGAAGAACAGGAAGTATCTTTCACCTGAGGAACTGCACTAGGAACAATGTCCCAGACAACGGGTTATTCTTCCTGAACTCTATGTCAGAAGTGCTTACGAGAATCTGCTAGACTTTCGTTGTTTACACACCCTGAAACGGCAACTCTAGGCCGAGCCCGAGAACTATAATTATAGATAATTTATTAATTAACTTTTATTGATGTTAATTCATACAATGTAAATATCTTTTTCTCATACTGCTTGTATATCTTAAGAAGGGTGATTTAACGTTATGTATCTATCTAGGTTACTAATATTAGTAGAGTTATAAATGGTTTAATTTAAATAATTTAAGCGCTATGTTAAAATACTGTCCACGACGAAATGTTTTAGCTACAGGAATAGTGCCTTCGAAGGCAGAAAACCTAGTTTATGACATCTCTTTGGTCGCCGAGCCATTATTCCTACAGCGAGGGTGTAACGCCTTTGTCCCTTTATTTGATAATTCGCCGTGACCAAGTGAGAGAGACAGATAGCTTAACGGTAAACTTGGGAAAACCCGCGATTTATATTAAACTTGGACCAATGAGATCCCTGGAAGTTTATACGAAATAGTTAGACGCGTCGAGTGGCGCTAAAAATGGACCAATAGGAAAGGAAGCAGCCTCAATAGCCTGAGACTATAAATGGATCTGTTTGGAGCAAATTCGAGACAGTTTTGTCATGTCAGTTTAGCATTGCAGTTTGTTTGACAGTTTTGTCATGTCAGTTTAGCATTGCAGTTTGTTTGTCAGTTTTTGTCATGTGTGGTCAGGGAGAGATGCTGCAGGATGTGTGAGATATCGCGCCAAAAAGGGAATCAAGACCGTTTTAGAAACACACCTAAGATCCGCTACTCGTAAAGAGATAATAAGCATATTTAAACTTCGTGTCATATCCGCGCCGCATTTTAACAGCGGTGGACAGTATTTTACGGCGACAATACCAGTGTTGTATACTACGAGTGTTAATTAAATAAAGAGAAACGGCAGTGTCATCTTTTCATAAACAAAGCACGTCTATGTCTTCCTATATCACCACCCGAGATCTACGCTTTCCTTTACCGAGGATAAGTCCATGCTCCTATATAGTTTAAAGAAAACTACTGCAGCTAGCCGAGGATAAAATTGAAGAGAACCAGCACACCGTGAACTTCTGGAACCAACGGGAGAAGCATCAAGGTAAGCCTACAGCAACGGACTGAAAAGTTGACGGCCGCAAACCATACATACCCATTGTTACTTTCTCTACCATGTACTTATTCGGAGAAGTATTGAATTCCACTCAAATTTTTTACAATGAGATTTCAATGGAAATACATGTTTTTGTGTTCCTGTGTCAAAAAGGAATCATTTTAAAAAATGCTCCGAGTGAGTGTTAAACACGGTTAAATACGAAACTTGATATTTAAGTTCAATAACTTCCAAAGATCAGACACGAATATTTTCAAGAAAACTCTCCCACCCCAAACTACCCTTTGCATGGAAATGTTTCGAAATTCTTGATTTTCTAATATAATTTCTCTATTGATTTGATTAAAATACCATACATTGTAACGACCCTTCGTGGGATCTGATCCACAACCAGGAAGTTGCATCAGATTTCATTAAGTGGTGCACTTGGAACAAACCGACAACAGGGACAACACTTTGCTGATGTATCGTAGTGTAGTCATCAGTCAATCTCTCAACAGTCTCGCTGCTCTCACTCACTCATCTATGTTAACCTTGGGTCTCGAACCGCGATTTCGCACAGTTTTATTTAATTAATTATTTGAAGATCTACCAAAATTCTCTACAGGTAAGTGGGTGTGTTGGTTATTAAACTCTTGCACCAGAGAGTTTGTCAATGGGCCCCAAACCTAAGACACCTAATAAAATGGCCTAACCGATAGTTAACTTTTATAGAACCTGAAGCAGTCTCTATTTAATACTGCCTCACTTCGCGATGGAATCTCTACCCCGGTACGAATTCATCTATCCCTGAGCCTACTGCATCCCTGTTGTTAGTAACCACCCACAGAGGTTTGCTAGAATATTTAAAATATTTACCTAAAAATAAAGTGCATATCTTAAGTTTCTGGCAATAGTCTATAAAGTCATTTTCATTCGGAAGGAATTTTGTACAATTTTGTATAACTGATAAACCATAAGAAATAAAGAAAGGCTTACTGATAAAAACTGTATATCTGTTTAAAACACATAAGTTATTTAAAATGACTTTACTAGGCATCAGCCATTTCTGAGATATCTGTCATTACTTATTTGAATATTTCAATACTTTGGCTTTTATTAAACTGCTGTGGCTATTCAATTGTTTCTCATGGTGTCAGAGGAATTCTATGGAACTTCAAGTTGAGGCAGTGTTTTTAACACTTAAATGATTTCAGTCAAATTATATAATATAATAACAGCCCGCCTTAAAGCAATATGTGTATAATATAATATATAAAATGCACGTAACAGTCATTTTACTAATGTTTATATTATTACGTACATGTTCAATAATGTTATGTGAATTTATTACGTAATATAATAAGGCAGGACCTGTGAGAATAATAGGTTAAAAGTTGCTAACAATGAGGTAACCTTGGGGCAATAATGAATTAGAAAGTTTAAATGCTACTGGTAATTCTTGGAGCAACAATAATGTAATTTTTGTGACAGTTTATAAAATAGCCAATCAACAACCAGAAAAAAGCTTAAGTTAAACAAAAGTATACCATTGGAGTAGGATTAGCCAATCAGAAACTGAAATAGGGCAAATTGTACAAATTCAGAAGTCAGTTGCTTGTAAACAGCGTTCCTAACCGGACGCGAGATGCGTCCTCGAGAAGTTTAATTGTGAGGCAAAACTAGTTTACGTCTTAAAATGTGCAAGTAATTAATAAAAGATTCTCACATCTCTCTATATCAGTGAAGTGTTATTTAAATTGTGTAAAGAATTAATAAATGGAGTGAAGTACAAATTATAATCTGTGTAAGCCTACATTCCTAACCGCACTACTCCCTTCAAAGAAATCCATGTCTCTAACAATAATATTCACGCAGCCGAGACAAACATAAATATATAATATTTAAAAAAACAGTCGAAAATTGCAAAGTTAATATTTTTAAACTTGGGGCGAAGAGTACCGGAAACTTTTTACCTAACGTGCGGTTGCAACTACCTCAAGTTCGGCTTCCCAACAGTCGAAATACAATACACCTATCTCAAAGGACAGACCTACTTAAGAATTCGGTTTCCTCTATACCCATTGCATTTAAAAATAATGTGTATGAAGCTATTTCTACAACTTTAAGTATTTTGATTAACATAAGCAGATAAAAAGCAGCTTTTTTAAAGAATAATTTGTATAAGTTAATTGTAGTAGGTGGCCTACACAAGTCGTCCTTAATTAAAGTTGGTTTATACCAGATAGCGCGTATGCCAAAAGGTTTGCCTATGCAGAAATGCAAAGGACTCCATACCTACAAAGAGGAGACGTTAAATGCAAGACCAAAGCTTGAAAACGAGCACTTTAACTGATATTACTGGCTCGTTTATTAGAGAAAGTGCCTGCTATATGAGGTGTTCCCGTTTCGGTTCCCAGATGGTCTCCAGAAAGCTATCTTCAAACAAAAACATTTCACAGTTTGCCCACGGTGTGGTGTTTGAATATGAGAGTACCTATGTGTGTGTGTGAGGGGGGGGGGAGTTATCAGTTATTTAATAATCAATTCGCCCATTAACAGGTATTCAGGATTGCCGCTTGGCGCAGACCTGAGCACACATGTTAAGTCATTTAGTTCCATGACCATTAATCTACACTCAGTACAGCTATGTCACCAATTGTGCCGCTAAGTTAACAAGATTAAATGAAATTCTATTCATTTTCATTATATTCTGTACCGTTAATGATGCGTTAGAATTAAATTATATTCTATTAGTGCATTATTTTATAAGCATTTGCAAAAAATATGCCCAACTTGGTGGACGAATTGATGTAAGGGCCTCTCAGTCCCACATTCTATCTGGAATGATCCATCATTTCTTAATATGATTCTGTATGTAAAACAAAAATAAAAAAATTAAAAAAAGAAGTGTGCAAAAGATAGATGTCGTGTCTGAAAATATTCAGAATACAGCGTTTAGCATCAGTTGCATTTTGGTGCTTCTCCGCACACATCGCAAGCATAACGGTGTGTTCGTTATTGGTGACGTTATCTTTTTGTCTGAATGACCTGCTCGAACTGCAAGTAGGCGACCACGCGACGCTTATCAGTACGAAACTACAAAGTAAACACATGCAGACAGCACCACTACTTCAATGACCTTTCGCTTTATACCTGCACTGCCCCATTGATGACAGCAGTGATGCAGCAACTTCTTTTGCACCTATGTATGCAGGAAACGTGAAACTGCAAATGACGGCTTGTTTGGACTAGCTGATATAAAAATATACTATGAGTTGAGAATTCCGTGCGAAGGTGATACACACATTTATGCGTAATTGATAGGTGACTGTAAGCGGATTAATGTAAGCTATGTATATACTAATTATATGAAAAATGAGTATGTGTGTGTATTTGAGGATAATCTCAAGAAACAATTCAGGTAATTATGATAATTCTTTCACCACTGAAAAACCCTATTCCGATAGACGGACATAGGCCATGTAAAGCTTGAAACACAGTTTAAAATTCGGGATTTTAGGGAAGATTTTGAAGTTCTTTCCCTCTATTTTAATTCCATTTCTCTTAATATCAGATAATACTTTTGTCCCTTCATTGCAAATATAGCAGATTTTTAATGGCTTCAACCCAAAGGACTAGGTCGGGAGACTTAATGTCTTCAAATTTTCGTTATTGAAGGGGGGAAGGTGCATATTATATTCATTTCCAAATTCCCGTCTGAAAATTATTATCAAGAAGTGTTCATGGTGTAATTTTTACATTTGAGTTTTAGAATACTGCAAAATTAAGCTACCCTGAAGCTTTCAAAAAGCTCCGTATCCCTATTTAAAACAAAATTAGGTAGCAACCTTGAGATATCTATATAACATTTTGTACACATTGGTTAGTATTAAACCCAATGAAAATTATAAGCTACCTTATACGATGTGTGTTTTTAAGGCGAGTGTTATTTTAATATTTTGCCGCTGCAGCACAGCAATCACGATTTTGAACAAGCATGATCACTTCGTCCATTCATTAGGAATCCAGATGTAGCTGTGAGAAATCGTCACTTTGTCTTTTCCTGTTGTTAGAGGTTTCGAAATGTTCGAAACAGTCGAACGACCCGCCGACTGTGAAGTCAGATCAATAACTCGTTTTTTGAATGCAAGAAATGTTACGTTAGAAAACATTCATCGCCATTGTATGAGGTTTATGGGTAAACAATGAGAGTGATGAGGCAGTATTTTTAACACTTGAATAATTTAAATTAAATTATATAATATACATATATATATATATATTCAATAACAGCCCGTCTTGAAGCAATATGTATGTAATAATTTTTAAAATGTATGTAACAGTCATTTCATATGCCTATATTATTGTAAACATGTTCAATAATGTTATGTAAATGCATTAGGTAATTTAATAATGTAAGAGCTGTGAGAATAATAAGTTTAACGTTGGTAACAATGAGGTAACAATAAGGTAACCTTGAGGCAATAATGAGTTTAGGAGTTTAAATGCTACTAGTCATGATTAGAGCAACGATAACGTAAATTTTGTGACAGTTTAAAAACATCCAATCAACAGCTAGAAAAAGCTTTAGTAAAAATGCAGATTATCTATTGGACTAGGGTTAGTTAATCACAGACTTGAAATACAGAAGCTTACGGGTTTGGACGGTTGAAATATGTTCAGTTGCTGGCAGACCTTGGTATTGACCGGATGGAAGACGTGTTCTCTAAAGAAATATTACGTATTCGTGTGAAACGAAAATTATGTATACGCGTTAACAAAGTACAAGTATTAAATTGAAGAATCTCACAGCTCTTAATATCAGTGTAGTGCTATTTAATTTGTGTCAAGGATTAATAAAAAGAAGTGAATTTAAAACTTATAATCTGTGTAAGCTTACATTCTTGTCGCACCACGCCCTGATTAAGAGAAAAGTGTCTCTAAAGTAAGACTGACGCAGCCGAGGCAAACATAAACCTAAATAGTTAAAGAAGCAGCTTAATAGTAAAGTAAATATTTTTATTTAAACTTGGAGCTTAATAACAAAAATACATCTTCAAATCGGCTTCACATACGTAGTGATATATTATGTAACAAAGAATCTTCTTCAAATTGACATTAATAAGTGGAGATAAATAAAACAACTCCAACGTAAAGACAATACCAACTTCAAATTGGCCTACCAAAGCATGGTGCAAACTCCTTAAACAACTAAACTTAAAAAAACAAAACACTAGTTCAAATTAGTTCCCATACGTGGGGCATTTCTACTTCAAGTTGGCTTCCCAAGCGTGAGGCTAAATAAATAAACTAAACTCCAAGAGCATATGTACTTCAGTGACAATGCCCGGCTACACATAGCCGAACAAAATCAAGATGTGAAAGCATCATTTGTTTGGGAACAATTCGAACACCCTCCCCACAGTCCGAATTTGGCACCAAGCGATTTTCTTCTCTTTCTTCATTGGGAAATTCCTTGGTGGGAAACATTTCAACGACGATGATGTTGTTGTGAAACAAGAAGTGCAGTTGGCTTTCATCACAGGCGGAATGATTCTTTGACGAAGGCGTGCAAAAACTGGTTTACCATTACAACAAATGACTGAATAATGGCGGTGACTATGTGGAGAAGTAGTTTAAGGTGTCTAAATGGCAATAAAATATTTGGAAAATAATATTCTTTTATTTTTTAAAAAATTATCGGTACTTACTTTAAAACTCCGCCTAGTAACTCTCAGTATTACCCCTGCTATAGTATTTTAACCTTTTATGCAGAAATCTGCAGCATTTAGCCAATTTTATCAAGTAGTGTTTAATCCTTCTCTTACTAAATACGGTACCTCAGTCTATGGACCCCGGTGATACATGAAACGAAATGATAGTTGGGAAAGGAGGTTTGGGAAGGAAACGCCTATGTTTATGGTAACTCCAACCGAGTGGCACCGCGGTAACGCATGTGACTCGTATGCGGGGGATTTCGGGTTCGACTTTCGGCGACCGCTCACTCTGATCCAGAGGTTCTTTTCCTCGGCCATTTCGGGCCATCAGGCAAATGCTTAAGTGATTTTTCTCATCCGCCGAATTTCCTTTCCTTTGATATCATTTCATTAACCATTTTATTCATATTGTACCCTGTTAGGTCTGTTTCAGATTTGGAAGTGTCGGCGATGGTGTTTCGGTGCGGCGTGGCAGGGAAAAAGCATGCTGTCTGTGGAACTTTCTCCGTCCTTCAGATTTCGGCTGGTTGCCAGGGAATACGGACCGCCCCTTTTGGGAAACGTAGGACCCTCTGTGAGAGGCGGGGTCTTCGGTCTACCTGTTGGACTGCAGGGGCATCTCAATCTATAAACTGTAGGGAACATGTATCGCTCTTGGTTTCAGCCTTTTGGTGTCTCCTCTCACTTCATCCCTCCCGGGGGTGCCCCCTTGAGGGGCATAGGCACAACATCCGCATTCACTGGATCGGTGCCAGTCCTTTCCGATACACATTCCATTCTGTTCAATTAGGGTAACTGCAAGATATTTGCTAGTTGTGAAGATTGTGAAAAATCTGGAAAAATGCTCAATCAGGGAAGGCGGTTCTGTTGGGATTTGAATCCACAGAACTCCCTTTCACGAATCCATGCCTCAACGATCTCGATCACCCCTGTCGATCCGTTTTGTCAGAATTTCAGAGCTGTACTATATTACCTAGTAAATATCATAAGAGAACTGAAAAGAAAGAAAGAAGGAAAGAGAGAAATTCAATCCCCATTTTTAATTCTATAGTACCTTAAATTTTTAAAAGTTATGCATACCCTTATTTTAAGTCCCTTATATATATAGAACTGCATCGAGTGTCCAATTACGACAGAAATTTGTGCACTTATATTGGACTGGGCGAAAATTTTAAACATTCTATCCTTATAGATATTTTCAACCTCTTGCGTACAAATCTGCCACCAATCTGACAATAATTTGGAGACTTACAGTTTTATCTAAGCTAAAATAGTTCATAGGTACTTATAGTTTCCAAAATCTGGCTGTATCCTTATATTCACCACGTATTACAGAATGCAATGCCGGATAATGCAGCTAGTATCAATATATAAGCTCTGAGGAGCTATGTGTGGCAAACAGTCTGAAACACACAATTTCAGTATAAATATAAAAATAGAAATAGAGAGAAAATGTGAAGGTATCTAACTTCCAAATCATGTGTGGAATGATTCAAAAAATATTTAAAAAATAAAACCAGGAAAGAGACAAGATTAAACTTTTTTAAAACTTTAGCTGTTCCTATGTTGCTTTACGAGTGCGAAATCTGGGAAAGACAAAGAAGTTAAGTTGGAAAGTAGAATATGGGCGGCGGAAATGAAGTTCCTCAGAAGAACCTAAACCTGTACAAAGTTAGATAGATTACGTAATGAAAATATAAGAACAGCCTTAATATATCTTCAGTAAATGGTAAAATCAAAGAATATGAAGAAAAATGGAAGCAACATCTTGAAAAAATGGAGCCATCTAGATTACCTAAAGCAGCACATGATTAAAACACCAAAGGGTAAAAGCAATTTGGGAACCTGTGAGAAGATGGAAGGAGCAATTGTGAAGGCGGAACAGGCAATTTGCCTAGTCTGTGAAGTGGAGAAGATTAGAAACGATACAAATTATCCAGGTAGCTTTGTTTTCTCAGAAACTACTTGAAACAGAGAACTGGGGATTTTACTACATATTTGTGATTTCGAGGAGGATGGCTCAGGCGTAGTGTGTGGGCCGACCTTCCTGATCCACGGGTTTTTTCTGGGGTTTCTTCGGGCCGCTAGACGAATGCTGGGAAGATTAATTACATCCTCCGAATTTCCTGTCCCTTCATTTCACCTCCATTCTCATTTTATTTCACTTTTAATCTGCCTTCATCCCTCGGAATGGGGACGGTCTCCGAGTCCCGAGCCCCCTCTGTAGAATGTGCAAGTCTGTGGAGGGGGAGGGAGCTGGTTGCACCAGCTACCATCCGGGGGGTTTTAATCTGTAAAAGGCAGGGACCCTGCCCTCTGCCCTGCCGTGCCTCTTGGTCCGGTCGCCCTTACCTCTGTCTGCTCTTACCTCATCCCTTCCCTGGGCACCCCGTTAGGGGCTTAAGCACAAAGACTTGTGGATCGGAGTTCGAGGTGCTAAGTCTCCCTCCATACCTATCCTACTCTTACTCCTACATATTTGTGCATATTTATTAGCACATTTGGCGGCGCCGTGGCCGAGTGGTTAGACCGCTCGCCTCCCACCGAGGCGGCCCGGGTTCAATCCCAGGGACCTGCATGTGGCATTTGTGGTGGACGAAGCGGCGTCTGGGCGGGTTTTCTCCGGGTTCTCCGGTTTCCCCCGCAATTCATTCCACCAACTGCTCCATCATCACCTTTCCTTTCATCCATTTCACCAACATTTCGTTTCATCTACTTCCTTCATCCCATACCAGGGATTGGGCTGATCACCCATCCTGGATGTTCTGTCTGATCCATGAGTGTCTGCTCCTCGACGGGCCTCTGACTCCAGACACCCGCCTGTAAGTCCTGGGGGGTGTAAGTCCTACATAAGAGGAGGGTAAACAGATAATGAATGAATATTAGCACTTTTCAGGTAACAAATGTTCAATGACACGTGTTGGCATCTAACCCATTTTCATTTGAGTGTCCCTCATATGTTCCCCAGAAGATTATAAATAAAATTTGTAGAATTTTGGATAATAATTAAAATACAATGCATTTGGGATTGTCTCTATTGAAGCTTAGAGAAACCAAACGCATAATTCCATGTAAATCTAATTTATATCATCTAATGCTTCAAGTATTTTTCATTGCTCTTTGAAATAAGCTCGTATAGGTCATATAGCAGTGAATCAATACAGTATGACATTTAAAACAGCTTACACCAGCAACGTTTCATCACTCCTTTATTTACACATGTTTTAATGATTTAGTGCAAAATGACAAAAGCTTTTAAGGATATTCGTGTAGCTCACTATGTACATATGTATCAGCCGTTCAGTGGATGTGATAAAGTTTTCAGTATAAACAAGGATTATATAACATGTGAATATGCAGTTTTGTATTATATGTGATAGATTATCTGTTGCTTGTTCATGCTCAGATAATGATTGAAGAAGACCAAGAAACTGGAAGGGTACAGGGGAAAAGCAATCAAAGTCCACTTTTGGCGAAATTTGATATTCTGGTACCAATGGATTCTGTGTGTAGTACTACATTCCAACACTTTCATACATGGAAAAAATATGTGTAGTCCATACAAAATCAGCATAGGAAAAAGTGTCCAGGGGAAAGCAATCAAAGTCCATATATAGATTTTAAATGGGAGTAATTTTGCACTACTTTAGCAGAGTTTATGGTTTTAAACGTTGATCAGCTTGGGTGCTATAAATGCTTGACATTCCTATGGATTGTTGTGGCTAATATTTTTGCTGGTAAGAAACTGCATTTTTGTTCGATTCCGTCTATTTTACTGGTAAATAGAGAGGCAGTTTACATTTAGACATGGAATCACGTGATGAAAATGTTACCGCTGTTTATCAGAGTAGAGCAAAGAAAAGATCTAAACATGATAGACCTCATGATGTGAGTAAACACATAAGAGTGATGAGTCATGTTCCTGGTGAAGATTGCAGATGCAGAAAAGTGTTTCACGATACTTTCAAAACATAAACGTGATATATTAATCGTTACTTTCAATGTACTTGGAAATAAGAATATACAGAGTGCATAGTTCGTTCACTAATTTCAGTTTTGCCTGAGAAACGAAGAAGACCAAGGAAACCAGAAGAAGATAACAACCTCAGAGACTACTCTTACTCCTATAAGATGCGTGTACAGAGGGACGGAAAAGTCATTACAAAGCCTTTATGAGTGTGCATGGCATAACAAACCAGAATATGTTAACAATTAAGAAATATCTTTCAACTACTGGTCATGCTCCTATTGACCGGCGAGGTACCAATTCTACTAAGCCTATGAAAAAGACAGCCGGGGCTGTTGAAAATGTAATGCAACATATCAGTTCCCTTCAAGGCCGTCCTTCTCTCTATAGTCTTCATGATACATCTAAAATTTATCTATCTGAAGAATGAAACATTTAAACATCGCATCAAATGCACACAGAGACAATTCCAGAGTCTCTCGTTTCTTATGAATTTTATCGGAACATATTTCAGACAAAATTTAATATTACTTTTGGGTGCCCTAGGTCAGGTACTTGTTCTTCATGCGATGAATTCGAAGCCCCCCCCCAAAACAACTCTTCTTGCAAGGAAACTTAATGATAGCTGTAGTGCGGAAGAAGTAGACAAAGAAATTAAGCGGCAGAAACTCTAAATTTATTATATATGAAGAAAGCTGAAGTCTTCCATCAACGAAACAGTGGAGCCAAAATTAAAGCTAGAGAAACTCATGAAAGTCATAGATTTCATGAAAAATCTTCCATTGCCTAACATTACGACAAATGATGTATACTACAAGCGACATATGTCTTTTTTACATGTTTAATGTGCATGTTCTCGCTTCCGGAGAAGTATACTTTACCTACGATGAGACCATAACCATAAAGGGAGCTGATGAAGTTGCATCAGTGTTGCTTGACTTTTTCTTTTATCATCTGGACCCTTCAGTTCGACATTTGCACTTTTTTGTGATTCTTGTCCCGGTCAGAATAAAACTTATGTAATTATTTGCCCCATCTATGCTATGGATCATAAATACAACAGATTTGAATCAATCAAAGAAACCTTTCCCATTGGAGGGCGCAGTTACATGAAATTTGACAAAGATATGGGTTTAATAAGTCAAAAAGCTCATATTGAAACACCCAGCGATTGGAATGAACATATCAAAAGATGCTGCTTTGAACCAAGACCCTTCAATGCCAGTGAATGTTCCCAAGACAAGTCCAAATCGTGGTCTTCATTTCTCAGTAAAAAATACAGAAAGAAATGTCCAATGAAGATAAGAGAAATACGAGAAGTGGCAGTTGACTGAACTTCTAGAACTATCAACAGTCGCAAAACTTATAAAGGCTCCTGGGAGTCCTATGTTATTGTTGACAAAAATTTCCATGCACAGACTGAAAAGCATCCAAAGCCTTCGTTTTTAAGTTTAATTCTACTCTCCAAGGTAAAATACGATCGTCTATAATCCCTGAAGAAATTCAGTTCTGAAAATGCTCAGCTCTATTTTTCAAAATTACCAGTAGTCAACAATGAGTAATTTTGTGTAGAGATTAAATAATTGCATTGGTGCTTTATATGTTACTTTTTCTAAGGCAAACAGTTATGTGCAATGTAATCCTATAAAGGGGACTATGGTTGCTTTGTCCCTATAACATTTGACACTAATTTCAAAAGAAGGACCTGCTAGAAAAACGCCTTGAGAATTGTCTAATGTGCTTAATCTGCTGCGTTTTTAAATTTCAAATTAAGTTACTACAAAATATTAAAAAGTGGACTTTGATTGTTTTTCCCTTGTACCCTTCTTATATAAAGTTGGATCAGAAGTGAAATTAAGAGCCCCGACCGGGGTAAGAAACACAGATCTTCGGCTTTCTGTGCCAATGCTGTACCCCTGAGCTACCGGTATAACAAATGCATATTGAACTTACCTATCTGATTCATGTGTCCCTTGCAAGTCAATCTCAATTGCTCGGAAGTATAATGCGTTCGGAGTACCTACTCGGTACTAAAACTGTTCATTTTTAAAAATTTCTTAGCTGATTTATTCAGCTTAACTTTTAAAGTTGTATTTACCTAGATTTCCTAAAAAATAACCCTAAAATACTGAAAATCTAATAGCTTGTAAAATGATCCAAGTGATAAAAGTTACATTTAAACCGTTATATCTGGAATATTTCTAAATTAGTTATTTGCATGAAACAATAAGTAGCAGTAAACATTTTCAGGGAAAAAATAATAAAGTACGTAACATTTAATTTGCTAAAAACCAATCATGTATTAAACTGTTAAAATCCTAAACTCGAAACTATATTTGCCAATAAATGACTCTTTAAATCTTTTTGTTGTCTTTTAAATTACACATACATAATTTGAGAGAGGTTTAACAAAAACTGCTGCATGGGGACCATTTTAAAGTGGAAGAAATGTAATAAAATAAGATTACGAAAAAATAGTTTTGAAATTTCAAGGGCTAATTGCTTACATCAACACGCGTCCAATTAAGTGCGTTTGTGTGTTAAAATACCCAGAAAATCAAAATCTAAATTCCATCCTGACTTTAAAATGTTTGAAGATACTTCCATGAAAATTCTAAAATGGTTACCTTTTCGAAATTTTGTCAAAAATTCAGTATTGATTACACTTGGCGACTTTGAAAGCTACAAGTACTTTTTAATTGACGCCTTTATAGCTAATAACACTTTCGGTTATGGTTAATTTGGGTATCTATAATTGTTCTTTTACACTGGCTAAGTTGACGGTTCGGTTACAGATTTGGGGTAAATTGCCTTACTTTTGCCCGCATTAGCGACTGAAGTGGTCTTACGCTTGCTCTAACGTAATGCTGTCAACATATGAACAATGCCACCGAAGCCCGTAAGGTACTCAGCCTCAAAGCGTAGCCGAGAGATTGAGGGCCCTCAGCCTCAAAGCGTAGCCGAGGGATGTTTTTTAGAAGGAGAGGAGTGTAGCAAGTTGTGGCCGATACGAAGCGACGACAGGGCGTAGCCGAGGGATCTGCGCGTCTAAAACTCGAATGATTCACGTTCACAGAAACGACAGCACATCGCATATTTAGTGCATTTCACTTTTTATTTAGGTTGGCAAAACCCACTTTGCATGTGATTTATCGGGATAATGGCTACGTTTGTTGTGTTCCTCACGCGATTTGCCTATATAAGTAAAACACCTAAAACGGGCGGGCAAGTGGGCACCAGATATAGCAGAGACCACATCACGTTTTAAACTCACTCCTAAGGTAATTTATTTCATTATTTCTCACTTCCTTATACCTAATGTAGGTGGGAAAAAGTTTGACTGATTTGAATCGACCGGTATGGAAGAACAACGGATACTACGGTCAGTGTGGAAGAGCAGTTTTCAGATATATTCAAGATATGCCTAGGATGCTGGTAGAAGGAATTAAGCTGGGAAGACTTAAATTAATCATATACTGCCGTTTGTGAAAATTGCAATACCAAGAAGGAAGCATATAAATTCAATGAATATACTACCAAAGGTTAGGTACATGACAAGTAATAAATGATAAACTTTACAAATCTATGCAAGACCTTTGAGCCCTAACATTCAGTATTTGGTGTGGCCTCCATGCACTGCAATTCGAGCTGCTATACGCCGTGGCATTGAATCAAAAAAGTTCTGAAGAAGTTCCTGAGGGATTTCCCTCCACACAGTTTGTATTCGAGCCCACAAATCCGTGACACTGGTTACTGGAGAACCGTGACGCACCAAGTGCTGACCATCCCTATCCCAGACATGTTCGATGGGCGACATGTCAGGCCAACGTGCAGGCCAGAAAAGTAATGGTACCCGTTGCTCTTCGAAGAAGGCTTGTACATTCCTCGCAATTGTCCTACTGAAATGTGGCCTGTGGAGATACCTGAAGCAGGGGGAGTACGTCAGACTCTACAATCACCGTTGGATACCGGTTGCTGTTCAAAGTTCCCTCAATTCGTAGGAGGCGAGATTGGTTGTTGTAACCAATGACGCCCCGAAACCACCACACCTGGTGTTTGTCCGCTATGCCGCTCAACAATGCAGCCCTCCAGGTTGCGCTCACCACGGTACCGCCAGACACGTATGCGGCCATCACTTTAGGACACTTGAAATGGGACTCGTCCGTAAAGACTGCATTTTGCTACTCAGCAGCCCAGTGACGGTGTTCACGTGCCCATTGCAGTCGGAGGAGGTTGTGGTTTCTGAAATCAGAGCACCGGCTCCAATCTATTGCGTTACGGAGCAAATATCAATCTTATGAAGGCAAAATGTATAGTTGTAGGGCGAAAAGCTGAGTAACATATAAGTAATCAACATCACTAAAAGTATCAATACCTCAGGGGTATCCAAAATTTTAGTATAAAAAACGAAGGGCAGTTAGGTTTTGCAATTTCATTCTTTGGAGCTTACAGTAAAGTGGGAAACACTCTTATTTATAGAGCGGATAGTAGGACAATAAGGTACACAGGAAAAGGGACGTAGAGGCTACATAAGTGGTATGAGTATTTCTGGAGCTCTGCACATAGGAAATGAATATACAAATACAAAAACAGGAGAAACCACCCAGGACAGAATACACGCTTCAGTGTTGTGAAGGTATCCAAGTAATAGTGAAAATAGATGGCCGAAACGGCTTCTTACTTGTCCACCCTCTGAAGAAAAACGAGATTACGCACGACTGGACATGAAGGTGTTTTGGTAGAATGAAAAGAATGGAGTTTGAAAGGATAATGGCAAGAGAGGAGTGTACGGTAAACAGGAAACAGGAGCGATAACCGAAAAGCAGAGAGCCTCTTCTTATAAGTTATTACAAGTGAAAACTGTTTTCAATTATGTGTTTAGAACAATAACATTTAAGGACAAGTCTTTGGGTATTTTTAGGTTTAAGAAAAAAATTTAAAGGCAGTACTACACATATGAAAATACCTCATCACAGTTTCATGAAACGCACCGATATTATGTAATTCTGACTACATTAAATTCGTTAATAACTGCGATAAAATCTTGTTTTTCTAACTTGTACAGCTCTAAAATCCATGCTCTACATTAAACAAACAAATAAACAACAACTATGATCAAAGAAAAAATTAACTAGTAATAACAGAACAAAACCACGAGTATATGCAGAAGTTGGCATTGCAGTCAGCTGCAGGTAGTTACATTGTCCGGTATACAGCACAGCGTGTAGCATATAGGCACAGATGATGAGATCTAATACAAGATCATTTTATTTCTCGTCCAATGTTTGTTGAAGTGTAGGGAAATTGGTTGAAACAGGTTTCCTCTATGCGAATAAATAGCTGCTAAGCCACCATGGCGTTGTTCACTTCTAACATACAACGAGTGAATATGATCGAGAGTATGGAATCTTGCCGATATATGCGCAGTGGTTTATGTTCGTAAGGAGATACTAAACCACCTCTGCCTCGTCAGCCCTCACCCCTTACCTGGTTCGGGTGTTCCACTTAATGTTTGTCTTACTAACCCATTTTCCTTCGTCCTGAGCCTGAAATCGACCTGTATTCAGAAGTTAGTGCTTGAGTGCCAGACTTTTGACATCAAACCAATACGAGATAGACTCATCCAAGGTTTGGTGTGGACCGCTGTAGCGAAGTATGCCTTCCAGCCACTCAGTTGAAATGTTTCCATACTCCTCCTCTTTCGTCACTCACCTAAACCTTACCTTTGTTCATAGGCTAATTGCCTGTGCATCGGGCTCGAATTCAAACCAATAAGAGATTTCCTCACCCAGGGATGGTGTGGAACACACATAAGGAGTTTTGCACAATTTTAAATCAAGAAAAACATTATGGAAAATCAGGTGCATCGGCAAGTTTCCGTGCACTGGACTGTACATAAATTAATTAATGCTTTCTTTAGAGGAGTAACTTAAAAATAAATTATTTAAAATCGAAATTATGTGAGTTTCTTAGTTCTTGTAAGGTAGGTTACTTGGTAACAACGTACAGATTCCACATTCAATATCCCAGAGATTGACTGATCCTGTCGCTCCACTAGGAACCTCTAGTGAGGTTTTCTATAACCATAGTGTTATAGCTCATTTTATCTGTTTGAAATCTCACAATGGTAAGACTGTAAGAATGTAATAGTTGTTAGTTTGTTCTATTATTATATACCAGTGACTTTCAAACATGAGGCCGATCATTTCTTAAAGCATTCAGGAAAGTATCCCTATATCCAACTTATGCTTGTAAGACAATTAGACATCCAGATATTGAGTTTTATCAATATGCAATGGTAAACCACAACCTGATACAGATGATACTATAGATACAACAGTGTGTCATAAACTTGCTTTACAAACATTTGACTATCTTGTATCCCTCTTGCATCAATGAAATGTTAATGACAGCATTTTGGAAAACGCTTATGACTATTAATACGATATAGGCAGAAGTCTAAGTTTGAGGCAGTATTTTTAACACTTAAATGATATCAGTCAAATTATATAATATAAAATATAACAGCAGCCCGCCTTAAAGCAATATGTATATGTATTAATATGTAAAATGTATCTAACAGTCATTGTATTA
Source organism: Deroplatys truncata (assembly GCA_030765065.1). Taxonomy (NCBI): domain Eukaryota; kingdom Metazoa; phylum Arthropoda; class Insecta; order Mantodea; family Mantidae; genus Deroplatys; species Deroplatys truncata. The sequence goes on along the minus strand of CM060978.1, from coordinate 213,665,955 downwards.
ATGTTTATATTATTATGTACATGTATAATAATGCTATGTGAATGTATTACGTAATTTAACAATGCATGAGCTCTGAGAATAGAAGCCGAAAGTTGCTAACAATGAGGTAACCTTGAGGCAAAAATTAATTGGAAAGTTTAATAATGCTACTAACAATTCTTGGAACAATAATGTAATATTTAAAACAGTTTATAAATAGCCAATAAAAACTAGAAAAAGCTTAAGTTAAATAAAAGTATTCTATTGGAGTAAACTTAGCCAACCAGAGACGTGAAATATTGTAAATGAACGAATTTAAGCGGTAGAAGCCAGACACTACTAGGCGGCGTTCCCGAGCACTTCGATACGTTACAGGTTAAGTGTGAGACATAAAACTTCATTACGGCGAGAATAGAAATAAAAATAAAGTTTACGTGTTAAAAAGTGAAATTAATAAATAATCTCACAGCTCTACAATATGATATATCAGTGAAGTGTTATCTAATCGTGTGAACGATTAATAAAACGAAGTTAAATACCATTGTAATTTGTGTAAGCCTTCATTCTTTAGCCACACCACCCCCTGCTAAGAGAAACTTGTTTCCGTAAATTACTACTGTCGCAGCCGTGGCATAAAAATATAATAGTTAAATAAACATTCAAATTACAAAGTTGATTTTTAAACGTGGGGGCGAAGGACATCGGAAAATGAACCTGGGGCGAAGGCCACCGAAAACATTGTACCGTACGTAGGGCGAACACTACAAGAAACATATCTCCCGCAATACGTGGGGCAACAACATTCTTCAAGTTTTATTAAGAACTGTTTATAGAAAATATATAAATGCAAAGAACACTGAGAAGAGAAACTCCTCCACGATGACCATTTCAAATATTAAACCTTAAATTCTGCATATTACTTATCGAATACAGTTCTTCAGATTCAAAATTGTATAAATAATAAAGAATGTGAAACTTTTAATTTTCAAATCGTATTCTTATATTCAGTCATTATATCCTAACTGCAACTAATATGCATATCACATTCACTTCCACAAGCACACTTCTAAACTCTGTGGAGATTAGGAAATGATTCTATTTGAACAAACGTTTCCTCGCCACAACCGGTAATCGAAACCGGTAAGTTGAGCAGGTGAAATTCCCAACCACGGAGGCAGTCATCTATATTTTTATTTCACTAGTAAGAGCATCACAAACCAGGGGTCCATAGGGAAATCGACGTAGTAGCGTTACTTTCTCTGGCACTAAGGATTGACAGTTTCACGAACAGAAAGAAAAAATAACATACCTGGCAATGAGGAATCAGACGAGACAGCCTAAGCTGCAAGCCCCGCACGATGCTGTCTATTAATATACGTGCTTTTCAAAATCAACACGTTATGAAAAAATCTAATGTGTTACACTCACACGACTTTCTCTAATTTTGTACAAACTACTTTTACAGACGCTTATTCTCCATATGCTTCATGTTAATCGAGATGTTATTCTTATTGCGAATTTTCTTGTAGATGCAAGGGGAATTGATAGGCTTTAAGCGATAGTCAAATCTTTTAAGCTCTGGTTGCTATGTGGAGTATTCTATTCTTTTTGCATGTCCAGGACATAAAAAACTGAATAACGAATTCCAATTTGAGAAAAAGTATAAGTATTGGAAAATTTAAGGGAACAACAAGCAATATGTGGAAAATGGTGAACTCAACAAAATAAAATGTAAATGACAAAAATTGTGTATTTTAACGTGATCTACATTTTTTGTGTAGTAAAATTTTGTCTATCTCTTGTGGTTTATCAGTTATGCAAAAGTCGTTCACAGTGAAGAATACTTTTGGAAGCATTCCCAGAAAATTCGAGATATACATTTCATTTGTCATGAAAATATCTTAAACACATGATATTTTAATCAAAATCATTAGAGCCATTTTTGAGAAAATTAAAATTTTCGAAAAATGTTCCACGTAAAGGGTAATCTGGGGTGGGAGGGTTTTCTTGAAAACCTTCGTGTCGCATCTCTGGAAGATACTGAACCTAAATACCAAGTTTGGTGTTTATCCGACTGTTCGTTTCTGTTCGTTCTCAGACACACAGACACACATACGGGCATGTTTCCAGAAATGCTTTTTTTTGGATTCAGGGGGTCTCAAAACATATATTTGCGGTGAAACCTCGGTTTCGAATTTTTGGGTGGAATACAATACTTCCCTTACTTACTATACGTAGTAGAGAAAGTAAAAATACTGTGGTCAAAACGCCAAATAATCAGACCGCATATAGAAGGTTGTCTTATAACTGCTTGTTGTTTTAAAAATATAAATTAAAACCTGTCTAATGTTCCGACATACAAGCATTACTTTATTTCAAATTTTTACTAAATATGCTTGGCCACGGTGTATAGCCTGCAAAACTCTATTGTTAGTTTCCCCATTTACAGGCTGTCACAGTTTTAACTTTCATAGGATAAAATACCAAGTGATACGAAAGTCAAGAATAGCCCAATGTATAAAGAATAGGATAGAATAGGACTAGTTAAACTTAATTTATGAGCATCTTTCAAACTCAGGATTAGATACATATTATATTCCTTACTGTTATTTCTACACTTTGACATTATCATAAACCAAATAAAGTCGTGATGAAATTTAGCGAGTCAAATATACAACAATATTGCAAGGAATATTAGAAACCATAATCATGTAACGGTTAAAGCAACAGAGAAACAGACACGTGTACTTGACTGCTTCAGAATGCGTGCCATAGCAATGTGTGATATTCTGCAGTGTTGGTATACCTGAAATGCAGCATAGGTTTACCATTTTCACACCCCACAGCAATATCTACGACCGCATCCATAAACAAAACCGCATCCAAGTCGCGTAATGTATGCAGAGGCATGCGGAATTTTTGTGGCCTGCGTAGTTTACATTGGATGTGCATCAAACTCGAGTTGACGCGAATTTTACAACTTTAACCTGCGTTCTCAGATCAGTAATATGTACAGTGGAATCTCGCTTTGTATTTCATTTGTGAACACGTTTGAATAAGTCAGCATTTTCGGGCACGCTCAAATCAGACAATTTGGAATAATGAACTATCTCACTAAGAATAGCTTTAGCACAATTTCTTTTACATCGCAGAAGATTTCAGGTTAGTATATATGGTTATAAATACATCCATTCAATTTATTAAACTATGACTTTCTTTTACATATTAAGGCTCTTATAAAATCATCAACAGCAGCAGTAGGGATTGAGCTTATTAGCTCAGTCTCTCCATCTTATCCTGGTCACGTTTTCGCATTGGTTAATAAAGTGACAGTTGATAAGGAATCCTATCCGATGGCATTCTCTGCACATGAAGATTTCAAGTTTCTTTTGCATTATTTCTTCATTGAGTTTCTTCATCGTCAGTTCTTCACCAATCTCTGCACTTCTTTTTTCATCCAGATTTGTATCTCATTTCGGCCTCTTTATTTGTCTTTCATCACTTATTCTTAAGGGCCACGTTTCGCTTCCATACATGAAACAGGGAACAGTCATGGTTTTGTAGAACCTTAATTGTGATTCTTTCCTGCTCTACGACCTAATGTTCTTTTAATAGTTCCACATACATATTAAAACTTGTTGTGTAAGTCTCTCTGTTTATTTTTAACGATTTATTACAGTTTGGATAGTTAAGGTTTGAGACATACACTAGCATTTATGAAAATAACAAATATTAACATAAATATGCTCATTGAATAACTGAAAAGTGTTATCTAATAAATAAATAGGCATAATACATGTCCTTTCTATAATGCCTTTTGTTCCTATGTTATTCATTTATAATGACTTTCTGCTTACTTATTTCAGTAGTTTTTAATGTACAAACTTTCATGTTATGGATATTAAAACACTTGAGGATTCTGTCTGCACCACATTTTCTCTATTTACAATTCGACCACGGGGTTTAAACGCGGACGTGAAAGCTTGGAAGATGATGCATGCAGCGGAAGACAGAAATACGCCACAATAGAAATCATCAATGAGTACACGACATGGCTCTGCAGGATCTCCGAATGGAAGTATCTCCGAAATTGCCGAAACCAGGAAGTACCAGGGAACGTGTGTGTTTGTAACGAGTGTTGAACTGGAAAAATTATCTGTAGGAAGGTTCCCGTGGCTGCTGACTCCGGATCAAAAGCGAATTGGAGTGCAAATATCTGAGCAAAGTTTCGCTCGTTTTCAAAGAGATCCCAGGGACTTTATTGTTCAATTTGTAATAAATGATGAAACACATGTGCACAATTATGCAGCTGAAATAGAACAGTAATCTAAGCAATGGAAACACCACAAAAAAGAAGGTATCTAAAATCGGCGAGAGGATCATACTGTTGGTTTTCTGGAATGAGAGGGGTGTGCTGCAAATGTATTCTTTTCCGTCGAGAATATCTTTTACCGTAGTATTGTACCAACCTTTTGGATCAACTGAACACCAAAATACGCGAGAACGGCGGGATTTGTCAAAAAGAACATCTCCCATCAACACTTTGCTCGCCCTCATATATCAATCCAATGGCGAAATCAGCGAAGTGGGGTATGATTTTTTCCCACATCTAACTTATTCCCCTAATTAAGCTTCATCAACTTCCGTCTGTTCCATAACTGAAAAATTTCCCTATTGCAAAGGAATTTTCGTGCGATGAAGAACTTAAATCGTCAGCTGAAGCCTGGCCTTTATAGGCCTGGATAAATCTGACTTTCATGACGAGATAAGGGTCATTGGAGTATCACTGGACCATGTGCATTGATATCAAGGTAGTCTGTACTGAAAAATAAAAACAATTTCAAAAATATTTCACATCATCTTGTCCTTCATTCCGAGAACTTCTTATATGATCCCCGTATAAGGGATACTGTGAGCTGGTAATACCAGAAAAGGTGCGATATACATAACAGTTTTCTATACAGGCAATAACAAGTTTTCTTTAAAACCATTTTATACCACCTCAGTTTGATCACTTTTAGTCATACAATAGATGACCAACCATTTGTTCGATGTTTTTCCATGTAGTCGACAGTTATAAGGTTGTGGCTTCTCTTTGGTTGTATAGCAGAGCAGGTTATTAAGATCTCATATTGCTGTTCGTTAGACTTGAATCATATGAAATATGCACAGAATAAAAATGAGTTTCTGTCCGACAACCGATAGTGTTTTTTAATTCCTATATTTGAGGTATGCACCAGCGTACGTAGGTAAGTCATTTAAACCAAGCAATTTGAGTTACTTCTTGTTTACAAAGAGACTATCCTGAAACATCTGTATTAGTCTTCTAGCAAAACAAAAAAAATAAAAATAATAAATACACAAATTAAAGCAGTTAAAACCATATACCTTTAAGCTACTAACCGTGAACTTGCTAGAAGGACTGAGTTATTATACGGGCAAAATATTGTGACAAAAATTGATAAAGCCACCAGCTGGAGATGTTACAAGCATAAATATACACTTGAACAGGTAATTTTTCAAATGGAGTTTATATTAATGCTTAATAAAATGTATTGCTCTAGACATTTTAAGCTCTTCTCGTCCACCCTTTTTAATTAATTAATTTTAATTAATTTATTTTTTAACGCTGGTGTTTTAAATACTGGAACAAAATCCAGGTGCTTAGCAATAAATTCAGTTTTTTGTGGCGTCAGTAATGCGGTGCCGTTATTAATATTTATTATCAATATTTTCATAAATAATTCTAAAATTATTAGGATTGTTCCATATTAACTGTCCGAACCTTTAATCAAAGTTGATAGAATTTTAAATATGCAGAGGGATCGTAAGCTTTCGTTTATAAGATTTCACCTTGGTACTTGCAGCATTAGCCTAAACATAAACTTTTTGGTAACTTCAATTATTATAAACAACTATTTATTTTGTATTTATTTGAAACATTTTTCTGATTCTTATGTTTAAAATTTCAACTCTATGTGATCAAACAGTCGCCTAAAACTTTTAAACCTTTAGAAGGCTATTTGTAAAAACTATCTTAACCTTTGTGTAAAGTTTTCGAAATTTGATATGTATGAAACTCTCTTTATATGGAATTTATTAGCATTTATGCAACGATTCGCTAAAATTAATTTTTACGACACTTCAAATATAACCAGCCTTAATTTTTGATTCGGATTTCAATCAAATAAAAGATGTGTCGAGAAATTGTACTTAAGTATTAATATATTAAACTTGGGATCCATACATGTAGCGGTTCTTGAGTTACCTAAAGCTTACGCCGTTAGGACTACTTCAGTCCTAATCAAAACAATCCACGATTTCCCGAGGCAGTGATGAACATTCCATGGAGTTAAAAATGTACATATTGTAATGGCCCTGAACAGAGTTCCGAACCAGCTATCAGAAACTTGACGTCTCATAAAATGTTGAAATCCGGATAGGACAGGAATCCGTGATAGTAGAATGCTGAGGTGTTTTCAATCACCAGAAGGAAGCAATATAAGCTACCCCAAGTATACCATACTCACTCTCTCAGTAGCGCTCACCCTGACGCTGCTGACCGCATCGCCGGGATCCTCTAAGTGTTTTTTTTTTATTTTGAGTGAACCTGAAGACTAGACAGAACTTGGTATGTTCTTCCTTCTTTAAGTGACTAGAGTAGGCTCTTAGGGCTGATAGCGGATAGAATAAATCTTGGACATGATGATTCAACATTAGTTACACTACTCCATTCAGCCTTTAGCGAGTATCCTCTACCCTGAACAACGACCACCATAGGATTCGGATTCGGATTTAAACAACTAGGGTCGCTACAATTAACGGAGAGATGGAGCAGTTCCCCTAATCACAATTCACCACCTCTCAGATCGCTCGTCTCCTCTGTTTCTTTTAGGATTTAATCAGGAGCTGAAGCAGCTAGACACAAATAATAAATGTGTAGTAAAGGGCGCACCCAAAAGAAAGAAATACAAGGCAAGAAAAGGAAAGTGACAAAGAACACATTTGAGAAGGAGAAATAAGAAAAACGAACACTGAACTGGATGTGAGAAAATAGTAATTAGAGCTTAGAGTTCGCGAGTTTCAAATAAAAAATGATGGTAGCGATAAAGAATCAGCAATAATTTTTCTCGGAGAGGAAAGTTTTCGTGTTTTCCATTACGGCTTTAGGAAATCGCGGCGTGCAAGAAAACAAATCTGTGTTTCACGAGAGGCTGTCGAGGGAACTGCCAACTCCAGCTTCCTTTTAATTGATAAGTGAAATCAAGTGAATAGGGTTGGGGTGGAAAGTTGAGAGTTACAAAGTTACATCAGCTTGCTGGAATCGATATGAAGATGAGAAGCGCTGTGGTTAAATCTCAGATATCGGTTCCAATGAGTTTCGAACGAACATGCCCCGCAGTCAAGTGTTTCTAACATTTCACATGGCTCCACTCAGCTGCTGCAAGCAGGACTTTTATAATAAGTGGTAAACTAGACATAATCTAAAAATCAGATTGTTGTATTCACATTTATTTCTCTACTCATTCTTCTACAAAATATTCCTACAAGAAATTGCACTTCTATTTAATTCTTGTTAATCGAGATAAAATTTCGCTATACATTTAACAATCTTCATATTAAGTATCAGGATAGAGTGGAAAAGCAACAGTAAGATTTTTAAAAACATGGCGCCATGTGATAGTTATGAAGTTCTATCGTATTTGAATGACCACAAGAAACACGAATAGCGACATGCACTAGCAAAAAGTATAAGTGTTAAAGACTCGAACCAATAACAAGAACTATCCACAAAAAGTATTTGAATAAATTGTGTGTTTTAATAGATCTATATTCTTTATGTAGTAAGATTTGTCTCTCTCTTAGGTTTTATACAATTATACAAATATAATTTGGAATCAAGAATACTTCTCAGACTATTTACAGAAAACTCAACATAAACACTTCATATGTATGCAAATATCTGAAACATCTGCTATTCTAATGAAGATCGTTAACAGCCATTTTTGAGGAACCGAAATGTTGGGAAAATTTTCCATATAAAGGGTAGTTTGGAGTAGGAAATGTTGTTGAAAATCTTCTTGTCGTTTTGAAAGATTCTGAACTTAAATACCAAGTTCGGTGTTTAACCGAGTTTTCGTTTTTGATTTACGCTTTTCATAGACACACACACATATGAATCTGTTTCTAAAAATTATTATTAGTTAATGTTATTATTATTGATATTATTATTATTTTTATTATTAAAGGAGTCTCAAATGATGAAATATCGGTATAAAATTTTTGGGTGGAATGCAATACCTTCCGTAATTAAAGCTAAGTAGTGGAGAAAGTAAAAACCGAACAGTGGCTTTGTAGTTGAAAAAGTATAAAGTATTTGGCAACCTCAACCAATAATGAACAATATAACCGAGCGGGATGGCTCAGGCGGTAAAGTCTGTGGCCCGCATTCGGTAGGTTCCGGGTTCAAATCCCGTGGGCCGACCAATTTATCTGAAGTTTTTTCGTGGTTTTCCTCAGTCGCAAAGGTAAATACCGGATTGGATATTTATTACCATGACCCAAAGTTCCATCTTAAGACTAAAAACAATAGTAAAATGAAAAATAAGTGGCAATAGCGAATGCTATGCCATCTATCTACAGACAATGTAAGCAGTTAGACTGGACGGCACCCTAATGTCATCTGCACAGCATGAAGCAGCGGTTACAGGGATGAGACCTAGAAGACATCACATATCGTTCTAAGAGATATCCACCAACAGATCCGTCGCGATATGACCAAGGAGCTAAAGCGACGTAAAATAAAATAGAATAAAAAATAAACAATATACCGGAAATAGTTAACAGCACAAAAATTTTTATTCGAGATAAGTTACACACTTTAATAAGATGTACATTTTTTTGTGTATTAGGATTCTGTCTCTTTTACGGTATGCTAGCTATACAAAAATTCATTCAGAATGAAGAGGACTTGACAGAGTATTCCCAGGATATTCAACATAATATACATTTTATTTGCCATGCAAATAGCTCAAACATGTGCTATTTTAATGTAAATCATTAGAGCCATTTTTGAGAGCAGTAAAAAATTACGAAACATTTTCTGTGTAAAGTGTAATTTGTGGTGAGGGGGTTTTCTTGAAAATCTTCGTGTCACATCCTTGAAAGACGTTGAACTAAAATAACAAGTTGTGCATTTAATGGACTTTTCGTTTTTGAGTTATGGTGTTCACAAAGACGTTTTTTAAAACTTCCCTTTTTGGATTCTGGGACTTTCAGAACGCTTCTTTCCGATGAAATTTCGGAAACGAATGTTTGAGTGGAATGCACCACTTGCTAAACTTACTATAGGAAGTATTAAAGAAAGAAAACGCAGCTGCGAGTTTATGTTTTACAATTTGAGTTCTTTCGGCGACATTCCACAATAATGCAAACCAGAAAACTGTATCCATCCATTGTCATTTATTTTCATGGTTATCTTAAAGATTATTCTTACTTAACTTTTTTTCTGCTTCTTTTCAAAGATAAATACTGACTGGAGTGGCTGGAAATGTAAATTATATTTTAATTTATTTCTCAAAGGAAGGAGTTGACTCTCTCACACTCTCTTTCTCTCATACATAAAAAGGTTTTATAAAAGTTGATGTTTTTTAATTCAAGGGACCTCAAAAAATATATATCCTGTGAAATCTCAACATAAAATCTATAGATGAAATACAACACTTCCCTTACCTGCCAAGAAGATGTAAACAAAGTAATAAAAGTTAAACAAGAGAAACTAAAACGAAACAGCTGTATCTGTTTTTCTAACCTCTATTATTTCTTTGTGGACATACATACTATTCTTCCTAGAGCTTATTTTTCTATCTTCTTCATTTTAATCCAATAAACCATTGTATAATTGGTTTTATTATAAGTACGAAGGGAAAAGTCATAGTCAAATGATTAAGAACTGGACGCTATATTCCAGACGCCTTAAAATTCCATTCTATTTACCTGCAATTGCGAGAAACAACTAAATGTTAACGGACTTTAAGAGAATGGCCAAGTGATGAGGAATTCGAACCATTAATAACCGATATCTCGGAAATGGCCTATGTTACAAAAAAGCTTATATGAAACAAATTATGTGTTTTAAAGAGATCAAATTTTCTGTATGGTACGTTATCGTCTAACGCTTAACTTTTACCAGTTATAAGGATTATACAAAATTCCTGCCGAATGAAGAGCACTTCAAAGTATTTCCATAAAATTCAAGGTACACATTTTATTTGCCATGTAAATATCTTTAATATACGGTGTTTTAATCAAAATCATTAAAGTCATTTGTTATAAAAAAAATCTGATGTGTTACACTCCCATGACTTTCTCTACTCTTGTACAATCTATTTTTACAAACGCCTATTCTCCATATGCTTCATGTTAATCGAGATATCGAGATGTCAATCTTATTGGTAATTTTCTTGTAGATGCAAGGGGAATATGGTAGCTTTTAAGCGATAGTCAAATATTTTAACGCTGGTTGCTATGTGGCGCATTCCATTCTCTTTGCATGTCCAGGACATAAAAATGAATAATGACTTTGAGAAAAGTATAAGTATTGGAAAATTTAAGGATATAACAAGCAATATCTCAAAAACGGTTCACTCAACAAAAGAAATGTATATGACATAAGTTGTGTATTTTAATGCGATCTACATTTTTTGTGTAGTAAAATTTTGTCTATCTCTTATGGTTTACCAGTTATGCAAAAGTCGTTCACAGTGAAGAATACTTTTGGAGACATTCCCAGAAAATTCGAGATATACATTTCATTTCTCATGACATTATCTTAAACATATGATATTTTCATCAAAATCGTTAGAGCCATTTTTGAGAAAATTAAAATTTTCGAAAAATCTTCCATGTAAAGGGTAGTCTGGGGTGGGGGGATTTTCTTGAAAACCTTCGTGTCGCATCTCTAGAAGATACTGAACCTAAATACCAAGTTTAGTGTTTATCCGACTGCTCGTTTTTGAGTTATGCTGTTCACAGACACACAGACACACACACACAGACACACACACACACACACAGACACACACACACACACACACAGACACACACACGGACATGTTTCCAAAAATGCTTTTTTTGGATTCAGGAGGTCTCAAAACATGTATTTCCGGTGAAATCTCGGTATCGAATTTTTGGGTGGAATGCAATACTTCCCCTACTTACTATACGTAGTAGAGAAAGTAAAAAATTGGAAAAATGCTCCATACAAAGGTACTTCGGGGCTGGAGGGGGTTTCTCTTGAAAATCTTCGTATCGCATCTTTGGGAGGTTCTGAACTTACCTAGTTTGGTATTTATTCTACTTTTTGTTTTTTGTTCATGCTTTCACACGCACACACACATACATGGACCTTTTTCTAAAAATGATTTTTTTAATTTATTCAAGGGAACCTAAAACATGTATTTCAGTTGAAATTGCGTAATCGAATTTTTGGGTGGAATGCAATATCCTCTCCATCTACTATATACGTGCCAAAGAAAGTAAAAAAAGGTAAAATATCAACTCTATCCACAATTCGAAGCTATATTAGCATGTCTTCGCTTATTAATCGTGCCACTAGTGATGTATTCTATTTAGTTGCCACCGAGGAGTCAGTTCATAGTCTCTATATTCGCACCTATTCGTAAGGTTCATATCCTTAAGTAGTTTCTATTCGTATTTATATTACTTTTAAGAGTTCAATAGCTTTTAATGTTGGGGTTAAACGCATACCAATTATTAAATCGCGTCAGATGGAGCATTTCATCCTGTTAATCTTGTTTTTAACTGTATATTAAATAATTAAATATAAATTTTACAGGTTGTCCATCAATCTTGGGTTAGGTCAGCTCTGGGGAACTCGCGAAGGAGGGGTATTGGGATTTAAACCCCATTCCAGCTAAAACTGGTTTTACTGTCCGGTCAGCAACACCAGGAGTACACAGCTAAACAGGAATTGTGGGGTGGGTACGGTAGGGGTGGTTTTGTTTGCGCTCTTTGAGTTAGATATAACCAAAATATAAGGGACTGATAGGCTAGCTAATATTGTACTGCTGTGTTTGTACCAATAAGTGTTGTGTTCGCTTGCATTGGGCCTTGTTTCTCTACTTTAAATACTCTCATTGGATTGGGGGTCCAAGTTTCACATAAATAACGAAAATTGGATAATACAACTAGATATATTATTCTTTGAAAACATACATTCTATGGATAGATGCAGTATAAATTATTATCAATAATATTTCCCACGAGAAATTTTACATTTTCGTATTCAGAGCACATCAAGTAGTACCAAAAATTCGCATTCGAATGTGTGGTTAGAAGTTTCTCGTGCAGATAGTGTAGCGTGTAAATATATCTCTACTGTATTTAATTTAAAGATAACATTAGTCGAGAGGAGATTAATCTGAAATGGGTGTGTTAGGTTATATAACCATAGCGGGATATTAAAATGCCCTAAAGTTAATTAAGTAAACGCCAAGCTTAATTAAACTACTGTCAGAAGGTTCATCCACCTCTAAACGAAAATTGCTACTGCGCTGTTACCACCCATGTGGCACCACTCTCTCAACAGAATGATGTTTATTATACAGTATCATGTTTATTATACAGTATAACCCATTTTAAAGTTAGCATTTTCGATCTCAGCACCCTAGAAAGCTAATGCTTATTTCATGGCTTTGCAGCACTTCGAAACATTTAGCTCAAGAAGTGGTATTGTTCGAGTGTAAAAGTGCTTTCGCCGCTGAAATGTTTAACAAATGTGCTTACAGTGTTAATAATGCCACCAACATTTAAAATTGGTTCAAATGGACGCGTGTCAAAAGACAATCAAAAGGTGGTTCTATCTGTTCAGAACAACAGCGATTGGTTTGGTGATTTCGTGTGGAACCGCTCGTGATGCGACAATTTTGAAGCCGTAGCCTTTGCTTCAAATTTTGATGCTACTATCTCGAAATTGCATCAGTTAAGATAACGTTTAATATTACCTGCTTTATTGACGAGTTCTACGGTGTCACCACCTCCCAGTTCAAGTCTGCCAGTGCTACAGTGGTATAGCTATGAGTTCTTTATCTCAGGGTATGTGCTAGTGTATGTGAAAGGATAAATCCAGTTTGATTAGTTGATAAATTTTAATGTTGGCTCAATTATTCTGTTTTAAAAGAGTCGCCAACAGTTAAATTAAAGAATAAACTTATTTCTATAATGATAATGAAGCGAAGTGTCACTTTATGTAAGTCGAAAAAATGTTACTTGAAAAGATTTTCCACACGAGTAAGTCACAGGATTAAATAAGTCTAATTTAGAATGCATACTCTTTTCGTAGCTTAAGCTCCGCCTATCTATCAGTGTACCAACGTTACACGTATACCAACGTTCCTACATGTGCGGTCCAATCTTAAAGCTCTACGTATACGTATCTGACAGTGTTACTACTCAGTGCCTTGCTCGAATCTCAGAATTTTATTCCCTTTTCTAATTTGCTGACCTTGCAAACGAACCGAACTCAAGCTCCAACTGCATTCCAGGAATCTTTATGCTAATGCGTTCACTACTCTACTGTCACTAATGACTTTCCTTAACATGACTCGCGAATGTCCTTTTTCTACGGCCAAAATTTTCAGGCTTATTACATGATACATTGATTTGACATATAGAAATTATTTATTGCAATTATTTGTCTGTCTTGCTATTATTACTTTCTCTACTACGTATAGTAAGTAGGGGAAGTATTGTGTTCCACCCAAAAATTATACCGAGATTTCACCAGAAATACACGTTTTGAGGCCTCCTAAATAAAAAAAGGATTTTTGGAAACATGTCCGTGTGTTTGTCTGTGTCTGTCTGTGAACAGCATATCTCAGAAACGAACAGTCGGATAAACACCAAACTTTGATTTAGGCTCAGTATCATCCAGAGATGCGACACGAAGCTTTTCAAGAAAATCCCCCCCCCAGATTACCCTTTACATGAAACATTTTTCGAACATTTTAATTTTCTCAAAAATGGCTCTAACGACTTTGATTAAAATATCATATATTTAAGATACTTCACAATCACAAATCACATCACAAAACTAATCACAAATTAAATGTATATCTCGAATTTTCTGGAAATGTCTCCAAAAGTATTCTTCATTGTGAACGACTTTTGCATAACTTGTAAACAATAAGAGGTAGGCAAAATTTTACTGCACCAAAAATGTATATCGCGTTAAAACACACAATTTATGTCATATATTTTGTTGTTGTTGAGTGAACCATTTTAGAGATATTGCTTGTTATTCCCTTAAATTTTCCAATACTTATACTTTTTCTCAAATGAGAATTCATTATTCATTTTTTGTCCTGGTAATACAAAGGAAAATGGAATACTGCACATAGCAACCAGCTCTTAAAATATTTGACTATCGCTTAAAGCCTACCATATTCCCCTTGCATCTACAAGAAAATTAGCAATAAGATTAACATCTCGATACCTCGATTAACATGAAGTATATGAAGAATAAGCGTTTGTAGAAATAGTCTGTACAGTAGTAAAGAAAGTCGTGTGAGTGTAACACATCAGATTTTTTTTATTTAATTATCTGTATCTTCCTGTCAATAATACCGATTTACATATTGGCCTGCACTGTAGGGTTTTCTGAAATCCAGTCTCTATGCAAGTAAGGCAGCCGATATCCAAAATCCGCAGAACACCGAAACTGAAATGAGGTAGTATTCAACAAATACTAAAGAACGTCTTAGAGAATGTTAGAGTTTGTGCAATATGTTGCATTGACGTGGTAGATGTTATTTATAAGAAATATTCAGAAATATTACGAAATAAACGTTTTATAGAGATAAATTATAGATTTAATTTCTAATTCTATATACAGAGTTAAACTCTATAGCTGTTTTTGCCGTATCTTGAATAATGAACAATGAACGCATACCACTCAAACATTTCGTATTGATAATAGATTTATAGGTACACTGGATGATTAGTACGTGCATTTAGGTGTATACGTGACATGATGATGTGGAATTTTATAAAACTACAAATTAAAATGGTAAATATATACCACGCTTTAAGGCAACATCGAAATCTCCTCATTAAAATGTAAACAACAGTCTAAAATTGACAATGGAGTTACCCAATGTGAAGGTTTTTCACACTCAAAACTAAAATCACCGAACGCTGCTTACAAAAGGTAGACTTATTGATTGACATGGTTCTGTAAAAAGCTCTGTGACAAAGCGAATAATTCATTCAATAGTTCGGCAAACAGAGATGTAGTACAGGGGCCGAGGACAGCTTTTGACCTTCAATCCAGTAAATGATCTGCGGGGACATCGTTTGCAAATAGGCTTTACATCAAAAGCAGTTTCCTATCCTGTAATGCTTCAAGAGACGATGTTTTATTCCAAGCGTAAGCTTTTTCTGCGTTTCTCTTATTCTGCATTGATGTACTTAAAGCCGGATGAAACATTAAGCTGTGTCTTCTAGGAAATGACAATTAACAGAACTTCTAAGGTGCATTAGCCATTTTATTTTTGAATGAAGTGCAAGAGGAAATTGTCATTTCGGTGGCTTTATCGTAATTTAGTGAGCAGAGAGCCTTCCTTCGTCATTTTAATTACTTCTCATTCCCTAACTATTCATCTGCCTTTACGTTCTTTCCACTTATTAAATTCCTTCCATAGTACTAGGCTTCCCTCTCTGAACAGTTTTATTTATGACATTCTGGTATTTTACTACAATGCGGTGCAGGTTTTTTTCGCTTTCAGTTTCCGTTTTTTGTTCAAGTAATAACTTCTGGTCTTTCTTCAATAATTTTTGTCCTGACGCCTCTTTTCAGCATCGTATTTCACGTCCATATTTCTCCCTTAATAACGGATTTCTTCATTTCTGTACGCGTCAAGATGTCTCCTAGTTACACTTCATTTCTTTTTCCTTCCATTTGTGGTACTTTGTTACAGAAAAGACTACGTCCTTGGACTGTGCTACTTTTGCGTTGACAGCTATTTATGGATAACGCGTCCCACTTTTCGGTGACCCAAGGTTTCTCCCAGAGCTCCTGGGTCGTCATTATTCACTATCACCGGACTGGTCTGGGCGGTACAACGAGCTGGCTGTCAACTGTCGCCTTTTAGTTTTTCTTTTACCAAGCTAGCTCTATGAAGAATTTAACACTTCTTTGAATTCTCTTAATGTAAAACATCTCATGTTGCTTAAGATTACTGTCTCAACGATAGGTAAATTTCCTAAATTTATTTCGAAAAGAGTACAAGGAGAATTGGATTGGATTGCGAAGTGGAGGGGATTCGACACCAATCCAGGAATGAGGATATTGTACCGAGAACCCACGAGGGAACGGGCAGCCGGACCTAAGGCGACGGTACAGCAATGATAGGGTCCCTGCAGTTTCCACATTGAGACACACCGGTAATCGAACAGGCAGACCGGCGACCCTGCCCCAAACAGGGTCCAACACCCCTCAACGCAGATGACTGGGAGATGGAGAAAGTTTACAAAGAGTATCCTTTTTCCCTGTCACGCTGGGACATCATCGTCGACATTTCCAATCCTGAAACAGACTAAACGGGGTGAACGATGAATGAAATGATTAATGGAACAAAATGGACGAAAGAAATCACTCTAGCATTCTTCTGACGACCCGGGAAAACCCCAGGAAAATCTCATGGGTCAGAGTAGACGGTCGCCGGGAATCGAACCCGGGATCTCCCGAATGCGGGCCTCAGACGTTACCGCCTGAGCCATCCCGCCCAGTAGTAAAAGAAGGAAATTAATACTTTGGGAGTCCAAATAAGCAATCTCGTTTTAAATTTGTATTTTATTAAACGTAGACGACTAATTGGCCACCAGAGGACTAAAAGTGTCTCAGGTATCACTTCCTTAAGGGAATATCAAAAGTCCTATCCCGCTAATGTTAAATCTGTGGAATTCATGAGCCATTATCGCAGACATCATATAAGATGTCAGGATGTAGATGCAGGGCTTTAAATTCCCTGATATAGCTTTACATAATTAATGCCGGTTCGCTACAGCTCGCGCGGGACCGGGGTCTACCAAACCAGACTGCCGGCCTCATGTCCACTTACGCACGGCAGAAGTGAACGATCATTGAACCGATACGGGAGGCTAAGGTGGCCAGTATCACGATTTCTCCAGGTTGGCCCACCAGGTCAGGACCGCTGCCTATCGTAGCTCCTCACTTTCCTCACGATGATGAGTGGGCACCTGTCCTATACCGGGACTTAAAATCTGCACGCCTAAGGGTGGAATCTGTCCCGGGCGCATTCTGGCAATCAAAACTCCCCTCTCTAGCCCACAACGCCAGGGTGCAGAATCATATAATAACGTTGTTTATTAAGGAAGATTTATTTTCTCAACTATACCATATTTTGATAAAAATTCATTAGGAATTGTTTCTTTTTAAAAAATAACTAGCCATATCAATAAGACTAAATATATCCAAAACAGGACTTATCGGTATATTTTATAATCCTAAACTTAAGTATGTTGAGTAGTTTCTGAGAAAATGGGTCATTTCTATCAGAAAATGTTACTCACAGAAAATGCTATTCAAAGCAAAAATGAAGAAAACAAATTTCTGTATATTTATAAAGAAAGAAAGAAAGAAAAACTACATCGCTTGAGCTGACAGAATCTGACAGCAGTACAAATTTATAGAGCAAAACCTCTTTATGAATTTATAGAGCAAAACCTCTTCTAACTCCAAAGTATGTAGGAGTTATGATAGTTTTCTCTAAGGGAAGGCACAGTACAACATAGCAGATTCCGTACCATTTTTAAATTATGCTTAAAATATAAATATTGTGCCTACAACGCTGAAACTTGGGTGTCGTGTAGCGCAGTGATTTCTTTCCGGCTTTCTTACTGAGGGTCTGGGGTTCGAATTCCAAGTCTAGGATGGAAACTTTAAGTCGGCTCTATCCACACTTTTATCATGGACTTGCTCAAGGAGAATGTGGTTCGGAGTCTACGATAAATGCTTATGTCCTCTCATTTCACCGCCATCTTCATCATCACCCTATCATCGGAGGCTACGAATTCTGCTGGGTGCCTCTACCTCAGGAATAGGTCCAGGCATCGCTTGGTGGAATGAAGTATCCCCGAAGGTCATAGGCCATATGGGGAGCGTTAAAAATGACGTCGACCATAAAATATATATCAAATTGAAGAAGAAATTCCAGTGAATAATACTGCATGCAGAACTAAATTGTATGTTTTGCAATTATCGCCAGTTAGACTCCCCTTAATAGAAGTATATAAGAGACGAGCATAGCTTTAAAGATTTATGATTAAAATTTCTTAAGTACGAAGAAAATAATTTAATGGTATAAATATTTGACACAGATACTAAATACTAATCATTGCAATAAAATTCGTAATCTCATAGAAGGATAGATACAACATGAGACGATGCAGAAATGAAGGCTGGAATTCTTATGACATCCTGTGGCGTATTTGGAAAACAAGAATTCAAAATTTGGTCTGGTTGCTACAATATCTTTGACTTTCAGTCAATTAGTTATTTTTTTATTAGCCGAGTTGTGGGCAAATTATAAGCAACATAAATGCAACTTTTTTGCTATATATCTGCAGTTTGATAGACATAGTCTGATCTAGCCAAACTTTTATTTTTCTATCTACTTCATTTAATCGAGGTGAACGATTGCAGAAGGAGAAGATATAGGAGGTTGAAGCGATAGTCAAACATTTAACAAGTGGATCCTGTATGCTGGATTTGAATTTACACTCTTTGCGTGAGCACGAGAAACAAACGATTGACAGCTTAGGACGTAAAAAGG
This sequence comes from Deroplatys truncata, assembly GCA_030765065.1. Classification (NCBI taxonomy): domain Eukaryota; kingdom Metazoa; phylum Arthropoda; class Insecta; order Mantodea; family Mantidae; genus Deroplatys; species Deroplatys truncata. The sequence continues at coordinate 213,647,101 of CM060978.1, read as the reverse complement.
AACACAAAGTATTTGAAAACTCAAATAATTTTTCAGAAATTTCTGATAAAAGTTATTAGAAATGAATTATATGTTTTAATAAACATACAATTGTAGTTTATTGGTTTTACAAAATTAATTCAGAATAAAGAAGACTTTATAGAACATTCGTATACGACTCAAGATGAACAGTTTATAACTGTTGTAAATATATAACATGTGACACATTTACTAAAAATTGTTGGACGCATTTTTGGGAAAACAAAAAATAACGGAAAATGTTTTATGCAGATGATACTTTTGGGTGAGGAATTTTGGCAAACAAAATTCGTATCTGAAGCGATACGCTGAAGCAATAATAATAATAATAATAATAATAATAATAATAATAATAATAAAGTCTATTTGAGTATCACCTAAATAAATGTAGAAACATAACATACTTTTATGCATGTAACATATGGCATCTCTGAAACATACTGAATTTATATAAGTTATGCAGTTTACACAAATACACATACACATTCCCGCAACTCAAAATACATATTTAGGTACAACCATGATATCGAGTGTGTGGGTGAAATACAGTAGTTCTTTCCACCATAAGTGGGTCGTGTTTAGGTGATTATTTGCCTCTAGGTTGGCAGCCATTTTTGCAACAGTTATTCGCTATGGACCATTTCAAAGTCAGTGTAACCATACTTCGAAGTTGCAGTCTGAAGCTGTCGCAGCCTCCTCTGTGTTGCCGTAGATACTCGTGCCGCAAACTTGGACGTATTTGAGACCATATCTGCTCCCGTTTTGTTTTGATTTGCTTGGCTAGGTTTTTACTTTCTCTACTACGTATAGTAAGTGGGGGAAGTATTGTATTCCACCCAAAAATTCGATACCGAGATTTCACCGGAAATACATGTTTTGAGACCCCCTAAATCCAAAAAAAAGCATTTTTGGAAACATGTCCGTGTGTGTGTCTGTGTGTGTGTGTGTGTGTGTGTCTGTGTGTGTGTCTGTGAACAGCATAACTCAAAAACGAACAGTCGGATAAACACCAAACTTAGTATTTAGATTCAGTATCTTCCAGAGATGCGACACGAAGGTTTTCAAGAAAATCCCCCCACCCCAGACTACCCTTTACATAGAAAATTTTTCGAAAATTTTAATTTTCTCAAAAATGGCTCTAACGATTTTGATTAAAATATCATATGTTTAAGATAATGTCATGAGAAATGAAATGTATATCTTGAATTTTCTGGGAATGTCTCCAAAAGTATTCTTCATTGTGAACGACTTTTGCATAACTGGTAAACCATAAGACATAGACAAAATTTTACTACACAAAAAATGTAGATCGCGTTAAAATACACAATTTATTTCATATACATTTCTTTTGTTGAGTGAACCGTTTTCGAGATATTGCTTGTTATTCCCTTAAATTTTCCAATACTTATACTTTTTCTCAAATTCGTTATTCATTTGTTTTATGTCCTGTGCATGCAAAGAGAATGGAATGCGCCACATAGCAACCAGCGTTAAAATGTTTGACTATCGCTTAAAAGCTACCATATTCCCCTTGCATCTACAAGAAAATTACCAATAAGATTGACATCTCGATATCTCGATTAACATAAAGCATATGGAGAATAGGCGTTTGTAAAAATAGATTGTACAAGAGTAGAGAAAGTCATGTGAGTGTAACACATCAGATTTTTTTTATTACTATCATTTCGTCCCTCTTAACTGTTATCGTGAGTAGTTTTACGTGTGAAGGTAAGGTCAGTTTGGTAGAGCAAGGAATTAGTGTGGTAACCTAGTAAGGATGATTCGATGATCTTCAGAAAGCAGAAGTCTCGTTATAATTTTAGAATAATCAACTTTAATTTCTTGACACACAGCTTTTCGTAGGATTTAATTGGATTTCTTCAGATTATGGCTACTTCTTCCATTAGATAATCAATTGCAGTGATCAAGTTTACCGTCTTTCTTATCGCAATATGTCTGCAAAGAAATCAAAATTGATTTACTGCCTGAATTTAATTATATTTGATGTTTTCCTGCGATAATTTAGAACTTTTCATAACTTCGTAGTATTTCTTCTAACCATTTCCGAGATATTTTTTGTTATTAGTTTAAATTTTCAAATTCTTAGGCATTTCATAAGAGAAAAATCGCTCTTCATTTTTCCTTTGGCTATGCAAACAGAACGGAATTTCAAAGCCCTCGCAGTACCAACGCGCTCTTAGAAACATTTGGCTATGCTTAAAACCCAATATATGTCCCTAATCTCCTTGCATGAAACAAGACAATGTCTGCAAATATATATGTCGATTAACATGAAGTAGATAGAAGAATAAGCTTGTGTAAGAATATTTTGTTGAAAAATGGGTAGAGAAGGCCATTTGAGTGTAACACATTAGAGTTTTTTAAAATGTTTAACGCCTATTCTTACTGCATACGGCACCAATGGTAACTTGGAAAGAAACTTTTCCAGGCCTAAATTTAGTGTACCTCCCTGCCATTTTCCAGTTATGAGGACAGGAAAAAGCCCCAATAAACCCTTCAGGGAGGACAGTCCTGGCGGGGTTTAAGCCACGGGCATCCCGTTCACGAACCTTCACGACCTCGGCCATCAGCATGAGTGCCTGAAAGAAAACTGAGAGACAGGACTTCTGGCCTTTGTGAAATCCTGTTATCTCAATTTATGTTCTCATGACTCTCGTTTTAGGCGATAGGATGATTTTTCCTGACTCTGAAAACGTCCATATTTTAAGTCACGGTTTCTGAGCGTAATTATTGATTAAAGTTTTAAGCATGCGGAAGATTTTTTATGACTTTTCTTGTGGTTTCACTGCTTGCTCTTACGACTTGGACGATTACAGGAAGAAAGGACATTTCCTCCTCCATTTCAACAGAAAACCTGTACAGCAAAGTAGATATAAATTGGGTTTTTCACAACGAATAACTACTTTCTATCCACTTCTTCGTCTACAACCAATATCCTCATAACACTAACACAAAAACTATATAACAAAAAACATTTTAGGGTTTACATACATATAAAATGGTTGACATAGTACTATTTAGCACAGAAATGAACTAATCACGACATTACATGGATTCATAATTCGTGAGGGTTTTACTGGTATTTCATTCCAGGGAAAATAAAAGTTGAAGTGTCTCGCTTACATTTGATTATTTTGTGAAAAATAACTTTAATAATACTATCAATAATAGTATTAATATTTACCCTTTAGTTCTGTTATTTACAACACATCGTTATCCGGGCGCCGGGGTTTCGCTTCCGACTCTCATACCGAGGATTAGGGTTTCGATTCCGGCTCTGGGTGGCGACTTTCTTCTGACTTTCTTTTGAGAAGTATCTCTAAGGCCCAACGTGGTTCGAAGTCTACGGTAAAACCTGTAGGTCCCCTTATTCCATCGCCATCCTTATCTACCTATCTCCTGTGAACTTGCCTATCTTCGGAGGCAACGGATTCCGCCCGCTGGTTGCCTTGAGGCAGTATTTTTAACACTTAAATGATTTTAGTCAAATTATATAATATATAAATTCAATAACAGCCCACCTTGAAGCAATATGTGTATGTAATAATTTGTAAAATATATGTAACAGTCATTGCATATGCTTATATTATTGATACATGTTCAATAATGTTATATGAATGTATTACGTAATTTAATAATGTAGGAGCTGTGAGAATAATACGTCTAGGGTTGCTAACAATGAGGTAACCTTGAGTCAATAATGAGTAAGAAAGTTTAACAGTTCTACTTGTGATTCTTGGAGTAACAATAATGTAGTTTTAGTGACAGTTTATAAAAATAGCCAGTCAATAACCAGATAAAGCTTTAGTTAAATGAAGGCATTCTATCAGAGTAGGATTAGCCAATCAGAGACTTGAAATACAAAAATTTACAAAGTTTAGGCGCTTGAAATCAGTTCAGTTGCCTGCAAACAGCGTTACTAACCAGACGCGAGATGTATCCTCGAGAGATTTTATACGTATTCGTGTGAGACGAAGATAGTTTACGTATTGAAAAAGTGTAATTATTAAATAAAAACATCTCACAGCTCTCGATATCAGTGAAGTGCTATTTAATTTGTGCAAAGATTAATAAAAGAAGTGAAGTAAAACTTAAAATCTGTGTAAGCCTACATTCTTGTCGCATCACGCCCTGCCAAGACATCCATGTCTCTAAAATAAATACTGACGCAGCCGAGGCAAACATAAATATATTAAATATTTAAAGAAACAGTTTAATTACAAAGTTAAATATTTTTAAACTTGGGGCAATCTACGTAACAAAACAACGTAAAGACATTCAACTTCATCAGCCTCCACCTCAGAAATGGGTCCTTGGTGGAATGAGGTAAACCCGAAAGGTCCTAGGCTATGTGGGGAACTTTAGAAAGAACGACGACACTTCTTTATCTGGTCGACACAGGAAACTGTAGTTCAGGGTACAAACCAGCTTTGTGTTTCATGTTTTCTTCCTAAGCAAAGAATGCTTTAATTTTCAAGACATCTAATGGACTGTTTAGATACTAAAATTATATTATACACAGTAAATATCTGGATATTCCTCTTTATTTCATTAAATGTTTTGTTATTGTTTTGCTCTATACTTTTAATGAATATTAGATTTATTACGCCTATTTGTTTCCTCCATTATCCAGAAAAAATAATTTTATTGCTGATTTTAGGAGAAGATTATGAGAATAGACACGGGAAAGAGAGAAGTTGGGGAAGGAAGAGCAAGGAATAGTTAGATGGAGGGTCCTCCAGTAACCGGAGCACAGCACCACACTTAAGCCATACTAGGTTCTTTGTGCTTTAAACGTGACCCCAGGGAGTAAGGGATGAAGGTGAGGCAGTATTTTTATCACTTAAATGATATCAGTCTAATTATATAATATAAAATATAATAACAGCCCACCTTAAAGCAATATGTGTATGTAATAATACGTAAAATGTATGTAACAGTCTTGTATTAATGTTTATATTATTGTGTACATGTATAGTAATGTTATGTAAATGTATTATGTAATTTAACAATGAAGGAGCTGTGATAATACAAACCGAAAGTTGCTAACAATGAGGTAGCCTTTGGACAACAATAAATTAGAAAGTTTAATAATGTTACTAATAATTCTTGGAACAATAATGTAATATTTAAAACAGTTTAGCCAATCAAAAACCAGAAAAAGCTTAAGTTAAATAAAAGTATTCTATTGGAGTAAAACTAGCCAATCAGAGACTTGAAATATAGTAAAAGTATAAATTTACCGGTAGAATCCAGACGCTAGAAGACAACGTACCCAACCAGACGCTAGAAAGCAGCGTTCCCGAGCAGTTAGCTCGGTACGTATTCAGTGTGAGACATATAATACGGCGTGAATAATATAAAGTTTACGTATTAAAAAGTGCAATTAATAGATAATCTCAAGCTCTACAGTAGGATACATCAGTGAAGTGTTATTTAATGTGTGAAGGATTAATAAAACAAAGTACAATACGATTATAATTTGTGTAAGCCTTCATTCTTTAGCCGCACCAACCCCTGCTAAGAGATACGTGTTTCTGTAAATTACTACCGACGCAGCCGAGGCAAACTTACATATATATTTAAATAAACATTAAAATACAAAGTTGATTTCTTAAACATGAGGGCTAAGATCGCCAGAAACTTTGTATCGTACGTGGGGCTGCAACTATCTCAAGTTTGGCTCTCCAACGGCAGCAATACATCTATTTCAAGTTTGTATCATACGTGAGGCAGAATCTACTTCAAATTGGCTCCCATACGTGGTGCAACAATTACAACACGATATACTACTTCAAAGGGGAGGTCCGAACAAATCAGGAGGATGATATGCGCTAGCAAGGAGGGGGTCACTAACGATTCCACCTTGATACCCATCCTGACAATCAGCTAGCCTAGTCTTAGCCACCCGCACACCCGCAAACTGGGTGGGGCCGCAGCTACATCAAACGCATTGGAGAAACCTTTCTAAAGCGAAAATTCCACCGTGCTACAGAAACACACCTACCACCGTGATTTTGTCCTTCAACCCTAAAGCACATGAAACTAAATGAAGGGTATAGGAAATTATGGACAGAAATTTCGTGGTAAAAGGGCAGCCATCACAGCATTTACCTTCCTACTCGAAGAAACCACGAAAAACCCATTGTCACAGTAGCCGAATCGAGGACCACTGGAATGCGAACCTCATCCATTACTGCGGAGCCATTTAGCTGGATATGGGAAAAGAGAATCACTCAGCGTTTAGCGCAATAGGGCACAAATCTACCGGTTCTTCAAGCACTTGAGTAAATTAGCGTTAAAAAGCTTTAAGGAGGCTGAGTGGAATAATGAAAATTATGCATAGTGATCATTAATGGTTGTCCAGCAAGTTTTATTTCTCTGGATAGTAGTGTAGCGATCCGATGTGGAGTTCGATCCGCTGACGGAGAATTGCATCAGATTGCATTAAGTTTCGAAAAATGCTGTAATGCAGATAGGTTAGGATTAAGTCCATCAGGCTGCTGAGCTGTCTCTCAGAATCGTATTTATTGACCACGGAAGTGGATCAATCCTCTCAATTCTGTTCATGACTCGTAACGATGCAGAGACACGTCTGTTTAGGGATATGGGCCCCACCCTAATAATTTATTTTCACTATGTTATTTTCAAGATATCCGAGAGCTCCATAAGTAAGTCATGGGTGAGTGTCATTAACTTCTTGTGCCACCACCCCTCTTCCGAAGGGGCCTAACGTCACTCTAATTTACTCAAGAATATAGTAGTTAGGTTTTTATATTCCATGACCTCCCTCATGCAGCCTTGCACCCGGTCTCGACCAGCTCTAACATTTGAACCTATTCCTCCCTATTTCAAGCAAGCCCCGGGACGGTTAGCCGCCTGGGTCGCTACAGTACGCTGTTCCCATAAAGGGTGATTTGATCATATCTTCCTCCTGCCTTGGGAGTGGAAGATAAGGGAACATGTATACTGAGTCACTTTAAAGAGAATATATATGACTGACAAGGACGGGAAGGAGGATGAAGCAGCCGTAGTATGTGACTAGGTGCTGGCGTTAACGAAGTGGTTCGTTAGTGTTTAAATTCTATCCTCCGGTGTAAATTCTATCTTGGACATCGACTAGCTGTATTTTATCGAATTCTTGGGTTTGATGTTCATGAAGTAGGTTGGGATTTCGACTTGGGTACAATAGAGCAAGGGCATTTGTGGAAAATATCCGGTAAGGATACAATGGAAATCCTATTTTTGGCAGGGAAAGAATGTAATTCACTTGTTTTGAAGTTTATGATTAATCATATTCACGGGTACTACTGATGTAAATTGACAGAGTGAGGTGCAAGAATGTGCTGCCAACGTGTTCTGTAACTTCCGTCTTAATGCACCCGCATTGATTTCATAAATTTCCCAATTCCCAATGTTTTACCTTCGCGAACCTTTTCACTCTCACTAGTAAGACTTCGCTGAATAACAACTCGCGTGTATTAACGAATAAATACTTGTGCTGTTAGATGTTCTCATCACGCGCAGAAATTTTGCATAGATGGACACACCAGACATATGGGCGAGTTCAGAACAGATATTTCTGAGATGCCATTTACTTATAACCTTACTTATACAAATGTAGGTATCTATGCCGTAATACTTTTTTCTTCTTTAATTGGTTATAACGGGTCATCGAGAAGTCGCTCCGCACTTGCAGTGTAACCAAGATTCCCCTAGAGTCGGGAATTCTGGTGGCAGCACTGCTGGCGTGAGCGTATGGTGCAAACGTTTCGCCGGTTAAGAAAACTGCTAAGTTCACTATATTCAAGCATGAAAGGTAATAATATGCAACTAACCTATTTAAAGAAGATGTTGAAAATGTTTACCATTTTCTTGCAGACACAAATTCACTCGTTTTAATTTATTTTTGAACACTGTAATTAATGTCTCCTTTGTTACAGATGTTATGTAATCTTCTATTGCCGTTTTCAGCTCATCGATTGTTTTTGGATTGTCCTTATAGACCAAAGCTTTAGCGGCTCCCCAAATAAAATAATCCGGAGAGGGTAAGATCAGTAGACCGCGGAGGCCACAGGCCTTTAGAAATTAGCCTTTACCCCAAAAATTCCACTAACAGTCCCATGGATTTATGTGATGTATGAGCAGTGGCGTTATCTTGTTGAAAAAATGCACCGTTCACTTCATTTTCATTTAGCTGTGAAATAAATGGAAAAAGAATATTCGAGCAATAAACATCTGAATTAATTCAGTTATGGAAAAAAAATGGTCCAATAATTCGAGAGCGAGAGGTCGCACACCATACACCAATTTTCTCTGAATGTAAAGAGGTTTCCTGAATTACATTAGGATTTTAGTAGATCATACTCGCGTATTTCGTGAATTTACGCATCCTGATATGGAACCAAGCTTCATCAGTAAAAAATGTTCTATCTAACACGTCAATTCCATGGTGCAAAATAAACCTCTGAAACCATTCACAATACTGAACTCTTTTCCCGTAAACTGTGGATTTTAATTCGTGGACGACTGATACCTTATATGGATACAAACCTAGTTCTTTTTTGACTGCTTTGTATGCGGAACCGTAAGAAATCTCACATTGTTGGGCCAATTTGTTTATAGATTTCTGTGAACTTTTAAGCATTCTATCCGATGTATCCGATACTTTTTCTTCTGTTAGCACACTGGGTCTTCCACTTCTAACAGCATCATGCACGGAACCTGACTCCCGAAATTTATTAATTAAATCACGCACAGTATCTCGGTGCGGTAGTTTTGAGTTAGGGAACCTGACAACGAAATTTTGTTTCACTTTCTCAGTAAAATTTCCACGTTCATTAAAAGCGTTTTTCACTAGAAACACATGTTCCTCTGTAGAATACATTGATTTCGCTTCAGGCACACGTCAGAACTCACAGAATAGTAGACCATACTAACCAGTACAATAAACAACTCATGCGCTCGCAACCGCTGATAACGCCGATAATCATAACATTCCGTCGGAATCAAATGCGATAAACCTAGGAATGCCAACCTTTTATCGAGCGGTGGCCAGCAGCAAGGTGCGGAGGAAGTTCTTGATGACCCGTTACTTTCGCGGACATCATCATATGACTCGGTGTTGTGTGCTTCCTTCCTTCAGGTAACCTAACTATACTACTCATAACGTGCCCATTTCTAAAATAATACTAGAAAATAGTCTCTCCTAAACTTTCAGTGCAAAATATGTATAATCTCCTCATATCTCGACACATTCGAGTTTCGACATTCGTTTTACAATTTAATCCATATACCTAAATATATACTTAAAATAATTCCTAATAACATGTAATTGATGATAGATGGTACACTAAATTTATTTATTACTTTAGAGCGGCGGCACTGCCTCAAGATGCATGCACAGAGCCCTATTTCAAAATATTAGCAATTAATTTCACATATACTATTTTAAAAATAAATTGTTGGCTAACCTCTTTGTAAAACATGTAGTATATGCTTTTATCACTTGTAACATGCTTCTTGATGTTACTTTTTTCCACCAAAATTACTCGTTTGGAAGTTCACAGTTGATTTTACGGAAATTATTTTCCTTTCCTGTTAGTGTTTCGTTTCCAAGCTGCATAGCTAGGTTAAATTAAACTGCTTTATTGTGTTACAGTAATTACTTTTTAGTCATGACTTATAGGCAGTAATTATTTCCATACACCGCTGTGTCTCTAATAGCACAGTACCAGTAGTTTCAAATCGTATTTATATGGGGGAATTTTAAGTCAATTATTTATTGTAATTTTATTTTCAGTTAGTAATGTACCTAGTAAAGCTGATTAATGAACCATATGAGAGCCAGGAATGAATGTAAATTTTGTACATATCTCCTGCGATAGTGGGATATAAATATAAATGATAGCATACAGTTATCTGAGCATTCCATAGGTATATATATTCAACAAATGGAAATACAAATACACACACACGGGGACAGAAACAGAGAGAGAGAGAGAGAGAGAGAGAGAGATTGAGAGTTAGGAATGTGAATTCTTTGCCTATAAATATATTGCAAGATTGTGTGAATTCCATTCTTGATTTTAAAATACATCAGTTATTTTAGTCCGATAGCTACCTGCCTCATTTACCTGTTTAAAGCTATATATTTAATGATAATTTGTTTCTTGTACAATTTCTTCCCCGAACAGGTTACGGACGCACACACACAAAACATATCTTAGAAATTCTCTGGAAAACCAAGGCTTTCCAATTTACACAAATAATTTCTGTAAAATCTCTGGCCTTCTTCATGCTAATTCTCATTTCTATGGGAATCACGTCGCTCTGTTGAACCGGTTAGGTTATCAGCATGATTAATGAACTTCCGCTATTCAGTTGTTTCCGTTAGTGCAAGTAAGTTTAGTATTCAGTTACATTTTCAAAATATGTAAAACTTGCAAAATTTGACGGTGGCTTAAAAAGTGTTTATGATTAGGAGTAGCCAGACGGAGAGGTCAGTCACTGGAGCATGTAGGCCGTAGTAGGTCCTTCGTGCTTGTAACGTGCCTCTTGAAAGAAAGGGATGAAGGGAAGACCGGAAGGGTGACCAGATCCGGACGACGATACGCGCTAGCAAGGAAGGAATTGCTAACAATTCCAGAATGATACTAACCCTGATGCCGCACGAATCCGCTTGAGCCACCTTCGACCTCGGGGTGCCGCAATAAAACGAGCGATGGCGTCTGCTGTAAATGAGCACAAGAGCACATGAACACCCTAGCTTCTGGCACTTTGCGGACTTATTGGTTAAATTCTGTTAAACGTAACAATTATGCCGTAATTTAAAATCCACGGTATTTAGGTCTACTCCTCTAAACACGACGAAATGTGGTCGCTTAGCACATCTTGACTTGTGCAGATTTTAAGCTTCTGCGCATGCGCAACTGATATGAGGTAATTACCGTATGAGCCAAATATAAAGGGGTGGTGCACACTTGAAGGCGTGCACGAAGCTTCTCCCGCGCTATGTTTCCGTACTATCACTACAATTTTATAGTTAATGCCACTAGATGGTAGCATTACGGTACAGGTAGGTAACTCGAGCACGGAAACTTCTCTCGCTTATTCTGGACCATCCATACTCTCAACTACAATTTAATTTATACATTCCTTCGTTCTTGTCTTAAACGCTATTCTTAAGTGCGTACACAACAAACATTCACAAAAAACTTTCTTTCGTGAGACAAACCTTTCTTTCGTGAGACAACCTATCCATTACTACTATTAAAATTATTTATTATAATTATTTGTTGTTGGTAGCAGTTATATCAATTTTTTCATAATCATAACTATTTAGCAGCAGATTCTAATTCACATTTTCAGGTCCATCTGACTCTAAAATTTTTGTGAACACTCAAAATTTATCTACTCACGAGCTGCTACTGCGAACGAGCCTTCCCAGGAAGGGGCTTCAGTCGGCCGGCCAGCCAAGTGCCAAGGAAAACCTTTATACAGCACAAATGCAAAGGTCCCGCCGCAACGAACCAGTCGCCGTGCCGGGCCCTACAACCCTGAAGTGTATGAGATGAAACAGATAAAAGGAAATAAATGATGGGCAAGAAATTCGTGGTAGAATAGGACCTACCCCAGGATTCGCCTGCCAAATTGGAGAAACTGCAAAGAATCTCAAAATGAGTGTGGCCGGACCGAAGGGAATCGAACCCGGGACCTCCCGAATGCGAACCTTACGCTTACTGCGGGGCCATTTCGCTCGGTTTTGAAAAGTAATGATCCAGCTTTTATTTCTCAACTATTAACTACTAGAAAAACTTATAATTCTCAGTCGTTGTGTAGAGAGTTCGGCCATTTCGAGAGATGGCAGAGAAGTAAATAACTATTGAAATGACGTCTATTGCAGACTCATAAAAAGTTGTGGCTGCATGTCTGCTTTATTAAAACGAACCATCTGCCAGTGAACAGTGCTGAACAGTAGATAGATGAAGCGCTGAGATAGTTATGACGTTAGAAGAGGGCATATTGAACTCTGAGATCTGTCGCATGCTGGACGTTCTGCCTAAGCCATATTCCAAACATATCGAAACTCGCAGATGTCATTATTCGTGCGAATCAATGCATCGCAACACATTGGAAGTGTGTGTTCAACTGCTGAGACCTCGGGTATTCATAAGTCTGCTCAAAATAGGTTCCACTAAATCTGAGAACCGAAGAGTACATCACTAAAAGGCATTGCCATCCTAATAGTCCAGAAATGACACCGTTGAACCTTCACTTTCTTGGATATGTTATATGTTAATGTTTCATTGCAACAAGTAACAAGTAACCCGCGCAGGAGAAAATCCGGTACCAGAAAGATATGCACGCATCCCTCTATACCATTATATCCAAAAATGCTGTAAAATTTGTAAAGGAAACAATAATTTGCATTTCCAAAAAAATTTAAGCATTTTCAAAAAATACATTCTGAAAAATCTGATGTGTTATACTTACATGACTCTCTCTACTCTTGTATAACCTATTTATATAAACTCTTATTCTCCGTCTACTTCAAATTAATCTAGATAAATCTTTGCAGAAACTTCTTGCTAATTTTCTTGTAGGTGAAAGAGAATATGGTAGGCTTTAAGCGATAGTCAAATCCTTTAAGAAGTGGTTGCCATGTGGAGCATTTCATTCTCTTTGCATGTCCAGGACATAAAAAAGAAAAATCTGATGTGTTACACTAACATGATTTTCTCTACTCTTGTACAAACTATTTTTACAAACGCTTATTCTCCATATGCTTCTTGTTAATCGACATGTTAATCTTATTGCTTATTTTCTTATTGATGCAGGGGAATATGGTAGTGTTTAAGGGATAGTGAAATCTTTTAAGAGCTGGTTGTTATGCGGCGCATTCCATTCTCTTGGTATGTTCAGAACATAAAAAAATTTGATTTGTTACAATCACATGACTTTCTCTACTCTTGTACAAAGTATTTTTACAAACGCTTATTCTCCATCTACTTCATGTTAATCGAGATAAACATTTGCATACTCTATCTTATTGCTAATTTACTTGTAGATGTAATGGAAAAATATATTTACAAGGGCAATATAGAAAAACAGTAGCCTTTAAGCACATACATATCTCTTAATAGCTGGTTGCTAGGAGCAGCACCATTCCCTTTGGCACAGATTATAATTCTTTGCATATACAAGATAAAAAAATGAATAACGAATTCCCATTTGAGAAAATAAGTATTGAAAAATTTAAGGGAATAACAAGTAATGTCTCGAAAATGGTTCACTCAACAAAAAAAATGTATATGACATAAATTGTGTATTTTAACGCGATCTACATTTTTTTGTGTAGTAAAATGTTGTCTATCTCTTATGGTTTACAAGTTATGCAAAAGTCGTTCACAACAAAGAATACTTTTGGAGACATTCCCAGGAAATTCAAAATATACATTTTATTTGTCATAAAAATATCATAAAAATATGATATTTTAATCAAAATCGTTAGAGACATTTTTGAGAAAATTAAAATTTTTGAAACATTTTCCATGTAAAGGGTACTCTGGGGTGATGGGGATTTTCTTGAAAACCTTCGTGTCGCATCCCTGGAAGATACTGAACCAAAATATCAAGTTTGGTGTTTATCCGACTGTTCGTTTCTGAGTTATGTTGTTCACAGACAGACACACATAGATACACAGCAGGACACACAGACACACACACGGACATGTTTCCAAAAATGCTTTTTTGGATTCAGGGGGTCTCAAAACATGTATTTCCGGTGAAATCTCGGTATCGAATTTTTGGGTGGAATACAATACTTCCCCTACTTACTATACGTAGTAGAGAAAGTAAACATGAATAAGGAATTTCTATTTGAGAAAAATTAATGGAAAATTTAAGGAAATAACAAGCAATATCTCTTAAAGGTTCACTCAACAAAAAAAAATGTATATGACATAAATTCTGTATTTTAACGCGATCTAAATTTTTTGTGTAGTAAATTTTTGTCTATCTCTTATGGTTTACCAGTTATGCAAAAGTCGTTCACAATGAAGAATACTTTTGGAGATATTCCTAGAAAATTCGAGATATACATTTCATTTCTCATAACAATAATTTAAACATATATTTAAATCCAAATCGTTAGGGCCATTTTTGAGAAAATTAAAATTTTCGAAAAATGTTCCATGTAAAGTGTACTCTGTGGTGGGAGGATTTTCTTGAAAACCTTCGTGTCGCATCTCTGGAAGATACTGAACCTAAATACCAAGTTTGGTGTTTATCCGATTGTTCGTTCCTGAGTTATGCTGTTCACAGACACACAGACACACACACGGACATGTTTCTAAAAAGCTTTTTTTGGATTCAGGGGTCTCAAAACATGTATTTCCGTGAAATCTCGGTATCGAATTTTTGGGTGGAAAACAATACTTCCCCTACTTACTATACGTAGTAGAGAAAGTAAAAATGAATAACGAATTTCTATTTTAGAAGAATTATTGGAAAATTTAAGGGAATAGCAAGCAATATCTCGAAAATGGTTCACTCAACAAAAAAAATATATTAGACATAAATTCTGTATTTTAACGCGGTCTACATTTTTCGTGTAGTAAATTTTTGTCTATCTCTTATGTTTTACCAGTTATGCAAAAGTTGTTCACAATGAAGAATATTTTTGGAGACATTCCCAGAAAATTTGAGATTTAAATTTCATTTGTAATGAAAATATCTTAAACATATGATATTTTAATGAAAATCATTTAAGCCATTTTTTATAAAATTAAAATTTTCGAAAAATATTCCATGCAAAGGGTAATCTGGTGTGGGAGGATTTTCTTGAAAATCTTCGTGTTGCATCTCTGCAAGATACTGAATCTAAATACCAAGTTTGGTGCTTATCTGACTGTTCGTTTCTGAGTTATGCTGTTCACAGACACACAGACACACACACAGATACACACGGACATGTTTCCAAAAATGTTTTTTTTTTTTGGATTCAGGGGGTCTCAAAACATATATTTCCGGTGAAATCTCAGTATCGAATTTTTGGGTGGAATACAATACTTCCCCTACTTACTATACGTAGTAGAGAAAGCAATAACGAATTCTCATTTCAGAAAAAGTATTGGAAAATTCAAACGAATAACAAGGAATAGCTCGGAAAGGGTTGACACTACAAAAAATATATGATATAGATTGTGTGTTTTAGCGAGATCTACATTTTTTGTGTAGAAACATGTTGTCTATCTCTTACGGTTTACCAGTAATGCAAAATGCATTCAGAATGAAGAGGACGTTTTGGGGACATTCCCAGAAAATTCAACATATGCATTTCGTTTGTCATAAAACTTATTTTAATCAAAATTGTTAGAGCCATTTTTGGGAAATTCAAAATTTTCGAAAAATGTTGCATGTATAGGGCAGTTTAGGATGGGGAGATTGTCTTGAATATCTTCCTGTCGCATCTTTGAAAGACGCTGAACTAGAATACCAAGTTTGGTATTTATCCGACTTTTTGTTTTTGAGTTATGCTGTTCACAGACACACCATGGACGTTGTTCTATGAGTGCCTTTTTAGATTCAGGAGGTCTCAAAACATGTATTTTCGGTGAAACATCACTATAGAATTCTTGAATGGAATGCAATACGTTTCCTAGTTACTATACGTAGCAGAGAAAGTAAAAAGGACATTAAACGAACCACGTATATTGCGCAATGCATTTCTGAAGGTTCCTACTAACTACCAGCTTTAGATTAAATAGTTGTTTTTAACGGATAGTGAATAAGAAGGCGTAAACAATCATTCGAAGGCCTATTGGAGCTACATAAGCAGTTCAATATACTAGACAATCGAGAAGGGAATTTATATCGTTTCTTTAAGGGGACAAGGTACTCTGAAATGGTCAAGAATCACATTTTTTGTTTTAGGCAGTAATAAAATCTCTATTATTTCAAGTTTCAGAAACTATATACTATTTTGGAGTTAAGGGGTTTGTAAGACATTTGAATACTATTTAAATACTAGTCTGCATTCCTTTAAAGCTATGATGCAACGCCCCTTTTAAGAACATTTTTGTATCTTTCAACAACGAACGACTATATCATGCCCACCGAGCAGTTCAGCAATCAACAAATGAGGCCAGACCAAGAGAAGGCAACCACAAAAGCTGAAACAATCCAGGAATAAAAGGTGCAGATGATTATGACCCTGGAAAGTACGGAAGTGTATCAAACTTTGACTTCAGTTTTCTCAAAACAACATTTTTGGATACTTATATACCTTTTTCTCAGAATGTATGAGAGCTAAGAGTTTCAGTACATGTATAAAAAACATAGTTAAACGTTCTGAACCACAATCATAATTTTATAATGTATATTAGTGATATTAAGAAATCAAAAACGTTGCAAATTTTCCGCATTTTTACTTAGCAAATAATTTTTTTTCGAATGCTAGTGAACTGATATACATAACTAAATAATTGAGGTTCCTAAGAAGCTGATTACACCAAGAATGAGCATGCAAAAGCGTGATTCTGTATCGCAAGTAGTATCAGAGAAAAAGGTACACGAATTCACATGTCTTAAGAGTAAATTTTATTATGTTTCTGCTGCATGAAATAATTTTACTGACTCTAATACATAAGCTATCGATGCAAACAACCACTTGAAATAATTTTCATGAGTTTTAGAACACTTCGTAAACATTTCAGGAAAAAGCATTGAGAACCTAAAGAGCAGTGCTAATTTAGCACACTTAAGGTGTAATCTCCATGTGCTCAGATTATCTTGTCCCCTTAACCGCCAGATTTCTACATCGAAGGTCATCAAAGTTATCTGTACCTATAACACTATATATATTGAGGAAATATTTACAAGTAGCAAAGTTTCCAGTTAATTTATCTAGAGAAAATATGTGTGGATTTGGTTAGATTATACAAATTGAAGAAAGTATCTAAAGATCCGCTGAAATAAAGGATTCTAACTCTATTCACTGAATACTATCAAAACAAATAAAATTCATTAATATGATTAAATCTGTAGCTTTGGCTTCTCAGTCAGCATATATCGAAAATTTAATCATAATTTACAATTTCCGACGGCCGCTTTAAGCAGAGCTGTGGCCAACAGCGGAAACTCTATCGCTTCAGCGTCTTCTGGAAATGCTATTGAAATAAGAAAAATATGTTGTGTTACACTCACATTACTTTCTCTACTGTTGAACAAACTATTTTTACAAACTCCATTCTGCATATGCTTCATGTTAATCGAGATATCGAGATATTAATCTTATTTCTAATTTTCTTGTAGGTGCAAAGGGAATTGGTAGGCTTTACGCGATAGTCAAATATTTTAAGAGCTGGTTGCTATGTGGAGTATTCCATTCTCTTTGCATTACCAGGACAAACAAAAATGAATAACGAATTTCCACTTGAGAAAAAGTATAAATATTGGAACATTTAAGGGAATAACAAGCAATATCTAGAAAATGGTTCACTCAACGCAACAAATGTATATGACATAAATTGTGTATTTTAACGCGATGTACATTTTTGTGTAGTAAAATTTTGTCTATCTCTTATGGTTTACCAGTTATGCAAAAGTCGTTCACAATGAAGAATACTTTTGGAGACATTCCCAGAAAATTCGAGATATAAATTTCATTTGTGATCAAAATATCTTAAAAATATGATACTTTAATAAAAATCGTTAGAGCCATTTTGAGAAAATTAAAATTTTCGAAAAATGTTCCATGTAAAGGGTGATGTGGGGTCGGGGGATTTTCTTGAAAACCTTCCTGTCGCATCTCTGAAGAATACTGAACCTAAATACCAAGTTTGGTGTTTATCGACTGTTCGTTTCTGAGTTATGCTGTTCACAGACACACACGGACATGTTTCCAAAAATGCTTTATATGCATTCAGTGCACCTCTAAGCATGTATTTCCTGTGAAATCTTGTTATCAAATTTTTGAGTGGAATACAATACTTCCCCTACTTACTATACGTAGTAGAGCAAGTAAAACAACCTTTGTTGATGCTATAATAGCATTATTTCAAGTTTTATTGTTGTTCAAACAGTTTACAAGTATGCTATAGGGAGTCTTGTTATCATTAAAAGACGCCGTAACTTTTTGTTGAGTATAAATTTTGTAGAGACTAGAGGTAGATATGCGATAACCACAAAATAATAAATTATAATAGGAATAGGGCGTCATTATTGGCAGAATATTAATATAATTAGATCATACTTAACGCGGAAATTCTGTACACATTTTTAGCTGAACCATTTTAGAAGCTGAGTGGGCTCTGAACGGGTTAAGCAGCATGCGTTTATGGACTTGTAACGTTTATATTTTACCTAACTTTTTAAAAGCGTTTAGAGTCTAAAATGTTAGACGATAATTGTTTCCAATGCCACTAACAGTGCTTAATCTGTGAAATGTTCTATCCCCAAATACAAGCAAAATTACTGCATTACTAACAATCCTTGGACAACTAAAAGGGAACAGAATTGTTTATTCTGATAGGAATGGCAGGACAAGCTTGAATAGCGACACGAAGATTCATCGAACGGAAATGATGTATGGTCCCAAGTTAGTGAGTAAGAAACGTGATCTAATTTTCCACTGCCGGAGAGAGATATCAGTGCATTAGGTGAAGGAAGGCCGAATGAGCTGCTCAATGTAACTCTACAAACACCTTTCAACGTGACAGATACTAATATTGTGGTAGTTTAATTGTAATTGCTATAAGAACATCATAATTACTAATTCTGGAATTCATAGTCATATTGTTTACTGTGTATGTATGTGTGATTCATAGTATTTTTCATTGTAGGTGTGTTTAAAGTGTTGTGAATAAAAATTAGATGTTCTTGGCCCATTCTGCAAGTTATGATTACCAAATCAAGTATTTTTCTAGAGAGCATGTATGGGATTTTAACCCATGCAACTGTGTTACGTAATTAGTGTAATATTAAATACGTAATAGCTACTGCTACCACTACTACTACAACCGCCGCCACTGCCGCCGCCACCACCACCACTAGCACTAGCAGCCGCAGAAACTTTCACATTCCGTTTTACTTCTATTGGTATTCGCTGGTTAATTCTGATTTCTTAAAACATCTCAACTCAAATAAAGAAGCATGAAGGTTGGGTGGGATCAAGTATTAGACAGATTTACGAAAGAATAACTACTATTACAACCTGGGGAACCGACAAGTACATTAAGCTAGTATTTAGAAGGTCTAGAAAATTCTGAGATAAACCGCCAATAACGTTAAAACAAAGGACTCCGTAAAAGTTTCTATTAATATGATACTCAGCTGTGTAGTCAGCTAAAGTACTGCCCTTACTCTAATTCTTTTCCCTATCCTAATATATGTTTTATTATTGTTGAATTAATTTTCTATCTCTTTCTTTTTGATTTTAATTGAATAAGTCAATATGTCTGAATCAATTCCTGTAACCTTAAGAACGCCATGTTTATTTAGCCCCAAGTTTCCTTAAAACCAACAGCAAATCAGCTTTGGGAATAACTATTTGAAAAGTTCAGGCTGCTCATCCAATATGCTGCTTCTGTATAGGCATTACTACTTGTTCAACACAGAAAGGTAGAATTAATCAGATTATTGTTGTAATAATGGTTTGTTTCCAGTTGAGTTGATCAAACGCTGGTCTCGTTTTTGAAAGCATTATAAATTAAAAGAACATACAACTAACGAGATAAAAGGAATCTCTTAAATGGGATATTATTCAGTCAAGCATCAGGTAATGAATAAGGGCAGTAAATAACTATAATCGACCGATCAGCAAGGATACTGAACAAACAGTTGTTCGAAGAAAGTAAATTATAGCCTTTAATATAGAGTCTGCGTCGTTACCCCTGCATATTGTTTCGACGACTGCGCCGTTGGCGGCAGTCCCGGGTTCGATGCCCGCTCGGGTTGGAGTCAAACGCGGTGTAGTGGTAGAGACAGAATTAATCTTAAAATTCACTGTACCTTTTTCTCTATCTGACGTGGCTTCGTCTTGTCCTTCTCGCTGTTACCGTGGCCAGTTGGTTCTCAGCTGTGATTTTAGCATGGAATCTGCCTATCATGATATTTGATAAGCACGTCGATCTCAGTTGTGGTACGGGAGCTTAGAGAAGAATTGACTACACACTGTAATGTTTGGTTTATGGCTATTTATTGTTCCTTCCACACTCTAACACTACATAAATGTTTCTGCTCACCTATCACCATTTTGCGCGCCAATTGTTGACTGTTAACTGCTTAACAACTTCAACTGTCTTCCACTGTGTACTGTCTACTACTGTGTACTCTATTACTTTTTAACTGTGTACTTCGAACTCTTCAACTGTCTTCCACTGTGTACTGTCTACTACTGTATACTGTCTTCTACTGAACGTCAATTATGAACTGCTTAACCTAAAAGTCAATGGTAAACTGCCGTTATGTTCTATTTGCCTCGCTCCATACTTCCGGAGCGGGAACAAACAGTCATAAAACTTTTCCCTTCTATTATTACACAAAAGATCCCGTTTTCGCTGACAATTTGAACATCACGTTTCTACCCTAACTGCAGAGTTCAAGACGTTCTAAACCTAGTTAAACAGGAACATTATGTACACGGCAAATATTACATTATACAGAAATTATTATTTACATTAAACATATATCATTTATATATTAGATTAAACATAGAATAATTTAGCCCATAACAAAATTACCTCGGGTACATTCTGTCTCAAGTCTCACGTTGAACTGTGGTAATAAGGCTCGTGAAATGAATTTTATGTGTGAGATACACACTCAAAATTCACTAATATAGATATTAAATGTCCTAGTGTGAGCCTGGTCCTTCACTTATAAGTGTGTACTGAGTTGATTTCTGCTTCATCTGAATTGGCTGGTGAAAAAACAGAAGTCCATGAACATGTAAAGGATACAAGAAAAAAGGTTTGGAGTTGTTGAGGATACATAGTGCATTGCCAAGGATCCTAACAGCTAATTTCTGATGAACCACGCTGATAATCTGTAGGACCTTGTTTTGAATGATCTGAAGACGCTGAATGTATGTTTCGCTGGCAGATCCCCAAATTTCTGGAACATAAATGTCAGGACCAAGAGCACAGGGTGGATATTTAAGAGCCTGTGTTGTACATGGGCATTCCATGTAAGCCTGGCATCAGACGTTACTCCAAGGTATTTCCCTGGGGTTATGTGTGGATGCCAAGATATTTGCTCATTAATAATATTAATGGAGTCGCATTAAACTAAGGATGAAAATTCTGGCATCTGCCTTACGGGTTAAGTTCTGAGTTAATGAGAGAGCTGAACAATAGAGAAATATCGGCATTGACATCTGAATGCTATAAAAGTAAACTTCGTCATCAGCAATATATATGAGCAGTAGATTTTACAGATGAGGCATGCAAATGTTGAACAGAATAGGTGTTGGGCTTGTTATAATAAACTGTGTTTTTTGACCACATTATTTCAGCGATAAAAAGGACAATCGTTCGTTTTCGTGTGCTCTGAGTTGACAATTTCAGTCGGGAAAACAACTATGTAATAACAAATGTTTCGTAAATGGCCAATGAAACGAAAAGTTTATATTCTAATGAGTTATACGTTTGTCATATAGTATGTTATCTTCTGATCGATAAGTACTATAAATAGGTATGACCCCAAAATTATCACTTTGTTTGCTAGTAAACTCAGTTGGTAACTATCAAATGAGTTTAAGGATACGAATATGTTCCTAAGAATGACGCAACAGGTAATATGACTACCAATTGAAATTAAGTATTATCTCGGTAATAGTGCAGCTTTGTTCCCCTTGAGGTCATGGGGACAACCAAATTGTTCATGTTTAGTGTTACTGAATATTTGCAATAGTCATCATTATGGCCTACGAAGCTGTGCAAGAAGCAGTATTTTTAACACTTAAATGATTTCAGTCAAATTATGTAATATAAAATATAATAACAGCCCGCCTTAAAGCAATTATGTGTATGTAACAATATATAAAACGTGTACATTACAGTCATTGTATATGTTTATATTATTGTATACATGTGTAAAAATTTTATGTGAATGTATTACGTAATTTAGTAATGTAGGAGCTGTGAGAATAATTAGGTTAAAAGTTGCTAACAATGAGGTAACAATGAGGTAACCTTGAGGCAATAATGAATTAGAAAGTAATCATATTACTGGTGATTCTTGGAAGCAATAATGTAATTTTTGTGACAGTTTATAAAATAGCCAACCAACAAACAGAAAAAGCTTTAGTTAAATGAAGGTATTCTATTGGACTAGCATTAGCCAATCAGAGACTTGAAGTACAGAAATTTACAAATTTTAGGCGGTAGAAACCAAGCCATTTGCTTGTAGACAGCGCTCATAACTGGACGCGTTGGTTGTAGACAGTTTCCTAACCGGACTTGAGATGCGTCCTCGAGAAATTTAATGCGTATTCGTGCAAGACGAAAATAGTTTACGTGTTAAAAAGTGCAAGTAATTAACAAAAGAATCTTACAGCTCTCTATATCAGTGAAGAGTTATTAAAATCGTGTCAAGAATTAATAAAAAGGAATGAATTAAAAATTATAATCTGTGTAAGCCTACAGTCTTCAGCCGCATCACGCCCTGTTAAGAAATTCATGTAACTAAAAATAATACTGACACAGCCGAGGCAAACATAAATATATAATACTTAAATAAACAGTAAAAATTACAAAGTTAATATTTTTTTAAACATTTTTTGGACGAAGGATACCGGAAACATTTTACCATACCTGCGGTTGCGACTACTTCAAGTTCGGCTCCCCAACAGTTAAACTACAATACAAAGCCTACTTCAGATTGGCTTCCAAAGCGTGGGGCAGATAACAATAAAACAAACCAACTTCACAGTTAGTGAACTTAATGAGGAAGGGTAAACAGAAGATTACATTTTTGAAATTGAGACTTTCATTTATTTGAAAAAACACGTGTAGTTGACCTCTTGTCAAACATTTCCATGATGGATATTGCAGGCATATTCGTGGAGATCAAAATAATGAGATGACGGCCAAGAAATACGTTTATTTCAAAGGCTGGACGCTTCTATGGTGAAGAACTATTCGGTAAGACCTGTACGAATCTACCAATGGATGTAAAACTGTGTATTGAAGTGCTCCATGTTTAAGATCCAAGAGCAAAAAGAGCACAACGGAAGTGTGAAGTTTATCTTGAGCCACTGCCTGCAGACTTCGTTTCTGTAGAAATAAAATTTGTATGTAACATTCGAGAATTATGATAAAAGAAAAAATTAGCTACTATTTGTTTAGTTATAATTTAAAAAATTATATACATACATTTGTAAAGTTATGCTTCTCACTTTGAGATATCTAATTTAAAAATATATATGTTCTACGTAGGTATGTAAGCAAGCGCAAGAGGTCCCGAATTATATAAAATCTAATACCACTGAACAAGATAACAGAAGCTATCAACGGAAAATTAAATTTGCGTGTCTTTTTCTTCTTACCACATCGTAAACATACACATCATGTTAATTAAAACATTTGTAAATATTTTTGAGAAAATGAACTAAAATGATTTATCCATATCCGTGATTTTTGGATGGGATAAATTTGCTGAAAATATTGGCCTAGAAGCTTTCTAAAATATGTGATTGAAATATAATGCTCACTGCTTATCTGAGTTTTCCTCCCTTTTCCTATTCCCTTACTCGATCACTTTATCACAGAATTTTCTGCAAAATTCTTTAGTTTTTCTCAGAAAGCCTCAAAAAGTGCATTTTCGTGAACTCTGGATAGACCGTGCGAGATGGTGCCGCGGTAACGTATGGGACTCGCAGTTGATGGTCCTGGGCTCAAATTCTCGGGCCAGGCAATCTGACCGAAGATTTTTTCGCGGTTGAGGCAGTGTTTTTAACATTTAAAAATTATATAATATAAAATATAATAACAGCCCGCCTTAATGCAATATGTGTATGTAACAATATATAAACAGTGTATATTACAGTCAGTATATATGTTTATATTATTGTATACATGTTCAATAATGTTATCTGAATGTATTACATAATTTAATAATGTAGGAGCTGTGAGAATAATAGGTTAATAGTTGCTAACAATGAGGTAACAATGAGGCAACTTTGAGGAAATAATGAGTAAGAAAGTGTAATAATGCTACTAGTCACTCTTGCAGCAACAGTAATGTAATTTTTGTGACAGTTTGTAAAATAGCCAATCAACAACCAGAAGGAAAGCTTAACTTAATGAAAGTATTCTATTGGAGTAGGATTAGGACAAATTGTACGAGTCAGTTGCTTGTAGACAGCGCTCATAAGTGGATGCGTTGCTTGTAGGCAGTGTTCCTAACCGGAAGTGAGATGCATCCTCAAGAAATTTAATACGTATTCGTGTGAGACGAAAAATAGTTTACGTGTTAAAAAGTGCAAGTAATTAATAAAAGAATCTCACAGCACTCTATATCAGTGAAGTGTTATTTAAGTTGTGTCAAGGATTAATAAATGTAGTGAAGTAAAAATTATAATCTGTGTAAGCCTACATTCTTAGCCGCACTACTCCCTGCAAAGAAATCTATGTCTCTAACAATAATACTGACGCAGCCGAGGCAAACATAAATATATAACATTTAAAGAAACAGTCAAGATTACAAAGTTAATATTTTTAAACTTGGGGCGAAGGCTACCGAAAACATTTTACCATACGTGCGGTTGCAACTACTTCAAGTTCGGCTCCCCAACAGTTGAACTACAATACAACTCCTACTTCAAATTGGCTTTCCATACGTGAAACAACAACCTACTTCAAATTGGCGCCCAACGTGGGGCAAATAACAAGACAACAAAATAACTTCTTCACGGTTTTCCTCAGACGCTAGGCAAATGCTGGGTTGGATAATTTGATTCGCGAATTTTCCTATCATCCCTTTCATCAGCATATTTCATTTCCTTATTGTTCACCGCCATACCAGGCATTGGGCTGGTCACCTATCCTGGATATGCTACGATCCAGAGTTTGCTTGCTCCTTGACAGAGCCCTGAGACAATCACAACTATTTGGGGGTGTAAGTCCTACAAAGAGGCGGGTAATCCGTTAAAGAAGAACTCTGGATACCCAAATTGTGTATGAAATACATATTTCTTCTAATTACCACAGACAAATGGTAGATAAGTGTCGGTCTGCTGCTTTATTATTATTTATAAATGAATAAATCAAACCCTGATTTGTCTTACATCCTGATAACGGTAGCACAAGCATGATAAAAGCTGACTTCCTAATAACTCTGGGTAGGTATGAGGAATTGGTGTGTACCTAACACTTTTAAAATAAGGAAGAAAAACCTTCAGTGTTAGTTTAAATTCAGCGAGGTTTGTTTTAATAAAAGTGAAACTTTAGCCTGCAGTCTTGAGGCGCGAATCGGTATGAGAAGGTATGCGACGGTACGTTTAGAAAAAAATCAGACTCCTGGGGAATGGAGATGAGGCCAGTTTGTAGACGTGCAACACGACTTTCAACTCTCTTTGCTCCAACAGAAAAAGAAGACGAAGGGCAAAATAATAAGAAGAGACTTTCTAGCAAAGTTCCGTGGAAATCAATGATGCCAATTCATTCCCTGCCTTCGCAGCCGCTTCAGCAATCCTTGGGTTCGAGATATCCTCTCCACAACCTTTCCTTCTTTCTTTCGAAGCCGTTTTACATCGGAGTTGTTGAGAATGAGAACGACACAACTCACCTTTATCGGGGTTCGCTTGTTGCGTTCGAATGTTTGCTTTTAATCAGCGCCATCGAGGGCTAAACATTCCGTAATTGCATCCAACATTGGGCAAACATTAATGTTAATAATCGGAGATGATAACCAGAGAGAGCCAATATTATGGAACAAATTTCGACCGGTCTTCATGGATACGGTTAGTATTAATGCAACGACATAGCCCAGGGAAAACCATTACATTAACTTAGAAGTTTCCATGTTAATAAATTTATCTACGAGAGTAGCGTCATTATCAAAATACAAGATATCACCGTTACCAGTGCCCTCTACCGCAGGCGGGTTGATCAAAATGTTCACCAAGAGGAGTGAGTTTTGTAGAACTCGGAAGAGTAGTAAAGAAAGGTACATTAGTGGAAATAATTTTAAGTTAGTGTTTAAAATGTTAAAAATCTGAGGACAGCAGTACAATAAGAGGATGCCAAATATACCAAACAGATGAAGTGGGAGGAGAGAGTTGGTATAGCGAGGTAGAAAAACTACTAGAGGAGATTGGGATGGGGGATATTTGGCGACAGGGGAAAAGCAATGTCATTGGCTTTTGGGGAAAAAAGGTACCACAGGTGGAAGATATACAAAAAAACTGGAGATTTGGGCAAGCTTTGAGAATAACAAATGAGTTAAAGCAGTAAAAAAGAGGTTGGGGACGGGAGAAATATATAGAAGACTGATGAATTTGGAAGATTAAGGACAACTTTGCGAAATATGTGTTTGTGTGGGAAATTAGATAATACTTTCCATAATAGAGCGTGAAATGTTAAAAATGTGGAGATATTGTTGGAAGCGAGAATCATACGGGATTTGAACCACGGGTCTTTCGGTTTCCAGCCGGTTGCTCTAACCAACTCAGCTACCATGACAACATGCCGACATAACATTAAAGTCCTTAACTGAATCGTATTTTCCCGGTAAACGAAAGGAGATCTTAAATTCATATTGAGATGACGTACCCCAATGGCAACTTACAATGTCGTAAGTATTTTAAGTCCTGGGTTTCATAGTTTAACCAACTATTAGGTCAATTAATGCAATTCATTGTTGTTGCACACAACACGTGTATAGGACAAGCTTGGTAAGCTAGAATCGGACTGAAAAATTAAACGGAGGAATTTAGTGTCGTGCCGGCATGTTGTCATAGTTGCTCATTTGGTTAGAGCAGCCGCACGGAAACCGGAACATTCATGGTACAAATCTCGGCTATGGCATTGAATTTTTCAATCTGATTCTACCTTTTCAAACTTTTCCTACACACAGCTTGAGTGAAAGCAGAAATTACCAGTGGAGAGCTTGTGTCCAGGATAGAAAATGGGTTAAATTACCACAAGATGCAGCAGCAGTTAGAATTTTGGCATACATAAGCGTAGAATCTTAATAAGAGGGGGATTTTCTAAATATAGTAAGGAATAAGAGCATGAGAAGTCTAAAGCAGGAGCGTGAGAGCATACATAGTTGTGATAATGGTGTATTCGAGGTTCTTTACCATACGTTTAAACTGGGATTAAGATATGGGAGAGCCTTGGTGAGTAGTGCTAGCGTTTCATTAATATATGTTTTGTTATGTTGTTTGTACTTTGTAGAAATTATAAACCAAATATGGCAGTGTGTAAGTATAAAGATACTGCATAAATGTAGCCCTTGGAGATGTAGAGTTATGCTTACCACTTCTGTAGCAGACGTTATCAACAGTCTTTAGTTGCAGTTTACATACACTACGTGATCAAAAGTATCCGGAAACCTGGCTGAATATGACGTACAATTTCGCCACGCCCTCCATCGGTAATGCTGGAAGTCAATATGGTGTTGGCCCACCCTTAGCCTTGAGTACAGCGTTCCCTCTCCAGGCATACTTTCAATCAGGTGCTGGAAGGAACCCTCGGGGAATGGCAGCCCTGAGGAGAGGTATCGATGTAGGTCGGTGAGGCCTGGCACGAAGTCGGCGTTCCAAAACAGCTCAAAGGTATTCTATAGGATTTAAGTCAGGACCCTGTGCAGGTCAGTCCATTATAGGGTTGTTATTGTCGCCACAGCCCGTGAGGTATGAACGGTGCTCAATCGTGTTGAAAGATGCCATCGCCATCCCCGAATTGCTCTTCAACAGTGGGAAGCAAGAAGATGCTTAAAATATCAATGTAGGTCTGCGCTGTGATCATGCTACGCAAAACAATAAGGGGTGCAAGCCCCCTCTAGGAAAAACAAGACCACACCATAACACCACCACCTCCGAATTTCACTGTTGGCACTACACACGCTGGCAGATGACGTTCACCGGGCATTCGCCATACCTACACCCTGCCATCGGATCGCCACATTGTGTACCGTGATTCGTCACTCCACACAACGTTTTGCCACTGTTCAATCGTGTAATATTGACGCTCCTTACACCAAGCGAGGCGTTGTTTGGCATTTTCCTGCGTGATGCGTGGCTTATGAGCAGTCGCTCGACCATGGAATTCAAGGTTTCTCATCTCACGCCTAACTGTCATAGTACTTGGAGTAGATCCTGATGCAGTTTGTAATTTCTGTGTGATGGTATGGATAGATGTCTGCCTATTACTTTTACGACCCTCTTCAAATGTCGGCGGTCTCTGTCAATCAACAGGCGAGGTCGGCCTGTACGCTTTTGTTCTGTACATGTCTCTTCACGTTTCCACTTCACTATCACATGAGCATCAGTGGACCTAGGGATGTTTAGAAGTGTGGAATTCTCGCGTTCTGATTCTGACACAAGTGACACCCAATCATCTGACCACGTTGAAGTCCTTGAGTTCCACGGAGCGTCCCACTCTGCTGTTTCACGAAGTCTACTGAGGTCTCGGATAATTAGTACAGGTAGTAGGTGGCAGCACAATGCACCTAAGATGAAGAACTTATGTTTGTGGGGGTGTCCGGATACTTTTGATCACATAGTGTAAAACACGCTTGCACATTTTACTTTACAAACTTATCGAGCGGGATGGCTCAGACGGTAGTGTCTGTGACCCGCATTCAGGAGGTCGTAGTTTCGATTTGACTGACCGTCCTTCCTGACCCATGTGTTTTTTCGGGGTTTCGCCGGGTCACCAGGCGAATGCTGGGAAGGTTCATTAGAGCCTCCAAATTTCCTGTCCCTCAACTTCATCTCCATTCTTGTTTCACTTCACCTTTCATCTACCTGGTTTCTTTCAGGGTTGCAAGTACCAGCGGGAGGTCTTGGAGTGTGCATGGCAGGGGAAAAGGATTCTCTGAGTAAACCTTCGTCTCCCGGACTGCAAGCGGTCTCCGTCTCCCGGTTCCCCCTGGAGATGTGTAAGCCCACAGGGAGAAAGAAGGCGGCTCACCAACCATTACCCAGAGAGTTCAAATCTGTAACCGTAGGGACCCTGCTCACTTCCTGTCGTGCCTCCTGGTCCAGGTCGCCCTCTCTGTTCTCACCTCATTCCTCCCTCCCGGTGTACAAAAGATCGCGTAGGTCGGGGTGTTAAGTCCCCTCCGCTTCTACTCCTATTCTATCATAGCATACAAACTTAGAACACTCTACAGCAAGTAGGTAGTAGAATAAAAAGAGAGCTGAAAAAATAATGTTAAAATAAATCTGAAGTGTTACATTTACATGACTTTCTCTATCCACTAAGCTACAAACTATTCTAACCAAAGCTTATTCTCAGATCTACTTCTTATTGATCGAGATAAACCCACATTTTGTTATAGGTACAAGTGAAGACAGGAGGAGTAGGCGGTAACCAAGTCTTTAGGGCTGCTCTGTTTAGGCTTTGAAATTCCATTCCTCATAAGACCACGTGAGAAATAAACGAATAGCGACAAAGAAGTTAAAAACTATAAAATATTCGAAATTTCAAAGCAATAACAAAGAATATCTCGGAAACAGTAAATGCCATAACAATTTATTTGACACAAATTGTATACTTTAACGAGATATACATATTTTATGTAGTAAGAATTTGTCTATCTCTTACGGTTTAACAGTTATACAAAATTATGCAAAATGCATCCCAAAAAAAGGTGACTTCAAGGCAGTTCACAAATTGCAATTTTTTTTAATTTGCTAAACATTAGTTATAATTGCTTCTGCTGTAATGTTACTCAATAAAACAGAAAACAATTATGAGCATAACAACATAACAGGCATGCAAATTTGAATCATAGGTCTTAGAAATAACAGACAAACGCTTTAACCATTCAGCTATTAAGAGAATTTATGAAATTAGCATTAAGTACTGGCTCCTTATCTCGACATGCTATTCCGAGTATAAATAAAAAGGAAAACAGGAGTTGCTCTAAAGGTTGCTCTAAAAGTAGATGCACTGGTCGGACCAATACTTTATCTTAGTGTGCACTCCTTTGAGTAACAACCTGTAGGACTACAGTGTAGCATCACAACTGCGGTAGGTAATGACATATTGAGCAAAGTGTGAGAGAAAATTGTGTTTATCAAGTACCAGTAATCTATAGAACAACACGATATAAGCATTCATAAAATTGATGATTACAATATACAACATTATGAAATCCAAGTATATTATTAATTTGAAAAAGCTCATAAGTATTACAAATAATAGAACAAGGTGGCGAAGTTAGGGTAACCGTTTCATTAGTATTAACGATAACTAGAGAAATAATTTCTATGTTGAGAGATGATATACTACTACTACTACTACTACTACTACTACTACTACTAATAATAATAATAATAATAATAATAATAATAATAATAATAATAATAATAATGTAATCCCGTGGCGCTACAGCCCATTATGGCCCTAGACCCGCCAACCCGACTGCCGGCCTCATGCCCACGAACGCATAGCAGTGGTGGACGACCATTCAGCTGATACGGGAGATGGTGTGTCATTACAAATCACCAAGACAGAATGTTGGCCTCCGTGATCGGGATCGCTGCCTCACTTTCCTCACGATGCTGAATGGGCACTGTCCTATACCCGAAACTCAAAATCCACACACCCATGGGTATGATCGAACCCTGGTGCATTCCGTGGCCCGAAACCAGAACTAGACGCTCTACACCACTGCGCCACGGAGCAGGACATTTTGGAAGATAAACGATTATAATAGGTGATTGGATAATCAGCATTAATTTGACATCATGCTCACAAGTCATAATAATCCGTCCATAAACAAAGAAATTGTACATTAATTTATATATTTGTACGTTTAGCTAAACCAAAACAAAAGTTTGTAGAATCCGCCTATGTTCCGACAAGCGTGAAAAAGAGAAACAATTTTTAGTCAATGAGAGACTTTAAAAGAGAAGATCTATAATATTACACGAGAATCACAATTCCCGTATATTGTAACAAGCCAGTTACCAAGCAAGCGAAGTCAAAGTATTCATGTAGCAGAGAAGTTGTATGTACGTAGCAGAGGGTAAATCACGTGGTTAGAAAATCCAATAATCTAAAACCACCCTGCAAGATGCAAAGAATCGTGAATAGTAAATAACAAAAAACTACTAAAGAGGGTAGGAAAAATTAATTTATAGCAATTAAAAATAAGAAAGATAATGCACTGCCGTTTGTGAAATTTGCAACACCAAGAAGGAAACGCCTGAATTCAATGAATTTGATACCACAGTTTAGGTACATGACAAGTAAAAATGATAAACTTTAAAAATCTATACATCACCTTTGAGCCCTAATATTCAGTATTTGGGTTGGCCTCCATTGCTAAAATTAGAGCCGCTACACCGTGTAATTAAATAAAAAAAGGTTCTGAATAAGTTCCTGAGGGATTTCCCTGCACACAGTTTGTATTCGGGCCCACAAATCCCTGACACTGGTTACTAGAGGACCGTAACGCACCAGGTGCCGACCATCCACATTCCAGACATGTTCGTTGGGCGATATGTCAGGCGAACGTGCAGGCCAGGGAAACACTGCGTTTACAAAAATAATTTGTACAAGAGTAGAGAAAGTCATGTGAGTGTAACAGATCAGATTTTTTTTCTAATGCCCTGGACATGCAAGGGAAATGGAATGCTCCAATCAGCTCTTAAAAGATTTGACTATCGCTTAAAGCCTACCATATTCCCCTTGCCTCGCTCTTCGAGGAAGGCTTGTACATTCCTCTCAGTATATAGCCGGGCATTGTCCTGTTGAAATGCGGCATGTGGAGATGCCTGAAGCAGGGGGAGTACCTCAGGCTCTACAACCACCGCTCGGTACCGGTTGCTATTCAAAGTGCCCTCAATTCGTAGCAGGCGAGGTCGGTTGTTGTAACCAATGGCGCCCCAAACCATCACACCTAGTGTTTGTCCGCTATGCCGCTCAACAATGCAGCCCTCCAGCTTGCGCTTACCACGGTACCGCCGGACACGTATGCTGCCATCACTGTAGGACACCTTGAAGCGGGACTCGTCCGAAAAGACTACATTTTGCCACTCAGCACCCCAGTGACGGTGTTCACGTGCCCATTTCAGGCGGAGGAGCTTGTTGGTTCTGGACAATGGAAGCCGATGTAATGGCATGCATGCAACCAGCCAACTTGCAGCAGACGGCAACGAACCGTTGATGTAGACAAGTTCGCACCTGTTGCAGTGCTCCAGCTCAAGCCAACACTGTGGATGAAGCTGTACGGTCCCTTATGGCCATGCGGACAAGATCACGATCATCCCGTGCTGTGGTCATGTTCCGTGGTCCAGTATCCGCTCTTCGCTGCGTACGACCTTTATCTACCCACTGCTTCAACACGCATCACTGTCGTAGCAGCATGCCCTGTACGAGCCGAAATGTCACGGTATGACAAACCCGCTTCCCGGTGACCGCTCATTCTGACCCGTTCGGACCTACTCACATGCCGATATGGCATACTGGCACTTACTTTATTGTTTCCACCTTGTTTGACAGCTCTGCACTGACTACGCTGGGGGCAGCACCGACCTTGTCGGACTGACATGAGAGGGCTCTGCTCGGCCTACGTATATCTCATCTCTCTGCAAACCTAATCACTTATTGCTTGCACACTCTTCTACACTTTCACCAAGTTTGGAGGTGCAAAGGTGAGCGTCACTAGGATTAGGTATAAAAGGGGAAAGCAAGCCCCTGATTTTCACTCTCTTATAGAATCTCGCCGACACATAGTCATACTTTCTGGACGATGGATGCATATGTGTGTGTGCATAAGGGTGGGAAGCGTGTGGGAAGGGTGGAGGCTTCTAATTACTATCATGGTGGAAATTGTTACAATGGGAAAAGGTAATCGCTCATGAGTATTTATTTGATAATATACCACATTTTTAAGGGAAAGACAGTGTATTTTAATTTGGCTCATCTACGAAACCCCTGATAGTTAATTATTAGGAATGGAGAAATCAGCTGAGCAACAATAGCCGGAGACCAGGACACTGCAGCAGAGGGCATCAACCAGAGGAACAACGTTTTCCCGTTACATTGTGTAGTACGTTTTCATCTATCGCTTAGCGTTTACAAGTTACACAAGATTACACAAAATTCCTTCCGAATGAATAGGACTTGAAAGACTATTCCCAGAAAATTCCAGATATTCATTTGTAAATATCTTTAATACATAGTATTTCAATCAAAATACTTATACCCACCTTTAAGAAAATAAAAAAAATTCCAAAAATATACAATGTAAGCCGTAGTTTGGGGTGGGGGAAACTTCTTCAAAATCTTCGTGTCATATATTTGGAAGGTACTGAACCTAAATACAAATTTTGGGGTTTATAAGACTTTTCGTTTTTGAGTTTTGTTATTCAAAGACACACACATACAGACAGACACACATACACAGTCAGGCAAACACACACACGAAGTTTTTCTTAAAATGCTTTTTTTTTGTTTGGATTCAGGGGTCTGAAAATATGTTTTTCCGGTGGAATGTTGGTATCGAATTTTTGGGTGGAATGCAATACCTTCTCTACCTATTATGTATGTGAAGGAGAAAGTAAAATTTTGATATACTCAGTAGAATACTTTGGGTTTTGGAAAATTCACAGAACCTCCCTCTTAAAGCACTTAGTTGACTGCAGAAGGTAATTATTTCCATTTCAAATAAATCTCCACTACATAAATAATAAACTTCATTTTCAAATGGGTACAAGATAAAAATATCTTTTCAAGTGGTGTTCAAATTGAGACTTTTTTCGTACTGTATAAGAATGAATTGTATGTTAGGTATAATACACAATAAAATATAATCATAAAATAACAGTAGAGGTCCTTTATGGATAACTTTAGAATGTTTGTGTTCACTGCAATTTTTAAATCGTATGAACAGGTTTATAATGTTAAAAGCTTGTAGGTCGCCCTTAGTCATGCTTGAACTTAGTTATGTTGTACTTATAGAGCACATATTTCTAAAGGCGACCCTCCCATGTTCAGCTTCACTGCCTATTGTCGGTAATGAACCTCATCTATTTCTTATGCTGTTGATGCTCATTTCTATCGTACTGCTCCCTGGTGATTAGAGTAGAAGTCGTGTAAAATCATTCAACCACGGAAAATCAAGAATTTAGCTTGATTTTGGATCATATGGATTGTTTCTCAGAATTCCATTTCAGGCCAATTTTGTACATAATGTAAGGGATTTCTTTTAGTTTTCACTAAATAAAACTCACGATTATACATTTAATGCTATAAATGTCAGATTCTGTGGATATTTCAGCAACTTTCTTGTAACGGTTTATTCAACAAATTATTCAATGTGTACGTATTTTGTAGATCAGGTTTTATTCCATAAGACTTAAGGATTGTCTCAACTTTCCTGAATACCCAGGATCCATTTCAGGCCGATTCTGTACATGTTGTAAAGGATTTCGTTTAGTTTTCACTAAACAAAACTCACAATTATTAATTTAATGCTATAAATTTCAGATTCTGTGGATATTTCAAATGCTTTCTTGTAACGGTTTATTCAAAAAATCATTCAATGTGTATTTGTAGAGCAGGTTTTATCCCATGAGATTTAAAGATTGTCTCAACTTTCTTTAATACCCAGGAATGATACTAGCAAGTTTTTAAATTTAGAAGGTTCTTCCTTGCATGTACTTATTTCTTTTAATGCCTTTTTAAATGTTTATACCTTTTAAATATTTCTTCTCTTAACTTTGGAATAAAACTATTGTTCCTAGCTGCTTCTTGAAAGTATGCATATTCCTTTTTATAGTTTTTGCTCGATAGACGTATACTAACCAATCTGAAGGTTAAACTGTGGAAAACAGCATGCACGTTATATAGGATCTACAACATATACTCTTCAGTTTGCGGTACACTCGTGGTGTGAGAGCATAACTCGCAGTATGTACACATGTTCGATATATTAATATATGAATTATTATACTGTGATGATTATCTTCTGATTTGGTTGTTACTCTTAAAACGTTAAATATGTCATTTTTATTTCTTTTTGCCACGGCTGCTGCTGTTTGGGTTTTTGGTAGAGCATGTTTAACTTTTCGGGGTCTGGTACGGGAAGGAAAGTAAGTAGTAACAGCACTAACATAAGTTTAAGTCATTGAAGAACACAATGCTTTTATGGCACACACATTTTCTGCTTTAGTAAGAAGTTACACAGTTACTTCAGTTAGTTGGAGCTGTAGAATTAAGTATTTTATAAGTGCTCTAGTAATAATGGTAGTATTTATCACACGTTCCTAAAGTATACTTTGTTTCCCTTCTCATAACTTGAACTTTTAAATGGATATCATTTCAACGTTCCCACTAGATTATGAGAGATAATTAATAACTCCTGCTTCTGAGAGCTTACACGTATTTCTGCACATCGCCGCACTTTATACGCAACTCGCTTTGGGGACGCTATAACTAACTTCCCTAAACTTAAACATTTTAAACATATTCTTTCTTAAACTTTCATTGGATGTCTTCGTTCAGATTGTACATTCTAGAAGACTTACCAGGCTATTATTCGTCGTTTCCAAACATGTGACCTCTCTACAAAAATATGTTGTGTTAGCTTGTCGCATTTT
Source organism: Deroplatys truncata (assembly GCA_030765065.1). Classification (NCBI taxonomy): domain Eukaryota; kingdom Metazoa; phylum Arthropoda; class Insecta; order Mantodea; family Mantidae; genus Deroplatys; species Deroplatys truncata. Next base: position 213,611,274 of record CM060978.1, on the reverse strand, counting down.
CTCTTACACAATGACTCAAGGTCTGCTTTTGTGACTTTCCCCTACAAGTCCTTTCTGCCTGGGCCCTAATTCTAACAAAACATGTTTGTCTGCTTTTAACAACTGCTCCACAGCTCCAGCTAAACTTTTACGCATACATAAAACTTATGCCTTAACATCTATTTATATAACAAGTATTTTACTTATTAATATTATTTTACATTATAATTTACATTATTATGTACATGGTATATATGACCATAGTTACTGTCTCAAGTTATTGCGTTCCTACAGGGAGACTAAGCGAGATGTACTTGCAGTAACGTGTGAGGCTTGTGTTCGGGAGGTCCCGTGTTCGTTTACCTGACCGTGGCGCTTTCTGTGGTTTTCCCAGTCGGTCGTTTCTGTAATGCCGCGAATATTCCTGTCCCCCTTTCCTGTCATTGAATTTCCTTGTCATGTTTCAGGGTTGAAGCATCAATAATGTGAACGTGGCGACGTGGTCAGGCGCGTGACTTGGAATTTGCTTTGAGAAACTAGCTGTCTTGGCGTCCTGTGTATGACAACCCCCAGCGAGTCCTCTCCATGGAGAGGGAGGTAAAGGTAAAGGTTCTGATAAAAGGAGGGGCCCCAAAACCGGAGCAGACCACCCCACGCAGGCCATCCGCCCCCTTGGTCTTCCACCGTGAACCCTGGGAGGCAGGGAGGGAGGGAGGGAGAGAGGGTGAAACCTAAGGGCGACCAGATCAGTAAAACGACGGGCGCAGCTTGAACGGGGTCTCTAATGTTTTCGCATTGAACGAATCCAATGCCGCCCGGGGTTAGCCATACCCGGAGCCTCCAAGGGGTCCACGAAGGAGCGCCTGCCGGAAAGCACCTGGAGGCAGGTCCTAACGGAGCTGTCCTTGGAACGACATCAAAAAGAAACCCCCATAAAGCGCACAGCCACCGCACAGACGCAACCCGCCGAATAACGTGACCTGGTCCTACAACCCTCACAAGAAAGATGATGGATACAGGAAATGAGGTGTAGAAGAGTCTTGGTGGAAGATGAACCACTCCAGCATTCGCTGTCGACCCGGGGAAACCACGAAAAACTCTTGGGTCAGAGTGCGTGGTCACCGGGGATCCAATGCGGACCTCCCGAAAGTGACTTGCACACGCGTCGCCACCCCGCTCGCTTTGAGGAGGGAGAATTGTGTGGGACTTCCTGAGTTGGAGTCTCACACCTGAGACGTTAGGAATCCCGCCAGCGTCCAGGCATCTCGCCCAGGATCTGGTCGTCCTCTATGTCCTTCGCTTCACCCCTTCCTCCCGGAGGTACATTAGGCCTCCTATGTGCTGCCATGCCGAGATTCTCCTCCGAACCTAATCTACTCTACTCTACTACCACGAACAGTCGCAATGCTGTAACTTCAATTACCCATTTACGGAGTACTGATGTATTAAATTACTTCCTCTCTAGATGGAAGCAGAATCGATCAGTTGTTTCTAATTTACAGGAAATGTAAAGTCACTCTTAATGGAAATGTTAAGCAAGCACAAACTAAACTAGTTTTACTGAACCACAATAATGAAACGTAATTGTCTGCATCCAACAAGCCTGAATGCTTCATTTACCTATTGAAACTACAAATATAAACTCTTTGAATCGAATTCAACCTCGAGAGAGACATTCCTCTATGATCTCTAGGGTGGGTTTTTAGAGTTTACTGCTGCTTATAGCCTAATAGAAGGTTTATAAAAATTTAACTAATGTTTTGTACATTTAATCTCCTTTAACCAAGATGTTCTTATTGAGTAAGTAAGTGTATGATGCGCATGCTCAGATAAGCAAGGGCGTCCATAGAGGTAGATGTCTCATACTAAAGATCAGGTTTTCAATTCCGTGCCACCGTTTCACCGTAGCATAAATTAGTTTGCCACTTTCCTGTGAAGCATGGGCTGTAAAGTAAGTTTTATTAGTTTCTCTACTACGTATAGTAAGTAGAGGAAGTATTGTATTCAACCCAAAAATTCGATACCGAGATTTCACCGGAAATATACGTTTTGAGACCCCCCTCAATAAAAAAAAGCATTTTTGGAAACATGTCCATGTGTGTGTGTCTGTGTGTCTCATAACTCAGAAACGAACAGTCGGATAAACACCAAAGTTGGTATTTAGTTTCAGTATCTTCCAGAGATGCTACACGAAGGTTTTCAACAAAATCCCTCCACCCCAGATTACCCTTTACATGGAACATTTTTCTAAAATTCTAATTTTCTCAAAAATGGCTCTAACAATTTTGATTAAAATATCATATATTTAAGATACTGTCATGACAAATAAAATGTATATTTGAATTTTCTGGAAATGCCTCCAAAAGTATTCTTCATTGTAAACGACTTTTGCATAACTGGTAAACCATAACAGATAGAGGAAATTTTACTACCCAAAAAATGTAGATCGCGTTAAAATACACAATTTATATCATATACATTTTTTTGTTGAGTGAACCATTTTCGAGATATTGATTATTATTCCCTTAAATTTCCCAGTACTTATACTTTTTCTCCAATGGGAATTCCTTATTATTTTTTGTCCTGATAATGCAAAGAGAATGGAATACTCCACATAGCAACCAGCTCTTAAAATATTTGACTATCGCTTAAAGCCTAGCAATTCCCCTTGCATCTACAAGAAAATTAGCAATAAGATTAACATCTCGAAATCTCGATTAACATGACGCATATGGAGAATAAGTGTTTGTAAGAATAATTTGTACAAGAGTAGAGCAAGTCATGTGAGTGTAACACATCAGATTTTTTTTACATTAGTTTTGTAGTGTAATATACGGCGTGCAAATCAAAAGGAATTCTCTACTCATTATCATTAATTTGCATAGCTATTCTAAAAATGACTCATATAAGTTTAATTTTCTATTTCGTGTTAAAAAGTAACTGCACTGTTCCAGGTGCAAGTATTATGAAGCCGCAGTCAACTGTTTAAAGCACAGCTTGATATTATGAAAGCCTTAATGGTATTTATTTTGGCTCATGAGAAAGCCGTTTTAAAATATAATACTTATAATAATCGAAAATCAAACTAGTAACACAGAATATTTGGAAATGGTAATGACACGAAAATTGTATCTAACTGGAATCCTGTAGTTTAGATTTATTTTCACTGCATTCGCTTAGACTTTCACTACCACGTACATAATAGGTGAAGGAGGTACTGAATATCACCCAAAAATTCTATACCGAGATTTTATCAGAAATACACGTTTTGAGGCACCTTGAATCCAAAAAAGGCATTTTTTAAAAACTTATCCGTGCATGTATAAGCAGCATAACTCAAAAGAACGAAAAGTCGGATAAATACCAAGCTTGGTATTTAGGTTCAGTATCTTTCAAAGACGCGACTCAAAGATTTTAAAGAAAATCTTCTCACCCCAAGCTACGCTTTATATGTAACATTTTTCGAAATTTTTTGTTTTCTAAAAAAATGGCTCTATCAATTTAAATTAAAATACCATATATTAAAGACACTTACATGACAAATAATTTTCTGGAAATAGGCCGTAAAGTGCAATATAAGCTGTAAAGTGCACTACATAAAAGCTGTAGATCTCCTTAAAACAAACAATATATCTCAAATAAGATTTTTGTGACTTCAGCTGTTTTCGAGATATCATTATTAATGCTTCGATTTGTTCAATACTTTGTCATTTTTAAGTCCTGTCGATTTTCAGCTGTTTCTCGTGATATCATGGAAAGAGTATGGGATTTTAAGGCCAGCCTATATCGTCGTGTTCTTAAACATTTAAATATCACTGTTCCCTTTATAACGAAATATGTAATATAGCTGTTTCCACAAAGGTTTATCTCGATTAAAATAAAGTCGATAGAAAAATAAACATTCGTGTGAATAATTTGTATACCCACTAATAAACGATAGGGAGTCGAGAAATTATGTGAATGTTACACAGCAGGTTTTTAGTATAACTTGCAGTATGCAATTTATAGCAAATTTCGTGAGAACGAGGTAGACCTCAAAAGGTATTTTCAGAAAATTCAAATACATTTTATTCGTGATTCCAATGTCCCCAAAAATCATATTTGAATTATAGTGCTTAGCATAATTTCGGAAAAAACCAAAATAATGGAAACTTGTTATTGTTAAAAGTTGCCAGCTGAAATGTGTTCTTGGACTATGGTGTTCCCAGATCGACTCTTTTTTCAGGGGAGCTTTAAACTGCGGTGAAGCCACCATATCATGTTTTGTTACCTACTATAGGTTGAGGCAGTATTTTTAACGCTTAAATGATTTTAGGCTGATTATATAAAATATAAATTCACTAACAGCCCACCTTGAAGTAATATGTGTATGTAACAATATATAAAAATGTATGTAACAGTCATTGCATATGCTTATATTATTTTATACATGTTCAATAATGTTGTATGAATGTATTACTTAATTTAATAACGTAGGAGCTGTGAGAATAATAAGCTAAAAGTTGCTAACAATGAGGTAACAATGAGGTAATCTTGAGACAATAATGAATTTGAGAATTTAACACTACTTGTGATTTTTGGAAGCAACAATGTAAATTTTGAGACAGCTTAAAAATACCCAAATAACAACCAGAAAAAGCTTTAGTTAAATGAAGGCATTCTATTGGAGTAGGATTAGCCAATCAGAAACTGAAAAGGAGAAACATTTACAAATTTAGAGTTCAGCTGCCTGCAGACAGCGTTACTAACCAGACGCAAAAAGTGTCCTCGAGAAATTTAATACGTATTCGTGTGAGACGAAAATAGTTTACGTGATAAAAGGTGCAAGTAATTAATTAAAGAATCTTACAGCTCTCTATATCAGTGAAGTGTTATTTAAATCGTATCAAGCATTAATAAAAGGAGTGAAGTAACATTATAATCTGTGTAAGCCTACATTCTTAGTCGCATCACAACCCTGCTAAGAGAAACGTGTCTCTAACAATAATACTGTTGCAGTCAAGGCAAACATAAATTTAATATTTAAAGAAACAATAAAAATACAGAGTTAATATTTTTAAATTTGGGACGAAGGCTACCGGGTACCATACGTGCGGTTGCAACTACTTCAAGTGTTCTGCTCTCCAACAGTTGAAATATAATACAACTCCTTCAATACAACAAAATACCTTCTTCAAATTGACGCCCAAAGCATGGTGCAAATAACGTAACAATCATCTTTCTCAAGGTAAGAGGCAGTGAAAGAAACACTTCGTGCAATAATGTTCTGAACTGCTTTGTTAGATATGAAATGCTCGTATCAAACAAATAAAACCTCTATGAACTTTTATCATCAGTGATTGGCTACAGTACTGGAAACAGTCTATGTACAACGCAGATCTTATACGATGAATGTCTGTTACATTGTATTCTTCGGGATCAGTTAGCAATAGCGCAAACAGCGTCGGCCGGATCTGACTCTGCCGCGCTGTTTCCTCACTGTTGAAAGCTTTCCACTTGAGTGTGGGATTTGAGACCGTGTGTCTCATTACCTGTGGGATAATCCTATAACTGGCATGAAGGGTATACTGAAGAATGTTTTGTATTTGCGTTGTAGTGATTAACAAAGCTCACAATATGGAGTGAATATAGGAATGTCTAAACATTAAATCCAGGACGGAATGAAATTAGTTTTTACTATCATGAAGTAGATATTATCTTTACTTTATTTGCCCCACGTTTTGGGTGTTAATTTGAAGTAGGAGTTGTATTGTATTTCGACTGTTGGGGAGCCGAACTTGAAGCAGTTGCAACCGCACGTATGATACCCGGTAGTCTTTGTTCCAAATTTAAAAATATTAACTTTGTAATTTGACTGTTTATTTAAATATTATATATTTATGTTTGCCTCGGCTGCGTCAGTATTATTGTTAGAGACATGGATTTCTTAGCAGGGAGGTGGTGCGACTGAAGAATGTAGGCTTACACGGATTATAATTTTACTTCACTCCTTTTATTAATTCTTGACACGATTTAAATAACACTTCACTGATATAGAGAGCTACGAGTTTCTTTTGTTAATTACTTGCACGTTTTAAACACGTAAACTATTTTCTCACACAAAATACGTATTTAATTTCTCGAGGACGCATCTCGCGTCTGATTAGTAACACTGTCTGCTAGCAACACGTCCAGTTATGAGCGTTGTCTACAAGCAACTGACTCTGAATTTGAAAATTTTACTATATTTCAGTTTCTGATTGGCTAATCCTAGTCCAATAGAATACTTTTATTTAACTTAAGCTTTTTTCTGGTTGTTCATTGGCTATTTTATAAACTGTCACAAAAACTTAAATTATTGTTGCTCCAATAATGACTAGTAGCATTATTACACTTTCTTACTCATTATTTCCTCAAGGTTACGTCATTGTTATCAACTTTTAACCTATTATTCTCACAACTCCTACATTATTAAATTATGTAATACATTCACATAATATTATTACACATGTATACAATAATATAAGCATATACAATGAATGTAATATACACTTTTTATATATTGTTACATATACATTTTGCTTTAAGGCGGGCTGTTATTGAATTTACATATTATATAATTTGACTACAATCATTTAAGTGTTAACAATACTGCTTCAATCACTGTACTATAGACCCGGACATCACAGGTAATAAATCACCTCCCAAGCTTCGCACGGTCTTTGGCGTATGCAGACAGCACTCAGAGCGGTTTTACCTACCTGCCTGTGACCCTTGTCCTCTGTTGATTTCCATTCTGTAGCGATATTTACACCTGATTAAGAATACATAAAAAGGAACTCTGTAATCATTATAGTTTAGGAATTATTAATAATTAATTAACATTCAATTTGATAAATTTCCATAATTTCAAAGCCATAGGATGAGGCAGTATTTTATATCACAACACTGTGACTGCCAGAGTGATTGTAGTGTAAATTAACATTATTGTATGACAATGATTTTTTTATGTTTGTTAGCCATAAGCATTGTTAGGAAATACGTTTACACGGCCTCACTGAAACTGACAATAGGAGTGGGTAACAATGAACCGATGGGGTGAGTTGTTTATCACTAAGAAGAGACAAACAAATGACGTCAGAGTAGCGTGCCTTTCTTTAGAAATGAGGGGAATATCTTTCCTTGAGCATATGTATTAATAATTGTGATTGGCTTACAAAACAGACGCTAATGTTGGCGCGATTTGGTAACCAATAGTAGCTCTATTATAATGTTTAGGCATTTCAGGGAGGAGTATATATTCTCGAGTCATGAGCATGTTTCACGCAGTTCTAAGAAATCTCTCGCGAGGTACACATCACGCAATTCTAAAGAATCATTCGCGAGGTACGCATCACGCAGTCTTGAAGAATCTATTGTGAAGTGCACATTATACAGTTTGGAACAATCTCTCGCGTCGTAAAGTTAGTTACAAAATGTGAAGTACGCGGCAACTATTACGACAGTAATTACATTCGGAAATATAACAGTTTCAGTCAGGCGTGTATAAAGATTACAGATGTGAATTATTTATTAGGTGTGACGGCAATAAAAGTGTGAAAATAAACTCTTTTATCAGTGTTATCTTTTAGTAACAACTCCTTTCCGTTTACGCACCCTGCTCAGAGATATTTGCTCGACTGAGTAATAATAGCTAGCCGGAGGACAAAGCACCCAAATTTTAAAATAATAAAACAATAACAGGCGCCAAGCAAATAAGATAACACGAACAGATTACCGCGACAAGGATTAAAAACTGTAGGATTCAGAAGCTGTAAGTATGTTTTAAGTCTCAATAATATTGTTAAATAAATAAAGGCGTAATTGCATAAGAAAAACTGCAAGATTTAGCCAAAAATAGGAGTAGCTTCGTTTTAGACGGTCCATTATGCTTTCCGAACGTGGGGCCATAAAAATCGAAACCTTCTTTTGTACTTCGTGGACTTGAGGCAAGCTTTAAGGGTAAACAGACGCTATGAGGCAACGGACATTTCTTACAGTTAGCATTTGAATTTTCAACCAGGGAACCAATAAATGTAGAGAATAAGTCAGAGGACCAATGGAAACATAGGTAGACGCAGTGACATGTATAAAATTTGGAGGCGAGCAGTCGTTATACGTGAATTGCGAGCGTGGCTTTAGGGCAGTTTGTCATGATTCTTCGTTGAGGTAACACGTCGCACTCCGGATCAGAAAAGGACGCTAAGTTCCGAAATTTGATAAGTGCCGAGCAATTATGCAATTTTAAAGTGATGTAGGTAGAAACATTCATATAATGTGCTAACTGTATTCTTCGATATGATTATATCCAAGCTCATAAACGAGTTAATGTTAGTCAAGTGACTATTTCAAGTTCTCGCGAATCTAAAGGACGGCAATAGAGCACCGAGATTAAATAACTAGCCGAAGCAAACTTTAGTGTTCTAAGAGGCAGTAGTGGGGAAGACAGTGCTAAAAGAACCGCACGTGTTAGGGAATATCAATGAATCTTGCAGGATTTATAGCATATGAGTAAGAAAAGTGAAAAAGTGTTTCTTTCAAGAAAATATCCTGGTGTCATTACTCCTGCAATCATACCCTGACAACAACTGTAGAGAATTTCAGGCCGATTCGCCGACGGTTGACCCTAAGATCGACGAGAAGTGCTTCCTGACTGTTATCGGCGATTACTTCACCTACAACGATGCAGATGAGATACACACCACTCGCCGACAGACAAAACGCTACAATTCTTTGTAGCGATACTGTCTTGAGTGTAGATAACATGAAGCCAACTGGTTAAGAATACCTATGCCCGATTATCACATACAATGAATGTGTGTATAGCTACCACAATTAAGGAAATCCAAAATCAAAACATTAAAGGCAAAAACAGGAAGTGAATCGGCAAAAGAAGTTCGAAAATAGCCAAAAATAGGGCGTATATAACAGAAGAGAACACAGATAAATGGTTCCTATTTAAGCAAAATGGTTCAAAGGAGGAGAATGAGTGTGAGACTGTAATGAAGTTTTATGACCCTACTGAAGATGGATTACTGCGGCAGGCAATCGGCTCAGCAAAGTTATCTAGGAGTCACGCATGCCATGACTTCTTATCTAGGTTAGTAAACACAGTAAATTAAGGACACAAGAAAGAAGTTAGCAAACTCAAGAGTAGTTGACCACAAATGAAAACAGAGCACTCGGAGGATATAACTTCAGCAGTATATCATTCATTAGGAGCGAGGGCACGGCCGACGTATCGATCGTTAACAGTGAAAGGGCTAGGAACTGGACATCACCTGTGTTTGTTGCAGTATCCTGTTACGGCGTAGAAGTACCAAAGCATTTGGAAAGAGTATGAATTTGGAGAAACTGACTTTTTTCGCAGCCATCAAGATCAACCTTTTGAGTTTTGCTTCTGGTATTACCAAAATAATCGTTTGTGTACTTGAAGACATCCTTCCTGGGCCTACTTGTAGCTTTCAGTCGTGTATGCACCAGGGACTCTCATGCCTTCCAAAACTCAAAAAGCCCATGGTGCCGACAGTAAGATACAATAATAATGGTGGATATTTCAAACACATGTTAGGGATTAATGCATAAATAAATTAGGAGAAGGACAATCTGAATTAGGAAAGGTAGAACTTACTCCGAATGCGTATATGTAATATAACAACCTTCCAACAAGGTTTGTATGTTATGTGAAAGCTTTTGCTAAAACTATACAAAGCATACTATGGAAGATATTAAACGATAAAGGATACAGACAAGATTTAGTAAAAGTAAGTAAGAGTTTATAATTGAACACATAAATGTGCATATCATTAGAGAATAAGACCAGTAATATAACAACTATTAAACAGGGACTAAGCCAACGCTGCACAGTGTCACCAATTTTATTTAATGTATGCCATGGAAGAATGACAAAGACTTGCTACATTAGGAACAAATATAGATAATATCTCTCTAAGTATAATATTTTCAGATGACTGGAGGATTGTCACGGAGTCTAAAGAAGAATTAGAGAAGAATAACTGGAAAGATGATCTTCTAAAAATATCAAACACTAAAACAGAAACAATGGATTTCTTAGATCTGACCATATAGTAGAAAATAATGAAATTCTGGAACAGATATAAATATTTCAGTACCTGGGCTATAGGATTTCACTTGAGAGTGGCCCATAGAAAACTCAATAGATTCCAACAGAAGTGTGAAGCACCCTCAAACGTAAAGTACAATAAACCACAGAATTAACATTCTACAAAACAATGCCTGTATCCCTATTGAATATGGCTGCGAGAATTGGGGTTGAATCCAGAAAGGAAACGCAACATTGAAGTGAAGTTCCTTAGAAGAATTCCAGCTTATACATTTCTGGACCACCAAAAATGAAAACGTTATAAAATGGAAATACTGAAAGACTACAATTACGATGGATAGAAGGAATAGACTTTGAATACGGAACAGCTTAACACGCTTAATCCTTGACGACGAAGAATTGCTTAAACAAATCAAGGTAAGTGATGTTTATATAGCTGCGCAAAAATGACATTTTCCTCTTTTCCATGTTATTACCCTACTAGTACGTATAACAATGTTTCTTGTTGTTTAATACGACATGCAGGGTTAAGGTATGCGATTACAGGATATACTGATTAGATAAAATACAATTTATATGATATATGTTATCGATGAAACTAAATCACCAGCAGCCTTAGAGATCAATTTTTCTCTTGGAACCGCTGTTCAACCATTCTCACTCTCGTCAATGTGACCAAGAAAAAAACATGCATTACATTGTCTTAAAGATTGAATGTAGTAATTTCAAAGGACAAGCAGGTAGACATGCAAATATTTTGTGCGAGTGTGGAAGATGTATTATCATATAGATAGGTAGGTAGGTAGGTGGGTAGGTGGGTAGGTAGGTGGGTGGGTGGGTAGGTAGAAGATGTGCAATATAACTTGAGGGTCTGTGATATTAGTCAGTGTATAAAGAGATTAAGGTCCGTTCTATTACCCTTAAAACCCGTTTTTGTGCCGAGCGAGATGGCGAGACGGAACTTGGTGTGCGACTCGCATCCGGGAAGTCCTGGGTTCGATCCCCGGCGACCACCACTCTGATCCATAGGTTTTTGGTGATTTCTCCGGATCGGCAAGCCAATACTGGTGTGGTTCATCTTTTACCATAAATCTCCTGTCCCTGGTTCCCTGTACCCATCATCTTCCTTGTTATCTGTTTCAGGGTAGAGTACCAGGCGACTGTGTTCGGCGGATTACGGCTGGAGCTAGGCGCTGACTGTACGTTCTGTAGAGGTTTCTTCCTTGGCGTCGTTGCTCAGTTAGGTCTCAACTCCGAAAGGTTCCCGCTCCGGGGGAACTCCGGAGGTTAGGTGACTTGCGAGTGGGTCCGGGCGGCGTTGGATGTATATTCGATTTAGAAACGTTATGAAATCCATGCTTGCGACCGTCATCATCCTGATCTGATTGCCCTTTGGGGTCTCTCTCCTCATCTCTTCCTCCCAGAAGCCACGGTAGAAGCGGGTGCTGCTCCGTTCTCCGTACCTTTATATGATTTACTGTTTTTGTAAAGATACACAATCAATGAAGTTCCACGAAAACGGCAGAAATACAACAGAGCAATCAGTTCGAACGGCAGTGCTGCGTAGAACATTTCACTGCAACTATTCTCAAGCAGTTCTTGTAGGTTCTGCAGAGCTCGAGCTTCGCTACATGACCTTTCAGAAGTGATGTATATAAGTGGAGTGTTTGCACCATAAATGACTTATTTAATATCGCTAATGTAACAAGAGAAACTAATGTGTATAAATCTCTTTAGAAATTAATCAAATTTTAAGTTATTAAAATTCAGCCGGAATAAAAGTGATACCAAGCGAATGTATTATTATGCAGGGTGGGGCAAAGATAAAAGAGGCCCCGTGTTATACTGAACGTCATATTTAAATATATCTGAGTGTTGTAATTTTTTATGATAGTGGCGTGCTCGAGCGGGGTCACATGATGTCGAGCAGCCATTATCAGTAACTGTTGTCAGTTGAGGCTTGTTGTGAATACAGTTCTGCAGAATGCCGTTTTCAATCGAGCAAAAAGTGTTTATTGTTGAAACATTTGACTGTAAATTGTTTATAACGTTAAATGAGAGGTTCACGAGAAAGTATCACAACAGCTACGAAAAGTGTTGTACAGAAAGTGATCAGTAAATGCAGAGCAACAGGTTCAGTGGCTAACGCCAAATGTAACCGCGTAAAGACAGTTTGTTCGCCGGAAAATGTTCAAGGTGTTCAAGTGACCATGGTAACACTTCAACGGAAATCAACTAGACGTCTATCTTTCCAACTAAACATAAAACAAACATCATGCCACAACATGCTGAAGCAATTACATATGCGACCATACAAATTAAGGGTGATGCAAACATTGAAACCTACGGCTTACACAAAACGACAACACTATTGCTAATGATTACTCGCGCATGCCGCTGATGGTTATCTGGATCCAAAGCTTTACTTCATCACAGACGAAGCATGGTTTCACTTTAGCGGGTACGTGAACTCTCAAAACACACGTTATTGGTCAATAGACAATCCCAGGGAACGTTTGAGGTGCCTCTGCATGACGTGAAAATAGGCTTTTGGTGTACAGTTTCAGGCCAACGGGTAGTAGGCCCCATTTTCTTCGATACCAAAGTGAACTCTCAAGTGTATGTAACGAAATTACTGCAACCATTTTAGCATAGCTAATGGAGGAAGAACGAGAGTATGTTTTTTCCAGCAAGATGGCGCTACGGCGCATACTTCAAGGTTTTCAATATCATACCTCCATAAAGCGTTCGAGAAGAACGTAAAGCTTCCGAGGCTTATGACCTCCCAGATCGCCCGATCTATCTACCTGCGATTTTTATTTGTGGGATAATTTAAAAAGTAAATTCTACAGTAACAACCCACATACAATTGAAGAGTTGAAAACAAATACTCGCAATGCGATTGTGGAAATCAGCCACATGAATTGGCAAAAGTTTCCGCAAACATGCTGAGGCGTGCTAGTTGTGTAATGAAGTTTACGGTGAACAGTTTCAGCACCTCCTATGAATTATTGACCTATTGAATGTTCAGTACATTGTTCATTCTTCTTCATAATAATAACACTAATAATAGTTTACTATTCTGTAGCGAATTGTAGGGCCTCTTTTATCTTGACCACTCTGTACCCTGAAATGGAGAAAATCCACCATGTAAGGGTCGACTAGCCTAAAGCAGCAGAACAATGCACAAGAACATAAAATGGAACAAATTTATGCGCCATTAATGAGACCAATCGCTGAAAATTGGGAAAAAATTATTAAACAATAAAATTTAGGTCTTTCAGTTTATAATAATTAGCAGCAGCAGCAGCAGCAGCAGCAGTAGTAGTAGTAGTAGTAGTAGTGGTAGTAGTAGTAGTAGTAGTAGTAGTAGTGGTAGTAGTAGTAGTAGTAGTAGTAGTAGTAGTAGTAGTAGTAGTAGTAGTAGTAGTAGTAGTAGTAGTATATATATCTTGTAATCTAGGAACGTTCTCGTGTAAATATTTTTGTTCAATTGAACACTAGTTGGAATGAAAATGAGAGTTATGTAACGTTTTAAATAATCCTGAGCATGGTTGCGTATCAGATTTTTCTGATATTTTTCATATTTTTTCAAAACCTCCAGAATTCTTTTTGAAAACTTTGCTGCACATAATATGTTGATCAGTACTTAAAACATATAGTTTAAGTAAAAATGTACACACTATTTAATAGAAAATATATAAGGAGAATTTCAGGCCAGGGCTTATGATTAAATTTTCTTTCTTGGTTATTATATTTTACTTCTTTTTCAATATTTAAAATGCTCGTTATATGGCATTTTCAAGTTATAAAGGTGAAACTTCGGGAATAGTTTCCCAAATACATGCTAACTAAAACTTGCTATGCAGTTAAATAATATAAAGCAAACCCCACCAAGCTTACTAGGTTTGATTGATACCATGTACGTATATTTTTTGCAAAAGACAAATTCGTATAATGAACGAGCATTTATTATTATTATTATTATTATTATTATTATTATTCCATTTATATGTCGCCTTTAACACCTAAGGGCATATAGGATGATGCTTTGTCTTTGGAACAATTGTTCTTCAGTAATGATGTTTATTACTATCATGTTAATTTTTGGGTGTGTTTACTTTGGGTTTTCTATTTTAAGCATTAATTTCACACATACATTTACACTTCCACTCATACTCACAAACTCTAGGGAGAATAATTGGGAATAATGCTGGCTAAAGAAGAATTCCCATCCTTCAGCCTGGAAACGAAGCCGACACCTCTGGATTTAGAAGCTAGCCAGACCAGAGAAGCAATTAATAAAAATAATTGTTTTAACCTATTAATTAAAAATATATTTCGTAGCAGTATATTTTCTAGCTTAACAAGGAGCATAAAATTTTCTTTTAAAATTGTTAATATTGCATAATGAACTTTTTTTGGAAAATAACTAAAATTTGTGTTTTAAAACTCATTTTCCAGGAGCTTGACGGTTCTATTTGCTCTGGAACTTAGGTCACTTTCATTCCAACTTCTTCATATACAAGTTTGCAGCACAACTCTGGTAGACAGCTTTGTTTCAGACTGGAATCATAAAGGACGAGTTGGCAGGGGGTTGGACAGTCATATTCTGCGTTTCTCCAACCACCTCGATACTTCCAAGTCGATCGGAAACTTTCTCATTTCCCTCTCTCTCTCCGAGTTTTGTTCTAACGTTGCACTCTCCGTCTTCTTTCTTTTCCAATTTTGTGAATATAAATTTCTGATAGCAGACTCACTCGTTACGTTAGTTATAAGAAGCTGATGAACACTTGATAGCGCTTCGGTAACCCGAATCTATTCAAGCTGGAGCGGAATCAATGTCTTTCAATGCTTTAAGAGAGCAACGAATATCAACATGCAGGGGCTTTTCAGTTTTAGCGACTGTTTGTGCTTCTTGTAAATCATGCATTTTATAAACTTTCATCATCAGGAGTATTTTCTTTTAATTTTCTGTAACAACATTCTTACCTTCTCTACCTTAATTAGTGGGTAAAGGTATTAAATTCCATCCAAAAATTCGATAGCAGAGATTTCACCGGAAATACATATTTTGCGGTCTTCTGAAAACAAAAAATAATTTTTAGAAAAGGTCTGTGTATGGCTGTGAACAGCATAACTAAAAATTACTCAAAGTTGGTATTTAAGCTCAGTATCTTCCAAAGATGCAACACGAAGATTTTAAAAAAAAAACTCTCCCCAGGTCAAACCAGGCCCATGCGTTATTTTTTTATATTTTTTATTTTCTAAAAAATTGCTGACGATTTTTACTTAAATACCACACAATAAGGATATTTGTATGATAAAATCTATATATTGGATTTTCTGTTAAAGGCCTTTGAAGTCCTCCTCATTAGAAAAGAATTTTGTATAACATTCTATAACTGATAAACGTTAAGCTATAGACGAAAGCGCAGTGCACAAAAAATTAGATCTGTTTAAAAATTACAATTTATTGCAAATAACATTTTTTGTGGTATAAGCCATTTCCTAAATATTCGTTACTAAGGAGTTGTTCAACACTTTGTCATTGTTTTCAAGTCGTGCCGATTTTCATCTGTTTCTCGCGATTGCATGGAAACAGTATGGAATTTTAAGGCCTTCATATAGCGTCCAGGTCTTAAACATTCGACTATCGCTGTTCCCTTTGTATGTATAACGAAATGTGTAATGTAGCTATTTCTGAAAATGTTTATCCTGATATAATGAATACGTAGGAAAAAAATCTGATGGGTTACACTGACAAGACTTTCCCCTACTTCCCCTACTTACTATAGGCAAATGGTACAAAAAGTAATAAGGAAAAGAATCGTAAGTGTTACATTCACATGAGTTTCTCTACCCTCTAAGGTTTATTAGGGGATATGCAAACTAATCTTATGAAAGCTTATTACTTTCTTTACTACGTACAATAAGCAGGGGAAGTGTTGTATTCCACCCAAAAATTCGATACCGAGATTTCACCGGAAATATATGTTTTGAGACCCCCTGAATCCAAAAAAAGCATTTTTGGAAACATGTCCGTATGTGTGTGCGTGTGAACAGCATAACTCAGAAACGAACAGTTGGATAAACACCAAACTTGGTATTTAGGTTCAGTGTCTTCCAGAGATGCGACAGAAGATTTCTAAGAAAACCAAAATACAGTTTGTATGGAAGATTTTCCCCATACTAACCCTAACGACTTTGATTAAAATGCCATAAGTTTATGATTTTTACATGACAAAAAAATGTATATCTTGAATATTCTGGTAATAACACTGTGAGGTTCAGTTCATGCTGAGTGACTCATCGCATTACAGCTCACAATATTCATCTCAAATTTTATTGTGGAGTTAACTTCCAGGATATTATTTGTTATTTGTTTGAATTTCCACATATTTATACTTTTGCTAATGGCAAGTCACTATGGGCCTTTTCGTGGTCATACAAAGGGAATATAATTTTAAAAACATTACGTGGTGATGGATTTGACTATCGCTTAATTCAGGCATGGGTATTTTCTGGTTCAGGAACTCCAAGTGGCTCATGAAATTACCGCATACACAGATAATGCCGTTACGGAAGTTCTCAATATGCGACATGCATATGCTCGTGCATGACGTAATAAATGGTGTGCAAAACGTAAGGACGAAAGTAATATTCCCATGCTGTGACATTGCCAAGTAACATATCTCAATGGAACTTGAATCATACATAGAGGTAACTGCTACGCTATGCTAAAGTAGGCAACTAAACGAAATATGCCATGGGACGAACAGAAATTCCAATTTTATTCATAGACCATAAGCTACACTAAAGCCAATACATGTGAGTTACAGAAACAGATATATGGTGCTTAAAAGGGTGTATGTTCACCACGGACAGCAATGCATGCTCTGAATCATGCTCCCATGCTGGCCACAAGGTTAGTAAGCAGTTCTTGTGGTAGGGCGTTCCATTCCTCCACCAGCGCTGTTGACAACTGTTAGATGGTCGTTGGTGTATGTGGATATGCTGCAATGCGTCTCCTCAAAGCATCACACACGTGTTAAATGGGATTTAAATTGGGTGAACGGGCAGGCTAGTCCATTCGCCGAATATCCTCTCGTTCTAAGAGATCCTCCACCAGCGCTATTCGATACGGTCGCGCATTATCATCCATAAAAATGAAGTCACGGCCGACTGCACCCTGAAAAGACGCACATGGGGAAGGAGTACAGTATCACAATAACGTTGACCAATGAGCGTACCGTGTTCAAAGACTTGAAGTCCGGTGTGCCCATGCAACATTATGCCTCCCCAAACCATAACACCCGGATCACCAAAACGATCATGTTCAAGGATGTTCCTGGGTTCATTACGCGTTCCCATCTCTCGCGTGGGAGGTTGAGAATCACTACTTAGACTGAATCTGCTCTCATCTGAGAAGAGCGCGCGACCCCATTCCTGATTGGTCCAATTTTGATGCTCTTGGAACGATCGCAAACGGTGCCGCCGATGTGCACATGTCAATAGAACACAACGTACTGGCTGTCGGGCAAAGAGAGCACCTCTTTGTAGTCGCAGTGCCACTGTGTATCGTGAGATTGCGTGCCTAGCTGTTCTGTTAAATTTGGTTGCAATTGCACCCGCTGTTTGCGTGGATGCCTTCTTGCGTGTTGCACAATGTAGCGGCCATCTGCTGCTATATTTGAGCGTGGTCGACCACCACCTCTCCTTGGGACAGCAGTGCCTGTGGTTTGGAAGGTTCCACATGCACGTGAAACAATGCTGTGAGCAATTCCAAACTCCTGAGCAACACTCGTCACACTTCGTCTTTCTTCCAGTTTCCCGATGATTCTTCCCTTTGTGAAGTCATTCAAATGGTGTACACAGGCCATGCTGCAATGACGAACACAACTACAGTGCACCGTAACAGCTCGCTAATTGCTACACACTCCTGTTTCGTCAACCGCCCCGTGTTGCGGGACCAGACCCATTCGCTCGCTACACTCACGCCATGTGGCGCCCAGCTTTCTGTGTACATGCGAGAGATCTCTGGCAACATGCTCCCGCGCCTTCATCTACTTCCACCAAGTAGTTAATTTCTTATGTTACTTTACCCATCTCGTCCTTAGGTTTTGCACACCAGTGTATATTAGCAAGCAGTGTCGCACTGCAACATAGTTCCAATTGGAAAGTCGTATTACACATTATAAAATATGTATAAATGCAAGGTTCACGCCTTTGGCGTGAAGTTGGAATTGTGAAAGGAGCAGCTTCAAGAGTGGCTTCTTTCAATTCCTCCAAAATACTAATCCGAACAATGAATTTTGTAAGCATATTACCTTATAAAAATCTAAAGGCTCAATTCTTAGCAAAACCATTTGCAGATTTCAAAAACCTGCGAAATGATTTTGACCTTTATGTGAATCCTATGCATGTCGAAACTGTAACGGTTAGGCTAGATTCGCAACCAAAATTCATATCCGTGCAAAATAATACGTTTTTGAAACATTTGTGCCACGGTAAACATTGTGTTGACGAATTTAAACAGATCAGTTGCAAAATAAATCAATTAAGAATTTTTACAGCTAAAAGTTTGGCTATATTTGCTTCTACATATTTGTGTGAGCAACTCTTTTCATAAATGATTTATGGAAAGTCAAAAGACAGAACTTGTTTGACTGATGAACATCTGTTGCCACAGCTGAAAATAGCTCTATCGGAAATAATCACAGTTTTTAACGAAATAATTGCCTATGTGAAAGAATGTAATTAATATACAGTATTGTTTTTATTAGTCTAAACTGTAATCTATAGAGTAAACTACACAGATTGGCGCAAAAGTCGCTACACACTTAGGGAAATATATGTATGTATGTTGGTATAGCTTACTACGTACGTCGATATGGCTGCTAGGAAACATGAAACGACACGTAGTGTTAACAAATGAATCATAACCATAGCTAACATCGTCTTGACAACAAATAACAGTTTTTACAAAATGTTAACGACACAAGAAAGAATTTTCGCTGTGAAGATCCCCTACCATAGCGGTGTAAGTGCTATACTGAGAGAATTGAGAGAACATTTCGAGTCCAATGCACCAACACGTAAGGCTGCTTTGAAGTAGATTGTTTATTTACGTAATATGCTACTACGTATGGGAAACCGATTTTTGAAGATGTATTTTTGTTGTTACACTCGAATTTTTAAAAAATATTATTAACTTTGTTATTAAACTGCTTCTATAGATATTATTTATGTTTATGTTTGCCTCGGCTGCGTCAGTCTTACTGTAGAGAGATATTTCTCTTAATCAGGGCGCGGTGCGACAAGAATGTAGGCTTACACAGATTTTAAGTTTAAATTCACTTCTTTTTATTTATCCCTGACACAAATTAAGTAGCACTACACTAATATTAGGAGCTGTGAGATTCTTTAATTTAATACTTGCACTTTGTTAACG
The DNA here is from genome assembly GCA_030765065.1 of Deroplatys truncata. Lineage (NCBI taxonomy): Eukaryota > Metazoa > Arthropoda > Insecta > Mantodea > Mantidae > Deroplatys > Deroplatys truncata. Next base: position 213,591,739 of record CM060978.1, on the reverse strand, counting down.
CATATACATAACCTTCGTTTCACATGAATACGTAATATTTCTCTAGAGAACACATCTTCCATCCGGTCACTACCAAGGTCTGCCAGCAACTGAACATATTTCAACCGTCCAAACCCGTAAACTTTTGTATTTGAAGTATCTGATTGGTTAATCCTAGTCCAATAAAATACCTACATTTAATTAAAGCTTTTTCTAGCTGTTGATTGGCTATTTTTAAACTATCACAAAATTTACATTCTCGTTGCTCTAATCATGACTAGTAGCATTCAAACTCTCAAACTCCTTAATGCCTCAAGGTTACCTCATTTTTACTTCATTATTAGCAACTTTAAACTTATTATTCTCACAGCTCTTATATTATTAGATTACAGAATGCATTCACATAACATTATTGAACATGATTATAATAATATAAGCATTTGCAATGAATGTTACATACATTATTACAAATTATTACATGCATATTGCTTCAAGGCGGGCTGTTATTGAATTTACATATTATATAATTTAATTGAAAATATTCAAGTGTTAAAGTTACTGCCTCAGCTTACAATTGAATTCATAAATTTGAAACTGAAGGTTTTGATTTGGAGGCACCTCCCAGCGGATAACCTAGCATAGCACGACCTGACGACAATGAACTCAATACCTGTTTGGCTGCTATGATTAGTCCAAAGAGGGCGATTAGCGGCAGAGTTCCCAGCTATTACGTCGGTCTATCCAAAGGATATTACGTCAGCTGAACTTTAAAGTATACATGGATTGCTGGAAGATGATTCAGACAGGCCGCTACAACTGTGTGATCTTATGTTCGATCAGTATCGAGTTGATCAGAATTTATTTCTTAACATTTTGTGGTCTGATGAGACCACATTCAAATTTTTGGAACATAACTGTACTTATTAGACACAGAAAATCACCATATTGTTTGTCGACCCAGTGTAAATATGTGGACTGCAATATCGGCATGAGGTGTAATTGGTTCGTATTTTATTGACGGATATTGGAAACAAGTACTTGCTCTATTTCAAAGGGTTACACTAGGAACCATATGGAAATTATAATCAACTTTAATTCCAGCATGATGGAGCTCCTGCGCATTACGCATCTTGTAGAACGTACCTTGATAATGTTTTCAAACTAAGAGTGCTTGGCGTCGTGCTGCAGTTTAATTCACACCACGTTTCTCCTATATTACCCCAATGGATTTCTTTGGATGTGGTTAAAGGCGAAGTCTGTGAAAGAAAACCACAAACTCTCCAAAGGCTGGCTGCTTACATTGAGGATGCATTCCACAATGTGGACAACAAATGTAGTTGTGTTTGCATTTGTGTCAGTGTGTTCTAGGTAGACTTGAACGGTAAGTTGATGAAGAAGGGAGACAGTTTGAGCATAAAAAACTCTGTGATGTATTACACTCACATGACTTTCTCTACTCTTGTGCAAACTATTTTTACAAACCCTTATTCTTTATATGCTTCATGTTAATCGAGATATCGAGATGTTAATCTTATTGCTAATTTTCTTGTAGGTGCAAGGGGAATTGCTAGGCTTTAAGCGATAGTCAAATATTTTAGGAGCTGGTTGCTATGTGAAGCATTCCGTTCTCTTTGGATTACCAGGACCAAAAAAAATGAATAACGAATTTCCATTTGAGAAAAAGTATAAGTATTGGAAAATTTAAGGGAATAACAAACAATATTTCGAAAATGGTTCACTCAACAACAAAAATGTATATGAGATAAATTGTGTATTTTACCGCGACCTACATGTTTTGTGTAGTAAAATTTTGTCTATCTCTTATGTTTTACAAATTATGCAAATGTCGTTCAAAATTATGAATACTTTTGGAGACATTCCCAGAAAATGTAAGATATACATTTTATTTGTCATGAAATTATCTTAAATATATGAGATTTTAATCAAAATCGTTAGAGCATTTGAGAAAATTAAAATTTTCGAAAAATGTTCCATATAAAGGGTAATCTGGGCTGGAGGGATTTTCTTGAAAACCTTCGTGTCGCATCTCTGGAAGATACTGAACCTAAATACCAAGTTTGGTGTTTATCCGACTGTTCGTTTCTGAGTTATGCTGTTCACAGACACACACACGGATATGTTTCCAAAAATGTTTTTTTGGGATATCAGGTTGCCTCAAAACATATATTTCCGGTGAAATCTCGGTATCGAATTTTGGGTGGAATACAATACATCCCCTACTTACTATACGTAGTAGAGAAAGTAATAAGTGATGTGTACTGTAATTTGTTGATAGACCTGTATCATGTTCAAATTATTCACAACTGATGTAAGTTAAATAAGCTGTAGTGACTTTTGCGCCACGCTGAATATAAACAGAAAGCAGCACTATTTATGTAAGATTCAGCAACCATCACTACACTCATTGTTTGTCTGTCTCTCCGTCTACCGGTTCGTTTCAAACTATCTGGGGTTGGCCAACTTTGCGGGTTGCGTAGCAACTGGTTCGGGGTTTGACCATTCGTGGCTTAAGCCTACTGTATTCTTCTTGTACCTGCAACGAATGTTCAACAAAATCATTGGTGTAACTGTTTGTATCGATTAACCTGAAGAAGATACAAGAATGAGCTTTAGTAAGATTAGTTTATAGAAGAGTGTGTTAAGAAAGTCACGTCCTTCAGAAATTTAACCTATATTTAATTGCTACATCATTTAACGGTGGATAAACGTAGTCAGTGTGCAACTTTAGCCGCATAAGAGTGTTGCCAAATACTTTTTGTTCAAGTCCAAGTTCAAACGACATAACGTTTTGCCAATAATTTCAATTCGAATACTGCCGAATATTCCACAGGGTAAAAAGGAATACATATTATGGATTTAATTACGCCATTTCCTTACATTCGTCAGAAGGATCCTTTGAGAAATTTATATATTGCTTTTTAAGCATTTCATTTTCCAAACAAATATCTTTACATTTTTGTTTCACTGTATCCTTCTCGCAGTTGTCCAGTTTTGTAACCATTCATGGAAGGAGGGTGAAATTTCAAGTTCAGCATATAGTGACTCGCTTTTAAATACCTGACTATTGGTTCGTTTCCTTTATCCCCCTTGCATTTACAACGAGTTTTTTTAGATCTTTTTTTATTTGTTTATGGACGCTCTTTAACTGCTGTGGTCCTTAGCGTCCCATTCTATATTAGGCGTGAAAGATCGGTAATTTTGTTCACAGGTCTTTTTGTCAGGCTTCAGATTTCTTTGCGTGCCGTAAATCTACGACCACCGGCCTTACTTCCCTTCCGAAGGAAGCTATGCTAAGGATTTTTACGCCAGAAGAATAAGCCATCGCCCTCCGCCGGGTTTGAACACGCGTCCTCGGGAAATAGAGGCTAGCATTGTAACCACTATACCACGGAGGACGACATATCTACAACGAAATGTGTAATGCAACTATTTTCGCAAAGGTTTATCTCGATTAACGTGACAGAAAATGTAGTTTCGTATAAATAATGTGTATAAGATATATAAAACTAAATGATAATGGACGAGAAAGTGATGCGAATGTAACACCTGATTCTTTTTATTTACAAACTCAATTAAACATTTCAATACGAAATGTTTGGATGAAATACAAAAACGTCTATACCTATTAATGATAAATGGCAGAGAAGGTAATACGTATATAATTAAAGCTTTATATGTTACAGAAAATAAATAAAATGTATTTTTAGAATTACTCGCTAAATATCATTAAAAGTAAAATGCACTGCTTACACTGGAAGCGGAGATGTTGAGGCAAGGAAAATGATAAACTAAATCTGGTGCCGAAGAAAGAAACATCTGCTGAAAGCTAAAGCAAGAAGCTGTATAATATCTGAATTTAAAGTTTGGTCACGTATTATTCGCATGTCAGCTGTTTGGATTGACTTGCCCGCTGAGGGCTATAGCAAAAAACTTAACACGTCTTCACCCAGATGTCAGTGTAATCGCGCTGCCAACCTCGTGTCTCTCTCTCGTAGGCATGCAAATTTACGGGCTGTGTTACTTGTTTCCATGACGACACCCTAACTATGTAGCCATGTCCCTACACAGAACATGTTTTCATCAAAGCTACAACGTGTACACTATGCTGCAGAAGAAATGTCCAAGTGATATATTATCGTTTTTCGAGGACGTAATGCTTTAGGGTTTATGTTGCAACGACCCTTTCAGGGATTCGATTTACAACCGGGAAACTGCATCAGATTTTATAAAGTGGTGTGATTAGAACAAACCGTGCAACGGGGACAGCACGTTGCCTAAGTTGCATAGCGGAGTATATTAGCCAGGTTTTTAGGTCAATCTCTCAATCTTGTCGCGTCACGCTACTGCGAAGACATCTCGCGTCTATGTTATAATTGAGTCTCGAAATATATTTACTTTCTCTACTACGTAAAGTAAGTAGGGGAAGTATTGCATTCCATGCAAAAATTTGATAGCGAAATTTCACAGGAAATACATGTTTTCAGGTGCACTAAATGCACACAAAGCATTTTTGGAAACATGTCCGTGTGTGTGTGTGTGTCTGTGTCTATCTGTGAGCAGCATAACTCAGAAACGAACAGTCTGATAAACACCAAACTTGGTATTTAGGTTCAGTATCTTCCAGAGATGCGACACGAAGGTTTTCAAAACATCCCCCACCCCAGATTACCTTTACATGGAACATGGTTCTAACGATTTTAATTAAAATATCATATATTTAAGATACTTTCATGACAAATCAAATGTAAATCTTGAATTTTCTGGGAATGTCTTCAAAAGTAATCTTCATTGTGAACGACTTTTGCATAACTGGTAAACCATAAGAGATAGAAAAAATTTTACTACGCAAAAATGTTTTGTCATATATTTTTGTTGTTGAGTGAACCATTTTCGAGATATCGCTTGTTAATCCCTTAGATTTTCCAATACTTATGCTTTTTTCAAATGGGGATTCGTTATTCATATTTTTTGTCCTGGTAATGAAAAGACAAGGGAATACTCCACATAACTACCAGCTCTTAAAATATTTGACTATCGCTTAAAGCCTACCAATTCCTCTTGCATCTACAAGAAAATTAGCAATAAGATTAACATGAAGCATATGCAGAATAAGCGTTTATAAAAATAGTTTGTACAAGAGTGGAGAAAGTCATGTGAGTGTAACACATCAGATTTTTTTATTAAGTGAGTCAAGCACTGTCAGATCTGTCTTCAGGTAAGTCCTTGTGATGTGCATCTAAGCTCCTACATCTCGGGGCCCGTTAGAGGGCCAAAACCTCAACTCCTTTATTAAATGGCTTAGACAATAGCTTTTTATGCAACCTCCTGTAGTTGTTATTGATAGTCCCCAGGTTCCCAATGGTACCCCTCAATCCCGGTATCGACTGACCCCTACCACCCTGTTAGCAACCCAAGTTTTTTCACTCCGAGACTCGTTATAGTGTGCAAGGTCAACTGTATAAAGCAGGTAAAATATTTTCTTAGTGAAGTTCTGGTAACACTCGGCATTTTTTTCACATTGTCAACTGTATAAAGCAGGTAAAATATTTTCTTAGTGAAGTTCTGGTAACACTCGGCATTTTTTTCACATTGAAGATGCTAGAGACATGTTTTAATGCAGGCGGTAATGAAATTAAATGACACTTAAGCGTGATGAATGAAACACGTGAATCTTTATTTGGTCAATTAAAAATTAATGAAACATTTCGGCTAACAATCAAATGGTTTTGGTGTATTATAACATTAATATCACTTGTTTAATTTGAAGTTTGAAAATTAGATCTGTAATCCCACACCTGATAACTGAAAGACTGAGGCCTTTTACATCTAAGTCACGTAAAATAAAGAATTTCTTAAGTTTGTTCTAAACTTTGTAAAACTGTTACTATCCTTTAATTATGCTTACAAAACGACGATCTTAAGAGACTATTGTAAACTAGCAAAAATCTCTCTTCTAAGCAATAACTTAAATTACTTACGTAACAAGAATAACTTAACATTTATAAAACATAGTGGAAGCGAGTTGGTGAAAAAGATATTTTCTTACTATGAATGTAAGCAAACCAAGACAATATGCATGTGGTAGGTACTACTTTACGCAAACCATTTAATTTCCATAAAGAAAATGGTTGTGCTGCACTTAATAATACAGAAACCTAGATCAATACTCTCGTAAAGGTGTTATAACATCATGATGTAAGCATATGTCTCTTTGAAAAATGTGAAAAGTGCAAATAGAACTAAAAATTAAAATTCAAAGCTATCTGAAACACCTACATTAAAACGATAGCTCTTTGAAGATGCAAAATTGTGTTAGAAAACGCCAGTCAATGTAGTATCAGTTGCAATTTCCATTGCTCCTGCAGAGGGTTTCGATGTTTAAGTGCAGACTAGTGTCGAGAAACATAGCTGGAACACTTTTCCTCCTTGGGTGCACATTGCGTACATGATAATCTGCCTTGCTCAAAATATTCTCTGGCGACTAGGGATGCAATAAAATAATAAAACATGCAAATGTGTCTTATTAGCAGTTTATCTGTAACATAACTGTGGTATGCTTATTATTATTATTATTATTATTATTATTATTATTATTATTATTATTATTATTCATAGCTATTATCCACTAGCTGTTATCACGTCGTAGCGGTTCCTTAAGTTATTCTTATAAAATATTTTCTGTGCACTTCAAGCTTATTAAATAAATAATTACCCAGAAAAAATGTTTCAATTAGTGTAAAGCAATAAATATTGTACCCGAAACTTTAATGGAAGTTTAATTTTATTTATGGAATAAGCCATTTAGTTATAAGAGTACTTAAATACTTATTATGTTTTTCACTAATCATGTTTTACGAATTACAAACCTTCAATACTAATTCATATCATCAGAATATGAACCTTTAGTGAAATGTAAAACTTCTCTATCTCAGAAATAATTCTATACCTTCATTTAAGACGACATAAGCAATTCACTTTGCTTACAGCCTACATGCTTTTAATTTTTGAAATCTATTAAAGATTATCACTTTTGTTGTTGCTTGTAATTTTCACATTCGCACAGACAGATATATTTCCTGTAAACATGAATGAAATGATGTAAGAAAGCCATGCAACATTTATAATTATATATTGTCTCAGTAACATAATGTGAGCTTTCAACTCAGACTTATAAAATTGTTTCATCCATTACGTAGTCAGATATTCTACTATCACATTATGCTTGAAATTCGAATAGAAATTAATTAATAATCTATTAAGTAAAGTGAGGCAATACATGAATTGGATACAACAGAAAAATAATATAACAAGGAAGTATTAGTCAGAAAAAGTGAAGACATCCTATGTGGAACGGAATACATACAATAAAAATTATGTTAACATATTACTGATAGGAAAATTTAAATATTTAGAATTACTCACATCGATGGATTAAAATCGGGGGAAAATATGGTTCTTCAACTATTTTAATGAGGCATTAACAACGGTATTACAAGTGAAATAGGGAGAAATAAAATATTTATTAAGTTCAATAATGTAACATCAGTGCACAATTTGCTCTATGGAAGTGGGATCTGGTTTGTAACGGAAAAATTCATAACAAGACTGGTTGATTAGATTCTATAGAGAAAATTATTAAGTATAGATGAACAGAACATAAGAAAAATAGAGATATCCGCATTGAATGAAAGGAATAACAGAATATAGGTCTAACTGATTATCCTGTGTATACAAAATGGAAAATAATAAATTAACAAAAATGTTCTTGGATTGTCAACCAAAAGGAAGAACAAACATTAGTCCCACTAAGAAATGATGGAAAGCACAAACGTGCAAATTACTACTGCCAAGAAGGGCCTAAACTATGAAAAGTGATAATTAAAACTGTGATAATTTTAGAAATAACATATTGAATGTAGGTTTTGCTGTCTACGAGTAGCACAGGAAGTAATCAACTACTTATAAAACAAGTATTTACGTTTTCTACCAACTGGGTGTGTACACCTAACATTTCTTAACATACCACTTATGTTATGGGGCGTCTAATCGTAAAATAACTAATATTTTGGACTAATTATCCGTTTCGCTAAATTCTATACTCTATAACTATTGGCGCAAATTGTGGCTGAAGTGGAACTCTTTTAAGAGTGGAAAGATTTTTATCGCGAGGTTTGCGAGTTACGATTCCAGAGTATTAAAGAAAACACATATTTCCTAAGCTACGTACATGATAAACCCTAACAAAAGCTCACAATATACAAATATGCGAAATCAAAATGCAAATATATCATGAGATTTAAGTTTAGGGCCCACGTTGGTTAAAAACAATCGAATAGCAACATAGTATGTCTCTGAATTTGAAGAATATGTACTTATTGCACATGGAAGCGATTATGTATACTGTGTTTTTGTCACAGCCCACTACACTACAAACCTGAGCGCTGATTTAAATATGGCGGCAGTCGAAGGCGGTGGGCAACGAATTGCACAGTTCCAAGCAAAAAGACAGAGGAACGTAAACATAAAAAACTAAGTTAATTTAAAATAATAGCAACTAGACACCACTAGAACACAAAGATAACATTAAATAATTAATGATAATTCATTGTATTTTATAAAAACAATCGTGATTTTAAGTATTTGTGCATGTATTGTATTTGAAGAAACTAAAATAGTGCTATAAGTAATAAACACAGTACAATGTGTAGCTGTAGTCGTTATGAGCCCATCAAATAATGTAACTGCAGCAGTATTATGGGTACTTTGGGATAATAATGATAAATGAAGAAATTAAAACAGAACATAATTACTATGCAGTAAGTTAAACAGCATTAAGTTATACAAGTGCACATAAAAGCCAATTCACCTTCTTACAAAGAAAATGGCTCAAAATATGACAATTTTAAATTTAATTATGCTCTGAACATCTGTGTTATCTTTTGGGACAAAATATTATTTTCACTTAAATCCTTACCTTTATATAATCATATGTTTACCATCTCAGCTTCAAATGGAATGAAAATAAACAGCTAGATAACACAAATATCAAACATTTCAGTTTATTAGGACTTACCTACCTTTGCACACTATTGTAGGAACTTATTCTCATGCTTTATATATTTCATTACAATAGGAATAGCAAAATTAAGGATTCCAAAATTGTACAAAGAAGCATTTTTGGAATATGATTATATTTATTCCACTCAAAAGCTGTGAATATACAATAAAAATTAAAATATTCTGCACTAATTTAATGCATTGAAGTGGGGGTAAAAATTGAATACTTTCACACGTGAAATAACTCAAAATATGCACAGGAGAACGGCTTTATTCATTGATAGAAAATCTGCAACACAAACATGCCTTTCCAACGTTCGCCGCCTGCACTAGGTCACGCGACCATGCCTTGATGGCAGAGCGCGCAGGCCAGATATGTAGTAGCTGTGGTTTTTGTTACGATTATAAACATATTATCTGAGTTTTCCTGTAGAAAGCTTTTAGTATATTTCATTAACAAAGTATCTACATGTTTTTTACAAAGGAAACAATATAATAATCAGCTTCATTGTGCTAAATACATGAAAGTTGATGCTCCTTTATTTTCTGTTCATATTTTGAGAAAATCAAAAACAAAGAAAGCTTTTCCAAATAAAGGATTAGTTGGTTTTGGGGAAAATCTTCGAAAATCTTCGCTTTTAAGCTCAGAAAATGACGAAAAGACAGACATACACTCCCTTTCATGCAGACAAGAATATTTTTAACCTGCGCTCCTCTTTTATTTTGTATTCTAGCGGAGTTAAACGTGTAAGGTAAAAGTTCTGATTATGAGATCTTTGCTAATGTGAGAATCTTTATTTTCTCCTTCAGTATCTGTCGAGCTTAAACGAAGGTTGCGGGAAACATATGTTTTCTATGTCAATTAGTAGCTATGAAACCTTCATTATGTTGATTGCTAGCACAAGCTGCGTGAATGCTGATGTAATTTCGCTAGAAGGTTTACTCTGCAACGCATACTATCTCCAGAACCCTAGTTTATGGCTGCTAGATCTTCCTAATACAGATGGTTCTCAAGGATGGAGCCGGTGATCATGACGGTAAAAGGACCCCTACTCTCTCATCAAATACGTCATGAAATGCATGATTTTCCTGTCTATAAAGATGCCACATTTCAAGATAAAATCACAGAATAGCACCAAACGCAGATGTAGGTACAAGCTGCAGATTCTGCAGGTGTTCTCAATTCAAGTACCTCACTTTGACATCAGTTCTCTACCATGCACCAATTGGCACTATTTTCATGTAGAAGCTCTATAATCGCGATTATATTACTCCACGCTTTACCTGTCGGAGAGAAAGAGGACATTAGGAGCTCTAGTTGGAAAGGAAAACGTTTATACTAGGAGATTGTTCTCTAGAAAGGAGAAGAAGGTGACGAGAACGGACAAGAAGAATCCTTTGATTCAGAATAGAGTTTATTTTGTGTAAATATGTTTTCTGATTTGATACATATTGCAAACATACCCAGTTTTGACTCCTGGATTAATGAAACCTACGAAGCTATTGTGAAAATATTCATAAATTCATGGTGTAGAAAGAGCAAAATGTCTCATATTCGGTAGCCTACACAACAATATGCTCATGGTTGTTAATTTTAGAAGTAGTTATCGAAACAAAATTTGAAATGAAGCAAATAAAATGAAACATTTAGGACAAATTCAGAACACCAAAAATACATTAAGTGCATTAAAAATGCAAACATTCCGAACGAATTGTAAATATCTAATTTTAATGATAAAGTAAAGGAATATAGAAGTAAATGGGTATCCACTTACAATCGAATGTATGGACTTGTGCCGATATAATGCACAGTGGTTTTGTTGGTAAGTAACTATTAAACCGTATCTACCACACCCAGTCCCCTCCCCCTTTGCCTGGTTTTATCACTTAATGTTCTCCTTTTTCTTTCCATCTTGAGCCTAAAATCAACCTGTGTTCATATGTTATGTTTGAGTTCAAACTTTTGAAATCAAACCAATACGAGACGGACTCATTCAGGGTTTGCTGTGGACCGTCATGGCGAAGCCACTCAAGCCACACAACATTTGGCGAAGCCACTCGCTAAATGTTTACTACCTTCCTCTTTTGCCCCTCATCTCAGTTTATAAGCTATGCGCATATTTTGGAATTAGATTCAAAACAGTAAGAGAATGGTTCATCCAGGGCTGTGTAAAACTCAGATGATGAGATTCTGCCAACTTTAAATAATAAATGAAACGCTATACGAAACCAAAAGGATAGGCACTTTTCTATGCATTCGACTGTACAAAAAGTGGACACTGTGATTGCCATATAAACTGCTGTGTGCAATAACCCTGCGAAAATGTAAATGACGGTAATGATAAATAAATTCTTTTAATTTTCACCTGAAATATGTGAAAGCTAAAGAATTATCAGCTAAAAAAAGATTATTCTTTATTAATAACTGTTGGTTTCGTAGTTATTTTAGTTTCAGTACAACGCGTCCTATGATTTTTCACCTTTACCCTTTGCAAGCAACATTAGAAAAAATTTCCCATTAATCTGGATGCTAGTAACGCTGTAACGTTATTGTTTAACGCAGTTTACATCAGTTGGTTTTCGTGCGAGCTGAATAAATAAGCAGAGGATACAAATATATGTAAAATAATAAAGTATCGGGTTACCTATATGTACATTATGATTCCATGAAACCAATGTATGACAAACATGTATAGATGTGTGTACGTATTTCATTGCAGTGTTCATTTATTTGTATCAAACAGCGGCAGTCGACAAATGTTGGAAGCGTAATGTTTCATATTTTTATTGGGGTATGTTGCGTCACAATTGCGTCGGGGGTCTGTTTTATGATTGACACACATGTTTATTACTATTTTTTGTAACTTTGCGTTATATTGGTGGGATACTGCGCTCGCTTACGGTCAGGAATTCTGATGTAGATGCATTACAGTCTAGTGCTTCTATATTTGCTCTTCCGTTATACCATTATCTACCTTATCTTCTATAACTTTTGAAATCACTGGATAGTTTTGTATGGTACATATAATCTGAATTTCCTTTTGATTTTTGTTATCCTTTTTATTTATTTTCTTTACTTCATAATAAAGCAAATAAACCAGGGAGCTAGAAATTACTGCCCATTGTCATCGGTATTATTTAAATTTATACTTGAACCATGCCATAAATGGATGCCAGAACTAATTCATTAATAAACATATAAAACTGCATTTACAACAGCTTCTCACAGACGATCAAGTTTGGGCTTTGTCCCATGCCTACCTTGACAATTAAATGACGGTAGTTTATCCTGCAGAACCGCAACATTGGAGCGAAAAACACCACGAGATCGAAATGAACCATGTTAATAATATTCAAGAGTGTCATCGAACAAAAAAGAAAGAAAAATAGAAAGGAAGAAACGAGTATGAGGCGAACTGAGGCTGTCAGGTCGTAACAAGCCGCAGTGAATTGACAGGGTCTTCTACTTTCGAGATTTACCCGAGGTTAAGTTTAGGTTAGTGTGTGTATATGAATTGGTTTCAAATAACGGGTATGATATCCGAAGTTGCGTGGTAAAGGAGGTGAGAGCAAACTGTAGATGCTTGCTTAAATCTTAAGCTTAATGATGTTGCACAGAGATGAATTATTAACGAGTTTGTTTAGAATAAGTAAAAACATCACTGTTTTTGCAGATTGCGCTAATACAGCTAGGTTAGTAGTTTATTCTACACACGCATAATATTAACAAAATAGAGTACTTTGGAGACAAATCGCAACGAATTCACTATACAAGAAATTGTCCTAGAAAGGGTGAGTGGGTCGTTTACAAACTCTCCAAGTGTTCTCATCTCTTAAATCCACTGTTATATGAATTTTCGTTCCTTAAATTATTTGTTATAGCATCTTAAGTATGAGGTAGATATGGAACCGTTACCTCAGGTTTTAATTACAGCATCATATAACTCCCAAAACAGTTTATTTTCCACTTAAATAAAATTAAAAAAAGAATACAATATAATGATATCTATATTTAAAATAAAAATAGTAGGTTATAAAGGAAAAAACTACATCAAGAGGAAACATAACTATAAATAATACAACGATAGAACAGGTACAACAATTTAATTATTCTGTATGTGAAATTAGAAACATAAAGAAAAAAGGATATAAAATTGAGCAATTCAATTATTTATGTTAAACAATCAAAACAACTTTGCTAAACAAAGCTATAAAGGAAACAATGCTAAAATTACTAGCTTCCAATCTCTCTTGTATGTGTGCGAAACATGAACATGGGCAAAGAAAGACATCAAACAAATAAGAGTCCGCAGGCTATCAAAGAATAGACATAAAGAAAAATGAGGACATTAGGAAATAAATAACAATACTCAATGTAACTATAACAATAAAACATTTAGAACATGTGATAAGCATGCTTTAAGAAGATGAGACCATCTAATTTCCAAAATATGTAACTTAAATATACAAACCTACAAACACGTGGCTGCGTGGACGTCCATCAAAGAGATGGATGGATCAATCCAACATATTTTGAGGTTGGAGCAGCCAGCAGACCTAAACATGTGTTGCTGCTGCTACGATTATATATTATATATTTGTAGGACCAGAGGATGTTGCATGAATTAATAAATTATATCTGGAAATTACTTTGGAAAACTGTAAGTAAGCGAGCGGAATGGCTCAGGCAGTTACGTCTGTGACTCGCATTCGGGAGGCCGTGGGATCGATTCCCGGCGACCACCCGCTCTGGCCCGTGGGTTTTTCAGGATTTCCCCGAGTCGCCAGGCGAGCGCTGTGGTGGTTCATCTTTTACCACGAGTCTCCTTTCTTTCATTTCCTGTAGCTATCACCTTCCTTGACATTTGTTTCATGGTTGTAGGTCCAGGCGACGGTGTTCGGCAGGTTGCGGCTGGGTGGTGGCTTGTTGCTATCTGTAATGGTTTCCTTCCTGGCGTTGCTGTGGCACCGCTCAGTTAGGGGACCCTGGAGGTTGGTGGCTTGTGGCCAGAGACCTTGTGGCGGCGGAGGATGTGTTCTATCTTGAAACGTTAGAGACCCCGTCCATGCTTGCGCCCGTCGGTATCCCGATCTGGTCGTCCTTCGTGTCTCTTCCCTCATCTTTCCCTCCCAGGGGTTACGTTGGAAGCAAAAAGGTCCGACTGGCCTACTTGCGGTGTTCTGCCCCGATTCCCGGGCCCCTCAGTGATACCTTTAAACCTACAAGTACCTAAGGTGATAATCGGCGTCCACTTTTAAAAACCGTGATTTTAATGCATGGTTCATCTCTCAGCAAGTACCTATGGTAGGACCGCTTTATTGGCAGCTTTATGCGACTTTATCTGTTTGTCAATTTTAACATTAAATGAACATTGCTGGAAGGACATTTAATAAATGCTGTAAGTAAATTCACACCCTCTTTTCTTTTAAATAGCAAAGTTTCACAAAGTCTCAATTCGGATAAATTAGCTTGTATATCTTGTCATATTATTATTTTTTCCACCAAGTATTCATATTTTAAATTCAATTTTCTTATCTTAAGGGGAGATTATAAGCCTTATCCCACCAAGGTTAAATGTGTTAAATTCGTGATCCATTATCTCAGAAACTACTTAAAATATCAGAATGAGATTTTTTATGCCTGCCTTCTAATTCCTGACTTACCTTTATATATCAATTTTGTTTATTAAGGAAGACGGAATTATTTTCTTAATCATATTGTAACGTATGGGTAAAGTTAAGTTAAAGTATTTTCCTAAAAATTACTCTTCTTTAGAATTTGGTTCATGTAAAGCTTATTTCTTGCATTCGTACTTCAGTGCCAGTCATAACCTTGTGATGTTATGTGGGTTGGTGATGCCAACTCATAGAGTAGAGGTTATCCCTCCATATATGGCCATGTCCTTTGTGGAGGTGTCTATCTATGATATAAAAACCCTTTCATAAATCTATGGGCATGGCAGTCTTGATAGGAACAATCCAGGTGCAGCCTGAGGCGCTACCCAGATCAACACCCACCTTTGGGTATGCATCCAACGTAACATCTGCCCAATGGCATTAGGTAACCAGAAACTGATCTTTCTCTTAAGTAACTCTCTTACTTAATTCTAAAAATGGCTTGCTTGCTCACTGTCATTGACTCTACTCGTTTATGATAGTAAATTTGTTATATTTTTTATTAATTGTGTCTTGCTATTCAGAGTTCCTCACCAATCCTTAATCCTGCTACCTTCCAAAATACATGTCCTCAACCCCCCTCCAAATTAAGGGCTGTTAGTCTTATAGTTTAGTATGTTTCCAAAGTCACGTGGACAAAAATTCTTCAAAAGAGAAAAGGAAGGTAATTCTTAGATTCGAGGAGGTACCCCATAACAACAAGATAACAGACGCACATGTTAGAATTTTGAGATTAGCTCCACTCGAGAAGTAATGGCGGTAGGGGAGTAATATTAGGCAGAGCTTGAGTTAACATTTATGTGCGTGCATTCTATTCAGACACACATTCGTTCGTGCACACCTTCGTGCACATATTTGTGATCCTCTGTCTTGAGAATTAAGTCACTTAATCTGGTGATACTCGTGCGTTATTTTAAGCACTAGTGACGCGCTTGTGTGAATAAGATTTAGCGGCCATCGTGATGGACTTTGCCGGTAAGCATTTTAGCGTCTCAAGGCAATTTACGCTTTTAGTTCCTTGTATTGCGAAAACTATTATTTCAAACTGTAACATTAATGCTGCAGAACTGAGCAGGTATAATAATTCAATTGTTATATTTTCGAGTGCTAAGATTCCTAAGGAGCTTCATTGTTTATCCTCAAACTGTTGACAACTCGCTTCAATAGCTCAAGTATTAGATTACATTAAATATCTCAGTCAATTTAAACTGTTATTATCCTTTCATCACGTCCAGCATGCCCTGAGAGAAAGATCTCATAGATATACCACTGGCGCACGAGACAATGATATCTGGGCGCCCAGCAAAGAAGAAGGTTAAGTAAACGCTTCAAAATTGTCACACCATCGAGCGGCTTTAAACATAAGACGAGTACGTTATCACCTGGTAAGTTTTTGTCTAGTATCTTATGATTTACCGTTATACAATATAAAACAGAACTCCAAATAAAAACACATTGTGACACACCTTATTAAAAGAATGCTGTTATTCAGGAAGCCTCAAAATGTGTATTTCCGGTGAAAATTCAGAATGGAATTTTTAGGAGGAATGCAATACACTACTTACTACTGGTAAATAATAATAAATAAATACATAACAATAAATATAAATTGTAAGTTTAAGTACATTCTCTTTCAAATGTGTAAGTTTAAGAATAGTATGGAATAAGAGGTGCCTGTGTATAGAAAATTTGTTCTGAACTTCATAATAGTTTGTATATAAGGCTGTTATTGCTTTATATCGTTTGTATATTACCTTTTAAAACTGATTAAATTGGTTATTTCGAAGGCATTATTTCTGTTTTAAGAAGTAAGATAATTAAGACAATTGAATATAGCCATCATATTTTAAGTATCTAGCATCATAAACTGCAGTACCCTTTGACTTCAAGACAAAAGCTTTGGGAAGCACCTTAATAGCAGTAAACGCTTATTAACGTTTTAGAAAAGAGGGACGCACTAACACGTAACATTTATTTCGTATAACATTTATTTTGTGTTATAAACTTCTTCATTTGGGCAGAAGGGCTGCATTTAGGATTTTCTCAATAGTAAAACATTTGTAATCACTTCCATAAAATCTTGAAGTACCATTCGTAGTATTACTGCTAAGAAACTTTTGGAGTTTCAACGAATTATCATAAGCACAGAGTGGTATACATAATGCATTTAAAAATTGTTATAAATAATTATAGGCCATAGGCGTAATAGTACTTTCTTCTAACCTATAAGTTCCTGTGTCATTAGCCTTGTTAGATATTAGAGTTTGCTTCGTCACATGGGCGGCTTAGAGCTTTTCCATAAACATATACAGTTAAAAGATCTTCATACACATACTTAACGGAAATAACTGTACGATCCATACTATTTAACCAATGGTTACCTATAACCTTCAATTCTTCAATTCCTTCTTTAAACCAAGATAAATAATTTTGCAGTAGTAGGTGCTGGATGGAGGAATCTGTTCACAAGAAGATTTTTCCATAAATTTTTGAGATTTAATATACATTTGTACATCCATATAAACTCTCAGATTTTAAAAGTACTGTATATTGTGACTGTACAATTTCACTGTAACTTTACTTATACTTTTCAAGCAGTAGTTTTAATTCGTCAGTAGTGTAACTCAAAGTTCAGTTTTCATTGTCACATCCCTTGCATATTCGTTACACGTAGCGTTGTAATGAATCACGCGCGAAACAGCTACTTCTTCCGCTTCACTCGCTCGAGTGTCAAGTACGCCCTTCAAACACAGGACTTCGCTTCTCTCTCACGCTGAAAAACACTTGTTGTTCCTGCAGGGAGGGAGGGCAGCCGGTTGTACCAGCTGCCAAGGAGTTTCTCCTTGAAAATATAGGGATCCTACCTTCTGCTCTGTCGTGCCTCTTGATCCGGCTTTCCTCGTCTCCTCTCACCTCACCCCTCCCTCCCTGGATCGCCCCATTAGGGGCCTAGGCACAAAGGCTCTCCTTAGGTTGAGGTACTAAATCCCCCTCCGCTCCTGGCTATACGTCATCACACTGTCCCTCACAAGAACCAAGTCGCTAACTGTTGCGAGCACCTTCGCCGATATAAGTCGCAGGAGCTTCGAGAGAGATCCCGGGAGGCAGGGTAAGAAACATCTAGAAATATATCTTTATCTCTCGATAGCGCTTCTGGGATATAGTTAGGTGAGAGCGCCGCCCTCTTTATCTCTTCAACCAAATAGTCGACTGGAGCTTAAGACATTCTATCCACGCGACAAACTCCGCTCACAGCAGCTGCGTCACAATAAGCAGCCTATACGCAAATATTAGTTCACTGTCACTCCTGTTTTGTTTTTCAAGGAATAAAATCTTTAACTGTCATTAGAAGAAAACACTATGTTGTCTACGAAAACATTATGATAGATACGATGCCATTGTAATAATCCAAAGTTTTGTCGTGAGAGGAGAAACGCGGCACGAGAAGGATTATTCAAGAAGTGAATTGACAGTTACAATAGCAATAATCCGTAGCCGAAATCCCGTAAAGGCAATGTAATATGGATTTCACTGCTTGAAAATGACCACAGAGGAGCAGTATTTTTGCACGATATATTCCCTTCTCTCTATTAACACATACTTTAAGCAAGGAGTAAAGTACCTGGTGTTAAAACTGGATCTGCATAACGAGAAAAAGTATTTAAGGTACAGCATTGGAGACCAGGCTTTTTGTGGTCTTCTCTAGTTGCAAGGTAAATTCTGGGATGTGTTATCACACAACATTTCCTTTCCCTTATTTCCTCCTTTCAGGCTGCAGTTTACGGTGGAGTGCGGCGTCAGACGTTGAATCTCCTCTGATGAAAAGTTTTATGGGAACAAAAAACACGGCCTCGGGATGGTACGTCTGGAAACGTTAGGAACTATGCCTTCGTTCAGCCGCGACTCGCCCTACTCTCTAAACTTCATCCCTCATTGGAGTAAATAGGTCATCAACTGTCCACAGTGCGGAAATCCTATGCCATTCATAAACTTACACCTCATAATGCAGGCTTTACAGGGAAAATCGAAATCTCAAATCTTTAGAACAGTTTGAGATGATTACCATGATGATTTATTTTTACTTTCTCTACTACGTATAGTAAGTAGGGGATGTATTGCATTACAACCAAAAATTCGATACCGAGGTTTCAGCGGAAATACGTGTTTTTAGACCTCCTGAATCCAAAAAAAAGGATTTCTGGAAACATGTGCGTGTGTGTGTGTCTGTGTGTCTGTCTGTGAACAGCATAACTCAGATACGACAGTCGGATAAACACCAAACTTGGTATTTCGGTTCAGTATCTTTTCTCCACTCCAGAATACCCTTTACATGGAACATTTTTCGAAAACTTTAATTTTCTTAAAAAATAACTATAACGATTTTGAATAAAATACCATAAGTTTAAGACATTTTTATGGCAAATATATACGTATATCTCGAATTTCCTGGGAATGTATCCAAAATTATTCTGCATTGTGAACGACTTTTGCACAACTGGTAAACCATAAGAGATAGACAAAATTTTACAACACAAAAAATGTAGATCGCGTTAAAATACACAATTTATGTCATATACATTTTTTTGTTGAGTGAACCATTTTCGAGATATTGCTTGTTATTCGCTTAGATTTTCCAATACTTATACTTTCTCTCAGATGGGAATTTGTTATTCTTTTTTTTTGTCCTGGTAATGCAAAAAGAATGGAATACTCCACATAGCAACCAGTTCTTAAAATATTTGACTATTGCTTAAAGCCTAGCAATTTCCCTTGCATCTACAAGAAAATTAGCAATAGGATTAACATATCGATTAACATGAAGCATATGGAGAATAAGCGTCTGTAAGAATAGCTTTTACAAGAGTAGAGAAAGTCATGTGAGTGTAACACATCAGATTTTTTTAATTCTGAAATGAGATTTATTTCATATAAACTGTTTAACCAAAATGGCATTTGGGATTGTGCTGCAGTTATAAGAAAAAACGGGTATGGAAGCCTGACAGGATATCACAGACGTTATAAAGGCACGACCTTTGTCAACAACGTAAATTAGCTATATGGAGTTAGTACTAAAACACAAGTATTTCTGCATTGTAATGCTAAAGGGAAAATACGGCAGCGGACGGTTTTTCTAAAGCCAAATGCATTAGAGGCAAAGTTACTGAAACACTTAAGTAATCCCTTCGGTAATGGTTACGCTCTGGTGCACTTAGGTTCCTGTCTTTTCCAGTTTAGAAACGTTAAAGTCAACTCCATTTTATCTCGTAGCAGTCGTCACTTGATTCAGCACTCTATTCACTCAAATGTTTTGAGTGTTGCGGTAAAGACGTTTTATGCCACATGAATATAATTTTACTCGCCTAAAACCAACACGACGTTGCGCGCTATTTGTTTAATTGTATTTATATTTGTCCATTACATTTAAAGTTAGGTGTTAGATCATTAGCTGGGGAAGCAGAATGTCTGAATGCTGCGTAAAACATTAGTCTGTACAAAAACAAGCGAAAATCAGTATATTTATCCAAAATAAAAGAACATTAGTGATAAATTAAGACGGAAAATTGGGTGTTAAACAGAGTTGCATACTATCTTAGCATTATTTTTGATCATTAAATCATAGTTTAACTACTCAATAACTTTTTCTCCTTGTTTTATGACTCATTGACGTACCGTGTAAGCCAATTAAAATCCAAAAACTTACAATTTTATTGGTTGCTTCGACTCTTTTAGCATATACTTAGAATACAAAATATTTATTGCATTTATTGCACACAACATTTTAATGAGCTATATCTAATCGTGTTACTAAGTTAACTTTATTCATAATTAACACATTTAGAATATGGTAATACGAAATGCTCTTTACACCCCATGGCTTATCGTATCGTTCTCAGTTTTTTATTTGAGTTTAGTATAAAAACTTAAATTAATTTTTATGGAGGTGTTTCTTAATTTATATTATTTAAGAGAAAAAACTTGTGAGTTATAGAAAATAATTTCAACTCAAGTAATTAATATTCTTATCTAGTGCACAGAATTTTTTTAATTCCTAATTCCTGAAGATCTCCTGAAAATTTTAAGATAATAAGTTATAAGATGTGGTCCAGGGAGCATTTTGAATGGTGAAAAATGTTTAAGAAAAAGGAATGCAGAAAAATGGAATTAAAAGTTTAACGCGGCACTTTACCTAAATTGTATAGCATCAAAGTACAAGTTATAAAATAATGAAATTGCAAAAAATAAAGAATCGTAATTTTTTTTGCATTTTTAATATAATTTCACTGATGCGTTTATTGCCTTAACATTAGAATTTAGATGCACTAATATTCATTTCAATAATATTCACTTCACACTTCCGGACACTATAGAGGGTGGAAGAGTATTCTAGTAAAAGCAGCTTCCCACGACCCAGCCGGAAATCAAACCTTGGATTTCTGGAATGAGAACTTTGCTTGCTGAGCTATCAACCGCATAGAAAATCAACGGTATTTTATATATGGAGGATACCATCAAAATATCACTGAATGATTTGGTTGAACTTCAAATTAATTTTAAAATAGTAAGAATATATTTTTAAATGGATGTGGTTTTCCAGATAAATGGTTTACAAATGATCAGTTTTAAGTTATAGGAAAGAATTATTCATTGCAACCTAAGACTGCAAGTATTAACTTCAATGTTCCTTTAAAACGTAACACATATTGATAAATAATATACCAGAATGCATTTCGAATTTTAACCATCAGATTTTGAATATTTTTATGATGAAACTAACACAAATAGGTGGAACAGTAGGAATACAATAAGAAAAACATAAAAATTAGCACAACTAAAATTTCATAAAGTAATGATGGTGCCAGTATTGAAATCCTGCTGCGAACGTTGGACGTTAAATAGATAAAGGAGACGAGATAAAAGGAAAATGGAGGCAAAAGAAATGGTACTTTTATGAGTTTTAGCTTTTTTTATCCTTCAGTAGAGCATTTCGAATAAGGATGTAAGACAACAGTTACATAACGATTACGTGAATGATGATATAGTAGAAAAATCTAGCCCGGTACATATATACTACCCTTTCTACTGATTAAACATTCGCATATATACCTTGCATAGGTATTATAATACTCATACAAAGAGTGATTCTTCTCCTTCCATTACAGTATTCTGATATGTGTTTGCCTAGAAATTACATCAAATTAAGCAATGAGAATTTAGCTACATCCAACATGCGGAAACGAAGTTCATATGATCAATCAGATATTTTGTCGAATACCTTCCAAATTAGTAACTAACTCTTTTGAATGAAAAGAAAGAACGAATCCTAAATTTTCAAACATATTTTTTCGGAGGGTATAATAATGCTTAGGGATACGTTGAGGACGGATAACGCCAGGAAAATTATTATTCATAATAAACTGTATTTTTAAAATCTGAGTATTTTTCCTATAGAAATCTTGTCTATCTCTAACAGTTCCACAAAATTGTTCAAAATTCCATAGAACGAAGACGACTTCCCAGGTTATTAGGAAATTTCTTGTATGTATACCTCAAATAAATAGTGCATTAATTAAATTCTTTAAATCATCTTAGACAAAATAAAACATAAATTTTCCATGTAAAAGATAGCTTGGGATGGGACAATTTTGTGAACAACTTCGCTTTAAGATTCTTGAAAGCTTCTGGAGTTCAGATTGATATTTTTCCACAGTTTTGTTGTGTGTTATATTGTTCAGTCTCTCTCTCTCTCTCTCTCTCTCTCTCTCTCTCTCTCTCACACACACACACACACATTTATATACATACCCTTATACACTTTTAGAAACATATTTTTAGGTTATATATTTATGCGTATATATAAGTTGAAAACACTGTTTCGAATCTTTGGGTGCAATAAAATATATAGTAGGTAGAGAAAGTATAATAAAACTAGAATGTGTTAAAAGCGTAAATTAATAATAGTAGTTCTCAAATATAAATCCAAGAGCTAAAGCTGTGTGGGACAGGCCAACAACGTAGTGTAAAAACAAATTCTTCTGAGGAGACGGAAGAGATCTAGGAAGGAAAGTTGAAGTTGAAGTCAGTGATAATGATGATTATTATGCAAATGCTACTGATCTGTTTTGAAGCACAAAGAAAAGTTAAATATCAGCTGGTAGGATGTAATTTAAGCTGCTGTTTTGAAATTAGGCTCACTACAATATTGATATAGAGCGCCTGAGTATATCGGCAACTTCTTCACCTACTCTGTATGGCGGGAACTAGCTCATTTGTTCATTCAGCGCAACGGATATTGCGAGTATGGCAGTTTAGTTGGCAAAGGATCGATGCGGATAGCTGAGTATCCATGGTTTAAATCCTAGCCAAGACCTAGGTTCATTAAGTAGGATTAATTAATTAGTTGCGTTTAATTCAGCAAAACGTTGCTGCTTAAATAACTACTGAGCGAGATGGCTCACGTGAGGTACCCATTCGGAAGGTTCTGGGTTCGATTCCTCAGGTCGATAGGCGAATTTTAGAGTTGTTTCTTTTTTACCACAAATTGTCTGTCCCAATGGTCTCCTTTCATCTGCTTCATCATTATATATTTAGGGTTGAGGGACCAGGCGACGACGATTGGTTCGTTGCGGCGGGAATTTGCGATGTGGAAAGATTTCTCCTTGGTGCTTGGCTGACCGGTAGGAGCCCCTTACTGGGAGTGGCTCGTTTCATTCCGGAAACCCTAGGTTATACCTAAAGCGTGACAGTGCCCGCCTGACCGTGTCAGAATCGGTGTTATTCTGAAAACCTTAGGGGACCCGTGCTTGCTATCTGCATCGTCGTCCGGAACTGGTATCCTTCGTATCTATCCTCATCCCTTCCTCCCAAGGGTCACGTTGGAAGCACAAAAGACCTACGTGCGGTGCTATGCTTCAGTGGCTGAAGGCCCCTCCGACTGACTAATCCTAATCCTCTAATAACTTTACATCGGCGAAATCATTAATTAGGTACTTAGGACACTAAATGTGTCCTTAAATCATACAGGGATACACTAATTCAGGTTATAATATGACATGAATGCATATCGAAATATATATATGCCCTTATAGAGCAATATTAAACAATTAATTTGAGATACGCAATCTAGTTCACAGCTGCAAAATGTCCAACTTATTCAAGTAATTACAATGTAACTCTCGGAAATTCATACTTATACTAGATAGAATTAAAACATATAATACAATGTCATCACACGTGCTTAATGGCAGCAGATTACCATGGAACAGCATATACTTAATGTTAAATTTTACATTTAATCTATGTTACTAGGAATCAATATGTCTCTATAGTCTCACACTTGCTCTTAACAGTTTAGTTCTCTATTATCCGTACATTATGGCAGTGATGGCAATAGCCTTGCAACATTGTATGGCAGCCCCTTTCGTCCTTTTGTGTTCTTAGAATACAGCGTTTTCTCTAAAAGGTATTAAGTAATTATGTTATCGTCAAATTTATATTACAAATTGACACTTCTACCAGTGTCTAATTATTATCTACAAGGAGATTTATTCTTAATGATTTATTATCTAAGAAAGCCATAATTTTAAAATACTCATTTTGTTTCAAAGGCACATTTTATAAAGTTTATAGACTGCCCCTTGTAACTGCTTCTAAGGTTGTTGAATGACTGATGAGTATATAATAATTTGTTATAACCCTAAGGACGAGATGGGTAAAGTAACATAATAAATGGACACTTGGTGGAAGTAGATGAAGGTGCAGGAGCATGTTGCCAGAGGTCTCTCACACGTACACAGAAAGCTGGACGTCACATGGTGCGAGTGTAACGAGCCTATAGTGCCAAATGGGTCTAGTCCCGCAACACGGGGCAGTTAACGAAACAGGGCAAGACGTGTGTGGCAATTAGCGAGCTGTTACTGTGAGCTGTAGTGGTGTTTTTCATTGCAACATGGCCTGTAGACACCATTTGAATGACGTCACACGGGGAAGAATCGTCGGGAAACTGGAAGAAGGGCGAAGTGCGACGAGTGTTGCTCAGGAGTTTAGAATTGCTCACAGTATTGTTTCACGTGAAGGCGCTGCTGTCCCAAGGAGAGGCGGTGGTCGATCATGCTCGACTACAGCAGCAGATGACCGCTACATTGTGAAACAGGTAAGAAGGAATCCACGCCAAACAGCGGTGCAATTGCAACCACATTTAACAGGACAGCTAGGCACGCAATCTCACAATACACAGTATTGTGGTTGTCTCTTTACACGACGGCCAGTACGTTGTGTTCCATTGACATCCGCACATCGGCGGCACCGTTTGCGGTGGTCCCAAGAGCATCAAATTTGGACCAACGAGGAATGGGGTCGCGTGCTCTTCTTGGATGAGAGCAGATTCAGTCTAAGTAGTGATTCTCGACGTGAGAGGTGGAAACACGCAATGAACCCAGCAAAATCATTGAGCATGATCGTTTTGGTGGTTCGGGTGTTATAGTTTGGGGAGGCATAATGTTGCATGGGCGCACCGACCTTCAAATCTTTAAACACGGTACGCTCACTGGTCAACGTTATTGTGATACTGTACTCCTTCCCCATGTGCGTCTTTTCAGGGTGCAGTCGACCCTGACTTCTTGTTTATGAATGACAATGCGCGACTGCATCGAACAGCGCAGGTAGAGGATCTCTTGGAACGAGAGGACATTCGGCAAGTGGACTGGCCCGCCCGTTCCCCCGATTTAAATAACATCGAACATGTGTGGGATGCTTTGGGGAGACGCATTGTAGCACATCCACATACACCAACGACCATCCAACAGTTTTCAACAGCGCTGGTGGAGGAATGTAACGCCCTACCACAAGAACTACTTAGTATCTTGTGGCCAGCATGGGAGCACAATGCAGAGCATGCATTGCTGTCCGCAGTGATCATACACCCTTTTAAGCACCATGTATCTATTTTTGTAAATCTAGAGAGACATCATATGTCATATTGACTTTAGTGTAGTTTATGGTCTATGAATAAAAGTGGCATTTCTGTTCGTCTCATTGCATATTTCGTTTAGTTGCCTACTGTAGCACACCGTAGCAGTTCTCTATATGTATGATTTAAGTTTCATCGAGCTATATATATATATATATATATATATATATATATATTGAACACATATTAAGGGTTGGTAACAATTCATTCCTGGAATTCAGGTGAACAAGTTATCTTTTGGCTTCATATAAACTTTGGATAGAATTGTTTTGGATAATTCCTTCTGTTTATGAGGACCAAAACTTCACTCTTCACACAGTCACAGGTTTTTTCATAAATGTGGTTTATAGTATATGTGTGTGTGTGTGTCTGTGCGTAATAATTCAAAGATGTGTCTCTAAATTATATTCTCTGCTTTTCTATGCTATTTCAAAATGAAAACATTACCGGAAGAGGACACCTCTTGAAGGATTCCAGTCTGTTTTTTTGTATTTAAACTCGATCAGAGATTGTTAGAAGCGCTTTAATTATTTCACTGCATATTTTGATATAGACTGTATTGTTTAAAAAACATTCTTATTATTTTTGGGTTGCTTCTTTTAACTTTTTTTAAAAAATACAAATTACGTTTGACATTACAAAGTAATATTCTAAGCCTGAGATTTAATAGACAGTTGCATGCAAATGGTGTTGCAAGTTTTTTTTTCAAAATATCTGACAATGAAATACACGAGTCTTTTGAAACGTTAAACTTAGTAAAATTAAGTTAGGCTTCTTGTATGAATAATTATTCCTCTAAGATATACTATTTCACTGAAAATACTTAATTGAGTATCAGTTCTAAGATGGAAGATAATTTACAAGACTTTAATTTGAGAAAAGAAAGAGTTGCAAAAAATGTATTTGGACTGCTACGAAGAATCTACCAAAGGAGTTTAGAGAAAGATAACAGTACTGTGGCACCTGTAGATCTGTAAGGAGTGAACCATTAGACAGGAAGAACCGTATAGAGATTCTGAAGGAAACTTTGTGGGTTCAAGAGAATATTCTCTGTATGAAGTAACTAATCAGTAAGGTTAGAGAAAATATGTCATAGAGAAGGAGCTGGAAAATTAGGGACGCCGCTTGTCACCCACTCTGTTCATCATCTACTTGGCCAGTTTGGTGGAGAATTGTTAGTAGAACAAGTGGGGTGTGATAGTAAGTTAAATAGGAAACAGGAAACTTTGCTGATGTTATGATGTTGCAACAGAAGAGTTAAAGTTCATACTAATGGAAACAAAAATAGGATGAACATAATTCTAAAAAAGACAAATATAAGCAACGAGATATACTTGTGAATTCCAGGCTTTGAAGACTTAGAATACACAGTTTGAGGAGATATCATGAAGACAAATAGAGGATAAGAAAAGACAGATGTTATTAACAAAAAGGCACCTTCTATGGACGTTTGGAAAAAGAACTAAAGGAATTGTTGTGCAGTGTGACACTGCATAAAGAAGAAGCTTGGAAATAATGATAACTGCTGGAAGGAATTAAAATTTGTACATAGAAAAGAATAGAATATGTAAAATTACAGTTAAATAAGCAATGAAGCGAATTTAGAAAAATGGGAAAGGCACAACAATGAAATTGGCCAGAAAGAGTACATGAAACTGTCTGGGATATTAAATAACTAAGAGGTACATTGGAAGAAACGAGTGAGAAAATGTTCGAGGCAGGAAGAAACACCATATGAAAGGCATGCGGAATGTAAGAGGAAAGCGTAAAAGAGAAGATGGATCTTGGTCAGAAAAATAATTATTTGGTTACATAGCTTATGTAGAGTGTATGCATTTTAGGGTTATTAAACAAAACCCTTTACGTAGCAGATTTTGTGAGGAATATTTTAAATTACTGAGAAAAGCGCTCGCGAAATAACTGATAAAATATTTTGTTATGTTTTTCCTTCAACATGACAGAGCGTCAGTGGCGAAACTAACCCAATAATAGAACCGCTATCAAACCTCACTCTTTTGTATTTCCACACAATATACTTTCACAGTGAATGTATCTCATGGGTAAAGCTTTATTCCAAAAAAATTAAAACCTCTCACGTCACGAAGCCAGCCTTTGTAACCTACTTTTAGATAAAAACGGCGCCCAAACGCGTTATGAAGGCAAAATTACCGAGTTACTTCCAAAGCTAAATCAATAATTCTATAAAAGCCAGCTTGGTTAATACCTTAATATGAGATTCAGGAATTTTCAGCACGAATAAAATGTGCACGTTTTAAAGAATATTACAAAGACGATAAGGAAATCGGTTCCGGCAATTGTGGGGTTGGAACAGCCATGTATCTTTAGTGACATCTGTACAATACATCCGTGTAGCGGATCAGTGAATGTTATCTATGGCTGACAGGAACTCCATCAGAGCTGCCAACCTGCTGGCGACAAATCCGAGCCGAGAGCGAAGATAAGCCGGTAATGTGCTTTCGATTGTTCTTTGGTGGTGGCAAATGATGGCATTACATAGAGAGGTAAATTCATTGTTTGCGCCTCGATAGCAAGCGGGGAAATTTTAATAATAGTGCTAATGAGCTCGTAATCTATAATCTGGTTGTCGGCGAAAGGACGGCGCAAAAATATTGGAAAAGCCGGCTTTCCATAACTATCCATAGCGATAACTATTGCTCTCCTTTTAGACAGCCTAAAGGGACATGAAATTCCTTTTTTTGTACATATAGGATTGATACAATGGAGTTTATCTTCCAAACAGAAACACAACAGAACACTAGGGCTAAAACATTTTAATTTTATTGGCGTTTATGTAGATAACTTAATTTTAATAGAATAGAGAGAAAAGCCAACTTTACTTTTGAAAGAACACTCCATTTATTTTCCAAGCATTTGATACAGAGGGAAAAAATCTAAGAGTGGCATCAGTTCCAATCAGTCACGCCATCTGCTGCTGTAAAACCTTTAAAATACCGCCTCTGAACGCAGGTAAATGTATTGGCCAGAGAAATTTATCCTTTTATGCAACGTATGTTTTAAAAGTATTATTTGAAAGTTGATAACTAAAGATAAGGGGTTCGTGCGTGGCACGAAATACAGGTTGACTCGACAGCGAGCAAAGGTGGACATACAGGTATACAACTAAGGGTAGTACACCTAGAAGAGTGCGACAAGAAGCTGCAAATATTCAAGGGCACAGCAATAAATAGAAAAGGTGTAAGATAAACATCCAGAAAGGACCTTTGGGATAAAGAATAAATGGGAAAATATGCTAGAGAAAAATAAGGCTATTTAACAATGTGTAATATAACGAAGAATACAAAATCATCACATGATAGCATAGTTTACTTTACATATGCACCGTTAACACCTGAAAGAAGCTTCTTGCAGTTCAAAAACTGTTTAAGTGATCGATGCTGACGTTTGACATTCAATAATTTAAGAATATCTATAGTAGTGCAGTTCAATTCGGCTTGTGATAGCTCTGGAGCTATGGACGAATCATAAAGTTAAGTGTCTTTTTCTAATGTTACTAATGTTTCAACATATACCTCATATTTATATATTATTATCTGCTAGATCTTAACGGATAGTTGCATTTCTCTGTACGCTTCGCGTGGCTTATGTACATCGGCAGTCAAAACACACACTGGGCATACGCTGTATTAACATCTATGCACACCCAACCTGACGACAAAACGTAAAAACCACTCATCTTTACTATAACGTATTATACATTTATTTTGTACCCGGAATGGAACCCCGATACCGTCGATACCTCGAGACTCTCTTTAGTCAGTGGTATCGAAATATTTACACCAATAGTATTAAGAGAGAACGTGTGTGTGCGTGTGTGTGCGTGTGTGTGTGTGTAGGGTAAAATTGGAAACCACTCAACCGATTATGATAAGAATATATGACGTTCTTTCACCATTGAAAACTGCCGTACATTCGGACACATGCTTTAAGACAGCTAATTTCACTTTAAGGACTGGGCGACTAAAAAGGATTTATAAGACTTGGGTACTAGAATACGAACATTTAGGAATCATAAAATAGAATACTTACTAAAGTGGCTTTGACTTACCATTGACAATGCCTTAGAGTAGAATATAGTTGCGTTATTTCTCCACAGAAAATGTATGTAAATAAGATAAAAGCCACACTATTTCATTCCAAGTATAAATAGAAGTATTAGAGAGTACCAGAATACGAACATTTAGAAGCCACAAAAGAGAAGACGTTTCTCTTTTGACTTTTCATTGGCAATACCTTAGAGTAGAATATAGTTTACGTTATTTCTCAACAGAAAAAGTATGTAGAATAAGATAAAAGCCACACGTATTTCATTCCGAATGTGAATAGAGTTATTATACTTTAGCAATTGAGAAAACATAAGAGACAGCAAAACAAAAGACAATCAGATTATGCTAGATGTTTGTGTCCAATATTCATTTTGTTAATTTAAATTTTATTCAAAATGTGCATATGTGTACAGCACGCAGCATAATATATATGAATAAACTTTATTGTAATTTTACAAATGAATCTAGAGACGCTTATGTGTTACCAAAACCTTTTAATAACACTTATGTAAGTAATTGCTGGCCTATGCTAAATACCTATACAAAGAAAGACAATTATAGCCAGAGTAGTGTCATAGATTCTTAATCGATTAACAACAGACTGCTTTTAACAATGATGTAAAACTTAGTGGCATTGCCAAAATGCTTAATCTGCTTGGCTGGGGATGGGGTCTACATATTCATCAGTCTCGCCCCTATCTCCTAGAATATTGATATTAGCGGTTTTTGTATTATGTGAAAATTGAATATTAATTAAGAACTACAGGATCAAAGAGGAGATTTGCAAACGTTATACAATTCAATTACTGCATTTATACAAAATAACTCAAGTATTCCGTAATTTTTTTCACTGCTACAATGTGTTTCCTTAAAGGTTATACAGCATTTCTAGAATTTGGAAGACTGTCAGAAAATGTGGTTTAAGTAATCAGAAGTACAGCAGTCAATTATTCATACACTTTCTTGTGAACATAAGGAGATTTTTCGTCTGTTTAGGTAATTAGGCTAACACGGGACTTTAAGAAACCGCAGCTGTAAGAGGTAAAGCAGAAGATTCACCACAAAATCTTCTATATTACTCATAATAATGGGCTAAGGTCAATTAAATTATTCATTTACTTGTTAATTGAGAGTTACGGAGTCACCCGTCTGATAATACTAAATATAATACTTGAATTAATCAGTTTTTATGCATGCCAAGTAAATATTTTGAGGAAAATGTTATCTCCTCAAACTATTTGAGAAATTCGTTTCCTTGTGTTTCCTTAAAGGTTATACAGCATTTCTAGAATTTGGAAGACTGTCAGAAAATGTGGTTTAAGTAATCAGAAGTACAGCAGTCAATTATTCATACACATTCTTGTGAACATAAGGAGATTTTTCGTCTGTTTAGGTAATTAGGCTAACACGGGACTTTAAGAAACCGCAGCTGTAAGAGGTAAAGCAGAAGATTCACCACAAAATCTTCTATATTACTCATAATAATGGGCTGAGGTCAATTAAATTATTCATTTACTTGTTAATTGAGAGTTACGGAGTCATCCGTGAGATAATACTAAATATAATACTTGAATTAATCAGTCTTTATGCATGCCAAGTAAATATTTTGAGGAAAATGTTATCTCCTCAAACTATTTGAGAAATTCGTTATTTTTCATTTTCTCAAAATGCTCTAAAGAATCTTTGATTACAACAAAATATATCTGAGATATTAATGTGGCAAAATAAATGTAAAATCGGTAAAATTAAAAGTGGCCGGTCTCTTGAGCAGTTAAATTATGTCAAAGTCCCTTCGAGTGAGCGCGCGGTTCAAAACAATCAACTTCTGTGTTGAGGCAATATTTTATATCATAACTTGCTGTGAATGCCAGAGTGATTGTAGTGTAAATTAATATTATTGTATGTACAGGATTTTAGATGTTTGTTAGCCATAAGTATTGTTAGGAAATAAGTTTACACGGCCTAACTGAAACTGACAATAGAAGTGGGTAACAATAAACCATGAGGGTGAGTTGTTTATCACTAAGAAGAGATAAACAAAATGACGTTAGGGTAGCGTGCCTTTTTTAAAAATGGAGGGAATACCTACCCTAAAGCATATATGTTAGTAGTAGTGATTGGCTGACCAAAACAGACGCTAAACTGGGCGCAATTTGGTAACCAATAGCAGCTATATTATAATGTTTAGGCATTTCGAGGTGAAGGAGTATATATTCTCGAGCCATAAGGAAGTGTTCCACAGTTCTCAAGAATCTCTCACGAGATGCACGTCGCAGAGTTAGTTACAAAATGTGAAGTACGCGAAGTAATTGGTGCGCGGCAACTAAAACGACTGTAGTTACATTCGGAAATATCACAGTTTCAGTCAGGCGTGTATAAGGATTAAATATATCAACTATTAATTGTGACGGCAATAAAAGCCTAGATTCAGATTTTTTTGTCAGTGTTATCTTTTAGTAACAACTCCTTTCCTTTGACACACCCTGCTTAGAGACACGTGCTCGACTAAGTTATAGTAGCTAGCCGGAGGACAAAGAACCCAAATTAAAAAAATAATTAAACAATAAGCGCCCAACAAATAAGATAATACAAGCCATTGAGAACTGCGACAGTGTGTGGCTTTGGCTAACCCTATAATACAAGACACAAGGCATTGATTTTAGCTACATCTACACCTTGCTTGACGTGGAGCGGTAGTTAAGCTACTTAACTTCTACATAAGCAGCTGAAGTTGAAGTTACCCGTAGTGGATTGTTACCTTTTATTTTTTATAACTCGTTTTACTGTAATATAGTTTAATACTATTGCTTGTGATACTTCATTTTACTTACAAATATAATTCCACAATAATGGTGACATTTGTAGCTATACAATTAAACTGAATGAGTATGAAACTTGCTCCCGACTGATAAATTAATGTTATGCTTACTATCTACCGGTATGACGTACTAATAAATAAATAAATGCCATGCGCATGTATTTCGAATTATAGGGAATATAAAGTTAATAGCTCCAGGAAAATTTGAACTCGTAACCTCAGGAATACTAACCTAACTCTCTACCAATGAGCTAAGAGTGCTGCAGTAAGCGTGGAATTGTAACGAACTTTAGTCGTATTCCACTTGAATACCATAAATCAATAAAGTGGGTTTTTGGTTACAAATATTCAGGGTTGAAACACTCCGAAACATCAGCTGTTTGAAATCTCGTATATAATCAACTATTTTCTCGGAAAACTTTTGTGATTATAGTTATGTTCCCCATTATAACTACTACAAGAATATACGCAATCTTGTGAACGACTGGCTGTCCCGAGCACTCACGGAACTACCCGAATCGAGCTCCATCTATCAGAAGCCGCCGAGTTTTAAATTGATCGAGCATACATTTTGATTGAATTCTGTGTACATTTCTATAACCGGGAAACAGAAAAAGTTAGACAAAACCTTACTACATGAAATACTCAATTTATATTCAACACTTTTTTTCATTGAAATAGTCATTTTCGAAGTATTCTATGTGGCATCTGCACTCTTTTACAACTATGTCATCTGACAGATATACTTTAAAAGTTGCAATTTTTCCTGCTTCTTTCAATTCAAAAGCCAATTACTGCAGCTAAACATTTGAACACTGCTTATTGTTTAATTTGAAATAATTTCTGGAAAAAATAGACTATGAATGACATATAAGTTGGATATTATATGAATACTTAATATATAACGGCAATATGTGAACTTTTGATAGATAAAGAAAGCCGGTGAGGGTTCAAATCCGAATTTTTAAACTGAAATGAACGGACCTATGCAAGTATTATGACCCCGAGAAACTTCGGGTGAATCGAATCGACTAGTTGCTTTTATAATTGGTATAGAACTAAGGCGACCGAGGCGGCCCGTGTTCAATCCAAGGGACCCGCATGTGGGATTTGTGGTGGATAAAGCGGCGTCTGGGCGGGTTTTCTCCGGGTTCTCCGGTTCCCACGTCATTCATTCCACCAACTGCTCCATCATCACCTTTCCTTTCATCCATTTCACAATCATTTCGTTTCATCTACTTCCTTCCTCCCATACCAGGCATCGGGCTGATCACCCATCCTGGATATTCTGTCTGATCCATGAGTGTCTGCTCCTCGACGGGCCTCTGACTCCAGGCACCCGCCTGTAAGTCCTAGGGGGTGTAAGTCCAACATAACAGGAAGTTAAACAGAGAGAGAAGAAGAAGGTATAGAACTAAAATAAA
Organism: Deroplatys truncata; assembly: GCA_030765065.1. Taxonomy (NCBI): domain Eukaryota; kingdom Metazoa; phylum Arthropoda; class Insecta; order Mantodea; family Mantidae; genus Deroplatys; species Deroplatys truncata. The sequence goes on along the minus strand of CM060978.1, from coordinate 213,557,713 downwards.
GATAAAGTCATTAAATATAACTTTATTAATCATAACAATACACAGTAAGTGATAAGAATAATTATCGAATAATCGAATTCATAAATTGTTTTAGTAAGCACCATTACAGAAAATGGACATTATCACATTACACTGTTTTTCTGTAAATATCGAGTTAAATAGTTATTTATGACACAAGTGTTAATACTGGAGTTTTTGTTTTGCAAGTAGCAATTCTACGACCAAAATAAAATAAATTTTAACACGCATTGTCCTATACTATATTTTAGAAAGTGTGAATAGTAAATTATAAAGTATCAGCTGAAATTTCTGTGGAAAGACCAGTATATATTTAGACATGTACAATGGTGAGCTCTAATCTGTGGTTGTTTGGCCTTTATTGTTGTTTGGTATTCATAGCACCACATAATCACTTACAAAATCAGAACATTCTATAATATGTAGAAGGCTGTGGCAAAAATAAATCAGCAGAAGAGTAGGAATTATTTTATTAATCAACATATTTTATTTATTCTTATTTTTCATTCGGTGCAATTGTGGAATTACATATTACAACTTGTAATATAAATTCCTTGTACAGAGGAAGTACCATTGGCGTAGATATAATTAAAATATTGTTTGGATTGGAAACACCTGAATTCATTGGAAGAATCATTCAAATAATTCATAATTGCATTAAACCACACAGGAATTTCGCTTAGTAATATACATACAATTTCAATCATACAAACAGTGTAGTTTTATTCCTGTATTTCATTCCTCATTTAATAATGTTTTATTTATAACATTTTTATTCCTCTTAGTTTTATAATCTTCAATTTCTAGTATGAGTGGCTCGTGTTATGAACTACTTTTAATGTCTGTCTAAAAATTCATTAAAACAGTACCGTATAGACTTGTTCGGAACACAACATTTGTTACAGTCGAAGTTTCGGAATCAGATACCGTATCAAAGTTATTACGGCTACATTGGTGACGGCTCTACCTCGTAATCTTTGATGCTATAGCCAGAGTCAACGTCGCGTTCAACGTCTAGTTCTGCATTAGCGATATCCCCTTCAGGTGCAAGGGATTAATCTATTTCGGTTCAGATTTCTAACGTGGCTATTACTATGGGCAACCTGCACCTCCCAGGAGAGTATATATCGAATCTCGGAAAGCCAATGAGATTTTCCTTTCTGCTCGCCTTTCATAAACGTGAATGGAGTGCATTTACCTTTACAGTCTGGGTTATTGACTATTACGCTTTAAGAAGGTTCCAGACGACGAGAAGTATGGAAACTTAAACTGCTCGGAATATCGAATCGATTGATTGCAATTCTTCCAAAGGAGAATCTCGAATAACTATTGAATTTAGATAGCTTGCCTTCCTTTATCCTTTCTGCCTTTATGTCAATATGACTATTTGTATAAATCAGTTTCTGAAAATAATTTAGCGCTGCAAAACTTCGAACTTTTTCTCTTTAGTGTTATATGTTTGCTTTGGACTACATTCTGGGATGCACAAAATAAAGTGTTGTTGTTTTAGGTATATTACAATGGTGCTACTACTTTTAACGTCCTAGCCCTTCAATCAGCGTTTATTATATGAGGGCCCATCCATCTTCTGGTAGTAAAGCAGCGAGATTACAATCTATTTAATGTTGGCCACTGATACGCAGTGTTTTATCCCTCAGAGGATAAGTAACAGTTTTGAAGGGTACAAGCAGTTATGATATACCTTTAAGATCAAAAAGGCAGAAAAGAATTACAGTTAAGGTTTAACCGAATCTACACCGAATTTAACAATTTAAAATATGAATTAAAATTTTAACAAAAATGAGAGATGTCAGCAACATAAAAGTAAGAGAAAGGTCTTTGAATAAGCTTAGATCAAGAAAACCATTTAAACAAATCAACAAGTTATTAATTTCAAGTTAAGTGCGATATTCATGATATTATAGAGCTCAAAGTATTAACTTCAACAAACGAAAGTTCTGATAAATACAGACAAAAAAAGATATTCCTTCATAGGTAAGATATTTCTGTTAATAGTAACTCAAGCAATTATCAAAGAATGTAAGGAAAGGAAGTATTATGCAACACATTTGAGAAACAGTTTTCTAAAAAATTGTACTTTGAAACACATATTACTCTATATTCACTCTTAAGTTGATCCGCGCCAAAATAAACCCACGTGGCCTGTGTATCGCGGTACAATACAGTAGCATGCGCGCAGGAAGGTAGTCCCATACTGATAGTCTAAATTTTAGAATGAATTTATCCTTAAATTGTATACCTAATATTGAATACAAATACCCAAGAGTTAATAAACGCTGATTTATACAGTTTAACAGAGCTGCAAGTCCCAACATGCAATTCGTATGCCACCTGACATCTGGGTATGCCCAGAATGTTGTCTACAGCCAGAAGTCAGCACGTTCTATTTATTATCATGGTGGAAGGCAAATTTACTCTTGCGTCTTCGTCGACTTACGTAAAGCATAAACCGGACAATCCAATGACTACTGGTAAAAAACAAGTGTTGAATGTTTATTATAAGTTATGTGAGGAATATTTCACTTCCCCGTGAAACAAGTGGAGAAATTAACTTTTGAGTTCACCGGTGTTTCAGTACAACTATAAACAGTGCTCGTAAAGAAAAATCTGAAACGGGAACAGCGGTTACGCCCAGGTAAAAATGAAAGCGTGTGGAATATGCGAGGTAAGAATGTGACCATCTTGTGAAGAATGCAATTCGCGTACAGTGCACAATTTTATTCTTTTTCTTTTAATGAGCCTTCAAAAGTTGTTAAAATGCCGCTTCTATAGAGGGAACAAATGTAGGTTATTGCATACTTATTACTTTACTTTTCGCTCTTTCTTTTAGAATTAAAATTAACTGTTATATGTGAAGACTTTATTTTCTGTAACTATCTATATTATTTCTTTTAACAGAATATGCATTAGTTTTATCCCTGACAAAATATACACCCAGCACAGCTTTTTATACTTTTGAATTTAAGTTTTTAGAATAACCAGAAATTTCTGAAAAATAGTTTAATATTTCATTATCCACACAGAATAATTTAGGGCAAACTCAAAATACCACTATTAAAAATTTCATGAACACTGGTATTTTAGTAAGAGGAATTTAACTTTCGTAGAAAAGTTTAAAAGTTGATATATTTTCCTTTTGACTTTTTCAGTAATTTTGGCTATGAAGAGGTTGGAATTTTTCATTTCTCTTTTCGGCACAGATGCTGTACTTCAAACCATTCTAAAGGTGAAATGTTATACAAGTTATCCATAATGATAATGTGAATAGTCCTATACACACAAAAATTATATCTATGTACAATACCTTAGAATATGAAAACAAAAATACAAAACATAGGATAGAATTAAATTGCTTGCAATTCGGTTAAACTCTTTATAAAAATAATCACTATTATTTACAGACATACCCGTTCATATATGTTATATCGCTTGCACGAAATACGGAAGACTCCAGAAAAAGATGCCTGAACCGAACATTGTAATTGTTTAACTAAATTGCTTAAAACAAGCAATAATTGAAAAAAAATGTTTGATAGCATATTTTGGAGCAGAAATTTCCACAGGTCGATTTAAAACTTAAATTTTCACTATTGAAGGGCAGAAAAGGCAAAAAAAAATCATTTACATATTTTGAACAAATGATGGTGAAGTGTCTTCTTTAACAAGAGATAAATTTCATCTTATAATGTTGTATGAAAGAAAAAGGAAGCATGTAAAGAACCTGGGCATTTAATAAGACTACGGCTGAAAAGAAAATGGAAGAGAGAGAGAGAGAGAGAGAACTAGAAAGAAAGAGTATGGAGAAAGTGTTAGAGATAAGGTGATTCGAATCAACATTGTAAGAAGTAGAGACAACACTAAAACCATAGTGACACAAAATCTAATGATTCTTTTTAGCTTCTGCACTACTTACCGTGCCTAATTTTTAAGGATGCAACGCGAAGATTTTCAAGAAAATCCCTCCACCTCAAACTACCCTTTACATGGCTAATAACATATTTACCTGGGTATACAACAAATAAAACGTATATCTTGAATTTAATGGTAATAGCAGTCATTTTCTTTCGGAAGGAATTTTGTATAATTTTGTTTAATGGGAAACCATAAGAATTAGATAAAAACGTATCACACATTTACCGAGCGGGATGGCTCAGGCGGTAACTCGGTGGCCCGCATTCGGGAGATCGTGGGTTCGATTCTCATGGCAGACCTTCCTGACCCATGGGTTATTTCGGGGATTTCCCCGGGTAGCTAGGCGAATGCAGGGAAGGATCATTAAGCCCCTGAATTTTCTGTCCCTCCATTTCATCTCCATTCCCATTTCACTTCACCCTTCATCTGTTTAGTTTCTTTCAGGGTTACCAGTGTCGGGGGGAGGTCTCGACGTGTGCATGGCAGGGGAAAAGGATGCTCTAAGGAAACCTCGTTCCCGAACTGCGAGCGATGTCTGGGTCCCGGGACCCCCCAGGAGATGTGTAAGTCCACAGGGGCAAGGGGAGCCAGCTACACACGCCATCTCCCGGGGAGTTCAAATCAGTAAGCGGTAGGGACCCTGCCTTCTGCGTGTCGTGCTTCCTGGACCGGACGCCTTCTGTCTCCTCTCACCTCATTCCCCCCTCTGGGGCGCCCCATCAGGGGTCTAGTTACAAAAGATCTGCATACGTCGAGGTGCTAAGTCCCCCTCCACTTCTAGCCCTGTGCTATTCTATCACACAATTTAAACAATTTTTTGTGGCATTATCCATTTCCGAGACACAAGTTGTTGGGTGGTGTTTTTCAATATTTGTCATTTTTTAAAGTGCTGTCCTGTTCAGTTTTTTCTCGCAATGTCATGAAAGTGGCGTGGAATTTCTATGCCAGCATATAGAGTCAGTTTTATTTTAATCGGACTATCGCTTTAGCCTACTGTATTTTTCTTATACCTACAATGAAATGTGTAAGTGTGCATTGGAAGTTTATCGCCATTAACAAAAGGTAGATAAGATAATTGTTTGCAGAACTTCAGAGAAATATCTATTTTTTGGTTTGCTTTTCCTCTTTCTTAGAATGGTTAAACAATTTCTTGAGGTAAGATTAAGGGCCGTATGTAAATGCTACATAAAAGGGATTTGTTTAAACTGGATCTCATTCAGTTGTTTTCCTTACGTATCACGCTGTGGTATGGGTGTAGCACATCAACATGAGTGTTGCACGGCGTTTCGATAAATATTTATCTTGCTCTTGATATTCCCAGCAGAATGAAGTTTGCATACTCATATGAAAATAAACCATCTCGCCAAGCGCAAAGAGAATCCGCTCGCCCTGTTTTTTTCCTTTTTGTCGGCCACCCAGATATAAATGGTATAATGGCCGTGAGGCATTACAGAGAAAGTGGCAACGTCAGCCGATGGCAGAATAACCCCACCCACCCTCTGACAAACACAGGTGACCCCATTCCCGATATTCCTACCTGCCCCACGCTGAGTACGCGATAGTTTTTCCGAAAAACAAAACAATTACAGTAGTAGCTAAATCTCGTATACAAGAAAAATACAGGGGAAAAAACTTCCTTAGGCCATATAGGTAAAATAGCAGGTTTAAAATGACTTTTCGTTTTTAATAACTATAAACGTGTATTTAAAATTTCCAATCTTTAAATTCTAACCAGCTTTATAGCTAAAAGCACATTACACGTCCGGCAGTATTCTGTTTTGCCTTTTTATAGCCCATAAAATCTATTAGAAGCAAACAAAGCTTACTCTTTCAGCGCATCGCCGATTTGCCATTTCCATTTGAATTTTTAAACCTTATTAAGTGCTAATATTCTGCGTAAAATGGACCAAATAAGTATGTTTTAGTAACACGTAAGCGTAAATTTAATCCAGAATTTCTCTCACGTTTATGAAAGGTATTCCATGCCAGTAATCAAACTAATTAAAAACAAAATTATGTGTAAAACTGACACTGAAGGTAAAGGTGCGGACGAATGGAGGGGCAGGCCACCGCAAGTAGGCCGTAAGGCCCTTTTTACTTCTACCGTGACCCCTGGGAGGGAAGAAATTCGAAGGGAGATCATATGGACGGGATTCTTAACTTGCCGAGATCGAACGCATCCGACACCGCCCGTGCCACCCACAAGCCACCGGCGGAGGTACTTAGAGACGAGATTTAACTGAGAATCCCGCAACGACTGGGAAGAAACTTGTACAGAACGCAGCCACAACCCGCCAAACACGGTAGCCTGGTCCTACAATCCTGAAGCAGATGACAAGGAAGATGATGGGTACAGGAGATGAGAGGCAGAGAGATGAACCACTCCAGCATTCGCCTGCCGACCCGGGGAAACCATGATAACCCATGGGTTAGAGTGGGCGGTCGCCGAGAACCGAAACCGGGACCTCCAGAATGCGAGTTGCAACGTTACCGCGACGCCACCTCCCTCGGTAACTGACAGGAAACATCCTTTCTTCTTATTCATTCACCTTCATTTCATATCATCTCCTTACCTCACTCCCATACCCGGCCATAGGCCGATCCCCCGTTCAGGGTTCTAGGCACGGTTGTAGGTCTTAGAGGTATAAAGATATATACAAGGAGAGTAAGCCAAGTAAATAATATATTTTCATAGATTGTTAGACCTTTTAAAAAAATAAAAATTAAGAAGAATAAGCACAGTTTAGGATGAATTGTTTTTTAATGTATGCCTGATTTGGTTAAACAGTGTCTGACATAAAAATGAAACTTGGTATTTTTTCTGACTTTTCCTTTTTACTTTCTCTACTACGCATAGTAAGTAGGGAAAGTATTGTATTCCACCCAAAAATTCGATACCGAGATTTCACCAGAAATATATGTTTTGAGATCCCCTGAATCCAAAGAAGCATTTTTGGAAACATGTCTATGTGTGTGTGTCTGTGTGTGTGTGTGTATCTGTGAACAGCATAACTCAGAAACGAACAGTCAACTTGGTATTTGGGTTCAGTATCTTCCAGAGAAGCGACACGAAGGTTTTCAAGAAAATCCCCCACCCCATATTACCCTTTACATGAAAGATTTTTCGAAAATTTTAATTTTCTCAAAAATGGCTCTAAAGATTTTGATTAAAATATCATATATTTAAGGTATTTTCATAAAAAATGAGATGTTTATCTCGAATTTTCTGGGAATGTCTCCAAAGTATTCTTCATTGTAAACGACTTTTGCATAACTGGTAAACCATAAAGGTTAGACAAAATGTTACTATACAAAAAACGTAGATCACGTTAAAATACACAATTTATGTCATATATTTTTGTTGTTGACTGAACCATTTTCGAGATATTGCTTTGTTATTTCCTTAAATTTTCCAATACTTATACTTTTTCCCAAATTCGTTATTCATTTTGTTTGGTCCGGTAATGCAAAGAGAATGGAATACTCCACATAGCATCCAGCTCTTAAAATATTCGACTATCGCTTAAAGCCTACCAATACCCCTTGCACCTAAAGAAAATTAGCAATAAGATTAACATCTCGATATCTCGATTAACATGAAGCATATGGAAAATAAGCGTTTGTAAAAATAGTTTACACAAAGTAGAGAATGTCATGTGAGTGTAACACATTAGTTTTTTTTAGGTATGCCGTTATGTTGACACACATACGTAAACACACAAATACATTCCCTTTTTTAAAACTAGTGTTTGGTGGGTTTAGAGAACCTCAAAGCATGCAGTTGAAATCTCGATATTAAATTTTGGGGGACATGCAATAATTTCCCTGCCTACAATATATAGGTGGTAGATACAGTTAAACCCATAGGCATTAGAAGCAAAAAAGAAAATATTATAAGTCGTTTGAACTGTGCTTAAATATCTACTCATAGGGAAAGATTAGCAACTACAACTTACAGTCTAAATGCCTCGCAAATCCTCTTTGACTGCCCTTTTCTCATATGCAGTGCGTAGCATTCTTTGCCCTAGCATTTCTCACATTAATCGTGAGGCTACTCAATGTACTGATTTATTTAAGAGGTTGCTGCCTAACCTCCTGTAGGAAAGTCTCAATATCTAGAACCTGGCAGAATATACTGTGCTCTTCGATGTCGCCCGCATGCCATGATCTGCATCGTGGAACATAAAGCAAACCCTCGCCGTATATTTCTATATTCGCTAAGATACGGGATGAGAGTGGCGAGGATGCTGGCGGATTAGTGGGGAGGGGCACTATGTAAACACTGTAAATCAGGTCGACAGCGTTACCGACCTGGGAGAAAAACCCGACCCTTGAGATATCCAGCACCACAATGTAAAGACTCTTTTAACACGCACAGTGTGATTTGAGGTTGCTGATATGCCAAAGGGAGCAATATTTCTTGAAAAGTATACTCAAGGGTCCCATAGATGTAAAGCCTATAAAGACCAAGAATAGCACCATCCTCCACTCTTCTTCTACGCTCTTTCAGGATATTGAGACGAATAATTAGAGTTGTAGCAAAGATTAAAACCAGAACTGTATTACTTTCTCTACTACGTATAGTAAGTAAGGGAAGTATTATACTCCACCCAAAAATTCGATACGGAGATTTCACCGGAAATACATGTTTTGAGACCCCCTGAATCCCAAAAAGCATTTTTAGAAACATGTCCGTGTGTGTCTGTGAACAGCATAACTCAGAAACGAACAGTTGGATCAACACCAAACTTGGTATTTAGGTTCAGTATCTTCCAGAGATGCGACGCGAAGGTTTTCAAGAAAATCCACCCACTCCAGATTACCCATTACATGGAGCATTTTTCGAAAATTTTAATTTTTTCAAAAATGGCTCTAACGATTTTTATTAAAGTATCATATGTTTAAGATATTTTCATGACAAATGAAATGTATATCTCGAATTTTCTGGGATTGTCTCCAAAAGTATTCTTCATTGTGAACGACTTTTGCATAACTGGTAAACCATAAGAGATAGACGAAATTGTACTACAGAACAAATGTAGATCGCGTTAAAATACACAATTTATGTCATATACATTTTCGTTGTTGGGTGAACCATTTTCGAGATATTGGTTTTATTCCCTTAAATTTTCCAATACTTATACTTTTTCTCAAATTCGTTATTCATTTTTTTCGTCCTGGTAATGCAAAGAGAATGGAATATTTCACATAGTAACCAGCTCTTAATATGTTTGGCTATCGCTTAAAACCTACCAATTCCCCTTGTATCTACAAGAAAATTAGCGATAAGATTATCTCGATATCTCGATTAACATTAAGCATATGGAGAATAGGCGTTTGTAAAAATAGTTTGTACAAGAGTAGAGAAAGTCATGTGAGTGTAACACATCAGTTTGTTTTACTATAGTACCACATAGGGTATTATACAGTGTAATACGCGGTATCAGTGGGAAGCAGCTTGTTTTTAAAGTAACAGTAATTTTTTTTTAAAAATAACAGAACTTTATTTTCCAAATATTTTATTATCATGCATTACCTTATACCGAACACCTCTTCTCCACATAATCACCGCCGTTATTCAGGCACTTGTAACGGGAAATAAGCTTTTGTACGCCTTCGTCAAAGAATGATTCTGCCAAGGATTAAAGCCAAGTCTGTGCTTCTTGTTCCACAACATCACGTCGTTGGGATGTTTTCTACCAACGAATTTATTCAGGTGAAAACAAAGATGAAAATCGCTTGGAACCATATCCGGACTGTAGGGAGGGTGGTCGTATTTGTCCCCTACCAAATGATGTGGTCAGATGTTTGGCTGTGTGTGACTGGGCAGTGTGAAGCAGTATTTTTAACACTTAAATGATATCAGTGTAACTATTTAATATCAAAAATAACAGCCCGCCTTAAAGCAATATGAGTATAATATAATATATAAAAAGTATATGTAACAGTCATTGTATAATGTTTGTATTATTATGTACATATATAATAATGCTATGCGAATGTATTGTGTAATTTAACAATGTAGGAGCTGTGAGAATAGAAGCCGAAAGTTGCTAACAATGAAGAATAATGAGGTAACCTTGAGACAACAATAAATTAGAAAGTTTAAAAATGATACTAATAATTCTTGGAACAATAATGAAATATTTAAAACAGTTTATAAATAGACAATCAACAACTAGAGAAAGCTTAAGTTAAATAAAAGTATTCTATTGGAGTAGGATTAGCCAATCGGAGACTTGAAATAGAGAAAGTTACAAATTTAAGTGGTAGACGCCAGATGCTAGAAGGCAGCGTTCCGAGCACTTCGATACGGTACAGTTTAAGTGTGAGACATAAAAGTTTATTACGGCGAGAATAAAAATAAGGTTTACGTATTAAAAGGTGCAATTAATAAATAATCTCACAGCTCTACAGTATGACATATCAGTGAAGTGTTATTTAATCGTGTGAAAGATAAATAAAACGAAGTTAAATACCATTATAATTTGTATAAGCCTACATTATTTAGCCACATCACCCCCTGCTAAGGCATACATGTTTCTACAAATTACTACTGATGCAGTCGGGATATACAAATATAATATTTAAATAAACATTCAAATTAAAAAGTTGATTTTTAAACGTGGAGGCGAAGGCCACCGGAAAGTTTGTATCGTACGTGGTTGCAACTACTTTTGGTTCCCCAACAGTGGAATTACAATACAACTATTTCAAATTGGCTTCCATACGTGGGGCTACAACAATACAACTGCTTCAAATTAGCGCCCAAATCGTGGTACTAATAACGAAATTAAAGATAAACTTCTTCAAATTAGCACCTAACGTAAAGATATTACTAATTCAATTGTCATGAACCAAAAGGATTCCACGCCTTATGTTCTGTATTGCACGACGGAGCTTTCGTAGTGTCTCATAATAGAACTCTTTTGTCGATTGTCCTATTCCTGGGCAGGAATTCAACCAACAAAACACCTTGTCTGTCTCAGAAAACCGTGCACATGATCTTGTGAGTGGATATCGTCTACTGTGTGCCTCCAAGTCTATGAATTGTTGCTTTGATTCAGGAGTGATGCGAGACACCCATGTCTCATCACCTTAAGGATATCCATTAGCAAATCATTGCCTTCCTCAGCATATCGCCTGAAAAAAAGCTAGAGCAGCGGCAGATCGTGTGCTGAATAATAAGGTTTTTGGGTAACCATTATGAGTAAAGCGTTCTGTCATAATGTAAATGACTGAACTTGAAATTTGTAGAAAATGTGAAAACATGATGAAGTGAAATGTGTGTCCTCGCGAATGTTTCTTCCACAGCTTGCACCAAATCATCTCCGCGCTCATCATGCATATTTACAACGATCTTCGTTAAACTGTCTAACCAAATTTCTCAGCATTCCACCACCCATTATTATTTTGTCATAAATCTCACACAATTGGTGATGAATGTTTGCTGACATTACATTTCTCCCATTCAAAAAACGAACTACTGCTCTGACTTCACAGTTTGCAGGTCGTTCGATTGCTTTGAACATTTGAAAATTCCCTAAAAACAGCAGAGATTGTCGCTCACAGCTGCCTTTGACTTTATAATGAATGAAGGAAGTGGTCGCGCATGCTCAAAATCACGATTGCAACGGCAAAATATTTAAACGGTACTCACTTTAAAAACACGCCTCGTAAAATTACTGGGTTGCTGACATGAATATTTATAAGGAATGTGATTCTTTTTACTAACTCTACTAAGTAGGGGAAGTATTGTATTCCACCCAAAAATTCGATACCGATATTTAACCGGAAATACATGTTTTGAGACTCCCTGAATCCAAAAAAAGCATTTTGGAAAACATGACCGTGTGTGTGTCTGTGAACAGCATAACTCAGAAACGAACAGTCGGATAAACACCAAACTTGGTATTTAGGTTCAGCATCTTCCAGAGATGCAACACGAAGGTTTTCAAGAAAATTCCCCCACCCCAGATTACCCTTAACATGGAACATTTTTCGAAATTTTAATTTTCTCAGAAATGGCTCTAACGATTTTGAATAAAATATCATATGTTTAAGGTATTTTTATGACAAATGAAATGCATATCTCGAATTTTCTGGGAATGTCTCCAAAAGTATTCTTCATTGTGAACGACTTTAGCATAACTGGTAAACCATAAGAGATAGAAAAAATTTTACTGCACAAAAAATTTAGATCGCGTTAAAATACACAATATATGTCATACTTTTTTTTTTGTTGAGTGAACCGTTTTCGAGATATTGCTTGTTATTCCCTTAAATTTTGCAACACATACTTTTTCTCAAATGGGAATTTGTAATTCATTTTTTATGTACTGAGTATGCAAAGAGAATAGAGTGCCCCACATAGCAACCAGCTCTTAAAAGATTTGACTATCGCTTAAAGCCTACCTTGTACTTACAAGAAAATTAGCAATAAGATTAACATCTGGATTAAGATGAAGCATATGGAGAATAAGCATTGTAAAAATAGTTTGTAAAAGAGTAGAGAAAGTCATGTGAGTGTAACGTCAGATTTTTTACAGCTATAGCGTGAGAACTGTTACATGTATAGATCATTTGTTTGAAGGTTTTCTCTCCAATTGGTCAATAGAGGGTTTCTGAAGACTTTAAGTGCTAATCTAATTCCATAATGACAATTATATTATAGATTTATAAGGCCTGCACTCCAAGGGAACACAAATACATTAATTTAGTAAGAAGTATATAAGTAGCAATAGTAGTAAAACAAAATAAAAATATGACTATTGCAATATTTTACATAACACTGACTTGGTTTGCAATTTAATGAATAATACCTGCACTCATTCTTGCAAAAGTAAGCAAAATATCAATTAATACCTTTCACAATAGATTATACGAAAATACAGGAAGTAAAACTAGAATATTTTATGCCAAAATTGTGAACTTTTAATAAAAGCTACAACAATTCCCAAGATTAATCGACCTCTTCATCAGAAAATTGCAGGTTTTGATTCTCATCTGTTTTTGGTGCATCTGCAAGGTCATCCTTGTATCGGAGATTCAGCTCTACCAAAACTAGCTTTTCGGTTTTTGGCGAAAAAAGTATGGGTTTGCCCATGGATACCGTGGTGGTACGTGCAGAAGTTTAGATGTTAGCGAACTTATCTTTTCTTTGTAACACAAGCCTCTCCACCAATAGGTGAGGCATGCTGAGCAGCAATCCACAAAGTGTCTAGAGAAAAATCATCACCAGCTTAAATTCGGTTTAGTTAGCCATGATTATTCCCGTCATGTCTAGCATACTGCTTAAAGACAAACACAGGTCACCTGGTGGTTATGCATAATGACAATCGTAATGAAGACTTTACGTATTATGTGTGTTATAATATATACAATGATTAATACAGTAGTATAGAATGCGTTTTGGTATTATACTATATTTTTACAACTCTATTTTAAATCGAAAGAACAGCTGAGAATGCATGGAATTAAAATACTGGGGTTCTAATTGTATTTAGCGTTTCTTGAAAAAGGTTTGAGAATCTAAAACTTTTGTATAAGAGCAAGGAGGCTCAAATTTCGAAATCAACATCAATTTGGGAAGCATTTAGCCATACCAATTTATGATCATTGTAATGTTTACGAGGAAAGATCATAAGCAACAGAAGTGTAATAATTTGGAAAAAGTAAGTGTCTGTTTACTTAGTATTTCAGAACTCGTCTCCTTAAAAGTTTTGGATTTAAATCATTGTCTCTCTATACTGCTGCATATGAATATTTCGCAGCTTAGTTACATTATTATAACTTCAAAAAATTTATAAATCAGGTATAAATTCGCTTGATACTCTTCCCAGATAAATGCAAAGCAGTACAGCACTACCCATTTGGCATAAACGTCGAAGCAAGCAAATCACATTTATGTTACCTGAGGCTCTCTCGTCTTTTACTGTGAGCATTTGAACGCAATTAACCTTCAACATTGAACCCCGGTCAGCGATCTCAGTGCTTTGGAGAACTGATTGTGAGCCACAAACCAAATGATGGCTACTAACGGCTATGTAAGCGGTTATAGAACGACGCTTGAATTTCTTGGTAAGAAATAATGGAGATTGTGTTCAACTCCAGTCGTATTGTCGGCTGCTTGTTGATGTTAAATAAGCCATTTTATTAGATTTCTTTTACAGTTACTCCTGCAATCACACTTCCAAGCTATAGGGTCTTTCAACAAGAGTGTCCTATCTTTGAACTTAAATAAAACCGTTCTATAAATTATAGGGGTTTATTTCTTTTTTTATTTTAGAACAAAATTAATGTCATTGCGTGTGGAAGAAAACATCAGTTAAGCGACCGCCGTGACTTCATTGGGTTACGCGTGCACAGTTGACCCAATTTTAAATGACAGAATTAGGTCCAACTTCATGAATAACACGCGTGATGTTATTCATAAGATCATTTACTGTTTTTAGCTTGTTGATATAAACCCGAGATTTAACATAACCCCACAAGGAGTAATCCAACAGCGTTAAATCAGATAACCTCGGGGGCCAGTTAACATCACCACCACGGGAAACGATGAAACCTCTGAACTTCTCCTTCAAAAGATCGATTGTTTCGAGAGTAGTATGACATGTGGCACCATCTTGCTGGAATCAGATGCTTCCGAGATCCATACCATCCAGTTGAGGTCAAAAATAGTCCATTGCAAGAGCCCGGTAGTTTTCTCCATTCACAGTTAGAGCTCCTCCATCTTCATCTTGGAAAAAAGATGGACCAATGATTCCACCATACCAAAATCCACACCACACAGTAACCGTTTGGGGATAAAATGGTTGTTCTTGAATCTGAATTGGATTGTGATTGCTCCAATAGCAGAAATTTTGTTTGTTAACACAACCATCTATCCAAAAGTGAGCTTCGTCGCTGAAGATGATTTTTCGACAAAAATCCGGCTCAGCTTCCAATTGCTCCATAGCCCAGTCAGCGAATGCACGGCGCAACCTATGGTCGTTGGGCTTTAGTTCTTGAGTTAACACCATTTTGTAAGCGTGAAACTTCAAGTACAGATGAAGAATTCGCCAAGTTGTGATCGGCGAAAGACCCAATTCTTGCTGGACGAGCAATTAATTTGTTTCCGTTCTCGCGTACACTCTCACGAACGGCACCTGCGTTTTCGTTGGAGCGCTTACGTCGATTACGTACACGCGTTCTTTGATCGCTGACAGAACCACTTCTTTCAAATTTATCGATCAAACGCCGATTCGTTCTCTCGCAGGGATGATTATGCACACTGTAAACTTCGCGCAATATACGGAAGGTTTGGTGAACAGATGATACATTTTGATAATAAATTTTCACACTTTCTACGTGTTGCTGGATACTGTAACGTCCCATGGCTATTTGTAGATAACAATTGTAAGCACATGAAAAAAATGACTGCTGTAACTCAATAACAACGGCAGTTATCACATGTTAAGTATAGGACACTCTTGTTGAAAGACCCTTTACAAGCAAAGTCAGGAGTAATGCGAGTTTAACTTAAATTTCCCTTCCAGTTTGGAGCCGAACGCGACTGTTTGGGCTTATAAGTCAGTATCCGTTCTTATTGCCCACCTCGTATGATTTAAAGAATGTTGGTGCTGGATCTTGCTACAGCAGTTTTATTCTATTACCAAAATGAAATCATTTTAAATTCTACTGTTGTTTCCTCTATAAACTGTAGTAAGTAATGGTCTTTTGTTTCATTCGTATATAAGGGTAATTCTATTTATTTGTGCATTTGCTACCTTTATATCGTTATATTTATACCTCTAAGTTTTCTTTAACATGAGCTTTAGAATTAAAATCTCACAGAAGTATGAGGCTTTCCCAAGAGAAAAATGCGATTTAGAAAATATTGCGACTTTTAACATTAATTTTAAAATATCTTCCGTTACAAAGTAAAACAGGGGCTTAATAATTGGCTGTTATCGTCAATAAACAGATTTATAACGTTGTACCAACGATCCCTGTTATAAATATCGGGATTTTCGAAGTTTATTGCCTATCCTTTAATCCTGAGCTACCGTGGTGACATACTCAACGCGTGTTAAACATACTGAATTCAGTTCTCCAATCCATAGCTAATGTACTACCAGAACGGCAGCAGAAATATCGAAACAAATTTTAACTTTTCTACCACTTACCTTATATTCCACCCAAAGTTTAATATGGAGTTTTCATCGAAAATGCATATTTTTAAATCCTGTAAATACAAAAGCGTACTTTCAGAAAAACATCCTTGTATATGTGTTTGCGTACGCACGCCCGCGTGTGTATGTGACCCGACATAACTAAAAAATCTGATGTGTTACACTCACATGACTTTCTCTACTCTTGTACAAACTATTTTTACAAACGCTTATTCTCCATATGCTTCATGTTAATCGAGATGTTAATCTTATTGCTAATTTTCTTGTAAATGCAAGGGGACTTGGTAGGCTTTAAGCGATAGTCAAATCTTTTAAGAGGTGGTTGCTATGTGGAGTATTCCATTCTCTTTGCAGTACCAGAACAAAAACAAATGAATAACGAATTCCCATTTGAGTATAAGTATCGAAAAATTTAAGAGAATAACAAGCAATATCTTGAAAATCGCTCTCAAAAAAATTATGTGACATAAATTGTGTATTTTAACGCGATATACTTTTTGTGTGCAGTAAAATTATGTCTATCTCTTATGGTTTACCGGTTATGCAAAAGTCGTTCACAATGAAGAATACTTTTGGAGACATTCCCAGAAAATTCGAGATATACATTTCATTTGTCATGAAAATGGCTTAAACATATGACTTAACATAATTGTTAGAGCCATTATTGAGAAAATTAAAATTTTCGAAAAATGCTCCATGTAAAGGTTAATCTGGTGTGGGGGGATTTTCTTGAAAACCTTCGAGTCGCATCTATTCAAGATACTGAACCTAAATACCAAGTTTGGTGTTTATCCGACTGTTCGTTTCTGTGTTATGCTGTTCACAGACACACACACACACACACACACACGGACATGTTTCCAGAAATGCTTTTTTTGGATTCAGGGGTCTCAAAACATATATTTCCGGTGAAATCTCGGTATAGAATTTTTGAGTGGAATATAATACTTCCCCTACTTACTATACGTAGTAGACAAAGTAAAAATTAAATGTCGGATAGATACTAGCTTATCATGTTACAAGAATGTGTGCAACACCAAGATTTCCAAGAGAATCCTTCCACTCCAAACTATACGTTATATAGAAAAGGTTTTATTTGTTGTTTTCTCAAAAATGATTTACGATTTTTTTTAAAATACCATACATTTAAGATATTTGCATGAAACATGAAATTTATATGTTTAATTATTAATTATCTTGGAATTACCCGTGAAGTTCTCTTCATTTTCATTCTCTTCTTTTTGGATGATTTTTGTATAACTGGTAAACGAAAGTTGTAACACAGATTTTGCCAAATGCATTTTCTGTGACATTAAACTTTCTGCAAAATGAGTTGATTTTGTTTAAATTTTCAAATACGTACACCTTTTGAAATACCAGTCGTCATTATTTGTTTTTAGTTTTCTTATAAGCAGTGGAATTGCATAGTGATCCACTATCTCTTTAGTCTTCCGTACCCTTCTTGTACCTACAACGAAATGTGTAATGAAACATTTCTGCTACAATTTATGTAGATTAACACGCAGTAGGTAGAAGAATAAATTTTAGTAAGAATAGTTTCTAGAAGAAAAGGTAGAGAATGTCACGTGAATATAACATCAGATTTTTTACAGCTGTGAGAACTGTTACATTAAGAGATCATTTGTTTGAAGGGTTTCTCTCCAATTTGTCGATAGATGTGTTTCTGACGATTTTAAGCGCCACATCGTAGATGTTTTTTATCGTTTGCTTTGTAAATGATAGTTACGTTCTTAGTAAAAAATAGTAGTTATCGCCCAACCATCCTTTTAGCGCTTCCGAAATGTCACACAATTATATTATATCAGCTCAGACATTCCGGTACTTGAAGCTGAGAGAAATTAGGAGTTGTTTAGCGTCGACTTAATGCATGACCACCTATGATGCTAATTACCCTAGGGAACGCCTGGATGCGTATGCAAGAGGCCATGCTATGAAATTTATTCCGACACTCCACGAGTGTGTTCTTGAGCGCCGCCGTCTCCCCACCACCCCAATCCCTGACGACATATGGGGCGTGTTGGATGTCGGGATGGCCCCTGTTAAAGTCATGCACAACCGGCACGTCTGTTGCTGAAGCGTGTTTCTACCCTTGGGCATAACTACTGACGTTAATCCTTTGAAACCTCCCTATGAAGTGTCCATTCAATGGGTTAACTTTCACGAGGCGCCTTTGAGGTTAAATCGGCAGAGGCAAATACAGGGTATCTCCCGAATATAGCAATGCTCATATACCTAAAACAAATACTGAATTCACATTAGCTTAGTCTTTGCTGCGTGGGCCGAGGTGTTCGAAAAACAAAGTAGCTCTGGTGTAGGGGATTGGATGTAAAGTTTTGACATAAATAGCATACTTCGTTATTGAGTGAAGACGTGCTTACTGTCAAAAAGCAATGTTTTGATGTAAATATTCTACACAGTAATTGTACAGAGGTTTCCAAAATAGCATTTTTTCCAGGAAATAGAAAAAAAACTATAATGAGGTTTCGCTTTATTTAACATTGACAGATATGCTTATGCTTAACGCGTCTTAAATCCTTGATGAGATTGTGTCAATAAAATGTTTTTCATAGTTTTGTTTACAGTTTAAAAGCAAAAAAAGGTTTGTAAATGTCTGGTTTTGTTTGACAAAGTTAGAAATATCCGACATTTGACTGCAATTTAATGAATTTTGTTTCTTCTTATTAAAAAATCTGATGTGTTACACTCACATGACTTTTTCTACTCTTGTACAAACTATTTTTTGATAAAATTAAAATTTTCGAAAAAGTTCCATGTAAAGGGTAATGAAAGGTGGGAGGTTTTCTTGAAAACCTTCGTGTCGCATCTCTAGAAGATATGGAACCTAAATACCAAGTTTGGTTTTTATCCGACTGTTCGTTTCTGAGTTATGCTGTTCGCTGGCAGACACACAAACACACAGACATGTTTCCAAAAATGATTTTGTTGGATTCAGGGGGCCTCAAAACATATATTTCAGGTGAAATCTCGGTATCGAATTTTTGGGTGGAATACAATACTTTCCCTACCTACTATACGTAGTAGAGAAAGTAAAAATTACTCGACTAATGCAATAATTATTTCATCAGCTAAGAGTAACTTACTAGCTATACATCTATAGAACTTAGAAGACTCTCGAGGGGAAATCTGAAATACATCGCCAATCTTTCATACCCATTTCCATTCAGGATATTTTCCATCTATTGTTAGGCATGAGCTTAAAAGAGCAAAAGAAAATAATTAATTTTAGAAATCTTTTATATCATTATTCATAAAGAATACTGGAAGAGGTAAATTAAATTAATTTAACTATTCATTGGAGGTTTAACAAACAGTTTTGTGGTGCCAAGTGAGCCAGAAAGTTTGGAACAAAATTCGGAGCAACTATAATAAATATATTCCAGAAGAAATAAATCCTCCATATGCATTATGCAACGTAATCGACCATTCCAATGTTACGTTTTAGACGAGCATGAAGTTAGATGTCCAGGATAGTCTTATAACAGGACCCACGTTACAGAGCCAAGTATTTACCTGATATAAAACATTGCCTTGCTCGGGTGGTTGTGACAGGACACTCCAGAGAGCGCTAACGTTGAAAAGTTTGCAGCCAAGATGTTCTTCCTTTAACATGGGAAGGGTGGGGAAGGTCAACCCAAAGGGCAATAAGTCATCGTTCTGTGAATGCGCCCCTACACCAGATACAACACGACCCCCCTTTCACAAAGAGTTATTATACGCTGAAATTTCGACTGGTTTCGAAAAAATAATTCTTTTGGCAGGGAGCAGTGTTACTCTTTATTAGACAACTTTTGGTTTGGTTTCATCTATGTGAATCTTTTTGCTCGATGATATTTTTAAAGGCAATATAACCTTTTGCTTTTTAACGGGCTTGAAACGTATTTATATGTTAGAGTTACATAAAGTATTGCAATGCACGGCGTAGCATAAAGTCATTATGCATGATATATGTGCTACAAAAGTTTATGCTTGCAGTTAACTTTTGCATTCAGTAAATAAAAGCATATAATTACACATAAACGGTTGTTTTGTTTATCTGGGCTTATTGTGGATAACTTTTCTCATTCATGTTTCACACTGAGAAAACAATCTCTCGATGTGTAGCAATTTCTCTACTGGTTATTTATTTTCATAGTTGTTAAATTGTATATAAAAGTTATTGTTCTATGTACATCCTATTAATGATTGATATTTGTCAGCAATGATTTAATTGTAATATTATAGGTTTGCACACACATAAAAGAATCTGGAACGATAGTTCACTGTTAAATTCAACGTCGAATTGTAAGCTCTAATATATGGCTTGATGAAAAACATAATGACAAGCATATAATTCAAACATTTATTGCTTAAAATATTAGAAATAATACGAAAAACAGGAAACATCTCGTGAAAAAATAATCCTAGAAAACAGATGTTATCATCATTATCATCTTGACTCCAAGGATAAGACAATTTACCCACTCCAGCTTCACAAAGCATCAGTCCAACGCTTTCTCTCGTTGTCCTCTTGCTTGGTAGTTCCTCGCTAATGGTGGGTATCTCTCCTCGCTAACTCTGTTCATATGATCAATCCATTTTTGTCTATGGTTACTTGCTTTATTATACAAAGGCTCTACTTTTTATTATTCCCACATATCTTCAGTTTTGCTCCCATCGAGTTTGGTGCAACCCTTTGGTTGCTTAAGAAACTTCTCTCCGCAGTTTGAATTCTACATTTCTGTTTTTTCACGATATATATTCATTTCAACATCAATATCTCTTTCTACATTAAGACTGCTATCATATCTGAATATTGAAATTGGATACTTGTTATAGAATTTGACCCAATAAAGCAATTAGATTGCACTGAATGTTTGCCTTTAAAAGCCATTATATTGATATCTTAAAATCATATCATTTTCATAATTTTTAAAGTTAGAAGGATATTTTAATAAATTAAATATATTATTGACCTACATTTTTAAAGAAATTTATACCCTATTTCTTATGATTTATCAATTATAAAAAATGTAGTAAGAATAAAGAGGCTTAAAGGGTTACTCACAGAGGATTTTTTAGGCCGGAAATGTTTCCTTCCCAAATTTCCTTTCACGATTGCCATTTCATTTTATATAACACCAGTTTTATGCTTGTGACACTGTATACAATAAAACCGGGCGTTAAACACTACTCAAAAAGAAAGGAAAAACAAAACATCAAAAGACTCAAGACGCACTTTCCTCATGCTAAGAGTAGCCTCTAGTCGAATAGAAGCAGCAGCATGAACGGTCGGCCAAATGTTAGTTAAGAACATAAACTTTTATACAGCAGAAATGCTGTTTTAATCTGGGAGCTCGGAAAAATTATTATACTAATATACTTCATACCTCAGCAATATTTAACATTTTTTCTCATTTATTCCGAAAGTAAAATAACTTGCATATCTTCTTGATTTTCATTGCTATCACCGTACTTTATTTCATAAATTTCGCAATCTGTTTTCGGTTATATACCAACACTTTCTTCTATTTCGGAGTCCAAGTCAGTTCGTAAAATTTGGAATCGTATCTCTCTTTATGAAAGCCGTTCTTATCCAGGCCTTGAACGCAGGTTCATGTTATTTAACAAAGTCTTCGTTTGTAAAAAGTGGTCAATGCTAATGCTTATGCGTGGATACCAGACCCCAGTAACACATTATCCTCACTAAAGATATTTAAAGAGGAGAGATTTGCGGGAAGGATTATTTATGACATTCTGGGAGTGTGAAGCTGAAGTATATAAACTCACAATATTAATATCACGGTTAAGTACACCGATTAGTTTATAAATGACTGTGCATACAGTGCAGATTATAACAGAAAATTTAATTTCATAAACTCTAAAAATTATGTAGGCAAGATTATTCAAAACAGAAGTCAGGTGAAGAATAAGGAGAAAAAGAAAACATCTCTTCAAACTTGCAAAACCAGGAGCATGAAAGAATAAAACAAGTTAGAAAACGCAAGACGGTATGTATGACACAACTGGAACTGATAGATCGTCAAAATCAAGAGCGAAATCGTAGACGTCTTTGGAGGAAAAATGAAGAAATCAGATGTTAAAGCGAGTTTAGCTTCGGTTATTTCGCCAAACCTGATACTTGGCAAGGTAATTTCAGAGACGGTATGAATACTACCGAAAAATTGCTAAAATGTTTGGACTATCTCTAGTAAGTAAACCATAAAAATAGAATTTCCTCTAGTTCTGGGAAAAATCCTCAGAAGTTGCATAATTTTTTGGACTTGATATTGTTTAGAAATGTCCAAGTATGAAAGATAACTGGAATATGGAAAGAGAAAACGGTACAAAAGCACAACCTAAATGTTTTCTTGAGAGGAAAACCTAGATTTTCCCCTCTTCTGAAATTGCCCTTTTAACAATGTAAACTTAAAACTCATGGCAATTTTACATCATTCTAATACTGGAGAATTTTAATTCATAATATTGGTTTTTAAGAACCTAGAAATACCAGACTAAATTGTATTCTGTCTTTGATAAAATATCTATAGTGATGCAGGTAAAAGTGACCCTAAAAAGAGATCACATGGAAGTGGAAGAAGAAATATAAATTTTTTTAGCTTGTGACACGGGAAATACATAAATTGCTATTATATAAATTACTATTAATAGAAATTCCTACTAGCAGAATAATTCAAATTCGAAAAGAAAACGCCATTAAGAAGTTGAAAGAGGCAAGATAATACACAGTGTAAACAGAAGCCCACAGTTGACATTGCTGTGTCATATTCTTATTAATACCAACACTTAATTATAGTTTAGAAGAAGGGGGTATAATTGTGTTTACTTCTGTAAGTTTCTGTAATGTAAAACTTATTTTTATGTTCGGATACTCTAACAAGGTAGTCGATTGTTTCTTTTGATTATTTTATGAAGAACCTCCCTAATTTGTCTCTCAGAAAGTTTTAGAGCGCTGAACCAGTCTCAGAATTCGAAAATCGTTCATGGTCAAAGTTATTGATGTAATGCATGCAAGAGAGCAAATTTAATAAGTTTCAAATACTTCGCAAGATCGTATGGAAAAGGATGTGTCTGGTAGGACAAAGAAGCATGGCTCTAGATGGAACTACAATCATTCAGTCTGCTAAAGAGTTCTATGTAGGGGCATCCGAAATTAGTACAGACACTCGCTGTTCTCCATATATGTGAAAAGACAACAAAGGGAAACGTTGAAATAGAGGAACCAGGGAAAATATTTGTGTAGCACTTGAAACCTTCCAGGTTGCCATAATTCGGAGGAACAAGTAAAGAAAACATTGCATGAAAATGCTAAATATCTTGAAGTAGTTCTCGTCAGCAGCCAAATTGCGTTAAAGGTATGGACAAACGGAGGGGCCCCCGAGACAGAGCACTGCAAGTAGGCAACAACGGCCCTTTTTGCTGCTTCCGTGATCTCTGGGAAGGAGGGATCTGAAGGGCGACCGGATAACGACATAGACAGTCCCTAACGTTTCCAGATTGAACGCATCCGACACCGCCCGGGCCACCCAAAGGTTCTTAATCCCTAGCGATCCTCCGAAGGGAGCCCGTCCGAGAACACCCGAGACGGGTCCTAACTGAGCAGTTTCGCAATGATGCCAGGGAAAAAACCTCTAAAGAAAGCACAACCACCGCCCAGCCGCAACTAGCCAGATACAGTCGCCTGCCCTACATCCCTGAAGCAAATGACAAGGAAGATGATGGGTACAGAAAATCTGAGGGCATAAAAGTCGTGGTAACCACCCAGCATTCTCCTGCCGACCCGGGAAAACCACGAAAAACCAATTGGTCAGAGTGGGCGGTCCCGGGGATTCGAACCCGGGATCTTCCGAATTTGAGACTATATTGTTTTTCAGGCCAATCACATAGAGGACTGATACGGGCTTGGTGGATTGTAAAGTTGGTTACCAGAAGGGGAAACCTCACGGCGAGAAAACCACTTTGGCGATCTAGAGGAATGGGCCACTTTTTACGCACGACAGTGTACGCTCTTATGTCATTTTAATGGGCATCTGCAATTGCAAGCTAATCCAATGATATGGATTATCTAATCATTTGTTGTACTAATGTATTCTACTTGTGTGTTATATTGTGTAGTTTCTGTAACCTTGTCTGAATTTTATATATTTAAAGTGAATTTCGGTCTATCATATTATTTGATGCAGTTATGTTGGCACCGAATTTTACTTTGAGTTACGCTGAATTTTAGCTATACATGTTACAGGTTAGTTTATGTTTCAGCTCTTTGTGTTTTCGATATGTAATTCTAAACTGGTAAGGTAATGTAATTTATTAGAATACACTTGTCGTACTCCGTGGTGTAGTGGTTACAATGATAGCGTCTAGTTTCCGAGGTCGCGGGCTCAGACACGGCGGAGGGCGATGGATTTTTTCGCGCGTAAAAGTAATTAACAAAGCTTCCTTCGGAAGATAAGCAAAGCCGGTGATTTACGGCAAGCAAAACCATCTCAAGCCTGATAAAGAGGCTTCTGAGCAAAACTACCGGTCTTACACGCCTAATTAGAATGGGACGCTAAGGACCACAACTGTTAAAGGGCGCCCATTAATAACACTCAACTTATTTTAATTTTAAGAATATACTTAAATATTCTGCTAATACGGTACATATTATTACTTATTGGACCATCATAATTGTTTATTTTCTGTAAACTGACCTGAAGCTATCATACTAGGTTAGTAAATTTTGTGATATTTACACTACCCTAAGTATTGACTTACATCTTAACATTAAGCTTTATCACATATGTTGTATGTTATGTTTAAGCTCAAGAATATCTTTTAATACACATACGCAAATAACAACTTAAGATTACATTATTTAACCAAACAGTTGCTGTACTCGGGTATTCTGCGGCATTTTAGATATTGTATCATAACTAAGTTTATTTTCTTGAAACGTTTGTGAAGCCTTCATATTTTAAACACATTTGGGCCTGCTATAATTTTACTTTTCTACTGCTTATCTATATAAGCAGTGGTATTCCATCGATGTATTATATAACGTTCAACTCCCCGGAATAAAAAAATAGCATTGTTAGAAAAGAGTTCGGGCGAAAGTGTTTCTATGAGCAACATTATCTAAAACAAAATGTTGCATAGATACCAAAATTAGTATCTATGTTCAGCATCTTCAAAGGATTTGACATGAAGATTTTCAAGAAAATACCCTCAAACCAAACTTCGTTTACATGAATATTTGTTTTTACTTTTGATTTTATGAGATTGGTTAGAACGAATGTGATTAAAATATGACATTGTCAAGACATTTATATGATATAAGAGACGAACTGAAGTTTACTGTACAAAAAATTAGATCTCATTGAAACATACATTTATACAAATTACTTTTTTGTGTAATTATCATTTCCTAGATATTCGTCATTATTTTCTTTAATGTTCAAATACATAATGCTGTCTTTCAAGTATTTCTCGTGATGTCATACAAAGAGCATGGAATTTCAAACCCAGCATAAAGCGATGATTTCACTGTCGCTTTAGTGTCCCCATTGTATCGACAAGGAGAAGCCTAATGAAATCATTTCTACAAACCTATATATCGATCAAAATGAGGCAGATAAATGAATAAGCCTTAGTAAGAAAAGTGACTAGAGGATTGCTTAGTAAAGTTGTGTGAATATAAGACGTAAGATCTTTATTATTATTATTATTATTATTATTATTATTATTATTTACGTGCATTATATTACCACGGAATTTTACTGTAAGCTTTCGGGTAACAATTTTAGCAGCAGAAGTCACAGTTACGTTTTAGCTTGATAATGTCACTTCGATAAGCACTTTTATCTGGTGTCTACAAAGGAGAGCATTTTAAATTCCAATTCTATTGATGCTTCCATTCATTGAGATGTCTGGATATTTATTGTGTTGTATAATTTTTGTGGCATTTGGCAACTAATTTGATCTGCTGTTATCCTACCTAAATTTGGTTTAGTATGTGTTATTATGATTAGGTAAAGGATGAAAATTCTTTATTTGATTTTACTTGCAGCAAACTTCAAATGTCCTTCTTTTCCACTTATTATAGCACATATGTTCATCTCGCCCGTTCAAGATAAAGAAGGCAAAGTCCTCCATGAGGAAGGGTTGAAGTGAAGGGATCATGGAAGGCTACAGACCATAGAAGCATGCTGAAGACCCTAACGTTGTTAGCTCAAAGACCAGTCCCATAATGGAACTACCTAGAGAGGACGATGAACATCCAGTCCAACTAGACAGTCCTCCAGTGCCAGTGTCCGCTGGGAAATACTCTTTCCTTTGAGGAAGCATACGCACCATCTGCCTGGCACTGCCACACACCGCAAAACCAGAATCACACCTGAAACATCACAGAGAAACGTAATGAAAGGGAAATGAGGGAAAGGTGATTGTGCTAGATGAGGAACCACACCAACATTCGCCTATCAGCCATGGGAAATCACGAGAACCAAAGTCAGAGTGGGCGGGAATTTGGGAATCAAACCCAAGACTCCCGAATGCGAGCCTCACGTTACCGAAGCCATCACTCTCCTTATTACTAAGCTAATAAGTCGTGAAGTAAATCATTTTATTAATTAGTTTTACAACACATAGATATTAAGTAAAACATTGGTAAATAATGTTATTAACACTTGCGTGTTTTTCTAAATAGCAGCAGCGTAGTATCTGCTTAGACATGAATCAGCTATTATAATCAGTTTCATGCTTTAAGCTGCAGTTCATTAACATAATTTACTATTTTTTTCGGAAACTACGGCTAGAAAGAAATAGTAAAATGGCGCTTTAATAGAAAATATTCCATCAAGTATTTTATTCACCCTTAACATATTGAAAAAGAAACACAATTTTTAGTAATTGTAAGAGAAACTGTTAAAAACGCGAAAATATAAAGAAAATAATAATGTAGTCTTTACAAATAAAACACGATATAATACACATTGCCAAATTTACAATCATCTGTCAGCTATAGCTGGAGGTCGATAATAGCGCCACATAGAGGATGTGACATTATTTAGAGCGATAGCTATATTCCGTTTCAAATGATTTAATGTGCTCTCTAATGTGAATCCAATTCCATGAAAAGAGGAGATAAACGCAGCTCCTTATTCCTATTGTACTATATTCAAGTTAATGTAACAGAAAAAGTTCCTCTGATATGAAGAACGGTATTTAGAGAATATGCATTCCATCCAGCTTTGACGCCAGTTACCAAGTATCAAAAAGTAGTAGAAATGTGCCAGAGCAGAAACAAACACAATGAAAACCTAAGTTATGAATTCTTACTGCAAAAACTTTATCTGACCCTAGAAAACATTTAACTCTGTTTTGTTTTTCATTTACTGTGTGTGTTATACTAGTTTCAGAAGATAGCTTTATGGGCATTTGTATTCAAAATGTCGCCGAATAAAACTACGTTTTGTTTGAAGAGTGCTGATATAAGTGGAAATAGCTGGTTTACAATGAATCTACGAATGAGACGGTATTATATGCAAAATTACAAGAGGTCATTGCTAAAATAGAACCATTGATTTTTTATTGTTTTCTTAAAACAGTTTCAAGGTGTTGAAACGGCAACTCTAGGCCGAGCCCAAGAACTATAATTACAGATAACTTATTAATTAACTTTTAGTGATGTTAAATCGTATTATGTAAATATCTTTTTCTCATACTGCTTGTATATTTTAAGAAGGGTGATTTAACATTATGTATCTATCTAGGTTATTAATATTAGTAGAGTTATAAATGGTTTAATGTAAATAATTTAAGCGCTATGTTAAAATACTGTCCACGAGGGAAAGTTTTAGCTACAGGAATAGTGCTTTCGAAGGCAGAAAACCTAGTTTTATTACCTCTCTCCGGTCGCTGTGCTATTATTCCTACAGCGAGGGTGTAGAGCCTTTGTCCCATTATTTGATAATTCGCCGTGACCAAGTGAGTGAGAAAGACAACCTTAACGGTAAATGTAGGAAAAGCCGCGATTTATATTAAAATTGGACCAATGAGATCCCTGAAAGTTTATTCGAAATAGTTAGACGCGTCGAGTCGCGCTAAAAATGGACCAATAGGAAAGGAAGCAGCCTCAGGAGCCTGAGACTATAAATGAATCTGTTTGGGGAAATTTCGGGGCAGTTTTGGTAATGTGTGGTCAGGGAGAGATGCTGCAGGATGCGTGAGATATCCCGCCAAGAAGGGAATCAAGTCAGCTTTGTAATGTCAGCTTAGTATTGCATTTTATTCGGCAGTTTATGTCATGTGTGGTCAGGGAGAGATGCTGCAGGATGTGTGAGATATCGCGCCAAAAAGGGAATCAAGTCAAATTTGTCATGTCAGCTTAGTATTGCATTTTATTCGAGAGTTTTCGTAATGTGTGGTCAGGGAGAGATGCTGCAGGATGTGTGAGATATCGCGCCAAAACAGGGAATCAAAAATAGTTTTAGCAACACACCTAAGATCCGCTACTCTGAAAGCGACAATAAGAATAGTTATATTTCGTGACATATCCACGCCATAGTCTAACAGCGGTGGACAGTATTTTACAGCGGCAATACCAGTTTTGTATACTACGAGTGTTAAATTAAATAAAAAGAAACGGCAGTGTCATCTTTTCATAAACAAAGCAAGTCTATGTCTTCCTATATCACCACCCGAGATCTACGTTTTCCTTTACCGAGGATAAGTCCATGCTCCCATATAATTTAAGGAAAATTACTGCAGCTAGCCGAGGATAAATTGAAGAACCAACACGCTGAGAACTTCTGGAAGCAACGGGAGAAGCATCAAGGTAAGCTACAGCAACGGATGAGGAGGTGATCGCCGCAAACTGGCTCCCAAACGTGGGGCTAACAAACGTTAAGATCGCCGCAAACTGGCGCCATAACGTGCGGCTCGAAGGGAAGACCAGCTCGAAGGGAAGAACGACACGAACGGAGGACTAGGAAACAACGAACAGACGAAGAATCTTCAGAGGAAAGGGGCACAGCAGAACAAAAATTACAACGCGAACTTCTAGTCTACCTACGTGGGACAACAAAACAGCTGAGAACATCGCTTCTAGAACTTCACCAGGATTCGAACCCGGAACGCATCAGTTAACATTGAAAAAAAATACAGGTTAGAACTTTTATTCAAAAACAAACAAAAAGGCATGCAGAGTAGTGACTCAGTTTTGTGAACACATGTTATTGAGAGGGGGTAAAGTCATTACTAGGGAGGTAGAACTTGCTAACGGAACCATGAGTAGGTCAAGGGAAGATTTGGAAGAACTGAATGGGGAGGCTATTGTCAGCATAACAACAGATGGAGAAAATATGGGTGCAGCTGAAGTAGAAGTTAGGGAAAGGCAATCACCGATTGAGCAGGTCATTGACGCAGGTCAAAACCAGCTGCTAATATTGCTTCAACATTTGAGCACAAAGATAGATGAGCAGAGTAAGGAGTCAAAAAGAAATTTGAGTGAACAAATTAACAATTTAGAAGGGAAATTAAATGAGCTGAGTAAGGAGTCAAAAAGAAATTTGAGTGAACAAAATAAAAATTTGGAAGGGAAATTAAATGAGCAGAGTATACAGATAGGTGAATATGTCAGAGAGGAAAACAGGAAGATGAGAGGGGAATTAGCTCAGGAGATGAGGGAATATTTAGGTGAACAGGTCACCCGATTACAAAGTCAATTGGACTCCAAATTCAGTCAGCAAGGGAAGGTAGTGCAAGAAATTCAGGCAGGACAACTATGTCTAAGAAACGATGTAGAAAAACTAAGGAAGGATGTAGAAACAGAATTAAGTGTTACCAGCTTAGCCATAAAGGAGCAATTGGATGATGACTTAAGAGCTGTAAATGTTTCTTTAGAAAAAAAACAAAGTACCTTAGAATCTAACATTCAAAGGGAGTTCAAAGAATTTAGAATAGTGTTAGAAAAGGATCAGGGAAAGATGAATGAACTTTCGTCAAAAATGACTGAACAGCTCTCAAATCATCATGAAATTGTGAAGAGGGTGGAAGAGCATGAAAATCGTGTAAAGGAGTTAAAACGCTCTATTGGTAGACTAGGGATAAGTGTGAGACAGAGTGATGATAGCTCACCCAGTGAAACTAGCACCACTTTTAGGGAGGTAAATGGAGGCCAAAGTCCAGCTGCCGACCCATATAATTTTAATTCAGGGCACCAATGTACATCTAACCATGCAAGTAATGCAAACTACCATTTATTAAATGAGATAGGGGTACCTACTTTCGAGGAAAATTCGGCTGATAATCCTAAACAATACCTAAATGACCTTGAGGAGTATTTCCGTTTGAAGCAGATTCCGGACGAGCTAAAGATGTTAATCGTTCGTAAAGGTTTACGTCAAAGGGTTCTCCAATGGGTAAGATTGACTTTGGGGGAGAATAATAATTTTGAATATTTCAGAAGGGCATTTTTGAATAAGTACTGGAGTACTAATACTCAGAACCAGGTGAGATCTATCCTAGTTAATGGCAAGTACGATGAACGCGGAAACCTAAGCATGGTAGATTATTTGCTAACTAAAGCACAGAGTAGTAGACTAATCGAGCCACCCATAAGCGAGAGGGATTTCATTAATATGATTGTACCACATTATCCAGAACGTATACACCATTACCTACTCATTGCGAAGCCAAATTCTATTCCCGAATTGATTGAGTTGGTATCATCATTCGAGACAAGTAGTAGGAACCACGTACAAAACTATACAGTTCGAACATTACCGGATAATTCAAGGAATGCGAATTGGAGAGGAAACGCGAGAGGGAACTATAACCCCAGAGAGAGATACTGGAACGACGTACCTCAATCCGGGAACAGAAACTGTCAAAATAACCGTTTCAGGAGGGAAGGTGATAACCAATATCACATAAATGCTATACAAACCAGACCAAGATATAGTGGCCGTTTTAATTATAGGAGAGGCAGAAACAATGAAAACAGATCCAGAGAACATTATTTTTCTGACCGAGGGGAAAGTGATGTAGGAGAAAGGTATGACGAAAATTATCCCGAAAGAAACGAAAGGAGAGAGAGACATTCCCGGGGACATTTTAGAGGAAGCAGAGGAAACTATAGGCAAATGCAGAGAGAGGGAAATGTGGAAGAGACTAGCGGAGCACCAAATAGTGTCGATAACCCGGAAAACTAAGACAGGATCCA
The DNA here is from genome assembly GCA_030765065.1 of Deroplatys truncata. Lineage (NCBI taxonomy): Eukaryota > Metazoa > Arthropoda > Insecta > Mantodea > Mantidae > Deroplatys > Deroplatys truncata. The sequence continues at coordinate 213,526,342 of CM060978.1, read as the reverse complement.
TTCAAGAGCTCGGAGCGGATTCTAAGCGCGCAAAATTCTCAAATAAACAGAAAATGTGAAACAGGGCTCAAAAATGAATTTATACTGGGAGAACTGATAACTACTATTCAAAATCACTCGGAAAAGGATCTGACAGATTCCCCTAGCATAAAAGTAGTATTATTGGATGAAGAATATAACGCTTTAATAGACTCTGGAGCCAATGTGAGTGTATGCAGCCTGAGGTTATATCAGAACCTGGTAAATAAAGGAATTAAGCTAATGACATTACCCATAAGGAACACGGTATGCCGGGTAGCAGTTAACAAAGAGGTTACCCGAATAAAAATGCAAGTAATGTTGAACATGAAAATAGGAGAAGAAAATTTTGAGTTTATTTTTCTGGTAATCAATAATTTGATTTGTGACATTTTGATTGGGTGTGACGTTTTGTTTGAATTAAGAGCTAGGGTTGATTTTGCTGATAAAGTTTTGAAAATAGAGAAGAACAGAAAAACATTAGAAATCCCTTTTGTAGAGGGTATGAAGCAGGATACTTATAACAAAACCCAAGGAGAAGAAGATATAGCCGAAGAAAGATTTTTCGTACAATTATTACAAACAGGTAGGAGTGAGAAATTAATTGCTATAGTACAAGGGGAAGAAACCGATGAGATGCATGCGTTCGCTGACAGGTTTTACAACGGGTATACGGAGCACAATGAGAAAGATTATGGTTACGCCCGAAATAAAGAATTCCAAGATACCGGCAGCCAGGTAGAAGCAGTAGAGGAGAAAGTGACCCTTGCCGAGAACCTCACAGAGACACAAAGGCATCTATTAAGGCGAATGTTACAAGAAAACAAAGCGGTATTTTCGGACGTCCCAGGCAAGTGCAAAGCATACAAACACAGTTTTAAGGTACAAGATATTGCACCCTTCACACACAAGTATCGGGATATTCCGATTGCATTAAGGGAGAGAGCCAAACAAGTGATCGATAAAATGTTGAGAGACCAAATAATACAAAAGTCAAATTCTCCATATAGCAGTCCATTATGTTGGGTGACGAAACGCAATGGCGAACTTAGGATGACGATAGATGGTCGAAAGATAAATAAACACACTCAACCAGACAGATTTCGGAGCGAAAGTGTAGAAAAATTGCTGTCAAAAATAACCAAAGGCAAGTATTTCTCCACCATTGATTTAACTGCGTCATACTGGCAGATTGAGCTTCACGAGGATGTTAGAAAGTATACTTCTTTTTTATTTTTGGGAAACAGTTCGAATTTTTGAGAATGCCTTTTGGTATGCTTACGTCATGTAGTGGACTATTAAGAGCCATCGATAAAATATTTGGCGACTCAGCCGACGAATTTTTGATCCAATATATCGACGATTTTCTAATAGTTGATGAAAATTTTGATGAGCATATTAAACATGTGAATTATGTGCTTAGAAAGCTGAGAGAAAACGGTATGACGGTGAACATTAATAAATCCAAATTTTGCATCCGTGAGGTGGAATTTCTAGGCTATGTAATTAATGATAGAGGAATAAAGCCAAACGAAGAAAGAGTAGCGGCTGTGAGAAGAATACCAGCGCCCAAGAGTGTTAAGCAGGTTAGGTCGTTTCTTGGAGTGCTAAATTATCAAAGCAAATTTATCCTGAGGTACGCCGCAGAAATAGCGCCTTTGCGCGAATTACTTAAAAAGAAAGTGCGATGGAAATGGGACGAGGTACACCAGAAAGCTTTTGAAAAGATAAAAGAACTATTTGCGAAATCAATTCTACTAGAGAGACCCAAGGTAGGAGGTAAGATAACAACAAACAGATAAAATGAAGATGCCCAGCTGTCAGTGGGGTTTTGGAATGTGGAAGGTTTGAGGGGAAAACTGGCTAGTGGTCAATTTTTGAACTTTGTAAATAACTTGGACATAATTGGGTTAGCAGAGACTTGGCTAAAAAACAATGAAACTGTGGACATAAGTGAATTCCAAGGTGTCTTTAGTGGTTCAGAAGTGAGAGGTAGAAGGGGGAGATATCCTGGGGGCGTTGCTACTTTCTTTAAGAGTAATTATGTACAGTCTATTAAGGAAATACAGAGTCATCTCAGGGGAGCAACCTGTATATATTGTAATATAGCTGATATTAATATTGTTGTTATAACTGTATATCGCCAGCCGGTTACGTCCCAGTATGCTGAGCCAGAATTCTTTACAGATTTAGGGGAAACAATTGTAGAAATCAGGGACGAATATCAGGATGTAAAGCTAATAATAATGGGTGATCTGAATGCTAGGATAGGGCAAGAAAATATTACAATTAAAAAAGGGGACTTAGATAACAGAAAACCCGGCAGAAACAGCAAGGACTCAATCCTGAATGCAAGAGGAAAAGAGTTATTGTTCTTTTGTGACGCCTACGAGTTAGAAATAATGAACGGAAAATACGGTTCGGACCTGTCAGGGGAAGTAACATTTGTGCATACGAATGGGAGTAGTGTCATTGACTACATTCTGTGTTCACAGGACGTATTGCCGTTAGTTCAAAATTTTAAAGTTGAAAACAGCATTGACTCTCATCATTTTCCACTGATAATGACTTTAAAAGTATCTCGACTAGTATCTTATACAAGGGATGAAAGCGCATGCGAAACATTGACGCCATTGTTTAAATATAGATGGAGGGAGGCAGGAAAGGAGATTTTTATTAACACTTTAGAAAACGAAATTATATCTTTTGACGTAGATCAACACAAAGGAACTGAAAGTATACAGAACATAACTAATACTATACAGAAAGCAAGTGCGCACATGCTAACAGGAAGGGGTAATGCATCAAACAGCTTAACATTAAATAGTTGGTATAACGATCAGTGTAAAACAGCGAAGAAAGCAGCGGAATCTGCACTTATCAAATACAGAAGAGAGGGGGGTGAAGAACGTAGAATTTCTTTTGCAAATCTAAGAAAGTCATATAGGGAAGTCCTAAAGCAGAGCAAAACAGCTTGGCAGGACGCAAAGGCAGAAGAGGTACGTCAAGTAGTCGAAAATGGGGAAATTGGTGACATGTGGAAAGTTATTAGACAGATTCGAAGGCGAAGGTCCATTCAGGTAACTATCCCGGCTGGAGAATGGATAAAGCACTTTAAAACAGTCTATGAAGGAGGGGAGTTTAGAATACAATTAAATACTTTGGCCGCTGAAGGGATGACGGGGGCTCCAATTGTGCAAATGCTTGATTATGAAATTAGCACAGCAGAGGTTGTTCGTGCAATAAAATGTTTAAAAAACGGGAAGGCAGCTGGTATAGAGGGATTGTCAGCTGAGTTTTTCAAGATCTCGCTAGAAGTTAATAAAATGGTAGATTTCTATAGAAAAAGCTTCAATAAAATATTTGAAGGCGGAGAATATCCGGAAGCATGGAAAACCGCCATTATCCAACCTCTTTACAAGGGCAAAGGGAGTTACAGCATTCCAGGAAATTACAGGGGTATCTCGCTGCTCTCTATATTTGGAAAAATTTACAGTAGAATCTTATATGAAAGAATTAAGTGTTGGGCCAAGACACATCATAGGATTTCTAAATTTCAGGCAGGATTTAGGGAAGGTTTCTCGACTATTGACAATGTCTTTGTTCTGAAAACAATAATTGATGACAATTTGAGAAATAAAGGTGGTAAGGTATATACTGTATTTGTAGATTTTAAAATGGCATTTGATACTGTAGAACGCAGTGCTCTCTGGGAGAAATTAACACGTAAAGGACTTTCGGGGAAAATGATTAGAGCACTTAGGGCAATGTATAAAGAAGTTAAGTTTGTTATCAAGACGGATCAGCACAATACATCAGAATGTAACATAGCGCAGAGGGGGGTTAAACAGGGTTGTATACTATCTCCGTTACTTTTTAATTTGTTTATTGATGATGTTGTTAGCGTGATGACGGAGGAAGACATAGATGCACCGACAATCGCAGACCAAAAAATACCAATTCTTTTGTACGCGGATGACATTGTAGTTCTTTCTAAAACGATAAAAGGTTTGCAGTCTGGTTTAAACGCTCTTCGACAATACTGTAGGCAATGGGGTATGGATGTAAATATTCTTAAAACTAAAACAGTCACCTTTAAAAATGGATATGTGTACGGCCAACATGAAAAGTGGACCTATGGGGAGGAAGAAATTCAAAATGTTAAACACTTCGATTACTTAGGAGTAAGGTTTGATATGGGCGGAAAATGGAACAAGAACATGGAGTTTATAAAACACAAAGGGATTGGACAACTTTCTGAAGTATTAAGGATATTGACACGGGTACCAGATATGCCAGTAAAAACATTACAGACCATGTATGAAGCAATGGTTAGGTCCTCATTACTATACGGCAGTGAAGTGTGGGGATGGGAGAGGGTGGATAATGTAAATAAAATACAATGCAATTTCTGGAAGCGCATTCTAGGGTTGGGGAGGGGTACTTCAAACTACGGAGTTCTTCGGGAGGTAGGATGCTGGGAAGATGCTGTATTTGCTAAACTAAATGTAGTTAGGTACTGGCTGCGAATAATTAAAGGCGATCAAACAACTCTGAGAGCAATATGTTATCGTCATCAAATAAACAACATAGGGCAACCAAAATGGTGGGCAGCGGGGTTGCAACGCGAATTATCAAAAATTGGCTTAAATGATATCTGGCAAAGGGGTAATGAAAATACACACAGTGCTGTAAGAAAGGTCAAAAGACGACTATGCGATATAAACAGGCAGAAAATAGAATCTGAATGTAGACAAAGATCAACATTGGAGCTACAAAATGAAATAAAAACTAGGTGGGGTAAGGAAACATATATTTTGGAATTGAGTATAAAACAGAGGACTGGAATAGCATGGCTTAGGTTGGGAGGGTGGAAAGCTCGCAAGATTGTTGATAACGATGGCAGGAGGATTTGCCCATTATGCGGGGAACAAGAAGACTGGACGCATATTTTGGCAGCATGCGTGCAGACGGAGGGTATTAGGAAAAAACTATTACCGGAAGTATTTTTGGCTTCCAACAGACGGAGGACAGCATGCTGGGACATGATTCTAAACAGCCAAAACTGGCCAAGCTTGGGCACATACTTAATGAAAGTACGTGTACTAAGAGATAAGGTGTTTATGTAATTTTTCTTTAAACATATGTGGTGCTTGAGTACATGTGCGCGACTGTGTGTGTGTGTGTGTTTGAGTGTGTGATTCAGTGTGTTTTTTTTTTCAATTTTATATGTATGTATGTATATAGTGCGGTGATTGTAAAAAAATAGTTGTTTTCTGGTTGATACTGCAAGTCACGTATACAGACAAGGTATTTATCTAGAGAGCATGTACGGTCTTATGACCCATGCGACTGTGTTATGCAATTAATGTAATACTAAATACTTAATAAATACCACCACTACTACTACTACCATATGTAATTTACGTGGATGCTTCAGGTCACGGATATGGGTGTGTCCTAGCCCAATCAGATGAGGAAAATCAACTGCACGTGATAAGTACCGCTTCAAGAGGTTTAAGTCAAATAGAGAAAAATGCTTCGGTCACCGAATTAGAGATCTGTGCTGTGTATTACGCACTACAGAAATTTAGATCATATATATATCTACAGAAGGTTATTATATACACAGATCATGTGAGTCTTTCATTTATGAAACGTTGTCGGCTTACGAGTACTAAATTATCTAGGTACATCCATGAGATTCTTTCGTATGATGTTGAGGTGAAACACATTCCAGGAAAAACAAATGTTTTTAGCGATTTGCTGTCTAGGTTACATAACAACAGTGAAATACCGGAGAGAATAGAACGCCCTAAAAATGAAGTAACATTAATGAGTATTGAAATACCCTTGAGTAAAGGATTGATAAAAGAATTAAAAGGAATAGGGGACCAGCAGCGACGAGATGAGAAGTTAAATAAATTAATAAAAAAGGCCCCAGAAATAGATGAAAATATCAAGGGAAACACAGGGTTAAAAGGGGGCGTGTTATATAAACTACATGGCAGTGAAATACAGAAATGGAAGACATATATACCTAAGAACATGGAGAATGAACTCATAAGCACGTTCCATCAAGCTCTAGCACATTCTGGCTCAGAACGCACCGCTTTAATGATCCAAGAAAACCTGTATATTCCAAAATTACACCATAAAGTAAGGAGAATAATTTCGACATGCTTACAATGTCAAAAAGCAAAGCCACTGAATATACAATACGAATACGAGACAAACTCAATACTAAGAGAAAAACCAGGAATGTTAGTGACCTTGGACTGTCATGGTGAGATGCCCCGTAGTAAATTTGGATTTAGGTATATAATAGTGTTAATAGATGTATTTTCAAAATTTGTGAAAATTTACCCAGTCCGGAAGATTACAAGTGAAACATGCCTAAGGAAGATAATGAAGTCGTATGTTCCACAATTTGGAAAGATGAAGGCAATTTTATGTGATAATGCTTCAATATTTACCAGCAGAAAATTTGTAGACACCTTAAAAGAAAACGAAATCACGTTGTATCATTGCTCAAAATACCACCCACAAAGCAATCCCTGCGAAAGAATAATACGGGACATTTCGGTTTATTTGAGAATTTTGGCCAATAAAAAACACAGTGATTGGGCAAATCACTATCAGCGCATCGAAAGTATTTTAAATGAAAGTGTGAGCCCTACTACCGGTTATAAGCCCATCGAGCTGATGAAGGGGAAATTAATGGAAACACTCGAAGGGGAATTACCACAGACACTAGAAGCTAAAGATCCGAAAGCACTAACGGAAGAAGAGATGTTTAAGAAAGCTTTTGAAAGAATGGCCAATAAGACGCAGAAAAGAAAAGAAAAGTTTAAGAAGAAGAAACGAAAACACTGGTTGATCAAATTGGGAGACTTAGTATTGGTACGGGACAAGAAAAAGTCTAGCATTCTGAACAAAAGGTATCATAGAATGGAAAATTTATTTAAAGGTCCATACCGGGTGATTAACATTTTTGGCTCGGATACATTTGAGTTACAAGAAATAAAGAATTCCAAGATCGTAGGGAGATACCATAAACAGTTGCTCAAACCGTACAAATGTTTAGAGAATGAGAAGGGTGAAGAATATAATGAAAAGAATCAGGTTAGTTTTACTCGAAATGAGGTAACACCCCTGTGAACAAATAGTAAAGGTAATACACCCGATAAATAAGGATGTAAAGAAATAAATAAAGGCATAATAATTATGTACCAATATGTATGTAAATAGATTTAATTTTAGAACTTAAATTGGGTATTAGAGTATTTGTATGCGTCACAAGTTATTCGTGTGCGGGAAATGTATTGTGTATAAGAATGTCTCTCGGAAACCTGTTTTTAAAGGGAGAGTGTAGAGTGAATGACCCAAATATAAACATCACCGGTTTGTCAGAGCCCTTGTGAAGGAGCAGGTATAGCGAAGGGTCTCTGTCAACAAAACAAACGAACAAAGGCCATAATCAGAGGAATTATTCTGTAAAAGAAAATTGTATCAAGTGTTGAAAAATTTATTCTTTTCCAGAACAGGGCAATTTGAAACGGCAACTCTAGGCCGAGCCCAAGAACTATAATTACAGATAACTTATTAATTAACTTTTAGTGATGTTAAATCGTATTATGTAAATATCTTTTTCTCATACTGCTTGTATATTTTAAGAAGGGTGATTTAACATTATGTATCTATCTAGGTTATTAATATTAGTAGAGTTATAAATGGTTTAATGTAAATAATTTAAGCGCTATGTTAAAATACTGTCCACGAGGGAAAGTTTTAGCTACAGGAATAGTGCTTTCGAAGGCAGAAAACCTAGTTTTATTACCTCTCTCCGGTCGCTGTGCTATTATTCCTACAGCGAGGGTGTAGAGCCTTTGTCCCATTATTTGATAATTCGCCGTGACCAAGTGAGTGAGAAAGACAACCTTAACGGTAAATGTAGGAAAAGCCGCGATTTATATTAAAATTGGACCAATGAGATCCCTGAAAGTTTATTCGAAATAGTTAGACGCGTCGAGTCGCGCTAAAAATGGACCAATAGGAAAGGAAGCAGCCTCAGGAGCCTGAGACTATAAATGAATCTGTTTGGGGAAATTTCGGGGCAGTTTTGGTAATGTGTGGTCAGGGAGAGATGCTGCAGGATGCGTGAGATATCCCGCCAAGAAGGGAATCAAGTCAGCTTTGTAATGTCAGCTTAGTATTGCATTTTATTCGGCAGTTTATGTCATGTGTGGTCAGGGAGAGATGCTGCAGGATGTGTGAGATATCGCGCCAAAAAGGGAATCAAGTCAAATTTGTCATGTCAGCTTAGTATTGCATTTTATTCGAGAGTTTTCGTAATGTGTGGTCAGGGAGAGATGCTGCAGGATGTGTGAGATATCGCGCCAAAACAGGGAATCAAAAATAGTTTTAGCAACACACCTAAGATCCGCTACTCTGAAAGCGACAATAAGAATAGTTATATTTCGTGACATATCCACGCCATAGTCTAACAGCGGTGGACAGTATTTTACAGCGGCAATACCAGTTTTGTATACTACGAGTGTTAAATTAAATAAAAAGAAACGGCAGTGTCATCTTTTCATAAACAAAGCAAGTCTATGTCTTCCTATATCACCACCCGAGATCTACGTTTTCCTTTACCGAGGATAAGTCCATGCTCCCATATAATTTAAGGAAAATTACTGCAGCTAGCCGAGGATAAATTGAAGAACCAACACGCTGAGAACTTCTGGAAGCAACGGGAGAAGCATCAAGGTAAGCTACAGCAACGGATGAGGAGGTGATCGCCGCAGTGTATTACATTCATGTGCCTTTCTATACCCACAGTTATAATAAATGTAATTTTATTAAAAGAAATAAACACTCGAGGTATGAAGATATGAAAAGAGAAGCTCTTGAGTGACAACAGAAGATGCTTTAAACACTCAGCTACAAACCTGAGACAGATTTACATCAATGTGCATGGCTATGCTGATACGCTAATCCCAATTGAAATACAATGAAGGGCAGGAATCGTGTGAAGGATGCCCTGAAAACTGCTCAAGCAATCGCTCTTAAATTGTACACATCATACACACTCATTTATCTAAGCTTACATTTCTGTACATATTGTTACATGCTGGGGTGAGGGCCAAAAGGTTTCTAGAAAATGAATAAATTTAGTTCACCCCAGCATGCACATGGGGGAACGCAACTTGCTACAGCAAGTAGACCGGAAACTTGGTGTATACAATTTAGAGGAAGACGTGAGATTTTACATTACACAAAAACATTACTTAACACACATAACCTGGAATTTATTAACAAATGTTTGGCGACTCTACATTATGCACTAGGAAGAGAGGATGGAGGGAGATGCACCCGAATGACCACACGCATGTCTTACTACAACGACTGCACTCACTCAAGTGTCGCTATCTGTATCCTTCCTCCAACCGTGTCTAGTCAAGCCAGACAGTGTTGGCGTCATACCAGACGAATTTCAAATAGAGCCCTCCCTTTTGGCGTGACCTGTGCCAGAAGGAGGGATCGTTCAGCCGAAAAATCAAAGAAACCCAATAATGCTATGTCTAGTAGTGACAATGTAACACAGCAGTGCGTCTGGTAATGACAATGGACTTACTGATACGCCACAACATGCTTATGTTATCTGTTATGCAGTAAATGCAACTACGTACCGTAATGCTGCAGAAAACGTCTATATAATTTAGGAATGTTATTAAACAGCAAACTAAACACGCGTTTCATGTGATTTCCACCTTCTGAACTCAAAACAAACGTGTCTTATGAAAGATATCGAAAAAATAAAAAAGTTCGTATCCGCCATTCCTAAATGTATCACTTTGTACTCCCGCACTATCTTGTCGACGATAGGTATATGTGTTGAATATTCCAAATAACACATCGCATTCTGTTTCATCATCAACTTCACTTCGAGGTTTGAGCATGCGGCCCGTTCCGTCTTCACAATGTTCACACCTACCTTTTCCGTGGTCTTCTCATGCTTTGTTCCCTTTGGGATTATAATTCACAATTTTATTAGTATTTCTTGTCCATTCTTTTAACATGTTTCTCCATTTTCTTTGTGTTTCTCCAGCTTATCAGTTAATTATAAATAACGTCAGGTTTCTCTAACAACTGCGTTTCTTATAAGGTGCTTTCTGGTACATCTTTTTATGTTTTTTAAAAATCCTATTTCCACACTTATATTTTCCTTTTATTCTTCTCTTTAACAATCCCGTATTCACTTGCATAAGCTATGACTGATATTACCATTATCTTATAGAACTTTATTTTATTTTCCTTTTGCGATTTATCATTCAATGTTTTGGTAATTGCACCACACATTTTCTTGGAATTTATTTGCTTTATTTTCAATATTGTGGCGTATCATTATGGGATTACCAAACTCATTATTGTGTTGCATTGTCGATAGCATTATTGGATTACTTTGATTATTTTTCGGCTTAACGACTCCTTTGGCCCGGAACACGCCAGAGAGGGGGCTTTGTTTAGAACCGGTCTGGTATGACGCCAACTCTGTCTAGCTAGCTTGGCCACACACGGTTGGAGGGGGGGGGAATAAAATTAGCGTGACTTATGTGTGAGCAATTGAAGAAGCTAGTCGCATGTATGGTCAGTGCTCGACTTCGGGGCATGTCCCCTCATCCTGATTTCCTAAGTGCAATGTAGAGTCGCCAAACATTTGTCAATAAATTTCAGGTAATTTGTGTTATGTAATATTTTTGTATAATGACAAAACCTCACGCCTTCATCTAAATTTTAAACACCAAGGTCCCGCCCTCTTGCTGTCAGTTAGCTACGGTCCCCCGTGTGCGTGTTGGGGTGATCGATATTTAATAATTTGCTGGAAACCTTTTGTAACAACATATTTATTTCGGTCATAGTGTATGTTGCTTACCACACAATTAAAATCTGATACTAGTTCTACAGTTTCATTCTGTATTATTAGTTTTGATCGAGCCAGATATTTTCCACTCTGAACTATCACCTTTGATCTCTATATGGAGATTCGGAGATTGTAGAACTTTCTTATTTCTTTATAATATTGAATGTCATGCTCGTTTTCCTGAATTAGTGTAATGTCATCAGCATGTACCAAAATATTTTATAAACTTTATTATTTATTGTACGCTGGGCTTTACTTGGTTTTTCCACTTTTCTAATAGTAGATAGAGAAAGTATATTCACCAAAAAATTTGACATGTAGATTTCACCGGAAATAAATATTTTGAGGCCCCATGAATAAAAAGAATTATTTTTAGCAAAAATATAAGCTAGGTGTCTTCCATAGATGCAACACAAAGATTTTTAACAAAATCTCTCTTCATAAAGTACCCTTTGTATGGATTTTTTTCGAAATGTTTATTTTCTGAAATATTTTGATTTTGATTAACATACCATGCATTAAATATATTTACACGACAAATAAATGTAGATCCTGAATTTTCTGGCAATAGCCTGCGAAGTACTGCCATTCGGAAGCAATATTCCATATTTTTTAATAACCGGAAAACCATAAGAAATAGACAAAAGCTTACTACATGGAGAATATAATTATCTTTAACACACGCAATTTATTTCAAATACCTTATATTGCAGCTTCAGCCATTTCCGAGATATTTGCTGTTATTGGTTTGCATTTTTTTAAAGTCCTGTCGCTATTCAGCTCTTTCTGGCGATGTTATGGAAAGAGCGGCCCACATTTAAATATTTGACTATCGCTTCTGTTCCCTGCATCCCCTTTATACCTAAAACGAAATCTCTAAAGGTAAAGTTTACATGTTTGCATAGATAAAGCAGACAGAAAATAAGGTTTTATAAGAATATTTATCTATATAAAAATAAACAATAGTGGATTGGGAAAGTCATGTGAATGTAAAAATAATACTTTTTTATAGCTTCGTATAACTATATATTAGATAGGATCTGGTGACAGGGTGCATTCTTGTCTTATTCCGTAGTTTCTATTCCTGGAGCCTATTTATATTATTATTTTAGTTCCTTCAAAACAGATTGATTGTTTTAATAAACCAAAATAATATTCCTACAATGTTTACTTCTAATTAAATATACCTATTAGCTATTCCCAAAACATTTTTTGGGGTTCTATAAAAATCATCCTGTATTTTTTATATCTTTGAAGCTGCGGCAATTCAATCATCTTTTGTGAAGTTGAATGATAGACGCTAGGTCGGGACTTTCTAACGCAATTTGTCGCTTGTCATAACGAAAAACTACGGCAGCTGGCTTGAAATATTACGTGCCCTAGGGAGTGTTAAATTATTATTAGATTAGAGTTAATACATTGTCAAAATAGGGGTTGTAAAAGGCGAACATATTTCACAGAGAGAGCTATCAACTCTCAGGCTTGTCCTCCGCAACAAATGCTAGGAAAACAAATGAGAGACACGTTTCGAAATTTCATTTTGCACCAATTTCTATAGCCATTAGTTACTTTATGTTATTGAATTTCGTGTTAACCTATACGCTAGTCCCCAACGCTGCAGCTAACGCAATAAAGTATGAAGCAAATCCATTTCGACCTTTCCTTGGCCTAAACCAATAAAAGGGAAGCTGTAAAACATGTTGGAATATTTTAGAAGCGTGCTTGGCTCGTAATACAAATTGGAATATTTATATTGGCTCCTGTAAATAACTAACATTATAACCACCTTAAAATCTATTGTTTTCTGTTCCCTCAAGGATTCTTCGTATAATCCTCGTCATTATAAACGACGAGTTCCTTTATAAACACAAGGCTTATGCAGAATTTGAAGCATTTACTACATTTCTTTGCAAGTATGAATAGTTGTTGCTTTCTATATGGAGCGCCTGAAACTCACATTCCGGAGGTCCCAGTTTCGATTCGCGTTGGACCGTCCATCCTGACATTGCACTTTTTCATAGTTTTCCCAGGTTGGAGGGCAAATGCTGCGGAAATTGTATGATACAATGAACATTTCTGCCCTTCATTTCGTCTATTTCATTACTTTCACCTTTCAGGGCTACAGAGCCTGACAATTGACCTGAATGGTCCCTGATTTGTGGCGCATGCGGTAGATAACCTACTGCAACCTATAGAGATCTATTGCGGATACCACCTCCCAGAAGAGGGATACATTTGAATAAACCACAGGAGGCTACATGCCACAGACTAACCGGCCACAGAGACGCGCGGAAGTTCCTGGTTAGAAGATCCGTCCCAACACTGGAGCGGCCCAGAGAGATCAATTAAGGGCCCGTCCATTCAGGCAGTCGTCTGGTATCTACGGGGAATCCGTGCCATTTTGTTCGGTACGGCACGAAACTTACAATCCTTGCACATGGAACCTTGCACATACCGGAGAATGTAATTTATACCAAGAAGAGAAAATATAAAAATAAAAAGTTACTAGAATTTTACCGTAAAATAGTGTTTCTAATATCGCTATTTCTATTGTTTGATTTTTGAAGGAACTGTTACAATTGGTTTGTATTGTGTTTGTCACTTTTTACGTTTTGAAACAACAGATGGAATATCTCTGTGCTCATATGTCCCAAGTACTGGAGAGTAGGGTATGGATCTATCTGAATAAAAATTCTATCCTCGCTAAGGAATAAGCCAAAGAATTCCAGGTTTAAGGAGATACTAACTAGCAAAAAATACCTCAAAACTGCACTTTGAGTTTTTTGGACAGTCTTAATAGGAAATTCCTCTTTAATTTGTTATATACAGTTCGTAATTGTAGCAGTAGTATTAGTATTAGTAATAGTAGTAGTAGTAGTAGTAGTAGTAGTAGTAGTAGTAGTAGTAGTAGTAGTAGTAGTAGTAGTGTTTACTAAGCACTTAGTATTACGTTAACTGCGTAACACAACGCATGAGTCATAAGACCGTACATGCTCTCTAGAAAAATATCTGGTTTGTATATTTGACTTGCAGAATTGACCAGAGAACGACTATTTTATAATCACAACACTATATACATACACATAAAATGAAAAATACTCTGAAACATACACACACAAATACTCAAGTACCACATACATTTAAAGAAAATTTACATAAACACCGTATTTCTTAGTACACGTACATCCATTATGTGCCTAAGCTTGGACAGTTTTGGCTGTTTAGAATAAAGTCTCAGCATGCTGTCCTCCGTCTGTTGGAAGCCGAAAATACCTCCGGTAATAATTTTTTCCTAATACCCTCCGTCTGCACGCATGCTGCCATAATATACGTCCAGTCTTCCTGTTCCCCGCATAATGAGCAAATCCTCCTGTCATCATCATCATGATCATCAACAATCTTGCGAGCTTTCCACCCTCCCAACCTAAGCCATACTATTACCGTCCTCTGTTTTATACCTAATTCCAAAATATGTTTCCTTGCCCCACCGAGTTTTTATTACTTTCTTTACTACGTATAGTAAGTAGGGGAAGTATTGCATTCCACCCAAAAATTCGATACCGAGATTTCACCGGAAATACATGTTTTGAGGCCTTCTGAATCCAAAAATCAATATCTTCCAGAGATGCGACACGAAGATTTTCAAGAAAATCCCCCACCCCAGATTACCCTTTACATGGAACATTTTTTGAAAATTTTAATTTTCTCAAAAATGGCTCTAACGACTTTGATTAAAATATCACATATTTAAGATCTTTCATGACAAATAAAATGTATATCTTGAATTTTCTGGGAATGTCTCCTAAAGCATTCTTCATTGTGAACGACTTTTGCATAACTGGTAAACCATAAGAGATAGACAAAATTTTACTACACAAAAATTGTAGACCGCGTTAAAATACACAACTTATTTCATATACATTTTTTGTTGAGTGAACCCTTCTCGAGATATTGCTTGTTATTCCCTTAAATTTTTCAATACATATACTTTTTCTCAAATAGGAATTCGTTATTAATTTTTTTTTGTCCTGGCAATGCAAAGGGAATGGAATACTCCACATAGCAACCAGCATTAAAATATTTGACTATCGCTTAAAGGCTGCCAATTCCCCTTGTATCTACAAGAAAATTAGCAATAAGTTTAACATCTCGATTAACATGAAGCATATGGAGAATAAGCGTTTGTAAAAATAGTGTGTACAAGAGTAGAGAATGTCATGTGAGTGTAACACATCAGATGTTTTAATTTTGTAGCTCCAATGTTGATCTTTACCTACATTCAGATTCTATTTCCTGCCTGTTTATAGATGTATATGTAAGCACAATACCTTTCAATATAATTCTATAAATGTGCTGCATCTGTCATTTTGTCTGTGAATTATGCACTATTTCACAAAAATAACCATAACTCCTTAACATGTTGGCGTAGAGGTAAACCTTAGCCCATTGTTTTAGGAAACGTCGGTATTATATTACATATGCCAGTTTCTGTGTGCTAAATCCCCGTTGTTTCTTACTTTGCAGATATAAGCGAGCGTGTTCTCTCCATTTTTGCTTTGAAGGGCTTCTTCTACGAATGACATTTTCTGGTATAAATGACCCATTTTCTTAAAAAGCATTGAAGATAGGTATATTAAATTTTAGAATCATAAAAAATTACTTCTAAGTACTCTTGTGCATCACATTTTGTGTGAATAATGTTATTACTTTCACTACCATATACATAGTAGGTAGAGAAGGTATTGCAATCCACCCAAAAATTTGCTACCGAGATTTCACCGGACATACATATTTTGAGGCACCCTAAATCCAAATAAAGCACTTTTGGAGACAATTTCACCAAACATTCGATACCGATATTTCACCGCAAATACATTTTTTGATGAAACTTGGGCCCCTGAATCCAAAAAAGGATTTTTAGAAAAAGGTCCTGTTTATGTGTGTGTATGTGTGTCTGTGAACAGTATAGCTTAAAAATGAAAAAAACTTAGTATTTATGTTCAGTACCTTCTAAAGATGCGACACGAAGATTTTCAACAAAATTCCCCCGCACCAAACTACCTCTTATGTGGAAGATTTTTCGAACTTTTTATTTTCTAAAAAATGCCTGTCATGATTCTGATTGAAACACCATATATTAATGATGTTTACATGACAAATAATATGTTACCTTGAATTTTCTGGGAATAGTGTTAGAAGTTCCCTTCATTCGGAAGTAGTTTTGTATAACTAGTAAACGTTAAGTGATAGCAAAAACCTGCTATACAAAAAATGTAGAGCTCTTTAAAGCACATAATTTGTTTCAAATAAATTTTTGTGGCATCAGCCATTTTTGAGTTATAGTTATCAATGGTTCGAATTGCTCATTATCTATCTTCTATAAAGTCCTTTCAACATTCAGTTGTTTCTCGCGATGTCATGGAAAGAGTATGGAATTTTAAGACCAGCATATAGCGTCCAGTCCTTAAACATTTGACTGTCGTTGTTTCCTTTGTATCTAAAACGAAATGTGTAATGTAACTATATCTGCAAAAGGTTTATTTGGATTAAAATGAAGTAGAGAGAAAAATAAGCCTTAATAAGATTACTTTTTATACCCACTAAAAAGCGATAGAGGGTAGAAAAAGTCATGTGAATGTAACACATCAGAATCTTGTATAATATAATTATAGATGAATTTTTAATCAAATAATGGTACAATTAAGAAGATAGTCCTATCTTCCTTAAATAAATGCATTGTATAAACGTATTTAGGTAATTTTAGAAGACATGCATCTACATTGTGTAAGAATATCTTAGTTTGTGATAAACGTTTAAAATTGGCGTAATAGGGCCTTTAATCGCCCCTTAACAGACCTACCAGACTCAAACATTACTGTGTGATTAATGACGCTAAGAACACAACAGTTAAAGAGCGTCCATAAATAAAATAATCAAACAAAATCCATACCTTCCTGCTTTCGACGTCACCGCAAAACCCCAAGCCGAGAGCATGTATAGAATGCAATGTTTGTTGTCTAGAGAAAGAGATAGGAAATGAGGGCGCTGACATTGGTTATTGCCTAATGAATCACAAAATTAATATTCATTGATGTGTATGTTTTTTCCCTAAAAACATTTGTTCTTCAAGAACGAATCTTTCAAATCGACTTAGTTTGCAACACAGCGGTGAAAGAGAGAGTGAAGGAGAAAGGGGATTAAGGATAATTATCTTATTTTATTTTTAAGCATGTATAAGAGAATTCACCGGCCAATCTTATAATCCTAATTTTGCATTGAGTGGATTGTTTAACTGTCGTCGTTTCTAACGCTCCTCATATGGCCTATAACCTTCGGGGGCTGCTTAATTTCGTATTTCGATGACTGGACCCATTTCTGAGGTGGAGGCACGCAGCGGGCGTTCATTACCTCCGATGGTAGGTTGATGACGAGGATGGCGTTAAAATGAGAAGACCTATAGCTTTTACCATGGACTCCGAACCATGTTGGGCCTTGGGAATACTTTCCATGAGGTCGTCGATAGGACCGACTTAAAAATGTCATCCCAGAGCCAGAAGTCGAACCCCGGACCCTCAGTACAAGAGCCGGAAACGAAACCACTGCGCTACCCCGGCGCCTGGTTGTTTAATTGTTGTACTTTTTCACAAATTAAATTAGCCAATTAGCCCAATAATTTATATATTGTTTTACTGTTTCCCTTTTAATAAGAAATTCATATTAAAATGATAACATGGCAAAAATGATTCTGTTTCTTTACATCAGGAGGCAGTTGTGTTTTGGTCCACAGAATATGACGTTTTTCGACGATAGTGTAGGTATTTTGATGCAGTTCCCGTCCATGTTTCATAGTAGAAAGTTGAATTTTTTGCAATCAGTACTGGTAACCTAATCTATCTGCGTGTTTTGTCTGCATTACTGTTCGTATTTGCATTAACTAAATTAAATCATCTAGCTTTTTATATATTCATTATTTCAGACATGGAATATAATCACATGTGATGGTTGAATTTCACTACCTAAATCTTTCATGGATCTTTAATTGCTATTATGTGCTAATATTTATTTAGGACTAATTTCTTGCAGTAGCTAAGTATGAGCTACAAGTTATTGATTTGTTTTAGGTCAACAACCAGGCGTGGATAAACGACAGCTAGTTCGCCAACAAGATTAATATTGGTAACCTTGCTAATGGATCGATCACAAACAACAGGTATCAGTAAACTATTAATTTTATTGTTGCGTCAGTGCTATTTCTATTATTCCCTATTACGGAAAAAATAGTAGAAATAAACATACGTTAAATGCATTGGAGAATCTCGGAAGCAGGAAATACCTGACTTCTTTTCGTATTTTCAAAACCGTCCTCTTTCTTCAACGATACACCTACAACATTAAATACAATATACTGTTACCACCTGTTGCGCCTATTTATTTACGTTTAATAGGTTAGTGTAGTAGAAGGAGAATAGAAACTAACACGCTGGGGAGGTTTCCATTTTCCTTGATTCAAACGGAGCCATTCCCCCTCTAATTTGCACGACGCCCCACAATGGCTTAGTGAAATGTTTAGAGAAATTAATTGCCCATTAGTAACCTGTTTAGTCCTAATGCAAGTGTCTGAGATAGCTTGCTTCGAAAATTATTTCGGAAATGTCTGCTAATAGAATTAGTTAGTCTTATACGTAAATTATCGCTCACACTAATAGCAGTTTCAATACCTCCGAACGGCTGAATAGTTATTACCTATTAATAGTGATGCGAAAGATAAGGCAATATATCCACATAAGGGGTATTACGTGGCCTTCATTAGTGGAGTATCCCTCCTCAGAGACTTTTTTCACAAATGTACAATGCTTCTGCTGAAGTTATAATGTACCACCTCTTCAACCATTTTCCAGGTGTGGCTTCTTAAACCTCCAATTACCATTTAATTAATTCCCTTTACCTCCCATAATCTTTATGAAATTATTGTACAAAGATGTACTAGATTTTTACAGAGAATCATCACCTTTACACCCTTACTTGAAATTTTATAAAAAGTAAAATACCCTAATATACACGGAAGTGGATGTAATATATCGGCAGATTCTGCATTTCTGATTTTTACAGAGAATCATCACCTTTACACCCTTACTTGAAATTTTATAAAAAGTAAAATACCCTAATATACACGGAAGTGGATGTAATATATCGGCAGATTCTGCATTTCTGATTTCCTTAACATTCTGCAAGCAGTCTTCCAAGTTTTGACTTTCGGTGGTAAAAAAGTTATCGAAATGTTTACATAATTGCAGGTATGACATTGAGACAGAATGTCCCCGAATTAATTTTATTATGTGCTATTTTATTCAGTGTAGAATTTGATGTATAAAGGATCTATGTGTACAATGTGAAAACCATGTAAATAGTAATTCCTGTATAATGTAATATTTGTCGTGTACATAATGTTCCTGTTTAACTAAGTTTAGAATGTCTTGAACTCTGTAGTTATGGTAAAATATGCTGTTTGCATGTGCAGTGAAAACGAGATGTTTTGTGTTAGTCTAGGGTAAGGTTTTATGACTCTATTTGTTTCCGCTCCGGAAGTATGGACCGAAGGAAAATAACACAGAACGACAGTTTACTAAGAGAAGCCCGGGAAAAAGGTCACATGATATATACAAACTAACAAACAATAAATCCGATACCAAAACCTTAGGTGGGAGATTGTGGTCTTTAAATAGTCGAGATTCACCCCAAAAATAAAACAGTTGACTTTTAGATACTGACGAGGAATCCACGACCCTCCGTCAAACAAAATTGGCGCGCAAATGGTATCCTATACAAAGTGATAAGTGAACAGGAACATTATGTAGTGTTATATTGAAGAAGTGACAATAAATAGTCATAAACCAAACATTATGGTGAATAGTAAATTATCCTCTGGGCTCCTAGTACCACCACTGAGATCGACGAGCTTATTAACAATCATGATAGGCAGAGTCCATGCAAACATCACCGCTGAGAACCAACTAGCCAGGGTAACAGCAAGAATCACCGTATAGTTAAATCAACCAGCCAGGACAACAAGACGAAGCCACGTGGGATGGAGAAAACTGGTACAGTGAATTTTAGCATTACTTCTGTATCTACCACTACACAGCGTTCGACTCCAACTCACTCCAACTCGAGCGGGCATTGAGGCCCCGACGCAACATTTTAACCAACACCTTATCTTTGGTCCAGTAGTTATTTAATAGCATAAAGACTACACAATTTTCATGTAAACCAGAGACTCTCATATCAAATCCTATCCGAAATAGTGTGAAACTGCTGAAAAGGAAGCCTCCAGGCTATCAAGTTAAACGTTTTAGAAATCGTACATAGTCTGTAACAATCGAGAAAAATAATCTTCTGAGTGGTTAATAATTATAATAATATATCGATTACCGAGAGGGATGGCTGAGACGTTGACGTCGTGCGGGAGGTCCTAGGTTGAAATCCCGTGGGCCGACCAATCTGACAGGGTTTTTTTGTGGTTTCCCTCACCTGCTAAGGTAAATGTCAGAGTGAATGTTTAATACCACGACCTAAAATTCCACCTTAAGTTCGACCTTAAGTCTAAAACGGTAGTAAAAATGAAAAAAAAAAATCTATCTGCAAGGCACGAAGCAGAAGACCCGGCTGCTATGCACTAGGGTCTCTGTGGACACGACGAAACGGCTGGTTATAGACATGAGACCTAGAAGGCTAACTGTCCGCCACATCTCGATCTAGGAGTTATCCACTAACAGATCCGTCGCGATATGACATTCCTCTGTAGTTATAGCGACGTAAAATAAATAGAGTAATATAAAATATATCGATTGACTAACTTCTGATAATGGACACAATGCGCTTTATTTATACAATTTTTCAGTATATACTGATAATGGACTAGATTGTAATATGGCAAGGAAATACATACAAACTTTCCTACATGAGGTTTATTAAAATATTTTGGAATACGAGTACATGTCTTATCGTTGTAGCAGATTCTCCCTATCTAGGAAACATTCTCATGTCGTATTATAATAAAATGGCGTCTACAGGGTTCACTTTTTGACCAGCTCTTTTACACCATTATTCTAGCATTTAGTTGTCTGATTTCGCATAAATAATTTATTTGGTATTATCTCCTGAACCTAAATATGTGACCATATAATTTCTTAACTTTTAACTAAATTTCCGGGCTCCGGTCAGAGGTTAACAACCAGAGAAAATAAAGCTTATGCTACAGTAACACTTTGAACTAATAATCTCAAAATCGAATTGCAGCGTTGTTGTTAAATACTTATATACGTTTCTTTGAGTAGTTTAAATTACTGTGCATTTACTACATAGGTTCCAAAAATCTGTGATAAATGTTCTCTTAAGAAAAATATATATACCAGTAAAATCTTATGTAACACATTTACATGACTTTCTCTACCAACGTCAAATTCTCACATATTCATTATATATTTTATTATTCAAATAAAATGTGATGTAGGTTCTCTAAATTACATATGCCAAATGCAGAAATTCAAAGACGAACAGGAAGAATTTTTTCATGTGTTCAGAAGATAGAAATCAGGCAGTTATGGTATGACCATATGAAAGGAATGAAGAGGAAGGATGGTTAAAAAGAGCTCTAAATACAGGGAGCAGAAGGAGAAGAGGAAGACTTGCAACGCAATGGAATGAAGGAATTAAAACCGCTATGCTCGATAGGGCTATTGGGGAAGATGAATGAAAAGAGACTTGGCGATCGAAATGCGGGATAGGGCAAAAGTTTAGGATCCCCGCTTTAAGAAAGATAAACAAATCGCGATTATTCTATCCTCGCTACATTACAGGCGATATATTTTTACCTACGAACTGTTTCAAATTAAGCAAGAAGGTGGAAATACGGTTAAAAACTTTATTTGTGGTCACAAGCTCTTACGATGGAAACAATTGAAAAGGGAAAGAGAAGCATGAATCACAAACTTTCAAGCATATCCGTTATGTAACGCTAAACTTGCATATAAACTTGTAACATGGAGTATTTTGGAAAGAGATAGCTCTACGAAAAAGCTATTTAAAACGAATTGTGTATTGTAATAAGCTCTACATTTTTCACGCAGCAACTTCTTGTGTATCTTTAAGATTTCATTCTTATACAAAATAATACAAAATTCAATCAAATAATCGGGAGTGACAGGATATTCGTAGAAAAGTTTATATATATACGTACATTTTACTTCACGTGTTAATATATTAAACGTTATTATGGCAGTTTAAACAAAAAGATAACAATATTTATCCATATAAAGCGTAATTTACGAGTAGATTTTTCTCGAACATTTTTGTATCGCACCTTTGGGTAATGCAGATCTCGATATCCAAGTTTCAGTGTAATACGATACCTACCTACTCTTAGGTAAAACTCTGATGTGTTACACTCACATGACTTTATCTACTCTTGTAAAAACTATTTTTACAAACGCTTATTCTTAATCTACTTCAAATCGAGATAAACATTTGCAGTTTCTATCTTATTGCTAATTTTCTTGTAGGTGTAAGGGGAATATGGTAGGCTTAAGCGATAGTCAAATGTTTTAAGAGCTGGTTGCTATGTGGAGCATTCGATTCTTTTTGCATGTCCAGGACACAAAAAATAAAGCATTTTTGGAAACATGTCCGCATGTATGTCTTGTGTGTCTGTGTGTGTGTGTGTGTGTCTGTCTGTTAACAGCATAACTTAAAAACGAAAAGTTGAATAAACACCAAACCTGGTATTTAGGTCCAATATATTCCAGGGATGTGACATGAAAGCTTTTCAAGAAATCCCCCCACTCCAAAACACCCCTTACATGGAACATTTTTGAACATTTTTACTTTCTCAAAAACGGCTCTAATGATTTTGATTAAAGTATCATATGTTTAAGACATTTTTATGGCAAATAAAATGTATATCTTGAATTTTCTGGGGATGTCCCCAAAAGTTCTCTTCATTCTGAACGACTTTTGTATAACTGGTAAACCGCAAGAGATAGACAAAATTTTACTACATAAAAATGTGGATCTCGTTAAAACACACAA
This sequence comes from Deroplatys truncata, assembly GCA_030765065.1. Lineage (NCBI taxonomy): Eukaryota > Metazoa > Arthropoda > Insecta > Mantodea > Mantidae > Deroplatys > Deroplatys truncata. The sequence goes on along the minus strand of CM060978.1, from coordinate 213,503,313 downwards.
TACATGTCACAAACATTTTTTTGTAAAGTGGACCATTTTCGAGATATTCCTTGTTATTTCTTTGAATTTACGCAATACTTACACTGAGAATTCGTTGTTCTTTTTTTATGTACTTGACATGCAAAGAGAATTACATTTTACACATAGCGACCAGTTCTAAAAACATTTGACTATCGCTTAAGCCTACTATGTTCCCCTTGTTTTGTATTTGCAAGGGCAATATAGAAATGCAGTAGCCTTTAAGCATAGACATGTCTCTTAATAGTTGGTTTGTAGGTGCAGCACCATTCTCTTTGCCACCGATTAATACTCTCTGCATATCCAAGACAGAAAAATGAATAACGAATTTCCATTTGAGAAAAAGTATAAGTATTGGAAAACTTAAGGAAATAACAAGCAATATCTCGAAAATGGTGAACTTTACAAAAAATATATATGACATAAATTGTGTATTTTAACGCGATCTACATTTTTTCTGTAGTTAAACTTTACCAGTTATACAAAAGTCGTTCACAATGAAGAATACTTTTTGAATCATTGCCTGAAAATTCAAGATATACATTTTATTTGTCATAAAATGTCTTATGCATATTATACTTTTATTCAAAACCGTTAGAGCTGTTTTTGGGAAAATAAAGATTTTCGAAAAATGTTCCACGTAAAAGGTAATCTGGGTTGGGGGGATTTTCTTGAAAACCTTCGTGTCGCATCTCTGGAAGATACTGAACCTAAATATCAAGTTTGGTGTTTATCCCACTGTTCGTTTCTGAGTTATGCTGTTCACAGACACAGACAGACAGACACACAGACACACGTACGGACATATTTCCAAAAACATTTTATTTTTATTCAGGAGGCTTCAAAGCATGTATTTCCGTTGAAATCTCCGTATCGAATTTTTGGGTGTAATGCAATACTTCCCCTACTTACTATACGTAGTAGAGAAAGTAGTAAAGTAAAAATGTGTACAGAGCTTACTGCGGTGAATAGAAGATTTTCTGATATCAAGTTTCCTTACTAACCACAAATGAAGGATTTGTATTAAATAACTAACCAATTCTCAACCAAGTAAAAATAAACCATATTAAGCCCGTTTTCAGCATAAATACACTGGACATACTGTTATTAATAAAATGTATCTCCACAGTTTCTTGAAAAGATTCTTTAGTGGATGCCGTTTTATTTTTATTCGGAGCTAGTCCCAATTCCGAGGTCTCAATTTCTTGAATGCACTATTAAATTACCTGGTTCAAAAATGGTGTATACAATTAAGGTCAGTGGAAACACCCGGTTTAACTTCCCAAATATTTGAAAAATCTCTTCTGATAACAATCAATGGGTAGCTGTATGGTCCTTTGTGCCATCCAGTATCATCATGATATTTCATACCTAATATAATAACTTTCTGTCGCTAATGGTAGTCTATACTATAGTAATTAAATCCCTGTCTGATCATTTATAGATGAAATTTTATAAAGATATACATTTTATTTGTCATAAAAGACAAAGCGTATTAATTTTCTTACTACGTATAGTAAGTAGGAGAAGTATTGCATTCCACCCAAAAATTTGATACCGAGATTTCACCAGAAATACATTTTTGGAGTCCTTAAATCCAAATAAAGCATTTTTAGAAACACATAAATGTGTGTCTGTGTGACTGTTTGTCTGTGAGCAGCGTGGCTCAAAAACGAAAGGTCGGATAAATACCAAACTTGGTATTTAGATTCAATATCTTCGAAAGATGCGTCACGAAATTTTCAATCAAAATTCCCACCCCAAACTAGCCCTTACATGGAACATTTTTCGAAATGGCTCTAACGAATTTTTAAAATGCCATATATTAAAGATGTTTACATGAAAAATACAGCGTATACTTTGAATGGTGCCCTCTTTATTCGAACAGAAGTCTGTATAATATTATTTAACTGGTAAACGTTAAGCAATACACAAAAATGTATTGCACAAAAGCCGCAGATCTCTTTAAAACACACGCTTTGTTTTAAATATGTTTTTTGTAACATAAGCCGTTTCTGAGATATGCGTTGTTAAAGGTTCGAAGTGTTCATTTCTTATCATTCTGTTAAAGCCCTTTTAACATTCAGTTGTTTCTCGCGATTGTGGAAACAATACGGAATTTTTAGGTCAGCAAATAGCGTCCAGTTCTTAAACTTTTGACTATCTCTGTTCTGTTTGTATCTATAACGAAATGTGTAATGTAGCTATTTCTGCAAGGATTTATTTGGATTAAAATGTAGTAGATAGAAAAATAAGCTTGAGTAAGAATAATTGGTGTATTCACCAATAAAGATAGAAGGTGGTAAAGTCATGTGGATGTATCACATCAGATTTTTTTATCCTGTATTTTAGAGCAGTATGGTATTTAAATTGTAAGAATTCTTGAGAATAGATCATTTTCATTTTATGCAAAATTTCTTCCCAGACAAAAAGTTGCTCATTCATTCACTAGTGGTTGCTAAAATTCTAATATCGCATATCCTACTGTGATAAGAACAGTTCATGTTTCTCCATTTGAGGCAGTATTTTTAACACTTAAATGATTTCAGTCTAATTGTATAATATAAAATAATAACTGCCCGCCTTAAAGCAATATGCATATAATATATAAAATGTATGTAACAGTCATTGATTTAATGTTTATATTATTATGTACATGTTTAATAATGTTATGTGAATGTATTATGTAATTTAATAATGTAGGAGCTGTGAGAATAGAAGCCGATAATTGCTATAAATGAGGTAACAATAAGTTAAACTTGAGGCAATAATGAATTAGAAAGTTTAATAATGCTACTAATAATTCTTGGAACAATAATGTAATATTTAAAACAGTTTATAAATAGCCAATCAAAAACTAGAATAGCTGAAAGTTAAATAAAAGTATTCTATTGGAGTAGGATTAGCCATATCAGAGACTTGAAATACAGAAATTTACATTTTTAAGCGGTAAACGGCAGATGCTAGAAGGCAACGTTCCTGAGTAGTTCGCTCGGTACGTATTCAGTGTGAGACATAAAAAACTCATTACGGCGTGAATAATATAAATTTTACGTGTTAAAAAGTACAATTAACAAAAATCTCATAGCTCTACAGCAGGATATATCAGTGAAGTGTTATTTAATCGTGTGAAAGATTAATAAAACGAAGTTATATACTATTATAATTTGTGTAACCCTTCATTCTTTAGCCGATTCAGCCCTGCTAAGAGATACGTGTTAACTACAAATGACTACTGACTAAGCCTAGACATATATACATATATAGTATTTAAATAAATATTAAAATGACAAAGTTGATTTTTAAAGTGTGAGCGAAGGCCACCGGAAAGTTTGTATCGTACGTAAGGCAGTTATTTCATCAAGTTTGGCTTCCCAACAGTGGAACTAAAATACACCCTCACTTTTGTTTGTAATTAAAGCATTATAGAGTAGTATTTCACTAAAATTGTCTTATACATACAATGTACTTTCGTGACAGTAAAACATAATACAAAACAAATAAAGACTTTTGTAGAAACTTGAATGGTACAATCGCTATTCTTTTTACTCTGTTGATTTACACGGGTGTCATTTGGTTGCTGTCGATATTTTTTCCCTTTCGTGTTCCATCAACTCGACGTTTCAAGTGCCGAAAGCCATCAAGTAAGTAAACACTAACAAAAAACGAGGATAGGTTTAGCTGCAACTCTTTCACAGGTACTTGATCAATAAAATCCCGCTCTGTGATTCGAGATTTCTACCTCAATGTTTGCTTTTTATGGTGGAAATGAGAACAGTCTTGGAGAAAAGTGTATGTGAATCTTACCAACTTAAGTCATTAGCGTGAAATCCTAAGAACATTTTGCGGGAACAAATCAATTTGCAGTGTAGTAACCGTTAATGCGATCTATTTTCCTTATTTTGCAGCTCCTAAGATATATTTATTTCAACGAGCTTTCTGACTTTTGTCATCTGCAATAAGTAGAAGGAAAAAACAATAAATATTTCATTAAAGCGAACTGTTGTTATATAGTTATTTATGAAAGAAGTGTTAAAAACTGGAGTATTACTTTGGGAGTAGTAATCCTACAAGCAAAATAAAATCGGTTTTAATATGTGTTGTCAGGTATTATCTTTTATACAGCCTTGAATATTAACTTATTACCTATCGAGCTGAAATTTGTGTGGAAATAGTAGTATACATTGCGTAATGGTGAGTTCTGTTCTGTTATTGTGTGGCCTTAATAGCACCAGTTCTGACAACGAAATCACTTACACAAGCATAACATTCTGTAATATATGGTAAACTGAGGGAAAAACAAATTAACAGAATAAGCATAATAATAATTCTATTGATGAAATTAATTGTTCTTTCACACAAGCCGTGTGTTGGACAGGGTTGGAAAGGTAGAATCAGATGACTGAAAAATTCAATGCCATAGCCGGGATTTGAACCACGGATCTCCCGGTCTCCGTCCGGTTGCTCTAACCACTGAGCTACCATGGCAACATGCCGACACGACATTAAATTCTCCAGCTGATTCGCATGGTGCCATGGTAGCTCAGTGGTTAGAGCAACCGGACGGAGACCGGGAGATCCGTGGTTCAAATCCCGGCTATGGCATTGAATTTTTCAGTCATCTGATTCTACCTTTCCAATAATTCTATTAATAAACATATTTTGTTTAACACTGCTATTATTCCTTTGGTGTAATTTTGATGGTGACTGTGCAAATTTTACAACTTGAAATATTAATTCCTTGTACAGAGGAAGTAAAATTGGTATTAACAACATCTTGATTACATTGTTTGGAATGGAAACCCTTAAATTCATTGAAAAAAAAGCATATCCGTGTCATTCAAATAATCTATCATTACATAAATTGATACAAATCCTCCGCTTACTATATCTTATTTTCCATTGCAAGATACAAGGATGGTTACAATGGAGTGCTATCGTATTGATAATCTTATTCCATCAAGGGTTACCAACTTTAGTTTTTAGTATGGGTGGTTCGTGCTAAAAGCTCTACGTTTAGTGCCAGTTGCCTAAAAATATTTAATATGGCCATTGCGTACACAAGACTAATTACTAACACCAAACTGAAGGAACGTTATGCTAATATTATAAAGAAACAAAATTTGTAGATAATTGATTTGTGTACGTATACAGGGTGAGTCAGACTAACACCGAATAATTTTAAGGCGTAATTATAGGTTATATTTGAGTATTTTATAGTAGGAAATGTTGTACGTAAACGTCTTATTATCGAGCTAGAGGACATTAACGGTTTTCAAACGCCGCGTTCGCGTTAGATGAAATTCTCTGAAACAGATGCCTGTTCCCCACGGCAATCGCCTATGTTTGGTTTCTTTGCATTTTGGAATATCGCTCGTGTTCTATTTTTACTTTCTTTACTACGTATAGTAAGTAAGGGTAGTATTGCATTCCACCCAAAAATTCGATACCGAGATTTCACAGGAAATACATGTTTTGAACCCCTGAATCCATAAAAAGCATTTTTGGAAACATGTCCGTGTGTGTGTGTCCGTGTCTGTGAACAGCATAACTCAGAAACGAACAGTCGGATAAACACCAAACTTGATCTTCAGGTTCAGTATCTTTCAGAGATGCGACACGAAGGTTTTCAAGAAAATCCCCCCATCCCAGATTACCCTTTACATCGAACATTTTTCGAAAATGTTAATTTTCTCAAAAATGGCTGTAATGATTTTTATTAAAATATCATATGTTTAAGATATTTTCATGAAAACTAAATGCATATCTCGAATTTTCTGGGAATGTCTCCAAAAGTATTCTTCATTGTGAACGACTTTTACATAACTGGTAAACCATAAGAGCTAGACCAAATGTTACTTGACAGAAAATGTAGATCGCGTTAAAATACACAATTTATGTCATATATATTTTTGTTGTTGAGTGAACCATTTTCGAGATATTGCCTGTTATTCCCTTAAATTTTTCAATATATACATACAATACATTTTCTCATATTGGTTATTCAATTTTTTTTCCTAGTAATGCAAAGAGAATGGAATACTCCACATAGCAACCAGCTCTTAAAATATTTGACTATCGCTTAAAGCCTAGCAATTCCCCTTGCATCTACAAGAAAATTATCAATAAGATTAACATATCGATATCTCGATTAACGTGAAGCATATGGAGAATAAGCGTTTGTAAAAATAGTTTGTACAAGAGTAGAGAAAGTCATGTGAGTGTAATACATCAGATTTTTAACACTGTTTATATCACTATTCGGCGGCGCCGTGGTCGAGTGGTTAGACCGCTCGCCTCCCACCGAGGCGGCCCGGGTTCAATCCCAGGGACCTGCATGTGGGATTTGTGGTGGACGAAGCGGCGTCTGGGCGGGTTTTCTCCGGGTTCTCCGGTTTCCCCCGCCATTCATTCCACCAATTTCTCCATCATCACCTTTCCTTTCATCTATTTCACCAACATTTCGTTTCATCTACTTCCTTCATCCCATACCAGGCATTGGGCTGATCCCCCATCCTGGCTGCTCTGTCTGATCCATGAGTGTCTGCTCCTCGACAGGCCTCTGACCCCAGGCACCCGCTTGTAAGTCCTGGGGGGTGTAAGTCCTACATAAGAGGAGGGTAAACAGATAATGAATGAATGAATATATCACTATTAACCTAAAACCTGTGTTCTGTTATTTAAGTGGTAAGAGACTGCGTCGCATATTATACAGCATTTTATCACTCTGTGGTTCCTGCAAGAATTGTAGAAAATCAATCTCAGCAGTCAGGATATACTAAATTGCTCCATTTACTGGAAGGACTTTCAATTCTAAAGCCTATAATTGTTCCACTTTACTTACGCAGAACTAGCAGACATGCATTACGCTTATTGTGATGCTTGGGGAATGCGAAAAGGGTACGAGATCTTTATGCTGAGCATTACCCAAGGAGACATTTGCCTCATTACAACACTTTTACTGCCGTACATCAACGACTGCGGCAAACAGGAACTTCCCAAAAACAAGCGCATCTTTCGGAAGTCCAAAGGAATATAAGAACAATGGCTCTAGAAGAGGAGGATCTTGACCGGGTCCATAAAGCCCCTTGTACACGATCAAACGTTTTTTCAATTTAAGAGTTTGCAAGAAAAATTGTCAAATATTTTTCAATATGTGACCAGATTGGACAAGACTTGACAATGTCATAAATGTGTATTTACAAATTGTCTTTTTTAAAACTGAAATCCTTCAGAACACATTAATAAATAATTTATCAGGCACAAAGGAGTTAACTATTTGCGTCATGGTATAACAGTTTGCAATGAAATACTGTTCTATACCAATATTATGTAGCACTTTCATGTATCATATCCAATGAAATCACATTACGATTATGGAATATAATGGAAATAACACCAACTGATAGGTTAACCACACTATATAACATTGCATTATTGTACACTTAGGTCAGAAATCTGCCTGGCAATTATTTCTTCATAACCTCCTTCATCTGCTTCATCTTGTGGTATCCCACAGAGACCTAAACATACAGATATGGCCAGCTTATGTATAATCTAATCAGTTCGCATACAACATAACTTGGCCGGATAGCCATTTTTGTTTACTTTTCCCTTTCCGCCATGTTACAGATTTCCTGACGCACTGTAAATGCATTTCATTGGCTAGAGCCATCAAATCTTTGTCAAATTTTTGATCGTTTAGAGCACGTCCTTATTTGCTTTCAAGACTTTCAAAGATTTTAAAAGTATTGGAAGCAATATGACTTGAAAGTTGTAAAGTTGTGACAACTCTTGAAAGGTCTTGTAAAGTATTGAATTTGATAAAAATTTCATCGTATACAAGGGGCTTTATTCTCCGCTAACAAGCACAAGAGCAATGGTGCATGCCATTCATAAAAGCCAATCTTCGGTTACTAGAATTCTGCGCAAATAGCAATTACATCCGTGTCATCTCACCCGAGTTCAGGCACTGCGGCCAGATGACTTTTCACCCCGCTTACAGTTTGTCCTGTGGTTTCTTCATAAGTGCATTGATCAACCAAGATTTCCTGTAACCACATTGTGGACTGACGAGAAGGTTTTCAATTAGAAGACATGTTTAACACACACAACAGTCACATTTTGGCACAGGAAAACCCTAGAGCTATTAGACTTATAAATTACCAACACCGGTTTGCAGTGAACATATGAGCTGACATTGTGAATGACGCACTCATAAGGCCCTATTTAATATCTCCACGTTTGACGGGCCACATTTAGATACGTGTTTACAACATATTTTGCCAAAAATTGTGGAGGATGTTCTAGGAATACACTAGGGAATGCGGTTTCAAGACGATGGGGTATCTGCACATTATTCCGGTGACGTAAGCTATTTCCTAGGTGTAACGTATCCTGGTTGTTAGATCGGTAGCGAAGCACCGTGAGACAGTACTTTTAACACTTAAATGATTTCAGTCTAATTATATAATATATAAATTCAATAACAGCCCGACTTAAAGCAATATCTGTATGTAACAATATATAAAAGTGTATGTAACAGTCATTGTATATGTTTATATTATTGTATACATGTGTAATAATGTTATGTGAATGTATTACGTAATTTAATAATGCAGCAGTTGTGAGAATAATACGTTAAAAGTGCTAACAATGAGGTAACCTTGAGGCAATAATGAATTTGAAAGTTTAACAATACTTCTTGTAATTCTTGGAAGCAATAATGTAATTTTTGTGACAGTTTATAAAATAGCCAATCAACAACCACAAAAAGCATTAATAAAAGTATTCTATTGGATTAGGAATAGCCAATCAGAAACTGAAATAAGGCAAATAACGTAAAGACAATACCTACTTCAACCGAAATCGTAACCAGTGCAATTACCAGATCTAACCCTTTTGGATTTTTTCCTTTGGGGACACGTTCAGACTCTTTTGTGAGAGACGTCGGTTAGTAGTGAAGATGGACTGATGTCTATGGTCTTTGTAGCATTTGATGCTATTCGCAATATGCCAGGTATTTCTGAAATATCTGAGCAATGATTAGGAGGACGCTATCAACTATGCTTCCAGGTCAAAGGTCGGCATTTCGAACATTTTTTTAAAAACACTTATGTACTTTTTCAATTCTTATTTTGTTCTTAGTTTAAGTATGTTAAGTATGCCTTTTAAAAACATGTTTGCATTATTCAACAGCGTTTTAACTTTTCTCAAGTAACTTGTATATTGGCGGAGAAAATTAGACCAACAATAGTATTATTTGCGTACGTTATTGACCATAACTGTATTCGCCGCTACAGATGGGTTAAAAAGGTTTTGACCTACTTTAGAGCACATGGATTTAGTGCCAAATATTAAAGATTCACAAGTTACTAAATCACGGCTACTCTTATTTAAAATATCTTCCCCAGTACCTTGTAGCAAACGATAATAAAGATTATTTGGCAGAATTTCATCTAACTCGATGCGGCGTCTCAAAAACTTAATTCCCTCTAGCTCGATAACAAGACGTTTTCAAGCATACATTCCCTAAACTAAAATGCCACACAGTAGTCGTGAATCGCGCCTTAAATTCTGACTCTCCTGTACATGTTAATTTCGGCACTCTAGCAATTTCCACAATTCTCTTACCTTTGAAAAGCTCTGCTCTTTCCGACGGACACGCTATAACTGTTTTGTAATTTCAACTTCTAAATGATATGTGTTTAAAGATTTGCAGGACCTTGAGAATATAATATGAATAATTTGGAATCGTAATAGAGCATACCTGTTATCGTAAGATTACCTTAATTTTTCGTTTTTGTTGTTCTCCACGGAGAATGCAATTAAAAAAAAGTTCAGAATAACTCATTTCAAGAAATATAAATTTTTGGCCACGATGTGACAGCTAAGCCTTGGTTAAATGTTAAAGAAAGAGATGACACTATTAAACAGAATATAATTGGAGCATGCTTGTAACGGTACCACATGTAATCGATATTTATTTCCTTTAATTGCACATATGTATGTATGTATGTATGTATGTATATATGTATGTATGTATGTATGTGCGTGTGTGCGCGCGTGTGTATGAATGTATGTATGTATGTATGTATGTATGTTGTATGTATGTATGTATGTATGTATGTATGTATGTATGTATGTATGTATGTATGTATGTATGTATGTATGTATGTATGTATGTATGTATTACGTATGTGAAGTTTCCGAGTGTCAGAAGATTTGTGTACCCTTAAGTAGGTTAGTTTTGCTATTACATTCACACAGCTTTCTCTATGTTATCTGAATTGTTATTACAAGCTATACTTTTAAATAGCTTATACAGACCAATGTTGCAAAGCTTATTTTTCTATACTACTTCATCTTAATCGAGAAAAACGGCTGAAGAAGCAGTTTCATTACACATTTCACTGTACGCAGAACAAGGATACAGGAGACCTAAGCGATAGTACAATGTTCAAACAAGGGTTACTAAATGTTGACCTTGAAATTCGATACTATTTGCATGACTTCACGAGAAAAAGACTGAATGGTGAGCACTTCAACAAATGACAAAAGGTATTGAAAAATTAAAATCAGTAGTATAGTATTTTGAAATCAGTTTTGTGTTTTAAAGGAACTTAATCTTAGTATAGTCGGTTTCTGTCTCGAATGGTTTAGCAATTATGCAAAAATATACAAAATTCACACCAAATCAAGAGCATTTCACGGCCTATTTAAAAAAATTCAAGATATAAATTTTATTAGTCACGTAAATATCTTAAATATATGGAATTTTAATTAAAATCGTCAATACTTTGGAGAAAATCAAAATTAAAGAAACATTCTCTATATAAAAAACCTTTTGAGGTGAGGGATTTCCTTGAAATCTTCCTGTAGCATCTTTGAAAAATGCGAACTTAAATACCAAGGTTGCTACTTAATCCATTTTTTTATTATGTTGTTCACAGACAGACACACATGAACCTTTTTGTAAAAATGCTTTTTTTTTGTACTCAGGGATCTCAATATTAGAGGTTATCAAAATGAGTGCATTTTCGTTGAAACCTCGATATCAAATTTTTGGGTGGAATTCGATACTTCCTCTACCTATTTTATAAGAAAGTGCTAGAGAAGGTAAAAGGCAGCACTCTCTATTGTATATGTAGTTCTTCCTATCACAGAGGCTCACATCGTTTTCGCTACGTTAGTATTTGGAGCTCCCTTTAGGAAGTAATTATTCACCCTCCACAATTTGGATATACATTTCCTGTGTAATTGTGAACACTTCTGCATTTTACTTTCAGATGGTGAACGCACAGTAGATATTGCGTAAAGGGAGCAGTGCTGAATATGGTAGAATATGTACTAGAAGAAAATTTATCAGTGAAACATGAAAATTGCACTAACACTTTGAAAAAATATTATTACTTTGTTTTGTTAAGTATATGTATTTCTGCCTTACCGGCAAGGGGTTTAAAATGAGGATGATTGGTTTACAAAAGTAATGAGTGGCCTAAAATTTTCATTCGTACCGAATGTGCAAATGTTGAAAGTAAAAATATGGGGGATAGCTTTTAAAAGTAGTAAGGTAGCCTGTTTATTCGCTGGATCTTAAAATATAAGCGTATAGTAGATGGCACGGAAACGTGCCGCTGCTTTAGGTTTCTGATAGTGCTTTTCGTTATTTAGTGTTGGCAGAAACTCCTTATCAAGTGTTCCACACCAGGAGCCAATCTCTTATTGGTTTTAATTCAAGTCCAAGACGCACGCATTAGCCTACGAACAAAGGTCAGATATAGGTGAGCGGTGAAAGGAGAGGAGGAACAGAAACATCTCACTTGAGGGGCTGATATGCAGGCTTCACAACGACGGCTCCACACCAACCCTCCGGACGAGTCCATCTCACCTATGAACACATGCTGGTTTCAGGTTCAGGAGCAAAGGAAAAGCAGGGAGTAGGAGAAACAATAAGTGGAGTGCTAGAACCAAGTAAGGGTTGGGAATTGGCGTGATAGAGGCGGTTTAGTATTTCCCTACCAACGTAAACCACTGCGCAACATATTGCCACGATTTTATGCACACGACTGTACAAAAGTTTGTCCAGATAGGCCAAAGAGGCCTATAAGTTGATTACGTTACGTGCTGAAAATATGTAGAGAAACTAATAAAATGTGTACGGTAGCTCATCAGTTTTGCCAGATTTTAAAACCCAAATGCACCAAGTTTTGTAAAATCCATGCCAAAAATACTTCTTCATAACAATGTTCAGCGAAATACAAGAGAACGTTTGATATACAAACATAATATGTAAACCACTCACACAAAATATGTTAATCCTTACCATTTACCACTTTGGGGTGGAGATCATTAAAAATATTCCATTTTGCAATTAAATAAAAAACTCTCACATATTTAACAAAACCGGGTTTAAATTTCGTGACATGAACCCCGAGTTTGAAGATTTTGGAAATATTTTAAGCCTAAGTCCTCGTATAGAACAGTTGTGTGGTTTCCAAGATTTCATATACATATAGTGATACATTTTTTCGCTTACCTTAGAGATATAGGTATAATCTTGCTTCATTTAAATGCCTTTTTTTAATCTTCAAAGACGCACAGTTGCATTATGTACAATTTTTTTTTATCAGTAAGGGAAACTAATTTTCGGTTTTGAATACTCATTCACAATTAGTGAACAGCAAATGTGTATATATATAAAAACCAGGATAATCAACCGCTTATGGGGGGGCTTATATAATTCCTTAGAATAATATGTGGCTTAGATCCGCCTTCTCCGCCATATTTGAACAACGTTTATTTATTTAAATAACAAAAGGCTCCATGATATATGAAAAGTGTGTTAAAACTACTGCAAATTGAAGTCCAGATCCAAAACATTAGAGCCTTCTACTAGAGTTGCACCAGTTTACTGGCAGATTTTATAATCTTTTAACTCGAGTTTACACGGCACCAACCTCCGAAACCCCACAACGAGAGAACGACTTATCAATGGATCCGGTGTCAAAATAACTAATGAAACGATAGCCTATAAGTAACAAGACACGTGTGTGTATACACGGTGTCGTATCACACATGTATTCTTATTCTGGCATGAATTATTGCATCTATATTTGATTAGCATACAGATAATAAGCGTAATTTTCTTAATAGCAAAGTTATGAGACGATACCCAGTCTATTTAGTACACAACAGAGTAGAATTTCAAAGCCACTCCATTTCAAGTTTCAAAACAGCTCAGTGGTATCTTGGTCATTCGTTTAGGGTTCCAAAGTGACAGATTTAGTTCAATGTTTCAACGTTTTACCTCCTTCCCTTCTTGCTTTGGAATTAGATACTTATGCATTACACATTGCAGGAAAGAACCAATAATAATACTGCAAATATGCTTGAGGTGTTTCAGAAAGAACTTTAGGTAAAACATTTTGTATTTCCCTCCACACACTTGAGAAAGAACTAATATTAAATGAATTAATATTATTCTGCAACACCGCATACTTTTAATAATTGTTATCGAAATTAGATTACGCCGACAGGTTAACGTCGGCAATTAGTAGTCCCCTTTGAAAACCAGTAATTAGGCATGTCATTCGCCATTAGTGCAGGCAGGACTTTTATAAGTAGAAAGTATTGTAACGATGAGCCACCATATATTGGAGGAGGACTATTCCTTCAATGTTAAATTTGCTAAATTCATTACCCATTATCTTAGAACTATTCAAGATATTAGATTTAAATCGTTACACGATGTAGACATAGGACTTCTAAGTCTACTGATTTACTTTTACTCAATACTTTTCTTTATTAATGAAGATGTAGTTTTTTCTCAATTATCCATTATTTATTTAACATTTGTCAGCAATTATTGGTTTAAAAAAACCAAACATCATATTTGCTAGATCCATAACAGCACTTAAAAGTTGTTTTATCATCCTAAAATTTGATCTTCAACAGTTTCCAATAAAACAAGTCAGTTATACCAGAAAGTGTCATACACAGAAAAACCAGGTCAAAGAAAAATGAAGAAAACAAAACTCGAATATATTTTCAAAATAGAAAACACATGGCTTGAATACCTAGAAACTGCCATGGTTAACAGTAGTACTAATTTTTAGAGCACATTTTAGCATAATGATGTACTAAAGTTTACCTACCTACTCCAAACTATGTATAATCATATTTTTCCTGTGAAGTGGTGTACAATTCATAATATAAAATCGCAGACGCAGGAGGATTTAAGATATATTTGAAATATAACTATTGTGTATACAACGATCAAATATAAAACTAGAGTGAAAATACGTATGTAGGACTGCATAAAATCTAAAACTCTCGATTTTTGGTTAATTTGTACTACTTAGTCTCCTCTTAATAGTAATAACTCGCATGATCTGTGAGAATGCTGATTACAATGAGGTAATAATAAGGATGACGACGGTGATCAATAGGCTGTACCTTAGCTACAGTTTTCCAGGCTGAGGTTTATGCAATCCTAGCAAGTGTCATGGAAAGCATTAAAAGAGATATAAGAATAGAAGTGTTCTTATCCTCTCAGACAGTCAAGCTGCTCTTAAAGCACTTGAATCACCATCAATAAAATCAAAGTTCGTCTCAGAATGCCGGGAATCCTTAATGACACTGGCTGAATACAATAAGGTTCAACGTATGTGGGTGCCAGGACACTCAGGTATACTAGGCAATGAGAAAGCAAATGAAGCAGCCAAGATTGGCAGCGAAATCCCATTTTTGGGTACGGAGCCTGTACTGGGGTGCCCTACAGACCAGTGAAACAGGCTATTAAGTGCTGGGCTCAAGCAGAACACAAGAACTACTGGAACTCCATTGAGGGTTGCAGACATTCCAAGTCATTTATTACAGACCTGGATAACAGCAGGGAAAAGTACTTGCGCGGTCTTAGTAGAACATGGGCATGGGCAACAGGATTCATTACAGGACACTGTGCCCTAAAGATTAATCTATACAGAATGGGATTGTTTAACAACCCTATCTGTAGTAGATGCCTAGAAGGAGATGAGACTGTTACTCATCTACTATGTGATTGCCTTGCCCTTGCGAATCAAAGAACAAGTATTTTTGGCAATCACTTTCCAAAGATAGATGAACTATCGAAAGCCTCAGTTAGCATCTGGTTAACTTCATAACGAGCAACAGACTACTTAACTGATGAAAGGGGGGATGCGCAATAGATCTTTGAGGTCGCAGTGCGTGGGCATGAAACCCACCCCTTTTTCAAACTAGTAACTACTAACTCCTCTTAATAGTGATAATTCACATGATCTGCGAGAATGCTGATTATAATGATAACTAAATGTGGTGATAATAAGGATGACGACGGTGATCAATAGGCTACGTTGTTATTTTTCGGAAGGGGCCCTCCAAGAAGCTGTTGTGCTATTGTTACGTTTTCTATCAGCACAGCAGGCACTAACGTCCACAAAGCAGGCTTCATAAATTTTGTGCAAGGTCCCCCTGAAATGATACATTACGTCGTTGGGTATCAAGCTATTACAGAACAAACATAACCTCTATTTCAGAAGGTCATCTTCATGTACCAGCAGCCAAATAAATCATAGAGGTCGAGATGCAGCCACATAAAAAGCAGAACTGCCATTACGTGAAAGTAAAGTCTTACAAATGTTTAACGGACAGGAAAGAAGCTGCGGCATTGAGAGCTTCTCCAACCACTCCTTTATATGTTGCTTCTTCAGATCTCCTTTCCTTTTTCAGGGTGCTATTCTTAGGTTCACCTCTTTCCTTTTTTAACCCTCATTTTGTTTTCTGTTCACTCTGTCCCCGCTCTTGAAAACAATTTACGGGATACGACTCCCACGCAAGAAACAATCAAGAAGATTGGAGCAAAGCGGAGTTCACAGTGATGCGTCTTTTCATTTGCCTTCGCGGTCGTTAAGTGCATATTTCCACATGTTATTCTTAATTAGAGCATAGCGCTAACGTCCCAGAGCGATGCAATTAAACCTTATGGAACAGCTACCACATTGTTTTAATGAGACCATCTTGTATACTATTATCGTTCCTTATTTAAATGGTCTGCCATTCAAAAGCCCGTTACAGCAAGTTTTCATTTCATGCTTTCGTTGTTTCATTGCCTTCCTTGTTTTTCTCTCCTGCTTATTTGCTTCTTTACAGTGTGTAAGTTTCGTTTTATTATAATTTTCCTACACATTTTTAAACGTTCATTATGAATACGAGTTTACATTAGTGGTCTGCACGGGCTCGGGTCAAGCCCTCGGGTTAAGCCGGTCCGGCCCGCGGAGGGGTATCAGACTTAGTTTTAAAAAGGTTTATCAGGCTTGAAAAGAAAGCGAAAAGGTTAATTTATCACATACATATCTGGCCTTTATTTATACGGTGATTTAATAAAATTATTAGTGCCGTTTTTGAGAAATCTCTCCCCCCGAAAAAACTAATTGATTATATCTTTTCGTCATCGCAGCATGCACACAGCCATCCCAGTGGTAATATAACTAAATATTCGTTTCGACCAATTGCGAATAACCATACAACAGCACGGCAGCTGCAAACTCCGCCTCCTCCGTCCATCCACAGCCAGAACATCCTGGGCAGAGTGCAGTAATAGGGGCGCCATGTGGTCAATAAGGCAGTATACCATCAACATACCGTTTATTTAATGTGGATTCCAGGACCGCCTCAATTAGTCCCAAGGACCTGATTGCATCCCCTACGGGTCTTCCAGCAAGCAAAAAAATACCCATGCCGGTACCGGAAATCGAACCTAGGTCCCTCCTCCCCGCAGACAGTAGTGCTTTGTGGACTGATAACAGTAATAATAATAATAGTCATAATAATAATAATACTAATAATAATAATAATAATAATAATAGCGGTGAATAAGTGCAAATTAATTTTATTAAAACGAAATTAGACATTGGGTCAACCTATGAGTTTCGACCCATGAAGACCTCTGCTTTATATTGTTCAT
This sequence comes from Deroplatys truncata, assembly GCA_030765065.1. Lineage (NCBI taxonomy): Eukaryota > Metazoa > Arthropoda > Insecta > Mantodea > Mantidae > Deroplatys > Deroplatys truncata. The sequence continues at coordinate 213,486,311 of CM060978.1, read as the reverse complement.
AAGCCCATAGCTGTCTGTAGAACTTCAAGCGTCGTGTCGAAAGGCAAAGAAGAAGAATCTGATGTGAACTCAGAACTTTCCCTCCCTTACACAACATATGGTTTGTTTAAGAAGTTTTTTCTACTCAGTTTACGTTATTTACCATAAAGCAAACTTTTAACTGAGAAAACAAAATCTCATGCTAAGAAAAAATATATTGACAAAAGTTGTATGTTTTAATGAGCTTTATGTTTCTTCTATAGCAAGCTTTGTCCTTCCCTTATGGTCTCTCATTGAATGCAGTAGTGTATGCTACTGACAGAAAATGCAAGACATGATTTTATCTACACTGCCAATGTCTTAAAATATTTTTACTTTAAATGCAATATAAAGTAAAAACAGCTGGCTTCGTAGCTCAGTCGGTAGAGCATCTGTACGCTGTGCCAGGGGTGCTTGGTGCGATTCCTGGTTGGGGTGTGGGAATTTTTCTCTAGCCAAGGTTATTCCCTATCCACCCCAGAGACTGGAAGTATGAGTGAAAGTATGTGTATGTGTAATGTGATGAATAAAACCTAAAGTTTACCATAACTCCAACGACAAGCGAATACGAGTTATCATTGTCTATAGGCAATAATATGTTCCAATGGAAAAAGATACCGATAAGACCATTGTAGTTAAAGGCGGGGTATATATACAACTTAAAAAAAATGAAAAACAGAAAGCGGACTTAAACCTCATTTTTAGCGTACAATTTTGTAATAATTCATTCGGACACTTCAAATAGCGGAGGGCAAAAGACTATGTTGTTTTTGGTGGAGAAACGAATGAATAATTGTTGAGTAATATTATTAAAAATATGCTGTTAAATGGAAATCTGTAACTTTTCAAATGTTTGTCTTTGTACTACTATGATGCTACTTTTTCGGGTTTTCTACCTAATTCTCCGAAAAATTAAGCTAAACATGCAGTTTATACCTAGAAAATTCATAAATCACAAAATTAATTTTGCGTTGAAGCAAAACGAACCAAAAAAACCTAATGCTATACACTCACATGACTTTCCCCACGTTCTGTCGCTTAAATGTGGGTGCAAAAACTATTCTTACTAAAGCTTATTTTTCTATCTACTTATTTTAATCTAAATAAACGTTTGCAGAAATAGCTACATTACACATTTCGTTATAGATACAAAGGTAACAGCGACAGTCGAATGTTTACTAACTGGACGCTATATGCTGTCCTTAAAATTCCATACTGTTTCCATGCAATCGTGAGAAACAATTGAAAACCGATGATATTTAAAACGAATGACAAATTATTGAATAAATCGAACCATTAATAATGAATATCTTGGAAATGGTTGATGCTACGAAAAATCTTATTTGAAATAAATTGTGGGTTTTAAATATATCTATATTTTTTGTGTAGTTCGTTTTCGTCTATGGCTTAATGTTTAGCAGTTATATAAGTTTATGCATAAATTCTTCGAAAAGAAGCGGACTTCACGGGCTCTTCCAGAAAATTCAAGATATACATTTTATTTTTAATGTAAATATCTGTAACATGCAGTATTATAATCAAAATCGTTGGAGCCATTTTGTAGAAAGTAAAAAAATTTCGAAAACTCTTCCATGTAAGCGGTAGTCTAGGGTGGAGATTTTCTTTAAAATCTTCGTGTCGCATCTTTGGAAGGTATGGAACCTGAGTACGAAGTTTGGTATTTATCCGACTTTTCGTTTTTGAGTTTTGCTGTTTACAGATACATACACACAGATATTGACGGGGACCTTTTTCTAAAATTGCGTTTTGGATTCAGGGGCCTCAAAACATGTATTTACGGTAAAATCCCGACTAAAAATATTTGGGTGGAATACAATATTTCCCCTACTTACTCTACGTAATAAATAAACACTAGTATTCATGGCAGATAAACATCACATTTTAGAAACTTTTCCCAGGAAGAGATTTGTAGAGGACTCATTCGTGCACAAAATCAATGATACCGGATTGTCACAGAAATAAAATTAGCTGTGATTTACTGATTAGAAAATAGCTTTTACTGGAAGCGGCTAGATTTCAGTAATTTAAGGTACGCGAAAACAAAACGTTAGCTATATTGCTGTAATCTACGCTTATTACCAACATGCGGTTTAATGCTGGAAAATAGGTAAAACAAGACGAATAATAAATGACCGCGCAGTACTAAACCAATATAAATGGAACGGCATAACAGAAAGAAAACAACAAAATAATGACACTGGAACGCAATTCCCAAATTCCTATACAACGAGCGTTATAATAATTGCCGAATATGTAGTTGCTCCACATATACATACATGCATTTGCCCAAATTGGTGTATGATGCATCTGGTTTTGACTTCATTATTCGGTGATATATTTTGCGCTTTGCCTTTGTGGTTTGTGTAGCCATAGTCATAGAGCGGGGCTGGTTCTGTGCAGAGCAACGGGCTTACTAGGTACTATCTTTCAAGAAAGGAAAGGTACACTTTTCGCGGGTCAGTATCATTTATGCGCTCTGTGAGTAGGAATATGAAAACTAAATCGACCGTGGTCGACATTTTAACACTGTCATCGACTTCGAAGATTTCTATGGCTATATTAACCCAGTATGGCGAAACCTGGACTAAATATAAAAAAACACGTTACAATTCTCTTGCTGCTGAGCTACAGGGCATTGGCAAGAAAACGGAAAATACGTGAAATGATGATTTTAATAGAACCAACATCTATGTTATATACGAGGATTGGGGCATACGTCATGGCAACTATTTTGTTTTTTGTGACAAATTCTTGTTGGAGTACAAAACGGTATGTCACAGGGAAAAAAGAGAGTCCTAGTGTGTATTGACAACGACATATGGCACTGGGATGGCCCGTACAAGTACAGAGAGCTATGTGAAATCAGTTGTCCAATGACCACTATGCAAGATGGATGTAACTCATGTTGAGCAGCACTTGTACATTAATATAGTCCTTCTCCATGAGAGAACTGCCAGAGAATGTCAGGGAATTGGTGGAAGCTATTGGGAATAATGCTGAAGAGAGTAATCATTCTTCACGACATCACAAGATCACATAAAGTAGAGTGTCAAAAGGCTTCTACAGCATTGGGTATAGGAAGTATTGTAGCATCCACCATACTCTCCTGACCTGTTTCCATGTGACTTCGACCTCATACACAAGGCAAAGGAACCATTACGTGGTAGGTAGTTTTCAACAAGTGAGGACATTGCAAATGCAGTGCAGTAACAGATGATCAAATTCCCTCATGGGGAGGAAAGTGGTGACGCAGATGGTATTCGGTGCCTCTAACATCATTGGCAACATATTTTGAACATTGCAGGAGAATGCTTTAAGAGCCCTTAGAATGGTTATGTGTGCTGTGCTGTAATGAGTGTGAAATAAAAAACCAGTACTCTCATGTCAGCTACCTTAATAAATATGTGAAGCACATGTTGGCATTATGTTTAATGTCCATACACGTAGTTCATACCTTGTCCTGTAATGTGTATATTTCACATTTTCCACATGCGCCAGTATTATCACAAAATAAAATAGTTGCCATGACTTATGCCCCAACCCTCGTATAACTCGCATCCTAGCACCTGCTGTCGTAGTTCATTGGTAAAACGTGTGATGAACGTTCACGGTTCGAATCTCAGCATATGATCATACTTTTCATTCCAACTTTTTCACCTTGTAAGATGCAGTAATAAACAAATGTACAGTTCTCTTGCAGCTAAGTTATTACTACAAGATTTCGAAGAAAATGCGAGGAGATTGAATGATAATTTTAATGGAATAAACTTCAAAATTATTATACAATGCATCTGGTCACAACATAAGCTAATACATAAAATAACAAGAAAATAATAAATTCTCATCTTGAGAAAAGCAAACTCACAGCTGCAAATATAATTGTGTATAATTTGCTGAAGTAAAATGCATAAAATTGAAAAGGTATATTCTGTGTAACTGCTAGTTACAATACAGTTACTCCACTTATTATAAACGTCACAAAGAAAGCGATAGCTAAGGATAATGTTGCTTAAAAAGTAAACTAAACAACTGCTATTTAATAACTGAGGCCACGCCATATATGAAGAAATAAATTAATTGCTGAAACATTCCAGACTTATAGATAATGTATTTCTGCTGGAACAAGTAACTTTTCGAATCAACGAATGGAAAACAAAAATAAAATCTTAGCTACAATATAACTGTAAATATGTTTATTACTGCGGTGAAAAAGCATGGAATAAAAAGCATGACCACATACCGATGTTCGAACCGTGAACCCTCGGCACACTCGAAACAGCGCGCGCTTTACCAATGGGCTACGGCAGCAGATACTAGTACGTGCGTTATATATAACATAGATGTTGGTTTTATTAAAATCATCATTCCACGTGTTTTTCGTTTTCTTGCCAATGCCATGTAGTTAATAGCTCAGCAGCAACAGAATTGCAACTTGTTTTGTAATATTTAGTCCATGTTTCGCCATACTGGGTTAATATAGCCATAGAAATCCTCGAAGTGAATGACGGGCTAAAATGGCGACCACGACAGTATACATCTACCACCACGGTCGATTTAGTTTTCATACTCCTACTCACGGAGCGCCTGAATGATACTGACCCGCGAAAAGTGTACATTTACTTTCTTGAAAGATAGTACACCCCGTCATTAAGAACTGGGGTTTCGTTCAGTAGCTGGCCGAGGTGATATGCTTCACGGAAATTGAAAAGTTTGAGCCTGGAGTAATATTTGAGCCTGCTTTACTTTTAATGTTTTGAGATCTCGGCTTTATGCTCGACGCGTGGAGAGTCCGTGGGAGTAGGGGATATTGGGCAGCATCAAAGAGAAAGAGAAAGAGAGAGAGAGAGAGAGAGAGAGAGAGAGAGAAAGAGAGAGACAGGCTAGCACGCTGGAGAGTGGTTAACAGTTTGGTTTTGAGTGAGTTTCTCTACCGTGCAGAAATATATCTGTGTAACAGATACAGACGAGTGCATGGAAACGTGCACTCTACTACGTATAGTAATTGAGGAAAGTATTGTATTTCAACAAAAAATTCGATGTCGAGATCTCACCGGAAATGTATGTTTTAAAGCCCCCTGAATCCCAAAAAAATTAGAGAAAGGCCTGTTTGTGTGTGAAAAGTATAACTCAAAAACGAAAAGTTGAATAAATACCATCCTTGGTATTTATGACTAATAATGAAATTACTACTATCTGGGCTTGCAGGCCGTGGTCTAGAAGACATCGTAGATACCGACGTTTCGCCAAGTACAGCGCTTAGCATCTTCAGGTTGAAGTGATTCGGAGGTGGTCATTCCGGCTCTGACCACCGCAAACAACGAATCACTTCACCCTGAAGAGGATAACCCAGTACTTAGCGAAACGTCGGTGTCTACAATGCCTTCTAGACCACGGCCTACAAGCCCAGGATAGTGGTAATTCCATTATTAGTCATGACGCCAGCCGTGAAAGCCTCAGTACGTACATTGGTATTTAGGTTTAGTACCTTCCAAAGGTGCGACACAAAGACTTTTTAATCCCCCACCCCGGACTACCCTTTGCATGGAAGATTTTTTGAAACGTTTTATTTTTTTTAAAAAAAATGGATCTAAGGAATTTGGTTAAAATATTACGTATTAAAGATATTTGCATGATAAACAATATGTATATCTGAAGTTTTCTAGGAATAGCTTGTGAAGTTCTCTTCATTTGGAAAAAACATTATATAATGTTGTACAACTATAAACCTTAAGCAATAGACGTAAACGAGGTACACAAAAATGTAGATCTCTTTAAAACACACAATCTATTCCAAAAAAAATCTTTTTTGTAGCATAAGACATTTCTGAGATATCCGATATTAAAGGTTCGAATTATTCATTACATGGTCATTCTCCTAAGTCCTGTCAATATTCAATTGTTTCATGCGATTGTATGGAAACAGTACGGAACTTTGAGGCCAGCGTGTAGCATCCAGTTCTTAAACATTTACTATTGCTGTTCTCTTTGTTTATATAACTAAATGTGTAATGTAGCCATTTCTGCAAAAATTTATCTAGTTAAAATAAAGTAGATAGAAAAATAAGCTTTAGTAAGGATAGTTTGTATACCCGCTAATAAGCGATATAGGGTAGAGAAGATCATGTGAATGTAATGCATAAGGGTTGTTTTTGTTTTCTATAATGTTTTTCTTCATTAAGTGTTTGCAGAATCTCCTTATTATCTGTGTTACATACAATCTGTTATTGGTTTGAATTTAAGTCCCGACACACATGTTACTCCATACATTAGCCTAGATGAGGGTCCAAAAGAAAGGAGTACGAAACGTTTCATCCGGCTGAAAGGCATGCTTTGCCACGACTGCTCATATCAGCACCAAGTTGAGTCCGTCTCGTATCGGTATGATGTAAAAAATCCGGCATTCCAAAATTAACTAATGAACACAGTTCGGTTTCAAACTGAGGGGCGAAGGAAGTAAGACAATATTAAGAAAAGTGGTATAACCAGTACCGGTGAGGAATGAATAATGATAATAATTATAATAATATAAATAATTCACTAAGTATTGAGTGTTTATGCAATAACACTTATAAACCAAATTCACCTTTATTTCCGCATTTAACGTGGGAAAAGTTCTTATAAGAAATATTCGTTTATTACCGAAACAAAAATAATGAATAATTGCTTTTTCACTTTCATAGTTAAATTAATATCTTTTCTGCATGTAATGAAAAATCTGTTGTTATTTAAAGCAATAAAAATGTTTGATTTATACGCAAAGAATTATACATGAAAAAGTGGAATATTATTTTGTTATGTGTGAGGTTTATCATAATTAGTGCTTTCAGACTTTTGTTTAACATGTTTTCCTCCATTTCTCTAACTTAAAACAGTTGACGGTCCTGCGCTATGCCGCAGCGGACTACAGCATCGAGCTCTGGTTCCCAGTCACAGAATGTGCCCTGGTTCCATCCTACCCACAGGGGTAGAGCCTACTATGCATAATGCATCAAGGGATCTGAGGTTACAGCAATTCTCTATAACGAAGTCTTTTACGAAAAAATATCGTGCAGACTTTGGAAATAGTTTACCTATTTTATAAGGAGCATACATCATGAAAATTACAATTATTTATATATATAAGAGTGGGAAAGTTGAATCACAGTTAAGTTTCCAATGCCATGACCGGAACTCGAAACACGAATCTCCTCTACCTCTTGAGCTGACACAGTTTTCTCATCTGATTCAAGTATCCTAAGTAAGCGTTCAAGGCTGACGTATGATTCGGAGATAGCATACTTCAGATGCGACTTCCCTGAATTTATTGAGAAAGTTACGTTACGCGTATGGGTGTCTCGCCATGGTAACTCAGGTGATAAGAGCATCAGCATGCAGAACCAAGCCATGGCATTGAGTTTTTAAAATCTGATCTAACTTCCCAACGTACTGTCTGTACACGGATAGTGTGAACGGACAATTACTGAATTTAAGAGTGCCGTAAACTGCTATGCTCCTCATACTTTTCGATAAAACGCGCATTCTGTATTATCACGTGATATGTTAGTATACTAGCAGAAGAATAAGCTCCTTGTAAGAAATCTTCCTTAAGAACGTGTCGAGTGTTGGACTGTTCCACTATCGCCAACTGGCTCATGCTGCTTGTTATTTGCTTCAAGTAATAAGTGACCGATATTAAGAAGGTATGACAAACGCACTTCTAGTCTTATGGACACCTAGGTATTAATATTTTTATGTAAATAGAACATATCTACTGAGCGAAGTAGTGCAGGTTCAATTCCCGCCGCCGACCTTCCTGACTCATGGGTTTTTTGGGGTTTCCCCGGGTCGCTGGGCGAATGCTGTGAAGGTTAATACAACCCCCGAATTTCCTATTCCTCCATTTTACCTACATTCCCATTTCACTTCACCTTTCACGTAATTGGTTGTTTCAGGGATGCAAATGTCGGTGGGAGTCTCGGCTTTGCATGATAGAAAAAAGGATGCTCTCTGTAAAACTTCATCTTCAGAATGGAGGCGGTCTCCTAGGTTCGGGCTGCCCAATGGGATGTGCAAGCCTGCAGGAGTGAGAGGAGCCGGTTGTACCAGCTGTCACCGGGGAATTTCAACCTGGAAAATGTAGGGACCCTGTCTCCTGCTCTGTCGTGCCTCCTGATCCGACCACGCTCTGTGCACTCTTATCTCATCCCTTCGTCCCGGGGCACCCCGTTAGGGGTCTAGTTACAAAGGATCTTCTAAGGTGGAGGTGTTATGTACCTCTCCGATCCCGGTCATACGTCACACAATATCTCATTTTTATATACCATTAGTTTTAGAAGGAGTAAAGCAAGGCTATCCATCTTCCCCAACTTTAGTTTTTGTACAGATTTACAAAGTCATAAGTGAGAATTTTAAAATAAATAGTTTTAACTTGGATATAATACTTTCCGCGAATGACTAAGTCATATTATTTGCTACCTCAGAGGATGACGTTCGGAAAGTTACTCTACAATTAGACAAAATAGGAAAACAAGACAATATAAATATTTCGCATAAAAAACATAAATAATGACATTCCTGGGAAAAATAATGTAAGATGTAAAATTGTACTTAACGTCTGATCTTAACTTACAATAAAATAATATTAAAAACCACTACTTTCAATTATTTGGACTATAAAACGATTCTTTGGACTACAAATTCCATATGGTTTCAGGGAAGACTATATATATGAAACAAAATAAATATAAACTTATCTGGGATCAATCAGCAGAACATTAAAGAATAAAAAAAGAAGAGCTACACAGTTAAAAGTGTACAAAATAATGTCAGTACCATTCTTCTGTTAGGAAGTGAAGACTGAACTGTCAGTAGATAGGACAAAAGAATAATTGAAAGCTCAGAATGAAATTCCTCAGACCATTAGCTGGATATAGATTAATACATCAAAAAAAAGAAATATAGAAATAAGAGAGGAATTGAAGAAGTTTTCTCGGTATACCCAGAGCCTGATGTGTGCATGTGAGTGTGCTTGCATTATTTTATCATTATTTTGTAACCAATACACCCTTTATTAACATTTCAGGCTGTCTACCTCACGTTCAAGAGGTCCTGAACTGGAATCTTGGTTAGGGTGATTTACCTGGATAAGGTTTCTTTGGGGGTATTCTCTTATCCTAAGAAGACGAATGTCTGGTAACTCTAAGCTCTAGGTACGCCGGGTCAACATTCAACTATTTCGTCCATTCACGTTCTTGTATGCCTTCCCGATTATAGGACGTTAAACTGAAAAAAAAAACATTACCACAGTGAGCCTGCAAAAGAGAGAAACTACAAATCTACATTCTTAATGAACATATAGATAAATTAGGAAGTGAATGGTATCAACATCTTAATGAGAATGCCACATCACGGATTTACGAAAATTATATCAATTATGTACCCACGGCTACAGAAACAGAGCTAGAGAGTATTTTTGAGATGATAAGATAAATTTAGTTCCTATTAATTCTATTGAAGTCAGAACAGGACGATGGGCCCATTCTTGTTGGAGAAAAAAGAGAAGGAGAAAGAGAAGTAACTTTGTATTTCATTGTAGTAGGTGCCGTAGGAAATTCTTTACAAATACCCTCATAATCTTCCTCCTAGTTTGTCTTTTTGCTAAATGCTCCTGACTGAATTTCCTTCTTCGGGGTCATTCCTTGAACTAAACAATTATACGTGCCTGCGAAGAGAGGGTAGATATTTCGAGCACCTGCTGTAGCATAATGCTGCACCGTAAACTCGGCATCTGATTTGCCGTGAAGTGACCTGACCCGGTAGCAGCAGGCTGCGTGGTCCGGCCATGTTACAAACAGAAACCCTGCAGCTTAAGACGTCGTTAGGGCTGATACTTATTAATTAATTATTAATTTTAATTGGACGCTGAGGACAGCTTGCTTTGTGCATTTCACGCTACGTGACCTTTTACCCTTCGTGGAAAAAGGACAGACTCGTGGTTTACATTCTGAAAGTAATACGTTAAAAAGTAACTTAAAATCTTCCGATGAACACCCTGAATAAGCTGTCAAAAACATAAATAAAACCAAAATAAGTTGAAAAGGAAAACAAAAAAAGCGAACCAGAAGTCTTAAATAGATTAGGTTTGGCTACCCTCTATTCTTTTTCATAGACAAGCCTGATTTAGAAACGTAATTTCTTCGTGTGCGCACAAGAGTGGTATATGGTCCAAACTTTATCACTATGTAAATTGAGTGCACGAAAACGCGACGATTTTTTTTGGTTTCCTATAGCGTATTTCTTTATCTACTGTTGGCAGAATATCTTTATCATCTGTATTCCACACCAGCCCTGGGTGAGCCAATCTCTCATTGGTTTGAGCTTTATTCAAGTCCGACACAGAAGCATTAGCCTATGAACAAATCTCAGACTTAGGTGAGCGACGAAGGGCGAGCAGTACGGAAACATTTCATTTGTATGGCTACAAGACATTGACAACGACGGTCCACACCGGCCTCTGGATGGGTCGTCTTGTGTTGGTTTGATGTCAAAAGTCTGGCACTCTAACATTAATCTGTGAACACAGCTCGGTGTTTCAGGCTCAGAAATGAAGGAAAAGGGGGAGTAAGACAAATATTAAGTTGAAGAGCCAGGTAAGGGGTTGAGAATGGCCGTGGTAAAGGGGGTTTAACCTTTCCATACCAACATTAAACTGAGCATTATATCGGCACAATTCCATGTACTCGACTGTACTTGTATCTTAAAATTGAATGAAACAAACGAATAATACCATTGGGACGGGCACATCAAATTAGCTCCAAATCAAACTTAAATCAAAATCAATTGATTACAAATGGTAAATATCTATTGTTAGAAAGTTTATAAGGAAATCTGAATAAAATGAAGTCGTTATGTATTAAATACAAAATTGGCACACAGCATATCATTCCCATTGAACTACAATTACACTTAGTAGCGTTTATCCCTGTTTAATTTCTGTAATTTAGAGATTTCCAAGGTATCAGTTTGCCTGTTTAAATAATTTTATTCCACCTCCACAATCTCCCGGCTCACGCTGATATGGGCTCTTGCTGCCTAATTTCTGAAGAGGAGGAATCTTGGGTGCAAGTCTTGGTAAACTTGTAGGAATATGGAAAATGTAGTAGAAACTATTTACTGCTGTTTTTACCGCCTCAAATAAAAGGTTTAGGGGGCGTTTGGTGCTACTGGTGGTAGAAAAGACGAGGAGTGGATAGCAGGATTTCTGCTTAAAGCAAGACAGCTGAACTTTGAAAAGGGTGATATTAAGAGAAGTGAGTGTAAACAAAGCTAAATGTTTCCTACAGTGTCAGTTGCTTTACATTTATGCCATTTAATATCATTCAGATACTGTTATTCTCTTACATTTACTGCCCTTCTTGAATTACCTTTAGGCCATGTAACAGGGAAAACAACACATTTTATTAGGCCTTATCGTTGTTCGTGTTTTATGTTTATTTAAATTGTTATGTTTCACTACGTTTATCTAAATTTTACTTGTTTTATTTTATTGCAATTATTTATCCCGCTTTATTTATTATCCTTTGTACGAAGGAGATACTCAAAATTTTTGAAATGCCATGTCTAAAAACAAATTAAATTTGTTTATATTTGACAGCTAATTTCTAATGTTTTGCGAGTTTATTGCTGTGTAGTTTGTCAGATTTGCTGTAATAGTTTATCAGAATTTAAACATTTTTTGTTCCCTAAAAATTAATTTGACTAGAGAACATTTTCGGGCTATGATTTTTTACAATTTTAAAACGTCATTAACGCCTAAACAATGTGAAGATCGGCTTAGAAATGCATTTGGCAATGAAGCCCCATATAAAGTAACAATTTATAACTGATACTGCCAATTCAAAGGAGAACGAATTTTTGTTTTAGTCTACTGACGAAAATATTGCTGATTTTCGAGTAATGTTCGAAGTAGATCTATGAATTATTTGGGTGACATTAGGCATTGGCATGAGTTAAATTCAAAATCTTTTACATTAACAATTAGACGTGAGAAAACTTTGTTGTCGATGGATTTCACATAAACTGACTCCCGATCAAAAACAACAACGCATTGATTGGTGCAGAAAAAATGTAAATATTCTAAGGCGGTACTTCATATTTGGTTTTGAATATACATAGTTACTGGTGACGAATCTTGGATGTATTGTTATGATCCTGAAAAGAATAGTTAATTAACTCAACAGGTCTTTCGAACAGAACCTAAGCCTACGAAAGTCTGACGAATTTGCAGTGCTGGTAAGAAGAAGGTCGCTAGTTTTTTTTTTTTCTAAACTGGCTATATTGCAATTATAGCATTAGAACTGCCGAATGGAATACATATGTATGTTTACCGCACATTTTTTAAAAAACTTGAATGTCCAAAAGGAAAAATAATGTTACATCATGACAATGCATCGTCACATACAGCAAAATTAACACTGGATGCCCTAAAAGGTAGCATCTGGACCCTACACAATTCAGCCCCAACCTAGCAACTTTATTTTTTTTTGTTTCCAAAAACTAAAGATAAAATGCGTGGAATCACTTTTTCGCCATCAGATCAAACAGTGAAACATTGTAAAAATCTGGTTTCTGAAGTGCCTCAGGAAGAGTGGTATCATTGCTTTAAGGACTGGTTTTATCGAATGGAAAAACGTGTTGATGTTAAAGCTGAATATTTTGAAAAACAATAAAATCATATAATTTTTTAAAAGTAACGCTTGTTTGATTTTCTAAAAATTTATTATAAAAGCATATACTGTGTGTTGAACCTGTGCAATTTTAAGGGTCCAAATTTGTATCATTGAATTAAAATGAAGTTGGCGATATCCAAACGATACATGGAGGCGATGTCATACTACGCTAACGGAATCTTGGTTTTCGTGGCCACATATCGCTACCAACCATAGCCTCTCGTATTCCTCACGATACTGGGTATATACTTGGGGCAAAATATCTACATTCCCATGTGGGGGATCCACTTCGCGAACATTCCTAGGACAGGAGCTGAAGTACAACGCTCCAACAAACATACTGCGCCACGGTACAGACCTTAAACCTAAGCAACTTTTGCATTTAATTATCAAAATTAATATACAAACATCAAATTGTATTCATTGCACTAACTGAATATATTCTTTTTGTTCCACGTATACTCCGCCTTTAACTACAATCGTCTTATCGGCGGCATTTCCTTTGGAAAATATCTTTTGGCAATCGCGCTAATTCGTATTCGCTTTTGGATTTATGGTAAACTTTGGGTTTTATTCAGTAAATCACACACACATTCTCTCTCTCTATCCATACTTCCAGATTCCGAGGATGATAGGGAATAATCTTGGCTACAGAAAATTCCCAATCTCGGCGGGAATCGAACCCGGAACCCCTCGCACCGTAGGAAAGTGCTCTACCGACTAAGCAACAGGGCCAGCCTCATATTTCTTTTTGTTTCATTTTTCTAGCACCCTTTAACTTCTGTGTTTATATCGGAGGCTTTGACTTTAGAAATAACCAACTCGTTGACTGTAGGCTTTTACTATTGCTTTTAACCGATTTTCATTTAGAAACACGCTTACATTCACTCCCACATTCATACTTACAGACTCTGTGATGCATTGGGAATTATTTCGATTAAAGAAGAATTTCACCGCCCTATCCGGCACCGAACTCGGGAACTCTAGGTTGAGAAGCCAGAACACTGACCACTTAACTGCAGAGGCAATATAAACATTATGTTGTGTCTTTTTTGTCATGTATACTTTCTCTACAACATACCTAGTAGGTAGAGGAAGTACTACACTCTACACAAAAACTCAATAACGAAACTTCACCAGACATGTATGTTTTGAGATCCCCTAAATAGGCAAAGCATTTTTATGAATTAGCTCCGTGAGTGTGTGAACAGCATATTTCAGAAAGAAAGAGTCGGATAAATATGAAATTCTTGCTAATATAGCGTTGTACTGCATTCCAACCCCAAAATTAGATTTGGGGATTACATTATAAATACACGTTTTGATGTCCCCTGAATCCAGGAGAGCTCTTTTCGAAATAGATGCGAGTCTGCGTGTGTGTGTGCGTATCTGTGTGTCCGTCCGCGCTCAGCATAATTCATGAACAAATACTAAATTAAATACCAAACTTGGTATTTAAGTTCAAAATTTCTCAAGAATGTGACACGACGATTTTAAAAAGAAATCGCTCACCACAAACTTCACTTTACATAGAAAATGTTTCATTATTTTTATTCTTTCAAAAGTGTATTTTAGGATTTTGATTAAATAATATGTTTTAAGATATTGCACGGCAAAGAAAACTGTATTAATACCTTGAATTTTTGGGAATAGGCTGTGAAGTCCTCTTCATTCTGAATGACCTTTTATGAGTAAACCTAAGAGATAAACAAAATCTTAGCATACGAAAAATGCGCAACTCTTTAAAGCACACACATCAAATAATCATGTAAATTATGATTTTTTACCATTTCTGAGATATTCTTTGCTTTTCGCATGAATTTTCAAATGCTTATCCTTTTCTCAAATGGAGAAAAGGATAAGCAAGTTTTTTCTCGAGGTCGTGCAAACAGCATGGAATTTCAATTCATCCCACAGCGATCCGCTTTTTGAAAATGTCACTATATCTTTAGCCTAAGTATCCTTCATATATCCAGAACGTGTAATGTGTATTGCAAATTTATTCCGATTAAGAAGTAAATATAAGAATAAACATTTATAAAAATAGTTTGTAGAAGCTTGAGTAGAGAAAGTCTTGCAAATGCAACATATCAGATTCCTTTAACAGCATCTGTGTGATCTGTCGTGGTGTATAAGTGTCTTCTCTGGATATCTGACCCTCGAATTCCATCAAGATTTTAAGCAGATGACGGATATCATTTCTTAAATAACCTTTGCCACCTATTTTTGGAGACGCGGCAAATATACAGGCCCTCCAGATCTTTATCCGGAAACAACGCTGGGAGCTGGACAAACAGACCCCTTTGTACTTGGATCTCTCGCTCTTACAGAGACTCTAGGTGCCAAATGCAGAAGGATATGTGATTAAAACTTATGATTCAAACATCGGAATGTTTAATCAGTATTTAAGAACCATAGCAAATTTTTGTGTTTAAAACTATACAATTTCTATATATATTATTAAATTGTAGTGTAAGAAAAATAAATAAATAAATAAATAAAGGAAAAAACCGCGTCGTTATGAAAAGAGCATGGATTTCAAGCATGGATTTTACTATCGCTGTCTCCTTCGTGCCTATTATAATAAAACGTGTAATGAAAATATATTAGGCAAACGTTTATTTCAATTAACTAGAAGTATTTAGAAGAATAAACTTTCACAGGAACAGTTTTTGAAATCTATATAAAATATGTGTCAAAAAAGAGCATAATGAAAATGGTTCTTAAATATTGATTTAGGATTTTGGATTCAGAAGGAAGTAACATACTAATACAATGTTTAGAATGCCAAGAGAAGAGTCTATCAACTCTGGATAGATTAGTACTCTTCAAATTAATTTGTAGAATAATGGCATAGGGTATACTTGAAGAAAAAGGAAAACAATTATATCGGCTTTTGGAAAGTAGCAAGGAGCAAATGTGAGGATGTATAAAAAAAACACCGTTTAGGGGGTTAATAGGAAAATGATCTCTAGTATTTTATATTGCAATTAAGAACTCTTTGGAACGGGAAACATATTAGATGAAACAAATGAGGAACAAAGAGAGGGTATTGCTGAGAGCAGCTTTAAGGGGAATAAAAGGAATAAGGAAGGTTGTCCCACAGAACTAGTGTATTATTTGTAATGAGAAAGATTCAACATATATTATTTAAATTTAAATCTAAAGTGATTGATCAGTGCAGAAATGCGTAATAAATCACAAAGAAAAATATCCTAGATTCTCAGAAAATTTAGTAAAACCATAGGACAGTTTTTAAGCAAATTGTAATTGGCACGTCAAAAAAGTGGCAGCACAAATTTAGCTGGATTGCAGTTTCTATTCATTTAATAATTTTGTAATTTAAGAAGGAATTAGAACTAGTGTAATAATATTCTAATATGAGCGGCTAACAGACTGGGCCGAATGCCCAATCATTCACATGTATTCCTGAGCATAAATAAAATAAAAGTAAACGATAGAGAAAGTCACTGAATGTGAACACATCACTTTTTTATTTTATTTTAGAACACAATAAGGGTTTTGAATCTTTATGGAACCCTGAAAACTTCATATCTTATAATTATTCTGGTATTAGTTATGCCAGAGAAACTTATTGTAACTTAGTAAGAGCTCTTTATCCTGAGAACGGATTTGCAATTCTCCTGTGGTTTTACATCCACAACTTCTGCGCTGCTTGTGAACTAAGCTCGGAGCTTGCCGTATCACTTACTGTCTAGCTTTCCCTATTTCGCCGGCTGTTGGCTTCTGTATATAAATAACATGTATAATGGGGAATTCAATCTCTCTACAGCAAGTTTACCTTTAAGGCACTTTATCTTCAGAAGTCAGCCTTTTCACAACTCCAGTCCATTCTGTTTCAAAGTGATGCAGTAAAGGGAACCACTCTGTTTGTGGTGTTTCAACGCCATTTTACTTGAATTACTGGGGACATCGTATTTAATTACGAAAACATGCAATGTTAGTTACGCAGTAATGAGATAAGTTTTTCTAAGTGATTCTGTGGCACTTGAAGATTTAATTTCAATAGAAGCACTGCAGTAACGGCACTAACAACTGCACGATACAAAACTGAATGTAACTAACCGGTCACGTTAAATATGAGACTATGCAGTTGAAACGGAGCATAAATAATGAAAAATGGCGTCCAGAATTTGCAGTATTGTTCTTCAAACAATTCGATTTCAGTATGATCCTAGCAGGATTATTTTCAAAAGTGGTAGTATATGTATGGATAACCTCGCGCAATGAGAACTAGGTACCAGGCATGTTTTTAAAGTACCGTTTTAATACTTTGCCGCTGCATTCGCGATTTTGAGTATGCGCGATCGCTTCTTCCATTTATTAAGAAGCCAGAGGCAGCTGTAAGCGATCGTCAATTTGTTTTCCTGTGGTTAGAGCGTTTCGAAATGTTCAAATGATGATGAGATGGGGTTTAAGGGCGCTCAACATCTAAGGTTATTAGCGCCCTTACAATGCATAAAATATAAAATTTAAAAGCAAAAAACTAAAATACCACACACAAACCCGCTTGGTCGAAAACACTGAAAACCAACAGACCAAATTCTAAAAACTACCACACTAAAATCATGGTCAAAAAAGGGTAAAACGACGTGTCAAGAACTGTAGAATGCAAGGGACATGAGCGCCATATGTCCACCGGGGAGAAGAGCCCCATTAAAACGTACAATATAAAATCACAAAGCTAAAAGACGCTCAGTGCATTAAATGCGCCGATTAAAACCACTGTCACTTATAAAACGTAAAAGACATTCTACAGCACGCGCGTCGTCTGCCAAAACGTTGTCCGTGCCAACGAAATGTTCAAAACAATCGAAGGACCCACCGAAGTCGGATCAGTGATCGTTTTTGAATGCGAGAAATTTTATGCCAGCAAACATTCATCGCCAATTGTGTGAAGTTAATAGGGAAACAATATTGAGCGATGAAATAGTGAGGAAGTGGGTTAGACAGTTAAACGAAGGTCGTGAAAACGTGCATGATGAGCCGTGGAGTGGCCGACAGTCGGTTATCTCAGATGATTTGGTACAAGTTATGGAAGAAAACGTTCGCCAGGACAGACATTTCACCAGTCGGTGTTATCTTCGCATCCTACACAAATTTCAAGGCCAGTCCTCTACATTCTACAACATTGTTACAGAACGCTTAGGATTTCGCAAACTGCGCTCAAGATGTATGGCTAAAAATCTTACTGATTAGCACAGGAAAAAGTGATCTGCCGCTGCATCGATATGCTAAGGAAAGCGATGATTTGCTGATGCACATCGTTACAGGTGATGAGACATGGGTGTCTCACATTACTCCTGAATCAAAGTAATAATCCATGGAGTGGAAGGACACAACTTCCTCCGTGAAGCAGGAATTCAAACAGACGATATTCACTCGCAAGTTCATTGCACGGTTTTCCGGGACAGAAAATATGTTTTGCTGATTGAAGTCTTGTCCAGAAAGGCGATTATCCCGTTTGGTTCAACAATGGCCGGACACACACACAGCCAAACAAACTTAAGACGTGATCGTATCATTTGGTTGGAGACAGTTTCATCATCCTTCCTACAGCCCGGATTTGGCACCAAGGAATTGCTATCGGTTTTTCATATGAAGAAATTTCTTGGTGGAAAACATTTCAATTGTGACTCTATAGAATTATTATACCTGAGAAAGCGGAAATAAAAATGAAGTTAGATCCTTTATGAACTTTATTCTTTTCAATAAGTAGCTTAAATTCTGCATGAAGTATAAGAACTGCACACTTAACTTTCATCACAGGTGGCATCATTCTTTGACGAGGACATACAAAAACTGGTTTCCCGTTACGATAGGTGCCTGAATAAGGCGGTGACTATATGGAGAAGTAGTGTAAGTAGTGTAATGCACGATAAAGTATTTGGAAAATAATGTTCTGCTATTTTTTTTAAAAAATTATCGATACTTACTTTAAAACACCCTCGTAGATCTATTGTGGCTATCACCCCCCCAAGATGAATGATGTGGAATAAAACACAGAAGGTTACAGGCCTCAGGCAGATATATCACAGAGACGCGCGAAAGTCCCTAAGAGCTCCAGGTTCAAGACCCTTCCCTTGTGGGAGCTGTGTAGAGAGTGCGATAAACGACCCGACATCTATGCAGCCCTATAGCGTCCATGGAAGTATTCTTTCCTTTGACTAAGCATCTTGTCCCTCACCGCCATACGCCGCGAAACCTAAAAGCATCCTAAAAGGTAAGAAGGAAACGGAATGGAAGAGAAATACATAATGGAAATGAAATCGTGGCAGATGAGAAACCACTCCAGAAATCGCCTACTGATCAGGGAAAACCACGAGAAATCCAAGGTCAGTCGACGGAGATAGAACTCGAGACCTCCCAAATGGGAGCCTCACAGATTACTGCAGAGCCATCTGCTCGATTTCGGTAGTAGAACTTTTTTTTAACTATATGCAACCGAAATACGTACCATTTGAATGTACGCATAGGGTTACAGTTCAAGTTCGTTTGCAACATTTTATACTTTGCGATCTAGTATTTATAAAACATTATAGGTAACAATCCAAAATTATATTTCTAGCAAAATTCTCATATAAATTTCTCTATCGATTGCAAAAATATTTGTTTCATATTCAATAACTTTCTCTATAAATTTGACACTGTTTTCTTACGAAAGCTTATTTTTTAATCTACTTCATATTAATCCATATAACCGTTGCAGAAATAGTTGCATAATACAATGTTGTAGATACAAAGGGATAAAAGAAACCTAATCGATAGTTATATGTTTAAACGTGCTGGCCTTGAAATTCTATACTATTTTCATGACAGCGCAACAAACATTTGGATATTGACAGCACTTCAGACTTTAAAGATTTATACAGGTTTTGTATAATACGTTATTTGCTATCTCTTAAGGTTTATCAGTTGAACAAAATAATAAAAAAATCCTTCCGAATGAAGGGGACTTCATAGGCTAGTCCCAGATAACTCTAAAATATCCTTTTTATTTTCATATAAATATGTTGCCCCAACGCCACTCTAATTCATTCAAGAGTATAGTCATTATGTTTTTATACACACCTTGGGTGCTTATTTAACATCCCGTTCCCTGAGCACATTCATTGAGTCTGGCACCCCGGTCTCGACCAGCTCTACCATTTGAACCTATTCCCCCCTTTTGTAAGTAACCCCCAGGCGGACAACATCCTGGGTTGGAATTTCGACTTAGGTACAAAAGAGTAAGGGCATTTGTAGAAAATATCCGGTAAGGATCCAATGTATATCTCATTTTTGGCAGGGAAAGAATGTAATTAACTTCTTTTGAAGTTTATGGTTAATAATATTTACGCGAACTACTGATGTAATCTGACACAGTATAAGGTGCAAGAATGTGCTGTCAACGTGTTCTGTAACTTCATTCTTAATGCACCCGCATTAATCGAACCCGGGATCTCCTGAATATGAGTCGCACACGTCACCGCGGCGCCCCTCCTAATATAAACCTACAAGATGACTCTAGATAGCCGTGGTGAAAGCAACCTTATAGGGGAAGAGTACTCCGACAGAAAACCACGGTCCTGAGGTTCCCGGGTTACTCAATAGGGCTAGTAACTCACCAGTGTGAAAGAGTATAGCCACAAATCTTGTATACTATTGTAATAAATAAAGAAATAATAAAATAATCCTGAATGTTTATTAGATTTTCATAATACCGAATTCCAAAGCAGGTTATGGATTTCTGCCTAAAGAATGAGCGACAGGGCTAAATAAAACCGAAAGAAAAGAAGAAAATGCTAGACATAGCATTTCGTATGAGAAGATTGGAACGGGAAAATTGAGCTACATATTTGTACTGCTAATGATGATTTCATTAATGCTTGATAAGACAAGCTTAGCAGTATTAAGGAAAATCCTATAAATTTAGTAGGGGATTTAATTTAAAACAGTGACAATACAAGCCATTGTTAAAATTCCAATATCAGTACTACTGCAGACGCAGATATATCGTACATTTGTTCGGCTTCATATGTTCGACTAAACAAAGGCTGTTAGAGATTGCACTGTCACGCGCACAGAACTCCCAATATTCGTTGTGTCCCATAGTCTATATGTTCCTGTCATATAGCTTAGGAATATTACAAATAAAACGAAGAGCGTATCTATTATTAGTGGCGTGTTTTTCACGAATGTTGGCAACGGGAGAGAACGAGATAACATAGAGTACATCCGCTAGAGATCCGCATCGCAGAAGAACACGCAGCGAAAATATTTTCCCCAACGCTACGTACAATATGAGTTCATGCAATCCGTGCCAAGCATATTTCGTTGTTCTTTTTCCTTTTTATGCTGAATTCAGAGAATAATTTTGCACTGCACGTTTTGGAGAAACGGGTTACAAACAGGCACCGGTATCGTGAAAATAAACAAAACGCACAGCTTGTGAGATTAGATACGGATATTTTCATTGCAGCCACATAAACTAGTCAAAATTCATTTTATGACATTGCTTGCATTTTTTAAACGAAAATGGTATTTAAAGGAATATGCTCTGTGTATGGAAATACTTATGCTTCACCCTTGTACGAAATCATTTATGGTTTTTAAAATCCGCTATCTCCCCATAACAAAATACTCCAACAAATGCGGAATAAAGGACCAAAAAAGTGGTCATTTTCCTTTACGATCAACAGAGGTAAGGGAATTGCAGTTGAAAAATAAAATTTCACATAGATGGGGAAACTATATTCTATAAATAATATCTAATTGTATAACTAGTGTTAGTATAGATAAGTTATGACGATTATCAGTAACATAGGGATGCAATTTCCCTACTCATCCCACAATCTATCTGTGACAAGCGAGGTGTGGAGCGTTTGTTTTATTAACAGCTAAGTGCGGTGGTATATTCGACAAAACTAGCTGTATTAATGATTTTTCAACTATTTAAAGTCTTTTGTTTATATATATGTACCATATTTTAATAGTTTATAGTAATATCTTTGAATACCATTCTATTGGAAGAAGAAATTTGGTTAATCCATGCAGAG
The DNA here is from genome assembly GCA_030765065.1 of Deroplatys truncata. Classification (NCBI taxonomy): domain Eukaryota; kingdom Metazoa; phylum Arthropoda; class Insecta; order Mantodea; family Mantidae; genus Deroplatys; species Deroplatys truncata. The sequence goes on along the minus strand of CM060978.1, from coordinate 213,464,506 downwards.
ATGGTATAAGGTCTGAGGTCGAAAGAGGTTAATAGCTAATCTATGAAGAGGAAGTATAGATATGGTCAACCAAATCATATTCTTTTTCTAACGATCACTCTGCCATGTGTAAAAAGATATTCTTCTTTCATTGAATTATGATCAACATAGATAAATATTTTGTTTCAAAAACATTACATTAAATCACTAAGATCCACACACATTAGAGACTATGAGGGGAGTACGATACCTATAAATTTACGCTCTGTTTTTCGTGCCATCTATAATATTCTAATGTGATAGTCAGTCACTGTCACTGATTCCTAATACGTTGTCCTGTTCGTGATGAAAGAATTGACAGATCCGAATATAATACACAGTATTCCTCCACTTATAGTGCTGGTATTAGAGGAAATGAGATGGTGGGCACTCTTACTGAGGGGCGCAGAGTTTGCTTTAATTGGTCCCGAGCCCTTCTTGATATGTCTCCCAGAAGTGTCAAGTATGAGATAATACAGCTAACAGGGAGAGCTCATTTTGAGATCTGGAGAAGACAAACCTAACGCCAGACAGACCCAAGATTTTATTTCTGGGTCTGGCGGTAAATTAAGTGAGTTTCTCTTGAACTTAACTAGATCTAAGCTCAAAGGAGTTGTTGGCTATCTTGCATGTATAAACATTTATACATAATGGACATACTCAAGATTCTTTATGCAGGAAATATCGGAGGGAACAAGAGACCTCTCAGCATATATAATGCGAATACGTAGGATTTGCTATGCACAGATATGTATCCACAGATCCTTTTTCCTGGAACCCGTGAATATACGAAGGGTAGATATCAAGGGCATGTTCCCTTTTATATGGACCATCAGAATTGATCAATGCCCAGGACAAGAGGCACAAAGGGCTCTAACCGCCACATGAAGATTTCTAACAAGGCCACTCAAATTCCATGGTCATCATCATTCACTCATGATCAGCATAAGGACAGACACCATAAAGGACGATTCACAACCGGTATAGCTCTGGAAAAACGTGTGAGAATCACAGAGTATTTGTGTCAGTATACACATACCACCAACCATTATAAAAAGCATGCGCAATCGCGTGATACGGAAGGTCACCATTGCAGAAGAAGAGTGAAGGTGACATTACGCGGATGCCATTTTAGGTGCTGCCAAATGCCGTATCCTCCACCTTATTCCAGGCTTTAAAGAACTTCCTTGATGACTGCACACCAGAAGCGGTTTTTCAGTGGTTGGCACGACACATCCTGAAAAAACGTTTTTGGGGCTTCCAGAGACCAGTTGTAAATCATACAGTGATGTGGGTAAAATAAACTGTAAATCAGGTGCCTATTAATATGAAATTTGAAACGAAACTTTGATACTACAATTCAATGGTATTTTATTTATTCGCCATCGAAGCTTTCTATTATGTTTGAAACCTTAAATTACCAAAGCTGAATCATTTTTCTGTAACTAAATAATTTCATAGATGTCCGCCTGGCTGGCAGAGTTCTTGAGCGCCAATTTCTACGCTCAAGGTTGTTGTATCTATCCTGACCAAGCAGCATCGCATTTAAGTGTTAGTCTTATGTGTATATATTTACTGGTTTTACCAATTATAAATTCACAGATATATTTTGTACAATTAAAAAGAGTTTATTTTATCTATATAAGGCTTTGTCCAAAATGAGGCAATAGGGACTTGGTAACTTCCAATATGTGAAGACACTTAACTGTCTACATTACCAGAAGTAATAATCACAAGTGGAAAAAATGTAGGAACTGCGCCTTTTCAAGCATATCCTGAGAGATTCGTACTAAACCATACTTTAACCTGAGAAGGTTAAACATATAACAACAAATATTTCAGAAACAGCTAATGCTAGGAGAATAGTTCTTTGAAGTCAATTTAAATGGCATTGTGGCAGTTTTATTATGTATTGGTGGTAGTTGCTTTAAATTTCGAGCTGTGAGATCTTTTACTTAGTTATCTGCAGGGTGTGTAAACAGGTAAGGCTTATCTACTAATAATTTAATTCCTTTTCATTTATTAATCTTGTTTTATTTAACAATTTTGATTGGTATCCATATCTCAGTACATTTTTAAACATCGTGATTATTTCCTACAACTTCTCGACTTAGTGATACATATGTCCAGAAATCTTCTTCTATATGTAAACAAATCTAAAGTGTTCGCTGGGAATGATGGAGTGATACTGCTTGTTGTGTTCCCTATGACTGATGCTTTGATACCAACTCCTACTTGATAAATTTTCTACTGAATTCTTTCATTCTTATTGAGATATAATAAAAATTATTCTTGTTGTTTACTTCTCCATGGCTTTTTCACAAATGATACACATTTTCTTTATTTATGGTACTAATTAAAATTGGCCATGCCAGTCATATATTGTCTTGATTTTAATATTTATGATTTTCATTCTGTTCATATTGTGGCATGTGAGATGGTAATATTGTAATAATATGGTTATGGTAATAATGTATGGTGATTTATTAAGTTGGAAATACAGACCGGTAGTGACGTAATGGGAGAGGGGGTAAAACCGGTTGTATCTTGTGGTAGCGTGTAGGACGCTTACCTCTCCTAGCGTCACCAGCGAACAGTGCAGACGTGTTTAGGCATGACGCTTCGTCAAGCAGGAAGGTAAAATTTATCATCTTTAATTTATAGTAAATACAAACTATCTAAATTTACACAATGTGAATTCTTAATGTAGATAGTTCCTTCCTTCCTGACCCATGTTGATTTTATGAATATTTAGGTAGTTTCTAGGTAATTTAAGTAATGTGTTAGCTTGCCCCCGTCGTTCCTCGTGTTAGTTTGCGTTGATTCAGATTCCGGTCCTATGCTCTACCCCCCGTAATTATGTGAAAACAAAAGAGGTTTCGACAATATGTATATTAATAATATGTATATTCATAAAACAAATAAGGAAATATAATACTCACCTTAATAACATGAGTGGATTATAAAAAAATTCAAACAATACTTCAAGAAATGATAAACATGTCTCAATAAAAAGATTCTAAAGTAAGTTCCTCATTGTAACCGTCACAACATCTAATCCTTCTTTAAATAAGTTGTTCTATTTGTTGTGGTTTCCGAATTATAACAAATTAAAAACAACTGAAGAGGATTTCACAATCACGGAACATTCAAAATGTGCATTTTATTCTTCATGCGACTGCTTTAACGCACATTTTATTTAAAGTCATTAACGCTAATTTCTAATTGAGGAAAATAGTTTCAAGTTGTATTGAAGTCTGCCTTAGAAAGCTACAGATATGCTGAATGAATATAATTCCATTCGACTGACTAGAATAAATGTAGGGGCACTTCAAATGCTTTGAAGTAACAGCAAGTTTGTGATATAGGAGGGGAAATTTTAAGACAGCCATGGGCAGAGGTATAGCGGACCAATTTTTCTGTAAGCCAAGGAACGATATTTCCATTTAGTAGTCACCCACAATATGATGCGTTTGCAGGAGGGCGCCACTGCTTTTGTTGACAATGCGTATCGTCATCAAGGCTAGGGATCAGAGGAGTGCAAGGGACAAGGAGATGGGATTGTGTACAGTTGCACAATGAAAACAGTATTACGTTTTCTGGTTTCAGCCTTGCTAGTACTCGTAAAGGTAACTCGGAACTACGGAGGTTTTCTTTACTTGACTTCCCTTCCGATGTCCCGCCCACTTGTTCCGTAACTGTTTAGTTCCTCTACCTACCGAACGCACTCATATCGTGGCCGATAGTACCTCAGCAGTAGCATGGTTGCAAGTGAATTCTGCTCATCCTTGTAAGAGACGATGATGGAAAACTTTAAATATAAACTAGGAGCAGAAATGTGTTTCTTCAATGGCATATTATTAAAGTAGAATCAAAAACCGAGCCAAATATCTCAGGCGGTCCTGGGTTCGGTACCCGTTATGGAAACTTCCGCCATATTCTATTCATTCGTATAGGGGACATCGAGGGAGCAGTCGGGGACGCTCAACCTGGAAACGTTATGAACCCGTTGAGCCACTATAGATCTGCCCGCTCTTTGTACTCTCTCGCCTCATCCGTTTGTCTCGGAGGTTTATTACGCACAGTATTCTTGGCCGCAATTTTTAAATCCTCTCCCGCTTCTCGAAACCTAGCACCAAATACTAAGCGATTTATCCTTGAATGAACTTAATCGTTATAGAGACCAGTTATACAGTCCTCCATCGTTTCACTAACGCGGTTGTATGAGTAGTTTTATGACATTTCCAAAAGTAGGTAACGCTCTTATCACACAGGGCACGCTGCATTTCAATAAAACAGTTAGAGGTATGTATATGATGATAAGCTGTTCAAGGTTTAAAATCTATGATCATATAGAAGTTAAATGGAACTTGAGAAATAACTGAGGTATTGTGACTCGAACTGTAATCTTAACTTTGGATTTTAACTTTTTGCTATTAAACACATTTCACATTCATTCCTATATTCATGTTCTCAGACTTTGTGGGGGGATAGAGAATGATTCTGGTTAAAGAAAAATTCCCCACCGCAGCCGGAAATCGAACCCAGGACATCTGTATTGACAAGACATAGCCCCTATCACTCAAATACACAGGCAGTCAATGATAAGTTGTTCACTGCTTCTGAATTATTTGCAATAATGAATTGTGTGAATTACTTGAATTACAATATACTAATGTGCGATACTTTGCAAAAACTGAGACGTTATCTTTTTAGGTTTCCTAATTATTCGTGTTTCCGCTAATACTAGGCGAAGGCTGTGTTTAGGACCTGAGCTCCACCTGTTCTTCCTTTCTTTTGGTTTGGTAGGTGGCGTCTACTGAAGTAGATAATATCTTTACGTTATTTGCCCCATGTTTTGCCCGTCAATTTGAAGTAGTTTGTATTGAAAGAGTTGTATTATATTTCAACTGTTGGGTGCCGAACTTGAAGTTCGTTGCAACCGCACGTATAGTACCAACTTTCCGGTAGCCTTCGCCCCAAATGTACTTTTCGGTGGCCTTTGCCCCCAAAAAATGTTGAAAAATATTAACTTTGTAATTTGACTGTTTTTTAAATATTATATATTTATGTTTGCCTCGACTGAAACAGTATTATTGTTAGAGACACGTTTCTCTTAGCAGGGTTGCGATGCGACAAAGAATGTAAGCTTACACAGATTATAATGTTACTTCACTCCGTTTATTAATGCTTTACACGATTTATATAACACTTCACTGATATAGAGAGCTGTGAGATTTTTTTAATTACTTCCACTTTTTAACATGTAAACTATTTTCGTCTCACACGAATACGTATTAAATTTCTCGAGAACAAATCTCGCGTCCGGTTAGGAACACTGTCTGCAAGCAACTGAATTGATTTCTACCGCCTAAATTTGTAAATTTCTGTATTTCAAGTCTCTGATTGGCTAATCCTACTCCAATAGAATACCTTCATTTAACTAAAGCTTTTTCTGGTTGTTGATTGGCTATTTATTAAACTGTCTCAAAATTTACATTATTGTTGCTCCAATAATGACTAGTAGCATTTTTAAACTTTCTTACTCATTATTGCCTTAAGGTTACCTCATTGTTACTAACCTTTAACCAATTATTTTCACAGCTCCTACAATATTAAATTACGTAATACATTCACATAACATTATTACACATGTATACAATAATATAAACATATACAATGACTGTAATATATCTTGTTCTTATATCTTGTTACATACACATATAAGGCGGGCTGTTATTGAATTTGCATATTATATAATTAGACTGAAATCATTTAAGTGTTAAAATACTGCCTCACTACATAGGTTAGCTAGCGAGATTAGCTGCTTCGCGAGGGGACTTGCTCTCCAGACGTTCACCTGTGTGTCCGTCGCGAAATAAGCTTGGCGAATTCTTTGTAAAAAGTGCAGCCGTTTCTAGGACAAATAACTGCACTATTGGTCACTTCTGATCGTTTCACTTTTCAAACAATCGTTCAAATTGTTTTAATAATGTTGTTACGGGACATAAGTGGAGAACTAGATTTTTATGCTGATTTTGTTACCATTATTATTATTATTATTATTATTATTATTATTATTATTATTATTATTATTATTATTATTATTATTATTATTTTGGGGCAGATTTTAAGGGGAATGCTAAGGAACTTTTAATGGGATCTTGTTTGCTCTGATTCATGCCAATTTAATTCTTGACCGTGGAGGCTATTGTTAAGTTATTGTTACGTATTGTGAGTGTATCTCTCGTGCGATATGCGGACAGCTCTCGTGCGATATGCGGACAGATATGTACGGTGCTTCGTTTTATGTCAAGGCCGCGGATCGCGCGAATGCGTGCTCCGCACACAGCCTACTAGCTGCGGCGTTCTCCGTTCCGTAACTCCCGCGCTACTTACTCACGAGTGTATTAGCATATTTTTAATGAGCACTAACCTTGTTATAAGTGGTGTCCTGTGCGAAGATATTCTCGACATCGTCGAATGAAATTATCATTTACACGCATAAGTTCTTCTTGCGTAATGTTCATAATTTCTGCTTTTATATAGTCCTGAAGTTCGTCTATAGTGTGGGGATTGTTCCTATAAACTTTATTGTTTAGCGTTTAGCGATCCCGTTGTTCTAAATTTATTGACCAAACATCTCACAGTGTCTCTACCTGGAACTGGATAACCAGGAAACTGCTGCTGAAATTGTCTACACACCTATCTACATGATTCGATTTTCCCGCATGTTTCGTACATAAAAATACAGCATTCATTTCCGTAGACTAATAAGAGAATAACATTTCTAAGGAAATCACACAGAACACACGTATTGTCGAAACACTTCACAACACGAAGACAAAGCAACGACTCAATAGCTCACAGCTGATAAACGTATCACTGACACGTCCTGCGCAGTGACATAATACCGAAGTCATTGCCGTCTCGGCCGATACGCATATAGGGCAGTTGTGGTTTTGGCCTAATACGAAGCCACTGTGTGTGTGTGTGTATGTGTGTGTGTGTGTGTGTGTGTGTGTGTTTTGATAAACAATATTAGTACCAGCTTACCCTAATATCCTTGTTTTGTGTAAAGTGCGAATGTAATGGTCACATATCGAGTAATAAGAAAAATGTGTATTGCAACTGTTTTCTGCAACTTGTATTTGTTACGTTGGAAAGCATGCAGATAGCTAACATCGTTAAATGGGAACAGTTACTTGTGAATAAGTTAACTTTGTTGACCCCTCCTGGTGGCCTCTCTTGGAAATCTATTCCACACCGTAATTTACCAGCGGAAATACTACAAAGATACAGTGCAAAACTCATTTCATGATGATAGCACACTTCTTCGTCAAATCCTTGAAATTTATTTTTTCTTTCAGAATGGAAAACCTCTCAGGTGAACTGTATGAGAGGAAAGACTTGTACCTGTCTCTGTGGGAGCAAATTCTATGGACTTAAAATTCTAATATGATTATCTGAAGTCAAACACGAAAAGCTGCGCGCTGCTCTTCATTTACATTTGAGGAGCTTTACGCCGAAATCTCTGGCTATGCTGTGACTATATTTTATTCCATCAGTACTACTGTGCATGGCTTTAGAGAGCACGATGTTTAATCTCTGTATCAGTCATTCGTTTGCTACTATTATCTGTAATTTATAGAAGCAAATGCAAATATATAGAAACAAACCCGCCAAGCTTAAGGAAAAAGTAATTAAAATTCCGCATAAATCTACGGAAGAATAACTTTTGGTCTCATTAATCTTAATATGTTTACCTAATGCCTCTCCTTTGATGTATGTAGTTTTGTAGTATTACTCTCGAAACAGTATACAAATCTACGCTCTACCCATGATTTACAGATTATGCAGACCATACAAATAAAACGTCACTGTTTACTCACTTAATGTCAGTAGCTATCTTCTTCATATATTGACTTCCTAAGAATTTATGCTAAGGACAAATACAAGAAAAATATCTTAATATAATTATGTTTTAATTGTAAAAATGCCATGATATAGGCGCAAGTAGTAATAAATCAGAAAGTGCTAATCCAAACACACGCTCGCAGTGTCCAGTTTACTCCTTTTTATACTGTCGACTGGATCAGTAATTGAATATTACTTACCGCTTTGCATGCATATACTCATTGATCTTATTAGATTTTCGTATTAGGGACTGTACCTGGGGAACGAGGAGAAACAAATTGGCCTATAACTGACCAGGGAAACGCACCATATGGTGCAATTGAAACCTGCTGGATATTCATGTCTGTAAATTGGAGTGTTGCGGTTAAATTATGGTTTCTTTGCTAGATGTGTCTCTGTTTTATATATAAAATACTGTAGGAACCGTTTCAGCTGCTTTGCCCGCTTTAGGTAGGGCACGGTTACCCTGCCAGAGACGTTAGTTTTGCTGAAAAAAGGGAGAGATTATCGAATTCTCCGGAACTCCTATTGGGACGCAGGTAGAAACCTCCTCAATCCTCCCCCTTCTTCTATGAATTTTCTGAAAAGTCCTCCTAAGGGGTATAAAAGTAAGGCCTACCGCTGGTACTGCGTTGTTGTGTTGTCCATTTAGTTCTGTTCTTCGGTTTCCTTGTTAGCGAGCGACCGGAAGAGAGAAGAATCCGAGTTAAGCGCCGTTAATTTAAGTTTTCTACGCGCGGAAAAATAGTGACTTCAGAAAAATAGACTAAGTCAAAATACGTCCTTGGAGAGTATTTGCGAGTATATGCGAGAATATGAACGCTCTTTATCCACTGCAAAGAAACAGTTTCGGCTCTATGATTAACTATAATATTGGATATATGTCATTCTTGACGATTTAAGAAACGCGAGTATATACAGTGGGAAATTCAGTTTCGACAAGCAAAAGTGAATGACTCGAAAACGCTTAATGCTACAAAAACCATATTGTATAAAATTATTATATGATTTATAAATTTTGTGTTGTGCTAACTATGTTTTGGCTATATTTTATAGTTTCACAGTTATACGATGATAATATTAAAATCCACCTTATTTTAAATTCCAAGGTAAAATTTAGAACCTTAATAATTACACAAATAAGTTAGGAAGGAATACTATAGTACAGTTTTCCACAAATGTAAAATGGGGCAAGCACTATTTCTGTGGATAACTTTCTGTACGGACGGGTTTAGCTCACGTTGTGTTTCCTCTGTATTTTGAAGATAACAATGTACCACTTGATACCGGAATTATTGACTTATACGATTAATAGTGTTATAAAGACATGATAGGGAGATAAATAATTGCAGTAAATAATTTCCAGATATTAAAATCATTGCATAATGAAAGAAGAACGAGTTACAATTCTTCCAGTGAATAAGAAGTCATTACCAGCGGGCGTAAAAATCCATAGCACGGCTTCCTTTGGAAGGGAAGTAAAGCCGGTGGTTCCGTGTCGTATATTTACGGCACGTAAAAGAACCTCAAGCTTGATAAAGAGGCCTCTGAGCAAAATTACCGGTCTCACATCCAATATAGAATGGGACGCTAAGTCAGAGTAGCCAATTAAGTGTTCCGGCGAACTCAGTCAACAAGAAACCCATTACTCAAGGTTAAGGAAATCTGTACTCAGTAGGCTCAGAAATGAGTTGCACGAAAAAGCATCTATGCCAGTTCTGAAAATTAGAAAGCAAAGGAATTCTTACACTTTAGCAAGTCAAAAAGTAAATTAAGTTTTGGCAACGTATAACGTAGAAACTATGGTGGGTAGTCATGACTTAAGCGGGACTTAAGTTGGTAAAAGAGCGTGTATTTCTAAAATTAGGGTCTTACAGTCTGTTACATTTCACAGAAGTGTTTTATGGTGATCGATTATCAGTAGTCTGTAGTGCCTAAAGACCGCGCTCGGATGCTCACATACTTGAAGGTAGCCGCAAGGGGGTTCGCATTTTAGCGATTCACTCAAGTTAGCAGATATAATACTTCAATAGTTACGTTTCTCGTGCTAAGATTCAGAAACAGTTGAATTCTTCATCCTAAAACTGTTGGCAACTCGCTTCAAATAGCTCATGCATTAGCCTCCATTAAATTTATCAGTCAACTTAACTGGTGTTGTTTATTCTCACACCCACGCATACCCTCAGAATAAGATCCCATAGCTCACCACTGTAGCAGCCGGCAACAGAATCATCAACGACGAAGATAGGAGAAGGATAAAAAGCATGTTTTAGACCACGCACTTAATGAAGTTGTGTTGCCCCACGTATGGTACAAAGTTTCCGATGGCCTTTGCCCCACATTCACTTTTCCGGTGGCCTTTGCCCCCACGTTTAAAAATCCATTTTGTATTTTAATGTTTATTTAAATATTATATATGTATGCCTCAGCTGCGTCAGTAGTAATTTTTTAGAACACGTATCTCTTAGCGAGGCTGGTGTGGCTAAAGAACAAGGTTTATAATTGTATTATACTTTGCTTTTATTAAGCCTTCACACGATTAAATAACACTACACTGATATATCCTACTGTGGAGCTGTGAGATATTTGTTAATTGCACCTTTTTAACACGTAAACGTTATATTATTCCCACCGAAATGAATTTTTATGCCTCTCATTGACCATATCGTACCGATCGTCTGCAGCGTCTGGTTGGGAACGCTGTCTTGTAGCGTCTGCCGCTTGAATTTGCACATTTACTCTATTTAAAGTCTCTGATTGGCTAATCTTACTCCAATAGAATACTTTTATTTAACTTAAGCTTTTTATAATCAAGTGATTACACTATTTTACATTTCGAAGCGGGTAGGTGTTTTAATGTTGGTTTAAACTGTGATACTGCTTACAATGTAACATTTGAGGACAAAATAATTATGACTTACAGTACAGCTAAATACTGCAGTAAACATTTGGTGTTATAACAGACTAAAGGTCATTGTGTTGTCACTGCTAGATGTGGTCTAAATGTTTCCACGCTGATCCACATGATGTTAAGTGCACACATGTTGCCGCGAAACCACTTGTTCAAATTAATACAGGTAATGGAGAACATCAAAACAAATATATTTCGATAACGAGCATACGATCTCTGAAGTCAACTTGTAATGTTAGGGAACTGTTTGAAGTAAGCTGTTGTGTCGGTGTCGCTGACTGGGAATGTATACTGAACTTCAAACCTGCTCTGTGTACGAACGGTTAGCTCTGACGTCTGCTTGGAAACACGGCATTATCGGCGATAGGTTGATTGGACCATACATGCTTCCATTCCGCCTCAACGAACGGAGCTATCGCATCTTCGTGGGCCAGAACTGTTGGAGGATGCACCTCTGAATGTTAGACAAAGGATGTGCTTCCAGCACGATTGGGGGCCAGCCCATTTCAGCATTGCTGTGAGGAATCATATTCAAACTTCAATTAAAATAGTTGGAAATGGTCGTTAAAACGGCATTCGATATAGTACACTACTTTCCCATAAGCTTAATTGTTCAAGTGCCCAATAAAACATAATTGTTCGAACTCACGAATAAGCAATAAAGTAGTTTTCATTAAAAACATTAAATGTGAAGTTTATAATTTTTCACTTCTTGGTGAACAGTAATTTTGTATAAAAACAGAAGTAAACAAGCTAAAGTGGAAGAAATTTCCTGAAAACCTTCCCCTTACATTCCTGCTGAACTGAAGTAGTAAATCTGATATACATATGACCTTGTTTTTAAATTAAACAGATTGCAGAAGAAGGAATAACGTATGCAATATTATTTAAGGGGACTCTTCAAGCCCTAGCTCACTAATGTGAAATTAGCTATGTTAATGACCGTTTTCTCAAAACCCATTTGACATAGAAATGTGATGTTTTCACATAATGCTTATTTATTTCTTCTGAGTAGACTAATTTATTTTTATGTTAAAATACTGATTGAAAAAATTCTAATTTTTTTGTAAACCTCTAAAATTATCAATACAATTTCGGACATTTTAATTTTTTTTAAATAAACTATCTGAACAACTTCAACTGAAGCAATTCCATATGATAATGGGATTGTTTGTACTATGTGGTAAAACTTTTATGCAGATTCAGCTTGTAGTTTCAGAGAAAACGGGTCATTTATGTTGAAAAATATTGTTTTGAGTAATTTACATTTAAAGTAAAATGTCTACATAACTCACTTAATCCCAATATTTTTAGAAATTAAGTTATAACAGTAAATATTTGCATTTTTAATGAACCAACCACCAAATTAAGCAAAATTAATCATATTTTCATAAAATGCAAAAAAAAATAAAAATGTAAATTTGTTTAATTTTTGACTTGACGACTCCCCTTAAATCTGGTATTCATCCGAGATTCACTTCTGAAAAAGATGAGAACGAATAAGTGATCTGGTTCTTGGAGGCGATGAAGCCGAAGTCTTATGGTAGTTATTTTGATGCTAGCAGCAGTGCAAATTAATCCATTTAAGTCAACGATTGCGTTAGAACCAAATTCCTTTCAGAAACTAACTCAGCGTGTCTTTTAAGCTCTGTACCAGAAACTATTTTTTTATTATCCCTTTACACATTTGTATATATGCTTAATTTTGGTTCATGGAATTTGTTCTAGTTCGCATATACCCTTAACTGTTGTAGAATCCGTCACTGAACTTGGAAGTTAATGCTTGCTTTGTTGCAAGATAATCCATTAAATGCTCTAGTTTCCAGTTTTCACGCTCCGAAAAGCATCATAAGCAAATAGCGGCCCTTCACCGAAACAAACCGTCCTTAATTATGTCTCCCAACAAAGCCACCACGGTTCAACAAGAAATCTTAGCAAGTCGGGGCTAAAGCGGAAAACGTCGTCCCACAAGTTACCTCAATTAGCTCGTTTCATAAGACAATAGCAGTTCCCTGTATCGGTGATAACGCTTCTTTTTTATTATGACTCGATGTTCCTAAGGGAGAACGATGCCACTAAAGTAATTCTATCGATTGAGGCTTCAGTTTTGTGATAAAACGAGTTGCAGCAAGAAGTTACGGCTGTTATCATACACAAGTTTCTTTGTCCCCTGAAGGTTGCTTATCCTGAACATAGTTCTTGAAAGGGCTTTTTGTAGAGTTTAGAAGTTTCAAGCAAGAATGCCTGCCAACCAAACTTCTACCGGAGATCGGTTCAACTGCTTCCTAGTTGCAAGGGCATGCTGTGTTGAATTTGATTCTTGCTGGGTAGCCAATTTGTTAAACTGCAACACCTAATAACTCCTTCGCTTAAGTAGACAGAAGATTGGCAACCGAATTTCGTGATATGTTTTCACCAAGACGAATTTATAAATCTAAACTAGTGTTTTTTTAATCTGGGATATGTTTCAAATTTTTAGACATCAGACAACTTACTCAGAAGAAAAAGGAAACATAAATGCATTTTTGAATAAATAACTTTATACCAATTATAACCTTGAACAATTATCCAAGTTTATCAGCGAAAAAAATCCTTTAAATTTCATCAAAAACATGTTAATCATTCCATGGAATACACAGAAATATTGAAATACTATGTTCCTTAAATATGCCTGATAATATATGTTCTTTCACACTTGTTTTCGCAGGATAAAGCTGAAAAAGTAATCCGATTGAAAAGCTCAAGTTATAGATAATAGTAAGGAATTTTTAAAATCCGATTCAACAGATTCATATTTTCTTGTTATCCGTTGGCAATTTATTGAACAGGTGCTGATTGCTTTTGTGTTAAAACTTCAATATAAAAAGTACAGTTACTCCCGATTCTATGAACTTCTTATAATATTAATAACATTTTCTGGGCATTTAATTCAAATTATTTAAAGGTATTTCGTATTAATTTGAGTGGAAATAATTAATTTAGTTTAGATTTCATGTAAAGTTTGCATTTAAGCCGGAGTCCTTATTTTGACATGTTACCACTGGTACACCAGTTGGTGTATGAAGTCTGGTTATCAAGGCAACTGTATGACGACTGTTCAATTCCACATTCTATAGAAATATAAAAAGCCAAAATCAAAACCAGTCGTGAATAAAAGTACCAAAGGAAAGGAATCATCCTGATGGAATAAAAAACTATTCACAATGTCTGTAAATACAGCTGCCTAAATAATCAAACGTCCATCAATGGATAAGAATCAAACAGATAGTATAGTGTGGCAAACAGTTATAGTTGTGATAGATACAAGACTGGGCCCGGATTCTGACAATATGCCATCTTTTAGTTGTTACATTATAGGCATTGATAACGTGTACATAAATCCTTAACATGGGCCCCAGAGTGTGAAAATAATATTTATTAGGCCGTCATTTGGTCATCTTGTGCCACTTTCTATTTTAGAGCAATTTATTTCGATTTTACGTCATTATTTTGTGATTTTCTTACCCTTTGCATCATTATCTAGCCATTTTATTACATTTAAATTGCGTACGTGAAGATTTTTATACTACTGGCCACTTTGATAGTGGTCAGTTTAGTACAGCCCCAGAGATGTATCCCATAAGTCCAAAGTGATTTTAGCACCTGAAGCGTGGACATTTAAGTTGAGACTGTACAATATCTCCAAAAATAATTGCCGTAGAAAGAAATGTCTTGAAAAAGGTTGCTTGGCTTTTACTTTCCCCCATAATATCAAGCAACTTTTATTAAAGACGTTTCTTTCTACAAGGCTTAGTTTTGGAGATAATGTACAGTCTCAACTTAAATGGTCCACCTTGTATATCAGTAACTTGTTATGTACATCAACTTCTGAATTCCTCCCAATGAGCCAGTAAAGTGTGTTATATTTAATGTTTAACTCTTTTCTTTTAGTTTCAACATGTTTTTTCCAATTTAACTGTTTGTTGTAATTGGCAGAAGTGTTGTTAATTGTGATGTTATCATATTATAATTATAGTGAGTTGTTACTTTTTAATTCCCAAGCGCAGATGTGATGGAAATTAAAATGTTACGACTCACTATAATTATAATTTAACTGTATTTGAGGAATTATTTATTTTTATTAAGAGTATCTTTATTTTGTTATTCGTAAAATTAATGTGTACAGATTTATATTCGTTTAGTTTAATACTCATTTATTTGTCCACTTGTTGACTTCATGTACAGTTTTTTGGAGTTTATTTGTAGGTTCCTCTATTGTATCTCCTACTGTCATTATTCCTGTATCATTGGTAAAAGTAGCCATCGTTGTATTGAGTTATTATGGGATATCCCTTTGAGGTACTCCGGCAGCTATATTCTTTAGTCCAGAGTATTCGTTTGCATGTTTAATTCTGAAGAATCTTGTTTCTATGAAGTATTTGAATATTTGATAAAATTTACTAGGTAGATCGCGTTGAAGCTTAAATATTAATCCTTTGTGACAGACCTTATCACGCTTTGGCCACGTCCAAGAATACACCGAACAGATTTTATTTTCTTCTAATGCTTTCTCTCTATGATATCAACAATACGCTTTATGTACTTAATCGATTGTAGAGTGTTTATTTCTAAAACCAAATTGGTGTTCTGGTATTAGATTACTTTCGTCTATTACAGTCTTAACTGCTTTAGCAATAATTTTTCCAATAGCTTGGAGAGCTGTGGTAAAAGCGAAATAGGTGTGTATGATTCCCTTTTCATTAGGATTTTTTGTTAGGCTTAAGGATCATTATCACCTCTGCTACCTTCCATTGACTTGGAACATGCTTAAATCTCAGTGCTGCATTGATCAAAGGTAATAGCTTAACAAGAGCTTTTTATGGCAGTTGGTTAAGTATTTGTCCGGTGATTAAATCATATCCTGGAGCTTTTTTTTTGGACATACACTCTGCATGTTTTAGTTTTTTTAACATCACAAGCCCTAGTGCTTTACGTTTTCTCCTCTTACTGTGATTTGTGTCCGTGTCTGCTGTTTGTTTTATGGGTGGTATTTGGTTTATAGGTCTTTTAATATTCCTTGTTGCCTCCATAAAGAATAATCAGTATTATCATCATTTCTATTTAAGGGTTAATCTAGAAATGGTTTTTTGTGGGTGGAAGGGTGGCTACTGCCAGATGAGAAGGTATAGTTACAGTTATGAACTCATGTCCCATAATAGGGATAAGATAGGACAGTTTTCCACTTTTTCTGTAATAAATGCGTACAGTGAGGTTACTATAGTACTTTTCCTTGTGTCATATAAAGTCCTCTTCATTCGCCATAAATTTTGTATAATCCGAAACCTCAAAAGATTTATGCTACAATTTTGTAACGCCCGCTATAAAAACGATTTTCTTAGTTTTGCTTTCAGATTATTCTAACAATAGCATGGAACGAATATTTTAAATGCATTTTCTAAATTATTTCTCATTATTCATATACCTACTATTTTACTTTTATAACAGTCATATCCATGTATAATTTATAACTTTCTGTATACTGATTAAATAAAGTAAATAAAACTCAGCCGTAAGCCATTTTCTGCAAAAATGTCATTTTCTGAAAATGTTAGAATCCTTTATAGATAACTTTTCAAACCTTTTATGTCTTTAAAATCTGGCCCTGGTTATAAGCAGCCATTAAAATATTAATTTTTATTTTGCAGTTGCTTGTAATACTAACTGACAGCGTAGTTTATCACGAGGAAGTACTTGTTATAAAGCAAACGATTGGATTATTGCAATGGATCATAATCGCAAAATAAATTATGCACAACTATGATCGGACATTTAAATAATTAAATCTTAAATTAAATTACTCACTCAGCATGATTGCGTAATAAGTTATTGATCCGATATTGAGCAAACAATTACGCTTAACAAACACTCGCGTTGTTATTATTTACACGCTTGAAAAGCTTTCCATGCAATTACTGGAAGAGAGGCAGGATACCCTCAGTGAATTTTTAAATTACATGTTTCGAGACGTATACTTTACATTTCCATCGCCAGATAGCGAAATAGAATGGTAGTGTCACGCTATATTGCGGAGCAGTGTAATGCTATGCAATAGCGTTTAGTTATTAAGTTCCAGAGGTAATAGCAGGAACTATTCTTAACCGATCTACACATACGTAGTGAATGTGGTTGCTGAGACTGAGTAACTAATTCCTTTCCGTTCATTTCAATTTTGTAAACGTTACTGGGTAACGAGCCGCTTTCCGTTTCTGTTGTAACCGTTATAATAATGTAATCGTTACAAATAAAATTATCCTGTCATTTCTGCTGCACATTCGCTAAGGTAACGGTGCAGGTGACTGCACCAGTCGAACTTAGAAAATCATGTCGTATCCTGTCAAGGACAAGAGTAGGAAAGTGTGCCAGTGTACCATCTTAGTGGAACAGAATATTCATTACGCCTGGTATATGCACTTGCGGACGTAACCATGTTTTCGGCATATTTTCACCCCAAAGTAATGGCATTAATAAGAAAAAAGAATGTGAGCTCAAAGGTTGTAGTGGAAGGTTGCATAATAGAACAAGTTAATAATTTTTATTACTTTCTCTACTACGTATAGTAACTAGGGGAAGTATTGCTTTCCACCCAAAAATTCGATAACGAGATTTCACCGGAAATACATGTTTGAAGGCCTTATGAATCCAAAAAAAATATTTTTGGAAACATGTCCGTGTGTGTGTGTATCTGTCTGTGAACAGCACAGCACAGAAACGAACAGTCGGATAAACACCAAACTTGGTATTTAGGTTCAGCGTCTTCCAGAGATGCGACACAAAGGTTTTCAAGAAAATCCCCCCACCTCAGATTAACCTTCACATGGAACATTTTTGGAAAATTTAAATTTTCTCAAAAATGGCTATAACTATTTTGATTAAAATATCATATATTTCAGATACTTTCATGACAAATGAAATGTATATCTTGAATTTTCTGGGAATGTCTCCAAAAGCATTACACATTGTGAACGACTTTTGCATAACTGGTAAACCATAAGAGATAGACAAATTTTTACTACACAAAAATGTAGATCGCGTTAAAATACACAATTCATGACATATACATTTTTTTGTTAAGTGAATCATTTTCGGGATATTTCTTGTTATTCCCTTAAATTTTCCAATACTTATACTTTTTCTCAAATGGGAATTCGTTATTCATTTTTTTTGTCCTGGTTATGCAAAGAGAATGGGATACTCCACATAGCAACCAGCTCTTAAAATATTTGACTATTGTTTAAAGCCTACCAATTCCCCTTTTCTACAAGAAAATTAGCAATAAGATTAACGTCTCGATATGTCGATTTACTTAAGCACATGGAGAATAAGCGTTTGTAAAAATAGTTTGTACAAGAGTAGAGAAAGTCATGTGAGTGTGACACATCAGATGTTTTTCTTAGCTGACATTTATCTTACACACATGAAAAGGATATCAATCATAAAATTGTTAAATTAATAATATGTGCGGAACCATTAGAAGAACATAATAACACAAGGACAGATACAAGATTAAACTATATAAAGTTATGGCAATACCAACAGGCGTATGGGAGCGAATTTGCACGTTAACGGAGAAAGATATAAGGCGACTAAAGGCAGCAGAAATGCGATTTCTCCGAAGCGTAGCGGGATAACCGACTAGATTACATCAGAAACGATGAAATAAGAAGTAATCCAAGAGTTAGTAGTCTGTTAGAAACTGTTGACCAATATAAACAAAAATGGAGGGAAGACGTACAACACATGAACCACGATACGAGGGTGTCCAAGAAGTACCCAAGCTAACAAAGAAAACACAAACATTTTGGGAAAAAACATCTTTATTTCTCTACACAATCTCCTTTCAGTTCGATACACTTTTTCCAGCGATCTTCAATAGCTTCGATACACAGCTTATAGTGAGAACCGTCGAGTTCCGCAAAATAGCCATCAACTGGAAACTCCACCTCTTTATTGTTGGTAAATCTTTTACCTTCAAGCCATTTCTTCAACTTTGGAAACAGAAAATAATCAGAGGGGGCTAAGTCTGGCGAATAGGGTGCATGAGGAAGCAATTCGAACTTTAACTCATTGATTTTGTCCATGGCGATAATGGATGTGTGAACTGATGAATTGTCTTGATGAAACAGAACTTTCTTTTTCGCTAAATGCGGCCAGTTTTGCTTGATTTCATCATTCAAACGCTGCAATAAGTTTGCACAATACTTGCCATTGATTGCTTTTCCTTTTTGAAGATAATCAATGAAAATTATCCATGCGCATCCCAAAAACTGACATGACCTTGCCTGCAGATGGAACTGTTGGCCTTCTTTGGAGCCGATTCTCCCCTTTCAGTCCACTGTTCCTTCGTCTCAGGTGTGAAGTGATGGACCCA
Organism: Deroplatys truncata; assembly: GCA_030765065.1. NCBI lineage: Eukaryota > Metazoa > Arthropoda > Insecta > Mantodea > Mantidae > Deroplatys > Deroplatys truncata. The sequence continues at coordinate 213,445,253 of CM060978.1, read as the reverse complement.
TGTTTCATCCATGGTTATGAATCGATGCAAAACTTTATTGCAGCGAAACTTCGCCAAACACTCGACTGAAACAAAAACGCGGCACCCATCTTGTGCACAGCTTTCTGATGTCTAAATTTTCAGTTAGTGTGTAATGTACAGCATTTTTTGAAATGCATACGATGTCTGCTAGCTCGCGCACTTTCAGTCGACGGTCATCAATACCATTTACTGGATTTTCCTCACAATTTCTGGCTTGGTCACCTCATTTGGTCGACTACTGCGATGTTCGTCTTACAGCTCGTACGACCTCGCTTAAATTCTGCCACCCAATGTTTTACTGTTGTAAATGAAGGAGCAGACTCCCTCAGAGTATTATTTAGCTCAGTTTTAATATAAGCGGATTAAGACCTTTCAAATGAAAGTATTGTATCACATAACGATGGCCAGTTTTATCCATGTTTACAGATTCGCTGAGAGCGTTCACTACTGATGGCTGCCAAACATTACCAAACAACGTACCATCGTCAAACTTCAAACTTAAGCTCTATAAGGTTGGTACTTTTTACCATAGTCATTTGTTTGAAACAACAACCGCTATGCATACGTCAGGTCGGGTACTTCTGGGACTGCCCTCGTACATTTTTAGAAATAATTGGTGAATATGCAGCCATTGGAAAACGAAGTATCGGCCGACCAGCAAAAATATGGGTACAAGAAATAATGGAGTCGTAGCAGGCTGAAAATCCTATAACTTGAAGAAGATTTTAAGAATACGTATAGAAATAGGTGCCAAATAAATATCTGCATATATATTCTCCCACATCATCACAGTTCTGCATACTTTGTGGGTTCTTTTCTCAGAAGAAGATGTAACTTGATTGACATCGACAGATAAATGTATGTTCATAAGTACAACCCAATAATGAGCACAGTGTAGGTGTGGTAGAGATTTTCGTCCACGCTGTGGTTCAACGTCCCTTTTAAGAGCAATTTTACGTCGATAGATTAATTCTTGCGCTGGAAAGCTTTCTATGCTACCGAAAGTCCGTTGGGATCCTTAAGTGCTATATTCTTCACTCAATGATGTCACCGCTGCAGTACTTGATCGAACAAAGGAACACAGACAATGGGAGCCCGACCATTATCAATAAGCTACTGAGATAGACTAGATGGGCGCTGCTATTTAGAGGCTCGACACTAACAATTAGATGGCTACCTACTGTTCCCACTACGGCAGTGGACTAGATTTTTACTTTCTTCAGCATGCGAAAAATTTGATGTGATACACTCGCATACTTTCTCTATCCTTTATCGTTTATTGGTGGATATACAAACTATTGTTACTAAAGCTTATTTTTCTATATACTACATTTAAATCCACTTTTATTCACTTTTTCATAAAGAACTTCATTACATATTTCGTTCTAGATACAAAGGGAATAGTGATAGTCAAATATTTTATAACTGGACACCTTACACTGGCCTTAAAATTCCCAACTGTATGTTGACAGGACTTTAAGAGAATGACCAAGAAATGGACAATTTTAACATTTCAGAAATGGCTTTACCATAAAAGGCTTATTTGAAATGAATTTGTGTTTTAAAGAGATCTACATTTTTTGTGTAGTATGTTTTCGTGTATTGCTTAACGTTTACCGGTTATATCATATTATACAAAATTCCTTATGAATGAAGGGGACTTCATAGGCCATTCCCAGAAAATTCAAGATATAGATTTTATTTCTTAATGTAAATATCTTTAACATGTGGTATTTTAATCAGAATCGTTAGAGGCATTTTTAGAAAACAAAAAAATTCTAAAATCGTTCCATGTAAAGGTAAGTTAAGTGTGGGGGGATTTTCTTGAAAAGTTTTTTGTCGCATCTTTGGAAGTTACTGAACCTAAATACCAAATTTGGTACATATCCGACTTTTCGTTTTTGAGTTATGCTATTCACAGTCACAAACACGCGGGCGTTTATCTAAAAATGCTTTTCTTTTTTATTCCGGACGCCTCCAAACATTTATTAACAATGAAATCTCGATATCGAATTTTTTGTGAAGTGCAATACCTTCACTAACTACTACGTACGTGGTAGAGAAAGTAAACATTATATCAAATCTATTTTATAGTTTACGCCAAGTATGAATAGTCAAGAGAAGCATGATATTGAATTTGGCAACATATTGTTTATTATCGTACTACAAAAAGAATGATATCTGATAACAACACGATTTTGGTTATGTTTGCTTTTGGCTAAGTTACAAATCTGTTGCTTTGAGTGTTTCTTCTTTCTGTACAAAGAGCGCCAAAGAAAATCTCACTGCAACTCGAATCTGTGTCACATTATTTATCGTTGTACGTGGCCTTGCGAAGCTATGGCCATTTCATTGATTGCTTTAGGCCATGGTACAAGGTTGCGCCACTCCTTCTGATAAACAGTTACACCAGTAATCACAGCGAAGGTTGCAAAATGGCGTAGAAACAAAATGTATGTTTGCACTCTTGATCGTATTGGCTAAAAGAAAAACGAAGTAAACTGAGCGCCTTCAGTTTGTCATACAGACCTCTTATCGTGATTAGTAGCCCATACCGTATCGGATAGTGCCGGACACGCCTTTGAAAGGGTTAAAAGCTAAGGATACAACTTGATGAGTGCTGAGGTTAGTGAAATGTAGAATGTGTAGTGTGAGAAGATTTTCAGGGAGTGCAAATTAAAGCTTGAATGGTATTCACTAAATACATAGCAAGACAGCACTTTATAACAAAAAATAAACAGAATTGTATTCTCACTGTGATATCAATGCTTGTTGATGCATAGAAGCAAACATAACTAAATAGTAACTAAATAAAGCAGGATGTTTTCCCTGTAATTCAAACTATAATTGGTTAATATACCTTAACTAACATATTGCTGATCATAGGAATACAACAGGATTATAGACAAAAATATAAACCAACTTTATAGCCATAATATGTATGTCATATTAGGTAAACCATACACATATATATATTTATATATAGTTTCTAAACATAATCAATCAATTATAACAAAAGAGTAATTTTCATTTGTAAACGAATATGATCATCTGCGGATGTTACATGGAGAGTGCTCAATTTCTGACGAGTATATAGACCGTCTTCCCCATTTTTATGGAATATTTTTTATCCAGTAATTTACTATAAAACACTTTCATGCGCTGCTGTTGCAATTGCTGTAACAATGCGACCAGCCTCTCACATACCCACGATACCTCCAGGAGTAATTTCGCTAATATACCGCATGACTGCTACTGAGACAATAATCATGTTTTGGTTTCTATAGCACCAGAAAAAGCCAAGGTATCAACCTCCCCTCTTTTCCCCCTTATTTTGTGTTACCAAGCCACCACGCTCTGCAATAGGTAAGGTGGACGCACCTCAAAAGACCCCACAAAACGATAACCCATTCGTCGAAGATTTACTTTGGCGCTCTGTGTACATGTGACAGTTATATATTCCTGAGCAATCTTCAGAGTTACTGAAAACAGGCAAGTTAAATTTTTACATTCCTGGCATAATGCTAATGTTAAGAGGATGGCCAGGTCTAGCGGTTAAAGATGATTAAAGCAATCTTGCTATTACAGTATAACAAGAAATAATTTCACTTGCAGTGAATTTTATGACTGTATTATAGAATTCTAAAACTATTACCATTCCGAATTATTTGTGGTTGAACTATTAATCAGCAGAGTATGGTGGATCATTAAAAAAACACTATAATGGCAGCAATAACTTTTAAGTGATAAGCTCAACCGCTTAAGAAATTCTAAAATTTTGAGAGCACAATTTGAAAAAATTTGCATTCAGATGACTTTCTCTGCCCTCTATCGTTTATTAGCGAGTATACAAAGTATTCTTATTAAAGCTATTTTTATATATACTACTTTTTAATGCAAATAAACCTTTGTATAAACAGCTGCATTACACATTTCGTTATAGATACGAAAATAACAGTGATAGTCAAAAGTTTAAAAACTGTACGCTATACGCTAGACGTAAAATTCCATACTGTTTCCATGCAACCGCGAGAAACAACTGAATGCTGAAAGGACTTTAAAGCATGACAAAGAAATTAACAATTCAAATGATTAATAACGTACATTTCTGAAAGGGCTTATGGCACAAAAAACTCATTTGAAATAAATAGATCTACATATTTTTGTGTAGTACGTTTTCGTCTACCGCTAACGTTTACCAGTTGTAAAACATTATACAAAATTCCTTCCGAGAAAATTCAAGATATAAATTTTATTTTTCATGTAAACATCTTTAATATATGGTGTTTTAATCAAAATGGGTTAGGCCATTTTTTTAGAAAATAAACATTTTCGAAAAATGTTCCATGTAAAATGTAGTTGAGGGTGGGGAATTTTCTTGGAAAATCTTCGTGTCATATCTTTGGAAGATACTGAACTTAGATACAAAGTTTGGTACTTATACTACTTTTCGTTTTGAGTTATGCTGTTCACAGACAGACAGACAGACTGACTGACTGACTGACTGGCTGACTGACACACACACATGGACCATTTTCTAAAAGTTCTCCTTTTTATGGATTCAGAGGACTCCAAAACATGTATTTCCGATGAAATCTCGACATCGAATTCTTGGGTGAAATACAATACCTCCTCTACTTACTATACGTAGTAGGGAAAGTAAAAAGACAAATATTCAGATTTTCTTGTGGCGTCTTGTAATCATTTTACTGTTTTAAATTGCAATTGTTTTCAATGATAATTATTCTAAAACTAATTACAGCTATTGATACTAAATATGATGCATTTATTACGGATATTACATATTACTGGAAAATTAATCTAAAGTGCTGTACATTACAAATCAAGTTTTAAAAGCAATGAAGTAATTCAGTGGCTGTAAACTCCCAGTTAAGTGTTAACTCAACATACATTTCAACACATTTATTTATGTGTAACTATGTATGTAAGGTAGAAATATATACTTGTATGAATGTGTGTTTTATACCTGACTATGTATACACAATTAAATGGACGTAATTAGTATAGATCAGTTACGCACACTTAAATGAACATTGTATGTATAAACGTAACCCTTTTCAGTTGTAGAACACACACATAAGTAAATGTTGAAGTTTATATTGACTCTGCACTTCACAAGGGAATTTACAGGCAATAGATTATTTCATTGCTTTTAAAACTTGTTTTGTAATTTACAGCGTTTTACTTCGCTTTTGTGATCTATAATACGAGGTGTGCTTTTAAAATCAGTACCGATAATTTTTAAAAAATAAAGAACATATTTCAAATACCTTATCATCATTCATTAGCTTATAACTTACGCCAATTCTCCATATAAACACCGCCGTTATTCAAGCATTTATCGCAATAGAAACCAGATTTTGTATGCCTTCGTCAAAGACTGCACTTCTTGTTTCACAACATTATTATTGTCGTTGAAATGTTTGCCACCAGGGGATTTCTTTATATTAAAAAAAACATATGAAAATCGTTTGGTGCCAAATCCGGTCTGTTGTGAAACAGGAGGCGCAGACTTGGATTTCATCACAGGCGGCATCATTCTTTGACGAAGGTACAAAAAAGCTGGTTTACCATTGTGACAAAATTACCAGCACTTACTTTAAAATATGGCCGTATCTACAATAAATATATCACATATTATAGTAGCTGTCATTAATTCTAGAGCCATATACAGAATGTGCTGTGTGTGTTCTATAACGGAAGAGGGTTAAGTTTATGCTATAAGTTCATTTAAGTGTGTGTATGTATAAGTGTATATATGTATTACATATGTATATATATACACATTTATAATTAATGGCGTTTCTATGTTCTTGGGAACCAACGACTACCACTGAACTTGCAGAATCTAAGTCGTACTTTTTCCATTACTTTCTATATTTTAACTATTTGAACAGGTATTAAACTAACAATACCTCAAAATGATCAAATGTTGCAAAATGGAATTGCGATTACAAACTTATAAATACATTACAGCTGTATAGAAGTATAAGTGTGTGTCTGTCTGTCTGTCTGTGTCTATTCTGTAACAGAGGGAAGTTAATTATTTTACATATAACGTTCATTTAACTTATATAGATATGAATGTGCATGCATGTATTGAAAATTAGAGCAGACAAAATGCCCTATCTCGCCAATTTTGTACAAGGACCCTTTTCACAAGGCACGTTCAGCAATACCTTTACTGTTGATTGATAAACAAACAAACAAACAAACAAGTTCTGTTTATCAGAAGGGAAATTATAACTTTTTACTAGAATATCTACAACTTTAATGAAAAAATGGTTTTAATGTGTTACACTCACATCACTTTCTCTACTCTTGTACAAACTATTTTTACAAACCCTTATTCTCCATATGCTTCATGTTAATCGAGATATCGAGATATTAACCTTATTCCTAATTTTCTTGTAGATGTAAGGGGAATTGGTAGGCTTTAAGCGATAGTAAAACATTTTAAGAGCTGGTTGCTATGTGGAGTATTCCATTCTGTTTGCATTACCAGGACAAAAAAAAATGAATAACGAATTAGAAAAAGTATTAAGTATTGGAAAATTTAAGGGAATAACAAGCAATATCTCGAAAATGGTTCACTCAACAACAAAAATATATATGACATAAATTGTGTATTTTAACGCGATCTACGTTTTTCGTGCAGTAAAAGTTTGTCTATCTCTTATGGTTCACCAGTTATGCCAAAGTCGTTCACAATGAAGAATATTTTTGAAGACATTCCCAGAAAATTCGAGATATACAGTTCATTTTTCATGAGAATATCTTAAACATATGATATTTTAATCAAAATCATTACAGCCATTTTTGAGAAAATTAAAATTTTCGAAAACTATTCCATGTAAAGGGTAATCTGGGGTGGGGGGATTTTCTTGAAAACCTTCGTGTCACATCTCTGGAAGATACTGAACCTAAGTACCAAGTTTAGTGTTTATCTGACTGTTCGTTTTTGAGTTATGCTGTTCAAAGACACACATAGACACACACACACGGACATGTTTCCAAAAATGCTTTTTTTTGGATTCAGGGGGTCTCAAAACATGTATTTTCGGTGAAATCTCGGTATCGAATCTTTGGGTGGAATACAACACTTCCCCTACTTACTATACGTAATAGAGAAAGTAAAATAGCATGCCTTAAGCATAAAACCTTTTTCTTAGTTGAAAGACAACCTTCATTTATGAATGTAACTGAACAATAACATCTAACAAGTTCCAAATGCAGATCATAACGTTATAAGCATATCTGATTGTTTTTTATTTTTCTGTGTCTGGTATATTTTCCTGTAACCACATACCTACAATCATTATTAAAATCTCAATTCTCTCACTTTCACTTAAAAACGTTATTTTGTGCTACTTTCTACAAAAAAACTGCATTAATTATATCAGGAAATATAACTACTTATTTCGTTACCTTAGCAACGTTTCTTGTATAAAACAATTGATAGCTTGTACAATGACACAGAATAATAAAGTCTTTGAGATGGTCAATAAAAGAGCGTGTTTTAAAAATGTTTCCGATAACGTTACAACTTGCATAACAGGACATTAAAAATGATTTGTTTCTATGAACAAGTGTCTTTTAAAGTATAGTGTTTGACGTGTCCGAACGTTTTTTGAAAAATCATTTCCATTTAGCTGTAGCAAAAAGTAAGAGGGACTTCTGAAACGCACTGTATAATTGTTAAAATGGTTAAGGTTGTGGAATTATATAATTTTTAGACGGAAATATAGAATATTTCGGAATTGTCTCTGAATACCTTGGATATTTTATTCACTTTGAAGTCACTTTTTGAAAACATGCCTCACACTAGGCAAACTAAATTTGTAGGCGTTAATGTAGACATATATTTAATTAAATGGGTCATATCTATTAAAAACTTTTTCTCAAGGTTATTCAGGGTAGTTTACTACTCAAGAATTTAATATACCGTTTGCCGGCAACATGTATGAGATTGTGCTTATTTTGTGTTGTTCTATTCGGTTATGATACATAGGCTAGTTAAATTATATTCGAACCCACTCGCGGCCTCTCTTAACTGCACGAGACAGCCGGCAGTCGCTCTCAAACAGGCAGCATATCTCGTGTAAATATTCTCGCTCACTCTCCTAAGCTCAGCAGCAGGAATTCTTGTGATTTCTTGTACAATGTTCTCTCTAAGTTCCCATAGTGTGCGTGGATTGGAACGATACACTTTGTCTTTTAAAGAACCCCATAACTAAATATCACAGCTCGTTAGGTCCGGAGAACATCACAAACATCCGTCATCAAACACCTCTCTTATTGCATGTAATGATTCGACATCCGTATGTACTGTTGCAGAATCATGCAATAAGAGAGGTGTTTGATGACAGAATAATTAGTTTTTATTTGTGGCCCCCTCGTTCTGTTGACCTAAGAAGTTGTGATTTTTATTTATGGGGTCTGTAAAAGACAAAGTGTATCGTTCCAATCCTCGCACATTGCGGGAACTTAGAGAAAACATTATGCAAGAAATCACAAGATTTCCTGCTCCTGAGAGTGAGCGAGAATATTTACATGAGATATGCTGCCTGTTTGAGAGCAGAAGGTCAACATTTCCAGCATCTATTGTAAGGTATGGATTTTAGTCCGCCTCTGCCGGCATAATTTCCCCGGCAACTGCCGGTTGTCTCGCGCAGTAGAGAGAGGCCGCGAGTGGGTTCGAATATAATTTAACTACCCTATACTTTATAACCGAATAGAACAACACAAAATAAGCACAATCTCATACATGTTGCCCATATATCTTAAATGGGGTGGCTCAATAAAACCACATGGCATTCTTTTGATACAAAACAGATTATTGAGAATTTTAAAGAATTGTGATCACAGGTGTCATTGTAAAGCTCTTTTTGTCTGCATTTACTGAAGTTATTAGTGCACCTTCATTGTAATACTTCTGACTATTCTTTAAGAAAAAATGTGCTCGATCGTAATAGCAGGTATAACACTGCCTGAATTTACGAGGCGTATTTTTAGGGTAAGTACCGTTTTAATATATTGCTGCTGCAGGGCCGCAGTCTCGATTTTGAGCATCGCGAACACTTCCTCTATTCATCAGAAATGGAGATGCAGCTGTGAGCGATCGTTACTTTGTGTTTTTCTGTTGTTAGAGCGTTTGGAAATTTTCAAAACATTAAACGCTCCGCCGACTGCGAAGTCAAACTAGTGATTCGTCTTTTTAATGCCAGAAAAGTTACGCCAACAAATATTCATCGCCAATTGAGTGTTTATGGGAAGACAATAATGAGTGACAATGCCTGGCCTAACAAACTCAAAATCTTATCGCATCATTTGATTGGGGAGAATTCGATCACACTACTTGCAGCCTCGATTTAGCATCAAGCGATTTTCAGCTGTTTCTATCTGAAGAAATTCCTTGGTGGAAAACATTTCAACAACGATGTTGTAAAACAAGAACTGCAGACCTGTCTTTCACCCCATACGGCATCATTCTTTGACGAAGGCATACAAAAACTGGCTTCCCCTACGAGAAGTGCCTGAATAACGGCGCTGACTACATGGAGAAGTAGTATCAGGTGTAAGGTAATGAATGATAATAAAGAATTTCGAAAAAAATGTTCTGTTGTTTTTTAAAAAATTATGGGTGCTTTCTTCAAAAACGTGCTCCGTACTTCAGTTCCACCTCAATAACTTAACTAATTTTCATTTGTATTTAGGTTTAAAGTGTTACAATTTGTTGCCTTCTGTTGTTAAGAGCTATAGCGAACACAAGCTTTAAACACATTTTTTAAACGATTGGTAAATATATATTTTTATACTTCGGATAAAATTTTAAACTTACAGCCCTTGAAGTGCTGTATTAGAATAATGTTGTTTCTTCATATTGTCAAAGTATTTTACCACGTTTTGACACTGTCATTGCATGTAACGCGGCATATGAAAATAAATATGAATAAATAGAAACCAGAATTTAGAGGTTCATCCTGTTGTTAAAATGGGCCAGTCTTCTTAGGGGGAAATACGAAATTAAAGAGTAATTTGTGCGCTTATTCAATGAAAGTGTGCGATTGACTGTCGATCAATCAGTTCTTTTAGGTAAGTGATTGTAATAGCCGTTTCGTGTAGTCGTTTGGGGAACACCCACATTCACACCAATAGCGCCAGACAACGTTTGCTGGAAACAGCAAGCGGCTAGGACGAACAAAGAGGAAAGCAGAACAAGGAGGAAACCCGCTGGGATTAAGGGCTAAAATAGAACAGCAGCAAAAGACAGACAATGGACGCCCAGAAGGGGAGATAATTATTAGCAACATCCCCAGAGAGATAGGATAATACCCATATCTTTGATGGGCAAGTACCCGAAAAAAAGAATAAATACATAAATATGGTTTCACATTGCTGACACTGTGAAAGATCAGGTTAGTTTTTATCAAAAATCATCAAAACGTTTGAATTTCTGAAACACTTAAAATTCAATCCAGTCATTATAGGTTATAAGTTATAGAAGGGGACGCTTCACGCATTGGGACCTACACAAATCTATTGTGGCTACCATCCCAGAGGAAATGAAGGAATTACAGGAGGCCGCAGACCGCAGACAGACAGGCCACAGAGACGCGTGGAAGTCCCTAAGAGTTCCAGGCTCTAAGACCCGTCTCACCGCCGGAGTGCCTAGAGAGGGCGACGAACGACCCGTGGACCAACAGCCCTCTTATGTCCATGGGGAGTACTATTTCCTTTGAGCAAACATCCACGCCATCGTTTCGGCACCACTATACGAGACGAAACCTACAAGCACACCTGAAACTTGAGAAGGAAACGGAGCGAAAGGGAAATGATGTAGAAAAAATCATGGTAGATGAGAAACCACACCAACATTTGCATACTGACCAGGGAAAACCATGAAAATCCCAAGGTCAGTGGTCAACGGTAATCGAAAAGGAGATCTCCCAAATGCGAGACTCGTACGTTACTGCAGAGCAATCTCCCTCAACACAGTCATTCAAAAATCTGATGTGTTAAACTCGCATGCCTTTCTCTACTCATGTACAAACTATGTTTACAAACGCTTACTCTCCATATGTTTCATGTTAATCGAGATGTTAATCTTATTGCTAATTTTCTTGTAGATGCAAGTGGAATATGGTAGGCTTTAAGCGATAGTCAAATATTTTAAGAGCTGGTTGCTATGTGGAGTATTCCATTCTCTTTGCATGTCCAGGACATAAAAAAATGAATAACGAATTCCCATTTGAGAAAAAGTATAAGTATTGGAAAATTTAAGGGAATAACAAGCAATATCTCGAAAATGGTACACTCAGCAAAAAAAAAGATGTATATGACACAAATTGTGTATTTTAACGCGATCTAAATTTTTGTTGTAGTAAAAGTTTTTCTATCTCTTATGGTTTACCAGCTATGCAAAAGTCGTTCACAATGAACAATACTTTTGGAGACATTCCCAGAAAATTCGAGATATACATTTCATTTATCATGAAAATATTTTAAACATAGGATATTTTAATCAAAATCCTTAGCCATTTTTGAAAAATGTTCCATGTAAAGAGTAATCTGGGGTGGGGGATTTTCTTGAAAACCTTCGTGTCGCATCTCTGTGGAAGATACTGAACCTAAATACCAAGTTTGGTGTTTATCCGACTGTTTGTTTCTGAGTTATGCTGTTCACAGACAGACAGACAGACACACAGACACACACACACACACGGACATGTTCACAAAAATGCTTTTTTTGGATTCGGGGTCTCAAAACATGTATTTCCGGTGAAATCTCGGTATCGAATTTTTGGGTGGAATAAATACTTCCCCTACTTACTATACGTAGTAGAGAAATAAAAACGTCGACAGAGAAAGCATTATTGTATGAATGTATGTAGCAAATTGTAGTGCTTACAGGGCTAAACTACAGCCACTAATTCACTAGGAGGGGTATGTGGACAAAATAATATGAGATATAGTTTACAGATCCCAAATAAATATGTAACAAACAATAGAAGGAGAAAGCTCTTTTAAACTACTCTATCTTGTATTTTAGTTGAAATAATATAAAGAAGCTACTTTTGAAATTTGTTTCCATACATAGATTTTTCTTCCATACAATGGGTTGAGATGGAGACGATTTTCAGTAATTCTCCATTTTGCTCTGTCTGTTGGTCACACACACGCACGCACACCTTTGTTTTTATAAAATGCTTATTTGGGATTCAAAACGCCTAATGTGTTTTGGATGGATGTATATAACCTTCTCTATCACGAACGTGGTAGGTAGAGAAGGTATTGCATTCCACCGGAAAATTCGTTATGGAGATTTCACCATAAATACATGTTTTGAGACTCCCTAAATAAAAAAATGAATTTTTAAAAAAAAGGTTCGTGTATTGTCTCTATGTGTGTCTGTATGTCTGTGAACAGCATAACTAAAAAACGAAAGGTTGGATAAGTACCAAACTTGGTGTTTTTGTTCAAGATCTTCCAAAGATGCGATACGAAGATTTTTAAGAAAATCCCCCTTCCAGACTATACTTTACATGGAACATTTTTCGAAATTTTTGATTTTCTAAAAAATGTTCCTATCGATTTTGATTAAAACAGCATATATTAAGGGAACATACATTAAAAATAAGATGTATATTTTGAACTTTCTGGAAATTGCCTGTGAAGTCCAGTAATTTAGAAAAAACCTTGTATAATCTTGTATAACTGGTAAAACTTAAGCGATAGACAAAAACGTATTACACAAAAAATGTAGATTACTTTAAAACACACAATTTATTTAAATACTTTTGTGGCATGTCATTTCTGAGATATCCGTTATTGAAGGATCGAATTTTTCATTTCTTGGTCATTCTCTTAGGTATTGTCAACATTCACTTGTTTTTCACGGTTGCATGGAAACAGTATGAAATTTTAAGCAGCTATAGCGTCCAGTTCTTAAACATTTGACCATCGCTGTTCCCATTGTAAATATGTAATGTTGCCATTTCTACAAGGCTAATTTGGATTAAAATGTAGTGGATAGAAAAAAAATCTGATGTGTTACACTCACATGACGTTCTCTACTCTTGTACAAACTATTTTTACAAACGCTTATTCTCCATCTACTTCATTTTAATCGAGATAAACATTTGCAGACTCCATCTTATTGCTAAGTTTCTTGTAGATGTAAGGGGAATATATATTTACAAGGGCAATATAGAAATACGTAGCCTTTAAGCATATACATACCTCTTAATAGCTGGTTGCTAGGTGCAGCACCATTCCCTTTGCAACAGATTAATACTCTTTGCATATACAAGATAAAAAAAAAGAATAGTGAATTTGAGAAAAAGTATGTAATGGAAAATTTAAGGGAATAACAAGCAATATCTCGAAAACGGTTCACTCAACAAAAAAAATGTATATGACATAAATTGTGTATTTTAACGCGATCTACATTTTTTGTGTAGTAAATGTTTGTCTATCTCTTATGGTTTACCAGTTATGCAAAAGTCGTTCACAATGAAGAATACTTTTGGCGACATTCTCAGAAAATTCAAGATATACATTTTGTTTGTTATGAAAATATCTTAAATATATGATATTTTAATCAACATCGTTAGAGCCATTTTCGAGAAAATTAAAATTTTCGAGTAATGTTCCATGTAAAGGGTAATCTGGGGTGGGGGGATTTTCTTGAAAACCTTCGTGTCGCAACTCTGAAAGATACTGAACCCAAATACCAAGTTTGGTGTTTATCCGACTGTTCGTTCCTGAGTTATGCTGTTCACAGACACACACACACACACACATACACAGACACACACGGTTATGTTTCCAAAAATGCTTTTTTTGTATTCAGGGTGTCTCAAAACATGTATTTCCGGTGAAATCTCGGTATCGAATTTTTGGGTGGAATACAATACTTCCCCTACTTACTATACGTAGTAGAGAAAGTAATAAGCTTTAACAAGAATAGTTTGAATACGCACTAATAAAGATAGAGAGCAGAAAACATGTGAATGTGTCACATAAGATTTTGTCATGAAATTTCGTTATTGCAGTTGAGAAACGCAAGTAGAGAAAGTATTACATTCCACCCAGAAATTTTATACTAAGATTTCACCAGAAGTACACGTTTAGAGACTCCCCGAGTAATAATAGAGGCACATTTAGAATAAGATCCGTGTGTGTTTGTCTGGGTGTGTGCATATTTCTGTTTGTGTGTATGTAACCGTAAACAGTACAATTAAAAAACGAAAAGTCTGAAGTTTCTATAATGGATAAACCGTAAAAGCTTTTACTACACAAAAAGGTACACCTCGTTAGAGTACACAATTTATGTCATATATTTTTTGTGAGGTTAACTATTTTTATTTATTGTTATTGGTTTGAATTTTAAAATAGTTATACTTTCCTCAACTGGGAAGTTGTTATTCATTTATTAAATTCTCTACCACGTACATATTAGGTAGAGAATGTATTATATTCCACCCAAAAATTCGATACCGTGATTTCAGCATAAAATACATGTTTTGAGGCTCCCTGAGTCCGAAAAAAGCATTAGTATAATAAAGGTCTGTGTGTGTGCCTCAAAAACGAAAAGTCGGATAAACACCAAACTTGGTATTTAGGTTCAGTATCTTCCAGAGATGCGACAGAAAGTTTTTCAAGAAAATCCCCTCACCCCAGATTACCGTTTACATGGAACATTTTTCGAAAATTTTGATTTTCTCAAAAATGACTAACGATTTTGATTAAAATATGTATATTTAATATACTTTCATGACAAATAAAATGTATATTTGAATTTTCTGGGAATGTCTCCAAAAGTATTCTTCATTGAGAACGACTTTTGCGTAATTGGTAAACCATAAGAGATAGACAAAGTTTACTACACAAAAATGTAGATCATGTTAAAATACACAATTTATGTGATAAACGTTTGTTTTTTTTGAGTGAACCATTTTCGAGATATTGCTTGTCATTCTCTTAAATTTTCCAATACTTGTACTTTTTCTCAAATGAGAATTCGTTATTCACTTTTTTGGCCTGGTAATGCAAAGAGAATGGAATACTCCACATAGCAACCAGCTCTTAAAATATTTGACTGTCGCTTAAAGCCTACCATATTCTCCTTGCATCTACAAGAAAATTAGCAATAAGATTAACATCTCGATTAACATGAAGCATATGGAGAATAAGCGTTTGTAAAAATAGTTTGTACAAGAGTAGAGAAACTCATGTGAGTGTAACACATAAGATTTTTTCCTCCTAGTCATGCAAAGAACATGACATTTCAAAGCTGTCACATAGCGACTTCCCTTTAAAATCCTGCTGTCGCTTTAGCTGCTGTATCATACAACAAAATGTTGACCTGGGTTAATAAGAATTAGATAGAATAAAAAGTTTTTGTAGGAATATTAGATAAAAGCATACGAATGTAACACTTCGGATTTTTTAAATTTTCTTTGAAGTATATTTTTTTAAGCTAGAGCAGATTTTTTTTCAGGTATGGAAAACCTATTATTTAAAATTGTACATATTGTGGAATTCCCTATGCTTCTTTTAATGTGAATCATAAGCTATCTGAAAACGGTTCTAAAGCAACTTTATTCCTTTGATTGCGAATTGGCCATTCGTGGAATTAAATTGACCGTAACAAATTGCGCTTAACAATTACCCTAGTTTTGTGAATAGAGCTGGAATCTCGACAAAGCACAAAGGCCACTAATTGAATGATGAACTGGAAAGTAGGACAAGCGAGTGAGAATAATTCCATATTGATGAAATGAAGTAAACTCTAAATGTATTTAAAACGCAATCTAAAACTTAGAAAGCATACACAAGCATTACAAATAAAATGCGATAAAGAACACTTGTTTTACCATTTAATCAATTCAAGGAGGTAACACACGAGAAAAAAGTAACGCTTGGAAAATTTGCATCTGGTTTTTCATAAAACACTAATACTATTTAGCACAAAAGTGATGGAAGAAGTCCATTTTATTCAAGCAAATATTATCAAAGGTCTGTTTCCTACCAGTAACTTGTTGTATTTAACTATAATTCACTTTAAGCCATTCAACAATTTGGTTGTGACATAAGAACGGTAAAATCTTTCACGTAGCTCATATCAGTTGTCAACGTTTTCTCCAAAATCCATGTCTAATGGTGCACACACTGCTGTGTGCCTATTATTCATAATGTTCATCAACTGAAAAAGCATTTCACTAAATAAACACTCTGTGTCGTTCTCTTTATCATCAAAAGAGTTTGAAAATTCTCTTCACTACAGTTTTGTGCTGCTTTTCGTTGCCTTCTTCCCCTTTCTAGCGAACAATCTCCTCCTCCCCAAGGTATTACTTTTCATTTACAGCTTGCTTCAATATTTGATTTCCTTTTTGCTTGACATTCTACTAGAAAGATTGTTTATGTAGATGTAATACTAGTTCCGAAACCTCTTCTCTTTGAAGCTCTTGCCTACTGATACTTGATTCAAGTCTAAAGTCGAGTGAAATATTCTAAATTGAGATTCCCATGATCCGAAGAAGTGGATAAGGTGGTGTGGTGCAATTTTTGTATTGAAAAATCTTATCTTTATAAGAAAGGAAAACAATTACATTTAAAAATACATTTTTAATAGTATAAAGGACGACTTCTTGAGCTCATTGACGACCAATGTCATAACTTGAAATCGGTTTTATCTCACAAGAGGAAACCTCTAACTTATAATTCGACTTTTGGAGGTAGTGCATGTGACAGAATAACTTCCTTCAACGGCCAGTTGAAGTGTATTATGAAACACAATTTGCTGTATAATATCCCATACTAAATGAATCATCTGATAAAATTTTTAGTATTTCAATTACATCACTCAACCTTTTTTAACACTCTAACCATAGAAAATAATGATGGCTCGGTATCTACTCGTTCACATATGGAAAACGAATCTTCATCAACTGTTTCTAAAGTTCAGTGTATAATGGTCAAGAAAATAGGAGAGGATTCATAATTTAACTTTCTTCTTTAAACAGACAATTGCATTCTTTGTGCCTGCAACCTGAAAAGTGGTAGGATACAAATTCCATAATCGAATGGAAGGTAAACATCTGTATGGAACACGCCCATCACAAATAATCCTTATGTGGTAAACTCCTTTAAGATACTGAATGGTCTGTAAAAACCTAGAGAAAGCCTCTTGATTCGCATAGAATTTTGATATAACTCGGAAAATATCACAGTTGTAAACCAAACACAAGCAAAAAAAAAAACAAAAGCTACTTAAAGTTTCAAGATAACTACATGCGGTAACATTTATCAAAACTTGGTGAAATTTACAATAAATACTTCATATTTTTAAAATTGTATTGGGAATACTGCTGGTACTTACCTGTATGTAGTTTAATACTGAAAACGTTGCTTTCAAAGAAGTCAATGAGGGATCATGTACAAAAACGGAAGAACAAGAATACGACCAGACCAAGAAACGGAACTTTACAAGAAACGTAAAGATCAGCAAGATTTGCAAAGAATAAAACAATAAATCCTTTATCAGAAGAACAAGAAGAATTCGATGGTAACACCACCTATAGCAAAAGAAGGCAATTTTGACAAGCTACGAAAGCAGTAGAATGGGCTCTAGGGAGAAGGATTAGATAATGGAGGTTCAAAGGAGAATCCTGGAAAAGATATATGGAAGGAGTCCAGAGAGAAGCCAAGAGGGGAGGGGATAATACGGATTTAGTAAAATCATCCTGAGGCCAGCAAGGATGCCCCTCTGATGCCGGTGCCTGTTGCTGCAGATGCTTTCCGGAGAAGGAGCGTTGCCAGGACTCCGGAACGTAATATATCACTGTAGCAGGTATAGTGTGATAAGCAGTAATAGAAAGCAATAGCAAACTGCAGTTGTAGTTGGAAACCAGGAAACTACATGAAGTGCCAACCAGAACTGTAAGACATCTTTGTGTATGACAGAACTAGAATCTGTTGATAATAAGCAACACAGAGCACAAACATGGTTCTTATTTAATTTATACAGTATGTGTAGAAGAAAACACCGACAACGCTTAGCATGTTGGCTGGGACTTAAAGTGAACATTTTTAAAGCGGAATCCACGTCCGGAAATACATGGTTTGGACGATGTGGGGCGTCGAAGTTTGCGAACAGTTCGGATATGTTGATGGGTGTGCGTTGCACATTTCGTTAAGAAACCCAACAATACCATCACCTCGTGCAGTAAATTGCAAGAGGGATTCAAATTGTTGACCTCCTACTTGAATGCATAACGTACATCGGTGGTGCAGACAGACGCACATGGTTAAATAAGTGCGGTGTGTGTTCACTGTTTCAGCCGCAGCATAGATCCATGGCAATAAGGTCCTCCTCTGATGTTACAGGGGTAGCATTACACCATAGTCTTCATGATACCTCACAGAAAATAGTCAAGAGATGTAAGGTCAGATGACCGTGTGGGCCATGGCACAGGCCCCCCTCTACCAGTCCAACGATTGTGTGCCGAACATTTGCATCAAAGTAAGCTGGAGTTCCGTCGTGTTGTAACCACATTACCTGACGAACCCTGTAGTGCAGTACCTCAAGTAGAGTAGGAAGAGCATCTCTGACAAAAGTGAGTAATGTCGATCCGATATGGTCGGCAGTAGATACGGTCCAATGATATGGTCATCGATTATCCCAAACCATGCGTGAACACTGAACCATTATTGGTTACTTCTAACCACTTCCGCAAGCGGATTTTGTCTGCCAAAATGTGAATATTATGTAAAAGTCCTATATTACGTATTTCCAAACATGAGTTGCACTTGGAAAATGTTCACTTTAATGTCCCACCCAACATATTAAGTTGTCGAACGCGATGTTTCTTATACACACTAGTTTCATATCACTCGATTTCAATACTTCATCCTGTGTATGAAAATTGCTCATATCTGGTTGCTTTATTTTTATGGTTAGAGATTATAAGGGGAAAAGGGTTTCAGCAATTCGGCTAAGGGTTGATCTATTGCACCAACTAAACTCCGAGAGGAAGATATGAGACATGAGAGTACGAAGATCGTTCATGACCACTTCAATCGACTTCAGGAAGGCTACATCCTCATCCTAACTTCCTGGAAACACACGTGATGCCACACTCCTCTCAATCCTCTACCTTACCACATAACTCCTATCAAAAATCCAAGCGCCACTAATCTTCACAATATTACCTGGAATCCCTACTATTCTCACCTTACCTTCGCTGTGGCGGCAGGCTGGACCCGGAAAAATTCCTTACTCCCCTGGCGACAGCACTGCGGCCCAGTTCAACCGTCACCTTGGAATGCGTGAGTGCTTTAGGCGGTACCGTTGCAAACCTTCTCTTTTCTTACTCCGTTAGAGGAGTTTTTAGTGGATATGCCTACATTGGTGAGTCCCACACTCCCAGTTCCGACTCCCATCGGGACTGGGATTAGTGATTAAATCATGTTCTCCTCCACTCGAAAAAAGGTCAGATCTGATGGAAGCAAGTGCAGTGCAGTGCTGTCTTTAACGCTTCTAGATTGAGCATCTCCGGGCGCACCTTCGATGTTCCCTGCATCTACACGGGCAGTCCGGCCATAAATTCATTGCCAAAGAAATAGGCCTCTCCTCAAAACCATACGCTGCAGACGCCGTACATCACCGTCCATCGCGCCCCGCCCTGCAAACTTAAATTGCAGGAAGAAGTTCCGTGCCAAAGATTAAAGCCATACACTACACACGCCGAACACCACCGCCCATCGCGCCCGATTCTGCAAGCCTAAAAGGTGAAAGGAAATAAAAAGAGAGGAAATGAGAGGTAGGACAACTGGTATATAACCCATTCTAGTATTCGCCTACCGACCTAGACAAACAACGAAACCAACGCAAAATCAGGTGGCCGGTCCAACGAAAATCGAATTCAGACCTCCGAAACGCCACCCTCAGACGCCACTGCCTGGGCTATCCCGCTCGGTTATCTGAATGCTAAATAAAACTTAACTGGTTTGCGTAATTACTTTTAAATAGTAACCTAAGATTAAATCGTAATGAGGACGACCTTTAAATTAAAAAAAAAAAAACACTTATATCCTAAGGATTATACTGCCACAATGTATGTTGTAAAAGCACCTATATGCACTTGAAGGGAAATATGCTTACAGTGCGATCATAAAGTCCGGTTATCCCTTTAAGTAGAACTTTTGTGATGCCACAATGGTGAGACAATTTGAAGCAGTAATGATGGTCGTCACATTTGATGTCTTCTACTTTACCTGCTTTGCTGTTTATTCTGCTGCCGTGATATCGTAGCTCGCTCTGTTGCCACGAGCGCTCACTTTCGCTGCTCTAGAAGTAAGCTATGAGATCTTTCTCCCAGGGTATGCGTGTATGTATTGTGAAGGACAACACCGGTTTGAATTGACTGAGAAATATAGTGTGAACTAATATTTGAGTTATTGGAATGAGTTGCCGACTGTTTCAAATAAAAAAATAGACTAATTATGAATTGTAGCACTTGAAATTGTAATAAATGTATTATTAAACCTGATAACTTCTGCAGCATCAAAATAAGGGTGGAAGTAACTTGGGCGTCAATTTGATGTTAGTTTTGTTGTATTATTGCTATTTGCCCCACGCTTTGGGAGCCAATTTGAAGAAACGTTTGTTGCTGCTACGTATGGAAAGCCAGTTTGAAGAAGATGTATTATATTTCGACTGTTGGAGAGCCAAACGTGAAGTAGTTGCAGCCGCACGTATGGTAAAAAATTTCCGGTAGCCTTCGCCCCAAGTTTAAAAATACATTAACTTTGTAATTTGACTGTTTCTTTAATTATTATATATTTATGTTTGCCTCGGTTGCGTCAGTATTTATTTTTAGAGACATGAATGTCTTAGTAGAGAGTGGTGCGACTGAGAATGTAGGCTTACACAGATTATAATTTTTTACTGTACTAAATTTATTAATCCTTGACACAATTTAAATAACACTTCACCGATATAGAGAGCTGTGAGATTCTTTTATTAATTACTTGCACTTTTTAACACGTAAACTATTTTCGTCTCACACTGAATACGTATTAAATTTCTTGAGGACGCATCTCGCGTCCGGTTAGGAACTGTCTACAACCAACGCATCCAGATATGAGCACTGTCTAAAGCAACTGGCTTGATTTCTACCGCCTAAATTTGTAAATTTGTGTATTTAAAGTCTCTGATTGGCTATTCCTAATCCAATGGAATACTTTTATTTAACTTTAGCTTTTTTTCTGGTTGTTGGTTGGCTATTTTATAAACTGTCTCAAAATTTGCATTATTGTTGCTTCAATAATTACCTGTAGCATTGTTAAACATTCTTACTCATTATTGCCTCAAGGTTACCTCATTGTTACCTCATTGTTAGCAACTTTTAACCTATTATTCTCACAGCTCCTACACTATTAAATTACGTAGTACATTCACATAACATTATTGAACATGTATACAATAATATAAACATATACAATGACTGTAATATACACTTTTTATATCTTGTTACATACACATATTGCTTTAAGGTGGGCTGTTATTGAATTTATATATTATATAATTAGACTGAAATCATTTAAATGTTAAAAATACTGCCTCAACAGAAGCATGCGTGTGCGATGGAATGAAGTTAGCCCTGCTAGAAAACGGACCGGATATTATTCTTACTCCATATCCGGGCTTTACATAGAGCGAGTACTTGTCCGAATACTGTCAAAGCAGAACCGGTTCTTTCCTTCAGTGGTTATGTCATAACTAGACAGTGAAATGCTTCACACTTCTTCATATTTTTTTTAACATTTTCGATCTTTCGCTTTTAAAATAATTTCCATTAGCAATGATCCGGGCTTTGAAAATATTCTATTTGGGCAGCATTGCTGTGGAACACATTTAGAAAACCCAATTCATTCTTTGCAAAATGTCTGGTACAATTGAGAAAATATAGTATTTCCGCTTTGTGATATGACGAGCGAAATTGAACATCCTCTGTTCTTGGAGAGCTTTTATTTTTGGAATCTGTGCTTATAGTGACGTACTGTAATTAGTATCAAGCAAGGAAAAAGCAACTAATAGCATTTTCCTTTTCTTCTAAGTTTAAGGGTTTCACGTGATTAAAATCTATAAACTCCATGTAATTTGTTGTATTTTATTTGATATTTTATTATTAAACATTCAGAAAAATCTACAAAGCCTATTTTTAAAACTAATGAACTGAATCTTCTCCAAACCCTTAAAGTATAAGTAGTTTTGGCTTTAAAATAATTATTTCACAATCTTTAAGGTGTTTTTCTTAATATTTTCATATTTTGGTAAAAAAATCATATTTTGGCACATCGTTCTTCATAGTTTGCCTGTCTCTAGTCATAACCGGTTATAAACAAGGTCTTATAGTAGTATAATTTGGGCGTTATGCTTAAAGTTTCTTACATTAATTAGGGCAGTTTATGAGTGGCTTACAAAAACTGAAAAATGTGTTGCAAAGCTGACAGCTTGTGAAAATGCAGCATTCCGGCTTTGTTTCAACGAGTGAATTACCAAAGTAGACATACGTATTGGCGTGTAGACCAAAATTTTTCAGACTTTGAAGCATAATGTTCTGAAAAGATTTTTTAATTAAAACTCTAGCCAGTTTCTGCTATTAGGATTTTTTGAAGAAATTTCAATACCTAATTACTTTATGTATGCCATTTAGTGCCAATAGCACAAAACGGTAATAATATTCCCTGTGAAAGTACAAGGACCTTCAACTGGACGGACTCCTGCATGTTGTTATATTTTATATTTAATTTTTAATCCCTTTATCTTTTATGAATGGTGGTTAATGATATACTCACTATTCCTATTTATTAATTGAAACCAAAATAGAGGCATATCACTATTAATGGTGTAATTGGAGCATAAAATAAATTGGAGCTGGAATAAACAGCATAAAACAGCATAAAAATTTAATTTCAGCCTCTTCGTATTCTTTTGTTATTAATTAATTCCTAGGTTAAGTTTAAACATTTAATATAGAAATTAAATAATTTAAAAATAAATTTAGGCCGAGCGGGATGACCGGGTCTATGGCTCGCATTCGGGAGGTTCCGGATTGAAACCCCCGGTGCCGATCAATTTGACCGAAGGTTTTTTCGTGGTTTTCCTCGGTTGCTTGGCGAATACTGAGTTGGATAACTTCCTCCGCGAATTTTCCTATCATCCCTTTTATCACTACAATTTTGTTTCCTTCTTCTTCACCGCCATACTAGGTATTGGGGTGATCACCCATCCTGGACATTCTATGATCCAGAGTTTGCTTGCTTCTCGACAGGCCAGTAGGGTCAGCGGCCTGTAGAGGATATAGAATGTATAACTTGCAATGGGGGATCAACCCGTAGTGAGGTATGAAACCTGGGGAAGAAGATGGTATGAAATGAAGGCGAAATGGATGAAGGGAAAAGTGACGATGGAGAAATTGGCGAAATTGTATGATTTATAGGAATTAAAATTTATTTTTAAAACAATTTTAACAAAAATGTGTCGCATCCCTTTATTAAAGCTTGCCTCATTAACTTGAGGCAAGCTTTAGTCTGTCAGGTCCCTAAGAAATTGCCACAGGCCACATAATCAGAAGAGGGATACAGCTAATTATTTATTTCTGGTAAGCACTATGCTAAAGCATATATTTGGATTAAATTACAGCTGAGATTACTTTGAGACAATATTTTCTAAAACAGCGAGGTGGCTATGTCACTCAGTGCTTTCGACCGCTGCTTTCGTTCGGAGGGTCCGTGATTCGATTTCTGAGCGTGGGATAGCGATTTTAAGTGCCCCATTCCAGGCTTTCACTTCTGATTAGTGAATGTGTATATTCCTGAGGCTCAAGGTGGCTCAGAGTCCATGGTAAAGGTTTTAGGTCCCCTCGTTCCATTAATGTTATCATTGTTATACTGCCATCAAAAGTAACGCATACTGCCAGTAAGTTTCCCCAGCTTATTAAGGGAACAAGGTAGTCTGAACACACAGAGATTACACTTTAAGTGTGTTAAATTACCACTGCTCTTTACGTTCTCAATGGTTTTTCCTGAAATTTTTATGAATTATTCTATATATCATGATAATTATTTACAGTAGTTGTTTGCATAGATAGCTTATGTAGTTTAGTCCGTCAAAATTATTTCATTCAGCAGAAAAATAACATTTAGTCTTAAAATATGTGAATTTATGTACATTTTTCTCTGATACTACTTGCAATACAGAATCGCACTTTTGCACGCTTGTTTTTAGTATAATCAGCTTTCCTCTGAACCTCAATTATATAGTTTTGTATATGAGTTCACTAGAAATTGAAAAAAAGTTATTTGCAACGTCAAAAAAGTAAAAATGTGGAAAAATTTCAATATTTTTGATATCTTAATATCACTAATATACATTATAAAATTGTGATTGTGGTTCTAAAAGTTTAACTATGTGTTGTATGCATGTACTGAAAATTTCAGCTCTAATGCTCTTATACTTTCTGAGAAAAAGGTACATAAATATCCAAAAATGTCGTTTTGAGAAAACTCAATTTAAGGTTTGAACATTAAAATTCTGACAAACTTCAGTACATTCCAGGATCATAATCATATGCTTCTTCATTATTGGATTGCTTCAGCTTTTCTGATTGCCTTCTATTGATCCTGGCTCTTTTGTTGATTGCTGAGCTGCTCGCTGGGCATGATATAGTCGTTCGTTGTTGAATGATGTTCTATAAAGAGGCAGCTTTAAAGGAATACAGGATAGCATTTCATTCATTCATTCATTATCTGCTTACCCTCCTCTTATATAGGACTTACACCCCCAGGACTTACAAGCGGGTGCCTGGGGTCAGAGGCCCGTCGAGAAGCAGACACTCATGGATCAGACAGAGCATCCAGGATGGGTGATCAGCCCGATGCCTGGTATGGGATGAAGGAAGTAGATGAAACGAAATGTGGGTGAAATGAATGAAAAGAAAGGTGATGATGGAGCAGTTGGTGGAATGAATGGCGGGGGAAACCGGAGAACCCGGAGAAAACCCGCCCAAACGCCGCTTCGTCCACCACAAATCCCACATGCAGGTCCCTGGGATTCAACCCGGACCACCTCGGTGGGAGGCAAGCGGTCTAATCACTCGGCCACGGCGCCGCCGATAGCATTTCAATGGTATTTAAATATCTTAAAAACCTCTTAACCTCCCAAAAGTATATATTTTCTGAAACTGGAAATAATAGAAATTTTATTAGTGCCTAAAACAAAAAATGTGATTTTTGAACATATCTGAGTACCGTGTTCCCTTAAATGGGGCCAGTCATAACTTGGTGGGATGAGTTCCTCCAAAGATCAAGATCATGTAAGGAGCATTAGAAACAACTTTTTATGAAACATATGTGTATAAAAATATAAAACTTTGACTTATATTACGAAATGTCCGATTTCTTCGAGGTCTTTTACATAATTGTAGTGAAGCAATTCATTAGAAATTGCTAAATATTTTATGTATTGAAAAACCTGAATGCACAGTTTTGTAGCTTAGAATTTTCAGATTCTGCCTTACTCTGAAAATTTAATGCTCAGTGGCGTTTTTTTTGGTTTATAAAGAGCTAGCTATTGTTTTACTCTCCTCCTTACACAAAATGCTGTTATTTCGGTGCAATTTAATGAGATCTATGCAGATGTATATTAAGGACATACACAAATATAAAATTCAGTGTTTTCAGCTGTTATAACATACAATGTAGCCTTTGTGAAATGGCTCTGCTTGACAGTTTTAAAAAAATCTGATGTGTTATACTCACATGACTTTCCCTACTCTTGTACAAACTATTTTTACAAACTATTTTTATGATATTTTAATCAAAATCGTTATAGTCATTTTTGAGAAAATTAAAATTAAACTTTTCCATGTAAGGGGTAATCTGGTGTAGGGGGATTTTCTTGAAAACCTTTGTGTCGCATCTCTGGAAGATACTGAACCTAAATACCAAGTTTGGTGTTTATCCGACTGTTCGTTTCTGAGTTATGCTGTTCACAGACACAGACACACAGACACACACGGACATGTTTCCAAAAATGTTTTTTTTTGGATTCAGGGGGTCTCAAAGCATATATTTCCGGTGAAATCTCGGTATCGAATTTTTGGGTGGAATACAATACTTCCCTTACTTACTATATACGTAGTAGAGAAAGTAAAAATAAGAATACGTGAATTAGCAAATGAAGCTTAAAAACTATTAATAATCCGTCAAATTCATCTACCAGAAATGAAAACTGATCATTAGTCGACTAGAAGTACTTTATTTGCATATCCTTGAGATAAAAACATATTTTTATCAACAATTTGCATTGTCGGTGTGCAATCGAGATGGATTGAAAAACCCACGTGTTTGTAACACATGAGATTTATATTTGTCCTAGTACAGCTGTATTTCTAAGCTTAAAACAGTTTATTTGATGCGAGTTTAGGAATGTAGGCTGCCCTGTCCAGATTCTCTTTGGTGAAAACACTGCTTTGGACGCGCCTTCTTGCGCTTTAACGACACGGATCATGCTGCATTATTCATTAGCTGACACAATAAGCACCTCCTAAACAAGGCGGGAAGCTCTCTTCTTTTATTTTCTCCGGCCGGACCACCATCCAACACACCTTCCTACACATGTATGAGGCCAACGTCACGCCCAGCACAGCCTGGTGGTGATTGATGGAACAACGCACGACATCTGTCTCGCAGCGGGTCCCGAACCGGGACCAAGAGCGTCCCAAGTGCTTTGTCTCTGGCGGGTCCGGTTTTCCAGAATTAAATTTTCCTGCACAGGAAATAAACAAGGGTTGGAAAATGCTAAGGGGTATACATATTTCCGAAAAGAAAGTATATTTGTATAGTTGCTGATTCTAATGCTCGCATTAATTTGTGTGTAAATTTTTGTTTTGTTAGTTTTAACTCTCATTTTTACAATCACTGAATGTACACAAAGTTATGTGAAAATGTTTGTTTTTTAAATGATTTTGTCAATTAAAACACGACCTAAATTCCTTCCAAGTTTTATCAGCAGGTCAAAGCATATGACTCGGTATCTGATCCTTGCTATAAAATTCTCTGTTACAGGCAGAAAGCTACATATTGGTAATACAATCCCCAGACTAATGTTGTACGTTCAGTTGATCCAGGATGCATCAGAAGCTATGAGATCCAGCAATGCAGAACAAATTATTCTAGAGCAGTCACGGCATTTTGTGAATCCCAGGGACATTCATCTCCTCGCTCCCTCAACTTTGTGTTTTGCGGGTGATCAGGCTTTACGGCGACACAATGCCAATACAATAGAAGCTTTTGGGACGGTGGGCCAACCGAAAATAATCTATAGTGTTGCAAAATTTACTTTAACCCCTCAAGAGTAAGAAATAAGCGAGCACATTGAGTCTGTTTTCCTCTCCTGGGCCATGCTGTCAAATCTGTTTGTTGCTATCCGGCAAAGTATTCTTGCTCCTAACTCCTAAACGACCCGGTTACGAGTTAGGAGTAATCAGACGGAGAGGCTTCCAGTAACAGGAGCATAGCACCGCACTTAGGCCCTAGTGGACCCTTTGTTCTTTCAACGTTGACTCCTGGGAGGAAAGAATGAAAGCGAAATTCGAAAGACGAGCAGATCCGGACGACGATGAGCGCTAGCAAGGACGGTTTCCCTAACGATTGTAACATGACACTAATCCTGACGTCGGCTATTTCTGCATTAGCCAACCGTAATCTGTGGGTCCCGAACCAGTCCAGTAGACTTCTCTCTCTCTCTCTCCCTCTCACACACACATACGCACGTGTGACGCTACATCTAATTTTATACCACAATATTTAACCAATTTCAGCCCAATAAACAATAAAATTGAACATTTCTACCACAGAAAGCGGTAGAAATCTTTTTTGTTTGTTTGTTTGTTTTTTTTTTTTTGTTTAAGGTCTACGAAGCCTATCTTTACTTTTTCCACCACGCACATAGCTTACGAAGGTATTGCATTCCACCCAAAAACTCGATACCGAAATTTCACCAGAAATACATGTTTTGAGGTCCCTTGACCAAAATTGATATTTGGCTTCAGTGTCTTCCAAAGATGCGACACGAAGATTTTCAACAAAATTCTCCTACCCAAACTCCCCTTTACATGGAACATATTTTTCGAAGTTGTTTATTTTCTAAAAGTTACTAAGGATTTTTATTAAAATACTATATATGAAACATATTTTTATGACAAATGAAATGCATATCTTGAATTTTCGGGGAATAGTCTATGAAGTATTCTGCAATCGGAAGTAATTTTGTATAATCTTGAATAACTGGTAAATGTTGAGGGATAGACGAAAACGCACTACACAAAGAATGCAGATATTTTTAAAACACACAATTTATTTCATATAAGCATTTTTTGTGGCATAAGCCGTTTCTGAGATATCCGTTATTAAAGGTTTGAATTGTTTATTTCTTGGCCATTCTCTTAAGTTCCTTTCAACATTCAGTTGTTTGTCGCAACATCATGAAAACGATATGGAATTTTAAGGCCAGCATATAGCGTCCAGTTCTTAAACATTTTGACTATCGCTGTTCCCTTTGTATCTATAACGAAATGTGTAATGTAGCTATTTCTGCAAAGGCTTATTTCGATTAAAATGAAGTGGACAGAAAAATAAGATTGTGTAAGAATAATTTGTTACTCACTAATAAGTAATAGAGGGTAGAGAAGTCATGTGAATGTATCACTACAGATTTTTAGAAAAATATACGTGGGTGTCTGGAACAGCATCACTCAAAAAACAAAAAGTCGCACAAGTACTAAACTTGGTATTTAGGTTCAGTATCTTCCAAAGACAGGACACGAAGATTTTCAAGAAAGTCACCCCAACCCAAACTACCTTTTACGTATAGCATTTTTCAAAGTTTCGATTTTTCAAAAAAAATTGCTCTAACGATTTTTATTAAAATACCATATAGGAAATATACTTATATGAAAAATAAAATGTATATCTTGAATTTTCGGGGAATAGCGTATGAAATCCTCTTCATTCGGATGACATTTTGTAGAAATGTTGTATAACTGCTAAAGGCCAAGCAATAGATAAAAACGTACTGCACAAAAGTTGTAGATCTCTTTAAAATGCACAATTTATGTCAAATAACTTTTTTTGTGCATAAGGCATTTCTGAGATACCCGTTAGTAAAGGTTAAAATTGTCCATTTCTTGGTCATTCTCTTAAAGTCCTGCCAACATTCAGTTCTTTCTCGCGATTGCATGGAAACAGTGTGGAATTTTAAGGCCAGCGTATAGCGTTCAACTCTTAATATTTTGACTATCGTTGTTCCCTTTCTATTATAACGAAACGTGTAATGTAGGTATTTCTGCAAATGTTATATCGATTAAAATACAGTAGAAAAAAACTTTAGAAAGAATAATTTGTATACCCACTATAAACGATAGAGGGTAGAGAAAGTCATCTGAATGTACCACATCAGATTTTTGTGCATTGGTTACAGTATTTGCTGACACATACTAATATAAGTCTTCCAGAGTTAATAAACTAATAATTAAACTAAAACGGTTTTAAATTACAAGTTATAATTTTATTTTTAAATGTAAATTATTAGTCTAACTTGGGAGTTACTTCTGTTACTCTTCAGGTCGATATGTAGTCTTTTTACAATTTTTTGTGTAAGCATTTGAAATACAGAAATGCTTACACAACCCAGGATAAGAGAGGCAGTTGTTTGTGTTTCTTCTTCTTCAAATGTTTTTCGTTCTTAACATATGCAACCTTAATTTAAAATATTTTAGAATATTCTGTTTCTATTCCACATGTTAATATGTATACGTGTATCTTTTTTCCAGGAATTTTATTCTGTTTCTCATACGTTTTGCTGTAGCTGTGTATATATTCTATGTATTTACATTAGCACATTTTATCTGCTGCATTTTTATATACTTCCGTAACAGCGCTTGATGTTTCCTGGATTCATCTCCAAATTACTGAACTCCCTTGTTGTATGATAACATTCCCACATGTTCCATAATGTAATGTAAAGTTTCCTAGCGAATATGTTAACATATTCTCTTCTTTCCTCCCCTAAGCATATGTTCATCAAAGAGAATTTTAAATACTTTCGTGTGATGTTAAAAGTAATTTGCTTAGGTGATCATGCTCATGTTACATACGTTGCCTTATGTTTGCGTAACGTAATAACTAGCACTGTGATTCAGTTTACTTTTGCACGCAGTGGAGTTCGTTTCATCCCCCACCTTTGTCTCGTGTCTCCTATACCATTATTATTATTACTATTTATTTTACGTCACTTTAGCTACATGGTCATATCGTGGCAGATCTGTTAGTGGGTAACTCTTAGATCGATGTGTGGCGGACAGTTAGCCTCATAGGTCTCATCCCTGTAGCCCATCGCTTTGTCACGTGTCCACAGAGATCCTAGTGCATAGCAACTGGATCTTCTGCTTCGTGCCGTGCAGATGGCATTAGGGTGCCGTCCAGTCTAACTGTTTTCATATAGAAAGGCAGTTAGCCTTCTAGGTCTCATCTCTGTAACCATGCCATCAGCCTTCGTCATCTGTCCACAGAGACTCTAGTGCATAGCAACCGGATCTTCTGCTTTGTACCTTGCAAATGGCATTAGGGTGCCGTCCAGTCTAACTATTTTCATTGTCTATGGATAGATGGCACAGCATTCACTATTACCACCTATTTTTCATGTTTACTATTATTTTAGACTTTAGGTGGAACTTTGGGTCGTGGTATTAAATATGCAATTCGGTATTTACTTTAGTGGCTGAGGAAAACCACGAAAAAACCTATTACCGTATGCTGCACTTAAAAAGGTTTACCTTTCGGCCTTCTGGCATTTAGTATTAACTTGAACTAAATTAAATGCGATTAACTGCATGCGAAGTACGTGATATTTTCGCTTGCCGCCTTGAACCAGACAACAATAGTCAATTTTTAAATATAGAAGATGGACTCTGATATTTGCCAGCTAGTTGGGTAGCTACAGAAGTAATAGTTCAGTGTGGTTTGTGAGTTGTATTGCTAGCATTGTGAGAGGGTATATAAACAACTGCCACGCGGGCGAGAATACATTCTACGAACTGCGTAATTATTGGTACCTGGAAATGATAATCTAAAAAGGAATAAAAGGCTACATATAAAACTAAAACTTCACTATTCTGTTAATGTTTATCCTTTATGCGACAAGTGGACCAACAACGAAATTGTACGAGCAGAGCATTCAACAATAAGTGTACAATGGGATCTTTAAAGTGTTTCGCGTTACATTATCTCTATATATGAAGTAGGAAATCACTGATGTATTGAACACAATAATGTGTGGGTAATAAAGAACGTGGAATAGAATGAGTGTACAGCCGCTGTTTTAGTGTAATAAACATTAGGATAATATGTACTGCCGAGGACCTGAAACAGGTCAATTTCATCTTATGTTCTATACATTGCCTACAGCAAACATTGGTGTGGTTAAACCATTTTAAAAGCAAGATTCCATCAACCCGCTTAGCGCGCAGCAACACAACGTCATATGACAGCTTTATTACCCGGTCAAGGACTGTCATGATGCGGGGAAACACGATGCTAGCTCGCGGGAAGATAAGGAAACACAGTAGTGATATGCACATTCGACTTTGCAAATAAGCGACAGTACTGCCAGTCGACAGGCAGTAAATCCTCACGTATTACTCAGGACATATATCTTTAGCGTTGTTTACTTGCGGCCGACGCAGCAACTATCCCTGTATAGCGAATACAGACTACTTGAGTGTAAACACAATAACATCGCCGCCAAACCAGCATTTTTCCTAATTCGTAATCCGCAGATATGCAAAGGTATTTTAACAATATATTATTTTCAAAATATTTTTCTATGGTACAGTACTTAATATCTTAACTATTTTCTCTACATACTTTTCTCCTACATAAAGCGGCACCGGTTTTCGTTCCCTACGTCATAGATGAAGAAGACATCTATGCTTGTTTAAGATTTTCATTAAGCTATTTTCCACTAAGAAACTTCTACAAATGAATGAATAAACACAATTTAAATAAAGAAGCTCATGATAAATATTGGTGCAATGTCTTGTAGCTAAAAGGTGCATGTTCCACGATTTATTGGCGTTCATTTGTTTCTAAACAAATTGAATCTCTATGTTACCCGCTGAACTCAACACCAACGACACTAGTTTCTTCATTTGAACACTTTCCTCTGTAGCAAGCACTTGTATGAAAATGATCAGGAAATACTAGTACATATACAGGGTGGTTCATTTAATTTGAGACTGTTCAATATCTCCAAAACTAAGCGTTGTACAAAGAAATATCTTTAATAAACTTTGCTTGATATTATGGGGGAAAGTAACTGTCATTAGTCGTGTTTTGTTTGGAAAACGTTATGATGGTTATTTTAAGGTCAATTTACTTTTTACTTTCTCTACTACGTAGAGTAAATAGGGGAAGTATTGTATTCCACCCAAAAATTCGATACCGAGATTTCACCGGAAATATATGTATTGAGGCGCCCTGAATCCATAAAAAGCTTTTTTGGAAACATGTCCGTGTGTGTGTGTCTGTGTGTCTGTGAACAGCATAGCTCAGAAACGAACAGTCGGATTAACACCAAACTTGCTATTTAGGTTCAGTAACTTCCAGATATGCGACACGAAGGTCTTCAAGAAAATCTCCTTACCCCAGATTACCCTTTACATGGAACATTTTTCGAAAATTTTAATTTTCTCAAAAATGGTTCTGACAATTTTCATTAAAATATCATATGTTTAAGATGTTTTCATGACAAATAAAATGTATATCTTGAATTTTCTGGGAATGTCTCCAAAAGTGTTCTTCATTGTGAACGACTTTTGCATAACTGGTAAACCATAAGAGATAGACAAAATTTTAGTACACAAAAAATGTAGATCGCGTTAAAATACACAATTTATGTATGATACATTTTTTGTTGAGTGAACCATTTTTGAGATATTGCTTGCTATTCCCTTAAATTTTCCAATACTTATACATTTTCTCAATTGGGAATTCGTTATTCATTTTTTTGTCCTGGTAATGCAAAGAGAATGGAATACCCCACATAGCAACCAGCTCTTAGAATGTTTGGACTATCGCTTAAAGCCTACCAATTCCCTTTGCATCTACAAGAAAATTAGCAATGAGATTAACATCTCGATATCTCGATTAACATGAAGCATATGGAAAATAGTTTTTACAAGAGTAGAGAAAGTCATGTGAGTGTAACGCATCAGATTTTTTTTAATGGGAACCTACAATTAGGTTTTAAATTGACTATAAAATGACCATCACAACGTCCTTAAAAAAACACGACTAATGCCATTTACTTTCCCCCATAATATCAAGCAACTTTTATTAAACACATTTATTTCTATAACGCTTAGTTTTGTAGATATTCTACAGTCTCAAATTAAATGGTCCACTCTGTATAGTTTCCATAAACAGTTGCTTCGTTCTAACACATTGAATACAAAACTTGGAACCATGACAAGTTAAGCTCAATTATGTAATAATGGTAGAATCTAGTGTCATGAATTGTTTGAAAATCGGTTGAAAAACCAAAACATAACGTGTGTCATGCTCTTTATGAAAATAGTAGAGCATGAAAAGGAGCTTTTTCTAAAATGACGGAATTTAAGTTCACTGCATAGCGCTTTTACGAACGAAGTTTCCTCTGGAATGAATGGCCCAGTTTTTCTATGAACGATACAGCATCACTGGCTGCAAACATGAGCGGCATTGAGGAGCAAATTAAAATCAGCATTCCTTGTAGTTTCGCTGCAAGTAGCGCGCATTATTCTAGTGTTCCATTCAATTCTAGCCGGTTAGCAACCTTTAGTAATGAGCTTCACACATTTTAACCTATACAGTGTATAAAGAAAGATTATTGTCCCCACACAGAACTGTAACCATTCCGCCTTTTTACAGTTGAGTTTTAAGTTGGCTAGTTCCTTTTCGCATAATTAATTTTTTGAAAATTATGGTTTTATTTGAATATGAAAAGAATATATAGCTGTAACTTGACAGGCAAATTCAAGCAATTAATCACCCTTTCGTCTAATGATTAGCTGCAGCTTAGTCCACACTTCTGCGCATGATCACAGCCACTGCATCACACTGTATATGAAGTGGTGAAATGTTCTGCTAAATATCCGGCAATATCGAATGTACGTGCCTCTCCGAAGCAACGTTGGCCTGCTTGCAAGACACTCTTGAAAACTACTTAAAGTAAATGTGTGTGAAAACTGCGGCGATCACCTCCTCATCCGTTGCTGTTAGGCTTACCTTGATGCTTCTCCCGTTGCTTCCAGAAGTTCTCAGCGTGTTGGTTCTCTTCAATTTATCCTCGACTAGCTGCAGTAATTTTTCTTAAACTACAAAAATCCGGGTCTGCTTCCAATTGCTCCATAGCCCAGTTAGCGAATACACGACGCAACCTATGGTCGTTGGGCTTTAGTTTTTGAGTTAGCACCATTTTGTAAGCGTGAAACTTCAAGTCCAGATGCAGAATTCGCCAAGTTGTGGTCGGCGAAAGCCCCAATTCTTGCTCGACGAGCAATTGATTTATTTCCATTCTCGCGTACACTCTCACGAACGGCGCCTATGTTTTCGTCGATTACGTACAGGCATTCTTTGACCACTGACAGAACCACTTTTTTCAAATGTATTGATCAAACGCCGAATTGTTCTCTCGCAGGGACGATTATTCACACCGTAAACTTCACGCAATACACGGAAGTTTTGGCGAACAAATGATCCATTTTGATAATACATTTTCACAAC
Organism: Deroplatys truncata; assembly: GCA_030765065.1. NCBI lineage: Eukaryota > Metazoa > Arthropoda > Insecta > Mantodea > Mantidae > Deroplatys > Deroplatys truncata. Next base: position 213,410,315 of record CM060978.1, on the reverse strand, counting down.
TTCTACACGTTGCTGAATGCTGTAACGTTTTACGGCTATTTGACAATAACAACTGTAACCACACGAAAAAATTACTGCCGTAACTCAATAACAGCAGCAACTATCACATGTTAAAGATAGGACACTCTTGTTGAAAGACTTGTTTATTCTGTTGCGACATAGCCATTACCTTGCTTCAAATTAAAAACACTGTTGCGGATTAACTTAAAATATACACCCTGGTATCATTGGATAAAAATACAATTACAGAAACATTCAGATCTAATAGAATACGTTTAAGCGCCATTAAGATAGTCGGTGAAAGCTATTGAAGAGGCTACAGTAAATGTATCAAAGTGAATGCTAGGCAATCTATGGACATTACTTCTCTAATGTTTTAATACATTCCTGCAGAGCGCTCGTTATGGAATTGCAAAATGAATCGTTTATGGGCTTTTGTGCGTTTTCCCTTCTTTTTGGGGAAATAATCTTTTGTAAGCACTACTCAGCCGAAAAAAGCCGACTATAAACCATAATTCCAAAAGCTGATTATTTTAGTTTATAATGTGTGTGCATCACTAAATGTGCAAAATGAAGGTAATTCGGGCACACTGAATACATTTAGTCCATTTGCTTTTTTTGTCCCTTTGGTTCCGGATATTTTAAACTCCCAACTGGAAGCGCTAATGTGGCTTCTGTTCACACCTGAATACCCACAGCTGGGCCGGCTGTACTGTTACATAAAGCAAAGTTCATTTGGGAATACACATGCTATTAAGATCGCATCTTCACGGTTGCGCAACCTGATTTTGCGAGCGTTGGGAACCGATGTCAAAACAGAGTTGAGCTTTAGTTTGTTCTGGTGTGTTACTTGATCAGCAGAAGCCTATTCTTCACTCGCATTACCTTTTTACTTTCTCTGCCACCTTCCTGTAGTATCTAAGAGAAAGTACTAGAAGTAGTAGTGCTACTAATTGTAGCAGTAATAGTATTTATTAAGTACTTAGTATTACATAAATTCCGTGACACAGTCGCAAGGGTCATAAGCCCGTATATGTTCTGAAGAAAAATATCTGGTCTATAAACTTGACTTGCAGAATCAACCAGAAAAACCTCTTTTATATTCACAACACTGTATGCACAAACATAAAACGAAACATTCTCTGAACCACACACACACACACACACACACACACACACACACACACACACACACACACATACATGCATATAAAGACTCAAGTACCACAAGTTTAAATACAAATTTACCCAAACACGTTATATCTTAGTACATGTACTACTATTTAGCATATGCCCAAGCTAGGCCAGTTTTGGTTGTTTACAATCAACTGCCAGCTTGTATTTCAGTTTGATATTAGATGTTGATATTTCATCGTAAATAAATGCTTTGAGGCCCCCTAAATCCAATAAAAGCATTTATGAAAAAAGGGTTTGTTTTTCTGTGTGCGTGTGTGAACAGCGTGTGTGAACGAAAACCTTAGTATTAGTAGTTAAGTTGAGTATCACCTAAATAAACGACACGAACATGTAAAAGAAAATCCTCCCTACCCTCTACATGAAACAATTTTCGATATTGTCTATTTTAAAAATTGCTCTAACGATTTTGACTAAAATGCCATGTTTAAAAAATTTAGAAGACAAATAAAAAGAAAATCCTGAGTTTTGAGAGAGTAGCATGTGAAGCCCTCTTCATTCGGAAGGAGTTTAGTATAAGTATGTGTAATGGGTAAACTATAATAAATAGAGCAAAAAGTACCACACTGGAAATTAGATAACGCACAATTTATATCAAATTACTTTTTCTGTGGCATCAACCATATCCAAGATATCCGTTATTGCTGATTTGAATTTTTCAGTGCTTTGTTATTATTTTGAAGTTCTGTCCATATTCAGCGGTTCCTCGCGATGTCGTGGAGAAAATATAGAATTTCAAGGTCAGCATATGTGAATTTGTATATTCTCTTCCATTTATGCTATCACCACAGCTTTAGAAGGCCTTCTACTGGCCTTGGCCTTCACAGATAGAGTATGTGTCTATAGCAGGGTGTATTTATTTACTTTTTCGCATATACAGTGGCGATTATTCACATATGCATATATAACTTTGAGCAATAGCTTTTCTTGTCAACACTTGTAATAACGATGTTTAGATGTATAACTAAATAAAACCCTGTTTTTGAACAGTATCTCCATGAAAACGTATTTTTAATGGCATTTTAATGCAAACTGAAATACATTACACTTTTTACTCTCAAAGAGGACACATTTTCCAGACATGATACTTTTAAAGTCTTCAAAAGTCTTGAAACCATATAAGGACATGCTCAAAAATGTCAAAGATGGACAATGAATTAAAGGCTTTGGTCAATGAAATGCGAGTATTTACAGTACATTACGAAATCTGCAAAATGGCTGAAGGCGAAAAGTAAACAAAAATGGCTACGTGGGCAGGGGATGTGATATGCCCGCTGATTAAGTTATATGAAAGTTGGGCATGTCTGTACGTTATAGCTCCATGGACTACCACAACAATATGAAGAAGACGAGAGCATACAAAGAAATTGCCAGACCTATTTCCGAAGTTAACGTAACGCAATAATGCAATGTCATGTAGTGTAGTTAGCCTATCAATTCGTGTTATTTCCATTCTATTCCTTAATCGTAATCGGATTTCATGGCTTTATAATACGTGAAAACGCTACGTAATTATGTAAAGAACATTTCATTGAAAATTGTTATACCGAGATGCTAACAGTGAACTTTGCGCGAGAAAGGTATCAATGTTTTCTGAAGATATTCAGTTTGACAAAAAGGTTACTGAAATTCTCAAGCTTTACAAGTCTTCTTAAGTCTTGTCCAATATTGTCAAATATTTTTCAATGTTTGACACGTTTCTTGTAAACTCTTAAATTGAAAAACGAGTTTGATCATGTACAAGGGGCTTTAGTATAAGTTATAAACTTTCGTTAGATAACTTTTTACAAAACTCAGTAAGTCAGTTACTAAAGCACTATGATTGACTACGGCAATATAACCTCTTTTTAGAGAAAGACTAAAATGCAATATGCCCCTTTTGCTTAAATAGCAGCTAATACTTGCTAGTTTGATAACATCATTTTAGCATTCTTGAGTGAAAAAATAACGAATGCGCAAACATATAATACCTATAAACTGGTTAATATTATTCAGATGTTTCTAAATCCTTTCAAATATCTTCGCTGTAATAAATTATTATGCCCCTTTAATAAGTCCACCAAGTAATTGAAAGTATTTGAATAGATTAATTGTAAGAAGGGCACACTAATAAATCTAAAGAGCTACAGACATAAAATTGAACCAAAATAATATGGTTGAATGTCACAATATTTCTGCAAACATTTGATTTCTAATTGTTGTTTAAAATTTGTATGTTTAGGCTTAATCTGAGAAAATATAGCGAAAGCCAAAATAAATGCTTATAATGATTCTGACGTTGCCATTGAGCTTGTTATTTTACGCAACTCCACGGTATAATGGGTGGTGTGTCCACCACTGGGGTTATTGGGAGGTCCAAGATTTGAGTTTCGGTGGAGGTGAGATGTGTGAACATTTTTTTCTTACTTTGCACTTAAAAAACAAATGCTGAATACATAATCATCATCATCTATAAACGTGATGTATTCAAATATGTTCATTTTTTTGAACATTTAAAGGATTATTTTTAGTATTTACAGCATCAAATCCACAATTCCTTTAGCTGAAAAATGCCGATGCTACCCTCCTCCTGTGAAGTAGATTTAAGCAATAAATCTTAATTAAACGCAAATGTGTTAAAACCATACAGAATTTATTGCCTTTGACTTCACCTATAAATTCTTTCCTAGCCACTTCGAAACAATTCTAGTGATAATACACTGCGTTTTATTTTCAAGCCTCTTTTACAACTTAACGTTCTTATAATTGCCGAACAATTTTTATATAAAACATTTGATATGCAACATTCTCACTATACTCGCCACACCTTATCATTTATTTCCATGTTTTAATCTACAAATGATTCATATAAAATATCAATCTTTTGATCTATTTCCTATTAAAGGTAATGAACTTTTCTGGAAAACTTTTCAACCAAAAACAGTTAACTTTTTAGGCTTAAACAATAATCAACTGTTTAGAAAGCAAGGTATTAATTATACTATTTGGGGAACAAAAGAATGTTTATTTAAAATTTCAAAGTTTGTAATAAAAAGTGTGAAAAAGTCCAAGACAACAATAGCAAAAATTCTAAAATGGTTAACTCCGAAAGTTTTTTATACAAATTGCGTATTTTAACAAGATCTACGTTCTCTTTGTAGCAGAGAGAGAGAAAGAGAGAAAGAGAGAGAGAGAGAGAGAGAGAGAAGGGGATGGAAGGAGACGCCCTTTTGAACTGCTTCATTTGGAATCAGGGAATCTCCAAAGCGTATTTATAGACGAAATCCACATCATATTTTTACGTTATCTACCACACACATAATAGGTAGAGAAGATATTGTATTCCACTAAAAAATTCGATATCAAGATTTCACAAGAAATACATATTTTGAGGGCCATTGAATACAAAAAAGGCATTTATAGGAAACGGTCCGTGTGTGTGTCTGTGAACAGCATAATTAAAAAAGTAAAATCGGATAAATAACACACTTGGTATTTAAGTTCAGGACCTTCCAAAGATACGACACGAAGATTTTCAAGAAAATTCCCCACCCCAAACTACCGTTTACGAGGAAAATGTTTCGAATTTTTTTATTTCCTAAAATAAGCTTTGAAGATTTTGATTAAAGTACCATATAGTAAAGATGTTTATGTAAGATGCGAATCTTGAATTTCCTGGGAATAGCCTGTGAAGCCCTCTTCATTGGGTAGGATTTCTGTATAATCTTATGTAACTTGCAAACGTTAAACAATACACGTAAACGTACTACACAAACATTTTAGATCTCTTTAAAACAAACAATTGATTTCCAATAACCTTTTTTTGTAGTATTAGCCATTTCCGAAATATCTGTTACTAATGGTTCGAATTTTTCAATATTTTATCATTCTTTTCCAGTCAATTCTCCGTTGTTTCTCGTGACTGCATAAAAGTAATATGGAGTTTTAAAGTCAGCGTATGGTGACCAGACATTTGACTATCGCGTTTCCTTTGTATCCTAGCGAAACGTGCAACGTAGCTATTTCTGCAAATGTTTATCTCCATAAATGAAGTAGATAGAAAAATGAACTTTCGTAAGAATAATTACCTTCTCTACTACGTATAGTAAGTAGGGAAAGTATTGTATTCCATCCAAAAATTCCATACCGAGATTTCACCGGAAGTATATGTTTTGAGGCCCCCTGAATCCAAAAAAAACATTTTTGGAAACACGTCTGTGTGTGTGACTGTGTCTCTAGGTGTCTGTGAACAGCATATCTCAGAAAGGAACAGTCGGATAAACACCAAACTTGGTATTTGGGTTTATTATCTTCCGGAGATGCGAGACGAAGGTTTTCAAGAAAATCCCCCCACCCCAAATTACCCTTTACATCGAACATTTTTCGGAAATTTTAATTTTCTCAAAAATGGCTCTGACGATTTTGATGAAAATGTCATGTGTTTGAGATATTTTTATGACAAATGAAATGTATATCTTGACTTTTCTGGGAATTTCTCCAAAAGTATTCTTCATTGTGAACGACTTTTGCATAACTGGTAAACCATGAGAGATAAAGAAAAGTTTACTACACAAAAATGTAGATCGCGTTAAAATACACAATTTAGGTCATATACATTTTTTTTGTTTAGTGAACCATTTTCGAGATATTGCTTGTTATTCCCTTAAATTTCCAATACTTATACTTTTTTTTCAAATGGGAATTCGTTATTGATTTTTTTGTCCTGGTAATGCAAAGAGAATGGAATACTCCACATAGCAACCAGCTCTTAAAATATCTGACTATCGCTTAAAGCCTACCAATTCCCCTCGCATCTACAAGAAAATTACAAATAAGATTAACATCTCGATATCTCGATTAACATGAAGCATATGGAGAATAAGCGTTTGTAAAAAGTACAAGAGTAGAGAAAGTCATGCGAAAGGAACACAACAGATATTTTAGTTAAATGCTATGCTTTATCTACCTTAAAAACCTAAGCGAGAGGGAGAGAGAGCGATTAAAGCGATGCTTTAAAACAGCTGTACTTCAAACTTAGAAAGGGGAGTTAGGTCACTGTGAGACCGCTTAGAGGAAAGAAAAGCGTACTCTTATATCGCGATGGCGTGTAATAAAGTGATTAAAATGCTGCTCATAAAAGGCTAACTCCATCTTTAAGTGCTGTAAAAGGATTTGTCCCCAGGGAACCCTCCAGCACGTTAAGCGTTATATTATCTTCTTCAGACACTAATATTTATAATCCTTCCATGTTAAGGCGCTTATTCCACGGCAAGGAAACTTAGCAAAAAGGGGCGAATAGCACATCAAGACTACAGCACATTACGTCCTGTACTTACTGTGTTCCTTCTACAAAGCTTGAAATCCGGAAATAAGAGCTTAGATATGAATTCGTGAATGTTAATAGATTAAAGAGTATATATCTTTAAGTAAAATAATAAGCTTCCTTTCACCGACATTAAACAGCAAAGAAACTATTTGAAGTATTTTAAGAAATACGAACACACTGCACAAACATATAAACCCATCCATGCCTTTGATACACTGTCTTTCACTACAGACCGGCTGCACAATAAGGTGAAAAGCTGCCGCCAAGTGGAAGGTAAAAACCAGAGGTTAAATCCTTACTCTCTGGCACACTATAACGGATGAAAATATGGCAATGGTAAAGCTGTCGATATATACAAAATGCATATCTTTATACTTTTGCGGATTTTTGTTTCTTCAAAAATGACTACAACAATTTACAACTTAGTTATTGGCTGACGAATGAAATTTAGATCTTATTTTTTTATAAATAACTTATAAATAACTTTCCGCAAGGGATAAACAAAAAGTTACAATAAAAACATTAAGCATATTATACCGTATATTTTACGTAAAATTATTACTTTTATAACATTATTCTCTAGTCTAAGTTAGTTAAATTTGGCAGAATATTACCCACTCTGGTTCAGTCTATGCCTATGTTGAAAATAAGTGATTCTTCTTTGTTTTTCTCTCGCAAAAATGTGCCTTACGATTTGTAACCAGGCATAGAAGTTTCTAAGCATTAAAGTCAAGACGAATCAAAATAAAGTTGCAGAATTACTGGACTTTAGGCAGGTTCGTCCAGATAACAAACCAACCCCATGCGTTTGCAGACTGCACTCATCAGACGGTTTTTACCTTTTATCGGGTACCCTTTGTAGCTGTTGTTTACTTCTTTATGTTGACACATGGTTTGAGTGCAGATAACTTAAAGCCAATTGTTTAAGAATTCCTATGCCTGTTTTAATAGTTCAGTGCAGCTTCAGCATCTTGCACGAACTTGGTCGAAGCTGAAACGGTTTCTAAGGTTATAGCGATGAAAGTAGATGCAAATATCACCCTTATGTATAAATAACACAACCCGTAGCTCTGCTCCCATTAGTGCATTAACTAGGATACTACCTTGTATTGTCCCCTCTCTCCCTGCATTCCTCTTTCTATTCCTCGGACTATCTCTGTCCCCCTTTCCCTCCCTGTTTCTCTTTTGATTTTACCCTCCATTCTCTCACACTATCCCCCTCTGTTACCTTCTCTCCATCTCTCTGTGCAATGTATATGACAAGTAGCTCTTTAAAAACGGCAATTTACTGCTTTTTGTGGGATGTTAATGAAGATTAAACAACTCACCAACTTGTGGCTCTGCCATATGCTTGTAATGTGATCGGAATTATGTTGTTTCTCATTGTAAGTGGTTTACGTATGTATTCGAACAATAGCAAACAACATTTTTTATAACACGTTAACTGCTCATTCAATCGAAATTTTGCACACAATAAACTTTTCAGAAATATTACGCTTACAAACTTTAGTTATTCTGTTTTTAAAGAATTGAACACTGAGCGAGGCATTTCAATTTTTACTTCCACTGCTACAAATGGTAAGTACGAGAAGTATTGCATTCCAACCAAAAATTCGATACCGAGATTTTACAGGAAATATATGTTTTGAGTGCACTGAATGCATATAAAGCATTTTTGGAAACCTGTCCACGTGTGTGTGTGTCTGTCTGTGAACAGCATAACTCAGAAACGAACAGTCGGATAAACACCAAACTTGGTATTTAGGTTCAGTATCTTCCAGAAATGCGACACGATGGTTTTAAAGAAAATCCCTCTACCCCAGATTACCCTTTACTTGGAACATTTTTGGAAGATTTTAATTTTCTCAAAAATGGCTATAACGATTTTGATTAAATTATCATATATTTAAGATACCTTTATAACAAAGAAAATGCATATCTTGAATTTTCTGGAAATGTCTCTAAAAGCTTTCTTCATTGTAAACGACTTTTGCATAACTTTTGTTGTTGAGTGAACAATTTTCAAGATATTGCTTGTTATTCCCTTAAATTATCCAAGACATACTTCTTCTCAAATGGGAAATCGTTATTAATTTTTTTTGTCCTGGTAATGCAAAGAGAATGGAATACTGCACATAGCAACCAGCTCTTAAAATATTTGACTATCGCTTATAGCCTACAAATTCCCTTGCATCTACAAGAAAATTAGCAATAAGATTAACATCTCTAAATGTCGGTTGACATGAAGCATATGGAGAATAAGCGTTTGTAAATATAGTTTGTACAAGAGTAGGGAAGGTCATGTGAGTGTAACACAACAGATTTTTGTAGCTTGTTTTAATACAAGGTTTCTCAAAATCGGCTCTAACGATTTTGATTAAAATATCATATGTTTAAGATATTTTTAAGACAAATGAAATGTATGTCTCGAATTTTCTGGGAATGGCTCCAAAAGTATTCTTCATTGTGAACGACGTTTGTGTAATTGGTAAACCATAAGAGATAGACAAAGTTTTACTACACAAAAAATGTAGATCGCTTTAAAATACATAATTCATGTCATATACATTTTTTTCCTTGAGTGAACCATTCTCGAGATATTTCTTGTTATTCCCTTAAATTTTCCAATACTTATACTTTTTCTCAAATGCGAATTAGTTATTCATTTTTTTATGTACAAGGAGAATGGAATGCTCCATATAGCAACCAGTTCGTAAAACATTTTACTATCGCTTAAAGCCTACCATATTGCCTTTGCACCTACAAGAAAATTAGCAATAAGATTAACATCTCCATTAACATGAAGCATATGGGGAATAAGCGTTCGTAAAAATAGTTTGTACAAGAGTAGAGAAAGTCATGTGAGTGTAACACATAAGATTTTTTAGTTTATTTCCTATTTTAAATACCATAAATGTTGATTTATTTATATTCACTTTAATTCCCCATTCTTCGCAGAATTCATGTATTCCGTTGATTGCCTTCTGTAGCCCAATTACCGTTATAGCCCCGACCATAAGATCATCCGCGTATAGTTATCATAGTATTTCTCTATTTGTTATTATGGGACAGTTGAGATTTTTTTTCTTTCACTCTTTCTAGTATGTCATCTATGAATATATTAAATAATACAGGGCTCAATTTGTACCCTTGTCTTAATCCTATTTTTTGTTCAGTCATGTCTGTAATTGAATCAGTCAGTGAGTTGATCCGTGAGTTAGTAAGCGAGTTGTGACGACTGCTGTGACGTGCAGTGAATGCTGTTTCCGCGAGATATAAGAGTAAATACTCTTGTGTTCTACTCCCCAGGGAGTAAACCATCCAAAAGGAGAGCTACTTCGTGCGTATTCCATTACGACGTCGCTACGTCACGGAGAAAGTGAAATGATAGCGAAATGTTGAACTATATCAGGCTATTAAGTGGCAGTAGGAACTTATTGAAGTGACATTTAAAAATCCTATGTGTTAATTACATAACTTACTCTATACCCTATTGTTTATTAGTGGGTATACAAATTCTTCTTACGAAAGTTAATTTTTTTTATCTATTTCATTTAATCCAAATAAATCTTAGGATAAATTACCACGTTACATACTTCGTTATAGATATAAAGTCAACAACGATAGTCAAATGTTTAAGAACTGGATGCTATATGTTGACTTAAAATTCCATACTGTTTCCATGGTATCGCGAGAAACAACTGAAAATCGACAGGACTCTAAAGAATGGCTAAGTAATGAGCAATTCGAACCATTAGTAACGGATATCTTGCAATGGCTTATGCCATAAAAAGGTTATTTCAAACAAATTGTGTGTTTTAAAGAAAGCAATATTTTTGTGTAGTACGTGTTCGTCTATCGCTTAACATTTACCAGTTATACAAGATTATACGAAATTCCTTTCCAATGAAGAGGACTTCATAGGTTATTCCGCAAAATTTGAGATACCTATACATTTTATTTGTCATGTAAATATCTTTAATATTTGGTATCTTAATAAACATCTTTAGCCATTTTTTATAAAATCAGAAATTTCGAAAATAGGGTAGTTTGTTGTAGGGCGATTTTCGAAAATCTTCATGTCCCATCTTTGGAAGGAACTGCATCTAAACACCAAGCCTTGTATTTATCCGACTTTTCAATTTATTATTACCCAAACACACGCATACATGCGGACATTTTTTTAAAACAGCTTTTTTGTATTCAGGGGGTCTCAAAACATGTATTTCCGGTGGAATCTTCAATATCGAACTTTTGGGCTGAATGCAGTACCTTCTCTACCTACTATGTACTTGGTAGAGAAAGTAAAAGGTGGACGAAGTCATAATCCAGAACTTGGAAGATTGTCGGGGAGTGGTTTAAGAGATCAGAACACAACACCGACAGATGTTTTCATATTCATTTGTGTGAATATCAGGGACATTTTGGTCTTTTATTAGGAACATTACGGGTACTTACTAAACTACACTTTTAAGGAGTAAAGGGAACGATTTATCACAGAAATATTATACATCATTGTACAATAATTTCATAATGAGTAATATGGGAATAAATAAAAGCAATTAAATCATCATCCGAGGTTTAAAAGGTGATACGGCCAAACCAGATAGTTATAACACACAAAGAGTACCTTTGAATTGTGGATGGAGAACGTCGAGTAACTACCCCAGAAAATATTTTATCTTCTCTCAATTATATAAATCGTCATTAAGAGATGCGTTATACTTTTGTTTACTCATATCTGCAGAGTAACAAAAAATGTGAATGAAAACAATAAGAGCTACTGTATACCATTCATTCATAACATTAAGGGAGACAGTGCGTTAAATAACAGTGAATAAAAAAGAAGACAAACGCGTGTCACCCAGTTTGCTCACGTTACGTTCTGCCGAGAGATGGGGCATTATTGTGTACACAGTTTTAGGGTTGACTGATTACGCTGAAAGAGGAAATTACTTTAAAATGTGCTGAAACATTCGTTTAAAAGCTTCAACAATTCCACAAAGGTAATTTGAAAGGTTAACGGTGCCGACACTGCACTGCAGTGCAAAGGTTTGATGCTGGAATAAAATGTAAACACTAGATATATAGCTACGATCAAAGGAACACCTCCACATATATTTATTTAAACATTTACAGGGCTAGGCAGAAAAAGAAGTTCTAGTGACAAATAAACATAAGTTCAAACATTTTGATGTATCACACTCATAGACCGGTGCCGGGGTGGCGCAGTGTTTTCGTTTGTGGCTCTCGTACTGAGGGGCCGGGGTTTAGTTTCCGACTCTGGGGTGGCGATTTTAAGTCTGCCCCAACCCTGTAAAGTTACCCAAGGTCCAAAGTGGTTCGGCGTCTAACCACGCCTATTATCTCTGACTTACTCATGTGAAGTATCCCCAAGATGAAAATTGTTCAGAGTCTAACCACGCCTGTCATCTCTGACTTGCTCATGTAAAGTATCCCCAAAGTCCAAACTGGTTCAGAGTCTAACCACGACTATCATCTCTGACTTGATCAGGTGAAGTATCATCAAGGTCCAAAATAGTTCGGAGTCTCACCATGCCTATTATCTCTGACTTGCTCATGTGAAGTATTCCCAAGGTCCAAAGCGGTTCGGAGTCTAACCACGCCTATCACCTCTCACTTGTTGATGTGAAGTATCCCCAAGTTCCAAAGGGGTTCGGAGTCTAACCACGCCTATCACCTCTCACTTGCTCATGTGAAGTATCCCCAAGGTCCAAAGTGGTTCGGAGTCTAACCACGCCTATCACCTCTCACTTGCTCATGTGAAGTATCCCCAAGGTCCAAAGTGGTTCGGAGTCTAACCACGTCTATTACTTCTGACTTGCTCATGTGAAGTATCCCCAAGTTCCAAAGGGGTTCGGAGTCTAACCACGCCTATCACCTCTCACTTGTTGATGTGAAGTATCCCCAAGTTCCAAAGGGGTTCGGAGTCTAACCACGCCTATCACCTCTCACTTGCTCATGTGAAGTATCCCCAAGGTCCAAAGTGGTTCGGAGTCTAACCTCGCCTATCACCTCTCACTTGCTCATGTGAAGTATCCCCAAGGTCCAAGGTGGTTCGGAGTCTAACCACGTCTATTACTTCTGACTTGCTCATGTGAAGTATCCCCAAGTTCCAAAGCGGTTCGGAGTCTAACCACGCCTATCACCTCTCACTTGCTCATGTAAAGTATCCCCAAGGTCCAAATCGGTTTGGAGTCTAATCACGCCTATCACCTCTCACTTGTTGATGTGAAGTATCCCCAAGGTCCAAAGCGGTTTGGAGTCCACGGAAAAGCTGTAGGTTCTCTCATTCAACCGCATCCTCATTATCATCCTACCATCGGAGGCAAGGGATTCCGCTCGCTGGAGCCTCCACCCCAGAAATGTGTCCCGTGATCCTTTGATAGAATGAGGTAACCCACGAAGGTCTTAGGGCATATGTTGAGAGTAAGCAACGACGACGACGACTTAAAGTAATCCGTTATGTATACTTATGCTATAAAGAGAGAGAGAGAGAGTATATAGATTAATCTTAAAAAAAACATTCAGCCGCTTTGGATAACTTTGTAATTCAACTTTCACTGAAATATATACTTAAAAAAATAACATTTATAATTACATAGTATTCTCCGACATCCCTTCAACGAACCTCAACCCTCCAAAATATTTTAAAGAACTTCAGAAACTCTACAACCAAACACTAATATCAGATAAATCAGTATCATTCGCCTGGACTCCATCTCATATCGAAATTCTGGGAAATGAATCAACTGATCAGGCAGCAAAGAAGCCAGCAAACATCCCCCTCAGGACATCAACATCCCACACACGGACTTCATCAACTTGATCAAAAATATTTGCATTAATCAATGGAGACAAACATGGATAGCCACATCTAGAAGCAAGTTACACGATATCTACATTTCCGAGTCCAAACTTCAACCGCAAATACCAAGTTGTATTAACTCGACTACGTATTGGACATACTTCTGTAACGCACAAACATCTCCTCAACCGTGACCCTACTCCTGTGTGCGACATCTGCAGATCCAATCTCCCATCATCTCGTTTCAGCTTGCCGTCGCTATGTACAACACAGAGAAAGATGTGACATATCCCACAGCCTACCAGACGCTCTAAATTCAGCACAACAAAGAACTTTAAACTTTAAAAGGGACAGAAGTGTATCATAATTGTCGCACACCCATCTAGAGAATTTAATGTTGTGTGTACTATTACTGTTTAAAATATATTATTTTCATTGTAATCATATTCTGTTTGCTAAAGTAGTCGCGATATGACTTTAAAGTTTAAGCGAGAATAAAGAATATACAAATTGAAATTGAACACTTTCGCTATTGAAAAGTCCTATTCTTTCTAACGGACATGGACTATAAACCAACTTTTAATTTTAGTTCATAAATTACTAAAGCATAGGATTTACAAAACCTATGTATGTACCAGGATACGATCAATTACAAAAGAACATACGTTTGAAGAAATCTTAGACTTTTCGTTGAGATTTACATTGGCAGAAAATCGTTGTTGTTATTCCACAGAAAAAACATGTAAAATAAAAGCAGCAATTGCTCTTAATTCCAAACAAAATATATTAAGTGTTCACGATTTAGTAACTAAGGAAAAGGAACACGCAAAGAGACAGCAAAACAAAAGAGAAACGAATCTGCTTACAACCCTACGATATGCATGCGATACCAATTCCAAAATATTTTAATAACCCTCATGTTTTAGTTTATTCCCTTTGTTAGTACTTATATTGTAATCAGTATGTCGGGTGTGCTATACTCGCGTGTTGAATACTAAAGGTAGTAATTAATGCACATACCTAAAACCTAAGTATATGCAAACATTTCTCTCGCCTCGTTTCATACACTATGACATCTCGAGAAGAACCGTGTAATTATTTAAGCTGATACCTTGTCCATTAACGCTGTACCCTTCTCAAAGAGGATACCTATTGTTATATAAAATCCTTAGAGATGCTGCTGGTCTGCTGGCCTTTGGAAGATGTTATGCATATCATCTTTTTTCGAGTGGAGGAAAAAATGTTTAATCACTAACCCCAGCCCCGATGGGAGTCGGGACTGAGAGTATGGGACTCACCAATAGTCGGCATACCCACTAAAAACTCCTCTACTGGAAGGAAAATGGAAGAAGGAAAAGTGGAATAAAACGTGGCTTTGTGCGGACCCGCATAGCACCCGCGTTAGCACTTGAAGGCTGGTGACTGGCGCCCTATAGGCGGGAGCGGGTAAAGGTAGTTACTAGGTTGCAGCCATGAAACATGACTGCAACACTAGTGGGAATGGCGAGGGTTTGGAAGAGAATGGAAGTTAGGATTGAGGATGGTACTGATGATACTTCTGTTGCTGGTTAAACTCCTTGCATTGCTGCAAGAAGCGTGCGACTCTCTTTGGGTCTTTTTTCACTCTGGAACCTAGAGCAGAGTTCTGGATGGAGTTGTGATGGTGCTGATTCTGGATGTGATGGTCTCGACTTGCCTAGCTAGTAAAACTTGCTATGGTGTCTTGAAGGTCCCTGATGAGTTCCTCCAGGGCTGTCAGCTTCGTCGTCATGTTCAGGAGATCC
Source organism: Deroplatys truncata (assembly GCA_030765065.1). NCBI lineage: Eukaryota > Metazoa > Arthropoda > Insecta > Mantodea > Mantidae > Deroplatys > Deroplatys truncata. The sequence continues at coordinate 213,395,203 of CM060978.1, read as the reverse complement.
TAAACGGCGTCAGGTAGGCCTTGGACTATCTCGATGATCGGCGTTGGTGATGGTGTTGGTGTCGGCGCGTGTGATGGTGTTGGTGTCGGCGCTGGTATTGGTGCTGGTGTCGGTGGCTGTGGAGCTGTCACTGGCTGCGGTGTAGGTGCTGGTGGCTTCAGTGGTGCCTTCCTGCGAGGATGCAGGGGGCAGAGCTCTTTGGCCGGTGTAGTGCTTTGACCCTCCACATGTTGCATAGTAGCGGCGACGGCGGCGCAGGTCGTGCTGAGTACACGATGAGGTGGTGCAGGCGGAACCGCAGTAGTGGCACCATAATTTGCAGAGCAGGTCGTCTCCTCGTGCCCGTAGGCACAGCAGCGCCTGCAGGGTACCTGGAGTTCTACTCGGCTGGCCTCGATGCGTAAGCACCCCCTAACAAGGGCAAGCCCGCCCTCAAGGCAGCTTCATAGTCGCCAGGGTCTGCGAACTCGACCCCCAAGAGCGAAGTGGGTCCCTGAGCTCCGAAGATCCGAGTGGCCTTCAAGAGATGCGACACGAAGGTTTTCAAGAAAATCCCCCCACCCCAGATTACCCTTTACATGGAACATTTTTCGAAAATTATAATTTGCTCAAAATGGCTCTAACGATTTATATTAAAATATCATATGTTTAAGACACTTTCATGACAAATAAACTGCTTATCTTGAATTTTCTGGGAATGTCTCCAAAGGTATTCTTCATTGTGAAGGACTTTTGCATAACTGGTAAACCATGAGAGATAGACAAAAGTTTACTACACAAAAAATGTAGATTGCATTTAAATACACAATTTATGTCATATACATATTTTTTGTTGAGTGAACCATTTTCGAGATATTGCTTTTTATTTCCTTAAATTTTCCAATATTTATACTTTTTCTCAAATTAGATTTCGTTATACATTTTTTTTATTCTGGTAATGCAAAGAGAATGGAATACCCACATAGCAACCAGCTCTTAAAATATTTGACTATCCCTTAAAACCTATTAATTCCCCTTGCATCTACAAGAAAATTGGCAATAAGATTAACGTCTCGATATCTCGATTAACATGAAGCATATGGAGAATAAGCGTTTGTAAAAATAGTTTGTGCAAGAGTAGAGAAAGTCATGTGAGTGCAACGCATCAGATTTTTTTACATCCATTCTTTGCTTTTAAATAACAAAAATAATTGTGCCATTTTACATTCGAGCAAGTAAGAAACAGTGATACCAGCATAATTTAATTATACATACTGTGAAGCCTGTATTTGTACACACTTTGCGAGGGTTGTTAGATGACCAGTATCGGTAATTTTGCTTGTTTACGTAATCACACAGATGAAAGTGTGCTTCAGCTGATATAATTAGCACTAAACTTCAAACAGAACACAATACAGTATCATCCACTACAGCAGCGCTATCCAAAAGGTACAATTTGAATTAAATTTTAAATATTTTTGAACATTGGAGCTTCCTGTTTAAGTTTGATAACACGGATTAGAGATGCAACTATTTCAGTATTACTACGAGTGCAGGCTAGCCGGCTTTCGGTAATTTAATTGAGCTCAACGAATGCTTGTTGTCAAGCATGAGTTTGAGATCTCAATTAAATTATGTGAGAAAAGTTGTAAACAAGATAACATAATTACAATGCGAGAATGATGCCATTTTTTGTACTTGTTGTACAATCATTGAAGTGCCTTGCGTGTTTCATATTATACAGCTTTAGATCTCATATCGGTTGTTTTATATTCTGAATTTGCAAATCACCAAACTCGCCATTTTTACAATTTGTAGATACCAACCGGCAATAGTGAACAGGAAAATGCATGAGAATAGGCTTCTTACATCACTAGTCAAATAAAATAGAGAATAATGAATGTTAGTGTTTTTGAGAACCATGCTTTAAGACTAAGTTTGGTTCTAATTGGTTTATAAGGTAGTAATGAGACCTCAAACTGACTGAAAGGTGCTCGTGTGTAATTATCGAAAACACATCTGTACACTCATTACATCGTTACATGCAAAATATAATTATCTGGTTTATACTGAATCAAATTTACATTTTCGTTAATTTACCCTTTTGTGCTATTCACTCTTGCGAGGTTAGACTTCTTGTGACAGGACTTGCAAAGTTTGCATTTTTGTGATAACGTTGGAATTTAATGCGACTTTAAACCTTCTCAACAGAAAAACAAATCGTTTGTTCGACACTTAACGTTAGAATTCAGCTGTTTTTGCTTCTACTGTGACTCATTTTATTATTATTCTATTTATTTTATGTCGCTTTAACTACAGAGTCATATCGCCACGCATCTGTTAGTGGATAACTCTTAGATCGTGGTGTGGCGGACAGTTAGCCTTCTAGGTCTGACTAGGTGACCACAGAGATCCTAGCGCATAGCAGCCGCCTCCCTCGCCCCTTGCCGTGCAGATGACATTAGGGTGCCGTCCAGTCCAACCGCCGCCCTCATATGTAAAGGCGGACAGTTAGCCTTCTAGGTCTCATCCCTGTAACCACCCGCTTCGACGTGTCCACAGAGACCCTAGTGCATAATAAATGGAACTTCTGCTTCATGCCGTGCATTAGGATGCCGTCCAGTCCAATCGCCGCCCTGACGCAGAAAGGCGGACAGTTATCCTACTAGGTCTCATCGCTTTAACCATACCATTTTTCTTCGTCACTGTCCACAGAGACCTTTCCGCATAGCAGCCGGATCTTCTGCTTTGTGCCGTGCAGACGGCATTAGGGTGCCATCAGATCTACCTGCTTTCACTTCCTGCGGATAGACGGCACAGCATTCGTTATTACCATCTATTTTTCATCTTTACTATTGTTTTAGACTTAAGGTGGAACTTTGGGTCGTAGTGTGAAATATCCAATCCGGTATTTACCTTTGATCCTGAAGGAAACTACGAAAAACCTCGGTAGTTTCAGCAACTTCAGCGTTGGTGAACGTGATTAGTGGATTATCCTGTATTGTTTATTTGAATAATAAGTAAAGCAAATCACTAAAATATCATTGTTATTGTAATTGCACCGATCATTTCTAAAAGCTGCTTCAAAACGTATTACTCTAGTATTCCCCTTAAACATAACTCTTACACATTCAAGAAACATTTCTATGCCTTCTCATATTTTATAAATGTTATTATCAGCAGAAGCGCTAAACTAGAGTACATTTAAAGAGAACCAGTGCGTGAAGTTTTTCCCTCTCTTGGTAATGGTAACTTTAGGTACGCTGTTATCTAAAACCAGAAAGACTACATGTTTTAAACTTATAGAATTTTGTGCATGTACACTATGTGATCAAAAGTATCCGGACACCTGGCTGAAAATGACGTACAAGTTCGTGACACCCTCTATCGGTAATTCTGGAAGTCACTATCGTGTTGGCCCATCCTTAGTATTGAGGACTTTCAATCAGATGCTGGAAGGTTTCTTGGGGAATGGCAGCCCATTCTTCACGGAGTGCGGAACCGAGGAGAGGTATCGATGTAGGTCGGTGAGGCCTGACACGAATTCGGCGTTCCAAAACATACCAAAGGTGTTCTATAGGATTCAAGTCAGGACTCTGTGCAGGCCAGTACATTACAGGGATGTTATTATCGTGTAACCACTCCACCACAGCCCGTGCAGTACGAACAGGTGCTCGATCGTGTTGAAAGATGCAATCGCCATCCCCGAATTGCTCTTAAACAGTGGGGAGCAAGAAGGCGCTTAAAATATCAATGTAGGTCTGTGCTGTGATCGTGCCACGCAAACCAACAAGGGCTACAAGCCCCTTCCACGACCACACCATAACACCACCACCTTCGAATTTCACTGTTGGCACTACACACGCTGGCAAATGTCGTACACCGGATAGATGTCTGCCTATTACTCTTTACGACCCTCTACAAATGTCGGCGGTCTCTGTCAGTCAACAGACGAGGTCGGCCTGTACGCTTTTGTGCTGTACATGTCCATTCACGTTTCCACCTCACTATTACATCAGAATCAGTGGACCTAGGGATGTTTAGGAGTGTGGAAATCTCGCGTACAGACTTCTGACACAAGTGACACCCAATCACCTGGCCACATTCGAAGTTCGTGAGTTCCACGGAGCGTCCCATTCTGCCGTTTGACGATTTCTAATGACTACTGAGGTCGCGGATAAAGAGTACCACGCAGTAGGTGGCAACACAATTCACCTAAGATGAAAAAAAGTATGCTTGTGGGGGTGTCCGGATGGTTTTGATCACATAGTGTACTTTGAATGAAGGGTGATAGAATATTTCGGATTTGACTTCTAATAATTGAGTTTTAGATTGTTAAGCTTTGAAAGATGCACTATTTTGGAGAAGAACTAAGGTTTTAAATATTTTTTCCAAAAAAAGAAAGAAAGAAGGAATTTCTTATAAACTTTTTCATTCCATTACAAAGTGTAGCACAAATACAAATAAGTATACCGTGTATGTATAATAAGTATAAGTGTATGGTGCAAATTTGGTTGCTTTGGGTGAATGCATCTGATAAAAGTGTGCATATGTTAAGACTACCAAGACAACGGAAAAATTCATGTGCTGATTCCCTCAAAGGTGGTAGTAGTAGTGATATTTATTAAGTACTTAGTATTATATTAATTGCATAACACAATCGCATGAGTCATAAGACAGTACATGCTCTCTAGAAAAATACCTGGTCTATAAACTTGACTTGCAGAATCGACCAGAAAACAACTATAATCACTTCACTATGTACAAACATATAAAATGAGAAATACTCTGAATCACATACACACACACTCACGCACACAAATGCTCAAGTACCACATATATTTAAAGATAATTTACATAAACACCTTATCTCTTAGTACACGTACTTCCATTAAGTATGTGCCCAAGCTTGGCCAGTTTTGGCTGTTTAGAATCATGTCCCAGCATTCTGTCCTCCGTCTGTTGGAAGCCAAAAATACTTCCGCTATTAACTTTCTCCTAATACCCTCCGTCTGCACGCATGTGCCAAAATATGCGTGCAGTCTTCCTGTTCCCCGCATAATGGGCAAATCCTCCTGCCATCACCATCATCATCATCATCATCATCAACAATCTTGCGAGCTTTCCAACCTCCCAACCTAAGCCATGCTATTCCCGTCCTCTGTTTTATACCCTTTCCAAAATATATGTTTCCTTACCCCACCCAGTTCTTTTTCATTGTGTAGCTCCAATGTTGACCTTTGTCTACATTCAGATTTATTTCCTGCCTGTTTATATCACATAGTCATCTTTTGACTTTTTTCAGGGTACTGTGTGTATTTTCATTACCTCTTTGCCAGATATCGTTTAAGCCAATTTTTTATAATTCCCGTTGTAACCCCGCCGCCCATCATTTTGGATGCTCTATGTTGTTCATTTGCTGACGATAACATATTGCTCTCAGAGTTGTTTGGCCACCTTTAATTATTCGCAGCCAGTACCTAACTAAATTTAGTTTAGCAAATACAGCACCTTCCCAGCATCCTACCTCACGAAAAACTCCGTAGTTTGAAGTACCCCTCCCCAACCCTAGAATGCGCTTCCAGAAATTACATTGTACTTTATTTACATTGCCCACCCTCTCCCATCCCCACACTTCACTTCTGTATGGTAATGAAGACCTAACAATTGCTTTATAGATGGCTTTAAATGTTTTTACTGGCATATCTGGTACCCGGGTCAAAATCCTTAGTACTTCAGAAAGTTGTCCAATCCCTTTGTGTTTTATAAACTCCTTGTTCTAGTTCCATTTTCCACCCATATCAAACCTTACTCGTAGGTAATCGATATGTTTAACATTTTGAATTTCTTCCTCTCCGTATGTCCACTTTTCATGTTGGCCGTACACATATCCTTTTTTAAAGGCGAGTGTTTTAGTTTTAAGAACATTTACCTCCATACACCATTGCCTACAATATCGTCGAAGAGCGTTTAAACCAGACTGCTAACCTTTTATCGTTTGAGAAAGAATTACAATGTCATCAGCGTACAAAAGAATTGGTATTTTTTGGTCTGCGATTGTAGGTGCATCTATGTCTTCCTCCGTTATCACGCTAATAACGTCATCAATAAACAAATTAAAAAAGAAACGGAGATGGTATACAACCCTGGTTAACCCTCCTCTGCGCTATGTTACATTCTGATGTATTGTGCTGATCGGTCTTGATAACAAACTTAACTTCTTTATACATGCCTGAGTGCTCTAATCATTTCCCTCGAAAGTCCTTTTCTTGTTAATTTCTCCCAGAGAGCACTGCGCTCCACAGTATCAAGTGCCATTTTAAAATCTAAACATGTAGTATGTACCTTACTCCTTTATTTCTCAATTTGTCATCAATTATTGTTTTCAGAACGAAGACATTGTCAATAGTCGAAATACCTTCCCTAAATCCTGCCTGAAATTTAGAAATCCTATCGTGTGCCTTAGCCTGTGTAGCACCAATACTAATGGGTATACAGTGTAAGCATAATAAGTATAAGTGTGTGGTTCAAATGTGGTTGCTTTGGGTGAATGGTTTCTGATAAAAGCGTACATACAATTTTAAGACTACCAAGAAAAGGAAAAACTGCATGTCCTGATCATTCACAGAACGTTAATTTAAAAGTATAGGGAATATTTCAATATATCCCATGCAACTCTTGCACTGGCCAAACCTTAATGGCCGTTTTTGCCCCGACACCAATGTTGCGCTGGGTAGTTATTTGCATATGTTCCGTTGATAAAACGCTGAGAAATGAGGTGTATCATCATTCTCTTAGGAAACTTGACGTCATGTCTTTGTGCTGAAACTTGACGTCTTGTCTTTAGTAACAGAAATCCTCAGTGTGTGTATGCAAAGTATAAGTTAATTTGTAATTAGTGATTCTCAGTTATTTTTCTTAATAACAGGATCATGTGAGATGGCTCCGCGGTAACGGAGGTCGTGGGCTCGATTCCCGTGGGCCGACTACTCCAACTATGGGTATTTCGAGGTTTTCGCGGATCGGTAGCCGAATTTTTGGATAGTTGCCCTTCTACCATGAATTTCTTGGTCGTAATTTGCTTGCATCTGTTTCAGAGCTGCAGGACCAGGCGACGGCAGTTGGTATGTTGCGGAAGGACCGTGGAATTTGCCATTTAGAAAAATTTCTCCCTCGCACTGGCGGGTCTGCTTCCTTCCTGGGAGCTTTCTTGCTTATTCTCGGGATCCTGAAGGTTGCGGGAGCTTAGGCAGAGCTTACTGGCGTGTGGAATCGTTAGAGACCCCGTCCGTGCTAGCGCACATCGTCGTCTGCATCTGATCGCCTTTGGGTGTTCCCTTCATCCTCCCAGGAGCTACGTTGGAAGCACAATGTGCCTAGTATGGCTTAAATGCGGTGCTGTTGTCCCGTTACTGAAGGCTTTTCCATCTGATTAGTCCTAACTTTTAATAATAGGAAATAATTCCTAATCTTGTACTCAATTTTTTATTTCTTGCCACACGACTGTGACAACGCTGCAAAATTACGGGTATCGCATGGCATAGGTGGCACCCGATGCATTCGAAAATCGGTGGGATGGGGTGGAACATTAAGTTTGTACCGTACTGCCTAAAACAATAAGTTCCACCGATATGAGTGTGAATATGCGAAGAATGACATGATGTGTACCATTCACATATCTTTATGTAGTCACTATCTTTATTTTTGTATATCTTCTACAAAATAGTCTCACAAAGTTTATTATTTTCTCTACCACGTAAATAGTAGATAGAAAGGGTATTACATTCCACCCAACAATTCGATACCCAAATTTCACCTGGAAATACATGTTTTGAGACCCCTGAATACAAATAAATCACTTTTAGATAAAGGTCCGTGTGCGTGTGTGTGCGTGTGTGTGCGGGTGGGTGGGTGGGTGGGTGCGTGCGTGGGTGTAAACGAAAAGTTGAATGTCACCAAGCTTGGTATTTAGATTCAATACCTTTCACAGATTCGACGCGAAGATTTTCAAGAAAATCCCCCACCCCAAATATTCTTTAAATAGAACATCTTTCGAAATTTTTTATTTTCTAAAAAAATTGCCTTAACCATTTTGATTAAAATGCCATATATTAAAGGTGTTTACATGGCAAATAAAATGCTTATCTGAATTTTCTAGAAATAGCTGTGAAGTCTCCATTCGGAAGGAATTCTATGTAATCTGACATAACTCGTAAGCGTTACGTGAAGATGAAAACATACTACACAAAATATGTAGATCTCTTTATTTTAAATAACATTTTTGTGGCATCATTCATTTCCGAGATATTCGTTATTAATGGTTCGAGTTATTTAATACTTAGCCGTTCTTTTGAAGTCCTGTGGATTTTCATTATTTCTCGCTATGTCATGGAAAGAGCAAGGTATTTTAAGCCAGGATATAACATCCGGGTCTAAAACATTTGATTATCACTATTCCCCTTGTATCTATAACATTTGTAATGGAGCTATTTCAAGAAACCAACTAGATGGGAAAATAAAGTTTCTAAGAATAATTTGTATACCCATAATAAGTATTAGAGGTTAGAGAAAGTCATGTGAATGCAACACGTCAAATCTTTTTATATGTAGTTCATCTTAATTGAGATAAACGTTTACAGATATTCTTATATTACAAATTTTTTATACTTAGGTATATATGTACAAGGATAATACAGGGTGCTAAAGTGGTAGTCGTATTTATGTACTGGTTTTTAAATTTCACTCTCTTTCCATACATCGCAAGAAACACCGAATGGAGACAAAGCATTAAGTAATGCAAATATCTCGGAAAATTAACCGTGCGTTTTAAACATACCTAAATCGTGTGTGTAGCAACCATTTGTGCTTCTATTGTGGTTTATCAATTATACAATTTGCTTCCAAATGAAATGGCGTTCTCCGAGTACACCGAGACAGTCCAAAATATAATCTTATTACTCATGTAAATATCTTACATACAGAGTAATTTAATCAAAATTATGAGAACCACATTAAGAAAATACAAATACAAATTTAAATTTAATATAATTTTTTTCCATGTAAAGGGTAGTTTGGGATCCTTGGAGGATGCTGAGGTTAAATATCAAGTTAGGTATTATCCAAAATGTTGGTTTTGAGTAAGCTGTACCCTCTCTCTCTCTCTCACACACACACACACACACACACACATACGCACGCACCCATACGGACGTTTTTCTAAAAATGCTTCTTCTAGATTCGGAGAACCTCAAAACATATATTTCCGGTGAAATCTCGATACAGAATTTTTAAATGTAATGCAATACTTCCTCTACCTGGTATAAGTACGTACTAGAGAAAGTAAACATTGTGCTTCTATTATTTGACTCTGCTTACGGTTAAATTTCTATGTGACTGGTTATTGGACTTTTGATAGTAGTGAAAGAGTTAATTTTAATGAACTCGGGTTATTTTTTAAACGGCTACATTCCGAATTATTTATTTGTCATATCACTAGTTAGAATTAAACCATTGGTATACCAGAAACCATCTCACAAATTAGAGCACGAAAGCTAGCAGAGTTACAAACGCTAACCTTTTATAGAAATGCAGACAGATGTTGGAGAAGGCGTACAAAGCATAACTATCAAATTAGCTAGGAAGTATTTACAGTATGTAGTTTGAGTAGAGAGCTATTGAGCGGAACATACCTGTGGCTGGGGAAAACCACGAACCTGATTAACGCAAGCCACAGACATGAACTGAAACACCACTGTAAACGGATTTGCACTCAAGCTGATACGTGACATGTCGAACTGAACTGAATAGCTGTCCAACCAAGGCTGGACGCAGATGCACTGCATCTGGCCACTCAAGATATCGGTCCGACCGTTGTACCTGTAAGAAATACAAGTATCAATCTGAGTGGCGACTAACTGTCCGAGGTGGGTTGCAATTTCGTTTCACGAAAACTCGATGGCTTATTTCCTTCGCTTCTATATTTTCTTTATTTGTGTTTCACTTTTTTTACTTTCTCTACTACATATAGTAAATAGGGGAAGTATTGCATTCCACCCAAAAATTCGATACCGAGATTTCACCGGAAATACATGTTTTTTAGGCCTCCTGAATCCAAAAGAAGTATTTTTGGAAACATGTCCGTGTGTGACTGTGAACAGCATAACTCAGAAACGAACAGTCGGATAACATCAAACTTGGTACTTAGGTTGAGTATCTTCCAGAGATGCGACACGAAGGTTTTCAAGAAAATCCACCCACCGCGGATTACGCTTTACATGGAGCATTTTTCAAAATTTTAATTTTCTCAAAAATGGCTCTAACGATTTTGATTAAAATATTATATTTAAGACACTTTCTTGGCAAATAAAATGTATATCTCAAATTCTCTGGGAATGTCTCCAAAAGCATTCTTCATTGTGAACGACTTTTGCATAACTGGTAAACCATAAGAGATAGACAAAATTTTACTACACAAAAAAGTAGATCGCGTTTAAATACACAATTTATGTCATACACATTTGTTTTATTGAGTGAACCATTTTCGAGATATTGCTTGTTGTTCTCTTAAATTTTCCAATACTTATACTTTTTCTCAAATGGGAATTCGTTATTCATTTTTCCCCTGGTAATGCAAAGAGAATGGAATACTCCGCATAGCAACCAGCTCTTAAAATATTTGACTATCGCTTAAAGCCTACCAATTCCCCTTGCATCTACAAGAAAATTAGCAATAAGATTAACATCTCGATATCTCGATTAACATGAAGTACATGGAGAATAAGCGTTTGTAAAAATAGTTTGCACAAGTGTAGATAAAGTCATGTGAGTGTAACACATCAGATTTTTTTTGTGAACAGCAGGTTATGTTTTTTATGTAAATCACCATTCTCTGAACCTAGGGCCTTCTCGGAAAGTAAAATTAGATTGTTTAGACACTACAAGTATAGCTTTTAACACCAGGCATTCATGTTGTAAATTAAAGATTATAATACTCAGTGGAATGTATATTTTACAACACCCCATTTTTAGCACCTTATTTCTTGTGATGGAAATTATATGAATATTAATCCGTCTGGTATCTATTAATGTAATGCCGAGTTCTTTGAGCGACTCGGATCCAGGAGATATTTTGCAAGCAGCGGAGAGAATAACCTTGGAATTGTTACCAAAGGAATCGATGAAACAGCACGACATTATATACGACATATTTCTTCAGTCATGCAAGGTAAAGAACAAAATAATTAGAGAAAACAACTTTTTGGTTCATTTCTATAGTCTCCTATTACTACTATGGCCATATAAGGGACTTGACTGAAACATTTGCTAGTGTTTTTATTCTTTGAATTTTTAGGTTAGGTTACTGTAGGTTATTATCGTTTTTTATTTATTTTTAGACACGAATTTACTCTCACACTTCCAGACTTTACGGAGGGCAAGAAAAAATCATAATTAAAGAAAAAGTCGCCCCCGGCCGAGAACCGAATCTGGACTTTCGGGTGAGAAGTCAGCTCGCTCACCACTTGACCACGGAGGAAAAATTAAATTGAGTTTTATGTATGGATGCTGTTTAACTGCTGTGGTTCTTAGCGTCCCATTCCATATTGGGCATGAAAGACCGATAATTTTGCTCGGAGGCCTCTTTATCAGACTTGAGGTTCCTTTACGTGCCGTAAGTCTACGACACGGGACCACCGGCTTTACATCTCTTCCGAAGGAAGCCATGCTAAGAATTTTTACGCCCGAAGAAATCCATCGCCCTCCGTCGGGTTTGAACCCGCGACCTCGGGAACTAGAGGCTATTATGGTAACCACTACACCACGGAGGAAGTCAAAAAGCAAAGCTGTTCCAATTAATTGAAGTGTTTCCAATCCAAACAATTTAATCATTGACGTTATCAACATCAATACTACTTCATCTACACAACGAATTAATGTTACAAATTGGAACAATTGCACATTAAACATCATAATTACAGCAAATGAAAAGGAATAGTATTAAATAAAATATATGCTTATTAATAAAATTATTGCTACACTTATTCTGTTGCTTTATTTTTGACCCAGCTTTCTTATATTATAGAATGTTATAATTGTGTAAGTCAGAGATGGCGAAAACGTGACTCGCGAGTCACTTTCACTCGCAGGCAACGTTCCCTCTCTGCAACCGTCCTGCTGCTGAGTGATGCAGTGCGTGTTGCATATTTGGTGATTCGCGGAAGTAAGTCGTTTTCGCCACTCTTGGTGTAAGTGATCATTTTAGGAGTGGTGCTTTGAAGGTAAAAAAGACCAAAAAACAATAGGCTAAAGCTCACCATTATGCATGTCCGAATGCCTACGTTATTTTCACACAAATTTTAGCTAGATACTTTATAATTTAATATTGAATGCTGCCTAAAATATTATATGACAGCACATGTCAAAAGCATTTTTTTCTTTTTTGGGGAAGGAATGTCTGCGAAACGAGGCTGAAGTAATAACTACTTAAAGCTATTTTAGCATGAATGATTTTGGTTTACGTTTGGTTATTAAGGATTTTCTCCCATTTACTGCAATGATCAGCTTCGGCCATCTGGATATTCCTTTGCACTGAGTCACTGTTACATGCGTCAATTTAATAGGTCACCCAACACTATACTCTAAACCAAATACAGAGTCCTCTTGTGAAACAAAGCCATGAAATACCTCAGTGCAACTCTTAAACTCAACAGCTACTTCATCAAGCATAGTTAACCTAACCAGATAAATCTAATGTGGAAATATTTCTGTGGTTACATTCTCCAATCCGACGTAATTTAACTCCCTATGCTGCCGAGATATTTTGAATCTATTGTGGATTTTTCTTTTATTTAAGGTATTTTATAATAGCTGAATAACAAATAACTACTTCTTGTTTCACATGTAGCAATGCTAAAAATCAATTGCTTCAAGGCGGACATCCTTAAAATATCCGGAAAAATAATTAATATGTAGGTATGAGTAGCTTTGCTCTTAATATTTACGCCGATTTTGTTACGTTAGAGTGTACGTTTTGTTTTGCCCACGGATAGTAATAGAACATTTTGGCTGCGGGTTCAGTAAGATATCTCTTTATTCTTTGTTTTATTTCATGGCCCTCGCGTCAGTTACCGAGTAGATTGTCGAAGTGATTCCTCCTTTAGCTCTGGACGTCTGTGGGTGTCGTTGTATATTAGACAGTGAGCGCTTTTCAATATATAACTGTTTCTCTTCGGAAAAGAAATAATATTATATGAGTCGTCTGATTACTTTAGTTTCTGTGTACTTTTAGGGCTTTATTACAGTATATGAGCGGAGAATCACAATATTTTTTAAACATATTTATTGCAATTTTCTAGTCAAGGTGGTTGTTGAGCTTATGAGGTTTTAATTGCTGCACTTTTTTGGTTATTCCGGGATATACTAATTGTGATACTGGTCTGTTAAGCATGCTTTAAATTCTGATTTGGTAATTTTAAAATTCGGCGCTGTGTTTTGTATGGGAGATACATCTAGATGTATATGTTTAGCGTCACCTCTTACCACATTTGTCATTAAATACGTGTGTACTGCATTTTACGTTGTACATTTCAAGATGTGGCCAGACATTTCAGCATCAATACAAAGCAATATATATATATACACATATTGTAAAGGTAATTGCTTGTATTTTGTGAGTTTTCTAAAATATATACATATACTGTTACCAGATCTTAGGGACAGTCTTTTGACAGTAAGTAGACTTTGTCGACTTTATCCTTTGTTGCTTTTCTAGGGATTTCCTTCCACGATGTTATATCAAACATAATTAATGAAGAAGAGGGGGTCCATATTTTAATATAGACGATGATTTTTAAAATTAAGGTTATACCTCATATCTCCAATGCATATAGAAAGTTATATCTGGCATAAAATATAAGAACATATACTTCGTTTTTGTTGAATCTAATGGTTAAATAAGAGTAGTGAACATATTCAAACTATTTCAACCAAAACAAATACAACAATTCTAAGCAACTTAGGACGATGGAGCCTTAGCCCTCAGAACTAATATACAGCTGGTCTTAGCCTATAGAATCTAATTTTAATACAACATGTAGATTCTCTTTAATAATAATATACAGGTATAGGAATTTCTAAACATTAAAGCAGATCGGAAGTAAAGAAGGTTGAACTGTCACTGGACTATACGCAGGGAGGTGCAGATAACAAACCATTCCCCCATCCCTCGTACAGTCTCTTGGCTTTTGGTGACACTTCGACCGCTTTTTACCTGTCTGTCAGTGATCTTTGGCCTGTGTTATCTACACTCAAACCATTATTACTGCAGTAGGCAAGTGTTTTTAGTGTAAATAACTTGAAGCCAACTGCTTAAAAGTTTCCATACCTGGTAATATATTTTATGTAATCCTACCATTATAAACAGATTGTTACACGCATGCCAATGATATTAATGTCATATTTAATATAGCAATGGCGTAATAACCCTATTCCGAGTTGACGTGGCTTATAGAGAGAAGATGAAACGATTTTGTGTATTATTTTCTTTTAGCAATCAAGATACAAAAATCTCTGTTTATTATTAAATATACAGTGCCAGACAAAGGTTTTTGGACACCAAGGTTGATAAGTGTAATCTTAGGTAATTTAAACAAAATATTAGGATAATAAACGTTAAGAAGCAAAACTCCTGACACAATTTATTTTCTCAAAGTTTACTGTGGTAATAATCATCACTGTTTTTATAGACTTTTATTTTGTTTTAACGGATTTATTCTAAGAAATAAATGGCAGAGTTACGCCTCTCTTTCTGGCATGAGTCATTTTCAGATATCCCTTATTATTGGTCTGGGTATCTTTTTACTTTGACATTTTATGAAACTGCTATCGCTATTTCATTGTATTTTTGTACTGTAATTATTTTAACATCTAAATTTTCGTTGACTTTCTCTTTCTTTAATTTTAGCACCTGATTTTATGACATCCAACATTTTAATTTCACTATAATATGCTAACATAGGTTTATTTCTCTCTGAAAGCAGAAACATATCTTTAGTTTGATCATAATTCGTAAATCTCGTGGACTGATGTTGCTCTTTCTCAGCCATATATAAATAGCAATTCAAGCTAAACATTGAATGGCATTAATTTCACTGGGTGTCCAACAAATTTTGTCTGGCACTGTAGGTAAATAATTATTAATTCAGATCTGTATAACCAATTATTTACTACGCTGTTCTGAAAATAGCATACTTCACTGTCCGTTAACACCTGATCATTCCTCTCCAAGGAAGAGAATGCACGTAAGTGCCTCTCTTGTGCCTGTTATGTCATGTACAAAGATTTAAGCTTCCATCTTTCGTTGAATAAATGCTTCAAATTGGAGGAGTTATTTTCGAAGAAAAAATTTTATTACATTTTCTGTTTATAATAGTATAGATGTGAAACTTGGCTGCCGCATGTATGAGTTATTGCACATTAGTTGGACCGAGATCAAATACTGAACTAAGTTCAGCCATGCTGAATTTAGTTTGTTGTATAATGGTTGTTCTATTGTGGTTTCATTTGCAACCAATGTCAACCTTAGAATCTGCAGAATCTGTAAATTTCAGATTATAGATTACACTTAAGTTGAGTGTTTAAACCAACTTTCAGTTTCACTCCTCGCCGAGTTTGATAGAGAATTAAAAATATTCCCACTATCAAAACCTTCAATAGAGAGTTGGAGATAAAACTGCGTTCTCAACTAAAACATTCACTAAAGGAAAAATCTGATGTGTTACACTCATATGGTTTTCTCTACTCTTATAGAAACTATTTTTACAAACGCTTATTCTCCATATGCCTCATGATAATCGAGATATCGAGATGTTAATCTTATTGCTAATTTTCTTGTAGATGCAAGGGGAATTGGTAGACTTAAGCGATAGTCAAATATTTTAAGCGCTGGTTGCTATGTGGAGTATTCCATTCTCTTTGCATTACCAGGACAAAAAATGAATAGCGAATTCGAATTTGAAAAAAGTATAAGCATTGGAAAATTTAAGGAAATAACAAGCAATATCTAAAAAAATGGTTCACTCACAAAAAATGTGTATGACATAAATTATGTATTTTAACGCGATCTACATTTTTTGTGTGGTAACATTTTGTCTATCTCTTATGGTATACCAGTTATGCAAAAGTCGTTCACAATGAAGAGTACTCTTGGAGAAATTTCCACAAAATTCAAGATATACATTTTATTTTCATGAAAGTATGTTAAATCTATGATATTTTCATCAAAATCGTTAGAGCCATTTTTGAGAAAATTAAAATTTTCGAAAAATGACCCAATTAAAGGGTAATCTGGGTAGGGAGATTTTCTTGAAAAACTTCGTGTCGCATCTCTGGAAGATACTGAACCTAAATACCAATTTTGGTGTTTATCCGACTGTTCGTTTCTGAGTTATGGTGTTCACAGACAGACACAAACGGACTTGTTTCCAAAAATGCTTTGTATGCATTCAGTGCACCAGTGTATTTCCGGTGAAACCTCGGTATCAAATTTTTAGGTGGAATGCAATACTTCGCCTACTTGCTATATGTAGTAGAGAAAGTAAAAACTGTTTGAAGTGAATATTTATGATTTGTGTTAATATGTGATTATGCGAAACTAGAAACCTTCAGATTATGATTGCAGGCACATGTGAATAAAGTAAGAGAACCATAAGCTTAATGAAATTTTTAGTACATGAATCTATTAAATGCAGAAGATCCCTTAAATAATGAATTTGGAATATTTGTGCTTAGAGGATTATGGTTTGCAGGGATTTGCAAGCTTTCAATTGGATACGCTGTCAATGACATAAGGGTGCACAGCATATGAGAGTGTGTGTAACAATCAATTAGAACATGCGAAGCCAACTTGTGTTTCTGGAATTTACATTTTTTTAACAATTTTAGGCCCTTTATTTCAAGAAGCATTTCACGAGTTTGAAACTTTTAAGAATTTTCGTAATACTTCATTCATGCACTGAATGATTCATCTTGGATTAGATGGACTACGGAGGGGATTCGGTACCGATCCAAAGCGCATATTGCACCCAAGCCCCACGAGGAGGCGTCCCCGGGAGGAACCATGAGGCGAGAGGAAACGTCGGGCGGCCGGAACCAGGAGCGACGGCACAGCAATGGCAGGGACCCTAATATTTCAGATAGCGACATCCCGGCAGACGGACAGGCAGACCTGGGACCCCTTCCAACACAGAGGGTATCCAATGCCCCTCAAGGGGGTTCGGATACCTCGACAACCAGCCGAAAGCCTGGGAACGGAGCGAGTCACAAAGAGCACTCTTTTCTCCTGTCTCACTGCACGAGACACCATCGCCGACACATCACCTGAAAGAGATCAACGGAATGAGAGACGAATGAAATGAAGAATGGAACGAAATGGAAGGACAGGAAATTCGGTGGATGAAAGAAATCACTCCAACATTCATCTGACCCAGGAAAATCCCCAAAAAACCTATGGGTCGGAGTGGACGTTGCCGGGGATCGATCCCAAGACCTCCCAAATGCGGACCACAGACATAACCGCTTGAGCGATCCCGCTTGGTATGTTTCAACTTAGCACGTTATTAAGTATTTTGAGCAATGACATTTTTTCACTGTATCAAAGTCTAGCCTGTTATTAAAATACTCTAGATTACGACAGAGTACTAACAAATTCATCTTTAAAGCCTCTTTGTAATATAAACATACGAAAATACAATAAAATTTTACTCTGCCAACCAAGTTTTGGAAGAAAAGAAGCATTGATATAGGCTAGAAAATGGTCACTTTGAACTGACTACTTACAACCCTTTTCACATTCTTAATAGCGGCAAATGAATAACACACAAAAAATGTGATGTGTTACACTCACATGACTTTGTCTAGTCTTGTACAAACTATTTTTACAAACGCTTATTCTCCATATGCTTCATGTTAATCGAGATATCGAGATATTTATCTTATTACTAATTTTCTTGTAGATGCAAGGGGAATTGGTAGGCTTTAAGCGATAGTCAAATATTTTAAGAGCTGGTTGCTATGTGGAGTATTCCATTCTCCTTGCATTACCAAGACAAAAAAAATTAATAACGAATTCCCATTTGAGAAAAGTATAAGTATTGAAAAATTTAAGGGAAATTTACAAGCAATATCTCGAAAATGGTTCACTCAACAAAAGAAATGTATATGACATAAATTGTGTATTTTAACGCGATTTACATTTTTTGTGTAGTAAAATTTTGTCTATCTCTTACGGTTTACTAGTTATGCAAAAGTCATTTACAAGAATGAATACTTTTGGAGACATTCCCAGAAAATTCGAGATATACATTTCATTTGTCATAAAAATATCTTAAACATATGACATTTTAATCAAAATCGTTAGAGCCATTTTTGAGAATATTAAAATTTTCAAAAAATGTTCCATGTAAAGGGTAATCTGGGGTGGGGGATTTTCTTGAAAATCTTCGTGTCGCATCTCTGGAAGATACTGAACCTAAATACCAAGTTTGGTGTTTATCCGACCGTTCCTTTCTGAGTTATGCTCTTCACAGACGCTCACACACACACACACACACACACACACACACACACACACACACACACTCACACACGGAGATGTTTCCAAAATCCTTTTTTTGGATTCAGGAGGTCTCAAAACATATATTTCAGGTGAAATCTCGGTATCGAAGTTTTGAGTGGAATACAATACTTCCCCTACTTACTATACGTAGTAGAGAAAGTAATATATCAGCAGTACGATTACTCAAGCAAATGAAATTAATATTTTTGAGAGATTTAAAAGAAGCAACTAATATTGTTGCTAACAATCGCAATGTATTAAAACAGAGTATAACAGGATAAGTTGAGAAAGGAGAGAGGTTACTTTGTTGCTGAAAACTAATGAAGGAATTCACTTTAAACACTCGTATTTTTTAAATAAAAGGTTCACAAACTCTGCAAAGCCTTTAATTGCTCCGAAACTTTCTCTTTGATATTGTACAGAAGAATGTTAGTGTTAGTTTAATTAGCTTAGAGAAGTATAAACCGGCTTTGCTCTACGGAAACAGGGAAATTCTGTTGGTAAATATCTGAAAAACCTCAAGCTCTCGTCAACGACAACAAAGAGAGAAAGTAAAAGGAAGGAAAAGAAGATGCCGAATGGGTTTTAAAATAAAGTCATTCTTTGTCTCTTAATTTTAATAGCTGATTTTAAAGAAGCTTATCTTTGGTACAATTTTAAAATGCCTTTGTTTGCTTTTCAAATTTTTAATTTTAACATAAGATTTAATTTTGTAATTTGTATAGGCAATAGTTGTTAATACAAATGTACCTATTAACCAGAAAAGTTTCCACAAGACCTGTTGTAAACTGTTTAATCAATACTAGTCCCAGATACAAACAAACAAGCAATAATTGCATCTGCGTTACTTACCAGATTTTAATGCGTTATTACCTTCTCTACTACGTACTACCAAAAAATTCGATACCTAGATTTTACCGGAAGTATATGTTTTGAGGCTTTTTGAATCCAAATAAAGAATTTTTGAAAACATTCCCTGTGTGTGTGAACAGCATAACTCAAAACCAAAAAGTCGTATGAGTACCGAATTTGGTATTTAAGTTTAGTAGCTCCAAAGATGCGACATGACGATTTTCAAGAAAATTCCCCACCCACCCTTTACATGGTACATTTTTCGAAAATTTTAATTTTCTAAAATAATGACTAATTATTTCAATTAAAATACCATATATTAAAGATATTTATATGACAAATAAATGTATACATCGAATTTTCTTTGAAGTCCTCCTCATCCGGAAGGGATTTTGTATAATCTTGTATAACGTTAAGCGATAGACGAAAAGGTACTAAACAAAAAGTGTAGATCTCTTTAATACATGCAATTTATTTCAAATAGGTTTTTTCCTAGCACAAGTTATTTCTGAAATATCCGGTATTAATGGTTCAATTGCTCATTTCTTGGTCATTCTTTACAGTCCTTTCAACATTCAGTTGTTTCTCGCGATTGCATGGAAACAGTATGGAATTTTAAGGTCAACGTATAACATCAAGTTCTTAAGCATTTGACTATCTCTGTTCTCTTTGTATCTATAACGAAATGTTTAACACAGCTATTTATAAAGACGTTTATTTGGATTAAACGTGGTGGATATAAAAATAAGGTTTACTATAAATAAACGAGAGAGGATAGAGAAAAGCCTGTGAATGTATTCACATCCGATTTTTTTAAAACTATTATTCATATGTGACACTATACACCGGCACATGTGCAGGTAGTAATAGGATTTGACTATGCAATGTTGCTTTATTGTAAAAAGGGCTGGAACGACACCACTATATGTCGATATTCGATAGCCATACCCATTTTGAGCATCGGTATAGGATCCTTCATTATCACTTCTAAACAGAGTCTGAAAGCAACAGCTTCTTCACTGATTTATTATGCCATTATTTTTAGTTTTCAGTGTATAGAAAGAAATCTATAATCAGTATATGTTGGTTTCTGCGACTGTTGCTCCAATTGGCAGAATTAAGGTTACAGCCTATAGTAATAATAATAATAATAATAATAATAATAATAATAATAATAATAATAATTTAACACTGTATGTCATTCTGAATCTGATATTCACTATCTTACTTTACGTGTATACATTATATCAAAGCTACAGGACTGTACACAGACAGACATTATCATAATGCTCCTTTTTTCCCGATGTTCAGATTCTGACAATGTCAAGAAATTCTTATACTGCTTTTTCATTCACTGCTTCTTTGAATTTGATGTGCAGTGTGACTTCCGATGTCAGTACCTATCTCTTGTATGCGACGGACCTTCCTCGTGGCGTCGTCTTCCTTCCTTTCTTCTGTGATAGAGTTGTGGGTGGTTGCTCTAAGCTGAAATTGCAAGCCTAGCACACTTGTGTGTTGCCCTATTGCTAAACTCTTCCCCAGGGTGTGGTAACAGTAGACGAAATGAAACTCCGTGATGATTTAACTTTAATTTTATTAGTAATAATAATAATAATAACAGTAGTTTATAGCGCCGCTAGCCGTGTGCTTTGTTTAATACACAATTCTAAGCGGCCTATCTGTATAGATTTACCCCCCAAGCTAAATCACGCATCGCCACAAACATGACGTGAATTTTACCTCCTCTCCAGAATCAGCAAAGTAATAAGACGCCAAAGCTTTACACGTGCTCCCTTTTATACCATCACAGAGGGACGCTACATTTGTCTAGCTATTTTAAAAGCTTTACTCTTATTGGCTTTCCCCTGTGCGTGGTAGGATAATATTTGCCTTCATATTTGAAGTCCTAACAAGTTCGAAATTCCCCAAAGTGTGAAGATCTCTCTCCCTCTCTTTCTGACCTATCGCTATCTCTCTCACTCATCTCTTGCAAGTGCCTGTGACCACTGGAGCAGGGTTGCAATTCCATCATCCTCTCTGTCGTCTTGTTACTTGCATTCTTACCTTTCTCACGGCTAGCTGGCCTTCCTTCACATCTTACATATGTGTGTTACAATATTAAGTTACCTCATTTCATATCACACTGACATATACAATGATATCGTAGTTCCCGCTACAAGTCTGACTTCCGATGTCAGTACCTATTTCTTGAGTTGTAAATTAATATTATTAAATAAAGAAGCGACACTGGGGCATAATCATTATGCTTTTACTATGCATCCACTTAAACTGATATTTTGTTTCAGGTAATGGCTGCACATAATCCTATGGAAAATGTTAAGAGTAAAATAGATAGTACTAGAGTTGTGAATTCATTGGTCTTAAACATTTTACACATTGGGAACATCGTACAGTTCACCGAGCTGGGTGGCGTCGCGGTAATGTGTGCGACTCGCATTCAGAAGGTACGGTGTTTGATCTCCAGCAACCGCCCATGGCTTCCCCGGGTTCGCAGGCAAATACTTGTACCACGACTCTCCTGCTGCTCATTTTCTGTGCCCAACATCTTCTTTATTGTCGTCTGTTCCAGGGTTATAGGACCAGACGACTGTGTTCGGCGGGTTGCGACTGGGCGGGCTGTGCGTTTTGTAGGGGTTCCTTCCCTGGAGTCATGGCGGCACTGCTCAGTTATGCCCCCGTCTCCGAGAGAGCTCCGCCAGGGTGACATTGGGGGTTTGGAAGCTTGTGGGTGAGCCTGTGTGACGGCGAATGCGTTCGATTTGGAATCATTAGGAACACCGTCTATGGTTGCATCTGTGCTTGTCCAGATCCGATCGCTCACCTCAACCCGCTCTCTCAGGGATCACGGTAGAAGCAAAAAGAGCCGTTGTGTTCGAGGTGTTCTGCCTCGGTTGTGGGGCCTATCCGTTCGTCCCTGTACAGAGAGACATGTTAGTCCGCAAGTTTCAGTTTATATTTGTCACACCCAACTTTAAGGCAACTCGTCGGTGAAATTTTATCAAGAAGTAAAGCATTCTATTTTCAGATATGACATCATCATCATCATCATCATCAAATTAAATTTAATTTTATTTATGAACGAACTTTAACTACTATGGTTCTTAGCGCCCCATTCCATATTGGGCGTGAAAGACCAGGAATTTTGCTAGAGGTCTCTTTATCAGGCTTGAGGTTCTTTTATGTGCCGTAAATCTATGACACGGGACCACCGGCTTTACTTCCCTTCCGAAGGAAGCCATGCTAAGGGTTTTTACGCCCAAAAAAGTCCATCGCTCTCCGCCGGGTTTGAACCTGCGACCTCGGGAACCACGGTTTAGTCTATCACTGAACTGTAGCGTCCTCACGGGCAATGAAGAAAATTCTGACTCTCCGTCTCAGACATGGGCCTTGTACTCTTCTTTTCCGTCTTGGATTGTTATTCTTGAGTGTTGTATTCGTTGGCTTTCAGATTTTTAGTGTTATATTCTGTTCGTACTTTCTAGTTTCATGTTCTGCTTTCAACGTCCCAATAGCTGGGATATGAAGTAATTCAGAAATTTATGCGAATGTACCAATTAGAAATGTTTTTTTTCTCAAATACTCCCTTTCAACATCTTGTAATATTCAGATTGCTCCAAGTGATGTAAATCTCATTCAAAACCAGTACCCTACTCAAAAGTGTACTGTTGAACAACGAAACTTATTTGGGCTTTTTTATGTAATACTTATTGATTGTGGAATTAAACTTTCCTAGTGCAAAAGAGAGGTAAAGCATGAAATCAGTTTGAGAACATTTTTAACCAAAAAAATGAACAAAACCTCCCGAGTTAACTATTTTACTATGGTTTAATTGTACAGAAGTTCAATTTTGTAGCATAACAATAATCTTTCATCGCGAGAAGCATTTTGAATTGGTAAGTGAAAAGTTAGAAACTACAATTTTAGTAAACAAATGACTTTTTAATAGTGGTTTAGTATAGATACGTATTGTGATTTTTGTATTTTGCATATGGCTGGTGTTTAAGAAGAAGAAAATATAAACACATATTTAAACCTTGGGCTTTTTAAAGCTGGTTTTTAGCCTAATCATTTGGTACCTATTAATATTCAGCTATATTTTAAAACAGCTAAATCTGGCATAAAGAACTAGAATGCAATTGTCTTTTACGCCAGAAGCCACTTGTCATCCATTCCCTCTCCAAACCCCATGCCGAGAGCGAATCAGTCACAGACTTTACAAATCGTCACTCACATGTTTACCTAAAAGACAGGGGTAGCCTATTTATGCCTTTTTGTACAGACAGTTTTCTAAAGATACTTAGTGCACTTTTGGTGAAATCCCTGTAGCAAATTTATGGGCGGAATGCAATACTTCCTCCAATTACTACAGGTAAGTAGTAGAATAAATATAGAGTCTTTCAACAAGAGGTCCTATTTTTGAACTTAGATAAAACACGTTTATAAATGATAGAGGTTTGATTCTTTTTTTATTTTGTAACATAATTAATGTCATTACGCGTGGAAGAGAGCATCAGTTAAGTGACCGCCGCGACTTCGTTGGGTTGCGCGTATACGGTTGACCCAATTTTCAATGACAGAAGAACGTAAATTAGGTCCAACTCCACGAATAACACGAGTGATGTTCTTCATAAGATAATTTACTGTTTCTGGCTTGTTGGCATAAACTCGAGATTTAACATAACCCCACAAGAAGTAATCCAACGGCGTTTAATCACATGACCTCGGGGGCTAGTTAACATCACCACCACGGGAAATGATGAGACCTTTGAACTTCTGCTTCAAAAGATGGATTTTATCGAGAGCAGTATGACATTTGGCACCAGATGCTTCTGAGATTCATACCATCCAATTGAGGCCAAAAATAGTCCCTGATAAGAGCCCTGCATCTTTCCCCATTGACAGTTAGAGCTTCTCCATCTTCAACTTGGAAACAATTTGGACCAATGATTCCACCATACCAAAATCCACATCACATAGTAACCTTTTAGGGATGAAGTGGCCATTCTTGAACCTGCATTGGATTGTGATTGCTCCAATAGTGGCAATTTTGTTTGTTAACACAACCATCCAACTAAAAGCTGGCTTCGTCGCTGAAGATGATTTTTCGACAAAAATCTGGGTCAGCTTCGAATTGCTCCATAGCCCAGTCAGCGAATACACGGCGCAACGTATGTTCGATGGGCTTTAGTTCTTGAGTCAACATCATTTTGTAAGCGTGAAACTTCAAGTCCAGATGCAGAATTCACCAAGTTGTGGTTGGTGACATCCCCATTCTTGCGTTCGACGTGAAATTGATTTGTTTCCGTTCTCGCGCACACTCTCACGAACGGTGCCTATGTTTTCGTTGGAGCGCTTACGTCGATTACGTACAGACGTTTTTTGATCGCTGACAGAACCACTTATTTCAAATTTATCGATCAAACGCCGAATCGTTCTCTCGCAGGGACGATTATGCACACCGTACACTTCACGCAATACACGGAAGATTTGGCGAACAGAGGATCCATTTTGATAATAAATTGTCACAATTTCTACGCATTGCTGAATGCTGTAACGTTCCATGGCTATTTTTCAATAATAACTGTAACCACATGGAAAAAACGACTGCTGTAGCTCAATAACATCGGCAGCTATCACATGTTAAAGATAGGACACTCTTGTTGAAAGACCCGATAATAAGATTTGGATGAATAGGCTATAGACTAGCTATATAAAAGTAAGCGATATAGAGTAGAGAATGTCAGGTGAACGTAACACACTAGATTTGTTTCTACATCCGGTACTGTATAAAACTTCACGCAAACAGAAATGAATGTTTTAAGTTTATTCGTAAGAGCATCGCGGGGTTGTAACGTCTTTCAAGTCAGAAATAATATGTATGAAAATGTAAATACGCGGAGAGGTTTGCGGATGTATTTCATACTTTGCTAATGTTGGTAAATCTGAATTATTCATAAACTCTTATCCTGCAATGCAAATACAAACCGGATGCGCTTGGGGTAAGCTACTGCAGAACCAGATGGAGTCCAGCAACATCTTGTGGCTGCGCAGAGTATAAACTATTTAGATTTGTAAAATATGCTGCCTGGCCTGAAGATACTTTCATTTGACTTTTAGTGTAACTTTGAACTGAGCTAATGAGTTCATGACTAACAAAACTAAACTAAAAACTGTTTATTTTCATGGACTTCCTCTTCTTCCGCGTTCATCAAACTGATCTTTGTTGTCTTCCAAGTATTCTTCTTCCTTTTAGGTATTACTTCATTGCAGATTTTGTTATCCTTTTAATTGCCATTCTATTTATTGATCTTTACAATTATATTGATATTATTTTACTATTTCTAGAATACTTTATACTTTCTAATAGCTTTACCTTTTACTTCTCTATAGCGAGTAGAGGAAGCATTGTATTCCACCCAAAGGTTCGATACCGAGATTTCCCTGGAAATACACGCTTCAAGACCCCCTGATAAAAAACAACATTTTTAAAATGTTTAAAGTGGTCAGTATTTGTGTGTGCGAATTAAGTTTCAATACCAAATTTGATATTCTGATACTGAAGTTCAGAATCCTTCAAGGATGCCTCACGAAGATCCAGAAAATCCCCCACCACTTTACAGAGAATTTTTAGAATATTTTGATTTTCTTAAAAATATCCTTAACGATTTTTATTAAAATACCGCATATTAAATATATTTGTATGACAAATAAAATATATAGGTACCTTAAATTTTCTGAGAGTAGCCTTTGAGGTCCTCCTTATTCCGAAGAAATTTTCTATAATTTTGTATAACTAATAAAGTGAAGAAACAAACGAAAACGACCATACCAAAATGTAGGCTTCTTTAAAAACACACTTTACTTAAAATAACCGTTTTGTGGCAAAAGTGATTTCCAGGGAATCCGTTATTAATGGTTTAAATTGTTCAAAGCTTAGCCATTTCTGACTTTCTCTACTACGTATAGTAAGTAGGGGAAGTATTGCATTCCACTAAAAAATTCGATACGGAGATTTCACCGGACGTACATGTTTTTAGGCCTCCTGAATCCAAAAAGAAGTATTTTTGGAAACATTTCCGTGTGTGTGTGTCTGTCTGTGAACAACATAACTCAGAAACGTACAGTCGGATGAACTCCAAACTTGGTATTTAGTTTCAGTATCCTCCAGAAATGCGACATGAAGGTTTTCAAGAAAATCCCCTTATCCCAGATTACACTTTATATGGAACATTTTTCGAAAATTTTAATTTCCCCAAAAATGGCTGTAACGATTTTGATTAAAATATCATACACTTAAGATACTTTCATGACAAATAAAATGTATATCTCGAATTTTCTGGGAATGTCTCTAAAAGTATTCTTCATTGTAAACGAGTTTTGCATATCTGGTAAACCATAACAGATAGACAAAATTTTCCTACACAAAAAATGTAAATCGCGTTAAAATACACAATTTATGTCATATACATTATTTTTTTGTTGAGTGAACCATTTTCTAGATATTGCTAGTTATTCCCTTAAATTTTCCAATACTTATACTTTGTCTCAAATGGGAATTCGTTAATCATTTTTGTTGTCCTGATAATTAAAAGAGAAAGGGATACCGCACATAGCAACCAGCTCTTAAAATATTTGACTATCGCTTAAAGCCTACCAATTCCCCTTGCACCTACAAGAACACTAGCAATAAGATTGACATCTCAATATCCCGAATAACATGAAGCGTATGGAGAATAGGCGTTTGTAAAAATAGTTTCTACAAGAGTAGAGAAAGTCATGTGAGTGTAACACATCGTAGTTTTTAAATTGCTTTCGATTTTCAGTTGTTTCTCGCGATGTCATGGAAAGAGTATGGAATATCAATGCAAATTTAAAGCGAACCGTGTTTAAATATTTGACCTCGCTAATCTCCTTAGTACCTGCAATAACGAAATGTGTAATGGAACTATTTGCTCAAACGTTTATTTCAGTGAACTAGAAGTAGACCCACGAATAACCGTTTACAAAGATAGTTTTTGGAAGCTGTATAAAAATATAAATTAGCGGGTGGAGAAAGTCATATGAATGTAAAGCATCAATTGTTTTCATTTTAGGAATAACTAAGCGGAACAGAGTATTATTCTACTTATATGGTGACAATAGTGTTCGGAGTAATATCTAAAATTTAGACATCATCGTGCCATACATCATTTCTGAGACATGACTTGTGGAATTAATTAATTTATAATAAAAACGTTGTCTAAACTTCATTTTTACAAACAATCCTAAGATTTAAATGCGTGTGCGTTGCTCTTTGCCAAGCCAGGTTTACTTTGTGCTTCCCCATTAAACCCAATCATCCCAAGTACTGATGGTTTGCGTTAGAAGCTCACCAATACCTGCTTAACATGATCGATCGAGGTATCTGGTATAGGGTTAACAGTAAGTAAAGCTAACCATTTCAGTTGCCAAACCAACTTGCACTAAAATGTTTATAAGACATTTACAAAAGATTGAAAGCAATAATACGTATAGGCAGCTGTTGGTAAAACTGCAAATATATTGTGTACGTTTTTCTCTGATAACCCGAAAAGCTGATACTATGAAAATGTACATGCGACAGAAGTGGCAAAGCACGATAAATTAATATTTTAAGTGGCTGGTAATAAAGACAGCGAAAACTATACCCAAATATTCGCCACATACTACCCTAACCTGACTATTCTATGGTAGTAAAGTTATAGTTAAGAAAACATTACAGAACTTATTGCAAAAGTGCTATTGCATTACAACAAGGAACATAGCTGTGGATTCACAAGATCACAATTATATCTCTTTCAGAATTTTATGCCGCAATAAAAGCGTTGTTTTAAATATTTAAATAGTGTAATAACCTTTGGGATTACGGCAGAAATAAACAATGACCGCACGAACGACCAAGATCGTTTTCTAGACGAGTGTAATCCTGACATTATAATGTAAATAACGTAATTATTACAATATGTGTTGTAACGGTGTTTACCATATAAGTATTACAGTACAAATTCAAAAACGTCAATTAAGTTGCGGCACTGACAAAGCAATGTGTGTAATACAATAGTTTCATTAATAATTTCATTCATTCTTCACTCCGCTTGGTCTGTTTTAGGGTTGAAAGTGTCGGCGATGGTGTCTCGGTGCAGCGTGGCAGGGAAAAGGATGCTCTCTGTGAACTTTCTCTGTACCTCGGGCTTCGGCTGGTTTCTAGGGTATAAGGACCACCCCCTGCGAGGTGTAGGGCGAGATTCTCGGCCTGCCTGTCCAACAGCTGGGGCGTCTATATCTGGAAGCTGTGGGACCCTGTATTTGCTGTGCAGTCACTTCTGGTAGCGGCCGCCCGGTGTCTCCCTTCACCCATCTCTCATTCCCAGAGACGACCCCTTGTGGGGCCTCGGTACAATATTCGGATTCACTGAATCGCCGGGGCCGAATTCGCTCCGCTTCACTGCCCAATCCAATATGGTATATCAAATAAATTTGTGATTGCATACTTATTTTTGAAAGTGCAAAGTTTATAGCCAATCCGTTGGAGCGTTTTATTCACCGCTCTATTTTCTTCTATACAAGAAAATGTAATTGACGGCTTGAATTAATTTTAAAAGCTGTACAAATAATGGAGTAATGTACATTATAACTTTACTTAGGATGATTTCGTAACATTTTTTTAACTATGTAATACTGGGACTAGTACTTCAAATAATTAACTGTCACGCTAGTGCAATGAAATATATTATCACATTACTCTGAATTGCACATTATCTAAATCTAAATGGACATCACTATTATGAAATATTATAAAGTCATTATTATTATTAATATTATTATTATTATATTATTATATGGTATAATAAAAGTTGGAGGTGTGTTGTTAATATCTCCCTCGAACGATAAATATTACCACCAAAAATAAGAATGAAAATATGCTTCCTGAAATCGCTGGATTCTTCCTCAAAATCTTTGTATTATGAGTTTAATTACTTTACATCCAACAAATCATTTTATTGAATTTCTAAATAAAAACAAATTTGTATAACGTGATACGCTTGTCAGAATTCAAATTTACCACAGCCGTAGCGTTAAGGTATCAGTTTTAGAACATAAATTCACAACAAATTCATGAATGAATTCCCATGCAGTTTGTTGATGTTTCTTAATTTATAATTTGAATAAAAACATACCATTGGAGATGGATTCAAGCGGTGGACAATTTTAAAATTAATAATTAGATATTATAAAAATATATTATAAGTAAAACGATACAAAAACCCATCTCTACTCAAAAATAAATCCAATTATGCCCAATTTCGATTTAAAGGATCTTTTAAAACAGTGGTCCAAACGATAGTATTTTTACTCCCACAATGATAGATTCCATTTTTATCTTAAAATAAAATGAAAAATAAAATATAAGTGCACTATTTTATTGTTATTTACAAATAATGCGGTGCTCGAGCACACTGCATTATTGTAGAATTCCCACTCAGCACGAATTTTTTCTCATCCTGGGGATGCTACAAGGTTAGCTTTAGATTTTGCCTCATTACCATTCTAACGTCTATATAAATCCTTATTATTGGACTCACATTATACAAATGCACATGTATTTGCTCAGGTTTTGGTTGTTTTGTGTCATTTTCTATTTATAGGATTTTTTCGATTTTAAATTATTATTTTGCTATTTTCTTGCCCTTTGCGTCTTTATTTAGTCATTTTCTTGAATTTGCGTTGAGCATATAAGGATAAATTATATTACTGACATTTTACATAAAGATAACTTTTCAAACATCAAGAAATTGAACTGAGAAATACCATAGAGTTGCTCTGCAATATTTTACTATTCTTAAAAAATTCATTCCTCTTTATTAGTCTGGAAAGTGTTGTTTGTGGGTGGAGGATGGCTATTGTCAGGGGCGTAGGTATAATTACTGTTATGATTTCGTGACTATGGATGAGATAGGTCAGTTTTCCCTTCTTTCGAATTAATAAGTGCGTACAGCCAAATTGCTATTGTCCTTGTTGTAGTGTCGTGTATAGACTGTAAAGTCCTCTTCATTTGTTATGAATTTTGTATAATCTGAGAACTCAAAACAGTTAATGTTACAATTTTGAAGACCTACTTCAAAAACAATTTTTTAATTTTCTTTGGAGATTCTCCAAACAAGAACATGAATTAATATTGATTCAATTTTTTAACCTATCTCATCCCCATTCTCACAACCAATTTTTACTTTCTCTACTACGTATAGTAAGTAGGGGAAGTATTGTATTCCACCCAAAAATTCGATACCGAGATTTCACCGGAAATACATGTTTTAAGACCTCCTGAATCCAAAAAAGCATTTTTGGAAACATGTCCGTGTGTGTGTCTGTGTGTCTGTCTGTGAACAGCATAACTCAGAAATGAAGAGTCGGATAAACACCAAACTTGGTATTTAGGTTCAGTATCTTCCAGAGATGCGACACGAAGGTTTTCAAGAAAATCCCCCCACCCCAGACTACCCTTCGCATGGAACATTTTTCGAAAATTTTAATTTTCTCAAAAATGGCTCTAACGATTTTCATTACAATATCACATGTTTAAGATATTTTCTTGGCATATGAAATGTATATCTCGAATTTTCTGGGAATGTCTCCAAAAGTATTCTTCATTGTGAACGACTTTTGCATAACTGGAAAACCATAAGAGAAAGACACAATTTTACTACAGAAAAAATGTAGATTGCGTTAAAATACACAATTTATGTCATACACATTGTTTTTGTTGAGTGAACCGTTTTCGATATATTGCTTGTTATTCCCTTAAATTTTACAATATTTATGCTTTTTCTCAAATTCGTTATTCAGTTTTACTTTCTCTACTACGTATAGTAAGTAGGGAAAGTATTGTATTCCACCCAAAAATTCGATACCGCGATTTCACCGGAAATATATGTTTTGAGACCCCCTGAATCCAAAAAAGCATTTTTGGAAACATGTCCGTGTGTGTTTGTGTGTGTGTGTTTGTGTGTGTGTGTATGTGTCTGTCTGTGAACAGCATAACTCAGAAACGAACCGTCGGATAAACACCAAACTTGGTATTTAGGTTCAGTATCTTCCAAGGATGCAAGGCGAAGGTTTTCAAGAAAATCCCCCCACCCCAGATTACCCTTTACATGGAAAATTTTTGAAAAATTTTAATTTTCCCAAAAATGGCTCTAACGATATTGATTAAAATATCATATGTTTAAGATATTGTTATGACAAATAAAATGTATATCTTGAATTTTCTGGGAATGTCTTCAAAAGAGTTCTTCATTGTGAACGACTTTTGCACAACTGGTAAACCATAAGAGATAGACAAAAGTTTACTACACAAACATGTAGATCGCGTTAAAATAAACAATTTATGTCATACACATTTGCTTTGTTGAGTGAATCATTTTCGAGATATTGCTTGTTATTCCCTTAAATTTTTCAATACTTATTTTCTCAAATGGGAATTCGTTATTCATTTTTTGTCTTGGCTATAAAAAGAGTATTAATCTGTGGGAAAGGGAATGGTGCTGCACCTAGCAACCAGCTATTAAGAGATACGTATGTGCTTAAAGGCTACTGTATTTCCAAATTGCCCTTGTAAATATATATTCCCCTTACATCTACAAGAAAATTAGCAATAGGATAGACTCTGCAAATGTTTATCTCGATTAACATGAAGTAGATGGAGAATAAGCGTTTGTAAAAATAGTTTGTACAAGAGTAGAGAAAGTCATGTGAGTGTAACACATCAGATTTTTTTATGTCCTGGACATGCAAAGAGAATGGAATGCGCCACATAGCAACCAGCGCTTAAAATATTTGACCATCGCTTAAAACTTACCATATTCCCCTTGCATCTACAAGAAAATTAGCAATAAGATTAACATCTCGATATCTCGATTAACATGCAGCATATGAGAATAAGCGTTTGTACAAGAGTAGAGAAAGTCATGTGAGTGTAACGCATCAGATTTTTATACTTGTATATCAGTTATATCCGAGTAAAATTGATTTAGGTTAGTATATACTAATTTTAATAAACTAAATCTTAGTTATACGTTATTTTTTGTAATTAGTGTGTTATTATTTAAGCTTTTCAGTCACTTTTTATAGGTCATGTTTCAAAAATCTTAGGTCATCAAAATCCAGGCCTGGTAATTAGCATGTCTTAGCTATAAATGTATTATTGTTTTGTGTTTTAAGATTCAGCATAGCACTTATAGTCTTTTTAGAATTTCCTAAAGCCGGTTTATAAAGCAGTGAACCCCATTTATAAGTCTGAAGAAGAACAGGATGATAATGGGATGAATAAAGCACATGGTAATGAAACTACAACATGAATAATTAATTAATAATCGTACATCATTAACACCATCTCTGCTGTTCATAATCTGTACCCGTTTCCTGTTTCACAAGAAATCGCACAGCATCAATGACACAAAAGTAAATACTATGTAACGTGAAAGGGAACAAGAAGAGGTATCCCAGTAACTATGTGGAAACCCCAATGAAGTAAGTTGTTAATTTAATAGCTACTACAAATGTGTTTTACCAGCACTATATACTCCCATGTAATTTACTTAACACCCAGAGCGAATTTAGATAGACTCTTCCTTTAGACAAGGGAGTGAGTTCACGAGAAGCAAAAGCCCATAAAACCTGCAATGTTTTCTTAAATATAAATTCTGTATACTATATCCTGTTCTGTTCCTCACTTACCTGAATATGTGGAGGATAAAACGCAGAGCCAGCTCCAAGAAATGCACACCACCTCTCCTCTGTGGCATATTTACATTTGAAATGATATTCAGGAAGATAATCCGTATAAAGCCCTTTGCTCCTACCATATTTCGGAATATTCCACCGCACTTTCTGCTCTTTGCGATCCGTCAGGTTCACCACCTTTATACAGAATATCAAAGAAATGTCAATCCTAAAACACGAAAATACTAAAGCCGCCAACTAACACTTCAGCAAATGTGTAAGTGTGTGTAATATTAATTCCGAACATGAAATTATTAAATCACTATCACGCAATCTCTCGCAACCGAATTACAAATTAAAGCAGATCGGGTAAACAAGATTATGCATTAATTGCGCCAAAAATACGGTAAATTAACGTTCTAGTTCTTCCAAAACTAGACTCTCAGTTACTAAAATGAACAGTGTTTAGCAGAAATTCCGAAATTTAGAACCGAGAGTAGTTCACTCGCCTGGTTCAGTGCCCTACAGATGGCCCGGTTTGCTTGTGCTTTTAGAGCAGGCTTTAGCCGCCTTATGCTCTACAGTCTACTGCACTCAACTCAGAGTGAACAAGGCAATTCAAAGCACTGCGCGTAACACAGTGTTGCCGGTTTGGAAGTTCATGTTAAAACACAGTTTCTTAGAATACTGCAATGAATACAACAATGAATTTCCATTATTTTAATAGCACAAGCAGGCTTCAAAATATTATTATTTCTTAAAGATAATTTTATGGGATAGAAATATAACCAACAACACTAAATTGTAAATATACAAATTAATAGTGAGAAGGTCCGTCATATATGTGGTTTAAATTTGGGAATTCAATAAAGAATTAATACAGAAGTTATTGTCAATAGAAATGGACTATTTAAGGAGATCAGAAGGACATTAAAATGAGAAAATATTAGGAATATTATCAAAAAAGAAACGAAAGTTAAGAATTGTGTTAAGAATATGTAAGATATAAACAACTAAACTGGTAAAAACACATTAGGAGAATACAAGAGGAAAGAATACCCAGAAAAGCTACGGAATGGTATCCACCTGGGAGAACAGGAAGGGGAAGACCCAGAAATATTTGGATGCAGGAAAGGATGGGAATAAAAACAAAAGGACTGGAGGAAGAGGAATGGAATGATAGAGAGAAGTGGGGAAAAAATAAAAATTTAAGAACAGAAAGAACAGAATGCTCAAACATTCTAATTCTGTATATCACTTTATTATGATTATTATTATTATTCCCCATTCTCTTAAGCACATGCTCTTTTAAGTTTATATGAACAGAAAATTGTATAGGATGCTCAAAAAAAATATATTTGAAGTATCACTTTTGTTATAACTTAGTGACCAACACATGGTTGGTGATATTGAGACCACATCCATATCGAATTCAGGTATTCCATTAGCTGAAGTAGCTAGACTTCATAGGACGTGTCCAATATTGTGTAGGTGTTCAGTTCAATGTGTATAAAAATCCTGAATATCTCATAAATTGTGGTGGTCTGACGAATGAGAAGTGCACTGAGTGGTTATCATTATAAGAAAAATTATCATTTCCTCAGTTGAGAAAAACCGAAGAATGTGCACAGAGTGACAATGTGGATTTCTGTCTCCTCCCAGAGCATCATTCGCATTAAATTGTTAATAATCTAAATTATTTCCTTTACTGGAATCTTATAGCCTAGTGATAACACATACATTAGTACAACGTTTACAGTGCTATCCATATCCACAAACGAAAG
The DNA here is from genome assembly GCA_030765065.1 of Deroplatys truncata. Classification (NCBI taxonomy): domain Eukaryota; kingdom Metazoa; phylum Arthropoda; class Insecta; order Mantodea; family Mantidae; genus Deroplatys; species Deroplatys truncata. The sequence goes on along the minus strand of CM060978.1, from coordinate 213,360,220 downwards.
ATTTTAGACGGAATAAATACCGAAATTTGAGAAGCGAGAATAAAAATTACATATTACTGATATTAAATTAAAAATACATATTAATAGCATTTTGTGCTTTCGGGTTCCAGTTCAGGTCAAGGCATTTTTACCTTATCTACTACGTACAGCAAGTAGGGGAAGTATTGCATTCCACCCAAAAATTTGTACCCAGATATCACCGGAAATACATGTTTTGAGGCCTCCTGAATCCAAAAAGAGACTTCGGAAACATGTCCGTGTGTGTCTGTGAGCAGCATAACTCAGAAACGAACAGTCCGATAAACACCAAACTTGGTGTTTAGGTTCAGTATCTTCCAGAGATGCGACACGAAGGTTTTAAAGAAAATCTCCCACCTCAGATTACCCTTTATATGTAACATTTTTGAAAATTTTAATTTTCTCAAAAACGGCTCTAAGATTTTGATTAAAGTATCATATGTTTAAGACATTTTTACGGCAAATAAAATGTATATCTTGAATTTTCTGGGAATGCCTCTAAAAGTATTCCTCATTGTGAACGACTTTTGCATAACTGGTAAACCATAAGAGATAGATAAAAGTTTACTACACAAAAAATGTAGATCGCGTTAAAATACACAATTTAAGTCATATAGTTTTTTATTGTTGAGTGAACCATTTTCAAGATATTGCTTGTTATTCTCTTAAATTTTCCAATACTTATAATTTTTCGGAAAATGGGAATTCCTTATTCTTTTTTGTCCTGGTAATGCAAAGAGAATAGAATGCTCCACATAGCAACCAGCTTTTAAAATATTTGACTATCGCTTAAAGCCTAACAATTTACCTTGCTTCTACAGGAAAATTAGCAATAAGATTAACATCTCGATATCTGGATTAACATGAAGCATATGGAGAATAAACGTTTGTAAAAATAGTTTGTACAAGAGTAGAGAAAGTTATGTGAGTGTAACACATCGGCTTTTTTAAAATAATCTTCCAATATAGTGATAAAAGCTAATAGTATAAATGTTCCCTGTATTGTGGTTAGCTAGAAGCTCGCAATTAAAGGTACCTTTAACATTTCAAGTCGTCTATAAGGTTCAATACTTCGCGGTGGTTTAGATGGCTTTGAAGTAAACTTTGATATTTACTCCGCATTCAGTATCTCGTAAACTGAAAGCAGTTATAGTGCGTCAGCATGAAAAACCAAAAATGCATATTTTGTGTTCCAGCAGTGGTGCTGAAAGTTTCCAAACTAAAACAATATTCAAATCTCCAATCTTAACCAATGCACGGTTAGTGTGAAAGACTAATTGACAGTTGTGTCTGTCAGAATTTGTATGATCATGGTACATAAACGACAAAAGAAAATGTTTGATGTTTTACACTCACATAACTTTCTCTACTCTTGTACAAATAATTTTTACAAACGCTTTTTCTCCATATACTTCATGTTAATCGAGATATCGAGGCTTTTATCTTATTGCTAATTTTCTTTAGATGCAAAGGGAATTGGTAGGCTTTAAGCGATAGTCAAATATTTTAAGAGCTGGTTGCAATGTGGAGTATTCCATTCTCTTTGCATTATCAGGACAAAAAAAAAGTGAATAACGAATTCCCATTTGAGAAAAAGTATAAGTATTGTAAAATTTAAGGGAATAACAAGCAATATCTCAAAAATGGTTCACTCAAAACAAAATGTATATGACATAAGTTGTGTATTTTAACGCGATCTACATTTTTTGTGTAGGAAAATTTTGTTTATCTCTTATGGTTTACCAGATATGCAAAAGTCGTTTTATCAACGCAGAATACTTTTGGAGACATTCCCAGAAAATTCGAGATATACATTTTATTTGTCATGAAAGCATCTTAAGTGTATGATATTTTATTCAAAATCTTAGAGCCATTTTTGAGAAAATTAAAATGTTCGAAAAATGTTCCAAGTAAATGGTAATCTGGGGTGGGGGGATTTTCTTGAAAACCTTCGTGTCGCATCTCTGGAAGATACTGAACCTAAATACCAAGTTTGGTGTTTATCCGACTGTTCGTTTATGAGTTATGCTGTTCAAAGTCACACAGACACACACGGACATGTTTTAAAAAATGATTATTTTGGATTCAGGGAACCTCAAAGCATGTATTTCTGGTGAAATCTCGATATAGAATTTTTGAGTGGAATGCAATACTTTCCCTACTTACTATACGTAGTAGAGAAAGTAAAAAAAGAAGGTTAAGCCCTCTTGTTTCCTCTTGTTTCTCCGCAAATGCAAATGAGAATAATTCATTCTGGAAGTTCTTTTGAAAGTGTGACATGACATGCTGTATGACGCTACCTGTCTAGGCTGAGCCTAGAGTTCAATCCATAATTCCTCAAAACAAAATAATACATATAATATTCGACTACTATTTTATAGACGCGTATGACGTGTTGTTGGAGAGGTTGCCTAGCAAACGCGGCGTTCGTTATCGAAGGTCCGTGAAAGTAATAGGCGCATACTTGTTATCATCGATAGCGTAACTGGTGAGAAACAGGTTTACAACATGTGATATTGTGTACTATAACAATGACATAAAACACACAATTAATTTAATGTAGTGCATTATACTAAAAGTAAATAACAACCTATGAAACACATGTAAGAAGCACATTAAAGTTGGCTGCTGTTTAAGCAGCCCAGTTTCACAACATATTTCAACTATGCATTTTACATACCGGGGTATACGAATTAGTCCAAACGTATCCAGGATTATATTATATAAACACTTATACAGGAAAATCTTATAGAAGTTACGTTGCGGGTAAAATCGTTTGATATCATGCTGTAGTGATGAAATTAAACTAACAAGAAGGTGGAAAGCCGTTGCACTATCACAGGCTTGCTGGCTGATGTTTACACCCGTTCGGCTGTAAATCCCGTAAGCCCAACGAGTTACAAGCTGACCTTCAGCAGTCTGCCGGACCTTGGTGTGAACATCACCAGAATGGACAGTGGCTTAAGTACCACGCTTCTTAAATATGCTTATGTTATAAGAAGTATCTCATGTAAAAGAAAATGTGGAGTTTTCTTTGGGGGGGGTTCATTGGTTGAGATTCTCTCGAGCTTGTAGACAAATGGTAGATACCCTGAATGCTGTACATAATTAGGATGTTATTACTCAACTGTGAATATATCTGACAGCTCTTTTAAGTAACTATACCAACTATCTGTCACAATCACAGTTTTAAACAGTACATTCATTTACCTATGTGCATTCTGTTTTATTCTGCACAGTTTCTTCACAAACGTGTTTTAGAAATCACGACAGAGGCCAAGTAAAATATGCGGTATGGAGCCTTTGTTCCGATCTTTTTGAAGCACGTCGAAGCGAGTCAGGCTTTGATAGCAAAAGATGGCTTTTGTGCCGTTATGTGAGCACTCGGCCGTTCTTTCCACCACTTCCCTATATTAACGCACAATATGCTTGTATGTATGTACGTATCGTGCTGCTTGCTTTTAAAGCAGGCCAGAGTTTGCTAAGTTACCTGAAATGTTGCAATACTTCATGCATAGTGTTTGCAATGCTTTCAGGTGCAATTAACCTACAACTTTTAGATTAGAAATGTTTCCAGCCTTACGGAAGAAGTAGGAAAATGTATTCATTGGCTGCCTAGGTGAGGATTTGTCATGTATTATTTGTTATTTACAAAACATAATAATCATTAGCGAAATAATGAAAATGGAATCGAAACTATATGTAATAAAGGTAGTAGTAAAGAAACATCATATAGGCTTACTCAAAACTTCTATAGTAAAACATTCGTGTCTAAGCATAACAATTTAAGACATTATAACATTGTAATTAAACCACAGTGCCTCTAAGGAGCAGAAATGTTAATTTTTAATTGCAAAAGCACATATCTAAATTATTGAGAAAAAAGAATGTAACATTATAAAAACATTTTAGGTGAAGAATAAAGACTCAGAAGTAAAAATGATATAAAATATATACAGACATTCACAGCGACATTAGAAAAGAAGGTTAAAATTTTATTGCTACATTATACGAATGAACAAACAGGCTCACAAAACAGATAATGGAATTGTACGAAAGTAGAAGTAAAGCACAAGTAGATACTATGAAGTGGATTGGTGAAGTAAAAAATACCTTAAAATTAGCAGGAGTTACGCAATAAAATATCCTAAACAGATATATCTTTAGAATCAAAGTGTATAAGTGGCAAGTTGACCAGTGGAGCAAACTAAAGAAAAAAACTGGAACAACATGGACAGAGGAGAGAAAGAAAGCCTAAACTAAAGAATGAGAGAACTATGGATTCAAAGAAAAAAAAGCAAAATTCTTCAAGTATTTTGCGTATTCTATACGGGCTCATTCACAATCAATAATAATATGAATAATAATAATAATAATAATATGTACTATAGCTATTTATAAATAAACTACTACGTGTATTAATTCAATAACATTTTCAGGCTAATTACAGTCCACAGCTATAACTATTATTATGGTTTATAAGAGGAAAATTTAACCAATTAATGCTTTAATGCGGTCATTTGTCTTAACCCTCCTTTTTAGTTTATGGAACAAGGATATTGAAATCATGTGTGGAGTTTTTCATAAGATATTTCACTTGTCTGTTGATTATAAATATTATCCTTACAATTATATATGTATGTACACTGCCATTTGCTTTAAATGTTTACTTGTTCTTGGAGAAAACAATTGCTTTAACTTATTATCTATATTACTTTTGATAGCATTTAACATCCGATCTTGCCACATATAGCACTGAAAATTGTGGTCAGTGGTGATACATGAAATTAATTGATAGTTGGGAAATGGATTTTGGAAGGAAACATCCAGGCCTACGTTTAGGATACCTCCCCGGCATTTGTCAGTTATGAGGGCTGGGAAAAATCTGTAATAAGCCTGTCAGGTAGGATGATCCTGGTGGGATTTGAACCGCGGGACCTCAAGTTCACGAGTTCGCTCCTTAGCGACCTTACCTACCTTATATATCACAGCATTCTTTTACCTGCTGAAAACGTCTGCATAAGAAAAATAGTTTGTACAAGAGTAGAGAAAGTCATGTGAGTGTAACACATCAGATTTGTTTTTGTCCTGGTAATGCAAAGAGAACCACATAGCAACCAGCTCTTAAAAGATTTGACTGTCGCTTAAAGCCTACCAATTCCCCTTGCGCCTACAAGAAAATTAGCAATAAGATTAACATCCCGATTATCATGAAGCATATGGAGAATAAGCGTCTGTAAAATAGTTTGTACAAGAGTAGAGAAAGTCATGTGAGTGTAACACATCATATTTTTTATTCATATCGGCACACAAACTACAGATCAACATCTCGGCTCTACAACGTGTGCTATGGTGATGGCATTGTCTCTCTAGTGGGAGTTATAAGAAGGAATAATTTCAAAATCAGTTAAATTCGTAGGGATTAATGGTGATCATTAAGAATGTGTGATTAGCAAATAAACTTCTGGGTACAAATATGCTTGAATAAGGCAGACCAAACCATTAAATTAATATAGTAAGGTTATAATAAAGGTAAAACAACAAAAATACAACTAAATGAAGCAGTAAACAGAAAATACGTAAGCTATCATAGTAACAGCACTTCAAGAAATCCTAATAATTCATTGACTGCCATAGGGTTTGTGTGAGGACTACAATCACCTTTTTGACAGCAGTTGCTTTGCACTTCATACTTCACATTCTCTGTGATTAATTTGCCCTTTATATACGTGCCGAAATAGTTTGAGAGAATATATTCTACAGAATTAGTACTTCCTTTACCATCTACCTATATGTAGAACAGGTATTGCATTCCACTCAAAAATTCGATACCGAGATTTCACAGGAAATACATGTTTGGAGGTCCTCTGAATAACAAAAGACAGCATTTTAATGAAAATGTGCATGTGTGGGTCTGTAAACGGCATAAGTCAAGAACAAAAAGTAGGTTCAACACCAAACATGGTATTTAAGTTCAGTACCTTTTAAAGATGCGACACGGAGATATTCTAGAAAATCCCCCAAACCCAAGCTATCCTTTACATGAAACATTTTTCGAAATATTCTATTTTCTAAAAAATGCTCCAATGTTGATTAAGGTACAACAAATATATTTACATGACAAATAAAATGTATATCTTGAATTTTTGGGGAATATGGTTTGAAGTCCTCTTAATTTGGAAAGAATTTTGTATAATCTTGTATAGCTGATAAAGGTTAAGCGATAGACGAAAACTTACTACAAAAGAAACGTGGATCTCTTTAAAAAAAATTGAGTTTTATTTATGGATGCTTTTTAACTACTATGGTCCTTAGCGTCCCATTCTATATTGGGCGTGAAAGATCGGTAATTTTGCTCAGAGGCCTCTTTATCATGTTTGAGTTCTTTTGCGTGCCGTAAATCTACGACACGGGACCACCGGCATTACTTCCCTTCCAATGGAAGCCATGCTAAGGATTATTACGCCCGAAAAAATCCATCGCCCTCCGCCGGGTTTGAACCCGCGACCTTGGGAACTAGAGGCTAGCACGCTACCACTAGTCCACGGAGAACGACGATCTCTTTAAAACACACAATTTATTTCAAATAACGGTTTATTTGTGTTTAATCAAAATCATTAGAACCATTTTTGAGAAAATAAAATCTTTCGAAAAATACTCCATGTAAAGAGTACCTTGTGGTAGGGGATTTTACTTTTCCAATTCGAGTCACAAGTTGGAAAATAATGAACTTAAATTCTAAGTTTGGTATTTTTCCAAGTTTTGATTTTTAAGTTATGCTGTTCACTGGAGAGACAAACAGGTGTGCGCGCACGCACGCAGACACACAGACCTTTACATAAAATGCTTTTTTGGATTAGGAGGCTTCAAAACATGTATTTCTGATCAAATCTCATGATCAAATTTTGGGATAGAATACAATACTTCCTCTACTTAACTAGGTATGTTGTAGAGTAAGTACAAAGAAAAAATGTTAACTGAAAATCATGCTAATGTCACTCGCTAATTTTGGAAAACTCTCAGATCTGTTTAATTTGTAGCACCAAATACGAAGTCCCGATTATACGTACGCTCGCCCACAATGTCAAATCATATATTCCGAGAGAATTGCTAATGATGCCTTGTTATAACGTCACTAAACAAGTTTTCTGTCATCTGTAGTTACATTACACGAGCTAATTACGTCCCCATGGGTAAATATGCCCCCAGTAGCAAAGAGTACCCTAATGAATTAATACTGGATCACTTGCATTACACTGGAGTTGCCATTAGATGAAATATTGACGATGAGAGTAACGCCGGTGTCAACGTTTGTAGTTATTGTGTGTGGACAGAAAAAACTGTTGTGTTGATGGTTAGCAGATTTATACGTCTGGGTCGCGGTGTTTAGAACAGTGTGAAATCTGGCTTATGAGTTAATTATTCTCTTTAAGATTACCATTAAACTTTCAGACATGGGGATTGCCTATGCCTATGCCATCGTAGCTTGTGCTGTTTTTCTGCAATTTCTGCACTCAGCTGAAGTATTTTACACAATTACTTCTGCACCTTGCGGATGACAGCACGTTGTTGAGTGCCTTTAATGGCAAGGTTATACTACAGTCATTGAGTGAGATGAATCGTCATTAAGGTGTAAGGCCCGCATTCAGAAGGTCGCAAATTCGATTCCCGTAAGGCTAGCCACTCTGGCCGACGTTTTTTTTTCGCGGTTTCCCTGGGTTGGTTGGCTGGGGTAGTTCCCCTTTTACCACGAATTTCCTGTTCATAATTTCTTGCCCCTATCATTTCCTTCCATTTGTTTCACCCTATCTGCTTCAGGGTTTAGGACCAGGCGACAGCGGTCGGTATGTTGCGGCAGGACGGTGGAATTTGCACTTTGGAAACATTTCTTCCTGGCACTTGGCTGCGACACCCTTCCTTTCATGTCTATACCCGGGACCTCCAGCTTGAGGGTGGCTAAGACAGGGTTAGCTGGTGTCAGAATTGGTGTCAAGTTGGGATCGTTAGGGACCTTGTCAGCACACATCGCCGTTTGGATCTGGTCACCTTTCGGATTTCCCCTCCATCCCTTCCTTTTAGAGATCACGCCGGAAGCACAAGGGCCACATTATGACCTACGTGAGTGCTGTGCTCCAGTCACTGGGGACTCCTCTAACTGACTCTCCTATCTCCTATCCTAGAGTCGGACTACACACGAAGACGGGTGAGTGCAGGGTGCACAGTAGATTTCTTCTGAGTCAGGTGACCTGTCAGCGCGTATCGAGCGAGAATGAAAGAATGAGACAGTGCAGTGTCTCTCTCTAGAAAGAGGAAGGCAAATTGCTGGTTTGTAAGTTTTGTTAGGCTTTTGGCTTCCATCGCTGTAGGACAACTTTTGCGTAATGCTCATGCTGTACTGCTGTTTGTGCGCTATTCCATAATGAAGGCTTCAGCTTCAATCCTGTGCTGTTGTAATTTCTTGGTTATCGTTTTCTCTTTCGTGGCGTTTTATCGCATCTTTTTGGTGCCTATCAACCATTATAATAAATATTACACACTGATTTAGCGTTATTGTACAAGACTTATGCAAATAATACGCTGTTGCCGCAATCGTCATTCGAAACCTCTTTTTTTAAAAATGTTAAAGAGGAAGAAAACATATGTTAAAAAGTTTACTTTCATCATATTGTTCATAAATTTTAAAATAAATAAAACAAATGTTCCATTTATTGTGTTTGAAAGTTGCTTATTTCTCACGTCATCCTATGATTTACTAAAATACATTTGAGGTACTATAATACCTTTAAGAAAACTTTGAAAAGTTTTTTATTCTAGCAACTGAGGCTTAACTCAACGGATCTAGCGAATTTTTATCAGATTAGTTAACATAAGCATACCTTTTGGATGATGGTAGTAAACTCTAAAGTGATCAAAACAGGAGTTAAGAGATTTGCTGGTTTGACTCATTCAACATTCTAGCGAGCATAGAAGTTAAAATGAAATATTGTCCTGGTGTATATAATTGGTGCCCAAGATATTATTGTTTACTCCTTAAATTGTGAGAAAGCGGGAGGGTATGTTCAAGAAATCGTGAGGTGGTTATGCAAGAGAGTTTGTTAGCAGGATAAACTTCGTTTCACTAATCTACAGGGGCTCTACCTGTGATTAGTGTTGCAATAGACTCGATTACCATGAACGAATTTATATAGGAAACACGCCAAAAAATATTGTGTTTGGTAGCTACAAGAGTGTTTTTATATCATTATGAAGCCATTGATACGAGTGCAACGAATTATTATTTCAGTATTCCAATATCAGCACAAGCGAAAGCAATGCCCAAAATGTCTCCCTTAAAACAGCCGCGGCAGTTTCGCCTTCGAATATGCTCAAAGTGCTTTTAAGAGTGTTACTAGCAATTTTATTAAGACTTAGAAATGTACTGTAGCGAGCAATAATATAAAGCTCCTAACACTGGAACATTTCAGAAAGATTTCTGCATCGGAATAAGTTGTTGATATTGATCCCCAAAATATATTCCTTGGAAATTTATAGTAGAGTGCGGGTGTTTTAAGCTAAAGTCACAGACCTGTTATTGCGTAGCACGCTGTATGCAGTGACCTCGGTACGGCCTACGCGCGATCCGAGCCCTGTCTTAAAATGCTCGCACTGTATAAACGCAGATACACTCCGCAATGGACATTTCTCATCTAACCTTCTAGAAGTCCAGTGTCAAGTACATTATAGTGTGATGATAAAAACAACTTAACCTGTGTTAAATTTCTTATAAGAAGTGGAACAGTCCCGTTTGGAATAGTGCCGATCTTGATTGGGCATTTTACAGCCTACATAGTTGGCAATACTCTCATAAGGCATGTGGTTAAGATTACCTCGAATAAAAGTTTGCAACATCTAATTTTGTTAGTCTTCTTTAGGGAAAAATATATTCTTTTGCTTGTAGCAAACGTCCCGCTGGGCCGATCTGTTTTTATACAGTATCCAGGTGGTCAAAGTATAGCTGGAAAATGTAAGCTATGAGAAAAGTAATATTTAGTTTGTCTTCGGTATCTCGTCTTCTCTCAGACCGCTTAAGCATCAAATAATGACGTCTCAGAACTCTGCCACCTCACAACATAGGATATTTAAAGCTGACCGAGTTGAGGTACGGGCAGACCATTACTATATTGCAACGGAATGTCCCCACACCGCTTGTGGTCACGACGGCTATTTTTATAAAATGTGAATAAGAAGTAACTTTGCCACCAGCGTATATAATAAGTTGAGGTGCTTATAGACGTAGCCCTTAGAATAGAATAAAGGCCTCAATGGGCAGGAATCTTACCTGAAGTTCTCATGCCACCGGAATCTACTCCCCTTCCCGAGTGCTGCACGCAACTAAGTGAGTGTTCTCCCTCCTAAGTTATGTCACCCGTGTAGCACCCGGTGTTTCCCAGGTCGTTACAATATAGCAAAAAACCGCTTCAAGAGGATCAAGTATAAAAAACTGAAGTGATAAATTCCATGACTTTCTCTACCCTCTACGTTTATTAGTGGGTATATAAATTATTCATCTAAAACTTGTTTTTATATCCATGCATTTTAATCCAAATAAACCTTAGCAGAAATAGCTACATTACACATTTCGTTACAGATACAAAGAGAACAGATAGTCAAATGTTTAAGAACTGGTCGCTAAATGCTGGCCTTAAAATTCTATACGTTCACATGCAGTCGCGGGAAACAACTGACTGTCGTCAGGACTTTAAGAGAATGGCCAAGCCATGAACAGTTCGAACCATTAATATTGGATATCTGAGAAATGGCTTATGCAACACGCCTATCTTGTGCAGTACATTTCCGTCTATCGCTTATCTCCCGTTTATCAGTTATACAAGATTATACAAAATTTCCTTCCGAATGAAGAGAACTTCATAGGATATTCCCAGAGAATTCAAGGTATACATTTTATTATTTATGTAAATATCTTTAATGTATAGTATTTTAATCAAAATCGTTTCAGCCACATTTTACAATTTCAAACATTCACGAAAAATGTCCCTTTGAAATGTAGTTGGAGCAGGGGGAATTTCTTGAAAATCTTCTTGTCACACCCTTTGAAGATACTGAAATTAAGTACAAAGTTTGGCTTTTACAGGACTTTTCGTTTTTGAGTTATTTTTGTTCACAGATACACACACAGACACACGGATATATTTCCAAAGTCCTTTATTTGGATTCAGGGGGCCGCAAAATGTGTGTTCCCGGTGAAATCTCTGTATCGAATTTTTTTGGTGGAATGGAATACCTACTCTATTTACCATTCAGATGGCAGAGAAAGTATAAAGCCAGACTGAAGCGGCTATAATGTTTTTCATTTTCATAACAGACATTCTGAGGCACTCGCTGAATATCTAATTGTTGATTTCGGAATGAATATTTTCTTAGAGTTATCCTTTTTACTTTCTCTACTACGTATAGTAGGTAGCGGAAGCATTGTATTCCACCCAAAAATTCGATACCGAGATTTCACCAGAAATATATGCTTTGAGGCCCCCTGAATCCAAAAAAAAGCATTTTTGGAAACATGTCCGTGTGTGTGTCTGTGTACAGCATACCTCAGAAACGAACAGTCGGATAAACACCAAACTTGGTATTTAGGTTCAGATGCGACACGAAGGTTTTCAAGAAAATCCCCCCACCCCAGATTGCCCTTTACATGGAACATTTTTCGAACATTTTTATTTTCTCAAAAACGGCTCTTACGATTTTGATTAAAGTATCATAGGTTTAGGACGTTTTTATGGCAAATAAAATGTATATCTTGAATTTTCTGGGAATGTCCCCAAAACTATTCCTTATTGTGAACGACTGTTGCATAACTGGTAAACCATAATAGATAGACACAACTTTACTACACAAACATGTAGATCGCGTTAAAATACACAATTTATGTCATATACATTTTTGTTGAGTGAACCATTTTTGAGATATTGCTGGTTATTCTCTTAGATTTTTCAATAATTATACTCTTTCTCAAATGGGAATTCGTTATTCATATTTTTTGCCCTGGTAGTGCAAAGAGAACCAACCACCTCTTAAAATATTGGGCTATCGCTTAAAGCCTACCAATTCCCCTTGCATCTACAAGAAAATTAGCAATAAGATTAACATCTCGATACCTTGAATAACATGAAGCATATGGAGAATAAGCGTTTGTAAAAATAGTTTGTACAAGAGTAGAGAAAGTCATGTGAGTGAAACACGTCAAATTTTTAATTTTTGCTGAACCGTTTGCACTTGCTTGAAAAAGAGCACATGGATTTGTTGACATGAGGTGCGCAACATTAATTGTTATGTTCGCACGAACTCCATGAATATGCGACCACAACCAAAATAGTCCTGCTGAATAAACTTCTTCTTTCTCTGTTTAACCGCCTCGTATGTAGGACTTACATACCCCAAGACTTACAAGCGGGTGCCTGTGGTCAGAGGCCCGTGATGGATCAGACAGAATATCCTGGATGGCTGAACAGCCCAATGCCTGCTATGGGAGGAAGTAGATGAAACGAAATGATGGTGAAATGGATGAAAGGAAAGGCGATGAAGGAGCAGTTGGTGGAATGAATGGCGGGGAAAACCGGAGAACCCGGAGAAACCCCGCCCAAACGCCGCTTTATCAACCACAAATTCCACATACAGGTCCCTGAGATTGAACCCGGGCCACCTCGGTGAGAGGCGAGCGGTCTAACCACTCGGCCACAGCGCCGCCTCTGAATAAAGTGCAGCTTCTTATTCTGTAGTTAGATTGTTGGCCCTATATGCTAGGAATAGGGGCTTCAGGTGTATTTGCTTGTTGTCCTGGGTATTTTTAGCGGTTATGCGAGCTTTAAGTATATGAAAATAATATAGAGTAGTGATAATTATCTCTTATCTGGGTATTCAATATCTTGCGTTTATCCTAATTTTAATACACCTTTATATTACTTTGATGTATAGAAGTACAGCGACTCACCCTCCTGAGGAATTGTCTAGTGATTTTCTATTTTATATAACTCGTTTTATATATTGCAATCAGGCCCATATTTACAATACCTTTGCCCTGTACATTCATATGGCGACGCCCCTCTAAATTCTCTCGGAGAATTTCTAATCTTGCTGAATCATTTGCTTACAAAACAGTGTTCAACCTGTTTTGCCCAATTTTAGAAGTGTTTCCTAGAATGGGAATTTCGTTTTGTCTTAACCACGTTTTCTTTCTTTCATTGATTCTTCTTTCTTTATTTATTTTTGTTTCCAAAATGAATGTGTAGAATTATTGAAGGGTACTAAGGTATTAATAGAACGAATTAATTGTCAATTAAAAAAAACAAACAAAACGTTAGTGTGTATTCCCCAAGTACATTACTTAAACACCAGTTGTTCAATTATTGTTCACATCTGCACACCTAAACGTGGCTATTGTATTGCAGTCAATTCCCATTTGTAATCATCATTTCTGCTCTCGTACAGCAACAACGACTAATAAAAAAACAGCATACTACGAAATACGAGGAAACACAGCGAAACTGAAATGGGGTGCAATTGTTAGCTATAACAGAGACATCGATTGTCTAATAAATTATTATCGGGCCTAAAATTGTTTGCAGCTACCCAAGTTCCACGAAATAATCAACAACAGTGTCGTTTGTTTCTAACCAAATGAAAGCGGCAATAGAAAGAATAAAATGGACTTTGGAGGTATGATGCATATAAGCCATTGTTGACATAATTACTAACAATGCCACCACTTAGTTCGTTTATAATACTAATATTGCTCTAAGGGTTGCCGGCCCTCGTAGCCGTGGTCGCTGGAGTGTATATCTCCGGCGCTCCGCCAAGCTGAAGCTAAGTGTCGCGGGTTCGAGTCCCGCCATGGGTATGGGTGTTTCTGTGTGTATGTGTGTTGTGTAACGGCGGTAATAAGCGGTAACCAAAACAGTAAAAACACAGTATCATAAACTGGGTAAAACATGGGAACTTAAAAAAAGGGGGGTCGCTGGAGCGTTTGGCTACGACGCTCCACCAAGCTGAGGGTCGCGGGTTTGAGTCCCACCATGATGGGTGCTTGTGTCTCTGTATTGTATGTGTAACAGTCATTGCAGTAATAAACGGTAAATAGTAAAACAGAGAGAGTTAATGAACGGGAAAAACAGGGGAACATTAAAAAAGTCTGATGTTGCACTCACATGACTTTCTCTACTCTTGTTCAAACTATTTTTACAAACGCTTATTCTCCACCTACTTCATGTTAATCGAGATAAAGATTTGATAATTTTCTTGTAGATGCAAAGGGAATTGCTAGGCTTTGAGCGATAGCCAAATACTTTAAGAGCTGGTTGCTATGTAGAGCATTCCATTCTCTTTACACATTCAGGGCATTAAAAAGAAAAAAGAAAAAGAAAAAAAAGGAACAACAAATTCCGCTTTGAGAAAAGGCATAGGTATTGAAAAGCTTGAAAAAATAACTAGGAATATCTCGGAAATGGTTCACTCGACAGAAAAAAATTATATACATGAACATAAATTTTGTTTTTTAACGAGATCATCATTTCTTGTGTAGTGAAATTTTGTTATCTCTTACACTTTATCAGTTATGCGAAAGTCATTCAGAATGAAGAGGACTATTGGGCACATTTCCAGAAAATTCAAGATATACATTTCATTTGACATTAAAATGTCTTAGACATATATTTTCATGAATATCGTTAGACCATTTTTGAGAAAATCAAAATTTTCGAAAAATGTCCCGTGTAAAGGATGGTCTGTGGTGGGAGATTTTCTTGAAAATCTTCTTGTCGCATCCTTGGAAGGTACTAAACTCAGATACCAAATCTGGTGTTTATCCGAATTTTCACTTTTGAGTTATGCTGTTCACAGTCAGACAGTTGCACAGACACACACACACACACACACACACACACAGACACACGCACATATATGACATGTTTCTAAGAATGCTTTATTTAGAATCAGGGCGCCCCAAAACATGTATTTCCTGTGAAATCTCGGTATCGAATTTTTGGGTGGATGCAATACTTAACTATAGTAATAGAGAAAGTAAAAAGAGCAAATGAAGCATATAATGGTAACGTAATAGACACAAAGGATGAAAAAAGTCAGCATAACGTTATGTCGTTTCAGTGTTCTTTTCTGCCGCCGTATAGCGCCCTTAAAAACTCACTAGTTACATACATTTGTCCCGAAGAAGGAAGAGGTATTTCTGTTCTGAGTAGACAATATATTGGACATTCCAGTTCAGATGTTAGGAATGCTGCTGGTTCAAAGGGGGCAATTTGTTCCTGAAGTCCTTTTCATTGACGCCGGCTGGAGAAAGGCATGATCACGTTACAACGGAAGCCATTGCGTCGCAGTAGAGGAAAGTAGAGGCTCATTCCAGGACCACATTGTAAAATTCTGATAGCCCAAATGCCAAGGGATACATTAGAAAACTTGACCATCCACTTTGCTGCATTTAAATCCCTGTTCTGTATCCGTCTCTCTCTCTCTCTCTCTCTCTCTCTCTCTCTCTCTCTCTCTCTCTCTCTGAACTCTTGACAAACGCTTCCCGATTTTACTGTGGGATAATTTTCCATCTAATTTCCTCATCACTTTAAACTCATTACGTTCTTTCTCTGTGACATGTTGCAGATATTAACGTAATGTGTTTAAACGATATAGAATGGAAAAAGAGAAAGACATTTATTGCTGTTCATATCTGTTTAGCAACTTGGGCGTGTAGGTTTTACATAACGATTAGTGCTATATACTTATAAGCCCTAAGAAAAATATTCCAGTAAATTTATATTTTGGATAATTTTTCACCGAAGCCTTCGAGCAGTTGTTGAACAGAATTTGTTTTCTACAGTGCTTTTTCTTCACACTGTGTCCCCGCAGGGCAGCTCGAGCGCCGCAGCTTAGACATCTGCCGAATTTTATTTTTCGGAAACAAATGCGCTTTTTCTTTTAAATCTGTGTACAGAAGTTTTCAAAGAAAGGCATTTACAATTGTGTTTTTTGTCAGAAATAATAGCCCAATTTCTTAAATAGTAATCATGGAAAATCAGACCACGAACCCTATATTCTTTAAATGTTTCAAACATTTCCTTTTTTATTAAAGAATACTGATATGATTTTGGTGGCATTTTGCAAAATCTTACCGCTTTATAATTAAATTCGTTGTACACTACAACTTCTTTGCGGTCGCTGATGCATATTTTATCGGCCCTTGGAGCAGTTAGCCCCGGCAAGGAAATGACAAATTATAGTCAGTGTTTCTATAAAAACAAACGATTCTATTCAATAAACTAAGTGTAAGGTTGTAGAACCTCCGAAGGGGAAGCTATCCTCCTATAACTTAACTGTAAGGACACATACCTTGTACAAAGAGCGCCAAAGAAAATCTCACTGCACCTCGCGTCTACGTCACATTGTTTATCCTTGTACGTGGCCTTGTGAAGCCATGACCATTTCATTGGTTGCTTTTGGCCACGGTGCAAGGATGCGCCAGTGCTTTTGCTAAATGGTTGCACCAATAACCACAACAAAGGTTACAAAATGGCGTAGAAACGAAATATATGTTTACGCTCTCGATCGTATTGGGAAGGGAAAGAGGTAGAATGAGCGCAATCAGTTTGTCATACAGACTTCTTATCGTGATTGGTAGCCCATACCTTATCGGCTAGTGCAGCACACGCCTTTGGAAGGGTTAAAAGCTAAGGAGAAAACATGATGAGCGCCCAGGTTAGTGAAATGTAAAATGTGCAGTGTGAGAAAATTTTCAAGTTAAAGCTAGAATGGTGCTTATTAAATGCATAGCGATACTTTATAACAAAATATAAACAGAACCGTATTCTCACAGTAGTATCAATGTTTGTTGCTGCATAGAAGCAAACATAACTAAATAATAAATAAATAAAACAGCAGTTTTCCCTCTAATTCAAACTATAATTGGTTAATACACCTTTACTAACATATTGCTGATCACAGGAATACAACAGGATTATAGACAAAAATATAACCCCATTTTATTGCCATATTATGTATGTAATATTCGGTAAACCATATACATATACACATTTATTTCTAGTTTCTAAACATAATCAGTCAATTATAACAAAAAATTAATTTGCAAACGTCTGCGGATATTTTACGGGGAGTGCTCACTTTCTGGTGAATATGTAGACCGTCTTCCCCACTTTCCCGAAATATTTTTATCCAGAAATTTACTATAAAAACGCTTTTATGCACTGCCGTTGCAATTGCTGTAACAGTGCGACCCACATACCCACGATACGTTGACGAGTAATTTTGCTAGTATACGGCATGACTGTTTCTGAGACAATAAACATGTTTTGGTTTCAATAACACCAGAAAAATTGAAGGCATCAACCTCCCCTCTTTTCCCCCTTATTGCTTCCCCCCCCCTTTGCGATAGGTAAGGTGAAGGACATGCCTTAAAAGATCCCCAAAAACGATACAAAATCCGCCGAAGATTTTCTTTGGTGCTGTTTGTACGACTCTGGCAGGACGCTTAAAAGATTTCCTAATTAGGTTGGGGTAAGATACATAAAACCGAAGTAGCCTCCGCGTCCTAGCTGGTCGTGAAGATAATTGAGAGAGGTGACCCAGTTTCAGAGAGACAGCTCTACACTGTTATCCTCATTGGTAGCACCCCCTTCATTACAAAATATTTTGAAACATAGCGCAGCCTGATGCAAATTCCCGAGCGTGGATCGAACTCCACACAGGGTCGCGACAATACTTCCTGTTACGCTTATTTTTTAACTTGTCTGCATATGCCTGTCTATACTGGTTCCTGTCAATTCGTTTCGTTTAGCTCTGATTGGCGATTATTCATACTCGTTTGTAGAATAACCACATTCATTCCTATTTTCAATTGCAGTGGCCCCATAAGAAAATTCATCCTCAAAGTTATTCTCATCGTCAACATCTAATGTATCATTTGCACTCAGAGTTATTTCTCCAAAGAACCTATGGTTAATTAGTTCGAACAGTGTATTTGTAACAGAAACGCTTTCTCTTCTATATTCTGTCACATTACAATGCGCCATTGACTGTGACACATGGTTTCCCCGCATAAATGGGATTAATGGGATTCATGCTTGCTGAAAAACAAAATCTTATAAGTTGTTAATGTGAAAACGTTTAACTAGAAAAATAAATGTACTAACAGTATAATCGTAAATATATTGATATTATACATCTCAATAGCATACAGCGCGCAGTGCATAGTGAAGGTACGTGCAACAAGGACATGTAATTCATAAATTATATATCATTATAATTGGAAAATTAGACATTTCCTCAATAAGGCACACCCACCATTGTGATCAACAAAACAGAACGAGCCCAGTACATATGTTTCACCCAAATAAGACTCATACGGTTGAAACACCTACCTTGTTAGGCTCGGTGCTGCATTCAGGGCCCAATGAGAGCGTTCACTGCTGACTCGTGCTTGGAGCTGCCTCTCGCCTTTGTTTACCTCAAGTGTGTTTCTTATTTCGGTACGAGTATAACAAGACTGCACAATAGGACATTCAGATAATCTATGCTTAGCGTGAGGTCTCCGTCTCTCTTCAACCACTTCTAAAACTACATTTTATGTAACCTACTACGAGTAGGCAGGATATCATTGATTGCTTGAAACCATAAGGATATTATTTTAGCCAGAAGGTATTTCAAGGAGATGTAAAACAAGTCATAATAATGAGTGTCCGGAGGCAAGACCTTCGTTGTTCTCATCTCAGAAGGTTTACATAAAAGCAGGAGTTATCGTAGGAAGGAGAAAGTTAACTTCGTGCATGGATATAAAGACAGATGCAATTTAAGATTGTGGTAGCCTTCTAACGTCTAGTGGGTCATCTAATCCTACAGTATGAATCCAATTTGTAACTAGTTACTGAAGAATACACATTCACTGCTGTAAATTGGAATTCCGACTGGTGAAAGGTGGTCTACATTTTCTCTCTGTTGGCCAGAGACCAATGTCATCTTCTTGGAGTTGAAGATAAAGGTTTGCCGCAGGCACTTAAATATATTTCACAAATGTACCAACTAACAGCTGCAGTAATTTGTCGATGGTATTGCTTCGTAATGGAAAATATTGGTGGTAAATACCACAGCTTGGAAAGCACTAATTATGTATGACCTACATTCTTTCACACAAACAACGTTCTCTATGATACATGTCTTTACAGCTAAATTTAATTTTCTGGACTATACGATCTGTTCTAAACGTTTCATTTATATAGGTATATGAGGTATAAGTTACTCTCAACATTACATAATAGCTTAGTCACAATTTTCAAACGCTGTATTTCGGTGGTATTCTCTACTTTACTAAAATTAGTCTGAGAGTGGGTGGCATATTTGTCAAGCCGAGTGGGTAAAATAACACTAACAATATCAGCATAAGTTGAAACTGCATATTAATATAATCTAAAAATTATAGATTTATCTTATAGTTTAATTTATGTAATAAAGGAATAACGGCTAAAGCCATCAAAATAATTGAATCTGGACAACCTTGATGAATAGAATGTTTAATTGGTAATCTCCGGTCGGAAACCCATTAGATTTTAAGTTTGAGGTGATGTCGCTATGGAAACACTAAATAAGACATGTAAACTCTCACTAAATCCATTCCACTTCAACCCCTGAAACAAATACCAATGTTGCAAACTGTCAATAGCATTCTTAAAGTTTAGAGAGGTGATAACTACTTTTTTTCCCAATATAGTAACAGTATGCCACAGCATCGCGTAAAGAACACATAAGATCATAAATAGAACCACTAGAAAGACCACATACTTATGCTGGATGAATTAATCTATCAAGCGAGGGTCTGGTGTGGTAGATTAATTCATCCGGCACAGACACGTGGTCGGTCTATTCGTATCTATAACGAAGTGGTTATTAAGGCGATGTATGTGAACGTATATTTAAATTAAATTGAAGTAGATAGAACAAGTTTTTGCAAGAATAGTTTTTGAAAACTGTATAAAAATCTGATGTTTTGCATTCAGATGAATTTCTCTACCGCTTATTAGTGGAAATACAAATTATTGTTACGAAAGTTTATTTTCTAGATACTTCATTTTAATCGGGATAAACCTTTCCGGAAATAGCCGCATTACACATTTAAAGATACAAAGGGGACACCAATAGTCAAATGTTTAAGAACTGGATGTTATATGCTGGCTTTAAAATTCAGTACTGTTTCCATGCAACCGCGAGAAAGAACTAAATGTTAAAGGACCTTAAGAGAATGACCAAGTATTGGACAATTCGAACTATTAATGATGGATATTATACAAAACGGTTATGCCACAAAAGCTTATTTTAAATAAACTGTGTGTTTTAAAGGGATCGGCATTTCCTATATACGTTTTCATATATCCCTTAACGTTTACCGGTTATACAAGCTTATAGAGAATTCCTTCCAAATGAAGAGGACTTCATATCCAGTTTCCAGAAAATACGAGATATGAATTTTATTTGTAAAATATCTTTATATCAGTATTTTAACCAAAATCGTGAGCCATTTTTTAGAAAATAAAAAATTTCGAAAAATGTTCCATACATAGGTTAGTTCAGGGTGGCAGGATTTCTTGAAAATCGTTGTGTCACATCTTTGGAAGGTACTGAACCTAAATACCAAATTTAGCATTTATCCAGGTTTTCATTTTTGAGTTACGCTGTTTCACACGGGGATTTTTCTAAAAATGACTTTTTTGATTCAGGGGACCTCAAAACATGTATTTCCCGTGAAATCTTGATGTCGATTTTTTTATTGGAATATAATACCATCTCTACCGACTATGTACGTATTAGAGAAAGTCATAAACGATAATGGGTAGACAAAGTCATGAGAATGTAACATCAGATTTTTTCTTATGAAACAATACCACACTTATTTTTTTAGGAACAGGAGAACATAGCACGTTCAAGCTAGTCTTTACTTTGTGGGATACGGAGTAATAAATTCATGAGTTCCGTCCTACCAAAGCACATTTTTTATAAAAGTAATTTGTTTACGGAAATCATGCTCTTATAGTGGTAATTATATTGCTCACAAAACAAACATCTCCCTTTCAAACATTTTAAACAAAGAGTGCCGCGAAACTAATGCATGAATTGTGTAAACATTTGCAGCCTAAAAGCAAATTAAACGTAGAACACAATATCGTTACACATAATTGTGTTTGCTGAACACGAAAATTAGGGAGTCCGTTACAGTGCCATAAAAAAGGTAGAGAACTAAACAGAACGTATAGCAAATGAATCTGTGTTACAGCAGAGCAAGTGTTTTTTCTCGGTTAGTATAAACCTCGTTGACCACGTTTGTACGACGTAGTCTATTGGCGAGTTTATTTATAAACTCCGCGTCTCTGTATAAGAGTATATGGGACAAACGTTTAGTGCTTTCCATCAGTTTATTCATAGGCTGTAAATAACAGACTGTTAATATTTTCTTCCAATGAAGAGTAAAGGGATAGTTTAGCAATTAAACAATAAAATCGTAAACAATTAGCTGTCCTTGAGGGATATTTCCAACATTGAAGCTGTTTACATTTCATAATCTACAAAAGAACTGTCCATGCTATTTGGCGTTCAAAATGCTCAACGCTCGCAGTTCTTCCAAAGGAGAAATTTCTAAATCTTGTAGTTATTATCTAAATGCTTTCAAAATGTCACATGCTGTTCTACCACAACTATATGTGCCTTTTCTTCAGGTATCTTTAATAGTTTCCGAAAAAAAAATTATTTACAAAGAGCGCCAAAGAAAATCTCACAGCACCTCGCGTCTACATCACATTTATCATTTACGTGGCGTTACGAAGCCATGGCCATTTCATTGGTTGCTTTAGGCCACTGTGCAACTTTGCGCCAGGCCTTCTGCTAAACAATTGCACCAATAATCACAACAAAGGTTACAAAATGGCGTAGAAACAAAATATATGTTTATCTCTTGATCGTATTGGCTCTAAGAGAAAGAGGTAGAGTGAGTGAATTCAGTTTGACATACAGACATCTTATCGTGATAGGTAGCCCATACCTTATCGGCTAGTGCAGAACACCTTTGAAAGGGTTAAAACCTAAGGGGAAAATTTTATAACCGCCCAGGTTAGCGAAATGTAGAATGTGCAGTGTAGGAAGATTTTCAAATTAAAGATTGAATGGTATTCATTAATACATAGCAATGCTTTATAACATAAAATAAACAGAACTGTATTCTCACAGTGGTATCAATGCTTGTTGCTACATAGAAGCAAAATAACTAAATAATAAATAAATAAAGTATCATGTTTTCCCTCTAATTCAAACTATAATTGGTTAATACACCGTTATTAATATATTGCTGATCATAGCAATACGACAGGATTATAGACAGAAATATAACCCAATTTTACTGCCATAATACGTATGTCATATTCGGTAAATCATATACATATACACATTTGTCTTCTAGTTTTTAAACATAATCAGTCAATTATAACAAAAGACTAATTTGCATTTAGTAAACGAATATCAACATCTGCGGATGTTTTACGGAGAGTGTCCACTTTCTGACGAGTATGTAGACCGTCTTCTCCACTTTACTGAAATATTTTTATGCAGTAATGTACTATAAAAACACTTTTATGCACTGCCGTTGTAATTACTGTAACAGTGCAACCAGTCTCCCACATACCCACGATATGTCCACGAGTAATTTTGCAGGTATACGGCATGACTGGTTCTGAGACAATAAACATGTTTTGGTTTCAATAACACCAGAAAAAGCAAAGGCATCAACCTTCCCTCTTTTCCCCCTTATTGCTGTGTTTTTCAGTCATCACGCACAGCATTAGGTGAGGTGAAGGATACGCCTCAAAAGCCCGCAGAAAGCGATACAAAATCCGCCGAAGATTTTCTTTGGTGCTATTTGTACATACTAATCAATCCGTTGTTGCCCAAAATGCACACCCACATTATTTAAATGCTCATATACAACACTAGCATATAGAATACCTTTCACTCTTCTGATTGTTCCAGTTTATATCTAAATATATGCTTTGTAACAAGTTATTCTCAAATGTCGAATTAATTAACTCTATAATGCCTGCATTATTTTGTTACATATGACACTCTTTTTCTTATTCCTAAACCGGAACGGATGTCCTGTCAAGGTCCGAATAGCCGTAATTTTATAGGCGAGACGAAAGGGACTGGTCATCCATTCAAAACCGAACGTCGTGAATTCGAATCCCAGCGGCTGCAGTCAAATGTGCCTGTGGTAAACAATAGGGTGGGCACACGTAAACGAACCGGTGTGGATGCGACGGGGTTACATTTAACTCAGTTACATGAATTTTGCTTTTGGTTTAAAAAGGAAGCAATACAATGTTGAAATAAGTTAAACATGTTATATAAAGCTACAAATACATTTATTTTATTGTTAAATGCCAGCATAATATGAAAGTATAAAATATCATAGTTAGGATGTCATAAAACTTTTCCTAAACATATTTGTTGCGAAATTGCAACACTATGCGTTAGAGGGTTAAGTCACATTTTGAGCAATTTAAACAACTGTAGAAAAAAGCATATGTCAATTTATAAAGTTAAATGTCTCAGAGTATCGGCTGAAAATTTGAACAAGATTTGTTACAAGGTACGTCGTATAGAACATTTTAATGTTGTTTTGTAGGAGTGTAACACTTGTAGAAGTGTAACAGAAAAGTCGAATAAAAGGCACTGAAGGTAACTATAGGGCTTGTGCTCTTGGACATTTAAATGGTCACAGGTTGACGTTTTAAAGAGCTCTGAGGGCAAAAGTTATATTATGTAATTAAGGCTAAAGTTTTAAAGTATTTTTGGGCATAAAAACGACCAAATTTCAGTTAGGTACTCCTAAACACTTTGTATATAAACGTGGGTCTTAATATTTTTAAGGAAGCTAAAAATAGACCGGGTTGCTCAATGGATTAAAATAATATGCCTAGATTTATACCTATTCACTCACGGTTTTGAAACAATACATGTGCTCTTAAAGTAATTTACTGTAGGTATTTTTAGACAAATGCATGAAATAATTTTCGAGAAAAAAATATGTTTTGGGTATTTAGACTGCTACAACAAAAGTTTCCTGTGGTGCAATTTGTATATCTTTTTATGAATCTTCAGGAGTACCACTTTAAAAATATTACAGAATGATTTGCAAGTTGAATAAATGTTACTTTAGAAAAAAAGTGATGAATTACTTCTTCACACCACATGTTTATTTAAGGGATAAAACAATTTTGTTAATCTATATGCATAATAAATTTTACTTCCTTCCAAAGTTCCAACAATAACTTCCATTTGTTATGATGTTACGATCTCTGATGCAAAACTTCTGATTGGTGAAAATTTGTACAGCAAAGGACATATACATTAGTTGGAAAATGCATTATGAGAAGAAGGACTTTTAATGTTTGGGGTATGACTTTTTACCTTTAAAGTTGCCATTTAATGGTCACTGAGGCAGTATTTTTAACACTTAAATGATATCAGTCTAATTATATAACATAAAATACAATAACAGTCCGCCTATAAGCAATATTTGTATGTAATAATATATAAAGTGTATGTAACCGTCATTGTATTATGTTTATATTATTATATACATGTATAATAATGTTATGTGAATGTATTACGTAGTTTAACAATGTAGGAGCTGTGAGAATAGAAGCAAACTGTTTACCTTAACAAACAGAAGTACAAAGTAGAAGCCGAAAGTTGCTAACAATGAGGTAACCTTGAGACAACAATAAATTAGAAAGTTTAATAATGCTGCTAATAATTCTTGGAACAATAATCTAATATTTAGAACAGTTTATAAATAGCCAATCAAAAACTAGAAAAGTTGAAAGTTAAATGAAAGTATTCTATTGGAGTAGGCTTAACCAATCAGAGACTTGAAATAGAGAAAATATACAAATTCAGGCGGCAGACCTACAAGATTGTGTACCTGAACGGTACGATACGTGTTCAATATGAGACAGAAAACTTCATTGCGGTGAGAATAATATAAAGTTTATGTGTTAAAAAGTACAATCAACAATAATCTGACAGCTCTAAAGTAGGATATATTAGTGAAATGTTATTTAATCGTGTGAAGGATTAATAAAAAGGTACAATACAATTATAATTTGTATAAGCCTTGTCCTTTAGCCACACCAGACCTGCTGAGAGATACGTGTTCTAAAAAGAATACTGACAGATCCGAGGTATTCATGTAATATATATAAATATAAATAAATACACATTAAAATACAAAGTTGATTTTTTAAACGTGGGGGCGAAGGACACAGGAGAAGTAAACGTGCGGCAAAGGCCACCGGAAAGCTTGTATCGTACGTGGGGGCGAACACTCCAAGGAACATATCTCCCGCAATACGTGGTGCAACCACAACAATTTAAACTACTTCATAACATGACAAGTGTTTGAAGCGCAACTAGCTGAAAATAACTTCGGCACATTAATATTTGATAACCAAAAGTTTTTAATGTGCAAAATCCTAAAATAGGCATTTTCAAGGAATTTTGAAAATGTTCACAAGTTGGTTCGGTTAAACATAAGTATACCGTATATTTAAGCATGAACAGCAAAGAAAAGTAATACTTCAAACGAATCGTAAAGCAACTAGAAAGAAACTTCAACTATCAAAGCTCTTATTCGTTTCAAATTTTACTCTCGCGCAGTAAAAAACATTTGTTTTTCTGCATTAAAAATGTTAGGCCGATATTTGCGGAACCGTCTTATGGTGTGCGATTAACAATTTTGCCGCTTCTGCGTCAAGGAATCCCATGGAGGACCTTTTGGTAAGACAATTTAAACTGCTACACTTATACCGCAAATGAGAGATAATGACCAGTCACGTTTAAAGGAGTGTTATTTTGAACCAACGACGGACATGATTCTCTCATTGCTTATCGAGATATGTTTATCACCTCCTCCTCGGGGCTGTTTAGTACTCTGAAGAGGCTCGAGTGTTTTGCAATAACTCAGCTACCAACATAAGTTAATCATTGTTTCATATTATTCGTACTTTAAAGCCACTGCACTTACCATTCTTTTTTCCCTTGAGTTTTGGAGTAGTTTTATTTTCGCGTTCCTTGCATCTCTCACCTCTTGAAACTCCTGGTGTTCAAATGAATTCATCTTTAAATGATATTGCTTAAAACACATTTCTGTAGCACTTTAGCTGTGGCATTCCACATTGTTTTAATAGCTTTGATACGAGGAAATCAAACGGAGAACAATGCAAGGAATACACTATAAAAATTGCGAGATAATTATGTTTTTAAACAATGTACATAATAAAGCAATGAATTTATACAAGTTAACATTTATCAACCCTTTTCTGTAAAGGAAGTCATAACGTATAATGTTGATGATATAGGCTTTATTTTTACTTTTTCATATGTACTCTACTAGAAGCATACTTAAAATCATAGATAAAAGAATAGTGAAGTCTTACTTCAAGCTCCGTACACCAGATGGCGAAGATTGTACGTATATGACCACGTCGCTCTGATAAAACAAACAAAACGTGGCCATACGATTCAAACTTGTTTTCGAAAACAACCCCACTTATATTTGCAAATAAATATGTAGATTTTATGATTTTATTGTAGTAATCCTGATTATTTGGCAAATCCCTTCATTTTGTTAGTAAAATAACCTTATAAAATGCCACTTATGATTTTCAAATCCTCTAGATAAATTCCTGACTCAAGAATTTATTGATTATTTAGAGACCACTTGAGGCTTAATACAGATAAAATCTATTTGCGTCTCAATTCTGCAATATTATTTATAAATATGCAAAATCTACAATTTAAAGGATTATAACCTTAAATATGCGATAACTATACATAGAATACTAATTTGTGTAAGTTTTTTCTTTTGCCTTTTTCCCTCATTCTTTCTTTCTGTTCCCCCTTTCTTTTTTGGGATAACTCAACGGTATCTAATTTTAGTACGATTGCTTCAAATAATGACATATTATATATATTATAAGTAATATTTTAGACTTTAAATAAAAAACGTGATGTGGTACATTCACATGAATTCTATCTGTATTAGTCGGTATACAAACTATTTTTAATAAGCTTATTTTTCTGTCTAGTATATTTTAATTCAAATAAATCTTTGCAAAAATAGCTACATTACACATTTCATTATATATACAAAGGGAACAGCGAAAGTCAAATGTTAAACAACTGGACGCTATATGCTAGCCTTAAAATTCTTTTATGTTTTCATGCAATCGCGAGGAACAACTGAAAATCGATGGGATCTAAAAAGAATGACACTTATTGAACAATTGCAACCTTTAATAATGGATACCTCAAAAACGGTTTATGCCACCAAAATAAAAGTATTTGAAATAAATGGTGTGTTTTAAAGAGATGTACATTTTTGTGTGCTACATTTTCGTCTATCGCTTAACGTTTACAAGATTATACAAAATTTCTTCCGAATGTAGTGGTCTCCTTAGGCTACTCTCAGAAAAATCAAGATATATGTTTTATTTGCCATATAAATATACAATATGTGTTCAACAGTATCCGGACACTCCCCACAAACATACGTTTTTCATCCTAGGTGCATTGTGCTACCACATACTGCCTGGTACTCATTATCCGCGACCTCAGTAGTCATTAGACATCGTGAAATAGCAGAATGGGACGCTCCGTGGAACTCACGGACTTCAAACGTGGCCAAGTGATGGGGTGTTACTTGTGTCAGAAGTCTGTCCGCGAGATATCCACACTCCTAAACATCCCTAGGTCCATTGTTTCTGATTGATAGTGAAGTGGAAACGTGAAGGGACATGTACAGCACAAAAGCGACCTCGTCTGTTGACTGACAGATTCCACCGACATTTGAAGAGGGTCGTAAAGAGTAATAGGCAGACATCTATCCAGACCATATCACACGAATTCCAAACTGCACCAGGATCCACTCCAACTACTATGACTGTCACAGTTAGGCGTGAGGTGAGAAATGTTGGATTTCATGGTCGAGCGGCTGCTCATAAGCCAGACATCACGCAGGAAAATGCCAAACGACGCCTCGCTTGGTGTAAGGAACGTCAATGTTACACGATTGAACAGTGGCAAAACATTGTGTGGAGTGAAAAATCACGGTACACAATGTCGCTATCCGATGACAGTGTGTGGGTATGGCGAATGCCCCATGAACGTCATCTGCCTGCGTGTGTAGTGCCAACAGTGAAATTCGGAAGTGGTGGTGTTATGTTGTGGTCGTGTTTTTCCTGGAGGGGGCTTGTACCCCTTGTTTTGCGTGGCAGGATCACAGCGCAGACCTACATTGATATTTTAAGTACCTTCTTGCATTCCACTGTTGAAGAGCAATTCGGGGATGGCGATTGCATTTTTCAACACGATCGAGCACCTATTCATACTGCACGGGCTGTGGCGGAGTGGTTACACGACAATAGCATCCCTGTAATGGACTGGCCTGTACAGAGTCCTGACTTGAACCCTATAATACACCTTTGGGAAGTTTTGGAACGCCAACTTCGTGCCAGGCTTCACCGACCTACATCAGTTCCGCACTCCGTGAAGAATGGGCTGCCATTACCCAAGAAACCTTCCGGCACCTGATTGAAAGTATGCCTGCGAGAGTGAACACTGTCATCAAGGCTAAGGGTGGGCCAGCACCATACTGACTTCCAGCATTAGCGATGGAGGGCGCCACGAACTTGTACGTCATTTTCAGCCAGGTGTCCGGATACTTTTGATCGCGTAGTGTATTTCACATATGGTATTTTAATCAAAATCATTAGTCATTTTTTAGAAAATAATTGTTTTTAAAAAATGTTTCATATAACGTGAAGTTTGGGTGGGGGAATTTTCTTTAAAATTTTCGTATCACTTGGAAGATACTGAACTCGAATACCAAGTTTGGTATTTATCTGACTTTCATTTTTGAGTTATGCACGCACACACAGACATGTTTCGAAAAATACTTTATTTGAATTCAGGGAACCTCAAAACATGTGTTTCCGGTGAAATCTCGGTATCGAATATTTTGGTGGAATGCAATACCTTCCTACCTACTATGTACGTGGTAGAGAAAGTAAAAGGTCATTGTTTTCAGCAAGTACTTGGTTGTGGTGGATACAAAACGTCAGGTATATATAAACCCTTCTCTTGTTCAACAAACTCTTGTTGCTATTATTATTATTATTATTATTATTATTATGAAATTCTGCGTAGCAACTTACAGACAATTTCTTGGAATACCTATAAGTAGTTTGAAAAGAAAGGTCTTCGGTTGGTTGCTAAACACTTGTTTTACACCATTGATGACTTTCTGTGTTATAATGTAGACTTTGGTTGTATATGTCTGTTGACATAAGAATTATGGTATGCATATTTCCATTTGTGTGATTTATAATGTACATTGACAGTATCTATGGCAGGAACACATTGCTCCTTGATAATAGGCAACTATTGTCTTTTTATTACTATTATTAATAGTAATAATAATAATAATAAAATACTGGTATTTACCTGCGAGATGGTACTGTTGGCCATATTGAAATGCAGAGATTGCAGAGATTATACCTTATTTCCTTTAAGGAATAAGAAGGGTACAATAGCTAAAGCTTTGGTCATATTTTTAAAAGAAACGGATCGTTATGTGATAGCTTTCTAATGCATGACAATAAAAAAAAACGAATAGCTGCTTACCACTTGAAAAGTGGAAGTGTTTGAAAATTGAAAACAATAACTAAGAATATCTCTAAATGGTTAAGGACACAGCATATGTTATTTGTCATAAATTGTGTGCTTTAACGAGATATGTATTTCTTGTATAGCAAGATTTTGTCTCTCTCTTACGGTTTACCAATATATATATATATATATATATATATATATATATATATATATATATATATATATATATATATACACGTCATTTTGAATGAGGACGTCTTCAAGGCTATTTGCAAAAAAAACTACAGAGTACTATAAATTTCATTTGTCATGTAAATGTCTGAAACATATGCTATTTTAATAAAAAAGCATTAGAGCCATTTTTGGGAAAATAAAAATTAACGAAAAGGTTTCTAAGCAAAGGGTAGTTTGGGGTGGGGGATTTTCTTGAAAAATCTTTGTGCGTTATTCTTGGAACCGACTTTTCGTTTTTGAGTTATGCTGTTCACAGACATGGACCTTTTACTAAAAATGCGTTTTTTTAAATTCAAGGGACATCAAAACGTGCATTTTAACGAAATCTCCAAATCAAATTTTTGGTGGAATGCAATAGCTCCTCTACTTGCTTATAGGCGAGTAGAGTAGTGAAAGTAAAAACTGATAATCATAGTAACTATAGTAGAAGGACAAATGAAAACTAAACCTCACTTTTATCGAATACAGAGGTGCTTTTATTTTCTTCTTTGTCTACATTAATGCTTTTGTGAGCAAAAAAATATTAAGGTAAAGGCAAGAGAAAAGTTACTGTTTACCATAGCAAATGTAAACCTGTTGAATCCACCTCTCACATTCAGTGTTAGAAGCAGTGTATGTTTCTACACGTTAAAGGCGACGTTTGTCAAAGGGCTGCAGAGCGACATAGCGAGTGCATGAAAAGTGAAAGGAAATAAACATCGATTTCTGGAAAACCCACGTTGTCACTCGCGCCGGTTGTAAATAAACAGCGACCGTCCTTTCGCTAGTGTATACATCCTGCATAACATGTGACGACAAAAGTGAGCAGAGATTTTGAATAAACAAACAGGTAGTAGAGATTTCAAAGATCTTCTTGTAAATCGCAATCTTCTGAGTGAGAAGTGGCCTTGTTTACACCAGTAACACTACATCCTTTTATCATAGCTAGGACATAGCACTGACCCAGTTAGTTCACACGAACAAAGGCATCTAAGGTATTCACAAATCTAGTACATAATTGTTACGCGAATCTATCTACTGACAACTATTTTACAGGAATACAACAGACTATTTCTATAGACTATATAAAATCTATTGCTAGTTGGCAGTGTGAATAAATCGCACTGTCTTAATAAATAAGTGAGAGAACCATAAATGGTTGTCCATTCGTGTTTAAAACTGGTATTGCCGACTGACCAAACTGACACACAATATACAATCCCAAATAAAACCTAAATGTTTATTTAAACGACCTGAAACCATATTTAAAAACTTACAAATTAAATAATCTTGATTCATACAAGATAAATACGAATATGGGTTTGGGTAACTGGCATTAATGATCGAAAGCTAAAAACTCCAGATACAAGCTGTAATTTAATGGATAACCCATTTAATTTTTAATTTTGGTGAAAATCTCGGGAAAACTGGTACTGAGTTGAGGTATGAGACAGTAACTATAGTTATATATACCATGTATATAATAATGTAAATTATAACGTAAAATAATATTAATAAGCATAAGTTGTATGTATGTGTAAGTGTTTAGCTGGAGCTGTGGAACCCTTGTTAAAAGCCGACAAACATGTTTTTGTTAGAATATGAGCCCAAGCAAAGAGGACTTGTAGGGGTAAGTCACAAAAGCACGACCTTGAGTCTTTGTGCAAGAGAAAATGCGACAAGCTAACACAACATATTTTTGTAGAGAGGTCACATGTTTGGAAACAACGTACAATAGCAGTCTTCTAGAATGTTCCAAGCTGAACGAAGACAGCCAATGAGATTTTAAGAAGTAATATGTTCAAATGTTTATGTTTAGGTTATAGAGTCCCCATCAGCAAAGGCGGTGCGTATACAGTGCGGAGATGTGAACAAATTAAGCCCTCCGAAACAGGTGTTATTAAATACTTCACATAATGTAGTGGGAACGTTGAAATATTATCAATTTAAAAGTTAAATAAATGAGAAAAGAAAAAAAGTATAGTTTAGGTACGTGTGATAAATACTACCATTATTTCTAGAGCACTTATAAAATACTTGATTGCTCAGCGAGCGTTTTACAGCTCCAACCAACTAAAGTAACTGTGTAGCTTCGTACTAAAGTAGAAAATGCGTGTGCTATTAAACCATTGTGTTCTTCCACGGATTTAACCTTTTGTTAGAGTTGTTACTTCTTACCTTCCTTCCCGTACCACACCCTGAAAAGTTAAACATGCTCTACCCAAAAATCCAAACAACAGCAGCCATGGCAAAAAGTATTACAACATCACAAAAGATTTACTAGTATCAACCAAAACACAAGATAAACACCATAATTCATATATTAATATATAGGACATACTGCGAGGTATGCTCCCAGCACCGGGGTATACCGCAGGTAGTCTCATAAATTGAAGATGTTTCGTAGTGTGCTGTATGTGACCTGCCTAGTTTTATTTAAGGATCCTCATCTCATGAATATTATGTGGGTCAGTGTTATTAGCGCTGTCAGGTAGTTTTGAGTTTTCAGGGAACCGTCAAGAAATCAGGTAAGGTTGTGACAATAAACTCAGAAGTTGTCTGAGCAGAATAGTTCGGATGATACAGAATTCATGTCCTGAATTGCTGATCTATATACGTATGTCGAAATACGCATTTAGGTTTTTTGGTATTGTTAAATACTATTTGCTTAAATGCGGACACATTCAATTGTTTACGGCAACTGCAAGTTCACCAAATTATGTCATGTTTAAAGGAATACTTTTTACTCTTTAAAAAAATACCCTTTTTACTTTCTCTACCATCATCAAGTGGTTAGAGGAGTTATTATATTCCACCCAAAAACACGATATCGAGATATCACCGAAATGTATTTTTTGAGACATCATGAATACAAAAAAAGCGTTTTAGAAAACATTCTGTCTGTGTGTTTATGCGAACTACACATCTCAAAAACAAAATTCTGTTAAATAACAAACTTCGTATTTAAGTTCAAAGACTTCCAAGGATGAAAAACGAAGATTTTTTTCAACAAAAAATCCCCACCCTAACTACTTTTTACACCTTTACGTTAATTTTTACTTTCCTAAAAATGGATTTAACGATTTTGGCTAAAATACTCTTGTGTTTTAAGATATTTGCAAGACAAGTGAAATATATGCTTTGAATTTTCTCCGAATGACATGTGAAGTCCTCTTCATTATAAATTAATTTTGTATAACTTGTAAACCGTAAGAAATAGACAAAAGTTTACTACGCAAAACATTTAGATCCTGTTAAATGACACAGCTTATGTCAAACAATTTAATATGGTTTTAACCATTTCCGAGGTACTCTTTTTTGTTGCCTTGATTTTTTAATGACTTTATACCTTACCAACTGCAAATCCACTATTCGGTTTTTACTTTCTGTACTACTTACGTGAATAGATGAAGTTTTGTATTCCAGTCATAAATTCGATTTCGATATTTCACCGGAATTGTGTGTTTAAAGGTCCCCTAAACTCAAAAAAATAATTTTAGAAAAATTATCTGCATCTCTATCTGTGTGATTGTGAACAGCATTACTCAAAAACGAAATCGGATAAATATCAAATTTGGTACGTTCCAGAGTTGCGACACGAAGGTTTTCAAGAACATTCTCCAACCGCAAAATATCCTTTAAATTGAAATACTTTCTAAAATTATGATTCTTCTTAAAAGTGGCACTTACGATGTTGATTAAAATACCACACACAATACCACTTATTTACACGAAAAATAACTGTACATTTTGAATTTTATGTTAACAGTCTACGAAGTCTTCATTTTGGATCATTTTTGTAAGAGATAGACAAAATCGTACTACACAAAAGTTATTTAGTAAGATTAACGACACATAATGTTTTGTAACGTTAACTATTTCTGAGATATTCTTTGCTATTGGTTTGAGTTTTCAATAGTTACACTTTTTACAAGTAATAAGTCCTTATTCTTTTTTTTCTCGTGGTCATGCAGAGCATGGAATTTCAAAGCCATCACATGACGACCTGTTTTTTTAAAAAATTCTGAGTATAACATTAACCTTCTTCTTTTTCGTTATTATTATTATTATCATCATCATCATCATCATCATCATCATCATCATCATCATCATCATCATCATCATCATCATTAGTCAAGCCTATAAACAGCATACAAGTTAAATAATTATAAAGATACAAACAAATAAACTCAACTTTCGAAAAAGAGTATAACAATTTTTTCTTTAATTTTACAGAGTGAAATGTAACTTAATTAAGGACATTTCATATCCGAGTTTGTCGTCTAATCTTTTATACTTCTACCCGAAGCCAATGTTGGAAACTGGTTAAAGATTTGAGATTCTTCCTGCAGACAGTAATGATACAGCCCTATCGTTACTTGTGTGATTTCTTTAGCTCATTTCCGGAAATACCCAGCTAATAGTATAGAGGTAATTCGATATTCCAAATGGCTGCCGATTAACTGGTCCAATGCCACATTTCCCTGATGTTTACACGGAAATCTTGAGTGTCCACTCCGCCACAAGGTTTATACCAAGTTGCTAAAGCTAAAAAGTGCTTATATTATTTCTTTTACCTATACCTACTTAAAACGAAATGCAAAACGTGTGAAGGACGTTTATCTCCATTAGCAAGAAGTAGATAGAAGAATAAGCTTTTGTAAGAATATTTTGGAGAACAGTGAGTGGAGAAAGTCATGTGACTTTTTCCTTTGCTTGTGCAAATAGCATGGAATTTCAAAGCTATCACATAGACACACGATTTACCAACTGTCTCTTACAACGAAATACGCAAATTTGTAATGAAAGTATATCTCTATTAACAAGATGTAAATCGAATCATAAGCCTCCTTAAGAAAATTTTGTAGAATAATTAATAGATAAAGTCATGCTAGTACATCACATCAGATTTCTTCTCCTGGTCATGCAAACAGAACGGAAATTCAAAGCCGTTACATAGTGGCTACTGTGTACCCTAACCTCGTTTTAGCTACAAGGAAGTATATAATAAAACATTTCTACAAATTTTTACCTTGATTAACATGAAATAGTTACACTATGTGATAAAAAGTATCCGGACACCCCACAAACATACTTTTTCATCTTAGGTGGTTTGTGCTGCCATCTACTGCCTGGTACTTATTATCCGCGACCTCAGTAGTCATTAGACATCGTGAAACAGCAAAATGGGACGCTCAGTGGAACTCATGGACTTCGAACGTGGTCATGTGATTGGGTGTCACTTGTGTCAGAAGTCTGTACGCGAGATTTCCACACTCCTAAACATCCCTAGGTCCACTGTTTCTGATGTGATACGTGAAGGGACATGTACAGCACAAAAGCGTACAGGCCGACCTAGTCTGTTGACTAACAAGTGACCGCCGACATTTGAAGAGGGTGGTAAAGAGTAATAGGCAGACATCTATCCAGACCATCACACAGGAATTACAAACTGCATCAGGATCCACTCCAAGTATTATGACAGTTAGGCGTGAGGTGAGAAACTTTGGATTCCATGGTCGAGCGGCTGCTCATAAGCCACACATCACGCAGGAAAAGGCCAAACGACGCCTCGCTTGGTGTAAGGAGCGTCAACATTACACGATTGAACAGTGGCAAAACGTTGTGTGGAATGACGAATCACGGTACACAACGTGGCGATCCGATGGCAGGGTGTGGGTATGGCGAATGCCCGGTGAACGTCATCTGCCAGCGTGTGTAGTGCCAACAGTGAAATTCGGAGGTGGTGGGTCGTGTTTTTCCTGGAGGTGGCTTGCACTCCTTGTTGTTTTGCGTGGCACGATCACAGAGCAGACATACATTGATATTTTAAGCTCCTTCTTGCTTCCCACGGTTGAAGAGCAATTCGTGGATGGCGATTGCATCTTTCAATACGATCGAGCATTTGTTCATACTGCATGGGCTGTGGCGGAGTGGTTACACGACAATAACATCCCTGCATAGAGTTCTGACTTAAATCCTATAGAACACCTTTGGAATATTTTGGAACGCCGACTTCGTGCCAGGTCTCACCGACCTACATCGATACCTATCCACAGTTCCGCACTCCGTGAAGAATGGGCTGCCATTCCCCAAGAAACCTTTCAGCACCTGATTGAAAGTATGCCTGCGAGAGTGAACGCTGCCATCAAGGCTAAGGGTGGGCCAACACCATATTACTTCCAGCATTACCGATGGAGGGCGCCACGAACTTGTAGGTCATTTTCAGCCAGGTGTTCGGATACTTTTGGTCACGTAGTGTATAAGAAATAAGCTTTTTCAGGAATACTTTGTTGAAAATGTCACATCAATGCAGCGCACCAGATTTTGTTTAATTAAGAATTATTTCTACACCTTGCAAACTTATAATCGATTTGTATTTTCTACCTCCTCTGGTTTAAATTACCTTCATTTTAGTTTAAATAACAACTTATTTTGGTAAGTTTATAGGGAATTTACAACTTAATCCGCTTTCTTGGAAAACTTCTTTTTGGGGAGCTGGGACTTCACATTGTTACAGGTATTCTAAATAATGGAGTTCTGATTCAATATGTTTGAAATTTTCAAAGATATAAATTTACGCATGCCTTGTTTCATACTTAAAATAGTTTCCTGGATATGACTATTTACAAAATATATTCTTTCATTTTAAAAGGAAATTATATAATTTATATTTTTAGGAAAACTGTATGAAAACCCGTACGAAACTGTACACAAAAGCTAATCTTTAGAAATCAATTCTTATATTTAAATGCTTCTTTTTAAATTTACATCGTTGAGATTTGAATATTCTTTGTCTTAAAAATTATTACCCCGAAATTTTTAAAGAAATTAAATTAAAACACCATAAAAATAAAAAGTTAACTGTAGACTTTAACTCCTTCAGAGGAGGGTTCTCTTACGGTATGCACCTATTTACTACTCAAAGCATATAAACCTTGGGGGTCATTTTCCGATTGTTTAGTTTTCATTACATCTGTTTGTATTCATTTACAACTAGATGGGATCCGGCTACATATCTGCAGTGCTAGAAGACTGAACTTAATATTTTTAATACCATGTATGTGACGTATAAAAATCTTTTTCTATTATCTGTTTTAATCATAATAAAAATGTAATGTCAGACACTTTTTAAATCTGGTTTAATACGTTAAAAGCTAATAAACGTAGAAATACTATACATGCGAAATATTTCTGGTTAAATTTCAAACGTCTGTTTAGAAGCATCACTAAAACTATTTAAAAAATTAAAATCGAGTCATATGCGATATGCTTCCCATAATAAAAATGTGAAACTTTAAATGTTTTATATCGTGTTATTTCTGGAGTGCAGTTCTTTATATTAAAAGAGTACGTTTAGTCCAACACTAAAGCTTTAGTGATAAAAATAAAGTACGACATACTTTAATCCTTTATCTGGTAATGTTTCTGGTAGTCAGTTTATCATGTACTTTATACAAGAACTATATTTTGATCCTAAGAGCAATTGCTTTAGGTCTTTTTACACAAAGTAATAAGTAATACTGAAGAATTCTGGCTAATCCGTGTTATTCTTGAGCACCATACTGCGTTTTTATAAACAATCATTGAAATATTTGAAAAAAATATAAAAGTGTTCAGGAGATCTAATTCACTTCATTCTCTATCCCAATAAATGTTTTGCTTAACTTTTTTCAAGAGTGCGAGATAAAGGGCTAATGTTGAAAAATTCAATCATAGATATTACATTGTTAAAATCTTATATTAAAATATGTGTTTCATATCAAGAAAGGTTCTTAAATCTTTCCATGCACCTACCAACAATATATATCGTGCATTTCAAAGAAATTGAACATAAATTGCGTAAGGAGATAGTTTTAAGTGGCCGAATTACGAGAAAATCAAGTTTCAATCATCTTCTCAGTCCATTTAACGTTGCATTTGGACATTGAAATTACTAAAAATAAAATGCGCAATCAAATCTATTCTACGGTGATTGAAAATGTTTTATGTGAAGTCTTTTTTTAAAAAGAATGGTTTCTGAAATATTATCGAAAATTGTGTATCCTTATATTGCAAACCTGTCACCATTCCTATAATTATTTTGTTTATTGGATTCAGGAGGCTTCAAAATATGCGTTCAATGCAGTCTTGAAATTGAATATATGGATCGAGTCCAACATTTCCTCTGCCCTCGGTAAACTGTACAGAATGTGGAAAGGCCGCAATGAAATAACCCTTGCGTTTATTTTTAGCATCACTGTTATAAAACCGGTGATACTGTCAATTTTGTTTTAGAATTCGTTTTTAAAGTACTGGGTCTCTAAAGTGTATCCGACCCAAGCGTACTTGCTGAGTGAATGTGTTTTCAGAACACATTCAGTTTATAATGAATAGGCGAGGGAAACCTTTTTATACCTTAATGGCATTCTGAGTAATTTGATGTCCTAGAATATTAAGATAGGGTATGAAAAGAGCGCCCCAGAAAGGCAAGAAGTTGAAAGTTAATTGCGTTCGTTTTAGTTTCATATAGCTTTTACTGCGCGTCTTTCATTTGCCTAGTCGTTTACCACGCGACGCTTAACGGTGTCGTTGGCTTTCATGAAATATTAAAGGTTATAGAGAACTATCATACGTGAAGATATCTTCTTGCATTATTTACACTTAAAACTGCTGAACCTGCTTAGAATCGGGATAGCGGGAACAAAATCTTAAAACGTGATATACCAAAATGTTACTTTAAAATCTTACCTAGATGAATGTCTTCTGCCAAAGAAGAACCTCTGCACCTGCAACAGATAAGAAAATATATTACACTCACCTCTAACCACTACAATTTATTTTCATACATATTCTACTAGTTATTAAAAGTATTACAAATTTTGTTTTCCTTAACACTTATTTATTATAGATAGAGGAAATATTGTATCCCAACAAAACGTTATATAACCAAACTTTAAAGAAAAATCTGATGTGTTACACTCACATGACTCTTGTCACTCACTACTCTTGTACAAACTATTTTTTGCAAACACGTATTCTCCATGTTAATCGAGATGTTAATCTTATTGCTAATTTTCTTGTAGGTGCAAGGGGAATATGGTAGGCTTTAAGCGATAGTCAAATATTTTAAGAACTGGTTGCTATGTGAAGCATTCCATTCTCTTTGTATGTACAGGACATAAAATCACTTAACGAATTTGAGGCAGAAGTTTTAACGTTTAAATGATTTCAGTAAAATTACATAATATAAATTCAATAACAGCCCGCCTTAAAGCAATATGTGTATAAAATAACATACAAAACTGCATGTAACAGTCATTGTATTATGTTTATATTATGTACATGTTCCCAATCAACAACCAGAAGAAAGCTTAAGTTAAATGAAAGTATTCTATTGGAGTAGGATTAGCCAATCAGAAACTGAAATGGAGCAAAATTTACAAATTCAGAAGTTAGTTGCTAGCAGACAGCGTTTCTAACCGGACGCGAGACGTGTCTCCAGAAGTTTAATACGTATTCAGTGTAAGACGAAAATAGTTTATGTGTTAAAAAGTGAAAGTAATTAATAAAAGAATCTCACAGGTCTCTATATCAGTGAAGTGTTATTTAAATCGTGTCAAGGATTAATAAATGTAGTGAAGTAAAAAATATAATCTGTGTAAGCCTACATTCTTTAGCCGCACCACACCTTGTTAAGAAATTCATGTCTCCAAAAATTAATACTGACGCAGCAGAAGCAAACATAAAAATATATAATATTTTAAAAATACTGATGTGTTACACTCACATGGCAATCTCTACTCTTGTACAAACTATTTTTACAAACGCTTATTCTCTATATGCTTCATGTTAATCGAGATATCGAGATGTTAATCTTATTGCTAATTATCTTGTAGATGCAAGGGGAATTGCTAGGCTTTAAGCTATGGTCAAATATTTTAAGAGCTGGTTGCTATGTGGAGTATTCCATTTTCTTTGCATTACCAGGACAAAAAAAAAAGAATAACGAATTTAAGGAAAAGTGTTATAAGTATTGGAAAATTTAAGTGAATAACAAGCAATATCTCGAAAAAGGTTCTCTCAAAAAAAAATGTATATCACATAAATTTCGTATTTTAACGCGACCTACATTTTTGTGTAGTAACATTTTGTATATCTCTTATGGTTTACCAGTTATGCAAAAGTCGTTCACAATGATTAATACTTTTGGAGACATTCCCAGAAAATTCGATATATACATTTCATTTTTCATGAAAATATTTTAAACATATGATATTTTAATGAAAATCGTTAGAGGCATTTTTAAAATTTTCGAAAACTTTTCCATGTAAAGGGTAATCTGGGGTGGGGGGATTTTCTTGAAAACCTTCGTGTCGCATCTCTGCAAGATACTGAACCTAAATACCAAGTTTGGTGTTTATCCGACTGTTCATTTCTGAGTTATGCTATTCACAGGCGCGCGCGCACACACACACACACACACACACACACACACACAGGCATGTTTCCAAAAATGCTTTTTTTGGATTCAGGGGGCCTCAAAACATGTATCCAGGTGAAATCTAGGTATCGAATTTTTGGGTGGAATACAATACTTCCCCTACTTACTATACGTAGTAGAGAAAGTAAAAAACGTTAAAATACAAAGTTGATTCGTAAAGTTGGGGCGCAGGCTATCGGGTACCATACGTGCGGTTGCAACTACTCAATTTTGGCTCCCCAACAGTCGAAATGCAATACACCACCTTCCTCAAATTCCCATTTGAGAAAAAGTCATATGTGTTGGAAAATTTAAGGGAATAAGAAGCAATATCTCGAAAATGGTTCACTCAACAACAAAAAATGTATATGATATAAATTGTGTATTTTAACGCGATTTACATTTTTGGTGTAGTAAAATTTTGTATATCTCTTATGGTTAATCATTGTGAATGACTTTTGCATAACTGGTAAATACTTTTGGAGACATTCCCGGAATATTCGATATATACATTTCTTTTGTCATGAAAATATCTTAAACATATGATATTTTAATGAAAATCGTTAGAGGCATTTTTGAGAAAATTAAAATTTTCGAAAACTTTTCCATGTAAAGGGTAATCTGGGTTGGAGGGATTGTCCTGAAAACCTTCCTGTCGCATCTCTGCAAGATACTGAACCTAAATACCAAGTTTGGTGTTTATCCAACTGTTCGTTTCTGAGTTATGCTATTCACAGTCACACACAGACACACAGACATGTTTCTAAAAATGCTCTTTTTGGATTCAGGGGGTCTCAAAACATGTATTCCGGTGAAATCTCGTTATCGAATTTTTAGGTGGAATACAATACTTCCCCTACTTACTATACGTAGTAGAGAAAATGAAAATATATTTCGGGGTACCCAGAAAGAAAAAGGTTTATAAAAAAGGCCTGTCTGTCCTTGGCGTACAAGTTTTATTCTAAGAATAAGATAAGAGGATATTCAAGAAAATCATTCCCACCTCAGACGATGCTTTACATGCAAAACGTTTCGTTACTGTTTTTCTCAACAATGGCTCTATATTTGTATTTACTATACCATAGCTTTAAGAAACTTCCATGTTTAACAAGGTGTATATCTGGAATTTTGTCTAAATAGCCTGCCATAAATCTATGACACGGGACCACCGGCTTTACTTCCCTTCCGAAGAAAGCCATGCTAAGGATTTTTACGCCCGAAAAAATCCATCGCCCTCCGCGACCTTGGGAACAAGAGTCGAGTATGGTAACTATGTCATGTCATTTCAAGCAAATTATTACCGAAGTAAATGATACCAAAAGTTAACTTAAATTGAATTTGAGTCTAACATTTCAAAGTTCACTGCTTAAAATGTTTAAATTAACCTAAAAATCGCAAACATATGTAAATGGATGATGCCATAAAAATATACCACGCTTATAAATTGCATGTCTTAGCGAGACATTTTTCGTCTAACCAGGTTTTCCTGCTTATAATTTCGGGGTTATACAGAAAGGAATGTAGGGTACCTCAAAGGTAGTTTGCAGACAATTCTAAATGCAGATTTAGTTTGTCACGCTAATATCTGAAATATGTGAGGTGTTAATCAAAACAGTTTGAGCTATTTTAAACAAAAATTATCTTCTCATTATAATTCGTTTTAATATAGCTTCTACAAAATACGCTTATAAAAGCTTACTTTTCAGTCTAATTTGTGTTAATCGAGATAAACGTTTCAGAAATATTTTCATTATAGATTTCATTTTGGATACAATGTGGATATAGGAAACCGTAGAGATATTCAAATGTTCAAAAGAGGGAAGCTATATACCGGTCATAAAATTCCATACTCTCTCCTCTTATCGAGGAACAACTAAATGTCAATAACATTTAAAAAAAAACAACAAAAGTATTGCAATTCAAACCAATGGCGAGATGTCTTTGAAATGGCTAATGCCACAAAATATTAATTTGGAATAAATTTTTGTATGTACTCGTACATTATGCGTATAGTAAGTTTTGTATTCTTCTTATGGTTTCCAGTTATACAAAACTATAGAAAATTCCTTTCAAATGAAGAGAATTTCACAGAGTATTCCCAGAAAATTTAGGATATACATTTTATTTTTCATGAAAATATCTTAAATATACAGTAATTTAATCAAATTTGTTAGAATCATTTTTGAGAAATATTTAAACAATTTCCATATGAAAAATCGTAGTTTGGGGTGAGGGAATTTTCTCGTAAATCTTAGTGCCACTTCTTTGGAATACGTGTTTTACAGTTTGATATTTATTAAAGTTGACGCTGACCTCTGACACATCTGTGTTGTTCCTGGCAGTTGCTTCAGGGGACTCAGAGTCCCGGGTTCGATGGTTGGATGGCAGGGATTTGGAATTTGTTTTTGGTAGAGCTGAGGTTCTAGTTTTCAGGGGTGGTGACACTGCCTTGATGATCTTAATAATACTGCCGGCGAAGTTTGAGTTATTTCTTTATTTTGTTACGTAGATTCCTATCTGGTCGACCCGCCACCTTCGTCGTCGAAACCACTGTTATTCTTATCACTTTCGAAGTCGCTACTTATGTGTTTCTCCGACTAGCCCTCGAATTGCCTAGATTTCACAACTTCATTTTTACACTATAAACTTTCTGATTATTTTCTTCTTATTTTGTTTCATCAACGGTCCTCGTGGTTAGTTTGTACCGGAATGTGTCTCGGCGTTTCTTTTCCTTTTTCACGCCTTTCGCCAAACTTAGAATTTTCCCCCACCTTTCTTATGTTTCGTTCCGTTTTAAGTTCCAACGTATCATGTGATGCATACGCGATCTTTTGATTGGCTATCATTTTTGTTTCATGATTTTATTATTGGCTACCTCCACTTGACAACTTTCACATCTGCTTCTTACAGCTTATTTTGAGTTTTAAAATCTTCCCACGAATATTCTTAGATCGTAGATAAGGCACTATACTTTCTAACCCTGCTAAGCTTTGAAACCGTTGTAAGCTACCCGTCCGAGCCAAAAGTACAAAAGCGAAACTTCCGGTAGGCTTGTTGTTGCCCATAGCAGGTAAATACATCTGCTTCGAGGAAACAAAACTTGTTTTTCTGTCTTTCCTACAAAACCAATTCCTAATATGAATTCAGCACATTTTTGTGTTATGTTCGATCGTATATTATTATTAATTATTATTATTATTATTATTATTATTATTTCTCCTGGGTCTCGATAACCAGCTTCAAAGTTTTGCTTTTGACTTATGCTGTTCGCAGATGCACACACACCTACACACATACGCGGACCTCTTCTAAAACAGTGTATTAATTTCTCTACCATATACCTAATAT
Source organism: Deroplatys truncata (assembly GCA_030765065.1). NCBI lineage: Eukaryota > Metazoa > Arthropoda > Insecta > Mantodea > Mantidae > Deroplatys > Deroplatys truncata. Next base: position 213,316,398 of record CM060978.1, on the reverse strand, counting down.
GTGGAGAAGGTATTGATGCCACACAAAAATTTAATACTGAGGTTTCATCGGAAATACGGTAGGGCGGGGGAATTCGGATAGCGGAGCTTTTTGGATAATATTAAGTTCTCACGCATGCGCTGCCACTACTAAACAGACCATATTGCAGTTTTTAGTCTCACAGTTAAGGACGGAGTCTTATCAACGTGTGCCCTTGGTTCTGAATAGATTCTCCTATTAAGAGAGACTTTTCTAATCAAAGGTAAGGAAGCAATACCTGTACAATACGTAGCATGTAATTTTTGGTCAGAAAACTTAAGCTTTATCTGATTTTGTGTGCTAGTTTTCGTACTGCTTTAAGCAGTGAATGTTTCCTTGGTATTTTGCGAACCATTATAGTATACCGTGGTGCTGTCTATTGCACAGTCTAAGAATTACGTCGTGACCGGTAACATGTGTTGTGGGGCTATTTCGTTAACAATCGGTGGGGTTAATCGGATATCATACGCATTTGTTTCTCTGGTATGTAACTTATTTCCATTTGGGTCTATGTTTTAAAGTAATTTTGTTATATTAATTATTAATTATTCCGTTCAAATTTTCAGATGGTACGACATTACAAAAAAAAGAATTTACGGCTATAATGGTACAAAGAAGCTCTGGAACAGGCAATCTCATCTGTAATAGAGGGTAATCTGTCATTACTAGGCGCAAGTCAAGTTTTCAAGCTACCATACGATCCTGTATACAAAAGTTAAATTAAAATTAAATTAATTGAATCCAATGTTCAAACAGCCTAGCACTTCACAATCCCCTGTGGGTGTAATGCCTGACAGAACCGTTCGAGAGGCCCTTCCTAGTCCTGTAAAGAGGTGATCAAGAGAAGAGTTCAAACTAAGAAAGGAGCATGCCACAGTGCATCACCAGAAAATGTAGCAGTTGTTAAGGCAAAGAGAGAGATTAAATTTCGTGGGAAACAAATTCAGTTTAAAAAAGAAGAAAGGCAACATTTAAAGGAAAAAGAAAAAAACCTAAGTAATCAAAGAAATTCATTGACTTATCATCTAGTGAAGACGATACTGCTAGTGATTCCAACGCAGATGACTACAAATGTGGATTCTGCAGTGTCAGCTACTACTCGAAGTAGTCTGTACGGAGAGGTGACCGGATTCGCTGCCAGAAATGCTAGGTTTGGGTCCATGAAAAATGCGTGGGAATTCAAGGAAGGAAACAATTTATTTGTGGCAAATGCTTCTAAATAGCGTTCAGAACTCAAGAATTGTTAATCCTTATATTTCTTAGTTTTTTCAATGCTGCATATTTTATAGGAACTAACTCTTCATAATTCCACATTAATATTTTATAACATAAATATATATATATATATATATATATATATTTAATTTCTAGAATAAATTTGTTTCAGAATCGAAAAGCAGAGCTATTATTTACTGTATTCATTATTATCCAAATTGCCCCACAGTCATATCCTATTAGCCCCTCGGAATTTCTCCATTTTCAATTCGGCGGGTAATTCTGATAGCTTTATTTCAGCATTAGGATTGTCATTAATGATAGTGATATTATGCCCACCGTAAGCCCGAATAGTGTACTACTTGTGTGCTTACTTGAATGCTCGGTACATTGTAACATCATTGTAACATTTCAATCAAGAAGTTACGCTAACCTATCGGAATTACCCCGCCCTACCCTATGTGTTTTGAGGCGCCATTAATCAAAAAAGAGACTTTTAAAAAGATTCCGTGTTTGTGTGTGAACAGCATAACTCAAAAACGAAAACTCGAGTCAATATTAAACTTGGTATTTTAGTTCAGGATCTTCAAAATATACGACTCCATCCCTAACTCCTTAATATGGAACATTTTTAGAAATCTTTGATTTTCTCTAAGTGGCTCCAACGATGTTGATTAAAATACTATATATTTAAGGCACGAGAGATGATTAACAAAGATTGCGACTTATTTTTACTTTCTCTACTACGTAGAGTAAGTATTGGAAGTATTGTATTCCACCAAAAATTCGATACCGAGATTTCACAGGAAATACATGTTTTGAGGTCCCCTGAATCCAAAAAAGCATTTTTGGAAACATGTCCGTATGTGTCTGTGCGTCTGTCTGTGAACAGTGCGGCGGTATTAATGGTTATTTTAAAGAATGCTACTGCTTATTTGCCGCACGTATAAAAGACAATTTGTCGCGGTCACTTCGTGTTATCTTTTACTGAGCGCCTATTATTGTATTTAATTTTTGGTTCACTGTCCTCCGGCTAGCTATGATCTCTCGGTCAAGCAAATCTCTTAATCAAGGTGTGTAAACGGAAAGGAGTTTTTATCCAAAGATAACACTGATAAAAGAATTTGTTTTATACTTTTCATTGTCGTAACACATTATGCACTTTCACGTATTAATCTTGACACTCGCTAAACTGAAACTGTTATAATAACTTCTTTACTGCCCCTTATTAATTCGCGTACTTCAACTTTTTGTGTAATTAACTTTACGACACTTGAGATTTTTTTATAACTTTGCTACGCGTTACCTGCGAATCGATAAAATATGCTATGTATTCACCATGACTGTTTCTGTTAAACTCAGTGACGTGTAATGCACAAATGTTTCCGATGGACTGGGGACGACGTGTAATGTACAAATGTTTCCGATGGACTGGACAAATCTGTCTTAGCCCTTTTTATACTCCCACACCCCGATATACCTAAAGATTATAACCGAGCTGCTATTGGTTAATAAAACGCGCCAACATTAGCGTCTATTTTTATATCCAATGAAAATTACGAAAACATATGCTCTAGGGAAAATGTTCCCGCAAATTCCTAAGAAAAACGCGCCAATATTACGTCATTTGCTCGTCTCTAATAATGATAAACAGCTCACCCCCTCGCTACATTATTGCACGCTATTATTGTCAGTTTCAGTAAGGCTGTATAAACCCACTTCTCAACAATGCTTACAATCAACAAACATCTCAAATCAATGTCACACAATAATGCATATTCACACTATAATCACTCTTTACATTTACATAATTTGTGATACAAATTACTGCGTCAACAGCATAACTCAGAAACGAACAGTCAGATAAACAAAAAAACTTGGTATTTAGGTTCAGTATCTTCCAAAGATGTGATACGAAGATTTTCAAGTAAATCCCCCCAACCCAGATTACCCTTTAATTGGAAAACTTTTAGAAAATTTTAAATTTTCTCAAAAAATGGCTCTAACGATTTTGATTAACATAGCATACATTTAAGATACTTTCATGACAAATAAAATGTATATCTTAAATTTTCTGGGAATGTCTCCAAAAGTATTCTTCATTGTGAACGACTTTTGCATAACGGGTAAACCATAAGAGATAGACAACAAAAATGTAGATGGTGTTAAAATACACAATTTATGTCATATACATTTTTTTTGTTGAGTGAACCATTTTCGAGATATTGCTTGTTATTCCCTTAAATTTTCCAATACTTATACTTTTTCTCGAATGGGTATTCGTTATTCAGTTTTTGTCTTGGATATGCAAAGAGTATTAATCTGTGGCAAAGAGAAAGGTACTGCACATAGCAACCAGCTATTAAGAGATATGTATATGCTTAAAGGCTGCTGTATTTCTATATTGACCTTGCAAATACAAAAAAAGGGGAACATAGTAGGCCTTAAGCGATAGTCAAATATTTTTTATACTGAGAAATAAACAAACTGCTATGATTTTGTGAATCTTCTATCGGTTTTTGTTTCAAAGGAATGCTGATTTGAACCAATTTCGTAAGATCGTTTCATTTTGTTAATTCATGTCTTATTGTTCGTTATAGCAGCATTTTAAATGTTCCTATTTTAGTTTATATTTTTTGTTTCTACGATTTAAGTGTTGTTTCATTTTATTCATTTATATATTATTTGTTAAGGAACCATTTTCAGGGTTTCTGTTTTGGTTTCTCTTCTTTGCTTACTGGTTTACATTTTAAGACTTTTTATAATGCCTAGTAAGAAGCGAACCAGTGCACTTTAATGTTAAGAAGTTGTTTTCCGTGAAAGCACCCAAAGTGATTGCTGGCACCTTGAGCCAAAATAATGAGATATTTGGTGAGGTTAAAAACACACAGTGCACAAGCAACTCGGTGATGGCGTTATGTTTTTCAACTGTAATAAATATTGATGTTTGAAGTTTTGAAGTAACTGATAAAATTCTTCATTTAGGCAATGATTTGCACTTAAAATCAATTTCAATTTATGATGGTGTTATGCAATATCCGCCTTACTTGTGCGCTGTTGAGGTTTGGCTGCAGGATATTGTAATTGCTGATGTAAAAATAATCTGCAATGCAGTGACACATATTTTTGCATTACAAGGGATCATACCAAGGGATTTAGGCAGCGTGTTAAAAACATTTTTCCAGTGCTATCACTACGGTGTGTTTACTGCACAGTTAAAATCTATAGCTCTTATTTTTTTCGTCCTGGTAATGCAAAGATAATGGAATACTCCACATAGCAACCAGCTCTTAAAATATTTGACTATCGCTTAAAGCCTACCAATTCCCCTTGCATCTACAAGAAAATTAGCAATAAGGTTAACATCTCGATATCTTGATTAACATAAAGCATATGGAGAATAAGCGTTTGTAAAAATAGTATGTACAAGAGTAGAGAAGGTCATGTGAGTGTAACACATCAGATTTTTCCCTTTAGCTTCCTTAATAATTTGTCTATACCATGCATATTTGTAAACAGCGGAGTTTTATGTATAATGACCATAGGCGGCAGCACTCTCGTGTCGGTAGTAATGCTCTGTTTTGTAGACTCTCCCTGTATTTCGTATACCACAAAATGCGGGTGAGGCGAGAGGGGCAGTACAGGGCAACAAAATTCTGTTTGCGTTTAAATCACACAGCCTCTAAAATTTAAGAAAAGCTGCAGCAAGCGTACGGTGAAGTTTCATTACCTCGTGCAACAATGTTTAGATGGTCAACGAGATCAAAGGAGGCAAGGTGAGCGTGGTGTTTGGATTTTTGCTATGACTATTACAGCAGCATACTACGCGTCAGTATTGGCTAAACTAAGGGAGCATATTGAAGAGAAACTACCAGAACTTCATCCGACTGGGTGGCGACTTCATCATGAAAAGGCGATCCTCACGTGGCAAATCAAATCATGCAGTTTTAGGTTAAATGAAACAGTACCTGTGTACCGCATCCGTCTTAGAGCCCCGATCATGCACACTGTGATTGTTTTTATTCCCTTCATTAAAGACAAAGCTCCGGGGCATTTGACTTGGAGAACTCTGAAGCAGTGGTCAAGAACAATGAGGCGATTCTCAAGGAACTCACAAAGAATGTCCTGTACCACGTGTTTGAGAACTGGCAGAGACCCTATAAAAGTGCATTGAAGTAGGAGGGGATTACTCTGCAAAAGATTATGCAAACATTGAAATAGAGCAATAAAAATCTGTGGAAAAACAGTGTCAGTCTTTGTTGATCAACCCTTGTATTTACAAGGAAAAAATGTTTATCTGGAATTTTCTGGGAACAGTCTTCGGAAATATGTTGAAAGACAGACAGAAACGTACTTCACAACAATTGTAAATAATTTTTTTGGCATCAGCCTTTTCCGAAATATTTGTTATTATTTTTTAATTTTGGAACACTTCGCAACTTTTTAAAGCGCTGTCGCTATTCATCTGTCTCCGCGATGTGATGGAAAAGTATGGAATTTCTAGACGAGCTAATAGAGAGCTGGTTTTTAAACATTTGACTATCGATTCTGCTTCTTCTATCCCCTTGTAAGTTCAACAAAGCTTGTAATGAAGTTATTTCTACAAAGTTCCTTCTGGATTAACAAGAAGTAGATAGAAAAATAAGCTTTAGTAGTAGTAGTAGTAGTAGTAGTAGTAGTAGTAGTAGTAATAATAATAATAATAATAATAATAATAATAATTTTTAGAAGTCGTATAAAAATAAACGATATTGGACAGAGAGTGTAATGTTAATGTAACACTTTTTTTTTAAGCAGGGGATGAAACCTCGATATAGAATTTCTGGGTGAAATACAATACTTCCTGTACCTACCAGGTAAGTGGTAGTAAAAATAAAAATAAATGAGGAAAAGGGTCCCATACAGGGTTGTGTGAGGAAGGGGAAGCTTCATATTGCATTATTTAAATACCTATGTCTTAGTTAAATATGCTTGGTAAGTATTTATTGGATGTTTGGTTCTGAGTTATCTGTTCATACACACGCACACACACATATTACCCTTATTTTATTTTCTTCTTATTCCTGCCGCGTATTAGGCCTAGTGGTCTATTATGATCTCATTCTATCTCTTCATCGGACGGCCCAAAGATCTCCTCTCTGGTGTTCGGTAATTCAATATTTGCGAGGAATTCTTGTTGCAGGTTTAGTTATTTTTATTTTATGTATTTTATTTTGTATGTATTTATTTGTATATATTTATATTATTTATTTTAGTTTTATTTAAAAGACATCATTGCGTACGCTCTAAGTGAAACGTTTATATAATTTTCGGCCGAATGAAATACCTGCCATAACTTAGAATATGAAATGAAGACATGAAATGATTCCCAGATAATTACATTTTCAGGACTATTTTTTTACAATAATCAGACAGAAATTATGGGAACGGCAATGTCAAATTGTATAGTATTGCTGTATCAGGAAACGTGATACCCTCGCCTCTATTTCCATGGAAAATCATTAGTGTTCAACAGAATTTAACATGGACGTAGCTGATTTCATGCGTCAAAGGACGTACACATTGGCAGCACGAGAGGGTAAACAAACCACAGGCTATGGACTAGGGCGATATAGAGTGCAGCACATTCATCTTCTATATATTTGGAAAGCAATGACGTCATAGTAACTCTAGAATTATCGGGGTCCTTGTAAATCCGGTTTGTTGACTTATTTGGTCCTCTAGTGGCTCTGCCAAGGGAATATACAGCAGCAATTCACGAACATAAATTCTTCCTTTAAATCAGTACTAATTGAAGCAATAATACTGACGAATTGTAAGAAATAGGGTACTATAGCTTGGTATTCACAGAAAAAAGTATTTGATTTAAATTTATTTATTTTCATTGAAACACCACCCAGAAAAAGTTGAAAGTAGAAGTTTGTGTTAAAAATGTAATAAAAACATTCACACACCTCCCTCTTATTAAAATATTCAAAGTGGCCCATTAATTACACAGGTTCTAAAAGTCCCTTAATTTATTGAGATAGGCAACGTTCCAATCCTTCGCAGCCCATTTGCTCGCTTATGGTAGCCATGTAAACTAGTTATACACAATTCAAAAACCTTGAGACTGTTAGCACTCTGTTAAATGTGAGATGAAAGCAGCATTATTTGAAACATGATCCACAATGACAGCAAGTTAAGCGCATGATAAGTACAAACAACAATACAGTCCACAGATACTGAAGAAAGGGGTCGTGCATTCATACACAGGAAACTGAAGATTGTTGGTTACAGTTTTATGCGGTACACGCACTCTTTACTTTCTCTGGGCTTGGTTTGGTTTTGTTTAAGGGCGCTCAACTTCTAGATCATTAGCGCCGAGAGTTTTCATCAGCGGTATGGAGACGAAAGTTAAACTTGTTGTAGTTCCTAAACGGCAATAAGAAAACGTAAATGTAGCATGAAAACATAAGGTTAAGTTGTAATGTTACCCTTTGGCAGTTCGGCTACTTTGGGGAGGTAGAGTACCCTGCCAATCCAGCGGCTAGAATTATGCTCGAAAAACAGAGGTGGTCACGCTAGAAGGGGGTGTGGCTAGATGTTGTCTTACCAACATAAACAGCTCGGTCCCCTTATGGGCCACATAATATGCACGCCAGTATACAAGAGCAGATAGGCAAGAAGTGAAACTATTAGAAAAGTATAATATATGTATAATGTTATATAATATTGAAGGTAAAATTAAAGCATATAACAAGAAATGGACAAAACATTTAACGACAATGAAGATGGACTCCACTTATGATTCTCCGGAATAGACCGTATTGCCTAAATCGTGACGACGACGCCGACGACGAGGACAAGGACAAGCATGATGATAATGATGATGTTAATAACAAAGCCAACTATATGTTTTAATTCAACCGAACCGGCTTGCTATTAAGAACATGAAGAAAGCAATAACTTCTAACATTTGAAACGACTGCTGAAAATATAAATCAAAGACTAAATGCAGAAGCGTTTCGTAATATAGTAACTAAGTTTGTATTACTCGGAGCGGAATGCAGTGCGTTCAGATTAGCTACTACTTTGAATGAGTACCTCATTAGATAGGAGTGAACCTAGCATTTCATATAGATTGCAGTCAACCTTTGAACTGGAAGCCAGGATTACGATTATAATAATAGTCGTACATTATTTTTTGTTAGTGTCTTTGACGTTTCTTTGGAAATAAAAGGAGCGTGTTTCTATTTAATATTAACCACTGTTGTATACAACGGACTAAGCCATACCGTGTCACCACCCATGTGACAAAACAATAATACAAATTTGTCCGGTAATTTTCGAATTTGGAAAAATAATTAATGGCTGATGTAGATAACACTGAAGCAAAAAGTAACATTTTAAGATAAATTTGCTACCATATGTCTATATATCTGTGTCTTTCTCTTTTAATCTTTCACTAAAAATAATAAATCGATCGGTATGAGCCTCGATTCACGATATATCCAAGGTACAATTGGAAGCGATTTATAAACTTGATAAGCAATGAAAAAACTGAAATCTAACGGAATGGATAGGAATTATATGTATTATAATAATATTTACGAATGCATTGCGTAAGATAATTATCAATTGTTATTGTTTTAAAGCACCATTTATGTTATTAAATTTGACTAAAACATTTGTATGTTTTAAATAATGAAAATGATATTAATGATACTGAGAAAGAAAATGAAAAGTTCGGTAAAAATAAAAGTTAAAAATACGTTAAAGCTAATTAACGACAATGATTGAATTCGCAATAAAATTAATATTACGATAGCATAAAATATGTAACAGAAATAAGAAATGCAAGCAGAAATATGTTTTATATGTATTATGATTGTAAGTAGTTATTTTTATTAATATGTAATTTATTTATTTCAAAAATAATTAAATAAAAGGTATTTGTTTTACGATCGTTAGCAACCAGGCAAAAGCTTGAGTAAACAACTTTCAACTTTTCGAACTGTTGGACAAATTTTCAGCGAGGAGACGCTTACCGAAAGACTTGCTTCAAATTGCTTCGCGAATTGCTAAGTATTTTAAAAGAGAGATAATAAAGAATGAATTATTGTACTACATAGAAATTTAATAAGTATTCAAATTAATTATGTATGTAAAATATTTGATTCAAGTATATAATACTATTCGCGGTTAACAAGCACATACAAAGTGAAATAAAATAATACATTCTAGTGAAAGTTAATTCATTGGATTTGTTATTCAATTAATAAATATCTTACCTACCAAATACGAAAAGAGCTTGAGATATAAGAATCATTATTGCTACGAACGGAGCTAGTAGTATTTTTAAAAAATCTTAAAATATAACGGACGAAAAGAAAAATTAACAAAATTACTACGCGTAACACACACTACATCTCAACAATTACTGGGTAAGAAATATCTGCCAAGAAAATAACTTCTGCCACGCTAAGCATAAATTGCCTTACTAACTGCGTAAATTCAAATTGAGCCTTTGAGCATCCGCGTCTACAAGATCTTCGAGAGCTTCCACCAGGATTCAGAGCATCCATCAGGAGGCAGCAGCGACCCTACACATCACCATCCCAATCCAACCCAAATTTCAAGTGACCTTGACGTTACAAAATCAACTTTTACTAAAACCACTTCAAAATATTTCGATGATTTTATATATAATAGCTCATTTTTCCGCATAATGCCTATCCCTCGTTCTCGAATTCGTACGTCTTTTTTCCTTCTCTCTCTTAATAACCGTATCATTTACCCCAGAATATGTTCCTCTTCTGTTATCATAGTCATATCATTAGCAAATATTATGTACTTTTTTTCTCTTCTTCCCATTAGAACTTCTTTCTCATATATTAATTTCTTAATATACGATTAGTGTACCGAGTTTTTATGAAATGATGAGTTGAAAAAATTGAGAAAGTTGCAAATCAAGACATTTTATACCTGCTATGTTGAATGCGCTGCAGCCAATCACAAAACTAAGTATGTGTGTTCCTCTGTGCCTTTTATAAAGGCAGAAAGAAGGGTGAAAGTATTTCTGTAATGGAACTTTTACCGAAAAAACATTACACACAAATTCCTAGAGAGCACTTTGAAGTAACGCACCAATTTCCCTTTACAGAGGTCTGTACTTGACAAGTACGGTCAAAAGATTTGTACGCCTCTCTGTGGACCGACGTCCCATTCCACATAGAGCGAGTCCTCAAAGGCTTCTAGCGTCCTCGTAACGCTTCGGTTACCTATGAGTGCCATTCGCAATTACTGCAATTTTTATTTTCCCTACCGAATAGCAGCACGGAGCATTTCGGTGAAAAAAAGAATTTAAAACATCTAGAAGATAAAATGAGAATTTCGCAGAAATGCATTAATTAGCTTTACCCTATGTTTCGTTATTTTATAGTTTTACATTTATTGCAAAGATGTAACTGGATAGAGTATTACATATAGATTTGTCGTAGGGTATTATTCGCAATAATATATTTTATTCCTGCATTCTGCATTTAAAGGCCTTTAGTCGCACATGAAGGTGGTCATTTAGATGCTATATTTTAAAAATCTTATGTTACACTCACATGACTTCCCTACTCTTGCACAAAATATTTTGACAAACGCTTATTCTCCATCTACTTCATGTTAATCAATATAAAAATTTGCAGAAACTATCGTATTGCTAATTTTTTATAGGTGCAACGCGAATATGGTAGCCTTTAAGCGATAGTCAAATATTTTAAGAGCTGTATGCTATGTGGAGAGTTCTATTCTCTCTGTATATCTAGGACATACGGGAAAAAACTAATAAACAATTCCTATTTGAAAAAAGGTATTTGAAAATTCAAACAAATAACAAATAATATCTCAGAAATGGTTAATCAAAATTGTTAGAGCCATTTTTGAGAAAATCAAAATTTAAGAAAAATATTCCATATAAAGGGTAGTCTGGGATGAGGGGATTTTCTTGAAAATCTTCCTGTCACATCTTTAAAAAATATTGAACCTGAATACCACGTTTGGTATTTATCCGACTTTTCGTTTTTGAGTTATGCTGTTCACACACGGATCTCTTTCTAAAAATGCTTTTTTGGATTCAGGGGCCTCAAAACATGTATTTCCGGTGAAATCTCGATATCGAACTTTTGGGTGTAATGCAATACTTCCCCTACTTACTACACGTAGTAGAGAAAGTAAAAATGTGAATCAGAATTGAAAAAAGTTCTAGGCAAGCCGGCATTCGAACCACAGATCAGCGCTCTATCATTAAGCATAGATACTTGCGATGTGGAAAAATTCTGGTTGTGTGGATATTTGAAAGATTGTGTATATCAGGGACATATCCGATCTCTGCCTAATCTGAAGGTTAGCATACAATGAATGACAAGTCACTCTAATTTCACCAGATCAATTACTGTCGACCATGCCGTGTAACAGATAGAAACTGTTGCTGAATTCGGTTACCGCGTTGAATAAGGTTTGTAACAATAGATCCTAATAGACATTATCACGTTTTTGATCTTTCCTGCTTTTTCCTGCGTTCATGCCACATTCTGACTGCTCACAGGGCCATGTTTCCACCTGGTGGCAAGACACGGAACTAATTATTTTTTGGCATAATTCGCAAATGCATCTCTTAATTAGTTCATCTACGAGGTTTCAGGCTGGTACATCTTTACAGTCCGCTCTGTGGCACACTGGACACCGTCACTTTAATTATGAACATCCGGTATTAGTTTTCACGGGAATGTGTAGGCTATCATTTCATTTTAAACCTGACATAATGAAATGATTATCAACAATGCCGTTATCAAAATTGCCAAAATAATGTGTTATCTACTAACGCTCTTAGCATTGTTAGAAACGTGAGGTTAAGTAGACATGTTCTTCTCCAATGAAATCATATTTTCACATTTTGCAACCTTGAAAGCTATCTCCAATACACTCATTCATTCATTCATTCATTCATTCATTCATTCTGTGTTTATCCTCATCTTATGTAGGACTTACACCCCCCAGGACTTACAGGCGGGTGCCTGGGGTCAGAGGCCGGTCCAGGAGCAGACACTCATGGAGCAGACAGAATAGCCAGGATGGTTGATCAGCCCGATGCCTGGAATGGGATGAAGGAAGTAGATGAAACGAAACGATGGCGAAATGGATGAAAGGAAAGGTGATGATGGAGCAGTTGGTGAGAAGCCGGAGAAAACCCGCCCCGACGTCGCTTTGTCCACCACAAATCCTACATGCGGGTCCCTGGGATTGAACCCGGGCCGCCTCGGTGAGAGATGTATCTCAAAAGTGACTTGGTATGTTGCAAGTGTTTTTAATTTTCGAGGTTTATTAGTAGCAGCCCTTATTAGGGTTAATTTGTACACTATGATGGTTCTTTTATATTAACCATCAATATCAATATGCTGGGAAATTGAATCAAAAAGAAGATGGGTACCGGACTTAGAATCGAAAGTTCCAAGTCTGATTTAACCTAAATACGGTTAGTATGAACAGGCTATCATCTAATAGCTTTTACTTTCATGTTAATGTTTATTAACACCCCAGGATAAACAGTCATATTGCTAGTTTTTAAAAGAACACATGCATGTAAGTTGTACAGAGGAGAGAGAGAGCGGAAGTAGAAACGGAAAGACAAGAAGGGGTAGTGAGACAAAAGAAAGTGAGTAGGGGTGAGAGAGGGAGGAGGCGAAGTGAGAAACAGGACAGAGTAACAGGGAGTCAGAGAACATTTAACTCAATTACGCAAGCAGAGTGGCGGGTTCTACTAGTATAACATAAAAATACATGCACACTCTCATTTTGAAGCACAGAAATGTATAATAGTAGGTATATTACGATACAACTTGATCGACTTCATCTCGTACATTCTCTTTCGAGTTTCTGCAAAGCACTTAACGCATGTGATTACATACTATTTTTTCGAGACAGTAAATAATATAAATATTTACGCAAAAATAAAATTAATTACTATCAGCTGTTCAGAAGTAGTATCAAGGTCTACCGCACTAGTCTCTGTATACTGGTCATTGATTAGTCACGCCTGGTAGTGTTCACCAAGCCAGTCAACAACTGAAAGGAAAATGGCTGCTTGCACCAAAAGAATTATATTTAACTGCATGCCGTGAATTAAATCACAAGCAAATTTTAACAAATTAAGGGAAATAAAAACCATAAAATTTAAATGGCAAAATTAAACCAGGAACTATGATTATATTACATTTCTGCAACCGTAAATACGCATTCAGTAGTTGGAGTTTTATTAACATCTGCGGTAAAAATGCAAAACCAATTAAGTGCAGGAATTTCGAATTCCCACGCGTTTTAACGTGGGCGGAAAGTGGATAAGAAGCACTATCGTCGAAAAAATAAATTGTTAGTAACAAATTGTGCGTAAATAAATGTTGTAGGTAACATCCCACGCTCACTTGTTTCACTCATCTACGTTAGCATCATTTTCCCGCCGAATAGGCTAATGTGCGAAAATACCAGAGATCAAAGGCTTGCTAATCGGAACTCTTCTGTAATACAGCACTTTCATTTGCTAACCACTTGGAGCAGTTTATTGCAGTAATCTAGATTGCAGCTCCAAGTGGAGCCTATTCCCTAGATAGCAGCTGACAGCCGAGGGTAGAGCGTGTAGCTGTGACAACAACCAATAACAAAGCTTATTTTACCGTCACGTCACTGTTCAGCTGCCGGCTTTTCAGGGTAAAGCAGCTTTTGTGATGTCACGCAAAAGGGTGGCGTTTTATGTTTGAGAATGCAGCACTTCAGTGATGTGCTGAGTTTAATCTTTTCGCTTAATTCCTAGTTAATAAAATTAAATACATTTACCAATCACGTTTTAAGTTTATCACAAGTAATGCCACCGGTGAGTTCATCAAAGCGAATTTAAAATTATCTGTTGCATTTATTTAGACTCTTCCACAAATAAACTAATACATTATGTAAATAACAGCGATTATCAGATATGTACGTATAAATACAAACTAATCAGCTTATTTGTGGCATTTTTCTATCCGTAATAAGTAATATGCGTTAAACAGTATCATGTATTATAATGAAGCATAGAGAGGGAGGATGAGAGAGTTTGCGTACTTTAACTTTACTCTCAAAATGGCCAAACGGATTCCTTAGGAACTTGGTATATCTAGTTCTCAGAGAATAGGACACAGTCATGGCAATTTGGTTATTTTCTCCACAGAATGCTTTTCATTGACGTTTCTGAAAAATATTGCGGAACAAAATGTTCAAGTGGCTGCCTCTATGCCCTAGTGATTAACATGTTAGCTTCCAAATCCAGAGGTCTCAGGCTTGATTCCAAGCTGGAAGATGGGAATTTTCTTTAGCGAGAATTATCTTCTCAAGATAAGGGAAAACCTCAGTAAAAAAGCTTATCCAATAACTCGCCCTAACGGAGATTTGAACTCTGTGATGCAGACACGCTACCCCACACAACGGGGTGGACTCGCAACCTCATTGTTTGGACTCTTGCGTTGCTATGTCGTTCAGCTATTTATACGCACACTTATTTTCATCTTTTCCTGTTCAAAATGAATACTTAACGTTTTCCTATCATTCTACTATTGAATCATCACGAATTATGCAGATTATTTACATTTAGAGTTGGGTAATTTTAAGCTCTAGGTGCCCCGGGCCCATTTGAACATTGGATTGGATTGTGAAGCGGAGGAGATTCGGTACCGATCCAGTAAATATGGTTATTGTACCGTTGCCCCATGAGGGGGGTGCCGCCGGGAAGGAGGAATGGTATGAAGGGGTACACCGAGCGGTCTGAACCAGGAGTAACGGCACAGCAATGACAGGGTCCCTCAATTTCCAGATAAAGACGCTCCGGCCGTCGGACGGCAGATCGGAGATCCCGTCACACAGAGCCCAAACGCCCTCTCCAAGGGACGGTTCTTAAGCCCGGCAATCAGCCGAAGGCCGAGAGGGAGTAAGTGTACACAGAACATCCTTATTCCCTGTCACGCTGCACCGAAACACCATCGCCGACACTTTCAACACTTAAATAGACCAAATGAAGTGAAGGATGACTGAAACGATTACTGGAACGAAATGGAGGGACAGAAAATTCGGGGGATGAAAGAAACCACTCCAGCATTCGCCTAACGACTTGGAAAACTGCCCGAAAAAACATAGGTCAGAGTGGGCGGTCGCCGGGGATCGAACCTGGAACCTCCCGATTGCGGGGCACAGACGTTACCGCATGAGCCATCCCGCTCGGTATTCGAACTTCATTTCAACCATTTTCATTCATTCTTCGTCCATTAGGATCTAACCTGGTTAAAGGTGTTAAACTTTTAAGGATGTGGAGCGACACATCGCAGAAGAGAAGAGGAGGAGAAATTATAAAGCAGACGATATTCTAATAGAATATAAAAAAATACGTATTGTGTTAGGTACCGAGCCAGATGGTTCCGCGGTAACGTGTGAGGTTCGCATTCGGGAAGTTGCGGGTTCGATTCCGGTGGACCGCCCACTGTGACCTTGGGTTTCCTCGTGGTTTGCCCTGATCGGCGGTTGGGCTGGTTTCTAATCTAACACGACTTCCTTTCATAATTTTTCTTTCATTATCTTTCCTTCTCATCTCTCAGATATTTTTTTCTAGGTTTCGTATGGCGGTGCTGGACAGATAGCGCGGATCTTGCTCAAAGGAAAAAGTGCTCTCTCTGGACACTAAACGGTTGCTTAGTCGACGGGTCGTTCATCGCCTCTACAGGCAGTTCTGGAAGTTGAACGGGTCTTCGAACCTGGAACTGTTAGGGACTTCCGCGCGTCTCTGTGGCCTGTAGCCCATTTTGGTTCCTTGGCTTCATCCCTTCCTCCAGAATGATGGTGGCCACAATAGATCTGTGTATGTCGCAGTCCGTGAAGTGTTTGGCCGAGGTTTACAATTCTAATTAAAAGTCGATAATTCTTAGAGTATGGAATTTCAGCAGGATGTTACCAGTTTTTCACTGCAACTGTAACAATGCATTTAAAATCGTTGCGTCGTCTCTAACTATACATGTGCGGTAGAGAGATTACATTTTGATAAATACTATTGCTTTTGACATTTAGTTACAGGATTATGACGTCAGTCCTGCGCCGTGGCTCAATGGGCTGAGTGTGGGGCTCACATTCTGGGCCACAGAATGTGGTAGAGTTCGTTCCCATGCATTGGAATGCGGATTTTAAGTCCCAAGTGATAGGACCGATCAGTGCACCTAGGATCGTGAAGAAATTCATGGGTTGCGACAGGCAGCGAACCGGGTCACGAGAGCCCATGCGTAAGTGGGCGTGAGGCCGACAGTCAGGTTGGTAGGCCCAGGCCCCACACGCACTATGTGTCACGGGATTATTCTTCTTCTTTTCCATCAAGCATTAAACCTTTACAAGGCTTGTTGCGTGATCCAAATGTTTAATTTATTGATTTATCCATTGTTTCATGGGTCTTCCGACATTTCGTTTTCATTTAGGTATGTATTATCCATTGCAAACCAGAAAATTCCAGTTTCACTGAAAACAAACTCTTTGTATTATCCGCGAGAAAGCAGTTCGCAAACCCCGTCCCTAATGGCTGCTTGTTCCCCTCCCACGTGCTTGTTGAACACTATTTAATCTATAAAAAGGCGCCCTGCGTGAGAATCATAGTTCAAAATGCAACCTGAGGTAACAATATATTTTATAAGTATGCGGCAATAAACAGTTTACTTACGTTAATTACAATCCTTGGGCAAAAGTGCAACACCCAAATCCGAATCCTCCTAAGATGACTCAGCTGCCATATCAGTATCAGAACTACTCTCCAAAATAATGACAAACTTATCCACAATTCCACAGCACTGTCGCACTTAAGTGTCGGGTATTTTTGTAATAGTGAGTTGAATATATGAAGTATTGTTTGTTTTTAGCCACTTTTTAACTGTTTCCCGCTTCTGTGTTGAACAGTTTATTCGCAGTACACCCACCTTCCTCTGCCATGTAAACTCAAATACCAACTGACTAAATCACAAGATTTGACCTGAGCTGAGCTGTGTGTTAGTGTATTATGAATGAAGTTCGCTTATCATATATCGTGTGTTACGCAAAGTGTTTATTCCGTACTCGGATAGCACCTCTGGGAATTCGTTGCTGCATTTCTTGTGTATGTAAGATATTGGCAGTCGTTTATATGGTTGGTATTAACAACCAAGATGCTCTCGGCGTTAGCGCAATAGCAGGCGATAATCATATTTTGTAATCTCTTAACAGCTAGTATATATCCATTACCTTTAACGATGAGTTCTTATGATAACCGCAATAAAATGTGCAGTTCTATACCTTTCCTGCTCTAATATTTCATAATATAATACATGTATTAAGGAACTATTTACGTTGGCGTAAGAGTATATTCTTGGGTTCGTGACAAGCCGAAGCACGTGCTTCTGTTTACATCAGAGGGACTCTGGTTTGGAATGGACCATAGTGGAGCATTTTACTTGGATAGCATTCCTCATTCAGTCTCTCTACGTGTTATAGCCACTTTTGTCTGTTCTGCTCTATTTTTTTCATTTAGATTAAAGATCCTTAATTGTTTTCTTATGTCATCATTCTTTATTCTATCTCTTCTAGTGACTCCTAATACTGTTCTTAAAAATCTCATTCTCGCTGCCTGTAATCTGCTTTTATCTCTATTTGTCATTCTCGAAGTTTCGCTACTATATAGAGCAACTGGAATAATCATGATTTTATTCTTTAAAGTTCTTTTAATTGCTCCACATATTTTTAAAATATTTTCTATTTTAGTTCAAATACCTGCTTCTTTAATAATGATACTGAAGTTCCTAAAATTTAAATAGGTTTTACTTGTTCAATTATATTGTTAAATAATATAAGCTTACATCTAAACGGATGGGTTCCGTAAAAAGCTATGGATTTAGTTTAGTTTTTGATATGTCCAAATGATAATTAAAAACTATGTTATGTAGTTCAAATAGTGCTCTTTCTAGCGTATCTTCGTTATCAGATATAATTACATGGTCATCAGCATATAGGAGTGCCATTGCAAAACTTTTCCTATTATAATCAGAAGTTATATTTAAGATATTTAGCCGCTGTTTCAAGCGGGATTATATTATTATTATTATTCTTATTCTTATGTCAACGTGACCAAGAGGGAATATTGCGGATTAGGTGAGTTTGCGGGGAAAGATTTCCAAATGTAAAAGCTTCTCTAAAGATGTTACATAGCTCTTTCTCTCCCTCATAAACACACACTGAGAAATGAAGTTTGTTGCTTCTCGTATGGAAAGTCAGTTTGAAGTAGGAGTTGTATTGTAGTTCTCATGTTGGGGAGCCGAACTTGAAGTTCGTTGCAACCGCACGTATAGTACCCGCTTTCCGGTAGCCTTCGCCCCAAATGTACTTTCCGGTGGCCCTTGCCCCCCCAAAAATGTTTAAAAATATTAACTTTGTAATTGTTTTAAATGTTTCGTTAAATATTATATATTTTTGTTTGCCTAGGCTGCATCAGTATTTTTGTTAGAGACATGTTTCTTTTTTCAGGGAGCGGTGCGACTGAAGAATGTAGGCTTACACAGATTATAATTTTACTTCGCTCCTTTTATTAATCCTTGACATAATTTAAATAACACCACTGATATAGAGAAAGAGAGCTGTGAGACACTTTTTAACACGTAAACTATTTTCGTCTCACACTAAATACGTATTAAACTTCTCGAGGGCACGTTTCGCGTCCGATTAGGAACACTGTCTATAACCAACGCGTCCAGTTATGAGTACTGTCTACAAGCAACGCGTCCAGTTATGAGTTCTGTCTAGAAGCAACTGACTTGATTTCAACCGCCTAAATTTGCAAATTTCTGTATTAATAGTCTCTGATTGGCTAATGCTAGTCCAATAGAATACCTTCGTTTAAGTAAAGTATTTTCCGGTTATTGATTGGCTATTTATAAACTGTCTCAAAATTTACATTATTGTTGCTCCAATAATGACCAATAGCATTATTACACTTTCTTACTCACTATTGCCTCAAGGTTACCTCATTGTTACTTCATTATTAGCAACTTTTAACCTATTATTCTCACAGCTCCTACATTATTAAATTACGTAATACATTTACATAACATTATTGAACATGTATACAATAATATAAACATATACAATGACTGTAATATACACTTTTTATATATTGTTACATACACATATTGCTTTAAGGTGGGCAGTAACTGAATTTATATATTATATAATTAGACTGAATCATTTAAGCGTTAAAAATACTGTCTCAGCACACACACACACACACACTTGCATCACCTGATATAGGTTCAGGAGAGCTGAAATCCATACTTTGATGAAATTTTGCTACATAACTATGTTTGGGTGGAATACCTATTTCCCTTATTTTCTTAAATAAGCTACAGAGGAAGTAAGCAAAGAAATCCTGAATAGGTAAGTCAGTTTCATAGTCTCCATTTGCTTGCACATCTGTTTAAGTAGACATGTTCTTTTGAATCCATCTCCTTTAAGCATTGCGAAATTGAGGGAGTTTCCGTGGGCAGTAAAAGCTGCTGAAATTTATTCTCAAAACATCAGTGTATGATGGTAGTACCTGATCGAAACGAATGTGCTCAGAGATATTAAAACTGGAAAACAGGATATATTGCGGTTTCGGGGCTAACATAAATCCTTCTAATGCTGGAATGAGTGAGACAGAAACTGGTAGCAGAGAGCAGGTAAACTGAAAGCTGACTAACTGCCATTTCTTTTTATGAGAATAACATCTGTGGCATCTAAAACATGCAAACTGATTCCATATGAGCTAAACGTTTAGTCCTAACAAGAAAAAACATTGTTTATTGCAATATATTGTCATTATATACGAGGTAATATAACTTGTTAAGCTTTACAAATAGTGCATCTGCAGGCTGAAGCCAAATACATGTTCTGTTTTCATCTACCCTCAAGATTTTAGCCGCATAAGATTAAAATTGTAGCTTACTTCGTTAAACGACCAACATAACTGTTGATTACAGATTTTTCATGAAGTTATTAAGTTTCAACACAAACTTTGAGAGTTTAATGACTGAGTAACTATAAATTAAAAAAGAAACTATGAAATCTGGCGGGTTTGCTCAGGTAGTAGCATCTGAGTCACGATTTTGAGAAGTCCGATGTTTAAACCCCGAGTTGATTGATCATTCTAACCAAGGGGTTGTCGTGAATTTCCCTAATCGCTATACAAATGCCGAGATGGATTCTTAGGTATCATAAAAGCATCATCCCTACTTGAACCTTCACGCGCAGTAAATGGTTGTGTACAGCTTATGCGGAGAATGTGCTTAAGGTTTTAGGCTGGAAACCTACCCGAACCTATCCTTGAGGATAGGGGAGCAATGAAAGTACAGTCTATAGTGATACACCATCTGCAAATATTAAACTCCCCACTGCGTTGAGTTTCCCACCATTAAATCCTCACTTCATTGCTTCCTCCCACATGCCGAGTAGGCCAAATACTAGCCAATACCTTGGCACTAATCCATACCTTCACTTCTCTGCGCTATGCATTCTATATTTGCTTCTAATTTACAAAATGCCAAATGGTGGTTTAAGCCACTGATAAATAAGAGCCTACTAAGCAGGATATTAGCATTTTTAACTATTGGTAAAGTAGGTATTGTATTATGTTCCATCCAAAAGTGCGATATTGAAATAAGCAGAATTACATCCTTCGAGTTCCACTGAACCGAAAAAAGAGCCCATAGGAAAACATCCGTGTGCATGTGTATCTGTTTATAAACAGCATCATTCGAAGCCGAAAATTCGGATAAACACCAAACTTCATCCTACAGGTTTCTTAAACCTAGGCCAAAATTTGTAAGCACAGTCCTCTACTCCAAAATACTCTTTACATTGTAATTAATTGCACTTTCGCACAAACCTTGTGTAGGACAAGTTGAAAAGTTAGAATCAGATTGAAAAATGTAACGCCACAGCCGGGACTTGAACCAGGTTTCCTCCTGGTTGCACTAATCAACTAAACTGCAGTGTGTGATCAAAAGTATCCGGACACCCCACAAACATTTGTTTTTCATCTTAGGTGCATTGTGCTGCCACCTACTGCCTGGTACTCATTATCCGCAACCTCAGTAGTCATTAGAATCGTGAAACAGCAGAATGGGACGCTCCGTGGAACTCACAAACTTCGAAAGTGGTCAGGTGATTGGGTGTCACTTGTGTCAGATGTCTGTACGCGAGATTTTCACACTCCTAAACATCCCTAGGTCCACTGTTTCTGATGTGATAGTGAAGTAGAAACGTGAAGGAACATGTGCAGCACAAAAGCGTACAGGCCGACCTCGTCTGTTGACTGACAGAGACCGCCGATATTTGAAGAGGGTCGTAAAGAGCAATAGGCAGACATCTATCCAGACCATCACGCAGGAATTCCAAAATGCATCAGGATCCACTCCAAGTACTATGACAGTTAGGCGTGAGGTGAGAAACCTTGGATTCCATGGTAGAGCGGCTGCTCATAAGCCACACAATACGCAGGAAAATGCCAAAGGAGCGTCAACATTACATGATTGAAGAGTGGCAAAACGTTGTGTGGAGTGACGAATCACGGTACACAATGTGGCGATTCGATGGCAGCGTGTGGGTATGGTGAATGCCTGGTGAACGTCATCTGCCAGCGTGTGTAGTGCCAGCAGTGAAATTCGGAGGTGGTGGTGTTATGGTGTGGTCGTGTTTTTCTGGAGGGGGTTTGCACCCCTTGTGCGTGGCACGATCACAGCGCAGACCTACATTGATATTTTAAGCTCCTTCTTGCTTCCCACTGTTGAAGAGCAATTCGGGGATGGCGATTGCATCTTTCAACACGATCGAGCACCTGTTCATACTGCACGGGCTGTGGCGGAGTGGTTACACGACAATAACATCCCTGTAATGGACTGGCCTGCACAGAGTACTGACTTGAATCCTATAGAACACCTTTGGGATGTTTTGGAACGCCGACTTCGTGCCAGGCCCCACCGACCTACATCGATACCTCTCCTCAGTTCCGCACTCCGTGAAGAATGGGCTGTCATTCCCCAAGAAAGTTTCTAGCACCTGATTGAAAGTATGCTGCGAGAGTGAACACTGTCATCAAGGCTAAGGGTGGGCGAACACCATATTGACTTCCACCATTACCGATGGAGGGAACTTGTACTTCATTTTCAGCCAGGTGTCCGGTTACGTTTGATCACGTAATGTATGTTTCTATTCTTTGCATGTAAATATTTTCGTTACTTTTTATTTTCTAGATATGGCTAACAATTTTGATTACACTTCCAAATGCTTAAGACATTTCCCTTAGCAATAAAACGCGTATATTAAATTTTCTGTGAATAGTGTGTGATATTATCTACATTATAAATGAATTTTGCATAGCATTGAACATTGGAGATTCAAAATGTTTCAAAATATTCGTGTTCACAACTTTGATTTTTTTCCAGGCTGTACTAATGGGCTATGTAAGTAATTACTTTCTTCTCTGATATGGATTCGTTAATAACGGAACGTTTCTTAGATGTGTGAACAGTTGTTTTCTGCATTTCCGTAGTGTACATTTAAGCAAATTCATATTGCTTAAGGGGAGATTAAAAGCCCTACCTCACGATGTTAATTTGCAAAATTCATCACCCATTATTTTAGAAACTGTTTAAGATATCAGGCATACATTTTTGCAGGATGTAGAGGCATGCCTTACGAGTTCATTGATGTTCCTTTATATATAAGTTGGTTTATTAAAGAAAAAATAACTTCCTTCGATTAAAATATAACAGAAATTGCTTTTTTTCAAATAATAAAACGTATTAACAACAAAGTGGAACCAAAGTAACACTTAAGGGGTGGTTTTATTACCCTTTTAGTTTAATTTAGCTATCTTCATAAGTTTGAGAAAACGGGCCATTATATCAGAAAATGTCATTCATAGAAAAAGTTGTTCAAAGCAAAAATGGAGAAACCAAACTTTGTATTTGCTTGAAAGAAACCAAAAGAATTGAGAACATAGAAACTTCCATATTTAATATTAGTAACAATTTGTAGAGCAAAACTACCTAAAGGATGACATGCAGTTTTTCTTTCCACTGAGATCATATTGGAGTTATAATTTGTTTTTCTTCTGAGTAATGGTGCAGAGTTCACAGTACAAAATGTCACATGCATAGCCATTTTTAAAACATATTGAATATATAAGCATCATGTCTACAGTTACAGAATATATATGAAATTAAAGAGGAAATTCAAATTTATAACACATCAAAAGCTAAAAGTGCATTTTTGGCAATTTTCGCACTTAACTTGAGATTATTTCCAAACAAACAGCTACCGTGATTAATTCTAACTTGAGTAGGATAATCACTTTGTAGAAGGGAATATATAAGGAATTACGTAAAGATTTAATGGATAAAGAAGATCGTGCGAGTTTGGTCATTTCACCCAGAACTCATATCGACGTCTAATAACAAATATATGTTTGTGACTCATTGAATACTGAAAAAATCTGATGTGTTACACTCACATGACTTTCTCTACTCTTGTACAAACTATTTTTACAAACGCTTATTCTCCATATGCTTCAGGTTAATCGAGATATCGAGATGTCAATCTTATTGGTAATTTTCTTCTAGATGCAAGGGGAATATGGTAGCTTTTAAGCGATAGTCAAATATTTTAACGCTGGTTGCTATGTGGCGCATTCCATTCTCTTTGCATGTCCAGGACATAAAGAAATGAATAACGAATTTGAGAAAAAGTATAAGTATTGGAAAATTTAAGGAAATAACAAGCAATATCTCGAAAACGGTTCACTCAACAAAAGAAATGTATATGACATAAGTTGTGTATTTTAACGCGATCTACATTTTTTGTGTAGTAAAATTTTGTCTATCTCTTATGGTTTACCAGTTATGCAAAAGTCGTTCACAATGAAGAATACTTTTGGAGACATTCCCAGAAAATTCGAGATATACATTTGATTTCTCATGACATTATCTTAAACATAGATATTTTCATCAAAATCGTTAGAGCCATTTTTGAGAAAATTAAAATTTTTGAAAACTCTTCCATGTAAAGGATAACCTGGGGTGGGGGATTTTCTTGAAAACCTTCGTGTCGCATCTCTGGAAGATACTGAACATAAATACCAAGTTTGGTGTTTATCCGACTGTTCGTTTTTGAGTTATGCTGTTCACAGACACACACACACACACGCACAAACACACACACACACACTGACACACACACGGACATGTTTCCAAAAATGTTTTTTTTGGATTCAGGAGGTCTCAAAACATGTATTTCCGGTGAACTCTCGGTATCGAATTTTTGGGTGGAATGCAATACTTCCCCTACATATTATACGTAGTAGAGAAAGTAAAAAAGTTTTAAATATGTCAGCATATAACTTTCTATGGATACAGTAACTCATAGTTGGATGACTACAAAACTGGAAATTTAAGTTCGTCTTCCAAGAAAGTGACACGAAGATTTTTAAGAAAACCCGCCACTTAAGCTACCCTTTAAGTGGAAATACGAGGGCAGTCCAGAATGCCCCAGACGTTTTGGCCTATAGTGGCGATGAGTAGGGCTAGAGCCGCCATCTTGGGGTCAGAACGTTCCTACATTCAGTACGCATCCAGCTGTGGTAGCGTGAGGACTGTGCCTTCCTTATTGTGCTCTCTGTGAGTTGTTAATAGAAAATCCCGCCACTTGTGAAGTGAAATTTGTCGTGAACTTTGTGATGTTAACGGGCAGGGAATAATGAGTGAAAGCCGAGTCAGGCAATGGTGCATTGATTTTAAAAATGGCCGTACCAATGTTCACGACGAGGATCGCAGTGGTAGGCCTAGCCTTATGGCTGATGAACTGTCAATGCAAATCAATGACAAAATTCGTAAAAATCGTCGTTTCGTGATTACAGAACTTTCGGAACATTTTCCCCAAATTTCACGGAGTTTGGTGCATCAAATTGATGCTTTGATACTGACACTGAACTGCATGTCGGTGTAAACCAGTGGTTGAAGTCGCAGGCGGTAGATTCCTACAGAGAGGGTATTGAAAAACTTGTGCCACAGTAAGATAAATGCCTCAATTTGAATGGTGATTATGTAGAAAAATAGCTTAAGAGTGTAGCTTTCAAATGTAGATAATAAATGTTAATATTTGCATTTTGTTAATTGTGTATTTTAAAACGTCTGGGACTTTCTGGATTACCCTCGTACTTTTCTCACAATGTCTCTCACATGTTTGCTCAACATATACATTTTATATTTTGGCTTGAGAATTAAAATTGAAACTTTTAATTTCCTGTAATTAGCCATTTTAAGACCCCTTGATACTGAATATAGTATAAGTATGAAACCATGAGGGATAGACAGAAAATTGCTTTGGTAAAAAATGTATAACTCCTTAAAATGTACAATTTTCGTCACTTTATATAGATTTTACTGTTTGAGATATTTCCTGTTTTTGGTCGGCTACACACTTAACACGGGATATATCTCTTGGTTTGTTTAACTTTAGGCCATGCAAAGAGTATTCAGAACAGCAAGTATACAACTTAGCAAGGTTTTTTTTTAATTTTGGCTGCCGTACACTGTATACTGAAACCATTTTAGAAACACTTATCATAATTAAAAAGCAGAAATATCCTTACAAATAATTTGTATGCCTTAAGTCTTTTAGCTGTGATACATCAGGGATTCCATAACAACTTTCAATAAATGTGCAAGATTTTGAGGGAAATTTTACAAAGTTTATATTTATTTGTTTTGTATTAACATGCAATTTATATTATATACTGTATGAGATTTAGAAAATTTTATAGCAAGCTACTCTGAACATAATTTATTATAAATTTCAGAATAAAACTTTATGTGGTAGCGTCTGTCAAAAAGCCTTGGCTGTTCTGGTTACCGATACTGTGTTAGTAAACAAATATTTTTGGCAATGCCGACTTGTTAATTGCTTAGAATTACCGTCAACAACGCTTAAAGTCGGCAAAAATTATAAATGCTATGGTTGTGATTTATCATGAATTATAGTAATAGAATTGCACTTTCGTGTAGTTGCGTATTTTTAGAACTTCAATACGGAGGGCGCAGGCTTTTTAGATCCCTTAAACACATAGTTAAGTTGTTAACAAACTTTTTAACTGGAAGCCGAATACTTTTTTACACGAGAAATACTGCAGGAAGTAAGACGAGCCAGGTTTCTTGTGTTTTCAAGCGTTCAGATCCGGAGGTATCCTTTGAAAGTAGTTAAAATTGAGTACCCGCATTTTTCTTCCACGTTGGTCGTCATTTTTTACTCCGTTGCTTGCTTTATCGCTCAAGGTGTAAATGCAAGTCTTTGCAGATTATCCACGCATGTTTGGAATATTTTATATCGTTTGTAACGTTATTTTCTTTCCTTTATCTTCTTATACTTCTTCCACAAGGAATAGGCCTTTCTGTCCCTAGTTAAACATATCAGTCTATCTCGTTCTTGGACTTTCTACTAGGCGATATCATCTAGTACATAATATAATAAAATAATTGTTGGTATTCGTTCCTCTTTAATCCTTTTTCATTTGAGTTCTATACATCTAACTGTTTCCGAATTTCTTCATTTCTTTGTTTGTCTAAAAGAGTAAATCCTGCTACTACTCTTGAAATATCATCTCTACTGTTTCTATTCTTTTCCTGCCTGTCTATTCATTGTTCAATTTTCACTTCGCATGCTGCCATTGGTCCAGTCATTACTTTATAGAGCTTCATTTGTGTTGCTTTTGACGTTGTTTCATTTGTCTTAATTTGTATAATTTTGTATTGAGGTCTTCAATTTTACTGCGTGGTACGTTAAAACCTCGGCAATTAAAGCTAGAGACTTTCTCTATTATTTCTTAATTTATAACCATCTTATAACTTATATGATTTTCTCTCCTAAAAAGGTCGTCCTCCGTGGACTAGTGATACCGTGCTAGCCTCTAGTTCCCAAGGTCGCGGGTTGAAACCCAGTGGAGGGCGAAGAAATTTTTCGGGTGTAAAATTCCTGGGCATGGCTTCTTTCGGAAGGGAAGTAAAACCGGTGGCCAAGTGTCGTAGATTTACGACACGTAAAAGAACCCCAAACCTGATAAAGAGGCCTCTGAGCAAAATTACCGATCTTTCACGCCCAATATAGAATGGGACGCTAAGAAGCATAGTAGTTAAAGAGCGTCCATAAATAACAAAAAACTCAAACTCTAAACACTCAAACTCTCCTAAAAATCTATTGATTTTGTCATGGCTGTTGAAGTCTTTAAATAATTATATGCCTCCATTATATCTTACAGGTTCTTCACACTTCTTTGCAACCCATCTTCTGTTACTTAAAAAATAACACCATCGTCAGGAGTAGGATTATTTTTCAGCATGCTGATTACAAAATTTATGCATACTGCGAGAAACAGAGGCCTTAGTGCTGCTCTCTATATGACTCCATCATCACGATGAAGATGTATTTTATTTTATTTCATATCGTCTAATCTTGTTGGTGCCTCTAGAGCCAATCGTAATGTTTTTCATATCTTCGTGCTAGAATATGCAATTATCTCTTTCAGAATCGTTTCCCTGTAAGTTATTATCAAAGTAATGCAAGAATAGATACCAGTAATCCTACAAATGCGATTTTGCCTCAAGGCATTCGTTATGTAGTTATTATCATGGAGTGCAATTCCTTAAGCGGTTCTGGAAATAGATCTGCTCTAAGGAATCGTAATTATTTCCGTTCAGTAAAATATTTCGGTTCCCGTCTCTATCGATGCTGACGTCACGCCTGCCTGTAGCTGCGGTTGCTCTGTTAATCCAGCGGGCGATTACATTAATGAGCTGGCTTTAGCCTAGTGGAGGGGGCGGCTGTGTTCTAATGCATCCGTTTTCTCTTTGAGTGTCACTTAGCGAGGCTGGGCTCTAATGCCAGTATTCTTCTCTAATGAGAGAGCAAGCCCCGCTACATGGAGTGGAAGACATCTGCAGTAAAAGTATCAACTCGGAAAGAAAGATGAAAGAGAAAAGGGAGGGCCCGAAAACGCAGTTTCTAATGAGGGTTGCGTTCCAATGTGTGTAATGGCTTTCGCGCAATCAACAGCGAATGCTGAGTGAGGTATTAACTTGATCGGGCTGCAGAGCAACATAGACACAAATTACTTTGCATTCTTGCTTCTGAGTTCAAAGAAAGAAAACAACAGCAGTGGTGTCGTTCGTGCTTGTATGTATGTGTGTGTGAGAGAGAGAGAGAATTCATTTATAAATAATAATAATAATAATAATAATAATAATAATAATCGACCTCACTTTAAGCTATACTTGCAGGCTTTCAAATGTGGTAAAACAGAGATAAATAGCACGAAGTTAGATCTGGGCTTGCTAATGTTATAGAATACCTTATTATTTACCAACTAATGGCTACCAATTAGTGCGTATTAATATGCATTATCAACATTTCTTTGGTATTTAGTTTGAGTAAAATAAGATTGTCCATTATATAGAGTTATAAAAATCTAAAGAATTTTCCATAAGGAAATGTTCCTTACGAAATCACGTGGACAGGCCTATCCAATAGATCGCGTAGAGTTGACTTAACGATAAGAACAGTTCCACAGCATGAACACATGTTAGAAAAACACTCACATCTTCCCTCGACGAGGACCAGTTAACCAGGTTACTGTAAATTAACAATAACAGAGTACTGTAAACAAGGATTAATTTGTTAATAAAATGTCGTTAAGATTTAACCAATTAATGTCTTGCAGCTTAGCTCTTTGTTCCGATTGCTTGCCTTATAAGTAGCCACAGACCTTTAAGAATCATCATCCTGTAAGGTTCAGACTAAATAGCCCGTTCCGAGAAGGTCATAAGTGTAGTCCATCTTTTACGGGGTCGGCCAATATCTCTTGTTCCACTTGGGTTGTATAGATAAGCTCTCTTTGGTATTCTATGAAGTAGGAGTTGTATTGTAGTTCTTATGTTGCGGCGCCGAACTTGAAGTAGTTGCAACCGCACGTATGGCAAAAAGTTTCCGGAAGCCTTCGCCTCAAAAAGTACTTTCCGGTTGCCTTTGCCCCAAATGTTTAAAAATATTAACTTTGTAATTTTGACTGTTTCTTTAAATATTATATATTTATGTTTGCCTCGGCTGCGTCAGTATTTATTTTTAGAGACATGAATGTCTTAACAGGGGGTGGTGCGACTGAAGAATGTAGGCTTACACAGATTATAGTTTTACTTCACTCTTTTTATTAATGTTTGACACGATTTAAATAACACTTCACTGATATAGAGAGCTGTGAGATTCTTATGTTAATTATTTATGTTAAACTATTTTCATCTCACACTGAATACGTATTGTAGTTTTTGAGGACGCATCTCGCGTCTGATTAGTAATACTGACTGCTAGCAACGCGTCCAGTTATGAGCGCTGTCTACAAGCAACTGACTTGATTTCTATCGCCTAAATTTGTAAATTTCTGTATTTCAAGTCTGTGATTGGCTATTCCTACTCCAATAGAATATTTTTTCTGCTTGATGATTGTCTAGCTTATAAACTGTAACAAAAATTACATAATTGTTGCTCCAATAATGACTAGTAGCATTATTACACTTTTTTACTCATTATTGCCTCAAGCTTACCTCATTGTTAGCAACTTTTAACCTATTATTTCCACAGCTCCTACATTATTAAATTACGTAATACATTCACATAACATTATTACATGTATACATTCATTGTTTATCCTCATCTTATGTAGGACTTACAAGCGGGTGCCTGGAGCTCATGGAGCAGACAGATGAACCAGGATGGGTTGATGAAACGAAATGTAGGCGAAATGGATGAAAGGAAAGGTGATGCTGGAGCAGTTGGTGGAATCAATGGCGGGGGAAACCAGAGAACCCGGAGAAAACCCGCCCAGACGCCGCTTCGTCCACCACAAATCCCACATGCGGGTCCTTGGGATTGAACCCGGGCCGCCTCGGTGAGAGGCGAGCGGTCTAACCAGTCGACCTTATTACATGTGTACAATAATATAAACGTATACAATGACTGTAATATAAACTTTTTATATATTGTTACTTATGCATATTGCTTTAAGGCGGACTGTTATTGAATTTACATATTATATAAATTGACTAAAATCATTTAGGTGTTAAAAATACTGCCTCATCTATCGTAATCCGTCTATATTATATGTTCTGTCCATTTTATTTTCTATACGTTCAGCTTATCTTCAATCTTTTATATTTAACTCTTTCAGTTCTAATCCTTTCTGCTCTTGTGCATCCTTTAACGTTTATCCTAAATAACATTTCAGCTGCTTGTGCTTTTTGCTCATGTCTTTTTATTTAATTATCCAATTTTCGCTTCTATATAACAGCGAGGGGACAGTCATTGTTTTATAGAGTTTAGTTTTGTGTCTTTTCTTGTTTTTTGTCCTGAAGTTCTTTGGATGGTTCCACATATAGTCTGAAATTTCGTTATTTTGTTTTCTATATTGCTATTCTCTTGTAAAATGTGAAACCCGTTCTATTATCTTATTTTCTATGACAATTTTAGATTTAATTCCATAACTCCCAATATATGCCATTACTTTTGATTTATTTATTCAAATTTGACAATTATGTCTATTGGCAATAATTTCGAACCCATATGTTAATATTTTAAGATCTTTCAGTAAAAATTTAAGTAATTCAGGTAATTTACAGTCGCTCCTCGTACCACATTTAAGAAGCTATGTCATATTGCTGTTATCATCATCATCCTCAGCGGCGGCGGCGGCGGCGGCATGGTGGCAACAGCAAGGTCGGTGCTACTTTATAACGTAAAATCCTTTACATCGATTTTGGCAACAGTATAGAAATGCAAAGATTTTACGAAATCTTTAAGAATACTTACACGCATATCACTGATTTCTTTTGATAACGCAGAAACCATACACTAGGCTTAACCAAAAGTATCTAACTATTTGAAAAAAGGAATATTGTGGACAGCTTCACACCAAATGTTTTAAGTTCTCCAAGAGAACAGGGAGAGATACCTACGCAGTAGTGTTTGAGGCTCACATTCAGGAGGTACAGTGTTCGATTTCCTTCCGGCCGTACCTCTGATGTTGGGTTTTTTCGTGGTTTTCCCAGGTCGGTAGGTGAATGTTGGGATGGTTTCTCTTCTACCGTGAATTTCAAGTCCATCATTTCCTTTCATTTGCCTCATCTTCATTTGTAAGGGTTCTAGGACCAGGCGACGGCGATTGGTGCATGACGACGGTGGAGTTTGTACTGTGTAAAGATTTCTCCCTGGCGCTTCAATGGCCGCCTGGTGCCCTTTCCTGGCGGGACTCGCTCATTCTGGGACCCCGGGTTGAAAGTGGCTCAAACAGGCTCGAGCCAGCGTCAAGATTATTGTTGTCCTGAAATTGTTAGGAGCCTCGTCCTGCTAGCGCGCTTCGTCCTTCGAATCCCGTCCCCCTCCAAGTGTCCGCTTCACTCCTTCCTCCTAGGATTCACGTAGGTCACAAAGGGCCTACAATGGCCTACGCTTGGTACTGAGCTCAGTGGCTGTGACCCCACCCCCTCGTCTGACTAAATCCTAATCTCCAACTTACAGATTAGGAAAGATGTAGGCTATACCTTTCCCGGCCATCATGCGCTATCATGCGATTTCTTTTATCTCGAATGGGTGATGGTTCCAACTAGGAGTTACAAACCAACACCAAGATACACAAGAAGACCATGAAAAGTTTGAGTTCAGCTAAACGTGCAGATAGAACATGCCTATGATCGTTATGGTGAGATAATAATGTTTGCATTTATTAAAGACGCTAATATATATTTTCAGGGTCATTAATCCTATTAATGTCAAAATAATTTACTATAGTGTGTAGATACTTCTGTAATTATTAAAGAAAGAATGTTTCCAAATATTCTTCATATTTAGTGTGGTAATCTCTTTAAAATACTTAACGTTTTTATTTAGCATTTAGTCTTTTCTTGCTTATTAGGCAACTCCGTACTTTTTCTTGGTTATGGTGCAGAATTTTAACTCTATTATGTATTACGAAGTAATTGATCAGTAACTTTTATGTCGGATTTTTAAAGTCTCTTCATTTGTTCTTCATTGATTCGCCACAAATGTATTTTCGCTCGGAACATAACTTAAAAAACAGCAGAGGGGGTAATGTTATTTTAATGTTACATTTACCCTCTTTCACATCGAAAGCGATTAGGATACAATTTTGGACCTATACTGATCCCGTGTGTAATTCTAATGCTTCCATTGGAAAGTATGTTATTTCCAAGAGGCATTGCTCAAATCGCAAATGCATTTCCTATTCAGATTGCTCAATACCGTTCGAAGATAATCAAGAAGTTGTGCTCTGGGCGATTGGAAATGTCGGTGTACCAATTCCAAGACCATTGCACACGATAATTACCGACGATTGATGCTACATAGCGAGCGAACTACGGAGCCGAAATGGAGGTAACGAGACTCCAGGCAGTCTACAGATAACGGAAGTTCACATTTGGGAGCTTACAGACACAAAATATCCTGAGGAAGAACAGGGTGTAAATAATGGACCTCTTCAGAAAATCCACAGGAAATCAATGGGCTAATGTATGTATATATATGCCAAAATTGACAGCGCAAATCAAAACCTAGAAAGTACGGAACGTTGTAGGAACGCTTGTAAGATAATTGCGAATTTATGACAATGACCTGCCATTTACCAAATCACGGACTCAATAATTGGGGGAGCGAGGAATTAAGTTGTCTAGGAGAACAGGCAATATACATCTAAGAAACATGAAACATTCCTTTTGCTAAACAAAGATGATGATGAACATTATAATAATAACAGTCTTCTAACATTCTCAGTGTGTGATTCACTTTAAATTAGCTAGAAATACCTATCAGTGAAATCATATTTATATTTGTCCATGGAATAGATATACAGAATTATTCAGTAAGAGTATGTTTTTTCGCCTCGTCTACTATTCATTATATCTAGTGTTAGCGTACTAAAACAGATTTGCCCTAATAACATAAGGTATCTCTTAATTGAGTTTTAAATAATCATTAATTGTTGAAATTGTATTTACTCTGGGTGATGTAAGTATGATTTCAGTAGCATTTTGGTTTATTTAGTGCATTTTGGTAAGAGAATATGATTAAAACAGATGTTGCTAATAGAATAGGCGATCCTCTGCATTCATGTTCAAGCCGTTTTTAAGAAAATGTCAGTAAATTCACATGAGTGAAGATAAAAGGTGTGTTGTACTTTAGTATACTGTTTCTTTAAACCTCTCTTTAGTCCAAAATATTGAATTTGTTGTTGGAGGATTTTTACTAAACAATTTAACTATGATCCTTTTTATGTATTTGAATTTACAATATAGTTCCAGCCATGCAACCTGAAGTTTTTATTAAAATTAATGCTGTATACGGAATAACCATTTTATAAAAACAATGACGTTAGTGACGGTTCTTAAATAAAGGTTAGCAATAGTTCGCAATTACCTCGTTGTGAATCCAGAATAGTGGAGGCGGTCATGTACATCTTGGAAACCACTTGCAGTTTTCTCGGCACTCCGTGGTTTATAAACTATACCTGCGATGAACATAAGAAATTCATATAGTCGCACTGTGTACTTACTGCTATGTGCCGTAATACTCTTAAACAATCGGATCGAAAAACATGCTATATGTGCTGTACCTTCCACTTAGCTAATTCTCAGAAGCTCTTTGTTGTTTGCCACACCTTGAATACGCAGAAGAGAAACTGGCTGGATTAATGGAAGACGCGCCGAGTGAAAGGGGATTGAGGTCGAATAGTGGTTGTAAGTAATATTCATAATAACTGCTTCAAGTTCAGACAGGGAATTTCGAGTCCAGCGCAGAAGAAGAAGAAGAAGAAGAAGAAGAAGAAGAAGAAGAAGAAAATAGCAGATTGCATCACACAAACGAAGTGTAGCTTATAAATTATGTAACTAGATGGAAAGAAGATGGATTGCAAGATTCCTCGAGGAAAGGTTTCATTTTAGGAGGAGTTGTATTGTAGTTATACTATTGGGCAGCCAAACTTGATGTAGTTGCAACCACGTGCGATACAAAGTTTCCGGTGGCCTTCGCCCCAACTTTACTTTCCGGTGGCTTCGTCTCAACTTTTAGGAATCAACTTTGTATTTTAATGTTTTCTTTAAATATTATATATACATATATATATATATATATGTTTGCCTCGGCTGCGTCAGTATAAATTTGTAGAAACATGTATCTCTTATCAGGGAGTAATGCGGCTAAAGAATGTAGGCTTACACAAATTATAATTTTTACTTCACTCCTTTTATTAATCCTTCACACCATTAAATAATACTTCACTGATATAGAGAGCTGTGCGATTATTTATTAATTACTTGCACTTTTTAACACGTAAGCTTTATAATATTCTCACCGTAATGAATTTCTGTCTAACACTGGATACGTATTAAACCGTTCAGGAATGTTGCCGTCTAGCGTCTGGTTGGGAACGTTGCCGTCTAGCGACTGCCATTTACCGCTTAATATTTGTAATTTTCTTTTATTTCACGTTTCTGAATGGCTGATTTTACTCCAATAGAATACTTTTATTTAACTTTCAGCTTTTCTGGTTGTTGTTGTTGGCTATTTATAAACTGTTTTAAAAATTATATTATTGTTCCAAGAATTACTAGTGGCATTATTAAACTTTCCAGTTCATTATTGCCACAAGGTTACCTCATTATTAGCAATTTTTGACCTACATACTCACAGTTACTACATTTTTAAATTATGTAACACATTCACATAACATTATTATACATGTATACAATAATATAAACATAATACAATGACTGTTACATAATTTTATATATTATACATACACATATTGCTTTAAGGCGGACTGTTATTTTTTATAGTATATAATTAGACTGAAATCATTTAAGTGTTAAAAATTCTGCCTCATCCTTACACGGAAGACCTGCACATTGCAGAGACGTATGCTCTAAAACACACTGTTTTGATAGGAATTGTTTCTGATTCTCTTCTTTTCTTCACTGCACTGGTTGGGCAACAATACCCATTTCTCTTTGCAGAAGATGTAAGGTAGCAGTCATTTTCATATTTTCCAGGGTCTGCCACATCTTACTTTAAATTATGCCCTTTTTCTATATTCTTTGTTCATATTGTCTATTTCTAGTTTAGTTCATCTACATTCCTTGCCTTGTCTAGTCTACGGAGAAATCTTGTCTTTGTCATCAGTATTTTGTTCTTAAACTTTGTCGCAGTAATATGTCGTGATACATTTTTTTACTTGGCGCCTGTTATTGCTTTACTATTTTGAATTTGGGGTTCTTTGTCCTCCGGCTAGCTATTATTACTCAGTCGAGCAAATATCTCTAAGCAGGGCGTGTAAACGGAAAGGAGTTGTTACTAAAAGATACCACTGATAAAAGAATTTATTTTCACATTTTTATTGCCGTCACACTTAATTAATTTCACATCTTTAACCTTGATACACGCCTGACTGAAACTGTTATATTTCCGAATATAATTAGTGTCGTAATAGTTGTCGCGTACCTACTTCACGTTTTGTAACTAACTTTACGACGCGAGAGATTCTGTAGAACTGCGTAATGTGTACCTCGCGAGAGATTGCTGAGAACTGCGTGATGTGTACCTCGTGAATGCTTCCTTAGAACTGCGTGATGTGTACCTCGTGAATGCTTCCTTAGAACTGCGTGACGTGTACCTCGCGAGAGAGATTTCTTAGAACTGCGCGATACTTGCTTTTGGCTCAAGAATTCATTCTCCCTCACCCCGATATGCCTAAACATTATAATAGAGCTGCTATTGGTTACTAAATCGCGCCAACATTAACGTCTGTTTTGTAAGCCAATCATAATTACTAATACATATGCTCTAGGGAAGATATTCCCTCCATTTCTAAAGAAAGGCACGTTACCCTGACGTCATTTGTTTGTCTCTTCTAAGTGATAAACAACTCACTCCATCGCTTCATTGTTACCCACTCCTATTGTCAGTTTCAGTGAGGCCGAGTAAACTTATTTCCTAACAATGCTAATGCTTATAGCTAACAAACATCTAAAATCATTGTCATACAATAATGTTAATTTACACTACAATCACTCTGGCATTCACAGTGTTGTGACATAAAATACTGCCTCTTATGCCCCACTAGAAACATAATTATAAATATTTACAACCTTTTTTTGAAAATTTTATAATTGGGTTTTTATCACTTGCACGTAACACTGCACACGCATTTTACACACGTTATACATCTTGCCTTTTTCTCGCCACTATTCACTGGCTCGGGTCTAATGTGTTTATATGTATACATCTGACATTACAAGTTTTTTTTATACAGTAAATACTGTACCCTGAACTATTTAGGTTACTGTTACAAAATGGTTATACTTTCTTAGGTTATTAACATAAAAAATTATACACTCAAGATTTTTACCCTGGTTCATTTTGTAATTATTGAACATATTTACCAAAATATTCATCCTCTACACAAATATTTTTACATCTCTTAATTCTAAGACATAATTTCACATTATTTGTGTGCTATATAAATGTTTGGCTTTAATTATCTTTACCATTTTTTATCGTTTTGTACTTTATATTCACAATACTCTTTTAATTATATCTACATACTTTTACTTTCATATAACATTAAATTATCCTTATTACATGCTTCATTTCAAATGTGGCTGCAGTTTACTAAGAAAATGTTCCTCTTCCCCTTTAAACATTTATTTCTGTCCTGCATTTATTTATCATTTCTTATGACATATATACAAGGTTAACCCTCTTACATTCCAATACTTTTTTTTGCGGTCATTGCTATTCCCTCTCGCGGATCAAATTATCCATGGCTAAGCATTGCTGGTATTCTGTGCTGTACCGTAACATTCCAAAATCTGTTCATGAATAACCTCTTAAAGGATTCATATGAAATTACGCCCCCTGATACCATCTGTAGCCAATCTAAAGCTTTCTGATCCAAACATCTTTTAACAACTATCATTTTCAATGCTTCTGGTATCTTTTTAATTTGAAAGTACTCTGACAAGTCTGCAATAAACTGTACTGGATTGGAGTTTTCATTGAATATTGGAAGTGGCAAATCACATAAGATATAATTATAGTTTTGAATGTCCCTTATTCCCATATTTAAATTATCTAACGTTAATTGTG
Organism: Deroplatys truncata; assembly: GCA_030765065.1. NCBI lineage: Eukaryota > Metazoa > Arthropoda > Insecta > Mantodea > Mantidae > Deroplatys > Deroplatys truncata. The sequence goes on along the minus strand of CM060978.1, from coordinate 213,278,829 downwards.
CACTCTGAGTTTCGGCGTGGGCTATGGATGACATTATTAGTCACACTTGAGGAAATACCTCTATCATTTTTCTGTGCATCAGATACATTGACATCACATATATTGACCCTATAATTCAATTCTAAACTATTTACAATTTTCTATTGTCTGTTCCAATTTTCTACTGTTTTCATTTTGAACAGCTAGGTGCTTGTTCATTTCAGAAGTTAATTTTTGATCCAAATTTATAGACAAAACTTTAACTTATTCAGACAACTTATTTCTTTGTGTTTCCGATTCCTTCTGAATTTCAGATATCTTCCTTCTGAAATTAATTTGCGCCTGAATTAAATCTGCATTCGTAGCCTCCATCATTTCTCTTAGGTCCTTGAAATGCTATTCATTCGGTGCACCACAGAGTGGACGTAACATCACTCCGGTGCTGGTATCTTTTTTTTTTTGGTTCTATTTTGAGACTGCTGTTAAAAGTGGCATTGACATTTATCGTGGTTATCTACAGTAAAGCTTAAATTTCAATTTAAAGAGTTAATACTTAATTCCGTAATGCTAAGTAGCTATTAATACTTATTCCAGAATTTTATTTTTGAGGCAGTATTTTTAACACTTAAATGGTTGCAGACAAATTATATAATATAAATTCAATAACAGCCCGGTTTAAAGCAATGTGTGTATGTAAAAATATATAAAAAGTGTATATTACAGCCATTATATATGTTTATATTATTGTATACATGTTCAATAATGTTATGTGAATGTATTAGGGGAGACCGGGGCAAGTTGACGAGCGGGGCAAGATGACGAATGACTTAGTTTAACTTTATATTATTAGGTAACACCACCTTACGAATACTACCAGCGCTCCACACTGTTACACTAAAAACTCGTACGCGAAGTCACTGCCGTCATTTCATTGTTTGTTAGATGACGTTCATGTATTTTGTCTCGGTGTTGTAATTTTCAAGACCTTCGCCATAAGATCTCGTGGTCTAACAGGTAAGATATCTGGTTATTCTTTGCTATACATTGATACCTTAGATAATATGCTTTTCACAACCGCTATTTAATTAAATTTAGTTCTTGTTAATCCTACCACAAAAAGTAAAGACTTCTAGCGTTCCCGATCGGGGCAAGTTTACTGGGGCAATTTGACGATCTCGTCATTTTGCCCCAAGTGCTTTTCACTGCTTTGTTTTTGTGTTTATGTGCATTTTATTTCGTTTTGTGATTTTCTTGAGCTACATGATCCCCAAGCTGTTCCATAACGCGGCGTATGGACACACACATAATATTTTAATTCTCTCTTTTGGGCTATTATAGTAATTTCTGCGATTTTGAATTTTCAGATATGCTTAGGAATTATAAAAAAGGTCTTCTAAAGGGAGCTGGGACAAAAATGATATGGCTGCTTTTTTGTTAGAGATCAAAGAGGGAAGAATGAATTGCTTGGGTGCAGCAAAAGCCCGAACTTCCGACTCCTATGACGTCAGCCCAGACTTCCAAAGAAATAGTGCAATGTCCTGCTTGTAATGAGATCTATGTTGATCCTCCATCAGAAGACTGGATAGAATGTTGCAAATACCACATATGATGGCAATAGAACTGCTCAAACTTTGAAGGAGGAATATTTGTTTGTGACTTTTTTTAATGAAAAAACACAAATTATGAGTTATATTAATTTATTATGAAGTAAAATGTTCAACATATTAACCATTCAATTGTCTGCTATTCAACATAGGATACGTAACAATGTATAAAATAATCACTGTACTGTTATGCTTTCTAATAATAAAAATGTATTCAACTTGTATCAGAATTGTCATCTTGCCCCTTGGTCAAAGTCATCTTGCCCCGGTATCGGGGCAAGATGACACTTTTGCCTATTTTTTTAAATGGACAAAATAATTCTGATTATATCAAAATAAAATTTTATCCAACTAGATACAGTACAACAAAATGCCATCCTAATAATACATGCAAAGGAAAAGAAATTACCTTAAAAATGAATTTACTATTAACATCGTCAACTTGCCCCGGTCTCCCCTACGTAATTTAATAATGTAGGAGGTGTGAGAATAATAGGTTAAAAGTTACTAACAATGAGGTAACTTTAAGGCAATAATGAGTAAGAATGTTTAAAAATGCTACTAGTCATTATTGGAGCAATAATAATGTAAATTTTTAGACAGTTTATATAATAGCCAATCAACAACCAGAAAAAAGCTTAAGTTAATTAAAAGTATTCTATTGGATTAGGAACAGTCAATCAGAGATTTGAAATACAGAAATCTACAAATGCGGCGGTAGAAATCAAGTCAGTTGCTTGTAGACAGCGCTCATAACTGGTCGCTTTGGTTGTAGACAGTGTTCCTGACGCGAGATGTGTCCTCGAGAAATTTAGTACGTATTCAGTGTGAGATAAAAATAGTTTACGTGTTAAATTATAAGTAATTAACAAAAGAATCTCACAGCTTTCTATATCAGTGAAGTGTTATTAAAATCGTGTCAAGCATTATGTAGTGAATTAAAGATTATAATCTCTGTAAGCCTACATTGTTCAGCCGCTCCACGCCCTGTTAAGAAATTCATGTCTCTAAAAAATTATACTGACGCAACCAAGGCCGAGATAATATAATATTTAAAGAAACAGTCAAAAATTACAAAGTTAATATTTTTTAAACATTGGGGCGAAGGCCACCGGGTACCATACGTGGATACAACTACTTCAAGTTCGGCTCCCCAACAGTTGAAATATAATACATCATCTTCAAACTGACTTTCCATACGTAGCAGCAATAAACATTCTTCAAATTGGCTCCCAAAGCGTGGGGAAAATAACGTGAAGCTTAAACGTATTTTATATAATTATTTTCGAAGTTACAATATTTTTCATGGTGAGCCTTTGTTTTAGTTTTTCTTTTTGATAATCTCAAATCGTATAGTTTTTCCAATTTATTTAGTTCATGTATTGGCTTTCCAAGTTGCAAGAACTGCTATGAAGATAATTCTTGGCTAATCCACGTAAATGTACTTGTTTTTTAAACTTTAATGTGTATTAAACTTTCTCTGTGATTGAAGCTCTTTATAGCAGAGTAGAAGAAGTCCATAAATCCAAGAACATTCCGAAGTTTTCAGAAAACTAAGTTCTTGCCTTTGGGTGCAAAACGAATTTGAACAAAGATAAACGACAAACGCGCTGGAACAGAGCGACATGGAAGCTTTTGTCACTTCCTGTTACCGGATGGAAGAACGTTTGCTCGTTCTACCACGAAATTAGAGCTTCTTGCATCTTCCCAAACACTGGTCGCTCAGAGAAAGAGCTGAAGGCATTTCTTCGATAATAATCCCAATTTGTCCTCAGGTACAGCTTTACTAGACAAAATAGAAGCAATAAATAGAAGTTGTCTGTGAGGCAACAAATGGAGGAAAAAATTTATCTTGCCGATGCAGCAAAGATTTTCTACTAATAAAAGATCTGCTTCTAATCGTTGCCTTAATTAACGCTGGGTACTGCAGCGAGGTAGAACAAAGGCTTAGCAGTGTGCGACCTTTTATCCGTTCCTAGGCAACAAGCATTTGCCGTAATCCAAGTTGAATAATTCAGCAGACCTAAAAGGAAATATGTGATTGGAATTCATTGTACTTGCGTCTAAAGTAAAACTGCTTTTAATTGGCTTGCACATTTCCTTGATGTGGCGCATTTGGATAATGAATTAAGTTCCGAAGATTTTTTTAACTAAACGTATGTTGTGTTACAAAACGTAATTCAGGTCCCCATATTACTTGGGCGGGAAAACTTTTAAGTAATTATTAACATATCTAATGTCTTACATTCACATGACTTACTCATTTTATATAGCGCCTAAAACTATTGTTCTTCTATCTCATTGAAGTGAATGCAAATAAAGGTAAGCATAAAGAGCGTAATTGTACATTTAATTTTAGATACAAAGGGTATACCCGTAGTCAAACTATTTAAAAACAGATTTATAAATACTGAACTAAAATTCTATAACTTTTTCATATCACGAGAAGCAACTGAAAGGAAGTTTTAAAAAATTAGATATTTGAAAAGTTCAAACAAATAATAACAGCTATTTCAGAAGTGACAGATGCCACAAAAAAGTTATTTGAAATAAAAGTTTATAAGAGATCTACGTAAGTTATTGTGTTTTAACTGTTTATCTGATATTATAAAATATTATACAATATTCCGTCCTATTGAAGAAACTTTATAGGTTATTCCACGAAAATTAAAGGTATATATTTTATTTCTCGTGTAAACATCTAAAATATATGTTATTTTAAACAAAATCGTTACAGACATTTTGAAAGATTTTCCACGTGGAGTGTAGTTAGAGTGAGTAGCACTTTGTTGAAAATCTTCGCCTCGTATCGTTGGAAGATACTTAACTTAAATACTGAGTTTGGTGTTTATCAAACATATTGGTTTTAAGTTGTGTTGCTTACAGACACACGCACATTCAACTATTTCTAAAATTGACTTTTTTATTCAGGGGTCACAAAACGTATATTTTGGTGAAATCTTGATATTGACTTTCTGTATGTGACGCAATACTTAGCCGACAAGGATATTCGAGGGTGTGATGGCAGGGACTCGTGAACAGTAGGTCTGTAGTAGAAATCCGACCAGGACCACTCTCCCTGACTGAGGTTTTCCTCAGCCCTCATAGTTACCAAATGCCGGAGAGGTGCCCTAAACTTGTACTCGGAATGTTTACTTCCCAAATTTGCTGTTCTAATAGTTGGGAATAATGATAATTATTTTGATTATCGCCAGTGTCACCGACTGTGGTGTCGTACGAAGTAAGAGCAGGCATTAAAAACAATAAATTAAAAGTCACAATACATCCTCTTAAATGTTTTACTGGGCCTGAACCAGTTTTTGGCATTCCTTTAAATTCTGTTCTAGGAACCATTTCTGAGTGGATTAATTATCACCATTAATTATGATGGGTTCAAACAAAGGGATGCAAGCACAGTGATCCAGTGATGAGTAAATATCCTCCTTATTCAATGACGATATACTTAATCACAATGGACCCCAAATAAACCTGATAACCGGACCTGTAGATTACGGAAACAGTTACATACAATGGGAATTTTCAAAGAAGAACCAGTAGGCAGATTATCTAATGAAGAGGACGAAACTGCCTATCATGTAACCTTCAAATGCGAAGTGCTGTGTACGAAAATATATGAACTATTGGGGTTAACAAATCCAGATATTCATTTTCCTAAGGAAATGTTAGTTAACAATCTGCTATTTAACTAATATTATAGGAGATAATACTGGGTGATCAGCACAGAGCAGAACGGTTTCGCGGCTCTTAACCGGCCGGAGGTGCTGCTGGCTATGCGCGCTGGGTGGGTGACAGCACGTCCGCAGTAAATATACTACAGTTTGTGGTGTTATGTTATTTCTAGCAAAGAAAAAGTAAACACTTAAAAATAAAAGTACTGACATATCAAGCTAGGAGATGTTGGAAGTACCTCTTTTCGTTGTTCAAGCATTTCTGGCAGCTGCTTAGGAAATTGGTCGTTACACGATGCAGTTCCCGCTGAGAAATGCCAGCATTTTCTTTACGAATGTTATTTTTAAATTCCTCTGAAGTGTGTGGATTTGTTTTATAAATTCTCTATTTTAATTCCGCTCAGAGATAATCCCCTCGCAGGGGGTTAAATCGGGGGAAAGTAGGGATATATGTTGTTAGTGACTATTCTATCTTCAAACCCTCTATGGATTTCCTGTAAGGAGAAGTTGACTGTATGTGCCGTCGCAGAGTCCTGCTGGAAAGTAGCGTAACTTCTTTCCCTATTATTTAATTTGCCAATAAGGCCGCAAAATGTTTTGCACATACCTCTGACTATTAATCGCTTCCGCAAAAAATCTGATGTGTTATACTCACATGACTTTCTCTACTCCTGTACAAACTATTTTTAAAAACGCTTATTCTCCATCTACTTCATTAATCGAGATAAACATTTGCAGACTCTTATCTTATTGCTAATTTTCTTGTAGATGTAAGCGGAATATATATTTACAAGGGCAATATAGAAATATAGTAGCCTTTAAGCACATACATATCTCTTAATAGCTGGTTGCTAGGTGCAGCACCATTCCCTTTGCCAGAGATTAATTAATACTCTTTGCATATCCAAGACAAAAAAATGAATAACGAATTCCCATTTGAGAAAATAAGTATTGAAAAATTTAAGGGAATAACAAGCAATATCTCGAAAATGGTTCACTCAACAAAAAAAATGTATAGGACATAAATTGTGTACTTTAACGCGATCTACATTTTTTGTGCAGAAAAATTTTGTCTATCTCTTATGGTTTACCAGTTATGCAAAAGTCGTTCACAATGAAGAATACTTTTGAAGACATTCCTAGAAAATTCAAGATATACATTTTATTTGTCATGAAAATATCTTAAACATATGATATTTTAATCAAAATCGTTAGAGCCATTTTTGAGAAAATTAAAATTTTCGAAAAATGTTCCATGTAAAGGGTAATCTGCGGTGGGGGGATTTTCTTGATAACCTTCGTGTCGCATCTCTGGAAGATACTGAACCTAAATACCAAGTTTGGTGTTTATCCGACTGTTCGTTTCTGAGTTATGCTGTTCACAGACAGACAGATACACAGACACACAGACACACACACGGACATGTTTCCAAAAATGATTTTTTTTGGATTCAGGGGGTCTCAAAACATGTATTTCCGGTGAAATCTTGGTATCGAATTTTTGGGTGGAATACAATACTTCCCCTACTTACTATACGTAGTAGAGAAAGTAAAAAAAACGGGACCTATTATCCTCTCGCAACTAATATCTCCTATATTTTATCATGCAGTTTTCCTGGTGAAGGTGGTTAGGCTTTTCAGGATTCCAATGATGATTGTTTTATGTGTTAATATACCCACTATGGTGGACACACGATTCGTCCAAAATGGAACTAGGTTAGGGTCCATTTGGTGGTTATGTACCCGATTCAAAATCCATTCACAAAATCGCATCCTTAATGCAGGGTTTAAGCTCTTGCATACAGTAATTTTATAGAACTTTAACTTGAGTAACTTTGTAGTCGTTTGAACATAGCCGTAGGAAATTTCAATTTACTGGAAAAGCCATCGAAGTGGTTTTCTAGGAAACCTTTTCAGAGCGTGTCGAATGTTACCTAGAGTTTTTTCTGCGAGTACTCTACGTGTTTTCGTATGTTCCTCATCAAAAAAGCTTCCCGTTTCACTTAATTTATTTACTAATCTAATTCAACTTGGAACATGAACATCAGGTAATCTCTCTTCAAATTATCTCTTCACGACACTCGCAGATTCTGCACTGACGTATGGATCATAAATTAATACTTTTTGGGGAACAGAATACCGGTACCCGAATATAGCCGTTTCACTTAATACGCACTAATTGCGTCAGCTAACAAACACGTGCTATGTTTGCAAGAGTTCAACTCACGCTGCAGCCTCGCGCTTCACCGCCGGCCGACTAAGAACCGTGAAACCTGTTCTGCTCTATGCTGATCACCCAGTACAATAAACCTTATAAGTTTCAGTCTAACCCGGCTCCGTCTTTAGATAAGTCAAGTTCTCTTAAACGAAATTGCAGGTTTCCAGAGGCGTTATTCATGACTTCTTGATTGTCTTCCGATGAAGGCCGCATTACATTTTGTCGATGTTGAAGGCTTCTTCTGAGCACTACCCAGAAATCCAATGTGACGCAGCCTTAGCAATCAACTTATCAATACTTCCTCTTACCTACAACAGGTAGGTGGCAGAGAAAGTAGAACAAAATCTGACTTTGTCTACCCTGTATCGTTTATTAGTGGATGTAAAAACTATTTTCACTCAAGCTTATTTTTATACCTACTACATTTTAACCCAAACCTTTGCATAAACAGCTATTACACGTTTCCTTATAGTTACAAAAGGAACAGGACAGTTAAATGTTTTAGAACAGGGCGCTATATGCTGGCTTTAAATTCCATAATGTTTCTATGCCATCGCGAGAAACAATAGAATGTTGAAAGGGCTTCAATAGAATGACCAATAAATTATCCTTTAATAAAGATATCTAGAAACGGCTCGTCACAAAAAACTTATTTTAAATAAACCGAGTGTTTTAAAGAGACCTGAATTTTTTGTGTAGTACATTTTCGTATTTCGTTTAACGTTTACCAAGTATCGTACAAACCTTTCAGGACAGAAATACACATCTCACACTGGCTCTAGATATTCTCAGCATAAATATGTATTTCCAACATCAACATAAAGAAGTGATGTTTTGTTGGTTACCATCTCATGTGGGCATCACTGACAATAAAACCGCAGATGCAGCTCCCAAAGAATACACCAAACACCCAAAGAGCGACCACTCAATCCCATTGCCCCACAGCGACGTATTCAGTCATATAAAACGACGCCTAAAGCATCACTGGAAACAGTGGATGAATCAACCTGCCACAAAACTCCACGAAATCAGGCCTTATCCTGAAGTCACACCACTTCTTACGTTCGCTGTAAGAAGGCTATAAATTGCTCTAACAGGGTTACGGATTGGCCACACCTCACTGACACAAGCATATCTGCTACGTAAAGATATCTGCTACCTACCTTCCTATGTGCTCTTACTGCAACACCCTCCTTACAACCAACACATCAACAAATCGTTAATGAATGCCTCATCTTCAAAGGAACAAGAGATCTACACATCTCCACAGATTTGGCTAAAGCAATCAACCACCCTGAAGTTCTTCACTTCCTCAAAGACATGCATTTATATCATATTTTATCATTGTTGTTGTGTTAATCAAAACTATAAATGAAGATTATGTTAATTAATATGTGAATTATTCATTATGATGATAATAGTCGCATTATGACATTAAAGTTTAAACGACTGTAAACAAAATTAAATAAAAAACATTCTTGCAAATAAAGTGGACTTCAGAGGCTATTTCCAGAAAATTCGAAGATATATATTTTATTTGTAATGTAATCTTCTTTAATATAGGGTATACTAATCAAAGTTGTTGCAGCCTTTTTTCAGAAAATAAAAAAATTCTAAAAATCTTCCATTACAGTGAAGTCGTTTTCTTTTTCTTAAAAAATCTTTGTGACGCATCCTTGGAAAGTATTGAACCTATATATCAAGTTTGGTATTTATGCGACTTTTCGTTTTTGAGTTTTGCTGTTCACAGGCACCCAGACACACATTTGGACTCTCTTTTATTTGTTTTATTCATGGCGCCTCAAAAATGTGTATTTCCAGTGAATCTCGACATCCAAGTTTTGGGTGAAATACAATACCTTTCCTACTTACTATACGTAGTACAGAAAGTAAATATGATGTTCACAGGACTGTATTTTCCAATGGCAAATTCACACATTAGACCATGCATATAAAAAGTGATTATTCTATTCATGTTACGTTACTCGCGATATATTTTTCCAAGTCTTTTGTTAACAAGTTCTTGCAGTGGAAGAAATAAAGAAAGAAGTTGCGCTCCCAATTTTCAGATTATTTACTGAACATGTGCATATCAGAGAACGCAGCTTTCCGTTCTGTTTGAATGCACAGTCTTGACAGCTACTATATGGTTCGGACAGATACTGAGCAGTAGGTTGCGTGGCCTATCCCCAGTCGCTTCAGGGGCTTTATTGTGATATACTGGAAACTCAAAAGATGTTCTAAATGAGATCCGTCCCGCTCATGAGCAACAGCTCTGCAGCTGGTATAGACTTCTCTTACGGCTTCACAACTTAAGAGTATTTCTGTTGTATGCGTTGTGGACCATTTGAAGCCTGCAGCCGACCATGATTCCCGTAGTCGTTATTCCAAATTGCGAGGAAAAAATCTGATGTGTTACACTCACATGACTTTCTCTACTCTTGTACAAACTATTTTTACAAACGCTTATTCTCCATATGCTTCATGTTAATCGAGATATCGAGGTAACCTTTAAGCGATAGTCAAATATTCTAGGAGTATTCCATTCTCTTTGCATTACTGGGTCAAAAAAAGATTAATAACGAAATCCCAATTTGAGAAAAAGTATGAATATTGGAAAATTCAAGGGAATAACAAGCAATATCTCGAAAATGGTTCACTCAAAAAAGAATGTATATGACATAAATTGTGTATTTTAATGCGATCTACATTTTTGTGTAGTAAAATTTTGTCTATCTCTTATGGTTTACCAGTTATGCAAAAGTCGTTCACAATGAAGAATACTTTTGGAGACATTCCCAGAAAATTCAAGATATACATTTTATTTGTCATGAAAGTATCTTAAATATATGATATTTTAATCATAATCGTTAGAGCCAGTTTTGAGAAAATTAAAATTTTCTAAAAATGTTCCATGTAAAGGGTAATCTGAGGTGGGGGATTTTTTTGAAAACATTTGTGTCGCATCTCTGGAAGATACTAAACCTAAATACCAAGTTTGGTGTTTATCTGACTGTTCGTTTCTGAGTTTTGCTGTTCACAGTCAGACACACACAGACACACACGGATATGTTTCCAAAAATACCTTATTTTGATTCAGGAGATCTAAAAACATGTATGAAATCTCGGTTTAGAATTTTTGGGTGGAATGCAATACTTCCCCTATTTACTATACGTAGTAGAGAAAGTAAAAATAGTCGAATCGTCTAATTGGAAACCTTTGGCTAGAAAGTGTTCGTGCTTGTCTGGCATTATATTGGCACTCTCCAAACACTAACAACCTATCGACTAATTCGTTGTTTCCTTTGTTTTTTTACACATATGCTCACTAAAACTGTCATATAATAAAGATTCATGAAATCTTCTGATTCAAATTTTGCTTGGTACAGGCGCGCGCACACACACACACACACACACACAAACATTACATTACCTTTACATTACATTACATACATACATATGAGATTGACCTTCCTAAATTTCGTTCGTTTATCCATATTAACAACAAACTATAAGCATCTACCAAATAACCTATCGTGGCTGCTCCATGATAAGACGTGTAAGGAACAAATCACAACAACGGGACACGAGTCACATAGGTACAAGCTTCAGCATGTATCCACCAAAACGCTATGTGTTGCATTTGCGCAGTAATACTCACTCCCAAGGATATAAAGCCCCTACACAAGTAGGCCACCCAACCCATTACTTCGTATCTATCTGACCCACTCACTACTTCGCACACAGCGAATTACTGTGAATCATTTCATAAGCATTTTAATTATAATTTTTACACCTTTCGCTCGCCATTGTACACATTTGTTAACTTTCGGACCTGCAGATTTATATATAAAGTTCCAGAACACTAATGGAAATAAACGAAATGTAAATGTAAATACTGCAGTATGTAAAAATAAATGCAAATACGAATTTAATTATATCCAGATGACTAAATATCTCATTTACATTATGTTAAATATGTATTCCATTACAGTAACATCCATGAATAGGCAATTCTGTTTTTACGATTATGTTTAATGATAAGTATGCAACCTGCAGCATGGGCTTCAATCCATTATATATAGGTTTAAATAAACATGTTGTTTATTGATAAAAATATACACATACATAACAATTTGATGTTTTTAGAGAGTATAACATACATATTAGCTTGCATATCTCGTTTATTATTTTTCATTTTCTCCTGAATTAAGAGTTGCATAGTACAACTGGCCTACGTACTACACAGGTCATTATACCGGGACTTATATTCAAACCTGAAATTTAACTCTCAAACACTAAAAACTTGTACAGTTCTTACAATCATTATTTTTTCAGATATAGCTACATTGTACACAGAAATAAATAAATAAATAAAATACTAAAAGGAAAATGAGAGTAAAAGAATTAGAAAATAAATCAAGAGTCTAATGTGAATAAAACAATAATTACATCAAGTATTAAAACCAAAACTTATGCCTAACCATTGCCAGAAATCCAGTAACCATTGCAAATAGTAACTAGCTGCTTCTACTCGTGTTCTTTTAGTATATAACCAGCGAACTGTTCGCAGGCCATCCAGCGTATTTTAATAAATACTTAAGTATTTTAATAAACTTATTACTCTGTATCTAATTAAGCAATCTCTAGCATTTTATTTATGTTATAATTAATTAATTCATAAATCAATGAACTATTAGTAATTATTTATTTAGTTATTTAATTATGACAATCAATTTATAACAAAGCATGTGAACATAATAGAAAAAGTCCAGTCAAAGTTTTTAGAATATGTACTATTTAAAAGAATTGGATGTTATCCTACGTACACAAATTACAAAACCCTGATAGACATATCTAAATTTAAAGCTTTAAATTGAAGAAGAGACACCGCGGGATTAATATTTCTACATAAGACAGTATTACATTCTATTATTGATGATATTATCGTAAATATATTATTTTATGTACCAAATAAAATAGCAGACTTAAGAAGTTATTTTTACTCCAAGAGCAAACCCAGAAATTCATAAAAAATTCACCATTAAACAGAATTATATATTTATATAACAAACTTCATTATTTTGATGTAGAATTTTCAAAATTCTAAAACACACTTCAAAAATGCAATAGTCAGTAATCCTTTTTGTCGGTTAATACAAATATTTAAATTAGAAATAATTGTATATTTACCATGTCACCTTCTCTTTTCTTTTCTAGTTGTTTTGATTCAGGTTTATTATTTCCTTCCCCTTTTTTCGGAACTTTTATTGTTATTTATAATTTTGTTTGTTTCTTCTGTATAATTTAGTTTTCTAATGATTGTATGTCACTATATTTTTGTAATGAACATTGTAATTGGGCTTATTCCTGTTATATTCACAACAATAAATAAATAAATAAGTTCACAATGTAAATTTCGGTTCGATTAAAATTAGTCGATAGTTATACCGGTTATTAATTTAGGCACATTGTATTTTATTTCTACAACTCATAAATTATCTTAATAAGTTTGCCATATATCATAGTAAAATAATTATTTATTTACTTAAACATTTAAATATATTCTTATACTATCTCATTTCGTAATTTCTTTCTAATAAATAATCTGTTTGTATATTATCCTTTATCCTCGTACCTACGGCCTAGTATAGTGAGTGTGCAATAACCAGGTATTAAAGTGGCTTTGCACAAGAGTGTGTCGTTCCCGGTAGGATTATTGCAAACCATTGAAAATCAATGACCAGTTTCCAAATCAAAGTTTGCAGTTTCCGTCCGGTTTTGAAAGGAGGGAGGCTATGTCAACAAATGTGTTAAAGAAATCATAAAGGAATTCGAGGACGCAGATGTTTTGAACGTGGCATCAGAGAGAGAGAGGATGGCGACCCATCTTGATGGGAATTATTGACAAAGATACCTTGAATAAGCTGACCAATAGCAAGTCCGAAGTTTTCGAAAGAAGTTCTGCGTTGCACTTTACACTCTTACCATATGAGAGTCACATTGTGCATCTCTGGAAACCTCATAATCCGCATCACACCTCAATTTTGTACCCGGTTTTGTGCCAAATAACAATTGGAATATTATACAGCTGTCATCTGTACAGCAAGAAATTTTCATCTTCTGGAGAAAATAGTGACTAATCGTTTCTCTAGCGTAAACTGCTAGCTAAATGGATATTTATCAAAATTTACTGCAATACGTCTTACAACCCACACTGAGTCACTGTTCACTAGTGAGTTAGACCTGTTTAGCCAGACGAGGGGCATTATATGATCCTGTATCAGATATCACGTGCCCCTGGAGTGTTAAAAACAGTTTGCTTGTTAGCAAAACAATATAGATGTTTATAGTCCCGTCGGCCTTAGAAGGGAAGCTAATGTAAATAAAAGCACGTGGCAAGCTGTGTATATATACTGTACTTTAGTAATAGAAAATTTGTATACGCATATATCCATTCATTAAGTTTTTATGAAACACATATATATCCCAGGTGAGTCAGCTGTGCCTATTTATTTTTGAATTTATGCAACGTGCAAAGCGACATATGTGACTTACGCCTTTATTGAATGCCTTCTAATGGTTGATTTTCGTAACACTTTATAGAGGAGGGATACATAACTCAGTGCATAAGTGTTTTACGGGACACAATGCAATCGCTATGTAAGTCGATACAAAAAGCATCCCATCCTGACACTGAAAGCTGCAGTAGTACTTTTAACTATTTTACAAACTTTTATTCTTTAGCATACACCCATGCATCCCTTTGAAAACGCCCCTGAAGAAACACCCTATCACATGCATCGGTTGACAAAACCATTTGAAAACAAAATGGCAGATTTACGCAGTGCGACCAATTGGATTAAAGCGTTAGTCAATGTACAGCCTTGTCCAAAAATGCTAAGTATTAGGTAGATAATTTCTGTTATTTCACAAAATATAGCATTTTCAGATCATACAGTAATTGTAATGACTGATGCAGTTTATTTGTTTGAATTAAAACTACCAAACCAAGCTCAAAACGCTGTATGACGCTGCAAAAAGCGTGTAAAAATTCGAGGTGGGTCTAGTTCTGCAATTAATAATTCGTATAGGAACATCAGCTCGCAAGGTAGCATTGGCCGAATGGTATTATCATGGTGGTTTTAACACTGTGCCACTTTAATTCGAATTCAAATACTTCGGGTGGATTTCAAACTTTTTATTACCTTTTGTTTTATCTCTTTGGGCCTATAATTTTATATTATGATATAAATAACATGTTTCATAACATTATAAGCGTGTACAAAATAGAATAATCGTCATGTTTTCCACCGCAAAGAAGAACCGCAAAACCCCAATATATACGAGCACACTCATTCGTGAAGAATGCAGGTAGATTACACCGCGCATGTTACAGCATGCAAGAAGATCTCTCCGCCACGTACACAAATGTGCATTGATGAAGGGGGTCGTCATTTTGAACATTTACTTCCTTGATAAAATCCAAGCTGTTTAACAATTTATTATCCTGTTTACCCGTGAAATTAGCACATTTACAACTCTTTTGTCAACAGAAGAAGAGAAACATAAGGTTGAAACATGAAATGAAAACTGTTATATTTAATATCGTCGATATGCGCCCAAGAGATTGAAAGCTAACTACGTAACACGGTTTACAATGGTACGGATTATTAGGGTAAACATTATCAATTATAATTCTGGTTGTAATTCTTATGTTCTTGGCTCACAGAGGAGCCAGTAACAAAAAATTAATAAATTAGCACATTAAATACAGAATATAAACACAAGGAGAGAAGAAAAAAAGATACAAAGCAATTTTATATTTGAATCAGATTCGAACCTCCGAAGCTAACCCTTGCTTTACCACGGTCCGGTAGCTAAACCACTCGGCCAGAACTCACGTAGTTTATTCCGCTCTTCCGGAAAACGTCCTCTATCTCCTTGCAAGCATTACATTCATGAAACGCCGTCCTTTTTAAGGCTTTTGCAGCTCTTTGATTCTCATTCAGGTCTGTAATTATTAATGGGGATTACGTATAGTACCACATAGGAGGACGTCAGAGCTACAATAACTGTTTGTTTGCTAAAAGGATCATTGTTTTCACATTAGACTATAAACTGGGGGTTGCATAGATACGAATACCTAGGAGCAGCTGACTCACCTGGTAAATATGTGTGTGTTTAATAAAAACTTAAGGAATGGATATATGCGTGTGCACATTTTCTACTACTAAAGTATAGTGGTCAGTCTTGTTGCATTAGTGGCGCTCGCTTGTTTTCAAATTGTTTATTACAGTATGGCTAACGGTGGTTAAGGTTAATAATTATTATGAATAATTAAAATATATATGCGAAACTTCTCAAATTTTGAAAAGCAGTGACAAAACGAATGCATTGAATGTGATCAAAACGTTTCGTGATAACTAATCGGATTTACATTAAAAACATTATTAGTTTAAAGTCCGAGTTAACTGGTGTTTCCGTAAAACGTATCAACTCCATTCGCACAAAATTGGAAAACTGTTATCATCTTCAAAGAAAAGGAAACGCGAGAAAACTGTGATTGTCACGAAATGTGATGAGGAAGAGGAAATGGACGGGGTTGGATCACTAAACATAGCTGATGTCCATTTATGCCAGTGAGGTGGTTCAGATCAGAAGCACATGTCTTCAGATAGCGCGTATACTCCGCCTAGGGCATAGTAATTCAATTTGCAGACCAGTATTTTGCGAGCTGTTTTGTTTACATCAAGTTCCCTTTTATGGCTCGCAGGGATACAGGAACTGACGCGTTCCCTTACGCTTGTGCTCAGGTAGGTAGTAATACCTTTAACAGATCTTTAGGGCAATCGGTCACTGTTCTCGAGTAAACACGTAGACATTTATACAGACAAAAACATTAAGTTCGTTTCCCCCCTCCATGGTTTTGGTACAGCTCATATACGCATCAACAGTTATCCAAAATTGAAAATGTGTATTATCTTACTCATAGATGGGTTAATTCATGTAAAGCTTAACTATTAATGGAGAATTCTTCGCCTCCCCCTTTATTGTTTATATTACAGTAGCCTTCTTTTCGTAAAATAAAACTCAATACGTATGACAAAGCATATAAACAAGTTGAACTGTATTAAGACAGCTTTTATTAGCAACACAGAAAAGGCAATTGATCTCTTGGTCAGTAAATAGTTTTGTGAGAGAAAATGTGAGCTGCTATCATACTCCTTGTGGTTTATCGAAAAAAAAATGCGAGTCAGTTGTGGGATTTCATGTCGTGCCAGGGTGTTCCCATGGTTGCTCAGTTGGATAGAGCAACCGGACGGAAACCGAAATATCCGTGGCTCAATCCCGGCAAATTTTACAGCCAGATTCTACTTTTCCAACCTTGTCCTATACACAGCTTGTATGAATCCTATTCTGTGGCGCTACATCCCGCGAAGGTCCTGGGCCTGCCAAACCGATTGCGGGTCTCATGCTCACGTGCGCACGGCAGAGGTGTACGATCATCCAACCGACACGGGAAGGTCATGTGGCCAGTATCACGCATCCCCCAGGCGGAAAGGTGGCTCACGAGGCCAGGTCCGCTGCCTATCGCAGCTCCGCGCTTTCCTCACTATGCTGAGTGGGCACCGGTCCTCTACTAGCGATCTAAAATTCGCAGCACCATGGGTGGTTATCGAACCCGGGCGCATTCCGTGACCGGGAACCAGAGCAGCATGCTCTAACCCACTGCATCACGGCGCAGGGCCAGTTCGTATGAAAGAACAGTTAATTACTATTACTGTCACATATGCTTATATTTAAACACAGTGCAACTATGAAACACCGATATATACATTTTGGCTCAGAAATTTGAATATTGATGAACGTTATTTCTATCGGAAAAAAACAGATATAATAACGGTTTTAGGATTGGATTTCATTAGACATCTTACTGGTAAAGAGAATGCCTTAATGTTCAATATAGAAATGATCTTATCGTCCACGAGTTAGTAGCTTTTATCTGTTATACCGATTCAAAGGTGGTGGAAAATGCGTTGAGATATATACAACTGCATTGAGATTACCTTCAAGAAATGGTGTTTAGAGGTGTAACGGTTCTTATAACGCCTTTGACATTCTATGGAAATCATATTAGGACGTTGATGTCCCTGGTTCTTGTAACATTTTTTGATACGTAGGGATGATGAATGTCGCCATTCCGTTTATTGCCTTTTTATCTCTGGCTGGCAGGATCTGGCGCATATTTCAACAGCTGCACTGACAGAACGAATGACATTTGAGTTCGTGCATTTCCATTCGTCTGAATTTTTGCATATAGCTGAGAACGGATGGCATCCATTTTACACATTAACAGCTTCAATACTGACTGTGCAAGTCAGAGCATAACGACTCTCGTACTAGGTTTGAAATATTGGTTCCAGGCTTTCTTAAATGCAATTTTTGCTTATGGAGTCCTAAAGAATATTTTACTAACGTAATTAAAATATAATATATACTATTTCATTCTTTATTCTCATATATATTTATATACACTTAAATTCAGAAAAGTGCTTAAACTATTTGTTTAAAACTTACCTACAAATTACTACTGGGACAATTTAAAATCCACAAGAGTTAATATCTTGGAGAGGGTTAATGCTTTAACTTAAAAGATACACATTCAGCGATATATGTGTTGTTTTTTATATTAAATTAGATTTCATCCATGTTTTATGACTTCTAATTATACCACGGTTACTTAATAATTCATGTTAAGCAACTTATGGACAATTATCTAATTATAAACATTGAGGAAACAAACCTACCCTACAGGTTAGTGCTAATATGAACATTTTTGGGGCCATCGGCGCAAGCAGGAAAAGGTAACATCGAACTTTTGTATGTCTCAACCTTAACAATAACTATTTAGAACACAAACTTCAACGCAATCTATGATATTAAACATGTTCATTGTCAAGGAGAAGTGCCTCCTACGTAAATGATATTGTGGTTTGAGATTCAAACAATAATCAGCAAGTGAATATAGTGGCTGTTCTAATACTTCTAACAGACTTGAGATTGCATTTTCCACCCTCTCTTTGCCAGCGATTACCTATGATCTATGTTGGATCAACTGCTAGTAGAAGCCTCCATATTGCATGCCCTGCCTTAAAATTGTGTAACGGGTTATTAAGTAATCCTGGGGAACATTTATAAGAATAAATAGAGTTTCAAATGTTTATCAATAACATTAACTTCGATCATGGCAATGAATCAACTATATGAACGTTGACCAGAATGACCAAAGAATCGAAACTAGTATGTACTTATTGTACATTTATTTATATGCTTTTTTCTCTCGAAGCTCAAATGGGTCCGAGGTCCCTTGATGTTGGAGGAAAAACCTTATCCAAGTAACTCACCTTAACCGACATTGGAACTCGGGACCTCTTGAATACGAGGCGCACACTACCCCCCACATCACGTAGATGTAAATATTTTTTGGGAAATTAGGCATAATGGGGTTGAGGTGACATATTTAAATATAGTGATTATGTTTCTATGATAAGTATTGTGTATTTATTTCGTTTTGTTTCAACGTTAGGGTAAACAGAACCACTGGCTGTAGATAGATTTACATCCCTAATGCTACAGATAATGTAACCCATGACACCTTATAAAAAATGAGAGCAAAACTTTAATGAATAATGTCGGTAGAACAACTGCCTGCTGTGCGAGGGGACCCGGGTTCGATTCCCGGCTGGGATGGAAATTTTTCTCTAGCCAAGACTAATCCCTATCTGGAAGTATGAATGATAGTGTGAATGTGTGCATGAAACCCAACTAGAAGAGTTACACCATTGCCAATAGGCAATAAGTTCCAAAGGAAATGCCGCCGATAAGACCAATATAACGGGATATAAATGGAACTAAAAAAATTCACAACAGCGCGCTACAATGCGGACGTCAGTGTTAATGTCGGTAACTCATTCTTGCCTGCAAGTGCCACCAACAGGACCATTGTGTTAATGTCGGTAACTCATTCTTGCCTGCAAGCGTCACCAACAGGACCATTGTGTTAATTTCGGTTACTCATTCTTGCCTGCAAGTGCCACCAACAGGACCATTGTGTTAATGTCGGTATCTCATTCTTGCCTGCAAGTGCCACCAACAACACCAATGTGTTAATTTCGGTATCTCATTCTTGCCTGCAAGTGTCACCAACAGGGACAATATTGTTATATACCGGGGTGAGGCCAAAATATTTGCAGCTAGATATTAAATTTTAGTTACCCCAGCATAAACATTGGGAGGTATAGCATTAGAGGACCAGGAACCTTAACAACACATGCCAGAGGAGGCGAGAGATGGTTATAACAAATACACAGAATTTTACATTAATCACATTGCCTGCGGTTTATTGAATATAAACACGGTGCCCCTACATCACACATAAAAATTAAAATGAAGAAATTGGAGGGAGATGTTACACACACGAGGTTACATTCACACGATTGCACACACCCTTCCATGCCAGATACTCGACTTGAAGTCACGCCAGAGAACAGCACACAAAGAAAGTAACGCTTAGTTGCCCCACTCTAACCCTCGCCACGCCAGACGAAATTCAAAACCGAAGCCGAAAGAATTACAACAACAATACTGTCGCTAACAAAGCAATAATGTGCCTGACGTGACAATACAACCCCATACACGCCACAATATGTTAATCTGTAAAGCATCCTTATATATATTGGCACTAACAGAACCAATGTATAATTTTCGGTAGCATATATTTGCGTACCTGTAACACCAAGAGGACTAATATGTTTAGCTCGGTAGAACATGCTTATATGCATGTGGTACAACAGTACCAATGCGTTGATATCGGCAGCACACTCTTAATACAAATCCTTATATACATATACAGGGTGAATCACCTAAAAGTTGCACCGCAAATATTTCGTAAATGAAAAGTGCTATTGATGTGCAGTTTCCACAGCATTGATTGGTAATCGAGGCTCGTACATTTAGCGTATTAACAGATTTTAATAATACTGAGAAAGTGTATTTTTGAGCAATCATACAATTTTTAAATGGAAAAATGCCTAGTTACATCAACAGAATAAAGGTAGGGTAAATTGGTATGTCAATGGTCTTTGTTTCAGGATACTAGTGCAAGTTATTTACGAGAAATCTTAACTTGAAACTTACGCATTGACACTTGTAAAACCTGATGAAGCACAAACTAAAGAAAAACAAAAGGGCATTACAATACTTCTGTGGATTCTTACAAGTAAAGAGAACATAGCCTTTCAAAGGTTGTGTTCAAAATGACCCCGGCAGCTTCAATACACGTTTCCAGTCTGCTATGGAAAGACTGCTGCACACGTTCTAACATTTCAGCGGAGTTTTCAAAGGCCTTGTAATCGTCTTCTGACCTGGAAAAAATGCGAAACATCCAAGGCCAGAGGGGAATCAAACCAGGGTCCTTCCAAATACGAGTCTCGCACGTTACCGCTGAGCCATCTCTCTTGGTTCATGTGTTGTTAACTATTCAAATAGGTATAATGTAAACTAATCATTCTTGCAATCTTAGCTAAACTTGTTGTTTACCTTTTCTCTTATTCCAAGCTAGTCGAACATACCAGGTTTATTTGGTTCACCGCCAAGGCTGAACTGAAGGGTGTCACTGCAATATCCACATGAAGTAGTAATAGCCAGAGAAACCTGTTTGCTTCCTTTGATGTTATTGGAAATCAAGAGACAAGAAAGGTGAAATAAGACACGATCATAAATTCTTCAAATTTCATCAGAGTCTATGAAGAAGAAGGATCTATTTAGTACACAGCTGTAAAAATGCAGACTTCCATCATTGCTTCGGACGCACTTCAGCCTTGGGCTTGTTGTGCTACCTGTATCGTTTTTAAGGCAAGTAATTACGCCGGCACTCTTTACCAAGGAATACAGCTTTATAACGGATATGTTTCAAATTCTTCTGGTTCTTAAAACATTTTCCCAAAAGCAATATATATTCTGTGAACCAAGGCCTCATAGAAACATATAATATGTCGGGCTGTTTCAGTTTCTTTCTTGCACAATCTGCAATCTAAGTTACCCTGAAACATTCTCATCGTGTTAGGACACTTTTTCACAGGAGCATGTCCTGTGAGAAATGCAATAATTGTTCTCAGCCGAAGTCATCACATTTAAGTAAGCTTTCAGGTCGTTTCTTACATGGTTTTCTAATAAATAGTTTACCATGTTGTTTGCTGGAGTTTTAAGCCAGGTTTTATGATGTTCTACTTTGAAACAGTTCTTAATAACCTCTCTTACTAAACATCGAGATGTTCCTAGAACCGACTCTGGCACAATAAATTGTGAATCTGTGAGGTATTGGTAGGTACTTGCTAAAACTTCCAGGAAGTAGATATTTTAAGCTATCGCCCCATTATAGAGTATATAATTTTAAAATATACATAATTTATTTTGACATAGCTGCTTTGAGCACAACTTAACGCGTGGAAGACGACGGACCAACTGGCCGATTGAAGAGATAAGGAGACAGGTGGGCACTATCGCCCAATGTAACCTCAGAAGCGCTATCGAGAGATAACGAGATTTTTCTGGATGATTCTCACTCCACCTTCCGAGAACTCTCGGGAAAATCCAGCGGCTATACAGGGTGAACCATTTAAGTTGAGACTGTAGAATATCTCCAAAATTAAGCGTTGTAGAAAGCAACTCTTAAATAAAAGCTGTTCGATATTATGGGGTAAAGTAAATGCCATTCGCTATGTTTTATTTGGAGAACATTGTAATGGTTATTTTAGGGTCAAACAAAACACGTGTAATGGCATTTACTTTCCCCGCTAATATCTAGCACTTTTATTAAAGACTTTATTATTACTTTCTACAACGCTTAGTTTTGGAGATAACTACAGTCTCAACTTAAATGGTCCACCCTGTATATTGGCGAGCGTGCTCATGACAATCAGCGAGATAGTGAGTTGTTCTTGATGAGACATAAAGTGCTGGTCACTCAGTGTTTTCTACGAGTGAGTTTGTTGCTGCGACGGGCAGTACTCGGCCTGCGATAGAAAAGAAGTCCTGTGTTCGAATCTCCGACGAGGAACGGAAGGAAGTTGGGATTCTTCACGCGTATTTCACTGCGCGCTACGCACGAGGAAGAGCAATAGGTGATACTGAACATTGACTATGTAGTAGATATACAATATTCTCTATACATTTTGATTTATTACCATTGCTGTTTACCATTACCGTTCATAAGTTATTTCAATTATCCATCTTATTTATTTTAAAAATGATAATTAGCATTCGTAAGAAGTGGATTTAATTAAATAATATCACGAGAATACATATTTTATAGGCTGAGGCAATAGCATTAATACTCTCATTTTGTAGAACCATTAAAACCAAAAACGATCATTTAACATTTCAAAATGTATTATTAGAAATGAAGGGAAAGTTACTGTCTAACCTCCAAGTAACTTGCATCTTCTAGTAGTAACTCCCTTTCTTTTAAGAAATTATATTTACAACCACTTACTGCGAGAGATCAAAAGAAACTGCAGGTTGAGCTCGTAACTTCCTAGCCGTCAGTTTTAGTGACAGTAAACGACATTTACCTTCATGAAAAGAGCCCATTTTCTGCCGATTTAGAGCCTTTGTTTTACTTTTAAGTTGCCGCACAAATTAGAAGTATAAAGATACCCGAGTCTGCTCTAACTGGGGAAAAACAGCCACTCCGCTAAAAGGAAAGAAACATACATTACAAGACAATGTTAGAACTTTTTACTGTAAAAAAACGAGAAAAAGAACTAACATAAGAACAAATTTATGAAAAGAAGAAATAAGAATATAAAACCAGGGAAAGCAACTAAGAATATAAGAAATGTTCTAGAAATAATGTATAGCCCAAACGCACAGTAGTACAAACCGTGTTGAACTGCATTATGTGATGAGAAAGGTAATATCCTGAAAAACTCCGAGCATACTTCATCATCGTAAAACTCCTTTATATTGCACTAGATGTAAGTACATCCCACCTCTAACGCGAACAATTTATAGAGCTACAGATCCCGCCGACTCTCAAATTTAGAATGTCACAAAACTCTGGCTCTAACCTCTGCTATTTTCCAGATAGACCCCCAAAAGTGCTCCTTATATATCGCTTAAGATAATTTATTATATACTTTTAGCTTTTTATTATTTTCATTCATAACAAATAAATGTGTCTTCTACTTCCCGATAAAATTGATGCTCTGTTTGTGTTTTGGCTTGTAGAATTCATACTGTTGTAAAGTAAACGAGTCTGTAGGTTTTATTATTACAGGTTTACAAAAGTACTGTTCATTAATGTAATAGTAGACCTCTGTCTGTGTCTTTTCAATGATGCATACCACTTAGCCAGAGTTGGCATAAGCTTTGCAGCTAATCCTTCCTTTTTTGCTTTCTCTACCACGCACAAAGAATTCAGCGAAGATATTGCATACCACCCAAAAATTCGATACCGAGATTTCACCGGTAATACATGTTTTAGGCCCCCTACATCCAACATGTCTTTGAACAGCATAGCTCAAAAATGAAACGTCCGATCGATAAATACCAAACTTGGTATTTGAGACAGTAACTATGGTTATATATACCATGTATTTAATAATGTAAATTATAATGTAAACTAATATTAATCAGCATAAGTTGTATGTATGTGCAAGAGTTTAGCTGGAGTTGTGGAACCCTTGTTAAAAGCCGACAAACATGTTTTTGTTAGAATATGGGCCCAGGTGAAAAGGACTTATAAGGGGAAGTCATAAAAGCAAGACATTGAGACTTTTGTGCAAGATAAAATGCGACAAGCGAACACAACATATTTTTGTAGAGAAGTCACATGTTTGGAAACAACGAACAATAGCCTAGTAGGTCTTCTAGAAGGTTCCAAGCCGAACGAAGACAGCCAATAAAATTTTAAGAAAGAATATGTTTAAAATGTTTAAGTTAAGGGAAGTTGTTATAGCGTCGCCATCAGTCAAGGCGGTTGCGTATAAAGTGCTGCGATGCGAAGAACATACGGGTAAACTCTCTGAAGCAGGCGTTATTATTTACTACTCATAATGTAGTAGGAACGTTGAAATGTTATCAATTTAAAAGTTCATAGGAAGTGTGATAAATACTACCATTATTTCTAGAGCACTTATAAATATACTTGATTGCTTCGCGACCGTTCTTCAGCTCCAACTAACTCAAATAACTGTGTAGCTTCGTACTAAAGCAGAAAATGCGTGTGCTATTAAAGCATTGTGTTCTTCCACAAATTTAATCTTTTGTTAGAGTTTTTACTTCTTACCTTCCTTCCCGTACCACACCTGGAAAGTTAAACAAGCCCCACCAAAAACCAAAACAACAGCAGCCACGGCAATAACACCGTAAAGAATTGTAATAGTAACAACCAAAACACAAGATAATCACCATAGTTCATATATTAATTCCTATATTAATATATCGGAGTATACACGAGTATACCGCATATTTAAGTTTAGTAGCTTTCAAAGATGCAATCCGAATATTTTCAAGAAAACCCTCAACTACCCTATAAATGAAACATTTTTAGAAATTTTACATTTTCTAAAAACTGGCTGTAATGATTTTGATTAAAATATTATATATTTAACATATTTACATATCAAATAAAATGTATACCCTGAATCTTCTGGGAGTAACCTGTGAAGTTCTCTTCATTCGAAAAGAATTTTGTAGAACTTTGTGTAACTGGTATGGCGGCGCCGTGGCCGAGTGGTTAGACCGCTCGCCCCCCACCGAGGCGGCCCGGGTTCAATCCCAGGGACCTGCATGTGGGATTTGTGGTGGACGATGCGGCGTCTGGGCGGGTTTTCTCCGGGTTCTCCGGTTTCCCCCGCCATTCATTCCACCAACTGCTCCATCATCACCTTTCCTTTCATCCATTTCACCAACATTTCGTTTCATCTACTTCCTTCCATCCTGGATGCTCTGTCTGATCCACGAGTGTCTGCTCCTCAACGGGCATCTGACCCCAGGCACCCGCTTGTAAGTCCTGGGGGTGTAAGTCCTACATAAGAGGAGGGTAACCAGATAATGAATGAATGTGTAACTGGTAAATCATAACATACACACATACTGAAAAAAATGTAGTAAAGTTACACAATTAAAACAACTTTTCTGGCACTAACCATTTCCGAGTATATGTTATAATTGGTCTGAATTTTTAAATACTTTCATTTCTTAGAAATATTATCGCTATTCAGTTATTTCTCGCTATGTCATGGAAAGAGTGGAATTTCTAGGTTAGCATATAAGACTAACTTTTAAACATGACTATCAGTTTGGTTCCCTCTACTGCCCCTGTACCGTAAACAAACGTGTAATGGAACTTTCTGCAAAGGTTTACCCCAATTGATATGAAGCTTTCGTCAGAATCATGAGAATGTAACGCATCAGACTTTTATATGTTCTTTCGCATCAGCCGTGTGATTCCAACATAAGTTGGAAAGCTGAATCACATTGAAAAAAATTCCAAATCACGGCCGGATATCAAAACAGGGATCTTGAGCCTTCCCTGCCGAAGCTCTTACCGCTTGAGCTATCAAGGCGAAATACCCGTACGCCCGTTAAGCTTGCTTACTCGGTTCAAGTATCTCGGTAAGTTACCGATTATTACCGCTATTATACAACAAAACACACACACACACACACACACACACACACACAAACATCCATGCCCACGAACCCGTGACCCTCAGTTTGGCGGAGCGCCGGAGGTATACACTCCAGCGACCACTTTCTAAACGATAACATTCTTATGGTAGTAGGATGCAGGATGTATTGAAAGGAGGGGGTCACCTCGCCACTACGACCAGCTAGATCTATTGTGACTACGCCTTTCGGGAGGCAGGAATGAAGTGAAGAAGCCGCAGGTGGTCGCAAGTCCGCAGGCAGACAGGTCCACAGAACACACAGGAGTCCCTAATATTTCCAAGTTGAAACACCCACTTACCAGCAGAGGCGAAGAATCCCGAGAGAGGTCGACGAAACGATCCTATCAGGCGGGACAACGTGCCCTGGCGTTCACGGGGAGAAATGTTTTAGAACGCGCAAGCAACTATGCCATCGTTGCTAGTCGCACTGTGAAATCCAAAGATATTCCTGAAATATGAGAGGAAGAGAGATGAAATGAAGGGAAAGGGGGAAAAGGAGAAATCGTGGTAGAATACACCACTCCGGCATTCACCTTGGCCACCAGAAGAAAATCAAGAAAAAACCCATGGTCCGACTTGGCGGACAGCAGGAATTGAACCCGGGACCTCCCGAATGCGGGCCACAAACGTTGCTACCGGAGTCATCCCGCTCGGTTTCTTATGGTACTTTTCAATATTGGGTAGATAAATATTCTTGTTATAGGGTACCCAAAAGCTGTATGCTCGCGGTCGTGCATGCTTGCGTGCTGAAGCAGAAGCACGCGCACGCGCCTGACAATTATTTATATACACATTTGATAATAAATAGAATGAATAAGTAGAATAAATACACATAAAATTAGTCATATTTGTAGCATAAGAAATGAAATTTCAAACGAGCTAAAGTTTGCAGAAGGGTAGACCGGAACATAGCTGTTAAAAGTGCTTGAGGCTATAACGGGACACACCGGTAGGTCTCCTGTCTCTTACGAATTCTGCCGAAAATGTGGCTGTATGAAGAAAAGACAATACTTTTGTCATCTATTTAAAGTGCCGTCGCTAATCAGTTGTTTCTTGTGGTAGAGGAGAAATAACACTACACCAAAATAGCACCCAATGTGTTATACTCCCACACCAGTGCGTATGTGTTTTATTATTCTTTTTCCAAAAATGGCTGCATCAATCGCTACGATATTCGATATTAAATACTATTGTTCCTTTTCTTTGTGTGTTTAATGCCATCTTTAACAACTGAAATCTGCAGAGAAGGTTCATAAATTAGTTGAAATTGTGATCAAATAATCCCAGGGTCCAATGAGCTGAGAGCTGTCTGATATGATTTACCTAAGAAGATAAACACTATGAAACGAACCTTATTCTAGTAATTCTACGAAGAGATATTCGAACTCGACCCCATTCGACGCGAGTATCAGAGGTTGTTACGGTAGGATGTGAAGGACTGGAACCCTGCCAACTCCGTGCTTTCTGACAGATTTTCTCCAGGTTTTCTCAGTCCCCATAAATGTCTAATACCTGGGAGCTAGCCTAAACGCAGGACTGAAAGGTTTCTCACTCTAATTTCACTTCCTAATTACCATTGCATGTATCATCCATGTCCGCCGGCAATATCCTAAACATTTTTAGCAAGGGAGGAAGTTATAATGTTGCAAGATGTCAAAAACAGAAATAAACAGAGGTTGTATGAACATATTAATAGGAAACTTATATAAACCTAATGTCTAACAAGCTTTTCACCAAACAAGTTTGATAGCAGCACAATTTAAGCAGTCAGTTAATTTTACATTACTATTACTTTCTCTGCTTTGTTTAGTAAGTAGAGGATATATATTGTATTCCATAAAAAATTTCGATGTCGATATTTCACAGGAAATACACGTTTTCAGCTTCTCTAAACCCAAGAAAACAATTTTAGAAAAAGGTCCTGTGTGTGTCTGTGAAAAGACTATTCAAAAACCAAAAGTCGAATAAATAGCAAATTTTTTATTTAAGTTCAATACCTTTCAAAGATGCAAGACAATATTTTCAAGAAAATCCTCCAAACGCAGCCACTATTTATTAAACATTTTTCGAAATTTTTTGATCTTCTAAAAATGGCTCTAACGATTTTGATTAAAATACCAAATATAAAAGATGTTTACATGATATATTAAATTTATATTTTGAGTGTTCTGAGAATAGTTGTAAAGTCCTCTTCATTCGGGTGGAGTTTTTAATAATCTCGTGTAACTTGTAAACGTTAAGCGACACACAATTTATTTCAAACATATTTTCTGTGGCATCAGCCATTTCCGAGATATCCGTTATTAATTGTTAGAGTTGTTCAGTAGTTAACCATTATTTTAAAGTCCCATCTATGTAGAGTTGTATATCGCGATGTCATCGAAACGGTATGGAATTATAAGGCCAGCGTTTGCGCCCAGTTCTAAAGCATTTGACTGTTACTATTGCCTTTGTATCTGTAACGAAATGTGTAATTCAGTTATTTCATGAAAGACTTATCTCGAACAAAATTAAGTAAATATAAAAATGAACTTTCATAGGAATAATTTGTATACCTACTAATAAACGAGTTAGGGAAAGTCATGTGAATGTAACGCAGAGATATTTTTTCTATATAAGCCCTTTAGAGAGAGCATAAATCTGGGCATTTTTAATTCACTTTATGCTTACTGCGGCAAATGCTTAGTTCCGATCGCACAAGTAGTATGGTATAGCGTAAACAGACGGAGGATGGTTTCGGCGTTTAAGTTTAAATGAAAGTTTATTCGGTTTCTGCGAATGTCCAGGAGGAAGGGCTGACGGTGACCAGATCTGGGGTGACAGACTCGGACAGTCGGGGTCCATAACATCTCCAAATATTACATTCCCCTTACCGAGTTCTCTCTGAAGGTCCTCACATACCGAACGCTAGGCAGGTAGGTTC
This sequence comes from Deroplatys truncata, assembly GCA_030765065.1. Lineage (NCBI taxonomy): Eukaryota > Metazoa > Arthropoda > Insecta > Mantodea > Mantidae > Deroplatys > Deroplatys truncata. The sequence goes on along the minus strand of CM060978.1, from coordinate 213,249,676 downwards.
CCTAAGGCCAACTCCTCCGTCACACTTCGCCGCCTGAACTTTCGACTCTGAGCCATAATAAGGGAATGAAATGCCAGGAAATGGGGGCGAAAACATTCGCAGCTTTATACTGAGTATTCATTTCGAAATGTGCAACGAAATGCTGTATGACCTCACTTTTCTAGCTTTTCCAGCTGCTGACACTAGCAATTCCCCTAGGCTTCCACAGAGGCCTACGTCTTGTATGTCGGAGAAGTTGCCTGCAAGCAGGCGTTGAGTCTGAACATGAGAACCTTCCTGCCGTAGTAATACATGGCGGGCTGTTCCCCATATGTTCTACCTAAACCTCTTTAGCACCGTCTTTTTTATATATATATATATCGAAGGTTTATGATCGCTGTAAGCGGAGTAGTAGTCGGCTACCATTAGAATGCGCGTAGTGGGAAGAGGAACTAAACGGTTACGAAACAAGTGAGTGGTGCATCGGAAGGTCAGTATCCGCAGTTCCGAGTTGAATTTATTAGTGAGGCTGAGGTCTGCACATGTATTACTATTTTAATTGTGCAACTATGCATTTTCCCATCGCCTTGCCCCTCACTGTTCCTCTGATCTCTACAACAAAAACAGTGGCGCCCTCCAAGCGCATTCATATCGTGGTCGTCTCGTACTTGTTAATATCACTAGCATAAGGCAACATGAATTTGTAAAACGGTGTATTGCAGTTCGCATCTGCGAATGTAAATAAAAAATATGTGCAGAATGAATGGACGTTGGGAGTGTTAAGCATGAAAGATTAATACGTTTGATTGTTTCGTTTATTTTATTTTACACTTATGCAAGTGACATTGTGAGGTACGCTTCATGATTAATGTCGCTATCGTGTTAGTTCTCCTGTATTTAACGCCATACTTGCTACGCAACTCTCCGCCTTACATGTACGAAGTTATACCTCCCCTTAGAGCTGACATACACATATAAAACTGATCCAAAACAATGACCACTTTGAAATGAACACTCAGTATAATCTACTATAAAATTCGCCTACCAACCACGGAAAAGCGCCAAAAAAACCAAGCTAACGGAACCAAACGCGACACCTCCTAAATGTGAGCCTTACACGATACCGCGGAGCCATCTCATTCGGTGATCCAGGAAAAACTTTCATTATCAATTTTCAGAAATCACTTCGCGTCTGTGTTGACCAGAGGGAGAGAGGAATGGAGAGAATTAAGATGAATCTTACCGTTTAACGCAAATTGCAAGCATAGCTACGGCCTCTGACAGAAATTATTCCACTGTGTTGAGCGCCCTAACACAAAGTTCAAGATACATCACTGGTTATCTATCACTATAAATTGAAAACTGAAAATTCGGTTCACGGACCTCTGCTACATTTAGTTCAATTATTTACTCTATCCAGACTACCCTCTGCGCGCCACCCTCACTCAAACAGTAATACAGATTTACAGTAATTATTCACAAATGTAACTGAAATTGAAGGCCTGGGTTTTTCTATTAAGAATATACGTACAACACACACTGTAACATTTCAGCGTTCGTTAGCGAGGGTTACAACACTAAAACTCTTCGTTATGATTTTAATGACATGTTTTCAGCGTTTTACTATGCAATTTATACGATATATTTTCAAAACCACCGCAATCCTACCCTTTATTAATCGTGGAAAATAATGAAAATCGCTGCCATGTTATCTCTGACAATCGGACTCAATTTGACAGGAATTTGTTGGAAAACAATTTGATTACAGTGTTGTGTGGATTGGCAGAAATGATTGTGCCCCAACAGGAAAACTGTGTTTTCTGGTCGTTACAAAATATGAGGATAGGGAAAACGTTAATGATTTAACATTCGTAGACCAGTGTTTGAAGATTAGGGATATAATATCAGCAATGGAAGTACGGTTTCATTCTTGCGAGCTACAGCCGTGAATAGGTTAAAACTCACTAAAGTGAGTCTGCCTGGTGGTTAGAAGTCCATAGTTTGGATCTCGGTTGGGGTTATTTAGCCAATTCAGGTTTCTTCCATCCAAAAAAGAGGAAATTTACGGGAATTCTAATCTCCTTGGGTTAAGGACCCATTTGAGCAGTTAATTGTCTTCACTCACTGCCTCTCGAAAGAAAGAAAAGTGGGAGGCATTAAACCTGGATATTACTACTGTTCCCAATCACCCTTGGTAGACGTGTACATTTCATGGACAGGACACTGCGTCAATAACTAAAGCATACTGGAGAAAAAATCTCTATTTTAAATATTTATTAATTTTTTATCACACTGACCATAGTCACCCAATCGAAGACTTATAAAAATAGTAGTGTTACATTTATATAACTTTCTCTATCCCTCTTCTGCAAACCAATCTTGTGAAAATGTATTAATTTATCTGCTTCATGTTTGATTGGATTGTAAAGTGGAGGGGATGCGGCAAAAATCCAGGAATGAGAATATTGTACCCGACGCCCAAGATAAGCACCCCCGGAAGTGACGACACCAATGATGACGGGGTCCCTACAGCTTCCAGAATGAGACGTCCCGGCTGTCGGACAGGCAGACCAAGAACTCGCCCCGCACAGATCCAACGACCCCAGGGGGCGGTCCTTATACCCCGGCAACCAGCCAAAGGCCGAGGGATGGAGAAAGTGAACAAAGAACATTCTTTTTCCCTGTCACGCTGCACCCAAACAGCATCGCCGACACTTCCAACCTTGAAAAAGACCAAGCGGGGGGAAAGTTGAATGAAATGTTTAATGGAACGAAATGGAGGGACAGGAAATTTGGTGGATGAAAGAAAAAAGTCCAGCATTCACCTGATGACCGGGGGGAAAAAAGCAATGGATAAGAGTGGCGGTCGGCGAGAATTGAAGCCGAGCCGTCTGCTTCATGTTAGATAATCATTTCCAGAAATGGTTTTATATTTCCTTTCAGGAACAGGGGAATACAATAGACTTAAACGACATTCAAATTCATGGCTATGTGATGACTGCATGAACAACAAAAGAAATACGGATAGCGACTTGCTGCATGAAACGGTTCCAATATTTTTAAACTGTAAAGCAATAACAAAGAATATCTCGGAAATAGTTACACCACAAAGAAATTATTTGACATAAATTGTGTGCTTTTACGAAATCTACATTTTTGTGGGATAAGATTTTATCTCTTCTATATATTGACAGTTTACCAAATATACAAAAGTATCCAGAATCTCAGGACTATCCCCAGAAAATTCAAGATATACATTCGTGCAAATCTTTGTGTCACATTTTTTAAAACAGCGGAACTTAAAAATCGGGTATGTATTTAGCCTTCTCTTCATTTTTGGGTTATGCTGTTCACTCACACACATAAGGACCATTTTCTAAAAAAAAACAGCTAGGAATGGAATACAGCTAAAGTCATTTCTCTATTTAAAAAGTGTAATACAGATAATTATAGAGGAATAAGCTTATTAAATGCAGGCTATAAAATATACGGGAAAATTCTAAATCAGAGATTACAAGATATCACTGATGCACTGATATCAGAAGAACAAATGGGCTTTAGGAAAGGACGTTCATCTAGTGATAATGTATTTATAATCAGACAAATTATTGAAAAACGTTGTGAATTTAACCTAGAAACTCGCATAGCATTTAATGACTATGCAAAAGCCTTTCATAAGGTAAAACGTCCCCTTTTATGGAACATTTAGAGAAAAGAGGATTTACTAAACATCTTATTAATGCTATCAAGAGTTTGTATGTAAATACCAAAATAAGAATTAATTCTGGTTTTAAAATGTCAGCTGAATCTTAACAAATCAAGGTGTCCGACAAGGGTGTAGTATATCGCCCACTTTATTTAATTTATATATTGACGGTCTAGTTTTGAAGTGGAAAGATGAAATACAATTCGGGATCAAAATAAAATTGGACACGCCTTTAAGCACTTCATTATATGCTAATGATCAAATAATTATACAAGTAACAGAAGATAATCTACAAAGAGCAGTATATAGACTAAGCCAAAATGCAATGCATTACAACTTAACTATATCTATCAATAAAAGAAAGGCAATGGCTTTTAAAGGGAAGAACTCCAATATTAGAACAGGTATCCCACTTCAATTATGTAGGATGTGGCATTAGTTTTAAATTTGACAAAGACATCGAGATGAAAGTTAATATGTTTCAAACCATTTGTGGAACGATTAGAAGAACTTTAGGAAGAAAAACTAGAAAAGAAACACAAATTAAGTTGTATAAGATTATGGCTTTACCTACTGTATTATGTGGTTCCGAGTCGTGGACAGTAACAAAAAGAGAGATCACGTATTCAGTCCGCCGAAATGAAATTTTTGAGGTATGTAAGAGGATACATTACAGCTTACAAAATAAGAATTGAATCAATAAGATCAGATTTGAATATTGTATGACTAAACGATAAGATTGATAGAAATAAAAGAAATTGAAAACATGAATGGCAAACGATAGAATACCAAAAAAGATAATGAATTACCAACCGACAGGGAGGAGAATTTTAGGAAGACCACGCAAGAGATGGCTAGAGACCGGAACAGGTGATATCACCTAATCCTTGAAGAGAAGAAGAAGCCATTTTTTTCTTTGGATTAAGGTGGTCTCTAGGCATGTATTTTTGGTAATAACTTCGTATCGAATTTTTTGGTGCTAGGTTTGCAATATTTCCATTACGCATTATAGAATAAGTAACAGAGAACGTTGTCTCCAAACCCTCTGCTTTCGGCTGGCTGCCGGGGTGTACGAACCTCCCTGAGGGACATTGGACAACATCTTTGTAGGGTGGATCCCCGGTCTGCCTGTCCGTCTGCTGGGGTGTCTCTATCTGCAAACTTAGGGACCCTGTCACGTTGTGCCGTCACTCCTGGTTCCGGCCGCCCAATGTTTCCTCTCGCCGCATCCTCCCTCCCGGGGACGCCCCCTCGTGGGGCGTAGGCGCAATATCCACACTGGATAAGTGCCGAGTTCCCTCTGTAGTCAATTCAATCCAACAAAGAAAATAAAAAGAAAACTTGTAACAAATAACGTACTTATAAATGCAAATGCAAATTTATGCAAATTATGTTTCTTATGCAAATTACTTCACAAAACCTCAACACACACAATTTTTAAATACGTCATTTTTGGTCTCAGAATAGCCTGTAAATCGCTATCATCATTTACTCAAAATAAAAATTTAACAGAAGTTCCATTACAGTGTACTGTAATGTATCACAGTTGAAATGTTAATACTCTTTGAGTATAATACCGCACAAGACAGCTATAGAAAGTTTCAAGAACTAATATCTCTTTAAAATATAAATTTGTAAATTTAATTCCAGTAATTGATCTATTGGGGCTCACTTTTGGTATTTAGTAGAGCATTTAAACTAGAATTTAATTTCGAAATGAATCCTAAATCCAATCTTGATAAACAGGATTGATTACCAGGTTGAGCGCCAAAAAGAATATGTATAGCTATATTGAATGCCTAGCCTATGCAAACTATATCGAAAATGCCTGGCCATACAAATAAAAGAAACCCGTTTCTCTTTGTAGATAACGCGTAAAATATAGAGTATGAGTTACTGATTAATGTTATTTAAATGGCTTGTACTCTTCAATCAGACACACAAAATATTGGGGAAAGGATGGAGAATTCAAATATCTCTCAGTTTGTACCGAATTTTGCTTGTTAACTTGAATCATACTGAGTACAATAAGTGAAGTAATCCATGTCAGTATGTTAAGAAAATTAGAAAGTTGAGCTTTTGAATTACATTTGAAAAAAATAAATGACACAGCCAGAATTCCGCAATCCGTACAACGGATCTTCTGCCTTCTATTCCGAAATATTATCTCTGTCGGCCGTGACAAGATACCTAGTGCGGCAACTGAATGACGTAAAAGGTAGGTACTAGCAAATCTATGCTACAGCAACTGTAGAACGGTAGCAAAAAAGTCACAGAAAGAGGTAAATATAAACCTTAATTTTATGCGTTGTTAAAATAAAATAATTTGTGTTCATTTTCTTTGCAAATCGCAGTGTCAGCTAACTGAATGCTCTGTGACATCAGTAAACAATCAGAGCAGTGGAGACGCTCTTGAACCTGACTCCGTTGCATTTAATTGTAATGATGGAGGCAAGAATGGCACTCTATAGACTGCGACACGCTAAGCAACTGAGAATTCCTGAAATAGACTCAGATTTGCTGAGAATTAGGAAATACATGGGAGATGCATCTTTTGAAATGCCACCAGACAATATAATTCCAATTAAGCACTTTATAAAGAACTTCAAGGTCTCCTGAGAAAATCTTGATGTGATTTACAGACGCTCAAACGATGATTCTGGAACAGGATCTGGAATATATCACACAGACCAAGATGCAAAAAGCTTTACCCCTTGGGTGAATACGCTACTGTTTTTTAAACAGAGTTTTATGCTATTCTTCAATGCATACATGAAAAAATAAGGAGAGCTGACACTGGTAAATATATTCTTATCTTCCCAGATGTCCAGGCTGCACTTAGGCTCTACGTAGTCATAAGGTAACGTCAGGACTGGTTTTAAACTACCTAAACATGTTCACAACCTTGGTAGAACAGAACTCATCTCGGTGCCAGGTCATAGTGGCATAAAAGGAACTAAAAAAGCTGATGAATTTGCAAGGCAAAGAGCAGCTTCGCAATTTATTGGGGCCAGAGCCAGCTCCATGAACATCTCAATGTTTAGTAAGAGGCTATTAAGAGCTGGTCCAAAGTAGAACATCTTAAAACTCCAGGAAACAAATACTAAACTATTTATTAGAAAACCATATAAGAAAAGATCCAAAAGCTTACTTATAAGTAACAGACTTTTAAGTAAGTGAGGTTTTAGCTCATGGGAGATATAAAGCTTTCGGGAAAATGTGTTTAGAACCAGAAGGATTTGAAACCATATCTGTTAGAGACTGCAGTCCTTGGTAAAGGATTCAGGCTTATGATTTGGCTTTAAAACGCTACAGATAGCCAATAAGTGCAAGGCAAAAGTGCGTCCGGAGCAATGTAAATCTGTATCGCATAAGACTAGATAAGTCAGTAAATAATCTCTTTTACCACCCACTGTCAGCTGGGAACTCAGCGAGAAGTGTAGGTCAGGTTAGGTAAGGGGAAAGACGAAGTTACTGTTGCCGAAGGACTAAGTAGTAAAGGGGAGTGTATGTTGTGCTTCGCTCCTAGTGATTGTAAGCAAAAGCTTCACATTTCCTTCCCTCCGATACTATTATTTAAGAACCCCCAAAATGGAGTTTTGTCTATTTTGTTCTGTGTAGACTTAAATTATAAATTAATTATTTTTCTTTTCTGGCAAATAATTTAATAACGAATGAGATAATAAAACATGCCATTACCCAAAATGGATATAAAGTGTAGAACAGTGAAATAAAAATTGACTGATAATGTTGACGATGCTGTCGTGATGGCATAAAGTGAGGATGTATCGCAAAGATACTATAGAAATGCCATCTCATGTGTCAAAGGTTTAATATGTAAATACCACCTACTGAAAATACGACGGCGGGTCGAAAAGTAACGCACAATAGTTTTTTTACAAAAAGAATTTAACAGTTAAAACAAAAACAACAACAAAAATCTCAAATGAACTTACACCTTTCACACTTTACCTTTAACCAAGTTTCTCATCACATTTCTCCCATCGTGATACCAGTTTCAATATGCCCTGTCCGTTTCCTTGGAGTATAGACGTTTGCGGACTGCTGATTTCACTTCCGCATCTGTCGCAATGCGTTGGCCGGGGCCAGGAATTTCTTCATGGGACCAAACAGTGGTGCAAGCTCCAGACTAAATGGTGGATGCTGGAGCACCTTCCAAAAACTTTGGTGATTTTCTGACAAACAGCAGCAGCAACATGGGTGCGAGCATTGTCAGGAATAATTTTGACATCGTTCAGCATTCATGTTGTGGCGTTTGTCACGAAGGGCACGACGCAACTTCACCAAAGTTTTCATGTAGGCTGCAGCATTCACAGTGGTCCCGTGTTCAGCGAAGTGCATCAATACAACACCATGCATATCCCAGAAATCCGTTACAAACACTTTCCTAGCAGATTGAGTCACTTTGAATTTATTCTTCACCGGGAAGCTAGCATGTTTCCACTCCATACTTGCCTGCTTGGTTTTGGGCGTGTAGTGGTATGCCCACGACTCTTCACCAATGACGATTCCTTTCAGAAAGATTCCTTCTGCGGTGTACCGCGTTGGGTGATCCGAGCTCTTCATCATTCGTTGGCCTTTGTGGTCTGTCAGGTTCTTAGGCATCCAGCGAGCACTAGCTTTACGAAATTTCAACGTGTCATGAACAACATTGTACACTGCACCATAGGAAACGTTGAACTGTTGCGATAACTTCGCAGTTGCGCACGCCGGTCGTTCAAAATTGCCGCCTCAATGCCTCTGACATTCTGCGGGGTTGCAGCTATTACCGGCCTTCCGGAGCGTGGCAAATCATTAAGATTCACACGGCCCTCTAGGAAGAATGTACACCACCTGAGGAGATTGCTACAGTCCATACAATCATCTCCATACACGCACGCATGTCCCTGTGAATATCACTCGGTTTATGCCCTTTGGCCCACATACATCGAACCACACCTCTCTGCTCTTCACACGTGGACGACAGTAACATGCGCGCCACCTTTGTAGCGTAGTTGACGCTGCTCTCGCTAGAGCTGAATATGACAAAAATACCCTCTATAGTGAATACTTAACACTATGTGTGTGTGAAATTGCAACAATCCAGCTGGAATAGCAAGGCAGAAAAAATTATTGTGCGTTACTTTTCGATCCGCCCTAGTAAATCCATGACCATAAGTAAATTGCTGTTGTTGAGATGCGAGTTGGAAATTGAGGAAAGGGCGACAGAGCAGATCATGGCTTTTAAGTATTTGGAAATTGAGGTAACTTTGGAGTAGATTACAAAATGAAGTTGCAAATGAAGCTAATAAGGCAGGCAGAATAGCAAGCAGCATGAATTATATGTGTAAAATTAATATTTAAATAAGGAAATGAAAACTAGTTTTGCAAAATGGTAATATGACCAATGCTGATTTACACCAAGGACTACAGGTGATACAACGAAAACGAAACATATCTTAGAAACACAGGACATGAGCACCTTGAGGAAAATTCTGCATAAAACAAGGAGAGATAAAATTAAAACTGAGGAAACAAGGAGACATTTGAACATTCAAGCCATAAATGAATGATTGATTAGAACATATGAATAGAATCTGCACATATCTAGAATATCATCACCAGTTAGGATGGTTCGCATATCAAGAGATTGCTTACTGGGGAATGAAAGGAGGTTACCTGGAGGGCCAAGGAAATGTTGCAAAAACTCTTGGTTTCTGGACTAAATAGGCTAAACCCAACATATAATCATGCAGAATAGAAAAAGTAGAGGAAGAAAATAAATCCTGAGGTAAAACGTAAGTTAAGCCAAGTGGGAAATAAAGTCTTCAGCGCATGAAAAATATCACACAAGAATCAAACTGCAGATTGCAGTGGAATTGTACAGCTAAATCAGATAGATGTACTTAAACATTGACCTACCATAGTTAAGTGCTAGAGAAAGTAAAGGCCGTAACTGTGAAACGCGACAATGTTTATCTGAAATCAATCGCCAGGTCGAATTTGTGATTGGATAAACCAAGTTACAATTTTTGTCCCACTTCTGACACCATAATTCTCTCATTACTTATGGTTTAATCCTGGTAGAAGAGCATAGATGAGTTGAAAATGTTGTGTATGCATGATTATGATAGCATGAAGCCATCGCCTTGAAAGTAAGATGGGCTACGTCGTTAGTTTAACGAGATCCTGGTGACGTGCCGCACACAATGGACCGCGAACAATGGCAGCCGGCGCTGTCATAAAACTTGCTGACCTCGCTCCTTATTTAGGATCGAAGCGGCAATTCTGCTCAAGATACCGAGCTTCAATTCCGGACACTAGCGAAAGCAAGAACAAAAATTAGCTACCTCGTCCGAACTTCAAACGACAATGGTGCAACGGTCTCAAAGCTGACACAACATTGCTGAACGAAGCGATTTTTCCTCCAAGAGGCGAGAAATTCGATAACACGGCTACTTCAAAGGAGGAAAAACAAACAAACATTCCAACAAAAGCCCCAGGTTCCGCTAGAGAATACCGAGTGCTTTCAAATCTGCGACACAGCTAAAATTTCATTTTATCTTCAATATCTGTTATAATAATTTGATATTACTCTTTAGCTTTTGAGAGCATTCTGTAAACTCATTACACAGACAAGTCATATTTAGACTTGAGTATAACATTTATTTGTTTCAACATATTTCTCATAAATGTGTGAAGATCAGTACACACCTATGTCATTTATCTATATAAGATGTACATCAGCTTGGAATATGCTCATTTACAAAATACGCCTTTTACATAAATACTTTAAGAACAATTTTTAAGAAATTACCCTTATTAGTTGAAGTACTTGGGCTGAGAGGAATATCATTAAATATTAAAATGGTTTATAATAAACTTCGTTACGATAAAAGAAAAGCAGCCTATATAGACTACATTTATCTCTACTACTTACCTCTAAAATGTAGGAGCGTATTACATTCCACGCAAAACTTCGATACCAAGATTTCACTGGAAGTGCGGTTTTGAAGCTCTCCGAATCCAAAGAAAGCATTTTTATATAATGAATCTGAAGTGTTACACTTACATGACTTTCTCTACTCTTTTACAAACTATTTTTGCAAACGCTTGTTCTCCATATGCTTCATGTTAATCGAGATATCGAGATGTTAATCTTATTGCTAATTTTCTTGTAGATGTAAGGAGAACTGGTAGGATTTAAGCGATAGTCAAATATTTTAAGAGCTGGTTGCTACGAGTATTCCATTCTTTTGCATTACAACGACAAAAACAATGAATGACGAATTCCCATTTGAGAAAAAGGATAAGTATTGGAAAGTTTAAGGGAATAACAAGTAAGATCTCGAAAATGGTTCACTCAAAAATACAAATGTATATGACATAAATTGTGTATTTTAACGCGATCTACATTTTCTGCATAGTAAAATTTTGTCTATCTCTTATGGTTTACCAGTTATGCAAAAGTCGTTCACAATGAAGAATTATTTTGGAGACATTCCCAGAAAATTCAAGATATACATTTTATTTGTCATGAAAGTATCTTAAATATATGATATTTTAATCAAAATCGTTAGAGCCATTTCTGAGAAAATTAAAATTTTCGAAAAATGTTCCATGTAAAGGGTAATCTGAGGTGGGGGATTTTCTTGAAAACCTTCAGGTCGCATCTCTGGAAAATACTGAACCGAAATACCAAGTTTGGTGTTTATCCGACTGTTCGTTTCTGAGTTATGCTGTTCACAGACAGACACACAGACAGATAAACAAGACAGACAGATACACGCGCACATCTTTTCAAAAATACTTATTTTGGATTCAGGAGACCTCAAAACATATATTTCCGGTGAAATCTCGGTATCAAGTTTTTGGGTGGAATGCAATACTTCTGCTACTTACTATACGTAGTAGAGAAAGTAAAAAGACGATGCTTATTTGTATGTGTGTGTGTGTGTGTGTGTGTGTGTGTGTGTGTGTGTGTGACTGTGAACGGCATTACTCAGAAATGAAAAGTCTAATAAACATCAAACCTGGTATTTTAGGTTATAATCTTGCAAGGATGTGACACGAAAACTTTTTAAAAAAAATCTCCCCACCCCAAACTACCCTTTACATGGAATAATTTTAGTTATTTTTGTTTCTTTCAAAACTGATAAACGATTTTGATTGAAATAACATATATTCAAGATATTTGCATCACAAATGAAATGTATATTTTGTATTCGCTGAAGTAGCCTGTGAAGTTCGCTTAATTCTGAGTGGCTTTTATATCGCTGGTAAACCGTAAGAGATTTACAAGGTCTTAATGCACCAAAACTGTAGGTCTCGATAAAGTCAAAGACTATTTTTGTAAAAGAATGTTCGACATATTCCTTGGTATTGGCTTCAGTTATTAAATACTTATACTTTTCTCAGCTCATAAGTGCATTTTTTTCTCGTGATCATGCAAAGAGCACAGTATTTCAAAATCATCATACGCGACACACTCAATTAAATCTAACTATCGCTTTACCTACTATGTCCTACAACAAAATGTGTAAACGTGAATTGAAAGCTTATCTGGATTAACAAGAATTAGAGAGAGTTATACGCTTTTGTAAGAGTTGTTTACAGAAGAATGAATAGAGAATGTCCTGTGAATGCAAAAAAGTGATTATTTTTCGAGCGTAAGTCGCTAGTCGCTTTTATCGCAATCATACAAACAGTATGCAATTTCAAAGATATCACACAACAGTCCGTTTTTTCAAAATCTGTCTCTCACTTTAGCCTGCTGGATTCTACAACAGAAATGTGTAAAATGTGTACAGTACGATTTTTTCGAACTGACCCTGCAGAAAGGCAAACGACAAGAATGTTGGAGAGGGAAGGGGAGGAGAGACCGGCAATATTCCCCTAGCGCGGTGCAACAGGAATGCCAAAAGTACGTGGCCGTTCTCCTACAACTAACCCAAACCCCCCGGGAGATAACGGGCTCGTCCAGCTACTGCGCATCCAGCTGAGTAGGACCAGGAGGAAAAAATCTTACTGCAATGAAAATTTATTTCGATTAACAAGGAATAGGTAGAAGATTAAGCTTTTGCATGAATACGCCGTAGAAGGGTGGGTAGGCAAAATCATGTGAATACAATATTACGTTTTTAAATATTTTTTGTAATAGATATTTTGATTTAATACACCTTATTTTATATAAAATAACAATAGGGATTGTATGATTTTACAATAAAGAGGTGGGTGCTTAAGCGGCTCTTCGTAAATGTCTGCTATGTGTCTCAAAGGCTAGAAAAATGCGCTGTAAAAATTACATTAATTATATTTGGGTTTAGGTTTTGGCCTCATGGGAAACCTCCACGGTGAAAACCGGGTTTTTGAAGGGGGACTTGAGCTATGCTCTTGCCCAGGTTGATCACATCGACTGTCTGTATTAATTATTTAATGAGAACCCTTTATGATATATTTGACATTTTTAACCATAGAGGAGTAAATAACCAGCTTTAGACTAAGGAGCATTTCTCATTTTTTCGGCGTACTATAATATCAGCCCAAAAATATGCAACTCATATTCGAGAAAGTGGTACCCTTATGTCACTCATATTATATGAACTCTATTTGCTTCTAATTACTACTAAGAATAAATACTAACATCGAGAGATATGTTTTAGATCCGTTACTAGTATCTGCTTAGCAACTCATTTATCAATGCTATAGGCGAAGAGTAACATCTGAAATAACAATTTAGGGAGCGTGAGGTACCCTTGGAATATTGTCCATTCCAAAATGACTAATCAAAGCTACATTAGTTTTTAGCTTATTTTATAACCCCTTGCAAATTCTTCTGGACATATGTAAGAAAATAAACAAAATTTCTACGAAAAATTATTTATTTACGATTTTTTTTGTACATGGCGCGCTGTTTAAAACACTAGTCCGCATTTTCAAACTTTTTGTCACATGATTTCTTAAAAGAAGGTGTTCTTGAATCAAAGTTTTATGCTGATTCCAGAAATAACTTCCGGTTGTATCTATCACGTCAAGTTTTTACACAAAATAAGAAGTAATGTTTTGACAATTTTACTAATGAGCGTAGGAAAGTATTCAATACCATTTCGCATAAGGTAAGTGTTTATTCAAGAAACATTTAAGAATACTCTCAAGAACGCCCCTAATTTATTTCATGACTTCATTCTAACAAAACAAGAAGCTAAAGTGTTTCATTTAATTTTTTCCAAACTTTCTCTTCTTTGACTTCCTTGCAGATCCTTGAAGATGACTGTCCCTCCTCAACATGCAACAATAGTCGGCCATCATAGTTTCATTCCATCTCTCCTGGTACCTCCTCTCCATTTCCTTAATATCTTCACCCTGCTCTTCACTATAAAGTAGTCGATATGTGAATGCAGAAAATGCACCTTTACACTCATGTTACAACCCATCTTCTTGAAATTTTCCAACATTGTTTCGACAATGGCCTTGTAATTAGGATAGTTGTTATTGTCTAAGAAGTTTTCAGTAACTGATCGGAAGGCGGTCCATACTTCTATTTCTCTCTCATTCATTGTCTTCTCAAAATCGTCATCCTTAATCAATGTCTTTATTTGAGGACCAACAAAAATTCCAGCCTTAAATTTGCCTTGTGTAATGAAGGGAAATTTCTTGGAAAGGTACTTGAAGCAGGGTCCATCCTGTGGTAGAACCCTTACAAATTGTTTCATCGAGCTCAATTTTATATCTCTGTATCTATATATTTTGAAGTGAAATTGGGAAAAAACTGTACGTGATAGAAAAAAAACTAAAAGCAGTTCTGAAATCAGCATAAAAAGTGAGTCAGAATTAGTTTTCAGTCATCCGATATCATGCAGACCAGTGTAATCAGATGTATAATGAAATATATGTATATTCACAGCTATAGTATGAGTCGTCCTCTATTATCTGCAGACGGTGGTATCTGAAAACGGTGAAAATCATGAGAAATGGAAACGCAAATTTTTGTGAAACTTTGACAATATTTGTTTTGTAGATTCGACGAAAATCTTAATTGTAATAACAGTATTTATAATGAATAGCTATATTAATCTCTATATATTCTTTATATATGCGTTTAACGTATCATACACACACAAATATAAAAACTTGCAGAACTGTATAAATCTTAGGCACTTACTGTGATACTGTCTGTTTCATAATGAACAGTCCGTCACTGTGGTGTGGGGGTAGCGTGTATTCTTTACGTTCAAGAGTTGCCGAGTTCGAATCTCGTTTAGAATGAGTTACCAAAATAAGATTTCCCGGGGGTTTCTCTTATTCTTATAGGAGAATGTCGGCTAACTTTAAGGTCTGAGACGGGAATTAATTGTCAGGGTGATTGTATAAATTCACATCAAGAAAAGAAGAAGCGAAAGCAACACAAAATAAAATGAACGCAAATTATTAATAATATTTAGAATTTGTTATATATAGTGAATGTAATGAGGTAAGATCGAAACAAAATGTTAGGCAATGTTTAAAATAAAGAACGATAGGAAGCATTTTAAAGCATAATATGTAGAGAAAAAACAGTTAAAATAAACACGAATGCTAGCAACAAATGAGGTGAACAAGTTATCAGTCAAGGAGGAGAAAAATCAACAACCTAGAAGAAAAAATGGCATTGTATCTTTTGTGTAGCAGTCGCCGTGATCGGAGCAGAAGAGAAATTATCGCCGAAGATGAAGAGAGAAAAGTTAGCGAGAAGATATTTAGAGGAAAATTGAACACCAGTTCATGTTATCTGTATATAGCCAAATGGGGAAAATCTTCCATGACGAGGTATTTAAATAGAAAGCTCTTCGACTTAGATTTTCCAGATAAATATATTGTAATTAGCTCCCCACAAATACATAAGAAGTTATTTGAAATATGATAATTAAGTTCATAAAATTCACGCCACACAAGAGAATATAATATATAATACTATCAGAATTCAGATAACAGAAACCGAAACGTAGTAATAATTACAAAATCGTTCTTGAGAATTTGTTAGGTGATAATCAATTTAGAGAAAGAGGAAATTAAAACTGTAATAGCAAACAATTATATAAAATTAAAAATTCTAAAAAAGGGATAATTTCGAAAGAAATATCAAAAGGAAGAGTCTCATAGCTCTTGGGCAATGACAATCAAAGTAAAAAATAAATAATTAATTTCCCAAACGTAAAACCGTTTATTGATTGAAGCAGTAGATAGAAAGTCAAAGTAGTAAATCCTGAAATCCTGGAGCGCCACAAAATTCAAAGTCGAATTCAAATGCTGGAGCTTTACGGACTTCGGGCTACTTGAGTATCATTTCATTCATTCGTAGTCCGATATGAACTTCCAGGGTAAAGGACGTTACACTTAAACACGAAAAAATAAGTATTTAATGGAAAATATGCGGGACAATTAAACAATACTTATTTACTTGAGCTCCGTTTGTGTATAAGAATCATCTTTTATTTTTCCTTGCCTGACATTCTACTCATCAGTCCAGCCTCTTCCTGGAAAGTTCTATAATAATACATTATGATACAAGTATTAAAAATAGAGCTCGCAATCATACGAGCAAAGAAAAACCACTTTTAGTACGTGTGGCACATTTATTAGACAGCGCTTGAATTTGTAAAATGTAAATAAAATAATAATGTATTGATTCCTGAAACTAAGAGGTATTACTTTTAGAACGAGATCAATTCTCGTGTGCAGCAAGATGTCACATGTTTTGGTGTTTTGTTGGTTTGCTAGCAGTCATTTTCAGTAACTTGACCATATCGCGACGGATCTGTTGGTGGATAGCTCTTAGAACGATATGTGATGGACAGTTAGCCTTCTAGGTCTCATCCCTGTAACCACCCGCTCCGTCACGTGTCACAGATGTCCCAGCGCATCGCTTCGTGCCGTGCAGACGGCATTAGGGTGCCGTCTAGTCCGACCGCCGCCGCCCCCATATAAAGGCGGACAGTTAGCCTTCTAGGTCTCATCCCTGTAAGCGCCTGCTTCATGTCGTGCAGATGGCATTAGGGTGCCGTTCAAGTCTAACCGCCGCCCTCACACAGAAAGATCGACAGTTAGCCTTCTAGGTCTCATCCCTGTAACCACCTGCTTCATGCCATGCAGATGGCATTAGGGTGCCCGTCCAGTCCAACCGCCGCCCTCACACAGAAAGGCGGACACTTAGCCTTCTAGGTCTCATCCCTGGAAATGCCATTTTGCTTCGTCACGTGCCCACAGAGACCCCCAGTGCATGACAGCCGGATCTTCTACTTCGTGCCGTGCAGTGTAACTGATTACATTGTCTGTAGATATATGACATAGCATTCGCTATTAACACTTATTTTTCATTTTACTATTGTTTTAGATTTAAGATGGAACTTGGGTCGTAGTATTAAATATCCAATCCGGTATTTACCTTGGCGACTGAGGAAACCTACGAAAAAACCTTAGATAGATTGGTCGGCCCACGTGATTTGAACCCGGGGCCTCCCGAATGCGGGCCACAGACTTTACCGCCTGAGCCATTCCGCTCGGTAACTGCTGCTTCTGTAATTTCACTTGGCTCTTCCATTTCAGTTTTTTCTGAATTCATAATTGTCGCCATTTGATCTTTTTTGTAGCTTATGCTAGATAAAAGAATAACGTTTCAGATTAAAAAAAAGCAGAAGGCTATCAATACAAGGTAAATGTTAACTTCACAACGAATTCCGATAAATTGAGGTATGGCGATTTGTATTTGAACAGATAATGCGACCGACATGAAAATTAATCATGTAAAAAGACACAATGAAAAATAAAACCCAATCAAAACAAGTCGAGTTATTAAACATGTGCAAATACAATGGGTAATTGCCATGTGATTAGACTTGAAACCAAAGTTGGTCACAGTGGAGAGGTATAAAAATTTTATCGCAATGCGATATGTAAAGCTTTTAATTCGTGTGCACTATGTTATAAGTTATACTTTTAGACCATGCTGTCTAAAAATCAATTTATATGATTTCCAAAGCATGGTTACTGTTGTATACTGTGGCTCAGGCTTGCCACATTGAGGCAGTATTTTTAACATTTAAATGATTTCAGTCTAATTATATAATATAAATATAACATCAGCCCGCCTTAAAGCAATATATGTATATATAATACATAAAATGTATATAACAGCCATTGTATATATGTATAATAATGTTATGTGAATGTATTAAATAATTTAATAATGTAGGAGTTGTGAGAATATAAGTCAAAAGTTGCTAACAATGAGGTAAACTTGAGGCAATGATGAATTGTATATTATTGTATACATGTATAATAATGTTATGTGAATGTATTAAGTAATTTAATAATGTAGGAGCTGTGAGAATATAGGTCAAAGGTTGCTAACAATGAGGTAACAATGAGGTAACCTTCAGGCAATAATGAATTGGAAAGTTTAATAATGACACTAGTAATTCTTGTAACAATAATTTTAAAACAGTTTATAAACAGCCAATCAACAACCAGAAAAAGCTTAAGTTAAATAAAAATATACTATTGGAGAAAAATTATCCAATCAGAGATTTGAAATACAGAAATTTACAAATTCAAGCGGTAGAAGTCATTTGCTTGTAGACAGCATTCCTAACCGGACGCGAGACGCGTACTAGAGATGTTTAATACGTATCCAGTTTGAGACGAAAATTTATTACGGCGAGTATATTGTAAAGTTTACGTGTCAAAAAAAAGTGCAAGTAATTAATAAATAATCTCACAGCTCATGTTTCTGCAAATTAATACTGACGCAGCCGAGGCAAACCTAAAAATATATAATATTTAAAGAAAACATAAAAATACAAGGTTGATTCTTGAACATCAAGGGGCGAAGGCCACCAGAAAGTGAACATTGGGACAAAGGCCACCGTAAACTTTGTACCATACGTGGGGCAGTTACTTCATCAAGTTTGGCTCTCCAACTACAGCAATACAATACAACCTTCAACATACACGAAATTGTCCTTGGCTTACAGGATTGTGAGACCTGATTGTTGACACTATTTGTGTCTCGTTAAACCTTTTAGCATCGTTTAAAATTAGCATTGGATTGAATGTTACATATAAATAGAAATATACATTACAGCAAGTCAGATCAAAGTAAAGACAAAGAATAAAGTTAAAAACAGTGCACTTATTTAGAAATTAATTATTCTCTCCATTAGCACTTAATTAACCTAGAAATGTATTTATAATAATTATAAACATTTAAAAATTACATAATTTTAGAATTCAGTTATCAATACTGTTTCACCTATCATAGGTATAGAATATCAAACTGATCACAAACAGTAGATGTAGTGAAGTTATGTAATTAGAGACTTAGCTAAGCCTATTCCCAGAATGACCGTGGCACACATTCTAAGTAGGCAAAACTTTCAGTTCTCGGGTACGCTATAATCTTTGTATTCATATAGAAAATTATAATATAGCTTGTGATATTTAATTAATAATGCTAAAACGTGTAAGAGACAGCTAAGTGGTTTGGAGGTGTTAAATAAGTTCATCTAGATGTACCAAGATTTGAAGTTAAAATCTTCTGAACTCTAAGCGCCTCATTGAGCACAGGAGTTATGATCGTCTGAACTCCCTATGGCAGTGAGGACAGGAGTTCTAGTCCTCTTTATAATCTTAAATTTTGTGTAGAGAAATAAAATGTTGTTTTAGGGAAGTTATAAGGAAATTATTTCCCGATTAGAAATAAATAGGGCTGTTATTACTCATTAACCTTTTCGACAAACTTTAGACAAAATAAAAGTAAGTTGTTCTTACCTTACCACATACACAAAGTGCAACGTATTAATCATGTGATCATAACTTCAATCTGATTATTTTCGTGGATTGACCTGAGAAATAAATTACACTTTAGAAATTATCCTTTAGAATTAGGTATAACAAAAACCAACGCATTAATCGAGTAAACATGACCATATCATTATAATCGCTCATTGTGTGAATACATAACTAAATTAATAAAATGCAAATTTCCGAACAGTAGGTTTGAATCATTCCGAACAGTACAAATAGTTATAGGGAGGTCTTCTTCTTTAGTCGGGAGGCCTATTCCGTATTCACAGCATTTATTTGAATCTTTTCTTGTGACTTCCTATGTCTGGATGTCCTGATAGTCTGTATTGTTATGCTAATTGTAAGTCTTGTGTGATCTATAAAGTATTAAGTGCCGTTTCCAATTATTTCGATTTTGATAAATTTTATCGATTATGGAAAATGGATTATATCTGTTGATGCCTTCATTTCATCTGTGATCTAGTCATGTACAGCCATTAGTCCTTTTAAAAAACCGTTATCTGGACTTTAAATTATACTATCAATTATCATCCAAGCGGTTTATACTTGTTTTTCGTCTTAATATATTATGAATTACCAAATACTTTTGAAGTTTCTACAACTTTATATAAATGCATTTTTGTGTTTCAAAACCTAGATATGTAAATTTAGACTTGTTCTATTGTTTCATCTTTCAGAATTATTTTTGGTGATTTCTCTAAAAAGGCAATCACTTTAGTTTTCTCTTTTGAGATTTTTAAATCAAACTGTTTGCATATTTTGTTTAGGTAACGTAAAGAATATTTTAAGTCTTTTTTTATTTGTACTGCACTATCATCGGCATATATTAAGATATTACAGTAAACACTGTTGTTTAATTTAATCCTTTTATCAAAACTTATTCTTCAACTTTTGATAATACATAATATTTTATGCAAATATTAAAGAGACTGGCTGAAATATGACGCCCTTGTCTTACGCCTTAATTTATCGGGATTTCTTCTGTTCTTTTCTTTCTGGTGTTTATTACAATTTTAGTATTTTCACATTATATTTTTATGTTATTGTTATTAAACACAGTAGGTAGCCTCGCTTTTCCATTGTGGCCCATACTTTAACTCTATTTACTCCTTCAAAGACTTTCTCAAAATATGTGGGTGTAGGTATATTAACAAGAAACGTTACCGTATTATTGAGATTTCAGAATTTTATCAATATGAAGTGCTTAAATTTCTCCAAAACTTTTGTTCATTTTTGAACTCTTAAATACTGGTAGCAATTTTGCAGAAGAATTAGTAACTACATCACAAGAAATTGCGTAGTTATAAAGGTCTCCGTGTAAGAGGAAATGTTTTCATGTATGTCCGTAAGTTATGGGTTACACAGGTACGAATACTAGGGCTGGCTGATTCACCTGGTAGCATCTGACGAGCTAATTTATACTGTTAAAAACTGCCAGAACCAACTGACTGTTAAATATTCCTCTTTTTATAAACTCATCGATTTGCGACATTTAGCGAAAATTTAAAATAAAATACGTCCGCTTTGTTGTGTTAATTATAGCGTAACAAGGCCCAAACGGCAAGTTTCGCGCTAGCAAAGAGTTAAAGCATCGATTGCTTCTCTGTCATTTAAGCATGACGGAATGCTGGATTATGGCACCAGCCAGGACTGCGGGGAAATTAAATGTAACGTAGCATATGTCAATTGCAAGCAAAGCCTACTGGATAATGTGCGCTACTTTATCGTGCATAAGGCTGGAAAGCGATGGGATAAATTCGAGGGTAAACGCATTCTGAAAGAGTGCATCTGTGTGAATGCGCATTTGATGTTTGCCTGTTTTATTTTAAGTGTTGACTAATGAACCGTCTATTTGGTTACAAATAACACATTATTGAAGTGCACTCAGTGCTGCAACTGATGCTGAAAGGGGAAATTATCTAATATTATTTTAAAAATAGGATCCTAACTAGATCCAAACAAATGTATGCCATAGGTTGAACAGTTAAACACATCACTATAGGAGAAGGCCAACACAGAATTAGTTTACAGGAAATTATGTATAGATTTTCTGGAGATTTATGACTATATGCGTAGTAGGGCTATAATACAGAAGTGTACACTCGATATATCTTGTTTCCTACAGTGTTTTCCTTTATCTGATAAAGGCAGAATCTCCTTATCAACGGATGTCAAAGTCAGGCTATTGAAGCACAAACATCTTATTGGTTTGTGGTAAATTCTGACATATTGTGATTACCAATATACGCCAGTTCTAGGCGAGAAGTAATGAAAATTTAAATCTTTCTTTATAAAAATTTGATGTGTTATATCCATGGTTAGTTACATGACTTTCTCTACCCTCTATCGCTTATTAGTGAGTATAAATATGAAACCTTATTTTCTACTCTACTTCATTTTAATCGAGATAAACCCTTCCGTAAATAGCTGCATTCACATTTTGATATAGGTACAAAGAGAATAGGGATAGTTAAATATTTTAGAACTGGACGCTTTACGCTGGCCTTAAAATGCCATGCTGTTTGTGTGCAATCGCGAGAAACAGCTGAATATAGAAAGGATTTGAAAAGAATGACGAAGTATTAAACCATTTGAACCATTAATAACGAATATCTCGGAAAAGGTTGATGCCACGAAAAACTTATTTGAAATAAAATATGTGTTTTAAAAATATTTATAGTTTTTGTATAGCACGTTTTCCACTGTTGCTTAACGTTTACCAGTTACACAAGATTATATAATACCTCTTCCGAATGAAAAGGACTTCGCAGGCTATTCCCAGAAAATTCAAGATAAACATTTTATTTTAATGCACATGTCTTTAATGTGTGAGATTTTAATGAAAATCGTTAGAGCCATTTTTTAGAAAATAACAATTTTCGAAAAATGTTCCATATAAAGGGAAATAAATTGTGTGTTTTAATAAGATGTACAGTATTTGTGTAGTGCGTTTTCGTCTGTCGCTTAACATTTACCAGTTATAGGAGATTATACAAAATTCCTTGCGAATGAAGTGCACTTCAGAGGTTATTCCCATATAGTTCAAAATAAACATTTTATTTGTAATGTAAAGATCTTTAATACGTGGTATTTTAATGAAAATCGTTAAGAGCCATTGTTTAGAAAATAAAAAAAAATCGAAAAATGTTGCATGTAAAGGGTAGTTTGGAGTGGAGGGATTTTCTTGAAACTTTGAAAGCCACCGAACCTAAATGCCAAGTTTGGTGTTTACCCACTTTTCTTTTTACTTTCTCTACTACGTATAGTAAGTAGGGGAAGTATTGTATTCCACCGAAAAATTCAATACAGAGATTTCACCGAAAATACATGTTTTGAGACCCCCTGAATCCAAAAAAACATTTTTGGAAACATGTCCGTGTGTGTTTAAGATACTTTCATGACAAATAAAATGTATATCTTGAATTTTCTGGGAATGTTTCCAAAAGTATTCTTCATTGTGGACGACTTTTGCATAACTGGTAAACCATAAGAGATAGACAAAATGCCACTATACAAAAAATGTAGACCGCGTTAAAATACACAATTTATGTCATTTACATTTTTTTTATTGAGTTCACAATTTTCGAGATATTGCTTGTTATTCCCTTAAATTTTTCAATACTTATTTTCTCAAATGGGAATTCGTTATTCATTTTTTTGTCTTGAATATGCAAAGAGTATTAATCTGTGGCAAAGGGAGTGGTGCTGCACCTAGCAACCAGCTATTAAAGAGATATGTATGTGCTTAAAGGCTACTGTATTTCTATATTGTCCTTGTAAATATATATTTCCCTTACATCTACAAGAACATTAGCAATAAGATAGAGTCTGCAAACGTTTATCTCGATTAACATGAAGTAGATGGAGAATAAGCGTTTGTAAAAATAGTTTGTACAAGAGTAGAGAAAGTCATGTGAGTGTAACACATCAGATTTTTTATGTTATGTTGTTCACACACGCGAACCTTTTTCTAAAACTGCTTTTTCGGGTCTCAAAACTGTATTTCTAGTGAAATCTTGGAATCGAATATACGTGGTAGAGAAAGTAAAAGTTACATGTACCTCACCAATGATAAATGAATACTGGAGAAAGGGAGTAGGAGGAGAAGGAGAGAAGCATCTCATTACTCATTGGAATAAAGTAAGCAAAGCTGCAGCTTCTGTTAGTATTCGAATAGGTGCTTTATTACTTGATTTCATAATGAATTTATTATTTCTATAAATTATAAAACTTTATTTGTAGAACAATGCTTTTACTGATATCAGTATATGAAGGGATACAAGTGGGATGTAGCTTATACTGCATGATGTAAAACATGGATATGAGGGGAGAGGTAATGTTAAAATGTTATACTCGACCAACTAAGAATCATTATTCAGAATGAAATCAAAATTATTATTAATTAGCATTTACCTCTACGTATCAGCGAAACCTTACTTAATTACAGAAGAAGACCTTTAGGGCTTCTTTACGTGATTTGCATCTGTTTCCTTATTCAGTGCTTAGTACCAATCAGTGACTACCAATCATTGAATTCTCCAACGGAAATTAGATCTCGCTTGAACGTCGATTTCAACAGAAACTAACAAACATTGAAGCAGGAGTTATTTAGCCTTTCAAAGTAAAACATTTTACTCCAGGGAAAAAACAAGGATATCTAAGTTTAACCCGAGTTCATTTATCCGAAATTGCTGTGGAACGAACAGTTACCATGATAAAAATTTAAATGCATTGGAACCTGCTCAAATCGGACACTTGCTAAGCTGGAATCCTCTCTATTTCGGAACAAAGTTTCGGTACCAATGGAAATAATATAATTTGTGTTATTTTCCCTGAATGATACAGAAACCGTCCAACATGGAAGATAAAATCGTCTTTAGCTGCTTAAATCGTAAATGTGGAATATTAAAACAATTGTTTTGGGATATTCTGTACTTCAAAGGAAACTGCAAACGCAGTTCTAAGGTGAAAGAGGCTTCTTTGTAAAGTTACGTACGTGTCAAGGACGATAAAAGGTAGTTACAGTTGCAACTTGTTTTTCTTTTAGTGTAGTGTGTTGCTTGGAACATGCATTGCGAGAAAGCTCTGCATTTTGTGAAAAAGAATGTGTTTCTTTTGTTAGAGAATAAATGAGAATCATCGAATTAAAGCAAAAAGAGAAACTATTAACATACCTCAGTTCAAATGTGGCAAAACCGCATACTGAGTGAATGGTTTACAGGCAACAATGACATGAACTTGATAATGCAGTGGATACAAAAGATAATATATGAAGGAGTATGTAACCTTTAATAAAATGCATGCCGTTGGCATGGTATTTGTGATTAATGTTAAAACTATGTACAGAAAGAAAACTCTGCAATATTCGTACAATACGGAAACTTCACAAAGGCGAAAAAAATGTCCCTTCCAACTTAAACTGTTATCACTGCAGCACAGTTTTTTCTTCTTTTTGGGCTTTTTTTTCAAGTCATCCGACCTGTCTTATTAGTCTCTTAGTACAAGATATAGTTCCACACATTTGCCTAGATGGCGCTTGGATCAAACCAACTGGAACGCGTTACTCCTAGTTGTCTGTGTTTAATTACAATGAGCACGACTCTGTGTAAGTTTTAGCCGAACATCTCTAACAAAAGATTCTTTCTGCTGCTGAGCGATTTATTCTTCGGTCGACTGCCCACGCACGGCAATTTCTGCTCCCATGGTGAACGAATAAATGCCGAAGCACTATTCGTGTTCGCAGGCGTGCTCTTAGGGATTTCCAGCATCACCCTTCACCAGATATTCTGATCCAATACAAGAAAGTGTATGCCAAGTTTCCACAAGTTATTCAGGATAACAAAAAGACAAGTTTATATCTTCATTTAATCGACATACATATTTCTCTGTCGTATGGGATAATTTAAGTGTATGGCCGGAAAATGACCCACATGCCAATCACTGGTTTTAAAATGTCTGCAGGAGCTGTTGATACATTTGAACGTGGCTAACACCTTTGGCATTGCTTTTGCTCAAGTGTCTAGTTTAAATAAGTGAACTATTCATCTGAGTTCCTTCCAGTTAAGGCTCAGTTGAAATCTCAAAGTTTCTCGTTTCGTTTAGGAATCCGTGAAGACTACAATCGCCTTCTCATCATGACGAAGTTGGAACATACTCTTTCATCTTTGCGAATATCAATACCAGGAACAGATGGTATCCACATAGAATATTGCAACTCCTCTCTTCTAAAGATAAGGCCTTCATGCTCAAGGTCTATAATCGTGTTTAGATTGACTTCACTCCAAAAAGTGACCGGAAGCCACCGTCATTTGAAAGCTGGAAAGGACCGTCATCCTCCTCCAGCTGACGTCTCAGTTTCCTCATCACTTGCGTTTGCAAGATGATGGAACGTATAATCAATGGACGGTTGGTATGGTGGCTGGAAGCTCCCAACCTACTGACCAACATTCATTGCGATTTTCGACGACGCCGTACAATATTGGACCACATTGTATTCTTATCCACGCAGATTATCAACGGATTTACGAAGAATTGTCAAACCATTGGGATATTTTCGACCCTGAGGAGATTTATGGTATGTGATGGCGAGAAGGGATGCAACGTTTCCTACACACCTGGAACATACGTGAACGCTTACCGCTGTTCATTCAGGAGTTTATGAACGACTGCATTTTCCGAGTAAGGTGCGGCTCGGTTTTTTCGAACCTTTTTGTTCAGGAGAATGGAGTTCTCGAGGATCAGTATTAAGCGTTACACTGTTTGCGATAGCAATTACTTCTATCTCGAAATGTGTTCCTTTAGGAGTATCGTCATGTCTATTCGTAAACTATGCCATGTACTGCACTTCTCAGGTACGCCGTTCTTGGAACGCAGTATGCAGCAACGTTTACACAATCTTCAAGAACGGAGCTCAAAAAAGGCTTTCATTTCTAAAGTGAGAAGTCAATCTTCATTAACTTCTAGCGCCGTAGGAGACAATTGCCACGTCGCTCCGAATCGGTCCAGATTCAGTTCCATTTGCAGATTCACAAGATTTATAGGTTGCCGTTTGATAGGAAACTTACCTAGTCATTACATACAACCCGGGGTGTGACCGTTCTTTGAATATCTAGCGGGTATTAAATGGCAAATCTTGGGGAGTGGGTCGGACAATTTTCTGCGACTTTTTCCGATCCAAGTTAGACTATGGGTGTACCGTTTATTTTTTAGCAGGACGTGTTTAGAAGATTAGATGCAGTCCATAATTGGGGCATTTGTGTTGCTGTCGGAGCTTTTCCAACTAGCCTGTTGTGAGTCTTTACGCCGAATTGGCAGACCCTCCTCTAGAATGCCGGTGTGATGTCCTGTTAGAAAATGATGGCTGTGGGCTTAAATGTATGCCTATTCATCCACCGTTCGCTTCTTTTTTTTCAGCACCGCGCTGGACGAACGTTATAAGAACAGTTCCATTAATCCAAGGCCTGCAGGTGTTCGCTCCCGTGAGCTTCTTAGAAAGCATGAGGTTGAAATGCCTAGCATGTTTCCTAAGAGGGAAGTGTAACCCCCTTGGTTACGTGCGAATCTCACGTAGATCTTTTGATGACGGCATACTGGAAGTCTACAATGCCTGCTTTTCTTATCCGCACCTTTTGCTTCAAGCTTTTGTTAGGTTACAATGGCCGAAGTCTTTCTACAGCGATGGTTCTAAATGCACCAGTGCTGTTGTATTTATAGAGCTGAAACCCATACATTTGATTTTATTTATGGACGCTCTTTAACTGCTGTGGTCCTTAGCGTCCCATTCTATATTGGACGTGAAAGACCGGTAATTTTGCGCAGAGGCCTCTTTATCAGGATTGGAGTTCTTTTGTGTGCCGTAAATCTACGACACGGGACCACCGGCTTTACTTTCCTTCCGAAGGAAGCCATGCTAATAATTTTTACGCCCATAACCCTCCGCCAGGTTTGAACACGCGATCTCGGGAAATAGAGGCTAGCATGGTAACCACTACACCACAGAGGACGATGGTAGCACTTCCATTATAGTGAAGAGCTGTATGCCATATACCGAGGCGTTTTATATGTGCGCCGTCGAAAACTGGATGACTGATTTTGAGTGATTCTTTTAGTGCACTTCAGAGACTTCATGAGCTGTACAACTACTATCCTTTTCTACAGCGCATCAGGATGTCCTCCATGTTTTACACGCTTCTGGTGTTAATGTCGAGTATGCTTGAATTCCTGGTTACGTTAGTTTGCCTGGGATGAACTGGTGGATTTGGCAGCTAAGGCGGCGACCACAGAACCCAGTGTTGTAATATCTCGTGTAACATCTGAACACCTTAGGCTTACTATACAGTGCTATCGTGCTGGCGGAAGGAAGCTTAGAGTAGTGAAGGACATTCCGATGAACTGGGTAACTTCCTCTCGTGTATCTCGTAGTGAGGTGAGGAGGTGATTTTGATTCGGTTGCGTGTTGGCTGCCTCAACCTTTTACCTTTTTAAGGGCAACTCTGCTCCTCTTTGTCCGCTGTATGTTGAAGCTCTGTAAGTCTGTCATGTGTTGCTAGAGTGTACTCCTCTACCACATTTACGAGCATCGCTGCAACCACCGGTCAGTTTGCAGATGTCTTAGCAGTCGATAACCAAGCGGTCGAAAGGTTTTTATCAAACGTAATCTTTTAAATTCGGATTTAGACATATTGATTACACGTTTTTGTACCTCTAGCTTAGTTTTGCATATGTATCTCTATTTATGGGATTTTCTATGATTTTTGTATTGAAGTTTATCTCTGGTCTTTGCCATGATGTGTTTTCCAAGGTATTAATTGTAGTTGAGTACCCTTAAACATAAAACAAGAAACCCCTTCCAGACTAAACATCAAACAGGAATGAACTTTCTTTTCAAGAATGCGAGTAAAGGATGCACAAAGTTTCTCAAGTTTTTCAGTTGAATAGTGACATTTCTGATGTTTAAAATATTATCTTATGTAAAATATTAGTATATCTTAAAATAATCATTATCAGTGCAATAAAATGACGAAGTAATGGCGTAAATTCTAATCAAGCGACCTAAAATAGAAAATGCCATTAATGACATAATAAATACGCATTTTCATTATCTGGAACCCAGGAATAAGCATTTATGTACGCATCAGCAAAGTCTATGATCCAACAATGAAAACACATTATCTCATCAAAATCTGAGCACAGATTGAGGAATATTTTAAAGTGCCAAAACAGTAAGAAATCAAGATTATGAGAAAATCAAATCTTAAGATTTCATTTGCTACTTTCACACATTGCGCATGTCCAATAGATGGTGCAGGCGATAACGTCTGTGGCCTTCATTCATCGGTCCCGGGTTCGATCCCCGGTGACCGCGCACTCTGACCTATAGGTTTTTCGGGGGTTTTCGCGGGTCATCAGGCGATTTTGGAATGGTTTCTTTCATCCCCGAATTCCCTGTCCCTCCATTTCGTTCCATTAATCATTTCGTTCATTCCTCACCATATTTCAGCGCTTAGGGTTGGAAGTGTCGTCGTTGGCATTTCGGTTCAGGGTGGCAGGGAAGAAGGATCCTCTCTATGAACCTTCTCTGTCCTCGACTTTCGGCTGGTTACCGGGATATAAGGACCATCCCTTTGGGGGGAGGGGCGTTGGACCCTGTATGGTGCGGAGTCCCCGGTCTGCCTATCCGACTGCCGGGGCGTCTCAATCCAGAAACTGTAGGGATTCCATCATTGCTGTGCCGTCACATCTGGTTCCGGCCGCCAGGTGTCTCCCTTCATCTTTTTCCTCTCTCCCGGGGTCATCCACTCGTAAGGCGTCGGTACAATATCATCAATCTTTCGTGCCGAATCCCCTCGTTTCACAATCCACTTCAATATGTTATTTAAGATTTCAAAGGTTGCAATCAAATCCTGGCTCTCCATGTTTCGGATTTTTTCTATGAAAAGTTGTAAAACAGGTTATTGTGTTTTCAAAATCATGATTTAAAATTCAATAAGGCTTAACCTCTGATTAGCGATTTGCACAGTTTACTGCACCCTGTTCTCTGTCCCAATTTACTGTGAAGGGAGGTGACTACCTGTTAGAATTTGTGACAGTATGTTAAATATAACACCCAAAAGATCTTAGGGTGTTCTATCAGTGAAATGCTTACGGTAGCTGCAGCTGTGAGTTATCATTATTATTATTATTATTATTATTACTATTATTGTTATAAATCTTTGTAATATAAATACAGATATAATATTGTTAAGCAAGTAAAACTTTTAAAAACGTTCATGAATATTGTTGAAAGTATTAATCAATTGGGTTATGAAATTTAATTCTGTTAAATACAATCTCATAGTCTCTTGCAAATCGTAACTTTCTTGCTTTAGAAACACAGTTTTATAATACACCAATTACGTGTTTATCTATGCATTTGAATTGTCAACAATGAATGTTCATGAAATTTAAAGCAATGTATGTGTTCTGAGTTGCGGAATGAAATGTACAATTCATATATAAATTCTAACAAAAAATTTACACTAATGAATGCAGTATCGTATTTAAATATACCTTTAGTCCTTAATAAATCAATAAATTTGTTGGAAATTTCGGTATTTACCGCAATTAAAAGCTTCTCACAAAATTATCATGCGAGCTTTACGAACAGCCATTACCGGCCCATTAACCAATGACACTTATTAACCTCAAGTAACACAAAGTTCACTTTAAATGCTAAAACCACAAAAGTTTAAATGAGAATAAACTGTTATTTTAGCGGGGATGGAAGGGCTCGTGCGTAAGTACCACGTACTGTCTCCTCTGGATGCTATCTCGGATCTCCGAAGTTCCCTTAAGTTCTCTGCCTGGTTGCTTTTCGTAGAGCTGAGGAGAAATTCCTATCCTTACTAGCTAACTTAATATTTCTCAGGATTATGTGGGTGAAGGCAAATAATCTGGCTTTCCCTTAAGCAGCTTTATTTATTCCAATATAATGCCGATATAAGCAGCTACCAAGTTTCCCCAGCTTAACACTAAAAATTATATAAAAGCTGTGTATTTAATCTACCATCTACTGTGAATCATTACATGAACCAATCCAACCGAGTCACAGGATATTTCCCACCCACATACACGCACAAAATCTTACGTCTGGTTTCACATGCATTACATCGCTGACAATCACCAAAACTGCTATAGAGAGAGCGAGAGTGCTAAAC
This sequence comes from Deroplatys truncata, assembly GCA_030765065.1. NCBI lineage: Eukaryota > Metazoa > Arthropoda > Insecta > Mantodea > Mantidae > Deroplatys > Deroplatys truncata. The sequence goes on along the minus strand of CM060978.1, from coordinate 213,218,956 downwards.
TTCCTCTTTTACATTACCCTACTATGGCGCCAGAATTCGCGCCTTTATAATTAAAAACTATTCTTTAGTTATTCTATTTATTATCTACTTAGTGTACTATGAAAATAAAAATGCTCCAATTTAAGAAGTAAAGCTTTCCTTCGGCTTCACTGGTAAAACCTAATATCTGCATCTCACTCTACAAATCTGTTTTCCCTTACTGTTTTATCCAAGTCACTTACCTTTCCAGAAATTGGACCTCTATCTCTGTCTCACTCTAACCTTATACCTCTTTCTATTTTCTGTGACTTTGCCTAAAACCTGTGTGCATTAACGTGTGTATGCCGGTGGACTTTTACCCTTGTTGCAGCCCGCTTGGTTACTAATTACAATGTTCCTTATATGCTTGCTTTCTCGTTAATTTTGCTCTGTGGTACAAGTTATTTTACAGTAAAGCTGTTTCTCAATATTATTTTACATTATTAGTTATTCCTATTATTTGAGATACTGTATTGTATATATGTTCCCTTACACTCCCATACCGGAGCTCATCCACTCCCGACCTGAAGCCGGGACCTTCTGACGGTGCAAGTTTTACATGGCCATCAACAAACTCTTGTGAAAGGACTATTTTCTTACGCTAAGCGGAACTGTGTGGTATTACACAGCTAATGGACTTTCACAAAACTTGTGAACGTATAGGTTTATCATAGCCATTCTACTGAACCAAAGGACTATGGATTTGTTCTTTAGGTTACTATAATGTATAACTAATTCCACAACAATAAACGAGGATTCTAAGTGATCAACAGTGTCACTTTCTAGATGTGTTTTCGGAAGCGACTTCGAAAGTTTGGAGTACTCAGCTGTAGCCAGATGAGAACTTTGCTACATTCAGAAACAGAACCATCATAGTTAATCTGATACGCCAGAAACCAGACTTTGACGGTTATGAATGCAAATTTCACTTTCTTGCATTCATCTGGCCCTGGGCAATGCCGGTGGAAAGGAACAGACAGGGAGTGTTATAACAGGACCCCAGGGCAGGCATGTTTGTTCCCACGATTCTAAAACCACAGCGCATTAATTAGACATGAGCCTGTGGATGCAGCAGGTGGTTCTGGGTTATTTTTGTGTACCCTGCTAATATTGGAGGGCAGTGCTCGTGAATAAATCATATTTATTCAATATCTTTCATCCCTGCTATCGTAATTTTATAATCGTATATCATGAGGTGTGTCTGTATGTGAATTATGAAACCGTGTGTTCTGGTGTCGTATGTGAAAATTAAAAATGCTATAAATGGAAGAGGATCAGTTGTGAAAAAAAATATACTGTTCTGTAATGCGTGATAAAGTGTTCTCGTCAGTATCTTTTAATTGACTTTGGTTTCAAATGAATGCCACAGACATAAGATGACAAACGTCAGCTAAAATTAATATCCAAATAAGTATTTTATAAGTTTTTACTTAAAACTCTAACATAGGTTTGTCTCAAAATACAGATTTGTCCTTTTTCTTGTAGAATTTAATGCCGTTCTTACTACATAACGCTACCACAGGCGGTGGAAACTGATGATACATAAAGTCATCATTAAGAAAGGAAACGTTTCAGGCCTAGGTTTAGGACACCTTTCTGGCATTGGTCTGAGAAAAACCTGGAAAAAAAAACAATCAGGGAGATCGGTCTTAGCGGGATTTGAACCGCGAACTTCACGAACTAATGTTTAATACTCTCGACTACCGGTATCGAGGGTATTACCGGCATACACTTCAATGAAAAACACTGCATTGTTACAATCTCTGGCACCGAGCAATTTACTCTACCTGAGGCTCGCATTTGGGAGGTCTCGGGTTCGATTCCCGTCAATCTACACATTCTGAGTGTTTTTTCATGGTCGGTAGGCGAATACTGGTGTGGCTTCTGTTCTACCGTAATTTTCTTTCCCTAATTTCCTTTCATTCCGTTTCTTCTCATGTTTCTGGTATGCTTCTAGGTTTCGTGGCATTAGGCGGTGGCGAACATGTGGCGCGGATGCTTGCTACAGGTAAGAGAATCCTCCGTGGACACCAGAAGCTCTGTGGTTTGACATGTCGTTCATCGCCCTCTCTGAGAAGCTCCAGTAGTGGGGAGGGTCTTCGAGCCAAATACTTTTAGAGACTTCCGTGCGTCTTGGTGGTCCATGTACCTGCGGCCTGTTGCCTCCTGTGGCTCATTCACTTCATCCATTCCTCCTGGGGCTGGATTCGCAGCAGATCTCCCGAAGTTCGTTGTATACCCTATACATCTCTGGCATACAAATATTTTGTTTATTAGTTTTCTTATCTCTTACCGCAGCTACTTCTGATTCCACGTATCCTTGACGAATTTACTTTATTTCTTATGGAAGCAAAGATTACACTTGTTTTCAGTAATTGTACTATTTAAAGTGACTAACATTTATTCCATCATCCTTTAGTTAAAATCAAATTTCCTCGTTTTAAACACCATCCTTTTCATTTCTGCAGGCTTTATAAATTTCTATTAGTTTCTCTTACGTTTGGGATTAGGCATTCTCTCATTTCTACTGTTGGAGTTAACTTGTCGCGATTACAATTTGTTTTTAAGCAGAGGAATAATAATCATCCAATTGATAAAAATGATAATATTTGGCGTACAGAGATTTTATTAATTTAATTCTTATTTAGAAAAGATTCCTAAGTATTATTTAACTTGTATATTAAAATGTTGAATTTATCTAAGGAGTTTTAGAAAGTATAATTTAATTATTATAATTATGCTGTACGTTGTTTCATAATGCTAGCAACGGTTATGTACTCTATTCTTTCTTTATATAACTCTGTTGCCTTATAGCTTTGTTAGCATGAAAAACAACATAACATGAAACATGTGTAGAGGGTCTCTCCCAGTGAAGATTCTCTGTTAGACAATGAGGTGAATAGTGCATCTCTTTCGCTGTTATGTTCTCTTTTCTCTAGGACGAGACGAGATATCTTTGTTGGCATTTCATTGAGTAATGTGTTAGGAGGATCAGTTAAAGTCAGTTGAAGTCTTGTATACTGCTACTTAAGAACCTTGGTGGCTTCAGGAAGATCTCTGTGGATAGTAACCAAGGTGCATCAACTCACATCTTAAGAACTGATTTTGGATTCTTTCTATTTTCTTGATATTCGCGTTTCCTGTGGAGCCACAGGAATTCGTCAAAATGGGTCTAATTATAGCTTCTTAGATTAATTGCTTGAGTTGTAAGGTAGTGGATACTAAGAATTTTATTTGTTAAATTTTGTTTATTATATTTTGGATAAATGCATAATGTATGCATTCTACATTAATAATGTGTCTGGAATCAGACGTAGATATCTTACTTTTGGCTCTATGGTACCATTTCTGTTCCAAGGAAAACAGATCTTCTGTAACGTGCTTTTTGTATGAAAATGTTTTAAGATTTCTGGGGATTCATTTTTACTCGTTAAATCTTAGACCAATCGTAGACCCACTTGTAACTCATTTGCCGAGGTTTCCAAAGTTTCTGTGCTCAAAATAGCGTATCATCGGCAAACCACGCTATAATTTTAGTAACTTGTAGACCATCAACAGTGGATATAAACTGTATTTACTACTTTCTTTCTTTTTGTACTTCATCTCATGTAAGCGAGATTTCATTTCTTGGTGGATTCAAAGTGAACTTTCCCTTGTCAGTGACCTGCGTGCTGTTTTTAGAACCACCACGCCGTCAAACAGAAGTTCTCTGTAACGCTCTCATTTTCAACATATTGTGTGGATCACAATTTTTTATACCTAGTCTTTATTGTTCTCGAGTGACCTCTTGAGAACACAATTTATATGCTAATTAAGTCCCAACACTTTCATATAACTACAATACCTTGGAAGTACGAAGCGCCCAGATTTTTATAATTAAGGTGGAAGTCATTTGCAACACAAGGTGAGCCAGTATTAGCAGTGAGGCACATCATCACATAGGGCGAATGAAATTCGGAAATAAAAATACAAACTCGTTCTTCAAGCTAATATTTAACCCCTCGTCTCATGAACAATAGATGTAAGGAATCACCTAATTTATAATTTTGTCAAATTTCATTTTTACTTTCTCTACCACGTATCTACTAAGTGGCGATGGTATTACATTCATTAAAAAATTCGATATTGAGGTTTCACCAGAAATACATATTTTTAACATAGTACAGAAGGTATTCCACCCACATTCCACCCAAAATTCGATACCGAAATTTCAGCGGAAATAAACGTTTTCAGGTTCCCTGAATCAAAAACAAAAAAAAATATTTTTAGAAAAAAAACTCCGTGTGTGTGTGTGTCTGTGAAGAAATAACTCAAAAACGAAAAGTTGGATAAATACCTAACTTGGTATTTAGGTTTAGTGTCTTCCACGAAATATTTTTAGAAATATTTGATTTTCTAAAAAATGGCTCACTATTTTGTTTAAAATGTCATATATTAAAAATATTTAGATGGCAAATAAAATGTATATCTTGAATTTTCTGGGAATACTCTGTAAAGCCTGCTTCATTCGGAAGAACTTTTGTATAATCTTGTATAACGTACAAAAAATGTACTCTCTTTAAAACACACCTTTATTTCAAATAACTTTTCTTGTGTCATCAGTCATTTCCCACATATCCGTTAATAATTGCTCGAATTGTTTAACACTTTGTCATTCTTTCAAGCCCTTTCTATATTCGGTTGTTTCTCGCGATTACGCGCAAAGGGTACGGAATTTTAAGGCAAGTGCATAGTGTCCAGTTCTTATACATTTGATTAACGCTATTCTCTTTATATTTATAACTAAATGTGTAACGTAGCTATTTCCGAAAGGTTTTAGATCAATTAAAATGAAGAAGACAGGAAAATAACTTTCCTAAGAATAATTTGTATAGGCATTAATAAGCGCCAGAGGATAGAGAAACTCGTGTGAATTTAATGTATCACAATTTTAGAAACATTTTCGTACGCGTATGTAAGCAGTGTGTGTGTTTGTGGTCAACATAACTCAAAAATGAAAATCGGATAAATACCAATCTTGATATTTAACCTCACCATCTTTCAAATCTGCGATACAAAGTTTTTCAAGAAAATCACACCATCCGAAACTGCGTTTAATGGAACATTTTACGAAATTTTTCCAAAGTGCCCGTAACGATTTTGATTAAAATACCATATATTTAAGATATTTGCATGATAATTAAAATGTATACCTTGAATTTTCTGGGAGTAGTGTTAAATCGTGTTCATTCGGAAGGAATTTCGTGTAACTGGCAAAAGTTAAAGATAGATGCACTATACGAAAATGTAGATCTCTAAAAGAATTCATTCCAAATAACTATTGTTGCATCGGTAATTTACGAGATATTCCTTAATATTGGTTTCAATTGTTCCATTATTTGTAATTTCTATAGTCATGTCGCTATTCACTCGTTTTTCGCAATGTCACAGCGAACCATTTTTACTTTCTCTACTACGTATAGTAAGTAAGGGAAGTATTGTATCCCACCCAAAATTCGATACCGAGATTTCACCGGAAATATAAGTTTTGAGACCCCCTGAATCCAAAAAAAGCATTTTTGGAAAATGTCCGTGTGTGTGTCTGTGTGTCTGTCTGTCTGTGAACAGCATAACTCAGAAACGAACAGTCGGATAAACACCAAACTTGGTATTTAGGTTTACTATCTTCCAGAGATGCGACACGAAGGTTTTCAACAAAATCCCCCCACCCCAGAGTACCCTTTTACATGGAAGATTTTTCGAAAATCTTAATTTTCTCAAAAATGACTGTAACGATTTTGATTAAAATATCACATGTTTAAGGTATTTTCATGACAAATAAAATGTATACCTTCAATTTTCTGGGAATGTCTCCAAAATTATTCTTCATTGTGAACGACTTTTGCATAACTGGTAAACCATAAGAGATACACAAAATGCTATTACACAAAAAATGTAGATCGCGTTAAAGTACACAATTTATGTCATATACACTTTTGTTGTTGAGTGAACCATTTTCGAGATACTGCTTGTTACTCCCTTAAATTTTTCAATACTTATTTTCTCAAATGGGAATTCGTTATTCATTTTTTTGTCTTGGACATGCAAAGATTATTTATCTGTGGCAAGGGGAATGGTGCTGCACCTAGCAACCAGCTATTAAGAGATATGTATGTGCTTAAAGGCTAATGTATTTCTATATTGCCCTTGTAAATATATATTCCCCTTACATCTACAAGAAAATTTGCAATAAGATAGAGTCTGCAAATGTTTATCTCGATTAACATGAATTAGATGGAGAATAAGCGTTTGTAAAAACAGTTTGTACAAGAGTAGGCAAGGTCATGTGAGTGTAACACATCAGATTTTTTTCTGTTGTGTTTATTATCACAGTGCTAAGAAGCTTACAATTAGATTGTCTACTGAAATTTGGCCCTGGCCACTCATTCAGTATAGATTCACTACAGTTTATCTACATTTTACAATTACCCATCAATAAATTGTCTTACTCCTGTTTTTCATGCCCCGTTTCCACTTTCTTTTCACTTGTCACTTTTTAATTACTTTACCATCAAACATCCACCACAAGTTTTCAATCAAAATTTCAAAACTTTATTTCATTCAATTTATGATTTCTCACTACCTCTGTCCATCGTCTTATTGGTAAGCTACACTACCCCTTACTTATCGTATCTACTGTCCAAAGCCATTTATTTTTGACTTTGCACAAAAACTGCCCAATACTCCTACCGTATTTACACACCATTTCAACCACTTCTTTTTAATAAATTCTCTTCTCCAATTTTCTTTTCCTTGGCACATACATATTATGTGTTAAATGTCTTCAGTTCCACCACGTATCGGACATTGGTTTTGAGGAATACCCTTTCTTAACCCTCTTAGCCTCCATGCTCCTGTTCTTACCTATAGATTTGTCCTTACCCCATGTGTTTTTCATTGGCATATAACAAACCAATGAACTCTTTTCGGCTATCTGACTAAACATGTTTTGTATTTCTATATCCTCTAGTCTTTTACTTGACTTTTTTCGAAGGTTATTCATATTATTCTCTCTCCTTCTCCACATGTTTCTTAACCCATTTTTCTCCAAAATGTTCCGTAAACTACGTACCCATCCACCACTCTTTAAACTATTATCTTGGTATTCTATACATTCTCTTAACACATTACTTTTTCCTAAGTTTAAAATTCTAAACCAACATTTATTTTTATTATCCAACCCTTATTCGCCACCCTGCCCAACTCTAATTGCGCTGTCTTAGAATTGCATTCGGTAACCCTAGTATTTCTCTACAAAACATCTTATGTACCTCATCTATACTTTCCCTCCTCTATCTAATCCCCATATTTGTATACCATACATCATTTTAACCTCCACAACCATCTAATAGACTTTCTCCAGCCATTTAACATTTATATTGGGCACTCTATATTTGCAGCTGAACCGCTTTTAAACACCTGGCTATCGATTCGGTTTCCTCTATCCCTCTTGTACTTACAACAAATGTGTAATGAAACAATACAAATCTTCATCTCGATCAATATGAAACAGATACAGCAATAAGTGCGCGTAAGAATGGTAAGCAGAAGCTACGTATGTAAAAATAAACGACAAGAGACGTTCTTGTGAATGTAAGACATCAGAATATTGCTTTTTTTCATACAAACTTGGAAAGAGTTTGCCCTCAGTTTATAGACCGCCTTATGCTTTACATTCCCATGACCTTCTCTACTCACTACAATCGTATTTTTATATCCCTTCCACAAGCTACTTATTTTTTCTATCTATGTTCTCTTACTCGTGATAAAGTTTTGCATAAATAGGTTTGAGGTAAAAAAGTAATACAAGAGGTTGAAGCGGCAATCAAAACCTAAAAAAAGTGGATGACAATATACTAGATTTGAAATTCCATATTCTCTGCAACATGGCATTACAAGAAACAAAATAGGGAGATAACTATCCAAAAAAATGTATGATAAAATATTTCAAATCCCACCTACTCTTCCCTTTCTGTCAATTGCGCCCAACATGTACATTCTATAGATTTAAACCTGGCCGGCATCTGAACGACGGAGCTCGAATCGGGTACTTTTGAGACGCTCGGCACGGCCAGACTTTGTTCACAAGCTTGCGTATATTCATGTAGTGGTTATAATGGGGAATGCAACTATGATCACAAAAAATTTCTAGGAAATAATTCATATATATGATCTCGAACAGACAGATGTTTCAGAGTGTTTGGACATTGAATATCTGTAATCAACACACTTTCTTTATTTATTTATGGTTCGCAAGTGGCATATGACTCAAATGCCACACTTACTGCTGCACTTTAGATCAGTGGTAAAGAGTTAGCTTACTATTTCTGAGGTTGCAAGTTTAAATTGCCACGCAACTACTCAAATTTTGAGGCAGTATTTTTAACACTTAGATGATTTCAGTCTAATTATACAAAATATAAATTCACTAACATCCCGCCTTAAAGCAATATGTATATGTAACAATATATAAAAAGTGTATATTACAGTCATTGTATATGTTTATATTATTGTATCCATGCGTAATAATGTTATGTGAATGTATTACGTAATTTAACAAAGTAGGGAGGTGTGAGAATAATAAGTTAAAACTTGCTAATAATGAGGTAACAATGAGGTAACCTTGAGACAATAATGAAATTGAATGTTTAAATGCTACTAGTAATTATTGGAGCAACAATAATGAAAATTTTGAGACAGTTTAAAAATAGCCGATGAACAACCAGAAAAAAACTTTAGTTAAATGAAGGTATTCTATTGGATTAGGATTAGCCAATCAGAAACTGAAAAAGGAGAAAATTTTACAAATTTAGAGTTCAGCTGCCTGCAGACAGCGTTACTAACCAGACGAAAAAAGTGTCCTCGAGAAATTTAATATGTATTCGTGTGAGACAAAAATAGTTTACGTGATAAAAAGTGCAAGTAATTAATTAAAGAATCGCACAGCTCCTTATATCAGTGAAATGTTATATAAATCGTATCAAGCATTAATAGAAGGAGTGAAGTAAAATTATAATCTTTGTAAGCCTACATTCTTGTCGCACCATAACGCTACAAAGGGAAACATGTCTCTAACAATAATACTGACACAGCCGAGGCAAACATAAGTATTAAATATTTAAAGGAACAGTTTAATAACAAAGTTAATACTTTTTAAAAAATTGGGGCGAAGGCTACCGGAAACTGTTTACCATACGTGCGGTTGGAACTACTTCGAGTCCGGCTCCCCAACAGTTGAACTATAATACAACAAAATAACTTCTTGAAATTGACGCCCAAAGCGTGTTGCTAATAACAATACAACAAAACACCTTCTTCAAATTGGCTTCCCATACGTGAAGCAACCACCTACTTCAATTTCTTTCGTCTTTCATTTTAAATACACGAGTAAAAATATACAGGCTTACTTAGTTTTTTATGTATGTGGCGTTTATTAAGTAGTTCTTCATACCATAACAGTAATTTATCGGTGGGAGGAAGTTTCATGATCAATTTAATTTTATAACCACAAATTTCACAAACAGTTATAATTATGCATGTAAGTAAAATGAAGTAATACAACGATGTTATTTAATTACAGTAAAACGAGTTGTAAAAATGAAAGATAGCAGTTCCCTTTGGAGAATGAAAATCGGGTTTCTTGCGTAGAAGTTAAGTAGTTTAACTACCGTTCCACACCAAGCACCCTGTGGAGGTGTCAAATCAGTATCTTGTGATTTGTATTTAGCATTAGTTAGCTAAAGCGCGCATAGAAGACGAACTGTTGTGAACCGCGCGCTCACTAGAAGGGACTTTGAAAAACTTAAACTGCTCAATCACGGCCAGTTTTAGTTCGACCGAGTGTGAATGCTGCTTTCAGCATATATCACAGGAGCTTCAAAAGTTTGGGATGTATTTAGTCTGCAGATCTTGAAGTAAACTAAAAGTCCAGATGATATACACCTTTCTTCCACATGTTTTCTGGTATCTGCCAAAATAGCTACGGCACTCGAAGCAAACCTTGTGAAATCACCACGATTATCGCCAACGACATGATTTAGATTTGTTAGCGTGTTCCGATCTCAATGATGTCTAATTGATCCATCTCTCTCTTGAAGCCTCTTGTTTTTGGATTTGTATATATAAGCTTTTGGGAGTCAGTGGCTTTATATTCTTAAAATATGTGCATAATACAAGTTTTTAAATTTCTTATTTTCTCAATAATGTATTCCTTTTTCTGTTTATTCTTGCCATTGTTCGCAACAGTCTCATCTTTGCGTAACCTTATTTGTTTTATATCTTTCCTTGTCAATGTCCAACATTCGCATCTTCAACAGAGATGGATCAGCTGGTACTTTTAGGATTGCTTCTTTTCAGGCTTTGTTCAGTAAATTCTTTTGATTGTTTCACATAAATAATTGAATTTGAATTTAATTTTGCACATCTTCGTTTTTTTTATGTTCCCATTTTCATTGCTAAATAATTACATTCTTACACTGTTCTACCGTTGCATTATTATTATTATTATTATTATTACCATTATTATTGCTATTAATGCAGTTTTCCCTTTAAAAGCTAGTATTTTTGCTTTAAATCTATATATCGTTAGATTATATTCTCTTGTAATCTTACTCGATTATCATACTGGATAATTATGGTTGTTAAAGCCAACTCAGAGATATGAAACATGCACTCGTATCTAAACCCTACTCGCCTCTAAACTACAGAAATCCGTTAGTCGTACTGTGCTTATTCAATCTGCAATGTCACTTCACATTTCGAGTGTGATGTATTGCAGACCTCGCTGTCACTTCACTTCTTTCTACGCGTAGTGGGAAATGAAATCATGTGCGAAGAGCCTCTTCTTCCTTTCACTTCACTCACTGGAGTATCGAACACAGGTCCTCTCTAATCGCTATCGGGAGCAACGTTACAACTGTTATCTCCTCACTAGAGAGCAGCGTTATACAGTGTTACATTAAGTGCGAACTACTGACGAACTCGCTCGTAAACTCACTTATATACATAACTGTTGGAGAGTTCCAGAATGTCCGCAGGTGTCGGGGTAAGAACTGTCCATAATTATCTGGTCGTGTCTCGAAGGATTCCTAGTATTATGACGGTGAGAACGCCTTGCACCCTCTCCCTCTCCAACTAATCGCAGGCAACCACTTAACGTTACGATGCTACCCGCAGCTGTCGGAACCGGATTCGCAAGTATCGACCTTTGACGGCATCGAAGGTTCATTTGTCATTTGCTGCAAAGGCCATATTTATACTTGGCCATACGGAAACAGTCTTAGAGGTTTTAGAAAATTTCAAGTGTACTTCTGAAGCACGCAAACTTCAGAAGTACCAGATCTAATGAAGTCCATGATGACCGCCGAGGTTGGTGTACGTAGAAGAATGGACATCATAACCTTTGTAAAATTTTGTACAACTACGAATTGATTAACATATTAAAACAGTCGTCTTATGTATATTATTAAATGACCAATAGCTGTATTTAAAATATTTGTGGTATGTAAATTAATATATATATATAATTATATTACTAACATAAACGTAGTTTTTATGTATTCTTAAAATTATAATTGTTGTAACGTATAGTTATACAGTTATAATTATGTTACGTTATTCCTTTCCCTACTGTTTACCTATAGTAAATAGACAAAGCATTACATTACATCAAAAAATTCAATAGCGAGATTTCACTGGAAATACGCGTTTTGAGTTTCATGGATAAAAAATTTAGCAAAAGGTCCGTGCATGTGTGTCCATGTCAACAGTGTAGTTCAAAAGCGAAAATTCGCTTAAACACAAACTTGGACGATTTTAAATTTTATTTATTTTTGGTTCTTAAAAGTGCCTCTTAAGATCTTCATTAAAATACTACATGCTTAAGATATTTGCCTGAAAAATAAAATATATTTTGAGGCAGTATTTTTAACATTTAAAATTATTTCAGTCTAATTATATAATATATAAAATATAATAACAGCCCGCCTTAAAGCAATATGTGTATGTAACAATATATAAAAATGCGTGTAACAGTCATTGTAATAATGTTTATATTATTATGGACATGTTCAATAACATTATGTGAATGTATTACATAATTTAATAATGTAGGAGCTGTGGGAATAATAGGTCAAAAGTTGCTAACAATGCGGTAACAATGAGGTAACCGTGAGGCAATAACGAATTGGATAGTTTAATAATACTACTGGTAATTCTTGGAAACAATAATGTAATTTTTGAGACAGTTTATAAAATAGCCAATCAAATACCAGAAAAAAGCTTAAGTTAAATAAAAGTATGCTATTGGAATAGGAATAGCCAATCAGAAACTGAAATAGGGAAGATTGTACAAATTCAGAATTCAGTTGCTTGTAGAGAGCGTTCCTAACCGGACGCGAGACGCGTCCTCGAGAAGTTCAATACGTATTCAGCGTGAGACAAAAATATTTTACATGTTAAAAAGTGCAAGTAATTAATACATAATCTTACAGCTGTCTGCCAATAAAACTGCTTATAATTCTGAATGTATTAATGAATTACGAAATTATTAAACCTTATTGTTAGTAGTCCGCCACCTTATTCACGACAGTCTCAGTTGAAAGCATCTCAGAGATATCTCTTAAATTCTTTCCGATCCCTGCAGCAGAGAGTATATCTAAAACACTTATTGGATAAGACAATGCGGTGTCTTAGCAGTAATATTAGTAAGACAGCCAAAAAGAAACTACAAGAAATTTATCGTAGGAGGAGACGAAGAAAATCTGATTCTGGAGAAGAGCCAAAGCCTTGCTGGACGATATCTCCATGTCTGTTAACGAACAAGATTTCCCTTAGGCTCCATGGAACACATCCAGGAACATGCACATCCCGCCCAAAGCTATTCTTCCCAACGTTTACGTATTATAATGGCTCCCAAAACTGAGTGTCCCGTGCAAAATATTGCATCTTCAAGAGATTAAATTTCTTTGTTGCAGTTATCAAGGAGTGAAGGGTTAGCCCGAAAGACGACGATTCTTCTGTATCATCACTGAAATAAAAAGAAGTAATAGCAAATGTAATTGCATTTAATGAAAGAAATAGTTTCTAGTTCTTGTAGACTACAGCTATCGTAGGAATATCTACGTGCAATAATTGCTTTCTTGACTGTGCGGTAATGGGTAGTGTAGACATGCAGCTTGTCTCAAAGGTGAGGTAAAGCATTGGACTTCGGATTGCATGTGTTTCCTACTTCGTAAACAGGTTGATATACTGCGGCGGCGAAGATTCGTTTTTCATTAGTACATTTTGTACATTCTTTTGCATGTAGTTGCAAGCGACTACCGATCTTAAAATTTGCATGGCTGAGTGCTACTTCCGAACTGGAAGGATATGAGGGGCAGTCTATCGTTACGACATTGACCCAAGCAAAGCATGATAAAAGACAAAACAAAGGTTGTTTTTACCAACAAAATAAAAGGAAAAACTAACATATTTAATAACGTTTAAAACATTTATAAATGTTACTTCAGTTATTTTTTTTATTAAAAGAGCTTAAAATGTGCCATTAACGCGGAGACACTCTACGCTACAAAAACTGTCCAATTATTTGAGTTACCTATCAGCATACGTGCTGAGATTACGAGTTTAAGACGCAAGCGAAAGAAGTTCCAAATGTAAATGAATGAAAGGTGCGATAAAAGTCTCATTTCACTAAGGTGACCTCGAGACTGTTGACATCCAACTTTCCACTGATATTTTACTAGTTCTCTGCAAGAGTCAACGGTGATAAACTCGCTTCACATTGACGTTATACGCAGACGACTGGCGCAAACATTGAATAAATGTGAAGACCCCGTATATCGCCCAGGAGGTATTTTTATTTTCTCTGCCGTCTACCTTTATTAGGTATGAGGAAGCATCTTCATATGCATTTTTATTGAAAATGTAAAAGTAACTGAACAAACCATCATGAGGATCTTAAAGTGGCAAAAATATAAGAAAATAAGATTACAAGGAAATTGAGTTTAACATATATCAGTACTATTTGCACAATCCTGTACCCCTCCATTTAAAAATTGCACAGAAAGAAAAATCCGAATTTTATTGTGATTCTACGCTCTAAGGTTTCTTGCTCGTGAAATTTTAAAACATATTCTTTCTTTTTTTTCGGAATTTATTGAAAATTGCAATAAAAAATACTCATCAGAAATGTTGTGGATAAATACCAGAATTAAAATGTGCATTTATATAGTGCTTTTACTTCACACTGCGGCCACCACGCGGCAGCTCGCGCGACAGCCACCGCAGTTTGGACTCCCGTCGAAATAGTTATAATATCCCTACAATCGCCTCACATTCTCATTGTTAAAGATACGATCACACATGCCTTATCATAAGAGATCTGGAAAAGTTTGTCCTGTATATAAGATTTGTAGCTTCGTTTCAGGAATTTTTCATTCACACATTCACATTCAATATTCGAAATTGAGTGAATTTCTCACCTGATGCTGATGGTTTCGTTTAGAACTTCCAATGTTTGTTGCATACGCCTTAATGTGATCATCAAAGTGGGGTAAATTTATGTAATTGGATTTTGATAAATAAGAGCAATTGACCCACGCTTATTCCTCTCTGAGATGCATGCTTTCTTTATATGCCTATGTTTCGTCGTAAAATAATAGATGCTGGAGTATAAAGAAAGCCCATTTTAATACGCGAGATTCCTTTGCATAACACGAACAATGATTGTGCAGTAAATGCACAAAGAATAATAGGATTTATATTTTTTGAACAATGAAGTAGGTATTTTGTTACGTATGGAAGGTCAATTTAAGAAGTAGGTGTTGTATTGAAGGAGTTATTATATTTCAACTGTTGGGGAGCCGAACTTTTAGTAGTTGAAAGCGCACGTATAGTAAACAGTTTTCGGTAGCCATCGCCCCAAATGTACTTTCATGTGGCCTTTGCCCCAAGTTTAAAAAAAATATTAACTTTGAAATTTTGACTGTTTCTTTAAATATTATATTTATGTTTGTCTCGGCTGCGTCAGTATTATTGTTAGAGACACGTTTCTCTTAGCAGGGTTGTGGTACGACTTAAGAATGTAGGCTTACATAGATTATAATTTTACTTCACTCCTTTTATTACTGCTTGACACGATTTAAATAACACTTCACTGATATAGAGAGAGCTGTGAGATTTTTTAAATTAATTACTTGCACTTTTTAACACGTAAACTATTTTCGACTCACATGAATACGTATTAAATCATTTGACGACACTTTTTGCGTCTGGTTAGTAACGCTGTCTGCAGGCAACTTAACTCTAAATTTGTAAAATTTTCTCCTACTCCTAATCCTACTCCAATAGAATACCTTCATTTAACTAATGCTTTTTCTGTTCGTTGATTGGCTATTTTTAAATTGTCTCAAATTTACACTATTGTTGCTCCAATAATGACTAGTAGCATTTAAACTTTCAAATTCATTATTGCCTCAAGGTTACCGCATGGTTAACTCAATATTAGCACCTTTTAACCTATTATTCTCACAGCTCCTACATTATTAAATTACGTAATACATTCATATAACATTATTGAACATGTATACAATAATATAAGCATATGCAATGACTGTTACATACATTTTACAAATTATTATATACACATATTGCTTCAAGGCGGGCTGTTATTGAATTTATATATTATATAATTTGACTGCAATCATTTAAGTGTTAAAACTACTGCCTCAACAAACAATAAATGCAGAGAGATGCAGGAATGACTTGCATCACTTTTTGAACAGTTGACTTCAATTCAGGACAACCATTAACTTCAATTTGAGACATTTTTAAAATTAGTTCAATTAGTAAACAATTATGGTCTTCACGGTCCTTTAATTTAACTATATATGATTTTCGTCTATGAGGGAATTTGAAAAATAAGGTGTGTGCAATAAATCTTATGTATTGGAAGAACAAAAAAGCATTAGGCGGCAAATTCACTCAATTGTGTATTAAATTCTTCAATGTGAATGCAAAATTTCCTGGAAAAGTGCCAGGAATATGTGCACAGTGGACAACATTTCCAACATCTCTTATGATAAGGTATAAGCTTATTACCGTTGTAATTGTAACTGTAAAAATGAGAATGTGTGGCAGCGGCGGAAATATTACAACTTTTCCGGCGGGAGACCGAAATGTAGCGGCCTGCGCGCGAGCAGGTGGCCATAGTGTGAAGGAAAAGCACTGTATAAGAAGTAAGTTTGCTTATCACATCCGTCAACGTACTTATTTCTTCCTGTCCAATTCTTTTATTTTAGATTGCGCAGTTTCAACAAAGTTTCATTCTCAAAACGTGAGCGGTTTCTTGTATCTTTGTGACTTCTAATCGGTAAACTGTTTGCATATTAAAGGTAAATCAAAAGCCGTATCCCGCTCATATAAAATGTGCTAATTCATGACCAATTATCCCAGAAGATATTTAAAATATAGCATTGAAAATTTTACAGGATATGGAAGCAAGGATGGCAACTTTACTGATCTACCCTTATCGAATAAGTTTTTTATTAAGAAAGATAGCATTATTATCTTAACTACACACATTTTGATTAACATTTATCAGAAATTTCTTAACATAACCAACCACATTATTAATACAAAGTAGATCCACAACAGCACTCTGAGAATGTTTTTATTATCCTAAAATTTAATTTATTTATCTTAAATACTTTGAGAAAATGCGTTATTTATTCCAAAAAATGCCATTCACAGTAAAAGATGTTGAAAGCAAAAATGATGAAAACCAATTTGCATATGAGATCTGTAGAGAAAGAAACCACATGGGTTGAGCACAAGGAAGCTGTCATACGCAACATTTGAACCAATTTCTAGAGAAGAACTTCACCTAAAAGGCCCAAAGTCTCTAGAAATCGTGTTTTATGCTTTCTCTACTACGTATAGTAAGTAGGGGAAGTATTGTATTCCACCCAAAAATTCGATACCGATATTTTACCAGAAATACATGTTTTGAGACCCCTAAATCCAAAAAGAGCATTTTTGGAGACATATCCGTGTGTGTGTGTTTGTGTCTGTGAACAGCATAACTCAGAAACGAACAATCGGATAAACACCAAACTTGGTATTTAGGTTCAGTATCTTCCAAGGATGCGACACGAATGTTTTAAATAAAGTTCCCCCACCCCAGATTACCCTTTACATGGAACATTTTTCGAAAATTTTAATTTTCGCAGAAATGGCTCTAACGATTTTGATTAAAATATCATATGCATTTTCATGACGAATAAAATGTGTATCTTGAATTTTCTGGGAATGTCTCCAAAAGTATTCTTCATTGTGAACGACTTTTGCATAACTGGTAAACCATAAGAGATAGACAAAATTTTACTAAACAAAAAATATAGATGGCGTTAAAGTACACAATTTATGTCATATACATTTTTTTGTTGAGTGAACCATTTTCGAGATATTGCTTGTTATTCCCTTAAATTTTTTAATGCTTATTTTCTCAAATAGGAATTCGTTATTCATTTTTTGTCTTGGATATGCAAAGAGTATTAATCTGTGGCAACGGGAATGGTGCTGTACCTAGCAACCAGCTATTAAGAGATATGTCTATGCTTAAAGGCTACTGTATTTCTATATTGCCCTTGTGAATACAAAACAAGGGGAACATAGTACACCTTAAGTGATAGTCAAATATTTTTAAAACTGGTCGCTATGTGCAAAATGTAATTCTCTTTGCATGTCAAAAGATCGTTTCTGCAAATGTTTATCTCGATTAGTATGAAATAGATGGAAAATAAGAGTTTGTAAAAATAGTTTCTACAGGTGTAGAGAAAGTCATGTGAGTGTAACACATCCGATGTTTTTTCTGGAAATGCTGCAGAATTCGGTACAAAATGGTATCTCAAATTAAAGAGGAAATCAAAGTTAATATTATTTCACAAAGAACAAAAATGTGATACTACATTCTACGACTTTCTCTACCCTCTATCGCTTATTAGTAGGCATACGAACTATTCTTACTAAAGCCTATTTTCTATCTACTTGATTTTAATTAAGATAAACCTTTGCAGAAATAGCTACATTACACATTTCGTTATAGATACAAACAGTGATACTCGCATGTTTAGAGACCGGACGCTATATACTGCCTTAAAATTCCATGTTGTTTCCATGTAATCGTGTGAATCAAATTAATGTTGACAGAACTTAAACAGAATGACCAATAGGATGATAGCGACAGCAATGGATGAGTTTCTGGAGCTACAAGCTAAAGTAAACAAGAGGAGGAAATGAAGAATTCGAAACTTTAATAACGGATATCCCATAAATGGCTTATGTCACACAAAAAAGAAGCTTATTTGGAATAAACTGTGTGTTTTAAGGATATCTAATATTTCTGCGTCGTACGTTTTCGTCTATCGCTTAACGTTTACAAGTTATATAAAATTAATACAAAATTTCTTCCAAATGAAGTGTATTTCGCAGGCTATTCCAGAAAATTCAAGACATACATTTTATTTGCAATGTATATATCTTTAATATATGGCACTTTAAACAAAATCCTTAGAACCATATTTTAGAAAATCAAACATTTTGAAGAATCTTGCATTAAAGGTTAGATAATTAGGAGAATTTTCTTAAAAATCTTTGTGTTGCACCATTGGAAGGTATCGAACCTAAATACCAAGTGACATACAATAGACAGAAATACACAAAGACACATCCACATACAGATCTTTTTCTAAAAAATTATTTTTGTTCAGGGGACCTAAAACCATGTATTTTTGTGAAATCTCGACACGAATTTTTGGGTGGAATACAATACTCCCCTAGTTACTATACGTAGTTAAGAAGGTGAAAATTTTAATTTTTGACATGTCACTATTTAGTTACCCCTTAAAACATAAGTCCGAACTTATCAACCTATATGATAGACTGACAGAGTTTTATGCTTCTACAACGGGCCTTAATGTTACAGATAAAGAATAAAGCAGAAACTTGTGTTATTCTATCGATTTTCAAGCCAAACATCAACGCTGGCATTTCGGAGGTTCTAAATAAACAGCAAACATGATGCTTCATCTCTCGCTGATTACGATGAGCAAGCTATCGGGAGCAGGTGCTGTCTCTCTCTTGATAACAATGGGAGAAGCCAGTCAGTGTGCAGAATACAAATTTCCCTCCCACACTCCCACTTACAATAGGTTTCCTATGCAAAGGGAAATCCAAGTCTCTCGGTGGGAAAATGTCAGATTACATGGGATTTCCAAATTGGGACGGAGTTCCGCAACTCATTTTCTGGCAGACAGGATGATAGACTGATGGCACAGATTTTAGTGAATAACTAAGAGAATTGCATTCCGGCTTTTATTCAAGGAAGGAAAATGCAAAGTTTAGTGTGTGAGCTCGTGCATGGCGAAGAAAATCTGATGTGTTACACACGCCAATCGAGATAAACATGTAATACACATTTATGCATTTTATACAGTAGGCTAAAGCAATAGCCAAGATTTTTAAAAAGTCTACCGCTATGTGATGATTTTGATATTGCATGATCTTCTCATGAATACCAGAAAAAACGAGTTATGTCTGGGGAAAAGTATAAGTACTCGAACTATTCAGACCCATTAAAAAAGAATATCTCACATATGGTCAAAGCCCAAAAGTTATTTGACATAAAATTGTTCACTTATTGAAATCTACATTTTTTGTGTACTCTGTGTATCTCTTATGGTTACCGGTCACGAAATATTCATTTAGAATGAAGAGGACTAGGATATTTAAATTTATACATTTTATTTGTCACAATATCTTAGTCAAAATCGTCAAGGCCACTTTTGAGAAAATAACAAACAATTGTCCATGTAGAAGATAGTTTGGAGTGCGGGATTTTCTTGAATTTTTTCTCTCATCTTAAATACAAATTTGGGGTTTATGCCACGTTTCGTTTTTGAGTTATGCGCTTCACACGCAGAGAGACAGTCACACAGCATCTTTATGATTAATGCCCACATTTTATGAAATCTAATTATTGATGGACAGACACATACGTAAATGCACACACCGACCTTTTTCTGCTTTTTGGATCCAGGGGTTTCACAACTTGTAGTTCTGGAAAAAACACGATATCGAACTTCTGATACAATGTAATAGATTCTTTACCTGCTATGCACGTGGTAGAGAAAGTAACAATTACTACACGGACCAGCGATTTCAAGCTGTTCTTCACGAAATTATTTATAACAAGAGTAGAAAGTAAAATATGTGCTACCATTAGAAGTCAGCATGTATGTTGAAGTTTTCGGTATATCTTGCATTATAAACCTTTGATTTCTAATTTATGTTTTGTAAACGGTCTGAGCTAAAAGATATGGTTCTTCTTGGTTAACAACAACAATAATAATAATAATAATAATAATAATAATAATAATAATAATAATAACAATAACAATAATAAAACCATGAAACTGAGGAATGCTATATAGAACGTTTATTGGGCTACTTAAAGTGGAACCCGGCTGTTAGGTCTTAAATCAGTTGAAGCAGTCTTGTGTCACACTCACACGACTTTCTCTACCCATTACAATTTCATACTATTATAATGTTCATAGATATAGTATTACAAACTTTGTATTTACGCTCATTTCATACCCATTTCACGTTTCAGGCGTGCTTTCAGTTCCTGCGCTGTGGCAGTGCCGGACAGATGGCGTGGATGCATGCGCGTTGGAAAGATTTCTCTCCGTGAAAACCAGATTGGACTGTTCCGCCTGCTAGGGTCGCCACTGATTCGTGGGTGATCATAATGGAAATGTTAGGGACTTCTGCTCAGCTCTGTGGGTTTGTCTGCCTGCAGACCTGGAACCTCCTTCGGCACCTTCCTCGTGTCTGCCTCCTGCGGGGTGTAGCCTAAATAAATCACAATGGTGGCAATGCCCGGGGTGACTCCCTCCGATAAACGCATCCTACACCTTACATCATCTGATACACATGCTTACAAATTTGTGATGTTTTTTGTATTACTTTCTCTACTACATATAGTAAGTAGGGGAAGTATTGTATTCCACCCAAAAATTCGTTACCGAGATTTTACCGGAAATATATGTTTTGAGACCCCTGAATCCAAAGAGAGCATTTTTGGAAACATGTCTGTCTGTCTGTCTGTGTATGAGTCTGTGAACAGCATAACTCAGAAACGAACGGTCGGATAAACACCAAACTTGGTATTTAGGTTCAGTATCTTCCAGAGATGCGACACGACGGTTTTCAAGAAAATCCTCCCACCCCAGATTACCCTTTTAATGGAACATTTTTTGAACATCTTTGTTTTCTGAAAAATGGCTCTAACGATTCTGATTAAAGTATCATATATTTAAGATACTTTCATGGCCAATAAAATGTACATCTCGAATTTCCTGGGAATGTCTCCAAAAGCATTCTTCATTGTGAACGACATTTGCATAACTGGTAAACCATGAGAGATAGACATAATTTTACCACACAAAAGATGTAGATCGCGTTAACATACACAATTTATGTAGTATACATTTTTTGTTGAGTCAACCATTTTCGAGATATTGCTTGTTATTCCCTTAAATTTTCCAATACTTATAGTTTTTCTCAAATGGGAATTCGTTATTTATTACTTTCTGTACTACGTATAGTAAGTAGGGGAAGTATTGTATTCCACCCAAAAATGCAATATCGAGATTTCACCGGAAATATATGTTTTGAGACCCCCTGAATCCAAACAAAGCATTTTTGGAAACATGTCCGTGTGTGTGTGTCTGTGAGTAGCATAACTCAGAAACGAACTATCGGATAAACTCCAAAGTTGGTATTTAGGTTCATATCTTTCAGAGATGCGACACGAAGGTTTTAAAGAAAATACCTCCGCCCCAGATTACCCTTTACATGGAACATTTTTCGAAAATTTTAATTTTCACAAAAATGGCTCTTAATATGTTTAAGATATTTTATGAGAAATTATATGTATATCTCAAATTTTCTGGAAATGTGTCCTAAAGTATTCTGCATTGTGAATGATTTCGCATAACTGGTAAACCATAAGACACAGACAAAATTTTTCAACACAAGAAATGTAGATCGTATTAAAATACACAAATTGTGTCATATACATTTTCTTTGTTGCGTGAACCATTTTCGAGATATTGCTTGTCATTCCCTTATATTTTCCAATACTTACACTTTTTCTCAAATTAGAATTCGGTATTCATTTTTTTGTCCTGGTAATGCAAAGAGAATGGAATACTCTACATAGCAACCAGCTGTTAAAATATTTGTCTATAGCTTAAAGCTATAGCTTAAAGCTATAAGCTAATTCCCCTTGCATCTACAAGAAAATTAGCAATAAGATTAATATCTCGATGAACATGAAGCATATGGAGAATAAGCGTTTGTAAAATAGTTTGTACAAGAGAGATTTGAATACTGTCTCGTATGTTTCATGCACCTAAGCACTTATATTGCTTATTTGAAATCATTCTTGAAGAAAGTAATGTAGATAGTAGATCAACTTTTTATATTATTATATTTAAAAGTAGTTTGGATAGAGAAATACGTGCGAATATTCATCAAAATAGTTTGGTAATTATCACCTTGCAGTACTTTAAAATATCATGGTTCGCTTAAAATATAACTAGCTGCAGTACAAATATAGGATAAAGGTGTTTCTTTTTGTTACTCTAGTTTTCGTCTCTTTAACTATAGGGTCATATCGCGACGGATCTGTTAATGGGTATCTCTTAGATCAATGTGTGGTGGACAGTTAGCCTTATAGGTCTCATCCCTGTAGCCATTCGCTTCGTCACGTGTCCACAGAGACCCTAGTCTCTGGATCTTCTGCTTCGTTCTGTGCAGATGGCATTAGGATGCCGTTCAGTCTAACTGCTGCTTTCTTGTAGAAAGTCAGTTAGCCTTCTAGGTCTCATCCCTGTAACTATGCCATCATGCTTCTCACGTGTTCACAGAGGCCCCAGAGCATAACAACTGGTGCCGTGCAGATGGCATTAGGGTGCCGTCCGGTATGCCCGCTTTCATTGTCTGTGGATAGATGGTACATCATTCGCTATTACTACCTATTTTTCATGTTTATTATTGTTTTAGACTTAAAGTGGAACTACGGGTAGTGATATTAAATATTCAATCCGGTATTTACCTTATCGGCTGAGGGAAATCACGAAGAAACCTCAGTCAGACTGGTCGGCCCACGGGATTTGAAACCCGGACCCCCGAATGAGGGCTAACGCCTGAGCCATCCCACTCGATAAATGTGCTTTTTTGTTAAATTCTTTTCATTGAAAAAGAGCATTTATAGCTACATGCATACGAAATGACATAGGAGTCATAACTGACCAAAACTTGCATTCGTGGTATACACTTACCTGAAACTAAATACATTAAGTCGTACTTTCTGCAAGAGACAACTCTATACTCCATGTGGCAAAATCCATGTCAGGTTGGCCGTGACGTCACGGTAGCCATGGCAACGCGACTACCTGGGATTGTTAGGTGCATGCTTTGCAAGATAAATCCCCGCATGCCACTGCAGTTTCTGTTTTATAATGGACTCTAAACGCGTGTGAGAATCCACTGTTGTCATTATTATACACAAGTAGAGTAGAGAACATTTTATACTATATTGGTAATCATACATAGTACGGACCACATATCGTAAGATCTCATATAATACACTGCAGACTGCTTGTTTCAGTATATGCTTGTCATACTGAACTTTGGAAGTTAATGGTATTTCATAAGAATTGGAAGGAAACCAACAACATAAAGAATACATACAAAACATAAAAATCGTATATGATACATTTAATGACCTTTAATACCCTCTATCTTTGTTACTGGCCATATAAAATATTCCTACTAAAGCTAATTTTTCTACTCTACTAAATTTTAATCCAAATAAACTTATTTTCTTATAGACACAAAAAGAACAGCGACAGTCAAATGTTTAAGAATTCGTCGCCAGACGCGTACTGTACTGTTCCATACCATTTCCACACAACTGCGAGAAACAACTGAATGCTGACAGAACGTTAACAGAATACCAAAGAAATGAACAATTCGAACCATCAATAACGGATATTTCAGAAATGTCTTATGCCACAACAAAACTTATTTGAAATAAATTGTGTATTTTAAAGAGATCTACATTTTCTGTGTAGTACGTTTTCGTGTATCGCTTAACGTTTATCAGTTATACAAGATTATACAAAATTCCTTCCGAACGAAGAGGCCTCCACAGGCTATTCCCAGAAAACTCAAGATAAATATTTTATTTGTATGTAAATATCTTTAATATGTGGTGCTTTAATCAAAATCTTTGGAACCATTTTTTTGGAAAATAAATTTTTACTTTCTCCACTACGTATAGTAAGTAGGGGACATATTGTATTCCACCCAAAGATTCGATACCGAAATTTCACCAGAAATACGTGTTTTGAGGCCCCTGAATAAAAAAAAAGCATTTTTGGAAACATGTCCGTGTGTGTGGCTGTGTGTCTATCTGTGAACAGTATAACTCAGAAACAAAGAGTCGGATGAACACCAAACTTGGTATTTAGGTTCAGTATCTTCCAGAGATGCGACAATAAGGTTTTCAAGAAACTCCTCCCACTCCAGATTACCCTTTACATGGAACCATTTTCGAAACTTTATTTTTTCTCAAAAATGGCTTTAACGATTTAGATTAATATATCATATATCTAAAATACTTTCATGACAAATAAAATGTATATTTGAATTTTCCTGGAATGTCTCTAAAAGTATTCTTCTTTGTGAACGACTTTTACATAACTGATAAACCATAAGAGATAGACAAAATTTTACTACACAAAAAATATAGATCGCTTTAAAATTAATAATATATGTTATATAGTTTTTTTTGTTGAGTGAACCATCTTTTAGATATTGCCTGTTATTCCCTTAAACTTTCCAATACTTATACTTTTTCTCAAATGGGAATTAGTTATTCATTTTTTTTCCTGGTAATGCAAAGAGAATGGAATACTCCACTTAGGAAACAGCTCTTAAAATACTTGGCTATAGCTTAAAGCCTACCAATTCCCCTTGTATCTACAATAAAATTAGCAATAAGATTAACATCTCGATTAACATGAAGTATATGGAGAATAAGCGTTTGTTTAAAATAGCTTGTACAAATAATATTCAATATGTTACAGTTTTGCAAAGAAGAGAAACGAAAAGGTCTAACTATTCCGTTACGTATGTTGTGTTGATGTTTTGATAGACTATACTGTACTCTCGTTCGGGCATTATCCGTCCTGTCTACACCTAGGCATGGCACTCTGCGACCTACACATATCTATTGCGGCTACCATCCCCCAGGAGGAATGAATGCAGTGAAGGAACTACAGGAAGCTACAGGCCGCTGGCAGACAGACTACAGAGATGCGCAAAAGCCCTAGCATGTGCTGCCTCGAAGACTCGATTCACTATTGAAACCGCCCAGAGAGGACGATGAACGACCCTAGCAACCAGGCAGCTCTCTGGTCTCCACGGGAATACCCTTTCCTTAGAGGAAGCATCCACGCCATCTGTCTAACATCTCCACACGCCACGAAATCTGGAAGAAGCTCACCTGAAAAGTCTGATTTTTACACTCACACGACTTTCTCTACTTTTGTGCAAACTATTTTTACAAACGCTTATTCTCCATATGCTTCATGTTAATCGAGATATCGAGATGTTAATCTTATTGCTAATTTTCTTGTAGATGCAAGGGAAATTGGTAGGTTTTAAGCGATAGTCAAACATTTTAAGAACTGGTTGCTATTTTGAGCAGTCCATTCTCTTTGCATTACCAGGACAAAAAAAAACGAATAACGAATTCCCATTTGAGAAAAAGTACAAGTATTGGAAAATTTAAGGGAATAAGAAGCAATATATCGAAAATGGTTCACTCAACAAAAAACATGTGTATGACATAAATTGTGTATTTTAATCCGATGTACATTTTTGTGTACTAAAACTTTGTCTGTGTCTTAATGGTTTACCAGTTATGCAAAAGTCGTCCACAATGAAGAATATTTTTGGAGACATTCCCAGAAAATTCAAGATATACATTTTATTTGTCATGAAAGTATCTTAAATATATGATATTTTAATCAAAATCTTTAGAGCCATTTTTGAGAAAGTTAAAATTTTCGAAAAATGTTCCATGTAAAGGGTAATCCGGGGTGGGAGGGTTTTCTTGAAAACCTTTGTGTCGTATCTCTGGAAGATACTGAACCTAAATACCAAGTTTGGTGTTTATCTAACTGATCGTTTCTGAGTTATGCTGTTCACAGACACACACAGACACACACACGGACATGTTTCCAAAAATATTTTTTTTGGATTCAAGAGACCTCAAAACATATATTACCAGTGAAATCTCGGTATCGAATGCAATACATCCCCTACTTGCTATATGTGTTAGAGAAAGTAAAAATGAGAAGGAAACCTAATGAAAGTGAAATGGGAGAAAGAAGATCGTGGTAGAAGAGAAACCACCCTAACATTCGCCTAACGACCAGGGAAAACGACGAAAAATCCAAAGTCAGAGTGGGTGGTCGAAAGGAATCGAACGGACTTTCCAAATGCGAGTCTCTCAGTTTACGGCGGAGCTAATTTTCTCGGTCCTTACAACACTAATGTACTTATTTTATACATTTTAATCCAAGAAAATATATCGGCGGGGCATTCTAAGGTATACAGAACTCACTGTGTATAAAATGTTTAAGCACGCGAATAAGCATATGCGGCTGATTTCCTTTTTGCAAAGCTGGTTTCTTAAATTGCTTCTTGTAGGTACAAGTCTGGATAAATATTTGCTTTGGAAATCCAGTAAAGAACGCCAATTTCCATCTATTGCTCCGACGAAAGTATAAGTGCGTTTAAGATCATAGCTTTAAGAAACGGTTGAGTAAGCAAATAAATCTGGGGTTGCTTGCGTTTGCGTCATTATTTCTCCACATCGTTAGGAGTGCCCTGGTACACCAAGGACTTTCAAAAATGTTAATTAGTGGTGAACGCGTTCTCTCTAGTATAGATGAAACTTTCCCTTTTAATATGCGAACCTCATTATGACAGTTCAATTGTTCTGTGCGCTCTGGCGGCTTCAGTCGACAGTAACGAATATTTGAAATTTTCTGGCTGAAGTAATGTGCATCACCTCACTTGTGGAACTGCAGAACAATGGTTCCTTTCTTAACTTCGAGGTGTCAGTGCAAAGGGAAAGAAAAACTTCAAATGCTTTCCTTGTAAAAGAACGAAGAAACTATACAATAATGACAAAGGAATAAAAAGTGGAAATATCTACATTTCAGATTAGGGTAATATTCCTCAGATTTAGAAGAGAACTGATTTATATTATGGAGCTCGGATTTTTATTCAAGAGCAGAATTATATTCTCAGTTAGTATAACCAAATGAAGAAGAAATGGGTTGTTATTCTCTGTTGATATAACAAAATTTACAATGGTTTAATGTTCAATTCAGTGTGCACCTTTACATATTTGTCATTTATATCCGATCACGTGCCAATGCTGCTGGTTTTCTATAGTGTTTTTCTTCATTCAATGTTGGCGGAAACTGCTTGTCATCTGTGTTCAACACCAGCCAGTTTCTTATTGGTTTGAATTCAAGTCCTACACATTCACATTAGCCTATGAACAAAGGTCAAGTCTAGGTGAGGTGCGAAACATTTTACGTAAGTGGCCGAAAGGCATACTTTGCAACGAAGGTCCAAACCAGCTCCTGGATGAATCTGTATCGAATTTGTTTTATATCAAAAGTCTGATACTCAAGCAATAACCTAAGAACACAGTTTGGTTTCAAGCTCAGAGGCGTAGGAAAAGGAAGGAACAAGACAAGCATTAAGTGGAGTGCTAGAACCAGATAATGGGTAGGAACTGGGAGTGGCAGAGGCGGTGTAGTATTTTCTTCCCAACTAAAACACTGCGCATTATATCGACACATTCGAGGCACTCGACTGTACTGGACTCATATTTATTTTGTACATATGACTGTGTTTAAAAACTATTTGATTAATTTTCATGGAGAACGGAAGATGGGGGAGGGGAATGATTCGTTGTTCTTAAGGGTCAGAGCATTGTGTAAATTTGATGCTATGTTTATAATTTTTATTCATTTTAATTCTTTCATATTATTTTTTGTAATTTCTTTCTCTCCATTATGTTGGTTAGTATAAAATATAAATATTCAGTAGTGTAATCTCACTGCAAGATTCCAGGAGCAGGGGAAGTATATACGGACATACAAATGTTATATATTACAAAGAAGACTGAAACTGTTTCAAAATAAAAGTTCTACTACTAGTACTAATACTAGTCTCAGATGGATTGTGTAACTTTAAAGAAATTGCCATTAATCAGATCTGGAATTGTTATTTCTGTTGTTGTTATTATTATTATTATTATTATTATTATTAATCCGCTGTGGCATAGTCTTTAAACTGCTACTACCCGTCTACTAACCCAGCTGCCGAGCTCACGCCCACATACTCATGGCAGGTGGATGATCTTCGATCCGATATGGGGAGATGATCTAGTCAGCACACGCTTCCTATAAACGGAATATTGATTTTTCTGATCTACAGACCTACTAGTCGGTCACGATATGATTGCGCTTGGAGGCAGGTGCCACTGTTTTTGTTGACAATGCGTAAAGCGTCAAAGCTAAGGATTAGAAGGGAGTGAAAGGCAAGGCAATAGGGGAATGTGTAGTTGCACAATGAAAATAGTACTACATTTACATGCCTCAGCCTCGCTAGTAAACGCAACTCGGAACTGTAGATGTTTTCTTCGCCTATCTTTACAATGACCTGCCCACTTGTTCCCTAACTGTTTAGCCCCTCTTCCAACCCAATTCACTCATATCATGGTCGACTGGTACCTATCGCAGTTTCCAAAAGGCATCACGATGCTGGGTGGGCACTTGTCCTATACTTGTGCCGGAGTATCCGCAACCCCACGCGCTTTCCGTGGCCGAGTTCTAGACACCACGCTCCACCCACTACCACACGGCGCTGGACGAAAATACTAATTACTTTTATGTTAATTGTATTGAAAGTAGCATAGTATGCTAATTATGTCGTTAACTGATTTCATTATCAACATCCTTATTAATCTACATTTCAAAATAAATGTATACACGTACTTTTTTGTTATGTTTGCAACTGATTATCCCTTTATTAATGAAGCAACATGTTTTAGCTACATATAGGGCAGCTTAGTATCCATGAACGATGAGCTAACCAATCCTAAGTTACACATTAATTGCTTGCAACACGTAGCGGCTCAACTTCGGCGCTACTTAAAAGTAAATCCAGTCCCTGCCCGAATATATTTCGAAGAGTTGGGTTAGCTGCCGTCTTGACAGCCTTCCTCTTACCGCGCTCTAATCGCAATCGAGAGCAGGTCACCAAGTTTACCTGGGCGGGATAAAAATTGCCATATTACCTAGCCACTTGATGCGAAATAGTAGGTTGAAGGAGTGTTCGTAAGCTTTGTGTTTAAATGGGCTGGGTGTAGTTTCCTGCGCTGCCATTGACCTGAGCTACGGCAGACCACTTGAGCGATCATCCATCCAAGTGGTGGCGACCATGCGCAATGTTGCTTAACTTAGTCGGCCGCTTGCGTGGCTATCAAGTGAAACATGGTGGCTGGCAGGAAGGCAGGATAGGACTGAAGTTTATGGGTGGGTTGGCCACCTTAGCCATGTGCGCGGGGCACCGCTGGCCAGTCACTCATCCAATAGTGACCAATCCCAAGCCTAGCTTAACATGGAGTTGCAAGAAGGACTGGAGTGGCAGCCCATCAGGCCAGAATCCTCAAGACGTCCTTGGGCAGACAATAGCTCTACCTTCTTCTTGGTGCCCATGATCGCAGTGACTCAGAGTGTGCACCAGATGTTTGGTATGGGTTATCAGTTTCGCGTACAGCGTGCAGATTCTGTTCTGCACCATGTCCACAATGTGTGGGGGACCGGAATAGGTATGGAAGATGCGTGACGGAAATCTACCTCCGGTATTATAGATTGCCTTAGCTCCCTCTTCGTGACGATCTGCAGCCTGCAGATGGTGGTCGCTGCCGCCAATACTCAGATCTCACAGCAATACCGGTAAGGGACGCCATAATCGCCCGATACAGGCGCAGCTTGAGGTATCTGAACATAGTAGATCTGAGTACAGGGTACAATTGCCTGAGAGCGGCGTGGGCGATAGCGGCCTTTGCCCTGACATGCGGGCTAAAAGTGAGCCCACGGTCGAAGTAACCCAGGCGATTCTCCACCGAGCAACCTCAAGGGCCGCTCTGGCCGCCAGCGACAAACCTTCGTCGGAAGAACGGCAGAGCTCATATCGGGCCGATTGCAATCCTCCACTTCTCACTTCACCTGCCAAATGGCTCGGAGCTGTCAGTGTAGTGGAGAGGAACAGAAGCGGGCATTCTTGTTCTGTGCCATTATGAGTACTCATCAGCATATTGGCACGTAACAGTCCTGGGTTGCGTTGGAAAGTTCGCCATGTAGGCCGCGAAGAGAAGCGAGGACAGTACGCTACTTTCCGGAACTGTGGCAGCTATGGGTCCAACTATTGAAAGTTTCTGTTCCACTCTCACTTTGAATTTGCGTCCCGAAGGAAACTGCTTGTCAGGGCAATATAGGCGGCAGGATGTCTGATTACTTGAGTTTGTATGAAAGGCTTTGGTGCCACATAGTGGGGTAGTGCAAAGGTTTTCTCCACGTCCACCGATCGTTTTGAAGTTTCTGGAAACCCAGGGCATTCTTCTCGGCCAGTCACAGTAGCTGTAAGATCGTGGAGGGCCATGGCGAAAACCGAACTGGTGAAACGGGAGGAGATGCCTTTCCTCAAAAAGAAGAGAAAGGTGAACCAGGAACAACCGCTCAAAGACCTTTGGAATGATCGGGAGTAAGCTCATGGACCGATAACTGCAAGAGAAGACCAGATCCTTGCCGGGCTTTAAAATAGATACCACTCTCTTGCCTCATACAAATGGTTTCTCAACATAAACACGTATGTCCCATCACAAGAGGTACAGAGGTACAAAAGAGGTATTCTGAAAATGCCTCATCATTAAGTAACAGCACACATGCATTAATCCAATTGCTCGTTATCAAAATTGAAAAAAACAAACACGTAAAAAGCCGATTACATTACCCAAGAAACTTAACAACTTTACATAACCAAGAAGTAGAATATTATAAGCCCAGAGCATTACCCCTTAGAATCTTTATTTGCCGTTAAACTCTGATACAGTGAAGTGCACATTCAGGTAAAGATTACACTGAGTAACAATCAAGAGATATAAATGGAGAATTAAAAGTATTGATTCATATTGGAAAAGGATTAGTTATTAACGATATTTTGATTTTATTTTTCAAAAACTATTTTTAATATTATCTGTTGGTTTATTAAAAGCCTCAGCAGCTGCAATGAAATAGCTAAGTTTAGTTTCCTGCCATCTTACAAACAGAACAATTAAATGAATTAAATTACTATTACTATTATAATATGTTTTATGCTCGACCATGCGAAAATGTAGTATTTATACGACTGGTAGCAGTACTTTAATGGGCCTCATTAAATTACACCTTTTATTAAAGTATTGGAACTCGACCAATCAGAAGTGGCCACGTAACATTGTGAAAGCGCAAGTATCGATTATTCTGCGTAGTACGTCTCACAACGCTAGCAACTTTGTTTGACACAAGTGCTACAAGGTTATTGTATTGAAACCATAGATTAAGGAAAAACGATAGTAACACGTCGCTCAAACCAGAAACGAATTCTTATTAAACCTTTAATATAGATACATGGTCGAGCATAAATAGTCGTATGAAACTTGACTATAATGGTGATTAAAACGCTCGTATGATAATTGTTAATAATAATACTTGCGTTTTAATTACTACCATTATAGTCTCGTTGCATGATATACTATATTAGTAGTGTCTTAATAACTTTTACACCGCTTTTGTTCCACACTGTGCCCACCACCTGGCTCGAACTCCCGCCGAAACGTATTAATATCCGCGCGAGAAATGCATTCACGCAGTTTCATATTGAACTCCAAGCGTATGTGAAAGTTCTTTGAGAAGATGCCAGGAATGTGTGGATAGAGAAGGACATTTCCAACAACACTTGAGGCGTTTATCATCGTCATTGTAATTGTAACTGCAACTATGAACATGTGTTGCGGGAATATTATAGCTGTTTTCGGGTGGAGTCCGAGCTACGGCGGCGGCACGTGAGCTACCGTGCGGTGGTCACAATGTGAAAGAAAGGCACTGCATATTCTTCTTTAGATATAATAATAAACAGTGAATGTGGAGTTTACATGCTGTCATAGTACCCTCTTGTATGAGGAGTGGCTCACAAGGAGTTCGGGTGGTGATCTTGTTAATAATCTGAGAACCTTATTTTGCAATAATTAAATATAGTTTAGAACTTCACCATTGCCATAAAGTATGGCAAATACATTATAGATTTAAATGCACTTTGAAATAAGACATAATAATCCCGTTTCGCAATAAAGCTTAAGAATGAATTTAGATAAAAAATCTATGTAGATAGACAATGCTGTAATTTTTTTCTGCTTGTTTGCCCTATGTGTTTATTTCAATTCAGTTTGACTTTCAATTGGATGACTTTGTACATTATCATTCTTAGGGTAGAGATGCCTTTTGTGTCCCAGCCTCATTAATTTTAAAGCCATTGACTAAAAACATTTTTATCCTATTTGTAATTCCAATGTGCGTTTCCCAATCAGTTTAAGACTTCAGTTGTAATAAAATGAATCAATACAAAACCTAGTTTTCCACTTCTGTCCTATCAAATGTTTAAACAACTTTTAGACAGACGAACAACAGAAAAGCATAAAAATTCTATGTGTTACACTGACATGACTTTCTCTACACTTGTACTCACTATTTTTACAAACTCTGATTGTAGATCTATTTCATATTAATCAAATAAACATTTGCAGAAACGATCTTTTGACATGCAAAGAGAATTACATTTTACACATAGCGACCAGTTCTAAAAATATTTGACTATCGCTTAAGGCTTACTATGTTCCCCTTGTTTTGTATTTGCAAGGGCAATATAGAAATACAGTAGCCTTTAAACATAGACATATCTCTTAATAGCTGGTTGCTAGGTACAGCACCATTCCCATTGCCACAGATTAATACTCTTTGCATATCCAAGACAAAAAATGAATAACGAATTCCTATTTGAGAAAATAAGTATTAAAAAATTTAAGAGAATAACAAGCAATATCTCGAAAATGGTTCACTCAACAAAAAAATGTATATGACACAAATTGTGTATTTTAACGCCATCTATATTTTTTGTTTAGTAAAATTTTGTCTATCTCTTATGGTTTGCCAGTTATGCAAAAGTTAAGAATACTTTTGGAGACATTCCCAAAAATTTCGAGATACACAATTCATTTGCCATAAAAAGTGTCAAACTTATGGTATTTTATTCAAAAATTTTAGAGCCATTTTTGAGAAAATTAAAATTTTCTAAAAATATTCCATGTAAAGGGTGATCTGGGGTGGGGGATTTTCTTGAAAACCTTCGTGTTGCATCTCTGGAAGGTACTGAACCTAAATACCGAGTTTGGTCTTTATCCGACTGTTCGTTTCTGAGTTATGCTGTTCATAGACAGACAGACAGACACACACACACACACACACACACACACACACACACACACATGCGGACATGTTTCAAGTCCGGCGGGGGGCGATGGACTTTTTCGGGCGTAAAAGTCCTTAGCATGGCTTCCTTCGGATTTACGGCACGTAAAAGAGCCTCAAGCCTGATAGAGGCCTCTGAGCAAAATTTCTGGTCTTTCACTATCAATATTGAATGGGACGCTATGAACTACAGGAGTTAAAGAGCGTATATAAATAAAACTCAATTCCAATTCTAACCATTATCCCAGTAAGTAAGTATTTAACATTTAAGAGTAAAATTTTTACAGGATGTACATTGATTAATCTGGTCTAGTCGAATCTAATTTAGTCTAATTTATTCTATCCATCGCTCTATCTATCCAATTGTATCGACTGAGTTTATTTATTAAGGAAGTTAGGATTTATTTCTTAATTATATCATTGTCGAATAAAACTTATCAGGAATAATGTTATAAACATAACTAGTCTCATTAACACCTAACCACCATCTCTTTTACAATTTCTTTTTATCATTCTAAATGTTGATTTGTCTATCTTCATTATTTTATGAGAAAACGGGTCATTTATAGCAGAAAATGGCATTCACAGAAACGACTGTTCAAACTATAACTCAGGTGTTTTGCAAAAATAAATAAATAAATAAAATGACTTGAGTACATAGAATATTCCATATTTTATAGTAGAACCAATTTTTAGAGAAAAACTTCACCTGTAGTATTTCGGTGAACTGGGACAGAATTCACAGTGCAAAACAGCAAATGCAGGCCCAAATTTAAAAACAGAATTGTTTAAAATATAAGTACTGTGCCTATAGCGATAAAATATATACCAAATTTCATTTTATAAAACTGCATAACGAACAAAATCGTAAATTTTTATGATCTTTTCGCCTTTTGGTCTTCCCTTGAATTAACCTGAGTGATCCAAGTTTCGAAATGTGAAAACGATTGTCAACATTACGTATAAGGCTACAGTGATGAAAGACAAGCCGGTTATATAACTATTAAATTAAAATTCCTGTTAAATTGTGCCCTTTTCACTCTCATCATTGTTGTTCTAATGCTTTGAAAATGGAAGAGCAAAGTTAGTGGTCACTCTTAAGATTTTTATTAAAGGAATTACAGAGTGGCTCAAAAATTCTAGGACATCCTATTATTTTTAAGATGACGTCTTATTTACTTACATACCAGTAAAAGTTGGACGCTGTTCCATTGGCCAATAACATATATTTTAATAACTCCTTCCATTTCCGAAATAATAGAATGTCCTAGGAATTTTTAATTTCCCGGTGTGCTGAGTCTTTTAAACCATTTAACATATCACCCAGCAAGAAGGCTCTGTAGTAACGCGTGAGGCTTGCATTCAGAAGTTACCGAGTCTGATTCCCATTGGAATGGCCCTCGGACCTAAGGCTTTATAGGGTTTTCCCAGTTTGTAGGTGAATGCTGAAGCGGTTTCTGTAATCCCGCGAATTTTCCTGTCCCAATATCTGGCGTTTCATTTTCTTGTCATGTTTCATGGTCAGAGGATCAGGCGAGTGGACGGCGTGGCGAGACATGTGTGGCAGTGGAATTTGCTTTAAGTAACTATCTGTCCTAGCGTACCGAGAGAGGTGGCGAAGCGGGAATGGTGCGATTCGGGATATCCGGCTTTGATTCCTGGTGACCACCTACTCTGATCCATAGGTTTTTCCTGGTTTCCCCGGGTCGGCAGCTGAATGCAGGGATGGTTCATCTTCCATCACGACTTTCCTGCTCCTCATTTCCTGTACCATCATCTTCCTTGTAATCTTTTTCAGAGTTATAAGGCCAGACGACGGTGTTCGGCGCGTTGCGGCTGGGCGGTGAATGTGTACTCTTCCACGTGCGTTTCTTTCCTAGCGTCGTTGCCGGACTCTCAGTTACGTCTCTCCTCCTGCTCGCTGCTGGGCGCCCCGCTGCTGGCGCTAGCTTGTGGGTGGGCCTGAGCGGCATCGGATGCGTTCTATTTTGAAACGTTAGGGACCCGTTCATGCTTGCGACGCCGTCATCCGGATCTGGTAGTCCCTCTGGTCTCTCCCCGCATCCCTCCCAACCCGGGGGTCACGGTAGAACAGCAAGGTCAGTTGTGCCTACTAGCATTGCTCTGCCCTCTGTTCGTCCGTCCGTTATCTTTACCTGTCCTACGTGCGGTGTGCAACGAACCCCCAGCGAGAGCTCTCCTTGGGGAAGGAGGCTGTGTGGATGATTCCGCCGGAGTCGGGATTTCGTTCGAGCCTGCCACCCCGGAACTTATCGCCCTGTGATGTGCCTGGAATCACCCATTCCTCCCGGAGGTTCAGTAGGGTACAATAGGTTAGTTCTTTGTCTATTCAAAGTTGATGGAAGAATCCAGATTTACATTGATAGTAACCATTCCGCTTAGACCTTCTGATGCTATGATCTATGTAATGTAACACCCTGTATTGTACCATAGTCAAAACACCTAAGTAACATAAGGTATGATTAGAATAGAGAACGACAATAGATTGGATGGCTTGAACACTTCCATTACAGTTTCCTCAACAGGTGACCTATATAGCTACGCCACGGGTAGTTCGGTGGAAACTAATTGGGTAATTAAGAATTCTATAGCGTAATCCCCGAATCCCTGCTATAATTAGATGCTACTAATGCGGGTGCCTTGCTCAAATCCCGGGCGAACAGTGTTCCTGGTTAATAGTGTTATTCGTTATTTTGTTAATGAACCTCTGGTTACAAGTCTCTTTCCATTATATTCTGCAACTGTAAAGGCAATTGTTGTTTTTGTATTTAAAAAGAATTAGCTATCCAGTTCAGGGTAAAAGCGGTATTTTGTGGTTCTTGTTTCTTTATTTTTGTGTGCACAGACCCTGGTGCGAGTATTCTATTAAGCAACTAACATACTAAGGGTAACATACGTGTAGAGAGAGATGTTGGAGGTAGTATGCATGATGGTACTCCATAGGAAAAGATCTGCCACTAATATGGCTTCTACCAACAACAGAGCTAATGTTCACTTTTGGGTGACAGAATTCAAATAGATTAGCATTACAAGCAAGCAGTATGCATGGTACTGAGAAAATGTTTAAGGAAACTCTACAGTGAGATTTTGGTTTTTACATTTTTTTGACTTTTGCGTTTTCTAAATGAGTCGCTATTTGCTAAAATGGTGTATGTTACATTTTTTCAAAATCCATTTTAGTTTAAATATATGTTCTCGTACCGTATACACGTCGTTTTATCTTAAAATGGCTTTAAGAACCCCAGTACAAATGCCTAAACTCGTCCCTAAAATTTAATGGTTTATGTTAAAAGGGCGGATGTCTTGGACTTCTGGCCTTTTAACATAAAATATATTATTTATGTTTATATTCAAATTTGGTTAACCTGCTAAAACAAAGTGAGTAAATGGTGCACAATAATGCAATACTTTTCATTGTTGATTTGTTCACATAACACATTCTCACAGATAACAGTTGTTCGAGATGTGTGGTTCTGAAGATAAAAATGAGTTTATTGGAACACGAAGAGCTAATAATAGTGGTTATAAACTAAATATAATTAAAATGGCTAGATTAATGGGTAAAGTATAGGATAATCATGCTGGGAAAGTTATTACACAGAAAGCCTCGAAAACATGACGGAATTTACACAATTCATCAACTCACCGAACTAATAATTCGAAGTAGTGCCTCTCTGAAATTCACAGTAGTCGAAGTTGGTAGTCAATTCTGTAATATACAATTTCAAGAGTTGGTGGCAGCAATATTATAGGAAAAAATCCTGTATCTGTTGAAACTTCAAAAATGGATCGAGATAGAAAAAGTATACTTTGGAATTAGTAACTTTTACCATTTTGTGTACGATAATCAGCATCCAGGGACAGTTAATGCAAGACATTTCACAAACGGGTTAACTGAAAACACATTCATCTTTCGTCACAATTCTCACATCAACATTCAGCTCCCAAATTCAGCGGCATACCCCAAAGAGGAACTACCATTGAAGGAGGAAAGAGTCAACGACTTAAAAAAAAATTATCCCATACATTCAAGATATTTATAGATACATTTATGAAGAAATAATAAATTAACATTCTGAAGTTGTGAACATAAAAGCTTGCATTTTTATATATAAACTATATTAATATTGATTGCACAATGTGTTTTCTGTAAAGGTTAACAAAATTCTGTGTGATCATTTTCTTACGAAAATTAAAATTTTAATTTTCAAATTCCCTAATAATTACTGTGTGCGTTTTAATTCAGTAACATGTTTTTATATTTCATCATGCTTTTATGAATAAAACCTGGTTTATGTAACTTTTAAAGCAAACATACTTGTATCAAACCCCATCATTTGTTAAAAGGGTAGAAGCCCCAAGGTAAATTAAGACCATATTTGTTACCTAAATTAATGTTACACTTTAAAAAGAGCTACAATATAAATTCTTATGCCAAAACAAGTTGTTGAGTCCAAAAAGAAAGGTTCAACGTACATAGTTGATGAAAAACAGTGTTTTGCTTCTCCTGCAAAATTTGCATTTTTGGACTTCTGCCCTTTTAACAAATAGCGGTTCAAATATTTCGTTTATATTAAGGGAGCCATAGTGAAATGTCTCTAATTGTTCGAGAAGAACTTTAATATATATTAGTCATTTTTAATCTTAGGTTATACGTTAGTAAAAGTCAGAGCCCTAAGGGGCTTGAAAGTTTTGTTATCTATTTCATATTTAAATTCCTGTGCATATTAAATGGTCTTAAAGTAGCTTTTGGATTTTTCTACACTCTTATATTTCTTACACATATTTATATTTACATCTTATAGGATGCTACAACTTCCGTGCTAAGAAGCAATATTTTCCTGTATGTTCTGAAGTCTAGGGTAAAAATCTACGGAGTCCTATTTTGGACAAAGAAAATATTTTCAAGATTAAAAAGACTAACTATGCCAGGAGTGGCAAAAATACCTTGCTTCCGCGGGTCAGCAAATATGCAACAAGCTTTATCCACTCAATAGCATGTGAAAAACAAACGAACAGAAGGCAACAGCTCCTGCGAGTCCAAAGGACTCCCGAGTCCAATATTTGCCGCCTCTGAACTTTGTTATTTAGGAATTAATAATCTGATACTTTGCATTCAGATGACCTTCTCTACTAATTTTCTGTAATTTATATACACAAAACCTTATTCTTCTACGTACTTCTTGTTAATAGAGTTAAATCTCCATTGCACATCTACACATTTCGTTGTAGGTGTAAGAAGCCACAGAAAAAAAGAAAAATAAAAATAAACGGCAACTTGGAGTTTAACAAAGAATAAAACATTTCAAAATTCAAACCAATCACAAAGAATGTCTCGGAAATGGTTAACGCCACAAAAACCTATATTTTACATAAATTGTGTGTGTTAACGGTATCTACATTCTTGTGTAGTAAGATTTTGCCTTTCCCTTGCAGTTTATCAGTTTACAAGTCATTCAGAAAGAAGAGGAACTTCACAGGCTATTCCCAGAAAATTCAAGACATACATTTCATTTGTACTAAGAATACGTTATGCATACTTAGTATTTGAATAAAAATCGTTAGAGGCATTTTTGAGAAAATAAAAAACAACGAAAAATTTTCCTTGTAAACGCTAGTTTGGAGTGTAGGGATTTTCTCAAAAATCTTCATGTCTCATTCTTGGAAGACAAGATCTTAAATACAGAGTTTAATATTTAGCCAAATTTGTTTTGAGTTATGCTGTTCATAGACAGACAGCCTCCCCCCACACACACCATATCTGTACAACTCTTTGTTTTCTAAAAATGCTTATTTTCTAGATTCAGAGACCTCAAAATATGTATTTTGAAATCTCGGTATCGAACTTTTGAATGAAATAGAATACTTCCTCTCTTATGTAAGTGCGAGTAGTAAAGAAAGTCAAAATTAATTTGTTATGAACCCACTGAATTCAATTTTTTTCAGATCTTTCACACAATTAATGTTCAAACATGGCTTTGCTACTATACCACCACATATCACATATTCTATACGATTTTTTCAGGCTTTCAGCTTATGTTTCATGAGTAGACACATTTTGAAAGAAAAATTTATTTTTAAGAAGAAGTTCATGTTGTCTCCTGACGTTGAATACTTTGTCAAATTGAACTACGTGAAAAGACATAACATATTGGGTTTTTTTTAAATATTGAAAGTCGGGCATTAGAAGAAATAGTTAGGAATTTAGTCGTTTTATCTAGTTGATATCTACGAAAATGAGATAATACATATTACTGGCTTCAATTATATAAATATTATATATT
The DNA here is from genome assembly GCA_030765065.1 of Deroplatys truncata. Lineage (NCBI taxonomy): Eukaryota > Metazoa > Arthropoda > Insecta > Mantodea > Mantidae > Deroplatys > Deroplatys truncata. The sequence goes on along the minus strand of CM060978.1, from coordinate 213,178,806 downwards.
AATAATTTTCATAAATATTTTAATGTGTTGACCACATGAACACACTCCAATTACAGTTATAATATAGATATTTACTTCAATAAAATAAGTAATTTCTGGACTTAATGTTATGTTTTTCAACCCTAACACACTTTCCTATTTTAAATCCTACCACAATAGTTTAAGGTACCTCATGAACTTAACATTTCTGGGTGCGGATGATGGAAGATTTATGCTAAGGACGCATAATTCATAAATAACTATGATATTTCAACAATGTAGTCTTTCAGCATCCATTTATGGCAATTACAGTTCTAACGGTATGGGAAACACAGGAATGAGCACGTTGGGTTAGATGGAATGACATCCGATAACATGACGCTGTTTCTAAAGGAAGATATTACACGCGCTGCAGAAGCGCGTCGAGAATTTCCGTTAGGGTGTCTGACACCAGCCAGTACCTTCAGCACCGTGAAGGTATTTCGGCACGTCGCACTGGCCATCAGTGTGAAACTACACATTTACATGCGAAAAAATTCTCATTTTATATGCGATCGATATGCTGCTTTCTTCATCGTAAGGTTGCTGCTGTTGTGAATTGTTGTAACCCCACGTATAGTACAAAGTTCCGATGGTCTTCGCCCCAAGTTTACTTTCAGGTGGCCTTTGCCCCAACTTTACTTACAACTTTGTATTTTAATGTTGTTTAAATATTATATATATTTATGTTTGCCTCGGCTGGGTCAGTATTAATTTGTAAAAACAGGGTGTGATAGGGCTAAAGAATGTAGGCTTACACAAATTATAACTTTTACTTCACTCCATTTATTAATCCTTGACTGATATAGAGAGTTGTGATATTATTTATTAATTACTTGCACTTTTTAAACACGTAAATCTTATAATATCGTCGCCGTAATGAATTTTTTTGTCTCACAGTGGATACGTATTAAACTTCTTGAGAACACATCTCGCGTCAGTTAGGAACGCTGTCTACTAGCAACTGATTTCTACCGCCTGAATTTTTAAATTTCTGTATTTCAAGTCTATGGTTGGCTAATCCTACTGCAATAGAATAACTTCATTTAACTTAAGCTTTTTCTGTTTGTCGATTGGCTATTTATAAACTGCCTCAAACATTACATTATTATTGTTTCAAGAATTACTAGTAGTATTATTAAACTTTCCAATTCATTATTGCCTCAAGGTTACCTCATTGTTAGCAAACTTTTGACCTAAATTCTCACAGATCCTACATTATTAAATTACGTAATACATTCACATAACATTAGTAAACATGTACATAATAATATAAACATTAATACAATGACTGTTAGATACATTTTATACACATATTGCTTTAAGGCGGGCTGTTATTGAATTTATATATTATATAATTAGACTGAAATCATTGAAGTGTTAAAAATACTGTCTCACTGTTACTGTAACATTTGAATCCGCCCAAGTCATATGCATTTTTCTCTTGGTTGATTCGGGTAATAAAGTCTCACCAAATAACAAATATCATGGAAACAAATGTAGAAACGTTGATGCAAATTTCTCTAATTAAGGTAAGCTGTGACTAGTGAATATGTTTTAGAGGAGGCATTTAAAGCATCAACATTTTCCTCATTAACGTACGGGGGCCTATGCGTACTACAAGCAACGTATCCACAACTTGCTACAGGATACGACACTGTTCTAATTGTCAGTGGGTAATTAAAATAGTTATATCTAAATTCCAAACTCTGTATCAAGATCTTTCGTGCCACCATGTAATTTAAACACACATACTGCAGTAATCAAACACCGATTATTATACGATCACTGCATCGGAGATGATTTGATAAAAACTATATCGCCATGATACTGTTATGGTAGAATCCCCAATGGGTCGTTTCTTTTTGAGCAGGAGTGAAGGTTTTCACTGACGGTATCCCTGAAATAATCCCTAACATCTGTCTGGAAAGTGTTTGACAATAGATTACACCTGTGAAATCAGAGGTTACGTTTTTTAATGCTTCATTTGCATAGCCTCTTTCAACGTCTTTGGACATGTCGGGGATTTTGTCTTCAGAAACAACTTTTGGTATTAGTTTGTGAAACTATAGGTTACCATTGGATTATTGTTCATTTACGGCGTAACACTATTCGCTAATGCTTTCAGATTCTGCAGAGATTAATTCTAATCAAAGAAAAATATCTCCACCAAAACCAGAATAGAAGCCGGGAGCTCTGGGTTGAGAAGTCAGAACACTGACAACTCGGGCAAGGAGGCAGTCTACGTATGCTGAAGCGTGTTCCAACTGAGGATGTCCCTATTGAGTACTCCCCTAAACTTCCCTGCGAATTACATCATATGTGAAACTCTATAGATTTTCCAAGTTAACACACGATTTTCTTGAGATTTCTCATACCCACTTACTTACATTCTACCTAGAGGGTTTAAGAGTCCGACAATTTCCTGTTTTGAGCTCTTATCTAGGTTGCTTTCCACGGACTGCTTGTAAGCATTCGATACGATTTTACTACTTAGTATTCGTCTATAAGCAATAGCAAACGAAAGACCGAATTCGATATTTTCTGCAGTAACTTCACTGTACATCAGAAAAGTATTTTAAATCCAATGCGTCCTCATAATGTTAATATGTGCACTAAATAATAACCAATAATCGTTGTAAGGTGCATCGTAGCTACGTAATATGGACTTGATACTATGCTATTCCACTGACTTTGTTTATCGACTGAGGCAGTATTTTATATCACAACACTGTGAATGCCAGAGTGATTGTAGTGTAAATTAGCATTATTGTATGGAAATGATTTTAGATGTTTTGTTAGCTATAAGCATTGTTAGGAAATAAGTTTACACGGTCTCACTGAAACTGACAATAGGAGTGGGTAACAATGAAGCGATGGGGTGAGTTGTTTATCACTAAGAAGAGACAAACAAATGACGTCAGGGTAGCGTGCCTTTCTTTAGAAATGGAGGGAATATGTTCCCTAGAGCATATGTGTTTGTAATTATGATTGGCTGACAAAATAGACGCTAATGTTGGCGCGATTTAGTAACCAATAGCAACTCTATTATAATGTTTAGATGTATCGGGGTGAGGGAGTATAAATTCTTGAGCCAAAAGCACCCGTCACTACGTGGTAAAGCCCTAATTAGGGAAGGTACACGCCTAAACACACCATCGGGTTGCCCTCAACCTGCCATCTGACGCACGCAAGTATCGCGCAGTTCTAAGAAATCTCTCTCACGAGGTACACGTCAGGCAGTTCCAAAGAATCAGTCGTTAGATACACATTACGCAGTTCTACAGAATCATTCACAAGGTAAACGTCACGCGTTTTCTCAGCAATCTCTCGCAAGGTACACATTACGCAATTCTACAGAATCTCTCGCGTCGTAAAGTTAGTTACAAAATCTGAAGTACGCGACAACTATTACTACAGTAATTACATTCGGAATATAACAGTTTCAGTTAGGCGTGTATAAAGATTAAAGATGTGAACTATTAATTATGACGGCAATAAAAGTGTGAAAACAAATTATTTTATCAGTGTTATCTTTTAGTAACAACTCCTTTCCGTTTACATGCCCTGCTTAGAGATATTTGCTCGACTGAGTAGTAATAGCTAGCCGGAGGACAAAGAACCCAAAATTCAAAATAGTAAAACAATAGCAGGCGCCAAGCAAAAAAGATAACACGAACAGATTACCGCGACACGACTTTGGGCTTGCCAGAAAATATCTGCTGGTGGAATGAAGAGGCAGATTTTGGACCAAGTTATCTCAGCTGTCTGACCGTTAGGATTCCTACATCTCCATAACTGACACCTGTTCCCGGGGGCTTGCCTTTAATGTTACGTGCTAATGAAGATAGCGCAGGGGCTATATTTATTGTTTCGTTATTTCGGTTAGATTCTAAGCCCGGTGGGCAGTGGAATGCTGGAAAAACTTATACTAACATTTATTAAAAATACTTAAATACTTTGATTAGCGGTTTATCGTAAATACGGAGACTATTACTCAAAAACCAAATAAAATACTTGATGTTTATATGTTACTTTAAAGTCGTGCAGAGTGAGTTAGTTTACCATGTCATTTGGAGTAAGCTTCTTATCTGAGCAAATTATGAAAATTGCATTTTATTTGTCTAAAAGAGAAAATTCATAATTCAAATATGCATTTGACTATAGTCTCAGCCATGCATTCCTATAAAATCACTGTTGAGTAGGGAACTGAAATCTTGACAACGCCTAAAATTAGAGATCTCTTGAATATTAATGGCCTTTAAGGAAGAAATGTAACCTTTTCAGTTATTTAAAATGCAGTAACAAACATTATGATAAATAGGCAGTTTCACTTCGAGTCTCCGCCAATTTGCCCCACATCTACTCCATTGACTTTGGGGTAATATATAGCAAAAATAATATCCAGTGAATCTCATTATAAAACCTAATAATAAAAATAAATATCAACTGAATCTAATTTTTAAACTGGTATCTAAATGTGGTGTAACCTATGACATTATTCTTAAGATAAAAATTACTCGCATTACATCAAACTAAAGTTTCGGTATCATGTATAAAAAATAAAACGAAAGAATAAGAAGAAAGGATGCAGTTTGACCCAATAGTCAATCTACTCATTCATCTTTCTAAAGAACCAGAGCCAGGAGAAATTTGCATGCAGGAAGAATTTATACTGATAATTTATGCTGATGATTATTCATTATAAGAATTAATGTTATCTAAACACCATTTGAATAAAATGTAAAGATATAACTGAAAAGAGGGAAATTTAAACCTTTTGTAATTTTCATGTGGCCACTAAACGTCAAGGATACCACATAACCCTCATTTAGAATCTCACCTATCAGGTATATCACAAACTGAAGTAGAAAGTCTCAGTGAAGTAAACGTAAATAATTCAGTGAAATAACTAATTCACATTCTAAACTAGCCAAAAACAGTTACAAGAAAATCAGCGAAATACCAAGCGATTACCGATGTAAAACGAGACCTCTTGGAAGTAACAGAACATCGGATTGTGCCTGCATACGTCGGGAAGCTATTTGCCTAAGCGGAAAGTGTTGATATGCTTTCGACACTTGGAAAGTAGGTACATTTGTACCATTGATTCGTCCAAACGCCCCTGTCACACAGGTATTTGGGGCGTTTAAAGCAGAGCTGGCATTTACTGTCGAATGGAGAATGTGTATTAAGGAAACAAATATGGCAGGACGTCTACTTGCACGTGGCAAGTGTATGCCAGATTTGGTACTTTACTCCCGATCTCTCTCCCTTTGTCTACCATATCTTCAAACCGTTGAATGATATACAAAACGCATCCATTACATACGTGGGGCAACCATAGCTTCAAGTTAGGCTCATAAACGTGGGGGCTACTACTCCCGCAAGTTTGGTGTCCAACGTGTGTGGGGCGAGAATAGGTGAAAAGAAAAGAAAAGAACAAGAAAACAGTGCAAGAAGAAAAGAATCAATGAACATCGTAGAGCTACAATTACTACCAGACTTCACTACGAGAACTGTGAACAGCTTCAGAGAACTTCAAGGTCATCATACATCACCCAAGGTCAGCAAAGACAATTCTTTCAGGAGTACGACGCACGCAGTCAACAATTCAACTAGAATCTACGAGGGAACACCAGAGTATAAAGGTTTACTAACACAGCCAGAGAAAAGTCAGATAGTCCCAATACTTTATATTGTAAAGATAGTTACGAAAATATATATTATTATTATTAAAATAATTACATGTTGTTAAGGAGTGGAAAATTAAAATTCAGCAATTCCAAACTAAATGTAATAGAAAATATTCAAAATAAAATGGAAATTGAAAACAATAGAAATACGGAAGTAGGAGATGATAGGTCAGCCATTACTGATTATAATGTAAATTTACAGTCAGCGCTAGAGGAAACTACAAAAAGGTTAGATATAAAAGTACAGTCATCTGCAAATTCACAGTTAGGCATAGAAATAAATAGAAATAGTATGCAAGGTCAATCACCTTTACATATGTTAGTGCAGGGAACAACGATGGAAAGAAACACTATCCCTCATACATCTAGCCAACAAGAGCAAGAAAACTCATCACAATAAAATTTAATGTGCATCCTGAAAGCAATATCTGAAAAGAGAGTAGAGTTAAATAATAAGTTAAATGAAACCAGTATAGAGCTCAGAAACGAGTTAAGTAATAAACTACAAGAAACTAGTCAGGAAACTAATAAAAAATTATCTAGTATTAAAAATGATCTAGCTAAACAGATATAAAATTGTATGAAAGAAAGTAAAGCTGAAAGTAGGACGTTAGAAATCAAAATAGAACAATGTTCTAAAGCACTTCAAACTGATATAGATTTGAAAGCAAATAAAGGTTGCAAGCAGCTACAACAGAAATTATCAAGTCATATTAATAAAAATCTAACGGAAATGGAGTTGAAGCTTAATAATACTAAACAGGGCATTTGTAACAAGTTAGATAAACAGGGTGAAGAATTTAAAACCATGGTGGAAAATACAAATGCAGATTTTGTGCAAGTTCAAATAGATCTTACAGGGGAAATAAGTAAAATGCATGAAATGGTTAAAACAAATGAAGATGCAATTATAGATGCTCACACAGGGCAAGGGCCAGTAATGTCAATGATAGACAAAATTAATTATAAAGTACAAGAGAGTGGCAAATAAATAGATAAACTTAGAAATAATTTTCAAACTTTTGATTAGCAGTATACCAAGGGTAAATGCAAATATAACTACTTCTGTAAGTGCTAATCAAATGCATGATAATACAAGTGCAGAAAGAAGTGTATCACCTTTGTTAACTAATAATACAAGAGAAGCTACTGCTTTCTCCATAGCATCAGCCTCTCAAACACAAAACAATAATGATGGCACAATAATGATGAATTTTGAGACATTTAGAGTTTTATTTATGAAGTTAGGCTTATAAACTTGGGGGCTACAACTCCCGCAACTGCAACCTACGTCAAACCTATTACCGTTACCACACCACCGAAGGAAGTGAAGTAACTACAGGAGGCTACAAGCCACAAAGACGCGCGTAAGCCCCTAACAACTACTAGCTCGAAGACCCGTTCCATTACTGGACCTATCCAGAGAGGGCGATGAACGACCCGTCTAACCAAAGGCCCTGTAGTGCCTACGGGGATTACTGTTTCCTTGAAGAAAGCATCCGTAGCCGAAGGAAGGGATAAAGTGAAGGAACTACAGGAGGTTACAGGCCACAGAGACGCGCGTAAGCCCCTATCAATTACTAACTCGAAGACCCGTTCCATTACTGGATCTATCCAGAGAGACCCTGTAGTGCCTACGGGGAATACTCTTTCCTTGAAGAAAGCATCTGTTCGGCATCACCTCACATCACGAAACATGAGAAGGAAATGGAATGGAAGGAAAATAGAGGAAAGGAAATCGTAGAGGATGAGAAGTTACCGCAGCATCCGCCGACTGACCAGGAAAAACCACGAAAATACTCAAGGTTGGAAAAAGTGTCCAAAGGGGATCGAACCCGGGACCTCCCGAATGCAAGCCTCACGCGTAACCACGGAACCATCTCCCTAGGTAACATTAGTATACTCGTTACTGTACTAATTTTATTTAGTTTAGATTGTATAATCTTGTGTTCGAAGTACTCCTTTCATTGCTAACATCCTACATGTTATATGCTCATATCCGCTTGCACTTTAGTTTAGTGTAGAAGGTTCTCTGGTGTCAGTAATACTAGAGGGAATATTTAAGGCAACAGGAAGTCGTTTACCGTGTCACAGCAGCTTTGAAGCTTCTATGCCTTACTAACGTTTCTTAGTTTCTATAACGTCCTGTACTTGATCTCTGCCTTGGCATTTTAATCTCCAAAATGAATGGTCTATGCATATTACCTTTTACACATGAAAGAAATCAAGAGCGGCTTTTCCCGTAATTAATAGACGTGGGAGTAGGTAAATAACAGTTGGATGCATGACGTTACCTGGTAGTTTCATTCCTCTCTCGTCTACCAGTGTTTTCACAGAGAAGCTCACAGTGTATGTGTATTTGAAAACCAACCATAAATGCTAATTAGTTCATTTAACGTAATGGAATTCTAACCTGCAAGCATACCGTAGGCACGATATTGCTTACACAACTCTGTATTCAGAGTTATGGTAAGGGATGCATGCTCCTCCTGCCCACTCGCTGTTATGGATAGCGTTATCAGCAAGTTAAGATAATGTCAAACGTTAGGCTTTACTGCCTGCCCCAATATTGATTCAATTTTACACTCGAGCAGTGGAAGCAACAGATTCAAAACTTTTACCTCCTATATTTGACATATCGGCGGAGCAACAGGTACTTCTGTGTTGCAAACATCCTTACATTTCACTTCGCAAGGACGATGATTTATAGATATTAAATCTTCATTTTAAAAGGCCCTAAAATCCATGGAAAAGGCATTTAGAAAAGCGCAAAGATTTTAAAAAAAAGTTGTAAGTTACATTTACATGAGCTCCCCTACTCACTGTTCAACAAGCTATTATTACAAAAACCTATTCTTATATCTACTTCATGTTAATCAAGATAAACATTTGCAGAAATGGTTTTATTACATATTTCCTTGTAGATACAAGAGGTTAGGGGAATACAGAAGGTTTAAGCCAAAGTCAAACTTCCTTAGAGAGGGTCTGTATGTCATGGCTTTGAAATTCCGTTCTCTTTGCATGACCACGAGAAAAAAAAATCTGATGTGTTGCACTCATGTGGCTTTCTCCACTCTTGTACAAACTATTTTTACTCACCATCTACTTCATCTTAATTGAGATATCGTTTGCTAATTTTCTTGTAGGTGCAAGAGGAATATGGTCAGCTTTAAGCGATAGTCAATTTTTTAAAAGCTGGTTGCTATGTGGAGCATTGCATTCTCTTTACACGTCAAGGACTTAAAAAAAAAGAATAAGGAATTCCCATTAGAGAAAAGGTATAAGTATTGGAAAATTCATAATATAACAAGGGGTACTTCGGAAATGGTTCACTCCACAAAAATGTATATAACATAAGTTGTGTGTGTTAACGAGATTTACATTTCTTTTATAGTAAAAGTTTATCTATCTCTTACGATTTACCAGTTATACGAAAGTCATTCAGAATGAAGAGGACTTTTGGGACTTTCCCAGAAAATTCAAGATGTACATTTCTTTTGCCATCAAAATATTCTAACATGTGATACTTTAATCAAAATTGTTAGAGCCGTTTGAAAAAATAATATTCGAAAAAGTTTCCATGTAAAGGGTAGGCTGGGGTGGGAAGATTTTCTTAAAAATCCTCTATCGCATCCTTGGAAGATAGTAAACTCAAGTACCAAGTTTGGTATTTAGCCTAGTATTTAAACATTTATTCTGGTATTTATCCCCAACGTTTCGAGGACATCCTCAGTTGGTATTTATCCTCAAATAATCCTCAACTTTGTTATGCTGTTCACAGACAGGTCCACACACACAGATATGTTTCCAAAAACGCTTTATTTCGATTCAGGACATCTCAAAACATATATTTCCGGTGAAATCTCCGTATCGAATTTTTGGGTAGAATACAATACTTCTGTGTGTCTGTCTGAGAACAGCATAACTCAGAAACGAACAGTCGGATAAACAAACTTGGTATTTAGGTTCAGTATCTTCCAGAGATGCGACACGAAGGTTTTCAAGAAAATCCCCCACCCCAGATTACCTTAAACATGGAGCATTTTTCGAAACTTTTAATTTTCTCAAAAATGGCTCTAACGATTTTGATTAAAGTATCATGTGTTTAAGATATTTTCATGACTAATAAAATGTATATCTTGAATTTTCTGGGAATGTCTCCAAAAGCGTTCTTCATTGTGAACGACTTTTTCATAACTGGTAAACGATAACACATACACAAAATTTTACTCCACAAAAAATGTAGATCGCGTTAAAATATACAATTTATCTTACATAAATCTTTTTATGTTCAGTGAACTATTTTCGACATATTACTTGTTATTCCCTTAAATTTTCAAATACTTATCTTCTCAAATGGGAATTCGTTATTCATTTTTTTGACTTGGATATGCAAAGGATGTTAATCTGTGGCAAAGAGAATGGTGCTGCACCTAGCAAGCAGCTATTAGTAGATATGTCTATGCTTAAAGGCTACTGTATTTATATATCTCCCTTGCAAATACAAAACAAGGGGAACATAGTACGCCTTAAGCGATAGTCTAATATTTTTAAAACTGGTCGCTATGTGTAAAATGTAATTCTCTTTGCATGTCAAAAGATCATTTTTGCAAATGTTTATCTCGATTAATTATGAAATAGATAGAGTAAAGGTTTGTAAAAATATTTTGTACAAGAGTAGAGAAAGTCATGTGAGTGTAACACATCAGATTTTTTTACGTTGTAAGATTTTGTCCAGCTCTCGTGGTTTACCAGTTATTCAAATGTCATTCAGAAGAAGAGGATTTCACAGGCAATTCCAATAAAATCCAAGATATACTCGTAGAATATATTTTTCACGAAAATTTCTTGAACACGTGGTATTTTTATCAAAATAGTTAGAGCCATTTTGAGAACATTAAAAATAACGAAAACGTTATCATATAAAGAGCAGTTTTGGTTACGAGGTAATTCATCAAACTCTTCGTGTCGTATCCTTGGAAGGTCCTGAACCTAAATACCAAGTTAGTTTCTGAGTTACGCTATTCACAGATGCACACGCGCGTGCTACACGGGTCTTTTTCTAAAAATGTTTATTTTGTTGAGCTCTGCGCGTCTAAAAGCATGTATTTATGCTGAAATCTCGACATACAATTTTTGGGTAGAATAAAATACTGACGCAGCCACGCTACGTCCTCCAACCACTGAAGCAATACCTTTGCCTCACGGTTGCTGCTTTTCTCCTCCTAGATGTTTGTTTTTATACTTTGCCACGGCTGCTCGATCATGAGATCTTAATCACTGGGTATGCGTGTGTGTATGTACATATAAACACGAACACTTTCTTGTAACACTTTTATTTACCATTAAAATAAGACTTAAGATTTGCCGATCACTTTTAAATTCTTACGATGTTTCGGTGTCTTTTCCAAGACCGAAGATTATCAATTACATCTGATCGTTCGACCCTCTTGCAAGTTCGCACCCAGTCTTCGGACCCCGAAGAGACCGTTGTTCCTCATCACACGAGCGTGCCAGCGAGAAAATGTTCTCACCACACGCGCGATAGAAAGAAAAACCTCCTAACGTCCCCTCTCTCCCCTTAAACATTTCGCACCAAAATGAGCGTCATGAAGCTTCTAATGACCTTCACATCCTGGCCAGTGCAACTGCGCCCATTAATTCCAAGAGAAACTGGCTTCAGCGGACTTACCCTTTATACCTGGGGCTGGTCCCTAATTAGCTAAACTGTGCCTGTCTGGTCTTTCTGTCGCTTTTAACAGTCAACAATTCTCCCAATGATTCTCCTTTTAATACATGTATTGATTTTAAATATTTTATTATTTATTTTATTTCGCCATCGTTCCCAGATTATTTAGATAATTATTGACTTTATAATTTCGGCTTTAATACTTTCTTCAACTACTGCCACTACATTGTAGAGTAAATAAAGAAATCGTATAAATTATTCCTACATCGCATTATTTGTCACCATGGTGCTCCGGCAATGTTGCTATCTGACCGTGGATCTGTTTTCATAAGTGAGATCTTTATCAGTTTCGCCACACTTCACCAGCTCATACCATCCGGCTACTAACGGCCTCACTGAGCGTTTTAATCAGACGCTGGTTAACATACTAAGCCATTTTGTCAACTCGAACCAAAGAAACTGGGACACAATTTTGCCGTATGTTATCTTCTCATACAACTCTTCTGTTCAGGAAACTACTAAATTCTCTCCGTTTTTCTTAATCTATGGCCGAGAACCTACTTTACTTCACCAAGTACCGCTCCAGTCTTCCTTAAATAACCTGTTTGTCCCTAATACCCTTCTGGGTATAAAAAAAGGTTATGAAAGCCGCCATTGCCAATATTAACTAATCACAGATAAAACAAAAGCAACGATATGACACGAAACATCGTGATGTCACATTTCAAGTGGGTCAAATTGTTAAATTTTTCACTCCTTTAGAAAAAAAGGAAAATATATCAAACTTCTCCACCGGTACCTTGGTCTCTTTGAAATCGTCAAGCAAATCACCCCTGTTACCTACCCACTACGTTGCTCCAAGGACCAAACCCCAGCCAGTACATGATTCCGCATCTTCCATTATTATGATCCTGTAGGAACCTATACACTATGTAATCAAAAGTATCCGGACACCCCACAAACATACTTTTTGATCCTAGGTGCATTGTGCTGCCACCTACTGCATGGTACTCATTATCCGCGACCTCAGTAGTCACAAGACATCGTGAAACAGGAGAATAAGACGCTCCGTGGAACTCATGGACTTCGAACGTGGTCAGGTGATAGGGTGTCACTTGTGTCAGAAGTCTGTACACGAGATTTGCCACACTCCTAAACATCCCTAGGTTCACTGTTTCTGATGTGATAGTGAAGTGGAAACGTGAAGGGGCATGTACAGCACAAAAGCGTACAGGCCGATCTCGTCTGTTGACTGACATAGATCGCCGACTTCGTAAAGAGTAATAGGCAGACATCTATCCAGACCTTCTTCACACAGGAATTCCAAACTGCATCAGGATCCACTCCAAGTACTATGATAGGCGTGAAGTGAGAAACCAAGGATTTCATTGTCAAGGGGCTGCTCATAAGCCACACATCACGCAGGAAAATGCCAAACGACGCCTCGCTTGGTGTAAGGAGCGTCAACATTACACGATTGAACAGTGGCAAAACGTTGTGTGGAGTGACGAATCACGGTACATAATATGGCGATCCAATGACAGGGTTGGGTATGGCGAATGCCCGGTGAACGTCATCTGCCAGCGTGTGTAGTGCCAACAGTGAATTCGGAGGTGGTGGTGGTGTTACGTTGTGGTCGTGTTTTTCCTGGAGGGGGCTTGCATTCTTTGTTGTTTTGCGTGGCACGATCACAGCGCAGACCTACATTGATATTTTAAGCACCGTCTTGCTTCCCATTGTTAAAGAGCAATTTAGGGAACGCGATTGCATCTTTCAACACGATCGAGCACCTGTTCATACTGCACGGGCTGTGGTGGAGTGGTTACACGACAACAACATCCCTGTAATGGACTGGCCTGCACCGAGTCCTGACTTGAATCCTATAGAAAACCTTTGGGATGTTTTGGAACACCGACTTCGTGCCAGGCCTCAATACCTCTCCTCAGTTCCGCACTCCATGAAGAATGGGCTGCCATTCCCAAGAAACCTTCTAGCACCTGATTGAAAGTATGACTGCGACAGTGAACGCTGTCATCAAGGCTAAGGGTGGGCCAACATCATATTGACTTCCAGCATTACCGATGGAGGGCGCCACGAACTTGTGTGTCATTTTCAGCCAGGTGTCTGGATACTTTTCACGTAGTGTATATCTTTTTAAAACGCAGAATTTATTTAATATAACTTTTTTGTGGTGTAAACTATTTCAGAGATATCCGTTATTAATGCCTCGAACTTTTCAATACTTAGCCACTCTTTTCAAGACCTCTGAATTTTCAGTTGTTTCTCGCGATGCTATGGAAAGAGTACAGAATCTTGAGGCCAGCACATAGCGTCCAGTTCTAAAATATTTGATTACCGCTGTTTCTTTTGAATCTATAACTAAATGTGTAAGCTATTTCCGGAAACGTTTATCTCGATTAAAATTATGAAGATAGGAAGATAATATTATATAAGAACAATTTGTATACCCAAGAATAAGCAATAGTGAGACAGTATTTTTTATCACTTAAATGATATCAGTCTAATTATATAATTTAAAATATAATAACAGCCCGCCTTAAAGCAATATGTGTATAATATAATATGTAAAGTGTATATAACAGTCATTGTATGATGTTTATTTTATTATGTACATGTATAATAATGTTATGTGAATTTATTACGTAATTTAACAATATAGGAGCTGTGAGAATAGAAGCAAAATACCTTCCGCAGTAAGCAGAATTACAATGAAGCCGAAAGTTACTAACAATGAGGTAGCCCTGAGACAACAATAAATTAGAAAGTTTAATAATGCTACTAATAATTCTTGGAACAATAATGTTATATTTAAAACAGTTTATAAATAGCCAATCAACAACTAGAAAGGCTTTAAGTTAAACAGAAGCATTCTATTGGAGTAAGATTAGCCAATCAGAGACTTAAAATATAGTAAATGTACAAATATAAGCGGTAGACGCCAGACGCTAGAAGGTAGGCGTTCCCGAGCAGTTCGATTTTATACGTATTCAGTGTGAGACAAAAAAAAAATTCATTACGGCGTGAATAATATAAAGCTTACGTGTTAAAACCTACAAGTAACAATAATCTCACAGCTCAACAGTAGGATATATCAGTGAAGTGTTATTTAATTGTGTGAAGGATTAAAAAACGAAGTTAAATACCATTATAATTTGTGTAAGCTTTCACTCTTTAGCCGTACTACCGCTGCTAAGAGATACTCGTTTCTGCAAATTACTACTGACGCAGCGGAGGCAAACATATAATATTTAAATAAACATTAAAATACAAAGTTGATTTCTAAACGTGGGGGTGAAGGCCACCGGAAAAGTGAACGTGGGGCGACGTCCACCGGATATAAAAAGTGGGGCGAAGCCCAACGGAAATTCTGTATCGTACGTGGGGCGAACACTCCATGAAACATATCTCCCACAATACGTGGTGCAAACAGCACTAATAAACAACTTCAAATTAGCGTCCAGTTGGCGTGGTGCTAAATTGTTGTTCACAGAAAGATTTAAAAACAGAAAAAGCTGAAAAAGCTGAGAATAAAAAGGCATTAAGTAAACATTCACATGTTCTTATTCGAAATAGATTTTTGAAAGCTTTCGAAAATCTACAAATAAACGACTTTTCTTCTTTAGAGAATCGCACAGGAAATTAAACCTTCTAAAATAAATATTTCTTTTAACAGAATCAACTCCTGTAAGAATGAGAATACGAATTCCTTGATTTATACATTCGTACTGTACGAGATAACAACAGATGGCGTTCAACGTTCCTTTTCTCTCAATGTTATCAACGTAAAAAAGAACAGCGGAAGTTCCGTTGAATAAAATGTTTAATTACAATGTTACTTTATTTTTATACTATACTAAAAACCAAATTATCTTGGGTAAGCCTGACATTTGCAGGAAATTAGTCCATGGAGAACAAGGCAAAAATTTTCGAGCCATGAGTAAGGTTTTCTTTTCCATTACATTATCCAGGACTAGAGGGGAAACTAAATTAAAAAGTTCGCTAGCAAACATTATATTCTACATCATATTTTGCTGCCGCTGACTCCTCTCATGTTAATTAATTCAGATTGTTTTTCTGTGCGATTTTGGGGCATCTTTCCGGCAAAAATAATGAAGTATATATGAGAATTAATAATACGTGTAAAACGCAGATTTATTATTGCCCTCCATTTTCCCAATGACATTTGGAGTAGCTTAAAACCAGGTAGGTCTTATTAAGAATAAGAGGTAATGCAACTGATATGTATACATCTTCTATACATCATTCACAGAGTGTATTATTTTTCTCAAATAACAATTAACAAAGATTTAAGTATACTGCGTAGCGAATAATTCAAACAAAAACCAAGGAATATTCGAAAGTAACTGCGAAATGCATTGATATAAATTAAATATGTGTTCTACATGCTTCTTGTAGATTGTTTTTGTATACACTTTAATGCTTCCCAGTTTCAGAAAATTGGTTGAGAGCTATTTAGAGAAATTTAATCTATATATTTGATTTTCCCAGCCAATATATTTAGCATATGGTGTTTCAATTAAAACGATTGTAGCGAATTTTGAGAAAGTAAAAGGTGTTGAAAAATGCTTTTGTAAATGTTTGCAGTGATAAAAATGCGTTAAGACATTTTAAAGCAGATGAATTAAATATGGATTCTATATCTATCGGACCATTATGTTTAGCTATAGTGCGCTTTGTCTCATCCAAACGCACACACATACACTTCCGTGATATTTCTATGAGATTTTTCGATGGTAGGCAACATTTTTCTAAAGAAATAAATAATTCACAGTATTTCTATAAAAATTGTTGACTTGGCTGACACAGTATTTTTTTTTTCGTTTTGTTCCTACATAATTTGACATTCTAATTTGTTCGTTCCTTGAGAGCTTCTCAAATAAAATTGCTCCTGTCAGAGAATTTTGTAAGCAGCTGTAATTTATAGGTAATTGGTAACTTTCCTTTAGGGCTTTGATATGTGGTAGCGGCCTAAGAACCATCCCAAGGCTTTAGCATAGAAAGTACCACAAACTGAACTATCAGGGAATTTGGTTTATTAAACATTAGTTTGTGTAAAGAATTATTTTTCACAACCGAGGTTTGAGCATCTGTGTTTACGATTAGCGACAATTCTGTTTCTGAGTTGTATCGGTTACCGCAAACACAGAAAGAAATACATTTAAAGTAAGAAATAATGGTAATAAATATAACATAGAAGACAACATTGAAATAACATAGAAGTATTGTAGTAGTACACATTTTCGCCAGGGTTAATATTTCTATGTTTTAGTCATCAAATGTTATAAAAACGTATATTCTTGCTGAAGCAGAATATTAACGCCAATATCACTTGAAGGAGCATAAATCAGGCAAAGAAGGAAGAGGATATGCAAATGAGAAATTGATAAAAAAAAAAGTGTAAAATATCGGGTGGGATGAGAATAAAAATTATGGTACGAAATAAGAGCATATATTGTCACAGTAATCTGTTCGTGTTATCTTATTTGCTGGGCGCCTGTTATTGGTTTATTACATTTACATTTGGGTTCTTTGTCCTCGGCTAGCTATTATTACTCAGTCGAGCAAATATCTCTGAGCAGGTGGTGTAAACGGAAAGGAGTTGTTAATAAAAGATAACGCTGATAAAACAATTTGTTTTCACACTTTTATTGCCGTCACACTTAATTAATAGTTCACATCTGTAATCTTTATACACGCCTGATAAACTGTTATATTTTCGAATTTAATTACTGTCGTATTAGTTGCTGCGTATTTCACATTTTGTAACTAACTTTACGACGCGAGAGATTCTTCCAAACTGTATGACGTGTACCTCGTGAATGATTCTTTAGAACTGCGTAATGTGTAACTCGCGAGAGATTCTGTAGAACTGCGCGATACTTGCTTATGGCTCGAGAATATATACTCCTTCTCCCCGAAATGCCTAAACATTATAATAGAGCTGATATTGGTTACCAAATCGCGCCAACATTAGCGTCTGTTGTGTCAGCCAATCATAATTACTAACACATATGCTCTAGGGAAGATATTCCCTCCATTTCTAAAGAAAGGCACGCTACCCTGACGTCATTTGTTTCTCTCTTCTTAGTGATAAACAACTCACCCCCTCGCTTCATTATTGTTACCCACTTCCATTGTCAGTTTTAGTGAGACCGTGTAAACTTATTTCCTAACAATGCTTATGGCTAACAAACATCTAAAATCATTGTCATGCAATAATGTTAATTTACACTACAATCACTCTGGCATTCACAGTGTTGCGATATAAAATACTGCCTCAATATTCTCAGCATGTATCTTGTATATATTCTGAAAAGCTGCTAGTCTGAAACACAATGAGACAAATAAAGATGGAGAACTGATGCAGAAAACAAGTTGGAGTTAAGCTTGTGTGTATGAATCATGCATTACACTGCAACTTATTACAAAAATGTGTGTAAAGCCAAAACCTAAAATAGCATATGTTACCAAATGTATTCTCTCCTCATAATTGCCTTCCGTTCTATTCCTGAATATCTAAGAATCTGTTCTAGCAATTTGCAAAGAGAAACTTTCGAGAGCAGTCGCTCGCCACATAATGTTTGAAGACTATTTTACCAAACCAAGCTGAAGTATTAATATTTCTTAGTAAATATTAATAAAACACCACATACTGAACATTTTAACTATACTAGTGCACAGGTCATCAATTTTAGAAATATAAACCATTCAGTAGCAACATCTTAGTCAAGAAGGTGATACACTTTACAGGTGTAACTAGGTTCTCTTAAATGGACGAAGCAGGATACGCTCCTACATGCCTGATGGCCTAATTTACCGTTAAACTCTCAGTTATCCTGCCTGTATACCGGAACTTATTACGGCTGACTCAATTTCCGCAGTCTAGAAGCCTCGGAAACTCCCCCACGATAGTGCAGCGTACTAGCCTTTCAGATTTGGGACGAAGTAAGCAGTGCAAGAGAAAATACCATATATTATAATGCATCTCATAAAAAGCCAAGAGGAGTATAATATATTAAGCCATATGATATTAACATTATAATAACCCTATATTGATTTTTCCACCCAAAAATTCGATACCGAGATTTCACCGGAAATATATGTTTTGAGGCCCCCTGAATCCAAAAATAGCATTTTTGGAAGCATGTCCGTGTGAATGTCTGTGTTTCTGTCTGTGAACAGCATAACTCAGAAACGAACAGTCGGATAAACCCAAACTTGGTATTTAGGTTCAGTATCTTCCAGAGATGCGACGCGAAGGTTTTCAAGAAAATCCCCCCACCCCAGATTACCCTTTACGTGGAGCAGTTTTAGAAAATGTTAATTTTCTCAAAAATGACTAACGATCATATGTTTAAGATATATTCATGACCAATAAAATGTATATCTTGAACTTTATGGGAATGTCTCCAAAAGTATTCTTCATTGTGAACGACTTTTGCATAACCGGTAAACTATAAGAGATAGACAAGCTTTTACTACACAAAAAATGTAGATCTCGTTAAAATACACAATTTAGGTCATGTACATTTTTTTTGTTGTTGTTGAGTGAACCATTTTCGAGATATTGCTTGTTATTCCCTTAAATTTTCCAATACTTATACATTTTCTCAAATGGGACTTCGTTATTCTTTCTTTTTTTTTTTGGCCTGGTAATGCAAAGATAATGGAATACTCGACATCTCGATATCTCGATTAACATGAAGCATATGGAGAATAAGCACTTGGAAAAATAGTTTGTACAAGAGTAGAGAAAGTCATGTGAGTGTAACACATTCAGGTTTTTTTTGTACTGGTAATGCAAAGAGAATGGAATACTCCTCATAGCAACGCGCTTTTAAAATATATGACTATTGCTTAAAGCTTACCAATTCCCCTTGCAACTACAGGGAAATTAGCAATAAGATTAACATCTCGATTAACATGAAGCATATGGAGAATAAGCGTTTGTAAAAATAGTTTGTACAAGAGTAGAGAAAGTCAAGTGAGTGTAACACATCTGATTTTTTCGTGTTGGTACCGCGCTAGATGACTGTTCTTAAACTCGTGAAATGATTGCAGTACAAAAGGCATTACTACATTCAGCATGCAGGAATTTATATTATTATTGTTATTATTATTAGTTTAAACAATCTACTTATGTATCTTCTGAACTAAAATGATACGGAATGAAGTAACTAGTATAAATTAAAGTATATACTTAGAATATATAGATTTCCGTACACTCGCTTCCACTCTCGCAACTTCGGGAAATATTTTACCAATCTTCTAAGCGGACGTGTACATAGCAGGGAGGGATGTGTCTGGAGTTTTCTGTCTCTGCTGTTCGACCAACCAGTGGTGTGTGTTAACTGTAGCCCACGCGATGTATGTAAATATTTCGGAGGTGCATCGGGGAAGAATTATGGATATGTAGGAAGCCAATTTGTCCTTTGAAGACATTACTAGAGCAATTCCATGCAGCATTCGAATGGACAGATTATTGAAATAATGTCCTGTAAATGTGTTCTTTTTGAGAGTAAATGTATAATTTATTTCAGTTTTAAATTATTGTCATTAAAATACTATTTCATGGAGATTTTTTTTGTTTATCGTCCTTTAACCGTTTAGGTCATATCGGATGATGAATGAAATTATGCTCAAATGAGCCCTGGGTCCACAGAGCTTGAAGTTCTTTTCAAGATAAGGGAAAAACGGAAATACCTTATCCGGGTAACTCACCCTAACCGAGATTCGAACTCGAGACCTCTTGAATGTGAGGCAGACACACTTTTCCCATACCAGAGAGGATGAAAAAATTCTGCAAAACAGTGTTTTATTTAGTTGTATACTTAAATGGTACACATGATTCCAATAATGTCCAATAAATGTGTCCTTTGTAGAGTAAAAAATATAATATATTGTTGCCATTAGAAATATTTTTTTCGTGGAGATGTACAAAACAGGCTTTTATGTGGTTATATATTTAAACATGGTTATTATAAGTGGTGACGAGTAAAGCTGTTGCTCAGAGTTATATATTCATGTGCACAATGCACTTAAAACAGGACGCCATTGCATGGGCGAAAAGATAAACAGATGCACACACCTCTTCCTTGCTATACATGCTCCTTCTGTGAAGGCCAGTAAAATACCTCTTAAAGCTGCGGCGGCGCTATAAATGGAAGCGAGTATACAAGAGAGAGAAAACTGTAGGTCTTAACTCCATCCCATTTCTGAACCTGCTGCATATTATTGATTACTGCTATACTCTCCGGAGAGTTTGATATTTAAGTCAATGCCCTTTAAAAGGTCTTAGAAACCTCTTCATAGTTTATGTAATAAAGTATCTTCCCTTTCGTTAATTCTCCCAAAGGATAATTATTGTGGTAAATGTTTTACCTTCCAAGGGCGTTTCTTGCCCTTCATTAAAAAAATTCTTCACTTAAGTTCGGTTTCACTTTCTTTGTTGCTTACTTATAGTAACTAGAGGAAGTATTGTGTTCTACTAAAAATTCGACATCAAAAATTGACTATAAATACACGTAATGAGAATCCCTGTACACAAAAAGTATTTTTAGAAAAGGTCATTTTGTGCGTGCGATGTGTGGGCGTGTCTGAGCATATCTCTAAAACGAAAACTTCAATAAATACAAACCTTGGAATTTAAGTCCAGTATCATCCAAAACTGCGACACGAAGATTTTCAAAATACACCCACCTCAAACTGCCCTATTTATGGAAAATTTTTCGAAATTTTTTATTTATTCAAAAATTGCTGTAACGATTTTGTTTAAAATACCGTATATTTTAGATACTTAAATGGTAAGTACAAAGTATATTGTTGATGTTCTGTAAACAACCTTTGAAATCCTTTTCATTTTGAATGAATTGTGCAAACCCCGAGGGATACAGAAAATCTTACTTTACAATAAATGTAGATCTCGTTAAAGCACACTATTTATGTGAAATAAACTTTCTGTGACGCTAACTATTTCCAAAGTATTCGCTGTTATTGGTTTGAGTTTTAAAATAATTATACTTTTTTCAACTAGCAACTCGCTATTCTTTTTACTTTCTCTACTACGTATAGTAAGTAGGGGAAGTATTGCATTCCACCCAAAAATTCGATACCGAGATTTCACCGGAAATACATGTTTTGAGACCTCCTGAATCCAAAAAAAGCATTTTTGGAAACATGTCCGTGTGTGTGTCTGTGTGTGTCTGTGTGTGTGTCTGTGTGTGTGTGTGTGAACAGCATAACTCAAAAACTAACAGTCGGATAAACATCAAACTTGGTATTTACGTTCAGTATCTTCCAGAGATGCGACACGAAGATTTTCAAGAAAATCCTCCCACCCCAGACTACCCTTTACATGGAACATTTTTCGAAAATTTTAATTTTCTCAAAAATGGCTCTAACGATTTTGATGAAAATATCATATGTTTAAGATAATGTCATGAGAAATGAAATGTATATCTCGAAATTTCTGGGAATGTCTCCAAAAGTATTCTTCATTGTGAACGACTTTTGCATAACTGGTAAACCATAAGAGATAGACAAAATTTTACTACACAAAAAATGTAGATCGCGTTAAAATACACAACTTGTATCATATACATATGTTTTGTTGAGTGAACCGTTTTCGAGATATTGCTTGTTATTTACTTAAATTTTCCAATACTTATACTTTTTCTCAAATTCGTTATTCATTTTTTTATGTCCTGGACATGCAAAGAGAATGGAATGCGCCACATAGCAACCAGCGATAAAATATTTGACTATCTCTTAAAAGCTACCATATTCCCCTTGCATCTACAAGAAAATTACAAATAACATTGACATCTCGATATCTCGATTAATATGAAGCATATGGAGAATAGGCGTTTGTAAAAATAGATTGTACAAGAGTAGAGAAAGTCATGTGAGTGTAACACATCAGATTTTTTTTACTGTGGTCGTAAAAAGAGTATGGAAATTAAAAGCTCTCACATAGCGACACACTTTAAAAGTCTGATTATCGGTTTACCTACCGTAATCTAAACGAAAGGAAATGTGATGATAAAACAATAAGATTTTGTAGGAATAGTTTGTAATAGAGTGAGTAGAAGAAGACATGCTAGCGCAACAAAAATATATTTTTAAGTTTCCTGAACATGTAGAGCTTTTATAAAAGCTGCGCGACTGGTCATAAACCCAACTACGATGCTTGGCTGATTTTTATGTAATTTTAGAAATTGAGTTACTTTATCTTACATGGCTTCATTATAAGTGCCGTTTTTGTAATGGAATTGTCTCCTAGTTTTAGTATTCAGTTCTTTATCCATTTTAACCATCGATTTTGTGATACCGAATACAGGTTCAAGACCCATTACAGGTGAGAAATTCTGCCGGCAATCGTGTTGCCTTTAATCCAGACACAATGGCAAGAGATATGACAAGTCGAGGTGTAAGAACAAGGTGTATCGTGTCGCCACTCCGTTTATCATTTACTTAGTAAATTTCTTAAAGAAAATGTTTCTAGAATGGAAGGGTGACAGAAAATGAAGAAGAACAAAAGTACATTTTGCTGATGATATGGCACTTCTAAGTGGTTCAAATAAATATACTAATAGAGATGAGTTGAGGCTAAAACATGAACTCACGACTATGCTTTATTGGAATATTGGAAGAAAGAAAGATAACACCTTTGCATGTTAAAATTATGTAGAAATGCAAGTGGACAGTCTTAGGTACCCGGGATGCATCCAAAACAACAACACGAGCTGTGAAGAAATCACAAGGTTATCAATGACAGGGTGTTTTTAATATAAGAGAGAACTTCTACGGAAACTTAATGAAATAACAAACGAAACTATCAGTTAATTTGCAGGGTAACAACTGTAAAATGCTAAAGATTTAACGTTGAATGGCGCAGGAAAGACAATTGTAAGCATTATTTTCAAATGTGGACATTGAAAAGAATGGAGCGCGAAAACATAAATAAAGCTGTTTTATAAAGAAGAGTGAAGAAAGCGCAACACAAACTGATGAGGAGAAGAAGAAATTTATTGGAAAATTAGATGAGAAGAAGTTGCTCGCAAGTGATGCTCTGGAAGAAATGGTAAATGGGAAACAAGTTTCTAGGTGAAAGAGACATCAAACGACGGGCAATATTAAGATAAATGATCCACACGAGGAGAAGTGGTAAACAGAAACATGGAGAAACTTTTTGCGTGTGAAGGCCTTATCCTATGGCAAAAAACTTATTCATGTAAAATTATAGCAGTAACTCACTATCTCCCATTAATTAAGGAATACCTTGAGAGACCTTCTTTCAGGTATGTTCTACCCAACTACGCCATGTAGCCGAGACTACCCTTGGTATAAGATTCCCTAGAGATACCCAATTTGCATGTTAATTTCGAGCATTTAGGATGCAGTCTGTAACCTTAAGCAGATCTGTACCCAGATTGTTCCATTCTGTTTTTTGAGCCATAGCTGAAGGAACGGTGAGTTAAAAAGACCAAGGGGGATTTTCAATAATGGATAAATGAAATATATCAGACTTAAGTTATGCAAGTAAAATGATAAATGTATAGTTGATGAAACTGAAACTTAAAGTCTTGGATGAAGAAATTTTCTGAATTTGTCAAAACAACTTCCGTCAGCCTGGGTTGTGTTGTTGAGAACGAAGAGAAATAAAGGGAAGGGAATACAATTCTAAAACACGTACCATCAGTCAAAAATCTGATGTGTTACACTCACATGACTTTCTTTACTCTTGTACAAACTATTTTTACAAACGCTTATTCTCCATATGTTTCACGTTAATCGAGATATCGAGATGTTAATCTTATTGCTAATTTTCTTGTTGATGGAAGGGGAATTGGTAGGCTTTAAGCGATGGTCAAATATTTTAATAGGTGGTTGCTATGTCGAGTTTTCGATTCCCTTTGCATTAACAGGACAAAAAAATGAATAACGAATTCCCATTTGAGAAAAAGAATAAGTATGGAAAATTTAAGGGAATAATAAGCAACATCTCGAAAATTTATATGACATAAATTGTGTATTTTAACGCGATCTACATTTTTTGTGTAATAAAATTTTGTCTATCTCTTATGGTTTAGCAGTTATGCAAAAGTCGTTCCCAATGAAGAATACTTTTGGAGACATTCCCAGAAAATTCCTGATATGCATTTTATTTGTCATGAAAGTATCTTAAATTTAAGATATTTTAATCAAAATTGTTAGAGCCATTTTTGAGAAAATTAAAGTTCTCGAAAAATGTTCCATGTAAAGGGTAATCTGGGATGGGGGGATTTTCTTGAAAACCTTTGTGTCGCATCTCCGGAAGATACTGAACCTAAATACCAAGTTTGGTGTTTATCCGACTGTTCGTTTCTGAGTTATACTGTTCACAGACAGACACAGACACACACACGGACATGTATCCAAAAATACATTTTTTGGATTTAGGAGGCCTCAAAGCATGTATTTCCGCTGAAATCTTGGTATCGAATTTTTGGGTGGAATGCTATACTTCCGTTACTTACTATACGTAGTAAAGAAAGTAAAAAATATAATCTTCGTGCCCATGAGCCTGATTTCGAAGATTCAAAACATTATGTGCATGTGCTTTACTGTCCAAAAGCATCACTTTTATGCTCGCATTGGAAAAAAAATTCATTCGAACAAGATAAGTGCGTGATTATTTGAAAAATAATTTTTGCTGTCACTGACGATATATTATTCCATACGGTAAATCAATGATTCTAAGTGAAGTTTGACTCATTTTAAAGTATAAGATTATAACGCATAGAGTTAACTGTTAGTGTCCTTTTCTACTAAAAGGAATATCATAGCATTGGTAAAACTTATTATTACTATTATTATTGAAAATATATATACATGACATCATACCAAACATTCACGGGACTTTGCAGATAAATCACTCTTTATTTTGTACCAGTTTAAGTAATATTTGGAAATGGTAGAATATTTTTACTTTAAACTTTCAGACAAAATATTAACTCCGTAGGTGCAACCATTTGCCCGCGAATCGTAAAATTTATGTAGTTCACCACATAAACTACCTTTAATTCTGTACCAGCTTGAAATGTGTCGAACATTTTATTAACTCTTTCAACCTCATGCATACAGTTTTTATACGTAAGACATAGGCAAAACAGAACGTGGTTTATTTACGAGCGTTTTACTTTTAACAATTTCAAAACAAATTCAACATCAATACGAAGGCGATTCTTTGTAAACAGAAGGATACTATTTTATTCTGCACTGTTAGGTAAAGGGGTCACGCTGCATGCTGAAGTGTTGATGGCTACGAAGAATCTAAAACACCCCCTTTTAGACACGAACATGCGCTCAGAGATTATTAACGCCGTGTTTAGAGAGACGGTAAAGAACGCTTGCGGCTCGCTGGCGTGGTGCCTGGAGCTCTGGGTGCTAATCCCTGGTTATTACTTGCAGACGCAGAGCGGCCTGGTGTTGGGAGCAGCACAATTTGCTTTACCGCACACAAGACTTCTCACAGCCTTGGTTTCGAGTAATAACCCACTGATTCAGTAGTGTCTATATGTATTTCAACAAAGAATAATCAGTTTTAGTACTTGTTCCTTCACATTTACGTTTTAGTTTTATCTTTTACTGGAAGCTTAGTTTATTTCAATATACGCTCGGCAGAAAAGTGTAAAAAATCCCTAAAGTTCAGTAGTTCTACATAAATAGAGTACATACATTCAGAAAAAATAGGAGTAATGCCAGAAATAGTTAATGTAATGTGTACATCACAGAGATTAATGAGTAAGTTAGCTTTCTTATATGGAAAAGTGGTTTACCTCAAAGCATGGTCTTCCACGTATGATGAAACTTAACTGAGTTGCACAACACAATATTTTAATTTTTCTAATTTCAGTAAAAGTAGGTTTTACATATTAATGATTGAAACATTAGTATAATAAAAACTTACGTTGCTTTTCTTTGAGATCTGAATGACGATCACCTAAAAAGGGTAACCGTAATGAATCCCAGTACTAATGTAGTACATCGGGCTTCGACTGTTTTGCTCTAAAATTGTGTGTGAATACTACTTTAGCGGACATATCTCTAAAATGGTAACTAATTTTGCCTAAAACAGCTTTAGTTGAATTGGAGCATGCATAAAATTGAAATTGTAATCTAAATGCAAACTTGTGAGATCTATGTAGAGATGAAGTTCTTAAATTAGTTATAAATTGGATGTGACAGATTGGGAAAATTAATCTTTGAAACCGTAATTCATGTTATCTGGCTACTTTATTATCAATAAATGCGGTTTACAATTCTGCCTCCAATTACTGCAAATAACATTAAGCCTAACATTCCATATTAATAAAATTCTCTTCTTTTACAAAAATTATTTTAAATATTTCAGCAAGAACAGGTAGGGATAATAGTAGAAGAATTGCAGTAATTCCTACTGACCAAACAGAAACATCTGTCAATGTCCTGTGGATATTATTTATATTATTATGATTATTATTACATTTTATTCTTGGAGAATATATAACAGAAACAAAATAAAACGGTCATAATGAGGAGGATTAAACTAATGTTAACAGGAGAAATTCGACAACTTATAAATTTTCTGCAGCGCAATCCTTGATGTTTTAGTTATAAAACCAAACTATCTTTAATAAAAGACTGGCAAAAAACATTCGGTATGCCCAACACTATTATATTGAACTGAAGACTAATATGACTTCCAAACGAAGAGCGTCATTATAATGGCGGTTGAAAATCAGATCGAGGACGTCCATAGAACATTAGAGCACGTTAAATTATACATACTATCTGTATATTTTTCTAAGGCGTTGGACCTAGTAAACAAGTAAAAATTAATTGAAATTGGGTCGTTGGAGGGGAAAGATTTACTGATAGTGGTTTAGCAGTGTTATATAGGAAAATTAATTCTCAATAGTTGATAAAGTGATACAGCCAGGATGGAACAGCCAAAAATGCAGTGTTGCAGAGAGATCCCTTGAGCCCTAATCTGTTGTGTGTAAAAATAGCCCTGCAAAAGCAATAACGAAAGTTGTTATCACAAGCATCTACATTTACACAGATCGATTACTCGTATCGAAAAGTATCACTAATACCCAAGTGGTAGAAAATTGTCTACCTTGAAGAATGAGATATAATGACGACTATAAGAAGAGGATGGAACAGTAAAAGTAGACCGGATGACTTGTAATGGAAGCGCATTAACAATGATTAAACTCTTAGATATGTCAGAGTAACAAGTGACAAGGAGAGCATTTTTAAAAAGACAGACATACAACAGTTGTTCGTGCTATAAGTGAAGTCAGGAATCTAACATACATAACGCCAGGTTCGGCCTTGAGGCTTTTTGAAGCTAAAATCTGATCATAAATCTCATATTGAGTGCTATGGTTCAAATGTTGGACTAAGGATAGTCCTGGGTCTAACGAAATACATCCCTTTAACATCGAGAGGGAATTTTTCTTCATGGAGGATTTGAAATCGAGTGCTAGTGCCAGGTACAGGGAGCTACAAACCTGTGCTAAACGAGAAACGTTGTGAAGCAGGCTATAAACTAAGAGACAGTGACCGGCTTCGCTGTGCATGGTGCCACGATCAGTATAAAGAAAATACTTCATAGACCCAGTGAAGACTGTGATGCATATGGTGGGCAATGTATCACATACCATTTAACAGGCGAACGGCGAATATTTAACAAAATAATTCAAACATGTATTTCCATAGACTGTCGCTGTAGTCGAGTGGTCAACATTATGGCACCTCAATACACAGGTCTTAGGTTTAATTCCCGGCTGAGGCAGTGGAATCTCTCTTTACCTTGAATAATTTTCCTAACCTTTACGCTGTCAAGTGTGCATATCGGAATGAAAGTTTATGTTACATAGTAAAATGAAGAAACCAAGGTTAAAACCTTCAGCTCAAGAAGAAATGGCACCATAAATTACTTTTCAAGTCAAAGCCCCCGATTTGGCCATGGAAGTTGAGGCAGTATTTTTAACAATTAAATGATTTCAGTCTAATTTATATAATATAAAATAATAACAGCCCGCCTAAAAGCAATATGTGTATAATATAATGTATAAATTATGTAACAGGCATTGTATTATGCTTATATTATTACGTACAGGTTTAATAATGTTATGTGAATGTATTACGCAATTTAATAATGTAGGAGCTGCGAGAATAGAAGCTGAAAGTTGCTAACAATGAGGTGACCTTGAGGCAATAATGTATTGGAAAGTTTAATAATGCTACTAATTCTTGGAACAATAATGTAATAGTTAAAACAGTTTATAAATAATCAATCAATAACCAGAAAAGCTGAAAGTTAAATAAAAGTATTCTTTTGGAGTAAACCTAGCCAGTCAGAGACTTGAAATAAAGAAATTTACAAATTTAAGTGGTAAACGCCAGTCGCTAGTAGACAGCGTTCCCAACCGGACGCTAGACGCGTTCCCGAGTAGTTGAATACGTATTCAGTACGACACATAAAATTCATTACGGCGCATAGATTATAAAGTTTACGTGTTAAAAACTGCAAGTAATTAATAAATAATCTCACAGCTGCCTATATCAGTGAAGTGTTATTTAATCATGTGAAGGATTAATAAAAGGAGTGAAGTAAAAGTTATATTTGTGTAAGCCTACATTATTTAGCCTCATCACTCCCTGCTAAGAGATACATGTTTCTACAAATTAATATTGACGTAGCCAAGGCAAAAATAAATATATAATATGTAAAGAAAACATAAAAATACAAAGTTTATTCCTAAAAGTTGGGGCGAAGGACATCGGAAAGTGAACGTTGGGGCGAAGGCCACCGGAAACTTTGTATCGTACGTGGTTGCAGTTACTTCATCAAGTTTGGCTCCCCAACAGTGGAATTACAATACAACTATTACTTCAAATTGGCACCTAAACGTGGGGCTAATAACGTACATCTGACCTCTTCGAAGTTAAAGGATATTATACAACTGAAACAAATGCAATACAATTGCACAATTTAATGCAATCTACTTTAAGCAATATCTAAGGAAACTTTTTAAACCTACGTGATATCACACAGAGAGAGACGATTACGCAGATAACACAATAACGCGAGTAGAGCTGAAGTTTCTGCTACTTTGTACTTAAAACTGTAATATGAAAGTATGGGTATTTTAAAGGAGCAGAATGGAAAGGACACGCATGCGCCACGTACACAGAGCTTTATACAGATCATCAGCGGACTCTTCCATTTCAGCGCAAGGTAGAGAGATACACCAGACGTAGGGAAAGTGCTAATTAGAGGATGTAGACAATTGTTAGCCGGGCGGGCCCACTTGGAGCTGCCTTCTGCAAACAAAAGGCTTCTAGCAGATCTGCCATAGTACGGTACATTCCAGCGAATTTCTTCTTTGTTCAGGTCTCCAGGAAAAAGAGAGAAACAAGAAAACTGGGATAGCTGTGGCAGTAGAAGTAGCAACAGAACATTGTAGCTAGAACTTCGTCGATCGATTGCTGGATAGATAAACCGTCGGGGCCATTAGATAGGCGGGTACAATTGACTATCGCTGCTTTCTGTTGAAGTAGGTTATATTTTTATAGGAGTTGTATTATATTTCAACTGTTGGGGAACCGAACTTGTAGTAGTTGCAACCGTACGTATAGTAAACAGTTTCCGGTAGCCTTCGCCCCAAATGTACGTATTTTCACTAATTCTTTAAATATTATATGTTTGCCTTGGCTGCGTCAGTATTATTGTTAGAGACATGGATGTCTTGACAGGGTTGTGGTGCGACTAAAAATGTAGGCTTCCACAGATAACAATTTTACTTCACTCCTTTTATTAATGTTTGACACGATTTAAATAACACTTCACTGATAGAGAGCTGTGAGATTCTTTTATGAATTACTTGTACTTTTTAACACGTAAACTACTTTTCGTCTCACAAGAATACGTATTAAATCTCTCGCGTCCGGTTAAGAACACTGATTTCAACCGCCTAAAGTTGTAAGTTTCTGTATTTCAAGTCTCTGATTGGTTATTGCTAATCCAATAGAATACCTTCATTTAACTAAAGCTTTTTGTGGTTGTTGATTGGATATTTTTAAACTGTCTCAAAAATTACATTATTGCTTCCAAGAATCACAAGTAACATTATTAAACTCTCAAACTCATTATTGCCTCAAGGGTACCTGATTGTTACCTCATTGTTAGCAACTTTTGATCTATTTCTCACAGCTCCTACATTATTAAATTACATAATACATTCACATAACATTATTACACATGGATACAATACTGTAAACATATGCAATTATTGTGATATACACTTTTTATATATTGCTACATACACATGTTGCTTTAAGGCGGGCTGTTATTGAATTTATATGGTATATAATTAGACTGAAATCATTTAAGTGTAAAAAACACTGCCTCACTGTATTCATTTCTGTGAAAGAAATTAGCATTATTACTTACACGTTTACATGCCATTTATAGTTCTAGGGGAAATTGTACGTACATTTGTGGTAAAAGAACAATTATTTTACTAAAGATATATTTCAGGTAGCAATTGATGTATTCATTTTAACCGATGCCAAAGATATTTCAGTTCAAGGTGAATTCTAGAAAGTATAGTGATCTATGTATTTCAAAACAGTTATGATATGAGTTGTAGTGGTTCTTTGCTTTACAGTTGATGATGTCATTTGGTCATCGTTTTCTCCTCCCTTGAGAATATCAAAGTATATCGGCTATTTATGAGTTTTGAATAAATTAAATTGATGATCATTAATGGGATATAGAGTGACGAGTAGTGCTTGCAGAATGAAGGATGCTGAAGTTAAATTTAACTGGAATTTTACTTCCTTCACCACAAAAAAAAATATCATTTACGCCATTTTTCACAAGTAATAGTTGTGATTATGTGAAAGTTTACTTGTTAATCATTTAATCACTTCGACATTTAAGTTCCCGATCTTTATCACGCAATAGGTGTAGCGAAAAATCGTCGTTGGGCGATGTTTGTAGCGGGAAACGGTGCTGTGCGCCATTTGTAGCGCGAAATCGTCGATCCTTGGGTGGTTGTTGCCTGTTGCAGTGTTGTTCTTCCTCGGCTATTGGTGCTCGTCGGTTGTTGCGTGTTCCATTCCTAACTATATCTAATTATTAATTCTAAGGTTATAGTGGGTGAGGCAAGTTTAAGAAATACACTGCAATTTTCCCTTAATAAATGAAGTTTATTCACAATTGAATTAATTATGGGCGGCTAGCTTTACCCATTATTATAATCCCATCACTTTAAATTAGTCAGGAGCCTAGCTATCTGCACACGCACTCCCACCCTTGTGCACCCACGTGCATCTGTAGCACCTCGTGTCGACGTGAATTCTTGAAGATCAGTTAGAGAGAGAGAGAGAGAGATTGGGCTCTGAGGCCTTGCCTGCCCTTATATACGGGAGCCTATGACGCTCACCTCTGCGTTTAAAAATGTAACGACGTTCCTTATTGGTCCTCAGACCGCGTTACCTTAACATGTATGAGAATGTGTGGCTTCAGATCCGTGCGCTTAAGCGTCAGTTCCATATCTCCGTCTCTTTCTTTTCTCTATCTGTCTCTTTCTGTTTCTCCGTATCGTTATCGGCTCCCTGCCTGTTGGCTTGGTGAAAGGTACGCTCTACGTAGGATTATGCTTTCTTGGAAATCTGCTAGTTCGCCCGTTTCTTATAATCAGCTCTGTACAAATGTCAGATGTTGAATATTTTAACATGTCAGTGAATTAAATTATTACTGTACAATTCTTATATGTATGGTTCCCATTTTATATGTACAATTCCTCTATATATGTATAATATATCCCCTTTCATAGGTTTCATTTATGTATTTCATTCACACAGAATACTTGCATGCATAAAATGCGGCTCATAATATAACGGGGCTGTTTATGTTGGTAGTGACAAACCTAGTCTGACACCTGATCAGCTCTGTTTTGGAGCATAATTCTAGTCACCGGATTGGCAGAGTAGTTTACCTCCGCCAAAATATGGCTGAAATACCGAAGAGTAAGCCTGTTTTTGCTAATACTAAACGGCAATAAGAAAACAGGCATTAAAAAAGGTAGTGTAGCATGAAAATGTAAGGTTTAAATTGTAATATGACTCTTGTCTCAATATCGCTGATGAAAGCTCTTATATGTAAATGTCCTAGCTGTAGTTTAGTTTAACTGCAAACAACTCTTAACCCCGTTTTTAGGAACCCGAATTATATTGTAATAGGAGTAGCCTTTCCTTGTGTACCAATTGTAGCGAAACTCTTGCATAGAGGCGGTATCCAACACCCCTTAATTCCACATAGATTATAAACCTCGTTCATTGATTAGTTTTTATGTCCGTGTTGTTTTTCAGGCCAATCACTTAGAGAAAGGGTGGCGAAAGCGATTTCCTTTCGCGAGTCACCAATTATGCAACACGCACTGCATCACTCAGCAGCATGTGGAAAAACAAAGGGACCGTTGCAGAGCGGGAACGGCGCCTACGAGTCAAAATAACTCGCGAGTCACGTTTTCGCCACCTCTGACTTAGAGAACTGATACCGACTGAGTGGAGCAAAAGTTGGTTACCTGAAGGTGGAAACCTTACTGAGGGAAAACACTATGTTGAGTTAGGGGACTGGGGCATTTTTTATGCACGACAGTCCACATTCTTTGTCATTTATAACTTATTTCTACGGATTGATTACTTTTATATGTTTTGGTGCGTATTCATGACGTCAACTAGCGCAAACACGTTAAGTGTAAAATTCGAGAACACCATGGCTTCCTGCGAACATTTTCATCTTATATCCCCCAGCATTCTCCACAATTTCCTATCATTTCATTGATTAAATAATGCGTTTCGCCTACGTTCAAATTTAACTGTACCCCTATAAGCTAAAATCAAGTCGTGTAACCTGAAACGGCAACTCTAGGCCGAACCCGAGAACTGTAATTATAGATAATTTATTAATTAACTTTTATTGATGTTAAATCATACTATGTACATATCTTTTTCTTATACTGCTTGTATATTTTAAGAAGGGTGATTTAACGTTATGTATGTATCTAGGTTACTAATATTAGAAGAGTTATAAATGGTTTAATGTAAATAATTTAAGCGCTATGTTAAAATACTGTCCACGACGAAATGTTTTAGGTACAGGAATAGTGCCTTCGAAGGCAGAAAATCTAGTTTTATGACGTCTCTTTGGTCGCAGGGCCATTATTCCTACAGCGAGGGTGTAGCGCCTTTGTTCCTTTATTTGATAATTCGCCGTGACCAAGTGAGAGAGACAGATAGCTTAACGGTAAGTGTAGGAAAAGCCGCGATTTATATTAAACTTGGATCAATGAGATCCATGGAAGTTTATACGAAATATTGAGATGCGTCGGGTGGCGCTAAAAATGGACCAATAGGAAAGGAAGCAGCCCCAGTAGCCTGCGACTATAAATGGATCTGTTTGGAGCAAATTCGGGACAGTTTGTCATGGCAGTTTAGCATTGCAGTTTGGTAGTTTTGTCAGTTTGGCATTTTGTCATGTGTGGTCAGGGAGAGATGCTGCAGGATGTGTGAGATATCGCGCCAAAAAGAGAATAAAGACAGTTTTAGAAACACACCTAAGAACCGCTACTCGTAAACAGATAATAAGCATATTTAAACTTCGTGTCATATCCGCGCCGCATTTTAACAGCGGGGAACAGTATTTTAACAGTGGCAATACCAGTGTTGTATACTACGTGGGTTAGTAAAATAAAAAGAGACGGCAGTGTCATCTGTTCAGAACCAAAGCACGTCTATGTCTTCCTATATCACCACCCGAGATCTACGCTTCCTTTACCGAGGATAAGTCCATGCTCCCATATAGTTTAAAGAAAACTATTGCAGCTAGCCGAGGATAAAATTGCAGAGAACCATCACACTGCAAACTTCTGGAATTAACATGGGAGATGCATCAAGGTAAGCCTACAGCAACGGACGGAGGAGGTGACTGCCGCAAACGTCTCACTTGAATGTTTAAACCTAACATCTCCTAAACCGTCTTTCCCCTGTTACACAATCTTCGTTTTTTCGCTTACAAATCCGTTGCCACTATGGGATCTAACAAAAGATTTCGTTGCCCAAACTTTCTCTTTTCTTAACAAACTTGGTGAATGCGACTGCTTGTAGCTTCGAAAGTTTCGTCTTAATAACTCGCATCTCCATAGTGTTACGAGCTTACAAATAGCATACATTAATATAAAGTACGGCAATAATAAGTATATAATTTAACTTTAATTAGAGTATTCACAATATAGGTTTTATATTTAATTTTACTATAGTTTATTATAGCTGCTGATTGATAATTTGGTGTGATTACCATTAAAAAATGTGATGAGGTTCCTGATTTAAAGCGTTAAAACTGGATTTTTATTTTGCGAGTAGGAACGAGGCTGAAAGCCAAGCGTAGCAATTCTACGAGCAAACTAAAATTAATTTTAACATCTGTTGTCATATGGAGAACTATTTTTAGACAGATCTGAACATTAAATTATAAAGCATACAGCTGAAGTTTCTGTGGAAATAGCACCATACATTCGTACACACACAAATGAGAGTTCTGGTCTGTAGTTGTTTGGCCATCATAGCACCAGTGCCATGATCACTTATACGATTATGAGAGTCTATAATATATAGAAGACTGTGTTTAAAATAAATCCACAGAATAAGGCAACAAGAATCTGATTATTAAACATATTTTATGTTACATCTTTTCTTTGATGTATAGGTCGATTTTTTCGACCTGAATCTGTGAAAACGCAGCGTTGGTAAAGGTAGACTAGGGTGGAGGAGAACGGCTGGCAGCATTCCCCTTGCGGGAACAACAGCACAGCGTAAGATTCGCAACCTAAGCACAAATGTAAACATGTACAGTACTGTCAAAAGTTGTACTGCTTGCAGATACACCAGTAAATTCTTCAGCTGCTTTGTAAAATGACTGTCCTTGATCTAGATCTTCTTAAAGTAATTATACACATCGTATATCACTTCTCGTGTCTGAGAATGCAGAACTTTACTTCCATCCAATTTACTTTTAGTTACAGACATACTAGTAACACACTGATTATGCACGCGACTGTACTACAATCACTCGGAACGCGTGGTGATGTCACCTTAACTCACGTTGTGTATACGCGTCTTGTACTTTGTTACTACTGACACAAGCCCCTCCCCCAGAAGATAATGGACTTGTCCAGCTACTGCGCATACAGATAAGCGGGTTCAGAATGAAAAAAACTCGCCTATAATTGTTATGTTGATTGTGCAATGTTTACAATCTTTAGTATTAATTCCTTGTGTAGAGAAAGTAGAACTGGTATTGATAACTTCATTGATTACATTATTTGGATTGGAAACAATTGAATCTTTACATAAATCCATTTTGGATTTATTCAAATAACTCTTCTTTGCATTAATCGATAAAAGACTTCCGCTTAATACTCGTATACATATAATTTCATCGCAAGAAACAAGGGTAGTAACAATGGAGTTTTATAAATAATGTATTCCATTCAGTGTTATAATCTTCAATTTCTAGTTTGAGTGGCTCATGCTAAAATTTCTTCCTTTTATTGCCAGCTGTCTAAAAAATAAACTATATACATTTTTGCGAGTTCCTTTTTATAACGTTACTGAAGTAAAATAAGTCCTAAATAGGTTTAATTAATTCCTGATTTAGTATACAGGGTGAATCACCTAAAACTTGCATCGCAAATATTTCGGAAATGGAAAGTGCTATTGATGTACAGTTTTCACACATTGATTGGTAGTCAGGGGCTCGTACATTTTGCCTATAAACAGATTTTAATAATACTGAGAAAGTGTATTTTTTGAGCAAACATACAATTTTTTAAATGGAACAATGCCTAGTTACATCAACAGAATAAATGTAGGGTAAATTAGAATGTCAGTGGCGTTTGTTGCAAGATTCTAGTGAAAGTGGTTTACGAGAAATCTTATTATGAAACCTTTACGCACCGACACTTGTACAACCTGTGGTAGCACAAACTAAAGAAAAACAAAAGGAAATTACAATATTTCCGTGGATTCTTACAAGTAAAGAGAATATAGCCCTACAAAGGTTGTATTCAAAATGACCACCGGCAGCTTCCAGTCTGCTATGGAAAGACTGCTCACACGTTCTAGCATTTCAGCGGAAATTTCAGAGCAGGCAGCAGTAATACGTTGTTTTATATCGTTTGGTGTAGTTGGTACATCCTTTTAGACAGTGTCTTTCAGCCTTCCCCACAAAAAAATGTCTAAAGAGTTCAGATCCGGTGAACGGGCCGCCAAAGGTACAGGTCCTCTTCGTCCAATCCAACGATTTGGAAACAATCCGTTAAGACAAGCTGTAGTACTTCGTGCACAATGGGCTGGACAGCCATCATGTCGGTACCAGAAGTTCCTCCTAGTCTGCAAAGGAACGTCTTCTAGCATCTGTGGCAGATGGTCTGTCAGGAGACTGCGATACTTCTACGAGTTCATTTATTCCTTCTATGAACAGAGGGCCTTTGAGCCGATGGTTCACTATCCCACACCACACGTTTAAACACCATGGACGCTGACGTTCCACCTGACAAAGTCAACGGGGATTGTCAACAGCCCAATAGTGCATGTTTCTGCGGTTTACCTGGCCATGATTAGTAAATGTTGCCTCCTCACTAAACAAGATACATGATGAATCTAGAGTATCATGTCTTAATGCCCATGTACAAAAGTTAACACGATTCTCAAAATCGATTCCATGCAACTCTTGATGGAGAGAGATATGATAGGGATGGAACCTATGTCGTTGGAGAATGCGTAGTACACTTGCCTGACTTATGCCACTTCCACGTGCGATTGTGTGGGAACTAATTTGCGGATCTACTGCAACGGCAGCCAAAACATTAATTTCTCTCTCTTCTCTAGTCACTTGTTTGTTTCTGTTATGTTTTCTAGGTGTTACAGTACCACTTTCAGGTAATTGGCTGAAGAGGTTGATAAATAATTGCCGAGATGTTTGACGTTTATTGGGATACGTTTCCGCATGTACCGTACAGGAACGAACTGCATTCTTCCTACACTCTCCATACACCATGAGCATTTCGGATTTTTCTGCATTAGTAAACCCCATCTTCCACTCACGACTTAGTGCTTGAACAGTCACAAACTGACCGGAAAGTCGCAATGCAATCAATGAACAGAAAACACAATGCAAACAAACATAACATCGTACCTAGCAACTAAGCAAGTTGAATGGGACAAACTATTGTCGGTGGAAACTTTTCAAAATACGATTTCTCGTAAACTACTTGCACTAGAGTCCTGCAACAAAGACCATTGACATTCTAATTTAGTCTATCTTTATTGTGTTGATGTAACTAGGCATTGTTCTATTTAAAAAATTGTATATTTGCTCAAAAATTAGACTTTCTCAGTATTATTGAAATCTGTTTATAGGCTAAACGTACGAGCCTCTAACTACCAATCAATGCTGTGAAAATTGCACATCAATAGCACTTTCCATTTCCGAAACATTTGCGGTGAAGGTTTTAGGTAATTCATCCTGCATATGTAGTCTAAATAGCAACACAATCATACGTCCAGGTGATTGTGTTAAAATTAACTGACCAAAATATATTTTAATGTTTTATTAAATGCTTCAGAGAATATATGCTTTTCACACTTTAACTTGTTTATTAATATTTATGGATCACCCATTTTTATAATTTTATAAAAATAAAATCGTTTTTCACAGCTTACACTATACTGTGCTCCGACAGCCTTAATACCGTTGTACTTGTCACAGTGTTTAAGAACTACGGTACGTGTTAGTCATATTTTACATCAGGGTGCTGAAAATATTCACGATGGGATTTGGATTTCCTCTGTCGGTTTCACACTTCTAATTTCCATTTCTACTATACTTGCTGCTAACCCTGCTTCTTACAGTCTTGCTCAGCTAACATGTATCTTCCGCACTCCCTTTCCTTTCCCTGTCCCCCCATTGTCTAATGTACACTTTTGAATGACAATGGTGGCAAGCAAACCTTATGCAATGCAGGACCAGGCGATAAAAGCCATAAAAACACCCTGACATGATAAGAGGCATGTGCTTTCGTCATCCTGGGATGCTGTTGTAAACCGAAGTGTTGTCTTACCTATTTGTTAATAAGAATTTATATGTATTCCGGATGCATTAATCCAATTATCTAATATATTATGTGATTGATACGGCTATAAAAATATACATTTGATAATTCTCTTCGAATATACTGGGTGGAAGGGAACTTATTACATTCCTTACAATATGCGCTTCATAGAAGTATTACAAAAAAAGGTATAATCGCATTTGGTTCTTTGACCAGCCGATATCGAAAACATAACCTCTTTAATTGGATTATTCAACTGCTGGGTCAGCAATCCTTGCAACATTGCCAGAAGGTCGGTTTTATGTTCTCCAAAACCTTAAAATATGTCCACAGGAAACGGTCATAGAAAAAAATGAAAGTTACAAAATGTGTTCCAAATAAGGAGTTCTGTAGCGGGCTTAAATTGATATAATAACTTCCCTTCTACCCGATATTAATGTAAACGATCATGTTAAATAACGAAACATCTTGTGCAGAAATAACATTTTGCACGATGGCAGCCAATGAAAGGTAACTAGTGCACGTGATAGTTAAGATATATGGGGCAAAAGATATACTGAACAGAATTTAGGTTGGTGTCATACAGATTGCCTATTCTTGTGACTCGAGAAAAGAAAGCAATTCTTCCAAGCCTGCATAAAGTATGGAAATTCAACAGTGTAAAAGTGAAGGTAGTTATTATCTGAGATGGCTACGATAAAAGAAAGAAGGGAACTTTAAATGGGGTTCGCATGAAAGTTGTGTGCTTTAGCACTCAAGATAAAACCTTCCAATAAATGCTGAAGCTTCGTGTCGCAGTTGCAACATTTACTAATGTACTTTTAGGGCTAAAGCCCCCAAACTCCTTGGAGGAATTAACATATTTTAACTGATGCAAAAAAATAAGGGAAGCAGCGTTGGCATCGCTTGCCTCTGCAACAAAGTGTAATACGCTTGTTTGATTCATGCCTGCATATTGTTCCTATTGTCCTGAGCACATATCATTGTGATCTATAACATTGCCTAGCGCAGTAAAGCTCGAGCTACATTTGTTCCTGATGTGAATGATGGGTCGGAAGAAAGATAGTGGCAAAGCGAGTTACTGCCATTGTAAACATTATGCAGTACAGGAATAGCGAACTTCGTCATCCGATATGCTATAGTGTGACCACCAATGAGATTCATCATTTTCCTATCAGCAGATTCCAACCGCAGGTACAATAGTATATTGCGATAAGACTGTTATATGGGAATTTTATAAAATATTGGAATTATTTTCCACGTACTGTAATGCACATAACACATTGTATCTGTATTTTATACCATTTTTGGACTGTCTGGAATTATTATATGCATGTACACTGTATTTCAATGCCTACTAGAATCGAAGCTTCCAATACTAGAGACAGATATTCTTTTACCCAGTACATGAAAAATAAAATTAAATTGAGTTTTATTTATGGACGTTCTTTAACTTCTATGGTTCTTTGCGTCCCATTCCATATTGGACGTGAAAGATCGGTAATTTTGCTCAAAGGCCTCTTTATCAGGCTTGAGGTTCTTTTACGCGCCATAAATCTACTACACGGGACCACCGGCTTTACTTCCCTTCCGATGGAAGCCATGCTAAGGATTTTTACGCCCGAAAAAATCCATCGCCCTCCGCCGGGTTTGAATCCGCGACCTTGGGAACTAGAGACTAGCACGGTACCACTAGTCTACGGAGGACGACCCCAGTACTCGAGTGTGTGTGTGTGTGTGTGTGTGTATGTGTGTGTATAATTCATTAATAAATTCAACTTCCCCCAATTGGGGACTGCCATAAACAAAGCATATTAATCAACAAAGTAATATAAATATATAACTGAAATTGTAAACAATACAAATAACCATTAACAAAGTTACACCCACATAAAACAGTAATTGAAATTAATTAAAAACTGTATGTATATCTAAATGGTTCATATTACTACAGTTAAGGGGAATTATGGAAGTAAACAGCTTGCACAGGCTATTTTGATCACCAGAGAATTAAAGTGGAGTTAGCCTGTAACTTTTACAGTTAGAATCCAAACTCTCAAGCACGCATCCACCCACACGCCCACACACACACATATATTGTATACAAAAAATTTGTTGCAGTTTATTCAAGTATTACAATTTGCATCTCAGTAATATGTTTCTTAGATGAGGAAATAGGACTTTAATCATGTTTATTTTGTCTCAAAAACTATTATATCAAATATTTTTGCACCATTACTTACAAACCTTCACATAGAAATTGATAAAAAAAAGCACACGATATGATTAATGATTTGTGGAAAATAATGCTTTTATTCTTATAAGAAGTCCAAATTTCTGAAAATTTTACTTTCACGCGAAGTTATATCTTTTACATTGGAAAATTTAGAGTACATATACATATTCATTAAATTTTAGATAAAACTAGAAACGATACGTATGCCAAGTTTCATGGATTTATAGTTTCTGTTAAGGTACATAAATATTTCCAAATTTTCTCATCCAAAAATCATAATTCCTGTACGATCTGGAGTGGACAGATACATTTTAGGCCATTTTAGAGGAATTTTTTCTCTATAAATTGGTAATACTTCTAAAAAGTCAGTGTGCGTATGGCCAAGGGATCTGATTTCTAGTTTGCACATATATTTGAGTATGTTTGCTCCATTTTTACTTAAATACTTATTTTCTGTAAACACTTTCTTAGGATCTATTGAAGATAAGTAATAAAATTGTAGATGATAAAATTAACCTTTCAATGCTGTTGTTGATTGATTTTGGTGTTAAGTTTGTTGGTTGCGTTTTGAAAATGTAATTGCTGATAAATTTTATTAAAAATGTATAATTAAGAAAAAAGTTAAATATTTTAATAAACCACATTACTGTATAATTAAAGATCACCAAACTTATAAAGCATGCATCTACATCCCGTAAAATGTTCAGTCTAATACCCTAAATAGTTTCCGAAATAATAAATCATGAGTTCGTAAACTTAACAAGAAATTTAAGAAGGTACAGACTGCTAAATTAAATCTAAAAAAATTAAATATTCAATGTTTCTATACCGATTATTTCATTTAAGACGGATCGCGTGTATCTATTGTAAAGTTATTTCTTCTCATCAGTTACATTTTCCTATTGTATTCATTAATTATGATCGCTACTGCTTTCCTCGTGTCTGTTATCATAAAAACTAGTTGAATATTCATTAGCATCTTTAAGAATTTAATAAATCTTGTTATTTTTAAAATGTCGTAAAAAACGAGATGAAATTTTATACTCGACGTTTATAAACATCCGGAAGCAACAGCATACTAGGAAATCGCATATATCTTTCTTTCATGTATACGATACATAGATACATGAATGCACCTTATGTTTAAATGAGTGCCGAAAATCTGTGAACAGCATAACTCAGAAACGAACAGTCGGATAAACACCAAACTTGGTATTTAAGTTCAGTATCTTCTAGAGA
Source organism: Deroplatys truncata (assembly GCA_030765065.1). NCBI lineage: Eukaryota > Metazoa > Arthropoda > Insecta > Mantodea > Mantidae > Deroplatys > Deroplatys truncata. Next base: position 213,136,674 of record CM060978.1, on the reverse strand, counting down.
TGCAACACAAATCTTTTCAAGAAAATTCCCCCACCCCAGATTACCCTTTACATGGAACATTTTTCGAAAATGTTTACTTTCTCAAAAATGGCTCTAACGATTTTGATTAAAATATCATATGTTTAAGATATTTTTATGACAAATGAAATGTATATCTCGAATTTTCTGGGATTGTCTCCAAAAGTATTCTTCATTGTGAACGGCTTTCGCATAGCTGGCAAACCATAAGAGATAGACAAAATTTTACTACACAAAAATGTAGATCGCGTTAAAATACACAATTTATATCATATAGTCTTTTGTTGAGTGAACAATTTTCGGGGTTTTGCTATGGAAATTCGTTATTCATTTTTTTGTCCTGGTAATGCAAAGAGAATGGAATACTCCACATAGCAACCAGCTCTTAAAATATTTGACTATCGCTTAAAGCCTACTAATTCCCCTTGCATATACAAGAAAATTAGCAACAAGATTAACATTTCGATATTCCGATTAACATGAAGCATATGGAGAATAAGCGTTTGTAAAAATAGTTTGTACAAGAGTAGAGAAAGTCATGTGAGTGTAACACATCAGAATTATTCGGATTCAGATGGTCTCAAAACATGTTTTTCCGGTGAAATCTCGGTATGGAATTTTTGGGTGGAATGCAATACTTCCCCTACTTACTATACATAGTAGAGAAAGTAAAAAGTACAGATATATTAGTTTTAACAAAAGTAAAGCTAAATCATTCCAGCAGAATAATAAAAGAGCATGTTGCTTGGATTCTTCGAAAGTACTGTAGGAAAATGTGCCTTATTACCCAATAAGGTAACTGAACATACAGTCCAGACTTTGTGGATTACCAGACTTTATCTTGTTTGATTCATTGAAGGAAGTTTGTAACAGAAGAGAAATCTCAAGTCAGCAAAACTAATTAGAGAATAAATTATCAAACCATTTAAATATCAGAAAAGAGATGAAAAATCAGGCCTCGTTTCTGTTAAAGACAAAGAGTGAAGCTACGCTGACTTTTGGACGAATCAAAGTAATCTCATTATTTCAAAAGCTACAAAGCTTAGCACTCGTGGAAATAATTGTGTAGAGGGCAAGAAAAATGATTCAGTAACACAGATTGATTTCATAAGTCTTATGACATTGTTAAAAGTAAAGTAAAGCAGATAGGGAAGGAGCAAACTATCCTGCAACAGTTTATCAAAATACAGTACATAGAACTAGTAGTAAAATCTCATGATCGACAAAAAGTCAACCAAAATATTGGATACATTAATAAATATAAACAGGTATTCCTCAGTAAAGTAAAACGATATATTACAAATCATTCCAACCTGAAATTACAGATTTTACAAAGTTCTTCCCATAGCTTTATTTTTTGGAATTTCTATCATTGTTTTATTTGAGAATTAAGGGAAAAAGTGTGCAAAGTGAGGAACTCTAAACACGATCATAAAGTGCTAATCGCAAAGAAGTGAGTGTACAATAGTGAGAAGCGGGAAGAAAGAACGCAACGAAAAAAGCACTTATGGGACAAATCGGCTGTTCATTCATTCACTCACTGTATTTACAATATGAATTCTATAAACTATAGAATAGGAATAAGATATGTGCAAAAATCTCAGCTCATGTGAGCAAGCAAACATATTCATATATAGTGTCTTTCAACAAGAGTGTCCTATATTTGAACTTAAATAAAATACGTTCTATAAATCATAGAGGTTTATTTCTTTTTTTTATTTTGGAACATAATTAATGTCATTACGTGTGGAAGAGAACAAAGTTAAGTGACCGCCGTGACTTCGTTGGGTTGCGTGTGTACGGTTGACCAAATTTTCAATGACAGAAGAACGTAAATAAGGATCAACTTCGCGAATAACACGCGTGATGTTATTCATAAAATCATTTACTGTTTCTGGCTTGTTGACAAACTCGAGATTTAAAATAACCCCACAAGAAGTAATCCAATGGCGTTAAAGTACATGACCTCGGGCCCCAGTTAACAGCACCACCACGGGAAATGATGAAATCTCTGAACTTCTCCTTCAAAAGATCGATTGTTTCGAGAGCCGTATGACATGTGGCACCATCTTGCTGGAACCAGATGTTTCTGAGATCCATACTATCCAATTGAGGCCAAAAATAGTCCCTTATAAGAGCCCGGTATCTTTCTCCATTAACAGTTACAGCTTCCCCATCTTCATCTTGTAAAAAATTGGACCAATGTTTCCACCATACCAAAATCCACACCACACAGTAACCGTTTGGGGATGAATGGCCGTTCTTGAATCTGCATTGGATTCAAGTGATTACTCCAATAGCGGCAATTTTGTTTGTTAACACAACCATCCATCTAAAAGTGGGCTTCGTCGCTGAAGATGATTTTTCGACAAAAATCCGGGTCAGCTTCCAATTACTCAATAGCCCAGTCAGCGAATACACGGTGCAACCTATGTTCGTTGGGCTTTAGTTCTTGAGTTAACACCATTTTATAAGCGTGAAACTTCAAGTCCAGATGCATAATTCCCCAAGTTGTGGTCGGCGAAAGCCCCAATTCTTGCGCTCGACGAGCAATTGATTTGTTTCCGTTCTCGCGTACACTCTCACGAATGGCGCCTATGTTTTCGTTGGAGCGCTTATGTTGATTACGTACAGGCGTTCTTTTATCGCTAACGGAATCACTTCTTTCAAATTTGTCGATCAAACGCCGAATAATTCTCTCGTAGGGACATTATGCACATCGTAAACTTCACGCAATACACGGAAGCTTTGGCGAACAGATGATCCATTTTGATAAATGTTCACAATATCTACGCGTTGCTGAATGCTGTAACGGTCCGTGGCTATTTGTCAATAACAACTGTAACCACATGAAAAAATGACTGCTGTAACTCAATAACAACGGCAGCTATCACATGTTAAAGATAAGGACCTCGTGTTGAAAGACCCTTTATATGCAGCTCCAGAACAATCCCAATAAAGAGACAACGACATAATTAAAACACAGACTCAACACAAACGCTATTGTAAATAATGAGAATTAACTGCCCATATAGAAAGGCGGACAGTTAGCCGTTACAGGGTTGAGACCTAGAAGGCTAACTGTATGCCTTTCTATATGGGGGCGGAGGTTAGGCTGGACAGCACTATAATGCTATCTGCACGGCGCGAAACCAGAAGATACGGCTGCTATGCGCTTGGATCTCTGTGGACACGCCGAAGCGGTTGTTACAGGGATGAGACCTAGAATGCTAACTGTCTGCCACACCTCGATCTAAGAGTTATCCACTAACAGATCCGTGCGATATGACCCTGTAGTTAAAGCGAGTAAAATAAGTAGAGTAATAACATCAACTACTGCTAAACACACTTTATCACTTAGGTGCTCAGCGTAGCATAAACTTTACACTTGAGAGAGTTTTGGCCCACACTTAGAACAGAACACAACCAATCTGTCGAATCCAATCACAACTGAAATGCTGGGTTACACTTCATAACTGAACTACACTTGGCAGCTCACTGCACAAACTCTTCCACTTCGTGACTTCTTAACTCACTGTCCAGGCGACAGCACCCCCTTATATAGCCCCAGTATACAAAGTGGAATGTTCTAGAAGGAGAAGCAAGAAGAAATGGCTGAAGAGAACCTCCTGGAGCAGTAATTATCCAAACTTCAGGAAAACGATAGATATTAATAGATTTGTTGCGCGGGCTATCGTTCGAAGGGAACGGCCATTAGTCCCAACTAATGGCCGGGCCGGGATACCTCACCGGCGGTCTGCCGGTAACTTCGCGCACGCAGTCACACCTCACCTATGTATCAGATTAAGTCGTTCAGGCTAAGATAAACGTAAACATGCCGGTGTAACAACTATTTTAAGAAAGGCAATACGACCAACAGTCGTGGGTGTGGGTGTATATTTGAATGGAAAGCTTGGGTAAACCGAATTGGTGGATGTGCGCGTGCTGACAAAAAAAGCTAACATTTTAATCCTTGGGTTCCCAAAATTTTCGTAAGGGTGACTTAATTATCCGCCAGAAAATGAATCGCGGCCGAAGCAGCACAAGGTTTACAGATCAGATTAGTTTTCAGAGTGTTTTGTTGAATAAAATCTATACTTACATATTAATAACTGATGTAATTAAGTACTGACACCGGAACATACAAATAATTAAGTAAAGAATTAATATTATGACAAAAACAATTGCAATAAATAATTTCCGTATATTAAACCAATGTATAAATAAAATCCTGAGTTCAAAATGTTTGTCCGGAAAGAAGGTAATTAGCGAGTTGTTAAGAAAACGTCACAAAGCAGCTAAATAGAGAAGCATTAGAGTTAAAAGTTCCTAAAATGCAGTTAAGTTGTAGTTCAAGGCCTGTGTGAGATTAAACGTAAGCCAACTCTGAGAAAAGTGAAAGGCTCAATTAGCTACAAGGTGACAGACGTACACGTAAAAATTATAAGATTGGTTCCTCGTAAGATGGGGTAGTTATAAAGTATGCGGGGCTTGAGTTATGAAATATGCGTGCAATTCTAATATCTCTCTCCCTCTCTCTCACACACACACACAAACACACATACACATTCGTGTACACACTCGTTCGTGCACACAGTCGTGCGTACATTCGTCGCTTAATATGGTGATTACTCGTGTGTGACCGCTTGTGTGAGTAAGATTTAGCGGCCATCTCGAGGGTTTTTGCCGGTAAGCATTTCAGCAACTTTTGGAAAGTTGCGCTTTTTTCTTGCGGAAACAGGCAATTCAAGCCGTAAAATTGATATACAGGAGTTAGCAGGTATAATAACTCAATTGTTATAGTTTCGAGCACTACGATTTATGAGTTCATTCTTTACCTTTAAATGGTTGGCAATTCGCATCAATATCTCAAGTATTAGATCGCATTAAATTTCTCAGTCAATTTGAACTGAGGTTATCCTTTAAAATACGCCCACGCACACAAGGGAGAGAAAGATATCATAGCTTTATCACTGAAGTAGCTGGCGCACGAGAAAACAAAACCAGCTACGATATAACCACAACAACTTCAGAAGCAGGTAAAGTAAACTACTTCTAAATTATCACACAATCGCGCGGCTTTAAAAATGCAGATATTGTTACGTTATCAGAACTGGAGTTCATCGTGGTGCAATCCGGCTTCAGTACTTAAAATGATTATTTTTTCACATAGTCTCATGACAATAACTCATAGACAATATATTAAAACCTATTACAAGAGGTATTGTTACTTTAATGGCAGTTTATATTCAATGAGAAGAACGAAACTGTCGTGTCTGTGCTATAATTGCATACATTTATGGTTCTAATTTTGTGCTGTCTATCATCAAAACAGACTAAATGTTCATCAGTAATAGGCGACATATATTTTTATTTGAGATAGCTCATTTTTAAAAATGTACTTTCACAGATATACATTGATGCTAATGCTGATAATAGTCCTCAAGCAAATTGTTATTTGGCAGTTATTAAGATCAACCAAATTAACTTCATTGTGTTTGCCTTTCATTAGGTAATTACACTGTAACTATATCAATTAAAATTTGAGTGGTTAATTTCATCGTTCGATATTCCACCCAAAAATTTGATACCGAGATTTCACCGGAAATGTATATTTTGATGCCCTCTGAATCCAAAAAAAGCATTTTTGCAAACATGTCCGTATATATGTCTGTCTGTATGACTGTGAACACCATAACTCAGAAACGAACAGTCGGATAAACACCAAACTTGGTATTTAGGTTCAGTATCTTCCAGAGATGTGACACAAAGGTCTTCAAGAAAATCCCCCACCCCAGATTACCCTTTACATGGAACATTTTGCGAAAATGTTTATTTTCTCAAAAATGCTCTAATGATATTGAATAGAGTACCATATGTTTAAGATATTTTCATGACAAATGAAATGTGTATCTCAAATTTTCTGGGAATGTCTCCAAAAGTATTCTTTAATGTGAACGACTTTTGCGTAACTCGTAAACCATAAGAGATAGACAGAAGCTTACTACACAAAAAATGTAGATCGCGTTAAAATACACAAATTATGTCATATACATTTTTTTGTTGAGTGAACCATTTTCGAGATATTGCTTGTTGTTCCCTTAAATTTTCGAATACCTATACTTTTTCTCAAATGGGAATTCGTTATTCATTTTTTTGTCCTGGTAATGCAAAGAGAATGGAATACTCCACATAGCAACCAGATCTTAAAATATTTGACTATTGCTTAATGCCTACCAATCCCCATTGCATGTACAAGAAAATTAGCAAAAGATTAACATCTCGATATCTCAATTAACATGAAGCATATGGAGTATAAGCGTTTGTAAAAATATTTTGTACAAGAGTAGAGAAAGTGATGTGAGTGTAACACATCAGATTTTTGGGCAGCTCGGGGTTGAGCTCGGCCCCCGGGCCGTAGTATGGCAAACCCTGCTATAATGATTCAATAATTTTAATGAATAGCACTTAAAATAAATAATAATGCAGGTAGTACACTAACTGAAGATAATACCATTGGTTAGTTTGATTTAAAGTGTCAAATTTAGTCTAGGAGGAACTCGGCGTTCGGTGCATTGCTATGGCGATCATCATTTTATCTCTAAGGGTGTTTTCTGACGCTGAGACAGAGAGAGCATTTGTAACTATAAGATTAAAACAATCGTCAAAGGTTTCAACACTAAATGATGCACCTATGGAAGCTGAAGTGTAATGTTGAGGTTAGGCCAACGTAGTAAAGCTTGCACTGTAGAAGATAAATCACAGGTTTTGAGGTACAATTGTAGTAAGAGATAATCTTAAACTGACAGTTGAGGTTTAGGATATAAAACGATTGGCAGCAAATGGTTATAGTACAGCGTGAGCCAAAAGACTCTGAACCGCCTGCACGGTGTTTTTCACGTCCTCGGCGCCCGTTGCCGTCTGTCGTTATCATAGAAAGGCGCGGATGAAACCATACAGCATTTTTAAAACTACTTTTAAAGTCTTTACTTACCAACATTATGAAAGTAAATGCTGAAACCGGACTCTGTCGTTGTCCATACATTTTTGACACCTCTTTAGGAAACCATCCATCATGGAATTTTTGGGGGGAATTACCGACGTCGTCTAATGTTTCTTCGGTAAGAACCGAACGCCGTCTTTTACATTGCTTAGCCTGAACACTTCCTGTAGCCTGAAATTTACTGTAAAGTCCATGGATTGCTGTACGGCCTGGAACTTTCACACCTGGAAATCTTTCTACAAATCGTACTTTCACTTGGCGAGCTGACAGAGTTAACACATACAAATCGTAAATAAATACACGCTGTGCAGTAGAAAACATATCCTGAGCCATACTATACTTTGTAACTAAGTACAGGACAAAATAATAAATAACTCGTAATAACTGAACTACATCACATCACCGTCAACTCAAAACTGCACTTCACACTGCACAACAGCGTGACTTTGTTTATAGCAACAGCGCGTTATCATGCTTTTATCATATTTCTACACGCCCAGTGGAAAAACACCGCGCAGCAGGTAATATTGTTCATAAAATACCCCTCCGCGGTAAATTAAAACGTAAAGTGTACAAGACAAACCCACACACCCTGGAAGAATTAAAACAAAATATCTGCAGGAAATGTCTCAACGTGAACTACGGCGAATGATGTATAGTTTCATAAAGAGGTGCCAAAAATGAATGGACAACGCCGGTGATTAGTTTCAGCATTTCGGTTCGTAAAGTTGGTTAATCAAGCCTTTAAAAGTAGTTTTAAAAATGTTTATGTTTTCATCCGCGCCTTTCTATGAGAGCGGCAGATGGCAACGCCGACGACGCGGACAGGAAAAACACCGCAAGCGGTTCGGAGTGTTTTGGCTCACTCTGTACATGCCTTGCATTTAACTTGTTGACAAGGATACGAGCCAGGTGACGGGCGAGGGTCTTTAGATTTCTACAAATTGTGGCGAAAGACACTCTTGAGGTTTCGTGCATTCCTGAATGTGACACGAAGTGTTTTTGCAAAGAAACTAGCTGTAGAAGGGTGTGAGTTAAGGAAATTACGCATTCTTCTAGAATACTCCTAAAACGGAGTATCACTATGCTAGTGGAATGCTGCAATATCCTTAACTCACACCGTTCTACAGCTAGCGTGATTACGTTTCTCTTAGCCTGGAAAGGGACTCCAAATCCGATATATAGCGTTTGTTGCGTCTGAGTTCTGATTATTGTTTATGGTATCGTTCTAGATCCGTATTTGTTATTTCCCAGCCTTGGGGTTTTATAGTTACACACATCAAAGTATAATATGTGATATATGCATAGAAGAAGATATGTGCTTCACTTCACTGGCAGTATGCCAGTTCCGACTGCACAAAATTAGCGCCATCTTTTTACTTTCTCTACTACGTACAGTAAGTAGGGGAAGTATTGCATTCCAACCAAAAATTAGATAAAGAGGTTTCACAGGCAGTATATATTTTGACGCCCTGAATCCAAAAAAAAGCATTTTTGGAAACCTGTCCGTGTGTATGTCTGTCTGTCTGTGAACAGCATAACTCAGAAACGAACAGTCGGATAAACACTAAACTTGATTTTTAGGTTCAGTATCTTCCAGAGATGCGACATGAAGGTTTTCAAGAAAATCCCCCACTCCAGATTACCCTTTACATGGAACATTTTTCGAAAATTTTAATTTTCTCAAAACCGGCTCTAATGCTTTTGAATAAAATACCATAAGTTTAAGACATTTTTATGGCAAATGAATTTTATAACTCGAATTTTCTGGGAATGTCCCCAAAAGTATTCTTCATTGTGAACGACTTTTGCATAACTGGTAAACCATGAGAGATAGACAAACTTTTACAGCACAAAAAATGTATATCGCGTTAAAATACACAATTTATGTCATATATCTACATCTTTTTTGTTGAGTGAAACATCTTCGAGATATTGCTTGTTATTCCCTTAAATTTTCCAATATTTATACTTTTTCTCAAATGGGAATTCGCTATTTATTTTTTTTGTCCTGGTAAAGCAAAGAGAATGGAATACTCCACATAGCAACCAGCTCTTAAAATATTTGACTATCGTTTAAAGCCTACCAATTCCCCTTGCATGTACAAGAAAATTAGCAATAAGATTAACATCTCGATTAACATGAATCATATGGAGAATAAGCGTTTGTAAAAATAGTTTGTACAAGAGTAGAGTAAGTCATGTGAGTGTAACACATCAGATTTTTCTCGGCCATCCTACAATTCTTCTTCTTACGGACTTGTACTTGTTTACAACATATATGTGCTCTGAATGTTTATGTCTTCTATATTAGATTAATAATTGATTAGATTTGAATAGATCCAACACCACAGATTAGTTATTAAATAGGCTTCACACCAAGCTTTGAAGCTAAAAAAAGTATGCTGTAAAAGAGCGAAACGTTTTTGGTCCAGTACTTCTCAACTTCAGACTTTTTGTATCAACAATACAGAATAGGTTGCAAAAATTGTAACCAAATGTACTAGAAGGAATATAGGATAACATTTTATGAATACTTCTCATCATATTTTCAGTTATTAAGCAATAAAAAGTAAAATAATTTATTCCCTAAGTGATTTCACACATATTTAATGACAATGTAAAAACATTTATGGTCTTTGATACCTTTAGCAACTTTTTACTTTTATTTTTAATTTGTAAATAAAGGAACATACCGGTATGCGTGTGCAACAATCACATTCAAATTCCAAAACAAGAGAGAGAGGGAAAAACTTTATTAACAAATTCAGCTTCCGCCACTTGGAGGCTGCTATAAACAAAGCATACTCAGCAACAAAATGATATGAATACATAATTGAAATCGTAAAGTATATAAATATTCGTTAATAAAGTTGTAACTAATAAAAAATTATCTGAAAACAGTATAATCTACAAATGTATATGGAAATTGTTCTTACCTAAATCAAATCTGTGTATGAGATTAATAGTTTACACACAATACAATTGATGTTTCAGTATAGCTAGTTACACTTTAAGAACACTGAAAGCTACTGCTTTTAATAAATCAGTTCTTTAATTTATATTTTCTGCACGACATTATAAAATTTCATGGGAAATACAAAAGCCTGGCGTCAATTCAACAATATCAATTGAAGCATGATGATATTTATTGCATAAATAAGGAACGATTGGCTCGTAAATGGTACACTTTCTTCGTGAACTTCAGCCAGCTGGTCTTTGCCTGTTAGCGTTGTAAATTCACCCACAGTACTGTTGGTGTGAGTGTCAGTAAGTGTAGCGTTTAAGGATTAAAATTAAGAGTCTCATTATCAGCGAACGACAAAAACAGCCCGTCTGCTCTAATTATTAATTAAAATCGAATCGCGCTCATAAATATCTCTTGTCTTTGCTCCAATACTGTAAACTAACATTCAACCAATTGTACCTCGTTTGGGAACCGAAATTAAAAGTTATAAAGTATAGCAGTAGATTCCAAACTAAAATCTACTTGTGCATAGAAGTTTCAAACGTTATACGCCATTAAGTCATGCGTCCTGTTCTGAACACTGGAAAAGAGATGAAAACCGGGCTATCGTACCACTTTGAGCATACTGAGGCTTATGGTAAGGGCATTTCACGTGTTAAGTCAAACATTTAGACTATAGCAACATCTAACATTCAACAAGATCGAAAACTCGCTGTTAGCCGCTGGGTCCAGCCATCGCTTGGTGGAATGAGGTATGCCGAAGGTCATGGACCATTATTATGGGGAGCGTGAGAAACACGACGGTGACAAGATAAAAAAATATACACATAGCCTCACATTGCACAAAATTTTGCAACTGTTTTGCGTTGTGCTACTTGGAAGACATTTTAGATAAACATCGTAAGATTGTACGCTTTTAGCAGACTGCCCACGTGAACTATTCTTAAATTCCTATCGATTTCAAACAAACTGCATCCACAAATGTTTACATTTTTAATCTTACTACATGGGTGGGGTTTTACTGTTACGTTGTACGAGGAGCTGCTTTATAAATCTACGAGATTTCTTAAGGTTTTATTTAAATACATGATACATTTTATATCGTTTTTGGGAAGAAATCTTAAGAAGTTCCGGGATAGTCTGGCATTTCCGCACATATTTCAATTATAGTGAGGTATTTTATATCTAAATTCATAGCAATAACATTACAAAGGAAAGGCTTAGTTGTGTCCTTCAGTCGAGTTACGCACAATTAAAAATATTTTAACACATTGCAGGCTTAATAAGGTACCTAAAGTTGTAATATATGTAGATAAATTGACCCCATGTTGAGGCAGTATTTTATATTACAACACTGTGAATGCCAGAGTGATTGTAGTGTAAACTAACATTATTGTATGACAATGATTTTAGATGTTTGCTAGCCATAAGCATTGTTAGAAAATAAGTTTACACGGCCTCACTGAAACTGACATTAGAGTGGGTAACAATGAAGCGATGGGGTGAGTTGTTTATCACTAAGAAAAGACAAACAAATGACGTCAGGGTAGCGTGCCTTTCTTTAGAAATGGAGAAAATATTTTCCCTAGAGCATATGTGTTAGTAATTATGATTGGCTGACAAAACAGACGCTAATGTTGGCGCGATTTAGTAACCAATAGTAGCTCTATTATAATGTTTAGGCATTTCGGGGTGAGGGAGTAAGAATTCTTGAGCCAAAAGCAAGTATCGCGCTGTTCTACAGAATCATTCACGAGGTACACATCACGCAGTTCTACAGAATCATTCACGAGGTACACGTCGTGCAGCCTTGAAGAATCTCTCGTGAGGAGAATGTCATACAGTTTGGAAGAATCTCTCGCGTCATAAAGTTAGTTACAAAATGTGATGTACTACGCAGCAACCAATACGATAGTAATTACATTCGGAAATATAACAGTTTCAGTCAGGCGTGTATAAAGATTACAGATGTGAACTATTAATTAAGTGTGACGGCAATAAAAGTGTAAAAACAAATTCTTTAATCAGTGTTATCTTTTTGCAACAACTCCTTTCCGTTTACACGCCCTGCTCAGGGATATTTGCTCGACTGAGTAATAATACCTAGCCGGAGGACAAAGAACCCAAATCCTAAAATAATGAAACAATAACAGGCGCCCAGCAAACAAGATAACACGAGAGATTACTGCGACAATGTTCACACCAATTGACTGCTTGAAATGGAGTCTATAAATAGTTAACAACGTTTTGGTCACTGCCCAGATTCCAAAATACTTATAGTTCATTCTAATGGTAATAAAAACTATAATGTAAATAAAATAGAACACATTTATTTCCTCTTGTTGGTTTGGGTCAATTATGCATATATTTGATAACTGCAACATTTCTTTTAGCTAACGCATTTTCAAAGCATTCAATAGTAGTTCAGATACGATGAGCTTCAATCTCGTTTCGAAGGCACTTTATCTTAACTACTCTTAATTTTGTACCGATTCCAAACAAACTTAAAATGTGTCGACGTATTGTACTCATACTCTTGTGTATTATTCTAACTCCATAGGTGCAGGGTTCGCTAAAACATGATCTGTTTTAATTTATTTATTTAAGGTCGCTTTAACATCAACGTCAAATCACGACTACAATAAGTTTTACATTCCTTACATAATTGGATTACACATTAATAAAGTTTAAGGAATTTTTGAAGAAAGCTGGATCATCATTGTAGAAATGGCAGCTGGTGAGAATGTAAGTGGAAAATGACAATAGTTGCACATGGCAGGAAGATCACGGACAGAATGTAGGACTGGGTAGGAACAGTATGTCTGAGACGTAGGCGAGATAGGAGAGCTTGATTGTGACGCTTGAAATGTATGAGAGGATAGGAAGAAATGGAAAGGAGATAGGAATCAGTAGTTTGCTTTAAGAGAGATGAACCACTCTTGTTTCCATTGCCGGTGAATGGTGTCACGCGTAAAGCGGTTGAAATGGGGAATCTTGAGATCCCGCAAATTTGGAAGATGTTGTGTTGCTTGCTTAGCTGCAACGTCGGCATTCTCATTCCCTGTTATTCCAGCATGAGACGATACCCATACTAGCAGAACCTGTGTACCCGAGGTTGATATTCTATGATAAGACGTACAACATCTGGATGTACACTACGTTGTTGACTCCGTAGAAGGCTCCGCGTCTAAAACATCCTTAATATTTACAATTTCAACCAAATGTGGAATAAGCAATGACATTAATTGGAAGTTTATAGGAGGTTCTCCATCTAAACTGCTTTTCTAGTGAACCGACTTGCAGCAAATGTACAAAAATCTCAACTCTGTACTTGCAGCGGAAACAGTTTGATTCTGTGCATAGGGACGAGGGAATGACAGACGAAAAAAGAGACGTTAATAGATGCTCCACAGTGGCGTGTGCACCTAAAATTATTATTTTTAATGATTAGGTGGTTATATGAAAGCAATTCGTAATAAATCACAACTCTTCTGTATAACTTGAGAGTGTGAATTTCCCAGCACATAGTTGTAAGGCATTATTTGGTGGTAAAATCTCTGCTTTGATATACGAAGACTGTCTATGAAGTACCCGACCTAACAAAGAAAACACAAAAGCTTGGGATAAAACATATTTATTTCTCTACATATTCTCCTTTCAGATCGATACGCTTTTCCCAGCCATGCTTCAATACCCTGTTTATAGTGAGAAGCTTCGAGCTCTGCAAAATAGCCATCAACTGCAAACTCCACCTCCTCATTGTTGGTAAATCTTTTACCACCAAGTCATTTCTTCAACTTGGAAAACAGAAAATAATCACAGGGGCTTAAGTCTGTCGAATAGGGTGCATGAGGAAGCAATTCAAACTTTAACTTATTGATTTTGGCCGTGGTGATAATGGATGTGTGAACTGGTGCATTGTCTTGATGAACAGAACTTTCGTTTTCGCTAAAAGCGGCTGTTTTTTCTTGATTTAAGCATTGAAATGCTGTAATGAGTTTACATAAACCTCGCCATTGATTGCTTTTTCTTTCTGAAGATAATCAATGAAAATTATCCCACGTGCATCCCAAAAAAACGACGCCATGATCTTGCCTGCAGATGGAACTATCTTCGCCTTCTTTGGAGCCGATTCTCCCCTTTCAATGCACTATTTTGATGTTCCTTCGTCTCAGGTATGAAGTGATGGACTCATATTTCATCCATCGTTATGAATTGACGAAGAAACTTGGCTTTATTGCGGTGAAACATCGCCAAATACTCGACTGAAACATCCTCACGATGCTGCTTTTTTTTCCATTGTGGGTAAACGCGGATTCTATCTTGCGCACAGCTTTCTCATGTCTAAATTTTCAGTTAGTGTGTGATGTACAATATTTTTGAAACGCCTACGATGTCTGCTAGCTCGCGGACTTTCAGTTGATGGTCATCCAATACAATTTCTGGCTTGGTCACCTCATTTGGTCGACCACTGCGATAATCAATTTGGCAGCTCCTTGGGCCTTGCTTCAACTCTACCACCCAATATTTTACTGTTGTAAACGAAGTATCAGATTCCCCTAAGAGTAGAATGTAGCTCAACTTTAATATTAGTTGGATTAAGACCTTTCAAATGAAAGTATTGTATCACATAACGATGACCAGTTTTATCCATGTTTACAAATTTGCTGAGAGCGTTCACTATTGATGGCTGCCAAACAATTACTAAACGACGTAGCTTCATCAAACTTCAGACTTAAGCTTTATAAGGGTGGTACTTTTTACCATAGTCATTTTTTGAAACAACAACCGCTATATATAAGTCAGGTCGGGTACTTCTGAGACTGCCATGGTACATTGCTTGCAGCCAACATTTAGATATCCCAGGGCCAATGAAGTCTTATAACAGATAGATAAACACGAGGATGTACTTATAACACGGCCATTATGTGCACCGGTATGTTAGTATATAATTCTGTATACATGGCAAGCAGCTTGCTATGAAATTGGAGATAAAATCACATTAATAAATACAGAAGAGGTTATGATTCAATGCAAAATGTTCAATTACTAATAGAAAGACAGGATAAAGTGTAACCTTACCTTGTAACTGTAATTTGTTTCCATTGCCCACTTTGCTACTGTTTCGATCCGTACCTAGATAAATATGAAAATTTGTCAGGTAGTTTTTCACTATTCATTTTCCTGTCCATTAAAAATACATATTTTTTGAAAGTGAATGTCCGCTCACAAATTAAAAACATCTGAAGTTATACATTCACATGACTTTATATAGTTTATTATTGGGTATATAAACTATTCTTAATAAAGATTTCTCTACCATGTACATAGTAGGTAGAGAAGGTATTGCATTCCACCCAAAAATTCGATACCGAGATTTCGCCGAAAATCTATGTTTTGAGGCTCCCTTAATCCAAATAAAGCATTTTTGGAAAAAAAGTCCGTATTTATATCTGTGTACCCCGAGTGTCTGTGAACAGCTCAATAACTCTAAAACGAAAAGGGGATAAATACCAAAATTAGTATTTAGGTTCGTAGCTTCCAAAGATGCGACACAAAGATTTTAAAAAAAATCCCCCACCCCAAAGTACACTTTATATGCAATATTTCTAAAAGAATCTGATTTTCTCAAAAATGGCTGTAACGATTTGTATCAAAACAGCACAATTTTAATACATTTACATGAAAAATAAAATGTATATCTTGAATTTTCTGGGAATAGCTTGTGAAATCTCCCTTATTTGATTGAATTTTGTATAAATTTGTATAACTAGAAAACCACAACAGATAGACAAAGATGTATTTCAGTAGAATTATAGAGATTATTATAACACATTCTGTGTTTAAAATGTTTTCGTAGCATTAGCCGTTTTAGAAATATACCAGGTTTTAACATGACGCTTTTCCGAATTGGTCATCTAACAGGTATGCTTGAAGTTGTGCGCTCCTCCTTTGTTTTTTTCTGTTCATCGCAAGCGCTTGTTACTACGAATGAAACATTGAATGTTTACAATGAGAAATCAATTTACTGCTGTGATTTTGTGTGAACAAATACAACATCTATGGCATCTTTATAAATGATGCAGTTTTTTTAAACTTCTTTCAGAAGCTTTTGCTTCGAAGGAGTGCTGATTGAACCCACTTCGTAAGACTATTTCATTTTTTAATTCATATCCAATTATTTGTTATAGTATCATTTTCAAGTGTATCTAAGTATAGTTTCTGTTCATTGTTTTAAGTCTTATATTTTATGACTTTTCATTATGGCTAGTAAGAGAAGAATCAGTTTGAATTTTAATTTTAGGAAGTGTTTTTCCAAAGTGATTGCTGGTTCTATGAGTCAAAGTAATTATATAATTGGTGAAGTTAAAACCACACACTGCGTTAACTGCTTTAATAAGAATAGAGTGTATACGCACTAATAAACTATAGAGAGTAGAGGGTAGAGAAAGTCATGTGAATGCATCACATCAGATATTTTTCTATGTACTACATTTTAATCCAATTAAGTCTTTGCACAAATATTTCATTATACGTACACAGGGAACAGCGACAGTCAAATGTTTAAAAACTGGTTTCCATACGCTGCCTTAGATTTCCTTACCGTTTCCATGCAATCGTGAGAAACAACTGAATGTTGACAGGACTTTAAAGAGAACGACCAAGAAATGAAAAATTCGAGGCTTAAATAACGGATATCTCAGAAATGGCTTATATCACAAAAAAACCTGTTTAAGTGTTTTAAAGAGATCTAAATTTTTGTGTAGTACACCTTCGTCTAACGCTTAACGTGTAGCAGTTATACAAGATTATAAAAAATCCCTCCGAATCTGGACTTCATAGGTTATTCCCCGAAAATTGAAGATATACATTTTGTTTGTTATGTAAATATCTTTAACATGCGGTATTTCAATTACATTAGTTAGAGCGATTTTTAGAAAGTAAAAAGTTTCGAAAAGTGTTTCACGTAAAGCGTAGTTTAAGGAGGAATTTTGTTGAAAATCTTTCTGTTGTGTCTTTGAAAGATACTGAAGCTAAATACCAAGTTTGGTGTTTATCCGACTTTTCGTTTTTGAGTTATGCTGTTCATAAACACACACACAGAGGGTCATGTTTCCAAAAAGGCATTATTGGGATTCAGGGGGCCTCATGTATTTCCGGTGAAATCTCGGTATCAAAATTTTGGGTTGAATGCAATACTTCCCCTATTTAATATATGCAGTAGAGGAGGTAAAAGTGCTTATTTTGGATTCAGGGACATCGAAACATTTATCTCGGGTGAAATCTCGCTACAGAAGTTTTGGATGGAACACAATACTTCCCCTATTTACTGTAAGTTATAGTGAAAGTAAAAATGCCATTGTAGTTTTCACCTTAATGTAGCGCTGAAGGTGAATGACTGATAGGATGATGTAGCTCCCCAAAAGATTCAGCGCCTTCAAAATAAAAAAGTGCACCGGGTGTTTACAGTGAACAGATCCAGATGCATCCCTTATCGTTCGTTTACATTGTGAATAACACAATATAATACCCATAAAATGCACATAGAATAAACAAATTACTTGGCGGGTACATAATGAGGGCCACCTGAACCAGATAATTTATGATCGAATAATTATAACTTTATTTTAACGAACATTAATATAGTTTATGGCGCACAAGTTAGTTTCTGAATATTTCTGCTTTGATAGAAATGTGCTACAAATGGTTAACATCTTTTCAGGACCCAGGAGTATTTATGGCCATGGAGCCGCAAAGAATTTTTCATGGCAACACGACAAAAATAATTTTAATGCATTTTACGAAAACCAAATATTTAAACATTTAGTCGCAAATATTAATTAAAGTCATCACCCTTGGTACAAACACAGTTATTCAGTCCTTGAGGTATAATTAATTAGAGCTGAGATGGAAGTGATAATTATTACGAATCCTAGTGGTTGTAATGATGTCTGTAGTAAATTCCTACTCATGTTCCTTATTTACACAGGGCAGATAAACGTGTATATCATTAAGTATATAAATGTAAAAGGGATTCCAGATATATACTAGGATTCAATATTTTCTGTCATCCTATTTTCTAAATATCCTTCAGCAACAGATGTTTTAAAACTGTCGTATTTTCTCCTGCGCTAACTTACGGAGTTGAAGCGCGTCATAAGCAGCGAATTGTATATTTGTCTGCATTAGCCAAGTCCAGATGCTGTATTATTATGTTTAAAATGATACTACAGTACAGGGTTTTCGAGATACCAGCCTCTTCATCTAGCATCACGTAAACCTCAGGGAGCGTGCAGCCGGCACACGAAGGAGGGCGAGTATGAAACACTGTGTTGCCGCAGAAGAAGGAATTTTAAATCTTATAGATGAACAACCCAGCAGCAGTAGTCGGGAAACAGCTCGTATAGTCCGCGTGTCCCATTGTTTAGTTCTCAGGATGCTGAAAGAACAGTTATTGCGATCGTAACATAGCCAACGGGTACAGTGTCTCACAGCAGCGGATTACGCGCCTGGACTGGCTTTTGTCAATGGTTCCTAGAATAAGGTGCAGATATGCCACAGTTAATTATGGCAATAGACGAAGCTACCTTTACAAAAAATTCGATTTGCTGTGAACTCATACCCGAGTTGAATACACGAAACGTTGAACTATAGTCATGAACCACACACTAGCGAAGGTGAAACCTATTTACGCGCTGACCTACTTCTGGTTTTGAAAGGGGGAGTGGTGCCTCCGTTTGCAGCTACCGTACCACGCGCTGTGCAAGGTAGCCAATGTGTGCGTTTTATTTCTCGAAAAATCTAAAAGATCTCCGTAGAAAATGATCATAGGAAAAAAAAATGAAAGATACAAAATATATTCCAAATAAAGGATCTGTAAGTGGTTTAAATTAATGTAATGACTTCCCTTCCACACGGTATTTGTAATATGTAAAAGATTAATGCAGTATTATACAATTTCCTTTTGTATCATATGGTATTACAAGGTACTTTTACAACTCTAGTTCTGCCCCGCTTAGACTTGTAGAAATACTACGTAACACCAAAGCACATTGTATAAAGCTGCATTAATCATAGTATAATACGTGTAATACACGAAAATTTCACCACTGCAATGTTCGTCGTTGTGCATAACCACCAGGGACTTTAAGTAAATAAATCAATAAATAAGGTATCTTTATTGGTTTCAAATTATTGAAGTTATTTCACATATATTTCCAGCATGGGTCATTGACCGTACATGTATATTTAAGATACAATAGGGTGACAAAATAAACAACAGAGAAAGAATACACAAGAAAAAGGAAAATAGTGATAAATTACGTTTGTCTAACTGAACAAATTTGACCTAGCTTCGAGCACTTGAGCCAAAAAATTGCCCATGCTTTGTAAGTTCCTCTGTAAGTTAGTCAGTAGATCCCAACTTGCCAATCTCTTTCTTGAGGGACTTAAGAATTTTTCTTTCAGTTTAATTGTTCGCTGGTTCTCCCACTGTGCACATTCCGCCAAAATCAGTCATCATCAAATCACAGAATGGGCAGATTCTCCTACCAGAATCATAAGTCATTTTCTGTGCCCTCCAGCCCCCTCCCAGTCCAAACCATGCCATTCCTGATCTTTCCTTTCTTCCTAAAGTAAGTATATATGCCTCTTTACAACAGTTCAATTTTATTTCATTTGCTAGACTTAGAGAAGGCTTTATTTTACAACCCGATTCTATTTCCTGTTGGTTGATGTCTCTTAGTCTTCTTTTAACACCTTTCCATATGTTTTTGTCATTTGTTTCAGCTCTTAGCCATACTGACCCCATTCCTATTCTCGTCAGACCCCTTTCCAAATCAGCTGCTCCAAATCTTAGGAGACAGGTTTTCTCGCTGGTATTTATAACATTTGGATTGTAGTGTGGAGATATCCCCCTGCATCAGCCTCAGTTAGTACTTCACCTGCTGCACATAGCAGTAGAATAATCGTGGTTTATTAGCCAAGTTTAAAACTGCTGATGACTATTTTTCTGAAGCACTTTCTGTCTTCTGCTCAGCATGGCTCACCTTCTACTTGATCTAGAAGATTATGTTACAAACAACCGATAAATTTACTGGCAACTAAACTTCTAAATGTACCACCATCAGCTGTAACAAAGTGCAATTGACTCAGACGTTGAAATTTACCCTTTAAGTATTAGAATACTCTTTCTGATTTGTCTATTCCCTTAGCAAAATTCTTCATCAGCCCCATTTTTGTATGTAAGGCGGTAAAGCGAAGTTACTTTCATCAACAAGTGGTTTTATTTCACACCTTTTTGCCCTATTATTACATTTTCTCCTAATGGCTACTCCCTAATTTCATAATGATTACGCCTGTCCCTACTGTCCCACTCACAGAGGAAGTAGCAAACTTTGGTGAACCTGGTTGCATTCCACTTAGCACATCTATGATTTTTATATAATTACAAGTCTATCAACCGTGCTCTGGATAGTTTAAAGATTTACTTATTGTGACCACACTGCAATATGTCATACATTTATTTCATATTAGCAGAGTAGGCTACTGAGGTTGATGATATAAATTCCCGTTATGCAAACGCACGGGAAAAATCTAAGAAGAGACGGCATTCTTGAGGAGCATGGTCTCTTACCAATGCACTCTTTACGGTAAAGTAATTGTTTCATTTTATGTAAAAAATACCTGATATTGAATTTCCATTTTCTGTAATACGTTATTTTTACCAGGCTGTAAAACGTTCTATTTATGAAGTCGAGATGATAGAATCCCAGCTTGTGCTTCAGTTAATCCAAAATGTCGCACAATATCATTTAATCCAGGTTGTAATGTCAAATGAGCCTCTCCAGTGAAATCAGGATTAGAGGGGCATGGTGCATGATCAGCAGAGGAGACAGAGCCAGGAGACGAAGTTTGTGCCTCTAAAGTATATTTTTCAGTTTTTTTTAATTTGTAAAAAATCATTAAATTTAATAAATCGTGTAGTGCGGTCGCAAATTGATACTTAATTGCCTGCTTATTTCTTGAGCTGAAACCAGATATATTAACCACACGGAAATAGCAGTCACTGGTGTGGTTCAAAGGTTTCCCTCACAGCATCGGCGGGCCAAATGGCATGCCTGAGTGCGTCTTTTAACCAACCTGTTAAAGTTGTTTGACAATTTGTACAACAGAACTTTGGAGCCGAATATTTACGTTTGTCTCCAGATTTACTGTAATGCTCGAAATATAAATTTTAAGCCGTCACAAGTAGGGGTGTGATAGTGTGATATTTTGTACTATACTCTTCTCATATGCGAGAGGTGATCAAAACTAAGGTTACAAGGCCAATATTTCTGGAGTTTCGTCCGTTATAGAGAAATTAGTAATATACGGTAATTCTAATATATGCGTTGGCAACTGTGTGGAACTTCAGTCACCCTCCACCTACAGTGCTAGTTGTAGATAAACACAAATGGCGACTTATTTGGAAAACTGGTCTCGCGAGGAAATTCGCTTCGTTATTCAATTTCTGCGGGCGAATTATGTAACCGCGGCTGAAATTCAGCGCCAGCTGATATAGGTTTACGTAGAGACTATAGTGTCTCGCCAGTATGTCGCAGAATGGTGTTGAAAATTTGCGGCTGGTAGAGAAAACGATACCGACGAGGATCGCAGTGGCTGACCCAATACGGCATCAAAAGATATAAACACAGCTCGCGTGGAGGAACTGATTGAGGACAACAGGAGGATCACGTTACGGCATATGACGGTAGAATTGGAAATATCGTTCAGAAGCGTTTGTCACATTTTCCACGATATTTCTGCAGTACCGAAAAGTTTGTTCCCGATAGGTTCCATAAAATCTGTCCGACCTACATACGGAGAAGCGCATGAGGGCAAGTCTGCAACTTTTGCAACGGAAGGGAGTAGTTTTCTTCTCCATATTGTTACGGGTGACCAAACATGGATCCACCAGTACACACCCAGCAGCAAGTGGTCGTCAATGGAGAGGAAACACGCCGCCTCTCCAAAGACAAAGAAGTTTAAGGTGACATCTGCCGTGAAGGTGGTAGCCGCAGTGTTTTGGGGCAGCGCGGGTCGCATATTCGTGGAGTTTTTGTAAAGAGAGCACACGGTGATTGCTGACCGATACTGTGATACTTTGACACGATTGCGCGAAGCAATCAGGATAAAATGACCAGGACTTTTCCCTGAGGGCGTCATCTTCCTTCACGACAACGCGCGACCTCATGAGCCCAGAAGACCACCACGCTATTGAAGCAACCTGGACCTCGACTTTCACTTTTTGCTCACTTGAAGGGGCACCTAGGAGGCCACGATTCGCTTCAGACAAAGAAATGAAGTACTTCGCGACAACATGGCTGAACATGCAAGGACAGGATTTTTAACAGGAGGGAATATCCATACTCATCCCACGAAACGATAAGTGCCTAAACCTATAGGAAAACTATGTCGAAAAATAATATAATGTGAGTGCTGTCAGTTGGCTGTGTTGGTTGTATGAAATAAAATGTACACTTTCACTGCAGGCTTTGTAACCTTAGTTTCTGACCACCCCTCGTATAACAGAATAAATTAGGGGAATTCTTACACAGACGAAACATTACTAGGTTATAAAAATATTGAACCTTATGTAAAAAGATAGCACATGGCAGATTTTTTATCCTAACTTCTTAACTTAATACATAATTCTGTACAAAAACAATACATCACCAACACAATGATTCGCTTAGTATAACAGGAACCGCGCAGATTGAGGTAATATAACATATTACAGCAGTTCAGCTGATTTACAAAACTCTTAGGAGGGTTTAACAGACCCAAAGTGTAATAATAGCATGCAAAGAACTCCATTTACCTGAAAGTTCCAGATATTCCTAAGGGGGATGATTTCCCGAGAAAGAAAACAAGAAAGAGAGAAAATTCTTTGGGATGAGAGACGAACTCATCTCCGTATGCTATATGAATGAGCACTTTTGTTATATAGTACGATAGCAATGCAAAAAAACTAATAATGATAATAAAAGAATAAGGTGCTACGAAGAAACTAATAATTTTCGTTTTCTGAGGGTCCATAATATGGTAATATAGTGTTACATAGTAAAATTATATTTCAGATGCGAGCCGCTCGGTATTCTCGGCGAATGAGCTTTTTTTATTATTATTATTATTATTATTATTATTATTATTATTATTATTATTATTATTATTATTATGTGGTACGATAGCAGTATCAAAGAAACGTTAGGTGGTACCATGAAAGAAACTGATTTTATTTTTGCGTTTTATAGTTCGAAAACATAGCACCTGATATATTATGCTATTCTACTCTTAATCGTGCTTTGTCAACCATATATATTATTTAATTGTTAGTCATAAGAAAAAAATTATATCTTTGTAACCCATGGTGTTAAGGAAACTTCCAACCAAGTCAAGTATGCTTTTCGACGCAGTTACTAAAGAAAAAAAGACTGTTTTGGGACAGGCCTTCAGTACAAAATGGTATTGTAATATATGCGGGAAAGAAAGACTCAAAATTCGACTCCCAGTTTTCACTAAGAAATAAACAAGTAAGGTTTTTTTTCCTATTATACTCAATCATGTGACACAGAATCGACGAATGAGATTTGAAGAGTTAACTCCTAAAACTTTCCACAGCTGGAAAATGCGGCGAAAAGGAACCAAAAAGGAAATAGGAAATCAAATAAGTGGGCCAAGAACGAATACTATATATCGTCAGTGTCACACAGCAAAGTTAGACGATATCATATTTCCTCAGAGACACACTCCGCGCCTGTCGTGCGAAGAAGTTCGCGCCGAAAAGTCAAGTGTCGTTAATAAGTGGGTTTCGCAGATTTAGTGTCCGGTCAATCAGTTGAGGCGTTGCGTCAGAGATAGTCATAAGCCACAAGATCACAATTTTACAGGAAAAGGTTTTAAACGTTTGAAGAAATCCTAAAATCACAATAGTCTAAAACATGTCACAAGACATTATATTGTCTTACATTTTTTGAAACGTTTTACACAACAAAATGTTATTTCATCCAATCCGTTTTTTATTATTTATGTAAAAATATTAAAAGCATATTGGTAATTTTAGTTGTAGCTTATGAATTTATCTCTGGAAATATACAATTATTAGATTTTCAATGCTTTATTAGTTTCTTTTCATCTAATATCACAAGAATAAAGTATAAGTATTAAAAATTGTTCATCATTTCTTCCTAATCAACATCTTCAACCTCCAAGTCCATCTCATTATCAGCTACAAGGACACGAAAGAATGTCAGATTTACCATTGGGACATAATCCATTAGTGTCAGTACATCCTGGTTTTTCTTTTTGTATATTTTCAAGGTTTCCTTGCATTTTTTGGACAAACTAAATGGATTGGAAGGGGCAGATCTACCTTTTCTAGGAATGGGAACTTCATAATAGCATACTTGACTGTAGTACTGAGAAAGCTGGAAGCTGCTGTCCTCCTCTTTAAACTTGAAGCTCACAGCGTCTGCAAAATGAATGGGTCCGTTATTGTACACTACCTTTTTCACTATGTCAGAATGCAGACGTTCCACATCCTTGAAATCTTCTCTCTGCATCATAGTGACAATAAAAGGTACTTTAACAGACGATTTATCATAACAGTTCTTCGGACATGCACGTTGTTGTCCCTGGTGACTTCAATTTTCTTTTTGGTTTTATCTGAAACATAAGACCTTCCTTCATTTCTCCTCCTTTTGCATTTTTATCGAGACCATGATTTCTTTACTGCGTTTCTCTTCTTTGATTTTGCAGTTTTAAAAGGGTCCACTTCATTAATTCTAGATTTGGTGTCAACTGAAAAAATTACAGATAATCATAAGCCACATATAGCATGCTGTAGTAACTTAAATAGTTTAATATCTACTGTATATTTTATGTGGTAATAAAAAGCACAATATCTTCCTAAGAGAAGCCCTAGGCTATATAAGTTTACCATTCAGGAATGTTTACTTCTTTTACCTGTTTATTTTCTGAGTATTATATTTAGAGGAGAATTCATTAGAAGTTGAATCACTTTCATCCTCATAACTTTCTACAGATATCTCGGCAAGTTTATCATTCTTCCCAGGCGGAAAATCAAGTTTTCTTTTCACTGACGCCATAATGAGTGTCCTGTGATTGTGTCTCAGGGAAAATATGAATCAAAGAATGAAGGAGAGAACAACACCTCCTTGTAATTTTGTATACAGCTGACAAATAGCAGCAAGTTATGACTGTTTAGAGACATCTGTCGGTGGAGTGTAGAATTTTAGCAAAATGTTGATTTGTTTAAATTGTGGCTTGTGACTATTTCTGACGCAATGCCTCAACTGAATAAGTTGTCCACAGAAAAAATTGACGGCAATATATTGGATAACAGATTTAGAAATTCTATATTAGTGTGGAAGTTCCCTAGTAGAACTTAAAATTTGTTAGAAAGTAAAGTTTATTAATACTTTCTTGAGAAGGGTTTCTACCACAAACAATTTGGTGGAGACAAAAATACGTATCTTAGCAAGTTTACCTTCTGTTAATTATTTAACACTATTTACTCTTGCGTAACCGCCATCCTGGATCTCAGTGAAACTCATGTTCTACCCTACTGAACTCCTGAGGCCATTACCTAATTTATTAAGCAGATTAAGCTATAAGTGTCATCCACTGCTACAGAGACCCAGGAAGAGAAACCAAAGAGAGATGGCGATGGCAACTTTGATCGTAAAAGTTAAAGTAAAACAAATTACAAAGATCTACAATAATGCACGCTTATTCCTCAACGCCGAGACCGTCTAAAATTAACCAAGATTACCTTCAACAAACAAGGAAACATTCTTCCATCGGGTTGTATCATTTTATAACACCCTGTATATACTTGTTTCATTGCTAGAGATGAGTAACCTAAGGTGAAGAATTTATACAGAGCATGGAGTGGTAGTGTATATTATAAGGGAAGTTTTGTGAAATGTGTGCCCCAAGCCATTTTTTAAACCTTAGTGAAAGATCGTTTATGACCAAGTTGCGTACGCTAGGACCAACCGCATTCATTCGTTTCTCTGCATTAACATCCATATAAAACAGTACAGTTTCAGCTCCCGTATAAGACAGATGTACACCATTTTTAAGGCAAGTCAGTGCGGAGTCATTTTCAGCTTGGCTGCCATGGCGACAGTTAATATATCTCGCTCTTGTCTTCCTGCCTGAGACAAATGATGGCCATTTTCTGCCGCCCATCTTTTAATATAAGTGGCCATTCACAGACGAGGAAAGCTGTTCTCCCTCCAAAAGCACGTTTGTATGTCCTTTATTTATCGACCAGAGCCATGTATGGTCTTCAGGTGTCACAGAGCGGTATTCACACAGTTTTATTACTGTCTTATTCCCTTGGCGCAGTGCAGATACCCAACTTGCTAAGCCACAGTATATCCAATTGCACTATCATTCTTAGAAATCCAAGTTGTAGAATCACCGCATTTATTTTGCTATAACATTTTTATTGCTTTCACGTGGTGCTTGTTTGTGTAACTTTTCTTATTTCCTGCTATTCTTGCAGCTATGATTTCAAACAAAATCTCATAGTCCCTTCTTTTTGAGAATCTATCGTAATTATTTACCATAGAGTAAATCTTACACATACAGGTTGAGTAAAGGGAAGAAAAATGGCAATTGGTGAATGAATACAGCAGTTGAAATGGTGCTCAAACGGTCCCGAGATCCCTAGAGCTTAGAGTTACCCGACGTTCGTCTTCTCAGGGTAAGGGAAAACCCCGGTAAAACCTTATCCAGATAGTTGATCCAAACCGAGATTCTAACTTTTGAATGTGAGGCAGACACGCTACGCCCCCCCCCACTACTCAGATGAGTAGTGATGGGTCGAAGGAGTCGGAGTCGTTTCAAAGGAACGCTTCCTCCTTTGGAAGTGTGAAGTAATCATTCCACTATTCGGAACTGGCACTTCCTTACTTCCAACTCTGTCGAAGTTACTTCCGCTCCGCCGGTGTACTTCCAACTCCGTCAGAGTTAATTCCACAACAGTTTTACTTCCTCTCCGCCGGAGTACTTCCAAGACATTTACTTCCAACTCCGTCAGAGTTACTTCCACTTCCAATTGCATCATTCCCTCAATTCCATTGCCATTGCGATATCTATCCAGTATGGCGTTATGTGTATTATTTGGAAGTCGCCTTAACATTGGATATAATTTCCTTTATGGTAAATGAGATGGCATTAATGCAACCTGCGTCACGTTGCAATTTGAGAAAAAATGTTTAAGTAAATTAAGTCAATAATTCTGACTCAAGTACTGATGAATCCGGGTTTGTGTCATTTATACAAAATTGATGTTAAAATCCCTATTGAATATGACAAATGCAATGAACTCCTTTTATTTGAATGTTAATACAGACTTCTAAAGAATACGCATAAACTTCATATCCCTTCCCCCCTGATGCATGGTTCAATACCAATTATGCTTCCATGAGAACATGAGAAAAGGACATTTCTTTTTTAGTTATATTCCATCTACTCGTACTTCCCACGTCATGCAGTGGTCATTTTAATAAGGGAATATTGCAGTAAGTTTAACGTTATGTACAGAATTCCAAAAGCACGCAGAAGCCTGGTTTTTTTTCTGTTGTAACCATTTAATTCCGATTATACTCCTATGAGAAAATTCCAATTTCTAGTTACATGTCTACTTAGTACTTCGCACATATGTAGCAGTTATACTAATATAATATTGCAGTATGTCTGTTGACAAATATTGCATTTTAACTCCCTAAAGCAACATTTTATGTTGATTGTGAGTTTTAGCCTTAAAATTAGTAGTGAGCCCTTTATGTGAACAGCACGAATCATGCATAATTACCCATTTAAAATATTTTTTTCATTTGTTACATTGTCGCTGTGAGCAAAATAACTTTTTGAAACAAGAAAACTCTTAAAGCACCATAATTAGCGACAATGGTATTTAATTATGAATTGCCATACGTCACATAACCTCATTTTAAATCAGCTGAAGCTGGTGAATGTTACTTCCAGTTTCGCTAACCTCATTTTTGTTGAAAATGTTGGTACTATACATTGCGCATTTTCCTTATCCGCTTCGTTGTTGGCTATCTGCCATAATGTAGATTAGTAGTCGTCAACAGCAAAACAGCTGATAATTCTGCATATACAAGTGTAACTAAGACGAACAATTTGTAATTTTCATTATTCTGTATTTGATACCTTGTTTTTTTTTCATAAAGTTAGAGTAATACCTTAAGAATTAAACTATTAAACTGCCTTAAGGCAGTAAACTTTGTCCCGTAGACTTACTGTTCAGAAGGATAAATAAAATAAATGTAAATCGAAGCATACCTCTTTTTATTAAATTCTCAAAATGTTCCGCTTCACAATAACATAAAAATCAGATCCCACAAATTATATTTAAATTAATTTCCCAAAATAATGTTTTATATTTGCTGAAACCACATTTATTGCAAAAGAATTTACCTCCACACTGTTCATAACCTAAACGTTTAACACCAATACAGTAATATTTAACGAAGTATCTAGGCATTAATTTCAATCTTAAGGCCAGTGTTGCGTTCCCTTAATTATATTTGCTTTACAGCAAATGGAATTTGTAATTATTCATGTATGTAGGGTCTACATTACTACATATGATATTACCAATATTACTTTATAGTTCATCATACAACGGGGATAAAAGCACAACATACTAGAGTAGAACTACAAGCCATTAAATCACAAACACTTGCTTATGTGACAGGAGGCATTAATTGTTAAAGACATTTGTGGCATCTCGTTGGATATATTTGTAATGCTTCCTCTTCATAGACTAGGGGAAGTCATTCCGGAGTAATACAGTGGAAGTATTTTCACCAATACTCCGGAATGAGGAAGTGGAAGCAATTCCGATGGAACTAGTTCCACCAAAGGCCGGAACTACTTCCTCGGAGTGGAACTGGAACTACTTCCTTGAAACGACTCCGACTGCGGAGTGGAAGTGTTGGAAGTAGTTCCGCTAAAGTAACCTACTCGACCCATCACTACAGATGAGTAATTTTACTTTCTCTACTACGTATAGTAACTTGGCAAAGTATTGCATATCACCCAGAAATTCGATACCGAGATTTCATCGGAAATACATGTTTTATGGTGCCCTGAATCCAAATAAAGCATTTTTGGAATCGTCCATGTGTATGTCTGTGTGTCTGACAGTCTGTGAACAGCATAACTCAAAAACGAAAAGTCTGATAATACCAAACGTGGTATTCGAGTTTTAGTATCTTTTAAGGATGCGACACAAATATTTTCAAGAAAATACCCTCACTCCAGACTACACTTCACATGGAATATTTTTCGAAAATTTTGATTTCCTCAAAAACGACTAACGATTTTGATTAAAATATATATTTAAGACATTTTCATGGCAAATTGAAACGTATATATTGAATTTTTTGGGAATGTCTCAAAAAGTGCCCTTCATTCTGAATGACTTTCGCAAAATAAGAGATAGACACAGCTATATTACACAGTAAATGTAGATCTCCTTAAAACACAGAAATTATGTCATACATTTTTTTATCGAGTGAACCATTTCCAAGATATTCCTTGTTATTTGTTTGAATTTTCCAATACTTATACTTTTCTGAAATGGGAATTCGTTATTCGTGTTTTTATGTTCTGGACACGCAAAGAGAATGAAATGCTCCACATATCAACCAGCTCTTAAAAGATTTGACTATCGCTTAAAGCTTACCACATTCCCCTTGCACCTACAAGAAAACTAGCAATAAGATTCTGCAAATTTTTAGCTCGATTAACATGAAGTAAACGGAGAATAAGCGTTTGTAAAAATATTTTGTACAAGAGTAGAGAAAGTCATGTGATAGCACATCAATTTTCTCGTTTGTTATAACTTTGGAATATTAATTTTAATTTACTAGCACTGTTCTCAAAAGTTTGTTTTAAGTATTCTGTTTTAGTAATAATGGAACAATAATCTAGCACACATCTTGAGTTCTTAGTAGAAACTATTTTATATACACGATTCTGCTGTTATTAAAAACAAATTCCAGTGATTGTCAAACAATTTGTACTTCAACAACGCCCGGCAATGTTGAGTACCTCAATCAGTTATATGTAGGAATCAGCTGCACATCCAATTAAATAAAACGCAGTTAGAATATCTTTAAACACAATTGGTTCATATTCCGCATTCAAGCAACTGGGTGATGAGTATTCAGATAGAGGAGCCTCCAGCAATTGAAGCAGGACACCGCACGTAGGTCATAGTGGACTGTCTGTGCTTTCAACGTGACCCCTGGGAGGAAAGGATTAAGAGGAGACCCGAAGGGCGACCAGATCCGGCAAATATGTGCGCTAGCTAGGACGGGGTGCCTAACGATTCCAACATGACACCACTCCTAAACGCAGCCCTACCTTATCCACCAGCAACCTGGTGGAATAAATTTGATATTTCCTTTTTAATGAAAATAAGTTATGTAAATATGTATATATATCAGTTAAATGCTTTAATTTTCAACATTTATAATGACGCCTAATGGAATCTATAGATTTTTAAAGTTTGATTTACAATACCAAGGCATTGAATATAGAGAAAATGTTGTACGTAAATTTTATTATTCTCCGTGTCTTAAAGTTACAGCTGCAATTAGTCAACCATGAGGAACTTAGACACAACTAATGAATACTATACAAAACTACTTCTTCGTCTTCTTCTTTCTCTGTTTAACCTCCTCTTATGTATGACTTACACCCCCAGGACTTACAGGCGGTGCCTGTGTCGAGGAGCAGACACTCATGGATCAGACAGAATATCCAGATGGGTGATCAGCCGATGCCTGGTATGGGATGAAGGAAGTAGATGAAGCGAAATGTTGGTGAGATGGATGAAAGGAAAGGCGATGATGGAGCAGTTGGTGGAATGAATGGCGAAACCGGAGAACCCGGAGAAAACCCGCCCAAACGCCGCTTTGTCCACCACAAATCCCACATGCGGATCCATGGGATTGAACGGCGAGCGGTCTAACCACTCGAACACAGCGCCTTGTACAAAACTCATAAAAGTAAATCCATAAAACTGTAATTGAGATCGAAACTACGTTTCCCTAGACTATGCATTTCATTTTCTCAAAAGTTATAACTTTAAGAGATACTCCGCTAAAGTTGTCCATATTTATCTTAAATAACATTTTGAAGGTGATAATTATAACTTTATAGTGCAGCAGAGGTAGATATTGATAAATTTGTCTGAAAGTTTGAGAGAAAACTTCATTATGTGAGAGAAAACAAACACTAAAAACTGAAATACTATTAACAGCTCAGTTCCTTTGGTTCAGGGAAATGAAACATGTATTGAGGCACAGTTAAAATTCTCTGTTTTTCATCGTTTCCGAGAGAAAAGTACTTAACATTAATAATACTTTTCATTGTTTTTAGAAGTTATGGCCCAACCAACTATTAAACTTATGGGTAACAATATCTTATGTAGAGCTAGCATCATATGCATATAATAATATTACAAGGATTATTCTTAATTATGCATTAGTTGTGACTATTATTTTCTTTGGGCACAATTTGATTGCCTCGTTCAAAATGACTGCTTTAGCTTCATTTTACATCCTCCCGTGCCTCATTTCGGTTTGTTTTTGTTGCAGGTTCTAACTTCGGTGACAATTTAGGTTCGGAAACTCGAGTTTTGAGGCAGTAAGCTGTATCAGGGAATCGCCGGAAGCAATTCGACTTGACTCTCACGAGAGATACGCCTCTTCGATTTTTATTTTCAATAGAGCACTAACTGCGGTGGACACTTGGCCATTATGCAAACTGCGTTGCGATTTCTGCGAGTGTTTCCTAGTTTAGTATAGAGATCTCCTCTTTGCGATTTATCTTACATCCAAACAAAGGTTTTAAAATATCCTGTTAATAGAAAACGGCACTTGTTTTCATGAATCTGTGGTTAAAATAGACAACATAGGACTCAACCTGGTTAATGTACAATACTTGTTATTTCTAGTTCCATGCCCAGACATGCTTTCAAACTCCTCAAACCATTGTGAGTGTATTATCGTTTTGTTTTAGTACTTTTAGATGGACTTTTATACATTTTGTGCAAGAGGTGTCAGATTTAAGCAGAAAATATAATATTTACAATGTTATGTACAGTGCCTCTTGCGGAAAATAGACTGATAGAAATGTATCTGACTTTAATATATGTCTGGACCTCTGGGGTGTATTATGCTCTCCTTTCAAAGTAACTTTATTAAGAATTACTTAAAATAACCAGAGGAGAACTTGCGGTACACAGCTATAGTCAGAATCGTAGTACAAAGAGCGCCAAAGAAAATCTCACTGCACCTCGCGTCTACGTCACATTATTTACCGTTGTACGTGGCCTTGCGAAGCCATGACCATTTCATTAGTTGGTTTAGACCACGCTGCAAGGATGCGCGAGTCCTTCTGCTAAATAGTTGCACCAATAACCACACCAGAGGTTACAAAATGGCGTAGAAACGAAATATATGTTTGCGTTCTCTATCGTACTGGCTGAAAGAGAAAGAGGTAGAGTGAGCGCATTCAGTTTCTCATACAGACCTCTTATCGTGATACATAACCTATGGAATACCGGCTAGTGCAGGACGCGCCTTTGAAAGAGTTAAGAGCTAAGGGGAAAATTTGATGACCGCCCAGGTTAGTGAAATGTAGAATGTGCAGTGTGAGAAGATTTTCAAATTAAATCTTGAATGATAGTCATTAAATACATAACAATACTTTATAACAAAAGGAAATCCGATGTGTTAAACTCATATGACTTTCTCTACTCTTGTACAAACTATCTTACAAACGCTTATTCTCTATATGCTTCATATTAATCGAGATATCGAGATGTTAATCTTATTGCTAATTTTCTTGTAGATGCAAGGGGAATTGGTAGGCTTTAAGAGATAGTAAAATATTTTAAGAGCTGGCTGCTATGTGCAGTATTCCATTCTCTTTGCATTACCAGGACAAAAAAATTCTGATGTGTTACGCTCACATGACTTTCTCTACTCTTGTACAAACCATTTTTACAAACTCTTATTCTCCAACCATTTCATATTAATCGAGATAAACATTTGCAGAAACGATCTTTTGACATACAAAGAGAATTTCATTCTACACATAGCGACCAGTTCTAAAAATATTTGACTATTGCTTAAGGGTACAATGTTCCCCTTGTTTTGTATTTGCAAGGGCAATATAAAAATACAGTAGCCTTCAAACATATACATATCTCTTAATAACTGGTTCTAGGTGCAGCACCATTCTCTTTGCCACAGTTTAATACTCTTTGCATATCCAAGACAAAAAAAATGAATAACGAATTTCCATTTGAGAGAAAGTATAAGTATTGGAAAATTTAAGGGAATAACAAGCAATATCTCGAAAATGGTTCACTCAACAACAAAAATGTATATGACATAAATTGTGTATTTTAACGCAATCTACATTTTTTGTGTAGTAAAATTATGAAGAATATTTTTAGAGACATTCCCAGAAAATTCAAGATATACATTTTATTTGTCATGAAAATATCTTAAACATATGATATTT
Source organism: Deroplatys truncata (assembly GCA_030765065.1). Classification (NCBI taxonomy): domain Eukaryota; kingdom Metazoa; phylum Arthropoda; class Insecta; order Mantodea; family Mantidae; genus Deroplatys; species Deroplatys truncata. The sequence goes on along the minus strand of CM060978.1, from coordinate 213,103,036 downwards.
TAATCAAAATTGAAAAAATTAAAATTTTCGAAAAATGTTCCATGTAAAGGGTAAATTAAGGTGGGGAGATTTTCTTTAAAACCTTCTTGTCGCATCTCTGGAAAATACTGAACCTAAATACCAAGTTTGGTGTTTGTCCGACTGTTCGTTTCTGAGTTATGCTTTTCACAGACACACGACACACACACAGACACACACACGGACATGTTTCCAAAAATGTTTTTTTTTGGATTAAGGGGGCCTCAAAACATATATTTCGTGGGTGGAATGCAATACTTCCCCTACTTACTATAGGCAGTAGAGAAAGTAAAAAAAAAAAAAAAGAACACTGTATTCTCAGAGTGGTATCAATGCTTGTTGCTGCATAGAATCAAACATAGCTAAGTAATAAATGAATAAAGCAGCACGTTTTCCCTCTAATTCAAACTACAATTGGTTAATAGTCCTTTAACATTGTGCTGATCATAGGAATACAACAGGATTATCGAAAAAAAATATAACCCAATTTTATTGCTATTATATGTATGTCATATTCGTTAAACCATAGACATAATTATCTCCAGTTTCTAAACATGATCAGTTAATTATAACAAAAGAGTAATTTACATTTAGTAAACGAATATCATGTCCACTTTCTGACAAGTGTGTAGACCGACTTCCCCACTTTCCTGAAATATTTTTATCCAGCCATTGCAATTGCTGTAACCGTGCGACCAACCGCCCAAATACCCACGATATGTCCACGAGTAATTTCGCTAGTATACGGCATGACTGGTTCTAAAAAAATAAACATCGTTTGTTTTCAATAACACCAGAAAAAGCAAAGGATCAGCCTCCCCTCTTTACCCCCTTATTTGTGTTAACAAGCAACCACTCTCTACGATAGGTAAGGTGAAGGACACGCCTCAAAAGACCCAGAAAACGAAACAAAATCCGCCAAAAATTTTCTTTGGTTCTATTTGTAATTTTACTTCCTTCAAAGCCTCAGTCCAACACCTATTTGCGACTAAGGTGACAGTAATAAAGATCGCTATTGTCTAGAAATATTCTTATTTACCTTTATTTATTTCGTTATTTCCAGCAAAGTTTGAAGTTATTGATGTCCTGATAAGCACATGTCCGACCTCCTCTTACCAACTTTTGGCTCACATATACATTACGTGAAGTCTGAGTGTTCTGACGGTCTTTTGTTTAGCTGTCTAATGCAGATCTAGCTGGAAACTCCCAAAAACATGTGCTGAAAACACTTTGCATATTAAGGACGGAAGACATTATAGTTTCAAGATAACATAGATAATTAATTGAATCGAACACGCAGAGTTCAACAGGTACGAAGCTGGTTGCGTGGAACTTAAAATAGAATGGTATTGTGAGGTAAGCCAAAGCAGGCAAGCACGTTATTCAGATGTTTATCCTGGGATTTGCTCACGCCAGAGCCTGGTCTTATCTCACGATACCAGCCGGAACGTCTTGGAAGGGGGATGCCAAAATGGAGTAGAAACGTCACGTCAAAGAAGGAAACAGGGAGGTAAAAGCAGAAACACGTCCAGATGGTGAGCACAGCCAAGACGAGGAAGATAATACGCAAATACGTGAATCTCGGCGTAAGCATTTCCAGTGATACAGTTTCGAGAATGAAAATACCATTCAGTTTTGAGAGAAACGGCGTGGCATTTCTTACACGGAATAATCCAATGAGAGGCTCTCGACATTTTTTTAAATATCGTTGTTAAAAATGTGGTTGTATTTGCCTCTAGTATAGAAATAATTTGCTGGATACTTGACGAGCAATCTAACGTTACTTTTGAAAAAAGTTTTTCTGTTTTTATTGTCTCAAAATGTGCCATTTTTTGGCATTTTTAAACAATACAAAGTCATTTCTATGCATGTTTTTGTGTAGTCTAAAAATGATTACTAAATCTAATGTAACATATGTATATTTTATCCACAATGAGGCCAATTCAAATAAAATAAGTACATAAAACAAAATAAACACTGCATTAAGCGTTTTCTTGGATACAAATACATTTCCGTTTGGCGCCACATTTTGTTCAGAAGAAATTTGTGGGTTTTTACATAATGTTTAACTTAGAATTCATTAACTATAGCATGTGTTAAAAAGCCTTTAAATTTCTGGAGATATTTAACTTTTAAGGAATACAGATAATCATAGTAACCTCCTTTTTTGTGTGTTTGATAAATAACGTAACATTTCTTAATTTTTTCGCCCTCTAACAGCAAATTATAATTACTCTAATTTATTTCAGGTTTTCATACTAGCTTTTGTTATGGGAAACGAGTTCTCATAGTTCTGGTATGGGCCACAAAAATAAATAATACTGAGTGATAAGCTAAGCCCACAATAGTCTCTACATCCTTCTATTGTTAATCGTCATTGATGTATTAAAGAAATTTAGTTGTCGTAGTTATACAGGACTTCATTTTTTCATTAGGATATTAGTATATAACATTTGTCGAGACAAAAATTAGATAAAGGAATTATAAATACATAGTGGGTATTTCTTATTTAGGTTTTTAGCTCGTAAGCTAAAAGCTATGTTCAATTAGTCCCGGTTGATCCTACTGAGCTCTTTGCGGTAGATTAGATGGGGCATTTGATTTATCAATTGGATTTTTAAAATGTCATATTATGGAATTTTCTGTATTTAGAATTTTATTTGTCGTTTATAATCTCTAAGTGCAGCTTTTATGAACTTGTCGATTCACATTCACACAGCTTCTTCTTCCTTTCAATTCACTCGTTGGAATGACAAACACAGGATTTTAACGCCCGAAAAATATCCATTGCCCTCCGCTGGGTTTGAACACGCGACCTCGGGAACATAAATGTATGGGCAGATATTGTCAACGATTTCGTGTTTGGACCTTACGAGTTCCTGATACATTGAACAGAGTCGTATACAAAACGTTCCTTAACATATCCTCCCACAGTTCCTAGTAAATGTGCCGCTGAGAATTCGTAAACTTATGTGATTTCAACATGATGGTGCGCCGGCACACTTTGCACTCGATACCAATGGAATTATTATTATTATTATTATTATTATTATTATTATGGAGACATGTGAAGATCCTAGTTTACGAGACTCTGGTCGATATTCGCATGGACCTGATTGCAGGATTATCGCAGCCGCGGAAGTAGTACGCCGAACTCCTGGAATGCTTAAACGTGAAGGACAGTCGGTGGGGCGACGCTGCAAATGCTACTATGATCATGGTGATCTCATTTTCAACAATACCTATAAGGGAACAGTTCTGCATTTGTTACTTATTGCACTGTGCAGGTCAAATAGAACACACTGTGATAAAAGCGTACGCTTTTCGTCTGCGGGATGTGACATTACTCTGTGTTGTGTGTTGTACGTTTTGGTTATTGTATATTATACAGGCTTCTTCACTGTTGTGAAGGTATTTTCACAAAAACAAGGATGGTTGAGATAAGAAACCGAATAAATCATAATTACATTATTTCTCTGTAACGAGCCCTCGGAGACCATGGGTCCCTTATACCAAAGTACTCCGAAGGTATCCGTGAACACCTCTGAAAGTTTGTCGGTGGAGTTCCAGGGTAACTTAACTTTAAACATTTAATGTTCAGGATATACGGAGTAGAGATTGCCCCTTAACATGTCTACATTCTTCTGCACGAAATATGTTGTCAATATTTTATGATAAGTTTCCACAAAACTGACAAGAGCTTGGTAGTGGTTTAACAGAAATCAAATGAATAAAACCTTTATGGTTTTACCTCGCTGTACAAAGACGGCTGAATATGTTTTTAAAGCTTATATTTTCCTTGATTTTTGAAGGCTTAAAACACAAATAAAACTGTAATATTGAACTTTTTGAATCAACTGTAAACATAGTAGGTTCACACAAAGCTAAAATATTCAGTTCTCTACAATTGTTCTTACATAATTTAGAGGAGTCTTTGATAGGTAATAATCAACATGAATATAATTAACAATAATGCAATAAGGTTTAACTCACAGTTTATCATAGTGATGGACAGAATTCTGGAGTCTTCATTTACATATTATTTACAATGGAATAAGTCCCTCGCTTAGGTTTTCTCGAGCACTATCCGTAAACTTATCCATGGTCATTCTTTTGTTTACCTGAAAATGAAAAAGAACACATTAAAATAAAAAAGTGATATATAATAATGCGAGAGATGTAAGAAATTAATAAAAAACAGAACATTGATTTCCTCAACACCTGAAACTTGGAAGTGTAGCAGTTTGGTCTAAAAACAGTTTTCAGAAAGGAAAACATGACAAAATTTCAGAAGTGTAAACAAATAATTGACATACGTCTTCGATAATATATGCAACATCTCTGCGCCACGCAACATCTCTGAGCCACGCTCGTGTAGGATAATTATATACAGTCGAGTGCATACAATTGCGCCGATAAAATGTATGTTGGTTTATGGTAGTAAGGAAATCAGCAGTAAAATCAGCAAGAGTAAGATAGGGGTGCCCATTGTCACCTAATTTGTTTAATAAATATATGAAGTAGTTTTACGATGGCAAGAAAAATTGAAAACGCATTTTAAAATTAAAAGAAAATTGATACATTGCTATTTGCTGACGATCAGATTTTGATTGCAATTTACAATGATTTACCTGTGTTATATAATATCTAAAGTGAATATAACCTTCAAAATTCATATGAGAAATAAAGAATTGCTTTTAGAGGAATTAAAACATTTAACAGAAAAAAATCTTTAAACAATACAATTATCTAAGAACAAAGTGATTTTAGCCATCGTGGATACATTGTATCGTATATTGATAAAGAGGAATACGTTGAATAAATTAAAGACATTTCTAGTAACAGTTTTTATTACAATTTTTTAAAAATACTTTTTAGTGCACCACATATGTTTAAACTTCATATAATAACTGTTATTCCAACATTGACTTATGGATATGAGAGTTGGATGCTGACTACCTTACAACAGAAAAAAGATAGAGGTTGCCGAGATGAGATTCTTGAGACCTGTGGTAGGTTACAGGCTCTTGAATAAAAGAGGAACGAAGACAGTAGGGGGTAGTTGGGATTCAGAGTCTAAGTGAAATAATAATTGAATACATATGAAAATGGCAGGATCATGTTAACAGAATGAATGAAGATAGAACATCTTTATAATACCAAAGTATAAACCAATAGGTAGGAGTGTTACGTGAATAAGGTGGGCAAATCAGTTTTCTTGAAAACGGAACAAGCCACAAGGCTTATGCCGTGACGGTGATGACGATGCAATTCTAAACCACCTCACGCCCAGCCCCCATCCCTTACCTGGTTCTCTCACTGCACTTAATGATGGACTTACTCCTCCCTTTTCCTTCGCTCCTGAGTCTGAAGCTGTCCTATGTTCATATGTTTGAGTTTCAGACTTTTTTTTATCAAACCAATACAATACAGACTCATCTAGGGGCTGGCTTGGAAGGCCGTTGCGAAGCATGCCTTTCAGCTACTCAGGTGAAATATGCACGTACTCCTCCCTTTCACCGCTCACCTAGGACTGACCATTGTCCATAAGCTAATACGTGCTTGTGGATATAAATTCCAACCAATAAGAGATAGTCTCAACCAGAGCTGCTTTGGAATACAAAATGATAAGGCGTTTCCACCACTCTTAAATAAGCAAAAGTACCTTAAGGTGCAAAATGCTTCTGCACGTTTCCATGTACTCGACTGTACAACAGTGGTAAGGAAGGAATAGTAGTCTCTTGTTTACCCCTTTGTCGTGTAGCTTCGGTCAAAGGGTAAATTCAGCCAAGTACTTTACCTAATGAATGGCGTATACAACGTTGAAAAATTCACATTTCGTTTTAATAGTTCAACCTTGTTCTTTTTAATTACAAAGTGCCTTGGCATGAGTTTATATTGCATAGAAGAGAAGCTGGGATTTATTAATTGTAACCTTTTATTTATTTCTTTTAAGGTATTTACAATGTAAATATATATCAAGATTATGTATCCAATAATTGTTTTATTCTGCGAAATATCTATTTATGTGCACATTAGTCGTCCTCCATGGTGTAGTGGTTACATCTAGTTCCCGAGGTTGCGGGTACAAACCCGGTGGAGGTCGATGGCTTTTTTCGGGCGTAAAAAATCCTTAGCATGGCTTCCTTTGGAAGGGAAGTAAAGCCGGTTGTCCCGCGACGTAGATTTACGGTACGTAAAAGAACCTCAAGCCTGATAAAGTGGCGTCTGAGCAAACTTTCCAGTCTCTCACGCCCAATATAGAATGGGACGCTAAGGACCACAACAGTTAAAGAGCGTCCATAAATAAAGCTCAATTTACTTATTGTGCACTATTAAATTCGTTTATAGAAGATAATAACGCCATACTATATATTAAACTCCTCCTCCATGTTTTACAGTTGTGTAAAGGTATGGATCCTTGAGCGCAGAAAATAGACAGCCTAACTAATAAAGAGTTGCAACTACCTCAACGGCCTAAGTTTGTAACTTAGGTTCAGAGGTAGTGCTGGAGAAAATATTAGCTTGTAGTTTAGGTTCAGAGGAAGTAGTGGTAGAAAATATAAGTTTGTAACTTAGGTTCAGAGGAAGTGGTGGTAGAAAATATAAGTTTGTAACTTAGGTTCAGAGGTAGTGGTGGAGAAAATATAAGTTTGTAACTTGCGTTCAGAGGTAGTGGTGGAGAAAATATTATTTTGTAACTTAGGTTCAGAGGAAGTGGTGGAGAAAATATAAGTTTGTAACTTGCGTTCAGAGGTAGTGGTGGAGAAAATATTATTTTGTAACTTAGGTTCAGAGGAAGTGGTGGTAGAAAATATAAGTTTGTAACTTGCGTTCAAAGGTAGTGGTGGAGAAAATATAAGTTTGTAACTTAGGTTGAGAGGAAATGGTAGTAGAAAAAGATAGGTTTGTAACTTAAGTTCAGAAGAAAAGGCGGTAAGAACTATAAGTTTGTAACTTAAGTCCAGAGGAAATGGTGGTAAAAAAGTGTAAGTTTATAATTTAATTTCAAACGAAAAGAATGTATAAATATAAGTTTGTGACTTAAATTAGATGAAATGGTGGTCAAAAATAAGTTTGTAACTTAATTTCAGAGGCAATGGTAGAAGATATAAGCTTTAACGTAGGTTCACAGTAAGTGGTGGTAGAAAATATAAGTTTGTAACTTGCATTCAGAGGAAGTAGTGGAGAAAATATAAGTTTGTAACTTACGTTCTGGAAATGGTGGTAGAAAATATAACCTTGTAATCTAAGTTCAGAGAAAATATAGGTTTGTAACATAAGTTCAGAGGAAGTGGTAGTAGAAAATATAATCTTGTAACTTAAGTTCAGGAAATGGTGGTAGAAAATATAAGTTTATAACATAAGTTCAGGAAATGGTGGTAGAAAATATAACTTTGTAATCTAAGTTCAGAGGAAATTGTAGTATAAAATATAATTTTGTAACTTATGTTCAGAGGAAGTAGTGGAGAAAATATAAGTTTGTAACTTACGTTCAAGAAATGGCGGTAGAAAGTATAACTTTGTAGTGTAAGTTCAGAGGAAGTGGTAGTAGAAAATATAATCTTGTAACTTACGATCAGAGGAAATGGTAGAAAATATAAGTTTGTAACTAAGTTCAAAGATAGTTGTGGTGGAAAATATACATTTGTAACTTGCGTTCAGAGCAAGTGGTGGTAGAAAAAGCATTACTGCTATAAAATTAGATAATATAAATGGCGGTACAATATTACACTTTTATTAATTTGTATTTATGGGTAGTATACATTCAAGGAGTATAGAGAGTTGTCTACAAACTCAATGCAACAGAGTGCCTCAATAAAAATCCCCACAAAGCTATAAGAAACATCACGTTACTTAGGCTTCTCTACAAAGAGGCTTTTCTTCCTGCAACGTTTATGAATTGAAATGGGGACGAAGTTATTAAACACAGTTGTTGGAGATGAATACTAACACAATGTAAAAATACCTTCATTCTGAGGATGGCTGTGAAAGACTGAGAATGACAAGGAGAAGTAAAAAAACTGAATGCAGAAAGTATTGGACTGAGAGAAAAGTACAAAAATAGAGGGAAAGTGAGAGAAAACCAACAACGAAGGGAACTCAAAAGGGTATAAACACAGACGAGAAAAAGTTTAATATATTACAAAGAACCAAACGCAGAGAAAGGGCGAACAACGGGAATAATAGTTTGCCTGGAATTCAACGAAATATCAATGCGAAAATGAAAGCTGACTGCGGTGAAAAGAACAAGAGAGTCATGTTAACCTGATCGCTATTGTCAGCATACTAAATCTCTAAGTTAAGATATATGATATAGGCTACAAATGTATTGAACTTTTGAAATACGGCCTTTATTCAATAACATGAAGTTTGAATCCATGAAAAAAGCAATTTCAAACGCATCAACAAAGGGGCTGCAAAACACAAAAGAGATTTGAAGCGGATAGGAGTTTCCTTTTGCATTTATTATAGAACTATATGGATGCTGCATTTTACGTACGTATAAGATTAAGGTATTATCCTAAAGCGAGATTAATTTTAACAATGAAAGATGCCAGCCATGTTAGTTAATGCATATTCAGATGTTCATTATTGTTCCAGCGTTCCTCATTTTCTAGCTTGAAGGTCTTGACAGATGTCCATTGCTAGAGCACAGGTGCTGACAAGTGAAGCATTGTATTCAGCGTCAGATGTGAAAAGAAGCGCTTCTCCTTTGTTTCATGTCACGTTACATTTCCATTTACTTACTGGAAACCCTTTCATATTCAAAATTAGCTGCAACATACAATTCTTCGCTTTCAAATGAATCTTAGGGAGCGCATTTTGAAATTTGCATTTAGACAAACATCATTTAGGCTACAACCTCAAGGAAATGCTGAACTTATGGCCTCTCATTCGCAGCGCAACCTTCAGTGGAGATTAAGTTTGAAAGTTTATGTATGCGTTTTTGCTTTTTAGTAAAATTAATACCTAGATCATAATTATCAATTTGTTCCATAACTCATTAGGCATGATTAATGCTAGGTATAGAATATGCTTTTAAACATTCATCCGAAAGCCTTATCGTTTAGGTTGTGAATGTATGAAAGGCTTAAAAGTAAGGTCCGCTTTGCAATAAAGTAGGAGCTACTAAATATTTTTTGATGATTTATTTTTTACCCAAGTCTTCAAACCTTACACTACCTTTCTACCAGTTATCAATATTTTTTTTTGAAAATTTGTCTTATCGTAGCATAGGATTTTTAGAACCATGTCACAAACTTCCACCGCCAGTTCATTTAGGAAACATATAGCTGTTTCTGGAGTTAAAGTTTTCTGTATTTAAAATGAGCTGTGACAATTTCTGAGCGAACATTTTGAGGCAGCATTTTAACACTTAAATGATTTAAGTATAATTATATAATATAAAATATAATAACAGCCGCCTTAAAGCAATATAAGTGTACAATAATATATAAAATGTATGTAACAGTCATTGTATTATGTTTATATTACTGTGTACATGTATGATAATGTTATGTGAGAGTATTAAGTAATTTAATAATGTTGGAGCTGTGAGAATAGATGCCGAAAGTTGTTAACAATGAGGTAACCTGGAGGCAATAATGAATTGGAAAGTTTAATAATGCTACTAGCAATTCTTGGAACAATCATGTAATATTTTAAAACAGTTTATAAATAGCCAATCAACAACTAGAAGGGCTAAAAGTCAAATAAAAGTATTCTATTGGAGTAAGATTAGCCAATCAGAGACTTGAAATAGATGAAATTTGCAAATTAGGCGGTAGAAGGCAACGTACCTGAGCAATTTGTTCGCTCGGTACGTATTCAGTGTGAGACAAAATTCATTATGGCGAGAATATTATAAAGTTTACGTGTTAAAAAAGTGCAAGTAATTAATAAATAATCATCTCACAGCTCTCTATATCAGTGAAGTGTTATTAAATCGTGTGAAGGATTAATAAAAGGAGTGAAGTAAAAATTATAATTCGTGTAAGCCTATATTCTTTAGCCGCATCACCCCCTGCAAAGAGATACATGCTTCTACAAATTAATACTGACGCAGCCGCGACAAACATATATATATGCATATATATATATATATATGTATATATATATATGTATATATATAATTTAGAGAAACATTAAAATACAAAGTTGATTCTTAAACGTTGGGACGAAGGCCACCGGAAAATAAACTTGGGGCGAAGGCTAACGGAAACTTTGTACCATACGTGGGGCAGTTACTCCAACAAGTTTGGCTCCCCAACAGTGGAAATATAACACAACTTCTTCAAATTGACTTTTCAACAGTGAGGCATTGAGCTATCTCAAATTAGCGCTTAAACGAGGGCAAATAATAATTTAAAGGCTATATACCTATTTCAGTTTGCGGTAAATGTATGAAAGATTCTTGAAGGGCCTAAATAATGTTTTGTCTAACTTACAGATTCACATTGTTTTATTTCAGCTACTCTGTGATAATGATCTGATTCCCGGACCACTAGTTTGAATCCCCCTCCTGACAATAACGATACCAAAAGCGCAATTTCTTTTTCCATGGAATCTTATACAAAGAAAAAATGCACCTCACAAGCTGTACGATTGTTTTATGGATTGTCGGAGAGCTTCTATTAGAAGGAACCACCAAAACATATTCTACATCAGAATAGGAATTTAATTCATTGTAAAACCTGTGCAGAAAGAAAGCTTAAGGTATGTACAATGGAATCAAAGAATTAGTTGACTAAAACATTCAGTTGTTTGAAAACATACTTTAAAAGCATTCGTGTAATTAAAAGGTTATAACTCGAAAGATATTTACTGCAGAAATCTGTGGTTTGGTTTACATTTTAGATGGAACTATTACATCGTTGTTGGTGGCATTTTCGATGTTTTCCTGTTCCCTCGGATGGAGCTCGTGCGGTACTGAGGTGGAGCCGAAACGTCACGACAAGCAGGGACGTGAGTATAAAAACTCTTCTGCTCATGCTGTGGACGTCACACCTCAACGTCAATCCACTAAGGAAACATACCTTTAATTATCTGGGGTTATTAATAACCTACGTTAGGTGTCTCACATGTAATTGGCTGCTTACAGCAATACTACTAACAGTACGTATAAAATTGTTGCGTCATATAATACCTACACGTATGCGGATCACGTTTGGTTAAAATATGCTTTAGCCCTACTGTTAATATAGCATCATGTCAACGATAAATAAGAGAATATTACCGAATTTAGCGAATACCCTTTGCTTATAAAAACACCTTTGATCTTTCTGTTTCTCTATTGCTTCTGGTCAGTCTAGGCAATTTAAGGCGGAATCAGTGTCCTCTCTCTCTATGTTGAAGATAGAAGCACAGCCTTTCTATCTATTGCATAAGGGCAGTAATAATGAAGTAATTAAGCGAGAGCTCCTGTGCCGTGGCCTGGTGAGTTACGAGAGCGCATGTTTCCCATCCACTGAATGCGCGCGGGACCGAGTCCACCGATGGTGGTGCGGATAGGACCGCTGTCCATTGGTGATGCATTTGAGAAGCTACGATACGTAGCAATCTGTAAGTCACAAAATATAACATTCCGGCTGTGCGAAGCATGGTGCTAACTACATCACTCTCCATATCGGCTACCTCTGCCATGTAATGCGGGAGTGGGGACGACAGACAGATGGACCCACAAGGTCTGTCCTGCCACAGATTTCTAATGAAGGTAGAGCTTTTTGTTATTTATTGAGCTAAATCTCACAAAAACTCGCTGACCAAAACCCTTGTGCGTGACGGATACCTTGGTTAATTCCATAGTAATGACTTACGAACACACTGAACTTAACATTCTCGAGATAGATTACTTCATCTCCCCTTAAGTGAATACTTCATGTCTGTTCGTATTTCAAAAGGCAATAATATACAACATGCGTGGTAAGACAAGTACTTCAACATACATCTGGCATCTTTAAATCCTATGATGCCTTATAGCTCTTAAGTAGAGGACAATAAAGGCTATGCTATTTATTTATTATTAACCAACTTTTATTGAAATTTATGATTCATGATCTAATGTTAAAATACACTACAACGTTGAAAAGCCAAGGTAAATATTATTATTATTATTATTATTATTATTATTATTATTACCAGATCAGTAAGAAACTAAATGAGTAAATACAGCAACTATCTTCAAGCATTTGCAGATGTTTTGAGGGTATAACAATGAAATACTTTAGACCCTATAGTAATAGACACCTTCCTGAAGAGAGAGAGAGAGAAATTGGCAGAGTGGTAAGCCTCTGTGATCAGATTACAACCAATTAATGGCATCAAAACATTCAGCGCCATCCATTTGTTGAGACAAAAACACCTCGAGTCGTCAAATACATCTAGAGGATTCTATACGTTTCCAACATGTTAGGATATTTTCAGGTGTAAAAATCCTTAGTAAATAGAAGCCGCAGAAATGAGATTCCTAAGGAGCGTCGCGGCCTACAGCTTATTAGATAAAAAGAGAAGTGACGAGATCAGAAAGGAACTCGGCATTTTTAAGTTAATAGAAAAGATACACCAAAACAGAACCAACAAAAAAGAACACGTGGATAGAATGGAAGATTACCGCATCCCAAAATAGTACTAAATTATGAACCGACAAGAAATAGAAAAATTGCCAGGCTGAGGAAGACATGGTCACAGCAAAAAAGCGTTTCGAGGCATAATTCTTGTTGATGATGATGATGATGGTGATGAAAAAACCTTAGCATGGCTTCCTTCGGAAGGTAAGAAAAGCCGGTCGTCCCGTGTAAATATACGGCACGTAAAAGAACCTCAAGCCTAATAACGGAGCCTCTGAGCAAAATTTCGGGTCTTTCACGCTCAATATAGAATGATGTGCTAAGAATCATAGCATTTAAAGGAGCGTCCATAAATAAATAACCTTCCACTTAGCCTTCATTTTGTTCACTTCACTAATTTGAACTAGTTCAATTTCTCCATCACTTCACTTCCTTTGTTATGTAATCTTTTCTTCCGGAAGTTTCACTCGCTACGAAGTCGAACACAAGTCTTCTAAAATCTCTCGCCCCGCACTGGAACTAGGTGCACGTCACAGTATCTGTGACTAACTCACTCGGAGAACCGTACTTGATGTCGCAGCAGAAACGCGCTTACCAGCTGGCCTACTCCTCAATGAGCCACTCAACTAACTCTTTTCTCGAGAACACTCACTTATATAGGCAATAGAATTTTCATAGAACATTCTGGAACTATCTGGACACACTTCCAAAAGATTCTGGTTATCGTTTATGCTGAGCGAGTGCGCGACTTATCTTTGTTTATCTCTTACTGCCTGGCGCTGACTTCCCGGTAACCTTGAGGCATAGCCGCTGCATCATACTATATATATTTATTTCTACATTCGTTTCGGCATTGAAATAATTATTATTGACCACATAAAACCGAGTCCATTGGGAAGGTCGAAGCTATTCCCAGCAAGATGTAAGATTCTATGAACTTGACCGATTTAATTGTCATACCTTCTATTCTCGAAAGCCGTGATACCGCCCACAAATGCTGCACATTTACTTTCTCGGGAAATAGTAAATGCTTCTCTTCCAAGGAAGAAAAAAGAAGCACGAGTTCAAACATAAACTCCATGGATTGGAATGTGCTGCAGACAGTATGTGCTATAAACATTTTCCTTAAGTTGTGCGATGCGCCTTTTCATCTCTTCGGCAACAACAGTTATTGCCAAGATAGAGAGACAGGGCTAAGTGAAGAAGACAGCACTGTCATACGTGTTGACAGTTTGGGGTTAAAACTTGGTGAAGGCAATCGTCTGCTCCAGACTTCGCTTTCTTCCCTGAAAGTGACAAGATATAAGACGAAGACTGGGGTACACACACGCGCGCGATATACAGAGATGTCACTAAAAGCGGGGAAAGGGACGACTATAGCACGCCATCATGTTCCAACCTTTTACGTCAGCAACCATTCTTTCTTTACCGCAGCAAGGCTCTGCCTTTCTTTAGGCTGGTTCGCTGATAACCTGGGGTTTTCCTGGTGCGTTTATCTGAAGCTTTTTGAGTCTTATCTGGAATTTAATTTACAGTAAATGCCGCCTTAGGATAAGCTTTAAACCTTGTATTTTGATATAATAACCAATAGTGTTAGCATGGTTTTCTGTCCAAGGGCAAGTACTTCACTGCAAACAAGGCTCCCTCCATTCTTTTCACGCTTGTATTCGTTTCTCAAATGAGCTTTTAGCTTTATGCTATCATCTGGTATCTTTTAGTGCTCATCTTTTCCCTATTCAGCAGTTTTTCTTACCCAGTGTCTCAGCGAATTTCTCTTCCCCTTATTAATCAGTTTTAGCATTGTTCTTCCTTATCTCACTCTTTCTAAACTAGTTTCATTACTCGCTTTCGCTATCTTTTTACATTCTCCATCCTTCTCCATATACGCACGCTCCACGCAAAGGAGTTCACTAATCTCTTCTTTAGTTCATTCTTCCCGGTTCCAACAAAAATGTCTTTCGTTATTAAGAAGTTCCTTTTTTGCCTGGTCTCACAGCAATAGCTTACTGAGTCGTCTGCTGTCTCCATTACTTCTTCTCGAATTTGCAAGTGTACCTTCTTTGAACTTCTTCCTGTAGCCAGAGTGTTTGTCCTGCTCGCATTTATATTGTTCCCATACTTCTCATTGTTGAATTCCTTAACATCTTTTCTCTTACGTTCGTAATGTCAGATACTAAGTAGATTTTATGCACTTTGTTGTTTTTCTCCCTGCTAATATTCTTCCCATTTTATGGATACTGTTCATCTCTAAAGTTTCAAAATAGATGCTGGACACACTTTGTCATACTTCCTTCTAACAAACATTATCTGTATTCTGGCTGAATGCTTCATATTTCATTATGTATTTCCGGCATACACAGCTTATTTATGAATTTACATATTTCTTCTAGTGTATTGTTAAGTTATTTTTCCATATCCACAAATGTCAATACATTTCTCCACCACTTTCACAATTCATGACATTTCTCATACTATCTATGAAACCGAAGTTTTCTTAATTCGCCTGCCGTATTAGGATGTGGATGTATCTCTGATATTCTCAGTAGAGCATTTGCCAAATAAGATATCAGGTTTATAGTCCTAAAATAATGTTCTTCACATTAGATTTCTTGATAATTTGTATCACACGTAAGTCCTCATTAGCCTTGACCATTCTACGAGATCGTTGCACAAAGAAAGTGTTTGTTTTTTCTTTCTTTCCTTCATTTCATCTAGCCCATTGGGGCTTCCATAAACTCCTTATCAGCTGTATTCCACTGAAGTTGTAAATCCTTTCCTTCGTTCTTTGTTATATGCATTGCCTCTTCTGGCCCTTTCTTTGTTTGGTATATTAATATTTCAATTTGTCCTCATAAGTACGAAATATAATTACACAAAGAGGATGACTGCACTTGTTTCTTAGTTAAGGGGTATGACCCTACGATTATTCTAATGCTCCTTTCCACTTGTGACGTATTAAATAGAAGAAATTTAATTTATATGCTTGTAACTGAAAATCTCTGCTTATTTATAGTAGGTGATTTCAGGTGATGTTACCCTCAGAAGTAGTTCCTTGTATATTTAATATGCAAATTGCGAAATCTCTGAGTTCAAGTAACGTTGTATCTTAAAGTAGATGGAACATTTTAAACGAATCTATTCATTTCATTGTAACATAGTCACCCAAGAATTCAAAATCACCCCGTTACTTTATGCAAGTAGTACGTTGTTTTCTACCCATACTGATAGAAATAATAATTTGCGACGTTAAACTTTTAATGGAGCTGTACGAGTATATAAATCATGATATACATTATTTAGTTATTTAGCAATTTAATATTATTAACATAAATATTGTTGCCGTGCGCGCGAAGCTACCTGCGGATCGATAAGCCCATCTGGGATCGGCACCTGGATAGGATCTCCACCGGCCTTTAGAATAATAGCCGCACAAGGAACCCATTATGTACCATTTCCTCGCAATTTTTACTCCTCCGGGAAGATTTCTTTCAACCTTTTTCAGTAGCTTCCCCTTCTAGAACATTCCGCTTTGTATGTGGGGTCCATTCAAGGGCTGCTCTTCCCCGGGAATTAGTTAAGAATTTATGAAGTTAAGTTCATTCAAGAAGTTGAAGGGTTTGGACGGTTAAAAATGAACAGTGTCGAGTACCGTTCAGTTGGGATTTGCGTATCTGAAGTTCAGTTGTGATTCGATTCGACAGATTAGGTACGTTTTGTTTTGAGTGTTTGTCAAAAGTGTCTAAGGTGTAAAGTTTGTGCTACGCTGCTGAGCACCTAAATTTCAAATAAAGCGTGTAGCAGAAACTGCTGTTCTCATTTGTTACAATATCAATTTGTAATTAACAACAATGCACACGTTCATAAAATTAAATCATTCAGAGCAAAGACTGGGGTTATTAAAACTCCAGCTGATATTTGGTTTTCATTTTCAACGAAGTTTCTTTTTTGTTTTACTTGCCATAAGCTTTGTCACAAAAAGATCCCCTCCCAAGATGATTCTACTTCTATTCTGAATACAGCTAATATTATATTATTTTACTATAACTCATATGGTGCGACATATAAAATCCTTCAGTAGCTGCTTACTTCATAATACTTCTCACTCCTCCGAAGGAGAAACGTAAACCCATGTTACGAAAAGCAGATTCTGCAAGTCACTCAAGCCGCTCCAACTCTACATATATCAAGCTTTTACTCAGTCGAATTACTTGCTCTCTTAACAGAAATGCAGTACAAGAACATGTGATGCGTTTTAAACTTTTCCGTTCGACCTATAACTCTTGACCTCGCAAGAAATGAACTGCATGAAAAGTACTCAGTTGTAAAAAAAGTTTCTATTCTGCTACCTGAAGTTAGGCATGTTGGTCTGACCTAAAGCATAGTTTCAAACATGATTCTTTGTGGCTTTTGCTTCTTTTTCTACATTCTCTTGTTCCTTTTCTTTGCTTTCACAACTTCCTGAACTGTTCACATCCCGGAGTTATGGAAGCGGTGAAGATAGAAATGTTATAAAAATATGAAGACTGAATTTTTCAAGAAGCCTGCTGTTGAAAGAGAAAATATCTTTGACTTTCCCTCATGGCTTCAGAATGTTCTTTTGAAGTTACTTTTTCTCGCGTATTTGCTTAGGTGGCAAAGAAGAAACAGACCATGAATGTATAAAGTAAAGTGTAAAGGCGACATCTATTAGTAAAAGAGAAGCAGTAGTGGTAAAATAAAAAGGCAACCTCTATCTAAGCCCAAAGCTCTAGTTTTGGCCCGACTGTGTTGGAGTGCCGATTATGAAACCCAGCAGTGACACGAGTTGGTGCAAATAGAGGTTCTCTTAGCGAAAGTAGTTTCAAGAACCATTACGTCTGACTGCTTTCTGTAATTAAAATAGCACAAAATATTTCATGAAAGTATTTAGTAATGGAATACTAAGAATAAAAGTACAGTTGTTTATTAATTCTTGAATGGTATCATATTGAGACAAATAATAATACATTAATTAGTCATTAAAGGAACTTGTTCCGTCAGGTAACCCCAGAAAGTCGCAAAGTCCTGTTAAGCAAAATCTTTAGTTCCCAAACATTAAACTGGCAATTTGTTAATTTTTTCAGGAGGGTTAACTTCTAGCTTTTCTAGAGTATCTCGTATCAGGCCTCTGTCAAAAACCAGCCGGCGGTATACTCAAGTAGAAGAGCTTCTGCAAGTGTGATTATCTCCTCTCTATATAAAACTTCTCCGATGGAAAGTCGGACAAAGACCACAGGAAGAATAATTCAGGAACTGGAGGCGCAAATGGGAAGCAAAATGTTAGGATGTTCGCTAGAAAGGAAATGAAGGAAATGAGAACGAACAGGAAGCACATAGAGAAGAAGAATTCTGTCCAAGACAGTCATACTTATGAAGATTAAGATAATAAACCACATTATTTGCTTTGCTAGAGTAAAATGCGCTGTATAACACCGATGGGCTCATGAATATTCTGGAGTTACTGAGAAATCATTTGTGTGTCCACACAGCGTAAAGCAAGAGAAATACGTTTACGATCCTGTACTAGGAATCATATTTTTAAAGATTAGGACCTCTAGTTTCCAAAACTTACGTTTTGCATTATTTTCAACTCAATATCAATAAACTACTGTCTGTAAAGAGGCCTTTAGTATCACTTATGACTGATGATTCCACACTTTTGTTCTAAAAGTCACGAATACCCTGAGACTTCCAGATCATTTATACCTATTATTGAAGATCAAAGATAAAAGACAAAATGTAGAGTGGGAGCGGCAAGAAGCTCTGACCCACAGAACAACCTCAAAGTCTGCTACTCATAAGAACTGCTTGCGCTTCTCGTTAGGGAGGGATGCAGGGATTATGAATCGAATTTGATACTTTTGAGCACAATAGCGATATTAGTTTACAAACCGCAATTCGAGATGGCATTCTCGCTTACACATCATTACATCGTCTGCTTTGTCCAATCCCGTGGCGCTACAACCTACGATGGTCTTTGACCTGCCAACCCGACTACCAGCCTCACGCCCACGTATGCACTGCAGAGGTGGACTATCATCCAACTGATTCGGGGAGGTGATGTGGCCAGTATCA
Source organism: Deroplatys truncata (assembly GCA_030765065.1). NCBI lineage: Eukaryota > Metazoa > Arthropoda > Insecta > Mantodea > Mantidae > Deroplatys > Deroplatys truncata. Next base: position 213,084,356 of record CM060978.1, on the reverse strand, counting down.
CGCATCCCCCAGCAAAATTGTTGGCCTCCGTGGCTGAGATCGCCGTCGATCGTAGCTGCTCCTTCCTCTCTATGCTGAGTGGGCACCGGTTCTATGCCCGGAAATTAAAATCTGCACTGCCATGGGTGGGATTGAACTCGGGTGCATTCCGTGGCTGGGAACCAGAGTGTCACGCTCTAGACCATAGCGCCAAGGCAAGGGCTGCTTTGTTCAATACTATAACGTAAATACCGAATTATATTTGGGTACTCTAAAGTATATCAGTTATGACGCTATCACACGAGCTATGAGAAAATATTGAACAAACCCGTATATTCCGTGGATCACGTTATACACCATTAACGTTTATATGCACTTATAACGTAGATAAATGTACATATTTTATATGTTCATGGACCAAGAAATTACATAAAATCTTGCAGTAAGTGATGGTAATAATAATAATAATAATAATAATAATAATAATAATAATAATAATAATAATAATAAAAATGTAGGTATAGGTTAGATAACGGAGGGGGGACACCTCGCCACTGCGACCCTATTAGATTTGCGACCACATAGATCTATTGTGGCTACAGTCCCAATAGAGAAGAACAGATGAAGTGAAGGAACACAGGAGGATATACCCTGCATGCAGATAGGCCACAGACACAATTGTGAATCCCTAACGGTTCCAAGCTTGAAGACCCACTCCAGGGCTGTAGTTTTCTAGAGAGGGCGATGAACGACCAGTTAGCCAAGCAGCCCTCCAATGTCCACTTCCTTTGAGCAAGTATTCGCGCCATCTGTCCAGCACCGTCATATGCCACGAAACCTAAAAGCAGAACTGTAAGAGAGAAGGAAACCGAATGAATGGGTGGTTACGGAAAGGAAATCATGGCAGACGAGAATTTGCCCCAACATTCACCTACTACTGACCAGGAAATCCACGAAAAATCAACGCTAGAGTGGACGGTCGACAGGAATCGAATCCGGGACTTCCCTAATGCGAGTCTCGTGTGTTACCGGGAGCCATCTCACGCATTAATATTAGTTATAATAATGTCGCTGTCTACAAGATCACAAGTTGCCATTTTCTTATAAGTAAGCATTTGTTTCAACGCGTGGCCGTATTACCGAGAATAGCTCGCCCTGAGCTTCGCTGTTTCTAATCGCTTCTGCTCCACCTCCACTTCTCTTTGTATACCGATTAATCAGTTGACGCCATATCTGTGCTGTATAGAGGTTGATACGTTGTGAGATCACGTAGTTTCACTGTTAGTGTATTATCTTTATGTGCATGATTCCTGCGTGACAAACCCTTGTAGAAAAAATCAGATGTGTTACACTCACATGACTTTCTCTACTGTTGTACAAACTATTTTTACAAACGCTTATTCTCATATGCTTCATGTTAATCGAGATTTTGAGTTGTTAATTTTATTGCTAATTTTCTTGTAGGTGCAAGGGGGAATTGGTAGGCTTTTAAACGACAGTCAAATATTTTAAGAGCTGGATGCTATGTGGAGTATTGCACTCTCTTTGCATTACCAGGACAAAAAAAATGAATAACGAATATGAGAAAAAGTAGAAGTATTGGAAAATTTAAGGGAATAACAAGCAATATCTCGAAAGTGGTTCACTTAACAAAAAAGAAATGTATATGGTATAAATTGTGTACTTTAACGCGATCTATATTTTTTGTGTAGTAAACTTTTGTCTATCCCTTATGGTTTACCACTTATGCAAAAGTCGTTTGCAATGAAGAATACTTTTGGAGACATTCCCAGAGAATTCGAGATATACATTTCATTTGTCATGAAAATATCTTAAAAATATGATATTATAATCAAAATCGTTTAAGCCATTTTTGAGAAAATTAAAATGTTCGAAAAATTTTGCATGTAAAGGGTAATCTGTGGTGGGGGGATTTTCTTGAAAACCTTTGTGTCGCATCTCTGGAAGATACTGAACCTAAATACGAAGTTTGGTGTTTATCCAACTGTTCCTTTCTGAGTTATGCTGTTCACAGACACACACACGGACATGCTTCCAAAAATTCTTTTTTTGGATTCAGGGGGTCTCAAAACATGTATTTCCGGTGAAATCTCCGTATCGAATTTTTGGGTGGAATACAATACTTCCCCTACTTACTATACGTAGTAGAGAAAGTAAAAATGTCTTAAGCTTCCACAGCAATAAGCATTTTCGAAGACCTCTGCTTGAACACCATTGCATTTTAAAATTAGAACCCTATCAGATAGCTGTAGTAAAGGAACTCCAACAATGCGATAATGTGAGTAGAGGTAATTTTTGTAATTGAGTGCTGGATAGTGGTGTGTGTATTCCAGAAGTGCATTTTTGGGAATTAAGCAATATGTTTGCATACTTAGTTCAAATTGTTAAATTTTTGTAGTAGACAGTATTACGTTCAATAATCATGTAAAACAGTAACCTACTGAAGATTCAGAATACAATTTCTGAATGAAAATCATACACCATAAAACTAGGTAATGGAAGTGCCTAGTGTTACCATATGGTGACGGCAATATTTTAAAACTGAGTAACGAATACCTATTTTTGTATTTTATTCAATACATTTGTATTACTTGGAGACATAATACGCTAGCAAAACCAATTAAAATTAAAAAAAAATCTGATGTGTTACAGTCACATGACTTTCTCTACTCTTGTACAAACTATTTTTACAAACCCTTATTCTCCGTATGTTTCATGTTAATCGAGATATCGAGAGGCTAATCTTATTTCTAATTTTCCTGTAGATGCAAGGAGAATTGCTAGGCTTTAAGCGATAGTCAAATATTTTATGAGCTGGTTGCTATGTGGAATATTCCATTCTCTTTGTATTACCAGGACAAAAAATGAATAACGAATTTGAGAAAAGTATTGGAGAATTTAAGAGAATAACAAGCAATATCTCGAAAATAGTTCACTGAACACAAAAAATGTATATGACAAATTGTGTACTTTAACGCATTCTAAAGTTTTTGTGTAGTAAAATTTTGTCTATCTCTTATTGTTTACCAGTTATGCAAAAGCGTTCACAATGAAGAATACTTTTCGAGACATTCCCAGAAAATTCGAGATATACATTTTATTTGTCATGAAAATATCTTACGCATATGATATTTTTATCAAAATCGTTAGAGCCATTTTTGAGAAAATTAAAATTTTCGAAAAATGTTCCATGTAAAGGGTAATCTGGGGTGGGGGTATTTTGTTGAAAACCTTTGGAAGATAGTGAACCAAATACCAAGTTTGGTGTTTATCTGACTGTTCGTTTCTGAGTTGTGCTGTTCACAGACACACATATGGACATGTTTCCAAAAATGCTTTTTTTGTATTCAGGGGGTCTCTAAACATGTATTTCCGGTGAAATCTCGGTATCGAATTTTTGAGTGAAATACAATACTTCCCCTACTTACTATACGTAGTAGAGAAAGTAATTTTCAAAAAACAAATTCAGGCATAAATGGGTTAATGATCGTTCTTTTGATAGACATTTAATTTTTTTACGTACGTGGCATGATTTTAGTTATATGAATAATTAAGTACAAATTTTCTTAAAAGGTGTGAGAAACGCTTGGTGACATAAGTACATCATTTCCAACTTCCTCTATGACAAATTATTGTAGTTATCACTTGTGTGAGGAATCGATGCGTTTGAATTTAACAGGTTAACAGCGCGCTTCCTGGTTCCAGGGAAATTTCCGCTAGGCTGGCCACACGTGCAACAAACACTTTGTATATCTTCCTCTGAGATACATCCTGTGTCGCTACACTCGCGAAGGACCTCAGACTGCCGGCTTCTCGTTCACTTACACAAGGCAGAAGTGGGCATCATCCAACCCATACGGGAACATGATTTTTTTTCTTTTGGGTACGTTTTAACCTTCCTAGGTTTTCCACGACCTGTCATATACAGTTGTTTACATTATTGGATTAATGTATAATACACACTATGTATACGTACCGGTTTAATTTTGGTTAAATGTATCGATATATGTTAATTAATTTAAGAAAAATAATTACTTTCTGGATGAAAGTTGCATCATTGAGTGCTGCAGAAATATTTCTGGGCTTACCAACCTGGCTACCAAATGAATACCAAACCTGATTTTCAAATTTTGGACATGTTAGTATAATATGTACTACTGTTATGCTGTTTTACATGTTTCACAAATTAGTGGAGAGCTTCTATTTAACAAATAAGTATGTGTCAGTTTAGTATGCCCAATTCGTAGTCGGAATATTACAATTTGGTTTCGCCGCTGTAGCTGTCGTATTGGATATTCTTGAGTTGAAGTTCCACGTACATCATGAAGTTTACTTGTAGAATTGTTCATCCAGCTGGTCAGCCATTCTTTGTGTATTTTCTTCTTAATATGTGTGACTGCATCTTGGAGAGGTATTTTGATATTAGTATCTTGTGTTGGTAGTTCTGTAGCTTGTTTTGCTGCTCTTTCATTACTGGGTATGTTTTAATGAGATGGTATCCACATGAAATTGAGCGACTTTTCTAAATTATAAAGGATGGTAACAAGATTATGTATTTCGTTTACAATACTTGAGACAGTAACTATGGTTATATATAGGCCATATATACTATAATGTGAATTGTAATGTGAAATGGTATTAATAAGAAAAATATGTTGCATAAATAGAAGTTAAGGCACAAGTTTTATGTATGTGCAAGTGTAGCTGGAGCTGTGGAACCCTTGTTAAAAGCCGACAACATATCTTTGTGTTAGAATTAGGGCCCAGGCAAAAAGGACTTGTACGGGAAAGTCATAAAAGCCAGACCTTGAGTCTTTGTGAAATAGGAAAGGCGACAAGCGAAAACAACATATGTTTGTAGAGAGGTCACATGTTTGCAAACGTAGAACAATAGCCGGGTAAGTCTTCTGGAAGGTTCCAAGCTGAACGAAGACAGACAATGAAATTTTAAGGAAGAATATGTTTAAAATCTTTAAGGGAAGAAATGTTAGTTTTAGCGTCTCCATCAGCCAGGGCGGTTGAGTATAAAGTGCTGCGATGTGAATAAGATACATGTAAGCTCTCAGAAGCAGGCGATATTATTTACTTCTTATAATGTAGTAGGAACGGTGAAAGGTTATCGATTTAAAGGTCTATAGGAACGTATGATAAATATTACAATTATTTCTAGAGCACGTATAAAATACTTGATTGCTCAGCGACCGCAAGTTTGGCATACGAACGTGATAGGGCTCGACCGTTCTACAGCTCCAACTAACTTAAGAACTGTGTAGATTATTACTAAGGCAGTAAATGCGTGTGCCATTAAAGCATAGTGTTCTTCAATAACTTAATCTATTGTTAGAGTTGTTACTTATTACCTTCCTTCCCGTATTACAATTACACCCTGCAAAGTTATACAAGCTCTACCAGAAACCCGAATAGCAGCAGCCGTGGCAAGAAATATAAATAACACTTAAAGAGTAACAACTAAAAAACAAGATAATTATCAGTATCACCATAGTTCATATATTAAATCATATATTAATATATCGGACATACTGCAAGTTATGCTCCCCCTCCACGAGTATACCGCATACTATTGGTACAGAACGTGTCTTGTATTGCGTTTAAGGCTGATAGAGAGTCACTGATAGTTATGTAAGGGTCACTATGTGCAGTTTCCAGGGTGTATTCTAGTGTCTTTTTAATAGCATATAATTTACAACTATATATGCTGTATATGTACAATATATGTTGTATGACAACTAGGATGGTCATTTGCATTGGAGGATGATATCTCCATATATCACAGCATATCCATTGCCTTTTTCAGCTTTAGAACCATCTGTATAGATGCAGAGTTTAGATTTGTATATTTCTAGCTTTTCATTAAATAACTGCTAGTAGATCAGTTGGTTGATATTTATCTGAATATGCTTGCTTAAATCCATCTCACATATATAAAAGTTATAAAATGTAATGTTAGCAAAATTGTTTGAAGTAAATTACATTTCGGAATTTCATTGAGAATATTTCGGGTATTGTAACTTCAATCATTATAATATTCACGTTGGTAACTTTATACTTATTTGTCGACTTTGACGAGTTCTCCCTCTCTTTTATTTTCTTTCTCTACCGTATATATAGTAGGTAGAGAAGGTATTGCATTCCACCTAGAAATTCAGTATCAAGATTTCACACGAAATATATATTATGAGGCTCCCTGAATCCAAAAAACGTTTTAGATAAAGGTCCGTGCCTGTGTGTCTGTATTTGTGAACATCATAACTCAAAAACGAAAAGTGGGATAAATGTCAAACTTGGTTTTAAAGAAAATCCTCCCATCCCCAAGTACCTTTTATATGGAAGGCTTTTGAAATTTGATTTTCTGAGAAATACAGAAGTTTTGATTTTGATAAAATATCATATATTAAGGATATTTACACGATAAATAAAATGTATATCTTAAATTTCCTGGGAATAGTCTGTGAAGTCCTCTTCATTCGAAGAAATTTTGTAAACGTTGAGCAATTGACGAAAACTACTACACAAAAAAGTATATCTCTTTAAAACATCAATTTATATCAAATAACTTTGGTGTGGTATAAGGCATATCAGAGATATTAATGGATACTCATATGAATATTGCTCAACACTTTTGTAATTGTTTTAAGATCCTAGCGACCGATATTCAGTTGCTTCTCGCGATTTCATGGAATCAGCATGCCATTTTAAGGCCAGTATATAGCGTCAAGTCATTAAACATTTAACTGACTATATTCCCTTTGTAACTAACGAAAATATTAATTTAACTATTTATGCAAAAGTTTATCTCGATTAAAATGAAGTACATAGAAAAATAAGCTTTCGTAAAAATAATTTGTATATCTACTAATAAACGATAGAAGATAGAGAAAGTTAGTGTGAATGTAACAAATCAGACTTTTTACTTTTTCTACTACATACAGTAATTGGGGGAAGTATTGTATTCCATCCAAAAATTTGATACCGAGATTTCCCCGGAAATATGTGTTTTGAGACGCCCTGAATCCAAAAGAAACATTTTTGGAAACATGTCCGTGTGTGTCTGTGTGTGTGTGTGTGTGTGTGTGTGTGTGTGTGTGTGTGTGTGTGTGTCTGTCTGTGAACAGCATAACTCAGAAACGAAACAGTCGGATAAACACCAAACCTGGTATTTCGGTTCAGTATCTTCAGAGATGCGACACGAAGGTTTTCAATAAAATCACCCACACCAGATTACCCTTTACATGGAACATTTTTCGAAAATTTTAATTTTCTCAAAAATGGCTAACGATTTTGATTAAAATATCATATGTTTAACATATTTTAATGGCAAATAAAATGTATATTTTGAATTTTCTGGGAATGTCTCCAAAAGTATTCTTCATTGTGAACGACTTTTACATAACTGGTAAACCATAAGAGATAAACAAAATTGTACTACACAAAAAATGTAGATCGCATTAAAATACACAATTTATGTCATATACATTTTTAGTTGTTGAGAAAACCATTTTCGAGATATTTATTTCTTGTTATTCCCTTAAACTTTTCAATACTTTTTTTCTAAATGGGAATTCGTTATTCATTTTTTTGTCTTGGATATGCAAAGAGTATTAATCTGTGCAACGAGAATGGTGCTGCACCTAGCAACCAGCTATTAAGAGTAATGTCTATGCTTAAAGGCTACTGTATTTCTATATTGCCCTTGTAAATATATACTCCCCTTACATCTACAAGAAAATTAGCAATAAGACAGAGTCTGCAAATGTTTATCTCGATTAACATAAAGCAGATGGAGAATAAGCGTTTGTAAAAGTAGTTTGTACAAGAGTAGAGAAAGTCATGTGAGTGTAACAGATCAGATTTTTTCCATCAATTTGGTTATGAAACTACGTTAAACGTATTGATACCAACAGAACAAACCTGTCGATAAAAATGAGTTGGTATCAATACGTTTAACGTAGGTTCATAACCAAACTGATGGAAAAAAATCTGATGATTATCATTATTATTATTACCGCTATTAGTGTCATATATCAAGCGTATCCTGTTGTCGAGTTACAGGTCAAGGCAATAAAGTTGTACGTAGTGAACCCGCTAAAAGAATGCTACAATTGAAAGGTGTACACAAGGATGACGAAGAAACACAAAAAGCAATAGCATAAAGTCAGATAAAAGGAACTGAAAGAGGCAGTAAGCAAACGCAATGTACGATAGAGCACGCCGCATATTTTCAGATAAAATTCGGAGTTTTAATTTACTACGAGGGTAGGTGAACACACATCTACCTCTTGCGTTTAATTAATGTGCATCGATTGGACGTGGCTCTCTAATCGGCAAATTGTGTATTCACTGAGCTGTATAAGCGTTTAATAAACTCTTTGTTCGGCGACTAAAAAACGAAAATGACATTATCATCGAGCTGTCAATATGTTTGTGCCGTTCAACAATATTGTGCAGCAAAAAATAAGATACCTACAATGATGAAACTCGATATTGACGGTTCGCAACTGCGTTCCGCGGCACCAAGAGAGCTCGCAAAACACATGGGAAAGGTATGCTTTTATTTATCTCATTTATCTGTAAGCGTGACAAAAATCGTTAATTTGGTTCCATAGGCATTCGGGAAACAAGGTCTGCATGACAAATCGTGTTACACATTCCTTTTTACAAACGCTGCCTGTGCTTGTACAGGTTTAATACTATTACTATATTATTATTATTATTATTATTATTATTATTATTATTATTATTATTATTATTATTATTACACTTCTGCGCAATAGAACTGTCCTCACATTTCAATAAAGGTTTAATAGTAATAATAATAATAATAATAATAATAATGATGCAAATAACCCAGCCCTATTATTCAAAAACCTCGTTAAATAACGGGCTAATTTCCTTATCTTTATCGCTATTGTCTTATTCCACTGAATGCATTAAACTTATTAGTCTGTTGTGTCTCCAAATTGTACCGCCTATCTCCTGTTAGGTTTTCCTATGTTTCTCCATTCTTTCGGTTTATAGCTTAAAGCTCTTCTTGGCCAACTTCCTTCTAGCATGCACTCTGTATACTGGCGAGTACAAAATCTGGCCCATAATAGAACGGAACTGTTTTGTTGGTACTGGTGGAATATATCCCTACCCCCATTTTTTAGCATAAATCTAGCCACTGGATTTGCAGGGTACTTTGCCTACTCCAAAGTACGGCCGAACTGCCGAAGGCTAACATTACAACAACCTTATATTTTCATTTTACACTTTTTCTTATTGCGTTTAGTAGTGCCAGCAACTCAAGCTTTGCCTCCACGTCGCTGATGAAAGCTCTCATATTGTAAATGTCGTAGCTATCGTTAAGTTTAATCACACATGCAAATAATTTTTCCTTTCCTCTAGATGAAAAATACAATTTTTTAATTCTGTGGCCACTCAAAGATTGTTTCCTTCCACTAATGAATTTCAATGTGTCCGATGATTGCTATGCTTTTAGAACAGTGTCAGTCAACTGAATGCTCTGTGACGTCAGCGAACAGGTATCGCCTTGCTCTCAGCTAGATACTCGGTGGAAATGGGAAAAGCGAAGTTACTATTAGCGAAGAACCGACGAGCTGCGTTGTACTTTGCACCTAAGTGGTGGAAGACTCAAGACATGCTGCATCATACGACTGTAATAGTTACACGTAACTAATTGGCTAATTCCGTTCTTGATTGGCAACCTTATATCCTGAATGAAACCAGTGCCGGTGTCTATAACTGCAAAGAGCAAAAAGACAAATTGCAAAGATTGGTAAATCGCCTGCTAACGCAAAAAGATATATCTTCTGTATTACATTCACATGACTTTCTCTTTCACTATCGCTTATTTTATATAGCTCCACAAACTATTCTTAAGAAGGCTTATTTTTCTATATATTTGATACTAATCAAGATAAGCTTTTGCAGGAATGGCTACATTAAACATTTCCTTGAAGGTACAAGGGGAAATAGACAAAACCGAATCAATAGTCAAATGTTTAAAAGTCACTATATGCTTACTTAGAAATTTTATCTGACATCAGAAGAAACAACTGAATAGCAACAATGCTTAGAAATTGTAAATAAAAAAACCAAAGCAATAACACGTATTCCTCGGAAATAGTTAATGTCACAAAAAGTTATTTAAATTAAATTGTGTATTTTAAGAGATTTACGTTTTCTGTGTAGTACGGTTTCCTCTATCGCTTATGTTTTACTAATAACAACACAAAATTATACACAGTTCCTTCCAAACGAAGAGGTATTCCCAGGTTATTCACAGAAAATTCTGGATATACATGTTATTTAGCATGTAAATATCTTAAATATGCAGTAATTTAATAAAAAACGTCAGCCATTTTGAAGACTTTTTAAAAATGTTCCATATAAAGGGATATCTTTGTGTCGCATCTTTGTATGTTGCTGAATCTAAGTACCTAGTTTGGCATTTCGTTTTTACGCTATATGTTCATACACACAAACACACACACACACACACACACACACACACACACACACACACACACACCACTGAATTGGCTGAAAATTATGCTCATTCCGCCAAAATATGGGCAAACTGTCAAAGAGTAATATTACAAGCTATTTGTTCTCACTAGAAGAGTACCGTTAAAACAGTTCTTCGCTGAATTTGGGGGCAAAAATAAAATATAATAAAAACGTAGAAGTAAACACGGAAAACCTTTTGTCTTCCTCTCCATGACCCTGATGCGAGGCAGTATTTTTAACACTAAAATGATTTCAGTCTAATTGTATAATATATATAATTCAATAACAGCCCGCCTTAAAGCAATATGTGTATGTAACTCTATATATAAAAAGTGTATATTACAGTAATTAAATGTTTATGTTATTGTATCCATGTTCAAGAATGTTATATGAATGTATTACATAATTTAATAATGTAGGAGCTGTGAGCATAATAGGCTAAAAGTTGATAACAATGAGGTAACCTTGAGGCAATAATGAATTTGAAAGTTTAACAATACTACTTACGATTCTTGGAAGCAATAATGTAATTTGAGTGATAGTTTATAAAATAGCCAATCAATAACCAGAAAATGCTGTAGTTAAATGAAGATATCCTGTTGGAGTAGGATTAGCCAATCAGAAACTGAAAAGCAGAAAATTTTACAAATTTAGAGTTCAGTTGATTGCAGACAGCGTTACTAACCAGACGCAAAAGGTGTCCTCAAGAGATTTAATACGTATTCCTGTGAGACGAAAAATAGTTTACGTGTTAAAAAGTGCAAATAATTAATAAAAGAATCTCACAGCTCTCTCTCTCTCTCTCTCTCTCTCTCTCTATATATATATATATATATCAGTGAAGTGTTATTTAAATCGTATCAATCATTAATAAAGGAGTGAAGTAAATTATAATTTGTGTAAGTCTATATTCTTAAGTCGCACTACAAACCTGCTAAGAGAAACGTGTCTCTAACAAACACTGACACAGCCGAGGCAAACATAAATATTTAATACTTAAAGAAACAGTAAAAAATACATTTGGGACGAAGGCTACCGGAAACTGTTTACCATATGTGCGGTTGCAGCTACTTCAAGTGTTCGGCTCCCCAACAGTTGAAATATGATACAACTCCTAAAAATTACGTTTCTCAGATGAAAACTCGTATACAAATTGTGCAGCTGTCGAATTATATGACATTGTTATAGCGTTTCCTTGTGCATCGAAACTCTTTCATAGAGGCAGCATCCGAACCACCCCTTCATTCATAGATTATAACATCCTTCATTGCTTCGATACTGTCTCTGGATTCTTTTCAGGTCAGTCACATAAAGAACCGATACTGTCTGGATGGAGTCAGAGGTTGGTTACCTGAAGCTGCAAACCTTACGGAGGGAAAAATGCTATTGCGTTATAAGGGCATAGGCCACTTTTTATGCACGGCAGTGTACGTAGTAGAGAAAGTAAAACGCAGAAAAATGTGCTACTACTGTGCAACTTCCATGACTCTCAGTAACATATCTATTTAAAATGTCATAATAGTTGCAATTTTTCATCAACACAAAATGTGGTTAACGATGTAATACGAGCGGAAATGTTAGCAGATTGCAGTGTCAGATTGCTGAAGCTTAATGAAAGTGTTGAGTTCGCAACTTTACAAACGGGAACAAATGCTGAAAACCTCGTGCAAATATACTCATTCACTGAAGCTGCGGTTAGGCTGATTGCTGCACTCGATTGTATTTGTACTGTTCTCATAATGGTTCCAAAATCTGATTGCATACAAATGGGGTTGCACTCGTTGGTAGCCGTGCAGATGTGCGGAAAATTGCATGTTATGAATTATTCTCATCTGATAACTTTCTCGGGAATGATTCACTTGCTACATGCATAACAATAAGTGATAGCCATGGGAATGTTTTGCCAAAATCGCGCATCCAGTAACGATTTCAATTTCAGAATAATGACACAGTTTTGCGCATGGACATGCAACCTCTAGAAAAACAAAAAGGATGCACTATAAGATTTGGGACACTGGCACATCTAGTCTATTTTAGTATACACAAAACAGCTATTTTACTTTCAGTACCACGTATATAGTAGGTAGAGAAGATACAGCATTCCACCCTAAAATTTTATACTGAGATTTCACCGGAAATATTATTTTGAGGTCCCTAGAATACAAAACATCATTCTTAGAACAAAATGTACGTGCATTTGTATCTGTGTATGTGTCTGTGAACAGCATAATTAAAAAAAAAAACATCTGATCTGTTACGCTCACATGAATTTCTCTACTCGTTGTACAAACTATTTTTTCAAACGGTTATTCTCCATATGCTTCATGTTAATCGAGATATCGAGATGTTAATCTTATTGCTAATTTTCTTGTAGATGCAAGGGGAATTGGTAGGCTTTAAACTATAGTTAAATATTTAAGAGCTGGTTGCTATGTGGAGTATTCCATTCTCTTTGCATTACCAGGACAAAAAAAAATTCTGATGTGTTACACTCACATGACTTTCTCTACTCCTGTACAAACTATTTTTACAAACGCTTATTCTCCATATGCTTCATGTTAATCGAGATATCGAGATGTTAATCTTATTGCTAATTTTCTTGTAGATACAAGAGGAATTGGTAGGCAAATATTTTAAGAGCTAGTTGCTACCATTCTCTTTGCATTACCAGGACAAAAAAGATGAATAACGAATTCCCATTTGAGAAAAGGTATAAGTATTGGAAAATTTAAAGTAATAACAAGGAATATCTCGAAAATGGTTCACTCAACAAAAGAAAGTATATGACATAAATTGTGTACTTTAACGCGATCTAAATTTTGTGTGTAATAAAACTCTGTCCATCTCTTATGGTTTACCAGTTACGCAAAAGTCGTTCACAATGAATAATACTTTTGGAGACATTCCCAGAAAATTCAAATTTTATTTGTCATGAAAGTATCCTAAATATATGATATTTTAATCAAAATCGTTTGAGCCATTTTTGAGAAAATTAAAATTTTCGAAAACTGTTCTATGTAAAGGGTAATCTGGGTTGGGGGATTTTCTTGAAAAGCTTCGTGTCGCATCTGTGGAAGATCCTGAACCTAAATACCAAGTTTGGTGTTTATTCAACTGTTATTTTCTGAATTATGCTGTTCACAGACACAGACACAGACACACACACACACAGACAGACCCACACACACACACGGACATGTTTCCAAAAGTGCTTTATATGATTTCAGTATAGCTCAAAACATGTATTTCCTGTGAAATCAGTATCGAATTTTTGGGTAGAATGCAATACTTCCCCTACTTACTGTACGTAGTAGAGAAATTAAAAAACAGTCGAATATAATAGGAAACTTGGTATTTAGATTCATTACCTTTCAAAGATGGGAAACAAGGGCTTTCAAGAAAATCCTTCCACCCCAAACTACGGTTTACATGAGATATTTGTCGAAATGTTTTATTTTCTAAAAATGCGACTTGATAATTTTGTTTAAAATACTATCTAAGATATTAACATGACAAATAAAATTTATATCTTGTGTGTTCTAGGAATAGCCTCTAAAGTCCGATTCATTCGTAGGGAATTTTGTATAATCTTGTATAGCTGGTAAACGTTAAGTGATAGACGAAAACGCACTGCACAGAAATGTAGATCTCTTAAAAACACACAATTTATTTCAAAAAACTTTTATGTGGCATTAGCCAATTCTGAGATATGCATTATTAAAGATTCGAATTGTTCAAAACAGCCATTCTTTTGAAGTCCTGTGGACCTCAGTTGTCGCGATGATATGGAAAGAGTAAGGAATTTTAAAGGCCAGCGTATAATGTTCAGTTTTAAAACATTCGAATATCTATATCCCCTTTGTATCTATAACGAAATGTGTAATGTAGCTATTTACGGAAACGTTTATCTCGATAAAAATGAACTAGATAGGAAAATAAGCTTTCGCAAGAATAAATTTTATACCCGCCAATAAGCGAAAGAGGCTAGAGAATGTCATGTGAATGTAAAGCGTCCGTTTTTATTTACGTGATAGCACTCAGCGATATTGATCGTACATTATAGGTAATAATAAATCATCAGGTTGATCAAAAAAATAACATTAACAACACACGTTCTATAAATGTTGTCCCCTTAGTCCTTATTTAAATTATGTAGCAATTAGAAATGATGACACACTTAGCAGTACTGGTTAAAATAAGGGATGAATCTGGCTTCCTGACCATAGTTTTATGGAAAATTAAACAAATTTCATAGTTAATGAATATTACGTAGAAATGTGCACGTGACACTTAATTGGTTTTAGCCCTGTAAATTGCGTTAGTGCACTCTTATATCACTTTAATCAGACGAAGAATGCGGAATATTTAACGTTATATTAAAAATACACAAATGCAAATTTTTGGAAGCTGTATATTCTTGTCAACCGTTCCAAATCATAAGCTTCTGGTGAACATTTCAATGCAAATACAAAACGATTTGTATACAATGTGAGTTATGTGAGGGTGTATTGAGGGGGATACTATCTTGGAGCGTAAAAAACGGCAGTTACGTAAAATAATTTATTACCATGTACATTACAATAGGAACTAGTATACTAAGGAAATAGCAAATCGTATATGCAGTTAACTTAAAGTGTCTCAAATAAACGTATATGCATGTCAGTTTAACCCAGTAATTAAAGCGTATACACATAATTTATTATTATAAATAAATCAGAAGGAACTGAACAACATAACTGCTCTTACCTTACCAAAGAGTAATAAAGACATTAATATCCGTTTGCGCGTTCCCGCTGCGCCAATCGCTATTGGGCTACTGTGCAAGGTCGAAGGTCTCTTTGAAATCTTTTTTTCAATTCTGTGCGAGTGTCAGTTGAAACAACTTGTTATTGTGTACTCTGCGAATGTTCAAGATGAACTGTCAACTGTGAGGTGAGGGATAGTATTCTATTTCGTAATGCATGGAAATTGAAACCTGTGGAAATTTACTGTCAAATAAAGCAGGTGTACCATAATGAACGGAAGATATGTGGGTTAAATACTCACAATGAACGAACAAACGTGCACGACGAGACTCTGTGAGACGTTTGTCACTCGTTACAGATTACTTGAAGAATCAAGTGAACAAAAATATGTGGAAGACAAACGCGCAACCCCAATGAGCTACATACTTCTTTCCAAAACATTTCTCGTCCTTTGCTTGATGAAATTCGTCCGAACAACTTTGGACAGACAGCTGCCGACAATATGGAAATTCTGAAGTTCGGGAATAGTATCATAAATTCTTAAATAATGGAGGTTGAGACAGTATTTTAACACTTAAATAATTTCAGTCTAATTATATAATAAAAAATATAATAACAGCTTGCCTTAAAGCAATATATGCGTGTAACAATATATATAAAGTGTATATTACAGTCATTGTATATGCTTATATTATTATATAGATGTTCAATAATGTTAGTGAATGTATTACGTAATTTAATCATGTAGGAGCTGTGAGAATAATAGGTTAAAAGTTGCTAACAATGAGGTAACCTTGAGGCAATAATGAATTTGAAAGGTTAACATACTACTTGTGATTCTTGGAAGCAATAATGTAATTTTTGTGACAATTCATAAAGTAGCCAATCAACAACCAGAAAAAGCTTTAGTTAAATGAAGGTATTCTATTGGAGTAGGATTAGCCAATCAGAAACTCAAATATAGCAAAATTTACAAATTCAGAGTTCAGTTGCTTGTAGACAGTGCTCATAACTGGATGCATTGTTTGTAGACAGAGATAAGTAAACAAAAACTTGAATATTAAGAATTTGACTGGTGACAGAGCATACTAAATAGATTCAAGTTTGCAGTGAAAGATTTAAAATTAATCAAAAAATGTATGTACGCCTTGTAAGAATTTGAATTTGGCAGATTACAGAAGATCTTGGTGTTTTCTGTCATAATATTGCAACACATAGTAAACTATATTTGCTAATAACCATATGAGAACTTATATCTTGAAGTCGGAGTTATTACAAAGGCTGGTCGATACCCAAAAACAGTTTCATCGTTCGAGGCGCCAAAAAGTGTAGCGAATGTGGATGAAAATTTATCTAAAAAAAATCTGATGTGTTACACTCACATGACTTTCTGTACTCTTGTACAAACTATTTTACAAACGCTTATTCTCCATATGCTTCTGTTAATCGAGATATCGAAATGTTAATCTTACTGCTAATTTTCTTGTAGATGCAAGGGGAATTGGTAGGCTTTAAGCGATAGTCAAATATTTTAAGAGCTAGTTGCTATGTGGAGTATTCCATTCTCTTGCATTACCAGGACAAAAAAATGAATAACGAATTTCAGAAAAAAGTATAAGTATTGGAAAATTTAAGGGAATAACAAGCAATATCTCGAGAATGGTTCACTCAACAAAAACAGAATGTATATGACATAAATTGTGTATTTTAACGCGATCTACATTTTTGTGTAGTAAAATTTTGCCTATCTCTTATGGTTTACCAGTTATGCAAAAGTCGTTCAGAATGAAGAGTACTTTTGGAGACATACCCAGAAAATTCGATATATACATTTCATTTGTCATGAAAATATCATAAACATAGAATATTTTAATCAAAATCGTTAGAGCCAATTTTGAGAAAATTAAAATTTTCGAAAATTATTCCATGTAAAGGGTAATCTGGGGTGGGGGATTTTCTTGAAAACCTTCCTATCGCATCTCTGGAAGATACTGAACCTAAATACCAAGTTTGGTGTTTATCCGACTGTTCGTTTCTGAGTTATGCTGTTCACAGACAGACAGACACACATACGGACATTGTTTACAAGAATGCTTTTTTTTGGATTCAGGGGGTCTCAAAACATGTATTTCCGGTGAAATCTCGGTATCGAATTTTTGGGTGGAATACAATACTTCACCTACTTACTATATGTAGTAGAGAAAGTAAATAGTTCTCAATTCTCATGTTTGTGTTTATGAGGATAAACGAGAGAATTTATATATTTACTGCCAACTCTAGCAGAAAGGAATTATGTATGTTAAAGTGACAGTATGCGTTCCTTGTTCTAAGTAAGGAACGGTGAGACCCAACAACCATTAGGAGAAGAAATACTGATATCTAGCGAAGTTGAGGAAACCCCGGTTATTAAATGTTAACTCGTGACTTTTTAAAAGGACCATGTTACCGAATGCTGATGTGCTAAATGCAATTAAATGAATATATGACATAATTGCATGCACCCCTAAGCTATCTTTCGCCATGAATTCTGGAAATGTTTGCTTATGAACTTCTCGTTAAATCGTAGCCGTCTTAGTTTACTGGTGTTTTAATTACATATTTCTGTAGTTGCTGAAAGGCCATCACTGAATGAGGTTGTTATGAATTGCCTGAAAGGATTTAAAAATAACACTACAGAAGTTCGAGCAATATATCTCAAGTTTTTATTTCTTTAACACTGGAGTAATTATTAACTCTGATACTTTTCTTTACTTTGTAAAGGGAATATTACGTGCATTTATTCGCCAAACTATACAAGACTCAGCAGAGCCATAATTTCTCCCCTGCATTATACTGGAGTTCTTGGAAGCCCCGAGGAGCTTATGAAGAATAATGGATGAAACCGAGGTAGAGTTGAGAAAGATTCCGATTGTTACGTCCTCATGATTTCCATACCATCTTTTGTTTATTAGTGGTTATTCAAAATATTCTTAAGAAATCTTATTTTTTTTTACATACGTCATTTTAATCGAGATAAATCTTTCCAGAAATAGCCGCATGAATTACAATTTCGCTTTAGATACAAAGGGAACAGTGATAGTCAAATGTTTATGAACTGTACGCTATATGGTGGCCTTAAAATTCCATACAGTTTCCAAGTACTCGCGAGAAACAACTGAATATTTAAAGAATGGCCAGTGTTGAGCAATTCTAACCGTTAATAGTAGATATCACGGAAATGGCTTATGCGCAAAAGAAGTTATTGGAAATAAATTGTGTGTTTTAGAGAAACTACATTTTTTGTGTAGTACGTTTTCGTCTATCGCTTAACGTTTACTAGTTACACAAAATCATACAAAATCCTTCGGAGTAAAGACGAATTCACAGGCTATTCTCAGAAAATTCAAAAGATGTAATTTATTTGTCATGTAGAATACATCACAGTCATTTTCGAGAAAATACAAAATTTCGAAAAATATTCCATGTAAAGGTAGTATGGGATAAGAATTTATTGAAAATTATTATGGGCGCATCCTTGAAGGATACTGAACTTAAAAACCAAGTACGTGTTTTGAGGCTCCAAAAGAAGAGCTTTTTAGAAAAGAATTTCCTTGTGTATGTATGCCTGTGAAGAGCATAACTCGTTAGGAAAAATCGGATAAACAACTAACTTGGTATTTAATTTCTGTTAAATTTCCAGAAAATACCAACCCAAACTACCCCTTACATGATTTTTTTTATGTTTGCTTCTCTCAAATATGTCTTCAACAATTTTGATTAAAACCCATGTATTTAAGATATCTGTCCATGAAAATTAAATTTTTATTTTAATTTTTCTGGTAGTGTATGAAGCCCTTTTAATTCGGAGAAATATTGTATAATCTTGTTAGAAATGTAGACTACTTTAATCTACACAATTGAGTTGTTTTTCATGATGTCATTGGAAAGAGTACGGAATTTCAAGGCGAACCGGATTTTTAAACGCCTGCTTATTATCTATTCGATTTAGTGTATATACTTCCACCTTCACCGAAATATCTAAGGAAACAATTTCAATTAACATGAAGTAAATAGAAAATGTTTACTTGGAGTACTCGTAAGAAGCTTTATAAAATACAAGGTAGTAGCTAAAGAAGAAATTGTAACATCAGATTTGTTTATATATTCATTCATTCATTATCTGTTTACCCTCCCCTTATGTAGGATTTACACCCCCCAGGACTTACAAGCGGGTGCCTGGGGTCAGAAGCCCGTCGAGGAGCAGACACTCATGGATCAGACAGAGCATCCAGGATGGGTGATCAGCCCGATTCTTGGTATGGGATGAAAGAAGTAGATGAAACGAAATGTTGGTGAAATGGATGAAAGGAAAGGTGATGATGGAGCAGTTGGTGGAATGAATGGCGGGGGAAACCGGAAAACCCGGAGAAAACCCGCCCAAACGCCGCTTCGTCCACCACAAATCCCACATGCAGGTCCCTGGAATTGAACCCGGGCCGCCTTGGTGGGAGGCGAGCGGTCTAACCACTCGGCCACGGCGCCGCCATTTGTTTATATATTATAGGTTGAAAACAATAGAACTTAAGTTGGTGTCGCAGTCGTCAAAGTTTGTTTAAAGTATATTGTTTTGGTAAGAATGTAGTAATGAGCTGCTAAACATGTCCCAATGGTGTTGCAGCCGCTTAGCAGCTATTATTTGATTATTACATATTTGAAATTGGAGTGAACTTCTTTGAAACGATAGGGTGATTTTTGTCACAATTTTGTATACTAGAAGATAAAAACAATAAAAAGATACAGCAACAGTTGGAATTCGCATCCATCAGTTAAGCATAACTACGAAATACGAGGCATATTTTTAAAGCAAGCACCAACGATTTTTTAAAAAATAACAGAACATTATTTTCCAAATGCTCTATCATCATGCACTACTTCTCCAGTAGTCACTGCTGTTACTCAGGCACTTGTCATAATGGGAAACCAGTTTTTGTATGGCTTTGTCAAAGGATTATGCCGACTGTGATAAAAGCCAAGTCTGCACTTCTCGTTCCACATCATCATCATTGAAACGTTCTCCACCAAGGAATTTTTTCAGATCAAAAAAGAGCCGTGAGATACGCCTTGGAACAGAACCTTCAGCACCTCTGAAAATATGCTGCAGATTCTGCTAGTTCAGTCTATGGTAAATGAATGGAATTGTATTGTACGATACTATAGCTGTGTCAGTTTTACAACTATCACCTTTCTCTGTCGCTTCACTGTATTCTTATCCAGTTCAGGTTCACTGGAAGTTCACTTCGGTGAAGTAGTTCAATTCTCTGTCACTTCACTTCCTTCGTGACGCAGCCTCTTCATGCCGGACGGTTCACTTTACTTAAGAGTCGAACACAAGTCCACAACCGTTGCTCCACGGTAGCGCTCATTGCACGTCACCACAATCGTCACCAACTCGATAGGAGAATCGTTCTTGATATCGCACCAGAAACTCGCTCGCACGCTGACTCAATCTAGTCCGACGCACTCGATTCGCTTTCAACTCGCAACTGCCCTCGACTGGCACTGACTTCGCGACTGACTGCCTGATCCCACGAGAGCGCTCGCTTATATTGGCAGCGGAATCTTCCAAAGAAGGTTCTCGAACCTTCTAGAACTTTTTCGATACACTTTCTGGAGGAAGAGGGATATAAAGCTTCCAGAAGCTTCGAGTTATCTCCGATAGCGCGCCCGGTGTTTATGCAGGCAAGCGGCGTTATCGTTGTTTACTTGCAGCACACGACCGCCGACCTCCCGATAACCTTGACCATAGCCGCTGAGTCACAACAATGTTGTTAAAATGAGTTAGATGAATTGAAACTTTGAAACAGGAAGCCTCAGCAATGATACATAAAAATAAGTAATAATTTCTTCAAATTATGTATTTCCTACCCTAGATGTAGCTCTGAAGTCATTTATTTTCCGGCGTCCATGTATTGAATGATCCCTTTATGTATTGGAGTCGAATTATTAAGGCAGAGTATATTTTTGTGGGTTAAAAACTAGCCTGGAACATTAGTACGTAATGCATTACATTGCATAGAATATCTACTAAAAGTTCCTTTTAACAAATGACCTACAATATATTGTAACGAGCCATACTGGAGGTTTAACGTGAAATCGGAGATTGCGTTAGATTTGTCAATATGTGGTAAGATGGTGAAATCTAGGTAGCCTGGCTTTGTAGTTCACGGGGGCGCACTGTCAGGGTCAAAAAGTACTTAAAGCCAAGAATTTAGGCCACGGCGATAGATGATCACTCATTGAATACCTACTCTCTCGCACGGCGAAGCCCTTAGCGACAGGGATATGCCACTCCCCGACTTAACTCAGTTAAACATTTAATAAGTGTTAACCTCAAGATATACCAACAGATCTCAGGTTGGATTAACTAACATAAGTTCCTGCTCTGCTATCCTCACCCACCTCAGCAACCATGTAAATTAATCACAAATACAGTAGCTAATTTTTTATACAACCCCGGGTTATTATTCGATGCCTATTCCCGAATTCATCCACATGCACCCCACTACCTATCCCACCCGACACGAATTCTCTCTCTCCTCTCTGAGAGTACCGTCTGCTGAACATCCCCGGGGGCTAATCACCCCAAAGGTTGATATCTCAAGAGTTGCTACAACATGCCAGTGCGACGTGACACACTTTTGAGAACAATATTTTGTGTCTTAGATTGTGGTAGAGAGCCTCAGAAATCTTTGTCTACATGAATCACGTCAACAGAGATTTGAATTGGACCCTCCGGATTACTCTGCAGACATGCTATTCCTTGTGACGTGGAGGTGGCTTTAAAACAGATCATTCCAATTTGAATTATTACAACACTAAAGGGTACGTTTACTAACCGGTTTAAATGTCGTCGCAGATTTTAACTGAACCAAATAGCTTATTCACTGGTGTGGGAGGTACTCAAAAATGGCTAAGAGGCCAAACGTTATAGAAGGTTTTTTTGTTGACTAAAGTATACAAAGTTAAATGCGTCCTCTTGCGGTTCAAACCAATATTCAAGAAGATCTTGTCCTTAGCAAGAATGCTGATGCGTTTTCCTGCCAAATACTGAATTGACTATGGCTCTATGATCCTAAAAGCTGCAAATTTTGGAGCATTGAAGGCGAAGAAGAACGGTATTTTATGTTTAGTTGGATTTATGTGTCTTTAGGAGTTTTCCCCGAAGTAAATTGTTTCATTGATGGTTTGGCGTTTGCATTTTTGGCAGTATGAAAAGACACATCTACAAGAAGCTAGTGTCAATAGCTATACGTTCTAACTTTAAATGAAAAAGTGTGTTGTTTTGAATTCACATATGTTCTCTATTCACTCGTCTACCAATTTTACTATCTTAACTACTCCTTATAATTAAGACAAACTTTACATTTACATCTATATATGTTGTTGTTCGATACGGTAACTATAGTGATAGTCAGATTTTTACATTCTCTACTACGTATAGTAAGTAGGGGAAGTATTGTATTCCACCCAAAAATTCGATACCGAGATTTCACTGGAAATACATGTTTTGAGAACCCCTGAATCCAAAAAAAGTATTTTGGAAACATGTCCGTGTGTGTGTCTGTCTGTGAACAGCATAACTCAGAAACGAACAGTCGGATAAACACCAAACTTGGTATTTAGGTTCAGTATCTTCCAGAGATGCGACACGAAGGTTTTCAAGAAAATCCCCACCACAGATCACCCTTTACATGCAAGATTGTTTGAAAATTTTAATTTTCTCAAAAATGGCTCTAACGATTTCGATTAAGATATCATATATTTAAGATATTTTCATGACAAATAAAAAATGTATATCTTGAATTTTCTGGGAATGTCTCCAAAAGTATTCATTGTGAACGACTTTTGTATAACTGTTAAACCATAAGAGATAGACAAAATTTTACTTCACAAAAAATGTAGATCGCGTTAAAATGCACAATTTATGTCATATATATTGTTTGTTTGTTGAGTGAACCATTCTCGAGATATTGCTTGTTATTCCCTTAAATTTTTCAATACTTATTTATTAAAATGGGAGTTCGTTATTCATTTTTTTATCTTGGATATGCAAAGAGTATTAATCTGTGGCAAAGGGAATGGTGCTGCACCTAGCAACCAGCTATTAAGAGTAATATCTATACTTAAAGGCTACTGCATTTCTATATTGCCCTTGCAAATATATATTCCCCTTACATCTCCAAGAAAATTAGCAATAAGATAGAGTCTGCAAATGTTTATCTCGATTAACATGAAGTATATGGAGAATAAGCGTTTGTAAAAATAGTTTGTACAAGAGTAGAGAAAGTCATGTGAGTGTAACACATCAGATTTTTAAAGAGCGTGCCGCATTGTGATGGCTTAGAAATTCCACGAGTTTGCATGACCACAAGATAGCTGTGAAGAGGACTTCACATGCTTTTATCAGAAATACAAGTTAGACGTTTTATTTGTCATGTAAATATCATAAACATAGCGTATTTTAAACAAAATAAATAAAGCCATTTTTGAGAAAATACAAAATAGCGAATTTTTTCATATAAATGTTTCTTTGTGGTAGGGGAATTTTCTTGAAAGTATTCGTGTCGCACCCTTGGAAGATATTCAACATAAATACCAAATGTAGTATTTAAACGACTTTTCGGTTTTGATTTATGCTGTTCACAGAGACATAGAGACACAAATTTCAATGAGTAGGTAGTAGAGAAATAAACGCTTAACCTCTTGCGTATCACAGTGTTTATTTATTTTCCCTCATATTTAGCTAACATCTCCTAATACGAGTAATGGATATTCAAGGACCAGCTATCTACATTCGATATACCAGTTAGACCTTCTGCTGATTTTTAATAAACTGGTTCTATTACGAATCATTTATACATCACACTGCGCTATATACATAAGTGCTTAATGCTCAATATAAATAAGAGAAATGGTACTATTACTTTCCGTCTGAAGAGCTGCGTGTTTTTGCTGCAGGCTTATAAATGGCCAACATATACGGGATATTTCATCGAAAGCCAGCACAGCTGGTATAACATGCATTAATATGTTAATGATGCGTAATGCGGTAATCCCACCGAGAATTTTAACCTCTGCCCGGATCAGCATAAATCAAAACACACAGCAGATATGATTCTGTTTTAAATACTAACGTAAATATCTACATAACTTGCTACTACAGCGAAAACTGGATCCAAATATGGTAATAAATGCATGTTACAACGCCTTTTGTTTCTGAAACGCCTCATTTAACGCGGTATATTGGGGATAATCTCGCCAATTTTAGATTTTGTGCCGTTATCTCCGGTAACAAATGAACGTGGTCTATACCATTGTTAATGGTTGTGATGGCTGCCCCGACACGCTGTAAACATTACGCCTCATGGCATTTGGCCAGAATCTTGTGGACAGAGAATGGCCCAGTTAATGCCCTCGAGTCAAAACACCAAAGATAATGCCAGATTTATGCACTGCAATTAACAGAAATCCCTCCAATAGTTGCTGCAGGTGATGCAATGCAAAATACGTACGGCAATGATTGTTGAAGGGTTCTCTGTTCTCTGCATTGACTTAATTAGCAGTTGTACAGATTTGCGCTGGGAGTAAATTCATGGTATCTGTAGACGAGTTTCAAGAGAAATCTAATTTACGTATAACAATAGAAAATCTTATACGCTACATTCATATAGCAAACAACTGTTTTATAGTGTACATGGTATAGGGTTTATAACAGAGGGGGACACATTGAAGTAGTAGATATGTTTGTTGTATTGTTCTTTGCCCCACGTTTTGGGAGCCAATTTGAAGAAGTTTTGTTGCTGTTATGTATGGTAAAAAGTTTCCGGTAGCCTTCGCCCCAAATGTACTTTCCGGTGGTCTTTGCCCCAAATGCACTTATATTAACTTTGTAATTTGACGGTTTCTTTAAATATTATATATTTATGTCTGCCTCGACTGCGTCAGTATTTATTTTTTTAGAGTATGAGGCAGTATTTTATATCACAACACTGTGAATGCCAGAGTGATTGTAGTGTAAATTAACATTTTTATATGACAATGATTTTAATGTTTGTTAGCTATAAGCATTGTTAGGAAATACATTTACACGGCCTCACTGAAACTGACAATAGGAGTGGGTAACAATGAAGCGAGGGGGTGAGTTGTTTATCAATTAGAAGAGACAATCAAATGACGTCAGAGTAGCGTGCCTTTCTTTAGAAATGGAGGGAATATCTTCTCTAGAGCCTATGTGTTTGTAATTTTGATTGGCTCATAAAACAGACGCCAATGTTGAAGTGATTTAGTAACCAATAGCAGCTCTATTATAATGTTTAGGCATATCAGGGTGAGGGAGTATAAATTCTTGAGCCAGAGGCAAGTATCGCGCAGTTCCACAGAATCATTCACAAGGCAAACGTCGCGCAGTGCTAAGAAATCACTCTCGCGAGTTACACGTCAGGCAGTTCTAAGGAAGCATTCATGAAGTAGTACACATTATGCAATTCTACAGAATCTCTCACGTCGTAAAGTTAGTTACAAAAAGTGAAATACGCGAATTAATAGTGCGTGGCAAATAAGTGATTGTAGTTACATTCGAAAATATAACAGTTTCTGTCAGGCGTGTATCAAGATTAATCATGTGAAATTAACTAAGTGTGGCGGCAATAAAAGTGTAAAAACAAATTCTTTTATCAGTGTTATCTTTTAGTAACAACTCCTTTCCGTTTACACGCCCTGTTCAAGAGATATTTGCTCGACTGAGTAATAATAGCTAGCCGGAGGACAAAGAACCCAAAATTCAAAATAGTAAAACAATAACAGGCGCTCAGAAAAAAAGATGACACTACAGAATACCGCGACAAGACATGAATGTCTTAACAAGGCGTGGTGTGGCTGAAGAATGTAGGCTTGCACTAATTATAATTTGTACTTCACTCCAATTTTTAATTCCTTAAACGACTAAAATAACACTTCACTAGTATAGAGAGCTGTAAGATTCTTTTATTAATTACTTGCACTTTTTTAAACACGCAAACTGTTTTCGTCTCACACGAATACGTATTAAATTTCTCGAGGACGCACCTCGCGTCTGATTAGTAACACTGTCTGCTAGCAACCATCGCGTCCAGTTATGAGCGCTGTCTACAAGCAACTGACTTGATTTTTACCACTTAAATTTGTAAATTTCTGTATTTCAAGTCTCTGATTGGCTAATCCTAGTTCAATAGAATACCTTCATTTAACTTAAGCTTTTTTCTAGCTGTTGATTGGCTATTTTATAAACGGTCACAAAAATTACATTATTGTTGCTCCAACAATCTTCATTATAGATGCACCTCTTTGGGGAACAAGGGGGATAGAGAAACGAATCAATAGCTAGATGCTTTAAAGTAGTATTGTTAAGAGTTCAAATTCATTATTGCTTCAAATTTACCTCATTGTTACCTCATTGTTAGCAACTTTTAACCTATTATTCTCACAGCTCCTACATTGTTAAATTACGTAATACATACACATAACATTTTTGAACATGTATACAATAATATAAACATATTCAATGACTGTAATATACACTTTTTATAACTTGTTACATACACATATTGCTTAAAGCGGGCTGTTATTGAATTTATATGTTATATAATTAGACTGAAATCATTTAAGTGTTAAAAATACTGCCTCAACTTTGCGCACTACGAACTACACAGATATATTGCGGTTGTCACCTCCCAGGAAAAAGGGGTGAAGTTGAGGAACCACAGGGGATATAGGCCGCAGGCAGATAGGCCCCAGAGACTTGCAGAAACCCCTCACATGTCCTAGCTCGAAGAACTGACATATTACACAAAGAGGACGAAAAAACCACCATTGCAATGAGGCCGCTCTCTAGGGAATTTTCCATGAGGAATATTCTGTACTTGGAACAAATATCCTTGCACCGCCTCATTCCACGAAACCTGAAGCAAATATGAGAAGAAACACCTGAAATATGAGCAAACGCAGATCTGGTAGATGAGAAACCACCAGAGTATTCGCCTATACACTCGGGGAAAACCATGAAAAACCCAAGATCGGCGATGGAACCCGGGACCTGCTGAATGCGAACCTCACCCGTTACCGCGGAGCCATCTCGATTTTCCTCGTCATTAATATGGTATTCTAGTTAAGATAGTGGCCGCTTAGCTTAAACAACAATTCGTTACAATTTGAGACAAATCACATATAGTTCAGCTTATCGTTTGTACTGCGTTTATAAAACTCCAGTGCAGCTTGTGCCTCCGTTTAAGCTCAATTAACTGTGAAACCGGCCCTTAGTTATTAATATTTTTGTCTCGAACATTTTGATGCGATATTTTCCGAAATAAATTACTGTTACTGTGTCCTTGTTCAGCCTATACAGACACAAAGATAAAAATCCGATGTGTAATTGCACACGACCTTCTCTACCTATTATCGTTTTATACAGCTTCTACAAACTGTCCTTAAGAAAGCTCATTTTTCTCTCTACTTCATATTAATCGAGATAATGCTTTGCAGAAATAGTTTCATTATAGAAGCACCTCTTTGGGGAACAAGGGGGATAGAGAAATGAATCAATAGCTAGATGCTTTAAAACTAGGTCGTTGTATGCTGGCCTAGAAATTCCATACTTGTTCCATGACATCGCGAGAGACAACTGAACATCGAAGCTCTTTAAAAAATATGTGTTAGTTTCACATTAATTTCTCTACCCAATATGGCTTATTGTTTATATATTTAATTTTTCCGTTCCGTTCCTTTTCCCGAGAACTTAAAAGAGAAGAGAAACTGAAAGTAAACGTAATCCAGCAGAAGCATACTCACTGGTGAAACATTTGCTTATATGAACTTATTTCTTTCTCTACTACGTAGAGGAAGTATTGTATTCCAACCAAAAATTCGATACCGAGATTTCACCAGAAATATATGTTTTGAGGCCCCCAAAAGAAGCATTGTTGGAAACATGTCCATGTGTGTGTCTGTGTGTCTGTGAACAGCACAACTCAGAAACAACAGTCGGATAAACACCAAACTTGGTATTTAGGTTCAGTATCTTCCAGAGATGCGACACGAAGCTTTTCAAGAAAATCTCCCCACCCCACATTACCCTTTACATGGAACATTTTTCGAAAATTTTAATTTTCTCGAAAACGGCTCTAACGATTTTGATTAAAAATCATACATTTAAGATATTTTTATGGCAAGTGAAATGTATATCTTGAATTTTCTGGGAATGTCTCCAAAATTATTCTTCATTGTGAACGACTTTTGCATAACTGGTAAACCATAAGAGGTAGACAAAATTTTACTCCACAAAAACTTTAGATCGCGTTAAAATACACAATTTATGTCATATACATTTTTGTTGTTGAGTGAACCATTTTCAGATATTGCTTGTTATTCCCTTAAATTTTCCAATACTTATGCTTTTTCTCAAATGGGAATTCGTTATTCATTTTTTTTGTCCTGGTAATGCAAAGAGAATGGAATACTCCACATATCAACCAGCTCTTAAAATATTTGACTATCGCTTAAAGCCTGCCAATTCCCCTTGCATCTAGAAGAAAATTAGCAATAAGATTAACATCATGTGAGTGTAACATATCAGATTTTATTTTTATACAATTTTTTAAATATAATAATACGTACTTGGAAATTTCCCCCTTACATTCGGCGGTTTTACTTTCTCCTACAATTAGTTTATTGCTTGCGTCTCCTGGTGAATGAAACTTTGTTGCGTTATTTCCACTTTCTCTCCGTCTACTTATATTAGATAAGAGAAAGTGTTGTATTCCACCCAAAAATTCGACGTCGATATTTCACCGGAAATACATGTTTTGAGGCTCCCTGAATCCTAAAAAACACTTTTAGAAAGGGGTCCTCGCGTGCGCATGTGTACTAATGGCATGAGTGACTATCTTCCCAAGATGGACACGAAAATTTGCAAAAAGACAATTCTCACCCCAAACTACCGTTTATAAGGAAATATTTCCGATGTTTCTGATTTTCTCAGAAACAGTACATGCGATTTTGATTAAACACCATATATTTAAGATATTTACATGTCAAATAATATGAATATTTTGAATTTTCTGGGAATACCCCATGAAGCCTTCATTGGGAAGGAATTTTGTATAATTTTGTCTATTGAGTAATCAAATCAAACAGAAACTTATCACATAGGAATTGTAGATATTTTTAAAACACACAGAAGATTTAAAATAACATTTTTTGCTGTTTTATACTTCTTTTATTATATCTTAAATACTCTAATGATCAAAATATGAGATTATATTTTATATTTCCAATAAGTTAATTCAGAATATTTTATTTTTATATCATTAATGTTTTTAATTAATTTTTGTTAAATAAAAGTATCTAAAATATACATTATTATTGGTTAGAATGCTTATATACTTGTCATTTTAAAGTGCTGTCGCTAATCAGTTGCTTCTCTCGATATCGCAAAAAGAGCATAGAATTTTAAGGCCGATATATAGCGACGCGTTTAAAACATTTGACTATCGCTATTCCCTTTGTACCTACAACCGAATGTGTAATGAAACTATTTGTGCAAATATTTATCACCATCCACGAAGGAGAAAGAAGAATAAGATTTGTATAGACTTTATAAAAATAAAGACAATGGGCAGTTAAAGTCATGCGAATATAACGCATCAGAGTGTTATCAAGTTTGACATCGTTTAATACTTAATTTTCTCGCGGATCGAGAATGTCTGTTTAACTTTCTGGAACGCCCAAAACTTACCCTTTTTATAAATATCATTAGTTCACTCGTATGCTTTCGTCGCACAGCTGAACAGCCGTCATTAACATCAATCATCATTAGCGCGTGACAAGTGAGTATGACCTACACATATATAACACTGTTGAACTAATTGCTAACATATGGCCCCTAACGTTCTATTAACCCAGCAATGACCTCTATAAATTTCATTCTGGTAACACTGCATTTCCTGAACAGCGCACCTGTAGATTACCTCAATGGAGCGACATCCACAGCATACAGAGTTACCGTGTCAGTAAGGAGTATGATTAAAGGTACCACATTTCATGTGAGAAATACCTATTTACTTAAAATTATACTAGTCTAGATTTTGGTATGCACCAATTCTCCTTTAAAACTCTAGTTTGAAGCATGACCTTATGTACAGTCGAGTGCATGGAATTGTGCCGATGTAATGCTCAGTCGTCTACGTTAGTAAGGAAATAACAAACCGCCTCTAACACCCCAGTCTCCACCCCTTACCTTGTAATTTTTTTCGGGATTAGAGGTATAAGGGGAAAAAGGTGTTGTAATTAAGAGGAAAAGCAATGAGGGAGAGAAGGGTTCTTATGCTGTGATGAGACTATGTATTTATCATGATGCGAAGTGGTGCGCGGTACCGCCTATACATCCGGAGGTTTGTGGGTAATTGTACACTTGCCAGTAGCAGTAGCAGCAGCAGCAGTAGTAGTAGTAGTAGTAGTAGTAGTAGTAGTAGTAGTACATGCTTTTCCTGTCCCTATAATCTAACACTGTATGTATAATACTAAATATATACTCACTATATACACATAAGTATGTACTAGTATGTAGGGGAAAGTCCCTATATTGAACCACTTAAGCCTAAATAGTAAATAGTAATTATAATTTCAAATAAATGTTTTCAGAAAAACAAGCGTTATAGTGACCAATCCTTGCACTATAAATATCCTCAATACAATTTAAAATTAAAACAATTATTAACTAAATAACATTTAAAAAGTGAGATGGTGTAAATCGGTTCAAATTAGGAACATGGTCCTTAAATTGAACCACCTGTGTCTTAAAATGAACCACATATTTTAAGTTTTAAAGTATTTTTATTAATACAAAATACACATATTTTATTGTACATTCAAAACGAATATGCTATCAGCAACGGAAGTAGAGTCCAAAATTGTGATACGAATAGCAATTTCCTCGAACATTTTGAATTCTTATACAATGACAATCACATGGATTTTGGAATAGGTATTATTTGCAAATATAGACTTTTTACTAATTTTTACTCTCATAAAAAAGAGTAGTATACACAGTCTTCACAATAAAACACTTTCTTCTTGTCACTAACTTTTGCACACTTTTGGTGAAGCCATATCCTACAACTCATACGCTGGATCATGTCCATCATTTCACACAATTCACATCATCCACTGTTTTAACATGATTTTTTAACTTAGCATATTAAGTGGATATTTATTCACACGATATACTATTCGCAGTTGAGAATCCTAGAAGTTCAATAGGTTTCCTAAATTCAACCAGTTCAATATAAGTTTCGAGCAGTGGTTCAATTTACGAGCCACGCCATTTTGGAAGCTTTAGCATCTATGTGACTAGGAGAGACGCTGCTTGATAAAACGTGTGCATGAATATTGTTGCTAAATAAACACTTCATAACATGTAATATATATATAGATCATCTCAAACTTATATAATTAATCGTATAAACTTAGCTAGATGGGTCAAATATTACTTCTGAAGCACTACAAAGGCACAACATTTCATACAACTGAAACCACAGCTCAGAATGCGAAGTCAACAACTCCAAGCATTCTTAACTGTACACGCTACCTTCTGCTAGGTTTATGGTGACATCTGTTGAATAGTTTAGAAAATATCGGAGCGGTTCCATTAAAGGAGCGGTTCAAATTAGGGACCTTTCTCCTACTATAAAACTAACATAATGAAGGAAGAAATAACAAAATAATTATGATAATAATAATAAGCATGAGTTACAATTATATTACAAATATATACAGTGCTCCGACCTTTAAGAACTCGCTCTTATGTTTCCGTTCTCCAGGACAATTAACCTCCGTTGCCGAATCATAGACAAAAAAGAGCCTATTTTATGACAGCCCGCGTCCAACATTACATCCAAGCAGGCCTCCATTCCCCTACTGGACCCCAGAAACTGTGGTGGTAAATATTGTTTTCTTAGCAATTCCATTTTCTTGCACTCAGTCAGAATGTGATTCCATGTTTCCCATTCACCACAGAGTGGACATATTCTCACTCCGGTGTCATAAGTTAATTTGTTGTCTTTTCAATCACCAAACCACTTTTTTCCTCTCGCGTACAGGTATCTAAATACCCCTCCCTTCCACAGCCCCGCGTTATTTGACACTGTAAGTTAAGTGGAATTTTAGCCGCATATTGTGATTCTAAATTCTGTCAGTCAATATACTGCAGTCGTCTCTGAATTCTCTCCCATTCGCTACGTCCCATGTCCCTCCCTTGTACCCAAATATACCCCAATCCAATTTCTTCTAAGCATCTTCGTAATTTCGTCGTCCAACACGTATCCCACCCTTTCCGTACTTGCTCCCTGAAACACACAGCGCGTAGAAGTGCCTGATCTCCCCGTACTATGCGTAACCAGTATTTAATTGCCCTTACTTTCAGAAGTATGGCTTCATTCTATAAGCGGAATTATTTAAGAACCCCCAATTTGCAGTATCTCTCACCATCTGTAGAATTTGGGAATGGTGGTGGCGCCGAGGACGCTGCGATTGGGGCTGTGTTTGCTCCTTAAAGTGCTGATTAATTACGGCTGTATTATGGATACGGTCATGAAGTGAGAGGTCATCTACGTTGATTGTTGCGTCTATCCTGAACCTCCATGACAACAGCTTACGGTGTTTACGGCGGTGCTGATGAGCTCTCGAAAAATGCTTATTGCCTCTTCTATTAGTGTGATATTGCAAGTGAGAGTGATGATTTCTGCAGGCATGTCCGGAGGGAATCGCGAGGGTTTGCACGGTATCGGTATGAAGTGTTGGAACCGAGGTGATGCAGCTATATGATGTCCGAAGCGGATACAGAGGGCAGATAGCCTGGCCAGTGTAGTGCCTTGTGCCTCCATAGGAGTCGTGGAAGCAACAGCGGTGTGTCAGATCGTGTTTTCTGCATTGGCTGTAATTGTGGTGGCCCCACAATAATGACAGCGGGGGTCAGCGTTGCAGGTGTCAGCGTGTGCTGGTACTGGCAGTAGCGTCGGCTTGGTACAATGCGGGCACTGCGGCTGGCCTCCAGGGGCAGGTTTGCCCTAAGAACAGTTTAGCACATAGATTTTGCAATTGTTTTATTTGTACACCGATATATTTAGATTAACTACGAAGACATCTAAGGGTATGCTGTCATATGCGCTGAAATACTACAAATTGGCTGTGCAGACAGGCCCGGCCGAGTCATATTTTTTTACAAGGGCAATATCAA
Source organism: Deroplatys truncata (assembly GCA_030765065.1). Taxonomy (NCBI): domain Eukaryota; kingdom Metazoa; phylum Arthropoda; class Insecta; order Mantodea; family Mantidae; genus Deroplatys; species Deroplatys truncata. Next base: position 213,050,777 of record CM060978.1, on the reverse strand, counting down.
AGAACTGGAGATCAAGGGATTTTCTTATTTGTAAAAACTCTTAGCACTGTTTCTTTCAGAAGGGAAGTAAACCTGAGAAGAGGGGCTCATGAGCAAAATTATCCACCATTTTCATATCCAAAAGTGCGTACTCTAGCTAGAGCCTCCGAGCAGGTATTCCATTGATCATTACCTCTGAATGCTCTAGTGACAGTTTGCAGACACTACTAGAAAGCTTCCTATATATAAACAACTTGGCTAGTTTTCATTATGAAGATAAAAGTATCGAATACTTACCTCCAAATTTGTCATAAAAAGGCTTTCATGAACAATTTAGGTACCTATTTAACACATTTTTAACCAATGTTTAATCTGGATGCCAGCTGGTCCTTTCATATTACTGAATATAACTAACTTTAGTAACAGGAGTTCTCCTAAAAGTCAGAGCAAATAGTGTATATTGCTTCTGGTACGAACGCTGCAGAAATAGTTTGAAGTGTAAAAGAACTAGGAATAATCAACAGAGGATTTTATGAGTACCGTAATATTACAGCCCTTCTGCTTAAACATTTCTGGTCATTTTTAGAATTTCCATACATATTGTCACATATAGCGTCGTTAAGGGTTGCCATATTGTTTCCTTTATCAGTATTGTGTGTTGGGGAACTAAAGAAGTCGTAAATACACGTTAGGGAGACAGCAGATCATAGAAAACTGACATGTTGCCTCGCTGGGCGAAGTAACACTCAGTAAGGTGTCACGTGGTAGTTGTAGGAATAAAACGAGTTGCGGAGTTGAAGTGGTCATTACGGAAGTTGTGAAATAGAAAAGAGGAAACATAAGTTTCGGTTGGTGCGAAGTTTAATAACGTAAACCACAAGAGATACTCATCTTACTACCTCCAGAAGCTTGACCGATTCGAATAACAGCGAATAATTTGATTAAAAACCAAATTTCTAGGAAAGTGTACTAGGCATACGTTACAGATTTTCAAAAGACGTAGTTTATCATTTTTTGTTTTCTAATTCCTAGTGTTTATGGGAGCAGTGCGTGCAATATAGGATTGCTAATTTTTCCAGGAAACCTGTTAGTTTAAATAACGGTTTCGGAGGCATGGACTGATTTTATATGGGTTTATAAATGAATCGCGTTTTGTTAAAATGATATCATTCACTATTTTGGCCATTTTCATGTTTTGTGAGTTTAGAAACAAAATACCAACGACATATCCCTAATGTGGCAGCCAGTTGTTTACACTGCGATAAAGCAACTACCCCCTATTTTCCTCCTAATTTCGTGTTGATAAGAAAATAAGTGAGAGGCAAAGTGCCAGTCTGTGTGCATATCCAAATTACAAAGTTCCTATAAAAGCAACAAGAATGTCAAACCTGAAGCTTATATACCTACTGATTACACTGAGCTTTACGAGAACATTCTAGAGGGGCCAGTGGACAATGTGACTCAAGAACATTTAGGGTCGAGCTTACTAGATGTGCTTGGAAGTAACTTCAACGATATCAAAAGTTATTTGTGTTACAATTCTTGCAAAATGCAACGGATAACACACGAGTTTTTATGTAATTGAGTGAGATAAAAAAGACACATTTCACTAGTCTGCATTTTCAAACTTTTTTCAGATGATTTCCTATAAGTAGGTGTGCTTGAATCACGTTTTTATGCTGATTCCAGAAATAACTCCCGTTTTTTTCTATCACATCAGATTTTTACACAAAATAAGTAATGTTTTGACAATTTTACTAATGAGCGTAGAAAACTATTCAAATACCATTTCACCCAAGGTATGTTTTTATTGAAGAAACATTAAGAATACTCTCAAGAACTCTCCTAATTTATTTTATGACTACATTTTAACAAAACAGAAGCCAGAGAGTTTCATTTAATTTTTTTCAAACTCTCTCTTCTTTGACTTCCTTGCAGATCATTGATTGTTCCTCCTCAACATCCAACAGTAGTCGACCATCATAGTTTCATTCCATCTCCCCTGGTACCTCCTCTCCATTTCCTTAATATCTTGGTGAAAACGTTCACCCTGCTCTTCATTGTAATGTCCCAGAGTTTCTGGAAAGTAGTCGATATGTGATTGTAGAAAATGCACCTTTACACTCATGTTACAACCATCTTCTTGAAATTTTCCACATTGTTTCGACAATGGCCTTGTAATTAGGATCTTTGTTATTACCTAAGAAGTTTTCAGTTGCTGATCGGAAGGCGGTCCATGCTTCTATTTCTCTCTCATTCATTGCCTTCTCAAAATCGCCATCCTTAAATCAATTTCCTTATTTGAGGACCAACAAAAATTTCAGCCTTTAATTTGTCTTGTGTAATGAAGGGACATTTCTTGGAAAGGTACCCGAAGCAGGGTCCATCCTATGGTAGAGACCTTACAAATTGCTTCATCAAGCCCAATTTTATCTGTAGTGACGGAAGCAATATCTTTATATCTCTATATTTAAAGTAAAATTGTGAAAAACTGTACGTAATAGAAAAAAACTGAAAGCAGTTCTGAAAAAAGCATAACAAAGTGAGTCACGATCACTTATTAGTTTTCAGTCATCCGATATCATGCAGACTAGTGTTATAGATGGCCTTGAATGGGTACTTTATTAAAAGGATATCATTCATTCTGAAAAGGAATATTTTAAAAACAAACATAAAATCACACATAGTTCATGATACGACATTAAAGTCATACTAAATGACATCAAACTACCACAAGCTGAATAAATCACTTTGTATTGATGGAAAGGTAGAATCAGACGACTAAAAAATTCAATGCCATAACCGGGATTTGAACCACGGATCTCCCGGTCTCCTTCTGGTTGCTCCAACCACTGAGTTACCATGGCAATATGACAGAAAGACATTAAATTCTCCAAAATATTCGCATTTTTTCCCGGTTAATCACAAGGAGGTCTCAAATTGTATTGAGATGACATACCCCAATGGCGACTTACAATGTTGTAAGTACTTTAAGTCCCGAGCTTCATAATTGTAATCACTATTAGGTCAATTAATGGAATTAATTGTTCCTCCACACAAGTCGTGTGTTGGACAGGGTTGGAAAGATAGAATGAATCAATTTGTATTGATTTCCCGAAAACTTATATTTTGTGACCGATGATCTTTTAACAAATCACGATTCATATATATCTGTTATATGCGGCACCTCAAGAAAGAAGTTTTAGAAAACGGAAGATAGGCTGATTCCAGATTCAATGCATTCCAAGTGTTACAAAGGTTCTTAAGCAAACTACAATTCGCGGTCTGAATACATGTTCAATAATCCAAAATTCATGTTACACATTCAAGACTTTGTGAACGCAAAGCCATTAAGTCACTTTACAGTCGATATTACTCGCTCCTATCGAACAACCGTCACGTTTCTCACTTTTGAGGTGTGAATGTGTGCCTTTTCAATTTTACACAATCAAGCCTTCTGTTTTAACAAGAGTTAGGTGTGCAACTCAAACAAATTCCTTCTCTTTTGTTCACATCCATTTTCCTGTATTTTGCCATTCTTAGCAAAGATTGAGCATTATATTGCTCTGAACTCCTCTGAGAAAATCAGTTTTATTTTCTATGTGTCAACAGTAGCATTATTTGTAGCAGGTTCTATTTTTACTTTCTCTACTATGTACTCACAGTAAGTAGAGGAAGTATTGCATTCCACCCAAAAATTCGATGTTTAATATTTCACCGAAAATACCTGTTTTAGGGCCCCTGAGATAAAATAACAATTTTTGATAAAGGTCTGCTTGCACGTCTGTGTGTGTGTGTGTGTGTGTGTGTGTGTGTGCACGCGCACGCGCATGCGTGTGTCTCCGTAATTGTGAACAGTGCAACTCAAAAACGAAAGAATAGTTAAATACGAAACTTAATATTTAAGTTCAGGATCTTCCAAGGATGTAATACAAAGATTATGAGGAAAATCTCCCCACCCCAAATTATCCTTGACTTGGGAAATATTTAAAACATTGTTTTATCAAAAGCAGCTTCAATAATTTTGATTAGAATACCATATTTTCAAGATATTCTTATGACAAATTAAATGTATATCTTGATTTTCCTGGGAATATCCTCTGAAGTTCTCTCTATTCTGAATGACTTCTGTATAACTAGTAAACGTAAGAGATAGACAAGATTCTACTACACAAAAATATAGATCTCATTAAAGCACGCAATATCTACTGCCGATCAAAATTTTTTGGTCTCTCAAAATAGTAAGTGCAATACTAATTTAAAGAAAATAAAGAATAGCAAACATGAAAAACAAAAATCTTGACACAATTTATCTTTACTGTGATAATAATCATCACTCTTTTATCTTTTTTTAATTTCATTTTTTTCTGAGAAATAAATAACACCTTTACGCCTTTCTTTTTGGCCTGAGCCATTTTCGAGATGTCCGTTGTTACTGGTTTGGGTGTTTTAATGCCTTATCATTTTATAAAGTTACTGTCGCTATTTCATTCTATATTTGTTCTCTAATTTTAAATGATAAGAGTTACGCCTATCGATGATATTTTTACTTTCTCTACTACGTATAGTAAGTAGGGGAAGTATTGCATTCCACCCAAAAATTCGATACCGAGATTTCACCGGAAATATATGTTTTGAGATCTCCTGAATCCAAAAAAAGCATTTTTGGAAACATGTCCGTGTGTGTGTCTGTGTGTGTGTGTGTGTGTGTGTGTGTCTGTGTGTGTGTGTGTGTCTGTGAACAGCATAACTCAAAAACGAACAGTCGGATAAGCACTAAAGTTGGTATTTAGGTTCAGTATCTTCCAGAGATGCGACACGAAGGTTTTCAAGAAAATCCCCCAACTCCAGACTACCCTTTACATGGAAAATTTTTCGAAAATTTTCATTTTCTCAAAAATGGCTCTAACGATTTTGATGAAAATATCATATGTTTAAGATAATGTCATGAGAAATGAAATGTATATCTCGAATTTTCTGGGAATGTCTCCAAAAATATTCTTCATTGTAAACGCCTTTTGCATAACTAGTAAACCATAAGAGATAGACAAAATTTTACTACACAAAAAATGTAGATCGCGTTAAAATACACAACTTATGTCATATACATTTCTTTTGTTAAGTGAACCGTTTTCGAGATATTGCTTGTTATTTCCTTAAATTTTGCAATACTTATACTTTTTTTCAAATACGTTATTCATTTTTTTATGTCCTGACATGCAAAGAGAATGGAATGCGCCACATAGCAACCAGCGTTAAAATATTTGACTATCGCTTAAAAGCTACCATATTCCCCTGCATCTACAAGAAAATTACCAATAAGATTAACATCTCGATATCTCGATTAACATGAAGCATATGGAGAATAGCGTTTGTAAAATTAGATTGTACAAGAGTAGAAAAGGTCATGTGAGTGTAACACATCAGATTTTTTTTGTCTTGGATATGCAAAGAGTTATAATCTGTGGCAAAGGGAATGGTGCTGCACCTAGCAACCAGCTATTAAGAGCTATGTATTGTAACGTATGGGTCAAGTTAAGTTAAATTATTTTCCTGAAAATTACTTTTCTTTAGAATTTGGTTCATGTAAAGCTTATTTCTTGCATGGTTACTTCACATGGTGCAACGCAGGATGCATGAGCTGGACATTCAATGCCAGTCATATCCTTGTCATATTATGTAGGTGATGCCAACTCATAGAGTAGAGGTTAGGTCTCCATATATGGCCATGTCCTGTGTGGAGGCGTCTATCTATGATATAAAACCCCTTTCTTAAGTCTATGGGCATGGCAGTCTTGATAGGAACAACCCAGGTGCAGCCGGAGGCGCTACCCAGATCACATTTACCCTTTGGGTATGGCAACCAGCGTAACATCTGCTCAATGGCACTAGGTAACTAGAAACTGTTCTGTCTTAAATACTTAATCCTAAAAATGGCTTGCTTGCTCACTGTCTGTGTGTCTACTCGTTATTATATTAAATCTGTTATCCTTTTTGTTAATTGTGTCTTTCTATTCGGAGTTGCTCACCAACCCTTAATCCTGCTACGCTCCCAAATACACGTCCTCAACCCCCTTCAAATCTAAGGCGTGACATTAGTGGTGGATGCGCCGATTTCTGTTTTTCTATATTGCCCTTGTAAATATATTTTCCCCTTACATCTGCAAGAAAATTAGCAATAAGATTGTCTGCAAATGTTTATCTCGATTAACCTGAAGCAGATGGAGAATAAGCGTTTGTAAAAATAGTTTGTACTAGAGTAGAGAAAGTCATGTGAGTGTAACACATCAGATTTTTTCCTATAGCTTTGGCACCGATTTTCTCACATCACAAATTGTAAGTGCATTATGGTATGATAACGTACAAGTTTGTTTTTCTCTGAAAGCAGACTCAAATTATAATTGGCAACTCTCGCGGATGGATTTTGCTCTTTCTCAGCCATATATACAAATAAGAATTCAAGTTAAACGCTGCATTGCATTACTTTCAAATAGGGTGTCCAAAAAGCTTTGACTGGCAGCGCTTTTATTTATTTCTAGCGCTAACCATTTCCGAGATATTCCTTGTTATTGGTTTGAATTTTCAAATAGTTCTCGTTTTATAAAATAAGAAGTGATTCTACTTTTTCCTCCTGGCCATGCAAAGAGAACGGAATTTCAAAGCCATCACATAGCAAATAGCTCTTAAAAGATTTGACTATCGCTTAAGCCTACTGTATTCCTCTATATCCATTTTGCCTATAAGTAAATATGTAATAAACCAATTTCTACAAATGTTTATCTCAAATTAAATCGAGTTTTATTTATGGACGCTCTTTAACTGCTATGGCCCTTAGCGTCCCATTCTACATTGGGCATGAAAGACCGGTAATTTTGCTCGGAGGCCTCCATTATCAGGCTTGAGGTTCTTTTACGTGCTGTAAATCTACTGCTTTACTTCCCTTCCAAAGGAAGCTATGCTAAGGATTTTCACGCCCGAAAAAATCCATCGCCCTCCGCCGGGTTTGAACCCGCGACTTTGATAACTAGAGGCTAGCACGGTACCACTAGTTCACGGAAGACATGTTTATCTCGATTAACATGAAAGAGATAGAAGAATAAGCTTCTGAAAGGATACTTTGCAGCTGCCGGTACCAAGGCCGGTTGAGAAAAGAGGAGGGGGAGGAGTAACATCTCGTTAAAAAACTTTGCTTCAGCTGACTCGGCTGAAAGTACCTTGCAAGGGTCCCTTGCCAGTAAACGGCGCAGTCCTTAACGGTATCTACAGCGGAGAAGACGTTTTCAGTACGGTGTGGATGACTGAAGGCATCCTATGTTCATTTGGGTGAATGAGCAACCGCTGCCTGGCGGAGGAGAGGTATCTCTAAAAGCTAAGAGAGCACATCTCAACAGAAATCCGGTCTTCCAGGGAGAAGAGGAGGTTGTGCAACGGATTGGTTCCCCGTTCACGGAAAAAAATTACTCAAATATCAAAACAAATATCCGGACGAATATATCTAAAGACTAAATGGACAAAGACAAAGGACAACGCTAATGTAAAATTTGACAATTCCTAGTGAAATATGAGGGAAATGAAAATAATATAATAGAGATTATAGATAAGATGACAAAAAGAAAGAAAGGAATAGGATGATAGTATCAGAGACAAAGAAGAAATATAAAGCATCAGAAGAAATAAGAGATCATATATTTATTTACTCCGGAGTAGAGAAAAGTCGAAGAGCAACATTAGTAGTGGGTGTTGTAGCGTATGTGTGTGTATTGTCGCGTCGGACACATTCCGCTGTGTACACTATTGTCGAGCTAATTGTAGTGTTTGTGTGTTAAGTTCTTGTCCGGCGCGGCAATTCCATCTTCCTAGTTGGGGAGTGAAGGCAAGTCGAGGGAAGAGCGTCTTTGTGTGGTGGCTTGTCGTCACTTGTAGCCAGAGTCTAATGTAGGTCTTCAGAGAGGACGGTTGCGTGTGCGTGATGGGTGTGTGTGCGTGGGGCATCTCCCCATCTGCAACCCTTCGTGTATAATGTAGGGCACTTTGTTAGGTATAATAAATCAAAAGTAAATGTGAATTTATGTATTTTTATGTTCTAAATATTTCACACCCGCTTACTTTTGTGCAGCAGGTTCCTGGTATCTTTCGTTGGCCACTGATGCTACGTCCCCCAGTGTTTATCCGGGGTAGCTGCAAACCTTTTGGCCCCACCCCGGTGTATAAAAGTATTATATTACATAAAAGATGAAAATCAAGAATAATAGGATATTACTGAACAAATGGTAGAATAATATCAGTGAGAATATGAACTGGAAGATCACATTGTAATATCATGGGGGTATATGCACCAAATGAAGGAAAAAGAAGAAACGGAGGAATGCTACAAAGTGGAAAAGAGAGAATATATATTATAAGAATAATTATTATTAAAAATAGCAGGGGATCTTTATGCAAGAGATAAGAATTTGGAAATAGCAAATGTTGTAGGCACTCGTGGAGGAAATACCATCAATATTATTGATAGAATTCTCTAAGAGAATTTTGTAGCTATGTATAATAATTTAAGGGTTACCTAGCACACGTGTGTTATGCGCACAAAGAAATACATAAATTTACATGGGCAGGGAGGGAATATATCAATAATAAATTATGTTGTGGTTAATAGCATAATGAAGCTATGGAAGAAGCTCCCAAGACACACGAGTGTTTAAAGGAGCTGAAGTAGATGCAAACCCATTTTATACTGATATAAAGAATAAAACTTCCCAAGAAATATTGGAGAAAGAAGACAGAGGAAAACAGTAGACTTCCTTTTAACTATAACTTTTAGAACAATCGAGAGAGAGAAACTTATACAAGAACGGAATGAAAACGGTAATTAAGGGAAGAACAGGTGTTGTAGAACAGGACTGGAAAACTCTGAAAAACAATTTAGATAAGATGGTAAAAGGGGCTTTAGCAATGCAAAAAATACGAAAACTAAAAAGATTGCAAACTTAGTATGATAAACTACAAGAAGAAATAAGTAAAACAAAGGAGAAGGTTTACTAAAGTAATAAATTATAGAAAACTGTAAGATCATACAACATATCATAAACAAGGAGCGATAGTCCGCAGGCGTATAAGGAAGGTATACAGAAAAAGTTGGGAACAATTTGTCTAAAGGTTGGAGTATGACATTACTAGATCACAAAGATTTGGTTTTAAAATATTTCGTATATAATTACAGCAAGAAGGGAATGACAAACCAATTATAAGAATATAACAAATAAAGAGCGAGAAGAGCACTATTCAGAGTTATTGGTAAAGAAGGAAGAACCATTTACAGGTACAGAGTTTAAAAACTAATTCAATGCCATAAATAAGGAAGAGGAAAATATATTAAAACTAACTAAAATAGAAAATCTCCGAGCATAGACCGCATAAATATGGAATTAATTACATATGCAAAAAACGACATAACTATTGAACCATATCGGAACAATGGGAATATACCAAAAGAATAGGAAATAATGTAATTAGTATAAAAATATCTGTTCTGTTACACTCACATGACTTTCTCTGCTCTTGTACCAACTATTTCTAAAAACGCTTATTATCCATCTTCTGCATGTTAATCCAGATAACCATTTGCAGACTCTATCCTATTGCTAATTTTCTTGTAGCTGCAAGGGGAATATGCTAGGCTTTAAGCGATAGTCAAATCTTTTAAGAGCTGGTTGCTATGTGGAGCATTCAAATCCCATTGCATGTCCAGAACAAACAAAAAAAAATTAATAACGAATTCCCATTTGAGAAATAGTATAAGTATTAAAAAATTTAAGGGATTAACAAGCAATATCTCGAAAATGGTTCACTCAACAAAAAAATGTATATGACATAAATTGTGTATTTTAACCCGATCTACGTTTTATGTACAGTAAAATTTTGTCTATCTCTTATGGTTTACCAGTTATGCAAAAGTCGTTCACAATGACGAATACTTTTGAAGATATTTCTATAAAATTCGAGATATGCAATTCATTTGCCATAAAAATGTCTTAAAATTATGATATTTTATTCAAATTCGTTAGGGGCATTTAGGAGGAAATTAAACTTTTCAAAAAATGTTGCATGTAAAGGGTAATCTGGGGTGGGGGAATTTTCTTGAAAATTCTTGTCGCATCTCTGGAAGATACTGAACCTAAATACCAAGTTTGGTGTTTATCCGACTGTTCGTTTCTGAGTTATGCTATTCACAGACACACACAGACACACGTTTCCAAAAATGCTTTTTTTGGATTCAGGGGGTCTCAAAACATGTATTTCCGGCGAAATCTCGGTATTGAATTTTTGGGTGGAATACAATACTTCCTCTAAGTAATAGAGAAAGTAAAAATCTTATGAAACTTTACTAACCCTTGTTCCTCTATCAACCTCATTTTAACCCAAATAAATCTCTACAGATATAGTTACATTACACATTTTGTTATCAATACAAAGGGTACAGCGATAGTCAAATGTTTAAGAACTGGACGTTATAGACTCCGTAAGTCTGACGTCAGAGCTAGCCGTTGCCAGGGAGATCGTTTTCTAAACAACTGTGATTCCTAAAGCAAAGAATTGGGAGACTCTATTATAATTAATACTATTTTAAGTAATTATGCTGTGATACATTAGTTTCAATTACTTTGGGCAGAGCCAAGGATTTAGAATAGTTGAGGCAGAGCCAAGAGCGTTTTTTTTCACAATAGTTGAGCGTTTCGTCCCGACTGCAAGTACTATGATGATACATTTCCAAAATACAAAAATGAAGGCAAATAAGTGGTTAGCTGCTATGTGCTTTGTTATAAAAATATACTTATGTATAGAAATATCATACTGTAAAAAGAAAACAGCAGCATATGGCGATCCTTGTTTTGCATGATTTTATCGACTTTCAGCTTTACTTTGGTCTTCAGAAGTTATGAAATAGATGTATTACATACCCTAGAGATGTCACCCTATGTCATACTCTAGCTCCAACACAATGCTGGCAACATGTGAATAACAAATACGGCCAAAGCCAGTAAGATACCGCCAACTATTTCAGCCTGCGTTCCTAATTACTTTTTATTTTAGGTTTATTAATACACGAGAGGTTAGGTTTAGTTTTTTGGACGTTCTATATTACTTTGTCTTCATTGAAAACTTCGGTAACCTGTATTACGTTGGTCTTCAAAGCCAACATTTGAAATCCCAACATAACTGAAAACACGCTTGAGAACCCTCAGTCTCAAGACGTAGCCGAGGAATGTTTTTAGAAGGAGAGGAGTGTAGCATGCGACGACGGGGCGTAGCCGAGGGATCTGCGCGCATAAAACTCGAAATGATTCATACAAAATGAAGAAGAAGTAACAACACATCGCTTTTTCCGCAGATTTCACTTCCCATTGTGCATGCGCGATAGCGACAAGATGGCTGCGTTTGTTGCCTTCACATCGTAATTTTGCTATAAAACTAAAACACCTAAAACGGACGGGCAGGTGGGCACCAGATATAGGAGAGAAAATATCTACTTCTAAATTCACTCCTATGGTGATTTATGCCCTTTTTTTAAGCTTTTATTAACGTTTTCAACGAAGACCAAAGTAATTCAAAATAGCCGATTTTAATATTGTTTTGCAGGACAGCAGAATACCGCGTAGTTTGCAGTTGCCATTTTGAAGATGGAATTATGGAAAATGGTCCCTCACTGTTTCGGGGAATTCCAAAAAAATACATGCTGTTTCCTCCTGCAGAATCCAAGAAATGAAACCGAAACAAACTTCAGTAAGTCCATACCTTGTTCTTTTTCATGCTTGGCCTTCCCTACACTCGTCCCTTCCGTAGTATCGTACTCTACTTCCATTAACGATTACGTATTAACCTTACATTCCAGAATCTTGTAGCGGTAAATCGTCGTTGGGCGACGTTTGTAGCGGAAAACGGTGCTTGCGCTATTTATAGCAAGAAATGGTCTATCCTTGGCTTGTTGTTGCCTTTTGCGGTGTTCTTCTTTCTCGGCTATTGATGCTCGTCGGTTGTTGCGTATTCCATTCCTAACTATATCTAATTATTAATTCTCAGGTTATAGTGGGGGAGGCAACTTAAAAATACACTGCAAGTTTCCCGTAATCAGTGAAATTTATTTCACATTTTGAATAATTATGGCAGCTAGCTTTTCCCATTATTATAATCCCACGACTTTAAATTAGTCAGGAGCCTAGCTATCTGCACACGTATTCCCACCCTTGTATGCACCCACGTGATTTGTAGCACCTCGTGTCGACGTGAATTCTTGAAGATCAGCTAGAGAGAGAGAGAGAGAGAGGGGGGGGCTCCGAGACCTTTGTCTGCCCTTATATACTGGAGCCTAGTGACGCTCACCTCTGCGTTTTAAATGTAACGACGTTTTCTATTGGCTCTTAGACCGCGATACCTTAACATTTATGAGAATGTGTGGCATCAGATCCGTGCGGCATCTTGTAGCGTTGTGGAGCCAGTTCCATATCTCCGTCTCTTGCTTTTCTCTGTCTCTTTCTATTTCTCCATATCGTTACCGGTTCCCTGCCTGTTGGCTTGGTGCACGGTACGCTCTATTTAGGATTATGTTTTCCTGGAATTTTTGCTAGCTCGCCCGTTTCTTACAATCAGCTGTGTACAAGTGTTAGATGTTGAATATTTTAACATATTAGTGACTTAAAGTATTACTGTAAAATTCTTATATGTATAGCTCTCCTTTCATATGTACAATTCCTCTATATATGTATAATATATCCCCTTTCAAACTCAGGTTTAAAAAATTATGAAGTATCACAACTAATTTCAAATTTAAAGCTAACCTAACTAACCTTATGGCAAACGTGTATTATGATTTTGAGCCTACACAGTTGCTGGGGTTACCCAAGTATAAATACAGCATAGTACGTTACTATACATTTAGTTTGTATAATTACAATTCACACTGATTGGTGACAATCACAAAATTACATTTTTCTTTTAATTTACTCCTGTGTTTGCTTTGATCTCTATCTCTCTCTCTCTCGTGTGTCGTCCTCCTTGATGTAGGGTTACCATGCTAGCTTCTAGTTCCCGAAGTTGCGGGTTCAAACCCGGTGGAGGGCGATGCATAAAAAGTCTCAAACTTAAAAAGGGCACAGTATTCCTTCAGGGAGAAGGTCTCCGAAGCCTGAGGAGGAAGGAGAGCAGGCATGCAAAGGGATAAGCATTATTATCTGTTTTAAGACGTACAGACAGTTACATGTGCTTTTTACTAGTGTGAGTGTGTGTGCTCTGCTTTGCATTTACTGTACTGAATAGCTTTCAAACCTAATCCACTGCCGAGTGAATAGTAATGCCGAAATATTAATTGACACATTCCTCTCATGGCTTTTCTGTTGGTTGTAATTTGGAAATTTAGAACATATTACACAATTCTCAATAAAAACGAGAACAAATACAGTACACATAAATTTTCCTAATTGTTATATGCAATATTTCATTTAAAAAGCAATCAAAAAACTTAGGACATTGAGTAACGTTATGTTTAAGGTCTCGCTTCTTTTACTTTAAAGTGTATGTGAGAATGCAGTAGGGAAGAAACATAATGTGCTGAACCAATGGAAGTTTCACCAGAGGTAGAAGCATCCAATATACAGTTTGCATATAAAATAAGTTTAATTTGTCAAGTTGTAGAATTGGTGATGATTGAAACCACAACAATAATACTTATAATTACCTACCTTTAGGATGTGAGCAATAATTATATTTTGTAGCAAAATGTTTATTTTGCTCGATTCCTATAACTTGAACAAATTTTAGTGTTTGCATCTGCTAATATGGTAGGATGTGGTAAAAATTATTTGTAGAGTTAAAGTATTGTTTGTGCTCTTAAGTTCTGTTATTTTATTGATACATAATTAATATAAATTTTATCACCGACATATCACTATCGTAACATTAGGAATTATTGCTGAAGTATTAAATTGATGTAGCAAATGTCACTGCATGACTGTACGTACTAATGGGTTACTACATCTGTAGCTACCATGACTCACTACTTCATTCCTTCATATAATAATTAAATATGTAACAAAAGGTGTATGTGTCTTTAATGCTCAGGAGTTAAAAACGAAGTCATTCTCCTTCTAGCTTACCAGGATCTGGAAGTGATAGCTTATTGATTTCGAAGAGTTATGTTCCAGGGAAACATAGTATTGGCAACTAACAGTAAATTTCAGTGGACATGTTTTGACATGTTGACAACTACTTCCTCCACACATAACCCCCAGTATGCCTGAAAGACCACGCTTGTCAATGGTCGATGGGTCACCTTGGGCCCAGCTGGGGGGATCTTAATAAATCCACCAACCTTTCCTCACATTCACCATTGTGGGACATCTAAACACCATGGCCAATGTAACAAAATGTAAAACCTATGCTCTTGTTTGCGACACTAAATAAGTAATGGCTTATTGATAATTCTGTACACAGCAGCTGAGAGTATTTTAGCACATTGTTAGTAAAAGAAAAATATTCCCTAGGGCAAAATTACAACGTATAACCTTCATTATACAACCTTCCAAATATGTTTACTATATGTGCAGCTATTTGCACAATTATAGTTAATGAAGAATAGTAAGCAGCGTTTATTGTAAGGGTAATGCAGGTGGATGTATTCCTAATCTGTTTTCAGAGGGGAATGTCATCCCCTTTCCAATTTCAATCACACAATTGTTTTCTTCTTCTTCCGGCATTTTCCTCAATTGCAATGTTTCACATGTGGCAAAAAGAAAAGAAAGAAAGAAAGAAAACAAGAAAAAAGATCAATTGTAAAGCTAAGCTAAACTAGACTACATTTGACAGTTGTTTGCAAACATTGCATTTTTCTAAGATAGCTAATCATTTTCTGTCACTTTCTATTCTTAACTGGTTGCACTCGCATTTGAATGAAAGGATGTTTCAAGTACAGTTTGGGGGAGATGAGCTTGCCAAAATGTAGTTGGGTTCCATTAACATATTCCATGATCAAGCCATGGTGTAATGGAGATGGATGCAAGGGGCGTATAAGTTGCTTCCTATATTATTCTTGGAATGTGTAGGTTTGTTGTCTTACATGGCGTGTTCATATTCCCAAGCTGTGCTTACAGTGGGATTCATGAAGGAGAAAGTAAATTAAGACGTACAGGGCATGCCAGTCGTGACGTATCTACAATTTTCCACTTCTAAGCTTATTACTACATAATCATTTTGCTCATGAAATTAAAATTAAATTGAGTTTTATTATGGATACTCTTTAACTGCTGTGGTCCTCAGTGTCCCATTCTATATTGGGCTCAGAGACCTCTTTATCTGGCTTGAGGTTCTCTTACGTGCGGTAAATCTACGACACGGGACCACCGGCTTCACTTCCCTTCCGAAGGAAGCCATGCTAAGGATTTTTACGCCCGAAAAAATCCATCGCCCTCCGCCGGATTTGAACCCGCGACCTCGGGAACTAGAAGTTAGCATGGTAACCACTACACCACAGGGGACGACATTTTCTCATGTCTTATCTGCATGTTGATGTTTATAAACTGCCTAAAATATATTATACATTTTAATTTATTTTGAAAAGTATTGCACATTGATATTTAAAGTGTTTTGTAAAACACAGTGTACGAGTGTATTTTTAGTTGAGAACTCCATTTGTGGAAAATCTGTAGGCAAGACTCCTTATTTGTTTTGTATATCCGGACCAAGGCTTTATGTCTGCGATAGAATTTTACCACTATTGCTTACATCTACAATTATTTCTGTTCAGTAGTTAATTTTTGAAGCAAGCATGCATAGCTGAACTTCGTTTCAGTTATTTAGGTTAGGCGTGCTTTGGTATTGAGATACGAAGAAAAATCAGCTTTGAAGAACCATTGATTACACCAGATACAATTTATTATGTTATGTACCACCCTTGGTTCTGTTACATTGCAGCTTGGACAAGCAATACATATGCACACAAGAAAACTATTTTACAAATTATTTTTGTCAAAATTAAGCCTTTACCCCACAAAAAAGTTCAAATCGTTATAACCATTATTCTTAATAAACTTAAACATGTACAGTGAAATCTCTCATCGGGCCATAAAGTAAACTTTTACCGCGTGGACATTTATCCCAAAACTATGCAAATGTGAGGTTAGTTTGATTTGGGTTCTGCGCATTTATGTAAAGTCTATGGGTAGTAAAAAATTTACATGACGTTACTCATTTTCATTTGTAGGACAAATATATAAAAGTATTCTTACTTGCACCTGGACAAATAAATGCATTCTTTAATTATTCTTACTTCAAACTTATAATATTTATTTTCCATCTGGCTTGAATTTGGCCTCACAAATAGAAAACTTCTCCACCATATGTCACAGGTAACACATGATTAGAATGAACAGCACTTCCAGCTTTGTTTACTAAGCTCAACTGAGCTTCAAAATATTTTATTATTTCGCTCAATTTCACGAACATGTTATATCGTAACGTCCACTTACGCCGCTTGTATTTACCAGTACAGTTCCTAAAAACTACGAACACTAACAACAAGGCTACACGGTGTAAGTAAATCATATATATTCCTAACAATGGTGTTTATATTGGAGTGATACATAACTAAAGTAAAGTTTTAAAACCAATATTTTCGCAAAGCAGTCGACGATAATACAGCACACACTCCTTAGCAACCAGTTGTTTGGAAAGAACGATGGCTTCTTAGCAACGGCTGACGTCACCACTTATGGAGTCTATACCCTTTTCTTAAATCTCCATACTGTTTCCACGCAATCGCGAGAAACAACTGAATGTTGACAGGACTTTAAGAGAAGGACCAAGAAATGAATAATTCAAAACATTAATAACGGAATAGCAACCAAATGGTTGATGCCACCAAAATACTGATTTGAAATAAATTGTGTGTTTTAAACAGACCTACATTTTTGTGCAGTATATTTTCGTCTATCGCTTAACGTTTATTAGTTATACACGGTTATACAAAATTCCCTCCGAATGAAGAGGACTTCATTGGCTGTACCAAGAAAATTCAAGATATAAATTTTATTTATCTGTAAATATATTTAATATAGGGTATTATAATCAAAATCATTAGAGCCCTTTTTATAAAATTAACATTATGTTCTATGCAGGGTAGTTTGTGGCAGGGAATTTTCTTGTCGCATCTTTGGAAGATACTGAACCTAAATACTAAGTTTGAAGTTTATCAGACTTTTATTTTTCCATTTATGCACCTCTCTCTCTCTCTCTCTCACTCACTCTCTCTCTCACACACACACATTCACAGACACGCACACACGAACATTTTCTGAATTTTTTTTATTCAGAGGGTCCCAAAGCATATATTTCCGGTGAAATCCCTGTATCTAATTTTGGGTGAACGCAATACCTACCTTCTCTACCTACCAGTACGTGACAGAGAATGTAAAAAGGAGATACAATCCGTAGGAATAACTATAAAGGGATATCTCTATTAAATACAGCATATAAAATTGATGTAGCGATAATTAAATCCAAACTAAGCCAGTATTGGAAGTAGGTTTACAAGAAGCACAATGTGGTTTTCGTAGAGGAAGATAATGCATGCATGCAGTATATCTAATAAAACAAATAGTTGAAAAACAAAGATCTTAATCGACCATTGTTTTTGCTTTTTGGATTACGAAGAAGTATAAAATAAAGGTCGTTGGAAGAAAATTGTGGAGAATTTCAGAAGAGCTTAAAATAACACCAAAATTGATAAATTCTGTTAAATCCTTATATGATAATCGAGCACTATTAGAGAAGGAGCACCCATAAAGATAAATCAGGGAATTAAACAAGGATATAGTTAAACAAGGATATAGTCTTTCTCCATTATTGTCATATATATAACTAGAATGGAAAGGTATAAATCAAGCAAATATAAAAATGGGTAGAAATATATTAATAATTAATGTAGTATTTACAGATTATCAGATATTAATGGCGGAAACAAGAAATTTCAAACAAATATGACAAAACTCAACAGGATATTACAATATATAATATGAAGGCATCAACCACAAAGACTAAAGCTATGGCTAAGAAAGGCAAAGGTATGAGAAGAGTAAAATTGCTGATAAATAATCGGATTATAGAACAGGTGAATGTTTTTAAATAATTAGATTATGGAATACTGGTTTAAAGATGAATGAAACTTACAATGAATATCTTCTTCTTCCATTTAAGGTTTAGGCCTTTGGACCTGTTCCGAAGCTAACTAAACTAGTCTCTCCATCTCTTTTCCTGAAGGTCTGTAAAATAAAGCTTGCCGTGGATACCTTCAAGGGGACATTCGTAAGACATGTTCTTTCCAATGTTTTTGGTACCCCTGTATTTCTTTAGTAATGTTTTCTTCCATTACCTGTTCTCTTATTACATATTTCTAATCCTACTCTTCTAATAATTCCCAACAATAATCGTAAAAATTTCCTTTGGGCTGCTTCCAATCCTGTCTTCTCTCTAGTTGAGAAAGCTTAAAAAATGAATATATTAAATGTAATTCAGTAAATGGAGCTGTGAAAGGAATCTTGGGAAATCAACAGGACGGAAGTTAATTTGAGACTACAATAATAGCAAAACCAATATTACTACACGGAAGAAGGGAAAGGAGGAAATAAGGAGAATAGAGACTTCGTAAATTAGGCTTTTCTGATGTCGTTGATGGAAATAACGCTACGAGATAAAGTCAGAACAGCAAACATAAGAAAGAAATTTGGGATAAAATCAACAATGGTGGCATATGTTATACAATATCGAGTAAACTGGCACAACCATAGTAGATAGACTACCAAAGCAAAACTTTTTATATCAACCAACGGATAGACGAGACATAGGACGGCCAACAACGAGATGGAGGCACTAATTTTGATTATCTTTAACGCGAAACGGGACAAATACTCAATATTTTATGGTAGAAGAATAACAATAGTTTGTTGAAGAATGGGTATAGAAATTCATATAAATGTAACACACCAGCCTCCCCATTTTTCCTTTCTTATTTCTGTTCATGCATAGAGAAGAGAATTTCATAGCTGTTACATAGTGACTGCTTTGGAAAGATTTGACTATCGTTTTAACCTACTGTGTTCTTATATCTACAACGAGATGTAATGGATAATGAGTAAGTGAAATGTAATGAATGAGTAATAAAGATTTATTTGTATTTAAAAGAAGTGGATAGAGGAATAAGGTTTCGTAAGAACCCTTTCTAGAAGAATAAGTGGAGAAAGGTATTCATGTGAATAAAACACATCAGTTATTTTTTTCTTTGTAGAAATGATGCACACTGAATTTCAGATCTGCGAATGCAATGTGATTATTCAGCACTTTTCCACACATTAAGATATGTTGCCTTCTAAGCCTGGGTAAATATGTCTCTCTAACCCTGTACTGGCTAGACACCAGTCCTACGTGACCCCTCAGTGCATCTAGTTGGCATGCAGTAAAACATAAAACTACTCTACAACTTTTATCTTGATAATGAGAGTGCAAAGCTGAGTGAATACACACGAATCGTAATATTGCGATTGTTTATGTTAGCGCAAGCCTCCAATCGAACAGAAATATGTACAACAAAACTATTTAATACAAAGAGAAACAGAACAAAATAAATATCTTCGCGTGCGCGAATTTACCTAAGGACCGGCGGTAAGACCGCTTCCCAGCTCGTCTACCTGGTCGCGGGTGGGGCTAATGGCAGGACCTTTCAGAACAGTAGCCGTGCTGAACAATAGCATATTATGAGCCGCTTCCCCGCTCTAGAGAATTCCTTTGGGCCTGCTTTGTATGTGGAGCCGAGACAAGGGCTCCTGTGTCAAAGAAATTCAATTCAGTTATGAAGTTAAACGTCGTCAGGAAGTCCAAGAGCTTGGGCAGTTAAAGAGGGTAGTTGCCAAGTCAGTTTGGTTGAGAGTTGAAATGTTGCTAGCTCTGACTCAGCAGTTCAGTTGAGATTCGATTCGATGGACCAGATGTGTTCTGTTCTGAGTGTGTGTCAACAGTATCTCAAGTGAAAGTTTGTGCTGCGCTGAGCACCTAAGTGAGAAAATGTGTTTAGCAGCAACTGGTGTTTTCATTTGTTGCACATAATTAGTTCCAAGTAATCCATAAAGAAATTTAAAGAGGATTAGTATTAATCACTGGCGTACAACACTGCATGTAGGGAAAGGTGGATCCTTTGTGGTTCCAACATGACCCTTGAGAGGAAGCGATGAAGGGGAGACCCAAAGGGCAATCACATGTGGTTGGCTGCTAGTAAGGTCGGAGTTCCTGACGATCCCAGAATCACAGCAATCTTGACGCCGGCGATCCTGCCTTAGCCATCTTCAACCTGGTGGCTCCGGAATTAAACGAACCACTTCCTGGAAAGGGACCTAACCGGCTAGGCAAGCACCAGGGAGAAATCCTATTACACTTTTCCGCCGCAGCATACTAATCGTCTACAGGGTCCTTACAACTCTCAAACATATGAAAACAAATGGTGGGGGCAATAAATAGACAGGAAATTCGTGGTAGAAGGGAAACGACACCACCATTCACCTACCGACAAGGAGAAACCATGAAAATATCCATGGTCAGAGTGGCCCGACAGGAATCGAACCGAAACCTCCCGAAAGGAGCCTCACACGTTACCTCGGAGCCATCTCCCTCATAATTTAAAGAGGCACTGGAACAAAATATACATTCTTTTACTCCACCATTGTTTATTTCAACTAAATCTTGGCACTATTAAACAATAACGGAGTTCTTTGGGAGCTAGGATGCTGGGAAGATGATGTGTTTGCTAAAATAAATGTCCTTGCATACTGCCTGCGAATAATTAAAAGTGACCAAACAATGTGAGAGCAATATGTTTTCGTCATCAAATGAGTAGCCTAGAGCAGGGTGGCGAAAACTCCTTCCTTCCGCGAGTCACCAAATATGCAACACGCACGGCGTCACTCAGCAGCATGTGAAAATCAAACGGACGGTTGCAGAGAGGGAACGTGCGCCTGCGAGTCAAAATAACTCGCGAGTCACGTTTTCGCCACCTCTGGCCTAGAGCATCCAAAACAGGGGCTACAAAGAGGAATATAACAACTTGGCTTAAACGATATATGGCAATGGGGTAATAAAAATAGATAGAGTGCCGTGAAAAAGTCAGAAGACGACTGTGTGATTAAACAGGCAGGACATAGAATCTGAATGTAGAAAAACATTAGCATTGGAGCTACAAAATGAAGTAAGAAAACATACCTTGTAACTGCATATGAAACAGACGGCGGGTATAGCATGGCTTAGATTGGGAGGGTGGAAAGCTTAGAACTTTGTTGACGATGCTGTTAGGAGGATTTGCCCATTATGCGGGGAACAGGATGACTGAATGCGTATTTTGGCCTTTTGATCCATGCGATGTATTACACACTTAATCAATTAATGTAACACTAAGTACATCATAAATACTACGACCACCATTAAACAATAAAATGTTTTGCCTGGTCTTGCTGATTGTGTCATTTTAATAATTCCTTCGTAACGACTATGATGCGAAAACGTCTGCATGCTCTTGATATGACAAAACTGAAGCCTATAGGATGGTATACATTGCACAATGAAATTGCGTTCTTTGGAAGAAAATTATTTTGTTGTATTTTTTCATAAAAGAAATAGGCAGATAAAATGCACGGCCCAATTTGAAATTGTTTATCAATAATAAATATTGTCATGACTGACGACATCTATTTTCCACATTTCTATAACTTCTCCATATAGTATTCATACATGTTACAAATCCTTTCAATACTTTAGAAAGGCGTCAGATGCATTCAGCAGCATTGTTTGTCCAATATAGACCAACAATCGCCGTGTTAAGGATGAATATAGTGCTCCTATTTTGGACCTCATAAGAGCTCCATCTCTCGAAACAATTAAAAATCGCAAGACCACATATTGGAAGAACATCGTGTGAAGTACCGTTTTCTTATTTCTGTAGGAATTGCAACTGTATGACATATACCGTTATCATACAAATACAATCGGCTGCCCTCGCAGAGGTTTAGGCCGCTTTCGTCCATCTGCAGGTATTCGCGTGTATACTATTAGTTAGGACAATTCAGTGTTATCACATACATCTCGATCTCCGTTAAATCGCGTTGCATTTCTGCTTGGGCAAGAAAGCTACCACCATCGTTTAAACAATATTAGAGCACCATTTCGGGAATAGCGCATTTTGGTTGTAACGGTCAATACCATTTTTACTTTCTCTACTACGTATAGTAAGTAGGAGAAGTATTGTATTCCACCCAAAAATTCGATACAGAGAGTTCACCGGAAATACATGTTTTGAGACCCCCTGAATCCAAAAAAGCATTTTTGGAAACATGTCCATGTGTGTGTCTGTGTGTCTGTCTGTGTGTCTGTGTATCTGTCTGTGTGTGTGTGTGTCTGTCTGTCTGTCTGTGAACAGCATAACTCAGAAAGGAACAGTCAGATAAACACCAAACTTGGTATTTAGGTTCAGTATCTTCCAGAGATACGACACGAAGGGTTTCAAGAAAATCCCCCCACTCCAGATTACCCTTTACATGGAAGATTTTTCGAAAATTTTAATTTTCTCAAAAATTGCTCTAACGATTTTGATTAAAATATCATATGTTTAAGATATTTTAATGACAAATAAAATGTATATCTTGAATTTTCTGGGAATGTCTCCAAAAGTATTCTTCATTGTGAAAGACTTTTGCATAACTGGTAAACCATAAGACATAGACAATATGTTATTACACAAAAAATGTAGATCGCGTTAAAATACACAATTTGTCATATACATTTTTGTTGTTGAGTGAAACATTTTCGTGATATTGCTTGTTGTTCCTTTAAATTTTTCAATACTTATTTTCTCAAATGGGAATTCGTTATTCATTTTTTTGTCTTCGATATGCAAAGAGTATTAATCTGTGGCAAAGGGAATGGTGCTGCACCTAGCAACCAGCTATTAAGAGATATGTATGTGCTTAAAGGCTACTGTATTTCTATATTGTTCTTGTAAATATATATTCCCCTTACATCTACAAGAAAATTAGCAATAAGATAGTCTGCAAATGTTTA
Organism: Deroplatys truncata; assembly: GCA_030765065.1. Taxonomy (NCBI): domain Eukaryota; kingdom Metazoa; phylum Arthropoda; class Insecta; order Mantodea; family Mantidae; genus Deroplatys; species Deroplatys truncata. The sequence goes on along the minus strand of CM060978.1, from coordinate 213,027,662 downwards.
GCTCGATTAACATGAAGTAGATGGAGAATAAGCGTTTGTACAAGAGTAGAGAAAGTCATGTGAGTGTAACACATCAGATTTTTAATAACATTTATGACAACATCGTGTATTCGCCTGTCGCTAACAATCATTTTGACTTAACACGACATTTTTTCTCTCCTTTCTCTAATTTTCACTTTGCTTCTTGACTTTTCCTCTCTTTGTTAACGTACTGCAGGTTTATAGGAGCGTAATTCTTGAATGCCGCTTTGTAAATAAACGCATTGTGCAATTTTAACGGTGACGTAGAGCCGCGCGAGTTCGCTTAATGACATCAAGCGGAGAATTGCAAACTCAAGCTTGCCAGACACTACTGCATAGCGTCCTGTTGAAAACTCAGCATTCGTATACATTATGCAACGGGATATATACTTTAGAGGAACTAGCGTGAGGGTGAAAACATTTATGTGAAAATATTTGGTAAAACCGTCACACTTGAGGAAGTTTGCCGTACCACGAGTGTTTATGTATTCGACGGTTCTTTCCACTTCAGCTGTGGAGACGGAGGTCTGGTGAATTGTGGATGGAGCTGCCTACAAAACAGTTGTGTGTGTATGCGTTTATCACCATGGCAACTAAGCCACAACAAGAAAAAAGTGCTAAAGAGCTGTACGTTTATACGTGCCCTAAATATATGACCCTAATGGCCTGGCAACAACATTTAATTGTATGACATGGCTTTTATACAAGCCAACTGGATAATGGAGAACATTTATAACACACAAGTTAGTTTGCAGCTATGGAAGAATCCAGAGAGTGGCGATGGTAAGCCTGCTAGGCAGTAGTTATGCTTTGATGAATTTGTAGGAATCAATGTGAAAGAATAATGAAATTAAAAGTTCTAGTATTTTGAAGAAAAGGTTGCAAAACTACCCAAATAACCATATCCTTCAAAAACCATAACATGCTATAATATTACCAAAAATTTTATTCTTAAAATCATAAGGGCACATCTAAAAACCAGTTCTGAATATACATTATATCTGAATTTGCTAATTCAAACTCATCGTTTACTATTTTCTTACGGGCACAGTTCAGTGCCCCATTGAGTTATTAAACTATAATCGGTGGCTCCGTAGAGTTATACAAAATGGCACTAAGATGCTATAAATGTGAATTTCGTCAGTTTCATAGCAATCGACTAAGTGATTGCTGAACTATAAGGTAAGATGTATTATTATACAAGTAGAACGAAATATTTCAGACATGCACTTTCATTTCAGGATAATTGATTATGTGCTCTAATGTTAAATCTGCTAATTTCGGGACCCATTATCTCAGAAACTATTTAAGATATCAGACTAAGATTTTTAGATACATGACTTTTAAGTACCCCAATCATTTTTATCTAATAAATTTGTTTATTACGGAATATAAGATTATTTTCTTAATCACAGCATCTTTGAAGTAAAATTTATCAGCAATTAATTCCTTTTAAGAATAAAACACCAGGTTATTAACACCAAAGTAAATCCACAACACCACTTAGAGATTCTTATATCACCCTAACATTTAATTTAGCTATTTGAAATAGTTTATGAGAAAACGGGGCATTTATACCAGAATAATATATTTACAGTAAAAGCTGGTTCAAAGAGAAAAAACTTGCATATACTTGCAAAGTAAAGAACCATATGGCTTGAACACACAGAAGCTGCCACACTTAAGCGGTGCCAATTTGTAGCGCAAAAGATGAAAACATGAGCTAAAGTTCATCTCTGTATTCCAAACTGATGTTCTTTCTCTGAAATGCTACAGAATTTGTAGTACAAAATAGTAGACGCAGTAGCATTTTTAAAAATATATTTAAAGTATAATATTTGCGGTTAAACCCTGTTCCATACAACATTGCCCGTATCTCTAAACTGTAACGTGCACTAGTTACCCATCATTGACTGCTGCTATGTAATAGGTTGTTCTGCATATAAAATAACTCGTATATAACATGATCATTTATCTTGGTGTATTAGAAAATAGTTATCAAAATTAACATTTTAATAACCAAATGAGTAAAATATAATTATTATGTAATGCAGTTAATGCATCTGGAATGCATGTGAATTCTTATCAACAAATAGGAGGGAGGGTTTTTCAGTTTAAACTTGCCTCTCAGGATGACGGATGCATGTGCATCATGATAGTGTGTTTTTATCGCTCAAATTCCCTGAACTTTCATTCCACTGGGCTTGTTTGTCAGCATCATCGCCATTCAAAGGTGTACATTAGCCAATCAGGAGAAAGGGGAAGGAAAGGGAGCATGTCTGTGGTGAAACTTCACAATAAACAGCGTTCATGATTACAATATACGTGATCAAAAGTATCCGAACGCCTGGCTGAAAATGACGTAAAGTTCGTTGCGCCCTCCATCGGTAATGCTGGAAGTCAATATGGTGTTGGCACACACTTAGCCTTGTTGACAGCGTTCACTCTCGCAGGGAAAGTTTCAATCAGGTGCTAGAAGGTTTCTTGTGGAATGGCAGCCCATTCTTCACAGAGTGCAGAACTGAGGAGAGGTATCGATGTAGGTCGGTGAGGCCTGGCACGAAGTCGGCGTTCTAAAACATTCCAAAGGTATTCTATAGGATTCATGTCAGGACTCTGTGCAGGTCAGTCCATTACAGGGATGTTATTGTCGTGTAACCACTTCGCCACAGCACGTGCAGTATGAACAGGTGCTCGATCGTGTTGAAAGATGCAATCGCCATCCCCGAATTGGTCTTCAACAGTGGGACGCAAGAAGGTGCTTAAAATATCAATGTAGGTCTGCGCTGCGATCATGCCACGCAAAACAACAAGGGGTGCAAGCCCCCTCCAGGAAAAACACGACCACACCATAACACCACCACCTCCGAATTTCACTGTTGGCACTACACACGCTGGCAGATGACGTTCATCAGGCATTCGCCATACCCACACCCTGCCATCGGATAGCCACATTGTGTACCGTAATTCGTCACTCCACACAACGTTTTGCCACTGTTCAATCGTGTTATGTTGACGCTCCTTACACCAAGCGAGGCGTCGCTTGGCATTTTCATGCATGATGTGTGGCTTATGAGCAGCCGCTCGACCATGGAATCCAAGGTTTCTCACCTCACGCCTAACTGTCATAGTACTTGGATTGGATACTGATGCAGTTTGGAATACCTGTGTGATGGTCTGGATAGATGTCTGCCTATTACTGTTTACGACCCTCTTCAAATGTCGGTAGTCTCTGTCAGTCACCAGACGAGGTAGGCCTGTACGCTTTTGTGCTGTACATGTCCCTTCACGTTTCCGCTTCACTATCACATCAGAAACAGTGGACCTAGGGATGTTTAGGAGTGTAGAAATCTTGCATACGGACTTCTGACACAAGTGACACCCAATCACCTGACCACGTTCGAACTCCGTGAGTTCCGCGGAGCGTCCCATTCTGCTGTTTCACGATGTCTAATGACTACTGAGGTCGCGGATAATGAGTACCAGGCAGTAGGTGGCAGCACAATGCATCTAAGATGGAAAACGTATGTTTGTGGGGGTGTCCGGATACTTTTGATCACATAGTGTATATACCGGGTGAGTCTTCTCAGCCTGCAGGTTCAGAAGTTATGCAGTCCCGGAGTTGTGCAGGCTATGCCGTAAACACTGTCCACTGCAATGTGTTTTACACCGCTGTGTGTGCAGTGACTTGCACTCGTAGAGCAACAGTGTATGCGTTGGCCTTCGGCGTAGAAAGTCTCAGGTTCAAATACCGTCACTTGAAGGTACTTTTTATGTTTATTAAATTTAACGAGAACTGATAGTTTGGCATGGAAGTGTCGTTTCACTTAATTAGTTGAATTATGTGAATTTCGTTAAAACACAAATTGGTTTTTGTTAGAATTTGTTTTAATGAACGTCATAAATAAATGCATACATGGTAATATAACTTACAAACATAATGCGTCATTAAATAATATTTTACTATTTAAGGCTATTCTTTCACACAAAATAAAGCCAATAAATTGTTCTGAGAGTTTATAAAATGCAGCACGTACATACTAGATAAGGTTGGCAAGCTCATAGTATGATTGTTGTGAACCTCTATGGTTCCCAAAGCAGTGCATTTAACAGTGGCTATGACATCATACTGGACAATCACACAGATAAACCTCTACAATTTACCCCTTTCCTCCATGTGGTTGTAATAGGTGTTCGAAATGGCTACCATGCCGGCGGATGCAAGGGTCTCAGTCTAGCCATCATCGCCAGCCTAATCCAGAGCAACATGGCCGGTGTATTTGCACTGCAAGCTAAGGTCCCCTGAGCTGTTGGGGTCATTGGCCGCTCCTGGTACACGTTATCTTTAAGATAACCCCATAAGAACAAATATAATGGGTTTAGATCTGGTGAGCGTGTTGGCCACCATATTGCTCCATGTCATCTCATCCATCGCTTAGGATAAGCGGCATCCAGATAAGCCGTTACACGACGGGCAGAATGAACTGACGCCCCATCATGTTGGTACCACAAAGCTAACGGTTTTGCAACGACACTTCATCCAGTAGAGTAGGCAACTGGTGTTGTAGGAAGTAGATACAGCGATTTCAAGTGAGTTGGCCATCATAAAAATACGGGTCTATTAGATGATCACCGGATATACCAGTCCAAACGTTGAAACCCCATCGGACTTTAAGGCCGCCTCTCGCATCCAAGTGACTTACATTGCTCCAGTAATGCATGTTGTGGCGATTTACATAGCCTGTGTTTTGGAACCCTACTTCATCTGTAAATAATGCAGTTGCCAAAAAATGTGGATCTTATTTAGTTAGTCATGTGATCCACCTGCGAACGTCCATGGTCCGACTGCAGTAAGCTCCTGGTGTAGTTGAAGACGATAAAGATGAAACTTTGCATGATGTAGTATTCTCCATGCGGAAGATTGACTAATACTGAATCGCTTGTGAATGTCCCTCGTACTACAATGTTGAAAGATATAGTTAGTCACAGTTAGATATAGTTGCTTGGACACAGACAGGTGATCTCTTCGTGGACCTGGTGTCTTGTTAATTGTTCCTGATTCCAGAAGGCGGTTCGCAACTCGCAAAAAGTCTCATCTGTAGGAAGTTTTCTCTGCGAAGAGCTCTGTTGGTATAGATTACGTGCCTCCATTGCATTCCGCTGTGCTACCCCGTATACTAACAGCATGTCCAGATACTCTCTAATCGAAAACATTGTTTCCCAGTGAGCACGAACGGCTGGAACTTCGTATTTATAGGCAAATCCACTTTTTACTGCATTCGGAAAGAAATCTTGATTTCGAAACGAACAGAAATGAATAAAAAGCTCGTTCACTCGGAAGAGTGATTTGAACAACCGACCTTCACCATGACTTTCCAGTATGTTAAGCATTGTGCTACTAGAGTATGTTAACAATGAGCACCACCGTATCCGTAATCAGCGGACTGGTGAATGCGGTGTCAGCAACTGCATTTCGCATCGTTCTAAAATGTAAGGTTGCCTAGCTACCAATCCGTAGGATGAGGAGACTCACGCAGTATATATATTAAAGAGAAAGTTCCAATTAATAAGACTACACAAAAGACTAAACAAGTCATTTTTAGCAGTTTTCACCATTCGGTCTTCCCTTAAATCATTAATTTGCTCCAACTGTAAAATTAGCAGGAAAATGTCAGTTACAATAGGGATAAGTTTTCTGGACATGTTATCAAGTTTGGACGGAAGGATTAAAGAACTGACTTTCGCTCTATGTTACATGTTGACCCAGCCACTCGCGCGGAAGACGCTGTCTCATAAAGAACGTTTGGGATTAAAGCAGCCGACACTTTTTGAACTTCTGCAAACCTCATATTCGTAGCTATACTTTACCAGATATTTCCCGGAAGGAAAATTCCCTGTTTAACGACAATCCTGGATGTAGTTCCTTACACTAAGTAAGAAAAGCTTAGTCTTCGATAATCCTGAGAGAAGGAAGAAGAAGAACTGAAGTTGACTGGAGTTCGGGAAGTGGTAAAGTTTACTCAACTTCTTCCTTCCCGAAGTTCTAACACAGAAGGTGGGATGTTTCAGCGGTGCTCTCAAGGAACCAACAACTTTCTTTAGGCTAAGATCACAGAAATGTATCAGACTATACAGTTCATCCACTTTGCTTTTTCTCTCCTTTCTTTATGAATCCTATATCTTGAACCAAATTGTTTATACTTATTTAAAAACGTTTTAAACGATTATACTTCAAAATGCATACTTCAGATACATTACGTTGACCGTTCTTCAACCTCTTTTAAATACTGACAACAGTTTTTAACCCAAACAAACATTGTACTTTTGGATACTAGGTTAATTATGAAGAACACGTTAGTTGTTGTTTTCAGAAACTAAATACGTACATAGGTTAGAGAGTAACATTGTTTCAGAATTTGTATTGGAGTATTACATCCACCAACAGATTACATAGAAAGAACAGCAACCACTTCAAGAAGCCTTTAAACGAAAAATGGGAAGTTTATTTAATTTGGAAAAGTGTATGATACCAACACTGAAGGGACGGAGTGTAATTATTCTGAGAATATTTCTGTATTTTTTAATTAGTTATGTGCAATATAATAATGACTCTACTCATTGAATATTTGTTTTATCCAGCCATGGTCTCTGCTAACTGGAAGAAGGAAGAAAATACATTTCTTCTTTTTGAGCTTTTAATATTACTTAACCGGGTGGGCAATATCGGATGAATAAATTAAATGGGTGAAGAGTTACTCAAATAAAGGTAAGGTGCTTAGATTCACTCATAACTTTTGACTTCTGAGGATAAGATAAAATCCTGGGAAAAATAATATCTGCAACTCAGTGCATCCGATATTTAAACTCGCTTCCTCTTGAATTTTGTTATAGCGTTTAACGCCGTTCTTAATACATACGGCACCGCAGTATTTATCATATATACTGATGATACACGAAATGGGAACCTCTTGAAAGTGGGCAGACTCTCTACTCCACGCGGACGTGCATCAAAAAGAAAATACCGAACACTTTTGATAATAATTATAATTTGAGTTTTATTAATGGACGCTCTTTACACCCCATAGGATCAGAATGCATTTATCACAAGAATGTTCTTCCAGCTCCAAAGGACTGTTAGGAGCTTTGAATATAAGAATATTTGCTAACATTACGGCTATTTTCTAGCTTGAAAAATTCAATGTGGCTTCCAGACTCCAATCACAGAGTCTAATTCAGCTTTCCCACTTGGTGCCGACACACAACGTGTATGAAAGAACAAATGAAATAAAAATTAATCTGACATTGGGTAACTATAGAGTTCGAAAATATAAAATACAATATTGGAAGTAAATTTTAGGTATCTGGAATACTGAAGTTTCTATTAGCAGAGAAGTCTTCGTTCATACAAGAAGTTCTCCCCGGGGTGGCCCAGCGGCCCGCAAAACCAATGATCGGTGATTCGAGTGTCGTTAATGGTATGTAGTTCTACAAGTGCAGATTTCCAATTTAAAACTGTGTCTACTGCTTCAAATAGTATAGATTAGATTAGGTACGGAGCATGATTTTGGCACGGGAGTACATAGGAACACTGTACCTACAGAATCTCCGGGAGGAGGAGAGAAGCGAAGGATACACAGGGCGAGGCGGCAAACTCTGACGTAGGCGGGATCCCTAACGTTCCCAGGTATGAATTTCTGACGCCAGCGTGGCCACCCACGCAGCCCCCTATCCTCAAAGAGAGTCTCACTGGAGATTCTTCATACATAGGAAGCCAGGATAGACAGTTACTTAAAGCAAATTTCGCCGCACAAGCCTTGCCACACCGTCCACTCGCCTGATCCTCCGACCCTGAAGCATGACAAGATAATTAAATGGCAGGAAAGTGGGCAGCATTTCAGAAACCACTCCAGCCTTCGTCTGTGTATAGTTTAATTACACCATACGGCGTCTCTCCCATCCTCATCGCTATCTTTTCCTGTCACACCAATCATCATCTATCATTTGTCTGTCTTCCATAACTTGACTCACACCATCACTTCGCAACAGTCGTGGTGTTCTTCTCTTTTTACGCCGAGGACGCTGCCAATTATATAATATGGCCAATGACATTCCTCCAAGTTGTCCCTACCATCTTAACCGTCTTCCTTCTATAGAATCCATAATGTTTACTGCTGTTACTTGGATCTGCTCTCGTATAGTTAATTTTGGATTTTGTGAGGTCTAGATACACAACCACTTCTTCTTCAATAGACCATTTCCATAGATATTGATTTATTTTCATTCCTCTTCGATGAAGAAGATATTATCTTTACGTTGGTCACTTTGGGCGTCAATGTGAGAAAGTTATTTTATTGTAGGAGTTTGCACCACGCTTTGGGCGCGAATTGGAGTTGTTTATTTATTTAGCTCAACGTTTGGATGCCAATTTTAAGAAGTTGTATTATAGGAGTTGTATCGTATTTCAACTGTTGGGGAGCCAAACACTTGAAGTAGTTGCAACCGCACGTATATTAAACAGTTTCCGGAAACCTTCGCCCCAAATGTACTTTCAGGTGGCCTTTGCCCCAATTTTAAAAAATATTAGCTTTGTAATTTTATATAATTAGACTAAAAAAAGGAAAAATTGCCCTAAGGCAATTACATTCCATAATTGGAACAATGACATACATAAGGATATAAAGCAAGAATTTATAAAGCAATAGTCGAAAGTGTTGCGTTGTATGGCGTTGAGCTATGGGAGGTATCGATGAGGCAGTATTAGATTCTTTTTATTAATTAATTACACTTTTTAACACGTATACTATTTTTCGTCTCACACGTATACGTATTAAATCTCTCAAGGACGCACAAGCAACGCATCCAGTTATGAGCCCAGTCTGTAGGCAACTGAATTGATTTCAACCGTCTAAGCTTGTAAATTTCTGTATTTCAAGTCTGTGATTGGCTAATCCTACTCCAATAGAATACCTTCATTTAACTAAAGCTTTTTCTGGTTGTTGATTGGCTATTTTTAAACTGTCTCAAAATTTACATTATTGCTGCTCTAATAATGACTAGTAGCATTTAAACTTCCTTACTCATTATTGCCTCAAGGTTACCTCATTGTTAGCAACTTTAAACCTATTTTTCTCACAGCTCCTACGTTATTAAGTTACGTAATGCATTCACATAACATTATTGAACATGTTTACAATAACATAAGCATATACAATGACTGTAATATACACTCCTTATATATTGTTACATACACAATTCTTTTAAGGCAGGCTGTTATTGAATTTGTATATTATATAATTAGACTGAAATCATTTAAAGTGTTGAAAATACTGCCTCATCGAGACCTCCCATAACTCAACGCCATACAACGCAACACTTTCGACTATTGCTTTATAAATTCTTCTCTTTATATCCTTATGTATGTCATTGTTCTAATTATGGAATTTAATTGCCTTAGGGCAACTTTTCCTTTTTTAGTCTGTGCCTGATTTCAGTCTCACTACTTCCTTTGCTTGGTATCATTATTCCTAAATGTTTATACGCTTTACAGCACCTGACTGTAGATCCATTTTCCAACACTATGTCACTTGCTACACCTCCGACAACCATACCTATCGGTCTTAGATAAATGTATTTGTAGGGCCCAATTTATGTATTCTTTTTGTAATTTTCTAAGCATATAGCTTATGTACTGTCATCTTCAGCGAAAATGATTAGGTCATCTGAAAAACCTAATGAATGCAAGTTAACGTCACTTATCTGTACCCCAATGGGTCCACATTTGTTTCTATAATTTTTAGAGCCTAGGAGAGAAACATTTTAAGCAATTTGGATGCAGGCTTTGCCTACCGATATAAAAAACTGTGAAAAAACCCAAGCTCACAAAGGTCAGTCCAACGGAAATCGAACCCGGAACCTCCCGAATGCGAACCGCACACACTGTCTCGCTCGGTACTTCATACATGAATGATGGATGCAGTACAAAACCAACAATTGCAGTTATGTCAGTTGAAAGTACCTCATACATACTTCAATTGTCTGTAGAACAACTGACTATACGTTCCCTTAACTTGAAACTATAGGTATAATAGGCAATTTTATTGCGTCTTTTACCAGAATACGCAGCTTGGTACCCTTTATTGCAATAACTGTAGAGATTCTTCTCTCAATTCTCCCACCCCCTCGCTCAACCTCCCTCTCCTTATGCAGGGCATATGTATGACATTTAGAAAACTGTGTTGGATGCTAACATAAATCAAAGTGAAAGTAAAAGCTTTAACAATATACGGACTTTGCTTCTTTCTTATTTTTTGTGTTTTTACTGGAATAGTTTCCCCTGTTAACTGGTTCAGTATACGAATAATGCCGGCCCTCGTAGCCGTGGTCGCTGGAGTGGTCGCTCCGGCGCTCCGCCAAGCTGAGGATCGCGGGTTCGAGTCCCGCCACGGGCATGGGTGTTTGTGTGTGTATGTGTGTTGCGGAAATAAGCGGTATGAAAACAGTAACACAGAGTAGCATAAACTGGGTACAAAATGGAACTTAAAAAAAATAACCGGCGTAATTTCTTAAGTACTCCTTGCTTGGAGATTTTGAAACAAAAGCTCGTTAAAAACGTTCTTATAAGCATGTTACATTTAATATTATTTGCACCTAAAAGTTATATTCTCTAGCTGGTATCAAAGGCACTCTCTGCGGTAGTGTGTCCAGCCCAATACTTAGGCGGGGCCTACGACAGCGGTCGGAACAATAGCGAATGCGGAAGCAATAGAATAGAATTTTGAATAAAAATCCCCTTTATGTGCTTCTTACTGGTTCTGGAACCTTCCTTTCGGTATATCTAGTGAGTTCTTGTGGAACGTTCCACTTTGTATACGAGAACTATATAACGGGCCGTTCTGCCAGCACGGATAGTTGGGTGCTGTTAGAAGTGACGAAGTGAACAGTGGACAGTGCAGTTCAATTGTGATTCTACAGATCAGTAACTTGTAGTGCCAAAGTGACCTAAGTGTAACTTTGTGCCACGCTGAGCACCCAGTGGTCAATAAAGTGTGTTTCACAGTAACTGGTGTTCTCATCTGTTACAATATATTACATACCACGTTTCATAATATTCGCTCGGACCATATTATACTTCAATTAAAAGGTAAAATTAGGCATTAGAATTAATATTTACTTTCTCTACTAATTATCTATAATAAGTAGAGGTATTGCAGTCCACCCAGAAATGCAATACCGAGATTTCACCGGAAATACACCTTTTACGACTCCCTAAATACAAAAAAGATGTATTTTTTTGAAAAATGTGTTGTGTGTGTTCTTTAACAGCATATGTCAAAAACGAAAAGGTGGTAAGAAACCAAACCTAGTATTTAAGTTTTGCATCTTTCAAGGACGCCACAATAAGCCACCCTTACGTGGAAAAGCGTTAGAAAATGTTGATTTTCTCAAAAATTGCTCTAATGATTTTGATTAAAATGTCTATCATATGTTTAAGATCTTCGCATGACAAATAATACACATCGTGAATTTTCTGGGAACAGCTTGGAAGTCTCATTCTGAATGACATTTACATAATTGTTAAACCCTAGGATACAGACAAAATCTTACTACCCAAAAAATACAAAACTCGTTAAAGCACAAAATTTATGTCAAACGTTCTTGTGGCATTAACCATTTCCGAGATATTCTTTGCTATGGTGTGAATTTTCAGATACTTATGCTTTTAGTCTCACTATTCATTTATTTCTCGTGCAAAGAACATGGAATTTCAAAGCCATTATATGGTGAGACGGTCTTTAAAAGTCGACTATCGCCTCATGTACTGTACCGTGTAACGAAATGTGTAAATGTGAATTGAAAGCATATCTGCATTAACAAGTGGTAGCTAGAATAACAAGTCTTTGTAAGAATAGTTTGTGGAAGAGCGAGTAGAGAAATCTCATGTGACTGTAACACACGAGAATTTTAAGGATGCCCATCTACGAAATTTAAAAATCCACAATTTCAGGTGGACACATTTGAAATTTTAGTACAGCAATGAGGGTTTAGCATGTAATACGTAGACCTAATTTCGTGCATATTTATAAATTAGTTCCCGAAATGTTATTGCTTTATTATTTCTTTTTTACTGTTTTGAAACATTACTCCGCACGATGCAATTACTATTTTTAATTACTATATGGTTAAACTATTTGATATTATATGAATATACGATAGAAATCAATGTTTAATTATTATTTTATTTAAGAAGAAAATAAATGTTAAATATATGAATTCATTTGTTTGATTAAAAATGTGCACAATATGAATATTGTTTAATAACATCACAACTAAGCATGTTAACAAAAATTTATAGTATCATTTTTATCCTGATAATAACAAGGAGATATACAAAATTACATTGCTTTATACCGATGGCTACGGAGTGTGGACAAATTTGAAAATGAGAACATTCCGAGAAATAAAAACCCAAGAAAAGAGAGTTTAAAAATTACATAGCGAAAATAACGCTGTTTCTTACTTAATGTTATTTAAAACATTTAAGTAATATATATATATATATATATATATATATAAAAGAATAATCACAGTATATAATAAAAAGAATCACGCTATATATATATATATATATACAGCGTGATTCTTTTTATCCTGTGGATTGGTAACTAAGCAACCCTGCATTTTACCGACGATTCGAACTGCAGGTGTTGACACTGCATTCATCAGCCCGCTGATTAGGGCTACGGGTGGTCATTGCTAACGTGCTCTTTAGCCCAATAGTTAACATGCTGAAAAAGGCATGGTGAAGGTCGGAAGTTCAAATCTCGCCTGCGAATAAACGAATTTCTTTATTAATTTCTTTTCATGTTTCGAAAACGTTCCAGAAATTCATTTCTTTCTGAATACACTATAAAGTAGATTTACCTATAAATACGAAGTTCCAGCCGTTCGTGCTCACTTTGGAAGAATGTTTTCGAATGGAGTGTATCTGGGCATGCTATTAATATACGGGGAAGCACAGCAGAAGTCAACGGAGGCATGTCGTCTATAAAAAGTAACTCCAAGTGGCAGTATTTCAACCTGGGACCTTCACCATTGAAGACCAACGTGCACACTGTTGCGCTACGAATGAAAGTCACTGCACGCACAGCGGTGAAAAGCAATCATTTCAGCTTAAATTGATACGACACGATGCAATGGGTAGCGAACCGCATAGCCTATACAACGCCGGGACCACATAGCTTCTCAATCCGCAGGCTGAGAAGATTCGCCCGGTATATATACATATTCATCTTTTTCTGCTCCTCTGCAACTGATTTAGTATTTTAAGATTTCTGAGGGTTCTCTTGAGTAGTTTGTATACTATACAGGCAAAACTTGTCTGTTTTTACTCTTTTCTTACTTTACTTTACTTTCCACCAAAAAATTCGATACAAATATTTCAATATATATGTTTTTGGTCCCTTTGAATCCAAAAAAAAAAATCTGATGTGTTACACTCACATGACTTTCTCTACTCTTGTACAAACTATTTTTACAAACGCCTATTCTCCATATGCTTCATGTTAATGGAGATATCGAGATGTCAATTTTATTGATAATTTTCTTGTAGATGCAAGGGGAATATGGTAGGTTTTAAGCGATAGTCAAATATTTTAACGCTGGTTGCTATGTGGCGCATTCCATTCTCTTTTCATGTCCAGAACATAAACAAAATGAATAACGAAGTTGAGAAAAAGTATAAGTATTGGAAAATTTAAGGGAATAACAAGTAATATCTCGCAAACGCTTCACTCAACAAAAGAAATGTATATGACATAAATTATGTATTTTAACGCGATTTACATTTTTCGTGTAGTAAAATTTTGTCTATCTGTTATGGTTTACCAGTTATGAAAAAGTCGTTCATAATGAAGAATACTTTTGGAGACATTCCCAGAAAATTCAAGATATACATTTTATTTGCCATAACAATATCTTAAACATATGATATTTTAATCAAAATCGTTCGAAAAATGTTCCACGTAAAGGGTAGTCTGGGGTGGGGGGATTTTCTTGAAAACCTTCGTGTCGCATCTCTGAAAGATACTGAACCTAAATACCAGGTTTGGTGTTTATCCGACTCTTCGTTTTTGAGTTATGCTGTTCACAGACACACAGACAGACACACAGACAGACACACACACGGACATGTTTCCAAAAATGCTTTTTTTTGGATTCAGTGAGTCTCAAAACATGTATTTCCGGTGAAATCTCGGTATCGAAATTTTGGGTGGAATACAATACTTCCCCTACTTACTATACGTAGTAGAGAAAGTAAAAATATAAAAACGTTGGTGTGTGTGTCACGGGGGAGGGTTGTTTCCGTGAAAAATAGGTATAACTCAAAATCGAAAAGTCGGATAAGTATCAAATTTAGTGTTTACATTTAGTACATTTCAAAGATGCGACAGGAAGATTTTCAAGAAAATCCCCCACCTCAAACTACCCTTTACACCGAACATTTTTCGAAATTATTTATTAACTCTAATGGTTTTGATTAAAATACCATATATAAAACATACATTAAAAATAAAATGTATATCAGGACTTTTCTGGAAATAGCTGTGAAGTCCTCTTCATTCGAAAGCAATTTTGTATAATCTTGTATAACTGGTAAATGTTAAGCGATAGACGAAATCTTACTGCACAAAAAATGTATCTCTTTAAAGCACACAATTTATTTCAAATAACTTTTCTTGTGGCATCAGCAATTTCCAAGATATCCGTTGTTAATGGTTCGATTTCTATCATTCTATGTCACTCTTTTTAAGTCCCGTCGATTTTCAGTTGTTTCTCGCGATTACGTGAAAACAGCAGAGACTATTAAGGCCAGCATATAGCGTCCAGTTCTTCAACATTTGACTATTGCTGTTCCCTTTGTATCTATAATGAAATGTGTAATGTAGGTATTTCTGCAAAGTTTTATCGGATTAAAATAAAGTAGAGATAAATAAACTTTCGTGGGAATAATTTGAATACCCGTAATGAACGATAGAAGGCAGCGAAAGTTATGTGAATGTAGAACATCAGATTTGTTTACTACAATTTTATAGGAAGTTGGGCTTATAGGCAGACATTTGAATCGCTCTATGGCATACTTTAAAAAATTGTTTGTGTATAAAAGCTAAATAGAACTGAAGTAGAAGGTTTGTAGTGTTTAATAACACTAAAATATGAATTTTGGTAATTTTAGTCCGTTTTTCACAGATGAGTATTGTTAAACGTAACCCATTATGCAATTTATTGTATCAATAATCCAAAATTAGGTTACAGTATAGTATGTATGGACAGATTATGTAAATAAATCAAGCTTTATGCAAGGGAAAGCACAGTTAATTTGGTTATATGAACCACCGCCTGAATATAGTTATCCGTCCAACTGCATCATATTAAACTGTAACAGGGATAGATACCCGAAATTTAGTTTCTAATCCTGGAATTCAATATAAACTGTGCTGCGCCTCTGTTAATAGAGCGGTTCCCTGCCGGCAGGCTTCAAAGCGGTCCTTAGAGATTCAAATAAACAACGATGGCCTACGCCGTTATCAAAATGCTTGAGCGGTAATAGGATTGTCTCAGTTAAACGATGGCTACCAACGTCACTCTAAACCCCATGTTCCATTTGTTGATGAAGATGGAAAATCCACAAAGGCTTCCTCACAGCACGCACCCACAACCTTCAGTCGTAATCCGATTGGTTAAGCTGGATAAGAGAAAATAAGTTGGAAAGAAAAAGACAGAGCACATCATTCTTGCTTCCGTTTCTTTTTTTATTCCATTTCCCAACTTACATTTTTGTTTTCTGCTCACGAAGTTCTCTGCCGAGTAAATTAACCTCTTATTACTTCTTTCTTCTGCGGTTGAAAATGTATTTCTGTCTTTCCATTTCTTTTCCTGTCATCTGTCCGTTACTCTAGAAGGAAATAGTAGGATTAAATGCTCAGCTCAGTATTGTCTATTAGCTCTGCAGATAGATTCATTATTATTCTAAGCATTAATTTTTTTATACTTTATTTTTTGAGGAGTTCAAGATCGTCATTATTTACCAGGGGGCCTAGAAAAAATGATTAATTATTGGGAGTTCTCGAAAAATGCGAATAAATGAGCAAGGAAATTTCTTCTTTCCTCTCTTCTTAATGGCTTCTTCATTTACGCTTCCCTTCTTTTAGCATTCCGAATCTCCACTTGACCTCCTCCAAATTCTCAGGCCTTGGTTTCAAGTGATCTCAAAGATGAGTAAAAAGAATCATGTGGTGCGGCCTGGAAAGACTATTACAGTGCTAAATGTGCACTCACTCTAGTGAGAACAATTCGCATAAAGGGCACTGTAGATCTCTTATAGTACAGATTACACAAATTTTCAGCTTCTGCTTTAAGACAGTATTATGACAAAGAAACTAGTGGGAGTACTTTATTTGCATAAGAGTTTGAGATAATACAGGTGAAAAATCCTCAGCACTTTATCATTTATTTTAAGGAATTCTTTATTCCAGAAAAAAATAAATAAAGAAAATAAAAATGAGCCCGCACATGTCAAAATCCAGTTGAAATTTTCAGTTAAAGAAATTATTTGATATAAAATGCTGTCTTGGAAGAACCTAGTTGCCAAATCTAGCTGCAAAATTTAGAAGTCAGGTGCAAATTCATTATAGGAAAGCTATTCTCGTATTAGGTGACATTCCCTATTTCAAAGTCGTATTTGAAAGTGAATAATGTCGCAATAATCCTCCAACCTCATGCAGGGATTCTTTTGGTAGCAATTGGCGCCCGTTCTTACTACCTAGGGCACAATTGGCGGTGCACACTTATGTCTGAAAGGAATTGATAATTGGGAAAGGAAATTTGGGAACGAAACGTTCCAGGCTAGGTCTCGGGTTCGTTTCCGGTGACTACTCACTCTGATCAATGGCTTTTTCGTGGTTTCCCCGGATCAGCAGCCGAATGTTGGGGTGGTTCATGTTCTACGACTCTCATGCCCCTCACTTCCTGTACCCAACATCATCTTATCATATGTAGGACCGGCGTCGGTGTTCGGTGGTTGCGGCTGAGCGGTGGCTTGCGCTCTCGGAAACTACTGTGGGGTCTCTCCCTCAGGGAGCTCCACCCGGTGGGGGCTGCCGAGGGTTCGGTGACTTGTGTGTAGAACCGGGCGGTATGTAGTCTTCTTATCGCACATAACTGTTCTTTGGGAAAGACGGTTGTTACTTCACGTATGAAAAACCAATTTGAAGTAATAGTTGTATTGTAGTTCAACTGTGGACAGCCAAATTTGACGAAGTAACTGCCCCACGTATGGTAAAAAGTTTCCGGTGGCCTTCGCCCCAACGTTTATGAATCAACTTTGTATATTAATGTTTCTTTATATATATATATTTAAGTTTGCCTCAGCTGCCCCAGTATTAATTTGTAGAAACATGTATCTCTTATCAGGGGGTGATGTGGCTAAAGAATGTAGGCTTACAAAAATGATAATTTTTACTCGACTCCTTTTATTAATCCTTCACATGATTAAATAACACTTCACTGATATAGAGAGCTGAGAGATTATTTATTAATTGCTTGCATCTTTTAACAATTAAATTTTATAATATTCTCGCCGTAATGAATTTTCGTCTCACACTGAATACGTATTAAACTTCTCGAGGAAGCCTCGGGTCCGGTTAGGAACGCTGTCTACCAGCAACTTACTTCTACCGCCTGAATTTGCAAATTTCATCTATTTCAAGTCTCTGATTGGCTAATCCTACTCCAATAGAATACTTTTATTTAAATTTTAGCCTTTCTAGTTGTTGATTGGCTATTTATAAACTGTTTTAAAATATTACATTACTGTTCCAAGAATTACTAGTATCATCATTAAATGTTCCAAGTCATTAATTGCCTCAAGGTTACCTCATTGCTACCTCAATTGTTAGCAACTTTCGACCTCTATTCTCACAGCTCCTAGATTATTAAATTACGTAATACATTCACATAACATTATTATATAAATGTACACAATAATATAAACATAATACAATGACTGTTACATACATTTTATATATTATATTATCATATATTGCTTTAAGGCAGGCTGTTATTATATTTTATATTATATAAGTAGACTGATATTATTTAAGTGTTAAAAATACTGCCCCATCTTACAACTCCGATATGTTCCTTGTGAGATTCACCATGTGCAATGAACTCTGGCATTCACTAAGCTTTAGCCTTCACATGATTCACAGTATCAAAATGTAGAATATTAAAAGAGGAAAGGTAACGGTGTCTTGCTTCTCTCCGACGCCTGTTGATAAAAGACAGACTACGATGACATTTTACGAGTTCTCCGAGTCGAATTTTATATCCAACTGCCCGCTTTCTTTCTCTTTTCTGTCGCTTTAAAATTTTAATCAAAGAGAGTCGTCGAGAGGATATCCCGCGTTGACCTCTCAGCATCCACATCAAAGAGGAGAGAGTGTTTTGTTAGCATTGTCTACGGTGCCCTCGTGAAGCTTAATTATAACCTTTCTAGCGTAATGCACATATGAGCCCTCTATCTTCGATATTCTAATTCTGGAAAACATACATTTTAAAAGTGTTTCAGATTCACTGCTTGGTTGTACACAGGTAGAAATTCCACTTCTAGAGAGACAATATTTGTAGTGGTTTTACTTTATCTATCGTTTACTTATGCTGGGTAGAAGAAACATTGTGTTCCACTCAAAAACTCTGTTTAAAGATTTCACCAGAAATACACACTTTCCTCCTCTAAGCCCAAAAGATACCAAGCGGGATGGTTCAGGCGGTAAAGTTCTATAGCCTGGTTCGATACCCGGCGACGGCTACTCTGATCCATGATTTTTGGGGGTTTTCCCGGATCGTGAGACAAATACCGGAATGGTTTCTTTCATCCCCGGATTTTCCTGTCCGTCCATTTCGTTCCATTAATAATTTCATTCATCCTTCTTCCGTTCGGTCAGTTTAGTGTTGAAAGTGTCGACAATGCTGTTTCGATGAAACTTGACAGAGAAAAAAAGATCTTTCTCTGCACTTTCTCCGTACCTCGGCCTTCGACTGGATGCCGGAGTATAAGGACCGACCCTTGGAGGGAGGGTGTTGGACACTGCGTGGGGTGCGCTACCCGGTCTGCTTATCCGACTGCAATCCTCAATCTGGAAACTGTAGGGACGCTGGCATTGCTGTGCCGTAACTCTGGTTCCAGCCTCCCTATACCTTATCCCTTCCATCGAGGCGCTCCCTCGTTGATGTCGGTACAATATCCTCGTTCCTGGATCAGTGCTGAATCCCCTCGCTTCACAATCTAATCCAATACATACCCAAAAGATGCATTTAAAATAAGTATCCATATATGTTTACCTAACTCACAGACTAACACTCAAATAAGAAATAATTTCTCATTATTTAAGGATCCAAAAGAAAGATTTTCACGAAAATCAACCCAAACCTAAATTATCCTTCACATTGAAAGTATTTTTTATTTTTTCAAAACGAAGTACTGAAGGAATCCTAGCCGTGGTGAATACCCATCGGTGTCAAGGTAGAAGAGATGTTGGACGTCCGATGAAGAGATGGGCATAGCAGCGTGAAGTCGAAACAGGCAGGAATACCCAATCCTTGCAAGGATGATGATGGTAATGATGACTAACGACTTTGATTAATACATCACATATTTCAGATGTTGGTATGATAAAGGATATAGGTACATCTTGAACCCAATAACAATAATCTCTTTAGTCTTTATTATTGCTTAATTTCAGAGAATTATATATAACTGGGAAACTAGGGGAGATAGACAAACATTGAGTGCAGATAAACGTACAATCTTCTAAATATATAATTTATTTGAAATACATTTTTCTTTTGATTTCGTTTCCGACATTTCTGCATTTTTTTCTCATGGGGTAATATGGAGGTATGCAATATCAAAGACAGCAAAGTGATTTTTAATCATTGGACTAACATCCTACCTCCTCCTTTGTAGTTACTGCAAAAGTAGCAAATTCCACAATATTTGTTAGGAAACAGATAGAAAAAACAAACTTTTTAATGAATACTTTTTAGAATAGCTAAGAAAATAAATTAAAATCGGTAGGAAGTCGTGTGACTGTACCACATCACATTTTTGTTTTTGCTTTCTCTACCACATATACTGGCGTGCACATATTGTGGCCCATAATCGAACGGAGTTATTTATGTTGGTGCTGACAAAACATAGCCCCACCTATTACCCACGTGACCATCTAAATCTTTTCGAGTATAATTTTAGCCATTGGATTAGCACCGTACCTTACTTCTCCAAAAGTGTGGTCGATCTGCCCAAGGGTAACATTACAAGTTTGCTTGAAGGTCTACCCGGAGCCAAAGCTCCCCTTCTAAAATCCAGGTGAAGGCGTCAACCAAGTGATACTCTCTCCCGTGGGGTTTCGCCGTGAAGGAAACCCTTGAGTCTAAAACAGCCGTATGCTTACGCGAGAATGGAAGGGATACGCCACTTACCCGCGTCAACATCGGAGGGAAGACTGCCGATAGGCCGACATCGTTCTAGCAGGCCGTCTACCAGCTCTCCTAGGATGGCACCGAGGCGTCTCATAACACCGCCGAGCATCATCGCCTAGACATACCCAGTCTCCCATGGGTATCGGGAACCATTGATGCGTCGAGTCCAACCCAATCCGAACACCTCCCTTGCGGTAGGGGATCAGATGTTCGGCCCAAGTACTTCTAGTAGGTAACGTAGTAGTACACGAGTGCTAGAGGTCCGCAGTGACCACACCACGGCAGCGGAAAAGGTCGTTTTATGCTACACTGCCGTTTTATTGCCGTTTAGTAGCAGCAAAAGCTTGACCTTTGTGTCCATCTCGCTGATGTAAATGTCGTAGCTGTCGTTCAGTTTAACGTCATGTTCAAATAATTCTCCAACCTTTCCTCTACAAGGCCAAATTATATTGCGATTGGTTTAGGGTTTGCTTGCGTACCAATCGTAGTGAAACTCCTCCATAGAGATGATATCCTACCATACCTTCATTACACATAGGTTCATTGGCTAGTTTTTATACCTCTGAATTTATTTTTCAGTCTGTCACATAGAGAAGTGATACCGGCCGGTCGGAGTCAAAAGTTGGTTACCTGAAGATGGAAGCCTTTTGGAGGGGTCATGGGGAATGTGCCACTTTTTATGCACACCAGTGTACACAGATTCTGCATTCCACCCAAGAATTCGATACAGAGGTTTCACCAGAGGTACATGTTTTGAGACCCCGTGAATCCAAAAAAAGGCACTTTCACTTTCTCTACCACGTAGACAGTAGGTAGAGAAGGAATTGCATTCCGCCCAAAAATTCGATACCGGGATTTTCCTGGAAATGCATGTTATGAGACCTCGGAGTCTAAAAAAAGGCATTTTGAAAAAACGATCTGTGTGTATGTGTATACATGTGTGTGTGTGTGTGTGAACAGTATAACTCAAAATTAAAAGTTAGATAACTACAAATCATGGTATTTAGGTTCGGTATTTTCCCAATATGCAATACAAAGATTTTCAAGATGATTCTGCTCCACCTCAAATTACCGTTTACATTCAATATTTTTAGAAACTTATTTTCTAAAAAAGACTAACGATTTGATTATAATCCCATATATTAAAGATATTTACACCACAAAATTTGTATCCTGAGCTTTCGGAGAATACCCTTTGAAGTTCTATTCATTCGAAAGTTGGTATAATCTTGTATAAATGGTAAACATTAAGCAATTGGCGAAAATGTACCACACAAAAACTGTGCATCTCTTTAAAACATACAATTTATTTGAAATAACCTTTTTTTGTGTCTCCCAGGCATTCCCGAGATAACGGTTAATAATGGTTTTATTTGCTCGTTTCTTGCTCATTCCCTTAAAGTCCTGTCAACATTCAGCTGTTTCTCGCGATGGAATTTTAAGACCAGCATATAGCGTGCAGTTTTTAAATATTTGACTATCGCTATTCTCTTTGTATCTATAACGAAATGTATAATGCAGCTATTTCCTGGAAGATTTATCTCGATAAAATGAAGTAGGGAAATAAACTTCTGTAAGTATAATTTGTATACTCACTGATAAGCGATAGAGGTGGAGAAAGACATGTGAACGTAGCATAAGATTTTTTTATTGCTATTTAAACCAGTCATAGAGAGAAGTAATATGAACTGGGTGCATAAGTCTGGAAACCTTATGGAAGAAAACTACCATAACAACCTAGGAGAATGGGAGCCTCTTTTCTGCGCCCAGGTTTACAGGTTCGTTATCCTTTTTCTTTCTCATGCATATGTCACCCTTAACATCTGATGTGATTGTAACCGGTTCCTCGACTCTAATTCAAGAAAACCCGAAAATGTGGAATGGGAATCTTCTGAAATCATTATTCCGAAAGAATCTTCTCGAATCTAGTTTCCCGAAATTAAAAATTTCCGGAATAATACGTATTTTAATATCGAGTTAATTGAGCATACTCTTTAAAACCCTGGAATATTAATTTAAATCTTCATAGAACGTAAGATACAAATATTGTGTTAAATACTGAATTAGGAAATTATGAAGGTAAACATTTAGAAGTCGACGTCACACAGTCGGGAAAGTGCTGGTGTGCAATTGACTAATTTGACATATTGAATACACATATATTCTACGCAACTCATATTATAAACAGGTTGTTACTGTAGTCAATATGGTGTACACTTTGCCGATTATAGCACCAGTGCCAATAATAGCAATGCCGTAAAAATATAGTAATAACTTAATACAGTACTTCAAAGTGACATGGCTAATAGAATGAAGAGGGGAATAATTTTTTTTTTATTTTTTCCTGGAGCAACGAAGATGCTAGAACCTCTGCTCATTACTACATATGGAATAGTAAAGGTCCGAGTTTATAATTATTTATGACTGTGTTGATAATAGGCTACAACGACTCACGTGCGTAAGCCCCGGCTGCTCCATCAGATATGATCTAAGGTCACCTTGCCAAAACCAGCGCCTATACCAATGTGACGAGGATGGGGAGTAGCTTAGGGAGGTCATCGAGAGTGTTATAGCTCGGGTTGGCTGGAAGAGTGGTGAAAGGAGTAAAGGCATGTAATTCTGATTCCAAAAAAAATGCTTTAACCTTTCTAATATCTAATCTAAGCTAAACTATTGGAGGGATAGAGACAGATTTTGGGTTTCCTTGGTTGACGGAAGAAGTCCGGCGCTCCATCTTTTTCGTGCCTAGAGGCTACGTCGAAGTTGTAAGTTAGCACAATATAAATTCACAGAGTCCTGCTAAGCAAGTGATATGCAGAGCCCCAAGTCGTCCAAAAGCTCTAAGTTTAAATACCAAGAGGTATATTAACTAGTCCTTTAGCTAGCACTGACGTATGTAGATGGCAGTGTCACTGGCATAATCCACCCACGTGTCATTCCCCTTAACAATAATACGATCATAACCGCTGCTTATATAAGCATCAGGGAAATGACTCGCAAGAATTCTAAAACTTATTTCATGGATTCATTTAATACAAATTTTGTCCTGAATATCTTGAACTTTATAAAATTATATTTACACACTCTCATAAAACAAAACTAATCTTCACAGTATGAAGATCCGCTCACTTAAGTCTTAATGGATGCCAAATTATCTCACGATTTATTTTCTGCAATTGATAATGTTAAGATTGCATAAAATGCTGTGTTGGACCTTTGCATAATCTTAATATGACATTCGTAAAACTTTTCGCACGAATGACAAAGAGTGTGACAATCGTTCACTTATCCCTTAATCATCAAGATCACAATCACCTTGCTGCATCAACTATTTTTATAAACGCAAAAGCGGAGAGGAGGTAAAAATGACTAAGGCTATTAGAAGCTGGTGTAGAAACAATGGAACAGAAGTGATATCAATGTATTCCAAGACACAATAGTGGTATATATTGAAGGTTACACAGAATTTTCACTTTTATTCTCGGGCATCTAATTGAGAAGAGGTTGAAGCCACAATTGAAGTTGAAGTTGAATTAGCCCCACGTTTTGCGCCAATTTAAGAAAGAAATTTATTAGCTCCACGTATGGAAGCCAATTTGAAGAACGGGTTTTCTTTTAACTTGTTTGCAACACCTTTGGGTGCCAATTTGAGTAGATGGTTTGTTTATTTACTTGCACCACGCTTTGGGCGTCAATTTGAAGTAGGTTGTATTGAAGGAGTTGTATTATATTTCAACTGTTGGAGAGCCGAACTTGAAGTAGTTGCAACCGCACCTATGGTAAAATGTTTCCGGTAGCCTTCGTCCCAAAAATGTTTAAAAAAATATTACTTTGTAATTTGACTGTTTCTTTATATATTATACATTTATGTTTGCCTCGGCTGCGTCAGTACTATTCTTAGAGACATGAATTTCTTAGCAGCGTTGTGGTACGACTAAGATTGTAGGCTTACACAGATTATACCTTTTCTTCACTCCTTTCATTAATGCTTGATACGATTTAAATAACACTTCACTGATATAGAGAGCTGTGAGGTTCTTTAATTAATTTTTTGCACTTTTTAACACGTAAAACTATTTTTGTGTCACATGAATACGTATTAATTTTCTTAAGGACACCTTTCGCGTTTGGTTAGTAACGTTGTCTGCAACCAACTGAATTGATTTCAACCGCCTAAACCTGTAAATTTCTGTATTTCAAGTCTCTGATTGGCTAATCCTACTCCAATAGAATACCTTCATTTAACTAAAGCTTTTTCTGATTGTTGATTGGCTATTTTTAAACTGTCTCAAAATTTACATTATTGTTGCTCCAATAATGACTAGTTGTATTTAAACTTTCAAATTCATTATTGCCTCAAGGTTACCTCATTGTTACCTCATTGTTAGCAACTTTTAACTTATTACTCTCACAGCTCGTGAACCTCCGTAAGTAAACTTTGTGTAGATTTTCAGAGATAAACTTCATCCTTTAGGAGTTTTAAAATATGTCTAAACGAAGTTTGAAGAAACCTAAAAGGATGGAAATACGGAAAAATTTTCCAGTTAATGTAACATCATCAGAATTTCAGAAGATTCCAGGGTCAAGTTGAATACTTCCTCCTGTTTCACAGCTTCGATGAATTTAACGGTCGTGAAAATTGTATAACAGTCTAAGCAGAAAATTTAGAAACAGATTAAAAAGTAACCATATCTGGTTGGTGGATGGAACTGTCAAAGCCAGTTTCAGTACACTTACCCAGTCGTTATAAACAATAGGCCTGGCGAGGAAAGCTTCTCGCAACTTAAAACCTTTATTTCTCGCTTTATTTTTGTCCTAATGTCTAAGAAAAATTAGGAACCGCATACACAAATATCAGAGAAATCTTGAATACAGACCGCAGACTCCACAAGTGTATCCAGAAAGAGTAGTGTGCGATTCCAGGGAAGCCCTTTTCTACGACACGGGACCACCGGCTTTACTCTCCTTCCGAAGGAAGCCATGCTAACGATTTTTACGCCCGAAAAATTCCATCGCCCTCCGCCGGATTTGAACCCGCGAACTGGAAACTAGAGGCTAGCACGGTACACAAGGAAAGGCTAAACCAATTACAATACAATTCGGTCTTCAAGAGTAAGGTGTGAAGAATTATTGCATGTGTATTGAAACTAAGGACAGCTACAATATTTAATATAAGAGCTTTAATCAGCGACATGGAGACGAGGGTTAAAGTTGTATTCGCTACTAAACAGAAATCAGAAAACGGTAGTGTAGCATGAAAACATAACGTTTATGTTGTAATGTTACCCTTCGGCAGTTCACCCATACTTTGACAGACGTAAAGTACCCTGTCAATCAGATGGCTAGAATTATGCTCAAAAGACAGGTGGTCACGCTGGTAGGGGTGGGGCTAGATTCAGACCAACATAAACATCTCCGTTCCATTATGGGCCACATCTAGACATGCCAGTAAACCTGCATCAAAATGGACAAGAGTTAGCTACCATCCATCATCAGTTTGTTTAGCTGCACCTTTTATCTTACCTCTACCTTAAACAAAAAAGCAGCGAATCAACACATGGCTCGGAAATTCTAATGCGAGATGGTAAAATAATCAAGTGATCACAATCGCTCTCTGGTTGGTTAGTTACTTAAGTTTGTCGTACACAGACTTGAAAGATTGAAGCTTTTAAGCTTCTAATTCAAACTTAGCTTTATGTTTGCGTGATTCATTGCAAACGGTTCCATTAAAACGCATATCATATGTTTTTATGCCTACGTTAAGTTACGCTAAACTTTATAGTGAATAGGGCATAGCGGAACATGCAAACTTTGAACCTCTTTTACATAAATTGCAATTCCGATATATGGAAAAAGGCAGGCGATAAGGCATCCAATTCGTGGATTCAGAATGAAATTACAGAAATAAATCACCATTGCATGAACAACGGCTTTCCTAACAAGAGAGTCGTCCGGAAAATTGTTCTAACACAATCTAATTCATTTTCCTGAATGATAAATATTATATATTAATGGAATAGGTATCATGACACGCCAAACACATTTAGTTATGGAACAGACACATTAAGTCAAAGGTAGACTCAATAATCAAAATATAACTCTATGACAATGCTAACAATCACTTATAAATTGGAAACATTGACGAATGCTGAAAAACATAATTATGTGGAAAATATAAACAAAGGCTTTAAGGTCTATAGTAGCACATACAAAACAGGAAAAAAGAGGAGTAAAAGTAAGAAATATCGAAGAGCTAAATATAAGCAAATTGGATGCTATACAGACATGCAAAGGGAGATGGAAATTACACTCACACAAATGTTCAATAATAGATACCCAAAGAGGCATTAAATTGCAACCCTGAGGAGAAAATACATCTAAATAGCCCTAGGAAAAGATGGTGCCAGCAATTTGGAGCACAAATTAGACAGACCCAAGCCGTGAAGAATAAGAAGATTAAACCTAAATAGCAGTGGGAATCAACTATAAACCACATCCGGAAAATATTATACAACACAGTACTTTCAGAACAGAAGACTAGACAATTTTAGATGCACTGTATACAGTTTTACATTGCACAGTAGAATCTCTGTTAACCGCAACAAAACGTGGAGGGTGGTTTTGGATAACCAAAATTTCGGATAAAGATAAATATATCATTTGTAGAGGTTAAGAAAATTTTTGAAGCTGAAAGTAAATACAGACAATACATATAGATACAACATTAAAAAGTATTTAAGAAACTCAAACTGTATTTACAGAAAAGAAAGATGTTCGTAGTGCATACAATATCTTTAACTACATATACAGTACTAATTTTACATGAAAAAGTTTGCTATTCTGCTTTGCTTCTTCTTTTTAGAAAGAGACAGACAGATTCCCTTCCTTCTAATTAGTTTATGTGCTTCTTGGCAACTGAAAAATCCCTTCCATGAAAAAGTGGCATAATGGTTTTTATCTTACTGACCACAATACTATATTCCCCACCGAATAATGACAGTTCGCCATTATGATGTGACCGTAAATGATTGACAGCTAACAAAAGGAAGGGCCAGCCTGGTATTAACGAAGGAGCCAAAACAGTTGTCAATAAAGAAGGGATGGAAACAGTCAAGGCCAGAGTCAACGCATTGTATTATGCATCCCCTTTGTCATTCCTAACATAAGTTAACAAACGATGTTTCTTCATTTCGATTTAACCATAAAGATTTATTTTTCGGTTCGTTTGGTTAAAAGTGTTTTGGATAACAGATAGTGTACTATTTTATATTTCTCTAACGGTCCTACTAGGTAGAGTAGATATTGCATTTCACCCAAAAATTTGATATCGATATTTCACTAGGAGTACTTGTTTTAGGCCCCTTGGATTCTAAAAAAGAACTATTAGAAAAAGTCTGGCGCGCGCGCGTATATGTATGTGTGAACAGCATAACTAAAACACACGAGTGGCCGATAAATACTAAAGTTGGTACCTGTTACAAGAAGATATTTAACAAAATCTCCCGATTCCCAAACTACCCTTCAATTGCAAAGTTATGTCCAGTTAAAAAAAACGAGCTGAGGCTTTTGGTTTCCTACAGCAGTTTTATTAAGTGTAGGCAGAATCCCCTTATCAATATCTAGGTGTATTAATCTCCTTTTGGTTTGAACAAACTGAGCCGCAAAAAGGGTGGGAAACGGAAGCATGTTACTTGAATGGCTGCAAGGTACTCGCCAGAAACTCACTAAATATATCAGTCTCATGTTGGTTTGATGTCAGAAGTCTAGCACTGAAACCCTAGCCAATGAACAATGATCAATTTCCGACTCAGGAGCGAAGAAGCCGGGAGGGGGAGGAGTGGTTAAGACATATAGTATGTGCTAGATAGGTATTTCTCTTTATCTTTTAGAGCTTACAATCCATAAGTTATATAAACTTACAGCTCAAAATTAAGTGAATGCAAATAATAAAGGCGCACTTTAATTGTAAGTAATTATAAAGTGAAGTGGTTGGATGAAATTGGTTTATAAACAATTGTCTGGTTATTATTGTCATTTGAAACGAAACAGGATTTGGATAACAAACAAAAAATTTTTGCATCTAATGAGGAAGGTTATAGCACAGCGAGGGCTGCTGAGCTATGGAGTACTTCAAGAACAGTCAATTCGGTGGAAGAATACCATGAATGTGGTTAGTAGACAAGCAAACCGGGTGGCATATTTAATTATAAATGCATAATGCAATCCACATGACAACAGAAGTTTCAAAAACATATCACAAAGGATACAAAGCAAAACTAAAGGACATTTGGAGAAAACGGTTTAATAAATAAAGTTTTCAGGAGAGATAAAACAATATTTTACATTGAATAACAGTCATTTAATAGATTATGGCATTATGGGTTTATTATTATATTATTATTACTACCTTTTATAAAAAATAATTGTTTTCAATGCAATAAGAGGAACAGATATATTGATTTTGAATTATAAAATATCACAAACAAGCGTGGTAAGGAACCGAGATATACGAAATGAACCACGTAAAAGAAAAAGTATAACAAAAAGTTTGTAAAACAGCATTTTCGCATTACTTGAAAAACGTTAGCAACCTCCTTTATATTCCTTCTCCTGCAAAACTGATGATAATATTTATTTAAGATAGTATTAATTCTGAATTAACTATGGAAAAGTAAAATTAGAACAAAAAAAAATCAATGCCATAGTCGATATTCGAATCACCGATCTTTAGCTTCCCGTACCGCTGTTCCGCCGTCTGAGCTACAATGTGGATATAATAACGCGTTGTGAAATTCTCCATGCGACTACAATTTTGCAGGTAAAACACAAGGCATCGTTAACTTCTCTTGGATAATACAGCCCAAAGATGACTTTTTTCAAACTAATTCTACCTTTCAGGTCTATGGAAGAACAATGATTAATAAAACTTAACTTATTATGTTTTCTCAGCAATTCTAAAACTGCCTTGAATCCTAACCTCTGCTGTATATCCACCATCACGAAAAAAGCCTATGAAAATGACACCAATCAACCTGGGCTGCTAGAACTAGGTAAAGCTGAAGGAATCCCTTATCAACTTTACTCGCAGTTGATTATATAGGCACGTTATTTTGCACCTACGTGTACATAGTAGGGAGAGAAGGTATTGCATTCAACCCAAAAATTCGATACCGAGATTTAACCGGAAATATATGTTTTGAGGAGAGTCTGAATAACAAAAACTTTAGAAAAGAGTCCGTGTGTGTGTGTGTGTGTGTGTGTGTGTGTGTGTGTGTGAACAGCATAACTGAAAAACGAAACGTCGGATAAGTACCAAACTTAGTATTTAGTCCAAGAATACGACACGAAAACTTTTGAAAATCTCCCTATCCCGGTCATTGGCAGCTTTATACTTACTCATTGTAATAGGTACCACTATGTGGATTTTATTTTCAAAGGCTGCCAAGTCCACAACAATCTAAAACTTAGTTACAAATGACAGCATATTTTTAGCTGTATCTAGAACGTAACATCTAACTGTTTCTCTCAAGAAATACCAAACCCTATCTCCAGAGGTCACTGGATACTGTGTTTACGGCAGAAGATACAAAATCCATTCTAAGTTTGATGCCAATACATACCAAATCTGAAGCGATTCTCTGTTGTTCTGTTTTTTTAACCATCTTGCAGAGCAGGAATGAAATTTGCCCAAAATAATCCAATTATTTTCAATGTAAGCAAATTAGCCAAGTTAACACAAGTTAAGTCCTGCATCATGGTGCTGTGGGCTGAGGCGTGGAGCACTACTTCTCGGCTATGGAATGCTCTCGGTTTTGATCTCTGCCATGGGAGTGTGGATTTTAAGTCCCGAGTATAGGGATCAGATAGTGAGGAAGGTGAGGAGCTGAGGTAGGCAGCGGTCATGGCCTTGTGGACCAACTTTCTGGCTGGGGGTTGCCCGATGCTAAGCCATCATCTCTCAGTTGTTAGGTCCAGGCCCCTCGCGGGCTGTAGCGCCACAATGTTTTTTATTTATTTATTTAATTCACCTTAAAACAAATTAACACATCGGTTCTTGTGCTGACACATGAGCTTGCATTAGCAAAAACTAAAACAGTGCCATGTTCAGGAGGCCAAAAGGTAATGTCTGAAGGATTGTTAGCGTCTATGGGCCTTTGTGACATTTACGAACTAACTACCGTTTTACAGTAATTTTATAAATTCTGAATTTGTTAAAAATATTAATTATTAAGGCATAATTAATAGCAAACATAGACTAATACGTAGAAATAAGTAAGACTTAATAATGTTTTCAATTTTACATCGACATTAATTCTTGTGTTCCTCTATTTTACTGACTTATTTAAGGCAATATGTACCACATGCAGTTCTATTGCCAAATTATATTTTTTATTTCCTGTAAAAATTAGTTCTGTTGGATTTGATACGTTTTGGAAATAATCTCTACACTTGCATTTATCAAGTTTGGATATAATGGACGAGAATATAAGTGATCTCATATTAGGAAATCTCCCTTTACCGTTCACCAGGGTGGTGAGAATGTCACCGTTCGCCCAATCACCAAATATGCAACGCGCGTGACTCCATCTTGCAGCACGTAGAAAACAAATGGGTAGCTAGTCAGAGATGGCGCTCGCAGCACAAATTACTCATGAATCCTCCTGATATCCTTTACTGTTGAAGCACCTTAAATATCCATGTAACATAACAGTGAGCAATGCAATTTAATTAGAGAATATTCTGAATAATATCAACATTACTTGTTCTTAGACAGCATGGTTTAGGCCTTCTCTCCTGTTCCATCTCAAAACTAACATCTATATAAATATTATAATTGATCGCTCCAACATTTCCTTTGTCTGCCCCTGGACCTCTGGTTGTGTATGGACTCTTGTGTCATCTTTAATACATGCCCTTTCCATTTATTTCTTTATTCATAGATAGTGTCAAAGACACACAATATGTTTATTTCGGCTCTAATATTTTTGTCCTTCCTATTGTCTAAGAGTGAATATTCTGTAGTGGCCTTAGTAGTTTCATTTCTGCAGCTTCTACTATCCGTTTCTGCTGCGCTTGTCATTGTCCATACTTCTGGCCTATGCAGTAATGTTGGGAGTGCCATTACCTCATAAAACTTCAAGACTGTCTCTTGTCCGACTCTTTGCAAAGAGTATTCTTCATTGCACCCAAGAGTTGTTGGTATTTAGCAAGATTCTATTCAATTTTTTTACTTGTCGGCAAGATATTGCAGCCTCAGTATTGAAATTTAGTAAACTTATTCTATAAACGTATCTAATATTTAATCATTAACAATCACTTTTGTAATAGATATCACCCATGGAGAGCGAGAATTTTAAGCTGATAATTTAAGATTGTATTACTCTGCTATAATACCACTATATGCATTAATTTTTGTAAATTGTCTTCCGAGCTTGCGAATATTGCTTGAAAATCGACAAGCAATATTATATTTAAAGGATAGTGGTATAAATAGTTATATCTCAAATAAATTTGCCATTCTCTAATGGCATTACACAAATATAAATTAAACAAAATGTATGATCTGCAGACAAAAGAGGCCTATTTCCGAAAAGAATCGCCTGGAATTTAGATCTTTATTGACTGAAAAACTTCTGAACGGTTCCTTGTCGTCAGCAGCATGAATTAGAAATATGTAACATCCCGCCATTTGAATTTAGAGTTGACTATTCTTTAAACCATTATCAAGGGCACGTATTGATAAAATGTATGCAGTATTCCAAGAATAGATTATTAAGACACTAGGAATGAATGGCATGAAGCAAGATTTAATATTGAAACCATTAAGTTCGACTTACAGACGTGTGCGTTTCTTTGCAGTCCTGGCCCAAATTCCAGAGCAGACTTCATCCAACTGCGGTTTACTTCGATACCAACTGTGCACGCATGCTAGGAACAAGCAAACACTTCCTCTGCAGGTTTCCCAAGTCCATAGCAGAACGAGTACCTTTCCTTTGGAAATGCAATTTATTTTCGCAGTGCCGTGCTATGTTCAATATGTAGGTGTTTCCTTCTGACCAGACCAGATGCGCTGACCAGCAGACACAAATCTGGACTTGGCGGAAACACCGGGAAGGTGTTCAACAAATGGCTCTGAAAGATATCGGAATGCTTTCAGTTTTTTTAGTCGAGGTGAAAATATCCCTCAGCGATATTTTCTTATGTGCAACTAGCAAACTAATCCAATAATAAAAACATTCGAATGAAGACAAATCGCATTCTAGCAATTTTTGTGAAAGAATTTATGAAATAACAGCGCTGTTTTCATATAAAAATTTAATTAAAGAAATTATAACTTTCAGGAATGATCAAAGTCAAATAACGAACCTCAATTATTGGATTTCTGGGATTGGAAACGTATTGGCTGTCTGTTTAGTTGAATTTTTTGTCAAAAATAAATATGTTACACTTCAGAATTCTGTTTTCTAATTTTACCTGGCGCGAAATACACCGCCTTTTTTAAATTCTTACCTGCAAATTTCGTATGTTTGTAAAGGAAACACACCTAAAAATTTACTTTCTCCATCGCTTAATTATGGTATAGAGCAAGGGTGGCGAAAACGACTTCCTTCCGCGAGTCACCAAATATGCAACACGCACTGCAACAGTTGCACTGGACGGTTGCAGAGAGAGAACTGCGCCTGCGAGTTGATGCAGTAATTTGTATCACAAATTACTTAAATGTAAATACCAACGTGGGGCAAAGTAACCAGGAAAGGGGCAAAGTAACCAGGAAAGAGGCAGAGTAAACAGGAAAGTAGCAGAATTAACCAGGATGTGGAACGAATGGAACAGTGAACTGATCTACAAGACGCAGATTTCAGAAACAACTACAAGGACGATAGACTACGGGGATGATTGGACATCGTAATTCCGAGATTACAAGGCAACAGGGGAATTCAACTACAAAAACATCGAGAAGACGCAGATTCCAGAAACAACTATAGGAACGACAGACTACGCGGATGAGTGGACACAAAAACATCGAGACAACGCAGATTCATCATAATACAACGCAGAAGCGACATACAAATCTAGGAGAGAGGGCCAGGAAGCTGGACATCAAAGTAACAGCAACAGACAGCATCACAAAGGTCAGAGTATCGTAATTTTTTTTTAAAACAAAATGGTAACAATCAAATGTACTTAAGGAGCGGTAGGATAAAGAAAACAATGGCTAATAATAATACAGAAGAAATAATTATGGAGGGAGATAATGTAACAGTTAGCTGTAATTCAATACAGGTTACAGAAAATAGCTCAAACCATGTAGTATTTGAGGGAGGAAATGTTAGTGCAGAAAGTAAGAATAGAATAGCAGGAAATATTACTATTGATGCTGGTATGATGAAGGAAATGATGGAAATAAAGAGAAATTTTTGTGAAACAGTAAATAAGAGTATTGAAAAATTTAGAGAAGATATAAAAAAGACTAATGAGAATATGGAAAAGAGTCATAGGGAATTGATGGAAGATATTGGTAGAAGTAATGAGGTATTAGAGCAAAAAGTGGATCAAAGCAGTGAAGAAATTGAAAAGAAAGTTATGAAGCTAGATAGTAGTATGCCAAAAATGAGAGATGAAAATGAGGAAGTAATAGCAAGTGAGACAGGAGAAATTTCAAAGAAAATGTCAGATATGAGCAGGGAAATAGGTAACAAAGAAAGTGAGGTTAATACTAAAAGTGAACATGTTGATGTAGAATGTACAGTCAGGTAGTAGAATGAGTAACATTTCAAGTGAGATAAGAGAGATGAAATAGGTTATGAATGTAGATGTGAATCAGGCGCAAGTTAATTTCAGAGGTGAGATATCTGAAATTCAGAAAGAGTCAGTAATGCAAAGAAATAAATTGTACGAAGAAGTTAAAGTTTTGCCTATAAATAATCAAAAGCTAACTTCTGAAGTTAACAAGTACCAAGCTGTTCAGAATGAAAACTCCAGTTTAGTACAGATTTGTCAGCGTACTCTCGAATTAAAGAGATAGTAGAAGAATTGAAAATGACAATTGTTAAAAGATGTGTTGTTCAGGAAACTTTAGATTGTTTTCAAATGTTATCATGGGACGAAATTTCATATGAATACAAGAGGTTATTCATGAATAAATTTTTTAAGGTTAGGATACAGCTACGAGTAGTGTTTAGCCACACACAATTTGATCCAGGAGGGTGAATAGCAATGAGATGTAAAGTAAATGCTGGATAGTTAAAGATGACCTGCAGAGAAATGTATTGGAATGTAAGAGGGTTAACTATTTATATATGTCATTTGAAAAGAGAAATAAATTATAAAAAAAAGAGAAATGGTTTTTTTAAAAAAAAAATAAATAAATTTTTAGTAACTGTAACAGTATTTGAAATTAAAAATGTAAAAAATTAAAACTTAATGTCATATTCAAGCAAAAGTACGTAAATATAATTCCAAGAGTATTGTGAATATAATGTACAAAACAACAAAAATGGGGTAAAAATAATTAAAAAAAAAACAAAAACAAATACTTATGTAGCAAACAGAAAATGTGAAACAGTATTTAGATTTAAGAGATGTAAATACATTTGTGTAAAGGGTGAATATTTTTGGTAAATATGTTTAATAATTACAAAAAATTCTTGAATTGATAAATTTTTGTTAACAATATAAGAAAGTAAACCATTTTGAAACAGTCATTAAATAATTCAGGGTACAGTATTTGCTATAAAAAAATTTGTAATGTCAGATTAAAGTCTAAACACATTAAACCAGAGCCAGTAAGTAGTGGCGAGATAAAAAAACACATATGTCGTGTGTTAAATGCGTGTGAAGTGTTAAGTGAAAGTGATAGCGTGTGTTCCAAGATTTAGGAGACTAAAAACCCAATTATAAAATTTCCAAACAAGTTGTAAATATTTATAATTATGCTTCTAGTGGGGCATATGATGCAGTAATTTGTATCACAAATTACTTAAATGTAAATAATGATTGTAATATGAATATGCATTTTTATGTGACATTGATTTGAGATATTTGTTTATTGTAATTATTGTTGGGAAGTAAGTTTATACTGCCTTACTGAAACTGACAATAATAGTGCGCAATAATGCAGCGAGGAGGTGAGCTGTTTATCATTATTGGAAACGAGGAAGTTACGTAATGTTGGCGCGTTTTATTAGCCAATTGCAGCTCAGATATAATCTTTAGGCATATCGGGGAGTGGGAGTATAAATAGAAGCTAGGTTAGAGGTAAAGTCAGTCAGTCGTTCAGTTCATCAAAAATCTGTGTACACTACACGTCGCATTCCCATCAGTTCGTCAAAAGTATTTGCAGGTTACGCGTAACAGAGTTATGAAATCTCAAGTGTTATAAAGTTAATTATACAAAAAGTTGAAGTACGCGAATTAAGAATTATCAGTAATGAAGTTATTATAACAGTTTCAGTTTGGCGAGTGTTAAGATCAATGTATAAATGTGATAGTTAACGTGTTTGACAATAAATGTGTAAAACAAATTTCTTCATCAGTGTTATATTTGGATAAAAGATTCCTTTCCGTTTACACAACCCTGATCAAGAGACATGTTCGACTGAGAAATAATAGCTAGCCGGAGGACAGTAAACCAAAATTAATTAAGATAACAGTCGCATTCTTTCAAACAAACACTAACACTGCTGCAAATTGCTAACACCAGATGGAGCTACAAACCGAACAAATGAATGACGTCACAAGATGGCTTCACATGAAGTAAACACACATACACAAACATTTATTTGTAATACCGTTACAAATTGGCTCCCAAACGTGGGGCTACAATTAATGTTAAATAAATACAACATAAATACACTCGCAGAGTCTAAATGGCGAGTCACGTTTTCGCCACCTCTGGATAGAGGAACAACGTATTGAAGTCACTAGCATGTATGGTGATAATAATGAATAATGAATAATGAATAATGAATAATAATAATAATAATAATAATAATAATAGTAATAATAATAATAATCTAAAGTTATTATTGCTATATGCTGTACATGAAACTAAACGAAATACAAGTTTGACAGTTGCTCTTTTTGTCATTTTCTTTATATAACGGAGGTTGTTATTGTTTCCTTCAACAAAAACAAAATAAATTAATATTTATTTGGATAATCATTTAATAAAGTCAATTTTATAAGGTAGAACCTGCAGTTATTTATTTAGTTTTCGTGCATTTAACGAAATTTATGTGTAGTAAGAAATTGTTTAAGTAATTTCACTTTTTTCAATATTTTGCTCTCCTAACAACATTTTGTAGTTTATTAGAAAAAATATATAGCAATTTTAAAGAAGATCGTACACCAGATTGTGTAAATAAATATAAAACATTATGTTTAGGTGTCGCGGTACCTAAAATGAGCTTAAAGGGAGATTTGACACTCCAGCACCTGAAATAAGAGAGAAGATTTTACTTTTACTTTCTAAAATTCCATATACGTTGACTAAGTTCTACCTTGCAGTAATTACCTATGTGTTTTTGTTCATTGAAGGGCTCAGCGACCACGTTTATAGTGTGAGAATAGTATGATTCTAGAAGTAAGGAATATTCTGACTGAAGGACCTGCAATTGTGCTAGCAAGAGTGGGGTCCCTAACCATTCCAATATGACATCATTCCTAACGCCGGCTAGCTCTGCCTTAGCCACCCTCAACCTTGTTGTCTCGGGAATAGACGAGACATTTCCAGGAAGGAAGGGGGCCCTACAGTCCTGCTAAGCGCCAGGGGGAAATCTTTCAAGAGCGTAAATTCCATCGCCCTGCCGTAACACACCAACCGCCGTAGCCTAATCCTACAACCCAGAAATAGATGCGTTGAAACGATGAAAGAAATGGTAGGGGCGAGAAAAGATGGACAGGAAATTCGTGGTAGAACAGGAACCATTCCAGCATTCACTTACAGATCCGGGGAAACCAAGAAAAAAATCATGGCCAGGATGCCGACCCGACGGATTGTCGAACCTCACACGTCACCACGGAGCCATCTCGCAGGTGCATTATTACAGAGTTTATGTATATGGGAAAATTTCCAATATTAATCTAGGGAAATTATTAAACTCAACGCAAACCAAATTACGCAAGAGGAATAGAAAATATTTGCGCAATACTACCGCATCACACGCCACTTCAACTTCTTGTGGGTGGTCCGGAACAAGGCTTTTATGCCAGAATCGATACTCTAGCCATTCCTTTTAAGTTCACGAGTTCCAACATTAGCTTTAGGCACGACAACTTCAAATGTATGGGCGGTAACTGTTAATAGGTTGTACGTATAACATTCAACAACGCCTTTGAAGTTGCTCTCTGATACAAAGAGATTGTGCGTGTAAAACTGCTCTTATACGTCTTTTGTAACTGTGATGAAAGTGAACTCTGCTGTTGCTTTAAACGTGTTTATACAAATACTGCTGCTTTCTCTCTGCATTCTTATAATACGAGGATGTAAAGTTAGAAGTTAGTGAAACTGATGCATGTGGTTTAGTCTTTTGTGTGTAATTTCTATAAACTTTCCCCAGTTCTTTGCCTAAGCAATTTTATAGTTGTTCTGTAACCGAAGCTGCTGAAACTAAGTACCATGTTGAAAATGCTCCGTCACTACACATTTAGAACATCTTAATTCCAAGACATTTTAATATTGTTATTGATATTAATTTGTACTTTTTGTAGAACGAATTTAATTTTTTAGGAAAATTTAATTTTATGTTTATAAATACTAATAAATACATAAAATAAGGAGTCAAAAATATTCAATTTAACATTCCTCCCGAAACTGATTACAATTAATTTCCTCTGGATGCGTCAGTGGCAGTCTGAATGCTTTTTTCAACTCCCTTGTTTGCGTTTACTTATTTTCCGAATGATTGGGTGTGGTTGCCTACGTGAAAATTGAGAGTAAATGAAACAGAGAGAAAGAGAGAGAAAGCCTGGAAGTAGCACATGAAAGAGGTGCTGTATTAAGGCGCTTTTAACTCACTCTAAAATGTGCAATTAAATGTAACATTCACGCAATATGAATAACTTTTATGATTTAGCACACAGACCTGTAGTTCTAAATGTTAGTGGAAAACTTGTATAGTTTTTGGACCGAGTGCACTGGCTTCTTTAGAAGCCAAGGGTATGCGAAATTGCATTTATAGGTTAGGATGTAACATTTCAAAACTCATGCTGTTGTGCCTGAAAGCCACATTCAAAGATCTAACGCGTATTGCAACATCAGTTTGCATAGCTGGTTCTCGCTAGAGCTGAACTAATGCATTTGGGGGGGGCGCGGAATTCTCAGTGCCTTTAGCATTTTACAACAGGGCTGGTGAAAATACAACCATTAGCCGATCCACAGGAATATGTAAACAGAATGACGTCTCCCAGTAACACGTAACACAGAAAACCGAAATCATATACACATCATGTGTATAGCAATAGGAACCTAAGACTCTGAACGGTCACAGTAGCTAGCTAACGTAAAAACCACAGACGCGGCACAAACGCTAAGACTTAGGATCTGTTTATCGGAGGGGGACACCTCGTAAACTGGGCTGAACAGCTTAATCTATTGTGCCTACATCCCCCAGGAGGCAGTGATGAGGTGAAGGAGGCTTAGGAGGTCCCAGATCCGCATGCAGACAGACAAACAGAGACGCGTAGAAGTCCCTAACAGTTCCAGTTTGAACACCTGCACACCGGTGGCGAGGAATCCTAACAAAGTAACACACTCACTCTAGTGTTCACGGGGAGAAATCTTTCCAAAGCGCATACATCCACGCCATCTACCCAGCATCGCCAGCACTGTAGGACCTGAAAGCATAACTGAAAGTGAAATGGGGAAAAGCAGGAATCATGTAGAATACACGTCATTCGTCTAGGCGACTATGGGAAAACCACGAAAAAGTCCATGGTCAGAGAGATCAGTTATCAGGAATCGAACCCGGAACGTCCCGAATGCGAGCCTCACACAATACCGCGAAGCCATCTCGCTGGTGCACAAACGCTACATAAGGGCCTATTAAAGCCCTTCCTCAGGCTAGGAGAAGCGTACACACATAAGCTTGATGGTGACAGGTGGCGGGAGTAACAGCCTGCCGTGAAACTATTTCTTTGTGAAAGGCAATATGAACAAAATTTATTCTACTGCTAGGTAACGAATTTCAGGTAGTGCGCTTGCTGTCGAAAATCTTGCACTTAATGATCCAAATGAAACGTATTTAAAGTAAACAATTAAGTAATAAAAAGACAACTGAAGATAAGTTGTTCGATATTATTGAAGATAATACCATTGGTTACTGCACGGTTTACAGTGTCCAGGGGTCGAAATCGTGCTTTATTATGGCCGCCATATCTAAAGATGTTTTCTGAAGCCGTGTCAGGGTTAAAACTCGTCTAAGTCTTCGCCATGAGATGATGCAGGGAGGGCAACTTTTAAGGGAGATCTCTGATTCTTAGAAACTACTGTTGACGTTAGGGCAATATAGAGCGTTACTAAGCTTCCACTATAGCTAATACACTATATTTTTTTAGGCAAAGTTAGAGTGAGAGTTAATCTTAATCTGCCGGTTGAGGTTTGGACTGTAAAACCGTTAGCCAGGAGTTATTATAGTGCATTTGTAGTGTTTCGGTCATTGACAAGAGTATGGGCCAGATGATTGGCGAGGGTTTTCAGATTTGTACAAATTGCGGCGGAAGATTTTTTGAGAATCTGAAATGTGGCACGAGGTGTTTTTGTTAGAAAACCAGCTGTAGAGACGTATGCGTTAAGCACAATACAGTTCAACTATTCCTAATTTGTTCTACTCCAATGTAGGTAGTTTTCTGCGATACATCACATTCTTCATGGTCCCCCAAATCCAAAAGTCCAGATTTGTTATTTGGTGTATGTGGGAACTAAAATGCACCACTCCGTCCTATCCAGTGTTCCTACCGGTTCTCGTCCAGGAAAACCCACATGCCTCAATGATAGTGCGGGATTGTTGGTAGAAGCATCCAAACGTCGCCGTAGATTCCGCGTATGATAAAATTGATGTGATTACTATATTTTCCTGGTGCCAGCAACTGCACTTTCAGAGGAAGGGTCCTATTACACACCCAGGTGACAATTTAAACAGACATTCACCGCGGTAAATTGATAACCTTAGAGGAGTGGATTTCCAGCTGCCCAGAAAACACAATTATCACGATTCACCAAGTTTAAATTGGATGTCATCATAACACACAATCTTCGTCACAAACCCTTCATCTTGATTTGCATATTCTAAAACCGTTTATAAAACTCCCTTCGCGTATATTCCTCATTTAATTTGTGCAGTAATCTTAGTACATAAACTTTCCACTTAGCGGCTTTCAGAACGTTGTACACTCGTACTGCTAACCTTTGCATATCACAAATGATACTATTTGTTTCAACATTTTCACAAAGCCGTCCAATTATTAAGCGTATTGGACATTGTGCTGAAAACTTGTGCCCCCACGCATGTTGAACCTGAGCGACTTTTTCAAACTTGAATCAACATTTTAAAATGAGATTCAGTTCTTCAAACATCAAGCGTGCTTTGACCATTTTGATGCACTGCCATGCGTCACATGTTAGTAATAGAAGTCACACGGGCACAGAATCGTTTGGGAAAACACCATACTGCATATTCCATAAATAATTCAATGTCATTCTGAAAACAATACGTAGGTGCAATCTGTTGCACTTTGTAGGCTTCATAACATATATACAAAGGGTGGACCATTTAAGATGAGACTGTGCAATATCTCGAAAACTAGTCAATGTAAAAAGAAATGACCTTAATAAAAGTTGCTTGATATTATGGGGGAAAGTAAATTCCGTTTGTCGTGTTTGGTTTGGAGGGCGTTATGATAGTTATTTAAGGTCAATTTAATTTTTTTAAAATAGGAATCTACAATTACGATCAAAATAAAACACGACAAATGGCATTTACTTTCCCCCATAATATCAAGCAACTTTTATGCAAGACATTTCTTTCTACAACGCTTAGTTTTGGAGATATTGCACAGTCTCAACTTAAATGGTCCACCCTGTATATTGATGGTCATTTTACGGTCAATTGTTCCTTTTTAAATGGTAAACTACCCTTTTAATGTTGTTTTCTTACTCCCCATAAAAAACTAAACAACATCTGTACAAAGCACATTACACCAACCTAAATAACAACGAAAATTCTGAATGGCTATGTATGAAGAGCGCAATGAATGGTTGGACCATCATTGGATTGTCATTTGAGGATCAAGTTACGTTTCGAAATCGGGAATCAATATTTTTTTCCTTATTCATCATAAAATAAACAGTTTCTATAAACCATTTTCTAATGAGAAAACAACATATAGAATGTAGGTTCCCATATAATAAATTAAATTGACCCTGAGATGATCATCATAACGTCCACCAAACAAAACACTACTAATGGCATTTACTTTATCCCATACTATCAAGCAAATTTTATTAAACACATTGCTTTCTACAAGGCTTAGTTTTAGAGATATTGCACTGTCTCAACTTAAAATGGTCCAACCTGTACACACACACCCACCCACCCACCCACCCACCCACACACACACACATACATACATACATACATACATACATACATACATACATACATACATACATACATACATACATACAGGATGTAACAAAATGTACGGCACAAATTGAAGAACACATTCCTCACACGTAAATGAAGAAATTATGTTATATGAACATGGGTCTGGAAACGCTTTGTTACCATGCTACAACTCATTTTCTCCAACTCATTAATCATGGGAAACACACAAGAATAGAACGTACCAGCATACCACATGCAACTCTTTCTCACAGGAGATGTTCAGTATGCCCTCCGTGAGCATTGTTACATGCATCAACCCGCCGTCGTAGTAAATGTTGGATGCGCTGATGCATCCCTGGAGCATTGCGTATGGTTTCGCAGCCTTCCATAATACGGGCACGGAGACTCTGAACATCTGATATTGGGGTTCGATACACAAGAGCTTTCAAATGTGCCCACAAATAAAACTCCAGTGGGTTTAGGTCCGGGGAGCATGGAGTCCAGGAAATTGATCCACCTCTACGTATCCATCAGTTATTTAGAAGCCGACGGACATTAACACTAAAATGAGATGCTCCGTCGTGCATGAAGTACGTGTTTTGTCATAAAACCAAAGAAACATCTGCCAACAATTCAGGTAGAACATTCTCTACGAAATTATGGCAACTTTGTCCGTTGAGCCTGGGAGGAAGAACGTGAGGCCCTACCAAACAGTCACCAACAATGCCGGCCCAAACATTGACGGAAAATCTTTGTTGTGACTTGCTTCAACAGTTGCGTAAGGATTGACGTCAGTCCATACATGCCGATTGTGATTATTTTCAACATGATCCCGTTGAAATGACGCCTCATATGTAAACAGCACCGTTGCACTAAAATTAGGGTTGACACTTTGTTGCATAAAGCATTCGCAGAAGTGTACCCGTGCGGGAAAAATCAGTCACTGATAGTGCCTGCACACGCGTTAAATGGTATTCATACAGCCGGACCTCGTATAACACTCGCCAGACAGTCATGTGGTCAACATTCATTGTTACAGCTACTTGTCTTGTACTGGCACTAGGGTCGTCGTCAACTGTGTGAAGAATTGCCTCCTCCCGTTGCGGTGTTCTCGTTC
The DNA here is from genome assembly GCA_030765065.1 of Deroplatys truncata. NCBI lineage: Eukaryota > Metazoa > Arthropoda > Insecta > Mantodea > Mantidae > Deroplatys > Deroplatys truncata. The sequence continues at coordinate 212,984,381 of CM060978.1, read as the reverse complement.
TTCTAAGCCTCCCCCGGTCGCGAATATCAGGCTGAAATGCCCCATGTCCCATAAGACGACGATCAATGGCTTCAAACGTTTTCCTGTCGGGGCACCTTCGTCCTGAAAATCTCTCCCGGTACAAACGTTGCGCGCAAGCGTCGTTGCCGTCTGCTAATCCATACATCAAATGGGCATCTGCCATCTCTGTATTTGTGTACACTGCCATTGCACGAGCCAAATCTGTGATCAACTCTACTAGTAAGTAGTAACCCGTGTGCTTGCCAGGTCGTACTGCTCACTGGAACAGTTGATGTTACCTGTAAACAAGTAATGACGTAAGTCGTATGGCAACAGGGACATGTAAAATAAAACTGGCGGTGCACCTACGATAACGACAACGTAACCAGACGTAACCAAGAGTGCATGTTCCCCATGATTCTAACGTTCTGTTTGTCTGTGTTTCCCATGATTAATGAGTTGGAGAAAATGAGTTGCAACATGGAAAGAATGCGTTTACAGACCCATGTCCATATAACACAATATCTTCATCTACGTGTGAGGAATGTGTCCTGCAATTTGTGCCGTACATTTTTGTAACACTCTGTATATTAGAGCAGCACTCCACTAAGCTTGTATATTTGGGAAGGGCTTATTGTGAACAAATTTGCATACTTATTTTTCAATGAAAGGTTAAGGTTTGTATGTCGAACTCAATTACATGTACCTATCTGAAGATGTGATTCGGAAATGAACACTAATGAGACAATTAGGTTGATTAATTTATCTTCTAAATGAAATAGTTCTCACGTTCTAGCTGAACATATTGAACCAATCAGAAGGCGTGAACACCATCCAACTCTCATGACAGGAGTTGCAACGTGCTTCTAACTGGCAGGTGGTCTACTCCCTGTTGCACGGTGCATGAAAGAGCTTGTCAAGTTGACCTTTACTGATTAGCGCATTAAACTATGAAGTGTCTGGTGCAACGGTGTGATGGCGTTCGCGTGTTTCCATTTATTCATCGAATACAAAACTGAATTCTTGAACGCCCTGTAATTAACCGTCGCAATTCCTTACAATGTATTCTTTTATTTTGTCGCGGTAACTTTCGTGTTATCTTATTTGCTGGGCGCCTGTTATTGTTTTACTATTTTAAATTTTGAGTTCTTTGTCCTCCGGCTAGCTATTATTACCACTTAGTCGAGCAAATCTCTTGAACAGGGTGTAAACGGAAAGGAGTTGTTACTAAAAGATAACACTGATAAAAGAATTTGTTTTTACACTTTTATTGCCGTCACAATTTATTAATTTCATATATATTACTCTTGATACACGCCCGACTGTTATATTTTCAAATGTAACTATAATCACTTATTGCCGCGCATTATTAATTCGCGTATTTCACATTTTTCTAACTAACTTTACGATGCGAGAGATTCTGTAGAATTGCGTGACGTGTAACCCGTGGATGATTCTGTTGAACTGAGCGATGTGTAACCCGCGAATGATTCTCTTAAACTGTGCGTTACCCGTCTCTGGCACGGAATTTATACTCCCTCACCCCGATATGCCTAAAGATTATAATCGAGCTGCTAATGGTTAATAAAGCGCGCCAACATTAGCGTCTATTTTTATATCCAATCAAAATTACGAACACATATGCTCTAGGGAAGATATTCCCTCCATTTCTAAAGAAAAGCGCGCTACTCTGACGTCATTTGTTTGTCTCTTATAATTTATAAACAACTCACCCCCTCGCTACATTGTTATCCGCTCCTATTGTCAGTTTCAGTGAGGTCGTGTAAACTTATTTCCTAACAATTTCCTAACATCTCAAATCATTGTCATACAATAATGCTAATTTACACTACAATCAATCTGGCATTCACAGTGTTGTGATATAAAATACTGCGTCAATTTTGCTATTGGACTATGTACTTTTCCCACCAAGAAATTGTTCAGATTAAGCGAAACGTAAAGGTTATAACATTTTAGTTCATCGTTCGTCTAAGTATTAACATTAACATCAAACAATTTTTAATTTGTTAATTGAGTTCCTACTATGACAACTATTTATTAAAACGAATGACATTAAATTCATGATTAACAAAGTTTATTATTTCAAACAATTTGGGGCATCCCGGGAACCAAGCTAAAACTCACGTGATAATTAAAACCTGTTTTAGTGAATTAGAACTGATGCCAGTTTCTGTTGCAGATTATATGGCTTAGTAGCAACACTGGTCAGCGCGCAAGCTTATTTTCCATAGTTTTCATGCGCTGTTTGTGTTCCTAATGCCAGATTTATTTAAAGGAGCGCTACATTTTGCAGGGGCTTTTAGCTCTAAGCGGCTTTGTTTAACGATACGTGGGCGGTGTGATGTTAGCGCCTGTATTCATTATTGTGCTCTGGACTCTGCCGCCAGGGCAAGATTTTCCTCACCACGTTTCCCTTGCTAATGGCCCAGTGTGAAATGTCGCACTACACCGAGTTAAGCGCACACAGGTTATTCCCGACAACAACCTTCAGCGAAAGAAATGTACTGATTAATATTGTATGCTTCACTAATACGAGTATATGCACACTTGGCTACACAAAAACGTACCGATATAATGAACTCGTATTAAGTTGATTAGGGTTTCCTGCCCATTCATGATTCCGCCCCACCCTTTATCTAGTTCTAGCAACCAAAGTTGATTGGTGCCTTTTGCACAACATTTTATTCGCGATGGGGATGTGCACCAGGGGCTAGAATTCAAGGCAGGTTTAGATTCTTTGAGAAAACTTAATCAATTAAGTTTTATTAATTGTGCTTCCGTAGGTTGGAAAGTGAGGCACTACTTTTAACACTTGAATAATTTCAACTAAATTATATAATATGTAGATTCAATAACAGCCCGCCTTGAATCAATAAGTATGTAATAATTTTAAAATGTATGTAACAGTCATTGCATATTCTTATATTATTGTAAACATGTTTAATAATGTTATGTGAATGCATTCCATAATTTAATAGTGTAAGAGCTGTGAGAATAAAAAGTTTAAAGGTGCTAACAATGAGGTAACATTGAGATAACCTTGAGGCAATAATGAGTTTGAGAGTTTAAATGCTACTAGTCATGATTAGAGCAACGATAATGTAAGTTTTGTGACAGTTTAAAAATAGCCAATCAACAGCTAGAAGAAGCTTTAGTAAAATGCAATTAGCCAATCAGAGACTTGAAATACAAAATGTTTACGGGTTTGGACGGTTGAAATATGTTCAGTTGCCCGCAGACCTTGCTAATGACCGGATGGAAGATATGTTCTCTAAAGAAATATTATGTATTCGTGTGAAACAAAAATTACGTATACGCGTTAACTAAGTGCAAGTATTAAATAAAAGAATCTTACAGCTCTTAATATCAGTGTAGTGCTATTTAATTTGTGTCAAGAATTAATAAAAAGATGTGAATTTCAACTTAAAATCTGTGTAAACCTACATTCCTGTCGCACCACGCCCTGCCTAAGAGAAACGTGTCTCTAGAAACATTACTGACGCAGCCGAGGCAAACAAACATAAATACTATCTATAGAACCAGTTTAATAGCAAAGTAAATATTTTTATTTAAACTTGGAGCGTAACAACAAAAATACATCTTCAAATAGGCTTTACATACGTAGCAGCATATTACGTAACAAACACTATACTTCAAATTAACGTGCATATGTGATGCAAAAACTTCAACAACAATAAACTACAACAGTTGAAGAACAACACTTCTTCAACAGGTAGAATCAGAACTAAAAGGTATGTAAGTGGACATTGGAATATTTTATCTCGAGAAACTAAGGATGCATTGTTTTACCGGGAAAACGTATAATTTCGTGATGTTTTACCATATCGACATCGTAACTCAGACGGCGGAGCATCGGTACAGGAAGCCGAAGATCAGTGACTCGAATCCCGGCTAGGGAATTGCATTTTTTAGTCTGATTTTAATTTGCAATAGTTAATTTGGAATTAGTATTATCTTGAATAAATTTTATTATCAGAGTTTTGCAAGAAAAGGAATATAAAGAAGGTTGCTAATTATTTTCAAGTAATGCGAAAATTCTACGTTTTGCGAAATTTCGTATATCTCACTTCCTTACAATGTTAATTCAAAATCAATGTGTCTGTTGCTCTAATTGCATTGCAAACAATTATTCTTACTAAATAATAATAATAATAATAATAATAATAATAATAATAATAGTGATAATAATAACGCCAATAGTCCTAATCTAGTAAATGATTTTTATTCAAAGTAAACTACTCTTCTATCTCTCCTGAAAACATGATTTATCAAACATTGTTTTACAAATTTCGTTTAATTTTGCTTTTATCCCGTTGCGATGTCATGTGGACATCGTATTATGCATTTATAATTAAGCACACCATCTGGTTTGCTTGTACACTAACCACATCGTGGTGTGTCTTCCACCGGTGTGACCCTGTTCTTGGAATAATCCATAGCTCAGCAACCCTCACTGTGCTATAACCTCGCTCATTAGAGAGAATTTTTGATTTGTTGCCCATATCCTTTTCCGTTATGGCCAATTTTATCCAACCACTGCATTTTATTAATTACTTATAATTAAACATTGTCCTTAATGCACGTAATTTTAAGTTATACTTTTATGACTTATCTTATGGCTTGTAAGCTCTACAAGATAAAAATAAATATTATACAGAATGTTTGTATTACCACCTCCCACGGCTTCTTTCACTTCTGGGTCGGAAACCGACCAATGTTCATTGGCTTGGGTTTCAGCTCCAGACTTTTTACATCAAACCAATAAGAGACGGACAGATTTAGTGAATGTCTGGCGAGTACCTTGCAGCTATTAAGATAAAATGCTTCCGTTTCCAACCCCTTTCGCCGTTCACTTTGTTCAAACCAATTAGGGATTAGCACCGGGTGGGTCTGGAAAACACAACGGATAACGGGATTCTGCCAACATTAAACACAGAAAAACAAAGGTCTCGGCGGTTTTCCTTTTTTTCTGTTTTTGCACCGGACGATACATACTACGTTCTAGTTCTGAAGAAATATTACATATCCCTGTCCTAAAGATTGCGAGCTACTTTTACTTTCTCTATCACGTACTTAGAGCAAGTATAAGTATTGTACTCCGCCCAAAATTTTATACCAATATTTCACCGCAAATACACGTTTTGAGACCCTAGATTCCAAAACGTATTCTTGGGGAAAGATCCGTGTGTGTGTCTGAGAACATATAACTCAAAAACGAAGAGTACTAAAATTGGTATTTACATTCATAATCTTACAAAGTGCGTCATCAAAATTTTCAAGAAAACCTCTCCCCCAAATAACTTTTACGTGGAAAACTTATTGAACGTTTTGATTTTCTCAAAAATGGCTCTAATGATTTTGAATTAAACACTATAGGCTTTTTAATTTGATAATTAAAATAAACTAATGAACTTTATAATTTTTCAATTCTTTAATAAATAAATAAATTAAATAAAAAATAAACAGTGGATCGACATAAAGCTTTCGCTGAAAAATTCAACATAAAATTAATTTAAGTAAAATTTTCAGAATTCACTGGCAACATACATATTTTCATGATAAATGAAATGTATATCATGAATTTTGTGAGAATAGCCTCCAAAGTCCTCTTCACTCTTAATGGATTTTACATAACTGGTAAACCGTAAGAATTAGACAAAATCCTACAATACAAAAAATGTAGATCTTAAAGCACAGAATTTATGTCTGTTGTGTGTGTTTGTGGACTTGACCATTTCCGAGACGTGGCGTGTTATTGGTTTAAGTTTTCAAATACTTATAATTTTCTCAAATAAGAAGTCGTTATTTGTTTATTCTTTTATTCCTCATGGCCATGTAAAGAGCATAATATTTTAAAGCAATTAGATAGCGACACGTGATTTTATTCTGACTTTACAAACTGCATCGTGCAAAGAAATGTGTAAATGTGAATTGAAAGTATATCTGTGTTAAAAAGTAGCTAAAATAATAAGCTTCTGTAAGAATTACTTATTGAAGACTGAGAAGAGAAAGTAATGTGAATGCAACACATAAGATTTTTTTGAAATAGTAATTATTCACGTTTATTTGTGGGTGTAAGGGAATGCCCAGAGCGATGAGGTCCTACTCTTCTTTCACAGGACGTAGCTTGCAGAAAGGAATAGTGATGTAATATTGTAAATGTAATAAATGATATCTACTCTTTGCACTTTGAAGTTGTGTACACTATGTGATCAAAAGTATCCGGACACCCCCAAAAACATACGTTTTTATCTTAGGTGCATTGTGCTGCCACCTACAGCCTGTACTCATTATCCGCGATCTCAGTAGTCATTAGACATCGGGAAACAGTAGAATGGGACGCTCCGTGGAACTCACGGACTTTGAACGTGGTCAGGTGATTGGGTGTCACTTGTGTTAGAAGTCTGTACGCGAGATTTCCACACTCCTAAACATCACTAGGTCCACTGTTTTTTCTGATGTGATAGTGAAGTGGAAACGTGAAGGGACATGTACAGCACAAAAGCGTACAGGCCGACCTCGTCTGTTGACTGACAGAGACCGCCGACATTTGAAGAGGGTCGTAAAGAGTAATAGGCAGACATTTATCCAGACCATCACACAGGAATTCCAAACTGCATCAGGATCCACTCCAAGTACTATGACAGTTAGGCGTGAGGTGAGAAACCTTGGATTCCATGGTCGAGCGGCTGCTCATAAGCCACACATCACGCAGGAAAATGCCAAACGAAGCCTCGCTTGGTGTAAGGAGCGTCAACATTACACGATTGGACAGTGGCAAAACGTCGTGTGGAGTGATGAATCATGGTACACAATGTGGCGATCCGATAGCTGGGTGTGGGTAGGGCGAATGCCCGGTGAACGTCATCTGCCAGCGTGTGTAGTGCCAACAGTGAAATTCGGAGGTGGTTGGGTTTATGGTGTGGTCGTGTTTTTCCTGGAGGGGTTTTAAACTCCTTGTTGTTTAGCGTGGCACGATCACAACGCAGACCTACATTGATATTTTAAGCACCTTCTTGCTTCCCACTGTTGAAGAGCAATTCGGGGATGGCGATTGCATCTTTCAACACGATCGACCACCTGTTCATACTGCACGGGCTGTGGCGGAGTGGTTACACGACAATAAGATCCCTATTATGGACTGGCCTGCGCAGAGTCCTGACTTGAATCTTATAGAACACCTTTGGGATGTTTTGGAACGCCGACTTCGTGCCAGGCCTCACCGACCTGCATGACACCTCTCCTCAGTTCCGCATCCCGTGAAGAACGGCCTGCCATTCCCCAAGAAAGCTGATTGAAAGTATGCCTGCGAGAGTGAACGCTGTCATCAAGGCGAAGGGTGGGCCAACACCATATTGAATTCCAGCATTACCGATAGATGACGCCACGAACTTGTACGTCATTTACAGCCAGGTGTCTGGATAGTTTTGATCACGTAGTGTATATATAAATAATTGCAATGTTTTACACGCTAACACCTGTAACAACGTTATTCGGTGTTGAAATTCATTTGCCACTCTTCCTTGTAAGGATCTTATAATCCTATTTAGATTAATTGCACTTGCAATATTAACTATTACCCAATACAATTGCTATTTTGGAACGAATCGATGCCGAATTCAACTAAGGATGCCATATACACGCTTCGATTCTAATTAAACATTTTATATCTCGCAACGCGTTTGCTGTCTTGACTAATTTTAAACAGAATTTTCTGCTGTACTAGGGTGACAATGCATGTATGAACCGATCCAATTAACTGAAGCGTGTTTGAATTTAAATATTTTATGTATAGAATTTGCTATAAGTTTCTGATTGTTGCTATGTATTATTTACGATACAGTGGCTGATCGTAGCTCTACTTGTATGTTTGACTTGCTTTCAATTGACGATTATTTTATTATCCTTCATTAAATCCGAGTACTTTCTGTTTAAAGCCATATATTTGTGTAAATCTTTCTACTAGCTTCTTGCATTATAAAATGTTAGGCGTGCTGTAATTTCAGTTGTTTGTATTGTATCATTGCCTCTATTATTTACTTTTAAACAGCCGAGCTTCTGTTTGCAAATGAGAGTAACTGTTTTATTACTTAATTTGATGATAACAGGTGGTGGCATTGTTTATACAGCTTATGTTTACTGCGAAATAAACTATTAAATCAAACACTAATGGGATTAGTAGTAATTTAATTACATAAAATAATTTAAATTTATGTAATGGCCAAGCAGTTTGGATCACTTTGTGCAATGATTTCACTAAAATTTTAATTTTATCGAATGTGGTTTAATTAGTCTAATATGAAATCGATATATGGGTATAAAACAAGGAAAAAATTATTGTGATATAAATTTATTAATGGAAATCTATCCTATAATTAGGCCGCATCCTGCATTACAAAACGACCATTTTCGCCATATTCTGGAAATGATTATAAACAGAAGGGAAATATTTGGAAAAGGCTGCGTCATCTTATTGGCCCAGTTTGATGCTTTCTAAAAGAGATTACGAGGTCACATTACCATCCGCAGTATTTCGACATTCTTAAAACATACAATTTTGTTGAAGTTTGGTAGAATTAGTGAATAATTAGAAGCAAATTTTACATTTCTGCTATTATATATCATATGTCCAATTCATGGTGGGAGCAAACTTCCGCTTTGGTACTTTCTTTCCTGTTCCTTTTATTTTAATTTTGGTTTTCTACTGATCCTGAGCCATGTAATACAATAACCCTACAAGTATAAATACGATATTAGCCTGAAGGAAGATGCAAATCTGGACTGCACCACTGCCTGGCTGCCTCTACAGTCGAATGATCAGCGCTTCTAACCCAGAGGTCCCGAGTTCGATTCCCGGCTAGTGCGGGGAATTTTTCTTTAACCAGATTCATTACCACAGGGTCTGTAGGTATGAATATGGCTGTGTTTAATAGTTAAAAGCTGATAAAATCAACGTTAAGAAGCTTACAGTTCAGCGAGCAATAACACATCAGTTGTTTCTGAAGCCAAAGCCCCCGATTTGACCAAAGAGGTTAAAAATGGCTGTAAAAATTAAAAACATACACACACAAATGAAAGACGGATGGCCGAAGTCTTTAAGACACGGATTTATGAACGGGAGGTCCGCGGTTAAAATCGCAATAGGACCGTGCTCCCTGGCTGAAATTTCTTCCATATTTTCCACAGTCGTCATAGCCGGAAAGTGCCGGGGAGGCCCTAAGCGAATGCATACAAGTTGCGGGTGAACTACTAATTTACTCGGCTGAGACAGGCTATTTGCGGCTATACGCTTTCAAGATTACGTGTTACATCTCATTAAGCTCATAGAATGTTTACATTCTTAGCAGCAATATTGTTAGTTCAGATATCTTCATGTCGTAGCTTAAACTTTCATTATAGACCCAATTAGGATCTTTCAGATTAATGGAATAGGAGATGCTAAGTATGAAACATGTGTTTCTGTCCCAATAGGAAGTGGATTACTGTAGGAAGGATGGCAGATTACTACTTGACAATATAATACATAAATTAATTAATAAACCGAATTTCTTTAATTTAATAAGTTTACACTTCTATAAAATACATAATTGTAATTTCAGAAACCCTTATTCTTCCACAATTTTTTAAATTCTTTACGGCTTCAATCCATTGAATTAAATTACAATTATTACATACTTGCTTCCTGCTCTCACATTTAACGATATATTTCAAATTATAACACCAATAAGGCTATATTTCGCACGATCAATCTTTCCCGGTTAATAATTAGTAAAGATAATTTTGAATAAGTTAAACCAAAAGTAATTTAGAAACACTGTCCAAATGCCTTCTGCCTAAACGTTGCTCCGCTGTTTTCCTCCTGAAATTCCTCACCGTCGAAGAAAGATTACCTTCAGCTTTGTCCACTGCACGGTGAGCAGAGCTGGGACTGAACGGCGCCTGCGCAGTCGACGAGCACATTCGCCGACGTACTACGTGAATCAAATTAACTGTGCCCTTTCTTCTTGGTCTTGACGTCTCCTTTACAAAGCACCACCATACTCATTTCACTATTGTTCCCGTAGACGTCAACCTTCCTTTAGTGCAGCCCGTAGTCGCCTAGAATAGATTTCACCGGGGGAGGGTCAATTTGGCACAAGTGCTATGTGTAATGCGAATCACTGTACAAACTAGGTACCCTAACCCTACCATACCAGGAATCCCACCTAAATTCGTAACTGCCTAAATGTATTTCGAGTATTATTGCTGTTAAATCTAATGCATAACTCAACACTGAATGCAGACACCGCAAAAGGTGAATGAATGGTGTTCAAGTATATAATAAATTCTACTGACAATAATTTCGCACAGTGACATTGTATTGTATATAACTTTTTAAATTGACCATAAGCACATATTTCTGGGAGACTACTCAGCTAAGCTCTCCACGGTGTCTTCTGCGTAGCGCTAAAAGGCTGACTGATACCTGGTCGAACTGACACATCCCTCTCAACATGCTGGGCCGCAAATCGTACGTAAATTTGAGACTGGGCCGCAAATTCAATTTTATCGCCTTAAACTTAGGCCTGGAAAGACTTAACAAAATTCCTTTTCCAAATATCATTTCATTGCATGTGTAATGAGTTCCCACTGGCTATGTTAACGTTTGTAATACAAACGGACTTTAAACACCAAGGAAAAACGAAACAGAATTTCTAGCTTCACTATTTGGTATCAATATTCAGTGATCATACTTGCAACATGGCTTTTTAAAAAACTGCTGATTTAGGCTGACAGGCACCGAACATTTTATTTTAAATTTTGTGATGAAAAGCTATAGAAGTTAAATGTTCATAACGAATGAATAATAGCTTCGTAAATTGCATCCGTTTCATTTCCCTGGTAACAAAACCAAATCTGAGGAAATTATCATGAAAGGTGCAAAAGGAAAATATGAAAGAAGTCTAGATTGCGTATAGGAGTGAGTTATAATTTCCAGAAGTTAATGAGAAAAAATACTCTGAATGTCGAGTCCGACAAGAAAGAACGACGTAAATATTTCTCGTTCATTAAATTCTTTTTTTATACGTAGGAGTATAAAGTATTGCCGAGTTCCCAGGTTGGGTTTGAGATTCGTTTTAATTTCCTGAGCTGAAAGAGTTAGTTCATTGCTTTATGTGGACTTTGAATGAAAAAACATTACTTAAAGAAGTAATTTTGAGTATAATGAGCAGTTAAGTAAGAGAGGATGTACTTTGCTAATCATTCTGTAGAATCTCCGTTGCGTAATGATAGAGACCTACCTGCTCTACGAGGATTTAGGTCAATTCTCAGCTGGGCTCCAGACATATTTCTTTAATAAAAGCGTTTGGGAATATGCCCACAGCCTAATGTGTGAATGGACTGTGCTTGAATTATTTAATAGCAATGCGCTCAATAACAGCATTTCAGAATTAGCAGCGGCTGAATACTTGAGTGCATTCATATTCATATACTAGCATATGGAAATTAATCTAGAATTGACATAATTATAAGGTGTACAAAAATAACTTGTATAGTGTTTTCATTATACCTGTAGTTCGTACAGTACATTGCTTGCCTTCTTTCAGGAACTATTCTGCATATAACTGTGTCATCCAGTATGTACCAATCAAATATGCTAGGTGAGGGTAGCATGCCTGCCTTCATGCCTGGAGATCCCAAGTTCGAACGGGTGATTTGCTGGATAAGATTTTCTTCCGTGGCTTTCCCTTATCGTCAGATAAATGTCGTATAACTCTCAGACCAGTGGAACGCGAGCTTACTTGGGCACCATTTCGTTCAGTTCTACTGGCCTGAGTAGTAAAAGGGATGGACAGCAGAAGGGAGAAGGAAATAGGAAAGAAAAAGAAAGAGATAGAAAGAAAAGGTGTATAGTAGGTAAACACCAGTCAGATGCGTGAATTATTTAAACGTTCTCGCTACTTAGGATATATTGGAGTATGTGTTTTGCAGTTGCGTTTAGTTGCTTCTTGTATACCTTTTGTATTTTATTTCTTTACTAAAAGACTTTAGTTTTTTTGGTTTGGGGTTAGAATAAACTCCTTCTTTTAGAGTAAACCCTTTGCTATAACTAGTTTTTCTTTTTTGAAGCTAAAGAGCTTCTGTTATATTTTGAGCAAAAGAATTGTTATTTAAGTGTGATTTTATTAGTGCATTTCACCATAAAACATATTACACTGTGCAACACGAAATTTGTCCTTTTTATGAAAATAGGTGTATTAGATAGACTTTTTAATAGAAAAAATGAAGCTGTAATTAGATGCTTTTTTCTATCATATACTGTTTTTTCGAAAACAAAAGTCTTTATGAACGTTATTTTAACGCATATGTATCACACTATAATTTAATCTCCCGCTTTCCACATACTACGTCAATGTTTTATTTTCTTAGGACATAGATCGGCATCTGGTGTAAATAATGTATTTTCAAACCATCCTGTGCTGCCATCTGTATTTAGCATTTTATAACTAATGATATTTTATTTATTTCCAGTGTGTTGTTAGTTTCCCGTTGGTGTTCAAGGAGTGACCTAGTGTTTCATAATTCTGCTTCAGAAGAGTTTGAAGGATAGTAATTATACCGTAATGCCACGTCAGTGTAAAGTTCATCTTAATTCTTGAGGCAGTATTTTTAAACTTAAATGATTTCAGTCTAATTATATAAAATAAAATATAATAACAGCCAGCCTTAAAGCAATATGTGTATGTAACAATATATAAAAAGTGTATATTACAATCATTGTATATGTTTATATTATTGTATCCATGTGTAATAATGTTATGTGAATGTATTAGGTAATTTAATAATGTAGTAGATGTGAGAATAATAGCTTAAAATTTGCTAATAATGAGGTAACAATGAGGTAACCTTGAGGCAACAATGAATTAGAATGTTTAAATGTTACTTATGATTCTTGGAAGCAATAATGTAATTTTAGTGACAGTTTATAAAAATAGCCAATCAACAACCAGAAAAAGCTTTAGTTAAATGAAGGTACTCTATTGGATTAGGAATGGCCAATCAGAGACTTGAAATACAGAAATTTACAAGTTTAGGCGGTTGAAATCAGTTCAGTTGGTTGCAGACAGCGTTACTAACCAGACGCGAAAAGTGTCCTCAAGAAATTTAATACGTATTCTTGTGAGACGAAAATAGTTTTACGTGTTAAAAAGTGCAAGTAATTAATTAAAGAATCTCACAGCCCTCTATCAGTGAAGTGTTATATAAATCGTATTAATAAAAGGAGTGAAGTAAAATTATAATCTGTATAAGCCTACATTCTTCGTCGCACCACAACCCTGCCAAGACATCCATGTCTCTAACAATAATACTGATGCAGCCGAAGCAAACATAAATATATAATATTTAAAGAAACAGTCAAATTACAAAGTTAATAATATTTTTAAACTTAGGGCGAAGGCTACCGGAAAGCGGGTACTATACGTGTGGTTGCAACGAAGTTCAAGTTCGTTCCCCAACAGTTGAAATACAATACAACTACTTCAAACCAGCTTTTCCATACTGAATCAATAACTGCTTCTGCATTCTTTTTGTTATGTATGTGGAGAACTAACCTTCAAGAGCCTAAAGTGTATATGAACAGTACTTTGGATGTCGTGTGGGAGACCAAGATAAGTCTTGCACCTCACATATGTTGCAATTTGAGAAATCTGCTGCAAGGTAAGCTTGATGCAATGAAATTTGGTGCATATATGGTTTGACGAGAATCTTGGGACTAAGTAATAGATTGTTACTTCTATTTGGTAGCTATAAAAGGATATACTTCAAAACCAAAAGGCAGATCCATTACCCTAATTTACTTTCAGCCATCCGACCAGTTCCTCACAATAAACATTTTCTTGTATCTAAGCCTCCACAGCAGTACAGCGTTTCAGAAGACACACCCAACGTCTCAGGCTGTATTAGTCCTACTCGATATTCAGAGTTTCACTCATCTACATCATATTTACCCTATAATCACCAAGTGCTCTCACAAAACACCCTCAATGATCTTGTGAGGGACTGAAGCCTATCTAAAGGTCAAGCAACATTTTTGGGTTCTAGACTGCAAGAACGAAATCTTTTAGATATCCAAGTTAAAATAACTTCATTTAGAAAATTACAAACTCATTTTATTGAATATTTTTCTGAGAATGAAGGAATAATTCTTTGCAACGATGTGAATGGCTTAGTTCAGGCTTTGGGACATGAACATTATTCATAAGACTGGCACATATTTATTGAGTCCTCAAAACTAAGTCTAAAGGTAGTACTTATCCATATTGGCAGTATTTTCCCATCTGTTGCTGTCGCATATGCCATTCATACGAAGGAAACTTTTGAGGTTATGACTGGAATATTAAGGTGCATTGAATATACTTCATACAAATGGCATATATATGGATACTTGAAGGTTATTGGACATTTAATTGTATGCAACAAGGGTATACTAAATGCTTTTGTTTTTTGTACGAGTGGCACAGCCGCGACAAAGCAAACCACTACATTCGTAAAGAATGGCCTGCAAGATAAGTCTACATTCCTGGAGTCAAAAATTTTTTCCCATGAACCACTTGTGAACTCTCAAGTTATGTTTCTACCACATTTACACATCAAACTCGGACTTATGAAATTATTTGTGAAGGCATTAGACAGAGGAGGACAAGCTTCCATGCATCTCAAAATTAAATTCCCAAATCCAAGTGATGCAAAGATTAAGGAAAGAGTGTTTATTGCTCCACAAATAAGAGCAGTCTTCCAGGATGAATACTTTGAAAATAAACTATTGTAATCGGAGAAAATGGCTTGGCTTGCATTTAAATCAGTATGCACGAACTTCCTTGGGGATTCAAAATCAGTAGACTATGAAGTAATTGTAAGTGAATGATTACACTACTTTCATTTTATGGGACACAATATGTCGTCGAAACTAAATTTTTAGGACTCTCGTCTGGACTTCTTTCCAAAACACCTTGGTGCTGTTAGCGATGAACACGGTGAGAGGTTTCACCAAGAAATATCAGTCTTTGAAAAACGATTCAGTGGAAGATGGAATACAAGTATGCTTGGTGAATATTGCTGGTCAATCATCAAAGATAGCCCAGAAGCTGTCCATAAGCGCAAACGATCAACAAAGACGTTTTAATTTGGTGTTCTTTGCAATTGTTTTGTTTGTCATTACAACTAACTTGCACAATTAAAAAGTGTCATTAAAAATTAGTTCGTGATAGAAAATTTTGGATTTCAGAAATGAATTCACCGTATCTCAATTACTTAAAATCATAGTTTCGTCTAAAGGTCAGAAAAAAGTTTAAATTTGTTGCACAGTGTTATATTATAGACATAATTTACTAAATTTTGTTATTGAAATACTCTTAAGAAATAGCAACTCGTAATTAGGAAGTACTCCACATAAATCTTCTTACAGTTAGATCGCTTGCACATTTCTCGGTAATCGCTAAATCACCCTTGGATTTATTAATGAGTATTTCATTTAGGAATGGTATGGAGAAACAGCGTTTAAGAATGCCTTGGATATCAATCAGTCATGACCTGAGCAAAGGATGATTGTGGTTTCCAGCAGATGATAATCCTTGGATAATTACACCTTCTCCATACTTAAATGTTTCCCACATTCGTCATTTCCTTGCTATTGCAGGAGATGTCATTTTAATATTTGATCAACAGCTGTACATTCAATTAGACTTAAAATAAACGTTGTTCGTCCAGAGATTTTGCAGTCTTATTGTATTAACATAACCTTTATCTTTTGAGGTTAGACATTATTTCATAATTCAGCAGTTGCAACTAAATTAATGGTATAATATGTCATGTTGTGGTGATTTGTTATTAAACAGAACGCGGGTGGAAATTAATTATTGTGCATACATTACAATAATAACGTATATGTGTCTATGGATTTTTTTCCTGAAACAGTAGTATTTAGACTTGTAATCTTCGGGACGGACAGAGGAATAGAGTTCTTTCAGCTTATCCGCCCGCTTGACGGAGCGCATGTTTATGTAGCCCAATTGGCAGTATTCTCTTGTCGTTGGGTTTCTTGCACTTTTTGACTTTTAATCATTAGATCACACACACATTCACACTCTCATGCTTACAGGTTCTGGGGAGGATAGGGAATAATCTTGGCCATAGAAAAATTCCCACCTCCCAGCCGGGAATCGTTAAGCACTATAAAAGTTTGCCTAGAAATAATTAAGTCATAGGTAATAGAACTTCGTTAAATGAGAGATGCGAAAAATATACCCATTTGTTTATATTCAAGTCGAACTTTTAATTAGCGTGTACGAAAAGGAAAACTCCTACATTCTCAAACCTGTTTCATTAATAGAATAACAGATTTAAATCCGGCGAAGCATTAACACACACTACGATATTTCGGGAAACTAATGCTAAACATATGTATATATTATATATACATATATTAATATCGTATTTATTAAATCATATGAATAATACATGTTATAAGGACATGATAGGGGATATATAAGTTATTACAGCAAATAAGTACCACATATTAAGTCAGTACATAATGGGAGAATAAAGGGTTACAGTTTTGTAAGTGAATAAGGAAGTCAGTACCAGACAGTTCACGTGATCAGAAAAGTACTTATTTAGAAGGTAGAGCAGCTATGGCAATTAAGCGTTTCGGTAAACAAGATACCCATTAGCCTATGGTTCAGTCAGGTAGCTGGAACTCAAGACAATGTGCCGTTTTGCTCCGTACAGAAAATCTTTTAGCAGACATTTTTCCTGGTACCTTCAGAATATTGATGTTTTTCCCTCGTACCTACTCTCCCCGTTTCGGGCGGTAGTTTCTGGTGTGTGTTCGATTCTTCACCGCCCAGTTTTTGGGCGCTGGGGTGTCTAGATGGTGTATGGCTTCGTTCTTGTAAACAAACTAGGTAAGTTTCTCGGCTACGCCTTTTAGTAATTCTTTTTTAATTCTGTATCTTCATGGCCAAGGGCGACGTATTTGTTGAGCATACTGTTGTTCTGATATCGGACAAAATGTAATTTACGGGTCCAGAAGTTGGTGCATATTTCGTTATTTTAATTCACTATTTTACTGTTATGTAGTGTCGCCATAATTATGTTGTTGAATGGGCACTTGTAAATTAATAATTTAAATTAAACATTATTCCTTATTTCACTGTATGCATTTAGGCTACTTGTTTTAAATGAACATTACTTTTTATTTTGATGTATGTATTTGGGCTACGTGTTGTAAATGGGCATTATTTCTTATATTGATGTAAACTTTTGAGATGCGTATAATCGAATTTATAACTCTGTTTTTGGAGGATGTTAGTGTGATGCTCGTGTATTTCTAGGTCTTCCTGTCTCCAGTTTCAATATACGTAAAGTTAGCTATATCGTATCGTCTTGCTCATATTCAGCTCACGATTGAGTTCATGTTTCCAGGAGGTTACAAATTAAAATGCATTTTTAATGGGGCATCTCCGAGTTAGTTCATGGATTGTTGGACCTCTGATTTCATTTAGATTTAGATAGGGCCTTTCTACAGTGGTAGTTAGAAGCTTTAACTTTAGCGCAATAAGGGCGCATCAACATTAAGAAATATGAGGTGTGTGAAAGTGCACATAGGCCAATTTTGAAAAAAATTAAGGAGAGAAAGCATTTGTAGAACTTAACTAGTCAAAGAGTAAAAGTTGTTTTTCAGATCTGACAACGATTAACGTAGGAATTTTGATGGAGTATTGTAAAGTACATGGGATTTAAGCTAACAAAAACGCGTATGTTGCTTAAATTAGCTGCTTAGGGGCTCGCAGAATTTTACGGTGATCAGCAATCCTTAGTGCTTAAAAGACCGCAAACGTGCTCACATACTTAGCGGTATCCAAAGGTGTAACAGCCGGTAAGCATTTTAGCGACTCGCGGCAACTTACGCTTCAGTAATTTCAAACAGTAAATTTATACTGCAGAAGTAGTAGGTATAATAACTCAATTGTTGCAGATGCTTCTGCTGAGATTCACAATCAGTTTAATACCTCATCTTCGAACTGTCGGCAACTCGCTTCAATGGCTGGAATATTAGCTTGCATTAAATTCTAAGTCTAATTCTAAGTGTTGCATATCCTCACCCCACCCACCTATGCCCTGAGAGAAAAGTCTTCTCGCTCACCACTATAGCATCCAGCAGCAGATTAATTAGCAGATATTGGCAAAGACGTCTTAAGTCCGTGAAAAGTAGGTCGTCAAACTTGGCGCCCACCGTGTTAGCAAACGATGTCGATATATACAAAGTCAAACAGTCCCCTAAGCTTCTGTATTTATGCAACCAACAATTATAGTTTCACTTGAAAACATTGACCCTTTTGGGAAAAAAGTTGCGTTCGTGTGTAGTTACCATTCATGTAGCATTTATTTGCCCCGTTTTTATTTGTCAGCACTATTCATTGTTATGCCAATGCGAAGAAGCTGTGCAAAGACAAAACAGCGATACGTTGACGTTAAAGTAAAAGTAGGAAGAGGGGCAAGTCTTTCCTTGTACATAGAATACCCCAAGGCTACAAACACCTAATGTTCGAGCGGATTAGCGCTCGGGAAACTCCTGTGGTAGACGCTATGATCGAATACTGAAACATCGTTGCATGTTCAATTCTTCATCACCTGAGCTAAAGAAAATTGTAACTATTGTCACGTAATTATTAATGCAGCCTACTGCATTGCGGGAACTGTGGATAATCTCCATTCATTTACTGTTAATTCTTCCTGAAATGCGTACCCAAAAATATTAGTTTTAATTGTTTCTTACGTAAGCTAAAACCGTAGGCTGATATAATTTAGTCTAACTTCCATCCAATATTTTATACAAAAATATCCAATCCCATGTTTGAAGCTCTAAACATGGAAGGAAGAAAGAAAGAAGACAACTAAGTTAACACTAAAAACTCTCTGCCTCTACGTAAAGCTGACAAAATGTTAACTATACCATTCATCTATTTAACATCCTGTTATCCCTTGCATTTTAAATAGCTCTAACCTAAGATCTTGGTAGACGAACGCCTAATGCTTTATTTAACTTTGCTTGTTTGTTTAAGTGTCTTAAGAGCACCTTCAGCCTGTATTAAACACTTTAATTTCATTAATGAAATGACACAAGCTACTGTGCATGAACTATTGTGGCGTATTAATAATTTGGTGGGTTAAATTGTCATTGTCATTGCTAGACATATTATTGTTCTACATTTTCATTACCAGACACCAAACAAATTACGTCACTCCTTTCTGGTAGCTTTGCTAGCCACGAGTGTTGGGGGATATAGTGTCTGTCTTGCTGAGGATTCCGAGAGAAGTGGATCGCGCGTGTAAACCGGCCTTTGAATCGGTAAACATTTCCCCTCACTTTTCATATTTGATAATCCAGTAATCCCAAACGGTTGGGAAATAAATCTAAGAATATGCAAGTAGATTTGTGTTATGGATTTTGTACATTGAAAATCCACGCCTTCCTCTTAACATCCACTCCACGTTTCGGTCCTCTGCAGCCAAGTGAGTATACGTTCCCTCAATGTACGTGCTGGGTACTAAAAATTAATTTAATTTTTCATGTCAACCTTTAGACCCTACCCAGCATGTAACACACTTTCAGCCTGTATTAAACAATTTAGTTTCGTTAATCAAATATACAAACAATGATGCATGAAATATCGAATTAAAATGCTTGATTCACGCAAGAATTGAAATATTAATTAAAAAACGTCTGTTTGACGTGTCTGTTCAACACCCATTTTTGGCAAAAGTGTGTCTCACAATTCCTTCGTCCTATTGCTTCTTTAAACGTTTAGACCTGTCATTTTGTTTTTGGCTGATTTTGAATTTGCATACATGTGATAGTGTTAAATTCCTCATGAGATACGTAACAAAATGCTCTATACACAAAAATGTATAACGTCGGCTAGAATATGATTTATTTCTAGTTGAAGGGTCATGCTATTTTGATGAATTTAATTTCTGAGCACTTGTATCCTATAAACTGCCTGTTCACCCAGCATGGGCCTCCCATCTAAACATAGATATGCCAGAAAAGCGGGCGAAGAACACAGGCCTAAGGCACACATGTTGCATACATTCAGGAAAACCGAGAGACAAATGTTTTGCTTTATGTAATATTTTGATCTAAATCGATGATGTCATTTTGAGAAAATAGAAGATCACGTAAATGTTCCAAAGCAAAAGTTGATTTAAGATGAGGAAATTTCCTGAAAGTATTCATTTAATGGCCGACTGAAGTATGAAATATAATGTTTATCTGAATTTTCACGTTCACACACACACACACACACACACACACACACACACACACACACACACACACAGAGGGAGAGGGACTTTCGTTTTAAAGAAGCCACTTTTTAAGGTTTCTGGCTCTAAACCGTGTTTTTCTGGTGAAACAATGTCAAGAGACTTTTGGGTGGAACACGGTACCTCCTTTCCTTAGAGATCAAAGTAAATAATAGTAGTAATAATGATAAAAGTAATTAAATGCGTTTGCGC
Source organism: Deroplatys truncata (assembly GCA_030765065.1). Classification (NCBI taxonomy): domain Eukaryota; kingdom Metazoa; phylum Arthropoda; class Insecta; order Mantodea; family Mantidae; genus Deroplatys; species Deroplatys truncata. The sequence goes on along the minus strand of CM060978.1, from coordinate 212,963,777 downwards.
GTTTATCAATCAGTTCAATTTTAATCCTAAGTTTTTGGTTCGAGGGCAATACTTTCTCAAATAAGTTAGGTAAACGTAATACACTATGACTGTCGTTTGAACTTCATTTGAAATATAACAAAATGTATAAGCATAACGATGAACTTTCTGAAAAAATAAACGTCTTGTTCTTGTGTGTCATTCTGTTCTGAAAGTACCCTAAAACCTGCCCAAAAATAGGATTCAAGCTAAAAACATGCTTTTTTTGTTCTCGTCTGAGCTCTTAAGTTATTTTGTATATTTTACTACCTGTAAACTAAAAAAACTTGCCTTCAAGTTGATGCAATAAATTCCTTTCAGCTTTTATACTTTCATTGTATATTGACAGATATCAAAGAAGACAATGAGTGAACGTAAATATGAGGTAATGCCTCAAATTATTCGTTACAAAAAGTGATATTAGATAAGTTTCTACACCAGGATTTCATAAACATTTTGAGACACTGCTACCTGATTGTATTATTGTCAGTACCACATTACAATTAAGAATACAATTTAAGAAAAGTCAGCAGAAAAATGTTCAAGAAAAAGTATATCAGTGAAGCATTTAGTGGAGAAATCTAGCCACTAGCTGTTCTCTTAAGGGAATCCAATCCCAGCATTAGCAACCGTATCGCTGAAGTTCCCAGTCTTTCGTGTTCTGGGCAATCTTTTACAGACGATTTACTATCACCATAAAATTACTCGAAGCAACATAGAAACCGACTAACCCTCTTAACTGCATTCCAATAAATAAATTCTTTATAGATGGCTGCACTGGGAACTGAATTCTGTTTTAGCGATTGCTACCATTTGTATATAAGTTTATTACTCACCTAAGTTAAAGATGGTAGAGAAGATGTTCAAATAAATCCACTGAATAGCACATTAATTATGTGTTTTAATATTACTATAAACCAGCAAAGCGATTTATTAAAGTGATGTTTATTTCAGGATGGGAGCAAGAGCGCATGGCTTAGTCTTGTTTTTTTAACTCGTTTTATTCGAATAAAGTTTCAATAAAGCAGGATTATTTTGAAGGGACCTAAAAGGTTATTAAGGCTATTAAAGATCGAAAAATTGGCAAAAGTTTTGCTGGAAGGCTCTGGTCGTTGTTAAGCTGCCGAAACTCACCTTAAGCAATTTTACACATAGACTACGGCCTTGCAGCTGTATTGAATAGATCATTCGTTTTTGCACTCCAACGACCAGCTTCTTGAAAAACGAACATAGATAATTTTTGTGACGTTTTCTTTAAGAGTTTGGTCTTAAAACCCAATAATACTCCAACACTTACCATGAATTGGTTTACAACCCTACATTGTTGCTTTTCTTTTCTCCTAAGCCCCAATTTTGGTTAACTCTTCCCAAATTCTTAACTGCTCTTTTTACTCGGCGAATTATAAATTTACTATCTCCTTAATGTATGTTATACTTATTCTACCGAAACATTGTTAAAAGTAGTCATGCACTTTCGGAGATCTCTTTTTACTTTCTCCTACTCAAAGCACGAAGAGAAAATATTGTAAACCACGCAAAATTTCGATCAATATTTCACCGAAAAACACTTATTGAGGCCCAGCAATCCACAAAATGGCACTTTTAGAAAAAGGTTGGCATTGGTGTGTATGTGCATGTAACGGCATAACCAAAAAACGAACAGTAGGTTAAATAGCAAAAATTGTGACAAGAAGAGCTTCAAGAAAATCCCTTCGCCTTTAACCACGCTTTACATGGAAAATGTTTCCAAAATTTTGATTTTCTCAAAAATGACTAAACCTTTGACTAAAATGCCATATACTAAAGATATTTACATGAAAAACAAATTGCATACACACAAATATATTTAATTTAATGGAAATAGTCCGTGAAGTCTTCATTCTTTGTATAATCTTCTATAACTGGTATACATTAAGCTCAGACGAAAACGTACTACACCAAAAATGTAGATTTCTCTAAAACACACAATGTATTTCAAATTATTTTTGTGGCATAAGCCATTTCCGAAATATCCGTTACTAGTGGTTCCAAGTGCTAAAGGCTTTGTCATTGTTTTAAAGTCTTGTCGATATTTGCGATTGCACGGAGACAGTACCTATGGAATTTGAAGGCTAGCATATAGCGTGGAGTTCTTAAAGAATTTGACTATCATGTTCCCTTTATATTTATAACGAAATGTGCAATGCATCTATGTCTGCAGAGGTTCATCTCGTATAATATTAAATAGATAGAAAAATACGCTTTCATAAGAATAGAATGTATACCCAATAATAAACGATAGAGGGTAGAAAAGGTCATGTGAATGCAACACAAGTTTCTTTTTCAACATGCATTGTTATGTATGTATGTGTGCCATATATCGATAGCTATTTGTTGAAAGATCTTACCCACCAAATTGTAAATTTTTCAGGGAAGAGAAACATTTTATCTGTGTGTAATATCAATTTGAAACTGTGAATGAATAATATCTAAAGATTAGAAAATATATTCGCCATGCATCTCACATGTAATATGCAGTTTCGTTAATATGGTTCGTAAGCTGCTTTGTTGGATGCGACACGTCTTGTTATTTTTAGCCTACTGTAGAAGACACACTCGCTGATCACACAAAACTAATTGTTGGGAAGTTTTTATCATTGTTGATAATTCTGTTGTATTTAAGCAGTATTACACAATAATATTATTAATAATAATAATCATTACTATAATTTACAATTAATATTAAAAATTCCTGAATTGAAATTAAGTTAAAGTTGATTATCTTACCTCCCATTGCTAAGAATAGAAACCAAAATAAATATCTTACCAACCATCAATTCCGCTTAAAAGCAAGAATAATTATCTTGGAGGCATTTGGGAAGAAAGAATACGATAATAAGTTAGAAACTGGGTAGGATTATTTTTTGGTCACTAAAATAACATTTTAATAGTTAAGATAAAATGTAAAACTTGTTTTATCTATGAATGTTAAAGGGTCACTTACGGTATTTTTCCAGGATGTGAATCGTCTACGTTTTCCGTGTTCATTACGATAAAAAACACATTCTCAAAAAATAGCGCGTAAGATGTTCTGCTGGTTAGCCATCAATATCCTAATATTCAGGTTGGATATAACATATATTGTATGTGTGTGTGGCAGCAATCAGTTTAGTCATTACCGAATGATTGGTAGTAAGTAACAAAAATTCAAATTTTGGCTTCTGGGTAGTCCGTTGTGAACGTTAATATAGATCATTTTCCCTAACACCAAATTTCCAGAGAATTGTCAATTAAAATTTTATTGTAAGATGTGTGTATTTATTAAATGAGCATACAGCTGAATGTTCTCCATTTTAAATGTTTCATTTTCATGCAAACTATACTGCAAGGATTCCACTTTGGGCCAGTATCATTGGTCATTTTTATACTCCTTGGTGTAATGCTGAAACGTGGAGCATATTGTTTTGCTCTATGTCACAGAATATGCTCTATTATGCATTTAGAGTGAAAAGAAAAATAAGAGGTAAAATTGCTGAAATTGTTGATGGAGCGGAGAAGGAAGGACTATGTATGGGTAACATACAGGAGAGTGGATTGATAAACGTGGTAAATCTCAACGAAATAGTGAGGAATTTTGTTAGGCGTCATGACTCCTGATAAGCATGATTCTTGAAAGGAATTTTGTTAGAATTTCTCTGATGGCAGCCATCTTTAGAGATTGGTGTAACCCTTTTATACAAAATGGATAAAGACGAGAATACCGCGCAGTGATAAGGCACTTTTATTTAAAAACGCAGACTGCGCTGAAGCAAATTCAGGGGACTCTGCACCAACACCATTAATTATTGGGTTGATCAATTTAAGATGGCCGTACGAGCACTGAAGTGGTGGATAAAACTCACGGCATCTGATAGAAGACTTCTACATTCAGATTCGCCAGGTTGCTGAAATTATAGGCACCTCATATGAACGGGTAGATTAAACCTGCCTGAAGTTCTGCACATGAAAAAGCCGAGTGCGCAATGGGTGCCACGTTTGTTGACTCCAGACCAAAAACGTTAGGAAAGGACATTTCAGTGACATGAATGGAAACGCTATAGCATAATCTCAGTCGTTATGCGACTATAGATGATACCTACACTCAGATTTGAATGATCGAAAGTTGAAACCTGCAGAAATGCACAATGAACTAAAGGAAGTGTATTGTGATACAGTAATCAATGAAAGAAATGTGAGAAAGTGGTGTGAACAATGGACGAACAGATGTGCATGACGATTGACCCGGACGTCAGTCACTCACCACAGACGATTTGAAAAATCAAGTAAACAACACAGTCGTACAAGACAAACACGTCATCCTAAATGAGTTGTTTCCGAACGTCCTGGATTAATGGACATCACCGACAACACAGAAATTGTAAAGTTCGTGGACAGATACAACAAATGCATAAATAAAGGAAGTGATTATGTGGAGAAATAAAGTAAGCTTAGTTTGGCATCCTTTCTACTTTCTCTACTACGTATAGTAAGTAGGGAAAGTATTGTCTTCCACCCAAAAATAAGATACGAGATTTCACCGGAAATACATGCTTTGAGGCCCCCTGAATAAAAAAATCTGATGTGTTACACTCACATGACTTTCTCTACTCTTGTACAATCTATTTTTACAAACGCCTATTCTCCATATGCTTCATGTTAATCGAGATATCGAGATGTCAATCTTATTGGTAATTTTCTTGTAGATGCAAGGGGGAATGGCAGCTTTTAAGCGATAGTCAAATATTTTAACGCTGGTTGCTATGTGGCGCATTCCATTCTCTTTGCATGTCCAGGACATAAAAAAATCTGATGTGTTACACTCGCATGACTTTCTCTACTCTTGTACAATCTAATTTTACAAACGCTTATTCTCCATATGGTTCATGTTAATCGAGATATCGAGATGTCAATCTTATTGGTAATTTTCTTGTAGATGCAAGGGAAATATGGTAGCTTTTAAGCGATAGTCAAATATTTTAACGCTGGTTGCTATGTGGCGCATTCCATTCTCTTTGCATGTCCAGGACATAAAAAAATGAATAACGAATGTGAGAAAAAGTATAAGTATTGTAAAATTTAAGGAAATAACAAGCAATATCTCGAAAACGGTTCACTCAACAAAAGAAATGTATATGACATAAGTTGTGTATTTTAACGCGATCTACATTTTTTGTGTAGTAAAATTTTGTCTATCTCTTATGGTTTACCAGTTATGCAAAAGTCGTTCACAATGAAGAATACTTTTGGAGACATTCCCAGAAAATTCGAGATATACATTTTAATTTCTCATGACATTATCTTAAACATATGATATTTTAATCAAAATCGTTAAAGCCATTTTTGAGAAAATTAAAATTTTCGAAAAATCTTCCATGTAAAGGGTAGTCTGGGGTGGGGGGATTTTCTTGAAAACCTTCGTGTCGCATCTCTGGAAGATACTGAACCTAAATACCAAGTTTGGTGCTTATCCGACTGTTCGTTTTTGAGTTATGCTGTTCACAGACACACACACACACAGACACACACACAGACACACAGACACACACACAGACACACACACGGACATGTTTCCAAAAATGCTTTTTTTGGATTCAGGAGGTCTCAAAACATGTATTTCCGGTGAAATCTCGGTATCGAATTTTTGGGTGGAATGCAATACTTCCCCTACTTACTATACGTAGTAGAGAAAGTAAAAATGAATAACGAATTTGAGAAAAAGTATATGTATTGGAAAATTTAAGGAAATAACAAGCAATATCTCGAAAACGGTTCACTCAACAAAAGAAATGTATATGCCATAAGTTGTGTATTTTAACGCGATCTACATTTTTTGTGTAGTAAAATTTTGTCTATCTCTTATGGTTTACCACTTGTGCAAAAGTCGTTCACAATGAAGAATACTTTTGGAGACATTCCCAGAAAATTCGAGATATACATTTCATTTCTCATGACATTATCTTAAACGTATGATATTTGCATCAAAATCGTTAGAGCCATTTTTGAGAAAATTAATATTTTCGAAAAATGTTCCATGTAAAGGGTAGTCTGGGGTGGGGGGATTTTCTTGAAAACCTTCGTGTCGCATCTCTGGAAGATACTGAACCTAAATACCAAGTTTGGTGTTTATCCGACTGTTCGTTTTTGAGTTATGCTGTTCACAGACACACACACACACACAGACACACAGACACACACACACACACGGACATGTTTCCAAAAATGCTTTTTTTGGATTCGGGAGGTCTCAAAACATGTATTTCCGGTGAAATCTCGGTATCGAATTTTTGGGTGGAATGCAATACTTCCCCTACTTACTATACGTAGTAGAGAAAGTAAAAAAAAACATTTTTGGAAACATGTCCGTACATGTGTCTGTCTGTCTGCTGTGAACAGCATAACTCAGAAACGAACGGTCGGATAAACACCAAACTTGGTATTTAGGATCAGTATCTTCCAGAGATGCGACGTGAAGGTTTTCAAGGAAATCCCCCCACACCAGGTTACCCTTTACATGGAACATTTTTCGAAAATTTTTATTTTCTCAAAAACGGCTCTAACGATTTTGATTAAAGAATCATATGTTTAAGACATTTGTATGGAAATTAAAATGTATATCTTGAACTTTCTGGGAATGTCTCCAAAAGTATTCTTCATTGTGAACGACTTTTGCATAACTGGTAAACCATAAGAGATAGACAAAATTTTACTACACAAAATATGTAGATCGCGTTAAAACACACGATTTATGTCATATACATTTTTTATTTATTTATTTATTTTTTGTTTCGTGAACCATTTTCGAGATGTTATTCTTCTTATTCCATTAATTTTTCTAATACTTATAGTCTTTCTCAAATGGGAAGTCGTTATTCATTTTTTTGTCTTGGATATGCAAAGAGTATTAATCTGCGGCAAAGAGAATGGTGCTGCACCTAGCAACCAGCTATTAAGAGATATGTCTATGCTTAAAGGCTAGTGTGTTTCTGTATTGCCCTTGCAAATACAAAACAAGGGGAAAATAGTACCCTTAAGCGATAGTCAAATATTTTTAGAACTGGTCGCTCTGTGTAAAATGTAATTCTCTTTGCATGTCCAGAACATAAAAAGGAACAACGAATTCTCAGTTGTGAAAAAGTGTAAGTATTGGAAGATTCAAAGAAATAACAAGGAATATCTCGAAAATGGTTCACTTTATAAAATAATGTGTATGGCATATATTGTGTGTTTCAACGAGATCTACATTTTTATGCAGTAAAGTTTTGTATATCTCTTGCGGTTTACCAGTTATGCAAAAGTCGTTCAGAATGAAGATGACTTTTGGGGACATCCCCAGAAAATTCATCATATATGTTTTATTTGCCATAAAATGTCTTAAGCATATAATACTTTAATCAAAATCGTTAGAGCCGTTTTTGAGAAAATAAAAATTTTCGAAAAATGTTCCATATAAGGGATGGTTTGGGGTGAGGAGATTTTCTTGAAAACTTTCATGTCACACCCCTGGAACATATTGAACCTAAATACCAAGTTTGGTGTTTATCCGACTTTTCGTTTTTGAGTTATGCTGTTCACAGATAGACAGACAGAGACACACAAGACATGTTTACAAAAATGATTTATTTTTTATATCCTGGACATGCAAAGAGAATACAATGCTTCACATAACAACCATCTCTTAAAAGATTTGACTATCACTTAAAGCCAACCATATTCCCCTTGCACCTACAAGAAAATTAGCAATAAGATAGAGTCTGCAAGTGTTTATCTCGATTTACATGAAGTAGATGGAGAATAAGTGTTTGTAAAAATAGTTTATACAAGAGTAGAGAAAGTCATGTGAGTAACACATCAGATTTTTTTGGATTGTGGAAGCCACAAAACAAGTGTTTCCAGTGAAATCTCAACATTGAATTTTTGGATCAGATACAATACCTTCTCTGCTTATTATATACGTAGTATAGAAAGTAAAAAGCAAACCAATCAGATAATTAAGGCATGATCATAGATTAATTGTCTTAAACTGCCAAAAATTTAAAAACTGTCCCAGTATACCTCCTTTACTCATCCGTATACTAATCCGTATTCAGAGGTCCTTTTATATTAAAGGATGATGCTGACCACTGCATTTCAATCGCAATGCTCTCCTGTTGCGCTAAATTATTTGCGTTCCCCGCCCTATCCTGGTAAACCAATTTGTTTCTCAACTCTGAGTACTCCGATATAAAGAGAGAGAGAGAGAGCTCCTTTGTGAAATTGTATACTTAAAGTATTAGAAAGTTGTTCGTCTTTCGCTACGGCAAGTGAACCTTTTCATGTTGCGGAAAATTCCTTTTGTTTTAACTTCCGATGTCTGAGAGGAACCGGATCCCTGCCAAGTTTGAAGTTCCTCCCTTCGTCTGTTAAAGACAGCGTTATGTAACGGAGTCCCGGCACCTAATCCAGGGCACAACTTTCTCTTCTCTCAGGTAATTTTAAACACTTTCTTGATTTATACTCAAGTGACATGGAGATATTCCGTAACGTAAAGTTATTTCTATGTGACAGAAGCTTGGAGTACTGCAGATGTGATCAAGGGTTCTCCCTCTGGGAACTCATAAAGTGCACATACGTCACCGTCTTTCCTTGGCATAAATAGATGACTTATTGGACTTCTTACATCAGCCTCATGATGCCATAATTTATTTCGCAGGAAAGGCCGGATATCGCCATATGAAAAGGAAAATTTATGTCCATTTTTACTTCCTCTCCTACTTACCTATAGTGAGTAGAGGAGGTACTGCATTTCAGCCAAAATTTTGATACTGAGGTTTCACAGGCAGTAAAAGTTTGGCGATTCCCTGAATAAAAAATCAGATGTGTTACACTCACATGACTTTCTCTACTCTTGTACAAACTATTTTTACAAATGCTTATTCTCCATATGCTTAATGTTAATCGAGATATCGAGATGTAAATCTTATTACTAACTTTCTTGTAGATGCAAGGGGAATATGGTAGGCTTTAAGCTATATTCAAATATTTTAAGAGCTGGTTGCTATGTGGAGTATTCCATTTTCTTTGTATTACCAGGACAAAAAACATTCAATAACAAATTTGAGAAAAAGTATAAGTATTGAAAAATTTAAGGAAATAACCAGCAATATCTCGAAAATGGTTCCCTCAACAAAAAAAATGTATATGACAAATTGTGTATTTTAACGCGATTTACATTTTTGTGTAGTAAAGTTTCGTCTGTCTCTTATGGTTTACCAGTTATGCAAAAGTCGTTCACAATGAAGAATACTTTTGGAGACATTCCCAGAAAATTGGAGATATAAATTTCATGTCAAGAAAATATCTTAAACATATGATATTTTAATCAAAATCCTTAGAGCCATTTTTGAGAAAATTAAAATTTTCGAAAAATGTTCCATGTAAAGGGAAATCTGGGGCGGGGGAATTTTCTTGAAAACCTTTGTGTCGCATCTCTGGAAGATACTGAACCTAAAAACCCAGTTTGGTGTTTATCCGACTGTTCGTTGAGTTATGCTGTTCACAAACACACGGACATGTTTCCAAACATTCTTTTTTTGGATTCAGGTCTCAAAACATATATTTCCGGTGAAATCTCGGTATCGAATTTTTGGGTGGAATACAATACTTCCCTTACTTACTATACGTAGTAAAGGAAGTAAAAAATGGTCCGCGTGTGTGAGTATGTATGTGCCTGTGAACAGTATAGCTCAAAAACGAAAAGTTGATTAAATACCACACTTGGTATTTAAGTTCAGCATCTTCCAAGAATGCGACACGAAATTTTAAGTAACCCCCCCAACAGAGAATACCCTTTATAACGACAATTATTTTTTATTTTCTTAAAAATGGCTCGAACAATTTTGTTTTAGAGAAGAGAATTGTCAGATAATGATATTTTTAAAGGTATTATATTGAAATTTAGTTTAATTTAACACATACTTTATCATTTAGTTACAATAGTTGTGCTATAAATATATATTTAAATTATTACTGCATCTGACATTCTCTATTCTTAATTCTGCACCACTTTACAGAAAAAATTCATAACTCCTACGTCACTTTGGAGTACAGAAGTAAAAGGCAAAGGTAAACGCCCGGATGAACGGAGGGCCCACACCCTCACAACCGGGGCAGAGCACCCCAAGTAGGCCGTAGCGGCCCGATTGCTTCTACAGCGACCCTAGGGAATGGGGTATGAGGGGACAGATCGGAAAGGCGACCAAATCCGGATGACAACGGGAGCAAACATGCACGGGGTACCTAATGTTTCCAGATAGAATGCATCCGCCGCTTCCCGGTCCCACTATAAGCCACCGAACCCCCGGCGTTGTCCTCGGGGAGGGGCCCACTCGGAGGCGAGACCTAACCGAGCAGTTCCGCCACGACGCCAGGTAAAAACCTCTATAGAGCGCACAGGCACTGGGCACGCCGAACATCGCTACCTGGTCCTACAATCCGGAAACAAATGCGTGGTGGATACAGGAAATGAGGGACAGGAAAGTCGTTATACAAGATGAACCACCCAACCATTCCCTCCGACCCAGGGAAACAAAAAAAACCTATCTGCCAGAGTGGACAGTCGCCGGGATCAAACCCAGAACCTCACGAATGCGAGTCGCATACGTTACCGCAGAGCTATCTTGCTCGGTAGCACAGAAGTAAACTTTAGGCCATTTTAGGGAAAATTTTGTTCTAAAAATTAGTATTAATTTTAAGTATGGATGCCTCCGTGTGCCCAAGTGTGATTCCTTTCTTTTCATTTGTTTTGAACAGCTTTTTCTGTGAATGACATTTTTCTGGCACAGCTGACCTGTTTTCTCAGAAACTATTGAATATAGCTGAATTAAATTTTGGATGATAAAATGGCCTCTATGTGCTGCTGTGAAACCACTATGGTTGGTTATTTTTTTACTTTCTCTACTACGTATAGTAAGTAAGGGAAGTATTGTATTCCACCCAAAAATTCGATACTGAGATTTCAACGGAAATACATGTTTTGAGACCCTCTGGCCCTAACGATTTTAATTAGAATATCATATGTTTAAGATATTTTCATGACAAATAAAATGCATATCTTGAATTTTCTTTCTCCAAAAGTATTCTTCATTGTGAACGACTTTTGCATAACTGGTGAACCATTAGAACGAGACAAAATTTTGCTACACAAAAAATGTAGATCGCGTTAAAATACACAATTTATGTCATATACATTTTTTTTTTGTTGAGTGAACCATTTTCGAAATATTGCTTGTTATTTCCTTAAATCTTTCAATACTTATTTTCTCAAAAGGGAATTCGTTCTTAATTTTTTTGTCTTGGATATGCAAAGAGTATTAATCTGTGACAAAGAGAATGGTGCTGCACCTAGCAACCAGCTATTAAGAGATATGTCTGTGCTTATATTGCCCTTGCAAATAGATAACAAGGGGAACATAGTAGGCCTTAAGCGATAGTCAAATATTTTTAGAACTGGTCGCTATGCGTAAAATGTAATTCTCTTTGCATCTCAAAAGATCGTTTCTACAAAGTTTATCTCGATTAATATGAAATAGATGGAGAATAAGAGTTTGTAAAAATAGTTTGTACAAGTATAGAGAAAGTCATGCGAGTGTAACACTTCAGATTTTTAAAACATAACTGCTGAAAAATGATAACCACAGGTGATAAAATTATGTTTTCCTTAAAAAATCAAACCTCGTACCTATTGCAGGAGAATATATCAGTTAAGCTATAAGACATGCAATTACATCCTGCAGAAATTTCACTCTAATATCTTAAATAGTTTTTTAGATAACGGGCTATAAATGCACCAGAATTAGCATTGGTGAGATAGGATACTAATCTCCTTAAAACATCAAGTATATGCACGATAAATTAAAATGTATGTCGTTAATATTCTGGGAGTAGCCTGTGAAGTCCTCTTCGTTCTGAATGACTTTTGTATAACTGGTAAACTGTAAGCTACGGACAATATCTTACTATCTAGTTAAAAAAATCTGACTTTCTCTATTCATGTACAAACTATTTTTACAAACGCTTATTCTCCACATGCTTCATGTTAATCGAGATGTTAATCTTATGCTAATTTGCTTGTAGGTGCAAGGTGAGTATGGTAGGCTTTAAGCGATAGTCAAATCTTTTAAGAGCTAGTTGCTATGTGGCACATTCCATTCTCTTTGCATGTCTAGGACATAAAAAATGAATAACAAATTTGAGAAAAAGTATAAGTATTGGAAAATTTAAGGGAATAACAAGCAATATCTCTAAAATGGTTCACTCAACAAAAAAATGTATATAGCATAAATTTGTATTTTAACGCGATCTATATTTTTTGTGTAGTAAAACTTTGTCTATCTCTCATGGTTTACCGGTTATGCAAACGTCGTTCACAATGAAGAATACTTTTGGAGACATTCCCAGAAAATTCAAGATATACATTTCATTTGTCATGAAAGTATCTTAATCATAAGATATTTGAATCAAAATCGTTAGTACCGTTTTTGAGAAAATTTTCGAAAAATGTTCCATGTAAAGGGTATTCTGGGGTGTAGGGATTTTCTTGAAAACCTTCGTGTCGCATCCTTGGAAGATACTGAACCCAAATACCAAGTTTGGTGTTTATCCAACTGTTCGTTTGTGAATTATGCTGTTCACAGACACACACACACACAGAAACACACACGCGGGCTTTTGGATTCAGGGGCCTCAAAACATGTATTTCCGATGAAATCTTGGTATCGAATTTTTGGGTGGAATACAATACTTCCTATACTTACTATACGTAGTAGAGAAAGGAAAAAATGTATATCAAGTTAAAATACGCAGTTTCTGTCAAACAAAAATTCCCGGCGTTAACCATTTGCGATGTATTTTATGCTCTTGGTTTGAACTTTCAAATACTTTAACATTTCTCAAGTGGCAAATTACTATTTGTTTCTTTTTCGTGGTCGTGTTATGAAATTTCAAAGCCATCAATTAGGGATACGCGTTTTAATAATCTGACTATCGCATTACCTACTGCGTCCTTCTCATGCAAATAACAAAGTGTAAATATATGTAATGAAAATTTTTCTCGATTATCAACAAGTAGATAGAAGAATAAGATTTTGTAAGAACACCTTGTAGTACATTAGTAGAAAAAGTCATGCGATTGTAACATGTCAGATTTTTACTTGTGTTGGAGGAAAAAAAACAGAGTTTTATTTATGGACGCTCTTTAACTGCTGTGATCCTTAGTACCCCATGCTATATTGGGCGTGAAAGACGGTAATTTTGTTCAATGGCCTCTTTATCAGGATTGGGGTTCTTTTACGCGCCGTAAATCTACGACAAGGTACCACCGGCTTTACTTCCCTTCCGAAGGAAACCATACTAAGTATTTTACGCCCTAAAAAATGCATGGCCCTCCGCCGGATTTGAAAACGCGACCTCGGTAACCAGAGGCTAGCATGGTAATCACTACACCACGGAGGACGACTTTGTGCTGGAGAGCATGTCTCCAAAAAGACATAGGTTTAGTCAAGTCTAATTGAAACATTTATGGAACTCATAGTCGTCTGTGAAACTCTAATTAGTTAACTTAGACCTAAAAATTTTGTTACATTCACATGACTTTATTTACTCACCATGGCTTATCGAAACGAAAATTTAAAAAAAAAAAAAGTTCCCCACTTTAAACTACACTTCACATGGAAACTTTTTCGTTATTGTTTACTTTCTCAAATACTACTGTAACGACTTGGGTAAAAACAATTTTTAAACCCTTTGAATTACTAACAAAATGCATATATTGGCATTTCTGTGAACATTTTTATAACCAAGAAATACAAAAAGAATAATACAGAGTTCAGCAATACATAATTTGCAAGTTTTTCGTAGTTTCAGCGGTTTATGAACACAAACGCTTACATTACAGACATGATCTTGAAATTATTAACTCAAAATTATCCATGCCCTGTGGTTTCAGTCTAGATAAGTAGTGCATTTTTGCCTCCTTAAGGAATTTAAGTTCATCTCGTGCTTACTGTGGTTTACATTATTGCCGGATGTCTCCAAATCCAATTTTCGGTAATACAATCTTGTTTGAAGGAAGTTTAAACAAGAGAATATTTTATTACAAAACAGAATTCTCAGTCGAGTACTGTATTCTGTACGGTTGGTGTTTATTCGATGCTAGGCGCGGAAACAGCTCTGTACAAATTCAGGTTTCCCTCTTAACATCAAAGGGATACTCGGGTTGACGTTTTGCTGCAACCTCATGGACCGGACAGGTCGCGTAATACAATCTCGCTGTCAGCCTCACCCATCTACATTAACAGGACGGTTCCAGTATTCAACATTTCAACATATTTACATTGTACCCTTGGATGAAATGTTTACCTGCTTCTGGAACAACACAGCTTATAGGGTGCTCAGATATTTAATTATTCAATATTACAAAGTGTGGTTTCTCTAATATCTGTATCAGATTTAAGTCTTTTGTGGGGTATTAATTCATAAAATATTCAAACTTAGACTTCTGCTGAGAAAAACGTTTTTCTAATGACTAAAAACCTAATTCTCTTAACACCTATGTGTTCGAATATATCAAAAACCATGTTTATCTGTTACCTATGGTTTGTCCAAAAAGTAACTTCTCCACAGCAAACTAGAAGAATACCTAATTATAATGTTTATACCAATTGTTTATTTTTCAGGTTTACTGGCTGGACACGGGCTGGCCAAATACAGGTAGAAATGCGGCTAAATCGGCATGGTTATCAAACAGTATGTTGTGAGAAACTTAATACAAGATTTAGACTTTAGCAAACTGTACGAGGTTCCTAGACGGTGAACCGAAATAATTTTTACTTTCTCTACTACGTATAGTAAGTAGAAGTATTGTATTCCACCAAAAAATACGATACCGAGATTCCACCGGAAATACATGTTTTGTGACACCCTGAATCCAAAAAAAGTATTTTTCTAAACATTTCCGTGTGTGTGTCTGTGAACAGCATAACTCAGAAACGAACAGTCGGATAAACACCAAACTTGCTATTTAGGTTCAATATCTTCTAGATGTGCGACACGAATGTTTTCAAGAAAATCCTCCAACCCGATTACCCTTTACATAGAACATTTTTCAAAAATTTTAATTTTCTCAAAAATGGCTCTAACGATTTGGATTAAAATATCATATGTTTAAGATATTTTCATGACAATTGAAATGTATATCTCGAATTTTCTGGGAATGTCTCCAAAAGTATTCTTCATTGCGAACGACTTTTGCATAACTGGTAAATCATAAGAGATAGACAAAATTGTACTGCACAACAAATGTAGATCGCGTTAAAATACACAATTTATGTCATATACATTTTTTTTTGTTGGGTGAACCATTTTCGAGTTATTTCTTGTTATTCTCTTAAATTTTCTAATACTTATACTTTTTCTCAAATGGGAATTCGTTATTTATTCTTTTTGTCCTGGCAATGCAAAGAGAATGGAATACTCCACATAGCAACCAGCTCTTAAAATATTTGACTATCCCTTAAAGCCTACCAATTCCCCTTGCATCTACAAGAAAATTAGCAATAAGAATAACATTGCGATTAACATGAACATATAGATATAAGCGTTTGTAAACATAGTTTGTACAAGAGTAGAGACAGTCATGTGAGTGTAACACATTTGATTTTTAAATGAAAGAATATAGTGATATTGTCCCTTACACACTAGTCTTGGATTCATTACTTCGTTCCAAGGCAACTAAAATACAGGCTTCATTCTGCACGACTCCCACTAATTTTTAAGATTTTAAGATTTGCAGACATACTGACGCTACTTACTTCATTGAACACACATGTATGGTATCCATAGCAGTAAAGAGGCAGCGTGATAGACTAGAATTTGCCCTTCTCTGGAGCTTACGGCTTCTAGTACGGCCAAATTGTTGATTTCACAAGTATAACAAGAAAGTGGGGGAAAGTTTAGCCATCCTAAATCCAGCAGGTGGATTATTATAATTACAAAATGAGGCTTAAGCATAAACAGATGTTTAGAATCCAAAAGCGCCATTCCATTTTGACAAACAGAGAATTTCGGCTGCTGAGGAGTTACGTTCAGAAGTCCATAGCCACAATCTCCATCCAAGTGATTGCCGGAATATCATGTTCTACTTCTAGGACAACGATGACGGTTCGACTTTGGTGCGGAAATTTGGTTTCCAGGCCGAACAGGCGGTCATGCATGCAACAATGCCACTGGACCTTGGAAGATTGACATGATATCATCTGGAGCGATGAAGTGCGGTTGAGATAAGGTATTCGTTTGAAGACTTGAGTTTGGAGCGAGCCTGGCAAACGACGTCTACCAGACTATGTAGAGCGTGCTCTGAAATTTGAAGATAGCAATATTAAGTAAGTTCTGTTCATGCAAGGATATTGGCCTCTTTTAGCACCATTTGAAGCTTGTTATTGCAAATGGTTACAGATGCATGGAGACCGATGACTCCCTGGCTATGGTGGAAAAGTGAAATGTTTTCCGCAATGATAAAGAAACGATTCTTAAAATGGGGGAAGGTCCACGATACCAATACACCTACTAGTAATGGACCACTATGCTCAGAAGTTTGGTCTTAAGGCAATAGAATATTTATGGTGTGCTCTGAAACGCAGACTTCGTTTTAGCTCATAATAATTCACAGCAATATGTGCAGCTCCCCGGAAATAATGCTGCCATTTCTCAAGAGATCTTTCATTTCCTGATCGCACGAGAGGGGAGACTGTCATAACGGCAAAGGATGGGCCAAACCTTCTTGTCATTCAAAACCGAGTATACAATTTAGCTAAATTTTCAGGCACTTGCCCTATTTCTTTTATATGTATGAATGAAAAGAGGGGGCATATTATGAAGAATAGAGAAGCCGATATTTGAGAAATATACAGTCTGTTGTTACGGCATTGAAAGAGGAAATTTTCGATGCAGATTTGGCGAGATACAGAATACAGTATTTGAATCTATCAAATAAAGCATTAAGAGACTTAGTAAGATGAGTATAGACATTCCTGGAAAGTTCACGTTGAAAACAAAATACATAAAGAAATTCGAAGTTGTTAACCGAGAATAAGAAGGAATTTGTGAAACTATAAAACAAACAAAAGAAACAGTGGAATGGATGGTGCACCGAGAGACGTTGAGTGGAAGGTTTAAGGCTGGAAGACGAATAATAAGTTAAATTTGAGAGAGAAATGTACTTATTAAGCAAGATAGTAAAAAGTAAATACCGCGACATGCACCATTTATTAAGATAAATTCCTGGAACACATGGTCTCTACGGTAAGCATGTTACATTATGAATTGCACCGAGTTATAGTTTGTTACTCTTGACATTAAGCAACATTTGCAACGTTCCCACTTCACTCCTAAATTAAGCAAGCTGTTCTCCAGACATATTCTTTGTAAGATGTTGGATATTACACATTAATTTGTAAGTGATAATTATACTGACAGTTACTAAAGTGGAAAACTATCATCTTTCGAATGAATGGTTAGGTAACATGGATAGAACCCTGTATCAGTAATATATCTTGGAGTTCATAGAATTACATTTGAACACTAAATACGTGCTTTAAGTAAATTTATTGTGTTTCACTAATACATGATGTAGTTACGCCGATCGCCAAAGAATTATTATCCTTTATAGTAGAATATATTTATTGAAAGATTTATGAATAGTTTTTTTCTTTTAAACATTTAGGACATTACAACAAGCAATACATAGATCGACATTTAACCACTGATTAGCTTTTATATAAAATCCATTTCCCCATACTTGAATATAATAATTTACAGTCACATTACCTTTCCCTCTTTCTGTGTGAATCTCTCCTTTGATCTATACAACAGGTTCAAGGTACCGAGTGTAAAGATAAAGAACAATTTGGATTAATTTACTCACCAAAAAAAGTTGTGTTTTACAAATTTAGAATAGATTCAAATAATTCACAATTTTACAAATGCATTGTCATGCCCACACCGCTACCAGAGTCAAGCTGGTCGTCCTCTCTGTCTACAACGACACTCTCTTCACCGACGTACGGAGCCTGCTCACAATAATAGGTTCCAAAACACACCACCAGGCTGCGGTCACGAGATTGGAAGATGTATCCAATGAAGAGTTCCTTGCTGCAGAAGGTTCTGGAGATGTCATCAATTTGTTATGTGTACCAAAACAAGCGCCACAGATAAAAATCTCGTTCCAAACTGTGAGGGGGCGTACAAACTGGTACAGAACATAGAGGTTCTAGTTAAAGGGAACATTTTCCTGTATTTAAAAAGTATTTGCTGTCCTTCGTACAACCTGGAAGTGTCAATGTGTGTGTGATTCAAAGATTAAAACTAAGGGTAATGATAACACTAGTCTGCATGATATCGAATGACTGAAAACTAATAAGTGATTCTGACTCACTTTGTTATTCTGATTTCAGAACTGCTTTAGTCTTTTTTTCTATCCCGTACAGTTTTTTCACAATTTCACTTAAAAAATATAGAGATGTAAAGATATTGCTTCCGCCACTACACATAAAATTGGGCTTGATGATGCAATTTGTAAGGACTCTATCACAGGATGGACCCTGCTTCATTGCACAAGGAAATTAAAGTTTGGAATTTTTGTTGGCCCTCAAATAAAGAAATTGATGAAGAATGAAGATTTTAAGAAGACAATGAATGAGAGAGAAATAGAAGCATGGACCGCTTTCCGATCAGTTACTGAAAACTTCTTCCTAATTACAAGGCCATTGTCGAAAAATTGTTGGAAAATTTCAAGAAGCATGAGTGTAGCATGTAGCATTGTAGCATGAGTGTAAAGGTGCATTTTCTGCATTCACAGGCTGACTACTTTCCAGAAAATCTGGGACATTATAGTGAAGAGCAGGGTGAATGTTTTCACCAAGATATTAAGGAAATGGAGAGGAGGTACCAGGGGAGATGGAATGAAACTATGATTGCCGACTACTGTTGGATGTTGAGGAGGAACAGTCATCTTCAAGGATCTGTAAGGAAGTCAAAGAAGAGAAAGTTTGAAAAAAATTAAATAAAACACTTTGGCTTCTTGTTTTGTTAAAATGTAGTCATGAAATAAATTATGGGAGTTGTTGAGAGTATTCTTAAAATGTTTCTTGAATAAAAACTTACCTTGTGTGAAATTGTATTTGAATACTTTCTACGCTCATTAGTAAAATTGTCAAAACATTACTTATTTTGTGTAAAAACCTGACTTGATATAAAAAAACGGAAGTTATTTCTGGAATCAGCATAAAAACTTGATTCAAGAATACTTAGTTTTAATAAATCATCTGACAAAAAGTATGAAAATGCAGACTAGTGTAATCAGTGTGTACGAGTATAAATGGGTCAACATTACTACTGTTAATGCGCAATTGTTTCCAAAGCCACCAGTATGATATGTCAAAGGCAACATGAATAGCAGTAAACGTAAGGACTCGAGGAAAAATTACCTCCACCCAGCCACCCCAAGTGAGATGGCTCCGTGGTAACGTGTGAAGCACACGTTCGGAGGTCCCGGATTCGTTTCCTGTTGGGTCGGCCACTCCGACATGGTTTCCTCGGATCTGTAGGCAAATTCTGCGGTGGTACCTCTTTATTGTCCACTTCCTGTCCTCACCATTATCTTTTTTCTGTCTCAGGGTTGAAAGACCAGGCGACGGCGGTTGGTGTATTGCGGCTGGACAGTGGAATGTGCGCTTTCGAAACGTTTCTCCTTGGTGTTTGGTGGCCCTCTGGGGTCCTCCTCCTGGAAGTTTGTCTGGTTTCCACAGGATCCCCGGAAGCACGGATATTAGGTAGTGCAAGCCGATTCCAAAATGTGCTCGATCTGAAATCATTAGGGACCCCGTCCATGTTAGCTCACATCGTTGTCCGGATCTGGTCGCCTTTCGGGTTTAAGCACTGCATATAGTGAGGTCACGTTGGAAGCAAAAAGGTCTATTGTGACCTACTTACGGTGCTGTGCTTCAGTTTCTGGAGGTCCCTCCGTCTGTCTCCTACACATATTTATCTCTTTAATTGGTTTATAGCTTTTACAACTCGAGCATTTCGCAAATATTACTGTAGATTCTTTGATACACACGATTTTTTCACTGTGTGCAAGACAAATCGCCTAGCTTGTATAGTCATCTTCTGGAGTAAATTTCCGCTAGTCCATTCGAACTCCTGTGCCACCTTTAGTCTTGCTAATGACCTATTCTAAAAGTGGACTTCCATGATCATCAAAATATTGTACTATGGATGCATATGCATAGTCAATGTGATGCTGGTCTTAGTAGTATTCCTGCAGTATCTATCTGAGCAACTTTGTTGACAGTCTCAGTTGCTTAGTCGATGTTTCGCACAATGTGTCTTATTTCTATTTCTTTTTTCTGTATGTAGAACCTCGCATCGTAGTATTGAATACCAAGCCGATATTTTCCTGGAGATAAGGCATTTGAACCATCCATCTCCCGAATGCAAACCGCATTAAAATATCTCGCTTAGTAATTCAAGTTGTGCTTGTAGGCCATTTGTTTTAAAGGAAATTTACCGAAATTAGGAATTCAACGTGTTTTTGAAATGTTTTATAAGATTATAACGAAATTATATCAGATGTCAAAACAAATGGTTGAGGCCGGTGGAAGAGGAAGGTGCACAATCCTCTTTAGTCAAAACTAGTTACGGGACAATACCACTATTTATCTACACTCGATACCGACACTGGGTTTTGATACTGATACTCGCTTTATAAAGGCGATAGCTTGTTCACTGAATTATGTTATTATTAGTAGTTTTTTGCGTAAAAACGTATGTACTTAATTTTATATTGCATGAAATTCCAAAATTCCTCCTGCTTGATATTCTTCAATTGGCAGCAATTTATATTCTTGATAATGCAACATCTCCTATTGTTGGCCAAGGATGATGATAATAATAATAATAATAATAATAATAATAATAATAATAATACTAATAATAATAATACTCCCTTTCCTTCACCTTTTATATATTTTGTGCTGAAAGGATTTCCTATCAATAGAAAAACAAATACTAGCAATTCTTCTTTATTTTTTTAAATTAATTTATTATTGTCGCTTTAACAATAAAGTCACAACGCGACTACAATAAATTTTAATAATTACAATATTTTGAAACAAATTACATTGATTATATAACTTTATACAATTTTATTTCTTTTAAAAACTTTACCATGTTGCGACAGATGGTTGGATCACTCAAGGCCACCGAGAGGTTAGCAGGAATACAACACTGAAGCCGATGAACATCGTAGATAGGGCACTCTGCAACTATATGCTGAACTGTGAGAATGGAGTGACAGTGCTTGCATGAAGGCTGTTGATCTTTCCAAGGAGATATGAATGGGTAATTGCAGTATGTCGGATACGTAGCCTGGTGAGAAGTACCTGTCACGACGAATTAGATGTTTTATTGGGTAACTGAAACTAGGATTGGAGCCTAAGGCGATTAGTTTGCTATTGGATGTGGAACTCCAGTGTAGCTTTCATACTTGAGGAAATTTTGGTAATCGTGATGTGGAACCTTGATGTCGGTCAGGCTTGGAGACTGGCATGTTGCTTCTTTAGCTGCTTCATCAGCTTTTTCATTTCCAGATATACCCATGTGAGATGGTATCCATGCCAGCGTCATACGTTTATTGCTGGATTTTATCTCATTGTACAACTGTAAAATGTTCTGCACTAAAGAATTTCTAGGTGACTTCTGTTGTAGAGCTAGAATTGCGCTCATGGAGTCAGTGAAGATGAGATAACAACGGTGTTCAGCTATGTTGAAAATGTAAACTATTACGCATTTTATAGGAAACCCCAAAAAACTAAAAATGACAAATATGTCCATGCGCTGTATTATTTCGCGTCTTATGTTCTGATTTATTTCTGCTGGATTCACAGATTTTGGTCACCGGAGTAGGTAAGGTAGGGCGGGGGAATTCGGAAAGCGGAGCTTTTTGGATAATGTTAAGCTCTCACGCATGCGCTGCCACTACTAAACACGCCATATTGAAACTTCCAGTCTCACAGTTAGGACGGAATCTTATCGACGTGTGTGCTTGGTTCTGAATATATTCTGCTATTAAGAGAGTCGCTGTATCAGTTTTTCTAATCAAAGGTTAGGAAGGAATACCTGTACAATATGTAGCATGCAATGCTTTGGTCAGAAAACTTAAGCTTTAGCTGGTCTCCTACACAGTTTTCGTACCTTTAAGGAGTGAAAGTTTCCTTGGCATTTTGCGAACCATTATAGTATACGGTGGAGCTGTCTATTGCACAGTCTAAGAATTACGTCGTGACCGGTAATATGTGTTGTGGGGCTATTTCGAGAACAATCGGTGGGGTTAATAGGATATCATACGCATTTGTTTCTCTGGTATGTAACTTATTTCTATTGGGACCTATGTATTAAAGTAGTTTTTGTTATATTAATTATTCTTTCAAATTTTCAGATGGTACGACATTACAAAAGCAACAATTTACGGCTACAATGGGACAAAGAAGCTATGGAACAGGCATCTCATCTGTAATAGAGGGTAATCTGCCAGTCAAGTTTTCAAGGTACCATACAACCCTGTATACAAAAATTAAAAAACAAATTAAATGAACTGAATCCAATGTTCAAACAGCCTAGCACTTCACAATTCCCTGTGGGTGTAATGCCTGAAAGA
Source organism: Deroplatys truncata (assembly GCA_030765065.1). Taxonomy (NCBI): domain Eukaryota; kingdom Metazoa; phylum Arthropoda; class Insecta; order Mantodea; family Mantidae; genus Deroplatys; species Deroplatys truncata. The sequence continues at coordinate 212,940,994 of CM060978.1, read as the reverse complement.
ACCGTTCCAGAGGTCCTTCCTAGTCCTGTAAAGAGTGTGATCAAGAGAAGAGTTCAAACTAAGAAAGGAACATGCCACAGCACATCACCAGAAAATGTAGCAGTTGTTAAAGTAAAGAGGGAGATGAAATTTCGTGGGAAACAAATTCAGTTAAAAAAATAAGAATGACAATGTTTCAAAGAAAAAGAAGCTAAACAATCAAAGAAATTCATTGACTTATCGCCTAGTGAAAACGATAATGCTAATGATTCCAACGTAGATGACTACAAATGTGAATTCTGCAGGGTCAGCTACTACTCGAAGTCGTCTGTTCTGAAAGGTGACTGGATTCGCTGCCAGAAATGCCAGGTTTGGTTCCATGAAAGATGCGTCGGAGCTGAAGGAAGGAAACTATTTGTGGCAAATGCTTCTAAATAGCGTTCAGAATTCAAGAATTGTTAATCCTTATATGCTTCACATTTAATAGGAATTTTTAATTCCTCATAATTCCACATTAAGATATAACATTTATATATATTATATATATTTAATTTCTAGAATAAATGTGTTTTAGAATCCAAAAGCAGAGCTGTTATTTACTGTATTCATTGTTATCCAATTTGCGCCACAGTCATATTCAAATAGCCTCTCGGAATTTCTCCATTTTCAATTCGGCGGGTAATTCTGATAGCTTTATTTCAGCATTAGGATTGTCATTAATGATAGTGATATTATGCCCACCGTGAGCCATAATAGTGTACTACTTGTGTGCTTACTTGAATGCCCAGTACATTGTAACATTTTATTTTCAATCAAGAAGTTACGCTAACCTACAAATTACCCCGCCCTACCATAAATATAATGGCTGAGAGTGCATTATCAAGCCAGGCTATTGCAGCAAGTGATTTATTTAGTGCGTCAGCTAAATCAGCTTCACTCACAACTCTGCATGTTGAAGGAGTACCTCTGCTCCTTCATCCCTTGTTTTGCATGTTTTAATTTAGACACAAGAGTCTATGGAACGTTGCATTCACCTACAGGAAACGCAGTCAAGGTCTATCAAGAACTATACTTCAGCAACTTTTTGGGGACGCGTGTTAGGCAATACCGTGAAGCTTCTCATTCCTTAGCTAGCATAAAGTTAAACGCTATAACTTTCAATAATGCAAAACTTAAACCTTTAGAAGTATCGAAGAATTATCTCAAAGTATTAGACATACTTCGATGCCCCGAGTATTCGAGGTATTGACGGTATCGAGGTCCCAACCCTAGTTAAAGTGCATTTTGTTGTATTACTGGCCATGATTTGAGAGAACAGCCTATAGTAACGTCCGAAAAAGATAGTATAAATGTGCATTTGGCGAAAAGAGTGGGTGTTGAAGGAGGTGTTTTGTTGGAGTTGTTTATTTATTTAGCTCCAAGTATGGACGCCAATTTGAAGAAGATGGTGAATTGCTTCGTTATTTTCAACTGTTGGAGAACCGAACTTGTAGTAGTTGCAACCGCACTTATGGGTACCCGGTTTCCGGTAGCCTTCGCCCTAAGTTTCAAAATATTAGCTTTGTAATTCGAATGTTTCTTTAGATATTAGGTATATATTTATGTTTGCCTCGGCTGCGTCAGTATTTGTTAGAGACACGTTTCTCTAGGTAGGGTTTTGGTACGACAAGAATGTAGGCTTACAAAGATTTTAAGTTTTAATTCACTCCTTTTTATTAATTCTTGATAAAAATTAAATAACACTTCACTGATATAGAGAGCTGTGAGATTCTTTTAGTTAATACTTGCACTTTTTAACACGTATACTATTTTCGTCTCACACGAATACGAAATTAATTTCTCGAGGACACATCTTGCGTCTGGTTATGAGCCCTGTCTAGAAGCAACACGTCTGGTTATGAGCACTATTTGGAGGCAACTGAGTTGATTTCAACCGTCTAAACTTGTAAATTTCTGTATTTCAAGTTTCTGAATAGCTAATTCTACTGCAATATATTACCTGCATTTAACTAAAGCTTTTTCGGGTTGTTGATTGGCTATTTTATAAACTGTCTCAAAAATTTACATTATTGCTGCTCTAATAATGACTAGTAGTATTTAAACTTCTATACTCATTATTACCTCAAGGTTACCTCATTGTTAACAACGTTTAACTTATTATTCTCACAGCTCCTACATTATTAAATTACGTAATATATTCACATAACATGGATACAATAATATAAGCATATGCAATGACTGTTACATACATTTTAAAAATTATTACATACATATATTGCTTCAAGGCGGTCAGTTATTGAATTTACATATTATATAATTAGACTGAAATCATTTAAGTGTTAAAAATACTGCCTCAGTGTGCAGGCTATGCCATGTTTCAACTCTTATTACCTCACGAACCTGTTACTTAATATTCCAAGTCATTTAATATTATTAGCTTTATGCTTTGTGTACTCTGTTGTACGAAGGCAAAGGCCATAAAATTTCATCGTTCATGAGCGGCACTGATCTCTCTACCAGCTCTAGCTATCGGTTTCCTTTAGTATATAAAATGCTTTCGACCCTTATATACAATATCGCTAATGCTTCGCCAAGCTGAGGATATAGACCTTAGCAGTAACAATGGCGCTAAGTGGGTGTGAAGTCCCTGGTGCACGTGCTAAATGAGACGGTTATAATTAGATCCACAGAGAGGAACGGTCCTCCAACTCCTACAGGAGGAACCTGTTCCCAACTTTCGAAACGCTGCCAACTTCTCCCTCTAATCCAAGGAAAAGCTTAACCTTCTCGCCAGAAATGCACGAATTAATAATCAATTTCTTTAATTTAAAACTCACTTTAGCTCATAAATGTGCTTCTATTCCACCAAAACGGTTTTGAACGTTGAAAATAATCTAGCGCATTCGTCGCCAATTACGATACCCCGTATATGCTTATGTTATAAAAGTGATTCTTCTACTCTATTTTAATGAGTGTGTCTGTATACTTAGAACGGGTTTCATATTAGGCATAAAAACGTGCTTACGTGCAAGATATGAAAACATAGTGTTTATATAACCAGCCAGATTCTATTAGCATGAAGCTTCTTCAATCAAGGGTTAACCCACTGTCTGTTCTGGTCTTACATCAATCCAGTTTCCTAGGTCGTCGCACTGTTATCCGTTCTCTTGGTTTATATTCCATTATTTGTTTGGGAGTTCTTTCAGGTGCCATTCTTTCCAAATCTCGAAGCCAGTTTCCTTTGTATTTCACTAGCTTTTTTCTAATGAATTCAATGTTTAATTAATGTATGCCTTCGTTTCTAAATCGGCCTTCTATTGTACAAACTTTAACAGATCTTAGGAAACGTATTTCGGCTGCTTGTAATTTACTGAAGTGTTTGTTTATTAGCTTCCATCATCACCATCATATAGGAAGATAGGAAGCGCACGGGAATAGAATTTTAATTCTACATCTCTTCCTGTTTTAATTTTGGCACATAGTGCTTGAAACACGTTATTTTCTGATTCATATACTGATCCATTTCGTAACTTAAAACACATCAAAAATATTTCAAATGGCTTACTCAAAAGTCTCAAAATAGTAAGCTAGTTATGAAAAATCATAGAAACGTAAAACCTGTTGAAACTAAAATTTCTGATATGCCTAAAACTACGAAAAATGTATTTGAGAAACCAAAAACGACACACCTACGGATCCATTATACATTCAGCAGTATACCTACTAGTCAATCCTCTGGCTGAATCAGGAGAAAAATAAAAATAAAATCTACGAACCTACTTTACCGCGCTATAAATCCAAATACCATTCTGCAGGAGATATAAATGATAGGATTAATGTGGGAGCAGCGGAACCATACCACGGTATTTCGTCGACACCTGGAAGAACTTTCAACTTCCCATGAAGAACATCAATGACATCGCAATAATTATACTTGAAGGATCCATACAAATCGTCGATACAATATCTATAACATGTAATGCTTCATTTACACAAATTAGATAGTAATGCCACTTAAAAAGAATTTATGACAAGTTATGAGTGAATATTTGTGTATATTATTGACATCGGTAAATGCCGGAAGAAACAAACAATAATGCAGTCCAAACCTCCTGACGTTTCGGCAGCACCAACACGGTGTGTTTGCCAAACTTGACTCCACTTCGACAGGAGTTCCCGTTTGTGGTAAATGTCATCGCAAGTTTATAAACTGTAGAACAGAGCCTATCACTGAGAGAATTGAACAGCAGTATTACATCGAAAATTAACTCACAACTAAGATGGTTACAACCCTTCATTATTCATTTTGCTTTTTATTATTGTCAGCCAAACCGTATTAATTCCAAACTGTGGGAAGTTACGGTCATAGAACTCTATCTACTTGACGGTCTATATATCCTCCTTTATCTGCTGAAGTATGGCTTCAAATAATACATGGCTTTCGTGCGATAAAGCTATTCTTGAACTGGGAGCTTTGAATATTTCTTTTAGCAATTTACAATAGGTCTCGGAGCAGGCATTATTTTATGAAAATCACATACATTTAGATTTATTAAAATGTGAAAATGTAACGGCTAATTGATAACATAAAACACATAAGTAATTGAGTTTATTCCAGCGTATTTATTAGCATTATAAGCGTATCTATTACTAAATTTCTCCGTTTAAACATACGAAAGGTTAATAAGGCAAAATTCGAAACGCTGGATGTAACAATAGGATTCTTTTTTTGTACAAGTACTAATTGTCCAGAATAATGTCATCTTTTATCATAGATACTTGTTGATTTTCAGTAATATGAAATTCATTCGGGTATAGATGAACTGCACAAAACTTTTCGGGTATAGCAGTATACCTCGGGAAATTTAATTTACATCTCAGCACATCCCAGATAGTGAGGGTCTATGTTAAATGCATAGGCTTGGGTGATTAGTTTTTATTGTCAATAGCCATACTATAGTACATCTTGTTTCGTCAATATTGAATTACAAATTATTAAACAATTCATTAAAATTGTTATGATACTGGTCAATCAACGCTTCACCTTCGTGTTAGAAGTCTCAAGACACAAAAATCTAAGGGTTAAATGTTTATAATATAGCTTACTGAACAAATTGGTGACTTTCTAGAAAAGAAAGCAATTATATGATTACTAATACGAAAAAATTTGCTGTTTCTAGTTTCATAATTATGAAGCACGTTATTTGATTGGAATATATGCATATTATTTTATATAATATATCCGCTTTGTATACATACAAATGTCGGTGGCCATTAAAATACCGTTTCGTCTGAAGACTTGATCGGAAATTAAAAATTAATTTAAGTAACATTTTTTTAATGTTACTAGCACGACCTCAGAGTAAAATATTATAAAAATGAAGAGCCAATCAGGGTAAAATAAACTCTGAAAAATGCATTTGTGTTATAGAATTCCACAAATTGTGTAAAATGTAACTAAGTTGATACGTTTAGAACAAACATGATCTAAATGAACATTCCAATCGAGATTTGCATCCAAGGAAACACCTAGGAAACGAAAAGTGCGAACAGTCTCTAACGCAATATTTTCACAATGAAAAGAAAACATAGAAATTGTTTTAAATCGGTTAAAATATAGAAACTGTTTTATCGACATTAACAATTAGGTAAGTTGTTTACTGCACATCATTTTTTAAAATTAGTAACAGCTTCTATCACTCTAACATTTAGGTTATTTACACATCCTGATGACACAGTAAAACAAATATCAACAGCATACATTACATTCCATTCCATAATCTCCATCAGTAGTAGAATTTAAATTATTAATACGCAGATTAAAAAACAAAGGCCCCAATACAGACCCTTGCGGAACTCCAAATTCATTTGAATGTTTTTCTGCGAGAGCGATGTTTATATCTTAACTGAATATAAATCTAAACGAATAATGCTATTCTTGGTATTATACTTAGTACGGCTTTATTAATTAATAGCGCAAATGCCGACGAAAGCCACGAGCAACAACAACCCTTGACCTATTATCCAGTGTTTACTGGAGAAGAGAGATTAAGAATAGACTAACTGAAGCGTAGTTACCCAACGCAAAGTGCCGTTGGCTATTTAACTGTATTTTTCAATCGAAATACCGAATATTATTTTAGACTTTTTACAACATTTTAGCATTTTTCGTGTGGTGAAATGAAAGTACAAGGTTTTAATGGTGGCCGTAGAAAGGAGCTGAAATTATTCAACAAATTTAAATGTTACAGTAAATTTAGATAAAATGTGATGAGATAATTTGGTGGTGCTCTAAACAAAAGTGTTATGCCGCATTAAATGTCTTAAAATTTATGTTGTCCTTTCAAAGTTAAACCACAATCATGAAAATATGTAGAAAAAAAGGAATAGAAAAATTATAGGTAAATGAGAGATGTAACAGAAAATCCTTAACAGGCTTAATGTTTAAAATCTCGTCTAAAATAAATAGAAAGGAATGATTTTTATTATTTTACTACTAACAACAATATTATTGCTATAATTATGTTAAGTGATATTTCTATTAACCATGGGAAATACTTCCCTCCGCAAATAATAAGGGCAATACCCAGTCTATATGTAATGCCAGAGTTTGTGTTGATAATGGGAATGGTCGAAATAAAAAATTTGCAGAAATTAATGGTGATACTTAACGAGGGTGACCATTAACTCCCACTGTAATATATAAGTATTTCTTAACAATGCCACTGAAAACTGGCTCTATATTTTACGTTGTAATTTTATTATTAATGGATCACATATGAACTGTGTATTGTTTGCGGATGACATGATGGTGATGGCTAACTCAAAGGAACAACCTGCAGAGGACAGCACCTAAGTTACACAAAATAACAAAAGGTTATAACCTTAAAGTTTTGCAAAACTAAACAAAAAATCTTATGTGTTGCACTCGCATGACTTTCTCTACTCTTGTACAAACTATTTTTACAAACGCTTATTTCCATCTACTTCATGTTAATCGAGATAAACATTTGCACGCTCTATCTTATTGCTAAATTTCTTGTAGATGTAAGGGGAATATATATTTACAAGGGCAATATAGAAATACAGTAGCCTTTAAGCACATAAATATCTCTTAATAGCTGGTTGCTAAGTGCAGCACCATTCTCTTTGCCACAGATTAACACTCTTTGCATATCCAAGACAAAAAAATGAATAACGAATTCCCATTTGAGAACATAACTATTGAAACATTTAAGGGAATAACAAGCAATATCTCGAAAATGGTTCACTCAACAACAAAAATGTATATGACATAAATTGTGTATTTTTACGCGATCTACATTTTTTGTGTAGTAAAATTTTGTCTATCTCTTATGGTTTACCAGTTATACAAAAGTCGTTCACAATGTTACTTTTGGAGACATTCCCAGAAATTTCAAGATATACATTTTATTTGTCATGAAAATATCTTAAATATATGATATTTTAATCACAATCATTAGAGCCATTTTTGAGAAAATTAAAATTTTCGTAAATTGTTCCATGTAAAGGCTAATCTGGGGTGGGGGATTTTCTTCAAAACCTTCGTGTCGCATCTCCGGAAGATACTGAATCTAAATACCAAGTTTAGTGTTTATACGACTGTTCGTTTCTGAGTTATGCTGTTCACAGACACACACGGACATGTTTCCAAAAATGCTCTTTTTTGATTCAGAGGGTCTCAAAACATGTATTTCCGGTGAAATCTCGGTATCGAATTTTTGGGTGGAATACAATACTTCCCCCACTACGTAGTAGAGAAAGTAAAAAAGGAGTCGAAAAACTATAGGTAAATGAGACATGTAACAGAAAATCTTTAACAGGTTTAATGTTTAAAATCTCGTCATAAACAATTGGAAATTAATCATTTTATTATTCTACTATTAACAACAGTATTATTGCTATAATTATGTAAAGTAATATTTTTATTAACCATGGAAAATACTTCCCTCCGCAAATAATAAGAGCAATACCCAGTCTATATGTAATGCCAGAGTTTGTGTTGATAATGGCAATGGTCGAAATAAAAAATTTGCAGAAATTAATGGTGATACTTAACGAGGGTGACCATAAACTCCCACTGTAATATATAAGTATTTCTTAACAATGCCACTGAAAACTGGCTCTATATTTTACGTTGTAATTTTATTATTAATGGATCACATATGAACTGTGTATTGTTTGCGGATGACATGATGGTGATGGCTAACTCAAGGGAACAACCTGCAGATGACAGCACCTAAGTTACACAAAATAACAAAAGGTTATAACCTTAATGTTTCGCAAAACTAAACAAAAAATCTGATGTGTTACACTCACATGACTTTCTCTGCTCTTGTACAAACTATTTTTACAAACGCTTATTCTCCTTATGCTTCATGTTAATCGAGATGTTAATCTTATTGCTAATTTTCTTGTAGGTGCAAGGGGAATCTGGTAACCTTTAAGCGATAGTCAAATCTTTTAAGAGCTGGTTGCTATGTGGGGCGTTCCATTCTCTTTGCACGTCCAGTACATAAAAAATGAATAACGAATTCCCATTTGAGAAAAAGTATTGAAAAATTTAAGGGAATAACAAGCAATATCTCAAAAATGGTTCACTCAACAAAAAAATGTTTATGACATAAATTGTGTATTTTAACGCGATATACGTTTTTTGTGCAGCAAAATTTAGTCTATCTCTTATGGTTTACCAGTTATGCAAACGTTGTTCACAATGAAGAATACTTTTGGAGACATTCCCAGTAAATTCGAGATATACATTTCATTTTTCATGAAAATATCTTAAATATATGATATTTTAATCAAAAGCGTTAGAGCCATTTTTGAGAAAATTAAAATTTTCGAAAAATGTTCCGTGTAAAGGGTAATCTGTGGTGGGGTGATTTTCTTTAAAACATTCGTGTCGCATCTCTGGAAGATATTGAACCTAAATACCAAGTTTGGTGTTTATCCGACTGTTTGTTTCTGAGTTATGCTGTTCACAGACACACACACGGACATGTTTCCAAAAATGTGTTTTCTTTGGATTCAGGGGGTCTCAAAACATATATTTCCGATGAAATCTCGGTATCGAATTTTTGGGTGGAATACAATACTTCCCCTACTTACTCTACGTAGTAGAGAAAGTAAAAAGGAACAGCGTTTATCGGATACGAACATAAAAGATAAAAAATTGTAATTGACTCCCAAATTATTGTAAATATCTAGAATGTAAAATATCATACATGCACATGGAAGAGAAACTGCATCTATAGCGACACCTTTGAGGAACCATAATACGATGTTTAGTAAATAAAACAAGAAACGAAACACAATTAAAATATTACTAATCATTGGCATTGCCAATATTACTTTATGTTACAAAGTTAGGTAGCTAGAGAAACGGATGCAAGTATAGTATGAGGTTTGTAAGGTAAGTGGCTGATGTGTGTCTAATTTAACATAGGATGAGAGAGATATAAAAAGAGAACTTGGTATGAAAGGAGTGCTCTATCCCATTTTCAGTTAATGCCGTAAAAATTGGAGAGAACATTTAGACAAAATGAAGGAAAAGCAATTAGCTGCTTAAGAAATTCTGTGCGGAAGAATAGATGTCTGCGGGGCTAGGTTATAAGAAACGGGTTTAAGAAAATATAACACCCTAAAGCAGCCAAGTCAAAAGAAAAACAGAAACGCCACAGAAATATATTAAACATACATATTAATCCGAAATCGTCAGAGAAATACAGGGTTATCACAAAAGCAGTAGACAAATTTAAAGTCCTATGAAACAAAAACTAAGTGTGAAATCAACAAAAATTTTGTGGTGTTATGTTGGTAAACTCTGGAAGTTTACATTGGTAGTTTTGTAGTTGGTAATCATGTAAGTGATTGTTGTTGAAGATGCAAAAATTACGAATCCTGTGGAAAAAGTATATTGTTTGCTATAACTTGCTAAAACAAATTCTGTAACTGTTGTCCAAGACATTTCATAACACGGTTCCGGAAACCACCACCGACTAGACAATTGATCTATGATTGGCATAGAAAGTTTGAGACAACAGGCTATTTGTGCAAAGGAAAGAGCCGGGGAAGACCACGCGTATCAGAAGGGGATGTTGAAAGATTTCGTGGTGCTTTCGCAAGAAGTCCACAGAAATCGACAACAAGGGAAAGCTTGAAGTTACAAATTCCACAAACAAATGTCTGGAAAATTTTGCAAAATCGACTAAAACTGATTCCTTGCAGCTTGCAGTTCTTGCAGCAGCTACACGTTAAAGTCAAACGTTAAGATTTCTGCATTGAAATTTGCGACGTAATGAAGAAGACAATGGCCTCAGTGAAAGGATAGTGTTCAGTGATGAGTCAAATTTCCCCTTGAGTGGAAAAGTGAATAAACGAAATGTTCGAATATGGGGAACTGAAAAACCAAGGGCTGTGGTAAAACATATGCGGACTCTCCCAAAATTAATGTGTTTTGTGTGGTGTCCCACACCATAGTGCATGTCCCCTTCTTTTTTGCAGAAAAAACAGTAACAGGATCGACATATCTCGATATGTTGCAGCTTTGGTTGATGCCCCAACTATATGAAGAAATGGAAAGGAAAACCTTTATCTTCCAACAAAATGAAGCAGCGCCTCACTGGCACACAGATGTTAGACCTTACTTGGATGAAATTCTACTATAGCGTTGGATTGGCCGTGCTGCAGATGACAATGACGCTTTGCTACATTGGCCACCAAGAAGTCCCGATCTCACGCCGGTGACTTTTTCCTTTGGGAATTTCTCAAAGTTTTTGTTTCTCCACTTCCATGCGATTTAGATGACATGAAGGAACGTATCAGAAGAGCCGTGGAAAGTGTCGATGCAGATATGTTACACAGCGTTCGGGATGAACTTTATTATTGGCTTGATGTGTGTCGGGTGACGCAGGGATCACACATTGAACACATTGAACACAAACTAAACTTCAGGGTTTCCTCTACACGACAATGCAAACAGATTCAGTATATCATTAACAGTTGTAAATTTATAACAAATTGAAAGTGTCTATTTCTTTTGTAATAACCCTGTATTTTGAAAGAACAAAAGATAATGTAAATGTTTACATATAGAATGTTGTTTTTGATAGGTGTAATAGCCTTATTGTTTCACTATGGAAAAGCCCATTTGAAGTAGGTGTTGTATTGTATTTCAACTGTTGGGAAGCCGAACACTTGAAGTAGTTGCAAATGCGCGTATGGTACCCGGTAACCTATTGTCCAATTTTTAAAAATATTAACTTTGTAATTTGACTGTTTTTTTAAATATTAAATATTTATGTTTGCCTCCGCTGCGTCAGTACTTTTGTTAGAGACACGTTTATCTTAGCAGGGTTGTGGTGCGACTTAAGAATTTCGGCTTACACAAATTATAATTTTACTTCACTCCTTTTATTAATACTTGATAAGATTTAAAGAACACTTCACTGATAGAGAGCTGTGAGATTATTTTATTAATTACTTGTACTTTTTTAACACGTAAAACTATTTTTGTCTCACACGAATATATATTAAATTTCTTGAGGACACTTTTTGCGTCTGGTTAGGAACACTGTTTGCAGGCAACTGAACTCTAAATTTGTAATTTTGTTTCCTTTTCAGTTTCTGATTCGCTAATACTACTCCAATAGAATACCTTCATTTAACTTTTTCTGGTTGTTGATTGGCTATTTTATAAACTGTCACTAAAATTACATTATTGTTACTCCAAGAATCACAGGTAGTACAGTTAAACTTTATTAGTCATTATTGACTCAAGGTTACCTCATTGTTAGCAACTTTTAACTTATTATTCTCGCAGCTCCTACGTTATTAAATTACGTAATATATTCACATAACATTATTACACATGGATACATAATATAAGCATATGCAATGACTGTTACATACATTTTACAAATCATTACATACACATATTGCCTTAAGGCGGACTGTTATTGAATTTACATATTATAAAATTAGACTGAAATTATTTAAGTGTTAAAAATACTGCCTCATATAACCCTGTATTTTGAAAGAACAAAAGATAATTAACTTTTTACATCTAGAATGTTGTTTTTGATAGGAAGCGAGGTAATGAACTTTAAAGCTTTTACACCTAATTGCATGATGAATCTAAATACAAAATTTATGTTAATTTGACTTGTAGTTTATAAGGTCGTTTTATACATTTTTTTGTGTTTCTGAGCGGTCTTAAGAAAATATAGCTATATTAACGGTGTTACATGCCTATCGTGTAAATGAACGTTTTTTTAAAAACTATTTAAACTGACCCAAATATTTAAGAGAGTTGTTTTATCACAATCATATAACTTTGAGCACCTAAGAATAGAAAGCTTTGAAATGTTGAGAATCTTTGTGTCACATCTTTCGAAGATGCTGAATTAAATACTAACTTTTATGTTTAACCGCCTTTTCGTTCTTGGGTTATGCTGTTCATAGGCGCACACACAAACGCGCGCGCCCGTATTTTTCTAAAAATACTGTTTTGGATTCAGAGAATCTCAAAGTGTGTATTTCCGGTGGTCTGGGTATCGAATTTTTGGGTGGAATGCAATGCTTCTTCTTGCTATAGTTAAGCAGTAGAGAAAATAAAGATTGTCCTTCGGAAACAATCGAAAAAAAGAACGTGGCTAAATTTTGAGTTTTTATTTCCGAAAAGCTATATTCAACATTTTCTAATAAGTTAATACTCTTATGACGTATTGTTGAATCCACAATAGGCAATTTTAACTTAGTCTAAGGTGTCACTTTTAAGCGGCATGTGAACTGACTTTTTGCACTGTCACCACCGTTGTATATATGCAAGCTGGTAATCAACCGCGCTGTCAGTAGCGTATTCTTTGAAAGTTTAGGACCAATGTTAATTACATATTCCTGAATTTCTCAGATATCGATTTGCAACATTACAATACAATGGGTGTTTTAGAAAATTTTGATTATAAGAATCTGCGGGGGGGGGACGAATAGTTTAAAAATCCTCATGGATGGTGGACTGAAATAGATTTAAGATCACAAAATAAACAGGATGGACCGTTTAAGTTGAAACTTGAGGCAGTATTTTTTAACACTTAAATGATATCAGTCTAATTATATAATATTAAAAAAATAACAGCCCACCTTAAATTAATATGTGTATGTTATAATATATAAAGTGTATGTAACAGTCATTGTATTATGTTTATATTATTATGTACATGTATAATAATGTTATGTCAATGTATTACGTAGTTTAACAATGTAGGAGCTGTGAGAATAGAAGCAAGCTGCTTTCCGTAGCAAACATAATTATGTAGCGGGAAATCGTCGTTGGGGCCATTTGTAGCGGGAAATCGTCGTTCTTGGGTTGTTGTGGTCTTCTGCAATGATCTTCCTCGGCTATGGTGCTCGTCGGTTGTTGCGTATTCCATTGCTAACTATATATAATTATTAATTCTCAGGTTATAGTTGGTGAGGCAAGTTTAAGAAATACACTGCAATTTTCCCTTAATAAATGAAGTTTATTCACTATTGAAATAATTATGGGCGGCTAGCTTTTCCCATTATTATAATCCCACCATTTTAAATTAGTCAGGAGCCTAGCTATCTGCACACACATTCCCACCCTTGTGTATCTGTAGCACCTCGTGTCGACGTGGATTCTTGAAGATCAGTGAGTGGGCTCTGAGGCCTTGCCTGCCCTTATATACGGGAGCCTAGTGACGCTCACCTCTGCGTTTAAAATGTAACGACGTTTACTATTGGCCCTCAGACCGCGTTACCTTAACATGTATGGGAATGTGTGGCTTCAGATCCGTGCGCTTAAACGCCATCTTGGAGCACTCTGAAGTTAGTTCCATATCTCCGTCTCTTTCTTTTCTCTATCTGTCTCTTTCTATTTCTCCGTACCGTTACCGTTTCCCTGCCTGTTGGCTTGGTGAAAGGTACGCTTCTTATGTTTTCCTGGAATTTTTGCTAGCTCGCCCGTTTCTTACAATCAGCTCTGTAATCTAATAAAGACTACTAATAATTCTTGGAACAATAATAATGTAATATTTAAAACAGCTTATAAATACCCTATCAAATATTAGAAAAAGCTTAAGTTAAATAAAAGTATTCTATTGGAGTAGACTTAGTCAATCAGAGACTTGAAATGGAGGAAATGTACAGATTCAGGCAAGAGACGCTCTAAGGAAGCGTACCCAAGCAGTCAGATTTTGTACGGGTTCAGTGTGAGACATAGAAAATTCATAGCAGTGAGAATAATATAAAGTTTACGTATTTAAAAAGTGCAAATAACTAATTTCAGAGCTCTACAGTAGGATATATCAGTGAAATGTTATTTAATCGTGTGGAGGATTAATAAAGGAAGTACAATATAATTATATTTTGTGTAAGCCTTGTTCTTTAGCCGTACCAGCAGTGCTAAGAGATACTGCCTTTACAAAGTACTAATATCGCAGCCGAGGTATACATATATAATAAATAAAAATTAAAATACATAATTGATTTTTAACGTGGGGGCGAAGGCCACCGGAAAAGTAAACGTGGGGCGAAGGCCACCGAAAAATTTGTATCGTACGTGGGGCGAACACTCCTAGAAACAATCTCCCGCAAAATTGGCATCCATTACATGTCTAATCTGAAACAGCTCCAAGTTGGTATACCATACGTGGTGCAACAACTACAACAATTAAACTACTGCAAGCTTGGCTCTCCAACAGTGGGACTAAAACAACTTCAGACTGTACAGTATCTTCAAAACTAAGCGTTGCAGAAAGAAATGTCTTGAATAAAAGTTGTTTGATATTATGCGAGAAAGTAAATACCATTAGCTGTGTTTTGTTTGGAGGACGCTGTGATGGTCAGTTTAGGGTCAATTTAATTTGAACCAAATTGTAGGTTCTCATATATTAAAGACACTTCTTTCTACAACATTTAGTTTTGGAGGTATTGTACAGTTTCAACTTGAATAGTCCAACCTATATATAGTTTGAAGCTGTACATGAATTTACGCCTTAATCCTGAAAGTACGGACTAAGAGTAGCATACGAATCGTAGTAGTCTCGATTAGAAACTCATTCTTTAGAATGTCGCAAAGATACTATATTCTAAAGTTATTTCGTTAATTACAAAAATATTTGCAAATTATGCGTCTTTTACAACAATTGACTGGTTTAAGTTCATATTTGTTGCAACCAAACAGAAGAAAGGGGTTATTTACCAGTGATATGTTGAATACAGCGTTGGTAACGTGTCACCAACCATTTATCCGTTAAAGAAGACACGGTACCACAAGCATAAATGTGTTATACTATTTTGTTCTATTTGTGTTTTATATTGGTTTGTTTAATAAAGAGTCATTGTTTAAGAGGACGTCCAAGGTGGCATGTTTATCGAAAGATAACGGGATTGCTCTGGAAGCTTCCTTCTCCCCACCTCCTAAACATTCTACAACTCTCCGAAAAGAAGTCCAATTAGTGTGATAGTGAGTTGTTCTAGATGCGACTTAAAGTGCTACTTATTCAGTGCGCTCTCCGAGTGAGGTTGCCACGATTTTTATGACGTGCAGTGAGTGTGGCTACTGTCAGAGATTAGAAGATCTTGTGTTTCTCAGAGACTGAAGCGGAAGGAAGACAAGTAAAGTGACAGGAAAAATCGAACTGAATCACATTAGTGAAGTGACACTGAAAACTGGACATAGTCACGATATGTATTACTCGTGCCTATGTCCAGCTTACTTACCTATCAAAATAAAACAGTTACGTTTTGGGTACAAAATAATCAGAAATCATTCCATCCAAAGGTTTTGTATGAGAGCAGCGATTTATCGGAAAGTTTTAAACCGCATACCTAAACTTCCTAACTTGACTATGACATGCTTTAGTTATTAAATTATGGTCAGTCAGACGGAGGGGGCCCTTAGCCACTGGAGCTCAGCACCACATGTAGGCTATTGTAGGTCCTTGGCGACTTACGTGGCCCCTGGGAGAAAGGGAGAAAGTGATGAAGGGCAGTCCTGAAAAGCGATCAGATGCGGACTAAGATGAGCGTTAGCAAGGACGGGGTCCCTAACGATTCCATTTAATTAATTATCTTAGGTTATGATTTATTTATCATTATGTTTTATTATTAATGATTAAGTTGTTTTTGTTGAATGAGAAATTGTTAGATTAAATTAACCAATCCTAACACCGTCATCAACCCAGGGGTCTCGCTAACGAGCACACATCGTCCCGCCGTAATGCATCAATCGCAGTCGTCTGAACCTATAACTCTGAAACTTATGAAGATGAAACAAATGAAAGGAAATGGACAGTAGATTTTGCAATGTAAGAGCAACCAGCCCATTATTCGCTTACCGATCTGAGAAAAATTCTGTCAGAGTGACCGACCCGAAAGGAATCGAACCCGAGATCTTCCGAATGCGAGCCTCACACATTACCGCGGGGCCATCTCACTCGGTAAGTTTTTTCGTTACAGTTCTCTCACACACACAGAGAGAGAGAGAGAGAGAGAGACTTTTATGCAGTTGGTTTGTTTTTTTTCAAGGTGCATAAATGTTGCAATTGCAAAATAAGTAAAAGCTTTTTTAAAATCGTTCAGGAAAGGGACTCATTCCTATTCACCATTGAAATTTTTCAATAAATTACATAAAGAAATGATGAGGATAATAATAATAATAATAATAATAATAATAATAATGTCTTGAAGTAGTTTTGTATGTAAAATTCTTCCCTTGTTTTTTACGCATTATGGATTTGCTGAATGAAACTTATCAGCTAATCTTCCTTCTGGGCGCCAAAAAAGGATAAAGTACATGACGTCCAAGGAAAGTTCGCTGTTGCCAACTGCGGAACTACCATTTTCTCCCCGACAGCATTATCGCACCACAAAAGGTAACTCCAAGTTCATCCGACCGTACATCAAATCAGAGCCTTGTACTTTATGGGCAACCCTTGCCAAGCTAGTGTTCCTGGCCAACAACCGCAGAAACCGATCCCTTGATTGCTTTCGACTAACTTCGGTGCAAGACCTTAACCTGCTCACCAACTTCCCCAAATCGCAACGTTTAAATAGTTTTATTTTGCTACCAAGCATTTTAGATTTCGCTCACTGTGGCTAATCGTGGTCTGTGCTACTGTCGATAAGAATAAAAAGAAAGAAAACTAAAGGAGGTCTGCTGACGTCAGATCTAGGTGTTTTACCTAGCTATAGGTAAAAGAGCTTTTCTGTTGCAAAAGAGCATGCACCGTTCGATTTAATACGGCTTTAAGAATTTCTAACTTTAACTGAGTTCTTGCTGCATGTTTGGAATGACATTTATTTGCAGACAGAACACCTTATCTTAACGGTCGCTTTTGAAATCACAGCTAGTATATCTGTATTTTAGGAGATCATATTTCTCTCTTTCATCCTTAAGATTTGTAAGCATTTGATCATCACCCTCAACAATCTACAAGGCTCGAGTACTACCCCATTCCGTATATTCCCCATCTTGCGTTTGGGCCTTCTCTTGTACTTTTCTCTTCTTATGATCCGCACGTTCTTCTAATTTTAGGTACTCCTTCTCCCTCCATTCTACCTACATCTTGTTTCCAATTTGATCTATTATGCCTTCAACTGATTTTTGCTTTCCCTACTACGTATAGTAAGTAAGGGAAGTATTGTATTCCACCCAAAAATTCGATACCGAGATTTCACCGCAAATATATGTTTTGAGGCCCCCTGAATCCAAAAAAGCATTTTTGGAAAGATGTCCGTGTGTCTGTGTCTGTGTGCCTGTGAACAGCATAACTCAGAAACGAAGTCGGATAAACCCAAACTTGGTATTTAGGTTCAGTATCTTCCAGAGGTGCGACACGAAGGTATTCAAGAAAATCCCCCACCCTAATTACCCTTTACATGGAACATTTTTCGAAAATTTTAATTTTCTCAAAAATGGCTCAAACGATTTTGATTAAAATATCATACGTTTAAGATATTTTCATGATAAATAAATTGTATATCTTGAATATTCTGGGAATGTCTCCAAAAGTATTCTTCATTGTGAACGACTTTTGCATAACTGGTAAACCATAAGAGATAGAACCAAATTTTACTACATAAAAACGTAGATCGCGCTAAAATACACAATTTATGTCCTATACATTTTTGTTGTTGAGTGAACCATTTTCGAGATATTGCTTGTTATTCCCTTAAATTTTCCAATACTTATACTTTTTCTCAAATGGGAATTCGTTATTCATTTTTGTCCTGGTAATGCAAAGAGAATGGAATACTCCATCATAGCAACCAGCTCTTAAAATATTTGACTATCGCTTAAAGCCTACCAATTCCCCTTGCATCAACAAGAAAATTAGCTATAGGATTAACATCTCGATTAACATGAAGCATATGGAGAATAAGCGTTTGTAAAAATAGTCTGTACAAGAGTAGAGAAAGTCATATGAGTGTAACACATCAGATTTTTATATTTCGTTTACGGTCTGTTCTTTGGTATCCGAAAGCTTTTGTTAGGAATGTTATTTCAGCTGATAGGATTTACTTTGTTAATGTTTCTGTTAGAGCGAATTTTCACTACTAAATGTTAATCTTAGGACTGCTGTTGTTTTATATAACTTAATTAATGTTTATTTTTTGCTTAATTATTTAAATATCTTAGCGCAGTGTCATTTATATCTCCAAATCGGTTTACTTTATTTGTAGATTCTCTATCTCATACACCCTAGGACAACAAAATGAGCAGACTCTTAGAGCATAAGTAGAAATAAAATGAGAGAGCTGGCGCAGAGAGAGATGCCGACAAGCGATAAAGTTCTTTGTTCTACGCCGACAAGCCCCGCCCCCTCCCTTTGAGGGCTCACATGCCGCCAGGTCTCGTGTCGTTAGGCCCCGCCCCCTCTCGCTTTGTGTGCTTACCTAATGCCGACAGTGTCTGTGCTAACAGGTCCTACCCCCCCCCCTCCCCAATGCGTTCTACTGTGGCGTCATGACTTGAGGGAATTGTTTTCTCGAGTCCTGCCGCCCCTAGGCAAATTAATTAGGTAATGTTCGTCAAACATTTTCTTTATGACTACTAAGGCCTGCACATTGCATCCTCGAGGAATTAAGTTTTTTGAATAATGAATTGTTGACTGGAGCGTGAGTATAAGTAGTCTGCTCACGGGGACAGTCTGTCATGTAATGAGAACACGCAGCCTTCTTCTATCTGGGGAAAGCGCTTGTCCATTAGCTGAACATGTTAGACGCTTTCACCACATTAATAGGCTTTTAAGTTTCCATTCCGGATCTGTTTACATACATTAGCGAACGACCTACTTGTGCCTGGAGGTAACGGTGACCTCCATTAGCTGACCCGTTAGACGCTTTCACCACATTAGCGAACAAGAGCCAGGCATGTAATGAAAAAACCCGTAACCTACTTCTGTCTGATGGTAACGGTGACCTCTATTAGCTGACAACTTTAGACGCTTTCACCCCATTAGCGAACAATGTCAGTAATTGTTTTCCTAAGTGCTCTGCCCAACACTCAACACTTCAGATTTAGCGATGGAAATGATATAAAAAGCAGCAGCTTCTCCAATGAGTTCCAAGTTGACCAGGATGGCCGGGTTCGAATTACAAATTCAGCTTCTAATAACTCAGAGACTAATTACGATAAAGACGTCAAATAAAGTTTATTACATTAATGTCATTAGATAGTTTCTTGTGAATGTATATTTGGGTACATGGTGTCCAGGGTTCGAATGCCGATAAAATGTAATTTAATTATAAATTTAATAACTCCTAAACTAATTAAGATAAAGACGCCAAATAAACTTTATTGCCTTTATGTTATTAGGTAGTATCTTGTGGAGGTGTAATTAGATACCTGACCTTCTGGGTTCGAGCCTAATGTTTAAATCGTCATTATCTCAGAAACTAAGAGAGGTAGAGGAATTGACCAAAGCATGATTGATAGCTCCTATGATGGGTAATTAATACTGTATATAATTTTTAATCAGTTGTCCTTATTTCGAATCCCGATCTTTCAATCACTTACTTATTTTTTCTCTATACTCTAGAATATATCACTTAGATTGATGCTGTAACTGCATACAGCACCTTTAAACATATCAAACCAATACTGTAAATAATTTTGTTTCTGGTGTCCAGGGTTCGAATACCGATAAAATGTAATTTAATTATAAAATTAATAACTTCTAAACTAATTAAGATAAAGACGCCAAATAAACTTTATTGCGTTTATGTTATTAGGTAGTATCTTGTGGAGGTGTAATTAGATACCTGACGTTCTGGGTTCGAGCCTAATTTTAAATCGTCATTATCTCAGAAACTAAGAGAGGTAGAGGAGTTGACCAAAGCATGATTGATAGCTCCTATGATGGGCAATTAATACTGTATATAATTTTCAATCAGTTGTCCTTATTTCGAATCCAGATCTTTCAATCACTTATTTTTTTCTATACTCTAGAATATGTCACTTAGATTGATGCTGTAACTGCATACAGCACCTTTAAACATATCAAACTAATATTGTAAATAATTTTGTTTTTGGTGTCCAGTGTTCGAATACCGATAAAATGTAATTTAATTATAAATTTAATAACTTCTAAACTAATTAAGATAAAGACGCCAAATAAACTTTATTGCCTTTATGTTATTAGGTAGTATCTTGTGGAGGTGTAATTAGATACCTGACGTTCTGGGTTCGAGCCTAATTTTAAATCGTCATTATCTCAGAAACTAAGAGAGGTAGAGGAGTTGACCAAAGCATGATTGATAGCTCCTATGATGGGCAATTAATACTGTATATAATTTTCAATCAGCTGTCCTTATTTCGAATCCCGATCTTTCAATCACTTACTTATTTTTTTCTATACTCTAGAATATGTCACTTAGATTGATGCTGTAATTGCATACAGCACCTTTAAACATATCAAACTAATATTGTAAATAATTTTGTTTTTGGTGTCCAGGGTTCGAATACCGATAAAATGTAATTTAATTATAAATTTAATAACTCCTAAACTAATTAAGATAAAGACACCAAATAAACTTTATTGCGTTTATGTTATTAAGTAGTATCTTGTGGAGGTGTAATTAGATACCTGACGTTCAGGGTTCGAGCCTAATTTTAAATCGTCATTATCTCAGAAACTAAGAGAGGTAGAGGAGCTGACCAAAGCATGATTGATAGCTCCTATGATGAGCAATTAATACTGTATATAATTTTCAATCAGTTGTCCTTACTTCGAATCCCGATCTTTCAATCACTTACTTATTTTTTCTCTATACTCTAGAATATATCACTTAGTTTGATGCTGTAAATGCATACAGCACCTTTAAACATATCAAACTAATATTGTAAATAATTTTGTTTCTGGTGTCCAGGGTTCGAATACCGATAAAATGTAATTTAATTATAAATTTAATAACTCCTAAACTAATTAAGATAAAGACGCCAAATAAACTTTATTGCGTTTATGTTACTAGGTAGTATCTTGTGGTGTGTAATTAGATACCTGACGTTCTGGGTTCGAGCCTAATGTTTAAATCGTCATTATCTCAGAAACTAAGAGAGGTAGAGGAATTGACCAAAGCATGATTGATAGCTCCTATGAGTTGCAATTAATACTGTATATAATTTTCAATCAGCTGTCCTTACTTCGAATCCCGATCTTTCAATCACTTACTTATTTTTCTCTATACTCTAGAATATATCACTTAGATTGATGCTGTAAATGCATACAGCACCCTTAAACATATCAAACTAATATTGTAAATAATTTTGGTTCTGGTGGCCAGGGTTCGAATGCCGATAAAATGTAATTTAATTATAAATTTAATAACTCCTAAACTAATTAAGATAAAGACACCAAATAAACTTTTATAGGGGGAAAGGATGCTCTCCTGAAGCATTGGGCCTCTAGAGAGAAGCATTTATAGGGGAGAGATAGGGAATACCAGGGCTGATTCTAGGCTAGTCAGATGCTAAAGGATGGAGGTATATGCTTTATACGAGAGAGATAGGGAATACAAGGAAAGATGCTATACTAAACAGGACTTGAAGGGTAGAATATGGGCGATATAGCGAACCGAGGAGAGGTATTAGGATAGGAGTTTTGAATGATGGAGTAGGCGTTTATATGCGAGAGATAGGGAATACGAGGGTCGATGCTAGACTAGACGGTGTTGAATGAGGGAATGCATCTTATATGAGAGAGGTAGGGGAATATGAGGAGAAATTCTAGGCTAGTCGGGAAGGTCTGAATGAGAGAGTATACGTCTATATGGGAAAAGATAGGGAAAACGAAGGTAGGTGTTAGGTTGAGAGAGTCTTTAAGGAGGAAAATGCGTTTATATGAGAGCGGTAGGGTATACGAGGAGAGGTGCTAGTCTAGACATGGTTTGAGGATTAGAGTATACGTTTATATGGGAGAAATATGGAAAACGGGAGAGATACAAGGATAGACAGAGATTGAAGGAGGAGGAATGTAGGTTTATACTGTAATATAGAGAGTAATTCGATTATAAAACTTTTCTCATCCAGCGTTACAACACTTTTATATACTTATTTTCTAAACCTTACAAACTTTATATTTGTCAAACAGTGGTGCGCGAGACGGAGAGGGACAAACAGTATATCGGTTTACAGTGAAGTATACGTCCTAACCTATTCCCACCTTGTTTGTTCTGGATCTTCTCATTGTCTATCATCATCTAACGTAACCACGTAACAAGACGTAACACAGGAAATCATACATATGGCACATTAAAAATAAATAAAGGTATATATAATGAAACATAAACAAGTAGACAGAGGGTCATCGATACATAGAAAACAAGGAGTTGTATGTACTGAGACCATAGATTAGTATAGGCAAACAACAAGGAAGTGAATTTACAGTGTAAATAGCCTAATATTTTCAAATATTATTATAGTCTAAAAGTATATAACTTAATTATGTATCGAGTATTGAGAAATAAACGTTATTCATTATTCACTAATCTCAGATCACTGCAAATTTATTGAATCAATTCACAATTGCTAATGCCATTCAACTTTCATTTGTCTCTGATACATAAACAAATTGCAAAAATGGAGAAGGACGAAAGTAATAAAAAAGACTCAGGCAGCAAATTTTAAGAAAGAAGAGAAAGATATATGACCAACATTGTTTTGGAACACAAATTAGTGTTGAAAATAAAATGACTGATAGCTCTGCTAAGCGTAAGGAAGAGACATGGAAATAAATTGCAAATGAGTACAATTCTAGGAAGATCATCCAGTGTGAATGAAAATCCCTGAAATGATATTGTGAGAACATAAAGAAAAGAATGAAGCAAGCAAATGCCATTGACAAGGTACGATTGTACAAAACTGGAGGTGTATGTATGTACCGCCTTTCTTAGACAATAGTAGCCAAATAACAATTGTTGCTCTTCTATTAAATCGCCAATGAGTTTGATGATGAAGTTGGATTCCATTCAGAAGTAATCACCACAGTGAAGGACATTGAAATAGTAAATCCAGATCCATCATGTCCTTCAGCAATTTTAATAACAGGTAAGGAATTTGAAAAAAGAGAAAGTGTAAAGGTGGCGTCTGCAGTTCCCATACAGAACTTTCAACTCCATTGCCTGAAAAGAACAAAGTTGGCATGAGACAGGGTTTTTATGAGAGGAGGCTTGAGTGTTTGGAAGAAGAGTACACAGTGAAAATGAAGATCTTGAAATTGGAACTAGAAATGAAAGAATCTCAGAAAAATTAAGCGTTGTTAATAACTTATACAAACATAAATATATTACAAAAAAGTAATGAAACAGGCAAGGAATAATATGGATAAAGAAACTGTTAAGCAGATCTACTACGGCACATTTTAATTTGCAAACAACGATTACATTTCAAAATGTTGGTTTTCGGACGATCCAGTGTTAATTATGATAGGTACAGAAGTGTTTCTCAAAATCTAAAAACGCTTAGCAATTTAAGATATCTATGTATTAATCTTTAGAGAGAAACTGTACTTTTACTCAAAGTGTTTAATAACTTTTAAAGCTAGAGAATGTCATTTAAGGTTTCCACCTCCCAAAAAATTCTGATTTCTCAGAATGGCGCAATTTTCATTACACGCTGTTATTTATTTTCGTAACTATTCAAAAAATTGCATACGTGAGCTTTTTTCCCTTAATTGCATTCAGTTAATCATACCTTCCATAATACTTATACATTGCCTACACGAGCTCAGGAGAAACATGGCAAGGCTACTTAATACTCCAAAAGTATCCCTTAAATTACTGGGGAATTCCTGCGAACAGGAGTATTTCGGAAATGTTTAATGTCACAAAAATATTTATTTAAAATAAATAGTATTTATCTAATAAGATATTCATTTCTTCAGCAGTAAGTTATACAGATTCCCTGGAAATAAAGAAAACTTTATAGAACTTTTGATACGCATTTTATTTATTATACAAATATAGCTATTTTTCAGAAAATCAAATACAAGGAATCGCAGTCACTGGCATCTTTAAAGAGCGTCCAACTCCGGAATGAAATTTAGCATTTATCTGGCTTTTCTTATGATGTTACGCTGTTCACAGAGATTTACGAGTTGAAAGACTAAAAACACGTAAACATGTATATGCACAAGCGCGAGCGCACGCGCACACACACACACATATGTACGAAGCTCTTTGCTTTCGTTTACAGGAACTCAGAACATGCATTACGCTGCGTGTCCCTAGCGTTTCCAGCTCTTGAATCGTTCCAGCTAGTGGAATGCCTCTACCATCTTCATGTCAACGATCTGTTACTCCGAATTAAAGTTTGGTGATCTGTATAGACCTGTACAACATGCATTACGCCATGTAACAGACTCATCACGATATGTAACAACATGAGCACGGTATGTAACTACATGATCACGCTATGTAACAACATGAACACGCTATGTAACAACATGTTCACGCTATGTAACAACATGATCACGCCATGTAACAAACTGATCACGCTATGTAACACACTCATCACGCTATGTAACAACATGATCACGCCATGTAACAACCTGATCACGCTATGTAACAACATGATCACGCTATGTAACAACCTGATCACGCTATGTAACAACCCGATCACGCTATGTAACAAAACGATCACGCTAAGTAAATACACGATCACGCTATATAACAACACGATCACGCTATGTAACAACATGTTCACGCTATGTAACAACATGATCACGCTATGTAACAACCTGATCACGCTATGTAACAACCTGATTACGCTATGTAACAACTGATCACGCTATGTAACAACATGATCACGCTATCTAACAACCTGATCACGCTATGTAACAACATGTTCACGCTATGTAACAACACGATCACGCTATGTAACAACACGATCACGCTATGTAACAACCTGATCACGCTATGTAACAACATGTTCACGCTATGTAACAACATGATCACGCTACGTAACAACCTGATCACGCTATGTAACAACCTGATTACGCTATGTGACAACTGATTACGCTATGTAACAACTGATCACGCTATGTAACAACAATATCACGCTATGTAACAACCTGAGCACGCTATGTAACAACATGATCATGCTATGTAACATCATGAACACGCTATGTAACAATACGATCATGCTATGTAACAACCTGAGCACGCTATATAACAACACGATCACGCTATGTAACAACATGAACACGCTATGTAACAACATGATCACGCTATGTAACAACCTGATCACGCTATGTAACAACCTGATCACGCTATGTAACAACATGTTCACGCTATGTAACAACACGATCATGCCATGTAACAACACGATCACGCTATGTAACAATCTGAGCACGCTATGTAACATGTTCACGCTATGTAACAACATGATCACGCTATGTAACAACATGATCACGCTATGTAACAACCTGATCACGCTATGTAACAACATGTTCACGCTATGTAATAACACGATCACGCTATGTAACAACACGATCACGCTATGTAACAACATTAACACGCTATGTATCAACCTGATCACGCTATGTAACAACATGATCACGCTATGTAACAACCTGATCACGCTATGTAACAACATGTTCACGCTATGTAACAACTGATCACGCTATGTAACAACATGATCACGCTATGTAACAACCTGAGCACGCTATGTAACAACATGATCACGCTATGTAACATCATGAACACGCTATGTAACAATACGATCATGCTATGTAACAACCTGAGCACGCTATATATAACATGATCACGCTATGTATAACATGATCACGCTATGTAACAACATAAACACGCTATGTAACAACCTGATCACGCTATGTAACAACATGATCACGCTATGTAACAACATGCTCACGCTATGTAAATAGGGTGGACCATTTAAGTTGAGGCTATACAATATATCCAAAACTAAGCGTTGTAGAAAGAAATGTCTTTAATAAAACTTGATTGATATTATGGCGAAAGTAAATGCTGCTAGTCGTATTTTGTTTGGAGGACGTTGTGAGGGTCATTTCAGGGTCTTTTTAAATGGGACTCTAATCCCATTTAAAAAAATAAATTGACCCAAAATGATCCTCACAACGTCCTCCAAACAAAATACGACTAGCAGCATTTACTTTCGCCATAATATCAATCAAGTTTTATTAAAGACATTTCTTTCTACAACGCTTAGTTTTGGATATATTGTATAGCTTCAACTTAAATGGTCCACCCTATTTACATAGCGTGAGCATGTTGTTACATAGCGTGATCATGTTGTTACATAGCGTGATCATGTTGTTACATAGCGTGATAGGGTTGTTACATAGCGTAATCAGGTTGTTACATAGCGTGATCATGTTGTTACATAGCGTGATCATGTTGTTACATAGTGTGAACATGTTGTTACATAGCGTGATCAGGTTGTTACATAGCGTGATCGTGTTATTACATAGCGTGAACATGTTGTTACATAGCGTGATCAGGTTGTTACATAGCGTGATCATGTTGTTACATAGCGTGATCATGTTGTTACATAGCGTGAACATGTTACATAGCGTGCTCAGATTGTTACATAGCGTGATCGTGTTGTTACATGGCATGATCGTGTTGTTACATAGCGTGAACATGTTGTTACATAGCGTGATCAGGTTGTTACATAGCGTGATCAGGTTGTTACATAGCGTGATCATGTTGTTACATAGCGTGTTCATGTTGTTACATAGCGTGATCGTGTTGTTATATAGCGTGCTCAGGTTGTTACATAGCATGATCGTATTGTTACATAGCGTGTTCATGATGTTACATAGCACGATCATGTTGTTACATAGCGTGCTCAGGTTGTTACATAGCGTGATATTGTTGTTACATAGCGTGATCAGTTGTTACATAGCGTAATCAGTTGTCACATAGCGTAATCAGGTTGTTACATA
The DNA here is from genome assembly GCA_030765065.1 of Deroplatys truncata. Lineage (NCBI taxonomy): Eukaryota > Metazoa > Arthropoda > Insecta > Mantodea > Mantidae > Deroplatys > Deroplatys truncata. Next base: position 212,913,539 of record CM060978.1, on the reverse strand, counting down.
GCGTGATCAGGTTGTTACGTAGCGTGATCATGTTGTTACATAGCGTGAACATGTTGTTACATAGCGTGATCAGGTTGTTACATAGCGTGATCGTGTTGTTACATAGCGTGATCGTGTTGTTACATAGCGTGAACATGTTGTTACATAGCGTGATCAGGTTGTTACATAGCGTGATCATGTTGTTACATAGCGTGATCAGTTGTTACATAGCGTAATCAGGTTGTTACATAGCGTGATCAGGTTGTTACATAGCGTGATCATGTTGTTACATAGCGTGAACATGTTGTTACATAGCGTGATCGTGTTGTTATAAAGCGTGATCGTGTATTTACTTCGTGATCGTTTTGTTACATAGCGTGATCGGGTTGTTACATAGCGTGATCAGGTTGTTACATAGCGTGATCATGTTGTTACATAGCGTGATCAGGTTGTTACATGGCGTGATCATGTTGTTACATAGCGTGATGAGTGTGTTACATAGCGTGATCAGTTTGTTACATGGCGTGATCATGTTGTTACATAGCGTGAACATGTTGTTACATAGCGTGTTCATGTTGTTACATAGCGTGATCGTATTGTTACATAGCGTGTTCATGTTTTTACATAGCGTGATCATGTAGTTACATACCGTGCTCATGTTGTTACATATCGTGATGAGTCTGTTACATGGCGTAATGCATGTTGTACAGGTCTATACAGATCACCAAACTTTAATTCGGAGTAACAGATCGTTGACATGAAGATGGTAGAGGCATTCCACTAGCTGGAACGATTCAAGAGCTGGAAACGCTAGGGACACGCAGCGTAATGCATGTTCTGAGTTCCTGTAAACGAAAGCAAAGAGCTTCGTACATATGTGTGTGTGTGCGCGTGCGCTCGCGCTTGTGCATATACATGTTTACGTGTTTTTAGTCTTTCAACTCGTAAATCTCTGTGAACAGCGTAACATCATAAGAAAAGCCAGATAAATGCTAAATTTCATTCCGGAGTTGGACGCTCTTTAAAGATGCCAGTGACTGCGATTCCTTGTATTTGATTTTCTGAAAAATAGCTATATTTGTATAATAAATAAAATGCGTATCAAAAGTTCTATAAAGTTTTCTTTATTTCCAGGGAATCTGTATAACTTACTGCTGAAGAAATGAATATCTTATTAGATAAATACTATTTATTTTAAATAAATATTTTTGTGACATTAAACATTTCCGAAATACTCCTGTTCGCAGGAATTCCCCAGTAATTTAAGGGATACTTTTGGAGTATTAAGTAGCCTTGCCATGTTTCTCCTGAGCTCGTGTAGGCAATGTATAAGTATTATGGAAGGTATGATTAACTGAATGCAATTAAGGGAAAAAAGCTCACGTATGCAATTTTTTGAATAGTTACGAAAATAAATAACAGCGTGTAATGAAAATTGCGCCATTCTGAGAAATCAGAATTTTTTGGGAGGTGGAAACCTTAAATGACATTCTCTAGCTTTAAAAGTTATTAAACACTTTGAGTAAAAGTACAGTTTCTCTCTAAAGATTAATACATAGATATCTTAAATTGCTAAGCGTTTTTAGATTTTGAGAAACACTTCTGTACCTATCATAATTAACACTGGATCGTCCGAATACCAACATTTTGAAATGTAATCGTTGTTTGCAAATTAAAATGTGCCGTATTAGATCTGCTTAACAGTTTCTTTATCCATATTATTCCTTGCCTGTTTCATTACTTTTTTGTAATATATTTATGTTTGTATAAGTTATTAACAACGCTTAATTTTTCTGAGATTCTTTCATTTCTAGTTCCAATTTCAAGATCTTCATTTTCACTGTGTACTCTTCTTCCAAACACTCAAGCCTCCTCTCATAAAAACCCTGTCTTATGCCAACTTTGTTCTTTTCAGGCAATGGAGTTGAAAGTTCTGTATGGGAACTGCAGACGCCACCTTTACACTTTCTCTTTTTTCAAATTCCTTACCTGTTATTAAAATTGCTGAAGGACATGATGGATCTGGATTTACTATTTCAATGTCCTTCACTGTGGTGATTACTTCTGAATGGAATCCAACTTCATCATCAAACTCATTGGCGATTTAATAGAAGAGCAACAATTGTTATTTGGCTACTATTGTCTAAGAAAGGCGGTACATACATACACCTCCAGTTTTGTACAATCGTACCTTGTCAATGGCATTTGCTTGCTTCATTCTTTTCTTTATGTTCTCACAATATCATTTCAGGGATTTTCATTCACACTGGATGATCTTCCTAGAATTGTACTCATTTGCAATTTATTTCCATGTCTCTTCCTTACGCTTAGCAGAGCTATCAGTCATTTTATTTTCAACACTAATTTGTGTTCCAAAACAATGTTGGTCATATATCTTTCTCTTCTTTCTTAAAATTTGCTGCCTGAGTCTTTTTTATTACTTTCGTCCTTCTCCATTTTTGCAATTTGTTTATGTATCAGAGACAAATGAAAGTTGAATGGCATTAGCAATTGTGAATTGATTCAATAAATTTGCAGTGATCTGAGATTAGTGAATAATGAATAACGTTTATTTCTCAATACTCGATACATAATTAAGTTATATACTTTTAGACTATAATAATATTTGAAAATATTAGGCTATTTACACTGTAAATTCACTTCCTTGTTGTTTGCCTATACTAATCTATGGTCTCAGTACATACAACTCCTTGTTTTCTATGTATCGATGACCCTCTGTCTACTTGTTTATGTTTCATTATATATACCTTTATTTATTTTTAATGTGCCATATGTATGATTTCCTGTGTTACGTCTTGTTACGTGGTTACGTTAGATGATGATAGACAATGAGAAGATCCAGAACAAACAAGGTGGGAATAGGTTAGGACGTATACTTCACTGTAAACCGATATACTGTTTGTCCCTCTCCGTCTCGCGCACCACTGATTGACAAATATAAAGTTTGTAAGGTTTAGAAAATAAGTATATAAAAGTGTTGTAACGCTGGATGAGAAAAGTTTTATAATCGAATTACTCTCTATATTACAGTATAAACCTACATTCCTCCTCCTTCAATCTCTGTCTATCCTTGTATCTCTCCCGTTTTCCACATTTCTCCCATATAAACGTATACTCTAATCCTCAAACCATGTCTAGACTAGCACCTCTCCTCGTATACCCTACCGCTCCCATATAAACGCATTTTCCTCCTTAAAGACTCTCTCAACCTAACACCTACCTTCGTTTTCCCTATCTTTTCCCATATAGACGTATACTCTCTCATTCAGACCTTCCCGACTAGCCTAGCACTTCTCCTCATATTCCCCTACCTCTCTCATATAAGATGCATTCCCTCATTCAACACCGTCTGGTCTAGCATCGACCCTCGTATTCCCTATCTCTCGCATATAAACGCCTACTCCATCATTCAAAACTCCTATCCTAATACCTCTCCTCGGTTCGCTATATGGCCCATATTCTACCCTTCAAGTCCTGTTTAGTATAGCATCTTTCCTTGTATTCCCTATCTCTCTCGTATAAAGCATATACCTCCCTCCTTTAGCATCTGACTAGCCTAGAATCAGCCCTGGTATTCCCTATCTCTCCCCTATAAATGCTTCTCTCTAGAGGCCCAATGTTTCAGGAGAGCATCCTTTCCCCCTATAAAAGTTTATTTGGTGTCTTTATCTTAATTAGTTTAGGAGTTATTAAATTTATAATTAAATTACATTTTATCGGCATAAGAACCCTGGCCACCAGAACCAAAATTATTTACAATATTAGTTTGATATGTTTAAGGGTGCTGTATGCATTTACAACATCAAACTAAGTGATATATTCTAGAGTATAGAGAAAAAATAAGTAAGTGTTTGAAAGATCGGGATTCGAAGTAAGGACAACTGATTGAAAATTATATACAGTATTAATGGCCCCTCATAGGAGCTATCAATCATGCTTTGGTCAACTCCTCTACCTCTCTTAGTTTCTGAGATAATGACGATTTAAAATTAGGCTCGAACCCAGAACGTCAGGTATCTAATTACACCTCCACAAGATACTACCTAATAACATAAACGCAATAAAGTTTATTTGGCGTCTTTATCTTAATTAGTTTAGAAGTTATTAAATTTACATTTAAATTACATTTTATCGGTATTCGAACCCTGGACACCAAAAACAAAATTATTTATAATATTAGTTTGATATGTTTAAAGGTGCTGTATGCAGTTACAGCATCAATCTAAGTGACATATTCTAGAGTATAGAAAAAAATAAGTAAGTGATTGAAAGATCGGGATTCGAAATAAGGACAGCTGATTGAAAATTATATACAGTATTAATTGCCCATCATAGGAGCTATCAATCATGCTTTGGTCAACTCCTCTACCTCTCTTAGTTTCTGAGATAATGACGATTTAAAATTAGGCTCGAACCCAGAACGTCAGGTATCTAATTACACCTCCACAAGATACTACCTAATAACATAAACGCAATAAAGTTTATTTGGCGTCTTTATCTTAATTAGTTTAGAAGTTATTAAATTTATAATTAAATTACATTTTATCGGTATTCGAACACTGGACACCAAAAACAAAATTATTTACAATATTAGTTTGATATGTTTAAAGGTGCTGTATGCAGTTACAGCATCAATCTAAGTGACATATTCTAGAGTATAGAAAAAAATAAGTAAGTGATTGAAAGATCGGGATTCGAAATAAGGACAACTGATTGAAAATTATATACAGTATTAATTGCCCATCATAGGAGCTATCAATCATGCTTTGGTCAACTCCTCTACCTCTCTTAGTTTCTGAGAGAATGTCGATTTAAAATTAGGCTCGAACCCAGAACGTCAGGTATCTAATTACACCTCCACAAGATACTACCTAATAACTTAAACGCAATAAAGTTTATTTGGCGTCTTTATCTTAATTAGTTTAGAAGTTATTAATTTTATAATTAAATTACATTTTATCGGTATTCGAACCCTGGACACCAGAAACAAAATTATTTACAGTATTGGTTTGATATGTTTAAAGGTGCTGTATGCAGTTACAGCATCAATCTAAGTGATATATTCTAGAGTATAGAGAAAAAATAAGTAAGTGATTGAAAGATCGGGATTCGAAATAAGGACAACTGATTAAAAATTATATACAGTATTAATTACCCATCATAGGAGCTATCAATCATGCTTTGGTCAATTCCTCTACCTCTCTTAGTTTCTGAGATAATGACGATTTAAACATTAGGCTCGAACCCAGAAGGTCAGGTATCTAATTACACCTCCACAAGATACTACCTAATAACATAAGGGCAATAAAGTTTATTTGGCGTCTTTATCTTAATTAGTTTAGGAGTTATTAAATTTATAATTAAATTACATTTTATCGGCATTCGAACCCTGGACACCATGTACCCAAATATACATTCACAAGAAACTATCTAATGACATTAACGTAATAAACTTTATTTGACGTCTTTATCGTAATTAGTCTCTGAGTTATTAGAAGCTGAATTTGTAATTCGAACCCGGCCATCCTGGTCAACTTGGAACTCATTGGAGAAGCTGCTGCTTTTTATATCATTTCCATCGCTAAATCTGAAGTGTTGAGTGTTGGGCAGAGCACTTAGGAAAACAATTACTGACATTGTTCGCTAATGGGGTGAAAGCGTCTAAAGTTGTCAGCTAATAGAGGTCACCGTTACCATCAGACAGAAGTAGGTTACGGGTTTTTTCATTACATGCCTGGCTCTTGTTCGCTAAGCGAACGGGTCAGCTAATGGAGGTCACCGTTACCTCCAGGCAGAAGTAGGTCGTTCGCTAATGTATGTAAACAGATCCGGAATGGAAACTTCAAAAGCCTATTAATGTGGTGAAAGCGTCTAACATGTTCAGCTAATGGACAAGCGCTTTCCCCAGATAGAAGAAGGCTGCGTGTTCTCATTACATGACAGACTGTCCCCGTGAGCAGACTACTTATACTCACGCTCCAGTCAACAATTCATTATTCAAAAAACTTAATTCCTCGAGGATGCAATGTGCAGGCCTTAGTAGTCATAAAGAAAATGTTTGACGAACATTACCTAATTAATTTGCCTAGGGGCGGCAGGACTCGAGAAAACAATTCCCTCAAGTCATGACGCCACAGTAGAACGCATTGGGGAGGGGGGGTAGGACCTGTTAGCACAGACACTGTCGGTATTAGGTAAGCACACAAAGCGAGAGGGGGCGGGGCCTAACGACACGAGACCTGGCGGCATGTGAGCCCTCAAAGGGAAGGGGCGGGGCTTGTCGGCGTAGAACAAAGAACTTTATCGCTTGTCGGCATCTCTCTCTGCGCCAGCTCTCTCATTTTATTTCTACTAGCATATATTTATCGTAATCCAAATCGTTTCTGCGGCCGTTTCACAATGGTGTGTCGGGACGCGTGCTTTAACTTCGTTCTATTGTCACCTTTCATACTGAGTTCCAGCAACTGAGTGTGCGTTGACAGCCGAGTGATTATAGGTAGGTATGTGGCAATGAGGTCTACTGAGGTTTGTATCCCCAGCATACAGGGTTTTGTTTTATTTTTTGTTTATTACGCATATTATGAAATAATTTCCAATTCCTATTTTTATTTCAGGCTCATACATACAAACTGAAACACTCACCTTTTTGTTTTAAAACTAAATATGAAGTAAGCAAACATTATATTCTTAAATAAAAAGCAAAGAATATTAATGTAATATCGGGTGTGTAAACCCCGTTTCTATTACTGCCCTCATTCTACGGGGCATGGATGATATCAAATGCCCAGTCAAATTTTCACAAGAGGATAATTCCTACCAAATAGCATCCTGTGTTTGACCTCACAAAACCTCCTTTGTGTTGTAGGCCAATTTAACTTCAAAACTTTCTTCACCTCTGCCCACACATTTGCAAAGTGATTCAAATGTGGTGAGTAAAGAGGCCAATTATTCACGGAGATCTCTTTCCTTTTCCAGTTTGAAACCTGCTGATTTATGTGGATGGGTGGTTATCTTGCTGGAATTTAATCATTTCATCAGGGTATCTAGTCCTTACACAAGGAACGATGGTGTTTTTGAGATGCCTTTGTACTGTTGGCTACTTAATGTGGCACCAAGCTGCCACAACACACCTAGACTATCTCGTATCGTCCAATCCCAACACGAAATGTATACGCGACCTTGGCAATCCATTTGTGCCACGTATTTTACGTCGCAACGTTTTCCTCTGGAGTGGTAGACAAGTACTCCATCCCCCTCCCATTTGTAGGTGAAAATGTTACCTCGTGAATATAACCCTATTCCAGTTATGGTTGACGTTTTCTTCTGCAAATGCGAGCGACATAATCTGTGATCGTCTGTAAGACGCTGCTTCTTAGCTACCGATTGTGGAGGTTGTGGAGCTCGACACAGGGAAATGAGAATTACTTCTAATTGTAGGTACATGCAGGAAGAGATTTCTGCCTGCCTCTTCTAGAAGTGCAGTGTCTTGCTAAGGAGTAGGCAAACGTTCTTGACGCGAAACAGGTCGACGACGAACAATCCCTTTCCTGAATAACCGCACCCACCCCGTAGCTGTAGATGTAGGAACTTCAGAGTTCTTGCAGCCTGAGAAACAGAGTATTCAGCCACGCTCCCTAACGTAAGGAGAGGTCTCCTTGTAGCTTCGTCTTTAAGTGTGCCCGCAGCCATGGCAAAAGTCAATATCATTGCTAAAACATAATGTAGAACTCCAAGGCATTAAAGTGTGCGCGCATAATCACGCCAGCGTTATTCATAACTGCATAAATAAACAACATAGTTTGTACATTCAATATGAAGTGAATTAAATATTGGTTTAGTAATTTATATGCTAATACTATTTTAAAACCTAAAACAGTAATCTTTGTGTTTTTATGCAGGAATGTCTTAATGTTAATATATCTCTAATGTATCGGAAACGTACGGCTTTGCATACATTTAACGAATTAAGATTTAAATAATAAAAAAAGCGTATACACCAAGGGTTTGAACCGAGATTCCTTCAATTGCAAGACACATGCGTTTCACAACTCGGCTGCCATGCATATAGGCAACTTAAAAGACCTGTTTCTGCTTATCGCATAGATTTAAAGTCAGCAAAGGGTGGTATTAAATCGTGTATTGTGAGACCAGCGTCAGCGAATACTTCCGGTATTTTCCGAAGTTGACTTCCCTCTGGTTGTTGTTCATTTATTTTTGTTAGGCTGTACATAAGCTATATTGCACTTCATATAATTAAAATGTGTCACTTGTTATATTATTTTGTTTATTTAAGACTATTTTAGCCTTTGTATATGTTTTCTCATCCAAGGGTCTTACTTTTTCCATTTATACGCCGCTTTCAAATCTAATGCAATATTGGCGGTTTTGCTCATCGGCAATGTTGTTCACACGCTTTTCTGTTGTTTTAATCTTTGGTTTGTTTACTTTGGAGTTTTCTTTATAACATTAAACTCACACACACACACACACACATACACACATTTCCTGTCTCACTCATACTTCCAGACTCTAGGTAGAATGGGGAATAATACTAAAAATTGCCATCTTAAAGGCAGGATTTGAACAGGGGAACTCTGGATTTGAAAACTAGCATGATAACTACCATTAAGTTTGATTTTGGTCGTTGCTGTTAATTTCATTAATTCCTTAAGTTATGGATATTACATTTTGTTATGGTTCTGATCAAAGTTTTAGAAGACGAATTTTCTTTCTTTCAGTTCTAAATATAGCAATATTTAGTAAATATTCTCTAATAATTTCAAACGTGTGAGTTAAAGTGCGCCGTCAAACATTTTGCTCAATTAGGTCTTGATCGCTAGTGAGGACTGAGCACTACCGTGCTTATACACTGGCAATATTTTTTAGTGTAATATGTTTTGCTGCCCGGGTTCGATCCCAGGGAACCGTATGTGGGATTTGTGGTGGACGAAGAGGCATCGAACGGGTTTTCTCCGGGTTTCCGTTCCCATTCATTCCACCAACTGCTGCATCATCACCTTTCTTTTCATCCATTTTACCGTCATTTCATATCTCTTCCTCGCTCTCATATCAGGCTTCTGGCTGATCTCCTATCCAATTTTATCCGATACAGATAGTCTGTATGCTATCGAACAGGCGTTTAACCCCAGGCATTGACTTGCAATTCCTGGGAGGTCTCCAAATGGGGAGGGTCAACAGAGAGAGAGAGAGAGAGAGAGAGAGAAGAATGTGTCTTACTGCAATTAATAAAAAAGCCTAGTGTATTTTCTTCCTTGTCCTGGTGGGGTAAACCCAAGAAATTTATTACCATTTTTGTGCCTTAGCTGTAATGTCAGTCCGATGTTTAAAATATGCTACACAAGTAGATAGCATAAATAGAATTAGCAAATAATGCATTGACAAGAGTGCTTTTCTGTGCCAGTTTCAAACCAGCTCCTCGGTTGTATCTAAGCCTTCCTTTTTGTAACTTTCTTCACGCTTTACCTGCAGTGGTTAAGGTGTGAATGCCATTAGCGTTTCCAGATCCAAACCTACGTTTTAAAGACGCTGATTTGAAAATGCTTACTTTTTGTATGACTTATATTAGGTGTAGGTTATATAACGTAGATCTGCTGTGAATACCACCCCCAGAAGGAATGGATGAAGTGAAGGAACCAAAGGAGGCTACAGGACGCGGGAAGATAGGCTACAATGCGTAGAAGTCCCTAACATTTCCTAGATCGAAGACACGGATTACTACTGAAGCTGTTCAGAGAGAGCCAAAAGCAATCCTTAAAACCAGCCAGCCCTTTGGCGTTCACGGGGAATACTGTAACGAGCCATAGGTGAAGCTCAAACCAAGGGCCGAGGGTTGCATTAAAGTTGGAAAAGTGTTGTAAGATGTTGAAATATAGGAAGCTCGATATTGTAGCGCACGAGGAGGCGCTGTCAGCTTATTGAAATGTATTTAATGGCTTCGAAACTGGGTCATAAGTCTCACACTCGACCGATTTCAGATACACCAAAGCTACCTTCAGGAGCCCGACGCCGCCAACGTAATTAAGTTAATATTTAAATTAGTAACAAAGAAAGACACGCCAGGGTATTCAGGTAAGATGTGTTATGTGTAAGTACTACACATCCCCCGTAACCATGTAAATTAATTGTAAATACAGTTATTGGTTTTTATACAACCACTGGGTACTCATTTGCTGCCACTTCCTCTAGCTCACCCGCTACCCTCGCCATGTACCCTTCCTACCACTGGTGCCTACTACGCTCTACCAAGTGATACTACCACCCTTCCTTGGAGCAAACTGCCTCAAGGGGTGTTATAATATTCTTTCTGGAAGTACACCTGAAACACGAAGGGAATGGAAAGAAATGGAAATGAGGGAGAGTAAATCATTATAGAAATCACCTTGTCAACCAGAAAAAAAACATAAAAAACTTAGGTCAGAGTGAGCGGTCGCGTAAATAGAACCCAGTCCCCCCGAATGGGAGCCTCACATGTTACTGCGGTTAATCTCAGTAGACATACAATTTTACAAAAAAATAAATGCAATTTTCCAAAATGGATATAAAAATTGGAAGACAAGTGGGTGTTACCATAAACCACCTGACATCTTATCTAGTATCCTCTCCCCGAATGTTATTGTAAAGGACTAGCCCACTCACTAGTGTCTATTTCGCCGCTCTCTTGTTTGCGTAAGCAAACGAAACCAGTTTGCTTTTGAATAACACCGGACAATGGTGGATTAATTGAAGAACTGCATAAGCAATAAACTCGTTGTTCGTGAGTTCCTTTGTGTGTTCTGAAGTCTCTAAATCCAGCGAGAGCGTATGATCACAACGGACTGAATGCGTCTAGCTTAATTTGTGATAGTATGGATGACCCAGCTTGTTACTGTCAGCATTTTGTCCTATTTGCCCTTTTAACTTCTTTTATTGAAAACGTGTGCCCTCAACATGACAACATGATAGCAAACGGGAAGAAAATCCGCTTTTAAAACAATACAGTACATAGAAGTGCGATTTTCCAGGAGAAGGACTAAGCATGCTTACAATTTATTATGAAAGCAATTCACAGAAATCTCAGTCTTACATTCTGCTACAGTGGTCAATGTAATTTTGACTGTTTCTTTAAATATTATATATTTATGTTTGCCTCGGTTGCATCAGTATTATTGTTAGAGACATGGATTTCTTAGCAGGGAGGTGGTGCGACTTAAGAATGTGGGTTTACACAGATTATCATTTTAATTCACTCCTTTTTATTAATTCTTGACACAATTTAAATAATACTTTACTGATATAGAGATCTGTCAAAGATTATTTTATTAGTTAATTACTTGCACCTTTTAACACGTAAAACTATTTTCGTCTCCCACGAATACGTATTAAATTTCTCGAGGACGTGTCTCGCCTCCGATTAGGAACACTGTCAACAGCCAACTGAATTGATTTCAACCGCCTAAACTTGTAAATTTTTGTATTTCAAGTCTCTGATTGGCTATTCCTAATCCAATAGAATACCTTCATTTAACTAAAGCTTTTTCTGGTTGTTGATTGGCTATTTTTAAACTGCCTCAAAATTTACGTTATTCTTTCCAAGAATCACAAGTAACATTATTAAACTCTCAAACTCATTATTGCCTCAAGGTTACCTCATGGTTACCTCATTGTTAACAACTTTTAACCTATTTCTCACAGCTCCTACATTATTAAATTACACAATACATTCAGATAACATTATTACAAATGGATACAATAAGATAAACATATATAATGATTGTAATATACACTTTTTTTGTATTTTTACACACACACATTGCTTTAAGGCGGGCTGTTATTGAATTTATATGTTATATAATTAGACTGAAATCATTTAGGTGTTAAAAATACTGGCTCACAAGAATTTCTATACTCAAGACCGAAATTCGACGATTTCAATATCTTTAAAAGATAATTGAAATCCCTATTCCGCCAAAATTAAATTTGTAAATGCATGACCAATTATGTCAAAAACTATTTAAGATGTCATACTGAAATTGTTACCAAATGTAAATGCATGAGTTTAAAGTTTGCGGATCTACCTTATTGCATTATGTTTGTTTATTAAGGAAGATAGGAGTGTTTTCTTTGATTAAAATTTATCAGGAATTAGTTTATAAAAGCAAAATAACCAAACAGGTCATTAAAAAAATTATATTAGATTGCTTAGATGCTGATGTTATTACTCTAAACTCTAATTTAGCTGTCTTCAATAATTTGAGAAAATTTCATTCACGGAAAAAGCTGTTCAAAGCGTAAATGGAGAAATAAACTCGCATATATTTTCAAAGACAGAAACCATTGGATTCAGTACACAGGAACTGTCATATTTAGCATTAGTACATATTTTTTGAGCATAATTTGCCTAAAAGTTGGAATAAAGTTTACTTCCCTATTCCAAAGTGTGCAGGAATCCTTTTCTTTCTTTGAAATGGTGCACAGTTCACAATAAAATGACAGATGCAGTACATTTAAAAGAATATATTTAAAATGCAAGTATTGCGCCTATAATGGTAAAATTTATGTCAAATTAAGGATGAAATTCCAATGAATAAGTTTACTAAAAAGCCGAAAAATGCATTTTTTGGACAACTTTTGGCATTTAAGTCTCCCTTTAAATTTCAAAAATAACGACATGAATATCAGTGCAGAAGACAGTCCACTCAGCCAATTTACACAAAACTGCTGCCAGGAGCGTTCTGGACTGTGTTATTCAAATCACACAAGAGAGCGGGGATAGCGAAGCGTTACGAATTAATCCTACATTGCTTTCATTTAGAAAATCACTATAACTATCACTACTTATAAATCACTGGCAAATCATTATAAAATAGAGGAACTCTCTCACTCGTTTATGTTAACTTCACGGAAACTTTGAGCAGTAAGTCTTTACTGCAATACACGAAACAACTTTGCTTACGCAAAGCTGCTATGACAGTAATGCTAAACATCCTTCCAAATATCGCTTTCCATTTGAAGCATGCGAATGTAAACCCATGCATGTGTATGTATGTGACCAGGTGTAAAAGGTGTTTTTCATCCGCGCGTCTCCCTTCCCTGAAACCCTGCAATTCTACTATCAGTTGCCACCGTTTCCGGGCCGGATGCGCGGATGCATTGGTCACTTATTGCAATAAATTACGGAATGTTTTTCGAAAGCGCTCGGAAGTAAATCTCTCGTTCCAGAATGGGCATCGCTCTGGCGTAAAGGTCCTGCTAACCACTACCGATTCATTGGCTTTCTGTGGCCTACCAAACTTCGCTGTGACGTGTTTCACGCCATGGAATAATTATAACAGTAGCATCACTAAAGCCCGCGAGAGATTGCGACCGCAGTGTAAAATATGAACGGACAGTAAATGGGATTTTTTTCTCGATGCGAAATTTATCATAAGCGCTGTTTGCAGCATAAAAATATTGCCAGCTATGCAAATATGCTTGATATATTTGAATAAATACCTAAATCCATTTAATATTAAGCGAAATCTCTTTTGAGCTTGAACAAAATAACATTTGAGCCTTCCTAAATTTACTGCATTTCAATATTTTTGTTTTCAGGATATATAATTGTGTATAAATATTGCTTGTAAAGGTACTTGAAGTAAGTTCAAATATCTTTAGATAGACTCTTTTATCGGTATGCTCGGCTTTTAACTTCTTTTTCCACATAGGTGAATTTTTCTGACTAATTAGACATAAATATGACAGTATTTGTGGTAATTGCGTGTATAAACATTAAGAATTTTCTCAAAGGATTTGTCTACAAACATAAATGCAGTGATTCCTTTAATTATCAAATGTTTAAAAATTGATCGTAATTGAAAACCGTCCTATGAATGGATTTTTAATCCAGATATTTGCCCATTTAAGTCTGCCAACAATTCGTATTTATATGTAATTCTAATAGTCTCTCCTGGAAAACATTAATTAGACAAAAATAACATGAGTGACAACAAGAATCAATAAGAACTTATGACGTCATGACATTTCAAAGCGTGTCATGACGTTATGAGCCAATTTTTTTGAAGCGAGTGTCAGCTTTAAAGAGACAGCCGTAACGTAGTAGAACACGTGTGGTGGAGAAGTTGCCTGGTAAGCACGGCGTTCAGTGTCAAGAGCACTAATACGCCACTAAATTAATCACAAAACGTAGACCAACTAAAGTGTCTTGCCATGTTGCACGTAAAAGTGAAATCAAATAAACAATCAGAAATGTTGATATTTCTTGCATCACCGTACCAATGTCCATTCATTGTGCACAAATATGTTTTTGTTTACATTCGGAGAAGGGAGCCGCAACGCACACTCTAGAGAAATTCATATCGCCTTACACTAGCGATGATAACAAAGTACTCCTCTTACAGCTTTCACGTTCGTTTGTAGGGCGCTGATGACCCTAGATTTTTAGCGCCCTTAAACCCCATCTCATCAACATCATCATCACGTTCGTTCGTTACTGACCAGATAAAACACAGTGCAAAAGAGGTTTGGTGAGTTACTATGACGTGGAAGGTTCTCATGTTCAGGGCAAACACCGTGCTTGCAAGGCAACTTCTCCATCACACGCCTCCGCGGAAGTACTAGGCGAATTAATTTCTAGGCTCTGGCTAAACAAGTGAAGTCTTAAAGCATGTATTGCAATGAAATGAACAGTAGCTGCTACTTTCTTTATTGAAACTGTTCAAGATGATATATAAATTTTCATAAAAAGTTCCTCGAATGCAGGAATAAAATAACAAATATTTTTGTGTATAATCTGATGTTTAAAGAACAATTTAGGGCAATATTTCCTGAAAATACGTATCGAACCATTAATTTGATAGTTATGGTAAGAATTACGTATCCTTAAAGCGAAAATTAATGAGGATTTTTATTTTCAGGACTTCGAAGGACGCTGTGGAACATTTTAAAGAAAATTTGTAACTACATCGTGCACTATGAACCTCATAAATGTAAAAGACGAAATATGTCTTAACCCATATCGAAGGCACTTTCCTAACGCGCTAGAAATGTTAACTGTTAATTGGCGGCATTTAGGTACTTTAGAACCAAAAACAAAAATGAGTTAAATAGTTTTTGCACTGAAAACTCCGACCGTGAAATCCAGCATGATCATTTAAAAATAAGACAGTCTGTTTTTAAGTATTTATGAACAGAAAAATAAGAGTTTCAGAGATCTGCTCAAGTTTCGCCATTACATTCCCAAAGAAGAGAGAGGACACAGAGAGAAACAGAAAGGAATATATAAATATTTTGTGGGCTATGCCTAACTGATTCAACAGATTAACCACGATAGTTTATAAAACAAGATTGTATATTTTGAAAATGAGATAAAATTGGAAAAAGCCTTTTTTCCCTGAAATTAGACATTTGGAACTAAAAGATTTCCACCTATCTTAGAGAAATTGAAAAAAAATGTAATTTTACTCAAAAGATCTGAATTAAATTGGATTCCGTGTTGAAAAAAAATACCAGGTTTCATGTAACGAAAACTTCTACACCCACCACATCGACTGCAGACATCGTATTTCGCCATATTGATTATGTATAAATTGAAAAATAACTTTTCTCTTTGCGGATTCATATTTGTTCAGTTTTACTAGTGAAATTGCCCAGGTTTTGCAGCTACAGCTTCCAAAGTGGTAATGGTATACTTTTGGTTGTGCTAATATTCTCAACCGCTTAATAGTTTTCGCATTTACCCAAAATCTCTGTTGCCTGGCAACGCATGTCCCTATGACTGAAAATACCAGGTCTATTGTGTGAATATTAATTAGTAATAAAACATTTGTAGCAAGTCAAGTTACACTAACTGTCAAACAATATGCTCTTCCGTTTGCTATGCACTGATCTATAACCAAATTTACTCAAATGTGCACTAAAATATTTTTTATAACTCATTCAAATGGCAGATACTACTTTTGGAAGAGTTCTTTGCCTCATACTTAAGCCAAGTGTAAGAATGCTATAAAAGCATTATCGCAATCTAAATCAAACTTTCAGTAAACTCAGGAGTACTTCCACATCTTAATAGTTCAGAAAAACAGAATGAACAAAGCCACAATTCGGTTATCATTTCATTGCAGCTTTTCCTACACTCATATTGTCAATCTTTATATTAATTCCGTGTAGAAATATTTTTGAAACTACTACTAATTTAAACAATAAAATACACGCAGAAATATTCACTTGCGAAGCATGCAGGTTACAGATTCTGTAAGAATGTAGAAAGGAAGTAGTTATAATCATTAATTCCTTTTATATATTCGCGGCCTTTGTCTGTCTTTGATACCAGAATACAAAAATATCTGGGACTAATTCTCATTTTAAAAAAATCTGATGTAATACATTCACAAGAGTTTCTCCACCCTCTATCGCTTATTAGTCGGTATACAAACTATTGTTACAAAGGTAGAATCAGGCGACTGAAGAATTCACTGCCATAGATTCGTGTTCAAATCCCGGCTATAGCATTGAATTTTTCAGTCCCCTGATTCTACCTTTCCAACCCGTCTAACACACGGCTTGTGTGGAAGAATAATTAATTACGCTATTGTTACAAAATTTATTTTCCTATCCACTTCTTTTTAATCGAGACAACCCTTTCAGGAAATAACTACATTACACATTTCGTTATAGATACAAAGGAAATAGCCATAATCAGATGTTTAAAAACTGGACGCTATATGCTGGCCTTAAAATTCCATACTGTTTCCATGATATCGCGAGAAACATTTCGAAATCGACAGGATTGAAAGGAATGGTTAAGTATTTATAATTGGAACCGTTAATGACTGATACCTCGGAAATGGGTAATGCCATAAGAATTTATTTTAAATAAATTGTGTGTTTTAAAAAGATCTCTATTTTCTATGTTGTACGTTTTCGTCTATCGCTTAACGTTACCAGACATACAAAATTATACAAAACTCCTTCAAAATGAAGAGGAGTTCAAAGGATATTCCAGAAACGTCAAGATATACATTTTATTTTTCAAGTAAATATACTCAATATATAGTATTTTAATAAAAATCATTAGAGCCATTTTTTAGAAAATCAAAAATTTCGAAAAGTGTTTCATTAAATAGGTAATTTGAGGTGGGGTGATTTGCTATTTCTCCGATTTTTCATTTTTGAGTTATGATGTTCACACACACACCTTTTTGTAAACATGTCTTTTTAATTCAGGGGCCTCCAAACATGTATTTGCGATAAAATCTCGGTATCGAATTTTTGGGCTGAATGCAATGCCTTCTCTACCTACTAGGTATGTGGTAGAGAAAGTAATAACCAATTTTCTGTAATGCTTAAAAGCTGTTTCTTGAAAGAGTCGTGTGTATACTTGCAGCAGATTATAAGTATTAACCACAATTATCCTTTACGATGCTCTACTTGAAAGAAACAAATGGTCTCTCCATATACAGAAAGCTTTCCCAGGAAATTAATAAGTCTTACGTCCACAACAAGCTGCAACTTTGCGTACGCCCCATATATCTAGCAATTAATTAAGCAAAGCACCACTAACTGTAATTAAACTTGATCAATTAATAAAGCAGGGCATTCATTTCAACAGAAAGGCATTTAACTATCATTGAAAATAAATGTACATTATAAATACCATTTAATTGCCTTCAGTGAAATAATTCAACTCTTGAAGTGGTATTATCTGGACCCTGACTGCGAACTATACAGAACAAACCTTCGAGTTACTGGAAGCCAGTAGCTATAAATAGGCAACTGCTATGGCGATCAGTATTGCCAACTTAGCTATTTTATGGCTAAATCTAGCATTTGTACAGTAGCGTTTAGCAATATAAAATCCTAAAAGGCTTATAGCCTGAAATCTAGTCTATTTAACAAACGCCTTAGCCAAAATTGCAAATAATTTCATCTGCACTTTAGCTATACAAAAGAAATAAATGGTTAGGGTGAATCCCCAGTTGTATTATGTTCCTATGAAATATATAACAAACCACTAAACATTTTTATATAAAACTGTATGACTACTTAATAGAAAATCCTATTTATGATTTAAGTGAATTCTTTGAAAACCATATTGACTAAATAAGTTAATTAGTAAAATAGATAAAAACTATATATATATGTATATATCGTATTTGTGTAAATAATGACAAAGTAATCATTTATTCATTCACTGTTTATCCTCACCTTATGTAGGACTTACACCCCCCAGGACTTACAGGCGGGTGCCTGGGGTCAGAGGCCCGTCGGGGAGTAGACACACTCTCATGGAGCAGACAGAGCCAGGATGGGTGATCAGCCCGATGCCTGGTATGGGATGAAGGAAGTAGATGAAACGAGATGACGGTGAAATGGATGAAAGGAAAGGTGATGATGGAAGAGTTGGTGGAATGAATGGCGGGGGAAAGCGGAGAACCCGGAGAAAACCCGCCCAGACGCCGCTTCGTCCACCACAAATCCCACATGCGGTTCCCTGGGATTGAACCCGGGCCGCCCTGACATAAAGTAATCAACAATTGTAAATGTGGAACTGACTTTGTCTATTGCGGTAAAGCTTAATGACAATAAAAATATATTATTATTATTATTATTATTAATCATCATCATGAGTCATGACATATCAAAATGTGTACCAATCATATGGTCCACTTTCTGGGTTATGTGCCCAAAATGTGCAATTTTTGACACATGGAATTGTTAATTTTTTATATATTTCAGCTAAAGAATTTCAGTAAACTACATATTTCAATATCAGTTATATTTAACGTATGGTGCTGGTGCTTAGCAAAACCATACCTTATTCCACTTAAATTTTATATTAAATAAATTATTGTTTTACAATATTTAAATATTATGGAAATATATAATCAATTTAGAATGTCTTATGGGGCTTAATTTCTGCAAACAAATTATTAGACGCCAATTATATCTAGCCACTTTCTGTTAAATAATGCCGTTTTAAAGATACCATCTAGCCATTATTTCCGAGGAAGTGTTGGCAACATTGATGGCGATAGCCGTTCAATCGCGAGTCATCCGCTATTGACGAGTGAGTGAGCGAACAAACCAAGCAGGAGGAGAACAATCGAAAGGATTACAGTTTAAGGCAACCTGGAACCGCTGTGTTAACTTACGTGTTTAAAAAACTTTTCCTTTTCTCTGAAACTACAGCCAATGTTTTAACGGTACATACATTCCTTGTGTTCATGCAGAAATAATATTTTTTTATTAAGGGTCGTGAGTTACTGTGAAGTATTTTTTCCCCATAATGGTATTCTTTAAAAATATTTATAATATTTTGCAATACTTTATAACTTATAAACGTTCCAAAACTTCACTGATTGTAAAAAAAAAATATTATTTCAGCATGTAGCACCATTCATATAAACAAGTCCTTTAAATGTTATCAAGTTAGGTTCAATAAGAGGTTTGGAAAAGAAATTTATCTTCCATCTCTTTCTCTGTTGACCCTCCCCGTTGTTAGGGCTTACACCCCTAGGACTTACTATGCATCAGAGAGAACAGCCAGGATGGGTGATCAGCCCGACGCCTTATATGAGAACGAAGAAGGAGATGATATGAATTGACGGTGAAATGAATGAAAGGAAAGGTGATGCAACAATTTGTGGAATGAATGGCTGGGGGAACCGGAAAATCCGGAGAAAACCCGCCAGACGCCGCCTTGTGCACCACAAATCCCATACGTGGTTCCCTGGAATTTAACCCGGGCCGCCTTGGTGACGAGTGGTCTAATCATTCAGCCACCGCGTCGCCTAAGGGGAATTTATACATAAAAAATTATTTTCAGGAAATCTGGTTACAAGTTTAAACATAAATGCATAGTCTTCCTTCTGTTCAAAATATGTCATGGTTAATGGTTTTTTTACAGTCATGTATTATTGCCATTTAAAAGAGGAAATTCTCATGAATTAAAGTAGAAAAAGAAAAAAATCAAATCTGTTACAATCTCAGGACTTTCTCTACCCTCTATCGCATATTAGTGAGTATTCAAACCTCTTACTAAAGCTTATTTTTCTATGTACTTCACTTTAATCCAAATAAACCTTTGCATAAATAGCTACATTACACATTTCGTTATAAATACAAAGGGAACATCGATAGTCAAGTGTTTAAGAACTGGACACTATACGCTGCCTTAAAATTCCAGACTGTTTCAATAGAATCGCGAGGAACAAGTGATGTTGAAAGGACTTTAAAGAATGACCAAGTAATGAGCAACTCGATCCTTTAATAACGGATATCTCGGAAATGGCTAATGACACAAGAAGCTTTTTTGAAATAAATTGTGTGTTTTAAAGAGCTCTACAGGTCTTGTGTAGTAAGTTTTCTTCTATCGCTTAACGTTTACTAGTTACACACGATTATACAAAATTCCTTCTGAATGAAGAGAACTTCAAAGGCTATTCCAAGAAAATTTAAGATACACATTTTTTGATGCAAATATCATTAATATATGATGTTTTAATCAAAACCATTGCAGCCATTTTTTAGAGAATCAATTACAAAAAGTGTTCCATGAAAAAGGTATTTTGTTCGTGTCGCATCTTCAGAAGGAACTGAACCTAAATACCAAGTTTGGTGTTTGTCCGACTTTTCGTTTTTGATTTATGCTGTTCAAAGACACACACACACACACACCTTTTTCTAAAAATGTCTTTTTTTTTATTCAGTGGCCTCAAAGCATATATTTCCGGTGAAATCTCGGTATCGAGCTTTTGGGTGGAATGAAATACCTTCTCTACCTACTATGTACGTGGTAGAGAAAGTAAAAATTGATGCTGTTCAACAAAAATTTATTCTAGATTGTTACATGAAGTGGGCAGTGCTTCGATTGCGATATATTAAGAACCAACAAGAAAAGCTGATTGTTAAGCGTATTAAAGAGTCTTTTAGAGGGAGACGAGCCAGCGTGAAGTTCAAGTCGAGCCTCTTAAAAGGACGCGAATATGGGACAAGTGTCGTGTAGTTGTATGTATGTATATTTATTTCGATTATACTATACAAAATTCTTACAATTTTTAATATATTACTTTGAGTTGCTATTTTTACTTTCTCTACTACGTATAGTAAGTAGGGGAAGTATTGCATTCCACCCAAAAATTCGATACCGAGATTTCACCGGAAATACATGTTTTGAGATCCTCTAAATCCAAAAAAAGCATTTTTGGAAACATGTCCGTGTGTGTGTGTGTGTCTCTGTGTGTCTGTGAACAGCACAACTAAAAAACGAACAGTCTGATAAACACCAAACTTGGTATTTAGGTTCAGTATCTTCCAGAGATGCGACACGAAGGTTTTCAAGAAAATCCCCCCAACTCAGACTACTCAGACTTTACATGGAAAATTTTTCGAGAATTTTAATTTTCTCAAAAATCGCTCCAACGATATTGATGAAAATATCATGTTTAAGATAATGTGCTGATAAATGAAATGTATATCTCGAATTTTCTGGGAATGTCTCCAAAAGTATTCTTCATTGTGAACGACTTTTGCATAACTGGAAAACCATAAGAGATAGACAAACTTTTACTAAACAAAAAATGTAGATCGCGTTAAAATACATAATTTATGTCATATACATTTGTTTTGTTGAGTGAACCGTTTTCGAGATATTGCTTGTTATTCATTTACATTTTCCAATACTTATACTTTTCTCAAATAAGTTATTCATTATACTTTTTCTCAAATAAGTTATTCATTTTTTTATGTCCTGGACATGCAAAGAGAATTGAATGCGCCACATTGCAACCAGCTCTTAAAAGATTTGACTATCGCTTAAAGCCTACCAATTCCCCTTGCATCTACAAGAAAATTAGCAATAAGATTAACATCTCGATATCTCGATTAACATGAAGCATATGGAGAATAGGCGTTTGTAAAAATAGATTGTACAAGAGTAGAGAAAGTCATGTGAGTGTAACACATCAGATTTTTTCTTTCTTTGGTCCATCATGCATTTTAGCACCATGGTTATTTATGCATAGTGGGTCATAAAAAATTCATATTGCATTATTCTTCTAAACCATTTTTCTCTTACTCTATAAAAGGAGCAATAAACATACGAAATTAATTTCACCAGACTGGGTACAATAATTATTTAGTGAAATCTTGAAGCTTTGAAATAGCAGTTTAGTTGCATTGTAAATCCAACTGTGTGAACCCAATGCTGAAGTATGGTTACAGAATAACTCTGATATCTAAAGACTGATTGTGTTGTACAGATCTGTGCCCTTGGCCCCACTTTGGTTTGTTTACACTAAGCACTGTCTTCTACGGGAGCAGACATGACCTTCTCGTCATCGCCGCTGGGGCGCTTTGTTTTGCATTAAACTGCGTGTGGCAGTTTCCAAAGCGGACCTTGTTGAAGCAGAGTGACTTCAGCCAGCGTATTATCTGGGACATGCTTTAACAATGGTATGAGTTGCTCCTTTGAGGTAAACAAATTGTCTGGCCTTATTTAACTAGAAATTTAACCAGTCTAAGCAGGAAACCCACTTAAAAATCTTGTGTTACACTCACATGACTTTCTCTACTCTTGTACAAACTATGTCTACAAACTCTTATTCTCCATCTATTTCATATTAATCGAGTAAAACATTTGCAGAAACGATCTTTTGACATGCAAAGAGAATTACATTTTACACATAGCGACCAGTTCTAAAAATATTTGACTATCACTTAAGGCGTATTAAGTTCTCCTTGTTTTGTATTTGCAAGGGCAATATAGAAATATTGCTTTAAGCCTTTAAGCTTAGACATATGTCTTAATAGCTGGTTGTCATGTGCAGTACCATGCTCTTTGCCACACATTAATACTCTTTGCATATCCAAGACAAAAAAATGAATAACGAATTCCCATTTGAGAACATAAGTATTGGAAAATTTAAGGGAATAACCAGCAATATCTCGAAAATGGTTCACTCAACAAAATAAATGTATATAACATAAATTGTGTATTTTAGTGTGATCTACATTTTTGTGTAGTATAATTTTATCTATCTCTTATGGTTTACCAGTTATGCAAAAGTTGTTACAATGAAGAATACTTTTGGCGACATTCCCAGAAAATTCAAGATACACAATTCATTTATCATGAAAATATCCTAAACATATGATATTTTAATCAAAATCGTTAGTCATTTTTGAGAAAATTAAAATTATCGAAAAATGTTTTATGTAAAGGGTAATCTGGGGTGGGGGATTTTCTTTAAAACCTTCTTGTCGCACCTCTGGAAGATACTGAAACTAAATACCAAGTTTGGTGTTAATCGACTGTTCGTTTCTGAGTTATGTTGTTCACAGACACACACACGGACATGTTTCCAACAAATTTTTTTTTGGATTCAGGGGTCTCAAAACATGTATTTCCGGTGAAATCTCGGTATCGAATTTTTGGGTGGAATACAATACTTCCCCTACTTACTATACGTAGTAGAGAAAGTAAAAATGGTGTAGCGGATAGTTTCCATGTTTCAAATCTCCTGTAGAAAATGAAAAATGTGGGTTGAACTCAAATTATTTTCTCTACATACTCTTAAACAAACTGCTCTTAAAAAGCTTTTTCTTTTGTCTACTTCTTGTCATATACATTTCGTTTCAGGTATAAGAAGGATACTATAAGTTAAAGCGATAAGCAGAGTTTTAAAATTGCGGATGATGGCTTTCCAATTTCGTGCCCTATGCATGGCCACGAGCAAAAATGAATTTTGACTTACCACTTGAAAAAAATAAGTATTTGAAAATTCAAACCAACAACAAAAAATATCTTGGAAATGGTTAACGCTACAAAAGAATTTGACACAAATTGCATGCTTTAACTATATCTAAATTTTGTTTAGTAAGATCTTGTCTATATCTTACGGTTTATCAGTTAAGTAAAAATCAAGGAATGAATGAATGAAAGAGCACTTCACAGCCTATTCCTAGAAAATTCAAGATATATATATTCTCTTTCTATACAAATGTTTTAATCAAAATCATTACCACCATTTTAGAGAAAATAAAAAAATAGCAATTCATTTTTATGAAAACTTAATTTGAAATCGGGAAGGTTAAATGTTCCTTTTTCTTTTGTTTCCTTCTTTCTTTATTTTTTGATTCAGGAGATCTGGTGGGGAAAGTTTCTTAAAACTCATGTCCCATCACAGGAAGATACTGAATTTAGATACCAAGTTTGATATTTAACCGACTTTTCAATTTTGAGCTATGCTGTCCATAGAAACGCACACATGAGCACGCGCACGCCTTTTTCTAAATATAATTCTTTTCTTTTTGGTTCCAGGGGGCCCCAAAGCGTGCTTCAATTGAGGGAGCCTCATTTCAATACCGCGAAATCTCGAATTTTTGGTTAGAATGCAATACTTCCTATACTACTATAGGTAAGCTTTGGTTAAAGTAATAATTAGTCGTATTCACATTAACTACAATTAATAAATACTAAAAATTTTAAAGCGCATTTCTAAACTAACGCATTGTGGCTTCAGTGCAGCTAGTAGCTCTTGTGAAGGAATTAGAAAAACATTTTTAATGTAACCGCTTGAAGACCACTTAATGGTAATTAGTTTAAACTTAAAGAATATAACTTCCTGAAAATAACTTTTAATTGAAAATGGACTATTTTACCACTAAGAATTAAATTAAACATTTCAAAGACACACGCATTTAATTCATGGCTGTGATGAACGCGCCTAAGCGTATTTGCCAATACAATCTGCCATGCCTCTATTACATTGGCGAGGCATTCTCTCAGGGCCATGTTTATACAACGCGCACTACAAAGGAAATAAAGGTAAGCAGACCAAGGAATACTGAGCGGGTCAAAGGTTCTGTTTTGCATTATAACACGAACTCTGCCCCTGTGCTCTATTTTGCGTTCACCTGTGACCTACAGTACATTCACAAGGGAGAGAATATGTGCCACAGAAGAGTTTCCAACATGTATCTACCTGGGTATTCATCTGCTCCTATAAATAGCTTCACTTATGGCGCATTTCTGTAACTTTAGGTTCCTGACATTCTTACAAACAGAATACAAATGATTCGCAGTTTTGTGAATGATTGCAAGCAACAAAATGGCGAATTAAAATTCTAAGTACTTTTCATTATAAAAATACCCGGTGAAAGGGATTATTATATAGGATGCGGAAAAACAATGTACAGAAAATTCTACAGTAGAAAGACTGTACCGAACTAAGCGTTTTATTGACACTTTCTTCTAATTTTAAAATACTGGTGAAAAAAGTAATTTGACCAACCCATCCTTTACCTGCAAATGGGTGAGAAAATTGGTCTTGAGTGGTAAGAAGAAGCCTGTCCCAGTGTCCTGCAATTGAACACAACAAATTGATTGGAGTAAACTTTTAACAAAATACATTAACAACTAATCTGTTTGATTTTTATTTAAGCAGTGAAAAAAAACACGTAAAGTATTAGTAACGTTATGTGTAACGTATAATAGCACATCATTTTGAGCTATGTGGTTGGCAAACTTGAATTTTCTAATGTATATAATGCGTTTCCATTGTGTAATTGCGTATTATACAATATAAAGAAAGCATAAAGAGTAGTAAAACAGAAAGTGTAATGAATCCATAGTATTAATAATATAACTAGCTGATGCTAATAGCACATTATTACTACAAGTGTGACATATAATGATAACAAATGCTTGATGATGGTATAAGCCGATTATGATTATATTTTACAAGAACTCTTACTCCCTAAGAGAAAAATTAGTTTCCTCTGAACAGCACGCTCAACTACGCTACCTACATTAGCTAAATAACTGGCTAAAGCGAACGATGACTGCACGGTCGCGGTATTTTCTGCCTCCTTTAGAACAGGACAAAACTGGCAGAGTGCAGTATTGGAAGTCGGTGGTGTATGCACAGTACACAGCCTTAACCGGCCTTTTATGAGTGAACCTTAAGACATGGAAACCGTCAAGCAAGCAATATTGCTCCCTAAGGACAACTATACTCGTATTCAATTCAGCCCAAGAAAGATTCCTGTTGTAAACAAACGCACGTACCTTCGCCGCAGCACACCTTACAAACGAATAAAAAATGTTCGTTCCTGCATTAGATTGACATTTCTACTTCAAGTAATAACGACGGTGAAAAAAACATATTATTACAGTAAACGCTTCATTTAAGCATAACATATAATTTGCTTATTACTTTCCCTACTACGTATAGTAAGCAGGGGAAGTATTGTATTCCATCCAAAAATTTGATAGCGAGATTTCACAGGAAATACATGTTTTGAGGTGCACTGAATGCATATAAAGCATTTTTGGAAACATGTCGTGTGTGTGTCTGTGTCTGTCTGTGTGTGTGTGTGTGTGTGTGTGTGTGTCTGTGAACAGCATAACTCAGAAACGAACAGTTGGAAAGACACCAAACTTGGTATTTAGATTCATTATCTTCCAGAGATGCGACACGAAGGTTTTCAAGAAAATCCTCCCACCCCAGATTACCCTTTACATGGAACATTTTTCGAAAATTTTAATTTTTTCAAAAATGGCTCTAACGATTTTGAATAAAATACCATAGGTTTAAGACTTTTTTATGGCAAATGAATTGTATATCTCGAATTTTGTGGGAATGTCTCCAAAAGTATTCTTCAGTGTGAACGACTTTTGCATAACTGGAAAACCATAAGAGATAGACAAACGTTTACTGCACAAAAATGTAGATCTCGTTAAAATACACAATTTATGTCATACAATTTGGTTGTTGGGTGAACCATTTTCGAGATATTGTTGTTATTCTCTAAACTTTTCCAATACTTATACTTTTTTCCAAATGGGAATTCGTTATTCATTATTTTTGACTTGCTAATGCAAAGATAATGGAATACTCGACATAGCAACCAGCTCTTAAAATATTTGACTCTCGCTTAAAGCCTACCAATTCCCCTTGCATCTACAAGAAAATTAGCAATAAGATTAACATCTCGATATCTCGATTAACATGAAGCATATGGAGAATAAGGGTTTGTAAAAATATTTTGTACAAGAGTAGAGAAAGTCATGAGTGTAACATAGATTTTTTTTATTATTATTATTATTATGACACGCGTTGTTTATGAAGGAAAACAACGGTCATGCGAATGGAGCATTGTTTATGTCGCGATCATGGCGGACTGTTTAGCAGGTCAGAGCAATGTAGTTAAACATAGAAGTGACAAAATCCTTATAATGATGAACTATAATTTTGAATGTATTCAAATATTTTATTAGCGTCATGATAGCTTTGTTGTTGTTAAGGGTGCCATTAAATTAACATCGTTAGTAACTGGTGTATCTGTGAATGTTGTTTCCAATGAAGTGAAGGAGGCGGGAACTTGAAAACTCAGAATAAGTATAGGTATCTATGTGTATTTCTTTAGGAGGAGACGACGAATTTGTGAAAACTGCCATAGACTTCAAGGTGCACAGGTTTTTCTTACACCATGAGCCTCTACCATACATAAAGACCGAGCGGGATGACTCAGGCGGTAACATCTGCGACCCGCATTCGGAAGTCTCGGGTTCCCGGTAACTGCCCACTCTGACCATGGTTTTCCCCTGGTGTGTATTCTACCACGATTTCTTCTTTCACCTGTTTCCTCTCATTTCATGTTTCAGGTATGCTTTCGTATCCTGCAGTGCTGGCTGTGCCGGGCAGATGGTGTGGATGCATGCGCGATGGAAAGATTTCTTCCCGTGAACGAGATAAGGTGACCAGTAAATACCAATAACATATATTTTCATATAATTTCTTTATCTAAGCTTGAAATAGTACATTTAGTTTATTTTTCAAATATTGCTGCATGTATTTCTCTAAGCCGCAGTGCTGTTATAGCGAAAGATTGTAAGTGGTTTTGCAACATTGGGAGGTAATGATGGCGTTGGAAAGATTTCTTCCCGTGAACGAGATAAGGGACCGGTTTCAGCAACAGATGCTAAATTTGAACACAATGTTAAACTGATTTAACACTAAAGTTAACAAAAATACTGTTTCATAAAATATATTAACATTAACAATGTGTTAAAGTCGGTGTTAAGTTAACATAGCCATATCCCTGTGTTAAGAAGTTTAACAAATGCTAGGAGTTGAAAAATGGCTGCCGCAAAAGAAGCTGTTGATGCGAGTTTGGTACAATAGACACTTTTTATGCCATTCCTAATAAAAGAACATTAATACGTCATAATAAATTTGAAACGCTGCAAAAGGAGGAATTTTTAAAGCGAAAGACTGCCCAAGGGGTCATGAGCATGGTTTTATGGGAAATACAACAGGTTAGGGTATTACCAACAGAAGCATGCCTCTTTCTCCTATGCTACAAGTGTTGACTGGGTACTTAGATTTTATAGCTACTAACATTTTCATTTGCTTGGTGGGCGATAATGTTGGTATTTCCAAAGCAATTGCTTCAAGAATCAAACGTATTTGTTTCAGGTCTGCTTGATTAATCAGGGCTAACACATTTTCGTCCACTTTAGTTTCAGTGCAGTCTACCACCAGTTTTAAACCGTCTTAAACACACCTAAGTTTCTGGTGCTGCACTTTAGGTTAGAACAAAACTGCCGCTTACTGGAGTTAGGAGAAACGCATTCATCCAATTACTCGCGGATTTTGTCCCAGGCTTCAATTTAATCCTTTAATGTAAGACCGTCGGCTTTTTCACTTGATAATACGTTTATTCTTATTAACCAGATGTTAATTAAGGCGTTTTAAACGGTGAAACATCTATTTCAGTTGACATCGCGATTCTAACCTCAAACAATCGGGAACATCACATGGCAACTGCCATGAATGTACACAGTTGTCTGTTACTCACACAGAGAGCGCAACGATATGTAGAACAAAAGCGCATCGGAGCACGTTCAGAAACAGCGTAGTTTGGCTACCGCCTTCTCAAAAGCTAGGTTCGCAGCAATTTGCTGTAAAAACTTGATGAAACGCACAAGTTTTAACATTACATTAAACTTTGAACACATTGTTAACAAACAACATGGTAGAGTGTTTTAACATCGGTTGGTGAAACCGGCCCGAGGTGTTTTGTGCAGTAAATATAAATAAAGTATATATTCATGTCAATTCTTTATCTATTCTTGAATTAGTATATTTAATTTATTTTCAAATATAGCTGGATGTATTTCATTAAGCCGCGGTGCTGGTATAGGGAAAGATTGTATGTGTTTTATCAACATTGGGAGGTAATAATGACATTTTCTTGAATTCTCGAAAGTAAACAGCTGTTGTGAAGGGAGGCGGCTCAGCCATGCACTCACGAGATGTCAAACGTGGAGTGAAACTATGCACTCTTGTTCATGTGCGGGCCCATCCCCGGACAGGAAAAGCTTGGGTATAAGCTTGAGAAGCACTCGCTGAAATCTCTCGGCAGGGGAAAAACACGTGTCACTCCGAGCCCTTTGCATCTCACACTGCAACGCTACGAGGAAGACCAACTATCTTATTAAGATAAATGACAACTATAAGACCTGAATCACAAATTCGAGAAGAAAGGTTGTTGATTGCGCGTTCTACCGTGAAATCCAGCTTTAAAAAGGAAATCTTTGCTAAGGAAGGTTTGTATTGTTGCAAGTGGCCGCGCCAGGTGTTGTCAGGAAGGAAATTTATTGCAACGTTCCGTGTGCCGCGAAATGAAATTGCTTCAGGTCGACATCGGGAAGGCATCTTCCAGAAGCACCATCTGTGTGGGAATAAAAGTCCTAGCTTTATTAACACTCGGTATGAGATTGTGTTTTCATTCTACCTCACTCGAATACAAAGTGCGCTTTTAACCAAATATAAGCCGGAGAGGTTAGCAAAAAGGAGGTAGACATTTGAAAAGGTCTTACTGAAGTTATGGAACTTAGAAGATACGTGTTTTCTGATGTAAATGTTGTACTTAACA
Source organism: Deroplatys truncata (assembly GCA_030765065.1). Lineage (NCBI taxonomy): Eukaryota > Metazoa > Arthropoda > Insecta > Mantodea > Mantidae > Deroplatys > Deroplatys truncata. The sequence continues at coordinate 212,883,599 of CM060978.1, read as the reverse complement.
TTTACATCAGAGCACATCTGAATAAAAGGGACAAAACTAATTCTGCAGAAACTGTGTAGTTCTCCGTGCGCTTGTTCCCTATCAGTCTCAAGTTGAAATACTATTGCCTGTAGTATTTTCAGTTAATATATGTTTTAAAACAAAATATTTATTTATTTTGGAAAGAATTAACACTAAGTCCTTCTCTTCCGATCTGCTAGATCAAGACAATTAAAAATATATATATTATACATTAAGACTGCATTTAATATACCAGGTGGCTCACACAAGCCGTCCTTAGTTGAAGTTAGTTTATATTTAGATACCACGGATGCCAAAAGGTTTGCCTAAGCAGAACTGCAAAGGTGACTTCATGCCAGCAGAAAGGAGACCACTAAATGAAAGGCCAATACTTGAAAACGAACACTTTAACTGTTATTACTGGTCCGAGAGCTCATTCGGTAGAGAAACTACCTGCTATATGAGTTTTTCCGGTTCGATTCCCGGCTGCGTTCCAGACAATTGTCTTTAAACAAAAACATTTCACCGTATGCCCCGAGTCTGGTATTTGAATGTGAGAGTATCTATGTGTGCGTGTTTGGGGGTGTAATCAGTTATTTAATAACCAACTAGCTCATTAAAAATAATTCAGAATTGCAGCTTGACGCAAACCTGAGAACGCGTGTTAAGTCATTTAGTTCCGTGACAGAATCTACAATCAGTACAGCTATACAACCTATATATAACTATATAACCTTAAATGTGGTTAGAATTAAATTATTTTATAATAATGTATTATTCATAATATCATGCGCAAAAGCATGCCCACCTTGGTGGACGAGCTGATGTAAGGGCTTCTCATGTCTACGTTCTACCTAGAGTGATCCATCATTTCTTAATGTTATTACTTTATGTCCCTCCCAAAAAAGTGCGCGGAAGACAGATACCTCGTCTAAAAGGGTTCAGAAGACAGCCTTAGAGCCTTAGCTGCATTTTGGTGTGTTTTCGCACAGATCGTAACCATATCCATGTGTTAGTTATTGGTAAACGTTATCTTTTTGTCTTCATGACCTGGCTCGAACTGCAAGCAGGTGAACCACGACGCTAATCAGTACGAAAATACCAAGTAAACACATGCAGACAGCTGCACACCTCAGTGACATTTCGCTTTGTATTTGCACTACCCCTTTGAACAGCAGTGATGTGCTAACTTATTTTGCAACTATGTATGTGGGGAAACATAATACTCCAAAGGACGGCTTGTATGGGCCACCTGATACAAGAATGCAACACAAAAGATAACAGGGGAATGATAGGATGGGTTGCATTTATATGAATTTCTCTACCCACTCGTCTACAAACTATTCCTATAAGGAGTATCATTCTATCTATTTATTGTTAAATCTGATAACGTTTAATTCACATTTACAAATTTCGTTTTAGCATACAGTAGGTAAAGGTATAGTCAGATTTTTAGGGAGCATGTCGCTTGGTATGTGATGACTTTGAAATTTCATGCTAAAAAAAATAATGGCGACGTGCCAATTGAGAAAATTATATAAGTATTTGAAAATTCAAACCAAAAACTAAAAATACCTCGGATCTCATTAACTCCACAAAAAGCACATTTTATATAAATTGTGAGATTTACGAAATCTACATTTTTGTGTAAACTGTTGTGTAATCTCTCATGGTTTAACACTTAATAAAAGTCATTCGGAATTACAAGGTCTTCACATGTTATTCTTATAAAATACAAGATGTGCATTTCATTTGTCTAAGAAATATCTTAAATATATGGTATTTTAATAAAAAGCATTAAAACCTTTGAGAAAATAAAAAAAAATCACGAAATGTTTACCATGTAAAGGATAGTTTGGAATTAGTGGATTTTCTTCAAAATTTTGAATTTATCTCACTTTTCATTTTTGAGTTTTGCTGTTAAAGGATGGACAAACAAGAACTTGTTACTCTAAAAAAAATTACGTGTTTTGGATTCAGGGAAGCTCAAAACTTTTATTTTTGGCGAAATTTCGGTTTATATTCTTTTACTACAGGTAAGTAATAGAGAAAGTAATAAAAGAATAGAAACAAATAAACTCCTTTTGAACAAATATAATACTCAAGTAACTTCAATAATACATTATTATTATTATTATTATTATTATTATTGCTAATTTAATACCAAAATTGATTTAAAGTTCATACCAAAGGAAAAAGGGCGAGAAGTAGTGCTATTTTAATTTACATTTGAATTCTGCCATCCTGACAGTTCATGAGGGCGAGAATTTCAAATACGATGAAGTGATGCTCTTAATGCTAATGAGTAGTGTGTGCTCGGGGACGAGGAGACATGGCTATGTGCTTAGTATCATGTGACATTTAAAACAATCGAAGGTCAATCCAATGAAGGATGAAGGTATCATGACGCAGCGGCTATGGCCTAAGGTTATCGGAGTTCGGCGCCAGGTAGTAGGAGATAAACAAAGATAAGTCACGCTCTCGCCCGGCGTAAACACCAAAAGCGCTATTGACAGATAACCAGAATCTTCTGGAAGTTTCCTTCCACCCACCTCGAGAAAGTGCCCAAAAAGTTCTAGAATTTTCTGTGGAAGATTCCATTGGCTATATAAGCAAGCGATTTCGCGAGAGTTGGTGAGTTAGCCAGTGCGTTTCTGGTGCGCTATCAGGTGCGGTTCTACAAATGGGTTTGTGACGACATCTGTGACGTGTAATGAGTGCAGGAGGGATTAAGAAGTCGTATGTTTGACTCCCCAGTGAGTGAACCTCCCGGAAGAATTGACTATGTTGTGCATATTTCATTACGTCGCTATGCCAAGAAGGAAAGCGTAGTGATGAGGAAATTGAAGACTTCATATTATGAAGTGACTGTGTGGACTAAGTGAAGGCCCATAAAGTTGAACTAGATAAAGCTTGAGGTAGATTAGAGAAGTGGCAGTTGAAAAATTGGACAAAGTATGGAAGATTTTATATAGGAGACTAGGATAAATGAAGGTACCTCATTCAGTCAATTAACATTTTGACAACTGCTCATGCAGAGGTTTATATTGTAAAATTTTGGACTGTAGAGATTTAGCAAGGACGTATTGTAGTTTGCTTGTTTCCTCAGTAAAGCAATAGCATTTTGGAGAAGCGAACATGTTAGATCAAAATTGTCATTCATAACCAAATTTAACAGGAAGTATCGATTGTCAGATATTCGGATGCAATTTTAGTATAAATAGAAGAACAAAACTTAGATAAGTGTACATGTGCCTAATTTCCAAATGATGAGCGGAACGATTCATACACCTTTAAAGAATAAAGCAAGGAAAGACACAGGATTAAAATTTTATAAAATTATAGCTGCTCCTATACTGTTTTATGGGTATGAAACTAGGGTAATAACAAAGAAGTTGAAATGTAGAATACATGCTGCAAATATGAATTTCCTCGGAAGAACAAAAGGCTTTAAAAAAGTAAACAATACACGTAATGGAGATTAGAATCAATATACTGAATGGAAGGGAACTTATTACATTCCTTCTAATATACGTACTTCATAGAGCTATTACAAACAAAAATGTATAATAGCATTTTGTTCTGTATGCAGCCGTTTTAGAAAAATAAGATTAAATATTTGATCATTTATTCTACGAAAATGTATGAAAATAATAGTCTGTTACTTGTAAGATGGATAGATTAAGCTATTTCTGACCTAGTGAATGTAACTATGTGACATTTTACAGGGTTTTGAAATAATTAATAATTTTCCGAACAGCGCTTTGCAGATTTAATAAGTTGGACACACAGTCAACGTTGCTAGGTCAAGGTAGGTCAGTTTGAGAACCGGCTCCCGGACGTACACAAAACAGCATACCTGAACTGGGAGATGGGGGACTGGCGAATGTGCTTTCCACAAGAGCATTAATCCAAACAAACACGACGAAAGGGTAGTATAACGTTCTGGCGAAATGACAAGTACAACTTGGTAGCCATTTGCCTACACTAGCAGTATAGAAGCAATGTCTTCATTGTGCAATAAGCATTTCGCGGTTGTCGACTCAGAAGCACATCATGTTTATGTCAGCTCCGCTAGAAGTTGAGTAATTATTATTGGAGTAACATCGTACGACGTACTGAAACTCACTGTTTAGTTATAAAAGAACTTTAGGTGTGCTTAGTGGATAATCACAGGTACAGCACAAGGTTTACGAGATGCCAGTCTTTTCAAATCGTGAGTAGCTCGATAACAATTATCTACACTCAATTACGCGCTACAGACCAAAAGTGAAACCTGTGAATGCGCTGAACTACTAGTGTTTTGAAAGGAGGAGTCCTACTCCCGCTAGCTATGCTGCGATGTTGCCAGCGTGTGCGTTTTATGATCTCAAAAAACCTAAAATATCTCCGCATAAAATGGTCATAGGAAAAACAGAAAGATACAAAATATGTTCCAAATTATAAACTCTGTAAACGGTTTAAATTGATTTCATGACTTCCCTTCCACCCGGTATATTCAGTAAATGTTAAATCAAGAAATATGAAGAAATATTGTAGCAACATCTGAAAACAATGGAGCCAACTAGAATGCCTAAAGCAGGATATCATTATAGGACAGGGGAATTTAGGAAGACCTATGAGAAGATGAAAAGGAGAACTGACAGGGTGGAACTGGCAATTTGCCTAGTCCATGAAGTGGAGGAGGAGGAGGAGAATAAGAACAAGAAGCTGGGTATTTAGGTTCGATGCATGGTCACACAGTAGCAGAAATTTGACATCACATTAATTGAGCTGTTTTTAAGTTTAAGCGGTAGATTCTGTGCTACACGTTTCAATAATTTTTTTGGGGGGTTTGAGTTAATGAGGTCAATGATATTGCCTTTTATCATGATGCGTAAAATATCGTTCAAATTAATGTTCCGTAGTTTATGCAGCATGATCAAAGCCTGCTGTTTTAGTGAATTTAGTTTCAATCAGAACTTTTATCCCACATTCACCAATATTACTGGTTGTTTACTTTTAAAATTCAATTTTGCACACAAGTTGTCTTTTTAGAAAATTCACTTAAATATTTTTTCACAGCATGGACTATTTTTCTCAGCTTAAAGCAGATGCATGAACATAATAAAGCTAATCATAAGGAATCACGTGTAATTGTGAATATCAAAGCATTAACTCTCTTCATTTAATTTTGTGATGACCAGCTCTCACTTGAACTATTCCATGAAACTAAATGATCTATCTTTCTCTTACATCTCCTTCCAGTTGGAAAAACTTGTCCAGTGACAGTCACAAGTTCCTTAAACCTATAAAAAGATCTAAAATTGACTCATCAGTTGGTTTAAAAGCTGTTTGTTTGTACTGAAGGACATAGCAAACAACTTATATTTAAGCAATGAAAATAAGCTCCCTTACAGGAGCTCTGCAGAATGATTTCCAAAGATATTTTTCCAAACATGCATTCGAGAGTGCTTATCTCTCTTATGGATTACAGACCTTGACTTATCGTAACGCTAAATAAAACATAGAAATTCTTGACTTGTACAAGTTTTCATTGTAGCACGGCTATTAGAAACTTGTTTTCTAAATACCAACATGCTGTAACAGGAATGCAATTGTCTTTTACTCGTGTGTCTTAAGCTATTACAAGAAGTCTAATAAAAGCACATTACTGCATCAAAGTAAACTTACAATAAACAAAAACTAAAATAAAACAACAAAGAAAACGATAAGTGGTATGACCAATATAGTCATTTCAAATTAAATTTCATATGAATGGATAAACAAATGTAAGCTAAATTCATTGAAACTTTGGTATAAAGTTCATTTATCCATTCATGAAAAATAACAAATCTGTAAGAAATCTTAAATTAAGTACTTGTTTAAAAAGTTGAGTTTGAATTAAATGAATCCACGCCGAGCGAGGTGGCTACACGGTAACGTGCGAGACTCGCATTCGAGAGGTCCTGGGTACGATTCCCATTATCCGCCCGCCCTGACCTTGGCAATTTCATGGTTTTCCCTGGTCGGTAGATGAATGCTGGGGTGGTTTCTCAACTACCACAATTTCCTTTCAGTCATTTCCCTTTCCTTCCATTTCCTTCTCATTTTTCAGGTGTGCTTCTAGGTTGTGTGGTCGTGACACTGCAGTACAAATGGCGCGGATGCTTGCTCAAAGGAAAGAATACTTCACATGGACACTAGTGGGTTGCTTGGTCGACGTATCGTCCATCGCCCTCTTTTGACAGCTCCAGCAGTGGAACGGGTTTTGAACATGGAGCTGTTAGGGACTTCCGCGTGTCTCTGTGACCTGTCTGCCTGCGGATTGTAGCCTCCTGTGGTTCCTTCACTCAGTCCCATCCTCGTGGGAGGTGTTAGCCATAGTAGATCTATATAGGTCGTGGTGCGCAAGATGTCTCTCTCTGTTGCACAGAGCGGTACATAAGCGCTCTGGCCGGGAATTCCACGGCAGTCTTGTGCGACAATCTGAATGAACGCAAGGCTACGGGCTCTTCCACTTATCGGACATGTGGCAGCGGGCTTCAGTCAGCTGTTATTGCTCCTTGTGTATAGACGCGAGACGCGTGTGTATTTGTGTGCGATTGAATTATCGGATTATTGCAACCCAGAAATGGTACTCACATTGTCACATGAACAAAGACTTTTTATGTACGACATGTATGTGAAAACCGACTCATGTAGACAGATGTGTAGGCAATTTCACGATAAATTTCCTGGTGTTCCAGTTCCGAGTAGAAAAAACAGTTATATCTAGTGAATAAAGTGAAGAGAACTGGATCATTTAATGTTGTTGTAAATTGTAAAAAGAAACAAAGGTCTCTAACAGAACAAAAACTTGATGAAATTGGCGAAGCATTTGAACGTTCTCCGAATAAATGTTTACGACGTGTAACACAAGCCAGTGTTTCAAAAACTTCAGTACATAAACTCAGAACTCTCAAAAATAATGTGTATAGGAATAATCCGCGCACCATAGACGATCTTAAAAACAATATCGGAAGAGAAATTAGGGAAATTACGCAACAAAAGCTTATGTGTGTGAATGGTAACTTCATCAGAAGGTGCCAAGAATGTTTATCTGCCAAAGGACACCACTTTCAACACCGACTGTGAAAAAGGTTAGTAATGATAAAATAAAAAGTAATTGTTTGTTCAATAGGTAATCAATATATTGTAACAATCATCATAAAATCAGTAATAATATGGTGTTAGTATTAATAATGAGAATAATAAACAGATTTACTGAATATAGCGTGCGGAACACGCATCGCGACTACCGGCCAGATGGCTGAAAGACCGCTGTGTATAACCTTACCTATACTATAGAATGCAGAGGAATGACGCCAGTTTACTGACCACCCCTTGCTGGTAATACCCAGTCCTCCAGACCTAGGTATCCCGGCTTCACAATGAATTCTTCCCTAGTGAGTGTACCTCGTACCGAAAGCGTCCAACGCGAGAAAACACTATTGGTCCTCGTTGCACCACGTTCCGGAAAAGCGCTTGCAAAGTTGGTATGCATATAAATCATATTCAGCCCATACCACAGCAAAGACGTCCAAAATAGGACTCGCGGTTACATCGTGCGTCGCGATTACATTCCCGTAATCGCTGGTAATCAACAGTGTCTTTCCTACCTTTGCGCGCAACTAAGCAGCTTACTTTAACACACTCTACCGAGGTCAGTCTATCGATAGCCTTGAGAGACGCTTATACACACAGATTGAACAATGGGTGTGCTACGAATAATAGCATTGTCAACTCCTTCAACATCAAAGAAGAGGAAGTTCCATACGGAATGGGAATACCTGTTTTTATTGTTCTGAATATAGCGAGAACATTAAGGGTCTTATATGTTCGAAAATTATACATGGCATACTACGAAGTAATATACAACAGCACTATTGCACATGTCATGTTGAATATGCAGAACTGAAAGGTATTATTATTATTATTGTTATTATAGAACTGCAGATTACCTGTATGGCGTTAATTGATTCATTATTTTAGGATTGGAACGAGCCAAGAAACTAACCGAGCTAAAGGAGAAGCACACTGTTCCTGCTACTAAATAACAAAATATGACAGAAAAACAAATATTGGTTAGTTACGTTGTGGCGTGGAACATAGGTAAAATCCTTAAATATTTTCAAAAGGGGGAGTTTGTTAAATCATGTATAATGGACATGGTAAAAATTGTGGGGCCCAGGAACTGATTAATTTTAAAAACAACCTGCACCTTTCACGACAAAGTATCTCCCGAAGAATGGAGTAGCTATCCACTGATACAAGTAGACAAGTGAATGTGAAAATCCGTAAATTTATGTACGTCTCTCTAGCTCTTGATAAAAGCGCAGATTTAATTGACACAGCTCAGTTGGCAATATTTGTAGGAGAAGCTGATGAAGAATTAAATGTCGATGTGTATGTTCTAGAATTATTTCCTTTGGAAGACACTACTAAAGAAGAAGACATATTCAAAGCTAAGTGTTTCTTTGTAATTAAACACTGCTACTGTGTAACCCTGCAAATAATACAGTTCTCTGAATGAGTAAATTCATTTCGAACAGTCATATGCGTCCACTCTGAACAGGACACCTCTTGCTGTCTGTGTTACTCGCTAACAGTGCAGCCGTTGCGACTGCTATGCGGGTTGCGTTTCAGTATGACTCGGAGCTGAAGGCTGTTTTGGCCGCCCTTGCCATACAGTAACGTATATCATCATAGCCTGGGTTAGCAATGTAGTCGTTAAGCATTGCTCTCCTAGGTCAGCTTATCCCCACTGATCGTTGCAATGTTATGATAGGAAATAAACTTTCAGAAAAATCTATATCACTAGTTGCAAAACCGTTTGATCAGATACGCGTTAACTTAGCTCAAGAGAACTAAAACACCCCTAAGGGCTGGTTTGCAATTACTGATCTATAACTAGGTATATCGTTTTCAGTTAGTTTGCAGTTTCAGCCGTGGTTGACGCGGCGAAGGATTAGAAATATTTCCTATACAGTGGAATATTGTTTTTTCCGTTTTATAACACCCCTCAAAGCGTATTGATTAAGACTTGTATGGGATTTTTCCTTTCTCATTTGAAAATTAAGACCTGGAGTATTTAAACTCTCAAAGCAATCACAGCCTTTAACATATGTATTAAATCTACTTAAAAAATCTGATGTGTTACACTCACATGACTTTCTCTACTCTTGTACAAACTATTTTTACAAACACTTATTCTCCATAAGCTTCATGTTAATCGAGATATTGAGATGTTAATCTTATTGCTAATTTTCTTGTAGATGCAAGGGGAATTGCTAGGCTTTAAGCGATAGTCATTTGTTTTAAGGGCTGGTTGCTATGTGGAGCATTCCATTCTCTTTGCATTACCAGGACAAAAAAATTAATAATGAATTCCCGTATGAGAAAAAGTATAAGTATTGGAAAATTTAAGGGAATAAATTCTCGAAAATGGTTCACTCAACAACAAAAATGTATATGAACATAAATTGTGTATTTTAACGCAATCTACATTTTTGTATAGTTAAACCATATCTCTTATGGTTTACCAGTTATACAAAAGTTGTTCACAATGAAGAATCCTTTTGGAGACATTCCCAGAAAATTCAAAATATACATTTTATTTGTCATAAAAATGTCAAACTTATGGTATTTTATTCAAAATAGTTAGAGACATTTCTGAGAAAATTAAAATTTTCGAAAAATTTTCCATGTAAAGGGTAATTAGGGTGGGGGATTTTCTTGAAAACCTTCGTGTCGTATCCCTGGAAGATACTGAATCTAAATACCAAGTTTGGTGATTATTCGACTGTTCGTTTCCGAGTTATGCTGTTCACAGACAGACACACAGACACACGGACATGTTTCCAAAAATAATTTTTGGGGGATTCAGGAGGCCTCAAAACATGTATTTCCGATGAAATCTCTGTATCGAATTTTTGGGTGGAATACAATACTTCTCCTACTTACTATACGTAGTTGAGAAAGTAAACAGTCTTAACGATTTTCGATTTTGGATAAATGTGATGGTAACATGTAAGATGGACTAGGCAGAAGCCATTTCTTTTTAATTTGTCCGTATGTATGGATGCTAATATTATCTGAAAAACGTTTTATCCGCTTACTGTGCAATACTGTAATTAGTGTTATAAAATATAACTCCAAAACTATGACAGATACAACGCAGTGATTACATGAATGTTTTTTCCTCTAGATCAGAGCTACAGAACCTGTGCTTCGCGAGCCCTACAGACTCCGTGTGCACTTCACAGGGACTCCAAGGACCCTCTAAGAAAATAAGTAAATTTAATTAAAGAATTAGAAACAATCAGTAGAACCAGAGAGGAAGAATGTTTTCGCACAAAACCTTGCGAGTGAAAATCCAATTACATGCCTCAGTTTTGGAATCGTGATAGCGGAAGTACAGCTCAAAGCGTCTTCTACGTAACTAGGTAGTCAGTTCACATGACCAGAGAAAGTGAAATAGTGAGTTAGGGGGTAGGAGTGGCGCTGAAGAGCCGATGTTGTTGCTGTTTGCTGGTGCGAAGTTAAAGGGACGTTAAGAAGGATTTTGCAGGAACCCGCCAATACTTCCCCCTCCAGCTACTCCTGAGTGCGTCAATATGCTCTCAAGATAGGAGGTCACATCTTTGGATGCAAATTATCATAGCGTGAGACACTCAGAAATGAAGCTGAACGATGAGTAACATTTCGAAGAATAATTAGCGAATATGTATTTCATTTTAACCAGATGCGGTGATTAAATAGGTCTCATTGAGTTTACTGTATGGTTGTTATTGTTGCTCTGGCAATCATTTAATATCCTTTTGAAACAAATGGTTTATTTTATTAAGCTTTGGATGAACTTTCATGTATGGACATGTGTATTGTGAGAGTGGAAAACTGAGATATATAGGAAAATTCAAAGCTTCAAGTGTATGGACAAAGAGCAAACGTTTAATAGATATCTCTTTACTTTACATTTTCCCTCTTCTTCCTCCACAATAAGGACTAAGGAGCTCTGACATAATAATTGCCTCCAAGAAGGGCTCCGCGAGCCCAAAAGGTGTTTGGAATGCCTACTGTGCTAAAAATGTAGTAAATACTTCTTATTCCATCTACAAAGGAACAGCTGGTATGTGACGTCTGTCTGTGGGTCGATCGGTTGGGTGAAATGAGCAGCGATGAGATCTGCAAGGAGACGGAGTTACAGTTCAGAAAACTTGATATTTGGCTAGCTAGCGATAAGTGATCAAAGTGAACAGCCTGAGTGGTTACGGCCAGTAATCCTGTATAAAGCTACGGAAGTGTGCCGCAAAGTCTCTGATGTGACATACATAAAAAGGGACAAATAAGCGGTGAAGAAGTTATGAATGCTAGAATACGAGTATACGAGTTGGCTTAAATTGCTGTATTAGAATCCGTAATTTAATTGCTTTACTGGGATGGGAAGCTAATTTTAGATAAATATTTCAAGCAGAAGTAGTTACAAAATCTAACAATTTTATGTTGTTTGAGAGCGATGTTAAGTCATTTCGCTTTATTTCTTGAAGATATATCACTTAAATTAGGAGAATGTACCACTAAAATTTCGTGAAAATCTCAGGAAAACGATCCTTAAGACTGCACATTCAAATAATAATTTTAAAACTTATTTTTTTACATTTGATATTGTGGTAGTCTGCCTTTACATCAATAAGATAAACAAATTGCAATTAAAATTAATTTTCATTTTAAAATTTGAGTTTTGAGACTTTTTTCCTCAGCGGGTTTGCTCCTTAAAAATACTTTAGATTTCATCCAATACGTCAGAACATTTTCATGCACATTATGAAAATTGAAACAATAAAAAGTCATAAGTATTTAATGCTCTGGCAGTTTTTGAGTAATTGATCTTTAAAGCAAAAAAGAGATATTAAAAATACACATTTATAATAATAAGTTTTAACAATTACACTAGTCTGCATGATATCGGCGACTGAAAACTAATAAGTGATTCTGACTCACTTTTTTATGCTGATTTCAGAACTTCTTTTACTTTGTTTCTGTCACGTACAGTTTTTTCGCAATTTCACTTCAAAAATATAAAGATATTGCTACCGCCACTTACACATAAAATTGGGCTTGATGAAGTAAGTTGTAAGAGCTCTACCAGGATGGACCCTGCTTCAAGTACCTTTCCAAGAAATTTCCTTTCATTACACAACACAAATTAAAGACTGGAATTTTTATTGGTCCTCAAATAAAGAAATTGATAAAGGATGAAGATTTTGAGAAGACAATGGTTGAGAGAGAAATAGAAGCATGGACCGCCTTCCGATCAGTTACTGAAAACTTCTTAGGCAATAACAAAGATCCTAATTACAAGGCCATTGTCGAAACAATGTTGGAACATTTCAAGAAGATGGGTTGTAACATGACTGTAAAGGTGCACTTTCTGCATTCACATATCGACTACTTTCCAGAAAATCTGGGACATTATAGTGAAGATCAGGTTGAACGTTTTCACCAAGATATTAAGGAAATGGAGAGGAGGTACCAGGGGAGATGGAATGAAACTACGATGACCGACTACTGTTGATGTTGAGGAGGGACAGTCATCTTCAAGGATCTGCAAGGAAGTCAAAGAAGAGAAAGTTTGAAAAAAATTAAATGGCACACTTTGGCTTCTTGTTTTGTTTAAATGTAGACATGAAATAAACTAGGGGAGTTCTTGAGAGTATTTTTAAAATGTTTCTTGAATAAAAACTTACCTTGCGTGAGATGTTATTTCAATAATTTCTACTCTGTTTAGTAAAATTGTCAAAACATTACTTATTTTGTGTAAAAGCTGACGTGATAGAAAAAAAACGGTAGTTATTTCTGGAATCAGCATAAAAAGCTGATTCAGGAATACCTACTTTTAAGAAATCATCTGACAAAAAGTTTGAAAATGCAGACTAGTGTTATTTGCTTTTGAACTAAAATTACGAATAAAACATTATATGATGTTTTTTCTTGTATTGTGAACAGAAAACAGAATAGTTAGTGAAATAAATTTTATTTTGATCAACGTTATCATGTACAACTTCTGACGCAGAACAATGAAACTCGTTTTTAAACCTCAATAATTTGAAAACTAAGGAAGATGCCAAAAGAAGTTTCAAACTGTTCAATGCAAAAGTATAAATTTTCAGACAAATTGACGAAAACGTGAGAAAATAGCTTTTTCAAGGGTATATTTCCCTTAAAACCAAAGAACAGAGGTGAAAAAACGCCATTCTTATTTGTTCTTTCTGTTATACGAAGGTCCAATCAATAGACTGTGGCAAAATTAATAATGAAATTAGGAGAGTGCCAACCTCTACGGCATTCGTCACTGCTTTGAAGTACTACCCCCTTCCACTGGTTCCCATTGGCCCGTTCTCAGAATGAATTCATTTTCATTACTCTTTATGAATGATTCTCTCTCACTCTATGCACCTCGGAGATATTTATATCCATTCCGAGGCAAGGGGGTAATCATCCACGCCGGATGAGTGGCTGGAGCAACAGTCTGCAAACTTTACTGCCATCTGACAGCTGCTACTGTAACTTAAGTGAACAAATTGATGGTAGTTTTCATTTGCTTGTCCCGACGATGCTTGTGAGCATCATCACTAAAAGCTCTGCCCTCTTTAGAGACGAGGTGAATGTTGATTTCAGAAACTGTGTGCATTCAAAATCGACAGTAGGCTGAAACAAGGGAATGCAGATGTAACGGCCATTTTGAATTGAGGCGCAATTTTACGCATGTTGTTACTTAGACGCGCATGCGCAAAGCAGTATAAAACTTTGATTTTCTCAGGGTTACGTAGAAGAGTTCAGGCAGTATTTTTAACATTTAAACGATATCAGTCTAATTATATAAAATAAAATAACAGTCCGCCTTAAAGCAATATGTGTATAAATAATACATAAAATGTACGTAACAGTCATTGTATTATGTTTATATTATTATGTACCTGTATAATAATGTTATGTGAATGTATTATGTAATTGAAGAATGTAGGAGCTGTGAGAATAGAAGCCGAAAGTTGCTAACAATTAGGTAACCCTGAGACAACAATAAATTAGAACGTTTAATAATGCTATTAGTAGTTCTTGGAACAATAATGTAATATTTAAAACAGTTCATAAATAGCCAATCAAAAACCAGAAAAAGCTTAAGTTAAATAAAAGTATTCTATTGGAGTAAAATTAGTCAATCAAAAACTTGAAAGTAGTAAATGTACGAATTTAAGCGATAGAAGCCAGACACTACTAGGCAGCGTTCCTGAGCACTTTGATACGGTACAGGTTAAATGTAAGACATAAAACTTCATTACGGCAAGAATAAAAATAAAGTTTACGTGTTAAAAACTGCAATTAATAAATAATCCCACAGTTCTATAGTATGATACATCAGTAAAGTGTTATTTAATCGTGTGAAAGATTAATAAACAAGAGTGAAGTAAAAAATAATAATTTGTGTAAGCGTTCATTCTTTAGCCACCCCACCCCTGCGAAGAGATACATGTTTCTACAAATTACTACTGACGCAGCCGAGGCATACAAATATAATATTTAAATAAACATTCAAATTACAAAGTTGATTTTTAAACGTGGGGGTGAAGGCCACCGGAAACCTTTTATCGTACGCGGGGCTGCAACTACTTCAAGTTTGATGCTCAAAGCGTGGTGCTAAAATAATAACGTAAAGATAAAGTACTTCAACGTATGATCACTGTTGTTCATTAATAAAGTATTTTATGACTTAACACACGCCTTAAGGATTAGTGAGAATAAAACCTACGTTTCAAGGGGTTGCAGCCTTCCACGTCGGGGATCTGTCGACTTATGTTGTAAGACATCATCTTACGCTTCCGAGCTCTTAGGCTCCATACACAATGAGGACGTTAAACATAACACAGCATAAACTTGGACGTAGGGGTAGCGCAACAACTTCACACGGGCTTCTGGATCCGTAAATTGCATACGAATATCTTCCGAGCGTACCACAGGTTTCAAAATGAACAACACAACCAATAGTATCAATACGAACATTCACCTAGACTTTATAAATAAATAGGACACAAAAAGGTTTTGAACCAAGTAAACAACAAGGCTGCGCCTCGGGTCAGTACTTAAAATGGCGTTGCATGGCCTAATCGGCCTAATGGATGAGCGGCATGATGCTGCAGTAGATGGCATAAAATCTCGCATCATGATCGTGTGCTGTTCAGAAGCTGGCAGTGCACATGAAGGTAAATGGAAGCATAAAGTTCAGGAGTTGGCAATCTCTTGCGTTACGTGACTTCATGTGAATGCTTCCATTAAATAATATGGCTGCAAAGTCTGCGTTTATGCTGCTTTTGCGTTTACTTTCATTGTGAGTGTGAAGGGATAAATGTCCATATTTGGCTTTCTTTCTTTTCTTGTTTTTAGATTCGTTTTAGAGAGATAGATACTTTATTTGTACATTTTTCATACAGAATCTTATTTGTTTTACAATATTTCACTCATAAACTAACTTAACCTATTGGTACAAATTTTCTTGCCAGCTATACTACTTCTTTTGTCCTCTGTCTCATCTAACCATCCCTTGCTGCCTTTTATCCCTATTGCCCATCCACCCTTCTGCCTTTCTTATCCCTGTTACTTTTCTAATCCATTTCTCTTTTACTTTCTTTAGAAAATCCCCCATACTCTTATTTTTCTTTTGTTCTCTTCTTGTTAACATCTTAATTGCTACTATTTTTCCATCCATTTTTTCCCATTTATCCTCCCATACCTCTCTTCTCCATTCTGTCAATTCTTTACATTCTATCATATAATGCTCACTACCCCCGCAAAATTCACAAATTCCGTTTTATCGACCTCTTATCACTATCAGATACAATGATCCTGTTCTCATCTATGCAAACGCTTCTTTTTCCGCTCTAACACAATAATCAACATACCTTCTCTTCCCTATTTCCCTTTTACTAATCTACAAAATCCTAGTGACTTTTTATTCTCTAAGCTTCCCCAAATCTCTTGTCTTTCTATGTCCTCCACTCTGCTTCTTACTGTTATCCAGAAGCCATTGCTATTTCTTTCTCCTGCTCTCCAAATATCCCCCATTCCTATCTATATAATTTTTTCTACCCCAGTCCAAGAGCTATTTTTGTTTTTATTTCTTTGTTTGTTGTTCCATGCAAATCCTTAAACTTTCCCCTTCATCTTTTCTCATGCATCTAAACCAAAATTTCAATATCCTTTCTAGTATCACTCCCTTTATTCTTGTTCTTCCTAATGCCACTAATGCTACTTCCCCAGGTGCTGATCTTGGCAACCCCAATAGCACTTTACAGAACATTCTATAGCTCTGATCTACTTTTTGTTTAATTCGGATCCCCCCCAAATTTCTATCACATATAACATTCTTGCTTCTACCAATGCTTCATACATTCTTACTATTGGGGGAAAGGATTTCATTATAATAGGATTTCATTATAATACTTAGGATTAGCGGGAAGGGTTACTTATTTATTCCGCCTTTGTTTAAATACGTAATTGACTTTGTACAAAACAAACAATTACTAGGTGTTCAAAATATATAGTTCGGAATAATTTTCTCAATATAATAATCTGATAACGAAATCAGGAACCTTGCACGTAGCCACTGTGGTAACGAAGGAATAACTTTAGGGGAAATGTCAAAACTCTAGCACAATAACGCATTAATAATAAAACTGGGCTCCTCTGTGATGTGCAACTTTCTTGACCTTTTACCCAAGCTATACAGTGGCTAGAATTATGTACGAAAAATAGAGGAGGTTACGCTGGCAGAGGGTGGGTCTATATTTGTCAGCACCAATCTAAATAGCTGCGTTCCAAAATGAGCCACATTTTATCCCCTGAGTATATGTTTGCCCTCAAAAATAACAATGAGGATGATTATTATTATTATCAAGATTAAAACAACCTTTTAAATTTTTTCAAAAGGTCGTCCACACTTTTGCCTGTGTTGTGTGCGTCACAAAACTTTTTTCTCCACCAAAAATAAAAGTACTCTGTTTAAAACATGGGCTAAGAAACTACCAATGGAGTTATTCATGCCACTATGTTTTATTGTATTTTAGTAAGGTACTTTTTTACCCCTTGAGGTTCGCCATAGTAACGCGTGCGACTCACATTCGGGAGTCCCGGGATCGATTACCGGGACCGCCCACTATGACCCATGGTTTTTTGGGGGGGGAGGTTTTCCGGGTCGTCAGGCGAATGCTGGACTGGTTTCTTTCGCCCCCGAATTTCCAGTCCCTACATTTTGTTCCATTCATCTCATTTCCTTTATGCTTCAAGAAATGAAGGTCTGTTTCAGGTTTGGAAGTGTAGGCGATGGTGTTTCTGTGCGGCGTGGCAGGAAAAAGGACGCTCTCTGTGAAGCATTCTCGACCCTGGGCTTTCGGTTATTTGCCGGGGTAAACGGACCGCCCCTTTCGGAACGGGGTGTTGAACTCTGTGTGGGGGCTGCGGTCCCCAGTGTCGGGGCGTCTCAATCTGGAAACTTTAGGGACCTGTCATTGCTGTGCCATCACTTCTGGGAGCATACCCTTGTAGGGGGCATAAATACAATATCCTCACTGGGGCTGCGCCTGAGTTCCCTCGGAATATAAAAAGAAGTTGTTTTGGGTTTCCATTTTAATCTTCCTGCCAGTTCTGGTGTACTTTTCAAAATATTCCACCCTTCAGTGCAGTCGTTCATTACACAGGAGCAGCAAATTTACCAAGGTAGTTAGTCTACATGAAGTTGTTTGCCACTCTACATCTACAACCGTTGCCAAACATTGTACGTCTTGAATTCCGTGCAGCGTGACTCGTTTTCATGCATTTATGAAATTACACATTTCTTAAGGTTAAAAATATAACAAGTAGTCGAAGTAATGGATAATAGCATACAAATATAACCCTTGGGGGAGTGTCTCAACAACGACTTTTTCTTTATCTTTCATAACTGAGGTGATGGTACTGGATATAATACGTTAAGGATGGTAGTGTGGTTATTTTCGCCGCCGCAGCGCCATAACCATTGCTATAGAACGTCGCGACGTAGTGTATGTGTTGTTATGAAAAGAGCTTGCGGTAATATTAATGCATTGTCTTGGCGTTGAGGTTATGAACGCGTAAAACAACTCTCCTAAAATAAAATGGAAGTATCTACTCATATAAATGTGCAATGTTTAAATAAAAAACGTGTTTTAACAGCGCAATCATAAGGCGAGGCACTTTAGAATTCCTCCTGCAAGCACCAAAGGGAAACACGAGCATGTTTGTCATATAAAACATATGTGATGCTAGCAGGTGTGATGCAGACGATACTCATATGTAGCATATTTGCAAACTCGAAAGCTGTAACCTTAACCATCAACATTTTAAAATCTCTAAATTTTAATTTATTTTGTAAATAGTATTCATCAAGTATTGTTTCTGAGCCAAATGACATATTTTAAGGCTAGGGGGCTGTGAGAAGTTATCTAAATTTTAAAATAGCATTAAGGAAATAAATCGATGGTTTTAAATGCATACTGATTAACATGCTAACTTAATTTATTTCTAACTATCTACTTCATTGTTTTATATCTTACAAAATATACCAGATGGTTGGAATATTGAATTGCATTGCTTTTAACGAGGCCATTGTGCAAATCAACGTGAATCTCGATAATGGCGATCTGCTATGATGTTAGAGTATAGATATACAACGGAGGGGGACACCGCGTGCACTACGACCTACATGAGATCAATTGCGACTAAAGGCCTCCAGAAGGAAGGGATGAAGTGATGGAACCGCAGGAGGCTGCAGGCAGACAGGTCACAGAGACGCGCGGTTGTCTCTAAAGGTTTCTGGCTAGAAGACTCGTCCCCTAGTGGAGCTGCCCAGGAAGGGCAATAAACGACCCGTCCCACCAGGCAGCTTCCAGTGTCTATGGGGAATACTCTTTCCTGCCTCGAATCCTAGAAGAGCACCTGAAACGTGAGAAGGAAATGGAATGAAAGGTAGTGGGGGAAAGGAAATTGTAATAGGCCAGAAGCCTACTACTATACACTTACCGACCAGGAAAATCTACGAAAAATCCAAGGTAAGGATGGGCGGTCGGCGGGAATCGAACCCGGGATCCCGGAATGTGAGCCTCACACGTTCTGGAGGAGTCAACTCGCTAAGTTGTCCTATTCTATTAGTATACAGCTCTGAATTGTAAAATCAAGGATAGCTGGTAAGTGAGAATAGCTGTTTTACTGTGTTGAAGGTTTCAAAAACCAACGTAACAAATTGAATCCCACTTTGTTAACGTTAGTTTACTTTCAGGAACCATTTGTACATCACCATTAATAGCATATGACCAGGAGCGGAGGGGGACTTAGAACCTCGGCCCAAGGAGATCTTGTGCCTAGGCTCCTAACGGGGTGACATCGAGAGGGAGGGGTGAGGTGAGAAGAGATAGAGGGCGGCCGGATCAGGAGGAACGAGAGGAGTGGGCAGGGTCCCTACATTTTTCGGGTTGAAACTCTCTGGTACAACCGGCTCTCTCCTCCCTACAGGCCTGCACATCTCACTGGAGGGCCCGGGACTCTGAGACTGGCCCCATTCTGGGGGACGAAGTGTTACAGAGAGCATCCTTTTTTCTTGCTAAGCAAGCCAAGACTCCCGCCGAGACTCGCACCCAACCAGCAGATGAAGGGTGAAGTGAAATAAGAATGGAGGTGAAATGGAAGGACAGGAAATTTGGAGGATGTAACTAACCTTCCCAGCACTCGCCTAGCGACCCGGGGAAATCCCCGGAAAAGCCCATGGGTCAGGAAGGTCGGCCGCAGAAATCGAACCCATCACCTTAGAAGCCACCTCGCTCGGTAACAGCATAAAAATAAATTTTGCTTATCGTCTGTATCAGCAAATTGAACACAGCCTTACATTTAAACCCTGGAATAACATTTATCAGTGCCAGAGACCCTTACACTATTGCATGAATTATATTTTCAAGGTTCACAAACACTGGGCTGTTTTGTAGTTGAGGATGGTAGTAATACTCCACCAAGTGTATCAAAATTATACTTATTGCTTGTCAATGGTTACTATTCTCGCTCTTCCTAGAAGTTCGATAATGGCAAACATTTCCAAGAAATGTAGAGTTTTAAATAAAATTATGTGAAACTAGCCGAAAGCAGTTTTAATCATGTGCAACGGCCACGAAAGCCTACTAAAAAGAGGTGAATGTTGCGTTTACACACTGATATACCTGGTCGGTTAGCCACGTAATATCTTATGCGGGAGACAAGGATGGGAAAATTATTTTGCCCAATACACTTATTCGGTTTCAGAGAACTCAAATACAGTTGAAACAACATACAGACAGTCCTTGGGCAATTAGTGAGTTTTAATTTAAAATGCACGTACTTGTCTAGTCTTTCATAAAAAAAGTTCTCGCAGAAATTATGTTTAGCTTGAAATTGGCACCTTGTTGACAATTGACACACATGCAGAGAGAGAGAGAGAGAGAGAGAGAGCGAAATCGACAGCAAGAGAGAGAGAGAAATAGCGCATTTGGGTAGGAAAAATATGGTTTTGTTTTTGATCTGGGAATGAGGTAACCAATGGAAGCACTTTTATTGTTTCTTTGAAAATATCCTATTTATTTTCATATTATCATTTCTAGTAAATCTAAAAGCATTTCAAGAGGAGTCCGTTGGTTCCTTATAGCAAGCGAATTCCATTAACATAAAGAAACTAAGCTGAAATTGTACATAGTGTGTAGTGAGAGATTAAAGAGATTAAAACTAAGTGTCATCTAAACAGTGCTGTACAAGAATAGGAAAGAGGAGAAAAGCAACCAATTCATATAACTAACCTAGACAAGGTGGCTACTGACTACAGGAGCCAGAAATGTAACCCTTTAAGTTCTGATAACCCAATAATACGCTTAGTTAAGCTACAATCATTGAATCAACCTCTTCATGAGAGCAAGCAAACATAATTGAAGCTATAGATGATACACCACTTAGGGAATATGTCCTAACGGTTGGCAAACTTGCAGGTTCAAGCAACATTAGATATGCATCACATGCATCTAATGCCAGAATCTGCATATACATATCTAGAAAGAGTAGCACATGAATTAGTGACTAAATATTCTTAAGTTAAAATTGCTAATCTACTCTTGGATCTGAGACCTGTCATTACCAAGAGTGTCAGAGGTGTACCTTCTAATGTTAGTCCAGTAATACCCAATAATGTCATAGAAGAAAACATTATTCTGCTTTGGGTATAAAACCAATTTCTTACATAATCCCAGGTATTTTGAGCTTCAGAAGACAAATATTTATCAACCCAACTGATCAAACAAAATACCAAATAACATGCAAATCAGGCTCAGGACATGGGGCCTACTTCACTGACATTAATGTTAAATGCTTCAAGTTTTGAACAAGACAGCCACTTAGCTAAACTGTGCATGAATGATGTTAGTAAAGATAAACAGGGGCGTCTTTTAGGGCATACATACGCTGAACGTTCCTCTTAGCTACTTTTAGTTGCATTTATACCCCGTCTTTAACTACATTGGTCTTATCGGCGATCTTTTCCTTTTTTTGGACTTATTGCCTATTGGCAATGGTGTCAGCTCGTGTAACTCTTGTCGTTGAGTTTCTTGCACTTTGGTTTGTAATCATTAGGTCATACACTCTCATTCATACTTCAGACTACGGGATTCCCTAGCTGGGAATCGAGGCCGGGACCCCTAGTACAACAGGCAGGTGCTCTACCGACTGAGCTATGGGGCCAGCCGCCTTGGTTTTGTGTGTTTAATTTCTTATATTCATTTTGTTTTGTAATAGCCTTAACGCAGGAGGACTAGTTTCTACATCTATTTCGTAGTGATGTTTTTGTAGAGCGTAGTACTGATCAGCTATAATTACCTAAACTAGCATACACAAGATTTACAAGTCAATCCGACGACGATGACATGTTGGCAAGCTGAGGGGAACCCGAAGGTGTGGTAGACGTGTACCTCCCTTGAATAGGGCTAAACCACGTAAATGCAGGATCTTGGATTTACAGGGTGCCGAATGAAAATAGGGGAGTGAAAGGAGGTAGCAAGAGTTGCCCCTCAACGATTGCCGGTCATGGTGCAACGGCCCTTGTGCATCCCTCGCGCTGATGTAATTTGGTATTTTCAATTGTAAATTTTAAACATCCAGCCAACTTGGTGTGATTTATAGGAGCTCAGTCCAAGCTGTTGTTGGAGGTGCTCTTTGGTTACCGGGTGTGCCCGCATGAAGATGTGCCAGTTTCACTGCCTACATGTAATATGGCTACGATGACCTCCCAGCAAATCCCCTTTATACGCCAGCTTTGAGGCAGTGTTTTTAACACTAAAATGCTTTCAGTCTAATTATATAATATGTAAATTCAATAACAGCCTGCCTTGAAGCAATTTGTGTATGTAATAATTTGTAAAATGTATGTAACAGTCATTGCATATGCTGTATTATTTTATTCATGTGTATTAATGTTATGTGAATATATTACGTAATTTAATAATGTAGGAGCTGTGAGAATAATAGGTTAAAAGTTGCTAACAATGAGGTAACAATGAGATAACTTTGAGAGAATAATGAATTTGAAAGTTTAACAATACTACTTGTGATTCTTGGAAGCAATAATGTAATTTTAGTGACAGTTTATAAAATAGCCAATCAACAACCAGAAAACGCTTTAGTTAAATGAAGGTATTCCACTGGATTAGGAATAGCCAATCAGAGACTTGAAATACAGAAATTCACAAGCTTAGGCGGTTGAAATCAGTTCAGTTACCTGCAGACAGCGTTTGTAACCGGATGCGAGATGCGTTCTCGAGAGATTTAATACGTATTCGTGTGAGACGAAAAATAAGTGTAAGTGTTAAAAAGTATAAGTAATTAATAAAAGAATCTCACAGCTTTATATCAGTGAAGTGTTATTTAAATTGTGTCAAGCATTAATAAAAAGGAGTGAAGTAAAATTATAATCTGTGTAAGCCTATATTCTTAAGTCGCACCACAACCCTGCCAAGACATCCATGTCTCTAAAATAAATACTGACGCAGCCGAGGCAAACATAAATACATAATATTTATAGAAACAGTCAAAATTACAAAGTTAATAATATTTTTATACTTGGGGCAAATAAATGCCATCTTCTTCATCTTTCAGCCGTACACTGTCGTGGTTCTGACTCCGGAGTGCTGTTGAGGTACAGTCAATTGTGTTTCCTTGCAAATAAAATTATTGTACTACATAAACTCAAAATGTGTTTTATGACCGTTATTTAATTCATAAGAATGAGTGACATACCTGAAACATTAGACTTGTTGAACATCTTACGGTGAAAGCCTCTATCCGGTTATACTTATGAAGAGCGATGGGAGTTGAAAGCGAAATGGCCTACTCCGAAATTAAATATTAAGGAGATAAAGCAAACTCGCAATTTCCATTTTAATGGTATTAGAGGTTCACCTGGATAACGAGTAGTTGTGAAGGGAATGAAATATATTGCTGCTTTTGCGTCATGTTTGGTGAAAAATATTTAGAGTAATGCACAAAAGGCATATTTGATTTAAGTAATACTGTTAGAAGAGCATGCAAACTTCAAGAATCAAAGGTGTATTTGTTAAATAAAGAGAAAGTTCAGCTCCTAGGGAGATATCGGATTGATCATGTGTTTTTTCAGAACCTGCACGTCTTCAAACAATAAAACATAATGAACAGATAGCATTAAATAGAGAGGTTCTTGGACGTATAATTCAATTGCGCGAACAAGAATTACCTTTATATGGCCACCAAGAAGATGAAAAATCCAGGGGCAATTATTTAGCACCCTTAAATTTACTTGCTCAAAGTGCATCGAATATACGAGACTATTTACAGTCTGCATCAACACTGCAAAGAACTTCACCTTAGATTTTACAACATTGCTTCCGAATGAAGAGGACTTTATAGGCTATTCCCCGAAAATTCAAGATATACGTTTTATTTCTCATGTAAATATCTTTCATATGTATATTTTAATCAAAATCGTTAGTCAGTTTTTAGAAAATAAAATATTCAAAAATGTTCCATGTAAACAATTTGGGTTGGGTGTATTTTATTAAAAATATTCATGTCGTATCTTTGGAAGATATCGACTTTTGATTTTTGAGTTATGGTGTTCACAGATACATAGACAACAAATATAATTATATATACACACACGGACGTTCCCAAAAATGCTTTATTTGGATTCAGTGCCCCAAAACATGTTATTTCCGTGAAATCTAGGTATCGTATGTTTGGGTGGAATGCACTACTTCCCCACTTACCATACGTAGTAGAGAAAGTAAAAATCTAACCTCAGCATGTTAGCTAATCTAAACATAAGACAGCTATATTCTTATGTCTAACTTATATTCCTATATTGCTGATTGTATCTGTAATGTTTATATAGCAAACGGTTTTAGTATGAATTAGATATGCTGAATGATTTACTAAATCAGCTGCCAAGACCATTTATACTTCTTGGTGACCTTAATGGTTCCAGTACTGATTGGGGTTGTTGCGTAACTGATTCAAGAGGCCATGTTATGTATGAATAGATTAATGGAACAACATGACCTTGTATTACTAACTTCTGGAGAACCAACTTATTTCAGCATGGCTCCAGAAATATTCAGTGCAAATTCCAAATATATCACACAATAATTGTAACTTCATGTACTACTGAAGTAACATATATCAACCCTAAATGGAACTATAAAAAGGCTGAATAGCATAAATTCCATACATCCTTAAATGTAAATATTAAAAACTTATACGTCCCCTCGGGAATTTCACAAAAAATCAATTCACTACATAGTAGAAGAATTTACTAAATTTATACAGGATGCAGCAGATGCATAAATTCCCAAAATCTTATTTCACCCACAAAAGAGACTTGTACCATGCTGGAATGAACATGCAAGATTTTAATTAAAAAGAAGACCGATGCATTTAATAAATACTGGATATACCTCACACTGAATAACAAATTAGCTTCTTAAAACTTAGAGCAACAGTTCCAACAAAAATAAAACAAAGAAAACGAGAATGTTGAATTAATTATGTTCCATCCTTCAAATACCAGACATCACTGCATGCAGTTTGAAATAAAATCATAAAAATTAAAGAAATTAACCAGTGCACCTTCGTAAACGGCTCAACCGATACCACCCCAATTAACTCTCAAAATATAGCTGATCTATTGACAGACACCTTCTAGTCATCTTCTAGCGATGCATATTACAGTAGTGAAGACTTACAAGTTAAATATAACAAAGTTTTAGATCCAAATCATATGTTTGTAGACAGCAACCAACCTTATAATAAACTATTAACTATGAATGAACTTACAGATTCCTTAAACAAATGTAACAGCCACAGCCCTGAACCAGACAATATCTCACATGTAATACCGAAACCTTGCCTCACTGGATACTGTGTCAATGTTTACGTATCTATAACCACTTCTGGGCCAATAAAGCGTTTCCAAATCTATGGCGAAAGGCACTATAATGCTAGTACCCAAACCTCACAAGGATAGCTCTAATCCTCTGAATGATTGACTAATAAATTACACTAGCATGCACGGTTTTCAAGTTAGTTGAAAAAATAGTCAGTGATATATTAAGATGGACTCAACATCACGATTATTTCTCTGATTTACAAAATGGATTCCGCTAATTTCACTCTACATCTAATCATCTCGTTTTGCTTGAATCCGAAATTTGTGAAAACTTCTGTAATTCCCAACAATTAGCTGCAGTAAGCCTGGATATTCAAAAAGGCATATGACACAGCGTGGAAGGAAAACGTCATTAAAAATCAACTGATCTGTAATATCAAGGTAAATATGTCAAGCTTCATTTATAATTTTCAACAGGAAATAAATGTGCAATTCCGTGCTAATGGAGTTCTATCAAAACCATTTACAATAACAAAGGGTTACCTCAAGGGGCAGTATTAAGCGTCAATCTGTTTCTAGTAGCATTAAATGCCATCATGAGCACATAATACCTCATATGAAGACAAGTTTATTTGCTGAAGACTTAGTTCTGTGTTGCAGAGGTAAAAACCTAATAAGTAATCAACTCCTACAGGCAACTATTAACATCATTGAAAAATAGTTCTCGCAGATAGAATTCAGAATCTTCAAAACCAAAGCTTGATGCACATCCTGTTGTAATCCAAAATACTTAAGTTACTCTTCACAGCTTTACGTCAACCAGGAGAAGCTAAAAGCAGTTGACACATTTAAAATACTGGGACTGACATTTCACATAAGGATGACCTAGATGCCGTACATAAAGGGACTAAAATCTAAATATCTTAGAAGATTTAATATCTTAAGATTACTCTCCTCAAATAACTGAGGAGCTAATCAAACTGTTTTGACAAGATCCTACAAGTCAATAATACGGTCTTAAGATGGACTACGGTGCTATTGTGTACAATTCAGCTCCACAAAATACACTTAAAATATTAGACCCAGAACAAACTAAAGCACTCAGGATAGGTAGTAACTGGAGATTTTTATATCTGCCCAGGTCATCAGTCTCCAGATCGTGTCTGATAAGATGTCGTTAAACATCCGAAGAAAACTGCCAACTCTTCGCTACGCACAGTAGAATAGATTCTACTGGTCCTTTATCTACCTACTTGTATCTGTTTTCCAACAAATACTTGAATAAGTATTAAGAAAACGAAATCAAGCATACCACCAAATATACGTCTCTGAAGATATTGCAAGGAATTAAATATTGCTATACCCTCACTATAACAAGGGGTTTTCACAGCTTGCCACCCTGGAAGATTTCAAAACCTCAGATCAATCTGCAACTAGCTCATCATACTAAAAGTAAACTTCTGGCACCGAGTTCCATTATGTAAACAACCAAACTAAACGTAGACACAATAATTACGTAGCAATCCACACACATGGCTCAAAATCCATTGAAGTTTGGAGCTGCGTTATAACAACAAAAAATGAAATAGAATGCTTCAAGGAACCTGAAACTCTGTTGATATTTTTATGTGAGCTGCACGCACATAAACAGTTGGTGTTACATATACAATATAAAGACAACAGAAAATGCATCATCTCTGATTCTGTGAGTTTAGTAATGGCAACAATCTCTTGGACAACAGAAAAAGCTAATACAAAACACGCAAGTGTTATACCACAAACTCCAAGAAATGGAAAATAAATAATTACTACCTGTGCTCCCTCACACTGTGGAGTAGGAGGTACTAAAAAGCCGACCTTGCAGCCAAGAAAAGTACATGTGGATCTAACACTAGCCAAATGTGCCACATCGAGATATTATTCCAATGATTAACTAGAGAATAAAAGAACAATCTATCAATAACTGGACCGAGACTCTAGTAAACCTCACACTACCATTGCAGAATCCAAATACACGGCACTATCATTAGAAAGAAGAAATCCACTTAAGATTATTGAACTAAGAATTGGTCATACAAAATTAACATATTGCTACATACTTTCAAGAGAGAAACATCCTACATGCGATACCTGTAAATGTCTTCTAACCACGAAACACATAAAAATGGATTGTCCACAACATAATTCAGTTAGAAAGAAACATTGCATACCACATGACATATCCACAGCAATAAATGAAAAACGGCATATTTCAGTAGTGTAGAACTACCTTAGAAACATTTCTGTATACGATTTATTGCAATTCCCAATTTGTATAAACTTCTAATTATGACATGTATCAATTGTGTCTAATGTTACAACCCCTAAACAACGTACCCTAAAATGTTAAGATGAAATATTGTTTGTTCTCTGTATTGTAGACTTGTGTGTTTAATGTGGTCGCAGTATAACCACGAAGTTATACGATCTTAAATAAATAAGAAAGAAAAGAAAAGGGGAAAAAGCAGTTCTCTGTAGCCCTTAGTTGCAGACCATAAACAGAAAAATATTAACTCTGGACACTTCTGAGGTAAATAACTTATGGTGTGCTTCACTGCATTCCCCTCCAGCCTGCAAAGCTACCCTTCAGCATCTCTCTTTTACCTTAGCATTCGAGGTCGTGAATGAGTGATGCAAAGAATACCGCTCTTTGACTGCAGCAGTGTATTAACTACGCCGGTGTATTTACACTATTCACGGTGTTTCAGGACCTCTGAGACAAACTGAGAAACCACAGATCTCACAGAAGGAACATTTTTTGTCAAGCAAGCATCATCCTCCGACGCATCGTTACGGAATTATTCACCCCTGTATGAAGTGTACTCCGGTAGGATAGGTTTGAGAAGCACGGCCAGTACACTTTGAGTCTGTTTACAACCGCCGAATCGAGCGATATCGCCTTTTTCTTTACCCTTGCGTCTGGTTAAGTTTGGTAGATCTGAGACGCACAGCCCAGTTTAACTCCGTGTCTGTGAACCACTTCCAAAAAGTACAGGGACTGGGGTCGAACGACTTCACATCCTGTGCTCAGTTTGTCTAGTTTTTTCTCTAACGAAGTGTTGAGATCCTATATCTCGGTCTTGTTTACCGATAAGGCCTGCTTCATACGAGACGGATACTTCAATATCAAGAATAGCCACATCTGGGACATTGAGACCCTCATGCAATGTTCGTTAGACATCACCAACAAAAAATCTGATGTGTTACACTCACATGTACAAACTCTACTCTTGTACAAACTATTTTTACAAACGCTTATTCTCCATCTACTTCAGATTAATCGAGATAAACAGCTGCAGAAATTATCTTATTGCTTATTTTCTGGTTGGCACAATAGGAATATGGTAGGCTTTAAGCCACAGTCAAATCTTTTAAGAGCTGCTTACTATGTGAAGCATTACATTCTCTTTGCATGTCCAGAACATAAAAAAACCAACAACGAATTTCCATTTGAGAAAAAACATAAGCATTGCAAAATTCAAAACAATACGGAATATTTCGGAAATGGTTCACTCCACAAAAAAATGTATAGGACATAAATTGTGTGTTTTGTAAGATCTCATTTTTGGTAATAAAAATTTGTCTCTCCCTTACGGTTTACCAATTATGAAAAAAATCATTCAGAATGAAGAGGACTTTTGGAGACATTTCCAGAAAGTTCAACATACAATTACGTTTTCGTGAAAATATCTTAAATATATGATAATCAAAATCTTAGAGCTTTTTTTGAGAAAATCGAAATTTTCGAAGTGTTCCATGTAAAGGGTAGTTTGTGGTGGGAGATTTTTTTTAAATCTTCGTGTCGCATCCTTGGAAGATACCAAAGTAAAATGCAAAGTTTGCTATTTATCCAACTTTCCGTTTTTGGATTATGCTGTTCACTGACAGCAGACGCACATACGGACATGTTTCCAAAAATTCTTTATTGGATTCAGGGCACCTCAAAATGTGTATTTCCGGTGAAATCTCGGTATCAAATTTTTTGAGGAATACAATACTTCCCCTACTTACTATACGAAGTAAAGAAAGTAACAACACTAACCTTTGCGATATCTATCGTTCCTTAGAGCTTGTCGTAGAGTTTGTCACCCTGTATACCATGTGGCCTCAAACTGGTGTAGTTTTTATTGTAATATTCAGTGAACATTTTGGTGAGCAATGTAAAATATTATATGTTTTTAAGCTGCTCTGCATTTAAAATATTATTAGTTTCAAAAGTGTTCTTCGAATTATGGTATAAGGTTTAAATTGGATGAGTGGAATAATATGTCTAGAACCTGAATATTTTAGGGGAATCTAAACTGTTCTTTATAATGCAACTAAATTTGAAAATTGTTGAAAAATTCTCTTCAAATTACATAAAATTTCAAAATCGTATGGTGCAGTGGTTCGCCCAAGAGCTGAAACAAACTTTTAGGTGTGTCCATTTAAACTAGCTTTCATTTTTAACCGAGTTCAACAAAATGTTAAATGTGTGAACACATTTTCTTTAAGCTACTATATATATAACATTTCGACTCCGATTTGCATTCCAACAAACGTAGGTGCATAATTGTTTTTAGAAAGCGAGTAATGGAGTTTCATTTCTGCCCTGTAATCTGTTCGTGTGTTAAATATTTAATTTCATTTTATTTATATCTGTAATTTGCAAGGTAAATTGTACACTTACTCAGAAACTTGCATCGCCCTCTAGATAAACAAAACCGCTTTTGCGTTAGGAAGTAGCTTAGAGTTTCAAGTGCAATTATCTAACCAGCATATTTGGTACACTGCCGAAGTAACTTTTTGCTAAAACTAGCACCCCTGAAAAAGCAGAAAAGTTAAGAAAATATACGCAGTTAGGTGCATATGAATTTTTAATCGTTTCATATAACCGCCATGCAGTTTGCTCACAGAGCTTGTGAAAGGCAGGATAAACTTTTCGTGGATTTTGCATTCTCACCATGCGCGAATAACGTTTCCATTTCGTTCTTTTTGAAACGAAAAATGATATGCGTTCTGCTTATTAAAACTGGAATGAAAATGTAGGTTCTTTAGAAACCTTGGAGGAGTGTATATTAAAACAAAGCGTTTAATTTAAAACAGTATTTTAAAGTATTTGCATAAACAATACTAAACTAGGTAACAAAATATGTAGCAGATGGGTGCTAGTGTTCGCCACGCTGTATGGAAAGGGTGCAGCTGTCATTCTCTATACACGAGAAGAAAGAAAAGTGATACCATTAGAGCTTTGAAACTTTCTATGTTAATTGTTTATTATAGCCTCCCGGGTGACGAGTATAATACTGTTGTTCCAAGCTTTTGGTCATCCGTAGACTTTCTAGGCACATAGGATAACTTTGAACTCGATTTTTTAAATGTGGAACCACAAAGAATCCAATATGTTGCTATCACTGACTATCTCTACTCATTCTACTACAAACTATTAACACAAAAGCTTATTTTTGATCTACTTCTTGTTAATGTAGATAAAACACATAAATCCAGATAAATTCACATTTATACATCTTGTTGAAGGTATAAGAAGTTTACAGCAGGTAAAGCGATAGTCAGATTTTTAAACAGCTTGTCGCTATGACGAGTGTCTCGCCGCAATAAAAATATTTTCCTGCCATGACGCCAATGGTTCGGCCTCGGCGTGTTCAGCTGGCATTCGATTTAGCTGTGTTACATTGTTCTATTGTAGGTTATAATCATGCATAAATGTGATGTTTGTTCCAAATCTTGCGTTCATAGTAGTGACTTACATAAGCGCGAAGCTTTAAAAACGGAGTAAAGACGGAATTTCAACTTATATGTACTGTGTGTGCCCTATTACTCCAGAATAGGCTGACATGTATCGCTGCGGCAATATTAATAACGTCATAGAAGAAGTGACGTCATGGAAGCAAAGTGTTTTTACTGCGGCGAGACACCCGTGTCGCTTTGTGGTGATTTTATACCATGCTCTTTGAATGACCAGCGAAAAATTCTGTGACACATTCACAAGATTTTCTTTAACCTCCGTCTTTATTAGTGGGTATATAAACTATTCTTACTAAAGCTTATTTTTCTATCTACTTGATTTCAATCCAAATAAACCTATGTAAAAATAGCTGCATTACACAGTTTATTATAGATACAAATAGAACAGCGATTGTCAAATGTTTAATAACTGGACGCTATGTACTGGCCTTAAAATTCCATACTGTTTCCATGCAATCCCAACAACTAAAAATCGACGAGACTTCCCTTGGTCACCCCGTTTTTCATTATTGTGTTTTTAATGTTTTGCATTACTGCTTATTACCGCAATTAGACACACACACACACACACACACACACAAAACCCATGC
The DNA here is from genome assembly GCA_030765065.1 of Deroplatys truncata. Classification (NCBI taxonomy): domain Eukaryota; kingdom Metazoa; phylum Arthropoda; class Insecta; order Mantodea; family Mantidae; genus Deroplatys; species Deroplatys truncata. The sequence continues at coordinate 212,851,721 of CM060978.1, read as the reverse complement.
CCATGACAAAACTCGAACCCGCTACCCTCAGCTTGGTGGAGCTCCGAAGTTATACCCTCCAGCGACCGGCAAAGAATGACAAGTATTGAACAATTCGAACCTTTAATAAGGGATGGCTTATGACACAGAAAAACTTATTTTAAGTAAATTTAAAGGAGATCTACATTTTTTGTATAGTACGATTTCGTCTATCGCTTAACGTTTACCAGTTATACAAAATTATACAAAATTCCTTCCGAATGAAGAGAACTTCGTAGGCTATTCTCAGAAAATTCAAGATACATTTTATTTGTAATACAAGTTGTTTTAATATATGACATTTTAATCAAAATCGTTAGAACCATTTTTAAAAAAATTAAAATTTTCTAAAAATGTTCTATGTAAAGGGTAGTTGAGTAGAAGGAGTTATCTTGAAAATCTTCGAGCGGCTTCTTTGAAAGTGCTGAACCTAAATAATAATTTTGGTATTTATCCGAGTTTTCGTTCTTGAGTTATGTGTTCACTGATACACACACGGACCTTTTTCTAAAACTGCTTTCTTTATTTATTCAGGGTGCCTCAAAACACGTATTTCCTATGAAATCTCTGTATCGAATTTTTGGGTGGAAAGCAATCCACGTGCAATTCTCTATCTACGTCCGTGATAGAGAAACTAAAAAAAATGCAAGCACTGATCAGTTGAGAAAAGTATAAGTATTTGAAAATTCAAACCAGTAACAAAAATATCTCGGAAATGGTTAACTCCACAGGGTTGACATTCTTTGTATGCTTTTGTCCATTTATTACGGTTTACCAATTATAAATAATGACCAGAACTTCATAGACTGTTTGCAGAAAATTTAAGATATACACTTTATTTGTTGGGCAAATATTTAAACATGCGGTACTTTAATCAAATTTTAGAGCCTGGTTTTATAAAATTTAAAATAAATATAATTTCTCCAGGTAAGGGGTAGTTTAAAATAGGGATATTTTCTTGGAAATCCTCGTATGGCATCTTCAGAAGATACTTAAATGATATGCTAAGTTTGGTATTTAACCGATTATTTTGTTTTTGGTTTAAACTGTTCACAGATACACACATACGCAGACCTTTTCTAAAAATCTTTTTATTATTCAGGGAGTCTCAAAACGAGCAATTCCGTTAAAATCTCGGTATCGAATTTTTGGGTGGAATGCAGTTATTCCCTTACTATAGTTAAGTAGTAGAGAAAGTAAATATGAGTACTGTATACAGTCACGTTACAGATTCATACGTGTACATTCATTAAAAACTGAATTTTCTCCCCACGTTATGTTATTTATGATACATCTGTCGGCTAAAATGCGTAGTTTATAATATGAAATGTCGTTCTTTGCTGCTCTCTAATCATTGTCCAAGTACAACAGTAAATTGCATTCTAATTTCATAGATTTGTAAGATCTACTAGAAGTAAGCTTTCTTACCTTAAGTTATGTAATTTAGATATTTTGTTATAGCACATTACCTCCGCTTTGAACCAGAGAGTGATCTAGATGAATGAATTTGAAATATTTTGTGAATAATGTTCTTCCCTGTTGCATAGATTTGTAGAAAGCACTTTGGAGATAACAGCGTTGGCATTAGCATGTTTTTCCTTCAGTTGAATGTCAAAATTCGCGCTTGAGGACAGAGTGAGGGTACCACACAGAAGAATACGTGCAGAGGTTCTGAAACCGGACGCGAATGGATTACTATAATAATAATAATAATAATAATAATAATAATAATAATAATAATAATAGGTTGTTAAGACAATACTTTTGCATGCTTGCACTGTCATTTTAATGTTTAATATCACTAGCTGAAAGTGAAATACCTTGGAACTTGAATGAAGAAGCAAAGAAAAATAATTTTTAAACTAATCATTTGCTTACATGCAACTGAAGTGAAAACCAAGCAGGAACAACAGACTAAGTGTCGAATAGTAATAAATAAGAGGTGTACAAACTTACCTAATCATCCTATAAAAAATAAAAATGTATATAATTAGCAATTTAAGGTAGTATTGAAAAATAAATAATTTTATTTAAAAATATGAGAAAACGAGGCTAAGAGTTAAGTAACTACCAGTTTTATTTAAATACCTAATAGCGAAGTAAGTGTACTAGCTTTATCATGGATATAAATCAGCTCAGATGATAGTAATGGGTATAATTCCGTCATGTTTCTTTAAAAATATATGTTTACTCCATTTAGTTAGGTGGTACGGATATCTACTATGTGATGTAACTATCAATTACATACATAATGAAAAACATGTTTGGACAGTTACTCTGTCCCTGAAAGACCATCTACGAAAAATGATCTATTTGCTTCGGCATCTCCAGGCCAAAAGAATGCAAGCATAGTTTCCATTTCCATTTAGATCCAAAACGGTCTCATTTGCAGAATAACACCTGTTGATGCCAGGAGGACAGGCATGTCCTTAAAAATGCAATCCTCTCAGGTGAACTTTGCTGAAATATCTGTCAGCTTAAAACTTTAATTTGTGTGGTCACATCGGGGGTTCTTACTTGAGAAGCAACTAGTGGTATTATTAATGTTTGAAATGTATTTAGGTTGGTTTTTACGTCCTCTACTACGTGTAGTGAGTAGGGTAGATACTGCATTCCACACAAAAGTTCGATGCCGAGATTTCATTGGAAATGTATGCTTTGAGACCAACTGAAATCATAATAACGTTTCTTAGGAAAAGGTCCTTGTGTATGTGTGGTCTGTGAACAGGATAATTCAAAAAGAAATATCGGATATACCAAAGTTGCAATTTTATACTTTCCAAAAAATGCGGCACAAGAATTTCAAGAAAATCCCCCATCTCAAACTACCTATTACATGAAATACTTTTCGAATTTTTTTATTTTCTTAAAATTTCTGTAATGCTTTGATTATAATACCATAATTAAAGATATTTACATGACAAATAAAATGTATATCTTGAATTTTCTGTGAATAGCCTGTAAAGTTATCTTCATTCGGAAGGAATTTGGTATAATCTTGTATAACTGGGAACAAACGATAGACGAAAACGTACTATACAAAAAATGTACATATCCTTAAAACATGCAAGTTATTTCTGACTTTTTTTGTGACACAAGCCATTTCCGAGACAACGATTATTAATGGTTCGAATTATTCAACAGTTAGTAAGTCCTGCCGATTTTTATCTTTTCCTCGCGAGTAAATGGAAAGGGTATGGCATTTTAAAACCAGCTTATATCGCCCATTTCTTAAACATTTGACGATCCCTATTCCGTTTGTATCTATAAATAAATGTGTACTGCAACTATTTCCAGAAAGGTTCATTTCGATTAAAATTCAGTGGATGGGAAAATAAGATTTCGTAAGAATAATTTGTATACCCACTAATAAACGATAGAGGGTAGAGAAAATCATGCGAATGTAACCCCGATTTTTTACTATTAAATCCACACATTCAGACTTCCACTCTACGATAGGTAGGGAATGATTCTAATTCAAGAAAAACCCACTCACCCCAGTCAGGAAATGAACCCGGGACATCAAGAGAAGGTATTGTATTCCACCCAAACGAAACCGATATCCATATTTCGCCGAAAATACACATTTTGAGGTTCCATGAACCAAAAATGTATTTTTAAAAAACTGTGCGCGCGCCTGCCTCTCTCTCTCTCACTCTCACTCTCTCTCTCTCTCTCTCTCTCTCTCTCTTTCCTGCCTTGAACGGCATATCTCAGCAACGAAAGTTTGGAAAACTTAACATATTACATGCTCGAGTCAGACAGCGTTTAAACATGGAAAGGTAAAATTAGAAGACTGAAAAATGCAATGCCATAGCCGGGGTTTGAACCACAGATCTCCCAGTTTCCATCCAGTTGCTCTATCCACTGAGCTACCATGGCAATATGCCAGTAGGACATTAAATTCTCCAGCTGAGTCGGTTTCTTTTCGGGTAAACCACAAAGAGATCTCAAATTGTTTTGAGATTACATACCCCAATGGTGACTTACTATGTCGTAAGTACTCTGTACTTCCGATAAATAATTGAACGCATATTATATATAAATGCTTATTCCTTAGTTAGAAATAATTTGTGTGTGTCAAAAGCATGGTATTCAAAAAATTGAAATATAAACAATGTAAATTACTGCCGTTCCCGAGACGCTGTGTAGCGTCCCTATTGTAGTATTAGACGACCCAAATTCGAGTTGCGATACCGTCATGGTTGTTTTTTCCAAGATGAATGTGTCAAAGCATCATGATTTAGAAAAATTAGTGAATTCATTGAATAAACAAAAGGAGATACTGCGTTTCATTAATTTTATATGTACAAACCACAAAGCCCATCGGGCTCTAATAAATAACAAGCTTCATATATTGTTAATGCGCGCAAGAAGCTACCTACTGACCCGCAGTGCGAGCGCATCCCGACTATCCAATCTGGCCGGCTGATAATAGTCACAAAGCTACTATGCGCCATTTCCATGTTCCAGAACATTCCTTTCGGCATATTCTAGTATCCTCCGTTTCTAGAACATTCCGCTTTGTATGCGAGGCCTATATAAGGAGGTTCCCCTTGCTCGGCAGTTAGTGTTGCGACTTAAGCGCTCTAAGAAGTCGAATATCTTGGAAAGTGCCGAGAATAATAGGGTTATGAGTTGTGACTCTGCAGTTCACTTGCTAGTTGCGGCTAAGAAGTTCTGTTGTGATTCGATTCGACAGATTAGTTGTGTTCTGTTCGAAGTGTGTGTCAAAAGTGTCTCAAGTATAAAGTTTGGCTACGCTGAGCACCTAAATGACAAATAACGTGTGTTTAACAGCAACTAGTTTCTTGTTTGTTACAATAATGAGAAGAATGTTTGAACATTAATGTAATAACGGCTAAGCATGTGTATCGAAAGCTTAATATACACGGATCTCTAAAGATTTGAACCGCAAATCTTTAAACAGTATCATACATTTTCAAAAATAAAATTTTAATTTATGGAGAAGCTAAAGCTGGGATTTTCAGAAAATAAAGACATCCTGAAAGGAAACTAAGAAATATCTTTGCAACAACCAAAGTGATTATATGAGGTGACCACGTCTTGCATTTCGTTATGATGGTAAGGCTGGGCTGTATATTTTATTACCCCGTTTTATAAGTACGGTGTCCAGGAATATATAAACTTACTGAACATTTTAAACTCTATAGTTATACTGTTCAACTAGTTATTGCAATAATCCAAATATATGTGTTTAGGAAACTGTTCTAAACAGTAAATTCCTGGGCACATTCTAGTTATTATTTTCTCTACTACTTATCTATATATAGTAGAGGAAGTATTGCAATCCACCAAAGAATTATATACCCATGCTTCACTGGAAATACAGATTTTGAGACTCTCCAAATCAAAAACGCATTTTAGACAAAGTTTACGCACCTATGTGTGTGTCCGTGAACAGCATAATTAAAAAAACAAAAATTCGATTAAGTATCGAACTTGTTATTTAAGTTCAGCTTCTTTGAAGGATGCGACACCAAGATTTTCAAGAAAGTTTCACACCGTAAGCTACACTTTACATGAAATATATTCATTTGTTTTGATTTTCTGAAAAATGCCTCTAACGATATTGATTAAAACACCTCCTAGTCCCCTATATTCTGAATGATTGGTGTAAACCATAAGAAACAGACAAAATCTTACTACACAAAAAGTGTAGAAGCTCATTAAAACACAACTTCTGTAAAATAAAATCTGTTTGTAGATTTCACTATTTTAGAGATATTCCTATTATTGGTTTGTATTATCAGAAATTCGTAGCTTCCTCAATTGGGAAGCCTCTATTCCTTTTTACTTACTCTACTATGTTTAGTAAGTAGGGTAAGTATTGTATTCCACTCAAAAATCGATACCGAGATTACAACTGAAATCATTGTTTTGAGGCCCCGAATAAAAAAGGGGTTTTAGAAAACGTCCGTGTGTGTACATGTGAACAGCATAACTCAAAAACGAAAAGTCGGATCAACACCATAATTAGTGTTTAAGTTTAATATCTTCCAAAGATGCAATACAAGATTTTCAAGAAAATCTGCCCATTCCAAAAAACCCTTTATATGAAAGATTTTTCTAAATTGATTTTCCAAATGTGGCTCTAACAAGTTTTATTAAAATACCATATGTTAAAGATCTTGAATTATCTGGAAATAACCGGTGAAGTCCTCTTCATTAGGAAGGAATTCTATACAATCTTGTAAAACCGATAAACATTAAGCGACAGACGAAAACATACCACACAAGAAATGTATCTCTTTAAAACACTGAATTTATTTTAAGTAACATTTTGTATCATTAACCATTTCCGAGATATCCGTTATTAATAGTTCGAATTGTTCAACATTTATCCGCTCTTTGGAGGTCCTGTCGATTTTCAATTGTTCCCCGCGATGCTATTGAAGCAGTATGAAGTTTTAAGGCCAGCATACAGCAACCAGTTGCTCATTTGACTATCGCTGTTCCCTTTGTATCTGTAACAAAATGTAAATGCAGCTATTTCCAGAAAGGTTAATCTGGATTAAAATGAAGTAGGCAGGAACATAAAGCTTTCAAGATAATAATCTTTATACCCTATAACAAGCAATAGAGAGTAAAGAAAGTAAGGTGAATCCGATTTTTTCTTCTCTTGGTCATGCAAAGAGCATTGAATTCCAAAGCCATACATAGTGACACACTCTTTAAAACGCTGACAATCGCTTTAGCTATTGTATCCTACAACGAAATGTGTAAACGTGAATTAAAGGTTATTGAATTAACAAGAAATAAAGTCATGAGATTTTGTAAGAATAGTTTGTGGAGGAGCAAGTAGAAATAGTCATGTGAATGTAGTAAATCGGACTTTTAAAATATATTTCAGTTTCTTAATATTTGATTTTTAGACCGTATTAATGTCCATAAATCGTACAGCAGCCTGTAGTCAGCAGGACATTTTGTATTCGCTTTTGTATATACAGCAACACAGTTTTATTTAATATACAACTCTACATATACTAACTCTGAAAAATAATCTGTGCCATTTCGTGCAGTTTTCCGCTCTTTTTTATTTTCTACGGTCGCAATTTTTTCTTCCCTAACATGAAAGCATTCTATGCTATACGTTTGTTTTTTCTCTGTTGAGGCAATTAACAAAGTGGTATTAGGCCATGTCTGTAGTCCATTATCAGATTTAAACAAACACATAGATATTTGTAATCTCTCTCTTATAATGGTACTGATTTAGCTGTTCTTGTTGTTCAATGCACGTTGAGAAGACCTACAAAACTTCCTCTCTGTTCCTTATAGCATTCAAAGTAAGCATTTTGAAGACGTATTAGTGAAAATAAAATCAGTAGGAGTGCATTCAAAAATAAAGCGTCGTTAATGCTTTGGAGTACGGAGAATTGATAGTATTACATTTTTTGGGATGTTGGGGGGTACTTTTGAGATCTCAGCAGAAGATACTGTCGAAGGTAACGCACAGGCACAAGATCAAAACACCATCTGATTTAACGTGTACGGTATCTGAATCGCGTTGATTTGCAGATGTACATTTTTGTCTCTTGAGGCAGTATTTTTAACACAAATGATTTTAGTCGAATTATATAATATGTAAATTCAATAACAGCCCGCCTTGAAGCAATATGTGTATGTAATAATTTGTAAAATGTATGTAACAGCCATTTCATATGCTTATATTATTGTAAACATGTTCAATAATGTTATGTGAATGCATTACGTAATTTAATAATGTAGGAGCTGTGAGAATAAGAAGTTAAACGTTGCTAACAATGAGGTAACAATGAGGTAACCTTGATTCAGTAATGAGTAAGAAAGTTTAACAGTACTACTTGTGATTCTTGGAGTAACAAAAATGTAATTTGAGACAGTTTAAAAATAGCCAATCAACAACCAGAAAAAGCTTTAGTTAAATGCAGGTATTCTATTGGAGTATGAATATCCAATCAGAGTCTTGAAATACAGAAATTTAGAAGTTTAGACGGTTAAAATCAATTCATTTGTCTCCAAACAGTGCTCATAACCAGACGCGAGATGAGTCCTCCAGAAATTGATTACGTGTTCGTGTGAGACAAAAATGGTATACTTGTTAAAAAGTGCAAGACGTGTTAAATAAAAGAATCTCACAGCTCTCGATATCAGTGAAGTGCTATTTAATTTGTGTCAAGGATTAATAAAAAGGAGTGAATTAAAACTTAAAATCGGTGTAAGCCTACATTCTTGTCACATCACGCCCTGCCAAGACTTCCATGTCTCTAACAATAATACTGACGCAGCCGAGGCAAACATAAATATTAAATATCTAAATAAACAGTTAAATTACAAAGCTAATTTTTTAAACTTAGGGCGAATGCTACCAGAAACTATTTACCATACGTGTGATTGCAACAATTTCAAGTTCAGATCCCCAACAGTTGAAATATGATACAACTCTTACTACAAATTGGCTTTACATACGTGGCAACAACTCCTAACATAAAACAAACTTTCTCAAATTTGGCGTCCATACGTGGAGCTAATAAATATCCACTTCACTCTTCTCCACGCACATGTGTACGAGCACCATCAAAGATTATTATTTAATTCTGCTTTGATAGCAAGAAGCTATTAAGATAAGAAAGGAGGAAAGAACTCCTTACATTCGATTCGCTTCTACTGTTAGCAAATGATTTATGTCAGTAGATGTTTCGGCAAATGATCTACAGATTTAATAAAGTCGATGAGTAACTGTCACTAAAGTGGTTTAACTTTAAGTTTAAAAGAGTTGTAAACAAAACCACGTGACAAGAGAACGCTCATTGGTTGGTGGGCAAACTACAACCTTTACTGCTTAGCATGTCTCTTCCTCTACATAAAACAGTTCGGTTAAGATCGTAACATTTTATGGTTATTCTCGTGCAGAGAAATTTAAAAAAAACCTATTACTGTAACAGTGTTTGTTCAGATTCACCTATAACTAAATGAACCTTTATAGCAGAGGGTTTAAGAGGCTGTGCGCAAGCGTTACAGTTCATTTCCGGTTTCCAGGTAAGCCGCCATTGTACTTTTGCAACGTGTTGAGAAAATGAGTGTCATAGCTGAGAACATAAACGTGGGAATTGGAAAGAAGACAATTGTGTTAAATGCGTTTAACAAAGTCTGTGAAACATCGTCCACGTGGTGCTGCCATGTGCTTCGGCGGAGTGATACATTTAAGTTTTATTTAGTTCTCCTTTCAACTTTTAGTGAAAAATGTATAGTATTCTAATGGTAATGTTTTTCTTGGACTTACTCTCTCAGTCCTAATAATAACGTATGATTCTCAAAGATGTCTTCAAGGTAAGGAAAATTTTATGGAGAATTTAAGCATTAGCAGGCCATCATTATAAATTTATGTAATACGACTTAAAGTTAGTTCAGAGTAAGTTAAAAATCTTAAAATATATTCATTGTTGTGAATCAATCTTATAATGCAGCTTTTTCTAATTTATAATAGTGTTCGTGAAAAGCTACAATTAATAGATATAAAACTATGATAATTCGCTATGTCCCGGTGGATTTTCCATACATGGGTACACTTTTGTCCTGATGAACCTTGGAGCGTCGTGGCACTGGCGACACTTCAGCCATTGTTTTGAGGTAGGTTTTTGCTTCACGTATGGAAAGCCAATTTTAAGTAGGTGTTGTATTATATTTCGACTGTTGGGGAGCCGAACTTGAAGTAGTTGCAACCGCACGTATGGTAAAAAGTTTCCGGTAGCCTTCGCCCCGAGATTAAAAATATTAATGTAATTTGACTGTTTCTTTAAATATATTTATGTTTGCCTCGGCTGCGTCAGTATTAATTTTGTAGAGACATGAGTTTCTTAACAGGGTGTAGTGCGGCTGAAGAATGTAGGATTACACAGATTATAATTTTTTACTTCACTCCATTATTAATCCTTGACACGATTTAAATAACACTTCACTGATTTAGAGAGCTGTGAGATTCTTTTATTAATTACTTTCACTTTTTAACGCGTAAGCTATTTTCGACTCAGACTGAATACGTATTAAACTTCTCGAGGACGCGTCTCACGTCCGTTAGGAACGCTGTCTGCTAGCAACTGACTTCTGAATTTGTACAATTTGCTCTATTTCAGTTTCTGATTGGCTAATCCTACTCCAATATAATACTTTTATTTAACTTAAACTTTTTATGGTTGTTGATTGGCTATTTATAAACTGTCTCAAAATTTACATTATTGTTGCTCCAATAATTACAAGTAGCATTGTTAAACTTTCTTACTCATTATTGCGTCAAGGTTACCACATTGTTAGCTCTTTTAACCTATTATTCTCACAGCTCCTAGATTATTAAATTACGTAATACATTCCCATAACATTATTAAGCATGTACATAATAATATAAACATAATACAATGATTGTTACATATATTTTATATGTTATTTTATACACATATTGCTTTAAGGCGGGCTGTTATTGAATTAATGTTATCATTAATCATTTAAACGTTAAAAATGCTGCCTCAGTTTAATGTATAGTTCAAGCTTCCAGCGCTGCAAAGATGGTTCGTTTATGTGTGTTAGTTTTGATTCATAGTAAACATACATTCAGTTTTAACCAAGAAACAGAAGAAAGCTCCAAACATGGATTCGTGTATTACGGTTTAATGGTGATGGGGAGATTGGGAATTCGGAGTCAGGAGCGTTAAAAAACATCTTGTGTGATACATTCATATGACATTCTCTACCCTCTATCGCTTATTATTGGGTATACAAATTATTGTTACGAAAGTTTATTTTCCTATCTACTGAATTTTAATCCAAATAAACCTTTGTAGAAGTAGCTGTATTATACATTTTCCTTTAGATACAAAGAAAACAGCGATATTCAAATGTTTAAGAACAGGACGCTATATGCTGGCCTTAAATTTCTTACTGTCTCCATGCAATCGCGAGAAACAACTCAATGTTGACAACTTTAAGAGAATGACCAAGAAATTAATAATTCGAATAACGTATATCTCAGAATTAGTTTATGCCACAAAAAAATTATTTGAAATAAATTGAGTGTTTTAAAAAGATCTACATTTCTCTTGTAGTACATTTTCGTCTATTGCTTAACGTTTACCAATTATACAATATTATACAAAACTTCTTCCGAATGAAGCGGACTTCACAACTATTGCCAGAAAATTCAAGACATACATCTTATGTGTATGCAAGTGTCCAATATTTTAATAAAAATCATTAGATACATTTTTTAGAAAATCAAACACTTCGAAAAATATTCTATGCAAAGGGCAGTCTGAGTGGGGGGATTTTCTTTAAAATTTCCGGGTCGCAAGTTTGGCGTTTATTCGACCTTTCGTTTTTGTGTTACACTGTTCATAGACAGACACACAAACACACACACCTTTTTCTAAAAATGTTTTTTGTTATTCAAAGCACCTCAAAATATATATTTTTGGTGAAATATCGATATCGAATATTTGGCTGGAATGTAATACTTCCTCTACTTACTATACATAGTAGAGAAAGTAAAAATCTGGTGTGTTACATTCACATTACTTTCTTTGCTCTGTATCCCTCATTAGTGTGTATACAAATTATTCGATAGCTTTTTTCCCCTATTTCATTTTAATACAGATAAACCTTCCGGGAATAGCTGCATTAAAAATTTCGTTATAGATGTAAGGCGAATAGTAACAGTCAGATATTTTAGCACTGGATACTATAGGATAGTTAAATTATATTCGAACCCGCTCACGGTCTCTCTCTACTGCGTGAGACAGCCAGCAGTCGCCGGGAAAATTACGCCGGCAGAGGCGGACCAAAATCACTGCTTTATTATAGATGCTGGAAATGTTGACCTTCTGCTCTCAAAAGGCAGCATGTCTCATGTAAATATTCTCGCTCACTCTCCGAAGCTCAGCAGCAGGAATTCTTGTGATTTCTTGCAAATGTTCTCTCTAAATTCCAGTAGTGTGCGAGGATTGGAACGATACACTTTGTCTTTTAAAGAACCCCATAAATAAAAATCATAACTCGTTAGGTCAGGAGAAATCAACACTAATTATCTGCCATCAAACACCTCTCTTATTACATGTAATGATCTGGTAGCCGTAGTGCTGTTGCAGAATCTTGCTGGAACCAACCATACGATTTTTCTTCTTCTATCAAGCGATTGCAAAATGGTGTAAGAATTAACCTCTGAAATAGCTCTGCATTTATTGTTTCATCAAAGAATGTGGGCCCCATTATTCTTCTAGCACTTATGGCACACCACACTCCAATTTTCTGATCATAATGAGGCGTTTAATCACAAGAATTACTGCTGCTGAGCTTCGGAGAGTGAGCGGGAATATTTACACGAGATATGCTGCCTGTTTGAGAGCAGAATCTCAACATTTCCTTATAAGGTAAGAATTTTAGCCAACCTCTGCCGGCGTAATTTCCCCGGCGACTGCCGTCTGTCCCGCCCAGTAGAGAGAGGCCGCGAGTAGTTCGAATATAATTTAACTACCCTATACATGCTGACTTCAAAACCCCATACTGTTTCCATGACATTGCGAGAACCAGCTAAAAATGTTTAAAATAATGGCTAAGTATTCGTCAATTAGAACGATTAATAATGGATATCTTGGAAATGTCCGGTGCCATAAAAAGTTATTTGAAATAAATTGTTTTTGAAACAATTTACATTTTTTTGTGTAATGCGTTTTCGTTCTATCACTTAACGTTTACCAGTTATAAAGATTATACAAAACTTCTTTCGAATGAAGAGAACTTCACAGGTTATTCCCAGAAAATTCAATATATACATTTTATTCTTAATGTAAATATATTTAATATGTAGTATTTTAGTTAAACTCGTTGCAGCCATTTTTTCAGAAAATAAAAAAATTCGAATGTTCCATGTAAGAGGTAGTTGTGGTGGCGTATTTTGTTGTAAATCTTCCTGTTGCAAGTTTGCAAGGTGTTGAATCTAAATACCAAATTTGGAATTATCGTTTTTGTGTTATGCTCGACACAGATAGACTTGCACATACGCACATACACACAGACCTTTTCTTAAGTTCCTTTTAGGCTTCCGGGGTCCTCAAAACATATATTTCCGACGAAATCTTGACATCGAATTTCTGGGTGGAATACAATACTTTCCCTACTTACTATACTTAGTAGAGAAAGTAAAATAGAGGAAGGAAAGAGATGGAACGATAGCAATGGACACTAAGTGTACAATATTGTCACCGCATGGGCTCAATTATTTGCTTTTCCATACACTCTTTCAATCAATGTTATGGTTCCCATACGCCGTATGCACCCATATGGCCTCCATAATAGCACTGGCTGTAACTTGTTTCTGTTTACTCCTGTGCTTTCCTTAACGCACCCTTTTATAATACATACCCAGTAGATGAAGTATTTTCTTTTCTATGAGAGAAACATACTCTTTCTTTAATCAGATATATGCGTGTTGTCCAATGATAATTATAGTAGAGCAGTGTGAAGACGCTAGCTGTCAGCTCTGCTGAGGTTTGGGTAACATGGGGTAGGGCTAATAACATCTAATGCTGAGATCCGTCTGTGTTCGTTTTCCACATATTTCTGGCATTTACTAAGCAAATTAGGTATTCTTGAGAAATTTTTCCCTCAACAGTCCTGAGCAGGCCGGTTGGGAGCTTGCCTGCTCAGTACATAAGCGTGATGGTAGCAACTGAAAGAGTAGCAAAGAGGAAAATGTTGACATCATTCATACACTCCCTCAACGCAGCGGCGGTTCTGTCAGGTAGTTTTCATTTACCATGTAGGACGGTACCTCAAAATGAAGGTTAACAACAAGGTTCAACCCTACTTGGGAGGAAAATATTTTATTACAGAACAAGATAATGGTATAAAGTGTTGCAATAAGATGTTAAACTATATAAAAGGCTCAATCTGTTATTCGCCTTGCTATGCAAATCAGTATGAAAAATACCAAGAGTAAGAAATATCAACTGTGTCGGGACAACTAAGATGCGTAACGTTTGTGGATGTAGGTCGAGTGAATTTTGTGTACTGTAATTAGTTGCTATCACAACTTGTTTATTTTTCCTTTGAACATACCAATTATTATGTTTTTCTTAAATAATTTATTAGTCCTCCTAGGATGCAATGCACAAATTAATAATAACTTGCCATGTTGAGCATTGATAATTGCATAGTTTAATAATAACGATAATAAATAATAATAATAATAATAATAATAATAATAGCAACATGCTTCTATAACACAATATGATAACGCTTGAAATCAATTTGTATCGCAAAGTTACTCCCGTACAGTTACAGAAAACGCCACTGAGTTTACAAACCGGCCTGCTGCATAGATTTTCTTGTGGCAGACGATAATGGGAGTGGAGCAGACAAAGCAGGTTCCCTATATTTATTTAATGATGCCAGGTCTAAATTATGTAGATTTGCTTTAGAAATAGGTAGCTCACTATAATTGATCATTTCAGTTCCTGAATTGTCTTGAAAGAGCGAAATGTTCCAGACCACTCTTAGATTTTCCAACCTTGTTTGTCTGTAGGGAATCAAGTCACTGAGCCATTAAAAAAACTGTATTATACGTTAACATTTAATGTACCTTGGTTGCTACAATAATGAGTTCGGTTCGATGACAAAAATCCCAGTTTATGTAAGAGCTCGTGTTCCCTATGGGAGCTAAATGAATTTTGAAAACGTTATTATTTGCCCCACGTTTTGGGAGCCAATTTGAAGAATGTTTGTTGCTTCACGTATGGAAAGTCAGTTTGAAGATGTATTATTTTTCGACTGTTGGGGAGCCGAACCTTAAGTAGTTGCAACCGCACGTATGGTAAACGGATTCCGATAGCCTTCGCCCCAAATGTTTAAAAAATATTAACTTTGTAATTTGACTGTTTCCTTTAAATATTATATATTTATGTTTGCCTCGGCTGCGTCAGTATTATTGTTAGAGACATGGATGTCTTAGCAAGGGGTAGTGCGACTGAAGAATGTAGGCTTACACAGATTATAATTTTACTTCACTCCTTTTATTAATGCTTGACACTATTTAAATAACACTTCACTAACATATATATATATATATATATATATATATATATATATATATATATATATATAGAGAGAGAGAGAGAGAGAGAGAGAGAGAGAGCTGTGAGATTGTTTTATTAATTGCTTGCACTTTTTTTACACGTAAACTATCTTTCCCACACGAATACCTATTAAATTTCTCGAGGACGCATCTCGCGTCTGATTTGTCTGCTAGCAACGTGTCCAGTTATGAGCACTATCTACAAGCAGCTGACTTGATTTCTTAAGCCTAAATTTGTAAATTTCTGTATTTCAAGTCTCTGATTGGCTATTCATAATCCAATAGAATACTTTTATTTAACTTTAAGCTTTTTACTGGTTGTTGATTGGCTATTTATTAAACTGTCTCAAAATTTACATTACTGTTGCTCTAATAATGACTAGTAGCATTCAAACTTTCAAATTCATTATTGCCTCAAGGTTACCTCATTGTTAGCAACTTTTAACGTATTATTCTCACAGCTCCTACATTATTAAATTATGTAATACATTCACTTAACATTATTGAACATGTATACAATAATATAAACATATACAATGACTGTAATATACACTTTTTATACATTGTTACATATACATGTTGCTTTAACGGGATGTTATTGAATTTATATATTATAATTAGACTGAAGTCATTTAAGTGTTAAAAATACTGTCTCAATTGGTACTTATGCGATGGTAAGTTGACGGATAGAATGGGATAACTTATAAACCAAACTTTTTAAGTTTTTGTTTGCCATAGACATATAATGCTATTTTTAAACTTAAATGATATAAGTCTAATTATATAATAAAAGATATAATAACAGCCCGCCTAAAAGCAATATGTGTATAATATAATATATAAAATGCATGTAACAGTCATTGCATTAATATTTATATTATTATCTACATGTGTAATAATGTTATGTGAGTGTATAATGTAACTTGAAATATAGGAGCTGTGAGAATAGAAGCCGAAAGTTGTTAACAATGAGGTAACAATGAGCTAACATTGAGACAACAATAAATTAGAAAGTTTAATAATGCTACTAATAATTCTTGGAACAATAATTAATTGTTTAAAACAGTTTATAAATAGCCAATCAACAACTAGAAAGGCTAAACGTTAAATAAAAGTATTCTATTGGAGTAAGATTAGCCAATCAGAAATTGAAATAGATTAAATATACGAATTTAGGCGGCAGACGCTAGAAGGCAGCGTTCCCGAACAGTTCGCTCGGTACGTAATCAGTGTGAGAAAAACATTACATGTAGGTACGGCGTGAGTAATATAAAGTTTACGTATTAAAAAGTGCAAATAATAACAAAAAAGCTTCAGAGCTCTAAAGTAGGATATATCAGTTGAAGTGTTATTTAATCGTACGAAAGATTAATAAAACGAAGTTAAATACCATTATAATTTCTGTAAGCCTTCATTCTTTAGCCACACCAACCTCAGCTAAGGGATACGTGTTTCTGCAAATTAATACTGACGCAGCCGAGGCATACATATATAATATTTAAATAAATATTAAAATACAAAGTTGATTTTTTAAACGTTGGGGCGAAGGTCACCGGAAAAGTGAACGTGGGGCAAAGGCCACCGGAATATTTTTGTACCATACGTGGGACAGTTACTTCATCAATTTGGCTCTCCAACAGCACAATACATCTACTTCAAATTTGTATCGTAGGTGGGGCATCATTCCCTCTTATGCTGCAGATGTCAACGGTTATGTTTTGTATTTATTGAAGACAAGCCTAAAAAATAAAATGCTGCTCAAGTTAAATTCAGATTTCAAGTCCATTAAAAGTGCAATTGAAAGAAAAGAAAAATTTAAAAAATTAAAAACGATTCACAAACACCGCAAAGACTTTTGCAAGAAATTAGGATATGCTAGAAAATTAACTGCACAGGGGACAATATTTGAAACCTAAGCAGGTGTGTCATTTCTGGTGAAACATTTCAAGAAACCTTAATTTAATTCACGAGAACTGTGTTGATGGTGGCGTGTAAAAGTATGATTGCTGAGAATATAAAATACAGCTTCAGAAATTCTTTATCCCTCTTTATTGCTTATTTTGGATTCTGCCCTATATTGCAGGATGATAACTCCTGCAGTTCATACTGTCAGATGGAAAATTAGATTTCCTGATTTTAGTGCTAGTAACCTAACCTACATGTGTGTTTTCCCTATTTTACTGCTCCTGTGTGCATGAACTATATTAAATCACCCTATTATTACAAACACGGAATATATGCAAACTTGATAGTTGATTATATCATTTGAATGTTAACCAGGTTCCTCCCTTCCTTTTCATTTATTAATATTTACTTCAAATTTAAATAATTCTTGCAGTAATTAAGCACGAGCTGCAAGCTATTGATTTTTAAGGTCAAAAACCATGCGTGGATCGCCATTTCGCCAGCAAGGTTAATGTTTTTGGTCTTTCTACCAGAAGCACTATGTTCAACAGCTGTTAGTATACTTTTAATTTTATGTTCGCGGAGTGCTATTTCCATTATTTACTATCGTCTAAAAAGAATATACAACACACATGCGTTAAAAGCTTGAGAATTTCGGAAGTAGAAAATACTTCACTTCGTCGCGTATTTTCAACCCCTTCCCCATTCTCCATGATGCATACTAACCATACTTGATTCGCAAAATACTATAACGTTTCGTTCTTTTTTACTTTCTCTACCACGTACCTATTAGATAGAGAAGGAATTGCTTTCGATACGAGATTTAACCGGAAATACATGTTTTGAGGACCCATTGAATCCCCCAAAATTTAGGAAAAGGTCCTTGTGTCTGTGTATGTCCGTAAACAGCATAACTAAAAAACAAAAATTCTGATATACACACAAATTGGCAATGAAGTTCAAAATCTTCCAAGTATGTGAAAATATTTAAGAAAATCTCCCACCCTAATTCTCTAAACATAGAACATTTTTTCGAAAACTTTGGTTTTATAAAAAATGGCTGTAACGATTTTGATTAAAATACCATATATTAAAGATATTTACATGAAAAATAAAATTTATATTACAAATAAAATCTGTATCTTGAATTTTCGGGTAATAGCTAGTAAAGTCCTCTTCATTCTGAAGGAATTTTCTATAATGTATAACTTTTGAAGACTAAGGCAAAGACGAAAACGTACTACACAAAAACTATAGATCTGTTTAAAACACACAATTTATTTCAAATAACGTTTCTTGTTTTCTTTCTTTTGTTTTTCTTTTACTTTGTTTCTTTTCCTTCTTTCCTTCTTTCCTTTTTTTTTTTTTTTTTTTTTTTTTTTTTTTTTTGCAATCAGGCGATTCCGAGATATCCGTTACTAATGTTTCAAATTGTGCAACATAGCCGCACCCTGTTAAATCCCGTCGATTTTCAATTGTTTCTTGCGATGTCCTGGAAAGTGTGTACAATTTAAAGGCCAGCGTATAGCGTTCAGTCTAAAACATTTAATTACCGCTATTCCTTTTATATCTACAAGGAACTGTGTAATGTAGTTATTTCTGGAAAAGTTTATCTCAATTAAAGTGAAGTAGATAGAAAAATAAACCTTCTTAACAACAGTTTGATTACCACTAATGAGTCATAGGGAGTAGACAGTCATATAGATGTGACGTATCAGATTTTTTTTCTGATAGTTTATGGTTTCCTCCATAAAAAGAGCTGTTGTAAGAGTAGGAATTTCAAATACCACTTAATATTTAAATACATGCGTTAGTTACTATTGGCATAAAATTTGTCTTTCTTTAAGATTGCATAAGTTGATATAAAACTATTTCTTCTTAAGTGTCGCAGAGTTTTAAAGTAATCTAAGCAAAACGTCGTTTCCTGAGAAACAGAGCAAAGGGATTTTAGGGCAATTTTCCAGGCGTTATCCACTCTCATAAAAGAGTTTCTTTAGAGAGATATAAACTTTGTTTTATTCCCTTTTAATTTGGACAGTTCTGTTACGGAAATTTGCGTAACTTAAGAATCTAGGGCTTCCAGAACTTGAAGATTACTCTTGAAATAATGTCTTGCATATAAATTGTGTTTAAGAGTAGAATAATCACACTGTACTGCAGACACGCGTATGCTCTGCCCTGTATTGTCCACACAATATCATACTACTCGTGACCGACGTAGAAATAACTGCCTACCGGCATTGGCGTTGACCACTCTGCCTCTGTAATGTCTGTTATTTTCTATTCCTTTAATTATAAATCTATAATAAAGCATTTACAATTATTTTCGAGGCATTTTATCATCGAAACGTAGTATGGTTTGAATTTATTATGCTTAAGGGGATGGGTATGGGGATTTTGGAAACCCCAATGTATTCTACAGAGCTTTTAAACATTTACATCTTATGTAGGTATAAATAAGTTGTGGTTGCACTTATTTATTATTATAGATTAAATTATTACTGTATTGTGCACTTAAAACACAAATTTGAACTAAATTATAAGAAATATTTCTTACGATACAATAAATATAATTTTAAATTAATTATTTTTAAAAAATAAATTTCGTTCAATTGTGAGGCTCAACTTTTGCAAAAAAAAAAAAAAAAAAAAAAAAAAAGACATTGTTACCGCGTGCGAGAAGTTGCTTATGGGCGGTGTGAGTGCCTCCCAACTCGTCTCCCTGTTCGGGGGTGGGATAATAGACGGCCGCCTTCAGAACAATAACATAAGGAACAATAGCCCATTATGTGCCGCTTCAAAGGATTCCTTTGGGAGTAGTTGTGATTCAGCAATTCAGTTTTGAGCTGTGATTCCACGGATGAATTGTGTTCCGTTCCGAGTATGTGCCAAACGTGACTCAAGTATAACTTTTGTGCTACGTTGAGCATCTAAGTGACAAATCAAGTGTGTTTCGCAGAAACTGGTGTTCTCTTTATTACAATATATCGGGTCTTTCAACAAGAGTTGATAGACCCGATGTGACAGCTGCCGTTGTGATTGAGTTACAGCAGTCATTTTTTTCATGTGGTTACAGTTGTTATTGGTAAATAGCCATGGAACGTTACAGCATTCAGCAGCGCGTAAAAATTGTGAAAATTTATTATCAAAATAGATCATCTGTTTGCCAAACCTTTCGTGTATTGTGTGAAGTTTACGGTGTGCATAATCGTTACTGCGAGAGAACGATTCGGTGTTAGATCGATAAATTTGAAAGAAGTGGTTCTGTCAGCGATCAAAGAAGATATGATTTATTTCATACAAAAAATTTCAAACTATGTGAATTCGATTTACGATCCATAGCTTAAATAAACAAGATTCAAACATTCGCATTGTTAAGAAAAAAAATTTCACTGACGTAGCGGATGCAGTATATTAAGTCGCTACGCGAATAATTAAATATTTTCAGGGAGAAGTAACAAAGAATTATTATAATTTAATGAATGTCTACAAGTTATTAAACCAAATGTTATTAATTATTATTACTATTTACATAATAAATATCTTGCCTTCCAAACATGGAAATCCCGAGATATGATTTAATATTGCCGCGACTTATTGCTAGTAAGATTTTAAGTGTATCTTAAAATATAACGACAAAAACACTCAAATATTCTGATACGCGTTACACATGAAAGAACCCACAACTTATCTGCCAGGAAATCTGTGCTACCGCGCTAGACATAGTCATACCGTGTCAGAGACGCGGTAAATTCAAACCCAGCATTTCAGAGTACAAGCATCTGTATCTTCAAGAACTTCCAGAGCATCCACCAGTTTCCACCGCGACACCTCATTTAGCCACACCGTATAATATTACTTAAAACTGCTCTGTTAACTTAAAGGTTGCATCGTAAGCAGCATTCTAAATGCTGAAAAATCTAGAATACTATCACCGAGAAAAACAACCTTGAAAGATCGCTCATATTTACTGGCCTGAAATCCGCTTGTATGTGTTTCATAAAATAGTATAAATCTTTACTTCAAAAATTTTTGGAAAGAAAAAACATAAGAAATATATAAAACATTTGATGTGTTACACTCGCATGACTTTCTCTACACTTGTACAAACTACTTTTATAAACGCTTATTATCCATGTGCTTCATGTTAATCGAGATATCGAGATGTTAAAGATATTGCTAATTTTCTTGTAGATGCAAGAGGAATATGGTAGGCTTTAAGCGATAGTCAAATATTTTAAGAGGTGGTTGCTATGTGGAGTATTCCATTCTCTTTGCATTATGTAACGGTATTACTTACAAATGTTTGTGTATTTATGTTTACTTCACGCGTGGAAGCCATCTTGTGACGTCATTCATTTGTTCGGTTTGTAGCTCCATCTGGTGTTAGCAATTTGCAGCAGTGTTAGTGTTCGTTTGAAAGAACGCTATTGTTATCTTAATTAATTTTGGTTTACTGTCCTCCGGCTAGCTATTATTTCTCGGTCGAACATATCTCTTGATCAGCGTGTGTAAACGGAAAGGAATCTTTTATCCAAAGATAACACTGATGAAGAAATTTATTATACACTTTTATTGTCGAAACACAGTCACTATCACATTTACATATTGATCTTGACACTCGCCAAACTGAAACTGTTATAATAACTTCATTACTGATAATTCTTAATTCGCGTACTTCAACTTTTTGTATAATTAACTTTATAATACTTGAGATTTTTCGTAACTCTGTTACGCGTAACCTGCAAATACTTTCGACGAACTGACGGGAATGCGACGTGTAGTATACAAAGAATTTTGATGAACTGACCGACTGAAGGCGACGTGCACTTTACAAATATTTTCGATGAACTGACCGACTGACGGACTTTACCTCTAACCTAGCTCTATTTATACTCCCACTCCCCGATATGCCTAAAGATTATAACTGAAGTGCAATTGGCTAATGAAACGCGCCAACATTAGCGTCTATTTTAATATCCAATGAAAATTATGAATACATATGCTCTAGGGAAACGTTCCAGAAGATTCTCAACGAAAAAACGCGCCAACATTACGTAACTTCCTCGTTTCCAATAATGATAAACAGCTCACCCCCTCGCTGCATTATTGCACGCTATTATTGTCAGTTTCAGTAAGGCATTAAAAACTTACTTCTCAACAATAATTACAATAAACAAATATCTCAAATCAATGTCACATAAAAATGCATATTCATATTACAATCATTATTTACATTTAAGTAAATTACTGCATCAATTACCAGGAAAAAAAATGAATAACGAATTTCCATTTGAGAAAAAGTATAAGTATTGGAAAATTTAAGGTAATAGCAAGCAATATCTCGAAAATGGCGCACTCAACAAAAAAAATGTATATGACATAAATTGTGTATTTTAACGCGATCTAATTTTTTTGTGTAGTAAAAGTTTGTCTATCTTTTATGATTTACTAGTTATCAGTTTCAGTTTTTTTTTATTTATGGACGCTCTTTAACTACTGTGGTTCTTAGCGTCCCATTCTATATTGGGCGTGAAAGACCGGTAATTTTGCTCAGAGGCGACTATCAGGCTTGAGGTTCTTTTACATGACGTAAATCTACGACACGGGACCACCGCCTTTACTTCCTTTCCAAAGGAAGCCATGCTAAGAATTTTTACGCCCGAAAAAATCCATCGCCCTCCGCCGGGTTTGAACCCGCGACCTTGGGAACTAGAGGTACCACTAGTCCACGGAGGACGACCTACCAGTTATGCAAAATTCGTTCACAATGAAGAATACTCTTGGAGACATTCCAAGAAAGTTCAAGATATGCATTTTATTTGCCATAAAATGTCTTAAACATATGATACTTTAATCAAAATCGTTAGAGCCATGTTTGAGAAAATTAAAAATTTCAAAAATTGCTCCATGTGAAGGGTAATCTGGGGTGTGAGGATTTTCTTGAAAAGCTTCGTGTCGCATATCTGGAAGATACTGAACCTAAATACCAAGTTTGGTGTTTATCCGACTGTTCGTTTCTGAGGTATGCTGTTCACCGACACACAGACGGACATGTTTCCAAAAATGCATTTTTTTTTGATTCAGGGGCTCTCAAAACATATATATCCGGTGAAATCTCGGTATCGAATTTTTGGGTGGAATATAATACTTCCCCAGCTTACTATACGGAGTAGAGAAAGTAAAAATTGAAATGCGATAGCACGCCCTTCACTCAGGGTTATTTAAACTGTCACGCAAATCCCTCATTCTCACTTTCTCGCTATCAAAAATAATTATTCAAAATGTTTCTACGGGGCTTAATAATGAATTAAAAAGCTAAATGATAATTGTTACCCATTTTTTGCCCAATATTCACCGTTCGGTTCCCTCAACACGAAACATTTCAATAAACCTCATGTGATGAATGAGTTACTTTGCTATTTTTGTATTTAAATCTAAGCTTTACACCTTAAGAACGTTGGAACCATGATTTCAATAATGGTATGTCATAGCTTTTCTCTCATTTCGGGATATCTTATACTGTTCCTGTCAGATTTTCTGCTATTACAGATGCTTGGTTGTGGTTTGTAGCACGTTTTACACCTTTCCCTTTATACTACCGCTTGTTGCGTGTCGAAATAAATTAGTTGATAAATGTTAGCGATCGGAAAAATCCCTGAACAGCTGTAAGTTTGCTTTATTCCGAACTTACTACAGGGGCAGAACATATATTCCATTCTGTTGAATATAGCAGCCAAGTGCTTTCAACTTTATCGGAATTTGGTAAAAGCCTGGAAGAGGGGAACGGCCTTCCATCACTGTCAGAGACAAGGTTTATGTTTTGGGAATTGCCTAACCTTTTGGAACTATGACTGCTAGCATGGAATGGACACTCAAGCGGCTTCCCGAGATATGTCTGCAGTGCACCACTGGAACTATTAACTACAATATTAAGTCATTCCCAATAGTGCAACATAGAGCATATCCACTGAAACTGCTATTCCATTCATTAACATCTATTTTCCAAATCCACGTTCTAACTTTTTGTATTTTGTCGTCTATCTCTACAGTGTTTAATCAGGTGTAACAAAGAATTTATACGAGGGATGTCCAGAAAGTAACTCCGTTCATGCATAGCACGAGAAGTAGTGGGGGTAACGCTGCCATTTCGACATCAACGCAATGGCTCACTACGCTTCTAGCTGTGCAAGGTAGAGCATCGTACTGTCACGTGTTTGATAGTTATAACCTAACAACATGAGCGCCGAAATAACAAATCTCGCCAAGCGTGAAGTGCATGTGAAGTGTGAAAAGGCTAAGAAGAGCAATTCAAAACAATCGTCGTGGTCTTTTGACCTCTAGTGTTGTGCTTTTCATGACAACGCTCACCCTCTCACAGCAAACAACACAAATGAAATTTTGATCAAGTTCAAATGGGAATGTTTCTGACCATTCCCCGTACAGCCCGGACTTGCCCCTAGCGACTTCCATCTGTTCCCGTACATGAAAAAGTGGCTTGCAGCTCAGCGCTTTTGCAATGACGAAGAGCTTCAAAACGCCATGACAGATTGGCTTAGTTCACAGGCGGCAGAATTTTATGCAGAGGGTATTTCAAAGACTGTGAAAAGGATCAGAAGTGCTTGAATCTGTTTGAAAAATGTATCAAATGGATAAAAGCTGTAGTTTTCAGATGTATATAATAAAGCTTTTATATGTATACTGGTTTCATGTTTATTTCAAAATGGAGGTTACTTTCTGAACAGCCGTCGTACTTTACTGCTACCACCGCTATCAGCACTCTAGTTATAGATTTTCTAGTGTATAAAAGCACTAGTCCACATTCATAGACAAATGTTATTGATTTGATTATTCTAAAAATGAACCCACATCTTGGCTTATTATTAGAGCTGTATATGTTATTGTTATTATTTAACGATTCTCAAAAAATTGTAAACGTAACATTAATTTTTTAACCTTTTTTATGAATGAATGCAGCTAGGTATGCTATTAGTCATAAAAGTCGTATGTAAACCTGAGCGTGATCGAGAACTATTTGATCGAGATTAAATTTTGTTAAGATAATCCAATGTAAACATTCTGCATTATGACTTTAAATATTTGTAACCACAATGCGCATTTATTTAGAGAGATTATTGCAGTTCAAAGAAATTGAAATTCCTTCGGTGTCTATTATCTACAACTCTTAACTGAATTTTAGAGAATACATGAACATTTGTGGTAAGAAAAAGAAATTGGTCAGTAATTCAAAATTGAAATAATTAAATAAGCAAAGAAATGGATAATGGGGACAGAGCAAAGTTAATAATCTATATTCTAAAAATTATATATAAGGGTTTTCTACTAGAGGAAAATCAAGAAGGTGATTCCACGTGTTCCATAACACTTCTATTCCTCCTCCTCCTCCTCCTCCTCGCCCTCCTCCTCAACACCACCCTTTATTTCCGTTATTTCCTTCCTTATTTCTAAGGCTCTTTCATCTAGGTCTAAAGAGGTGTTCACGGAAAACTGTAGAATTTTAATTTACTGGACAGAATAGCATTTAATATACACCATTTGTATAAATATGTATATCAAATAAGCTCATTAAGCAGAAATACTTACGGATTCATTTTGGACGACATAATATTTTCTTTCCTTTATGCTCCTTTCTGTTTGTTTGTCGTTTTTTATTTATTTCGTTTTCCTTGCTTGCAATATAGGGCAATATTAAACAATGTAACTTTCCTTGAAACAGTTGAACATTTTTCTGCGAACTTCCGTGCGTGCATAAGTAATCCTCACTTATCAAAAGTATTTTTTGAAACGTTTTTTATATTTTTACAGGTTTTTAAGCAAAATTAAGCAACTTATATTGAAACAATTATTTTTAAAATACACTTTATGCATTAAAAAGCTTTATATTAGATTTTAGTTGAATAAATTTCGACAACACAAAAGGTTCTTTTTATATAAAAACCCAGCTTTTAACAATAGTACATATTTTAGGTTTATAGAGTATTTCTTTGGACCTTGAATAGAATACAAAAATATAAAAAGCTGAATTGAAACTTACATTACGAAACGCCGGCTATACTTTATGCGATCATATTCCGATCATTTAGGCAGGTTTTTAATTTAGTTGAAAAAACAGAGGAATCTAAATTGAAATGCCCAAAAATCTATAACGGGTAGATGCATCTAGACGAACAAAAAGGCTTTACGTAAGCCAAATGTGTAGCGAGATTTAGAACGCTCCAAGGCGATTTTCCGGTGGAATAACTTTTAGCCTATAACGAAGTAGATGGAAAGGAATAGTACTTGTGCGATTATCGATATAAAAAATTCAGTGCTACAATTACTTTATTTGCCAGCAGATATCAACAGCTGTGTAAAGAAAGCATAACTAGAGAGTACGAATAGAAGGGAAGGCATAGGTTCTCCAACCACAGTCCACGCGTTGACTATGTCCTTATTATACCGAGAGAGATGGCTTTTGCGGTACATTACATTCGTATTTTTTCGCGGTTTTCAGACGAATGCTGGGGAATGCTATATAACGCCGCGAGGCAGGCTTGTGTTCAAGAGGTCCTGTCAGCGTGAAGATCTAATATCTGGAGATGTTAGGGACCCCGGCTGTATTCATCGCTTCACCTCTTCCTCCAGGGGGTTTCCAGAAACACAGCAGGGGACGGTGCATTGCAGTGCTGAAGTCCTCTTCAACTTCCTAATTATCATACATTCCTTCTAGGTAAGGAACCGAGCGGCAAATTGCGAACTACTCTGCACATTATTTAGAAAATAATATGAAACTGTGAGCGTAAACGAAGTGTTCTTAACAGCACCTAATAATAATAATAATAATAATAATAATAATAATAATAATAATAATAATAATAATAATAATAATAATAATAATAATAATAATAATAATAATAATAATAATAATAAAATAGCACCACGACAACAACAATAATAATAATCTGTAGCAATACAGTCACTCGAGGGCCTAGGTCTACCAATCAGGTACCGACCTCACACCCATATGAGCTGGTAAAGCTGGAGGATCCTCCAGGCGATAAGGGAAGGGGATGTGGTCAGCATCATGTTTCCCTCAACCGGAGTGTTGGTTTTCGTGACATACAGACCGCAGCCTATTTTACTTCCTCAAATACACACGATGCTGAATGACCACTGGTCCTATGCATGGACTGAAAACTCATGAACATATACCCGAGTATATACGCATTGCCTGCCTGGGAACGGAACACCACACTCTAAGCCACTACACTACTGGCGCAGTTTTCATGTATGTAATGAGGTTAATGTTAGCAAGATATTTAATTTTATTATAAGGCTAGAAATGCATTTTGTCAACATTCTCTTTTCCTGTATTCGCAGCAACTTATTTCACCTCTAATTATACAATGCAACTAAACATTCTGACTGGTCGGTTAACTTTGCCCTAGAAATTTTGTACAAAGGAATTTTGATCCCAATTTTGATTGACACCAGTCCAGATTTTATCAAACATAAATCACTAAGTCTATGAAACGTTTTATTGAGCAGTTCAATAAAAACGTATTAGAAAACTCCACTATGAAAATCCGTTTTTGGATTCAAGTGCCACAAAACACGTATTTCTAGTGAAATCTCGATATTGAATTTTCGGGTGGAATTCAATACCTACTTCCTGTACCTGCTACAGGCAAGTGCTAGACAAAGAAAAAGAAATTCTGATGTTACACTCACATGACTTTCTCTACTCTTGTACATAATATTGTTACAAACACTTATTCTCTATCTACTTCATGTTAATCGGGATAAACATTTGCAGAAACTTATTGCTAATTTTCTTGTAGGTACAAATGGAATATGGTAGGCTTTAAGTGATAGTCAAATCTTTTAAGAGCTGGTTGCTATGTGGAGCATTCCATTCTCCTCTGCAATTTCCAGGACATAAAAAAGGAAAAAATCTGATGTGTTACACACACATGACTTTCTCTACTCTTGTACAAACTATTTTACAAACGCTTGTTCTCCATATGCTTAATGTTAATGGAGATAGCGAGATGTTAATCTTATTGCTAATTTTCTTGTAGATGCAAGGGGAATTGGTAGGCTTTAAGCGATAGTCAAATATTTTAAGAGTGGTTGCTATGTGGAGTATTCCATTCTCTTTGCATTACCAGGACAAAAAAAATGAATAACGAATTTGAGAAATAGTATAAGTATTGGAAAATTTAAGGGAATAACAAGCAATATCTCGAAAATGGTTCACTCAAAAAAAAATGCATATAACATAAATTGTGTAGTTTAACGCGATCTACATTTTTTGTGTAGTAAAATTTTGTCTATCTCTTATGGTTTACCAGTTATGCAAAAGTCGTTCACAATGAAGAATGCTTTTGGAGACATTCCCAGAAAATTCGAGATATACATTTCATTTGTCATGAAAATATCTTAAACATGTGATATTTTAGTAAAAATTGTTAGAGCCATTTTTGAGAAAATTAAAATTTTAGAAAAATGCTCCATGTAAAGGCTAATCTGGGGTGGGGTAATTTTCTTGAAAACCTTCGTGTCGCATCTCTGGAAGATGCGCAGCCTAAATACCAAGTTTGGTGTTTATCCGATATTCCTTTCTGAGTTATGCTGCTCACAGACAGACACACAGACAGGCAGGCAGACAGACAGACAGACACACAGTCTCACATATGGACATGTTTACAAAAAATACTTTTTTTGGATTCAGGAGGCCTCAAAACATATATTTCCGGTGAAATCTCGGTATCGAATTTTTGGGTGGAATGCAATACTTCCCCTACTTACTATACGTAGTAGAGAAAGTAAAAATTAATAACGAATTCCCATTTGAGAAATAGTATAAGTATTAAAAAATTTAAGGGATTAACAAGCAATATCTCGGAAATGGTTCACTCAAAAAAAAATGTATAGGACATAAATTGTGTGTTTTAACGAGCTCTACATTGTTTGTGTAGAAACATTTTGTCTCTCTCTTACGGTTTACTAGTTATGCAAAAGCCATTGAGAAAGAAGAGCACTTTTGAAGAGATTCCCAGAAAATTCGATCTATACATTTTATTTGTCATGAAAATATCTTACATATATGATATTTTAATTAAACTCGTTACAGCCATATTTGAGAAAAGTAAAACTTTCGAAAAGGTTTCATGTAAAGGGTAGTCTGGGTAAGGGGGGGGGGGGAAATGTTCTTGAAAATCTTCGTATCGCATTTGAAACATAAATAACAAGTGCGATAATTATCCGACATTTAGTTTTTGAGTATGCTGTTCACAGACACACACACACACACACACACACACACACAAATACCTTTCTCTAAAAGTGCTTTTTTGGACTCAGTCAGCCTCCAAACGTTTATTTCCGTTGAAATCTTGGAATCGAATTTTTGAATAGAATGCAATACTTCCCCTACCTACTATGCGTAGTAGAGAAAGTAAAACTCCGATGTGATACATTCAGATGACTTTCTGTACGCTCTATCGTTTAATAGTGGACATAAAACTATTCTTGCGAAAGTTTAGTGCACTATCTATTTCATTTTAATCCAGATAAATCTTTTCAGAAATAGCTGTGGGATACATTTGTTTTAAGGGTAGTTGAGGGTGAGGATTTTCTTGAAAACTCTTCGTTTCGCATTTTTGGAAGGTAGTGAACTTAAATATAAATTTGATATTTATCCGACTTTTCATTTTTAAGTTATGCTATTCAAAGACACACACACCCACACACACACCTTTTTCACAAAATGCTTTTGCTATTATTCAGAGAGCCTCATGTACCTCCAATGAAATCTCGACATAGTATCTTTGGATGGAATACAATACTTTCCCTACAGGTTATTCAAAAAGAAGGAATAGAATTTAAATATTTATTTCTAAAGAATGACAATAGATGGCGACAGATGCAATACATCACTGAATAGGGAAAAGTTCAAAATTTTATTTTATGTGTTCAAAATGAGCAGCATTTGTTATGCGAGGACGACAAGTGCTTTTCCGTTTGCATACGCAACCATATTCCAAGAACTTTTTAAATCAATTGCAAGTCGAGGAGGCTCATTGTTGAACTTACAACGAAATGCACGCTGTAATGAAAGAATGGATTCACTCTTTGCATAATGCAGCACACAAAACGACTTTTCCTGTGGCGTCACCATTTTCTCGTAAACACAACACAGCTCCGCTGTACGCACTGAATGGAAGTAGTAGGTGGGGCTTAAAACCTTGAACTTTCCTCTATCAATGATGTGTCTTATGTGCCGCTATCTATAGTCGTTCATTAGAAATAAGTATTTAAAATCTGTTCCTCGTTTTTTAATAACCCTATACATAGTACAGAAAGTAATAGAAACAGTTTAACTCCCTGTGTACTTTAAAATTACTGATGAGGATTTTTGAAATCAACATTAGGTAGGACACTCCTTTAGTGCCCCTTTTTGTGAGATTTGTTCTATAGGGATCGAAATACTGGGTTATGCAAAGTAGTTTTTATTCTAGGTTATACTCATGTTAGAGGCAAGGAACTGCTACATTAAAGCGCATTTTGATGTAGCAGCGAAAATGATTCGCTTTTCCACCACACGTGGCTTTACGCCGCTTCATTTAGCCTCGAGGTATAACACAAAAGTAGGTTGACGGATATGCGGACTTGATAATATCTGGAAATGCCATTGTAAAGCAGAAAGGACCACGCAGCTCCTGCCTTTGTACTCCCTACGATGGCGGAAAACAGTACTGCAGTCAGTACAAACTAAGATAAATATCTGCTCTTAGTGCTTGAAGGTTTTGCCGCAACGAAATTAACTAAACCAGAGATGTACCACAAGAAGCTGTGCATATCACAAGTACGACTTGTATTTTAGTGACGTAATCAACCTTCTAAGTTTCGGAGTAATCTCAAACGTATATGCTTATCTGGCAATACTACATATGCTAATGTCATCTTTCCAAAACTCGAACAACTTTGGGACTTCCCTAACAAAACAAACATTTCATTTCTGTTTATTACTTCCTCTAATACTTACCCACAGTAAGTAGAGCAAGGATTGCATTTCATCAAAACATTTAATACCAAGATTTCACCGGAAATATACTTTTTGAGTCTTCTGGTATCTGTGTGTGCGTCTGTGAACGCAAAATCGAAAAGTCGGTAAATACCAAACTTGGTATTTAAGTTCAGCGTCTTTCAGGATGCAACACGAAGATTTTCAAAACACTTTCCGCCCCGAAATCACCCTTTAATGGAAAAAATTGTTATTTTTATTTCCTCAGGAATGGCTCTAACAAATTTTATTACAATAGCATACATTTAAGACACTTTATGAAAAATAAAATGCATATATTTAATTTATTACGAATACTCTGCAAGGTCATCTTCATTCAGAATGATCTCCTGAGGCAATATTTTATATCATAACATGCTGTGAATGCCAGAGTGATTGTAGTGTAAATTAATATTATTGTATGTACAGGATTTTATATGTTTGTTAGCCATAAGTATTGTTAGGAAATAAGTTTACTCGGCCTAACTGAAACTGACAATAGAAGCGGGTAACAATAAACCGAGGGGGTGAGTTGTTTATCACTAATAAGAGATAAACAAATGACGTCAGGGTGGCGTGCTTTTTGTTTAGAAATGGAGCATATATGTTAGTAGTAGTGATTGGCTGAGCAAAATAGACGCTAAAATGGGCGCAATTTGGTAACCAATAGCAGCTATATTATAATGTTTAGGCAGTTCGAGGTGAAGGAGTATATATTCTTGAGCCATAAGCAAGTGTCGCACAGTTCTGAAGAATCTCTCACGAGATGCACGTCGCAGATTTAGTTACAAAAATGTAAAATACGCGAAGTAATTGGTGCACGGCAACTAAAACGACTGTAGTTATATTCGGAAATATCACAGTTTCAGTCAGGGGTGTATAAAGATTAAATATGTCAATTATTAATTAAGCGTGACGTCAATAAAAGTGTAGATACAAAATATTTTTTATCAGTGTTAT
Source organism: Deroplatys truncata (assembly GCA_030765065.1). NCBI lineage: Eukaryota > Metazoa > Arthropoda > Insecta > Mantodea > Mantidae > Deroplatys > Deroplatys truncata. The sequence goes on along the minus strand of CM060978.1, from coordinate 212,819,652 downwards.
CTTTTAGCTACAACTCCTTTCCGTTTACACACCCTGCTTAGAGATACGTGCTAGCCGGAGGACAAAGAACCCAAATTTAAAATAATAAAACACGAGCCGCCCAACAAATAGACAACACGAGCCATGAGAACTGCGACAATCTCTATTTAACTAACACATTAGAGATACACAAAACATTGCTCAACAAAAACGTCGATCTCGTTAAAGAGCACAGTTTATGTCAAACAATTTTTTTTATTGTGGCGTAAACCATTTCTGAAGTATTATTAATGATTTGAATTTTCAAATGCTTATAGTTTTTTTTAGCTTTAAGTCGCTATTTGTTTTGCTCGTGGTCATGCCAATAAAGTGTCTCTAACTGATTCAAAAGTGATACCAAAATGCCTGATTCAGTCAAGCATTATATTGGCAATTTAACAACAAAATTAGATTACTGTATAAAAATATCACTTATATAATATTATGATTTTTTTAAAACATTAATTGCATGATATGCGAAAGCGGAAATTTTAATTGTAACTCCGATGGTCATTGTTTGACCTATGATCTCAAAGATAAACTACTAGTATGAGCCCTCAAGCAGCAGGAAGAAGCCTCTGACCCCAAAGGAGGAAAATGTAGCTGAATATATCAGTGTAGTGTGAAGAAGAGGTGGAGATGTTCTTGCAACCAGCTTTATCGAAGTACGGTTACTCATAATCCGCCCGCCTTAGAAGGGAACCTGATGTAAACAAAAATGAGCGCGAAATATTGGTCTGCAAATTATACTACACCCTGGGCGGAGCATATGCCTATCTGGAGACACGTGCTTCTGACCTGAATCACCTGGCTCGCATAAATGCACATCAACAATGTTAATTTCTGAAGGATCGGATTATCCTCTTTTCATTAACACTGCTTTTTCGTTTCACAACAGACGATTATTTTACATTTGTTGTGTTGTAACCTATGACCAAAACACACCTTGAAGTAATTAGTTGTTGGTGCATTGGAATATTGAAGAACAACGTACTTTAATTATGACAGTTCCTGCAGACCGAGTATAAGTTATTAACTATTTAAATTGTTATAGTAGTAATTTAAAAACAATGCGGAATGATAGAAACGGAATGTTAAAGTTTGAGGTGTATCTTATTAATCAGAATATGAAAGTGCTTCAATACCGTCCATTTCCTCATCACCATCATCACATTTCGTGACAAGCACAGTTTTTTCGCGCTTTCTTTTCTTTAAAGGTGATAACTGTTTTCCAGTTTTATGTTTTTCCACGCGAATGGAGCTGAAAATTTACAAATTAAAAATTAATTATTATTTGTGGACGCTCTTTAACTGCTATGGTTCTTAGCGTCCCATTCCATATTGGGAGTGAACGATCGGAAAATTTGCTCAGAGGCTCCTTTATCAGGACGTGCCGTAAATCTACGACACGGGACCACGAGCTTTACTTCCCTTCCGAAGGAAGCCACGTTTAGGATTTGATAACACTTTACGGAAAAACTAGTTAACTCGGACGGTATTATTAATATTATCTTTAATGGCTAAATCCGGATACTTTCCACAAAACTTTATGAACACATTCAGTACAATAGTTTTTTCACCACTTTTCAAAGTTTTCCCTTTGGAATGCTTCAAATATAGATTTTGATTATTCATAATAATTATTATTACCCTTAAATACCTTTAACCACACTGTAATAAACAAGTTGAAAACAAGCAAGCGCCGCTAAATGCATAAGAAGACTAACTGTATTTTCGTAATAGAAAATGGTGCTTTCACATATCGCCATTCATTAAGCTTTTACACACACACACACACACACACACACACACACACACACACACACACCGCGCGCGCCCGCCACGTTTTTACATGCAGTGCGAAATAAAATTTAATATTCTAACAATGCTTTTTTACAAAAGAAACTCTTAAATAGTATAAAACAAACTTAATTTTCGTAGTCCGACATGGGACTACGTTGTTGTAATCCGTGGCCGACGTATACAGCTTGCCACATGCTTTTGCTTACATCAGGTACCCCTTCTAAGGCCGGCGGGACTATAAAAACACAAAGAAAGTGACCGTGTACACGAAAACCGCTTACCACACCAACCAGCTGGTAAACCCTTTGGGCCGCTACGACCATAAGGCGCCAAGGCGGAAGAAGAGCTACCGGTTGCCGAAGGACGGCTTGGGCCCCCGAGGCTAAGGTCTGCCAATCCATCACACCAAAAGTACCCCCAAGTTAAGTAGCATTGGGCTTGGTCACTCGCTGGATGAGTGACCATCCAGCAGCGACCCGCCTTGCTGCCATCTTGGATATCCCATACCATTACCTCATTTTCCCATCCTGCTTTGCTGCCACACCGGCCTGCTTGGCTTGACGACCACACAAGCGGTTGACCAAGTTAAGCAGTATTGGGCTTGGTCACCACATGGTCGCTAGTCCGCCCATGTGGGCTCACCTAGACCCAGTCAATGGTAGCGCAGAAAGCTAAACTCCGCCAGGACAAATAGACAAATATCAAAAGCTTGTGTATATTCTTTGAAAACCTTCTTTATCACACAGGTAAAGCCGCATATGCGGCTAGATACTGTGGCGATCACATTCCGCCCAGGTGAACCTGGGCGACCTGTTCTCGATTGCTGGATTGCTGTAATAATCACGGACCACAATGACGCTGTGTAGAATCTTACCTAGAATACTATGAATGAACAAATAAGTGAAAATGAACATTGAGATGACTGAACAAAATTCCTAAGTGTTTTTCTTAATAATAGTTCAAGTAAATACCATTCTTTCATTCCGGTTGTGAAGGAATTAATGTTTTTTCCAATGTTGACCAACATCATTCTCCGATTCCGTTTTTAAGATATAATCCTATAAGACTTAATCTCATACGTAAATGTGTTATATTGGTGCAAAGACGGATTTTTTTTTTACATAAAACGACATTATCATCTGTTTGAGGAATGCATGAGTACATTTCTTCGACGATAATGTTTATTCATCCACCTCCCTTAATGCTGTCATGGCGGAATTTGAATTTCCTGACTCAGTGCAGTAATCAAAACTACTTGCGTGGTTTGTTCATTTTACTGCACGTATGTGCATGAACTACAGGGTTTCTGTTAAGTCAATACGTATATTCAAGTAGATCCTGTTCAGTAAACATAGTAGTAGAAAGTTTCTTTTGCCATGAATACTTAGTTCATTCATTATCATTGCAAACTACTGGCATTAGAATTCAGCATATGCAACAGCATTGTCAAAACACTTGTGTAAATGTCTTGGTACGTGCCCCACGTTTTTCTTAAAAATCAGGAGGGACTGCATTAAAACCTCACGTATTCTGTTCTCAAGATCATCAAGAGTTTTTGGCCAAACTTAAACCCTTCTTTGGCCCAACACCACAGAGAAGAGAAAGAAAACTAACAAAACACAAAGATGTAAGATCTGGGCTTCTGACAGGCAACCCTTTGGTAGCTCCTGGATCAACTGCACCCCAATAGTGGCAATTATGCCCATTTACAAAACGACCCACATGAAAAATTACCTCATCGGACCATAAGATAATATAAAAAATTAAGGTATTTTTCTCTCCATTGTTACACAATTTCTGAAATGTCCATACAGTGGTCACAGTCCTCAAGAGTAAGCAATTTTCATCCGCTTCTCGACGCTAAATGCCGGAGGTATTATCAGTTATCTGTAATATATTTGGTAAAGAATAACATTTCATATCCTATTATATTTACCCATATCATATTATAATTATATTATATATTGCCAATATGAAGATAGGCATTGACTTGACAGACAGTATATTAAATTCTTTACTTGTTATACCAGGTGAGGCAGCTGCCCCTAGGTATTCGTATCTATGCAACCCGCAGTTTATTGTCTAATTTGAAAACACTGACCCTTTTAGCAAACAAACTGCAATTGTAGCTCGTTCCTTCTATTTGGTACTATACGCAATACCCATTCATGATTAAGGGCCTGAATGAGAACCAAAGAGCTGCGAAAGCCTTAAAAAAGACGACGTTTCATGGATATAATGCTTGCAAGGAGATAGAGGAATGCTTACCCGAAGAGGGGGGTAGATTGCTTGGCTTCTGGCCGAGTGGTTTAGCTGCCGGAATGTGGTGAAGCAAAGGTTAGGTTCGAATCTGATACAAACATAAAATTGCTTTGGTTCCTTTTTTTCTCTCCTTATGTTTATTTTCTGTATTACTAATTTATTTATTTTTGTTACTGGCTCTCCTGTGAGCCAAAGACATAAGAATTACAAACAGATAATCGTGTATCATGTTTACCCTAATAATCTGTACCGATGGTGTTGTAACCGTGTTACCTTTCATTCTTTTGGGCGCATATCGCCGATATTAAATAATAAAAGTTTTTGTTTCATATTTAAACCTTATGTTTCACTTCTTCTATTGACAAAGGAGTTGTAAATGTGCTAAGTTCACGGGTAAACAGAATAATAAATTGTTAAAGAGCGTGCATTTCATCAAGGAAGTAAACGTTCAAAACGACGACCCCCTTCATCAATGCACATTTATGTACGTTGCCGGAGAGACCTTCATGCATGCTGTAACATGCGCGGTGTAATCTGCCTGCATTCTTCACGTATGATTGTGTCCGCATATGATTTGGGCTTTGCGGATCTTCTTCTATGGGTGGAAAACATAACGATTATTCTATATTGTACACCTTATCATCATCAACATGTTATGTTATTTGTATCCTAAGAGATAAACAAAAGGTAATAAAAAGCTTGAACTTAACCAGGAGGATTTGAACCTGAACTGAAGTGGCACAGTGTTAAAGAAACCATGATAATACCATTCGGCCAATGCTACGTTGCAAGCTGAGGTTCCTATACGAATTAGTAATCGCAAAACTTGACTCCACCTCGAATCTTTACACGCTTTTTGTAGCGTCATACAGTGTTTTGAGCTCAGTTTGGTAGTTTTAATTCAAGCAAATAATCTGCATCAGTCATTACAACTACTGTATTATCTGAAATACGCCATAGCTTGTAAAATAAGAGAAATTATCTACCTAATTAATACTTAGCATCTACAAGGCTGTACATTGACTAATGGCTTAATTCCAATTGGTCACACTACGTAGATCTGCCATTTTGTTTTCAAATGGTTTTGTCAACCGAAGCATGTGATAGGTTGTTGCTTCAGGGGTGTTTTCAAAGGGGTGCATGGATGTATGCTAAAGAATAGAAGTTTGTAAAATTGGCTAAAATTGCTATTGCAACTCTTAGTGTCAGGGTGGGATGTTTTTTGCATCGACGTACATAGCGATTGCATTTTGTCGCGTAAAACACTTATGCACTGAGTTATATATCTCTCCTCTATAAAGTGTTACAAAATTCAGCCATTAGTAGGCATTCAATAAAGGCGTAAGTCACATATGTCGATTAGCACGTTGCATAAATTAAAAATTAATAGGCGCAGGTGACTTAACTGATATATCTATTATTGTAGAAATGGAATGTAATCAAATTTTATATTTTACTATTAAAATCTTACCTGCGTATTTACTTCCTTTCTATTTATTAATATTTACCTAGGATTTAATTCTTGAAGCAGCTAAATATGAACTGCTACTTTAATTTTTTAAGGTCAACAACCAGGCGTGGATAATCGAACGCTAGTTCGTCACCAATGTTGATGCTGGTGACTTTGATATTGGGTCTACCATTTTTAACAGCTGGCAGTGATTAATTATATTTTCTCTTAAGTAATGATTTTACGAAGCGTGTTTTTAAAGTAAGTACCGTTTTAATAGTTTGCCTTGCAGCGCTGCAGTCACAATTTTGAGCATGCGCGATCACCTCCTCCATTCATTAGGAAGCTAGACGAAGCTGTGAGCCTCAGCTTGTGTTTTCCTGTTAGAGCATTTCGGAATGTTCAAAATAACCGAACGATCCGCCGACTGTGATGTCAGATCGGATTCGTTTTTTGAATACGAGAAATGTTACGCCTGCAAACATTCATCGCCAATTGTATGAGGTTTATGGAGAATCAAGTAATGAGTAAAAATGCCCGGCTTTACACAACCAAACAAACTGGAGATCTGATCGCATCATTTGGTTGGGAACAATTTGACCACCCTTCCTATAGTCCGGATTTGGCACCAAGCGATTTTAATCTGTTTCTTCATCTAAAGAAATTTCTTGGTGGAAAACATTTCGATGATGTTGTGAAACAAGAAGTACAGACATGTTTTACATCACTGGCGGCATCATTCTTTGACGAAGGTACACAAAAGGTGGTTTCTCGTTATGACAAGTGCCTGAATAACGGTGGTGACTTATGTAGAGAAGTAGTGTAAGGTGTAAGGCAATGAATGGAATAAAGTATTTGCAAAAACACTGTGCTGTTATTTTTTTAAAAAGTTATCGCTACTTACTTTGAAAACACGTCTTGTAATACTCACTGCATATGAGTACACATGCGTTATGGGAAGAATAGATTTTAATTTTTTTTTGCAGTATTACGAATCAGAATTTTATATTTAATTTCATATTAAGTTCATCAAGGTAGGCACAACAAATATATTTGAAACATAGTTTTAAAAGTGAAACTGCGTATGTCATTTTGTACTGCACCTCTTCAGAGAACAAAATCACAATTGCTGCACACTTTGTAGTAGATAGTTAAACTTTAACCTATGTTTTAGGGAAGTTTTTCTCTAAAAATTGGTACTGCTGTTAAGTATGACAACTCGAACACTGTGGTTTCTTTCTTTGCAAGTATATAGAGATTTTTTTCTCCATATTTGCTTTGAACAGTATTGTCAATGAATAGCATATTCTGGCATAAATGACCCGTTTCCACAGATACTACTGAAGATAGCTAAGTTAAATTTTAGGATATAAAAATAATCTACGAGTTATGTTTTGATCTACTTTGGTGTTAATAACATGGTCTTTATTTTCCAAAAAAAAAAAATGCTCATGAATTCTAATCAAAATATGGTATAATAAAGAAACTAATCCCATATTCCTTCATAAACAAACTTACTGTAGTAAAGTACCATTCAGCTTAGAAGCATTTCACCTACATCCTGTGAAATTTTAATGTTTTAAACAGTTTTGGAAATAATGTTTGATGAATTTAGCAGATTTAACATTGTCGGGATAGGGACTTCAATTTCCCCTTAGGACGTTGAACATAGGACTAGGAGCGGAGAAGGACTTAACACCTCGACCTAAGGAGATCTTTTGTGCCTAGGCCCCTAACGCAGCGCCCCCGAGAGGGAGGGTTGAGGTAGGAGGAAACACAGGGCGACCGGTTAGAAGACACAACAAAGCACAGGGCATGGTCTCTACATTTTCCATGTGGCAGCTGGTACAACCGGCTGCCCTCCCCCTGCAGGCTTGCACATGTTACTGGGAGACCGGGACTCGGAGACCGCTCTCACTCTGGGGCTCGAAGTGTTACAGAAAACATACTTTTTTCCTGTCATGCAACACTGAGACTCCTGCCGACACTTGGGACAACCAGGCAGATGAAAGGTGAAGTGAAATGAGAAAGGAGGTGAAATGGACGGACAGCAAATTCGGGGGATGTGATTAACCTTCCCAGCATTCGCGTAGCGACTAAAGGAAGCCCCGAAAAAAACCCATGGGCCAGGAAGGTTGGTCGTGGGAATCGAATCCACAATATCTGTCTCCCCTTAATATACTGAAGAATAACGGAAATAGACTTCGACTTCGTCTCGTCTTTTCATACTCTCCTTTCCTTACTTACCACACTTGAATAGCAATACACTATTATACATGAGCATTACCAAGAATCACTCAGATACGCACCATTCAGCCTTAAGCGACTTCAAAGTAGGCTTGCAATCCAAGCTGCAGAAAATTCTTTTACCAGGGATCCGTCCTTACCGGCGGGCACGTAGGTACCAAATCGGATAGCCATTTCGCTTGCTTGACAATCGGACATAGGAGTAGCCAATTACGTGACCAAAAGAAAAAGCCCCTCGATGTCCCACTGTATAATTCACCATGTACCAGGCCCCAAGCGCTGCTAAGCCAATATTCCAAGGAAGGAGAGCTACAAAAAGCGAATTACGATCAAACACCAAAGGCAGTTTCGTGCTGCGGAGAAAATAAAGCACATCTAACTCTATCGTACAACTTTAAGATCCTTTGTCGACTTTACGTGTACACTTAAGAAGTATATATATCCATTCCATTCACTGTATTTCTATTTTAGGCCGATTATGGGCTTAGCTGATGTTCCCTTTCTGGTTGCGAGATATTTATCTTGATAGTGACGCCTGCTTCATGCCAGGTGCGTCTGTATTTATTTAAATCAGAAACGTGCATGTACCGATTATCCCATCGTTGCTATTAAATGTAACGGGCATAACCAAAGCTTTCAGCTTAATGCGGCTTATGACTGAAAGTTTTAGAGCTATGGACAAAACAAGATGCACTTAATATTTGAAAATGCATTCCCTTTGCATTTTCCGTCTGTTTTAGATAGGATACTTTTTAAAAGACATGAAGTGATTATATATTTTCACTTTCTCTACCAGGTTCCTATTAGGTAAAGGAAGTATTGCATTCCACCCAAAAGTTAATGCAAGATTATACCAGAAATACATGTTTTCAGAATCCCCGAATAAATAATAATAATAATAATAATAATAATAATAATAATAATAATAGCATTAGGTATTATAGTAAAAGGTCCGCGCAAGCGCGTGTGAACAGCATAATTAAAGAAATAAGATGTAATACAGTCACATGACTTTCTCTACCCTCTATCGTTTATTAGTAGATATACAAACTATTTTTACTAAACTTATTTCTTTTTCTACTACATTTTAATCTAAATAAACTTTTGCAGAAATAGCTAATTACATATTTCGTTATAGATACAAAGGAAACAGCCATAGTCAAATGTTTAAGAAGTAGACGCTAAATGCTGGCCTTCCATGCAATCGCTAGAAACAACTGAATGCTGACAGTATGTTTAGAAATTACATGGCTTTCTCTACCCTATATCTGTATTAGCGGGTATACAAACCATTCTTACTAAGGTTTATTTTTCTATATACCACATTTTAATCCAAAGAAACCTTTGCACGAATACATCTCGTTATTGATACAAAGAGAACAGCGTCAAATGTTTAACCCTCTATTGCCGAAATTATTTTGTTACATATGCCGCTGTTCCTCTAATTTCCAAACCGACTTTTATATCCCTTTCGCCGGCACCACAACCCAAGCGATTCGAACAGTCGTGATCGTTAGTGATACGAAATGAACTGACGATCTAAACGTCCCGAGTTCGAGTCGCAGAGACTGCAGTCAAATGTGCCAGTATTAAAGGAAGGGGAGGGCTCAAGTAAACTAACCGGTGTAATAGCACGCCTAGATGTTGAACGGGGTTACACTCGACTGCATTTGCATAAATTTTGCTCTTTATCATTAAGAAAACACTACGGTTTTATGGCAAAAATATTAAAATTTTTGCAACATAAAACAGCTATAAATAGCCTAATGTTATTGTTGAAGGTTAGTATAATATAAAATTTTAAAAGAAAATGAAAAATCCTAACCCCCTAAAAACACATTTGTAACGAATATATTATACTAGGCTATAAGGGGTTAAGAACTGAATGCTATACGCTGGCCATTTCTGAGATACCTGTTATTAAAGATTCGAATTGTTCATTACTTGGTTTAAAGTCCTTTCAGCACTCAGTTGTTTCTCGCGATTGCATCGACACGGTATGGAATTTTAAAGGCAACATATAGCGTCTAGTTCTTGAACATTTGACTATCACTGTTCTCTTCGTATCTATAACGAAATGTGTATTGTAGAAAATTTCTGCAAAGGTTTATTTGGATTAAAATGTAGTAGACAGAAAAATAAGACTTAGTAATACTGGTTTGTATACCCACTAATAAATGATAGAAGTTAGAAAAAGTTCATGTGAATGTATTACATCGATTTTTGTTTAAAAATGTATAGGCACCATTGGCCTTTATTTTCGTCCATTTTATCGAGATTTACAGAAAAGAAATGCTTCTTATTGCACTTACATTATTTTCATCTAATTTAATATTGAAACATTTCATCGATCCCACAGGATTTGGTCAGCTGTCAGAAAACATGATGCAGCTTGTAATTGCACTTCTAGTGCAGATTAATGCAATCGAGCGATTCCAAATTTTCTGAATCGCGTGGCTCTTTATTAAATCAATTTCTTTTGGGGCAGCCTCTTAGGCCGTCCCTTTTACAAGTTAATGGTGTTACACCTTATTCCTATTTTTGCACATGGTCTCGAATAGTTCAAAAAGTAATAGAATCGAGCAACTTTATTGGTCCCAGAATGGTTCCAATAATATTTTAACTTACTTGAGTGAACACCGAGCTATCAATTTGGAATAAGGTAATGAAAACGGGGGTTCACGCACTCGGGAATGTTGACTGTCGGTTGGGGGAGGGTGGGTCCGATGGCCAACAATCTCTAGTTCTGTTAGAGAGGCAGTATGGGTAATGTAACATGCATGTCCACTTATAGGCTATAGATCGGAGGGGTACACCTCTCGCACTGTTACCTATGCAAGATCTATTGCAGCTGCCACTCCCCAGGAGGAAGTGAAGGAACCACAGTAGGCCACAAGCTGCAGGCAGGCCACTGAGACACGCGGATTTCTCCGAAAGTTTCTGGCTCGAAGACCCGTCGCACTGCTGGAGCCGATCAGAGGTGGCGATGAACGAACCGTCCAGCCAAGCAGCTCTACTTCCATGGGGAATACTCTTTCCATGGAACAATCATCGTCTCACATCACGAAACCAAGAAGTACACCTGAAGCATGAGAAGGAAACAGAATGAGATAGAAGTGAAGGAAAGGAAATCGTGGTAGATGAGAAACCTCCTCAGGATTCGCCTAACCGGGAAAACCTACCGAATCCGAGTCACACGTTCCCTTGGAACCAGCTCACTCGATATATCTCCTTGCTTAATATTCATTACACATTGATTAAGAATCTTAGTACAATCAGAGATCATTCTTGTGAGCTATCGGCAGTTTTGAAGACACTAGTTTAAACGTCGGAACTTAGACCAGCAGCACTTCGGTCTTCTGAATCAAGTCGGGGCTCGATGACTTTGATACGGTCAGCTTACGTACCTTTTATATGCTGAAAGCGCGTTCTACTTTCTGAACCTCCGCAGCTCTCATCGGAATCTCTGGAACTCGGCAGATCCTCCGCCGAATTTAACAAGACCGAGGGTTCGCTAAAATAATGTGGGGTGTGGTGACCGTCGTGGGATCTGTGGTCTCCAGATGCTGAGGATGCTGGTCTCTTGTCCCTCCAGTTACCCAGGTCGGTAAGCTTTCTTCGCATGGGTTCTGGTTTGCAGATTTCTGGGTAAGAAGGCGAGCGTAATAATTAGACCTGTTCTTCTTAAACGAGTACATAAATGGCTTTATTTATTTATAGCGGTTTCTGATAATTCTTTTTACAATATCGTTTTTAGTGAGTCATGATGGCCTATTTAATAGTGTTTCCTATTTGCTATTTTTCCTAATTTTGGGAAATTCAGTATATTTATTTTAATTATTTTTCTTACTTCTACTCTGCCCATTTTGGGTGCTACTTTTGTAAGTGCATAGCGAATAGGTTTAAAACACTTCACAATTTATTTATTTGTTTTAATAAGACAGATTTTTACCAAAACTTCGCTATGTTTGATGTGCCTACGCAAAAGTAGATTCTAACTTCATGTTCTTTTAAGGTTATTAAATAACTGAATATATCATACTCGATATATAATATATTCTGTATGTTGTGATGGTTAAATAATTTAACCTGCTGCTAGGAATCGTGTGATCTAATAACTGAAATCACCTTGTGGTTAATGGGGAAAATGCGAGCAAGTTGGGGAATTTAATGTCATTTCGGCATGTTGCCATGGTATTTAGAGCAACCGGATGGAAACCGCAAGATCCGGGTTCAAATCCCGGGTATGGCATTGAATTTTTCAGTCATATTGTATTTTGCCAACCTTGTCCTACACACGGCTTGTGTGAAAGAATAATTAATTGACATATTTAAATAATCAAACATTCTTAACATAAGTAATTGAAAAAATTTTAAAATTATTATGAATTACACATGCAGTTGTTGCTTTCTAATAATACACAATATATTTTTTTACTTTTCTGTGGCTTGGCTTTCACGAAATGTATTAGGTTTGCTACGTTTGTTTGTCAATTTAATTTCTGCGGAATTATTCTGCTTCATGGTTTAAGCCAAAATTGCGGAGAACAGATTTTCCATTCTACTGGATTGCATTTCATGGTTGAAGAATCTGACATCCTTAGCCCCGTGTCGCGAAAATATCGGTCGGTAAAAAAATACGGTCTGTGAAAAAAGCAGTCAACCTTCTAGAACAGGTACACGAAAAGGGATGTGGGGTAATTTATAAATTTCAATATGCGAAATAATCCGTCAATCTCCTTTAATTTTGGCTTACTACTTACATAGCAATTGTAATGAATACGAAAGATCTCATCTTTAAGTTTAATTGAAAATTGCCTCGATTAAAAATACTCACTTCTCCCACGCTTTCGACTGGTAAAACTATATACTACTGGTCATTTTGACCTATATAGAATCGGCTTAATAAAGTTTCTCATTCTTAAGTACTATTTTTAAAAATACTCCTCCCGATCTCTCTTCTTTGCCTAATATGCATGCTTCTTTACCTCTAAATAGGCTTCATCTGGTGTTCCACACTGATGTTCCTATGCCTTCAAAATATCATTCCTCATACTTGTTAATCTTCCACCATACCTCTTGCAGCTTTTTTCCACACAGATTCATGTTATAACACCATATAATGTTTCTCTGTAGTTTCGGTATGTGTAACCATTGTGAAAGCGCGCATGGCTTCCTTCCCTTTATTAGTAATAATCGCTTCCATCTACTCGATTACTCTCAGTGAAACACTAGCAGACAATTCTGTGGTCCAAACAGGGATAGGTTGTCTCATACACGTGCTACCTGGCATGCAGTGTGCAACACCTGACCTTTTTTTCACATTATTTGATTATTTAAAACCAAACCAGTTATATGTACTACAAGGGTTGGATAAAAAGTAATGGGAACTATTTTTTTCTCTAAAATGACTTTACTGATAGAGGTACTTATAGTTACACATCAATATAGTCGCCCCCGTTATTTATGACCTTTTGCCAAATGTTCGCAAGGCGTCATATACCATCTGCGCGTCTATTTCTGTTGATGTCCCTATAGTAGGATAATGTCATCTTTAGTGTTGTACCGGATCCCTCGCAGTGATTCTTTCACTTTGGCAAAGAGATCGTAATCACAGGGACTCATATCGAGTGAGTACGGTGGATGCTCCAGAATCTCCCATTGCTAGTGCCGCAAGAGGTCCTGGACAGCAGCAGCGGTGTGGCATCCTGGATTGTCATGCAGAGTGATGGGGTGCTGTTCCATGAAATGCCGTCGCTGTTGAACTGTTCAGCTCCTTGCTTCCTTGTTGGACGTTGATCGCCGCTGGACTGCGCGTGAATTAGCAGCACAAGTCGGAGTATGCCCACAAAACTGTGCTCCACATTCTGCACGACGTTCTGAATTACCGCAAAATTGCAGCACGTTGGATACCCCATGAAATTTCCGAGGAGCAACAATGGCACCGCTATGCAGTCGCACAGGATTTGTTGGGCCAGTACCAGAGGGAAGACTTTCTTCGACGAAACCTGGGCAAGCACGTACGAACCAAACTTGAAGCGCCAATCCAATGAATGGAGGCTTCCCGGCTCTCCCCGTCCAAAGAAAGTGCTGTGAAAGTTATGTCCATTATGGCGTATGACATTGATGGGGAAATACTGCATCACGCTGTACCACCAAGGGTGACGATAGACGCTGCCTACTACTCCACGTTCCTGCAACATCACCTTCGTCCAGCGCTCAGGTGAAAGCGACGACATTTATGGAACAGCACCTCATCATTCTGCATGACAATGCAAGATGTCACACCGCTGCTGCTCTACAGAGCTTCTTGCGTCACTGGCAATGGGAGATTCTGGAACATCCACCGTTCTCACCCGACATGAGTCCCTCGGATTACGATCTCTTTGCCAAAATGAAATAACACAGAGAGATCCGGTACAATATAACACATTATCCATGCTATAGGGCGGTCAATACAGGAAATCAACAGAAATAAGCGCGCAGATGGTATATGATGCCTTCCGAACATTTGGCAGAAAGTCATAAATAACGGTGGCGATTATATTGAAGGTATGTACCTCTTTCAACAAAGTCATTTCAAAGAAAAAATAGTTCTCGTTACTTTGTATCCAGCCCTTGTACAGAACAATTCCTCTGACCATTTATTTCACTGACCGCTTTATATATTTATTTTTTCCCCATGTGTTCCCTTAGCCCAAAGGCAGAAATATGCTACCCTAAAATTCCTGATGGAAGATTATTTAAAACTTTTAGTGAACAATGCTTTTTAATATTTTCGACCGACATTAAGGGTAAAGTAAGAATCTAACTCCTGAATATCCTTGGATACCCTTAAGCTGAGTTCAGTCTTTTCTTCTAACATCCTTTCTGTTTTCGCACGTCTTCCTTATTGCTTCCATTTACAGGCGTGAAGGATAACAGAGTTTGGCGGCTGTTACTAAAATGCATTACATGCAGGGGGACATAAAACAAAGACAAGAGAAGTGGGTGTAAAAACTGAGGGTTGTAGAGTGCCACTAAAACCTTTGCCAGAGATGGAGTGTCTGGTATTTCTGATGGAGCAGATGATGTGGTTACAGTAATGGAAGTTATCTCATTAGTTCTCTTCTCCTCCTCGTTCCTCCCTTTCTTTGCACAGAAGGAAGCTCTGCCTCCTCGGCCACTTTACCTATATTTATATACCAGAATCAGTGGCAAAATTGGCCGAGGAAACACACTGTAAGATAAATCATGCGGTCTTTACCCATTTCATCGCTACAGCTCCTGCAGTATGTAAATTTGGCAACTATGCACCGGGTTTTCCATATACAAAGTCACTGCTGTCATGATGGAAATAGAAATAAAACGGAAACGTACTGCTTTCTGCAACATCCCAAGGTAGGGACATCTCTTGCGGTTTGTTATCCGTAAAGGACTCGGGTAATCTCTTTCTGCCGTTGGTAAGCGGTTGTCAGATTTTGCAGTGGTGAAGCAAGATAAAGTCATTGGAGAGAGTGCACTAGAAAGCAAGTGTGTGCCACTGCGATAGCAGTACTAGTTATGTCCTAAGGTCAGCTATATAAATACGACGGGTATACAAGAGAAATGAATGGTTAGTCCTAAATACAACCATCGTCGTCTACTATATAGTTGGAAATACTAACTCCAATAAAACTGGAAGCTTTTGAAAGATTACGTGGTTAAATCGAAAATAAAGCAGGTACTTTACTCTGAATAAGACTCTTGGAAACACTGTAGAGGTGAGCGAGCGAGCTGGATAGGCAGTAAAGTGTGAGGCTCGCATTTGGGACGTTCCAGGTTCAATTCCCGTCGGGCCGCCTCCGACCATGGATTTTGATGCAGAATTAAATGAGACGAAAACGACATGCGAATTTAAAATGAGTTAATATCAAGTTAGAATTGTAATTTCAAAGGGATGGAAAAGTATTTACAAGTTTACCATTATTATGATACATTATAAGTTATGAATTTTTAAAGGTTTAATATTTGCAAAACGTTTATATTGTAACATTTATATTAAAATGTGAATTATGTAAAAAGAACGAACGAAAAGAAAACTGAATTACGCAATTAACGAAAAGGGGTTAACAGGAAGGAACGAAAACATTGCATTCGCAATATTTATACGCAACAGGATACGAAATATATAAATTAAAGTGAAAACCAAAATAGACACACGCTGAAGAAGGAACTCACATTATATAAATCTTATTTGTTTGGCGTAAATAGTTTAAGTGTATAAAGTGGACCATTTAAGTTGAGACTAACGTATCTCCAAGAATAAGTGTTGTATAAAGAAATGTCTTGAATAAGAGTTGCTTGATATGGAGGGAAGTAGATGCCATTAGTCGTGTTTTATTTGGAAGACGTTATGATGTCATTTCATTTTTATTAAATGGGAACCTACAATTAGGGTAAAATTAAATTGACCCTAAAACGACCATCACAACGTTCTCCAAAGAAAACAATAGTAACGGCATTTACTTTCTCCCATAATATCAAGCAATTGTTATCCAAGACATTTCTTTCTACAACGCTTAGTTTCGGAAATATTGTACAGCCTCAACTTAAATGGTCCACACTGTATATGTTATAACATATTTCGTTACGCTTAGTAACCAAGAAGTTCATTTTTTTTAATTACAATCTTGCGTTATATGCTAAAAAGAATTATCAACAAAGATTTGTGATATTCAGAGAATTAAGGAACCAAAGTAAGAAATGGAGTAAGTAAAGTTGAATCACAAAAGGTAAATATTGCTCTATGATATAATTTTCAATTGCCTGAAAGGAGATGAATTACTTTTAGTGATATTAGTGATTTAAATTGCCTTACCTTTCCTAAACACGTTAGAAGAACCCTGATGATAGAAGATTACTCACACTCACTACTGAGTTAAGAGTATTTTAAAATCATTAAAATACACGGATACACACAGCAGTAATCTAAAGCTTCCACAAAATTCTAATAACGTAACATTCGCTAAGACAATTAAACAATCATAGGGTTACCATACGTCCCTATTATAACGGACAGTTTGTATTTTTACCCAAGCGTCCGTGTCCGTACCGTTCTTCGAACTTTAATTGGTTTACTATTAATTCCTTCATCAATATGATTAATTCCTTCACGCAATAAAATACTATGATATTTAATTATGAACAAACTTGAAAAATGTTAAAATAATACTTTTCAGGAGGATGTATAAAAATATAATATTTGTTTTGTTCTGCGAAATGCATGCGCTCCGAGTTTTAATTTTTAAGCATTGCCAATACATTGTGACTACTGTTTCTGAATTGTTTAATAAATCTCATTGTTGGTCACGCCACACTACCTTACGATCTGGCGGTTAGAAGCTTTGCTTCATTCAGTTGGCAGTCAGTCCTGCTGCACTGCTTTATTACACTGCAGTGGTTTGTTGTGCATGTTCAGTGTTATTTTGTGCATTGAATTAAAGTATTTGGCGTTAGACCGCTCGCCTCTCACCGAGACGGCCCGGGTTCAATCCCAGGGACCCACATGTGGGATTTGTGGTGGACGAAGCGGCGTCTGGGCGGGTTTTCTCCGGGTTCTCCGGTTTCCCCCCGCCATTCATTCCACCAACTGCTCCACCATCACCTTTCCTTTTATCCATTTCACCGTCATCTCGTTTCATCTTCTTCCTTTATCCCATAACAGGCATCGGGCTGATCATCCATTCTGTCTGCTCCCCGACGGGCCTCTGACCCCAGGGACCCGCCTGTAAGTTCTGAGGATGTAGGTCCTACATAAGATTAGGTTAAACAGCGAATGAATTAAAGTATTTATTGAGTGAAAAGTGTGTTACTTATATCCGTTTATAAATGGCAAAAAGACCATTTTTGATGGTCAAACCGAGGATCAAGTTAAGTGTATAGTATATAAAAGCGATATCGTAAAACATAAATACTCGAAAGCATATCAAAGCGACAAGAGCTTCTGCAATAAGCGTCACGTTACCTTTATTTTTAAACATGAAGACCCAAATAAAGAATGTGCAGCTAAGGAGGCAACATTTTCGTTCCATGTGGTACAACACGATTTTAGTTTCAACTCAGCTGATTGTCAGTCACTGCACGTGTGTAAACTATATAATACAAAGTTTTCGAGTGCCCGAACAAAAACTGAGTCTATAGCTGTTAATGTGATTTTACCTTTTGTGTTCCAAGGAGTAATTTCTGAGTTAGAGCATCCTAGTTATCTTACAATCACAGTTGATGCTTCTAATAGACTAGATACCAAAGTAGTTCCAGTTGTAATAAGGTGTTATTTTACCTACAAAAAGCATTATAATAAAATTATTAGAATTCAGCGAAGTGTGTGGAGAGACCTCAGAAATAATAACAATGTTCTGAAACCCTTACGCACTCATAATCTGACCATAAAGTAGTATGCTTCTGTGCCGATAACACGAACACTAATTTTGGAGGTGTTCACAGACAGGGAAAATCTAATGTATTTAGAAAATTACAAGAAAGACTAGGGAAAAAATCTGATGTGTTACACTCACATGGCATTCTCTACTCTTGTACAAACTATTTTTACAAACGCTTATTTTCCATCTAATTCATGTTAATCGAGATAAACATTTGCAGACTCTATCTTATTGCTAATTTTCTTGTAGATGTAAGGGGAATATATATTTACAAGGGCAATATAGAAATACAGTAGCCTTTAAGCACATACATATCTCTTAATGGCTAGTTGCTAGGTGCAGCACCATATCCTTTGCCACAGATTATAACTCTTTGCATATCCAAGACAAAAAAATGAATAACGAATTCCCATTTGAGAAAATAAGTATCGAAAAATTTAAGGGAATAACAAGCAATATCTCGAAAATGGTTCACTCAACAAAAAAAATGCATATGACATAAATTGTGTATTTTAACGCGATCTACATTTTTTGTGTAGTAAAACTTTGTCTATCTCTTATGGTTTACCAGTTATGCAAAAGTCGTTCACAATGGAGAATACTTTTGGAGACATTCCCAGAAAATTCAAGATATACATTTTATTTGTCATGAAAATATCTTAAACATATGATATTTTAACCAAACTCGTTAGAGCCATTTTTGAGAAAATTAAACTTCTCGAAAAATATTCCATGTAAAGGGTAATCTGGGGCGGGGGGATTTTCTTGAAGACCTTCGTGTCGCATCTCTGGAAGATACTGAACCTAAATACGAAGTTTGATGTTTATCCGACTGTTCGTTTCTGAGTTATGCTGTTCACAGACAGACAGACAGACATACACACACAGACACACAGACAGACACACGGACATGTTTCCAAAAATGCTTTTTTTGGATTCAGGGAGTCTCAAAACATGTATTTCCGGTGAAATCTCGGTATCGAATTTTTGGGTGGAATAAAAATACTGGGTATAGGCTGCGGTGTTCACATCCTTCATAATTGTGTTCAGCATGGCGTTGCCAACTTCCCTTTGACACTGAAGCAATTACTGTTAAGATTTACAAATATTTTTATATTTACACAGTCAGACTTCAGCAATTAAAATAATTTTGTGAATATGCGGAGATTGAATACCATAAACCTCTCTCGCATAGCTCAACTAGATTTCTCAGTATTTTACCTGCCATAAATCGAATAGTTTTAATTTTTGATGGGTTAAAAGCATTATTTCTCAAAATTCGTGCCCGAAAATTATAAGAGACATTTTTTTTATAATCCCTTCAATGAGGCATATATGTGGTTTATTCATGGCGTGCTACAAATTTTCAGTGAATGTATTCCTGAAATGGGGAAAAATAACATCACTGCAACACAGGTATCAATTAGGTACAATGATTTAAAGGAAAAACTGGTTGCTAGGAAAAATCACATTTTTATTCCACAAATAGCAAAAAGAAATTCACTTCACTAGTTAATGAAGGACTAATAACTTTAGAGGTTGTTAAATAAAACTTGATTTCTTTTTATGGTAGGTGCATTTCTTACTTAGAAATTTGGCAAAATAGTTTTGATGGGGCACATCAATTCCTTTGGTTTTCTTTGAGAGAAACGTGTGAATTATCCTGGCAGGGTATTCAGAAATCAGCAGAATTCATAAATAATATCATCCCAAACAACGATAAAATTTCGGATGTGATTGACATTGACAAGCTGTTTGATGAAGTTGATACAGTTAACACAATATTACATAGCATCAAGGAATTAATTATTGGTATAGAAGGCGTTGACTTGTGGGTAGAGTTCTTCAAAGGTTGCATGTAGGTCAAAGTCAATGTAAAAATTTCGAGAAAATTATAGAATTTGTTTGTTGTCTGCCCGAAACTTCTCCTCCAGTAGAGCGAGTGTTTTCTATTATGAAAAGTTTATAGACACCTCAGAGGAATCGCCTCAAAATAGACAATATTAAAGCAATGTTACAGATTAAAGTGAATTGCGAATTGACTTGTTTAGGATTTTATGACGTTATCAAAAACAATAGTGCACTCTTGAAACAAATTCTGAGTTTAAAGAAGTATGATGACCGGAACGATACACTAATTACGCCCAATTTATCATATTCGGAAAACAATGAGGATGTAGGACCTACCCCAGGATCTTCCAAGAGCTTCTGCTAAACCAGAAACAAGAAACAAGTGAAAAAGGTACAGTGATTATTTTATATTAAATTCTATACACATGAGAATAGTAGAAGTAGTACCTATTTTAGTTAGAAATACAAATATTTGTCTACTACTACCACTACTACTATTATTCCTGCTGCTGCCAATAATAGTGAAGAAATAAGAAATATCATAATAATAATAATAATAATAATAATAGTAATAATAATAATAATAATAATAATAGCGACGACGATGATGATAGACCAGTCTACTTAGTTGAAAAGCAGCAGCAAGGTCTATTCTTTCAGTATAAAGTTTAGAATTATCGATAAAATAGGCTATAATTTTTTGTCGGTATTTTCACTGTCTAAATTATGGTAACACTAAATTAATCACTGAGTTGAACAGTCCTCCTCACCAATAATACCAACTTAGTTATTGGAGCTATAGGTAAATACAAATCAGGCAATTACGAGTTTCAGTGAATGGGACAGCGGGATGACCAGCTTCCAGTATCCATCCATGGACCGCAGCAGCGAACCCCACTCACAAACCCCGCTTCAGTTTTTTTGGTGGACTTCCCTGCCGGTAGGCGAATATAGGGGTGGTTCCCCTTCTACTAAGAATTTCTTGCTCTATTTCCTGTACCCATTTTTTTATTTAATCTGCTTTAGGTTTGTAGGAAAAATGGGACGGCGGTTGGTATGCTGCAGCATGACGGTGGAATTTGCGCTCTGGAAATATTTCTCTCTGGTGCTTGGCGGGATTGCTGGGACTCCTGTTTCCTGCGAGGGTCTCCTATATGTGCTAGCGCACATCGTCGTTCGAATTAGATTCCCCTTCGGGTTTCCCCTTGCTCCCAGAGGTCATGCTGGAAGCACACAGGATTCGTGCGGTGCTGTGCTTCAGTTACCGGAGGCCCTTTCCAGGTAATTCGCAGTAGAACGGAAACTACAGCAGTATTCGCCTAACGATCGTCATAAACCATAAAAGAACCCAAGGTCACCGTTAAGGTGTCTTAATAGGAAACAATGTCGAACACATTAAAGGTTAGCAACAATTAATAATCCTGTCTCTGTCTTTCGTGCACGTAAAATGGAGATGAAACAGAACCTTCTTGAATACATTGTTGGTAGCAATTAGCAGAACTTTAACATTGTCCTGAAAATACATTCTCTATGAATTGCTTATTTATGATGCAGGCAAGATTATTCCTTTAATTCAATTACTAACCTTTCTACTAATTTGTTACCCATATATAAATATTGTCCTCTTCTTTTCTAATTTACGCACTAGTTAAACTGCCTGTTCAGCTCTCATATTTGCTCCTTGCATTTTTTGTTTTCATTTAGCTCCTGAATTTCTTCTTGTTTCTTATTTATACTTCTATGTTGCTTTGAATTAACTTGTAGCTCCCATTTTCTACATATTGCGTCATGTTCCCTTAAAATGATTTTGTTCCATATCATGCTATCTCCTATAGTGTTTTTAGTTCTTCTATTAAATTTCACATCTGACATTTTGGTCCTACTTTGTAATTATTACTTTCCCTACTACGTATATTAAGTAGGGGAAATATTGCATTTCACTCAAAAATTCAATATCGAGATTTCACGGGAAGTACATGTTTTGAGGTCCCTTGAATAAATAAAAAGAATTTTTAGAAAAAGGTCCGTGTGTGTGTCTACGGATTATGTGAAACAGCGTAACTCAAAAACGAAAAGTCGATTAAATACCAAACTTGTAATTTAGGTTCTGTACCTTTCAAGAATGCGACACAGGATTTTCAAGAAAATTCTGTTTCTGACTAACTTTTACATGGAACATTTTTTGAAATTTTGATTTTCTCAAAAATGCCTCTAACAATTTTTATTAAAATATCATATGTTTAAGATACTTTCATGGCAAATGAAATGCATATCTTGAATTTTCTGGCAATGTCCGCAAAAGTCGTCTTCATTCTGAATGAATTTTGCCTAACTGGTAAACCGTAAGAGATAGACAAAATTTTACTACACAAAAAATGTAGATCTTGCTAAAACACACAAGTTATGTCATATGCATTTGTTTTGACAAGTGAGGCATTTCTGAGATATTCCTTGTTATTTGTTTAAATATTTCAATACTTACACTTGTTCTCAGATGGGAATTCGTTATTCGTTTTTTTATGTCCGGGACATGCAAGTAGAATGGAATGCTCCACACAGCAACCAGCTCTTAAAACATTTGACTATCGCTTAAAGCCTATCAATTCCCCTTGTAACTGCAAGAAAGTTAGCAATAACATTCACATCTCGATATCTCGATTAACATGAAGTAGATGGAGAATAAGCGTTTGTAAAAATAGTTTTGTACAACACTAGAAAGAGTCATGTGAGTGTAACACAACACATTTGTTTTGAGTAGTTGCTCAAGTTTTACATGCATAAACAGACATAGGGATAGAAATTATGTGTATGGAACTTTAGTGTCGTACACGTTAAAGATACATTGAGTACTGCACACGTCGTGCATAACTTTGGTAACTTAATAGTTATTTTTCTGCTTTAGTACTTATATTAAGCTTTCACCATAAAGCTTACTGGCTCTCAGAGATCACCGAATGTCATTTTAATTTAAATGCATTTTGCTTCGAGAGACGACATGCAGCTTTACTTGTGTTATCTCATTATTTACGGAGGTACTTTTCATTTCTCTATCGTATCTACTCAAATATTGTGTTAAAACTTCCAGTAAATTCATTAACTAAGAATACATTTCAGTGCTTAGTTAAGGCCGAACAAGAATATCGGAACCACAGTCCGAGATGTGCGTACTGTCCCAAATGCACTTCAACAAATGGATTATATCATTGATGTTATATATGAAATGAAAGAGAAAATCATTTTAGGAGTCTAAAACCATATTTAGGGTTGCAGAAAATCCCCAAATAAAATGTCTAAGCTACGTAACTTCATTTGATCAGAATTAAAATCCGGGGTCTGAGGGCGAGAGGTAAAACCCATATTTTTTTCAAACGTTCACTACTAATCGTATAATGGCAATCATAGAACAATAAAATTTATCAACCAAACGGTTTTTATAGTGGAATAATAACAACACATTTGTATACTTTATTCATAACATTCAGATTTCGGTGGGGGGAGATCCCTGTGTACAAATTGTTTGAAACTTTTTTCACGAAACTCAGAAATCGAAAAATTTAGATTGTTCAACTACTTACCTCGTTTTAGTCTCCTTTTGGAAACTATATCTATATGAATTTCTAACCATCGTCTCACCCTCTCTTTAGTGAAAATATAACTTCCACACGCAAACACAAACACACACTGAAAATTATGATTTTGATTCTATTCACTAAAAATAAAAAAAAATTAGGAAAGACATTTTTGTTTCACTTTTATTGTATATATATTTGGAACAATTGCTTAAAGAATTAGTAGCTTACTTAAAATTAACTAATTCCGAGAGAAACGCTTATGTTACCATGTTATCAACGTGTTCTCATTTGAAGGCTGAATAACCGCTGTGATGTCCCTCACAGGCACATATAGCGTGGGAGGTAAGCAACACCAGCATATCAGCGGTTTACTGACCGCTGACCTGCGGCAAACCACGCCCATAAGCATTACCCTTACTGATCCTAAACAAACAAAAATACGATCTTCATCGTTGCTCCAGCAACTAACTACCTGCAGCAAACTTGCGGCCTGTCAGCCACTCTCGCTATCTCGGAATTTAATATGGTAATTTTTTTCTCCTTGCTGTGTGTACAATGAAAAGCCCCCAGCAGAAAAATATCGCAGGTATAAAACAAATGGAGACTTTGTATCTTGTTCTCTTTTAACAAAAATAAATCTGTTTAAACCCCACTTGAACTATATTGACGAAAACAATGAACATGTAGAACAAATTTTACCTAAAAGTGTTGTATTATATGCCTTTAGTTGCCAACATTTTAATTCTGTTAAAATAAATTCTTTAAGCATGCCTATGAAATGAACTCTTTTCTGTTTAACGGCTCAATGTGAAATTCCAAAGAGTATTAAAACGTGGCTGCAAACATTTTTTAAATAGCAAAAACTCTAATATGGCTATTAAACGTCTGAAATACGTAATATAGAAAATAAACAAGGAGAGTATTTGGTTAACTGAATCCTTAGCTTTAAGATGGATATTTATATTTGATAGTTTCAAATGATAGTACTATAGAAATTAATGTTTTTTCTAAATTTTAGAAAAGTTGGAGCTTTGTTTCGTAAAATATTAAGCATGGAAAATACGTTATGTCTCTAAAACGCATATATCTGTCTTATGTATATCTAGTAAGCACTGAATAATTTTATATATACTAAATTCTGAAGTAACAAGGTCTTTCTACATTCACTATAAAGTTGTAGTTATATTCTTATTATATTAAATATAATCAAGTAACATACATTACTTATTTTTAATAAATAAATTTAGTATCTAAGTCTCTATAGAAGATACTTTTTAAGATGTTTCAAAACTGTGAGCCACAACGTAATAAGCTACAACAATTACTTATTTATTTTATTAAAATGTTTCTAATTAATTTCATAAGATGTACAAGCATATGACAAATCCACGACGTATTCTCTGAAAAACATTTCTTGTGTCCGTTAATTACACTCATTTCCGAGCAGTTGACGAGAGTACTTTTGCGGAAATGGCAAGAATGAGCCAGCGAAATTGGCATGACAATGTAAATTTAAGTCATGCTTAATTTCGATCAGGAAATTCAGTACAACGCAAACAATGTATACCTTATATATAATGCTATCCTCTTGTTTTACTTATACTTTCTATAACTTTCCATCAGAGGAGACATAGTGAAAGCACAAAAAACACTTTATCCTTTGAGCAAAGCATTAAATTTTCACTTCTGTACTTATAATTGAATTCTAAATGACTACTTAAATATAGTTTAATTTAAACAAAACACATTTGTAATTTTTGAAACTTATACATCATTATAATGAACAGAAGTAGTTTTTATTGTGATATTATCATATGATAATTTAAACAGAGTCGTTGCTTGTTAATATACAAGAAGTTTACATACCACCCAGTGACATTCAAAGTTTTTGAAAAATTATTCAGAAAATATCAGATCCAATTGGTACCTCAGAATACCTACAGTTTAAGAAATATGCTGAATACACATTTGACTAATACAACTGATAACTTAAAAAAATCAGGAATTTACCAGATCTCATGTCATGATTGCCAAGGCTCATATATAGGTAGAGCTAAAAGGAATTTAAAAATAAGACTAAGCGAACACCAAAGAAATACAAAACTGAAACAAATAGATAAATCAGCAGTGGCCAACCATTTTTGGACCAGTAACCATGAAATAGGACAAAAGATAAAACTACTAAAATCTATACAGATTTCTTCACACTTGGAAATTTGGGAAAAGATTTTTATTCATCTTAACATTAGGAATGCTTAATTTTGAAATACCGCCTACAAACTACTTAATGCAGCTGGTCCAAACAGATTACAAGAGAGAATAAAGAAGACAGATGAGTTCCCAACCTTCACTACAGATGGCAACAAATTCAACACCACTAGTTTCCAATTCTTCACAACAGAGGGCAGAAGAATCGTCTAATGAAATACTTCTTGGGGTTAAAGGAGAGAACATGTCGTTAGTCGGCCGAAGCTGATGATGGGAGAAACATATCTCCCGAAAGCGCTCCTTAGTTAACATCTAGCGCTAATGTGATGGGAATTAACAAGTAACGACTCAGTTTAAATTATCATATACATCATTATTTCTAATTTAGGTTTCAACCCTTGTTCACAGGCAACCCTACTTTCAAATTTTGCCTGACACCCTTGATTCTTTCGAATTCGAAAAAATAAAGAACGTTGGTTGGCGATAAGATGAAAACATTATTTATTTCGAGTAATAATGTGCTCAAAAGTGATCCAATGATACAACCTTTTCTGTGCTTATTGTTTCTCGACTAGTCTTGAGCTGGACAAGATTAAACATGACGATAGAAGACAAACTAATACTGAAGAAATTAATGTCATACCAATTGAATATTTCATTGTAGAAATTTACATATCACAAGTAAATACCATAGATATGTCATTTTAAATAACAAAGTGGCTGCAAGCAAGTGTATGGTAACCAAAATATAATCCTGAAAATTTTCAGCACTATATCTACGTTTAGATATATTTGTTTTAAAACCTTAAACTTAAGTTCTTACTTGGATTGGGAAGTTTTGGAATGAAACTTTTCTGCGTATTGTGGTGCACTGAATTACACGTTTTAAAAGGTTAAAGAACGAATATTGAGTGAGGTAGTTCACTTAACATTAAAAGTGAGAAACTCTTAGACGGATTTTCAGCGGGATGCTGAATTATTATTTTTACCATTATGTTAACGGTACGTACAGAATCGCTGTGTCATCTCCATCTCGCATGTACAATAAAGATGTCATGTTTTGCTAAATACTAATTTATTTTGATGTTAATTTTAGTATCACATTGTGATGTCGACGGTAGCCAAGAGAATGTTGCTTCATTTGGTAATTTTGAGTGAATGTGTTTTCGGGTATAAAATCCTGTGGAAAGAAATACTTTTCTGCCTTGTTTTGTTAAGCCGAGCTGGGAAACATCATCAGAACCTGTAATGAGTCTCCCTAAGGTAGGAAAAACGCATTTTTTAACTATTCCAACGAGTAGTAATAAAATAATCGAATAATCAAGCGAGCTGGTACTGATTTATTGAGTTTAAGGGTACCTTCAACTAAACTCTATTCAAAAAGTTCAAAAAATTTAAAAGAAGAAGTTGTTATGTTCAAAAAATACTTATCATCTTTATCTTCAATTTGCCCTCAGATCCTTTTAGAGATCTTCAATACGTCACCATTTAAATGCCCATGGCCTAATGGCCTATATTTACTTCCATTGTCTTTTAATTAACTTTGATTTTTGTCTTTTGATCATTGAAAGCGTTCCATACAATGTAGTTTGTAACCATTTCTGTTCAAAATTCCAGCAGAAACTCCGAGAAACTTTAAAAAATTATGATATGGTTTTTGCTACACTTTTAAATCGCTCAAAATATCCCATAACTGAAGAAGGTTTATTTTAGGAGAAGTTTTATTGTTACCTTATTTGCATCACGCTTTGGGCGTCAGTTTGAAGGAGTTGTTCGACTGTTGGGGAGCCAAACTTGATGAAGTAACCGCCCCACGTATAGTACAAAGTTTCCGGTGGCCTTCGCCCCACTTTTAAAAAATTAACTTTGTAGTTTTATGTTCCTTTAAATATTATATTTATATTTTCCTCGGCTGCGTCAGTAGTAATTTGTAGAAACATGTATCTCTTTGCAGGGGGTGATGCGGCTAAAGAATGTAGGCTGACACAAATTATAACTTTTACTTTACTACATTTATTAATCCCTTACGCGATTAAATAACACTTCACTGATACAGAGAGGTGTGAGGTTATTTATTAATTACTTGCACTTTTTAACACAAACTTTATAATATTCTCGCCGTAATCAATTTTTGTCTCACACTGGATACTTACTGAGCGAATGAACTGCTCAGGTACGTTGCCTTATAGCGAATGGCGTTTACCGTTTAAATTTGTACATTTTTCTATTTCACGTCTCCGATTGTTTAATTTTACTCCAATAGAATAGTTTTATTTAACTTTCAGGTTTTCTGGTTGTTGATTGGTTATTTATAAACTGTTTTAAATATTACATTATTGTTTCCAAAAATTACTAGTAGCATTATTAAACTTTCCAATTCATTATTGCTTCAAGGTTAGCAACTTTCGGCATCTATTCTCACAGCTCCTATATTACTAAATTACGTATTACATTCAAATAACATTATTAAGCATGTACACAATAATATAAATATAATGCAGTGACTGTTACATACATTTTATATATATTGTAGTACACATATATTGCATATATATAATATTAGACTGAAATCATTTAAATGTTAAAAATACTGCCTCATAATTAATTCCACTATTGAGGATAATTTATTAAAAAAATGCATTTAAAGCTTAAAATTTGTTTTACTAGTACAGCGAAAAGAGTGAAAAATGACTGTATGCCAGTTTTGTGTATTAATATCTAAATAATGGGTAGCGTTTTTATTTTTTTCAAAGTTACGAGTTCTGCATTGTGTGCAAAACCTAATTCATTAACATAATAAAAGTAAAATAAAATTCTTCTTGTCGAAAGCCGTTAGAGATGTGTGTATGGAATTCTAAACACATAATTATGGTAGAGCAGCATATGACGAAATGTTGTAAACACTTAAATTTCACCTACGGGTACCCTTAAGTCCCATAATGTGGTTGACAAAAATCCTATCGATGACAATTCATCAACACAACGAACTTCATACTACACAGGATAATTATGTAAAGAGCCACCGTAAAGCCGAGAACGATATATGATGTCACAGCTGTTTGTGAACAGTTGGTCACAGAGAGGCACTGAGGTACTAATGCGAACAACCGCGAAATGGAGATTTGCACTGTATGACGTCTACTATAAGTACTATAGTTTTACACAGTGGCTCACGTTTTCATATACACACAATAGTTTTATTGTTAAAACTTTTGGTGTTTCTGTTTTAATATAAGAAGTATAATATAGAATATAGTATCAACACTATATATATATATTGTCTTATGAAATGAAATTACGATAGACATAAATAAATATCTTAAAGGTTGTATTACGTGGAACATTTTAAGCCATAGATGCAAATACAATAAACCTGTATCCAACAAACAAATCATTAGTGTAACTCGATGGATGTGCATTAAGAAACAGTCATAAATGTAAAAGGAGAATTTTAAGAATTTTCAGAACAGAAGGCTTAGATATTTTCTTGCATATAAACGATATAATTTTAATTCCGACTTATCGTGTATCATTGATAAAAATACCAGCGAGATACATTTTAAATTTTTAAACTGGTAAAACAGTGAAATAAATGAAACAATAAATAAGACACCAAACGGTAGAGTAATGTTATTTGGCTACCTCCATTCTCGTCATCTTTTCCACTTTCCTCTACGTCTCCATATGTGCACCATTTTGCTTAGTATTAACCACAATCTAGTATCCGTCTCTGCCCTCTTCTTTCCAATTCATATTTTAGCAAGCAGTTTCTTCCCATCCACGTACCAAACAATTTCTCTTCCTTTAACTGTTTTAGGCACATTTTTCCTTTGCCCGCTCTTTCCAAAACAGTTTCCATACTACTGACCATTTAACACCTTCAGTTCTTCTGCTAATCCACATTTCAAATAGTTCCAATAGTTTTTCCTTACTTTTTCGCAAAGTCAAAGTTTCCGCACAATGTAATGCTACCTACAAAGCAGTACTCTTAATATTTTCCTTAGTTACTTCATAAGACGTCCAGGGAGAATCTTTTGTATTTTGAAAACATTTTTATGCTGTTGCTATTTTCTTTGTGAATTTTCTTCTTCTTCTTCTTCTTCTTCTTCTTATCTTTTCTTGGTTAATTTAACATCGTTTTAACATCTAGCCCATTTCACGACATAGGTCTTTTAATATACAGGGTGGACCATTTAATTTGAGACTGTGCAATATCTCCAAAACTAACCGTTGTAGAAAGAAATGTCTTCAATAAAAGTTGCTTGATATTATGCGGGAAAGTAAATGGCATTAGTCGTGTTTTATTTGGTGGACGTTAGGATGGTCATTTTAGTGTCAATTTAATTTTTTAAAACGGAAACCTACAATTAGGGTCAATTTAAATTGAAGAAATTAAGCAACTTTTATTAAAGGCATTTCTTTCTACAACGCTTAGTTTTAGAGATATTGTGCAGCCTAAACTTAAATGGTCCATCCTGTGTATGAATGTGTTCCAAACAAATTGACTTTTTTGCATAGTCGCCTTCCTATGACATTTAGTTAACGGTAGCTCATGAAAACGTTAAAACTGAATATGGTAATCCCAAGTATCAGAAGCTGTCCACTTTTTCCCTACATTACCTTGAATACGTAAGATAATGTCCACTTTTCTTTTCTTTTCTTCCTAAGTTTGTGATTTTTGCCATTTTACTTTCTCTATGCCTACCTATGGTAAGTAGAGGAGATTTTGCACTCTAGCCAAATATTCGATATTCAAATTCAGTGGAAATACAAATTTTGAGGTTCCTGAACTTAAAAAAAGGCATTTTTGTGTATGTGTGTGAACAGCATAATTCAAAAGCGAATAGATTGCTAAATACCGAAATTAGCGTTTACGTTCAGTATCTTCCAAAGAAGCGACACGAAGACTTTCAGGAAAATTCTCCCAAACAAGGTACCCTCTACATCTAAAATGTGATTATTTTGCATTTATACAAAGCGGTTCTATTTAGATTAAAATATTTATGTTTAATATATTTTCATGACAAATAACTTGCCTATCTTGAATTTTATGTGAATGACCTATGATGTTCGCTTTATTCGATTGAAATTTTCTATAATTTTAATTACAAAGGAACCTTTAAAGATTGGCAAAACTTACTTAAATAAAACTGTAGAGGGGTTTAAAATACATAATGTGTGTCAAATAGACATCTTTACTGAATATTCCCTGTTGAAATATTCTATCCGAGCGTCATCTAACGGGTATGCTTGAAGGTTAACATTCTTGCTCCCCGCCCCTTTGTTTTCTTTCCATTATAAGAGCACATTACACGAATAAACAATGAATACTGTTTTTGCATGTAAGTAAGTACGTCTTGCTTAATTTGAAATCATTCCGTAAAGTGACCTGGATCGAAGAATCACTTTTTATATGAATAGTAGTTAACATGTATTTATTTGAATTGCTTGTTGGTAGAAAAAGACTGAGAATATATCACAACATAGTAGTAAACAGAGAAAGTATTACATTCCACCCAAAAAGTCAATATAGAGATTTTACCGAAAATACACTTTTTGAAATTCCCTGAATCCGTGAAAAGGATTTTTAGAAAAACCTTCCTGTGTTCAAGGAAATCCACTCATCTCAAACTACCCTTTACATGGAAAACATTTCTTTGTTGTGGATATTCCCAAAATGGTTCTAACAAGTTTTATTAAAATACCATTAATGTTTAAGCTATTTGATGACAAAAAAGTATGGTAACCGTAAGATATAGGCAAAATGTTACTACACCAATCTCATCAAAGCAGACAATTTATGTAAAATTTGTTTGTGGTGTTTGCCATTTCGAAATAGTTTCTACTTTTCTCAACTACAAAACACGATTCTTTTTCGTATTCATAAAAGGAGAACATAATTTGAAAGCTATCGCATAACGACTGGCTTTGAAAGGATTTGATTATCGCTCTAGTTTGCTGTATTATTCTTATACCTACAACGGAATGTGTGAGTAATGAAAATTTATCATATTAACAAGTAGAAGATAGAAGGATAAGCTTTCGTAGGAAGCTTGCCTAGGTTGCAACTATAGAAAGTGATGCAAATGTTACATATAAATGTTTTACATTTGTGTTGGTACTCTATATTGCTGTCATTTGCCTCCACTTACGCGTTTGTTTAAGTTCATCTCCTCTTCTGCTAATAGTGTTATACCATAAGGAAATTGTATGAATTATGGAAAGATAGAATCAGACTATAGCCTACACACGACTGTATGGAAGAAATATGAATTTTAGTAATCTTGCTTCTACTATCACCTACATTTGAGTGCGGCCCGACTCGTCAGGTTTCGCATGCTTTATATGGAAACATGACTGTGGTAAATTTCCCCTGTTTTAAGTTGCCCGCCTTCGTAGCCGTGGTCGCTGGAGGGTATAGCTTCGGCGCTCCGCCACTCTGAGGGGCGCGGGTTCGAGTGGGCATGGGTGTTTGTGTGCGCCTGTATTTGTATAATTGCGTTAATAAGCAGTAAAGAATACAGTAAAATAGTAATAATAAACTGGGTAAAGAAGGGGGAAAATGTGATATGTTACACTCACATGACTTTCTCTACTCTTGTACAAACTATTTTTACAAAACCTTGTTCTCCATCTACTTCATGTTAATCGAGATAAACATTTGCAGACTCTATCTTATTGCTAATTTTCTTGTAGTTGTAAGGGTAATATATATTTGCAAGGGCAATATAGAAATACAGTAGCCTTTAAGCACATACATATCTCTTAATAGCTGGTTGTTAGGTGCAGCACCATTCCCTTTCCCACAATTAATACTCTTTGCATATCCAAGACAAAAAATTAATAATGAATTCCCATTTGAGAAAAAGCATAGATATTGGAAAATTTAAGGGAGTAACAAGCAAGATCTCGAATATGGTACACTCAACAAAAAAATGTATATAACATAAATTGTGTATTTTAATGCGATCTAGTTTTATGTGTAGTAAAATGATGTCTATCTCTTATGGTTTTGCAAAATTCGTTCACAATGAAGAATACTTATGGAGACATTCCCAGAAAATATGCATTTTATTTGCCATAAAAATATTTTGAACATACGATAATTTACTCAAAATCATTGAAGCCGTTTTTGAGAGAATTAAAATTTTCGAAAAATGTTCCATGTAAAAGGCGGGGGGATTTTCTTGAAAACCTTCCTGTCGCATCTCTGGAAGATACTGAACATAAATACCAAGTTTGGTGCTTATCCGACTGTTCGTTTCTGAGTTATGCTATTCACAGACACACACGGACATGTTTCCAAAAATACGTTATTTGGATTAAGTGGAATGCAATACTTCCCCTACTTACTATACGTAGTAGAGAAAGTAAAAAGCACTATTTGTTTCACATCTTAGAGATCTCAAGTAGCATCAATGTGGTAAATTATGAATGCGACTAAATTCAGCTTTCGTCTTCAGAACTCATCCTAAAGTTTAAATATTGTTTGATCAGAATTTATGACTTGGACTAATACTTCGTAGCATAATCATACACAACTGGACGATTGGAGGAACATTTTTAGTGGTGTACATTAATGCTATGACTTTAAATTCAGCTACATTTGTCGAAAGTAAATCAGTATATACGCTGAGCAACTTTTGTCAAAAACAATGTACAACTGTCGTAAAACAATAATATATTATGCAACGAGACTATAATAGTAGTAATTAAAACGGAAGCTTTATTATAATAATTATCATAGGAGCGTTTTAATCACCATTATACACAAGTTTCATGCGAATGTTTATGCTCGAACATGTATCTAAATTAAAAAATCGTTATTCCTTTATCTATGGTTACAATACAATGACCTTGTAGCACCTGTGTCAAACAAAGTTGCTAGCGTTGAGAGACGTACTACGCAGAATAATCTATACTTGTGCTTTCACAATATTACGTGGCCACATCTGATTGGTCGAATACCAATACTTTAATGAACAGGTGTACTTTAATGAGGCCCATTAAAGTACTGCTACCAGTCGTATAAATACTACATTTTGGCATGGTCGAGCATAAATACTTTTTAAGGTTTCTTCCCTCAAGAGAATTCGCCAGTTCCTTCTACCTGGACTAATACTTGCGCGCTGCATTACAAAAAGAACAACTCTCCCCTTAAGCCGTGTCATCCTCACTCCGCCCTAAATCTCATCTAAGAGGCAGATTACTTTGGAAATAAGAAAAAACTTCTCCTCCAGCAAAGTTCATTATTCACTTCACTTCTTTCATTAAATCCTAAAACGTGTAGGAGCGGATAAAACCAGGGCAAGTTTATTGCTCTAATTTGGCGGAAGGAGTTCAAATAAAAGGCAGCCATCGGTGATGCTGAGCATTTTGAAAGCGGATCCACTGATATTTAAAACTCACCTTACCTAAACAGTACCTTTAGCAACTTACTAATGTGTGTAGTTTACATGAACGATAATGATTGCTATCTTTTTGAGAGAGTTGAAGGATTTTTTTAATGTTCCATTTATATACCGCCTTAACAACAATGTGATATCGGCGGCTTTATGCCCTTTTGCTCTCGTCAGCAATGACGTTCATTCGATTACAAGGTATTAGTCTCTAGATTGGTATTACTTTTGATTATTACATTAAATTCACACACACATTCACATACCCGTTCACATCTTCTCACTCTAGGGAGGCTAGGGAATAATCCTGGCTAAACAAAAATTACCACCCTACAGCTTGGAATCGAACCCGGGCTTCTCGATTTACAAAGCCTACTTTTAGATTGCACAAAACAGCCACGAGGATAACTAACAGTGTTTGACACTGACGGAATTTTCGTTACAAGATGTGTGGTAAGTGCAACATTGAAGAACGAGGAAGAGTTTGAAAATATGAGAGGGGTGGATATTTTTTTACTTCTAATTTTCAGCAAAGCACTCAATGCATGTGAATTACATACTATTTTTTCGACAATAGTTAATAATTAATTACTAGCATCTGCTGAACTTGTTGGTTACAGTAGCAAGTTCACTAACATTAACATTGCTGGTGAACTCTGGATCGATTACCTGCGCCTGATTGTTGACCTTAAAAAAATCAGTAACTTGCAGCTTATACTTAGCTGCGGCATACATTAAATCACAAGCAAATATTAACAAATAAAGTATAAGTAAAGACCAGGTAAGCTTTAAATGTTAAAGTTTAGCTATCGAGTATGATCATATTGCATGTCTGTGATATTAAATATATGAAACGATAGATGATTTAATATAGTCCATGCTCATTCTTGCGGTAAAATAGACAACCGGCGGAGGGCGATGGATTTTTTTGGGCGTAAAAATCCTTAACATGGCTTGCTTCGGAAGGGAAGTAAAGCTGGAAGTCCCATGTCGTAGATTTACAGCACGTAAAAGAACTTCAACCTGATAAAGAGGCCTCTGTGCAAAATTTATGGTCTTTCACGCTCAATATTGAATGCGACGGTAAGAACCATTGTAACTAAAGAGCATCCATAAATCAAACAAAAAAAAGTAAATTAGACAAAACAGGTTAATGTAGGAAATTCTTAGGTAACAATTCCAACGCTATAGTCCCCGCTGTTTAAAAACTGTTCTGGTTCTGCCGAATCCATTTCCAAGACATTCAAATAATCCGTTGTTTTATTAATGGATACAGGGCTTTCGCTTAAGGCCTTTGCAAATACACATATAACTTCCATCGCAAGAAACAAATCAGCTGTCTAAAATTGTGTTTGAAAGCCATGAAACTTGGTGAACGTTATCGCAGTTTTACAGTATATGTAAACATTTTTTAAATATAATCCCACAATAGAAAACTCTCTTGTGATGCATTTATATATTTATATGACTTTATCTACTCACTCTTCCATAAAATATTCTTACAAAGCTTATTTTCTACCTACTTCTTCTTAATAAGGATACCTTCATTTACACATCTTGTTGTAGATATAAGGAAAATTACTGTAAGCTAAAGCGATACTCAAACCCTTTTAGAGCCGATCGCTATGGGAAGGCTAGAGTTTAAGACAAATATCCATTGATCGAGGAATCAATATATCTACCACCCTACCTAGTACACGTAACGTCATACTGAATACACGGACACAGAGCTGCACAATCGATAGTTACTAGCTCGCTTCTGTTATTGCTTTGGTAAAGTTGCTCTCTGTGAGCTCTGTGTTTATGTTCTGTTATACCCCTGACGCTTCTGTTTACAATTCCAGGTTACCTGTAGCACCCGCTTCTCATCGCCGCACTGCCGATACAAAGTCGTCGCTGCGTGCACACATTGTAATCCAAAGGACATTTGTCCCAGATCTGGTGTTGACTTTGAAAGTCGTTATTTTTGCCATAAACATAAAAAGAAATATATAAAAATAATAGTGATTTGTAGTTAAGAAAGGTATTAAGCATTTGAAAATTGAAACTAATAACAAATAATCTCGGAAATGGTTAACAGCACAAAAAATTTATTGGACATATATTGTATGCTTTTACGAGATCTAAATTTTTATAAGATTTGTCTATCTCTTAGGGTTTACAATTATACAAAAGTCATTCAGAACGCAGAGGACTTCACAGGCTATTCTCAAAACTCAAAATATACATTTTATTTTTGAAAATAGCTTAAACATAATATGGTATTTTAATCAAAATGATTACAGCCATTTTTGAGAGCTACCTTGTGCATGCTGAACTTGATCTTATTGATTTCTTATTAGGATTGGTGAATATCTATAAAAACATCTACTTTCGAGTTAGGTAGAACTTTTCGAAAGCAAGATACAACGTTACCGCAAAGCCATCCAACGGTTTAGAGCATACTTCTTCGAAGCTAAAAGTAATAGTAATAGTTTTAACGTTAGTGGCTATTCCTTTTGCTATGAAAGAGTGCTATTTTTCTGTTATTCTTTCACGGCTGCCATAGGATTCAGAATTGCATTATATTTAAGGAAGCATTTCTTCTCTTTATGCACAGTTCGTCAGTTTTCAAGTTCCACAACTGCCGCCCATTAGGAGAGTTAGAATAGCGAACAAGTCTTTTTAACGACTGCGCTTAACCTCAGAGAATCTTTAAGACTTTTCATGTTATTTTTAATGAACCAACGGATCAAGCGTAACTGTGGTCGCCCTTTATTGCGCACCAAGGGGTGTTTTATACTTTAAAAAGACGGAAAGAAGGTATCTACCAAGAAGGTAAAAGTTAACACATTCTTGTGAAAACTGCTGCCGTAAAGGTAAATTGCATCTTAGCTCGTGCTGACGGTTTTCTTGCCACACCGTTGCTAGGTAACTGTTAAAGAGGCAGCGTACGCGAGGATAATGCGACACAGTAAATTAATTAATGGGAAGCGAAGAAGATAAGCCCTAGAAATATACTCCAATAGCGCTATTATGGCTCATATTTCTGTCTATTAAACAAATTTATGTGCTTCACTTAAGATCGCATTGCGGCAACGGCAGCTGTTCGTCAGCTCTTTTATGAAACAGTTAATTATGATACAAGTGTTAAAAGTGGAGTTCTATTTTGTTCTTAGGATTGCTACACTGGCTTTCAGCTTCGTTCTGCAAATATTGCCTCTAGAAAAAATCTGATGCGTTACATTCACATGACTTTGTTTATTAGTGGCTATAAAAATTATTCTTACGAAGGTTTATTTTCTTATCTAATTCATTTTAATCGAGATAAACATACCGAAAATAGCTGTATTATACATTTCGTTATAGATACAAAGGGAATAGTAATAGTCAAATGTTTTAGAACTAGACGCTCTATGCTGGCCTTAAAATTCCATATTATTTCCGCGATATCGCGAGTAACAGCTGAAAATCGACAGAACTTGAAAAGAATGGCTAAATACTGGAGATTTCGAACGTTTATAACAGATATCTGGGAAATAGCTAATACCAGAAGGAGTTATATGAAATAAAGTATACAATAAAATATACAAGATATTTATATTTCCTGTGTAGTACGTTTTCGTCTATCGCTTAACGTTTAATAGCTATACAACATTCCTTTCAAATGAAAAGGACTCCAGAGACTATTCCCAGAAAATTCAAAATGTAAAATTTTATTTGTATGTAAATATTTTTAATATATTGAATTTTAATTAAAATCGTTAGCCATTTTTTGAAACATAAATGATTTCCGAAAATCTTGCATATCTTGTCGTTTGGGCCAGGGGAATTTTCTCAAAAATCATTGTGTCACATCTTTGGAAAATTTTGAATTTAATACCAAGTTTCTGTTTATACGACTTTTGGTTTATAAGTTATGCTGTTCACCGACACACACATGGACCTTTTCCTAAAAAATACATGTTTTAATTCAGGGAGCCTCAAAACACGTACCAAATTTTTGGGTGTAATGCAATATCTTCTCTAGCTATTAGGTTACTAGGTTACGTGGCAGAGAATGCAAAAATAAAATAACCTTTATCGTGTGCTTTTATACACTACTTTCAGATAGCCCTGAATACTAAATTATGAAACATCCAGTTGAAATTTATGCCAAAATAGTAGTATATATTCGGATGTACGCAATGGTGAACTCTAGTCTGTTGCTGTTTGGCCTTCATTATTGTTTGACCACAGCACCGGGACAGCTTGTCTCACTACCGCACAGAAAAATTGTAAGCTTTATTAATGACATTGATTTAAGTTGGAAAGTATAGATTGGGGTCTTTCACAATAGATCTATTAAAGTCGCAGTAAGAAGTAGCCAACAGGGCTTAAACGACCCAGCAATAATCTAATCCAATCCGTCCTGATAATATGATCGCTTACACTCATATAACAATCTATCGTAGAAAGCTGATGCAAAAATAATTAACATAAAAGGTGTAACAATTTTTAATAATTTAGTTCTTTTTTGAGTTCCTTTTTGCGTATGCTAATGCCAACAATACTGAAAATTATTTCCATATTTTGTATTGTTCAACAAAACATGCCATAAATATGTGTTAACTGTAGTTTTTTGTACAGTTTTTGTTTGCATCATTACAGAAATATGTTGCACGCAATGTCGTTTTGTTTCCTCGATATATTTGGTAACAAATGCAACTTTATTCTACCTGTTACTTGCTTATATAATATAATAAGCAGGTTATATCATGTTATTCTCTTGAGTGTTATAATCTTCAATTTCTAGCGTGAGTGGTTCTTTTTAAAGCTCTACTTTTAATGGCAGCTGTCTAAGGGTTGCTTTTGGTTACAGTCTGGGATGGCTTTAACAGTTTAATACCATCTTGTACAAGCCTATAGGAGCATACGAGTTGTGACTACTACTTCCTTTCAAGGATGGGTCACTGCTGTCCCATTCCGAGGCTAATTATTGCATCCTTCCATCTTCTTCTTGGGAAACCCAGGCCATATTTCCCAATGAGTTGATAAAAGTATACTCGCCGGTTAGTGTACGGCCATTCTCTCGACATAATGTTGCCAGTTATATTCTTTGTTTTTAAGTTTTACCTTATTTCACTACTTTTGCTTTTCATCTCTTACAGTTACCTTTTCGACGGATCTCGCAGACCTCATTTGTGCCGTTTCAATTCGCTTCCGATCTCGGACTTTAAAATTTATAAGCTATAAATAAAATTGCTGACTTTCTTATGCACTAAAGGATATGATGAAAATCGTGGGCATAAAATAGACGCAGTTTTATTTGAAGCCCGGAGCACTCGTTTCTATTGGACTTTAAACTTTACTATTCTTAGATGAGACATGATAGAAATAAATACTGAGAATCCTATGATGCTTTATATACTTATCGTTGACTTTGACAAGTCCAACTAGTCCAAACTTAGGCAGTATTTTTAACACTTAAATAACTTCAGTCTAATTATATAATAAAAAAATAACAGCCCGCCTTAAAGCAATATGTGTATAATATAATATATAAAATGTATGTAACAGTCATTGCATTATGGTTATATTATCGTGTACATGTATAATAATGTTATGTGAATGTATTACGTAATTTAATAATGTAGGAGCTGCGAGAATAGAGGTCGGAAGTTGCTAACAATGAGGTAACCTTGGGGTAATAATGACTTGGAAAGTTTAATAATGCTACTAGTAATTCTTGGAACAATAATGTAATTTTTATTAACAGTTTATAAATAGCCAATCAACAACCAGAAAAGCTGAAAGTGAAATAAAAGTATTCTATTGGAGTAGGATTACCCAATCAGAGACTTGAAATAGAGAAATTTACATATTTAAGCGGTAAACGCCAGTCGCTAGAAGGCAACGTACCTGAGCAGTTCGTTCGCTTGGTACGTTTTCAGTGTGAGACATAAAATTCATTACGGCGAGAATAATATGAAGTTTACGAGATAAAAAGTGCAAGTAATTAATAAATAATCTCACAGCTTTCTATATGAGTGAAGTGTTGTTTAATCATGTGAATGGATTAATAAAAGGAGTGAAGTAAAAATTATATTTGTGTAACCCTACATTCTTTAGCGCATCACCCCCTTCTAAGAGATACATGTTTCCACAAATTATTACTGACGCAGCCGAGGCAAGCATAAATATATATAATATTGAAAGAAACATTAAAATACAAAGTTGCAAAGGCAACCGGAAAGTGAACGTTGGTGCGAAGGGCACCGAAAACTTTGTACCATACGTGGGGCAGTTACTTCATCAAGTTTGGCTCCCCAACAGTAGAACTACAATGCACCTACTCCAATACAAAAGCTTACTTTCTACTACTTCATGCTATTAATAAATATTCCCAACAAATGTTTCGAATTCAGTAACACCATAGTGCTAAACAGCTTCTAGACAGGATGCATACTCTTTTGTGAAGTTATGGTTAGTGTAAGGTCATGAGGAACAACGGAATGCTCTCTTTACTTTTCGGAGTGCACTAATTAATATGTGGCATAATTTAAACGTTTCATTGCAGAAAATTGATTATATACTTGTACTATTCCCGCTAATATATTAAATGTACAATACGTCAATATACATTTTTGAGAACATAAAATCTAACAGAAGGTGTTGTCTGTGAAGTATGCTTTGTCATGGACGAACTTCCAAATCTCCAAATTTTACGTATTTTCACCTTTAGTTGCGCGATCACAGTAACTTTCAAATATTGTAGCCTGTTTTTAATTTTCAATAACAAAAATGGTAGAAATAATGTCGTTATATAACAATATATAAATAAACTATAGCAACAAATTCAAATGTATATACATTTTAACCTCCAGAAGATTAAACAACTATAGTACGTTACATAAAGAGAAAGATATCTGTATGTTTTAATATTTATGGATTATATAATCTCTAAAGCAACAAAAAAATTAATGGAGCCTACAGAGTACTTTTTTGCATCATGTAAAGCTTTCTTGCAAGTCATCAACTTTAAAATTGAATTCACTAGTGATAAAAGAAATCCCTCGCTCTCTAAGCTATAACAAAAATGTTAAATTTCGATAACATATGCAGCTAAGTGCTTAGGATGTTTTTCACCTCTTCTATAAGTTCAAATGTATCTCAAATGTTTATTCATTAATGACTTGATTTGAAGTAGTTATTTGTAGATAGTTGTAAGATGCTTCATGTTTATATGCACCACGTATGGAAGCCAATTTGTTGCGGTCACTTCGAGTTATCTTTTGCTGGGCGCCTGTTATTGTATTACTACTTTGAATGTTGGGTTCATTGTCCTCCGGCTAGCTATTGTTATTATTCAGTCGAGCATATCTCTTAATCAAGGTGTGTAAACGGAAAGGAGTTTTTACTGAAAGATAACACTTATAAAAGAATTTGTTTTTTACACTTTTATTACCGTCACAATTAATTAATTTCACATATTGACTCTTGATACACGCCAGACTGAAACTGTTATATTTTCTAATATCACCATAATCACTTATTTGCTGCACATTATTAATTCGCGTATTCCACATTTATAACAAACTTTAAGACGCGAGAAATTCTGTAGAATTGCGACGTGTAACTCGCGAACGATTCTGATGAACTGAGCGACGTTTAACTTCTGAATGATTCTGTTGGACTGAGCGACGTGTAATGCGTGGATGATTCTGTTGAACTGGACAATACTTGCCTCTGGCTTTAGCTTTTTATACTCCCACACCCCGATATGCCTAAAGATTATAACCGAGCTGCTATTGGTTAATAAAACGCGCCAACATTAGCGTCTATTTTTATATCCAATCAAAATTACGAACACAAATGCTCTAGGGAAGAAATTCCCTCCATTTCTAAGAAAAGCGCGCCAATCTGACGTCATTTGCTTGTCTCTAATAATTGATAAACAACTCACCCCCTTGCTCATTGTTATCCGCTCTTATTGTCAGTTTCAGTGAGGCCGTGTAAACTTATTTCCTAACAATGTTTATAATTAACAAACATCTCAAATCAATGTCATACAATACTGCTTATTTACACTACAATCACTCTGGCATTTACATTATTGTGATACAAATTACTGCCACAGATTGTTTCATAATCCTCAAATTTCTATTTATATATCCTGAACCCAAAATAGAAATTTTAGAGGTATGCGTGTATGAACAGCATAACTAAAAATGGAAAGTGTATTACGTAGCAAACAATGCCATTTAATTTCAGCATCTTCAAAGGATGCTTTGAAAATCATGAAAATCCTCTCACCTCATGCTACCTTTTACATGGAAAAACATTTCGTGATCTTTCATTTTTTCAAAAACTGTTCTAACGATTTTGATTGCATGACATGTGTTTTATATATTGGCATGAAACACAAAATTTATGTTTTGAAGTTTCTGAGAACATTCTCTGAACATCACTTTATTTAATTTAACTTTGTACAATATTGTATATCAAGGAAATATTTAACAGGTAGCAAAATCTTACTTCAGGATAAATGTAAAGCTCATTAGTATACACAGTTTGTGTTAAGAGCTTTTGTTGTGGCGTTAGTCAGTTCCGAAATATTTCATGTTTCAAGGTTAGATATTTCCTAAGTGTTACATAGACGACAGGCTTGAAAGTTATGATTCTTCCTGTTTCCACCCTTACTTTTTTTGCATCTCAAGAGCTTGTTACCATAAAGACACATTCAATTATGAATTCTGTTTCTGCATGTTGAAGTCTTCTTGGTTAATAGAAAATAATTACTAGATAAAATGTGTAGTGGATAACGTAGCAAGAATAGATGAATCACTTTTTTATGAATAAGGTAGTATATAATGTGTAGCGAAGTGTTATCTATTATAACAGATACACTCTTATGAATGTATGAAATCGCATTTATATGTTCAGCAATACATATAAAATTAATTATATAAATTAAATTTAACTTGTATAATTGAAAGCCACGTGCATTAGACAAATCAAGTTCCATTGTCATATAATCAAGGTGAAGGGAAAGAAAACAATGACTGATAATAAGAAAGTGCATGAGGTAGTGTGTGAATAATACACAGATATCAACGTGCAATTCATATTACTATTCGAATCCATATAGAAATGCAGATTTGCGGGAATATTAATAGCTAAACATTAAATTTTGTGGCAGTATTTCTAACACTTAAATGATTTCAGTCAAATTATATAATATG
The DNA here is from genome assembly GCA_030765065.1 of Deroplatys truncata. Classification (NCBI taxonomy): domain Eukaryota; kingdom Metazoa; phylum Arthropoda; class Insecta; order Mantodea; family Mantidae; genus Deroplatys; species Deroplatys truncata. The sequence continues at coordinate 212,776,239 of CM060978.1, read as the reverse complement.
TAAATTCAATAACAGCCCACCTTGAAGCAATATGTGTATGTAATAATTTGTAAAATGTATGTAACAGTCATTGCATACACTTATATTATTGTAAACATGTTTAATAATGTTATGTGACTGTAGTACGTAATTTAATAATGTAGGAGCTGTGAGAATAGTAAGTTAAAAGTTGCTAACAATGGGGTAAGCTTGAGGCAACAATAAGTTTGAAAGTTTAAATGCTACTAGTCATTATTAGAGCAGCAATAATGTAAACTTTGAGACAGTTTAAAAATAGCCAATCAACAATCAGAAAAAAAACTTTAGTTAAGTGAAGGTATTATATTGGATTAGGATTAGCCAATCAGAGACTGGAAATACAGAAATGTACAAAGTTTTAGCGCTTGAAATTAGTTCAGTTGTCTGCAAACAGTGATAGTAATCGGATGCAAGATGCGTCCTCGAGAAATTAATTACGTATTCGTGCGAGACAAAAAATGATGTTTACGTATTAAAAAGTGCAAGTATTAAATAAAAAGAATATCACAGCTCCCTATATCAGTGAAGTGCTTTTTAATTTGTGTCAATGATTAATAAAAAGGAGTGAATTAAAGACTTAAAATCTGTGTAAGCCTACATTCTTGTCGGACCACGCCCTGCCAAGACTTCCATGTCTCTAACAATAATACTGACGCAGCCGAGGCAAACATAAATATTTAATACTTAAGGAAACAGTCAAATTACAAATCTATTATTTTTAAACTTGGGACAAATGCCACCTGAAAGTACATTTTTGGGGGCGAAGGCTACCGGAAACTGTTTACTATACGTGAAGTTGCAACTACTACAAGTTCGACTCCCCAACAGTTAAAATACAATACAACTCCTTCAATACAAATTACTTCAAACTGACTTTCCATACGTGGAGCTAAATAAATAAACAACTACAACAAATCAACTTTAAGATCGTCGCAAAAAGTTATGCTTTTAAAACGTATCACATTTATGTATGAGCTTGTTATAAGCATAATATTACTTGAGTTGTACTTGTTTCTCTGAAAATTAAAACTGTGCCATTCTGTAAACATGTAGTAGCTCGACAATGGAGTTACTACAATTGGAAGTTATGGATATTTTGTACTCAGACTTAAGTAATTCACCTCTGTATGTTGATTCTTAATTATAATATTATTTGATCTGTTTTTCACATTCACGCAATTTTGAATCACCTTTACTTATTCAAAGTTAATGTTAAATTTGTAGTGAATACTCAATATATTTAGTTTTCTAAAGTTATGTAATGTAGTTCTTGATTAAATATTTTCATTGTGGTTTTATCAGCGTTATTCAAAATGGTTCTACTTTGTGGTATATTCCTAGAGACAGAGGGAGGAGAGAAAGAGAAATATTTATTAGTAAAAATATGTACCATCTGTCCTCCAGCAAGGTTAGATCCAGAATACATAGACATTAGAAAACTTTTTAAAAGTATTTACAATTGATTTTGAAAATACAGTATCCTAGTTATTAACAACTGTTTTGAAAATAATAATTATATCCTAGTTATTCATATTAACATTTTTATGTTTTTATACAGTTTACTTGGAAATAATTATCTTAGATATTTATATTTTTCTTGAGGTGTAAATGGAAATGCAATATTAGTAGTGAGTCTCTTTGTATCTGTTATGGGAGTCTTCTTTAACTCGTGGAATTTTAGTTTAAAAGCCGGGTTTTCTAAAACATTTGCTCCAAACAGAAGACCTCTGGTAATGCATTCCTTTCTTGGGGTATTGAACTTCATAGACAAGAATGGAATGCATGGCTCATAAATTGCTTATTTTTTGTAAACTGTTATTGTTTGTTATGCATTAATGAATGTGGGAGCATTCATAAATGTATAAAAACTATTATCAACTTGCTTAAATTGTAATAATATTGGGAGAATGTAGTTAACCTCGTTTGAATTCTTGCCAAAGTGTTTTTCCTGTCTAGGACATAACAACTTCCACCGTAGGAAATACTTAGCATTAAATTACATGAAATTAAGTTTGCTGCAGGAAAATTATACATAAAATAGTTTAAGTTGCAAAACAACATCAAGGAGACTTATTCTATTCATCTTAAACACGGAGCAATTAAGGACATACAACGCATTTCTCGGATTTATAGGCTGTACGCTCCGGTAGTTCTCAGTTTTCACTGCGAATAAACAAAAGCAAGAAACATCCACTTAAAATAAACCCACCCTTGCCCTGTGCAAGAAACTGTCAGAAAGAAATACGAACGTTGAAATTTTTCTTCGGCAAACTTGGAATAAAGGAGAGAGAAAGATAAAAGAAACTAATTTCGCGTTACAACTCCACAAATCAAGCACTCTTTCAAAAACAGAGCACGTTCCCCTTCTCTCTGATTCCTTGAATATCTGTAATATAGCTACAGGAGTTTTACATATTCACTTTCTCAGCTGCCTTTTCTTTTATCTTCGGCGACCCCTCTTCCTCGCTTTCTTTAACCTTCATCAATCAACTTCGCTACGGCGTAATCAACGCATTTCTTCAAGAATTGGATTTCATTTGGCTGAAGTGACTGGAAACTAATGTGTTTATAGGAACACTTCCAATGAAAACTCCGAAAAACAACCGAAGTGTCATAATAGCGGAGGATAATAAAGATCACACAGTCAAATAATGCAAGGAACTCTTACAATGGAGAACATCGTAACCATTGGCTATGAATATTAGCCTCTACTACCGACTTGAACAGTTTGAACATATGTGATCAACCAAGGATAATACGATAACAATATTAGTATTTATTTTAGCCATCAATCCCTTTCATCACTTTCATAAAGTTAACCCTTTTTACTTCCAAATATTTCCATACACGAAAAATAGCAGTCTTTTACAAAATGAACTTTATAGGCTAATTGTGTGCTTCGCAATCTTTCGAGCTAAAGTTGCTGCGAATTCTAAACATTTTTATTTTCTTTACCACGTACCTAGCAGGTAGAGAAGGAATTGCATCCCAAACAAAAATTCAATACCGTTAGTTCACCGGAAGCACATGTTTTGAAGCCCCCTGAATCCAAAAAGGGCCTTTTTAGAAATAGGTCCATGTGTGTGCTGGTATTTAATTCAATATCTTCCAAAGATGCCACAGGAAGGTTTTTAAGAAAGTCCCCCACCCCAACTGCCCTTTATATGAAATTTTCTGGGAATAGTCTATAAGTCCTCTTCATTCGGAAGGAATTTTCTTTAATCTTTTATAACTGGTAAACGTTAAGCGATAGACGAAAACGTACTAGACAAAAATTGTAGATCCTTTTAACACACAATTTATTTCAAATAACTTTTTTGTGGCATCAGCCATTTCTGAGATATCCGTTATTAATGGTTCAAATTATCCATACTTAGCCATTATTTTATTATTTCTGCCGATTTTGAATTTTCTTGAGGTGTCATGTAAACAGCATGGAATTTTAAGGCAGCGTGTAGCGTCCAGTTCTTAAACATTCGACTATCACTGTTCGCTTTGCATCTATAACGAAATGTGTAATGTAGCTGTTTCGGCAAATATTTATCTCGTTTAAAATAAACATTCGTAAGAATTTGTATACCCACTAATAAGCTATAGAGGGCAGAGAAAGTCATGTGAATGAAACACATTGGATTTTTTTAAAATTCTATTGACTACTCATATTAAAATCTACCTAAGGTGTAACATAGAAAATCAATATGTAAGTGCATCTTACATAGCATGCAGAAGTATTTTCAATATTAAAGTAGACTAAAAGTCCTATCCGGCAATGTTAAATTGCCGAATACTTAACCCATTATCTCCTAAACTATTTAACATATCAAACTTGAGTTTTATAGGATGTATATGCATGCAGTATACGTTTGTTGATGTAATGGAATACATGTTTTATTAAGGAAGATATTAACTAAAATTAATCAACAATTTTTAAAGCATAACCAACCATTTTAATACCAAAATAGATCAGCAATAGATTACGCTGTTTCTTTTATCATATAAAGCTTAATTTATATGTACTTAATAGTTCTTAATAAAACTGGCCTATTATAACAGAAAATTTAATTTACAAAAAAAAAAAAAAAATGCTCGAAGCAAAATTGGAGGAAAATACTCAAATATATTTACAAACAAAAATATCACATTGCTTGGAGATACAGAATTTGCCAATTTAGAAGTGATACCAATTTTAGGGCAAATCTTTCCCTAAAAGATGATCTAGAATGAACTTCTATAGTTCATTTACTCAAAAGAGTATAGAATTTATGCTTTTTTCTGTAAAGTGGTGACGAATTCAGATGGTAGATGAAACACAATTCTTAAAAACATATTTAAAATACAAGTATTGTACCTACGCTAATAAAATGCATACAGAAATTAAAGAGGAAGTACCAATTTATGCAACTAGACTATAAGCTAAAATGTCATTTTTTGGCGATTTTTGGGATATTTTAGTCTTTCCTTAAATCTCTCTTTGTTTCGGTCTTCCACTCCCAATATAGAATGGGACGCTAAGAACGCAGCAGTTCAAGAGCGTCCATAAATAAAAGTCGATATAATTCTCTTTGTTGTTATTGCTATAATCAGCCCCAGAGTACTGAAAGTCATTCAAAAAGTACATTCTGCTTCGGCTATACGCTGTGAGAGTGTCTATGTTATTTAACTCCACATAGAAAGGATGACACTTAAATTGATTGTTCATGTTTGTCTGAGGAGGGATATTGCGTCGTTCACTCTGTTCTAGCCAATAAAAGCAATGCATAACATCGAGCAACGTAAAACGATTTGAATGGGCATAGCGAATTCCAGGTAAAAGATAATTCTAAGTTGAGGCAGTATTTCTAACACTTAAGTGATTTCAGTCTAGTTATATAATATAAAAAAATAGCAGCTCGCCTTAAAGCAATATGTGTATAATACAATAAATAAATGTATGTAACAGTCATTGTATTATGTTTATATTATTGTGTACATGTATAATAATGTTATCTGAATGTATTACGTATTTAATAATGTAGGAGCTGTGAGAATAGAGGTCGAAAGTTGCTAACAATGAGGTAACCTTGAGACAATGAATTGGAAAGTTTAATGATGCCTCTAGTAAATCTTGGAACAATAATGTAATATTTAAAACAGTTTATAAATAGCCAATCAACAACCAGAAAAGCTGAAAGTTAAATAAAATTATTCTTTTGAGTAAAATTACCCAATCACAGACTTGAAATAGAGAAATTTACAAATTTAAGCGATAAACGTCAGTCGCTAGTAGACAGCATTCACAACCGGATGCTAAACGCGTTCCCGAGCAATTAAATATGTATTCAGTGTGAGAGATATAAAATTCTTTACGGCGAGAATATTAAAAAGTTTAAGTGTTAAAAAATTCAAGTAATTAATAAAAAATATTACTGCTCCCTACATCAGTGGAGTGTTATTTAATCGTGTGAAGGGTTAATAAAAGGATGAAGGAAAAATTATAATTTGTGTAAGCCTACATTCTTTAGCCGCATCACCCTCTGCTAAGAGATACATGTTTCTACAAATTAATACTGGCGCAGCCAAGGCAAATCTAAATATATATATATATAATATTTAAAGAAACATACATAATACAAAGTTAATTCCACCGAAAAGTGAACGTTGGGGCGAAGGCCACCGGAAAGTGAACGTTGGGGCGAAGGACCCCGGCAAGTGAAACTGGGGGCGAAGGCCACCGGAAAGTGAAACTTGGGGCGAAGGCCACCGGAAACTTTGTACCATACATGGGGCAGTTACTTCATCATGTTTGGCTCCCCAACAGTGGAACTACATGACAACCATTAATCCTTCAAATTGACGCCCAAAGCGTGATGCAAATAACGTAAAACAAACTGCTTCAAATTGGGTCTACGTGAGGCTACAATTAAAGACAATACAACAGCTTCAAGTTAGAGCCCAGCTTTCACCACGCTAATGAGCAGGGAACTGGTAGCAGTAAGGATAAATAGAAAGAGACAGATAGGGAAAGGAAAGAGACAGAGATATTGAACCTGCTCTCGGACGCGTCATAGAACGCGCAGGCAAAACTTTGGAGCAGAATATTCTCATACATAATAAGGTAACGTGGTTTGAGGACCAATTAGAAACGTCTTTACATTTTGAGGCGCGGAGGTAAGCGTCACTAGGCTTAGGTATAAAACGGGGAAGAAAGCCCCAGATTTTCACTCTCTTATAGAATCTCGTCGACACACAGTGTTACTGTGTGCATTGGATGGGAAGCGTGTGCAGTTACACTAGGCTCCTAATTTATTATAATGGTCGAAAATGTTACAATAGGAAAAGCTAGCCGACCATAAGATTTATTCGATAATAAACCACATATTTAAGGGAAATGCAGTGTATTTTAATTTGCCTCATCTACGAAAACTTGAGACCCATGAAATTAGCTAGATAGGTAATGTTTAGGAATGGAGAATACAGCAGCCAAAGAGCAACAATAGTCGGAGTCAAGAACTGCAACAGAGGTCATCAACCAGAGGAACAAGGTTTTCCACCTACAAATGATGCACAACGTTTTCCCGCTACAGATTATAATTTAAAGAGACGTACATAAAGGAACTGGACTTTAATGGGTCTTTCTTAGCAATTCTAATCATGCAAAGCAGGAGATCTTGTGTCCCTTTTCATCTTGCATCTGAGCGGATCCAGGATTCTCTTGGGGAGGTGTAACGCATTTTAAGACACAACTTACCAATGAGCAAAGTACGGTCAATAATAGAATACTTAGCCTTTCTAGGTTTCCAAGCATTGTATAAGTAATCCATGCATCATCCTTCGAATACAACCACGTTAGGACAACCTATAAAAAGGTTTATTAAATAAACATGCATATTAAAAGTGGATAATATTCAAGTACTTTCTGTTTTACTTTAAATTCTAGGTAGTATTGTTTCAGAGCTTATTTCTTATTCAGAAGATATTTACTAATAAATTCAAAAGCATATGTGCTTCGCCTTATCTATCTTTTTTCCCCGAGTTAGTGGAACATCTTTTGAGCTATAATCCGACACTAAGATAAATTCACTCCTGACTGAACTAATAGACTAATCTGATTGAGGTAAATAGAGTAGAAATGTGTTCGTCGTGATTTTACAAAATCAAAGCAACAACATAACGTCCAGTATAACAAATGCCAATTTTTAGCTTAATTAAGGGAGATATAGCATCTCCCTGAGTCACCTATATCACCCACATTGTCGTTCATGAATATTTTGAAAACACCTGGCCGCAGAGAATGTCGGGACGTATACGGAAATATAATTTATGTAGCTGTTTACGTGGCAGAGGAGGCGTGAGCAGTGACACGTTCTCTCATGTAACACGGCCTTACCGCCGTAACACAGCTCAGCTCATTAAACCGCACAACTTCCTCCATGGCAGTGTTCTGGTTCTTGTTTTAAATAATATGTTGATCATGTCAAGTATTTCAGAAAATAACATTTCATAACGTATTTATGCTATATAATCTCAAAAACAAATGTTATACATACTGCAGATTAATTAAACACTATATTTACTGTAAAACAATTATAATAAAATTTGTATACATATAATTTAATGCTATACGAAAAAATGGTTCAATATTGTAAGTAAAACACGCCATAAGCTTGTTTCAATGGTTAGTTCGCAACGCTTTATCTGCGTTGCAACATTTAATCTCCTGTGCAGTGAATTTTTTTTAAGGCAGTCGGAATATAGTTACTTCACAAGTAAAGGATCATGTTCGAAAGTTCATCACTTATAACGACTTCTTCAAAAGAAGTCGTGGCTCTTTTTGTATATATACACCTGGATGCTGTTCTTCATGGAAACCCATACCATTTCTGCCTATTGCAACACCAGTCCATGCTTTTATGTAAACATACATATCAACACTTTTATTTTCGAGACGTTTCTGGAAGTTCTGTCAAATCACCTGGATGCTGTTCTTCACGGTAATCCATACCCTTTGACTATTGCAACACCGATCTTTGCTGATGTATATGCAGTAATTCTATTTTCTAGACATTTCTGGATGTTCTTCAATCAAGTGGATGATAGCGTTACCTGTCATTTATGTTTTTGGATTGGATTGTGAAGCGGAGGGGATTCGGCACCAAACCATCAATGAGGATAATGTATGAACGACCCATGAGGGTGCGCCGCGGGAGGGAGGAATGAGGTGAAAGGAGACAGAAGCAGCCGGAAACAGGAGTCACGGCACAGCATTGACAGGGTCCCTATAGGTTCCAGATTGAGACGCCTCGACAGCCGGATAGGCAGACCGCTGACTCTGCCCCACAGGCCAAATCCCCCCCCCCCCAGAGAGCGGCACTTATACCCGGACAATCAGCCGAATGCCGAGGTACGGAGAAAATTCACAGAGAGCATCCTTTTTCCCTACCACGCTGCACCAAAACACCATCGCCGACACTTCCAATCTTAAAACAGATCAAAACGGGTGAAGGATGCATGCAATGATTAACGAAATGGAGGGACCGACAATTCGGAGGATGAAAGAAACCACTACAGCATTCGTCTGTAGACGTGGGAAAACCTCTGAAAAAACCAATGCTTCAGAATGGGCGATTACCGGGAATCTAACCCGGGATCTTCCGAATGCGGGCCTCAGACGATAACGCCTGAACCATCCCGTTCGGTATTTCCGTTATTAGTGACTCGCTAAGCATAAACTCCGAACATAATAACAGGAGTAAAGTCGATCGGAGGCAACAAAATGCCAAAAGCAATTAATGAAGCTGACAGAGCTCTGGATGCAATGCAAGACAATCACTTCAAGCAGAAACTAGTTAGCAGATTTCTATTTGTGTGCAGATGAAGAACACTGGTTAAGATTGGGGCTTTTCTTTGGAGACTATGTGCAATAAAATGAAATTGCTTGTTTATGTGCTCTAGAGTGAGTGAGTAAGAGAGAGTGAGAGGAGTGAGAGAGAGGGTAGCTGTAAATAAATCGCAGTTGCATTCATGAAACATGCAAATATTTCAAATTATATTTCTTTTTTCTTCGATTTTAATACTATGTATGTATTAAAGAACTAACAAATTTATAGAGATTTCTATTTCGTAAACCAAATGATGACACTTTATAGCGGAAAGAATGAAACTGGTTATGCCTTTCGCTTAAATGAATTAGCTTCGTTCTTCACAAATGCTGGTTATATACAATGAGACAATGAGTCTCAAACCGTCTCTTTTGTTTTCTCCGTTTTGTTTACCTGAAATTCTGATTGCTTGTTCTGCTTCTGCTTTTACGTGCGCGCGCGCCCACACACACACACACACACACACACACACACACACACACACACTCATACATACACGAACCTAAACAGCGGGACTCGAATCCGCAGCCCTCCACTGAACTGTTCCAATCTAAACTTTAGCATATTATAATGATCAAACTTCAAGGATGAAGTATCTCACTGGTCTTTGTTATTCCAGGGTTTTGTAAATCCAAAAGCTGCAAGTTTTAATATTGTTGTAGTAGATACAGTAATATAGGGTCTTTCCACAAGAGTGTCCTATATTTAACATGTGATAGCTGCCGTTTTTATTGAGTTACAGCAGTAATTTTTTTTCATACGGTTACAGTTGCTATTGCAAATAGCCGTGGAACGTTACAGCATTCAGCAACGCGTAGAAATTGTGAAAATGTATTAAAATGTATTATTAAAATGGATCATCTGTTCCCAAACCTTCCGTGTATTGCGTGAAGTTTACGATGTGCATAATTGTCTCTGCGAGAGAACGATTCGGCGTTTGATCGATAAATTTGAAAGAAGTGGTTCTGTCAGCGATGATCAAAGAATGCCTGTACGTAATCGACGCTCCAACGAAAACATAGGCGCCGTTCGTGAGAGCGTATGCGAGAACGGAAACAAATCAATTGCTCGTCAAGCGCAAGAATTGGAGCTTTCGTCGACCACAACTTGGCGAATTGTGAATCTGGTCTTGAAGTTTTACGCTTAGAAAATGGTATTATCTCAAGAAATAAAGCCCAATGACTACGTTGCGCCGTATATTCGCTGACTGGACTATGGAGTAATTGGAAGCTGACCCGGATTTTTGTCTTTAAATCATCTTCAGTGACGAAGCCCACTTTTGGATGCATGGTTGTGTTAACTAACAAAATTGCCGCAATTGGAAAAAATTCAATGCAGATTCAAGAACGACCACTTCATCCCCAAAAGCTTACTGTGTGGTGTGGATTTTGGTATGGTGGAATCATTAGTCCATATTTTTTTCCAAGATAAAGATGGAAAAGCTCTAACTGTCAATGTAGAAAGATACCGGGCTCTTATAAGGGACTATGTTTGGCCTCCATGGATGGTATGGATCTCAGAAACATCTGGCTCCAGCAAGATGGTGCCACATGTCATACTGCTCTCGAAACAATCGATCTTTTGAAGGAGAAGTTCAGAGGTTTCATCATTTCCCGTGATGGTGATGTTAAGTCATGTGATTTAACGCGGTTGGGTTACTTCTTGTGGGGTTATGTTAAATCTCGAGTTTATGTCAACAAGCCAGAAACAGTAAATGATCTTATGAATAACATCACGCGTGTTATTCGTGAAGTTGGACCTAATTTGCATTCTTCTGTCATTGAAAATTGTGTCAACCGTATACACGCAACCCAACGAAGCCGCGCGGTCAATTAACTGATGTTCTCTTGCGCACGTAAGGACATTAATTATGTTCCAAAATAAAAAAAGAAATAAACCTCTATCATTTATAGAACGCGTTTTATTTAAGTTCAAAATAGGACACTCTTGTTGAAAGACCCTATACTTACAGATGATTATTTTAACAGCCTAAAGTGGTTTGTATTACACAGTGTCCCCAGTTCCGGGAAACTACAGTGCCTCTGTTGTGAATGCTGTACAACCCTACTTTCAGTGCTCTTCACTGGTGACATCCTCTACGTGTTCTATCAGCGCACACGTGCGTGTTAACTGTGCGACTGCTATTGACATCTGTCGTAGAGAGAGCAAGCAATTCTAAAAGAATTAATCTCGGGACAGTTAACAGGACGCTGACAAAAGAGAGCGGAGAAAGAATGGCCATATTTACCAACTCTACGTTCGTTTTAAATTCGCTATAAAACACGCAAAGCCAATGCTATATATAATGGGCCTTCAGGTTTATTCTGCTTTACCGCCAGCTGGTTTAAATGAATGACGTCATTGTTGGTTCAAGAGCCCCTTCTCTCAAAGAGGAGGTGCGGAATTGAATCTCAGACTAAATGCGTTTCCGATTTCGTAAACAGGTTGATGTAAAGTGGCGGTGCAGAACTGGTTTTCACTAGGACATTTGTGCGTTATTTGCACGCAAGATAGCATTTGCATGGTTGAATGATAATTTCAAACTGGAAGCTTACGAGGGGGAGGCTATCGTTACGATATTGGCCGCTGTGTGGATGACTTTCTCCGCTCTTACCCAGAATTTCATCAAGTCCCGAGACAAAACATGAATAAAAGCCAATTGCTGTTTGGTTTAAAAAGAAAGAGGAGGCAACTAAAATGTTTAGTCATAGTTAAAAATATTGATAAAGGCTACTTCAATTACTTTTGTTAAAGAAATAAGAGTTATGCCATTAAAGCCGGAACATTCTACGCCACAAAAACCGTGCAAATATTTGATTTACTTACCAGCACACGTGCTTGGACTGCGAATTTACGAGACGCAATCGAAAGAAGTTCCAAATGTGAATACTGGAAAGGTACGATACAGGTCACATTTCACTAAGGTGACGTGGTTGAGAAAGTTTGTCTTTACATTGTTTACCCCACGTTTGGTCGCCAATTTGAGAAAGGTTATTGTTTCACGTATGGAAATACCGATTTGAAGTAGGAGTATTAGCTCCACGTATGGACGCCACGGAGTATTTTATTGTAGGCTTATACAGATTTTAAGTTTTTCTTCACTTCATTTATTAATGCTTGACACGATTTAAATAACACTTCACTGATATAGAGAGCTGTGAGATTCTTTAATTAATTACTTGCACTTTTAACACGTAAACTTATTTTTCGTCTCACACGAATACGTATTAAATCTCTCTAGGAGGCATCACGCATCCGGTTACAATCACTGTCTGCAGGCAACTGAACTGATTTCAACTGCCTAAACTTGTAAATTTCTGTATTTAAATTTCTGATTGACTAATCCTACTCCAATAGAATACCTTCATTTAACTAAAGCTTTTTCTGGTTGTTGATTGGCTATTTTTTAAACTGTCACTAAAATTACATTATTGCTTCCAAAAATCACAAGTAGTATTGTTAAACTCTCAAACTCATTATTGCCTCAAGGTTATCTCATTGTTAGCAACGTTTAAGCTATTATTCTCACAGCTCCTATATTATTAAATTACGTAATACATTCATATAGCATTATTAAACATGGTGAAGTATTTATGTTGTATTTATTTATTTATTTATTGAGCCCCACGTTTGGGAGCCAATTTGAAGTAGTATTATTAATGTTATTTATTTAACATTATTGTAGCCCCACGTTGTGGTAGCCAATTTGAGAGTGTTTTACTTGTAATGTTATTTGTATATATTGTTGTTTATTGAGCCCCACGTTTGGGAGTCAATTTGCGACGGTATTATTTATAATGTTTGTGTATGTGTGTTTACTCCACGTGTTGAAGCCATCTTGTGACGTGATTCATTTGTTCGGTTTGTTAGCTCCATCTGGTGTTAGCAATTTGCGGCAGTATTAGTGTTCGTTTGAAAGAATGCTACTGTTATTTTATTTAATTTTTGTTCACTGTCCTCCGGCTAGCTATGATCTTTTGGTCAAGCACTTCTCTTTATACAGGTTGTGTAAACGGAAAGGAAACTTTTATCCAAAGATAACACTGATGAAGAAATTTGTTTTACACTTTTATTGTCGAAACACAGTCACTATCACATTTACACATTGATCTTGACACTCGCCAAACTGAAACTGTTATAACAACTTCTTACTGATCACTTTTAATTCACGTACTTCAACTTCTTGTATAATTAACTTTACAACACTTTGGATTAGCCGACGGTTAATATTTCTGCTGGACTGAAGGCGACGTGTATCATACAAAATATTTTCGACGAACTGGCGGGAATGCGACGTGTAGTGTACAAAGAATTTTGATGAACTGACGGACTGAAGGACTTTACCTCTAACCTAGCTTCTATTTATACTCCTTCACCCAGATATGCCTAAAGATTATAACTGAGCTGCAATTGGCTAATAAAACGCGACAACATTAGCGTCAATTTTTATATCCAATGAAAATTATGAATACATATGCTCTAGGGAAATATTCCAGCAAATTCTAAAGAAAAACGCGCCAATATTACGTAACTTCCTCGTTTCCAATAATGATAAACAGCTCACCCCCTCGCTGCATTATTGCACGCTATTATTGTCAGTTTCAGTAAGGCAGTATAAACTTACTTCCCAACAATAATTACAATCAACAAATATCTCAAATCAATGTCACATAAAAATGCATATTCATACTATAATCACTCTTTACATTTAAATAATTTGTGATACAAATTACTGCATCAATGGATACAATAATATAAATATTTACAATGACTGTAATATACACTTTTTATATACTGTTAGATACACATATTGCTTTTAAGGCGGGCTGTTATTGAATTTACATATTATATAATTAGATTGAAATCATTTAAGTGTTAAAAATACTGCCTCATAGTGACAGTTACATCGATTCCTTCCATTCATTTTTCGTGGTCCTGTGCTAGAGACACTGATGAACTCGCTTCTAAGTACTGACGTCATGCGCATGGCAACCGCTGGCGGCAAAGGCAGCATAAATCATATATGTTTATATGGGCCAGTAAAGTGTAGTTACTAAATGAATTTTTATAAAATAAGTGCTTTACTTTTATGTTATTTGAACCATTATTAATCACTTCACATTATATCCTCGTATGTGGAGTGTTTAATAATGGCAGTAATGGAAATTCTTTACATTTATATGCCTGATATACATATCCATATGGATATTAAATTACATACAGACGTCTTTAGGGTAACCGGATTACAATCTAAAGGACCAGTCATTAGTTTTCATGAGCAACCTACTTCATTTAAATGACTGAGTGAAGGCACTCAATCCAACAGTAGTAGGGGCTAATTCTTATGAAAACTAATACAGAAATAAGCTGAGGGCTTTAAGGTTCTGATTATTTTGAGGCAGTATTTTTAACACTTGAATAATTTCAATTAAATTATATAATATGTAAATTCAATAACAGCCCGCCTTGAAGCAATATGTATGTAACAATTTGTTAAAAATGTATGTAACAGTCATTGCAAATGCTTATATTATTGTAAACATGTTCAATAATGTTATGTGAATGCATTACGTAATTTTTAATGTTAGAGCTGTGAGAATAGTAAGTTTAAAGTTGCTAACAATGAGGTAACAATGAGGTAACCTTGAAGCAATAATGAGTTTGAAAGCTTAAATGTTACTAGTCATGATTGGAGCAACGATAATGTAAATTTTGTAACAGTTTAAAAATAGCCAATCAACAGCCAGAAAAAAAGCTTTAATTAAATGCAGGTATTCTATTCGACTAAGATTGGCCAATCAGTGACTTGAAATACAGAAACTTACGGGTTTTGACGGTTGAAATCTGTTCAGTTGCTGGCAGACCTTGGTAGTAACCGAGGGAAGATGTGTTCTCTAGAGAAATATTACGTATTCGTGTGAGACGTAAAATAAGTATACCGATAAAAAAGTGCAAGTATTAAATTAAAGAATCTCACGGCTCTTAATATAAGTGTAGTGCTATTTAATTTGTGCCAAGGATTAATTAAAAGAAGTGAATTTAAAACTTAAAATTTGTGTAGGCCTACATTCTTGTCGTACCACGCCAAGTCTAAGAGATACGTGGCTCTAAAACAATACTGAAGCAGCCGAGGCAAACATAAACATAAATACTACCTATAGAAGCAGTTTAATAAAAATGTTAATATAATATTTTTAAAACTTGGAGCGTAACAATAAAAATACAACATCTTCAAAAATCGGCTTCTCATTCGTAGCAGCATATTACGTAACAAACAATCTTCTTCAAATTAACGCCCAAAGCGTGATACAAACTCCTACGTAAACAACCATCTACTACAAGTTGGCTTCCCAAGCGTGAAGCTTATAACTTACGTAACAATAAATTACGTAAATAAATAAATTACGTAAACAAAACACCTTCTCAATTTCCATCCATAAAAAAAAACTGTGAAAAGCTGAATCCCTGCGACACAGTAATACTGTTTCAAAAAAAAGTTACTGAACTGGAGGACAAGCTTCACATACAACAACTGCGTCTCTCTTTGCTTTCGAAATGTACCCCTGAAGAGTTTGTTGGTAAGTATATGAAATCCAGTTCTAGTTTTTTATAAGATCAACAATGTTTGCAATGTAAGATAAAGCGAGCAGTTGCAGGCATATTATCTCCTGTTTTACCTCCCTGAAATGTGCATGGCATTCCGTTAAAATTGCCTTTCTGTAGTTAACAATCGGATATCGGGGAAAAAGTAGCACGAAGAAACGACCTTATGCAGTCAATATATTGCGAGAAATGCAGGGAGAGCGCTTAAGACAATTCGCATACTCTTATACGGAGCTAAAATCAGTGGCTATTTAAAACTGCACCTCATAAAATGTGTGGTAGGAAAACCGAAGCTCTCCGTTATATCCACAGGGGAAAAAAATCTGCACTTAGCTTTTTTTGATGTACAACGACCAGTTCCGCACCTTTGCTTTTGTTTCATTGTAACTGATATTACATAGTAGAATTATTCTGCAGTACAGTCGTTAAGAATTCGTTAAAATATCTATTATTATTATTATTATTATTATTATTATTATTTAATTTGTATTGCTCCTACAGCTTCGTTCGTCATATAGGCTTTGACTTGCGAAACAACTTATTGATTGCATTGTTGCTTGATGGATTATAGGATTTCTTAACGTTAGTTTTATCTTTTTTTTAATGTTTTGCTTTTACACACCACATTCGGCCCAAAATTCATATTTGTAGACTCTTTCGGGAATACGGAATGATTCCGATTAAGAAAAACTTCCCGCCACAGCCGGAAATCAAACCTAGGACCTCCGGGTTAAAAATCCAGAGCGCTGACCACTCGATCGCATAGGCACCCTTATTTATTCGTATAAACAGCTGAGTCTTATTGAGACATCTCGGGTTCACATAATGACAGTGCTACAAAAAATATTCATAAACTAAGAAATAATGTAAACAGCATGAAAACAACAGTACATTGTGTTAAAATAGAATATTTACAAATTAAATAAAGTATAAATAACGAATAGTAAAGAGTTTACACAGCCTAGTACTTACGAATAATTGTGTAAGTTTTTAGAGTCCACTGGATGTTAAGATGGTGCTGTATTATCTTCTTGCATTGTTTGCATCGTTACTCAAATGCTTGAATCCATGTTGGAAGCACACACGTTAACGGTCGCCACCCATAACTGTGTGGAAATAGGGAGGAATACGACTAGCTCTCGTCTTAAGCTGCCAAGCGATAGCGCTGATTCAGTACCCAACAATAACTGAGGCATGCGATTGTGTACATTTGATGTGGTTGTACCTGTGACCGGAGAATAGTAATTTCATCATTCATAAATCAGTTTACTACATGTCAGAAACTAACATTTATTATTACCGTGACAATATCCACTGTCAATGGAGCGGGAAACCTTAATCATTTATTTCGGCCTATCAATCTCTGCCTGTATTGTCTCTGAATAACCACAAGTAGGTTTGCCATGCCATAAAAATCGGAATTGCCCAGATTCTGTGTGCCAAGAATTCTGTAAAAATAATAAAATCCCGATATTATATTTTCTGGTGAATAATGAAGTCAAAAGAAGCATGGTATAAATTGTATTTATCAAATTATAATGAAATACCATACTGTATATGTCTTACCAGCTGTTTAAATAATCTTATTGCAATATGAGGTAATAAAACCTAACTTTATGTCCTCAGAAAATTGTTTTGGTATATTAAATTATATTTTTGAAAAACCATATTTGTGGCTTTTGCATTCTCAAATGACTGTCTTTAAATCATATATATAAAACAGAAAAATATTGTGAATCGGTTATATTAGAGAAGCTTAAAGAACAAGCAAGATAAACATTGAAGTAGGTTGTTTGTTACGTTATTTGCACCACGCTTTGGGCATCAATTTAAAGGAGTTGTATTATAGTTCAACTGTTGGGGAGCCAAACTTGAAGTAGTTGCAACCGCACGTATAGTAAACAGTTTCCGATAGCCTTCGCCCCAATACTTTCAGGTGGCCTTTGCACCAAGTTTAAAAAAAATATTATCTTTGGAATTTGACTGTTTTTTTAAATATTATATATTTATGTTTGCCTCGGCTGCGTCAGTATTATTGTTAGAGACACGTTTCTCTTAGTAGGGTTGTGGTGCGACCAGAATGTAGGCTTATAAAGATTATAATTTTACTTCACTCCTTTTATTACTGCTTGACACGATTTAAATAACACTTCACTGATAGAGAGAGAGAGAGCTGCGAGATTTGTTTATTAAATACTTGCACTTTTTAACACGTAAACTTATTTTTCGTCTCACACGAATACATATTAAATCTCTAAGAGGACGCATCTTGCATCCGGTTACAATCACTGTCTGCAGACAACTGAACTCTAAATTTGTAAAATTTTCTCCTTTTCAGTTTCTGATTGGCTAATCCTACTCCAATAGGATAGCTTTATTTAACTAAAAATTTTTCTGGTTGTTGATTGGCTATTTTATAAACTGTCACTAAAATTACATTATTGCTTCCAAGAATCAGTAGTAGTATTGTTAAACTCTCAAACTCATTATTGCCTCAAGGTTACCTCATTGTTACCTCATTGTTAGCAACGTTTAACCTATTATTCTCACAGCTCCTACATTATTAAATTACGTAATATATTCACATAACATCATTGAACATTAATATAAGCATATGCAATGACTGTTATACACATTTTACAAATTATTACATACACATATTGCTTCAAGGAGGGCTTTTATTGAATTTACATGTTATATAATTTGACTGAAATCATTAAGTGTTAAAAATACTGCCTCAACATATTTAAGCATTATGGTCAAGGTGACTTAATAATTTGTTTTAGACTATGAAGTAAACTCTTTCAAGAAAAAACACGAGGTTTTTATTATGTATAGGTTGAAAAATGGATGGAATATTTTGAAGTCATTTTAATTGGGTGATTTCCGACAAGATCTCTGAAAACATTAAGAAGTCTGATGTACGAGTAATTCAGGACATCAGTTTAACGACTGTTATTTGGTCAGTCAGTCAGCTTGAGAAGTTACAGAAAGAACTTGATGGGGGAGGGGATAATTCACAGTTTTAAAAATAAGTGAACTGAGGAAAAATGGGTGTCTTTTTTCAATCACTGAATCATCTGTTCGGCACTACCACACACTATGAAACCTAGGGTCATGCCTGAAATATGGGTGAAACGTATTGAAAGGGAAATTACAGAAAGGAAACCAACATAGAAGACAAAACCACCTCAGCATTCCCTTTCGACCAAGAAAAGCAACGAAAAATACAAGGACAGAATTGGTGATTGACGGATATCGAATTCGCGACCTCCAAAACGCGAAGCTATTTCACTTGGTCAATAAATGATGTACAAAATTTTAAAAAATATAGATATTGGTGAGAGTTAACGGTACTTTATTTTCGTTTCAACAGAATATTTACATAACACCTAAGCAAGTTTTGCTTTACGCATTTTTTCAGAAGTATTTTTGGCAATAATTTTATTTTCTTTATCCATTAACTGTAATTAAAATCAACAAAATTTAAGATTTTTAATGTTAAAATAAATACAGTTCGTAATTCATACTGAATTTTTTGTGGTGATTTCAAATATGCGTAACACCTTAGCTAGAATACCTTTAATGCACCTAAATGAACGTGAAGTAGAGTTTCGACTGTACTTTGCTGGTAGAACATCTCTTTTGAGTGTCCAACAATAGTCTGCCAACATATTTGGAGTCCATTGGTCCTAGTAGCGTCTTAACATTTCAGTAATTTCCTGATGGAAACGTTCGCCATGTTCGTCGCTGACAGCGCCGAGATTAGCAGGGAAGAAGTCAAAATGGTAGTCCAACATGTGTATTTTCAAGGACATTAAATTCCATGACCTTGTAGTTCTCAATCAGCTCACTGACAAGTTTTGTGTAATGTTCAGACCTGTAGTTTCCTAGAAAGTTTATAAGAATGTTTTGAAAGAGAACTATGCAACTCGTTCCTGCATATTTAACAGGCTTTCAAACTGCGAATCTTTCATAAGTTCTCTAATTTGAGGGCCAACAAGTATTCCCTCTTTTAGTTTCGCTTCACTAATCTTTGGAAACTTAAGTTTTCAGGAACAGTAATGCACTCCCGTCACAATCCATTGCTTTCACAAAGTACTTAATCAAACCTAGTTTGAAGTGTAATGGAAGCAATGAGATTTTGTCAGCCTTACAAATGGCTGATGAACATTTGGCTATCCTGAATTGAAGGACTCTCTCTCTCTTTGGCTAGCTTTTTTTTTAACATAGTGATTATTTTTATCTGTACTATTCCACATGCACAAGAAACAGCAAACTTTTTTATAATCAAGTTGTAATCCAAGGAAAATAGCTATCACTTTAAAATCTACACATATCTGCCATAAATAGTCATCATACCGAATAGCAAGGGATGCATGTTCACATAATTCTCCTTCACACCAACTGCGTGGACAATAGGAATGGATGGAAACTTGTTTCCATTATGTAGCAAGACTCCTTTCAAGCTTGTTTTCAAGGAGTCAATAAACAAACGCCAATCTTCAGGTTTATATTGAACATCCAATGACTCCATCAAAGAATCAACATTATTACGGAAAACTAGATCCTTCTGTTTAGAAAATAAATGCTCAAACTTCTTTTAGAGTTGACGGAAAGAACTTACTTTGGTGTCATCCTGCAGGAGGTGCAGACTTTCAATCTTGAAGCACGTAACTCGGCTTTGCTTTTGGATAAACCAAGGTCATGAACCAGGTTATTTAGATCCTCCTCTGTTAGAAAACTGCGGTTCGTTTATGGTAATTCTTCCACAAAATCTGGGTCACTCCGTTGTTGTAATTCACCAATGTCATCAACACTTTCAAAATCTTCAATCACATTTCTGTCGTCTGGTGCGGTTAGTATAGGAGGACCTGGTTCATGAGGCAATGGTGGAATTGCTGATTCTAAAGATGGATATTTAACATATGTTTGGACTTTGAAATTATTACAGACATATTTGTCAAGCAGGAGTAGCAGACTGTTATATGATCCTTAGGATCCCGCCATATCATAGGAACTGCAAAAGGCACATGACGGGATCCTTTTAACCAGCCTTTTAATAGTGTTACACATTTGGCACAACAGATTTTCGGAGCTCAAAACTTTTTCTGGTCCATGTTATTGTCAAAATAACACTCATAAGCTCTTAATTCGAGGATTCAAATTTCATCTCCGCACTTCTAAAGTGAACTCACCACAAATGTAACAAAAATTGTTTTATCGTTTACACATTTGCGAGACATTATCCTCCTGCGAATTCACAATGCTTAAGAAAACACACTATTAGCAGACACTACACTTATTAATTCTCAACTGAAAACACACAGGATTAGCTTCTTTCATTAAAGAAAGCTTTTATACCTCTGGCAACTATGCGGACCCTTTCTATCGTGACAGACCTTTCTTATGTGTTGTTGGAGCAAACATTGAACTGGGCAGGAAAGCCATAGTTTTGTGAGAAGATGCTCATTGTTGAACATTGTCACTCCTGAAGTCACAGACAACAGTTGTCTGAAGCAAATATATCATTTATTGACCTAATGAAATGAAATTATTTTTTTTTCAATCAGTAGATTTACTGATCTATGCCAATAAACATGAAAACAGTTTTTTTAATATTGCAAAAAATTGGTGGGTGATGGAACATTTCTAGCTTCATTTTTGGATTTGGCGGATGCAAATACATAAGGATCAGCAGAAATTATTTATTTCACATTTTCATTGTTGACCAGTGTTGTTCTGCAGCCTTAACCTTTCATGTAGGCAGCCGAGATTCAATACAACGCCGGAAAATACTTTGGCTAGCCCTAGGAAATTTCATGATGTGTCTTTGAGAGAGTATTGGAACGAAGTTCACTGGCGAAACAGCTGTTGTCGTGGAAACGCGCAAAAGAGAGGTCGTGGAGAAGGCTTTCGGTGTAACAACAATGGGACGTTCTTATAAAAGACAATATAGTTTTAACGCGGCGATTGCTAGCAGTGAAAGCTATTTGCTGGCGAGAAAGATATGGTTTCAACATCGTAAAGTGTCGCATAACAGAAATGAAAAATCCAATGTGTTGCATTCACATGACTTTCTCTACTATTCTTACTAAAGGTTATTATTATAGCTACTTCTTGTTATCCAGATAAACTTTCAATTTACATTTAGACATTTCCTTGTAGGTTACGGTAGGAAAAATGTTTAAAGAACGGGTCGCTATATAATGTGAAAGGGGATACATTATACATACATAGGAATTGTACATATGAAAGGGGAACCATACGTATAAGAATTTTACAGTAATAATTTAATTCACTAACATGTTAAAATATTCAGCATCTAACATTCCTACAGAACTGATTGTAAGAAATTGGCGAGCTAGCAGAATTTCAAGAAAGCATAAAGAGCGTACCTTTCACCAAGCCAACAGGTAGGGAATCGGTAACGATACGGAGAAATAGAAAGAGACAAATAGAGAAAAGAAAGAGACGGAGATATGGAACTAGCTACACAACGCTACAAGATAGCGCTTAAGCGCACGGATCTGAAGCCACTAATCCTCATACATGTTAAAGTAACGCGGTCTGACGGTCAATAGGAAACGTCGTTACATTTTTAAACGCTGAGCTGAGCGTCACTAGGTTCCCATATATAAGGGCAGGCAGGGCCTCAGAGCCGACTCTCTCTCTCTAACTGATCTTCAAGAATTCACGTCGACACTAGGTGCTACAGATGCATGTGGGTGCACAAGGGTGGGAGTGCGTGTGCAGATAGCTAGGCTCCTGACTAATTTAAAGTAGTGGAATTATAATAATGGGAAAAGCTACCCGCCCATAATTATTTCAATAGTGAATAAACTTCATTTATTAAGGGAAAATTGCAGTGTATTTCTTAAACTTGCCTCTCCCACTATAACCTGAGAATTAATAATTAGATATAGTTAGGCAATGTGGCTAGATAACTAAGGTGAGCCACTCCGGGGTGGGAGCTGCTATTGGCTGCCCGCTTGTGACGTAAGTGAGAGTGAAGACGAGCGCGCGGAATACAAACACAGCGCAGTGAACACACTAAATTCCTCCCGATTAACTCCCAATTGTTTATTATTAGCACTTCTTCGAGTTTTTTTAAAAGGTATACTATTTCAGGGCATTCTACAAACATTGTGGGCTAGACAAAAAGCAAAACGAATGGAAACTGCATTACATTAGTAATATATTTACGTATAAACAAAACTACTGGAACACATCCAGGACTTCAACGTAAACTGTAGGCGCTACAAGAGATTCAAACATACATTACTTTAGTACAAAGGAAAATTTACAACTACTCTAAAGGAATCGCTAAATGAATATGCTGGTGTATTTTTTTTTTACCGTAAGAAATGAAAACAATAATTCCAGAATGCATTATTCTGTTACAGGAAGTAAAAATGAAAAAGACATACCTGCAACATTCCACTTGTACTTGGACCTTCACTAAGTGCATATTCATGCCAATCGGGAATGAACTGCTACGGAACTGCATCTGGGAGCAGAATTTTCTTAACCGGCAAACCTAAAAGTTCACTCTTCAAATCCCGTTTATAGTTACTAGGAAGAAAGTGCACTGAACATACACGTGAATTATCAGCGTTAAATATGTCAGTACGCTTACAGCGAGACACCCACATGCGCTTTAATTGCTCATTTTTTTTTGGGAAATGTGTGATAATTCACACCAACCGTTTTAAAACCGTAATTACGGTATTGTGCTACAGCACAATACATTCTACTCTTAACGTTCTTACTCATTGCACACCGACTTAAACACTTCACCAAAGCAGAGAAAACTGAATCTATACTCAAGATTCTAGTTTAAATATGTGTGTGCAACTTATTTGTTGAAGTGGGGGGGTATATGACTGAGTGATAAGGAACAATGTACTTTCGTACATCTGTTGTTAAGTTGTGAAGTTTCCGCCAACATAGCGAGATAAAGTAGGATAATTGTACTTGACTTTTAAAGCGAAGAGAAGCTCAGATTAATATCTGTTGCCTTTTACGCAGTTGAGCGGCATAATTATTTCAACGGAAATGCTGTTTGCTCTTACAGCCAAAGTTTAACAACCTTATTCCGTTCACTGTGGTTCTGTAAAGGATTACATACCTGGAAAAGCTTGCCATTTTCAGGGAACAATACCTTTGGCCCGCATTACATCTGTTTTCATGTTATGAGTCGGGCTACCTGCCAAAAAGTAAGTTCTTTATATTCCTCAGGAATGCGTATTAAACAGTATATTATTGTGAGCAGAAGCTATTTGAAGACCAAGTATCATATAAGCATGATCCGGATTCAGATGACATACCATCTTTTAATTCTTGCAATAAAGGTATTGCTTAAGTGTACATAAATCCTTATCACGGGTCCCACATTAAGAAATATATATATATATATATATATATATATATATTAGGTCATTTTGGTAGTTTCAAGTTTTCTATTTTGAATAATGTTTTTTTTCCGATATTACATCATTAATTTGTAATTTCTTTGTCCTTTGCCGCTTTATTTGGTAACTTCCTTGCATAAGTATAGCGTATATAAAGATTATTGGTTGGTCTGGAAAGAGTTGCTTGTGGGTGGAGAGATGGTTATTGTCAGGGAAACAGGTATAAATACTGTTATGAATTCAGGTTCAAAATTAGGGATGAGGAGGTCAGTTTTCCCTTTTTTGCTTAATAAGTGCGTATTGCTCTTATTTATGCATGACATGGACTGTGAAATCCTCTTCATTTGCAATAAACATTGCATATTCTCTGTTCTCAAAAGAGTTAATGCTACACTTTTGTAAGACCTGCTTAAAAACACAATAAGTTAGAAAATTAATTGAAAATATATTTGTTCTATGTTCTTGTTTGGAGAATCTGAAAAGCAAAGAAAATAATGTTCTTACTTGTTTGAAGAATCTGAAAAGGAAAGTAAGAAAATTTTCTTTTCTTTTCAGATTCTTTGAACAAGAACATTTTCACTGCTCTTTTACTTATTTTTTCTTCTTGTATAGGAGTTATATCAATATATAAATTATTTTATAACTTTCTGTACACTAATTTTAGTAAATCAAATAAACCTCATTTTAGATAATTTTTTGTAATTACAAAGTCATTTTGAAACAAATGTAGTCATTTTAAAAAACATTAGTCATCAAAATCCGGGCCCTGCTTATAAAACATTTTCTCTCATGTATTTACGTTCATCTCCTCTGTATTTGCTCACATAATATTGATTTGTTTCGTAAAGCCTCTCCTGCCAGTTTGGCGTGAAATGTGTCCATGTTTTATACAAAATAACGAAAACTAAGATACGAGTAAGTTATTGCACTTTCCTTGCATAAATACTAAATAATATAGGCACCTAATTACAATTGGCAAGTTCCTTAGATCTACCTCCTTTTAAAAAGATCAGTGTAATATGTTTCAATGATCGCCAGTGCAATACACTAATACACCTCCTTTTAACAACACCCACTTTCCCGTGGGGGAAAGCATTACATTTGTGTGCTTTTAAGGGTATTGGTTGCGAGCGTATACTAAAGCATACAGGAAAGGTTGTTCTAAAATTAATATCTCCAAAATATTAAGGCTAGACGCATCCTTGTTCTTACTCTTTCAAGTAGGAAGGATCAAATGGGAACTATGTACAATTAATTATTCATTAATTAAAAAATTAAAACAACTTTATACTAGAAATAATTAAGAAACTAGGTTTATATAAGCACATTCTCAGCCTAAATAATGAAGCCAAAATATCCAAATTCTGAACACATCATTCGAATGTACACTACTCTGTAAATTCGGTTTATTTGAAAATTGGAGGATATTTGCAAGACTTGCTGTGCAGATAACTGTTTTTCAGCATGTGTCCATTATCTACTTCAAGTAGTCGAATGTTATGTGAATTTAATTCATTTTGTGGAGTTACTCTCTTCTGCCAAAATAGTTATATTAATAAAATTCTTTTTAAAAAATGATTTTAAATATTCATGTCGATTATTCATGCATTTACCTAGACGCGAAAAAAAAGTCTCGGAAAACATGCACATATATCAAGTTTTCAGCTATCATGACTTTCAAAACTGCTATGTTTAAGTCATATTACATAATAGCATGATCAACATAGAGTTTCTCTCATTAAGCTGCGTTATTCACAATCCATAAACAAACAATACAATTTAATTTCGAATCAAAGTTTAAGACCCGATAGCGTATAATGTTGAATTTTATATAGCGTATAACGTATTTTATTTTCGTTGCTAAAATTGGCCGAATAATGTGTTATTGGTTTTCTTTAACATAACATAATTAAAGTCAAGCAATAGCATAAACTAAAAAAATGGTTTTAAAGCTTGCAACTTAAAGCTTCTGAACAACTTTAATATAACAAATATCTGCTTTATATCTACATATCTCTCTTTCTTTGAATAACATGTATGCTGTAAGTCATCCCTCAAGACCAAATTTCATATATCGACAGCGTTTTAGTGAATATTTCAAGGAGAAATGAAATTGGTGCCAGTTGGGTATTTAACTGTAAAAAGACAGGTTTGTGTTTATTATTTCCAAGACTAAGTCTAGTTATAGATGCGATTTTGTTTCAAGTAGTATAGGGTCGAAACAGATCGTATGACGAGAATATTATACGAACTTTCATGCCGAAAAGTACGGTGCAGAATACTGGCTAGCTAAAACTTCACTCTCGATGACGTCATGCAGCAGGCGGACCGAAAGCAGTACAAGCGAAAACGATGCGGGAAGAGACCCCCCTGATAGTTAGGAATGAAATACGCAACAACCGACGAGCACCAATAACCGAGGAAGAACGCTGCAGAAGACCACAACCACCCTGGAACGACAATTTCCCGCTACAAACGTCGCCCAACGACGATTTCCCGCTACAAATGTCGCCCAACGACGATTTCCCGCTACAAACGGCTTTGAAATTCTATGCTCTTTGCATAACCACAAGAGGAAAATGTGTGATGTGGTGCATTCACATGACCTTCTCAAACTATTCTTAATATAGCTCAAATTTCTATCTATACATTTTATCCAAATAAACCTGTGCGGAAATAGCTGCATTACACATTTTGTTTAGGGTACAAAGAGAAGAGATAGTCATATGTTTAAGAACTGGGCGCTATATGCTGGCCTTAAAATTCCATACTGTTTCCATGCAATCGCCAAAAACAGCTGAATGTTCACAGGACTTTAAGAGAATGAGCAAGAAATGAGAAATTCGAACCTTTAAGAACGGATATCTCAGGAATGGCTTATGCCACCAAACACTTATTTGAAATAACTTGTGTGTGTCAAGGAGATCTAAAATTTTTGTGTAGTACGTCTTCGTCTATCGATTAATGTTTACCAGTTATACAAGATGATGCAAAATTCCTTCCAAAAAGAGGACCTTACAGACTATTCCCAGAAAATTCAGGATATACATTTCTAGTGGTTCCTCCGTGGTAGGATCCCACTAAGTTGATATGATGGTGGATGCTGTATTACGTACCTGTAGGTTGTCTTGATGTCCGTACTCTTTTGATGTATCACGACGTTCTCGTAGACTGGAATCAGATGATCGTATATCTGTATTCTTATGTGTGTGTTAGTATGTGTAATTATTATTTTATAAGTGTGCCACGGCTGCTGTACTTGTGTCGGAGAGCACTTGTGTCTTCTCAGGTTTAATTATTTCACTTTTATTTTAGATAAACCACATGTAGATATTCACATAATTCTATTACCTTTGTCATGTTAAAATATGTGTAACTCACAGACTTTAAATACGTAGTTTTTAGCGTCTATTTAGAGACGAGCTTTTACACGACCTTCCTGCTCGAAGTCTGACAAGCTTCTGTTAGCGTTCCCTTCAACCATTAAATTAAAGTACGTATTTGAATTATAGGGATGTATCAATATACCCGATAGGCGCTACTATCCAATCACAATTTATGTTACATATATATATTTACAGACTTCCATCGTCTTAATTATGAATTCAAGGTTCGTTACATGCTTACGTAGATACTACTGCATTTCTCGTAATTTTATATTACTGGTTATATAGCTAACAATGGCCTTTCCCCCTTATATTATATTTTATAAGTTATAACGTTATATACATCTTTTCTACCATGAGTACATTATGAATATATGTGTTTTAACATTCTCTTAATTATTATGTGTACAATATTATCACAAAGTACATAAAACGTAAATCTTAGAACAAAATATTATAGAAAGAGATTATTAATGTGCTGATGCTGTGAAGATGTGAATTAGATATATTATTGCTTAATGATTTATCGTATTAGTTTGTCCGTGCCTACTATTGTGTGCTGCTTCACATTTTATTTTAATAAAAATACCTTAAATATATGGTATTTTAATCAAAATCATTTGAACAATTTTTAGAAAATAAAACAAACTCGAAAAATATTCCATGTAAGGATAGCTTGAAGTGGCGAGATTCTCCTGATAATCTTCGTGTCGCATACTGAATCTAAATTCCAAGGCTTGGCATTTATCCGACTTTATGTTTTGAAGTCATGCTGTTCAAAGACGCGCAAGCGCACATGCACATACACTCACACATCCACACGGACCTTTTTCTAAAATGCTTTTTTTGGATTCATGGGTCCTCAAAACATATATTTCGGGTGAAATCTCGGTATAAAATTTTTGGGTGGAATGCATTAGGTACGTGGTAGAGAAAGTAAAAACTGTTTTTATACAGAAAAGTGAAACCTAAAAGAATGCTGAAAATGAGCAAATTTTTTTCTTCAATATGCATTCGTCGTTTCAGTTTTGTGAGAAAGAACGAGTCATCAAGTCTAAGTTTTGGAACCCATTAGGAAATTAAGTCGATATTTTTGGTGGTGTTATATATTTTATGGATAATATTCCACAACTAAAAATGTAATTAAAATGCTTGAAATATTGCTGTATAAGGGAGGTTGGTAAGAAAATTAATGTAACGAGAGTGTTTCCGCAAACTTCAAATATCAAAACTTTGATCATTATTGAAGATATATGACAAACGCAAAGCTATTCCATGCCAGTATACGCTCCAACTAAGCCATGCTGGGATGCAGTTTGGAAACAAATCATAGCGAATGAAATGTTTAACTCAGAACCTTATTTCTTATTGAATATCTTTTCACCCGGAACCACATTTTAAATTAAAAAGACTCAAGCATACTAATGCAAAAAGGAGTTAGATTTATAAACCTTGATTAACCAAAGGTAGTGGTCGCTAATGTTGCAAGATTGGGGATAACTGGACTAGGAAACGGCAGTGTAACCTAAGTCTATGGAGAACGTAGGAAGTGAATGTAATTAAAATATTGTGCGCCATTTTGTTTTAATGAAGTATCAAATTACTGCTGTATTAGCGTGAATAAAATACAAGTACCTTGGCCAACGTAGAATTCACGCATCTGAGCATGCCTTAACATACCAGGTGGCCCACACAAGCCGTCCTTAGTTAAGTTAGTTTACACCGGATAGCGTGGAAAGGTCTAAGCAGCACTGTAAAGGGGACTCCATACCGACAGAGAGTAGACTGTTAATTGAAAGACCAGTACTTGAAAACGAACACTTTTAACTGCTAATATTCGTGCCAGAGCTCATTCTAAAGAGAAACTTCCTGCTATATGAGATGTTCCGGGTTCGATTCCTGGCTGGGCCACGGAAGTTTGTCTTTACACAAAAACATTTCACGATATGCCCAGAGTTTGGTGTTTGAATGTGAGAGTACTTATGTGTTGTGTGTGTGTGTGGGGGGGGTGTTGTCGGTTATTTAATAAGCAATTCGCTCATTAACAGGAATTCAGGATTGCCGCTTGACGCAAACCTGAGTACATCTGTTAAGTCATTTAGTTTCACGATAGTTAATCTACAACTAAATGATCCTAATAGCTGCCGCAAAGTTTAAATAAAAAATGCTATTTTTATTACATTTAAGTAACCTTAAAGGTTTCTTAGAATTAAATTTTTTCTATTAGTGCATTATACATAACAAGTGTGTGTAAAAACATGCGTGCCTTGGTGGACGAATTGATGTAAGGGCCTACATGGAATGATCCATTATTTCTTAATATTATTTCTGCACGAAAGAAAAGAATGCGAGTTAAGAATGTACCCTTCGAGCCTCAACTGCATTATGGTACGTCTCCGCTGTGCCATGGATGGTCCCCCTTATTCCAGCAGTTTACATCTCGTCAGGCTGAGCGGTGACTAAGGTATGTGCCACCTGCATTATCGATATCACTATATGCTTTCGGCTGTTGAAGAGACGGTGCAACCAGCATGTTTGCCTGAATTGCAAAATGTATTGAGTCATATAGCTGCAAAAATTAAGGTTTATTTCTTAAATGTGTAGCTTTAAACCTTGTTCGTTATTCCTCGCCTGTTAGACGAGTCAGCCTTGAAGAGCGTGTACGTTACACGTTTGAAAATAAAAATCTAATGGGCCCAGCACACAATAAATTGTGGGCGTTACACATTCTTTTATAAAGGTTCATATAGCGCGCCGCACAGACATAATCATGTCGGGAACTAGAGGCTAGCATGGTAACCACTACACCATGGGGGACGACTGGAAGCGAAGAAGGCAAGCACGCTAACATAATTCATGCTTGCGACTTAAGCGACATTGATAGTTCATTTCACGCTCGTAGTGCCCTGCTTCTCTCCCGTGGCTCTATCTATGGGCATGTGCCAATCACATGCCTCCATGCGCGCCTAATGGTGTAATCAGTATTGTGAGAATTTACCCGATTACAGAAAGCAACGTTAGAGTGTCTCTATTGTGCTGATTATTGTTTTTCGACACAAGTAATGCTATATGTTTAATAGCCCCATCTTTGGTATTTTACATCCACTGATATTTCATTCTCATTTGTGCGAATATCAGGGGATTCAACATCCATTATTAGGAATATTAATGTTTTATGAAATTACAACTCTAAGGAATAAAGGGGATGATTTACTATTAGAAACTTCTAGATTATTGCACTAATGTCAAAGAATAGCAAACCAAAGTAAATGAAGGTAATTAAACATTTTGAGGCTTAAAAATGCACCCAGCAACACTTAGTGAACCAGCTGATCTAGTATATACAAATATAACCTATATATAGCATATAATTGTATAAACATATACTACTCTGACCCGAAAATTGCCTTTCGAGCCGTATGATAACTTAATCAACCGAGCAAATGGAAAAATTTCATGAGGTTTCACACAACAGCATTAGTTTGGAATCTGCGCTTCTAAGCGTACAGTTTCAACTTGTCTTCAGTCAGTAGATTTCTAAAACAAGAAATAGGTCGATCGGAGGGGCCTTCTTTGTGCTTCCAACGTGATCCCTTGGAGGAAGAGGAGCGCCGAAAGGCGTCCAGATCCGGACGACAATGCACGCAGCAAGAACGGGGTCGATAACGGTTACAGAATAAAATTAATAATGACACCGGCAAGGTCCCAACTTAGCCATCTTCAACTTGGTGACCCCGGAATGAAACAAGCCTCTCCCAGGAAGGGGCCGCAGCCGGCTAGCAAAGCACCAGTAAGAAATCTCTCACAGCATAAATTCCGCCGCAACACATCAATAGCCGTCTCCTGGTCCTACAACCGTGAAACATATGAGATGAAATGAAGTGTTGGGGACAGGAAATGATGAACAGGAAATTCGTGGTATAAAAGGAATCACCCCAGCATTCACATACCGACCTGGAGAAACCGCGAAGAAACCCAAGGGCCGGCCCGATGGGAATCGAACCCGGAACCTCCCAAATGCGAGCCCTCTTCCTCGGTAAGAACAAGAAAGGATTCTATGAGGTGAACGTAATCTTATTATTTTTCATTCCACCCAAAAATTCTATACCGAGATTTCACCGGAAATACATGTTTTGAGATGCCCTGAATCAAAATAAAACAATTTTGGAAACATGTCCTATGTGTGTCTGTCTGTCTATCTGTCTGAGAACAGCATAACTCAAAAACGAGAAGTCATATAAATACCAAACTTGGGTATTTTAATTTAGTATCTTCTAAGGATGCGACACGAAGATTTTGAAGAACATTCCCCCACCCCAACTACCATTTATATGGAAAAGTTTTCGAAAATTTGATTCTTAAAAAATGGCTACAAGGATTTTGTTTAAAATTCAATATATTAAGGATATTTACATGAAAAATAAAATGTACACTTTGAATTTTCTGGAATAGCCTAGGTGTTTTGTATAATCATGTATAAATTGTAGCACACAAAATGTAGATCTCTTTAAAACATACAATTTACTTCACATAATCTTTTTTGTGGCATAAGCCGTTTCTCAGATATCCGTTATTAAAGGTTCGAATTGTTCAACACCTGTCATTCTTTTAAACTCCTATTGACTTTTCAGTGGTTTCTCGCGATTGCATGGAAACACTGGAATTTTAAACCCAGCATACAGTGTGTAGCTCTTAAAACACTTGATGATAACCTTTCTCTTTTTATTTATAACGAAATGTGTAATCTAGCTACTTTTCCAGAGGTTTATTTGAATTAAATGTATGGATACAAAAATAAATTTTAATAAGAATGCTTTGTATATCCACTAATACAGATACAGGGTAAAGAAAGCCATGTGAATGTATCATATCAGGAATTGTTGGTATATATTGGCGGGAAAATAATATTAGGTGCATTTCAATAGTACTTGATGGCAGAAGTTTCACATCTGCTAGTTCCACATAGTGCTCTAGAACTCCATAAAGACCTCCACGTTATTTTTCCCCGGAGAAAAAGAAAAGATTTTAGCCATATTTGCCTATCGAAAGGGTTTATGAAAAGAAGCTGCGAAAAAAGTTTATTTATCTTATTGAGTTGGTTCCATCAGCGGGCTGGATTATAGTACTCGGAATTTTCCAATATCCTCTTCCGACTGAAAGGGAACCCTAGTTTTGCGCATAGAAAGGATCAGGGCATGGTGATTACAAAACGCAATTGACGCCAACGTAATTCGATGAATGGAAGTTTGTAAAGAGAGAGGGAGATAAAGCCGATCTAGCCGAAGGGCTTCTATATAACGTTTATTCAGCTCTGTGGCCAAGCTGATATTCCCAGGCATCCGCCAGAGGATATTTTGGTAGCCAATGAGACGTCTTTCTTTCGTTCTGTTTTCTCTCTCTCCTTGCTTTTGAAGGTTCCAAAACACATTAGGAATTTAGATCTTGCTATTAAGTTATGATTTGTTGACATATTTGGAAATACTTTTGTTAAATATTATATTAAGTGCTCTAAGAATTGCGATTTCACATTCATATCCGGAGAATAAAGATTATTCCTTGCCTTGCGAACAGCATCCGGTTTTAAATAGACATCCGAAGAACAAACACCTTGTAATGTATTCTTCAGGCGAGGAGAGATACAATTGCCAGCGAAGTATTTTTATCCCAAACGCAACAGACTGCATTGTTTTCGAAGCACAAGTTCGTCTCCGAGGTACACTATGTGATCAAAAGTATCCGGACACCCCACAAACATACGTTTTTCATCTTAGGTGAATTGTGCTGCCACCTACTGCCTCGTACTCATTATCCGCGACCTCAATAGTCATTACACATCGTGAAACAGTAGAATGGGACGCTCCGTGGAACGCACGGACTTCGAACGTGGTCAGGTGATTGGGTGTTACTTGAATCAGAAGTCTGTACGCGAGATTTCCACACTCCTAAACATCCCTAGGTCCACTGTTTCTGATGTGATAGTGAAGTGGAAACGTGAAGGGACATGTACAGCACAAAAGCGTACAGGCCGACCTCATCTGTAGACTGACAGAGACCGCCGACATTTGAAGAGGGTCGTAAAGGGTAATAGGCAGACATCTAGCCAGACGATCACACAGGAATTCCAAACTACATCAGGATCTACTCCAAGTACTATGACAGGCGTTAGGTGAGAAACCTTGGATTCCATGGTCGAACGGCTGCTCATAAGCCACACATCACGCAGGAAACTGCTAAAGAAGCGTCAACATTACACGATTGAAGAGTGCCAAAACGTTGCGGAGTGACGAAGCGCGGTACACAATGTGGCGATCCGATGGCAGGGTGTGGGTATGGGGAATGCCGGGTGGACGTCATCTGCTAGCGTGTATAGTGCCAACAGTGAAATTCGCAGGTGGTGGTGTTATGGTGTGGTCCTGTTTTTCCTGGAGGGAGCTTGCACCCCTTGTTGTTTTGCGTGGCACGATCACAGCGGAGACCTACATTGATATTTTAAGCACCTTCTTGCTTCCTACTGTTGAAGAGCAATTTGGGGATGGCGATTGCATCTTTCAACACGATCGAGCACCTGTTCATACTGCACGGGCTGTGGCGGAGTGGTTACACGACAATAACATCCCTGTAATGTACTGGCCTGACGTGAATCCTATAGAACACCTTTGGGATGTTTTGGAACGCCGACTTCGTGCCAGGCCTCACCGACCTACACCGATACCTCTCCTCAGTTCCGCACTCTGAAGAATGGGATTCCATTCTCCAAGAAACCTTCCAGCACCTGATTGAAAGTATGCCTGCGAGAGTGAACGCTGTCATCAATCTAAGGGTGGGCCAACACCACATTGACTTCCAGCATTACCGATGGAGGGCGCCACG
Source organism: Deroplatys truncata (assembly GCA_030765065.1). Lineage (NCBI taxonomy): Eukaryota > Metazoa > Arthropoda > Insecta > Mantodea > Mantidae > Deroplatys > Deroplatys truncata. Next base: position 212,742,090 of record CM060978.1, on the reverse strand, counting down.
ATCTTGTACGCCATTCTCAGCCAGGTGTCCGGATACATTTGAATACGTGTATATCTGAAGAAGGCACCTTTTCTCTTTCAGCTGAATTTAACAATAGCTAACATAAATACATATCAATGATTTAAAGAAATTCTATACAATGATTCCAGAAGAACAGATATTAATATTACATAAAAGCATACCGAACAATTTTGTTTGCTACCAGATGGTTATAAATTATATTCCCAAACTATTATCTGCAGAATGTATAAAATAACAAGGTTTCGTTACTAAATGAAAAAACGCTTTAGGAAAGAACGCTCATTCTTAAAATAATATAATTGCAATGCAACAAATAATTAAATATTTGGTTTGCTTTATATAGACTCAAAATAGCCTTCGATAAAATAATTAGAACAAAATAATGAGAGATATTTACATCTCATGTAATGGCAAGTTATACGTGGATGTAGCCATAAGGTGAAACTTAGAAATTATGCAATAACTACTCAAGGAGTGGAATAAGTTATCGCCAATTTTACTTAACAAAAATTTAGGCGATGTAATCAGGAGTTGGAAGAACGGACCTAAAACTCAGATATAATCTTAAACAAAATAGCAGCAATATTTTATATGGTAAGGACAGGCCACTTAACAGGATCACAATATGATAATACAAGCAACAACCTGCAAATTAAATTATATAAAAGCATTTTATATATAAACATTATATATAATCAAAATAAGAGAGATAATAGAACTGGATGTTTTATCAATTTATAAATCAGAGTAGAAACATTTGCATTTAAATAACGAAAGAACTCGTCAAACAAATAAACCTTTAAAATAGTATTTGGAGAAGAATTGTCTAAAATTAAACAATTTGAATACAGTATCAATGGGCATCTAGGCATATATGGAGCACAGTCCATATCCCCTACCTGGCCAGTTAAAGTAAACATCATATCCCCGAATAAATTCTGGGAGTGCGCCAGTCTCTCGTTTAAACAGGAGGAAGGTTTGTATTTAATGTGTTTAATGGATAACAGATGGAGGTATGTTTTCACAATATGGTGCAGTGTATAATTTAATGCCAAATAAACTAAGAAATAATTTCGAACAAAGCATTATGATGGAACACAAGGTAAATGTTTATGCTTGCTACTACAAGATACATAATGAAACTAACGCAAAATAAACCCCTTTATCGCTGTTATCTTACAGTGATTTTAATATCAAATAAATTAACAGGGAAAGCAGACAACATATCATTCGAAAGACAAAATAAATATGCAGGTTTCTTATTAGCTCACACTTAATGTGGGTATGAGCTATAACCAGCATCACATCGCACCTCAGCCCTACGCGCATACTTTGTGCATACCACCCTCAGGAGGAGCGGATGAGGTGAAGGAATGCTAGGAGGCTAGATTCCTAACAATCCCAAGCTTGATGACCCAGCATACTGGCGGGCTGTTCAGAGAGGCTTACGTCTGGCGGAACAGGGGAGAACTCGATCCATCTGAGGCGGCTAACAGAAGCCTGCCATCATGCTGGGCCGAGGGGAGCTTTCAAACGAGCTCTGAGTCATCTGTCCGACACCAGCGACACTACACAGCCCCTAAGCCCACCTGAAACGTGAGAGGGGAAGCGAAATTATAGAAAAATGAGGGAAAAGTTCGTGCTGCAGCATTTGCCTTGCCAAGCAGCGAATACCACGAAAAACCCATGTTCAGGATGGTCGATCCCAGGACTTCGCGAAAGTGAGTCTTCGGCGTTACCGTCGAGCCTTCTCGCTCTCGGATAACTGAAACGAAGAATTTATATACGTTGTTAGATCAATCAACGCATTTCCCGTTAGATATGCGTATTCTCGTCTATCCACGCCAGACTGTTGCGAAAACCGAAGACACCGTGCTTTACATAACATTTCTTCTGCCGCAAGTATATGATGCGTCCAGGTCTTGCCCCAACAGACGTTAAGGAATCATGTTTCTACTTTAAAATCCCTATCACTAAACCATACAAGCTACTTTAGAGTATCTGAATGATGAATGAGCCCTTCTCTCCCGATGTAAAGAAACCATATCTTGGCCAGAAGACTTCGTGCTAAACATTTTAAGTAAGTAAACTTTAGTTTGCTTTCCACCTTTGCATCTTAATTCTGAATACAGAAGATTCTCCGAGCACTACTACTTTACAAACATTTTACAGTTAATGCTTTTTTACTTTCTCTACCACATATGATATCTCTCTATATCGAGATTTCAACGGAAATACATGTTTTGAGGCCCTTTGAATTAAAAACGTATTTTTAGAAAAAATATACGTAGTTGAAAAATATTAAATAATCTATAAGCGTAACTTATAATTTCTAAATAATAATAATCCCGTTGTTTTACAGCCCGTAGAGAAACTTGACCTATCAACCCGACTGCCGGCCTCACGCCCACGTACGCACGGCAGAGGTGAACGATCATCTAACCGATACGGTGATATGGTGGGGCATTCCCAGCCAGAATGTTGGCTTCCGTGGCCTATTTCAACTCCTCACTTTCCTCAGGGATGCTGAGTGGTCCTACACCCGGGACTTAAACGTCCACACCCTTATGGCTGGGATTGAACCCGGGCGCATTCCGTGACCGGGAACTAAGCACCACGTTCTAGCCGACAGTGACACAAAAATATTTAACTGAGGTGAACTGAGACACGTGCCAACGTAAACATAAACATGATGATTAATAACAATAACAATGTAGTTCAGCCACTGCTCCATTATATACTTTAATGGGGTTGCTCATAATCCATGCTTCTTTAAAATTACTCTGAAAAACAGTGAACAAATGTTCTTTCCTTTCCTTTTCTCTGTTACAATAATTTTTAGGCTAGTAGCATAGCTTTCATATAAACACTTTTAAGTGAATCGCATCTTCCGCCGGTTTACTCCCTTCAATTTTCGAACCTTCAGACCCAGAAAGCGCTACTTTCCAAACAGCACTTCCCTTGGTCCCAAAGGACCTCATGAGAGTGAGTGCATTCATACCTCACAGGAAGAATAAAGTACCGTGCCAATGGTGCATTGCATATGAGCGTTCTTAGATAAACGGGTTACATGGATCCGACAAAAAGGAGATTGTTTTTAATGGAGTATATGCTTTAGTGATTATAAATTTTTATTCCTTCCTATTCCACACGAAAGAAAAGAACAGAGAATCACACGTCAGATTTCCACTTGCCAGTAAATCGCTAATACTACCAGGGGACCTTCGACTGTAATATCGAAGCCACATAAAGCGGGTAGACTGATGAGAAAGATAGGGAATAACAAACAGCAGGGAGTCTTGTAAAATGAAACTTTAATCTGATATTTTACTAACCAAATTTAAATTCAATCAAGTTTTACCAAAAATACTTCACTTTCAAAAGTAAACTTCATATAACTGAGTGCTCTCTCGGCTGATTTCCATAACCCAGAGCTGAAAACTTGAAAGTTTATTTTTTCACTCTCTTTAGCCCATCTTTCTTTTCCCCTCTTCACACAAGCCTGTATTGCCCCTCCAGGGGGGAATTGTTCTGGTACAAACGAAAATACAATTCTTATTTGTTTTCCTCGCTTCTAAGTATTAATACAGCGTTCACCTCTCAGGATATGTGATGATGCATACACAAACCTGACATAAACACTCACTGGTGTGAACTTGTCCACCATTGCAAAATCCACATATGTCGCTTTATGTATAATCGAGTGCATAGAATCGTGCCATATAATGCGTAGTGGCTTATGCCAGTAAGAATATACTACACCACCTCTGCCACACTCAGTCCCTACCCCATTTTTCCTTCCCTTCTGAGCCTGAAAGCAACCTTCGTTCATAGCTTACTGTTTGAATGCCACACCTTTGCCATTAAACCAATACGAAACGGACTCATTCGAGGGCCAGTGTAGATACTATAGATTTAGTATAGCAAAGTATGCCTTACAGTCACTCAGGAAAATGTTTCCGTACTCATCCCCTTTCGCCACTCACCTAGACATGATCTTTGTTCATGTATGTCGGACGAATTCAAACCAATAACAGATTGACACACTTAGGAGTGGTGTAAACGAGATGGCTCCAAAATTAAATAAATACAAAACATTATAGAAGCAACGGGATATTTCGTGCACTCGATTGTGCTATGTTATTTTCTATTGGGCTATCAGCCAGGTGAACAGTCAACGCCTCCCACGCCGGACCTGAGCCTATCACAGAGTGACATCAGGCCTGTCCCCAACCGGACTGACTAGTCTCGATCCAGGTCACGTTGCTTCTCAGCACCGTTGAGCGCCTCTGGCACTCTGCGATCAGGGCGACCAGGATTCGGAACGGAACGGGGACCTACACGGCTGATCAGGGTCGAGTTTGTGGACGAGGATGATTACTCGGCGCAGGACTGTCCTTGTTAGGGCAAACCCTGCAGCTCAAGGTTAGTCGTAATGTGCCCCTGTGCCGAACCGACGCTGCTGCCAATATGAACATTTCGCCGACACCTGTAACACCGCTTCCTCACTGCCACTACTGCGGGAATTTGTCTCTCGCCGCCGACTGCCGGGCGCACGACCTTGAACAACGCCGCCGCTTCTGCGTCTCCTATGGAGGCAAGGCATACTACACGGACAGGCCGTGTGCCCGCTGTATCCGCGCAGACCTTTACCGACCGTCTTCACAGCCACTCTGATAACGCAGAACATCGTCCACTCTCAATTCATCACCCCCGAATCTGCCATCATGCAGAAGCTGGAGAGTATGCACGCGGAGCTTCTGAAAATGACAACAAAGCTCACCGAATTGGAAGGAGCACTGGTAGAGCTACAGTCAGACGGCAAAACCGTGCTCTTTAACAGCAAACTAACTCCTGACATACCGAGTAAACTGGTGATGCCAACACTTCCACGAACTAACAGAATGCTTATCAGGGAGGAAGTAGCAGCCCTTTAGACGAGACTGGATGACCAACTGTCGGTTCTACACCAAGATCCGTCCGATTGGGGTATGCTACGGAGTCTCCAGCGCAGCACTATCGAGGCCGTCGGAGACCTAAACAGTCCACACATTACTTCCTTATCCTTAATACACAATACTTCCTTCACTTGTCACTTTGAATTCTCCAGGTCGTAAGTAGGGCTTCGGCCATGCTTACATCCTGGCTCCCATTTCACCTAACTTAGGCCCAGAATGCGCAGGTGCAATAGCGGTACTGCTGCATATCCTCTAGACTTACTCCTTTTCCTTCTTATTATCCTTCAGGTGGAGGAGTTTTTTTACTGGTTATGGCCAACTACTGGCGAGTGCCACTCACAGCCTCCGAATCCCATCCGATAACTGTATTTTTCTTCTTCACTCGAAAAAAAAGTCTCGACATTATTCCCTGAAAAAGAGAGCGACGTTAGCTACTGAAAGCTTGGAAATCCTACCAAAGTTACCTGGCTGATAGCCCGAGAGAAGTTATTTCCATATCGCCGCTAGGAAAGCAAGTCAAGTATTGATGTTAATAAAAGGGTATATCTCTACCCACATTGTTATTAACGCTACATTTCTTACCTAGGAATTACTTCAAATTAAGCAATAACTGCGTATGTAGTTACATACAATATCCGGAAACAATGTTCCAATATTTGGACGTGGTAACCCACTCTTGGGATGAAAAGAAAGGAAAATAAACCGGTGTCCATCAAATAATGTACTTGAGAAGGTGTAAACATGCAACACAGAGTATTTAAAAACGACTAACGCTACGAGAATTGTGTATCTAAATGACCTCTATATTTCTTCTGCAGCATGTTTATTTTGTTTCCCTCGATTTAGCAATATTTTAAAAAAACTTTATCGGCATGAATATGATTTCATAGCTAATAACAGTAAATTCAAGACATAAATTTAATATGTGCCATTAATATCGAAAATATATTACCTATATTTTAATAAAAATCGTTAAAGAAAACGTGAGGAAATGAAAAATAACGAAGCGGTAGTGTAGAGTACAGAAATAATCTTGAAAATCTTCAGCTGACATGCTTAAACAGTCCGGCTGAAGTCGGAAATGCAACGTTTATTCGACTTCTCTTTTTCGAGTTGTACCGTTCAGACAGACAGGGAACACAGCTTTGTAATTATTTTCGCAATTCGTGTGTTTATCGCGAAATTCTAATATAAATAATGTTTAAGGGATACTCAGTTCACTTTGTAGCATAATGATAGATTTGTCTTTTGGTATTTATGAAAAGCTATAACAGTTCTCTCATTTCAAGACCAAATAGAAAGCGCCTGGGTAAATTATAAATTGTCATGCACAGTCCGTAAGAATTTTTATTTCAATATCGAAATCATGTGTAGCAAGCGTATTATTTTCTGTACCATGTACCTATCTAGTAACTAGAATAGGTATTAATTCCATCCAAAAATTCAATACCGATATTTCACCAGAAATACGTGTTGTGAGGTCTCCTGAATCCAAAAAGGTTTTTAGAAAAATACCCATATATGTCTACATGTATGTATGAACAACATAACGTAAAAACGAAAAGTAGGATAAATGCCAAATTTGGTATTTATGTTGAGTGGCGTCAAAAGATGCGACGCCGAAATTTTTAAGAATAACTACCCTTTGTATGGAGCGATTTTGACTAAAATATCATATATTAAAGATATTTACATTACAAGTAAAATATAAATCTTGAATTTTCTGGGAATAGCCTGTAAAATCCACTTCATTCCGAAGGGATTTTGTATAATCTTGTATAACTGGAAAACATTAAGCGATGACACAAACGTACTACACACGAAAATGTAGATGTTTACACAAATTATTTGAAATAAAGTTTTTATAGCATTGGCCATTTCCGAGATAATCGTTATTAATGTTTGGAATTGTCCAATATTTTGTCATTCAAGTCCTTTCGATACTCAGTTGTTTCCGCGATTGTCTGCAAAAAACATGGGATTTTAAGGCCAGTACATAGCATCCAGTTCTAAAACATTTGACAGTCGCTATTCCCTATGTACACTATGTGATCAAAAGTACCCGGACAACCACACAAACATACATTTTTAATCTTAGGTGCTTTGTGCTGCCACCTAATGCCTGGTACTCATTAACCGCGCCCTCAGTAGTCATTAACCATCGTGAAACAGCAGAATGGGACGCTCCGTGGAACTCACGGACTTCGAACGTAGTCTGGTGATTGGGTGTCACTTGTGTCAGAAGTCTGTACGCGAGATTTCACACTCCTAAACATCCCTAGGTCCACTGTTTCTAATGTGATAGTGAAGTGGAAACGTGAAGGGACATGTACAGCACAAAAGCGTACAGGCCGACCTCGTCTGTTGACTGATAGAGACCGCAGACATTTGAAGAGGGTCGTGAAGAGTAATAGGCAGACATCTATCCAGACCATCACACAGGAATTCCAAACTGCATCAGGATCCACTCCCAAGTACTATGACAGTTAGGTGTGAGGTGAGAAACCTTGAATTCCATGGTCGAGCGGCTGCTCATAAGCCACATATCACACAGGAAAAGGACAAACGACGCCTCGCTTGGTGTAGGGAGCGTCGACATTTCATGATTGAACAGTGGCAAAACGTTGTGTGGAGTGACGAATCATGGTACACAATGTGGCGATCCGATGGCAGGGTGTGGGTATGGCGAATGCCCGGTGAAAGTCATCTGCCAGCGTGTGCAGTGCCAACAGTGAAATTCGGAGGTGGTAGTGTTATGGTGTGGTCGTGTTTTTCCTGGAGTGGGCTTGCACTCCTTGTTGTTTTGTGTGGCACGATCACAGCACAGACCTACATTGATACTATTTTAAGCACCTTCTTGCTTCCCACTGTTGAAGAGGAATTCGGGGGTGGCGATTGCATCTTTCAAAACGATCGAGCAACTGTTCATACTGTGGTGGAGTGGTTACACGACAATAACATCCCTGTAATGGACTGGCCTGCACAGAGTTCCGACTTGAATCCTATAGAACACCTATGGGATGTTTTGGACCGCCGACTTCGTGCCAGGCCTCACCGACCTACATCGATACCTCTCCTCAGTTTCGCACTCCGTGAATAATGGGCTGCCATTCCCCAAGAAACCTTCCAGCAGCTGATTAAAAGTATGCCTGCGAGAGTGAACGCTGTCATCAAGGCTAAGACCCAACACCATATTGACTTCCAGCATTAGCGATGGAGGGCGCCACGAACTTGTACGTCATTTTCAGCCAGGTGTCCGGATACTTTTGATCACGTAGTGTATACAACGAATTGTGCATTGAGCTATTTTCGGAATGGTTTATCTCGATTATAATGAAGTAGATAGGAAAATAAGATTTCGTAAGAATAATTTGTGTATCAACTAATAAGCGATAGAGGTCAGAGAAAGTGATGTGAATATAACACTAGAATTTTTTAAATACGATGCTCCACACGGCTATGCTAATACCTCCTATAAAGAAACACATACAGAGAGAGAGAGAGAGAGAGAGAGAGAGAGAGTGTGTGTGTGTGGGGATAGTTTTAAAACCACTCATCTGATTTTGATAATTACTTCGGGATTGAGAACCCCTGTTCCCGACGGAAATGCGTTATATGGGAGCGTCTAGTCTTAAATGATAAATACTAAAAGGGTTCTACAATGCCTGGATATTAGAATGCGAACATGGTGCCATGCTTTCGAAGCAGGCTTTTACTTTTCGTTCAGAATGCCATGGAGTGGAGATTAGTTGTAATTACTCCACTGAAAATGCTTGTGAAAGAGGATAAAAAATCGCGCACATAATTATGTATAACGAAAGATACTTCAAGAATGGAAGACGAGATAACTTGACACCTAGCAATGTAAACTGCGAAATATGATGTCCAGTACAGTTTGTGTAAAATGCCGTGACAATCTCCCAGTCCTGAAGCATAGATGCGCAATAGCACTGACCAGCCCACTTGCATAATAAGAGAAGTAGGAATCTGCTGGGTATGATAACCACAATCACTTGTAGTTTCTTGCTCCCCTACCACTCTCACAAATTCTCATTTCTCCTCTCTTGCGCATATAAATGTCACGACGTATTACACAAGCTGTACTGAAACCCAACTGCCTGGAAAATGTAACTAGATGGGATCAAGGTTTAATATCGCGACTAAGAATAGGTCACTCCAAGATTGTGCACAGCTATCTTTTAAAACAGGACCAACCTCCGACGGTGTAACGTACGTACAACTGACCATCAAGCACATTATCACCGAGTGCCAACTTTACAACGGATGGTGACAGCACCACCAAATACCCAGTGAACATCAATCAGCGCTTAATTCCTCTCCTAATTGTTTCAATAAACTCAGTTCTTCAAAAGTATAAAGTAGTATAACAGTATTGTTGCATGCTGGGGTGAGGGCCAAAAGATTTCCAGCAAATGAATTAAATTTCGATCACCCCAACACGCACATCGGGGAGCGTAACTCGCTATCGGCAAGAGGACCGGGAACTTGGTGTCTAGATCTAGAGGGAGGCATGAGGTTTTACATTTATAACAACATTACATAACATACCAGACGGAATTCAAACAAATCTCTCTCTCTCTCTCTCTCTCTCTCTCTCTCTCTCTCTCTGGTGCGTTCCGCGCCAAAGGAGGGAACGTTAAGCCGAAAAAATGCTCAAATGAACCCAAAATGCGTTTGCAACACAATAATGCGTCTGGTAGTGACAATTCACTTACTGATACGTCACAATATGTAATATTTGATTTTAATTCCGATGTTCTATGAATAAATAATTGTAAAGTCGCGGGATGACTTTAGATTAAAGAGACAATAAAAATATATGTTACATTCACATGACATTCTATACGCTCTATAGCTTATTAGCGGGTATACAATTCTTTATAAAGCCTATTATTCCATTTTATTAATTTTAATCCAAATAAACCTTTGTCGAGATACCTAAATTACACATTTCGTTATAGATACAAAGGGAATAGTGGTGGTCAAATGTTAAAGAACTGGACGCTATTCGCTGACCTTAAAATTCCATATTGTTTCCGTGGGATTGAGAGAAATAACTGAATGTTGAAAGCACTTTAAAGAGTGACCAACTAATGAATTTTAAATATTAATAACGGATATCTCGGAAATGGTTTATGTCAGAAAAAATCAACTTCAAATAATTTGTGTGTTTAAAGAAATATACATTTCTTGTGTAGTAAGTTTTCGCACGTTAAACGTTTACTGGTTATACAAGATTATATAAAATTCCTTCCGAATGAAAAGGACTTCAAGATATGCATTTTATTTGTCACGTAAATATCATTAATATATTGTATCTGAATCAAACTCGTTAGCGCCAGTTTTTAGAAAATAAAAAAAAATTAAAAAATGGAAAAATTCTCCATGTAAAGAAGTTTGTGGTGGGGGGATTTCCTTTAAATCTTCGTGTCGCATCTTTAGAAACTACTGTACCTTAATACAGAGTTTGTTTATCCGAGATTTCGTTTTATAATTATGCTGTTCAAGACACACACACACACACACACACACACACACACACACACACACACACTCAGACCTTTCTCTAAGAATGTTTTTTTTTCATTCAGGTGCCACGAAACATGTATTTCCGGTGAAATGTTATCGAATTTTGTGGAATGCAATAACTTCTCTACCTACTATGTACATGGTAGGGAAAGTAAAAGGTTTTAAAAGTCCCGGATATTTCATTCCAAGCATTATATGTACATGGTCCGATTTACCATTGAGAAAACGACAGACTCAGTAAAATACAAAGTAGACAATTGGATCTACTTATGACGGTATGTGGTAGTTTTACCAAAAGTTTAAAATAATTCTTATTCAAGACAGTTTTGCTATATTTCCTCTGGATTTTTAATAATTACCACTGTATGCTATAGGGACTAAATTGTAATATAAAAAGGAAAATTGGGTGTAGCGTAACATCAGGAATTTCTCAACCGATATTTATAATTAACACCTAAAAATATTTTTCTCGCTGGTTAAAACCATGTCATATTCATAAACGTAATGTAGGCAATCTTCATTTTCACCATTTCGCACTATTTCATTTTATATTAACGGAGGTTTCTATGTTTTATGAAATCTGTGTGGTCCTTGTGTTATTAAATAAATACGGGATCAATAACAATTTATTTATGCGTGCTTCCTTGATGTGTATGCATGATAAAACTGTAACTGACATGAAATTAACATTACTTTTAAAAAACAAAAAATATTCATATTCCTTACAAACAATGGTGTCACCAATCCAACTGATGTTACCAATGATACAAGGGGTTATACTGTATAGTATCCCGATTTGGTATTATACCATAAACACTGCTCAATTTTAAACCATGCTACAACACTGGGCATAGCATGGGCGGGCAAATGGGCCATTTGTTTCCCCTCCCCCAAAAAAACAACCCATTTCCAACTAACACTCTATTTTGAGCAACTTTAAGTAAAAAAATTCTGATGTGTTACACTCACATGACTTTCTCTTCTCTTGTTCAAACTATTTTAACAAACGCTTATTCTCCATATGCTTCATGTTAATCGAGATACCGATGTTAATCTTATTGCTAATTTTCTTGTAGATGCAAGGGAAATTGGTAGGCTTTAAGCGACAGTCAAATATTTTTAGAACTGGTTGCTATGTGGAGTATTCCATTCTCTTTGCATTACCAGGACAAAAGAAAATGAATAATGAATTCCCATTTGAGAGAAAGTGAAAGTATTAGAAAATTTAAGGGAATAACAGGCAATATCTCGAAAATGGTTCACTCAACAAAAAAATGTATATGACATAAATTATGTATTTTAATGCGATCTACACATTTGTGTAGTAAAATTTTGTCTACCTCTTGTGGTTTACGAGTTATGCAAAAGTCGTTCACAATGAAGAATACTTTTGGAGACATTCCCAGAAAATTCAAAATATACATTTTATTTGTCATGAAAGTATCTTACATATATGATATTGTAATCAAATTCGTTTGATCCATTTTTTAGAAAATTAAAATTTTCGAAAAATGTTCAATGTAAAGGGTATTCTGGGGTGGGGGAGTTTTCTTGAAAACCTTCGTGTGGCATCTCTGGAAGTTACTGAACCTAAATACCAAGTTTGGCGTTTATCCGACTGTTCGTTTCTGAGATATACTGTTCGCAGACAGACACACAGACACACACGGACATGTTTCCAGAATTTTTTTTGGGATTCAGGAGGCCTCAAAACATGTATTTTTGGTGAAATCTCGGTATCAAATTTTTGGGTGGAATGCAATACTTCCCCTACTTACTCTACGTAGTAGAGAAAGTAATATATCTAATTGTGTTTTATATTTAAATTAAGGGAGTCTTTTCAGTTAAGTGTGTGTGTGTGCATCATGACATTTTGATTCTAATTAGTCTTTAACACGTAAGGGATCAAGTGTTTTGTGCCTGGGGGTTCAAGGTTAATGCGCATTTATAACTTCCTATCAACAACCTGGGAGTGACGTAAATATAATCGCTGGTTTTTGCAGTATTAAATATTTTAATATGTAATGAAACTGTTTGTGCAAGTACTTGCTGGAACAGGTACTATGCTTAACAAATATTTATTTGATCCAGCAGAAGGAGGTCTTTCTATTGGTCTCATTACACATTTCTTTGTAGGTACAGGAGGATAGACGAAAGCGAGTCGAGAGTCAGTTGTTTAAAAGCGAGTCGCTATATCTGATGTTAAAATTTCATATTCTTTCCACGACATCGGGAGAAGAACGTGCATAACAACAACACTTTAAAAAAAGAATAAGTATTGAAAAATTCGAACAAATAATAACAGATATTTGGCAAATGTCTGATATCAAAGAAAACCAAAATTTATTTGGAATAAATAAAGTATTTGAAGTAAGGTTCTCTCTTATGGTTTACGCTTTATACAAAATTATACAAAATTCCTTCCAAATGAATATGACTTCAGAGAACATTGCTAGAAAATTCAAGATGTACTTCATTTTGTAATATTTTAAACATATGGTATTTTAATAAAAACGGAAAGAGTCATATTTGAGGAAATAAGACATAGCAAAGTTGTTCATGTAAAGGGTAGTTTGGAGGGGGATTTTGTTAAAAATCTTCGTGTCGCGTCCTTAGAAGATGCTGAACTTGAATACCAAGTTTGCTAAAACACACACACACACACACACACACACACACACACACACACACACACACACACCATACTCACATTTTTCTAGAATTTCTTTTTTTGGATTAAGGCGACCTCAAAACATGCATTTCTGTGAAATTTCAATACTGAATTTTTTAATGGAATACAATGCTTCCTCTTACCTAGAGTAAAGTAAAACGAATTGTTTTCTTTATGGCAGAATAAAAAAATCTGGACTTTAGAAATTAACAATCCCGAGTAATAAACAATTTTGAATGATTTAGAAATTATAACTTGCGATAAACTACTCTTAACAATATATAGCATTATCGTTAGTTGTAATGGACGTTTTTTAGCTGATTAGGGTAGAAAATCAGATGCCGTACACGTACAGTGAAGGTCGCTTAAACATTGTAACTGATAATTGTCTAAAGGTACACTCGTTTCCATTTATGCCATCACCGCAGCTTCAGAAGGAATTCTACTATGCTACGTATAGCAAGGAGAAGGTGTGTGTATCTGTTTACCTTCTCGGGAATGCAGTGGCATTTTGTTTTAAGTGCACAATTCTAGTTTATTCACATATGAATCGTGAACTTTGAACAATAGATTTACTCGTTATCATTTATAATAACCATGTTTAAATTATAACTAAATAAAACTCTTGTTTTGCAAAATATCGCCACGAAAAAAATATTTTAATGGCAACATAATATAAAACTGAAATACATTAGCTTATGTTTCACTCTCAAACAGTACACATTCGCTACACATTATTTTAATAATCTATTCATGCGAATGCTGCAGTATCTTCAAATGGCAAATTGGCTTCCTACGCACCCATAGTTTTTCTCCGATGAACCTTCAAAATATTTGCACACATCGCGTGAGCTGCAGTTAACACACGCCACTGCTTGGTCTAAACACAAAGACAGAACACTCCGAATATACCCCCTCTCTGCTATGTACGCCGCTGAGAAAGTTGGTAAAATGCCTCCCGAAGCTGAGGAGATGGCATAAATACAAGCGAGTGTATCACGTGCCCTAACAAACGACTAATGATGTAATTCACTTCTAGACATAACCATTCTTCACTGGCTTGAATTGCTTATCCGGCAATAGCTATTTGTTCCAGAAACCTCCGTCTTCTTTAACTTTATGCTAGCAAAATTGAAATGTGCTTTCATATCCATATCACGTATTGCCTGTGCTGTCTGTAACATGGCTGAAGTTACGCCTATTCCCGAACTGCAGAGGGATCGTATATGGAACACTAACTTCTGACGACAGTTGTCTTAAACTTGCAGAGTTCCTCGTCATAACTTTATAAGCAGCCGCTTCTTTTCCAGAGTTTCGCTCCTTGCATTTTTCTTTAAAATGAACTCTATCCCTGGTACAAACAGTGCATCAGAAAACATTAAGGAAATGAAAATGAAATAAGCTCATTTCACAGAGCAATTTGAATCTGCAATTCATCTACTTCAATTCGTTTTAACCTTCTCTACTACTGCTTAGCTATAGTAAGTAGGGGAAGTATTGCATTCTACACAAAACTTTGATACTGAAATGCCATCGAAAATATGAGTTTTGAGCAGTTTTAGAAAAAGGTCCTCGTGTGGCAGCGTGTGTGTGTGTGTGTGTGTGTGTGTGTGTGTGTGTGAGAGAGGGAGAGAGAGAGAGGGAGCGAGAGAGAGAGAGAGGCATAATTAAAATGAAATGTCCGATAAATAGCAAACTTGGTGCTTGCCTTCAGTATTTTCTGAAGCTGCGACATGCTCTTCATGAAAATATCCCCACAGTAAACTATGTTTTACAAGGAATACTTTATAAAATTCTCGATTTTCTCAAACATTGTTAATGATTTTGATTAAAATACAACTTATTTAAGATATTTACATTACAAATATAATGTATGTTTTTATTTTTTTTAAATAAGCCTATGAAGTCCTATTAATTCTGAAAGACATTTAAATAATTGGTAAAAGGAGATGGACAAACACTTACTATAGATCTCGTTAAAGTAATCCTCAAGTAAATTAACCATTTCCAAGATATCCTTTGTTGTCGGTTTTAATTTTCGAATACTTATATTCTTTACTACGTACATAGCAGGTATATAATTCTATATCGACGTTTCACCGTTGATAGATGTTTTGAGGACCCCTGAATAAATATAATATCTTTTATAAAAATGCGTCTCTTGTGTGTGCTTGTGAACGGCATAACTCAAAAAGAAAAACTCAGATAGATGGAAAACTTGGTGTTTTGGACCAGTTTCATTCAAAGATGGGACACGAAGATCCTCAAGAAAATCCCCCACCTACACTACACCTTACGTTGAACATTTTTTTTTAAATTTTTGATTTTATAACAATATCTAGCCATTTTAAATGAAATGTCATATATTAATACTTTTGCATCTATACGTAGGCCCCTGCGAGAAACTGAATCCTTCCGTATTAGAATGGAAGATACACGCCGTGCGAGGTATGCCAGAACAGCCGATCTGGAGGAGAATGTGATTGGTGTCAATCCTGCCGCTAGTAGTCGACGCGTTGCACGAGCTATGAACACAAGCCAATCAACTGTTTTAAGAGCATACATGTACACAATTGCACCCGCATCTTCCGTATAAGATGTAGTCATTGCAGCCAGCGGACATTCCATTTCGAGTGGAGTTTGCAATTTGGTTCCTACAGCAATGTGCAGAAAACCACAATTTTCCTGCCTTGATGTAGTTTACAGACGAGATCAAGTTTACCAGAGAGGGCATGTTCAATAGCAGAAATAGCTATGTATAGAATTACGAAAATTCACACGCACAATGTGTCGATCTTATCAACAGCAGTTTGCTGTGAATGTATCGGCTGGTATTGTCAACGCTTTGGTGTTTGAACCTTAAGAGTACACTGAACGGAGTTGTGTACAAGCGTTCCTTCACCATGTTCTCCCACAGTTCCTAGAGATGTTGCTGCTGAGAATTCGTCAGCGTATGCGGTTTCAAAATGATGGGGCGCCGGTACACTTTGCACTCGATGTTAGAAACCACGTTGATGTACAGTTTGGAGTCACTGGATTGTTCACGGTAACCCCGTTCCATGGCCAACTCGGTCACTAGACATAATACTAATTGACTACTTCTTCTGGGGGCATGTGAAGAGCCTATTTTACGAGACTCCAGTGATACTCGCATGGACCTGGTTGCTAGTAATACGACAGCCGTGGAAATAGTACGCCAAATTCCTGGAATGCTTGAGCGTGTAAGACAGCCAATGGTGCGTCGCTGTGCACTCTGCTGTGATCACGGTGGTCGACATTTTGAATAATACCTATAAGGGAACATTTTGCATTTCTTACGCACTGTACACGAAAGATCAGATTGAACGCACCATGATAAAAGTGTACGTGTTTTGGGTCTGGGATGTTACATTACTCTGTGTTGTGTGCTGTAGGTTTTTTTATTGCATATTATACAGGCTTCCTCACTGTTTTGAAGGTATTTTCACAGAAACAAGGGTGATTGGGGTAACAAACCAATAAATCATAATTACATTATTACTCTGTAACGAACCGCCGGAGACCTTGGGTCCTTATATCAAAATACTCGGAAAGTATCCCTGTACAACCTCAAAGTTTGTCGATGAATTTCTGGTTCTCACTGTATAAGAAGAGTGTCTCATCGCTCCAACATGGCTCCAAACAAACAACTCCTTATTAACCACTGCAACTGGTGACTGTTACATGTAACCGTTAAGGCACTGTAATTTTGATAGTTATAAGGTTACCCAAAAATAACTTTTTGTCACATCTCTAAGGTTTATCATAATAAAACAGTAGTAAAAATGAAGCGTTTTGTTTACTCTTTTAACTGAAATTCTGTTTTGTGTCATAATAATACACTCAATATATATAAACATTGCTTTTATGAACATCAAAATAAAAGAGCGGAATTTAATTCAATGCACGAATCCTTATTCACAAATGATGGGTGTCGTGCGTACATATCTGGAACATTTTAATGCAGTTGATACGTTGCTCACATTTTAATCAAACTCAGCGCAGTTTTATGGACCAACAAGTGTAAAATATGAGATCGTTACGTGTAATAACACTTACACGCGCCGTCCATTCCTTACACGTAACAACAATATTTCACCAAGTGCTTTAATTAGGTTAAAACTTGGTTTTATGGGCAATGCATGCTAAAGATAGCACCCAAATAAACAATAACTGTAATGGGAACGCCGCTTACGTATGTGAGAGCGGAGATAACCGCTGAATTTCAAATGTACTCATTCTTTGCCCCTTCTTCGTGGTTTTCCATGAAATACTGTTTTCTTTAATCTTGGCTTCCAACTATTTTTCTACGGCTCGTAAATCAGAGAGAAAGGCTTCTGTTCAACAATGAGACATTTTCAGTAGTTTTCAATTTTAAAACATCCGATATCGCATTTATATGACATTCTCTACTCACTCTTCTACAGACTGTACTTACAATGTTGATTATTCTACTTCTTGTGAATCCAGATAAATTTTGCATTTACACATTTTGTTGTACGGTACATTAGGTAAAGCGATAGTCAGATTTTTACCTTCTCGACCATGTCTCTAGTAGGTGAAGAAGGTATTGCATTCCACCCAAATATTTGATAGCAAAATTTCACCGGAAATACATGTTTTGAGGTCTCATTAATCCAAAAAGGGCCTTTTTAGAAAAAGTGTCTTATGTATATATATATGTATATGGGTGTGTGTGTTTGAATACTATAACTCAAAAACGAAAATTTGGGTAAATACCAAACGTAAATCTTATTTTACATGGAAGATTTTTCCACATTTCACATTTTCTAAAAAATGCCTAAGGATTTTAATTAAAATGCCGTAAATTATGGATATGTACATGACAAATATAACGTATCTACATGTTGACGTTTCTGGAAATAGCGTTTGAAGTCCTCACATTCGGAAGAAATTTTGTATAATCTCCTAGTAAACGTTAAGTGATAGGCGAAAATCTAAATCTCTTTCAAGCACACAATTTACATGTTTAAACCTTTTTGGGAATTAGTCGTTTCCGAGATAACCGTCATTAATGGTTTGAATTGTTCAAATCTTGGCCATTGGTTTAAGGTACTGTCGATTTTCAACTGTTTCTCGCAATGTCATGGAAAGTGTATGGAATTTTAAGACCAGCATATAGCGTCTAGTTCTTAAAGATTTGACTGTCGCTATTCCCTTTGTATGTATAACAAAATGTGTAATGCAGCTATTTATAAAAGAGTTGGTCTCGATTAAAACGAAGTGGATAAGAAAATAAACTTTCGTAAGAAAAATTTGTATACCAACTAATAAACGATACAAGGTCGAGCGAATGTAACACATCAGATTTTTAAAGAGCGTGCCGCTGTGTGATATTTAAACCTATATGTTCTTTGCATGACTATAGGGAAAGAAAGAAAGGAAGGAATAAGGGCTTCGCATTTGAGAATTGTCGTATTCAAAAATTCAAACCGATAACAAGGAATACCTCATAACCATCTCAGGGTTAACTCCAAAAAACAATGCGCTTATCATAAGGCGTGTACTTTGACGATATCTAAATTGTTTGTGTAGTAAGAATTTGTCTATCATTTACGGCTTACAAGTTAGATAAAGCTCATTCATGATGAAGAAGCTTCACAGGAATATTTCCAGAAAATCAAAGATATACTTACTTTTTATTTCTCATGCAAACGTCTTACGCGTGTGCTGTTTTAAACAAACTCCTTCCTGGCATTAATGAGAAAATCCAAAGTTCGGAAAATGTTCCATGTAAATGGTAGTTTGGAGTTGGAGGATGTCCCTGAAAAAACTTGTGTCTCAACTTTGGAAAATACGAAACTACTTAATACTAAGTTTCTTATTTATGAGACTTTCGTTTTTGAGCTATGCTGCGCGCGAGATCACACACGTACACGCACCCACACTGCTAGGCAAATGGGTCCAGCTTTAATCATAACTCCGTAGGAGGAACCTGTGGTCAAAGTTTCAACTAAACTGGTTCATACTTGTAGAAAATGCGCGACATCGTATCGAGTACACCTAAATTTTTTATGCTCTCCCTAAATAGTGCACTTGTGCTCAGCCACATCTTTTTTCTACAGATGTGAAAAGTGAGAGCATATCTTTCATAAGCCAAACTGTTTGACACGTGGTCTTGCCAGTGCCACGGTAAGCCTATTACAAATGTTCAACAAAACCTCCCTTGATAGTTATTTCTCAACGACACTTGAAATTTTCAGGATTTTCCTTAATGTTGCTAAAACATGTTCCAACATCTCAGAAAATTTCAGGTGCTTATAAATACTTGCAACATCATTCAGTCACTCATTATAAAGCACGAGGGCAGTTAAAATTAACTATTACGTACTCTCACGTGTATCAATGAGCCGGTAGATACACTAGAAAATAGGTATAACTCTATCATAAGGCGATTTTGTAATATGGAAGTGAAATTTGGGGATAGGAAGGCACAACAAACTCTAGGATATTGAGGGAAGTGGGATGTGGGATGTAAAATAAGAGCAGTGAGGTACTGGCTGAGATTGATGCAGGAAGGTCATTCCAAACTACGCTCCAAATGTTACAAATACCACCAAGAAAAGCTGTCTCCTAAGTTTCGGGCAGCTGAAAAGAGGTTTAAGGAGAATAGCATAGGGTCAGTATGGCAAAGAATTGAAATAATTGACAAAAGCGCATAGAAAGATGTAAAAAAAAGCAACGTATCAGCCAGCAAGAAATAGAATAGGATTGTGAAATTAGGTTTTCTCTAAGCTTAGGAAATAAAATAAAACTGAAGTGGGGTAAATAGAAAAGAATTGGAGAAGTAGGGAACGGTCAGGAATGGCATGGTTTAAACTGGGAGGCTAGAGAGCACAGAAAATCACGACAATTCTGGCAGGAGAATCTGTCCATTCTTGGTGTGAATGAAGATTGGATACATAGTTTTGGCGGAATATGCACGGTAGAAAAACCAGCGAAAATTTAAATTTACAGAAAAATTCTTAAGTTCAACCAGAAGAAGACTGCATTGGATTTGGCTAACCAGACGAACTGGCAAAATGTGGGTAACTTTCTGGCTAAAGTGTCGGAAGCCAGATCAAAATTGTTTAGTTATACAATTTGTCTCTATTTTCTCTTTCTTTTTGTCACCTAAACTTGTATCTTAAGTGTGCATGTACGATCATGACCTATGCACTACGTTTTGTGTAATAACTAACAATTTGACACCAATAAAGATACCTTACCTATCTATTTAACCTTGCAAGGGGGCAGTGGCAGGATTAGATATTTGGCGTCAAGGCGATCTTAGTGTTGGTCATTTCCGAGTGGCAGTACGATACAATGTTAGAGGAGAGTGCTTAGGAGGTGAACAGGAAAAAAGAATCATGTGTATCAGGGCTAAGCTAGACTAATTTCGCTTCAAAATAAAAGATTCAATATAAGACATGGTGATATTGTTTTGGAATGTCGAGGATCTATTGGTTAAGATGACTAATGGTGAAATCAAGCAACTGTTAAATGTTTTAGACATATTTGCGGTAGTGGAGACGTTAAGGAAAAGTGTGAAAACTCATAACTATTTCATAGACAATACATAGACAAATAAAGGTGGTCTGGAACAGTGAAAAGTCTGTATAAGTATGTAGCAAATTAGAGAAAGAAGGTTGGGCATGGACTAGATTAGGAGTGCATAGGCTAAGAGGAGATAGAAATGAACTTTGACATGTGCACTTTATGTGGGGAGGGGCAGAAATGACCTGTATTGTATAGTAAATGTGAAGAAATGAGGATATGAGGAAATAGCACGTATATACAAAAAAGGGGAAATACTAATAAAGAAGTTATAAAAATTAAAATAATGAAGGTAAAGAAGGAAAGAGACATAAAAATGTTAGCGGAGCTCGTGGAGAGAGCAAGAGGAAAATGTTACAGACAAATAATAAGAACATAATCTAAGTTATGGTCCAGTATACGTATATAACCACCGAGTTGAAATATATGGAGGACTAAGGGATAAAAATAGCAACTCAAAATAATGTATAAGGAAATTGTATAACGAGTCTAGCTCTTAATATATCCCTGCAAGTTTTTTTAAAGTTCGAACTAAACTTGGGAAACAGCTGTTATGCATAGCGATGTGGCGACCATTTCCACTCCTTTAAATGCAAGTCATTGTAGAACTTCCAGTCTGAATGCTAAAATCCCTTTCTTCTGCCTCAAAGGGAGTCTATCAACCTTAAAGTCTATCTTTACTACTAACGAAATCTTATTTAAGCTAAGCGACATACTCCGTTGTTCCCTCAATAAAAGTGCTGAAAGAGGCTGAAGAATGGAAGACAGCAGATATATGAAATAAAAGAAGAAACAGACAAATTTACTTTGTCTTCTATCTTTTTACCCTTTTCTTTTGCGCTATACGTTTCCGTTTCTCCCTTTAATTTTTTATACTACCTTTTGCCTTTATTCAACATCTAGGAGTTTCTTTGAACTTGTTCGTATGGCACGCAAGAAGCTTTGTCAATATGTCCGATTTTATTGCACATAGCTTTCAAAGAGAAAATCTCCATTTAATATTGAGCCGCGAATATCTAACAGTCGGATTGTGACCGTGGTGAATTTAAGTATTAATTCCTTGAATTTAACAGATCAGTTTAATTCAACTTTAAACTAAACTTAAAAAAATCTGATGTGTTACCTCACATGACTTTCTCTACTCTTGTACAAACTATTTTTACAAACTCTTATTCTCCATCTATTTCATATTGATCGAGATAAAAATTTGCAGAAACGATCTTTTGACAAGCAAATGGAATTACATTTTACACATAGCCACCTGTTCTAAAAATATTTGACTATCGCTTAAGGCATACTATGTTCCCCTTGTTTTGTATTTGCAAGGGCAATATAGAAATACAGTAGCCTTTAAGCATAGACATATCTCTTAATAGCTGGTTGCTAGGTGCAGCACCATTCTCTTTGCCACAGATTATAACTATTTGCATATCGAAGACAAAAAAATGAATAACGAATTCCCATTTGAGGAAGGTATTGAAAAACTTAAGGGAATAACAATCAATATCTCGAAAATGGTTCACTCAAAAAAATGTATATTACATAAATTGTGTATTTTAACGCGATCTACATTTCTTGTGTAGTAAAATTTTGTGTATCTCTTATGGTTTACCAGTTATACAAAAGTCGTTCACAATGAAGAAAACTTTTGGAGGCACTCCCAGGAAATTCAAGATAGACGTTTTATTTGTCATGAAAATATTTTAATACGTTATATTTTAATCAAAATCGTTATAGCCATTTTTGTGAAAATTAAAATTTTCGAAAACTGTTCCATGCTAAGGGTATTTTTGGGTTGGGGGATTTTCTTGAAAACCTTCGTGTCGCATCTCTGGAAGATACTGAACCTAAATACCAAGTTTGGTGTTTATCTGACTGTTCGTTTCTGAGTTATGCTGTTCACAGACACACACACAGACAGACAGACACACTCGGACATGTTTTCAAAAATGCTTTTTTTGGATTCAGGGGATCTCAGAACATATATTTCCGGTGAAATCTCGGTACTGAATTTTTGGGTGGAATACAATACTTCCCCTACTTTACGTAGTAGAGAAAGTAAACAATATAAAATAAGCGTTCTAAAAACGAAATACAGGAGGATGAATAGGCAAAACATAAAACTCGTACTAGTCACCGACAAAATTGTATCAATCATTAGATATCTCTATACGAGAGGTGTTTTTAAAGTAAGTAGCGATAATCTTTTAAAAAATAACAGGTCATTATTTTACAAATACTTTATCACCATTCATTAGCCTACACTTTAGACTACTTCTCCACATAATTACATTCAGACACTTGTCGTAACGGAAAACCAGTTTTCGTATGCCTTCGTCAAAGAATGATGCCGCCTGTGATGAACGCCAAGTCTGCACTTCTTGTTTCACATCATCGTCGTTGAAATGTTTTCCACAAAGGAATTTCTTCAGATGAAACAAATAAAAGTAGCTTTGGTGCCAAATCCGGACTGTAGGGAGGGCGGTCAAATTGTTCCCAACCAAATGATACGATCAGATCTCGAGTTTGTTTGGCTGTGTGTGGCCGGGTATGTCGTCCTCCGTGGTGTAGTGGTTACCAGGCTAGCCTTTAGTTTCCGCCGTCGCGGGTTCAAACCCGGCGAAGGGCGATGGAATTTTTCGGGCGATAAAATCCTCTGAAGGGAAGTAAAGCCGGTGGTCCCGTGTCGTAGATTTACGGCGTGTAAAAGAATCTCAAGCCTGATAAAGAGGCCTCTGAGCAAAATCACTGGTCTTTCATGCCCAATATAGAATGGGACGCTAAGGACCACAACAGTTAAAGAGCTTCTATAAATAAAACTCAATTTAATTTGATTTAATGTGGCCGGGTATTATCACTAATTATTGTTTCCCTATAAACCTCACACAATTGGCGATGAAAATTTGCTAGTGTGACATTTCTTGCATTCAAAAAACGAACCACTGATCTGGCTTCACAGTCAGCAGGTCGTACGATTGATTTGAACATTCCGACACGCTCTAACAGCAGGACAACACAAAGTGACGATCGCTTACCGTTGCGTATGGCTTCCTTAAGAATGGAGGAAGTTATCGCGCATTCTCAAAGTCGCGACTGCAGCGCAAAATATTAACACGGTACTTACTTTAAAAACACGCCTAGTATATCTGAGGTGAAATGGGCGCTGATGACCACAGCTGTTGAGAGCCCTTAAACCGCATCTCATCATCATCATCATCATCATCATCATCATCATCATCATCATCATCACTGAGGTGTAACAAACTTTATCTGTCCTTTTAACAGTTCGAGATAGTCATACATGAACCAGAAGTCGGGTCCTGTGCTCGTAACAGCTGTTCACTTCTGACTGATCTTCGTCACGGTGTTAAAGTGCTTCCCTCCATGATGACCCTTCAGTCAGGAGAACGTGTGAA
The DNA here is from genome assembly GCA_030765065.1 of Deroplatys truncata. Classification (NCBI taxonomy): domain Eukaryota; kingdom Metazoa; phylum Arthropoda; class Insecta; order Mantodea; family Mantidae; genus Deroplatys; species Deroplatys truncata. Next base: position 212,717,899 of record CM060978.1, on the reverse strand, counting down.
AATCACTTGGGAAAAGATCTGGTGAATATGGAGGATGCGAGAGAACTTCCCAGTTAAATCTTCTGAGCTCCACTTGGGTCAAGATTCAACTTTGAAGTTTTCTCGTGTCCTCCGTATTCACCGAGCCTGCCCCAAATGATTTTCACACGCTCCTCTGACTCAAAGGTAAGCACTTTTAACACCGATGATGAAGTCAAATCAGTGAAAAGCTGTTTGCGAGCACTGGTACAACACTGGCTTGGAAAAACTTGTGTCACGTCTCCAAAAATGCTTGGAAAAACATGTTGACTATGTAGAAAAGTAACAGAAGGATTGTACAACATAAATAAAATTAATACAACATGATCAATTGTGAGTAATGTTTTTTATAAAATAGGGAAACTTACTTATTGGACGACCCTTGTATGTGAATGTAACGCATGTTTTTTTACATATGCGTCCTCTTAATAATTTAGGTATAATCAATCAGGTAATGCTACGGTAGTTTTAACGTTGTTATAATTATGTTTGGACAATAGACAACTGTTTAAAAAGTAAGCAGTGTGGCATGCAAGCCACAATTTAAGGAGAAATAAAACATGCTTTACTTCCTAAAATTCGATATCGAGATTTCACTGGAAATGCACATTGAGGACCTCTGTATAATAAACATATTTATAAATTGTTCTTTATGTATGTGTGTCTGTGTGCGTATGTCGTTCTGTATGTGAATAGCATAAATCAAAAGAAAACTCTGTTAAATACTCAATTGGTATTTAAGTTCACCACTTTATATGAATGCGTCAAAAAGATTTTCAAGGAAATCCTCCCAAAACAAACTACTCTTTCCATGAAAACAGTTTTTACTAAGCGTAACAATTTTTATTAAAATACATGAAATGTGTATCCTGAATTTCCTGGGAGCAACCTGTGAAATCCTGTATATTCTGAAATGGTTCTGCGTAACTGGTAAGAGGTAAATAAAATCTTACTAAACAAATGTGGATCTCCTTGAAACAATTTATGTCAAATAGAATTGAGCCTAGGGTTAACTATTGCCGTGATATTTTTACTTTCTCGACTACGTATAGTAAGTAGGGGGAGTATTGTATTCCACCCAAAAATTCGATACCGAGATTTCACCGGAAATATATGTTTTGAGGGCCCGTGAATCCAAAACAAAGCATTTTTGGAAACATGTCGTGTGTGTGTGTGTCTCTGTGTCTATGAACAGCATAACTCAGAAACGAACAGTCGGATAAACACCAAACTTGGTATTTCGGTTCAGTATCTTCCAGAGATGCGACACGAAGGTTTTCAAGAAAATCCCGCACACCAGATTACCCTTTACATGGAACATTTTTCGAAAATTTTAATTTTCTCAAAAATGGCTGTAACGATTTTGACTAAAATATATGTTTAAGATATTTCTATGGCAAATGAAATGTGTATCTCGAATTTCCAAAAATATTCTTCATTGTCAACGACTGTTGCATAACTGGTAAACCATAAGAGATAGACAAAATTTACTACACAAAAATGTAGATCGCGTTAAAATACACAATTTATGTCATTTACATTTTTTTTGAGTGATCCGTTTTCGAGATATTGCTTGTTATTCCCTTAAATTTCCTTACTTTTTCTCAAATGGGATTTCGTTATTTACTTTTTTTGTCCTGGTAATGCAAAGAGAATGGAATACTCCACATAACAACCAGCTCTTAAAATACTTGACTATCGCTTAAAACCTACCAATTCCCCTTGCATCTACAAGAAAATTAGCAATGAGATTAACATCTCGATATCTCGATTAATACGAAGCATATGGAGAATAAGCGTTTGTAAAAATAGTTTGTACAAGAGTAGAGAAAGTCATGCGAGTGTAACACATCAGATTCTTTATTATTTGTTTGAATTTTCAAATTATTTCATTTATACTTTCAGTTTACAAATACTTATATTTTCTCAACTGGAAAGCTACTATTCGTCTGTTTCTCTCTTGGTCATGGAGAGAGCATGGGATATCAAAGTCATCACGTAGCAGCACGCTCTTTAAAAACCTGACTATCGCTGTTACCTACTATACCTACAACGACATGTGTAATGACAGTTTACTATCACAAATATAATCTTTTGTAAGAATAGTTTGTAGAGGAGTGAGCAGAGAGAGTCATATGAATGCAGAAGTCTGATTTATATCTGGTGTATACTATCTACATTATGGGAAACCTTAAGGAACTAAAGCGAATGCACGGAATCTGCTAATGTCACAAAAAGGTGTATTTTTTCTTCTATGAGAGTGACGGGAACTCCACAGCCTATTTAGACGAATGTCAATATGTATTTTGTTCCTCCTGCCAGTGTATTAAATTATGACGAATAGTAACTATGATTTTGAGAACCTAAGAGAAAACGTAACACTTGGTTGCTGATAATTCCCTGAAAAAGCTTCGCCTTTATCATTATAAAGTGCCTCTTATGTAAGCTGACATTTATTCGATTTTATCAGATTTTAATTATGTTGCTCTCTCTCTCTCTCTGTCACACACACACACACACACACACACACACACACACACACACGAAGCTAAAAGTCTGTGTTTTCCATGATACCCCGAAATCGCATTTTCTAGTGGAATGCAACGCTTTCTGCACAGCAAGTAAGGATTAAGAATGAAATATTTGAAAGCACATGCATCTGAAGAAATGCCTTTTCGAAGCTTATTTTTATTTATAGTATCTGATATTTTCTTATCAGACATAGGGTAAAGCATCCCTAGTTATATAAGCTGTTAATTACAAATCTAAAGCAACGCACTTACCTATATTTAGATTGCCCATGTTAGCACAATTTCTTTATTTCCGGATTTTATTTCTTTCAAGAAGAAACTGAATCTAATAGATTACTTCACGATTTTGTGTTATATTACATAATTGATAAATGTTCGATTTCTCATTCTTCTGTATTCTGCTGTTGTATTTGCTATTAGCGCAATTGTAATGCTGTAGAAAAGGAATTGAGTTTCTGAAAGCTTTACTTAAAGACAAATAAAGTGAGCTTACAGAATTTTTCTTATTAATCAGGAAGAATAAAGTACCTACATTAATTACTGATTGTATAGAGAGTTAATCTGATACTAAACAAGGAAATTAAAAGTAAGCTGAGCTGAGTTTCGAACTTTCCTTGCACATTTCACTTTAACTTAAGATCAAATTTAAATAGTGAGTTTTTTCAGGTTAGCGTGTTCGTGTTTAAATCTTCTTAATCTGCAGATGATGTTGTGTTCAAAGCAAAATGAATAAAATAAAATTAATAATATTTAATTAATTGTAATTATAATGAAATGTTAAATTATATCACAATGGATCTTTGTCTCCAATTATTCGCTTAATGCATCCTTGTATGTTTATAGACTGTGTTATTCTCAGATAGTTCGTCCACAACCAAAAATTTTGTTTCAGCGAAAGACTGATATCCTCAAACATTGAGGGAATCCTGCTTTTTAACTTAACGAAAGACATTGCAAACTAATGTTTTGGTTATCATAACCTGCTGGAGGAGAAGAGACCTACAGTGAAGCTTACAATTAAAAACAGAAACTATTCGACTGTTAAACCTAATGTTCATTATTATTTACATACAGTTCTACAAAACTGAAAGTTATATGGGTATAAATTGAGTATAAATGAAATCCTATATACAATTACGAGTGAGTTTGCAGTTTTAAAACCTCAGTTCGTGTTATATTTCTGTTTATATTATCCTAATTGTACAGAGGACTAGGATTCCATGAGATATAAATAGGAATCTTCTACGTCAACTATTTCAAATATACCTTTCTGTGATTTCATTACACAATTAAACCAATTTCAGATGAGTTACACAACGAAAATAGAGAAGAGAACCATATTTTCCAGAGAGCCCTATAAGTAAATAATTAACGCTGCTGTTGCTTTTAATGGTAGTATATTCCCACGTTGGAGAGACATTAATTGAACAGATAAGCTGGCACGCTCTTGCTTTGTCGCTGTATTTGAACCACTCAAATATACATTCCGGTATGATACAACAACTTCTTCAGAAACAGCAAACAAATATTCATTAAATTGATTATTCTTCATTAAATTAAGTAATCTATTAATAACCACTTTACCTTTTTGTTCTTAGAAAGTAGTAGTATCACTATGTAGACGTTCTTACCTGAAAGGAAAAAGAAAAGTGCAATTAAATATAAATTATAATTTAAAATTTAGGAATAGAAAATTATGGTATTATGTAACTATCACACTTAAAGAACCACGACAACTGATCAAAATTTATAATACGCCTGAAACTATGGTACATACTTTCGACAGGCACGCTTTACACAACTATGAGATGCATTTTAAGGAGTGGACGTAGATTCAAGAACACCCTGTATTCCTTTTGCGGATCAGAGATACAAATAGCCTCAAGAGCTGTCCTAGTTGGGAAGGGAAAGAATCAAGTCACATGTCTTTGGCCATTGATGAATACAGGATAAAGTATTTGGAGTCTTTAAGGTTACGAAGAGGGGATGAAGGGTATGCCAGACGTCATTAGTCATGTAAGAAACTGTATTCAAACAGGCATTCAAATTTGTGGTACGCTGTGAGAGGAAATCTATGTGAAATGGAGAAATGTCTTTTTATATATCAGGAGTACATGCATGTGTCTATCTGCAGGCACATATACGAGTAGTACATCAGCTTTGGTTAAATTCTTCAGTATCTGTGAAGAACTCGAATAACAGATTTGATTGACAAAAGTCAGGTATATAGAACATCAAAATATGTATAGTTGAAAAATGATTGTCGATACGGCCATTGCCAAGTTTCGGCAAATTTTCTGTCATGAGCGACATTTCATGTTCGAGTTTCCTGAAAGCTAACCTGTAGTTAACACTTAGAAGATTTCTTTGGTGGGAATCGAAAACCTCTCCTATAGATAATACTGTCTTACTATAACTTTGGGTGACGTTATTTCAAACCATAACCAACGAATGCAGATAAATTGGACAAAACGGAGTGATTTTTGTTTTGAACTAAAATGTATTGCCCTTTCAGCCATCCCCATGTCTTTGCTAAAGATTGGTAATGCCCTCAACAGGCGTCATGAGTGGGGTGCAGTATTGGAGGGTGGGACGTGGTTAGCGCCCCGGATCCCTCCCGGCCGATATATGCGGTCTCCTCAAATTTTCAATCCTCAAACTTTTCTCCATTACTTTTCAATCAAGTAGCTCTTCAATTAACCCCCCAGGGACCTAACCTGCACCACAGACGGGTGTTCCAGCGGGAGAAAATCCCCATGCCGGCAACCGAATTCGGGTATCCTGCTAAGTAAACAACCGCGCTAAGGAGATGACGCTCTGGGTTAAGCTGCATAATATTATGAAATATATATTACATGTATGTATATATTATGGAAAATATAAGACTTACTGCATATCTCTGAACCACTACTTTTGCTTAGTAAGTGGCGTAAGTTGGTTTGATCTGAAATTAGAAAACATTGCTTTTTCCCAAGCTGACCACCACTGCCATCACCTTATTAGCTTGTGATTAAAGTTTTATTTCGTGAAATTTGAAGTTACTCGTAAAGACTTTCATGTTATGTTTAACAAGTTGCAGGTGCTTTGCAGGAACCTGTTTTACAGATCCCTGAGCGCACCTATATCAGGGTTAGGACTACGATTAATCAGCCGGAGGGGCCTCCAGCCACTGCAAGTAGGCCATGGCAGGCCTTTTATTCTTCCATCGTGATCGCTAGGAGGGAGGGATGAAGGGGAAACCCGAAGACGACCAAATCCGGGATATCCTAGCAAGTACTAGTTCCTACAATTATTGAATAACACTATTCCTGACGCCAATACAATCCCGCCTTAGGCATCTTCAAACTAAGGGTCCCAGAATGATACATGCCGCTCTCAGGGAGATCTTCACGCAATTCAAATTTCACCGTCTCTTTGCAACGCCGTCGCTTGGTCATACAGCCCTGAAACATGGTTGATGATGGGGACAGGAAATGAACAAGAAATTGATGTTAGAAGAGGAAACGCTCCATCACTCGCCTACCGACCTGGGAAAGCCACAAAAAACCCAATCTCGCGATATAGAAGAGCCGAGTTAATGTTATTGCATCTAATCATAGCTAAACGAGACAAATGGCCTTCAGAATATGGAAAACGCTTTTTTCCTTTTTTTTTCCTTCGGTGTGTGCATGGTTACTGGTATACTACTGTTGTCTGAATATAAATTGCTTAGAATAGGTTTGTTTTCAACTTAAACGTAAAGAGACATGCGGGAACCCTAGTGAGAGAAACATGTTAGTGAAATACATGATCCAGTAGAAAATAACAGGATAAGACCAGGACCATATTTATATCAGATAAATAGAAGTAAAAGAGAAACTGTACCGAAATTTTGAAGTTTAAACCCTATAGTTGTTTCGGTAACTGTTCTTGAATAAATTCAACACGTTGTGACGAATATTTAATATTCTTATTTTTGTATACATTAATTAAAATTTGCATGCATTTACAAAATATTAGAGCAAAGGAAAAACGTGAAAATACATCATTTAATCCTTTATTTCCATAATGTAAGTGGCAGGGTCAGACCTGCACCATTGCCTTGTTTGTCACAGTTTCGCCTACTACCTGCACACCTCTGTTACGCACTTCTGGTAACTCTTGTTATAACTGGCGCAACAGTTCTAGACACGTGAAAATCTTAATGACAGCTATGAAGCGAGTTACATACCAGATCAGGAGGTGACCGGTCGTCTGCATGCATGGAGTGAGTGGGACAGTCATTGTCAAATATCCGCACACCGGTTATGCACTGCACTACACGATAAACTTATAGTTATATACAGTATATTTAAATCCACCGCTGTAAAATGCCCTTAATATAAAAACACTGTCAACCATCTGCCTCCAGTTCTTCCACACCTGACAGCCCTTCCTCTTCTGCGGAATCACTCACATCATTGCCGCCATCACTGCTGTCGCTACTTTCTGCACCATTATCCTGGATGAGAAGTTTTTTTAATTGATTTTCTGCAATTCCGTATTTTTTGAAATAATGACTCTCAATTTATTCAACATGTCGATATACATTTTCCCATTCTGGCCTTCCAATTTCTGCAAATCGCTGACGACATAACTGCTCCACATCTTTTAGTTTAAAAGTGATATTTCTGCAGGCCACCCAGTTTTTGACATCAGCCCAGATTAATTCGATTGGGTTTAGATCTGGGTGATACGCTGGCAGTCTAAGTACATTATGGCGATGTTGCATTAATATCTGGCCAAGTATTATGAGTTATGACTTCTGAAGGGATTTGTTGGCTTTAACCAAGTTATATTTGTTTTACTCATGCTTTCATCAAAAGCTATATTATGCCTAAGCAACCAGGTTTTTATTTCTTCTTTCAAGGACTTTGAGAAGGTTGTTTGTCAATTTGAGTGTTAACACATTGTGAAGCATTATCGATAACCAGAATAGACCCAGCAGGCATATTAGGTATCAAATGGTGTTGATCCACTTCATGTAATTTTCTGTATTCATTTCTTGATGAAAATCTCCTGTTTTTTGTTGCGACTTGTAAAAGAAGAGCATTTGGAACGAACAACATGAACGATAATAAGTATTTGCCCTTTGGCAACAGGTTCCTGAAAATCTAATTCGCTATCGTCACTTCAACTTTTAGATGTATGACTGCTGTGTATGTACGACTCATCTTTATACACTATAGTTTGACCCTCTAATTTGTACCTCTGAGTAAGGTACTCTTCCAGCTGAGATCATATGTCGTGCTTTTCTATTAGAACTCTCCTATTTGGTTTCGTTTTCTTCCACTTAAACCCTAAATCTTTTATAATTTTACTGAGATTTGTAGCAGCATCTTGGAAATTTATGCTGATGTAAGTACATATAAAATTATAGTAATTTGGAAAGTTAGTATCAGACTGCAAAATTCAGTGCCATAGCCGGGATTTGAGACTTGTAGCACTACCTTGAACATTTATGACATCTTTCAGATTGATGAGAAATCTGCTTATTGTTGGCACAGGTTTTTCTTCCACATAGAAATTGTGAATCGTGCACCGAATGACGCATTTGTCGAAATCGTCTATTTCTGTAATACGTTTAGGGACCTTATGTTTCTTCACAGGTGTGTCAAATGGTACTCTTTCATCCATATGGTTTTTCTTATCTTTGAGAAATCTGGAAACGGAACTCAGTGAAACAACAGTTGCTTTGGCTACTCATTCTTTCACTCTCTTAAGGTTTTTGTGGAACTCGGGTAAACATATATTTTCTTCCTTCATCTCTGCTTTTTGCTTCATGAAGTCGAGAACCTTTGCAATTATTTCCCTGCTTTGAATACGTAATACCTTACCATTTAAGTTTGAAAACCTAGGAGCCATGGTTATAAATATCACAAATATAAAATAAGCACTATTTACGTACTGATCTCTTTGAAATTACAAGATGCGGACACTTTCTATGCAGACTGTATGTGTTACGCACTGTGAGTAAGCAAAGGTATTACATCGCTTTCGTTGATTTAGCTAAACATAAACCATTCCTAGGCTCGGCAGCTGGGGTGGCATCAAGGTCACGATTCCAGAAGTTTTGCGCCAGTTATACCATTATGAATTTTTCTTTGCATATAAAGTTGCAGCTATAGAGACCCGTATATTAGTTGCTACCATAGCATCATTCTGCTGACATTGGCCTTAGCGCTGAGCTACTGCTTAGTGTGCTACGATTGTTAGTAATTGGAAACTTGCTTGTATAATTAGAGTGGCCGTTCGTCCAAGGCAACCAGACAGATATAATTATCTGCAGCCCTTGCGTCTGCTGCTTGTTTCCCAGATACTGTCGTAGATTCTCTTCTGGTTCTCTCTGTCAGGGCAGCCAACTACCCATAAATTACCAGTGTTCGTCTCCCAAGTTGCCGCTTTTGAATGACGTGGGCGTGTATAAGTAAATAGAACACAAAGTCAGAGAGGATAGATATTATGCTACAGAAGTTGTTTGCATGTTGTACATCTGCTGTGATTTAGGAAACTAATGGAATTACTCGCACGGACTGTCCATAAGCTGAAGATCTTATCAACAAGCGAACATAACAGCAGAATTGTATACGCGGCATTACATTCAAATGCTACAGCATCCAGTTGGATAAATTGTATAAGAGGGACAAAACAGGGATGATATAGGCATAATTTTCTTGCCTGGGTTTGAGTCACTTTTGGGTTAAGACGCCTAGCCTTTCATCTGGGCATCTGGGAGGTCTCCTTCGAAGAAATAGCTACATTACACATTTCGTTATAGATATAAAGATAACAGAAACAGTCAAATGTTTAAGAACATGGCGTTATGTGGTAGCCTTAAAATTCCATACTTTTTCCATTCAATCTCGATTAAACTGAATGTAGAAAGGACTTTTAAGACAACGACCAAGAAATGAACAATTCTAACCTTTAATAACGGATATCTCAGAAACGGTTTATGCCACAAAAACTTATTTTAAATAAATTGTGGGTTTTAAAGAGATCTACATTTTTTATGTAGTACGTTTTCGTCTATCGTTGAACCAGTTATACAGGATTCTACACTAGGCTGATCCGTAGCTCAGTCGTAGTGCATCTGCCTGTTGGGCTAGGGGTCCCGGGTTCGATTTCCGGCTAGAGATGGGAGTTTTTGTCTATTCCAGATTATTCCTTGTCTTTCCCATAGTCTGGAAGTATGAATGAGAGTGTGAACGTGTGTATGATCTAATGATTAAAAACCAAAGTATAACAAACCCAACAACAAGAGTTACACGAGTCAACAACACTGCTAATAGGTAATAAGATCCAAAGGAAAGGACGCCGATAGTACCAATGCAGTTAAAGGCGGGGTATAAATGGAACTTTTTTCCGAATGAAGAGGACCTCAAAGGCTATTTCCAGAAAATTAATATATACACTTTATTTGTAATGCAAATATTTTTAATATATGGCATTTTAATCAAAATCGTTTGCCACGTTTTAGAAAATAAACACTTAGAAAAATCTTCCATGTAAACGTAGCTTGGGGTAGGAAATTTTCTCTAAAATCTTCTTGTCGCATCTTTGGAACGTACTAAATCTAAATACCAAGTTTGGTAGTTACCACACTTTAAGTTTTGAGTTACGCTTTTTATAGACACACAGGCTGACACACAGACACACACACACGAACTTGTTTCCAAAAATGATTTATTTAGATTCAAAACACGTATTTTAGTTGAAATATCGTTATCCAAATTTTGGATAGAATGCTACCTTCTCTACCTACCATGTATGTGGTGGAAAAAGTAAAAATGTTGGTGGCATTAACCATTTCCGAGATATTCATTGCTATTGGTTTAAAATTGTCCAGCGCTTTGTGCCTATTAACTATACAATTGTTTCTCATGATATACACAATTTTAAAGCCAGCATACAGCGACATGCATTTGGTTTATAAAGATTTAGATATAGGTATTTTCAATCTGCTGTATTCTATTTGTGCCTAGAACAAAATATGTAACACAAGCATATCTGTAAACAATTATTAGATAGAATTGGATAGAAAATAAGTGCTCGTAATTATAGCTATTGGAAGAGATATAAATGATAATAGGTGGAGAAAGTCATGTTAATGTTAACAATCAGACTTTATTGCTTCAAGAAGGTAACGTATTTTAAATTTGCGAGATTCAACGCCAAAGAATCACAGTAATAGCATTACCTACTCCTGTTGCTGAAAACAACGAAGCAATATTATATTACTTTTCCATTTAGTTAATTCTAAAAATATTGTAGGGTAGCATCAGATTGCGGCTTAAAGAGTAAAGTTGACAGGTAAATGATAGATGATGCTGAGGAAAGTTGGGATATGAGATTGCGAGGAAAATATGTGCTGCAAAGATTTCGCTAGTGCCTATCAAAAAATCTGATTCGTTGCATTCACATGACTTTCTCTATCCCCTTTCGCTTATTATTGGGTATACAAATTATATTTACGAAAGATAATTTTTCTATAAACTTCATTTTAATCGAGATAAACCTTTCCGGAAATAGCTGCATTACACATTCGTTATATATACAAAGGAAATAGCGATAGTCAAATGTTTTCGAGCTGAACGCTATACGCCAGCCTTAAATTCCGTGTTTTCTCCATGCAGTCGCGAGAAACAGTTGAAAATCCAGGGGACTTTAAAAGAACGGATAACAATTGGAAAATTTGAACCAGTAATAACAGATATATCAGAAATGCCTTATGTCATAAAAAAGTATATTTGAAATAAATTGTGTGTTTTAAGGGACACTGGGAGTGAATTTTCAAATTTCCATATTATTGTATGTATATTTCTGAAAATGTTTCTGCGAGTCTATTGCTATTAGATTAATGTGAACATCAAATTTTATTCAAGTTGGATAAATATAATTAATTATTTCATAAAAATAAACGTATCCTAAATGTATCGCATCAAGAGTTTAGAAAATTGTTTAACACTTTTGGAATTGAAGCTCTGAATCTGTTAAAAAAGAATATGATTTGAAAGTTCAATAAATTTTGATGAGTGAATTATGATAAGTTTTTTAATACTTTAGAAATTTGAATCTATAATATTCTCCATTTTTCATAAATATATATATATATATGTAACAAATAAGTGTTAGGCATATCTTTGTCACATAGAATATTACAATGGATACTTCTGCAGATTCTGAGAAATTTTAGCTGTGTTTAAAGAACCCGAAGTTCGTTTTAAATGTGTGAAAATGAAGTTTTGGGAAAAACACTGATTTATAAAATATTATGCTGGGAAACAGTGTATGCTTGCAAATCAGAACTCTTTTGATTTATAATTCTGTGTGTTTGTAGTTCCCTTTGTGTCCTTTTTCTGTACTTTTGTGCCCTTTTTGCTACCTGCAGATCCTTTCCTGTCTGTAGCAGCGAACCTCCTCCTCTCGTAGAGACGAGTTGTATCAAGGTATGACTGATCTTTAAGGGACACTGCGACTGAATGTTGTAACTTGTTTGGAAACTATTTACTAAAAAAATGGTACACTTAATTTAATGGGTAAATAGAGAAATGACTGTGCAAAAGTTCAAAGTTCTAGCTCAAATAGTTTCTCAGATAATACAATTGAATATTTTTCATTAGCAAACAAAAACTTTTCAAACTACCATGCACATTCACATTTGTCAGAGAACTATGATAGTGACATTTTCATATCCTTTAGTACAATGAAAAGAAATCTAAGCATTTGAAGTTGATTTTATTGTTAGTATAGAAATAAAACTTTCTTTTTATGAAGTTGATGTCAAAATCGTCCTGGATTTTTGGTATAAATTAATTTTTTTGTGAGCCAATGAGTAAAGAAATCACAAAAATGAATCCTTGAATCTCTATATACTACATTTGAGAAGATGTGTGCAAATTTACATACAAATAAGAGTAAAACTGAAATGCAAGAAATCAATTTCATGTGTAAAAATGAAAAACCGAGAAAAAATACATCTTTCTAAAGCACGCGCATTCTTTTTAAATTTACAGCTTATCAGGTACTTATAACTGCCCTTAAGCAAATGTTTCCTTTTGCTATTTGGCTTCCTCTTTTTTCATTTCTGGTAATTTACTCTTCCTGCATATGGTACATAAAGAACAAAGTGTATCAAAAGAGCTGTAAGATAGATATATAAACAAAGCCTTAAACAACCAATAACGTATTAAAATAAGTGCAAAATGCTATAAAATAAGATGCAGCCAAATAAATCGATAAATATGCAGAAATTAGCAAATTATGATGCTTTACATATAGAACTAGGAAGTGGGCGGGTACAGTGAAGTTTTAAGGGAGGGCACGGGTGATTTGAACATGTCGCTGGGCTTTTAAAAATGGCAGATAGTGGAAAACGTCTGGCCAAAATGATTCACAAGTGCCTATAGATTATTTATATGATATAATTCTAAAATCGAAAATTTTGTCACTTTCACCTAAAAATTCACTCCCAGTATCCCTTAAAGAGAAATAATTTTTTCTGTAGTACGTTTTGTCTATCCCTTAACGTTTACCAGTTATACAAGATTATACAAAATTCTCTTTGAATGATGACTTCATAGGTTACTCCCAGAAAATAACAGTTACAGAAAATGTAAAGCAAAAGCAGAAGTTTCTCATTATAGGCTAGCTCAACTTTATTTTAAATATTCTGCAACAGTCACAGGCGTACAGTGACAAGGCGTACCTTTCAATAAATGTAAAATATAATTGAGTTAAGAATAGAGATACCAATATCATAAATGTACACACAACGTTACGTTTCAGGTAATTCGCAACAATTTGTGTCTTGCGTTCTAGTAGTTAGTAGAAACTTTGAAGAATACAACCAAAATTTATATATTTTTAAGACATTGCTCACAAACTAATCTTAAATTTCTATGATTTCAAAGTATATAACATCCATTTAATTTATTTAACACTCACTTTTTCTCTTGTCATTGAAGTAATAGAACCAATGTCTGCATTTATGGTCGAGTGAGTAGCGTTCTGATTTATCAATCCAGAGGTACCAGATTGGATTCTCGACTGGCGGGGAATGCTTCTTTAACTAGAATCGTTATATATCTGCGGAGTCTGAAGTATGAATTTGGAAGTGAATGTTAGCATGTTTAATATTATGTAAGTATTAAATACATATGTTTACGAAACCTACAGTTCAAGTGTAATCGCCAGATACAGGTGTTTTAGTAAGTAAACAGAGCAACGGAGAATAGCTGACGTCAGGTACTGTGACGGACACACACCTCCCCTACCCAACAGCCGGTTTCGTTGCTACTGTTACTTTTTATTCGCTGTATAATGTCACCTTGGTGAAATGTGGCAATATGCCTAGAGCAAAAAAGAGTTTATACATCAGAATTAGCATCATTTGTGGCAAGGAAGACTTCAACACAAATGGCGAAACCATCAGACGTAACATATAGTTCAAAAGACGTTTAGGCATTATGTTAAACAACACTAATTTAATGAAACACAAGGAACATGTTACATTATTAGAAAGGGACAATGAGGAAAATGAACTTTCAAACTCCTCAGCCCAAAACTACACATCAGATCTTTTGTAGGATCCCTGTTACACACCAATAAGTGCGAATATTTTTTTAAAAGTGCACAGAGTATTTGAAATGCTTGTTTCGTATCGAACTAATTGCACACTATCACTAGCCTTCTTGCTTCTAGTACTCATTAATCCTAGTTGAACTATTTTCGAAGAGGGTGTAGTACCTTCAACTGTGCATCATATTAATTGTTTACAGAGAACACTATAAGGTAGCAACCACTTCTTTCTTACCTCGCCACCACCCTCGGTGTGTTCCTAACTAGATGGTTTACTTACGAAAACCCCTCTGCCTGATAATCGTACCACCAATTGCTTTTCAAGAAAATGACCATAGAAGTTAAAGGGGGCTATAATAATTTTAAAACAAATCTGATGTGTTACAATCACATGATTTTCTCTACTCCTGTACAAACTATTTTTACAAACCCTTATTCTCCATCTATTTCATACTAATCGAGATAAACATTTGCAAAAACGATCTTTTGACATGCAAAGAGAATTAAATTTTCCATAGCGACCAGTTCTAAAAATATTTGACTTTCGCTTAAGGCGTACTATGTTCCCTTGTTTTGTATTTGCAAGGTCAATATAGAATCACAGTAGCCTTTAGGCATAGACATATCTCTTAATAACTGGTTGCTAGGTGCAGCATCATTCTCTTTGCCACAGATCAATGCTCTTTTCATATCCAAGACAAAAAAAAATGAACAAGGAATTCCCATTTGAGAAAATAAGTATTGAAAACTTTAAGGGAATAACAATCAATATCTCGAAAATGGTCACTCAACAAAAAAATGTATATGACATAAATTGTGTATTTTGACGCGATCTACATTTTTTGTTTAGTAAACTTTTGTCTATCTCTTATGGTTTACCCGTTATGCAAAAGTCGTTCACAATGAAGAATACTTTTGGAGACAATCCCAGAAAATTCAAGATATACATTTTATTTGTCATAAATGTCATTAATGTCCTAAACATATGATATTTTAATCAAAATCGTTAGAGCCATTTTTGAGAAAATTAAAATTTTCGAAAAATGTTCCATGTAAACAGTAATCTGGGGTGGAGGGATTTTGTTGAAAACCTTTGTGTCGCATCTCTGGAAGATACTGAACCTTAATACCAAGTTTGGTGTTTATCCGACTGTTCATTTCTGAGTTATGCTGTTCACAGACACACACACGGACATGTTTCCAAAAATGCTTTTTTGGATTCAGGGGGTCTCAAAGCATATATTTCCGGTGAAATCCCGGTGTCGAGTTTTTGGGTGGAATACAATACTTCCCCTACTTGCTATACGTAGTAGAGAAAGTAAAAATAGCCTATCATTTCATTAATGTGTAGTTTCCAAGCCAATCTATCTACATGGATGGGTTTTATCGTTATGTTTTATGATAGGGTGTTTTGTAAATATATGAGATTCCAACTTTTTATTTATATTTTGTAGTTTTTCACTCCTAGGGGTTATTCAGGTATACATTGAATTTCTGGAAGCACGCCGATGAAAATGAAATGTTTCAAAAATCTCAGTTTGTGACAATTTAAAATACAAAGCGTAGTTATATCCTTAATTAGACTAGCAAATAATTAAAACCAAATGCAACTCATTATGCTTAATTAGGTATGAGGCATGTTTTTAAAGTAAGCACCAATAATTTTTAAAAAATAACAAAATATTATTTGCCAAAGACTTTATTATCATTCATTAAGTTACACCATTTCTCCACATAGTCGCCGCCGTTATGCAGGAACTTTCGTAACGGGAAACCAGTTTTTGTATATCTTTGTCAAAAATGATGCCGCCTGCACTTGTTGTTTCACATCATTGTCGTTTCTTCAAATGGAGAAACAGATGAAAATCGCTTGTTGTCAAATCCGGACTGTAAGGATGGCGATCGAATTGTTCCAATCAAATGAATGTGATCACATCTTGAGTTTGTTTGATTGTGTTGGCCGGGCTTTGTCACTCATTGTTGTTTTCCCATAAACTTTACGCAATTGGCGATGAATGTTTGCTGGCGTAACACTGATCGATGGGTCGTTCGATTATTTTGAACATTTTGAAACAACAGGAAAACACAAAGAAAACAGAAAACACAGCTGCGTCTGGCTTCCTAATTAATGTAGGCAGTGACCCCTATTACTTATAAAACACGCCTCGTAATTAATATGCTAACCTCTCTTGTAGAATTTTAACTTCTAGGAACGGTGGCGGGCTATAAAATAATAGATAGAGAGATAAATGAAGACATCAGAAAAGAAATAAATACATACAATTTGAATGAAAGAATAAAATAAGAAATGAATTACTTCCAGTACGTGCAAAGAATGGAAGACCACTGGTTCCCAAAACAGCTACTATAGTGTAAACCGATAGGAAAAAGAACTGGAGAACGTCCAACGATGAAACGTAAAGATCAATTCACAATTTGATACCAGAACAGGTCAATAAGCCCAAACCATGAAGTGAAGATGATGATGATGATGCAGAATTGCATCTCGCATGATAAGCGTGAGCACAAACCATTACACTACGGAGCAAGGATTTGAAATAGGAGACTATAACAAATTAACAGTGCTTTGGCCACTACCCTGTATTTCAAATGATTGTTTTCCGCTGCTATTAATAACATTAAATACAAATAAAAAGCGTATTTATTTCTTACCATAGATTTACAGTAAATTATGTACAACGTTCATTGCAGTATTTCTTTTTCCTAGCTAAGTTTCAAGCGCATTCGGAAGCGCAACCTCGAATCCAGGGATTCTTATCTTAACTACCTTTAATTTGGTACCACTATCGATCAAATTCTAAATGTGTCGACAAATTACTGAAATTATCCAAAAATGTACCTCATTTCCACATTAACTAACATTGATGTTCTGCTGATACTAAAATCTGAAGTCATTTGACAAAATTTTTATATGCTTCAAATTTCATCTACGTATGAGAAAAATCGTACATTTTAATAGTGTATCCATATAAACTACTCTTATATTTCTCTTAGTATCTACCAAATGCAAAGTAGCTTGAAAAAACTCTCCAAAACACGTGCAGAGAGTTTCAGCTCAGCATGCGCAGTAGTTTGTCTAAATATCTTAAACTATCTATCCTGTTCAATCTGTTTTTAATTTTATATGCTTTGTAATTGAGTTTCATTATGAATAGATATTTTCAAAGCTCTTAAATATATTTTTTTCATTTCTGAACATGCAGTTGTTCTCATAAAAATCATACATTCTTGGGAGATCTAGTTTATCGACTTAAACCAAAACTCAAATTATCTCCGAAATTTCAACTCGCATCCGTACTGCGATTCGTGCATTGTTTCATACGCACAGACGGGTAGGGAACGGGCAGACGGAAAAGAACGGTAATAGGTGGTCTTCTAGAGGGAAAAAACCTACATATGGCAATGATAAAATAAAATAAATCGTAGTCAATTATGGCAGTATTGAAGAAATAATTAACTGCTAAAAACAATTCCTTTAAGGAATATATTGCTATATTAAATGGACTATATACCGTCTGATAAAACGACTAGAAAAATGCTGATAATGGAGTTTCACATATGAAAGAAAAATTAGATGTTGTTTATATTACATTGTTGTTTTTCCTTCCTTAGGGTGTAGGACGTAAGTTCATTGTGATCAATCTTCAGCCATCTTTATACACAGATGAAATGAAAAACCAACTGTTTAAATAAATGAGCAACCACGATATCAGTATTACACGACATCCTTTCTCCTTTCATCATTGACAGAGTAAGAAATTTTGTAGGAGAAAGAGGATATTATATTCCATCGATTGAAAACGTTTTCAAATAATTACCAGTATGATTATTTCGCTGAAACAAACGGTTTTATAATAACGTGCTTACAAATGGACTTCAATCCAGAACAATACAGAATATCCGCCAAATATACTGCCCATAGCCATTGGCCCTTTAACAAAGATAATTACAATTTATGCAAAACATGCCTTCGAATAATCAATTACATTAAATGAAACACAATTATCAATGCGTACAACCCCCAGGCATCCATAGCTTTAGCATGGCCCGCTAGAATAGACATTGTGACTCATCAGACAATGACCTTCAGTTATATCCACAGACCACAATATAAAATAAAGGTATTTTTACATTAAATTTCCTAATATCTATATTCCGAATCACTTTTACTTTCTCTAGTAAGTAGGGGAAGTATTTCATTCCAATTTCATACCAAGATTTTACCAGAAATATGTTTTGAGGCCCCCTGAATCCAAAAAAAGCAGTTTCCTAAACATATCTATATGTGTGTATCTGTAAGCGCATAACTCAAAAACGAAAAGTTTGTTAAATACAAAACTTAGTATTGAAGTTCAGGACCTTTCAAGGATGCGACATGAAGATTTTAAAGATAATTTCCACCGCAAACTACCGCAATTACTTGTTTTTTTATTTTCTCAAAAATATCTCAAGCGATTTCGATTGTATATCTTGAACTTTCTGGAAATAACCTGTGAAGTCGTTTTCATTCTGAATGATTTTATACAAGTAGTAAACCATAAGAGATAGACAAAATCTTGTCACACAAACAATATAGATATTTTTAAAGCAATTTTTATTTGTTATTGTTATGTTGTTATTTATGTCAAATGTTTGTGGAGTTATCCGAGGTATTCCTTCTTACTCAACTGCATGTTTAAATACTAAACTTTTCTCAACTTAGAAGTTGCAATTCGTTGTTTTTTCCCCTAGTGTTCATGCGAAGAGCATGGAATTTCAAAGCCATTACATAGTGACATGTTTAAAAATGTGACAATCGCTTTTATCTTCTGTATCAATAGGCAGCTACACTTTATTCATGAACTGTTCAGTAATTACTGCTCTTATGGGGAGACTAAATGGTGGAAATTTCAAAACAATTTCATTTTTAGTAATCTAACTTTATGTATATTTTATCATTGTAGACAGCATACTTACATTTTAAAATGGTTCTGCATCTACAGCTTTCTACTATGAATTCTGCAACACTTCACAGAAAAAAACCCTAACACCTACAAACTTTGGAGTAGAGAGGTAATTTTTTAGCTCAACTTTTAGGGAATGTTTTGCTCTATAAGCTAGTACCGCTATTAAGTATTAGCTCAAGTCATGTAGTTTATTTCTTTACAAATAAATAATAGTTTGTTTTCTCCATTTTAGCCTTGTACGCTTTCTCTGCGACTGACATTTTTCTGGTATAAATGACCCGTTTTCTCACTAACAGTTGAAGAAAATAAATTGAATTTTAGGATGATAAAAACAACCTCCAAGTGCTGTTGTGGATTTACTTTGATGTTAATACCTGGATGGTTATTTTTACTTTCTCTACTAGGTATAGTAAGTAGGGGAAGTATTGCATTCCACCCAAAAATTCGATACCGAGATTTCACCGGAAATACATGTTTTGAGACCTCCTGAATCCAAAAAAAAAGCATTTTTGGAAACATGTCCGTGTGTGTGTGTGTGTGTCTGTGAACAGCATAACTCAAAAACGAACAGTCGGAGAAGCACCAAACTTGGTATTTAGGTACAGTATCTTCCAGAGATGCGACACGAAGGTTTTCAAGAAAATCCCTTGACCCCAGACTACCGTTTACATGGAATATTTTTCGAAAATTTTAATTTTCTCAAAAATGGCTCTAACGATTTTGATGAAAATATCATATGTTTAAGATAATGTCATGAGAAATGAAATGTATATCTCGAATTTTCTGGGAATGTCTCCAAAAGTATTCTTCATTGTGAACGACTTCTGCATAACTGGTAAACCATAAGAGATAGACAAAATTTGACTACACAAAAAATGTAGATCGCGTTAAAATACACAACTTATGTCATATACATTTCTTTTGTTGAGGGAACCGTTTTCGAGATATTGCTTGTTATTTCCTTAAATTTTCCAATACTTATACTTTTTCTCAAATTCGTTATTCATTTTTTTTTGTCCTGGACATGCAAAGAGAATGGAATGCGCCACATAGCAACCAGCGTTAAAATATTTGACTATCGGTTAAAAGCTACCATATTTCCCTTGCATCTACAAGAACATTACCAATAAGATTGACATCTCGATATCTCGATTAACATGAAGCATATGGAGAATAGGCGTTTGTAAAATTAGATTGTACAAGAGTAGAGAAAGTCATGTGAATGTAACACATCAGATTTTTTTTAAAATAAATATTTAAATTTTAATAAAGAGTTGGTATAATTTAGAAAAATATTATTTACCTTAATAAACGAAGGCTAACTGCCTTTCTGTATGAAAGGAGTTAGACTGGAGGGTATCTGCACGGTGAGGCAGTGTTTTTAAATTTAAATGATTTCAGTCAAATTATATAATATATAACTCAATAACAGCCCGACTTAAAGCAATCTGTGTATGTAACAATATAAAAACATGTATATTACAGTCATTATATATGTTTACATTATTGTATCCATGTGTAATAATGTTATATGAATGTATTACGTAATTTAATAATGTAGGAGCTGTGAGAATAATGGGTTAAAACTTGCTAGCAATGAGGTAACTTTGAGGCAATAATGAATTTGAAAGTTTAAATGCTACTAGTCATTATTGGAGCAACAATAATGTAAATTTTGAGACAGTTTAAAAATAGCCAATCAACAACCATAAAAGGCTTTAGTTAAATGAAGGTATTCTATTGGAGTAGGATTAGCCAATCAGAGACTTGAAATACAGAAATTTACAAGTTTGGGCGGTTGAAATCAATTCAGTTGCCTGTAAACAGTGTTCCTAACCGGACGCGAGACACGTCCTCAAGAAGTATAATACGTATTCGTGTGAGACGAAAATAGTTTACGTATTAACAAGTACAAGTATTTAATAAAACACATCTCACAGATCTCTCTATATCAATGAAGTGTTATTTAAATCGTATCAAGCATTAATAAAGGAGTGAAGTAAAATTATAACCTGTGTAAGCCTACATTCTTAGTCGCACCAACACCCTGCTAAGAGAAACGTGTCTCTAACAATAATACTGACGCAGCCAAGGTAAACATAAATATTTAATACTTAAAGAAACAGTAAAATTACAAAGTTAATATTTTTAAAAATTGGGGCAAAGGCTACCGGGTACCACACGTGCGGTTGCAACTACTTTAAGTTCGGCTCTCCAACAGCTGAAATATAATACAACTCCTTCAATACAACAAACTAACGTAACAAACTACCTTTTCAACGGAACGAAGCAGAAGACCCAGTTGCTATGCACTAAGGTATCTGTGGACACGTGACGAAGCGAGTGGCTACAGGGATGAGACCTAGAAGGCTAACAGTCTGCCACACATCGATCTAAGAGTTACCCAGTAACATCCGTCGTGTTATGACCCTGTAGTTAAAGCGACGTTAAATAAATAGAATAATAAAGATAATAATAAATCAGTGAACTTGGAAGGCAAGCACCTACATCCTGTAAAAATTTAAGTTTTGTATCTCAAATGATTTCTCAGATAATGGGTTTTGAATTTAGCAGACTTAACTTTGGCAAACAACCCTTAAAGCTAAGCACAGCTAACTGAAATTATCGCAACATTGATGTCTTAGAATGCAGGGGAAATTGAGCTATAATACTTTTTTGCCTCGCTCAGTGCATTAACGTATTACTTGCAGGACCCCGTATGTACGATACAGCTGTTTTTGTTTAGGTTTGAGAAAACAATTAACATACAAGAGCGCGACCCTTGGAATGACTGTGCAACAAAAAGAGATTACGATACCTCCCTGCCCCGACCACGAAATGAACACCAGGGCTCGTGGATTAACCGTGACCGGTGGAGCCAACATTAATCACTTCATATCCCTCGGTTTCCGTCCACAGGTTCCGACTGGCGTCCCTCAATAAAATGGAATGAATGGTTGGCTCTAAATCCCTCACTCTACCCATTCACCGAAACGGCGTCTCTGGCGAGCGTTGGAGCAATAGAAAATCTGAGATACCCACCGAGTGGAACGAAACAAAGAGCAGTAACAGCTCCTCAAATTAAAAAGAAGCAATTGAGAAAGTTGAAGAAGTAAAACGAGCCGTGAAAGATACATAGAAGAAAGAGGAGCAGTGAAGTTCAGTGAAATGAAAGTAATGATGACATTAAAAGAAACAAATGGGTGAAAACAGGAAATTAGAGATGGCTGAATAAGGCAGGCAACATCTGACCTTTTTCAGAAATGTACAAATATTAGATATTACAAAATGTATAAAAAATAAATCGACACGAAGTAAAAGATACCATTTTAATGAACATTACGGAAACATTCGACAGGTATTCATGTATACTAATATGATAGAAAGAGAAAAATTGCATATTAATGTGTGTGTGTGTGTGTGTGTGTGTATTGAGGGTAATATAAAAAAAATCTTTCACTATGCTGAAATTCTATTCATTCTGATGGACATGGACCATAAAACACTTTTTAATTTGGATTCATAGATTACTAAAATAATTTAGAAAGCCTTCGTTGAGAATGCCATGAAGTAGATAATACTTGCTGTACTCCAAAGAATCTGGGTGTAGAAACAAAGCCACTCAGATGCTGAAGCAATATTCCATTGTTTATATATAATTTAGATTTTGAGTGGGGCTAACTGCGGATTTCACGAATTCGGAAGGGGTAAGTCAAGCTTTTGGATACCTTTGGCGTGGTCACCATCCGTTACACAAAAAAGAAGCCAACTCTGCATAGCGTCATACTGACTGGGTTCGAGTCTAAATGTACACCCCGTAGCACGTGGGTAAAAATTGGCATAAATTGAGGAGAAACGTGAAGCTCGTTCTCTAGTATTTTGTTGACTTCGGCGAGTATACATATATATCCATCGACGCTTCCACGAACACGTGTTCAAGATGTGAGCATGATAACTTAATTAAGATATTAATATTCCGGAAGCATTTAAATATTTGAATCGCCATGATAATTGGGAGAGAGTTTTGTTTTTATTTAGTGAACGGAAAAATAAGTTGACACCACTATTCCCGTAAAGCCCTCACTTAGCCTTTGCTCCGAGAACATTCTTGCCTGTAAAGTGAGCAATGAATAAACTGGAATCAAATCGTGGTCTTCATTGCAACGTGGTAAACCTAGTTACCCTGCAGTATAAGGGCTACTCATTGGGCATTTCAGCAAGACAGCCTCAATGTTGTACTCCTCAGAGAATGCGGATAGAAACTGAGGGTGGTTACATTTTATTCCTACCAAAATACATAGATAGCCATGATGTAAAACTTAAGAAACAGAACACTGGGCTTAAAAAGCTTAAATCGATCTTGTTTATAACATTATAAATCGTGTATTCATTTAGATAATAGGCGTTTAACAAACCCTAAGATGGTTGTATAATAAAATAGTGTGAAAGCCTCTGAATAATCCCAATGTGCTTCTATAGATGTATGAATTGATGATTCTGGACACCGAAATTTTCTGGTAACATTTCCATGTGAGACATTTTACTTTATTTCCCTAGCACTTACACTATGTAATAAAAGGTATCCAGACACCCCCAAAAACATACTTTTTTCATCTTAGGCACATTGTGCTGCCACCTACTGCCTCGTACTCAGTATCCGCAACCTCAGTAGTCATTAGACATCGTGAAACAGCAGAATGGGACGCTCCGTGGAACTCACGGACTTCGAACGTGGTCAGGTGATTGGGTGTCACTTGTGTCAGAAGTCTGTATGCGAGATTTCCGCACTCCTAAACATCCCTAGGTCCACCGTTTCTGATGTGATAGTGAAGTGGAAACGTAAAAGGGACATGTGCATCACAAAAGCGTACAGGCCGACCTCGTCTGTTGACTGACAGAGACCACCGACATTTGAAGAGGGTCGTAAAGAGTAATAGGCAGACATCTATCCGGACCATCACACAGGAATTGCAAACTGCATCAGGATCCACTCCAAGTACTATGGCAGTTAGGCGTGAGGTGAGGAATGTTGGATTCCATGGTCGAGCAGCTGCTCATAAGCCATACATCACGCAGAAAAATGCCAAACGACGCCTCGCTTGGTGTAAGGAGCGTCAACATTACGCGAACAGTGGCAAAACGTTGTGTGGAGTGACGAATCACGGTACACAATGTGGCGATCCGATGGCAGGGTGTGGATGTGGCAAATGCCCGGTGAACGTCATCTGCCAGCATGTGTAGTGCCAAAAGAAATTCGGAGGTGGTGGTATTATGGTGTGGTCGTGTTTTTCCTGAAGGGGGCTTGCACCCTTTGTTGCTTTGCGTGACACGATCACAGCGCAGACCTACATTGATATTTTAAGCACCTTCTTGCGTCCCACTGTTGAAGAGCAATTCGGGGATGGCGATTGCATCTTTCAACACGATCGAACACCTGTTCATACTGCACGGGCTGTGGCGGAGTGGTTACATGACAGTAACATTCTGTAATGAACTGGCCTGCACAGAGTCCTGACTTGAATCCTATAGAACACTTTTGGGATGTTTTGGAACGCAGACTTCGTGCCAGGCCTCGCCGACCTACATCGATACCTCTCCTCAGTTCCGCATTCCGTGAAGAATGGGCTGCCATTCCCCAAGAAATCTTCCTGGACCTGATTGAAAGTATGCCTGCGAGAGTGAACGCTGTCATCAAGGCTCAAGGTGGGCCAACACCAAATTGACTTCCAACTTACCGATGGAGCGCGCCACGAGCTTGTACGTCATTTTCAGCCAGGTGTCCGGATACTTTTGATCTCGTAGTGTATGTTGTAATCAGGTTCGTTGTAGGGCATGCTACATGTATAAAGAGAGGAAACTGTTAGCATTAAAAATGGTCAACCGATATTCCCGATTAATAATTTTATCGATGGTCGCAGAATGTGTCTATTCTAAGAGGATGCTTGGGGTTCTGAGATGGTGGAATCTTCATATTCACCAGCTTCACCTCTATTTCGTTGTATGTGTTAACGATTCTTGCATTATTGAAAATTATGCAGCCTTTATACAATTAAATAACTGCGGGACTACACAGAGGGTACAGAGGTGTAAAATGACGCCTCCTGTAATCATCTCACAAATTACTTAACCATTCCAACTGACGGTTCTTTCAGAGCGAAAGGGTTTTTGCAGTCTGCAGGATTTCCAGAACTTGGAAGACTGCCGGGGGTAGGTTAAGAAGTCACAAATTTCGCCGATGTTTCACTACTTTGCAGCATAATCAGCGGATTTTTCATCCATTATTAGGAACAGACGGGCTGTATGAAATTAAAAGGGGCAAAGAATGGATTCACCATAAAAATATTAAAGATCAATATACAATAATTTCTAACCGACCGGGATGGCTCAGGCGTTACATCTGTGACCTGCATTCGGGAGGTACCGGGGTCGATCCCCGGCGACCGCCCACTCTGACCCATGGATTTATCGTGTTTTCTCCGGGTCGCCAGACGAAAACTGAGGTGCTTCATCTTCTACCACGACTCTCCTTCCTCTCATTTATACCCATCATCTTTCTTGTAATTTGTTTCAGCGTAGTAGGTCCAGGCGACGGTGTTCGCGGGTTGCGGCTGGGCGGTGGCCTGCGCTCTATAAGGATTTCCCTGTCGTTGCTGCGGTACCACTCAGCTAGGTCTCTCCTCGGCGTAGAGCTCCACTCCTGGAGTTTGGTGTCTCGTGGGCAGGGACCGTGCGGCATCGGATGCGTTCTGTCTGGATACGTTAGGGACCCCGTCAATGCTTGTGCCCGTCGGCATCCGCATCTGGTCGTCCTACGGGTCGCTACCCTCATCCTTCCCTCCCCGGGGTCCGTTGGAAGCACAATGGCCCGACTGGTCTGCGTGCGGTGCTCAACCCTGGTACCGGGGACCCCTCCGTGATACGTACCTTTACCTTTTAAATAATTTCGTAAACGGGGGGAGTTAAATGAAATTAATTCGTCATTCGAGTTTAAAAGTAACCTTGCAACCTCGAATAAACCAGCTGGTTTATTTATAAAACCGTAATGCTTGAGGGGAGAATTACGAAATACTTAAGAGTTTAATACACAGTAAGCCAGGTGAAGGGACACTACAACTATATATTTCTTCCATGAAACTTTGTGTTTAATCCATGTCTACTTCAACTTCAAATCTAACTGTGAATGTCGTTGGCAAATAACATGCTGAGCGCTGTACCTGCAAGTATATATGTAACGTTACAAGCTTGTATAGTACGTGCGGAAACGTTTAAAAGTGGCTGCTAGCACAGGCGGCTCAGCGTAGAGTCCAAGATACTGCTGTCAAAAACACGCGTTATACTACTTCGTTTATATGGTACACCCGCGGACAAAAAAAAAGTGAGTCATGTCTTGATCGCCACGGCACAGCGCCTTGTTTACATCGTACGCAATACAGTTGTGTAGCCGCTGCAGCAAGTTTTTGTACGCCACTATTAAACATGATACCTTCCATGTCCTTCTCTGTAGCATTGTGGCAAAGCTTGGTACTTCTGTGGTTAAGACCGCAGGTTCGCTTATCGCATGCGGCAAACACTATTTTTCTTTCTTTCATTGATAATGTTTAATCAACACGTAGTTACTACTTATTTTGGATATACTCCATTTCATACAAGGCATTTGCTAAAGTTCACAATAAAATTGTTATTACGATGCAAAATCGTGGTTTTGCATTATCATCACAATCGCATATCTGCGTCTTGTTGGACTTCAAGGGACGGTCAAGGTGTGTTATGGCAGCTTGACGATACACCGAACAGTGCGCAATACACGGTAATACTTGAGAATATTTTGATTCCCTCTGTGAGGATAAGATATCCTGATGGAACTGCAGAATTCCTACAGGATTCTGGGCACAAATTCAAGAAGCCTGGGATGTTGCAGCCTCTCGTACATGTTAATACGGGGATTAAATTTCATCTATAATCCGAAAAAGAGGGCAGTTATAAGTGCTTAGGGTTCATGCACCCCGATATTATTGTTTTTGTGTTTTAGTTTTAGAACATGAATCTATCTTTATTTATTTATTTATTTATTTAGTTACTTAAAACGAGTATTTTAGTAGAATTGCATTTTTGTCTGCATATATATGACTAAAACTTAAAATATGAAGGTTATATTGATGCAATATTATGTTCCACACATCCAGTCGTAAAATTAACAATATAAGAAATAACAATAACTAGAGATTTAAACTGAGGAACTTATGAGCGTAAGCAGTGTCTTCTTAACCTCTCGGCCAACGAAACGTTTTCCGTACTCTGTTTTCAGTAGCTTATAAGCGTCATCACCGAGAAACATCCTTATGGAGTGACTATTGCGCTCACAGGGCAGAGACCATTCTACAGTTCCATGCATGTGCGTTGTGAACACAGCTATTACGAAGCTACACGAAGCCCTCCGATCGCCACATAGAATCTGGAATCCACTCTTTTTTGTCCACGGGTGTACATAATGAGACTCGTTTGGTTTTTCCAGCCCAACTCGTTGGAAATATACCGAACTATGATCGAGCTTCTGGTTCACGTGCCCTCTCGTGGCAAATGGGTATTAAGTCTTTCGAGTATTCGCTCATTCGAGAGTGTACATCATAGCGATGTTGTTAGGCGGTAACAACGGTGGTCAAAGGATTCCATTAGATAAAGGATCACATTTAATAATGTGCCATACCAGATAGCCCTAATATGGTTTCATAGAAGGGGCAGATTTAGTGTTTCAGTCAAAAAGTGGTGGTGATTATCATAAAGAGATGAATAATATAGTGTTTAGGGAACGATTTAGCGATCTCCTTCAGCCACGGAAGGGTGTGTGATAGTAAGAACAAGAGCTATCACTCTCTGCTTAAAAAATCCCGAATATATATTTTAGAACAGCTGTAATTTTGTCATTTCTTCAAAGCAAGAGTATATAACATCCCAAAATCTACATACACAGTTGCCGAATAATAAACTAATTGCAAAACAGCCAATAAAGTTTATTATATTACTGCCAGGCTCTCTGGTGTAGGGGTAGCGAGTCTGCCTCACATTCAAGAGCTCCAGAGTTCGAATCTCGGTTAGGGTCACTTATCCGAATAAGGCTTTTTCCGGGATTTTACCTTATCCTGAAAGGACGAATGTATTTTTAATACATATCAGTCTAATTATATAATATAAAATATAATAACAGCCCACCTAAAAGCAATGTGTATAATATATAAAATGTATTTAACAGTCATTGTATTACGTTTATATTATTATGTACATGTGAATGTATTACGTAATTTAATAATGTAGGAGCTGTGAGAATAGAAGCCGAAAGTGGCTAACAATGAGGTAAGAATGAGGTAACCTTGAGGCAACAATGAATTAGAAAGTTTAATAATGCTACTAATAATTCTTGGAACAATAATGTAATATTTAAGACAGTTTATAAATAGCCAATAAAAAACTAGAAAAATTTTAAGTTAAATAAAAGCATTCTATTGGAGTATAATTAGCCAATCAGAGACTTGAAATAGAATAAATGTGGAAATTCAAGCGGTAGACGCCGAAGGCAGCGTTCTCGAGCAGTTCATTCGGTACGTATTCAGTATGAGAGATAAAAAATTCATTACGGCGTGAATAATATAAAGTTTACGTGTTAAAAAGTGCAAATAACAATAATCTCACAGCTCTAAAGTAGGATACAATAGTGAAGTGTCATTTATTCGTTTGAAATATTAATAAAACGAAGTTAAATGCATTTATAATTTGTGTAAGCCTTCATTCTTTAGCAGTACTACCCCTGCTAAAAGATACACAATTCTGCAAATTACTACTGATGTAGCCGAGGCATACATATATAATATTTAAATAAAAATTAAAATACAAAGTTGATTTTTTAAACCTGGGGGCGAAGGCCATCGGAAAAGTGAACGTTGGGGCGAAGTTACCGGAAGGCTTGTATCGTACGTGGGGCGAACACTCCAAGAAACATATCTCCTGCAATACGTGGTGCAAACAGCAGTAATAAACAACTTCAAGTTTATATCATACGAGGAGCACTACTACTGCAAGTTTGGCACTCAAAGCGTGGTGCTAATAACGCAAAGATAATCTACTTCAAGTTTGGCTCTCCACGTTGGGCATCAACCCTCTCAAAAGGACGCTAAACAAAAAAGAAGTTTATTATTTTTAGTAATTCACTACTAGTGCATACATTACGCTTGCATTTCACTTGTATCGTTCAACTCCATTATGCTGCGAACAACTTCAGCTACATATAAGAAAGACAAGAGCGCCCTTGGGTCTTAGCACTTCTGTATTCGAACAAAAAATGACACACGTACAGGATTTAAGTTGAGACTGTGCAATATTTCTAAAGTTAAGCGTTGTAGAAAGAGATGTCTTGAACAAAGCTGCTTGATATTGTGGGGTAAATAAAATGCCATTAGTCGTGTTCATTATTTGGTGGACGTTGTGGAGGTCATTTTAGGGTCAATTAATTTTTTTAAAATGGGAACCTACTCCACATAAAAGACTAAGACCAAAAAGACTAAGCAATATTAAATAAAGCACTTTGCAATTGTTCTTACGCCACGTAAACAACAACAAAAATTCTGAATTTCTGAAACACTTAGTTTTGGATATATTGTACAGTCTCAACTTAAATAGTCCAGTCATTCCGTATACCAAACGGAATGGTCAGAGAGAGGGACATTTCTCGGAATCCAGAGCAACCAACTTGGTCGTATGCAGTTCATTAGTGTTTGAAGGCAAGGATGGTGTAAAATAGTGACCAAAACTCCTTCGATGGGTAGCTCGAGTCAAAAGGTTCGCGTGAAAGTAGAATTGTATTGTAACAAAGTGAATTGTGTGCTTGGTTTACCGCGTTTTAGGAAAGCATGGGCATTCAGTTCAGATCATCCGACAATATACAGGATGGAAGAGGTATAAACGTCATCCTTTAAACCAGAGAGAGATCTCAACGAGTGCACTGAAAAAGTTTGAGCACTTTTTTCCATCTTTCATAGATTTGTAGATTTATCCAAACAACTCTTTCAGCGGGTGCGAGACAGTTTACAAGACTGTGTCAGAGTAGAATGTGGTTTTTCTGCCAAAAGCATTACACAGGGTGGCCCACAGTCCCGAATGTTTTGAAACAATTCTTCAACATTAAACACGTTGCATTTCTCTGCACAAAAGGCGATTTTTCACAGATATGAGAGCATTCCCCCTTTCTATTATTTCTATTTCATAAATCAGGTTTTCAGTTTCCGCTATTTGGCAATACTAACCTTCCCGTGAAACCATTCCTCATTTTGATTTAAGCGAAAGAAATAATGTTGCCAGTTGCTTCCTTTTTACTTTTTCTACTACATACTTACATTAAGTAGAGAAAGTATTGTATTCCACCCAAAAATTCAATGTCGAGATTTCACTGAAAATATATTTTTTGAGGCTACCTGAACCCAGAAAAGCATTTTTACAAATAGCCTCCGTGTGTGTGTTTCTGAAAGTTTAACTCAAAAATGAAATATAGGATAAACACCAAACTTGGTAGTTAATTTTAGTACCTTCAAAGATGCGACAAGGAAATTTTTAAGAAAATTACCAAACCGTAAATTATGCTTTACATGAATCATTTTTCGAATGTTTTGATTTTCTGAAAAAGGGCTAACGATCTTGATTAAAATACTATATATTAAGATATTTACACGATAAATAATGTATATTTCGAATTTTCTGGGAATAGCTTGCGAAGCCCTCCTCATTTGTAAGAAATTTTGTTTAGCTGGTAAGCCATAAGAGCTCAGGCAAAAATGTACCTCACAACAAACGTAAATTTCTTTCTAACACATTTAATTTCAAATAACTGTTTTGTGGCATTAGCCATTTCTGAAATATTCGCGTTATAGTTTTGAAGTGCCAAATGCTTTGTCCATATTCCGTCGCTATTCAGTTGTTTCTGTCGATGTCCTAGAAAGAGAATGGAATTTCTAGGCCACCTTCTGACTATGGAGCCTGTTTCCTGCATTCCCCTTGTAACTTCAAATAAATGTGTAATGAAACTATTTCTGCAAAGGTTTATCTCAATTACAATAACGTAGATAGAAAAATGAACTTTCGTAAGAATAGTTTGTAGGGCGGCGCCGTGGCCGAGTGGTTAGACCGCTCACCGAGGCGGCCTGGGTTAAATCCCAGGGACCCACATGTGGGATTTGTGGTGGACAAAGCGGCGTCTGGGCGGGTTTTCTCCGGGTTCCCCCACCAACTGCCCCAACCTTTCCTTTCATCCATTTCACCATCATTTCGTTTCATCTACTTCCTTCCTGAGCCCCCATTCTGGATATTCTGTCTGATCCATAAGTGTCTGCACCTCGACGGACCTCTGACTCCAGGCGCCCGCCTGTAAGTCCTACATATGAGGTTTAACAGATAAAGAAGAAGAATAAGAATAGATGGAAGTAATTGTTCTTTCACACAAGCCGTGTGTTGGACAGGGTTGGAAAGGTAGAATCAGATGACTGAAAAATTCAATGCCATAGCCGGGATTTGAACCACGGATCTCCCGGTCTCCGTCCGGTTGCTCTAACCACTGAGCTACCATAGCAACATGCCGGCACGCCATTAATTGATTCTACCTTTCCAACCCTGTCCAACACACGGCTTGTGTGAACGAACAATTACTTCCATTAATTGACCTAATAGTGGTTGAAACTAAAAGCCCGGGACTTAAGTACTTACAAAGAATGTAAGTCGCCATTGGGGTATGACATCTCAATACAATTTGAAGATCTCCTTGTGGTATACCGGAAAAATGCGAGTCAGCTGGAGAATTTAATGGCATGCCGGCATTTGGCCATGGTAGCTCAGTGGTTAGAGCAACCGGACGGAGACCGGGAGATCCGTGGTTCAAATCCCGGCTATGGCATTGAATTTTTCAGTCATCTGATTCTACCTTTCCAAGAAGAAGAAGAATAGTTTGTAGAAGCTATATCAAGATAAATGATAATTTGTAGTCAAGTGAAGGTAAAATATCCGATCCTTCTTTCATTTAGACATTACTATTTTGTATAAATATATTAGACATTCTTTATTATTAGCGCCTGAAGATAAAAGTTGTGTAAACGGGAAAATTATCCTGTATTTATATTATTTAAGCAGAGCTATAGTTTGCATCAGACGCGTGTGTGAAACGTTGCCGAGATATGAAATACACCATTTTGGCAACATCACTGTGCCAGGCTCGTGTGATGTTGAGAGGCGAGTCCATGTCGTTTCAGTTGGCAATCCTACTCGACAGCACTGGCGAGCGTAGCACTCAAACGGAAATATATGACAAATATATTTAGACTTATCTCCCGTTAGCCGCCATTAGTGTGGTAGAGGTGCCTTCTTCATATATCGTGAGCTATTAGTGCTGCGGCGAGAGGCGGAAAATTCCTGTCCACCAAGGTTTTCGCTGCCATTCCCATCCCAGTAGTGTTTAACGCCCGTTCTCACTACATGCAATACTACAGGCGGTGGGCACTGGCAACGAAATGATAATGGAGAAAGAAAATTTGGGAAGGAAACTTTCCAGGTCTAAGTTTAAGGTTCCTCCCCGGCATTTGTCAGTTATGAGGACCGAGGAAACCCTGGAAGAAACTTCAGTCAGGGAGGACGATCCTGAGGGGATTTGAACTGCGGACCTCCCGCTCACAAGTGCGTGTTTTGACGATCTCGGCAACCCGCGTCGGTTATTCCCGTCCAGAAAAGTGCGCATAAGAAGCAGGTCTTAATCAGGTTTTGTTTTATAAAGAGTGGCTACAGTGAGTGATGCGGACGGCTTTGGTTCTTTGCGAGTTTTAATTCTGAAGTTTAGGTGCTCCAATACCTATTTTAGGGTATAAAATTTCCTGTTTAAATCCACCTCAATCAACTTAGTATATTAAAATTGCTTTAGTTAACAAGAAAATAAGGGTCAAGTTGAGGGTAAGTATGATTTTGAGCGTTTAAGTAGGGATCTAAGTTTCGAAGATTTAAACTGCTTCATAATTGTAACATTTGATTTGACTTGAATTGATTTTAAGGGAGCTATCAAAGACACATGGCATTTCAATCATCACCTTCATAATTATAAATCCGTCTTTTCAAAAATCTTTCCTTTTACTTATTTTCTTCATCTTCTTCTCCTGACGATTGAGCACTTCCGAAGATTATACATTTGAATCTCTATAGGTAATTTCATCACAGAAGAAGGTGTTCAAGTGTTTCTACTGATTGCTTACAGAGGCGGAAAAGAGGATTGGCATTAAAGAGTTTTATTGTCTGGAAATCTCTTTTGAAACGTCCATGTCCATTATCATTGTAAGATATTCATTTCGTTCATTCTTTGGATCAGAGGATACGGACTTTGCGGTACAAAAAGCTCCGCAGGGGCAAAAATAAAGCGACATTGTAACGGGAATTATGATATAGTAATTTATTTATTATTAATTAAAATGTCATTTAACAACTCCAACCTAGCATGGTTAATCCAATGCAATTAAAAATGTAATATATTTGTAATGCTACATTTTATATAAGTTTAAGATGTTATAAAAGTAAGTCATGTCATGTGAGTCGTTAAGGCGAAACACGACACTTATTTGCCACACACACAATGGTAAGGGAGAGAAACCCTAAGTACAAAGGAACAAATCAAGGTCTCGCGGCTATCTCTTAACAAGAAGCCACCCTCTCGAGAAAGCTGTGTGACAGTTTAGTCAACAAACCAATAAATATGGAAGAACATTGCTGTTATTGGTTATATCGAGGAACACGCCATCCATAGAGCCAATCATGGTTAAGCTACAAGTTTAAGTTCAAACATCGAAACGCTGTTACGACATTCTTACTGAAACACGATCACGTAGTTGGTTTCTCTCAGTGCATAAACAATCGCGTAACTTGTTACTCTTAGTGCAGACATGTATAAATAGTCACATAATTGTTACCCTCAGTGCAGAAGTGTATAACTCGTGTCGTGGAATGACCTTAACAATAGACATACATACAAGTTCATTATGACTCACAGGCAGGCTTCATAAGATCTGTATAAACGTTTTCATCTTTTTTGTGTGTAAACAACAAAAAAAAAACAAGTTTAATATATAAGTGGTGATACTTATGCCTAACCTACCTAACAGTGTACTAGTTATTCTACGTAACTCCTGTGTCTTTCCACTCCCTGCAAGAGCAAAGTGCCTCCCTGATCTACCGGAGCATATAAAAACAAAAACATACATTTTAATAATATACACCCACATGAACCACACAAGTAACTCACACCAACTGGAAGCAGAAGATTAACCCGGCTACCACTACGGAGATGACCAACATGCACCACTAGACCTTCAGCACTTTCATCAGGTACGTGCCACACCATATCATCACACTGCACAACAATTACGCGGCAACATTTTATTCAATGAATAGAATTTTAATAAAGATATTTAGACAGTTTTAGTGGAAATAATAACATCAAGCTCACACATAATGGTCTTCATTTCAGAAAAAGCATGCTCGGATTCAGAAGGTCTCAAAATGAATACTTGTGAAACCATGAATGCAGCATTTCTAAAAGTTGCAGAGAAAGTAAAGGTGCGATAATTTGCCTGATTATTATAAACTGAAAACTCTCTTCGTACCCATCGAATCTGCGGTCAAGGTCGGCGTTCACACTTCATGGAGCTGAGAGCTTTTATAATTCCATTTGGTTTAACCCATGCTAAGCTCTTCCATTATGCTGTTGAAAATACCGTTGGCTTTACGAAACAGCATTAAAAGTTTAACAAAAAGCCGCTAACATGCAATAAAAGTCGCGAATCTAGAGAAACCATCTCTGTGTGGCCCCTAAAAGAGTCCATCCTTCCTCAACAAAAGACTGTTATTCTCTTCGATAATTTCTATACAAAAAAGAATACGACAAGGGAAATTCTGAACATTGGTGTCTGCGAAAATGCAATAAGAAGGCACAAAGTGGAAAGTAAAGGCAAGATAGAAGACTGTCACATTCTTTTGTTTTCTCCGTTGTGTTTTGTAGCTGAGCGCCCGCGTCGTTGTGTATCGGAAAATAAGAAATCTGACTGACGACCTATGAAATTTCTTATTCACCAACCGCGGAACAAGGATAAATCTCGAGAAATAGGGGAATATTGGAGGATTTCTCGCCAGAGACTTGAACTGATGGATTCTATTTTAGCCTACTTCTCGTACGCTGAGCTGGATTCAGAAAGGAAAAGCGATGGATTAGAATCGCTTCAAAACAGTAAATCGAGCGTAAAAAGTATATAAACATCCG
Organism: Deroplatys truncata; assembly: GCA_030765065.1. NCBI lineage: Eukaryota > Metazoa > Arthropoda > Insecta > Mantodea > Mantidae > Deroplatys > Deroplatys truncata. The sequence goes on along the minus strand of CM060978.1, from coordinate 212,682,464 downwards.
AAGGTTGGTTTCCACGCATGACGTCATCAGTTATAGTCTGCTGTCAAAGAAGGGTTTTAAGGTGGAAATGTTATTGAGCGACCAATCTTAACTTGGTCTTTTTATTCCTCGAAAGTCAAATGAATAGGGGATCTTTATATGTTAAAGACATTGCACTTAATTCATTGTAGCAACGCAAGAAGGAAAAACTAAAAAATTGGCATGATAATAAAGTTTGAAATAGTTTATCCAACCCAATTAGCACTACGTATGTTTTGAAAACTAAATATGTACAATTTCAATTAAAAGTTAAATTGAAATTTGCAGTTGTCATGTAATCATAAATGCTTTATCCACCTCCGTAGTGTGGGGGCAACGTTTGTGCCTATATTCAAAATACCCCGTGTTGCAACCTCGGTTAAAGTTTTTCCTGGATTTTCCCTTATCGTGAAAGATGAATGTTAGGTAATTCTAAGATCTATGTATCTGGGATCATTTGAGCATTATTTCGCCCATTTATTTCATTCATACATCGTCCGGTTAAAGTACGTTGAAAACTGAAAAAAAAATTGCTTAAATCATAGTAGAAGAAAAACTGGCTACATACCAAATCTAAACTCAGCCATATTCCAGTTTTCAAAAGTCAGAGTAATGCCCGGTTATGGCAATTAATTTTTCAATCAGATTCTACCTTTCTCCTTATCCTACACACGGATTGCGTGAAAGAACAATTAATTACCATTGATTTATAATTACAAGTCATTGGTTGAACAATGAAGTCCGGGACTTCAGTTGGTTATAGCAGAATAAAGAATATTCTAAACCCTCATCAAGACACTGCTCTCTTCTAGCTTATTGGTGTTGTAAAAGCTCAGTTAGAACCGTCATTAGCAAACCTTCATGCATGTTTGGGTCAATTCACCTATTAATTTCAACTGACTTCATTCGGCTTGCGGCGCTCTGTCGTTATTTGCACGATTTTGCTGTCGATACGCTATGTTCAACAGGCTTTTTAGGCATCAGCAGTAAGCAGTCACAGAGATTCCACGATATTATCGCAGCCGCGTTGAGAGCAGCGCGTTGCAGAAAAACAAATACACAGCTGTGCTAGATTACCACACTCCTCATTATTATAATTGCGTTTTACCAGTACTTTTTGTTACTGATGCTGTCAATACCAGTTACAGCGAGACTGTTATTCGTTTCTAAGCTGCCAATCTGAAAATGTGTTACGAGCTGGAATTCATAGATTTTCATAGATTTTGATGATGGCTTCTGTGTATTAACCTTATCAATTCAGTCTCTAAAGCGTCAGTCTATAAATTTCTATTTGCTAAAATAAATGCAGTTAGATATTGGCCGCGAATAATTAAAGGTGACCAAATAACTCTAAGAGCAATAGTTATCCTCAGTAAATGAACAATAAAGCATCCAAAATGTTGGGCGGTGGGACTAAAACGGGATTTAAACAAAATTGGCTTAAATTATGTCTGAAAAAATGGTACAACAGATACCGTGTCGTAAAAAAAGTCAAAAGATGACTATGATATAAATAGGCATGAAATAGAATTTGAAAGTAAACGAGAATTACACTAGTCGGCATTTTCAAACTTTTTGTTAGATGATTTCTTAAAAGTAGGTGTTCATGATTAAAGTTGTTATGCTGATTCCAGAAATAACCTCCGTTTTACTCTATCATGTCAGGTTTTTACACAAAATAAGAAGCAATGTTTTGACTATTTTACTAATGAGTGTAGAAAAGTATTCAAATACCATTTCACACATGGTAAATTTTTATTCAAGAAAGATTTTAAGAATACTCCCAAGACCTCCCCTAATTTATTTAATGAGTACATTTTAACAGAACAAGAAGCCAAAGTGTTTCATTTAATTTTTTTCAAACTTTCTCTTCTTTGACTTCCTTGCAGATCTTTGAAGATGACTATCCCTCCTCAACATCCAACAGTAGTCGACCATCATAGTTTCATGCCAGCTCCCCTGGTACCTCCTCTCCATTTCCTTAATATCTTGGCGAAAACGTTCACCCTGCTCTTCACTATAATGTCCCAGATTTTCTGGAAAGTAGTCGATATGTGAAAATGCACCTTTACACTCATGGTACAACCCATCTTCTTGAAATTTCCCAACATTGTTTCGACAATGGCCATGTAATTAGGATCTTTGTTATTGCCTAAGAAGTTTTCAGTAACTGATCGGAAGGCGGTCCATCTTCTATTTCTCTCTCATTCATTGTCTTCTCAAAATCTTCATTCTTCATCAATTTCTTTATTTGAATACCAACAAAAATTCCAGCCTTTAATTTTTCTTGTGTAATGAAGGGAAATTTCTGGGAAAGGTACTTGAAGCAGGGTCCATCCTGTGGTAGAGTCTTTACAAATTGCTTCATCAAGCCCAATTTTATGTGTAGTGGCGGAAGCAATATCTTTATATCTCTATATTCTTGAAGTGAAATTGTGAAAAAACTGTAAATGATAGAAAACAACTAAAATCAGTTCTGAAATCAGCACTTATTAGAGTTCAGTCATCCGATATCATGCAGACCAGTGCTATCATTGGAGCTACAAAAGGACGTCATAAGGAAACCTATATTTCGGAACTGAGCGTGAAACAGAGGACGGGAATAGCATGGATTAGGTTGGAAGGGTGGAAAGCTCGTAAGAATGTTGACGACGCTGACAGGATTTGCCCATTATGCAGCGAACAGGAAGACTGGACGCATATTTTGGCAGTGCGCATACAGAACGAAGGTGCTAGGAAAATATATTACCCGGGTTATTTTGGGGCTCCAACACACGGAGGACAGAATGCTGGGGCTTGGTTCTAAACAGCCAAAACTGGTCAAGCTTGGGCACACACTTAATGGAAGTGCATGAAATAAGAGATAAGGTATGTGTAAATATTCTTTAAATATGTTTGGTACTTGAGAATTTATATGTCTGTGTGGAAATCAGAGTGTTTTTGTACTATGTGTATGTTTACAGTGTTGTGAATATAAAATAGGTGTTTTTAGTCGATTCTACAATTAAGATTCTACAATTTTTCTAGACAGCACATGCGGTCTTTTGACCATTGCGACTGTGTTACACAATTAATGTAATATTAAGTGCATAATAAATACCACTACTACTACTTACATTTGAAACGTAAAACTCTGCGTTTTTAGAGCGAGTTTCTGGATACCATTTTACGATAATGTTTAGAAATGTCCAAATAGACCTCAAAATCGTCGAGAGGTTTTCCAAATATGTAATAATGTCACTTTTAATGCGGTTCTTATAAATACAGCTTGTCGCACTAAATGTCTTAGACATTGCTTCTCAGTAATTTCACAACTGTTGCTAGTTTTTTGTAGTTTAATTGGGATTGACGAATGCTTATTGCCATGATATTTATTTAAAGACAGAAGTTCAGTTAAATTACAAGGAAGAAGGGGATTAAGTAAGATAATTACAATGAGATAATTATGTAATTTTTTTGTACTTTTAGTATAATCACTGAAGTGGCTCATCGTTTTTTATTATGCGGCATTATGTCTTCTACTGTTGAATTCGCAGATCACCAAATCTCACCATTTTTTACAGTTTGTACTAGCCACCAATAGTGAACGGGAAAATGCATGAGAATGGGCTTCCTAGATCCCTAATCGATCGAGGTAGAGATTATAGGAATAAAAAATGAATGCAGGAGAGGAAAAAAACTAGCAGTATTATTTTTGAGCACCATGCTTTAAAACTATCGACTCTGATTAGCGAATAAGGCATCAATGAGACTGTATATTGGCTGGAAGGCACTCTCTTGTGATTATCTTATAACGAAAATTGCCGTTGTGCCGTTTTACATAATTCCCTGCACGACATTCAAGAGTGTTGTTACCGGAGGAGGTGATCTTTGCCCTGAGAGATATCTTTAGCGACCATAACTATTGACCCATCAAATATTGGGTAGCATACCAGCTATGCAAGTACCTGATGTCGTTACTGGGATTACGTCATAAACTGCGCAGAATTTCACCAAGTCGTTACTGCATGGGGAAAGGCAGTGGTATCACCAAGTTTCTCCCCTCCCCAACTAGAACCGACGTGAGATGGAGACAGAGTCTACGAGTACGTCTAATTTCTGGCTTTATTGCGAATTCGCCGGTAATCATTTTTAAGTAGAAAACAACAAATTTAATGTAACAGACGTACGTACAATTTCGGAACGGCATTGTTAGACGCGTAGGGAAGCGAAGGCCATACCAATTGGTGAAGCCATTACATTCTTCTAAGCTTGTATTTTCGTAATTGTTTGCTTATCAAGAAATTTAAGAAATATACAGGTAGAATCCTTAAACTAGGGGAACGAGTTGTGTAGTTTCAATGGCACCTATTAAGTTGAATGTTTTTAATGATTGGGAAAGCTGGGTTGTTAAAAATTATGTTACAGTTAATTCATTTTCAGATTTTTATACATAGAGAAATTGGTGTTAAACTAAATATACATACATTGAAGGTTTATTACTGTTAATATTTTACATTAGGAAAGGAAAAATTTCAAGCAGTATACTAGTAATGTTATAAAGTGAAAGTGATCTAACTAAGTTTATACGAACACACTAAAACCAGATTGAAAGGTGTTCTGCACAGTCATTTGGAAACAAAGAATTGTCTTTCATCACTTCATTCCACGCCCTTGTCGTTTTAGGTCTATAAGTTAATCAGTTTGGTAGCGATCCAACCTCGGTATTGTGATGTGTTATGAAAAGTATTAAATACTCTATAACACAGTGCATCGTATTGTTGCAAGCTATAGAAACAATGCGAAATAAATAAACTTTTTAAATAATGTTTTGTTTAAATCACGCCCTATTATATTAGTTCAATTTTATTATAGATTCCGAGTTATGATTCGTGAGAGGTTACAGTGAATACAATAAACAGCAGAGCAATGAGTATCTGGGTAAAAACTGTACCAAAGATGGTAATCGTAGGTAGCTAACATTAATACAGCCTTAGCTGAAACAAGAGAAATATATTTTATATATTCCTACTCAAATGCATCAAATGACAGCAGTTGAAGCCTCAGTAATGCAAAATTGTAAGCCAATTGTGGCTCTTCTTTCACTGAGTGACTGTTTTGCAGAAATGGCCGTAGTTCTTTTATGTACCTGCAATCATGAACTACAATGTTCGGCCCCTGCTTGTTATTACGCCGGCAACTTGCTTGGTTGCACCAGGTTTCTATAGCGCTCGACAGTTGTGTCCTCTCCGCCAGTATAGGTAGCGCTTATGTTGGTTGCACGTCATCATCACCTGACCTTCCCAGTACGTATCCCGAGCGATGCTTCAAGAGAAAAAAGTGTGCGACAGTTCTCGACGATCAGCGAAGGACTTTTATTGAGCTTCGTGTCTGGGAGCGGCCATCTCCGCACCTTTCGGCCTTGTCTATATTATTTATAATATGTACTTTTGGGCGTAAGTAAAATTCTAAATTCTTGTACAGTGCGAAGCGGCATTTAATATCTCATATCATATTATTGCGTGTTAAATCTTCATTTCAAAATGGAAAATGTTGTGTGAGAAGGACAAATTCAAATGTAACTTGCTTCAATTGTAACATATCTTTATTTCTACATTTGAGTGTTAATATATTCAGCACCTTTGGGGCTGTATGGATTGTTACTTTTATTTAAAGCTGCTTTAAATCCTTGTTCAATTCCTTTAAGATTTGGTAGTACAAAACAATTATTACTCTGTGAGAATGCTTTATTTCCAATGCATTCTATAATGGGTCCGGCATTTTATTTTTGTAGTTTATTTATTTTTAAGTAAATGTGATTTCTATGCACCGACTACTTCTAAACCGGCCTTGCATGAACGTTACAATTGTTAAATGTTGAGGAGTTACGTGTCTCGGAAACAGCACTTTATATAATTTGTGAACCTGAAACATGTGAACTGCGAGACCAAATTCAGCAGCACATGGGAAATACAATTTTATATTCAATTTATAATCAATAGGAAGCGTTCCTTCCAAACCGGACGGAGACAAAAGCATGTGGTTCACACGTGGTAGTTGAGACGCATGAAACATTTTTTCTTAAGCACCCTCATAGCCCAGATGAACAGTGGTCAGAAAGACAAATGACCACCCATCTCTGAAGGCGAAGTCACTCATAGGAAAACTCCTGAATGGTTCTACAAACACCCGAAATTGAAGGTAAAGGGGAGGCTTATGTCAAGCGACAGAGGAGGGTGCAAAGTACAGTGTCCATTGTTTAGGCACGAAACAAGGCGTGCTACAAGAGTATCCTGGTCTACTGGTAAAATGTGATAGTGACAGGACATTTGCTCTATGCGGAAATTATCCCCAAAGGCAGAATTGAGGTAGGGTAACGAAAAAAGGAAATTAAATAGGAGATTTTAAACAGTGATTTCGTATATGTAATAATTGTGTATTCGCATAAAATCCCACCTGAGAAGAGATTCTTGCCAGTCTTTCCTACCCTTCATTCCTGAACCAAATTAACACACCTGAGCAGGTAGGTGTAAAGGAAGGAAACTACCTTGGCCGATAGAGCAACGAACAAAGATCGGCGAAATCTCCTCAGGCCTCCCACGCAGCAACTTAGTTAGGCTGCAAATTGTTTTTCCCTGATTATTAGAAACGAGGTAAAGTTCCTTGAACTAAAATATACAAAAAAGCAATAAAAATCAATTTTAAATAAAACATAAACGAATTTAAATTAGAACCAAGAAAAATAATACATATTAATATTCTCGTAAATAAAATTCTTGAATAGGGACTCGGCACTTCTCCAGTGAGGACTATGCACCACAAGGAGCGCCCCGGGATGGGCGGAGGAGGCGAGAGAAGACACCGGGCAGCCGGAACCAGGAGACAGGGTCCTTACAGTTTCCAGAGTTGAGACAGTTGAAGAGGTAGATCGGAAACCTCCGCTCGACACAGAGGATTCAGCATTCCGCTCAGAAGGGACGGTCCATTTACTCCCGGCAACTAGCCAAAAGCCGAGGGACGGAGAAAGTTCCACAGAGAGCATGCTTTTCTCCTGTCACACTGCACTGAAATACCATCGCCGACACCTCCAACCTTGAGACAGATACAACGGGCATGGACAGGAAACTCGGGGGCTGAAATAAACTACTCCAGCATCCGCCTAACGACCAGGGAAAACCCTGAGAAAACCCATGGGTCATGCAAGTCGCACTCTTCACCGCGGCGCCACCTCGCTCGGTGTAGCAATGTTAGAAAGAAGACTTGTAGTAAAATCCTGCTGATATCCAAGTTCATACCCATATACGTAGTAGAGAAAGTAGAAAAAAAATCTTGGTCAATTTTGTTACGTAGTGACGAATGCTCATGTTCCACGGTCATCTTGATCTTCATTCATTTGTTATCGATTTTTTACGTGGTTGGTTAGCTGCCGAAGTTTCACCACGAAAGCAGGTAACGTAAGCAAACAAGGCTTATCTTTAAATTAAGCACTTTACTCATTTTACCCCTAAAGTAGTGGCTTATTTATTTATAACAGGTGCATATGTGCTTTAATCTTTTTCCTAAAAAGAGCATTCAATATTATAATATTTTACGCTATCTGCACGATTTAAGTTTAGACAATACCTGTGCAATATCTCCAAAACTAAGCGTTGTAGAAAGAAACATTTTATATGTTGTTTTCTCATTAGAAAAGGGTTCAAAAATCTGTTTATTTTGTGATGAGGAATAATGAAATAAAATAAACAAGTTTGTTCCAACTACGAAACGTAATTTGACCCTCAAATGACCATCCATGGCTGGTCCAACCATTCATTACGCTCTTCTTACACAGTCATTCAGAATTTTTATTGTTATTTACATTGCTGTAAGAACAGTTTGAAAGTGCTTTACACAAATGTTGTTTAGTTTTTCTATAAGTGAGTAAACAACATAAATGGTTGGTTCATATTTAAAAAAAAATAAATTGATACTAAAATGACCATCACAACGACCTCCAAATAAAACACGACTAATGGCATTTACTCTCCCACATAATATCAAGCAACTTTTATTCCAGACATTTCTTTCTACGACGCTTAGTTTTGTAGATATTGTACGGAACTTCAATGATCCACCCTGTATACACTGCCTTAAGATCGTATTGATTTTTTGTCATGCAACATCATTTAACCGGGTATGTCATATCGGCGGTGAATAGCGAAATGGTTGAATGGTGCTCAAATGGGTCCGGGGTCCCTGGAGCTTAGATTTTCCGACATCAATATTCTCAGGATAAGCGAAAATCCCGGAAAAAACCTTATAAGAATAGAATTATAACTGCAATTATTCACGTATAATAGAATTTGTATGATCCAAAATATATTCCTCGTCCAATGTGAAAGTAAATACAAATAAAAATATTGAAGCTTCTGTTGAAAATATATTTTTGTTGGAAGAAAGAAGAGGAATAAAGGAGAGTAAGTTAATTTCTAAACCCCCAGATAACTCACCCTAACCGAGATTCGAACTCGGGGCCTCTTGGGTGTGAGGCAGACACGCTAATACTACACCGCAGATGCGGGCTTATGTTGAGTTCTTGCTGATTAGAGGATTATAATATTCTTGAATAATGTCAGATTCGTTAATTTAAGCTTCAGTGAGCCGGTGTTAAATTAAATAACTATGCATTAAACTTGCATAAATATTATGTGTTAATGTGCAATGCGTTCACTGTGAGAGACTAGGTAACACAAAACTGTTAATTGCCCGTAACTCTATGCGAGTAAAGTTACGGGTTAGTTAAAGCAGAAAGGGAACAAATATAGAGCATTATAGAACAATCCAGAAATTACTAGCAAGAGGGTCCATCAATGCAAATTAATTGTTCTGAGCTTATATGGTATACCACGTTGCATGCGAGTGAATTACAAAAGGGAACTTTGCATTCTATACTGTGTTTAGACAATTTTTTGGGGTATAATTGCAATTTAAATGTTTTATAATGACAGACTTTTGAGTATATAACGTTTTCAGTTCTTTTTCTTTCGCATACTGTTTTAAGTCAAAACAGTAATTCTTCTTCTCTCTATGTTTATCTTCCCGTTGTTAGGCCTCCCCACAGGGCTTACTAGCGGGTGCCTGGGCCCAGACGCCTGCCGGGGAGCACAGACTATGTATCATAGAGAACAGCCAGGATGGGTGATCAGACCGTAGCTTGGCATGAGAGCGAGGAAGGAGATGATATGAAACGACGGTGAGATGAATGGGAGCAAAGGTGATGGAACAATTGGTGGATTGAATGGCGGGGGGAAACTGGAGAATCCGGAGAAAACCCGCCCAGACACCCCACCCGCACAAATCCCACATGCGGTTCCCTGGGATGGAACCCGGGGCGCCTTGGTGAGAGGCGAGTGGTCTAACCACTAGGCCACGGGGTCGCCCCAAAGCAGTCATACGAATATAAATTATATAATGTTACGAAATTGGTACTTTTTCTTGCAATGGTTGTTCACTTGAATGACACATTTAAGCTTTTATAGAGATGGCAGTTTTTATAATTGTCATTATTGCATTATTGTATCATCACATTTATATTTTACATTTAGCAAATTTTCAAAGCAAGGAAGAGAGCTGCTTAATTGAAAAGAAAAAAATCTGATGTGTTACGCTCACGTGGCTTTCTCTACTCTTGTACAAACTATTTTTACAAAATAACGAATTCCCATTTGAGAAAAAGTACTATAAGTATTGGAAAATTTAAGGGAATAACAAGCAATATCTCGAAAATGGTTCACTCAACAACAAAAATGTTTATCACATAAATTGTGTATTTTAACGCGATCTGCAGTTTTTGTTTAGTAAAATTTTGTTTATCTCTTATGGTTTAGCAGCTATGCAAAAGTGTTCACAATAAAGAATACTTTTGGAGACATTCCCAGAAAATTCAAGATATACATTTTATTTGTCATGAAAGTATCTTAAATATTTATATTTTAACAAAAATTGTTTGAGCCGTTTTTGAGCAAATTAAATTTTCGAAAAATGTTGCATGTAACGGGTAATCTGGGGTGGGGCATCTCTGGAAGATACTGAACCTAAATACCAAGTTTGGTGTTTATCTGACTGTTCGTTTCTGAGCTTTGCTGTTCAGACAGACAGACACACAGACACACACACGGACATGTTTCCAAAAATGCTTTTTTTGGATTCAGGGAGCCTCAAAACATACATTTCCGGTGAAATCTCGGTATCGAATTTTTGGGTGGAATACAATACTTCCCTTACTTACTATACGTAGTAGAGAAAGTAAAAAGTCGAGGTTGCTCTCGCTTTTACGTAAATAATAACATTAATTACGTGTACGGTGATATATGAAACAATATGTAACTCAAGATATCTATTTATTTTACTCTCGAGAAATAAAATAAATCTTACCAGTCTGCAGAACAAGATAAAATATCTCAGTGACACATCTATCATGAGCAGAACGATTTTTCGACATTAGCGTTTACCTTGATGTAGTAGTGGATATCATCGAAGGTACATGAAGTAGTTATTTATTTTCTCGCAGTAGTAAATTATTTACTAAAAGAAAGCAAAATCCTAGCTGTTCTGAAACATTCGGCGGCAAGAGTAATTACATTATTGATAATCTAGCTCCAGAAATGTTTCTAACTCTGTTTGGTGTAGAGGATTGTGTGTTATATGACATAGAAAACCAATTCCATATGAACTGACACAATGCAAACTCATATCCAAGCGAACGAAGCCTTATTGTAAAATAAGCAAAAACTTGATGCATACAGAATCATTATTTTTGAATCCTCTTGTAGCATTCCAGTATTGCCTCGTCTGCTGACCATTATCTGTTGTTACGGATGCTAAATGGCTATTCGAATGAACCCCATCATCGGAAAAGGAAATCGTTTTTGGATCAATGCTGGATACTCTAACATCCAATTACAAACATTGCTGTAGTCTCCAAGATTCAAATTTAAAGACTGTGACTACCCACGTTTTCAAATGTAGTGTTTTTACTGCTTGTTCAGTGGATACCTAAAAAGTTCCTATCCGAAGGAATGTTTAAACTATTAATATTGTTTATCACAAACAAAAGTTTAGTTTAATAAATGGGACGATACAACATTTCTCCGTACACGATAACGAAACTGATTTTTGAGCACCAACACTCGATGCTGAATTTGTAAAAAAACTATAAAGGGATAGCTTGTTCACTGAATTATGCTCTTATTAGTAATTTTCTGTGTATAAATGCATGTTACCAATTTTGTATTGTGTGCTAATTCCCAAATTGTTCCTGCTTGACAATCTCCAAACGTCAGCAGTTTTTACTTTCTCTACTACGTATTCCACCCGAAAATTCGATACCGGGATTTCACCGGAAATATATGTTTTGAGTCCTGCAGAAACCAAAAATAGCATTTTTGGAAATACGTCCGTGTGTGTGTCTGTGAACAGCATAACTCAGAAACGAACAGTCGAATAAACACCAAACGTGGTATTTAGGTTCAGTATCTTTCAGAGATGCGACACGAAAGTTTTCAAGAAAATCCCCCACCCCAGATTACCCTTTGCATGGAACATTTCTCGAAAATTTATATCTTCTCAAAAATGCCTCTAACGATTTTGATTAAAATATCATATGTTAAAGATATTTTCATGATAAATGAAATGTATATCTCGAATTTTCTAGGAATGTCTCTAAAAGTATTCTTCATTGTGAACGACTTTTGCATAACTGGTTAAACCATAAGAGATAGACAAAATTTTACTACAAAAAAACTTAAGATTGCGTTAAAATACACAATTTATGCCATATGCATTTTTGTTGTTGAGTGAACCATTTTCGAGTTATTGCCTGTTATTCCCTTAAATTTTCCAATACTTATACATTTCTCAAAAGGAAATTCGTTATTCATTTTTTTTTATCTTGGTAATGCAAGGAGAATGGAATACTGCACATAGCAACCAGCTCTTAAAATATTTGACTATCGCTTAAAGCCTACCAATTCCCCTGCATCTACAAGCAAATTAGTAATAAGATTAACATCTCGATATCTCGATTAACATGAAGCATGAAGCGTTTGTAAAAATAGTTTGTACAAGAGTGGAGAAAGTCATGCAAGAGTAACACATCGGATTTTTTTATTTTGATAATATGACAGGTTATATATCTCGTATTGTCAGTCAAGTGAAATAAATAAATAAATAAATAATAATAATAATAATAATAATAATAATAATAATAATAATTTCTATGTTTCCCTTATATGTAACTATATTTTGTGCTGCTGAAAGCTTCCATTTAAAGGATTTTCCATCTATAGAAAAACAAATACTAGCAGTTTTTCCTTGTTCCGCAATCTTTAATATGTAAACTAAAATGAAATTCAAACAACTAAAAATAACACGTCTGTTACACCATTCTACCACTATTTAGCAGTAAACCAAATGAGAATGATTTATAAATGCAAAGTCAATGATTGTTAAAGCTAAAACAACATTATGTACATATATCCTATACAGCTGCAAGTTACTTAACTTTTCTAATGTTCTAATTGCTAAATGTACTTAAACCTTTCCTGTTTATTCCTATCCTTTTAAGGGGAGTTAAGTTACAAATGTTCCATAATCTCTAGAGGTGTAATTCACTTTAGTAAATATTATTTTACAATATTTTCAGAATTAGACCCAGCACTAAATTGAATTGTAACGTTCAATTAGTATTATAGTTACAAATATATTACTGCAAAATGAAATATTATAAAATCATAGCAGAATGAGAAAACTACATACTTAAAAACTAATTACATACAAAATGCAGAGATATAAAAGAAACAAAGACGTTTGTTTAAGAACACAAACATTCTTAAGAAAACAAATATTTCCATGCGCTGTATTATCTCGGTTTGATTTGTTTCTGCTGATTTCACAGATTTTGTTCACCTGAGCAGGTAAACTAATGGCAGAGAGTGAGTCACGCAAGGCTATTGCAGAAACGTGATTTAGTGCTTCTACTAAATCAGCTTCATTCGCAACTCAGTTAACGCTGCGTGTTCTGCGAGTACCTCTTGTCCTTCCACCATTGTTTTGAAAATGTTATTTTAGACTCAAGAGTCTGTGGAATGTTTCTTTGATTCGCCCACAGGAGAAGCGATCAAGCTCCATCAAGAACTATAGTCCAGCAACTCTTTGGGGGAACGCAGGAGGCAAAAACGTGAAATCTCGACTCCTTCATTCCTAATCTAGCATAAAATTAAATGCAACAACTTTCAATAATGCAACTTGAAACTTTAAAAGTATCGAAGGTTTATATGAAAGCGTAAGACATACTTCGAAACCATCGAGTATCGACTCCCATCCCCAGTTTATTCCTATATGGAAAAGAAAAGACGAGAAAGTCTCTTCTTGCATATACATAGGTTTTTACATTCCTAAATTTTTCTTTGTAATAATTTAATAAAGTATGCAATCAAACTGAATCGTGCAGTTAATTTTACGTAACGCAAAGAAAAACCCATATTTTTAAGTGTTAATTGTATTTCATTTGCGCTAATGTGAATCCAGTGTACTGCAAAGGGACAGCGAGGCTCCACTCCAAGCTTGTACATATCTATCACATCATGAGTGAATCTGAATCATTGGACTGCTACCCTAAATTAGATCTAACAAATTTTTGGAGAATTTGTACGCTTCAACCTCCCTGATATATACGGATTTGTTTGCTTTAATTACATAACACTGCATATAGGTATAAAATATTTGTGACAGGAATCTGTACCTCCGTGACCGCTGAAATGTATTCAATCAAGCTTCCATTTTATTGACTTTCATCTTTAAAGTAGTCGTGCCATTTGCTTTGCCGTGTTGGGGTAATTCTCATTTAGCTTATTACTGATTACGCTGGCTCTACACGTAATGATGTTTAAATCATACCTCATTTCTGAGCCAATAAACATAGTAATGAGGTATGACAGGACAAGCATCAACAAAGCTTCAGTCTAAATGCTTGGAATTATTAATGATTATCCTATCGATACCTGTCTAACTGGTGACCATGTAAGTACTATCCTTGGGAAGAAATACACGTTTTGAGGTCATTTTCTGTGGAATAACTATTTTCTGCTCGATGGCATTCTCAACGAAAAGTCAAAGTCTTCTTAGCAAGTATGCTCTTTATGACTTCAACATGTTCTCATTATAATGTTCTCACTGTATTCAGTATTTCAGTCACTTAAGAGTTGAAATTAGAAGCTATTTTATAACCCATATCAGGAATTTTCTATGGTAAAAGGATTATAAAAATCAATTAAATGGTATTCACTCTCTCTCCCTCTTTCTCCCCCCACACACAACGCAAATGTTCTATCCCGGTATTATTATTATTATTATTATTATTATTATTATTATTATTATTATTATTTGATGTTTTCACACAAAGCACCCTAAAAAGTACGTGAAGGCAAAAAAGCTATTACGGAGGGGTCACAAAAACCGGAGTAGAGCACCGCAGTAGGCCCTGGGAGGGAGGGATAAGGTTAAGTCCCGAAGGGTGATCAGCTCCGGAAGACAACATACGCAAACGTGGACGGGTCTCTTAACGATTCCAGATTGAACACTCCGACGCTTTCTTTCCCCTTGAGGGAAACCCCTCACAGAAGGCGGTTCCATCAGTAGTCCGGCCGATGCCATGGATAAACCTTCACAAAGCGCACCACTATCACCCAGCCACAGCACGCCGAACGCCGTCTCCTAGTCCTTCAACCCTGAAAGGATTATGTAGGAAATGATGGACAGGAAAGTCGTGGTAGAAGAGGAACCCCAGCATTCTTCAACTGCCGAGGAAACCATGAGAAACCCATGGTCAGAGTGGGCGGTCGCAGGGAATCGAACCCTAGACTTCCCAAATGCGAACTTCACACGTTACCACGGAGTCAACTCGCTCGGTTAAGAAGCACGTAACGTTCTCAATTTAATAAACATTCGAAAGTTATAAATTTACGGATCGTCGCTCTTTTTTCCACTCAAAACAAAACTTAAAGCTAATAATTGCGATTGCTACGTACTGAATACATTTCTGTGTTAGTTCTCTCCCTATGTGCTACAGAAAGAGTACCATTTTCTTACCATTCCAAGTTTCACGTCATACATAAAGCTGCATCATGAAGAATAGTTAATTTATTTAATACGAATCATTTAAAATGCTGAGTGTGGTGGTAAAAAGGAACACAGCTCACCTGAAGTGTCCGCGATGAAATAAAGGTGTAGTCGTTAGTTTCACGGCAGTGACGCTGTTTTAATTACTTGCTCTGCGGGTTGCTGCACAGCAAGGAGTACTTCTTCCTTCTCTTGACCGTGTTTATGTCGCTTTTAACATTTTCTTTACGACATTCTGCAACGCCTTTTGTAAATGGTGTTAAAATTCCGGAAGATTTATTCATCTTTCTCTGTGTAAACTTGAGAGAATATTAAAGAGAGTAAAATTAGAAGATAAAATAAAGTGAGTTGCGTTTCACTCTGTACAAAAATTATATATTTCATTCTTTTGATTACTAAGCCTTGCGTAGTTAGGTATGAAAAGAATATAAAATGACAGATAATGAATTTAAGGTATAACATTTTTTAAAACTTCTACAAAGGTAAAGTAAACCTCTTGCTTTGAGCTATTAGTCCTGAGACAAACTGTGACGACACAATATTTCAGGTAGGTAATGCTTATTTTCGGTAAACGAGTGGTGTTAGCACATTAATGAACTTCCCTGAAAAACTAAATTGATTACTTTCTCTACTGCTTACCTATTAATAAGCAGAGAAAATATTTTATTCCATCCAAAAGTTCAATACCACTATTTCACTGGATATACCTGTTTTGAGACTCTATGAAGTCAAAGCAGCATTTTTAGCAATAGGTCTGTGCATGTGGGTGTCTGTATGGACAGCATAATTCAAAATCGAAAAGTCGGTTAAATATCAAACTTTGTATTTAAGCTCACCATCTTCCAATGATTCGACACGAATGTTTTCAGTAAACTCCACCCCAAACTACCCTTTAAATGAAAAAATCTTCACGAATGTCTCTTAACGATTTTCATTAAAATGCCATCTTTTTAATATATTTTCATGACAAATGAAATGCCTATGTTTAATTTTATGTGAGTAGCCTCTCTGCAGTTCTCTTCATTCTGAATGATTTTTGCATTAATTTCATAAACCGTAAGAGATATACAAAATCATACTACAAAAAAGTGTATATCTTGTTACAGCTTACAATTCATGTCATCTTTACGAGTTAAGCATTTCCAAGGTATTCCTTGTTATTGCTTTGAACTTTCAAATGCTTATACATTTCTCAAATGAGAAGTCGCTATTCATTTTTCTCATGGTCATGCAAAGAACATGGAATTTCAAAGCCATCACATAGCGACACTCTTTAAAAACTGACTCGTCTTACCTAGTGCATCATACAAAGAAATATTAAAATGACTAATGGAAGTTCTGGATTGACAGAGGTATATAGAAGAGTAAGCTTTAGTAACAATAGTTTGTAGAAGAGTCAGAGAAAGTCATGTGGGTTCAACACATCCGGGTGTATGGGCGTTTTCTAAAGTTATATCTGAAGATGTCTAAATCGATTTTTAATGAATCCTGAAACATAAAGTATAATAAATATCACTAAGATTATAAGTTACCTTTTCCAAGGCGGGATAAAATGGGCATGATCTAAAAGATCCGAAACGCCTGCGTATTACCCTTTTCGAAATTGTTACTGGACCAAAGCTTATTGAGCAGAAAAGGAAATACGATCTATGTCTAAGATATAGAATAATAAAAATCACATCTGCGTTACCCATTTTGAGATCGTGTATATCTAAAAAATAATTAGTAGAAGGCCGCATGCGTATGCGTATTTGTGAACATATTGCTAAAGAAAAAAGTCCAAATTAAAATCGAATAACTTAAGTTGACTTTCAAGAATGCAAGCCAGAATAATTACTTCCAATACAAAACGACTCTTTAATCCTAAAAAATTAATTATTTTTTTATCTTCCTCTAAAATAACTTTTATTAACTATTTTATTAAAACACAATCTGAACTATTGGCGTGCAGAAGAAGGAATACATCCTATATTTTATGAACATTAACTTCGAATTAACTCAATCTTATTTAATTATTATAACAGTGAAACCATAATAAATACACAAACTTACCTACTACTGTAAAAATGTATATCCCTTAAGGAAGGGACAATTTACTTCAAATTACGCATTTTTACACCAATTACTTCCAAAATATTTGCTGACGTTTGTTAAATGTGAAGCCGAAATTATAAAGTCAATAATTATAATAATCTGGGAAGAATAGCGAAATAAAATAAATAATAAAATATTTAAAATCAGTGCATGTATTAAAAGGAGAAGCATTGGGAAAATTGTTTACTGTTAAAAGCACAGAAAGACCAGACAGGCACAGTTTAGCTAATTAGAGACCAGCCACAGATATAAAGGGTAAATCCGCTGAAGCCAGTTTCTCTTGGAATTAATGGGTGCAGTTGCACTGGCCAGGATGTGAAGGTCACTAGAAGCTTCATGACGCTCAGTTTTGGTGCGAAATGTTTAAGGTGAGAGAGGGGAAGTTAGGGGGCTTTTCCTTGTATCGCGCGTGTGGTGAGAACATTCTCGCTGGGATGCTCGTGTGGTGAGGACACACTCCCGTTGGGACCCTCTTGGGGTGCGGAACAATATTCTCTGGATGTGAGCTTGCAAGAGGATCGAACGTTCCGCTGTAATTGATAATCTTCGTCTTGGAAAAGACACAGTAACATCGTAAGAGTTTAATGATCGGCAAATCTTAAGTCTTATTTTAATGGTGAATAAAAGTGTTCCAAGAAAACGTTCGTGTTTCTATGTACATACATTCACGCATACCCAGTGATTAAGATCTCATGCTCGAGCAGCCGTGGCAAAATAAAAAAAACAACTAGGAGGAGAAAAGCAGCAACCGTGAGGCAAAGGTATTGCTTCAGTGGTTGGAGGACGTAGCGTGGTTGCGTCAAATGCTTCACATTTAAATAGTTTCCTCTAAGATGGTCGTTCTTTTCGTTTCATGAATGGCATATAGCTATGCATGCATATTCTAAACAACTAATAGTCCTCAACCTACATATTTTTACTACATCTATTTATACTATGGTAGTACCTAAAACTATTTCTGACGGGAATCTTTAGTAGATAGCATTAGTGAACATAGAAAGGTGTCTTTATGTGAATAATTTGTCGAATAAGATGAAGAGAACGTTGGGTGGAGAATTTAGTGCACCTTATTCGTATGCCAACAGAGTTAGATTAAAGTGAGAAATAAGTGTTAAGTGCCAAGACTCAAGGTCATAGGGCCAAAGAGCAGAAGTGTGTAAATGTAAAAACAAATGTAGGTTAAGAAAATTAACGAACTATCAAAGACAAAGACAGGAGAATTTCACATTTTAGCTCAAATGTGGGAGAACATATCGAGCTATCCTCCTCTATGGAAAGACCATACTCCTATAGGGATTAAACACTATTATTATTATTATTATTATTATTATTATTATTATTAATCATTCGATTCAAATATTTTCGTTACTGCTTGTTATATAAAACAACATTTTACTGTATAATATTGTTCAGGATGATTTCTTATATTTCTGTCCTTGCATATTAGTATATAATTAGGAGTAACAATAAAACATCATAGAAACCCCTAAAAGCACCTAAATGAAATAAAATAAAGAGAAACACGCTCGGAAATTACAGTACAGTATCGCATTAAATTAAACATAACCGAGCGAGATGACTCCACCTTGCATTCGGGAGTTCAGGGTTCGAATCACTTTGGACGTGTCACCTGGACTTTGGAATTTTTCGTGGTTTTCCCATTGGATAGGGAATACTGTGGTGGGTCCTCTTCTAGTATGACTTCATTTTACATAATTTATTTTCATTTGTTTCGCCTTCTTACGTTTCGGAATTCCAGGGCAAGGCGACGCCGATTGGAGTTTGCGGACTACTCCCTGGCGCTTGGGTGGCTGGCAGTTGTCTCTTCCTCGGAGATGCTCATTCCCGGAAACCCCTGGGTTGCAGGTAGAATGCTCGCGCTGGCGTTAGAGTTGGTGTCACTCTGGAATCATTAGCAATCCCGTTCTTGCTAACACGCAAAGTCGTCCAAATCTGGTAGCCCAGCGTGTTTCCCCTTTATAGCAGGGGTCACGTAAGACACAATGGGCCTATACTTATGGGCTGGGGCACCCCTCCATCTGATTACCGCATGCTATCCTAAATTAAACATAATAAGCTTTATGCTCCCATTTTATTTCATAGTTAACAATGCCTTTATGAGTTTTGCATGTAGTAAATTTCAGACTTATTCATTGTAATTGAACTATTCGAAATATTCTTTATATTTATATATTTTGCTTCCTTTCCAGATATACATATAATATTGTTTACCATTAGTTGAGATATAGAGTTTCATTATGAACTTTAACTAGATACGCCAGCAAAGAAAGAAAGAAGCGAGAGACAGTGGAAGCGAACAAAAGAGGAAATGATGGAAGAAGAAAGAATGTCTTAATACTCTATTTTTCATCCTGCCTATTTCCGTTTTATAGATCCTATTGACCGTATTGTAGTTTACATCGGCTCCAACAATCATTCGAAAATAACAATATTTAAAAAAATGCCTTATTTCAGTCCTAGTGAGGACCTTCATTATGTTCAATTCTGGTCTCGTTAACTGCAGCCAAACGGCCGGGAGGAGGCGGCATGCTGACCACATGCTAGCTCATCTTTGCACTCCACCCACGTCCTTCTGGACAGAGGCAGAGAATGTACTGGCCGTGGGTTAAATCTTGGCCTATTGATTTAATTGCGCTGTTGCGCCATGGAGTTAGTTATTTGCTTTTGAGTCCTGAGTCGCGGCGCAGTGGGTTGGACAGCGATGCTCCAGTTACCGGCCACGGAACGAACCCACCATGGGACAGCGTATTTTTCTGTACCTATATGTAGAGGATTGGCACGGCGCCTAATCTGCATGTTGAAGAATATGAAGCACTATGATTGGTAGCGATGTGTGGATCATAACACCAACATACTAAAATACAAAACCATTAAAATATCACATTACTGAAGAATATGCGTAGTGTGTTCTCGCATATCCATCTCTACTCTTCCATTATATGATCCAATAAAAATCGGGCACAATAATCCCTATAAGAACAGTCTGGTTTCCACTAAGACAGATCTTGTATAGACGCTATACTTGTATAAGCCAACTAATGAAAAAGAAACCAGAGTTAAATTTGCTCTTGTAGTTATAATTTGTTGACTATGATAAGCTCTATATCAGAGCGGATAGACACACTCTGTGGAACGTACAACGAGAGTTAGTTTGCTCTTGCATTTATTATTTTTTGCCAGTGATAAGGCGTATTAGCGGAGTGGATACACACACACATTTTGGAATAAATTTAATGAATGTAATATTTCATCATCAGAGAACACTATAATAAAGTCATTATGTCGTATGGTCATTCTGAAATAACGATCAGCTGTGGTGCAATAATTCAAGTAATTCGAGGGCTCAAGACAAGGTTGTTAACTGTCACCAATTTGATTTTGTTACACACAGACATGAAAGTATGGAGAGTTTTGTTAGTATCATAATATTAAGCTCCTTGTACTCGATCAATCATTTTTTTCAATTCAGGAGTTTGCAAGAAAAATTGTCAAACAGTTTTCAATATGTAACAGGACTGAACAAGACTTGACAAGACCTGGAAAGATTTGCCAAACTGAAACCCTTCAGAACGCATTGATAATTTATCACTAGCAAAACAATTTACTATTTGCATCACGTTATAACAATTTTCAATGAAATATTGTTGTTTGCTAATATTATGTAACACTTTAAAATATTAAATCCAATGAAATTGCATTACGATTTTGGAATACAATAGAAACAACACCAACTGTTAGGTTAACCACACTATATAACGTTGTATTAATGTATACTTATTTTGGAAATCTGCCTGGCAATTATTTTTCATATGCCTTCATCTGCTTCATCGTGTTAATCCACGGAACCCTCGTCGACGAACTGTCATGGCCAGCTTATGTATAACCTCAGTTCGCATACGACCGGGTCCGGGTGGCCGGGTAGCCATTTTTGTTTACTTTTCTCTTTCAGCCATGTTGCAGATTTGTGACGCACTGTAAATACTCGTACTTCATCGGCCAAAGCCATTAAATCTTTGACCGTTTAGAGCATGCCCGTATTTGCTTTCAATACCATCAAAGACATTAAAAGTATCGGGAGGAAGTTGACAAGATAGGTTGTGACAACTCTTGAAAGGTCTTGTAAAGTATTGAATTTGACAAAAATTTGATTGTGTACAAGAAGCTTTAGAACCACATATCATGGAGGGGAAACATTATATATTATTTCCAGATGATCAGGTTCTTCTTGCGGGTTAAAATAGAGTATTACAAACCTTAAAACATGAAAACGAATTAAGGCAAAAGTTATGGTAATGGAAATGAGAAACAATACAAGAGCTAAGGTAGGGATTTCATTTAAATACACAGGAAACGAAATTTTAAGTACACAATAGTAATAAAGATACAAAAAGTAATCTACTCAAATACAACGAGCCTACGTGCGGGCCTCTTCAAGAGGCAGCTGAGTGATCGTAATTATCATCATCATTACAACACAATAAATGGACAAATTAGAAGACATTTAGGAAAACCCACTGGGAAAGAAGTTGAAATAGGTACTATGTAATTATTCATCTCAGCCAGCTCTTCGGTATAATAATGAATGTTGGTTATTAGAAAAGACAGATAAAAGGAGGTTTGACGTAGCACAAAGATTTTTAAGAGGACTTCAAGGTTTAAGATTGCGGGACAGTAGATGAAGCCGATATGGGGAAAAAAAGTTAAAGAAAAGCAGGTTGATACGAAAATATCATACAGAAGGAATAGTACAACCATATAGACATCTCGACTACCGAGGCAGAAGAAGAAACATCGCATAAGAACCTATGATAATAATATGGCTCTTATTCAGTCAACCACTATATAATTGAAGAATATCTCCTGTGGTTACAAAAGTAATAATCAAGCACTATCATTACTCAAGTGAATCATATTAATTAATGCAAATCTCAGAACACAAGAAAGCAGTCATACCCAACAAATTAAAAAAATCTGATGTGCTACACTCACATGACTTTCTCTACTCTTGTACAAACTATTTTTACAAACGCTTATTCTCCATGTGCTTCATGTTAATCGAGATATTGAGATGTTAACCTTAATGCTAATTTTCTTGTATATGCAAGGGGAATTGGTAGGCTTTAAGCGATATTTAAGCATTTTAAGAGCTGGTTGCTATGTGGAGTATTCCATTCTCTTTGTATTACCAGGACAAAAAATGAATAACGAATTCCCATTTGAGAAAAAGTATAAGTATTGGACAATTTAAGAAAATAAAAAGCAATATCTCGAAAACGGTTCACTCAACAAAAAAAAAATGTATATCACATAAATGGTGTACTTAAATACGATCTACGTTTTTTGTGTAGTAAAATTTTGTCTATTTCTTATGGTTTACCAGTTATACAAAAGTCGTTCACAATGAAGAATACTTTTGGAGACATTCCCAGAAAATTCGAGATATACATTTCATTTATCATGAAAATAACTTAAACATATGACATTTTAATCAAAATCGCTAGAGCCATTTTTGAGAAAATTAAAATTTTGGAAAAATGCTCCAAGTAAAGGGTAATCTGGGGTGGGGGTATTTTCTTGAAAACCTTCGTATCGTATCTCTGGAAGATACTGAACCTAAATACCAAGTTTGGCGTTTATCCAACTGCTCGTTTGTGAGTTATGCTCTTCACGGACAGACAGACACACACGGACATGCTTCCAAAAATGCTTTTTTGTATTCTGGAGACCTCAAAACATGTATTTCTGGTGAAATCTCGGTATCGATTTTTGGGTGGAATACAATACTTCCCCTACTTACTATACGTATTAGAGAAAGTAAAAAAATTCTCCCTTTAAGCAGTTTGCAACTGGTTGGATATGCCTAACTTCGGGGCGCTGAATACAGCGGAAAAACATCCCTACAAACAAGACGTGGTAACACAATATGTGTGAATACTATGAGGATACGCTGTTTCAAAAGGATAACCCACAACCCATTAAGCTTAAACTAACATAATTCTAAATCAGGGAATTGCCACATCGCACAGTATTTAATCATCATCATCATTATCTTGCAAGGAGTAACCATCTTGCCTGTTACAATTTCACAGTGCTATGACTACCCCTTCCTCGGACGTCCAACATCTCTTCTACCTTGAGGTTGATAGACATTCACCAAGGCTGGAATTCTTTCAGTACTCATTCGCGATAGATGGGCCCTCCAATTTTCTTTATACTGTACTATTTCTTCATTTTTTCTATTTTAATTTTTACTTTCTCCACTACATATAGTAAGTAGGGGAAGTATTGTATTCCAACCAAAAATTCGATACCGAGATTTCACCGGAAATACATGTTTTGAGGTTCCCTGACTCCAAAAAAAGCATTTTAGAAAACATGTCCGTGTGTGTGTCTGTCTGTGAACAGCATAACTCAGAAACGAACAGTCGGATAAACACCAAACTTGGTATTTAGGTTCAATATGGTTCAATATCTTCCAGAGATGCGACACGAAGGTTTTCAGGAAAATCCCCCCACCCCAGATTACTCTTACATGGAACACTTTTCGAAAATTTTAATTTTCTCAAAAATGGCTCCTACGATTTTGATTAAAATATCATATATTTAAGATACTTTCATGAAAAATAAAATGTATATCTTGAATTTTCTGGGAATGTCTCCAAAAGTATTTTTCATTGTGAACGACTTTTGCATAACTGGTAAACCATAAGAGATAGACAAAATTTTACTACACAAAAAATGTAGATCACGTTAAAATACACAATTTATGTCATATACATTTTTTAAGTGAACCATTTTCAAGATATTGGTTGTTATTTTCTTAAATTTTCCAATACTTATACTTTTTCTCAAATGGGAATTCTTTATTAATTTTTTTGTGCTGGTAATGCAAAGAAAATGGAATACTCCACATAGCAACCAGCTCTTAAAATATTTGACTATCGCTTAAAGCCTACCAATTCCCCTTGCATCTACAAGATAATTAGCAATAAGATTAACGTCTCGATATCTCGATTAACATGAAGCATATGGAGAATAAGCGTTTGTAAAAATAGTTTGTAAAAGAGTAGAGAAAGTCATGTGAGTGTAACACATCAGATTTTTTGAAAAAATTTAATTCAATTTGAGGAAAAATAAATAGAACTCTTTAAAATAAAAACCGTAGGTGCAGAATTAAAAGCTTGTAAGGTAATGACTGCACTGGTGTTAATGTTCGAGAGTATAGTGTTTCAAAACACAAAAGTGCTTTTGTACTGAAAGAACCGTAAGAATTAATCCATCACAAGGCAGATGCAAAATGAATATTGGCTGCATTTGTTTACTCCATGATTGAATTCCAAAATAGCCTTTCTATAATGATCATGAATTTATTTACTATTTATTCATTTGAAGAAATGTGTTATGAATGAATATTTTCAACAGTCTGACACTTTCGTTTTGCATAAGCTATAATTCTTTTACGATGGCAATAATTATGCGCTGTGCCGATAAACGCTGGCTCGAGTGGATATCTGCAAGTAGGCAGTCAGCCGGTAAACTCGCATATATTAGGTGACCCACACAAGCCGTCCTTATTTGAAGTTAGTTTATATCGGATAGCGCGGATTCCAAAAGGTGTGCCTTAGCAGAACTGCAAAGGTGACCCCATGAAGACGGAAAAGAGACCACTGAATGAAAGACCCGGAGCACACTCGATAGAGAAACTGCCTGGAAAAGTACCTATGTGTGAGTGGGGGCACGGGGGTGTTGTCGGTTATTTAATAGGCAATTCCCTCATTAACAAGAATTCAGGATTACTGATTGACGCAAGCCTGAGCACACATACGCATGTTCAGAACACCGCCTTCGAGCCTCACCTGCATTTTGGAGTGTTCCGCGCACATCATAACCATATCCCTGTGTTAGTTATTGATCAACGTTACATTTTTGTCTGAATGACCTGGTTTGAACTGCATGCAGTCGACCATGCGACCTTATTACTACAAAACTACCACGTTAATGCCTGCAGACAGCAGCACTACCTCAGTGTCCTTTCGCTTTGTACCTACACTGCCCATTTGAACAGCAGTGATGCGGCAACTTTTTTTGCATATATATAAAACTGTAAAGAACGGTTTGTATGGGTCACCTGGTAAATAGCGATGAATCCCAGAAGAAGGATTTCTCAGCTGCATCTAATAAAATTGCAATAATCACTTGCCTTTGAATAGAATATGTTTAAAGCTACGTCCTTACAGTGATACATTTCTGACTTTTTTCATACAGTTTACAAATACTCCTCTTATGAAATTGCTGTATTATGTCTTGTTAGCCATTAAGTCAAATGAAAATGCTTCCCTGAACGCCGTGAGAACACCAGAAAATTATTTGACAAGTCCTATGTCCTAAACTGTATTTAAATTGCCTTTATACAGTACTAACGTACAAGATATTTATAATCCTCCTGGAGTTGTCACATTAGTTCGCTCCAGTCAGAACCTCGCATGGCGCTCGAGTATGAGCATGTGGTCATAACGGTTTCATGCACAAAATTAATGGCACTGCATATTTAGTTCATTTTTACTCTCTACCACGTACCTCGTAAGTAGAGAAGGTAGATATTGCATTCCACCCAAAAATTCGATATTAAGATTTGAGCGGAAATACCCGAGAGTCTTTAATTACAGCATTAAAACAAAAAATGTCCTGTGTGTATGTGTGCGCGCGCATGTTTGTGAATAGCATAACACAAAAACGTTATGTCCGACAAGTACCAAACTTGGCATTTAGGTTCAACATCTCCCATAGATGCAACATGAAGATTGTGAAGAAAATTTCCCTCCTCAACTACTCTCTGCATGGACCATTTTTCGGAATTTTCAATTTTATCAAAATTGACTAGCGATTCTTACTAAAATACCGTGTGTTTAAGACACATACACACCAAAAGAAATGTATATCTTTTATGTACTGGGAATAGTGAGGCCGTCTGCCTTCGGAAGGAATTTTGTATATTTTCGTAACTGGTACAGCGTAAGAAATAGACGAAAACTTACCAACATGTTCAGATTTTTAAAATACGTTCATTTTAAATAATTTTTTGTTGGATTAGCCGTTACCAAAGTACACGTTGTTATTGGATTGAATTTTCAGTACTTTGTTATAGCAGTCACTATTCAGATGCTGTATTCAGTAATGAAACCATTTTTGCAAAGAGTTATCTCCATTAACTCGAAGAAGATGAAAAAATACGCTTTTGTAAGAATATTTTGTGGAAGCTATATAAAAACAAACTATAGTGGCTAGAGAAAGTGACGTGAAAATATAACTAAGATTTACTTTCTTTTTTCTGTTTTCAATTTTTTTCCGTTCACTTTTTGACGGCACTGCATTTCCAATTGGCTTGTGAGCATAGGGTTACCACCTCAGCTATAATACATCTACATATATGCAGAATCCTCAGGCGCGAATGTATAGTTTATGTAATCAAAGGTTGAATTTAGCTCCCGCTTCGGAAAAATATCACAGAATGAACATATTTTTGACAGGCTTCTGCCATTTAAAAAGGGCAAACTTTAGATAACTTCAGGCATCAAAGGAGCTCTATGCATCTTTAATTCATATATTCATCAACCTGAAACCCTACGGCAGTGGGAATGGGACGTTAAAAGCTTTGTAACAAAAAACTGTAATGTAAACGCCTTCTGCTCCATTTCGTTCAAAGGTACATACCGCCCTTGTTTAGCTCCATGTGGATGGGTATGCTGCGGGTAAGCGCATGTGCAAGCGCTTTTATAGACCCCCCTGGTTTCATATGAGTTCTGTCTTAGGAGTACAACGCCTAGGTGGAAAAATGAACATTCCTAACTAAAGCATTATAGAGCATACACTTACATAGCATTTATATTATGCTATATATTATAACATATAGCATACAATGGCTCCAAATTACTCTAAATATATCTACAGCTCTAAATGTAAGACCGAGTTTTCTGTATTGTGACGCAGCTGCTATGGCCCAAGGTTATTGGGAGGTCAGCGCCGGGCGGTCGGTGTAAACAACGATAGCGGCCGCTCGCCAGCGTAAACACATCTCTATCGGCAGATAACTAGAAGGTTCTGTAAGTTTCTTCTCTCCCTTCCTCCGGAATGTGTGACGAAATATTTCTAGAACGTTCGAAAGCTTGACTATATAAGCGAGCGCTCTCGCGGGAGTCAGTTGCGCTTTGAGATAAGTTAAGTATGAGTTGAGTTGCGTCGGTCAGTCAGTGAGCGAACGAGTGAGTTAGTTGATGGCGGTTGTTGTGGCGTGCAGCGCGTGCTAGTGCAGAGTGAGGTGTTGTGAGTTCGTCTGGTGTTCGCCTCCCGAGTGAAATGAACCGTCCGTGTAAGGGCTACGTCAAGAAGGAAGTGAAGTGATGGAGAACTGAACTAGTTCATCTTAGTGATGTGAACTCCCAGCAAAGGTGAACTACATTAAAATGAAACAATATCCGTGGAAAACTGGACAAAGTTACAGTATGTTTGGGGTTATATATGGGCTAAACGAACCAACGTTAATACGCCGTGCATGGGCACGGTGTGTTTTGGCTTACAATTTAGGATGAATAAATTGTGTTTTGTGCAACTCTTGGCGGAAAATTACAAATATTCGAATTTTTCTTGCAGTTTTACCCATGGACCTTATAATGCTTGAATCACAGGCCACACACACACACACACACACACACACACACACACACACACACACACACAGAGTGAGAGGGAGAGGGATAGAGAGAAAGCGTGCATAACAGGGATAGGAAACGCAGCTTATTGGAGTAGTAAGGTTACAAAATACATAGGTTTAGGTTGGGTAAAAGGTATACAATGAAGGGGATGAGAACACTTCGCGCCCTAGAGAGAGAATGAACGATCCGTTGACCAAGCAGTCCTCTAGTGTCCACGGGGACTACCCTTTCCTTTGAGCAAACATCCCGCCATCTGTCCGGTATCGACACATGCCACGAAACCTAGAAGTATAACTGAAGCTTGAGAAGGAAATAGAAAGAAAGGAAAATGTGATTATGGTAGCTGAGAAACCAACCCAGCGTTTGCCTACCCACCAGGGAAAACCATGAAAATCCGAAGGACGGTCACAGGAGTACAACGCGGAACCTCCCGTAAACAAACGGCGAGTTCTTTATGCTTCACGTTACCGTGTAAAAAACTCGCTGTGTTACTAAAGTAGCGATTGTATGTGTCTAATATGACCAAGAGTAAAGGTAAGGAATGAAAGTTTACAATCCTCGGCACATATGCCAGCTTAGAATTTTAATGCTTGAAAAACTTTAAACCTTTTCATTGTAAAAATCGCTAGGGGTTTAAACACCTGCATACTTTTCAAGTTGATACTTGAAAAAATCTTCATCTCACCCTCCTCATGCTCTTATTGTTGTATGTGCTAGATGCCTATACGGGCATTAAGGTATTCATTTAATTTAACTTTAGTGTGACTTTCATTCGTAGTTGCAGGTTATTCTAAAATTTCTAAACATTGTATACCTAAGTGCCGTATTTTTCTAAAAGTAAGGAAATACCCCCAGTTATGGAATAATAATAACAATAATAGCCTTTAATCCCTATATATTAGGCTACCCTAAGAGAAGGGTAGTTTGATACGTTCCTCCCACATTTTGAGTTAAAAATCTGGAATCCCTCTTTCTTTGTCTTTGCCTTTGATAATTCGGTTATTGTCTTAACCTAGATTATTTTTACATTTAGAGACTTTTGCTCCTTGGCCCTCTGACCTTGAGTCCCACTCGTTTTAGCACTTGACATTTATTCTCACTTTAATCTGACTCGTTTTGACATTTGACCCTTGTTCTCACTATCACTGTCGTATTCACTCGTATTGACACGCGGTCGCGCCGAGTGTCTTAGTTCCTGTACAGTTGTTCGCGGGCCTACTAGGCGTCGCGGTTTCTCGCCATCCCAGTCCAGGTGCTGCCAGCGTTCCTCTTCATTTCTCGTTCTCGGTCTTCTCGGCTCCCTCTCTCCTCTTGGGTTCCACACCATTGTTAGGCTAGTCCATCTGTTGTTGAGCCTTACTGTGTGACTACCCATTTCCATTTCGCAACTCGAGCTGCGGCCGTGCCGTTCCATTACATTTGTCCTAATTTCTGTGTTTCTTATCCGGTCTCAACACAAGCAAAACGGAGGGTTTTGATGGTTTCACTGAGCAAAACAGAGGTGCACTAATTATGTGTCACATTCACCTGACTTTTCTATCCACTCCTCTAAAAATATTCTTACACGAGCTTCTTCCATTTACGTATTGTTAATAGAGATAAGGTGGCGGCGTGGCCAAGTGGTTAGGCCGCTCGCATCCACCAAGGCGGCCCAGGTTCAATCCCAGGGGCCCGCATGTGGGATTTGTGGTGGACAAAGCGGGGTCTGAGCGGGTTTACTCCGGGTCTCCAGCATTCATTCCACAAATTCCTCCATCATAACCTTTCCTTTCATTCATTTCGCCTTCATATCATCTCATCATCATTTTCGTCACTCTCACACCTGGCTACGGGCCGAACCCACGTTCCGGGTTCTTCGTTCTCTGATTCAGTGCCCATCTGCTTCTCAAAAGGCATGTGACCCTAGGCACGGTTGTAAGTCTTAGGAAGTGTAAGCTTACGAGGAGGGTAAGCCGACAAACTTTTGCAGAAATGGTTTCATTGCACTATTTTCTTTTAGGTAAAAGAGCGACAGTCAATTTTTTGAAAAGCAGGTCGCTATACGATGGTTTTGAAATTTCACTCTTTGCATGACCACGAGAAAAAATAAACGAATAGCGACTTATCACTTGAACAAACCAACAACATCGAATCTTCTGCTTTAAATCTACATTTTTGTGATAGCAAGTTTCTGTCTATCCCTTATTGTTTGCAATTTACACAAAATCATACAAAATTAATTCTGATTATGGAGGATTTTCAGTTTATTTCTTATGCAAATGTATTAAACCTACATTGTTTCATTAAAATAAACACATACTGAGAAAATAAAAATAACGAAAGACTTTCAATGGTATTGTAGTGGAAGGGATTTTGTTGAAACTCTTCGTGTCGTATCCTTAGAAGATGAACTTAAAAGCCAAGTTTTGTATCCATCAAATATTTTATTTACGAGTTTTTCTGTTCATAGATTCTCACATACGCGCGGGCGCACAAACGGATGACGTTTTTCTAAAAATGTTTATTTTTGGATTCAGGGAACCTCAAAATGTGCCTTTCTGGTGAAATATGGTAATTTAATTTTGGGGTGAAATAAAATTATGTGTAAGCAGTAGTGAAAGTAATAATCTGTACAAATGGCAGGAAGATAATATATGTTTTAGCATATTGCTTCTATCCCTCGTTTAAAACCGGGGGAAAGAGCCGAAAGATCCGCTACGTGCACACAACATGCAAGTGTTATCTGGCAAAATGAATTTGAAACTATCCATGCGTTAAAACGGCCTAGCTCGAACAAGTGAAAACAATTGCGAGCGAATTCAAGACCGCAAGTAGAGAAAGGAAGTGCAGCACTATTTATGCGCAAGGCAACAATAATGTATAACAGCTATACTGATACATGCAAAACGATTTATTGAACTGGAAAGCTGGGCTTCCGGTTACTGCTGGCTTCTCATTCGTGCTTGTGCACGTTTTGTTAGTATAATGTTGTCGTTGCGGGCTATTGGACAGCGGATATTTATAGTATCTCTGTCTTTGTGTAGGAGTAGCAGTTTAGCAGAAAGAGAACTATCATGTCTTCCATCCCTTCGCCAACTAAAGAACGAAATGCGGGCGTCCCTTTCATTGTTAACAGGTTCAACGTTAGCTGACGCAGTAGACCCGCAGGGATGCTGTAGATTGGCCCACCGTAATATCGTCCCTGCTGACGGAGGGTGAAGTAATCAGCTGGCCGCCATCCCCAGAGAAATGCTACGTATCTACTGACCGAGTGAACACTGATACAAGGGCTTGGTTGCGCTTATCTAAATGAATAGCTGGCTACGTGGGATCGCAAAACGCAATAAAGAGATCCATATTTGCTCTAGCATTAAGGCCTGTGTTTTATTGCAAAACTTCAGAGCTCATAACAGAAACTTACAAACATTCCTTATTGTAGGTGCTAGCAAAAGGAGGGAAGCCATTTTTCAATTAGTAAAAGCTGCTAAATATCACCTGCAGATATCGCAGTAAAACCAAAGTAATGGCGTTCCATGGACAAAAACCAATAAGAAACAAAATAGTAGTAAAGAATCCTTTAATAGAAGAAATAATGAGCTCGATGGCTCCGCAATAACGTGTTAGGCTCACATTCGGGACGTCCCGGTTCGATTCCCAACGACGGGCCACTCTTGATCGTGGATTTCTTAGGTCGGTGGGCGAATGCCGGGTGGTTCCTCTTATACCACGAATTTTCTGTCCCCATCGTATCCTTTCATCCGTTTTATCTTCATGTGTTTCAGGGTTATAGGACCAGGTGTCAGCAATTGGTGCGTTTGCGGCGGGATGCTTGAGTTTGCGTTGATAAAGATTTCTCCCTGGGGCTTGGATGGCCAGCTGGTGCCCACTAGTATTTATTCGGCATTTCTTTTTGAGTTGTGCTGTTTTCAGACACATACACACACATCGGGAAATGTTTCTAAAAATAATTTCTTTGTTCAGGTAGCCGCCAAACATGCATTTTCGGTAACACCTTGACATCGAATTTTTGGGTGAAATACAATACTTCCTCCACTTACTGCAAGTACGTAGCAGAGAAAGTGAAAATAAATATTTCTGAACATCTGATTTTGAATTGCATCATAACAGGATCACAATAATGAAAGAGATATGTGTCGTACATTCCTGTTGTGGCGACAATAATACTGTATTATTATTATTATTATTATTATTATTATTATTATTATTATTATTATTATTATTATTATTATTATTATTATCATCATCATCATCACTCGGAATAAAGCTAAACATAACTTTGAACTTTTAGACCAAATTTCCTTCAATTTCTTATATTACAGTGTGTTAATGAAGTATTTAATATTGCTAACAACTGTTTATTTATTGATTTGATGAAAAAAGTGAAACCCCGTATTTAGCTATTATAAATAACTTCGTTATGCTTTACATTATAAGGATCATATATATATATATATATATATATGCATGTGTGTCTTGTGTAATACGTTATTCTTTAAATAACAGCAATACTTTTTTAATTTTCTCATTGTAAATATCGGCCATGTTCAAATGTTTCTGGATGTCTTAAAACGTGTCTTATCAGATGTAGAAGTGAGACCTTTTGGTGTAGTCTTCTGTATAGGGTCTTTCAACAAGAGTGTCCTATCTTTGAACTTAAATAAAACATGTGCTATAAATTATAGAGGTTTATTTTTTTATTTTGGAACATAATTAATGTCATTACGTGTGGAAGAGAACATCAGTTAAGTGACCGCCGCGACTTCGTTGGGTTGCGCGTATACGGTGGACCCAATTTTCAATGACAGAAGAACGTAAATTAGGTCCAACTTCACGAATAACACGCGTGATGTTATTCATAAGATCATTTACTGTTTCTGGATTGTTGACATAAACTCGAGATTTAACATAACTCCACAAGAAATAATCCATCGGCGTTAAATCATATGACCTCGGGGGCCAGTTAGCATCCCCACCACGGGAAATAATCAAACCTTTGAAACCTTTAAAAGAATGAAAAGGTATCGAACAATGAGAACCATTAATAACGGATATCTCGGAAATGGTTTATGCCACAAAGGTTGTTTGGAATAAATTGCGTGTTTTAAGGAGATCTACATTTTTTGTACAGTACATTTTCGTCTATTGTTCAACGTTTACCAATTGCTTCTGAAAGAAGTAGGCTTTACAGGATGTTCCCAGAATATTACATTTTATTAGTCATGTAAATATCCATAATATATGGAATTTTAATCAAAATCGTTAGAGCTATTTTTAAAAAATAAAAAACTTTGAACATCTTCCATATAAAGGGTAGTTGAGGTGGGGTATTTTCTTCGTGTAGCATCTTTGGAACATACTAAACTTTTAAATGCCGAGGTTGATATTTATCCTACGTTTCATTTTTGAGTTATGCTGTTCAGGAACACATTTACGTTTTCTAAAAATGCTTTTCTTGGATTCAGGGGACCTCAAGAAATGTATTTCAGATGGAATCTCATATAGCATTTTTGGATGGAATGCAATACCTTCTCTACTTATTATATACATGGTATAGAAAGTAATACATTTTTGCTTCACCATATACACGAATCAGTCATCCTGTAAAATCACCATCAAGAGTTTCCGTTAGATATTTCTAATAACCTCTTCATGACATTGTTTTCCTAAAATTAATATGAAAGCAGTTATTAGCTATATTCCATACCTCATTAACGCACTGTACCTAAAATTTTAGCTAAGTATATGCAGTAGTTTTAATATTAAAATTATAAGTATTTAAGTACCTGCATATACCTATTGTAACTTTGTGCGGATTTAAAATGTATTCACAATTTTTTTTTAAATTCTTGTATATATCTTCTTCTTCCACAAGGTATAGAGCTGTCGACCTGTTCCGCTCTCAAACATTTCACTCCGTCTAGTTCTCGGTCTTTCACTTGACGATACCTTCTGGGTTTATAATATATATTTCAATTTCGTACATGAAGTAAATTATTTCGTAGGTACAAACAGACGGATACAGCGTCGCTAATAGGTGTCCTTTCGTAGCTAATAGTGTAACCATGCTGCTAAATAATATATCCTTATATTCACCTTTAAAATAATATTTTCACAATCGGAATCGCTAAACTTTAATTTAAAATTAAAAATTAAACTGAGTTTTATTTATGGACGCTCTGTAAATGCTGTGTTCCTTAGCGACCCATTCTATATTGGGCGTGAAAGACCGATAATTTTTCTCTGTGGCCCCTTTATAAGGCTTGAGGTTCTTTTACGTGCCGTAAATATACGGCACGAGACCACTGGCTTTACTTCCCTTCCGAAGGAACCCATGCTAAGGACTTTTACGCCCCCAAAAAATCTATCGCCCTCCGCCGGGTTTGAACCCGTAACCTCGGGAACTAGAGGCTAGTACTGTACCAAGGAGGACAACTTGCATTGCCTCCTCTACTGGTTGAACATTTTTTTCACTATTCACTGCTCGCAAACCGCGGTTTGTCTTTGTCATCATATTACTACATATACCTGTTTCTATTGAGGTATAGACAGAAAGCTGAAATATATTTAGAGTAGATGCCTTCCTGCCTTAATGTCTTCTACTGTATTTCCTAGATCCATATTTTACTTACGTTTTATACGTAGTGAACTACTTTATAATGCTAGGCTGGTTCTGGCTGAAGCTTTTGCATTGTTGCCCTTTGCCTTTATTCAGATCACGTATACCAGACCTTTGCCGTGGAATATGAGCTCTGCAACGGCGATGAGAATGTATTTTATCTTTAAAGCTTTTTCCTTTAAGTGAGCGGTTCATATAACAGAAAGGTTTACTCCATAATAATATGCTCTGACCCTTGAATGTGTTTACGAATTCAAGTCTAAACCTAAGCGTATCTGGGTATGTCAAATTGCTAGTTCGAATGCATACTGTGCAGTTTTATACACAGGCTGTAGAGAAACTACACAATTCTATTTAACGATAAACTCAGGAGGTTTAAACGTTGTCCAACATAAAAAAAGCATAATAACAACGGCTACAGGATATAAAACTTTCTTTCGGATAACTTTAAATCACTTTCTTGTATAGAGTTAAATTTCTTGAGGAAAATAGGACCTTCAACATATCCGTTCAGAAAAGGCTTGGTATGCTGAGTAACTGAAATGTGCCACATGCATAACGTCGCCTAACGTCATGTGTAATACAAATGGCAATCATTTTGAATCCGGCCGGAAAGGTGGCAGCCCAAATTCTCCGGAAATAACTTACAGGTATGAATGATGGGAACATGCTGATTCATTGAGAGCATAAAAAGGTTACGGAAGTGAAGTAAGGTAGGCATAGACCGCAGAATCGATTGGCTGAGGAGTAGAGTATATGTGCATACAAATATTCTAGGCGCCAGATCAAGATGCGTGATATATTCGTGGTATATTCGTACTATTCATTCATTCATTATGTGTTTACTCTCCTCTTATGTAGGACTTACACCCCCCAGGACCTACAAGCGGGTGCCTGGGGTCAGAGTGTCGAGAAGCAGACACTCATGGATCCAGGATGGGATGAAGGAAGTAGATGAAACGAAATGTTGGTGAAATGGATGAGCAGTTGGTGGAATGAATGGCGGGGGAAACCGGAGAAAATAGCCCAGACGCCGCTTCGTCCACCAAATCACACATGCCTGGGATTGAACCCGGGCCGCCTCGGTGGGAGGCGAGCGGTCTAACCACTCGGCCACGGCGCCGCCCGGTATATTCGTACTAGTGCACTAAATATCAAGAGTAGAAACTCAGCCTTTTCACATTATTTTTACTCTTGCAATTGGGTGCTCCATTGCTAATGTACAACAATGTAAAGCATTTATTTCAGTACACATACATTCTCTGAGGTTTTCCTAGATTTGTGCTCCCAAAGATATTAGTTATGTGATTTCTGGTAGAGAAAATCAAAACTGATATCCGCTGCTAACCTAGCATGATAAGAGGTAACCAAATTCACATCTCTTGGTCTAAGGCAATGAAATTCAAATAACAATTAAACTCATATGTTACCAGAACTTTAATACTTTCTGCTTTACGGCTGCTGAGTTATCACAATAATTAAGCTTCAATAGTAAGCAATGATATTTGTTATTTTAACCCAATGCTTTTATTATCAAAATTTAATCAAATGCAAACATGTATATTTCACAATGCTGAGGCGAGGCATGCTTCCGCGGGCGTATCCTTTTGTGCTAGCTGGCGCATGATTGGTTGGGGGGAGAGGAGCAGGCGCTCCTTACCAAGGAAACGCGGAGAAGCCTAATTGGCAAGGAAGCTTCGAGACTTAGCTCCCTACTTCTCGGCGGTGTACGAAGTTTCCATAAGTCCGTGTGGATAAAAAGAGAAGATTATTGTTGCGGCAACAGGTGTTATGCTTTAGGCAGTTGCTCAGAGAAGAGGAATCCTGTGTTCGACACTGAAATGAGTAAAGTGTGGAAGAGATACAAGGACGCTTTGCGCTCATTACATCGCTACAAGCAAGAAAAGAAACTTACGAGACACAGAACCGAACCAAGTCACGATATTATAAGACTAGTAGTGCAGTACTGATCACGGATAGTAACACTTTTAACGAACCATCTTAATCCGTTTTTCTCAAAGCAAATGTACTCATATCAAGCAAACATTGTTGACAACGGAGCCATGATTCATTTCGTATAACTGTAGACCAAAACGCAAATTTGAAATCATTATCCCCAGAATATTTTGCCAAAGTTAAAGGAGTTCTTCGCTGTATGAGGGTTATGTTTTATTCTTAGTCTCGGTGGGTTTCTGTCAGTCTCCTGGTTCTGAAAAGATCCTATTTGAGATGAGGTTTGGGTTTTCTTGACTAAGTTTATTTTCGTACTTGATAGGAAAGAGGTATTTTAGGCTTTGAGTTCATTTTGATTTTAAAATGATAGTATTTTTTGTGACATGTTGATTAGACTTTTCTTTAGTGCCTCAGGGTACCTGAGAAGGGCTTTTTATGCTTTCAGGTAACAAATATTTAAGTGTAATTGATGCCTCTGACAGCTTTGACAGCTCTCTCTGTATTAAGAGAATTTCATTTCATATGAGCTTTCTTTTCTAATGTTTTGTCCGACAGCTATATGTAAATGTGCACAAAATCTGCACTGTCTTGGTGTGCTATAATTTTTTGAGCGACGTCGTATCTCAGGTATAAGAAAGGAAGTATATCAACCAGTTTAATTAAAACAGTATATATTTTCCAAAAGTGCCACACACTTATCTACACTAATCCCTTCACATTGTGACGCCGTAGCTCGGACTCC
The DNA here is from genome assembly GCA_030765065.1 of Deroplatys truncata. Lineage (NCBI taxonomy): Eukaryota > Metazoa > Arthropoda > Insecta > Mantodea > Mantidae > Deroplatys > Deroplatys truncata. The sequence goes on along the minus strand of CM060978.1, from coordinate 212,645,176 downwards.
TACCGAAAGTTACAATATTTTTACAACTGCCTCACGTTCTCATGTTGATATTACAATGAAAATAGCACACACCTTATCATAAAATATGTTGGAAATTTTTTCCTCTTCTAGCCACACATTTCTGGAATATTCTCAGTAAATTTTCTGTCACATTTGACAATTCGATATCAGAATTTCAAAGGAGTTATCGCTGATGTTACAGTGTAAATATATGTTTTCAGGCCGTCTAAATCCAAAAAATCAACATTTTGGAAAAAATTCTAAGTGTATTTGTGGTTTTTTTTTCTGTGGACAAAATAAATCAAAACGAAAAGTTAAAAAAATACAATTCAGTATTTAGATTCAGTATCTTTCAAAGATGCTACACAAAAATTTTCAACAAAATCCCCTAAACACCACGCCACCCTTTAAACGGCAAATAAAATGTATATCTCGAGTTTTCTGAGAATAGCCTGTAAAGTTCTTTTCCTTCTGAATGATTTATAAAATTGGTGAACCGTAAGATATAGACAAAATTCTACTATACATAAAATAGGAATTCTACAAAGCACACAATTTAGGTCAAATAAAACTTTTTGTGGCATTTCCAGGATATTGTTTGTTTCCAGAATTTCCAGTATATTCCTTCTTATTGTTTTAGTTTTGAAATTCTTATACCTTCTTCCAGTAGTAAGTCGCTATTAATTTTTTTCTCGTTGTTATACAAAGAGCTTGGAATATGAAAACAGTACATAGCGATCAAATTTTAAAAAATGTGAATATTGCTTTATCGTAGATTTCGGTGTAGGATGGGTGGTGTCGCTTGGTTATGGGTGGATGCGTGGGCGTGTGTTTTGGTTGTAGGTCCTTAGCCCCTCGTGAGTTCCTTCCCCTTTTTGGTGGTGACAGGATGTTGGACCGGGGAAGGATTCTTACCTCAGGGGTTTTCAAGTAAGGAACATGCAGGCAGCAAGTAGACGACCTTTGGTTGCTGGTCATTTATTCTTGCAATAACAGGTAACATACTGCTTCCCTTTCACACGGTTTCCCTCCATCCCACATGCAAGACATAAGCCGATTACTACTCCCAGTTATTATAAGTTTAGCCACTGTCAGCTATATTACGTATCACCAACGAGTTGTCGCTCCTAGCCATGAAACACCGATTCCTGTGATTTTTGCTTACTCACTTGCCTTGCGCTATATGTGAACTTTGATAATGTAGGCTTAATAATTTTGACGACCACTACGTTGGAGGTGTAACACTTAGCGTCTTAACATAGTGATGGTAGAGCGAGAGTGTCTTTTCGCCTTCACAGCTCCTACCTCGATCTGTCTATGATCGTTTTCTATTTCACGTCCATTTTCTGGGCGACTTGGTTTGGTTTCCTAACCACGTGATTTATCACGTCGGTTATTCGCTGCTTTCTTTTCCTCCCTTAATTTTTATTGGCGGCTTTCCTACCAAGATTAGTGCAAACTTCTATTTTATATTTGGAATATTTTATTTCCTGTCGGTCATTTCTAGCGTTGGTTTTTACGCTCAAGTGGTTTTGTAGACCGATTAAGCACGTACGTTCTGGTGCCTCTGAGTTGCATTGGAATGTTCTGTCTTTGTTTTGCGGGTTACATGTTCGGCAGAATTCTTAAAGGGCAGTAAACCTTTTCGGTGTGCCCCGTTATAGCCTCCGGCTCTCTTAACAAATACATGTTTCTTGTCTACCCTTCCGCAAGCTTTAGCTATTGTGAAATGTTTTCCTTTTACTACGTGTGTAAATAATTTAATGTGTATTTATTATATTTATTATATATGTATATAAGTGTTTATCCGACGAGTGTTTCTGCTTCAAACTCAAGCATCCTTATACGTACAAGTAAATGAAAGCCATGTTGATTAACCACATTAATATATCAACATTTTTTCCCGTTTACATTTAAACGCACATTGACGCTCAAATTCATATTTCTAATACCTGTGGGGAATAAGAAATGATTCCGGTTAAGAAAGGCTCCCTGCCCCAGCCAGGACCGAACTGGGGTTGAAAATCCAGAGCACTGACCTCTTGACCGCAGAGGCAGTTAATGAAATGTCAATTAATCTTCATACCGTTGCTTTTATTCTTGATTTCCTTCACCAAGCTAATTTTGAATACTTAATAATAATTACTAACTCTTAATTTTTGCAGATTATTCTTCCAAGGCAGGTCATTCAAAAACCTTAATGGGTAATAAACCGCTTGCATTACAATTCGTTTTAAGTCGTTGTGGAAGATGCTGCAGCATCTATGTATTATTTTGTAATGATTGTCTACCGATGCCATTAGTTCTCGCAGACCTGATGGAAAACGCAACAAGTCTGAATTGCCTCATCTTTTATTCTTTGGGGCGAATAAGGTAGACTTGTGTGTGCCGGAGGCGTTGTCATGGTTGGAACATTTCCAATGCTCTCTAAGATGGATGTCCTCTAAGTGGAAGAAAGATTAAACCATCTCCCCGTCTTGCTTCCAGAGAGGAAGAGGGGGAGGAAAGGAATTTATGTGCAATAGAATTTTTTGTTGTTGTAGAATAATACAATGGGTGCCTTTAGGAGTTTTTGTCCTGCGTCATAAAACTGCGAAGAAATTCGTCTTGGTAGCAAAATGAATTCAAATATTATTTATATAACACAAACTAATGTGAGTAAGCTATATGGCACTGACTTACTTGTGATGAACCTTTGTTTGAGTTTTTTAGTATGTGGGGATTGTATCACAGTGAACGAGTCAAACATTTTGAAGAAGTTTAAGAAAATGCAGACCAAGATTTGTCTCTCTGCTAAGTATAGTGTAAAGTATAGGGTTATTCAAAAAGAAGGAACAGACTTTAAATATTTATTTCTAATGAACGACAATAGATAGCGACACATACGATACATTACTGAATAGAGGAAAGTTCGAAGCTTTAAGCCTTACTATTATTTCTATTCAGTGCCTACAGCGGCGCTGGGTTTGTTTACGATAAAATGGCGACGCCACAGGAAGAGAGTCAATCCATTGTTTCATTGTAGCGTATATTTCGTTATAAATTCAACAATGAGCCACCTCGTCATAAAACATTTACAATTGATACAATAAATTCATAGCAGATAGTTGCGTATGCAAACGGAAAAGCATTGGTTGTCCTCGCATAACAAATGGTGCTCATTTTGAACCCATAAAATAAAACTTTGAACTTTTCTCTGTTCAGTGATGTATCGCATGTGTCGCCATCTATTGTCGTTCATTAGAAATAAAGTCTACTCCTCCTTTTTGAATAACCCTATATAGTCTTTGTCCTACGATTGTTTTTATACTGTTGAGCAGCATTGTGCTCCTTATGAGGAAGGAAGAAGAATGTTATGGACTTTCGGTATCTCTTTGGTCAGAAAGAATTATCACTACGATAATGCATATTTCTTTAAATTAGCACTCTTTCATATGAAAAATGCTGACGCAGACGTAGTACATTGATCTTGAAAACCTGTAGTACATCTCCTAAGGAGATACGAGTTGTATGAAATAAATATACCAATGTTCGTCGAGTTGAGGTAGTCATTGGTAAAAATCAATGCATTTAGGCCGTAGTTCTACATGTTATAATTATTTAATCTGTCTCGGTTTCGTTCGTGTTATCTTATTTGTTGAGCGCCTGTTATTGTTTTACTATTTTGAATTTTTGGGTTCTTTGTCCTCCGGCTAGCTATTATTACTCAGTCGAGCAAATCTCTTAAACAAGGTGCGTAAACGGAAAGGAGTTGTTACTAAAAGATAACACTGATAAAAGAATTTGTTTTTACACTGTTATTGGCGTCACACTTAGTTAATTTCACAGATTTACTTTTCATACACGCCTGACTGAAACAGTTATATTTTCGAATGTAACTGCAATCACTTATTTGCTGCGCATTATTAAATCGCGTATTTCAAACTTTGTAACTAACTATACGACGCGAGAGATTCTGTAGAATTTCGTAACGTATACTTCGTGATTGCTTCTGTTGAACTGCGCGACGTGTAACCCGTGGTTGATTATGTAGAACTACGCGACGTGTAACTCCTGTATGATTCTGTTGAAATGTGTGATACTTGTCTCTGGCTTTAGAATTTATACTCCCTCACCCCGATATGCCTAAACATTATAACAGAGCTGCTATTGGTTAATAAAGCGCGCCAACATTAGCGTCTATTGTTTTATCCAATCAAAATTACGAACACATATGCTCTAGGGAAGATATTCCCTCCATTTCTAAAGAAAGGCACGCTAATCTGACGTCATTTTGTTTTGTTTCTTCTAATTGATAAACAACTCACACCCTCGCTCATTGTTACCCGCTCCTTTTGTCAGTTTCAGTGAGGCCGTGTAAACTTATTTCCTAACAATGCTTATAATTAACAAACATCTCAAATCATTGTCATACAATAATGTTAATTTACACTACAATCACCCTGGCATTTACAGTGTTGTGATATAAAATACTGCCTCATATGCTCCACTAGAAACATAATTATAAATATTTACAACTTTTTTTGGAAATTTTATAATTGGGCTTTTAGTCTTCTGAATCTTGTAACACACGGTATTTATCACTTGTACGTAACACTGCACACGCATTTAACACACGTTATATATCTTGGCTTTTTCTCGGCACTATTCACTGGCTCGGGTCTAATGTGTTTATATACATACATCTGACATTAGAATTTTTTATAGCAAATACTGTATCCTGAACTATTTAGGTCACTGTTACAAAATGGTTATACTTTTTTAGATTATTTACATAGAAATTTATACACTCAAGATTTTTAACCTGGTTCATCTTGTAATTATTGAACACATTTACCAAAGTATTCATCCTCTACACAAATATATTTATATCTCTTAATTCTAGAAATAATTTCACATTATCTTTGTAGTACATAAATGTTTGGTTTAATTATCTTTGCCCTTTTTATTGTTTTGTACTTTATATTCACAATACTCTTTGAATTATATATACATACCTTTACTTTAATATGACATTAAATTTTCAGTATTACATGTTTCATTTCAAATGTGGTTACAGTTTACTAAGAAAATGTTCTTTTTCCCCTTTAAACATTTAATTCTGTCCTGCATTTATTTCTCCTTTCTTATGACATATATACATAGTTGCCCTCTTACATTCCAATACTTTGTTCTGCAGTTCCGCTTTAACTATCTTGGATTTGCTTTTTGCATTTTTTTATTAGCAGTCATTGCTTTTCCCTCTCCTGGATCAAATTGTCCATGGCTAAGCATTACTCGTAGCTGTATCGTAACCTTCCAAAATCTGTTCATGAATAACCTCCTAAAGGATTCATATGAAATTTCACCCCCTGATACCATTTGTAGCCCTGATACCATTTTATGATCCAAACATCTTTTGACAACTATCATTTTCAATGCTTTCGGCATCTTTTTAATTTGAAAGTACTCTGACAAGTCTGCAATAAACTGTACTGGATCGGAGTTTTCATTACATTTTGGAAGTGGCAAATCACTTAAGATATAATTATAGTTTTGCATGTCCCTTATTCCCATATTTAAATTATCCAACGTTACTTGTACACTCTGAGTTTCAGCGTGATCTATGGATGAAGCCGCCGAGTCACTCACATTATTAGTCATACCTGAGAAACTACCTCTATTATTATTTTGTACATCAGATAGATTAACATCACATATATTGACCCTTGAATTCAATTCTAACCTATTTACAGCACCTTGCAGACTTTCTATAGTCTGTTCCAATTTTTTATTGTTCTCATTTTGAACAGCTTGGTGCTTGTTAATTTCAGAAGTTAGTTTTTGATTCAAATCTATAGACAAAACTTTAACTTCTTCAGACAACTTATTTCTTTGTGTTTCCGATTCCTTCTGAATTTCACTGTAACTTACACCTGAATTAAATCTGCATTCATCTCTCTTAGCTCACTTGAAATGCTATTCATTCGACTTCCCAACTCTGTACATTTTACACTAACATGTTCAAACTTAGTATCAACCTCACTTTTTTGGTTAGATATTTCCCTGCTCATATCTGACATTTTCTTTGAAACTTTTCCTATCTCACTTGCTATTATTTCCTGATTTTCATTTCTCATTCTTATCATATTACTATCTAGCTCCATAAGTTTCTTTTCAATTTCTTCCCTGTTTTGATCTAATTTTTGCTCTAATTTTTCATTACTCTTACCAATATCTTCCATGAATTGACCTGTAATACTCTTAGCAATATCTTCCCTTAATTTCCTATTATTCTTTTCCATATTTTGAGTTAGTTTTTGTTCTAATTTCTCATTACTCTTACCAATATCTTCCATATTTTGATTTAATTTTTGCTCTAGTTTCTCAATTCTCTTATCCATATTCCTTTCTAATCGATCTGTAAAATTTCTCAGCATTTCCATCATCATACCAGCATCAAAATTAACATTTCCTGCTATTCTATTCTCACTTTCTTCACTAATATTTCCTCCGTCAAATCCTACATTGTTTGAGCTATTTTCTGTCGCCTGTATTGAATTACAGCTAACTGTTACATTATCCCCTTCCATAATTATTTCTTCAGTATTATTAGTGGACATTGTTTTCTTAATCCTGGCACTTCTCAACAACATTTAATCTTTCACAATTTTTTTTAGGATACACAAAAAATTTACATTTTTCTAACTTTTTATGATGCTATCTGATGATGTTGCTTTGATGTCCAGCTTCCTGCCCCTCTCCCCTAGATGTATATGTCGCCTCTGCGTCGTGCTACGATGGATCTGCGTCGTCTCGCTGTCTTGTTGTCGAATTCCACTGTTGTCATCTGTTCACGTAGTTATGATGTCCTCTCATCCGCGTCGTCGGTCGTTCTGGTGGTTGTTTCTGGGATCTGTCTTTAGTTAATTGCACTGCTCCATTCACTCCACGTTCTGGTTATTATATCCCTTTCTGATTAATTCGCCCCACGTTCTGGGAACCAATTTGTCGCGGTTTCGTTCGTGTTATCTTATTTGCTGAGCGCCTGTTATTGTTTTACTATTTTGAATTTTTGGGTTCTTTGTCCTCCGGCTAGCTATTATTACTCAGTCGAGCAAATCTCTTGAACAGGGTGTGTAAACGGAAAGGAGTTGTTACTAAAAGATAACACTGATAAAAGAATTTGTTTTTACACTGTTATTGGCGTCACACTTACTTAATTTCACAGATTTGCTTTTGATTTACGCCTGACTGAAACTGTTATATTTTCGAATGTAACTACCAATCACTTATTTGCTGCGCATTAATAATTCGCGTATTTCACATTTTGTAACTAAGTTTACGACACGAGAGATTCTGTTGAATATCGTAACGTGTACTTCGTGAATGCTTCTGTTGAACTGCGCGGCGTGTAACCCGTGAATGATTGTGTAGAACTGCGCGACGTGTAACTCGTGAATGATTCTGTTGAACTGTGTGATACTTGTCTCTGGCTTTAGAATTTATACTCCCTCACCCCGATATGCCTAAACATTATAACAGAGCTGCTATTGGTTAATAAAGGGCGTCAACATTAGCGTCTATTTTTTTATCCAATCAAAATTACAAACACATATGCTCTAGGGAAGATATTCCCTCCATTTCTAAAGAAAGGCACGCTACCCTGACGTCATTTGTTTGCCACTTCTAATTGATAAACAACTCACCCCCTCGTTTCCATTGTTATCCGCTCCTCTTGTCAGTTTCAGTGAGGTCGTGTAAACTTATTTCCTAATAATGCTTATAATTAACAAACATTTCAAATCATTGTCATACAATAATGTTAATTTATACTACAATCACTCTGGCATTTACAGTGTTGTGATATAAAATACTGCCTCAAATCTCATGTTTTTGTGATCAGAGACAGACACGAAATTTAAGAATTCAACACTTGTACAGGGTACCGCGGTTAGCCTTCTAGAAATTTCCAAAGTATATCGTTAGAAATTTAAACACGACGATCGCAATGTAATAATTGTATAGGCATTTAATGTATACTAATATTATAAATAGAGAGCTTTTGCATATGTGTATGTGTGCAGGTAAGATCTCGAAAAACCATTAAACACATGTTGATAATCCTTTCACCATTTAAAAGCCTTTTTGTTAACTATGGAAGTGTACTATAAGCCAGCTTATAATTTTATACCTTAAATGATTCAAAATAATCGGATGTGTTACATACACATGGCTTTCTCTACCCTATATCGTTTATTAGTACACATACAACTTATTCTTACCAAAGTTTATTTTTGTATCTGCTTTATTTTAATCCATATAAACCTTTGCAGAAATAGCTACATTACAAATTTTTATAGATACAAAGGGAACAGCGATCTTCAAATGTTGAACTACTCGTCATCAAATAAACAACATAGGGCAACCAAAATGGTGGGCAGCGGGGTTGCAACGCGAATTATCAAAAATTGGCTTAAATGATATCTGGCAAAGGGGTAATGAAAATACACACAGCGCTGTAAGAAAGGTCAAAAGACGACTATGCGATATAAACAGGCAGAAAATCGAATCTGAATGTAGACAAAGATCAACATTGGAGCTACAAAATGAAATAAAAACTAGGTGGGGTAAGGAAACATATATTTTGGAATTGAGTATAAAACAGAGGACTGGAATAGCATGGCTTAGGTTGGGAGGGTGGAAAGCTCGCAAGATTGTTGATAACGATGGCAGGAGGATTTGCCCATTATGCGGGGAACAAGAAGACTGGACGCATATTTTGGCAGCATGCGTGCAGACGGAGGGTATTAGGAAAAAACTATTACCGGAAGTATTTTTGGCTTCCAACAGACGGAGGACAGCATGCTGGGACATGATTCTAAACAGCCAAAACTGGCCAAGCTTGGGCACATACTTAATGGAAGTACGTGTACTAAGAGATAAGGTGTTTATGTAATTTTTCTTTAAACATATGTGGTGCTTGAGTACATGTGCGCGACTGTGTGTGTGTGTGTTTGTGTGTGTGTGTTTGAGTGTGTGATTCAGTGTGTTTGTTTTTCAATTTTATATGTATGTATGTATATAGTGCGGTGATTGTAAAAAAATAGTTGTTTTCTGGTTGATACTGCAAGTCACGTATACAGACCAGGTATTTATCTAAAGAGCATGTACGGTCTTATGACCCATGCGACTGTGTTATGCAATTAATGTAATACTAAATACCTAATAAATACCACCACTACTACTACTACTGGATGTTATACGCTGGCCTTAAAAATTCCATACTGTTTCCATGCAATCGCCAGAAACGACTGAAAATCCACCAGACTTCAAACGAATGACAAACTATTGAACAAATCGAACCATCAGTAATAGATATCTCGAAAATGGCTGACGCCACAAAAAAGTTATTTGCAATAAACTGTGTGTTTTAAAGAAACCTAAATTTTTTGTGTAGTGCGTTTTCGTCTATCGCTTAACGTTACCAGTTAATACAAGATTATACAACATTTCTTCGGAATAAAGAAGACTTCATAGGCTATTCCCAGAAAATTCAAAATATACGTTTATTTGTCAGTAAATGTCTTTAATACATAATCAAAAGCATTAGAGCAATTTTTTTTTAGAAAATCAAACCTTTCGAAAGAATATTCCATGTAAAGGTAGTTTGCGGAAGAGGGGATTTTCTTGAAATTTTTCGTGCCGCATTTTTGGAAGGCACTGAACCAAATACCAAATTTGGTTTTTATCCGATGTTTCGTTTTTGAATTATGCTGTTCACACACACACACACACACACTACGGATCTTTTTCTAAAAATGCTTTTTTTTTCAGGGGCTTAAAACACGAATTCCCGGTGAAATCTCGGTATCGAATTTTCCTCTACCTGCTGGATACGTGCTAGAGAAAGTAAAAGCTAAAAAGGATTTACAATATCTGGATATTAGAATGTGAATATGGAACAGTAAAGGAGCGTGGAGTTTTTGACTTCGAAATCTCGGTATGTAATTCTTGTGTGGAGTGTAATACTACCTCTAACTAAGCGAGATGGCTCCGCGATATCACGTAAGGCTCGATTTCGGGAGGTATCAGGTTGGATTCCCGGCTAACGTCCCCCTGACCATGTGTTTTTTCTTGGTTCTCTCGGATCGGCAGACGAATGCTGGGGTGGTTTCTCTTCCACAACTACTATGTCCTCATTTTATGTACCCATCATCTCCTTCATTGTCATCTGTTTCAGAGTTGTTGGACCAGATGACGGTGTTTGCATGTTTCGGCTGGACGGTGGATGTGCACTTTGCGGAGGTGTCTTCCTGGCGTCTGTCGGGAGTTCTCAGTGAGGATCCACCTGCGATGTGGGACTCTTTGGGGGACCGCCGTAGGTTACGACCTTGTCGGATACGTTCGAACTGGAACAGTTAGGGATGCCGTCTTACTGGTGCTCGTCATCCGGATATGGACGCACTTCGGAATTCCTCCGCTCATACCTTCCTCAAGGGTCACGGAAGAAGCACAAAGGGCAGGGAACCTACGTGCGGTGCTCTGCCTGGGGTTGTGAGAGCCCTCTGTTCGTCCGTACCTACTTTTACCTTCACCAATACGTCTTAGAGAAAGTAAAATACGATATATCATCATCTCCATCCCAGTATTAGGTACGAGGCACGTTCCGGTTTTACAGGTCGATCCTCTTTTGCAATATATTAAAGAAAGGTTTAAATATTATACGCTATAAAACTGTTCGAACTGTGTTAATCATTTTTAGAACATTGTATGAATTTTTCAAGAGTGTCAAAATTCACCATACCATTGCTTAAGCTTGTATCATAACGATAGTACCTGCGTCTTGCTTATGACTTTCAGTATGTGGAAGTTTTGTGTTCGCTAATAGTGATTGGCATTGAAAAAATTCGCGTTCAAAATCTTTGATCCTACGGTCTCAAGAACAGATTCAAAATATTGCTCAGTAATCTAATCGGCTAGGTTCAAACACGCTGGACTGCGCTTTCCATATCCTATTGCACGCTTACTAATGCTTCCGATATATTTCTCTATCCAAAGGTTTGTGGCACAAAGAATAGGTAAAGTAGGCTCTTCGAAAGTACACATCTCGAGAAGTCAAAGATCAAACTTGTAGAATAACAGAATCCTTTCTGATACTTGTGGGTAGAGAGGGGCTAAAAAGGATTGAGCTGTTTTAAACATGAGGGCAACTCGTTTTATTGGAGAGCTTGAGGCATTGAGCATCAGTTGCACGCAGTGTTATCGAGTTCCCTTGCAAAAGACAGACTTTCGAAAACTGCTCTGGGCAATCGACTCCAAAATTTGTCTCTCCATCCCTGTCTAGACTGGCGCGTGCACAGCGTGGATAGAAAAATAGAACCGTTGTTGATGTCATGGTTCTGAGACTGTCCACGTTCTGTGAATCCCACCAGTTGGGAAACCGCACACAAGTTAGAGTTTAATTAGTAGCTTGTCAGATAACGCAAACTTTAAGAGCCAACGGAGCGATGGTGATGTGTTTGTGTGCACACATAGCTTTGGCAGTCACGTCATTAGCTCTGCATTGGATTTGCGAGATAACTTTTTGTTTACCTCGGTTCCAATCCAGAAGCAGTTTAAACTTTATGGCTTCTATAGCTAGAGTGTTTCACTCCTTAACTTAGATTTCGTTAAACACTCTAGTCAAAAGCATTAACGAAATGTATTATAATAAATGCCTTTCAGTTGAATTTTCAGTAATGATGCTGTCACAAGAGCTTGTAGAATGCAACAGTAAGAAAAATTGACAAACCGCAACAAGGAATTAAAATGGTATGATACAATATAACAAATTTGGATTGCAGATCTTACAATCTCAAGTGGTAATATTATAACGGCCCGGAAAATACCGGAAGCTACATGGGTAGTGTATCTCGGGGGTACGGTACCTGCCTAGGCGGCGTGCAGCTCTCGGGAAGGGGTTGTGGGCTGTAGGAGCAAAGAAAACTCGGGTAACGCTCCTACCCATGTCTTGGGCTCTTTTATTCTAGCCTAAGGACCTACGGCGTAATCGACATCTACCTCAACTGTGTTACATACCTGGCTGTTAGCGATGTGGTTTTTTATGCACCAATTACAGAAAGACTTGCCGCGAAATTGCCTAGCGCCGTATCTTCAGGTGGTCTCTCTCCGCGACCTCAATTTGGCCAGCTTAAATATCTTATGCTGTGAGGCGTCAGCGTTCTGTTAAACTAGATTTACCACGCACCCCGATTTCAACATTACCGCGAGTGTTGCCTCTCTGTGATACCTCACTACATTCTCAGCCCTTAGACACTACAATATACCTATGCTTCTGTTACCGATTGCACCAAAAGCTGCCGATTTTTCTAATTTTCTATAGTAAGGCAAGACGATGACAATCTTATTAGTCTAAAGTAAATTTCAACACATAGTGTGTGAATAAAGGTTACCTAATGAAGGATGTGATAGGGGAGGAGAAATGATTGGTTGGAAAACGTTGTTATGTACAGGTTGGCTAAAATATATAACTTTAATTTAATTAGAAATAAGCAACAGAAATCTAATGTGATACATCTATATGACTTTCCTGCCTTCTATCGTTTATTAGTGGCTATACAAACCATTCTTACTAAACTTATTTTTCTATCTACTGTATTTTAGTGCAAATAACCCTTTGTTAAAATAACTACATTACACATTTCGTTATACATACAAAGAGAACAGCGATAGCCAAATGTTTAAGAACTGGATGCTATACCCCGCTTTAAAATTCCATGCAATCGCGAGAAACAATTGTATGTTGACGGGACTTCAAGTGAATGGCAAACTACTGAACAATTCTAACCATTAATGGATACCTCAGAAATGGCTTATGCTACACAAAAAAACCTAATAAAATAAATTGTTTGTTTTAAAAGTAGGGGAAGTATTGCATTCCACCAAACATTGGAAACCGTGATTTCACCGGGAATACATCGTTTGAGGTGCCCAGAAACCATATGAAAATGTTATGGAAACATGTTTCTGTGTGTGTGAGTGTGTGTCTGTGAACAGACACCTTTTAAAGATGCGAAAATAAGATTTTCAAGAAAATTTCCTACCCTAAACTACCCTTTATATGGAACATTTTCGAGTTTTTTTTATTTTCTCAAAAATGGCTCTAACACTTCTAATTAAAATACCATAATATAGTAAGTAGGGGAAGAATTGTATTCCACCCAAAAATTCGATACCGAGATTTCACCGGAAATATATGTTTTGAGACCCCCTGAATCAAAAAAAAGCCTTTTTGGAAACATGTCCGTGTGTGTGTCTGTGTGTCTGTGAACAGCATAACTCAGAAACGAACAGTTGGATAAGCACCAAACTTGGTATTTAGGTTCAGTATCTTTCAGAGATGCGACAGGAAGGTTCAAGAAAATTTCCCACCCCAGATTACCCTTTACATGGAACATTTTTCAAAAATTTTAATTTTATCAAAAATGGCTCTTAACGATTTTGATTAAAATATCATATGTTTAAGATATTTTCATGGCAAATAAAATGTATATCTTGAATTTTCTGGGAATGTCTCCAAAAGTATTATTCATTGTGAACGACTTTTGCATAACTGGTAAACCATAAGAGATACACACAATTTTACTACACAAAAAATGTAGATCGCGTTAAAATACACAATTTATGTCATATACGTTTCTTTTTGTTGAGTGAACCATTTTCAACATATTGCTTATTCCCTTAAATTTTTCAATACTTATTTTCTCAAATGGGAATTCGTTAATCATTTTTTGTCTTGGATATGCAAAGTATATTAATCTGTGGCAAAGAGAATGGTGCTGCACCTAACAACCAGCTATTAAGATATATGTCGATGCTTAAATGCTAATGTATTTCTATACTGCCCTTGCAATTACAAAAAAGGGGAACATAGTATGCCTTAAGATATAGTCAAATATGTTAAGAATTTGGTCACTATGTGTAAAATGTAATTCTCTTTGCATGTCAAAAGATCGTTTCTGCAAATGTTTATCTCGATTAATATGAAATAGATGGAGAATAAGAGTTTGTGAAAATAGTTTGTACAAGAGTTGAGAAAGTCATGTGAGTGTAACACATCAGATTTTTGGTGATAATCATTTGAGTGTAGATAACTTGAGTCCAACTGCTTAAGAATTCTAATGTCTGGTAATACTAATAACTACCATTAATTTTTACTAAGTTACCCTGGCTGCAAAGTGACATTTGTTGCTATAGTATCACTGTATTATATGTATATGCAAACTTGCTAATCTTAGAAAGCTGTGAAGTCTGTAGTAGTTCTCATTAAGAACCATGGCTTCTTGCTACTGTATAATATATATTGGTAACGTTTAACTTTATCTAAAGTAAAAACTACCAGCATATCTTTTTCTATACTTTCAGCATCAAGTTGTTTTATTCAGAGCAGGAATGAATTGTCCTTAAACAAAATTTGATTTATCCTAAATTAGCTAAAACCTTTGCGTGGTCACATACGTGGATTGCAGAAAAGGTATACGTAGAAAACTAGGTACTCTTCTTTAAAACATTCGCGTTTTATCTTGAGACTGCTTTCAGTCATATACTACGCCGGTACGAGACCTTGCTTATCAAACGAAAATGTCCTCTAAAATTCAATATTAACGCCCCTAATCTTTGAAGTACACGTAGTAATTCAAAGATTGTGCTTGTGAAATACATGTGCTCGAATGACATGTACTGTTGGGCGTGCTCCTTAATTCTTATGGATTATAGTGAAATATTTTTTGTAGTTCATTTTTACTTTCTCTACTACGTATAGTAAGTAGGGGAAGTATTGCATTCGACCCAAAAATTCGATACCGAGATTTCACCGGAAATACATGTTTTGAGACCCCCTGAATCGAAAAAAGCATTTTTGGAAACATGTCCGTGTGTGTGTGTGTGTGTGTGTGTGTGTGTCTGCGAACAGCATAACTCAGAAACGAACAGTCGGATAAACACCAAACTTGGTATTTAGGTTCAGTATCTTCCAGAGATGCGACACGAAGGTTTTCAGGAAAATCCCCCCACCCCAGACTACTTTTTACATGGAACATTTTTCGAAAATTTTAATTTTCTCAAAAATGGCTCTAACGATTTTGATTAAAATATCATATGTTTTAGGTATTTTCATGACAAATGAAATGTATATCTCGAATTTTCTGGGAATGACTCCAAAAGTGTTCTTCATTATGAACGACTTTTGCATAACTGGTAAACCATAAGAGATAAGACAAAATTTTACCGCACAAAAAATGTAGATCGCGTTACAATACACAATTTATGTCATATACATTTTTGTTGTTGAGTGAACCGTTTTCGAGATATTGCTTGTTATTCCCTTAAATTCTCCAATACTTATACTTTTTCTCAAATTCGTTATTCATTTTTTTTATGTCCTGGACATACAAAGAGAATGGAATGCGCCACATAGCAACCAGCGTTAAAATATTTGACTATCGCTTAAAAGCTACCATATTCCCCTTGCATCTACATGAATATTACCAATAAGATTGACATCTCGATATCTCGATTAACATGAAGCATATGGAGATGTAAGCGTTTGTAAAAATAGTTTGTACAAGAGTAGAGAAAGTCATGTGAGTGTAACACATCAGATTTTTTCTTTTCGCGCTTATAGGAGGAAAGTTTTATGTGCGACTGGAGCACTGCCTGTCATTCTTTGGTTTTATTTGGGCTGGGGGTGTTCCAGTTTCGTGGTGAGGTCAGTTGGGCGGTTCAACTACGTGCCTTAAAGATTTGTTTTCAGGCTCTTCACTTGTACATAGGCACTGCAATATAAGCCGGCAAGATGTATGCATGTAGTTATTCACTGCAAATGGGTATTATCTGGTGGCAGAGTTAAACATACAAAATAATATTACAAAAATAAGTGCACAAAAAATAATAATACAGTGAACAATAAACAATAATGTGAATAACTTTCTATCAACACTCATATTGTTGTAGCTACCAATGCAATATAACAGCTAAAAGTTTAGAAATAATTGCTTTACTATTTACGCTCATTAATTACCTATCCAGTTAATATAGTGAATAAGTTTACCATTAGTATGCACAAGTTTATAAAATTTCAAATATACATCGAAGTAACGTTTATAATTAATTATCCACACTTATTCTATTCATATTTTTCCTAAATTTCTTCATGGACAGAGGAGTGCTCTGAAAGGCTGCTACAGGCAATTCATTGCATTCTTCAATGGTTCTACTAACAAAGGAGAATATTCCTATGTCAGTTCTGTGCCTTCTTCCCTTAATTTTAAAGAAGTGGTTTCTTCCGTAATTTGTCGGGTTCTCCAATCCTTCATTAACGCCCACCCATGCATTTAAACCAGCATAAGCTTTAATATGCATAACCGATGCCTCTTACGCCGAAGTTTTAAAGGCTCCCATTTAATTTCCTCCTCTTTTGTGGGGCCAAAATATTTACCTCTTTTTATGAATTTTATAGACCTTCCCTGTATCTTTTCTAACGAATCAATTTGATTAATTCTATACGGCTCCCAACATTCTGCTGCATATTCCATAACAGGAAACACTAAAGACATATAGGCAATATTGCGTAATATGTATGCGTTTTTCCCGACCAAATACTTGCGGGCTTCGCCATTTTCTGATCGCTTGATTTTTCTATGGGCGCCCCTTTACCCTTTTTTAATACTTTGCTTCTTGACACACAAGCTGAGAATTAAATTTGTAATATAGTGCTGTTCTTATAATCCAGTATCAAGGTTTACTTTCAACTTAATGAAATTTTTAGCGTGCTTCTTAGTGTATTTTCCTGGTTGATGTCAACTCAATTATTGGCCTTGTAGGGTTTGTTAAATCATATATATATATATATATATATATATATATATATATATATACATACATATATTGCAGCGGTACCGTATAGGAGGTGCTGTGCACCGATTTGGCGGCACAGGATTTAAGAAATAGTCTCGGTTCGATGCTAGCTCAGGGGCTCGCATGGATCTTGTATTCGTGGTTAATACAACTGGTTCATTTTCCTGCGCGTTTATTTCCCGTCACCGTTTTAAAATCTGATTTCTGATATTACCTCGCACACACACGCACAGATTTCTTTGCTGTTGTGCTTCCTACAATCACACCTATTCACCGGCACTCACATTTATTTTCAGAACAACCTCCAAGGAAATACCACGTACATGTGTTATCTAAACTCTCCTGCTTCTTTATTTCAAATTTCCTATCTCCCCATTTCACAATCACCTGATTTATACCTTCTTTCCTATTGGTTGTCTGCGGCTATCAGAGCACTGACCCCTTCCTATGCATCGTTTTTTCAGGCGACCTAACGGTACACTAATAAAGTGTATTCTGCTCTCACTTGGCTAAAACTGCGTTTCCTGCTGGCACTGTCTTTTCAACCCATATTCACATTTACAGTAATACTCGCTTCCCCGTCTTATTTCATAATACCATTCAAATTGTTATTAATATTTTTCCCTATGGTTATCATTTTGTACTAGGCTACGCAGAACGTACTGGCTCAACATAGATGTACATTTTTAGTGGTGGAACATTTCAATATGCAAACAGACATTGAGGTACACATTTATTACGCAATAAACACTATATTATGTGGACTGTAACTACCTGTGCTACGTATTGTACCTGTTATGTATGTTTTCAATATAAATATGCATATACGTTATATATGCAAGTTCAAGACAGTCACTTGTTAGTAAATTGACCTGGTCGACCCGTCCTTTGTGGCCTTTCTAGGTATTCTTTCCACAGTTTAATAAACCAGTGAAAGAAAGAGGCGTATAGTGCACTACTTAATGGTATTTTATTGAATTATATCTTAAGTCCATGGACTGCGTATGTTACATTTGAATGAAAATGCCTTCTGCTGGGTTTACTGATATACAAGTTCGGGATTTAGGTTGCTTCATTCCTAAACTCCACAGAAAATACGGCATAGTGATCTCCTAGGGTTCCCACATGCTTGACAAATATATAGGATGTGGTCATGGTATGGTTGTTTTCACATAGGCTAAATTGCTTATCATAGTGAATTTTTGGCGTGCCTTTTACAACCCTCGCAAGTATTGCGGTAACTTTGGTCTACGGACAAAGCATATATGTTCTCACTGGGGCATGATGGTGCATTGAAAGGAACATCGAGATCTCAGGAAGCGGGGCGTTGGGGAGGTTCACGACATCAGGAAGATAGGGAGGGAGTGTGTTCATTTATACTGTTTACAAAGCATTTGGGTTTTGTTGACTTGCCTGAGGGTCAAGGTTAGTGCAGGACGTAAACGAGATACAACATTATGGCCGTTTCTTTGTCAGACTTTGGCGTCATAAGCTGGACACTGTAAAAGGAAAAAGAGCAAAGAGAGAGAAAAATATTTCCAAACTCCCCACCGAGAGCAAACACACTCTACTTGCACGTCATGGGATAGCAAGCAATTTTCCGCAAATGGAAACAACTGTCATCTTGGATGAAAAAGGCTCTCAAACACTGGAAACTTAGTGGAAGCATAGAAAAATAATCGCGAAGAATGTTTACAGTAAGTACTAAACCAGAAATATATAGAATACTTAGTTCCGTTAAGCACTTATGGGTAGACTAAATGGATAAAGTTGAAAAAATTACTTTCTTAGTGTTTGTCTAGTCTTATAAATTGAAATTCCCTGTATAATTTGAAGCCGAAATTATGAAGTCAATAATTATCATAATAATCTGAGAAGGATAGTGATATAAAATAAATAATAAAATATTTAATTTCAGTGTATGTATAAATAGGAGAAGCACGGTGAAAATTGTTGACTGTTAAAAGCGACAGAAAGACCAGACAGGCACAGTTTAGCTAATTAGGGACCAGCCCCAGGTATAAAGGGTAAAATAGCTGAAGCCAGTTTCTCTTGGAATTAATGGGTGCAATTGCACTGGCCGAGATGTGAAGGTCATTAGAGGCTTCACGACGCTAAGTTTAAGGAGAGAGAGAGGGGAAGTTAGGAGTTTTCCCTCTTTGTAGCGCGGTGGTGAAATTCATTGTGTCCTGAGCGATTGGTGAGAACGGGACGTCATTCTCGTCGAGTTGTGAACATTGGCGGCGAACATGCAAGAGGGTAGAACGTTCAGCTGTAGTTAATAATCTTCGGTCTTGGTAGAGACACAGTAGCATCGTATGCATTTAAAAGTGATCGGCAAACCTTAAGTTTTATTTTAAATGGTGAAAATAAAAGTGTTCCAAGAAAGCGTTCGTGTTTCTCTGTACACATCCACGCATACCCAGAGATTAAGATCTCATACTCGAGCAGCCGTGGCAAAGTATAAAAAAAAAACAACTAGGAGGAGAAACGGAGCAATCGTGAGGCAAAGGTAGTGCTTCATTGTTGGAGGACGTAGCGTGGCTGCGTCAAATTTCTTATATATTTTTACTTTCTCTACTACGTATAGTAAGTAGGAGTATTGCATTCCACCCAAAAATTCTATACCGAGATTTCACCGGAAATACATGTTTTGAGGACTCCTGAATCCAAAAAAGTATTTATGGAAACATGTCTGTGAACAGCATAACTCAGAAACAAACAGTCAAATAAACACCAAACTTGGTATTTAGGTTCAGTATCTTCCAGAGATGCGACACGAAGGTTTTCAAGAAAATAACCCCATCCCAGACTACCCTTTACATGGAACATTTTTCGAAAATTTTAATTTTCTCAAAAATGGCTCTAAAGATTTTTGATTAGAATATCATAGCTTTAAGATACTTTCATGACAAATAAAATGTATATCTTGAATTTTCTGGGAATGTCTCCAAAAGTATTCTTCATTCTGAACGACTTTTGCATAACTGGTAAACCATAAGAGATAGGCAAAATTTTACTACACAAAAATGTAGATCGCGTTAAAATACACAATTTATGTCATATACATTCTGTTTTTGTTGAGTGAACCATTTTCGAGATATTGCTTGTTATTCCCTTAAATTTTCCAATACTTATACTTTTTCTCAAACGGAAATTCCTTATTTATTTTTTTTGTCCTGGTAATGCAAAGAAAATGGAATACTCCATATAGTAACCAGCTCTTAAAATATTTGACTATGGCTTAAAGCCTACCAATTCCCCTTGCATCTACAAGAAAATTAGCAATAAGATTAACATCTCGATATCTCGATTTACATGAAGCATATGGAGAATAAGCGTTTGTAGAACTAGTTTTTGCAAGAGGAGAGAAAGTCATGTGAGTGTAACACATCAGCTTTTTTCATTTTAGGCACAATTATTATCTTTTAAATATAATTTTAAAAGTGGTACTGCATCTGCCACTTTATAATTTCAATTCTATACCACTTTACAGCAAAAATAATAAATCCTATACTATCTAAAGCACAGATAAATTTCAGCTCACTTTTTAGGAGAAGATTTCCTCTACAGATTTACACCACTTCTGAGCATGACAGCTTCCATGTATCCAAGCTGTTTGATGTTTGCTTTGTAAATACACGTGGGTTTTCTTTCTCCATTTTTACTTTCAATATTATTTTATCTGAATGACATTTTCTGATACAAATGTAATTTTGATATGACAAAAAACTCCGTAATTGTGTTATTGATGTACTTTCGCTAATAAATTTCTTGGTTTATTTTTTAAAAAGTATCTGATAGAGTTTAAAATGAAAGTAATTTTTCTTCCACACAAGCCGTGTGTTGGACAGGGTTGGAAAGTTAGAATCAGACGACTGAAAAATTCAATGTCATAGAGGGGGGTTTGAACCACGGGTCTTGCGGTCTCCGTCAGGCACTTTTAAAGACTTACAACATTGTAGGTCGCCATTGGGTATGTCATCTCAATACAATTTGAGATCTCCTTGTGGTTTACCGGGAAAAATGCGAGTCAGTTGGGGAATTTAATGTCATACTGGCAAGTTGTCATGGTAGCTCAGTGGTTAGAGAAACCGGACACAGACCGAGAAATCCGTGGTTCAAATCTCGGCTATGGCATTGAATTTTTCAGTCGTATGATACTACCTCTCCAGGGCTTAAAATGTTTTATACAATTAAGAAAATGTCATGTTCCTTAATAAACCACATTATTGCATAAAGGTAGACCAGTGACTTAGAAGGAATGTGTCTACGCGTGTAAATATTTTAATGTGATATGCCAAATAATTTGTCAGAAAATGGGTTATAAGTTAGCAAATTTAACAGTGATGGCATAGAGCTTTTTATCGCCTTTCATGTGCTACTCCCTCAGTAATTGAAGTTAGATGGGAAGCGAGTCGACAGAGTGCATAATGCTTTTTTGTAATTTTAGGGAAGACGTATTGAGCTCTTTAGCCAACATACGAGTATTACAAAATATTTTATAAATTTCAAGTAGTTATGAAAATTTCTGTATATTACTCAATCAATAGTAAGCATATCTTGTGAAACATTAGAACTATTGTACATTAGCTGCATTGTACCAAAAGTTTGACATGTGATTGTACCAGAAATAGACTTTTAGAACCACGAATACAAAGGGAAAGTAGCTTTATAAAGAAACGTATGTGTTGAAAACTATGAAAAAAAGTGAAACAAATACCTAACTTCATGATAATTTAGACTGAGTCGTTACTTATTAATTCCCATCACATTAGCGCTAGATGTTACCTCAGGAGCGCTTTCGGGAGATATGTTTATCCCATCATCAGCTACGGCCGACTACCGGACCGTTCTCTTCCCTAACCCCAAGAAGTATTTTATTAGACGATTCTTCTGCCCTATGTTGTGAAGAATTGGAGATTGGTGGTGTTGGATTTGTTGCCATCTGTGGTGAAGGTTGGGAACTCATCAGTCTTCTTTTTTCTCTCTTGTAATCTGATTGGATCAGATGCATTAAGTAGTCTGTTGGCGGTATTTCAAAATTCAAAGCATTCTTAATGTTGAGATGAATAAAAACGTTTTCCCAAATTCCCAAGTGTGAAGGAATCTGTATAGATTTTAATACTTTTATCTCTTGTCCTATTTCATGCTTACTGTTCCAAAAATGGTTGGCCACTGCTGATTTCATTTTTATATTTCTTTGGTGTTCACTTAATCTTTTTTTAAAATACCTTTTAGTTCTACCTATATATGAGCCTTGGCAATCATGACTTGAGATCTGATAAATGGGAATTAATAAGTAACGACTCAGTTTAAATTATCATATGATAAGATCACAAAAAAATACTTCTGTTCATTATAATATAATATAACCAAACTTCATATTCAAATCCGACATATTTTAAACATGCAGGATGAATAATATCATGGTACTCCTTTCACAGTAAGCAGAACCATTTACTTCGAAAATGTGTTGTTATTTTCTTCAAAACGTTTAAATAAGTTGATTTAAAATATCACATGATTACACATTCATAGTATTTCTATACACAACCTGTGAAGTGCTTTGTTTGGATATAAATTTGATATGGTAACTTTGTATCCTAGACAAAGATTTACAGCGAAAAAAGCAGAACTATTTGAAACTTTTATAAAACCTTTTGCAGTACAGAAAACTTACGAAGTATTGTCTTTTATTTATCCAAATTTTTGTACATATAGATTTATTTCGTGTGCCATTTATGTCACATGCTTAATGATATGCTGTTTGCTTTTTCACATAAACTTTTTTTTTGCGGGAGGGTGCATTCATTGCTTAGCTGCTATGTCATATCCGAGACCTCGACTGAAACGTTTAATGGTGTTTTACTCTTTGAACTTATATGTTAGGTTACTGTAGATTTTCAACTTATTTTCACACGCACATTCACACTCCGGAGTCTATGTGTCAGGGAATAATTCTAATTTAAAAAAATTTCCCACCCAAGCCGGGAATCAAACCCAGGACCTCGGGATGAGAAGTTAACTTGCTGACCACTGGAGGCAGTCCCCACGTAAACTTGTTACTAACAAAACCATTTTATGATATGACAGACAAAATGCTGTTCCACATCTTGCATGTAACCAAGTAGCTATTGCCTAATTTGAGGCTAATACTAGCAAACACGTATCTTGATAGACTAAAGTGCACAGAGGAATCACTTTTTCATGAATATGAATGAATAGTGTGTGGGTAATGGATCAAGTGATACTTACTGTATTCGACAAACAAATTCTATATTGAGATTTCAACGTAAATACATGTTTTGAGGTCGCTGAATAAAAAGGAATACTTTAGAAAAATGTCCCTGTGTGTCTGTGAACAGCATAACTCAAAAGCGAATGTCAAATAAATACCAAATTTAAGTTCAGTAACTTTTAAAACATTCAACACCGAGGTTTTCAAGAAAATTCTCTAACTCAAACTACCCTTTACATCGAACATGATTTTCTAAAAAATGACAAACGATTTTTACTTTCTCTACTACGTACAGTAAGTCGCGGTAGTAGTGTATTCCACCCAAAAATTCGATACCGAGATTTCACCGGAAACATGTTTTGAGACCCCCTGAATCCTAAAAAAGCTTTTTGGAAACATGTCCGTGTATGTGTCTGTCTGTGAACAGCATAACTCAGAAACGAACGGTCGGATAAACATCAAACTTGGTATTTAGGTTCAGTATCTTCCAGAGATGCGACACTAAGGTTTTCAAGAAAATCCCCCACCCCAGATACCCTTTACATGGATAATTTTTCGAAAATTTTAATTTTCTCAAAAATTGCTCTAACGATTGTGATTAAAATATCATATGTTTAAGATATTTTCATGACAAATAAAATGTATATCTTGAATTTTCTGGGAATGTCTCCGAAAGTATTCTTCATTGTGAACGACTTTTGTATAACTGGTAAACTATTAGAGATAGACAAAATTTTACTACACAAAAAATGTAGATCAGGTTAAACTACACAATTTATGTCATATACATTTTTTTTTGAGTGAACCATTTTTGAGAATTGCTTGTTATTCCCTTAAATTTTACAATGCTTATACTTTTTCTTAAATGGAAATTCGTTATTCATTTTTTTGTCCTGTAATGCAAAGAGAATGGAATGCTCCACATAGCAAGCAGCTCTTAAAAGATTTGACTATCGCTTAAAGCCTACCAATTCCCCTTGCATCTACAAGAAAATTATCAATAAGATTAACATCTTGATATCTCGATTAACATGAAGCATATGAAGAATAAGCGTTTGTAAAAATAGTTTGTACAAGAGTAGAGAAAGTAATCTGAATGTAACACATCATATTTTTATTATAATATTAAAGTATTTATCATGACGAATAAAACGTATATTTTGAATTCTCGGGGAACAGCTTATGGAGTACTCTACATTCGGAAGGAAATTTATATAATCTGGCATAATGGTGAACGTTAAGCGATAGAGAAAAGGTAGTACACAAAAAGCAGACCTCTTTAAAACACACAACTTATTTCAAATAATTTTTAGTGGCATCGGTCGTTTAATGGCTTTTTGTTCGAATTATTCAATACATAGTCATTCTTTCAGTCATGTCGATTTTAATTTGTTTCTGGAGATGGCATGGAAAGAGTAAGGTAGGCATAAAGCATCCAGTTCTAAAATTTAACTATCGCTGTTCCTTTTGTATATATAACGACATGCATAATGCGGATATTTCCGGAAAGGTTTATCTCGATTAAAATTGAAGTAGACAGGCAAATAAACTTTCGTAAGAATAACATGTATACTCACTAATAAGCAACAGAGGAATGTGAATGTAACACATCACATTTTTAGCATTATGTTACCCTCTACATTTGACGAGCAGCAATTCAGTAATTGGCTTCTTGCTGTGTTAAACTCCTTAATCAGTTTCTTAAAGGGATGTGCACACAAGAGACGGGTTGTGTTCTGAGCTTCAGAGAAACTGAAGCAACAGGGAGCCACGTTAAGTTCCCACTTACATCTCTAGTTGATGGCAACGGAAAATGCTGGAAACCTAGTTCTGTTTAAGTTAGCCAACTGCTTAATGTGATATTTATTTTATCATAGTTTACGTATGTCCCACCAGCTCCAAAATGAAGATGCATATACATTGAATATACATAATTCTGACTAGCTCAGATAATCAAAGTATGTATACATAATGTCAACATCCACGTCTTCGTAGTGTTTTCCACATATACATTTATTTACTGTCCCAGTTAAAAAGTAGTTTTCCAATATAGATCAGAGAATTAAGCGTATGGATAAAACTATATTAAACGTGTTTAATTTTTGCTTTCATAAACGTTCTTATTCTTGAATTTCACTTACATCCTTCTTAAATGCCTCGCGCTTTAATTTTCATCACGTTTAAATACTCAACCTTCTTTTTCTCAGCTCCTTTTTTTAGTGGGGTAAGCCTTAATTTATAACGGTACTCTTTCAAATAGGCCATTCGATTTCCCTCCTATAATCATTTCTCAGAATTGTTTCTGAATTTGGTCGATCTGTATTCCGGGTTCTCAATGATAAGATAAAATTAAATTCTGTCCTCATAATTATTCTCCTTTAAGTTCTACCTAGTGAGATGGCTCTGGGTATCGTTTGAATCTCGCTTTCGGGAAGTCTGAGATTTGATTCCAGTCGCGCCGGCTACTCTTACCATGGTTTTTTTTTCGTGGTTTCCCCGGTCGATAGCGAATACTGGGGTATTTCTCCTACTACACATTTTCTGTTCATCATTTCCTGTCCCATCATTTAATTTTATGTACTTTATCTCATATACTTCAGGGTTATAGGACCAGGCTCCGTAATTGGTGCGCTGCGGCTACACGGTGGAGTGTTCCATGGAAAGATTTCTCTATGGTGCTTGACGTATCGGCTGGGGCGCCTTCCTGGAAGCGGCTCGTTTCATTTTGGGGCCACCAGGTTGAAGATGGCGAGACAGGATCGCCGGCGTCAGGATTGGTTTCATACTGGACCCCAACCTTTCTGGTACCCCTATGGTCCTTCCCTCAGCACTTCTTCCCAAGGGTTACTTTGGAGAACAAAGGGCCTCGGTGATCTACGTGTGGTGCTATGCTCCAGTGACTGGTGGCCCCTAGTCTCACTAATGCTAATTCTTTAAATTCTGGAGACTTTGACCCTCTTTATCTTATTAAATACATCTGTTTTGGAACTGTGTTATCATAAATATGAAGCATAGCGTGTCACAAAAGGAGCGTTTGGTAGTAAAGTTGGTGTTTAAAAAATATATATATTTAATTAGCCATACGTAAATATCAAGCCTTAACACCGTATTTCATTATACATATTCTGGTTAAAAATCTGATGAAGTACGGTTTGGGATAGTAGTTATATGTATGAAATAAACCATAGTGAAGAAGTGGAAGTATCTATATCAAATAGTGATGTATGAGGACGATAATTAGTTTCTTCAAAGACATAACCAAGTTAATATGGATTATCTCCTGTGTCTATTGTTAAGAATAATATTTTCCTGAGTTAAGTGCCCATTATTTTTGTGAGTTTATCTGTTATCGTATTTCTAAATCTTTAGTAAACTATAAAAAACAAATTAGTACCTATAATAACTTTTAATCACTATGCACTTTTATTAAACATATGAATTCTTATTTTAAAATATTAATTTTCTCAGGGCGTTCATCGTGAAATTTAAAATTTATTAATTTAAAAACATAAATGGAGCACTGAGAATTTATCAATTTTGCAAAAAGTGTATACTGCAAGCTTCATTCATAAAAAGCTTCGTTTTCAACCCAGTGTATCTTAAGACAATGTGGCTATGAAAATCCAGAAAATTCACACTTTTCTTCTCATTGCCTTGAACGTTTTAGCAAATACTAAGAACATAAAACATAGTCTTCTTCTTCTCCTCCACTTCATGGATTGGGCCTGTTCCTCTTCACAGTGTCTCCTTCCATCTCCTTCTTGGCCTTCCCACGTTTCTCTTTCCTTTAGGGGTATATTGAAAATCTATTTTTGGTAATCTGGTATAGTCCATCCTCCTAATATGTTCTAACCATCTTGTTCTGTACCTATTCATTCTTGAGTTCACAGCTTATACTTCAAAATATTTTCTTATTATTAATTCTGTGTTTTCTTATACAGTTTTTCGTTTTCCTCAAAGATTTAAAACATAGCGCGCACAAAATTTAATAAACTATGCCAAACCGTTGTAAACATATATTTTATTCATAATTAATCATTCTTTGATATGACTATATGAAATACCCTTAGGTCTCTATACTTATGCCGCTGTATTTCCGGCCCTGACGTTTCCTGAAGGTAAAGAAAGAGACAGATATATATTGGAATGGCCACCTTTAGCAATACTAGCGTTGTGAATTTCCATGCTAAAGGAAGTTATTCTGATTCACCTCAGCAGATAAATGGGGACTGTAATTTGATTTCTTTAAGTCTGTAATAAATATAGCCTACTGTTTTTGCTTAGAGCTTTGCTGAACATAAACCACAACACGAAAGAAAAGAATAAAAGATCCGGCAAGGTTTGCAGTGCTGAGTTGACTCGCACAGCAAAGGGTGGAAGCTGTCTGCTAGGACCAATTACAGGCTTCCTCTCCGGTGCGTACACTGCAGTTTGGGCTGTGTTGCCGATTTTCTTGTAAGTGAAGCACGTGTCGTCAGTAGCTGTTTACTTTAGTCCAGGTTAATTTTGTTTTCTGTGCGCATACGATTTACTGCGTTACCCTTGTTTAAGTTTCCTATAAATGCTATCTCCATACTTTAAATACCCTAACATAGGCAACTATTTCATCGTTTGCATTTTACGAAGAGATGGCATAGGTATACACACGTGTTCAGAGTAGGGGTAAGAATTGGCAACACTACCTCTCTCGGTCGCGCTAAATGTCAGAGCCGGAGATAAAACGGCGGTACTATAGATTCATTGTACCACTCCCAAATATTTAATTTGAACTTCGTATTCAAAAAAAAACAACTTTATTTCTGGGTATTTCTTAATTTTAATTACTTTAAGAGAAAAAACATGGTATGCATGTTATTGAATTTCCAACTTTTTCAATGTGAGTTATGGAACATAACTGATTTAGCTGAACTTTTCAATACGTTTTAACTCTTGCAAAACAATTTTTAAATCCATAATTTTTAAGCAGTCCTGAAAATGTCATACCAATCACTTAGAGGCTGTGATCTAGGGAACATTTAACTAGTTAAACATGTTGAAAGAATAAATTGAGAAAACAGATCCTAGAGTTCAACCAGCTGCTTTAAGGCCAATTATATAGCTATTTGTGACTTTAAAATTGTTTGTTTAAAAAAACTTATGTAATATATAAGTAAAAGTACAATAAAATAAAAAAATATTCATATTTTCCCCAATTTTACACGTACATTGCGTTAATAGAATATGTGACTGTGATGAACAACTACGTACAAACGTATCCCGAATGGTGATGTTTCAGGTAACAATATGCAGTTGCGTGTACGGAAACTTCCCGATGTTTTTTTGTTTCCTATAATGGTTTTCTTTATTTTACGTTGGCCGAATCTCATCATCCATGTTCCACAACGGCTCTGGGTTAGCTTATCTCTTACTGGTTTGAATTCAAGTCTGATACACAAACATTAGGCTATGAACAAAGGTCAGGCATAGATAAGCGGGAAAGGGATGGATTGCGGAAACATTTCGCCTGTGTGGCTGGAAGGCATGCTTCGCAAAAACGGTCCACACTAGCCTCCGAATCCATCTCGTATTGCTCTGATGCCAAGCGTTATGCTATGAAAACACGTAGGTTTCACACCCAGGAGCGAAGGAAAAGGAGGGAGTAAGACAAACATTAAGTGGAGTGCTAGAGGAGGGAACTTGGCGAGCAGAGGCAGTGTAGCATTTCCTTGCTAACGTAAACCACTGCGCAATTTATGAGCACGATTCCATACATTCAACTGTAAAGTTAACTCAGGGGAAAAGTAAAGAATAAACTACACAACTTTAGTTCAGTTAAGCGGATTTCTATTGTATATTTGGAATTTTCTGTAGCCTATGAAGTCTTCTTCATTCGGAAGGAATCTATGTAATTTTGTATAACTGGTAAATCTTAAAAAATAGACAAATATGCACTACAATAAATGTATCTCGTTAACATACACAATTTGTTTCAAATAAACTTTTTGTAGCGTTAGCCATTTCCGAGTTACACGCTGTTATGGTTTCAGTTTTAATTTGTCGCTCTTCATTGTTACTCCCAATGTCATTGAAAGAGTACAGAATTTCTAGGCCAGCATATACCGCCTAGCTTTTAAACATTTGACCATCCATTCGTTTTTCTCTATCCCTCATTGTGCCTCATGGATGTGTGTAAACTACTTTTGCAAAGGTTTATCTCAACTAATATGAATTAGATAGAAAAATAAGCTTTCATAAGAATAGTTTGTGGAAGGTATATAGAAATAAACGGTAGTATGTAGAGAAAGTTATGTGAATGTACTAATACCTTTTTAATGTAGCTACGCACAGAATTTCTTCTGAAAAACGTATTTGCTGTAACAAACATATAAGCAGGCTACGAACTAATATCCCCCGCCTGACTTTACAGGATACATTTTGTGAACAATGTGCTAAAATGCATGGGCGCGGGAAATGCATCAGAAGCTTTTTCCATTCCGCATACGCATCCATAACGTGCGGTTGTTCGGAAGCTTCTGGTCCCTACCCACCCGGGAAATCACTTCCGATGCGCGGGCATCCATAAGATGGATTGCATTACCCCGGATGATATGGTAACGATATGATGATAGACAGAGGGGATCTATAACTTCAGGCCCGTTGCATACATCCTGCTTCTCTACAAAACCGCGGCGCTATATCCCATGAACGTAGGTTTCGTCACAGTTGTTATTTTCCCTCAGTCACAGAAACTGTTCAGCGCTGCATGAAGCACATTATTTTATCTCACATTTAATAAAGACTTATTAAGAGGAGGTTGTAGTGGAAATGGTATAGTACATAAGGAAAGTTCCACTGTTCAGTTTCCCACCGAGCATTTAAAATGTTTTGCAGGAGGAAACCATCATGAAGAAACCTTGAACATGATATTTTTAAATAATATGCATATATGAAACACCTGAGAATTGATTATAGATAGAGAAAAGTCCGGAGACTGTAACACATCAGAATTTTTCGTAAATATGCAAGCGCTGCATAGAACTCAGGATTTAGAACTATTATATTCTGAATATTACACAATAGTCCTGTTCTGTAGATGAAAGGAACGCATCCTAACTCGGTTCCGTAATTTTCGTGAGTAAAATGTTAACAGCCCAACTAGTCCCGAAGCATATATTGTCAACAGCCTAACTCAGTCTCTAGCATACTTTGTCAGCAACCTAACACAGTCCCGTAGAACACACTGCCAGCAACCTAACACAGTCCCGTAGCATATACTGTCAACTTAACTCAATCCGTAGCATATACTGTCAACAACCTCAGTCCCGTAGCGTACACTGTCAGCAACCCAAATTAGTCCCGTAGCATATCTGTCAGCAACCCAACTTAGTCCCCTAGCATATCTGTCAGCAATCCAAATTAGTCGCGTAGCATATCTGTCAGCAACCCAAATTAGTCCCGTAGCATACACTGTCAGCAACCCAAATTAGTCCCGTAGCATATCTGTCAGCAACACAACTTATTCCCGTAGCATACACTGTCAGCAACCTCAGTTCCGTAGCATACACTGTCAGCAACCCAAATTAGTCCCGTAGCATATCTGTCAGCAACCCAAATTAGTCCCGTAGATATCTGTCAGCAACACAACTTTGTTCCGTAGCATACACTGTCAGCAACCTCAGTCCCGTAGCATATCTGTCAGCACCCCAACTCAGTCCCGTAGCATATAGTACAAAACATGTGTTGTTGACAGCATATACTGTCAACAATACATCTCGGTTCCATAGCGTATACTGTCAACAACTTAACTCAGTTCCGTAACATATATTACGAAACCTTAATAATACTCCGACTATAGTAAAGTGTAAAGTGTTATTTCGTGTTACGAAAACCTAATAGTGGTACTTAGCACAAGTAGTTGGTTATGAACGCGGCAATGCTGGTAGCTCTTCACAAAATAATAAACCTTATTATAGATTACATATTTTGGCGTTCTTTAAAATCTTTCAATTAATTAGAATTATAATTTTTTAATAACATACTGATTTTCAATTATTTTGTGTGTGAAGTTTACAAAATTGCTACGTGCATTTAATAGAGAAAAATGTTTATATGACATCAGATTTTTCAGGAAACTGCAATATCGTTTTGCAGCCACTATAGGTCCTACTGAAAGTCATCAGTCTTTTAAAATTAACTAGATTGAGATTAATTTCCCACAGGACCGAGTTAGGCAAATATTTTGGATAACGGATCGAGTTAGGTTGTTTATATTTAGGAAGAAGGTATCAAGTTGGGTTTCACCAAATAAAACGCTTGTAAAACTCCATAAACATCAGCACTGTGAAATACGCACTTCTTAGTTGGAAATGCTGCAATATCGTAACAGTAATATGTATAATGGAAATGCATACAAATCCAACATTAACACCGTCTGCTGCCAAGGATAAGAAGCGAAACCTCTCATCTCAGCACATATGGACATATATGACATGTCATCGGGTAAATGTTTTAGGGAGAAAGACAGAGACTTTTAACCGAAAGCTTTCATTATTTCGTTTAGTTCTGATTAACTTGGCTGTAAATTTGGTCTTAGATTAGGAACAGCGAGACGCAAGGGCCTTTAGTCACTGTAACAAAGCATTGCACATAGGCCCTTTGTGCTTCCAACGTGACTCCTGGGAGGAAGAGATGAAGGGGATACCCGAAGAGCAACCAAGATCCGTACAAAAATGCGTGCCAGTGAGATCAGGAACCCTAAGGATTCCAGAATGACACCAATCTTGACGCTGGCAATCGTACCTTAGCCATCTTCAACCTGGGGATCCCGGAATGAAACGAGTCGAGGAAGGGGTCCAACCAGCCAAGCACAAGAGAAAAATCATTACACAGGTTAAATGTTACTGCACTGACGGAACGCACCAATCGCCGTGGCCTGATCCTACAGCTCTGGAACATATGAAGTGAAACAGATGGAACGAAATGATAGGACAGGAAATAGACAGTAAATTCGTGTTAGAAGAGGAATCACAGCAGCATTCGTCTACCACCTAGAGAAACCACGAATAAAAAGAGAAAGAAAGAAAAAAAGAAACAATGATCACAGTTGCTGGCCCGAAGGGAATTGCCCGGAAACTATCAAATGCGAGCCTCACGTGTTATCGCGGAGCCATTTCACTCCCTAAATTTGATCTAAATATGCATTCAACATTCTTATACAACAGTTTTTTGAATATGTTATAGGGAGCTACTGAACTATATATTCATGTTTTGTAACTTCACGACAGTGAGAACCATAGAAACCAGTTTGTAAGTAATCGCAGTCCGACAACACTGTAATCGTGCATGGGACACGATTTCCCGGACTCCTGTGTTCCGCTGTTAACCTTCACTACTTTAAGCAGGGATGTGTATGGCAGGGATGAAAAATGATATTACAAGAGGCTAGAACAACAAAACTTTAAACATTTCTCCTACTTAGGAGTAATGTTTAATATGAGAGGAAAATGGAACAAACATCTATCAGTAACTATAAAGCACGAGGGCAGTTAAATACGTACCCTCTCGCGGATACCGGATGTACCTGTAGATACATTAGAAAAGATGTATAACTCTATGATAAGGCCGATTTTGTTATACGGAAGTGAAATCTGGGGATGGGAGAGAACAGAGCATGTAAATAGAACACAGGTAGCATTTTGGAAAAGAGTTCTTGGAGTTTCACAAGGCACATCAAATTCGGGGGTATTGAGGGAGGTGGGATGTTATGAAGACACAATACACTGCAAAATAAGAGCAGTGAAGTACTGGCTAAGGCTAATGCAGGGGATAACTCCACACTACGATCCAAATGTTATAAAGTACCAGCGAGAAAACCTGTCTCCTAAGTTTTGGGCAGCTGATTTGGAAAGGGGTTTGACGAGAATAGGCATGGAGCCAGTATGGCAAAGAGCTGAAAAATCACAAAAACATATGGAAAGGAGTTAAAAGAAGACTAAGAGACATCAACCAACAGGAAATGGAATCGGATTGTAAAATTAAACCTTCTCTAAGTCTAGCAAATGAAATAAAATTGAATTGGAGTAAAGAGGCATATATACTTAGGAAGAAAGGAAAGATCAGGAATGGGCATGGTTTAGACTGGGGGGGCTGGAGGGCACAGTAAATGACTGACGTTTACGGCAGGAGAATCTGCCCATTCTGTGATTTGGAAGAGGACTGGCTACATATTTTGGCAGAATGCGCACAGTGGGAGAACCAGCGAACAATTAAACTCAAAGAAAAATTCTCAAGTCCCTCAAGGAAGAGATTGGCATATTGGGAAGTACTGGTTGACCAGAGAAACTGGCAAAACATGGCCAATTTCTTGGCTAAAGTGCGCGAAGCTAGGTCAAATTTGTTCAGGTATACAAAGGTAATTTATCTCTATTTTCCTTTTTCTTGTTCTTTTTGTTTTTTTTTTCTTTTTCTGTTGTTTATTTGTCACCATACTTGTGTCTTAAATATGTATGTACGATCAATGACCCGTACACTAATTATTTGTGTAATAACTTCAATAATTTGAAACCAAGAAAGATGCTTTATCTATCTATCTACTTTAAGGATTCCCGTCGCTAGCTTCAGTCACCTGTTCTGTGACTGACAGGCCGTCTGAAGCTTTACATAAAAATGGTGACGGAATGGCGTTTTGAGCAACTTTATTTTTTTAATATAGTTTCCTAAGGGGTGATGAAGCCCTAGGTATATTATAAACATGATGCAAAGCATCAAAGCTATTCTACAACTCTAAAACCTCATCGGGCAGTAGATTACAGTACAGTTTAGTAGTACGAGGGCAGATCGAAGATTAACGCACAATAATTTTTTCATCAAAAAGTTTAATAGTTAAAACAATAACAAAAAATCACAAATGAACTTACACCTTTTATCTACTTTTCGACATAGTCACCAAGTTTCTCAACACATTTCTCTCATGATACCAGTTTCAGTATGCCCTGTTCTAGAAGTCCGTTTCCTAAGAGTCATCTGCGCCTGTTGATTTCACTTCCACAACTGTCGCAAACGTTGGCCGGCCAGGAATTTCTTCATGGGACGAAACAGTTGAAAGTCTAACGGTGCAACGTCCGGACTATATGGTGGATGCTGGAGCACCTCCCAACCAAATTTGTGGATTTTCTGATGAACAGCAGCAGCAACATGAAGGTGAGCATTGTCATGAATCAGCATCCATGTTGTGGCGTTTGTCACGAAGGGCACGGCGCAACTTCACCAGTTTTCATGTTGGCTGCAGCATTCACAGTGGTCCCGTGTTCACCAAAGTTCACCAATACAACACCATGCATATCCCGGAATGCCGTCACAAGCTCCTTCCTAGCAGATTGAGTCACTTTGAATGTTTTCTTCGCCGGGGAGCCAGCATGTTTCCACTCCATACTTGCCTACTTTGTTTCGGGCGTGTAGTGGTATGCCCACGATTCATCACCAGTGACGATTCCTTTCAGAAAGTCATGCCCTTCTCCGGTGTACCGCGTTACGTGATCCAAGCTGGTCATCATTCGCTGGTCCTAGTGGTTGTCTGTCAGGTTCTGAGGCACCCAACGAGCACTAACTTTACGAAAGTCATGAACAATATCGTACACTGCACCATAGGAAATATTGAACAGTTGCGATAAGGTTTGCAGTTGCACACACTGGTTGTTTAAAATTGCCGCCTCAATGCCTCTGACATTCTATGGGGTTGCAGCTGTTACCGGCCTCCCGGAGCTTGGCAAAACACTAAGGTTCACACCTTCCTCTAGGAAGAACGCACACCACCTGGAGACATTGATACGGTCCATACAATCATTCCCATACACGCCACGCATGTCCCTGTGAATATCACTCGGTTTATGCCATTTGGACAACAAATATCAAACCACACCTCTCTGCTCTTCACACCTGGACGACAGTAACATGCGCGCCATCTTTGTTGCGTAGTTCACGTTTCTTTCTCTAGAGCAGCGCATGAAACAAAAAACACTCTCTAGTGAAAACTTTAAACCATATCTGTGTGAAATTGCAACATTCCAGCTAAAATACCAAGGCAGAAAAAGAATTATTTTGCGTTACTTTTCGATCCGCCCTCGCATTTTGATACAGTATCCATAATTTCCGCTCTATAGCTCATATAGTATATTTTGTATCATAAAAAGCTTTCAAATTCAGCAAATATTAAGTTACAGGCACAGATTTGTGTGCATGTTGTTAAAACAATTAGGATTATTCTCTAATAAAAAGGTAATTCAGCTAAGTTTAAACTATCTAATTACAGAAATTTAAATCATAATAATAACTTCTCTATATATTTAATTTTTTTAAGTCTGTAACAGCAGAAATATTCAATAATGAAAAGAATATACAGTTAAAGGTGGAGTTAATTATATTTCAACAAACGATATATTTAGATATTCCTCTTTTATGGAACATTTTCTGGAAGAGCTTGACAAAGAATAGTTTACCAAATGTTATTATAATTTTAAGTTGGATTATAATTGTAATAAAATCAAATATCTTTGTTAATAAGACCTGACCAATAACTTGCAATTCCTGAATGATCGCTTCTGGTATCTGAATAATATCCATTTTTGCGGTATATCTGAAGTTAACTTAAATATTCAAAGATTATGCTATTACAAATTAAAACATAAGATATTCTGTGTTATAATTTCTTTGTTTCTTTTATGGTTACTTCGAAATGTTGTTTTCATTTAAATAAATAGGAAAGTAGAATGTATACTGTTTAGGAAAATATTAGATTATAGTACGTCGAAAAAAATGTCCGCTTGTACTTAATACCAATGACCTGTCCTTCCTCTGTACCTTTTAATAAGCTATCACATAATTTGAATTTAATTTAAAAAAATTAAAGAGAAGCGGGAAAGAATAATTTTGTTTCAAAAAATTCTGGGCAAAACTCGGCAGCTGTTAGTATAGGATTTCAATATATGTAGAGTGCTGCAAATTCGAAATGCAAGAATACAGGGTATGAAATAACTCAGGACTATTGCTGGGCCTCATATTATTAACCCTTAAATACTCAACATATTAAATAATAAATAAAATTAGATTTTTGGATTTAAAAACTGTTGTGTTTAGAGACAACAATGCCATTTACTGCCTCTATAGTCAAGCGGGAAGATGATTAATTTAAAGTTTATTATTTTTTTGCATCATTAATATTTTTAACTATTATTTTTTTCTTTTTGCTGAAGAATATTAAGCTATACATTTGGATATTATTATTCTAACATACTGAGCACCAGATGAAGGAGGAATTAAACCCTTTATATTAACCCATGGAAACATGTCAGTGTTCTGGCTTTATCAACCACAGGACCAGGGTTCGATTTCCTGCTGGAGCGGAACATGTTTTTTAATTTATATGTAAATTCAATAAACATGCTTTTAATAATTCCCTATACTTCACAGATTCTGAAAGTATGAGTGTGTGATTAAATGTGTGTTTAAGTATAAGAAATTAATTTAAAAAGCAAACGTTAAAAAACATAGGTACAGTTCAGCGAATAAATCACCAATATCATCAGTGATTTTTCAAGTCAAAGCTTGCAGTATTCCATAGTAGTTAAAGACGGCTGTACAAATGAAACATTAAAAAATAATGAATATAGAGTGGTTTCATAATAATTTCATTTTTTCAGTAATCCGTCTCAATATAAAAACGCTAAAATAAGTTTTAAAATCTGTAGTTTTTTTAGCTAAAGGTAGAGTAACATTTATGTTGATTAGAGAAGATGCCCATAAAATATTTAGCACTATTTATTTTTGCTGTACTTCGCAGTATATAAATTTGCTTTTATCTCTTTAACCGAAACTCAGTTGTAATAGGATCTAAACAGGTTACAATGATACTAAATTGAAGAGACACCATACTCTAAGGTAGATAATAAATTTACGGTCGAATTACATACATTCCTGAATACAATAACTTCACTCTAAATCCAAGCAGGCAGATGGTTTTAAAACTATCTACCTAACTTTAGACCGAAACTCAGACAAGCGCCTTTAATACGGCCGTGTTTCTGTTTAAAGAACTCGAGAGGTTCTGAAGATACCGCTCCGAAGTTAGAAGCACTTCTTGTGCCCTTAACAGCTGAATTCCATTAGCAATACTTGTCTTTCAGACTGTTATCGCCTGTTACGATTAACACTAACCTCAACGTAATTCCCCTTGCCAGAGATATCGAGCTGTTGCTTTCACAGTCCTGTCAAGGGATTTCCTGCCTTATTCTTGGCTAGCTCGCACAATGACTAAGATATATTACCTGCGATACATTACATGCAGCTCCTCTCGCTTTTAGATTTTTGCTTTCTTGTCACACGGGTTTTTGATTAGGTGAGCTTACTGTACGACTCACGTTTGATATACGAAGAATGATTACGGTAACTTGAATAGTGAGCTTAATATGTGAGATTATTTACAGACTTTTTAAATGTGAATAGTTTTAACACTGCGTAGATTTATCATGCCCATAATACCCTCTGACATCGAGCGGGATGCCTCAGGCATCAACGTCCGTAGCCGGCATCCGGGAGATCCCGGGTTCGATTCCAGGTGACCGTCCACTCTGACCATGGGGTTTTTCGTGGTTTTCCCCTGCTGCCTGGGTGATGTATTCTACCACAATTTCTCCTTTCCCCCATTTCATCTGTATCTTTCATGTTTCAAGTGTGTCTTCGGGTCCTGCGGTGCTGGTGGTCGGGCAGATGGCATAGTTGCTTGCGCATTGTAAACATTTCTTCCCCTGAACGCCACGGTGAGTTGTCACACTCGTTAGGGACGCTTTGTCGCCATCTATTGGGATTCTTCGTCTCTATTGGTGCGCGGGTGTTCAAACTGCAAATATTAGAAACTTCTGTGTATTTCTGTGCTCCTGTCTGCCCGCGGACCTGCGACTTCTTACTGCTCCTTCACCTCATCACTGTCGGGGGCGTAGCCACAATAGATAACGCTGGTCACAATAGCGAGGAGTCCCCCTCTGATAAACACATCTTACTTCCTACATGCCCTAGGTCCATAACATTCTCTGTGAACAAAGACAGAGGACGTAATGGCTGTATGACATGCCATAGACTGCCTTAGACGGCTTTAGACTGCACCGTGCTTGTAGCAGTTAGTTGTTATCTGCTTTTGTTAACTTCCTGAAATTGAAGAAAAATCACATCTATCTTCAAGCACTTCGGTAGCAAGGAGAACCAAATTACGCCGAATGGGCGAATCTAGATCCACAAGATTTTCAACCTGTATTGGTTAGGAGATTGTGATTAGATGGCTTATGAAGCCGATACCATATAATACTGATGCCAAGTAAACGAATACAGACTGTATCTTATTGGTGTCATATTTGGGTGACGTGTTCCTGACATCAAAACAGTAAAAAAGTTCATATATACATGGGTCTGTAAATCAACCGTTTCGTTATTATAGGTCAACAAAGATGCATTCCATGAGTGAACAGACGGATACGCACTACATGTATGGCCGTGCAGACGGCAATGCTGCATGATCACGTGAACTTCATGCAGAAAGATACCCCGACAGGCCGTTAGTGTGTAAAGAACATTCGCACGAATTCACCAACGCTTGAGAGATAATGGTGCATTTGAGAGGAGTACTAGAGATGTTAGGAGACCATGAGCGGTACGAGACATTGAGCTTGAAGAACGAGTTTTTCGTGCTGTGGATGCAAACCCATCACAAAGCACAAGACGTATGGCTGTAAGGGAAAGAGTTAGTCATATGACTATCTGGAGAATTCTGCATGAAAATCTTCTGCACTCGTATCACCTTCAACATGTGCAAGGATTAAATGAGGCGGACTTTGAGCCAACGCATGTAACAGCAGTGCGCTGTGTTCATCAATTTCCTAGCCTGTGTCTTATTCACGGATGAGGCTGGTTTTACTCCCGACGGCATCTTCAATTTTCATAATACTCATAACTGACATTTAAAATCCTAATGAAGTACGATAGGACAACCATCAACAGAGGTTCTCTCTCAATTTGGGGTGGAATCATTCATGATCACCTTATTGGTCCCTACTTCTGCCCTCCGCGTATGAATGGACAAACCTATCTCCAGTTTCTCAGAAATGAATTGAACCACTTAACTGATAATGTGACTCTGGACATCATCCAACGAAGGTGGTTTTTACACGATGGTGCTTCAGCTCATCAGTGTAACAGTTCGTAAGTTTTTGAATGATGATTTCCGCAAAGATGGATTGGTCGAGGGGGACCCATTGCATAGCCTGATCTATCGCCTGATTTGAATCCAATGGATTTCTTCGTCTGGGGACATTTGATTCCTTGGTTTATGCGACTCCTGTACCTGATGTTGACATTTTGAGAGGACGTATCCAAACTGGATTTTACCAAATACGAAACACACCAGGAATTTTCAATAGATTACGCCAGAGTATGGAACGCAGGATTACTACATGCATCGAAGCAAGAGCAAGCCACTTCGAGCAATTTTTGTAAATTTCGATTTTGTATTGTAACTCTGAAATAAATGATTTTTAGACGCATTTTCATATTATCTTTTTTAATGTTTTAATGTTAGAAACACGTCCCCCAAATATATGACACCAATAAAGATACATCCTGTATTTACGCGGGTGAAGCTGGGGATAAAAGATAATTTTATGTACACCAAGATCTGTAGAGGTAAGTTGCTCACACAACTTAATTATCAAGATAAACATAGGAACATGCTGCCAGTCAGCAGCTTCGTTCCGCAGAAATTTACTGGTTCATCTAGTAGTTCATTATTTGCAATATTGGAATGGCCTTCTGTGCCATTTCTATGAAAAGGTTACATGGGGAATTGCAGTTCTAATAGATGTAGGGTTCGATACTTAAAAGCGTTAATGTATTGCATTGTTTCGATCGTTAGTCGATTAACTCCAAACTTGATAATCATTCAGGGGTTTCTTTCGAGTCCTATGCTGGGTGTCGTCTGTAGCGAGAGATGCAAAGCTTAAGAAGCAAATCATGTATTATTAGCATCTGTGAGTACAGGTGTTGGTTACTCAGGATTGATCAATGGCATAACTTGCGTGAAGTGCTGTTGCCTCGGCTAACTCTGTTACGTCACTCACTGTCGCTTCCCTGTGACATTTCTCCTCATCCATATGCATCTCTGGGCCACGCATTCATCAGCGCGTTCGGGAGTCTCGGGATGTAATATAGCTAAGCTTGTAAAATTTTCTAGCTTATGTGTGAGAGTAATGTAGCTCTGAGAGTATTTTTAGACATTCAAGGTATCTTTTACATCTGGATGAAATCAATGTAGATGGTTTAATCCGCACTCCGAAATAGATTAATCCAAACAGAAAAATTTGGCAATGGAATAGAAGTGTCAGCGGCGAAAGAGTCCCCACAAGGAGGTATCGTCTTATCTACTCTATGGAATATAATAGTAGACACACTAATTGATAAACTCAATACTAAGTGTGTTTATACTTAATTCTATGCTAATGACATAATCAAACATGCAACAGTAAAGTTTTCAAATTCGGTCTCAGAAATCACGAATAAAGTTCTG
Organism: Deroplatys truncata; assembly: GCA_030765065.1. Lineage (NCBI taxonomy): Eukaryota > Metazoa > Arthropoda > Insecta > Mantodea > Mantidae > Deroplatys > Deroplatys truncata. The sequence continues at coordinate 212,604,458 of CM060978.1, read as the reverse complement.
AGAAACTGTCTATGTGTGATGCAGAGAAGAAGGTCTTTGCTTAACTAGGAAAAGAGGACCAACGGATTTAACCTCCTCACACCAAAGTACAGTTGCTTTTAAATCCAATTTTGCCTGTGTCTCATGTAGCATAAAATAGATCTTAACGACCTGAGTTTGTTTGCAGTTAAGGTCGAATGTTGCGTGTGTGGTTACACAACATATACAGACTTAAAGGCCTGAGTTTAGTTACTATTAAGATCGAATATTGCAGCTATGGTCACACAACATAAAGAAGCTTTAAGTTGTGTGTCGTACAGGACACGCCAGGTCTGAAGAGAGTATGAAATTAAAATTCGACAATGTCAAGGTAGAAACTTGGGGAAAAATAAAGTATCTGGGAGTTACCCTAGATGATTAACTTACCTGGAACTCCACACTGAAAGCTTTATCTATAAAACAACATGAACAATTACGTCTGGTAATGCCTACATAGGTGTCTAAAGCCTAATATATGCCGATGACTTATTAGGCTGTGGTAAAATAAATTACTTATGGAGCATTGGTATGGTGACCAAAGACTCAAAAAATTAAAACCAACAATGTAATGATAAAATAATTATAAACAGTCTCCAGAAGTTCTCTTTCTCATGCATATTTGGAGCTATGGCATCCCTACTTGCTATTTCCTCACTAGAACTACATATTTATCCAAGCTGAGGCTAGACCAACAGCTTGCAGAATCACTCAAGCAAGAACGTGGAGAAAGAACCGCTGCAAAAAGTCTATACGTCCATGCTTAATAAAATGGAATGTATTGTATTATTAATGGAATCCGAGTTCACGCTAGAAGAAATTTAATTTAATTTAATTCCTTGAAACTTATGAAGCAAGCAATCATGATAGAAATAACATTGAAAAAAAATCTCATTTAACGAGTAAGAACCACCTGGTAATTTACACTGATAGTTCACGCATAAAACTGGAGCAGGTATCTATTGCGAATCAGCATGTCATAGCATAAGTCTCGGAACATACGCTGCTATCTTTCAGGCAGAGATACTTGTCACACTTCTCGTACATGTCAATGTTGGGAAAAGGAAATTGTAGGGAAATATGTCCTTATAAACTCTGACAGCTAGGCTACACTTAAAGCTCTCAGTTCCCATTACTTCAAGCCCCAAATAGTATGGGAATGTCATCCACACCTATTAAACCTCTCTTCCCATAATACCGTAGAACTACAGTGGGTGCCTGGGCACACTGGTATCGCAAGAAATGAAAAATCTGACGCCCTAGCAAAGATCGGAGCATCTCTTCCCTTTACAGGAACTGAACTAATTTGTGGAATAAGTACTTTAGAAGCAGAAACACATTAAAGCAATGGATTTGAAAAGAAAACCAAAAGAAATGAAACACAATTTCCACAAATGAACTTTACAAGCAAATAATTAATAAGCCTTATGAAAAACTAAGAAGCTCTGTTATCTGGCTAACAGGCTTTCACTTAGAAGACATACGAATTTCATAACTAGACATCGAAAGTTGAAGAAACATTAAAATATACTATTCGCTGTGGCATCTATAGCTCACTAACTGTAAAATGTAGGAAAAACGTGAAAAGAAGCTGCTACACACTTAAAAATAATAATTCGACGTTTACCTGAAAGTGTAACTTGTAGCAGATAATTTCAGGAAAAATTCCTTGTGGGCAAGTGCACTAAAAGTCCTAAAATAATTATGTGGCCTCGAAGATTTATGGTTCATTGCCATTTCTTCTAGTTTCTTTACATTTATATTGCAATTATTGCTATATGAAGAGCATGATTATGCTCCTGTAATTATTAATGTTCTACCACTATCTGTTGCAAATATGTTTGTTTTGTGAATTATACAGGTGCAACAAGAAACGCTTGGTAAATATTAGTTGTGTTTCTGTTTAAGGGTTTTTACAAAGTTTTAACTTGATTTTGCAACTTATATAAAATTGTAACACTCTAATCTGTAAAGAGTTTACAATACTGATTCATGAACGATTGGTCATTATTTCACTCCTCCACTTTGAGGCTTTAAGTCCTTTGTCATTTCAAGTCAGGTCTAAATGCATACCATACGGTCCCAATTACCACCTCGGAACGCTGCTTATTATAATAAAGTTAAAACTAGTTTTAGGCCTCTATTTGATGTGTTAACGTTATTACTTAAATTATAAAGGTAGGCATGGGTCATGTAAGAGACAATACATAGTTCCCGCCAGATATAAAATATTAGTTTATTTAACTAATTTCATACGAATGACTTAACTGTTGTATAGGTGTGATTATAATAATCATTCGTGGCCTATTCTATAATTAATTAGCACCCACAATTTCTGCTTTGTGGGTTTTAAGACTGAATATGTGATCTGTAGTTCATTTAGAGGGATTTCTAGCAATAATGCAGTAGTTTATAACGCAAATTAAATGTGTGAGTTTACTTGGAAAAATGGGGCGTCCCTTTGTATGCTTTGAGATAGAATTATTTTCCCTATATCCCTTAAAAAGTTTCTTTCTCTCCCGCAGTATTAATTTCAATGCATCTCACTGCATAAATGCACTTCAAGTGGTTTCTGAAGTAGATAATAAGGCACATCTGTTTCTTAGAAGTTTGCAGAAATTCAAGAATAATTAGGAGACACTGATTGAGTTGTTGCGGTATGTAGGGATTGGTGCAAAAATATTTGAACATCACCCTCAGGGACGCAATTACTTAAGTGCTGATTTTCAGCTTCAAATTTAATGGTTGCAATTTAATTACGCTTAGACTCGAGAATCTCTAATCAGAGGATATATAGGCATCTAACTGAAGCATGTCTTACCCACATCTTATTATTTTCTCTACCACATACATAGTAGGTAGAGAAGGTAGTGCATTCCACCGAAAAAATTGATATCTAGATTTACCGGAAATACATTTTTAAGACCCCTGAATAAAAAAAGTGTGTGTTTACAAAATACTGAAAAACGAAAAATCGGGTCAACACCAAACTTGGTGTTTAAGCTCAGTACTTCCAAAGATGTGACACGAAGATTTTCAAGAAAAACATTCCACCCCAAACTACCCTACACATGGAGCATTTTTTTGAATTTTGGTTTTCTAAAATCGTACTCAAGAATTTTATTAAATGCTATATATTAAATATATTTACATGACAAATAATATGTATATCTTGAAATTTCTAAGAATACCTTTTGTGTCCTCTTCATTCGTAACGAAATTTGTAGCCAGTGCGGTTCTTTCATTTCATCCCTTCCTCCTTGGGGTTGATAGACGCAATGGATCTATGTAGGTGTAGAGCTAGTACGGTGAACGAGGGCCCCTCTGAGAAAAATTTCCGGTCTTTCACGCCTAATATAGAAAGGGACGCTAAGGACCATAGCAGTTAAAGAGCGTCCATAAATAAAACTCAATTTCCAATTTTCCATCGTTGTATACTGTATACTTATGACTAATCTATACCTATACCTTACATTTAGCATCCTCCACCTCCCCCATTTTCTCAAGCATAAAACTTTTGGCTGCTTCCTTCTCGACACTAACTGCTTCAGAAGGATGTCTTTAGGTTTAGTATCGAAATTTGGACTTGTAGAATTAGAGCAATTGTATCTAGGCAAGGTATATCTAACACAATTAAGGCGAAGAAGTAAGCAATAGAGATACGATTTTTTTATTTGATACTTGCTTTCCCAATCAAGGTCTGAGCACAAATACAAAGGCTATTCAATAGGTAGAAACAATATTTTTGAAAAACAATTTAAACACATAACAGCTACTAAATTAAGCAAAGTAATATGATAAGGTGGAAAGTAAGTAATCAAACCTTGTAATTGCGTAAGTTCTGTGGCACACTGGAGTAAAAGGAATTTATAATAATGTAAGAGATTATTTTATAAGTAAAAGGCAATTGATATTCCGAAACCATGCAAGAAACATTTGAAGATCAGTAACAGCAGAAATAAGATAGAACAAGTAACTTTCTGAAGCAATGTGTGTTCCAAAAACATTACATGGAGTGAATGTTCACTTCCGACAACGCAAAACATGAGCGTTCCCCTCATGTCATTCTGTCCCTCAATTAAAAGTTCCACTTCCTGTCTTACCTTTCTTCATGTGACGCTAGAAATCTTTTTATCTCCCATAAGTAGAATTATAATAATAAAAATAACGTTTCTGTAGTTAGTGAAAGGGTGTATAAGAGCAGACAGAATGGTAAATAAACATATAGAAATGAAATAGGATGAAGGAAGAATAGAACAAAATATAAAGCAGGCATTGCATTTTCTGAGGATATGAGTCTCCTACATTCTCCCTCCAGCCTTGTGTGTTGGGGTGGTCGGACTTTAAGGGTACACGGTGCTAATAGAATATAAACTCCTTGAGGGAGGTTAAACCGAAGAACATCGGTTTAAGCTTGTATCCCCGCCAGTGCCAATCCTGATCTAAAGGAATCTAAATTAAAAATGTTCCCTTTCAAACACATAATAAAAGATTTGAAATTCTATGTACTGGTCAGTCTGACTGGAGGTTTCCTGCCAGGTAAATGCTTACTTGGATATATCAATACATTACCCTAACTACTATCCCAGATTAAATGCAATAAAACCAATTGTAAGTAACTACACCACAGTGACTGTGTGACACGCATGGTAGCAAAAACATGAAAATTGTGATATGTTTACTAGAGACATGCAAATGTGAAGAAAAGTTTACCAATATATCAATTTTGGTCCATATATGAAGAAAAAATCCCAAAATATTATTACATACTGGGTGAATCACAAAAAACCGGCACCGCAAATACTTCGGAAATTAATTGTTAGTCAGGTGTTCATACATTTAACCCATAAACAGATTTTAATAATACCGAGAAAGTGTATTTTTGAGAAAAGAGAAAATTTTTAAACGGAACAATGCCTAGTTATCAACAAAATAAAGATAGGGTAAATTAAAGTGTCAGTGGCGTTTGTTGCAAAATTCTAGTGAAGTGGTTTAAGAGAAATCTTATTTTGAAACTTTTACGCACCGACACTTGTACAACCTGTGATAGCACAAACTAAAGAAAAACAAAAGGGAATTACAATACTTCTGTGGATTCTTACAAGTAAAGGGAACATAGTGCTTCAAAAATTGTGTTCAAAATGACCACCGGCAGCTTCAATACACGCTTCCACTCTGCTATGGAAAGACTGCTGCACACGTTCTAGTATTTCAGCGGAAATTTCAGAGCAGGCAGCAGTAATACGTCGTTTCATATCGTCTGGTGTAGTTGGTACATCTTTGTAGACAGTGTCTTTCAGCATTCCCCACAGAACAAGGTCTAAAGGAGTCAGATCCGGTGAACGGGCCGGCCAAGGTATAGGTCCTCTTCGTCCAATCCAACGATTTGGAAACAATCCATTAAGACTAGCTATAGTATTCGTGCATTATGGGCTGGACAGCCATCATGTTGGTACCACATATTCCTCCTAGTCTGCAAAGGAACGTCTTCTAGCATCTGTGGCAGATGGCCTGTCAGGAGGCTGCGATACTTGTGCGAGTTCATTGCTCCTTCTATGAACAAAGGGCTTATGAGCTGATGGTTTACTATCCCATACCACAAGTTTAACCTCCATGGACGCTGACGTTCCACCTGAGGGAGCCAACGGGGATTGTCAACAGACCAATAGTGCATGTTTCTGCGGTTTACCTGGCCAGGATTAGTATATGTTGCCTCATCACTAAACAAGATATATGATGAATCTAGAGTAGCATGCCTTAATGCCCATGTACAAAAGTTAACACGATTCTCAAAAACGTTTCCATGCAGCTCATGATGGAGAGGGATGTGATAAGAATGGAACCTATGTCGATGAAGAATGCGCAGTACACTTGCTGACTTATGCCACTTCCACGTGCGATTGTGCGGGAACTAATTTGCGGATCTACTACAACGGCAGCCAAAACATTAATTTCTGGCTCTTCTCCAGTCACTTGTTTGTTTGTTTCTGTTACGTTTTCTAGGTGTTAAAGTACCACTTTCACGTAATTGGTTGAAGAAGTTGATAAATAATTGCCGAGATGGTTGACGTCTATTGGGATACGTTTCCGCATACACTGTGCAGGAACGAACCGCACTCTTCCTACACTCTCCATACACCATGAGCATGTCGGCTTTTTCTGTATTAGTAAACCCCATCTTCCACACACGACTTACCGCTTGAACTGACCAGAAGGTCGCAATGCAATCAATGAACAGAAAACACAATGCAAACAAACATCGTACCTAGCAACTAAGCAGGTTGAATGGGACAAACAATTTTTCGGGGTGGAAACGCTTCAAAATACGATTTCTCGTAAACCACTTGCACTAGAATCCTGAAACAAAGACCATTGACATTCTAATTTACCCTTCCTTTATTCTATGGATGTAACTAGGCATTGTTCCATTTAAAAATTGTATGTTTGCTCAAAAACTGCACTTTCTCAGTATTATTAAAATCTGTTTATGGGCTAAATGTACGAGCCCTGACTACCAATCAATGCTGCGAAAACTGCACATAAATAGCATTTTCCATTTCCGAAATATTTGCGTTGCAAGGTTTAGGCGGGTTACCCTTTATACATATATTTATATCTAGAAGTGAAGTCATCTTATATTTTAAGGATGTTTAGGTTTTTGTTCACACTTAATAATCAAATATCAAATTAAATACAACAAATTACATGGGATTTGTCAATTTTAATAATTTTGAAAGCATTAAAGTTACAAAAAACAAATACACGTTATTGGCTGCTTTGTCGTTTCTTAATATTATTTCCAATTTGCCGCTAAAAGCACCGCTTTAAGAAAATAAAAACTCTTCAATAATGAGGACGTTTAATTTCGCACGTGACGTCACAGAGGAAGTGCTTGCTACTTTTATAAACTGCACCAAACTTGTTGGAAAGAGGTTTTTCGGACGCATTTCCTGGAAAGAGTGGCTTGGGTTTTTTTTAAACCAGTGTCACAGAAAACTATCCCGGTTCATTGCTAATGTGAATTATGTTAAAAGCAAAAAAATCCTTAATGTTATAAAATATAAGGATATAAAATACCAAGATTTTATAAAAATCATATGAGGAGGCTGTGTGTGGAAACATGGAGATGTAAAGGTTATTTATCCAAGAGTGATGATGATTAATTACAGAATTGGTTGTAGAGGAATAAAGCACCTTAACATTTATAATTACGTGTAATAAATTTCGCTGTTTGTACCGGATTTGCTATTTGGAACTGCTCTACGCTAGATTTACATCAACATTGTACATCCTGGATTAGGGACAGTTCGAACAAAATTTATACGGCAATTGATAGCGAACTAATAGTTGACATTGGCGGTAATGCCTTAAGTCTCATGACCGTATTAATTAGTGGCAAACTCTGCACTAACAGAATTTGAGACTCTCTGGCAGAGCGGTCGATCTAGCAAGAGGCATCCATTTCGCGACGCTAATACAGATACTTAGGCGACACAAACGGCATTCAAATGGGAATCGAACCTATATTGGTTGAGTGGCAGTGGTCGAACATCGGCTTAGCAGTTATTATTGATGAAACGATGCCATAATAACTATGGTAATGATAATCGTTCTATTATAGGTGTCTCAGAGCCAAACAATGCAGTTATGTTTCGCCATCGCAATAGCTACAGTCAGTGCAATTAAAACTTGCAAGGGAGGTCAGGCAGCAACCAATGGGTGCACTAAGTTTTCTGTCCTCCCTCTCTCTCTTTCAGCTATTTCCCACTTTCAATCCGTTCTATTTTGGTATGCAGATTGTTAAGGTCTTCATAATTGGCACTTTATTTATTGGAAAGAATATTTAAGAATTCATAAACACACTGCCTGTATATAGTGGCATAAAAGGATAATATTTTGTAACCCACTATTGCGGAATATGTTGTAAAATGTCAAGTGATAAGTGCATTGAATTATTGGGCTTTTAATTTCATTAACGAAAGATTTGAGACAGAATTTCAAATGTCTTAATTGGGATCGATCGCGACTTATTGAACTGTAGCACAGCTTCTTAACCGCTTCCCATTTACCCAGCATTAAAACTTCAATATTTGCTTCTAAATCTAATTTTGTATTTAACTGTATCAGATAAAGAGCTATGTATTTTGCTAAGTAATGGCAGCAGAAATAATTTCCCACTGAAGTTGATACAGTATTCATGAATCAACGACACGATCATTATCATCGACAAAAATATGTCAAAAATAAAAGTTGTGCAAGAACAAAGGAACAAGGGCATGAATGTCCATTTCATTTTCGCTTGCAGTAGTAGTAGTAGTAGTAGTGGTGGTGGTGGTGGTGGTGGTGGTGGTGGTGGTGGTGGTGGTGGTGGTGGTAGTAGTAGTAGTAGTAGTATCACATTCCACCAAATAAATACTCTGATACTGACATGTCACCGATATACATGTTCCGATACTCCCTGAACAAAAATATAAAGCAGTTTAAGGAAAAAATTTATGTATTATATTCACACGACTATTTCTACTTTCTATCGTTTATTAGTGGGTATACAAACTAATCATACTTAAGCTTATTTTTACTTTCTCTACCACGTATATAAGTAGGGGAAGTATTGTATTCCACCTAAAAATTCGATACAAATTGCTTGTTATTCCCTTAAATTTTCCAATACTTATACTTTTTCTCAAATGGAAATTCGTTTTTCTTTCTCCTGGTAATGCAAAGAGAATGGAATACTCCACATAGCAACCAGCTCTTAAAATATTTGACTATCGCTTAAAGCCTACCAATTCCCCTTGCATCTACAAGAAAATTAGCAATAATATTAACATCTCAATATCTCGATTAACATGAAGCATATGGAGAATAAACGCTTGTAAAATAGTTTGTACAAGAGTGGAGCAAGTCATGTGAGTGTAACACATCAGATCTTATCATGTAGGCGTTCCAGGTGAAGGTGTTTAGGCTTTTCAGCATCCCAATGACGACTGTTTTGTGTATTAATATACCCATTTATGATTCGTCCGAAAAGAAAATTTGATTAGGGTTCATTTAACCGTCACGTACCTGATTAAAAACCCGTTCACAAAACCGCATGCTTTATGCAGGGCCTCCAGGTTTAAGTTCTTGCACTATAGCAATTTTATAGGACTTTAACGTGAGCTTCTTTGTGGCCGTTTGAACAGAGCCATAGGAAATTTCCATTTGCAGAGAAAGACGAGTGATTTTCTAGTAGACCTTTCCAGAGCGTGCACAATGTTATCTAGAGCTTGTTCTGTGAATGTTGTATGTTGTTTCTTATCAAGAAGACTTCCTGTTTCACGTAGTTTATTTACTAATCTATGAATTGTAGTTCGACCTGGAACCTGAACATCAGATAATCCCTCTTGAAGTAATTTCCCTACGGCACTCGCAAATTCCTTACGGACGTATTAATCATAAATGAATACTTCTTGAGGAACAGAATACCGGTACCCGAATAGAGCTATTTCACTTAATACGTACTGCATTGCGTCTTCTAAGAAAACTCGTGGCACGTTTGCAAGAATTCAACTCTCAGTGAAGCCTCGCGCATCACCACCGGCCGGCTAAGAGCTGTGAAACATGTTCTGCTCTATGCTGAACACCCAGTAGTACATGCTATAAGAGAGGCTATGTTGCAAATCCTTATATCAGCTGCGGTGACGGATCATACTTTGAACATCTTTGAGTTTTAGTACATCGCAATAGAAGCCCCTGCAGCGACTGATGTGTAGGCCATCCAACCTACTGTGTAGTATCTATCCGAGCCACCAAGTACATCTCCATAGGAGCTAACCTGAAATAAGAAATAACATTTAATAAGAAATCTGTGTGCTATATGCCGATAATTATTTAAAAGCGTTCGTCGCATTTTCACTTAGATCCTTCCTAGAAATTTAACTCTGTTGACTTTTCTCGACTATCAGTCTATTGTAGTGGGATTACTCTTTGATATTCTCTAGATACAGCGATAAAAGGGATGTTGGTTATATTTTATTACGAATTCTACATCCTTTAAAAGCAAACACATTAATGCTGTTCCACAGAACTAGACAGACCGTTCATTTTGCTGTATTATTGTGACGTTTATTGCTTAAGATCTCTGTGTTTCTTATTTTATAGTATACTAACAATCCTTAGGAAGAATGTCGGCCATTTGAACATCACGACTTGTTTTCCAGTGGTAAGATTTGGTCAGCAAATGGTATGACACATAAAGCAGATATCGTAAAGTTCTTCCAAGAAAGGAGCAGAATAAGATTCCTTAATTGGCAATAAACTAAGAGAATGTCTCCTATGTCTGCAAATGGGAATAAAAGTTTCTAAACATACTTTGAAAACGTTGTTCCTAACTTGGTAGTCCATTCTGGGAAGCGCCAGGAAGAGACTGTTGAAAATGGAATATACTCGTATGAATGGAATAAAACCGCATTTACGTCCCAGGTTTAAAAATTTAATTCTGTATACCAGGTTTGCAAAATCGTTAAGGAAATAGTTTTGCATTAAACAGATTAATTAAAAGAACGATTATGTCGGTCGAATTTTAAAGTTAGTGGCAGAAGCGGAATTACAGATCTCTATTACAGGCATGTGAAACAAATTATGGAGAAACCAGAGGAGATTAACTTACCCCTATACTTGGCATTTATAGATTACATGAAGGTCTTTGACACGGAGAAACACACAAGTAATACGTCTCTGGAAAAAGAAGCGAATGAATCCAAATACATCCGGATGCTCGATCATTTACAAGTTTGCTGGAAGACACATTCCGAGAACTGAATTTGGATAAGAGATACAATCTCAATAAGGGTACAGGCGCACAAACCTAAGATTTGCTGACGATATGGTGCAATTCGCCAGAAGTGCCCACTAGCTACAAACAATGATAGGGAACTAAACAAAAGCAGCAAAAATGGCTGTCTATCAATGGACTTAAATAAAATACATGTAATGACTAACAGTCAAACTGGTGACTGACCAATCAAAATAGACTCCAGAGATCTACCATACGTGCCGAAAATTTATTTATTAATAATTAATACTAATTAATAGGAATCCTACTAAAATGAATAAGGAATAAACTGCAGATTATCAGTAGGATGGGAAACTTTTTGAACGCTAAAATTCGTTTTACTAGACAATAAACTAAACCGCAAAATCAGAATCATAACATTGGACTCTGCATTTTTCCATCAATGTTATACGTATATCAAACCTGGAAACAAAAGAAACGCATTCAGGTATGCCAAAAGAAGATGCAGAGAAAAGTGCTAGGAATATCCCTTAGAGACGAAATATGGAACACTAAAATAAGGGAAATCGCCAACTTGGAAGATGCTTCTCAACGAGCCTCCAACCTGAAATGGGCATGTGAAGGTCACATGGCCAGGCTTCAGAGCACCAGATTGGCATGCATAGCTACAATTTGGTCACCACATATCGGAAAGAGACGCCGAGGAAGACCCGAACGAGATAGGCCGACTTGCTCGTACAAACAGACGCCGTCCTGAGCCTTCAGTCACCGAACGTCGACGGAGAAAGCCGAATCCTGGAGTTTACGCTGACACTGATATTCACAAAATTTATAACTGTTGCTCTGCTTCCTCATGCAACAATAACACGGGAAAATAAGCAATCGTATGCCTACCAGTCTATTAAGTTAAACAGTCATTATCAGGTACTATAAGTGCAATTGTTCGCTTAAATTGGACTATGTATTTACAAAATTAAAGTTTGCACTACCACTTATTGCCGCTTTTCTCTCTTACGGCCATTTTTGACACAAGCAAATAATCGTACGCATATATTCTTATGAACTATCAATTATGAATGTGTATTCAGTTTTAGTTTTTATAAGTTTCAGAACAATAGTTCACTGAAATTAGTATTATTTAAGAAATAAAAATATAAACACAAACATTCCTCTCTAAATTCATAATTTTGCTCCTTGATAATTGTTCACAACCAATTGCTGCTCGCTCTCTCTCTCTTTCCCTCTCTCTCTCTCCTGCAGCAAAGAAACTGTGATGTTCTGAGCTTCCGCTATGGTTTTGCAAGAGGAATGCGACGAGAAGCTCTCTTCTTTGATAAAATAAGTCTTCTCTGCGCCACAATTGCTCTGTTTTTATATGCCTTCGGTTTGGGCATTACTACGTGTTCATTTTGGTTGCGAATTGCTGCTTAAGTTACCTTTAATGCTGCTTTTATTTCTTAAGCACTTTCACACTAATAGGCGTACGAATGTTTGCTTTTTAGGAGAGGTAGGTATCCTTTCGGGATTAAACGTGTTGCCGCAAATTTTTATTGCACTTATATGTATTCCCACGCTGAGAAAATGCAAACTGTTTTGTTTCACTCGGAATGAAGATAATTCTCCACTTAAAAATTCATTAATGCGCATTAAGAAAACGTCCGTCCAATTAGCACAGCCTGTGCATACACATTAAAAAAATCACCATGCTAACAATAACACAAAAAGTAACCACAACGCTACAGGCCCGATGGAGGCATCGTAACCTTTCGGATGTCTTCGGAGACCCGAGGTCATAGGACGACATCTGTTTGTAACGTTAAGTGATGTTTTTTTTAGTTAGGTAAGGCGACGAGTTCCGCTGAGCACCTCCGTTAGTGTGGAAAGGTAACTGGCAGCTAATTACGCTGGCAATGAGTGAAGGAAATGTGTCCGGGTGACAGCCATTACCTTGCCAGGGTCCTGACTGCACCCCCCCCCCGGGGAGTTACGGATGGTGCTAGGAGTTAAGGTTTATCTTTATTTCGCATATGTGCAGTTTTGGAGCTGTGCATTTGAGTGCTTGGTAGTAAACTTACTGCTGTTATTGGTGGTGATGAAGTCTGTGTCAAATCCTTTGGAACTGCTGAAGATATACGGCGTACTTATCCTGTGATCTGTGATCATTCCTTAACGGCTGAATACGAAGTGTAAAGCTGGTCTTGAGGTTGTGTCGTCTGCGTAGTTTGGTCTGTTGTGGTTCGATAAGCGAGTGCCTGTTTGTATTCGATTCTGGAGAGTTTTCTCTGTATGGATTGGATTGTTTCTGCGTTGTTCTGGTCGGTCTGTCCTGAAGGAGTGTGAGGCGTGTCGAGCGATTGGGGGAGTGTGTGCGGCTGTTCGAATCTAGTGGTGAAGGCTGCGTTGAGTTGGTGAAGGTCTTGAACTGTGGCATCAACCTGGCTGAGTCGGCGGAGTCGAGTTTCAGCGTGTGTTTCTATACGGTTGCTGATGTGATGTAATTCTTCTTCGAGGGCCCCAGGCGGCCGCCTATGCTCAGGACCTCGGTATGGAGATCCTGAACGGCTTCTCCGAGGCGATCGTCAGTGGAGTAAGCAGGCTGTTCCGGCAATGGTGACTCTTTGAGCAAAGCCGTTGGCTGAGTGGTTCCTGATTTTGGGGAAGCTGAAAGCGCCTGAGGTGACTTTCGGCCCTGTCGGGAATACGGAGGGCACTGCGCATGCCCTGTGTAGTGGCATAGCTGTTACACGTGGCGCAGTTCTGGTGGTGGTGGAATTCCAGCTCTTCCAGTTATGTGATCCGCAGTAGTGGCACCTGAGTGGTGCAGTGCATCTTGATGGACCGTGGCCATAGCCACAGTAGCGGCATATGGCTGGTGGCTTTCTGCTCGGCTAGCCTCAATACGTAAAACCCGCCCTAAGAAGGGCAGGCCCAAACTCAAGGCTGCCTTGTGGTCGCCGGGTCAGCTATCGTCAGGCAGATCAGTGGTTTTGGTCCCCGGGAGCGAAGATTCTGGTGGCCTGCATGACACGTCCCAGTGATATCAGTGTCTGCTTACAGGAGCTTGTAGCTGTGGTGGTGTTTGCTTTTCATTCCATTCTATCAACAATTTACTTAAAACCTGAGGATTGGTGTTGGTTTATAGACTCCTTGAAAACACAATAGGAAATAAATGTACATCCATTCCTTTAGCACATGCAGTTAGCATGGTGTTATGAGAATATGAAGCTTTTAATATCGAGTATGGCGTTTCTCTTGTCAGATATTTGGGAATTTTTAAGTAATAGCTATCTTATTGGGGTTACAGTTTGGATATATCTATTTAATTTTGCTTCTTCGCGTGCAAGTGAAATAGCTGAGATAAAAGTAATCATTGCATAAAAATCTGATGTTTTACATTCACTTAACTTTATTTACTCTCTGTCGTTTATTAGTGGGCATACAGAGTATTCTTACGAAAGTTTATATTTCCATATATTTCATCTTAATCGAGATAAGCCCAATAGTTACATTGTGTCTAAAGGGGATAGTGATAGTCAAATATTTAAAAACTGAGCACTATATGCTGGCCTAAAATTCATGAATCGCGAAAAAACAGGTGAATATCGACCGAACTTTAAAGAATAGCAAAGTATTCACCAACGCTAATGTCCTCCTCCGTGGACTGGTGGAACCGTGCTAGCCTCTAGTTCCCGAGGTCACGGGTTCAAACCCGGCATAGGACGATGGATTTTTTCGGGCGTAAAAATCCTTAGCCTGGCTTCCTTCGGAAGGGAAGTAAAGCCGGTAGTCTCGTGTCGTAGATTTACGGCACGTAAAAGAACCTCGAAGAGGCCTTTGAGAAAAATTATCGGTCTTTCACGCCCAATATAGACTGGGATGCTAAGGACCATAGTAGTTAAAGGGCGTCCATAAATTAAAAAAAAACCAACGCTAATAATTAATAAATGATGCACCGCGAAACAGGTTATTTGGGATAAATTCTGTTCTTTAAATAGATCTTCATTATTTGTGTAGTGCCATTTTGTCTATTGTTTAATGTATACCAGTTATACAAGATTATATTGAATTCCTTCCAAATGAACAGGACTTCACAGGCTGTTCTCATAAAATTATACATTTTATTTTCTATATAAATACCTTCAATATATGGTATTTTAATCAAATTTGTTAAGAGCCATTTTTGACAAAGTCAGAAATTTAGAACAATGTTCCATGTAAGGGTAGTTGGAGTTTGGGGAATATTTTTAAAAATTAATGTAGCATCTTTGGAAGATACTGAGCTAAAATACCAAGTTTGGTATGTATCCAACTTTTCGTTTTTTAGTTATATTTTTCAGAGTCACATCAAATACACACACGGACGCAATCACACACATGGGCACAAATCTTTTCCTAAAGTTATTTTATTCAAGGTCGTAAAAACGTGTATTTTCGGTAAAATATAGATACCGAATCTCTGAGTGGAAAGTGGAAAGTAAAAATAACTGGCCAAAAAGATAATCACTTAATGCAGGCAAGAAAATGTTCTACACCAACCACATGTAAGTTCTGAAAAACTCTTACTGTCTCCACTGCATATCAAACTAGGCCAAATTAAGAATTTTGTGAAAGCAATTGATCATGACAACAGTGCATTTCCCTTGCTAGAAAATATGTTTCCATGATTCGGTGACGCTAAACTAAAAAAAAAAAGAAATATTTGTTGGCGCATATGGCAATATTTTGATACACTAAGACATAAACAATGCCTCTCAAAACCAGCCTAAGTAATGAGTATAATTGTGAATCAGTTACATGTTCGTTACTAATTCTTGCATTTCTTATCGTTTACGTACAAGTAACTGTTTATGTACGTGTATCATTTATGTGAATATATTACATCAGAGTGTGTATCGAGGTAACTGTTGGATATGCTAAGAAGGGAGAAAGTCGCATCGGTAGCATACACGGGAAGATTTGAAACCCATTAAATTTAATGGCGTAGGGGAGAAGTTCTCAGGACCACACAAAAAGCATTGGAATGCAGAAATGAACTTGCAGGGAGAAACTGTAGGGATGTCTTGTGCTATTTTAATCATCTAATAGTAAGGCAAGTAGGTAGATTCGAATTATTAAAGTTTGCCAACCAGAAGCATGTATGAGTGAGGCAGTATTTTTAACACTTAAATGATTTCAGTCTAATTATACAATATAAAATATAATAACAGCCCGCCTTAAAGCAATACGTGTATAATATGATATATAAAATGTATGTAACAGTCATTGTATTATGTTTATATTATTTTGTACATGTGTAATAATGTTAAGTGAATGTATTACGTAATTTAATAATGCAGAAGCGGTGAGAATAGAGGCCGAAAATTGCTAACAATGAGGTAACCTTGAGGCAATAATAAATTGGAAAGTTCAATAATGCTACTAGTAATTCTTGTAACAATAATGTAATATTTAAAACATTTTATAAATAGCCAATGAACTACTAGAAAAAGCTGAAGTTAAATAAAAGTATTCTATTGGAGTAAAATTAGCTAATCAGAGACTTGAAATAGAGAAATTTACAAATTTAAGCAGCAAACGCCAGTCGCTAGTAGACAGCGTTCCCAACCGGACGCTAGATGGCAACGTACCTGAGCAGTTCGTCCGCTAAGTACGTATTCAGTGTGAGACACATAAAATTCATTACAGTGAGAATTTTATTAAATTCCACGGCATCACAACAGGTTTCTCAAATAGTCACTGTTTTTATTCAAAGAACAAGTGCATTAAATGCATTGACTTAAACATTACCTTCAACAGTATCCTAATTTCATAAGATGTAGTGATAGGTCACTCCTTCACTCTCCACTACCTGTAAGAGATGCTTGTTCGACCATTGTAACTAGCTAGCCGGAACAAAAAATTCTGTTTATAATTTTATTACTACAAACAGTGGCGCCCAACGATTAAAATAATTACGTAGACACAAAGGAAAAAACCGGCGCATACACAAATAAGGGAGTTGATGAAAAATACACAATTTGAAAACCAGTTAAATATCCAAGAAGCAGCTGCATAGTTGTCTTTCAAAAAGGTCGTTACAAACTTTCTAGGAAACTTCAGGTTTAATTTAAATTTAATTGATTTTATTTATGGACGCCCTTTAACTACTATGGTTCTTAGCGTCCCATTCCATATTGGGCGTGAAACACCGGAAATTTCCTCAGAGACCTCTTATCAGACTTGAGGTTCTTTTACGTGCCGTAAATTTACGATCACCGGCTTTACTTCCCTTCCGAAGGAAGCCATGCTAAGGATTTTTACGCCCGAAAAAAATCCATCGCCCTCCGCCGGGTTTGAACCCGTGACCTTGGGAACTAGAGGCTAGCATGGTACCACTAGTCCACTGAGGACGACAACTTCAGGTTTGAGAACTATAGAGAACTTATCAGCAAGATGATTGAGAACTATAAGATCATGGGATGTAATATGTGTTTAAAAATACACTTTCTGGACTGTCATCATTTCTTCCCTAAAATCCTAGGGGCGTGAGCGACAAACACAGCGAGCATTTTCACAGGACCACTAAATCAGGATAAATGCATTAGTAGACTACTGTTGGACACCGAAGAGAGATGTTCAAGTTAAGTACAGCCAATAATCTACTCCTCATATTATATATTTTAGATATGTAAATGAAAATTTAGCCATGTCATAGTATTGTAAGATTTTTCTTTGATTACTAAAAAATCCTATAAAGAGTTTTGAAATACGCTCAAATTTACTTAGAATCAACCATGTTTCCCTTTTAAAAGATACGAGATTCAATTTTATCGACCAGTAAAATTTAAATATTTGTTTCTTCAGAATATGTAAATATCATATTTCTTAAGGAGGTCTAGGAACATTTGAAAGCCTCTTTTATAAGAAGCCTTGCTCAGAGAAAAAAAAATATGTGTTTGAAAATAATACTTAAAATATT
Source organism: Deroplatys truncata (assembly GCA_030765065.1). NCBI lineage: Eukaryota > Metazoa > Arthropoda > Insecta > Mantodea > Mantidae > Deroplatys > Deroplatys truncata. The sequence goes on along the minus strand of CM060978.1, from coordinate 212,586,708 downwards.
GTGATTATTAAACAGTTTTAAATAGTAGTGGAACGATGTGAACATTTCATATACTTTATTTCGTTATATTCTAATAATTGCGATACACTTTTGTATTTATTTTGAATTCCAAGCTGTGGAATGCCAGTATTTCTCTCATTAATTATGTTAAATTTAAACACGAATATTCAAGCACACTTAACGGTTAGTTATAACAGAAAAAAGTTAGCACTTTCAGCAATAAAGTGTTTTCCGAATATCACATTTATTGCAACATATGTATATTTATATCTTTGATGTTCAATAACTACGTAAATGTAACCCTTTGTTGCAGACGTCTTCAGTCAGATTTCGCTACAAAAGAAGCAATGCGCACTTACGCTTCAATTTTCCATTTGTGCCGGTTTATCTTCATTTCCTCTTTGACATACGTTCTATTTGCTGTACTGATTTGTTTGATACTTATTTTTCCCTTTTCTGGTGCTCCAGATAGCTTTTCTAATATTTGTCATGCTCGTTCAATTTCAGAGACTGAACGCTGCGCCTGAGGCTATGACTGTATGGCACAGTGAATTGCAAAATACAAAATACTGCATTTTATGTCAACCACATCCTTAACATCTAATGCCGTCCGTTGCTCGCATAAAACCGCAGAAGTTAAATCCTCGGTAATGCCCCACCCAGTGTCATTACCGAGCACTATTACATGGCTACCTGCAAAAGAGACAAACTAATCAGGTCGCCTGGGAAAACATCGAGGAGCTAACAAACTCCGCACAGTACTCAACTCTTAACTTTGCAAGGTGACGATGTCAAAATAACATTTAACGTATGATAATTAGAATGAAAATATGCATAAATAAATATTAAGAAAGGCATAGGCGTTATATGGATCACAGTATTGGACACTGAGCTAGAGAAGTTCATCCGTCAAAAGTTTTACGAGATGGAATAAAATAATAAATTCCTTATAAGAGAAGAAATAGCGATACAGTCATCTATAGCAATAGTTTCGTTGTAATAGTGTTTTACGTATGCCTGCATTAAATTCTGGAATACAAACCAAAAGATAAAATAAATATTTTAAGACCGAGGCAGAGTTGATGAAACCGGAACGGGCTTAGATCTTAATCTTTGACGGATAGAAGAAAGATGTGTGTCAGTATAGCTGTTATTATTACAGCATAATTATATTTTTGTCATTGCTGAAATGTTTTTGGCAAGTTAAGTTTGGGCCAGATTCATAAGAAGTATAATTTAACAAAATATAGTAAAAGGTTATATAATATAAAGATGTACTTTATTTTCAGAATATACTATAAAAGTGCTCTTTATGGCCCAGTTAGCTAATAAGGTATATGACGTTTAAAGTTTCTCAAAGTAAACCTGGACGATATATCTCGATTATGGAGATTTATGAAAAATGTTATATATAAAACTTTATTAGCATAATTTTTCTTACAAGGATGAATAGTATATCTAAGAGTACATCATCTTTTTCATTCATCACAGGAAGCGGTAATTTTTCAGTTTATATGCCGCTTTAATATCGAGGTCATATCGACGGTTTTTCCTTTGAAATAATTGCTCATGGCAATGGTGTTCACTCGTTAACTGTTGATATTAATCTTTGGGGTATTAAAAAATAAAAATAAAACCCCCACACCACACAGCATACGCTCTCTCTCTCTCTCTCTCTCTCTCTCATACATTCATACATCCAGACTAGGGAGGAGAGGGAATAATCCTGGCTACAGAAATTTCCTCACCCTCCAGCCGATAATTGAACCCGGGACCTTTGAATATATACGCTATCATGCTAACCACCAGGTAGCCAACATGTGTTTGAAAAAAAAACAGTATATAATTTTGGGCCTTTATTTCTTTAATCTCCTCAATGTCTTACCGATAGATATAAAAGCTTAACGATATTTTGAGTTTATAGAGTTGGAATTTCTTATTTAATACATTGCATATTGTATAAAGCAACTTCCATTGTAACGATCTGTTCAATAGTGTTCCATTTAAGATTTTGTATATCTAATATTACTTTCTGTATCTGTAATTTATGTAATCTTTCTGCACACTATTGTTTTTTTTATTTTGACAAAGAAAATGCCTATTCAATGAAGACTATTATAAAACCCATTCCATCCTCCACAATACAATTTTTGTTTCTTTTTTGAAATTTAAATAAAAATGTTTTATCTAAATTAGTTTGCAGTTCCAGCTTACTGTATTTCCTGGTTCGGGTTCCATATGAAGAAGTTATTTTGCTGTAGGAGTTGTATTGTAGTTCAACTGTTGGGGAGCCGAACTTGAACTAGTTGCAACCGCACGTATGGTACCCGGTATCCTTCGTCCAAAAAATTGAAAAATATTAACTTTATAATTTGACTGTTTCTTTAAATATTATATATTTATGTTTGCCTCGGCTGCGTCAGTATTTATATTTTTTAGAGACATGAATGTCTTAGCAGTGAGGTGGTGCGACTGAACAATGTAGGCTTACACATATTTTAATTTTTTAATCACTCCTTTTTATTAATTCTTGACATGATTTAAATAACTTCACTGATATAGAGAGAGATGAGAGATTTTTTTATTAATTACTTGCACTTTTTAACACGTAAAACTATTTTTGTCTCACACGAATATGTATTAAATTTCTCGAGGACACATCTCGCGTCCGGTTAGGAACACTGTCTACAACCAACGCGTCCAGTTATGAGCGCTGTCTACAAGCAACTAACTTCTTGATTTGTAAATTTTGCTATATTTCAGTTTCTGATTGGCTAATCCTACTCAAATAGAATACTTTCATTTAACTAAAGCTTTTTCTGGATGTTGATTGGCTATTTTATGAACTGTCACAAAAAATATATTATTGCTTCCAAGAATCACAAATAGTATTGTTAAACTTTCAAATTCATTATTTTCTCAAGGTTACCTCATTACTTCATTGTTAGCAACTTTTAACCTATTATTCTCACAGCTCCTACTTTATTAAATTACGTAATACATTCACATAACATCATTACACGTGTATACAATAATATAAACATATACAATGACTGTAGTATACACTTTTTATATTGTTACACACACACACACATATTGCTTTAAGGCGGGGTTTTATTGAATTTATATATTATATAATTAGACTGAAATAATTAAAATGTTAAAAATATTGCCTCACATATAACTAACAAAAGCATAAAGCACAAAGGTACATAGAAAAATATACGAGTGAAACAATCGACTGTATTTTGCATTAAATTTATACCAATACAAAGCTTATCTTAGTTTAATATGCGTAAATGATCATGCATTTAATTACTATCCGCATTAGGTGATACTTGAAAGCTTTGGCGCAATTACAATACGTATATTATTGATGAAGGACTTTAAATCAAGCACCAATATCTCTAGATCCGTTGCAGTGAGCGACATCTCTTAATGAAACTTCTAACAATACAGAAACAATTAGCATTTAAATTGGAAGAGAAATAATCTAAATAGTTCTCAGGTGAACGCACATGTTTCTGAATAAAAATATACCGTGATCTACATCTGTTAAGACTCCTGAGAGTTATTGACCATTATCTTATGGCTCACTTAGATATGTCTCGTATCTCTCTGGACGTACATCAAAAACTGTGCATCAGCTTCCACAGCTATATTCTTTTTCTACCCTACTGCTCTGTATGCTTAGTGATTTCGACGAAGTTGCTCTCTGTCTTGAGCAAAGACTAGAACTCTATGGCAAATGCTATGGTTCATTTAGATTCAGCTAATGTTGAGTTCTGCGTAGCTATAGATAGGTTGTGATCAAAATGCATGTATTAACTTAAGGATGAGGCAGTATTTTTAACACTTGAATAATTTTAATTAAATTATATAATATGTAAATTCAATAACAGCCCTCCTTGAAGCAATATGTATGTAATAATTTTTAAAATGTATGTAACAGTCATTGCATATGCTTATATTATTGAAAATATGTTTAACAATGTTATGTGAATGCATTACGTAGTTTAATAGTATAAGACCTGTGTGAATAAGTTTAAAATTGCTAACAATGAGGTAACCTTAAAGCAATAATAAGTTTGAGAGTTTAAATGCTACTAATCATGATTAGAGCAACGATAATGTAAATTTTGTGACAGTTTAAAAATAGCCAGCACAGCCAGAAAAACTTTAATTAAATGCAGGTATTCTATTGGACTAGGATTAGCCAATCAGAGACTTGAAATACAAAATTTTACTGGTTTGGACGGTTGAAAATATGTTCAGTTGCCTGTAGACCTTGGTAGTGACCGGATGGAAGATGTGTTCCCTAAAGTAATATTACGTATTCGTGTGTAACGAAAATTAAATATACGCGTTAACTAAGTGCAAGTATCAAGTAAAAGAATCTCACAGCTCTTAATATCAGTGTAGTGGTATTTAATTTGTGCCAAGGATTAATAAAAAGAAGTGAATTTAAACTTAAAATATGTGTAAGCCTACATTCTTGTCGTACCACGCCCTGTCTAAGAGATATGTGACTCTAGAACAATACTGACGCAGCCGAGGCAAGCAAACATAAACAATATTTATAGAAGCAGTTTAATAACAAAGTTAATATAATATTTTTAAACTTGGAGCGTAACAACAAAAATACATCTTGAAATCAGCTTCTCATACAGTGACGTATGCAAGCATTGTTAAGTGCATACGTGACCTTGGCCACCTGGATCTGGGATTACGTAAGAGTGGTGGGGGTAAGAAGCTTAGATAGCGTCCCACGCTGAAGTAGCGTGGCTTGGCAGTCAGTGAGTAGAGTCGCACCAGGCAGGTTGTGTTGTTACGCACTCTACATACACGAAGATGTATGGCGTCCTCGACGAGAGGACATGAAGTCAAGGAGGTAATGTACCCACTTTTAGTAATATAACACCTTACCATCCAAGTCCTCCCTGTTTAATTTACCATAGTATAAAGCTCCTTTCTTCCATTCTGAACCATGTAGGCATCGTTTTATCAGATATTCTATAATATTTTTCATTTTCATTTAGCTGCGTCCCTTGTCGTGGCCTCGCCTTGTTTAAGTTGTTAACTTCCTGATACCTTATTAGCGAGTCGCCTACCTCCCATTCAGCATTTGTTTAGAGGTCACGACAATACGTAGCAGTATATTATGTAATAAATAACCCACTTCAAAATTGATGTTCATACAAGGAACTGATTAAATAAATAAATAAACTGTAAGCAAACTATCTTTTTCAAATTGGCTTACCAAAGCATGGTGCAAACTACTTCAACCATGGTGCAAACTACTTCAACTCCAAAAACTTCAACAGTTAAAATAATAACAACAGAACAACACCTTCTTCAGGTGATAGGATACAGTGAAAGGGCCATAAAATTATGTCATAAACAACAGAGCTGCGATATCTATGCTAGGAACAAACGTGAGACAGTAAATATGGAAAGAAAATAGAGATGTTTCTCAAATTCAAAGGAAGAAGTGCCGAAACTTAGGGACACGGCCGAAGCTTTAAAAGTCTAGTTTTTTTCCCAAGCTATTTCTAAGTTTAACTACCAATTAAATATAGAATATATAAGCAGGTTTTAAAATCTAAAATTAATAATACTTTTGACTTTAGAAATAACAAGTAATAATCAAGTTTCAATTTGCGAATTTGTTATTCTCAGATTAATTCAAAGGCAATACTTAAATTAAGAAAAATTATATTTCCAAAATATATATTCTTGTCTATGAAAATAAAGTCTATAGTGATATTCATGACGAAGTGCTTATTTTTAAACATATAGAAAATTAATTTATATTCCGGTAAGGATGTACACGCTCTATATTTAAACTCAAAACTTCAGAATTTTTGTTGTTGTATTATATGCCTGAAAATTTGAATTTTGCTATTTTAAAAGCGTGTTGATTGTAAATAACCATATATTACTGAGAAATAAAATTACTTGCTCAAAATCAAACATAGTAACATTTTCATAGATTGAAATTTAGCTAGGAGTCTATTCTATGAAAGAGTAGATATTTCGGATATAAATAAAGGATTTAAATGTTAATTTTAAAAAGGTTTCTCTATTCAGATGCAAAAATATTTTGGACTCATTTCTTAAGCAGAACCATATCAACACAAGATCCATATTTCTACATACTGAAGGAAGGTACAACATTTCATGAATCTATATCAAATGGCTTTTGGAAAAAAATTATTTAGAGTGCCTGAAAATAATATCAAAAAAGAAGATTAAGGGATAAGTGCATTCAAAACTATGCAATTAGTAAAGGTAAGACAGAACAGGGCTTTCAGTAAAAGGCGGGATAAGAGCCACCTCCAGATGGAATATTTGAAACAGCTTTGCTAAATCCCTAGGGACATTTGAGAGATAATATTCACATCAAAATGATAAAGAAATTACATTCTTCTCACATTTCAGTAGCGCGAACCATTAAATTTCCCGAAGCTTTTCCAAAACTTGCCTTTAAGGTTAACTGAAACGTTGCTCTATATCGTCATATAGACGTATTTGGAACATATGAGAATTTTTCAATAAATTTGAATAACATTTCATGCACGTGGAACACTTTGAATTAAAAAAGCAGCTTTAGAAAAATTCCCGTCTCATTTGATTTAAAACTGGCTCCAGAGACTAATATTAAACCTTAGAACAGAAGAATAGTTAGATAACCCCATTCTTAACAGTCTAAGAAAATACCTATTACTGAATAATAACAAAAGAGTTTTGTCTAATTTTAATTTCCCTACTACTCACAGCAAGTAGAGGAAGCTTTGCATTCCATCCAAAAATTCAATGTCAAGATTTAACCTAAATAAATTTTTTGAAACCCTGGAACACAAAAAAGACAGCGTTTTTAAAAAAGATACGTATTTTGAATTCGTGCTTTAATGATTTTAGCAACTCATTCTATAATTCGATACAAGTTTTATAACAATCTACTTTATAATTTTATGCTATTATTATTGTTATTGTGTGTGTGTGTGTGAGAGAGAGAGAGAGAGAGAGAGAGAGAGAGAGAGAGTAGGAGTGAGAGTAAGTTTGTGAACAGCATAGCTCAAGAGCAAAAAGTCTGTTAAACCGAAACTTGATATTCACCCTAGACCACCCTTCACATGAAAAACTTTCGTTATGTTTTATTTCCCCCACAGTTACTAACGTTACTCGTTAAAACATCATATGCTTAAGGTAATTTCATGCCAAATAAAATGCATATCTTAAATTTTCGTGGAATAACCTATGAACTTCTCGTTATTCTAATTACTTTGTATAACTGGTAAACGGTAAGAAATGCTCAAAATGCTACACTAAGAAAGTAGATCTTAGTGTCAAATAAAATGATTTGTGGCGTTAATAATTTCCAGGATATACTTTGTTATTGATCTGAATTTTTAAATACCTGTACCCTTTCCAAGTGGAAAGTCGCTATTCGCTTTATTCTCGAGGGCATTCATGGAGTTTCAAAGCCATACCATCATATAGGTCTACTTTTTAAAAATCTGAATATCGTCTTAACCTAAGGTACTCCTTTTATACCTACAACGGAATCCATAATGAACATCTATCTCGATTAACATGTAGGTAAAAGAATACTATTTTGTAAAAATAGTTTGTAAAAGAGTGTGTAGGGAAAACTATTTGACTGAAACACATCCTATGTTTCGTTAAAAGTTCGTACCTAGTGTTGGAGGTCTCAAACTGAAGTTTGAAAATTGCTGATATAATTAAAAAAAATTATGTAATGCATTCACGTGCTACATTTTAATCCAAATAAACCTTTGCAGAAATAGCTACATTACCATGTTGTTATAGATACAAAGGGAACAGCGACAGCTAAATGTTTAAAAACTATACGCTGGTTTTAAAATTCCATACCGTTTCCATGCAATCGCGAGAAACAACTGAATGTTCAAAGTACTTCAAGAGAATGACCAAGAAATGAACATTTTGAACCTCTTAATAACGGAAATCTCAAACGGCTTATGCCACAAAAATCTGTTTTAAAGAAATTGTGTGTTTTAAAGAGATCTACATTTTTTGTGTAGTGCATTTTCGTCTATTGCCTAACGTTTACTAGTTATACAAGATGATACAAACTTCCTTTCGAATGAAGAGAACTTCATAGGCTATTCCCCAAGTATTCAACATATGCATTTTATTTTACATCTATATATCTTTCATATATGGTATTTTAATCAAAATCATTATAGCCATTTTTTAGAAAATGAAAAATTTTCGAAAAGTGCTCCAGGAAAAGGTAGTTTGAGGTGATGGATTTTATTGAAAATATTTGTGTCGCATCTTTGAAAGATATTGAACCTAACTACCAAGATTGGTATTTATGTGACTTTTGGTTTTTGAGTTATGGTGTTCACAGACAACAGACATATTTCCAAAAATTCTTTATTTGAATCAGCTGGCCTCAAAACATTTCCGGCGAAATCTTGGTATAAAATTTATACGCTTACATATTTATATCTTACTTTATATATCTCTATATGTAATACTTCCCTTACTTACTATACGTAGTAGAGAAAGTAATAAGAATTTCTTGAAAATAAATGGAGCCAGATATAGCAACATCTTAGCAGAAAATTGAGTTGGAAAATATTCCCTTGCATATAAACTTAAATATAATTTCCCTGAGGAATACCAATGAAAATAATAACCATTGGCTTTCTTTGGTCCTTCTTCTTCATCCTTCTTGGACATATTAGGCCTCCGGCCTGTTACGGACATACCAATGAAAATAATAACCATTGGCTTTCTTTGGTCCTTCTTCTTCATCCTTCTTGGACATATTAGGCCTCCGGCCTGTTACGGACTCATTGCTATCTCCTTAAGGTCGTCCTACATTTCTTCCCCCAAGTGTCGGTATTTCAAGGCGATTTTCGTGATATGAGCTCCCTCTATTCGTTACATATGTTCTCTCCAATTTTCTTTACAGTGTAAAATACTATCATTTATCCAATCCCTCTCTTATTTGTTCACGTGTTATTCTGCCCTTCTGATACATGCTCTAACGGATCAGAGGAATTTCATATCTGCTACTTGGATGCGATTTTCAGATTTTATTCTTGCGATCTCATGATTCACTCCTATAAAAAAGGGTCGGCACAGCCATGATTTTATAACATTGCAATTGCGTGTATGTCCGTGTAAATTTCAAATTACTTCTTATTGTTCCATACATCATTTAACATCTCTATAATTTTGATCATACACTACGTGATCAAAATCATTCGGACATCCCCACAAACATACGTTTTTCATCTTAGGTGGATTGTGCTCCACCTACAACCTGGTACTCATTATCCCGACCTCAATAGTCATTAGGCATCGTAAAACAGCAGAATGGGACGCTCCGTAGAACTCACGGACTTCGAACGTGGTCAGGTGATTGGGTGTCACTTGTGTCAGAAGTCTGTACGCGAAATTTCCACACTCCTAGGTCTACTGTTTCTGATGTGATAGTGAAGTGGAAACATGAAGGGACATATACAACACAAAACCGTACAGGCCGACCTCGTCTGTTGACTGACAGAGACTGCCGACAATTGAAGAGGGTCGTAAAGAGTAATAGGCAGACATCTACCCAAACAATCACACAGGAATTCCAAACTGCATCAGGATCCACTCCAAGTACTATGACAGTTAGGTGTGAGGTGAGGAACCTTGGATTCGATGGTCGAGCGGCTGCTCATAAGCCACACATCACGCAGGAAAATGCCAAACGACGCCTCGCTTGGTCTAAGGAGCGTCAACATTACACGATTGAACGGTGGCAAAACGTTGTGTGGAGTGACGAATCACGGTACACAATGTGGCGATCCGATGGCGGGGTGTGGGTATGGCGAATGCCCGATGAACGTCGTCTGGCACCGTGTGTAGTGCCAACAGTGAAATTCGGAGGTGGTGGTGTTATGGTGTAGTCGTGTTTTTCATGGAGGGGTCTCGCACCCCTTGTTGTTTTGCGTGGCACGACCACAACGCAGACCTACATTGATATTTTAAACACCTTCTTGCTCCCCACTGTTGAAGAGCAATTTGGGGATGGCGATTGCATCTTTCAACACGATGGAGCACCTGTTCATACTGCACGGGCTGTGGCGGAGTGGTTACACGACAATAACATCCCTGTAATGGACTGGCCTGCACAGAGTCCTGACTTGAATCCTATAGAACACCTTTGGGATGTTTTGGAACGCCGACTTCGTGCCATGCCTCACGGACCTACATCGATACCTCTCCTCAATTGCGCACTCCGTGAAGAATGGGCTACCATTACCCAAGAAACCTTTCAGCACCTGATTGAAAGTATGCCTGCGAGAGTGAACGCTGTCATCGAGGCTAAGGGTGGGCCAACACCATATTGACTTCCAGCATTACCGATGGAGGGTGCCACGAACTTGTACGTCATTTTCAGCCAGGTGTCCGGATACTTTCTTTCACGTGGTGTAATTATAGCTAAATAGTTGGAATGTTGTACCACTTGGTGTTTATTATTTATTACAATTTTATTCCTAAAAGCTTATTTCCTATAAACAGCATACTTTTTATTACTTCTGTTGAGATATTTAATTTATGTTGTCGACATATTTAATCCAGTCTATATACTAATATTTGTAGTTGGCTTCTCTACCTGCTAAAACTGAGATCATCTGCATATTAAAGACAATTTAATAAAACCGTTCTATTAATTCTAATGTTTTCTGAACTTTCATTCTTCTATTCTCTGTTGGCATCATATATGTGGATATTAAAAATTGTGGGTGATACACAACATACTTTTCTAACTCCTTGATTAGTTAAAATTTGTTCCTTATGTTCTTTTAAATTTGTTTTTGTGTATCATTGTAAGAACCTTTAATAGATTCTGGATGTCCTCTTTCAGTCATTATATCCCATAGTTTCTTGCGTATTAGTCGATCAATTGCCATCGATTGTGTTAATTCTCCACTTAGATTTAACCTTTGTTAGAATTATACTAAAGAGAAAGATGTCTAAGGTGCTCGTTTGAGACATAAAACAGGCTAACCAAATGTGTTGTAGAACAAAACGATGACTGCAGCATAGACACCGAAGAGAGAGAGAGAGACACCTGGAAAATAGAAGTGCTAGGTTAAAGTGTAGGAACGGTTGAAACAGGAGAGCAAATGATGGAGACAGGGAATCGGGAAAACGACGAGAACTTTAAAATCCAATAAGTACACATGTACGTGCAGTCAAAGGGTTCACGAGGGTGATTGATGTAAACCCCCAAAGGTTAGTTTCTCCGAGTTAGTCTACATGAAATCTCGTAGTAGAAGTGGAAATATACTACTACGGATGTATTTTCTTCTTTTACTAGTTTATCGTTGAATGCACTTTATGCGCTTCACGTCACGTGTTTTTTTTTCTTTCATTAGTTTATGTGAAAAACATGAATGGCGTCCTTGCGGCCCAAATATACTAGCATTGCGTATTTTATGGTTTGGAATGTTCGCTTCATGTATAAATAAAACATGTATAAGTATTTTAGTGTACCAACGCAATTATAATGTAATGCAAATTATTATACTTTAATTTTGAAACATATGTATAATGCTTAATCATCAGCGAAAAGTGATAAGTATTTAAAACGTCAGTAAACTAATTTAGAACACTTAGTTAAGCTTATGCTTTGCTCTTTCGTGGTTAATTGGTATATACTTATACAATACTACAAAACTTCTATACCTTATTTTCCTACTAGCCTAACCCTACTAGCCTAGCACTTTGACTCTTGTTATTTTGCTAACTGTAGAGATTATTTCCTCCCTAACTCTCATTTCCTCCTTTCTTTTCTACTTCACTTTCAGCGTAGTATTTCGAAAGCTGGTAATAAAAACGGATTTTCTGATGTGTTAATACAAATTAAAATACAAATGTCCAAATTTTACATGAAAGTATTTGGAATTACCATTTCTCGTGATAACAGATTTATATACCTAATATTTTGAATGAAAAGTTTGTATAATCTCTTAAATAGCCTTATTGAAATATTATAGAGTAATCAAGACTTGTCAGAAGTATTATGCCGGTAAAGTTTTATGTAATACTTTTCAAAATCCATAGGCATATATTTTAATTCATTCTACTTCGTGCTCTATTAGAATCGCAACCCTTTGAGGAAAGGACATGAGACACGATATTATTTATTCTTTAAGTGGAGCCTTAATATAATATAACAAGTTTCATATCGGTTATGCTATTTTTGGATGAAAAGATAAAACAAGAAAACAAACAAGCAAACAAAAGGACACACCCTTTGAAATACAATTTTTGGCTTTAGAGTAACCCAGTTTACATGCTGATATCATTTATCCATTCAAAATGATAAATTGCTATAAAAATGCTTCTTACAGTGCATTATATGTATAGATAATACAGGGTGGTAGAGATAAAAGTGGCCCGTCTCCCTTTGAATGTAAATACGATATTTCCGTTGTGTATAACATAAATTTGTGTTAAAGTTGAAGCGAGCTGCAGTACAACAATGAGCAATTTTAAGCAATATTAATAATCGATAGTTGGCATTCTTCTGTCAGCAGTTCAATCTATTTCATCAGTTCATATTATACATATTGTTGTTCACATTCTGAAAAATGACTTTCTCGATGCAAGAAGGAATTCTTATTGTGGAAGCATATGTGAAAACAGGTTCGATTAATCAAGAAGTCCACGATGTCTTCTCTGCGGAAATAACTGTTAGCAAAAATTTGTGGCCATCAAGTTCTCCAGATCTAACAACGTGTGATTTTGTCCTGTGGGGATATTTGAAGAGCAAGGTCTATGAAACAAATCCACACACAAAATAGGAACTGAAAGGCTGGAGTTGCCACCATGATATCTGAACCTTATGTCAGGTGTATCTTAATATGGTTAGACGTATACAGCTGTGTATTGATGCTGCAGGGGCCACTTTCAACCTCTTCAATAAATGATGAGTCCATTTCAGCAACTCGTTCCTCATTCGTTTGTATTTATACCTATAGTGGCCACCTTTATCTGCGCCTACTATGCCAACTATTGATTATTCATATTTCATAAAGTTGCCCATTGTTATAGTGTAGCTGGATTCAATTCTAACGAGCAAGTTTAACAAACATTTTTATTAATACCCAACGGAAATATAATATCGCATTTGGATTCAAACGGGTGCCGGGTCACTTTTATCTGCGCCACCCTTTACATGCATACCGAGCTGCAAAGTAATGTAAAGAAACAGCACAGATCGGAGGCCATACGTTCTGATTTAATTAGGATGGGATGTTTCAATAGATTTCTCTCTTCTTCTGAAAAGACACTCCAAAAACTTCACTTAATTCTGTGTACACCAATATCATTTGATAATTTCTTTGGATATAGTCATTTATCATGTAACAACATATCGGTTAAAGAACGCTGAACTTTAAAAATACTGAAAAGTTGCTTTGTGTTTTATCAGCTTTTAAAAATGGATATGAAAGTAAACTTACTCTGGAATTTTATTTGTATGTTTTTTGTTATATTGGGATTAAAGCATTTAGTCTTCTCTTTCATAGCTACCAGAAGCACTAGCATAAAACCTTTGTATAATACAAAGCAATTTAACATCCCTTACATACACATAATATCATTTAGGATAACTCAGCTGAATAAAAAAATTCTGACGTTTTACATTCTCATGACCTTATCTACCCACTTTCGTTTATTTTTATTTAACTTTTACAAACTATTCTTACAAAAGCTTCTGTTTTCAACATAGTTTTGGAGCATACAGGTATTTAAGATGACAGTAAAATGTTTAAAAAGACATTTTTTGCTTGCCTTGATATTGCAATTCAGAGTAAAACAGCGCATATATTACTTTCCCTACCACTTCATAGTAGGTATAAAAGATACCGAGATATCACCAAAAATACATTTTTGAGGTTCCTTGAATCCAAATAAATCATTTTTAGAAAGAGTCCCGCGCGCGCGTGTGTGTTGTGTGTCTGTGAACATATAACAAAAAATGGAAATGTCGGATACATACCAAACTTGGTATTTAGGTTCAGTACCATCCAAAGTTAGGACACGAAGATTTTCAAACTACTGCAAGCTACTCTGGAACATTTTTAGAAATGTTTTTTTTTTCTAAAAGCGATTTTGATTAAAATATCACAGACTAACTTTATAGGAATAACTTGTGAAGTCCTCTTCATTCAGAAGGAATTTTGTATAATCTTGTATACCTGGTAAATATTAAGAAATGGACAAAAACGTAGTGTACAAAAAATAAAAAAATGTAGATCTCTTTAAAACAAAAAAAATTATTCAGTGTTTTTCTGGCATCAGCCATTTCCGACATGTTAATAGTTCGATTTGTTCAATACGTTATCATTTATTTCTCGCGATTACACGGAAACAATATGGAACGCAGCATATTGCGTTCCAAACCTTAAAATATTTCACTCTCGTTCTTCCCTGTGTACCCTAATGAAAAGTGTTATATACATAGCTGTTTCTGCAGATGTTTATCTCAAATAAAATTAAGTATACAGACAAATTAACTTTCCTAATAATTTGTATAGCCACTAATACAACCTAAAGGTTTGAAAACGTTCTATGAATGTAACATATCATACTTTATTAAATATTAAATGCAAAAATAAAAGTTATTTCATACAGAGTATGTATTTTAACTAAAGCTATGCTTGTTTCTATGAAGGTATAGCCTATCTGCGTAGTTTTTCACTTATACAAAGGTATAAAAATTTACTCATAATGAAGGGGACTTCACAATTTTCTACATTATAATTATTATTAAATAGATTAATCAATGTATACATTTTATTATCCACGTAACTATTTCAAATATACACTATTTTAATACAAACCGTTAGCAATTTCTGAGAAAATGGCAAATAATGGAAAATATTTACACAAAGGATAGCTTGGAGAACAGAAATTTCATTTAAATATATATTCTTAAAAGATTCTGAACTTAAATACGAAGTTTGATACTTTCCGACTTTTCAAATAAGATTTTGCACATACAAATACACGCAACGTTATATAAAAACTCTTTAGGGAATCTCAAAAGGCCCATTTCTGTTCAAATCTCGATATAGAATTTTTTGGATGGAGTACACTACTTCCTCTTTTTAGATGGCTAAGTGGTAGAGAAAGCAAATATGAAAATATATTTTGAAAACATATACCTTTAAGAATTTTTGAGAAGAAACAGTCAAAACATTAATTTTCTCCAGCTACAGTAGTTCATTCCCTTAAAATAATACCTTTAATAAAGGGCACTGAGTAAAACCTGATGTCACTAACTGAGAGCGTGTTACTACAAAACGTAGAGCACAAGAATTAAATACAAAGGGAAGTAACACAGCAAACCACACATGCCGACTCTGCCTTCACACAAGTAAACGTTGTGAATAATACCCGGTTTTTCATCGGAGCAGTAGCGGTAATTCCGTACATTTACATAGCCGTGTAGACAGAGTCACTCGTTGTAGGAAAAGCAAATAAGGTTTGGGTCGTCCTATACGCTAATCAAAACCGCTCATAAAATCAACTTTTCGCCAGAATCAACCAGTTGTGGTTCACGGTACGCGCTATTTGTACAAGGTTTTTAATTTCAATAAACTGTAGCTTTATGTACTGAAAACCAAGGATCCGTTAAATGGACAAAGGGCCCAATGAGTTTTCTACGAGAATTTGCCAAACGGCAGCAATGTCATTCGATTTTTTCCCCTTATACATCATTTGCGCGATTCATGAGCGATGGGTTCACAGAAGAACATTTTTATGTAAATAATTATAGTAGCATAACCTGATGGTAGACGCCGTAAGTATGCACGCGCGTCATTTTCTGCTATCTGAAAGTCTGAACGTTTCATGATACAACTTAATAAAACCAACACTTCAACGAGTAATTGCATAAGTTGTTTGCAAAATCAAACTCCCCTATACGACCAGAAGTTAAATGTGGCATAATAAATCAGAGGTTTAAAAGCAATGACTTAATTAGTACCTTCTATATTGACAATTTAATGTTT
Source organism: Deroplatys truncata (assembly GCA_030765065.1). NCBI lineage: Eukaryota > Metazoa > Arthropoda > Insecta > Mantodea > Mantidae > Deroplatys > Deroplatys truncata. The sequence continues at coordinate 212,570,632 of CM060978.1, read as the reverse complement.
TCAGAAACTGTTTTAAAATACCATGCAATATAATTTATTAGAAAGACAAAAGTGATACTTTTATATATGACGTGATGAGGTAAAAAAGTTAATTTCAGTTAAAACATGCAGAATTTTAACAGAACATACTGCATTTTTTTATAAAAACAATTAAAATATTTGAAAACCATATAAAAGTGTTCAGGAGATCTTATTTACTTCATTCCCTATCCCAAAAAATGTTTTGTTTCATTTTTTTTCACGAGTGTAAAATAAAGAACTGGACGCTATATGCTGCGCTTAAAATTCGATACTGTTTCCATGCAATCGGGAGAAAGAACTGAATGTTGACAGGACTGCAAGAAATGAACTATTTGAACCTCTAATAATAACAGTTATGCCACAAAAAACTTATTTGAAATTAATTGTGTGTTTTAAAAGATCTGTATTCATTTTGTGTAGTACGTTTTAATCTTGGCTTAACGTTTACCAGTTGACAATATTATATAAAACTCCTTCCGAATGAGTAGGACTTCGTAGGCTACTCCCAAAAAATTCAAGATATACACTTTACTTGCCATCTAAATATCTTTCATTTATGCTATTTTAATCAAAATCATTACAGCTTTTTTTTAGAAAATCAAAAATTTTAAAAAATGTTACATGTAAAGGGTAGTTTGGGGAGGGAGGATTTTCTTTGAAACCTTTGTGTGGCACCTTTGTAAGATACTAAACATAAATACCAAATTTGGTATTCATCGGACTTTTAGTTTTTGAGTTCACAGACGCACAGCGACATTTTTCTAAAAATACTGCTGTTTCGTGGAGTTTCAAGAATGTATATTAAACAGAAATAAGCAGCTTAAAATATAAAAAACACAAGTTGCTTGCCCTGAGGGTACGATGTTTCTAACCTTACAGTAAACTAATTTGTGCGAGATTGCAATCATGCCCTCTTGAAAATTTTCGTCTAATGGAAACTTTAAATGTATGCATTTCATTGTTCTATAATCTCGTTGTGATTTGTGCACATGTTCAATAAAATGTATTAATTTTATTAGAAAACAATAACAAAATGACATATCTGCTGCTATGATCAATCCATTTTATCATTCCTTCTTAAGAAAAGATGTCGCCAAAAATTCTGTGCGGCAGGCATGTTGTTTGTTAAAATAATCAGACAGGAGTGACTTAAATTTTTATCTGCATGCGGTTCTGTAAAGATAATACATCAAACATAAAAAATTACATTCCCTAAATATCTTATCAAAATATATAAAACACTGTTAAAATAATGTTATAATTATTGTGTAGTTTAATATAGAATCTTATAAATATCTTATCGAAAAATATTAAACAATGCTAAAAAAATCTGATATGTTACTCTCACATTACTTTCTCTACTTTTGTACAAACTATTTTTACAAACGCTTATTCTCCATATGCTTCATGTTAATCGAGATATCGAGATGTTAATCTTATTGCTAATTTTCTTGTCGATGCAAGGGTAATTGGTGGGCTTTAAGCGATAGTCAAATATTTTACGAGCTGGTTGCTATGTGGAGTATTCCATTCCATTAATAACGAATTCCCATTTGAGAAAAAGTATAAGTATTGGAAAATTTAAGGGAATAACAAGCAATATCTCGAAAATGGTTTACTCAACAAAAAAGTATACGGCATAAATTGTGTATTTTAACACGATATACATTTTTGTGCAGTAAAATATTGGCTGTTTTTTATGGTTTACCAGTTACGCAAAAAAAGTTAAAATTTTCGAAAAATGTACCATGTAAAGCGTAATCTGGGATGCGGGGATTTTCTTGAAAACCTTCGTGTCGCATCTCTGGAGGATACTGAACCTAAATACCAAGTTTGGTTTTTATCCGACTGTTCGCTTCTGAGTTATGCTGTTCACAGACACATACACAGACATGTTTCCAAAAACACTTTTTTTAGGATTCAGGAGGCCTCAAAACATATATTTCCGGTGAAATCTCGTATCGAATTTTTGGGTGGAATGCAGTAATTTTCCCTGCTTGGTATACGTAGTAGAGAAAGTAAAAATGTTATAGCTATTGGGTAGTTTAATATAAAATCTTATACTACAAGACAGGTGTATTCATACACATGTAGCACGAGTAACTAAATACCTATTATAAAGTAAAGCCAAATTAAAACAGAGGGCGCAAATTAACTAGTTTGAAAAGCGAAATTAACTGTTTAATACCAAAAGAACAACTTTTAGCAAATCATTTTCTGTAGTAGTTTCAAAATAATCTATAACCGGCATAAAATCCTCTCCGGGAAATTTATAAGCGGAATGAATATGCAGTGCTATAAGCAGCATTTACAGAGTGTAAAAATAGTTCTTTCGAAACAAACTTTAATGCATGAAAGTTCCATCTGCTGTTCAGTGTAGACTACGAGACTATAGATATTCAAATATATAAACGAGATAAACTTCATTTGGAGCTCAGCGTAGTAGACTTATAACGGTACCAGGCGTTATAACTAATGTATGCGCAGCAAACAAAACTCGGTCCGAGTTGTGCTGTATTATAGCAGCTTTGAACACAAATGGTTGTAATTCCATAGCTTTTAGCTAAATTCAATCTCCGATAGATGTACACTTGAGAGGAACCTTATCAATAACAGGATTTTTTATTTTGTCTACTACGTATAGTAAGTAGGGGAAGTATTGCATTCCACCCAAAAATTCGATCCCGAGATTTCACAGGAAATACATGTTTGAGAGCCCCTGAATCCAAAAAAAGCATTTTTGGAAACATGTCTGTGTGTGTGTCTTGTGAACAGCATAACTCAGAAACGAACAGTAAGATAAACACCAAACTTGGTATTTAGGTTCAGTATCTTTCAGAGATGCGACAGAAGGTTTTCAAGAAAATTCCTCCACCCCAGATTACCCTTTACATCAAAAATGTTTCGAAAATTTTACTTCTCTCAAAAATGGCTCTAACGATTTTGATTAAAATATCATATTTTTAAGATACTTTCGTGACAAATAAAATGTATATTTTGAATTTTCTGATAATGTCTCCAAAAGTATTCTTCATTGTGAACGACTTTTGCATTACTGGTAAACCATAAGAGATAGACAAAATTTTACTACACACAAAATGTAGAACGCGTTAAAACCATTTCCGAGATATTGCTTGTTATTCTCTTAAATTTTCCAATACTTATACTTTTTATCAAATGGGAATTCGTTATTCATTTTTTTTGTCCTGGCAATGCAAAGAGAATGGTATACTCCACATAGCAACCAGCTCTTAAAACATTTGACTGTCGCTTAAAGCCTACCAATTCCCCTTGCACTTACAAGAAAATTAGCAATAAGATTAACATCTCGATTAACATGAGGCATATGGAGAATAAGCGTTTGTAAAAATAGTTTGTACTGGAGTATAGAAAATCATGTGAGTGCAACACATCAGATTTTTAAAAAATACTTTTAGTTTTTACTTTCCTACCACTCAGCTAGTAGTTAGAAAAATTCCATACCGAGATTTCACCCGAAACATTTTCAGACTCACTGAATACAAAAAGAAGAGCATTTTTAGAAAAAGGTCCGTGCGTATGTGAACAGCATACCTCAAAACCGAGAAATCAGAACATTAAACTTGGTATTTAAGTTCAGTATCTTCCAAAGTTGCGATACAAAGATTTTTAAGAACATCGCTTACCCCAAACTGCACTTTATATGGAACATGTTTGGAAATTATTGATTTTAAAAAGTGGCTTCAATGATATTTATTAAAATACCATATATTACAGATTTTACACGACAAAATGTATAGCATAAATTTTTTGGGAATAGCCTGTGAAGTCCTCTTCATTCGGAAGGAATTTTGTATAACTGGTAAACTTTAAGCATTAGACGGAAACGCACTACACAAGAAATTTAGATGTCTTTAAAATACACAATTTGCTTCAAACAACCTTTTTGTAGCATGAGCCAATTCCGAGATATCCGTTATTAATTGTTCGAATTGTTCATTACTTGATCAATCCTTTAAAGCGATGTCAACATTCTGTTGTTTCTCGCGATTCTGTTAAAACGGTATGGAAATTTAAGGCAGCGTACAGCATACAGTTCTTAAACATTTGACTATCGCTGTTCCCTTTTTATTTATAAGGAAATGTGTAATGTTCCTATTTCTGCAAGATGAAGTAGATACAAAAATAAACTTTAGTAAGACTGGTTTCTATATCCAGTAGTAAATGATAAAGGGTAAGACTCTCATGTGAATGTAACATATTAAATTTTTTTAATTTAGGTGGAGGAAGTATTGTATTCCATTCCGAAATTCGATACCGAGACTTCACCGAAAATGCATGTTTTGACGCTCTCTATATCCGAAAAAACATTTTTGAAAAAAGGCCCGTGTGGATGTGTTAATGGTATAACTCTATAGCAAAAATCTGATGTGTTACACTCACATGACTTTCTCTACTCTTGTACAAACTATTTTTCCAAACGCTTATTCTCCATATGCTTCATGTTAATCGGGATATCGAGATGTTAATCTTAATGCTAATTTTCTTGTAGATGCAAGGGGAATTGGTAGGCTTTAAGCGATAGTCAAATATTTTAAGAGCTGGATGCTATGTGGAGTATTCCATTCTCTTTGCATTACCACGACAAAAAAAAAAAAAGAATAATGAATTCCCATTTAAGAAAAAGTATAAGTATTGGAAAATTTAAGGGAATAACAAGTAACATCTTGAAAATGCTTCACTCAAAAAAGAAAAATCTATATGACAAATTGTGTATTTTAGCGCGATCTACATTTTTTGTGTATTAAAATTTTGTCTATTTCTTATGGTTTACCAGTTAGGCAAAAGTCGTTCACAATGAAGAACACTTTTGGAGACATTCCCAGAAAATTCTAGATATATAATTTATTTGCCATAAAAATGCCTTAAACTTATGGGATTTTATTCCAAATCGTTAGAGATATTTTTGAGATCATTACAATTTTCGAAAAATGTTCCATGTAAAGGGTAATCTGGGGTGGGGGATTTTCTTGAAAACTTTCTTGTCGCATCTCTGGAAGATACTCAACCTAAATGCCAAGTTTGGGGTTTATCCGACTGTTCGTTTCTGAGTTATGCTGTTCACAGACACACACAGAAATGTTTCCAAAAATGCTTTGTATTCATTCAGTGCACCTCAAAACATGTATTTCCTGTGAAATCTCGGTAACGAATTTTTGGGTGGAATGCAGTACTTCCACTACTTACTATACGTAGTAGAGAAAGTAAAAAGTCTTAAACTCCAAAATTGTCGGTTCAGCGTCTTCTTTTTTTTCAAAATGTCTATAACGATTTTGATTCATTTACCACATGTTTAATTTATATGAATGACTAATAAAATGTATATATTAAATTTTCTGGGAATAGTCTGTGGAGTCCTCTGCAGTCTACATTACTTGTGTGTAACCTGTGAACCTAACAGATATACTAAAACTTAATACATATAGACATACAAAATATAGATCTATTTTAAGGATACAGGAGATTTATACCAAATAAGTTATTTTTGCGATGTTCTCTATTATTAGTTTAAATTTTTTAAACGTTTTCTCAGGTGGTGGTAAGCTGCTATTCGTTTGCTTCTTGTGGTCATGTAATCAGCATGAGACTTCAAAACCATCGCATAGCGACACGCTGTTTAAAAATGTAGCACTGTAAACAATTGAGTATTATTTATGAATGCTCTTTAACTAATATAGTTCTTAGCGTTTCTTTCTATATTAGGCGTGAAAGGCCGGAAATTTTGCTCAGAGGCCTCTTTGTAGGGTTGAGGTCGTAAATCTACGACCGGTAGTACCACCGGTTTTACTTCCCTTCCGAAAGAAGCAGTGCTAAGAGTTTTACGCCCGAAAGAAATCCATCGCACTCCGCTGGAATTGAACCCCGCAACCCCGGAAACCAGAGGCTAGCATGGTAACTCTAAACCACAGAGGATGACATGTGCTGTGTGTAACCTAGTTAAACCTCCCCTGCAAATGCGTAATGAAAGTTGTACATACACATACACATACACAAAAACAAACTCTTTAATAATTATAATTTAGGAATTATTGAGAAATAACATGCAATTTGTTAATTTTGCATAATTTTAAAGCAATCTGATTCTAAACCGTATTATTCGAAAGTTCTTCTGAAGCTGTAAGTATGTTTTATGTTTCAATAATATTGTTAAGTAAAATAGGCGTAATTGCCTAAGAAAAACTGTAAGGTTTAGGCAAAATAAGAGTACCTTCGCTTCAGGCTGTCCATTATATTTTCCGAGCGTGGGACCATAAAATTCGAAAACTTCTACTGTACTTCGTGGGGATGAGGCAAGTTTTAAGAGTAAACAGACTCTATGAGGCAACGGATTTTTCTTATAGTTAGGATGTGAATTTTCAACTAGGAAAGATAGGTTTTAGAACCAATGAAAAGATAGGGAGACGCAGTGACACGTACAAAGTTTGGAGGCGAGCAGTGACCGATATATGTGAACGCGAGCGTGGGTTTGAGACAATTAGTCCTGATTCTTCGTTTGGGTTCACGTGGCACTCCGAGTCAGAAAAGGACGCAAAGTTCCGAAATTTGTAAGTGCCGTGAAATTATGCAATTATAAAGTGATGTAGGTGAAACATTTATATAATGTGCTCATAAACGAGTTAATGTTAGTCAGGTGACTACTTCAAGTTTGCGCGAATCTAAAGAACGGCGATAGAGCACCGAGGTATTAAATAACTAGCCGGAGCAAACTTTAGTGGCGCAAGAGACAATAGTGGGAAGACAGTGCTAAAAGAATCATACAGTGTTATGGAATACTAATGAATACTGCAGGGTTTCTAGCATATAGAGTGAGAAAAGTGAAAACAGTGTTTCTTTCAAGACATCCTGGTGTCACCATTCCGCAATCCTACCCTGACAATAAAGTAGGGAATTTCAGGCCGATTCGCCGACAGTTGACTCTGAGATAAGACATAAGCGCTTGCCGATTGTTATCGGCGATTTCGAGTCCTGAAGACTACACTACAACGACGCAGAGACGAGGACGAAACAGGTAAGGTACCCACAACGAAGTAGCGGAGCAAAACGCTACAAAGTTTACCTCGATTATAAAGAAGTTAACAGAATAACAACTTTTGTACGAAAAGTTTATAACACAGCGAGTAGGGAAAGTTATGTGATTGCAACACCTCAGTTTTTTTATTGTTTCATTTTTATAGCCCCCATTAACTTCTGTGGTCATTTCAGCGGCTTTGGATTTAGACAATAACTCGTTGACTGCAGGTTTTTCGTGTTAGTTTTTACTGGCGTTCGTTACCGAGGGGATGACTCGGGCGGTAATATCTGTGATCCGCATTCGGAAGGTTGTGGCATTCCCCGGGTCGTTAGGTGAATGTTGGGAAGGCTCATTACACCCCCGAATTTTCTCTTCCTCCATTTCACCTCCATTCTCATTTCCATCATCTGCATGATCTGTTTCAAGGTTGAAAGTGTCGGAGGGCGTTACATGACAGGGGTTGCTTTATGTAACCTTTCTTCCCCCGGAATAGGAGCGATCTCCGAGTCCCGGTCCACCCAGTGTGATGTGCAAGTCTGCAGAGGGAGGCAGCCGGTTGCATGCACCAGCTGCCATCCGGGAAGGTTTAATCTGTTAAAGACAGAGACCCTACCATCTACATTGTCGTGCCCTCTGGTCTGGCCACTCTCCATCTCCTCTCACCTCACTCGTCTCTATCGAGGGCATCCCGTTAGAAGCATAAGCACAAACGATCTTGTAGGTCGAGGTGCTAAGCCCCCCCTCCGCAATTAGTCCTACTCGTAATGGTGTTCTTTAGGAAAAACGTTCGTTTCCACATCCATACTTTAGACTCTGTGATGAGTAGGAAATGATTTTAATTAACTAAACCTTCCCTCGTCCCATTCCTCGAATCTAGGACCTATGGTTCCTCTGGTTTGAGTAGCAAGAACGGCACCACTCTAACACAAAGGCAGTCTGGCAACAGTCCTTTGCTTGAACCTGGAATTACCATGTATTGACAATGACTTTAGAGGTCAATTATTGTGCGGTTGAGAGGTAAAGAACTATACACCACTCATTGATAATACTACAGAACAAAGGGTTTTGAGTTTCAGCTTACCAATAATATTATACTGAAAATATCAACAAGGATGCTTTGTTCAAATAAAATAATGTAGATGAAGGGAATCCGAGTGCAGTAATTTAACGCAACGAGTAATTATAACAGCGAATATTGATTTCATCTCGGACGCTGCTTAGCGACTCCGAGATTGAACTCGGACAAGCGCTCGACATCACGGAGATTTAATGTAAGCCACTATTTCACCTAGAAGTGCTCAAGTATATTTTATACCACTTCACCAAGCTCGCCTCACGCTGAATGTCTCTCGCGAGAGCGCTCGCCTATATAGACAAGAAATCTTTCCACAAGGTTATCGAACGTTATAGAACTATTTTGACACATTTTCTAGAGAAGAGAGCAAGAGTAGGTTCTTCCAGTAGGTTATAGCTATCTCCCGATAGCATGATATTTACGCTGGCGAGCGGAGTTATCGTTGTTTACTCCTACCGCTCGGTGCCGACCTCCTGATAACCTTTAGGCATAGTCGCTGTGTTGCAATATGTGTTAATTGAACGATAAATATATATATGCAGATGATGTACCTATACGAAGAATGAAAACACACACCCTATTTAATGTGCAAATAATGACGCCTTTATTTTTTTCCTCTTCCGAACAATATAAGATTAAACATGACATCATTCAAAAGCAGTCTTCGGTAACTTGACCTGATCCTTTGCATCTCATGTCCATGGATATTGTTTCGTTGAAATATAACACGTATAACTTTTTAATGTCCATATTTCCCTGACTTATTTTCTCAATCACAATTTTATCTCTTCTAGTTATACGAGCTGAGCGGCTCCAATGATCCCTTTTCAATGCCAAACATTTTTGTTTTTAGAGATTATGAATTGCCATATTTCTGAGCCTGACAAATACTAAAGTAATGAACAATATTCCTATGGTAAATTTAACTTTTGGAATATCAATTCGTTATCGTAAAGTATAGAAACTAACTACCGCTTCCTCTATCGATCTATTTAGCACGAATTGTACTAAAGCATCATCAGTGAAACTACATTCATCTGTTAAATGTGATGTTGCCTGACACCAGTAATTTATTTTTAACCAACTGGAATGTCATGAAAGGATCATTTTAGGACGAGCAAGCCTTGATTCGAGTGAAGCACACAATGGCTAAAAAAGGAATATCATCCTCACTTGTCAACTCTCGATGCCAGCGATGTTGTATGTGAGTATTATTGATGACATGTTATGGACTAAACACTCACCTCTTTTTACGAACATCCCGTTACATTTCGTAATGAATCACAGTAATATTAATGTAGGTGCAAATACAGCTATAACAAAGTAAAAAAACTCACCTCATCAAGCGTTATGAAACAATTAAGCCATTTTTTCGGTTTCTACCTGCTGCAATTGTTGATTTCTGCAAAACCTCTGTAATTCACGGCAGATCAGAAAATAGTGTTGAAATCAGAAAACATGATGTGAATAAACATGAGAAGGTTATAACTTTCAACAAATTTCTTCATAGTTGCAGCATCACATATCAATTAGATAAAATTTAAAAAGAAGAAAAACGGAGTTGCTACTAGTAAAATTTTGGGGAAACAAATGCTTTAATGAGCGATTATTACTTTATCTGCTACGTATAGTAAGTAGGGAAGTATTGCATTTCAACCAAAATTCGATACCGAGATTTCACAGGAAATACATGTTTTGAAGGCATATTCGTGTGTGTGTCTGTTTGTGAACAGCATAACTCAGAAACGAACAGTCGGATAAACACCAAACTTGGTATTTAGGTTTAGTATCTTCTAGAGATGTGATAGGAAGGATTACAAGAAAATCCCCCCAAATCAGATTACCCCTTACATGGAAAATTTTCGAACATTTTATAATTTTCTCAAAAATGGCTCTAATAATTTAAATTAAAATATCATATGTTTAAGATACTTTCATGACAAATTAAATGTATATCTTGAATTTTCTGGGAATGTCTCCAAAAGTATTCTTCATTGTGAACGACTTTTGCATAACTGGTAATCCATAAGAGATAGACAAACTTTTACTACACAAAAAATGTAGATCACGTTAAAATACACAATTTATGTCATACATTTTTTTGGGAAGAGTGAACCTTTTTCGAGATATTGCTTATTATTCCCTTAAATTAATTACTTTTCTCAAATAGGAATTCGTTATTCATTTATTTTGTGCTGGTAATGCAAAGGGAATGGAATACTGTACATAGCAACCAGCTCTTAAAATATTTGAGTATCGCTTAAGGTCCACCAATTACCCTTGCGTTTGTAAAAATAGTTTGTGCAAGAGTACAGAAAGTCAAGTGCCTGTAACACATCAGAGCTTTTTCAACTCAAGCACAGTATTTCTCATTTGATGGTTCGTACATTCCTGGGAAACCGTGTAATAAACTTAGGAGGTGCTTGGTATGGCTTTCATCTCATCATTTATTACCCATTTAATTTTGCAATGCCAGCAAGCTCTTCCATAATACAGGCGAAATAATGCCGCAGCGTGAAATGAAACCACTACCTTATTCATCGAGAAGACTTGGCTACAAAGTATGATACCAGAGTTCTTAAAGAAAGTATTACCCAACGGGATAGCTCAGGCGGTTACGTCTGTGACCCGCATTCCAGAGGTCGTGGATGCGATTCAGGGGCCGACCTTCCTGATCCATGAGTTTGTTTCGGGATTTCACCAGGTTGCCGGGCGAATGTTGGGAAGGATCTTTACATCCCCCGAATTTCCTGTTCTTCCATTTCATCTCAATTCTCATTTCACTTCACCTTTCATCTGCATGACTTCTTTCAGGGTGACAAGTGTCGGCGAGAGGTCTCGGCATGTTTAAGGCATGGGAAATAGATGCTCTGTGGAAACCTTTGTCCCCCGGACTGCGAACGGTCTTCGGGTCCCGGGTCCTTCAGGAGATGTGTAAGCCCACAGGGGGAGGGGCGCCGGCTGCACCGGCCAGCACCCAGGGAGTAAAAAATCTGTAGGTGGTAGGTCTGTCGTGCTTCCTGATTCGGCCCTTCCTCCCGGGGGCACAAAAGATCTGCATAGGTCGGGGTGTCTGTTCTATCCTAAAGAAAGTATTGTATAATGTAGTTAGATTTACATACGTTATCAAGTTTCAGCACTCGGATTATGGCCATCACAAATGTAAGTTAATAAATTGTAAGCCGATATAGCCATTTAGTTTTTTCATAAAGAAGTGTGTTGGTTATCCAGAAGTAGGAAACTGTAGTAACTCTTACAGCATTTCCGAAGCACTTTTGTTTTCAAAATCATACGCATTTCAGGAAAAAATATGTGTAATAACGGAGATTGTACAAAGAATCATAGTAGGTATGCTGGTTGAAGCATAGACTATGTATACAGGAAACATGGAAAATTACTTTTGAAAGAAAGAGTATGAATGAAACAGACCTTCATATCGATATGAAAAACGCTTTGGAAACTCTGCCACAGCTTTTCAGTAATTTCCAAGTAAACCAGGAGTTTAAACGCGGCCATGCAAGCCTCGAAGATAAACTACGCAGCGGACGTTCGAAAATCGCCATGGCAACATATTGTTATTAAAGAACATATATAGTTCTGCAGGATCTCCAAATGAAGGTGTCCAAAATTGGCGACTATGGTCATTTCAGGGAACGCATGTTACACATTTTGAGAGAAGATCTGAACATGAATAGATTATTCTCAAGAAGATTGACGGCTGACTCCAAATCAAAAGCAAATCAGAGCGTAAAACCCTGACCAACTTTTGGCTTGTTTTTAAGAGATTGCAGCAACTTTATTTACTGATTTGTAAGAAATTTGAAACATCTGAAACAAAACAGGATCACTAAAGATGACAGAGTTTGTGAAATCAGCAGGGAAGATCTTGGTATGGGATCTCTGGCAACCAAAAGTGGTCTGCCAATTGATTATCTCGCCACTAAAAAAATGTATCACCGGAACGTATTATGTTGAATTTGTGTACCAACTGAAGACCAAAATAGGGAGAAAATGGCAACAATAAACCCAATTTCCATCAAGACAATGCTCGCCTTCACACATGTGTTGTTGCAATAGCGAATATCAACGCTTGAATTATGACATCACCTTATCGCTCCGACTTAGCTCCATAGACTTATACTTCTTCTATAAACTAAGTTAGTTATTTGACGGTAATAAATTTTCGTCGGATGAAGAATGTAAGTGGTCAACTGAGGCGCACTTTCAAGGCCTGGAAAAATCTGACATCTATGACGGAATAAAAGTTATGAAGCATTGCTGGACCAAGAAAATTGTTGTGAAAGGAGACTGTGTTAAAAAGTCTGGGACATCATTTTGTGCTGCATTTCAACAATCTTTCAAATGATCCTCTAAATTTCTGCGTGATAAACTAAATAATTTCTCTACGGCTGCATGCTAAGCAGATGTCTTTACATACTGAACACAATCAGTTTGAGTCTTCAAGGTAGTAGTATGAACTTCCTTTTTGACGTTGCAGTCAGAAATGAGCAGCAATAAAAAAATACGTTGTGTGAAGGTGGTAGTATCAGCATCTTTCTAACATTGAAGTCATTAGCGGAGTACAACGTTCAACGATGAGCCCTTGAATGTTGCTTCAGTTAATATCTTCCCTTCATCAGATTGTGAAAGCCTATGATTGAGAAATACTTTTAAAGAATGTGCAATTGATCTGTTTTGGGAATATATTTTCTTAGTGTAAGAGCTCTGAAGCGCTTAGTTGTATTTTGCAGCACGTAACTTTGTGAAAAAACTGTATACGTGGAATAAACAGAAATTGTCTCAAAGTTTGATATTTTTAAGGCTATAACCAAGAGCTATTGAACCAGATATAGAAAGAATTGTTCAAAACAAGAGGAATGGTTTCTCCCATGAAATCTAAGAGTATATTCTGGTATATATGCTTCTCATCGCATGCTTATAACATAAAAAAGCTTAGTAATACAATTGTTGTTAATATAGGTAGGTTAAATTATATTCGAACCCACCCGTGGCCTCTCTCTACTGCGCGACACAGCCGGCTGTCGCCGGGAAAATTACGCCGGCGGAGGCGGACTAAAATCTTACCTTATAATAGATGCTGGAAATGTTGACCTTCTGCTCTCAAACATGCAGCATATCTCGTGTAAATATTCTCATTCACTCTCCGAAGCTAGCAAAAGGAATTCTTGTGATGAAACGCCTCATTATGATCATAAAATTGTAGTATAGTGTGCAATAAGTGCTAGAAGAATAATAGGGACCATATTCAATCGCTTGACAGAAGAAAACAAATTGTATGATTGGTTTCAGCAAGATTCTGCAACAGTACATACGTTGCCGAATCATTACATGCAATAAGAGAGGTGTTTGATGACAGAGATGCTGATTTGTGGCCCCCTCGTTCTCCTGGCCTAACGAGTTTGATTTTTTATGGGGTTCTTTCGTTCCAATCCTCGCACACTACAGGAACTTAAGAGAAAATATTGTGCAAGAAATCACAAGAGTCCCTGCTGCTGAGCTTCGGAGAGTTAGCGAGAATATTTACACGAGATATGCTCTTTGTTTGAAAGCAGGTCAACATTTCCAGCATCTATAATGAGGTAAGAATTTTAGTCCGCCTCTGTCGGCGGCGTAATTTCCCCGGCGACTGCCGGCTGTCTCGCGTAGTTGAGACGGTAATTTGTATCACAAATTACTTTAATGTAAATAATTATTTTAATATGAATATGTATTTTTGTATAACATTGATTTCAGAGGTTTAATAATTGTAATTATTATTGGTAAATAATAATATACGGCTCTATTGAAACTGTTAACAATAACACAATACTGCAGCAAGGGGGTGAGTTGTTTATCGTTACCGGGAACCAGGAAGTTACGTAATGTTTCGCGCCTTTTCAGTAAAAAAAGCTTCCAGAATGTTCTATAAAAGTAATATGTATTAGTGGTTTTCATTGGATAATAAAATAGACGCTAATGTTGGCGCATTTTATTAGCCAATAGCAGTTCATTTATAATCTTTAGGTGTATCTTAAGGCAAGCCTATAAATAGCCATGCTCGAAGTTGGTCGCCCCTCAGTTATACAAAATTCTCCGTACACTCCACGTCGATTCCGCAGTTCAACAAGATGTCGCCAATCAGTCCTTCATTTTCGTCATAAGTTACACGCAGCAGAAGTACGAGAAATCTTATAAAATATTCTAAAGTTAAATATACAAAGTTGAAGTACGTGAGTTAAAAGTGATCAGAAGTTATTATAAACAGTTTCAATATGGCGATTATCTAGATAAATCTGTGAAAGTGTTAGTGCACGTGTTCGACAATAAAACATTATAAAACACATTTCTTCACTAGTAATTTTTGGATAAAAGATTCCTTTCCGCTTCACAACCTGTAAGAAAAACATGCCTACCCAGGTCAGATGATAGCTAGCCGGTGGACATTTAAAACTGATAGAAATTGCTACGCCAGAGGAATCTACAAACAGAACAAATGAACCAACCAACGTATGACGTCACACAAGATGGTTTCGCGTGAAGTAAACACATATTTGCTCTCGTAAATTGGCTTCCACAACGTTGAGCTCACTATAAGATCTTCAAGATATAATAAGTTACGTAAAACAGAATACGTAAGCTATACCGCATCAAATTGGCTTCCACAACGTGGGGCTACAAATACACAAATACAACATTAATACCTCTCTCAAATTGGCGCCACCAACGTGGGGCGAAGTGACCAGGAAAGGAAGGCGAAGTAACCAGGAAAGGAATGAAGCAGAGTAACCAGGAATACAGCGGTGAAATGATCTACAAGACGCAGATTCCAGAAACAAAAGGGACGACAACTTCGATCGTAATTCCGAGATTACGATGCAACAAGGAATTCAATTACAAGGCAACGATACGACGTAGATTCATCACAACACAACGCAGAAGTGACATACAAACATAGGAGAATGGGGCAGAACGCTGGACATCAAAGTAACAGCAACATACAGCATCATAAAGGTATCGTAATTTTTTTTTTAGAAAACAAAAACAATGGCTGCTAGCAATACAGAAGAAACAATGATGGAAGGGGATAGTGTAACAGTTAGCTGTAATTCAATACAGGTTACAAAAAAAAGCTCAAACAATGTAATATTGGAGGGAGGAAATGTTAGTGCAGAAAGTAAGAATAGAATAGCAGGAAATATTAATTCTGATACTAGAATGATTATGGATATGATAAAAAAGAAATGATAGAATTGTTGAGAAATATAAAGGAAGATATGCAAAAGAGTCATAGGGAATTAAGGAAAGATCTTAGTAAGAAATTAGATCAAGAAAGGGAAGATATGCAAAAGAGTCATATGGAATTGAGAGAAGCTATAAACAAAGATCATAGGAAATTCATGGAAAATATTGGTAGGAGTAATGAGATATTAGAGCAAAAAGTAGATCAAAGCAGTGGAGAAATTGAAAAGAAAGTTATTAAGCTAGATAGTAGTATGCCAAAAATGAGTGATGAAAAGGAAGTAATAGCAAGTGAGACAGGAGAAATTTCAAAGAAAATGCTAGACATGAGCAGGGAAATATGTAACAAAGAAAGTGAGGTTAATACTAAAAGTGAGGTTAATGTAGAATGTACAGAGTTAGGAAGTCAAATGAGTAACATTTCAAGTGAGCTAAGAGAGATAAAAGAGGTTAGGAATGTAGATGTAAATCAGGCGCAAGTCAATTTCAGAGCGGAGATATCAGAAATGCAAAGAAATAAATTGTACCAATATGTTCAAAATGAAAACTCCAGTCCAGTACAGTTTAGTACAGATTTGTCAGAGTATTCTCAAATTAAAATGATAGCAGAAGAATTGAAAATGACAATTGTTAAAAGATGTATTGTTCAAGAAACTGTAGACTGTTTCCAAATATTATCATGGGACGAAATTTCAAATGAATACGAGAGGTTATTCATGAACAAAAATTTGAAGGTTAGGATACGGCTACGAGTAATGTTTAGCCACACACAATTTGATCCAGGAGGGTAAATAGCAATGTGATGTAAAGTAAATGCTGGATAATTAAAGATGACTTGCAGAGAAATGTATTGGAACGTAAGAGGGTTAACTAAATATATATGTCATTTGAAAAGAGAAATAAGTTATAAAAATTACATAAAAAAGAGAAATGTTTAAAAAAAAATAAAATAAATAAATAAATTTTTAGTAACTGTAACAACATTTGAAAATTAAGAATGCAAAGATTGAAACTTAAGATGATATTAAATTAAAAGTACGTAAATACAATTCCAAGATTTAAAAATTAAGAATGCAAAGATTGAAATTTAATATGATATTAAATTAAATACAATTCAAAGAGTATTGTTAAAATAAAATTCAAAATAACAAAAAAATGGTAAAAATAATTCAAAACAAATACTTTTGTAGCAAACAGAAAGGGTGAAACATTGTCTAGATTTAAGAGATGTAAATATTTGTGTAGAGGGTGAATATTTTGGTAAATATGTATAGTAATTACAAAAAAAATTCTTGAATTGATAAATTTTTGGTAACAATATAAGAAAGTAAACCATTTTTTGTAACACTAGTTAAATAATTTAGGGTAAAGTATTTGCTATAAAAAAAATTGTAATGTAAGATTAATATCTAAATTAATTAAATCAGAGCCAGTAAGTAGTGGCGAGATAAAACATATGTCGTGTGTTAAATGCGTGTGAAGTGTAAAGTGAAAGTGATAGCGTGTGTTCCAAGATTTAGGAGACTAAAAACACAAATTATAAAATTCTAAGCAAGTTATAAATATTTATAATTATGTTTCTAGTGGGGCATATGAGACGGTAATTTGTATCACAAATTACTTTAATGTAAATAATTATTTTAATATGAATATGTATTTTTGTATAACATTGATTTCAGAGGTTTAATAATTGTAATTATTATTGGTAAATAATAATATACGGCTCTATTGAAACTGTTAACAATAACACAATACTGCAGCAAGGGGGTGAGTTGTTTATCGTTACCGGGAACCAGGAAGTTACGTAATGTTTCGCGCCTTTTCAGTAAAAAAAGCTTCCAGAATGTTCTATAAAAGTAATATGTATTAGTGGTTTTCATTGGATAATAAAATAGACGCTAATGTTGGCGCATTTTATTAGCCAATAGCAGTTCATTTATAATCTTTAGGTGTATCTTAAGGCAAGCCTATAAATAGCCATGCTCGAAGTTGGTCGCCCCTCAGTTATACAAAATTCTCCGTACACTCCACGTCGATTCCGCAGTTCAACAAGATGTCGCCAATCAGTCCTTCATTTTCGTCATAAGTTACACGCAGCAGAAGTACGAGAAATCTTATAAAATATTCTAAAGTTAAATATACAAAGTTGAAGTACGTGAGTTAAAAGTGATCAGAAGTTATTATAAACAGTTTCAATATGGCGATTATCTAGATAAATCTGTGAAAGTGTTAGTGCACGTGTTCGACAATAAAACATTATAAAACACATTTCTTCACTAGTAATTTTTGGATAAAAGATTCCTTTCCGCTTCACAACCTGTAAGAAAAACATGCCTACCCAGATCAGATGATAGCTAGCCGGTGGACATTTAAAACTGATAGAAATTGCTACGCCAGAGGAATCTACAAACAGAACAAATGAACCAACCAACGTATGACGTCACACAAGATGGTTTCGCGTGAAGTAAACACATATTTGCTCTCGTAAATTGGCTTCCACAACGTTGAGCTCACTATAAGATCTTCAAGATATAATAAGTTACGTAAAACAGAATACGTAAGCTATACCGCATCAAATTGGCTTCCACAACGTGGGGCTACAAATACACAAATACAACATTAATACCTCTCTCAAAGTAGAGAGAGGCCGCGAGTGGGTTCGAATATAATTTAACTACCCTTTCCTATCACCTATCTCTCAATTACTACTTCTACTCAAGTACGGAACTTAAATCCATAATCTGCCTTTAAAACCGAAGGAGTAAAAATAGGAAACCGCTGCTGCAGTAAGTTTTTCTCTAACTCTTACGATTTATAAGTTGCATAATATGAAATAAGATGAAGTGGTTTCATAGGTTTTAAGAGAAAATTTTTAGATATAGATTCTATTTGTGATGCCAAGATCTGAAACTCATGATATTTTAATCAAAGCGGATGGAGCCACCTGTCAAAATAATAAATAATGTAAGTTTGATCTCGTAAAGAGTTCTCTGGAATGGAAAATTGAATTGCCCTTCATTTATGGCGCTCTTTAACTGCTGTAGTTGTTAGTGTTCCATTCTATATTGGGCGGAAATTTTGCTCAGATGCTTGAGATTTTTTTACGTGCCGTAAATCTACGACACAGGACCACCGGCTTTACTTCCCTTTCAAAGGAAGCCATGCATTTTTACATCTGAAAAGAGCCCATCGCCCTCTGCCGGGTTTGAAACCGCGATCTCGGGAACCAAAGGCTAGAATGGTACCACTAGACCAAGGAGAACGACATCTGGATTGGAAGTATTTCCTTAAATCATTGCTTTCACCCCTAAACGGTGCTTTTTTTGCTGAGCATGACGTTTACTGCTTATATGACTTTTCGTTTTTGAGTTATACTGCTCTCTCTCTCTCTCTCTCTCTCTCTCTCTCTCTCTCTCTCTCTCTCTCTCTCACACACACACACACACACACACACACAACTACTTTTTCTAAAACTACTTTTTGTGTTTGGATATTTCACAAATCCGCTCAACATTTCCTCTACCTTACATAGGTAAATGGTAGAGAAACTGAAAACAGTAACGTTGAGGTCTGCAATATGGCTTTTGGCCTTATAGAAATATTTGAGCTTTTCAGAAAGTAATTTTACCTGTAGCGCAGGTCTTACATTCGATATTCTCAGGGATTTGAGAATAGTTTTAATGATTCTAAAATATTTACCTTTTCCATCACTAAAATGTTGATATACAGTCATTTTTTGCACTTTTGCATTTTCCATTTTTCTTCGCAAGGGAAAAAAAATCTATCTCTTGTGAAAACTTCTGTCTCTCTCATGCGGTTCTGAATAAACACACGTTTCCAGACCGTACTTTGAAAGACCAGCATATCCGGAGAAAACAAATACCTCGGAATAACAAACTCATTGTTGGTATCCTCATCACGTGTCTCATATCGCAGCTTCGCCATAAACACAGAGGATATCATTTTTATCTCAGCCCGTTTCTTATTGTTTCCTTATCTATTTTCATCATGTTTGTACCCCTTCTTCTGCTGCAAGTTAAATTCATTACAACAGCCCATTCCACTTGTAAACCCTAACCCAATTCCCTCGCCCTGCAAAGCAAAGCTGTATTAGCTTCGTTAGAGGAAGTTCTTAGGTCTCGAATTGCATTACCCTTCTTCTCCAAGCACGGAATTTCTTCCTCAGTGTAGTGGTCCTAGGTTACAAACCATTATTTTGGGAAGCTGTAGTGACGAAGGAAAGCTTTCTAGTACTTGCCAAATAGTCACTCTTCCGACCATTTATTGGTCAATAAAGAGAAACTACACTTTTCCTTTCTAGCCGTCGTTACATCCAGCCCAATTTTACGAGTGGTAGTTGGCTCCCTCAACCACAGATCTACAACAGCATTAACGAAATGAACTGATGACGTCGTATAAGAGTGTGTCCTGTTTCTTACAACTTAACCTTGCTCCACTAACATATATTCTTTCCCGCTCCATACTTTCCCTTTCCCCTAATTGGCTAATCGTACACCTTTGAAACACAAGATCGGGGGATAACCTCGATAAAACACTCCACTAAGCTAATTCACGTGCTTTCGTTTTCCTGAGGGGCAGTTTTAAACCGAAGGATCCTCCTACGTATTTGTAGATATTAATTTATATGTGTTCTACATGCATTAACTCTAATACGTAATGTATTTGTAACATACATGAAAATGTAAATTTTACAATTCTCTTCGGATATGTTAAATTAATTGATCATGCTAAATAGTAACTAGTTTGTATCGCACAACCTATTTCACGACAGTAACCAATAACAGCTGACTGGTCTACCTACAAATAAGAGATACAGGGAACCATGGAAACTTCTGAGAAATCTTTGATGTGGTTTACAGACGGATCAGAGGATGGGATCCGGAGTATATGGCATAATACCAAGATACAAAAAGTGTTTTCCTTTGTATGAATATACTATATTTTCTTTAACAGAGCTTTATGGTATTACTCAACGCGTACATAACATAAGGAGAGCTTACACTGGCAAACATATCCTTATCTTCTAAGATAGCCTGGCTGCGCTTAAAGATATAAGTAGTCATAAGGTAACGTTAGGACTGGTTTTAAACTGCCTAAACATGCTCACAAGCTTGGTAAAACAGAATGAAGTTCAACTCATCTGGCTGCCGGGTCATGGTGGCATAGAGGGAAATAAAGAAGCTGTTGAACTTGCAAGACAAGGAGAAGCTTCAAAATTTTTTGGGCCAGAGCCGGCTCTAGCAACATCTGGATGTTTAGTAAGACAGGATATTAAGAACTGGTCCAAAATAGAAAACATAACATCTGGCTTAAAACTCCAGGAAAAAACATGGTAAGCTATTTATTACAAAACCATGTAAAGAGCTGAAAGTATACTTAAATGTAACGACTAACAACTATTACATTTCTCACAGGATATACTCCTGTGAAAAAGCATCCTAACACGACCGGAGTGTTTCAGGGTAACTGCAGATTGTGTAAGAAAGAAACTGAAACAGTCCACTATATTATATTCTCCTGTGAAATCTTTGCCCACAGGAAATATAGATTGTTTTTGGGTTAATGTTTTTAGAGCCAGAAGAGTTTGAAAACATATCTGTTCTAAGGCAGTTTCCTTGGCAAAGGGTGCTGTCATAATGAATTGACTTTAAAACGATACAGGTAGCACAATAGGACCAAGGCTGAAGTGCTCCGGAGCAATGACGGAAATTTTTATCGATCAAGACAAGACAAGACAAGAGATGTGGGATAAAGTTATATGGAGCAGGATTTAAAAGAAAAGTTTCTTTGCAGCAGCTGATTCTAACTCTCTCAACATTTTGATCTGAAAATTAACAAATAGTATTAATCTATAGCTACAGTAACAGTTAATTCCCAATCACTTTAAGGCTAAAGCAGAAAATAATAATCAGCCGAAGACTCTGCTCCTGGGTTTCTTGAGTTTATCCAACCTCCTAAGAGAGAATTTGCCTTAATTCCATTTCCGTGTTCTCCCACTTTAGAGCTCATTTAGTATTTAGGTAGAAGAGGTCTTCACACTCTGTTTAATGACACAAGTAACTCTTCACTGAAATCCATCTCTAATATGTATATGTTTTGTGTCATCAAGGTTTCCACACACTTCCGTTATTATTAGTTCAAATTGTCAGTAATTTGTCCTTACTGAATGCTGTCATCATTCAGATGTTTCTTGCGATGTCACATAAAGAAATTGGAATTTAAAAGCCAGCATATAGGAATCCGTTTTTAAACATTTCACTATCGCTTCAGCCTCCTGCATTCTCTTTGTACCTGCAACTAAATGTGTACTTAAACTATTTCTTCAAAGTTTATATCAATTAACATGAAGATAGACGAGGAAGCTTCTTCTACTTCCTCTTCTTCTTAAAGATTAATCTCCTCTTTGTAGGATTGCATTCTACTGTGAAGCGTAGGGGATTCGAAACCGTCTAGAAATGAGAATATTGTACCAACGTTACCGAAGGGGCACCCCGGGAGGAAGGGAGAGATGAGATGAAGGGTAACTTCGGGGCGGCCGGAACCAGGAGTGACGGCACAGCAATTACACTTTCCAGATATAGACGCTCCGCAGTCGAACCGGCAGACCGGGTGACCACTAGCAGGCCAGCAGACAATCCTACACAGGGTTCAACGACCCCCCAGTAAGCGGTCCTTATACCCCGGCAACCACTCAAAAGTTCGAAACACGGAGAAAGTTCACAGAGAGGACACTTTTTTCCTGTAATGCTGCACCGAAACACCATAGAGAATACTTTCAATCCTGAAAAATGTCAAACGGGGTGAAGGATGAATGAAATGATAAAGGAACTAAATGGAGGGATAGGAAATTCGGGGAATGAAAGATACCACTCCAGTATTCGCCTGACGACCCAGGAAAATCACGAGAAAACGCATGGGTCAGGGTGAATGGTCTCTGGGGGTCGAATCCAGGACCTACCTAGTGTGGGTTACAGACGTTATCCCCTGAGACATCCCGCTAGATCTTTGTAGGAGTTACATCCCAAGCCTTACAAGCCAAAGCCTTGGGTCAGTAGCCTGTCCAGGAGAGCAAGTAAAGTCTGAATCATAGCATATCCAGAATGGTGAACTGGTATGACGGTGAAGATGAAGGAAAGGAAATATAGTGATGAAACGAATAATAGGACAATTTGCGGTTGAAACTATCCAGCCCTGTATTCTCCTAGCGACCGAGGAAATCCGCGAAAAGACCTTCGGTGACATTGGTTAGCCCTGAGAGTTTGAACCAGGGACCTAGTGGATGCAGGCCATAGACGTTACCGCCTGAGCCATCCCCCTCGATGAAGACAGGCTTTTGCAGCAATATTTTGTAGAAGTTATATATAACAGACAATAATGGCTAGAGGAAGTAATGCCAATGTAACAGTCTACTTCCTCTCTTTCTAGCTATGGGTATGGGGGTCATATACTTTTGTAATTGAAGGTTACAAATAATTTACAGCTCTAAGACTTTTAGTGTGTCAGAAAGATTTACCAATACTAATATTATAAGAGGAGAAAATGTGTGTGCGTGTGTGTTTATGTATGTGTGTGGGAGTGGGAGGGTAAACTGGCATCATTCAAGCGAATTTTGATCATTTTCACTACTAAAACTAAAGTTCTACCGGCTTATACCGATTTATGTCCAAATTTTAAAATCTGTTTTACTGAGGCATTAATATTCATGTTACCAATTTATATTGTTGATCTAAACGTTCGTTGAATACGATTATCAGAATGAATTTTTATTGCATTATTGCAAAAACGATATATTTTAATTATTTTAATGACAGATGAGGGGTTGATTGAGGAGTTCTAAAATCGTTTAAAATTGAAATTACTGTGAGATGAACTGTTCATAACATCAAATTTGTCTCTAGTTCCATTTAACTTTGTTATCAAGAAGTATTTTTGGTATAAAATTAACAAAAAATATGTATACTGCTTTTAATGCTTGGCATAGCTGATGAGCTACCCTAAATTTTTTAAAAACCTCCTCTAATCATATTTTCAATCACTAACATGCAATTCATTCTTTTACATATCCAGACAATGCTTTGTACAATTATACGACCCAACGAAAATTATAGTTTACTTTAAAATCTCAAAACCTACTCCTACAATATTTTAAACACCTTATGCAGGTATCTGCAATTTTAACGCAATCTAGTGAAAATATTATACAATAAGATTTGGCAAAATCATACATTTTTTGCCTTAAAACTTCCAAAACCTACTCAACCTTTATAAAGAAAGCTATAATTTTTGGCCAATCAGAGCACAAATGTGTGAACCGCTTACTGCCGAAAGTGAGGCAGTATTTTTAACACTTAAATGATTTCAGTCAAATTATATAATATGTAAATTCTATAACAGCCCGCCTTGAAGCAATATGTGTATGTAATAATTTGTAAAATGTATGTAACAGTCATTGCATATGCTTATATTATTATATTCACGTGTAATAATGTTATGTGAATATATTACGTAATTTAATAATGTAGAAGCTGTGAGAATAATAAGTTAAACGTTGCTAACAATGAGGTAACAATGAGGTAACCTTGAGGCAATAATGAGTTTGAGAGTTTAAATATGATTTGTAATTCTTGGTAGCATAATGTAATTTTAGTGACAGTTTATAAAAAATAGCCAATGAACAACCGGAAAAAGCTTTAGTTAAATGCACGTATTCTATTGGAGTAAAAATAGCCAATCAGAAACTTGAAATACAAAAATTTACAAGTTTAGACGGTTGAAATCAATTCAGTTGCCTCCAAACAGTACTCATAACCAGACGTGTTGCTTCGAGACAGTGATCATAACCAGACGCGAGTTGTGTCCTCGAGAAATTAATTACATATTCGTGTGAGACGAAAAACAGTATACTTGTTAAAAAGTGCAAGTATTAAATAAAAGAATCTCACAGCTCTCGATATCAGTGAAGTGCTATTTAATTTGTGTCAAGGATTAATAAGAAGAAATGAATTAAAACTTAAAATCTGTGTAAGCCTACATTCTTGTCGCATCACGCCCTGCCAAGACTTCCATGTCTCTAACAATAATACTGACGCAGCGGGGTAAACATAAATATTTAATACTTAAAGAAACAGTTTAATTACAAAGTTAATATTTTTTAAACTTCGGGCAAAGGCCGCCTAAAAATACATTTGGGGCGAAGGCTACCGGAAACTGTTTACTATACGTGCTGTTGCAACTACTATAATTTCGGCTCCCCAACAGCTGAAATAAGATACAACTTCAATACAAACTACTTCAAATCGGCTTTTCATACGTAGCAGCAAACAACGTAAGGAACAATCTTTCTTCAAAAGGCAACTAACATTTACACCCTTTTTTCTCTTTTTTTCCGACGATCGTAGTTTTAAATGGGCCAATGGATCGTTTACGACAGAAAGGAAACTCGTCCGCACGATAGCACAGGCCTGATAAGGTCTTCAATTTTCCGTTTACTGCAGATAGGAAACTCGTCCGGGACAAGGTCCCTGTCTGCGTAAACGATACACTGTTGGTGGCTCTAAGTGGCTAGTTTTCGAACTAAGATATGTTGTTTGACATTGAACGGACATGTTTGCATACTACAGACTTCCAGTCTCTGATGGAGTTTCCTCCAGTAGGAAGAGAATGTTTTAGGAGTTATTGAACTCTTAAAACGTTCAAGTCTTAACAAGTTTTCCATTGTTCAAAATACGAAAATATTCTAGAAACCAGAAAAGAGCTTGCACTATTTCAATACACCACGAGATGACCTTCTGACCTGAAACTCCGCATAGTATTAGTGCAACATGAATATTGCTGGACTGATGGTGTACACTTTAGGGCTGATAAACGCTGTGCAACCTTTGGAACTGCCTCCACACACACATACATACACACATTACATACCTTACATACATATAAAGGATGACATTAGGAAAGCTTTAATGTATATTCCTCTAAGCATATCGTTGCTATAGGCCTTTATCTTCAATCAGATAAAGGCCTATAGAAACGATATCTCGTGATGATGCAGTTAAGTGAGTAACTAACATTTCAAAACGTAAAATACTGTTCAGAAACATTTAAAAATACAATGCGTTTTACGTTAAAATAAATTTGTGAGCAACATATTTCAAAAATTAATTTAACCTAAAAATTCACTTCAAAACCCAGTTTACTGCAGAGAGGAAACCTGTTAAAATACAACAACAATAACAAATCTACCCTAATTCCTGACGTGATAAAATATTTTTAAATATACTAAGCACGTATACCCTTATTAAGAAAGGAAAAATACACCTGATAAGAAAAATTGTGTCAGGCTATTTTTGTTCAGTTTTTTGTCTCTACTGTAAGATTGGGAAATGTGGACATTTTACCATTCTGCAAAGTGAAAGACATTTTAATTTTCTGTAAATGGTTCAGAAAAAATTGAACTTTGGAACTTATGAAGATTATAGAATAAAGCTACATATTCTGATATTTTAACCCTTTATGTACAAATGTGCACTATTTTACCAAACTGGACAAACCTTTGGACACTTATGCTTTGGGTACGAGTGAAAATTATGGGCTATTCACAACTTTCAAACCCTTACTTAGCTATCTTATCCAGTAAATACCTTTACTTATCTAGAAAATAATATTTGTGGCGTTATCCTCAACGTATTTGAGAGAACACTTAGTTAAAATTAATCCAATCCATTCTACATCACCTGTTAGAATACATCACTTTAATTATATATTCAGAATTAATATTGGTTTTAACCGCCTCGGCTCTGGGGATAAGTAATTAACAATGAAATCAATACAAAATGTCCATGTCAATATACTTGAATCGCCGCTCTTCGACTACACCCATCTTGTGATAATTCACTTATGGAAACGATATTAACCTCCTCAAAACGAAGAATTTGTACACTATCCTGCTTTCAAATCCATAGAAAGTTTTTGAATTTTGAGATTTCTGGAACTGCTTTGTATTTGTGCAATATATTAATAGAATTAATGAATGAATGAATAAAGTAAAGAAGTATAGCTAACTTTTTCAGACCCAAATATTGATCAGATAATTGTTGGTTGGTATAAAGTTTCCTTCGAAACTAATTGCATTTTTAGGTATAAACTAATTTATATAGATTCAGTTGATTTAGTTAAATGTATATTCTACCATAGATATTGAGTAGTAAACGTTAATTTTTGAAAACAGCTTTTCCTAATCGTCTTGTGACAAAATTCCCTATCAAAGCATTTGTCTATAGTGAACACCGGTGAAAATGTAGAAAAAGGTCACCTATTACAGTGCAAATTATTTTTAAGACCAAGGCGTCTCTATTTGTATTTTAGTGGGAGAAAATAGTTTCTGAAAATGGGAAAACAGCAAAAAGCATTAACGTGAGAAAATGGCCATAAAGCTGTCATGTAATTTTATTTATATGACGCAGAAGTAGTAATAGAAAGCCGGTTTGAGCCCACATAGAGATGCCGACAAGCGATAAAGTTCTTTGTTCTACGCCGACAAGCCCCGCCCCCTCCCTTTGAGTGCTCACATGCCGCCAGGTCTCGTGTCGTTAGGCCCCGCCCCCTCTCGCTTTGTGTGCTCACCTAATGCCGACAGTATCTGTGCTAACAGGTTCTACCCCCTCTCCCATGCGTTCTACTGTGGCGTCATGACTTGATGGAATTGTTTTCTCGAGTCCTGCCGCCCCTCGGCAAATTAATTAGGTAATGTTCGTCAAACATTTTTTTTATGATTACTAAGGTCTGCACATTGCATCCTCGAGCAATTAAGTTTTTTGAATAATGAATTGTTGACTGGAAGGAGAGTATAAGTAGTCTGCTCACGGGAACAGTCTGTCATGTAATGAAACACTGCAGCCTTCTTGTATCTGGGGAAAGCGCTTGTCCATTAGCTGAACATGTTAGACGCTTTCACAACATTAATAGGCTTTTAAGTTTACATTCCGGATCTGTTTACATACATTAGCGATCAATGACATACTTCCGTCTGGAGGTAACGGTGACCCACATTAGCTGACCCGTTAGACGCTTTCACCCCATTAGCGAACAATGTCAGTAATTGTTTTCCTAAGTGCTCTGCATAACTCTCAACACTTCAACATTTAGCGATGGAAATGATATAAAAAGCAGCAGCTCCTCCAATGAATTCCAAGTTGACCAGAATGACCGGAATCGAATCTAGGAGTGATTACAAATTCAGCTTCTAATAACTCAGAGACTAATTACGATAAAGACGTCAAATAAAGTTTATTACATTAATGTCATTAGATAGTTTCTTGTGAATGTATATTTGGGTACATGGTGTCCAGGGTTCGAATACCGATAAAATGTAATTTAATTATAATTTAATAACTCCTAAACTAACTAAGATAAAGACGCCAAATAAACTTTATTGCCTTTATGTTATTAGGTATTATCTTGTGGATGTGTAATTAGATACCTGACGTTCTGGGTTCGATCCTAATTTTAAATCGTCATTATCTCAGAAACTAAGAGAGGTAGAGGAGTTGACCAAAGCATGATTGATAGCTCCTATGATGGGCAATTAATACTGTATATAATTTTCAATCAGTTGTCCTTACTTCGAATCCCGATCTTTCAATCACTTACTTATTTTTTCTCTATACTCTAGAATATATCACTTAGATTGATGCTTTAACTGCATACAGCACCTTTAAACATATCAAACTAATACTGTAAATAATTTTGTTTCTGGTGTCCAGGGTTCGAATACCGATAAAATGTAGTTTAATTATAAATTTAATAACTTCTAAACTAATTAAGATAAAGACGACAAATAAACTTTATTGTCTTTATGTTATTAGGTATTATCTTGTGGATGTGTAATTAGATACCTGACGTTCTGAGTTCGATCCTAATTTTAAATCGGCATTATCTCAGAAACTAAGAGAGGTAGAGGAGTTGACCAAAGTATGATTGATAGCTCCTATGATGGGCAATTGATACTGTATATAATTTTCAATCAGTTGTCCTTACTTCGAATCCCGATCTTTCAATCACTTACTTATTTTTTCTCTATACTCTAGAATATATCACTTAGATTGATGCTGTAAATGCATACAGCACCTTTAAACATATCAAACTAATATTGTAAATAATTTTGTTTCTGGTGTCCAGGGTTCGAATACCGATAAAATGTAATTTAATTATAAATTTAATAACTCCTAAACTAATTAAGATAAAGACACCAAATAAACTTTATTGTGTTTATGTTATTAGGTAGTATCTTGTGGATGTGGAATTAGATACCTGACGTTCTGGGTTCGAGCCTAATTTTAAATCGTCATTATCTCAGAAACTAAGAGAGGTACAGGAGTTGACCAAAGCATGATTGATAGCTCCTATGAGGAGCAATTAATACTGTATATAATTTTCAATCAGTTATCCTTACTTCGAATCCCGATCTTTCAATCACTTACTTATTTTTTCTCTATACTCTAGAATATATCACTTAGATTGATGCTGTAAATGTATACAGCACCTTTAAACATATCAAACTAATATTGTAAATAATTTTGTTTCTGGTGTCCAAGGTTCGAATACCGATAAAATGTAATTTAATTATAAATTTAATAACTCCTAAACTAATTAAGATAAAGACACCAAATAAACTTTATTGTGTTTATGTTATTAGGTAGTATCTTGTGGATGTGGAATTAGATACCTGACGTTCTGGGTTCGAGCCTAATTTTAAATCGTCATTATCTCAGAAACTAAGAGAGGTACAGGAGTTGACCAAAGCATGACTGATAGCTCCTATGAGGAGCAATTAATACTGTATATAATTTTCAATCAGTTATCCTTACTTCGAATCCCGATCTTTCAATCACTTACTTATTTTTTCTCTATACTCTAGAATATATCACTTAGATTGATGCTGTAAATGTATACAGCACCTTTAAACATATCAAACTAATATTGTAAATAATTTTGTTTCTGGTGTCCAAGGTTCGAATACCGATAAAATGTAATTTAATTATAAATTTAATAACTCCTAAACTAATTAAGATAAAGACGCCAAATAAACTTTATTGCGTTTATGTTACTAGGTAGTATATTGTGGATGTGTAATTAGATACCTGACGTTCTGGGTTCGAGCCTAATGTTTAAATCGTCATTATCTCAGAAACTAAGAGAGGTAGAGGAATTGACCAAAGCATGATTGATAGGTCCTATGAGGAGTAATTAATACTGTATATAATTTTCAATCAGCTGTCCTTACTTCGAATCCCGATCTTTCAATCACTTACTTATTTTTCTCTATACTCTAGAATATATCACTTAGATTGATGCTGTAAATGCATACAGCACCCTTAAACATATCAAACTAATATTGTAAATAATTTTGGTTCTGGTGTCCAGGGTTCGAATACCGATAAAATGTAATTTAATTATAAATTTAATAACTCCTAAACTAATTAAGATAAAGACACCAAATAAACTTTTATAGGGGGAAAGGATGCTCTCCTGAAACATTAGGCCTCTAGAGAGAAGCATTTATAGGGGAGAGATAGGGAATACCAGGGCTGATGCTAGGCTAGTCAGATGCTAAAGGAGGGAGGGATATGCTTTATACGAGAGAGATAGGGAATACAAGGAAAGATGCTATACTAAACAGGACTTGAAGGGTAGAATATGGGCGATATAGCGAACCGAGGAGAGGTATTAGGATAGGAGTTTTGAATGATGGAGTAGGTCTTTATATGCGAGGGATAGGGAATACGAGGGTCGATGCTAGGCTAGACGGTGTTGAATGAGGGAATGCATCTTATATGAGAGAGGTAGGGGAATATGAGGAGAAGTGCTAGGCTAGTCGGGAAGGTCTGAATGAGAGAGTATACGTCTATATGGGAAAAGATAGGGAAAACGAAGGTAGGTGTTAGGTTGAGAGAGTCTTTAAGGAAGAAAATGCATTTATATGAGAGCAGTAGGGTATACGAGGAGAGATGCTAGTCTAGACATGGTTTGAGGATTAGAGTATACGTTTATATGGGAGAAATATGGAAAACGGGAGAGATACAAGGATAGACAGAGATTGAAGGAGGAGGAATGTAGGTTTATACTGTAATATAGAGAGTAATTCGATTATAAAACTTTTCTCATCCAGCCTTACAACACTTTTATATACTTATTTTCTAAACCTTACAAACTTTATATTTGTTAAACAGTAGTGCGCGAGACGGAGAGGGACAAACAGTATATCGGTTTACAGTGAAGTATACGTCCTAACCTATTCCCACCTTGTTTGTTCTGGATCTTCTCATTGTCTATCATCTAACGTAACCACGTAACAAGACGTAACACAGGAAATCATACATATGGCACATTAAAAAAAATAAAGGTATATATAATGAAACATAAACAAGTAGACAGAGGGTCATCGATACATAGAAAACCAGGAGTTGTATGTACTGAGACCATAGATTAGTGTAGGCAAACAACAAAGAACTGAATTTATAGTGTAAATAGCCTAATATTTTCAAATATTATTATAGTCTAAAAGTATATAACTTAATTATGTATCGAGTATTGAGAAATAAACGTTATTCATTATTCACTAATCTCAGATCACTGCAATTGTATTGAATCAAATCACAATTGTTAATGCCATTCAACTTTCATTTGTCTCTGATACATAAACAAATTGCAAAATGGAGAAGGACGAAAGTAATAAAGAGACTCAGACAGCAAATTTTAAGAAAGAAGAGAAAGATATATGACCGACATTGTTTTGGAACACAAATTAGTGTTGAAAATAAAATGACTGATAGCTCTGCTAAGCGTAAGGAAGAGACATGGAAATAAATTGCAAATGAATATAATTCTAGGAAGATCATCCAGGGTGAATGAAAATCCCTGAAATGATATTATGAGAACATAAAGAAAAGAATGAAGCAAGCAAATGCCATTGACAAGGTACGATTGTACAAAACTGGAGGCGTATGTATGTACCGCCTTTCTTAGATAATAGTAGCCAAATAACAATTGTTGCTCTTCTATTCAATCGCCAATGAGTTTAATGATGAAGTTGGATTCCATTCAGAAGTAATCACCACAGTGAAGGACATTGAAATAGTAAATCCAGTTCCAACATGTCATTCAGCAATTTTAATAACAGGTAAGGAATTTGAAAAAAGAGAAAGTGTAAACGTGGCGTCTGCAGTTCCCATACAGAACTTTCAACTCCATTGCCTGAAAAGAACAAAGATGGCATAAGAGAGGGTTTTTATGAGAGGAGGCTTGAGTGTTTGGAAGAAGAGTACACAGTGAAAATGAAGATCTTGAAATTGGAACTAGAAATGAAAGAATCTCAGAAAAATTAAGCGCTGTTAATAACTTATACAAACATAAATATATAACAAAAAAGTAATGAAACAGGCAAGGAATAATATGGATAAAGAAACTGTTAAGCAGATCTACTACCGTACATTTTAATTTGCAAACAACGATTACATTTCAAAATGTTGGTATTCGGACGATCCAGTGTTAATTATGATAGGCACAGAACTGTTTCTCAAAATCTAAAAACACATAGCAATTTAAGATATCTATGTATTAATCTTTAGAGAGAAACTGTACTTTTACTCAAAGTGTTTAATAACTTTTAAAGCTAGAGAATGTCATTTAAGGTTTCCACATCCCAAAAAATTCTGATTTCTCAGAATTGCGCAATTTTCATTACACGCTGTTATTTATTTCCGTAACTATTCAAAAAATTGCATACGTGAGCTTTTTTCCCCTAATTGCATTCAGTTAATCATACCTTTCATAATACTTATACATCGCCTACACGAGCTCAGGAGAAACATGGCAAGGCTACTTAATACTCCAAAAGTATCCCTTAAATTACTGGGGAATTCCTGCGAACAGGAGTATTTCGGAAATGTTTAATGTCACAAAAATATTTATTTAAAATAAATTGTATTTATCTAATAAGATATTCATTTCTTCAGCAGTAAGTTATTCAGATTCCCTGGAAATAAAGAAAACTTTATAGAACTTTTGATACGCATTTTATTTATTATACAAATATAGCTATTTTTCAGAAAATCAAATATAAGTAATCGCAGTCACTGGCATCTTTAAAGAGCGTCCAACTCCAGAATGAAATTTAGCATTTATCTGGCTTTTCTTATGATGTTACGCTGTTCACAGAGATTTACGAGTTGAAAGACTAAAAACACGTAAACATGTATATGCACAAGCGCGAGCGCACGCGCACACACACATATGTACGAAGCACTTTGCTTTCGTTTACAGGACCTCAGAACATGCATTACGCTGCGTGTCCCTAGCGTTTCCAGCTCTTGAATCGTTCCAGCTAGTGTAATGCCTCTACCATCTTCATGTCAACGATCCTATACTCCGAATTAAAGTTTGGTGATTTGTATAGACCTGTACAACATGCATTACGCTATGTAACAGACTCATCACGCTATGTAACAACATGATCACGCTATGTAACAACATGATCGCGCTATGTAACAACATGATCACGCTATGTAACAACATGATCAAGCTATGTAACAACATGATCACGCTATGTAACAACCTGATCACTCTATGTAACAACCTGATCACGCTATGTAACAACATGATCAAGCTATGTAACAACATGATCACGCTATGTAACAACCTGATCACGCTATGTAACAACATGATCACGCTATGTAACAACATGATCACGCTATGTAACAACATGATCACGCTATGTAACAACCTGAGCACTCTATGTAACAACATGATCGCGCTATGTAACAACCTGATCACGCTATGTAACAACATGATCACGCAATGAAATACATGATCACGCTATGTAACAACATGATCACGCTATGTAACAACATGATCACGCTATGTAACAACATGATCACGCTATGTAACAACCTGAGCACGCTATGTAACAACCTGAGCACGCTATGTAACAACCTGAGCACGCTATGTAACAACATGAACACGCTATGTAACAATACGATCACGCTATGTAACAATACGATCACGCTATGTAACAACATGAACACGGTATGTAACAACATGTTCACGCTATGTAACAACATGATCACGCTATGTAACAAACTGATCACGCTATGTAACAACATGATCACGCTATGTAACAACATGATCACACTATGTAACAACATGATTACGTTATGTAACAACATGATCACGCTATGTAACAACCTGATTACGCTATGTAACAACTGATCACGCTATGTAACAACATGATCACGCTATGTAACAACCTGATCACGCTATGTAACAACCTGATCACGCTATGTAACAACCTGATCACGCTATGTAACAACCTGATCACGCTATGTAACAACCTGATCACGCTATGTAACAACCTGATCACGCTATGTAACAACATGTTCACGCTATGTAACAACATGTTCACGCTATGTAACAACATGATCACGCTATGTAACAACCTGATCACGCTATGTAACAACCTGATCACGCTATGTAACAACATGATTACGCTATGTAACAACTGATCACGCTATGTAACAACATGATCACGCTATGTAACAACCTGAGCACGCTATGTAACAACATGATCATGCTATGTAACATCATGAACACGCTATGTAACAATACGATGATGCTATGTAACAACCTGAGCACGCTATGTAACAACATGAGCACGCTATGTAACAACATGAACACGCTATGTAACAACATGAACACGCTATGTAACAACCTGATCACTCTATGTAACAACATGATCACGCTATGAAACAGACTCATCACGCTATGTAACAACATGTTCACGATATGTAACAACACGATCACGCTATGTAACAACATGATCACGCTATGTAACAACCTGATCACGCTATGTAACATGTTCACGCTATGTAGCAACATGATCCCACTATGTTACAACATGATCACGCTATGTAACAGACTCATCACGCTATGTAACAACATGATCATGCTATGTAACATCATGAACACGCTATGTAACAACACGATCACGCTATGTAACAACCTGATCACGCTATGTAGCATGTTCACGCTATGTAACAACATGATCCCGCTATGTAACAACCTGATCACGCTATGTAACAACCTGATCACGCTATGTAACAACCTGATCACGCTATGTAACAACCCGATCACGCTATGTAACAACCTGATCACGCTATGTAACAACATGTTCACGCTATGTAACAACATGATCACGCTATGTAACAACCTGATCACGCTATGTAACAACATGATTACGCTATGTAACAACTGATCACGCTATGTAACAACATGATCACGCTATGTAACAACCTGAGCACGCTATGTAACAACATGATCATGCTATGTAACATCATGAACACGCTATGTAACAATACGATGATGCTATGTAACAACCTGAGCACGCTATGTAACAACATGAGCACGCTATGTAACAACATGAACACGCTATGTAACAACCTGATCACTCTATGTAACAACATGATCACGCTATGTAACAGACTCATCACGCTATGTAACAACATGTTCACGATATGTAGCAACACGATCACGCTATGTAACAACATGATCACGCTATGTAACAACCTGATCACGCTATGTAACATGTTCACGCTATGTAACAACATGATCCCGCTATGTTACAACATGATCACGCTATGTAACAGAGTCATCACGCTATGTAACAACATGATCATGCTATGTAACATCATGAACACGCTATGTAACAACACGATCACGCTATGTAACAACACGATCACGCTATGTAACAACCTGATCACGCTATGTAGCATGTTCACGCTATGTAACAACATGATCCCGCTATGTAACAACATGATCACGCTATGTAACAACCTGATTACGCTATGTAACAACATGATCACGCTATGTAACAACACGATCACGCTATGTAACAACCTGATCACGCTATGTAACAACATGTTCACGCTATGTAACAACACGATCACGCTATGTAACAACATGAACACGCTATGTAACAACCTGATCACGCTATGTAACAACATGATCACGCTATGTAACAACATGATCACGCTATGTAACAACCTGATCACGCTATGTAACAACATGTTCACGCTATGTAACAACTGATCACGCTATGTAACAACATGAACACGCTATGTAACAACCTGATCACGCTATGTAACAACATGATCACGCTATGTAGCAACCTGATCATGCTATGTAACAACATGTTCACGCTATGTAACAACACGATCACGCTATGTAACAACACGATCACGCTATGTAACAACCTGATCACGCTATGTAACAACATGTTCACGCTATGTAACAACATGATCACGCTATGTAACAACATGATCACGCTATGTAACAACCTGATTACGCTATGTAACAACCATACCACGCTATGTAACAACTTGATCACGCTATGTAACAATCTGATCACGCTATGTAACAACATGATCACGCTATGTAAATAGGGTGGACCATTTAAGTTGAGGCTATAAAATATATATCCAAAACTAAGCGTTGTAGAAAGAAATGTCTTTAATAAAACTTGATTGATATTATGACGAAAGTAAATGCAGCTAGTCGTATTTTGTTTGGGGGACGTTGTGATGGTCATTTCAGGGTCTTTTTAAATGGGACCCTAATTGTAGGTTCCCATTTAAAAAAATAAATTGACCCAAAATGACCCTCATAACGGCCTCCAAACAAAACACGATTAGCGGCATTTACTTTCGTCATAATTTCAATCAAGTGTTATTAAAGACATTTCTTTCTACATCACTTAGTTTTGGATATATATTTTATAGCCTCAACTTAAATGGTCCACCCTATTTACATAGCGTGATCATGTTGTTACATAGCGTGATCAGATTGTTACATAGCGTGATCAAGTTGTTACATAGCGTGGTATGGTTGATACATAGCGTAATCAGGTTGTTACATAGCGTGATCATGTTGTTACATAGCGTGATCATGTTGTTACATAGCGTGAACATGTTACATAGCGTGATCAGGTTGTTACATAGCGTGATCAGGTTGTTACATAGCGTGATCGTGTTGTTACATAGCGTGATCGTGTTGTTACATAGCGTGAACATGTTGTTACATAGCGTGATCAGGTTGCTACATAGCGTGATCATGTTGTTACATAGCGTGATCAGGTTGTTACATAGCGTGTTCATGTTGTTACATAGCGTGATCAGTTGTTACATAGCGTGAACATGTTGTTACATAGCGTGATCAGGTTGTTACATAGCGTGATCATGTTGTTACATAGCGTGATCAGGTTGTTACATAGCGTGTTCATGTTGTTACATAGCGTGATCGTGTTGTTACATAGCGTGATCGTGTTGTTACATAGCGTGAACATGTTGTTACATAGCGTGATCAGGTTGTTACATAGCGTGATCGTGTTGTTACATAGCGTGATCATGTTGTTACATAGCGTAATCAGGTTGTTACATAGCGTGATCATGTTGTTACATAGCGGGATCATGTTGTTACATAGCGTGAACATGCTACATAGCGTGATCAGGTTGTTACATAGCGTGATCGTGTTGTTACATAGCGTGATCGTGTTGTTACATAGCGTGTTCATGATGTTACATAGCATGATCATGTTGTTACATAGCGTGATGAGTCTGTTACATAGCGTGATCATGTTGTAACATAGCGGGATCATGTTGTTACATAGCGTGAACATGTTACATAGCGTGATCAGGTTGTTACATAGCGTGATCATGTTGTTACATAGCGTGATCGTGTTGTTACATATCGTGAACATGTTGTTACATAGCGTGATGAGTCTGTTACATAGCTTGATCATGTTGTTACATAGAGTGATCAGGTTGTTACATAGCGTGTTCATGTTGTTACATAGCGTGCTCATGTTGTTACATAGCGTGCTCAGGTTGTTACATAGCATCATCGTAATCTTACATAGCGTGTTCATGATGTTACATAGCATGATCATGTTGTTACATAGCGTGCTCAGGTTGTTACATAGCGTGATCATGTTGTTACATAGCGTGATCATGTTGTTACATAGCGTGATCATGTTGTTACATAGCGTGATCAGGTTGTTACATAGCGTGATCATGTTGTTACATAGCGTGAACATGTTGTTACATAGCGTGATCAGGTTGTTACATAGCGTGATCAGGTTGTTACATAGCGTGATCAGGTTGTTACATAGCGTGATCAGGTTGTTACATAGCGTGATCAGGTTGTTACATAGCGTGATCAGGTTGTTACATAGCGTGATCATGTTGTTACATAGCGTGATCAGTTGTTACATAGCGTAATCAGGTTGTTACATAGCGTGATCGTGTTGTTACATAGCGTGATCGTGTTGTTACATAGCGTGATCGTGTTGTTACATAGCGTGATCGTGTTGTTACATAGCGTGAACATGTTGTTACATAGCGTGATCAGGTTGTTACATAGCGTGATCAGGTTGTTACATGGCGTGATCAGGTTGTTACATGGCGTGATCATGTTGTTACATAGCGTGCTCAGGTTGTTACATAACGTAATCATGTTGTTACATAGTGTGATCATGTT
Source organism: Deroplatys truncata (assembly GCA_030765065.1). Taxonomy (NCBI): domain Eukaryota; kingdom Metazoa; phylum Arthropoda; class Insecta; order Mantodea; family Mantidae; genus Deroplatys; species Deroplatys truncata. The sequence goes on along the minus strand of CM060978.1, from coordinate 212,532,644 downwards.
GTTACATAGCGTGATCAGTTTGTTACATAGCGTGATCATGTTGTTACATAGCGTGAACATGTTGTTACATACCGTGTTCATGTTGTTACATAGCGTGATCGTATTGTTACATAGCGTGATCGTATTGTTACATAGCGTGTTCATGTTGTTACATAGCGTGCTCAGGTTGTTACATAGCGTGCTCAGGTTGTTACATAGCGTGATCATGTTGTTACATAGCGTGATCATGTTGTTACATAGCGTGATCATGTTGTTACATAGCGTGATCATGTTGTTACATAGCGTGATCATGTTGTTACATAGCGTGATCAGGTTGTTACATAGCGCGATCATGTTGTTACATAGAGTGCTCAGGTTGTTATATAGCGTGATCATGTTGTTACATAGCGTGATCATATTGTTACATAGCGTGATCATGTTGTTACATAGCGTGATCAGGTTGTTACATAGCGTGATCATGTTGTTACATAGCTTGATCATGTTGTTACATAGCGTGATCAGGTTGTTACATAGAGTGATCAGGTTGTTACATAGCGTGATCATGTTGTTACATAGCTTGATCATGTTGTTACATAGCGTGATCATGTTGTTACATAGCGTGATCATGTTGTTACATAGCGTGATCATGTTGTTACATAGCGTGATCATGTTGTTACATAGCGTGATGAGTCTGTTACATAGCGTAATGCATGTTGTACAGGTCTATACAGATCACCAAACTTTAATTCGGAGTATAGGATCGTTGACATGAAGATGGTAGAGGCATTACACTAGCTGGAACGATTCAAGAGCTGGAAACGCTAGGGACACGCAGCGTAATGCATGTTCTGAGGTCCTGTAAACGAAAGCAAAGTGCTTCGTACATATGTGTGTGTGCGCGTGCGCTCGCGCTTGTGCATATACATGTTTACGTGTTTTTAGTCTTTCAACTCGTAAATCTCTGTGAACAGCGTAACATCATAAGAAAAGCCAGATAAATGCTAAATTTCATTCTGGAGTTGGACGCTCTTTAAAGATGCCAGTGACTGCGATTACTTATATTTGATTTTCTGAAAAATAGCTATATTTGTATAATAAATAAAATGCGTATCAAAAGTTCTATAAAGTTTTCTTTATTTCCAGGGAATCTGAATAACTTACTGCTGAAGAAATGAATATCTTATTAGATAAATACAATTTATTTTAAATAAATATTTTTGTGACATTAAACATTTCCGAAATACTCCTGTTCGCAGGAATTCCCCAGTAATTTAAGGGATACTTTTGGAGTATTAAGTAGCCTTGCCATGTTTCTCCTGAGCTCGTGTAGGCGATGTATAAGTATTATGAAAGGTATGATTAACTGAATGCAATTAAGGGAAAAAAGCTCACGTATGCAATTTTTTGAATAGTTACGGAAATAAATAACAGCGTGTAATGAAAATTGCGCAATTCTGAGAAATCAGAATTTTTTGGGATGTGGAAACCTTAAATGACATTCTCTAGCTTTAAAAGTTATTAAACACTTTGAGTAAAAGTACAGTTTCTCTCTAAAGATTAATACATAGATATCTTAAATTGCTATGTGTTTTTAGATTTTGAGAAACAGTTCTGTGCCTATCATAATTAACACTGGATCGTCCGAATACCAACATTTTGAAATGTAATCGTTGTTTGCAAATTAAAATGTACGGTAGTAGATCTGCTTAACAGTTTCTTTATCCATATTATTCCTTGCCTGTTTCATTACTTTTTTGTTATATATTTATGTTTGTATAAGTTATTAACAGCGCTTAATTTTTCTGAGATTCTTTCATTTCTAGTTCCAATTTCAAGATCTTCATTTTCACTGTGTACTCTTCTTCCAAACACTCAAGCCTCCTCTCATAAAAACCCTCTCTTATGCCATATTTGTTCTTTTCAGGCAATGGAGTTGAAAGTTCTGTATGGGAACTGCAGACGCCACGTTTACACTTTCTCTTTTTTCAAATTCCTTACCTGTTATTAAAATTGCTGAATGACATGTTGGAACTGGATTTACTATTTCAATGTCCTTCACTGTGGTGATTACTTCTGAATGGAATCCAACTTCATCATTAAACTCATTGGCGATTGAATAGAAGAGCAACAATTGTTATTTGGCTACTATTATCTAAGAAAGGCGGTACATACATACGCCTCCAGTTTTGTACAATCGTACCTTGTCAATGGCATTTGCTTGCTTCATTCTTTTCTTTATGTTCTCATAATATCATTTCAGGGATTTTCATTCACCCTGGATGATCTTCCTAGAATTATATTCATTTGCAATTTATTTCCATATCTCTTCCTTACGCTTAGCAGAGCTATCAGTCATTTTATTTTCAACACTAATTTGTGTTCCAAAACAATGTCGGTCATATATCTTTCTCTTCTTTCTTAAAATTTGCTGTCTGAGTCTTTTTATTACTTTCGTCCTTCTCCATTTTGCAATTTGTTTATGTATCAGAGACAAATGAAAGTTGAATGGCATTAACAATTGTGATTTGATTCAATACAATTGCAGTGATCTGAGATTAGTGAATAATGAATAACGTTTATTTCTCAATACTCGATACATAATTAAGTTATATACTTTTAGACTATAATAATATTTGAAAATATTAGGCTATTTACACTATAAATTCAGTTCTTTGTTGTTTGCCTACACTAATCTATGGTCTCAGTACATACAACTCCTGGTTTTCTATGTATCGATGACCCTCTGTCTACTTGTTTATGTTTCATTATATATACCTTTATTTTTTTTAATGTGCCATATGTATGATTTCCTGTGTTACGTCTTGTTTCGTGGTTACGTTGGATGATAGACAATGAGAAGATCCAGAACAAACAAGGTGGGAATAGGTTAGGACGTATACTTCACTGTAAACCGATATACTGTTTGTCCCTCTCCGTCTCGCGCACTACTGTTTAACAAATATAAAGTTTGTAAGGTTTAGAAAATAAGTATATAAAAGTGTTGTAAGGCTGGATGAGAAAAGTTTTATAATCGAATTACTCTCTATATTACAGTATAAACCTACATTCCTCCTCCTTCAATCTCTGTCTATCCTTGTATCTCTCCCGTTTTCCATATTTCTCCCATATAAACGTATACTCTAATCCTCAAACCATGTCTAGACTAGCATCTCTCCTCGTATACCCTACTGCTCTCATATAAATGCATTTTCTTCCTTAAAGACTCTCTCAACCTAACACCTACCTTCGTTTTCCCTATCTTTTCCCATATAGACGTATACTCTCTCATTCAGACCTTCCCGACTAGCCTAGCACTTCTCCTCATATTCCCCTACCTCTCTCATATAAGATGCATTCCCTCATTCAACACCGTCTAGCCTAGCATCGACCCTCGTATTCCCTATCCCTCGCATATAAAGACCTACTCCATCATTCAAAACTCCTATCCTAATACCTCTCCTCGGTTCGCTATATCGCCCATATTCTACCCTTCAAGTCCTGTTTAGTATAGCATCTTTCCTTGTATTCCCTATCTCTCTCGTATAAAGCATATCCCTCCCTCCTTTAGCATCTGACTAGCCTAGCATCAGCCCTGGTATTCCCTATCTCTCCCCTATAAATGCTTCTCTCTAGAGGCCTAATGTTTCAGGAGAGCATCCTTTCCCCCTATAAAAGTTTATTTGGTGTCTTTATCTTAATTAGTTTAGGAGTTATTAAATTTATAATTAAATTACATTTTATCGGTATTCGAACCCTGGACACCAGAACCAAAATTATTTACAATATTAGTTTGATATGTTTAAGGGTGCTGTATGCATTTACAGCATCAATCTAAGTGATATATTCTAGAGTATAGAGAAAAATAAGTAAGTGATTGAAAGATCGGGATTCGAAGTAAGGACAGCTAATTGAAAATTATATACAGTATTAATTGCTCCTCATAGGAACTATCAATCATGCTTTGGTCAATTCCTCTACCTCTCTTAGTTTCTGAGATAATGACGATTTAAACATTAGGCTCGAACCCAGAACGTCAGGTATCTAATTACACATCCACAATATACTACCTAGTAACATAAACGCAATAAAGTTTATTTGGCGTCTTTATCTTAATTAGTTTAGGAGTTATTAAATTTATAATTAAATTACATTTTATCGGTATTCGAACCTTGGACACCAGAAACAAAATTATTTACAATATTAGTTTGATATGTTTAAAGGTGCTGTATACATTTACAGCATCAATCTAAGTGATATATTCTAGAGTATAGAGAAAAAATAAGTAAGTGATTGAAAGATCGGGATTCGAAGTAAGGATAACTGATTGAAAATTATATACAGTATTAATTGCTCTTCATAGGAGCTATCAATCATGCTTTAGTCAACTCCTGTACCTCTCTTAGTTTCTGAGATAATGACGATTTAAAATTAGGCTCGAACCCAGAACGTCAGGTATCTAATTCCACATCCACAAGATACTACCTAATAACATAAACACAATAAAGTTTATTTGGTGTCTTTATCTTAATTAGTTTAGGAGTTATTAAATTTATAATTAAATTACATTTTATCGGTATTCGAACCCTGGACACCAGAAACAAACTTATTTACAATATTAGTTTGATATGTTTAAAGGTGCTGTATGCATTTACAGCATCAATCTAAGTGATATATTCTAGAGTATAGAGAAAAAACAAGTAAGTGATTGAAAGATCGGGATTCGAAGTAAGGACAACTGATTGAAAATTATATACAGTATTAATTGCCCATCATAGGAGCTATCAATCATACTTTGGTCAACTCCTCTACCTCTTAGTTTCTGAGATAATGCCGATTTAAAATTAGGATCGAACTCAGAACGTCAGGTATCTAATTACACATCCACAAGATAATACCTAATAACATAAAGACAATAAAGTTTATTTGTCGTCTTTATCTTAATTAGTTTAGAAGTTATTAAATTTATAATTAAACTACATTTTATCGGTATTCGAACCCTGGACACCAGAAACAAAATTATTTACAGTATTAGTTTGATATGTTTAAAGGTGCTGTATGCAGTTAAAGCATCAATCTAAGTGATATATTCAAGAGTATAGAGAAAAATAAGTAAGTGATTGAAAGATCGGGATTCGAAGTAAGGACAACTGATTGAAAATTATATACAGTATTAATTGCCCATCATAGGAGCTATCAATCATGCTTTGGTCAACTCCTCTACCTCTCTTAGTTTCTGAGATAATGACGATTTAAAATTAGGATCGAACCCAGAACGTCAGGTATCTAATTACACATCCACAAGATAATACCTAATAACATAAAGGCAATAAAGTTTATTTGGCGTCTTTATCTTAATTAGTTTAGGAGTTATTAAATTATAATTAAATTACATTTTATCGGTATTCGAACCCTGGACACCATGTACCCAGATATACATTCACAAGAAACTATCTAATGACATTAATGTAATAAACTTTATTTGACGTCTTTATCGTAATTAGTCTCTGAGTTATTAGAAGCTGAATTTGTAATCACTCCTAGATTCGATTCCGGTCATTCTGGTCAACTTGGAATTCATTGGAGGAGCTGCTGCTTTTTATATCATTTCCATCGCTAAATGTTGAAGTGTTGAGAGTTATGCAGAGCACTTAGGAAAACAATTACTGACATTGTTCGCTAATGGGGTGAAAGCGTCTAACGGGTCAGCTAATGTGGGTCACCGTTACCTCCAGACGGAAGTATGTCATTGATCGCTAATGTATGTAAACAGATCCGGAATGTAAACTTAAAAGCCTATTAATGTTGTGAAAGCGTCTAACATGTTCAGCTAATGGACAAGCGCTTTCCCCAGATACAAGAAGGCTGCAGTGTTTCATTACATGACAGACTGTTCCCGTGAGCAGACTACTTATACTCTCCTTCCAGTCAACAATTCATTATTCAAAAAACTTAATTGCTCGAGGATGCAATGTGCAGACCTTAGTAATCATAAAAAAAATGTTTGACGAACATTACCTAATTAATTTGCCGAGGGGCGGCAGGACTCGAGAAAACAATTCCATCAAGTCATGACGCCACAGTAGAACGCATGGGAGAGGGGGTAGAACCTGTTAGCACAGATACTGTCGGCATTAGTTGAGCACACAAAGCGAGAGGGGGCGGGGCCTAACGACACGAGACCTGGCGGCATGTGAGCACTCAAAGGGAGGGGGCGGGGCTTGTCGGCGTAGAACAAAGAACTTTATCGCTTGTCGGCATCTCTATGTGGGCTCAAACCGGCTTTCTATTGCTACTCGCAGACCTTTGAAAGTGATTTTCAGAACATGAATTGCATCCGTCCTAGGGAACTAAAATTTCTCAGAAATTCACTTTCAAGTATAGTGCATTTTCCACTTAAAATTGAAAATTAAAGTTTTAGTTAAAATGGCTGAAATAGCACGGTCCTCGCTTAAGCTAAGAACATTGTAATGTTGCTGGGATATTTAAGGGAATAGCAAGCAGTATCTTGAAAATGGTTCACTCAACAAAAAAGTATATGACATAAATTGTGTATTTTAATGCGAGCTACGTGTTTTGTGTAGTAAAATTTTGTCTATCTCGTATGGTTTACCAGTTATGCAAAAGTCGTTCACAATGAAGAATACTTTTGGAGACATTCCCAGAAAATTCGAGATATACATTTCACTTGTCATGAAAATATCTTAAACATATGATATTTTAATCAAAATCTTTAGAGCCATATTTGAGAAAATTCAAATTTTCGAAAAATTTTCCATGTAAAGGGTAATCTGGGGTGGGGCGATTTTCTTGAAAACCTTCGTGTCGCATCTCTGGAAGATACTGAACCTAAATACCAAGTTTGGTGTTTATTCGACTGTTCGTTTCCGAGTTATGCTGTTCACACACACACACACACACACACGCACACACACACACGGACATGTTTCCAAAAATGCTCGTTTTTTGCATTCAAGGGATCTCAAAACATATTTCCGGTGAAATCTCGTTATCGAATATTTGGGTGGAATACAATACTTCCCCTACCTACTGTACGTAGTAGAGAAAGTAAAAAAGCTTAAAAAACAATCCCCACAATATAGAGCGACTTAAGAACAATATAAAAACGGAAATTGTGAATACAGCGCAAGGAGAATTTATGCACGTGAATGGTAACTTCATTCGAAGATGCCAGGAATGTCTTCACAAACGTGGACACCACTTCCAACACCACTTATAACAAGGTTAGTGCTCAATATAATGCATGTTACTATCATTCGTGAGTAACTAAAGCGGGAGTTACGGAACAAAACACCCCAGTGTATATCGTGCGAATCACGCATAAGCGCGATCCCTGGCCTCGCCACAAAACGATCGCACTGTATATAGATGCTTTATGCAGAATATCAGCAGAATTTTAATTGAGGCATTTGCCCAGTGCAGCCATGATATCGGTATTGCATAAATGGAAAACACACAAGAAGATAAACTTTCACACATCAAAATAAGGACACATCTAGACATTTTTCCACAAGAAAAATGTTTTTAAACGTAGCCGGGAAGTCCTCAGAATAGCAGACAGATTACTAACTGTGCCATCATGTCAGTCAAGTTATTCATAGAATCTTAGGACTTCTTTTAAAATTCTGGTTTTTAAGGGATCTGCTACCGAGCGAGTTGGCTCCGCGGTAACTTGCGAGGCCCACATTCGAGGGGCCTCGGGTTGAATTCCTATTGCTGGTCTCCTATGATCTTGGGTTTTTCAAGGTTTTTGCAGCTCTTTAGGTGAATGTTGGGGTAGTTTCTCATTTACCACGATTTCCTGTTTTCATTTCATTCCGTTTCCTTCTCATGTTTCAGGTATACTTCCAAGTTTCGTGGTGTATGCTGCGGATCCTTCCTCCAAGGAAAGAATATTCCCCGTGAACACTAGAGGACTCCTGGTTCAATGGCACATTCATCAACCGCTTTAGCGAGCTCCAGTAGTGGGACAGGTAATCGAACCAGGAAACTCCTGTGGTTTTTTCACTTCATCCTTTCTTCCTAGGGGTGATAGCCACAATAGATCTCGCATAGGCTATTATGCCCGAGGTGTTCCCCTCCGTTGTGTATTCTATACCCTACAAAGGACCTATTTCTTTAGGTGAATCTTACAGGTACCCAAACACAAAATAATTTACAAAGATAATAGAAGTTACTCGTGTGAATGTGTACTAATTTGTTATAGGTACATACAAAGTGATTAAAACATCGACAATGCAAAGTGTGCGCTACGAGACATTGATCTGATCATTTTACAACCGGAAACCTATATCTGAAAATCAGCGGTTTGATTGCAGAGGGACATCAGCGTTTATTCAGATCCATTGGCATCAGACTAAGTTGTATGAACTTACCGGAGCTGATAGGTTGGGCTGCATCATCCCACAGTCCAGGTTCATATTCTATTGGGTTATCTGTGTTGTGCAACAGCAGGGAAAAGTGTACCAGTGCACATCTGCTGAAATAACGAATGTGTGCCTCATTAGGTCACGGACCACTCTCAACAGAAGGCAAATGATCTAGGGCATACTGTAGTCTTTAACTCGGATGATTAATGAAAATATCTTCGCCTTGTGATTTCATTATGAACATTAATAATGAACCTATTTAGGAGATTAAAGCCAATGGTATTCCTATCTTGGAGGAAAGTGGCGCTTCCAGATCCTCATCGCCTATCTGGTCATAGCTGTTGGCTGAAGCAAAGAGAGAGGTCAAAGAGACCACATAGAAACACGCCAAAAATTGGAATCTTTCTGCCTCTTAAGGTAATTTAAGAATTACTCTTTAGTTTACCTAACAAAGTGTTTAGAGTAGAATATAAAATAAAATAATTCTTAAAAAAGATAAAAAAGAATAATAAACTCTGACTAATATTACCTTAATATGTGTGATTGAAACCAAAGAAGATGATTAATCACCAAAAGCTTTCATAGGTGATGCAGTGCGGTGTGTGTGTAACAGTGAATGAAATGTTTCATTAAAAGAAAATTTTTGAACAGAGGAAACATTTACTTTTTTCTAGCTAATACTTCAAGGCGGCGTGACCTACTCTCTTCTATCACTCCTTTTCTCTGCACTCCTGAGGATGTTTCCCTTTGTCTAGATGGGCAGTGACTATCTTTCTTTCTTTCTTTCTTTCTTTCTTTCTTTCTTTCTTTCTTTCTTTCTTTCTTTTTTTCTTTCTTTCTCTACCGTATACTGTCATTACTTCGGCTGTGATGTATATATTTTTGCTTAACATTTAATGATCTTTTCTTTGACTTGGGAATTCCCGGAGTCAAACACAAACCACTTTTGTTTGCATTATTGAATTGTAAATAAGTTACTGAGAGCTGGTATAGACTTCTATACTTAATTCGAACAAATACGTAACAGATATAAGCAATTTTCTTTAACTGAGCATTCCTTGCGTTATTCTCAGCTGTTGGAAGGCTATCGAAAGGCGCGCGAATTTGATTACCTTCCAAAATATGAGCATTTGCATGTGTAATGTTGATTGGAAACCGCTTAAGTCAGGCCAAAACTGTCTGAAACTTACCATTGGCAAACGAGGCAACCTCTACTAAAACATATGAATTATTTTAATACCGGTTCTTAGGAAAGTAACAAGAGAATTACTCTAAAAAGACTCTCAAGTTGAGTAATAAATATAGAATTTGTTCCAAAACCTCATATCGTATGTTAATTATTAATAACAATGGGGTTCCAAAGACCTCATGAGAACGTCTGTATACATTTTATGCCTTCGCACATAGAAAAAAAGAAAGAAAAAAAGGAAGCTAAAACTCTCATATAAGCGTCCATGTGTTCCAAAAGAGCGTTCAATGCAAATAAGGAGATATACCGAATTTAAAATAAAAAGTAGGATTACAAAATATTTTTTCAGGCGGAAAACTCTATACACTGAAATACATATAGGAAAAATAAAATATAACTTCAGCCGTCACTAATGAGGATAATCTACAAAGGTATACGATACCATTGCTTGCACATGGCTTCGCGTTCGAAAGATAAAAATGAAAAAGATTAAATTTCGTAATGCTATATCCTTGTAGCTTGAAGGGAACTGGAAAATTTATATATAAGCGCATAAGGGTGCAAAAGAGAAAAGAAGCATATGGCAAGGTTGATAGCAATTAAAACCAATCTCAGTAATCAGGAGATCTCTACAAATCCCATTAAAAGACAACACCGAAAAAACTTGTGTCATTATGTTCCTGTAAATTAATGTTATGAAGCATGCTGCTGTTCCTCAGAGTTGATAATAATATTAATAGTAATAATAATAATAATAATAATAATGTACATTAAAATAGGATTAGCCACTATCAAGAATATCTTTAAACTGATCTATAGAAATTGCCTCCATGAAGTAGCGATTAGCATGCCTACCTCTAAATGCGCACCTCCTAACCGCCGCCGCCAGCACCACCACCTCCTCCACCTCTTCACAGGACATTATCTATAATTAATGGACTATTTTTCCACCTTTCACTTTTGCCACCTAGGATGTAGGATTTGTTTATCGCGGCGGACACCATATATGTACCGCCTGGACAATCGAAACACACGCATTACAAGCCACCTTAAACATACTATTCTTATTTTCAACTTCTGCACTATTTGATAAGCGTGGACAATAGGTGAAGTATTTACTCTTTAAGATTAAGCTAAAGTTGCGTCTAGTTTCAACCTTCAAGTCTTTACTTTCATATTTTTCCACTTGTTGATCTATCTTCATAGAACATTGTACGCTTACGCTATAGGAACAAGCAAAGGTTTTGTGGAGTTTGTTACAATTTCCAAAGTTGTGTTTACTTGTATTTTGAACTCCTTACTTAGAAATCTGTCCCGTTTATCCTCTCTGTACAAAAGTTTATATAAAATAAGCTATATCACCTGGTTACTTCACACCTTAACAAGGCTGATAATCCTGCAAAACCTTAATGAAACATATTATTACCCTTATTTTCAACCCCTTCTATATAAAACTGCATTGCTTAGCAGATCGGGATATAATTGCACAGCTATTATATGGCCTCGCGAAAATTACAGGCAGCCTATAACTGCGGATATTATGACTTGGTCCAGTTTACACTCATTTAGTTCCGTTTACACTGTCCCTTTACTTTGCAGTGTAGTTTAGTTTAGTTCAGTTTTCACTGTCACTTCTCTTTTCTAGTGTCGTTTAGTTCAGTTTTCACTGTCACTTCATTTTTTACTGCGATTTAGTTCACTTTCCTAGCGTCATTTAGTTCAGTTTTCACTACCACTTCACCTTTCTAATGCGGTTTAGTTTACTTGTATAGTGTCACCATCACTTCACTTTTGTGGTGTTACGTAGTTCAGTTTTCACTATCACTTCACTTTTCTGGTGTCATTTGGTTGTTTTCACTGTCGCTTCACTTTTCTGGTATCATTTAGTTCCGTTTTCACTGTCCCTTTACTTTTTCAGTATAGTTTATTTGAGTTTTCCCTGTCACTTCACTTTTCTGGTCCCACTTAGTTCAGTTTTCACTATCCCGTCACTTTCTAGTGTGCTTTAGTTCGGTTTTCACTGTCACTTTACATTTATAGTGTCGTTTAGTTCAGTTTTCACTGCCACTTCACTTTTCAGGTGTTATTAGTTCAGTTTTCACCGTTACTTCACTTTTTCTGGTGTTTTTTCCCCATTTGTCATCATCGCTTCACTGTTCTAGTATTATTTAGCCCAGCTTTAACTAACAATTCACTTTTCTACTATGGCTTAGCTCAATTTTCACAGTCACTTCAATTTTCTGGTGTGATGTAGTTCAGTTTTCACTGCCACTTCACTTTTCTGGTGTCATTTCGTTCAGTTTTCGCTGACTCTTTACTTTTCTGGTGTGGTTTAGTTCAGTTTTCACTGTCACTTTACCTTTCTAGTGTTTTGTTCAGGTTTTATTGTCACTTTACTTGCTTTGCGCGTAGCAGCTAAATGAATTACGTGCAAAACAGCCTCTTCTTCCATCCTCTTCACTCGCTGGTGTGTAGGAATTGTGTTTCTCTACAAGCAGTAGACATGGCACTCGCTGTACGTCACAATTACCAACTCACTCATAAACACATCGAGTTGCCCATCCTTTATGTCGCATCATCAAAAAAGTACTCACTATCTCACCGACTTACTCGCGAGCACCCTCGTTTATATACAACTACAAGAGTTTCTGAAGCATCGTGGGAGGAAGGGAGAGAAGCTTCCAGAATTATCTCGTTGCGTCGCGAGCGCTTTTAGAACTTACATCATGGGGGAGGGCGCTCCTCCGTCTCCATATCTCTCCAACTGGCTAGACAGTCTGAAGAACACCGCTTTCCACCCATAACCACTGCATTAGAAAATTCAATCTCTCAGGTACAGAACTCCACCATTTGACTAATCTGGACAAAACGTGAGACACTTACCGATAATAACACCCTAGTCATGTTTTTTAAAAGCTAGCCCTATCCCCATTTTCAACCCCATCTATCAGAATGCATCCAGGCAACGTTGGATCAAACAACTTCTTCAGCTTCCCAATATTTTTGTTTAGCTGCTGTGCGAATTATTCAAAAGTTTGATGCTGTAACTACCAAATGTTTTAAGACGTGTTTTCAAAATTGGAATTGCAAAACCTTCCGTCCATTCCTTTGGAATGATCAGTGATTATCCTTAATGACTGGTCAAATTATGCTAGAGTTACGCAACGAACGGGTTTTAAAGGTAAAAACAACAGGGGAAGTTTATTTTCAGGAAATTTATCCGAACCAGTATTCAAACAAGCAACTTTGCTATTATTTAGAGATACTATGAAGGTGAATTAAGTTTAGGTTACTCATATAATATAAAACTTAACTAGAATATGTTAACCTCGAGATGAATTTATATTTTCCAGTATCTCCATGATTAGACTAGTGATATTTAGTTACAGCGCGATTAAAATTCAGATATTGAGGAATATGAATGCTGAGTAGTACATTCCATTTATGGACAGTTATGTTCTACGCCAATAGCAGCAGCGATTCGCATCTTTCGAGAGCTTTGAAACTAATTTTTGTGCTGCAGTTTCACTGAACGTTTGTTTTCGTTACGGTCCATAAATGTCAGTGTGTTTGCGATACGAATAATGAACGCACCTAAGTGCGCTGCAGGGTAACGATGTGAAACGACTTTAAGCTCCCTGAATGGCAATAACGTTCATGCTATAATGAAAGCAGCATGCTGTTTGTCATAGAGAACAGCAAAGGTGATCATCAGGATTATGTGTAGTCCAGTTTGTGTTTTTATATCACTCCCTTCCTATATGGTGATGTTTCACTATAATAGCGGTTGTATAAGCTACTATGAGAGATGTAAATAAATTAGTAGTAACATCTACTATTGACAAATGCGTTGGTTATGTAAGAGTAACCAGTAAATACCTCCAAACTACTGCCAACCATGTGCTATGCCCCTACCTTCAGGGACTAAAGTATCTTAGGAAAGAAATGAAAGTAATAACAACGAGATATGTAATATCTTCTGGTATCATTTGTTAAATACCACACTGGTTATTTTTCTTAGCTCGCCTGTTTTCAAGTATCAAGAAGATGAAGATAACAGACAATTTGGCCGCTATGTCAAGCTGCTGTGCACTGTACAAGAAAATTCCTCTAGTGTGCTATTTGCACAGAACCTCGGAAAGAAGTTTATGCAGAAGCCAGGATTCAACTCGGAAGACATACGCGTGAGACTGTATCTTGGCACCATGTAAATAATTTTATCATGTGTATTTTATTATAAGGATCATGTTTATATTACATGTAATATGTTATTGTTTAGGAACATCCATAATTGCTAATTTTTCATGTTTGTAATGTTGCCCATGGTAAAATTGTCCTAGTTCTTTAGCGTTATGTTTTTAAAAAGTGTCCTTTAGACGTGTAATGTAGGTTCTAGTAGCACCAGCTCGCAAGCCTTTTGTATTTTGTCGACAAGGAAAGGTTCTTTCATTGTTAGCCTCTGAGAGGTACAGTAAGTGGCGGAATAGGCCAAATATTGAATGAAATAGGGAAAGTACGTCAGACGTAATATAAAAAGTCATGTGATTAGGTAACTAATCCAATGAGAATCGAGTATAATTACGTATTTCTAAACCAATGCTAGCAACGGCGCGAAAACGTAACCAATCAGGAATTAGTTACGTTAGGACTACGCATAGGATAATCTTGCATAACTATATTAAATTTCTTGTCATTATACAGTCTTGTCATGTAACGCGCGTTGAATGCACATCGCTACGTCAGAAAGAGTTCGCGCGCAAAAATTAAAGAAATATTCCGCAGAAAGTTAAAGTCCCGGCATGTAATTAGTTTGAAACCGCGAAGGTGTTGAGTATTAGCTCACGCAGTACATAATAAACAGTGTTCTGTAAATCAGAATTATACTCCTAAATTAATAACTGAAATTCGTGCGCGTTCCTAAAAAAAAGTTCACCAGGAACATTACTAACTGTGGCATTTGTGAAGTGTAGATGTTCAAAGGGAATACAACACAAACTTATGAGGCGTTTAAATAAAATACAATTTAGACTCAACCAGTGATAACCGAAAGATCTTCGGAAATGATCTTTACCGCCTATCATTCCTATAAGAAAAGATCGTTTCTCTGCATTGAGTTATGCGAGTATCTATCTAGGGCAAGCATTAATTTTCACTTTCTCTACTACGTATAGTAAGTAGGGGAAGTATTCTATTCCAATCAAAAATTCGATACCGAGATTTCACCGAAAATACACGTTTTGAGGACTCCTGAATCCAAAAAAAAGTATTTTTGGAAACGTGTGTGTGTGTCTGTGAACAGCATAACTCAAACGAACAGTCGGATAAACACCAAACTTGGTATTTAGGTTCAGTATCTTCCAGAGATGCGACACGAAGTTTTCAAGAAAATCCCTCCACCCCAGATGACCCTTTACATGGAACATTTTTCGAAAATTTAAATGTTCTCAAAAATGGTTCCTACGATTTTTATTAAAATATCGCATATTTAAGATACTTTCATGAAAAATAAAATTGTATATCTCGAATTTTCTGGAAATGTCTCAAAAAGTATTCTTCATTGTAAACGACTTTTGCATAACTGGTAAACCATAAGAGACAGACAAAATTTTAGCACACAATTAGATTGCGTTAAAATACACAATTTATGTCATATACATTTTTTTTGTTGAGTGAACCATTTTCGAGATATTGTTTGTTATTCCCTTAAATTCTCCAATACATACTTTTTCTCAAATGGAAATTCGTTATTCATTTTTTTGTCCTGGACAAGCAAAGAGAATGGAATACTCCACATAGCAACCAGCTCTTAAAATATTTGACTATCGCTTAAAGCCTAGCAATTCCCCCTTGCATCTACAAGAAAATTAGCAATAAGATTAACATTTCGATATCTCGATTAACATGAAGTAGATGGAAAATAAGCGTTTGTGAAAATAGATTGAATAAGAGTAATCCATGTAAAGGGTAATCTGGGGTGGGGGGATTTTCTTGAAAGCCTCCGTGTCGCAACTCTGGAAGATACTGAACCTAAATACCAAGTTTGGTGCTTATCCGACTGTTCGTTCCTGAGTTATGCTGTTCACAGACAGACGCACACACGGATATGTTTCCAAAAATGCCTCAAAAGATATATTTCCGGTGAAATCTCGGTAACGAATTTTTGGGTGGAATACAATACTTCCCCTACTTACTATGCCGGATGTAAATTTCAGAGGGCCTTTATTAAAACTTGGAACTATTCCTACTATTCAGTAAAATGAAGACAGTTTCCAGATATCAAGCTCTAGTAAGACACTTGATCCTTCAGCATCTTCATTAAAAAATAACGACAAAGAACAGAACGATATGACTCTAAAAATCGTAAAAGCATAGTTTCTGAGCTATGCGATAGCATTATTTGCCATACGACTGACAACGAAAGCGATGATGGTAAAAGTAACGAAAGATAATTCAGAAGTACAATGTGAACTAGGTACTAAAATAATAAGAGTATATATATATATATATATATATATATATATATATATATTGTTGAAACCTGAAAATACCTCCGAAAGAAGCAATGCTGAGGAACTTCAGGATAAGCTGAAGGAATGGTTCTACAAACCTGATACTTCAGATTCTGATGCAAGTGATAACGAGGAAGAAAAGAAAACTTTCACTATATATGGAAATGAAGCTACAGCGAAATATTTCATTGTTGCTTGGACATCTTACTTTTGTTTTTCAAGATATGTGTTTTATATGGAAATGAAGTCAAAACAATTTATGATTACATTAAAGGGACAATGCTGTATGTTAAAATAGTGTATTATTGCGGTAATACATTCACTTTGAACTTACAAAATTTATCAGGAAAGAAACCGCAGGAAGGAAATGTTTTAATAACAAGTTGATTGTTAATATCTACTATATTGTTTCAGAAATTTATTTCCTTCTACAAATCACTGGTTTTGGTAATGTTTTCAAGGCCCTCTTAGCCGTGGTGGGTTCAAGAAAAGAAATAACTTGAATTCGGTAAAGGGTTGTGGTATACCTGTATGGTTGGTAGGGGATGGGCAGTATGATCCCCAGAATTTTCAGCCAAATATTTAGTGTATTCTGTCATGGGTTTAAATTCCGGCAAAATTATTTATTTTCAACTTGTTCAAAGAGTTATGGTGAATGGCGATTTGGAAATGGCTACTTGTTACAAAATGACTAGGCTTACAAAATAAGAAATGTATATAATTGAAGTTATTCTCTTCGACAGACATAAAGGTGTAACATACTTGTTAAAACTTCAGTATACGGAATTGAACATGAATTTGGCGTGTGGCATTTTTATAAAAGTCTAATAAATAAAAACAACTAAATGGTGGAAAAAAGATACTCAGAGCTTATCACATGGCCAGTTGAAAAAGTTGTATGCCTCACGTATGGTATAAGGTTTCGGTGGTCTTCGCCCCAAGTTTAGGAATCAACTTTGTATTTTTATGTTTCTTTAAATATTATTTATATTTTATGTTTGCCTCGGCTGCGTCAGTATTAATTTGTAGAAACATGTTTCTCTTAACAGGGGGTGGTTGCGGTTAAGAATGTTGGCTTACACCGATTATAAGTTTTACTTCACTCCATTTATTAATCCACGACACGATTAAATAATATTTCACTGATATAGAGCTGTGAGACTGTTTAATAATTACTTGCCCTTTTTTTCAAACACGTAAACTTTATAATATTCTAGCCTCACACTGAATACATATTAAACTTCTTGAGGACGCGTCTCGCGTCCAGTTAGGAAGGCTGTCTACTAGCAACTGGCGCCTGAATTTGTACAATTTGCTCTATTTCCGTTCTTATTGGCTAATCCTACTCCAATAGAACACTTTCATTTAACTTAAGCTTTTTTGTGGTTCTTGATTGGTTATTTATAAACTGTCTCAAAAATTACATTATTGTTGCTCCAAGAATTACTAGTGGCATTATTAAACTTTCCAATTCATTATTATCTCAAGGTTACCTCATTATTAGCAACTTTTTACCTATATTCTCACAGCTTCTACATTATTAAATTACGTAATACATTCAGATAACATTATTAAGCATGTACACAATAATATAAGCATTAATACAATGGCTGCTACATACATTTTATATGTTATTTTATCCATATATTGCTTTAAGGCGGGCTGTTATTATATTTTATAGTATATAATTAGACGGAAATATTTATGTGTTAAACATACTGCCTCACAGTATAAAAAACCATTTATGGTGGGCTGTGAAAAACTGTAATGAGAATGGTACCATATTAATTGCAAAATTCACATAAATTCTTCATCATATAGAAATGAACATAAATGGCTAGAAAACGGTGAATGGAAATCTTGTGAACTTGATGAATTATTCAAAGAAGACCAAAAATATAAATTATGGATTAAAGACGAATCAAACGCTTATCGTGTTCTGAAGGAAATTATTTTGGATAGCGTCTTCTTCAAAGATTTGACACATATTCGACATTATATATAGATATATATATAGATATATATATATCTATATATATATCTATATATATATTGGCAAAGTTATCATAGTATTTGTCTCAGATATGCCCCGAAAAGAATGCATTTTTTATACAATGACCTTCAACTTAGATCCCTGATAGTAGTGCTAGATCACAATTTCAATGTAAATAAACAAAATGGCTGGTGTCAAAGCTCAGTACTCCAAAGCAACTGGGTCTTGGATCATGAAAAATAAATACAAGGAATCTAACGAAGAATGGAAATGCTGATAGTGCGTGAAATAAAAAAAATCACCGCACACACACATTGTGTGAATCCATTACCGGACACAGCAATTGATCTGTCACTACCAAGGAATGTAGCTCCCACGCTTCGACCTCCATTAGAGTTACTACGATTGAAGCACTTCCCACGCTTTCAGTCAACATAAGAAGGTTGATCAGACACATTGTAAAATTTTAAATAACAATAATAATAATAATAATAATAATAAATAATGGTTCAATGTAAACCTTACTATTTTTAATGTGTGTGTTTATTAGTGAAGTTTGAAGCTTACATACACTTCGCTGGATTTTGGAAAAGCATTTCTAATACTAAGCACCACACCGATGGTATGACAACTCTTCTTCTGTGTCTAATAGCAATCCATGAATTAATCCACGCTGTAAACTGTTAATAGCAGGAATATCGCTAGGTCTTATTAGTAGGATTGTTGGTGGTGATTAATTTGTTTTTAGCTCTACTTGTTGTTTTTAACGCTAAGTTGTGCCTCACAATATTAAAAACATCACGAGCTATAACTAATTTGTGAAAATTAGGGTGCTTTGTGATAGAAAATCACCCTTCACCAAGTTTATGTTTTCACACACTTTCCTTATCTTTATTCATAGGTATACACTTCTTACACTTACACTAATGGATGGAACCAGCGCGGTTGTCCCTGTTCACACTTTCTCGGAATCGCTGCCAGAATGGTGTAAATCTTCAAAATCGCTCTTTTTTGCTCAAATGATACGGTCTGATCCCACATTCGTTAATTTTCAAAGCAGATATTGGACTATTGTTTGTCACCTAGCAGTTATTACCTGGATCAAATTATTGGCTAGCTTTAGCTCTACGCTTTGTTATTCAGAGAAGTTATGGACTTCTAGTGAAATTAACACGTAAATTTGTTTAGTCATTTAAAACATATGCTGCTGGATGCAGTGTGGCTCTCATTACATCACTCGTCAACTCAAAAACAGGCCGTAACTCGATAACCATTCACCTTGGGATGGTGAATCTGCGTGCGTTGTTACGTATTACTGACGACAAATAAACTAAAGTGGTGAATGAAATATTCACCAAACAACATTTTGTATTTCGTTCCCCTTTAACGAAAAAAATAAACATTTTGTTGATACTTCATGATGGTTTTGGTATTCTTGGTTTATTATTTCATGGCACAAGGGTTTATGTGCCGTTAGCAATTTCCCTGAAACGTTTCTCTTTAAAGAACAAAAAACAGACAAGTGTCTCTTTGTTTTCAGCCAGTGTTACCGGCTACATATTACGCATGAGTGTACCTTGCATATTCTCTGCCTCTAAGTTACAACTCTTTCATTACACTGTGAGCTGCAACGTATTATAATGAACATAATGCTTAAGGGAATACAACATAGCAGAGAAAAAACATGTGACAATAAGGGTGCTTGAACATAAAGAATAAACTCAAAGGGTTTTTTCCGCGATAATACTATTAAACTGGTAGACAATCTTTCACTCTGGATCCTTCCAGTGTACGTGTGCTTACAGATCCTAACCTACTTACATAGAACAAAATTATCACCTCAGATTGTGTGCTGATTTTCCTTTAACTGGAGTTAAAATATTTCATTTAAGGGTTTCATTTGCTTTGTGTGGGGGAGGGTACCTAAGCACGAGGATATGGTGACTGTGTTTATTTAATGTTGTTCTGTAATTTTATTTCATTTTAATTCAATCTGAACTTTTTTTTTGTACAGTATTAAATATTTCTTTGTTACTTCGCTGTCCTTTTTGTTCCATTGTATTAGTACGTATAAAAACATATAGATATAGATATTTAGAACAGATATGACATTAAGATTAGGATTCAACGCGGAGGGGGACTTAGCACGTCGATCTTTTGTACTTACACCCCGGACGGGGCGTCCTCGGGAAGGAGGGATGTGACGAGAGGAGACAGAGGGCAATCGGACCAGAGGGCACGACAGGCAGAGGGAAGGGTCCCTACCATTTACAGACTTAAACTCCCAGAATGGACACTGGTGCAGCCGGCTCCCCTCCCCCTTACACATCACCTAGGAGGCCCGGAACCCGGAGACCGCCCTCTGTTTTCACAGAGCATCCCTTTCCGCTGCTATGCACATGCCAAGACCCCCTCCCCAGACATGTACGACCCTGAAAGAGACCAAGCGCATGAGAAGTGAAGTGAAATGAGAATGGAGATGAAATGGAGGGACAGAAAATTCGGAGGACTTAATGATCCTTCCCAGCATTCGCCTAGCGGCCCGAGGAAACCCCTGAAAAACGCGTGGGTCAGTAAGGTCGGCCGCGGGAATGGAAATCATAACCTTCTGAACGAGAGGGGCCACAGACGTTACCGCCGAGCCATCCCGTTCGGTCAGATAGTACTGTACTCTTACATGGAGGGTTCCAGGGACATTGATCGGCCAAGGTCTACCAGGGTGAGAGCCAGAACCCAGACCCCCCTTACAGTCCCAGGGATAGCGCCAACCGAGTGGTTCTACATCCGTGGAGATTTTCCATGAGGCCAATACCTAGAGTCTAACCTCCCTGCTGACGCAGGAGATGGAAGTGGATACGCCAATTACGCGCGTCAACCCCGAAAGGCGACTACCGATAATATCGGTGAGGTCGACAGCAATCTAGCATACCGTCTACCGGCTCTTCAGGGCGGTACCGGAGGACATTGAGGCGTCTCACAACCCCGCCTACATGGAAAACTACACAGTCGTACCCAATCTCCCACAGGTATCGGGAACCACTGGCCCGTCGAGACCAACCCAATCCGAACGGCTCCCTGACGGGAGGGGCTCGAACGTTCGGCCCGACGTACTTCTAGTAACGCCAGAAGTACCACAAGTGCTAAGGGTCTGCAGCGCCCCCACCACGCAGGCGAAGGGGTCGGAACCCCCCCCCCCTTCTACGGGAGGGTTTCAGTGACACAAAAACAATGTTCGGCCACAAGACCCGCGCGATTGTTTTATTTTGCAAGTGCAGACCGAAACTGTCGAGAGTATTTTGAGTTTCGCCATAGAATGTGTGAGCTCACTAGTATGGAATTTGATTATAACTTACTAAGTAGATACTTAGGGAATAAACTATTTGGCGTCTTGAATACTTTTCCAAAACGGAATGTTATCAAGAGGTATAAAATAAAAAATAGTCAAGATTTTGCACTTACCTAGCTTTTTAAAATATGTTATGTAACATGTATTACTTCAGTTCTTGAAGAATTTTTACACGAAGAATATTTAATAAGTTCAAACAACTTTTACTTTCTCTACCACGTACGTAGTAGGTAGAAAAGGTATTGCAATTTACCAAAACATTCCATACCGAGATTTCACCCGAAATACATGTTTTGGAGCCCCTTGATTCCAAAAACAAGCATTTTTAGAGAAGCGCCCGTGTGTGTGTGTGTGTGTGTGTGTATAAACAGCATTATTCAAAAACGAAAAGTCGTATAAGTACCTAAATTGGATTTAATTTCAGTATCTTCCAAGGATGTGTCACGAAGATTTCCAAGAAAACATCGCCACCCTCAATTACCCATTGCATGTAACATTTTTCGAAAACTTATACTTTTCAAAAAATGGCTAACAATTTTGATAAAAGAACATATATTTAAGACATTTTCACGACAAGTATAACACATATATGTATTGAATGCTTAGGGAATAGCCTTAGAAGTCCTCTTCATTCGGAAGGAATTTTGTATAATCCTGTATAACTGGTAAACGTTAAGCGATACACGAAAAATACTACACAATAAATGTAAAACACACAATTTGTTTCAAATAAGTTGTTTCTGTGGCATAAGAAACTTCTGAGATATCCTTTAATGATAGTTCGAATTGTTTATTACTTAGTCATTCTTTTTAAGTCCTTTCAACATTCAGTTGTTTCTCGCGATTGCATGGAAACAATATGGAATTTTAAAGCCAGCATACAGCGTCCAGTTTTTAAACATTTACTATCGCTGGCTCTTTGTGTATATAACGAACGCAGCTATTTCTGCAAAGTTTTCAGAAAAAGTAGTCAGAAAAATAAGCTTTAGTAAGAATATGGATAGAGGGTAGAGAATGGCATGTGAATGTAACACATCAGATTTTTTAATTGCCCTACTACTTACCTAGAATGTTTGGAGTAAGCACCGTGTTTCATTAAAAAATTCAATATCCATATTCCATCGAATGTTCATATTCTAAGGTCCACTGTATCCAGAACTCAAAAACGAAAAGTCGGAAGAATATCAAAGTTCATATTTGAGTCAGGCCATTGTTTAGGCATATAAGGCTAAGGTTTTTAAGATAATTACCCCATCCCAAGAATGTTACATGGAAACGTTTTGTTATTTTTCCTTTTCTTATACGTATCTCTATCGATTTTGATTCAAATATGACCAGTTTGCATGGCTAGTAAAGTCTATATCCTGAATTTTCTGGAGTAAGCTATGAAGTTCTCTTCGTTCCGAATTAACTTTGTACAACTGATAAACCAGAAAAGACAGGCAAATACTTATGTAGAGCTCATAGAAGGATACAAATTTATGTCCATATTTTGCAGATTAAACATTTTCTAAATATTGTTGTTACATCTTTAAGTTTTCCCAGGTCATGCTCCATCCATAATGTATCTTACGAGATGTTTGGTTTTCCCTCAGCGGATTCAACAGTAACAAAACTGACATAGTATGTTTAGTTTATGGTATCTTCCATGCAACCATATCCATGTTGATTAATTGGAAAATATATGTTGTCAAAGGTTTATCATGAATATTGAACACGAGTTAAGGCAGTATTTTTAACACTTAAATGATTTCAGTCAAATATAATAATAAAAAAATATAATAACAGCCCGCCTTAAAGCAATATGTATATGTAACAATATATAAAAGGTGTATATTACAGTCATTGTATATGTTTATATTATTTCATACATGCGTAATAATGTTATATGACTGTATTACGTAATTTAATAATGTAGGAGCTGTGAGAATAATAGGTTAAAAGTTGCTAACAATGAGGTAACAATGAGGTAGCCTTGAGTCAATGATGAATTTGAAAGCTTAATAATACTACTAGTCATTTTTGGAGCAACAATAATGTAATTTTTGTGACAGATTATAAAATAGCCAATCATCAACCAGAAAAAAGCTTAAGTTAAATGAAAGTATTCTATTGGATTAGGAATAGCCAATCAGAGACTTGAAATACAAAAATTTACAAATTTTAGGCAGTAGAAATCAACTCATTTGCTTGTAGACAGCGCTCATAACTGGACGCGTTGGTTGTAGACAGTGCTTCTAACCGGACGCGAGATGTATCCTCGAGAAATTTAATACGTATTTTGTGTGAGAAAATAGTTTACGTGATTAAAAAGTGCAAGTAATTAACAAAAGAATCTCACAGCTCCCTATATCAGTGAAGTGTTATTAAAATCGTGTCAAGAATTAATAAAAAGGAGTGAATTAAAAATTATAATGTGTGTAAGCCTACATTTTTCAGCCGCATCACACCCTGTTAAGAAATGCATGTCTCTAAAAATAATACTGACGCAGCCGAGGCAAACATAAATATATAATATTTAAAGAAACAGTCAAATTACAAAGTTAATATTTTTAAATTTGGGACAAAGGCTACCGGTTACCACACGTGAGGTTGCAACTACTTCAAGTTCGGCTCCCCAACATAAGAACTACAATACAACTCCTACTTCAAATTGACGTCCAAAGCGTGGGGCAAATAAAGTAAAAATAATATCTACTTCAGAGTACATGAATAATCTTACATGAATCTTAATGTATAAAAGTCACTGTAGGTGTATTTTCCTTATAGACTTCTACAGCGTTGCACCGATTTCAACAACACTTGGCGCAGAAACCTTTGACACATGGCAAAGCTACTGTCTAGCTTGAAAATTCCGCCCCATTTCACCCGATTAATTATTTAATTTTATGTCATGGCTACAAAAGCTCGCCAGACCATTTATAACTTTCCCAACGATAATCGCAATAGGTTGCATATTGCCAACATTGTCATAACAGTACTTGGCCTTTCACAGCCTCACAAAATAACAAAGGAACAGCGAGTTCACATATTGTTGATCTCCCCTTTGACATTGATCATGGAGTAATAATACAGTTAATAAATAATTAAGATGTTAAGGAAGGAGTGAATTAGTAGACGTTATTCGAATGAAGTGGTGTGGTCCATCCCCTCTCACTTTTAAGCGAACACACTTATATAGTAGAACCGCAGCCATTTTGAGCTGGAATTCGCTAAAAACAATCGGTAAAATGTAAAATCAATGCCACCAATATTTGAAAACAACGCCAAAATCATGTAATAATGTTTACGTTAAAATTGGTGGGAATAAGCGAACATTTGCAGGAAGAAGTTTAATACTGTACTTTAAGCTGTGAATGCAAATTAAAAATGGCCTGCAACAACTGCAAGCATCAAATTTCTAGTTTCTTCCCCGCGTTTGGGGGGGGGGGAGGGAAGAAGGAAAAGGAGGTTAGGAACTAACGTCCCTAACCACAGGTTCCTAAGCTCCCGTGAATCAGAAACCTAAGTTTATATGTAAAAACGCTAAATCAAACCTAACCTAACCTAACCTCAGTGAATCAGAAACCCATGCTTTATTAAAAAGACTAACGGGTGCGTTCAGTAGAGTTTACTTGCAATTAACAATGCGCTGAACCAAAGGTGAGCGCCTGACAGGTAACCACGGTCAACTAAACTGCGGTGAACATTGGCGCACTGCTTTGTGTGATTACTTTAGTCAAATTCTTATCGCGGTAAGCTGAAGGGTTTGTTTAACGAGAGTGGTTCACGCGGCCATAAACCAAACCAAACCTAACCTAAACAAACGAACCTTCCTGAATCAGAACCTAAGCTTATATAAATAGTAGATCATAAATATCGTTAAGAGTTTACGCTCGCTTCTCTCGCGTGCATTAATATTAATCACTGGTTGGTAATTAACCCAAGTTTATGTAAACAAATTAACCTAACCTACAGTGAATCAGAAACCTAAGCTTATATAAATGGTGAAATATAAACACCGTTAAATTGAATTGAGTTTTATTTATGGACTACTACGGTCCTTAGCGTCCCATTCTATATTGAGCGTGACAAAACGGAAATTTTTCTCAAAGGCCTCTTTATCAGGCTTGAGGTTCTTTTATGTGTCATAAATCTACGACACGGTAGCCATACTAAGGATGTTTACGCCATTATAATCAATCGCCCTCCGCCGGGTTATAACCCGCGACCTCGGGAACTAGAAGCTAGCATGGTACCCCTAAACCACGGAGGAAGGTTATAAACATCGTTAAGGAACACACTCACACTCGCTACGTTCGCGTGCTTTGGTGTAACCACTGGCTATTAATTAACCTAAGTTTATATTTAAAAAAACTAAAGCTAACTTAACTTCCAGTGAATCATAAACATCGTTAACAAACGCACGCTCGCATTCCACGCTCTGCCTTATTCTTTATCTATGAATGGTGCTGACAAGATCATGTGCGCACACCTCATAGCCTTGGAGTTCTGCATTGCATGTTGAGGCAGTATTTTGTATCACAACACTGAATGCAGAGTGATTGTAGTGTAAACTAACATTGTTGCATGGCAATGATTTTAGATGATTGTTAGCCATAAGCATTGTTAGGAAATAAGTTTACACGGCCTCACTGAAGCTGACAATAGAGTGGGCAACAATGAAGCGAGAGGGTGAGTTGTTTATCACTAAGAAGAGACAAACAAATGACGTCAGGGAAGCGTGCCTTTCTTTAGAAATGGAGGGAATATTTTCCCTAGAGCATATGTGTTAGTAATTATGATTGGCTGACAAAACAGACGCTATGTTGGCGCGATTTGGTAACCAATAGTAGCTCTATTACAATGTTTAGGCATTTCGGGGGGAAGGAGTATATATTCTCGAGCCAAAAGCAAGTATCGCGCAGTTCTAAGAAATCATTCACGAGGTACACATCACGCAGTGCTACAGAATCATTCACGAGGTAAACGTCGCGCAGTTCTAAAGAATCATTCACGAGGTACACGTCATACAGTTTGGAAGAATTTCTCGCGTCGTAAAGTTAGTTACCAAATGTGAAGTACGCAGCAACTAATATAACAGTTTCAGTCAGGCATGTATCAAGATTAAAGATGTGAAATTAATTAAGTGTGACGGCAATAAAAGTATAAAAACAAATTCTTTTATCAGTGTTATCTTTTAGTAACAAATCCTGTTCGTTTAGACGCCCTGCTCAGAGATATTTGCTAGCCGGAGGACAAAGAACCCAATTTTTTAAAAAATAATGAAACAATAACAGTCGCTCAGCAAATAAGATAACACTAACAGATTACTTCGACAATGTTAGTAGTCAAACTGAATTTTGTTATGGCTGAGCGCACACATAAAAACGAAGATACAATGAGATCTCTCCTTACGTTGGTTTCTATCTTTATTTGATTTTTATTAAGGAATATAATATTTAATTATTTCCTGTTTAGTTTCGAAACGACAAGATTTTAAAACGAAAACTGTTTCAGTTCTTATGTACGAGTATAAATATCTTGAAATAGACGTCGCAATTGGGAACTATATAGCAATATGCGTAATAAGCATTACGTTGCACAATGCTTTGCTCAAAAAAGTAATGATAAAACATGCTCGGAATACGAACCTCGGTAGGACCCATTACTACATACCTGCTTATAACCACTCGGCTGTCAGCATATATTCGGCAGCAGGGACTCAATATGGAAGGTAACAGTAGAACAAAGCTAAAGGCACGCGTTCCGGGACACAATTGTGAACCGGCCGCAGAAACGATTTCGACTTCAATAAAAATACGTTTCGACAGCCTGCTCAGTTTTTTTATCTTAGAGTGTACACATACAAAGAAAATTATATTTCATACATTATAACTGCTTTGGATGTTTTACCATAGGACACAGGAAGAGTATAAGGTAAAGATATAAGTGTAAAGAAACTGAGCTATTAAAAATTAAGAAACACTATTTTATTACATAATGTGAACACTAAGTTGCAGAGAGAGAAAAAGAAAAATACAGAAAGCGAGAGGATAGAAATAATCTTCGCAGTAACACAATAACACAAGTAGAGCTGTGTATTCTGCTAGTTTAGGGATTTGCAAACCATTCATAACTGCGGCCACATTAACCGTCAGAGAATGAAATGCGAGCAAAGTCACGTAAGTTTAATATAGAAGCCATAAACTCACGGACAAGAGGCACACAGATAACATTAATTTTACACAGTATTTTATTTAAACAAAATCTATGCGTATATAGTCATAACTGTTGTAATTAAATACTTTGGAGTAAGAGATTTTCTTAAAAATCTTAGTGTTGCATCTTTAGAGGATACTGATTCTAAATACCAAGTTTGGTATTTATCGACTTTGCACTTTTGAGTTAGCTGTTCATAGAGACACACACATACACACCAATGTTTTTCTTCTTCTTCTTCTTCTTCTTCTTCTTCTTCTTCTTCTTCTTCACATCAAGGATTGGTTGGAATTCTACCTTTCTGTCTTCGCATTCTTTACTTTACTCTCATTTGTTTTGGAAAGTCCGACGTCTCTTTTTCCTGAAGGTTTATATTTATTAATTAAAAGTGGCATTCTTTCTTCACTCATGCGGTTCACGTGCTATTTCCAATTATGTTTATTTTCCTCAGCTTTATCATATAATTTACAAATATTCAGTTCCTCTCTAATCGTTTCATTTCTTATTAAGTCTAATCCAGTGCATCCTTTAGCTCTCCGTAAGAATCTCATTTCTACTGTCTGAGTTTTACTTTTGTCGTTTACTTTTATTATCCACGATTCGTTGCCTTACAGGAGCACGGGAACCGCCATGGTCTTGTAGAACTTCAGTGTACTTTCTTTCCTTGTTTTGTTTTGTAGAATTCTTGTTATGGTTCAATATATTTGTTGAAATTTATTTATTTTATTTTCTTTATCTCCATCGACATCGAAACTTAAGTCACGACACAAGTACGGGGTACTGCCATGTTTATTAGAACAAATTAAGTTCCGTTATATTTAAAGCTATTTTCAGCTGTTCTGCCAGTTCATCCCGTCTAGTGTGTTCGATTTGCTTTAACAGTTTGTTAATTATCGTCATTTAAAGATTTTATGTCCACCCAAAAACGAATTTGACTAGAAAACATTTCCAAACTATCGTCACTAACATCTAAACAATGTGAAGATCAACCTAGAAATCCATTTGACGAGGAAGCCCCATCTAAGGCAACAGTTTATAATTGATACTGAGAATTCAAGTGAAATCGGTTTTTTCTTAGTGATAAATTTCGTGAAGGACGCCTAAGAACAGCCGCTACTGATGAAAATATAGTCCCTTTTCGAACAATGCTTGAAGAAGATCGACGGACATCTTATGAATTTATTCGGGGACATGGGCATTAAACGTCGCCCTGGCCGAGTGGTTAGACCGCTCGCCTCTCATCAATGCTGAGAGTTTGCATGCAGTTCCCTGGGTTCGACCCAGGGAACCGCGTGTAGGATTTTTGATGAATAACGTGGCATCTGGGTGGGGTATCTCCGGCTTCACCGGTTTCCCCCACCATTTATTCCTCCGACTGCCCATCATCCCTTTCACCATCATTTTATATATGTTCATCCTCGCTCTCATACCAGGCTTCGGGCTTATCACCAATCTTGACTTTTCTGTATGATCCATAGTCTGTCTGCTGTCCCCGGCAGGCGTCTGATCTCAGGCACCTGCTTGTAAGTCCTGGGGGTGTAACGGGGAGGGTAATTAGAGAATGAAAATGACAACATTGGGTATTGGTAAGAGTCAAATCCAAAACACTTTACACCAATAGTTAGATGTGAGAAAATTTGTCGATGGATTTCACAAACTGACTCCCGATCAAAAACAGTGCATTGATTGGTGTAGAAAAACTCTGGAAAAACTCCAAGGCTGCACTTCAAATTTGGTTTGGAATATGATTACTAGTTTTGAATCTTAGAATCATTGTTATGATCCCGAAAAGGGAAGTCAATCGGCTCAATCAGTCTTTCGATCAGAACATAGGCCCATACAAGTCCGACGAATTCGCAGTGCTGGTATGAAGGTGGTTACTAGTTTTTTTCGTAAAACGGGACATATTGCTACTATAGTATTAGAAGATAGATTACAGTTACTACCGATTGGTACACAAATGGCTGTTAAACGACAATTTTTAAAAACTTCTTGAAAAACACCCAACAGTAGAATAATGTTACATCATGATAATGCATCGTCGCATACAGCAAAACTAACAACTGAGTATCTGGGTGCACTAAAGGTTACCACCATGGACCCTCCACCATACAGCCCTGACTAGCACCTTGTGATTTCTTTTCGTCCAAAAATTAAAGAGAAAATGTGTATAATCGCTTTTCGTTATCAGATGAAGCAGTGGAACGTTATTAAAAACGCGGTTTCTGAAGTGCCTTAGGAAGAGCGACATCATTTTTTTAAGGAATGGTTTCATCGAATGCAAAAATTGCATTGATGTTAAAGAGAAGTATTTCGAAAACCAATAAAATTATTTAAATTTCTTTAAATAACCCTGGTTGAATTTTATAAACATTATCAGTGTCGTCCCGTAATTAAAATATATGATTTATCCCAGGGTATTATTTCCGATACATATTTTTGTTCTCACTAGGTATTTTCCTGGTGTGCCATTACTCGTCCTTTTTATGAAAATCTAAGTTATATTTATTGCTCAGTTGGTACAATTTATAAACAGAGCGCTGTAGGTCTTCTTCACTATTCTGCAGCATTACATCATCTGCGTATAACAGAATCTTTTTCCGATAATGCTCTCTTTTTGACTCAGGAAGTCTCAAAACTATATTTCCGGTGAAATCTCGGCATCAATTTTTGGGTGGATAGCAATACTTGCTCCGCTTACAATGGATAAGCTGTAGAGAATATAAAACCTGAGCCAGTCTTTACACTCGATTCAATACACAGCTTCTGCTTGTACTTCTACTTGATATAGAAAAAAGAGAATAGAAACAATTGTTTTATTAATGTTCAATACCTCAAAAACGGTCAAGTACTCTCATTATTCTGGACACAAGCGAGAAAAATAAAAAATACGACTACGTAGATTTTATACACCTGAATAGCGTATGTGTGTATAGCCCGCAGGTTTTCACCATTTACCTATATCAAGGATAAAATCTGTAGCGAAAAAGTATTTTACTATTCAACATGGCATCTTTATCAACATACATATGGAAAAAGGTAACATTTGGATATTTTAAATTGCAGTAGGATAGTACACGAATGCGAATGTATGCACGAATGAATGTCGATCAGTACCTGTCTGATTTGGACTGCAGGCCTTTATATTAACTCAAGCTTCGCCTACTTTAGAACTACTCCACCATCATCCCTTCATATGCGCTCCAATCTTGAAAAACTATACGTGTGCCTCCTGTCACCAGGAGGTACCACATCTAACTGAGGATTTCATCTACCTTTCTCTTTTACAGAACTGGCCCATGTGACTCCGCAAACGTACTGAATGTAACTCCAAACTGCATTCCCAGAATCTTTAAGCTAATGCGTTCTATCCTCGGCTATTACTAATGACTTTCGTTAACTTAACACGTTAATGACCTTTTTCTCTGGAAGAATCTTTTCAACTCAGGCTGACCACATTATATGTACACTGTTTAATATACGGAAATTCTTTATTGCTATTATTTCTTTGTTTAATCATGTATATCTTCCTGTCAATAATTACGGTATTAATATTCTAAACCCAATTCACAGAAAACAAAAGCAGTGCAACATTCAGCCGTGTACAGAACCCGGTATTGAACAACATGACTTCAGCATAGGTTCAATGCAAATTTTAATCCACGTATATGAGATTGCTTTCCTTATTTATATCGACATGTCACTTGTAAGGAAATATATGTTTCTTTTAGCAGATTGTAAAAAAACATTTCTATACTCAAAACTTAAAAACACACCTAATTTTAAAATTTACTTTATTCTTCTGCTCCTCTGTTTCACTAATTAGGGAACTGATATGCCATTATGTTTTTATCCTATATTCTTTCCTCAGCTTTCCTAAATTTCTATATATTATTTCATAGTTATTTCCTGCTTTGGAAGATCAAATAAGTAGACATTAACTATGCATGGCAAAATGGCCCATTAAGGGGTTAAATACGAGTTATAAATCTATACACGCATTTCTGCAATTATATAAACGTAAGCTACCTCCTCTGTACATTTATTGCAGTTTATTTTAACAAAGCACTTCGGAACTAGGGTAGAAAGTGCTTTTGGATAGTCTTCACAATTAATGTTGTAGGATAAAGTATGTTATTCGCTGAAGTTATGATTAAATACGTATCAGGGAACTAAGTTTTACATGCACATACACCTGCATTTGTGAAAATTATCTGCGGTGTCTGAATAGAACAAGTGCTACGAAGCTTATAATACTCGTTCATGCAGAGGTTTGCTTCTAGTTACCACTCACCCACTGTGTACACAATGGAAAAGTTAATCTCTAAGCGTACAGTAATAATCAGAATACGGAGTATATGATTATGTATATAAATTATAAATTTAATGTGTTGTACTTAATACAATTATATTAAATAAGGAAACTAAAGGTATATAGTGCGAAGACATTCGCAAGCTGCAATGTGTTTGCCATTCGAGGAATTTTCCAAAAGATATAATTTTAGAAAGAGAAGCCAGAGGTAGGCTATGACTGCTGGTTTTTCAAGATAATTCACTGAATGTCTGTTGAAACCGAGTTTTATATTTAGAGAAAGCTATAAGCTTACACAGTGAGGATGATCTTTGGAAGAAATAATTAACCAATTAGTAGCATGCTAAAAAAAACGGTGGAACATGCTGTCATGCGCAGCAATACAAGTTTCCGTATAGTTACTGAAATGGGATATTCAGGTAGCATTTACGTTCTCATTAGTTGCATTTTGGTACTCGTGAAAACTTAGAATGTAAATTTTGAGTGATGCAGTTAGGGAGAAACAGCCGGTTGTGAAGATAGCAGAATGTTAGGTAATTGGCTGGGCTCCTTCCTAAAATTACCGTAGTTAATAGGGGGAATTATAGCTCTCCATAATAGCATTGTATGAGCACAAAGAAGATGAGCAAAATCCAATTCCAGTGTACCGAAACACATAAATGTAACCTAACCTCTACACTTTCCGAGAAACCACGCCAGGACAGTATAATATAACCCTGGAAAAGCGTCATAAAAAGGATTTATTTCGTCCGGCACACTGGACAGGAATCTTGCTCATTCGCATCAAATGTGTTATGTAGAACTTTAAACTTAACTTACTGTAGCTAAGATGACTAAAACAACCCCATAGAGATGCATTTTTCCTGGTGTTATTATTAAAAATGCGGATTTACCCTCCACCAGTTTAGCTTAGACGATCCCCCCCCATAGATTGCTTTAACAACGTTTAAAATCTATTTTGCATCTATTTCCAAAAAACCAGAACTGTGCAAACTTTTAGAAGCTGGTAGACGGAAGGTAATAAACATTTTGCTTAAGATATTTCTGAAATATCACGCTAAACTATACTTTGATGACATTTTGTCAAATTGGTTTCGGACATGCCCAAGAATGACTCAAAATTCTGAGCACTACTTCCCAAACAAACTGTCCTTGAAAACTAATTTCAACTCCGTTATCGAACATGTTTATTTTGGTTAGAAATGCCAGCAAAATAAAGTTCGTAATAGAGTAGGAAGATATCACTCAAGCAATAGCAGTTGCTCGAATGAAAGTAGACTCATGTTGGGTCCCATAATAGGCCATTGCTGGGAATACTTACCAATACGGAAGCAAATAGTAATGCAAGGATGTTATATTATAAACATTTTCCTTGTTGCATTAAGTTTATTTTTTTTAGCATTCCACTAGTGTCAAAAGCTGAACGAAGGTGGGTGGGTGGAGGCTGCCCAATAGCACTGATTTGAATCACGTGACCTACAACCAATAAGCATCTATCAGTCATTGTTCTTTCCCGAACGCAAGTCGTCTCGCTAGCGGTAATCCTTGGTATTGAGCCCGTTGATAGAAGAGTCAACGCGCAGAGCGAGCGAGAATGAGACAGTATATTATCTCTGTCTTTCTCTTTATGCGCAGCAACTTTCTCATCCGCCTTTGTTCGAGCTCACGACTATAGCTGGCGTATATCCTAAAATATTTCGTAATTAGCTGTGAAATCATTCAACGGCGATTCTGTCCTCATCAGAGTTTGCGAGCCGGCTTATTTGAGAGGCTTCTTTGGTGGCCAAATAAATAGTTGTCATACGGCCAGAGTGGGAGACTTCCTATCGAAGGCACCACAACAAATCTTGGTACTGTTGGTACGGTTTTTCCTCTTGATGTGCGAAACAAGAATTTTGAGATGCCTAACGAATTCTTTGATGTCCAGAGAAAGCCATAATTTAAGCATAAGCAAAACACACTTATTTAAGCAATTCAGATATGTAGAGAGGGAAAAAACTCATATTGTCGTGACTCCTTTATTATTTTAGCTCAATGAGGGGTAGAGCGACTGGTACCGAAGATCTTAAAGTTATATTTCACATTATGCGAGGTCAGACGGGGGACGCAGCTGAGAGAAAATTATGAAAATATACCAAAATTTTCCTAGCAATAGTATTATTTCATGATGTGGATGAGGGAAGGGTCTATCTACTATAATAATTTACACGGAATGAAAATGGATGGCAATTGAATTTAATGATAAAAGTAATTACATTACCTCCTTGCTTCCTTGCCTGTCGATGGGGACGCCATACTGCTCGTATGGACAGCGCACACACACTACGACTTGCCCCTAGCAGTAACTCGGCTCGACTGACAAAACCCACGCTAACTCGGCGTGGTAACTCTATGCTAGAACTGGTTTATCCCCTCCACTCTTGCGCAATATCCGATCTGGGCCGCCAGGTCACGTACGCAATAATGCTCATATCACAACGTCACAATATAAGAGCGTAAAATAACACGAGTAAAGTTTAGTAGGGTAAAAAGTAAGCATGTATTTGTAACTAAGTTGGAATACAATTGATTAGCTTTCAATTTTGTAATGGCTAGTTACCAACAATGAGTATAAGTGGTTTAAAACGCGGTAGAATATCAACTGTCTAGCATATAGTGGCATTATATGCGAGTTGCCATGACGACTGCTTACATCACTACTTAGAAACAATAGACTAAAAGTGAAGCCACGTTACAGTGCTATCTCTACGATGAAGCAAGTCAGAAGTATTGTGTACTAGTGCGAGTAAATATTTAGTATTCTGTTGTAATCTGTCTTAAATTGTATTCTTTAATAGTATTCAAAGACGAGGTATGGCATACAGACTGTATAAATAATGATACTGAGATTATTTGTTAAATATATCGAGTGATTGGGATACAGAGAAATTGTCTTATATTGACCGTTACTTGGAAACCGACCCGAGATCCTAAAGCAGTAGGATACGTAATGCTTTTCTTATAGAGTCAAAGATTGCAACAACTACCGACTGAAGCTATAACAGGAGCAAACCCACAGGCTGCAGAACTTAAGTTATCCTGGCACTCCAGTCAACAAGTACGAGTGCATAATAATACACAACATCTTTGTTGAGGATTCTTGATCCTTGATTCGAAGGTTAATGTCAGTTCCATTAACACATGCTGCCAAAAGCACAGGAGAAATTTGGATAAATGCAGTGAAGGATCATAGCTAATTATCTCTGCCTCCACAGGTGCCAGCAGACATGCCAGTAGACTCAAGCATTATTCTACAGAAACACTTGACTTCCTGAAATACTGGCGTCTACCATCGATATATTACTCTGAGCTACGATACTGCTTCATAAGTCTCAGTTTCTCTTCTGCACTATCATCATAGTTAAACTTGTATTAGGTTTCCAAAAATGCTGACAGATGCATAAAAGCTATTGAATGTCATCTTATATGTAGCAATTTTCTCTTAAAGCATTCGTTTAATTTCCAGCAGAGTTTACGATAAGACAATGGTACGATTCTGAAGGAATTATTTATGTACAGAATCATAATGTTTACACATCCTTTCTGTTCCTAAAGTTTATTTTTCTTCTCCACTCATCCCTATCATTCCATTCCTTCTCCTGTACTCCTTTTGCTTTCATTCCGGCCCTTATTTCGTGCAAAAAGTATTTCTGGGTCTTCCCCTTCTCCCAGGTGGACACCATCCCCAACTTTTCTAGGTATTCTTTCGCCTGTCATTCATCTGATATTTTCATAATAGTTTAGTTGTTTATATCGAACATATTCTACCACACAATTCGTAGCTTTCACTTCTTCCTTATTAATAGTGCCCCTAATGCTTTCTAATTGTGTATGTCTTACTGACAAACAGTTCATTTCCTTGTATCATAACTTTTGTTATTAAATCTTTATTAGATATATATTTCCGTTTTACAATGTACAAACGTGTTCTTCTCACTGTTGATTTCTAAACTTGTAGCTTAGGTTTCTTTGGTTATATTTCTGCACCATAAAACAGTTAACATGGCTGTTGTTGCTATACATTGATAATTCCGTCCTTTGTTACTGCCTATCTTTTTACTAATTCTAACTCCCTGACGAAATGATGGCGATAATAATAACAACAATAATAATAACAATATACGCCACGAGAGCTGACCAACCCGATTACCGATATTACGCTCATATGCGCACTGCAGAGGTGGGCGATCGTCCGGCCGATACGGGGAGATAATGTAGTCAGCCCAAGCTTCCCCATGCCGAAATTTGGTTCCCTAATACTACAGATTGCTAACTACTATAACTCCTCAAATTTATCACGAAGTTGTGTGAATACCGGGTGGGGGGCAAAAAACCCGCACCCATATTCACTGCTAGCTGGGAGTCGGAATGCTACGCTTCAACCCCCTAGCTACTGCGCAGCACATTCCGAAGAAATATGCAGTTTTAATTTGGTGGAAGAAAATCCTTTATCTCGCTTATTGTCCTATATACTCCATTTACATGCACGTTCTTTGTTATATAGTTCCACCAGTGAAGTCATCAATTCTACCGTATACTGCCCCAAATTTGATAATCTGCAAAAGCTGCCGAAACGTTTAACCCAAAAGTGCGACGAAAAATATACAATGCACGTCTTCTTGAGTTCCAGGCCCCCTATTCCCGCTCGGTAAAATTTATTTATGGACGTAGCAACTTTCTTTTTCCAAAAAAGTTCAGCACCCAACAAACCGTGTGCATGCATCATTGTCCTCAGAGTGTTACAAGCTGCCTATGTGACCAGGTGTTTGCCTGTTTATATCCTCACAACGAATTCTTGCGGTTCTGTCACTGGTAATTCTGCTTAGTAATTCAAACAAAGTACTTGTCCAGAGGGAAGTCATTT
Source organism: Deroplatys truncata (assembly GCA_030765065.1). Classification (NCBI taxonomy): domain Eukaryota; kingdom Metazoa; phylum Arthropoda; class Insecta; order Mantodea; family Mantidae; genus Deroplatys; species Deroplatys truncata. Next base: position 212,495,825 of record CM060978.1, on the reverse strand, counting down.
ATATCAAACTTAGCAGCAGCGAGTGTTGTTCACTGTAATGTTGAGCAACGCCTCCAATTCTGAACCCTTGTACCGTTAATTACCCAAGCACATTAGTTGTTGTGAACCCACTACAAACTTGCCTTCTGATGCTTAATTCATATTCAGTGAAGTCATTAAAATGACAACTGCAGCGCGGGGAAGAAATCAACTTTGAATTAATTGCGACTTCCTGGAGCATAAGGGAACGCGAAACAAACATTTCTCTCTGCTGCTGGTGAACTCGCAGAAACTAGCGCGAGTGCGTGCGTGCTTGTGGGAGTGCGGGACTTTGCGAGAGACAAGGGCAGACAGAGGTGCCTATGAATGTTTCACTGATAAGTTGACTAAGTTAGATAAATTTTCTTGAACGTAGAAAGAATTTCTGATGTGTTACATTCATATGACTTTCTCTACCCTCTATTGCTTATTAATAGGTATACAAACTAGACTTAGTTTTATTCCTACTTCATTTTAATTAAAATAAACGTTTACAGAAATAGCGACATTTCGTTACAGATAAAAACAGAACAGCGATAGTCAAAGTTTAAGAACTAGACGCTAAACCCTGGGCTTAAAATTCCATAAGATTTCAAAAGAATCGCGAAAAACAACTGAATGTTGACACGACTTTAAAAGAATAACAAATATGAACAATCTAACTATTAGTAACATATCTCAGAAATGGCTTATGGCACAAAAAAAAACCTATTTGAAATAAATTGTACGTTTTAAAGAGTTCTACATTCTCTAGTGTAGTACATTTTTGTCTTACGGTTAACGTTTAAGAGTTATACAAGATTATACGAAATTACTTCCGAATGAGGAGGACTTCAACGGCCATTTCCAGATAACTTAAAGTTATACATTTTATTTGTCATGTAAATATATGACACTGTAACCAAAATCGTTAGAGCCATTTTTTAGAAAATAAAATATTTCAAAGAATGTCTTAGTATTAACTACGCCGCTAGAATTGCATTCTAACATCATACTATGAATATAAAACTTTAATAAAAGTCAAATTCAAAAAATCTCATTACTAAATTTACAATTTATCACGTTCCATATAAACGGTAGTTCGGCGTTAGTGGATTTTCTTTACAATCGTGTTGCGTCTTTCAAAGATATGAACTTAAATACCAAGTTTGGTACTGATCCGAATTTTCATTTTTGAGTTATGCTGTTCTAGGCATGCACGCCCACAGAGACAGACAAACGGACCTTTTCTAAAAAATCTCATAATAATTTACGTGACTTTCTCTATCCCCTATCGTTTATTAGTGGGTATAAAAGTATTCTTACTAAAGCGTATTACTTTCTCTACTATTTATAGTAAGTAGGAAAAGTATTGCAATTCTGCCCAAAAATTCGATACCAAGATTTCACGGGAAATACATGTTTTGAGACCCCCTGAATGCAAAAAACGAAGTTTTAGAAAAAGGTCCATGTGTGTTTGTGTGTGAACAGCATAATTCAAAAACGAAAAGTCGAACAAGCATCAAAGTGGATATTTATGTTCAGTATTTCCAGGGATGGAATACGAAGATTTTTAAGAAAATCCCCCAGGCCACACGACACTTTACATGGAGCACTTTCAAAATTTTTAATTTTGTAAAAAAATGGCTACCGATTTTCATTAAAATACCATATATTAAAGACATTTACTAGAAATTAAACCGTATATCTTGAATTTTCTGGGAAAAGCCTGTGAATTCCTCCTTATTCGGGATAAATTTTGTATAATCATGTATAACTGGTAAACGTTAAGCGATAGACAAGGATATACTACACAGAAAATGTAGATCTCTTTAAACACACAATTTATTTAAAATAACTTTTTTTTGTGGCATTAGCCATTTCCGAGATTCCGTTATTAATGGTTCGAATTGTTGTATACTTGGTCATTCTTTTAAGGTCCTGTCAACATCGAGTTGTTTCCTGCGATGTCTTGAAAAGAGTATAGAATTTCAGGGTCAGTATATAGTGACCAGTTCTGTGATATTGCAAACGTTTATTTGGAATAAAATGAAATAAATAGGAAACAAACTTTTTTAAAAATAATTTGTATACCGCTAGTAAGCTGCATAGAGTAGAGAAATTCATGTGAATGTAAAACAGAATTTATTTTCTACTACGTTTTAATCGAATGAAACCTTTCCATAAATAGCTACAGTACACATTTCGTTGTAGAGACAAACGGAACAGCGATGGGCAAATGTATAAGAACCGGACGCTCTACATACTGTTTCAATGGAATCGCGAGTAACAACTGAATTTTGACAGGACTTAAAAAGAATGGCTAAATATTCAACAGTTCGAACCATTAATAACGGATATCTCGAAAATGGCTGATGCTACAAAAAATATTTTAAATAAATTGTGTGTTTTAGAGAGATGTACATTTCTTGTATAGTTTCTCTATTGCTTGACGTTTACCAGTTATACAAGATTATACGAAGTTCCTTCCGAATGAAGAAGACTTCACAGACTATTGCCAGAAAATTTAAGATCTGCATATTTTTTATGTAAATATCATTAATATATTTCAGAAACTCTTCCATGTAAAGGGTAGGCTGTGGTGGAGGATTTTCTTGAACTTTCCTCTAAAAGACGAAGTAAAATCTTCCTCTCAACTCTAAAGAGTTTGGGAGTTATGATTTTTTTCTGTGATGTGAAGCAGAATTCGAAGTACAAAACGGCACATGCAGTACTATTTTTAAAACACATTTAAATATAAGTATTTTGGTTTCAATGATAGAATCAATGATAGAATATCAAATAAAAGAGGAAGTTCCAATTTATAAGACTTTATGAAAACCTAAATATGTACTTTTTTGTAATTGTTGCCATTTAGTTTTCACCTTTGTTAGAAGCAAATTAGTAAAACTACTCGTACTTATTAATACAAAACAGAAGATGTGTCATGCATGAAGGCATATTTTTGAACCGTAGCTACAATATACATCTATCTCTGTAGATCTACCGATGCTATTTCATATAAATCATGGTGTGATGTATGATATATTAAAATTTTTGTCGTATATTATTAAAATGTTATTATTTTCTATCTGTTAATTAAGTGTAGCCAATCAGATTAGTAAATTACAAGTCAGAGATTGAAAGTATGGCCGGAACTCTCTACACGGATTTAGGAGTTCACATTGCGTTGTGCTGTTTTGACGAAAATGTCATGCATTGAGGTAAACCTCAGTCCAAGTTCTTACTTAACTTCTAATTCCGAGTGTCTAGATAACACAACTGTAAGTGTAGAATACTTCAAATTAGACATGTGAAGGTTAATGATTGAGGCAGTATTTTTAACACTTAAATGATTTCAGTCTAAATATATAATATAAATTCAATAACAGCCCGCCTTAAAGCAACATGTGTGTATGTACCAATATATAAGAAGTGTATATTACAGTCATTGTATATGTTTATATTATTGTATACATGTTCAATAAAGTTATGTGAATGTATCATGTAATTTAATAATGTAGGAACTGTGAGAATAATAGGTTAAAAGTTACTAACAATGAGGTAACCTTGAGGCAATAATGAGTAAAAAAGTGGAATAATGCTACTAGTTATTTTTGGAGCAACAATAATGTAATTTTGGTGACAGTTTATAAAATAGACAATCAACAACCAGAAAAAAGCTTCAGTTAAATAAAAATATTCTATTGTATTAGGAATAGCCAATCAGAGACTTGAAATACAGAAATTTACAAATTTAGGCGTTAGAAATCAAATCAATTGCTTGTAGACAGCGCTCATAACTGGACGCGTTGCTTGTAGACAGGGTTCCTAGCCGAAAGCGAGATGTGTCAAGAAATTTAATACGTATATTGTGTGAGAAAATAGTTTGTGTTTAAAAGTGCAAGTAGTGCGGTTGCAACTACTTAATGTTCGGCTCCCCAACAGTCGAAATACAACTCCTCCTAAAATGAATCTGCTTCATGATTTTTCATTCAAAACTCCAGGACTATGGTAGTTGCATTTCATGGACGTTCAACCTTTCTTTCTTATGCACTATTACTGTAATACATTGACGAGACCCTTTAATGTGGATTGATTTTATCCCGACAGATTCATATATATACTGGCGAACCTTAAGGAGATTTTAATTAACCCTAGATAACGGATCCTAACTAAATGTTACTTGCGTGCTACAAGTACTTCCAACATGTGGGCTTATAACATTGTTAATTGTTCAGAACTTGAATTAATCATACACGCTGAATTTATAGGAAATTAAAATACGAAGCCAATATTTCCTTTAGAAATTTCAACTTTGCTACTTTTTAGTAACTAAGAGACTTTGATTTTAGTTTATATAAGTTAGATACTAGATATATGATAATTGTAAGATAGTAGTTAGAAACTGTAGCATTTATTCAGAAACTGTATAATTTAGTTAAAAACTAGTTGATTTAATACTTAATTAGTTGCAATGGTTTTTTTCTAAAGTTCCATTTTTAATTTATTTTTTCTAATATTTTTTCTAACTTTATTCCCTTTATCTGTTTTGTTATAATTTGTGTTTCAGTATTTAGTTTTAGTAAATTTGCACAACATTAATGTGTCAATGTAAATGCATTTTTGTGAAATAAATGAGGGCCTGGCAATATATCTCCTGTTGTAGGACACTAGTTGCGGGAGGTAGTATTACAGATTTTTATTTTTATACCTTTGTAGGGTTAATTATGTCTTAATTCCTCCTTTTCTTTAGGCGGCGAACGTTGAGGTTTATAGGTTCAATCGGATTTTAAAAGTTCATAATTATTACCAGAAATTGAACCAGAGATCTTCAACATTCCTCCGAGTCGATGCACTAATACTTTGGTGAGACGTCCGTGAAGAAGGTTCGTTGTTTTAAGTCAGAGTGCCACAGAGGGATGTCCGAAGAGGATAGACCAGCACTATGTTTTGTAAAAACGCATTAAAAGAGTGAGGAACTGGGAGCAAAAGAAAGTGAGAATGTAAAGATGAAGCAGCTTTACTCCGCAGCGGAGGTGGTCAGGAACACCACATTATCGCATTCCATTTAGAAAGTATCTTTAAATCACAAAATATTATGCATTACAGTCATTCAATTTAACCTGTCGGTTTATTTTCCTTGCTATTCTACAAATTAGTCACACAAGACTTTATTCTTCTCTATGTCATAATAAATAATGGATTCAACTAAGTACAACGTTTTCTAAGGAACACGTATTCAGAAGCAGGCATAATCAGTTTTGGTTTCATTACTTTCCTTCTTCTTCGGCATTTCCCCTTAGGAGTTAGCTGTTCTCGACCTCTGCAAGCATCTTTAATTCCAGTTTCACTATTTTAACTGTAAATTTTCATCAAGCAATGATCATTTCACCTAGTATTTATTAACATTTAAAGTTTCTTGTTACTTTGAATAATTTAAACGATTACTATTTTTAGTTTCTCTACTACGTATAGTAAGTAGGGGAAGTATTGTATTCCACCCAAAATTTCGATACCGAGATTTCAACGGAAATACATGTTTTGAGACCCCCTGAATCCAAAAAGGCATTTTTGGAAACATGTCCGTGTGTGTGTCTGTGTGTGTATCTGTGTATGTGTGTGTGTCTGTGAACAGCATAACTCGGAAACGAACAGTCGAATAAACACCAAACTGGGTATTTAGGTTCAGTATCTTCCAGAGATGCGACACGAAGGTTTTCAACAAAATCCCCCACCCCAGATTACCCTTTACATGAAACATTTTTGAAAATTTTAATGTTCTCAAAAATTGCTCTAACGATTTTGATTAAAATACCATATGTTTAAGATATTTTCATGACAAATGAAATATATATCTCGAATTTTTTGGGAATGTCTCCAAAAGTATTCTGCATTCTGAACGACTTATGCATAACTGATAAACCATAAGAGATAGACAAACGTTTACTACACAAAACATGTAGATCGCGTTAAAATACACAATTTATGTCATATATATATTTTAGTTGCTGAATGAACCATTTTCGAGATATTGCTTGTTATTGCCTTAAATTTAATACTTATACTTTTTCTCAAATTTGTTATTCATTTTTTTGTCATGGTAATGCAAAGAGAATGGAATACTCCACATAGCAATCACCTCTTAAAATATTTGACTATCGCTTAAAAGCTACCAATTCCCCTTGCATCTACAAGAAAATTAGCAATAAGATTAACATCTCAATATCTCGATTAACATGAAGCATATGGAGAATAAGAATTTGTAAAATAGTTTGTACAAGAGTAGAGAAAGTCATGCGAGTGTAACACATCAGATTTTTTCAAACACTTTCGAATTTGTGGCTTAATTGGGCTGTAACAACAAAAATAAGTACAATTATTATCTAATACAGTAGTAAGTACTACATGGAGAAAGAAACGTACAGCCGAATGCCTAGAATCATCCGATGTAATGCAGTGGTTTATGTTGTTAAGGAAGTACTAAACACACTCCTTGTGACGCCCAACCCCCACCCCTTACCTGCTTCCAGTACTCTACTTAATGCTTGTCTACTCCCACCATTTCCTTCGCTCCTGAACGTGAAACTGTTTAGTGCCAGACTTTTGACATCAAACCAATACCAGACGGGCTAGTGTGAAATATTTCCAGAGTCCTCTCCTTTCGCCGCTCACCTATCCTGACCATTGTTCATATGCTAATTTATGAGTGTCGGACTTGAACTGAAACCAATAAGAGATCTGTTCATCGAGGTTGGTTGGTGAGGAACACAGATGAGTTTCTGTCAACATTACTGTATAGGAAATCAAAAGCATTGGCACGTTTTCGTGCACTCGACTTTACATAGTTTCCTTCGTTTTATATTTATTTGGATACAAAAAAACTTATTTAAGAACTCAGACAGCTTTGATGTTTGTGCTCGGAATTACACATGCCCTTGTACTTCTAAGAAAAGGTTAACACACTTGTTATTCTATTAATTACCTTTTGTAATAAAATAACGGCACATAAACTTCAAAATATATCAATTGAAATTGCAAAAACATTTTGATACAGAGCAGAAAATATTTCGGTAACATGAGGTACAATAAAAACTTTTAATTTTTATAAAAGTTGTACACTTAGTATATATTTTCCTGTAGCAAGTTGTGGACATTTCTTACTGTCTAACAGCTACGTAAACTCAGTGAGAATGCTGAGGATATTACAAACTATTTTTAGAAAAATTATGGCTATATATCCTATATTTTATTTAAATATCTCAAGGGCGTATTTTATTCAAATTAGTATAAAAATAGTTTTCATGAAGTAAAAAGCAACAGAAGAATTCCACCTAAATGAGTTTTTATGATGCGTATAATTTGCTGAAAAACTTGCATTCTTAAATGATAACTTGACTTTTAAATAGCTAATATTTAGAAATTTTTATGCAGAAGCCATGAAACTTCATGAATTCTGTAGTTGAAGAATATTAGGTTGACTGTAATACTTCCTCTACTTAAGGTAATTGACAGAGAAAGTTTAGATAAAGTTTAAACATACAGGAAGAATTTAGAAATGGTCATCACTGCGTTCGAGAATCAATTGTTTGATATCGGTTATTCCCTAGCAACGACAAAAAATGAAGGCGTACCATCCTCGACTACAGGGATGTAACGTTTACCAGTTGAATACAATGTAGGTTTGTACCTTCAACAGTTTTTCCTGCTTTACTCGATGGGTTATCCCATCCCGTGACAATATGAGGCCAATATCAATAGCCCAAACCTCTCATCTTCAGGTCATATAACTTTCATGATATGGTAAAACCCGAATATCGCAGTATGGGAACCTCAACGCCTTTTAACGGTCCCATTCAGATTCCTTTTCTATCGCAATTTCATTTCCGGGCCAACCTTCTTTTCTTTTGCTCTCTTTATCCCCTCCCCCAAAACTCTTTCCAAACGGACAGATCAAGTCCTCTCTCTGCGGTTGGCTATCGATTCCAGACATCCCCTAAACCACGCATGCGTCATCAAGCGATGTCTAACAAAATGTTTATGGCACAATTTTGCATAGAGGCATAGCACTGCTGTTAGCCATATTGTTTTTGACAGGCCCTTACAGCATCAATTTTAAGAAACTTAAACTATGGGGAAAACTTAATGCAACACATTGCTGACAGACTGCAATTCATAACGTGTCTCAGGTGGTGTAGAGACTTACTCCTCATCTAATGGCCTGTATAGTTAAGTTATAGGAAAATACTATAGGGCTAGCTTTCATCATTGATTTGGCTTATTACACTACGTATAGTAAGTAGGGGAAGTATTGTATTCCATCCAAACATTCGATACCGAGATTTCACCGGATATGTATGTTTTGAGGCCCCCTGAATAAAAAAAACCATTTTGTAAACATGTCCGTGTGTGTGTCTGTCTGTCTGTCTGTCTGTGAACAGCATAACTCAGAAACGAACGTCGGATAAACACCAAAATTGATATTTAGGTTCAATAACTTCCAGAGATGCGACTCTAAGGTTTTCAAGAAAATCCCCTACACTAAAATACCCTTTACATGGAACATTTTTGAAAATTTTAATTTTCTCAAAAATGGCACTAACGATTTTGATTAAAGTATCATATATTTAAGATACTTTTGTGAAAAATAAAATACATATCTTGAATATTCTGGGAATGTTTGCAAAAGTATTCTTCATTGTGAACGACTTTTGCATAACTAGTAAACCATAAGAGATAGACAAAACTTTACTGCACAAAGAATGTAGATCGCGTTAAAATACACAGTTTATGTTATATACTTTTTTGTTGAGTGAACCATTTTTGAGGTATTGCTCGTTATTCCCTTAAATTTTCCAATACTTATATTTTTTCTCAAATGGGAATTCGTTATTCATTTTTTGTCCTAGTAATGTAAAGAGAATGGAATACTCGACAAAGCAACCAGTTCTTAAAATATTTGACTGTCGCTTAAAGCCTTCCAATTCCCCTTGCATCTACAAGAAAATTGGCAATAAGATTAACATCTCCATATCTCGATTAACATGAAGTATATGGAGAATAAGCGTTTATAAAAATAGTTTGTACAAGAGTAGAGAAAGTCATGTGAGTGTAACACATTAGATATTTTTTTGTATGTAAGAAGTTGCTTGACAACTACTTTAGAAATTACTGCTAGGTTACCTGATGCTGCACTTTAGGTTTTCGTTCTCTATAAAATAATTGTGCAATGATCTAGATTTTACGGGCAGTCCTCCCCTTTACCCCTTATAATCCTAATTTTATGCAGCCTCGGCTAATAACGGATGAAAAATCCAGGTATTCTTGAAAATTGGCAGAACAGTCTTCCAAATTCTGGAAGTGCTGAAAAGCGTCCATATCCTTTGGCGATGAAAGAATCATCGGTGGTAAATTAAATATTTACAGTGGGTGAAATATTACATCTTTGTATCTTCTCTATGTTCGTAACGGTGAAGAGTCAATGCCCAGCGACGTCATGGGCAAAACGTCGGGTGAACGTACATCTGTTGGATCACCGCCTGCAAGCCCGGGATCAACATTTTAATGTGATTTTAAATAACCTTTTATGGCATCAGCCATTTAGGATATGTATCAATAGCTAGGTCTAATTTATAAACATCTTGCCTTTTATGAAGTGCTGTCCCATTCAGTTGTTTCTCGCAAAAGAGTATGAAATTTCAAAGCCAGCATAAAGCGAAACTATTTCTTCAAACGTATATCTCGATGAATATGAAGTACATTGAAAACTACGGTTCTGTAAACTACATAAAATAAATTATAGCAGGCATATGAGCGTAACAGTGAGATTTTTACGTTATTTTGTTCTCTGTTTCTCTCTCTCTCTCTCTGTCGTTCTCACTCACATTGCATAAGTATTTTATTTTTCTAAGGTGGGAATTCAGGAGACCTGAAAACGTGTGCTTCGGGTGAACTCCATATCGAATTTTTGAATTGAAGGTAGCACTTTCTCTACCTATTACAAGTAGGTGACAAAGAAAGTTAAAAATGATTATTTAAAGTTCTTTGCCATATTACCTAAGGGTGGCCTGAATATATGAATGAATTAGGTGAAAAGTTTATAAATTAAAAACTGAAGGAAAGTATAATTCCTGAAATGAAAAATGGATACTAAAACAGTATGCGAGTAAAAATAATTATAAAAAGTGAATTTTGTATTCCTTTAAGGATTATAATCAGAACCAAGGATTTCGAATTATTCGCTCTTTGGTCTAAATTGCAACACATAAATGCCCTCATTAAATCCTTTGTAAGTGGCTTAAGAAGAAGTTTAAACGCGAGATTTTAAAAGTGTCATTTACAAGCACAGGGTAAAAGGGTTACCGATAGATTACATTTATGGGAATGCTTAGGTTAAAATGGAGTTTTTTTCTCTCATTCATGGTTTACTTGGATAAAGTGTAATATTTGAGATCTATTTTGGAAAAATACCTTAAATTTCACCGTTTAAATTAATTCCAATTTATAGTTTTGATTGGGACGATTTTAAAATTTTCAAACGTAACACAATTTTGGTTGTAACAATGGCATTCACAAAGCATAAGTAAGGAAATGGTATGGTATTTATTATTTTCCTCTTTAGTTATGTTATAAAAATCTATAAATTGCCGAAGACCGCCCAGAATTTGTTCAGACACAAAACAGCGTTCTTTTTAATATAGTCCTAAGCGCAAAAAAGTCCGTATTAGAGAATTATATTAACTGTACCCCAGACAACATTTTGCAATGATTTCAGTAATGCCTCCATGTAGGGTATTAAATAGGAGGCAACTTTATTGAACTTATAGAAGAAGTGCCAAAACCTTTCCTACAATAACCTGGAAACTGGATACTGTGGCGAGCATATGGGGTTTAGGTTTGGTAGGCCTGACTTAGGAAAGGTTGACTCAAGTGTGGCGGGAATGGAACTTTCCAGTACCTTCGAGACGCGTTGGCAAGTAGTAAGGGTGAGAATAGGATAGCAATAAAATGGTTAGGTTTGCGTGAATCGCTGCCCTTAATGTGGCAGTTTTCGGAATGTCAAGAGTGTACAGCGCTCACTACTTCTACTTCGTAGTGGGAATGTGACATGGCTGCAGAACATATAACAGCACCTCGTGTAACTCACAGATAAAGGGTCTTTTTTATTAGAAATGTAATGTGTTAAAGTTTTGGTATACTCCACATCCTTCCCGTAATTTCTGTTAGTTAAAATAATAGGTAGGCGGCGCCGTGGCCGAGTGGTTAGACCGCTCGCCTTCCACCGAGGTGGCCCGGGTTCAATCCCAGGGACCTGCATGTGGGATTTGTGGTGGACGAAGCGGTGTCTGGGCGGATTTTCTCCGGGTTCTCCGGTTTCCCCCGCCATTCATTCCACCAACTGCTCCATCATCCTTTCATCCATTTCACCAACATTTCGTTTCATCTACTTCCTTCATCCCATCCCATCCTGGATGCTCTGTCTGATCCATGAGTGTCTGCTCCTCGACGTGCGTCTGACCCCAGGTACTCGCTTGTAAGTCCTGGGGGGTGTAAGTCCTACATAAGAGGAGGGTAAACAGATAATGAATGAATGAATAAAATAATAGGTCATCCATACGTATAAACGCTGTTATTAACTACTTCCCCTGATTGTCATGGTCGTAAGTATGACTAAACCAGCGAATCTCTTCAATTAGTTTATGACCGTGTATGACTTCAAAAGTAAGACTTCCTAAGTTCATTTGTATTAATATGAAAGTATAGGGAAATGTTAACGTATTATAAAGGTGTCTAAAACAATCACCATCCAATATTATTGCATTCCGACTGTAAACCATAGTTACACAAGTGTATGTGATATAACCGTCCTTATGTAGAAAAACAGCTCTTTGGTCAAAAATGCCATCTGCTTGTGATAAGCATATCTAGTGTCGTTCCTGAATGTTTCAGACACAACTAGGTATATTGTAGTGGCCAAGAACCATCACTCAAGCCATAAACACTGTCTAAAACAAATCCTTGAGAGCAAGTTAGCGCAACTGAAAAAAATGGAGAAGACCATGGGCAGGGTCTAGGAAACTTAATCCTGCTTTCTTCAAGTTCCTTTCAGTTCACAAGCTCCAAGCCACCAAGAGCACATAGAAGCATTATTCTAGGGAAGTGTTAAAATAAATCAGTACATGGCCTTTTCCACTCATACAGAATCAATGCAATCAGAGTTTGTTCGTTAATCTTTTTCTTTTCCTTAAATCGGCACTAAAAATGCTCTGTTACAAAGGAATACACATACAATAAGTTATATAACTTAGATACAATATAATAAATAACAATAATAATGAATAATAATAATAATAATAATAATAATAATAATAGCACGCTCGCCGCCACTACGTAACATCGCGTAGTTTCACTTTATGAATTACTCTCTCCGCTTTTACGCACTCCCAGTTTATAAGTTGTACATGTCCGCCTACGCGTACCTCCAAATTAGAAGTGATCTTGCACGTGTATTTCAGATCCCGTTATGTAATTCTTTTGTTTGTCCTACCAAGTCACGTGGCATTTTCCTTTAATGTTATCCATTGACAGAATTCCCTCAAAATAAGTGCAATTTTCCTATTTGTGGTAAATATTACAGAAACTCCCATACGTAGCTTCCTCATATGAGTGAAGCATAAACGTTCTAAACGTTCTCATGGGAACTGATAGAATTTCAAAGTAAAACGCGTCTTGCCAAAACCTTTACTTTAAAATATAATCGTAGGGTGCATTATTCTAGTCAGTACCTGTACCTTCAAACAATTATACCGTCCAACATGCTGGCGCCCTAGAAAACTACGGTTTTATTTCTAACAAGTCGGTTTTTAGCAGAGAAGGCGTATTTCCGTGTACCTCCTATGCTACAATGTTTCTAAAACTAATATTAAATTGTTATAAGAATACATAGCGGAATTGTTTGCTTCTGCATGAAATGTGCAGTTTCAAGTTATATGTTGTTATGCATGTCCTAGATTTAGATTAGATACCGATGAGAATTTCCGCACTGTGGCCAAGGCTTGACCTATTGTCAAGGGAGTGATGAAGCGGGTCAGTAAGAAGGGTGGCCAGGTCTGTTGGTGGCAAGCACGGCGCAGTGCAGCGAGATTCCTAATGCTTCCAGATTGAGCATCATGGGCCACGCTTTGGTGATCCCTAATCCTTACGGACGGGTTCGTGTAGAAGGTGCCATGCATATTCACCGCATACGCCGTACACCTCCGTCCACCGCGCCTAATCCTGCAACGCTCCAAGATGAAATAAAAATAATGAGAAACAGGGAACATAGGTATAAGCCACCTCAGCTTTCGCCCACCGACGTGGGAAATAACGAAAAATAAAAAAACCCCAGGTAGGGAAGTCGGTCCAACGAATCCGGTACCTGCCGAATGAGAAGCTTAGACGCTAACCTCTGAGCCATCCCGTTCAGTTTGTATTTGTCCTATTACAGGCATGGTATAAATGTCTTCCTTTTCCGAGTCCTAGGAGTAAAATGCGCTTGAGAGAATAATCAACGGGGAACTCCAAATGTAGAAGTAACTTTTTGCCACCTCCGTATTATTACAAATGCAGCGATAACTGGATTTAGCTAAGAGTATTGGCAAGTTGTCAGTATTGACGCGGAAAAGTATCCGTTGTTTTGTTAATCGTCACAGTGGAAATAGGCATTTGAAACTCCAGTGAGAATCATTAAATTACTTATAATGCGTACCGTACTTTCAATTACTCGCTCTGTGTAAACACATACCATATTCAGTGTTTAGCATCCTTGTTCCTTAAGAGGGAACGAATGGCATTATCTGCCAGTATTAATGTTGTTAAATTCAAGATCAATTATTTCACAAACTATTTAATATATCAGGACTGTTATTTGGATGTAGATGCAGGTCTTCCGAGTTTACTTATATATTTTAAGAAATAAATTTGTTTATTTTTCCAATTATATCATCTTTGACTAAAATTTATCAGCAAGTATTTGTGTACTGAATAACTAGTAGGTGGAAAAGATATTGCATTCCACCCAAAAATTCGATGCCGAAATCTCACAAGAAATATATGTTTTGAGGCCCCCTAAATACTAAAAAAAAAAAAAGATCCCTGAGTGTGTGTGTGCGTGCGCGCGCGTTCATCATAACTCAAAAACGAAAAGTCGGATCAATACCAAACTTGGTATTTAGGTAACACTTTTCAAAATTTTTGATTTTCCTAAAACTGCCAAGCGATTTTGATTAAAATATCAATATTAACGATATTTTCATGACAGATGAAATATACATATTGAATTTCCTGGAAATAGTTTGTGAAGCCCTCTTTCTTCGGAAGGAATATGTATAATCTTGTATAACTAGTAAACATTAAATGATAAGACGTCATTAATGGTTCGAATTGATCAATAATTTGCCATTCTGAAGTCGAAAATGGATGCCGTAATGATGTTGGGACGGTTTGATACAAGAATGTAGTTGTTTTCTTTTTTATTTTTTTAAGCTTTATTTAGGGTCGTTTTAACCTTCCAAGGTTTTATCACGACCTTTACTGTACAGTTGTTTACATTATTGGATTACAGTATAATACACATTATGTATACATAGAGGTTACAATTTGGTTAAATGTATTGATGCATATTAATTAATTTAAGAAAAATAATTACTTTCTGGATGAAGGTTGCATCATTGAGTGCTGCAGAAATATTTCTGGGCATACAAACCTGACTACGTTGATTTTCAAATTTTGGACATGTTAGTATAACATTTACTACTGTTAATGCTGTTTTACATGTTTCACAAATTGGTGAAGAGCTTCTATTTAACAAATAAGAGTGCGTCAGTTTAGTATGCCCAAATCGTAGTTGGGGTATTATAATTTGGTTTCGCCGCTGTAACTGCCTTATTGGATATTCTGGAGTTGAAGCTCCACGTACATCATGAAGTTTACTTGTGGAATTGTTCATCCAGCTGGTCAGCCATTCTTTGTATATTTTCTTCTTAGTCTTATTGTCTCCAATATCTGGTATTGATTCTTCTGCCGGCTGCTCCAATGGTTGAGCTATGAGTATTATTTCTCAGGGTATGTGCGGATGTATTGTGAAGGAAAACACTGGTTTTAAAGTTTATTGGAGAGAATTTATTGTGAACTAATATTTGCGTTCTTGATGTATGTTGGCGACGTTTTGAAATGAATAAATAGATTGACCCCGAATTGAAGCACTCGAAACTATAACACTTGAATTATGATATCTGCTAACTGCTGCATTTCGCTGAGAAAACTGTTTCCGCAATAAAAGAAGCTAGACGGGCAAGTCGCTAAAATGTTGACCGACGGGATCCCTCGCAGCAGCCGCGAAATCTTATCACACAAGCTTGTCACTAAGCGCTTAAACTATCATAGGAGTCAATACCACTGATGGTAGCAGAGAGAGAGGGTAGCTTAAATCTAATTTCACGCCTTTATTACTTTTGGCTCCGCCTAGTTCATTACTACCCAACAACGCATCATTATTTTCCACGCGTAACCAATATTTAAATCCTAAGGGCGCGTCTCTGACTATCACTACAGGCCCGGCTAAATTCTCATAATGTAAGTGCCTTTCTCTTTTCCAGAATTCTGCCCACGTGCAAGACGTAGACGACTAAACTGCGTTTCCAGAAATCCTTAACCTAATGCGTTTGCCATTTTCGGCTGATACCAAGGACTTTTGCTAATCTGAGCAACCTAAATGCCTTCGTCTTTTCGGACAAACATTTCAACTCCAACTTGTTACATTGTACATGTATTTAATATACGGAAATTATTTATTGTAATTATTTCTTTATTTGATCATTTATATACTCCCGGAAATAATTACGGTATGAATTATTTTCAAGTGCTTTGGATATTCGGCTGTTTCTTGCGATTGCACGCAAGCAGCATGGAACTTTAAACCAGTACATAGCGTCCAGTTCTTAAACATGCGGCTATTGCTATTCGTTTTATATCTATTATAACGAAATGTGTAATGCAGTTATTTTCGAAAATTTTATCTCAATTAAAATGAAGAAGATTGGAAAATAAGCTTTCGTAAGAATAATTCGTACACCCACTAATAAATACTAGAGAGTGGCGAAAGTCATGTGAATGTTGAGAGTAGTATTATTACTGGAGGAGTTTTATTGTTGTTCTGCAGTTGGAGAGCCAAACTTGTAGTAGTTGCAACCGTATGGTAAAAAGTTTCAGGTAGCCTTTGCCCCAAGTTTGAAAATATTAACTTTGTAATTTGACTGTTTCTTTAAGTATTATATATTTATGTTTGCCTTGGCTGCGTCAGTATTAATTTGTAAATACGTGAATTTCTTTTCAGGAAGTGGTGCAGCTATAGAATGTAAGCTTACACAGATTATAATTTTTATCTCACTCCTTTTATTATTCATTGAAACGATTTAAATAACACTTCACTGATATAGAGAGCTGTGAGACTATTGCACTTTTTAACACGTAAACTATTTTTGTCTCACACTGGATATGTATTAAACTTCTCGAGGGCGCGTCTTGCGTTCAGTTAGGAACGTTGTCTACAAGCAACAGACTTCTGAATTTGTAAATTTTGTTCTATTTCAATTTCTGATTGGCTAATCCTACTCCAATAGGACACTTTTATTTAACTGTCAGGTTTTTCTGGTTGTTGATTGGCTATTTATAAACTGTTTAAAAAAATTACATTATTCTGGCTCCAAGAATTACCAGTAGCATTATTAAACTTTCCAATTTCTTATTACCTCATTGTTACCTCATTGTTAGCAACTTTTAACCTATTTTCTCACAGCTCCTACATTATTAAATTACGTAATACATTCACATAACATTATTAAACATGTACATAATAATATAAACATATACAATGACTGTAATATGCACTTTTTATATACTGATAGATACATATATTGCTTTAAGGCGGGCTGTTATTATATTTTATAGTATATAATTAGACTGAAATCATTTTAGTGTTAAAAATACTGCCTTAATGTAACACATAAGATTTTTCTAAAAGAACAACTAGCCATGCTATTAACATTAAGGTTGATCCATTATAGCATTTACACGTTTATTTTTATCATCCAAAAGTTTACTCAGCTACATTTATTCCATGTAAGAAAACGGGGCATTTATGCGAGAAAATATCATTTACAGAAAAGTTGCTCAAAGCAACAATGGGGGGAAACGAACTCATATTTTCAAAGAAAAACCACATGACTTTAGCACACTGAAGCTGACATACTTAACAGTAGTGCACCTTTTAGAGCTAAACTTCCCCATAAAGATGGAACAAACATTATCTATTCCCACTATGCTGGAGTCGTCTGTAAAATGGTGAAGAATTAACAGTACAAAATGACAGATTCAATACAAATTTTAAAATTATATTTAAAAAATAAGTACGTAAAGGTGAAAAGGGTAGTTTAGGATTCGGGATTTTCATGAAAATCATTGTGTCGCTTCTTTGAAAGGTGTTGAAGTTAAGTACGAAGTTTAGTGTTGATCCGATTTTTCGTTTTTGAGTTATGTTGTTCACAGAAGACAGACACACGGACCTTTCTCTAGAAATGATTTTTTTGTATTTAGGGACCTCAAAACATGTATTTATGATGAAATATCGGTATAGAATTTTGGGGTGGAATGCAACATCGTCTCTATCTACTAGATACGTGGTAGGGGAAGTAAAAATTAAAGTATTTGACATCAGGTTTTCAATTTTTTCCAGAGTAAACAAAGAAGCTAATTATATGAGGAGATTTTAAAGTATTAAGGTTTCTTCACTTCCTACCTCCAAAAGAATCTAAAGGTCGCGCATCTTCAGATTTCCTTAGCTCACCTTATTTAATTGCTGCACTAGTATAATGACGTAAATGATAAATGCCACCACAAAAGTTCACTAATGAACCAAATGTCCGGTATTAAAGCACGTTTTACTCCGTAGTATTAATTATAAATCGAGTGAAATAAAATCTTATCTGTTATATTCATATGACCTTCTCTATCCTCTATGTTATTAGTAGGTTCAACGGTTATTCTTACATTTATTTACATTTTATTTAAATTTCTACGAGATTTTAATAGAGAGATACTTTGCAGAAATAGCCACATTACACATTCTTTATAGATACAAAGGGAATAGTGATAGTCAAATGTTTAAGAACTGGACGTTATGTGTTGGCCATAAAATTCATACTCTTTACTCTTTCGAGAAAAACGAAAACAACCGAATGTCGACGGACTTTAAAAGAAAGACGAAGTATCGATAAATTCTAACCATGCATAACGCCCACTCAGAAATGGCTAATAACCTAAAAGTTATTTAAAATAAATTCTGTGTTTTAAACAGATCTACATTTCTTGTCAAGTACACTTTCTCTATCGCTTAACGTTTAGCACTTATACAAGATTATATAAAACTAATTCAGAATGAAGAGGACTTCACAGGCTATTCCCAGAAAATTCAAGATATACATTTTATTTGATGTAGACATCTTTAATATATAGTATTTTAATCAAAATCTTTAGAGCCATTCTTTTTACAAAACCATACATTTCGAAAAATTTTCCACGCACTGGATTGTTTGAGTTTGGGGATTTTCTTGAAAACGTTTGTGTTGCATCTTTGGAGGATACTACACTTAAATACCAAGTTTTATGTTTATCAGACTTTTCGCTTTTTATTTATGCTGATCACACACACATGAACCTTTTTATAATCTTTTATTCAGATTGCCTCAAAACATGTATTTGTAGTGAAGTCTTGATATAGAATTTTTGGGTGGAGTGCATTATCCTCTCTACCTACCATGTAAATTCCGGTAGGGAAAAAAAGCGATGCTTTTGGTTTGGTATAGTATTCCTCTTGTCTTTATTTAATGTTGGTGGAATATCTTTATCAGTTATGCTGCACACCGGATGTGCTAATCTCTTATTTGTTTGAATAAATTGAGCGGAGAAAGTGGGGGAAACGGAAGCGTTTTATCTGAATGGCTGCAAATGTGTCCGTCTCTTATTGGTTTGCTATCAAAAGTCTGACACTGAAACCCTGAACAGTGATCGATTTCTGGTTCAGAAGCGAAGGAAGGCGGGAGGGGGGCTGAGGGCAAGACAAACATTGTGTGATACATATAGATAGGTATTTTTATTACCTTCTCTACTACGTATAGTAAGTAGTATTGTATTCCACCCAAAAGTTCGATGTGGCGATTTCACCGGAAATAGATGTCTTAGGAACCGTGATTCCCAATAAAGCATTTTTGGGAACATCTGTGTTTGTGAACAAGATAACTAAAAAGCGAAAAAATCGGATAAATAACATACTTGGTATTTAGGTTCAATATCCACCAAGGATGCAACACAAGATTTACAACAAAATTCCCGCACCATTTGCATGAAACATTTTTCGATTTATTTATTTTTAAGAAATATCTAACGATTTTGATTAAAATACTATATATGAACGATATTTATATGGTAAATAAAATGTATATCTAAAGATTTGGGGAATAGCCTATGAAGTCCTCTTCTTTAGGATGGAATTTTGTATAAGTTTGTATGCCTGGTAAACATAAGCGATAGATGAAAACATACTGCACAAAAAATTTAGATCACTTTAAAACACACAACCTTTTTCAAGTACTTTTTTTCCATAAGCCGCTTCTGAGATGTCCGCTTTTAAACGTTAGAATTATTCATTTCTTGGTCATTCTCTTAAAGGCCTTTCAACATTAAGTTATTTCTCGCGATTGCATGGAAACAATGTGGAATTTTAAGGCCAGTATATAGCGTCCAAGATTGTAATCATTTGGTTTTCGCTGTTCTTTTTGAATCTGTAACGAAATGCGTAATGTAGTTATTTCTTCAAAGATTTATTTGGATAAAAATATAGTAGATGGAAAAATAGGCTTTAGTAAGAATAGTTCGTATACCAGTAATAAAGATAGAGGGGAGTGAAGGTCATGTGAATGTATCACATCAGATTTCTTTTATCTTGTAGAGTTTATATAAGTTAAGTCTGCAATGGTATTATGTTAATACTTAGTATCATTTTTATAATAAAATCAGATATATTCTCTATAAGAAGCGTATGTCTATCCTTTAGAACAGCGGGGAGTAAGTGCAGGGAGCGGAACAGCAAGTTTAGCTGAAAGCATACAGAGAAAGGGAAAAGAGATTGCTGCGTGTTGCTGATCAGCACACATTGTTTTGCCTTTAGCCAGTCTGCTGTCATTGAAACGAGTAATATGCACCTGTTGAATGGGCGTTGTTGGTAAAAATGACGAAATAGGCTTACCTGTAACAAACATCATCCGAGGGTCGGCTGGTGTTTAAGTTATTACATACAGTTTAGTGGAAAGACTTAAACGCTATTGGTGAGCTAAAATAAGGCTGTACTTAGCCTAAAAAGTTCATGCCTATGGCGCAAGTTGTCTGCTATGGAAAGCTGGCAGAAGATGGTGGGAGATCATCCTTGATAACTTACTACTTGAAGAAAGGAATACTACACGAGACTGAAGCAACTTGTGTGTAATTTACTTCCTGTCCCCTGGGGAAGACGTCGACTTTTTATTGATTGAGGCAGTATTTTTAACACTTAAATGATTTCAGTCAAATTATGTAATATACAGTCAATAACAGCCCGTCTTAAAGCAATATGTGTATGTAACAATATATAAAAAGTGAATATTACAGTCATTGTATATGTTTATATTATTATATACATGCAATAATGTAATCTGAATGTATTACGCAATTTAATAATGTAGGAGCTGTGAGAATAGTAGGTTAAAAGTTGCTAACAATGAGGTAAGCCTGAGGCAATAATGAGTAAGAAAGTGTACTAATGCTACTAGTCATTCTTGGAGCAAAAATAATGTAATGTTTGTGACAGTTTGTAAAATAGCCAATCAACAACCAGAAAAAAACCTTAAGTTAAATAAATGTATTCTATTGGATTAGAAATAACCAATCAGTGACTTGAATACAGAAATTTACAAATTTAGGCGGTAGAAATCAAGTCAGTTGCTTGTAGACATCGCTCATAACTGGACGCGTTGGTTGTAGACAGTGTTCCTAATCGGACGCGAGATGTGTCCTCGAGAAATTTAATACGTATTTTGTGGGAGAAAATAGTTTACGTGTTAAAAAGTGCAAGTATTTAATAAAAGAATCTCACAGCTCTCTATATCAGTGAAGTGTTATTTAAATTGTGTCAAGGATTAACGAATGGAGTGAAGTAAAAATTATAATCTGTGCAAGCCCACATTCTTCAGTCTGTAAAAATAATACTGATGCAGCCGAGGCAAACATAAATATATAATATTTAAAGAAACAGTCAAATTACAAAGTTAATATTTTTAAATTTTTGTGACGAAGGCTACCGGGTACCATACGTGCGGTTGCAACTACTTCAAGTTCGGCTCCCCAACAGTTGAACTACAATACAACTCCTACAACAAAATAACTTCTTCAAATTGGCTCCCAAAGCGTGGGGCAAATAACAACGCAAAAATAACAATACAACAAAAACACCTTCTTCATTGTAATGTATTTTGCTTTTGAAAAATGGGACTTTAAAATTTCTACTGGCAGAACAAGCTAGGAGTTTCAGTCTAGCATGTTCATATTTTTCTATATTGTAAAACTGGGGTTTAGAGAAATGTATTCAAGTTTTAGTGAAAATCTAAACGCTAAAGGATACTTCATGTTGTAGCGCGTTATGTATGCTATTATATGAATTTAATATTTGTATATACAAGATATAATTACGTAGGAAATTTGCCATGGTGAATATCGTTAAGGATTTATTTGAAGAATGTTAAATGGGGAAACAAAAGAGAACTGAATTAATAGCTTTGAATTAGACTTTCTTATAAAATTATAATGGCTAATGAAATTTCATAAAAGAGATGTTTAAAAGAAGTATAAAGAATTATAAAGATGCCGTAATAAAGATAACTCAAAGTGATATTGTATGAGTTAAACAACATACCCTCAAACACCATCCACGCCTCTAATTATGCTTGGGGATGGCTGTGGAACATTGAATGTTAATAGTAAAGGTGTGATCCTAAAAATGAATAATATCTGATTGGTGTAAAAGAAAAATAGTTTATTATATTGTGAGTTAAATGCAAATAAAACTTGAGTATTCCACAGTCATTTCTATGAGTGTTTAAACATATACAGCTGTACTCAGATTAGTAATAGCAGGAGCGAAAAACTTAAGACCAACAAAAGGAAATAATGCTACAAGTCATATAGAATTACAACTTCAATTAAGCGCATGCTAAAACAGCACACTTTAATTACAAGTAGTAAATAAAGGGAAGTGGTTGGACGGAATTGGTTTATAAACAAGTTCTTCTTTATTATGTGTGTCATTTGAAACGAATAAAGGATATGGACGTAAACCGAAAATAATTGCCCGTAATGAGCAAGGTTATAGCACAGCAGTGCTGCTGAGCTAAGGAGTACTTAAAACAAATACGTTAAACTAGTGCATGAAATATCACAAATGTGGTTACTGGGCATCCAAAGCAGGTGACGCATTTAATTATAAATTTCCATGCAATTCGCATGGTACCAGCGACTTCAAAATTATATCACAACGAATAAAATTAAAGGACATGTGAAGAAGGCAGTTTAATAAACTTTCAGGAAGGGAAAAAATGTATTTTACTTTGAATAATAGTCATTTAACAGGCCAAGGCATTATGGGGTTATTATTATTATTATTATTATTATTATTATTATTATTATATTATTACACCCTACCAATAATAATTATTTTCAAAGCAACAGGAGCAATAGACATGTTCATTTTGAATTATGAAATATCACAAATAAGCAGGGTAAGGAACTGAGTTGTACGAAAAAGCATTCAAAAAGATTGCAGAGCATAGCATTTTCGCATTAATTGAAAAGAGTTGGCAACCTTATTTATACTCCTTTTCTTGCAAAACTCTGATAACAAGATTCATTAAAGATAATACAAAAATTTAGAATTATCTATGGAAATGCAAAATCAGAATAAAGAATTCTATGTCATAGTCGGGATTCAAACTACCGATCTTCAGTTTTCCCCTGCTAGAATGTCTGAGCTACGATGTCAATATTATAACAAGTCATGAAGTTGACACCAATTCTCCCGATAAAACAAAAGGCATTCTCAACTTCCCTTGAGATAGCATAACCCAATGTAGACACATACTTTTTCATTCTGATTCTACATTACCAGCCTACGGGAGAACAATAAATAAAACTGAATTGATGTTTTCTCAACGAATCTAAAACTTTCTTAGATCTTAGCCACTGGGGCACATCCGCCATCACGAAAACAATTCTATTTAAAAGCTGGCAATCAACTTGGGTTGCTAGAACCAGGAAAGAGGGAATCCCTTACCAACTTAATACACAGTTCATTATATCGGCAGGTGTTTTTGCACCCAAATGTACGTGGCAGAGAAAATAAACAAGGATCACGCTATTTACCTATTGTGGTGTCAGCTAAGCTAATGCACGGAATCCTATAAAAGTTATTGTAAATTCTTAAGCATAGTAATTAATGTAATGTTTAGGGTAGGAAAAGAAAACCTCACTTCTCAGGTAAAAAAAGTTGTATTTAGTTCAAAAAAATATTCTGATACGTTTCACCCGTTCTACTTTCTATTACAATTTCACATTATCGCTTATACATTATGGTATTCAAATAGAAAGTTATTCTTCTATAAATGTTAAGTTAATGAATACATTTTTGACCAGAAATAATCTCAAATGGACATATACAGGCATCGCCTAAAACGTGCACCGCATATATTTCGGAAATGGAAAGTACTATTGATGTGCAGTTTTCACAGCATTGATTGGTAGTCAGGGGCTCGTACATTTAGCCTATAAGCAGATTTTAACATGGACGAAAATATAAGCCTACATATTAATATTCTAAAGCACAGTTATGAGGCTATTAGTGTAATAGACCGTGATTATTAAAATCAGACTTTTAATCCTAGCGTTTTCCTGGTTCTCTCCCACAGTGAGATACCTGACCTCGTGTATTCGAATAACGGTCAATGGGAATTTGATATACGTGGCAACAAACAAAACTTTCTCCATTTGATCAGCTTCTGGGTGATCGGTTTGCGATGACGTCATGCTCCGACCAACTCCCTTTAATTTCCTGTGCAGCCGTCAGATCTCGCTGAGCGTACTTCCGGGGACTGGTAAATAATTCATACGAGTCAGAATAACAGCTGGGTCCGGAAAGAAGCTTCCAACTCCTGTACATATGTAACTTCCAATTGATCGACCCTGTGTGTCCTGAACCTCTTTGAATACCACAGAGAACGTGGACGGAAAATGGAGTGTAAGTAAATAATAAAAGAATGCATGAACAATAAATGAGCTATTTGTTTCAGTTTAAATCTATTACGGTTGGTCTTCAACTTGCATGCGTGTCTAGAGCGTGCGAGTTTGCTTGGAATATAAACACAGTCGAGTATTGTCTTATGCGTATTCTCGTCCCCACAGACAGTCAAAATGCTTTAAAATGACTCCTTTCAGCCCAGGTAAAATCGAAACTAGTTTGGGAATGCCTAAATATCCTGATTGCCCTGTCATCTCGCAACAGGCTCGAAATGCAGTCGAAATGCTGGGGCATCGGGTATCTATGGAAATGAAATAGCTCATAACCTGGCTAAAAGGATTCTGAGATACCCTATGCTGGCCCTGAACCTGTTGTTGGAATCAGTACACATAACTTGGTAAAAGCTGAGAAATGTTTGTTTTTTAGCTCCACGTATGGACGCCTATTTGTAAATGTTAATTTTCGGAGGAGTTGTATCGTATTATAACTATTGGGGAGCCGAACTTGTAGTAGTTGCAGCCGCACGTACAGTAAACAGTTTCCGGTAGCCTTCGTCCCAAATGTGGTTTAAGGTGGCCTTTACCCCAAGTTTAAAAAAATATTTACGTTGTAAATTTAACTATTTCTTTAAATATTATATACTTATGTTTGCCTCGGCTGCGTTAGTATTATTGTTAGAGACACGTTGTGGTACGACTAAGAAGGTAGGCTTACACACAATATAATTTTACTTCACTTCTTTTATTAATGCATGACACGATTTAAATAACACTTCACTGATATAGAGAGCTGAGAGATTCTTTAATTAATTACACTTTTTAACACGTAAACTTATTTTTTCGTCTCACACGAATACATATTAAATCTCTCGAGGACGCACAAGCAGCGCACCCAGGTATGAGCAGTCTGCAGGCAACTGAATTGATTTCAACCGTCTAAACTTGTAAATTTCTGTATTTCAAGTCTCTGATTGGCTATTCCTAATCAAATAGAATACCTTCATTTAACAAAAGTTTTTTCTGGTTGTTGATTGGCTATTTTATAAACTGTCACTAAAATTACATTATTGCTTCCAAGAATCACAAGTAACATTTAAACTCTCAAACTCATTATTGCCTCAAGGTTACCCCATTGTTAGCAACTTTAACTTATTATTCTCACAGCTCCTACACTATTAAATTACGTAATGCATTCACATAACATTACTGAACATGTTTACAATAATACAAACATATACAATGACTGTTACTACATTTTACAAATTATTATCTACACATATTGCTTCAAGGCGGGCTGTTATTGAATTTACATATGATATAATTAGACTGAAATTGTTTAAGTGTTAAAAATACTACCTCAAAGCATGGATTAGGAAAAAACACCAACTTAGGTGGCAAACGCATCCTGAACAAAGACAAACCAGGAAATGGTCTTAGGCCTATCCAGCACTCTTTGCTCATCTCTCCTGAAATTTGATAGACTAACAAGAATGAGGAAAGTAGTTGCATTAATTTCCGAGTATAGCCACTTCAGTAAACATCTACGTAAAGCAGCACTCTATGTATGAACCAATAGGTAGAATATGCAAAGAGGATAAGGGAACTGCCTCGCACATCCTCTTTAACTGCCCATTCCTAGTAAGAAAGACAGTTACTCTTTCCAAAACCAGAGAAGATCTAGGTAGGGAAGCGAACATTGGAACCAGGACACTGCAACTTGTTCAGGGAACAGATTTTGTAAAACAATGAAGGTATCCTTTCAAATGGGATTGTATAACAAGCCTTTTATTCTGATGTGCGAGATGTCGGTAAAATTCGAACGAAAAGACACCGTCATCTTCTAATCATCTTATGAAGGGAATTTAAGATAATGTACCAAAAAAATAAAATGCCGAGGACACCCCGTTCTGTACAGAATATACTTATTTTTGTCCATGTGTGTGTCTGTTTGAGTAGTGATGCCTATGGCAGGAATTTATTCATCACGTGTTCTCGTTCACTTACTACCAGAATCGCCCAACTTTCAGGTTGTAGTATCTTGGATGTAGTTGAATGATTTACTGTCTACTTTGTACTTACATGCAATTTATACAATGTTTACAATACAATGGAGTTACTTATTATTTCTCTTCCCCTTATATTTAGCATTATATAATGGGGAAGTATAATTTTACACTATTTACTTTTTTGCCTTGCTGCCGTTTTTCTGTATTTTCTCCAATTTGCTTCACATTTCTTTTAACACATTAACCTAATTTTTTCTAAATATTTTCCTGCTTTCTCCATATATTCAATCTTCCTAACTTTTAGCTCTATTGGTAAATTTTTCCACGTCTCTAGTGTTAAATTCTCTCTTCCCTTATCTGTGTCCTCGCATTCCAGAATATAAGAATATACTGACAATTGTCATGTACTCCATTACATTTAATACATCTCTCCCCCCTTCTTCACCCTGTTAGACCACTTAAATTCATTACACCTGTCCTCGCCCATGCATACATCATGCAGGCCTCCGTTTGGCATACTTAGATGTATCATTCCTTTCCCCATTCCGTTTTTAAGTATGTATAATCTATTAATGGCACTTTTTCCTTGAAACTACTCATAATTTCTTGCGTTTCAATATCCCCCACTCTTGTTCTAATTTCTTTCCAAAAACCTTTATATTGGTTGTTTCTTTCTGTCCATGTTTCCCCCATTCCTATTTCTTCAATGTTGTTTGTATATTGTGCATCCAAGTTTTTTTTTTACCATTTCTCCTGTACAACCAAGCATTGCTTTAGTATCTCATTTTCCCCCAACAGCTTTATTCTGAGCCAATATTTGATTGCCCTTTCTACCTTTTTGCCTTTAGGTCCCACCCTCCCTAGTTCTGCTTGTGCTACTTCATTCGGTGAGCTTCTTGGTAATCCCAGACTTATTTTGCAAAAATTCCTATGTTAGCATCTACATTTTTTCATCCTTTCTCCAGCCCCCATATTTCTGCTACGTATAACATCCTTGCGTTCAAAGCCGTGCTATATATCCTTTCTAGCCACGTAATTTGCAGTTCTGGTATTTTGTCCACACATGCTCTGATTACCTGTATTGCTTGTTCCCCTTTGCTAGTACTATGGGATGTAGTTAATGAATTTTGTTTGGGGTAATAAGTTAAGTAAATATTTTCTTTGAACGGATTTCATATCATATTCAAAACGAATACCCCAAAACTTGTGAAACGACCACCATTTGTTTTTTTGGTTACGACTATTAACTTCTTGAAAACACTTTCTCTAATTTACCAATAAAACTGAGGAAACCACGTGAATATATTATTTTGGTTTCTCCTTTGTACCAACTCTTGCTAAATAACACGAATGTGAAATATATGTGATTCTCCGTTAATAGTAATATCTGCAATCTACTGAAGGGAATACTTCAGATTCTTGGAGGTGTATTGCATTCAGATGTAAGGATAACTCTTTTAACACCTTTAACATGGAAGAATGTACAGTATTAATAACATGTAACATACTAAAATAGAATTGCATTCCTTGTTAAGTTAAGCTATGAATGAATTTTGAGGCACTTATAATGACCATTATTAAACGGAAAGTCTACTTTTCAAATTCAGTTATACTAATTAGGATAATGTTGCTTAATGAAGTCAGTGGCGGCTTATAATCATACATGTGCAATTATCTCGCACATGGCTCGTCTGCGGACCCATGTTTACTAAAATCTTTTTGCTTCTATGGTATACTTCCAACTGTTTTAGCTTACGATATTATTTATGAAACACCCTGTGTATGTGCTGTCACTGTGTATTCTACATGAGGGTGCATTATTGTTACACTTGTAAGATGTCCTCCTACGATGGAACTATCGCTTTTACGCTCGATGGGACTATTGTATAAACTATTTTAGAATAATTCTATAATATTCTAGACAAATATGAAAAATCTTCTCAAAATGCCTACTAAAGGAATATGCTTCTGTATATGTTGGATATATGTATGTGTGTATGTATGTATGTATGTATGTATGTATGTATGTATGTATGTATGTATGTATGTATGTATGTATGTATGTATATGTCGTGTCCCATAAACTTGTCCCCACATTCTTTGGTATATAGGTTACATCCTTGCAATTAACGTCTGATGTCGGTGTATATTGGTAACATATGGATAATTTTGGTATACAGTTAGATTAATTTGTACGAATTTATTTGCTAATTTGCTAAATATCCGAAAGCAACCATTTATAAGATAAAGCCTGTCACACAATGAGTCGTAGAAATACAAAATACGTTGCATGTGGACCAATGTCTATAAGCTTTAAATATTATTTTCACTTGAGCTTTGGTTTTCACCTCGTGAGTATATAAAGCCTGTCACACAATGAGTCGTAGAAATACAAAATACGTTGCATGTGGACCAATGTCTATAAGCTTTAAATATTATTTTCACTTGAGCTTTGGTTTTCACCTCGTGAGTATCCTTTAATTAAATTAATTAAATATGAATCCATAAGCAATTACAGACCGATGACAATAGTTCAGTGAAATGGTTTGTAATAAAATCTCAATTTGACTGATATTGTACGGGATGTACAATTTGAATCACAATCATTTTTCATAAACAAATGCTTTGTAAAAGAGCCACTGAGTTAATTGTCTATTTATTGTGATTTCCTTACATCTGTATTAAAACATACATACATATTGAATAACGTTTGGTAACTTCGACGAGGAATATCAAACAGACTGGAGTTTCAATTTCTGCTCAACTCTGAGACACAATGTGCCCGGATTAATGTTATGTGTTAATTTATTTAGTGATTAATTTGATATATGAAATCAAATTGAGTTTTATTTCTGGACGTTCTTTAAATACTATGGTCCTTAGCGTCCCATTCTATATTGGGCGTGAAAGATCGGTAATTTTGCTCAGAGGCCTCTTTATCAGGCTTGAGGCTGTTTTACTTCCCTTCCGAAGGAAGCCATGCTAAGGATTTTTACGCCCGAAAAAGCCACCATCCTCCGCCGTGTTTGAACCCGCGACCTTGGGAACTAGAGGCTAGCACGGTAACACTAGTCCACGGAGGACGACAATATATGAATGATATATATGTATAATGTGAACACCGTGTAAATATCCATTTTTGTGTAATGTAATTTTGTCTTATAATTATAATGTTCCTGTTTCACTAGTTTTAGAATGTGTTAAACAGTGCAGTGTGGTAGAAAATATGCTGTTCGCATGTGCAGAGAAAGTTGGGATCTTTTGTGTTAGGATCGAGGGTAAGGTTTTATGACCTTATTTGCCTCCACTCGGGAAGTATGGAGTGAGGGAAATGTAACACAACGGAAAATTACCAAGATAAGCCCGGGAAAAAGTCAGGTGATTATATATATATATATATATATATATATATATATATATATATGTGTATAAACTATCCAATAAAAAAAATATATATGAAATAATATTTAGCCGCTCTGAGAGAACCGCGAAAATTCCTCCAAGAAGAAATCAGATCCTACAATTTCAAGTAGGGGATCGTATTCCACAAACAGTTAATATTTACCCCCAAATCCAGGAGTTGACTTGTAATTACAGACGAGGAAGACAAAGTTGGTGCGCAAATGGTTTCCTTTTGTGCGGAAGTGTAAATGTGACTAATCACATATTAATTAATAATGTATCGGTGATTTCCGAGTTCTATATAAAGTGATAAGTGAACAGGAACATTATGTAGTGTTTTTAGAGTGAAGCAATGACAATAAATAGCGATAAATCAAACATTATGATGAGTAGTGAATTCACCTCTGAGCTCTTTTGTACCACTACCGAGATCAACGAGCTTATTAGCAATCCTGATAGGCAAAGTCCATGCGTACATCTTCGCTGAGATCAACTAGCTAGGGCAACAGCAGATGTACCGTATATTTAAATCACGTTTCTACGGGGATTTGCCTAATGAAGACGAAGCCACGTCGAACGGAGGACATAAAGCAGATACAGTGAATTTTACCATTACTTCTCTTGTACCTACCTACCACTACACGCGTGTGATTCCAACCCGGGACTGCAACCCAAAGATACAGCTAGGCCACCTCCTCGGCGCAGTCTTCGAAGCAAGAGGCGCGAGGAACGTAACTCATAGCGTTATAGGAGAATTCTCAAGATGCTGACAGATGTAAAATTTAAGCCTTTACTTTGCGACTTTGAGTGTGCTTTTGCTTGGTAAGAAGCAATTTTATGATTCAGTGATCAGGTGACCAATGGCTTGCAACATCACAAATTCTACGGCTATTTTAGAGAGAGTATACTTACTTTCTTCTTTAGTCCAATGTATATCAAGAAAAGTTTTTTTTTCTTTCACACATAGCACCTTGTAGGTTTTCTAAATGGTATGGAAACCCATAACCTGTGTCCAAAATTAAAAGTAAAATGTTTAACTACAATTAGTGTCATCAACAATTTTTCTGTGTGCATTCTGCAACCCAGTAAAATGCTTCCCTAAGTACGCTGATATTCCCTACTTGCATCACAATTATATCACTACATTATATTTGCACATTTGATATACCCAAGTTAAAATTTAAGGCTACAAAATCGAAAATCGAAAATCGAAGATGGGTTTGATGCTAGAAAATGAAAAGCTGCCTCGCAAAGTTTTGAGGCAGACAATGGCAGCGGAACACAACCTTTGAATTTATAAATCAGATATTTGATGCGCAAGAGCAGATTCCAAAACATTGGGACTGTCAACTGACAGCTAATTCGTTCCAGTGCGAAGAGACTCTTGAACGAGATACGTCATTCCCAGATTCAGGCGCTTTTTGAGGCTGTGTTCGGCGAGCAGGCAGCTTGTTTTGGAAGCGGCACCAGTTGGAGCGTTAAGACTCGTATATACAGCTGTCGGTCAGCGGGTGCAGCAATCGGTTTTCTCACCATGCGGTTTGAAAGGGGCCCGGGGTAGGGGGATCATTGAAAATCTGGGGCGGGCGGAGGGCGGTGGCTCTTGAACAAATCGATCACCACCAACAACGCTTGCTGAGGGTGCATGCCTGGTCACCGCACGGCCACTTTGTGCCGACCCTCGCTTTTGTTCCTTTAATTTAGAGCTCTTGATATGCACTTCACGCCAAAGGCCCTGGGGTCCCCTCATTAAATTCAGCTAGAGCATTTGTTTCACAAAGAATGGGTTATGATAACACATACCGTCTACAATAAAAATGAAATGACTATTTCAATCATTGGCGAGAACAGATAAACAGTGTGTCCCATCATCGTTGTCAGCGAATGCATGTGAAACTTTAAATCCTGCGAAGCACAGGAAGCGCTTATGGTTCTTTTTTGTGTTGCTACTATCTCACTCCGCCTATTAATTAATACAAAACATTTATTTTTATATTTCGATTATTTATTCTTTGGAGGAAATCTATAACTCAAATGGCTCATTTTTATCTTCTCCAGCGGTAACGTAGAGTAGGTAAAAGTAATGTTGTATTTCATCCAAAAATTCAATTTTTAGATTGTATAAAAAGTACATGTTATATAGTCCCGGAATTCAGAAAAAACATTTCAAAAGGCCAATTATTGAGACAGATTTTAAGGAAATTCCCCAAACAGTCCTGTATATGGACAATATTTTCACAATTTTAATGCCAAAATTATTTATAACGTTTTACTCATTCAAATATCATAATCTGAGGTGCTAAAATTACAAATAAAATGTTTATCTTAACATGTTAATGAATCTCCTAAATAATACCTCTTCGATTCTGTTTCATTTTATATACTAGGGTGGATCGACAAGTAACGCACATTAACTTTTTTACAAAAAAGTTTAATATGCTGCTGATTTCAGTTGCGCATCTGTCGCCAACCGTTGGCCGGCCAGGAATTTCTTCATGGGACCAAACAGATTAAAGTCAGACGGTGCAAGGTCCAGACTATATGGTGGATGCTGGAGTACCTCCCAACCAAATTTGGTGATTTTCTGACGAATAGCAGCAGCAACTTGGGGGTGAGCATTGCCATGAATAATTTTGACATCGTCAGCATTCACAGTGGCCCCATGTTCAGCAAAGTCCACCAATATAACACCATGCATATCCCAGAACACCGTCACAAGCACTTTCCTAGCAGATTGAGTCACTTTTGAACTTTTTCTTCACTGGGGAACCAACATGTTTCCACTCCATACTTGCCTGCTTGGTTTCGGGCGTGTAGTGGTATACCCACGACTCATCACCAGTGACGATTCCTTTCTGAAGGTCATGTCCTTCTGCGGTGTACCCCTTTAGGTGATGAAGCTCGTCATCATTCGCTGGCCCTTGTGGTTGTCTGTCAGGTTCTTAGGCACACAGCGAGCACCAACTTTACGAAATTTCAACGTGTCATGAACAATATCTATACTGCATCATAGAAAATGTTGGAACTTTTACGATAAGATTCGCAGTTGTACACGCCGGTCGAATCACTAAGGTTCACACGGCCCTCTAGGAAGAATGCAAACTACCTGGAGACATTGCTACGGTCCATACAATCATTCCCAATCACGCCACGCATGTTCCTGTGAATATCACTCGGTTTATGCCCTTTGAACCACAAACATCGAACCACACCTCTCGGCTCTTCACACGTGGACGACAGGAACATGCGCGCCATTCTTGTTGCGTAGTACATGCTTCTCTCACTAGAAATGCACATGGAACAGAAAATGCGCTCTGTAGTGAACACTTCAAACTATATCTGTGTGAAACATTCCAGCTGCAATACCAAGGCAGAAAAAAATTATTGTGCCTTACGTTTTGATCCGCCCTCGTAATTAGGAATTCATGGAAGACGAAACTTCTTACCCAAAGCGTGTAGAGCTATTAAATTACATACTTGATGCCAAATAATTTTTAGGGATATTAACCGTTTCTGAAGTGTACAATAATGGAACCTGTTTGAAAAATTGTTTTTTTAAATGCAAGAGCTAGTTACTAAAAAAATTAACATGGGATACAAACAACTTAATCTGTTGCCGCATCTTACACGTAAAGAAGTTCACATTAACTAATTTGAAATAATTTCTAGCAAACGTTAATGGTAAATAACACAACCCGGATGGAACAGTCCCTTTTCATACAAAATAGTATCTCATATTATATGGGAATCACCGTTCCATGAATTTTGGAACCTGTGAACCTGTGAAGTGGCGCATGTGTCTTAGGAATATTTTCCTTACGGCTTTACAGCAAATGTACAAACAGCACCAAAGAAAATCTTCAGCGTATTTCGTATCATTTTCTGGTTTTTTTAGGCGTGTCCTTCGGCTTACCTATCGCAGAGCGTGGTGGCTTGATAACACTGCAATAAGCGGGAAAAAGGGGAGGATGATGTCTTTGCTTTTTCTGGTGTTATCGAAACCAAAACATGTTTATTGTCTCAGAAATGGTCATGCCGTATACTAGCAAAATTACTCTTGGACATATCATGGGTATGTAGGAGGCTGGTCGCAGTGTTACAGCATTTCCAATGGCAGTGCATAAAAGTGTTTTTATAGTAAATTACTGGATAAAAATATGCCAGAAAATTGTGGAAGATACTCTACATACTCGTCAGAAAGTGGGTATTCACCGTAAAACATCCACAGATGAAGATATTCGTTTACTAAATGCAAATTACTCTTTTGTTGTAATTGACTGATCATGTTTAGAAACTGTAGATAAATATGTATATAGTTTACCGAATATGACATACATATTATGGCAATAAAATTGGGTTATATTTTTGTCTATAATCGTGTTGTATTCCTATGATCAGTAATATTTAGTAAAGGTATATAAACCAATTTTATTTTGAATTAGAGGGAAAGCATGATGCTTTATTTATTATATTTAGTTATGTTTGATTCTATGCTGCAACAAGTATTGGTACCACTGTGAGAATACAGTTCTGTTTATTTTTTGTTTTAAAGTATTGCTATGTATTTAATGAATACCATTCAAAATTTAATTTGAAAGTCTTCTTACACTGCATATTTCGCTAACCTGGGTGCTCATCTAGTTCTCCCCTTAGCTTTTAAACCTTTAAAAGTCGTGTCCTGCACTAGCCGATACGGTATGGGCTACCAATCACGGTGTGAGGTCTGTATGACAAACTGAATGCACTCTCTCTACCTCTTTCTCTTATAGCCAATACGATCAAGAGCGTAAACATATATTTCGTTTCTACGCCATTTCGTAACCTTTGTTGTAGTTATTGGTGCAACTATTTAGCAGAAATGCTGTACATTGGTCTAAATCAACCAATGATATGGCTATGGCTTCGCAAGACCACGTACAACGATAAATAATGTGACGTAGACGCGAGGTGCAGTGAGATTTTCTATGGCGCTCTTTGTACCTATTTTTAGCTACACGAAGGCCCCTTACTTATGTGAATAGAGCAAAATGCGCCTTACATTGAGATATATCTCTAAACATACGAACACTAACACTTTTCACTAGCTTTATAAACTTTTATTTAGTTTACACACTGGTACTTGTTTCCGAAACTTCCCACTAAGAGAACCAACTGTTACACGGATGAACTGTCAAAATCGTAAAAAAGACGGCAAGAGAAACCTAAAGCCTCAACCAATTAGAGATATCCTTTTACCCAAAATGGATGTTGGGCAGTTATGTCAAGGAGAAGATTTAAAATTAACATTTCCAATTACGGTGCAAACTAGGGGACGTGTATTTGATTTAAATGCATAATAACTCGGTTCGCTTTATGAATTATGTCTAAACGACTAATAAAGACCTCACCCATGTTACGTAGCTTTAATATAGACGCGCACTCTCACAGTAACATATCAGTCCGCCTAGAATAAAACTAAAGTTGAATTTAAAAACCTCTAAACTTCAACATCCAAAGTAGCTGTATGGTATAATTGGCATTCTTTCACTGTTATGAAGTTCATATTTTACAAAGATTTCAGCTTCTCCATACCCCTTCCTTTACCACCTTGTGCTTAAAAATGGATTCTCCTGTATAAAATATTACACGGAGTTATAAATCGTATATTGACTAAGATTTTGATTAATAAGAATAATTGTAATATTCTTTTTATTCGTTTAATGAGGAATAAACATGAATTGAATAAAAATATGTTATTTTGCATTCACATGACTTTATTTATCGATTATATCTTGTTATATCTCTCTGGTAATATAAATAAAAATTTGCAGAAGTGCTTACATTATACATTTCGCTTTAATGACAATAAGAAAAATCAGGCTGAAGCCATAGTGAAAGTATAGTCTAGCATATAGCGAATAGCACATACTTTGCAGTACAACATGGAGAAAAAAAACATGGTGGGTTAGCAAGTACTGGAAAATTCAAACAAGTGGCAGCGAATAACTTGGAAATGATTTATGCCACAAAAGGTTTATGTACCATCCGCTGCTATATACCCTAAAGAGATCTACAATTTTCGTCCGACTCTTATGGTTTACCAGTAATCCATAAGTATACAAAATTAATTCAGAACGAGGAAGACTTAAAGGTTATAAACAAAATATTCAAACATGTTTTTATACAATTATCTTAAGCATGAGATATTTTAATCAAAAGCGTTAAGAGATATTTTAGAGATTATCAAAAAATAAATAAAAATTGTCCATGTGTAGGTAACTTCTGGGTGAAGTTGTTTCATGTCGTATTCTTGGAAAACCCAAATGCTGCTTTGTTTATTCAGGGTTTCTCAAAACATGTATTTCTGATGAAATCTCAATATGGAATTTTTTTGTAAGAATAAAGTATTCTCCTTATCTTCTACAGCGAGTTTAAAGTATACTTCAGCACCGGAAACAGTAGAATGCATTTAATACAATATAAATTTGAAATAAATAATGAACATGTGCATTTTACCTGCTTCTTGTATGGTTTACAGACGTAGATTTTAAATAAAAGCAGAGGCAAGCAATAGATATCTGCCAAACGAAAATGGAAAGGAAACTCTTAGGTATAACAATGAGAGATAGAATGGATAATCAAGAAATAAGGAAGAAAACACAATTAAATGACGCCACCTAAAACGGAGATGGGTAGGACACGTTATGAGCAATCACACTAATAAATGGACACACGGAGTGACTTCTTGGGACCCCAGAATTGTTCAGAGCAAGGGTGGCAAAATTCATTTCTTCCTCGAGTCATCAAATATAGAACACGCACTACACCACTTAGCACCACATGTAAAACAAATAAATAGACAGCTAGAAAAGGAGTGGCGCCTGCGAGTCCCATTTGCGCCACCAATGGTTCAGAGGAACGTCGGGACGCAAAATCCCGCTTCCTTTCACTTGAAAGAGGCCTTTGCCCAAAAGTGATATATATGAGCTAATTCTGAATTTCTGCTAATCTCTTTGGCTAGTTTGATAAAGCTATAACATTGAATAAATAAAGAAAAGCTTCATGTTATGAGGTTTGTATACCACCAATTTTCAAATTTTGGAGGACTAATCCAACGAAGCAAATGTAGACCTTGCTAAGCTCTGTAACGATATACTTCTGTATCGTCCTGCTTTCAGATTTACGATTAACTTGGCCTTTTAAGATTTTGTTAGCTGTTTCGCATATGTGCAACATTTAATTATTAATTGTGTTTGAGTACAAGATGAAATATGTTACAAGAAGCACAGATGCAGAAGATTTTTGGGGGGTGGCAATATTGACAATATTTTCACTAACAAAGTACTGTAATATGCAATTTACATAGATATTGATAACTAGTGGCGGCTGATTTGCTTCATAAAAGGAATAAACGCTTGATGAAGATATTATGCCAAATAGATAACACAATAAAATTGCACTTTATTGTATCCGTTTTACTTAAGTTGGTTCTATTGCTTCTACTACGTGGATCATGTGAGTGATATATTATTACCCAACAATATCCCTTTGCGCAGAAAAAGCAACTGTGGCAAATCCAAGGCTGCGATGAGTAGTTAAGCATTAGAAGCGTCAACTAAGATTATGTAAGAAGACAAAGCACATTTTTCTTAGAAGCTGCAGCAACATTCAAAGTATATTTGTTCCTTGTATTATTTTTACACCTTTATATTTAAGGTGGCTTTTAATATCGCATACTTTTATGTTTATCATAGAAATGTTTTATTTGCAAATATTCTCTGAAGCTCTAAGTGCAAAAATAGGGTTTTGACTGGTTCCAAGTTAATTGAATCAAGGCAAGCACAGAGAGGGAGAGAGAGAGCCATACACAGTAAGATTTAACAAGTTAAAACATTGTACAGCATAATAACAATAACAAAGAATGAACAGAATATAGTATCTTCATACATCACTTACGTATTTTTTTTTTTTTTTGTTTTCTTTCAGTTTTATCGTATAGTGTAATAGTATTTAAAGCACAAAAGTAAGCTGGCTGAATATAAACTAAGCTAACATACAGTTACGAGTGCTGCAATGAAAATGTTAAAATATTTCTGATACAATTATGATATGAGGATACAATAATATTAATATCTCGATTCTACAGAATATACATGAGATAATGATGCATATCATCATCACCATCAACATCATCATCATCATTATCAAAGATTGCTCGCAAAAGTTCAGAGTGCAAAGATCTGATTTGCCAAACCATTCATTCATCCCTATCGAGATTCGAATTCAGACTCCAGATTACTGCGCAGACGAGATGGACGGTCTCTGCCAAAATAAATACTCATGTAATTCGCAAGTCCTAGGTGTTCACTCTACAGAATAAGAGTAGATCATCTTGGACTTACTGCTTCTACAGATGTATTAATAAAATTGTTGTTTCCGTCTTTCTTTTCGGTCTTCCTTTCTTCCGTTATCTTTGGGATGCAATTACTATAATTTAAATTTGAAAACATATTCGCAGTTTTATTTTGAACTAGTACCTTCCACTCTGCATATCCATAACAAATAATTCTGCTTCGTCTCGGTAGTAAAATTGACAGTTAAAATTTTAATAAGTCAAACCTAATGAGCACTAAATAACTATTTATATGCATGGGGTTGGCTACCCTTATTACTTAACACCTAGCCGAAGCAAGACCGACCTACTTCATGGACATAACAGACGGATCCGTTTGCTACAGCCGAAAAATCTTGCTCTAAATAGACAGTACGTGAAAGGGCTCGGGATTTTGACTCTAATTAATCAGCGAAACATCTACTGCAATAGAAATTGTAAATTTCAGAGCCATAATTAAGACAGAAGTGGCTCTACCTTCGTTGACTAGAATGTATAGGTCCTAAAAACACTGCACATATCTTAAGTAATAAATAAATAACTCTATTGTAATGAGTCTGAACTTTGACAATCATATTCCATTCCAAGCGTCCTTACAGTTAGTAATTTAGAAAACAATTACGCATGGAAATTACGAACAGTTATTAGTGGTCACATATACCTAAAGGTGCGACTAAATATGTAGCAATAATTGAACAACTATATAGTAATTAAAAGGAGATTATTGCCTAGATATTATTAATATACGAAGAACATACCTCTACATGGTCCAACGTGGTTAGCAGGTGATTGTGTACAAGAGAGGACAGTTTTAAGCAATATGACTCACCTGAAACAGAAAAATACCAAAATTAGCCCTGCTGTATTGATACATTAGGACATATATTTATCTTTATGTGTGCATGGGTAAGAGGCGGCTTCTTTTCAGAACATAACAATGATATGATCAACCATTATCACTTAGATCTTTCAGTTTTTGATTTACTGCTGTATAATACTGCAAGGTTATATGTTTTAGAGAAACACCCACCCATAATCAATATGGATAAGTGATTACAAATAATATAATAACTGATAGGTTAATAAATAATAGGAGACTAATAGCAAAAAATACATAGTAAAAATTCTAATGTGTTACACACACATGATCTTCTCTACTCTTGTTCAAACTACTTTTACAAACGCTTATTCTCCAACTACTTGTTAATCGAGGTAAACCTTTGCAGAAACTTATTACTAATTTTCTTGTACGTGCAAGGGGAATATGGTAGACTTTAAGCGATAGTCAAATCTTCTAAAAGCTGGTTGCTATGTGAAGCATTCCATTCTCTTTTCATGTCCAGGACATAAAAAAACGAATAACGAATTCGCATTAGAGAAAAAGTATAACTATTGGAAAATTTAAACAAATAACGAGGAATAACTCAGAAATGGTTCACTCGATAAAATAAATGTATATGACAAATTGTGTGTTTTAACCAGACCTACATTTTCTGTGTAGTAAAGTTTTGTCTATCTCTTACGGTGTACCAGTTAGGCACAATTCATTCAGAATGAAGACCACTTTTGGGAACATTCCCAGAAAATTAAAGTTATACATGTTATTTGCCATAAGAGTATCTTAAACATATATTTTAATCAAAATCGTTAGAGCCATTTTTGAGAAAATCAAAATTTTAAAAAAATGTTCCATGTAAAGGGTAGTCTGGAGTAAGGGGAGTTTCTTGATAATCTTCGTGTCACATCTTTGAAAGATAATGAATCTAAATACCAAATTTGGTATTTATCACACTTTTCTTTTTTGAATTATGTTGTTCACAGACACACAAACACGGACCTTTTTCTAAAAATACTTTTTATGGATTCGGTACGCCTCAAAATATGTATTCCGGTGAAATCTCGGTAACGAATTTTGGGTGGAATGCAATACCTTCTCGACATACTATGTACTGATAGAGAAAGTAAAAAAAGGGGAATAGATCTATATATAACAAATATTGTAAATTACATTGTACGTAACATTAATATAAAATATTATAGCTGTATATATGGAACATTGTAAAGGATACTTTGGACAGGAAAAGCAGTTAGCAAGTTAAGAAGCATCTGGTCTTTAGAGCATAGGGAGTTGATAAAAGTAATAGCTTGTGTGGGAGAGAAATGTAGTGCATAATTCCCTGAGACGGATGATTTAAGAAATTAACTAAAAGGAAATCATTAAAAATTGCATAATTCTTTGTGTTAATTCTTTTGATTTAAAGCGATATAGTAAATATATTACTGCGCCTACACATAACTTGAATTTATGTGAATAAATGCGAATTTATTTGAGTTTATTATCTATTATGGACCTGAAGTTGATCTCTGTGCTAAACATTGAATAATATAAATATAAATTTTGTTAAAAGGAATAAGAGCGATACTCAAAAATTTTAATTGTATGCATCATGTTCCTAACAGCAAAAATGCATTACCATGGAAAATAAATAGCTGAGAAGGATAAATGATGATAAAATCGCCAGGTTTAGCTTTGTATTTGAGGCAGTATCTTTAACACTAAAATAATTTCAGTCTAATTATATAATATGTAAATTCAATAACAATATGTGTATGTAATAATTTGTAAAATGTATGTAACAGTCATTGCATATGCTTACATATTATTGTATCCATGTGTAATAATGTTATATGAATATATTACGTAATTTAATAATGTAGGAGCTGTGAGAATAATAAGTTAAAAGTTACTAACAATGAGGTAACTTTGAGGCAACAATAAGTAAGAATGTTTAATAATGCTACTAGTCATTATTGGAGCAAAAATAATTTAATTTTAGTGACAGTTTATAAAATAGTCAATCAACAACCAGAAAAAGCTTTAGTTAAATGAAGGTATTCTATTGGAGTAGGATTAGCCAATCAGAAAATGAAAAGGAGAAAATTTTACAAATTTAGAGTTCAGTTGCCTGCAGACAGCGTTACTAACCAAACGCAAAAAGTGTCCTCAAGAAATATAATATGTATTCGTGTGAGACAAAAAATAAGTTTACGTGTTAAAAAGTGTAATAAATTAATAAAAAAATCTCACAGCTCTCTATATCAGTGAAGTGTTATTTCAATCGGATCAAGTATTAATAAAAGAAATGAAGTAAAATTATAATCTGTGTAAGCCTACATACTTGTCACAACAAAACTCTGTCAAGATATCCATGTCTCCAAACTAAATACTGACGCGGCCGATGCAAACAGAAATATTAAGTATTTAAAGAAACAGTTTTATTACAAAGTTAATATTTTTTAAACTTGGGGCGAAGGCTACCGGAAACTGTTTACCATACGTGCGGTTGAAACTACTACAAGTTCCGCTCCCCAACAGTTGAAAAATAATACAACTCCTTCAAAACAAACCATCTACTTCATATTCGACAAATAGTATTGTATTTGATTGAGGTATATACTCGTAGCACCTGTAGGTTCTACGTGTATTAAAAATTAACAGTAAACGTTATTAATCGGAGTTAAGATTAATAGTATACACTGCCGTTGGTTAAAGTTGCAACATCAAGAAGAAAACGCATGAATTCAATTAATTTAATACCACAGATTAGGTACATGGCAGTAACAAATGATGAACTTTTCAAATCTATACATGGCCCTTGAGTCCTAATATTCACTATTTGGTGTGGCCTCCATGCGCTGCAATTAGAGCTGCTATACGCCGTGGCATTGAATCAAAAAGGTTCTGAATAAGTTCCTGAGGGATTTCCCTCCACGCAGTTTGTATTCGAGCCCACAAATACGTGACACTAGTTACTGATGGACTGTGACGCACAAGGTGCCGATCAACCATATTCCAGGCATGTTGGATGGGCGACATGCAAGCCAGGGAAGCAAAGGTTCCCGTCGCTCTTCGAAGAAGGCTTTTACATCCCTCGCAATATGTGGTCGGGAATTGTCCTGTTGAAATGTGGCCTGTGGAGATGCCTGAAGCAGGGGGAGTACCTCAGGCTTTAGAACCACCGTGAGCTACCGTTGCTGTCAAAGTGCCCTCAATTTGTAAGAGGCGAGACCGGTTGTTGTAACCAATGGCGCCCCAAACCATTACCATTGGTGTTTGTCCGCTATGCCGCCCAACGATGCGGCACTGCAGATTGCGCTCACCACAATACCGCCGGACATGTATGCAGCCATCACTGTAGGGCACATTGAAGCGGGAATCGTCCGAAAAGACTATATATTGCTCAATACCCCAGTGACGGTGTTCACGGGCCCATTGCAGTCGGAGGAGCTGTGGTTTCTGGACAATGGAGCCGACGTAATGGCATGCATGCAACCAGTCAAACCTGCAGTAAACGGCGACGAACCGTTGATGCAGACAAGTTCACACCTGTCGCAGTGTTCCAGCGTCGAGCCAACACTGTGGATGAAGCTGTACGGTCCGTTATATACGGACAAGATGACGGTCATCCCATGCTGTGGTCACGTTCCCAAATACGACATAAGAAGCACAAATACTAGCTATTGAACTCGCATACAATACTATGTAGAGCACCTATAAAACAAATGTTACAATTATTCACACGAATGTGCACGTCAGGACATTTTCGTTTAAAAAGCAAACGTTTGTCCAAGCAATTCCCATTGTGATACTGTGCCACCAATTCTTAAGCAGCGAGACGCTCAATGTTGTGTAAATTGTGGAAGGAAATGTGTGACAACAATGATTTGGTCCCATAAACTACTACAAATATCGGGTATCGGAAAAACGAGTTAGGGATATAGCAAAAGTGTAAACATGTAAATGAGGGAAATAACTTTGCTAGCCGGTTTTGATGTTTACTGTCTCTATCACGTACATAGTAAGCAGAGAAGGTATTGCACTCAAACCAAAAATACAATACCGAGATTTCAACGGAAATACAAGCTTTGAGGCCCCTGACCCCTCTCCTCCCAAAAAATTCTTTTACAAAAAGTCCATGTGTGTGACTGTGAACGGCATAACTCAAGAACAAAGAGTAGGATGAGTACCAAACTTGGTATTTGGGTTCTGTATGTTCCAAAAATGTGACACGAGGATTTTGAAGAACATCCCCTTACCCAAAGCTAACTTTTACATGGAAGATTCTTCGAAATTTTTTATTTTCTAAAAAATGACCAGCAATTTTTATTAAAATGTTGTATATTAAAGATATTTACATACGATTAAAAAGTATATCTTTAATGTTTTCGGATAATAGCCTTAAAACTCCAATTCATCAGGAAGAAAGCTTATATGATCTGTTATAACTGGTAAACTTAAGCTATAGACAAAAACGTACTATACAAAAATGTATATATATTTAAAATACAAAATTTATTTCAAATATCTTTTTTGTGACATCAGCCATTTCCGAGACATCCGCTATTAATGGTTCGAATTCTCCCTTAACATTCAACTCCTTTCGACATTCTGTTGTTTCTCGCGATTGCACGCAAACAGTTGGAATTTTAAGGCCGGTAAATAATGTGAAGTTCTTAAACATTTGACTATCGATATTCCCTTTATGTTGGTAACGAAATGCATCTATTTCGAAAGCTTTTAGCTGGATTAAAATGAAGTAGATAGGAAAATAAGTTTTTGTAAGAATAATTTGTATATCTACTAATGAGCGGTAGAGGGTAGTGGAAGTCTGGGAGTGTAACACCTCAGATTTTTATATCTATGAATAAAGCCCAGCTAATAATCAAACACAAGGTTATATCATTGCCTTTCCCATTCCTGAAATAAAGTAGTCAATAGGGATTGGCTTAATTTACAGCGCTTCACAGCACGAGAAAGCAGCCGGCAGACTTCGAACCCGAGACCAGCAGAAGGCAGGTGAACACCTACGCTGAAAAAGCGTTAACATGAGCCGCATCATTCCCGACCCGTCGCAATGTTTTCCTAGCATACTATTCTTTTTCCACAATCGCGACTGCAGGAGTGAAAAGACAACTAACCGTCGCCTTCTGCAACTGACAGCATTGCGGGTAGCCGCACCTCCTAGGCGTTTTCGAACTGCGGTAGTTCGTTAACACACGAGCTTCGGAAATGTGCGGTGCACTTGTACTCTTTAACCAGTGGGCGA
Organism: Deroplatys truncata; assembly: GCA_030765065.1. Lineage (NCBI taxonomy): Eukaryota > Metazoa > Arthropoda > Insecta > Mantodea > Mantidae > Deroplatys > Deroplatys truncata. The sequence continues at coordinate 212,451,534 of CM060978.1, read as the reverse complement.
AACAAAACGTAAATACGCGACTCTGCACAGTATCTGGGTTGCTTTTCAGTCCTTATATTCAACGTTGTTTATTTCTTTATGTTGTATAAAAAGTGATATCAACAAAAGTAGCAGTGACATGCATACGACAGAAGTAAAAATCTGAGGTGTTGTATTCACATGACCCTATATGCTCATTGTTCCATGAAATATTCATACAAAAACGTATTCTTCTATATATTTCTTATTAATAGGGTTACATTACTATTTAAACATTTCGTTGCAGGTATAAAAAGAATACAGTAGGCTAAAGCGATATTCAAATCTTTTAAAAGTGGGTTGCTCTGTGATGTCTTTGAATATCAATCCTCTTTGCATGACCACGAAAAGAATATCTATGGTGATTTTCTGTTTAAAAAGTATAAAGTATTTTGAACTTCAAATCAATAACAAAGAACGCCTAAGAAATGTGATGTGTTACATTTACATGACCTTCTGCACTCACTCTTCAACACACTATCCTTACAGAAGCTTATTCTTCTATCTATTTCTTGTTAATACAGATAAACCTTCATTAATCATTTACTCGTTTTGTTGTAGTATAAGAGGAATAGAATAAGCTAAAGCAATAGTCTAATCTTTTCAAAGCCGGTCACTATGTGATGGCTTTGAAATTCTGTTCTCTTTGCATGAACAATAAAGAAAAAAAAGGAAAGAGAGAAAAAGCTGGGATTCGCAGTTTGAAAACGTATTAACTACCTGAAATTTCAAAGCAGTAACAAAGAGTATCTAGGCCTAACGCCATAAAATATGTTATTTCAATAAATTGTGTGCTTCAGCATTTTTGTGTTGTAATCTTTTTCTATCTCTTACGGTTTACCAGTTATACAAAGGTAGCTCAGAATAAGGAGCACTTCAGGGGTTGTTCCCAGAAAATTCAAGATATACATTTTATTTGTCATGAAAATAGTTTAACATGTGGTAATTTGATCAAAATTGTTATCGCCATTTTGAGAAAATAAGAACTAAGATAAAACAATACTGAACTTTTTTCTAAAAACGCGCTCTTTTTTAGTTCAGGGGCCTCAAAATATGCATTTCTGCGAAATCTCCTCAACAAATTTTTATGCGGAATAAAATACTTCGTCTACTTACTGTAAGTACGCAGAAGGAAAGGTAAGTGTGGTTAAAGCACAAATAATATTGATTTGCCCTCAATTACGCTTTAGTAATTATGCAAATATCATTCAGAATGAAGAGGACTCTGCAGGCTATTCCCAGAGATATATTTTGTTTGTTATACAAGTAGCTTATACATAAGACATTTTAATCAAAATCGTTAGTCGTTTTTGAGAAAATAAAAAATAACGGAATATTTTACCCATTTAAATTGTAACTTGAGGTGGGGGATTTTCTTGAAAAGCTTCGTTCCACATCCTTGGAAGATGAGCTTAAATACAGAGTTTAGTAGTTATCCAATTATGCAATTCGTTTTTAAGTTATGCTAACAAACATTCACGAATTAATCAACGAGTCAGTTAGGTAACTGAGGATGTATGCTTACGATCTTTAAAGTATACGACTGTAAAACTTCTTACATGTGGTATCTTTCACATTAAAATGAGTATCCACATGTGAAACAGAAAACATTGTTTAATAATCTATTCCTCGCAAGATATATATTTTGCTCGTGTTATTTGTTACTGAGTAGGGCAATGGCGCGTAGATTACAATATATAAAATCACAAAATATATCACCGACCATAATCAATGAAGTCATTGGCGATTTAAGAACCATCCATTCGCGGTTATCTGACGATTCATCTGATAACCCATTTTCACTTTTTCTACCGCGTACAGAGAAGGTGGAGAGTCTTACATTCCACCCAAATATTCGATATCGAAACTTCACCGCAAATACGTGCTTTGAGGCCCGCTGAATAAAAAAAGCATTTTTAGTTAATGTCCATGTGTGTGTGCGTGCGCGTGCGCGTGCGTGCATGCAAACAGCATAATTTGAAAACGAAATTTAGAATAAATATAAAACTTGGTACTTAAGCTACCTAATCTTTCAACGATGCGACACAAAGATTTTCAAGAAAATTTCCCTACTTGTGAAGTCCTCTTTATCCGAATGTACTTAGATATAATCTTAAATAGTTGATAAATGTTAACCGATAGACGAAAACTTACCATATAGACAATGTAGATCTCTTTAAAACACACAATTTATTTCCCATAAACTTCTTGTGGTTTCAGCCATTTCCGAAATATCCGTTTTTAATGATTGGAATTGTTCCACACATTCATTCAAGTCCTGTCCATTTTCAGCTTTTTCCCGTGATGTCATGGGGACAGTATGTAATTTTAGGGCCAGCGTTCTAAAACATTTGACTATCGCTATTCTCTTTGTACCTGTAACGAATTGTATAATGCAGCTCGATTAAAATGAATTCAATACGAAAATAAACTTTCGTAGGAGTTGTTTGTATACACGTTAATAAGCGATAGAGGATAGAGAAAGTAATGTGAATGTAACATATCTTTTCATGTACCATCATTGTCCACCGCCTGTGGTGCGTATAGAGTAAGATCGGTTATTAAACGCTACTACTAATTGAAGATACCAAATTGCTTTCTCAACATTCCAGCGGTAATGTCGTATTATAAACTGTTCACAGTGCACATCCGCCATATTGCATGAAATAAATACTAAGCGTCGTTATTGCAATCATTCTCAGAGATGTGCATTTTGTGTTAGATTCTGTAAATTATTTTGATCCACCACCTTGTTACCCTTTCAAGGAGCATGGTTCAGCTGCAAGTATAGAACATAAAATTATACTTTAAATAAAACATTAGTTTTGGAAACTAATTATAAGATTTTGTTTCCTTTGACACTTTAAAAATAGAGCTTAGTTTTGGTTTAGAAGACAAATGTGCTCATAAATTTTTATAATTTTCCATCAAAAATCTTTTGCTGAATAGAGGGTAGTCACACTTTCCGACTATATCCCACTTGATGAGAGTGTCTACTAGATACGAAGATATTTTTATACTCAGAGTATCTTTAAAATTTACTGAATATGTGGGTGTTGTTGAACCTAGTAATAACACTTCTTGTAATATTAGCAGATAACCGGTATCTTGGAGAAACAAGCAGACATTTACTAAACATCTCCTTTCCAGTTCCAACTGGAATTAAAATTTTCAGATGATTCGTTACAGTATAGGGTTAAAAATTCTATAAGAGACTTAATATATTTATATGTGTTTCTTATTTTTCTACTGTTTTAACAGTTTAATTCCCCTAAAAATTAATTTTTGCAGATACGCGACAGGAAAATATGGGGCATCATATTAATTAGGTGAAGGGTCATAATATACCTCGCTATCCCTGGTAATACATAGCAAGCATCACTTGCGAAACTTCAGTTTAATATAAATTTCAAAGTCAATAGTACTAATCTAAGCATTTGCCAGAAAACGAAAATCTGCCTCCACGTTGCTGCAGAATCTCAAAACATGACTAATGACGTCGCCTCAAATATTTTTGAGATATTATAAATAAATTGTTGCCCATAAAAATCTATATCGCTTCTTTGCAGAAAAACTCATTCCGGTGAAGAATAAAATAACCTATATATAGCAGGCATTCAGCTGAATTTCTTATTGCTGCCTCCCACAAATTCTTGGTTTACACTTTGGATGCTATAGAGTCTGCCAGAAGCACTTCAAAATTCTGGCAGAATTCCACAAAGAACATAAGCGTAGGCTCTGTGTGACAGTAAGATGGAGTCCTTGCCAAAATGGGCAGAACATCAAACCTGTTCACCACACATTTTCTATCATTCGTTTATGTTTTGAAAGGAAGAAAACGATATAAAATATGAACTTAAAGCTATGCACATTCAGTAGAAGTTAGCTGAATCTTTCATGTGCATCTCTAGTTCCTGCCAAAGTGCCAAGATGTACAAACGACACTGCAGAATTTGCGATATAGGCATGTGGAGGTTTTGCGCATGAGAGTAGATCCGCTTAGTTCACTTAAGAGCACCTTAATAACGTGCTATGTGCTAGACAGAAAAGAGCGAATGATGGGGTACGGTGAAGTATGACGGAGCACTGTTTTAAGAGAATCTTTTGTGTTTAAAAAACAAAGCACCCTGTACAGCTAAACACTAAGGTATAAAGAAAAAGAGTGGCCGAAAAGGAACGGATCTACTTTAAGTTGGTAGTGAAATGTATAACTCCGCCCTCCCCAAAACCATCCTTCCTTCTTGCCCTCTTGATTGATCACCTCATCAAAACTTGGACATTGGACACTGCTAATGGGTTGCATATATTGCTGCTAGTTTGGTGCAATTAAGTTAATAATAATGGTGTTAACGACAATAGTTCAGTTATTTAATTACACCAACACTGCTGTTGTATTTAAACGGTTATCGATCAAACAAGCTGTTGTAACTGAGAAATACCACGAAGTAAGTACCTCCTTCATGATCATTCTTTCGCCAAAAAGGGTTAAGTTCTTGAAGGTATGTTAGACCACCACCAGTCCTCCACCTGCTACTTCTTCCACGAGGTATAAGCACGTCGATCTGTCTTAAAACATATCACTTCATGTTGTTTTCAGTCTTCTTACTTGAGAGTATCTGCCAGGTTTATAATTTAATAACATTTTTTTGTATTTATTCCTCTTTCATTCTTAATATATGTAAGAACGAATTATTTTTATTTTCATTAGTTTTTTTTCATTTGGAGTTTATGTCTATATACACTACGTGATCAAAAATATCCGGACACCTGGCTGAAAATGACGTACAAATTCGTGGCGCCCTCCATCGGTAATGCTGGAAGTCAATATGATGTTGAGCCAACCTTAGCCTTGATGACAGCGTTCACTCTCGCAGGCATAATTTCAATCAGGTGCTGGAAGGTTTCTTGGGGAATGGCAGCCCATTCTTCACGGAGTGCGGAACGGAGGAAAGTATCGATGTAGGTCGGTGAGGCCTGGCACGAAGTCGGCGTTCCAAAGCATCCCAAAGGTGTTCTATAGGATTCACGTAATTACTCTGTGCAGGCCAGTGCATTACAGGGATGTTATTGTCATGTAACCACTCCGCCACAGCCCGTGCAGTATAAACAGGTGCTCGATCGTGTTGAAAGATACAATCGCCATCCCCGAATTGCTATTCAACAGTGGGAAGCAAGAAGGTGCTTAAAATATCAATGTAGGTCTGCGCTGTGATCGTGCCGCGCTAAACAACAAGGGGTGCAAGCCCCCTCCAGGAAAAACATGACCACACCATAACACCACCACCTCCGAATTTCACTGTTGGCACTACACACGATGGCAGATGACGTTCACCGGGCATTCGCCATACCCACACCCTGCCATCGGATCGTCACATTGTGTACCGCGATTCGTCACACCACACAACGTTTTGCCCCTGTTCATTCGTGTAATGTTGACGTTGCTTACACCAAGGGAGGCGTCGTGTGGCACTTTCCTGCGTGATGTGTGGCTTATAAGCAGCCGCTCGACCATGGAATCCAAGGTTTCTCACCTGGCGCCTAACTGTCATAGGAATTCCAAACTGCATAAGGATCTGCTCCAAGTACTGTGTGATGGTCTCGATAGATTTCTGCCTATTACTCTTTTCGAACCTCTTGAAATGTCGGCGGTCTCTGTCAGTCAACAGACGAGGTCGGCCTGTACGCTTTTGTACTGTACATGTCCCTTCACGTTTCCACTTCACTATCACATCAGAAACAGTGGACCTAGGGATGTTTAGGAATGCGGAAATCTCGCGTACTGAGTTCTGACACAAATAACACCCAATCACCTGACCACGTTCGAAGTCCATGAGTTCCACGGATTGTCCCATTCTGCTGTTTCACGAAGTCTAATGACTAGTGATGTCGCGGATAATGACTACCAGACAGTAGGTGGCAGCACGAGCACCTAAGATGAAAAACGTATGTTTGTGGGGGTGTCTGGATACTTTTGATTAAATAGTGTGTGTTATATATAACTGTTTTCAGGTTTCTTCATTCCTTTATTTATCTAGAACGGTATATACCGTTCTTAGGAATTTAATTTCTGTTGTCTCCATTCTTTTCCTATCTGTCCTGTTCATTGTACTTTTCACTTCTATATGTAGCCATTGACACTGTCATTACTTGATAAAATTTCATTAATATTGCTTTTGGCGTCATGTTCTTTAATGTTCTCCTTATTGCTCCATTCGTTTTAGTTTATTTAGTTTTATATTTAGATCCTCGTTTTTACTGTATGATAAATTAAAACCTAGATACTTAAAGCTAGAGACTTGTTCTATTATTTCTTCATTAATAACTATCTCACGCGATATAAAAGCCAATGATTTGGTCCTGGGCGCTGAAATCTTTAAATTATGTCTCCTTAATATCTTATTTACACAATGTCAGACAATTCAGTACTTTCATATCTATATTCCATTTGAAGGCAAGGATAATTGTAGATTGTTTCGTTGTCTACTTTCGAGAATGATTTGAATATTGTGGATTTTGTTTATTTTAACAATGCAATTAGCTCATTTGTCAATCTTGCCTCCATCTCAAGATAGTCAGTAAATCATATTACACGAACGTGGAGTGCTGGTTGTGTAGGCCAATGTAGTCAGAATTGAGTAAGAGAGACTATTTCCGAACTGTTCGTCGTTTCACATTGAATACAGCATCGCTCATTGGTTCATGTTGGTCCTCGGAACTTTTATCAGATCAGCCATAGAGAAAAGTGAAACATATGGTTGGATTTTGGTATTAGATAAATGTGGACCGAGCAGGTTAGCTCCGCGGTAACGGAGAAGCGAAGGAATTCGGAATGGATTCCCGTAGACGGTATAGCATGAAAACGTTGGGCGTCTTTTGTAGTGGGAAAACGTTGTTCCTCTGGTTGGTGCCCTTTGCTGCAGTGTCCTGGTCTAACTATTGCTGCTCTAACTTATTTCACTGGGCTGAGGGTTTTCGCAGGCGAGGCAAATTAAAATACACTGCATTTCCCTTAAACATGTGGTTTATTGTCAAATAAATACTTATGAGCCGCTAACTTTTCCCATTGTAACAATTCCCACCATAATAATATATTAGGAGTCTAATCTAACAGCACACGCTTCCCACCCATATGCACACACGTGCAGTCGTCATCCAGGGAGTATCACTGTGCATCGACGAGATTCTATAAGAGAGTGAAAATCTGGGGATTTCTTACCCTTTTTATACCCACTTAGTGACGCTCACGTTTGCGCCTCAAAATATAACGACATTTCTAATTGGTCCTCAGACCGCGTTACCTTATTATGTATGAGAATATTCTGCTCCAAGATGTTTCGCATATGCGCCCCAGTGACGCGTCCGGAAGCAGATTCAATATCTCTGTCTCTTTCCTTTCTGTATTCTTTTTCTATTTTTGGTTATTGCTTCCAGTTCCTTGCTCATTAGCTTGGTTAAAGGTGGGCTCCACCTAGAATTATCTTTTACCTGGAACTAGCTAGCTCGCCCGTCCCTTACTTATGTAAGTTACAATCTGCTTTTGTACATTTCTTGGTTGCTAAGTATTCTAACATCTTTCTTGGTGAATTATATTATTATGTACAATTATTGTTAGATATTAATTTATATATATGTCTGTGAGTGTGTTGTATATCCCCTTTCAACAGCCCACCTTGACTTTGGGTTTTTGTGGTTTTCCTTGGTCCGTAGGTGAATGCTGGTGTGGTTTCTCATCTACCATCGTTCTCTTTCCTTATATTGCAGATGTGCTTCCAGGTGTGTAGGCGGTGTCGGAAAGATGGCGAGGATGCTTGCCCCGAGGAAAGAACAAAAGGGTTGCCTGTTTACAGAGTCGTTCATCGCCCTCTCTAGGCAGCTGCAGGTACGGATCGTGTCTTTGATGTTAGGGAGAGACTTTTGGGAGTTTCTACCGTCCATCTGCTTGCAGCCTATAGCCTCCTTTGGTTCTTCACTGCATCCCTTCCTCATGGGTGATCCCGCAATAGATCTGTGTAATTCGCAGCGTGCGAGTTTTCCCACTCCGTTGTATAAACTAAACTGCTTATTTTATACCCAGGGTTATACGTACTTTGGGGTAAAAGTTAGCAGTTTTGTTTATAAAATACACTGTCTTCTGCAGCATGTGAAAGAAATTTAATTAATTTCACTTCTTAAAAGATGTACTTCTAGCTGTCTGGGGCATGTAATTGCTTTTTTGTAATCACTTATTCCAGGTTCACTTGTAAGCTATTATTAGGAAAAGTCAATCCTTAATTCCTTGCCTCTTTCCCCTGACCGAGAGCCTGAAGAAGGTACGTCATGCGTTACAACATTCCTCTCGTACTGGACAGACGAACGTGTAGTTACGTTTTCCTATTATGCCTTGTGTGTATTGTAAAATATTGTTGGTGATTAATTGATCTGTATAATTTTCCCTCTGGTTTCCCAATATAAAGTTTGTAATTTATCACTTTTAAGGCCTTGGCATTTGGCAAGATGTTAGTTTGTTCAAGATGACATCACCTTCACAGAGAGTGCACTTGGATGTAGGTAGGCATCGTATCTTGTAGATGTGTTCTGCGAGGTAATCGTGGCCAGTTGCCATTCTAAATAAGGCCACTGCAGTTTTCCTTGGCATTTCTTATATATCAACTCTATATTTAATATTCTTATAATCCTTATCTTTTAATTTATCTTCCTCCTCAAGCCTCTACTGTCTTTTGAAATGTTGTTTAATGTTATTTAATCATTTGTTTATTTATTTCTATTTGTCCTACTGGTTTTATTTGTTGATTACACCTTTGTTTGCTAATTGATCCGCATGTTCATTGTCCAAAATGTGATCCATTGTAGAGTGACATGATATCTAGTTTCAACTACTTTAATTAGGCTTCTTATTTATTTAATATTCCTTGCTATTTTATTATTCTAATTTACTATTCCAGTTATGATAATTTTGGGTCTGATAAGATGACTATTTTTTGTTTTATGTATGTCTATATAAAACTGTCTGTAATGCTGCTTTTATAGCTGTTATATCTCCATTATAGTGGTTTGACGTTTCATCTAAGTTAGATACTGTGCAAAATGTTCACAGTGTACTCCTACACCAGCGATTGTTTTTTTATTGATGATGGATCCATAAGTGTATATTGTAAAATTACAAACATCATTACGCTCTGATGATCCCGTTTATTCAACTGAATATGACATACATAAATTAAAGAAAATGGCCTTATCTTTTGGCTTCCATTAACCATGATATATAAATCATAGTGCTACTCCACCCAAAGTATATAGAAGAATTACCCACGCTGTGTAAACCTGCCAGTTAAAACTCTTTTATTCAGCGCTAGAATCACACATAAAAAATCTGATGTGTTACAATCACATGACTTTCTCTTCTCTTGTACAAACTATTTTTACAAACGCTTATTCTCCATATTCTTCATGTTAATCGAGATATCAAGATGCTAATCTTATTGCTAATTTTCTTGTAGATGCAAGGACAATAGTTAGGCTTTAAGCGATAGTCAAATATTTTAAGAGGTAGCTGCTATGTGGAGTATTCCATTCTCTTTGTATTACCAGGACAAAAAAAATAATAACAAATTTCAGAAAATTTAAGGGAATAACAAGCAATATCTCGAAAAAGCTTCACTCAACAACAAAAATGTATATAACATAAATTGTGTATTTTAACCCGATCTACATTTTTGTGTAGTAAAATTTTGTCTATCTCTTATGATTTACAAGTTATGGAAAATTCGCTCACATTGAAGAACACTTTTGGAGACATTCCCAGAAAATTCGAGATATACATTTCATTTATCATGAAAACATCTTAAACATATGATATTTTAATCAAAATCGTTAGAGCCATTTTTGAGAAAAGTAAAATTTTCGAAAAATGTTCCATGTAAAGGGTAGTCTGGGGTGGGGGATTTTCTTGAAAACCTTCGTGTCGCATCTCTGAAAGATACTGAACCTAAGTACCAAGTTTGGCGTTTATCCGACTGTTCGTTTCTGAGTTATGCTGTTTCCAGACACACAGATACACACACGGATATGTTTCCAAAAATGGTTTTTTTGGATTCAAGGGGTATCAAAACATGTATTTCCGGTGAAATCTCGGTACCGAATTTTTGGGTGGAATGCAATACTTCCCCTACTTACTATACGTAGTAGAGAAAGTAATATACGCGAACTAGCTCAGTAAAACGAAGCTTAGCTGCACCTAGCGATGGTACATGACAATTCTCAAATTGACAGTCGCTACATTAGTGGTAAGGAAACCGAGTATAACGCATGAAATAAAGTTACAGTTTTTTTTGTAGTAATATGAGATTAACAGTGTATGCCCGATAGTGTATGCATTCAAGTGGTTAGCATATTGGCTTTACAATCTAGAGGTCCCGAGTTCGTTTCCTGACTGAGGCAGAGGGTTTATTTCAATTACAGTTATCCCTTAACCCCAACAGAAGATCAGAGTTGTTCATTATTAAAACTAATTATTTCCGGGCTTATTGGCCCTGGTCTGGAGGTCATGCCGTAATTACCTGCGTTTCGTCACACATTTTGGTGGACATCTACAGTGTGTGACATCCATCAAAGAGTGTGAGAAACGTCCGTTTAATTATCGTTTATTTTTTAATACTTTCTACAACCTATTTCATGTCCAATTCATGTTGTCGATATAAAAGTTTTTCGGAATAGTTTCATTATACATTTCCTTGTAGCTACAAGGGGATGCAGAAAATGAAAGCCATAGTAAAATGTTTAAATGCGGGTCGCAGTTTCCATAACATCGCGAAACTTGGAACAACCGTGTTAATGTTTTGAGACACGCTGAATACAAAAGAGCATATGCAGGAAAAGGTCTCTGTCACGTCTGAATAGTATAACCCAAAAAGGAAATGTCGGTTAAACATAAAACTTAATATTTATGCTCATTTTCCAAAAAGCGACACCAACATTTATAAGAAAATTCCCACTCCAAACTACCCTTGCATGGAAAACTTTCTATTTTGTTAAAAAATGGCTGTATAGATTATGAACAAAATGTCATGCATTTATAACATTCTCATGACAAATGAAATGTATATCTTGAATTTTTTGGGGAATATCGTGTGAAGAGTTCCTTCTTCTTAATACTTTTGCAAAACCGTAAGAGATGCACAAAAGCTAACTACACAAAAAAGAACACATCCTTAAAGCACAGGAATTACATCATATTGCAACACCAAGAAGAAATTTCCCGACTAATTCTAAACTTGGTGGGAGTGTAGAAGAGTGTGCCAGCAATGACTGATTAGGTTTGCAGAAAGATGGGGTACACGTAGGCCGAGCAGAGCCCTCTCGTGTCGGTCCGACAAGGTCAGTGTTGTGCCCAGTGCAGTCATTGCGGAGCTGTCAAACAAGGTGGAAACAATAAAATGAGTGCCCTATGCCTCGTCGACGTCAAATGAAGCCATATCGGCATGTGAGCGAGTTCGAACGGGACAGTTGGATTGGTCTCCGGGAAGAGGGTTTTATCATACCGAGACATTTCGGCTGGTACAGAGCAGCTGATGTGACAGTGATGCGTGTGTGGAAGCAGTGGATAGATGAAGGTCGTACGCAGAGAAGATTGGGTACTGGAGACCACGGAACATGACCACAGCACGGGATGACCGTTATCTTGTCTGCATGGCCATAACGGATCGTACGGCTTCATCCACAGTGTTGGCTTGACGCTGGATCACTGCAACAGGTGTGAACTTTTCTGCATCAACGGTTTGTCACCGTCTGCTACAGGTTGGACTGGTTGCATGCATGCCATCACGTCGGCTTCCATTATCCAGAAACCACAAGCTCCTACACCTGCAATGGGCACGTGAACACTCACTGGGGTGTTGAGTGGCAAAATGTAGTCTTTTCGGACGAGTCCCGCTTCAACGTGTCCTACAGTGATGGCCGCATACCTGTCCGGCGGTATCATGGTGAGCACAACCTGGAAGGCTGCATTGTTGAGCTGCATAGCGGATAAACACCAGGTGTGTTTGTTTGGGGCGTCATTGGTTGCAACAGCCGATCTCGCCTCCTACGATTTGAGGGCACTTTGAACAGCAACCGGTACCTAACGGTGGTTGTAGAGCCTGAGCTACTCCCCCTGTTTCAGGCAGTTCCACAGGACAATACCCGGCCACGTATTGCGAGAAATGTATAAGCCTTCTTCGAAGAGCGACGGGTACCAATGCTTCCCTGGCCTGCACGTTCGCCTGACATGTCGCCCATCGAACATGTCTGGGATATGGTTGGTCGGCACCTGGTGCGTCACGGTCCTCCAGTAACCAGTGTCACGGGTTTGTGAGCTCCAATACAAACTGCGTGGAGGAAAATCCCTCAGGAACTTATTCAGAACCTTTTTGATTCAATGCCGCGGCGTATAGCAGCTCTAATTGTAGCTCATGGAGGCCACACCAAATACTGAATATTAGAGCTCAAAGGTCACGTACACATTTGAAAAGTTTATCATTTGTTACCTGTCATGTACCTAACCTGTGGTATTAAATTCATTCAATTCATGCGTTTCCTTCTTGGTGTTGCAATTTTTACGAACGGCAGTGTAGCTTTGTGAAGTTAACCATTTCCGAGATATTCCGTTTGAATTTATAAGTGGTTATACTTACTTTTCTATACTTACTTTTTCGCTTTTTTCTCGTGATCATATCAAGAGGTGCGATTCGAAAACTATCACACGTGTCTCGCTCTTTAAAGACCCGAATATCGCAATTATCCAGTGTATCGTACAACGAAATATGTAAATGTGAATTGAAAACTTATCTGGATTAACAAGAAGCTTTTTTAAGAAGACTCTGTAGAATATGTTAGAGAAAGCCATACGAGTTCAACACATTGGAAGTTTTGTGTAGGTGCCATCTTCAAAGCAATAATTATGAGACACTAATTTCAATTGCAAGAGAACTGATGTAAGTAATAGGGTTTCTTACGATATACGAGAATTTCGTACATTTTCGAGGGCGTTGGGCATTTCTGCCTGTATCATACACTATAGAGGAATGCTGAACATTAATTTTGCTGAACTAGTTTTGTGTTTGAAATCTGTTATGTTAATTCAAATTATTACAATTCAGTATAGTCAATAATGTAATTCTTGTCAGGGACAGGTTTTTCAATGCAATTGTTTCCTTTTCTTTCTTTGTTTGTAGTTTTCTCTCATCCAATATCCCAGAGAATTTTGTTTCCTCTTCTTGATCACTTACAGAATTCTTTTTCCCTTCACCAATATGCTCCATCCCGCTTATATTCGTGTTTATAATGCTATCGATTCTTCATGTTCACTTTGTCACTAAAGACTGGGCTACTGAACATAAAGCTTCATATATAACGCTTTGGTATTACATCTTTAATACCTTATACAAAAAAAAAAAGTAACATTCTAAATGAGCAATAAAAGGATTCATTTTTAAAAGTTTCTGGACATTGTTTCCAGTTCGAAACTTATTTATGATTATGTCTTAAAGTGGTAACACAGTCCTGAACTGAAGAAACCAATAAGATGGAACTAGGCAAATCCAAATGAAGCAGATGGTGTATTTTTGTCTCTCTGAAATCAAGTATCACTTTGATGGACCTTTCTTCAGCGTTTGAAACGCTGCAAGCTGAATGTTTCGGTGCCACTGACTCTCGCAAATATTCCATGTTGCAACCGGTTAGACATGACGTAACGCCACACTGCGTTGTGTCCATTCCTACAGGCTATAACCCTGCAGGCCATGTAGGAATCACTGAATGCCTTGTGCTTTGCCAATATTGAGACTAATCTAAAGCCCTCTGGAACTGCTGATTATGTAGCATGCAATATGGGATGAATTATGTAAGCTAATTTCAAAATATCCTACGAAGTTACACGGAGTATACAACAAATTTCTTGGCCTTCTTGTCAATCTGGCAATGATAGTATTGAGAAATTCAAACTTATTTTGTTTATTTTTTGTTGAGAAATAATTCACAATCAACAATTATCTCAGCTGGTTTAATTGGTACTAATGCTATGGGTTCATTTACACTTCTGAATTACAAACAAGTTTGCACTTTCATTCAGGTTTTCAGATTATTGGTAGAATAGAGAATATGTAGAAAAAATAAATACCACCTCTTCAGACAGAAACGGAATTATGAACCATTGGCTTTAATGCTGGCTAACCTCAGATCGTAGAGATAATAGGAATGAAACTAACATTTGAAGCCAAATCTTTACTATCAATAGCCAAATTTCAGAAAAAATTGGATCTGCTCTCCGTCATGAAACTGCAGCATTAACCCTCCGTCAGGCGCGCGCTTTGGTAGAACGCCGTTAGTCGCGCAGGGCCTAGTAGACCCGCGCTATATTTTTGTTGTTATTGTTTGTATTTTTGTTTTATTTCGTTTATTTTCTTTTTTTCCTGTTTTTACCTTTATTTAGATTAAGCGTACAAGGCTTTCATAAATAGGTATTGTCTTACAACATAAAAATACAAGCTAAAATATGAGTACATATACGTTATAAATTGTATTACAGTAAGTATAAAGAAATACATTGTCATTTTCAGGTATACATACAACTTGTAATTTCAAATGTTCAGTTACTCAGAATCATCTACTATCTCACCCGTGTTTTCCCCGACTAAGCAACTTTCGCAAATAATTTTAGCATGTTTACTCAAACACAGGGGGATATTGCATTTCCCACATGCATATTTAGTTTTGCAGTTCATTTTGTCTTTGTTGCAAGGTTCACATCGTTTCCTTTTCAATGTGCATAGTGGTGTATTTGACAATTCATCTACGCCGGATTCTTCAGGTTTATATGTTGTCAAAAGGCCTTTCAAATCATCGGGTAGATTTGATGCTGTTGCTCTCCTTTGTAGCTGTTGCAACAGTAAAGCTAAAGATAGTGCTTTCAAATACTCTTGCCTTGTGGAATATTTATTTTGGTTTCCAAGGAAGATAACCCTAGAATTGATACCTGCAATGAACAAGATATGGTAAAAAATTACCATGGCCCACCTTCTCGTTGTTCTGGCTACATTGTATGTAGCACACAATTATCTACTACATCAACTCCAGAGTTGGTGTCGTTGTAATGCAGGATTATTTCAGGCTTTTTCTCAGGACCTTCTGATAACTGTGTGGATGAAACATGTAGACTTGAGAGCAAAACTACCGTTTTACCCTTTTTTGGAACATATGAAACAAGCGTTTCATTTTTTGTGAAGCCAAATATGCTTTCGTACTGTCTGCGATCTTTTGGAGAAGTAAAATTAGTGGGTAACTCTTTTTTGTTCTTTCGCACTGTACCGACGAAAGAAAGTTGTCTTTTGCGCAATTCATTCACCAGCGATACACTGGTAAACCAATTATCTGCAGTAACGTTTCGTCCAGTGCCAGAGATTGGTTCAGAGTCTCAGCACTACAGCCTCTGCCGAGATAGTTTGCAAATATGGTCCATCCGGCTGCTGTCCACAATAAATCTCCATGTTAGTTGTATAAAACAGTTTTGCATCACTCAAACAGAATATCTTTATGCCATACTTGTTTGGCTTGGATGGTATATATTGTATAAAACCACATCGACCACGAAATGCCGGCAACTGTTCGTCGACAGTTACATTTTGTCCAAGAGAATAATGGTTCTGATAGTTGTTCAGAAACAATGTAAACATTTCTCTAACAGCAGCCAATTTATCCAATCTTCGTCGTTCCAGTCTTGAGCTTTTGTCATCAAAGCGAATACAGCGTATTAGAAAACTGAATCGTTTTTCAGACATAGCCATTCGGAATAGAGGAATTCCAAGGTCATCGGTTCTCCAAAAATCGTAATATTCTGGCGTCCACCACGAAAAATTCCTGCCAGGTACAATAAGCCTAGGAAAGCTCTTATTTCTATTACATCTGTAGGCCTGCTGTCTCTTTCACGATCAAATTTGTGCTGCACACTACTAATGTAAGTATTTGAGCTTTCAACAATCAAATCAACTATATCTTCGGTAACAAAAAGGTTCCAACAATCAATTTCCGTTTTCGCATTTTTGGCAGCTCCTACCACACCAGGAAGTTTGGTCAATATATTGTGAGCCCTTGTCTGTGTCATTTTCAAAGGTGTTTTTTTACATTTTGTTCCATCTCTTCCTGTAAATAACAACAGAATGTATTGTCAGTAATAATAATAAGAAGAAGAAGAAGAAGAAAAGAAGAAGAATTACTATGATACGCATATGATGTTACCTATAAAATACATGCTATCACACAAGCTGCTTTCATCGTCTTCATCTTCATGGTCAGTTTCTGAATCTAAAGATCTCGTTTCGAGTTTATCTTCTGAATCAGAGTCATCTGATTCATATAAGTTGTCATCCACGGGCAAGGCATCATCATTGCAAAGTAGACAATGTACTTCTTCCAAATTCTTGGGATTTTGTAGATCGTACCTTTTACTCGTATTCATGACGAAGCAGTAACAGTTCCTTGCATAGCAAAGCAATATTGCACAAAAGCTAATAAGAAACAAATCTGTCAACAATATGTAACGAGAGCAGGCGCGCGGGGCCTGGTTGACCTGTGCGACACGTAACTGCTGATTATTCATTCCTCCAGCCAAACAAATAAACAGATAAGGTTATCGCTGCAGCAAATAATCGCCAAAGGTGTAATGTTAGATGTCCTAGTCAGGCAATTGCATAGGTGCGTTCGTTCGAAAATTTTAACATTTATATAATGCCAGGGGTCTCTCTGGCACCTAGCGACTGACGGAGGGTTAAGGGTATCCTATCACAAAAGCAGGACGGAGAAGGGTACTGGCCTACTTCAGTATAACCCTATCCATGACCGAAACAAACTGCGTGACAAGAGAGAGCGGCTGACTATTGAAGATACCTGTAGTAATATCACTAATACCTTTACTAATGCATCCACTGTATGAAGGTCGAGGCGAAGGGATGTGCAGCCTTACGCTCGGTCACGATTCAGCATATAGTGTTTGAGGAGATAACAGCTGTAGAAACGAGACATAGAGCAGCTCCTGACGGATAGAGTGCCTGGCGAACGACTTACCTGGGCGGACATCTTTCCAAGGTGCCCGATCTATAAGAGTTATTGAGCCCAGTTGGACACTATGAACGTCAGAAAGGGTGGACCAGCTAGCGTTCTCGAGGAGACTCATGCCGATACTACCGGAAGGCATCTGGGTGTAAATAAGATCTAGGAGAATATACGTTGCCGTTTTTATTGGTTCCATCTTCGAAGCGACATGGAGAGGCGGTGATAGGAACACGATATCGTCAAGCAAGTTGTGAATCCCAGACTCGCAGTCGAGGCAGAATACAAGAATACAACTTTGGAGCCCAATCTAAATAATTGGCTTCAAGGTGGCGGGCCCCTTTCCAAGGGGAGACCCAGGAAATCGTTATCTGCTATTGACTATTGAATATTTCACCAAGTGGCCGAATCTCAATAAAGAGGCTTAAACTGTGGCTAATGTACTAATGAACAATTTCTTCGGCAGGTTCTGAATTCTCCGGGAACTCCACAGTAATCAGGGGACGAAATTCGAATCCAGCCTTAAGCGAGAGTTGCTCCAGCGCCTCAGGATACACAAAACCCGTACCACTCCCCTTCATCCAAAATCAGACGGAATGGTGGAGCGTTGTGTTAAGACGGTGAAGGGTCATTCCGGGAAAGTACTACAAGCCATCGTCGACAATGAGATGTGTATGTGCTGTTATTCCTTCTGGCCTACCGAACATCAGTACACGAGTCCATTGATATGACACCAAGATGGACTACGGACGGGAGCTAGACTACCATATCATCTGTTGGGCGGCACGCCTCCTGATCAGCCGCTAATGGATTCTGTCGGGTTACTACCGGATGGGTTAAATGACATCCACTATCTCACCAGGAAGCACCTCAAGGTGGCAAGTGACGGGATGAAGGCACGGTATGACTTTGGCGAATAGTGCCGGATTCTAGGAGGATGACCTACAATATCTCTATGGTGCCACCAGGAGGGAAAGTCGCCGAAGCTGCAACGTTCCCGAGATGATCCGTGTGATGTAATAAGCCATTTTAAAGATGTGGTATACAGCATGCTGCGTCAACCTCGAGGGAAAATAATAGCGATCTATCTTGATCGACTCGCTCCATATTGCAGAGCTGCTCAAGGTGACTAGCTCTGAGAGCGAGCTACGAGACGCAGCGACTATTGATAGAGCGTTATCATGATGATTGACCTGCCGGTTGAAGAGATACACAGAGCTATGAGGAAACCCCCGGTCATGAATTCCAGAAGCGTTCACGACGCAACAAGATAGTTATGGAACCTTCTTTTCCCCTTTCCGAGCATTCTAGTACACTGCGAAAAATTCCAGCAGCCCTGTAAGCGAACTTTCTCAAGAGTGAGTTAGTTAAGAAAGATAATAAGTGTGTTTCTGAGCATTATCGTAAAATTCTGTCCTACGAGTGAGTTTGTGTCAATTGTTATGACTTACTGTGAGAGGTGTTACTACTGCTGCAAGGGTGTCATTGTATTGAACTTCCCAGCGAGAGAAGTGGAAAGAACAGGGGTGCTTTGCGCGTATTTCATTACGCGGCTAATTCGCTAGAACAAAGTAAAGCGAGAGTGAAAATCGAACTAAATCACATTACTGAAGTGACAGTGAGAACTAAGCGTAGTCACAATGAACATTGAACTAAATCACACTAATGGTAGTAAAAACTAAGTGAAGTTAGAGGCAAAATTGAACTAGATCACATTAGTGAAGTGACAATGAGGTCTAAGTAAAGTTAGTGAAAATTGAATTGGATCACATTAGTGAAGGTCACAGTGAAAACTAACTGGATCAGATTACTGAATGACAGTGACAAATTAATGAAGCCACAGTGTAAACTTGGATACAGTTACCATATTAATTTATAATATATATTTTATTATGACAGAAATTCCTACTAAGGAAAAAAGCTAACCACAATAAAAGCGTTTGTGCTGAGGTATATGCCTAGGTTAAATGAAGCTGTGAGGGTGTAAACGAACGTCGAAGGATATAAAAGGAGGTCCACCTGGGTGCCAAAAAGTAGCTCATATGTTCACGATGGTAATGAAATGTGTATCTCTGGGTTTCACCAGGCATCACTCTTCTGCCTCCCCTCTAACATTTCTAGCCACTTGAGTAACAAGTTGCATATATCATCCCGAAAGCTTAGAGGAAGGTAACACTATAAATTATACTCATTGTTCAGGTAAGATGAGTAACATTAATAAAAATAATTCTGTTTATATTATTGTGGATGACAATAATAGTCTATTTAACTATGCATTTTGACTACCAAAGTTATATCAGTGCCGTCAAAATGAAATAATAATACTATACATTGTTTTATGATTACAAATTGACATGCTTATAAATTATATAACCAATGACTTAATATTTTCTAATATCCAGATAATTTTTATCGTAACAGGCATATACATAAAAACATTAGCCTGTTTGGAATTAATTGTTCTTTCACACAAGCCGTGTGTTGGACAGCGTTGGAAAGGTGGAATCAGAGGACTGAAACATTCAATGCCATAGCCGGGATTTGAACCACGGATCTCCCGGTCTCCGTCCGGTTGCTCTAACCACTGAGCTACCATGGCAACATGCCGACACAACATTAAATTCTCCAGCTGATTCGCATTTTTCCCGGTAAATCACTAGGAGATCTCTAATTGTATTGAGATGCCATTTTCAGTCATCTGATTCTACCTTTCCAACTCTGTCCAACACACGGCTTGTGTGAAAGAACAATTAATTCCATTAATTGACCTAATAGTGGTTGCAACTATAAAGCCCGGCACTTAAAGTACTTACAATAAATGTAAGTCGCCATTGGGGTCGCCGGGAAAAATGCGAATCAGCAGGAGAATTTAATGTCGTGTCGGCATGTTGCCATGGTAGCTCAGTGGTTAGAGCAACCGGACGGAGACCGGGAGATCCGTGGTTCAAATCCCGGCTATGGCATTGAATTTTTCAGTCATCTATTCTACCTTTCCATTAGCCTGTTTCTTATCAATTTATCTACCAACGGATTGGAGTTTTCGAACTATGTCACTCAGGATACTGAGTAATTGCCAATACTTTAAACTTATTTTCCAAGTTTACTTCAAAAGAAACTTTAGGCATAAATATTAGGCTTGTGTACATTTTAACGCACGGAAGGAAATCATTTCTTATCCACCATTCCCTTAACAGATTGATTCTCTGCTCATAACACTGGTGAACAGTGATTTTGGTGCGTTACAACTTTTATCCATTGTTGAGTATATTTAGATCACTGATTCCAAAAATGCTTTTAGTTTCAACCTATCAGCTCTAGTTGTTTAGATAGAGCTTCTTTACATTATATACCAATCTAACCATACCGGTCCGCAATATAACTATATCACTCGCATACAATTAATTACGGAAGATTTTTGGATAGCTCAAACAGTCTTTTTCATGGAGCAACTGTAACTATCTAACCGTCACCCTTCATTTATGCAATGGTTACATTAGGCTCACTAATTTCCTTCCATCAGGTTACTGAATCCTCATTTCTGTGACTTACTCTGATGCAAAGATCTTGCACATTCGTGCTGATGCTCCAACAGTAGTTCGCCATCATATGCATAACCCAGTCCACGATACCGTTCTTACATTGCACTTATTTCCTGGTGAAAACGCTCACCCTGTTCCTCGCTTA
The DNA here is from genome assembly GCA_030765065.1 of Deroplatys truncata. NCBI lineage: Eukaryota > Metazoa > Arthropoda > Insecta > Mantodea > Mantidae > Deroplatys > Deroplatys truncata. Next base: position 212,430,756 of record CM060978.1, on the reverse strand, counting down.
CGTCTCCAAGACAATCTGGAAATCGGTCCAAAAGGCTGTGCAGGTGGTGTATTTTATTGCTCATGTTACAATCAAGTGCACAAAAACATGTGAGCATATTTTCTAATAGTTCATCATAGTTAGGAACCTAATATTTCTCAAGAAAATTTTCACTACCGTACAGAACGATGATCATGCAGCTGCCTCTGTATTATTCCTTGAGTCTTGAAATTCTGGCCATTTACGAGTCAAATTGTCCTGATTTTATTTTCACCATATTCAATGCAGGAAATTTTGTACATTCGTAGACAAAACGTGATCCATCTCTATTCAACGTCTTAATTAACTGCTTCATCAACCCTAGTTTGATGTGCAGTGGAGCAATATAATCTTATTTCTGTCAACCAAAGGTTCTGTGTGGATGTTTTTGTTCTCCAACGATCATGCTTTCTATAAGAGGTCATTGTATTCTCAGCCAGTGCTGATCATTAGCTCTAGAGTCCCATAGACATAAAGCATCTGTATTTGGTGCACCCACCTTGTTGTTCTAGAAGAAAATTCACCATCTTCAAATCTAAAAACATAACCATTAGTGATCGTGGTATGAGATGTTCTACAGGACTGTGGCTATTGTAGCTTGATTTTTACGCATAGCAAATGAGTGACCAATTATCATTGACCTGTGTATTTTTCCATTATTCAAAAGCACACATTTTAGGTGTGTTTGAAGCTATCTATAAATAACCACCATAATTTTATGTGTGTTTTCTTATACCTGTTTCATTAACAGTCCTACATTGGTGCAAAACATAAATTGGTTTTCTGTTGAGAAGAATGGCAGGAAATCTGTCTCTCTTTTGCGTTTGAAACTTTTGTTCCCAGTAAAAGACGTTTCTCTGCCAGGCTGGAAGCTAATTCCGATGATTTCTTTGGAGGACTAAGATCTTTAATGAGATGGTTCAGTTCCACTTGATTAAAGCCGAATGCAACTGATGAAGATCCAGCGATATCACTGTCATTTTCCTCATCATAGCTTTCAGCTCATGCATCCGCTTCTTCTGATGACTCTGGAAGACAGCTAAGTATTGGAACACGTACCTCCTCTGAATGTGGAACGGAGCTTCTTGCGGAGCGTAGATCGGGATATATCCACCTATTCCGGTTTTTGCTATTGATGCCATCTACATTCACTGAGCAGAAGTAACACTCATCTCTGTGGTTTATTTATTCTCTTCGTATCATTGGCTCCCCAAATTTCAAGCACTTCCATTTCCCATTTGTCCACTGTCGCAGTTGCGCTGTGCACATTTGACATACAATGTGAGGTACCCAAGCCTTATCTTGGTCTCCCAATTTTATTTTGAAATAGGTCAAATAAGCTCTTTTTTGTTTTGTTTTACAAAGTCAGATATGAGTTTTCTTTGCTGAATGAATGGGTACTCCCCACAGATGAAAGAAAACACATCAGGATTATCCATACATTTTCTTCAGGATCAAGCTATGTCAGCGCCTATGAAGCATATAAAAAGTGCATATAAAAAGGATAAATAAAGGTCAGAATAGTTAAAAGTATACATGCAAACAAAAACATGACTGGTGCTTGGATAAAATCAATTAGTATTATGCAAACGATCAATTTAAAAATGGTGGTCTAAAATCAAAGTAGTCAAAGTAGTAAAATGGTATCATCAATATATAATAAACTAAAGCTGCTAGAACAAAATGCATGACATCTGGTGGGTGCACCAAATACATATGCTTTATGTCTATGGGACTCTAGAGCTAATGATCAGCACTGGCTGAGAATACAATGACCTCTTAGAGAAAGCATGATCGTTGGAGAACAAAAACATCCACACAGAACCTTTGGTTGACAGAAATAAGATTATATTGCTCCACTGCACATCACCCAGAATCTGGTGAAGAATTCCAGGCACCACGACAAAATTGTTGTTCCCCAGCGTATTGCATTAGGGTAGCTCATTTAAACCTACCAAGTATAATTCATTAAGAGATACTATTTCTCGTCCCTGTTTTCATATTAATGTTTGTTTTTGTCTAACTTGTCCTGACAGATTTTAGAGATTATAAGAGCTGGTGTAATCTAGTGTTGGATAAATGTGGCAACCTTACGGAAGGGAAAAAGCCATTGAGATCTAGGGGAATTCATCCAAGTGTATGTATTTATTCCAGATGTAATGTTGCAGATAGTTGCATTTGAGTTACTGCTGGAAGCTGCACTGGCTACTTAAAATTAGACTCAAAGTGTGATCATATTTTCCAACACGGTACTTACAACAATAAAAATATACTTTAAGTAGATCCACAAATCCGCTTAATGCACAGCAACATTAGGTATTGCACAGAAGAGTTTCTTCTATATGCAATCGTCTGTATGTGAAAATTTTCAGGCAATAGTTATACTTTATCAAGGACTCTTTGAAAGTTCTATCACCACGGATGCCATGTTCTGTGACTGCTAACGTTAAAGCTGCGCGAAATAGTAATACGTCGAGTTCATTTTCAGCTTCGTAGAGCGTTTGTTATTTTCCAACAGAGTTACAACGCATAAACCATTTGCTGAGCCGGAAACATACGCGCCATAGCATTAAATCAACGGCAGAAAACAGAGAAATTAGGAAGCGTTATACGCACTTCTGCTAATTTTAATGCAGGGCAACCAGCTGTACGAAAACTAAATTTCCTTTGGAGGGAAACGCGGTGTGGCCACTAAATAATTTTTCTTGGTTGCAGGTGTATGATTACGGCCTAGCTTTATCAAAGGAAATTCAATAAAGCTGTACTTAGAAGCTTCTCTAACCGAGTTTAAAACTAGTTTCATTTTAATTCGACGTAATCCTGTTTCAACTGTAAATGAGCAGTATATTACAAACGCTAACCTATTTCAGTTTCAGGGAACATTTTCTCGGAAATTATGTATGATATAATGGTTCACCTTGGGAGGTTTTACATGAGCTACCCTACTTAGAGTAGAATGAATTGCTCTAAAGGGATGTAAGGGTATCTTATCCTGTAATGCGCATGAAGCTCCTCTAGATTCCGGATATATACCTGAAATTTGTGATAAGAATTTTGGAAATAACCTATCCATCTTGAGAAACAAATCATAAGTTTCTCTACATGATGTAATATGTATTGCCCAAAACCTGATTCCAGTATATATAACGTGTTTCTGTAATTAATGTAATGGAGGCTGAGAAAATATTTTTAATAAGAAAGAGGAAATGAGCTTAAATTTGAGAGAAACAAATATATTACCACCAGCTAAAATGCAGCTTATGAGCGCAGTTACAGGTATATACTTTACACCCAATGGAAAGCAGAAAATTGAAGAAATAGAGAAAAAAGGCATAAAAAGTTGTGTCTTACTTATTTTAACCATATATTAATACATAACGATATTGAATATATCCCCGTTTTACGATTACTTTTTTATCGCTAAAGAAGCTTTAAATTCAATGAACTTTTTTAAATTATACAAAATAAATTAGTTAAAATGCGTTAGGTTAATTAAAGTCGTTAAAAATTGAATGTGGTCATGCTTAAATTTTCAGTCACGTTAGTCATGATAAGCGAAATGAAACACGGTGACTTATGATCTAATGGTTATTCACACATTTCAGTGAAATGCCAGCACATTTCGAAGCTCTCAACAAAATACAAGGCAAAATTACGCACCTTATTTGAGGAAGACATCCACATGAAATTCCTGTTATTTTAAAAAGGAAATGGAATTAAGTTTCAAATTACATAAATATGCATTTATGTAGTGCAACTAATTCTTACTCAAAGTTATATTTCAACGTAGTTTTCTGATCTTCGGTTTAATAAATTTTTACTTTCTCTACCACTTAACTACACTAGGTGCAAAAAGTAGCCATTAAAGAACTTGCTAATGAGATTTCTACGGAAATACCTTTATGTAAACAGAAAGTAAAAAAAATATATTTTTTGAAAATGTCTGAAAAATTATTGAATTGCATGATGCATTATAATTTCCTCGCCCCATAAAATGCTTTACATGGAACAGTTGGCATAATCTTTTAGTTTCTCAAAATATGTTGTATCAGGATTTTATTTAAAATATAAGCATTATTGCAACATTAACATACCAAACATTATTGACCTCTATTTTCTGGAAATATGTACCTCTAAGTACTCTGTATCCTAATTTAATTTTATTATATAGGCTTTATAGACCTATGTTGGAAATATGTACAGCTCATTACAATATAAAATTTATTCCACCTGAACTTTATCATAACATTAGCGATTTACGGAATAATCTTTACAGTACGTTGAGAGTTTGTCAGGTTTAAATTTACTTTGGTCGCCATATCTAAATATTTGAAAATTAGCTATTGCTGATTTTTTCGCATGAACTCACGCAAACTAAAGTCTTGATTGCTTTGGAGATAAATTAACGTCCTTTAATGTGGATGTCATATCGGACGGTGAATGAACAAAATGGATGAAACGATGCTCAAATGGTCCTGGGGTGCCTAGAGCTCAGAGTTACGACTTTCGACTTTCGTTTTCTCAGAATAAGTGTAAACCCTGGTAAAAAACCTTATCCGGGTAACTCCATAACCAAGATTTGAACTTCGGAACCAATGAACGTGAGGCAGACCCCCTACCCCTACACCACAGAGGTGGGCTCAAAGAAAATTGGTTTATGCTTTAGAAAGTCACCTGCTGTTTTGGGTATTTTTCATGTAAGTACGCCCGCAGTGATAGTCTAAAATAACTCCTGCACTAACACAGAGAGAATAGTAGAATCAATTTAATATACTAGGTGAAACATACTTGTCTCTTTACCTATCACCGTTATTTATTAATTATTGCTCCAATGTAAAGAAGCTGTAGAAAGTTTGCAAAGGAATCGCTTAGCTGTTATGAAAGTAAGGTGATGGAAAATTATCTTTGTAGATCACATCAGGAAAGCTGCTCATGGCCAAATGGAATAGCGCTCGGCAATTTCTAGGATCAAACTTATTTTAAAGTTTTATTCCTTGAGCTTAAAAATTACATGATAATTAGTATTTAAATTAACTTTGATGTACTACTCCGTATTTAATAATGTAGAATAACTTCATTTATTAAACTGGCAGAATCCGCAGTTTTACTTGGCTTGTTCAGATAAATACGGTGCTTTTATCTTCCTTTCTCACTTTATTCCCCCCCTCTCTCTCTCTTATCCGTTCATTCTCGTCATTCCTATCTCTGTACCTCGTCCATTTTGTTGCTTCCTCTCCCTCTCTCCACCCTCCCTCATTCCTTATCATTTTTCATTATGGAATCGATCAGCACAACAATGTGCTATACAGTAAAGACAGATAATAACAATATAGATAACAAGAATGGAGTTCAGAATATTAGGCCCCTCAGTATTAGATAAAAGCACATGTCATTGTTGCATACCTTATTTTTTTGCTCCGAAGCGCTCTAGCAAGAGAGCAGCGAGTCCTGCGGGAGACGGCTCCTGATCCGAGATACAGCAGCAGTTCCCCTATTGTACCTAGGTAGAAATGCACTGCTCCGAGCACAAACCTGAGTCGAGAAAGAGGCTGAGGCTGAGAAAGCATATAGAGCGGGCACATGATGTAGCCGAGTGCTGCGTACATGCTAAGGGACATTCAGTAGTATTCTTAAAACTTTATTTTGAATTACATGTATGCGATGAGTCTTGGAAACAGCAGTTCCACCCCAAATTTGACAAGCATACGTCCAGTGGACGAAGTAAAGGCTTGTACAAAAGAGAACTACTCTATAGAGCTGTCAAGGACATCCGTTTTATTTGTTCGATTCATATTACATGCTGGCACTCGCTCGTTCCTCCCATCCCAACTCGTTCGAAAAAACAGCGACGATTTGCCGAAATATGGTCAAGCTTCTGGTTCATATGCCCTCTCGTGGAGATGAGCATTTGCTCGTTCAAGAGTTCACATCACAGCGGTGCTTGCTTCAGTACGTTAAGGCAAAGGAATGACAATAGACTATGTCATTTTACTGCGTTTTTGATTCTATCAACTATGTGGTCAAGATACAGAAACTTCATTATCATATTTTATCACTACACCTAAACAGCATACATAAGGAAATATGTTCCAAAATAAATACAATAAAAGTTTCATATACAATTTTATTCTCAACTTGTATGAGAGGAAAAAACTCGGTCATCTGTATAAATCAGAATTATAAATTATACTATAATGCAACAAATCAAATAATGATTCATTATTTCAGAAATTGCACAAATGTCATTAAATTGAAGTACATTACTACAAGCTACCAACCCTTAAGCAAATTCAGATTAATTACTCAAAAGTCGTTGCTTTACAGCAACAAAAGTTTTTGTAGCTGATGTATAGTCCGCTACTGAAAAAGAATTTATTGTACTTAAAACTTCGTTTCTTTTAATTAGATACAAATTAACAAAGTTGAGAAAAACTCGGTCATGACAAACGAAGATATTTGAGAGCAACTTAATGTTGCGCAGTATTAACTTAGATACAAATAAAGCCAAAGGCAGTTTTCTTAAAAGAAGATTTAACAGAACACTTCACAAAATATATATTCAGGCTGAATATGTATGACTTGCTTCTGAAGTAATTTCATGTGTACATCATTTTCAATGAAAAATGGTATATACAGGATGGACCGTTTAATATGAGAGACTGTACAATATCTCCAAAATTAAGCGTTGTAGAAAGAAATGTCTTGAATAAGAGTTGCTTCATATTATAGAGGAAACTAAATCCATTAGTCGTGTTTTATTTGGAGGACGTTGTGATGGTCATTTATGGTCAGTTTAAATTCACCCCAATTATAGATTCGAAATTTAAAAGATTAAAATTAGCATAAAAAGACCATTATAACGTCCTCCAAACAAAACACGCTATTGACATTTATTTTCTCTCAAAATATCAAGCAACTTTTATTAAAGGCATTTCTTTCTACAACACTTAGTTTTGGAGTTATTGTACAGTGTCAACTTAAATGGTACACCCTGTATAAATTATCGTGTTCTATCTTGTATGCTTTGAGCCAAAGAACCAATAATTTAAAATTCAGTTCATGGATTTCAAAGTCATAGAAGGTAGAATAGTGGGGCGATGTAAAGTAAAAATCGTAGTTTAAATTTTTTTGTGATTTAAAGCAATCTTCCAGCTTTAAATCAAAGACACCGGAGTATTGAGGGGCATCTGTAATCTGGGAATTGGAGTATCGTGGTCATAATGTGCAAAAATACCGTTATTTTATCAGTGTATATTGCGACACGGGTATATGGCAAGTGCGGTATATTGCTGTTGACGATATTGAATACCCTGAGTGCACAAATGGAATCTTGAGGCACACCAGAATTTTTCGGTTGCATAGTGTGGACAGAGTACAACTAACTTGCACCAGAAAAGTGCGATGGGAGAGAAAGCTTTCGATCACGCGATAAAGATAATCTGATAATGCCTCAAAGCTTGTGACATACTCCATCAAAGGCTTGTTGGAAGTCCAAAAATGCTGCGACTGTTGAGTTTTTTGACCTCAAAATCCCATGAAATGCCCCACAGTTGACTGTAGCAGTTAATGGGCCTTAGAATGGTGTTGTCTGAAACCAAATTGTTGTGACGGTATCACAGCCTGATCTGTAAAACGTTTCTTCAGTGCGTTTAGGATATCTTTCTCAAAAAGCTTGAAAGGCACAGAGAAGAGGATTATTATAAATTGTACAGTAAATTATCAGCTACAAAAAAATTGGTTTACGACTGGGAAATCGATCATTTTAGTATTAGCTCATCGCTTTCTAAATTAATACAGTGCCTTTATTGTTTTCTACTTCCCACGTGGGCACAAACGCAGCTCTGACTGATAACTAGAAGGCAAAGAGGGCCAGAATTCAGTTTTGGGAAGAACAATAACCTCAGATTGTTTCCATGAGTGAGGAAAATATACGAGGCGAAAAGCAGCATTACAGATGGATTTAAATAGGCTAGAGCCTTCGCGGTGAAATGTTTAAGGACAATATTAGAGAGAAGGTCGTGCCCGGGAGTTTTTTGATGGGAAGCTGCCTCATCCTCTTACATTCCCTCCCTCGCTCCCCATCCCACACCTCTCACACTGTTCCCATTTCTTTCACTATCCTATTACTTCCCGTTCCGTTTCCCTCTCTCTATCGCTATCCTTTCTCTCCTTCTTCAATTCCCTCACTTAATCGCTCCCACCTATCGCTCTCTACTCCTCTGTTTCTCCCTCAGCGTAACGTGTTACTTCATGCGGTATTTTGAAAATGGGTAATAAAACTGCTTGATCTAGTATGTTAATAAAAATTAAACATAATTTCGGAACTGTACTGTTTCGCGTAGTAACTGTTTACATGCATTAATAATGTTAGTCAAAAGTTCGTGCAACTTCCTAAATATTCATCCTATCAACACTTTTCGTCAGAATCATCATACTTAAACCATTGTTACGTAATATTTTTCATAAAACGGAATAATAAAAAGACACGTTAAACACCGATGTTTCACAACCATAATAGATTGGCCGTACTTGTGTTAAAAGGTAACACACATCAGAAACTAACTACAAAGCATGAGGGCAGTTAAATGAATTATTACGTACCCTTTCGCGGATACCGGATGTACCTGTAGATACATTAGAAAAGATGTATAACTCTATGATAAGGCCGATTTTGTTATACGGAAGTGAAATCTGGGGATGGGAAAGAGCAGAGCATGTAAATAAAACGCAGGTAGCATTTTGGAAAAGAGTTCTTGGAGTTTCACAAGGCTCATCAAAATCGGGAGTATTGAGGGAGGTGGGATGTCATGAAGACACAATACACTGTAAAATAAGAGCAGTGAAGTACTGGCTAAGGCTAATGTATGGGGATAACTCCAAACTACGATCCAAATGTTATAAATACAGCCAGAAAACCTGTCTCCTAAGTTTTGGACAGCTGATTTGGAAAGGGGTTTGAGGAGAATAAGAATGGGGTCAGTATGGCTAGGAGTTGAAACAAATTGCAAAAACATATGAAAAGGTGTTGAAAGAAGACTAAGAGACATCAACCAACAGGAAATAGAATCGAATTGTAAAGTTAAACCTTCTCTAAGTCTAGCAAATGAAATAAAATTGAATTGGGGTAAAGAGGCATATATACATAGGGAGAAAGGAAAGATCAGGAATGGCATGGTTTAGACTGGATGACTGATGATTCTAGCAAGAGAATCTGCCCATTCTGTGATTTGGAAGAGGATTGGGTATATATTTTGGCGGAATGTGCACAGTGGGAGAACCAGCGAACAATTAAACTCAAAGAAAAATTCTTAAGTCCCTCAAGAAAGAGACTGGCATGTTGGGATCTACTGGCTGACAAGAGGAACTGCAAAACATGGGCAAGTTTTTGGCTAAAGTGCGCGAAACTAGGTCAAATTTGTTCAGTTAGACAAAGGTAATTTATCTCTATTTCCCTTTATCGTGTTCCTTTTTGTTGTGTTTTCTTTCTCTGTTGTTAATTTTGTCACCCTATTGTATCTTAAGTATGCATGTACGGTCAATGACCCATGCACTAAATACTTGTGTAATAACTTCAATAATTTGAAACCAATAAAGATGTATCTCTCTCCCTCTATCTCCCCATCTATCTATATCTCTCTATAACTATTTCTCTCTATATATCTGTATCTCTATATCTATATATATCTATATCTCTCTCACTATCTATCTCTCTATATCTATCTGTCTATCTACAGGCATAAAAAAATGTTAAAAATTGGATTTTTGGCTACGGGGTAGCTCATTTTACACGTTTACGTCTATTCAATCGAAATAAAAAAGTACGGAAACATTTTTTGGTTTAAATTTTGTTGTATTGCGGCGTTAGCCCTCAAATACATCCATGAGATCATAAATTTTTGTGCTGCTAACTTTTTACCTAACTTCAATAAGATGGTAGAGTTTATTTTTAACTAGTTGTTTTACGCCAAAGTGTCCAACACTAAGCAGAAAGTAGTAAAGAAATAATACTTCATGTCCCGGTCTTTACAGCTTAGCTTCTGTTAGGTCAACTAATGGAATTAATTGTTCTTCCACACAAGCCGTGTGTTGGACAAGGTTGAAAACGTAGAATCAGACGACTGCTGGTTGCCATTGGGGTAAATCATCTAAAAACAATGAGATCTTCTTGTGATTAACTCGAAAAAGTGCGAGTCAGCTGGGGAATTTAATATCCTACTGACATATTGCCATTGTAGCTAAATGGTTAGAGTAACCGGGTGGAAACCAGGAGATCCTTGGTTCAAATTTTGGCTATGGCATTGCATTTTTCAGGCATCTGAATGTACCTTTCCAACTTTATCCTACACACATGGCTAGTGTGGATGAATAATTAATTAATCTTGAGTTGTATCGTCTTTTTAGCACGATTTTCAGCGTATATTGGATATTTTTCACTTTATCACTGAAATATAATTGGGTATTACATTACTAAAATATACCATTACTTAAACGTTAATTTTATTATTTTCTGCGTAAGTGACTATAGAGTACCATTTTTGTTTTGACAGTGTTTTTAAATGTTTGTAATCTATTGCTTCTCAAGTGTTTAGATCCTCTGGAGTTTTGTTAATTTTGACTACGGGTTTTTTGGTTAGTAAGACACACTGTGCAATGTAAAAGTTTATGACGTCGCTAAAGAAGAGACAATTTGAAGCAAACCTCCCTCCTAAGTTAGTTAGGTCCCTAAAATTGCTTTTTCAGTGTGTGTGAGAACCTTATCTTATTTAAAGACGTAAATAAGTCGTAAAAGCGTCGGCCGAGATGGACCTAAGGAGCATCTGTTGCTAACAGATTACAAAAATTACACACAAAAAATGCTGGACATAGGTGATACACAGGTATAAGAAAAACCTGTGAAATGGTAATGCGTAGAAGGTCATGTGAGTGCAACATGTGCCATTTGTTGATCTAGTATGGTTCGTTCGCCCACAAAAATACTAATACGACATAAATAGTTTTATAATTCAATTGGGTTTTGCGAAACGCGGCGGTAAGCATTAGATAAAACAAAATTGAGGTAAATAATTATTTTCGACAGCTGTGTACCTCGTGGTTCCAAATAATGTCAAGATATTTTCGTTAATACCTTATAATAGCCAACAGTGACAGTGGGCTGTCATACACGCCTAATATCATCATCGTGTCCGATATTGTTGCTGTGTATTTATGCACTAATTACCGCGAACATCAACAGTGTAGACAGGATGTCGTGGGACTGTGGATACACACATTGATCGCCCTCCATGGAGCAGATCTTTGTATAGGTATAACATTGCACAACAGGATTCTCAATGCGCAAGATTAAAGCTTAGGATTTTCAACTTTTACAAACGTTCAATCGTTGGATGAGCAGTTAAATGTCTTCTGCTAAATGCACTTAAGGTACCATTACCGCCGTCCTTTCTGGAGATAACAGGACATGTAATTGAAAATTTTCAATTATTAAACCTATAAACTTAAAGAGTTTTTCTGATATTATCAACATCAATTTCACTAAAAGTTTGTATTTATCTAGAGAAAACCAACTCTTGGCGAGAGTTAACTACGTCATGATTAGAAAAAAAGAATATAGGGTGTTACACAGGAGTGTTAGTCGAGAACTTTGATACAGGTCACTTATTTAGATAAAGAGCAGTAAGGCACTCATGAAACTTTATCTATCTGCAAGTAGTAGCAACTAGGGAATCATGGCCATACAGTGTTCAAACATTTGGAAAAAGTAAATGTTTAACCACCATATTGTCAGCCGAACACGCTAATCACTACGCTATCACTACAGCAACTGTGGTTTGTCTCTTTGATATGTTTGATTCTCCATGTCAAAGCGTCAGTGGTGCATGCTGACGCAGCATTTTTCAAATTTAAGGAGCTTATTCTTTAACTTTGAAAATAGCCTAATGATAGCTATTTTGTGCATGTAGAAGAGCAATTAACTATTTTGGAGTGAAAATCAGTAATTCATTAGCATTAAGTTTGTATTTATTAGTGCAAATACTTACATGAAAATCATTGCGTTTGCCGTCACAGATCATAGGTATCCCATCCCTCTGTAAGCCAGGGAATTTACCGTTTTGCTTCTTTCTTTTTTTAAAGTTCCCTTGTTGTACCCAGTTTGTGCTACTGTGTTTTACTATTTTCATACCGCTTATTTCCGCAACACACATACACACACAAACATCCATGCCCGTGGAGGGACTCGAATCCGCGACCCTCAGCTTGGCGGAGCGCCGGAGCGACCACTCCAGCGACCTCGGCTACGAGGGCCGGCTCCGTTGAATTCTGTATCATATATATATGGGCCCATATTCTTTGATGAAACAAAAAATGCAGTGCGATATCAGAGGTTAATTCTGAAGCCATTCTGCAATCGCTTGACAGAAGAAGGGAAATCGTATGGTTGGTTCCAGCAAGATTCTCACATACGGCTGCCGAATCATTACACGTAATAAGAGAAGTGTTTGATGACAGAATAATTAGTGTCAATTTGTGGTCTCCTTGTTCACCTGACCTAACGAGTTGTGACTTTTATTTATGGGGTTCTTTAAAAGACAAAGTGTATCGTTCCAATTCTCGCACACTACAGGAACTTAGCGAAAACATTGTGAAAGAAATTACAAGAATTCCTGCTGCTGAGCTTCGGAGAGTGAGCGAGAATATTTACACGAGATATGCTGCCAGTTTGAGAGCAGAAGATCAACATTTCCAGCATGTATTATAAGGTAAGGATTTTAGTCCGCCTCTGCCGGCGTAATTTCCCCGGTGATTTCTGGCTGTCTCGCGCAGTAGAGAGGCCGCAAGTGGGTTCGAATATATTTTAACTACCCTATAGAGAGAGAGAGGGACAGAGAGGGAGAGAGAGATTAGAAGAAATAAATAGTATAAAATACTAAAATGCTAAACAGTCAGGAAAATGTCTTATTTTACCATCTCAGCATCACAAATATTCTGCTCGATGACAGTAGTGCGTTCTCTTAATATCAGGTTTGCCACTATATAACGCAGGTTAAAGTTTTACGAACGATTACTGATCAAGAAGGTTTTGTTGATTCAGTTACAATTTTATTAAACAAATGCAAGTGAGGTGGCAAAAAGCAAGTATGCTAGGGAGTTTATAACAAATCTTGGATGGCGATAAAAATCGTGGGGATGCGCAGCCTTGATTATCTAAAACACCTGTCTTTCCGTACCATTTTGTTGGTTAAAGGTAGTATGACGTAGTAAGAGTAAGATAGTCTATATAAATTAGGTATTCAGTTTAATTACCTACACACGTTATTCATATTTAAACAGTCATCTGATTCTTGCAAAGAAAAAGTAAAGTAATATCATTGCAAGGAAACAGTCACCTGATATATAAAATCATTATCTATAAGCAAAAATTAGAAACATCAGCAATTTTAAATCATCTGGTATTTCATGTCTCCCACTGCTGGAAGGACAATGCATATATAAAACCGAATGTATTGTACCAATTGTGTGGGATAATACAAAGAACAATGGTAAACATACTTCTTAACAGAATTAACATTTAGTAAAAATATGAAAGTGGCAACACATAAATATGGATATTTATATATTTACTGTAAAGTATATAGAGATCAGAAACTTCTCATGGAGTTTTAGTGACACTCAATTGTAGTTTTGAAGCAAATAATTAAATAAAATTAACTTTATGACGATATAATTATCTTTCACTTCGGTTTGTCCTTAAAATCATTAGACTATCGAAAAGTATCCAGCTTTCAAAAACATCTGGAGTCCGAGTACTTCTGGCATTTTCTTTATTCCCTATCATAAGCAATAAATTGGTAAAATCGGAACCATATATGAAATGCGTTTACCTATGTTGCTAGGTTGATTGAAATCAGATTTTAAAGTTTAATTCCACCACAATTTGAGTTTAACTTTCCTGAAGTGAAAGATGCAAGCCATTTTGTAAACAATTAAACAAATTCAATTTTTAAGTTCAAATGATAACTTCGATACACTCACTCTTTTGCTGTGGAATAATATTGCGGTTCAAATTTAGCGGTTTATATGAAATTTCTTTCTGATCCACTGAAAAAAAACACCTGTGAATAATGGACATGGTAAACAGTGTCCATGGTTAAATCTAACGTATAGTGCAAGGGAGTACCAGTTGTTTTTCCTTTATGAGCTGAAAGTTCACAAGTCTTGCATGCTATCGTTTAGGCTAGTTAAAATGAATTCGTGTCGCATCCTTGGAAGGGGCTGAAATTAAATACCAAGTTTGGTACTTATCCGACCTTTCGTTTTTAGTATAACGTTTCCTAAAATGCCTTTTTGTACTTATGGGACCTCAAAACATGTGAAATTTTTATATCAAATATTGGGGAAATACAATTCCTTCTCTACCGAATATGCACGTAGTAGGGAAAGTAAACAGAAAAAAAAATTGCTGTGCTATATTCACATGACTTTCCTTACTCTTGTACAAACTATTTTTACAAACGCTTATTCTCCATATGCTTCATGTTAATCGAGAGATCAACATTTGTAGAGATTGTCTTATTGCTAATTTTTTGGAGGTACAAAGGGAGTATGGTAGCTTTAAGCCAGAGCCAAATCTTTTAAGAACTGGTTGCTAAGTGGAGGAGTTCATTCTCTTTGAGTGTCCAGGACATAAAAAAAGAATAACGAATTCGCATTTGAGGAGAAGAATAAGTATTCGAAAATTCAAACAAATAACAAGGATATCTTGGAAATGGTTCACTCCTTAAAAAAGAACGTATATGACAAACTGTGTTTTAACGAGTTCTACATTTTTTGTGTATAACATTTTTGTCTATTTCTTACGGTTAATCAGTTATGCAAAAACCAAAAGAGAGGGGACCTTTGGGGACATTCCCAGAAATTTTAATATATACATTTTATTTGTCACGAAAACATCTTAAATATATGATATTTTGATCAAAATGTTAGTCATTTTTGAGAAAATAGATATTTTCTAAAAATGTGTGGTGGGGGAAATATTTTGAAAATCTTCGTGTGCCATCTTTGAAAGACACTGAACCTAAATACCAAGTTCGGTACTTATCTGACTTTTCGTTTTTGAGTTATGCGGCTCACAGACACATAGACACCCACACGGACGTTTTCTAAAAATGCTTTTTTACGATTAAGTTCCTCAAAACCGGTATTTCCGGTGAAATACCAGTATCGAATTTTTGGATGGAATGTAATAGTTACCCTGCTTACTATACGTGACAGAGAAAGCAAAGATAACGCATAGCTGATATAGGATAATGTTTCGCTCAAATCTACCTATATTTCTTTACGTTATCTCAATAAGTGAACATTAGTCTCCAGCTATCAGCATGAAGTAAATTAAGAAAAAATGGTTATTTCACAGGAATTTTTCTGATAATTAGAAGAAAAGTACATTACTTTTAGAGAGTGAGGATGTTTCTGCAGGAAACTATAAATTTGAATTAAATAACCGTGCCCCATTTCCAGAGACGCCTTGAGGTTCCCGAGGGCCTTGCATCTAGACGACGTCCTTCATTTCCTGGTGTTATTAATCTGAAGGAGGCAAGAAAATTTATCTCCGCCAAGTGCTGCGGGGCGTTTGAAATTCACCAGCGCTTCTCATATCGAAGAGTTTCCAATAAGGTCGGGGCACGTAAAGAATCCTAAACTCCATTTCCTTCCCTCTTCACGCGGCTACAAATATCACACTTGTTGTAGGGGCGCCACCATCGTAAAATCGATTACTCGAAATCCGCAATGCCTTCGAGATGAGAGATTTTCTCACTGGAGGTAGAAGTTCCTTAAGATAATTCGCCATGTAAGCCAAATGTGGGACACGTGCAGAATTTTATTGAGCTTTGGAGCGGAAGTAAAAATGTGAGCTAACTTCGTTTCTACGATACCTGAATAAATGAACTGACTTTATAAAGATGCTTCTGCGGGTGCAAGTGTGCCTGTTGTTTATAGAATATATTAGTTACTGATTCAAGCAGTCAATCAAGGTAATCGTTTTCTACAGCCGCTTTAGCGTATATGTTAACAAGGCATTTAATTACGATATGTGTGTATTCAAAAGCTCTTTGTTAATGCCTCTTACGCGAGTGCATGATTTGAGACCGTAGGTCTATTCACCTCCTCCTTTTAGAGTTACTGATAAGCGTGCTAGCTCTGCTGAATTTTCTCTAATACTGCCATGTACTGTGAATATAAATGAAACATAGCAACGTTGAAATGAGAGAAAAAACAAGAATGATTAATGTGTTACGTTCACATGACCTTCTCTGCCCATTCAACAAACTATTTTTACAAAAGCTCATTCTTCTATCTACACTGGTGTGCAAAACCTAAGGACGACAGTAATCTTCGCATGCTGTGACACTACTAAGCTCGATGAAACCTGAATCATACTTAAAGGGAACTGCTATGGTATGCTATAGTAGGCAACTAAACGAAATATGCAATGGGACGAACAGAAATGCCACTTTTATTCATAGACCATAAGGTACACTAAAGTCATTACGACATGATGGCTCTAGATTTAAAGAAACTATACATGGGGCTTAAAAGGGTGTATGATCACCACGGACAGCAATGCATGCTCTACATCATGCTCCCATTTTGACCACAAGGTTGGTAAGCAGTTCTTGTGGTAGGGCGTTCCATTCCTCCACCACTGTTGGATGATCGTTGGTGCATATGGATGTGCTGCAATACGTCTCCCCAAAGCATCCCACGCGTGTTCGATGGGATTTAAATCGGGGGAACGTGCAAGCCAGTCCATTCGCTGAATACCCTCTCGTTTCAGGAGATCCTCTACATGCGCTGTTCGATGCGATCGGGCATTGTCATCCATAAAAATGAAGCCAGGGCCGACTGCACCCCCGAAAAGACCCACAGGGGGAAGGAGTACAGTATCACAATAACCTTGACCATTGAGCGTACCGTGTTCAACGATTTGGTGGTTCGTGCGCCCATGCAACATTATGCCTCCCCAAACCATAACACCCGGTCTACAACAACAATCATGTTCAAGGGCGTTCCTGGGTTCATTACGTGTTTCCACCTCTCGCCAGATGAAGGTACGTCGGGAATCACTACTTAGACTGAATCTGCTCTCATTCGAGAATAGCACACAACCCCATTCATCGTTGGTCCAATTTTGATGTTTTTGGACCATGGCAAACGATGCTGCCGATGTGCGGATGTCAATGGAACACAGCGTACTGGCCGTCGGGCAAAGAGACCACCTCTGTGTAGTTACCATGCCACTGTGTATCGTGAGATGGCTTGACTAACAGTCCTGTTAAATGTGGTTGCAATTGCACCCGCTGTTTGGCGTGGATCCCTTCTTGACTGTAGCTAAAGTAGCGGTCATCTGCTGCTGTAGTTGAGTGTGGTCGACCACCACCTCTCCTTGGAACAGCAGCGCCTGTGGTTTAGAACAATGTGAAACAATGCTGTGAGCAATTCCAAACCCCTGAGCAACACTCGTTCCACTTCGCCCTTCTTCCAGTTTCCCGATGATTTTGCCCCGTTGAAGTCATCCAAATGGTGTCTACGGGCCATGTTGCAATGAAGGACACCCTACAGTGCTCACTAATTGCCACACACCATCTTGTCCTGTTCCCGCAACTGCCCCGTGTTGCGGAACCAGACCCATTTGGCACTATAGGCTCGCTACACTCGCGCCATGTGACGTCCAGCTTTCTGTTTAGGTGTAAGAGACCTTTGGCAACATGCTCCCGTACCTTCATCTACTTCCACCAAGTAGTTCATTTGTTATGTTACTTTACCCATCTCATCCTGAGGTTTTGCAGACCAGTGTACCTCATGTTAATCGAGATAAACATTTGTTTATGAATTTATTATATTTTCTTGTAAGTACAATGGGGATATAAGAATACAGTATACTTAAGCGCTAGTCAAAACTTGTCTCAAGTTGGTCTCAATGTGATGGCTTTGAAATTCCTTTCTCTTTGCATGATTGGGAGAAAAAACGAATAATGACTTTCGATTTGAGCAAAGAAAAAGTATTTCAAAATTGATACCATAGTATAATACTTATACCCCAATTTATCAATCTCTTATATTTTACCAGTAAGCTATAAAGTGTTTTAAACACTGCTTAATTTTCTTAGAAGATGAACAATACGTCGCATCCTTTGTAAACACTCTCTGAAGTAGGCTTGTAATTTTGGGGATCGAAATTAAAAGTTGCTTAGTACAGTATGTGAACTGGTTGCTTAGAGCTACGTACTCATGAACTCCATAAAAAGGGCATGTAATCTAAGAGCATTGCAATCAGATCTATATTTCTGGTACATTAAACAACTACTCTGAAGATATGACCGAATTAATGAACAAAATATGTGCAGAGATAAACAGCATATCCCGCAATCAGAATATGCACTCGGTTCACTAACTCATGCGTCACAGGTTGGCACAGGTTTTAATCTATGCGTATACCAGGTGGCCCAACAGCGACGTATTTCACGTGTGTAGATGTTCCTCCGTGCGTTAAGAGACTTGCAGAACTCAACGGGGCAATTCCAACTAAACGCAGGTCGCTGGGGTACTGGAGCAATGGTGAGAGCTAATAAAGGTTAGGTAGCGAAAACGATTAGCGCTTCGAACTCATTGAGAGGCACTTCCAGGCTTGCACTAGAGTGTAGAGTCAGTGATGATAGACAAGAACAGTGTAAAGAGACAGAAAAAGTCTTAGAATATTGTCATTACAGTGTTTTAATGTTCCGATTTTCTACTATGCGCATATAGTAAGAAATAAATAATAATAATAATAAGTAAACAATTGCCGGTGATACAAATTACGTGATGGTTTTCGTTACGGTGCTTTAATGTTCTGATTTATACTACCACCACCACCACCACCACCACTACTACTACTAACAATAATAATGTAACAAATGCCAGTCATACGCAAGGCGTGCTTTCATGTTTGCATGGTTTTAATTGATGTTTTGACTCTATTATTGGTATACTCGTTGGTAACAATATTAATAGTAATAATAATAATAATAATAATAATAATAATAATAATAATAATAATAATAATAATAATAATGATAATAAAAGCAACGAGCAAATGTTAGTAGTACACACTATATGCCCTCATGTTTCCATGGTTTTCGTTAAAATGCTTCAATGTTTTAATTTAACCTCACAATATATGTAGACCGTAGCTTGGAGACAGGAACAGCGTAAGCACAATTTACAAAATAGCTATGGGGAATACTAATAGGTCAAATAAAAAAATCAGTTTTAATGAGTATAAAAAGGGCTCTGTATCTGTAGAAACCTATCTAAGAACTTTACGGTCTATTTAAACTGTTCTTGTCTATTATCACTGACTATACACTTTAGTGCAAGTCTGGGAACTGCCTCAGAAAGAGCGCGATGCACTAATCGTTTTCACTGATAAGCATGAGGAGTAGAACGAAATAAGCTCACGTTAATGTATCAGTTCCCCACTGATCCACGTTTACTTAGAATTGCCCCGTTGAGTTCTGCAATCCTTAATGCACGAATACGGCGCGGTTGGGCCATCTCATATACATTAAAATCTATGGGCTAAAAGGGAAGCACCTAATAATTTGTTTTCACAAAATATCGGAAAAAGTTAAAACGTATATTTGTAAATCAAAATGAGGTGAAATGGGTACTAGGAACGTCCTTAAAAATCTTAATTCCAAATATACGTTTTAACTTTTTCCGATATTTTGTGAAAACAGGGCCGGTCCTCGTAGCCGTGGTCGCTGGAGTGGTCTCTCCGGCTCTCCGCCAAGCTGAGGGTCGCGGATTCGAGTCCCGCCACGGGCATGGGTGTTTCTGTGTGTATGTGTGTTGCGGAAATAAGCGGTATGAAAACAGTAAAACACAGCAGCACAAACTGGGTACAACAAGGTGGAAAATATTCGAACTGAATTAGGACAACCTGGATCTTTGATTTGAGATGATCAAATTTATAATATTATTGTTACTGTCTTTCTTTAAGAAGAAAATTTAAAACTTCCTTAACGAAAATTCTACCAAGCATGACGAGGCACATTTAGGTTTATTTATATCTGCTTTCACGTAAGTACAAGAATATTAAAGAAAAAGAAGATATTTAATATAATTTAAAGAATCACGTTTCTTTTAATGTTACTTAAATATTTAGATATATTAATTCTTATTGAATGTACACATTTAAGAAATACAGAAGTTCGTAGAATATAATAATTTTGAAATCATCGCTTATGCTGGTGACGCCGGGAAAGGCCAAGGGAATGTTTGAGGGTAGAAAAAGTAATTCATTAGTAAAACCATTCTTAACACCCAATATTTGTTTTTATATATTTGCAATATATAAAGATATGGTCACCGTGTTCTCATAGATTCCTAGTTCCCGAGGTCGAGGGTTCAAACCCGGCGGAGGGCGACGATTTTTTCGGGCGTAAAAATCCTTAGCATGGCTTCCCTCTGAAAGCAAGTAAAGCAGGTGGTCCCGTGCGTAGTAGACTTACGACACGTAAAAGAACCTCAGGCATGATAAAGAGGCCTCTGAGCAAAATTGCCGGTCTTTCCGCCCAATATAGAATAGGACGCTATCTATAGAGCGTCTATAAATAAAACTCAATTTAATTCTTAATTTTTCAATAGTTTTTCCTCTATTTGAGAAGCATAGTAGGTAACCTTTTATTTAAACGATAACCCTACTCTTTTCGTTACATTGCGGTACCTCTGCGTTCTTGGCATTTTCCAATGTAGGATTTAGCGCTCTCTCTTGGTGGGGCAATTGAAGGCTAAGTCTTATCGCACGATCGCTATAATAATTTTTCCACGTATACGGGACATCGCAAACAGAGGGTGTTGTCACGTGAATAGGAAATCGAATTTCCTTAAGGTAATCCTCCACGATACCAGTTTTATGGCATGCCACGTTTCTTGCGGACTACAATTGTGGCACTTTCTGTTTACACTCAGCACGCAAATTTGCAGATTTCGTGTTGCGCCACTAGAAAAGTGGCATGTTCCATAGAAATGTTGCACGAGCGTTTACACGATGCTATATTTGGGGCGGAAATTTTTGTGCATGCCACTTTCTAGTCAGCTGTGTTCTTCGTGTGGCGAATATGTCGGCTGAAATGAAGTTTTGTCCGCAGCGTGTTTGTCTCTTATTTTACTTCGTCGACGTAGGGAAAAACGTAAAGAGCGGCAAGAAAATGTTGGGTAAGAGAGTGGATTCTAACGTCAATATTGTGGGGTTGTAAGCAACTATGACTTCTATGAGGTATATAAAAATTTTCTTTAAGAATTTCCTTCGCATATCACCGGTTGATTTTAAATATTTGCTTAGAAAAGTGGCACCTGTAATACAAAACCAAGACATGATAATGAGAAAGACAATACCTCCAACAGAACGTCTTGTGTTGACACTGAGATTTCTAGCCACAGGTAATTCTGCTTAAAATAACGGAGCGGAAACATTACCGAGTTTAATACATAACACGTTCGCCTGTCATTATTTATAACTATACAATGAATGTGAGTTTTTTAGGCAGCAGCTATCAGTCACAGATGTATTTATTTGAGTAGTACGACTTTGTGCCGTTGCAAAGAACAGTAAGTATAAATCCTCATACTGCAGCAAAAAAGTTAGGAATTCAAGAAGTATTTTTGCCGTGAAGGAAAGGTTCCATGACAATATCGCTATATTTAAATTGAGTATGTTGGTACTCACCAAAGAATATATTCATCTACTGCAACATTATTGGTGCTGGTGTGGTAAAACAAACAGTAGTGCATCGTAAAATTCCCATTTTGTTTTATACTTGTCTTTTGCACTATTTCCAGTTTTTCCTGCCTTCATTTTGTTCGTTTCATTGGTGAACTAGGTTCTAAACCTGTG
Organism: Deroplatys truncata; assembly: GCA_030765065.1. Taxonomy (NCBI): domain Eukaryota; kingdom Metazoa; phylum Arthropoda; class Insecta; order Mantodea; family Mantidae; genus Deroplatys; species Deroplatys truncata. Next base: position 212,408,801 of record CM060978.1, on the reverse strand, counting down.
GATATTTACTTTAATTTCTTCTGCTGACATGTTGAACTCTACTCCTATATCATGTAACGCATTTTATCACTTTTGTTTATTTCTGTAATCCGCAGTGTCTACTCTCTACAAGCAATCTTTGGTCTCAATCAGTTCAATCAACTTCTTTGTCATTTCCTTCGTATTTATTGTTATAGACATTATTAGCGTACTACAATAAATAGTTCATATGGTTAAGGAAATAAAATGCACGTATCTGTCTTAATTCTGTATTTAGTGTAACACGAACTATAATCGTTGTACCTACCTCTCAAACAGCTATTTAGTATCACAGCAGAAGTTGCACGGAATACGCCACAAAAATTTTCTAAACCGTTCAAGCCACTTTCGCACATTTCTTTTTTCGCTGCTTACACCAAGCAGTTTCCTAAGTTGAACGCCACTTAGAAGTTGCGCTGAATTTGAGTTGCACGTGGAATTTTCCTGCTTGCTTGGCAGTTTACACGGTGAAACTCCACTTTTCTTGCGCAGTTCGAAGTTGCATCGTGGACGAGTACCTTTACTCGTGTAATTCCCGTGACTAGGAGTCATTACTTTAAGATTCTGAATGCACCCTGGCAGGACTATATCGGTATGGGATTAAAACCTAATATTCTGCACTGGAAACGACTAAACGATTAAATGTCTTTAGTAATTCAAAACAATTGTGTTCCTAAACAGTAAGATGTATTAAAGTACTGCCATGGTGTTAATTTATTTTGATATTGTTTAAACAGTACTTTCAGATATTTCATACCCATAGTAATTCATTTAGTTTTTAAAATTACAATAGCACTTAAGAGTTTTACGTAAAGAGGGAGGTAGATATTTCTCAAGAAAAATTGCCCACTTAAATGTTACCGCATTTGTTAAATCCTCGTTAAATTCACAGGAAAAGGAAGGGGAAATAGCTTTATGGTCTGCTTTGCAACAGTTAATTGGTCGCAAGGGAACTATTCATTACATCCAATTAGTACACAACACCTTCATTAAATGGGAACACAAAACGGCTTCTAAGCAGTAAAATATTTCTAACTTATTTATCTACCTCAAGGAAAAAAAACAAATTAAAAAAATATTTACTTACAGAGGAAATCATTTACTCGTAATTATATTTTTCCTAGTTGTTGTACGAGATATTCGCACAAGATTTAACTTCTCTATTTGCTATCTTAGGCTCCACTTAAAAGGATAGTATGGCATTTTAGGTCCTTTGAACAAAGGGGAGGTACTAATGTGGTAAAGTATTACAAAATATAGTATTATTAGTATTATTATAATTGTATAACGCACTTGTAACGCCGTAAAAAGTGTTGTTCTGCTGTTTGCTACCTCACAACCGGTAATTATCATATGGCAGACGCAACTACGAAAGAAGCAAGCAAACATCTAGTCAGCGATCACGCAATCCCAAGAAACCATACCTGTGTGTCTCGTCGCCTCAAGCTCACTGGAATAGTACAGAGCGTTAGCTACACTATGTGATCAAAAGTATCCGGACACCCCACAAACATATGTTTTTCATCTTAGGTGCTTTGTGCTGCCACCTACTGCCTGGTACTCATTATCCGTGACCTCAGTAGTCATTAGACATCGTGAAACAGCAGAATGGGACGCTCTGTGGAACTCGCGGACTTCGAACGTGGTCAGGTGATTGGGTGTCACTTGTGTCAGAAGTCTGTACGCGAGATGTCCACACTCCTAAACATCCCTAGGTCCACTGTTTCTGATGTGATAGTGAAGTAGAAACGTGAAGGTACATGTACAGCACAAAAGCGTACAGGCCGACCTCGTCTGTTGACTGACAGAGACGGCCGACATTTGAAGAGGGCCGTAAAGAGTAATAGGCATAACATCTATCCAGACCGTCACACAGGAATTCCAAACTACATCAGGATCCACTCCAAGTACTATGACAGGCGTGAGGTGAGAAACCTTGGACTCCATGGTCAAGCGGCTGCTCATAAGCCACACATCACGCAGGAAAATGCCAAACGACGCCTCGCTTGGTGTAAGGAGTGTCAACATTACACGATTGAACAGTGGCAAAACGTTGAGTGGAGTGACGAATCACGGTACACATTGTGGCGATCCGATAGCAGCGTGTGGGTATGTAAAATAACAGGTGAACGTCATCTGCTAACGTGTGTAGTGCCAACAGTGAAATTCGGAGATGGTGGCGTTATGGTGTGGTCGTGTTTTTGCTTTGCGTGGCACGATCACAGCGCAGACTTACATTGTTATTTTAAGCACCTTCTTGCTTCCCACTGTTGAGGAGTAATTCGGGGATGGCGATTGCATCTTTCAACACGATCGAGTACCTGTTTATACTGCACGGGCTGTGGCGGAGTGATTACATGACAATAGCATCCCTGTAATGGACTGGCCTGCACAGAGTTCTGACTTGAATCCTATAGAAGTCATTTGGGATGTTTTGGAACGCCGACTTCGTGCCAGGCCTCACCGACCTACATCGATAGATCTCCTCAGTTCCGCACTCCGTGAAGAATGAGCTGCCATTCCTCAAGAAATCTTCCAGCACCTGATTGAAAGTATGCCTGTGAGAGTTAACGCTGTCATCAAGGCAAAGGGTGGGCAAATACCATATTGACTTCCAGCACTACCGACGGAGGGTGCCACGAACTTGTACGTCATTTTCAGCCAGGTGTCCGGATACTTTTGATCACATAGTGTATATTGCGGAACCGCGGGTCGTACACATGGGTATGCCGCGCAGTCTTTTACGCTGGACGTTTTCCATTTTAAATCTCCTCGCGTTACTTAATCACGTGATAATAACATGCACAATAATGAGAATTAAGGTTGTTATTAGTGGTGTTGAAAGTAATGTCCATCTACATTGGGGATTCCTGGTAGCTTGGTTAAAATTTCATTCGCACGCGTAAATTCTTCTTGCGTAATTCTCATAATTTATGATCTTGTATTGTCCGTAAGTTTGTCTATGGTTAGGGAATTGTTTCTGTAAACTTTTACTTATTAGGGCTCGGCCTATTTCGTCAAGTTTTTCCTCCGTTAGAACATTTCGTTTTTGCTTCTTAGGTTTAGCGATCTCGTTGTCCTAAACTTGTTAACCAGATGTCTAACAGTCTATCAGGAACTTCAAAACCAGGAAAGTTCCTCTGAAATTGTCTTTGTCTATATGATTAGGTTTTTACGTATGTATTGTTCAAGCGTGAATTTGTCGATAGGCATTTAGTAAACTAAGAAGACAAGAATAGCAACAATAACAAGCACACTCTTAAGCAAATCACACACAACACAGATGTCGAATAAATTTTCCCCTTTGAGATGCACAAACTCTAGTGCTTACACCACGACGAGAAAGTAGCAATGACGAAGTAAGAGCTAGATCACTTTGGTGTAGGTGGGACATGCGTGCATGTGATCTATAGCCCCAGCTTTCAGTGACCGCTTTGCATATTCTGATACATTTGCGCTAAGTGCATCATTCGAGACGAGGAAGAGGTATGAAAATACGAGAGACGAATTAATTATTTACACTTCCAAATTTCTGAAAAGCACTTAATGCATGTGTATAGCCTACTGTTTCCGACGATAGTGAATATAAAAAGTGCTTATGCCAAAATAACATTAATCACTATCAGCTCTTCAAAAGCAGTAGCGAGGTCGACCGCGCTAGCCTCTACGAACTGGTGTTTCATTAGCCACACCTGGCAAGTGTTGACCAAGCCAGTCAACAGGTAGAGGCCAGGGTACTGCTTGCGCCGAAAGAGTTACATTGTTTAAATGCTGCATGAATGAAACCGTAAGTAAACCTTAAATAAAGGGAAGTAAAGTCGGCAAGATTTAAATGGTAAAATTCAACTATCAAGTATTGCAAGTCTTCCACAAAAGATATACATATAAATAGTTGGACGATTAAATAAACTTTATTAAAATCGGCAGTAAAAATTCAAAACCCACCGAGTCCAGGAATTTCAACTTCCCACGCATGATAGTAGGAGCGGGAACTAGATTAAAGCACTGTCGTCGAAAGTAGTATATTGCCATACAGGTGCCATAAGTGCATGATTGTTGTTCTCCGTACTCTAATGGTACCATGCTAGCCGCTAGTTCCCGAAGTCGTTGGTTCAAACGGTGGAGGCGATGTATGCTTTCGGGCGTAAAAGTGCTTAGTATGGCTTCCTTCGGAAGGGAAGTAAAGCCGATGGTCGAAGATTTCCGGCACATAAACGAGCTTAGCCAGATAAAGAGGCCTCGGAACAAAATTACCGGTCTTTCACGCGCAATATGGAATGGGACGCTAAGGACCACAGCAGTTAAAGAGCGTCCATAAATAAAACTCAATGTAATTTAGTCTATTTATGCAAAACTGCGGTAATGATGCACTCGATTGAACTTGAGCAGCTCTGCCTCCACTTGGTCGCAGGTTCGGACACATTGTTGTAGTTGTCGCAGTAATCGGCTCGTGTTATCTTATTTACTGGGCACCTGTTATTGTTTTATTATTTTGAATTTGGGTTCTTTGTCCTCCGGCTAGCTATTATTACTCAGTCGAGCAAATATCTCTGAGCAGGGCGTGTAAACGGAAAGGAGTTGTTACTAAAAGATAACACTGATAAAAGAATTTATTTTCACACTTTTATTGCCGTCACACCTAATAAATAATTCACATCTTTAATCTTTATACACGCCTGACTGAAACTGTTATATTTCCGAATGTAATTACTCTCGTATTAGTTGCCGCGTACTTCACATTTTGTAACTAACTTTACGACGCGAAGATTCTTCCAAACTGAATGACGTGCACTTCACAAGAGATTCTTCAAGATTACGCGACGTATATCTCGTGAATGATTCTTTAGAACTGCGTGAAACATGCTTATGGCTCGAGAATGTATACTCCTTCTCCCCGAAATGCTTAAACATTATAATAGAGCTACTATTGATTACCAAATCGCGCCAACATTAGCGTCTGTTTTGTCAGCCAATCACAATTACTAACACATATGCTCTAGGGAAGGTATTCCCTCCATTTCTAAAGAAAGGCACGCTACCCTGACGTCATTTGTTTGTCACTTCTTAGTGATAAACAACTCGCCCCATCGGTTCATTGTTACCCACTCCTATTGTCAGTTTCAGTGAGGCCGTGTAAACTTATTTCCTAGCAATGCTTATGGCTAACAAACATCTAAAATCATTGTCATACAATAATGTTAATTTACACTACAATCACTATGGCATTCACAGTGTTGTTATATAAAATACTGCCCAACCTCACATTTTCAGTACTCTAACAGACAAACCATACTTATACAAACGAAACACTTTGGGAGTTTCACTGAGATGTAAAGATGGACTTGTATACTAATTTTGGATACAAAATTCCTGTTCGAGCCGAAGCCATTCCCTTGAGAGCGAGAGAGAAAGCAGGGTGTTATTTATTCTTTATTATAAGCAGTTTTTGTGCAAAGGGTTGTGGAGCTACACCTGGCGACATTTGAATTTTAAGGCAAGGGGATGCATTTCTACGCGCTATGGTTACTACCCACCGGTAAGTGAGGACCACTGGGAGAGATACATTTCCTAGCAATTTCAGAACGCTATGAAGTGGTGAACCCTGTAACTAAGCTGTAGAGATATTCGTAATGGCAGTATACTTTTTTTTAGTGTAGAAATTCCATACGCGACCTACGCACTTGTAGTGTGAGGGTATTTTAAGGACAAAGAGCATGTGTCGCTATGACAATAGGCCATGATTGATCTACAGAGCTATCTCATCAATTATTCATCCTCTGCTACAGCACATTTGACAAAATCTTGCACACTATAAGCTCGGCATGTGTTAGTTGCTTAACACCAAACCTATCAATATCCAGTGATATTGCCAGTACAGTAATTAACTCGTTTGGCAGTACTGAATTTCAGGTACATTATGAAAAAAATCTGACGTGATGCATTCACACGACCCTCTCTACCCTCTATCGTTTATTATTGGGTATACAAACTAGTCTTACTAAAGCTTATTACTTTCTCTACTACGTACAGTAAGTAGGGGAAGTATAGCATTTTATCAAAAAATTCGCTACCGAGATTTCACAGGAAATACATGTTTTGAGGTGCACTGAATTCATGTAAACCATTTCTGGAAACATGTCCGTGTGTGTGTCTGCGTGTCTTTTTGTGTGTGTGTGTGTGTGTGTGTGTGTGAACAGCATAACTCGGAAACGAACAGTCGGATAAACAGCAAACTTGGTATTTAGGTTCAATGTCTTTCAGAGATGCACACGAAGGTTTTCAAGAAAATTTCCCGACCACAGATTACCCTTTACATGGAACATTTTTCGAAAATTTTAATTTTCTCAAAAATGGCTCTAACGATTTTGAATAAAATACCATAAGTTGAAGACAGTTTTATGGCAAATGAATTGTACATCTCGAACTTTCTGGGAATGTCTCTAAAAGTATTCTTCAATGTAAACGACTTTTGCATAAGGGATAGACAAAATGTTACTACACAAAAAATGTAGATCGCGTTAAAATACACAATTTATGTCATACTTTTTTTTAGTGAACCATTTTCGAGATATTATTTGTTTTCGCTTAAACTTTCCAATACTTATACTTTTTCTCAAATGGGAATTCGTTATTCTTTTTTTTGTCCCGGTAATGCAAAGAGAATGGAATACTGGATATAGCAACCAGTTCTTAAAATATTTGACTATTGCTTAAAGCCTAGCAATTTCCCTTGCATCTACAAGAAAATTAGCAATAAGATTAACATCTATATTTCGATTAAAATGAAGCATATGGAGAATAACGTTTGTAAAAATAATTTGTATAAGAGTAGAGAACGTCATGCGAGTGTAACACATCAGATTTTTATGAGAAGGTATCCACACAACTCTTCACTTTGTATTGTCTATTCAACAGTTAGTTTATTCCACTTGTTTTCTGTCTACTGCCAAACAAAAATAAAGACATACATGCTGCTTTTTTATTCACTAGCCTGTAAATGCAAAGAACGTAGTTTTACATTCAAGCCTGAAAAACTGATTGCTAACTACGAAATTGCTATTCATGAAGCTATCAAATCAGTGTGGTGTGAATATGTAGATCTTGGTTGTCGATTCAATCTAGGATAAGCTTTGTAGCGTAAGCTACAATGTCTAGGAGTGACATCTGTGTACAAAGTTCGAAACTCTCCGGATGGTAATGGCTTTGACATTTATTTAGACTTTCATATCTAAATTCACATGAAGTAGTAGAGTGTTTTGCAATCGACATGAGTGTGGATAAGCCTACGAACAGACAAGTTCGATCTGTCCTGTGACTGTTTAGTTGACACTTATATTTCAGAGGATGCGAAATTACCCCCTAATACATGGACTGAACAATCATCTTCATTATTGCACGCTACTAATGCATATGAATTATTTCACAGGCATTTCAGTTCATTGTTTTACTGTAGTAATCCTGATATATTCACTGCAAGCATTTCAGTCTGAAATGTGCGTAAATACTAATGGAATTTCTGACGCTCTCCCAAAACGAAAATGTTCCATCGAAAAGCAAGAATTGATTGAAGCATGTAAGGAAACTAATAAATGTACCCGCCTGGATAACGTAAAAAGTATAAGTCACAAGAATATGTCAGTATATTAATTTTGGCATAACATGTTGGATGCAAAGTTTTTAACCACACCCGTCCAGTCGTCCTCCGTGGAATAGTGGTACCGTGCTAGCCTCTAATTCCCAAGGTCGCGGGTTCAAACCCTGCGGAGGGCGATGGATTTTTTCGGGCGTAAAAATCCTTAGCATGACTTTCTTCGGAAGGGAAGTAAAGCCGGTGGTCCCGTGTCGTAGATTTACGTAAAAGAACCTCAAGCCTGATAAAGAGGCCTCTGAGCAAAATTACCGGTGTTTCACGCCCAATATAGAATGGAACGCTAAGGACCATAGTAGTTAAAGAGCGTCCATTAATAGAGCTCAATTTATTTATTTACACCTGTCCAGTATTCCAGCTCTGGGTAGTACTAAACTGCCAGTCAACAGTCTGGAGTTAATAAGCAAGACAGAAAATTGTTATCCAACGTTACTACCAAATTCTTCTTCTTTCTCTGTTTAACCTCCTCTTATGTAGGACTTACACCTCCCAGGACTTACAGGTGTGTGCCTGGGGTCAGAGGCCCGTCGAGGAGCAGACACTCATGGAACAGACTTACTACCAACATGGCTAAATAAAATGTCAGTATGACCGTCATCTCTAGAAGATATAAAGTGGCTCGAATCCAAAACTGAATACGGGACAAATGGCTCAAAATCATCGTTACGGCCAGATATATCGTTCAAATCCGTTACCGCGGATCCACACCCTTACTGATCCACCCGCAGATTATCCATAAATTACTGTATTTTACAGTAAAATGGGTTAAAGCTAATCTGCATCCACGAATAACTTCTGCTGTGATGTATTGCCTTATTTTAATTAAATCTGTGACTTATTTTTATGGTCTGTAAAATAAGAGTATAATTTATATGTATCCTTGCTACGCCACATAAATAAGCTCGGACTAAAATAATTAGTGTATATAATTGCAAAGGACATAAAACTTAATGCATCATTTGGTTTTAGGAGCTCAATTAACGAGAGTTGGAAATTATTTACTCTTTTGCTAAAGGCTCTTTCCATAAGGTTTTACAGGTAATCTGAAGCACATGGCGCATTTAATGAAAATGTAGTTGAAAAAAAGACCAATTACCGTAGTTTAAACCAGGGGCACTCAGCTGTATGACTTCCTGGTGCTGCTAGTTTATGCGGGCCACGGATTTATTGATTCTCAGCCAGGAAATCCTGTAAACCCTAAAGCTAACTAATTCTCCTATTAATTATCGATAAGGCTTTTGGCGTTTCGAGAGATGGCCTGAAATTTGATTGCGCCTGCAGATTTTGTATACACAATTCTGCAAAATATTGCTGGCGAAGAGGTACGTGCTCACGAAGGCATTAATTCACTGTACTGAACAGAATGAACCAATTCAGTTTTACTCTCTCTATCACCTGCTATGGTAGGTGGAGCAAACAGCGCAATTCTCTTAAAATTCGACGTTAATATTTCACCGGAAACAGGTGTTTTGTGGTTTGTGAACACAAGAAAAAAATAAATAGATTATCTCGGAAATGGTTAACGTCACCAAACAATTTTATTCAATATAAATTGGGTACATTGATGAGTTCTATATTTGTTGTTCAGCAAGCTTTTGTATATTCCTTACGGCTTACTGATTTTACAAAAGTCACTCAGAACGAAGAGGTCTTCAAGTATTAACAGAAAATTTAATATATACATTTCATTTGTCATGCAAATACAGGTTGGAAGGGAACCTATTATATTCCTTCTAATATGTATACTTCATAGAGGTATTACAAGCACAAAAATATAAAAGCATTTTGTTTTGTGATCAGCCATTTTCGAAAAAAAAATAGTTTTTTTTTCCAAATTAGATGGTTTATTTCACTAGCAAGCTAGTAGTTTTTTACTTGTAAACTGGATAATTTAAGTATTTGTGACCTAGTTTCTGTATTAACTATGTCTCATTATACAGGTTTTGAAATCCTTAATTATTTTCTGAACCGTTTCGCAGACTTCAGGTGATTGGAGACTAGGTTAGGTAGGTCAGTGTAATAACCGACCTCCGGTAGTAAAAAAAACAGCATACCCGAACTCTGAGGTGGGGGGACTAGCGGTTTTGTTTCCCAGACGACCCTTTATCCAAAACAGCACGACGAAAAGCGGTGTAATGTTTTGGCGAAATAAGTACAATCCGGTAGCTATTGATCTACACTAACAGTATGGAAGTAATGCCTTCATTGTCCATTAGCGTTTCGCGGTCACTGACTGAAAAAACACACCGTGTTTTCTTAGATTTACTAGAAGTTGAATCATTACAATGGTTAACAATGAAAATGTTAAATAATTTCTGCTGATTCTTCTGTATTTGAATCTGTCAAATCCAAAACTGAAGCCAAAAATCTTCCATCGCCTACCATTTTTTGTAAGATTAACAAAAAAACGGTTTTCTTATTTATTAACATGGGGCGGTAAATGTGCTGATTAAAAGAAAATTTATTTAATTAGGTCAACAAATGACATATTTACTTTAGGCGATTGTTGTCTGCGACTTCAGAAATGACAACCTCCCAAAGATACGGTTTTCTCGACCAGGTCAATGTTTACTCCAACAACAGGTAAACAAGGTCTGTTACAGCTGGAAAGGATCTGCATAGTTGACAGAGGAGTAGAAGCATTACTTAATGAAAGAAGCTAATCCTGTGCGTTTTCAGTTGTGAATTAACAAGTGTAGTTTTGCCTATTATTGTTTTTTTAACCATTGTGATTTAGAATGAGGGTAATGTCTCGCAAATGTGTAAACGATAAACATTTTTGTTATATTTGTGGCAAGTTCACTTTAAAAGCGCAGAAGCGGAATTTGAATTAAAATAGCTTATGTGTGTTATTTGGACAATAAAGTAGACCAGAATAAATTCTGGGCTCTGGAAATCTGTTGTGCTAAATGTGCAACATTATTAACCGGTTGGTTAAGTGTGTCCCGTCATATGTCTTTTGCAGTTCCTATGATATGGTGGGAATCTAAGAATCATATAACAGACTGCTACTTCTGCTTTTGCTTGACAAATATATCTTAAATAAGTTAAAAAGTCCAAACATGCAGTTAAATATCCATCATTAGAATCAACAATTGCATAGTGTATCATTGACCAGGCCTTCTCATAGCAACTCCACCAGACGGCAGAAATGAGACTGAAGATTTTGAAAGCGTTGACGACATTGGTGAATTACAACAAAAGAGTAACCCAGATTTTGTGGAAGGAGTTACCATAAACGAACTACACTTTCTAACACAGGAGGATCCAATGATTTGGTTTGTGATCTTGGGTTATCTAAAAGTAAATCCGAGTTCCTTGCTTCAAGATAGAAAGGCTGCATCACATGTAGGTTGGCAGCAAAGTAAGTTCTTTCCGTCAACGCCTAAAAGAATTTCAACATTTATTTTCTAAATAGGAGGACCTAGTTTTCTGTAATAATGTTGATTCTTTGATGGAGTCTCTGGGTATTCAATATAAACCTGAATATTGGCATTTGTTCATTCACTTTTCAAAAGACAAGCTTGAAAGGTGTCTTGATACATAATGGAAACCAGCTTCCATCGTCCACGTAGTTGGTATGAAGGAGAGTTACGTGAACATGCATCTCTTGCTATCCAGTATCCAGTATGATGACTATTCATTGCAGATACACTACGTAATCAAAAGTATCCGGACACCTGGCTAAAAATGACGTAAAGTACGTGGCGCCCTCCATCGGTAATGCTGGAAGCCAATATGGTGTTGGCCCACACTTAGCCCTGATGACAGCGTTCAATCTTGCAAGCATACTTTCAATCAGGTGCTGGAACGTTTCTTAGGGAATGGCAGCCCATTCTTCACGGAATGCGGAACTGAGGAGAGGTACCGATGTAGGTTGGTGAGGCCTGGCACGAAGTCGGCGTTCTAAAACATCCCAAAGGTGTTCAATAGGATTCAAGTCAGGACTCTGTATAGGCCAGCCCATTACAGGGATGTTATTGTCGTGTAACCACTCCACCACAGCCCGTGCAGTATGAACAGGTGCTCGATCGTGTTGAAAGATGTAATCGCCATCCCCGAATTGCTCTTCAACAGTGGGAAGCAAGAAGCTGCTTAAAATATCAATGTAGTTCTGCGCTGTGATCGTGCCATGCAAAACTACAAAGGGTGCAAGCTCCCTCTAGGAAAAACACGACCACACCATAACACTACCACCTCCGAATTTATTTCACTGTTGGCACTACACACGCTGGCAGATGACGTTCACCGGGCATTCGCCATACCCACACCGTTTTGCCACTGTTCAATCGTATAATGTTGACGCTCCTTACACCAAGCGAGAATTCGTTTGCCATTTTCCTGCGTGATGTGTTGCTTATGAGCAGCCGCTCGACCATGGAATCCAAGGTTTCTCACCTCACGCCTAACTGTCATAGTACTTGGAGTGGATCCTGATGTAGTTTGGGTTTCCTGTGTGATGGTCTGGATAGATGTCTGCCTATTACTCTTTACGAACCTCTTCAAATGTCGGCGGTCTCTGTCAGTCAGCAGACGAGGTCGGCCTGTACGCTTTTGTGCTGTACATGTCCCTTCACGTTTTCACTTCACTATCACATCAGAAATGGTGGACCTAGGGATGTTTAGGAGTGTGGAAATCTCGCGTACAGATTTCTGGCACACTGAGCGTCCCATTCTGCTATTTCACGATGTCTGTTGACTATTGAGGTCACGGATAATGAGTACCAGGCAGTAGGTGGCAGCACAATGCACCTAAGATGAAAAACGTATGTTTGTGGGGTGTCCTGATACTTTGGATCACATAGTGTATGTGCAGATTTTAAAGTGATAGCTATCTTCCTTGGATTACATCTTGGCTATGAAAATTTTTTCTGTTTCTTGTGCATCTGGGATAGTACAGATAAAAACAAGCATTATGTTAAAAAAAAAGCTGGCCAAAGAGAAAAATCATTCAATCCAGGACACGAAAATATTGTTAATCAACCACTTTTAAGTGCTAACAAAATCTTATTGCCTCCATTACACATCAAACGAGGGTGGATTAAGAACTTTGTGAAAACAATGGATTGTGAAGGGAGTGCATTGCGTTCCTGAAACTAAGTTTCCAAAGATAAGGGAAATTAAAAGAGGGAATATTTGTTGGCCCTCAAATTAGAGAACTTATGAAGGATTCGCAGTTTGAAAGCCTGCTAAATATTCAAGAACGAGCTGCATGGTTCCATTTCAAAAACATTCTTATAAACTTTCTAGGATGCTTCAGGTCTGAATATCACAGAGAACTTGTCAGTGGGTTGATTGAGAACAACTACATCATGGGATGTAATATGTCTTTGAAAGCACACATGTTTGTTTCCCATCTTGACTTCATCCCTGAGATCCTCGGCGCTGTCAGCGACGAACATAGTGAGCTTTTTCATCAAGGAAATCGCTGAAATGTAAAGACGATACCAGAGACAATGGGTTCCAAATATGTTGGCAGACTAATGTTGGACACTAACGAGAGATATTCCTCAAGCAAAGTACAGTCCAAAATATACTTCACGTTCATTTTAGGTGCGAAAAAGGTATTTAGACTAAGGTGCCTCACTACCTAAAATGTATAATTAGCAGAAATTTTATTCATGCGGTTACTCAAAAACTATGGGTAGTGGAAACGTCTGTAAAAATATTTGAAATCAGCACATAAATGAATCACCCATTGTACTTCTTTTAATATTAAAGACCTTAAATTTTGATAATTTAAACTGAGTCGTTATGTATTAATTCCCATCACATTTGCGCTAGATGTTAACTAAGGAGAGTATCACCCACGCTCCCAACTACCGGTCGGCTGCTGCTGTGATGTTGCCAGCGCGTGCGTTTTATGTTCTCGAAAAACCTAAAATATCTCCGCAGAAAATGGTCATAAAAGGAATGAAACATACAATATATGTTCCAAATATTTAGGTTTGTAAATGGTTTAAATTAATACAGTTAAATCCCTTACAGCCGGCGTCTTAAACATGTGTTGTTTTATTGAAAATTATTAGAGCCTTTTTAGAAATTAAAAAAGAACGAACATTTTTCCATGTGAAGGGTAGTTTGAGATGTGGGATTTCCTTGAAGATGCTGAACTTAATACCGAGTTTGGTATTTAACCGCATTATTTCGAGTTATGCCGTTCACATACAGACACACACACCACATACATAGGCTTTTTTTCCAAAAATTGTTTTTGGGGGAAATTCAGGGAGTCTTTCCATATTTTACCGCGAAATATGGATATAAAATTTTTGGGTAGAATGCATACTTGCCTCAGAAAAGTAGCACAGAAAGTAAAATGACAGCATTATGAAATCCATTGTATTTATTTTTGTTTTGTTATTATGCTTGTTGCCATAAGCTCAAGTGATATAACACTATAGTTGTTATATCACAGTGCTCTAAGCGTTGTGTGTTTTATATGTGCGTTTACGGATATAAAAGGTACATATATCAAAGAAAATAAGGGACAGATTGTGGGTGGGTAGATATAAGAACAAATGGTTGCGCAGGATGAGGAATAAAATACTTCAGTAGCAGGAGAAGCTTTAAGCTGCAGAGATTGTAGCCACGGAGGGTGTCTGCCTGGCCTCATATAAACCAATAAGACGACTAGAGGCAAAAGGTTTTAGTGCTAATCCCCATGAAAATTCACGAAGGAACAGAAGAGCGCCGTGCTCATGAAAAATCAATAAAAAGAGCTGGCGGGCTGTAATCCCCGTGTTAGGATAATTATGGAGTGGAAAATACTAACAGCACAATCAAATTATTTCACTATATAGAGCGGGACTAACAACATACTGTCACAATGTATTTTTGATTAATCTAATGGTCTCCGAGATATCATCAAAGCGACTTTGTTGTACTCTGAAAATTTAGCGCAATTTTGAAATAGTATATTTTTTCAGGTCGTTACCACAGCGATACACAAAAGAAACGTGTAAGTATAACAAATAAAATAATAATGAAAAAGGGAAAAGCAAAACAAACAGACGAGTGAAGCTATACGTATAGCTCGTTCATTTTGTAACAGATAGAGTATGTTGGTAATATTTTGACAAAAAAGTAGAGTAAGATTGACAGTTTTTAATTTCATTAATCAAATGAATCAGTTCTGATGGATATAACGCACCGCTGTAACATCGTCAATTCTACTGTAGCGGGGTTGTGCACTGTACAGGCTTGATTTTGATTTGCGATTCCATTTCCGCCTATTTTATTTTTCGGCATAAGAGGTGGATAAGTAGGAGTAATCAGACGGAGGGTTCTACAGGAACTGGAACACAGGTCAACACTTTTGCCATAGTGGACCTTTTGTACTTCCAACGTATCCCTTGGGAGGAAGGGATGAAGGGGAGATCCGAAGGATGACCAGATCCAGACGACGATGTGCACTAGCATGACACCAATCCTGACGCTGGTAAAGCCTGTCTTAGCCACCCTCAACCTGAGTGCTCCGGGTGTAGACAAGACACTCCCAGGAAGGTTCCGCCAAGTGCCAGGAAGAAATCTGTCCATAGCGCCAATTCCACCCACCTGCCGCAGCTCACTAACCGCCGCCATCTGCCCTGAGGTAGATAAGGTGAAACAGATTAAAGGAAATGATAGGAAATTTATGGTAAAATCGAACCACCCCATCATTCATTCACCAACTCGGTAGGCGAATGCTGAAAAAAAAATCCATGGTCATATTGACCGACACAGCAGGAATTGAGCCAGGGAATCCAGAATGCGAGTCTTACACGTCTACGCGGAGTCTCCTTAGTTGGTAAGAGATGAATGAACTCAAGAGCGTTCTTTTGCTCTTTGCACTAAGCTGCGACGTAATCGAAAAACAATAAAGCTGAGAAACTAATGAATCACCCGCTGCATCACACAAGCAAAAGGGAGTACAGCACGCTGTGGGGAGTACATAACGGTTTTAGACGAGTGGTGCGGCGAATGTAGGGAGCTGATGGGTGGAATTGTCTGTTGTCATAACAGTTCATTGGAGCACTCGCCTTCAGTTAGCAGTCCGAGTGGACTCCTTATTTAAATAGATTTGTATGCTATGTCTGGTCCTGGTCCTGGCAAACAATGATTCTGCAACCTGGTTTAACACATTCGAATTACATCCTTTGGGGATTCTGCTTGGAATGTAGTTAATTTGACAATAGTTTACGAGCTATTTGCTGAAATAGTACCTTGACATTATTTATTGTCGCTTGTTAAAAGAAATATAAGTGTTTTTATGATATTACAAATCTTAAGATACCGAGCAGATGGACAAAAATACATTTGAAACTTTGAAAGCTGGTACTGAATTGCCAAAAAGCCAAAATCTTAGTGTGCAGTTTGGAGAAGGTATAAGCGGAGGTTTTTTACCTCAACCCGCTTATCTGTATGCGCAGTAGCTGAACAACTATTATCTTCTAGTATATGATTGGGTCCTTATTAACAGAGTAGCAACCGGGTACTCAACATGAGATAAGATGATATCGCCACGCGTTTCGAGCGATTGTAATACAGTCGCATACATAATTATGTTACTATATCTGTAGCTAAAAGTAAATTGGGTAAATACCGCTTCTGCTCCTAGAAATCTCATCTCCACCGCTTCCCTTCCTTTCCCCCCTGTCCTACTCATTGTTCAATTTTCACTTCCAAATGTTGCCATTCCTACTGTCATTACTTAATAGAATTTCATTTGTTTCTTATTCTTTAATTTTAGCCTTATTGTTCCAATCATTTGTCTTAATTTGTTTAGTTTCATATTCTTAATTACTTTCTCTGCCACTTATATAGAAGGTAGAAAAGTTATTGGTTTCGACCTAAAATCGAAGATGCCGAATTTTCATAGAAAACGTCTGAACTTTTTGCATTGCTGGTATTCAAGAGCACCAAAACATGTATTTCCGGTGAAATATAGATATCGAATTTTGGGTGAAATGTAATACCTTCTCTATTTGCTATGTACAACCTAGGAAAGTAAATGTGCAACAGCCACAGAGAAACGGTTCGACTCGGAAACGTCGGAAGCATTCGTTGGTAATGAGTTCACAATACACGATTTAATACCACCCGGCGTTCATTTCAGAGTTATGCAATAAGTAAGAAGATGTCTTTCAATTTGTATGTGTGCATGGTAGCGAAGCGGTGAAACAATGTGTCTCGTTCTTCGAATAACCTAGATTCGGATCTTTGGCGCATATATTTTTTTTATTTAAATTTGTTAAATATGTGGGAATGTGGTATGTTTTCCATGCTAAAGTATCTATTAATTTTAAGACATTCATGCGTACAAACATATACAAATTCCTGTTTTCGTTTTCAAAATAAATACCATATTAGTAAGAATTCTAAAGTGAAAAACTTAATCTAATATTTAATTGACTTAATATTGGATGTGTAAGCTGTTTCATTCCTCAGCTATGAATTGCGCTGACGTCATCATACGCGCGCACCTCATAGCTTGCACGATATGTTAGCAATCATACTGATTTTTGCTCTAGCTGAGCGCAAACAAAGACGAAGCTACCAGGCAAGCTCTAGTGAACTTTGGATACTCTATGTCTCAGGTTGAAAGAACACTTGAAGCCCCTATATCTACAGATACGAGGTGGGTGCGGTTATCCAGGGAAGAGATTGTTCGTCGCTGATCTGGTTCGAGTCAAAAACCTTTGTCCACTACTCAGCAGAACACAGAACTTCTAAAAGAGATACACAGACAATTAGGAGTAATTCTCATTTCTCTCGGTCGAACCGCATAGCATTGTATCGTTTGACTACAACAGGGATCATTGCTCGATCGGCAGCTAAGAAGCGTTTTACAGATAATCAGAGATTATCTCGCCTCGCATTTGCAGAAGGAAATGTCAACCATAACGAATACGATTATATTTACAGGCGAGGTGACATTTTCATCTACAAATGGGAAAGTAGTTGTTTACCGCCCCAGAGGAAAATGTTACAACGCAAAATCCGTGGCACAAATGAATCGCCAAAGTCGCGTATCTATATCGTGCTGGGATTGGATGTCACGAGTGGTCTAGAGGTGTGTCGGGGCAGCTTGGTGGCACATTAAATAGCCAGCAGTATAAAGACATCTTCGAAAACGTCATAGTTCCTTCAGTAAGGATAAGACATTCCTATGGAGTGATTAAATTCCAGCAGGATTACCACCCTGTCCACACAATTCAGCAGGTTTTAAACTGGTTCTAATGAAGCCAAGATATAAGTGATTGACTGGCCTCCTTGGTCACAATATTTGAATCCTATTGGAAATGTGTGGGCAGAGATCAATATAGTCTAGGAGTTAAATTGGCCCACAAGACAAAACTGTTTTTTGTGGGGGTTATCAAATACAGGATCCTTGGGAGGAAGTATCCTCTCGTGATACTTTCACTAAACATTTGATACATGCCCGTAGTAATAAAATCAGAGGGTTTACACACAGGATATTAAGTTAGAAATCTATTTATTTTCATTCATACAATATCTACTTATTTCTGATTTTGTTTGAAAACGAAAAGCAGAACGTTTCAGTTTTTATGTGCGAGCATAAATATCTTGTAATTAAATAAGCCTTTACAATTGGAAATTATATTTTAATATGCGTATTAACATTGTGTTTTTCTGCATAAATATATGTTCGGAATACGAATCTCAGTAGGTCTCATTAATACGTACCTGCTTATAACCGCTCGGCTGTCAGCACATATAGTAGCTGGAACTCATTCTGAAAGGTTACCGTTGTGAGCCGGCCGCGGTAACGCTTTGGAGTTAAGACAAACATACGCTTCAAGAATCTGCTCTATTTTTATCTTAGGGTGTACGTGGTAGAGAAAGTAAAAATTCACGAATTCATAACAAACAATGGAATAATAATCAGTCAGTGATGAGCACTAAAGGGGCAGTTACCAGGCTAGATTTTAAGCCTTCTGTCAGCATTCATTTACAAATTTGCAAACTTGAACCCCAATTCATACCGACAGAGCTTCCTATCCGACCATAACATTTTGGAGTATATTTTCAAAAATTTAAATTGCATAAGAAGTTGAGGAATCTATGCAAACATCACCGTGAACTATTGAATGCTTTTGTTTCACTGTCCTGTGTGACGGAGACATTTTCTTTCTTTCTTTTTTTTCCTCTTGTTCTTTTTTTTTTACTTTATTCACTACGTATAGTAAGTAGAAGAAGTATTGCATTCCACCCAATAATTTTATACTGAGATTTTACCGGAAATGTGTTTTGACGTGCCCTGAATCCAAATAAAGCATCTTTGAATACATGTCCGTGTGTGTCTGTGTGTCTGACGTTCAACAACATAGTTCAAAAACGAAAAGTTAGATAAATACCAAACTTTGATTTGAGTTTAGTATTTTCCGAGGATACGACACAAAGATTTTAAAGAAAATCCCCCATCCCAGGCTACTCTTTACCTGGAATATTTTTTGAAAATTTTGATTATCTCAAAAACGGCTCATACGATTTTGATTAAAATATCATATGTTTAAGATCTTTTCATGGCAAATGAGATGTATATCTTGAATTTTCTGGGACTGTCCCCAAAATTCTTCTTCATTCTGAATGACTTTCGCATAATCGGGAAACCGCAAGATAGACAAGCTTTTATTACACAAAAAATGTAGATTTCGTTAAAACACATAATTTACGGCATATACTTTTTTCCGAGTGAACTATTTCCGAGTTATTCCTTGTTATTTGTTTGAATTTCCCAATACGCTTTCTCAAATGGGAAATCGTTATTAATTTTCTAAATTTAATTTCCCCACAGCATATAGCAAGTAGGCGAAGTATTGCATCCACCCAAAAATTCGATACCGAGATTTCAACGGAAATACATGTTTTGGGGCTCCCTGAATCAAAATAAAGCATTTTTGGAAACATGTCCGTGTGTATGTGTCTGAACAGAATAACTTAAAACGAAAAGTCAGTTGAATTACAAGTTTGGTAGATATTTGAGTTTAGTATATTCCAAGGATGCGACTCGAGGATTTTCAATAAAGTACCCCACCCCAACTACCGTTTATATGAAACTTTTTTTGAAATGTTTTATTTTCTAAAAACGGCTAAGCATTTTGTTTAAAACACCATTATTGAAGATATTTACATGACAAACACAACTTTTGTCTTGAACTTTCTGGGAATAGCCTTTGAAGTGCTCTTCATTCTGAAGGAATTTTGTATAATCTTATATAAGTGGTAAACCTAAGCGCCAGACGAAAGCGTAGGTACTACACAGCATACAAAAGAAATATAGATCTCTTTAAAACACACAGTTTATTTCAAATAACTTTTTGTGGCATCAGCCAATTGCGGGATATCTGTTACTAATGGTTCGAATTGTGCAATGCTTAGGCATTCTTTTCAAGTCCTGTCAACATTCTGTTGTTTATCGCGATTCCATTGAAACAGCATGGAATTTTGAGGCCAGCGTACAGTATCCAGTTCGTAAACATATGACTATCGCTGTTCCCGCTGTATCTGTAACGAAATGTGTAATATAGCTATTTCTACAAAGTTTCATTTTGAATAACAATAAAATGAATAATATATAACAATAGGCTTTATTAAGGCTAGTTTGTATACCTAATAATAAGGGATAGAGGATAAAGAAAGTAATATGAATGTACAACACGGACTTTTATTCTTAAATACATCGTATGTTTACAACTATGGACTTTACTTATTAAAGAATGAACAACATAGAATGTATATGGTAGAAATTTCAAATTAGGTTTTGTATTATCAGAATAATAGAATTGATTATTACACTAGTCGGAATTTTCAAACTTTTTGTCAGATGATTTCTTAAAAGTAAGTGTTCTTGAATCAAGTTTTTATGATGATTCCAGAAATAACATGATTTTTTTTCTATCACGTCAGGTTTTTACACAAAATAAGAAGTAATGTTTTTACAATTTTACTAGTAAGCGTAGAAAAGTATTCAAATACATTTCATACAAGGTAAGTTTTTATTGAAGAAATATTTTAAGAATACTCTCAAGAGCTCCCCTAATTTATTTCATGACTATATTTTAAAAAACAAGAAGACAAAGTGTTTCCTTTTAATTTTTTTCAAACTTTCTCTTCTTTGACTTCCTTGTAGATCCTTGAAGATGACTGTCCCTCCTCAACATCCAACAGTAGTCGGCCATCACAGTTTCATTCCACCTCCCCTGGTTCCTCCTCTCCATTTCCTTAATATCTTGGTGAAAACGTTCACCCTGCTCTTCACTATAATGTCCCAGAGTTTCTGGAAAGTAGTCGATATGTGAATGCAGAAAATGCACCTTTACACTCATTTTACAACCCATCTTCTTGAAATTTTCCAACATTGTTTGGACAATGGCCTTGTAATTAGGATCCTTGTTATTGCCTAGGAAGTTTTCAGTAACTGATCGGAAGGCGGTCCATGCTTATATTTCTCTCTCACTCATTGTCTTCTCAAAATCTTCATCCTTCATCAATTTCTTTATTTGAGGAACAAGAAAAATTCCAGCCTTCAATTTGTTTTGTGTATTGAAGGGAAATTTCTTGGAAAGGTACCTGAGGCAGGGTCCATCCTGTGAGAGAACCCTTAAAAAGCCCAATTTTATGTGTAGTGGCGGAAGCAATATCTTTATATTTCTATATTTTGAAGTGAAATTGTGAAAGAAACTGTACGTGATAAAAACAAGCTAAAAGCATTTCGGAAATCAGCGTAAAAAGTGAGCTAAAATCGCTTATTATTTTTCAGTTATACAATATCATGCAAGACTAGTGTTACTGTTTTATTTTATACGATTATTTTAACTTCTGGAGCGAGGTTAATTCTTTTGTTGTAATTTCAGGTTGCTAGTAATATTTGGGTGTTTATAAATTACTATACAAAATAATTCGTGTATAATGTGCATTATGTTTGAAATATAACGTCAGAGTAATCATAAATTATACAGCAACTTTGCAATCAACATAATATTATGAAAACTTTAGGCTGTAGTTATATTACATTTTTCCTTAATTTTTTGTTTTATTTGTCTTCAACTTCTGTAATCATATGACTGACTGAAATTTGAGAAACATCTGATTGTATATTTTAACGCTGTATTTAATTACATTTGTTAGAAACACACATACAGTCACTCCCGCATTATATACGTCTTGGCTCAGCGGAAGGTGAGAATGATACGCATTAAAGGAAAATTGCCCTGCCTCAACTAGGGATGACATTCAGGACCTCTGCTTCCAATAAACGTTATACGGAATTTAGAACTGAACAATGTCTCGAAGTTATAAAAAATCTAATGTGATATTCTCTACTCTTGTACAAACTATTTTTACAAACGCTTATTCTCTATATGCTTCATGTTAATCGAGATATTGAGATGTTAATCTTATTGCTAATTTTATTGTAGATTCAAGGGGAATTGGTAGGCTTTAAGCGATAGTCAAATATTTTAAGAGCTGGTTGCTATGTGGAGCATTCCATTCTCTTTGCATTACCAGAAAAAATGAACAACGAATTCCCATTTGAGAAAAAGTATAAGTATTGGAAAAATTTAAGGGAATAACAACAATATCTCGAAAATGGTTCACTCAATAAAAAATGTATATCATATAGATTGTGTATTTTAACGCGATCTACATTTTTTGTGCAGTAAAATTTTATCTCTCTCTTATGGTTTACCAGTTATGCAAAAGTCGTTCACAATGAATACTTCTGGAGACATTCCCAGAAAATTCAAGATATACATTTTATTTGCCATAAAAGTATCTTAAATATATGCTATTTTAATCAAAATCGTTACAGCCATTTTTTAGAAAATTAAAATTCTCGAAACCTTCGTGTCGCAGCTCTGGAAGATACTGAACCTAAATACCAAGTTTGGTGTTTATCCGACTGTTCGTTTCTGAGTTATGTTGTTCACAGACACACACACGGACATGTTTCCAGAAAATGGTTTTTTTTTGGATTTAGGAATCCTGAAAACATATATTTCCGGTGAAATTTCGGTATCGAAATTTGTGTGGAATACAATATTTTTCCTATTTACTGTACGAGTAGAGAAAGCAGAAATTAAAATTAAAAAGTAAGTATTTCAGCTTACAAGAACGCATCGGTAAACTGGTGTTAATAGAAGTTGTGCAGCAGGTAATGCACCTAAAATACTTTAAGTACATATATATTTAATTATATGAGAAACTTGTTTGGTATTCTTCTTCATCGGTTTCTGATGACACAGAAAGCACTATGAATAAACCAAGAATCATCATACTCTTGGGGTCACGGTAGACAGCATTAAAGTTCGGAACTTTCCCTCTGTATTTCAAACTTTAGTACGGGAGGCCTGAAAGAAGGTTCTCCCTCTCTTCTGACCCAAAAAGGGAGTTTGCGAGAAAAGGCAGTAAATAAAGAGTGTTCCCGAGGGAGGGACGGAACATCTGTCATCCCAGGCAGTGAACCATTTTCCCAAAAATTCCCCAGATCGGTGAGAAATGTAATAAAATCACTGGACGTATCTCTCGGATGGACCTTGCCCCATGAAATCGATTCCTATCGAAGCCAATGCAATCTGGCAATAACACGAGTCAAATTCGGTCTCTATTCGAGCGAGGAAAAAGTATATTATATTACATTCTCGGAGTTGTGATCATCTCGTTGAATTTCACATTTGCTGATAGACGTATCGACTAGCACACACTGAGAGTTAGTGGATTGTATTGAATGAAGCTGTTATGTTTTTATGTAAAACCTCTAGTAGCAGCCCTTACTCAGAAGTCCTTATTCTATCATTCAGAAACTGAAACTTCGCAGACGGAACATAGCCAGGTAGCTCAAAAGGTATAGAACTGCTACTGGATGCCGTTATTAGGATCCAACTTCACCCTCTTTATCCTATCAGCGCAATGAAATAAGGTTCAATTGCAATTTGATCGGCAATTGGAAGAAGCAAATTGTAAAATTCTGAATGGACGTCTAGAAAGTTATTGGGCAAAAACAAATAACCCACAAAGACTTGAATCAAAGTTTGAGTTTCATGCATTGGAAAACACTGAAGTACATCTAATACTTCCGTAAACTGAACACTGTTAAATTAGCAGAATGTAAATAAATTAATGATAATTAGCTTTTCTTTTCGATGCATTATTCTTTTTCAACTACTACATTGCTAGAAAACTTGAGTTAAAAATCTAATGTGTTACACTTACATGACTATTTCTACTCTTG
Organism: Deroplatys truncata; assembly: GCA_030765065.1. NCBI lineage: Eukaryota > Metazoa > Arthropoda > Insecta > Mantodea > Mantidae > Deroplatys > Deroplatys truncata. The sequence goes on along the minus strand of CM060978.1, from coordinate 212,384,898 downwards.
TACAAACTATTTTTACAAACGCTTATTCTCCACCAACTTCTCCACCTCTCCACATCTTATTGCTAATTTTCTTGTAGGTGCAAGGGGAATATGGTAGGCTTTAAACGATAGTCAAATCTTTTAAGAGCTGGTTGCTATGTGAAGCATTACATTATCTTTGCATGTCCAGGACATAAAAAAACCAATAACGAATTCCCATTTGAGAAAAAGTATAAGTTTTCGAAAATTCAAAGAAATAACAAGAAATATCTCGGAAATAGATCACTCTACAAAAAATGTGTACGACATGTGTAAAAAAATTCTCTCTCTCTTATGGCTTACCAGTTAAGCAATCTTTTTTAGAATTAAGATGACTTTTGGAGACATTCCTAGAAAATTAAAGATATACATTTCATTTGCCATGAAAGCATCTTAGACAAATGATATTTTAATCAAAATCGTAGAGTCATTTTTAATAAAATAAAAACGTTCCATGTAAAGAGTAGTTTGGGTTAGGGAGATTTTCTTGAAAATTTTCGTGCCACATTTTTAAAAGATACTGAACATAAATATCAAGTTTGGGACTTATCCGACTTTTCGATTTTGAGTTATGCTGTTCACAGACACAAAGACACACAGAGAACGACTTTTTCTAAAAATCTGATGTGCTACACTTACATGACTTTCTCTACTCTTGTACAAACTATTTTTACAAACGCTTATTCTCCATATGCTTCATGTTAATCGAGATGTTAATCTTATTGCTAATTTTCTTGTAGATGCAAGGTGAATTAGAAGGCTTTAAGCGATAGTCAGATATTTTAAGAGCTGGTTGCTATGTGGAGTATTCCATTCTCTTTGCATTGACAGGACAAAATAAAATGAATAACGAATTCCCATTTGAGAAAAAGTATAAGTATTGGAAAATTCAAGGGAATAAAAGCAATATCTTGAAAATGGTTTACTCAAAAAAAAACGCATATGACATAAATTGTGTACTTTAACGCGAATTACAATTTTTATGTAGTAAAATTTTGTCCATCTCTTATGGTTTACCAGTTATGCAAAAGTCGTTCACAATGAAGAGCACTTCCCAGAAAATTCAAGATATACATTTTATTTGCAATGAAAATATCTTAAATATATGCTATTTTAATAGGTCTTAAAATATTTTACTATCGCTTAAAGCCTACCATATTCCCCTTGCATCTATAAGAAAATTAGCAATAAGTTTCTGTAAGTGTTTTTCTCGATTAACATGAAGCATATGGAGAATTAGCGTTTGTAAAAATAGATTGTACAAGAGTAGAGAAAATCACGTGAGTGCAACACAACCGATTCTTATATTAAAGCCTACGTTAGTTATTGTATGGTCTGATGTCATGACAGCAGCTATATTACACCAGTCGCACATTTTGTTGTAACAAATCATCTACAATTCCTAGATTTATCTTTATCCCCTACATACTTGTGAGTGCAACACAGCCCATTTTTACTTTGTCTACTACGTAAAGTAAGTAGGGGAAGTATTGTATTCCAACCAAAAATTCGATACCGAGATTTCACAGGAAATACATGTTTTGAGGTGCCCTGAATCCAAATAAAGCATTTTTGGAAATATGTCCATGTGTGTGTATCTGTGTGTGTCTTTCTTGAATTTTCTGGGAATGTCTCCAAAAGAATTCTTCATTGTGAACGACTTTTGCATAACTGGTAAACCATAAGAGATAGACGAAATTTTACTACAAAAAAGTGTAGATCACGTTAAAATACACAATTTATGTCATATGCAATTTTTTTGTTGAGTGAACCATTTTCGAGATATTGCTTGTTATTCCCTTAAATTTTCCAATAATTATACTTTTCTCAAATGGGAATTCGTTATTCATTTTTTTGTCCTGGCAATGCAAACAGAATGGAATACTCCACATAGCAACCAGCTCTTAAAATATTTGACAATCGCTTAAAGCCTACCAATTCCCCTTGCAACAAGAAAATTAGCAATAAGATTAACATCTCGATATTTCGATTAACATGAAGCATATGGAGAATAAGCGTTTGTAAAAATAATTTGTATAAGAGTAGACAGAGTTTTGTGAGTGTAACACATCAATTTTTATATTAAAGCCTGCGTTAGCCATTGTATAGTGTGATCTCATGACAACAGCTACATTACCACTAGTCGCACATCGCAAGTATCTAACAATTTTGTTGTACCATATCATCTCCAGTTCGTAGATTTATCTGTATCTCCTACCCCTTTCCCTGTCATTATCTCCATTAATTTTCATTGTAGCTGCAATGTAACAATACTTTCGATCTAGTAACCGATATGTTTCACTACTCTTCTATTAAGTGCTATAATGAGTTCTATTCTGCCGAAAATATCTGTTGCTATTCTTTGGGCAACGTAGGTTTAATATTTGAGAGTAAGGCTGCCTTTATAACTTATTTTTGTTTCAGTATATTAGCATTGAGGAATTAAGGAGTTTTCATAATGCGAATGTTGTAATTGTGATTATGGCTTAATTTTGATATGAAACATGTGGTGCCATTTTTGGACTAAACAAGATAAGAGTATAATGAAGGAAAGTAAAGAAGATAACCACCGCCTCCAGCGTGTTCTTATGCTTAACAGGAAAGTAAGGTCAGTCATAGCAATTTCAACACGTTTGCCTTCTATGTGGAGAAATCCATTTCAGAAAACGCAGAAAAACCTGTTCCACCAGTTGGAGAGTGGACCGATGAAAGCGAAGTGATTCTTAACCTCCCAGGAAGACCACCAGACTGACGAAGTTCATTTATTTACCAGTTTACGACTGATTGATATGTACTATCATGGATTAAGGAGTAGGTTTAAGTTGTTAGGGCCACTATACATGTGTGAATTTGCATTCCAAGGCCATTTTTAAAACCCTACGAACTTATGCATCATCCCCATTTTTACTTTCTCCACTGCTTACTTATAACAAGTAGAGGGAGTGTTGCTTTCCACTTATTAATCTGACACCAATATTTCACCGGAAATATACGCTTTGAGACTCCCTTAATTAAAAAAAGTCTGATGTGATACATTCATACCACTTCCTCTACTCCCTATTGTTTATTAGTGGGCATATAAAATATTCTTACCAAAAGCTTATTTTTCTATCTACTATATTTTATACAAATAAACCTTTGCAGAAATATCTACATTACGCATTTCGTTAAGGTAAAAAGAGAACGACGATAGTCAAATGTTTAAAACCTGGACGCAATACGTGGCCTTAAAATTTCATACTGTTTCCATGTAATCGCGAGAAACAATTGAATGCTGAAAGGACTTTAAAGAATGGGCAATAAATGAACAACTCGAACCATTAATAACGGATATCTAAGAAATGGTGTATGCCACAAGAAACTTATTTGAAAGAAATTATGCATTTTAAAGAGATTATATTTTTTGAGTAGTACGTTTTCGCCTATCGTTTAACGTTTACCAGTTATACAAGAGTATACAGAATTCCTAAGATTAAAAATACTCCAAAGGCTATTCTTAGAAAATTCAATATATACATTTTATTTATGATGTAAATCTCTCTAATATGTGGTAGGTATTTTTAATCAAAATCGTTAACCATTTTTTATAAAATCAAAATTTTCGAAAAATGTTCCATGTAAAGGTTAATTGGGGTGGGGATTTTCTTGAAAGTTTTCAAGTCGCTTCCTTGGAAGAGACTGAACTTACCAACTTTGGTACTTATCCAGCATTCATTTTTGAGGTATGGTGTTCACAGACGCACACAAAAACACACACACGTGGATTCGTTTTAAAAATGCTTTGTTTGGATCCAGGAGGGTCTCTAAATATCTATTTCGTTGAAATATTGGTTTAGAATTGTTGGGTGGAATGCAATAATTTAATTACTAACTATACCCAGCACAGAAACTAAAAAACATTTTTAGAAAATGGTGTGTGCGCGTGTGTCTAAACAGCATAACTCAAAAACCAAAAGTTGGTTAAGCGCTAAACTTGATATTTAAGTTCGAAAGCTTTCAAGGATGCAACACACAGGTTCTCGAGAAAATCCTCTAGAAAACTAAACGTTACAGCAAAAAAGTTTCAAAAACTTTCATTTTCCAAAAAATGGCCAAGGATTTTGATTAAAATACCAGATGCTTTAGATATTTTCATGACAAGTTAAATGTATCTCTTGATGTTTCTGGGAATATCATGTGAAGTCCTCTTCACCCTGAATGACTTTTGTGTCACTGGTAATTTGTACGATATAGAGGAAATCTTACTACACAAAAATTTTATCTCGTTAAAGAACACTATGTCAAATAAAACTTTTTGGCATTAACCATTTCGGAGAGATTCTTTGTTATTAGTTTAAATTTTCAAATATTTTGTATTATTCTCAACAGAAAATCGCTATTTTCATTTTACTTTCTATGTATTTTTCGTGTCCATTTAATGAGAACGATTTTCAAAGCTATCCCATCACGACCTGCTTTTAAAAGAAAAGACTATCGTCTTAGTAGAGTATCCTTCTTATCGTACAACAAAATGTATAAATGAGTAGTAAATGTTTGTCATAATTAACAATGAGTAGTTAGAATGATCTTTTGTAAGAATAGTTTGTGGACAGTGAGTAGAGAATATAATAAACGTTTTTCACCGCTTTCCTTAGGTAAAGGAAATATTGGTTCTATCACAAAATTGTATACTTCCGCGCGCATATATAAGTGTATTTGAATAGCGTATCAATAAATAAAAAAAGTAATCATCACAATTTCAGGCGTATATCAGACAGAATCTTACTCCCCGCCTAGCAAGCTTGTACGTCTCCCTTGTGTTTTATTTTCTGTAAAATATCTTTGAATATTTTGACCAAAATGTTCACAAATATTTAAGAACATATATTGTCATATATGTTTCATTTTTTTGTATGTAATCTGTGAAGGCCTATTTAGCAGCACTGAATTTTGGAAAATATTAGAGGTGTACGAAAACCTATTATAGAAAAATTGTGTGACACTAACATTTTAAAGATTTTGATGCATTCACAAAAATGATATTGAGTTTCAAGTGGTAAACCTTGAAAGTCTAAAGCCCCGCGGTATGTTTTTAGTTTTTAATTAACTCGCTCCAGGAAGATATGTAACATCCCTATTGATAGGTTGTTAGTAACACTCGACTATTTTCTCAACGTGTGTATTTATGGAAACATTACCTACGTAAGCATTGAGGCAGTATTTTTAACACTTAAATGATTTTAGTCAAATTATATAATATCTAAATTCAATAACAGCCCGCCTTAAAGCAATACGAGTGTGTAGCAATATATAAAAAGTGTAAATTACAGTCATTATATATATATATATATTTATATTATTGTATACATGTGTATTAATGTTATGTGAATGTGTTACGTAATTTAATAATGTAGGAGCTGTCAGAATAATAGGTTAAAATTGCTAACAATGAGGTAACCTTGAGGCAATAATGAATTAGAAAGTAATAATGCTACTAGTCATTCTTGGAGCAACAATAATGTAATTTTTGTGACGGTTTATAAAATAGCCAATCAACAACCAGAAAAAAGCTTAAGTTAAATAAAAGTATTCTATTGGATTAGGAATAGACAATCAGAGACTTGAAATACAAAAATTTTCAAATTTATGCAGTAGAAATCAAGTCAGTTGCTTGTACACAGTGCTCATAACTAGATGCGTTGGTTGTAGAGTGTTCCTGACGCGAGATGCGTCCTCGAGAAATTTAATACGTATTCGTGTGAGATAAAAACAGTTTACGTGTTTAAAACGTACAAGTAATTAATAAAAGAATCCCACAGCTCTTTATATCAGTGAAATGTTATTTAAATCGTGAAAAGGATTAATTAAAAGGAGTGAATCAAAAATTAAAATCTGTGTAAGCCTGCATTCTTCAGTCGCACAATAACCCTGCAAAGAGAAACATGTCTCTAACAATAATACTGACGCAGCCGAGGCAAACATAAATATATAATATTTAAAGAAACAGTCAATTACAATGTTAATATTCTTAAACATTGGATACCATACGTGGTTATAACAACTTAAGATTGGCTCCCCAACAGTCGAAATACAATACAACACCTACTTTAAATCGGCTTTCCATACGTGGCAGCAACAAACCGTTCTTCTTCAAAAGGCTAAAGCTCCTCGTTATGTTTTTACTTTTTAATTAACTCGTTCCAGGAAGATATATAACATCCGTATTGATAGGTTATCAGCAACATTCTACTATTTTCTCAATGCGTGTATTTATGGAAACATTACCTACGTAAGCATTTATAACAAATAGATATCATGACCAAGCGGAAACGCGAAGAAAAGCAAGTTGGAATTTTTATAGATATAGCGTATGAACTATGATAATGATCAGTAATCTAAAGTCGCAGCTGCGGTGTGTTTGAACTACAGCAAAGCATAGATGTCCGAAAGCGAGCTCATTACATCACTCCCAATACTGGCACAAGATGTTGTGGTTCAGTCATGCAGACCTGCTTGGCCTTTCCCAATTGAGGTGAGAGCGCCGCTGGTGCCAGGATCTGACCCGGCGTTCTTCATACTTCCAATTTCCGTTGAAGCAGATACCACAGAAGCGAGTGAAAGTTCGATAAGGTCTCAAATACTCACCTTGGCTAAGGGTTTTATTGCTTCTCTCTCTCTCTCTCTCTCTCTCTCTCTCTCTCTCTGTATGCGTGAGACGTGTGTGAGCGCGTGTATGTGACAAATTTTAAGAAAATACCAAATTCCGAAAACCTTTCAATGTAAAGGGTAATTTTGGATAGGGGATTTTCTTTAAATTTACCTATTTTCTCAAAATATTCTGAAAGCTTATCGAGAAAATTTAAAAATGGAAATCTTCGTGTTGAATCTTTGGAAGGTAGTGACCTTAAATATCAACTTTGGTATTTATCCAACATTTTGTTTTTGAGTTATGCGGTTCACAGGCTTATTTTTACATTCTCTATCACGTAAATAGTATGGAGAGTATGCTTTCATAAAACAGCCTTGTCGGTTCTGGAGAAATCCTGCTCAACTATAAAGTTGCGGAAAGGAAAAACCTTTTGTGAAACTCACGTGACTTTCTCTACACATTATCTGCTATTTTTATAAAGCTTCCACAGACTATTCTTACGAAAACCCATTTTTAATCACCTTTATGTTAATAGAGACAAACCTTTAAATAAATGATCTCATTTTGCAATTCGCTGCAGGCTAAAGGAGGATGCAGGAAACCGAATCGAATGTTTTAGAGCTATTCTTATATGCTGGCCATGAAATGCCACACTCTTTCCATGACATTTGGAAAAACAACTGAATAGCGTCAACACTAAATTCAAACTGTCAGATACAATGGATATGGCTGATGCCAAAGGAAAGGGTATTTTAAATAAATTGTGTTGTTTAAAGTTTATTTTTCCCTGCAGTATATTTTGTCTATTCCTTATAGTTTACCAACTATGAAAGCATTATAGAGTATTCCTTTCAAACGAAGAGGAATTAACAGGCTCTTCCCAGAAAATTAAAGATATGCACTTTACTTATCTTTCTTAAATATCATATTATTCAAAATAGTTAGAGCTGCATTTGAGCAAATCAAATATATGTCCATATAAAAGGTATTGGGGAATCGTCTTGAAAATCTTTGTCCCATATTTGGAATGTGTTGAACTTAAATGCGAAGTTTAATGTTTATGGACAATTTTACTACAAATGCTTTTATGGATTCAAAGATCCTTAAAACACGTACTTCCGGTGAAATCTAGTTGACGAATTTTAGGGTGGAATACGATACTTCTACACTACGTGATCAAAAGTATCCGGACACCTGGCTGAAAATGACGTACAAGTTCGTGGCGCCCTCCATCGGTAATGCTGGAAGTCAATACGTTCTTGGCCCACCCTTAGCCTTGAAGACAGCGTTCACTATTGCAGGCATACTTTCAATCAGGTCCTGGAAGGGTTCTTGGGGAATGGCAGCCATTCTTCACGGAGTGCGGAACTGAGGAGAGGTATCGATGTAGGTCGGTGACACGAAGTCGGCGTTTCAAAACATCCCAAGGATTTTCTATAGGATTCAAGTCAGGACTCTGTGCAGCCCAGTTCAATACAGGGATGCTATTTTCGTGTAACTTCCGCTACAGCCCACGCAGTATGAACAGGTGCTCGATCGGCATCCCCGAATTGCTCTTCAACAGTGGGAAACAAGAAGGTGCTTAAAATATCAATGTAGGTCTGCGCTGTGATCGTGCCACGCACAAGGGGTGCAAGTCCCCTCCAGGAAAAACACGACCACGCCATAACACCACCACCTCCGAATTTCACTGTTGGCACTACACACGCTGGCAGATGACGTTCACCGGGCATTCGCCATACACACACCCTGCCATCGGATCGCCACATGTGCACCGAGATTCGTCACTCCACACAACGTTTTCACATTGTTCAATCGTGTAATGTTGACGTTCCTTACGCCAAGCGAGGCGTGGTTTGGCGCTTTCCTGCGTGATTTGTGGCTTATGAGCAGCCGCTTGACTATGGAATCCAATGTTTCTCACCTCACGCCTAACAGTCATAGTACTTGGAGTGGATCCTGATGCAGTTTGCAATTCCTGTGTGATGGTCTGGGTAGATGTGTGCCTATTACTCTTCAAATGTCGGCAGTCTCTGTCAGTCAACAGACGAGGTCGGTCTGTACGCTTTTGTGCTGTACATGTCGCTTCACGTTTCCACTTCACTATCACATGAGAAACAGTGGACCTAGGGATGTTTAGGAGTGTGAAAATCCCGCGTACAGACTTTTGATACAAGTGACGCCCAATCACCTGACCACGTTCGAAGTCGGTGAGTTCCACGGAGCGTCCCATTCTGCTGTTTCACGATGTTTAATAACTACTGAGGTCGGCGATAATGAGTACAAGGCAGTAGGTGGCAACACAATGTACCTAAGATGAAACATGTATGTTCGTGGGGGTGTCCCGATACTTTGGATGACATAGTTTACTCACTATAAGTACGTAGGAGAGAGAGTAAACAGGGGCGGAATACGGCATCGCGAGTTGCCATAGTTAACATTTAAAGAAGACTTACAGGGAAATTAAAAGCAAAATCTGATATATTGCCCTCGCAGGTTTTCTCTAGTTAGTCTTATGTGAACTATTCTTACCAAAACTAATTCTTCTATTCACTATTTGTTAATCCATATTTACTTCGAATTCACCTCGTTTGTAGAATACAGTAGTTAAAGAGAGTTGCTTTTAAACAGCCTGTCGCTATGTAATGGCTCTGAAATTTAATGTTTTTTACAGGATCACGATTCAGGACCAGGACCGCAAAAAATCCGATGTTTCATTCACATGTCTTTGTCTACTCTGCCCTTTATTACTGGGCATACAAACCATTCTTACGACATATTGTTTTTCTATCTACTTAATTTTTATTCAAATAAACCTTTGCACATAAGAGCTATACCTATCGAACATTTCATTACAGATATAAAGGGAATAGCGATAAGCAAATTTTAAGAACTGGACGCTATCCGCTCCTCTTAAAATTCCATTCTCCTTCCATGCAATCGCGAGAAACACCTGAATATCGCCAGGCCGTCAAAAGAATAACTATTGATCAGTTTGAGTCATCAATAACGGATATCTTGTTTAGGCTACAAAAAATCTATTTGGAATAGGTCTACTTTTCTGTACAGTAAGTTTTCGTCTGGACTTAAAGTTTACAATGTTTCTCTCGAATGAAAAGTATTTCACAGTCTATTCTCAGAAAATTCAAGATATACGTTTTATTTGTGATTTAAATATTTTTAATATATTATATTTTAATTAAAGTCGTACAGCAATTTATGAGAAAATAATTTTTGAACAATTTTTTACATGTAAAAGGTAGTTTGGGATTAGGAGATTTACTTGAAAATCTTTTTATCGCATCATTAGAAGACAGTAAACTTAAACACCAAGTTTGGTATTTATTCAAAGACATACTCGCACACACATGGGTATTTTTCTTTCTTTCCTTCTTTCTTTCTTTGGATTCAGGGAGCCTCAAAACATCTATTTCCGGTGTAATCTCAATATCGAATTTTTAGCTGCAATACAATACCTTCTCTATCTACTATTAAGTGGTGTAAAATCTAAAGAAAAAGAAATTTAGAGTGTAACGTATTTTCAGATACATGTCGGTATATAATTTGTTAATGGAATACAAAACATGCCCTACTTAAGTTAAGATATAGAGAAAGTAAGAAATGATATTAAATAGTGAAAAAGCGACACAACCTATTTTTAAATAGTTTGTTTAGACTTCCCTTAAACTATTACTGAGGAACAACAATCGAATAATAAAACAGATCAATTTTAACTGTTGCTTTTGTCTAGTCTTCCTAATCTAACACGCTATACTTTATGAATTTCGTCCAAAATGATGTACTACACTTGCTCTGAACGAGTTCTTGCGTGCAGTGATTAAAAACGAACCAAACTCTTAAAATAACTCATTCTGGCTTTCCTTGTAGTTCAGTCGGTAGATCATCTCCCTGCTGCGCAAGAGGCCGGGGTTCGATTCGTGGCAGGGGGTGCGAACTTTTCTCTAGCCAACATTATTTCCTATTCTCCCCAGAGTTTGGAAGTATGAATGTGTGGGTATGTGTGTGTATGTGACTTAAGGTATAAAATCGAAACAAAAACAAAAAATCCAATGACAACTGCATACTAGTTAAACCATTGCCGATGCGCAGTAAGTTCCAAAATATGACCATTGCAGATAAATGCCGAGTATAAATGGAACAATAAAAGGATAATTATATCTGTCTTCGGTATACGACAATAGTAATTTCAAAAGTATAGACATTCTTCATCTTTTCAGTGCTGAGCAAATGCCTTCTCCAATACTGACTTATTCATCTATATGGATCGAGAAAGAACATGCAATGGTCACGCAGTCAGACCGGTTCGAGCAGTAGCGTCAAGCTGTTTAAATTCATCTTGTTTCAGGATCTAAGACTTAAATTCTCTCAAATTTCTGTTTAATGTTTGGGGAGAATGTACAGTAGTCCATGTTTACTCTCTCTTGGAAGTATTGTGTTCCACCCAAATTTTGCTTGTCAAAATTTCACCGGGAATACTTTTTTTAGGGTCGCATTTTCAGCAAAAGATCTGTATGTGTGTGCGCGCGCGCGTGTTTGTGTGTATGTGTGTCTCATAACTATAAAACGAAATTTTCAATAAATACTAAACTCCGTATTTATGTTCAGTATCTTCCAAAGTTGCAAGACGAAGATTTTCAAGAAATTCTCCCCATCACAAACTATGCTTTTCTGTAAAAGTATTTTTATTTTTATTTTCTCAAAAATAATTCTAAACGCTTGTGATTAAAACACCATATATTTAAGATATTTATGGACAGATAAAATGTTTATCTTGAATTTTCTGGGAATAGCTTCTGAAATCGTCTTCAATATACACAAAAATTGTAGATCCCTTTAAAACAGAACTTTTATTTCAAGTATTTTTTTATTATGAATCGGCCATTTCCAAGATATTCGTTAATATTGGTTTGAGTTTTTTAAAATCTTTCGTCACTTTTACTTTTTCTAGTAATTACAGTATGCACGATAAGTATTGCATAAAAATATGATGTCGATATTTCACCGGAAAATGCCCGGATATAAGTTCATGCAAAAATCCTGAAACATTAGAAAAAACACATTTTACACGCTTACTCTATTACCACATATGGTCTAGCCAAATCTAGAATCGCGAATCGCATGTAAATCTCCGCGTGAAGTCAATACGGAAAATGTTTTAGCAATCTCTGGGCGGTTACCCATGTATTAATGTGCACAATTTTAAACATGCAGTTAATTTTTTAAATAAAAATTAATTTCAAAGTGACTTTAAAAATAAACAAATTGCTTACATGCTTAATATTCCGGAACTTTTCTTCTTTTCCGTTCTTTCTGGCTTATAGAGTACATATGCACACACTAAAACTTGGTCTTACAGATTCTACAGCAAATTCAGTTCAAATACATAACTCTGATATAATATCGCTCCTTTGTTAAGGGTTTCAAGTAAAAAATGCCGTTTCTGTGTATGCCAACACCCCAATGACTGCGCTGATTGAATCTATTCTTTTTAAAGAAAAATGTTTATGATACTATGTTTTACCCAGTTTATGATACTGTGCTTTTACTGTTTTCGTTACCGCTTATAACCGGCATTACACAACACACACAGAAACGACCATGCCCATGGCGGGACTGGAACCCGTGACCCTCAGCTTGGCAGAGCGCCGGAGCTACACACTCCAGCGACCACGGCTACGAGGGTCCGCAAATCTTCGTTCAATTATATTGGCAAGGCATGTCTGCACTAGTCTGTTTTTTTAAGTCAATTTAGTTTAAATATGTTATATCTTCAAAATGCAGCATTATGCTACACTTATTGTACAAATCATATTTTTTAAACGGTTAAGCAATCTTCGAAATAGCCTACGATACATATATATTTACACCTACGCACTTTCTAAGGATCACTGTTTATTAATTTTAAACGTCCGCAATCCCAACTCTAGTTGCATTCTATTTAAAGTTCAGTGATGATTCAGTCTGCCAAAAAAGTGTATAAAGATTTAAACGAGTCCTATAGATAATATTTTACTGTATATATAATCAGCCACAAATGCATTAGATGAGATAGAGCAAAGGTGATGCATTAAACACAGATTAAATTGTTAAACGTACTGTTTACAGGAAGGCAATACACCAACTTACAGACCCTCAGAGTCCGGATATTGGAAAGATGGAACAACAGGCGAGACTGAAAACGCCAAGTGACCCCAGCCAACAAACTTTTAATTAACATAACTGATATGATGTAATTTATAAATATGCTTGAAGCCTTTCACCATCGTTTACAACCTTTATAGCACCTATACATTACATTACATACATACAGGGTTATTCAAAAATAAGGAACAGGTTTTAACTGTGTATTTATAATGAACGACAATAGATGACAATACATCACTGAATAGAGTAAATTTAAAAATTTTATTTTTTATGTTTAAAATGAGCACCATTTGTTATGCGAGGACGACCAGTACTTCTCTGTTTGCATACGCAACCTTTTTCTACGAAGTTATTGTATTAATCGTAAATTTTTATGACGAGGCACTGGTTATAAATAAGGAGTATAATAGGTAGGAAGGATCAACTTTCTAAAATAGAAAACACCAACGCACCACACACACATTCATTAATTCTTTTAGACAGTTTGCGTAAAAGCTAGCATAAACGGCTACTTCCACTAAATGTGGTCAGAATCTGACCTATAAAGCTAACAAAGCCACGCTAACATGTATTACGTAAGTGATACAGCCAAACCATTTGGCCAGAAATTAATTGAATATCAAAATAATAAAGCTTAAACCTGTACGTAAAATGAATAGATGCCTAACGTACTCATATTTCACGAAATGCAATAGCTTGCCTTAGAAGTTAACACAGAAAAACACAAGGTCTTAACTATCCATTTACCACGTGTAGTAAAATGGGAAAGAACATTCGACTAAAACGTGTATATCACTTACAAACTGTAAACGCGGCACATGCACCAAAGGACAAAACAAATTAATACAATTATGACTTTAGACAAAACCAAAAAATTATATTAACATGAATGAATGCTTAAATTGAACCAACTCTCGCGAAAGAAACTGACTACCTTCAATGCCAACCTGACGTGAGGGTAATTTATAAACAGAAATCATGACCTTGCGTAATAAATCACATTTAATTCTCATGCAAGTCCAAGCATTCCCATTATTATACAAAGCTGTACATTAAAAGCATACTTGCATCAATTATTTTCCAGGTTATTACAAAAATATTTAATGCATTTTAAATTATGTCCCATTGAAGGATCTCCAATAGATCCACAACTAAAGCAGAATATTTAATAAAATTATGAACAAACTCGAAAGACACTCAGTGCGAAAGCAAGTTACGGTCAGCTTAGGCGCAGCAGCAAAGACAATAAATATAATTCGTGTAAACGTAAAGGAAGCAGCTGGATACATACGATCACTCCATGTAGAACTCGGCACTAACTCATCGCCCTCCAGCAAGCTACCCAAGCACACTCTTTACACGGAGCGAGACTGAGTCGCACCTTGCGGGCAAAAGTGCAATTCCCAGGAGAAACAAACATAAGCTGCTGAGCAAGCGAGAGCGTCCGCTAGCAGCGAGGCAACATGCCATTGTTGTTCTTTTTTTTTAGCAAACTTTGGCTCACTTGGTACTTTACATAGTCAAACTGTACATTACGTGCAGAAGCAAATAACCGTAATAAATAATAATCCTTACTCTTATATAGAGTACATATTATTTTTAGAAACCATTATAGTTTAGGAGGTAGGCAACAAATACGTTCCATGGTACACAAACATTTTAGCAATACAATAGATAAGCTTTCTCTAAGGTGCCAGCCCCTAATGAGTAAAACTCTCTTGTAAGCTGAAGCAGTAAGCCCCGCGTAGCGAATAATAATACAATAAATATAACATTTATACGCGTGAATTTGCCAGTTATTATTGAAGAATTCTTTCAAACGAAATCTGGCCAAGATAGGAACAAAAGCGGGCAGAAGAGTAGACATTGAACGCGTAGCTTTAGTTACTGGAGTCCCGTTAGATATAGGTATTTCCAACGTTCTGCTTAACACAATTCTGGGGACAAGGAAAAGTCCTGTCAATGAATCTCACGGTGTAGGAAAACGAAGTTCTGGATGGAAATTCAAAAAGTGAGCAATAGGGGATAGGGTATTGGTCACGTGTTACAACAGCAAGCGGCTTCAAAGTTTAAGTGAAATTTTGGGGAAACACGTGTTGATAAAACATTGGAGAAGACACGTGTTGTAAAACCACTGGAGAGTACAGAAGTTGCTGACACGTCGGTAAAATATGAAACGTAGAAGTTGTGAAAAGTAAAGTTATTAAAACACATAGATAACAAGTTGCTAAGACACAAGACAGGTCATTCACAGTTGAGACGATAAATACGCGGGCAAACGTGTTAGATGTGTACCGAGTAAGGACAGTAACAATGGTGCGTAGTGCAATACGTGTGTGTGTGTGTGTGTGTGTGTGTGTGTGTGAGACGGCGTCAATACAGGGAGAAAGATGTTGGGGAAATAAAAAAAACATAAAATACAACAGTCGAGTTACATACCACCCCCGGGAAAAAATCCATACATCCTGAGATGAAAACTGAACATTAACCAAGACCCGAACCCAGTACCAATCCCAAGACTTTCAAGCTACAGAGCTAGCTCATGTCACATCCCGTTATGACCCTCACGCCGCATACCACCTCAAAGTGTCGCAGACGTGCTCAAGACAATGGAATCTAGAGCTATATGTGTAATATTAAGGTTTTGGTGAAAAGTAATTTACCTTGACCTTGCAATCGCACAAATTCCCATGGGAACGTTTAAGCTTCAGATTCATATAAGAAAGCTAAATGTGAAAGTTTGTGTAATATTTACCCACCAATAGGAATATTATACTTATTATAAGGAAATTCTGTATACGAATAGTATTAAAGGAAGTTGTTGCGTGACTTGGTAGAAGAAACCAAAAGATTATATGGCGAAACCAGATATAAACAAACATGGCGAAGGTAGACATGCAAGTCGCTCACAAACAGCAAATACGCGAAGGTGTGTAACTCATAAAGTGGAGATATGCAATGTTAGTGCCGGCGAACTGGAATGTTTTAAGTGACGGCAAAGGAAGTTAACCGCGAACAGCTTGCGAAATAAGCCGCTGATGCGACGTACAAGTGTTTATGTGCCCAGGATCAAACCGCGGGAGTGGAGTTAACGAGAGTAATTTAATATGCATTAAAATAAATTTGTTTAAGCATAAACTGCATCTTTATTGAGCTTCGGAACGCCACGGTCATTCCCCTAAAGCCCTCCTGTATCTCTGCCTCTCCTTACCACTACAATGAAGTAGCCCTGGTAGAGCTTGGGAAAACAAGAAGACAAGGGGTAATAATGCAAAGAATAATACAATTTTGATATAAATGTTTGGCTAAAGAAGATGGAGAAAACTTAAAGCTGTGTATGATAAAACAAAAAAACCTAAAGAACTCAAATAGTTGTTGGGCAGGGATTGGGAAAATTATGGAAGAAGTAGGAATGGAAGATATATGGAAGCTTGAAGAAAGAAGTGAAAGTAATTTAAGTAAACGGGTAAAATGCAGGCTGGAAGATATAAGAAAGGCAGGAGATATGGAGAAATTTAGAAAACAAAAAATCTGATATGTTACACTCACATGTCTTTCTCTACTCTTGTACAAACTATTTTTACAAACGCTTATTCTCCATATGCTTCATGTTAATCGAGATATCCAGATGTTAATCTTATTGATAATTTTCTTTTAGATGCAAGGGGAATTGCTAGGCTTTAAGCGATAATCAAATATTTTAAGAGCTGGGTGCTATGTCCAATATTCCATTCTCTTTGCATTACCAGGACAAAAAAAATGAATAACGAATTTGAGAAAAAGTATAAGTATTGGAAAATTTAAGGGAATAACAAGCAATATCTCCAAAATGGTTCACTCAAAAAAAAGTATATGTCATAAATTGTATATTTTAACGCGATCTACATTTTTTGTGTAGTAACATTTTATCTATCTATGGTTTACCAGTTATGCAAAAGTCGTTCACAATGAACAATACTTTTGGAGACATTACCAGATAATTCAAGATGTACATTTTATTTGTCATGAAGGTATCTTAAATATATGATATTTTAATCAAAATCGTTAGAGCCATTTTTGAGAAAATTAAAATTTTCGAAAAAGTTTCCATGTGAAGGGTAGTCTGGGATGGGGGGAATTTCTTGAAAACCTTTGTGTCGCATCTCTGGAAGATGCTGAACCTAAATACCAATTCTGGTGTTTATCCGACTGTTCGTTTCTGAGTTATGCTATTCACAGACACACAGAACACACTCGGACATGTTTCCAAAAATGATTTTTTTTATTCAGAGGGCCTCAAAACATGTATTTCCGGTGAAATCTCGGTATGGAATTTTTGGGTGGAATACAATACTTTCCCTACTTACTATACGTAGTAGAAAAAGTAAAAGTCGTTACAATTTTACAAACAAATAAAAAGAGGCTGGGGACGAGAACCATATGTAGATTAGTGTAACAGGCAAGAAAAAGGACTAGCTTGGTTGAGAACAGGAACAATTTTACTAAGTGGGATAAGAGGTAGCAAAAAATGAATGTGAAATGTGTCGTGAGAAAGAAATAATTATATGATAGAAGGAAGGAAGGAAGGAATGCAAGGAATTTTGGGAGAAAAAAATGGGGAAAAAATGGAGAAGAATATTGTAGCTATGAAAATGTTAACAAGGAAGAATGGAACATTAGAAGTATTGTTGGGTTTTTGCAGAAAGTAAAAGAAAAGTGGGTAAGAAAAGTAAGAAGTGCAAAAGTAGAAGACAGAGCGGAGGTGAGGAATAATTAAAGTAAAGAGGGAATGATTGAAGGGCTACCCGGGAGTCAAACGGCCTGGGTGCCAGGCAAACCGAGGTAGCAATAAGTTTAATGAATAATTGTACATAGCATAGGGTAGACATATGAGAAATGTTAAAAGCTATGTAAAAGAAATGTAAGAAGTTGTACAAAACTACAGTGATAGAATCTGTTAGCGAAAAGCTAAACTAATGCTAATGATTGTTAAATACTGTAAGCTTGGGTATGATCGGCAAAAGGAGCCAGGGCTCGATGCCGATCACTCCCAAATTAATTGTAAAACCTCAACACTCAATAAAGAATTACAAAGAATTACATTGCCTTACTACGAAGAGTAATCTTGCCACAACAGACGCCCACGTAGATAACATAACTGATGGCTGTATTGCTATTTTATTCCTGTGCGTGCTAAAATCTATGATTCCTGTGCGTGCTAAAATCTATGAACGTTCGCTTTATTGGCATTTCCTTTTTTGTGATAAAGCGATGGTTAACCAGTTTTTGCGAACAACCATTCAATTTATCATTGTCAGGACAATTTTACCTTAACGGGCGGCAAGCTTCCGGAAGTCAGCCGATAAAGACACATTAGCTTGAAAATGAATCTAGCAATAGGGCAGGCAGCGGTCCAAGGCAGTGCGGTGGGTCCAGTTTAGCTCTGGATGCACTATACATACCTTTAGTTGAATTCACCCAAAGCTTATAACATGCGCAGATCTGTAGCGCAACAATATTTTAAAAGGCTATTATATTAAAACAAGGTAAATTGATGTAACTTTTTCAATTAACCAATTTTTATGCCTCCTAAATTACAAGTCTTTGTGCTTACAGAGGTATTATAAGAGGTTTACAAAAACAGCCGTTTGCAAGCTGTCGTATTTGATACAGTAAATTACGAAGTGCTCCCCTGTTTCAAGGATCGCGGTCGATATCTGCTAGGCCTACGAACGCCGAGCCCGCATTTCCCCACTTGCTATTTCAGGGATGCTCGTATTGCTACTTGAATATGTAGTGCAAACTTTTACGGCGTCGCTATTCTCTCTTGGACAATGTAATCCAAGTCCCTGCATAATGCACAGGAAAAAGTTACCTCCATAAATAGAGATGGATCCATTCCCAACAACGACCTTAGGTGCATGTACCCCAGATGAAATTGACAGAGCTATATGGTACATGTGTCCCCATTTGCACTTTATCTGCTGGGAACAAAGAACTCTACTTTACGGCGGATCGAATTTAAAGATCCAATATTGCGCTGGTTGGAACAGTCAAAGTGTTTTGCCAACTATGTTTGTCTCTGCGTAGAATTTCTATGAACAGCTGGCTTTAAAGGTATACTCCATGCGACTAAGCAGCAAAGGACTGCATTCTATTAACCCAGATTACAACTGAAGAAGCCATCGGAAGAAATTCCATTGTTATTCTCTATTACCGACGAAAAAAGTTTAATTATTCTAATATACATTACATTAATAGAATACGTTATATACTTAGTTACTAGATTTTATTAAATACGAGGATCATCCAATAAGCATGTTCCCTATTGCAGGAAAAAATATTAAATCAACTATTTATTTAAAAAAAACTTATGTGTTGCACTCACATGACCTTCTTTACTCCTGTACAAACCATTTTTACAAACGCCTATTCTCCTTCTGCTTCATATTAATTGAAATAAGCATTCGCAGAAACTATCTTATTGTTAATTTTCTTGTAGATGCAAGGGGAATATGCTAGGCTTTAAGCGATAGTCAAATCCTTTAAGAGCTGGTTGCTATGTGGTGCATTTCATTCTCTTTGCATGTCCAGGACATTAAAAACAACATTAGATAACAAGGGATATCTCGGAAATGGTTCACACTACAAAAAGAAATGTAACTGACATAAATTGTGTGTTTTAACGAGCTCTACATTCTTACTCTCTTACGGTTTACCAGTGATGCAAAAGTCATTCAGAAAGAAAAGGACTTTTGGGGATGTTCCCATAAAATTCAAGATATTCATTTTATTTGTCATGAAAAGATCTTAAATATATAATATTCTAATCAGAATCATTAGAGCCATTTTTGAGAAAATCAAAATTTTCGAAAAATGATCCATGTAAAGGATAGTCAGGTGTGAGGGGATTTTCCCGAAAATCTTCGTGTCACATCGCTGAAAGATACTGAATCTAAATACCAAGGTTGGTATTTATTCTACTTTTCGTTTTTGAGATGTGCTGTTCACAGTCACACAGAAATACACACGGACCTTCTAAAAATGTTTTTTTTAATCCAGTGCACCTCAAAACATTTATTTCCGGTGAAATCTCGGTATGAAGTTTTTAGGTGGAATGCAATACTTTCCCTACTTACTATACGTAGAGAAAGTAATAATGGAACAACTCTCCAGATTGAATTGTTTGAAATAGAAAACATTGGTATTGAAGGTAAGCTCCTTAAGTAGAACGTTAATAGGGACTATCAATAGCACACTGTAAGCAGTTACGTAAAGAAATAATTTTTTAAACATTTTATTAAGTCCTGGTGATTTCAGTCCTTACAAGTGCATATAAACAAAACATTAGGCATACGAGATAAAATTGCTACGTCCAATGGCTGGGTACACTCTTTTGGATAATCAAATGAATTAAGATATAAGGAAACAATTAGGGATTACAAATCTGGCAAAAACGATGGGAAATATAAGATATGAATAGTTTACGCACCTTCATAGAATGAACTTGCAGAGTAATGATCTTCAAGTGTTAAATTACCGTCCAACTGTTAGAAGAAGCATAGGAAGAACCAAAAGAGATGGAGGGATCGTCTATAAATCTGTGTAACACGAACGGATCTGAAGATCCAAACCGTTTAATTTAAGAAGTTAGTTAAATTATAACATTAGCATGTCAAACTAAAATTATTAATAATTAATATAATAAATAACTTGAAACTAAAGGATTTACATGTTCCTTACAAAATGATCATACTTATTCACAACCATAACAAAAAACATTGTAAAATAGAGAGAAGTACATATTTTTCAAATTCATATTTTAAACAGGTTCCTCTTTAAGAGGAAGTTGCTGAGTATGCTGCTCAATTTTTTTATGTTCAATATAGACCCTAAACTTAAATCTAATAACATATGTTCATTTTTATATTACCACACTCCTTATTACAAATGTTTGTTGTACTTTGTAAATAAAATTATACACGTAACTTGTATAACTGGGCCCTGTTTATATTCGTGGAATTTCTGCAAATGTTTATTTCGATTGACATGAAGTAGATGGAGAATAAGCGTGTTTAAAAATAGCTTGTGCAAGAGTAGAAAAAATCATGTGAGTGTAATACAACAGATTTTTTCCATTTATTTCAATTTTTTGTTCTCATGTGTGATTTACTTCTAACTGCCCTATTTTTGCAATAATATTTCTAAAGTATATATTTTTCCTATTCTATTTAGTAGGTACAACTTTCTCTGTAAAATGTCTTTTGTATCAGTGAATACTGTCTGATCATCAGCAAATGGGAGTGTAATTTAAAATTATTCAGCATATATATTCGCATAATTTAAAATATCTTGTCATTCTTTATAGCTTCGTCAATATAAACATTAAAAAGAGTGGGTGGCAAACAACACCGTTGTCTTACTGTTCAATTTACTTCTCTAGAAGTGTAGCTTGGCAATAGTTAATGTTTACGTGGAAAAGAAGCGGCCTGCCGTACAAAGCCCAAAAATGGAGAGCCAGGAGTTTGAAATTGAGTCATTTCTCCTAGATGATTGATTATAAATAAAACATTTGAATGCCAGTAAAAGGCTATGGGTGAAGTGAGAGTATTATGAATCACGGAGAGTGCAGACTTGAGTGTAAATCTGACTTGGGTAAAGAAAGACTTTTCAAACTGAAAAATGTCCAAGGATTTAATCGTCTATTTTTTTCAGCATAAATTTGTGCCTAGTCCTTGCACTCTGTCCTCCCCTCTCTTCTCTCTCATGGTAAGTCTACAGTTCTCCATCCACGCAGATGGTGTCAGATGATGAACGAAAGTTGGAATATGAATGCGCAAATGAGCTCGGCGATCTAAAGCAAGAACTAGCTGATACTCACTCTAAAGAGTGGCGAGGGCAAAGGGATCACAAATAAAAGTTTAGCTACTTGAATCGATCTGGATTCGGACCGGGCCAGCAGCATGAATAACGGACACCAACAGAGTTTATAGAACAATTGATATTTTCTGTTTATTTAACCTCGCTTTAACTAAGTGATCATATCGCGACGGATATGTTAGGAGATATCTAGAATA
The DNA here is from genome assembly GCA_030765065.1 of Deroplatys truncata. Lineage (NCBI taxonomy): Eukaryota > Metazoa > Arthropoda > Insecta > Mantodea > Mantidae > Deroplatys > Deroplatys truncata. The sequence continues at coordinate 212,363,031 of CM060978.1, read as the reverse complement.
TCGCTGTGTGGTGAGCAGTTAGTCTTCCTGTTCCCATCTCTGTAATATATATTCTTACATGTGCGTAGAAACTGTACCTCTGCTTATGTGTCGGGCAGATAGCACCTTCGACACATGTCCACAGAGACTTTAGTCCATTAGCAACTATATCTACTTCTACACCTGCCGGGCAGATGACATTAGGGTGCCATCCAGTCCACCTGCTTTTATTATCTGTGAATAGATGGCAGAGCATTTGCTATTACCATATATTTTTCATTGTTACTATTGTTTTTTAATTTAAAGGTGGAACTTTGGGCTGTGGTATTACATATACAATCCGGTATTTACCTTGGCGACTGAGGGAAATTACGAAATAAAAACGAGATTGGTCGGCCCACGGGATTTGAACTCGAAATCTCCAAAATGGACATTACTACCACAACCATTCGCTCGATTACAGCTGATTTGTTTATCCCGGCCACAATGAAGAAATTTCAACGCCTTAAATATTCATTAGTTCCAAATGGTACAAACAATAAAGACCATCAGTCAATTTATATTTATATTTACTGTATAATATTTTTTTACAAAAGTTAATAATAAGCCAGTGATAACACCCCTTTGGTGAAGAAATTTAAGTGTCACGCAGACTGTTGCGTACCTGGGAACGAAGGTATATTTACATACAAAACTTCCTAGTAATGGGTTAATATATTCTTGAGTAACAGTGTAAGATAAACAACTTTTAAAAAAAATTTGTAACATAGGTAGCCCATTGTACCCATTTCAGTTATAGCTTTAGTACATTGATATTAATATTAACAAGGGAAAAGTATGAGTGAGAGAGAGACAGAAAGAAAGAGAGAGAGAGACTGTCCAGATTAGACTCGGAAAACATATTTTGATAATTATTTCACTATTGAGAAGTGCTGTTCTTTCCGATGGGCATAGGCTATAAGACAGTTTATAATTTCAATTCTAAAATGCTTAAAATATTAAAGGGCCTGTTATTAGAAGAGGAACATATTTGAGTCATAATGGAAGGTAATTATTAAAATTCCCTTAAGTTTACATTGAGGTTACATCGTATGTCGTATGCCACATGGAGAATGTTGCTGCTACTCTTAAGAGAATGCATATTAAATGAAATAAGACCAACTATATTTTACTTCAGTAACAGTCATTGATGACATCTTAATGTAAAAACTCTATTTTTGTTTTGTTTATATCCGGATACCAACATATTTTAATGATCCTTATGTTAGTATGTTTCAATATTTTTCCTCCGATGAAGATTTCAAGTTTAGTAACAATATAAATAAAAATATAAAAGCAGAACGTTTTAGCACGCATATTAGAAATTTCTTAGCCGATACTTATAATTCATATTTGCGAATTTATTTCTCCAACATTACACACAGCGTATCACACTCAACATTTATAGACTAGTAGCTTGGAACACAGAAAATCCTCAGGCCTTCTCTCCTAAGGTATACCTTTAATTTGAAAATTGCGGAGCCTATATTTTATAAAGAACATGAGAAAGATTGTTGGTTACGTTATTTGCACCACGCTTTGGGCGTCAATTTGAAGTAGTTTGTAGTGAAGGAGTTGCATTATATTTCAACTGTTGGGGAGCCGAACTTGTAGTAGTTGCAAACGCACGTATAGTAAACAGTTTCCGGTAGCCTTCGCCCCAAATGTATTTTTTACTGTTTCTTTAAATATTATATTTATGTTTGCCTCGGCTGCGTCAGTATTTTTGTTAGAGACACGTTTCTCTTGACAGGGTTTTGGTACGACTAAGAATGTAGATTTACACATATTACAATTTTTACTTCACTCCTTTTATTAATACTTGATACAATTTAAACAACACTTCGCCGATATAGAGAGCTGTGAGCTTATTTTTATTAATTTATTACACTTTTTAACACGTAAACTTATTTTTCGTCTCACACGAATACATATTATATTTCTTGAGGACGCACAAGCGACGCATCCAGTTATGAGCACTGTCTGCAGGCAACTGAATCGATTTCAACCGTCTAAACTTGTAAATTTATGTATTTCAAGTCTCCGATTGGTAATCCTACTCCAATAGAATACCTTCATTTAAGCTTTTTCTGGATGTTGATTGGCTATTTTATAAACTGTCACTAATTTTACATTATTGTTGCTCCAATAATGACTACTAGCATTTAAACTTTAAAACTTATTATTGCTTCAAGGTTACCTCATTGTTACCTCATTGTTAGCAACGTTTAACTTATTATTCTCACAGGTCCTACATTATTAAATTACGTAATGCATTCACATAACATTATTAAACATGTTTACAATAATATAAGCATATGCAATGACTTGTTACATACATTTTACTATTTATTACACACACATATTGCTTCAAGGCGGGCTGTTATTCAATTCACATATTATATAATTTGACTGAAACCATTCAAGTGTTAAAAATAGTGCCTCAAACTGTAGGACAAAGAAAAGGGGAAAACTTTAAAGTTTCATCTGCTGCGCTTATTTAAAAATTGCTTTACTATTTGTATTACTATTTCACCCCATTAAGACGTACGATATACTACACTTCTAGAAGTGAAAAATCCACCTATAGCACAGTCCCATTTCCGTCAGTATCAAGAGGTTTTGTCGTTATTACGAGTATTCTGGGTTTAACAAAATACAGAGCTAGCGAATAAAGTTGTTGTTTTAGCGTAGAAATTATTTTAGACTACTATAGGGAAATTTCATAAACATTAAATGGGAATGAATTGTAAAATAACATTCGTTACTTAAATAACCAGCTGTGCAATGCTGGGTAAATCAGATAGTGCATACAGAGAGTCAGTAAAATTCTATTTTATAATTAAAAGCTGTTTCTCTATGTAATCAATGTCTTTCTACAGGCATTTTTAATAATATAGTATAAATTATTCAGTACCCTGTGGGTGTCTGTCTGTATCCCATTTCCGCAGCCATTTTGTTCGCAGGTTTTTCACTAGGTACCGTATTTTGTAATTCCTGAACTTCCAGGTGCTTCTTGATAGCAATGCTCCGTTTGAACCTCTAAACCTTTCTAGATCTCTCCGCATGTGTATAGGTAAGCAATAGCAGAACATAACGAGTCAAAAGTCCGGGGTGCTTCCGTTTGATCAGGACTCTTAAGTTGCTTCGGGATTTAACACTATCTTTCAGAACTCATTGTGATTCTGTAGCGAACCAGCAAAACACGCTGATAGTCCCAGAACACTGTCGCCATAAACTTTACTGCCTAGCGTGCGACATTGGCTTTTTGGGAGCACTTACACCTACCTCGTTCCAGGCAACGTTTTGTCGTTTCGTCTTGGGAGTTGAATGGTGCAAACAGCCCTCAGAGCCGGTAACAGAATGTGTTTGGCGCGTTCTCTAAAACATCTGGGGGCGTTGTTTCTTTCTGAGCATCGGTAAGCAAATACTCAACCACGTTGCGCAGAGATGCCAATATTCCAATTTATTAGATGAGCCTGCAGTTTCAATTCCAGCATAAAGGTGCGTAAGAATTTCTTAAATTTAACATGACGATCCTCTTCAAAATGTTCTGACCTGTGTGGGATATTGTTGTTCGTCGCTCTCCACGTCGAACCATTTGAATTTTAATGCACCTCATATATAAAATGATATTTATTTATTTTATGCTGCAACAGAGCATGGCTCCATTCACAGTAGCTACACATACATTAATTATGCAAATTTAAGAATCTTGATGTGTTACACTCACATGACTTTCTCTACTCTGGCACAAACTATTTTTACAAACTCTTACTCTCCATCTATTTCATATTAATCGAGATAAACATTTGCAGAAACGATCTTTTGACATGCGAAGAGAATTATATTTTACACATTTGGACCAGTTCTAAAAATATTTGACTATCGCGTAAGGCCTACTATGTTCCCCTTGTTTTGTGTTCGCGAGGGCAATAAAGAAATACAGTAGCCTTTAATCATTACTCTTAATAGCTGGTTGCTATGTACAGCACCATTCTCTTTGCCACAGATTAATACTCTTTGCATATCCAAGAGAAAAAGAATGAATAACGAATTCCCATTTGAGAAAATAAGTATTGAAAAATTTAAGGGAATAACAAGCAATATCTCGAAAATGGTTTTCACTCAACAAAAAATGTATATACATAAATTGTGTATTTTAATGCGATCTACATTTTTTGTAGTAAAATTCTGCCTGTCTCTTATGGTCTACCAGTTATGCAAAAGTCGTTCACAATGAAGAATACTTTTGGAGACATTCCCAGAAAATTCAAGATATACATTTTATTTGTCATGAAAATATCTTAAACATATGATATTTTAATCTAAATCGTTAGAGCCATTTTTGAGAAAATTAAAATTTTTGAAAAATGTTCCACATAAAGGGTAATCTGGGGTGGGGGGAATTTCTTGAAAACCTTCGTGTCGCATCTCTGGAAGATACTGAACCTAAATACCAAGTTTGGTGTTTATCCGACTGTTCGTATCTGAGTTATGTTGTTCACAGACACACACGCACACAGACATGTTTCCAAAAATGCTTTTTTTGGATTCATATATTTCCGGTGAAATCTCGGTATCGAAATTTGGGTGGAATACAATACTTCCCCTACTTACTATATGTAGTAGAGAAAGTAAAAATCATCTTGGGCCCTAAAATGCATTCTACTAGTCAAGAAACTCAACCGGAAAATAAAAATCAAAACACTAGACTCCTGCATATTGTCGAAACGTCTTTTATATTTACTCCATTCTCCATTACGGGGGGTAGAGCACAGGACAACCCTGAAAACCACCAAAAATATTAATAAATCATCATGGGCTAGGAAGGAAGGTATCACCTAAATAAATGATTCACATAATATGAAGTTAGATGTCAAATATATTATACCAAATAAAACTGATACAGATTACTTTTCTGTTTGGCGAAGCGCCATGCCTGATACACATCTTGCTCTGTTCACTAGCAAGGCTCAAAGAGGACGCGAGCTATATGCTACCTCAAGCTAAAACCAGTTAACCCCTCCCCTTCTACGTCATTATCTGTTTTCATTGCCAACCTAAGAGTTAAACACACAGCGTTAGCACACCACATATTCTTACAGTGTTACCACAACCATATGCCACAATATTCCCATGGGTGCCAAACTTGGAATTTGACGGAAATCTAAAAGAAACATACTGAAGTTTGCCAGAGGAAAATGGAGAGGAAAGTGTTAGGACTATCCCTCAAAGACAGAGTGCCCAACACCGGGTTAAGGGAAAAAACAAAACTGGTAGATGTATCCCAACGAGCCACCAGTTTGAAATGAAAGTGGGGAGGCCACGTGACGAGGCTCCAGAACAAGAGATGCGCATATATTTCAACAATTTGGACCCCGTACATCGGCAAGAGACAAGGCAGACCCGGAAAAAGATGGGACGAGGTCTTTAAGAAAGCAGTAGGAGCACACTGGACAAGGACTGCATACGACCGCAGCAGTTGGAGAGACACCTGAAGAAGGCAGGAAGTGCTAAACACAACCACTTAGTGTCGATGGGAATTAAGGGAAGAAGTGTGCGAAGTAAGGAACCTCAAACAAGACCATGAAGTGCTGATCGTAAAGAAATGAGTGAACAATAGTGCGAAGTGCGGAAGAAAGAACGCAACAAAAAACAACACTTATGCGAACTAGCCCCCCCCTCATGAGTCATATCGAGCTACCCCTCACAAGAGGAGGCCTTATCCCTTCAGAAATAAATCGGCTGTTCATAGGTATGTTAATTATCACAGGTTTAGTTTAGGTATAGGTTATACAATGGGGGAAATACCTCGTGCTGCGACCTGCATTGATCTATTATGGCTACCACCTGTCAGTAATGAAATAAAGCCACAGGCTCTACAAAGCGCAGGGAGACAGGCCACAGCGACATGCAGAAGTCCCTAACAGTTCCAGGTTCGAAGACCCGTCCCACTGCTGGAGCTGCCTAGAGAGGGATGAACGACCCTTCGATCAAGCAGCTCTTTGGTCTCTCTCTTTCCTTTGAGCATGCATCCGCACCATCTATCCGACACTGCCATAAGCCACTAAACCTAGAAGTACACATAAAAGATTAGAAGAAAACGGAATGAAAGCTAAATGATGGAAAGGAAATCGTGGCAGATAAGTAACCACGCCAGCATTTGCCTACGGGCCAGAGAAAACCCAAAGCAGTGTTGGCGATCGACGGGAACGAACTCAGGCCCTCCCGAATGCGAGCCTCACATGTTAAAATGGAGCCGTCATGCTCAGTAAATTTAAATATAGCATAACAGTATTATTAAAGGAGAGAAGAAGATAACTATAATTAAAAAAGGTAGCTAGAAAGGACAAGAGAATGCCATTTGGATAATCATAACACATCTGAAACTCATATGTAAATTAATTTATGTATTTAAATATTTTTTAAATTATTTATAAGGAAAGCTATGATTCAGCTCTATTTTCTCGAGAGTTCGTTGAATTTAGAGCACAACCTCACAACAGGGAGGCTTTGTTTTTGCATAACACGCCATTTATAAGTTTATATAGAAGTAATTTTTCAGAATTTACTCTACATTTAGAAAGTGGCATTAAGCTGGATTCATTAAATAATGCAATATATTCAATGTTGACTATGCCTGTTACTGCTTTACAGCTTAATGTTAAAATACATAATTGAAGTGAACTATCAGACACAAAAAGGTTCAGGTTGTTATAAGGCATTCGTGATAATTTATAAAGTAATACGTAAGTTGACTATACATAGTGTTCGATTATAGATCAATTCATTGTAAGTTTTGTAATATAAGTATTTGCATTTTTTGTTTAATCTTTTCCATTTGAGCATTATAACACTTATACATCGAGACATACTAACAAGTCTTTTATACAACGTAAGTATTACTTGAATGTATTTTTAAGTCATTCGAGCTTCTGAAAATAAAACCCATCTTTTGCATTAGTCATCGGTTATACTTGCTATGTGTTGATAAAATGAGAAATTCTGGTTCACAGTTACACCCAATTCTGATGGAACATGCCTAACTAACGAAGTGTTATTCGAATAATAATTAAAATTGCATATATGTATATATAAGATAAAGGAATCTTTCTTAATATTGAAGTGAAGTTTATTTTCCAAACCACAATTCAGTATTTGTTTTTGCGAAAATAAGGTACGCCAGTGAAAAAGAACAAAAATGGCAAGAATTTTTATGTTTTAGTACGTTCGATTCTTCAGGAAAGGTTTCATGGAAACTCCTCTTATGTAGGAGTTACACCCCCCAGGACTTACAAGCGGGTGCCTGGGGCCAGAGGCCCGTCGAGAAGCAGACGCTCATGGATCAGACAGAGCATCCAGGATGAGTGATCAGCCCGATGAAACGAAATGGTGATGATGGAGCAGTTAGTGAAATGAATGGCGGGGGAAACGAAGAACCCGCTTCGTCCACCACCACAAATCCCATATGCAGGTCCCTGGGATTGAACCCGGGCCACCTCGGTGGGAGGCGAGCGGTTTAACCACTCGGCCACGGCGCCGCCGACTTCTCTTACACATTTTTCCAGTTTTCTATTGTGTTGTTGCATAGTTTAGTTTTTAAGTTAATGTAAAGTATTTTACAATACAATACACAAGTAGCATTACAGGTCAGTATATAAGTACGAGCTTTCAAACATGCTTTATTGGTCGTAATATTTCAGATTTGTTTGGAATTTAAAATTACTCTTATGATGATGTTGTTCCAACCTTCATACGATGGAAGTTATATGTACATTAAGTAGAGGCCTTGTAACCATTAAAACAATGGATTATTTGAATGTCTGGGATATTGATTCTTCCAGAATTGAACCGTTTCCAGTACAAACAATGTAAACAACGATATTATCAATACCAATGCTACTGCCTCACAAGGGATTAATATTACAAATTTTACAATCAACTTCACAATTTATTACATTAAAGGAAAAATAAGAATTATGCGAAATGCAATATTTTTAATAAAATTACTGATGCGCTTATTCTGTTGATTATCGAACGAGGTGGCGCAGGCGGTAGAGTGTATGACTCGCATTCGGGAGATTGTGGGTTTGGTTCATGTGGCCGATCTTACTGACCCTTCTGGTGTTTCCCCGGGTCGCCACGCGAATGCTGGGAAGGTTACTACATCCCCAGAATCTCCATTTCATCCCTCCATTTCACCTCCTTTCTCATTTCACTTCGCTTTGCATCTGCTTAGCTGTTTTAGGGTTACCAGGATCGGCGGAAGTCTCAGCGCTGAATGGCAGGGTTGTACCGGCTCCAGCGAGTTTTAACCTGGAAAATGTAGGGACCCTGCCCTCTGCTCTGTCGTACCTCCTGATCCGGCCGCTTCTTCCTTTCATTTCACGTCTCCCTCCCAGGGCGCCCCATTTGGGGCCTAGCTACAAAAATTCTCCTTAGGTCGAGTTTGCTATTTGTATTTGCCACAATCTTCTATATATTATGGAATGTTAGGATTGTGTGAGTACATAATCAGTAAATACATTGTCAGTACTGGTTCTATGAAGGTCAAGCAACAAAGAATACTAACAATAACAGACCAAGCTCGCCTTGCACCTGTCCGAATGTGTACTGGTACTTCCAAGCAAATTTCAGCTGGATACTGTATTATTTAATATAAAATATAGTGTAAGACAACACAAGTTAATAATTGTTTTATTTTACTTGTATAATTGCCACATACGGCTTTCAGCCTCGTTCCGCAAACATTCCTAATTTCCTAACAAAATAAAATTCCGCTTTAAACACTTGTGTCATAAATCTATGGAATATTACAAACACAGAAAATGTGTGTGTATGCACGTGTGCGTGTGTACATGTATATATGCACGTGTGTGTATGTATATATACACGTATGTGTATGTATGTATGTATGTATGTATGTATGTATGTATGTATGTATGTATGTAATGTAATGTATGTATGATAATCTCATCCGATTTCGATAATTCTTTCACCATTGTAAACTCCTGTGCTTTCTGAGGGACATGGAGTATAAAATGCCGTCTAACTTCAATTTAGAAATAACTCAAAAAATAAAAAGGATCTACAAAGCTTATTACTAGAATACGAACGCATCGGCGTTACAAAAGAGCATACTTGTGAAGAAGGCTTCGATTTTGATTGGGAATGGCATGGAATAGAAAATAATTATTGTTACTCCTCAGAAAATGCTTATAAAATAAGACAAAAAGTCACCAATATTGTATTCCAAACATTGTATATTAATAACCCTCATATAAGAACGTTTTCCTTTGTGCTTACCTACGTTGTAACCAAGTTCGTTAGCAGGTCATGCTAAATAAATATTGTATAAAGGGAGAAAATACCTATAATTAGACATGATTAAATCTATAATTTTATAATTAAGATTATCTTTCTCGATGGTCGCATACATGTCTTTTCCAAGAAGGAGGCCAGATAGTATGAAACGTCAATATTTACCAGCATCGCCTCTATTGTGTTATATATGTCAAGGGTTTCTGAACTATGTATCGTTTATGTTACAAAATAACAACAAGATCAAAGGCACCAATGTTTAAAATTTCACTTACCGTCATTGGCTAAAAAATTACTCTACTACAACCAATGATTGTACCACTGCCAAAGTTTATTTATATACTACTGAATATTTCCAGAACCTGAAAGACTCTTGGTGAGAGGTTAAGGAAGCCAGAAATTTCGCCAATTTAACATATCGTTTTGCGTGAACATCAGGAAATTTTTATCCGTTATTAGGAATATTCGATGCTGTACGAGTGTACGTAATTACAGTTATAAGGGAATCTTCATTAAGCACAGCTAAGCTTAGCAAAATTAATAAAATCTTCATTGTAATTTAACCTATCGTTTTGCGTGAACATCAGGAAATTTTTATCCGTAATTAGGAATATTCGATACTGTACGAATGTACGAAATTACAGTTATAAGGGGATCTTCATTAAGCACGGCGGAGCTTAACAAAATTAATTAAATCTTCATTGGTGTTCAAGATCATCGGGTAAAGTAGCTACTAACTATTAAAATTACATAAATTATTTTCTTAGAAACCTTTTTTATAGCTCAGTGATGACAAAAATCTAAGATTCTGTTTAAAAGTTATGATAATTTCATCCTAAGAAGACCTGTTTGTAAAATGTTTTAAATTTGTATTCAAAGTGCATTATTCAGAATTTTTAACGTACCTTCCGGTTCTCCTGACATAATTCAGGGCTACCAACACAGTGGTTCGGAATTCCCTCTCCAGAAATTTAATTTTGCTGTTAGCTTTTCAGACACATAGGGAAACATACATACTTTTTTGATCATCATCACATTCACTGTAATTCATTTTACAATAGCTATATCGTCGTTATGGAGTCTCAATGCCGAGTGTTTCAAGACATATTAGTGCACGGTAATGTATCGCTAAAACCAGTCGCTCTTCTTAGACAAATTGCTTTCACTGTAACTAGTTTGGTCGATGTTGGGGATGAATGTGCAAGTACTGATAAACGGTGCCACAAAAGAGTAGTGTGTTTCAGCGCTTGATATTACCTCTTAACCCAGAATTTTGTAATACTTAGTCCTTTCTCTTAAGAGCGACCTGCTAACCATAACTGAAGAGTGTGTAAGAGGTGTGGTTTGCAGGATGCGTATCGTATTTGACCGCTCGTCTTAGAATACTAAGGGGATAAAAGGGCAAAGTCCTTAAGGAAGAATTACACTACAACAAAATGTGCATGTAGTGCGCATAATTATAGAGCTAATTCAATTCCCAAGAGAAAACAATGACAAAATCTAATAGGCTAATTGTGTATTAAATACTGTATTAAGTTCATTATCGTGGTGGGATAGGAATGTTTGGGACGAGGGAGATGGTTGTCATTTGCGAAAATTATTTTTAATTCTTTATTATAAGTGTTTACCGCTAAATTTAAACAATGTATTCTAGCCATAAATAAATGTATTAAAGATCATTAAATAAAAAAATTCGCCTGCCTTAAAGAAACTTTGTATCATCATCCCTACAGATTTAGGTATTACGACTGGCCTCTGGAATTAGCCTTAAAATATGTTAACAAATGATTTTTTGCAGAACGAAGTGATAAAGTTTCAGTTCAAATATGTTTAATTTAAAAGTGTTTTTGCGCCTTACTAAAACCGTTGTTGGCCTGTAACTATCAACAGCAACACAGCGAAGGTTCAAAGAGACCTAATGTACTCTCAAATTGTTTCAATAAAAATGTTAACATTACATTTATTTTACTTTTGTGTTAGAATTTATTACTTTAATACACCTCTAAAGTATTTTTCTATGCTAATTTAAGTATTTGATTGAAAAGATGAAGTATAATACAAAACTCAATGTATAACTAAGGACAGAGATAACCTTCGTGTAATGGTAGCGAAATAAACTGCAAATGGTCACCAAAACAGTCCATTTAAAGAGGTGGTCCTTGTTCTTTAGCACGAAGTGACTCCTTTCCTCTTTGTCCTAACCAAAGCGAACAGCAAATTTGGAGAACAAGCAACCGCAGATAAGAGTGACAAAGTTTTCCTAAATTAGTGCCATTAAATCAGTTGGCGACAAAATAGGTTAAAAATATTTTATTACTGCTTGTAAGTCCAATTAGGAGCAACTTCGAGGTAGGTTAGGAATATTTAAGATCAGCACCACCTAAATTAAGAGGCATTTTAAATGGCAAATGTTATTTAATGATATTAACAAAATATTTTTTTTTCAGTTTACAACCAGGATCCCACAATGTGAACGAAATAAAATTCTTTTGTCCTCAACTTTACTTTATATTTGAACCCAGGTTGTTTACGCATTTATTTGTTCATGTATTCTTATTTTTGTTTTAGAGATGTAACTTTATATCAGTTATTACATTCATTATTAGATGCAAACAGCTGGTGATTCTGGTGAATGGCATCCGTTAAGTTCCCGCTGTTTTAGAAGGCAGTCACTCTGTCCTCCCTCTCTCTCTCATACGAATAAGTTTAGTTATGTATACCCCATCGAAAGCTTTATCAGAACCTACAAAACTGATATTTTTTTAAACTTTAACATTGACCTGGTAGTCATATCGGGTGATGAATAAATGAAATGTGTGAAATGATGTTCAAATCAGCCCGGGCTCCTTAGAGTTTAAAGTTATCCAGCATTAATCTTCTCAGGAAGGGGAAATCCAGAAAAAAACATTATCTAAGCAGCTAACCCCAACCAAAATTCGAACTCGAGACCTCTTGAATGTGAGGCACACACTCTACCTCCACACCACAAGGTGGGCAAGCGTATATGTGTTTCTAAGTTTTTTCTCTCTCAATTTAAATTTGAGTTAATAAGAAGCATATACCAGGTGTACGAAAAAAGGGTTCCAATATTACAGAGCAGGTAGCATGCAACAAAAGAAGAAAAAAGTTCTTCTAAACATTGTTCCTAAACCTAATATCTTCTAAGCCGTGGTCTTATTTTATACTAGGAGCATATCTTGCAAACCTAGCACTTTGGCACAAAACGAATGAGAACATATTGTGCCTAGAGGTTTGTTACTATGCAGCACATTGTGTTTGCATATGGTGTATAGCAAGAACAGAATACAAGAGTAATCAACGTATAGCTTCCACTGCGTGCTACATACGTATTGCTCTATCAGTCAGGTATGTATTTGTCGTCCTCCGCGGTCTAGGGGTGCCATGCTAGCCTCTAGCTCTCAGGGTCGTGGGTACAAACCCGGTATAAAACGATGGATTTTTTTCTGCTGTAAAACTCCCTAGAATGGCTTCCTTCGGAAGGGAAGTAAAGCAGGTGGTCCCGTGATTTACGGCACGTAAAAGAACCTCAAGCCTGATAAAGAGGCCTCCGAGCAAAATTTCCGATCTTTCACTCCCAATATAGATTGGAACGCCATGGACCTTAGCAGTTAAAGAGCGTCCATGAATAAAAAAAATCACAACGTCTGGTGTACGGTAGCGCTCAAATGGCGCACGTTTTGTTGTGTACTGTAATTTGTTTTCTTGTCCTTTGCTGGACCAAAGCAACGGCCCATTTTCATCATAGGCTTAGGGACTGCTAACACAAGATTTTTTTGAACGATGGATTGGTCGGGGAGGACTAATACGTTGGCTTTCGCGTTCTGTTGACCTTAGCATTTAGACTTTGACTTTGGGATATTTGGTGTATGCAGTCTCCATAAATGATGTCCGGAGACTAAGAAAACGCGTGTTCAATGCTCGTGACGCGATCCGGCAACAACCAGAAGTATTCCAAAGACTGCGTGATTCTATGAAACGCAGGGTGGGAGGCTGCATTGTAATGGATGGCGGCCACATCGAGGACCTATTGTGAATACTAGATTAAAGACATGATAACCACTGATGTACTAAGTAGACCATATTTCAGCATATTTTAACGGCTAATGTTTATAGGAACTGTTTCTCTTCTTTTGTTACATATTACCTCCCATGTAAACATTGGAACCTTTTTATTCTGGACACCGTGTGTATATAGAAACAAAATATTTGTTGGAATAATACAGCAATAAAATTTGAACCAATGTAGGTCTTTTGACCTAATATTTAAACCATTTGAGGGTATAGTTTATCATCTATCTTTTTAATACATGTATAACAATATTCTTAGGCTATGGAATATTTTAGTAGTCCCAGAAATCAATTTATTTCAGGATGATATATCAGGTTTTTAAGAAATAGAGAACATAACTTCAGATATGCATTCCCCATACATAGGCATTAAAATAAGTCCATTACAACATGAGGCCGCAATGAGTTATGGCCTTAAAACCCGAGTTGCGAGCGGTTTCCGGGTCCCGGGCCCCCAGGGGATGCGTAAGCCCACAGGGAGGACGGGCGCCGGCAGCACCAGCTAGCACCCGGTGAGTTCAAACCTATAAATGGTGGGGACCCTGTCCTCTGTCGGTCGTGCCTGCTAGTCCGGCCGCCCTCTGTCCCATCTCACGTCATCCCTCCCTCCCGGGGGCGCCCTGTCAGGGGGCTAAACACAAAAGATTTGCGTAGGTCGAGGAGCTCATCCTCTCTCCTCTCCTAGTCCTATCGTATGGCTTTTAAACAGTAATATTCCCCGGAACATATTTCTTGCCGCAGGTAGTTTCCTTTACAGATGATGATCAAACTGTCCATCTCCTGCTTGAGTATAGGCTTCACATCGAAGTTTCATGGCCGTGCGAACACGACTCCAAATTCCAGGAGTATTGCGTATTTCCCCACAACCTGCTGCAATTCGGTTCTGAAGGGATTCCATGTCAGGCACTGAAGACGAATTTTCCAACGCTTATAAATGGCCCCACAAGTAGAAATCGACAAGATGAGCGTGGTGTTCAAGCAATTGGACCACCTCTACCTATCCGTTGTGCCAGTTTGTACGCCCCCTTGTATGTTTGTATGCTTGTATGTAATCCTGTGGTATTCTTGATATGTTTTCGAGATAGGGTCCGATCCAAGTCCCCTAGCTGTCCATCTGCTAGGCGATAGATTCCACTTTTAGCTATCATAATAATCAACGGTTATAAATAACCTAGATATATGCACATCCTACAAAGAGTATTTTGCAGATGACATGTTGGTTAATTTAGGAGTAAAGTGGGAACAGTGTACTCTTAGTAAGAGCCAGCAATAAAATAATACGTTACACCATACCTTCGATCCGAGGACTGGTGGTATGACTGAAGTGTGCAGGAGCGCCATTATGCAAGACGTGGGCTTGTTTACTATGCTCAGTGGAGTGTCCTTCGTTCACATACGTTGGTATTTTCCAGGAAGTTTGTGTACACCAGCTCCGTAGGTCCAATTAACCAATCACCAATGATACCGGCTCACACGTTGAGAATGAACCGCACTTGCTGATGGAACAATTGCATGTGGGTTTTCATAGCCCATACCTAATGATTGAGAACATTTGTAATGCCATCTCGTGTGAACTGTACTTCATCTGTAAATAACACTAAGGCAGAAAAGTTCAGATTTGTAGTACACTGCTGCTCGAAGCACGGGCAGAACATCAAACGAGCAGGGTAATCTGCTGCGACAGGGCCTGTACATGTTGCAAATAATGATACAACTTGTTGCTCTCGCAACAGTCTCCAAACAGTCTAATGAGGATCATTCACTTGCAACGCTAACCTTCGTGTACTGATAGGAGTCATGTGCACAGGATCCACAATCTCCCCATCTACATCTGGAGATGTAGATCTTGGTTATCTCCTCTCCAAACCAGGAGATGTAAACTTCCCATGAGCGCAGACGGCGATGAAGACGTTCAAATATCTTCCGATCTGGACATCTTCGCTCTTGGTGCAAAAGACGAGCCAGGGCAGCATTGCCGACCGCCTTACCGTATATGAAATGCATTTCTGCCAAGTCTTGATTTGAGTACATGTCACTCTGTCGAACGTCAAACGGAACACTCAATACACCCTTCGCCTCGGATCAACTGTCAGAGTGTACTGTTAATATCTTATGTCACGGCAACTACCTGCGGGAGGAAACACATTCCGGTGATTATCACTGTTTTAAAGGCCATAACTCAGAAACCAGAGTTTCGGACACATGTTGTACTGAGCTTTTTTATTGTCTACATATGGGGAATGCATACCCGAATTTATTCCCTCTATTTTTGAAACATCCTGTATATATATATATATATATATATATATATATATATATATATATATATATATATATATATATATATATATATATATATATATAATGTGTGTGTGTCAGAGAAAATTCTCTATTATTTGTTTTGAAGAAACAATATATCAAGAGAATAAAACGAGTAAAAAGGTTCATGTATCTATAAAACAATTTATAAATATTCTGTAATTTTGGAATTTCATTTAAAAAAAATCTGATGTGTTACACTCACATGACTTTCTCTACTCTTGTACAAACTATTTTTACAAACGCTTATTTTCTATATGCTTCATGTTAATGGAGATATCAAGATGTCAATCTTATTGATAATTTTCTTGTAGATGCAAGGGGAATATGGTAGGTTTTAAGCAATAGTCAAATATTTTAACGCTGGTTGCTATGTGGCGCATTCCATTCTCTTTGCATGTCCAGGACATAAAAAAATCAATAACGAATTTGAGAAAAAGTATAAGTATTGGAAAATTTAAGGGAATAACAAGCAATATCTCGCAAACGGTTCACTCAACAAAAGAAATGTATATGACATAAATTGTGTATTTTAACGCGATATACATTTTTCGTGTAGTAAAATTTTGTCTATCTCTTATGGTTTACCAGTTATGAAAAAGTCGTTCATAATGAAGAATACTTTTGGAGACATTCCCAGAAAATTCGAGATATACATTTTATTTGTCATGACAATATCTTAAACATATGATATTTTAATCAAAATCGTTAGAGCCGTTTTTGAGAAAATTAAAATTTTCGAAAAATGTTCCATGTAAAGGGTAGTCTGGGGTGGGGGGATTTTCTTGAAAACCTTCGTGTCGCATCTCTGAAAGATACTGAACCAAAATACCAAGTTTGGTGTTTATCCGACTCTTCGTTTTTGAGTTATGCTGTTCACAGACACACAGACACACAGACAGACACACACACGGACATGTTTCCAAAAATGCTTTTTTTGGATTCAGTGAGTCTCAAAACATGTATTTCCGGTGAAATCTCGGTATCGAAATTTTGGGTGGAATACAATACTTCCCCTACTTACTATACGTAGTAGAGAAAGTAAAAATCTGATGTGTTACACTCACATGACTTTCTCTACTCTTGTACAATCTATTTTTACAAACGCCTATTCTCCATATGCTTCATATTAATCGAGATATCGAGATGTCAATCTTATTGGTAATTTTCTTGTAGATGCAAGGGGAATATGGTAGCTTTTAAGCGATAGTCAAATATTTTAACGCTGGTTGCTATGTGGCGCATTCCATTCTCTTTGCATGTCCAGGACATAAAAAAAATGAATAACGCATTTGAGAAAAAGTATAAGTATTGGAAAATTTAAGGAAATAACAAGCAATAACTCGAAAACGGTGCACTCAACAAAAGAAATGTGTATGACATAAGTTGTGTATTTTAACGCGATCTACATTATTTGTGTAGTAAAATTTTGTCTATCTCTTATGGTTTACCAGTTATGCAAAAGTCGTTCACAATCAAGTATACTTTTGGAGACATTCCCAGAAAAGTCGAGATATACATTTCATTTCCCATGACATTATGTTAAACATATGATATTTTCATCAAAATCGTTAGAGCCATTTTTGAGAAACTTAAAATTATCGAAAAATCTTCTATGTAAAGGGTAGTCTGGGGTGGGGGGATTTTCTTGAAAACCTTCGTGTCACATCTCTGGAAGATACTGAACCTAAATACCAAGTTTGGTGCTTATCCGACTGTTCATTTTTGAGTTATGCTGTTCACAGACACACAGACACACACACACACACACACACACACACAGACACACACACACAGACACACACACGGACATGTTTCCAAAAATGCTTTTTTTGGTTTCAGGAGGTTTCAAAACATGTATTTCCTGCGAAATCTCGGTATCGAATTTTTGGGTGGAATGCAATACTTCCCCTACTTACTATACGTAGTAGAGAAAGTAAAAATGAATAACGAATTTGAGAAAAAGTATAAGTATTGGAAAATTTAAGGACATAACAATCAATATCTCGAAAACGGTTCACTCAAAAAAAAAGAAATGTATATGACATAAATTGTGTATTTTAACGCGATCTACATTTTTTTGTGTAGTAAAATTTTGTCTATCTCTTATGGTTTTCCAGTTATGCAAAAGTCGTTCACAATCAAGTATACTTTTGGAGACATTCCCAGAAAAGTCGAGATATACATTTCATTTCCCATGACATTATGTTAAACATATGATATTTTCATCAAAATCGTTAGAGCCATTTTTGAGAAAATTAAAATTTTCGAAAAACGTTCCATGTAAAGGGTAGTCTGGGGTGGGGGGATTTTCTTGAAAACCTTCATGTCGCATCTCTGGAAGATACTGAACCTAAATACCAAGTTTGGTGTTTATCCGACTGTTCGTTTTTGAGTTATGCTGTTCACAGACACACACACACACACACACACACACACACACAGACACACACACGGACATGTTTCCAAAAATACTTTTTTTGGATTCAGGAGGTCTCAAAACATGTATTTCCGGTGAAATCTCGGTATCGAATTTTTGGGTGGAATGCAATACTTCCCCTACTTACTGTAAGTAGTAGAGAAAGTAAAAATGAATAACGAATTTGAGAAAAAGTATAAGTATTGGAAAATTTAAGGGAATAACAAGCAATATCTCGAAAACGGTTCACTCAACAAAAGAAATGTATATGATATACGTTGTGTATTTTAACGCGATCTACATTTTTTGTGTACTAAAATTTTGTCTATCTCTTATGGTTTACCAGTTATGCAAAAGTCGTTCATAATGAAGAATACTTTTGGAGACATTCCCAGAAATTTCGAGATATACATTTCATTTCTCATGACATTATCTTAAACATATGATATTTTCATCAAAATCGTAGAGCCATTTTTGAGAAAATTAAAATTTTCGAAAAATGTTCCATGTAAAGGGTAGTCTGGGGTGGGGGGATTTTCTTGAAAACCTTCGTGTCGCATCTCTGAAAGATACTGAACCAAAATACCAAGTTTGGTGTTTATCCGACTCTTCGTTTTTGAGTTATGCTGTTCACAGACACACAGACACACAGACAGACACACACACGGACATGTTTCCAAAAATGCTTTTTTTGGATTCAGTGAGTCTCAAAACATGTATTTCCGGTGAAATCTCGGTATCGAAATTTTGGGTGGAATACAATACTTCCCCTACTTACTATACGTAGTAGAGAAAGTAAAAATCTGATGTGTTACACTCACATGACTTTCTCTACTCTTGTACAATCTATTTTTACAAACGCCTATTCTCCATATGCTTCATATTAATCGAGATATCGAGATGTCAATCTTATTGGTAATTTTCTTGTAGATGCAAGGGGAATATGGTAGCTTTTAAGCGATAGTCAAATATTTTAACGCTGGTTGCTATGTGGCGCATTCCATTCTCTTTGCATGTCCAGGACATAAAAAAATCTGATGTGTTACACTCACATGACTTTCTCTACTCTTGTACAATCTATTTTTACAAACGCTTATTCTCCATATGCTTCATGTTAATCGAGATATCGAGATGTCGATCTTATTGGTAATTTTCTTGTAGATGCAAGGGGAATATGGTAGCTTTTAAGCGATAGTCAAATATTTTATCGCTGGTTGCTATGTGGAGCATTCCATTCTCTTTGCATGTCTAGGACACAAAAAAATGAATAACGAATTTGAGAAAAAGTATAAGTATTGGAAAATTTAAGGAAATAACAAGCAATATCTCGAAAACGGTTCACTCAACAAAAGAAATGTATATGATATAAGTTGTGTATTTTAACGCGATCTACATTTTTTGTGTAGTAAAATTTTGTCTATCTCTTATGGTTTACCAGTTATGCAAAAGTCGTTCACAATGAAGAATACTTTTGGAGACATTCCCAGAAATTTCGAGATATACATTTCATTCCTCATGACATTATCTTAAACATATGATATTTTCATCAAAATCGTTAGAGCCATTTTTGAGAAAATTAAAATTTTCGAAAAATCTTCCATGTAAAGGGTAGTCTGGGGTGGGGGAATTTTCTTGAAAACCTTCGTGTCGCATCTCTGGAAGATACTGAACCTAAATACCAAGTTTGGTGCTTATCCGACTGTTCGTTTTTGAGTTATGCTGTTCACAGACACACAGACACACACACAGACACACACACAGACACACACACACACAGACACACACACAGACACACACACGGACATGTTTCCAAAAATGCTTTTTTTGGATTCAGGAGGTCTCAAAACATGTATTTCCGGTGAAATCTCGGTATCGAATTTTTGGGTGGAATGCAATACTTCCCCTACTTACTATACGTAGTAGAGAAAGTAAAAAATGAATAACGCATTTGAGAAAAAGTATAAGTATTGGAAAATTTAAGGAAATAACAAGCAATAACTCGAAAACGGTGCACTCAACAAAAGAAATGTGTATGACATAAGTTGTGTATTTTAACGCGATCTACATTATTTGTGTAGTAAAATTTTGTCTATCTCTTATGGTTTACCAGTTATGCAAAAGTCGTTCACAATGAAGAATACTTTTGGAGACATTCCCAGAAAATTCGAGATATACATTTCATTTCTCATGACATTATGTTAAACATATGATATTTTCATCAAAATCGTTAGAGCCATTTTTGAGAAAATTAAAATTATCGAAAAATCTTCCATGTAAAGGGTAGTCTGGGGTGGGGGGATTTTCTTGAAAACCTTCGTGTCACATCTGTGGAAGATACTGAACCTAAATACCAAGTTTGGTGCTTATCCGACTGTTCATTTTTGAGTTATGCTGTTCACAGACACACAGAAACACACACACACACACACACAGACACACACACACAGACACACACACGGACATGTTTCCAAAAATGCTTTTTTTGGTTTCAGGAGGTTTCAAAACATGTATTTCCTGCGAAATCTCGGTATCGAATTTTTGGGTGGAATGCAATACTTCCCCTACTTACTATACGTAGTAGAGAAAGTAAAAATGAATAACGAATTTGAGAAAAAGTATAAGTATTGGAAAATTTAAGGACATAACAATCAATATCTCGAAAACGGTTCACTCAACAAAAGAAATGTATATGACATAAATTGTGTATTTTAACGCGATCTACATTTTTTTGTGTAGTAAAATTTTGTCTATCTCTTATGGTTTACCAGTTATGCAAAAGTCGTTCACAATCAAGTATACTTTTGGAGACATTCCCAGAAAAGTCGAGATATACATTTCATTTCCCATGACATTATGTTAAACATATGATATTTTCTCAAAATCGTTAGAGCTATTTTTGAGAAAATTAAAATTTTCGAAAAACGTTCCATGTAAAGGGTAGTCTGGGGTGGGGGGATTTTCTTGAAAACCTTCATGTCGCATCTCTGGAAGATACTGAACCTAAATACCAAGTTTGGTGTTTATCCGACTGTTCGTTTTTGAGTTATGCTGTTCACAGACACACACACACACACACACACACACACACACACACACACACACACACACAGACACACACACGGACATGTTTCCAAAAATACTTTTTTTGGATTCAGGAGGTCTCAAAACATGTATTTCCGGTGAAATCTCGGTATCGAATTTTTGGGTGGAATGCAATACTTCCCCTACTTACTGTAAGTAGTAGAGAAAGTAAAAATGAATAACGAATTTGAGAAAAAGTATAAGTATTGGAAAATTTAAGGGAATAACAAGCAATATCTCGAAAACGGTTCACTCAACAAAAGAAATGTATATGATATACGTTGTGTATTTTAACGCGATCTACATTTTTTGTGTAGTAAAATTTTGTCTATCTCTTATGGTTTACCAGTTATGCAAAAGTCGTTCATAATGAAGAATACTTTTGGAGACATTCCCAGAAATTTCGAGATATACATTTCATTTCTCATGACATTATCTTAAACATATGATATTTTCATCAAAATCGTAGAGCCATTTTTGAGAAAATTAAAATTTTCGAAAAATGTTCCATGTAAAGGGTAGTCTGGGTTGGGGGGATTTTCTTGAAAATCTTCGTGTCGCATCTCTGGAAGATACTGAACGTAAATACCAAGTTTGGTGTTTATCCGACTGTTAGTTTTTGAGTTATGCTGTTCACAGACACACACACACACACAGACACACACACGGACATGTTTCCAAAAATGCTTTTTTTGGATTCAGGAGGTCTCAAAACATGTATTTCCGGTGAAATCTCGGTATCGAATTTTTGGGTGGAATGCAATACTTCCCCTACTTACTATACGTAGTAGAGAAAGTAATAAATCTAAAGGCCACTTAAACGTAAAATGCAGTCAAATCAATAATTTTAATAGGCAGAAAATTCTTGAATATGGATATAACTTTAAATATATTGGCTAAAGTCAGTTTTAAGAAAGATAAAGATATTCAACATAAAGTCAGCAAATTTCAATCGCTACAATATGTTGTACCATTCAAAGAATCTTTGAACATAAAGGTAAAGAAAAGACCAAAATAAAATGTTGTAAGATGATGCCTTTATCTACATTTATTTATCACAGTAATGTAGATTGCGGGTTCAAACCCAGCGGAGGGCGATGGATTTTTTCGGAAGGGAAATAAAGTCGGTGGTCCCGTGTCGTATCTTTAGGGATTTAAAAGAACCTCAAGCCTGATAAAGAGGCCTCTGAACAAAGTTTCCGATCTTTCACGCTCAAAATAGAATTGGACGCTAAGGACCACAGTAGTTAAATAGCGTCCATAAATAAAACTCCATTTAGTTTTACAGCAATGTAAGTAAAGGTTCGAACTCAAAAGTAAACTAATAATATTCATATTTCATATGAAATTACTTAGAAGTCTGAGGGGATGTACAACAATAGATAATATAAGGAACGTTTATATAAATGCAGAACTGAATATAGACTCAGCAAGAAGTAAAAAAATAATTGTGGTTAAAAGTAGATTGGAGTGTTTGCTAAGGATGGAAAACAAAAGATGTCCAAGAGCATCTTTAAATTATATGCTGAGAGAAAGAAGAGATTGAGGGCGACCCAAGAAACGCTGAAGGCAGCTATGAAGTCAGAACAGGCTTATTGTGTAATCCATGAATTGGAAAACAAGAAATGATTACAGTATATGCCGTGATTGTAATGAATACTCAAGATATTGATGTAATGCTTAGCGATTTGTTGAGATAAAGCACAAAGGAAGAGAAAGCACTTCTGCTTTGGAAACAGAAGAAGAAAGGAGTTGATTTAATGGCCTCCCCGCATGCTGGTTTGGATGCAAGGCTGCCCATTTAAAACCACTTTACATGAGAATTTCAGCATTTGCCGCCTTATAAGCGTTTACAATCTCGCGGATAGCACAAATGTCTTTCAGAATTTATACATTTTCTGGTACTTTGAATAAATTCTCTGGAGGCAAATTCCTCGGAAATCACGTGTACACTGCAGTACATAAAAGGTGGCTCATTCCCTTAGATCCCAATAGTGTTCTTAGCCCCGTAAGGTTTCTATCTTCAGGTAACCAACCTTTGTGTCCCATTAGTTCTCCATGTGACTGGCCTGAAAAAAAATTATGGGACCAGAATAACTATTGGGAATTCATGATCAAATCAGGAAGTTAAAGCTACAGCATTGTAAAATATATTTTGCGTGAATCAAAGCTCATTCAGGGTTCATTGGAAATGAACTGGCTGATAAATTAGCCAAGGAAGCAGTTCTTGAAAACAACATTGTCCTAGCATACGATAAGCAACCTAAAACTTCAAACGTCAGCAAAGTTAAGGAAGTGGGAATTCTTCGATGACAACGGAGTGGGCCAGCACATCCAAAGGTGCTACATGCAGAAAGTTTATCCCATCTGTTATTCAAAGAACGAAATAAAATATCCCAATCAACCCAGCATCAACAGCAATTATTAGCGGACATGGGAAAACTAAGACATACCTGTACAAGATACGATAATAGATGACCCACATGTTCCTGTCTACTAGAAGAACAGATCTCATCTACGTATGCCCAAAACTACAAAAAGAAACACTATGTAGAACTCCAGAAAACCAAATAGCCAGTGGCAGAAGAGTTTCTAATAAACAAATATCTAAGAGATTTTAATATATTTGTCAAAACAATAGACTAATGCTCTTATGAGTTCTCAATGTAAAAATGTAAATAGAAGTATTGCATGTAAAGAGAAGACTATGTTACTTAAGGAATGGGTGAAATTACAAAAAATTCACAATTTCAGGTTGATTCATTTGAAATCTTAAAACTGTAATGAGGATTTAATATGTAATATGGACGAAATTTCATGTATATTTCTAAATTAGTTCCAGGTATATAAAACAGTTTTAATTATTTTTGTTTACTGTTTTAAAAATTGTTCCACACGGGGCAATTATTCTTTAAAAAATTAATATTTGATAGTTAAACTCTTTAACAGTACTTAAATAATTTCTAGAAATGAGTGTTTAATTATCCTTTAGTTTGGCAGAAAAATGCTAAACAGGAGAATTCAATTTTTACTTAAATATTTATACAACATAAACATTATTGTTTATTAACATCACAACTAAGCATGTTAACAGAACTTCATCTCTCATTTTTATCCTATTATTTACGAGGAGGTATAGAACATTTTATTGATGTATACCAAAAACTACATCGTGTGGAACAATTTTAAAATTAGAGTTTGCAAGAAATGAACACCCCAGAAAAGAGACTTTAAACATTACACCGCTAAAATAACACAGTTTTGTGACATACTGTTTATAAGGCATTTAGGTTCTGCTATCTCTTTCTGCTCCTCTGCAATTAACTTAGTATTTTAAGATTCCTTAGGCCTTTTGAATGGTTTGCTCACTTTTATATAAGCAAAATATCCTTTTTTATTACAACCGAATAGAAATTTAGGCTTATGAGTGAGCAATGCTTGACGCAACCGCGGGACCGACGGGAAGATTACTTCCCTTCCGCTGCGCGAGTATTCAGTGCGAGTTGAAATCTTGCGCAAGTAGCACATACAGCAAACTTCCCATTACAGTAAGTTCATGACGGGTTTCGAGATAGAGTGATCACTAACAACATATGGCCAGCCTCGCTGGCCGCCCCACGCCCGAAACCGGTTGCGTGAAGGTTCGTTCACCACATATAAATATATTTAAATCATATTATGAGGTGCTTTAAGAGGACGTGCAACTATGAAACCTCCATAAAACCAAAGTAGAAGATTTGTATGTTTGATATATCCATATTTATGAATTTTGGAAATTTTTGACCTTTTTTCACACATGGCTATCCTTAAGGGAAATTGCATATGAGTATGTAGTGTTAGGTTGCGTAATGGAGCATAATCAATAAAAGCGGGATAAAAATAAAATAATGACAATAAAAAGAGCAAATGAACTATGTTATAATCTATGCGAAATTAAGAGATGGTTCGATATTCCCTCTATAAGAGAGTTTCATACGATTGGTATACAGGGAGGCTAAAATCAATACAGCATACTTCGGACTTCTTAGAGGTAGAGCTGAAGAATTATTTAAATGTGTCGTTAAATTCAACGGCAGCTACAACATTAAATGACAGCTTTCATCAGCGACATGGAGACGAAGGTCAAAGTTATTGCCGCCATTCAACGGCAATAAGGAAACAGACATTAAGAAAAGGTAGTGTAGCAGGAAAATACATTTGTTAAGTGTATTAAAAGAACGCAAACCAAAAGGTTCTTAACCTTTAACTTTATTACTATGCTTTTATTATATTATATTTTATTTTTGCGGCAAAATTTAATGAAACGTTGCTTTAAGTGTATTCACTCCGTTAGTAAGAACATGGAACTTGTAACGTTACCCTTCCGCAGTTTGGAAATATTTTGGGGGAGGTAATGTACCTGCTAATCCAGTGGCTAGAAGTATTTCAAAGAACAGAGGAAGTTACGCTAGAGGGGGTTGGGCTAGATTTTTCAGTACCAATATAATAGCTGTGTTCCATCATAGGCCAGTTTTATGCACGTCAGTATACTGAAAACAGACTACTGTTACAATTTTGTTACGGAAGATATTCCTTACTTAGCCTCCTGAGTCCCGAGATCAAATTAGGCATTTATATATTTTTATGTGTCGAAATATAACAAATTTAGAAAAAACTTCTTTTTGGCTGGTGGAGGGCATTTGGGGGATCTAAAATTAAATTTAAATAGCTATAAAGTTATTCTATAGATTAATTTGTGTTTATTAATGACCAAAACAACACGGATATTCAAGACATCAAATTTTGATTTTATTTTGAGGGCTTCTAGGTGTTTTAGGTATCAAATATGATACCTTGGGACTATATCAAAGTTATGGTTTTTAATTCAACCACCGATACAAAGCAGACAGAGATAGAAATAATATAGGCATGCAGTGGATCAAATATTCACCGGCCGTCATAAATAAGGAGAAAAGAAAATCCGAAACCTGGAGTATCATACATGATACCCAGATACGTAGGAGGATATAAAAATAATAATTGTTTCCATTCTATAATTTGATTAAAAATAAGTTAATGATGAAGTAGTGATAACATATTTTTATTATTAAATTAAGAATTGCCAGTTTTCATTCGAACGTTTCTCTACAAATTTGGGAGTCAAGTACTTCATCGCCTAGAGCTAAGGGCAAGTAGGTAAGCCCAGATATAAACTGTAAGGTTAATTACCCATTAAGTCTCGCAGTAATGCCTGCAGTTGTGTAGTTTTAAAACCTAACTGCGCGACACAAAAAAGCGGACCGCAGTTTTTCTAATTGTAAGTCACGGCACTTTGTTATGGTAGTAAGCGGTCCCACAGGATAGCCCTGGACATCATCAGTAGTTTTTGTTTCCGGAGTTCCTCTACTGGTGGTTTGTTACGTATCATCTTTATGTTATTTCTAACTGCGGCAACGAAACAATATAAAAACAGCTAAATATACGTTACAGCCTAATTCCAGCTACCTTCTTTATACAGGGGATGTATACCGCCCCATGTAATTGCAGAGTGAGAAAACGCTTCCACTACGCTCCCTGGCATGTTCAATCAGACACTCTAGGCTCTGTAATCCCATTCACAGAGGAAAATCATGTCTTTACCAAACACGAGGAAGCATCACATTTAATGCAAAAATGATATGGAGTTTTTATGACAAATCCATGATTTGAGGCATCGTGGTGCTATCTTAGCACATTCTCAATTAATTAGTCTTATAAACCGCGAAGACTAAGGAAGGGTTTCAAATTAGGAAACTATCATTTCAGAAGATTCTTTTTTTTTTAATTTCTCTACTACTACGTATAGTAAGTAGAAAAGGTAATGTATTCTTCTCAAAACTTCGATACTGATGTTTCACTGGAAATACATGTTTTGAGTCCCACTGAATAAAAAACACATTTTTAGAAAAACGCCGGCGTCTTGTGTCTGTTAGTCTATCTGTATTTGTGAACAGCATAACTCAAAACAAAAAGTCGTATGTATAGGTTATATTATATATGTATTATATATATACCAAACTTGGTATTTGAGTTCAGTATGTTTCAAAAATGCTGCAAGATGGTTTTCAAGAATATCCCCCAAACACAACTACCATTTAATTTACTATTAAAAAAAAGCATTGAAGACCAAGAAAAAAAATTATCTTTTGAATGTGGATTAAATCCCATTAGATATTCACAACTTCCATTTTCTTTGCGATTATTTTTTATTGCTATTATTTTTTAATTTTTACTTTCTCTACTACGTATAGTAAGTAGAAGTATTGTATTCCACCCAAAAATTCGATACTGAGATTTCACCGGAAATATATGTTTTGAGACCCCCTGAATCCAAAAAAAGCATTTTTGGAAACATGTCCGTGTGCGTGCGCGCGCGCGCGCGTGTGTAAGTGTGTGAGCAGCATAACTCAGAAGCGAACAGTCGGATAAACACCAAACTTGGTATTTAGGTTCAGTATCTTCCAGAGATGCGAAACGAACGTTTTCAAGAAAATCCCCCCACCCCAGATTACCCTCTACATGGAACATTTTTCGAATATTTTAATTTTCTCAAAAATGGCTCTAACGGTTTTGATTAAAATATCATATGTTTAAGACATTTTCATGACAAATAAAACGTATATCTCGAATTTTCTGGGAATGTCTCCAAAAGTATTCTTCATTGTGAACGACTTTTGCGTAACTGGTAAACTATAAGAGATAGATAAAGTTTTACTACACAAAAAACTTAGACCGCGTTAAAATACACAATTTAAGTCATATACATTTTTTTCGTTGAGTGAACCATTTTCGAGATAATGCTTGTTATTCCCTTAAATTTTCCAATGGGTTTTCTCAAATAGGAATTCGTTATTAATTTTTTTATGTCCTGAGCATACAAAGAAAATGGAATGCGCCACATAGCAATCAGCTCTTAAAATATTTGACTATCGCTTAAAGCCTACCAATTCCCCTTGCACCTACAAGAAAATTAGCAATAAGATTAACATCTCGATATCTCGATTAACATGAAGCATATGGAGAATAAGCGTTTGTAAGAATAGTTTGTACAAGAGTAGAGAAAGAATGTGAGTGTAACATATTTTTTTCTAAATTTCTGACTCTCAAAAATGGCTATAACGATTTTGATTAAAATACTATATATTAAAGATATTTACATAACAAATAAAATGTATATTTTGAATTTTCTGGAAATAGTCTGTGCAATCCTGTTCATTCAGAAGGAATTTTGTATAATCTTGTATAACTGGTAAACATTCTACACAAAAAATATATATCTTTAAAACATATAATTTATTTAAAATAACTGGTTGTGGCATAAACCATTTCCGAGATATCCATTACTAATGATTCGATTTGTTGCAAAATTTGTATATTTTTTCAAGTCCTATGGGTTTTTAATTGTTTTTGTTGTCTGAATGGAAAAAGTCCACCGTACAGCGTCCAATTCTTAAACGTTTGACATTTGACTATCCCTGTTTTCTTTGAATTCTAATGAAATGTGTAATGTGGCTAGTTTTGCAAAGTTTATATGGATTAAAATTAAATAGGTAGGAAAATAAACTTTTGTAGGAATAATTTGTATATACATTAATAAACGATAGAGGTTAAAGAAAGTAAAGCGAATGTAACATATCATATTCCTTTAATTCAACTTCAATCTTTGCTAAATTTCCTAACTCAATTCGGCCCTATAAACGTGACTAAATAAATAAATAAATTGAGTTTTATTTATGGACGCTCTTCAACTACTATGGTTCTTAGCGTCCCATTCCATATTGGGCGTGAAAGACCGGGAATTTTGCTCAGAGGTCTCTTTATCAGGCTTGAGGTTCTTTTACGTGTCGTAAATCTACGACACGGGACCACCGGCTTTACTTCCCATGCCATGCTAAGGATTTTTACGCCCGAAAAAACATCCATCACCCTCCGCCGGGTTTGAACCCGCGACCTTGGGAACTAGCACGGTACCACTAGTCCACGGAGGACGACAAAACAGTGACTTCCAGCATAACTCAGTCTCCCCTATAAACAGTGCTTCTCGGTAGCCACTGAGGTTTATTGTGTAGATGCATTAGTTGGTTATCAAACACAAGCAATCGCTTCCTCGCTTCATGGTATGAAGGTTATGTAGAAAAAGAAATCGACAAACATGACTTTCAATTTAGGCGGCATCGTTGTATGATCTGTGTCGTTTTCTCCTCCACCTTGGTCATGACTTATGCAACGAGCTCAAGAATGGTCCAATGCTTTGGAAATGATGACGTGGATCATCGAGAGAAACAGTTAACACCCGAAGCTTCGAGAAAGATGTCGTACTTCATCATTCCACAACTTAAAACGTCGTGCACAGTTAGCATTGGCTGGTTTGTTTCACGCCACTGACGCCAGCGCCATCACCCTCATGGACAACTTCAGCAACTCCTGGGCAGGCAACAAGGCACTCTTCGGCCAGGAACCGAGTGGCTAACAACCAGACTTTGTTCTGGTTCTGACGGCGAGATTTGGGGTAAACCACCAAGAGTAACATTTTCGGCTTTTTCTAAATTATTTTCAACTGTTTGGTAAGCTTCAAAATTGAACCGTTTTAATCTTAGTGTTTCTAAGCTCATATTTACGGGAGAAGTATTTATATTTTTCACTTCGTGTAGCTTTCTGTTTCAGAAATATTCTCAATTTGTACGGCAAATTAAATTGCAAAAAGGAGAAAGAGTACATTATATTATCGTCTACGAGTATATTATTTGTAAATTACATAGCTTTTAAAATGTTAAAGCAAGCTGATCTTGGAATTGTTAACAAATGCAACACTTTATAAAAAATTGTTAACATACGTGCCGGTGATTCTTTTCAATTCCTAGCTCCTATACAATAGTCTTTCCACAATATTTCACACCTCTGAGTAGGGGAAAAGCCCAATGGTGCAGATCAAAGGTTTCATACATTGGCAAATGTCTCAATATTGGAGTAGTAATATAAGATATGTATAAACCAAATATTATGATGTGTTTTGAAACTAATAGTACTTACTTACAGCCTGCCTTACACGAAGAAACATAAGTGTCCTCGATGGTAAGAAGTAAGAGACAAGTTTGATAGTTGACACCGCGGAGCTTGAGAGTGACGTGTTTAGAAGGAAAAGCAATCTTCCCTGAGGGCAAGACCAAGATGTTTATACATGTCGCATATTTCAAGTTCCTACTCCCTCCACAGTAGGATGAAGTGTGGCACCCCAGGCGCATTTTTAAAGCCTGGGAACTGAATCCCTTGGCTTCTCAGATTACCCTCACAGCAGCCCGAGGGTGGTGGTGTTTAGCCAATACCACAATATCGACTTTAGAACCCTCTTCGCGCGTTGCTGCATAAAGGTGTCCATATTTCCACTCACGTGCATAAAGGGGCATCTTAACTTACATGTTCCAGTTGGCCAGGGCGTAACAGCTCTATTGGATCATACACGTTGCAACGTCGTCCAGGGAAAGTTGCGTTTCACTAAACCACAGTATTTATGGTACTACAACTTGTCTAATAATGGCTGTCCGATACACTTCTGTAACTGAAAATGAAAGGATACCGTTTAGAGTATCTCTTCGGTTCTTCTTTATTTTCATTGAAAGCGTAAGGGATGTTATTTTCTATGCATGCACATGAACCGCGGCCCGGTAGTATAAGGAACATACTATATTAAACCTATCAGTTCGTTTCATTTGGTATATCACTTGAACAGGTACACTAGCGTGCATAAAAGTGGCCTATTTCCCTAAATCTCAATGGTTTTTTCCCTCCATAAGTTTTCTAACTTTAACATTACCCAGACTGATATCAGTTCACTATGTGACTGGTCTGAAAAACAATTCAGAGTCAAAAACGAAACATTGAATGATGATATAATCAGTGTGAAATTAAGAACTGGTTTGGATAACACGTCTATAAAAGAGTTTGGCTACGATTTTACAAAATGAAAAGTTAGATCAATACGACAAAATTTTACCTTCTACAGAATGTATTTTTATTGGTGTCATATATTTGGGGGACGTGCTCCTGACATCAAAACAGTAAAAAGCGTTCATATGAACATGGGTCTGAAAAGTATTTATTTCAAAGTTACAACACCAAATCGATAGTTACAAAACATGCTCGAAGTGGCTTCCTCTAGCTTCGATGCATGCAGTAAGCCTGCGTTCCATGCTCTGGTGTACTCTGTTGAAAATTTCTGGTGTGTTTCGTATTTGGTCAAATCCAGTTTGGATACGTTCTCTCAAAATGTCAACATCAGGTATAGGAGACGCATAAACAAAGGACTTCAAATGTTCCCAGACGAACATCTCAGGCAATCAAGCAGGCCATGCAATGGGTCCCGCTCGACTAATCCATCTTTGCGGAAATCGATCATTCAAAAACTTACAAACTATCATACAGCAATGAGCTGGAGCACCATTCGTGTAAAAACATATTCCTTGGATGATGTCCAGAGGCACATTATCAGTTAAGTGATGCAACTCATTTTTGAGAAACTTTGTCCATTCAGACGCGGAGGGAAGAAGTAGGGACCAATAAAGTGATCATGAATGATTCCACCCCAAACGTTGAGAGAGAACCTCTGTTGATAGTTGTCCTGTCCTACTTCATTAGGATTTTCAAATGCCCAGTTATGAGTGTTATGAAAATTGAAGATGCCGTCGCGAGTAAAACCAGCCTCATCCGTGAATAAGATACAGGCTAGGAAATTGATGAACACAGCGCACTGCTGTGACATGCGTTGACAGAAACGTCTTCTTGGCTCAAAGTCTGCCTCATCTAATCCTTGCACACGTTGAAGATGATACGGGTACAGAAGATATTCATGCCGAATTCACCAGATAGTCATATGAGTACATCTTTCCCTTACAGCCATACGTCTTGTGCCTTGTAATGGGTCTGCATCCACAGCACGAAGAAATCTTTCTTCAAGCTCCATGCCTGGTACCGCTCTTGGTCTCCCAAAATCCCTAGTACTCCTCTCAAATGCGCCATTCTCTCTCAAGCGTTGGTGAATTCGTGCGAATGTTCTGACACACGGTAACGGCTTGTCAGGATGCCTTTCTTCATAAAGTTCATATGCTCGTGCTGCATTGCCGTCTGCACGGCCATACGTGTAGTGCATATCCGTCTGTTCACTCATGGAATACACATTTCTAACCTATAACAAGCAAACGGTTGATTTTCAGACCGATGTACATATGAGCTTTTTTATGTTTTGATGCCAGGAACACGTCCTCCAAATATATGACACCAATAAAGATGCGCTCTGTATAGCAATGCGTGTAAATTATTTACGTGTCGTTAAGTTGAACGACAGTTACGGAATTGTATGAGAGCTTTCATCAGTGATATGAAGACGAAGACAAAAAGGTTTCGTGTCTATTTCTATGTCTTTATTGTATTACATTTTATTTTTGTGCCTAAATTCAACGAATATTTCCTTACCGTTACTTCACTATGAGAGTATGTAGCGTGCAATACTACTCTTTGGCCATATTTTGAAAAACATAAACCACTCTGCGAATCCAGGGATCAGAAATTACGCTCGAGGAACAGAGTAGCTCACGCTGGCAGAGGGTAGGCTACATTTGTCATTACCAACGTTAACAACTGCGTTCCTTTATGAGCCACCTTTATGCATGCCGGGTAACACATTTTCTTACTCGAATGCTCAATCTGACCAGACGTGAGAGCAAGCGCTACGCGTTGTAGACACCCTATGGTCAAGTATTATTACGAATTTATTCTGGAGATAAATTAAACCCATGATATTTTTGTTTTGCAGTTAAATGAGGCCGTGTATGAACTAACATAGAAAATAAAAAAAAGTTATCTTTGGAATTATATCGGAGATGTTCTCAATAAAGAATTATAATCACGCTAGCTTATCGATACAAAGCTGCACAGAGATTCAAATAAGGATTTAATTTGCCATGTCTACACTCGATTTTGTTAAGGGGATATTAAAAATTAAAATCATAACCCACTATCTCAGAAACTATTTAAGATATCAACTGCAATATTTACAAGAAGTTTATCAATGGCTTCTAAGCTCACTAACCTATTTTTATCCGACAGGTTTTCTTATTAAAATATGGTATAATTGAGAAAAATCCCATCTTTTGATTAAAACGTATCAGAAATTATATTGTTTTAAATAGTCGACCATATTACCAACATCAACGTGGATCAAAAATAGCGATTAGAGGTTGTTCTTATCGCTCTCAAATTTAACTTACATATCTTCAAAAACTGGGTATTTACATCATTAAATGTCATTCCATAAAAGCTGTTCAAAGTAAAAAATTGGAAAAAGCAAACTCCCTATTTGCAAATATGAAAGCTACATAGCTCAGCACATAGAAGATATTTAGTAACCGTAGTATCATGTTGCAAAGCAAAACTTGCCTTAAAACGGAACTAAAATTTACCTCTCTATTCCAAAGTGTGTATGATTTGTGATTTTTACTTTCTCTACTACGTATAGTAAGTAGGGGAAGTATTGCATTCCACCCAAAAATTCGATACCGAGATTTCACCGGAAATACATGTTTTGAGACCTCCTGAATCCAAAAAAAGCATTTTTGGAAACATGTCCGTGTGTGTGTCTGTGTGTGTGTGTGTGTGTGTGTGTGTGTGTCTGTGAACAGCATAACTCAAAAACGAACAGTCGGATACGCACCAAACTTGGTATTTAGGTTCAGTATCTTTCAGAGATGCGACACGAAGGTTTTCAATAAAATCCCCCCACCCCAGACTACCCTTTACATGGAAGATTTTTCGAAAATTTTAATTTTCTCAAAAATGGCTCTAACGATTTTGATGAAAATATCATATGTTTAAGATAATGTCATGAGAAATGAAATGTATATCTCGAATTTTCTGGGAATGTTTCCAAAAGTATTCTTCATTGTGAACGACTTTTGTATAACTGGTAAACCGTAAGAGATAGACAAAATTTTACTACACAAAAAATGTAGATCGCGTTAAAATACACAACGTATGTCATATACATTTCTTTTGTTGAGTGAACCGTTTTCGAGATATTGCTTGTTATTTCCTTAAATTTTCCAATACTTATACTTTTTCTCAAATTCATTATTCATTTTTTTGTTCTGGACATGCAAAGAGAAGGAAATGCGCCACATAGCAACCATCGTTAAAATATTTGACTATCGCTTAAAAGCTACCATATTCCCCTTGCATCTACAAGATATCTCGATTAACATGAAGCATATGGAGAATAGGCGTTTGTAAAAATAGATTGTACAAGAGTAGAGAAAGTCATGTGAGTGTAACACATCAGATTTTTTTTTAGTAATGTTCGGCATTTGGTCACCCCTTAATGTGAACTTTACTCAGAAAGGTAATACGGACGTAATAGTATAGTCACGGCGAAATGAGAGCATTTTTAAGGGGAACATATCTAAAATATTAGTTTGTGCACTAAAGCTACAAGTATAATTATTTGGAAGCATGTTGCAATATTTGTATATTATAGCTCAATGTAATTTGTTGTCTGTAGATCTTATGGTATAGCACTTTTTTGCAACTTGTTTATTCGTTTGATTTCAGTTCCTTTAATTTTAAAAATACTGATGGAAACATTATTGAGGATTTATCTTAAATTATATGCAGAAATATTGAAAGACATCTATAAATTAAAATTTTAATCAATTGTTTTTATTATATGCTAATTGATTTTTCAATTTACTTTTTATATGAGCTGACTAAGATTTTAGTAGAAAATAATCCTTGTTGTTTTAAAGACGTGTAAAAATTCATGCTTGTAACTTAATAATTCCTGAAGTTGAAAGATTCTGTATTTGAGAAATAGAGTTCAATTGGAGCTATCGTATAAACGCACTCTTAAACTTGCATTCATACATTCATGAGATATTAGATTGTAATAATAGCATTTTTATAACATTCTTAATGCACCACGGAGCAATTTGAAGCTAGAAACGAAAAAACTAATTATCACAAACCAGCATAAATAGTGCTTTAAGAGTTATGAACATTTCTCGAGTTTGAATCCTAACTTTTATCTCAAAACTTTTTACTTATTTATATAATGCCATTTAACCGCGTTTGAGATTATCAGCTGGTGAATGAATGAAATCTGTGAAATGCTCACAGGAGCATAGGTCTTAGAGCTGGCTTACATTTGTCTTCCGGATACGGAGAAACCCCGGTAAAACCCTTATCCAGATAAATCGAGACCTCTTGAATATGGGAATGAGGCAGACATGCTGTCTCCACACCAGTGAAGTGAGAAATGCCTTACTTTATTTAACTACGTTATTTATGTACTAGCAAAAATCCTGCAGCATTAATGTATTTTCCTCTTATTGAAATTTCTAATACATCAAATAGCAATAGCTAAACGTTCTATAGGGTAGAACACCTTAGACTTATACATCAAACGGTGAAAACTTGGAGCAAGTAAGTGTTCTTTTAACGGGATTACCCAAATGACACAGACGTTCAACTAGATTTTGGATATCCGTTGTCCCATTTGAACGAACAGGGTTTAAACAGGGTTTAAACAATTGAACTAGTCCCTTTAGTGGATCCTAAGAAACAAAGTAGAAGTCCTTGACTAATCCAATCATTTTAAACCATTTTCTGTACCGTCTCTAGTGGTTTCTTTGTTAAATCAGTCTGTAGTAGATAGACTATATCATAAAATGAAATATCTATCTCAAAGTAGGTTGCTCTAAACCTGGGCAAAAACTATCCTTCCTAGGCTGATCCTACACATGCTGGGATGAGATATTTTGTGAACGTATCGCCCAGAGAATCGCTGCGATAACTATAAATGTTCAACTAGAACTCAGAAAACCAGAATTGACAATGGACTGGAGTTTCATATCGGGGGTGTTGCTTTAGGCCAGCTGCCTAACCATTAAAATAGCCATTGCAAAAAATAACAACAAAAAACACTAAAACACCTCGCATTACAGATAAGGATTACAGAAAAGGTGTCAACAAAATTAATTGAAACAGAAATGGATTTTCTAACGCGTATGTTACAGAAAACATGTTGCACATAATAAAGATACGTATTTACATAATATACATGATGGAAATCGAAAAAAGATATATAGAAGTTGAGACAGTTTCACATTGTCAATAAGCTACCAATCATATATAAAAAATGTTCATAATGAACAAATTAATAGAAGCAAGGTGGCCGTACAGTAAGCTAAAGAGTACACTACGTGATCAAAAGTATCCGGACACCTGCCTGAAAACGACGTACAGGTTCGTGGCGCTCTCCATCGGTATTGCTGGAAGTTAATATGGTGTTGGCCCAGCCTTAGCCTTCATGACAGCGTTCACTCTCGCAGGCATACTTTCAATCAGGTCCTGGAAGGTTTGTTGGGGAATAGCAGCCCATTCTTCACGGAGTGCGGAACTGAGAAGAGGTATCGATGTAGGTCGGTGAGGCCTGGCACGATGTCGGCGTTCCAAAAAATTCCAAAGGTGTTCTATACGATTCAAGTCAGGACTATGTGCAGGCCAGTCCATTACAGGGATGTTATTGTCGTGTAACCACTCCGCCACAGCTCGTGCAGTATTAACAGGTGCTCGATCGTGTTGAAAGATGCAATCGCCATCCCCGAATTGCTCTTCAACAGTGGGAAGCAAGAAGATGCTTAAAGTAGTATCAATGTAGGTCTGCGCTGTGATCGTGCTACGCAAAACAAGGGGGTGCAATCCTCCTCCAGGAAAAACACGACCACACCATAACACCACAACCTCCGAATTTCACTGCTGGCATTACACACGCTAGCAGATGACGTTCACCGGGCATTCGCCATACTCACACCCTGCCATCGGATCGCCACATTGTGTAGCGTGATTCGTGACTCCACACAACGTTTTGCCACTGTTCAATCGTGTAATTTTGACGCTCCTTACACCAAGCCGTGGCGTCGTTTGGATTTTCCTGCGTGATGTGTGGCTTATGAGCAGCCGCTCGACCATGGAATCGAAGGTTTCTCACCTCACGCCAAACTGTCATAGTACTTGGAGTGGATCCTGATGCATTTTGGAATTCCTGTGTGATGGTCTGGATAGATATCTGCCTATTACTGTTTACGATCCTCTTCAAATGTCGCCGGTTTCTGTCAGTCAACAGATAAGGTTGGCCTGTACACTTTTGTGCTGTACATATCCCTTTACGATTTTACTTCACTATCGCATCAGAAACAGTGGACCTAGGGATGTTTAGGAGTGTGGAAATCTCGCGTACAGGCTTCTGACACAAGTGACACCCAATCATCTGACCACTTTCGAAGTTCGTGAGTTCTTTGGAGCGTCCCATTCTGTTGTTTCACGATGTTTAATGACTACTGTGGTCGCGGATAATGAGTACCAGGCAGTAGGTGGCAGCACAATGCACCTAATATGAAAAACTTATGTTTGTGGGGTGTCCGAAAACCATTGATCACATAGTGTAGGTAAGCAAGATGCGTAAAAGTATCTTACGGTTAAGCACAGCGGCGCTACAGTTCCTGACATTGGTTTATCAGGTATTCAGAGCCACTTAAATAATTGCTGTCTAGGGCAATGAGGGTAGCATGTCGATGACACATGGAAAACAAAAAGGTAGTATTATTCAAACCTAGGGACATGGTAGCTGGATGCATGTTGTTTAAGCAGATGTGAGTGTTAGTCTTAAAGTAGTCAAAGAATAAGGGAAGAGGACGCACACACAAGACGCTAGCGGTAGGAGTTAGGTCACTCCTCTACAGACAACAAAAACAGACACAACTCTTAAGATTTCTCTGCAACGGGTCGCACGTGTAACACGTACCACGTGGGTAATTATACGTTCGCAGTAAAAGAATAGGTTGAACATTGTGACTCTGCGACAGACTACAAGCGAACAAAGATTACTCTCAAGATTTCTCTGCAACGGGAAGGACGTGCATCACGTACCACGTAACGACATTTTCTCAGTAAATGAGTAAGTTGAATACTGTGGCCGTCGATTGGACTTCACGCTTCTTGCAAACATGAACATAGTTAAGGTTAACTACTTTATGGTGGCGAGTGAAGGAAGTGCTGAAAACAGAAGTATAATAGACAGTGTCGAACCACAGACATCGTACCATTCATCCGCAACAAGTAACCCGGGTCAGGAAGTACCGTAGTCCTGTAGAATCCAAAGTAGATACTCTTACACTGCTCCAGCAACAGCATCCCGCATATTCTTTCACCCCTTCCACAATACATCAACAACGCAGCCTCGAAGTTCACAAGAGAGAACTAACATGATTTGGATACCTAAGATCAATGCATGATTGCATACTACAGTAATTACATGACTGGTTACTGGGGTTTCTATCCAAAACTCCATTCAGTCGGCCTGCCCTTTGCTGAAACGGAAATGAATATGAATATAATATATGTGAATACAGAACATACCTGGTATATTAAGTTGCCTAGCTACCTAGCTGGATGTGACCTAACTATTTCTCTCCATTTCTGGGTGTATAGGCATGTTTTCAGTGTAACATGTGCATGAAAACAACAGAAAAGCTAATGAAATGTAGCAAATGGCTTACCTATCCATGAAATGCGGTGCATTCTGAATATTATTGTAACTTTTCACAGCCCAGTTCATATTTGCGGTCATGCTGTATGCCTGTTATTTTTATCATTACACTGCCCGCAACCAATGATCATTTTTTGCAATGTTTTTATATTCCATCAATAAATAGCTTTAGGTGGACGTCGCTGCGAGCATTTCCTGTTCTGCAGCGCTTACTAATGCCTGCTCTGGTCGTACCGCAGCGTAAAATGTGCGCCGGGAGCATCCTAAATCAATTTTTGCTGGTTTGCGTATTTGTATGAAGAAGTGCGAGACTGTATGCATTGCCCTATGTACTGCCCTAATGGTTGAGGTACCCTGGGAGTGTCCGCAGGATATATCAAGTTCAAATAGGGCTCACTCTGTTCTAAATCACGTAGCTTTGGCATACACCTAGGGCACTAATAGAGCTATAGCTTCTATTTGAAAATGGATATAGTTACGTATTTTTGATTTGGGCCTAACAATAAAGTAATAAAATGCTTTTTCAAGACTTTTATGTGCATGAGGAGACACGGACCTACTTCAATGATAAAATTTACTCGTGTTTCAAGCGATTATATGAATATCTACGGAGTGCACCATCAACGTCATTATTTGCCCATGATTATGGAGCGCCATTTCCTTACTGTTTCCCTGAACTGAATTAAGGGGAGATTAAGAGCCCCATCCCGCCAAT
Organism: Deroplatys truncata; assembly: GCA_030765065.1. Lineage (NCBI taxonomy): Eukaryota > Metazoa > Arthropoda > Insecta > Mantodea > Mantidae > Deroplatys > Deroplatys truncata. The sequence continues at coordinate 212,323,458 of CM060978.1, read as the reverse complement.
ATTAAATTTACTAACTTCATATCCTATTATGTCAGAGAGTACTCAAGGTATAAGGCTGAAATTTTTAGAGGATGCCGATGCACATATTCCTTGTTCACTGATATATTTTTATCGAGTATGTTTGTTTATTAAGGAAAAGATGGTTATTTTATTAATTATACTACAGTTGATTAAAGTTTATAAGCAAATACGTTTTTTTAAAAACACCTGATGTGATACATTCACATGACTTTCCTTATCCTCTATTGTTTATTGGTGAGTATACAAACTATTTTTATATCTACTTTAATTTAATCCAAATTAGCTTTTGCAGAAATAGTTACATTATACATTTCGTTATAGATACAGAGGAATAGCGACAAACAAATGTTTAAGAACTCGACGCTATACACTGGCCTTAAAATTTGGAGGAGGAGTTTTGCTGTATTGTTATTTCAACTATTGGGAGCCGAACTTGAAGTTCATTGCAACCGCACGTATAGTATCCGCTTTCCGGTAGCCTTCGCCCCCAAATGTACTTTCCGGTGGCTTTTGCCCCAAAAGTTTAAAAAACATTTTCTTTAAATACTATATATTTATGTTTGCCTCGGCTGCGTCAGTATTATTGCTTTTTAGACACACGGATGTCTTAGCAGGGAGGTGGTGCGACTGAAGAATGTAGGCTTACACAGATTATAATTTTACTTCACTCCTTTTATTAATGCTTGACACTATTTAAATAACACTTCACTGATATAGATAAAGAGAGCTGTGCGATTGATTTTATTAATTACTTGCACTTTTTAACACGTAAACTATTTTTGTCCCACACAAAATACATATTAAATTTCTCGAGGACGTGTCTCGCGTCTGGTTAGAAACACTGTCTACAAGCAACGTGTCCGGCTATGAGCACTGCCTACAAGCAACTGACTTCATTTCTACCGTCACATTTGTAAATTTCTGTATTTCAAGTCTCTGAGTGGCTATTCCTAATCCAATAGAATATTTTTATTTAACTTAAGCCTTTTTGTTTGTTTGTTGATTGGCTATTTTATAAACTGTCTCAAAATTATAGACTGTTCAAAGCGAAAATGGATAAAATAAAACTCGCATACACCAGGTGACCCACACAAACCGTCCTACGTTAATGTATATCCCGGAGAGTGCGGATGCCAAAACGTTTGCCTAAGCAGAACTGCATAGGGGACTCCATAGTGATAGAGAGCTAACTGAAAGACCAATGCATGAAAACTAATACGTTAACTGCTATTTCTAGAACCAGAGATCATTCGGTAGAGCAACTGCCTGCTATATAAGGTGTTCCGGTTTTACGATATGCTTTTCAGTAGGTCTTTCCACAACACGTTGTGCCTGGAATGATGCCACGTCTAAAAATGTTCAGAACACAGCCATAGAGCATTTTGGTGCGTCTCCGCACAGATCGTAACCATATTCGTGTGTTCGTTATTGGTGAAGGTACTTTTTTTGTTTGAATAACCTGGCTCGAACTGGATGTAGATGATCATGCGATGCTTATCAACAGAAACTACCACGTAAACACTTGCAGACATCATCACTGTCACAGTGACCTTTCGCTTTGTACGTGCACTGCCCCTTTGAACAACAGTGGTGCGGCAACTTCTTTTGCACTATGCATGCGGGAAACATGAAAGTGCAAAGGACGGCTTGTTTGGGCTACCTGGTATTTGCAAAGAAGGAAGTATATGGCTGGAGCACACTAAGCTGCTATATTTAACGGTGATATCATTGGAGCAAAACTTCCCCTAAAGGATGTGCTAAAGTTAATCTCCATACCTCAAAGTGTGTAGGAAGTTTTTTTGTGAAGTGGTACAGAAATCACAATACAAAATGCCAGATGCAGTAATACTTTTAAAAATATAGCCTTGTGCCTAAAATGATAAAGCATACATCAAATTAAAGAAGGAATTCCAAGTTTTGAATACTTGAAAAGCAGAAACTGGCATTTTATCGTATAAATAATGATTTGTACCGCAAGGTTTCCATTCTTACATCAGTGCTTTCTGTCTTCTGTTATTGGCGCACTCATTGTTCCTCTAAAACCGGTTGTTCAAACTTTTCTTTGCAAGTTTTTCAATTGTCAAGTTCCTTCTACAGCTTTCGGAATTCTTTTTCTCATAAACGCTTATATTTTAAAATAATGTGAACTTATTTACTAACTCATGCGAGTACAGCGCATTTAACAAAATTCTATTTTCCAAACTTACATTTAAACTGAAGTAAGGTGTAAAAAAGGTATACCCTAATAAATTGTAATTATGAAACTCCTGCTTAGGAGCTTATGTTATTTTTCGAAATTCCAAGAATCAGGTAACTAAATTATTAGCTTTCGCTATTATTAATTTACCATACAATATGTTAAGAAACAATTTTAATTAAAATGCATTAAAACTACAATTTTCTTTTTCAGCAGTCATTTTTTAAAAACATGCAATGAATCTCACAAGAATATGGATCACTGGTATACATAAAGTTTTTACTTTGCTATTTTTGTATATAAATACACCTAGTTATTCTTAACTCAGAAAGAAATAATGAGCAAAATTAATACAGGAATTAATATTTATAACAGATGGAGTAAACATTTTAAAAGATAATTAGAAGGTTATACATTGAAAAATTCTGATTAAATCATGTATATGGTTACCTTTTCATAATCAAGGTGAATTTTTTAGTAATTAAGCGATTTATAAATTAATTCCAAAATATGCATGCACTTTAATAATAATAATAATAATAATAATAATAATAATAATAATAATAATAATTTAAGCCAAAGCAGTACTGCGAACACCGCCATGTCTCCATATTACAGAACGCTACATCCAATAACCGGTAGGATAGCCTAAGGCGATCAACATATTGTAACCAGCTGATGTCTGTCTGTATAGCTACGAGACAGCGGATTACTGGCACACCTGTATCATGATCAGATCAGCATATTCACTGATATCCAAGCGCCCAAGCCGCAGTTCTGATTTAAATACCATTAGAGCGTAACGAGTCATGCCGGTTGCATCTTCTGCATATTCAGGGGAGCAGCAATAAATACAGAAATTAAAGCGTCCGCTTGTGTTCTCATTAACAAGATGAAAAATTCATTACCGAATGATATCAAACTGCAGCGTAATAAAAATGATAGGTTTCCTTTAATTCGATCAGGCCGTTTTTAGACAAAATGTAAACGGAATAATGCTTTCATGAAAATATTTCTTTTCCTTACATGAAATATTTACACAAGTTCGACTGTTTAGATCATGCTTTGTGATGACTAACAGGTCAATAAAGTATAAATCTTGCATTTACATATGTTAATACGTACTCATCCCATACGCTTAAAAGTGTATTCTTAGTGTTTCTTCTTCTCCATTCGGTTGATTACGCTTACTGTTAGTTTTGACTCCACAAATCCTTCCAGCGTTTCCTGGGTCACTAAAAGTAGGAAAAACTAACGAAACCGTTATTTTGTTACGGTTCCATCCTCGGCCCATTTATCCATCTACCCAATTCCAAAAGCAGCAGTCCAACTTTGCATTACCGCGATAATTTCAGTGTTACGTGTTCTACTACATACTTAAATAAGGAGTAAGTATTGTATTCTACTAAGATATTCGATACCGATATTTCACCTTTGGACCCCCAAAAATATTTGTATTTCTCTACCATGTATATAGTGGATATATAAAGTATTACATTGCACCCAAAAATTAATATAAACACGTGTTTTGAGTCCCCTGAATAGCTCAAAAACGAATAGTCGTATAAATACGAAACTTAGTAGGTATTTAAGTTCAGTTTCTCCAAAGGTGCAACACCAAGGTTTTAAAGCAAATATCCAACTTCAAGCGACCCTTTACATGGATTTTTTTCTTCAGAATTTTAATTTTCTCAAAAATGTGTAACGATTTTATTTAAAATAGCAGTTATTAAATACACTTACACGACAAATGAAATATATATATATATATATATATATATATATATTATGTGTAAAAATAATAATCTGTAAAGTGCTTCATAGGCAGAATGAATTTTCTATAATGTTGTGTAATGGCTAAAGTTAATAAATAGGCAAAAACTACTACACAAAAAATGTACACTTTATTAAATCCCACACTTAATTTAAAATATATTTTGTTGTGACATATCAGCGATATGATATTACTGGTTTGAATTGGTTCCTCTAACCCTCCTGTACCTTCAACGAAGTAGGACAAGCACTAAGTGTAGGGGGGACTTGGCACCTCGACCTACATTGACTTAAGCCCCTGTCCCCCGAGAGGGAGGGTTGAGGTGAAAGAAGACAGAGAGTGGTCGGACTAGGAGGTATGACAGGCAGAGGGTAGGGTACCTACGTTTTTACAGATTGAAACTCCCCGATGACAGCTAATGCAATCGGTTCGCCTCCCCCTGCAGGTTTGCACATCCCACCGGAGGCTCCAGTAATCTGAGACCATCCCATTCCGAAGGGTTATATAGAGTATCCTTTTTACCTGCCGAGACTCCCACCGACACTTCAACACTGAAACAGGCCAACCTATGAAAGCTGAAGGGAAATGAACATGGTAAAATGGAGGGACAGAAATTCGGGGGATGTAATGAACCTTCCCCATATTCGCCTAGCAACCCGGAAAACCCCCCAAAAATCCATCAGTCAGGAAGGTCGGCCCCGGAAATGAAACCCACGACCTCCCAAATGCAGGACACAGACTACTTGAGCCAGCCCGTTCGGTTTCAACGAAGTAAGTAATTAAACTGTTTCTGCAAAATTTATTTCATTAACGTGAAGTAGCAAGAAAAATCCGTTTCCGTTAGTATAGTCTCAATAAGTTATATAAAATTAACATAATGGACAGAGAAAGTCATGTGAATATAACACATTTTATAACCAATTCCAGAAGTAACGCTACTATCCTAAAGAATAAGTTGCGTTACAGTACAACAGTTACAAGTACGTATATTATACAAGACATTGAAACTTCCAATAGAGTGCAACGCCCACGGGAAATATTCCAACAAATTAGTCTTTGCCAATGCTATGCAAAATACAGCAATTTGTAGAAACAAAGTAACAAGGAAAAAAACCATATTAAATCAAGGTGTAAGACAGGTATGCCCGCTATCACCGGGTTTATTTAATATTTATATGGATGCAGCCATAGATCAATAGAAGAGGCAATAAATTATGTAGTTTTAACTCGGATACTATACTATTTGCTGACGACGAGCTTTCCTCTCAGATTCTAAAGAATGTCTACACAAGTAGTATATAAATTACATAGATAATATCAAATTATAAGTTTAAAATATCTACAGATAAAACCAAAGTAATAGCTTTTAGAGGAAGGTACACTATTGCAAAGAAAACAGAACTAAATGGCAATATATAACTGAGCAGGTTAATAAATTTAATTATATGGTATGTTCAATTTCAAATGACGAAGACCGTGATTTAGAACAAAAATTATTTTAATTTCTGTATATGTGTCGTACTATTTACAGAACTTTGTAGAACAAAACAAGATCAGAGAAAATTTAAAGTGTTTATAAAGTTCTAGCTATTCCACTTCTGATATAATTCTAAACAATTGTTTAAAACTTTTTGAAACGTTCTAACAAATGGAAAACAAAGTGACGATCGCTCACAGTTGCGTCTGCTTTCCTAGTGAATGGAGGAAGTGATCGCGTATGCTCAAAGTCGTGACTACAGTGACAAAGTATTAAAACGATGCTTACTTTAAAAGTACGCCTCATATATTAAGAATGTCCAAGGAAAGAATAACCAAAATCATTTTTATTGGTTACTTTATTATTTGGTTAAGGGTTGTTGGGCTCCCTCTGTGGGGGCAGGGTCCCCCTGTCCGTCTGCAGGGGTGTTTATTCTGGAAACTTAGGGACCCGTCATTGCTGCACTGTCGCTCCTGGATCCGGTCGCCCGGTGTCTCCTCTCGCTTCATCCTTCCTCCCGGGAAGTCCCCTCGTGAGGTGCAATATGCCCTCTGGATTGGTAGTGAATTCCCTCCGTTAAGGAGGACAAGGGCAAGCGGATAGGGAGAAGTGTACGACAGGGATGCCGATACCTTTTGTCACCCCTCAAATTCAGTGTCTACTTTGAGAATTTGCCAAAAACCTGTTTAGAATAAGGCAGTAGTGGTGGAAGGAAAAAGGAGAAAAGAGAGGAAAGTTGAAAGACCACTGAAAAGATGGAAATAGCAGTTTCTAGAAGCCAGAACATCCTTGTAGTTGATAATAAGGAAATAAAAAATTAGAAATTACAAAACAATACTACAGTCCATTCTCTTTGCATGCCCAGGACATACAAAAAACCAATAAGGAATTCTCATTCGAAAAAAACACAAGTATTGGAAAATTAAAACAAACAACAAGGAATATCTCGGAAATGGTTCAATTAAAGAAAAAATGTATGACATAAATTGTGTATTTAGATCTACATTTTTTGTATAGTAAAACTTTGTCTTTCTCTTACGGTTTACCAGTTATGCAAAACAAGTCATTCAGAATAAAGAGGCCTTTTGTGGATAATCCCAGAAAATGCAAGATATACATTTCATTTGCTACGAAAATATCTCAAATATATGATATTTTAATCAAAATATTTAGTCATTTTTCAGGAAATGAAAGTTTTTGAAAAATGGTCCATGTGAGGAGTACTCTGGAAGGAGGGATTTTCTTGAAAATCTTTGTGTCACATCTTTGGAAGGTACTTAACGTAAATATGAAGTTTGATGACGATCTGACGTTTCGTTTTTGAGTTATACAGACACACAGATAGACACACACACGGACCTGTTTCTAAAAATGCTTTTCTTTTTTCGGATTCAGGGGCCTCTAAACATGTATTTCCGGTGAAATCTCGTAATCAAATTTTAGTATGGAAAGCAATACTTTCCCTACTTACTATACGTAATGGAGAAAGTAAAAAGGAGAGATAAAATGCAATATCGGGAAATAGACATTTGGACATTCAAGCAATAAATGAATGGGTGATTAAGAGAAGATATGAATGCAACCTGCACCAAATAGGATGGTTCACATATTAGGAGATAATTTAACGGCGGATCGAGTTGAGCGGGATGGCTCAGGCAGTTAGGTCTGTGGCCCGCATTCTGGATCCCTGGTGACCGCCCACTCTGGTCCATGGGTTTTTCGTGTTTCCCCGGATCGTCAGGCGAATGCAGGGGTGGTTCATCTTCTACCACGACCCTACTTCCTCTCATTTCCTTTACCCATCATCTTCCTTGTCATCTTTTACAGGATTGTAGTGTAGGACCAGGCGACGGTGTTCGACGGTTTGCGGCTGGGCGGTGGCTTACACCCTGTAAATGTTTCTTCCCTGAAGTCGCTGCGGTATCGCTCAGTTAGGTCTCTCCTCAGCGTGGGCTCCTCTCCAGGGGAACCTGGATGTTCGTGACTTGTGAGCAGGGACCCTGCCTCGTCGGATGCGTTCCATCTGGAAACGTTACGGACCCGTTGCGTCCATCGGCATCGGATCTGGTCGCCCTTCGGATCTCTCCCCTCATGCCTCCCTCCCAGGGATCACATTGGAAGCACAATGGGCCGACTGGCCTGCGTGCAATGTTTTGCCCCGGTTACGGGGGCCGCTGGATACCTACCTTTACCTTTTACCGGCGGATTGAAGGAGGTCACCTGGAGCGTCAAAGAAACATTATAAAGACTCTTGGTTTCTGAACTGAACAGGCTATAAGATTAGCATATTACCACACAGATAAGAAGAGGATTTTCAAATTGCTTCAAAACCAATAAAGCAGATGGCACAGAAAAATCACTACGTAACTGAGATCAAATATCGACACACAGTAAATCATGTGTATAAAAGAACCTACAGGTAGAGGCCGCAATATGAGCTAAATGCTGAAACGAAGTTAAAAAACCAAACAAACAAAAAATAAAGAAACAATGGAAGAAATAAATAAATCTGAATATTATGCTATTCTATTTCCTGGGTAAGGGATTCAGAAGGCTTTGAACAAAACCAAAGCTTCTATCATAATTTTTACTTTCTCTACTACGTATAGTAAGTAGGGGAAGTATTGCATTCCACCCAAAAATTCGATACCGAGATTTCACCGGAAATACATGTTTTGAGACCTCCTGAATCCAAAAAAAGCATTTTTGGAAACATGTCCGTGTGTGTGTCTGTGTGTGTGTGTGTGTGTGTCTGTGTGTGTGTGTGTGTCTGTGTGTGTGTGTGTGTCTGTGAACAGCATAACTCAAAAACGAACAGTCGGATAAGCACCAAACTTAGTATTTAGGTTCAGTATCTTCCAGAGATGCGACATGAAGGTTTTCAAGAAAATCCCCCCACCCCAGACTACCCTTTACATGGAAGATTTTTCGAAAATTTTAATTTTCTCAAAAACGGCTCTAACGATTTTGATTAAAATATCATATGTTTAAGATATTGTCATGACAAATAAAATGTATATCTCGAATTTTCTGGGAATGTCTCCAAAAGTCTTCTTCGTTATGAACGACTTTTGCATAACTGGTAAACCATAAGAGATAGACAAAATTTTACTACACAAAAAATGTAGATCGCGTTAAAATACACAACTTATGTCATATACATTTTTTTAGTTGAGTGAACCATTTGCGAGATATTGCTTGTTATTTCCTTAAATTTTCCAATACTTATACTTTTTCTCAAATGCGTTATTCATTTTTTTTTTGTCCTGGACATGCAAAGAGAATGGAATGCGCCACATAGCAACCAGCGTTAAAATATTTGACTATCGCTTAAAACCTACCATATTCCCCTTGCATCTACAAGAAAATTACAAATAAGATTGACATCTCGATATCTCGATTAACAGGAAGCATATGGAGAATAGGCGTTTGTAAAATTAGATTGTACAAGAGTAGAGAAAGTCATGTGAGTGTAACACATCAGATTTTTTCCTAGGCATTGATTCTGAAAACTCTGTAATATTCAATGTGAAGTAGAATGAAACATATTTTTCTATACTTTAAATTGTTTTACTTTTCAGTTGAAATATTCCAATATTAGGTCTACTTGAGGCGTAAAGAATACCAGCATTAATACCCTAAGCATGGTTTGGTACAATTTGATATAAGCTGCAAGTAAGGAGTCCGGTGACATGAACAGGTTAACCTTTAACTTTGAATTTGTCAAAAGCAATTTTTTCTTCATATTCCTGTTTTAAGAATGACAAAATGTACATCAACATTTGAGCTGGAAAATTCATTGCGAGATTAAGTAAAAAGTATTGCATAAGATCATTAAATAAGTGTAATTAAATGCGGTTCACTAATTAAGAAAATATTTCTTGCAAGAATTCTTATCAACACATTCAAAAACCCTTGGTTTAAAAATGCAGTTAAGGAACTAAACTGCAGTGAAATAAAAATTCAAAGTATAAATCTTGGCAATGGTATGATAGTTTGAAAAATAGCCTCTTTTATCAAACATTGAGTATTTTAACCCCCCCCCCGCAAAGGATTTTACAGTACGATGACACATATTTATTTAGTTAAGCTCCATTACTTTCGATACATAGATTAAAAAACTTTAATTAAGCAGTAGAAAACTTTTCAACTTGAACAATATTAATGACAGAATTTGTCAGGAAATGCGTACATATTAATTTAATTGAATGAAATGTTGAAAAGATGTTTCTTAGGTAGGTGTGTCACTACATTCCCTTGTGCAAATTAAACACATTCATCAAGAAATGTATGCTTTAGAAAGGGAAGAGTTAAATCATGTTATAAGAATTAAATATGCACTTAAAGACCAGCCGGTGTCATTACCAAGCATAGGAATTCTTAAAGAGTTGACTTCGAGCTTTATGCGCTCAAAACCATATATCGAAACAAACAGTGAGCGAAGAGTCACTGGTACGAGGGTAAAACAATATAATGAGTGCTGGCTAACAGACTGTAGGAGGGTTGGGGTGTGATTTGTTACACGCGGCGTCCCTGCCAGTAACACTTCAATCTTATTTCATTTCCTCCGGATTTTAATGATTAGAAATTTCTATGCTTGGTTATTATTTATGGTAGATCCTAAATATCTGAACCTAACTGCTTGCTCCTCTACCTTCTCTCGAATCCGCAAGTTTACCGTCTTAGCCTTCAGTCCAATTACAATAGTTTCGCCTATCTTGTGTTTATTTTAATATTCTTCTTCTTCCTCCTGCCTCCACTCTTCCCTTATTCTAAACAGGTCTTTGCCAAATTCTCAAAGTAGACGCTGAACTTGAGAGGAGACAAAAATCATCGACATCTCTGTCATACGCCTTTCCCTATCCTGCTTTTCCTTGTCCTCCTTAAGGGAGGGAATTCGGTACCGATCCAGAGGGGATATTGCACCTCACGAAGGAGCTTACCGGGAGGAAAGATGAAGCGAGAGGAGGCACCGAGCGGCCGGATACAGGAGCGATTGTGCAGCATTAACGGATCTCTAAATTTCCAGAAGTAAACACCTCGGTAGACGGACAGGCAGACCGGGGGGACCCTGCCCCATACAGAGGGAGTCCAACGCCCTCAAGGGGTTCGAATATTCCGGTAGACAGCCGAAAACCGAGGAACGGAGAGAGTACACAGAGAACATCCTTTTCCTCTGCCAATCTGCACCGAAACACCATCGCCGACACTTCAGATCTTGAAAGAGACCAACGGGACGAAGGATGAATGAAATAATTAATAGAACGAAATGAAGGGTCAGAAAATTCGGGAGCTAAAAGAAAAATCTCCAGCATTCGCCTGGCGACCAGGAAAAATCCCAGTAAAAAACTAGAATCAGAGTTTGCCGCCTGAGCCATCCCCCTCGGTGCATTCCTACTTGTGATGTACCCTCTCGTATTGTAGCTCTGATTCTGATTTGTTGATACATACAAGAATTACTAATCGCCTTTTCTCTTTCCAATACTCACTAATTTTCTTCAGAATATCCATATTTTCTTCCTATCTTACCTTTATTAGTTCCAAATTTACTCACGTAATTTTTCTCGCCGTTTTTATTTTCTCTACTACGTATAGTAAGTAGGGGAAGTATTGTATTCCACCCAAAAATTCGATACCGAGGTTTCACCGGAAATACGTGTTTTGAGAACCCATGAATCCAAAAAAAGCATTTTTGGAAACATGTCCGTGTGTGTGTCTCTGTGTGCGTGTGTGTGTGTGTGTGTGTGTGAACAGCATAACTCAGAAACGAACAATTGGATAAACATCAAACTTGGTATTTAGGTTCAGTATCTTCCAGAGATGCGACACGAAGGTTTTCAAGAAAATCTCCCCACACCAGACTACCCTTTACATGGAACATTTTTCGAAAATTTTAATTTTCTCAAAAATGGCTGTAACGATTTTGATTAAAATATCATATGTTCAAGATATTTTCATGACAAATGAAAGGTATATCTCGAATTTTCTGGAAATGTCTCCAAAAGTATTCTTCATTGTGAACGACTTTTGCATAACTGGTAAACCATAAGAGATAGACAGAATTTTGCTACACAAAAAATGTAGATCGCGTTAAAATACACAGTTTATGTCATATACAGTTTTTTTTGTTAGGTTAACCGTTTTCGAGATATTGCTTGTTATTCCCTTAAATTCTTCAATACTTATACTTTTTCTCAAATTCGTTATTCATTACTTTCTCTACTACATATAGTAAGTAGGGAAAGTATTGCATTCCACCCAAAAATTCGATACCGAGATTTCACCGGAAATACATGTTTTGAGACCTCCTGAATCCAAAAAAAGCATTTTTGGGAACATGTCCGTGTGTGTGCATGTGTGTGTGTGTGTGTGTGTGTGTCTGTGAATAGCATAACTCAAAAACGAACAGTCGGATAAACACCAAACTTGGTATATAGGTTCAGTATCTTTCAGAGATGGGACACGAAGCTTATCAAGAAAATCCCCCCACCCCAGACTACCCTTTACATGGAACATTTTTCGAAAATTTTAATTTTCTCAAAAATGGCTCTAACGATTTTGATTAAAATATCATATGTTTAACAGAATGTCATGAGAAATGAAATGTATATCTCGAATTTTCTGGGAATGTCTCCAAAAGTATTCTTCATTGTGAACGACTTTTGCATAACTGGTAAACGATAAGAGATAGACAAAATTTTACTACACAAAAAATGTAGATCCCGTTAAAATCACAACTTATGTCATATACATTTCTTTTGTTGAGTGAACCGTTTTGGAGATATTGCTTGTTATTCCCTTAAATTTTCCAATACTTATACTTTTTCTCAAATTCGTTATTCATTTTTTATGTCCTGGACTTGCAAAGAGAATGGAATGCGCCGCATAGCAACCAGCGTTAAAATATTTGACCATCGCTTAAAAGCTACCATATTCCCCTTGCATCTACAAGAAAATTACCAATAAGATTGACATCTCGATATCTCGATTAACATGAAGCATATGGAGAATAAGCGTTTGTAAAAATAGTTTGTACAAGAGTAGAGAAAGTCATGTGAGTGTAACACATCAGATTTTTACTTTCTCTACTACGTATACAAAGTAGGGGAAGTATTGCATTCCACCCAAAAATTCGATGCAGAGATTTCACCGGAAATACATGTTTTGAGACCCCCTGAATGCAAAAAAGGCATTTTTGGAAACATGTCTGTGTGTGTGTGTGTGTCTGTGAACAGCATAACTCAAAAACGAACAGTCGGATAAACACCAAACTTGGTATTTAGGTTCAGTATCTTCCAGAGATGCAACACGAAGCTTATCAAGAAAATCCCCCCACCTCAGACTACCCTTTACATGGAACATTTTTCGAAAATTTTAACTTTCTCAAAAATGGCTCTAACGATTTTGATTGAAATATCATATGTTTAACAGAATGTCATGAGAAATGAAATGTATATCTCGAATTTTCTGGGAATGTCTACAAAAGTATTCTTCATTGTGAACGACGTTTGCATAACTGGTAAACCATAAGAGATAGACAAAATTTTACTACACAAAAAATGTAGATCGCGTTAACATACACAATTTATGTCATATACATTTCTTTTGTTGAGTGAACCGTTTTCGAGATATTGCTTGTTATTCCCTTAAAATTTTCCAATACTTATACTTTTTCTCAAATTCGTTATTCATTTTTACTTTCTCTACTACGTATAGTAAGTAGGGGAAGTATTGCATTCCACCCAAAAATTCGATACCAAGATTTCACCGGAAATACATGTTTTGAGACCTTCTGAATCCAAACAAAGCATTTTTGGAAACATGTCCGTGTGTGTGTCTGTGTGTGTGTGTGTGTGTCTGTGTGTGTGTCTGTGAACAGCATAACTGATAAACGAACAGTCGGATAAGCACCAAACTTGGTATTTAGGTTCAGTATCTTCCAGAGATGCAACACGAAGGTTCTCAAGAAAATCCCCCCACCCCAGACTACCCTTTACATGGAAGATTTTTCCACAATTTTAATTTTCTCAAAAATGGCTCTAACGATTTTGATGAAAATATCATATGTTTAAGATAATGTCATGAGAAATGAAATGTGTATCTCGAATTTTCTGGAAATGTTTCCAAAAGTATTCTTCATTGTGAACGACTTTTGCATAACTGGTAAACCATAAGACATAGACAAAATTTTACTACACAAAAAATGTAGATCGCGTTAAAATACACAATTTATGTCATATACATTTCTTTTGTTGAATGAACCGTTTTCGAGATATTGCTTGTTATTCCCTTAAATTTTCCAATACTTATACTTTTTCTTAAATTCGTTATTCATTTTTTTTATGTCCTGGACACGCAAAGAGAATGGAATGCGCCACATAGCAACCAGCGTTAAAATATTTGACTATCGCTTAAAAGCTACCATATTCCCCTTGCATCTACAAGAAAATTATCAATAAGATTGACATCTCGATATCTCGATTAACAGGAAGCATATGGAGAATAGGCGTTTGTAAAATTAGATTGTACAAGAGTAGAGAAAGTCATGTGAGTGTAACACATCAGATTTTTTCCTAGGCATTGATTCTGAAAACTCTGTAATATTCAATGTGAAGTAGAATGAAACATATTTTTCTATACTTTAAATTGTTTTACTTTTCAGTTGAAATATTCCAATATTAGGTCTACTTGAGGCGTAAAGAATACCAGCATTAATACCCTAAGCATGGTTTGGTACAATTTGATATAAGCTGCAAGTAAGGAGTCCGGTGACATGAACAGGTTAACCTTTAACTTTGAATTTGTCAAAAGCAATTTTTTCTTCATATTCCTGTTTTAAGAATGACAAAATGTACATCAACATTTGAGCTGGAAAATTCATTGCGAGATTAAGTAAAAAGTATTGCATAAGATCATTAAATAAGTGTAATTAAATGCGGTTCACTAATTAAGAAAATATTTCTTGCAAGAATTCTTATCAACACATTCAAAAACCCTTGGTTTAAAAATGCAGTTAAGGAACTAAACTGCAGTGAAATAAAAATTCAAAGTATAAATCTTGGCAATGGTATGATAGTTTGAAAAATAGCCTCTTTTATCAAACATTGAGTATTTTAACCCCCCCCCCCGCAAAGGATTTTACAGTACGATGACACATATTTATTTAGTTAAGCTCCATTACTTTCGATACATAGATTAAAAAACTTTAATTAAGCAGTAGAAAACTTTTCAACTTGAACAATATTAATGACAGAATTTGTCAGGAAATGCGTACATATTAATTTAATTGAATGAAATGTTGAAAAGATGTTTCTTAGGTAGGTGTGTCACTACATTCCCTTGTGCAAATTAAACACATTCATCAAGAAATGTATGCTTTAGAAAGGGAAGAGTTAAATCATGTTATAAGAATTAAATATGCACTTAAAGACCAGCCGGTGTCATTACCAAGCATAGGAATTCTTAAAGAGTTGACTTCGAGCTTTATGCGCTCAAAACCATATATCGAAACAAACAGTGAGCGAAGAGTCACTGGTACGAGGGTAAAACAATATAATGAGTGCTGGCTAACAGACTGTAGGAGGGTTGGGGTGTGATTTGTTACACGCGGCGTCCCTGCCAGTAACACTTCAATCTTATTTCATTTCCTCCGGATTTTAATGATTAGAAATTTCTATGCTTGGTTATTATTTATGGTAGATCCTAAATATCTGAACCTAACTGCTTGCTCCTCTACCTTCTCTCGAATCCGCAAGTTTACCGTCTTAGCCTTCAGTCCAATTACAATAGTTTCGCCTATCTTGTGTTTATTTTAATATTCTTCTTCTTCCTCCTGCCTCCACTCTTCCCTTATTCTAAACAGGTCTTTGCCAAATTCTCAAAGTAGACGCTGAACTTGAGAGGAGACAAAAATCATCGACATCTCTGTCATACGCCTTTCCCTATCCTGCTTTTCCTTGTCCTCCTTAAGGGAGGGAATTCGGTACCGATCCAGAGGGGATATTGCACCTCACGAAGGAGCTTACCGGGAGGAAAGATGAAGCGAGAGGAGGCACCGAGCGGCCGGATACAGGAGCGATTGTGCAGCATTAACGGATCTCTAAATTTCCAGAAGTAAACACCTCGGTAGACGGACAGGCAGACCGGGGGGACCCTGCCCCATACAGAGGGAGTCCAACGCCCTCAAGGGGTTCGAATATTCCGGTAGACAGCCGAAAACCGAGGAACGGAGAGAGTACACAGAGAACATCCTTTTCCTCTGCCAATCTGCACCGAAACACCATCGCCGACACTTCAGATCTTGAAAGAGACCAACGGGACGAAGGATGAATGAAATAATTAATAGAACGAAATGAAGGGTCAGAAAATTCGGGAGCTAAAAGAAAAATCTCCAGCATTCGCCTGGCGACCAGGAAAAATCCCAGTAAAAAACTAGAATCAGAGTTTGCCGCCTGAGCCATCCCCCTCGGTGCATTCCTACTTGTGATGTACCCTCTCGTATTGTAGCTCTGATTCTGATTTGTTGATACATACAAGAATTACTAATCGCCTTTTCTCTTTCCAATACTCACTAATTTTCTTCAGAATATCCATATTTTCTTCCTATCTTACCTTTATTAGTTCCAAATTTACTCACGTAATTTTTCTCGCCGTTTTTATTTTCTCTACTACGTATAGTAAGTAGGGGAAGTATTGTATTCCACCCAAAAATTCGATACCGAGGTTTCACCGGAAATACGTGTTTTGAGAACCCATGAATCCAAAAAAAGCATTTTTGGAAACATGTCCGTGTGTGTGTCTCTGTGTGCGTGTGTGTGTGTGTGTGTGTGTGTGAACAGCATAACTCAGAAACGAACAATTGGATAAACATCAAACTTGGTATTTAGGTTCAGTATCTTCCAGAGATGCGACACGAAGGTTTTCAAGAAAATCTCCCCACACCAGACTACCCTTTACATGGAACATTTTTCGAAAATTTTAATTTTCTCAAAAATGGCTGTAACGATTTTGATTAAAATATCATATGTTCAAGATATTTTCATGACAAATGAAAGGTATATCTCGAATTTTCTGGAAATGTCTCCAAAAGTATTCTTCATTGTGAACGACTTTTGCATAACTGGTAAACCATAAGAGATAGACAGAATTTTGCTACACAAAAAATGTAGATCGCGTTAAAATACACAGTTTATGTCATATACAGTTTTTTTTGTTAGGTTAACCGTTTTCGAGATATTGCTTGTTATTCCCTTAAATTCTTCAATACTTATACTTTTTCTCAAATTCGTTATTCATTACTTTCTCTACTACATATAGTAAGTAGGGAAAGTATTGCATTCCACCCAAAAATTCGATACCGAGATTTCACCGGAAATACATGTTTTGAGACCTCCTGAATCCAAAAAAAGCATTTTTGGGAACATGTCCGTGTGTGTGCATGTGTGTGTGTGTGTGTGTGTGTCTGTGAATAGCATAACTCAAAAACGAACAGTCGGATAAACACCAAACTTGGTATATAGGTTCAGTATCTTTCAGAGATGGGACACGAAGCTTATCAAGAAAATCCCCCCACCCCAGACTACCCTTTACATGGAACATTTTTCGAAAATTTTAATTTTCTCAAAAATGGCTCTAACGATTTTGATTAAAATATCATATGTTTAACAGAATGTCATGAGAAATGAAATGTATATCTCGAATTTTCTGGGAATGTCTCCAAAAGTATTCTTCATTGTGAACGACTTTTGCATAACTGGTAAACGATAAGAGATAGACAAAATTTTACTACACAAAAAATGTAGATCCCGTTAAAATCACAACTTATGTCATATACATTTCTTTTGTTGAGTGAACCGTTTTGGAGATATTGCTTGTTATTCCCTTAAATTTTCCAATACTTATACTTTTTCTCAAATTCGTTATTCATTTTTTATGTCCTGGACTTGCAAAGAGAATGGAATGCGCCGCATAGCAACCAGCGTTAAAATATTTGACCATCGCTTAAAAGCTACCATATTCCCCTTGCATCTACAAGAAAATTACCAATAAGATTGACATCTCGATATCTCGATTAACATGAAGCATATGGAGAATAAGCGTTTGTAAAAATAGTTTGTACAAGAGTAGAGAAAGTCATGTGAGTGTAACACATCAGATTTTTACTTTCTCTACTACGTATACAAAGTAGGGGAAGTATTGCATTCCACCCAAAAATTCGATGCAGAGATTTCACCGGAAATACATGTTTTGAGACCCCCTGAATGCAAAAAAGGCATTTTTGGAAACATGTCTGTGTGTGTGTGTGTGTCTGTGAACAGCATAACTCAAAAACGAACAGTCGGATAAACACCAAACTTGGTATTTAGGTTCAGTATCTTCCAGAGATGCAACACGAAGCTTATCAAGAAAATCCCCCCACCTCAGACTACCCTTTACATGGAACATTTTTCGAAAATTTTAACTTTCTCAAAAATGGCTCTAACGATTTTGATTGAAATATCATATGTTTAACAGAATGTCATGAGAAATGAAATGTATATCTCGAATTTTCTGGGAATGTCTACAAAAGTATTCTTCATTGTGAACGACGTTTGCATAACTGGTAAACCATAAGAGATAGACAAAATTTTACTACACAAAAAATGTAGATCGCGTTAACATACACAATTTATGTCATATACATTTCTTTTGTTGAGTGAACCGTTTTCGAGATATTGCTTGTTATTCCCTTAAAATTTTCCAATACTTATACTTTTTCTCAAATTCGTTATTCATTTTTACTTTCTCTACTACGTATAGTAAGTAGGGGAAGTATTGCATTCCACCCAAAAATTCGATACCAAGATTTCACCGGAAATACATGTTTTGAGACCTTCTGAATCCAAACAAAGCATTTTTGGAAACATGTCCGTGTGTGTGTCTGTGTGTGTGTGTGTGTGTCTGTGTGTGTGTCTGTGAACAGCATAACTGATAAACGAACAGTCGGATAAGCACCAAACTTGGTATTTAGGTTCAGTATCTTCCAGAGATGCAACACGAAGGTTCTCAAGAAAATCCCCCCACCCCAGACTACCCTTTACATGGAAGATTTTTCCACAATTTTAATTTTCTCAAAAATGGCTCTAACGATTTTGATGAAAATATCATATGTTTAAGATAATGTCATGAGAAATGAAATGTGTATCTCGAATTTTCTGGAAATGTTTCCAAAAGTATTCTTCATTGTGAACGACTTTTGCATAACTGGTAAACCATAAGACATAGACAAAATTTTACTACACAAAAAATGTAGATCGCGTTAAAATACACAATTTATGTCATATACATTTCTTTTGTTGAATGAACCGTTTTCGAGATATTGCTTGTTATTCCCTTAAATTTTCCAATACTTATACTTTTTCTTAAATTCGTTATTCATTTTTTTTATGTCCTGGACACGCAAAGAGAATGGAATGCGCCACATAGCAACCAGCGTTAAAATATTTGACTATCGCTTAAAAGCTACCATATTCCCCTTGCATCTACAAGAAAATTATCAATAAGATTGACATCTTGATATCTCCATTAACATGAAGCATATGGAGAATAAGCGTTTGTAAAAATAGTTTGTACAAGAGTAGGGAAAGTCATGGGAGTGTAACACATCAGATTTTTACTTTCTCTACTACGTATACTAAGTAGGGAAATATTGCATTCCACCCAAAAATTTCGATACAGAGATTTCACCGGAAATACCTGTTTTGAGACCCCCTGAATGCAAAAAAGTATTTTTGGAAACATGTCCGTATGTGTGTCTGTGTGTGTGTGTGTGTGTGTGTGTGTATGTGTGTGTGTCTGTGTGTCTGTGAACAGCATAACTGATAAACGAACAGTCGGATAAACACCAAACTTGGTATTTAGGTTCAGTATCTTCCAGAGATGCAACACGAAGGTTTTCAAGAAAATCCCCCCACCTCAGACTACCCTTTACATGGAACATTTTTCGAAAATTTTAACTTTCTCAAGAATGGCTCTAACGATTTTGATGAAAATGTCATATGTTTAAGATAATGTCATAAGAAATGAAATGTATATCTCGAATTTTCTGGGAATGTCTCCAAAAGTATTCTTCATTGTGAACGACGTTTGCATAACTGGTAAACCATAAGAGATAGACAAAATTTTACTACACAAAAAATGTAGATCGCGTTAACATACACAATCTATGTCATATACATTTCTTTTGTTGAGGGAACCGTTTTCGAGATATTGCTTGTTATTCCCTTAAAATTTTCCAATACTTATACTTTTTCTCAAATTCGTTATTCAGTTTTTATGTCCTGGACATGCAAATAGAATGGAATGCGCCACATAGCAACCAGCGTTAAAATATTTGACTATCGCTTAAAAACTACCATATTTCCCTTGCTTCTACAAGAAAATTACCAATAAGATCGACATCTCGATTAACATGAAGCATATGGAGAATAGGCGTTTGTAAAAATAGATTGTACAAGAGTAGAGAAAGTTATGTGAGTGTAACACATCAATTTTTTTTATGTTCTGGAATGCAAAGAGAATGGAATGCGCCACATAGCAACCAGCGCTTAAAGGATTTGACTATCGCGTAAAACCTATCATATTCCCCTTGCATCTACAAGAAAATTAGCAATAAGATTGACATATCGATATCTCGATTAACATGAAGCATATGGAGAATAAGCGTTTGCAAAAATAGTTTGTACAAGAGTAGAGAAAGTCATGTGAGTGTAACACATAAGATTTTTTTAGTAATGTTTAACGCCCGTTCTTACTAAATACGTACCACAGGTGGAGGACACTGATAATATATGCAATGGAATGATACTTCGAAAAGGAAATTAGGGTAACTTCCCACCAATTATGCCACTTATGACTGAGAAAAACTGGAAAAACTCTCAGCCAGGGACGACGGTCTTTGCGGGAATTTTCCCTCTCTGGACGCTTTATTACTGCTCCTATAGCTTTATTTCATGTAGTCAAAGTGTTTATACAAATAGCCTTACATCTAGACCTAGGCGTGTTAGTATTTTAGCTAGAACACCACGAATGAAACAATCCTTTTCAAATTAAATCTTTGAATGTCTTGGGATATTTTTCTTCAGTAGTGGCTGCATCACAATCTATGTAAAATACTCAACCGTTCATCATTCGTGAAAGTGCCGATGCAAAAAGAAGATTCTTAAGGTTTCCAGCACAGTCATGAGGTTAAAACTGTCTCTGCTATGGCTTTTGCTGACGATATTGCAGTGATTTCAGAAAATGTAATAGTCGTATCCGCTCAGGAGTTGTTTAATACGTCCGCCAATGGTTTGGATACATTGGGTTTGAATGTGAGCCCATTAAAATGTGAAGTTATAAACATAAAAGGAGGACAGAATTGATGAATCACAGTTGATTGAACCATTGTTGCAAACGTAAAGAAAGGAGAAGCGATAAAATACCTTGGGTGAACTTCTTGATGAAATCCAATTAAATAAAATAAGATAATTAAAAATTTAGAAACCGACTATCAAATCTATCAATATCTAACTTACCTACTTACGACAGATCAGAAATTAAAGAGCATTAAGCAGTATGTATTGTCGTGACCTCTTTGTTAATTTTAGCCCAATGGGGGGTAGAGCGAGGAGGTTACCGAGGATCTTAAAGTTAATAATTCACATTTACGAGGTCAGACGGGGGACGCAGCTGAGATAAATTATAAAAAAATATTAGAAAGTTCCTAACAGAAATATTATCCCATGGTGTGGATGAGTGAAGGGATCTATCTACTATAATAATCCATGACTAAACTAACTGGATGACTAGTACGTTTATTGATGTAAAGGGATGCATTACCTCCTTGTTTCCTTGTCTGTCGGTGAGGACGCCATACTGTTGGTGTGGGTAGCGCGCACACACTGACGTCTTACCTCGAGCAGTAACTCGCCTCAACTGACTGACCCCCACGCTCAACTCGGCGTGGTAACGCTATGCTAACTGGCTTATCCCCTCCACTCTAGCGCAATACCCGATCTAGGCACATACGCAATAATACTCGTACGTCACATGATGGTCAGGCTTAATACATATATTCCCTTCAAAGCACACCGTTGGATAAGATAGCAACCTCATTCTTTGAAGATCTGGATAAATTAATTCGTACAACTGTTAAATAAATATTAGCTTACATTATGTTTCTCCTAATAATATGGTACGTATATGCACCAAAAGCTCTACGCGGTTTGGGAGTAATACGTTGGAAAGCCTTGTATTCATTCAGCATTTCAATATAGCAAGAAAACTTTCGTTGATACAGGACGAACATCTGCACTTGTCTAGGGATCTAGATACAGAGAAGAAACACTGGCTCCGTAGAGGAAATGCGCTTACGGTCATATGAGGCAAACTACGTCATACGGAAAAGGGGTGGAAGTCTGCAAAGATAACCACCCTAACAGTAATTCCTGGATGAGTAACAGCAAGATTATCTTGTTCGGAACGGACAAATGCAATTAAGATGTTTGCAACACTTTAGCATTTGAGATCAGTATCTGATAGAAGCCATAGAACAACATATTGTCCACATCATTATCTACTGAAGTTGAATCCCTTGGTCATGCTTTGGGATACTGCGGATAGGAAGTGTTGCTAAGAAATCCTCGGCATCACAGGGTTATTCATCAATATCCACAGCCCTCCGTAAGGCCAAGTGAGAGGTTTATGTTGTCCATTGTATATCCGAGAATGGAAGCAACCGTAAAGCGGACATTGTGGTCATCGACAGAGAAGCAGGAAGAGAACTGGTGCTACATCCTACGGTTTGTATGGAAAACAACATTCGGCAAGCAATAGTGGTGAGTAATGCCGAGACAATTTACCAACACTGCATTCCTCAACTCAGTGAGCGATATAATATATGATTTGCTAAACCTAAGGACGAAAGTAATCTTCGTATGCTGTGTCACTGCCAAGTAACATAGCTCGATGAAACTTAAATCACACATGGAGGGAATTGCTACGGTATGCTACAGCAGGAAACTAAACGAAATATGCAATGAGACAAACAGAAATGCCACTTTTATTCATAGACAAACTACAATAAAGCCAATACGTCATATGATGGCTCTCTAGATTTACAGGAACAGATAAATGGTGCTTAAAATGGTGTATGATCACCACGGACAGCAATGCACGCTCTGCATCGTGCTCCCATGCTGGCCACAAGATTGGTAAGCAGTTCTAGTGGTAGGGCGTTCCATTCCTCCACCAGCACAGTTGACAACTGTTTGAATGGTCGTTGTTGTATTTGGATGTGCTGCAATGCGTCTCCCCAAAGCATTCCACACGTGTTCGATGGGATTTAAATCGGGGGAACGGGTAGGCCAATCCATTCGCCGAATATCCTCTCGTTCCAAGAGATCCTCCACCTGCACTGTTCGATGCGGTCGCGCACTGTCATCCATAAAAATGAAGTAGGGCCGATTGCACCCCTGAAAAGACGCGCATGGGGAAGGAGTACAGTATCACAATAACGATGACCAGTGAGCGTACCGTATTCAAAGATTTGAAGGTCGGTGCGCCCATGCAATATTATGCCTCCCCAAACCATAAAACCCGGACCACCAAAACGATAATGTTCAAGGATGTTCCTGGATTCATTACGTGTTTCCACCTCTCGCCAGATGACGGTACGTCGAGAATCACTGTTTAGACTGAATCTGCTCTCATCCGAGAAGAGCACGCGACCCCATTACTCGTTGGTCCAATTTTGATGCTCTGTGGACTATGACAAACGGTGCCACCGATGTGCGAATGTCAATGGAACACAATGTACTGGCGGTCGGGCAAAGAGACCACCTTTGTGTATGATAGTCGCCGTGCCACTGTGTATCGTGAGATGGCGTGCCTAGCTGTGGTTGCAATTGCACCCACTGTTGGGCTTGGATACCTTCTTGCCTGTTGCAAAATGTAACGTTCATCTGCTGCTGTAGTTGAGCATGGTAGACCACCATCTCTCCTTGGGACAGCAGTACCTGTGATTTGGAAGGTTCCCTATGCACGTGAAACAATGCTGTGAGCAATTTCAAACTCCTGAGCAACACTCGTCACACTTCGCCCTTCTTTCAGTTTCCCGGTGATTCTTCCCCTGTGAAGTCATCCAAATGGTATCTACGGGTCATGTTGCAATGAAGAACACCGCTACAGTGCACCATAATAGCTCGCTAATTGCCACACACCGTCTTGTCCTGTTTCGTCAACTGCCCCGTGTTGCGGGACCAGACCCATTTGGCACTATAGGCTCGCTACACTCACGCCATGTAACGTCCAGCTTTCTGTGTACGTGTGAGAGACCTCTGGCAACATCCTCCCGCACCTTCTTCTACTTCCACCATGTAGTTAATTTGTTATGTTACTTTACACATCTAATCCTCGGGTTTTGCACAGCAGTGTATATCTGCAAATACACGAGAGGTAAAGGGTCTTCTTTTCGGAGTTCGTGGATGCTGTTATATATTTACCAGTGACTGCACTGTTTGGTGCGTCCATCAAACAACTTGAGAACATTTGTGTCCAATTTTAAAGGATCTTGTAAAAATATTAAACAATAATTTATGGTCGAAAATTTAAAGATTAAAAAATGGCATTTTTGGCATTTATTATTATTATTATTATTATTATTATTATTATTATTGCTTAATTAGGATGTATTTGCTCTTATTAATTTTTAGATGTAATTGTTTAGTTGAACTTCTTTGTTTCTGTAATTTAATCGTAATTTAACTGCAGCCGTATGATTATTGAACCGAAGCTGATTTGTCTAGTACCATTCGTATACGTCATCCATTGCGGTGATCTGTTTCCGGCTAGCTTTGAGCACGAACCCACAAGGTAAACTGCTCTGCGTCTATCTAATTAAGTGGGAATCAATCCAATTCCCAAGTGGCTTTGGCATGGGACGTTTGTGTTACCGCAAGCAATGCTTTACCTAGGCATTCTTAAACGCTACACGTGCATTCCTACTCTATTCACTTGGAGGCCACAGCTCTTTGTCCTTGATAAACTCTGCTCAAGAACAAACAAACTGCGCAAGTGAAACTGTTAAAGCGTAGCCTCTAGTTTTAAGGGTAACTTAAAGTTATTTGATAACAACCAAACTCCATAATATCCTCTGTAATTTTCACACTGCTTCAAATTGTGAAATTCTCTTTTTTTCCACTCTACACTTTTGCTAACCATCCCCCTGGACACTCTTAGCCCCATCCACAATGAATATTAAGCGTAAGCATAACGTAAACTTAAATACTAGATGACTGTGTCGAACCGTTCACAACGTATCACGTAAACATAACATTGAACTAAACGTAAACGTAAACATGGTCTAAGTTTTCAAGTTTCTGTCTACGTCAAACATAAGAAACTAGCCAATCATAGAGCAATTATCATTACTTGATTATTATGGCACCTCGCATAACGCCATGTGTTGGCTTGTAAATGTCTTTCTGTCTATAATCACGGGTCCGGAATCACTAGGATACCTATAAAGCTTACAGCAAAGGAAATTGTAACGTGAAATGGTATTTTTGTGAATTAATGCCCTTTAACCGGGTATTTGTTCAATTCATTTTGTTACATGTACATAACCTCTTTTTCCTAGTGTATATACTTTGTAGTTGCTTCACAAAGCTTAGCTCAGCTGTTTCACGCTCTCTTAGAAATTAAATTTATGGTCCTCAACGTCTCATTCTATACTGAGCGTGAAAGACCAGGTTCTTTTAAGTGTCTTAAATCTACTTCCCTTCCGAAAGAAGCCCGAAAAATCCATCGCCCTCCGCCGGGTTTGAACCCGCGACCTCTGGAACTAGAGGCAGGCATGTTAACCACTACACCACCATGCTCTCTTACGATTAGCTGCTGTTTATGTTTCTATTTGTTTTGAATGGCAATATGTTGCGTTAAGTTTATGCTTAAGTGTTACATAGTTATATTAATGCTTAATTTGCATTGTGAATGACCCCTTAATGTTGCTAAACCCTTAAGCATAATTTTGAGTCAAATTATGAAAGAACTTTAGCAAAATAAGTGGTGTCGATGATTGTGGTGGTGGAATAAAATACAAGTAAACAATGCATATTGGACTTGGAGGCTTTTTACCACGCAGGAAATGACTAAACCCTGTTTCTTATAACCTTGCCCCGCATACGTGTATTCTTTCGCGCTGCGTTCCATTCCTGTTTAGCTTGGTTGGCTAATGTAGATCTTCGAATGGTGACAAACAAGCCGTGTGCAGTACAAGAATAGGCGATAAAAGCAATAGAAACACATTGTCGTGATTGCCGCACGTGTTTTCATCTTACATACTAAGAGGCAGGTTTAAACCGAAGAAACCTCCCATCTATTTTTACTTTCTCTACTACGTATAGAAGTAGGGGAAGCATTGCATTCCACCCAAAAATTCGATTCCGAGATTTCACCAGAAAGACATGTTTTGACGCCTCCTGAATAAATACAAAAAAAAACATCTTTATAAAAAGCTCCATGTGTGTATCTGTGTACAGCATAACTCAAAACGAAAAGTCGGATAATACCAAACTTGGTATTTAGGTTCAGCATCTTTCAAAGATGCGACACGAAGATTTCCAAGAAACCCCCCCCACCCCAGACTACCCTTTACATGGTATTTTTTCGAAAGTTTTGATTTTTTCAAGAATGGCTCGAACGATTTTGTTTAAAATATCATATGTTTAAGATATTTTCATGACAAAGACATGTATATCTTGAATTCTCCGGGAAAGTCCCCAAAAGTCCTCTTCATTGTGAATGACTTGCATCACTGGTAAACCGTAAGAGATATACAAAGTTTTTCTACGCCAAAAAATGTAGATCTCGTTAAAACATGTAAGTTATGTCATACTTTTTTTTGTCGAGTGAACCATTGACGAGATGTTCCTTATTATTTGTTTAAATACTGCAACACTTATAGTTTTTCTCAAATGGGAATTCGTTATTCGTCTTTTTATGTCCCGGACATGCAAAGATAATGGAATGCTCCACATAGAAACCAGCTCTTTAAAGATTTGACTATCGTTTAAAGCCTATCATATTGTCACTATGTCATCAGCGAAATCATTTAACTAATATTATTTTGATAATATTTCATTGATTTTAAGATATTCAGAATTTATTCGAAACTTCATTTTTATATCATCTTAACATATAGAAGCTTTGTTAAACTGCGTACGTGACGAGATGTAAGTAGCTACCACTGGTAGAACCCAGGGATGTTCTAGTAACGCAATTTCCTGATGGAAAGCTCTGGAACAATGTTACATCTGCAACTTGCAATGTAGTGCGTCCGGTAGGAATTTTCCTACCAACCCACGTAAATCCTGGGGACCGGCACACCATATATGGTAAAGCCGCCATGACAATTTGGCGTTATTCCACAGGACATTAATTTGTTATTTAAGTGAGTCCGGGAGTCCTCTCGGGGGCTTTTTGTTGTCGGATCTCCAAGTCTCAAGATAAACACTCTACGGCGCTCTGGACCCGTCCGTAGGCTCGCCGATGACACACTTTCGACACTTCCCCTAAGGTAGCACCTGATGGCTAATCTCTTGTCTTAATCTTCATCCTAGTGTCAATTGTAAAGATTCAGTTCAGTAGCCCTGTCATGTAAACCAAACACTAGCCACCTGAAGTCATTAAAATACTGCTCAGTACGTTAGTCGCAGTTAAACCAAACTTTTTGATATTGCTCTACCTTCTGATCCTGAATCCTACGTCCTCCAGTCGCAACCATCTGGTTGTGACAATATTTCTCTTACACCTACAAGAAAATTAGCAATAAGATAGTGTCTGCAAATGTTTATCTCAATTAACATGTAGATGGAGAATAAGCGTTTGTAAAAATTGTATGTACAAGAGTAGAGAAAGTCACATGAGTACAAAACATCAGATTTTATGATAAGAATTTACATGCAATATTCATGCATTAACTTTGTTAGGTAATATATTTAATTCATACGGTTATGAAAATGAAAATTTCACAATTATCTTGGAATAAATTAAGGTAAATGAACATGTTAAATAAGCAACGTTTTGTATCGCTTAACAACCTATTCCACAACAGCATTTAATGAGAGGTAACTGGTGGACGTGACTTAAGAGATACGGGTCAAAGTTATTTGGAACGAACCTTAGGATGGGACTGGGATAAGATACATTGTCTTTATATAAACATAATGGTGCTGATATTATGACCATAACGTGACTGACATCACCAAAGCACCAAATCTGATGATAGTGCGCTGAGGTAAACGAAAATGGAATCTTCGGCAGATATACCCCTTTTGAGTCAACTATACAGTATTTGATGAAAGCTACAGCGACAGTGGTCCATAAATAACTACAAGATAACCTTTGGAAAATATGCTTTACAGAGCGGACACGCAGTGTGCATTTAAGGATTGTGCAAAATATTTCGAAACAACTAAGAGAAATGTAAACCCACGTTATAGCTATAATTTGATAATAAACATTCCTGAGAAAATAAAATATTTAAATATTAAATAAATTATAGTCTTCTTTTAAATTCAATATTTTAACAGAACAAATTCCTAGTATTTTATACTTAGTTTAAATCAAATAATACTAATTTCATCCCAAATAAATAAATCTATTGAATGAATACAAGAGGTGCTATGCGTTTCCTGCACAGAACGAATTCTCAAACCGGTTTCCCTTCATATTATAAAAGAAAAATCGAGTTCGAGCTTTAGTTTTTAAGCGCGACCTCTATCACAGGTTTCTATTGAGGAAGTATTTTTAACACTTAAATGATTTCAGTCAAATTATATAATATAAAATATAATAACAGCCCGCTTTAAAGCAATATGTGTATGTAACAGTATATAAAAAGTGTATCTCACAGTCATTCTATTAATGTTTATATTATTGTATACAAGTGTAATAATGTTATGTGAATGTATTACGTAATTTAATAATGTAAGAGCTGTGAGAATAATGGGTTAAAAGTTGCTAACAATGAGGTAACCTTGAGGCAATAATGAATTAGGAAGTTTAATAATACTACTAGTAGGTATTTCTTGGAGCAACAATAATGTAATTTTGAGACAGTTTATAAATAGCCAATCAACAATCAGAAAAAAGCTTAAGTTAAACAAAAGTACTCTATTGGAGTAGGGTTAGCCTATCAGAAACTGAAATAGAGCAAATTGTACAAATTCAGAAGTCAGTTGCTAGCAGACAGCGTTCCTAATCGGGCGCGAGACGCATCCTCGAGACGTTTAATACGTATTCAGTGTGTGACAAAAATAGTTTACGAGTTATAAAGTGCAAGTAATTACTAAATAAATAAATCCCACATCTCTCTATATCAGTGAAATGTTATTTAAATCGTGTCAAGAATTAATAAAAGAAGTGAAGTAAAAATTATAATCTGTGTAAGCCTACATTCTTCAGCCGCACCACACCTTGTTAAGACATTCACGTCTCTAAAAATAAATACTGACGCAGCCGAGGCAAACAAATATATATAAAATTTATAAAAAAAGAATCATTGATTGGTAAACATTGGGGTGAAGGCTACCGGAAACTTCTTACCATACGTGCGGTTACAACAACTTCAAGTTCGGCTCCCCCACTGACGAAATACAATACAAACTCCTACTTCACTATATATCGGTTACTACGCCTGCTGTAGCCGGCAACACTTGTAAATACATAAATAAATAAATTCTGTAGCACTACAGTCCTCAAAGGACCTGGGTCTGTCAACCCAACTGCCGGCCTTTTGCCCACTTACGCATGACGGAGTTGGGCGTTCATCCAGCCGATGCAGTTCACGCTTCCTCCAGTCGGAAAGTTGGCTTACAAAGCCACAACCGCTGTCTATTGCAGCTCTTCGCTTTCCTCATGATGCTGAGTGGGCACCAGTCCTATACTAGGCTGGGTTTGAACCCGGAAGAATTCCATAGACTAAATTAAGTACTATGCTCTATCCTACAGCGCTATGGCGTAGGACTGGCAGCACTTGTATTTCAGCTAAAACCTCAATAATGTACTATAGAACCCACTCTGTGTAATGAGAAGTTGCCATATCTTGCTCATGAGCTTTTTTTTACTCCAAAAATTGATGGGAAAGTGTTAGACGATACTGTTATAGCATCCCTTTTATCGACAGTTTAATTTGGAAAAAATCCGCCTTTAACATCAATCTTCAACTTTCCTATTACAAAAACTAACTTAATGATACTTATTGGATTTTTTGAGTACTATTAATGAGAGTGTTACTGTTTACAGAGCCATCAAGTTTAAATCATTGCTACGAAAAAAACACAGGCTTTGGTTTATTTAAACCTTTGTTCGCCGATGAAAGAGCCACTCACGATAAATTATGTATGCCCTGAGTAGCCTGTTCGTGAAAGAGGGTGCTTGTAAACTTGTTCGCTTTGAGTTTTAATAGTCGCATTATTTTATGTGAAAAGAATTTGAGATAACTACCTGTTGCTGTAATTTTAAAACCCAATTTATTATTTTTATTTTTGTCTAACGTTTAAGCTTTTTGCCATAACCCTTTAGCTTCTCTTCGGTTAAAAGGCTATCCTTTTCTAGAAACTTTTCTATTTTACTGAACTCGCAGATTCAGATTTATGTGAAGTATGGTGAATACTGTTTCTAAAAGAAGGCATGTAAAAGTTTGTAATAAATTCCTCAATCACACAAAAATGCCTTCTACTAGAGCCAATTGTTACTACTGAACATCATGGTGGATACGCGTATATTGTCATGAGACGTCAGGAAATACTTTCATAAGGGCTACAATAACAAAAACCCTGAATTAAGTTTTCTTTACTTAAATTGTATTTATATCTTTCAGAGGTGATAGAAGTGAATTTTTATGAAATTACTCTGTATATGGGAACGCAGGTTTGGAAGGCTTAAACCATGTTCTACATAATTTTGTGCCCCTTATCTCTTAACTGTCACTAGTCACTTCGTATTAGAAGAGGTCGTTTTGCGATACAAAATAATTTTGAGAAAGTTGTTTATTAGCTGCACGTAAAGAAAGTCAATATGAAGTATGAGTTGTATTGTAGTTCAACTGTTGGAAAGCCGAACTTGAAATTCGTTTTTTGCAACCGCACTTATGGTGCCCGGTAGCCTTTGCCCCAAGCTTAAAAGATATTAACTTTGTAATTTGACTGTTTCTTTAAGCATATATATTTATGTTTGCCTCGGCTGCGTCAGTATTATTGTTAGAGACATGTTCCTCTTTGTAGGGTTATGGTGCGACAAGAATGTAGGCTTACACAGATTATAATTTTACTTTACTCCGTTTATTAATGCTTGACACAATTTAAATAACACTTCACTGATATAGAGAGCTGTGAGTTCTGTTTATTATATAATTACACTTTTTAACACGTAAATTTATTTTTCGTCTCACACGAATACGCATTAAATCTCTCGAGGATGTGTCTCGCGTCCGGTTAGGAACACTGTTTGCAGGCAACTGAATTCTAAATTTGTAACATTTTCTCCTTTTCAGTTTCCGATTGGCTAATCCTACTCCAATAGAATACCTTCATTTAACTGAAGCTTTTTCTGGTTTTTGATTGGCTGTCACTAAAATTACATTATTCTTACTCCAAGAATCACAAGTAGTGCTGTTAAACTTTCTTACTCATTATTGACTCAAGCTTACCTCATTGTTACCTCATTGTTAGCAACTTTTAACTTATTATTATCACAGCTCCTGCATTATTAAATTACGTAATATATTCATAACATTATTACACATGGATACACTAATATAAACATATACAATGATTGTAATATACACTTTTTATATATATTGTTAAATACAAATGTTGCTTTAAGGCGGGCTGTTATTGAACTTATATTATTTTGATTGAAATCATTTAAGTGTTTAAAAATACTTATTTAACATTATCATTTATCTTAATATATTCGAGGAAATTTGTCAAAAGTATAGTTTCATAATCGCATGAATCAAATATATTATGTAACAGTTAGCGCATCATGGAAGTTGATATCAGAAATAGATAGGAGGCACTTCGGTTTAAACGTGCCTCTCGAGATGGCGAAAGCACGTGCATCTGCCACGACAGTGTTTACATCGTCTATGGAGCCTAACCTTCCATTGCGAAGGGCATCTTCATCATCATCGCCATTCAAAGGTGTACATTACCCAATCAGTGGAAAGGGATATAAAGACAGCGGGGAGGAATACGTCAGCAGGACAACTTATACGAAACAGGATTTAGTTTACAGCTGTTTAGCTTTACAGCTTACAAAAAGCTGCGGAAAGAACTAGTTCAAATTAAGTCCAAATCTACTACCTCAAGACAGCTTGATCATAAGGATTGTTAACTAAACATATACTATAACTTTTGTGCTGATTTTTGATGAACAGGACTTTTCAACATCAACAATCATAACATCAACAATAAAGGAAAGAGAAGTTGTAAACATCGTTGAGCTACAAAATACAATTGGGTTTTCATTTGAGTGACGAAAAAGCAATATACCAAGGGTTTTTACATTTCATTTGATGGAATAAACTACATCATAAGTGTTTGAAAAAGACATGATTTAATCTTAATTTTCTTTATGTGACAAAATCAATGACATGCATTCTGGAATCACCTAAAGTATAATTCTTTAAGAGAGCACAGTTGCGCACTCTAAAACCTATAAGTAGTATACATTTTTGATACCTTACACCAAGGTGTAGAAAAGTAAGCTGAGTTTAAGCTAATATTTTGATAATATACGACTTCAGGCACATCGACAAGCTGCAAAGACAGGATTCAAACCAATTAAGGGCACAATATTCCTATATAGTACTTAAAATTAAACTAGTTTTAATGAATTTCTGAGGAAACAAGAAGAGCAGTAGAAAATGTTATCCCTAAAATGTCTTTACATATATTCTGTGATAACTAGGTTTTATTCACGATAAATTGGATCACCAGGATGTAAAATGGTATAAACACTTTGTCCACTTTATTACGAAAAATTCCTTCTTGAAAGAAGCGTACTCCTAATCTATCCACTCTGCGTATCTATCATTTTCCGACATACTTGCGATATTTGGGACAAAGAAGGTGCTGCGGCACACCCTTTGAGAACCACTGCTCTACAAGAACGATGCGATTACCCGAGTCCATTTTTAGAATTGAACTAAGCACGTAGCACTGTAATAAGCATTAAAAGAATCTGGAACAAAACTCCAAGTTTTATGTATAGAAAACGGCTTAAAGCTGTAATCGCTCGACTTGTCTGTGAAATAAGTAACTAAGTACAAAGATATAACGACTTCCCATTTAACAAAAGTTAAATATTTGAAAATTCCAACTAATAACAATGAATATTTCGGAAACAGTAAACTCCACAAAAAATTATTTCGCATACATTTTATGCTGTAACGAGATTTATATTTTAGTGTAAGATTTTGTCTATCTCTCTATTTCTCTCTCCCAATGATGCAAAACTATTAGAAAGGGGCTATTCCCAGAAAATTCAAGATATGCACTTCATATGCCATCAAAACATCTTAAACTTTTGGTATTTTAATCAAAATCGTTACAAGCATTTTTGAAAAATAAAAAAATTTGAAAAATTGTCCATGTAAAAGGAGTTAAATGCGAGGAGTGTTCTTGAAAATCTGCAAGTCGCATCCTTGGAAGATACAAAACTTTAAGGGGACGCTCTGGTACCAAAACGGCAAAAAATGTTATTCTTCAGAAAAATTATTTTTAAAGGAAACATTACCTTCAGCATGCCTAAGATACACTCAGTAAATATTACGTTTGAAATCCGTCTACAAATTGGTGTAATCTAAATTTATAATTGAAGAGCAATACCTCCAACAACTGTGTTCCAAAATTTTAAATAGCTTTTTCTCCATATAGCAATTCCTGTTGTTTGAGACATGTTTTTTCGCGGTAAGTATTGATGAAATCAGGCTTAAATTTACAGGAAATGCATAGTAAATCTTGTTAAAGAAAACTGCGTTTTTCTTAGTTGATATTACTCTCAAACATACATGCATATGCTTTCCTTCTTTGTAAGCATTAGTTTTATTTTTTTTTGTTCTAAATACAAGCAAACTCTATTATTAATAAATATCAATATTTTGGAAAACAAATGCAAAGGTTTATTGCATATTAATAGAAAACTAAACACAAAAACTAAAATAAAAAACTTCAGACCTCTATTTTAATTCTAAATTGCAAAAGAATACGCATTTGTGTTACTATATAATTATTTTAAAAAAGATTAATAATTAATTTTAATTACAAAATTATTCATTTTAGAGCAATGAAACTTGTATCAACAATATATTGTGGCAGGTTAACTTTAACCTGAAAATTTCATTAAAATTGCTTGATTATGGAAGAAAGTCCATTTGGTACCAGAGTGTCTCCCTTTATACCAAGTTTTCTATTTAATTGACTTTTCGTTTAGAGTTATGCTGTTCACAGGAACACACATACATGCGCGCGCAAGCCTTTTATAAAAAATGCTTCTTTTTGGATTCAGGGAGTCTCAAAACGTGTATTTATGGTGAAAGCTCGTTATCAAATGCTTGGATAGGATACAATACTTCCTCTACTTACCGTAAATAGGTAGTAGAGAAAGTAAAAGTATGCTGGAATTTTAGCATACGTAGCGTCGATATATCCGCCATTTTATGCAGACTTTGTGCAGTATATCTGAACGTCTGATCGCTGATTTACTAACCTGTTGTAAATACCGTAATAAGTTTATTCCTTATTAAGTCCATTTAGTTCTTACACTTGCTTGTGTAACTTTTTTTTTATGTTTTTGTCAATGGGCTGTTTGGTAGTATGCGTACCATGCCAATATAGACTGCGTTTTGTATACGTTATACGATGTCGAATTAACGCATAACATCGTAATTGTGTGTCATAGATCACATGTTCCCTAGACGAAAATAATTGCCTAGATCCAACCTATCATCCCTAACAAAACGGCATTCTTTTCGGAAAGAGACTGTAGGTATATATGACGAATTAAATAATTAAGACAATCTTCATAAGCACTCAGATTATTTGAAACGATGCTGCATTATGATATATGGTACATTTAAAATTAATTCCGCATAATTTTGAAGTAGGCGTAGCGCAGCGGGGTTCCTAACGTTTCCGGATAGAATAGCCCCGTCCGGCCCTTTGAGCCTCTTTATCCTGACGTTAGGTTCAGGCGGAATATTGCAGAGAAGAAAGGCTTCGTGAATATTCTGCAATAAATATTGTGGGGATATGAAGTTAGAACAATTGTGCGACTCTTTCAGCAATTCGGCGAGTGTGCTCTACAAATATTTAAAACCTAATTCAGTGTTTTATATCCTCCAGTGACGAGTTTGAATCTGAGATTGTCGCAATATTCGTACTTTCTGAAGTTGAGCATTATACAGAGTTAATTTTGGCAAGCGCTCCGATAAGTTTAGAGGCCACTAACCGGCAGTCCAGCCTGCTGTAGCACAGTCATTTTGCAGGCACCAGCTCAAGGCTGCTCGGTCGATATGAAATTAAGTATATGCGATATCATTTAAGCCTTTAATGAGTTAATGTAAAACTAACATATGTAGGTTTAGTTAGACTCCCAACAAAAGGAAATATGCTAACTCCATACCGAGGATATAAACTGTTTATACGAGCGATTAACGGAGCTGTCTAAGGCGTGTGCGAGGTCACTATCTGAGGTCAGATATTGAGGTAATGTAAGGTGGTATTTAAGGAAGAAAGAAAAGAAATATTAAAACGTAATTTAGTTCCTAAACAAGATTATTTCAAAACGTTCCGTATGTGAATTATAATGTCGTAATAAGCGTTTCAAACTGTTATAAATCTTAATTTGTCTCTGTGCAAGAAATGACTGCCTAAGCGGTTGACATCTGTACCCTTTCCATTACGTACATATAAGGTACACTTATATTTGTGATTTGGTAAAGGGATGAAAACTTCGCGTGAGTGTCACATATAATTTTTTTCTTTTGGGGCAAAACCAGCTATTGAACTATTCTCTGCAATAAAAATGAAATTCGATGCTTTCTACAAGACGTCACGTCTAACTTAATGTAAATTTTGAGAACGCCATTGGAGTTTTAGATATGTGTGAATACCTCCGTCTCTCTCTCCCCCTCCCTCCCTATGTCCCTCAACAGTTCAGACTTAATTTCATAAACCTTTTGCGCTGTAAAACAACCCTGGTTCCTAATTCTACTTTTGAAAATTGAATATTTAATCGATACGAGAGGTTCAAAGTTCGATTCCACGTACGGCTGTTTGTGGCAGAACATGGGCCTTCATGGGTGGTCCTCGTGCAAGATTGAGGACATGTAGTGCATTTGGCAGCCACAATTAATCCTGGGGCTATAGAGTTATTAGCTCTGGTGGTCAGAGCTTACGACAATAGCTTCACAGAACTGACGAGATACCACAATAGCGGCACAGCTGTGCTCTGGCAAACCCAAAACATGACGTAATCAAAACTACTTCATTGAGCAAACACTCATTTTTCGACAATCTATGTTTGCTTCAATGGGGCAAAAGCAGTTGTGTTTGCCTTACTCTGTATATAGGTCATATTGGAATATGGCTTAATTATAGTTCTTCGGCTTTAAGACATGAAACAGAATTTATTACTCAGTTTTAAAACCAAATTTTAAACTGCAGATTGGCGAGTGCGATTGGCACTGAATAAACATTTATATAATGCTGTCTTTATGAACGGACTAGTTTACTCTAAAAAGGACTTGTGTTACATTCACGTGACTTTCTCTGCCTGCTATTTTTATATAATTTATATAAACTATTGCTAAAAGATTATTTTTCTATCTACTTCATGTTATGGAGATGAACTCTTCAGAAATAGTTTCATCGTACATTTCGTTGAACGTACAGGTGGATAGAGTAAACCGAATCGATACTCATATGTTTAAAAACCGTTTCGCTATATCCTAACCTAGAAATTCCACTCTTCCCATGACGCTGCGAGCAACAAGTGAATAATGGTAATTTAAACAACAAAATAAAGCGCTCTTCCCATACATAAATAAGGTCACTGACAGAATAGGCAGACTCTCACAGAAACTCAATATTAAACTTATCTTAATTCCAACTACCAAATTAAAACGTGTCCGTTCAGTGAAAGATAAACAAGACCCTTTATCCACACACGGGATGTACCGCATATCCTGTAGCTGTGGACAGGTTTACTACAAAACGCAGTACCAATACAAGAATAAATGAGCATCAGCCTGCTGCAGACTAGGGTAAACAGAGAAGTCTGCACTAGCAGAGCGTACTATTACAAGGCCACGATATTAAATATCAGGGGAGAGAAGTGCTCAACAAAACACCTTACTAGCATGCCAGGCTATATCACGAGGCTATAGAAATCTTTAAACATCGTAACAGTTTTAATAAAAAATAAAATTTAACCCGATTACATAAAGCTTGGTTACCGGCATTGAAAAAACTGCATACAAAACCACATAAATTCACCCGCTCTAATTGTCCAATTCCAGGCTCTGCAGCGCAATGTTTGGCCGCCGTTCGAACTGAAACAGCGTAGGTTGTAATGTCCCTGCTATAAATATAGACCGGATACTGAATAATAACAACGTGGTGATAGAAGTCGTTCAGTGTGTCCTCTGAAGATGCCTGCCGGAATGTCGGGCGAAACGCCAGGCGATGTTTTATCGTTTTCACCACGTTTTGTTTGAAGAATTTTAATAATAATTTCTATTTGACGCCGACCGTTAAAGCTTAAGTATGTATAGTAATAAAAGTGTGTCTGAAAATGACTGCATACAATCCAACAGAACTTCAGCATTTTTAATTTAACGCACCTATCAAGTTGTTCACCCCAACATAACGTTCTACTAAATTATATATACAACATATGAATAAATTCTGTCGTACTGCTAAAAATAAAATGTGATATGATATATTCGAATTACTTTCTCTACCTTCTATAATTTAATAGTGGATATACAAATATTTTTACTCAAGCTTATTTTTCTATCTACTACATTTTAACCCAAATAAACCTTTGCAGAAATAGCTACATTACACATTTTGTTATAGGTACAAAGAGAACGTCGATAATCAAGTGCTTAAGAACTGGACGCTATACGCTGACCTTAAAATTCCATACCGTGTCCATGAAATCACACTTATTTCTTATGTTAAATTTGCATAAACAAAGTTTGAACAATGACCTATTCTAAACAAAAGCCATACAGGAGGTTTTTCAGTTTAGGTGACAATGGACACAATTCATTATACTATTTAAAGCACTTCCTACACTTAATACATTTCTCCTCTTTGTTTGAAGAAAATGAAACACTTGAAAACATGGCATTCAACGCCTTTATCACTGTCTACATCGTCAGTCAAAAAGTAAGGAGTTTCTTTATTGCGCCATTCTCACTGGAAGATTCTATGGCTTGCATCATTTGTTTTGTTCTATTTGAAGGAAGAGAAGATGTTTCTTTGCTGGTACTCTCACCTACTAGCAATCTCCTCTTTGCTCCCTTGCTGACATTGGTTGTTGTATAAGATCCTAAAGTTTCGTTTTTCTTCTCCTCTGCTTCCAGAAATGTTTTGTGCGGTGTACCTCTGACCAAGAACGCCGAGCCACGCCTGCTCTAGTTGGAAATGTAAATGCAAGGTGCTCACCAGACATCTTTGGGGGAAACACTGACCAAGAACGCCGAGCCACGCCTGCTCTAGTTGGAAATGTAAATGCAAGGTGTTCACCAGACATCTTTGGGGGAAACAACAGGTGATCTGGATTACCCAGGTTCTTCAACATTAAATTGTTCCTGTAAACTGTTAATCCTTACTGCAGAGGATAGTTTTTCAGGCATATTTGCAGCCTCCTGGTAGCATTGAAGAAAATGGATCTCTACAGGTAATTCCGGGTTGAAAGGACTAATTCCAGGTTTATTTGGCAAGCTTTGACAAGCCATTCTTGATTGCCTTCAGGTAATAAGTATTTAGAAGAAATATGAATGAAATAACTAATAACTGCATTTGCACACACAAACACACACACACACACACACAAACACCAGTTTCACATGTCATTCCTGTCACATCGTATGTAAGTGTATGTGACTAACGAATATCAAGGTCACAGGTGTGTTAAAATAAATATAAACCTTAAGTAGGGATGAAACTGTGGTTCTACAAAACAAGTTGTTGCAGTGTTAATGTATGGCAGCAAATTATTGATATTAAAACAAATTAATAAAAATAATTTTTATTAATAGACTACTAAATTTTATAAGAAATGTCAAAGATAGCGCAAAAATAAATCTTTTAAAAACAAAAATACTCGGGAGGAATGGAACATATCCTAACTGAATTAACAGACTGAAGGAAATTTAGAACCTGGAAAAAACATGTCAAGAAAATGAACAAGTGAATCGGGTGTCAACCCAAACCTAAAGGTAAAGATCTATTGGAGGCCCAGGGATAAGTTCGAAGTAAACTGGGAGGACGCAACAGGCTATTAACCTAAAAAAAAACCTGGAAGGTAGAAGAGGAAGAAAATTTACCTACAGTGTGAATCAGTGAACATCATAGCCGATGAACAATATTTATAAATTCAAAGCTGCAGACATGATCTTAAATATTAAAACCGACATCTAAAGGCAAAGGAAAGGTACATATCACAGAGTGGCCCCCGGAACCGTGCAGAACACCACACGCAGGCCTTTCGGTCCGTTGTGCTTCCAAGTTGACCCCTGGAAGGGAGGCGCGAAGGGAGAGACCCCAAAGGCGACCAGATCCGAATGCCGACAGGGCCAAGCATGGACGGGGTCACTAACGTTTCCAGATAGAACGCATCCGATGCCGCACGGGCCCTGCCCATAAGACACCAACCTCTAGGGCCCCCCGGAGCGGAATCCCACGCTGAGGAGAGACCTAACTGAGCGGTACCACAGCGACGCTATGGAAGGAAGCATTACATAGCGCAAGTCACCGTCCAGCCGCAACCCCCCGAACACCGCCGGTTGGTCCTACAACCCTGAAACAGATGACAGGAAATGAGAGGAAGAAGAGGCGTAGTATAAGATGAACTATCCCAGCATTCGCCTGGGACCCAGAAACCACGAACAACCAATGGGCCAGACCTCTCGAATACGGGCTGCAGAATAACCGCCTGAGCCATCACGCTAGGTAAAGTGGCACGTAACTGGAAAACAAGTAGGTAAGGGTAGCGTGTACGAAGAGCCTCATTTTAATTTAGATGGTGAAAACACTTTTCATTAAAGAGAACGGTACTGCATAGAAGGGTCAAGCTACGTGTAGTTATCAAATTACTTTACTGTTGCGTTTCAGCTAATTATAAAAATTAGTAGAGTCGTATAAGAACATGAAAATAATTGTATTTTTTCTCCCTTTATATTTAATTAATTCTGTACTAATGATGGCATAATTTTAAGGTTATTTTTAAATAACCGCAGCTAATTAAAATAACAGCATATTTAAATTAATTAAAACGGCATGGTTGCTGTAATTTGACATTTAAATAAAAGACACCTCTTTTTCTTCTTCTTCTCCTTATAAGCAACCGAGGTATATAAAACATTCCTTGAAACTCTCGTGAAAGAATTCATGCAATTTCAGCTGCAAAGTCACTAAATGAAGATGCAAACCTCTACACAGCGCAATTCGGCGATGCTGATACACGCGCACAGTGATGCGACTACCAAACTGCCCTTCGAGGCACTTAGTATCATCCAATTGAGTTAATCATATTCAATTAAACAGTATTGTGGTACTTGATTCTGAATCTTTTGCGGATAATCTCTTACCTGTTGCCGTTTTACTATTAATGACATCTATAACGAAAACTTCTATACAGATCGACACGAATGGCTTCGTGCGTTTCTTTATAGGGACTTTTCTGCGGAAGGATCCTGTAATATATAAAATAGTTACAAAAATGAATTAATCATAAAGTGTCTCATTTCACATCATGTGTAGAGCAATAAAGAGATCACCCAAAACCAAGATTTTAAGAAAGGCAAGAAGATATCGAAAGTCAAATCAAGAGTCTTATTGATGCAGTTTTAAAAATGACGTATTGTCGTGACCTCTTAACAAACTAGCTCAATGAGGGGTGGAGTCATGGGTACCGAAGATCTTAAAGTTATATTTCACATTATGCAAGGTCTGACGGGGAACGCAGGTGAGAGAGATTATGAAAATATACCAAAATGTTCCTAGCAATATTATTTCATGGTGTGGATAAGGGAAGGGACTATCTACTATAGTAATTTACACGAAATGAAAATGGATGGCAATTGAATTTAATGATGAAAAGGAATTACATTACCTCCTTGCCTGTCGGTGGGGACGCCATACTGCTCGTATGGACAGCGCACACACACGACAACTTGTCCCTAGCAGTAACTCGGCTCGACTGACTAAACCCACGCTAACTCGGCGTGGTTACGCTATGCTAGAACTGGTTTATCCCCTACACTCTTGCGCAATATTCGATCTGGGCCGCCAGGAACGTACGCAATAATGCTCATATCACAACGTCACAGTATTGTATACCTACACTATGTGAACAAAAGTATCCGGACACCCCCACAAACACACGTTTTTCATCTTAGGTGCATTGTACTACCACCTACTGCCTGGTACTCATTATCCGCGATCTCAGTAGTCATTAGACATCGTGAAACAGCAGAATGGACGCTCCGTGGAACACACGACTTCGAATGTGATCGAGTGATTGGGTGTCACTTGTGTCAGAAGTCTATACGCGAGATTTCCACGCTCGTAAACATCCCTAGGTCCACTGTTTCTGATGTGGAAGTGAAGTGGAAACGTAAAGGGGCATGTACAGCACAAAACCGTACAGGCCGACCTCGTCTGTTGAATGTCAGTGACCGCCGACATTTGAAGAGGGTCGTAAAGACTAATAGGGAGAAATCTATCCAGACCATCACACAGGAATTCCAAACTGCATCAGGATCCACTCCAAGTACTATGACAGTTAGGCGTGAGGTGAGAAACCTTGGATTCCAAAGTTAGCGGGTGCTCATAAGCCACACATCGCGCAGGAAAGTGCCAAACGACGCCTCGCTTGGTGTAAGGAGCGTCAACATTACACGATTGAACAGTGGCAAAACGTTGTGTGGAGTGACAAATCACGGTACACAATGTGGCGATCCGATGGCAGGTTGTGGGTATGGTGAATGCCCGGTGAACGTCATCTGCCAGCGAGTGTAGTGCCAATAGTGACATTCGGAGGTGGTGGTGTTATGGTGTGGTCGTGTTTTTCCAGGAGGGGGCTTGCACCCCTTGTTGTTTTGCGAGGCACGATCACAGCGCAGACCTACATTGATATTTTAAGCACCTTCTTGCTTCCCACTGTTGAAGAGCAATTCGGGGACGGCGATTGCATCTTTCAACACGATCCAGCACCTGTTTATACTGCACGGGCTGTAGCAGAGTGGTTATACGACAATAACATCCCTGTAATGGACTGGCCTGCACAGAGTCCTGACTTGAATCTTATAGAATACATTTGGAATGTTTTGAAACGCCGACTTCGTGCCAGGTCTCACCGCCCTACATCGATACCTCTCCTCAGTTCCGCACTCCGTGAAGAATGGGCGGCATTCCCCAAGAAACCTTGCAGAACCTGATTGAAAGTATACCTGCAAGAGTGAACGCTGTCATCAAGGATAAGGGTGGGTCAACAACATATTGACTCTCAGCATTACCGATAGAGGGCGCCACGAATTTGTACGTCATTTTCAGCCAGGTGCCCGGATACTTTTGATCACGTAGTGTGCCCTTTTTACTAACATACACAAAGGAATATGAGTAGACTTTTCCAGATGAACCAAGGTGTGTTTTGAGGTGAAGCAGGGCCTGA
Source organism: Deroplatys truncata (assembly GCA_030765065.1). NCBI lineage: Eukaryota > Metazoa > Arthropoda > Insecta > Mantodea > Mantidae > Deroplatys > Deroplatys truncata. The sequence goes on along the minus strand of CM060978.1, from coordinate 212,280,996 downwards.
ACGGTGAACATATTTGATTAATAACTTTACGTTTTGTTCTAATTTTACAGTGCGAGATTTAAAATATAATTATGCAGCTGTATCTCTTGGTTTTTAAAATGAGAATCTTCGATTTTATTTCAATAAAATTCTGTCTTAAATTATGTACTGTTGCATATTACACATTTCTTCAAGTAGTTTTAGAAGCGCTTGCAGTACCGATCCAATGTAAGCTCTTTTCAGCATTATGGTGGAACAAATTATTTCACTATTTCGAAAGTAAGCTTCAGCTTCGAATACAGCGCAGGGAAGCGATCTTCCTATTGCTGAGTATAATTTGAACCGATCCGCTAGATCACGATCTCGAAAACGTTTGTTTTAACCTAGCCACGCTCTTGTCAGAGCTTACCGTAGTTGCATTATACAGTAAAATGGAATGATCTTTAAGATAAACATTTAGCTTGCAGTATCTGAATGATCTATTTTAATATGCCATTTCTATGATATTTATGAGGTACGGTTCAAAGAACTGAGGGCAACGGCTCAGGCGGTTATGTCCGTGGCCCACTTTGGGAAGTCTCGGGTTAAAACCCACCGGAATAACAAATCTGATCGCAAAGAAATCATGAAGATTTTTTCGGGGTTTCACTCGGTCGCTAGGTGAGTGTTGAATTGGATAATGTGATTTGAGAGTTTTTCTATCATCCCTTACATCACTACATTTCATTTCCTTCTTCACCATCATACCAGAAATTGGGCTGATTACCCATCCTGATTATGCAATAATCTATAATTTGGTTGCTCCTCGATAGACTAATGACCAAGGCACTGGCTTATAAGTGCTTGGGGGTGTAAGTCCTACAAAAAAGAGGGTAATCAGTTATAGAAGAAGAGGAAGAAGGCTCAGATAAAATATTAATTACTGTGCAATAAATAATTTGCACAACAATGTGAGTAGAAACCTTTTCTTGTCCTGTAAAATTAGTAAATATGGTTAAACTTCTCTAAAAATATATTAAACCTGGTGTCAAGCAACTCAGATACTGTAGACAACGCGTAAGTGCATATAGGAAATACTGTTGATGTATACAGTGTGTTTCAGAAACAAACTTAAATAAATGATTTGATACTAAGTAAAGACAAATATAAATGAAATATTTGACAATTAATAACGTTACTAATTCCGTGCTTGCCTATCTTTCTGGTCCTAATACAGTTTACTCTTGGTTAATAGTATTGGGGAACCATATCTTAACAGTAGTATTTTGTATTCAATACATAACTGTGTAATATATTTAATTTTTACATACTAAATTCCCCTAAAAATTGCTAACCATTTTCCTTAACTCTGTTCACCTAGTCACTCACTGTTTAATACAGAAAATCTTACTTATTACTATCATTTCTAAAACTTTTTATTAATACTTATACTACTGCATCTTCACGACTGCAAGTGTTACATTTTTATATGATACAATGAAAATTCTGTGTTTTATATTATATTTAAAGCAAACATTAGGACATTATACCACTTTTATACAAACTAACAAAATTTACAATGTAACTTTGAGATTCTGTTTCTATATTACAGTTTTGGTATTGCTAAATATGAATACATAAATTTGTGATGAACCTAAATTAATGTTCTCAAAGATAAGTTTTAATTGATTGGAAGTGTGATATTCTATTACTATAGTTGTTTTTGTATAGTTACTTTTTCTGCAAGCCATATTGTAGGATTAAGTGTTTTTGAGATTCCTGTTGGCATACTGTACGCTTTTCTCTAGTTTTCATGTTCAGGACATTTAGTTATTATGTCCTTAATAGTGTAGTGTAGTGTTGTAGACATTTCATTTAGGAGCTGGTTTCCTAGAAAGTAAGGAGGAGTAAATTATGTTACTATGGACAATTCTCATTTTTACTTTCTCTACTACGTATAGTAAGTAGGGGAAGTATTGCATTCCTCCCAAAAATTCGATACCGAGATTTCACCGGAAATATATGTTTTGACACCATCTAAATCCAAAAAAAGAATTTTTGGAAACATGGCCGTGTGTGTGTCTGTGTACAGCATAACTCAGAAACGAACAGTCGGATAAACACCAAACTTTGTACTTAGGTTCAGTATATTCCAGAGATGCAACATGAAGGTTTTCAAGAAAAGCCCCTCACCCCAGATTACCCTTTACATTTTAATTTTCTCAAAAATGGCTCTAACGATTTTGATTAAAGTATCATATACTTAATATACTTTCACGACAAATAAAACGTATATTTGAAATTTTCTGGGAATGTCTCCAAAAGTATTCTTCATTGTGAAAGACTTTTGCATAACTGGTAAACCATAAGAGATAGACAAAATTTTACTACACAAAAGATGTAGTTCACGTTAAAATACACAATTTATGTCATATACATTTTTTTTGTTGTTGAGTGAACCATTTTCGAGATGTTGCTTGTTATTCCCTTAAATTTTCCAATACTTGTTTTCTCAAATAGGAATTCGTTATTCATTTTTTTGTCTTGGATATGCAAAGAGTATTAATCTGTGGCAAAGAGAATGGTGCTGCACCTAGAAAACACCTATTAAGAGATATGTCTATCTTAAAGGCTACTGTATTTCTATATTGCCCTTGCCAATACAAAACAAGGGGAACATAGTAGCCCTTAAGCAATAGTCAAATAGTTTTAGAACTGGTCTATGTGTAAAATTTAATTCTCTTTGCATGTCAAAAGATCGTTTCTGCAAATGTTTATCAGATTAATATGAAATAGATGGAGAATAAGAGTTTGTAAAAATAGTTTGTACAAGAGTAGAGAAAGTCATGTGAGTGTATACATCAGATTTTTTGTAATAGTAACTTGGTGTAGGCGTTTGAGGATTGCACACACTGGTATGCTGTTACTGTATTCTGCCATACTTCGTGTAATTTGGTGTTTAGACTGTTAACCCATTCAATTTTACAAATATTTTTAATGTTCTGTTTAATACATTTTATGATACCTTGATGAGGACGGCTATTGTAGGATAGCTGAATGGTTGTCTTTAGACTTTGTGAACCTTCTTGTTCCATTTTTGTTACCCCGCCTGTTCTCCCTATATCTTTCTTTTATTATTTTTCAATTTACAATGGAAAATTAATATTTGCTATCCACACCCTGGATGCTTTTCTTAATTTTTGTAATCATTAAACTTTCTCCATTCTCGGCTGTATGCATTGAAATAATCAAATTGTACGCATAAGTAACCGCTCAAATAACTGAATATTGGTAGATATTTCCAACTACGAGGTAGTTAATACTAAATTATACTTCTTCTTCTTCTTCTTCGGATTACCATCCTCTTTGTAGGACTTACACTCCAAGGACTTACTAGCCAATGCCTGTCGAAAAGCAAGCAAGCCCTGGATCATAGCATATCCAGGATGGGAGTTCAGTCCAATGCCTGGTATGGTGGTGAAGGAGGAAAGAAAATGTAGTGATGCAAGGGATGATAGGAAAATTTAAGTGCAAAGTTTTATTCAAGTCAAAAGAATGAAAACATTTTTTTCTTTCTTATTTGTGCTGAAAATAGCAGTTAACTGCCGCGATACTCCTCAGATATTTATTGACGTGGCCTTCGAGTTTTATATTAACATTTATTTTCTTCATATTTCACGGATTTACAAAACAATATCAGTATCAAAAAAAATATCAGTGTTGGTCAAACAATGGGGTTTACAGAAAATTGGGAAGATGCCCCCCCCAAAAAAATCCTTCAGTGTTGAGCAACGGATCAAATTATCCAACCCAGCATTCGCCTAGCGACCGATGAAACCCCGAAAAAGCCACATGTCAGATTGGTAGATCCCGGGAGTTTGAACTCCAGACCTCCCGAATGCGAGTTCCGCACGTGACCGAGACACTACTTCGCTGTTTAGTGCTGTAACTAAGTAGCAAAATGATTTAAAATAATTTCGAGTTTTTCTTCATGTATTTCACTTCATTTTGGAACCACATTTTCATTTAAAGAAGTTTTAAGTCACTGTTATATCATCGGTATAAAGTTAAAAGTCGTTGGCATAGATTTAAAAACGTAACGCGACACATAGTCATGACAAATTGCCCTTAAATGAAGCGTAGAAACATGTATCTCCAATATTTTAAAATGAGCTTTATTAATTGGATATTTAACCCAGACCCATACCATTTGCAGCATACACCAGGGTGTTAAAACAGATTTACAGGGCTTAAATGATTAAACTGCAAAAATTATGCGACAGCATTTAAAATCACACTTCATGTAAATTTGATAGTAAAAGTTGTAGCATGGGGACCCCCGATCATCGAGCGGTTTAAAGCGTTAAATACATAAACAGATGAGCAATGCCAAAGGTTAACTGAAATCCGAAAGCGAATATTGTATTAGCACGCTAAATTTCCATGTCTGTTCGAGCCCGCAGTAACATGTGCCTCACTGTTTTTGTGTTTCATTTCATATACGCGGATCAAATATACATGAATGTAGCGGATATTTCTCTAGTTCCAAAGACCCAGAACACGTTTTCATGTATCATTTATTTTGATTAAAACGCAATGCGATCTGAATGGAAAGGAAGATATTCCAAACTCTAGCAGAATACCAAATATTACCATGCGAATTGTTGTTTATCTTATTTCCATACTGGAATCCATTCTATAATGGAGAACTGCTCCCTAGCCGGAGTGCATCTCTATAAGAAACTGCATGGCGTTCTTTCCATTTCAGCCCTTGTTGAAGTCGGGCTCTCCTTTCTTTTAAGCTGGCATTCTGCATCGTTCTCAACATTCCTTCGTTATTGTTTTTAGAAGTGGCCTTCAATTTATTCTATATCCTTGCGCATTATCGTCTACGCTATGTATATTAAATTCTTCACAAGACGTATTTTTTATTTGGCCTCCACGTACATCTGGCATTCCTCTAAAGAACCTTATTTTGTAGCTGATGTATTTGCATACATTACTGCTGGTCAAATTATTAGTTTGTAATGCTTTATGCAATTTTAATTTGTCTTTGCATAGACTTATTTGCTCATTTTTGCCCATAATTTTTCCTGTCCGCTGTTTCTCAATGCCCCTCATAGAATAAGAGGAGTTATGCCTGAATAAGGACTCGCTGTACATCAATTAAAAACTCCGGTAACTAAGGCATTTGCGTCTACTTCCATATCGCATGCATAAAAATGCTGATCTACTGATTTGCATCCCACGTAAGGAGTATCGGTAAATCCGAGACGGATTCTCTGACATTTTTGTGGTGCGTGCTGATGAGAGGCAATTCCGAGCAGTGGCCTACATGCAATCGCGTTTCTTTCACGTAATGAGACGACTAAGTCAGAGAAACTGGCCATACAGTAAATAAATATATAATAATAATAAATGTAAAAAAGCATGGCGTATACTTAACAAAGAAGCAGGAAAGAAAAGCATTAATCCTCCGGCGGAGGATTTTATTACTTTCCTTATTCGTGTAAATAATATTAAAATGAGCCTTTATTTTATCTCCTGAGAAGTATTTATATAATACTGTACGTACTAATACTGTTTTTAATTGGGGAAGTGTAATTTATGTGAAGGTTTATGAATCTATTATCAAATTCAGTAATCTGGAAGTCAGGATACTACGGCTTTTCAAATCCTTTTACAAAGGTTATTGTAAATGCTATTTTGGAACCACTAGCTTTCATCACAAATCAGTGTCTGGAACAAGGTCAGCTTCTCGAAGTACTTGAGATATCTAAGATTATTTCTCCTCATATGAAAGGTGATAAATATATTGTTACCAATTTATCTGTTGATAAATTTAGACTGTATCTTTTGGTTCCTCCTCTGTCGAAAGTTTTCGAAAGTGTCATGTTTAACAATCGTTTCTTTACTTTGAAGAAAATATGTATTATTTGCCTGATAGTTTCGTTTTAGAGCTGGAAAATCTACCTCTTTAGCAATGATGATGATGATGATGAGATGGGGCTTAAGGGCGCTCAACAGCTAAGGTTATTAGCGCCCTTACAAGGTATAAAATATAAAATTTAAAAGTAAAAAACTAAAAAACCACACGCAGACCCGCTTAGTCAAAAACACTAAAAAACACAACAGACCAAATACTAAAATCTACACACTAAAATCATGGTCAATAAAGGACTAAAACGTGTCAAGAGCTGTAGAACGCATGGGACATGAGCACCATATGTCCACTGGGGAGGAATGCCCCCATTAAAAGATAATATAAAATCAAACAGCTAAAAGGCGCTCAGCGCATCAAATGCGACGGCTAAAACGTAAAAGACATTCTACAGCATGCGCGTCGTCTGCCAAAACGTTGGCTACGCCAACAGGTAGACCCACGCGAACGCGCAATGGAGCTAAAACTTGACACTCTGTTAAAATGCGACGCACCGTTAATGGCATATCACACTGACCACACAGTGGTGCGGGGTCACCACTAAGCAGGTATCTATGACTAAAAAGGCAATGTCCGATTCGTAGACGAGATAAAATCACCTCTTCCCGGCGAGATGAACGAGAAGAAGTGCTCCAGTTTAACGGGAAAGGTTTAACCTCCCGCAACTTGTTCCCCCGGAGGGCCGTCCACTCATCGCGCCAAAGCGAGAGGATGCGGTGACGAAAAATAACACTCAATCAGACGAGGGAACAACAAAGGTAAAGAATCTGGAGGATAAAGTCGCCGATTTGGCAGCGGCGTCGGCAGACTCGTTCCCTGAGATGCCCACATGACCTGGAACCCACACGAAGGACACGTTGATGCCAGAAGCACCAAGCGGGTGGAGCAGGTCATAAATGCGCTGTACGAGCGGGTGGTAACTGCACAGCGCGCGAATACTTTGAAGAGCACTCAGGGAGTCTGAACAAATAAAACAGTGCCGTAAGTCGTGCCGCTGGACGTATAAAGGTGATTGATAATTGCTAAAAGGTTTGGAGGTAAAAATCGAACATTACTCGGGTAAACGAAAGGTAAAACTGCAATGACCAAAAACAAAGGCACACCCTACGCCAACATCAGTCTTAGACCCATCAGTATAAATAAAATGGCATTCCCCGAATTGCGCCTGTAGTTCTAAAAACGCTGATCTAAAGACTGAAGAAGGGGTCTCATTCTTCGGCATCGACGTTAACCCAAGGTGACAGAGAGGCTCAGCGCGCAACCAAGGAGGAAAACACGTTTCCCCCCTGAAAAGGGCCGGCGCTGGCGTAACGTCCAAATGCCGAAGAAGCTGTCGAAACCGAACCCCTGGAGGGAGCAATGCAGAGGAGCTAAGAAAATATTGTCGATCAAGCGAATCTTCGAAAAATAGGTCGAAGGACGGGTGGTCTAGCAAGCTTGAGAGTCGGCATGGGTAGCTGCACAATAGCATCTCACGCCTGTAGGACAGCGGAGGCTCTGCAGCTTCAGCATATAAACTAGGTACAGGGCTGGTTGGAAAGGCCCCCGTAGCGACTCTTATGCCACGATGGTGAATGGCATTCAATCGACGTAATGCAGATGGACGTGCCCGCGAATAGACAACGCACCCGTAATCAAGCTTGGATCGGACCAAGGAGCGATAAAGGCGCAAAAGAACGGTCCGATCAGCTCCCCAAGATGTGCCACTTAAAACACATAAAAGATTAAGAGAACGGTCACACTTTGCTTTTAAAAACTAAAGGTGAGAAGTCCAGCTCAGCTTTTGATCAAAGATCAACCCCAAAATTTTCACCTCGTCTGCAAATGGAAGGACCTCCGACCCAAGCTGGAGAGAGGGCGGAGGGAAAGCCTTCCGGCGCCAGAAATTGATACAGACGGATTTGTCGGCGGAGAAATTAAAGCCGTTGGCGTTACTCCAGGCGAGAGAGACGGTCGATGCAGCTCTGGAGACGGCGTTCGAGCAGACAGGTCCACCGTTAACTGCAATAAATGGCAAAATCGTCAACAAAAAGGGACGATGAAATGCCCGCTGGAATACAATCAACAATGGGGTTGATAGCTATCGCAAAAATTGTGACACTGAGTACAGAGCCCTACGGTACTCCGTTCTCTTGAATAAAACGATCAGAAAAAACCTAGCCCACACGTACACGAAAGACGCGGTCCGTCATAAACTCCCGAAGAAATATGGGAAGACGACCACGGAGATTCCATGCGTGAAGTGTACGTAAAATGCCGCCCCTCCAACAAGTGTCATAAGCTTTCTCCAGGTCAAAAAACACAGCCACTGTTTGACACTTTCTCAGAAATCCGTTCATAATATGCGTCGACAGACACACCAGATGGTCGACGGTAGAGCGATGGCGACGAAATCCGCACTGAGCGTTCGCTAGAAGTTTCGGAGACTCAAGCCACCATGTCAACCGCCCGTTGATCATGCGCTCCATCACCTTGCAAATGCAACTAGTAAGGGAAATAGGGCGGTAGCTGGAAGGTAGTTGGCGATCCCTTCCAGGCTTAAGGATAGAGACAATGGTGGCTTCGCGCTAAACAGCAGGGAAAAGGCCGTCTTGCCAAATACGGTTATAGACCCGTAAGAGAAAAATATTGCTGTTGGCTGAAAGGTTCTGTAGCATCAGGACATGAATGCCGCCTGGCCCAGGAGCGGAGTGCCTAGAGCGATGGAGAGCGTGCTCCAGCTCCCGCATTGTGAAAGTTGCATTATAACATTCGGTATTAGCAGACCGAAAATTGTAGGTCTCCGAATCCAGCCGGTCTTTGAGATTGTGAAATCCGGCGGAATAATGGGCAGAATTGAAAACCGCCTCAAAGGCAGCACCCAGAGTGTTAGCAACGGCATCCGGATCCACTATGCTGTCAATGGAAATCTGAAGGCCAGACACAGAACAATGTTACACTTTACCAGAGAAGCGACGAAGTTTATCCCAAACAACAGAGGAAGCTGTGAAGCGATCAAAAGGCTCGAAAAAACGAGTCCAAGATGCCTTCTTGCTGTCCTGAATAATGCGACGAACCCTGGCGCGCGATTGTTTAAAAGTAACCAAATTATCAAGTGTAGGGTGTCCCTGAAACACCCTAAGTATAGTTCTATGGACACGAACGGCAACCCGACACTCCTCGTTCCACCAAGGAACAGGAATCCGTCGAGGGTGAGAGGATGAACGGGGAATTGCGCGTTCGGCGGCAGATAGAATCGTAGAGGTAAGGTGCTGCACCATTTGGTTAACACCAGAAAAGGGCTGGTCCTGAAAGCACACGAGGCTGGAACACAATCTCCAGTCGGCCTTTTCGAATATCCAGGTAGGAACTCTGGAATGCTGGACGCGGTGAGACAAAAGAGAAACGATGCAGGGGTAATGGTCGCTGGAGTAGGTGTCAGCAACGACGTTCCACTGCAGACGACTAGCAAGCTGGATGGAGCAAACGGCAAGGTCTAAATGAGAAAATGAACCAGAAGAATCAGAAATAAAAGAAGGTTCACCTATATTGAGGATAGAGAGGTTGAACTGATCAAAAATGTCGGAAAGAAGAGTTCCCCTCGCACAAGCCCTTGGCGAACTCCACAGGGGGTGATGGGCATTAAAATTTCCCAACAGAAGAAACGGTGTTGGGAGAGCGGACAGGAGATCTCAAGCGTCCGCGTGAGCGAGGGGAGACGATGGAGGCGAATACACAGAACAAACGGAAAAGAAAAAGCCGGATAAGTGAAGTGAACAGCTTGCAAGTCGGACGTAAGTGTGAGAGTTTGAAAATGAACGCACTAATATCATGACACCTCCATGAGCAGGAGTACTCTCTTCCGGTTCAAGATCGTAGCGAACCGGAGTATACCCTCGGAGATCAAAAGGATCGTGAGGGCGAAACTTAGTCTCCTGCAAACACACGACCATAGGTGAATGGGAACGCAATAAAAGTTGCAGTTCCGCCCTATGCGATCGTACACCACGTAAATTCCAGGTCAGGGTAGTCATGAATAAAAGGGATAAACTGTCTACTTAGGAGGGCGGCTCGAAAGTACTTTGTGCATAACCTTTGGGCTCGGGCTGTTAGTATGGAGTTGGTCAGACTCCATAGGCTCCTCGAAGGGAGTGCCCACGCGCTCAGTGCCAGAAACCGATTCAAGCGCCTCTTTAGCAATGGAAGAAATATTTAATTGCTTGTTAAATGTGTTGGAGGAAAATAAAACTGCTGTCATTCGTATGTGCGACTTTAGTAAAGCTTTCGACTGCTTGCCACATATTATATTACATAAATTAATGTGTTATGGGTAAAGGGAATGATGTTGCCTTAATAAATACTTATTTTTCAAATAGGCAACAGTTTGAGGAAATGAAGACATTCAGCATAGGTGTTCCTCAGACTTCCATTTGGGTCCCATTTTTTATTTATAATTTCTATAAGTGATGTACCAATTGCTATAGCTGGTAGAATAATTGTATATGCTGATTATAACACGAGTTTAAAGGCATTTGATAACAAACATATGGATGAAAGCTTCAAAAATATATCTGATTGATTTAATGCCAATGGCTTAAGCCTGACTCTGAATAAGGTCAGGCTTTTGTTCTTAGTCTCCGTAATAATATAAGAAATAATTTAACAGCTGGAATTTCATCTTGACAGTAACGTTTCTTGAAAATATCACACTATCTATGTTTACAATTGTCAGAGATGTTTTTATTAACAAGATTCAGGAACGCTTTGTGAAATATCCACTATGGATTATTCCAATCTCATTTGAATTGTGGATTCTTAATATCAAGTAGTAGCACTAGCGCTAAGGATATTTTTATTAAAAATAAAAGGATGTCAGAATTATTAAAGGATGTGAATAGCATAGACCTATTTAAAAGAACTTAAAATTGTAACTCTTTCTTCCTTTTATGTCTTAGCCAATTTATTGTTAAGAAATTCTTAGTATAAACAAATACATTAGAAAAAAGCTGTATATTTTAACGATATCTACACTTTTATTTAATAAGTTTATGTATATATACATATATATGAATATTATAACTATAACAAGTTATAAAACCATTCAGAAGCAAAGACTTCACAGCCTATTTACAGAAAATTAAAGATACTCATTTTATTAGTCATGAAATAATACAATATTCTTAAATTTCATAAAGAAATTATGTTTCTTTAAATAAAAATCAAATGTATTGCCTAATACCAACGGGATCTTCTATATTCTTCACTTACACTCCCTACAAAGAAAAAAATGAAATTATGTTTAATCTACAAAATTATGTTTAAGAAGTAATATCCTAATCAAATTGATAGATTCATAAATGTAGAAAATTTCTGTATGTAAAGGATAAATTGGAATGACGGCGTTTTGTTGAAAATACTCAGGTCGCATCCTTAGAAATGAAATGGGATACAAAGTTTGGTATCGGAAATTTTATTTTTTAATTATGCTGTTCAAAGACAAACACTCGACCCTTCCACTCAAAATTGTTTGTTCTTCGTTGGATTTTAAAAATATTATTTCTGACGAAATCCCGATGAGTTTGTTCCTGAAATTATCTTAAAGTATAAATTGAATGAATCAGTCCACGTGATATGGAAAAGCCTGCATTTAGTTCCAAACACAATGTACTCGGATAGTTCATAACTTCAAGTGGTAAGGTGTAAAAAAGGTGGGCAGGTAAAGTGTCCCTAGGAACAAAATACTGTAAAATACGGATTCTTGATTGTGCATATAATCGAAGGTGATTTGAAATTTTGTTTAGTAAATATATGTAAACAATTTAAACTTCTATTTAATAAATAGGGCATCATTTTAATGCTCAAAGCAACTCAGTTAAGCCTACTTTTCAGAAAGTGAAAAGACAATGTTAGCATTATTAAATGACCAAGTCATTTGAGGGTTTATTTGTAACGCTGAGTGAAACTTGTGACCAGCATTGACAGCTATAGGGAATTTGATGATATTAGAGACAAAGTGGTCAAATCACAAACGTAACGGATTTTGGCAGACTAGAATTATAGGCCTGTAATTCCTAGTTTCTCTCTCCACAAAAGTTTGGTTCAAGCACTTTGATTAAAAAGAATATAAACCTTACTAATTTGGAACGGAATTAATTACTACATTGGTAGAAGTTTTCTGTACACAATACATTTTGGTATCACCATTATGCAAACTCAGCACTATACTCTAACTTCAGCTCTGGTGTTATTTTGTTTTTCTTTGTTCCATTTGTAACATATTAGGGTCGTATCGGCGGCTTTGCATTTGGAACAATTGCCTATGGAAACAATGTTGAATGGTTCATCGTGTGTGTGAAATTTTTTATTTGTTTGGTTTGTGTTCAAATTCAGACTCCCTTTCATACTTTCAGGCTCTAGGAAGGATAGGAAATAATCCTGAGTAAAGAACAATTTCTAACCTCGTGCAGAAATAGAACCTGGGGTCTCGGTTTGTAGGCTAACATGCTAACCACCGGACCATAAAGCCAGTCTTTGATCTGTTGTGATACATTAAATGGTCATTCATATCTGTAACAGCAACTTCTGAGATTAGTATGTTACAAAGTTTTATATTTCTATACATATTTTTGGTGCACAACTAAATTAGGCGGTGTTTCCATGACCTACGTAGTTTAATTATTGATATAAATAATTAATTTCATATAAGACCTGTCCTTTGTAAATAGTTCTGATTCTATAACGGATTATTACTATATTGTAAATGCTTAATTGTTTGCAGCCGATTCCAAAGCCGTTTACTTGGAGGATTAAGTTTACATTATTGTCTTTAATCGGCTTATACCTTGGATTGAATATCGCTCCAATCATACTGAAAATACGCGAAATCCTGATACGATACAACCGCTTCTCTCGTAATATATTTCATTATTACTTTATAGCATTGGTGAACAGAAGATATGCAAAAAGAGGAATAAGTCAGGTAAACGTCTGATATTTAATTACAGTTCATATGCACTGAAACGATGCCATAATTGGAATATAAAGAGTGGACCATTTAAATTGGGACTGTACAATGTCTCCAAAACTAAGCGTTGTAGAAAGAAATGTCTTGAATAGAAGTTGCTTGATTAAATAGGGGAAAGTAAATGCCGTTAGTCGTGTTTTGTTAGGAGGACGTTGTGATAGTCATTTTAGAATCAACTTAATGTTTTTAACCGCAAACCTACAATTAAGGTCGATTTAAATTGTCGATTAATTTGGCAGTGTATTTACCTAAGCTTTGTCAAAAAGAGAAAACATATTTGGTCTTCTTAAGGCCCCTAAAAGGCCAGAAAGGTATTTGAAAAAACCAAAACTGTCCATTTTCTACTAATAAGTCACTCTCAATCTTCCATAATGACCCTCAAAATCGAAATTACAAAAAGTCAATGATAGAAGAAATTAAAAACTCTGAAATAATATTTTTGAAGTAAGTACACATAACTTTTTTTAAAAAGTAACATAACATACTTTCGAAATACTTTATTGACATTCATTACCTTACACACTACACTACTTCTCCCCAAAGCCACCGCCCTTGTGCACACAGTTATTGAAATGGGAAACCAGTTTCTGTATGCCTTCGTAAAAGAATGATGCTGCCTGTTATGAATGCCAAGTCTGCATTTTTTGTTTCACAGCACCAACAGCGTTGAAATGTTTGTCACCAACAAATTACTTCAGATGAAGTAACACATGAAAATTGCTTGGTGCCAAATTCGGTCTGTAGGAAGGGAAATCGAGATGTTCCCAAACAAATGATGCGATCAGATCTTGAGTTTGTTTGGCTGTGTATGGCTGGACATTGTCACTCATTATTGTTTCCCATAAACATCACACAATTGACGATGCATGTTTGTTGGCGTAATATTTCTCGCATTCAAAAAATTAATCACTCATCTGACTTCACAGTAAGTGAGTCGTACGATAGTTTTGAACATTTCGAAATTCTCTAACAGAAAAACACAGAGAGACGATCACTCATAGCTGCGTCTGGCTTCCTAATGAATGCAGGAAGTGATCGCGTGTGCTCAAATTCGAGACTGTAGCGGCAACATATTAAAACGGTACTTCCCTTAAAAATACGCTTCGTACCCATACACTGGCGGATTCAAAACAAGTTAGTTTAATGTCGATTCCTTCGCATTCAACCTATACCTGGAAATGAGCAAGTCAGCATTGTCAAAAAGAGCAAGCCATATTCTCAAATTCCTGTCTACTTCTTGAAGTTATACCTCGTAGCTGTGTATATGCGCCGATGATGTTGATTGTACTATGTTGCAGGAGTTTTATGGATGGTATAGATTTTAATCGTTTATTAGTTATGTCTCTGTACATACAAGTATACGTACACATTGCATTGCAGATACCAAACTCTTCAGACGGGAGCTGTTTTCAAACTTGGGACATTTTTATTAAAAACGCGCTTCCCTAACCATTCGTACACAAAGCAGAGCTGCAGATATGCGAGTAAAAGCAGTTACCCAAGAGATAATCTGCGGATTTTTTAATGAATGGACGAGATATACACAATGTGATCAAAGGTATCCGGACACCCCACAAACATATGTTTTCATCTTAGGTGCATTGTGCTGCCACCTACTGCCTGGTACTCATTATCCGCGACCTCAATAGTCATTAAACATCGTGAAACAGCAGAATGGGACGCTCCGTGGAACTCATGGACTTCGAACGTGGTCAGGTGATTGGGTGTCACTTGTGTCAGAAGTCTGTATGCGAGATTTCCACACTCCTAAACATCCCTAGGTCCACTGTTTCTGATGTGATAGTGAAGTGGAAACGTGAAGAGACATGTACAGCACAAAAGAGTACAGGCCGACCTCGTCTGTTGACCGAGAGAGACTGCCGACCTTCTTGCTTCCCACTGTTAAAGAGCAATTCGGGGATGGCGATTGTATCTTTCAACCCGATCGAGCACCTCTTCATACTGCACGGGCTGTGGCGCAGTGGTTACACGACAATAACATCCCTGTAATTTACTGGCCTGCACGGAGTCCTAACTTGAATCCTATAGAATGGGATGTTTTGGAACGCCGACTTCGTGCCGGGCCTCACCAACCGACATCGACACCTCTCATTTCCGCACTCCGTGAAGAATGGCCTACCATTCCCCAAGAAAGCTTACAACACCTGATTGAAAGTATGCCTGCGAGAGTGAACGCTGTCATCAAGGCTAAGGTTGGGCCAACACCATATTGAGTTCCAGCATTACCGGTAGAGGGCGCCAGGATGTCCAGATACTTCTGAACACATAGTGTATTGTTATTCTTCTTCTTATTATTATTGTTATTATTGTTGTTGTTACTTTATTTTTTACTGTTCCATACCCGGCTTTAACTGCAATGGTTTTAATACGCTTTCTTATACCTTTAAACATAATTATTGCCTATCGGCAATGGTGTTGACTCGTATACGGTTGTTGTTGGATTTCTGGGTCTTCTTTTGGGACTTAGACATCAGATGACACACACATTCACACTCGCATCCATGATTATGATGACAACTGAGGGGGCCTCTCAAAGACGCCATACACGCTGGCTCAAGAGTCCATTATGCCTCGTATTTTGGCATTACTCTATTCGATAGTCCGTATAAAAGGCACAACGTCCTTGATATCTGCATTCTTATCTCCTCAGGTTCCAAGAAAAATGAACTTAAGCATAAATACCTATGCACAGCGAATCCTTAACATTCGCGTGGCATATGCTGTGAGGTCTCGAAGTCCGATGCACATTTCCTACGTAAAGGATCTTGTGTAAGACCCATTATGCATAGATGTCTGCGCAGAGTATAGTAGCCTGTGAGGAAGCCCATAACCTCTCTGAGCTTAACTCTGTTCAAATTCAGGAGGATATTAGGCCCCGATATCAATTCGTGGGTCCAGCTGGTAGTGGTTTACTTATCCAGTTCTCAAGTTGAACCTTCGCCAAAAACTGCGTTATCTCATACTTGAAGTTACTAGTAGACCCTCCACAAAAGGGCTCAGAACCAATAAAATCGATCCTTGATCCCCTCCTCACAAGAGTGTCTGCCATCTCATTTCCTCGAATACCAGCGTGCCCTCGGACCCAAAAATGTGTAACCGAGCAGCTTACATAGTGTGTCCAACATCCTTTGGCATTGCCACACCAGTCTGGATGTGGTTTTAACTGCCCTAAGGCTTTCAAATCTACCATATTGTCCGAGCAGATGTACAGATCCGCTCGTTCGCATGGTATGTTGAAAATATGCATAATACAGGCTAAGATCGCGGACCTTAACCTGGAGAGCCGTGGCATATCGCCCAAGGGGAATGACAAGCCTGGTTTTGGGCCATAGGCTCCACTCTCATTCATACTGGTACTTCCAGACTCTGGAGAGGATGGACAATAATCTTGGCTACAGAAAAGTTCGCACCCCAGCCGGTAGTCGAACCCGGACTACTCCCAGGTAAGTCCTCTATCCAGGATATTATTGTTATATTTTGGTATATTGCCGAATACTATTATATTTGCGTTATGCATATTGTAATACTAAACGAAGTGTACAATTAATCATACACAAAATAGTACGTCGGTTAGATCGATATAACAATCAAAGCTGCATGTTAGTAAATCAAATACTCCATGTCTTGTACGGAGTGACACTATTACAAATACCAAATAGCTTTGAACTAAAATAGAAAAGAAGCAAGTAGTCCTAAGTAATATAATGATAAAGCAGAAAATATATTTTATTCTCCCGTACATAATTTGGGTTTCCTATCCAAACAAAGTGGGTGACGAATCTGGAACATGAAACAAGACATTATCTTTTTCGTACACCGATATAACCTGTATGTCAACTGCCATAACGCCTGGTAAGAAATATCCACAATAAAACTTAAATTAAACTATAATTCAGGACACCATATTCAAGCGAATCTTATCAGCTGTCTTCGCCGCGGTCACTTGAAACTTCCCCCATATTCATAACTATTCGCTTAATAAAATGTCACCTTCTGTCTGCAGCATTTGCAACGTCATCATAACTGTCGAACTAATAATACAAGAATGCAAGAAATATCAACAGCAACGTGCACGGGCCATCGTTCGCAGAGAAATAACAGAAGTACTTGGAAATATTCTACATTGTAAAAACATTGTCAACGGTACTGAACTCTGTAAGTAGAATATTCTAAAGAGGACTAAGACGTATGAAACTTAAATGTCGCGATATGACTGACATAGGTTAAAGCGAAAATAAATAATTTAAAAAACAAATACTGAAAAAGGAATTAAATGCAATGTAACATAGTTGCATACATATGTATAAGGAATGCAGAGATACAGAAATAGGCAATTACTCTTCGTGATTTAACTGTTAGCTTAATTTTAAAAACTCTAATATTTAACATTTGCATGACTTTCTCTGACATTACATTTCTCTGGTATTCTTTAGTTATCCACCTAAAAAGTTATTTCTCCTAACGACTTTACCTTAATGATGATAAATGTTTGCGTAGAAAGTTCAAAACTAGGCCACACGGTTTGGTTATATCGCAGACGCAGAAACAAAAGCAGTTTGTGTTACCTACGCGACGTTCCTCTGTCTAATACACTTCAAACTTTCCTGCAGCCTCCTATGGCTTTCCAGTTGTGTAACGTATTGCGAAAGAAAATGACTTCATAGGAAATTCACAACATAGATCTTATTTGAAGTTCCTATACCTCAGACCGAGTGAGTTGGCTTGCATTCTGGAAGTCCCTGGGTCGGTTTTTTTTGGACAGGCCACTCTAGCCTTAGATTTGTTTTCGTAGTTTTTCTAATTCGGTAGGCGAATTGGGTGAATTTCTCTTGTATTACCAATTTCCCGTCCCCTTAATTTCCCTTTATCTGTTTCACCTATCGTACGTTTCAGAGTTGTAAGTGTCGCCGATTGCTGCTTTACGGCGGAACGGTGGAGTTCGTGTTGTGTAAAGATTTCTCCCTGCCGCTTGGCTGTCATCCTGGTGACCCTTGTTGGGAGCCCGGGTTGATGTTGGTGCAAGCCGGAGTAAAGATTGATATCATTTTGGAATCGATAGTGAATATTACTCATAGTTTATTGGATATTAGCTTTTTTGAAATAGTATTGTTTTACTTTATTAAAATAAAGTATTAAAAGTAGGCAGCTGAAGGGAGCTAGTTTTGTAGTGGTGGATGCCAGTACTTTTGGTTGCCGCAGGGCATATTGTATTTGTTTACGTTTTTATGTAAGTATTTTAAACAGTTTAGTTTTAATTTAAGGAAGAAATATATAAACTAAATAAATTATGAATAATTCAAATATAAAAAAATGAAAAATAAAACAAAAATGAGAAGAGGAAAGTGTTGTAGTATGAATTTAAATAATATAAATTATATTATTTAAAAATGAATTTGGTGATTCTGTAGTTACAATTTGTAGTTAAATAATGATGTTAATGTTTATGGAGTAAAAATATAGTTATTTAAAATGTATACTAACGGTAAAATGGGAAAATATGCAAATAGGAAAATATAGATTTTAGTTTGTATAACTGCAAATATTTATATTTCTTATTAAATTATTCAAAATGTTAAGTGTAATTTTGAAGTTAAGAAAAAAGAAAAGATTTTTGGTATTATGATTTTAAAGGGGTAACTGTAAATAAATAGGGAAGTTACATGTAGTAATTGAAATGAAGAACAATTAGAATGGTTGGTAAAGTTAGAAGTGAAACTGAATGTAATAATTAGGAGTTATAATTATATGTGTATTTCCTTTAACTTATGTGGGAGTGTTATATGTTTGTGTGAGTAAGGAGGATTAATTGTGAGATTTTATAATTATAAATTTTGGTACTATATGGCACGATTAAGAGTGTAATTTTGAAAAAAATAATTTTATTTGTTTAATTTGATGATGTAAGTTGAATGTGGATGAGTGATATTTGGTTTATTCTATAATATTTATTCATATGAAGGATAATGGAAATATTTTGAGTCTTATATGGATGTGTATAAGGATGAGTGAGTATATCTTTAATTTTTTTTGTGTATTTGTTAACTGAATTTGTTTGAACATTTACGTATGACTTTTTTAATTTTGTTTATTTAAGTTTTTATAGTATATTTAAAAATAATTGTTTTAAGTTATTCTTAAATTGATATGTTAATATTTTTAATTTATTAATTTTAGTCTTAAAAATTATTGTTTGTTATATTCTTTTTATATGTTACTTATTTACTGGTTATTACTTTTAAAGTTATTACTTTTTTACCTTACTTTTCTTATTTTCTCTTATTAGCTTAGTTTTAAATTTAATTATCGTAAAATCTATAAAATTATTTTGTATTGAAACAGATTTTTTTTAAATAAATGCAAGGATCTGGGATATATGCTCTGGTTTTAAAAATTAGGTATCAGGGTAATGCTCAACAGATTTTATTTATTTATTTATTTATCTATCTATTTATTATATAGGGACCCCGTGCTTGCTTGTCGCATCGTCGTTAGGATCTGATCACTCTTCCGATCTACCCTTCATCTCTTCTTCCAGGGGTCACCTAAAACACAAAGGGCCTACGAGCGGTGCTGCGGTCCTGTGTCTTGAGGCACCATCAGTCTGACTATCCTATATCTCAAAGATGTTGCATTAACTTTAAGTAAAATTCTTATATATTTTTCTCCTTTAACAGTAAAACCTTTTCACATTAACAATTCTTCGTCTAAAAAGTTCCGTTTTTGTTGTCATACCTGTTTACTTCATATCTTTATTTGATTACTGTATAACGTAACAAGAGAACGCCTGTTTGTTTCTCCACATACTGGGCGGTAAATTTGTCATGCCTCAAAAGCTTCAACTTGCTCATCTCAATCCTAGCCCAGGCATATAGTGACGCAGCCGCTACGGACCAGAGATATTGGGAGATCGCGCCGAACGTCCGAGATAAAACAGATAAGTAGCGCTCTCGCCGGCATAAACACCGGAAGCGTTATCATCAGGTAACAAGAATCTTCTGATGTTTCCCGTTCTGGAACGTTCTTGAACTCTTTGGACTTTCTAACAGCTGTATAAGCGAGCGCTCTTACAAGTTAGTCAGATAACAAGTGAGTCAGCGAGTAAGTTTCGGTTGTGATAAAAGTGCTGTTTTCTTAGCGAGTTGGTTACGACTGCTGTGACGTGCAGTGATTACTGATACTACCAGAAATTTAGAAGTCTAGTGTTCGACTCCCAGTGGATGAACCGTCCGGAGGAAGAGGCTACGTCGTGCGTATTCCCTTACGCCGCTATACCACGAAGAAAGTGAAGTGATAATGAAAACAAAATGAAGTGACAGGAGAAATTGAAGGAGTTCACATTAGTGAAGTGACAATGTGAACTAAGTGAAGTCCCAGTGAATGTTAACTAGATCAAAACTCGATTACGTCACAATTTCCTTCTCAACCTACTTTATCACAGAGTTCTATATGTATATTTTTTTCTATTTCCAACAGATCCCTCCTATTATTCGATAATGCCTCATACAATATATTGTTTTTTACAACATATTCATTAGTATCACTCCATTCGTTTAAATATGTCATTTGCTTGAAATATGCGGAGTACATAAAGCATAATGTCAGGAAAATGTTAATTACATATTGTGGAAGACGTATTCTTTATTTGTTCCTCCATTGGCTTTTTACCTGTTACGTGTGTAAAGGGAGTTTGTGGTGGGAAATTGCCCGAAATTATTTACCTGGCATCCTTTAAAGGGCTGGACATGATATACTCACCCAGAGTTTTGTTTTAAATATGCAAGACACGGTCCAATAGACTGAACAACATATTACCTTTTAATTTTCTGCACTACGTGTAGTAAGTAGGGGAAGTATTGTATTCCACCCAAAAATTCGATACCGAGATTTCACCGGAAATACATGTTTTGGGGCCCCCTGAATCCAAAAAAAGCATTTTTGGAAACATGTCCGTGTGTGTGCCTTTAAACAGCATAACTCAGAAACCAACAGTCGAATAAACACCAAACTTGGTATTTAGGTTCAGTATCTTACAGAGGTGCGACACAAAGGTTTTCAAGAAAATCCCCCCACCCCAGATTACCCTTTACATGCAACATTTTTCGAAAATTTCAATTTTCTCAAAAATGGCTCTAAGGATTTTGATTAAAATCTCATATATTTAAGATACTTTTATGACAAATAAAATGTATATCTCGAATTTTCTGGGAATGTCTCCAAAAGTATTCTTCATTGTGAACGACTTTTGCATAACTGGTAAACTATAAGAGATAGACAAAATTTTACTACACAAGAAATGTAGATCGCGTTAAAATACACAATTTATGTCATATACATTTTTTGTTGAATGAACAATTTTAGAAATATTGCTTGTTATTCCCTTCAATTTTCCAATACTTATAATTTTTCTCAAATGGGAATTCGTTATTCATTTTTTTTGTCCTGGTAATGCAAAGAAAATCGAATACTCCACATAGCAACCAGCTCTTAAAATGTTTGACTATCGCTTAAAGCCTACCAATTCCCCTTGCATCTACAAGAAAATTTTCAATAAGGTTAACATCTCGATTAATATGAAGCATATGGAGAATAAGCCTTTGTAAAAATAGTTTGTACAAGTGTAGAGAAACTCATGTGGGTGTAACACATCAGATGTTTTTCTAAGCACCCTTTTATTATTCAGGGGAGCTAAACACGTCGACTTTCGATGAAATTTCGATATTCAATACTTTGGTCAAATACAATACGTCGTCTACATGAGAAAATAAAGTTCAACAGATAAAACGTAGGCACTACGCATGCCTGAATAACCAGATAGAAGGGCCTGTTAAGGCCGCGATTGGTTTCTAGAAGCTTTGTGTGATATGCTCTGGCTACAAAAATGGTATTCTGGTGCATATGTTAGGTAACATTTTGCGGTTTCTACGTAAGCAACGTGGAGGCGTCTAATCACGTTTTACGTTTCAGACCTTTCTCGCCCTACCTCGCGGCGAACAAAGGACGTGACGCGTTACGTTAGCAACGGAGTGAGTGAATGCAAAATAAGAATGCTCAGCTTTTCCATTAGATACAAGGCAGCAAAAATGGAGTTCGAGGAGAAAACCCAAGAGGAATAATATTTCGCGTGTTGAATAAACTGTGCACATGTTTGTGGAGAGAAATGGATATGGGGAGAGAGGGACTGAGCACTGCAGCGTTTTCTGAAAGCCTGCCCTGTTTTATTCCTATGGAAGCTACAGAAAAAAAGAAACAAAAACAAAATGAAATATGTAGGATAGGGGTGGTAGGAATATGTAGACCAGGGATGCAGGTGGCTCTAAACAAAGGAAGGACGTTATGTGTAATGGAGGTTAAATACAATTTGGTGCATCTGTCGTAATAGTAATATAGTAATAATTCAATATCTTGCATGTATGAAATTCATAAAATACAAGAGCTGAAATTTTAGAATTCAGTGTGTTTAGAAGAATACCTTCCACATTTATTCCAGATGTAAACGGTGTAAAAATACCGGCTGTAGTGAGAGGTTGAATAGTTCATTTCACTGGACAAAGTTTGAACCCTTTCCAGGGGAGCTCACATAGCCAGGCGGTGCACAAAGGTAAAAGGAAAGGATTGGCCACCCGCAATGAAGGCAGAGTACAACAAGTAGGATACAACAGCCCCTTTTTCTTCTACCGTGATCCCTGGGAGGGAGCGATTTGGTGAGAAAGCCGAAGGGCAACCAGATCCGGATAACGACGGGCGTAAGCATGGACGGAATCCCTAATGTTTCCAGATCGAATGCATCCTATGTCGCTAGGGTCCACCCACAAGCGATGGTGGACTACCTGGGTGGAGCCCACTCAGAAATGAGACCTAAACTGAGCAGTTCCGTAACAACGCCAGGGAAAAATCTGATGTGTTCCACTCACATGATTTTCTCTACTCTTATAAATCTATTAATCGAGATATCGAGAAATCGGGCTAATTTTCTTGTAGATGCAAGGGGAATATGGTAGACTTTAAGCGAGTCAAATATTTTAAGAGCTGGTTGCTATGTGGAGTATTCCATTCTCTTTGCATTACCAGGACAAAAAAAATGAATAACGAATTCCCATTTGAGAAAAAGTATAAGTATTGGAAAATTTAAGGGAATAACAAGCAATATCTTGAAAATGGTTCACTCAACAACAAAAATGTATATGACATTTATTGTGTATTTTAACGCGATCTACATTTTTGTGTAGTAAAATTTTGTCTCTCTTATGGTTTACCAGTTATGCAAAAGTTGTTCACAATGAAGAACGGTTTTCGAGACATTCCCAGAAAATTAAAGATATACCTTTTATTTCTCATGAAGGTATCTTAAATATATGAGATTTTAATCAAAATCGTTAGAGCCATTTTTAAGAAAATTAAAATTCTCGAAAGATGTTCCATGTAAAGGGTATCCTGGGGTGGGGGATTTTCTTGAGAACCTTCGTGTCGCATCTCTGGAAGATGCTGAACCTAAACACCAAGTTTGGTGTTTATGCGACTGTTCGTTTCTGAGTTATGCTGTTCACAGACAGACACACAGACATACACACGGACATGTTTCCAAAAATAGCTTTTTGGGATTCAGGAGGCCTCAAAACATACATTTCCGGTGAAACCACACAAGCTGAAACCCGCCAAATACCGTTGCCTGGTCCTATAACCCTGAAACAGATGGAAGGAAGGAAGATAATGGGTACAGGTAGGCGATGGAGCAATTTTGAGCACCTTCAGTAGTTGATTAAAACCCTGTTTAGTACAGTATTTCAGTTTTCTTTTTTGC
Source organism: Deroplatys truncata (assembly GCA_030765065.1). NCBI lineage: Eukaryota > Metazoa > Arthropoda > Insecta > Mantodea > Mantidae > Deroplatys > Deroplatys truncata. Next base: position 212,257,275 of record CM060978.1, on the reverse strand, counting down.
TTCTTTTCTATCTTTTGTCATCCGTGCTGCTTATGTCTTCCATGTTTTAGAGATCATGACAAGTACATGAAGATTTTGGACATGGATTTACTAACAAGATATGGTCACATGGTACCCACATACCTACCACCAAATTGTTTAGCATTTATTTGAGTTTATGTTAAAACTTAACAAAACTGATAAGATTATCATTACATAGTGACTTGTTCCCCATTTTCCACTCGCAACCAAAACTAAAAAACACTAGAGCGGAATGTGTCTCCCAAATAATTGAAGGCAGTAAAAGTAGTGATCCACGTGGTGAGGCAAGTGGTTTTACTTTAAGTTTGAGAAGTTATAAACAAAACCACTTGACAAGAGAGCACCTCATTGGCTGTTGGGCAAACTACAACTTTTCCCGCTTAGCATATGTCTCTTCCTCTACATAATACAGTTCCGATTGTAACATTTTGTGGTTATTTTCGTGCAGATAAATTTTAAAAACCCATATTGTAACAGTTCAATTTCTGAAATAAAATGTGTTTGTTCAGATTCACCTCTAACTAAATGAACTGTTATAAAAGAGGGTTTAAGAGGCTATGCGCAGGCGCTGCAGTTCACTTCCGGTTTCCGGATAAGTCGTCAGTGTACTTTTGCAACGTGTTGAGAAAATGAGTGTCATGGCTGAGAATCCTCTGCCACTGTGGAAAACGAAACACGGGAAATGGAAAGAAGACAATTGCGTTAAATGACTTTAACAAAGTCTATGAAACGTACCCAGCTTTAATCGACAATGAACATCGTTGGCCACTATTTAGCAATAATTGACCTTCTTTGTTAGTGATATTGATGATTTTTGCTCAGATTGCTTTGGGCGCATTTGTTTTCTATGATTTTCTAATCACTAGCGCTAATCATTTTCTTAACTTATTGACTCATAGAAGGTTAAAGCAAAAGTGGTATGCTGATATTAGTCATTAAATGAATGGTTTATAAAGTTAACAACAGTTTAATCCAGTGCCTGTAACTAAAGATACACAACACTTCAGGTAAACTTTTATTTGTCTAGTTTTAGCATTATGCATTAGTTGTTTAGGGTGTAAGGCAAAATATATAAATAAAACATATAATGTTTAAAAGCTAATTATCCCCAAGCTGGGATTTACGAAACTCCAAGAGGATGGATATATTTTAAGGAGTGGGAAATTATTTATTTTCTGTAGCTATAAAAAACAATAAGCCGTCTTCTCTCATTGCCATAGGAATCTCTAAATGAAAAACAGGGATATGCTTTGTATCTTCATACCTCATGTTTTCCTTAATGATTTTCTTAATTTTATATTTTAAAGCCTTTATTCTAAAGGGTCTTTCAACAAGAGTATCCTATTTTTAACATGTGATAGCTGCCGTTGTTAATGAGTTACAGCAGTGATTTTTTTCATGTGGTTACAGTTATTATTGATAAATAGCCATGGAACGTTACAGCATTCAGCAACGCGTAGAAATTGTAAAAATGTATTATCAAAATGGATCATCTGTTCCCAAACCTTCCGTGTATTGCGTGAAGTTTACGGTGTGCATAATCGTCCCTGCGAGAGAACGATTCGGCGTTTGATCGATAAATTTGAAAGAAGTGGTTCTGTCAGCAATTAAAGAACGCTTGTACGTAATGGACGTAAGCGCTGCAACGAAAACATAGGCACCGTTCGTGAGAGTGTACGCGAGAACGGAAACAAATCAATTGCTCGTCGAGCGCAAGAATTGGGGTTTTCGCCGAGCACAACTTGGCGAATTCTGCATCTGGACTTGAAGTTTCCCGCTTAAAAAATGGTGTTAACTCAAGAAATAAAGCCCAAGACCATAGGTTGCGCCGTGTATTTGCTGACTGGGCTATGGAGGAATTGGAAGCTGACCCGCATTTTTGTCGAAAAATCATCTTCAGCGACGAAGCGCACTTTTGGATTGATGATTGTGCTAACAAACATAATTGCCGCTATTGGAGCAATCATAATCCAATGCACAATTCATCCCCAAAAGGTTACTGTGTGGTGTGGATTTTGGTATCGTGGAATCATTCGTCCATATTTTTTCCAAGATGAAGTTGGAGGAGCTCTAACTGTCAATGGAGAAAGATACCGGGCTCTTATATGGGACCATTTTGGCCTCAGTTGGATGGTATGGATCTCAGAAACATCTGGTTGCAGCAAGATGGTGCCACATGTCATACTGCCCTCGATACAATCGATCTTTTGAAGGAGAAGTTCAGAGGTTTCATCGTTCCCTGGGATGGTGATGTTAACTGGCCCCCGAGGTTATGTGATTACACGCCGTTGGATTACGTCTTGTGGGGGTTATGTTAAATCTCGAGTTTATGTCAACAAGCCAGAAACAGTAAATTATCTTATGAATAACATCACGCGTTTTATTCGTGAAGTTAGACTTAATTTACGTCCTTCTGTCATTGAAAATTGGGTCAACCGTATACACGCAACCCAACGAAGTCGCGGCGGTCACTTAACTGATGTTCTCTTCCACACGTAATGAAATGAATTATGTTCCAAAATAAAGAAAGAAATAAACCTTTTTCATTTATAGAACGTGCTTTATTTAAGTTCAAAGATAGGACACACTTGTTGAAAGACCCTATATATTCTGCCAAAAGCAGACTAGGTATTCTCTTCATTTTTAGAAATTCGTTTGTAAATATCATACTTCTGCATCTCTAATAAATAAGAAACAATTATATTAATAATTCAGTTCAGTAGTACCTTGAATATTACTTTCAGCCAGAAAAAAACCAGCTTTGTTGCTAATTCTGCAACTTTATATGAAGAGATACCTATAGATGAAGGATGGATGGAGGGGAACAAAACTGAGGGAGACTATTGAAAGCATTACTACAACTACAACCAGAAAAAGTAGCGGAATATATAGGTATGTACCTTAAAGTCCGTTAATGGTTATATTCTTAACAAATGCAATCATACGTCTTTATTTACTTATCGGTTTTAAACCGTCAGCTACAAACGCAGAGAAAATAACACAAATAACATAAAAAGCGCAGAAATAAAGCAAATAATAATTTGAATCATGTATCATTCTGAAATGTATATTTTTGTTTACACAAGTGAACAGCAAACAGTGAGGTTAAAACCTATGAAACCACCCGGAACGTTCAACTAGCGTTCCTTATTTACAATCCGGGTTAATCTGTTTTCATTTGAAAATCACCAGCGAGCGACGTGGGCGTGCTTTCCATACTCAGCGAACCAAATGTTTAGGACTATGGAGCGTTATGTGCTAAAAGTGAATTGAAAAACATCTGCTTTTGGCAACGGTATTAGAATGAAACGATGTTTGCTGTTTCCCATGTAGCTGGGTCACAGTTTCCAACCCTACAATTTTAAGAGGGTATTCTGGACTTAAAATTCGCATTTTTTTAGATCTTTTATCATCTTTGTATATTGGTTACTTTGTGTGTTTTATATTGGTTTTCTCTACTAATCTTCAATTTTTATAGAGCTTATAACAGATCATAAATGTAAAATTTCAATATATACTAATGGAATGGGTAGGTATAATGCTTTTATAGGAGGTACTTCTAGGTACATTCGAGTGTACGGTAACGTGGCGCTGCTTCTGGTTTCCTAGACTGGATTTATTTAATGTTGGCGGAAATCCCTTATCATATGTGTTCCATACCAGCCCTGGGTGAGCCAATCTCTTATCTTTCAAATACAAGTCCAACATACGCATTAGTCTATGGACAAACGTCAGGCCTAGGCGAGTGACAAAAGGGGAGGAGTATGTAAACATTTCACCTGAGTGGTTGAAAAGCATGCTACGCAACGAAAATCCACTCCAGCCCCTGGAGAAGTCCGTCCGTCTTTTATTGGTTTGATCTCAGACGACTGGCACTCAAAGATTAACCTATGAACACGAGGTTGGTTCCAGACACAGGGGAGAGGGAAAAAGCGAGGAGTAAGGAAAACATTAATTGGAGTACTAGAACCAGTTAAGGGGGTGAAAAATTGGCGTGGCAGAGGCTGTTTAGTATTTCTTCACCAATTAAACAACTGCGCATTATATCAGCACGATTCCATGCACGCAACTGTTCAAAGTCAAATAGAAAATTATAATACCACTTTGGTCTCTGTCGGTTCTGTCCCAAAATTCGCAGTTATTTTTATTACTGAATGTTTAATGGAGAATGTTTGGAATGATTGGTTGCGGAAACTGCCCATTAGTTAAGAACATTATTTTACAACAGTCCGGATTTGTCGCAAAACGATTTTCATCTGTCACTTCATCTGAAAAAATTCCTTGATGGAAAACATTTCAACAACGATAATGTTGTGAAGCTAGAACGCTTTCCTGTTACAAGTGCCTGAATAACGGCGGCGATTTTGTGGAGAAGTAGTATAAGGTAATGAATGACAATAAACTGTTTGGAAAATGATTTTTGTTATTTTTAAAAAATTATCGGTATTTACTTTAAAACACGCCTCGTACCAATTGCAGTAAATCCATTCATTGCTCCCCTTATTTCTGTACTGTAATGGAACTATGCTTCAACTAATATAACTATGATATGTAATGCCGTCATTGTGTGGATTTTCGTTACGACTTCGGTAAGGATATTTTGAGAAGGGTTAATTTAGAAGGAGTTGTATTATATTTCATCTGTTGGGGAGCCGAAATTGTAGTAGTTGCAACCGCACGTATTAAAAAGTTTTCGGTAGCCTTCGCCCCAAATGTACTTTCAGGTGGCCTTTGCCCCTAGTTTAAAAAATATTAACTTTGTAATTAAACTGTTTCTTTAAATATTTAATATTTATGTTTGCCTCGGCTACGTCAGTATTTGTTAGAGACATGTTTCTCTTAGCAGGGTTTTGGTGTGACTAAGAATTTAGGCTTACACAGATTATAATTTTACTTCACATCTTTTATTAATGCTTGACACGATTTAAGTAACACTTCACTGATGTAGTGAGCTGCGAGATTCATTAATTAATTAATTACACTTTTTAACACAAACTTATTTTTCGTCTCACACGAATACATATTATATTTCTTGAGGACACGTCTTGCGTATGTTTAATAACGCTATCTGCAGGCAACTGAATAGATTTCTAGCGTCTAAAATTTGTAATTTTCTGTATTTCAAATCTCTGATTGGCTATTCCTAATCCAATAGAATACCTTGATTTAACTAAACCTTTTTCTGGTTGTTGATTGGCTATTTTATAAACTGTCAGTAAAATTACATTATTGTTACTCCAAGAATCCAAGTAGTACTTTTAAGCTTTCTTACTCATTATTGACTCAAGGTTAACTCATTGTTACCTCATTGTTAGCAACTTTTGTCATATTTCTCACAGCTCCTGCATTATTAAATTACGTAATGCATTCACATAACATTATTGAACATGTTTACAATAATACAAACATATGCAAAAACTGTTACATACATTTTACAAATTATTACATACATATATTGCTTCAAGGTGGGTTGTTATTGAATTTACAAATTATATAATTAGACTGAAATTATTTAAGTGTTAAAAATACTGTCTCAAGTTTACGTTATTTGTTCGCATAAAAAACTTAACTCATTAAAAACTACACAGTACTGGACAGACCATAACTTTATGGGATGCTTTTAATGGTGAAAATGGAGTGTTTCTTTTGGTTGGGTATTCTTATGCCATTCTGCCAGTTTAACACAAGTAAAGTTGGAGATAATTGGCGAAAAGCAGCTGTTCACGGGCGGTTCGGATTTTAGCGGAGTAAAATCTTAGTAAACTTTTACCGTCGATGCACAACAAACAACCGTTCATTTTTAGCACGTAAAATCTTGATCGAGAATAGTGTATACGGCCATTACATGTTTGCACTTCCTCACATCTTCAAATTGTATCTGCAACGGAAATTTAAATACAGAGAGGCTTTATCAACGTGTCACGGAATATAGATAAGCTACATTTTGAAAGCTTGCTCAAGTATAGGTACATAACTTTACGAGTTCACGCACTTGTAGAAGCAAGAGGAGAATATTTTAACATTTTTAAACAGCTTGTACGAGTTTCGGACATTTAGAACAGTTGCTATGAACTAAGCATTTCTAAAGCTCCTTGTACACGACCCAAATTTTGTCAAATTCAATGATTTACAGACTTTCCAAGAGTGGCCACAACTTCCCAACTTTTCTTTTCAAATTGCTTTCAATACTTTTAAAGTCTTTGGAAGTCTTGAAAGGAAGTAAGTATATGCTCTAAACGATCGAAGGTTTGACAATGATTTGATGGCTTTGGCCAATGAAATACGCTTATTTACAGCACGTCAGGAAATACAACAAGACTGAAAGCGGAAAGTAAATAAAAATGGCTACCTGGGCAAGGGATGTCATATGCGAGCTGATTAGGTTATACAAAAGCTTCCTGGATTATCACAAGATGAAACCACATGAAGTTGCTGGGCAGGTTTCCAAAGGTACAATAATGTGCAATGATATATAGTGTAGTTAATCTATCAAACCGTATTATTTCCATTGTATTCTTTAATCGTAATCTGTTTTCATGGGCTGTAATATGTGAAGGTGCTATGTAATATTACATAGAGAGCAATATTTCATTGCAAACTGGTATATAGTGATGGTAATAGTAATTTGCGTTGCACGTGATAAATTATCAATGTGTTCTTAAGATGTTAAGTTTGGCAAAGAGACAGCGTGTAAATACACTTTTATGACATTGTCAAGTCTCGCCAGTTCCTTTCAAGTCTTGTCCAATCATGTCAAATATTGAAAAAAATGACAATTTTTCCTTTAAACTCCTGAATTGAAAATAATTGTGATCATGTAAAGAGGCTTTACAGGTAATGTGTTATAGTAAACTTTACTTTCAATAACCCTAAAAACGAAGCATTTCTGGACATCTGTTTACGACTTTTCCCCCCTTTTTTGGCATGACAATTCCGCCCCCCCTCGATGTTTCTCCAACTATAATTGATACAGCAATAGAAGAATTTGCAGAACCTGCTGCTCTGTTAGTTCCTCAATTAACTTGCAGACATTTCCCTCTTCCTCTATCTCACACTTTCTCGTCGCCGTCGCTTGCTCGCCCGCATTATCTCTGTTTGTATGTACAGCATACGTGCCATCTAAACAGCGTTAACATTTTTTTGTGTGTTCTGAATACCAATTACAATTTGGATAGAGGGGTTAATAGAGATTAAAACAAAATATCTGATGTGTTACACTCACATCACTTTCTCTGCTTCTGTACAAACTATTTTAACAAACGCTTATTCTCCATATGCTTCATGTTAATCGGGATGTTAATCTTATTGCTAATTTTCTTGTAGATGCAAGGAGAATTGGTAGGCTTTAAGCGATAGTCAAATATTTTAAGAGCTGGTTGCTATGTGGCGCATTCCACTCTCTTTGCGTTAACAGGACAAAAAGAGAATAACGAATTCCCATTTGAGAAAAAGTGTAAGTATTGGAAAATTTAAGGGAATAACAAGCAATATCTCGAATATGGTTCACTCAAAAAAAAAGTATATGACAAATTGTGTATTTTAACGCGACCTACATTTTTTTTGTGTAGTAAAATTTTGTCTCTCTCTTATGGTTTATCAGTTATGCAAAATTCGTTCACAATGAAGAATATTTTTGTAGACATTCCCAGAAAATTCGAGATATACATTTTAGTTGTCATGAAAGTATGTTAAATATATTATATTTTAATCAAAATCGTTCGCCATTTTTGAGAAAATTAAAATGTTCGAAAAATGTTCCATGTAAATGGTAATCTGGAGTAGGGGAGTTTTCTTGAAAACCTTCGTGTCGCATCTCTGGAAGATACTGAACCTAAATACCAAGGTTGGTGTTTAGTGGACTGTTCGTTTCTTAGTTATGCTGTTCACACACACACACACACACACACACGGACATGTTTCCAAAAATACTTTTTTTTGGATTTAGGGGGCCTCAAAACATGAATTTCCGGTGACATCTTGGTATAGAACTTTGAGTGGAGTAAAATACTTCCCCTACTTACTATAGGTACGTATTAGAGAAATTAATAAAAAGTTTACAATAACAAAAGTTGCGCCTGTTATATATGCTTGAAATTCGATTGGAATTCCTCGTGGTAACGGTTTATCTAATCGAATAACATTGATAAAACGTATTTATAACTTCTTAAACAGTTATCCTATCGATCTTTGTAAATAGCATTTTCAGGAATATTTTGGTTGATAAAACATGCTTATAAACTTTTGGCATATAACCTTTTCCATATATAAAAGAAGTGAGATATACCTACAGTATTTGTGACTTCATGTCCAAATAGTACCCTATGACTCATGCGGTTACGTCCGTGGCCCGCGTTTATGAGGTCCCGAGTTCGATCCACAGAAACAGCCCACTTTACCCAAGGTTTTTTGGGGGTTTCTCTGTGTCGTTAGGCGAATGCTAGAGTGGTTTCTTTCATCCCCATAGTTCCCTGCCCGTCCTTTTCGTTCCATTAATCATCTCATTCATTCTTCGCCCCATTTAGTCAGTTTCAGAAATGCAAGTGTTGGCGATGGTATTTCGGTGCAGTGTGGCAGGGAAAAGGGATACTCTCTATGAACTTTATACGTCACTCGGCCTTCGGTGGACCCTGGTATCCCCGGTTTGCCGGTGCGCCTCAAGCTGTAGATTATGGAGAATCTGTCATTGTTGTGCCGTCACTCCTGGTTCCGGCCGATCGGGTATCCCTTCACCTCATCCCTGCTTCCGAGGGGGTGCCCCCTCATGGGGAGTCGGTATAATGTTCTAATTCCTAAATCGGTGCCGAATCCCCTCCTCTTCACATTCGAATCCAATTAGTACCCTTCCATATTTTAGAAAATTAATTATTTATACACATGCAGATGGGTAAACCTCGTATTGAGCTTTTCGTCTTGACAATGTTTACTTTATCTACTGCTTACCTAGAATAAGTAGGGGGAAGTATTGTGTTATACCGAGAAATTCGATACCGAGAAATACATATTTTGAGACCCCTTATAGCATTTCAGAAAATTCTATTTTCTAAGAAAAAGCATTTTCTGTAAAGGGAACACGCTCATATATATATATATATATATATATATATATATATATATATATGTGTGTGTGTGTGTGTGTGTGTGTCTGAACAACATAAAGCAAAAACGAAATGTTCGATAACTACAAACTTGCTACATAATTTTCCCATTTTCCGAAAATGCGACATAAGGATTTTCAAGAAAATTCCCCGCCTCAAACTAATCCTTACGAGGAAAATGTTTCGAAATGCTTTATTTTATCAAAAATTATTTCAACGATGTTTATTAAAATACCACAACCTTTAAGTTCTTTACATCACAAATAAAATATGTATCTTGAATTTTCTGGCTTCTTTGAAATCCTCTTTATTCAGAGGGAATTTTGTAGACTTTGGTATAACTGGTAAACGTAAAAGACAGACGAAGACGTGCAGCACAAAAAAAGTAAATCTCTGACACACACTATTAATTTAAAACAAACTTTTGTGGCATCAGCCATTTTCGACATGTCTCTGAATATTGGTTTGAATTTTTCAAAACCTTATGTTCTAAAATGCTGTGGCTATTCAGTTGTTTTTCCCGATATCATGTAAAAAAAATTGAATTTTAATCCAGCATATAGCGTTCCACTTTTAAACATCTGAATATGTTTCGGTTTTCTCTATTCCTCCCCTAACCACAACGAAATATCTAATGAAACCAATTCTGCCAAGCTCATTCTCAATTAGCAATGAAATAAAAAATGTGTTATAAGAATAGTCTGTAGAATATATATAAAGATATACGATGGTGCGTAGAGAAAGTCATGTGAGTTTAACATCAATTATATCATTTTTATGTAATTGTGGAGTAGGAGTGAGTACGTGTAGCGTTACTTTAATAGGAAACAATGTCAGATTCATGATAGAGATTGCACAGGCAATTGCTTTGAACGAAAGTTCATCGAAATCAATGGAATACCCCCCAATAGCCCCTGCGTTCCACATATGTGTCGACCCTACTTGTATAGACGCGAATGGTAACATCCCTAAGCGTGTTCCTCCAAACGTTAACCCATTCCATAGCCAACACACTGTGGTTCCTAGCAGTAAAGTCGAAATGTCAGCATGGTTCTACAGAGCAATGATTATCTAGTTTAATACCATGCTATCTGGGATAGATACTCTGCGATAGAATTGGTGGCCTGCAGCAGAAGTTCTGCATTTTGAGGGAAATTGGTATTTCTACACGATTTCGGAAGAGGGAGCTATGCAACTGAATTAAGCATAGCCATCTTTCAGCCTGTTTTAAAATAGAAAATACTGAAAATCTAGAAATAGAAATATACCAGATATTGATGAGCTACATATGGAATTTTGGATACGTGGAGACTAAAAATTCGATTAATACAATTATTTGATGATATATGAGCTATGAGTAAAATCCCGGAGGGATAGAATACAGCACAAATAATAGATATTCAGAAAAATGGAATAAAAGAAATTGCAAAAACTATATGAATATATCTCCTTTACCAACATATTATAAAACTTACACCAACATATTGAAATTAAAACTAAAACCAATTGTAGAAACAATATCATTAGAAGAGCAGAATAGCTCTCGGAAGGGAGGACGTGTATTGATGGAATATTTACCCTGAAGCAAATAATGGAGAAGAGGAGGGAATATAATAAACCGTTATATCTATTGTTCCTAGACTAAACCTTACAACATGATTAATCGCCAGGAATTATGGGATATTCTACATCAATATAAAATAAACTCCAATCTAATTAATGCTATAAGCATTATATAGCAGCAGCAAAATATCATTAAAAAGCAATACATTTAATACCTGAGCAAAATCCCTCCAGGTGAATAGAGGACTTAGACAAGGATATGGTCTACCACCATTGTTGTTTGTTCTATACTTAAATATAATTGAAAAATAGACGTTATTAAACCCAAAATGTATCAGTTTAACTGCATGACATGACATTAAAACAATTCTGTTCATTGATGTCCAAGTAATTTGCAGAATCAGAAGATGACCCACATAGATGACTACGTTAAACTCTATGGCAAAAACGTGTGATATGAAAATGTCACCTGAAAAAACAAAGTGAATGGCTATGTGGGGAAGAAATCAAAGAAGAGTAAGAATAGTAATAGAAAATGAACTTATAGAACAGGTATCATCGTTTGTTTATTTAGGTTGTCAAATAAGTATAGTACATTGCACACTGACTTGAAGCAATAATGATAAAATGTAATCAATTAAATGGATGTATAAAAAGTATTCTGGTAGGTATATCAGAGTAGAATTCAAACAGATATTATATAATAGTGTCTCTAAACCAACCTTGTAGTACGGTATCGAAAATAGATTTTAGCTCAAGATTGGCGACGTTTAGAGGATCAGAGATGTACTTTATGAGAACATTGATTGGAAAAACAAGAAGGGAAGGAATCAGAAATCAAAATGTTCGTGTGCACAATTGGAGAAGTGATTGTAGTGGAGGAAATATGTATATAATTAAAAAAATCTGATGTGTTACACTCACATGACTTTCTCTACGCTTGTACAAACTATTTTTACAAACGCTTATTCTGCATATGGTTCATGTTAATCGAGATAACGAGATTTTAATGTTGTTGCTAATTTTCTTGTAGATGCAAGGGGAATTGGTAGGCTTTAAGCGATAGTCAAGTATTTTAAGAGCTGGTTGCTATGTGGAGTATTCCATTCTCTTTGCATTACCAGGACAAAAAAAAATTACTAACTAACTTGCATTTGAGAAAAAGTACAAGTATTGGAAAATTTAAGGTAATAATAAGCAATATCTTGAAAGTGGTTCACGCAAGAACAAAAAATGTATAGGACATAAATTGTGTATTTTAACGAGATCTACATTTTTATGTAGTAAACGTTTGTCTATCTCTTATGGTTTACCAGTTATGCAAAAGTCGTTCACAATGGAGAATACTTTCGGAGACATACCAAGAAAATTCAAGATATACCTTTTATTTGTCATAAAAGTACCTTAATTATACGATATTTTAATCAAAATCGTTTTCGATAAATGTTCCATGTAAAGGGTAATCTGAGGTAGGGGAATTTTCTTGAAAACCTTCGTGTCGCATCTACGGAAAATACTGAACCTAAATACCAAGTTTGGTGTTTATCCAACTGTTCATTCCTGAGTTATGTTGTTCACAGACAGACAGACACACACACACACACACACGGGGATCTTCCCAAAAATACTTTTTTTTTGGATTCAGGAGGGCCCCAAAACATGTATTTCCGGTGAAATCTCGGTATCGAATTTTTGGGTGGAATGCAATACTTCCCCTACTTACTATACGTAGTAGAGAAAGTAAGAATAAAAAGAGTATGTTATAAGAATACCACCTTTCAGATGACCTCGGAGAAGACGGAGCTACCAACATGAAGTTAGTAATTGACCTCGGAACGGGTCATTGGCCCAAACCTTAAATTGTAAAAAGAAAATGCTGAATTTCGAAATACACCATTCGAACCTTTGATGTTTACTTTTTGAAATACTACATTTATGCCATATTTATATAAGCCTTACTTTTAAAATTAAGGTTACTGAAAGCTGATAATAAGGGTAGCAGCACCTTAAGATTTAAATGTGTGGTTAATTCATCTCCTTCGCATTTATTTAAGTATATGATGTATTTGAAAAGTTGCGAAAGCGAAGGGTAAGCCAGATAATATTCATTGGATGAACAGTAGCATACACCAATAAAGCATTAACTGATGATCCGGTAAAGGCTTTATAATACACCAGCGAACCCATATCTTCGTTAGCATTATTGCGTTTATGGTGGAGATTCTTCTGCGCAACTTTCTCTGTCTTGTGTCTTTGTCTCTCTTATTAATTCTGTTTCTCCTTCTCCGTCTAACTCAACTTCTTGGTTTATATGCAACATACAAAGTGCGGCAAATAAAATCTCACTGCAGCTCGCGTCTACGTCACATTATTTATCGTTGTACGTGGCCTTGCAAAGCCATGGCCATTTCAATGGTTACTTTAGACCACTGTGCAAGGATGCGCCATTCCTTCTGCTAAATAGTTGCAGCAATAACCACAACAAAGGTTAGAAAATGGCTGTAGAAACGAAATATATGTTTACGCTTTTGATCGTATTGGGTATAAGAGAAAGAGATAGAGTGAGTGCATTCAGTTTGTCATACAACCTCTTATCGTGATAGGTAGCCCATAGCTTATCGGCTTGTGCAGGACACGCCTTTGAAAGGGTTAAAAGCTAAGGGGAAAATTTGATGAGCGCCCAGGTTAGCGAAATTTAGAATGTGCAGTGTGAGAAGATTTTCAAATTAAAGATTGAATGGTATTCATTAAATACACAACAATGCTTTATAACAACAAGTAAACAAAACTGCATTCTCACAGTGGTATCAATCTTTGCTGCATAGAATCAAATATAACTAAATAATAAATAAATAAAGCAGCACGTTTTCCCTCTAATTCAAACTACAATTCGTTAATATACCTTTACTAACATATTGCTGATCATAGGAATACAACAGGATTATAGACAAAAATATAATCTAACTTTATTGCCATAATATGTCATATTCGGTAAACTATATACATATACACATTTATCTCTAGTTTCTAAACACGATCAGTCAGTTATAGTAAAAGAGTAATTTGCATTTAGTAAACGAATATATCATCATCTGCGGATGTTTTACGGGGAGTGCCCACTTTCTGACGAGTATGTAGACCGTGTTCCGCACTTTTCTGAAATATTTTTATCCAGTAATTTACTATAAAAAACACTTTTATGCATTGCCGTTGCAAATGCTGTAGCAGTGCCACCAGCTTCCCACATACCCATGATATGTCCACGAGTAATTTCGCTAGTATACGGCCTGACAGTTTCTGAGACAATAAACATGTTTTGCTTTCGTAACACCAAAACAAGCAAAGGCATCAACCTGCCCTCTTTTCCCCCTTATTGCTGTGTTATCAACCCCCACGCTCTGCGATAGTTAAGGTGAAGGACACGCCTCAAAAGACCCAGAAAACGATACAAAATCCGCCGAAGATTTTCTTTGGTGCTGTTTGTACGTCTCGTGGTGTTTTGTAAATCGAAGAAAATTGCTTTTTTATGATGCTAATAAAATTAAGACGTAAGTAGAAACTTAAAAGTAATGATAGGTCGATATTACTATTTCTCGATACTTGATACCGATACTGATTTTTGAACACTGACATTCGATACTCGATATTCACTATATGAAAAAACTGTAAAGGGCGATAGCTTTTTCCCTGAATTATGTTCTTAGTAATTTTCTGTGTATAAACTCCGGTAACCAATTTGTATTGTATGCTAATTCCGAAATTGTTCCTGTTTAACAGTCTCCAATTGGCAGCAACTTCATTATCCTGACAATGCTACATATTGTGGCATGAGGTTGATAATATTGTAATATATGGAGTGGCAACATTGTATGGGGACTTCCTAATTTGGTAATACAGACCGGTAGTGACGCAATAGGAGAGGGAGTAAAAACCGGTATTACCTTGTGTTAGCGTGTAGGACGCTCTCTTCTAGCGTCACCAGTGAACAGTGCAGACGTGTTGTAGTCATGGCGCATCATCAAGCAGGAATTTAATTTATATCATTATATTTCAATTTTAATTATATTTTAATCAATATAATTATAATATAATTATAATAATTTTAATTTATAGTTATATTAAAATTTTAATTTTAATTATCATCTTTAATTTAAATTATATTCTTACCATCTGAACTTATACTATGTGACTTCTTAATGTAGGTAGTTCCTTCCGTCCTGACCTATGATGATTTTATGAATATTTAGGTAGTTTCCAGGTGATTTAGAAACTTGCCCCGTCGGACCTCGTGTTATTTTAATGTGGCGCTTTAGATTTCGGTACCATGCTCTATCCCCCGTAATTATGTAAAAATACGAGTAAAAGAGGTTACGACAGTATGTACTTTTTCATCCGGCGATAACTAATTAGCCATATACATGTAAATTTGTGGATTAAGCCTCTCTATTACCCACCCTCATATATTATTAAATACATAGGTATATTGGACAGAATTAAAAATTTAAAGAAAAAAATCAAGGATGTATTATATAAAATGCAGAGATAAAGGAATCAAAGATTATTGTTTAAGAACAGAAGCATCCATGAAAGAACAAATACTTCTATACGGTGTATGATCTCGTCATACGATCTGATTTGTTTCTGCTGGATTCACAAATGTTGGTCACCGGAGTAGGTAAATGTAATGGCTGACAGTGAGTCGCTAAGTCAGGCTGTTGCAGAAACGTGATTTAGTGCGTCAGCTAAATCAGCTTCATTCACAAGTCAGTTAACGCTGCATATTACATGAGTACTTCTGCTCCTTTCCCCATTGTTTTGTATGTTTTCATTTAGACACTAGAATCTATGGAATGTTACATTCATCCCAGCCAAAGTCTCTCTAGAACTATAGTCCAGCAACTCTTTGGGTCATGTTAGAGGCAATAACTTGAAGTCTCGACTGCTTTCATTCCTTATCTAGTATAAAATTAAACGCAACAACTTTCAATAACGTAAAACTTAAAAGTATCGAAGGTTTATCTCAAAGCAATAAACCTACTGCGGTACCACCGAGTATCGAGGTATCGAACTCCCATCTCTACTTAAAAGTGTAAAAACTAACATCTTTTTCATATTTTAATGCTATTAGGATCTAGTTCCCGAGGTCGCGGGTTCAAAGCCGGGGAAGGCGATGGATGTTTTTCGGGCCTAAAAATTCTTAGCATGGCTTCCTTCGGAAGAGAAGTAAAGCCGGTGGTCCGTGGTAGATTTACTGCACATAAAGGAAGCTCATGCCTGATAAAAGAGATCCCTGAGCCAAATTACCGGTTTTTCACGCCCAATATAGAATGGGACGCTGAGGATCACAGCATTAAAGAGCGACCATAAATAAAACTCAATTTATTTTCCTTTCAATCGAATGAAAACCGTTCTTGCTGTATAGGCACATTTCTGGTCAAAATACACGAAGCTGTTTAATTAGTCACAGGCAACTTATTTCTATTTTTACTTTCTTTACCATGTACCTAGTAGGTAGAGAACGTATTGCATTCCACCCAAGAATTCTACACCAAGATTTCGCCGGAAATACATCTTTTGAGGCGACTGAATCCAATAAAAGGTATATTTAGAAAAACGTCCGTAGTGTGTGCGTGTGTGTCTGAACAGCATAACTCAAAGACAAAAACTCGGATAAATACCAAACTTGGTATTTAAATTCAATAACTTCCATGGATGCGACACGAGGATTTTAAAGAAAAGCACTCCCGCCCAACTACCCTTTACATGGAACATTTTTTCGAAAATTTTAATTTTCTAAAATATGGCTCTAAGGATTTTGCTTAAAAAACTATATATTAAAAATATTACAAATAACATGCATATCTTGAATTTTCAGGGAACAGCCTTGAAGTCCCATTCATTCGGAAGGAATTTTGTAAAATCTTGTATAACGTTAAGTCAAGACGAATGCGTACTACACAAGAAATGTAGATCTCTTCAATTTCCCAATAACTTTTTGTGGCACTAGCCATTTTCGAGATATCCGATATTAATGGTTTGAATTGTTCAACACTTTAAAGTGCTGTGAATAAAACATCAGAACTTTTTCTTTCCTTGTTTTTGTTTTTTCCTTTTCCTTTGTCAACTTTAAATTGTATCTAAATATGCATTTACGATCAATGGCCCATGGACTAGGAATTTGTGTAATAAATTTAATAACTTTACATCACTAAAGATACCTTATCTGTCTACTAAATACATATCCTGTACTCTATGTATTATCACTCTTTTTATATTTCAAGTAATAAAGGCGATGGATAAACAAAGTAGTTTAATAATCGTTTTATTTAAGCTTAACTCATATAATTACGTTCTATTTATTATTATGGGCACGCAGCACTTGGTGTCCCTGTGTTGTTTACGGGAGTAAAACATCAGTCGTGCTAATGCAATATTGTTTATGTCGCGATCATGGCTCAGTGCGTAGCAGATCAGAGCAGCGTAAAGATGGAAGTGGCAAAGTCCATAATATGGTAAAATAACGGTAGTTTAAGAGTGTATTCAACTATTTGTTTGAGCGTTATGATTCCTTGCTCTTAAGGATATCGTTAAATTAATATCGAAGCAACCGTTGTGCCTGTGAATGCTATGTATTTCCATTACGAGGAAGGAAGTGAGGGAAGGGGTACTGTTAGAACCCCGAAAAAGAAAAGGAATCGACGTGCAGTGTTTAGGCCAAGGTGGACGACTTTGTGAAAAGTGCCATAATATATTTGAAAGTGCATAGCTTTTTGCTTAAACAATGACCCTCATATCACATTTCTTGACCCATTCCTGAATTAGTACATTTTCTTTGTCTAGTATAGCGGCATATATTTCTTTAACACTCACTGCTGGTGCACGTGGTGAATATAAAATTGGAAGGTAATGATGGCAGTTTCTTGAGCTTCTGAAAGTAAACCAGTGGAGGAAAGAGAGCAAACTCCACCATATGTTTACGAGATGCCAAGCGCAGAGTAATGCATTATCTGCGGAGCGGATTTTAAGGCAATCTAAATTTTTTGTAGTAAAATTTTGTCTATCTCTTATGGTTTACCAGTTATGCAAAAGTCGTTCACAATGAAGAATACTTTTGGAGACATTCCCAGAAAATTCGAGATATACACTTCATTTGTCATGAAAATATCTTAAACATATTATATTTTAATCAAAATCGTTATAGCCATTTTTGAGAAAATTAAAATTTTCGAAAAAGGTTCCATGCAAAGGGTAATCTGGGGTGGGGGATTTACTTGAAAACCTTCGTGTCGCATCTCTGGAAGATACTGAACCTAAATATCAAGTTGTGTTTATCCGACTGTTCGTTTCTGAGTTATGCTGTTCACAGACACACATACACACACACACACTCACACACACACTCACACACACACACACACACACACACACTCGCACAGACACACACACGGACATGTTTCCATACGTGCTTTTTTGATTCAGGGGTCTCAAAACATGTATTTCCGGTGAAATCTCGGTATCGAATTTTTGGGTGGAATGGAATACTTCCTCTACTTACTATATGTAGTAGAGAAAGTAAAAAAAGTGTGCGTATGTGATGCTGTTACTAGGCAGCACCTCCTCCACTCTGAGAATTACATTCCCTTTCTCTTCTACCGAATTTTTGTCCACATGACTGTTCAAATGTACTGAATTCACCCTTTAACTGGTCATAAAAGGTTTATACTAACGCGTTCGCTACTTCGACTATCACTAATGACTTAGCTCGCGAATTACCTTTTTCTCCGACAAATCTTTTCAATTCAAGCTTATTGCATTGTACATTGATTTAATGTACAGAAATTATTTATTGCAATTATTTCTTACTCTTACTGCCATTTATTTGTTTAATTATTTATGTCTTCCCGTCAGTAATTACGGAATCAATGTGCACGGTTTTCTGGGACAGAGAAGGTGTTTTGCTGGTTGAATTCTTGTCCGGGTTTGCAACAATCAACAAAGATATCTCTTGTGAGATACTACGAAAGCTCCGTCATGCAATGCAGAACAAAAACCATGGAATGCTATCGAGTAGAATCCTTTAGGTTAATGACAATGTCCTGTCACACACAGCCAAACAAATTCAAGATTTGATCACATCATTTGCTTGGGAACAATTTGTCCACCCTCCCTATAGTCCGGATGTTGCACCAATCGATTTTCATCTGTTCCTTCATCTGAAGAAATTCGGTGAAAAATGCTTCATCGACGATGATGTTGAGAAACAAGAAGTGAAGGCTTGACTTTTCATCACAGTCGGCATCATTCTTTGATGAAGACATACAAAAACTGGTTTCTCGTTATGGTACGTGCCTGAACAACGGCGGTGAATATGTGTAGAAGTAGTGTAAGGTTAAGGTAATGAATGATAAAGTATTTGAAAAATAATATTGTTATTTTTTAAAACATTATCGGTTTTCATTTCAAAACAGGCCTCGTATTTTTCGATAAGTTTGCGGATTGGCTATAAAATTTAGTTTTTTTGCGGAGCCATAACCGCGATTTATATTTACTAATTTTGTATCGTTGTTTTGGGGCCTGGTCATTTTATTTTATTTTGCGCTAGTTTGTGAGCTTCTTTGGCCATTTTAGGTAACATTAATTAACTGTTTTTATGTCTTGTTATTTTGCTAAGCTTTATCTATTGTGAAGATCCGATTTTATCTAAATTGTTAATTTGTCCAGCTTTTACCGAAATTGTTAGTTTGTTCAGAGTTTATGTAACTTGTTAATGTGTTGCAAGTTTATCTCATTATCTGTTTTGTTAGTGACTTAATTTGCGGCATCATGGGAATTATTTTACACTCGTGTTGTTTTGTTTAATGATCTGGCAAGTGTGATGGTGAAGAGCTAAAATGATTTTGTTAAGCTAATTTACCTTATCTTCACTGATACAATATTTTTGTGTTCATGCTCCATATGATGACATATATATTGTCTTGTGGTAAACATATGTTAAATAAACATATGTTAAAAGTGTGTATCAGAAAGAAATTGTTTAAAATAGATATTTTGCTATAACTGAAATGTTTTATAGGGACAGTAGAAGATTAGAGCAATTTTTAAGTGAAGTCAAAAATAAATGGATTTGGACAGTGAATAGTGTTAAATAAATTAAGAATTAAAGCAAGTTGAGTAAGGAAAACATTGTATTTATGAATATGGCCGGTAAAGAGCCACAGCTGAATGCCGATCTTATTTTCCTTTTATGTTTTGTATATGGCTTAGTACAATAAATTAAATTTAATAATGTGCCCTTTTAGCACACCCCTCACGGTAGTTGCGAGAAACATCGAGAACCGGTGACTTGGTTAGATTATGTCATTGCTAGAAAGAAGGAACGAAAAATCGAGCGGCATCCAAGCCTGTCAATGGTTTCGTGGCCAAGCCGCCCGGAGGAGAAATGGTTCGTCGGAGCGCCACATCAGGGGAAAAGCAGTGCTGTTCCTGCTCACATACCCTCTCCGCGGCACTGAGAGTTTAGCTGGAAACCAAAGGAGAGAACTACAGGAGAATCGGCAAGAATTTAACCAGCGGTTTACAACTGTAGCAGCTTTGTAAGCAGCGGACACGTTGCGTACTTCCGAAGTTTTGGTTTTGGTAAAATTGTCTAAGTTGATTTTGACACGCACTGTTCTACCATTGGGCGTACGCATCATTCTAAATTCTTTCGGAAAAGCTGTAAGAAAAGCGTTATATTTGTATGTAGATTTCTGTTTCAATACGTTCGTGTGCATAATTGCTTATACCTTAAATGTACACAAAGATTGTGATGCAAGGGAATATTTCTCACATTTAATGTGAAGGTTTGTTATTTGAATGGATATATACGAACTTTATGAAAGAAATTGTAAGCTGAACATTGTTAGTGTTTATAAATCCTAGCACAGATAGCTTTAGTACATTTCACACCAAGATCGTTATGCGCACTTTCTTGAATTCAGGTTATTTAGTTGTGCTGCCTTAATCATTTTTCCCTTTATTTGAGGCCGTTACGCCTCCATCATTGGGAAATACATCCACGCTTGGTGTGCAGTGTTGTGATTTAGGACGAAATTGAAGTAAGTCACACCACCACATATACCAAGTAGTAAATTCGTTAACTCCAAGATACACGCTTCCACAAACATCTCTTCACAGAAAGTGAAGGAAAATGGTAGCGGTAGCATGGGTGCTAAATGCACGATCAAATGTGCTAGCAGAGCATAATAAGGATGTAAAGAACGGACAATTCCATAAATAAACCTAGTATATAAGATTTTGACTGCTTTCAATAAATACTTGGAGCAGTCCTGTTAACTTTTACCGGTCCTGATCATGTTCTTTCCTTTACAGTCACACCCCGTCGTTTGGATCTGATTACGCCAGAAGGGACGTTAAGACGAAATCTGTAACCCCTAAATTATATTTTGCGAATTCCAAGACACGCTAATTGCCATAATTTCCTTGGCAAAACAAAACGAAATAGGTTTGGCCCTGAAGCGAATCGGTAGAGCACCTCTCTGCTGCGCGAAAGGTCTCGATTCCCGGCTGGGGAATCTCTAGCCAACATTTTTCACTATCCTCCCCAGAGTGTGGAAGTGTGAATGAGAGTCTGATCTAATGTGAATATATATAAAGAATATCCAGAAATCTAAAGGCAACTGTATACGAGTTAACACCCTTCCGGGTGGTAAAGGGTCGCCGAAATTACCATTGCAAATAAAAGCGGGCTATAAATGGAACAATAATAACAAAAAATCTGCGCATGTAGAATTCAAATTTCCACAGTTACTCTTCCTTTTAATTTATGATTCAAAGTATATTGCACTAAGCAGAGAAAACCTTATTTTAAAACTCCTATCTCATTTTAACACACTCTGTAGATATATTGTAACTGTGGGAATATGTAAAGTTTTTTGTATTGTGAATGGATACGAAGGGAAAGAAGAGGAATATTTTGGGTCTGACGTGTTTCATGAGTTCCAGCCTGTGCAGTCTAACTCTACAAAGTCCCTCTTAATTGCACGGCAGAAAGCGATCCCTCAGTAGCCCAGCCCGAGCTTTTCTTCCTTCCTTTTGCTCAGTTTCCTCCGTCTACAACCTTGTGAAATAAAATGAAAGCTGTAACATGTGATATCTGTTCTCGTCATCCACAACGTTACTGTCGCTTGGCCAACGTCATGGAAAACTTGAATACCTTCCTAAATTCCACGTGTAGACATGCTCCTTCCTTTCGCTGCACGGATTTTCACCGGCAGAGCGGTCACCGCGGACGTATCTTTGTAGAGCAGCAGCAAAGCTTCCACAAATGCCTTCTTTCTCTACCAGTTTGAAGCTGTACGTTTAGTTCACCTATATCTGTAGAAACTGTAAAAATATGCATAGCCCATCCATCATAACCACAAATAAATATGCATCTGTCACTTTCATCAATAATTTGGATTTGGACACCCTTAAATTAAAGTGACATTTGATAGTAAAAAATCTGATGTGTTACACTCACATGATTTTCTCTACTCTTGTACAAACTATTTTTACAAACGCTTATTCCCCATATGCTTCATGTTAATCGAGATATCGAGATGTTAACCTTATTGCTAATTTTCTTGTAGATGCAAGGGGAATTGGTAGGCTTTGAGCGATAGTCAAATATTTTAAGAGCTGGTTGCAATGTGCAGTATTTCTTTTTGCATTACTAGGACAAAAAAAAACGAATAACGAATTTGAGAAAAAGTATAGTATTGGAAATTTTAAGGAAATAAAAAGCAATACATCTAAAATGGTTCACTCAGCAAAAACAATGTATATAACCAATTGTGTATTTTAACGCGATCTACATTTTTGTGTAGTAAAATTTTGTCTATCTCTTATGGTTTACCAGTTATGCAAAAGTCGTTCACAATGAAGAATACTTTTGGAGACATTCCCAGAAAATTCGAGATATACATTTCATTTGTCATGAAAATATCTTAAACATATGATATTTTAATCAAAATCGTTTGAGCCATTTTTGAGAAATTTAAAATTTTCGAAAAATGTTGCATGTAAAGGGTAATCTGGGGTGGAGGGATTTTCTTGAAAACTTTCGTGTCGCATCTCTGGAAGATACTGAACCTAAATACCAAGTTTGGTGTTTATCCGACTGTTCGTTTCTGAGTTATGCTGTTCACAGACACACACACAGATACACACACGGACATGTTTCCAAAAATGCTTTTTTTTGGATTCAGGGGGGTCTCAAAACATATATTTCCGGTGAAATCTCGGTTACGAAGTTTTGGGTGGAATACAATACTTCCCCTACTTACTATACGTAGAAGAGAAAGTAAAAAAAAAATTATCGTTATATCTTTAATAAAGGATTTCTATTTTGCAAATATAGGGTATACGTAAGAAACCCTATGAATGCTAAACATTATTCGGCATCAGTCGTATTTGACCGGTTCCCGCAGTAAACATTCTTTAAATTATCTATTTTTCTGGTCCAACAAATTTAACTTCTAATCTTGGCCGTTTGCAGCCAAATCGTAAAGCCACATCAAAGCAGGATTTGAACAGGCCAGTCTTTGGTGCTTGCTTTGGTAAACTACTGTCTGACAATTAAAATCTCTGTGTTACATTCACGTAACTTTCTCTGCCTTATTAGTGGGTACAAAATTATTGCTACCGAAGTTTAATTTCCTATTTTCTTCATTTTAATCGAGATATACCTTTCCAGAAATACCTGCATTACACATTTCTAATAGATACAAAGGGAACAGCGATAGACAAATGTTTAAGAACTGGACGCTATACGCTGGTCTTAAAATTCCATACTTTTCAATAGAATCGCGAGAAATAACTGAATGTTGACAGGAATTTAAAAGAATGGCTAAATATTGAACAATTCGAACAATTAAAAACGGATTTCTCGGAAATGACTGATGCCAAAAAAAAGTATTTGAAATAAATTGTGTGTTTTAAACAGATCTATATACCTGGTGTAGTATCGCTTAACGTATACTAGTTACACAAGATTATACAAAATTCATTCCGAATGAAAGGACTTATTGGGTATTCTGGAAAACCTAAGATACAGACTTTATTTGTCAGGTAATTCTTTAATATATGATATTTTAATCAAAATCGTAGAGTCATGTTTTATAAAATTAAACATTTTGAAAAATCTTTCACATACACGATAGTACGGTGGGATTTTCTTAAAAATCTTAGTATCGAATCTCTAAAAGTTACTTAAATACCAAGTTTGGTGTTTATGCAACTTTCATTTTGAGTTATTCTATTTATGGACATGCACACATCGACCTTTTTTTTTAAAAACAGGTTTTATTTTGCATTAAGGTACCTCAAAACATGTATTTCCGGTGAAATCTCGGTATAGAATTTTTGGGTGAAGTGCAATACCTTCTCTACCTGCTACCTAGGTGGTAGAGAAAGTAAAAATAGCGCAACTTTAAATTTCTTCCTTTGTCGACAAAGAATAAACTTGATTAAAAAGTTTCATCTCTACGTTTTGTACTAGCCGAGACAGACATGCATATTTTTTGTGGATGGAATTATAGATTTTATTGAACGCAAATTCATAAGAACTTTGAAAATGTAAAACACGCTGTCTTGTAATTTAGGAGTAGAAATATTTCTATGAAACTAGCTGTATTATTTCTTAAATAGTTGTATTGTCATTCCTTGAATGCAATAATGAAGATAAATTTATAGGCAATGTAGAAAATTTATGAAAAAAGAGTCCTAAACTGTAGTGTAGAGAAGAAACTTTAGGTTTTTATACACTGGACATTTTAACACACAAGTTTTTCAGTTATGTAAATTTTGAAAGCCCTAAGTTGCTCAAAACAGGCAACAAAAAGATCTTATGCGAAGGAGCGACTTGTTCTTTTTTTTTTTTGTGGTGGTGGTGGTGGTGGTGGTGGTGGTGGTGGTGGTGGTGGTGGTGGTGGTGGTGGTGGTGGTGGTGGTGGTGGTGGTGGTGGTGGTGGTGACACAAGAAATAGTGCTTCGTGAGGATTTTGCCGTTTTAAGCAATAAAAACAATTAATACAACCGAATTCACTTTAACTCCATTAAATTCTTCCCAAATAAGCCCGTTCCTTCGAGAAATTATCAGAAGCTATTATGTGAAAAGTTATTTGATTTGATTTTCTGGAGAGCTAAAGAACCACAAGACACCTCAGCCACAGTCATTTTGTGCGCTACGTATTTTCTTCATAGTTATAGAAGTTCTTTCAAAAATATCTAGCATCTTTTATATGAAGTATTTATTATCTTCTCTTGAGATGAAGTTCCTACGAAGATTATTGATGTGCGTTTTCTAGAAAATTTTATTTTAGGAGGAGGTATTCAGCAGTTTCTGCTGTTGTTTATAGAGGTGGCCAACAGAGAATTTCATAATCGGGAGGTGTTTCCAGGAAGGTCGATGTCCAGTTATTATATCAATAATTATACTAGTCTGCATGATATCGGATGACTGAAATCTAATAAGTGATTCTGACTCACTTTTTATGCTGATATCAGAAATGCGTTTAGTTTTTTTCTATCACTTACATTTTTTCACAATTCCACTTCAAAGATATGGAGATATAAAGATATTCCTTCCGCCACTATACATAAAATTGGGCTTGATCAAGTAATTTGCGAGGGCTCTACCACAGGATGGACCTTGCTTCAAGTACATTTCCCAGAAATTTCCCTTCATTACACAAGATAAATTAAAGGCTGGAATTTTTGTTTGTCCTCAAATAAAGAAATTGATGAAGGATGAAGATTTTGAGAAGACAATGAATGAGAGAGAAATAGAAGCACGGACCGCTGAAAACTTAGGCAATAACAAAGATCCTAATTACAAGGCCATTGTCGAAACAATGTTGGAAAATTTCAAGAAGATGGGTTGTAAAATGAGTGTAAAGGAGCATTTTCTGCATTCACATGTCGACTACTTTCCAGAAAATCTGGGATATTATAGTGAAGAGCAGGGTGAAGGTTTTCACCAAGATATTAAGGAAATGGAGAGGAGGTACCAGGGGAGATGGAATGAAACTATAATGGCCGACTACTGCTGGATGTTGAGGAGGGACAGTCATCTTCAAGTAAGCCAAAGAAGAGGAACTTAGAAAAAAATTAAATGAAACACTTTGGCTTGCTTTTTTGTTAAAATGTAGTCATGCAATAAATTAGGGGAGTTCTTGGGAGTATTCCTAAAATGTTTCTTGAATAAGAACTTATCTTGTGTGAAATGGTATTTGAATACTTTTCTACGCTCATTAGCGAAATTGTCAAAACATTACTTATTTTGTGTAAAAACCTGACGTGATAGAAAAAACAGAAGTTATTTCTGGAATCAGCATAAAAACTTGACTCAAAAACACCTACTTTTAAGAAATCATCTGACAAAAAGTTTGAAAATGCAGACTAGTGTTACTTTACTAACTGGTTTGCGGCATATTAAAACTTAAGACCTTGGTCACGAGTGTATGTGAATATTTGATAATGGTTTTACTCAATTTTTAGTCAGGGAAGTCCTGTCATTGGCCTGACTGTTCCTTGTTAGCTCATTGGTATAGTGCAGTTCTAACAGTAATTTTACTTTACTGGTAAGACTGGTTGTAGTCCAATAAAAGCAGTCTTGGTGCCTCCTTTGGCAAGCTTATCTCGTCTTAATTGCCCATGATACCTCAATGACCAGGTACCCAACGGACTTAGAGCCAATTTTTGGATGAGAAGGCCATTAAAAATCGGCATCCTCTTAAAATTTCTGCATTAAAATGTGTACTTGGCCCTGAGACTACATGTCAATTCGAATTAACATACAAAAATTCTAGAGAGCTAATATCAAAGTACGTATGTAGAATACTTATTCTCACTTCCAGTTTCACGCTATGTAGATACTATTGTGTCAAATACAGATGAAAACAATATTTATTTTAAGGCACTTTGGGTTTGAGAGATGTGCCTTGGCAGAAACAATTGTTGGATTCTGGGCACGTTAACCGCTTGTGGAACACAAAGTAACATTTGGGGAATCCAAAGGGATTGCTTTGGCAAGTTGCCTTTGTTGATAAACAATAGAGTAGTTTACTCGCGATGGGACCCTAGTTCAGTATTCAGGACGACTTCGCCCACCGATCTCGCGTCTTTTATTAAAACTACCTTTCTTGCGTAAAACATCCATTGAGTCCCAAACGTGCGCCTTCTGTTTAAGTTGGAGAAAGGACCACTGGACATGAATTGGCAGTGGGAGGCATCCCATGCGGACAACAAACGTCAGCCTGACCGCCTAGGGATATCATTAACGATTCAGTAGATACGATAACTTTCGACCTCTGGCCTTATACGTCTTGTTTCCTACTGTTCATATTTTCCTTGAAGCTTGTTAAGCTAACGTTTTAAAATAAGCACTAGGCTGAAACTGGGACAAGAGTTGTTTATGATCCTTTTCGAAATTATATACTATGTGCTATGTGGTATACTATTTATTATTTTCCTGAATTATAATTACGTCAAATAACTTTAAAATACATAATTGAAGCTGTCATTCTCTGACGCAGTGGCAGACAGATGCCTTACTCTGTGACGTCATACTCGCGAGAAAAATTACTCACAACCTGGCGATATCTGTGTAGTGAGCACAGAATGGAGGGGAAGTCTGAAAAGCTTCACCTGAACGGTGCCTGCATTATTCTTCTGAAATGGTTTAATGACGGTACACATTATTTGCAACTGATACAGATTTGACCCAATTACAGTAGGAATAACAATACATTTCTTGAAAAATACCTACAGTAAAACAATGTAAGGAATGTTTTATTTTGATATACTGATCGAACCAAGGGATACATAACTGCAGAGGTGTTCGATTACATAAATGCGGCTGTGAAACTTCTTCGAACAGTTTAAGTAGCAGTGCCACATTTTTCGTTTGAAATGTTGAAAATAGGCTGCCCCCGCTCTCTCTGTCTGTCTGTCTCTCAAATTCTAGTACGCAATACAGTTTTATATATTTTACTTTGAATTATGCACAGCATCCAAACATGTGAAACACGTAATTACTTTGTATCACTCCTGTCCAAGCTCGACAATTTCCTGAGCTTTCTTTCCCCTTTTCCTCCTAGTTTTGTGGTATTCGGAGCCATTAGCTGTGGCTAACACGCAAACGAAGAAAATTTTTCAAGTGCAGGTCAGAAAGTTGTTTTTCATGTTGTGGTTTATGATCTTCATACAAGAAAAGAACTGTTCATATATTTGAGTAGTCTCGAATAAGCTTAGATCCTGCAGAAAACTTGTGCATACAATGGAAGTTTGTTTCGGAGAAATTTCTGTAAAAGGAAGGCAAACAATTTTTGTTTTAAAAGCTGTCCTTCAGTCAATATTTATTTTGTAAGACAATCATTTATAATTGCAATGGCCGCACTCTGTCAATATTCTCTTGCAAATTATTAGATGTTGGATGGGGAGATTTACAATATCTTGAAACCTGCTTTCAAATTCTTAACTTAGTTCTTCAAATATTTGTACACAGTTATTCAGAACGGCAATTGGGTGACATACTGTATAAAACTTTGGAAAATGTGGGAGTTGATTGTCCTTCACTTTAATACACAAAATTCAATAAACACTGTCATGACACACCTTAACTACTGCGCTATTGCATTCGCCACTATACCTGTTCGTGTTCATGCTGATGTGTCTCTACTGCTCGCTCTGTGCTGGTCTTTGCTTGGAACGTGAAAACGGCAGCAGCTGCAACCTCCGCTCTAACGAACCTATTATTTGCCGTATGAATATGACCGGTTATTTTTCAATTAAAGCACGCCACCAACATTTTTCTTCTTCATACGTCACTACACCACCTATCCATTATTTCCATATGTTCAATAAACAAAACTCTTTGTAATCGTTATGGTATATGAAAGAAATATTTCTTTTCAAAGTTCTGGTGTGTACCAAAATAGGTTGCTTAGGGCAATGTTATTTGCATTTCCACAATAAAGAAACCAAAAACTGGATATGATTACTTGGAAGCTTCTCGTGAAAATCGAGACAAGTACAGTGGACATATGAATTAACAAGCCAGACTACAGTGCAAGGAGAACGGAAACAAGAATGCATGCAGATTTTAAGAATACCCAGTCGATGACGTTCTTACTTACGCTCCAATAAAAATATTCAGGTTTTTAAATGCATGCTGGCTTGAAATGTCCTGTTCTCAGATATGGATATATTCATACATTTCCTTGAACTTTATATCTGTAATAAAGCCAGCTCAGCCATGATAATTACTCCAGTGCTTTCTATGTAATAACTCTTAGAGAAAAGTGTAGCTTTGGAGGATAAAATTGCAAATTATCCCAAAATAGAGACACATTTTAGGTTCAATTGTGTTAATAAAGATCGCTCAATGAATAGTCTACATTTAGTTAACATTTGCTCACTGGTTTGAGAAAAAGTGTGTTACAAAGCTGCGTATTTTAAAATGCTTGAGATATAAATCTCACATTATTCCAGGGCAGACCAAAAAATAACACACAATAATTTTTTTACAAAAGAATTTAATACTTAAAACAACAACAAAAATAAAAAATGAAGTTACATACTTTACCTACTTTTCGACATAGTCACCAACTTTCTCAACACACTTCTCCCATCGTGATACCAGTTTCAATATACCCTGTAGTACAAGTCCGTTTCCTTGGAGTTTAGTCATCTGCGGACTGCTGATTTCACTTCCGCATCTCGCAAAGCGTTGGCCGGCCAGGAATTTCTGATTTCTTCCTGGGAATTAACGGATGAAAGTCCGACAGTGCAAGGTCCAGACGGTATGTTGGATGCTGGAGCACCTCCCAACCAAATTTGGTGATTTTCTGATGAACAGCAGCAGCAACATGGGGGCGAGCATTGTTAGGAAGAATTTTGACATCGTCAGCATTCATGTTGTGGCGTTTGTCACGAAGGGCACGACGCAACTTCTCCAAAGTTTTTATGTACGCTGCAGTATTCACAGTGGTCCCGTGTTCAGTAAACTCCACCAATACAACACCGTGCATATCCCAGAACACCGCCACAAGCACTTTCCTAGAGCACTTTGAATTTTTTCTTCACTGGAACCAGCATGTTTACACTCCTTACTTGCCTGCTTGGTTTCGGGCGTGTAGTGGTATGCTCACGACTCGTCACCAGTGACGATTTCTTTCAGAAAGTCATGCTCTTCTGCGGTGTACCGCGTTAGGTGATCGAAGCTCATCATTCGCTGGCCCTTGTCGTTGTCTGTCAGGTTCTTAGCACCCAGGTAGCACTAACGATACGAAATTTCAACGTGTCATGAACAATATTGACACTGCACCATAGGAAATATTGAACTGTTACGATATTGTTCGCAGTTGCACACGCCGGCGTTCAAAATTGCCGGCTCAATGCCTCTGACATTCTGCGTTGTTGCAGCTGTTACCGGCCTCCCGGAGCGTGGCGAATCACTAAGGTTCACACGCCCCTCTAGGAAGAATGCACACCACCTGGAGACATTGCTACCGTCCATAACATCGTCCCCATACACGCCACGATTGTCCCTGGGAATATCACTCCGTTTATGCCCTTTGGCCTACAAACATCGAACCACACCTCTCTGCTCTTCACACGTGGACGACAGTGACATGCGCGCCTGCTTTGTTGCGTAGTTTACTCTTCTCTCGTTAGAGCTGCCCATAAAACAAAAAATATCCTGTGTAGTAACAACTTCAAGCTATATCTGTGTGAAATTTCGCAATTGCCGCAATGCCAAGACAGAAAACAATTATTGTGCGTTACTTTTCGATTCACCCTCGTATTTATCCACCATTAACTTTTATTCGTTTTATTTCTCAGGCATGTGTTTTCCTATAATGACTATGGAAGTATAGATCAGTCATAACCACAACCTATATTTTGGATGATACCCACAGCACGTAGAGTCGATAAATGTAAAGTTAGAAATATTGAGCCTATGGATTTATATCTCCAATTTCAAGCAGTTGCTCACCGCTAGCATAAATGACACGTATTATAACTGCATTGGCTACCATCCGAGTGACCAGTTCATCTAGCGCCAAACCTTCGGTCATCATGACTCCACTGTCTTTCCCAATGTCTTGACAGTAGAAGGTAGTCAGATACAGGTTCTACTTTGAGTAAAAACGCTTGACTGAATTTCTAAGAACTAAAATAATTACGTCTTCATACTCAGGAAGAAAACAATTCTTCGGCTTCGACGTAGGATAGTGGTGCTGTGACTGTTGTCATGACCAGTCCACATCTTTACTGTAAGTAGTATTATACATGGATTTAATTATCATATTAAACGTCTCTTTGCCACAATTTCTTGTGATTGGTCGGTGAAATACCATTACTTCTTTCTTCCCTCTGGCCAAACTACGAAACCAAAACCTTTGCCATTTTCTGTCATCTGGAGAAATGGAAGGAAAATGGCAGAAAGTTCAGTAAAGCATATTGCCAACACCCGTTCTGGCCTTTGGAAGGGAAATAAAGCCAGTGGTCCCGTGTATATTTACGGCACGTAAAAGAACCTCACGTCTGATAAAGAAGGCCTCTGAGAAAAATTACCGGTCTTTGACGCCCAATATAGAACGGGACGCTAAGGACCACAGAGCGTCTATAGGTAAATAAAACTCAGTTACATGTTTTCCAGGTTCTGGCATTTGATTTTTCTAAAGCCGTAGATTCTTTTGCAAAATGTAACATTTTCAAATCCGCTCAAATTCTAGCAAGGCTGAGTGCGAGTGAGAGGATAAATAGTTTCTTCTCTTTCTAAAACATTTCTGACAGGACTCGTCAGGCATATTCATAACCCAATGTTTTATTTAACTGCTGGCCCTTATTAAATTGAATAAAGCACAATAAGTAGTATATTTGATCACATTATATGCTTATTATTTTCTCTACTGCTTATTTATAGTCAGTAGAGGAGGTACCTATTGTATTCCATCTAAAAACTCCATACCGAGATTTCACTGGAAATATATGTTTTAAAACTCAAAAAAATTGTGTATGTGTATGAACAGCATACTCCAGCCTACATAAGATAAGCATCTACCAAGAATGCGATACCACGGATTTTTAAGAAAATCCTCCACCCCAAACAATCCTTTATATGAGAAGTAAAATTTTTCGAAAATTTTTAGTTTCTCAAAAATGGCTTTAACGATTTTGATCAAGAGTACTATGTTTAAGATATTTTCATAACAAATGAAATATATATCTTGAATTCTCTTGGAACAGCTTCTGAAATCATCTTCATTCTGAATGACTTTGGGTAAACGTAACAGATGCACAAAATCGCACTACACAAAGAAAATGTGGATATTAAAGCATACATTTTATGGCAAATACACGCACATATTATATACACATATGTGTTGCTTTTGTTGAGGTAACCATTTTCGAAGTATTTCTTGTTATTGGTTTTCTTAAATGTGAAGGTTATTTTATTTTCTCTCGTTTTGCAAAGAGCATAGAGTTTCAAAGTTATTACATAGTGATCGATTCTTTAAGAATCGTACTATTCCTTGCATACTGCATCGTAAACAACGATATGTGTAAATTTAAAGTGAAATTTTATCTGGATTTACAAGAAGTAGCTGGAATAATAAGTTTTGTAAGAATAGTTTGTAGAACAGAGTTATTTGTGGAGTTAATGTGAATGTAACAAAAGATATATTTGTATATAATTGTATAGGCTCAAACATTATGCTCCACGTAACGTATCTAAAACCACAATAATAAAAAGTATAAGGATTAGGATACTGAATGGAAATGCATAGCATAATATAAATTTAGGATATATCGTATGAAACTATGTCAAAATGTAAAAATAAGCTCAAAGGGATGTAGTCTCCAGTTCAGCGAACTTTTGTTATCCAATTCCCTTACTGTATATATCTGGCCACTATTACAGTACAAGACAGTGAAAGGCTGTTTACCTGATATGCAGGAGTAGACTGGTAGTAACATTTGCTCCTTTGCAACTATGAAACTCGTACTCTGGATATTAATTTTAAGTTTTTTTTGCCGAGTGGAAAGGAAAACCATTTTAATTACCAACCCTAGAGAAGCTGAGACTGTGGGAGCCTCGCGATCAGAGAATGGACCTACCCACTAAAACCCTTCCATTGGAAAGGAAGAAGGATAAAGAATAGGTGTGAAATCGGTGATAACGAGGTCCCGCATATGACTCACGTTAATAGAGCGAAAGATGGAAAAATGCCGTCCAATGGACGGGAGCGGGTAGAATGTAGGATTCTATCAAGGCTACAGTCAGGACAACTGCCCTGGATGTAGTCTAGATGCTCGAGGGAGACAATATTGGGCTAGAAAGGAATTTAGCGTAGATTTTATTCATTCCGAAGACTTCGTCAATTTTGGTGTTACTGGTCAAAAATATTGCTTTATTAGGTAAATTATTTCTTGGTATGCTTATTGTCGTTGCATGCATTGGTCGTAGTGAGCTGACCATTTATATTGAAGTAAAGTTAGAATTTATAACAATGTCGAATACACGTAAAATGGAAAATATCGGGAAATCCACAACAATATGGGAACTA
Organism: Deroplatys truncata; assembly: GCA_030765065.1. Taxonomy (NCBI): domain Eukaryota; kingdom Metazoa; phylum Arthropoda; class Insecta; order Mantodea; family Mantidae; genus Deroplatys; species Deroplatys truncata. The sequence goes on along the minus strand of CM060978.1, from coordinate 212,223,977 downwards.
GGAACAACACTTGATGAAGTTTAGAAGGTTAAAAACGGTAAAACTGAGGAAAATTGTTTTAAAAGCTTACTTTCTTAATGATTTCAAAATTATTAAGAAATATATCATTGTTCCTACGAAAGAGTTTCCAAAGAATATGATGCTGTATTTAAGGTAGGTTGAAATAATAATAGAAGTGTTTGGGCTTCTCTAACTCTGACTGTATCTCCAAAGTAAGCATTGTTTTATTCAACATCCCAGTATAGGCAAGGACGACCAACCTCAGTCACTATATGCATCTAGCAAAGTTCTAGGTCCTGTAGGCATACCCCAACAACTGGTAGATCCTGACCGAACCGCAGTGTGGAGAGGGTTGGAGAAGATAAGCCGTCTTCCTTCACGCCTGGGTGAGATCTCGTAAGTGTTGCCTATGCAAGCAGGCGTAAGCAGGAGTGGATCGAAAACTGTACACCTCTAATAGTGCATATGGAATGTGTATGATTTTTGCATTGGTAGAGAAGGTCATAAAAATACACATATTTTGTCATTTAAGCAATAAACACATAGTGATGACGAGGCATAGGAACTCTTATTCCGTTAGGTTTAAGTTATTTACAGTTCAAAGCATTATCACTACATATAGTGTAAAACAACAGAGGCGAAGACCCACTGAAAATTAGGTGACAACATGTCTGAGTACTGACTGCAAACGCCAAAAGACTGTATGAGGAATAGGGTGTGGTTTGTTATTTGTGACGTCGCTGACTACAGTCCATTGACAGTTCACCCTATTTCCTTCTGTCCTGGTTTAATCTTAACAATTTCTATATCTGTTGATGGTGAGGCATCACCAGAAACAAATGAAAGCACTCCTACTGCTTAAATTATTACCTTTGTGTATATGTAATAAAGCAGGAAAAAATACAGCGAACTGGTGAAGAATTTCTAGCCCTACACTAGAACATATTTTAGGATTCTTCTGTGACTATGAACCATTCATAAGAGCGATGTGGTGAATAAGTAAAAATTGTTTAGTTTCCTAAAAGCAGCGTAGAAAATTAGCCAATATGTTTCGCATTATAGTGCATCCATTTGCAGACTTTAGAAATACGATGGATATAGCGAACATGTTAGACGGTTCATGCTGTTTATATCACTGCTATTACCGGCGAAGAAATATTTGAAAAGTTTATGTTGCAAAATTTCTAGAGCCAAACCAAATTAAATGAACACATTAAAACCGTATATAGCGTTGCAAAATAATTATGCTTAACCGCACAGCAAATAAACATTGTCACAAATAGAGTATAAATTACTAATGTTACAGAAAAGAGCATTTAGTAACACAGCATCATTTAGTCACGGAGAAATCAGCATTCGTATAACAATTGCTTGTAAAGTTTAAAATATTGACCATGTGTAATACTTTTATTAAAGTTCTACTTACGTTCAAACTGAGTTTTAATAAAAGTAACAAAAAATTTTTCGAAAATAAGTAGTGCCATTTTTAAGCCATACATAGCAATATTTATTTTAAAAATATCGTACATTATGAGCCAGCAAGGTTCCTAAAATATATCTAAGGAATCTCTAAGGTTTAAACGGCGAAAGCTTTGAAAATAGGAATTCTGGCTATATAGTAGAACCTTTTGAAACAACTAAATGGCTTACTGCAATTATTAGTTATAAATTTGAAGCTATAAATGCAGTGCCTTATTTTCGACTCCTGGCCGGCAGCTTGGCGGATGTAACTGCGCGCGCACAGAGCTTTTAATCAGTTCTGGCTCTCGCTGTTCTCCCTCCACTCCGCGCGTCAGTGCATTTGCGACTATTGTTAGCGCGAGTTCGTGTTTTGTTGTTTGTGGTTAAAGTGTAATAGTCCTGCTATAATGCCAAGAAGTGCGTTTATTTTACAACACCGCATATTCATTATGATTCCTACGTGCGAACTGAGTCTTGTAGACAAGTGACACGGCTGTTTATAGACAGATTCCCCGGAATCCGTGCACCTTCCAGAGAGAGTTCGTAGTAAACGGATTTAGAGAAACGGGTTTTGTTCTTGATAAGTGCCCATAGTAACTCGCCGTGTTCTTACAGAGGAAAAACTCGATGAAATAGGACAAAGTTTAGAACATAACCAAAAAAATCTCTGAGTAGGTTATCACAGGAAACGGCAGTTTCACAATTCTCACCTTGGAAAGCCACTAAACATTTAAAACTACAACCTTATAACATAATTTTAGTTCAGAAACTGCAACCACTGTGAGTAGAGTACATTTCTACAATTGGATGTCAGGTAAAGTTTATGATGGCTCCATGGACTTAAAGTTAATTCTTTTCACAGACGAAGCTTGGTTTTCTTTAAATGGCCAAGTATCGACACAAAGCAACAGATAGTGGAGTGCAGAAAAACCCGACATTGTACACAAAATGCCATTGCATGACCAGAAAATTGGTGTTTGGTGTGCTGTGAATGCTTACCGAATTATAGGGCCTATGTTCTTTGAGGATACAGTTAATGGACAAGGGATATAATAATAATCAAACCATTCCTGAATATTTGTGTGACATTGAACGCACACAGGCATATTTTCATAAGTGTCTGCTACAGCACATACACCTGAGCTCTCGTTGAGATTAATTGCGGAAATTTTTGAAGATAGGGTCATCAATAAAGAACTATGGCCACCGCGCTCCCCAGACTTTACGAAATGCGACTTTTATTTATGGGGAAACTTAAAAAAAAATTAAGTGTATCGGAACCAAAAGTATATTGCAAGAATTGAAAGACAGTATCAAAGGAGAAATTACTGTAATTTCAGAAGAACAATTAATGTGTTAATGGAAATTTTCTTAAAAGGTGTGAGAGATGCGTGGCAGCACAAGGACATCATTTCCAACACCTGTGATAAAAGTATGTGGTTATTGTATGCATGTATGAATGTAAATCTATGCGCGAAGCAGCCGGCCAGGAGTCAGAAATAAGGCGCTGTAATATTTAAAATTAAGTTCTATACACCGCTAATAAGATGTATAAAACTGCTGTATGATGTTAGTTTTGTAGAGTTCAATTCCATGAAGATTCGTCGGGAGATGTTTTATAAGTATCCACATATTGTGTAGCACAATACTAGAATACAAAGAAAAACTAAAATTTTATAAAACTTTTAGGTGTCCCAATATTAACTTAGATTGAAAATTTATCATTGGCCCAATCAGCTAAAAGGAGAATAGAAACTAATGAGCCGAAGTTCCTTCGAAGTGCTGCTGGTCTTACACTTTCATAAAAGAAATGCAGACATACGCCAAGCAATAAACATACTCAACCTTAATGATAGAATACAAAAGCAGAACCAGGGATATATTATACATATATAGAGGAATTATACATATGAAAGGGGGACCATGCACATAAGAATTGTACAGTAATAATTTAATTCACTAACATGTTAAAATATTCAACATATAATATTTGTACAGAGCTGATTGTAAGAAACGGGCGAGCTAACAAGAATTCCAAGAAATCATAAAGACCGTACCTATCACCGAGCGGTACAACGCTACATGATGCCGCCTAAGCGCACGGATTTGAAGCCACACATTCTCATACCTGTCAGCGTAACGCGGCCTCAGGGCCAATAGGAAATGTTACATTTTCAAACGCGGAGGTGAGCGTCACTAGGCTCCCGTATATAAGGGCAGACAAAGCCTCAGAGCCTGCTCTTATTCTAAATCTAGCTCATCGAGAGGTCACGTCGACAGGAGGTGCTACAGATGCACGTGGGTGCACAAGGGTGGGGTGTGTGTGAATATAGCTAGGCTCCCGACTAACTTACCGTGGTGGGATTATAACAATAATGGGAAAAGCTAGCCGCCCATAAACATTCAAACTGTGAAATAAACTTCATTGATTTATCGAAACTTGCAGTGTATTTTTAACTTGCCTCACCCACTAGAGCCTGAGATTTAATAATTAGAGAAAGCTAGGAATGGAATACACAGCAACCGACGAGCACTAATAGCCGAGGAAGAACAACACTGCAATAGGCAACAACGACCCAAGGATCATCGATTTCCCGCTACAAATAGCGCCCAACGTCGATTTCCCGCTACATACCATCATATTAGAAGAATGAAAAGTGACCGAGCGGATAATTAAACATATTTTTCAATGCCATCAAGAGGACATAGAAATGTCGGAAGACCGAGGGCAAGATAGACGACATAGACTTTCAAGACGGAACAAGCCAATTGGCTAATCCGTGTAGACAAAGAAGATTGCAAAATAAAGAAATTCTTTTGTTCCAAAAGAAACGTTAGCATATGGGTACTCATAATCTTGTGTACCTTGCATTTTCAAATGCTCAGCACCTTTTTTTTTTGATGCAGTATTTTTAACACTTGAATAATTTCAATTAAATTATAGAATATGTAAATTCAGTAACAGCCCGCCTTGAAGCAATATGTATGTAATAATTTGTAAAAATGTATGTAAGTCATTGCAAATGCTTATGTTATTGTAAACATGTACAATAATGTTATTTGAATGTATTTCGTAATTTAATAATGTAAGAGCTGTGAGAATAATAAGGTTAAAGTTGCTAACAATGAGGTAACAATGAGGTAACCTTGAGGCAATAATAAGTTTGAGAGTTTAAATGCTGCTAGTCATGATTAGGACAGCAATAATGTAAAGTTTGTGACAGTTTAAAATTAGCCAATCAATAGCCATAAAAAGCTTTAGTAAAATGCAGGTATTCTATTGGACTAGGATTAGCCAATCAGAGACTTGAAATACAAAAAGTTAAAAGTTTATACGGTTGCAGACCTTGGTAGTAACTGGATGCAAGATGTGCTCTTTAGAGAAATATTACGTATTCGTGTGAGACGTAAAATAAGTATACGCGATAAAAAGGTGCAAGTATTAAATAAAACAATCTCACAGCTCTTGATATCAGTGTACTGCTATGTAATTTGTGTCAAGGATTAATAAAAAGAAGTGAATTTAAACTTAAAATCTGTGTAAGCCTACATTCTTGTCGCACCTTGCCCTGATTAAGAGAAACGTGTCTCTAAAGTAATACTGACGCAGCCGAGGCAAACATAAACATTAATACTATCTATAGAATCAGTTTAATAACAAAGTTAATAAATATTTTTTGTTAAACTTCGAGCGTAACAACAAAAATACATCTTAAAATCGGCTTTTCATACGTAGCAGCATATTACGTAACAAACAATCTACTTCAAATTAACGCCCAAAGCGTGGTGAAAACTTCAACAACTAAACATCTTCAAATTGACGTCCATGCATTTAGCTAAAAAAATAAACTCAAAGAACAATACTTCTTCATCTTTCACTCGGTGTTCTTCAGTTGTTATTCCCACGTTGTCGACCCATTTTCGTAAACGATGTGAGAATGTAAACGCTGCATCATATTCTAAAATGAAATTTGTGCTTCGGGCTGCAATCTGGAAAACGTCACGAATTACGGAGTAAAGAAGGATTGCTTCAACGTGACTATGCCAGACAGCTCTCAACTGAAATATCTAGCAGAGAACTGAACGTCTTGAACATCCACCTTACATCCCCATATTGCCCCTAGCAAATTTCATTTGTTTGATCCCCTGAAATACTATGCTGTTGATTCACGAATAACAAGAGGTTTAAATTGAAAATATGAGCTGTGTTGAGAGAGCAGGTCTCAAGACTCCTATGCGACAGTTGTGGGTCTGATAAGGCAGGGAGTATATTAAAAATGTAGGTATATGCAACTACTATAATGCAAGTGTCCAGGAAAGTATTTGATTTTAATTTTTACCAATTTATCTCATTTAATTAGTCGTGGTAGCATCTAAGCGTTCACCCACTGACCGGATAAAACCAGAAAAAAACCAATGTCAGAGTAATCGACTCAACTGGAAACGAACCTGGAGCCTCCGGAATGCAAGCCTCAAATGTCACTGCGAAGCATTTCGCTCGGTGACCCATAACACACCGATATAGGGATAGCCCATGGTCCTAGTGACAAGATCGTTAGTTGATGTGGTGGAGCGTCGTTTTTACCGTAATAGGAATTTAGCTTTCGATTCAGATCCTTATCAGTTCGAACTTTTAGGACAAGGGCGTTGTTTTTTATAATATTGTTTAAGTACATTGACAAGCGATTTTTCTTTTCTTTTTGAAAATGCATGTTTTAGAAACGTAAAGAATATAGTCTCAAAAGCTCTATATACCCTTTTTATATATTGTAAGCGGTGCCATATTGCTAAATAGTTAAATGGACGGTGCCACTTCAAATGTCGGTGTGTGGCTTTAAATGTCGCACCTTAATCTTTAAATGCAATTTATCACTCATCTTGTTGTTGTTTACTTTCCTTTTTATAACAAACGGGTGCATTCAGACACAAAGCTATTAAAATACACTGATATAAATCTTAGTATGCATTTTGGAGCTAAAACTGTAAATTTCAAATTATAAATTCCATTAATATCTTACGAATTTTTAACTAATTTTTTTTCTTCAGGATTTTGCTACGTCTATAATTTAAGGAAAATTATTTCTATCCTGGGCATTATGCTTAAAATTTTGAAAGGAAATTATTCTGTATGTGAAAGAATCAAAATAAAAAGATGTAAGTAAAACTGTATTTGGGGGAAATAAGTGAGACTTTTGAAAAAAATTATATATATAATTAATATTGTGTCCTTAAATCACTGAATAAAGCCTACTCTAATTATCAGTTCCACACAGCTTAGCTTAGATCTCAGAAGTAGATTTGAGGAAATAAAAACATTAGCACTTCCCGGGTTCTTAAATCATTAATCGGCTTAATTGCTCTGGTTAGTGTTTGTCCTCCTCTTGCGCTTCTTAATGGGGGGAAAACTTATAATTAAAACATCATGCTCTGTTATTACGAGACATCAATCACCTAGTTTAAGCGGGCGCTAGTGTTCTATATAACATTAACTTACTTTTACCTTATAAAAGGGAGATTAAAAGCCCTTTCCCAACAATGTAAAATCTGCTAAATTTCATAAATTATAAACTATTCAAGATATTATGTTGTAAGTTTCACAGGACGTACATTCATGCCTTCTAAGTTCACTGATATGTGTTTTTGGCATGGATGGATTTGTTGAGAAATATACATGATTATACTTTGATTAAATTTGGTCTGAAATTATTTTAAAACACATAAGAAGCACTTTATTAGCACCTCAACAGCACATAAGAGCTACGTTTTATCCTCCAAAAGTTTGATTTCTCTATCTTCGTAATTTCTGAGAAAACGAATCATTTATATTTCACAATATCATTCACAGAAAAACAAAAGTGTCAAAACAAAAATGAAGAAAATTAACCCGCACATATTTGCAAAATGGGTACAAAGAAGCTGCCATATTTAATAGTAGTATCAATTTGTAGAGCAAAACTTTCCCATGATGCCAGGTTAAAGCTTACATCTCTACTAAAAAAATGTGTGGAGTTACGATTTTCTTCATGATCTGATGCAGAATTTTTAGTACAAAATAGCAGATGCAGTACTATTTTTTTTAAATATAATTGTGTCTACAGTGATAAAATATATATCAAATTAAATAGGCAATCCCGCCTTAAACCCAGTACGGAACGTCTCGGCGATGTTCGTGGTTACGAGTCCTTTTATAATCTGTTCTACGAAATACGTTCACCACCAGCTAGGTATGTAACAAGTGACCTGCAGACTCAGCCGTAGGCCCTTAGGACAGAATAAGGAGCTTAAGACATGGGCAGGAGCGTTACCCTGAGTTTTCAATGCCCCCGGAACGTGCATTCCTCCCCGAGCGCTTCCTAGGGGAATACTCTTACGCTGAGTTACGTGATCCAACATGCATCCGGTATTTTCCAGGTCGTTAGAATACACATATTACTATCTTTAAAATAACTTGGTTAATTATTAATAATTTGGAATGGTTGTCTTTTAGTTGCACTTGGATGAAAATGCCTTTCTCACTACAAAGGTTTACAGGTTTCTTTAGCATAGGGCTTACAGAAGCTTAATTAATATAATGTAATTGAATTCTTGATTGATTTGTGCTTTTTTATATTATTAACTTTTCAAATTTAACAATATAATAAAGTATTTCGATAAACAATTGCATCGTATTCGTTTATATATACATTAGTGGATAATAAAATTAATGTACAAAGTTCTATATTTAAATTAATAGCCCAATCGTATCAATGCCGTCTATACTTAACAAAAGCTATAGCTTCCTTTGAAGCTCATAACGGTAACAGCCATGATCATTAATACAGTGATAAAGTGGTGTCAAATTTAAATTATAGTGCTTGTGCAGAGTTATGTATATAGCATATGCTCTGATGGGCTCTTTTCAAGTTCAGTTTAATATCCGCGACATCGCATAGGCACAACCATTGAATTTGGAAGGTTATATTGTTATATCTTACAAAAAATTTGAAGATTAAAGTTAATTCACTTTTAGTTTCTGTATATTACGTACCTATAGTAAGTAGAGGAAGTATTTGTATTTCACCCAAAAATTAGTCGATATTTCACCGAAATACATGTTTTGAAGTCCCCGAACAAAAAAGAATCGTAGAATAACATCAATTTGTGTCTGTGTGTATATGTAGCATAACTAAAATAGAAAATTCGATCAAATATGAACCTTAATATTTATGTTCAAGGCCTTCCAAGAATGCAACACGAAGATTTCTGAGAAACTCCCCTCCCGAACTACGCTTATAAGGAAACGTTTTAATTGAACTAATTTTGCTTCCACACAAGCGGTGTGTAGGACAAGGCTAGGAAGACTGAAAAATTTAATTTTCATAGTAGAATTTGAACCACGGATATTCCAGTTTTCATCCGAAAACTGAGCTACTACGGCAATATGCCGACAGAACTTTAAATTCCCCAGCTGACTCGCATTTTTCCCGGTAAACCACAATAAGATCTCAAATTATTTTGAGATGACATACCCCAATGGTGACTTACAATGTCGTAATAAGTCCCGGGATTCATAGTTTAACCAACTATTAGGTCAATTAATGGGATGAAATGTTACACAAGACGTGTGCAGGACGAGGCTGGAGAGGTACAATGCCGTTGTTTTAAGGCGAGGCTACAGACAGACTACGAGTGTATACGTAGCACCTAAACTGCAGTGCCCTCGGTAGTTTTCACATGCACAATACGTTCAAGGTTATCTTAATCCGTTGCGCTTGAGACGCTGCCTTCGGTTAGTGGTGTAAAGAAGGAAAGTAGATCTCAAAGGCGGAAGTTTATTCAAGACATCTTTGTTGCGTGTGATTTGTTTAAGAGTGTTAAATGTCTTGTTATTACTCCACTGCAATGCCTGTCAACAAATTCACGCTTGAACAACGAATTTTTATGTACGATACATACGTAAAAACCGAATCATGTAGACAGGTGTGTAGATAATTTAAAGGGAAATTTACTGGCATTCCAGTTCCGGGTAGACACACTGTGAGACGCCTGGTTAATAAGTTTAGGGCAACGGAACGCTGAAGGTTAAACCTAAGAAACGAAAACGACATGTTATAATGTAAAAATCCAATGTGTTATACTCACATGATTTTCTCCACTCTTGTACAAACTATTTTTACAAATGCTTATTCTCCATATGCTTCATGTTAATCGAGATCCCGAGATGTTAATCTTATTGCTAGTTTTCTTGTAGATGCAAAGGGAATTGCTAGGCTTTAAGCGATAGTCAAATGTTTTAAAAGCTGGTTGCTATGTGGAACATTCCATTCTCTTTGCATTACCAAGGCAAAAAAAAAAAAGAATAACGAATTCCCATTTGAGAAAAGTATAAGTATTGGAAAATTTAAGGGAATAACAAGCAATATCTCGAAAATGGTTCACTCAACAAAACAAATGTATATAACAAATTCTGTATTTTAACGCGATCTACATTTTTTTTGTGTAGTAAAATTTTGTCTATCTCTTATGGTTTACCAATTATGCAAAAGTCGTTCACAAAGAAGAATACTTTTAGAGACATTTCCAGAAAATTCGGGATACACATTTTATTTGTTATGAAAGTATCTTAAATATATGATATTTTAATCATAATCATTAGAGCCATTTTTCAGAATTTTAAAATTTTCGCAAAATGTTCCATGTAAAGTGTAATCTGCTGTGGGGTGATCTTTTTGAAACCTTCATGTCGCATCTCTGGAAGATACTGAACCTAAATACCAAGTTTGGTGTTTATCTGACTGCTCGTTTCTGAGTTATGCCTTTCACAGACAGACACATGGACATGTTTACAAAAATCCTTTTTTTTTTTTGGATTCAGGAGGCCTCAAAACATGTATTTCGGTATCGAATTTTTAGTGGAATGCAATACTTCCCCTACTACTATACGTAGTAGAGAAAGTAAAAATTGAGGAAATTGGTGCATCTATCTGTGAGGCAACCTAAAAATAAAGTTAACAGGGACAATCCTCACACCATAGATGAACTTAAGAAGAACAATATAAGAACAAAAAGTATGAATATTACGCAAGAAGAACTTATGCGTGTGAATGGAAATTTCTTTCCAAAGTTACCAGGAATGTCTTCACGCAGATGGACCCACTTCCAACACCACCTATAACAAGCTTGGTACGCGTTATATGTATGTTACTATCACTCGTAAGTAACGCGGGCATCACAGAACAAAAAACGTCCAGTGTAGTAGACAGTGCGCAGAGCACACATATGTGCGATCCATGGCCTCACCATAAAACGACCGCACTGCAGAATCGGACGACTGAACCTCAATAAAATTAATTATTTTTTTATTTTTTAAAGAATAATTGTAAATATTTGTATTAAAATCTCATAAGTTTAAGCTATTTTCATGACACATAAAATGTAAATATTGAATTTTCTGGGAATATCCTGTGAAGTCCTTTTACTGTGAAAGACCTATTTATTCTAACCCGTCAGAGAGACGAAATATTACAGCACAAGAATATGTAGATCTGGTTAAAGCACACAATTTATATCACATATCTAAAATTTTTGTAGCGTTTATCATTTCCGATATATTCTTTATTGCTGGTCTGGATTTCCAAATACTTTCTACCTTTCTGTACTGCAAATTAGTATTGGATTTCTTCTCTTTCCTTCGTTTCCATGTTTCTGCAAAGAGAACGGAATTTCAAAGCCATTACATGACGACAACTTTTAAAATATTTGACTATCGCTTAGCTTATTTCTCTTATACTTACAAGGAAACGTATAAATTAGTAATTAAAGTGTACCTGTATTAATAAAATGTAGATAGAAGAATAAGCTTTGGTAAGAATAGTTTGAGGAGGAGTGGATAGAGAAAGTCATATGAATGCTGAGAAAGGAGTATTTTATAAGGAGTTGTATCGTATTTCAACTGTTGGGGAGCCGAACTTATAGTAGTTGCAACCGCACGTATAGTAAACAGTTTCCGGTAGCCTTCGCCCCAAATGTACTTTCAGGTGGCCTTTGCCCCAAGTTTAAAACAGATATTAACTTTGTAATTTAACTGTTTCTTTAAATATTATATATTTATGTTTGCCTCGGCTGCGTCAGTATTATTGTTAGAGACACGTTTCTCTTAGCAGGGTTGTGGTGCGACTGAAGAATGTAGGCTTACATAATTATAATTTTACTTTACTCCTTTCATTAATGCTTGATACGATTTAAATAACACTTCACTGATATAGAGAGCTGTGAGATTCTTTAATTAATTACTTGCACTTTTTAACATGTAAAACTATTTTCGTCTCACACGAATACGTATTAAATTTCCTGAGGACACTTTTTGTGTCTGGTTAGTAACGCTGTCTGCAGGCAACTGAACTCTAAATTTGTAAAATTTTCTCCTTTTCAGTTTCTGATTGGCTAAACCTACTCCAATAGAATATCGTAATTTAACTAAAGCTTTTTCTGATTGTTGATTGGCTATTTTATAAACTGTCACTAAAATTTACATTATTGTCGCTCCAATAATAACTAGTTACATTATTAAATATTCTTAAATTCATTATTGCCTCAAAGTTACATCATTGTTACCTCATTGTTAGTAACGTTTAACACAGCTCCTACATTATTAAATTACGTAATACATTCAGATAACATTATTACACGTATACAATAATATAAACATTTACAAAAACTGTAGTATACACTTTTTATATATTGTTACATACACTTATTGCTTTAAGGCGGGCTGTTATTAAATTTATATAAATAGACTAAAATCATTTAAGCGTTAAAAATACTGCCTCAATGCACAAGTGAAGTTTGTTCTGTTCGTGGGGACCAGAACATCCCTCAGCTTTTAAAGTAGTTAATCAATGAGCAGATCTATCGCCATTGCATTGGTAACGATGATATAGATGCTAAGAGATCTTATAAATAACTGCATATAGGAAGCCTGAAATAAAATAAAGGAAAATAAAAAGGTAGATATTGGAAGTGCCCTGCTGCTTCTACTCATAAAGGAGGAATGCCGCGTGCGAATCATTTAATTGGAAAAAAGCGTTAGACGTGAGCAACATCAAAGGCACGTAAGCGAACTTTTTCACTGGTAAACGTTAACACCATAATCCAATTTTGTCAAAGGTGAGAAATATAACGAACAATGCCTTTTCAGCAGGTGATAAGCGTCATGATTCTTAAAAAGAAAGGCGAATGTAAAGGCAGTGGCAGCATTGCACTGAAATATACCCCACACACAGCTGAGGGCCACTTGCAAAACAACATCGAGTTGGCAGCTGATATAGCTACAGAATACTGATGCAGTAATTTGTATCACAAAAATGTAAATGTCAGAGTGATTGTAGTGTGAATATGCATTGTTGTGTGACATTGATTTGAGATGTTTGTTGATTGTAAAGATTGTTGAGAAGTGGGTTTATACGGCCTTACTGAAACTGACAATAATAGCGTGCAATAATGTAGCGAGGGGGTGAGCTGTTTATCATTATTAGAGACGAGCAAATGACGTCAGAGTGGCGTGTTTTTCTTAGAATTTTCGGGAACATTTTCCCTAGAGCATATGTTTTCGTAATTTTCATTGGATATAAATATAGACGCTAATGTTGGCGCGTTTTATTAACCAATAGAAGCTCGGTTATAAATCTTTGGGCATATCGGGCGAAGGAGTATAAATTCGTGTCAGGGTCAAGTTTTACGAGTCCAACAGAAGCATTCGCGTATAAGACATCGATGAATTCAACAGAAGCAGTCATGGTAAATACATCGCACGGTTTATCGATTTGCAGGTTACGCGTAGCAAATTTATAAAAATTCTCTTGTGTCGTAAAGTAAATTACACAAAAAGTTGAAGTACGCGAATTAACAATGGGCAGTAAAGAAGTTATTATAACAGTTTCAGTTTGGCGAGCGTCAAGATTAATAGGTGAAAGTGAATAATGTGTTACGACAATAAAAGTGTAAAACAAATTCTTTCATCAGTGTTATCGTTGGATAAAAACTCCTTTCCGTTTACACACCCTGTACAAGAGAAGTGCTTGACCGAGAAATCATAGCTAGCCGGAGAACAGTGAACCCAAAATTAAATACAATAACAGGCGCTCAGTAAAAGATAACACGAAGTGACCGCGGCAAATTGTATTCCATACGTGCGGCAGATAAACAGTAGCATATTTCGAACACAAACATTAATACCGCCGCAATACTGAACTTTCGGAAAAATCTCGATAAACGTCACTTTTTAAAAATGTGTATAGGAATAATCCTCAAATATTTTAGAACCAGAATACAATTGCAGTTCCCTCTTTTGCCAATTTAAAAACCCATACGTGTCGCTTACATGGATGTGTACAAGATAAGAATTTTTAAACCAGGTTTTCATATTATGTTTTTCAGAAATTTATGCCAGTTTATACTGTTCTATATTATGAAAATTTTGTAAGATGCATTTCAGATTTTCAAAATACCTTCTCTGAAAGAGAATGAAGGCTTCTTAATGAGTCCTTCGTATAAAACATAATTTTGAACTAACGAGCTTAAAACTTTGGTATCTGATTTAATTTTAGAAAATTAAAAATTGTATGCAATTTGTCTTTGAGCAAAAGCTTTAACGTTACGCAAAATGTATATTTTGGAGTAAAGATCTGTTTTTCAAAAATAATATTGGCAAATTTAAAGGCTTAAACTTCTTATCAAGGAATACATATATTAAAACAATAATTGCAAAGGAACCATGTTTGCTTTTCAATTTGACTTTCTCTAATATTAAGCTATAGTAAGCAGAGGAAGCATTAAACTCAACCCAAAAATTCGATGCCGAGGTTTTTATGGAAAACATATTTTAAGGCTCCTTGAATGAAAATACATTTTTAGAGCAGAGTCTCTCTCTCTCTCTCACTCTGTGTGTGTGTCAGAACAGCATAATCCAAAACAGGAAGCAGTTAATACCAAACTTGGTATTGAAGTTCAGCATCATCCAGGGATACAAGCAAAGATTTTCAGAAAATTCCACACCAAAACTACACTTAGCATGGGAAAAAATAATTTTCCCAAAAGTTACTCTAAGAATTTTGGATAAAATACCACATGCTTTAGATATTACCATAACAAATAAAATGTAAATATTGAAGTTTCTAGAAATAGTCTGCGAATCCCTCTTCATTCTGAATTAAATTGTAAGAGATAGCCATGCAAAAAATATAGATCTCGTTAAAACATTCAATAAATGCCAATATGTGTTTTTGTTGCATTAACTTGAGGCAGTATTTTTAACACCTAAAGGATATCAGTCTAATTATACAATATAAAATATAATAACAGCCCGCCTAAAAACAGTATGTGAATAATATATAAAATGTATGTAACAGTCATTGTATTATGTTTATTTTTATTATGTACGTGTATAATAATGTTATGTGAATGTATTCAGTAATTTAACAATGTAGGAGCTGTGTAAATAGAAGCCGAAGTTGCTAACAATGAACTAAGAATGACATAACCTTGAGGCAACAATAAATTAGAAAGTTTAATAATGGCTACTAATAATTCTTGGAACATTAATGTAATATTTTAAACAGATTATAAATAGTCAATCGAAAACCAAAAAAGCTTTAAGTAAAATAAAAGCATTGTATTGGAGCAAAATTAGCCAATCAGAGACTTGAAATAGAGAAATTTACAAATTTAAGCGGTAAACGCCAGAAGCTACTAGACATTTCGATACGGTACATTAAGTGTGAGACATAAAACTTCATTACGGCGAGAATAAAATAAAGTTTACATGTTAAAAAGTGCAATTAATAAATAATCTCACAGCTTTACAGTATGATCAGTGAAGTGTTATTCAATTGTGTGAAGGATTAATAAAAGGAGTGAAGTAAAAATTATAATTTGTGTAAGCCTACATTCTATAGACGTTCCAGCCCTGCTAAGAGATATGTGTTTCTGCAAATTACTACTGCGCAGCCGAGGTTACAAAGTTGTTTTTTAAACGTGGGTCGAAGGCCACCGGAAACTTTGTATCGCACGTGGCGTTACAGCCATCTTGAAAATTGTGGCCAAAACGTGGTGCTAATAACCTAAAGATTAACTACTTCAAACTCCATATTTCTAGGATATTCGTTATTATTAGTTTTAATTGTTAAATGCTTTACAATTCTTTTTTAAATTCCTAAGATGCTATTCGTAATTTTTTCTCGTGATCATGCAGAGAACATGGCATTTCCAAGCCATCACATACCCATGGATTTGAATATCGCTTAAGTCCACTGTATTCCCTTGTACCTGTAGCGAAATATGTAATAAAAATGTGTAATAAAAATTTCTGAAAATGCTTATCTCGTTTAACATTAAGCGGACAGAAGAATAAGCTTTTGCAAGGAATAGTTTAGGAGAGAGTGGGTAGAACAGGTCATGTGAATGTAACAATCAGATTTTTAATTTTATTTGCTTGGAAAGTTAAATATGTGGAGCCATGGAAATTGACTTATTAGAATTGAGTTCATCGAGCGGAATGACTCAGACTGCAACGTCTACGGCCCGCATTCGGGAGATCGAGGGTTCAAACTCCCGGGGCCGACCAATCTGACTGGATTTTCGCTGTTTTCCTCGGTTGCTAGGCGAATACCCATTTGGATAATTTGCTTCGCGAATTTTCCTATCATTCCTTGGAATTGAATGTGTATCGTAGGGGACTCGGCACCGCTACAGTGAATTCGGATATTGTACCTATGCCCTTCGAGAGGACACACCGGTCTGCCGGAACCAGGAGTGACGGCACAGCAATAATAGGGTCCCTATGTTTTCCAGACTGAGACGCTCCGGCAGTGATAGACGCCGGGCACCCCGCCCCTCACATGAAGTCCAACGCTCCAAAAAAGTGCGGTCCGTATACCCCGGCACGCAGTCGAAGGGTGAGGAATGGAGAAAGTTTAAAGAGAGTACGCCTTTCCCTGCCACCTGTACCAAAGCACCATTGCCGACACTTTCAACCCTGAAATAGACCTAATGGGGTAAAGGATGAATGAAATGATTATGGAGGGACGTGAAATTCAAGCGATGAGAGAAACCACTACTATTCCCCTCACGACCAGGGAAAACCCCGAAAACACCATTGGGTCAGAGTGAGCGGTAACCGGAAATCGAATGCGAATCGCACGAGATACCGCGGCGCCACCTCGCTCGGTTATCATCCCTTTCATCCCTACATTTCATTTCCTTCTTTTCACTATCATACCAGGCATTGGGCTGATCACTCATTCTTGATATACTATGATCCGGAGTTTGCGCGCTTCTCAACAGGACACTCACCCAAGGCATTGGCTTCTAAGTCCGTGTACTTTCCATAAGAAGAGTAATCCGTTAAAGAAGAAGAGTTGAGTTAAACAAAAAGCTTCAAATTTATTGAAATTTGGAAAAATTAGTAGTTTTAATATCAAGTAGGCCAAAACATCGTCTCCATTAATACTATATTTCGCAAACAACTGCAGGTAACGGTGAATTCTAAGCAGAGTATAAAGTTTAATTTTTATTACAAAATACAGCATATACTCCTTTAAATTCTTTGAAGTCGTGTGCTTCACAGTGAGTTTGAGATAGTGCACGTAGTGTCAAATGTTACTCAAAAAGCAAAATTTAGTTAGTTACAGTTACATCAACAAGCTCAAGTCATCTGCGAATTTTATGTCTTTATTACAGTTGCAGTTTTTGGTTAGAACAGAGGGTTCATCTCATTGTCTAGAACAGGTAAATCCTAGATAACTCTTTCGAAGTCATACGTATAGCATGCTTTGGGTATAGGGTATTTTATAGTGATTCTGATAAATGTTTTTAATTTGAAATAATTTTGAAGGTAGCAGTAATTAACAACAATTAATAATATCGCTGCAAGGTATTCATACAATCCTAGCTTAATGAACTGCCAATTTACATTCAGTGTATATAGGATTCATAGAGCCGACGAGGAAACTAGTTTACGTATTATGTACACTGACATGCACATCGCTAGTGTTCTTCACTCTGTAAGGTTTCCCCTTCAGGTAACCAATCTTTGACGCAATCCAGTCAATATCATTTCTCTATGTGAGTGACCCAAAAAAATAAAAATCTGATGTGTTGCACTCACATGACTTTCTCTACTCGTGTACAAACTATTTTTACAAACGCTTATTCTCCATATGTTTCATGTTAATCGAGATATCGAGATGTTAATCTTATTGCTAATTTTCTTGTAGATGCAAGGGGAATTGGTAGGCTTTAAGCGATAGTCAAATATTTTAAGAACTGATTGCTATGTGGCGTATTCCACTCTCTTTGCATTGCCAGGACAAAAAAATGAGTAACAAATTTCCATTTGAGAAAAAGTATAAGTATTGGAAAATTTAAGGGAATAACAAGCAATATCTCGAAAATGGTTCACTCTACAAAAAAATGTATATGACATAAATTGTGTATTTTAACGCGATCTACATTTTTGTGCAGTAAAATTTTGCCTATATCTTATGGTTTACCAGTTATGCAAAAGTCATCCACAATGAAGAATACTTTTGGAGGCATTTCCGGAAAATTCAAGATAGTTTTATTTGTCATGAAAGTATCTTAAATATATGATATTTTAATGAGAATTGTTAGAGCCATTTTTGAGAAAATTAAAATTTTCGAAAAATGTTCCATTTAAAGGTTAATCTGGGGTGGGGGGATTTTCTTTAAAACCTTCGTGTCGCATCTCTGGAAGATACTGAACCCATATACCAAGTTTGATGTTTATCCGACTGTTCGTTTCTGAGTTATGCTGTTCACAGACAGGCAGACACACAGTGACACACACGGACATATTTCCAAAAATACTTTTTGGATTCAGGAGGCTACAAAACATGTATTTTCGATGAAATCTCGGTATAGAATTTTTGAGTGGATTGCAACACTTACTCTACGTAGTAGAGAAGGTAAAAATCAGGGACGAAAACGAACAATGAACATAATTTCAATATAATTTGGTCTTCTAGAGCAATCGATAACGAATTTTTGTTTGGCATTAAAATGAACAACTATGACTTTTTATGAGAGATTTCATCAGGAAATGGAGACGAAGGCTAAACCTATTGCTGCCATTGAACCGTAATAATTAAATCGAAACTATGGGTGTGTAACATGAAAATTGAAGATTTAAGTGTATTAAAATAAAAAAAGAACAAAGCAACAAGATTTTAACTTTCATATTTACTTCTGTATTCTATTATATTTTATTTTGGCAACAGAATTCAAAAGGTACGACCTTATTTTCGGGGAGGATAGTACTCTGCCAATCCGGTGGCTAGAATTATGCTGGAAGAGCAGAGGAGATAATGCTGACAGGGTAGGACTAGATCTAACAGTACCAATATAAGCAGCTGCGTCCCATTAAAGCTGCGTTGTTCTTCTTAAGCAATTCAGTATTCATTTTAAAGTTTGGAATGGGCACATAATTACATTGTGGTATTGCAATGTTCATATTGAAGTTAAACAGGCCTGGTTAGGATTAACAAATGAGCAATATGTTCAAAATTTAACGTGAAAATAATCCACAAAATTATCGAATAAACGCTTAATTGCACACCACTGATAAGCAAATACAGGGGCAGAGGTTGAGGAAGGCATAGGGTGACATATTCCCCCATCCCGGTATGTGAAACAGAATATAATGATATCGCCCACAAAATATGTATTTAGGTTTTACTTATTATGAGTCAGGAAATTTTAATTGCGAATGGAAATTAGAATTAAGCACACACATACAACATTCTACTTATAGCGAACCACCTTAACGTAAGCCTTTAACAATTGTACATAGGATCCAATCATATAAATACGAGTTTGTATCGTGCACGCTCCACAACAAGCAAGTTTCCTTGCTTCCGTACAGTTTTTTTTTTAAAGTAGTTCCTTTAGTTCTTAGAAATTAAAGTTGAAATAATTCTAGCTCTAAGTTTATTAAAGTATCACTTCTTAGGGAAACATTATATTTTTATTCTGCCGCTTTTGTTCCTGTAACGTTTTATTTTCACTTTGTACTCTACAATGCTTACTCCAATTTCGTGCAAACACTTGTTAAATGTAGGTGTTATATATGCATAATTTGAAAATGTCCACCACGTGGCCCAAACAAACCGTATTTGCAGGTTTATGCCTTCCGCATACATAAGTGTAAGAGAAGTTGCCGCGTCATGATCTTAAAAGGGACAGTGCAGGTACTAAGTCGGATTCAGCCCTTTTTGAGAGAGACATGACAGAATATCAGAGAGGGAGACCTTGAAGATGGGGTAGAGAAGTGCCATGGCTGTCCACCTGAACCCAATCAATGCGCCTGACCGGCACCACCGGCAGCAACCAAAAATACGTGTAATGACGGAGGTGCTTATGCGGGACTCCACAATCCTTTCCTTCACTTATTCCTATCCACCACTTGGACTTCCTTACCACAACAGGCGAAATAAACCAACTCTTTCTTCCCTTCCAACTCTACAACTATCTCCCCTATCCAAAAAAAGCTAAGTCGGTACCCGCACCAAGGATGTTGACGAAGCCTCCGCCTGGCGGATGTGAGCGTCGCAGTCTGGGAGTTCTGGCCGTTTGCTGTACAGCGACGACCAGGAGTCTAGGTGTTTAAAGTTCCGGAGTTCTGTCAGTGTAGTTTCCCCCACCTCGGTGGGAGGCGGGTACAATTAAGGGGGAGATGGCGAAGAGGAAGCAACGCAGAGCCGCCGAAGCTGCTAAGGCAGGAACCTCCTCTAGTGCCTCGGCATCTGGCGAGGTAAATTCGATGCAGCCGCCGCAGCCCGGGCCAACCTACCCCTCGGTCGCAGCTTCGCCGCCGCCACCGTACTTCGCCGATGCTGCAGCAGCAGTCGCCGCCACACTCACCGGCATCCACGCTGTCGGTTCTGGGAGCTTCCCAGCCTGTGCTTCAAGGGAGGTACAGTGCTGTCATCAGAGGGGTCCCGAGGGACCTGCCAGCCAGGTTCCTCACCACCGCAGTTCACCAACAGTGAGCTTCAGCCTTGAAGACCACCAGGATCATCGGAGCACAGGGACTCACGTCGCTCGTCAGGATGGAGTTTGTAGAACCTGGCGACTACGAAGCTGCCTTGAGGACGGGCCTGCCCTTGTTAGGACGGTGCTTACGCATCGACGCCAGCCGAGTTGAAAGTCAGGTGCCCTGCCGGCGCTGCTGTGCATACGGGCACAATGAAACATTCCGTACAGCGGAACCAAGGTGCCACCACTGTGGCGCCTGTAGCATCACTTCTTCGTGCAAGCAGCACGATCTGCGCCGTCGCCGCCGCTATTATGCAACTTGTGGAGGGACGACTCATTTCACCGGCCAAGCGCTCTACTCCCTGCAACCTCGCAGAAGGCATTGCGGAAGCCGCCTGCTCCTTCCACGTCGCCGCAAATGACACCACCACCACCACTACAGCCTACAACAGTCACCTTAGAACGATCATCAGCACGTTCGACTGGAGCAGTGATGCGGAAGGCCTTCCCGGATCTTCATGCAGAATTACTGAACTTCGGTGCCCGCTTAGCCGCTCTGGAAGACTCCATAGCAGACATCACTCAGAAACTCCAAGAACTTCAGTATCTCCAAACACTCGTTGACCTCAACCATCAGACCATTACCACCGAAGTTCCAGCCCTACTAGAGAGTCCACGACCGCCTCTACGCCGTGGAGAGCTTGTCAGCGAACTTCAAGATGCCGCCGAACAGAAGACACCACCGACACTAACCTTTACCACTACCACCAGGAATCCTTTCTATCCTCGCCTAAACCTCGATGAGGGGGCAGGCTAGGCCCTGGTCAAGCATGTCTCCCGGCACACAACCCTTACTCCTCTGGCGACCACACTGCGGCCCAGTTACACCATCACCTTGGAATGCGTGGGTGCTATAGGCGCTACCGCAGCAAACCTTCTCCTTACAATCCGGTGGAGGAGCTTTTAGTGGGTATGCCTACATTGGTGAGTCCCACACTGCAGTTCTGACTACCATCGTGGCTGGGGTTAGTGATTAAATCATTTTCTCCTCCTCTTGAAAAAAAAATACGAAGCGAGGTCACTGGGGTAGTGCTTTTCCTCTGTATGTGTTTACTTCGTGATTTGGTATTGAAACGTCACCTGGTCGCCTGCTTCACTTTTAGCCGTAAGATTCAGGCAAATAGGTAACATGTACACCAACAATGAATACACAAATATTGTTATGATCCACGGGAAGACGCATCGAAATGCGGTTGAGGTTCGAAGACTGTACTGAACGTTTT
Source organism: Deroplatys truncata (assembly GCA_030765065.1). Lineage (NCBI taxonomy): Eukaryota > Metazoa > Arthropoda > Insecta > Mantodea > Mantidae > Deroplatys > Deroplatys truncata. The sequence goes on along the minus strand of CM060978.1, from coordinate 212,202,204 downwards.
CCGACGTGACGTGTGCCTTCTTGCGCGCGTTATTCGACCTACAGAGATGCAATTAAGAACTTATAGTATTCCAGGTATTATTATTTATTTCCCATTCATTTTTCTCATGGTAGTTTCGAAAAAGAAGAGCTGCAAGCTAAACTGGAAGTTCCAGGACCTCAACACAACGGATTTTTAAGTAGTGAAAGCAGCAACTCCGCAAACTGCCCTTAACACCAACAGCTTTATGGGAACGATTTCCAGAATCACATACCCGTTTGCAGAAGGCTCTTAAAGAAAATAAACGAAAACCCGACTTTCATCAGCAGACATTTATGCGGAAATGAATGTTATTTCATTAATGACTTAATGCAAACAAACAACTTCTATTACATGGCTCCTGAGAATTCTGACTAAACTGTATTCACTCTCAAAACAAACCCACGTGGCCAGTGCACTGTGATACAACACGGTAACAATGTGCATTAATAATCCGAATTTTAGAATGAATATATTCTAAAATTGTATAACATTCTATACAAACACCTAAGGTTTTATTTAATGCTGATTTCTACTGTTAAACAGAGCTAAAATTCTAAGATGCAATTCGTTTGTGTCACCTGACATCTGGATATGCGCAGAATATTGTTTACATATTGTTTATAGCCAAAACCAGCAGTTTCTGTTTAGTATCATGACGGACGGTGAATTTGCTCTTGTGTTTTCGTCGAACTATGCAAAGCATTAGCTGAGCAAACCATACACTAGTAGTGAAAAAACAACAGTGTTGATTCTTTATTATAAGTTATGTGAGAAGTATCCAAACACTTTGTGTGAAAGAATGGTGAAATTAACTTCCGAGTTCACCGATGTTTCGAGTACAAGTATAAACAGTGCTCGTAAACGGCAAAAGTGGTTACACCCAAGAAAAACAGAAAGCATATGAAATCGCATATTAAATCGATTTTGAGAAGAGTGCAATTCATGTAACTGTGCACAACTTCTTTCTTAAATTACTGTTGATATTATGTCATTTACAGAGAGCAAATAAATGTTAAGTTATCGCATAACTGTTAATTATAAAAGATATGAGAAAAAAATAAAGTAACTATTATTATATTTGCAAACGTTTATTTTGCTTCAACTATCAATTTTATCACGTTTAACCCCTGACTGAAAATGCTAGTCACCAGTTCAGTTGTCGAAATAAGGGCTCTGTTCTTTTTGCACTACGTGTCGCGTGTACTCGCCACATGGTCTGAAAGTGTCGCAGTATTTCTTGTGCGAATGGCGGAAGGATACATTATAACGGTGCATTGGTCACCTGTGTTTTGTTTTGGTGCAGATCAACGTAAGAGTGAAAACAGAGTAGTTATGACCACATTACACGCAGGCTCAGTGGGTCATTCACATGCGGTACAGCATCTGGGGAGTCATCACTGGACCAGTTTGTCTTCTAGGCAAATTGGGCAGCTTTATTTGCAATTCCTCCAGAATGGGCTGAATATTGAGAACATTTTAGGGGACATTCCACTTTAATTAGTTCTAAATCACTAGTTTGAGCACAGTGGTACCCACCCAATTATTTTAGAGGAGTTAAAAGAAAGTCTCAACAGTGTGTATTCCGGACGGTGAATAGATCATGGGAGTTGCATTTGTGACCAGCGAGATCGTCCCCTGTGTTTTACTTTCTCTACTACGTATAGTAAGTAGGGGAAGTATTACATTCCACCCAAAAATTCGATACCGAGATTTCGCAGGAAATACATGTTTTGAGGTGCACTGAATGCATATAAAGTATTTTTTCAAACATGTCCGTGTATGTATCTGTGTGTCTGTGTGTGTCTGTCAGTGAACAGCATAACTCAGAAACGAAAAGTCAGATAAACACCAAACTTGGTATTTAGGTTCAGTATCTTGCAGAGATGCCAAGAAAATTCCCCCACCCCAGATTACACTTTACATGGAACCTGTTTCTAAAATTTTTATTTTCTCAAAAAAGACTAACGATTTTGAATACAGTTTCATATGTTTAAGACATTTTTATGGCAAATAGAATGTATATCTTGAATTTTCTGGGAATGTCTCCAAAAGCATTCTTCATTGTGAACGACTTTTGCATAACTGGTAAACCATAAGAGATAAACAAACTTTTACTACACAAAAATGTAGTTCGCGTTAAAATACAAAATTTATGCCATACGCATTTTTTTTTGGTGAGTGAACCATTTTCGAGATATTGCTTGTTATTCCCTTAAATTTTCTAATACATACACTTTTTCTCAAATGGGAATTCGCTATTCATTTTTTATGTCCTGGACATGCAAAGAGAATGGAATGCGCCACATAGCAACCAGTTCTTTAAAATATTTGACTATCATTTAACGCTTACCATATTCCCCTTGTACTTACAAGAAAGTTAGCAACAAGATAGTTACTGGAAACCTTTATCTCGATTAATGTGATGTAGATGTAGAATAAACGTTTGTAGGAATGGTTTGTACAAGAGTAGAGAAAGTCATGTGAGTGCAACACATCAGATTTTTCTGTATGGACGAATATGCTATTAAATAACCGATAAAATACACACACGCACGCACACTCAAATTCACATTCATATACCATATCTCAGGCTCGGGGTTTTTATTAAAGAAAGCTTTCTCGAGTCTAGTCGGGATTCCAATCCAAGACTCCTCACACAGCAGGAAGGTGCTCTACCGACTGAGCTACAGAACCGGTCATAACAGTTGATATTTGTTGTCAAGCATTGGTATTTCACTTAGCAAAGTCTCGCCTCTCTGTTGGTATGGAGTCCCCTTTAGAGTTCTGCTTAGGCAAACCTTTTGGCATCCGAGCTATCCGGGATAAACTAACTTCAATAAATAACGGCTTGTTTGGGCCACCTGGAATATGTTAATAGCGCAGTATGATTCATTTAAGAAACATTTATTCGTGGAACGTATATGTTGGCAACAAAGAAATCAAATCTTCTTTACCTTGTCTAGAAACGTGTTCGAAACTATAAAATATTCGCCGTATACAAATAGCAATTCATCAATGTTTGTAAACCATAATTTACTTTATGGTCACGATTACTAATTCCCGCTTACTAAATGATTTTCGACATTTTCAATCATGCGTGTAGGAACAACAGCCGTATTATAGAGGAGTACATGAGCATGTGCAAACTTCTGTCATCAGGATAATTGATGCTCAGGAATCAATTATTATAGTAATCCAATCCACTTATGAGTATTATATCGAAAAGGGCTTAACATAACCACTTCCATTTTAAAAACATTAATACATTTTGAAAAATAAATGCATACAGAGATTTTCAAAAATCATTCACAATACCCCAAAGTGATTAAAAATGTTCAACTTCGAATCAGTAAACACTAAATACTAAGGTTAATAATACCTTGCTCTATTATAGTGATGTTTAACCGTAATGATTTCTGTTAAAAGAATATAGGCTCATGGATTACTGAATGACAGAGGTCTGATATTTGCTCTATATCTACAGTTGTACTGCTTTTTACCTACATTACGCAATAATCAAGTAATAAATAATGTTTTTAGCGCACCACGTATAATTATTAACGCTTGCAGTTGTATTTCTGTGAAATTCTGTGATTGGGTTGATGACTGAAGAAGAATGGTTTGGCTCTATAATTCTTGCAGGCAATTGCATATGCACATTCACATTATGTAACCTATATAGCAATTTTCTTGGTCACAGAAGACTGCAATGGCGTTAAAACGTATCATATGTACTTTGCGCAATTATTGTTGATAAAACGACGTTACTCACTGCTTCAGTAATTAGGTAGCATATCAGAATTAATTTATTTAAAAATTTCGGCTACTCACTGTTTAATAGGTGTAGTCATACTGAGGGAACTCCAGTAGTTTGCGCACAGCACCGTATGTAGATCATAGTGGATCCTTTGTGCTATCAAGGTGACCTCTGAGAGGAGGGAATTAAGCGGAGACCCAAAGGGTGATCAGTTTCGGATGACGATGTGCGCTAGCAAGAATGAGGTCTCTTAACGATTCTAACATGACACCATTCTTGACGCCGGCTAAGTCCCGCACAATTGAGGGTGCCGGAAATAAGCGGGACAGCTCTCAGTAAGAAAGGGACCCTAGCAATCCCTAAGGGAGAGGGAGAAATCTTTCCAAAGTGCAAATTCCTCCATCCTGCCGCAACACAGAGACTCCAGTCACCTTGTCCTACAATGCTGAAACAGATGAGAGTAAACAGGTGAAAGGATTTATTGTGAACAGGAAATCATGAACAGGAAAATAGTGGTAGAAGGGCAGGCACCCTAACATTCGCCTACCGATCCGGAGAAACCATGTAAATGCCATGGATAGTAATCAGGGAGCCATCTTGCTCGATACCATTTAATAGGTACTCAATTGTTGAAAATCTACGTTTTTACAATATTTGCAAGCTTTCGTTTCATCTTTAATTACGTGCTCACTATCACAGCCCTAACAAACATTTCACCGAGATAAGCAATGTTTCACAAAATGCCTATTCAAAAGTAGTCATAAGTAGCGTTAGATACTAAATTGTTATTGTACAAGGGTCGTCCAATAAGCAAGTTTCCCTATTTTATAAAAACATTACACACAATTGATCATGTTAAATTAACTTTATTTATATTGTACAATGCTTCTATTACTTTTCTATATAGTCAACCTGCTTTTCAAAGCGTTTTTGGGGACGTGACAAGTTTTTCCAAGCTAGTGTCGTACCAGGTCGGGTCCTGTGCTCGCAACCAGCTGTTCACTTCTGATTGCTCTTCGTCTCGGTGTTAAAGTGCTCACCTCCATGATGACCTTTCAGTAGCTGAAACAGGAGTGGGAACAGCTATCGCCGCAGGTAATCAAGATGAAAAAGGAGTTTGTGCACTTTTTGTCATGCCTGCTAATATCAGGTGAAAATGTGAAAACCACTTGGGAAAAGATCTGGTGAATTTGGAGGATGCGAGAAAACTTCTCAGTTGAATCTTCTGAGCCTCGCCTGGGTCATGATTCAACTTGGAAGTTTTGTCGTATCCTCCGTATTCACCGGAGTTTGCCCCACGTGATTTTCACATGTTCCTCCAACTCAAAGGTAAGCAATTTTAACACCGATGATGAAGTCTGCCGCGTAATTGTTGTGCAGTGTGATATGGTGTGGCACGTACCTGATGAAAGTGCTGAAGGTCTAATACGTTTATACAGATCTTCTGAAGCCTGCTGTGAGTCGTAATGAACTTGTATATATGTCTATTGTTAAGGTCATTCCACGACACGAGTTATACACTTCTGCACTGAGGGTAACAATTATGTGACTATTTATACACGTCTGCACTAAGAGTAACAAGTTACGCGATTGTTTATGCACTGAGAGAAACCAACTACGTGATCGTGTTTCAGTAAGAATGTCGTAACAGCGTTTCGATGTTTGAACTTAAACTTGTAGCTTAACCATGATTGGCTCTATGGATGGCGTGTTCCTCGATATAACCAATAACAGCAATGTTCTTCCATATTTATTGGTTTGTTGACTAAACTGTCACACAGCTTTCTCGAGAGGGAGGCTTATTGTTAGATTAGCCGTGAGACCTTGATTTGTTCCTTTGTACTTAGGGTTTCTCTCCCATACCATTGTGTGTGTTTGTGGCAAACAAGTGACGTGCTTCGCCTTAACGACTCACATGACATGACTTACTTTTATAACATCTTAAACTTATACAAAAATGTAGCATTACAAATATATTACATTTTTAGTTACATTGGATTAACCATGCTAGGTTGGAGTTGTTAAATAAGATTCTAATTAATAAATAAATAACTATATCACAATTCCCGTTACAAGTCAAATCAGTGAACAGCCTGTTGGGAGTACAGGACCCGACCTGATACAACACTGGCTTGGAAAAACTTGTGTCACGTCCCCAAAAATGCTTGGAAAAACACGTTGACTATATAGAAAAGTAACAGGATTGTACAATATAAATAATTCAACATGACAAATTGTGTGCAATGTTTTTTTTATAAAAATAGGTAAACTTACTTATTGGACGCCCCTTGTAAGATCATTGAACGTTAACAGTTATTACACTATGTTTTTCTACAGAAGAGGAATACAATTAACTTATATCCAGTGTTTATTATTTTCAATATAACCAGTTTAAGCCAGGTTTAAGGTTTACGCCAGGTAAAAATAAAGCACCAGACGTCAATAGCACAAACTCATAATGTATCAATTAGGCTTTGTAGTGCATTAATCAGCTTTTCGACAACTATAGTACTGCAGCAGAGAAAAGAAAAAAAGATACGAAGAATTGTGAAGGACTCTACGGAGGAAAGCGATTGGAAAATGGAAGCAGGCACTCTCAAGTTGATGTTGTGGTCAGATGGCTGAATGTGAATCGATCGGTTTTTCCAATGTAGCTGCAGTATTATAGGGGGAAATGATTCCGAAGATGGGCAAAGAAGAGGACAGAGAAATCATTACATAAAATAAGGTCGCATAGGTCCTACGTCAGCATTCTGCTGATAATGTATGTGTATCTAGATGTCAGTTAATGAAGGTACTCACTACTGTACTACTATTGAATTTGAAAGTTGCCTAACATAGTAGTGGATGAATATATATCGTGTGTTCCACCAATACCTTATAATTTTTTGAGAGGGACAAAACTTCAAATCCTTAAGTCAATTATACCACTAGTTCTCTGCAAAAGTAGCCATTGGTGGACTTTCTAAATCGGGCATGTTTCATGTAAATATTTCCAAAATATTTATCACTTGCTGCACAATCATAGTTATGGGTGTGTGTTAAATTCCATGCTATTATCTTTAATAGGTGTTAAGAAAAAAATCCGATGTGATACATTCACATGTCTTTCTCTATCCTCTGTCATTTATTAGTGGGTGCACAAATTATTCTTACTCAAGCTTATTTTTCTATCTACTACATTTTAATCCAAGTAAGTCTTGGCAGAAATAGCTACATTACACATTTCGTTCTATAGGATGTTTCAACAAGAGTGTCCTATCTTTAACATGTGATAGCTGCCGTTGTTATTGAGTTACAGCAGTCATTGTTTTCATGTGGTTATAGTTGTTATTAAAAATAGCCAAGGAACGTTACAGCATTCAGCAACGCGTAGAAATTGTGAAAACTTATTATCAAAATAGATCATCTGTTCGCCAAACCTTCCGTGTATTGCGTGAAGTTTACGGTGTGCATAATCGTCCCTGCGAGAGAATGATTCAGCAATTTGATCGATAAATTTGAAAGAAGTGGTTCTTTCAGCGATCAAAGAACGCCTGTACGTAACCGACGTAAGCTCTCCAACGAAAACATAGGCGCCGTTCGTGAGAGTGTACGCGAGAACGCAAACAAATCAACTGCTCGTCGAGCGCAAGAATTGGGACTTTTGCCGACCACAGCTTGGTAAATTCTGCATCTGAACTTGAAGTTTCACGCTTAAAAAATGGTGTTAACTCAAGAACTAAAGCCCAATGACGACAGGTTCCGCCGTGTATTTGCTGACTGGGCTATGGAGCAACTGGAAGCTGACCCGGATTTTTGTCGACAAATCATCTTCAGCGACGAATCCCACTTTTGGTTGGATGGTTGTGTTAACAAACAAAATTGCCGCTTTTGGATCAATCACAATCCAGTGCACATTCAAGAACGACCACTTCATCCCCAAAGGTTACTGTGTGGTGTGGAGTTTGGTATGGTGGAACCATTGGTCCATATTTTTCCCAAGATGAAGATGGAGAAGCTCTAACCTTCAATGAGGAAAGAAACCGGGCTCTTATAAGGGGTTATTATTGGCCTCAATTGGGTGGTATGGATCTCAGAAACATCTGGTTCCAGCAAGATGGTGCCACATGTCATATACCGCTCTCGAAACAATCGACCTTTTGAAGGAGAAGTTCAGAGGTTTCATCATTTCCCGTGGTGGTGATGTTAACTGGCCCCCGAGGTCATGTGATTTAACGCCGTTGGATTACTTCTTGTGGGGTTATGTTAAATTTCGAGTTTATGTCAATAAGCCAGAAACAATAAATGATCTTATGAATAACATCACGCTGTTATTCGTGAACTTGAACCTAATTTACGTTCTTATGTCATTGAAATTTTGGTTAACCGTGTGCGCACAACCCAAAAAAGTCGCGGCGGTCGCTTAACTGATGTTCTCTTCCACACGTAATGACATTAATTATGTTCCAAAATAAAAATAATAAACCTCTATCAATTATATAACGTGTTTTATTTAAGTTCAAAGATAGGACACTCTTGTTGAAAGGCCCTATAGATACAAAGAGAACAGCTACAGTCAAGAACTGGGCACTATATGCTGTCCTTAAAATTCCTTACTGTTTCCATGCAATCGCGAGAAACAAATGAATGTTGAAACGACTTTTAAAAAGAATACCAAGAAACGAACAATGCGAGCCTTTAATAACGGGTATCTCAGAAACGGCTTACACCACAAGAAAACTTATTTGAAATAAGTTGTGTGTTTTAAATAGATCCACATTTCTTGTGCAGTACGTTTTCGACAATTGCTTAGCGTTTACCAGTTATACAATATTATACAAAATTCCTTCCGAATAAAGAGGACTTCATAAGTATTCCCCGAAAATTCAAGATACGCATATATATGGTATTTTAACCAAAATGGTTAGCCATTTTTTGGAAAATAAAACTTTATAAAAATGTTCCATGTATAGGGTGGTCTAAAGTGAGGGATTTTGTTGAAAATATTTGTACCTATAGAAGCTATTGAATTTAAAATACCAACTTTGGTATTTGTCCAACTTTTTGTTTTGAGTTATGGTGTTCAGAGACACACAGACAGACAGGCGCACAGACACACATACGGACATGTTTTCAAAGATGTTTTATTTGGATTCTGGGCGCCTCCCAAGGAATCTCGGAATCCAAATTTTTGGTGTAATGCAATACTTCCCCTACTTATTATACGTAGTAGAGGAAGTAAAATCATTTTATGACTAATTTTCTGTGCTATCGATAATGATAATCTTGACAAAGTAAAACTACTAATGCATTATTTAAATACCCACTAATACGCAAAACTAATATATAGATTTGTTTCACTATTCTGGTTATTTCGGAAAAATATTACAACTGTTAAATATTATTTTCCTCCACGAATTATTCTCGTCAAATTAATTATGTCACATATTGTCACATTTAAAAGTGTAGTAAATTGTAATGCCAGATTTTTAAAAATGCATTCCCACTTCGTAAAGCCTTTCTGATGAAAACCCGAAGAAGATTGCATTGTGAACACACCTTAATGTGAAAAAATGTTAGAAAAATGTAATTATTTGAAGTAACAATTCGTCTGCAGATGGAATATAAACGATCAAGTGATGAGTTTTAAAAATGCCGAGGGCAAAAAGCATAATAACGGCATTTTAGGCATAAAACTATTTTTTTGAGTTTGCTGATAATTTTTAGACATCCTTAAATGGAAACAGACCTTAGCAACATGTGTTATTATAACAGTAGTTACGCCCATATTGTGGTGTTCTTGCCTGGAGTTGTAATGCATGTTATTGTAATTTGAAGAAGCTAATGGGTTATGTCAGAATATGCTAAAAGGTTAATTCAAAACGTGAAGAACGGGTATACAACACATATTGTAACGAATGGAAACACCAGCTTCTGCTAAACACACTTTATTTGTCACTTAGAGCTCAGGATAGTACAAACGTTGCACTTGAGACATTTTTGACAGACACTCAAAACAGAACAGAACAGAACAGAACTGATCCGTTGAATCGAATCACAAATGACCTCAGTGTCACAGCTACCTACTGAAGTGCGGAGTTACAAATCACGACTTCACTGTGGTGTAACTCAGCACTTTTCACATTAAATGTCCAAGCTCTTCGGCTTCTGGCAGCTCTTAACTTCGTAACTACTTAACTAGCTGTACTTTCCACATGGGCAAGAGCAGCGCCCTTATACATAAGCCACCCTTACAAAGCAGAATGTACTTTATAGGGAGCCTATTCGAACTGCCCTTAGGAATTATCTGAAGCGGAACGCGGCATATAATGGGCTACTGTTCCGAACGACTATTGTTCTGAAGGCCTGTTGAGGGTCACACCGGATATTTTTCTGGGTCTTCATGCAAATGCTGGAGTGATTTATTTGTTCCCCAGAATTTCCTGTTCGTATATTTCGTTTCATTTAGCATTTCATTAACCCTTCACCCCGTTTAGTCTTAAGGGTTGAAAGTGTCGGCGATGGTGTTTCGTGCGATGTGGCAGGGAAAAAGGACGCTCTGTATACATTTTCTCCTTCCCTCAGTTTTGAGCTAGTTGTTGGGGTAAGGAGCCCCTTAGGAGGCATTGGATCCTGTGTAGTGCGGAGTCTAGGTCCACCAGTCCGACTGTCGAGGCGTCTATATCTGTAAACTGTAGGGACCCTGTCATTATTGTGTCGTCACTCCTGGTTCCGGCCGCGCTTCACCTTATTCCTTCTTCCTGGGGACGCCCCCTGCTGGTGGCGTAGGTATCATATCCGGATTCACTGGATCACTACCGAGTTCCCTCCACTGCACAATCCAATTTAATCCAATCCAATGGCTAGTGTGCAGGCGTTCATATTGCAACTACGATGACATTTTTCATTACCGATAAGCTTCAGCAATTTACAAAAACGTGAATATTATTCTAGATTATTTCTGAAGTGTTTCTAAATCGTTATTGCACTTCAACTATTCTTAGCAACATGAAGGGTTCAATTCCTTAAAAAGGAATACATTTTTGTGTGGCAAACTGTATATCGAGAAATTGTTTAAGTTAAAATCACATATTAGTGAACAATCCCACATGTTCAAGCAATGTTGATTTAAGATCATAAAGTACTGGAAGGTTATGGAAATAAGTTAAGACTCTTACAAAGTTTCATTAAGCATTTAGTATCTAATAAGAAATCCTCGCAGCTTCAAAAACGTTTATCCCACTAATAGACAAGAAGGTCTGTTTTACTCTTGTAGAAACTTTTAGGCGGCTAGTAATTTTCACTGTGTTCATAATGTACATCTCAGGGGTAACTTAAAACATAAATTTTAAAAGAAAACTCATACACCTTGGAAGAATTAAAACAAAATATCCGCTAGGAAATTTCTCAACGTGAGCTATGGCGAGTGATGGATAGTTCCTAAAGAGGTGCTAAATATGTATGGACAACGACGGTGGCCAGTTTCAGCATCTCCTTTCGTAAAGTGGTACGTAAAGCCTTTAAAAGTAGTTTTAAAAATGTTGTATGGTTTCATCCGCGCCTTTCTGTGATAGCAACAGACTGCAACAAGAGCCGAGGAAGAGGACAGGAAAAACGCCGCGCAGCCGGTTCGGATTGTTTTGGCTCACTCTTATTATATATACGGGTTATCTAAAACTATTGTATGACATGCCTGTTAAAAGCTGTCTGTCATAGTAATTTTTCTCTGCTCCTAGGCATACATAAATACCTATCACCTATTTCACGATACTCGATACCGGTTCTGATTTTTGAGCACCGATACTTGATCGATCCTCATTTTATAAAATCTGTAAAGGAGACAGCTTTTTCACTAAATTTTGCTCTTATTAGTAGTCTTCAATGTATAAACGCATGTAACCAATTTTGTATTTTATGTTAATTTGGAAATCGTTTGTGTTTGACATTTTCCAATTAGCAACAATTTTTTTGTCTCGATAATGCCACAGGTCATATATCCCCTATTCTTAGTCAAGGCTAATATAATAATAAAAAGTTAAACCAACCATAATTTCTTTGCTTCCTTTTTATGTAACTATAGTTTGTGCTGAAAGTTTTCCTTTAAATAATTTTCTATCCATAGAAAACAAGTACTGGCAATTCTTCGTGATTCTGCAATCTTGAAAATATGAAGTAATATATATTTTACGTGAAACCCAGAGAAGTAAAAATAATGTGTTTGTCACGCCATTCCACACTATTCACAACTACCACATATGTTTTTTTTCATTCGGTAATAACACTCCGAAACATAGTAAGTTCGTGGATTAAGCCTCTCTACTATCCACCCTCATACATTAGCACATGCATGTTTAATACAAAGCCATATTAGATACAATTAAAATTTTGAAGCAAAAATCCAGAAATATTTATTATATTATATACGAAGTCACCGGAGTAGGTAAAAGTAACGGCTGGGAGTGGGTGACCAAGCCAGGCTATTGCAGAAACGCGATTTAGTGCATCAGCTATGTTAACGCTGCATGTTACGTGAGTACCTCTATCCTTTCCCCATTGTATTGTTTATCTAATTTAGACGCACGGGTCCGTGGACTGTTGTATTGATGCATACACAGGAAACGCAGTTAAGATCTATCAAGAACTATAGTTCAGAAACTCTTTGGGGGAGACGTACGAGGCAATAACCGGAAGTCTCGACTCCTTTAATTCCTTAACTAGCATTAAGTTAAAGGCAACAGCTTCAGTAATGCAAAGCTTAAACATTTAAAAGTATCGACAGTTTATCTAAAAGTATTACACACTTCGATACCACCGAGTATCGAGGTTACTGAGGTCCCATCCCTGCTTGTAACTATTATCTGAATATTCCAGCATCCTTCTGTATAGCTTCTTTAGCAATTTTACATTCAGGCATTCTTAAAACTCGTTTTAAATTCCATTCCGTGTCCCTACAGATCCATAAATACCTCACCTTAGCATACCAATGGTAGCCATCTCTACGATAACACAGAATTTCATGGAGCACTTAAAGAAATGGAGCAAGTTAAAGCTCCTTGGTTTTTGACAAGAGCGAATAACTCTATTTTTATTTCCCAAGAGGCATACTTAAGAAAAGCGAGAAGTGGAGTAGATCCGTTAATGGGATTGTAATTTCGGCTACTAAGAGAGAACTTCGACAAAAGATGAGGAACCAAAATTCTGGACCAGCTAGGATATGAAAGTTTTGAAGGGGGAATTCAGATCAAAGGAAGTGGAAATCGTGTGCAAATAGCATGAGAAGGAGAATTAAAGTGGAAAATGTGGCAAGAAAGCGAGTCTGAGCACCAAAGTTGACGTTATTGTTTCAGAAAAGGTGTATTTTACAGAAGAAGAGAGAAGAGTTTTGGAATATTGAATATAACGGCAAGGGAACGTATTATAACGCATCATTATTCAGTCTGGGTGAATCCAGGCGTTTTTTCACGAACGAATAGCTCTCTGCGTTACAGCTCGCTCGCCGTGAAAAAAAATTGTATCATATTTTGTCTGTCTAGGCAGCAGATTTAGAGATTTACAATCAGCAATTTTCATGCAACGCGAGGGTTTGAGGGAGTGTATCCGAAATCGGAATAAAAAGCTAGACGCATTAATAATTGCTGTAAATGCTGCGAAATTGCATGGTTTCTTTGCTCCTTTATTTAAACAGTAGCGTAATCTGTTGTTCCGAGCGTTGACTGCAAAGTTGTACTCGACATTCTCTTTCACTGTGTGTATGTGTGTAAGTATACTTATGTAATTTCCAAACAATAGTATCTATTTGTGACGTAGGTATTATTATAACATAAAGTAAGGAATTTAATATTTTACAGAATAGTGTCCTGCTTCTTATAGTTGTTATGCATTCATAACGATATCGTTTACAGTAACACACAATTCAAAATCCAGGATTGTATGCATAACATTATCAAGTTTATATGCTTCAGTTCTAGTAAATAAAGTTTAAAGTATTTTAGGTTTAAGCCACGTCTTAAGGATTAACCAAATAAAATCCAACGTTTCGAGACAGTTTCATTTCTCCTCTGCAGGGATCTGGAATCTGTCAGGCGCGTGAGACGGCAGTGGCCTGTAAGCTTATGCCATAACCATAGTAACCAAACTTGATAGAACTCGTTATGCTCCATTGAGAACATTATAGATGTTGCTTGGAGTTTGATGACATATTGTTTTTAAATGCAATTACTAATATAATGCACTTTTAATGCTTGTAGTTACAATTGAGTTTTTATTGATTTTTTTACTTTCTCTACTCGTGTAGTAAGTAGAGGAAGTATTGTATTCCACCCAAAAATTCGACACTGAGATTTCACCGGAAATATGTTTTGAGGCCCTCTGAATCCAAAAAAAGCATTTTTGGAAACATTTCCGTGTGTGTGTGTCTGTTTGTGTGTGTCTGTCAGACTGTGAACAGCATAACTCAGAAACGAACAGTTGGATAAACACCAAACTAGTATTTAGGTTGAGTATCTGCTAGAGATGCGACACGAAGGTTTTTAAGAAAATCCCCCACCCCAGATTACGCTTTACATGGAACATTTTTCGAAAATTTTAATTTTCTCAAAAGTGGCTCTAACGACTTTGATTAAAATACCATATGTTTAAGATATTTTTATGACAAATGAAATGTATATCTGGAATTTTCTGGGAATGTCTCCAAAAGTATTCTTCATTGTGAACGATTTTTGCAAAACTGGTAAACCATAAGGGATAGACAAAATGTTACTACACAAAAAATGTAGATCGCATTAAAATACACAATTGATGTCATATACATTTTTTTATTGGATGAACAATTTTCGAGATATTGCTTGTTATTCCCTTAAATTTTCAATACTTATACTTTTTCTCAAATTCGTAATTCATTTTTTTTATGTCCTGGACATGCAAAGAGAATGGAATGCGCCACATAGCAACCAGCGCTTAAAATATTTGACTATCGCTTAAAACTTACCATATTTCCCTTGCATCTGCAAGAAAATTAGCAATAAGATTAACATCTCGATTAACATGAAGCATATGGAGAATAAGCGTTTGTAAAAATGGTTTGTACAAGAGTAGAGAAAGTTATGTGAGTGTAACACATCAGATTTTGCTTTGGATGCAAACACATTTGCATAAGAATTATAACCAAAGAGGTTCTATGAATGCAACTAAACTCATTAATCCTATGACTATATTACAATTGTATCTTTTATTACCAAGATATATAATATGTTTAAACTGTAATTAGCTTCTTTGTAATTTGAACTAAACACACAAGGGCCAATATATTAGTTTTATATTATGTAGATTATTTCAAAGGTGGTTTCAAGAAATAAAGCTGCCGTTATTTGATACGTGTTTGAACATTCTGCAGTGCATTATCAGAAAATAAGAATATATATTTCTGTTATTACATTATACCACTGCATTCGTTCATTCAAGTCAACTTATATTCAAAGACGCAACTTCGGTTCGTAATTTATCAATACCGCCACATTTCTTGTCTTTTTTATAAATTATTTGTACTTTCTGTGCCTGTGGTGGATAGTGTTCACTTTAATTAACACATGTGATCTTAATTTTCACTTGTCTCATCTATCTAAAATACGCCGCAACTCATCACCAATACCTTTCTCATTTATCACCTAATGCATTATTTCTCACTGTCCCGCTAAGAAACGCTTTTCTTTAACAACACTTACCAATTTATTGGTAGCTAATAAGAATCCAAATGGAGTTCAAAAAATAAAATTCACATATCAACAATCCATAGTGTTTAACAACGCATTATTTCTGAAATACGGCATCTTTTAAATGTAGCCAAGCTAAGAAATTTTAAATGTAGAGTCATGCTGAAAAATGAAGACAATTGGAGTAAACTGTCAATTCTAAGTATTTTAACAACGTAGACGTTTCTATTATGTTTCTATCAAAAACGAATTGTTGAAGAAGTAGTAAAATAATGTCATTTTTGCTTACTTTAGCTTACTTTGCTTTACAAACGCAGCACGAAATTGAAACAAACGAAACTTCACGTTATTTCAGAAAATAAAAGAGCATAGTGTTAACTTTAAGTGCCAAATAGTACTGTTTTCTTTTTCTTGCCAAACTAAATGTTTATTTAGATAAGTAATTTATAGTTTGCTTCCGAATTATCTTTAATTAATCCGATTTATCTCCTGTCCACGTAGTCCGGAAAAACAGGTTCTCGTGTATTACTTTTTCAACGATAGGGAATAATAGAAATGCCTGCGAAAAAATTACATAAAATTCTCTCAGCTGTTAAAAATCTATATCAATGCCCACAACGTTTCCCGAACTGGTGAACGAAATAGTATTGCCTTGTAGTGTTTAACAATAAAAACTGAAGGTGACATGGCTGCTTGCGCGAAGGGAACTAAATTTAAATGCTGCATGAACGAAATCGAAAGTTAAATTAAATTGAGTTTTATTTATGGATGCTCTTTAACTGCTGTGGCCCTTAGCGTCTCATTCTATATTGGGCGTGAGAGACCGAAACTTTTGCTCAGAGGTCTCTTTATAAGGCTTGAGGTTTTTTTACGTGCATGGGACCACCCGCTTTATTCTCTTCCTAAGGAAGCCATGCTAAGGATTTTTACGCCCGAAAAAATCCATCGCAATCCGCTGGGTTTGAACCCGCGACCTCGGGAACTAGAGACTAGCATGTAACCACTACACCACGGAGGACAACGAAACCGTAAATGTTACGTAACAGATAAGGAGAATAAAAACACTGACACTACCTTAGACGTTTTGATAACGCAAGATAAAAATATGGAAATACAAAAAGACCAAATGCTACCTTTTTTAATTTAAAAATAAAACGAAAACAGAACACTTTAAGGTTTGGAATCTACAGTACACCTACCAATTCGATAATTACATAAAATAATAGCTGCAACCCTACCTCACACCAACATGCAGTGTTTAAAAGTTTGGTTTACAGGTTAATTATCACTTCTTAAAAACGAATAATGCAACAGTGACTTAAAGTGAATCAAGAAGATAGCTATCGAAAATGGTTTTACTTCACAGTTAATGTTTACTTCACAATAAATTAGTTAAATAATATAAGAATAAACACATATTACCATTTCCAGTACTTCACAAAATCCAAATAAGAAACATATCGGTATAAGAAATTTACGTATCATCCAATCATGTTCAAACAATTTGAATAAATATTTAAGATATATAATGTTTAGTTTGCACCTCAAAATCTTTTTAATTTGAGAAATATGTTGAACAAACCTTTGGCTAATATTGTACATAATTAAAAAATCAGGAGTGTATCAGATTCAATGTCAATACCGTCAAGGTGCCCACAGTGGTAGAACCAAATAAATTTGGGCGAACATCAAAGAAACATTAAATTAAAACAATTGCATAAATCTTCTTTTGCTAATCTGGACTTAAAATCATGAGATAGAGTGTAAGATCAAGCTAACCAAAGCTACTCAGAGAAAATGTGTATTTACCATAATATGAAGAATATTTTAACTTTGAAATCCCCTTCTACCTGTCATTTTCTACTACATACTTTGGGGTTAGGAAAAGAGACAGCTAAAAGTCGACATTTTTGGCTGAGGATGAAAAGCAGGTCCTTTTGAAAGTGCTTCTGCTATGGCCACAAAAACCAAGTTCTTTATGATGCGAGAAATAAGAGTCGACTCACTACATTTTAACAAAATAAGAAAAAAAAAGACAAGATTTAAGTGATATAATTCAAGTTTGAAATATGATTATATTTCATGTAATATACATATATATATGGTAAATACATTTAATTAAAAGGTGCTGTAAAAATACAAAACGCGAAGTTCAACTTCCCAACGGATGACACCATATGCGGGAATGGATAAAAATCATTATGGTCTAAAAAATAATCTGGTTGTGGAGTATGTGGAGGGTGAATAGGAGGACTATAACAAAATTAAATAAAAACTAAAATAAGTGCAAAAATAATTTTCATATATTTATAAAATTCTCCTAATAAAATATTCATGAAAATCAGCTATATTCAAAGAATATTTAAACCTCATCCATATACTCCAAATATGTGAAGCATGAGAGTATGTTTTAATAAAAGCATAAAATATTTAACCTTTCTGTGCAATATAGACTACATTTACTCAGAATATTTTTACCCTAAAAACACCTTCAGGTGGAATGAACATCTCTTATTCGTTATATGAATAACCAAATGTAGTTACCCCAAGCTTCAGTGTATTGCGTAGGAGGTACAGCATGTACAGAATTCAACCTACAAACTATCAGGGTTACAGAGGAGGCTACAATTTGGATGTACTTATGGTCTTCAGTTCACGGTTGTTAGTAATACATAAAAATCAATAACGAGAGAGTACGCCACCGAGTTGCTACTACTTACAGAAAATTGTGCCCATGCTATGACTAGCCATTCCATGTGAATACCTTTAAAAATTTAAACTTTAAAGGCAGTTCCAGAAACTATAATTGGGTTCATTCTAGACTCACGCCATTTATCTTTTGGGAAAAGAAGAATGCATAATCGCTTGTACCGGTTTGAACGCAGCACTACCAGATTGACAGCCCAGCACGCTAAGACTTGTCTGTTCTACGGTTAAATGGTTGTTTGTCTCCCTGATAATATTATTTTCACGTGAAAGTCGAGGCATCAGTGGTGCATTATTCTTGGCTGACGGAGCATTTTTGCAGAAAAACAAAGCTTATAACTTTGAAAATACCGCAATGGCAGCTATTTTTGCGTCTGTGTAAAACAAATTAACCATTTTAGGGCTAATATCAGTATCATATTCTATTAAGCCTTTATTTGCATTGATCATTACGAGCATTCAAACGAAAAATCATTACATAAAATAACGTTTATTGTCACAGACTTGTACCATCCCTCTGTAACCTCTAAAAGATGGTCGGTTGAATTCTGTAACACCGTATACGGGTGAATCTTTATTGGTGTCATATATTTGGGGGGGGCGTGTTCCTGACATCAAAACCGTAAAAAAGTCCATATGAACATAGGTCTAAAATCATTTATTTCGGAGTTACAACACGAAATCGAAAGTTACAAAAATTACTCGAAGTGGGTTTCTCATGCTTCCATGTATGAAGTAGGCCTGCGTTCCCAGCTCTGGCGTAGTCTGTTAAAAATTCCTGGTGTTTCGTATTTGGTCAAATCCAGTTTGGATACGTCCTCTTAAAATGTCAACATCAGGTACAGGAGTCACATAAACCAAGGACAAATGTCCCCAGACGAAGAAATCCATTGCATTCAAATCAGACGATCGAGCAGGCTATGCAGTGGGTCCCCCTCGACCAATCCATCTTTGCGGAAATCAATCATTCAAAAGCTTGCGAACTATCATACTTAAATGAGCTGGAGCACCATCGTGTAAAACCCACATCCCTTGGATGATGTTCAGAGGCACATTGTCACTTAAGTGATGCAACTCATTTCTGAGAAACTGGAGATTCAGACGCGGAGGGAAGAAGTAGGGACCAATAAGGTGAAAATAAATGATTAGACCCCAAACGATGAAAGAGAACCTCTGTTGATGGTTGTACTGTCGTACTTCATTAGGATTTTCAAATGCCCAGTTATGACTTATGAAAATTGAAGATGTCGTCGCGAGTAAAACCAGCCCCATCCGTGAATAAGATACAGGCTATAAATTGATGAACACAGCGCAATGCTGTAACATGCGTTAACAGAAACGTCTTCTTGGCTCAAAGTCCCCTCATTTAATCCTTGCACACGTTGAAGGTGATACGGGTAAAGAAGATTTTCATACAGAATTCTCCAGATAGTCGTATGACTAACTCTTTCCCTTACAGCCAAACGTCTTGTGCTTTGTGATGGGGCTACATACACAAAACGAAAAACTCGTTCTTCAAGCTCAATGCTTCGTACCGCTCTTGGTCTCCCAACATCCCTAGTACTCCTCTCAAATGCGCCATTCTCTCTCTCGAGCGTTGGTGAATTCGTGCGAATGTTTTGTACACGGTAACTGCCTGTCAGAGTACCTTTCTGCATAAAGTTCGCTTGCTCGTGCTGCATTGCCGTCTGCACGACCATACGCGTAGTGCATATCAGTCTGTTCACTCGTGGAATACATCTTCTTTGACCTATAAGAACGAAACGGTTGATTTTCAGACCCATGTACATATGAACCTTTTTTACTGTTTTGATGCCAGGAACACGTCCCGCAAATATATCGCAGAAATAAACATACACTCTGTATAAGTATAGATCGGTTATACATACAACGGAAGGGGACACATTGCGCACTGCGACCTACAGAGATATATTGTGACTTTCACCCTCCAGGAGGAAGAGATGAAGTGAAGGGACAACAGGAGGCCGTAGACAGATAGAGCGCAGACACACGCGGAAGGCCCTAACATTTCCAATTTCGCAGACGGTCTCACTTGAGCCGCTGAGAGAGGGCGATAAGCAACCCAGCAATCAAGCAGCCCGTAGGTGTCCACGGGGAATACTCCTTCCGTGCCATCTGTCCGGCACCCTCATACACCAAGAGATATAGAACCACATCTTAAAGATGAGAAGGAAATGGAATGAAAAGGAAGTAATGGAAAGAAGTCGTGGTAGAAGAGAAACCACCCCAGCATTTGACAGCCGACCCGGGGAAACCACAAATGATCTATGAATCAGAGCAGGTAGTCGCCGAGAAGTGAACCCGGGACCTCCCTAGTGCGAGTCGCACGCGTTACCGCGGAGCTACGTTGTTCGGTTGTAACGCCCTGTATTTGGCAGATGTTAGCATTGTTGAAAATGTTTGCATTAATCAAAATGCATTTAAAGCATTGTTTCATTACAAATTGCCTTACATAATTAGACACTCTGAATCAATACAGCTGAAGACACCTCGCGTGTTTCATTTGTAGAGGGTTTTCCTGTTCCTGTTTAAACTCCGACAAGTTCCATTCACTCTGCCTTCCTTTGGGCTTACTGAGCACTTCCGCGGTTTATTACGAGCTGAGAACAGAACCAGAAGGAAGAGTGGGGAAACAAGATGATGTAGCGAAAAGGAAAGGAATACAATAAAAGAGAAATTAAGTTTACAAGGTATAAAATAACAAATTCTTGACACAGTATAGTTGTGCTTTACCGTTTGACAGTTCAATCTACTGAGCTGTTTTAGGATAACGAGTGAAATGGAAAATCGTTTAAATCGAAAAACTCTATGTCGAGATTTTAATGGAAATGCATGTCTTGAGATCCCCTAAATCAGAGAAACAATTTGTAGAAACAGCTCCGTGTGTGTGTGAACAGCAAAATTTTAAAACGTGGTGTGCAGCCTTCTCATTACTAAGGGGTGGATCAGAGTGACCGTTTTTACGAGGTCAACTTACCTTCTACTGTAGTCTGTTTATGTTGAAAGAGAGAGTGAGAGTCCAGATGTAAACAACGGGCGTGTGCCTATAGTGCTCGTACAGGTTCTATCAAAACAATTCGTATACTATGCTGTACATGGCGTGAGTTAATATTTTTATTCGTTATAGGGCACCACATTTTACATATATTTGAAGTGAACAACACATAGTCTGTGCATTGCAATGGAAAATAATGTACATGCAGAGATTGTCGAAAGTAGACGTTCTCCGTCTCTCACTTAAACAAAATCTGTATTGTGAGAAACTCTTTTCGACTTCGCAAGCGGTAATAGGTGCATACGAATAATACATTTATATCACTATCTGATATATATCTTACTCAGTTTGCAAAGCTCTTTAACCACCGTCTGTACCCAGGTGTCACGTGCCAAGACATCACTCACTCTGCATCGGTAACTTGAAATCACGAACCAGGGCACTCTAATTCGCCCTCTACTCATTCCTTTCTCTATCAGTTATCGTTCATTTTTATATAGCTTCTACAGAATAATCTTACGAAAGTTAGAATCAGACTGAAAAATTAGAAGCCATAGCTTCTTCAAATCCCATAGCAGGGATTTGAGTCACGGATCTTCCGGTTTCCGTCCGGTTGCTCTATCCATTTGAGCTATCATGGCAACAGGCCAGCGTAACATTAAATACCCCAACTGACTCGCATTTTTGCAGGTAAACTACAAGGGGATCTCAAATTAATTTTGAGATGACGTAATCCAATAGTAACTTATAGTGTCTAAGTACTTTAAATCCCGGGCTTCTTGGTTTAACCAACTATTATGTGAATTAATGGTAATTAATCATTTCTCAACATAAGCCGTGTGTAACACAACATTGGAAAGCTAGAATCAGACTTCAACATTCAATACAAGCCTTTCCAACCTTGTCCTATACACCACTTTTGTGAAAGAACAATTAATATATACGAAAACGTACTTTTCTATTTCAGGTTGATCGAGATAAATTTTTGCAGAAATAGTTTCATTATACAGGGTACAAGGATAATACATAAAACCGAATCGATAGTCATACGTTTACATGTTGCTTACTATATGCTGATTTTGAAATTCCAAACACTTTCCATGAAATTGCGATAAACAACAATACAGCAGCAGCAATTTGAAGAAAAAAAAAGATGAGACAAAACTTTAAAATGGTTGATCGCAAAAAAAGGTATTTCAAACAAATCGTGTTTTAAAGAATCTACATTTTTTGTGAGTTAAACGTTTGTGTATCTCTCATGATTTACCAGATACAAACAATTATATAAAGAGAACGTGACAGACTATTCCTAGAAAATTTAAGATATACATTTTATTTCTGACGAAAATATTATACACCTAGTATTTTAATCAAAATGGTTATAGCAATTTTTGAGAAAATAATACTTTACGAAAAAATTTTCAATGTCAAGGTTAGGTCCTGGTGGGAGATTTTCTTGAAAACCTTCACATCGCATTTTTGAAAAATACTGTCTCAACCACGTACCTAGCAAAATAATAAATGCACAAGGAATAATATTGTACTTCACCCAAAAGCTGCATGTTGGCATTTCACCAGAAACATATTTGAGGCAATCTGATGAAATAAATTAAATAATTTTTAGAAAAAGATCTGTGTGTATGAGCAGCATAACTCAACGAAAATACTGATATCACCAAACTTGGTATTTAGGTTCAGTACCTCCCCGAAGAAGCGACACGAAGATTTTCAAGAAAATCCACCAACCAACAACTATCCTTTACATGTAATATTTTTCGAGAACTACTTTTTTCTTCAAAAAATGCACACAAACACAAACATTAAATGTCACTTCGGTATAAGTTGAACCAATATCATTACCAAGATAATGGTGCGACAATTTGAAGCAGGAATGTAGATTCTACCTTTTTCCCATGGTCTCCAATATCTGCCGTTGATTCTGCTGCCGGCTGCTCCAGTGGTAGAGCTATGAGTATTTTCCCTTAGGGTATGCGTGGATGTATTGTGAAGGACAACGTCAGTAAAATTGACTGAGATTTAAACAATTGTGAATTATTATTTGAAATCTTGTAGTGTGTTGCCGACCGTTTGATATAAGGAAATAGACTGATCCTGAATTGTAGCATTTGAAACTATGATACTTGAATTATTATATCTGCTAACTTAGGCAGAATAAATTTTACGGTTTGAAATAACTGTTTACGCAATAAAAGCAACTAGGCGCGTAATTCTCCGTAAGGCACTAAAATGTTGACCGACGCGACCCGTCGCAGGAGTCGTGAAATCTTAATCACACAAGCGCGTCTTGAGCGCTTAAAATCACGCACGTTAGTACCGCTGCCGGTACCAGAGAGAGAGCAACTAATGTGCGCACAACTGTATGCACTAACGTCGATGCGTACCAGTCTTGGTACCAGAGAAGAGAGTTGTCCTCGGATCTAGATGCACGAACATTTATTAATTTTAGCTCTGTCGTCATATTATTCCCTCACTAACCTTATACATTATACGTTGCCAAATCTCAGTTCTTACGTGTTCCTACGTCTCTGACTTTGTTACTAATTGAGGCTGGCTAAATTCTCAGAATATAAATGCCTTTCTCTTTTCCAAAATTTATGCCTACGTGACTGGAACGTACTGAACTTAACTCTAAGCTGCATTCCCAGAAATCCTTAAGCTAATGTTTTCGGTTCTTCTCGAATCTCTAACGACTCTGGCTAACATGACTGCCTATTACGTCCATCTTTCCGGACAAACATTTCAACTGAATCTCGTTGCATTTTACACTGATTTAATTAAATTATTTACTATAAATATTTCTTTACCTTTCTGTCATTTCTTTATTTAATTATTTATATATTCTCGTCATTAATTACGGTATCAAAGTTAGATTTCTTCCAAAGATGCAACACGAGTATTTTCAAGTACATCTCACACTCCAAACTATCCTTTACATGGAAACGTTTTCTATAGTTTATTTTCTCAAAAATGGCTGTAACGAATTTTATTAAAATATTTAGGATACATAGATAACAATTGTAATATATAAGAAATAAAATGTATGTGCCGAATATTGTGTGAACAGACGAAAGTAGTTTTATATACTTTTTGTATATTGGCAAACCATATGAGATAGACAAAAACGTACTACCCATAAACATTTATATCCTTAAAACACAATTTATTTCAATTTTTAGTAGCACAAATCATTTCCGAGATATCGGTTGTTAATTGCTTACATTTTTGAATACTTTGTTTCATTTTTTGAAGTATTGCGCACTGTCAACATTCAGTTGTTTCTCACGATGTCATGAAGATCGTGGAACCTCAAGGTCAATACATGGCGATCAGAGTTTAAACATTTTACTATTGCCATTTTCTTTGTATCTATAGCTAAATTGTAATGGAACTATTTAAGCAAACTTTATCTAAATTAAGTTGAAGTAGATGGAAGAATAAGCAAGTTATTTTGCAAGAAAACTTTGTAAAATCTATATAAAATTAAACGATTGTGGGTAGAGAAAATCATGGAAGGCGTCAATTTTTATAAGTGCTGTAACATTCAGTTGTTTCTCGCGGTAACATGGAATTTCGAGACTAACATATTGTGTATTTGTTTATTGTATTATTCATTGTTGGTTGTGAATGACTTACTGTACTGGTAAATTGGCGCGAATGCCGAGGTCTAGAATGTTCCACTGCGGAATGCGCATGCGCGTACAAAGTGATACATGCTAAACAGAAGTCTTATAGAGTAAGTCCAGAGATAGCAGGACACACGGGTTTGGGGGATGAGCTGGTCGTTTACCACAGCCAGAGGAGCGAAGGGCTCGGCTGGTACTTCAGTAGGTGATTATTGTGCCGTTTTCTTCTCCCCCATGGTCGTGGCTCATGCAACCAGCACGTTACAATGCTTCAGGGTGATGACGTCATTCATAACCAGAGAAAGCCGACGTCCAACGCTTCGAACAACATACTGTCAGGAGTGACGTAAGACATCACCTCATTACGTAATACATCAGGCACGATCGTCATTGGTTGGGATGCGACACGCCACTGATGCCAGCGCCATCATCTTCTCCGACGGTTCCTGGAACTCCTGGGCAGGCAGAGAAGAGGAGTCGCTTTTTTCGCCAGGGACCGAGGTGGAACAACTAGCCATCGTAACAGCGAAGTTCGGCATTATTCACCAAGGGTTGTTTCGGCCTGTTCTAAATTATCTTTAAAACCTTGTTTGGTAAACTTTTCAAAATTCAATCTTTAACTCTTGGTGCTTTTCCAAATTCTTGTATTGGAGAAGTATTGACATGGCATTTCACGTAACCTTATGGTATTCGTTGCTTTGTCATACATTCTTTAAATGCACATCGCAACTTTAAGGGTAGAAAGCAAAGAAAATATCACATTGTATTTGAGCATATTAATTTGTTAAACAAGTGTTAAAGCAAGCTGATCTAATCATTGTAAACGGATATATCACTTTAAAATAAATTGTTACTCTATGTGTTGGTGAAAATTAGCTATTTGTTAGCTCCCAAGCAATTGTCTCCTTTTCACGAAAACCTTCCCCTCTGAGTATGGTAAACTGGTACTGCAAGTGTAACAGAAATACAATTCAAAACGCACAGTGCAATGTGGCAGCAGAGCGCCCAGTGGTGCATTATTAAAATGTGATACCTATTCGCTCTCTACAGATGTGTAGGTATTAATAAACATATGTTGAGGTGAGACTTATTGTGTGTTCTTTCCAAGACAAATTTATAACCTTTCCCGGATACCTCTCCACTCCACCTATGAAGTAAATCCAGAACGCGTATTTATCAATGTACTTTTGCAATTCTTTATGCTACAAGGTTACTGTAAGCACCGGGTTTCTCGCCTGAGGTCATCACAATATAGCAATCCTGCTTTTAAACTATCGATTTGATTTTATCTATTCACCTTATTGCTACAACGAAATGAGTAATGGAACTATCTCTGCAAAGATCTATCTCGATTAGCATGAAGAATATAGAAAAACAAGCTTTCGTAAGGAACAGTTTGTGGAAGTTGTATAGAAATGAAAGATAGTAGGTACAAAAAGTCATGTGAACACAACACACGAGGTCTTTCTATATACATTGCTGGTGGGAAATATTGCGGCTTGTAGAAATGGACTGATGAGATAAAGCCGCTAAGTCTATTGGTGAGGTTAACTGGGATGTATTTAATGTAGGTGGATTATTTATATGGAGCCTTTATATGTGAAGAGCGTACGCAGGTACAGTGTACATATTCCGTTTAAAAGGAATGTGTGCTGAAAGGAAGTGGATAGTGCCTTATTAATAAAAGAGAACCATTAGTTTCCTGCGAGAGTGCACGTCGCCATGAAAGACTTCCTACTTCACAAGAAAAAAAGAGGCGAAGATGAAATGGTGTTGAAAAGGGCGTTGATCATTCCGCAACTCAAGAGATGCGTTTACTGGGATTTCCAAGAGGTGCGAGGCATTCAGAAATCATGAAAAGCCAGCTCACGTTAAATAACAAGGTTGTCATGAATGCTTTAGAGAGAACCATGGATGAAACTCATACATTTAGTGTGGAGCAAGTGTGATTCGCCAGAACGCAAAAAACCCTGTTCTGGATAAATAAATCCTGTAGGTCATAGTTAACAGTGTGAAGTATTCTTATTTGCGTCATATTTAAACCAAGCTGCAAGTATGTATGTCCTGTGTAATTTAAATTGAGCGTTCTATCATTTGTTTGAATGATAGAATGACTTTTTCTACTATTTACCTATAGTAATGTGACTTTTTCCAGTTTCAACTTCTCTCAGTTCTCACTATCTTTAAATAGTTCACCTTCACTGGGAGTTCACTTCGTTCACACTTCACTAAGTGAAGTATTTCAATTCTCCGTTACTTCACTTCCTTCGTGACGCAGTCTCTTCACGCCGGAGGGTTCACTTCACTCGTGAGTCGAACACAAGACCTTCACAACCGGTCGCACTACAGTAGCATTCACCGCGTCACCAACTCTCTCGGAGAATCGCTCCTTGATGTAGCATGGGAAACTCGCACGCCAATTCGGTCGCTGACTGACCGACGCAACTCACCTCGATTCGCAACTGATTCCACTGTTGCGAGAGCGCTCGCTTATATAGTCAATGAAATCTTTCCACAAGGTACTTAACGTTTTAGAACTATTTTGACACGCTTTCTTGGAGGAGGGAGGCAGCAGAAGCTTCCAGGAAGTTCTATTTATCTATCTATAGATTTATCTGCCAAGGTGTTTACGCTGACAACGGGCA
Organism: Deroplatys truncata; assembly: GCA_030765065.1. Taxonomy (NCBI): domain Eukaryota; kingdom Metazoa; phylum Arthropoda; class Insecta; order Mantodea; family Mantidae; genus Deroplatys; species Deroplatys truncata. The sequence continues at coordinate 212,174,725 of CM060978.1, read as the reverse complement.
CTTATCCTACACAATCACCTACTCTGACCTCGGGGTTTTTCGTGGTTTTTCCTGTCGGTAGGAGAATGCTGTGATGGTTTCTCATTAACCAAAGTCCGTCTGTGTGCCGAGTTGGTTAGGCACTGACCTTCTGATCCCAAGGTCGCAGGTTCAAACTCGGCGCAGATCAATATTTTTTAAATGTGCTTAAAAGCGACAGGCCCCATATCGGTAAATTTACTAGCATGTAAAAGAACTGCTGCGGGACGAATTCCGGCACGCCGGCGACGCTGATATGATCCTGGCAATTGATAGCGCCGATAACAAACAAAATATATTTTTTATCACTCAGGATTTCTTTTCCATCATTTTCTTCTTCCGTTGTCCTTGTGATCTTTCATGTGTGCTTCTAGGCTACGCGGTGTATGGCGGTGCTGGACAGATGCCGCGGATGCTTCTCAAAGGAAAGGATACTCCCTTTGGGCACTAGAGGGCTTGGTAGACGGGACGTTCATCGCCCTCTCTAGGTAGCTTCAGCAGTAGGTCAGGTCTTCGAACCTGGAATTGTTAGGGACTTCCGCGCTTCTCTGTAGTCTGTCTACCTGTGATCTGTAGCCTCCAGTGGCTCTTTCACTTCATTCCTTCCTTCCTCCTGGGGGATGGTAGTAGGCCTAAGTGTGAGAGGTGTCCGCCTTTGTTGTATAACCCTAACTCTGCCTAAAGTAAGAAGAGAAAACACAGCATTCCACTAAAAAATTCTATACTGAGATTTCACCGGAAATACCGACTCAGAGTACCTTAATGCATAAAAAGCTGAATTTTTAGAAAAAGTTTCATGTTGTATCTATAAACAGCATAATTCAAAAACGAAAAGACTGTCAAATACCAAACTTGGTATTTAGGTTCAACATTTTCTAAGGATGCAACACCCTAAACCTATAAAATGTTAGGATAATCGAGTTTTTGTTTAAATGGCTCTAACAATTTTGATAAAAATATCATTTGTATAACATATTTTCAAAGGAAATGAAATGAGTATCTGGAATTTTCTGGAACTAGCCTCTGAAGTCTTCTTTATTGTCAATGATTTTTGTATAACTGGTAAGCCCTAAGATACAAAGTTCTACCACTCAAAAATATGTATCCACCAAAGCACACAATTTATGTCATATACAGGTACATTCTTTGTGAAGTTAATTATTTCCGAGATATTACTTGTTATTGGTTTGAAGTTTCACGTTTCCTTTTCTGAAATAGGAAGTGGATATTCGTTTTTTCTTTATATTGGTCATACAAAAAGAACTGAATTTCAAAGCCATCACATAGCGACACGCTCCTTAAAAGTCTGAATATCGCTTTACCTACTGTATGCTACAACGAAATGTGTAAATGTGAATTGACAGTGTATCTGGACTGACAGCAAGTAGCTAAAATAATAAACTTTTATGAAATAGTTTGTAGAAGTTTGGGCAGAGAAAGTCATGTAAATATAATGCTTTAATATTTTTAGTTGCTTCGAAACGTTTGACTCCCAAATGAGCTAAAATCGCGGTAGGAGTTTTTGGTCTTAAATAACTTTTCATCGACGCAGCTTCTAGAAAATCATGTTGACTGTGGAGTACATATTATGCGGCAGACATGCTACGCTGTACCCTGCTGTACTTCGTGTGTTTGTACTACGAAATGTTAAAAACATTTTAAGAACCTTAATTATAACATAAATACTTTACATAATTTAAGATGGAGACTACCATATCCAACGAGCCCAACAGCATAATTAAATCGGGACTTAATCTTTGTGTGAGTTTTATTTTTCGCTGGTTCTCCCAAAGCGCACATCCCGCCAAAATATGTATCCATTCTTCATACCCACCACAGAATGGACAGATTCTCCTGCCAGAATTGTAATTTTTCGTGTCCTCCAGCCTCACAGTCTAAACCATGCCATTCCTGGTCTTTCTCTTCTTCCTAAGTTAAGAATATATGCCTCTTTACCCAAATCAATTTTAGTCCATTTCCTAGACTTACGATAGAGAAGGCTTAACTGTACAATATAAGCTACAGTTTATTGTTAAAACGAAAGATACAGTTAAGCTGTTAATTAAACTTAAGTTAGCACATTCCATATCTTATCGCAGTTTTAATTTAGTGTCCACTTATTAAGGCATTCCTTTCGCAATAAGTTAAGATTATGTTCTGGGAAGCCATACTGTGTAGACAATCACCTTCGCCATTCTGGAGAGTATGTCCGGTGAGCTAAGACGGCCTGGAGATATTTGAATTGTTATCCCAGAAACTCATAGTCAAACATGGCCGCTCGAGAATGTAAACAACAATATCCTTGATATTGGTCAAACAGGCATGGATCAGTAAACCATATTTTGATACTGTCAGTTGTTGCCTAGCTTGGACCATACATATACATGCTGTTGGCTCACAAAGCAGATCATCATCGTGGAACAGCAAGAATGTCCAACGAGTTAAATCGGCTGGCTAATGTTTACGCAAACGTGTTGTCAGACGCAGTAAGTACATCGTTCATTAATTGCTAATATCATCTTTCCCTAGAGAACTTCCAAGTCATGAGCGGTGTAGCCATAGTTCGTCTTCAATGCAACTCGATCCTTAACACACAAGGGACAATGGAGAAAATTGTGAGTCATTGCTACAGTAGCTATAAAAAAAACCTCTTTTCTAGAGTCATAAGGGATACAGAAGACATTACTAGCACCTTTTTGTTCCTCTCAATGCCTTTTTATAATCACTTGTATTTGGAAACAAAGAAACAAATGATTATCTCCAAACGAGCAAATAAAGTATATATATATATTGTGATGCAACTGCTGTAGATTGAGCCCGTCGCGTGGATGGCTGCATTCTTCAGCGCCGGCCGACTATTTGATTGGAGAAATAAAATGGCGACGCCCTCACCCGAACTAAGTTCCATATGTCCAGTCTTTTCGTCTCCTGCGAACCCTCTCGAAGCTCCTGCGACTGTATATTGGCGAGCGTGCGCGCCATAGTTACGGAGTTGGCTGTTGTTGTAAGTAGAACGAATGCTGCTCAGCTTGCGAAAGAATAGCAATCCTGTATTCGACAACGAGCGATCAGAAGAGAAAGTAAGAATCCTGTTAACGATATTTTCTCTATATCTGAGACACTTTTGATGCCGTCTCCAATATTTACGTTGTTGATGAATCTATCGCTGCCTGCTACAGTGGTGAGCTACGGGATCTTTCTCTGAGAGTATGATATGTGAGTGGGTATGAACCAGTGAAGTTGACTAATAAAAAAAATCTGATGTGTTACACTCACATGACTTTCTCTACTCTTGTACAAACTATTTTTACAAACGCTTATTCTCCATCTACTTCATGTTAATCGAGATAAACATTTGCAGAGTCTATCTTATTGCTAATTTTCGTGTAGATGTAAGGGGAATATATATTTACAAGGGCAATTTGGAAATACAGTAGCCTTTAAGCACATACATATCTCTTAATAGCTGGCTGCTATGTGCAGCACCATTCCCTTTCCCACAGATTAATACTCTTTGCATATACAAGACAAAAAATGAATAACGAATTCCCATTTGAGAAAATAAGTATTGAAAAATTTAAGGGAATAACAAGCAATATCTCGAAAATGGTTCACTCAACAAAACAAATGTATATGACATAAATTGTGTATTTTAACGCCATCTACATTTTTTTAGTAAAATTTTGTCTATCTCGTATGGTTTACCAGTTATGCAAAAGTCGTTCACAACGAAGAATACTTTTGGAAACATTCCCAGGAAATTCAAGATATACATTTTATTTGTCATAAAAATATCTTAAAAATATGATATTTTAATCAAAATCGTTAAGAGCCATTTTGAGAAAATTACAATTTTCGAAAAATCTTCCATGTAAAGGGTACTCTGGTGTGGGGGATTTTCTTGAAAACCTTCGTGTCGCATCCTTGGAAGATACTTAACCTAAATGCCAAGTTTGGTGTTTATCCGACTGTTCGTTTCTAAGTTATGCTGTTCACAGACAGACACACACACACGGAGATGTTTCCAAAAATACTTTTTTTGGATTCCGTAGGCCCCAAAACATGTATTTCCGATGAAATCTCGGTATCGAATCTTTGGGTGGAATGCATTACTTCTCCTACTTACTATACGTAGTAGAGAAAGTAAAAATAAAAAGATTATGTTATAAGAATAGCACCTTGCAGATGACCTCAGCATTCAGGGGGTCTCAAAACATGTATTTCCGGTGAAATCTCGGTATCGAATTTTGGGTGGAATACAATAGTTCCCCTACTTACTATATGTAGTAGAGAAAGTAATAATGGAGGCTAATACATGAGCTATTTGAAGCGAGTTGTTAAGGATTTCAGGATGAAGAATTAAACAGCTTCTGAAGCTTAGCAGGAGAAACTAAAACTGTTGAAGTATTATATCCACTAACTGCTGAAGTATTAAGAAATTCACGGCTTAAAATAACTGTTTACCTAATAACAACGAGAAGCTTAAGTTGCGTGAATCGCTGAAATGCTAAACAGCGAATCCCCTTGCGGCTACCGCCAAGTATGTGAGAACCCAAGCGCGGTCTTTAGGCGCTATGGGCTGCCAATAATCGATCACAGTAAAGCACTTCTGTAAAATGTAAGAGACTGCAAGACCTTAATTTTAGAAATACATGCTCTTTAATCAACTTAAGTCTCGCCTACTTCTTGACAACCCCACCAAGTTCCTGCATTATACGTTGCCGAATCTTAAGCTTCTTATTCGCATCTGAAACACAACTTTTACTCTTTACTTGCCAAATTCTAAGAATTGTTTTCCTTTATAATTTTCAGAACTGATATCCACACATTTTTATGCTATGTACTTTCTGATTTCTGAATGTACTGAGTTTGATCCTTGAGTTAATGGGTTTCTTGTTGACTGAGTTCGCTGGAACACTTAATTGCCTTAGCTACTCTGTCTTCTAGCTACTTGATTTGCCTCAGCATGTAACTTGCCTGGTATTGACTTTTTATCTACTAGCAGAATAAATATAGCTCGTTCCTCTTATATTAGACAACGATTTTAATATAAAGAAAACGTTTATTTGAATTATTTATCTCCCTATTATGACTTTATAAAATTATTAATCATAGAAGTCCATAATTCCGGTATCCTATGTTTGACAGTTAACATCCGGAAGAGGGAAGAAAAGTCCTGTGTTTGACACTCCAGAGAGTGAAGCACTCCAGAGAGCTGCTTCAAGCATGATTCATTATACCGTTAGTGGCAAAGAGAACAAAGTGAAGTGAGTGTGAAAACTGAACTAAGTCATAATATGTTTAAATAAAATTCAATGAACGGTAATCCTCGACCACCGTTGGAGTGCTTTGCAAATAGATCAACCATAAAACCGGACAGGTACAACTGTCGGTCGTTAGGTAAGGAAACAGAACTGAAACACAATAAAACTAGGCGCTGCGCCAGAAACCAGCTGACCTCCATTTCTCGCGGAACCATTGGCGAGTTGTGCATCATTCAGAGAAACTAATTTATCACTTATTTGCTTAATAAATCAAAGACTTTGTGAGCGTTTTATGCACAATGCTAATCTGCAACCTTCTCCTTTCTTTCACTCCTACTGTATTTCTGCTCTAGATGTTCACCAAGGTTTTGAGTACTGAAGGTATTGACAATTGCATCCTCTGACGGTGCAAGGTAACAATCAAAGAAGAAAAAATACTCTAGATTTGGATTAGATGTACTACATTATCTATACTCTTATTCAGCTCTCTACTTCTTTATATCTTCTCACATACGTATCGTATTAAGTACGATTGTCTTTTGGAAAACTAAATCTAATGTTACATTCACATGACTTTTTCCACCCAATATCTATTATATTGTTGTGGTTTCTACAAACTATTCTTACGAAAACATATTTATCTGCTTCATATCAATCGAGGCATACGTTTGCAGAAGCAGTTTTTTTACACATTGTTGCAGGTACAGGGTGGATACAGGTAACCGAAGTGATACTCAGATACTTAAAAGACGACCATTGAGAACATCAATTTTTAAAGAACTTAAGTATTTTAAGCGGCTCAATACTTTGTTCTTAAATTTTACATACATTAGCATATTAGCAAACAATTTGTAATAAAGAAAACTAGTCCACTGAAACTTTGAATACCGCATATACCATAGCACAAATTCATTTCTAAAGTTGCAGTTTCATACCAGCAGATTCAACACAGAAGACCCTTTCTTAACCAGAATTAAAGGAGTTTTACTTTGGTTCCATTTTTATTTAGTATTTTTGCAAAACATCTGCTGAACATTTTCAGAAAAGGAGAACCTCAACCAAGATTGTTAAGTGGTGTTGAAAGCCCCTGAGCGATTGAAAAAGTACAAATCTTCCATCCTTGTCATCTACAAACTTTTCGCCAGCAATTAAGAAACTTTGAAGAAGATTCCCCACCCTTTTAACACGCTTTTTAAAACTTACTTTGTGCACTTCCACATTTCATGCGAATATTCCAATGAAATAAATTACTGGAATTTCAATGCCCCTTGAAAGTAATTCACAACATTTTACTATAAACAACGTTTTCATTAGAAATCTTTACATATAACGAATTTAAGGGCTTCTATTTATGTATATTTAAAAATGTTAATCGGCTTCAAAATCATCTTCATGAGAACGATATCAGTTGCAATTTGTTGGAGTGCTTCCATTGAATAACATTTGAATACTCAGTTTTCCGTTTGTGTAAGTTTGCATATTTTGCATTAATTAGTATAAAATGCTACTGAATGGAGTATAAGTATCTAGACAATTAAATGTGCGCAGCCTTCACACAGGGTGATTAAGGAAGAAGTCCCCTTTTCAGTCTGCTATTGTGACTGCGGTTGCGCGCGCAAATAGTCGGTGACACGTTAGAAGCATTGCAAGGGAGTGAGGATTCATTTACAATGGAGAAGTGTAGTGTTCAAGACCGTGTTCGTGCGGTAGAGCTTTACATTGAAACTAAGTCAATAGTAGCGACCGAACTATCTTTCCGCAGATTAAACCATCGCAGAAACGTCCCGTATAGCCGTATCATACGGCGTTGGATAGCTAAGTGGCACGAGGAGGCTCGCTGCGTAGTAACAAGCCTCCTGGATGACCCCGGAATGTGAGGACACGGGAAAACATCGGCCGTGTACGGTCATCCATTCAAATGAGTCCACGACAATCGCTTTGCCACAGATCGAGAGCACTAAACATAAGCTCTGGCAGTGCACAGCGCATTTTACGCCTAGGTTTGTAAGCACGATCCTACAAGATACAAGTAGTGCTTGTATGGCAGGCATAAGGCCCACCGACAAGTTCGCACGAGTTCGGTTTTGCGACGTTTCTGGAAATGTAGTCGTCTAATCCAGGAATTGTTGACAGCTTGATGACGACTGATGAGGCATACTTTTTTATTGTCAGGGGAGGTTAATAAGCAAAATTGCCGTTTTGGGGAAACTGAGAACCCACAGCAATTCCATGAACAAGCGCTACACAGCCCTAAGTTAACAGTGTGGTGTAGGGTCACTACAGCTGGGATCATCGGTCCATATTTCTTTCGGGACCGCAATGGTGCAAACATGTGAATTCCGAGCGATATGTGCCCACGATTCAGAATTTTTTCGTCCATGCGCTACAACAACAGCATACCGTCCAATTGGCCAGTACGATAGCCAGATCTGACGACTTCCGATTTGTTCATCTGGGGTCCAGAGTGTTCGAAAATCGCTTGCAAACCTACAGCGCTGGAGGCCAAAATCCGTAGTGAAGCCGCCGATATTCTTGTTGTACTGGAGAAAACTCATAGCTCATCTACATGAATGCTCAACTGTGTGATGTGATCTTTAAGAAGTAATTGCTATATACCACAGGAAACTCCAAAGACATACTAACATGTCTGTATTTATAAATCATGAAGATCTGTGCTAATAAAGTATTTGCAAACAGTTAAAGAGGGACGTTATGTTTTAATCACCCCGTACAATGCATAACCTTACTAATCATGGGAAGATAACTAAACGATGTAAAATAGTTTAAATATTTTAGTGTTAGATATTATAAAAAGGTTTACAATAAGCGTTCAATGGAGGAAGCAGTTGGCAACTTTATCATACATCATCGTGTTTGTATTTTTCATTGCGGCTCCCAAATATTTCACACCGTGACAATTCGAAAATAACCATTTGTGTGGTGGGGGGAGGGGGGCTGACTGGGTGCATAAGCTTTTTTCTTCACTTCAGAGAAATTTAAATGTTTTTTGGACCAAACTGCTGCATACAACCGTAAAATAATGTAAACAAAATACATAGCTATTAAATACTAAATACTGTGATCGCGCGCGAAGCTATCTGCGGGGCGCAGGTAAGCGCCTCCCGGCCCGGTTGGGGCCCTCGACCGGTCTTCAGAATAATTGCGATACGGAACAATAATTATTATGTGTCGCTACTCTGTTCCAGAACACTCCTTTCGGTATGTTCTTGTAGCCTCTCTATCTAGAACATTCCGCTTTGTATGCTCTTGTTCGGGAGTTACAAAGTGAAACGTGGACAGTGCCAGTGTAGTTTAGTTGCGAATTGTGAATCAGCAGTACAGTTGTGTGTTGCGATTTCACGGATCAGTTGTGTTGTGTTCCGAGTGCGTGCCATAAGTGACTGAAGTGTAACATTTGTGCTACACTGTGTACCTAAGTGATAAAGTGTGTTTCTCAGTAAATGGTGTTCTCATTTGTTGCAACAATAAATATGTAATTTGATTGGGAGACAGATATTTCTACATTAGGTTCATGGAATGCTCAAACGTAGACGATAAAAAACAAAGACAGGTCATTTTGTCATCGGCAACCAACTATCCGTAATCCAGATTACTCGCGGTTATTGAAGTTCTGTTCTGGAGTAAGTTCGAAGTGTTTGGTATGGAGTAAATCAGGCGAGTGGACGGCAGGCAAGGAGTGTGGCGATGGAGTTTGTTCTGAGGAAGTGTTCTCATGTTTGGTGAGCGACGGGTCTCTACAGGGATTTCTTCATGTGGAGAGGTAGGCCTGTGTGGGAGTTTCTGCCGGCGTCAAGATGTAATATCTGGAAACTTTAGGGACTCCACTTGATCCGAGCCTGCATTTTGATTAATTGGTCGCCCTTTGTGACCTTTTCTTCACCCTTTTCCCCGTAGCTTTCTAGAAGCACAAATAATCCATCATGTGTGTTAAGTGTTGAAATTATTCTCAGCTTCCTCCTAACCATAATAATAAACTTTCCTCACTAACACACAGAAATTTCCAGCTAAATGCAGTTGAGTGATTTTGATTAAGTTTGGTATTGAGGTTTATTGCATGTAAGTAACAACAGCCTACCCAGGTGCTGCAGATTGGAAGTGCACAGATATTATAAAATATTATCAGTTTCAAAATTTCTGTGTTGTTGCTAGTGATTGAAATAAAAGACTTCATGACAAATGAAGTAGAAATGAGGGTTCATCAGAATATCAGAAGGTTAGATAAGAAGTTTCAATATCGCGAATGAGTTATTTGTTTTAATCTTAAAGAAGAAAAGTGCAAGTGGAACATACAGGCATACAAGCGGGCGGGCGCAATACATCGTTGCCTTTATAGTCGCCAGCAATGAAGATTCCTTGTGTAAATTTACAAGTGTTTCCGATGAATGACAAAGCAAACATACAATGAGCGCTCGGCGATTTACACGCTCGTGCTATAAGCCGCGTTGGTTGATTGTTATGTTGCTGGTGATGTATAACCGAAGTAGCTGAAAGAGGATGTTTTCATGCGTAAACATGAATGTTGAACATTTAGTTGCGTCTACATCAAGCAGAAGTGCACACACAGAATATGCATGTGTTATGAGGTTACAATACGATTATTAAAGTAGATGCAGAAAATAAAGTTAAGTTTTAAGAAAGTTAGTTTTTAACCCTCCCTGGGCTAAATTTGGAGAAGTAAGAGACAAGTACGCCCTTATATAACCAAGATTTATCCAGTGCTTCTCATATAAAACCTTCATATAAAACAGCTCTTCTTATGAATATTTTAAAAAAACATCACTTAGCGCTCAGTTATTGTACGACACGAAAGTTTCCAGGCGAGTTCTTGCACCGGCCAAGCTCACGAAGCTTACAATATAAAGCAGACCTTTCGAGGTGAGCCCGTTGAAATACATACAGTGGACAAACGAGCATTTAATAAGTTTAGCAAGCCATCTCTCATTTCCTTAATTCAAATAGGAATATTGATCTCCATCGTGCAGTATTGTGGGAGGAAATAACGCCAAAAATATTAGAATTAACTTAAAAATTATTCGTTCCTGCTAAACATTATCCGTTAACAGAAAATAACAAAAGATTTTCGATAAAACATTTGGAAATAAACTTAAGGACTCGTCTCCTCCTCATATGTCGGGGAGATTCATATCGGCAATCTCATTGTTGAAAACATGAATGCAAATTTTAATCACGTATGCTAATTTAGGTTGACGCAATGCTTCAGAATATATTTACTTTGCTTCATTTGTGCAGGGTTTTACTAGGACGAAGTGCCTGAATGTTTCTAACCGCGTATCGCATGGATGTTAACTTTCCTGCATTATTATACATGGTAGCATCACATATGGATGTTACAATATACATGCTGCGTTAGTTTCACCACGTCAGTTTTATTAATGGTAATATTGCCAGTTTGATTGCCTATAAAGCATACTGCTACACAAATATGTGCAACATGTCTTCTACGTGAAACGCAGCCAAAGAAAATAATAATAATAATAATAATAATAATAATAATAATAATAATAATAATAATACAGAAATAAAATTCCTAAGAGTGTATGTACATAAAATAATATAATACATGTGGAAGGTTTTGGCATCATGTATGTACATGAAGGAGTATCTTTGTGTGTGGCTTGGCTTGGCTTGGGATGGCGTGTGTAAGAGTGCGTGTTGTCATGTGTGTGCGTGGGGTATCTCCCCAAGCAATTTGTCTGTAACCCTTTCGTGTACAATGTAGGCCACCTTAATTTATAGTAAACCTGAACAAAATGTGAATTCAAATGTAATTATTTATAAATATTGCAGGCTTGCTTTAGCTTTGTGCAGCAAGTTCTTGGTATCTTTCGCTTGCCTCTGTAGCCACGTTCCCCAAAGGTTATGCCGGGGTAATTAAATTTTAATATTTTAGCTGCAAACCTTTTGGCCTCACCCTGGTGAATAACAATATGTATATTGAGATTTATTTATGGACGCTCTTTAACTGCTATGGTACTTAGCGTGTCATTGTATATTGGGCGCGAAAGACCGGAAATTTCTCTAAGAGGCCTGTTTATCAGGCTTGAGGTTCTTTTATGTGCCGTAAATCTACGACACGGGCTTTATTTTCCTTCCGAAGGAAGCCATGCTAAGGATTTTTACTCCCGAAAAAAAACCATCGCCCTCCGCCGTGTTTAAACCCGCGGCCTCGGGAAGTAGAAGCCAGGATAGTACCCCTACACCGCGGAGGTCGACATCCAGCCCCTGTAGCTGCTCTCGTTTATGCTTTCGAATAATGTATGAATGATCAAAGTAAAACCTAATTTTCGGATAGACACTTACACGGAATTTTATAATAAAAACGCTATAGGGCATTAGATTAGCAAACCGAGAGACAAACAAATTGTTCACCACAGAAGATCGAATCCTGGTTTCCAATTTGACAGGCAGATATATTAGTCACTGAAGTAGAACACAGTACTACAATGTACTATATATGCTATTCCTGGTGTAGGCTACTTGCACCACGAATGTCAAGCTGTGTACACCACCAGTCACTCTATGCTGCTCTCGTAGTTCAAACAGAACACGAGCACTCCGCTGACCTGGGAGCGAGCTCTCCGGGCGATGCAGGGCGACTAGAAAGAAAAAGCAATTGCGAGCGATCAACTATCGAGGGACACCAAAAAAAGCGATTGTCGAAATTCGTTAAGATCGCTCGTTTGCAATCCTTTGGTGGAAAACCAAAGAATGGATCAAAATGTAGTACCAAATGGCAATTAAAATCACAAGGGAATATACAATGGGTAATTGCGGAAATTGTAAACGTTTGGGAAATTGCTACATCAAAATAGTATTTTCTAATATTCTGAGTCAATTTGGCTAAAACGTTAATGTGAAGTGCAACTTAGGTAAGCATAGGGTGGTTTTAAATTGTCTTTAGATTCAATTTTAGTTTTTAAGTGTTTGAATTTAAAAAATAAAACTCACTTTCTATGTCAAATGTTCCAATTAGTGAAATTTGAAAATTAAACCACCCTTTAAATACTTATATAACTTATCTAATTATAATACACAAAATTGTCATATAATTTTTGTAGAAGTTTTGGTTCAAAATCAAATAACCTTACGTATTAGCACTCAAAGATTTGTTTTAATTAATTTTCTCTTTAAAATTTAATAACACAAAAATCCTTCCTAACACACAACATTAATACCAATTTTTTTAACTCTTAAATGTTAGAACTATATATGAGAAAGAGCCCAGAACAGCTGCATGCCTTTATTTAAATATATATTAGGATGTTATTTTAACGTATTATAGTGCTACGGAATAATTATTTGAAGAAGTGTAACTTACGTAAACAGCATTAAATTTGATAAATGTTAAAGGTGATCGAATGAACCAAGTTTATTAGTTACATTATGTGGAATATTCTGAGTGAACTCCTGAGAAAAGACGTGCCAAAAGCCGACATTTTAGAATAAAAAGAAACTTATTAGTATTTTATCTTACAGCATATAAAGGTGAGTATCTGTAATATCAAAGGTGAAAAAGATTATTTCTTATTATAAGGTTTAATATTTTTGGACGTGCAATGTCCATTTTCCAGAGATTTTCACCTAATTCCATTAGTGCATTCCCTTATTAGTATATTCCAAGTTGGAGGGGAGAGGAAGAATAAGAAGACATGGTCAATGGATCATTGTACCCGAACGAGATAACTCCGCGGTAAAATGTGAGGGACGCATTCGGGAAGTCCTGGGTTATATTCTCGACGACCGTCCACTACGACCTATGCGTTTTTCGTGATTTTCTCCGATCGGTAGGCGAATGCTGGGGTAGTTTCTCATTTACCACATTTTCCTTTCCATCATCTCCCTCTCAGTCCGTTTCCTTCTCATCCTTCTTGTATGATTCTAAGTTTTGTGGCGTAGGGTGGTGCCGAATAGACGGCTCGGATGCTTGCTCAAAGGAAAGAATGGACATTAGAGGATTGCTTGGTTGACGGGTCGTTCATCACCCTTTCTAAACAGCTCCAGCTATGGGACGGGTCTTCAAGCCTGAAAATGTTGGGGACTTCCGCGCGTTTCTTTGACTGACTGCCTGCGGCCTGTAGCCTCCTATGTTTCCTTCACTTCATCCCTTCCTTGTTCCTGAGGATGGTAGTCACAACACATCCATGTAGGTCGCAGTGCTTGTATAACCGACCTACCTACATGTACATATATCGAATTGTATCTCCTTTTTGTGCATTTAAGACCAGGAGGATGCCCAAGGACGTAAAACATTTTAAGTAATATTATTATAAAAATACTTCCTAACAACCATATTTGCATTTCTGTCACATTAAGGGACTGGCAACATTAAGTGATGTTGCTACAAATGGAGCACAGTTCTCTATCCTGTAAAGTACCAACTGTTAAATACTAGAAGTAGACGGACCAACCCTTTAACTTAGAATTATTTATATAAGAGGTGCAGATAGATATTTTTCTGCTGGAATACCGTCGTCCCATGTAAATCACAGCAAGAATTTTTCGTTTTCATAATAACTATGGTATTTATACCCGTCTGAGGGATAAGTGCAGACGGGAGGCAAAGGAAATTCGCGCAGAAACACGCTGTATTACGTCACCATTCCCGGTGCGTAGCATGTACAGGTCTGCAGTAAGGAAATGCATCATTTGAGTCTGTTAGTCACAGTGGACTGTTGATAAACAAATCAAAATGCAAACACCGCCACATGGAGTTATATGCTCATAAAGTAGAAAAATAATAATCAATGTGTTACAGTTTTGTAAAGAAGAGAAACGTAAAGGTGTAACTATTCCGTTACTCTCTTTCGGACGTAATCTCTCCTGTCTAAACCCAGTCATGGCAAACTAGTGACCTCGTCTGAATGCCGCACTTTTTTCTCAGACAGGTAGTACTAGTCGGCCACGATATGAGTGCCCTGGGAAGAGGAACAAAAGGTTAGGAAACAAGTGAGCGGGGCTTAGGAAGGAAAAGAAATCATCCGAACTTCCGAGTTGCATTTGCTAGTGAGGCTGTACATTTCCCTATCGCCTTCCCCTCACTCCCCTCTGAGAGGGTTATTGCCCCACTTTGGAGAGCCAAACTTGTTGTTTATTACTGCTGTTTGCACCACGTATGATACGAACCTTCCGGAGCCTTCGCCCCCACGTTTAAAAATCAACTTTGTATTTTTAATGTTTATTTAAATATGATATATGTATGCCTCGCTTAATCAGCATTTCTTTTAGAACACGTATCTCTTAGCAGGGCTGGTGTGGCTAAAAGGAACAAGGTTTATACAAATTATAATTGTATTGTACTTTGTTTATTAATTCTTCACACGAATAAATAAAACTTCACTGATGTATCCTACTTTAGAGCTGTGAGATTATTGTTACTTGTACTTTTTAACACGTAAACTTTATATTATTCACACCGTAATGAATTTGTTATATCTCATTCTGAATACGTCCTGAGCGAACTGCTCGTGAATGCATTTACTCTATTTTAAGTCTCTGATTGGCCAATTCTACTCCAATAGAATACTTTTATTTAACTTAAGCTTTTTCTAGTTGTTGATTGGCTATTTATAAACTGTTTTAAATATTACATTATTGTTCCAAGAATTATTAGTAGCCTTTATTAAACTTTCTAATTTATTGTTGCCTCAAGGTTACCTCATTATTAGCAACTTTCGGAGTCTGTTCTCACAGCACTTACATTGTTAAAACTAAGTAATACATTAACATAACATTGTTATACATGTACATAATAATATAAACATTATACAATGACTGTTACATACACTTTATAGATTATACTATATACATACATCTTTATTATATTGTAATATTATATAATTAGACATATCATTTAAGTGTTAAAAATAACTGCCTCACCTTTGATCCCAAGCCTTGATTTTCAACCAAATACCGTGGCGCCTTCCATCAAGCTCTTTCATATCGTGGCCGACTAGTAGTAAGTCTTGAGTTTCTGTAAACAACCGGTGAAATTCCTTCCAGTTCCAGTGAATTTGCTTAACTAAGAAACCATAAGCGATTCACAAGAACTTATACGGCGACATATAGATCTCGTTAAAATTACAATTTTTGTGAAATTAAGCACTTTCAAAGTGTTAATGTTCTTCGTCTAACTTTTTACATTTGAAGCACAGCTGTTTAAAATAGTTCTGGCTTTATTGTATTCCCGATAACACACGCAAAGAATAAGTAATAACATAGCTCACAAATGTATTCTGCCTGCGTCTCTGTTTGGGTGGTTAGCGCTCTGGTATTTCAACCAAGGACCTGGGTTCGATTTCCGGTTGGGGGAAAATTTTTCTCTTAATCAAAATCACAGAATCAGAAACTTGAATGTGGGATTGAGGGTGTTTCATAGTAAAGATCTGATGTTTTGTATTCGCATGACCTCTATTCACTCTTCTACAAACTATTGTCTTAAAAAATCTTGTGTGTTACACTCGGATGACTTTCTCTACTCCTGTACAAACTATTTTTTACAAACTCTTATTCTCCATCTATTTCATATGAATTGAGATAAACATTTACAGAAACGATCTTTTGACATGCAAAGAGAATTACATTTTACACATAGCGACCAGTTCTAAAAATATTTGACTATCGTTTAAGGCGTACTATGTTCCCCTTGTTTTGTATTTGTAAGGGCAATATAGAAATACAGTAGCCTTTAAGCATAGATATATCACTTAATAGCTGGTTGCTATGTGCAGCACCATTCTCTTTGCCACAGATTAATACTCTTTGCATACACAAGACAAAAAATGAATAATGAATGAATTCGCATTTGAGAAAAAGTATAAGTATTGGAAAATTGAAGGGAATAACAAGCAATATCTCGAAAATGGTTCACTCAACAAAACAAATGAATATGTCATAAACTGTGTATTTTAACGCAAACTACATTTTTTGTGTAGTAAAATTTTGTCTCTTATGGTTTACCAGTTATGCAAAAGTCGTTCACAATGAAGAATACTTTTGGATACATTCCCAGAAAATTCGAGATATGCATTTCATTTGTGATAAAATATCTTAAACACATAGTATTGTAATCAAAATCGTTAGAGCCATTTTTGGGAAAATTAAAATTTTCGAAAAATGTTCCATGTAAAGGTAATCTGGCATGGGGGGATTTTCTTGTAAATCTTCGTGTCGCATCTCTGGAAGATACTGAACCTAAATACCAAGTTTGGTGTTTAATCAACTGTGCGTTTCTTAGTTACGCTGTTCACAGACGCACACACACACGGATATGTTTCCAAAAATGCTTTTTTTTGGATTCAGGGGGTTTCAAAGCATATATTTCCGGTGAAATCTCGGTATCAATATTTTGGGTTTGAATGCAGTACTTCCACTACTTACTATACGTAGTAGAGAAAGTAAAAATGCCTACTTCTAACTGCGTATTAATCGAGGTAAACTTTCATTCCGCATATACGCATTTTGCTATGGGTAGGAGCAGAACCCAGTAGAGTAAATCGATATTTAGATTCGCTATGTAATGGCTTTGAAATTCTGCGTTCTTTGTGCAGTCACAAGAAAAACCGAATTACGGATTGCAACTTACCATTTGAAAAAAATCTGATGTGTCATTCAATTACTTTCTTCACCTACTATCGTTTATTTTTATACAACTTCTATATACTGTTCTTCCGAAAGCTTATATTTCTAACTACTTCATGTTAATTCAGATAATCCTTTGCAGAAATAGCTTCATCACACATTTTCTTGGAGGTACGAGGGCTGATCAACAAAGACTGAGACTGATTTTTTTTCACATGTGTTTATTACTCCAATTCAAAGTTTACATGATCTTTTTCAAAGTAGTCCCCTCCTACTTCAATAGACTTTTTATAGCGTCTCTGCCAGTCCTTGAACACCTGCTGGAGACCATTCTTTGTCAGGGCTTTGAGAATCGCCTCACTTTTCTTGAGCACTGCTTCACAGTTCTCAGATCGAATACCTCTAAGCTTTGCCTTTAGTGATAGGAATAAAAAAGTCACAGGGTACAAGATCGGGGCTATAAGGTGGATGTGGTGCACAGGTAATGTTGAATCGAGCCAGAAACTGCATGACTTGATTTGCGACGTGAGGCCGTGCATTGTCATGATGAAGTCGCCACCCAGTACGAGAAAGCTCTGTTCGTTTCTTTGCAATGTGCTTCCTCAGTGTAGCCAATACTGACGTGTAGTATGCTGCTGTAACAGTGGTGTGAGGGCGAACTGCATGCTGGTAAATCATTCCATTACAGCCAAAAAATGTGATCACCATCACCTTCCCTGCAGATGGAACAACTTTTGCCTTTTTTGGTGTTGGAAAACCTGGCGATTTCCACACTGTGCGGGCTTGTTTTCCTTAAGGATCATAATGATGCAGCCATGACTCATCACCGGTGATAATTGATTTAAAAAATGCATCTCCTCCATTATCTGGTATGCGAAATGCACGTAGGGTCTACAAAATAGAGCATTACTACCAACCTACCAATACGAGAGTGCTGCCGCGCACCAACATTATACATAAAAACCCGCTCTTTTCAAATATTAATGTTACAGATACGAAACTATCATGGAAGCTACAGGAAAAAATCAGTCTCAGTCTTTGTTGATCAGCCCTTGTACAAGAGAAATGGAGGAAAGAGGTTCGATAGATACTTCAAAACTCTGTCGCTCTATCCTGGCCTAGAAATTCCATTTCCTTTTCATCACATCGCGAGAAACAACTGAATAGCGTCAGTACTTTAAAAATTGATATAATAGTGTAAATTTCAATTTTATAACAACCGATAGCTCGGAATGACCAGCATCAAAACAAAAAGTTATTTGAAATAAATGTGTTTTAAAGAGATGTACACTTTTTTATTAGTAACTTTATCTCTAATTGTTATGGTTTAGCAGTTACTTAAAATTTTAGCAACTTCCTTCACAATGAAGTAGGATTTCACCGGCTATTCCCTGAAAATTCATGATATAGGTACATTTTACTTGCAATGTATATGCAATTAAATGCGAAATTCTAATCGAAATCTTTACAAACAAAATATATCATGTAAAGGATTACCGAGGTCGGAGTAGTTTCCTCGAGAAACTTAGCAACTTTGGAAGATCCTGGACTTAAATACAAAGTATTTATTGAACATCTCGTTTTTGAACTCTGTTGTTCACACACACACACACATGGGCCTTCTTCTAAAAATTACTCTTTTATTCATGGGGCCTCAAAACATATATTTGCGGCGAAATCCCGAATTTGGGTAGGAATATAACTTCCTCAGCCCGCCTGTGTCTACCTCACATTCAAGGGGTGCTGAGTTTCGAATATGGGTTAGGGCGAGTTACCCGGATGAGGTTTTTTTTTCGTGGTTTTCTCTTATCATGAAAAGATGAATATTCCATAACTTTAACCTCTAAGGACCCTCAGTTCATTTGAGTATCAGTTCATCTACTCTATACATCGTCCGATATGATCTAACCGGTTAAAGGACACTACGCTTAAAAAGATCCGTGTCCGGCGATTGCGTCCCGCAGTCACTTTTATACATCACTTGGTCTGTGGATTTTTTGGGTCAGACGTCAGTTGCGTCTCTGAAATTCCAGTATTTTCAATTCCTGGCACAAACATTTCGCTTCCCGTTTTGCAGACTTAGTATAGTGGGTAATATTTTTAATTTAAACCCCACAAGTGGATGAAATTTTGTTGGAATACGTTAAGAACTGAACACGAGTTAACAAAACAAAAAACAAAAAAAGAAGAACAAGAACAAAGAAATTCTTATGGTTGAAACAGTAAGTAGGTTAAAAATGTTGGTTAAAAATGAAGGCCTCCCCTTCTCACTTGTTCTTAAATGGTCTTTGTTGTGTCTCGTCTCAGAACGCTTCTATAGTGTCTGGCTGTGTCTTATCAAAGAACCTAAACCTACCCAAGCAATCTAAGCAGGTAGCTGTGGACGCAACAGACGTATATACACTACGTACAGTGTATAACTATCCGGACACCTGGCTGAAAATGACGTACAAGTTCGTGGCGCCCTCTATCGATAATGCTGGAAGTCAATATGGTGTTGGCCCACCATTAGCCTTGACGACAAGGTTCACTCTCGCAGACATACTTTCAATCAGGTGCTGGAAGATTTCTTGGGGAATGGCAGGCCATTCTTCACGGAGTGCGCAACTGAGGAGAGGTGTCGATGTAGGTCGGTGAGGCCTGGCACGAAGTTGGCGTTCTAAAACATCCCAAAGGTATTCTGTAGGATTCAAGTCAGGACTCTGTGCAGGCCAGTCCATTGCAGGGATGTTATTGTCGTGTAACCACTCCGACACAGCCCGTGCAGTATGAACAGATGCTCCATCGTGTGGAAAGATGCAATCGCCATCCCCGAATTGCTCTTCAACAGTGGGAAGCAAGAAGGTGCTTGAAACATCAATGTAGGTCTGCGCTGTGAACGTGCCACCCAAAACAACAAGGGGTGCAAGACCCCTCCAGGAAAAACACGACCACACCATAGCACCACCACCTCCGAATTTCACTGTTGGCACTATACACGCTGGCAGATGACGTTCACCGGGCATTCGCCATACCCGCACCCTGCCATCGGATCGCCACATTGTGTACCGTGATTCGTCACTCCACACAACGTTTTGCCGCTGTTCAATCGTGTCATGTTGAGGCTCCTTACACCAAGTGAGGCGTCGTTTGGCATTTTCCTGCGTGATGTGTGGCTTATGAGCAGCCGCTCGACCATGGAATCTAAGGTTTCTCACCTCACGACTGTCATAGTACTTGGAGTGGATCCCGATGCAGTTTGAAATACCTGTGTGATGGTCTGTGTAGATGTCTGCCTATTACTCTTTACGACCCTCTTCTAATGTCGGCGGTCTCTGTCAGTCAGGTTGGCTGTACGCTTTTGTGCTGTACATGTCCCTTCACGTTTCCACTTCACTATCACATCAGAAACAGTGGACCTAGGGATGTTTAGGAGTGTGGAAATCTCGCGTACAGAGTACTGACACAAGTGACACCCAATCACCTGACCACGTTCGAAGTCCGTGAGTTCCACGGAGCGTCCTATTCTGCTATTTCACGATGTCTAATGACTACTGAGGTCGTGAATGAGTACCAGGCAGTAGGTGGCAACACAATGCACCTAAGATGAAAAACGTATGTTTGTGGTGGTGTCCGGATACTTTTGATCACATAGTGTATTTTAAAAACCCCAGACGCAACTGGCAGTGATTTTTCGTAAACATGGACGCAACAGACATAGCCCCAAAAAGATACAGTGCGATCGTTTTATTGTGAGACCACGATTGTGCGTATGCGTGTTCTGCACACTGGGGGGTTATCTTTCCGTAGCTCCCGCGTTACTTAATCACAAGTAATAGTAACATGCACTATAATGAGTCTAAAACCATGTTATAAGTGGTGTTGAACGTGGTTGTCCATCTGCGTGAAGACGTTATTAGCATTTTCGGATGAAATTTCCATTCTCATGCATACGTTCTTCTTGTGTAATGTTCAGAATTTCTGTTTTAACGTTGCACTTATGTTCGTCGATGATGTGGGAAGTATTCATATAAACTTTTTTTAGGGTTCCCACCAATGCACAAATTTCGTTAATTTTATCCGCCGTTAGAACATTTTCTTTTCACTTCTTAGGTTTAGCGTTTAGCAATCCCGTTGTCCTAAACTTATTAACCAGAAGTCTAAGAGTTTCTCTACTTTGAACTGGAATACCAGGAAATTTCTCCTGAAACTGTCTACACATCTGTCTAGACGATTCGATTTTTGTGTATGTATTGTACATAAAAATTCGTTGTTCAAACGTGAATTTGTCGGCAAGCCTACAATCTAGTGTAAGACGTTAGCACTCTTAAGCAAATCACACAGAAGACAGATGTCTAATAAATTTTCACTTTTGGGATACAAGCGCACAACTCTCCTATAAGCACGAAAACAAAGCAGCGACTGAAGTACAGCTGACAGATATAACCTTGAACGCATCATGCGCCACCAATTGCTATCAGAAAAGTGCCGCGGTCACTGCAGTACAGCCTACTATGCATATAGCCCGTCCGTGGCCTCACCTTAAAACGCCCGCGAGGTACTTCTGCTGTAAGTACGTAGGAGAAAGTAAAAACAGATGAAACCAACTTTAAGAAACCATGCAGTTCAGCGAGAAATAACACCATCAGTTGGTTTTCATGTCAAAGCCCCCGATATGCCCAAAGAAGTTAAAGGGAACTATACAAATGAAATAATTAAAACAAGTATTTTTTAGATTTTTAAAACATTGGACTACTCTTTCAGCAAACAAAACATAAATTTCTTTGGAATTATATACTCGAAACCATTTTTGGTAAACTTTCCTCATGATAACCAGAAATCGTTAAAAAATATCTGATGTGTTACATTCACATAACTTTGTCTATCCTCTATCGTTTACGAAAGTTTATATTCCTATCTATTTCATTTTAATCCAGATAAACCTTTCCGGAAATAAGTGCATTACAGATTCCGTTTTAGGTATAAAGCGAACAGCAACAGTCAAAGGTTTTAGAACTGGAGGACTTATGCGGGCCTTAAAATTCCATACTCTCTACGATAGCGAGAAACAGCTGAAACTCGACAGGACTTCAGAATAATGACTTAAGTATTGATCAGTTCGAACCATTAGTAACGGAGATCTTGTAAATAGCTGGTGTAATGAAAAAGTTATTTTAAATAAATTGTGTGTTTTAAAGAGATCTACATTTCTTGTGTGGTACGTTTTCGTCCATCGCTTAATGTTTGCCAGTTATGCATGATTATATAAAATTTCTTCCGAATGAAAAAGACTTCATAGGCTACTTCCAGAAAATTAAATATGTATACGTTTTATATGTCATGTAAATATATGTGGTATTTTAATCAAAATCGTTACCGCACATTTTTTAGAAAATAAAAAGTTTCGAAAAATGTTCCATGTAAATGTTCCATGTAAACCATGTAGTTTGGGATAGGGTGATTTTCTGGAATTTTCAAAAATGTGTGATGGTGATTTCAAAAACTGAAAATACACACACACACACACACACACACACAAAGATACACACCTTTAATTTATCTGTAGTAAATGGCAAGCCCTAGTCTACGAAAAGGAAGAAAGCAACAATTTAGAATGTACACATTATTTTGTAATATGTATGTAAAGAGACAGAGTATGTACCCCGCTGGTTTGCATCACTGCAACCTCCGGACAATGCATTTCCTCAGTTTAACAGAATAATGCTATCTGTCAGTGACACCTGAAAGAGAATACAGTGGTACATCCTAGCGCTTTGTGTTTCTATGTCAGCTTTGATCAGCTCAAAGCTTTCAGTTTCAAAATCGCAAGTGAAAAATGCATAGAATTGCTTGTCCGGTGAAATGTCATTTCGTGTCCCCTGATTACATTATCAAAATTTGATATTGAGACCTGTCATAACTTATTTTACATTGCGTTATTTACGTAAGGTATCCAGAGCTAGTTAATTGGGATTTTGCAGCGATGCAGCACACTATCTATACAGAAGAAAACGTTGTAACTAGATATCGGATTCTTATGCAAATGCATATTTAGTTTGTTTTTACTTCTGAGATGGAATTAAGTTTATGTTTGATATTCCTCTGTGTTTGCATGTGAAACTTTATAGTGCATATAGTTGAATATTTTCAATTTTGCTACATATTTAATCACATTTCCGAGCATAAAGCATATAATATATCATTTTCAATATTAACATTGAAGTAGGTTGTTGCTTCACGTATGAAAAGCCAATTTGAAGTAGAAGTTGTATTGTAGTTCAACTGTTGGGGAGCCGAACTTGAAGTAGTTGCAAGTGGGTAAAAAGTTTGCGGTAGCCTTCGCCCCAAATTTAAAAATATTAACTTTGTAATTTTGACTGTTTGTTTACTACATATTATATATTTATGTTTGCCTCGGCTGCGTCAGTATTATTGTTAGAGACATGGATTTCTTTGCAAGGCAATAACACTTCACTGATATAGAGAGCTGCGAGATTCTTTTATTAATTACTTGCACTTTTCAACACGTAAACCATTTTCGTGTCACACGAATACGTATTAAATTTCTCGAGGACGCATCTCGCGTCTGGTTAGGAACACTGTCTACAACTAACGCGTCCAGTTATGAGCGCTGTCTACAAGCAACTGACTTTATTTCTACCGCCTATATTTGTAAATTTCTGTATTTCAAGTCTCTGATTGGCTAATCCAATCCATTAGAATACCTTCATTTAACTAAAGCTTTTTAGGTTGTTGGTTGGTTATTTTATAAACTGTCTCAAAATTTACATTATTGCTTCCAAGAATCACAAGTAGTATTGTTAAACTTTCAAATTCATTATTCCCTCAAGGTTACCTCATCGTTAGCAACTTTTAACCTATTATTCTCACAGCTCCTACATTATTAAATTATGTAATAGATTCACATAACATTATTGAACATGTATACAATAATATAAACATATATAATGACTGTAATATATACACATTTTATATAATGCTACATACACATATTGTTTTAAAGCGGGCTGTTATTGAATTTATATATTATATAATTAGACTGAAATCATTTAAGTGTTAAAAATACTGCCTCAATATTAACATTTGAACACATTAGTGATAAAGTAATGAAGCCTTACTACAGAGACACTATCATTTCTCAAGGAGGTACAGAGTAGATTTGAAAGCGCTCCTTTAAAGTGTAAAAGAAAAGTATGCGGTAAACTGTGTAGTATTTTAGAGAGAAATCCCGATATTAAAGTTTTATTTTCTGTGGATAATTCAAGGTGAAATCGCAGTACTTCCTGCATTAGTAATTATGTCCAATTCTTGCCCAATAACATCTGTAGACGTGGAAAGGTACTTCTCAGCATACAATCCTGGTTAACCGATTAACGTCATAAACTTACATCTGAGTATTTGGAGACAATTATCATGGTCTACCGCAAATCAAATTACAATGACCAGAGTATGGAAGGTAGGATGTACATTGTAATCACCAACACATATAAGCTTAAACTTGACAATTTTAAAGCATATTTGGTGCATATTTTCGAAATTATAGGGAATATTTTAAATATTTTGACACATAAATACATACAATTCCAATGTCTGCGTATAACTGCTGGTGCCGTGTAACACAGCATTTGACTTCTAAAAGTAAACTTTTGATAACAATAAGCCTTTACAGGTGTATTCAAGGATGTAATTTAGTGGCTCTCACTTCTGCTTTCCCTTTGGATTTAGTATCTCTTTTAATTCCTTGACAAGGCCATTCATACTTCACGTTAAAATTAAAGATATGGAAAGGAAGATACCAAGAAAGGTACCTGGAGTAATCATGTGCGGCAAGAGTAGAAATTGCTCAATAAACGAGCAGTGCAACGTAGAAGATGTAAAGGTGTATATGAAAACGAGAGTGGAAAGCATATGTGGAGTGAATGGACCAAGGAAGATTAATATGGATTCTAAGCATGATCGATCACCATGCTACTTGCATGATCCTCTAAGGAATGGGACCATCGATTAACTCTAGCAACTTGGTGGAAGGGATGATGGACATCCTTTTTACTTTCTCTATCACGTATAGTAAGTAGGAGAAGTATTGCATTCCACCCAGAAATTCGATACCAAGATTTCACCGGAAATGCGTGTTTTGAGGTGCACTGAATGCATATAAAGCATTTTTGGAAACATGTTTGTGTGTGTGTGTGTGTGTGTGTGTGTGTCTGTCTGTCTGTGAACAGCATAACTCAGAAACGAACAGTCGGATAAACACCAAACTTGGTATTAAGGTTCAGTATCTTCCAGAGATGCGACACGAAGGTTTTCAAGAAAATCCCTCCATCCCAGATTACCCTTTACATGCAACATCTTTCGAAAATTTTAATTTTCTCAAAAATGGCTCTAACGATCTTGAATAAAATACCATAAGTTTAAGACATTTTTATGGCAAATGAATTGTATATCTCGAATTTTCTGGGAATGTCTCCAAAAGTATTCTGCATTGTGAACGACGTTTTGCATAACTGGTAAACCATAAGAGGTAGACAAAATTGTACTACACAAAAAACGTAGATCGCGTAAAATGCACAGTTTATGTCATTTACATTTTTTTGAGTGAACCATTTTCGAGATGTTGAGAATTATATTTTCGAGATTATAATTTGTATAAGCCTTCATTATTTAGCCATACTATCCCTGCTAAGAGATACATGTTCTAAAAATTATTACTGACGCAGCCGAGGTATACACACACATATATATATATATATATATATATATATATATATATATATATATATAAAATTTAAATAAACATTAAAATACAAAGTAATGTTTAAACGTGGGGGCGAAGGCCACCGGAAAGTTTGTATCGTACATGGGGCGAACACTCCAAGAAACATATCTCCCGCAATATGTGGTGCAAACAGCAGTAATAAACAATTTCAAATTCGCGCCCAAAGCGTGGGGCTTAATAACGTAAAGATATTCTATCTCAAATCTTACAATGGGTTTTTTGTGGTTTCCCGCTGATCGCCTAGACGAATTCCGGGGTGGTGTATTCTACCAGATCTCTCCTTTCTCTCATTCCCTGCCATTTCAGCTCTCTCCCTTTCACGTTTCAGGAAGTGTCTCCGGGTTCCGTAGTGCGGCTGGTGTTGGGGAGATGAGACGGTTGCTGCGCTTTAAATGATTTCTCCCCGTAAACGCCAAGGTGCGTTGGCCTGTCTACTAGAATCGCTTCGTTGCCCTCTCGCAGGATTCGTCGCCTCTGCTGGCGAAGGCGGGTGTTTCAATCTGGCAATGATAGGGACTTCCGTACGTCTCTCTGGACTTGTCTGCCTGCGTATATGCGTCATCCCTGCCTCCTGGGGGTGTAGTCACAATTTATCTAGTTAGTCGCAGTGACGGTGTCTCCCTCCGTTGAATATCGTCTACCCCTATCTCTACCCGACTTTGATGCTTACGTGAAAATTAAGTGTATGCAACAAAGCCTCATACATTGGAAGAACAAGAAGAAAGCTTTGGCGAGAAATTCACTCAATTTCAGATATTGAACTCTGGAGTTTAAACGAAAATTTTCTAAGAAGATGCCAGAAATATGGGATAAATAAAGCTAGCATTTCCAACATATCTTATGATAAGGTATGTGTTTTTATTACTATTATTTTTGTAACTGCAACTATGAGAATGAGAGGCTCTTGCGCGGATATTCTGTTTCGGAGGGAATCCGAGCTGTAGCGGCCGGTGCCTGCCGCCGTGCGGTGGCCACAGTGTGAAGGAAAAGCATTGTAGTATATTGTGATAAAGGATGGCGAGTGCATAATTTTCGAACAAGGAAGAGTTTGAAAATGCGAAACGAATTCGAGTACCTTCTATTTCCAGGATTGTCCAATGCAATTAACGAAAGTGCTTTGTATGTTGTTTTTTTCGACAATAATGAATAATAAAGTACTTACGAGAAAATAAAATTAATTACTAACAGCTCAGTAGCAGTGTCTCCTGCGTTAACCTTGATATTTCAGCTTCATTTTAGCTGCTGCATGAATTAAATCATAATTATTAACAAAAATGAAGTAAAACCCAAGTAAGATTTAAATGGTAAATTTCAACTACCAAGTACGAATATTCCATGTAGGTAATATTAAGCATGCCATCAAAACTTAGAGGATATAATATAGTCCATGCACATACGTGCAGTAAGATAGGCAAAACATGCAGGTATGTTAGGCTACCAGTATTAAATGTAGGCAGGTTATCTTTTCACCATGACATGTGAAGGAGAAGTGGTTTGGAAAGACTATCAATATATTGCGATACAAGAGTGGAAAATGTATCTATAAAGAAGAAGTTTGAAAATACAAAGTCGAGTGTGTATTGCATACTATTTTTTCGGCGATAGCAATAGAAATGTTTACGCTAAAGTAAAATAATTTTTGTCAGCTTTTCAAAAGAATATTAAGATCGACCGCACTAGGCTCTGCGAACTGTGATCGCACAGCATGGTAGTGTTGACTAAATCAGTGAGCAACTGAAGGCGAGATGGTTGCTTGCCGTGAAAGAGCTATATAAGTAAATATTGCATACGTAAGTAAATATTAACAAATAAAAGTAAAGACGGTAAGATTTAAATGGAAAAATTCAACACTCAATTATCATTATATTGTATGTCTGCGACAATAAATATACGTATCAATAGTTGTAGGATTAAATACATTTTATTAATGTCTGTCTAATAATACAAAACGTATGGAATGCAGGAATTTTAACTTCCCACACATAATAGCATGAGCGGGAAGTAGATAAAAACACACAATGGTTGAAAAAAGTCATTTACATTAAAATATTAAACCACAAAATCACCTGCAAAAAGTAAAACAAGGGTGTGCAATGACTTGTTAAGTTGTTACTGATAAGAGACTATTCTCTCAATTGCTAATGAAATATGTTGGAACGGAAGGAATGGATAGTAAGCCATGCCGTGTTCTAAACTTACCTGTAGGAGCAAATGTAGTTTAGTGACTTAATTTCAGTTGCGTTAGTATGTTCCTAAGGGCCCTTTTATCCCAGTGATAACTGTCATTTCGTTAATAGGCATCTTTTGTTCACTAACAGCTCTAGGGTTTTATAACACGTCGCTGTTATTATGCAACTTGTTACTGTTAACTGACAGCAGAGCGATCTATTCAGCTCCCCTTTCCTGTTCTTCCCTTACCATTATTTCTGATGCTCACCTGTTTCTAAAGGATGGAGGTTTCGTGTGTCTACGGAAAGTACAAAGACCACTGTTTCTCAACGATATTCGGTGACGACTGAGCACTCGATTGTAATTTAAATAAATACACAGAAACTAAGCGAAGCTTTGTTAGAGCTATCTTACAGCTAACAGTTACGTAGAAAGTAAATAAAGGGCTTCCAACGTGCTAACAACTTGCTGCGTGATATCTTTGCTGAGAAGAGACAGTTGAAATTAATTTCTGGTGTCTTTTCTGTCGTACTTTTTCAGTGTAATAATATGGGGTCTCACAAGCATTACTTCAGCTTTAAAGTACAATATACCTAAAGAATGTCTAGTTAAGCAAAATATAATAGTCATTTTTAGGCAGCTGGGACTGAAACCTTTTACACACGAATTAGAAAAATGTTTATATAATTCCATTGTTACCAACTTCGGTTTAAAGCTCTATAAAATGCTTTTAACCTTTATATTTGTAAATTTTTATTAAATGGACTTGGTTTAATTAGCTTTTACATTTCACTGTCTTTTTACACCATTAATTTATCACGGCGGTCGCATTCTCTGTTTACAATTCAAATCGACATATTTAAACTTATCGCAATGGTACCGTGTGTTGCCAGCCTTGCACTTTCTTTTCTCCGATCGTTATTCTTTTATCTATGTCTTGAATAAAGTATAAAATGGTGGCAGTTATGAATATGGATGAAACTGATTTTCAAGAGCGGGTCGAAATTCTGGAAGCTGTCAAAATGATAACATTGAAATTTCTACAAAAAATTACAGAAAACTGTGTGATATAGCATATGCTCACTGCATTAACTGGTGTAACGTAAGCACTGCTAGCGAATCATCAAAACACCCACATTCTCGTTACAGTCGTCTGTTGATCTCGCTCTAGGTGTCATTTCTCTTAGTTGCATATACGTCTGGAATCAACGCAGTATTATTTTATTGTATTTTTTATTGTTACATTACAAGTTGTAGAGCTGTCTAAAAGAGTATATGCCACATACGTTAAAAGCAATTATATAGTGCAAGTATAAATGTTTGCGAAACGAGGCCATAGCAATTCTAAGAGAAAAATAATATCTTACTTTTAAGACTTGTGTCCTAGATAACAATAATAATATGGATATGTGTTAAAAGTGAACTTTTATTTTGTGAGTAGGGATGTGTGCAGAACGAGGCTGAAAGTCAGGTGCAATAATCCTCCCGCAAAATAAAATCACTTTTACAATTTATTTTTTAAAAGTACTGAATATTAAACTATAAAGTATTCAGCTGAAACCTTTGTGGATATATCAGTGTACATTCGGAGGACAGGCGCAATGGTGAGCTTTTACTGTTGTTGTTTGCCCTTCGTTGTTGTTTGACTTTCATAGCACCTGTGCTGGCAACATGATCGGTTACACACGATAACATTCCCTAACGTATATAGAAGGCTTTAAAAAAAATCAACATTGTGTGTTTATGTATTATAATAATTTTATGAATAAAGATACATTATATTATTATTATTATTATTATTATTATTATTTGTTTGATGTAATTCTGGTCTTGATTGTGCAAATGTTACAGTTTGTGATATTAATTCATTGTTCAAAGGAATTAGCAGTATTGGAACTGGTAACCTAATTGTTGGGATTGGAAACAATTAATTCACTGAAATAATCCATTTCCAATTATTCAAATGATCCACCATTAAATTAATCAATACAAATCCTCTGCTTAATATAATTTGCAGCGCAAGAAATAATGCTGCTAACTATGACGTATTATACAATTTTATTCCACTGAGTGTTACAATCTTAAGTTTTTGTGGCTCGTGTTAAAAGCTCTACTTTTAGTGCGAGTTGTGTAAAAACATTTTATCCCAGAATAGTTTTATTACTTCCTCTACTACGTACACTAAGTAGGGGAAGTATTGTATTTCAACGGAAATACATGTTTTGAGACCCCCTGAATCCAAAAAAAGCATTTTTAGAAACATATCCGTGTGTGTGTGTGTGTGTGTGTGTGTGTGTGTGTCTGTGCGTTCGTCTGTGAACAGCATAACTCAGAAACGAACAGTCGGATAAACACCAAACTTGGTATTTAGGTTCAGTATCCTCCAGAGATGCGACACGAAGGTTTTCAAGAAAATCCCCCCCACCCCAGATTACCCTTTACATGGAACATTTTTCGAAAATTTTAATTTTCTCAAAAATGGCTATAACGATTTTGATTAAAATATCATGTGTTTAAGATATTTTCATTAGAAATGGAATTTTCTGGGAATGTCTCCAAAAGTATTCTTCATCGTGAACGACTTTTGCATAACTGGTAAACCCTAAGAGATAGACAAAATTTAGATCGCGTTAAAATACACAATTTATGTCATATACATTTTTTTTTGAGTGAACCGTTTTCGAGATATTGCTTGTTATTCCCTTAAATTTTCCAATACTTATACTTTTTCTCAAATTCGTTATTCATTTTTTTTATGTCCTGGATATGCAAAGAGAATGGAATGCGTCACATAGCAACCAGCGCTTAGAATATTTGACTATCGCTTAAATACTACCATATTCCCCTTGCATCTACAAGAAAATTAGCAATAAGATTGACATCTCGATATCTCGATTAACATGAAGCATATGGAGAATAAACGTTTGTAAAAATCGTTTGTACAAGAGTAGAGAAAGCCATGTGAGTGTAACACATCAGATTTTTTTATCTTCCATTTGTATTTATTTTATTTGTATGTTGAATTACTATACAGCCTAGTTAGTATTGCAACAGGAAGTTTTAAGATGCAAGTCATGGTTCCCTCAATGTCATAATTATAATTCGCATATAACTGTTTAGTTATTACAAAGAAAAGGGAGTCTTTCTCACTGTCAGAGGAAATTCTTAGTAATTACGAGCATAAATTATGTAAAGTATGATTACGGTA
Organism: Deroplatys truncata; assembly: GCA_030765065.1. Classification (NCBI taxonomy): domain Eukaryota; kingdom Metazoa; phylum Arthropoda; class Insecta; order Mantodea; family Mantidae; genus Deroplatys; species Deroplatys truncata. The sequence goes on along the minus strand of CM060978.1, from coordinate 212,143,668 downwards.
TAATTTCTTTTTAATTGGTTTCAGAAACTTTATACGATATAAGCGTGATTGCATTCTTTTTCTGTTTCAAGTTTCCTCAAAACGTAATTTAAAATAATGGCTAAAATGCTGAGTAAAGTACACAGTTTATGTTCTTAACTTTACACAACTGCACAATTTTCATTTTTCAAACAACTGCTGATCTTTTTGATAACTAATCAAGATAGTTGAAATGTGTACTGCGATCTAGCAAATTAATATGAAGGTAGCTCGAGATCCGCATAGGGAGGTCCCGCGTTCGATTTACGTTTTACCAGCCATCATGTCCATGTTTTCGTAGTTTTCTTATGTAGGTTGCATACCACTAATTTTCCTGTACCCCATTTCCCTCTACATTTTTCAAGGTTGCAGAGACGATACTGAGCGGTGGAAGTGCTTTGAGGAGAGAACTTTCTCTTTCCTGGCATGGAAACCTCTTCTGAACCTGTACTTACGGATAGGATGCATAGAAGGGGTACACAGATAAGTTATATTTGAACATTTTAGGGACCCCGCTACGCTGCGCCTGTCGTCAATAGATCTGGTACTCTTTACCTCATCCCTTTCTCTCGGAGGACTTGGCTGCAGTGCTAAATCCATTATTTCTAGTCCATAAGGGAAAGCATTTTCTTGTATCAGGGAACATGCACGTTTCATAAATTATAATATTGTATATGATTTATACATAAATTATAACAAATTTATAAAGTTTTCACTTAAATGATTACATTATGATAAAACAGGAAGGAGCTAGATGTCCATCTTTAACCATGAAAAGATTTAGTGTTCCTTAGCTGTAGGTAAACTAATACGTCTTAATCAACATTTAATATTCCTTATTTCATATTATATGTTTACCTTCTTTAAAAGTGGAATGTATATTGTCTATATCGGTTAAGTTAAATATTAAATATTTTAGGTGACCTTTTCTCAGAGGTGGTGTAACCTGAGGCATATGATTTTCGAAATGGTTTACTGGAATCGAGCAGTCTCAGAATATTTCGATTTTTTATTACTACTATTTTAAAATATGTAATTATACCATCAATTTTTTTAATGAAAATGTAATAACAAAAATTGCTTGAAATGTTTTCTGTGATGCACTTCAAATATGTTTTAGCTTGCTGTATAGAATAGAATAGTATACATCCTATAAGAAAGGATTCAGCTTAATAGTTGCCTTATTTTCTGAGAAAAATACATTAATTTCCCCAAAATATTGGATTATGAAAATTATGCTATGAAACCTTCTGTTACATTTACTTAATAATGTAGTTACTGTAGCCCGAGGTTTTAATATTTCAGTGACACTACTATAATTATATTTAGAACTTCTACTTATACAGAGAGACTGTTTTCATGAATATAGTAATAATGGTTCTTGGAAAATCGGGGCTCAAAATAACGTTATATATTTGAAAGGTAGAAGTCGACTGAAGAATTAAATGTGATAGCCGGGATTTCAACCATCGATCTTCGGCTTACAGTGCCGCTGCTCTAACCAACTGAGCTACATTGTCAATATACCAGTACGAATGAAATTTTTCAAATGATTCGTATTTTTTTCCGGTAAACCACAAGGCATTCTTAAATTGATTTTTGAGATATCATATACCAAAGGCGACTTATAATCTCATAAATTGGGCTTCATTTTTACCACTATTAGGACACTCAATGAGAATAATTATTTATTTCACACATGCTGTATATAGACTAAAGCCGTAAAGGTAGAACGAGGCTAAAAAAATATATGTCACAGCCGGGATTTCAACCATGGATCATGATTGCATCACATGCGAGTCATTCGGAGAATTTGATATCGTATCGGCATGTTACTTTGGTATTTAAGTCTATTGTATCTAATTGTGGTGTAGGTATCCGGTCATTGACTAGTCCGCAATGAGCATAAAGAACTTCGCGAAATGTCAATACTAGAATACCTTCATCTATATCATCGTTAGTCGTTCTATGTTGTTCATTGTTTTAAAGAGGGGTTAGTTTCCTTAAATTTATCAGAAATAGTTTATGGAATATAAGTTTATACATTTTAAATTACATCCCTGATTATTTTTTTTATCGATGGATTCTTGAATGCGCCCTTGTCAATTAAACTGGATATCCTGAACCACACCTTCATATCTTCAAATTAATATATTTTTTAAATCAAAGCAAGAATCTTCTACGTATAAAAAGTATAAAATATTGAACCAATTCGTTTCTCAACCTCATTTGTAACCAAAATGATTATTGGTATTTCAGGTTTATAGGAAACATCTTCATAATTTTTTAAATTTTCATCATAACTATGCCAAAATGAAGTACTAAACATATTTATACTCAATAAATTTTGTATAGACTATCTTTACACAAATAATCGAAAAACTTCAACAATTCCTTCAATAAGATTCAATAATTCTTGGAAACTGGGGAGAAAATTATTAAAGAAATAAATACCCATTAATCTAATGAAAGTAATGCAAATCTTATAGTATGATAATAATACTATAGAAGTTAAAATGGCAAAAGGATACAGTAGAGAGTCTAGGAGTCAAGGAGTAAAACAAGGATGTCCCCCTCTCACCCCTTTTATTTAATTTATATTTGGATAAAGCCATTGGGGAATGGCTGATCAATTTCAGACATGACTATACCTATCCTTTAAGTACAATATTATATTCCGATTGTCAAACAATTTTTCAACCTCGAAAGACAATTTACAAGGATGGTTTATAGGTGGTATTGAAGCAGGCAGTGCAATCTTAAAATATCAGCACGTAAAACAAATTTATCTCTTTCCATGGATTAGATCTTGTTAGAGCCAAAACTATTATTAATTGTAAGATTAGAACAACTTACTGAATTTAAATACTTAGGCTGCAATTTTGCTTAAAAAATACATTCAGGCAAGGCCTCTAAATATCGGCACCTCCTGGATACAATGAAGACAACTCTTCTGAAAAGTGTCAGACAAGAGGCAGTCCTGTGATTTTATAAAATAATGGCGCTCCCAACATTATTGTTTGGGTCAGAAATACGGGCAATAACGGTGCTGCAGAAATATAAATTTCAGAACGTGCCGGCATGTTGCCATGGTAGCTCAGTGGTTAGAGCAACCGGACGGAAAACGGGAGATCCGTGGTTCAAATCCCGGCTATGGCATTGAATTTTTCAGTCATCTGATTCTACCTTTCCAACCCTGTCCAACACACGGCTTGTGTGAAAGAACAGTTAATTCCATTCAGAATTTAAATTGCTAAGGCAGGCAAGTACCATAAATTATACGAAGAATGAATAAATTGTAGCTGAAATGAAAATACCGCAAGTCTTGGACTCTACACACGAATATAGAAATAAATGGGAAAAGTATATATCAAGGGTGCCTCAAAATAGTACACACCAAGAGCTCGAAGAGTTTTGACACGCAAAGAAAGTGTTGGAGAGACCTATTTTAATTTTCTATTAAAAATAAAACGGAACAGGCCAGAAATCTTGATTCATGCTCTCTAAGGAGAGGACCTTCATATCTGTTGTATTATTAAATAGCGAGAGCGGCGATGAATCTATCAATTGCCCCAAACAATTCATTTATTATCCAAATCCACAGAATTCATAGCTTCCGGAATACATTTCACTCTTACGAGCCGGAAGACGTTAACCAATTCTTGGCTCTTAACATTTACGGATGGCACCCGCAACGGGTAACTCTAGATACCTTCATCTAACGTTTTGGTTTGTTTCATTTATACCCCACCTTTAACTGCAATGGTCATATTGGTGGCCTTTTACCTTTAGAACATATTGCCTTATCGGCAATGGTGTTAACTCTTATGCACTTGTCGTTGGATTTCTACATTTCCTGGGTTTTGTACGTTAGATAACTCACACATTCCCACTGTCATTTATAGTTCCAGACTCTGGGAAGGATAGGAAATAATTCTGACTAGAGAAACATTTTCACGCCTCAGCCGGGAATCGAACTCTGGCCAACTTTCCCTGCATGTAAGTGCTCTACCGACTGAGCTAAGGGCTAACCCTTCACTTTATTTTGATCCTCATTGTTATTGTGAACTGCCACAAACTGCCCTCTGCAATTTTTAAAGCTTTTGTAAACCTGACGCAAATTGACTATTACATTTCATTAGTTTAGCTAAGTTTTACCGAGCGAGATGGCCCCACTGTAACGGTCAGGCATGCCTTCGGGAGATCCCGATTCCGGTCGGGACAGCCACTCCTGACCTTGGGTTCTTTCCTGGTTTCCGCAGGTCGTTAGGTGAAAGTTGATTTGGTTCCTCTGTCCATCATTTCTTGTCCCCATTACTTCGTTTCATCTCTTTCATCACTCATGTTTCAGGGTTGTAGTACCAGACGACGGTGATTGGTGCGTTGTGGTGATTGTTGCGGGACAATGGGATCTGCGCTTTGTATAGATTTATCCCTGGTGCTTGGCTGACCAGTTGGTACCCCTTCCAGGGAGTGGATTGTTTCATTCTGGACCCCAAAGTTGAAGATGTCGATGGCAGGATACTGGCTGCCTAGGTTTGTATAATTCTGGACCTTGCTAGCGCACATCGTCGTCCAGATCTAGTCGCCCTTCGGATTTCCTCTTCATCCCTTCCTCCCAGGGATCACGTTGGAAGCACAAGGGGCCTACTGTGGACTATGTGCGGTGCTATGCTACAGTGACTGGAGGCCTCTCCGTCTAAACAAGCCTAATCCTTACCTAAGGTTTAAAACTAAGGTTTATATAGGTTCTCCAAATAAATCCGAAATTGAAGTTGCCTTCTGTAACGGTTTATTGTCTGGAAAACGTGACGCACACCTAAGCACAAGGTGATGTACAGTGACAAATTGGCTACACGTAGCGGCCTTGTCAGTCCACTAGATGATGCATGTAGATATTAAGCTAAAAGTCCCTGCGGAACCATTCTTCCAAGGTGTACTATACTTCATCATCATTTGTATCCTGGTCCCTTGAAAGTCTTCAATATCTAAGACATGCTATTCGCTGGGTAAAGTTTGAGGTATTACAGAGGACCTCCCACCGCCAACAATATAACAAATGTTGTCATGCACTTGCTTTACCTAAATAATGCCAGATACTCGTTACCAAACCATTCCATAATAAAAACCAAATACTTACATGCTGGACGTTTGCACAAACATTGGCAGACCTAATATAACCATAGCACGTTAGTATCCTTACTTCAGCATTTGCTACAACACATTAACACTTCCCTTATATATCAGATGACCTGTGTTGCACACGGAGAAGATTATCTGAGCATATGTTATGTGCGTCGTATGTATGTCTCAATTCAGTTTTATTCTATTTAATTTATTTTTGATGATAGTGTTATTTATCCACTTCCTGATCGGTTATCTGCATGGAGAGATGAAATTCCTGCCCTTTGTACGCTTTGCATTTTTAAGCAGACGTTAGTTTAACCCTACAACTATTAATATGTGTATTTATTGTTGCAGAGATGCAATATAATCATAGTATAAATTATGGTTTAATTTTACCAATTAAATCGTAACGTCTTTACTTCCCTTTATTTGTTAACGTTTAATTAGGATTTAATCCATCAGCACTTAAACATAACTCTTTCGGCACAATCAGCCATGTTACCTTCAGTTATTCACTGGCTTAGTGAACACTAGCAACCTGACTAATCGATTACCAGTTCCCGGTCGACCTCGACAGCTGACACTGATTAATTTCATTTATGCATAAATATTTCTATTATTCACTATAATCGTTAAAACATAATGTAGTTCAATGAGTTAAGTACTCTGCAGAAACTCGATCTGCGAAGATGCATTTATGGGCACATATCACAATATACCCACATTATGGGTCAAAGTGCTGAGATCTAGACGATGACGACAATACGCATTCTTAACATAATAACGTGGCTAATGGAATTTTTCTAGCATCAGTCTAGCTCTAGTATACACTTTGTTATTATCATAAGGTTTTAAAGCTTTTCTTACACAGGGTGCGGCAGTGGGATATGACGGTCTTTCGAACACGCTCATTTCTAGCGGTTAAGAGTGACGTAACCAGCAGTGTTGCCAATGAGATCCCTAAATCATGCAATTGTTTTTCTAATTGTTGTGTAAGATAATATGAATAACTGCTCTGTGGAAGAACGTGTGTTCGCAGTAAGAACTTTATACTTTCTCTACTACGTATAGTAAGTAGGGGGAATAATTGTATTTCACCCAAAAATTCGATACCGAGATTTCACCGGAAATACGTGTTTTGAGGCCTCCTGAATCCAAAAAATATATTTTTGGAAACATGTCCGTGTGTGTGTGTGAACTAATTCATTTCCAAATCCGGGAATAGTAGATAATAAATTAGTAATTACTGTGGCACCTCAAAATGATATTTGACCTCATGGTAATACATAACCTATAAATGCTGTCGCTATTAATAAAAATAGAATTATGTGACCAGCAGAACTCAGAAACGAACAGTCGGATAAACACCAAACTTGGTATTTAGGTTTAGTATCCTCCAGAGATGCGACAAAAAGGTTTTCAAGAATATCCACCCACCCCAGATTACCCTTTACATGGAATATTTTCGAAAATTTTAACTTTCTCAGAAATGTCTAACGATTTTGATTAAAATATCATATATTTAAGATACTTTTATGAAAAATAAAATGTATATCTTGAATTTTCTGGGAATGTCTCAAAGTATTCTTCATTGTGAACAACTTTTGCATAACTGGTAAACCATAAGAGATAGACAAACTTTTACTACACAAAAAATGTAGAGCGCGTTAAAATACATAATTTATGTCATATACATTTTTTTTGAGTGAACCATTTTCGAGATATTGCTTATTATTCCCTTAAATTTTCCAATACCTATACTTTTTCTCAAATGAGAATTCGTTATTCATATTTTTGTCCTGAACATGCAAAAAGAATGGAATACGCCACATAGCAACCAGCTCTTAAAAGATTTGACTATCGCTTAAAGCCTACCATATTCCCCTTGCACCTACAAGAAAATTAGCAATAAGATGAACATCTCGATATCCCGATTAACATGGAGCATATGGAAAATAAGTGTTTGTAAAAATAGTTTTTACAAGAGCAGAGAAAGTCGTGTGAGTGTAACACATCAGATTCTTTTGAATTTAAATTGATCACTCATTTGCAGGGAAGATTTAGAAATGAATTTAATATCATACGACATGATAGAATTGCATCCCGAAACGGTATCCTTAAGTAGGTGAAATCTAAAATTTGATGCAGTAATTTGTATCACAAATTATGTAAATGTCAAGAGTGATTGTAGTGTGAATATGCATTATTGTGTGACATTGATTTGAGATGTTTGATGATTGTAAGCATTGTTGAGAAGTGGGTTTATACGGCCTTACTGAAACTGACAATAATAGCGTGAAATAATGTAGCGAGGGGGTGAGCTGTTTATCATTATTAGAGACGAGCAAATGACGTAATATTGGCGCGTTTTTCTTAGAATTTGCTGGAACATTTTTCCCTAGAGCATATATTTTCGTAATTTTCATTAGATATAAAAATAGACGCTAATGTTGGCGCGTTTTATTAACCAATACCAGCTCGGTTATAATCTTTAGGCATATCGGGGTGTAGGAGTATAAAAAGGGCTAGGTCAGAGTCAAATTCGTTCAGTCCATCGGAAACATTTGTACATTACACGTCGTCGAGTTCAACAGAAAAAGTCATGGTGAATACATAGCATAGTTTATCGATTTACGGTGTACGCGTAGCAAAGTTATAAAAAAATCTCAAGTGTTGTAAAGTTAAGTACACAAAAAGTTGAAGTATACGAATTAATAATGTGCAGTAAATAAGTTATTATAACAGTTTCAGTTTGGTGAGTGTCAAGATTAATATGTGAAAGTACATAATATGTTATGACAATAAAAGTGTAAAACAAAATTCTTTCATCAGTGTTATCTTTGGATAAAAAGTCCTTTCCGTTTACACACCTGATTAAGAGATTTGCTTGACCGAGAGATCATAGCTAGCCGGAGGACAGTGAACAAAAGAATATTAAATACAATAATAGGCGTTCAATAAATAAACATAATCACGTCACAAATTTGGCTACCACAACGTGGGGCTAACAAATAAATAACATTAAAACTATCACAAAAATGGCTCCCAAACCTGGGGCTAACAACAAATAAATATACCGTCACACATTCTGGCAGTGTTTATGACAAATTAGCTGGTAGTGCAAAAACAATCCGCACGCCCAGAACATTGCGAGAGTTAGAGTAGCTGTTCAGCGAAGTCCAGCTGATACTTCAAGCCATCAGTCAGTGGTTTTGATTCTATCGGACGAAGTTTTCGCCGCATCCTACATTGTGACTTCAAATTTCATCCGTACAAATTTAAATTTATGCATCGATTTAAGCCAACTGATAAACTTCTTTAATGCAGTATTGTAGACTGTTTGTCATTTTTAATTCCAATCTGGATGACTGTTTATGTCGTGTGAGACAGATTTCTAGTTTTCTGGTTATGCAAATAAACAGAATTTTCCTTCTGGCCTTTGCAATTATCGGCCGTACGTTTTCCAAGAAGATGCTCGTACTGTGACCAAAAACTCAGAACGCTGCCAAAAAAATGCTCACAGTGTTGGAATTTCCTGACGAAATTAATTCTGATGATGAATTCAGCAAGATGGCACCACAGCCCATACTGCTCATGGTTCAACCAATAGTCTGCGAAACATTCTTTCCAGGACACATAATTTCACGATTAGTATGCATAAACTGGCCGCCAAGATCTCCTGATCTGACCGTAACTGGTTACTTCCTATGGGGTTATTTGAAAAGTAGAATGCATCACAATAAGCCTCGCACCATCATCCAGCTGAAAGAAAACAAATGGCCCGAAATTAGCAACATAGATCCTGTTTGGGAGGGGGGATCATGCAGAACTTTCACAGCAGATTGGAGGAATGTATTCATTTCCATGGTGGCTACTTTAAAAGCGCAGTTTTTAAAAGGTAGTGAGACGTTCATATTGTGGCGTGTTTGCGTATGCATTGTCACGTCGGACACATTATTTCTTTGTAGCGATGACATTGTTGGATGTAATTATTTCGATTGGGGTTTTGAATTTCCGTCCGACGTGATATATCTCCCCACCTCCCGGCCAGAAGTGGAGAGAGGAAAGGGAGAAAGCAAGCATTACTAGTTTCTTTGTCTGATATTGTTGCGTCAGTCAGTAGCCAGTCAGTCGGAGTGAGTCCCTTCAGGGTGAGTGTTGCATATGTAAGAGCGCGTGGATTGTGTGAGTGTGAAACATCTCTCTCCATTGTCAGTTCTTTAATCTTTTTGTGAACGATCTAAAGGCATCAAGTTTAATATTTAATAAATCACAGGTAATGCATTTTTGTGATAATTATCCCACGCCTGCTCTAAAACGTGGTGCTAAAATCCTGGTCCTTTCGTTGCTTCTGCAGTTATGCCTCCAAATGTTTATGCTGGGATATCTAAATTTAATATCTAGCTGCAAAATCTTTTGGCCTTACCCCAGTATATAACGTTTTATTGTATTATACTAGCTTACTTTCAGTATGTGTGTTTTCCTGTAATTCGTTCTGAGTGTCTCACAACAGGTCTGCAAAAACCGTCATATCCCACTGCCGTACCATATACAAACATGCTTGATTCTCGCAATGCACCTTCAAAATTAGAAACATAGTTTCATATGAATACGTATAATTTATTTATGTATTATCAATTTTAAATTACGCTATTTCATTTTGTATACTGATCAAACCACTTTCATTTTAAATTCAAAATAGTCGTGTGATGATTCGCGGTGAAAATTACGCAGAATAACCGTTTCGGTTATCACAGATACACAGTTTCACTACTTCGTTCTGTGTAGTATTCAAATGAGCTATCGTGTGATAAACCCAGCCCTATTTTCCTTTCCGCGTTCGTGTTCTTTGGATGCCTTACCAGCTGGTATCTACAATTCACCAATATAGTTATATAATAAAAGTGTATATAAGCTATATGTTTAATTTCCTTCCGTGAAGTTTATATTATTCATTTTATTGGTTATATTAAAGTCTAGAGACAGCAAAAGCATCATTTCTGCTACCGGAATTGTTTTGAATTCAATTTAGTGTCAAAGTTCGCGTCTCCCTTTCCTAAGAAATGAGGAGACTACCGGCCGTTTTATCATCATGTCTCTAATGTTTATTTTTATCATCACTTCATAAATTGCTTCGAACTTCATGAATGTTCCTTTCTGTTACTTATATTGTAGTCTATGTACAAAAATATCATGTGTTGCACCCACATTACTTTCTCTACTTTCTCTTCTACAAACTATTGTTATAAAACTTATTCTATCTACTTCTTGTTAATCCAGATAAACCTTCAATTTACAGTTTTTGTTATAGAATACAATAAGTAAAGCGATAGTCAATTTTAAAAAAACATATCGCTATATGATGGCTTTGAAATTCAGTGCTCTTTTGCATAATCAAGGGGGAAAAATCGAATAACGGCTTCCCAAATGAGAAGTATTTGAAAGTTTAAAAACAATAAGAAAGGATACTTCGGGATTGGTTAACTCCACAAAAAAAATATTTATGACAAACTGTTCTTTAACGAAATCTACATTTTTGGGTAGTAATATTTTCTCTCTTACAAATGTAGTTCTGAATAAAGAGGACTTCATAGGCTATTCCCAGAAAATTCAAGATATAAATTGCAGTATTCATTCAAATATCTTAAATATGGTATTTTAATTAAAATGTTAAAGCCATTTTAAGAAAATCAACATTTTCGAAAAATTTTCCACATAACAGAAAATCTTTCGATATTTTCAATTTTCTCGAAACTAATCATTTTAATTAAAATACGATAGGTTTAAGATATTTACATGGTAATTAAAATGTATATCTTGAATTTTCTGGGATTAACCTGTGAAGTCCACTTAATTCTGAATGAATTTTACATAACTTTATATACCTGGAAGTTCATAAGAAATAAACAAAATTCGTACCACATAGAAAATGCATAACTATTTAAAACCCACAGTTATTTTAAATAATCTTTTCCTAGCATCAGGTATTTCAAATGTATGAATTGATTTGAATTTTGCAATATAGTGTAATTTTAAAGCGTTGTCGCTATTCGGTTATTTCTTGTCATGGGAAGAGTATGGAATTTTTAGGCCAGTATAAAGTGACTATTTTTTAAACATTTCACCATCGATTCCTCCATACATCTCGTACCTTGAACGAAATGTGTGATGAACCTATCTATGCAAATGTTTATGTCGATTAACAAAAAAAAACAAGTTTTCATAAGAATAATTTGTGGAAGCTACATACCAGGTGCCCCAAACAAGCGGCCTTTATAGTTTTGTATTTCCCGCATACACATGTGCAAATAAGTTGCCGTATCACTAGTGTTCAAAGGAGCAGTGCAAGTACAAAGCGAAAGGTCATTGAGGTAGTGCTGCTGTCTACAGGTATTTACTTGGTAGTTTCGTACTGATAAGCGTCGCGTGGTTGCCTGCTTGCAGTTTTAGACAGGTCATTCAGACAAAAAGAGAACGTTCACCAATAACAAACACACGGATATCGGTATTATGTGTGCGGAGACGCATCAAAATGCATTTGAGATTCGAAGACTGTGTTCTGAAGATTTTCAGACTCGGCATCTGTCTTCTGCGCACTTTTTATTTATTTTTTTATTACGTACAGAGATGATATTAAGACATAATGCATCAATCTAGATAGAACGTGGACCAGAGAAGCCCTTAAAGCAATTTTTCCCCAAAGGGGCATATGCTTATTATGAATAATGCAGTAATAGAAAATAATTTAATTCTAACGCATCTTTAAAGGTACAGTGTAATAAAAGTATAATTTTGTTTACTCTTGTTAACTTTGCGGCACTAATTGGTGCCATATAGTTGTAATGAGTGTAGATTCTCACAGCACCAAATGACTCAGGTTTGCGTCAAGCGACAATATTGAATTCTTGTTAATGGACGAATTGCTTATTAATGATAACACCCTTCCTTCACACACACAACACATATACACATAGGTACAAAGAGCGTCAAAGAAAATCTCTCTGCACCTCGCGTCTATGTCACATTATTTATTGTTGTACGTGACCTTGCGAAGCTATGGCCATTTCATTGGTTGCTTTAGGTCACGTTGCAAGAGTGCGCCACTCCTCCTGCTAAATAGTTACACCAATAACCATAACAAAGGTTACAAAATGGCGTAGAAACGAAATATATGTTTATGCTCTCGATCATATTGGCTAAAAGAGAAAGAGGTAGAGTGATTGCATTCAGTTTGTCATACAGACCTCTTATCGTGATTGGTAGCCCATACCTTATCGGCTAGTGGAGGACAGGACTTTGAAAGGGTTAAAAGCTAAGGGGAAATCTTGATGAGCGGCCAGGTTAGCGAAATGTAGAATGTGTAGTGTGTGAAGGTTTTTCAGGGAGTGCAAATTTAAGCTTGAATGGTGTTCATTAGATACATAGCAGCGCAGCACTTTATAACAAAACTTAAACAGAACTGTATTCTCACCGTGATATCAATGCTTGTTGCTGCATAGAAGCAAATGTAACTAAATAAGTAAAGCAGCATGTTTTTCCTCTAATTCAAACCACAATTGGTTAATATGCCTTTATTAACATATTGCTGATCATATCAATACAACAAGATTTTAGACAAAAATATAGCCCAATTTTATTGCTATAATATGTATGTCATTCGGTAAACCATATACATATTTATCTCTTAATTTCTAAACACGATCAGTCAATTTTAACAAACGAGTAATTTGCATTTTGTAAACGAACATCATAATCTGCGGATGCTTTACGGGGAGTGCCCACTTTCTGACAAGTATGTAGACCGTCTTCCCCACTTTCTTGGAATACTTTTATCCAGTAATTTACTATAAAAACACTTTTATGCACTAACGTTGCAATTGCTGTAACAATGCGACCAGCCTCCCACATACCCACGATACGTCCACGAGTAATTTCTCTAGTATACGGCATGACTGGTTCTAATAAATAAACATGTTTTGGTTTCAATTAACCTCAGAAAAAGCAAAGGCATCAACCTCCCCTGTTTTTTTTCCTTTATTGTGCGTTATCAAGCCACCACAATCTGCGATAGGTAATGTGAAGGACACGACTCAGAACATCCCAGAAAACGATACAAAACCTGCCGAAGATTCTCTTTGGCGCTGTGTGTACTCTCACATTCAAACACCACACCCTGAGTATACCGTGAAATGTTTTTGTTTAAATATAACTTTCTGGAAGCCTGGAATCGAACCCGGAAAACTCGTATGGTAAGCGGTTTCTCTGCCGAGGGGACTCTGGGATCAGTAATAATAGTTAAAGTTTTTCGTTTTTAAGCATTGGTTTCATTTAGCGGTCTCCTTTCTGCTGGTATGAAGTCCCCTTTGCAGTTCTGTTTAGGCAAACCTTTTGGCATCTGTGCTATCCCGTATAAACTAGCTTCAACTAAGAACGGCTTGTGTGGACCACCTGGTACAAATAAACGATAGTAGCTAGAGAATGTCACGTAAATGTAGCTATCAAGAGTTTTTCCCCTTATAACTTTGGTAAAACTTCTGAAATCATATGTGAGGTTCCTTAAAATTTGTCAAATTTAAAATCGTCTGAAATTTATTTGCAAAATGCATGATATATGTGAGAACCACTAAAATAATTTCTCTATCAGCCGCTGAGTATTCCAATGGACAAACTAAACTCTAGAAGATGACAAAACATCTACCTTATTGCTGAATATGTGTTTCAAATATTAATTGGTGCATCTGCAGTGTGTAACACTTGTGAAATGCATTTAACTCTTAAACCATTCGTGAAAGTTGGGCTAAAGAAATGGACGTCGATTCTTGTATGCTCTTGTTCTAGGAGGACTCCTGTGGGTTTTATCAGAGAAACTCCTTAATAGATCCGTAAATCAACGCAAGACGTCCTTACAAAAATAAAATTCAAGTAGTTATCTTGCCAATCTACGCACAAAATGAAAACGCTGTCTCCCAGAGCTGCAACGGTAATATAAACTGGATGGAGATATGTTTCTGGAAAGCGCAGTGACGGTGAGGAATGTTGGTTTCATTACTTTCAGCTGCAACAAAAAATAAGTGCGAGAAATGAGGCCATCCATCTTCTGCGAGCCAGAAACTTTTCTTGCAACACTTGCTTGCTTTTCTTGTACTGCAGCTGCATTATACATGTCGAGCTACTGATGTCTCCAGCTCTATAATATGTAGAAACATAATGAGGAACCACATTTGACTAGTCATGCAAAAATGAACCTTCATTGTACAAAACATATTATCCTTTTGCGTGAAACAGGCTGCATCATTTGCTTCAAACTCTGAAGGTCGAGCTGTACCCTTAATGGTTATAAGCAAAATTGTGGAGGGAGGGAGACAGAAGAAAATAAAAAAAGGGTGGCTGATGCTAACGGCACGTGGTGTTCCCAAGCGGTCACCCATCCAAGTACTGACCAGGCCAAATGCTGCTTAACTTCGGTGATCGGACGAGAACCGGTGTTTTCAGCATGGTATGGCCGTTGGCATAGGAAATGCTGTTATAAACGGTACATGTAGCATGCAGAGGTGATTCTCAAGTCAGTTGCTTGCCCCAACCCGTGGCTATCAGAAACCAAAGTGGCGGGCTAGATCTGTTACCCATTTAGAAGAATCCAGAGAAATCAAAACCGCGGTGGAAAGCGATGTCATGGAAGACAGCAGCAACCAAGATATTGGTCAACACAGAAATGAACATGTTTGCCTAGGTGTGAATGTAATGTCAAATAATTTAGTGCATATATATATATATATATATATATATATATATGCATATAGCGTCACCATATCTTCCAAGAATTTTTGGGAAATTGCTTCTTACAGCGGGATTACGCAAACAGCTAAGATGTAGTATAAGAGAAGGGATGGCATAGGTTCCGTTTCCAGATATTCATTTTTCGGCAGCTGATTTGGAAAGGGATTTGAGGAGAATAGGCATGGGGTCAGTACAGCAAAGAGCTGAAACAAATGACAAAAACATATGGAAAGATGTCAAAAGAAGATTAAGAGCCATCAACCAACAGGAAGTAGAATAGGATTGTGAATTAAACCTTCTCTAAGTCTAGTAAATGAAATAAAATTTAATTGCGGTAAAGAGGCTTATATACTTAACTTAGGAAGAAAGGAAAGATCAAGATCAGGAATGGCATGGTTTAGACTGGGGCGGGGGCTGGAGGGCGCAGAAAATGACTGACGATTCTCGCAGGAGAATCTGCCCATTATGTGATTTGGATGAGGACTGCGTACATGTTTTGGCGGAATGTGCACAGTGGGAGAACCAGCCAACAATTAAAGTGAAAGAAAAATTCTTAAGTCCCTCGAGAAAGAGATTGGCATATTGGGATCTGCTGGCTGACCAGAGGAACTGACAAAACATGGGCAATTTCTTCGTTAAAGTGCGCGAAGCTAGGTCAAATTTGTTCAGTTAGACAAAGGTTATTTATCTCTATTTTCCTTTTTCTTGTTCTTTTTTGCTTTGTTTTCTCTTTCTGTTGTTTATTTTTCACCATACTTGTATCTTAAATATGCATGTACGGTCAATGACCCATGCACTAAATACTTGTGAAATAACTTCAAAAATTTGAAACCAATAAAGATACCTTATCTATCTATCTAGTTTCGTAGTGTTTAACGCTTGTTCTTACTGCATCACAGGCGGCAGACACTGATGATACATAAAATTATTCGGTAATTCGGAAGGAAACTTCCAGGCCTAAGTAGAATGGATGTGGGGAATAAATGTACTTTGTCTTTTGGCAACCAGCAATTGTCCTGCATGATTCCAATAGAATCAAAAGTCTTTAACAGTACCTTGTGGTAATCAAAAGTAACATTACGTTTTTCACAAAGTATTCAAATTGTTGGCTTATTCAAATGTGCTGCTTCAGAGTGAAATATTTTATTCACAGTCACTGATTCTTTTTGCAATGTTTGCACAGGAAATTTTCTGGGAAGATGTTTGCGTAATGTCTAGTTCTTATAACTTAGATTTGTTTAAAGTATTTTCTTAATTTATTTAGCTTTAAAGAAAAGGTATAAGAAGTAGCTCATCATATAGATCTACGATCTTAATTAACGAGTACAACTACTTCAATCAGTTTTTTTACCTTTCCTGAGGAGAGATCCTTTGGAGGAAATTGATAGTTTTAATGATAAATTAATTTATCTCTTGGTTCTAATTCTTAGTCAATGATCCTTTGAGTTATTCTGGTGTTTATCCTTATATATTCAATCTCTGTTGCTCACAATTCGAGTCAGCAAATATCATAACTGCTTTGACGTCTACTAATAGCGTCTCAAAGTTTGTGAAACTTCTTTAAATAATTATGTTAAATGACCGATTTATATGATGTACTCTTCCAGCCACAAGCGAAGACGCAATAATGAGCATGCCTTATATAACATTCTTATTTATACCTAGTAGAGTTAAGGAAACCAAGTTAGCAAGTTTGAATGTAAAGTTTGTCGGCTGCACAATTGCAGCTAGACTTAACTGCCAGCAGTGGACCACAACTTTAAAAGTTAATTTTCTTTTCTCAACAAAGAGATGACTTTCTTTTGGAAAGTCATCTGCTGCTTAATTTATTCAAATGAAGCCGCTCAACATTTTGGCGAAACAGACAAAAATTGTTTCAAAGTTTTAGGTAGTGAAATCTGAACAAAAGCATAAACGTTTTCACTAAATATATCCATGTTTCACGTTAGCGGTCTGTTTTGTTTAATTTATATGCCACATTTAACATACAAGGTCATATCGGTGGCTTTGTCTTTGGAACAATTGCCTAATGATGTCCGTTCACTCGTTGACTACAGCGTTAATCTTTGGGGATTTTGCGTCGGGTTTCCTTTCTAAACGTTAAATTCACAATACATTCTAGGGAGGATGGGGAATAAACCAGCCTAAAGCACCGTGCTGCCGGGAATCGAATCAGGAACCTCTAGATTTGGAGGCTATCATGCTTAACGATCTTGTTTCTCTTGCTAAGAAGTCTTGAAAGTGTAGTTTTGACGCTTTCAAACTAAACATTGACTCACGATGTAATGTAAATGAGTGTATCAAGCAAACCTATTTTATATATTTGTTAGAACTGATGTTTAACAGTTTTTATGATCAAAAATTTCACAGATTTTGTGCCTATATGTAATGATAGTGCACTTCAAAATCGAGTTTGAAGGTTTGGAAGGCAACCGAACGTTTATTTTTCTTATTGAAAATCTTCTAGATGGGCATAGTCTATATGATGTTTCAAAAATTTGGAAACTGCGTATTTTTTTTTATTCATGTCATCAAATTTAAATTCCGTTTCATTGAATATGGATATCATAGGCTACCTTTGGTACTTTTGTGCAAGTATGGCAGAATTGTGACGACTTCGAGCCCAAAGGGAGGCTTAAAATGTTGTAATTTTGGTTATTTTAGGTGAGGATTTAGGGTTGTTTATATCCTTCATATCACCACATTTCAATTATAATTTTGGCATGGTTTTGACAAATCCGTGTAAATTTGGATATTCTAGAAACTGACAAAAATGATAAGCTAACCTTAAATTTAATCCCTATTTTTAACCCCTAACATCAAATCAACACTCTTGGCCCATCTAGATGAACTTTGTAGGCTTATACTATATGACTTTAAACAATTATAAGCCACCTTACAACTCTAAAAGCTAGCCTTACCACATTTTCAACCCCTTATATAGAATCTGCAAGGTTTAAACCATATGCTCAAAACATTCATAATTATGCAACACGAGTTGAAAAAGAATCATATTTACACGTTACAACTTCCAAAAACCATTTAATCCCTATTTTGAATTCTATAACACTAAATCTTTAAAAGCTACTCTTGATTTATTTTAAAACCCTTATAGATAAGGTCAATCTTATCCATGAGGAGTTTTAAATTTGTGATTTGGACTAAAGGACTAAAGAAAATTACAGGATATAACAATTTGAAAAAGCTACCCATACCCAAGTTTTTCAACCCTTTATATATAAATTCTCACTATTTAACCAAACTGGGAAAAACTTTGAAACTTACACTTTAGGTACAGGCTTTCAAAAAATGAATATATATCTTTAATTTTCTGGGAATGTCCCTAAAATTTCTCTTCATTCTGAATGATTTTCGCATAACTGGTAAATCGTAAGAGATAGACAAAATTTTACTACACAAAAAACGTGTATCTCGTTAAAACACACAATTCAAGTGATATATATTTTTTTGCCGAGTGAACCATTTCCGAGATATTCGTTTTTATTTTTTTTTTTAATTTTCCAATACTTACACTTTTTGTGAAATGGAAATTCGTTATTCGACTTTGTTATATCCTGGACATGCAAAGAGAATGAAATGCTCCACATAGCAACCAGCTCGTGAAAGATTTGACTATAGCTTAAAGCCTACCATATTCCCTTGCACCTACAAGAAAATTAACAGTTAGTTGCTGCAAATTTTAATCTCGATTAACATGAAGTAGATGAAGAACAAGCGTTTGTAAAAATAGTTTGTAGAAGAGTAGAGAAAGTCATGTTAGTACAGAACATAAGAAATTTTCTATCTATTACATTTTAATTCAAACAAACATTTATAGGAATAACTACATTACATATTTTGTTATAGATACCAATAGAAGAGCGATAGTTAAACGTTTAAGAACTAGAGACTATACGAGCCTTAAAATTCTATACTGTTTCCATGCAATCACGAGAAACAAGTGAATGTTGACAGAACTTAATGAATGGCCAAGAAATTAATAATTCGAACCTTTAATAACGGATATATCAGAAATGGATTATCCCACAAAAAACGTATTTGAAATAAATTGTGTGTTTTAAAGAGATCTACACCTTTGTGAAGTACTTTTACTCTATCGCACAAGGTTTACCGGTTATTCAAGATTACACAAAATTTCTTCCGAATGAAGAGGATTTCACAGGCTGTTCCCAAAAAATGCAAGATACATTTTATTTGTAATATAAATATGTTTAACATATGATATTTTAATGAGCATGGTTACAGTCAATTGTTTAGAAAATAAAAAGGTTTCGAAAAATATTCCATGTAAAGAATAGTCTTGGGTATGGGAATTTTCTTGAAAATCTTCGTGTTGCATCTTTGGAAGGTAGTAAATCTAAATACCATCTTTGGTATTTATCCAACTTTTCGTTTTTGAGTTATGCTTTTCACAGATACATACGCACATAGGTACACGGATCTTTTTCCAAAAATGCTTTTTTAGGATTTAGGGGCCTTAAAACATGTTTTTTCGGGTGAAATCTTGATATCGAATTTTTGGGTAGAATACAATACTTCCCCTACTTTTTATATTAGTAGAGAAAGTAATAAGTCAGATTAGCATTAAAATGTACGTATTCAAGCACGGCTTCTACATAGTAAGGATAATAATTTTATTAAATTTGTCATTGAATTAATTCAGTTTAATAAATATTTTAAACTACCATTTTATAAACATTCTGAATGTAAATAAATTATCATTGATACGTAATTTGCTTGTTTAAGATAATATACGAGTGTAAATTACCTATGTAAAAGCTATAATCTGACAAATTCTTCACCATAGCTAGAAATTTGTAGTACTAAATGTATAACTAATTTCATGATTTGCCATACTTTGAGTTTTTTACATAATTGTATCGTAGTTATATTATCTCTTTTAGAGTGGACTAAACGTTTAAGCGATATATGATATGATATATAGTACGAAAATATAAACTTACATTGGAAACAGCAAAGCAAATATGCATAACATAATGTTTCCAAGCATTATTTGCAAACAGCGACAAAAGAAGACCAGAACACACAAACCCAAACGACCAAAACTAAATAAATGGACGAATATATAAATTAATGTATGCATGGGCAGAAAACACACGCAATACAAACGAAAACAGGCAGCCCCGATCCCATTGTATAAATTAATACGTAACTAGGTATTCCAATGTCTTTCATTTATGAACAAAATGACAACGCTTGCAGCATCAGTCAGCTTTGACAAATACTGCCTTCATTTGTGCACTTATCGCTTTAAAATGAGTTTTGGTGATGGAACTTCTAAAAGACTTTTAAATTACTTACCTTAGCTTGGCCCAATATTAACTGTAGAGTATTAATGCGTTATTAATCAGATAATATTAAATGGTGTTCCTTATTCACTGTTGTACATATTTTTTTAAAGGGAGACAGAGAGTTGGTAGGGATAAAGAGTTGGCTTATTTCACCGAAGAAGTAGGCATTTGTAAGAAGGAGTTTACAGTTCTAGTATTTAGGTAGGTAGTAAGGTGCGAGTAGTACGGGTTAATGTTTGAATGTGGCATTGAAGACCTAGTGGATTTCCGCTGAGCACCTCCGAAATTTCTGGTTATACGTGCTGCAGCGTTGTGCTGCCAGCGTCTGGTATGGACACGACGGCAGCCATGGCGAGCCCTGACTGGCCCTGGGTGGAATTAGGTGTTAGTTGGCCGGTAATATCTGCTGCAATGTTTCCAGTATCCAGTTTGTGTAAATAGGAAGTTCCGTATCCGTTCCTGACCACTCTTCAGGTCCTCAAGTACCGAAGTCCAATCGGTCGTCTTAGTGATCAGGAGGCTTACCAGGTTGGTAAGCCCTGCAATGGTACGCATAAGTTCTTCCAATTAAATTGTAGAGGCAGGCGGTGGTGAAGTTTATGGTGGGCACAGATGACATGGTCCAGGCCACTGGTTGTTGTGTCTGCTGAGTCAGATCGCTATGAACAGCTGGTGGTGATGTTATTGAGGACCTTAGCTGCAGTTTTCCATTCTGAGGTTTCGGAATCCTAGCCAGTGTCATGGAAAGCATTAAAAGGATATATAAGAATAGAAGAGTTCTTATCCTCTCAGACAGTCAAGCTGCTCTTAAAGCACTTGAATCACCATCAGTAAAATCAAAGCTAGTCTCAGAATGACGGGAATCCTTAATTATACTGGCTGAACACAATAAGGTTCAACTTATGTGGGTGCCAGAACACCCAGGTATACCAGGAAATGAGAAAGCAGATGACGCAGCCAAGATTGGCAGCGAAATCCCATTTTTGGATCCGGAGACTGTACTGGGGGTATCATACAAACCAGTGAAACAGGCTGGGCTCAATCAGAACACAAGAACTACTGGAACTCCATTGAGGGGTTGCAGACATTCCAAGTTGTTTATTACAGACCTGTATAACAGCCGGGCAAAGTACCTGCGCGGTCTTAGTAGAAGAAGACTTGCATGGGCAACAGGATTCATTACAGGACATTACAGTTTAATCTGTACAGAATGGATTGTTTAACATCCCTATCAGCAGATTCCTAGAAGGAGATGAGACTGTTACTCATATGCTATGTGATTGCCCTGCTCTTGCGAAACAAAGAGCAAGCATTTTCCAAAAATAGGTGAACTATCAAAAGCCTCAGTTAGCAGTCTTGTTAAGTTCATAACGAGCAACAGACTACTTAACTGATGAAAGGGGGAATGCGCAATAGATCTTTTGAGGTCGCAGTGCTTGGGCATAAAACCCACCCCTTGAGGGCGGTGGAGTTCTTGGAGTTCTCGCTCAACGTTGGCGAGTCGGCGTAGGTGTTGGTCAGAGGTGGTGAAGTTTGCAGCGCTGGTGAATGGTGGAGTGCGTGCGTCCTGTGGAGAGATGCGATACCCTGTATTGGTTGCTTCCTTTCGGGTGGTGTCTGGAGCTGGTGGTGTCGTTGGAGTTGGTGGTGTGTGCACAGTACAGGCGGAGTCGGTCGGCGGTTTCTTGGATGCAAGGGACATTGCGTCTGCCCGGTAAAGTGGCCGTAGCCATTACAGGAGGTGCAGTATCGACGTCGGGGGCGGAGGTCGTGGTTGGTACACTGAGCAGTTAGGCTTGGTGCACCTCAGTAGTGGCACCTGGGGGGGGGGGTGCAGCGCAGGTTTTGGAGTTGTGTCCGTAGCAGCAGCATCGTCGGCATGGCTGGTGGCTTTCTGATCGACTAGGCTCTACAGGCAGAATCCGCCCTAATAAGGACAGGCCGTACCTTAAGACCGTCTCACAGTCGGCCTGGTCAGCCAGTACCAAGCGAACAGAGGTGGTGGGTCCCCGGGATGTGATCTTCATATTGTGACCACCGCAAGACGGCTCGCGCGACGGCCCTGCAGCACGAACTCCCGATGAAACCAGTTATAGCATTCGCGCAAACGCCTCAAGTTCTTATAGTAACAATTACAATGATAATAAGCACGTGCCTTATTATAAGAGTTGCTGGGAATACTGACATCTATCCACACATTTCTGGCATCTTCCCAGGAAGTTTTCATTCATACTGGAAAGTTCAGTATCCGAAATTAAGTGAATTTCTCGCCTGATGTTTTCTTTTAGTTCTTTCAATATATGGAGTTTGTTACATGTACATTATTTTTCAACTTCCTCCATAAAACAAAATCACATATAGCCAAATCAGGAGATCATGAGGATCATAATTCTTTACCAATTACCCTGCCTTAAAGTATTTCCCGAATTAAATGTAATGACTAGGCTTCGGACACGGTTGCTGTTTCGTTGTAATTTGGCTGGAAAACAGTTACGTGCGCACAGAATTTCATGGGAACCTCCCCCTCCCCAAGCATTGCCAGTCATTCGCTCTAAGTAAGCGATTAGTATATATACAGCCTGTTCTGAAGTTACGAAGTCCGCCCGTTGATAGCTGACTAAACATGCAAAAAATTAGCAGTAAGAAGAGTGTCTTACTTGTAAATGAATATCGACATGAGTATTTTAATGTAAGAGGGCAAAATATATTTTGTAAAGACCACATTGAAATCAAGGGAGAGTGAAGGGTTTTTATTGCAAGACACTGTAAATCTTAAAAAAACACACACAAAATATTACGTTGCCTCCTAGAAATGAAATGCTGAGGATATATTATCCACATCAGAAAACATGAACACATGTAGCGAAATCGAAGCTTACAGGGATTCGTCTTACATGATGGTAAGCACAAATATCCCATTTAATAAGCTGCAAAATTCTACTTTTAAAACGTTTCTGGAGAAATCTACAGCTATGAAATTTCCTTGTGAATCTACTTTACGCAAATATTATTTGTCATAGATGGCAATACCAGAGTTATTGAAACTTGTAAATAATTTTACACAAAACTTTACAGAAGTATGGCGGCGCCGTGGCCGAGTGGTTAGACCCTCGCCTCCCACAGAGGCGGACCGGGTTCAATCCCAGGGACCTGCATGTGGGATTTGTGGTGGACGAAGCGGCGTCTGGGTGGGTTTTCTCCGGGTTCTCCGGTTTCCCCCGCCATTCATTCCACCAACTGCTCCATCATCACCTTTCCTTTCATCCATTTCACCCACATTTCGTTTCATCTACTTCCTTCATCCCATACCAGGCATCGGGCTGATCACCCATCCTGGATGCTCTGTCCGATCCATGAGTGTCTGCTCCTCTGACCCCAGGCACCCGCTTGTAAGTCCTGGGGGGTGTAATCCTACATAAGAGGAGGGTAAACAGATAATGAATGAATGAATTTACAGAAGTAGAGAAATGTTCTGCTGCTGAAATAGCACAGCAGAAACTGAAGAGTATTTTAGATAAAAGGCCAGGATATGCATTATGTGCAGTATTAGGCATTAATAATAATATTATTAATGTTAAGAATAACATTGTTCTAAATAATGAAAATACAAGTGTTTCTCAGAGGTGTGACGTTCGTCAGTTTCGTTTTGCACTAATAACATCATGTGATGTGAAACGGAGCTTTTCGGGATATAAACTTTTTTGAGTTTCAGAAGACGTTTTGCATGTGATAAATTCACAAAATATATTGTAATATATTATAGTTGTCCAGGCATGTAAATCACACATAAAACACATTATTTTATCTGTCACAGTTCAAATTTATTATTTTGTTCATCTTATTTATACTTTGTAATAAAAGCTTAAGTTTACTACAGAAGTGTATACCTATAGTATTCAGCACAGCACAAACTCAGTAGCGCACGAGACTACTTTCTCTCTCCTCTCCGCTCGCTTGTAAACAAAGTAGTAGTATAATAGAAGTTAACTTAACCTAAAGTCATGTCCGAAGCCTAGTAATGATTCATCAACTTTATGCGTGCTCGGTAGCAAAGTCTTATTGGAAAATTCCAACTGACATTGTACGTCAGTTATCTACTGAAAAAATGGTGTGATAAGTCATTCCTCTACCTCTCTGCGTTTATTGTTTAATCATAAAACATAGGTCCTACTATTCTGTATGCATTGATTGCACACCGGTTTTTGCGCCATGCAATAAAATCTCCTGTGTAAAATCGGGTTTCTCTGTACTCCTATATATGTTTTTTGGCAGAGAAACATAGTTGTGTACATATGTTGGAACTTTAATAATGGCAGCTATTTATTTATTACCATTACAAGAATTATACATACATGAAACTTGTACAGTCCTTCAATGCAATCACCAGCGTTTTCAATAACCCACTGCCAGCGATGTGGAAGTCGTAGGGTCCCTCTGCAGTGTCTGTTGTGCTAAAGTTGCTGATGGAGGGATCTAATGCCTGCAAAATTCCCGGAACAGTCCTGAAATAACAGAGGATTAGGTCTGGTGAACATGGTAGAGGAAAAGCACTTCCCAACCCCAGCAACGATACAGATCAGTTACAGGTTATGCTACTTGCGTCCGAGCATTGTATTGCAAAATGATGGGAGGATTCTGTAAAAAAGTGTCGCCAGTTTCTTGCACCTCTGTTCTGAGATGGTGCTCCAAAAATGACAGAAATACTGTGCATTAACATTTTGTCCTTAGAGTACGGTATGTGTCAAGATAACGCCATCACGGCCGTACACAAGAAGCACCTTAGCTTTCACATTTCTAACTCTCCTCGCCACTATTCTGTGTGTTAACGAAGTTCCCCATATGTCTCAACGGGACCTAAGGAGCAGGATATTACTTGCTGTATGACCATGAGCATATTCCATCTTCAACCAATTTCGCTGTTGCTGTTTTGTTTTCGTTCCATTTATACCCCTGCTTTAACTACATTTGCCTTTTTAATCATTAGATCACATGCACAATTACACTCATTCATACTTCCAGACTCTGGAGAGGATAGAGAATAATCTTTGCTAGAGAAAAATCTACACTCCCAGACGGGAATCGACCTCAGGACCCCTCGCACAGTAGGCAGATACTATACTGACTGAGCTGTTTAGGTCGGTACCTCATACAGATCTAGCTCCTACTCGCCAGAGCGCATGGCTGAGTCGAAAGGGAAAGTCCATTTATTGGATGGTGAGTAAGACATGGGTAAACACATGGTAAATGTGAGAATAACTACTTACTTCTCGTTTGGCTTCCACAGTTGTGTTGCCACTATTAAAGTTCCAATAAATGCAACTATGCTTTGTCAGAGAAGAATATTAAGCGTATGCCAATTACTCTGATAATTTAGAAACATCCAATTACTGAAATTTTCCAGACTCTGATGATCACATGAAAAATAAGGTGTACGCAACACATTCCATACATTGTAAGAACTGAAAGAAAGCATCAAGCGAGAAATTCACTCAGTTTCGGATATTGAATTCCCCAGTGTGAATGAAAACTGCTTAATAAGATACCGAAATGTGGGGATAGAGGACATTTCCAACATCTCATGTGATAAAGCATGTGCTTATTATCATTGTAATTGTAACAATGAGAACGTGAGAACGAGCTGCGACGGCCGGCGCGCGAGCCGCCGTACTGCGGCCAAGTGTGAAGGAAAACCACAATACGTACATTTTCCTTGGTGAGGGTACCTCATATATTTAAAGTAAAATATGAATTTCGAGATGTTGGTTTGAAGGCTTTATTGTGGTATATAAAATTTAAAATGTGTGCACTTTATTATTAGTGTAATATTTGGTGAGAAGATAATATTTCAGAGTACTCCATTGAAATTCTTTATGCAGTTTCATCCATTTCATAGACTATCTACAATTAAAATTATTTCTATACGTAGGACTAAAGTACAAAACTGAAGCTCTAGATGCGTGTAGCGATTCAATTACTCCTAAATCACTGTAAAACAAAATGTTGAAACTAACACCAAATAGGTTGGTATTTTTTCTGTTTTAGAATGTTTAAAAATATAAATCAGTTTTATAAATAAATATCTGAATAAAGCGTTCAAAGCTATGTAGGGTAATATACTGCAGTATGTTAGCAACTTTAAAAATAAACAAATTCAGCGATCAATTTACTTGTCCATTAACATTTTCTACACTCTACAAAAAGTAAGAGTTTAAGCTTCATACCCGGAAGCTTTCACATGGCTATTCTCTTATAATACAATTCCTTCAAGTGGATGTTGATCCGTAAAAACGTGATAGCACTGGCGGCTGGAAGTGTATTCTGTGTCGACAGAGTTGGATATGCAAAGCCCGTTTAATTGAAGCATAAAGATTTAGAAGTATTACAGCAACTATATTCTTTTGTCACAGAACGTCATGAACTCTTTGGCCACCGCATTTCTCTAGTACATTTTAACAAAATTAAAAGTTGCTAGTGGAATTTAGGGTACGACTGTTTACTCTCCGTTTCTTTATCCTGAACGCATCCATTTTGTAGAACTGTTCAAAAATTACCAACCTTAGACTTACGACGGGTAAAAAACTCATGTATTTATCTATAAATCACTGTCTCAGTTGTCTCAAGAGGTTGTTCTCAATGAAGTCAGATGAAAACACTCTATCCTAAATTGTATAAAATATATGAGTTGTGAAAACTGCTGCTTCACACCAACCATGGTAGACACTAAGCTAGAAAGTTGAATTAGATCTGAAAAGAATTCTATGCCACAGCCGGATCTTCGGCTCTCCGTGAAGACGCTCTTACCATTTGAGCTACCATGCCGAGATATCTGTACGGGCACTATTTAAATATTGTCGTCTGATTCAAGTATCACAGGTTAATCACGTTCCAACGAATAGACGAACGTCCAACTAAATGCACAGTTGTGACTAAAAATCTGATTTGTTTGATTCACATGACTTTCTCTAAAAGCCATTCTTACAAAGGATTACTCTACTAAACCTTTTCCGCCATTTTTACTGATTTCAGGTACAAGGAAAGTGCAGCAGGCTTAAGTGATAGTCAAACTGAGGCAGTATTTTTAACACTTAAATAATTTCAGTCTAATTATATAATATAAATTCAATAACAGTCCGCCTTAAAGTAATATGTGTATGTAACAATATATAAAATGTGTATATTACAGTCATTGTATATGTTTATATTATTGTATCCATGTGTAATAGTGTTATGTGAATATATTACGTAATTTAATAATGTTGGAGCTGTGAAAAATAGGTCAAAAGCTGCTAACAAAGAGGTAACAAAGAGGTAAATTGAGGCAATAATGAGTTTGAAAGTTTAAATGCTACTAGTCATTATTGGAGCAACAATAATGTAAATTTTGAGACAGTTTAAAAATAGCGAATCAACAACCAGAAAGTCTTTAGTTAAATGAAGGTATTCTATTGGATTATGATTAGCCAATCAGAAACTGAAAAGGAGAAAATTTAACAAATTTAAAAGTCAGTTGCTTGCAGACAGTGTTACTAACCAGACGCAAAAAGTGTCCTCAAGAGATTTAATACGTATTCGTGCGAGACAAAAAATAAGTTCACGTGTTAAAAAGTGCAATTAATTAATAAAAACATCTCACAGATCTCTCTCTATGTATATATATATATATATATATATATATATCAGTGAAGTGCTATTTAAATCGTATCAAGCATTAACAAAAGGACTGAAGTAAAATTATAATCTGTGTAGGCCTACATTCTAGTCGCACCACAACCCTGCTAAGAGAAACGTGTCTCTAACAATAATACTGACGCAGCCGAGGCAAACAAATATTTAATACTTAGAGAAATAGTCAAATTACAAATTTAATATTTTTTAAAACATTTTTTGGGGGGCAAAGGCCACCAGAAAGTATATTTGGGGCAAAGGCTACCGGCTACCATACGTGCGGTTGCAACGAACTTCAAGTGTTCAGCTCCCCAATAGTTGAACTATAATACAACTCCTTCAATACAATCTACTTCAAATTCACGCCCAAAGCGTGCTGCAAATAACGTAACAAACCATCATCTTCAAATTGGCGTCCATATTTAGAGCTAATAAAGATATCTTCTTCAAAATCCATGGTTATGTAATGGCTTTAAAATTCCGTTCTTGTTGCATGGCCAGGCGAAAAAAAAAATGTATCGCGACTTAGCAATTTAAAAAGTATGAAGTATTTGACAATTTAAACCAACAATAAAGAAGATCAATTAGATAAAGCCACAAAAAAAATTGTTTGACATAAACTGTTGGTTTTACCGAGACCTACTTTTTTGGGTACTATGTCTTTGTCTGCGTCTTACGGTTTAATATTTATAGCAAATGCATTCAGAATGAAGAGGACTTTACAGCATATTGCAGAAAATTCATGATATCAAGTTTATTTATCACATAAATGTATGGTGCTTTCATCAATGTCGTTAGATCCAATTTGAGAAAATAAAAAATAAAGAATTCATTTTCCCATGTAAGGGTACTTTGGAGTGGGGAATTTTGTAGAAACGTTTCCTGTTACATCCTTGGAAAACGCTTAATTAGTATACTAAATTTGGTACATAATCGAAGTTTCCGTTTGATTTATGCTGTTCATAGGAAAACTAACACACTCACACTCACACACCACACACACACACACACACACACACACACAGGAACCTTTTTCTAAAATGATTTTCTTGGATTCAGAGGGCCTCAAAACATGTATTTCCGATAGAGAAAGTAAAAAAAATATTCCTTAATACTATAATAACATTTCTAAGAAAAGCATAAAAACAAATAGTGTGTTTTGCGAAAGTCATGTTTCTTTTAACATTCTCAAGACTAGGGATTCTGATATAAGATTTTTTGAATGGAATTATTCAAATAGGTTTCGATTTTAGATTTTAATTTGTTTAACTATTTTTGTATATTTGAAAGAAATTTCAATAGTAACCAAGTTGTCTTTGTATTATATTGGTATTGGTAACTAATAACAATAATAATATTTTTGCATTGCAAATGAGACATGTAGGACTTCGGAAAGTACTTAGAGACATTTCTTTGCTTTCCTTTGAATGCACAGTTCTTTCATCTTTGCCTGTGGGCTTTCTTTCTCTCGTCTGTCGAAGTTCTTCCGTTTTATTCTTAGGTTTATACTCCTGGTTAGCTTGCCGCTTATGCACTTTGAATTTTAAAGATCTCATAACATTATTATTATTATTATTATTATTATTATTATTATTATTACTAATATTATTATTCGGCTCTATCTGCTCATAGTACCGTATGCATGCATTTAAGATCTTTATTGGAGTTGTCTACTGACCATTACACTTATCATCATCTTTCATGGTTTAAGCTCTTTGGCTTGTTCCGGTCTCATCATTTAAACTGTTCCGTCCATCTTCTTTTAGGTCTGCCAGTGTTTCTTTGGCCTTGTGGTATATATCTTAAAACTAACTTAGTATAGCAGTTATCATCCATTCTCCCCAAATGTTGTTTCCTGTTGTTTTGATTTTCTTTAATTCGTTCTAGTAATTTGAAAATTACTAATTCTTTACGTATGGCTTCACTTCTCCTTCTGTATTTTAGTGTATATCCTGTAACATGTCTTAGTAGCATCTCTACTACTTCTATCTTTCTTTCCATTTGTTTGGTCATTGTCCAACATTCGGATCCATACGTT
Organism: Deroplatys truncata; assembly: GCA_030765065.1. NCBI lineage: Eukaryota > Metazoa > Arthropoda > Insecta > Mantodea > Mantidae > Deroplatys > Deroplatys truncata. Next base: position 212,113,710 of record CM060978.1, on the reverse strand, counting down.
AACACTGGAACAGCAATCACTTTGTAAACTTTGATTTTTGTCTCTTTCTTATTTTTTAAATTTCGTTTGGTGGTGCCGCATATTTGGTTGAATTTGGTGATTTTATTCATTATGTCATCATTTTAAGTACAGTTACAGCCTAAATCGCCGTGGCCGAGTGGTTAGACCGGGTTCGATCCCAGGGACCTGCATGTGGGGTTTGTGGTGGACGAAGCGGCGTCTGGGCGGGTTTTCTCCGGGTTCTCCGGTTTCCCCCGCCATTCATTTCACCAACTGCTCCATCAATCACCTTTCCTTTCATCCATTTCACCCACATTTCGTTTCATCTACTTCCTTCATCCCATACCAGGCATCGGGCTGATCACCCATCCTGGATTTTCTGTCTGATCCATGAGTGTCTGCTCCTCGACGGGCCTCTGACCCCAGGCACCCGCCTGTAAGTCCTGGGGGGTATAAGTCCTACATAAGAGGAGGGTAAATAGATAATGAATGAATTACAGCCTAAATAATTAAAACAGTTTATTTGTTCTAATATTGTCTCTTGTATTACTATTTTTGTTCTTAATGTTTCGGGTTCTCTGAAAGCCAATATTTTACTTTTTGAAATTCTGGCTTATATTGTTTAATTGACATAGAGCTTTTTGCATATTTAATTCTGATCCACTTATTAAAACCAGATCGTCTGCAAATAACACTACATATAAAATAAGTATACAATATAAAATTAATCTTTGTCAAATTCTAATTCAGAAAGCAATTCAGCATAATACAATAATACATAATAAATTTCTATAAATGTAGGGTGAATTTTGGGAGCGGAAGCTGAAGCACTATCAATTCCTTGGGGAGTGCTATTCATAAAACAAGCATATTTCTTCGATGTTTACTGTTCTATTTGCGTCTAAATAGCTTGCCAAGGCTGCCAGTGCCAACGGCAGTTGTTAACGGGTAATAAAACGAAATATTTCAACTTTACGGCAAAATATAAAAAACGCTCTGGTGTTGGAGTTCATACAATGTTAAGAGACCACACGACGCAAACGATCCGCGCGTTTACAAAACATTTACTTCTTGGTTTCTTCCTCATAAAGCTGGGCATCCCTGGTATGTTTTAAATGAAAGTAAACTATGGAACGAGGGAAGCGTATTCAGGTCATCATTTCCTTCAATCTCGCTTCGCCAGTCATTCTTTAAAAGCTCCTTATCACAGAAAAAAGATGCACAAAATACTTGTAGGTTTGATAGTTTCTACGCTTTCGTCTTCATTTACCCTTCTGTCTCTCATTTTAATGAAGGAGATAATAGATAGAAAGAGAGATTCAAACACCTTTCTAAAGTCCATCAGCCTCTCAGAAACAAAAATAAAAGAACAAAAAGCGTCTTTGTGATACGTTAGAGGAGACATTTCTTGGTACAAGAGAAACATTCTTAAAAACGTGTTCTGCGTGTTATTAGAGAAAATGGTGTACAGGTTTTATATGAAAACCAAGAATGAATTGGTGCTCTAAAATCTCAGTAGAGGATCCTGCAATACATTTATACATCAAATACGGTGCGTTACCCTTTTTAATTTCTCCAATCAATGTATCATAAAATTACTATCTGTTAACCTTTTGCTTTGGTTTTTTTAATGCTTTATTGTCAAAGAAAGCAGGAAAGAAAACTTTATATGGTGATTTGTCCGAATTTTATTTCCGGAAAAGATGTTTTTAGATAAAAATGTTTATTTGAAAAGCATATGAAGCCTTAAATACATCAATATAAATAAATAATACTCTAAAGTATATTATTTTTATTTGAAAGTGTATCAGAATAATGAGTTTTAATTTAAAACCGAAAATAGATGTGGTTGTATTTAAAAAAAACTGATGTGTTACACTCACATGACTTTGTCTACTCTTGTACAAATTATCTTCACAAGCTCTTATTCTCCATCTATTTCATATTAATCGACATAAACATTTGCAGAAACGATCTTTTGACATGAAAAGATAATTACATTTTACACATAGCGACCAGTTCTAAAAATATTCGACTATCGCTTAAGGCGTACTAAGTTCCCCTTGTTTTGTAATTGCAAGGGCAATATAGAAATACAGTAGCCTTTAAGCATAGACATATCTCTTAATAGCTGGTTGCTATGTGCAACACCATTCTCTTTGCCACGGATTAATACTCTTTGCATATCCAAGACAAAAAAAAAATGAAGAACGAATTCCCATTTGAGAAAATAGGTATTGAAATATTTAAGGGAATAACAAGCAATATCTCGAAAATGGTTCACTCAACAAAAAATGTATGACATAAATTGTGTATTTTAACGCGATCTACATTTGTTATGTAGTAAAAGTTTGTCTATCTCTTATGGTTTACCAGTTATGCAAAAGTCGTACACAATGAATACTTTTGGAGACATTCCCAGAAAATTCAAGATACGCATTTTATTTGTCATAAAAGTATCTTAAACATGTTATGTTTTAATCAAAATTGTTAGAGCCATTTTTGAGAAAATTAAAATTTTCGAAAAATGTTCCATGTAAAGGGTAATCTGGGTTGGGGGGATTTTCTTGAAAACCTTCGTGTCGCATCTCTGGAAGATACTGAACGAAAATCCCAATTTTGGTGTTTATGCGACTGTTAGTTTCTGAGTTATGCTGTTCACAGACACACACATGAAGTCACAGACACACAGACACACACACGGACATGTTTCCAAAAATGCTTTTTTTGAATTCAGGGGGTCTCAAAACACATATTGCCGGTGAAATCTCGGTATCGAATTTTTGGTGGAATACAATATTTTCCCTACTTACTATACGTAGTAGAGAAATTAATAGTACCTTTGGAGATATCAAGTTCTGACTATACCCTTCACAGTTGTCTGAAACTAGCAAAACGTGCAGCTTCGCTTGTGTTACTGCGGAGGTTTTCCTCTCTTTGTTACTCTCCGATCTGCTCAGTGTGATCTCCTACCTCTCCTCAACTCTGTGTCTCTGAGACATACTTATGTTTTGGGTAATGTAATTTTATACAACTTTTTTCTAGGATGTTGAGGATAACAGTTAAAATACTAGCATATAAAGCGTTTCAAGTATCCACATTTATGATAGTTCCTTGCGCTGATATGCGGTTGGAACTCTTTCCCTAGGTAACTGGTTTACGCGCATAAAATATAATCAACGTGCATTTGTATAAGTTCTTAAATTCCATCCTTTCACAATCTTGCAAGCGCATTTCTTCTCATATTTCATACAAAGTATTGTTCGAACGCCGGGATGTTAATGTTGGATCCACTAGCAGGAAGTGCGTGGGCTCGGATGGTCGAGGGTCACTCTGGGGTGGACGAGAGAATGCCATGAAAGTTAGGTTGATAAATGGTACTTTGGATTTGCAAAAGTCCACTTAGCTAGGTCATTTATTAAAAAACGACTGATAAGGTTCACCATAGAGCCGCAGGAGCTTAGAGCTAGAACATGGTTCACTTACCTATAGAGTTCTCGTGGGACTTGATGCACTCTTATAATAAAAGTTAGACGTAGAGTATGGCGCGATTCGTGACGCTGACCAGCGTCAAACGATGCGCCAAACGAGCCAGGTGACCCAGTTCCAGATCTTTAAGGGGACAAGGTAGTCTGAACATCGGAAATTACACCTTAAGTGCGTTAAATTACCACTGTTCTTAAAGTTCTTAATGATTTTTCCTGAAATGTTTACGAATTATTTTATAAATCTGTATAATTATTTTAAGTGTTTGTTTTCATTGATAGCTTATGTAGTTGAATCCGTAAAATTATTTCATTCAGCAGAAAAATAATCAAATTTACTCATAAAACATTTCAATTCATGTACCTTTTTCTCTGATACTACTTGAAATAAAGAATCAGACTTTTGCATACCTGTTCTTAGTATAATCAGCTATCTTCTGAACCTCAATTATTTAGTCACATGTATCACTTCACTACAAATTGAAAAACAATTATTTGCAAAATCCAAAAAGTAAAAATGTGGAAAATTTGCAACGTCGTTGCTTTCTTAATATCACTAATATGCGTTATAAAATTATGATCGTGGTTCAGAAAGTGTAACTATGTATTGTGTACATGTACTCTCACTCTTTGTGAGAAAAAGGTACATAAATATCAAAAAATGTTGTTTTGAGAGAACTGAATTTAAAGTTTGAACATTAAAATTCTGACACACTTCAGTACATTCCAAGCCCATAATCATCTGCACCTTCATTCTTGGATTGCTTCAGCTTTTCTGATTGCCTTCTCATGGTCCTGGCCTCTGTTGCTAATTGCTAAACTGTTCACTGGACTTGAAAGATACAAAAACGTTCTAAAGAGGAGCGTTACTAGCATTTAAATGATATTTAAATGTCTTAAAAACCTCTTAACCCCCCCAAAAGTATATATTTTCTGAAGCTGGAAATAATAGAGGTTTTATTAATGCCTAAAACAGAAAATGTGATTTTTTGACATTTCAGAGTACCTTGTCGTCTTAAGTAATATAGAATTGCAGAGGTAAGCGGTGGCATGACTACTGAGACCTCTCTAATATCCACGCTTTATTAAACTGGATCAACTCTCCGTCTACCATTTGTGTCCCTGTGAAGGGTTGTTTTAATACAGCAATAAAGCTCAATAAGGGTATATGTCTACTAGTTTACTCTACGTCCCATTGGGGAAGTAATCAATCAGTTATACTGGTTAAAATCTAAGCTGTACTTCAATAAAAAGGTTAAGTACTATTTTTTCACAAAGTAAATGTTAAACTTACTGAGATCTGCGTGAAGGGTCACATAATTCTCAGGTGTTCTGGCATAGATAGTATCAGAATGAAATTTGTCACGTGCTTCCCTTGCTGTGCAGCCATCGGCTTACCTTGTGCTTTGAAAAGCAATATTTCAGCAATCATTGTAAAAACTTAAAGGGCAAATATTGCAAATTCAACTTCAGTACACCTGCAGAAAGTATGTTATTTTGTTTTGAATAAGTAGTAGACCAGAAATAAGAACGATTCATAGTTGGGCACTTTGCTTACAAACGTAAGCTTAATCACAACGCATGGTTTCTGCACTTAGAATAGCTGTTGATAAGCACTAACAGTTTGAACAAGTTCAGTGGTGACGGAACGTGGTTCGAATCACATGTAACGCGTCGTTTTTTATAGAAAACATTATTATTTATATAACCTATGCCAAATATAAAATGATACAAATCAATGGAATCTCTTTCTGATAAAACTCCTCCTTGAGAGAGGTAAATCACATGGCTATTTTATTTCGCATAGGGTTGTAATTTTGCTTGACGTCTTACGAACGCTGCAATACAATTGCAATTTTACAATGAATGCTTCAGAAAATGCTAATAACAGTTGCTACAAACCAAACAGGGAATGCGCTTAGTTCAACTGTAACCATTCCTCCCGAATTTAATAACAGTTTACTTTAAATGCCACGTTCAGCCATCTCTCTAGAAATCTGGAGGACTATTACCATGTTAAAGGATTTACTTCACTCACACTGTTAATGTTTACGTTAGCTTACAATGGTTATAAGGAAGCATTGTGTCTCCATGTTGTAATGTCTCGGCAAGGAAGGAATATGAAAATGTTTCAGGCACAAGAAACGAAAACAATTATTTTAAACATTTTGAGTGAACTCGCCCAACACTGGAATCGTTCTTACCTCTGGTCAACTACTTGATCGAAAAAACATGTTTTCTACAGATGTACAGAAGTTAATTTGCAATATTTGCTCGTTAGTTTACAATGATTGCTGATATATTGTTCTTTAAAACTGTGAGGTAATGATGCTGTCATGTCTGCACAGCAAGGGAAACACATGACAAGTTTCATTCTGATACTGTCTATGCAAGATTACTTGAGAATTAGGTGACCCTTTGCTCAGGTCTCATTAAGCTGACCGTTTACTTTTTTGAAAAATAGTACTTAAACACACACATTAACAAACAAGAATATGGTGTGTTGGTTCAGGGTAACAGATTGCACATGTTAGCTGTTTGATTAAAGTTTTAATATACGAAGCTAATCCTGAAAGTAACGACTCTTAGTGCATTTTCGCTGTGTAGGTGTCTATCAGATTCTTTCCCAGGTCCAATGGTTTCTTCGACAATTTTCTGAGCACTGAGGCGAGCGACAGTCAAAACAAGTTGTTATTGTGAATACGTGATTGTTGAAAATGAACTGTGTGATAAAAGTGAAGTGAGGTGTGAGATTGTGTATTCGATTTTTGAATGCTCAGAAGTTGAAACCTGTAGAACTTTACCATCAGCTAAAGGAAGTGTATGGCGACACGGTAATGAACGAAAATAAATATGAGAAAGTGGTGTGAAATGTTCATGAATGGAAAAACAAATGTGCATGACAAAACTCAAACCGTAGGTCCGTCACTCATCACACATGATCTGAAGAATCAATTGAACCACAAAATCGTTCAAGCCTGACGTGTAACCCTTGACAAGTTACAGATTTATTTCTTAAACATTTCTCGTTCTTTGTTTGGTGAAATTGTGTACGAAGAAAATGGTGATATTTAATTCAATTGGGTACTTATGTCGTGCATATGTGTCTAAGGGAGGGTGTAAGTAGTATAACGTATGTTTATATTGTGAATATATTTAAATTTTGCACCGATTGACAGTTAAGGGCCTTCCAACACCTTCTGGAACATCAGACACGTGTTTTGTTCCGCGTCGGAAGTTTCGAGAAACCATGTTTAAAATTGAACGTTATAGAACAACACGACCGTTATCTATCGCTCTTGCGCATGCTTGTGAGGCACGTCATTGTAGCCGTTGACATGTTGCAGTCAGTCGCGAGCTAGGTGGCATGTTGACACTATGCCACAGAGCTCCCACGGCCATGGCAATGGAAGTTATGAATATGATCATAAGCAGGTATGGATGTTTATCATGATAAACTTCAGTAGCTTTTGAATTGTGTTCGCCGTTTCAAGCCAGATTCCAGACCTTCCTACAAAGAAGGATGCAATTTTAATATTTCAGCCAAACGAATTTATTATGACTAGCACGTTATTAACACAAGGCCTTTCAATATTCCTAACTGCTTCATTCTAGATTATCGCTCACAATTTTATGCCACCACTTGCTAGGTATCGAAACCTCCTAGAATACTGTTATTTATAATAACGATTTCTAAGGGAACATAAGCATAAATTTTGTCGTTTTGTACCATTCTCGCATTTATCCTCATCCTCAGCTCCACAGGCTAACATAGTTACGTCTTAAAGTCAGTCCTGCTTAAGAAGATGGATGCAATTCAAACATGCCAGACAAACATCTGAAAGTCGTCAAGAATGTATGTGGCTACGGATAACAAAATATCCACCAATATTTGTAATATATATGCATATTCGGAATATGCAAAACAACTAACAAAAGCATTAAAATAAACGATTTTAAAGGTATCAACACTTACAGACCAGAGATCCGAATCAGAGAAACTTTTACAAACAGCGTTTTATAACAAATAATATGAGTCGAAATAAATCTGTCATGGAAATAAACGAAAGCGCTTAGTCACTGAATTAGTTATGACTTTCGTTACGAATTATAAAGGAGTATCCACATTCTAGCACCCCTCGGGCCAAAGCTTTAAAATGCTCCATCTTGTAATTTTAGAAGATAATTTCATTACTACTAGCAATTCTTGGCTACTAAATACAGAGAAAGAACGAAAGGGAAAGAGGTAAAAATTCATCCACGCCGCACAAACAAAAGCTCTAATACCAGTTTGAGAATAGACTCAGTATAAAATGATACATATTATGTAGTATGTATACTTCAGTGGACTCAAAACATTTGCAACAGTGAAAATATAATAATTAACTTACAAAATGGCAAGGCCATTCAAAAGCTCTTCTATGTAATCAGCCCTTCAGACCAAAACGAGTAATTACTAAATTTTCAGTAGAACTTTAATAGCCCTATAGAATAAAATAACACTTTCACCTACCTTAAAGCTGCAGTGATGAAGTCTGGCAACACGGCGGTACACGAGCCGCTGAAAAAGTAAAATAAGCTAGTGAGGATAGAGTTACAACAGGGATGTAAAGGAAAACTACACCTAATTTGCATATATGTGTGTGGGTGTCTCAAAGAAATAACTCCTAAGAATAACTATAACATTCAACTTACAGACTACGACAAAAATATCAGTTAAATGTTTTCCATCTGGTACCAGCACAACTATTCCTAAGTTAATGATGGGAATTTTCTTGGCACCGAGAAGCACGCTGCTGGTAGAGTCGGACACTCATAGCCTCTTAAATTCAAGCGCAGAGATTCCTCGTCCAAGTTATAACTACAATAACCATATGTCTTCGTCATACGAATATGTTAGAAATCATGTCCTTGTGCCGCCACACATCTCTCATAGCTTTTAAGAAAATTTGCGTTAACACTCATTCATTCTTCATGGCCATATAAGAAAACACATGCTTCGTCCTTAAAAAAAATTATACGTTGGTCAATAGAGCGTTCATTAACATTATCCAACACCCAAATGCAGAAATTAACTCCACTCACATCGCGTGGTTGCAATTCCTGAACTACAGTGTATTAGAGGTTTTTCATTTTCAAAATTTAGTGGCATTCCAAGCCGAGGTTTGCGAAATTCCTAATTTGAAGAGGTTGTTTACGTAATATGCTACTACGTATGTAAAGCTGATTTAAAGTTGATGTTTTTGTTGTTACGCTCCAAGTTTAAAAAAAATATACTAACTTTATTATTAAGCTGCTTCTATAGATATTATTTATGTTTTTTTTTTTGCCTCGGCTGCATCAGTATTGCTTTAGAGACACGTTTCTCTTAATCAGGGCGTGGTGCAACAAGAATGTAGGCTTACATAGATTTTAAGTTTAAATTCACTTCTTTTTATTAATCCTTGACACAAATTAAACAGCACTGCACTGATATCAAGAGCTGTGAGATTCTTTTACTTAATACTTGCACTTTGTTAACGCGTATACTTAATTTTCGTTTCACACGAATACGTAATATATCTTTAGAGAACACATCTTCCATCCTGTCACTACCAAGGTCTGCAGGCAACTGAACATATTTCAACCGTCAAAACCCGTAAGCTTCTGTATTTCAAGTCTGTGATTAGCTAATCCTAGTCCAATAGAATACCTGCATTTAATTGGAGCTTTTTCTGGCTGTTGATTTGCTAATTTTAAACTGTCTCAAAATTTACATTATTGCTGCCCTAATTATGACTAGTATAATTTAAAACTCTCAAACTTATTATTGCTTTAAGGTTACCTTATTTTTACCTCATTATTAGCAACTTTAAACTTATTATTCTCACAGCTCTTACATTATTAAATTACCTAATATATTCACATATAATTATCGAACATGTTTACAATAATATAAGCATTTGCAATGGCTGTTATACACATTTTTACAAATTATTACATTCATATTGCTTCAAGGCGGGCTGTTATTGCATTTACATATTATATAATTCAAGTGTTAAAAATACTGCCTCAATATCTATGCAAGCTTTTTGAGAGCTTTATTTGGACTTTTTTTCTGACTTTTCTCCGATGTTATCGAGTTTTACCTCTAAAAGAACACGACGTTATATTTTCGGTTTCTTATCACTAATGGACCCCGTTTACCTAATTCTATTAACAAGATTACGAACAGTTTCTCTGCGAGGTGCACGAACAGCAGGGAATCTATAAATTTCCGTCTCACTTCTCAACAAGAGTCACTTACGAATTATGCACGAAGATTCCTAGTGATAAAATATACGACATTTTGCACTATAACAGCACTAACGTTTGTATTGCAATTTATCAACCTCTGTACAGCATAGACTTCCCGTTAACTTATTAGGTGGCATACATAAAGCTGGGAAAGTGGAAGGGAGCACAAACGGATAGAAGCAGCGCTGTGCAGGGCGTGCAATTTCTGAAAATCCGGCCACGCATCGAAACGAAGGTTCTGTAAAAGGATACACAGATAGAAACGCTCAACATAAAATTGTTGTAAACGTTGTTTAGAAAGAAAACTTGTTGCTTTTTTTTTAAATATTTTCTTCTGAACATTAACATTTATCAGTAGCTTTGTTCTTAATCTCCTTCCTTCAAAGATTAGCATATACCTATCACCTGTTCCGGTCTCTATCATCAAACCACCTCTTGCGAAATCTACCTAATTATTTTTTACCTGTTGGATGGTAATTTATTATCTTCTTCAGTAATCTATCATTTTCCATTCTGTTGATGTGATCTTTCCAATTTGTTTTATGTTAAAACTTTATTAACATTAAAATTTGTACTTTTGGTTTTACTTATTATCTTGCATTATTATGTAGGTTTAAATTTCAGTACGTTCATTTCCTTTAAGCAGTCGCGTACATAGATGAGTAAGCACAATACTTACATCAGCGTATTTTTTTAAAGTTTTTAATTCTGATTATGCAGCATATGTAACTTCTACACACTGCGCTAAAGTGAAAACTGAATATAGTATTTCATAATATCACATTCATAAAGAAACATGGGCTCAAAGAAAGCACAAATACACGAATAAAGCTTTGAAATTGAAAACATTTTTACTCATAATTTTTTTAAAGATGCTTGTATTAGCAGAAAATGTTACCTTATTTAATTGGAATAGATCAAGATCATTTTTTATTTTATCAGTAACACTAACAAGGTTAACAGTAAAATATAATATGCGATGTTTATGATTTAAACAATATATTTAGTTTGGATTTATTCCAAAACCGCTAAAAATTCATTACCAATTAAACGGTAATTGTAAAATATGTGCTTTCATCCATTACTGAAGTCAAAGTTTAGGGAAGGCCAGGCATTAACGTTTCCTCAATGCGATTTGAGAATAGCCAAACAGGCGTTATAGCATTAATTTCATTTATTACTCATGTGCTTCCCTAAAATATTGTTTTTGAGGTCCTCCCATTCAATACACCACGAGTGGCGACACAGTCACGTGATTGTATAGTGGCTAACCGCGCCACTCCATCTATGGTCGTCTGCCAGTATAAATTCAGTTTGTGTTTACGTGCTCATCTGTGGTGTTTTCCATGTTCCAGACTTTGGGACGGATCGTATAATTTTCACACCTGATTTTTGTCTTGAAGAGGATATATTACTAATTTAATAACAGACTTGGAATACACTAGAGCTGTCGAAATACTACAAATCTGCGTTCCTAGTAGCGACCATGTAATCTTGTATTAAAGCATAAATTATTTCACAAGCTTTCAATACTGAAAGTCCCAAAATAAGTGCTTCTGTAGATAACACCTCTAAAATTTGTAATAATATACCATAAAAACCCAATCTCCAAGTGAAAATAATAAAACCTTCAAAACCACGTTAGAAAGTTGAATTCTTTTCTCAATCGTCAATACTTTTTGATAAGAAGTTAGTTAATATTATAACTGTATGGGAAATTATAATAATTGGGAATATAAGACTTAAAATTTGTATTATTTATTTATTATAGTTATTATAATTCCTTTAAAATGCGGTAAGTAATTTAAATCAGTGGTTAGAGCAACGGGACGGAGACTGGGAGATCTGTCGTTCAAATCCCAACTATGACATTTAATTTTTCAGTCGTCTGATTTTACCTTTCCAACTTGGATAAAATTCTGTTTGAAATTACCATAATAATCACATATCTGAACTATTCTTATGTTTTCAAAAGTTAATCTAAGTTTTACTGAAATCCGCTAAATGTAACTTCTAACTGCATTTTGCAAGTACATAGCATCTACAATGTCTTCATCAAAATATCTGCATTGTGGTATTTCTTGGCGACATTTACTTTCGTATCAGTTCTTTAATTCAGAGACCGGCAGAATGCGCCTTGGCATCCTCAAAATCAGCATCCTGAATAGTAAAGAGAGTTGAACAATGTTTGTTCATTTGGAGCTGATTCAGCTCTCAATCTGTCGGATTTCGCCGTTAATTCGCTTACCCCATACGTTGCCGTCACATCAGGATGTGGAGCGTTAGCGCCGGATATTGCATTAGCCACACCCACTCCGCCGGAAACAAAAATTAACGCAATTACCGCTCCCCAAAAGTAATCTGCAGTCACAAGAGTTTGATTTTTTGAACGTTAATGCTGTTCATGGCAGTTGCAAGCTATCTGTTTGTTGTCCTCATCCATCGAACTTTTCATTTGATGTCTTCCTTTTCTCATCTTTCTGACTTTAAATGATCCAGATATAATGCATTTATTCCTGGTATATCACTTTTATTGTTATCATAAATAAAAACAAACAGAATTATTAATGTCACCTTCTACTTAGATGAATGTTATAAGGTAATTGTCTCCTTAGCATTCCTATGAGGGCCTGATGTACCCGACCTGATGTATAGATAGTGGTTGTTGTTTCAAAAAAATGACTATGATGGAAAGTACCAACCTTATAAAGCTTAAGTTTGAAGTTTGACGATGCTACGTTGTTTAGTATTTGTTTCGCAGCCATCAATAGTGAACTCTCTCAGTAAATTTGTAAATATGGATAAAACTGGTTATCGTTATGTGATGCAACACTTTCATTTGAAAGGTTTTAGTCCGACTAATATTAAACCTGAGCTAGATTCTACTCTGCGAGAGTCTGCTCCTTCGTTTACAACAGTAAAATATTGGGTGGCAAAGTTTAAGCAAGGCGTACGAGCTGCCAAGACGAATATCACAGTGGTCGACCAAATGAAGTGACCATGCCAGAAATTGTAAATAAAATTCACAAATGGTATTGGATGACCGTTGACTGTAAGTGCGCAAGCTAGCAGACATCGTAGGCATTTCAAAAAGTGCTTCATATACTGACTGAAAATGAGGACGTGAGAAAGCTGTACTCAACATGGGGGCCACGTTTACTCACAATGGAACAAAAACAGCATCGTGAGGATGCTTCAGTCGAGTGCTTGGCGATGTTTTGCCGCAATAAAGTCGAGATTTTGCGTTGATTCACAACCATGGATGAAACATAGGTCCATCACCTCACACCTGAGACGAAGCAACAGTCAAAACAGCGGATTGAAAGGGGGAGAATCCGTTCCAAAGAAGGTGAAGACGGTTCCATCTGCAGGCAAGATCATGGCGTCAGTTTTTTTGGGTTGACGTGGGATAATGTTCATTGATTATCTTTAAAAACGAAAACAAATCAATGGCGAGTATTATGCGAACTTATTGCAGCGCTTAAAGGAGGAAGTAAAGCAAAAACAGTGAAAAATTTGGTGAAAAAGAAAAAAAATTGTTTCATCAAGGCAATGCACCAGTTCACACAACCATTTGCCATGGCCAAAATCTGTGAGTTAAAGTTTTAATTACTTCCTTACGCACCCTATTCGCCAGATTTAGCCCCCTCTGATTATTTTATGTTTCCAAAGTTGAAGAAATGACTTGGTGGTAAAATATTTGCCAACAATGAAAAGGTAGAGTCTATAGTTGATGGCTATTTTGCAGAACTCGATGGTTCTCATTATAAACAGGGTATCGAAGTTATTGAACATCGCTGAGAAAAGTTTATCGAGCTGAAAGGAGACTATGTAGAGAAATAAAGATTTTTTCCTAATATTTTTGTGTTTTCTTTGTTAGGTCGGATACTTCTGGGACAACCCTCGTATGTGTATGTGAAACTTGAAAGTTCCACACGACTCGAAAAAGAATTTGAATCTTACCATTTTAATTCCTTTATGGAATCATTAGCACTTCGGATAACGGTGATGACTGATACACATTTTGCACAAGCATGAAGCAATTAATGTTCTGAATCGGAGTATGCAAGACAAGGGAAAATCAGGGAACGTGACAAACACATGGTTTGAAAACAAGAGCACGGAGATAGAATTGGATCCAACAAAACTTGTAACCCAAGTGTAACCAAACTTTTGTGGTGATGCATATTCTGTAACAAAATTCTATTACGTCAAATAAGTAAGAAAAATGTTCAGGTATAAATACGTAATAGATCCAATTTCGCCTACAGATATGGACTACGTTACGTGTGGACAAACTTCGAAATACTAAGTTCAAAATCTGGAGCTCCCTTCGTTTCTTCATGCATTTATGGGTTAAAGAGCCCAAAGCTGCAACTTTGAAATATATATCTGAATATATTTAGCTACAGTACGTAACCTTTAAGTTGAAACATGGCCTGTTTGACGCTACCTGACCGGTGTTGGAGCGATGAGTGCGCTAATGACTATCTAGTCTCTCAGTATCAGCTGTAGTGTTGTTGCAAGTTGGCAGTGAAATATGGAGACTGCTTTTGACCGTCCTTGCTTCGCTGGCTTTCGTATTGTTGCAAGCGGGTCTTGGTTGTTCTCTTCTAAATTTAACGTTTAAACCTAACCCAGATTTTTAAATAGTAAAGGTTTTGAGATAAGGTAGTTAAGGATTACTAATTGTCGTGTGGAGTACAGTGCTATCTCCTTCTACTTTCCATGCTTCAACTTAAAGCAAATGCACTATACATGCTCTCTTCCATATATATCAGAGAAGACAAAAAGTCATCTAGAATCTTAAATGGACTGAATATATTCAGCTACACAGATTTAGTACAACAAAAGGAAAACGACTGGAGGGAGCATGTTACAAAAATGAACAGAACAGAAATAACAAAAAATCTGTATTATTAGTGAGATTAGTGAGCCATGCAGGGATGACCGAGATTCCTGAAAGAGCAGAACGGACCTAAGGGTTAAATTCGTGATGATGATAATGATGAATTTTTCGTTTCCCTATCGCCTACCAAACACAATACGTTTATAATTAATTATATCAGAAAAGTTTAAACAATTACTTTGTTAGACTTGTCTCAACCTGCATAATCAGCTCAACACATCCTATTGCTCCATCACTAAAGATAGCTGATTGTGGTATATGGTGAAACTTCAGTAGCCAAATTGTAGTGCTTTTGTACAGTGAAAATTTATTTGTGTTTGGATAATAACGGGTATACAGTCCAGAAATGCTTTTTATTTATTTTAGGTTTACTTAGATGTTTAATAAGGAGCTGCCAATGTTTATTTCACAGAAAATTCCCAGATTCCCCATTCCTTCTGAAAGTACAGCATACGAGAGTGGATCGAAAAGTAACGCACAATAATTTTTTTTTCTGCCTTGGTATTGCAGCTGGAATGTTGTAATTCCATACAGGTAGTTTGATGTTTTTACTACAGAGGGTATTTTTGTTTCATGTGCAGCTCTAGCGAGAGAAGCGTGAACTACGTAATAAAGATGATGCGCATGTCACTGTCGTTCACGTGCAAAGAGCAGAGAAGTGTGGTGTGGTTCGATATCTGTGGGCCACAGGGCATAAATCGAGTGTTATTCACAGGGACATGCGTGGCGTGTATGGTAGTGGTTTTATGGACCGTAGCAATGTTTCCAGGTAGTGTGTATTCTTCCTAGAGGGCAGTGAGAATCGTAGTGATTCGCCACGCCCCGGGAGGCCGGTAACAGCTGCAGCCCCGCAGAATTTCAGAGGCATTGAGTAGGCAATTTTGAGCGATCGGCGTGAGCAACTGTGAACCTTATCGCAACAGTTCAATATTTCCTATGGTGCAGTGTACGATATTGTTCATGACACACTGAAATTTCGCAAAGTTAGTGCTCGCTGGTGCCTAAGAACCTGACTGAAACCACAAGGGCCAGCGAATGATGAGCTTGGATTACCTAACGCGTTCACCGCAGAAGGACATGACTTTCTGAAAGAAATCGTCACTAGTGATGAGTGGTGGGCATACCACCACACGCCCAAAACCAAGCAGGCAAGTATGGAGTGAAACATACTGGTTCCCAGTGAAGAAAAAATTCAAAGTGACACAATCTGCTAGGGAAAGTGCTTGTGACGCTGTTCTGGGATATGCATGGTGTTGTAATGGTGGGCTTTGCTGAACATAGAATCACTGTGAATGCTGCAGCCTACATGAAAACTTTGGTGAAGTTGCGTAGTGCCCTTCGTGACAATCGCCACAACATGAATGCTGACGATGTCAAAATTCTTCCTGACAATGCTCGCCTCCATGTTGCTGCTGCTGTTCGTCAGAAAATAACCAAATTTAGTTGGGAGGTGCTCCAGCATCCAACATACAGTCCGGGCCTTGCACCGTCGAACTTTCATCTATTTGGTCCCATGAAGAAATTCCTTATCTGCGAACGCTTTGCGACAGATACGGAAACAAAATCAGCAGTCCGCAAGTGGCTATACGCTAAAGAAACGGACTGCAACGAATAGGGCATATTGAAACTGGTATCACGATGGGAGAAATGTGTTGAGAAACGTGAAAACTATGTCGAAAAGTAGGTAAAAGGTGTAAGTTCATTTGTGACTTTTTGTTGGTTGTTGTTTTAACTATTAAACTTTTTTGTAAAAAAAAATATGGTGCCTTACTTTTCGATCCGCCCTCGTATAATAAGGCTTACCTTCACCTCACTGTGTATGTTAACATACAGAATAATCATTATAGTATTGTGAACGTATACTGGATGAGTATTTGTATTACTTCTTATTTCTTAATACAAATACAGTAAAGGAAATGTGGCATATATAATGTCTCTTAATGCAATTACACCACCATTTAAAGGAATAAGGCAATTTCCACTCTCAAGGATAAAATACATATGAATTTTAATTTCTTCTTTAATTTTATATATTATTGTACTTTATCATTGTAGGGATGGTATCCGTACTTTTTATATTTTCAAGAAAGGTACTGCATTACATCACCTAACTCCTATACCTTTTGGAGCAGAGAAGTAAATTTTAGCACATATTTTAGAGGAAGGTTTACTCTACAAATTGATTTCACTGAAAAATATTGCAGCTTTCATGTGGTTTCGCTCTTTTGCACATATAATGAGTTTGTTTTCACCATTTTTACTTTGAACAGTTTTTACTGCGAATGACATGCTATGTTATAAATGATCCGTTTTCTCAGAAACTATTGAATATAGGCAAATGAAATTTTAGTAGATGAAAACGATTGCTTAATGTTATGGTAGATCCTCTGGGACGTTTATGAGTTCTCTGTTTAATTTTAAATAAATATTTGCTCTTAAGGTTTAATAAAAGATGGTACAATTTAGAAAAAGTATTATGTATTCCTTTATATATGACATTTTGTACAAAAGCAGATCGCTGAACTTATAGGGCATACATCTGAATTTTGTTATAGATCCAGTTTCCATTTTAATAGTTTATAAGATAATATTCATGAATTTAGTTAATTTAACATTGCCGAGATAGGGATTTTAATCTTCCCTTAACAGAAACGAGATCAAGAGCTTCCTTCCATTTAGTAGCTTCAAGAAACCGTTATGCATCAATGTTGTCTCTATTGGGGCTTCTTAGCTTCTCAATCACTCCTTCGACTGTCTTGATATGGAGCTCAAGATACAGTCGGTCTGTTCATAAGTGTCGCACCGCATACACTGCAGAGCGTAACACTGTTTTGAAATTTCTGGATTCTCTGAATGGGCTTCTTTTGGCGCGGTCCTATTGCTGTATTCGTGTGTGTTGATATATCAAAATCTTATTATGTATGGACAACTGCATTTGAGGCCTCAGTAGCCGAGTTTCGTTGATATAAACTACAACATTGGGCACTTTCTATGCACAAATGTTTTGCCGGAGAATAAATCCAGCCGGAAATTCCTACCAAATGTTGGCGTAATGACCGAGTGCATATTATATATGCATATGAATTTAGTTATTTATTTTACTTTATCTACTACTTACCTACAGTAAGCAGAGGAAATATTCTATCCACTCAAAAATGCGTTACGGAGATTTCACCGGAAATAGAGGTTTTGAGACTCCCCGAATAAAAAAAAACGAACAAAAAATTTAAAATGTCCTGAGTGTGTCTGTATGAATGTGAACAGCGTATTTTAAAAATGCACAGTCATATTCAATAAATCCACCAACCCAAACTACCGTTTTTAAAACGTTTTCGAAGATTTTGTTTTTCACAAAATTGGCTCTAAAATTTTGAGTAAATTACCATATAGGGTATTTCTGCAAATTCAATTTGAATCTTACGGGAGTAGCCTCTAATGCCTTTCCTCGAATAAATAATATAAGATTTTGATTATTACCCCCTTCTATCCTATTCCTTGTCTTTTTTTCATTCTAAATCACTATTGCACAAGTGATAAACCGTAAGTGTCAGACTAAATCTTACTACACAAAAATTTATATGTCGTCAAGGCCAACAATTTATGCAAATAAATGCGTTTGTGGAGTTAACCATTTCCAAAATATTTCTTGTTATTGGTTTACATTTTCAAATGCTTATAATTTTATCAAATGAAGAGTCGTTATTCCCTTTTTCTCGTAGCCATACCAAAACCATGGAATTTCAAAGCAATCACACAGGTACACATAGTTTAATAATAATAATAATAATAATAATAATAATAATAATAATAATATACACTTTGCCTAGAGTATCTTATAACGAAATACATAAATTTGAATTTAACGTTTATCTGAATTAACAAGAAGTATATAAAACAAGTTGTAACAACAGTTTGTAAATGAGAAAGGAGATAGTGTAAAACATTATCTTTTTTCATAGACATCCAACGCAGATTTCATGCGAGAAGTTTTTAATTTCTCCGTGATTTTAGCTATATCGATTCCTCCACTGTGAGAGAATTGTTTTCTCATACAGTTATTTTAATAGTTTCCTATACATAAAACTCGCATAACTCGGTATCGAAGGATCTAGAAGGCCATAAATATTGTGACTTTGTCCAGCTTTCACTATCACTTCCTAAGTTCTCACTTTCACTTCACTAATCTGATCTAGTTCAACCTTCAATGTGACTTCAGTTAGTTCACACTGCCACTTCACTAATGTGCTCTAGTTCAATTGTTCTGTGCTTTACTTTTCTTCGTGACGTAGCCGCGTAATGAAATACGCGAGAAACAACCTATTCTTGGATGATATATTCGCTGGGGAATCGAAT
The DNA here is from genome assembly GCA_030765065.1 of Deroplatys truncata. Classification (NCBI taxonomy): domain Eukaryota; kingdom Metazoa; phylum Arthropoda; class Insecta; order Mantodea; family Mantidae; genus Deroplatys; species Deroplatys truncata. The sequence continues at coordinate 212,094,687 of CM060978.1, read as the reverse complement.
ACAAGACGACTCCGATCTCTCGTGGAAGCAGCACTCACTGTACAAGGATGGCGAAAACGTCTTCCTTCCACGCGTCACCAAATTGCAACACGCACAGCAGCACTCAGCAGCACGTGAAAAATAAACGGACGTGGCAGAGAGGGAACGGCGCCTACGAGTCAAAATGACTCACGAGTCCCGTTTTCGCCAACTCTGCTGTACGTCATTACTGTCATCACAAGCTCACGTGTAGAACTGCACTTCATATCGAATCAGAAACGCACTCGCCAACTCACACTAGCTGGTTCACTTGCAAAAATGCTGGCTTATATAACCAGTGGAATTTTCCAGAGACCTCTAAAATGTTCTGGAGCCGGGGAGAAGGGAAAGTTGCAGAAGATTCTGATTATCTTTCGATTCCGCTTCTGATGTTTACGCTAGCCGAAAGCACTACCCCTTACTTCGCCGATGTCTTCAACTGCTGACCGGTCGGAACCTTCCCAATAGCCGCTTGACCGTAAAATACGGAATGAATCTCATCCATAACATCATGCTTAATATGTACAGCGATTTTATTCGTAGAAAGTATTAGTAGTTACACTCAACTGTCAGTCGGTCAACATTTATTACAAATTTTAATCTTATCTATCTTGCTGACGTGGTTTTCTGTCAAAACAAATACTCCTGTATGTGCATCAAGAGGGCTACATAGATGGAATAAGGAAGGAATTCAGGGGCTTTTCTTTCTTTTCTTCTTTCCTTCCCGAGATTAGGTCCAGACTCTCAAGTACCAGTTACTCTGCTCTCGACAGCTACCTCCCAATATTTCTAAAATGTATTCCGAAAAAGTTTGGAACTGTCGTACTGAGCGCAATTTCTTTAGCACTGCATATACATAACCGTATGCTAACACCACTTGGAGGGCAGAAAGGAATTAACCTCAAGTTGGAAAAGATGGACAACAACTTCTTGGGATTTATCTTGAGCCACCAGAAACATTTAGCGGTTTCACATGTTACCCACTAATTAATTTTAATTTTACAGGCCCATAAAATTTTCGTGACAACTACATCGTATTTAATAAATTCTGTCATATTTTTACTCTCTCTACTACGTATAGTAAGTAGGAGAAGTATTGTATTCCACCCAAAAATTCGATACCGAGATTTCACCGGAAATACATGTTTTGAGACCCCCTGAATCCAAAAGCAAGCATTTTTGGAAACATGTCTGTGTGTGTGTCTGTGTGTCTGTGAACAGTATAACTCATAAACGAACAGTCGGATAAACACCAAACTTGGTATTTAAGTTCAGTATCTTCCAGAGATGCGACACGAAGGTTTTCAAGAAAATCTCCCCACCCCGGATTACCCTTTACCTGGAACATTTTTCGAAAATTTTTATTTTCTCCAAAATGGCTCTAACGATTTTGATTAGAATATCATATGTTTAAGATATTTTCATGACAAATAAAATGTATATCTTGAATTTTCTCGGAATGTCTCCAAAAGTATTCTTCATTGTGAACGACTTTTGCATAACTGGTAAACGATAAGAGATAGAATGAAGAGATAGACTACACAAAAATTGTAGACCGCGTTAAAATACACAATTTATGTCATATACATTTTTGTTGTTGAGTGAACCATTTTCGAGATATTGCTTGTTATTCCCTTAAATTTTCCAATACTTATACTTTTTCTCAAATGGGAATTCGTTATCCATTTTTTGTCCTGGTAATGCAAAGAGAATATAATACTCCACATAGCAACCAGCTCTTAAAATATTTCACCATAGCTTAAAGCCTAGCAATTCCCCTTGCATCCACAAGAAAATTAGCAATAAAATTAACATCTCGATTAACATGAAGCATATGTTGAAAGGCGTTTGTAAAAATAGTTTGTACAAGAGTAGAGAAAGTCATGTGAGTGTAACACATCAGATATTTTGTACTTTCCCTATCGTTAATTATGTTAGATAGAGGAAGTATTGTATTACATCCAAAAATTTTATAAAGGTATCACCTAAAATACAGCTTTATGGTCCTTGAATCATCCCTAAAAGTAGAAGTTGCCATCATCAATTGCTCCTTAAAAATAATGCACAAGTATTTGCATTTCATCTAATGATAGAATTGGGCCACTGGTCACAGAAAGTTTGTTTTATTTGACGCATTTCAGTTTTAATAGATTTTACCCTAACTGCATAACTAAAGTTATTAATTTGTATAGTGAGTTTGGTTCATGTTAAGTTTGAAGTTTAATTTTTCGCTTTTCTAATTATATTATAAAGAACACAATATACGTTGTTAATTATGTCGTTAACCCTGAAGTCATCGATTATAAACCGAATAATGCCATTTTGTTAAACATGTTCCCAAAAGCAGAGATAAAGGGAAGAGGAGATTGAGGGAGACCCATTTGGAATATACCAAATCTCCCTTTGGAAACAATGTTGAACTCACTAAAATACACAATTTATATTAATTTTTTAGGTTAGGCGTTTTAAAAACATTTCGTTGTATATTATTATGTTTATTCAAAATGTAGATGTTGTAGTTTGACCGAAAGTTCTTACATGTTTCAATAGGCCTACAAATATCATATATTTTCACCTTCTAAACCATACACATTTTTCTCTCCCTGCATTACCAGTATGTTAAAGAATAGTGTCTTTCAAAAGTCACCTAAAGCGTTGAGCTATTATGAATATTAACATATTTAGGATTGTAAGGAAACAAAAACGTAATTATTTTGGACAAACCGTAGGATTGGATTTTACCTCTTTGTAACTTTTGCATCTGTTTAAACACACAATTTATTTGAAATAACTTTTTTGTGACATAAACCATTTCCGAGATATCCGTTATTAATGGTTCGAATTGTTCAATACTTAACCATTCTTTTAAAGTCCAGTTGATTTTCAATTGCTTTTCGCCATGTCATGAAAAGTGTGGGATTTTAAGGCTAGCGTACATATAGCGTCCAGTTTTAAAACATGACTATCGCCACTCCCTTTGTATCTATAACGAAATGTGTAATTTAACTATTTCTGCAACGTTTTATCTTGATTAAATGAAGTAAATAGGAAAAAGAAAACTTTCCCGGAATAGTTTGTGTACCCACTAATAACGATAGAGGGTAGAGAAAGTAATGTGAATGTAATATATCAGATATTTCAATATGCCGTGTTATTTTTATCCCTTTCCATATACCTTATCGAGTTAAATTATTCGTTTCGTTTTGTTGAGTAGAAGCTGTAATATCGTTATATAGGCATGTATACTTTAGAGGCATTTGATTATATATCGTGTGCAAAAACTCTTTATTTATTATTTCGTGAATTATCACACTTTTGATTTGGTTTGCTAACTAAATAATTAATTTTTCCCGTTAATATATGCTAGGTAAATCAACATACCTTCTCAGTCTTAATTCAGGATTCGTAAGCTGTACGAACGAACAGGTATTTTCGTTCTCTACAACAGAAGAGTACTTTTGGATATTTCTGTACCAGAGACACTGCTGCACAGATATTTTTACTGAAGAACATAAACTAAAATTTATGTTTATCTTCAAATGGAACGATGGGCGAGTAGACAAGGAGAGGGTGGATCGATAGGTAAATAGCGAAAGTTGTTTCATGTCTCATAACCCCGCACCAAGCATATGCCAAAGGATACGCCCTCATTTACAATGCTAATTCATATTTAACGCTTCAGAAGTGCTGGAAACAAGTGGCTGAGTTTATGGACACTTGATGAATGCCTCCGACGCTTTGTGGATGTTGAATACGTGGGTTGCAATAACGGTCCATATAGAGGAACAAATTACTGAAAGGCTAAGAGAAGAAGTAATTGAAAGAAATACTTAAAACCATAACCAAAATAGTTCTAAAACAAAAGTTCACAGCGACACGCTGCTTTCATAAAATTTAAATTCAGACAACTGCTTAAAGTTTAGTCCATTAAACATTAGTAGGGTCAGTAAATTGATTTATTGACGAATGCATATTGTTCTAAGAACATGTATAAGAAATTTAATGGAGCTCTATTAGGTTAACCTGAATCCTCGAGATGATCAAGTGTATAAAATTGACGTTATGCCATATTTTTGTTATAATGGTACGATTATTGATGGCCACAGCAATTATGGTTCGTGAATTTCGTAATAGCTTTCAGAAGCGTTATACAGTATGTAGGACCAAGGCCTATCGCCTTCAATAAAATTAAGACTGGAATGCCAATGACGTTGTTTGCAAGCTATAGTTAGCGAAACCTTATCATGTGAAACTTTATCAAGCGGATTCATATCGGGCCGTTCCTGTTTGGATTGCGTTTTTTCATTAAAACCAGTAATGAATAGAAGGAGAGAATGTACGCTTCCTGCCTTATGATATTCATAGATTTTGAAAGGCCTTTGACCCAGTAATGCGAAATAAAACATGGGATATAATTATTAAAAGAGGATCTCCGGAACACCTTGTGGAATCTATTAAAATTTTATATAATGGCGCAAAAATAATTTTAAAGGATACAGAAATAAAAAGCTACCTAATTTAAACTAATGAAACAGTTAAGACAAGAGTGCTGTATATTTCACGTACTTTTTAATATTTATATGGAAGATGCCATCAGAGAATTGAAGACTACAAGTTCAGAAGACATTAGAATTAATAGAAATGTTTTATTAAATTGTCTTCAAATGCAGATAGTTTGATAATTTTAACAGATAGAGAAGTCGAACTGAAAAGATAAGTGTGTGGACTAAACCAAGTAAATGGCAGTAACATAAATTAATTATTTAAATAGAAACAACGAAAAGTATGGCACTTATAGGAAATAACCCTATTAGGAATAAAATTGTAATAAATAACAAAGTACAACAGGTACAACACTAACTGTTTAGAATGCGATATTAGCTATAATTATAATCCAGACTTATATATAAAACTATGCAGATATCAAATGATGTGTGGACAATATGAAGAAGTTTGAAACTAACATAATAGACACACAATTGAAATTTTATAAAGCGATGGATATGCCGATCCTTTTATATGGGAGTGAATCATGAAATCACAATAAAAAAGATGAAAACCACATCCAAGTTGCAGAAAACAAATTCCTAGGCGCTGTTAGAGGATGTACCAGAAAGAACAGAATAACAAATAAGAGGGGAATTGGCTGTTTGTGCAATAAATGATAACATTCTACAATGTACAGAAAATTGGAGTGAACATCTACAACGAATGGGGGAAGCTCATATCCCGAAAATGGTCTTGAAATATCGACCCTCAGGGAGAAGGAACGTAGAACGACCTAAAAGAAGATGACAATGAGACCGGAGAGCCTAATACTTGCAAGAGCAAGACGAAGAAGAAGAAAAAGAACTTTATCAACGGTTTGGTTGTTTAAAATAAGCGCTATACTGCGCTAAATTTTTTAGGTTTAATGTTCCTTATTCTCATGGCAAAGAACGTTTCACCATTAAAACGTAGAATATAATTACAGTTACAAGTAAGTTTACAGTATTACATTAAGTTGGAAAATTTTAATGACAGTAACTTATAACCATTCAAATGCCACTTCTCACGGTAGGCAAGAATATGCGATAAGCAGGCATAAGAATTCTTAGATTATTGCACTCAAGTTATCTGCACTCAAACCATTATGGAAGTACAAAAGATCTAATCAATCGCAGCCATGAGTCACTGATGAACAGGAAAACATGCGAATTCTGTTTGTATCGCCTGGGAGCGATTTGTTATCTGCGACGTCGTTGGTAAAATACAATAGCAGTTCAACATCCTTTTGCCTGGCATTAATGCTCACATATTTCTATGTCTACGACGCGGTTCTAGTGCAACTGAGCCTTATTCGACGCTACATATAATATAGCTGTGCAGGCATTTATCAACAAAACACAAATACAATTTTCGATTATCCCCTACCTACAGAAGAGGTGGTGTTAGATTGCGGACAGATACTCTGTATCGAGACTTCATTGGATATATGTACATGCTTCAAGATATCACAAACCTAAGGGGTTATTTTAAGAAACATATCTGTGTGTGTGCGCGCGTGAAAAACATAACTAAAAAATTAATACGAAATTTCATACTTCAATTAAACGCTGTACTCATGCCAGGCGAAATTCTTCAAGAAAATTCTCTCACCATTAATTACACTTTATATAAAAACATTTTTGTTATTTTACATTCCCTTAAAAATGGTTCTAAACATTTTTATAAAATATAATTTATTCCATACATTAACGTAGAAATTAAATATATAACTTGAAGTTTGTGTAAACAGCCTGTTAAGTCCTCTTCGTACTGATAGAAGTCTGTAGGCTATGATTAATAAATGGGAAATCATATCAGATAGACAAAACTTTACTACACGAAAGGACTAAAGATCATTAAAATATACAGTTTTTTTCAAGTTTCTTGTACTGTTGGTCGTTTTCGAAATATCTTATGTTGCATTGTTAAACGTTTCCAGACGTCATCTGACGGATATACTTGAAAGTTTGCTATCCGTTTTTCCTTTTCATCGCAAGAATTCACTTCCGCGGCTGAACATATGAATCATGTTTCCAAATGTCGTGTGTAATTAAGTGCTTGTTACTTAATTTGCAATCATTTCTAGTTAAAGTAATAACGCAACGTGGGCAGAGAAATAACTTTTAATATGGGCACTGTAATACAAAATAGATATATGCATGTTTCTCACGGATAGGGAAAACTATATCAGTGTTCACAACAAATTTGCTTCAAAGATAAACAATGATTGCACATATTGTTCTCCTAATGTCTATTGTGTTAGATAAATACACAATACGCTTTAATGAGAAAATATTTTGATGTTAACTATTATTTACAAAGCACTCCTATTTATTTTCCTACTAATCTTCCTATAAAAGGACCACAAAGAATGAACAGAGTTTAAACGAAGTATAAGAGTCGAAAAGATAATGTATGTTATACAACTTGCTTCCAAACTGTATGTTTACTAATTTATTTTAAACAGAACAATGTAAGTGATATAATTCGTAGCATATAATCAAAGCGAATTACTTAAATAAACGTTTTCTCTTACCATGAACCAATACAATGTTACACAAACTTTGCACAATAAACCCCGAATTTGTCTTTGCTATGAAAAGGCATCATATCCAATATTTGCAACAATATAATAGACCCATACCCTGAAGTATACTCTTATATACATATAATCACTACTTTGGAAATAAACTTGTATGCTGCTTGTCCGGACTAATGATTTCAAAATTAAAAACCATCTATAACACTAGTCTGCATTTTCAAACTTTTTGTCAGCAGAATTCATAAAAGTAGGTGTTCTTGAATCAAGTTTTTATGCTGATTCCAGAAATAAATTCCGTTGTTTTTCTATCACGTCAGGTTTTTACACAAAATAAGTAATGTTTTGACAATTTTACTAATGAGCGTAGAAAAATACTCAAATACCATTTCACACAAGGTAAGCTTTTATTCAAGAAACATATTAAGAATACTCTCAAGAACTCCCCTAGTTTATTTCATGACTACATTTAAACAAAACAAGAAGCCAAAGTGTTTCAATTAATTTTTTTCAAGCTTTCTCTTCTTTGACTTCCTTGCAGATACTTGAAGATGACTGTCCCTCCTTAACATCCAACAGTAGTCGGTCATCATAGCTTCATTCCATCTCCCCTGATACCTCCTCCCATTTCCTTAATATCTTGGTGAAAATGTTCAGCCTGCTCTTCACTATAATGTCCCAGGTATTCTGGATAGTAGTCGATATGTGAATGCAGACGATGCACCTATACACTCATTTTACAAACCGTCTTCTTGAAAATTTTCAACATTGTTTCGACAATGGCCTTGTAATTAGGACCTTTTTTATTGCCTAAGAAGTTTTCAGGAATTGATCGGAAGGCGGTCTATGCTTCTATTTCTCTCCCATTCATTGTCTTCTCAAAATATTCATCCTTCATCAATTTCTTTATTTGAGGACCAACAAAACTTCCAGCCTTTAATTTATCTTGTGTAATGGAGGGAAATTTCTTGGAAAGGTACTTGAAGCAGGGTCCATCCTGCGGTAGAGCCATTACAAATTGCTTCATCAAGCCCAATTTTATGTGTAGTGGCGGAAGAAATATCTATATATCTATATTTTTGAAGTGAAATTGTGAAAAAAACTGTACGTGATAGAAAAAAAACTAAAACCAGTTCTGAAGTCAGCATAAAAACTTGAGTCAGAATTACTTATTATTTTTCGGTCATCCAATATTATGCAGACTAGTATAACAAACAAATTAAGCCGAAAATGTGTACGCTTGCTAAATCGGAGTCATCGGTTAGACGACGTTTCCCCTATATTATGTGGGACACTTGATGCAGTCTCCTAGTTCTCTGTCGTTGATGGATCTGCTGCCGGGCTGCTATAGTGGTGAACCATGGGATCTTTCTCCGAGAAAGAGAAATTTGTGAGAATAGTCTATTTGTCTATTTGTGTGAGAATAGACAAAACCACTTAAATTCACTGTTAAATTTAAAGGAAGCTGATATATGAGCTAATTGAAGCGAGTTGCAGAGAGAATGAGGATGAAGAATTGAATTGCTTCTGAATATTAGCACAAGAAACTGTACTATTGAAGTGTAATATCTGCTAACTTCTGAGGTATCAAAAATTTACGGTTTAAAACTACTCTCCGTAATACGAGAAGCTTAAGTTGCCGTGAATCGCTAAAATGCTATTGCGGCTGCCGTCAAGTATGTAAGAACCCGACGATCTTTAGGACGCTACAGCCTGATGATCGATCATAGTAAAGCACTTCTGTAAAATGTAAAAGGCTGTAAGACCCTAATTTAAAAAATGCACGCTCTTTTATCAACTTAAGTTCGCTTAACGACCATCCTCTAAAGTTCCTACGTTATATGTTGCCAAATCTTAAGATTCTTATTCGCGTCTCAAACAACTAAATTCTACAAATTTTTCCTTTGTAATTTCAGAACTGGTAAACGTACATTTTAATTCAACTCTGATTTATGAACGTACTGAGTTACCTTATCCTTGAGCTAATGGATTTCTTGTTGACTGAGTTCGCCGGAGGATCTAATTGCCTTAGCTACTCCGACATCTAACTAATAGCTTTTAACTCAATACATAACTTATGTAGTAATGGCATCTTATACACTGGCATAATTGTAACTCCTTCTTACATTATGCATTGATTTTGATATAAAGAAATTAGTTATTGCAGTTATTTATCTATCTCCCTATCATGTCTTTATAAAATTATTAATCGTACAAGTCAAAAATTGTGGTATCAGGATTCCCAAAAAGGGTAAGTAAGTTAGTTCAATTTCAGTGGCAATTTAGTCTAAAGTCCTCTTTGAAAGGTGCCTCTAAAGCCGAAATTACCTTTCCCTCGGACACATGTTGGTTGCTCTGAGCATGAGTGTAATCGGAATACTGAAACCGTCAGCCAAATAAGAGGGGCAGGTTGATAAAAATAAAGCTATAAAAGGCCTGATGGATATCAGCCTTTACAAATTGAACAGCTTTGCTTAACGCTTTGAAAACCTATTTAGGAGAGGACATTGTTCTGCTTAAGTTAACTTTACATTGTACCTTACACTTTAAAGCAAGACTCAGTTTGAGACTTGAAAGGGCACCCTTGCACTAATTGCCTTTAAACAGAAACAAACTTCACAGAACAAAGTGGCCGATAAAGTGTCAGATGGTCACACAGTGCTGAACCTCTGGGTTCGCGGCTAGCCATCTAGCGGCAGGATTTGAAATTTAAAACAGTCCCACATTAGTGAGTTTCCATTTCAATTACAAAGGCGCCTGCCACATTTGCATAATTTTGTTTTAAAACTTTCAGAGAAGGAGAGTCCGGCGCATGCGCGGTGATGAATTAGCCTGGGCGTTTTGTAACGAAACAAAACTAAACTCTGCTAGATACACAAACAAACGCCGTAAACCATGATTTAAATGTACACGCTCTGTCAGGTCTACTTCTGAATAAAATATGAGTTTGCTTCGGGCTGGATTTTAAAAGTAACCGACCGGATCAAAACTGCTAAGCTCTGTTTCCCGACATCAGCGATTTTCTGCTACGATGCTTTGTGTTTGTATTACATCTGTACTGCCAGACTTCAACCCTGCAAAATCATAACTATGTATACATTTCTGTAACAGAATTAGTTGTTTTTATTTTTGCCTAGAATTACACACAACTGCAAAAATTCCACTGCCAATTCGTTATCACTCAAGATAACCAAAAGTCAATTTCCTCTGGGCATATAATTATCTCGAATGGAAGGAAAATAAGCACAATAAATAGCACACTTCAGTGTTTGAGATCTAGACATAATCGTGTTTGTTAACGCTATCCTCGGCGACAAACTGAGTCAATGATTGTACGAATACCGACCGTAATAAAAGTGCCAGGTTTGCTTTTCAGGCAACAACTAGTAGAGAAGCTCTTAATGACAGCTACATACTACTATTGCATGGGCGTCATGACCGTACACTCCTTTCCAGTCCCTGTAATCTTATAATAAGTATACAGTACTATACTTCAGCAACTTAGAAAAAACCCTTGGGAGGGGTAACTGCATATAGCTCCGCCTAGGAGTGGTTGCTTAAGTACCACCCGCCATAATTTTGCCTAGCCTGTTTTTATTTCATTTTGTTTTATCCTCACAAAATCGTTTATCACTTAATCACACCACTGTTGTAACTATCCAAATATAGAGGCAGGACTAAAGACACAAGAACATTGCAACAAAAATACTGCTTTTGGATTCCTGTGACACAAAGAGCAAGGTGCAGCGGATGTGAAAACAAATGTTTGCATATAACCAGCGATAGCATTTCACTTACATGCGGTATTATCATAGTATATCTTCTAAAAGTTAATTCACACTTTATAGGGTATTTCATAGCTTTAAATCCCCCCATCTATCTATTCAAGGGAAAAAAAGTTCCTTGCTGATTGATTTTCATAATACAAATTATTTCAATTGAAGCTTCACAAAGAAAACTAGCATCTTCAATATTTTACAGAGAGACCAATTACACACTACCATCATTCCAAACTGTGCTGCTTAAATATACCTCTTACAGAACTGGAATACGAATTTTATGTTTTGATTTATCATGATGTAAACACGATCCTATTAAATTTTTATACGCTATAAAATTGCTGTGTTCACAAGTGAAGTGGCATTTGATTCCCACATATCAGCCCACTTTCTCTGTAAGCAACCCCATTGGTTAACTCAGTAATTAACGGCAAAAGGCAAGTAGAGTGAAGGTGGTTTATCCCCCCTGAACACTCGGGCAGTCATTAGGCCGAGGGATTTCACTAACTAGTTGTACTATAAATTGTACAACAAATTATTAGTTACTGAGTACTAACATAATGAGGGGGGGAAGAAAAACATCTGATGTGTTGCATTCACATTGCTTTATCTAACCATTCTTCAAAAACAATTATTGCAAAAGCTTATTCTTATAACTACTTAATGTTAATCGAGATTTGCAGAACGGTTTTGACGCATATTTCCTTGCAGGTACAAGGGGATTAGGATAGTATAATAGGCTTAACGATAGCCAAACCTTTTAAGAGCATATCGCTATGTGATGGCTTAGAAATTTCGTTCTTCTCGTTCTTCTGGTATGATCTTCTTCTGTAACGGATTCCCTCATCTGTGTAGGACTTACACCCCCAAGGACTTATAAGCCAATGTCTTGGGTCAGTAGCCTGTCGAGCAGCAAGCAAACTCTGGATCTTAAAATATCCAGGATGATCAGTCCAATGCCTGGTATAGAAGAAGAAAAAGAAATGTAATGATTGAAAGGGATGATAGGAAAATTCGCGGATCAAATTATCAAACTCAGCATTTGCCTAGTGACCGAGCAAAAACCTTCGGTCAGATTGATCGGCCCGGGGGGTTTGAACCCAGGATCTCCAAATACGAGTCGTACGCGTTACCGTAGCGCCACCTCGCCCGGTCCTTGCACAACAGAAGAAAAGAAACACAAGCGAATTTTTTCTTGAGAAAAGTTTAAGTATCTGAAAATTCAAACCGATAACAGGGAATATCTTAGAAATGGCTAACTTCACCAAAAAAAATGGAAAAGTGTGAGCTTTAACGAGATATAAATTCTTTGGGTATAAGATTTTGTTCATCTCTTACGGTTTACCAGCTATGTAAAAGACACTCAGAATGAAGAGAATGGAGAGGTTATTCCCAGAAGATTCAAGATATGAATTTCATTTGTCATACAATCAACTTAAACATATGGTATTTTAGTAAATATCGTTAGATATTTTTGATGAAATCAAAATCTTCCGAAAATTTTCCATGCAAAGTAGTTGGTAGAGAAATTTTCCTAAAATTCTTCGCGTTGTAACTTGGAAAACGCTGAGTTAAATTCTAAGTTTCGTATTTAATCGACTTTTTGTTTTTGAATTATGGTATTCATACACACATTGACTCACGGATTTTTCTGAAAGAATACTTTTAATAAGGGGACCTGAAGGCGTGTATTTGCAGTGAAATTTTGTTATCAAATTTTTGGGTGTAGTTCAATACTTCCTCTACATAGTACAGCTAAGCAGAATAGAAAGTAAAATACAGTGAACTAGCTGGGAATTACTGAATATTACACTACGGAAAAATAATTAGGATAAGAATGAACTAAAACGAAATAAAAATGGAGGGCCATACTGAAAAATTTTAGAACGCCATATCTCTAAAAACAAATTAAATTTCTTTATGCATATTATAACTACTTTCAAATGTTTTACGAGTTTATTACCGCGTAGTTTGTTCGATTTCTTAGAATATTTTAATTATGATAATTAACAAATATTAGGTGTTCGCCTAAAAATGAATTTGACTACAGAACATTTACAAACTATGATTTTTACGACTCTAAATCGTCATTAATTCCTAAAAGTGAGAAAATCGGCTTTGTAATGCATTTGATGAATTAGACCTATTTAATGCAACAATTTATAATTGGTAAAGTGAATTCAAATAGATGGGGTTTTTCTTAGTGATGAATTTCGTGAAGGACGCCCAAGAACTGCTGTTACTGATGAAAACGTTGCCGCTGTTCGAGCAATGCTGGAAGATCGACGGCTTATAAATTTATTCTGGCGACGACATTGGGCATTTTAGATAAACAGATGAGAAAACCTTTTCGTTCATGAATTTCACATAAACTGACTCCCGATTAAAAACAACTACGCATTGATTGGTGCAGAAAAACTGGAAAACTTCAAATTTGGTTTGGAATATCGTTATTGGTGATGAAGCTTGGATTTATTGGTATGATCCTCAAAATAAAAGTCAATCGGCTCAATCGGACTTTCGAACCGAACTTTAACTTGCAATTGTCCGACGAATTAGCGTGCTGGTAAAAATATGGTTGCTGGTTTTTTTTTTCCTAAAACAGGCAATATTACTACTATAGCATTAGAAGATGGACATACCGTTACTGCCGATTGGATACGAATATCTGTTTACTGAAAATTTTTGAAAGAGTTCCCGAAAAACGCCCAAAAGGAAAACTGACAACGCATTGTTGCATGCAGCGAAACTAATAAGTGAGTATTCTGGATGCCCTGAAGATGAGCACTGTGGACCCTCCACCATATAGCCCTTACCTAGCATCTTGCGATTTACTTTTTGTTTCCAAAAATTAAAGATAAAATACGAGGAATCACTTTTTCGTCATCAGAACATTATAAAAACCTGGTTTCTGAAGTGCCTCAGGAAGAGTGGCATCATTTCTTTAAGGACTGGTTTCATTGAATGCAAAACTGTATTGATGTTAAAGGGGAATATTTTTAAAAGCAGTAGAATAATTAAATTTTTTTTAAAAACCGTCCTTGTTTGATTTTCTACAAATTTTCAGTGTCGCCCTTGTATATAGTGCTCTGACCCTTAATAACAATGCAACCCTCGCTCCTATGTACCCTCCTACCCCCTCTCCTTTGCCAAATCTTACATCCAAGCAAGTCTTCCTGCCCCAACTGGAATCTAGATACTGTGGTGGTAAATATTGCTTTCTTAATAAATCGCACTCTGACAGAGCGACTCCATGTTTACCCTTCACCACAGAGGGAACACATTCTCACTCCGATGTTCATCAACTAATTGTAACCTTTCCAATTTTAGACATGCTAAACCGCCTCTTAACGTCTGCATAGTTGACCATAGACATTCCAAGTTAATTGAATATAAGGGACAAATATCCATTGGGGACTATGGAGTGCTACAATAGACGCCTGTCGTCGAAAAAAAAAATCGTCATTAATACCACATTTCGAGATGGTAAGTATTTTCTTCTGTTTGAAATATTTGAGTACGGTACTACAATAAGGAAGAGATTCACCGCAAATCTCTTTTGCGCTGTGTACCGGTCGTCGTCATTGGTCATCGGATCCAGAGAGAGTGACGCCTCCCAAGTGAGTCTTTTTCTCTACCACCTTGGGTTTTACTCTCTTATGAAGCGACGAGCTTATGGAACTAAATGTATTTGTACTATATACACAAATATGCTAGGGCATATTATGATGAAATTGAATATAAAGACAATTAAATAAATAAAACTTCTACCCAAAGAGAAGAAATAATGAAATATGCTTCTGGCTGTATATTAGAAAACAATTTTCCATCTTTTAATTACACAGAAGAATAATGAAACAGAAATACTGCTTTTCTCTCTTATTCTTGCAAACCATGAGCTGTATACAGCTAGAGATTTTGTTCGCTACCACGGACATGCGAAATTTCATTAAATTGGCAGAACTCCCAGCTCTGTAACCAGTAAATGCACAGAATGTGATCTTTCTTTCTCATTTCCCCAATAGCCCTTTCCTGTCTCTCCCTCCATCTCCCATTCTCCCTCTCTCCTTCTAACTTCCCCTTCTCTCACCTCATTTAATGTAATGATTTGAACACCGGTGATGAAATCATTTTCTATGGGATGCAAGTTTAATTGAAACACGAATAAAAACTTTAATCGTACACTAAGCCGAACCTTATTGGTGTAATAAGATTTTGTAACACTAACTATTAGGGCACTGTTTATTACGAAAACACATGTTTTGTTTGTGTCATAATCTAAACTTGAGACTGAGTTTAATGATCTGGATATTCACATTGGAGCTATATTTTAGATTTTATTCAACATAAAAAATCTGATGTGATACATTCACTTGACACTCTCTATCCTCCATCTTTATTAGTGTATACACATTATTCTTAAGTGTTATTTTTTTATCTGCTACATTTAATCCAAATAAACCTTTGCAAAAATGGCTACATTGCACATTTCCTTATAAATACAAAGCGAAAAGCTATAGTCAAATGTTTGAGAACTCTACGCCATATGCTGGCCTTAAAATTACATACTGTCTCCATGCAATCGCGAGAAACAAATAAAAATCGATGGGGCTTAAAAATAATTAGAAGTATTGAACAGTGGGAACCTTTAATAACGGACATCTCAGAAAAGGCCCCACAAAAGCTTATTTTAACTAAATTATGTGATTTTAAAGATATCTACATTTTTTTCTGTAACAGTTTTCGTCTATCACTTAATGTTTACAAGTTATACAAGATTTTACAAAATTCCTTCCGAATGAAGAGGACTTCTTAGGCCATTTCAAGAAAACTCAGGATATAAATTTTATTTATCGTGTAAATATCTTTCATGTATGATATTTTAATCAGAGACGTTAAAGCCATTTTTTAGAAAATAAAAGTTTTCGAAAAATGCTGCATGCCAAGGGTCGTTGTGGTAGGGGGATTTTCTCGAAAATCTTCGTGTCGCATCCTTGGAAAATACTAAACACCAAACTAAAAACTCAAATACCAAGTATGGTATTTATCCGAAATTTTGTTTTTGAGTTATGCTGTTTTAGTAGAGTTATAATAGAGCTCTCCTCTTAGCGTAGTTATATCGTAGCCAACTAGCGTATATATATTCCATTTTTGTATAAAAAAACCACACACACACATATGCGAATTAAAAATTCTATTTTTGACCGCAGAATAGGAGCTCATTATACATTTAAACATCATCTATACAAGCAAAATAACAAAACTCTTCTACAGATATATTAAACGTTTGATACCCGTTCTGTTAAAGACATTGTTCAGAACATTCACAAGAATGACGAGAAAGGCTAAGGCGCGAAGTTGCAGTTCAAAAGATAGCCATTATTGATAATTAACTGGAGTGAGTTTCCGTGTGTTTAATATCGATTATTGGATTAGGATGTATTAAGCGTCTGCAGTTTTACTTCATAACCACGGTTATCCGCTGACTCCACTATCTCAAACATATGATCCTTTAGTCAGAATCGTTATAACCATTTTCAAGAAAAAAAATCTGATGTGTTACACTCACATGACTTTCTCTATTCTTGTACAAAATATTCTTACAAACGGTTATTCTCCATATGTTTCATGTTAATCGAGATGTTAATCTTATTGCTAATTTTCTTGTAGGTGCAAGGGGAATTGGTAGGCTTTAAGCGATAGTAAAATATTTTAAGAGCTGGTTGCTATGTTCAGTATTCCATTCTCTTTGCATTACCAGGACAAAAAAAATGAATAACGAATTCCCATTTGAGAAAACGTATAAGTATTCAACATTTAAGGGAATAACAAACAATATCTCGAAAATGGTTCACTCAACAAAAAAAATGTATGACATAAATTGTGTATTTTAACGCAATTACATTTTTTGTGCAGCAAATTTTTGTCTATCTCTTATGGTTTACCAGTTATGCAAAAGTCGTTCACAATGATGAATACTTTTGGAGACATTCCCAGAAAATTCGAAATATACATTTCATTTGTCATGAAAATATCTTGAACATATGATAGTTTAAACAAAATCGTTATAGCCATTTTTGAGAAAATTAAAATTTTCGAATCTCTGGAAGATACTGAACCTAAATACCAAGTTTGGTGTTTATCTGACGGTTAGTTTCCGAGTTATGCTGTTCAAGACACACAGACAGACACACGGACACGTTTCAAAAAATGTTTTTTTTTGGATTCAGGGTGTCTCAAAACATGTATTTCCGGTGAAATATCGGTATCGAATTTTTGGGTGGAATACAATACTTCCCCTACTTAGTATACGTAGTAGAGAAAGTAATAATAATGGAAGTTTCCGAATGAGAGGTAGCTTGTGATGAAAGGAATTTCCTGAAGATATTGTTCGGTTTAATCCACACTTTCGATTCTGTATAGCAAGTTCTTATCTGCTGCCTGAAGTAGGTCAAAATACATTCCAGACTTCCATATCGGCAGCAGCGTGGTGGTACGGAGAATGCAACTTGGCTTACTTTTTGAACAGCTTTGCTTACTTAAATTCAATAATTGTCAATCTGTATGACTTGTTTGCAATTTTTACTTTCTCTACCACTTCCCTTGTAAAGAAGGTATTACATGCCACCCAAAAGTTCTATACGGAGATTTCGCCAGAAATACATATGTTGAGACCGCCTGAATAAAAAAACAACACATTTTTAGAAAAAGGCCCGTTTGTGTGGTTGTGAATAGCTTAACTCAAAAACGAGAAGTTCAATAAACACAAAATTTTGTATTTATGTTGAGTACCTTCCAAAGATGCGACACGAAGATTTTAAAGAAAATTTCCCCTCCTTAACCTACGCTTTACATGGAAGATTTTTCTAAATTGCTTATTTTTTAAAAAGTGGCTCTAACAATTTTCATTAATATATTGTGTATTAAAGATATTTACGTGAAAAATGAAATTCATATCTTGAAATTTCTGGTATTTTAATATTTAATAGGGATATGAATATTAATAACTCCATTTTGTTTACCAATTAAATTAGTCGGAGGTTTCTTAGAATAGTCTGTGAAGTCCTCTTCATTCGGAAGGAATTTTGTACAATCTCGTATATGGTAAATGTTAAGCGATAGACGAAAACGTATTACAGAAGAAATGTAGATTTCTCTCAAATATCCTTTTTGTGGCATCAGCCATTTCCGAGATTCCTTATTAATGGTCCGAATTATTCAGTACTTGGCCATTCATTTAAAGTCCTGTCAACATTCAGTTGTTTCTCGCGACTGCATGGAGGGAGTACGGAGTTTTAAGACCAGCGTATAGCTCCCAGTTCTTAACCATATGATTATCGCTCTTCCCTTTGTATCTATAACGAAATGTGTAATGTAACTATTTCTGCAAACGTTTATTTTGATTAAAATGAAATAGATATAAAAATAAGGTTTATTAGGACTAGTTTTAAAACCCACTAATAAACGATAGTGGGTAGAGAAAGTCATGTTAATGTATCACATCCTATATTTTCGATTATGGAAGCGCATGTAAGATTACACAAAGTATTGCGCATATTTTCCAACTTGAAACATTAAATCATCCCAAATGATGTGCATAATGTACATGGATCGCATTCTCAGATATTCCGTTCATTCGTGCTATTTGTACGAAAATAGTGGTATACTTTCGGTGTTCAGTGAGGCTTGTGTTCTTCTCTACCGTGCTCCAGGTCTGGAAGCCAATCGATTTTATTACTGTGAATAGAAAAGGGACCTTTAAACGTTTTACATAAAACTAGTACAGAGAACAAGAGGAGCAAAACACAGACAATATCATTTCATTCAATTCCATTAACGTCTTCCTTTCAGGTATAAGGATGCATGAGAGTTGTAAGGAACCATAAATGCGTGGTGCTTTCCGTTAGATATATCGGAATATATCCCAATTACTGGAAGTATCTTCCGCATGAATAAGCGTTATAAGAGACATGCTCCGCTGCGTTTCCCTAAAGGCGGCATGGTTCTTGATGAACAGGGGACTGTAACAGTTAACGCTAGGGAAAATAGAGTATGTGTCATTATCAAGCATAGGCATTCTTAAGCAGTTGTCTTCAAATTATCTAGTCAAACCATTATCACTACAAAGAACGCAAACGAACAGAGGCCAAGGGTCTCTGACGCAGGTAAGAACTTTTCCGAGTGTTTTCTGCAAACGCCAAAAGACTATACGAGGGATGGGTGTGGCTTATTACCTGTGACGTCCCTGCCTAAATTACAGTAACAGTTGAACCTTATTTCCTTCCGTCCTGACATTAATGCTTAGAAATTTCTATGCCTGGTCATTATTAATTTAAGAAAGTTAATAAAGTGACATATTTTAAACCACACATATTAAGTGAATAATTCTTGAACGTGGATGCTATTCGCTGAAATAAACGATTTTTATTTCTTCGAAACCAACATCTAAGGGTCAGTTGTATGTTTTTGGCTCCCTGTACTGAGTAGATTATTTTACATTTTACACTACGACAAATTTAGTATTTACCATATTCAGAAAAATACAGTAAACGTAACCTGGCATTACTTGACATTACATGCCACCAGAAACCATTGTAATACATGCAAACAGTTATATTTTGTTAGGCTTCCGCAGCCTGTGACATAGTAGTCTTAG
Source organism: Deroplatys truncata (assembly GCA_030765065.1). Taxonomy (NCBI): domain Eukaryota; kingdom Metazoa; phylum Arthropoda; class Insecta; order Mantodea; family Mantidae; genus Deroplatys; species Deroplatys truncata. Next base: position 212,075,168 of record CM060978.1, on the reverse strand, counting down.
GACCTTCGATTGGCGTCATGTTTCTCTCCCTGCCAGCGTTTACATTATACCACTATGGTCCTATTCAGCACAACCTGTGTTTTGTGCTGCACAGCTCAGCTCTCAGGATACCAGATGAAGATACTGCGCCGTATGGAAGATTATGATATTTTAACGACCCTTCGTGGTATTCGATCCACAACCGGTAAGTTGCCTCAGATTTCATAAAGTGGTGTAATTGGAATAAACTGAGCAACGAGAACAAAACTTTGCTGATGTACATGTCAAAGTACATTAAAGCCCGCGTTTGCAGGTGATGTCTATATGAAACTCTCAATCGTCACGCTGTCGCATAGAAGACACGCGTCTACGTTAAGCTTGGTTCTCTGATCCCAACCTAGCCCAGTATCTTTTTAAGTGAATCAACCTTTGCCAGATCCATCTTCAGTTAAGGCCTTGTGATGTGTATCTAAGATCTTGCACCTCGGGACCCGTCAGGGGGCCCAAGCTTCAACTGCTTAATTAAATGGCCTAGCCAACAGCTTTTTATACGATAGAACTTGGTGTATTTATTTTCCGCTAGCCCCTAGTTCCCTCGATGGTACTCCCTCATACCAGTGCCAAATGCTACCACCCTCCGAGACTACGACACCACTGCTAGCGGCCTCAGGATTTACGACCCCGAGACTCAATATTACCTATATTACCTACAATGCGCAAATTCAAGACACTGACCGGCATATAGCAGCACATAGATATTAGGATTAGGTGCGTACAAAAGCGTGTTGCGCCTGTTAATGAAGTAAATGCATTTTAGAGTGGTATTATCGTTGCTATTACTATTAATATTCCGTATGATACAATCAAATCGGATGTGCACAAAGAGATTGCAAAATAGTTAATCTACACGCAAAAAATGGAAATCATCATCAAACATGAGCCTAAAGTAGTATGTTAGCAAAAGGGATGTACCTGTGAAATATTTTCTATTGGGAAAATGCCGTTGATATCCCAATCACTTATCACAATAGCAATTTTCTGTCATTTACTGTTTGCAGCGAAAACCATAAGACCTTTCTATTTTCACAAACAAGTCTTGTTACCTTGAAATAGCTGTTATCTTTAAGGGCAAATGCGATTTTAAGATTATAGAAAGTTCGTTTGTTATAATAAGAATAAACATATCTGCATATAACATTCTGCTGGAAAGGGTTTATGCTGCTGACACGTTTATATGGCATTTTGCTCTTTTCAGGAGTTTTTAATCTTGTCAAAAATGGCTGATTTTCTTATTTATCATACTTCTACCTTAACCACCTCTTACCGACTCCTACAGTAGACACGGTCCTATCAAGTAACTTGGAGATCGAAATAAGAGGCCCCCGCGTTTAATTTTTCCACTTCAAAATATTCTCTGCTTACTAAATTATGTGCGGCAACAGCTTATAAACAAAATAAACATGCTATAAACAAAAATAGACATGCAACAGATATAGCTGTACATCCTCCGGATTAGGAAGGAAAACTCGTTGACATACTAAAAAGAATTAAGGATGGCCGGGACTAAGAAAAGCATATATTGATTTGTAGGATGACGAAAGGTAAGGGATATCTTGGTTTCGATTATATTTTTGAAAAAAGACTGGTATAAAACGTTACTTATCTCAGATGTATACTTTATTTGAGGAGAGAAGAAATTCGTACTAATTTCAGTGTAAGGGAACGAATGATTGGAGAGCAAGACCGATAAAAATAACAGGAACTTGTGTTAAGATAGGTATTTATAGAACAAACACAGATACCCGAGTTAGTGAATTCTTTTATGTATTATTCCAAGCCAAAATGGAACGGTTTACACTTCTTTATTTTGTATTATACTTAGTGAGCAAGTATAAAATATATCATGAATACTAATGCAGATGTCGAAGAAAATATAGAAACATATAGTACATTAAACGGATGCATAAAACGACATTTTAGTAAAAACATGAAGGAAATAAAGCAAAGACTCCATAATATTATATATAAACCAGCACTGATGTACTCTTGAGAAACGTGGATACTAAGAACTAGGGAAAAGATGCAGATTGGAAGCAACCTAAATGAGATTTTTACGATCATTGGTGGGAATTAGAAGAAGATATTGCGGCAGTCACCTCCTGTCCGAAGTTGTGGTTCTTGTTGATGCCCGTTGCTCGCGGCTTACCTTGCTGCATTCTCCATGTTGGCTCCAGATGTTCGCAGTGTGCTGGTTCTCTGCATTTTTTTATCCTCGGCTAGCTGCAATAATTTTCTTTGAACTATGTGGGAGCATAGACTTATCCTTGGTAAAGGAAGCGTAGATCTCGGGTGGTGGTAAAAGGAGAAATAGACGTGCTTTGGTTACGAAAAGACGACACTGCAGTTTCTTTTTTATTTAGCTACTCCTCGTAGTACACAACACTGATATTGCCGCCGTTAAAATACTGTCCAACGCTGTTGAATCACGGCGCGGATATGACGCGAAGTTTAAATATGCTTATTATCTCTTTACGCGTATTGACTCTTATGTGTGTTTCGAAAACTGTCTTCTTTCACTGTTGGCGAGATATCTCTCAAACATCCTGCAGCATCTCTCCCTGCCTGTAGTTTAGCAAAATGTTCCCTGACCACATGACAAATGACCCACAAATGACAAAATGCCTCGAATTTGTTCCTAGCAGATCCATTTATAGTCTCAGACTTCTGGGGCTGCGTCCTTTCCTATTGGTCCATTTTTAGCGCCACTCGACGCGTCTCACTATTTCATATAAACTTACAGGGATCTCATTGGTCCAAGTTTAACATAAAAGGCGGCTATTCCTAAATTTACCGTTAAGCTAGTTGTCTCTCTCACTTGGTCACGGCGAATTATCGTATAAAGCAACAAAGACTCTACACCCTCGCTGTATCAACAATGCCCCTGCGACCAGAGAAACATTGTAAAACTAGATTTTCTGCCTTCGAAGATACTATTCCTGTAGCTAAAACATTTCGTCGTGGACAGTATTTTAATATAGCGCTTAAAATATTTACATTTAACAATTCATAAATCCTCTAATATTAGTAACCTAAATACATACATATCGTTAAATCACCCTTCTTAAACTATACAAGCAGTAAAAAGAAAAAGATATGTACATAGCATGAATTAACATCAATAAAAATAATTAATCAAATTATCTATAATTACAGTTCTCGGGCTCGGCCTAGAGTTGCCGTTTCAATATGGATTAGGAATACTGTAATAAGAGAACAACTAATGGAAGAAAACATTAATGAAGAGGTACCAAAAAGATTGGAAAGAACATGTCTTACGAATGCCCCCTTCAAGGTATCCACGGCAAGCTTCATTTTATAGACCTTCAGAAAGAAATAGTGTTGGACGTCAACGGAGGAGAAGGAATGACCAATTTAGTTGGCTTCGGAACAGGTCGAAAAGCCTAAATCTTGAATGCAAGAAGAAGAAGAAGAAGAAGACGGCGAGCAATCAGGAACGATGAACAGGGCATTGTCACAAAAGGAAACAAAACAGCACAGAAAATTAGCCTGCTTAGTTACGATGTGTGTGCGCAATGTCAAGAGAAACATAACGTAATTAGAAATCCGACTAATAATTTTAGTAAGTATCACGTGACGCTTGAAGCAATTTAAGTTAGTAATATAGGCGTAAACTTCAGCAAGTGTAAAACACAATTGTAGCACTCTAGCAATGATAATTAGTATTACTTTTATTTAAATTCTTTTTAGCGATTTCATGTTTTATGTTTAATGCATCTTAAAGAAAAAGAAAATTTCAACATAGCAGAAATAAAAGGTGTTGTCAGATATAAACATTCGTTCCAAAATGTAAAACCTTACTTTTGGCCCCTGTAACGTAAATAACTATTCTTTATTAAAACAGAATCCGCGTACTGATGCAAGTCACGGAAACGAAATGCATTATAACATTAGTGCCAACAGCACATTTAATGGGTTTACATTCCAGCCCTGAATGTGCGAGAGAGTGTTGACTTAAAAATATGCTGATGACTGTCAAGAGTACACCAAAAATAATCGTGATGCAGATGTAAACAATTTCTAGTTCTATGCAGGAATATGACTCATGCTGTGTTTTTGTAAACCAGGTCAGATTTTAGCTCTGCACGATTCATCACAAAAATAAGATTAAAAACCGGAAATCACGCAGTCGACCAACTCGAGAGGCGGAAAGAGATATATAATAACTAAAGCAATTAAAAACATCACGAAATATGGCTTGGATTAGAGTGTGGACCTACTCTTTATCACTTAATCCTTGGAAAGCTGCCAAAGCCCGTACGGTTTCGAGTTACAAAATTACCAAGATGGCACGTGGATGTCCCGTGTTTTATGGTGAAATAGTGCAGTCTTTGTCCGCGCTAAGCCGGCACTTTAAGCAAATTTATGCAGAAATTCCAAAACGCAACGCGCTGCGATTTGGCAACGCGCCTATGTATTGTCTTAACACCCGCGCAGCTGTGTGAGTAATTCGTGTAATATACTTTGTGTGTGTGTGTGAGTGTGTGAGTGTGTGTGTGTGTGTGTGTGTGTGCGCGCGCGCCGCGAGGTGAAGTGGCGCACTTCCGTTGTGGCAGAGAGACGCTGCGAATAATTCAACGGTTGCAAAATCTCAGCGATATTTAATAAAGCTCGGCTTCATACCACTGCTGGAATATTCACCTCTGTGTACATATATGACCAAGCATACATACATACATACATACATACATACATACATACATACATACATACATACATACATACATACATACATACATACATACATACATACATACATACACATTATTCGAATAAAGGCGGTTTTGGAAGATTTTTAATTTCCTTACCACTTAGGTAGTGCTTTTTTTGTAGACTCATTTATACCCCGCCTTTAAATATATTGGTTTTATTGGTGTCCTTTTATTTTGGAATTTATTGCCTTTGGCAATGGTGTTAACTCGTATTCTCTTGTCGTTGGGTTTCCTGCACTTTTTGGGTTTTAATCATTAACACTCCCATCTATACTTCCAGACTCTGGGGAAGATAGGAAATAATCTTGACTACATAAAAATTCCTACTTCCAGCCCGGAATTGAAACCGGGACCCCTTACACAGTAGGCAGGTGCGCTACCGACTGAGCTACGGCGCAAGCTAGGTAGTTTTGTGGGCAGAAAATGCCTCCATTTATCACATATTCAGTATTTATTTGCTTCGATAAGGTTTCCACATCTACGATTCGATACTCGTCAGACCGGACACTCTAACCACAGGTTTCCATGGTTTCATGGGTCGGTAGGCAAAACTTGGGGTGGTTCCTCTTCTACCAAGAATTTTTCTGTTTCTATAATTTCCTTTCACTTGTCTCAACTCAGTTGTTTTAGTGTTGTAGGACCAAGCGATGGTGGTTGGTATGTTGCGGCTGGACGGTGGAATTCTTGCTGTGGAAAGATTTCTCCCTTGCGGGACTGCTTCCTTTCTCGGAGGGTCTCTTCAATTAACGAGACCCCAGGTTATGGGTGATAAGGCAGGCTATACTACCGCAGTTTTATCTCCGGCTTTGACATTTAGCGCGACCGGGAGAGGTAGTGTTGCCAATTCTTATCCCAACTGTAAACACCTGTGCCATCTCTTCGTAAAATGCAGACGATGAAATAGTTGCCTATATTAGAGTATTTTCATTATGGAGATAGCATTTACAGGAAACCTAAACAAGGGTAACGCAGTAAATCGCATGCCCACAGTAAACAAACTTCACCTGGACTAAAGCAAACAACTACCGACGACACGTGCTTCACTTATAAGAGAATCGGCAACTCAGCCCAAACTGCAGTGGACGCACACTAAGAGGGAGCCTGTAATTGGTCCTAGCAGACAACTTTCATCCTTTGCTGTGCGAGTCAACGCAACACTGCAAACCTTGCTGTTTTTTTATTCTTTTCTTTCGTGTTGTGGTTTACGTGCAGCAAAGCTCTAAGCAACAACGGTAGACTATATTTATAACAGACTTACGACAAATCAAATTGCAGTCCCGATTTATCTGTTGAAGCGAATCAGAATAGCTTCCTTTAGTATGGAAATTCACAAGGTGGCCATTCTGATATATACTTATCTCTTTCTTTACCCTGATGAAAAGTCAGGGGTGCAGAAACAGCGGCATAGGTATAGTAAGCATTCAATAGGAACTCCCTCCTTGCTGGGGCACATAGTCTCCAAATCTGGTTTCTCTTCGGATGTACCCTTCATTACTTTCTCCCAGGGGTCACGTTGAAAGCACAAGGAGCTTACTATGGCCTGCGTGTGGAACTGTGCTCCAGTTACTGGAGACCCCACCGTCTGATTACTCCTAACTACTAAGAAAACCTCATCACTGTTAATTCCGACTGAAAGAAAATTCAGGAAACAAAACAGAACCAGTTAACCATGTTATATTTAATGTCAAATGAAGACGGCTTCAGAGAGTGTATCCCTTAACAAATTCTTCTATGATTGGTGTAAATAAGGGGAGGTGGGTTATCATAATATGGAGACTCCACCTTGAGGTAGGTAATAAGTTACCCGAGTTACCTGTTATCTGCACTCAACCTATGATTGTTTCTTTAGACAGCTCTCCTGAAGCAGACTTGGCAATGAAGTCTAAAATTATTATCGTTATCGAATAGGTATGTAGCGCTGCAAAGGATGCTGAAATGTGCATATTTTATTGTTAGTGGAAAAATTACTTACTTTTTTCACTTTTAAATGCATCTCCACTTCCTAGCGGTTGCCTTTAAATCCACGCATCCAATTGTGACGGTCTTCTCATCATCCCTCGTGCATTCCTCTGGATCTCATCGCTTCGATTATGTCTCCTGTCAAGGTAAAATGTGGACGTCCCTTCTTCTTACTTCCAGGTCGGGACCAATTAACCACTTTCCTAGGCTACCTCTCCTGTGACATACGCTGCATATGTCCATACCACTATAAAAATTTACTCCCCGAGCGATCTGTCAGTGCTTCTTTAATATTTAACCTTTCCGAAATGGCCTCCTAGCTTTTTTAATACGCGAGATGCATAAACTTCTCTATGCATTTTAATAGCTCTTATCCGACTTTTCTGCCTTTCAGTTAGCGTCTAGTTTTTTGCGCCATAGAATATAATGCTCTCAACAATCACTTTGAGAGCCATCTGTTTTGTTTCTTGTCGAGTGTCTAGACTCCACAAAATCCCATTTAATTGTTTAATGCTGAACGAGCTTGGATTATTCGACTGTCCACCTCCTTCTCACTGCTGCCAGATTTATGGATGACTGACCCAGATACTTAAAAAGGTCAAGTGCACTTAGTATATCACCCGAAAGACGTAAATTTTGATCTGGAAAAATTATCCAGCAAATACATATTTACAAAGGATAAGGGACTTCGATGCATTTGGAAATTTTAATAAAACAAGTCGGCTCATAGACGTATAGCACCAAATAATAATAATCATAATAATAATAATCATAATAATAATCATAATAATAAACTGTAGGTAAATTAAACAGTCATTAATCTGACCATGGTAATTATTAACTTAAGCTTACTGACAGTTTACCTTACGCCCATCTATTGTGCGCGACATCAATCAAGCTGCTAGAAATTATTGGGTATAAGCAAGAATGCTAATCACATTTCTAATGAAAAGTTCATTGTCAAATTAATAGAAAATTATACTGCATTTGTTCTTTTTAAAGTAACGAAATAAATATTTGTCGGCCCGTTTTCTCAAGTTTCTTGAAAACGCTGCTGACATATACGAAAGATGAGAGATCAACATCTAGTGCCACATGCAGTCGTGCCATATGCTTGTGTTCATGGTGGATGTATATTGTTCATTGGAGCTTTATTTTTATATTTTGCTTTCAAAATGACCTATTTAAGTTTTAAAAAGGCATAATCTGCTATATGGTGATGCATTAATGGTAGTATAGTTTTTCACAAATACGACTGTTTCATGTCTGCCGAAATTCGTGGATCAAAGCATATTGTTAAGTAGCATATCCGCCTTTTATACCCCTGATTATGCAAGTGTACCCATTTTTAACAATTCTAATGCTTATGTTTAAAAATTAAGATGTGTTACTGATTAATTTTCAGAAGCTAATAGTGAAGCATGGTAATCTTATTTCTCATTCACAGTGAATTAGTAGGTCAAATATTCGGCATAAAACTGTTTTTCATTACACTAGCATATTACATAAAACATAGCAAGCCACGGATAATGGGGAGAATAAAAATAGCTGGAAGTTTTTGACACTATGAAGAACAAATTAAATACTTAAAGTTCCAAGGAGCCGCTAATTATGATGAAGGGCAAATAAGTAGTAAAGAAAAGAGCAAGTAAATCGATGCGGTTGTATATTGTTACATGAAGAATATGGCGGTGGTGGTGGCGGTGGTGGTGGTGATAGTGATAATTTCAAACGTTAATTGTTTAGCAATGAATGATCATGTGTTTTGATGTTTACCCTGTGGTTTCTTAATTTGGAAGAGAAAATTTTGGGGTAATATTTTATTAATTATTACCTTTTACAAGGGCAGTCCCAGAAGTACCCGACCTGATGCATAGATAGTGGTTGTTGTTTCAAACAAGAATGACTGGTAGAAAGTACCAACCTTATAAAGCTTAAGTCTGCAGTTTGATGATGCTACGTCGTTTAGTAATTAGATGTCCTGCAATTATATTTGCTGCAAGTCGGATAGCTAGAGTCCCTGGGCGAATTAAATTTCTGATTGTTTCGATACAAACTATAAATGGTATTAGTATATTTGGAGTGCCTTTGGCAGTCATTGATAGTGAATGCTTTCAGCAAATTTGTAAACATGGATAAAACTGGTCATCGTTATATGATACAATCCTTTCATTTGAAAGACCTTAGTCCAACTAATATTAAAGCTGAGCTAGATTCTACTCTGGGTAAGCCTGCTCCTTCGTTTACAACAGTAAAATATTGGGTGGCAAAGTTTAAGCGAGCTGATCAGCGCAGTGGTCGACCAATGAGGTGACCACGTCAGAAATTGTGAGGAAAATTCTCAAAATGGTATTGGATGACCGTCGACTGAGTGCGCGAGCTAGCATACATCGCATACTCGCTGAAAATTTAGACATGAGAAAGCTATGCGCAAGATGGGTGCCGCGTTTACTCACAATGGAACAAAAGCTGCATCGTTAAGATGTTTCAGTCGAATGTTTGGCGATATTTAGCTGCAATAAAGCCAAGTTTTTATGATGATTCATAACTATGGATAAAACATGGATCTATTACTTCACACCTGAGACGAAGAAACAGTCAAAACAGTGGATTGAAAGGGGAGAATTGGCTCCAAAGAAGGTGAGACAGTTCCATTTGCAGGCAAGGTCTTGGCGTCAATTTTTTGGAATGTGTGTGGAATAATTTTCTTTGGTTAGCTTCAAAAAGAAAAAGTAATCAATGGCGAGTATTATGCAAACTTATTTCAGCATTTGAATGATGAAATCAAGCAAAATCTGCCGCATTTAGTGGAAAAGAAACTTTTTTCATCAAAACAATGCACCATTACACACATCCTTTATCACCATTGCCAAAAACAATGAATTAAGGTTCGAATCGTTTCCTCATGCACCCTATTCGCCATATTTAGCCCCCTCTGATTATTGTATATTTCCAAAGTTGAAGAAATAGATTGGTGCTAAAAGATTTGCTAACAGTGAAGAGCTGGAGTCTGCAGTTGATGGCTATATTGTAGAACTCGATGGTTCAGTATAAACAGGGTATCGAAGCTATTGGACATCGTTGGGAAAAGTGTATTGAGCTGAAAGGAGACTATGTAGAGAAATAAAGATGTCTTCTTTCTCCCCAAACTTTTGTGTTTTGTTTGTTAGGTCGGGTACTTCTGGGACAACCCTCGTATTTAATATGTATTTGAAGCGCTAAACGCAGTTAATAAAGATGTCAAAAGTGGCAAATGTATGGATTCAAAGACTTTACGTTAGTAAAAACATTAAACATAAAAACAAAGATAAATCTTATAGTAGGCTAACTTAATTCAAAATGCTCCTCCCAAAAATTCATTCTCCAACATATCCTTGACGTTTTATCACTATTTCTCTTCCTTTTATTCCTGATTTCAGTTTTTATGGGGGGAGGGGGCACTGCAAAAACAATTGGCTGCAGATATGCAATGTATTGTTGCATAGATTAACTATACACGATTTGTAGGCTCTCTCTATCCAACATTTGTTGAGAATTGATGTTTATCCCGAAACGTAAACCTTCTGTGACCAAAAACTGCACTTAACTACGCCATACACTAAAATAAAACGGAAATAAATACAGTGCATCTCCGTACAGATGACAACATGGTTTATTTTTGCCAATAGTAGCGCCAACATAGTCTTGACGTCAAAGCAATATGAATGCCTTAATGCGTTGCTTGACGTGACCTCTTTAAATTGTGATATAATGATATTAAAGATGTTATTTTTATTTACCAATATTATTTTCGGATTGTACGGGAAATTTTTAATCTGAATAAGACATGTGAACATAATAATTATATAAAGTTGCTGGGATAAAGTTGTTAATGCCCCCAAATATTGTGCTAAATGAAGAGAACACTGATTCTAAGGGAGGACATAACATTTATTTAAACATTTACCAGCCTAAATCACCGTATTTTTTTACAAGGACGTTTTCTACGCGCAGTGTCTAAGGCAGGGGAGGAATTCCATCGAGAATTCTATAATCGAGAATTTACCGGAAATATACGGTAAAAAAAACCAGCCAGTTAGTCCTTTCTGTCCAGCACAACTAAAAAAAACGAAAAAGTTAGATAAGTACCAAGATTTATACTTACACGGAAAGGAATTTATATATATATATATATATATATATATATATATATATATAAGTAATTTTTGTGCCGAAGCAATACTTCATAAGCACAATTCTTCCTTATTTCATATATTCTCAATAATATTTGAAACGATCGTGATTAAAATATTATTGAGTATCTGAGGTATACGATTATAACATTTATGTATTTAATTTACTGTAATTTTGAGATAAAAGCACAACACAGCGAAAACGTATAAAGTATACACTTTATACCAAATAGAACTTTCAATTGGGCATTAACCTTCGGTATTGTTGATATGAATTCTAAAATATTTACACTGAAACTTTAACTACTTAAATGAAGTAGGATCAAACAAATAACGTTCTGTAATTTATACTTTTTATTTCTATGAAGTAATGTCTTACTGTGTTAAGAAATACTGCGACATTAGATTTATCTGGTTAAACACGTAGCGTAGAAGCGAGCTACTGAGGTGTAAAGTTCCACTTTCCATAGAGTTTTTCGCTTGAATACAGTAATTTTTAAAATGCTTGGAACAGAAGCTTTATTATAAAAAAATGGGAAGTTTACAAACTTGAGATTCATACAATGCTCAAAAGTCTAAGCCAAGTAAATTGTAGAAAGGGAAATGCAACAAAAGTTGAGGAGGAATGTGCTGAAACGTTTGCTGACATGCAGTTATTTACTACTGGTATCTCTTTCCCCCAAAATTAGCATGGTATTAAATCATTAAAACATTGGCTTTAAAATTTAATATCGAGCAGCAACACGAGTATCGGATTTGAAATATTGGCGTTTGAGTGGAATGTTGAAAAAAGTTGATATTTTGCTATCAATGATACCTACGCTCCCTGTGTTATTACTTTATCGTGGCTGTAAATTCATTGGAGACTAGAAGATCAATAGCAGCCCTGCTTGTAAAAGCATTTGATTCCTTAGTTCTCGTCTATCTGTGAAAAAATGCGCCGGAGTTATCACATACATGCCAGCAAGATAAGATAAGATTAGATTGGATTGCATTCTACGAGTTCACAAGCAGCCACAACGGCTTGTGAACATAGAACATGTCAATTAAATGTACAAAAATTGCATATAAACATAAATATTACACAGAATATAGAATATTTGAAATAAAATAGACACATAATATGCGTATCAAGGAAATGTACAATAGAGTTACATATATACATAAATATTACTAGAATACAGAGCATTTAAAATAAAACAAAGACATATTATAAACAAAATTAAACAAATCAGGTGTAATTTTGTACAAAATCGAATACCTCCCTGCCGTTGTAAGGTTAACATTATATCTATCGGCTACAAGAGTTATTTTAACTTTCACTAGACTTGTAGCTTTTGTTCGTCTCATCATTTTGTTCTATTTGATTTTTACTGTCAGTTTCTAATATAAATACATTTAAATAGCTTCATTAATTCTAGAGCAGGCATCCAATGTAACTGGCAATTGCCATTAATATTTACTAATGCTAATTACAGAGCTACATATGTATTATCACCAGGATAATTTGTCATTCAGATAATCTTTTACAGAATAATATGCTTTTGAGCAGTTTTAAAGATATTTAAATTGTCAAATTTTCTCTTAAGATCATTAGGGAGAGTATTAAATGTTTTATGGTCTCGTAATATACACCTTTCTGGAAGCAAGAAAGCTTTGCACTGGAATGATGGATGTTACCCTTTTGTCTAGTGTTTATCTCATGAATTTCCATGTTTGCAATAAATGTGGTTCGATTGCATATAAAGAATTTTAACATTGAAGATATGTAAATGCAAGGTATGGTTAATATTTTCAGTCTTCTAAAAAGATGTTTGCAAGGGTATCTGCTATGGGTGCTGGAAATGTATCTTATAACCTTCTTTTGCATGACGAATATTCGTTTAGTTTCTATTGAGTTTCCCCAAAATAATATTCCTTATACAATGATAGAGTTAAAATATGCATAGTATACTAATTTAAGTGTATCTTAAAACTGACAATTACTAGTGCTCGGATAGCATAACAGGTAGAACTGAGTTTGGGTAAGATATACGTAATGTGAACTTTCCTATCTAATATCTGTCTACTTTGAGGCCTAAAAGATTAATGTTGTCTATATGTTCCAGTAACATGTCATTAATCCCAATTTCTATTGGAGTGTGTAATGATCGATGGGTTATAAATTTAACAACTTTTGTTTTGTCTAGGTTTACAGATAATTTGTTAACTTTAAACCAGTGTGACATACAGCTCAAAACATAATTCAATTTAATTACACACTCATTCAAGTTTTTACTAGTCACCAGAACACTCGTGTCATCAGCAAACAGAATGATAATTGCAATATCCTTTATAGAAAATGATAGGTCATTTATATAGATCAAAAATAGTAAAGGTCCCAGGACTGAACCTTGATGTTGAGTGGTTGTAATGCTTTCACCCTATATACTATATCTGAACATAATGTGGATTTCTTATTTCCTGTCTAAGCAGCTTATATCTACAGTCAAACCCCGTTTAACCGAACTGCGCTTAGCTGAAATCCGACTTAACCGAAACGGCAGAGGAGGAATAAAGAAAGAAAAAAAAACGGGATGATCAAAATGGCGTTTGCAGTTTTGTTACGACAAGCGACAGCCCCCAAACCAAAATACAGGTACACTCGCTTCCATTTATGTCGTTCCCGTAGCTTTGGGAGGCATTCTACTGGCCTTCACAGGCGAGTATGTATAGCAAGGAGAAGGTGTATGTATCTGTTTACCTCTTCGCGCATGTAGTGGCGTTCTGTTTTATGTGCACGATTCTAGATTATTTACATATGAATATACAACTTTGAGCAATAGCTTTACTCATTATCACCTACATATGATAACCAGGTTTAAATATATAACTAAATATAACCCTGCTTTGCAGAATTTCTTCATGAAAAGGTATTTTAATTGCAACAATGTAATAACTGAATACAGAATTTTTGCCTCGAATAGGATACATTTACTAGACATTTTAATAAATATGTCCACTCTGCATTCTTGCCCAATACCTGATTTAGCCGCTTAGACACTATATCATTGCCCTCTGGGAACACTATCATGAAATGTAGGAATATATGCGTTTAGAGTCAGAGTTCTTCCAGCACTTCTACTGGTCGAGGTGCGAGGGTCTCTGAATGCTCCAGCGTCCCTCCAACCACACTACGGTACTACTAGTCATATTATTATTTTAACAACTTTTTTATAAGTGATGAAGAGTAAAACTATTGCTCAAAGTTACATATTCATATGTGAATAATCTAGAACTGTGCACATAAAACAGGACGCTACTGCATGCGCGAAAAGGTAAACAGATACACGCACCTCCTCCTTTCTATACATACTGAACATATGAAGGCCAGCAGAATGCCTCCAAAAGCCAGTGTACGTGGTAGTGTATGCAGTTAGTCTTCAACTCTACCCCACATTCTAAGAAATATTGTGCCGTTATAACGAGTGCTTGCACACGCGTTCACTGCAGAGGCGCATAGTTATTATATTGTTGGTGTTGGCCAGTGTTATTTGTGTTTAAGATATCAGTGAAAAGAAAGCGTGTTGTAATAAGCATCAGACAGAAATTTGAAGTCGTAAGTTACAGAGTGACAGAAGAGAAAAGACTCAAATATTAGAGGTAAGAAGGACTACAAATTCATACTCGAATCTTAATGACAAATAAAAAATTACGGCACTATCAACAACACAAAACTACTTTCCTTTTAGGTTGCCTTGCGTTTTGTGGAACGAAGCAGTGAATCAATCAAGTATAATACTAATCAAGCGGTGACGCAGTTTAGCTGCTCTTAAGGGTTGCAAAACGAAAGTTCAGAAAAAACTTGCTGCGTTCATGAAATACGAATAGTCTTTGTAAATACTGTAGCCCATATTTTAATACTGTATACAGTAGTGATTTTCATTAAACATTACTACATGCATTTAGAATGCAATTTGCTTCTTCCTTTCGCTGCGTAAAATCGTTGCCATCGATTATCCAAAAAATGCGTTATCCGTAATAGCTCTGCCCCATTCAATTCGGTTAAACCGTGTGCCATATGGTTTGCTGTTTGTTGTGATTCATTGAATACTGTCTTGATGTCGGACTAATGGTCTTGGATTCATAGTCGCCATACATTTTATTTCCACATCGATATACTGGGTGAATCATCTAAAACCTGCACCGTAAATATTTTGGAAATGGAAAGTGCTACTGATGTACAGTTTTCACAACATTGATTGGCAGTCAGGGGCTCGTACATTTAGCCTATAAACAGATTTTAATAATACTGAGAAAGTGTATTTTTTGAGCAAACACACAATTATTTAAATGGAACAATGCCTAGTTACATCAACAGAATAAGGCAGGGTAAATTAGAATGTCAGTGGCGTTTGTTGCAAGATTCTAATGGTGGAAGTGTTTACGAGAAATCCTATTTTGAAACTTTTACGCACCGACACTTGTACAACCTGTGGTAACACAAAATAAAGAAAAACAAAAGGCAATTACAATGCTTCTGTGGATTCTTACAAGTAAAGAAAACATAGCCCTTCAAAGTTGTAGACAGTGTCTTTCAGCCTTCCCCACAGCAAAAAGTCTAAAGGAGTCAGATCCGGTGAACGGGCCGGCCTAGGTACAAGTCCACTTAGTCCAATCCAACGATTTCGAAACAATCCGTTAAGACAAGCTGTAGTACTTCATGCACTATGGAATGGACAGCCATCGTGTTGGTACCACAGGTTCTTCCTAGCTTACAGGTTCCTTCTAGCATCTGTGGCAGATGGTCTGTCAGCAGGCTGCGGTACTTGTTCTTTCTATGAGCAAAGGGCATATGAGCTGGTGGTTCACTGTCCCACACCCACGCTCCTTACACCAAGTGAGGCGTCGTTTGGCATTTTCCTGCGTGATGTGTGGTTTATGAGCAGGCTATTACACTTTACGACCCTCTTCAAATGTCGGAGGTCTCTGTCAGTTAACATACGAGGTCTGCTGTACATGTCCCTTCACGTTTCCACTTCACTATCACATCAGAAACAGTAGTCCTATGGATGTTTAGGAGTGTGGAAATCTCGCGTACAGACTTCTGACACAAGTGACACCCAATCACCTGACCACGTTCGAAGTCCGTTGAGTTCAACGGAACGTCCCATTCTGCTGTTTCACGATGAGGTCGCGGTTAATGAATACCAGGCAGTAGGTGGCAGCACAATGCACCTGAGATGAAAAACGTACGTTTGTGGGGATGTCCGGATACTTTTGATCACATAGTGCATATAACTGTTTTAAAAGCTTTACTTTTCAGTTCTAATGAATTGTGATGTTAAAACAATAGCAATCGGGTTACTGACTTTTTATGTTGGTAACTTAGATATAAATTGACAATTTTGTGACTCATCATATTGAAGTTATAGTTTGAAAACTAAGTTTATAGTTATAATGTTAGACATATTTAAGTTATACATTTTACGTTAGTCACCATGAAATTACCCCAATGCATTTTACAGTGGTTCTAATAAAACTAATGAACCTAGCTGAATACGTTCATACTGCTTCCTATGTTGTTTAAATTGCACTTAATATTTTACAACATATCTTTTCTCTCTGGTTTGCTATATACATATCTTTCAAATTATGACGTATTTGTGTAGATCATTTCCAGATATACAAATTATTGTTAAAATGTTGTGGAATTTAAAATCATAGTTTCTCAACCTTCTAACGTTCCTTATAACGTATACGTTATTATCCGGAGTAGGATAATGTAAAGATGATGTAAATGCGGAAAAAAGCATGAATTATAAAGGTAGAATCACATTGAAAGATCCAATGCTACACACGGATCTTCCGTTTTCGCCGCTGCCATAGCAACATGCATTCGTCAACTAACTCGGACTTAAAAGTTTTTACAACACTGTAAGTCGCTATTGGCATATATCACATTAAAATGGTTTGAGATCTTCTTGTGGTGTACCGGGAAAAATTCGGGGAATTTTGGGGAATTTGGATAATGGAACCGGCATATTTGAACATCCAAGTAAATAATTTCTCTAATTTAAATATATTTTAATTTGTTTTAGCATTTCGTTTAATGGGTAGTATTCATGACCTACTGCTTTGATATAGTTGAATCATCGAATAAGAAATACCTATGCAATATAAATGACGACATTAGATTGGATTACTGCTGTGTCCTTTAAGTCGTATTGGCTACTCCTCACTACGCCCTTAATAGATCTATTGTGAAAAACCCTATCTATACTTCCCACTTAAATTAATGCTTTCAATGAAGCTGAAGATGTGTCTAGGTGGTAGTGAGGCAAGTTTTCCTGGGCTAGGGAAGGTAACTGCAAAAACCTCATCCTGGGCGAGCAATCGAAAGTATATGCTTCGCCAATTCCTTTTCGGGTTAACAGAAGCGACATTTATTCACATTCGTGTTGCCATTTTGCAGAGATAATCCCTAAGACCGTATGTCCAGGAGGAGGCCATTCAGCATCCTTAACTTCTGTTTGCTGAATGTGAGGCTCTCTGTTGATCTTCTAGCTGAGCGTTCTATGAACTCCTTTGCATGATTTAACTTTGAAACCCTACACCAATGGTTTTTACATATTTTCCCAGAGTTTTAGCTTTTCATGTATCCCACAAAATAGTTCTGGGCCATTAATGGAATAGTGGCTCCTTCGTTGGCTAGGCAATCAGCAATTTCAGTGCCTTTAATACCTTTATGTCCTGGCACCAACATTCAAAATGACAATGCTTCATGTAGTTTGAGAAAACACGCAAGAAACCACATGGCGACTACTTGACGTAGACATTTGTATTTTTAACTTGTTTGTCGCATTAAATCAATTTGATTGCTCTTTAATTAATTTTCTCTCTTCTTTCCAATGTTATACGAATACCAAATGATTTTAAACAACAAATCTAGAGCGATAACGTCGAACGAAAACGAAAGCCACCTCCAAATTGTATTGTTGCCTGTGGTACTGCCAGAATAAAAACACGCGTGTCGAAATTTGCAATTGTGAACACACTTAGCTAATTCCGCTGGGAACTGATTTCTGTATATCGGAGTTTGAATGAGGCTAGCAGAGACAATCAACATGCTCATTGAACCGCCCTTCATAAAATTTCATGTTATTCCCGTTTTACATTTCACTCTGGCAAACAAGCTCCACTGTGACATCATTAAGGCGTGGCAGTGTTTTTATATTGATGAATTTCAGGGCTTACTCTCCTTACCCCTCTGTTCCACGCTCAACCCCTCCCCACAAACACACACGCCCTCGCTTAAAGAATAAACTTTGGCACTCATATGGGTAGTCCGTATGCTAATTTTCTTTAGAGGTATTTGCGAGATTCTAGATTTCAAGATTTATTCAACAACTGCGCATGGTATTGCCGCGGTTTATGGGATTTCAATTATTCCAAAAAAAAAACTTTTCCGATAAATGTCATCCACGCCGAGTTCGGAATGACATGATGCGGTAAGGCATGGAATGCAAAATTACGGTCTTCGCGCTGCTTTATAAAACTGGATAGATGCGATAAATACACAGTCATGTAAAACGTGACAAATATGTATGAGTGTTGCTACTAAATCTCGCAATTTTGGGGATTAAACATGGTTTCAGCCACCTAAAATAGCCCATGCCGCAAATTATCAAATTTGGCACTATTTTAATCATATACTTTTTATTTTACGAACAGGATCACCCGTTTGAAGAGCATGTGCCACAGTTATATTAAAAGGTTTTAACTTCAGCAATTTGGTAACTCTTCGCGCAGAGCCATGTGAAATGCCTGCCTGTTGTGAAAGACGCCTAAGTAATTTTTGGGGGAAATTTTCCAAACGTTGACCGATGTCGTCTAATGTTTCTTCAGTAAGAACCCTAAACCGTTTTTTTTTTTAGATTTCTTAGCCTGAACACTTCCTGTGGCCTGAAATTTGTTCTAAAGTTCATGGATTGTTGTACAGCCTGGAACTTTTACACCTGGAAATCTTTCTCAAAATCTTACTTTCACTTGGGGAGCTGATTGAGTTAACACATACGAATCATAAATAAATACACGCTGTGCAGTAGAAAACAGATACTGAGCTATAATGTACTTTGTAACTAAGTATAGGACAAAATAACAAATAACTCGTAATAACTGAACTACATCACATCACCGTCAACTCAGTACTGCATTTCACACTACAGAGCAAAATCATGTCAACAGCGTGAGCTTGTTTATAACAGCAGTGCGTTATCATGTTTCCACACGCCCAGTGGACAAACACCGCGCAGCCGGTTCGTAGTTTCTTGTTCTCCCATTATTATATTAGGCCTCGTCTTCAGACACTCGAAAAAAGGAAGGTTTACTCAACTTCATAAATTATGCCAAACTTTATGTTAGATTTTTACGCCTGCATTTCACTTGGCAACGTTCTGTAGTAGAAATGTTTCCCGTGTCTATTTTTGTTCTTCGTTTTTCGTTCTAGCTTTTTGCGCAATGTCATACTATCAAAGAGTAACTTGTCAGTGAATAGCATTCAGCTTTTTTCAATAAACTTCTTATTCTTCTTCTTCAACGGATTATCCTCTTATCTGTAGGACTTACACCCCCACGGACTTGCAACCAATGCCTTGGGTCGAGGCGCAAGCAAAGTCAGGGTCATAGCATATTCAGGATGGGTGATAGCTCTATGTCTGGAATGGCGGTAAAGAAGGAAACGAAATGTAGTGATGAAAGGGATGATAGAAAAACCTGCGGATCAAATTACCCAGCCCTACATTTGCCTAGCGACCGAGGAAAACCGCAAAAAAAACTTCGGTCAGATTGGTTGGGACCTCCCGAATGCAAGTCACTCACGTTACCCCGGCGCCATTCCCTCGTTTAATATGTGAGATGAAATTTCCAAGTCAGCAACAGTGAAATTAAACCCTGAAGAACTTGAAGAAAGAGTTATAACTCCAAAGACGACTTTGTAGTCATAAGACCAGAGTTTGTTTACATTCTTTCAGATTTACAAGGGTTGTAAGTGTGCAAATACATCGACTACTTCGCTGAATCTTCTTCTCAGTATTGCTATTTTGCAAAAGGGTACGCACATAAAGTTCAGTCCATAAGAAGTGCATAGGAGTATCTATCGTTTACTGAGATGCATTTTGGGCACATAACTGTGATAAAAGTTTATAATTTATATGAGAAGGGACTTGTTATACATTATTGTGCACTTGTCAGTAGATCTTGATGCTTGTAAACTATAAATTTGTTCACGATAAGTGCTAACAAATCTACAATAAAGCTTCAATAATAATAATAATAATAGTAATAATAATAATAATAGAGGAGATAATGACGTTAAGCCTGATGTACATTTTTGACTACCTACAAAATGCACATTTTTTTGTATGTTTCATTTGATCTGCCAGCTGAATTTTAAAATAAAAGTTAGAGTACACATTTACAATACCCTATATTAAATATACAGGAGGATTAAAGTTGACTCCCTTGGGACTGTTGTTGTAATGGCGAAAGTCAAGAAATAGGGTATGATTGGCTGCCGGATCCACCTTATTCCCCTGACTTGGCTTCCTAAATTGTCTAAGATTATTTAAAAATATCGAAAATGCTTTTTAAACGTATTAAAAAAACTTTTTCTCGCTAACAAATAGTTTCTTTAAAATATAATGCTGTATATAAACCTTGGATGAAAATTAAAGGAATGTTTGCGCTTCACTAACTCCTAATGCACCTCCAAAGTATTTATTGATTAAGGTTTTATTCGATATCCCAGTGTATATCATATACTTATAGCAGGGTTCCAGGTCCTGTAGGATATCTCAGCAACTGGAAGTTTCGGACTGTATTGTACAGTGTGGAGGAAGAGATTGCAGAAGATAAAATACTGCCTCCCCTCAAGCCAGGACGAGGTCTCGGACAGTTGCCTAAGAAATCAGGCGTAGACAGGAGTAAATCGAAAAACTACATATCTAGACAGGACCACTAAAGTCCGTGTTTTTGTATGTACACTCGGTCGGTTTAAAACTGGCCGGCGTCTGTGAGACACAGCTCGAATTGTATACTTCCATGAGCGCTCGAGACACCCTGACTTTGTTCACAAGACTGCGTGTATTCTTGTAGTAGTTACAATGGGGAACACAGCTATAATTACAAAATTATTCCGAGAAAATAATTCATATACAAGATTTCAAATAGATGTTTCAGTGTGTTTCAACACTGAATACTTGTAACTAAAAACACCTTATTGATTTAAGGTTCTGAAGTGGATATGAATAAAGCTCATTACCATGCCATGCTTACGGCAGCACTATCAGCTCAGTGGTGGAGAGTTAACTTACTGACGTTACAAGTGCAAATCTCCGTGGATATACTCAATTTATTTTCGCCTTACATTTTAAATACACGGGTAAATTACAACAGGTTTTCTTCCTTTTTGTGTATTTATTTAGGAGTCCGTCACACTGAAAGATGGCAACCATGCCATTAATTTATCATACTCAAGTTAATCTTATAATCAGAGATTTCATCATTATTGTAATTATTTGCAAGTAAAATGAAGTAACACAAGCAATATTATTTAATCATATTTAAATTAAAAGTAGTTGTAAAAAATAAAAGATAATAATCCACTACAGAGAATCGAACTTGAGCCGCTTGCGTAGAAAATAAGTACCTTAACCACTTGCCTTGTATTATACAGTTAGCCAAAGCGGCGCACAGAAGTTGACGGTTGTGAACCGGCCACTCACTTGAAGGAATTTTGAAGGAAATTTAACTGCTCAAGAGACCAGCCACTTTTACTTTGACCGCGTGTGCATTTACTTTCTGTCTTAAGGACCACCTATTTGTTGGATACTTTATTTTTTATGAGTGGCATAAAAAATAAATTCAATTGGGAATTTATAGTGAATCGCAAAGTATTTCACATAAATATGACTATCATTTAAGTATTTTCCTTCAATTTGTTAAAAATCCGTAATAGATTAAATTTATAAGAACACATTTCCATGGAACACCGCACAGAGATGTAGTATGAAGAAATAATTACAAGAGAGTCGAAGTGAAGCCATGGAAATTTTCGAAAGCTTATACTTCGGCATTATATGTGAAATTTAAAATAAGTATTGTTCATTGACATTGTAGCAATTAAATAATAAATTAAGTGTTAACTAGAAACTTAATTGTTGGTCATCGTGTTTCGCTATTGACTGGGCAATAAATTATAGTCTCATCGTTTCACAGGCCTTCTGTGAATGATTAAAATTAAAAGTTGTCGCAATGGCTTGTGTTATCTTATTAGTTGGGCGCTTATTGTTTAATTATTTTTAAATTTGGGTTCTTTATCCTCCGGCTAGCTATTATAACTCAGTCGAGCACGTGTCTCTAAGCAGGGTGTGTAAACGGAAAGGAGTTGTTGCTAAAAGATAACACTGATAAAAAATCTGAATCTAGAGTTTTATTGCCGTCACGGTTAATTAATAATTGACGCATTTAATATTTATACATGCCTGACTGAAACTGTGACATTTTCGAATGTAACTACAGTCGTTTTAGTTGCCGCGCACCAATTACTTCGCGTACTTTACATTTTTGTAACTAACTCTGCGACGTGCACCTCGTGAGAGATTCTTCAGAACTGTACGACACTTCCTTATGGCTCGAGAATATATACTCATTCACCTCGAATTGCCTAAACATTATAATATAGCTCCTATTGGTTACCAAATTGCGCCCACTTTAGCGTCTGTTTTGGTCAGCCAATCACTACTAATAACATATATGCTCTAGGGAAGATATTTCCTTCATTTCTAATAAAGGCACGCTACCCTGACGTCAATTTCGGCTTTTTCTTCTTAGCGACAAACAACTCACCCCCTCGGTTTATTGCTACTCACTTCTATTGTCAGTTTCAGTGAGGCCGTGCAAACTTATTTCCTAACATTCCTTATGGCTAACAAACATCTAAAAACATGTATATATAATAATATTAATGTTCACTATAATCACTCTGGCATTCACAGCATGTTATGATATAAAATATTGCCTCAAAGTAAATAATTATGTTAATACATATTCCTTTCAGACGATTCTTGATAAAAATTAAATAAATAAAGTTAATCACACTTGCAGTGGAAATATGATGGGTGCTCACCATTTTATGTACTTCTCCTCAGGGTGCTGTTGTCCTCTATGTAACAATGTGGCAAAGATTTTGTTACATACTGTGTTTCCGGGTGAGTTATCTTTATCTCAGGATTCGTTGCTCTAGGTTTTGATAGTTCTTAAACTTATATGTGGTACTGTAGTGTGTTTAGGTTGATAATGTGTTTTGACAACAACGATAACATTGTGTTTTGGCTTTATTCAATGTAGTATTTATTTTCAATCACTTACCTGTGGATAGTAAAGTTATATATGAAAAATCATATTAATGGTTTAGATAAAAGAAAAATCTTTCACTTTTTTCAATAACAATAGGTGAAATTTATTATTATAACAAATAATTCGTCTTGGTATATGCCCTTGTGCGGGGAGTATAAAAATTTCTGTTTTATAATTCTCAACGCGTTATTACATTTATCAACAACTAATATTCCAGTACCTTACTACCTTATTTGTCCTTTTTGGCATCTTTAGTAATGTTGATGAATAATAATTGATTATTTAATCTGTGGCGTCTTTCCACCACTTTGCCATATTCATAAAAAAATTGTTTAGGCTTATTCATTTAGTTAGCAACTGTATTTAAATATTCAGGGTCTAATTTGTAAAATTAATTATTTTACAGCACTTTTTGAAAAATTAAACTTGTCATTTTATCTGCATATTTGAACATTGGTTAAATTACAACACAATTGCATTTACCAACAATGGGTGGTTAGTAGACTTCATTTTTGTTGCCTTTTTGTTAATTGTATCTTACTATCATACAATGTTTTAATATCGAATCTTATAAAATAATAATTATTGACTTGCGAAATTACTTCCGCATTATTTACTAAAGCTATTTACATTATTTCAAACAGTTAAAATTTTAAGGGGGAATTTCACACATTCTTTGGAAATTATATTTATTTATTTCTAATTTATTTTCCTCTTCTTTGTCTTAGTTAGCATACTTAACAAGTGTAACTAAACATTTTAAATAATAACTTACAATATTATTCCTGTTCCACATTTTACACTATAATTGTTTTCTTTAAGTGACATTCAACCAGCCTTTTAGTACGTATCAAGTAGTATAAAGCACATTCAATGGGCTTCAATTATGATTCGTAAATAGAATATGGGATTGTTTTCTACATCCCCTAAAGAAATAAATAAGGATTTGCCTTAAATTTAGAGTCTATTCATGACAAAATTATGTTTCTTAAATTTCATAATTTTGAGTTGCTTGACATTAAAGTTTTGCCAGAATGCAAATTTTAATATTTAGTTTCATAAATATGATAGTTGAACTTCAAGTTTAAGGTTTATTTTATTAGACTCCTGATAGTAATAATATTATAATCTAATGTTATTGTAGTAAATCTCTCTCAAGACAAAATTAAGAATTCTCCCACCCAAAACAAATGCTTATACAGTATGTAACAAAAGGTAGGTGGAAAATGATATTAGAAAACAGTCCGAGATATTAACTCTAGAGAAGTATGTTGAAACATACTCTAAGGCTGGCACTGTTCGCCAACTGGGCAAGGATTTTTATGTGTATGACTTTCAAGACGCTTTGCAATTACTTAAAAAAAAACAGATGGTATAAGAGAAATGAAAAGGGTCATGTTAAAAAAGATAATGAAGGGGAATAAATTTTTCATTTCTCTGAAAATGGAAATGTCGTATAGACTAAATGATGAATCTGAAAGGAATTGTACATATGAAAGGGGAACCATACATATAAGAATTGTACAGTAATAATTCAAGTCACTAACATGTTAAAATATTCAACATCTAACATTTGTACAGAGCTGATTGTAAGAAACGGGCGAGCTAGCAAAAATTCCAGGAAAACATAAAGAGCATACCTTTCATCAAGCCAACAGGCAGGGAACCGGTAACGGTACGGAGAAATAGAAAGAGACAGATAGAGAAAAGAAAGAGATGGAGATATGGAACTAGCTTGACAACGCTCCAAAATGGCACTTAAGCGCACGGTTCTGAAGCCACACATTCTCATATATTAAGGTAACGCGGTCTGAGGACCAATAGAAAACGTCGTTATATTTTTAAAGCGTAGGTGAGCCTCACTAGGCTCCCGTATATAAGGGCAGGCAAGGCCTCGGAGCCCTCTCTCTCTCTCTCTCTCTCTCTCTCTCTCTCTCTCTCTCTCTCTCTAACTGATCTTCAAGAATTCACGTCGACACGAGGTGCTACAGATGCACGTGGGTGCACAAGGGTGGGAGTGCGTGTGCAGATAGCTAGGTTCCTGACTAATTTAAAGTGGTAGGATTATCATAATGGGAAAAGCTAGCCACCCATAATTATTCCAACTATGAATTAACTTCATTGATTAAGGGAAAATTGCTGTGTATTTATTAAACTTGCCTCAGCCACTATAACCTGAGAATTAATAATTAGATATAGTTAGGAATGAAATACGTCACAACCGACGAGCATCAATAGCCGAGGGAGAACACTGCCGAAGACATCAACCGAAGGATCGACGACTTCGCGCTACAAATCCAGGAAATTCCTCTCCATGCTTAAACGAGGAATAGCAGTGGAACAACTAGCAGTTTTTCTGCCTTTGGAACAGCCCATCAAATGGGAAAAAAATAATTATTTGAACAAGCTTTTAAAACAACGTTTTAGTGAAGATTGGTATGGTAACAATGCAAGGTTAATTCAGCACGAACATGATGCACAACAAATGGAGGAGGGAAGTGAGAATGAAGACTGTGTTTCTTAGGAAGAAGAGCATGGTTCTAATTCAGTTTGAGAGCTGTGTCAAAGTTCATCATTGTTTGTTATTAAATCAGTTTTCTTTCACTTTGATAACTATCAATCACAATTATAGAAGTCCTAAGTGCATTCATAGCACGCTTTAACTTTTTCCCTTGGGTTTGCTCAAATACGAGTATAGTGTGGTTATAACACATTATTATTAACAAGACATAACCATTATAAGGATTTTTCGCATGTCTTTGTGTAATACGCATAATTATCATATTGACTAGGTTTCAAATTTGTATTGTTTAAGAAAGTTGAAAAACAGTTACATTGTCCTAGAAAACACTTTAAGAACAGCAATACGTGTAATTATAAATTATAATGGCATGTACGTGCTAAAATTCTGCAATAAAACAATTTATTGAAGTTAACATTGTTTATATTGAAGAATGGTTCAAAACGCTTTGTGTTCATTTATTCGGTGCAGAACAGGATAAGTCCAGAAGTTTTCATATTTAACCCGCAATTATAGCTTTATAAAAAGACTGTGATTTTTGACACTCAACACCAACTTATTCCTTCATTTTTTAAAGCACAACAACATAATTACATTTCAAAGGTATTGTTTACTTTAGGAGTTATTACATTTTCGTCTTATCCTGTAAAATTGCTATTTGCGGACTTATCGCATTTGAAACGATATTCCTCATTTTTTGCAAATAGAGGATAGAAAGATGTTATATGAACATAGGTCCGGAAGTTGTTTATTTCCTTGTTAGAGCTCATTTTCTACAACGCTGCTTCCACGGCGAGATATGTAAGACGTAGCTGAACTATGGCCATAACCCCACAACAAAAAACCCTTAATTATATAGTAAACATTCGCTTTTACATCTGGTTAAATTGGGTAGAGGTGCCTCATTTTACCTTTGTTGCCATTGTGCTACAGAACAGTATGTAGTCCGCTTGTTAGGCAACGGTACTCATTTCATTGCTTGTCGTAGCGACGAGCACAGCAGGGTCTGTTCGGCGAGTTTCAGGTGCATAACATTTACATTTACATTTGGATTTGGCAGATTCTCATTTAATGTATGGATTAGGCGAAGGTAATACAGTAGTGTAGTAAGTGTCGGTTCTGCGATTATGGTGTGTTTCAAGTACAAGAACATGTACTGAAATGCGGAATTGGCGGATTCTCATTTAATGTACGGTTTAGCTGAAGGTAATGCAAGTTACGCCCAGCGTTTGTACCAACAGAATTTTCCAGACCGACGTTGTCCAGATAGGAGAACGTTTCAATCAATTGATCGTTGTTTAAGGAAAAATGGGACCTTCAAGCCTGCTACTCGTGACTGAGGAAGACCCAGAGCGTGGAGAACACCACAACTGGAGGAGGCGATATTTCATGCAAGTGTAGGTACTGTTTACAGATGAGGCTTAATTTTACCGGGATAGGTTTCTGAGTTTTCACAATCAGCATGTATGGGCTGACGCGAATCCGCATGCAATTGTTCCAGCAAACTATAAACATCGATTCTCCGTTAATGTTTGGGCCGGGATTGTTGGCGATTGTTTGGTGGGACCACACTTACTACCACATCGTCTTAATGGACAAGGTACAGAAGGTTCATACGGAATGACTTACCTGTCTTGTTGCAAGTTACTCCATTAGCAATACGGCGAGACACGTACTTCATGCACGATGGAGCTCCTCCTCATTTCAGTATTTCTATCCATCGGATACTGAATAGAAAGTTTCCTGGTAGTTGGATAGGAAGAGGTGAATCAATTCCGTGGCCTCCACGCTCGCCTGACTTAAACCCGCTAGATTTTTATTTGTGGGGACATTTGAAATCTCTTGTTTATGCAACTCCGGTTCCAGATGCAGACTCTGTTCGTGCTCGTATTATGCAAGGCCGCCAGACAATGCAAATTCTCCAAGCCTAACTCAGCGCATTACGGAGCCCATGCGACGGCGGGTTGACGAATGCATTGGAGTTAATGGAGGCCATTTTCAACATTCGCTGTGATTTCCTGTTTCCTCACGGTTCTTTCATTAAGTGTTCTTGTATGAGGTGCAGCTGTAGAAAAGTTGCTCTCAAACGGAAACAAACCATTTCTGTACTTATGTTCATATAACATTCTTTAATCCTCTATCCACAAGGAATGTGTTCCAAAATTATTGACATACCTTTTTGTTACATCCTGTATAAAAAATAAGTCGTTATTTCGGATTATTTCAAAATATTATAGGTTGAAATACTTGCATGACGATCAAAAGCATTCCCTGAATTTTCTGCGTATTCCTCATTCTTATACTCTTTAGAGGATGAAAACCCTAAGAGGTACACAAAAAGCTTTCGTAAGAAAAATGCACAGTTTAAAGCCATATGTGTTTTTAACAACTTTATTCGTAATATTAGGCATTTCCGAAGTACCTTGAGTATATCTTCACATTTTGTTATGTTTAAGTTGCTGTGGCATCTAAAGAAAATGTTTGAAAATGTGCGATTTATTTATTTATTTGTTTTTATTGAATTGTAACATGTCTTCGAGCTTTATCGTTATTAACGTTAGTTGAATATAAGAATCGTTTTAAAATCATTGGTACAGATATGAGGGATACCTTTAAATTGACAATGAGTAAAGAAAGTCGTGTGTTTATTACGACATCTGAATCTTGTTGTGGAGCGTTCAATACAATAATGGCTCGTTGTTTCAGAACTATTTACTATTCCATAAATTGAAGACAAACTACGAATAGACTCGTACTGATTCTTCTTAAGGGTCGAGGGAATTGACATCTTACAAATATGCTTTTAACTTTCTCTACTACATATTGTAAGTAGTGGAAGTATTGTATTCCGCCCAAAAATTCGATACTGGGATTTCACCGGAAATACATGTTTTGAGACCCCCTGAATCCAAAAAAAAGCATTTTTGGAAACATGTCAGTGTGTGTGTCTGTGAACAGCATAACCCAGAAACGAACAGTCGGATAAACACCAAACTTGGTACTTAGGTTCAGTATCTTCCAGAGATGCGACACGAAGGTTTTCAAGAAAATCAACGATTTTGATTAAAATATCATATGTTTAAGATATTTTCATGAAAAATGAAATGTATATCTCGAATTTTCTGGGAATGTCTCCAAAAGTATTCTTCATTGTGAACGACTTTTACATAACTGGTAAACCATAAGAGATAAGACAAAATTTTACTACACAAAAAATGTAGATCGCATAAAAATGCATAATTTATGCCATATACATTTTTTTTGTTGAGTGAACCATTTTCGGGATATTGCTTGTTATTCCCTTAAATTTCCCAATACATATACCTTTTATCAAATTCGTTATGCATTTTTTGTCCTGGTAATGCAAAGAGATTGGAATACCCAATATAGCAACCAGCTCTTACAATATTTGACTATAGCTTAAAGCCTGGCAATTTCCCTTGCATCTACAAGAAAATTAGTAATAAGATTAACATCTCCATATCTCGATTAACATGAAGCATATGGAGAATAAACGTTTGTAAAAATAGTTTTTACAAGAGTAGAGAAAGTCATGTGAGTGTAACACATCAGATTTTTCTAGAGGAAATTCTTTGCCATGCCGGCGTGTTCTAGTTTTAAAATATGTAATCAAATACTTTCAGCGATTGGACTAATTCGGCTTCTGGTACAGAAGTAAACATTTTATGAACTTTCGCTCGCATCGAGAGGGGACCTACATATACCTACATTGAAAATATCGGTAAAATATAAGCCATTTAAACTGGGAGGTCCTTAATCCTGCAGAGCCGTAGCTAGCGGTTGCTTTACCCGGGCAAACGTGCACCCTCCTCCCCGCGTCATGGGTTCATGTTAGTGAGTTTTATTATTCTATTATACGTTACGGTAATAACATCGATTTTAAATTCAATAAGCTGGTACTATTTTTGTATTGTGGCGCCACCTCTCAGTGCAATGCCTGGCATATGTACAACGCCATTAATAAGGCGTTACCAGCATTAGATTTTAAAATATTTCAACATATTTTAGGAACCTGTTTTCAAATGGTACCGATGCTATAATTTCAAACAAGGACTATTTATATACAGCGATATATATCTGGTTTTAAGATTTATTCGGCCTATACCTGCAGCCGGTTTAAATGGATGACATTATTAGTTCAGCGACCCTTGTCTCAAAAGGGGAGATGCGGAATTTAACCTCTAACTGCATGCGTTTCCGACTTAAATAGCTTGATGTACTGCGGCGGTGCAGAACTGATTTTCACTAGGACATTTTGCACGTCCTATATACGTGAGATGGATGTGAGCACCGATCACAGAATTTGCATAATTTAGCGATAAGCCGAGACACTCTACGCTACAAGAACCGTCCAATTATTTGAATTGTCTATCAGCATACTACTCAGGTTGCGAGGCGCAAGCGAAACACGTTCCAAATGTAAATACTGCAAAAGTGCGATACAAGTCCCATTTCACTAAGGTGACCTCGAAACTGTTGACATCTACATCTTCCACTCATCTTTCGCTAGTCCTCTGCCAGACACACTGGTGATAAACTCGCTTCAAAGTATTTACGTCATGCAGACAACCAACTGGTAGCAACGGCGAATTAATCTGAAAACCCCATGTCAGAATTTAATATTTACAGTAAAATAGTCCATTATAAATCCTTGCGATGAACTTTAAACAAAATTACACGATGATGAAAATTATTGTTTAGTTTCTTACGAGATACTACATTATTTTTCACCCTTTGAGGCTAACCCAATCGGAATGACCTTAAAAATTCAACCCAAGATATCTTATGTAACATAAGAAATACGATACATAAGCCACAACTACGCATTGAAGGCATCGAAACCTCACCCTTAGAAAATGCAGATATTACTTCTTTTATCAAAATTAAATTAAATTGAGTTTTATTCATGGACGATCTTTAACTGCTGTGGTGCTTAGCGTCCCATTCTTTACATTGGACGTGAAAGACCGGTAATTTTGCTAAGAGGCCTCTTTATCAGGCTTGTCTTTTACGTGCCGTAAATCTACGACACTGGACCACCGGCTTTACTTCCTTTTCCCAAAGAAGTCGTGCTAAGGATTTTACGGCCGAAAAAACCCATCGCCCTCCGCCGGGATTGAACTAGAGGCTAACATAAAAATTAAATTGTGTTGTATTTATGGATGCTGTTTAACTGCTGTGGGTTTTAGCGTCCCATTCTATATTGGGCGTGAAAGACCGGAAATTTTTTCAGCGGCCTCGTTATCAGGCTTGAGGTTCTTTTACGTGCCGTAAATCTACGACACGGGACTACCGGCTTTACTTCCCTTTCGAAGGAAGCTATGCTAAGGATTTTTACGCCCGAAAACCGCGACTCGGGAATAGGAAGCTAGCATGTTAGCCACTACACCAAGGAGGGTGACAGAGGCTAGCATGGTAACCACTACACCACGGGGATCTACCTTTTCCTTTTATCCCTATGTACATAGCCCTGACTTGAGCCTATAATTTCGAATCATTTGTGTGTGCTTTCTAAACGAAGAAGTAAATATTTTTGGAATACTTGTGACGTCAGGCATCACACATTATTATTCCTTACGTCGTTGAATTCTACATGCTTTTATCAACCAACCCAACTGGAGGAAACATCGTGACACTAATTGCCTGTTACTACGTCCTTCTGTCGCCTAGCTCTAAGAAACGATAAGAGCTGCAATTACAGGGGTGCAAACTAAACGGAATACGTTCCACTTATGTAACTTCCGACTCATTTAACAAAGCATTACCAGTTTTGCTCATATTAAATCCACAATCCGACAAGGCCTGTAGACTTGAGTATGCCTGTTGTATATGGAGTTCCTAGAGTATTAGATATATCAAATCTACCGAATTTATTCGAAGTCAAAGTCTAAAGCGTATTTTAAAACAAGAACGCAGTTTTATACGCAGTTTTATGTTATAACTCACTACTTATTTTAGTAAGATTTAAAAGTTAATCACGCACATTTACTGATTTAGGAGAGTTAACCAAGTCGGTCTTCATATTAATCTAAAGAATTCGAAATGCGCATATGAAGCTTTTACGGATAAATATCGAACTGAAATTTTAGATTAAATTCGATATTTGCTAATCTTTGAGATTATAGAATATACTACAGCGCCATTGTAGGACTCCGCTAATCTATATTTAAAAATTTGCTGTGATACATTCAATGACCTTCTCTACCCTCTATCGTTTAATAGTGGGTATACAACCATTCTTACTAAAGCTTATTACTTTCTCTACTACGTATGGTAAGTAGGGGAAGTACTGTATTCCATCCAAAACTTCCATACCGAGATTTCACCGGAAATATATGTTTTGAGGCCCCCTGAATCCAAAAAATGCATTTTGGAAACATGTCCCTGTGTGTGTGTGTCTCTGAACAGCATAACTCAGAAACGAACAGTCGGATAAACACCAAACTTGGTATTTAGGTTCCGTATCTTCCAGAGATGCGACACGAAGGTTTTCAAGAAAATCCCCTCTCCCTAGATTACCCTTTACATGGAACATTTTTCGAAAATTTTAATTTTCTCAAAAATGGCTCTAACGATTTTGATTAAAATATCATATGTTTAAGATATTTTCATTAAAATAAAATGTATACCTCGAATTTTCTGGGAATGTCCCCAAAAATATTCTACATTCTCAACGACTTTTGCATAACTGGTAAAAGCATAAGAGATAGACAAAATTTTACAACACAAAAATGTAGGTCACAACTTATGCCATATACATTTTTTTTGTTGAATGGACTATTTTTGAGTTATTGCTTGTTATTCCCTTAAATTTTCCAATACTTATACTTTTTCTCAAATTCGTTATTCAGTTTCTTGTCTTGGATATGCAAAGAGTATTAATCTGTGGCAATGAGAATGATGCTACACATAGCAACCAGCTATTAAGAGATATGTATATGCTTGAAGGCTACTGTATTTCTATATTGCCCTTGAAAATACAAAACAAGGGAACATAGTAGGCCTTAAGCGATAGTCAAATAATTTTTATACTGAGAAATAAACGATCTGCTATGATTTTGTGAATGCTTATTTGAACCAATTTCCTAAGATCGTTTCATGTTATTAATTCATATTTTATTGTTCGTTATAGTAGCATTTAAATTGTTTCTATTTTAATTTCTATTTTTTGTTTCCACGATTTAAGGGCTGTTTCATTTTATTCATTCTAATATTATTTGTTATAGTACCATTTTCCGGTGTTTCTGTTTTGGTTTCTGTTCTTTTTTTACTGGTTTACGTTTTAAGACTTTTCATAATGCCTAGTAAGAAACGAACCACTTTTAATTTTTATGTTAGGAAGTTCTTTTCCGTGAAAGCAGACAAAGTGATTGCTGGCACCTTGAGCCAAAATAACGACATATTTGGTGAGGTTAAAAACACACAGTGCACAAGCAACTCAGTGATGGCGCTACATTTTTCAACTGTAATAAATATTGATGCTTGGAGTTCTGAAGTAATTGATAAAATTCTTCTTTTAGGCAATGATTTGCACTTAAAATCAATTTCAAATTATGATGGTGTTATGCCATATCCACCTTACTTGTGCACTGATGAGGTTTGGCTGCAGGATATTGTAATTGGTAACGTAAAAGTAATCTGTAATTCAGTGACAAATAATTTTGCATTACAAGGGGTTATTCCGAGGGATTTAGGCAGTGTGTTAAAAACGTTTTCCAGTGCTATCACTACGGTGTGTTTACTGCACAGTTAAAATCTATAGCTCTTATTTTTGGTCCTGGTAATGCAAAGAGAACGGAATACTCCACATAGCAACCAGCTCTTAAAATATTTGACTATCGCTTAAACCCTAGCAATTCCCCTTGCATCTACAAGAAAATTAGCAATAAGATTAACATCTCGATATCTCGATTAACATGAAGCATATGGAGAATAAACGTTTGTAAGAATAGTTTGTACAAGAGTAGAGAAATTCATGCGAGTGTAACATCAGATTTTTTTCTATCTACTACATTTTAAACCAAATAAACCTCGCAGAATTAGTTACATTGTACATTTCGTTAAGATACAAAGAGAACAACGCTAGTCAAGTTCTAAGAACTGTACGCTATGTACTGTTCTTAAAAATCCATATTGTTTCCATGCAATCGCTAGAAACACTGAATATTGAAAGGACTTTAAAGAATCACCCCGAGAAATGAACAACTCAAACCATTAGTAACTTATTTTAGAAATAGCTTATGCCACAAAAACACATATTCGAAGTAAATTGTGCATTTTAAAGAAAGCTACATTTTTACTTTCTCTACTACGTAGAGAAAGTAGGGGAAGTATTGTATTCCACCCAAAAATGCGATAACGAGATTTCACCGCAAATACATGTTTTGAGAACCTCTGAATCCAAAAAAAGCATTTTTGGAAATATGTCGGTGTGTGTGTCTGTTTGTGTGTCTGTGTGTCTATGAACAGCATAACTCAGAAACGAACAGTCGGATAAACACCAAACTTCCAGAGATGCGACACGAAGGTTTTCAAGAAAATCCCCCACCCCAGATACCCTTTACATAGAACATTTTTCGAAAATTTTAATTTTCTCAAAAATGGCTCTAACGATTTTGATTATAATATCACATGTTTAAGATATTTTCATGACAAATTAAATGCATATCTCGAACTTTCTGGGAATGTCTCCAAAAGTATTCTTCATTGTGAACGACTTTTGCATAACTGATAAACTATAAGAGATAGACAAAATTCTACTACACAAAAAAATGTAGATCGCGTTAAAATATACAATATATGTCATACATTTTTTTAGTCGAGAGAACTATTTTCGAGATATTGCTTGTTATTCCCAAAAAGTTTCCAAAACTTATAGTTTCTCTCAAATTCGTTATTCATTTTTTGTCCTGGTAATGCAAAGAGAATTGAATACTCGATATAGCAACCAGCTCTTAAAATATTTGACTAAGGCTTAAAGCCTACCAATTCCCCTTGCATCTACAAGAAAATTATCAATGATATTAACATCTCGATATATTGATTAACATGAAGCATATGGAAAATAAACGTTTGTAAAAATAGTTTGTACAAGAGTAGAGAAAGTCATGTGAGTGTAACACATCAGATTTTTTTGTAGTACCCTTTTGGCTATCGCTTAACGTTTATCAGCTATACAAGATTATACAGAATTCCTTCTGAATGAAACGTTCTTCCTAGGCTGTTACCAGAAATTTCAACATATACATTTTATTTAGCATGTAAAATAGAAGTACTTATGTTATTTTAAACAAAATCGTTAAAACCGTTTTTTTAAAATAACAATTTTCGGAGAACTTTCCATTTAAAGGATAGCTGGGAGTGGGGGGATTTTGTTGAAAATCTTTGTGTCGCACCCCTGGAAGATACGGAACTTAAATACCAAGTTTGGTGCTTGTTCTACTTTTAATTTTTAAGTTATGCTGCTCCAAGACACATAGGACATGTTTCCAAAGATGCTTTATTTGTATTCAGGAGACCTCTAAACATGTATTTCCGGTGAAATACAGTTATAGAATTTATGGGTGGAATACAATACTTCCCCTACTTACTATACGTAGTAGAGAAAGTAAAAATATTCATAAATGACCTAAATCCAAATTAGACTTCGTAAAGGTTTCTCTCCTGTTTTAAAACCACATAAAGGGTTTTATGTATCATGCTTTTCCATCTTTTCAATTTCAGTTCAATTTTTATAGAACACCCATGCAATAAATTCCTTAAAATTCTCAACAGGTGCCTTAAAAAAGGACGCACTATTGCCACAGATTCTGGGGAGAATATACTATACACAGAGAACATGTTCAAGGGTTTAGGTTTGTTCGGAGTGCACTTTTCATCAGCACATAAAGTCCTGTTAGAAACTGTTATCCAGTAACAAAATGTGTTTACGTATATTGCGATACAAGTGCATTAACTGTATGTTTGCAGAACGAGAAGGAAGTTTGAAAAAAATCTCATGTATTACACTCACGGGACTTTCACTACTCTTGTACAAAATATTTTTACAAACGCTTATTCTCCATATGCTTCATGTTAATCGAGATATCGAGATGTTAATCTTATTGCTAATTTTCTTGTAGATGCAAGGGGAATTGGTAGGTTTTAAGCGATAGTCAAATATTTTAAGAGCCGGTTGCTATGTGGCGCATTCCATTCTCTTTGCATATCCAGGACATAAAAAAAATTAATAACGAATTTGAGAAAAAGTAAAAGTATTGAAAAATTTAAGGGAATAACAAGCAATATCTCGAAGAGAGTTCACTCAACAAAACAACTGTATATGACAAATTGTGTATTTTAACGCGATCTACATTTTTGTGTAGTAAAATTTTGTCTATCTTTTATGGTTTACCAGTTATGCAAAAGTCATTCACAATGAAGAATACTTTTGAAGACATTCCCAGAAAATTCGAGATACACATTTCGTTTGTCATGAAAATATGTTAAACATACGATATTTTAATCAAAGTCGTTAGAGCCATTTTTGGGAAAATTAGAATTTTCGAAAAATGTTCGATGTAAAGGGTAGTCTGGGGTGGGGGGATTTTCTTGAAAACCTTCGTGTCGCATCTTTGGAAGATACTGAACCTAAATATCAAGTTTGGTGTTTATTCGATTGTTCGTTTCTGAGTTATGCTGTTCTCAGACACACACGCGGACATGTTTCTAAAAATGCTTTTTTCGGATTCAGGGGGTCTCAAAACATGTATTTCCGGTGAAATGTCAGTATCGAAGTTTTGGGTGGAAGTCAATACTTCCCCTACTTACTATATGCAGTTGAGAGAGTAAAAATACGAAACGAAATCTAGTATTTTCACTTCTGAGTTTCTACAAAGAACTTAATGCATGCGCATTGGATACTGTTTATTCGACATTAGTGATTAACATAAATGCTTACACGAAAATAAATCCAATCATTGGCAACTGTTCAAAACCAGTGTCATGTTGGAGCGCGCTAGCCCCTGCAAACCTTTGATACATTAAGCATAGTGCTGACCAAGTCTAAACTGATGGTTATGTGGCTGCTTGCGCCATATGAGTTATATTTATATACTGCATGGATCAGATCATAAGTATATGTTAACAAATAAAGGCGAGTAAAGACTATAAGACTTAAATGGTAAAATGAAACTATTAATTACGATTATATTGCATGTTTGCAACAATAAATATACATTTCTATATTTGGAAGATAAATACATTTTATTAACGTCTGAGGTAAAAATGCAAAATGCACGGAGTGGAGGAATTTTAACTTCCCACGCACGATAGCAAGAGCGGGAAGTGGATAGAAAGGCACTAACATCGAAAAAATAATATACAATACTGGCTGAGGAATGTGTTGCAAAATTGAAAACTATGTTCAAAAGGGAGTCCGAAAAATCAAGCCTGAAATTCGGAAGAGAGAGAAGAATAAACGGTTCAATCTGCCTCATGAAGGGAATGGAGTAATTATATTAAATGGACTAAAAAACAAGGGGGTCTAAATATGAATAGAAAGAAGCCCCTTAGATGCAAACCAACGCTCTACGTCAGCAGCTAGTATTTTGCAGGACAATAATCGTTGTAGGCGTTGCCACAGTGAGGCAGAAACCCTTGCACACGTCCTGGAATTATGCCCCTTCGGCTTCGTGGCGTAAAACATCACATTTATTAGGTATTGAAGAACACGCAAGAGCAAGAAATAAACTTAACTGCCGTAACAGCTAGCACGTAAACAGACATTCAAACACAGACATCAAGCCTGTGATGTAAATAATGAAGAGATAGAAATGTACATGCGATGTATAGGGTATTTTGAACAAAAGTATCAAAAAACAGAGGTCATCGAGCTTTGCACATTATCTCAGGATATTTCAAGGATATTGATCCGACTTCATTCTGCAGCCCTAAAAGGGCTCTTTCTATACTGGAGAACCATCTCTTTTCTTAAATTGAGGTATAAAATATATCTTTCCGAGTTGCATTTTTACGTTTTCTGCAATTTACCTGCAATAATTACAGAAGCACGTTTTCCATTTATATACCGCCTTTTAACACTAAGGTCATATCAGTGGTTTGCCTTTGAAACTATTGTTCGTTGCAATGGTGTTGACTCAATAGCTGTTGTGCTAATCTCAGGGTTTTTACTTTGGGTTTTACCCTTAAACATTAAATTCACACATACACATTTACACTCTCCCTCATACTTCCAAACTGTAGGAAAAATTTAAAATAATCGTGACTAAAGAAAAATGCCCACACTCAACCAGGAACTGAACCGAGGACCTCCGGTTCTGCAGACTAGTATGCTTACCACCAGACCACAGAGGGAGTTAGAGGATATTTGATATGAAGATTTCACTGAAATACACGTTTTGAGGTCTCTGAATCCAGAAAAAATCACTTTTAAAATGGTGCCTTTGTGTGTGTGTGTGTGTGTGTTTCGATGTATTTGTACGTCCATATATATCTGTGAAGCGCATATCTCAAAAATTGAATGCCAAAGACTTTGTAATGAAGTTAAGCATATTCCAGGGATACAATAAGGTGACTTTTAATAGAAAGGAGAGATATCTCAAACTATCTTTCGCATGACCAAGAAAATATTTATTCTGGATTTTTCTGTGAATAGCCTGTGAAAACATCTATATTGCGAATAAATTTTGCATAATTTTACATAACTGGCAAACCGTAGGAGAGAAATAACTTTACAAACGTAGTTTTCCTTCAAACACAAACTTTATACCAATTTTTGTGGTGTTAGCAATTTCCGATATATTTTTAGTCATTGGTTTTAATTTTCAATCATTTCTTCTTTAAGTGCTACGCCGCTGTTCAGTTTTTCTCTCAGGTCATGCAATAAACATGGAATTTTAAAGCCATCGCATAGTAACCTGCCTTTAAAAGATTTGATATTCACTTCAGTCTACTGTACAGCGATAAACAAAGTTTTGTGTGAGGCTGGGAATAGTGACCCAACGTGCCCTGCGGTCAACTAGGACTACAGGTATAACATAAACAAAGATACCACAACGTGTTGGCTCTGTGTTGGTACAGGTGTTTTTTGACATTGTATACCGGTCACTTAAGCACACTAGGACCCAAAATTCGAGCCTTAATTATGTGAATGTGACATATCAAGATATTTAGATTTTTAAATTATTTATAGCCTTTATAAAATTCTGAAAAGAAGATCACGAACAAAGCATTCATTTTTCTCATCATGATGCGCAAGCATAGGATTTTCTAAGCATTAAAGTAGGACGAAAGAAAATAAACTTTAACTGTCTTTAAGCAGGGACATCGCCAGGTAACAAACCACTGCCATTCCTCGTACAGTCTGTTTGCGTTTACAGACAGCACTCACCAGATCGTGCTTACCTGCCGTCAGCGACCTTCGGCCGCTGTTGTTTATGTTCTTTATATTGACATATGGTTTTAATGTAGATAACTTGAAGCCAAATGCTTAACAACTCCTATGCCTAATGATAACGAATCAGGGTATTTGCTTTGTAAAGGTATACAAGGTTATTCAAAAAGAAGGAACAGATTGTAAATGTTCATTTTTAATGAACGACAATAAATAGCGAGACGTTGAATAGAAGAAATTTCAAAATTTTAAGCCCCCACCTATTAGTTCCATTTAGTGCCTACAGCGGCGCTGAATTTATTTACCAGAAAATGTCAACGCCACAGGAAAAGTCGTTTTGCGTATTTAAAGAGTGAATCCATGTTTCATTGCAGCGTGCATTTCGTTGTAAGTTCAACAAAGACCCACCTTCTCATAAAAAATTACAATTGATACAATAAATTCGTAGAAGATCGTTGCGTATGTAAACGGAAAAGCACTTATCGCCCTCACATAACAAATAGTGCTAATTTTGAGCACACAAAATACAATTTTGAACTTTCTTCTATTCAGTAATGTATCGCATGCGTCGCCATCTTTTGTCGTTCATTAGAAATAAATATTTAAATTCTGTTCTTTCTTTTTGAATAACCCTGTATTTTAGCTGAATTAGATGATAAACAGTGGGTGCAATGCACCGGTGTTTGCCGTTAAGCTCATGATTTATGGAGCTAATGAGAAAGCATACTTTTCGCCACAGTGCGTAAATTACGGAAGAAGCGATTACTCTCGTATCAAAAAATTAAGATATCCTTGGTTCCTCTTTTCTGAAAACAGTGTTCATAACTGAGCATTATACACATATTATTTTAAACTTAAATATATCAGAAAGTAATAAACTCTAGTTATAGGCATATATAAGTTACGATGCCCAACTTTTAGGACTCAATTTCAGTGAAAACGGCCTCCTTTGGCAGTTCTGTCCTAGCTTCGCGTGAAGTAAGAATAGTGATTTTCTCCACCTTACACTGACCCCTCACTAGCTGTTCGTTACGCGACTGTACGTAGAGAATTTTATTCACTTTCATGCAACATTATATCGACCCTCAGGAGGGCGGCAGCCGTGATTGAATATGACGTCACTGCCAGGGTGTGTCCTGGCAACGGATAATCAGGACTCTAAGTCAACCCAAGGACCTGGAGTAATTTTTCTACCTTATTTTTCACATCTAGATTTACCGAATGACATATGGGATGGTTTCGGATGACGTTATATTTTACGAGCTAAATCGAATACGATAATGTTATCTCTCAACCGACTGTCTTTCAGAATTTATGCATCACTAAAATGTGGACAACTTTCACGTTTGAGTAAGATGAGTGTTAAACCTTCTTGAGAAATGTCTTCATGCTGAAACCTTCCCTGGTAAAGTAAGTGCAACAGTGATTATTTTCTGGCATGGCTTTATTAAAGTACCTAAGAATTATCAAGAGAGAGAAATTAGATCAATAATAAGAAAATAAGCTCTTAAAACGTTTCAAACACATAAGATATTTAATTTGAAATAGAACTAGTTAAAAACTAAAGCATGTACGTAGTGAAAGAAACCAGGTATAAATGTAACCGTTCTGTGATTATAAATTCATAAACCTCAAAAGACCTCAGTAAACCTCAAGTCTAATCATGTTTAAAAATACCTCCTTAATGCGAAACTCTGCACAAAAATTTTACAATTGTAAAATGTGTTCAAAACTCTACATCTATGTTTAAATTTTACATTATACATAGAGGATAAAAAATACTAAAACAATAGAATTGGTGGCTAAATTTCTGTTTAAAGCCCATTAATTTATTTTTAAAACATCAAATTTATTGTAGTTCCTATAGGGATTTTAATAATCTAAAAATTGGATCAGAATCCACGGCTTGTCAAATCGTCGAATGTGATACTCTTGCAATAGTTTTTGTAACCTTAAAAATGGCACATGTACCCATTATACGAATCACAGTATTCATATACAAGGCCATTCTAATATTCAGTCATTCATTATCTGTTTACCCTCCTCTTATGTAGGACTTACACCCCCCAGGACTTACAGGCGGGTGCCTGGGGTCAGAGGCCTGTCGAGGAGCAGACACTCGTGGATCAGACAGAACATCCAGGATGGGTGATCAGCCCGATGCCTGGTATGGGATGAAGGAAGTAGATGAAGCGAAATGTAGGTGAAATGGATGAAAGGAAAGGTGATGATGGAGCAGTTGGTGGAATGAATGGCGGGGGAAACCGGAGAACCCGGAGAAAACCCGCCCAGACGCCGCTTCGTCCACCACAAATCCCACATGCAGGTCCCTGGGATTGAACCCGGTCCGCCTCGGTGGGAGGCGAGCGGTCTAACCACTCGGCCACGGCGCCGCCTCGCCATTCTAATAACGTTACATTATTCCAGATGTATTTTTGTCCAAGAATAATTTAAATTTAATCAATAGAATGATTAGTTACATACAGTATTCAAATATTTACTCGTAAGAGCCTTACTAAGAAGAAACACCAAGAATCGCATGTTTTCTAGCATGTCCATAGATGAAGCACATACTTGGGAAAGTGTAAATGTACAATACGGAATATTTTGAAAAAGGCACACGCACAGATATGTTTCCAAAAATGTTTTTTTTGGATTCAGGGGGCCTCAAAACATATATTTCCGGTGAAATCTCGGTACCGAATTTTTGGGTGGAATACAATATTTCCCCTACTTACTATACGTAGTAGAGAAAGTAAAAATCACAAAAATTGTGTGTTTTCATATGCTCTATGTGTGTGTGTGTGTGTGTGTGTGTGTGTGTGTGTGTGTGTGTCTATGAACAGCATAACTCAGAAACGAACAGTCGGATAAACACCAAACTTGGTATTTAGCTTCAGTATCTGCCAGAGATGCGACATGAAGGTTTTCAATAAAATCCCTCCACCCCAGATTACCCTTTATATGGAACATTTTTTGAAAACTTTAATTTTCTCAAAAACGGTTCTAACGATTTTGATTCAAATACCATATGTTTAAGATATTTTCAGGACAAATAAAGTGTATATCTTGAATTTTCTGGGAATGTCTCCAAAAGTATTCTTTATTGTGATCGACTTTTGCATAAATGGTAAACCACAAGAGATAGACAACTACACAACAAATGTAGATCCCATATACATTTTATTGTTGAGTGAACCATTTTTGAGATATTGCTTATTATTCCTTAAATTTTTCAATACTTATTTTCTCAAATGGGAATTCGTTATTCATTTTTTTTTGTCTTGGATATGCAAAGAGTATTAATCTATGGCAAAGAGAATGGTGCTGCACTTAGCAACCAGCTATTAAGAGATATGTCTATGCTTAAAAACTACTGTATTTCTATATTACCCTTGCAAATACAAAACAAGGGAAACATTGTACGCCTTAAGCGATAGTCAAATCTTTTTAGAACTGGTCGCTATGTGTAAAATTTAATTCTCTTTGCATGTCAAAAGATCGTTTCTGCAAACGTTTATCTCGATTAATATGAAATAGATGGAAAATAAGATTTTGTAAAAACAGTTTGTACTAGAGTAGAGAAAGTCATGCGAGTGTAACACATAAGATTTTTTACATAGTACGTTTTGTCCGTATCTTACGATTTCTCAATTATACAACATGCTACAAACTATTAAAGCTCAATAATTGAAAACGCTTAGTGGCGGAGAAAAACGGACTAACACGCGTTGAGATTCTTTTGAAATTAATAGCACACGAAAAATCGCGCCTTGCTGCTTTTAAACACAGCCAACGCGTTTTTGACATATAAAAATATGGTACAGGTTTTGTATCGTGGCTGTTAAACAAATCCTCAGTGCACCGAACGAGATGGCTTCGCGGTAACGTGTGAGGCTTGCATTCGGGAGGTTCCGGATTCGATTACCACGCTGAGCTTGGATTTTTTATGGTCTTCTCTGTCTTTAGGCAAATGCTGGATTGGTTTCTCGTCCACCATGGTTTCATTTCCATGATTTCCCTTTCATTCCGTTTCATTCTCATCTTACAGGTGTGCTTCTGGGTGTCGTGGCATATGGTGGTGCCAGACAGAAGGCGCGGATGCTTGCTCAAATAAAGGAATGAACAGTAAAGGGCTGCTTGGCCGACGGGTCGTTCATCGTCCTCCCTAGATAGCTACAGCAGTGGAATGGGTCTTCGAGCCTGGAACTATTAGTGATTTCCGCGCGACTCTGTGACCTGTTTGCCTGCGGCCCGTAACCTCCTGTGGTTCATTCATTTCATCTCTTCCTCCTGGGGATGGTTAGTAGCCACAATAGATCTATAGGTCGCAGTGCGTGAGCTGCCCCTCTCAGTTGTGTAACCTAACCTAAATGCTCAATGCATGCACAGTATCTGATCATCTCATTGCGAGACTTGAGAAATAGTTCTCATAATGCACTCATTAGTGAAATGATGCTGATTACCCCAAATTTTACACCTTGTGGATTTTTCTGTGAATGACTTTAGTGCAATTTCATTAAATATATATATATATATATATATCGATAAACATTTTAACGAACACAACAAAACAGGTGTAATTTTAAGGGATTGAACGAATTTTTCCATTTTTTGTACACATTTACACAATAACTAAGAACAAAAAAGAAATTTAAACATGATTCCCATTAATGAAATGGGCTGAATTTGGATCTTCATTATAATAAATATTCAACGCTGTAAGTGAAGTTAGTTTCAAAATAGTTTATCTCTGTCTTAGCTTACGATGATTAGAGTTCCCGCAAGCCTGCATTCATTGCTGTTTTAAGTGTTTTTTCCGCCTCACAGAATCAAAATGGGAAGCTGCGACACAAATTGAACAAATATTTTTGCACTGCAGCCGAATATCAAGGGTTTAGAGGGAATTTGAAGATTTGTATGTGGGGAACCAGTATATGCAAGAATTTGAAGAATACAACTACTTACAAAATAGAGCTCATAACATCATTTGGACCTGTTTGATTAAAATTAAGCAGAGTTTGTTATTCTCTTCTAGGTAAAACTATTCAGTTTTAATGTTTGGATTATATTTACATTTACTAAAAGTTTTCGTATTTTGACAATGCTCACTTGGAATTTTGGAATTTTAATATTTATGAAATTGTGGTTTAAACTATTTCTATGGAATACTACATGTATTAAATTACTTACACTATCCGCTAGATACGTGTATCTGTGTGTGCAATGTTTATGGAGGTAACTATCACTTGTTAATTAACAAGATAAGTTTAGAAGAATCACATTTGAAAGAAAGTCCAGTTATAATGTTGCAGGTACATTATTTATTTATTTAAAATACATTCTTCATTTGAAGACTGCCATTTAGACAAAATATATCAACATTTCTTTTCAAAATTTACAATGATAAAAATAAACTATAACACTAAGGGTAGAAAACCTGAAATTAGTAACAATCAACTTCAAATGAAATACAAAAAACCACATAACAATCTTGTCATCGTAACATTCTAGATTATTGCCTAAAAAGCTTAAAGTTTAAACTTAAAACAAGTTTTAAAAAACTTATACAACAATTATAATAAATTTTCTAAGTTAAGAATCATCATTAATGGAATGAAATACAAATGAATTCTGAGGAAAAGAATTGATCCCCGGATCACCATGATTACTATTTATGTAACAGGCATTTATCCAGGTCATAAACTATCCAAATCTGGTGTAATCTTCTCGTAT
Organism: Deroplatys truncata; assembly: GCA_030765065.1. Lineage (NCBI taxonomy): Eukaryota > Metazoa > Arthropoda > Insecta > Mantodea > Mantidae > Deroplatys > Deroplatys truncata. The sequence goes on along the minus strand of CM060978.1, from coordinate 212,030,201 downwards.
TAACCCTCTAGCTTCTATCATTAATCTTTGGTGCCTTAATACTGTAATGCCATCAGTAACTAAACGTATGAATGGACGCATTAATTATAACTTTTAAGTGTTTACAAATTGTATCTTGAATTAACCAAACAATTCCGTTATTTTAATAAGTCGTAAGTTTAAAAGCGGTCGATTCTAATATACTATAAAGTAGCGATGGGATGATACCACTACGTCTCGATACTCTATACTCACTTTATAAAAACTTTAAAGGTATAGCTTGTGCACTGAATTATGTTCTTATTAGTAGTTTACTATGTATAAACACACGTAAAAAAATTTATGTTGTATGCTAATTCTGAAATTATTCCTGTTTGACATTCTCCAATCGGTAGTAGCTTTTTAGTTTCTCTACTACGTATAGTAACTAGGGGAAGTATTTCATTCCACCCAAAAATTCGAAACAAAGATTTCACCGGAAACATGTCCCTGTGTGTGTCTGTATGTGAACAACATAACTCAGAAGCGAACAGTCGAATAAACACCAAACCTGGTATTTAGGTTTACTATCTTCCAGAGTTGCGACACGAAGGTTTTCAAGAAAATCCCCCCACCCCAGATTACCCTTTACATGGAACAGTTTTCGAAAATTTTAATTTTCTCAAAAATGGCTCTAACGATTTTGATTAAAATGTCATATATTTAAGATACTTTCATGACAAAGAAAATGTATATCTTGAATTTTCTGGAAATGTCTCCAAAAGTATTCTTTATTGTGAACGATTTTTGCATAACTGGTAAACCATAAGAAATAGACAAACTTTTACTACACAAAAAATGTAGATCGCGTTAAAATACACAATTTATTTCATATATTTTTGTTGTTGAGTGAACCATTTTCGAGATATTGCTTGTTATTCCCTTAAATTTTCCGATACTTATACTTTTTCTCAAATGGGAATTCGTTATTCATTTTTTTGTCCTAGTAATGCAAAGAGAATGGAATACTTCACATAGCAACCAGCTCTTAAAACATTTGACTATCGCTTAAAGCCTACCAATTCCCCTTGCATCTACAAGAAAATTAGCAATAAGATTAACACCTCGATATCTCGATTAACATGAAACATATGGAGAATAAGCGTTTGTAAAAATAGTTTCTACAAGAGTAGAGAAAGTCATGTGAGTGTGAAACATCAGACTTTTTATCTTGGTAATTCCGCAGTTGTGTACACAGTTCCTAACTATCCCTTATTGTTAGTCAAGGATGTTGATGATAATAATAATAATAATTATAATAAAGTAATAACAACAATAATTTCTTTGCTTTCCATTTTATGTAACTATATTTTGTGCTGCAAACTTTCTTTTAAAGGATTTTCTATCCATATTATTTAAATTAGTCATTCAGTATACCCGTAAGCTACGCTCGTGACCCGAGTTTCACTTGCGTAGTAACAAACTAACAGATGGAAGGTAAGAACAAATATTTCCATGGGATGCATTATCTCACATCTTAAGTTCCGATTTATTTCTGCTGGATTCACAGGATTTGGTCAGTGGAGTAGGTAAATAAGAGTAAGTTACCAAGCCAGGCTATTGCAGAAACCTGATGTGAATAAAGCTGATTTAACTAACACACTACAACTCAGTTTACGCTGTATGTTACCTGAGTACCTCTACTCCTTCCCCCATTGTTTTGTATGTTTTCATTTAGACACAAGAATCTATGAAATGTTATTTTGGTTCAATCACAGGAAAATCAGTCAAGGTCTCTCAAGAACTATAGTCCAGCAACTCTTTGGGGACAGGTGCGAAGCAATACCTAAGTGAAGTCTAGGCTCCTTTTATTCCTTATCTCATAAAGTTAAACGCAACAGCTATCAATAATGCAAAAGTTAAAATGGTTTTAGAAGTATCGAAACAGTATCGAAGATTTATCTCAAAGTATTAGACATACTTCGATATAATTGGGTATCGAGGTAACTACGGTATTGTGTACCATCTTTACTGTAAAATGATCTTCTTATCATAGCATATTATTTTTTTACCTCAGAGGAAGGAGCTTTTTGTATTTTAATTATTCCATCGCGAACACATTAATTGTAGTATTTCAGTCACAAACCCAAACTCAGTTGCGACTATTTACTTCCGTCTCAATTCAGTTTTCCCACCCCATGTTTACGCAATCCTTTGCTCCCAAGTGTATTGCGGGACAGTCCGCTTCTAGGGCTTAGTCCACCCTGCCGCTTGAGGTTGTTCCAAGCGTCGCTTACTGCTTCTTTATCCGAACTGACTCTAAAACGTAGAGAGTAAAACGGCAATAGTAATTTATGTGTATAATTTTACAAGTAAGATTGTGGCACGAGTGAATTTTTTTTAACTTTCACGAGTGTCACAAACAATTGACAGGAGTTGCATACAACGCTTTATGCAATCATATCATAAATTATAAGTATATTTTACAATTTATGTTTAAAAATACCTTAAGATAAAAATGAGACATGAGATGTATGAGACATAATGATTATTCCTTTGATATATTTTGGATATGTAGTTATGTCTGTTATGTTACTAGCTTGTATATTTTAAAATTTACGTAGATGTTATGTTTAATGTCTTTATATTGGTTTCAGATAGCTGAAATGTATTTATAATTGTTTAATTTCATTCGTATAGTCACTTAGAAGGCGGTAAGATGCTGTCTGGGGTGGAAATTTTAACTGAACATTGTTTATTTTTGTAGATAACTTGAATAGAACCATGTTTAGGGGGCGGTAATGACGTCATTTCCTTAACAATCTTTATGCCACACGTGCTACAATTAGCCGTTTATGCACGATTTTTAATTAGTATGGCATAAAACACATACGTACTCGCAATGCTTGGTCCATTCCAACCACTTTCAACCGCAGCGGAAGTTGTTTGTAGCAAAGATGGGAATTGAAAACGTTTTTATTTCGTAAATGTAACACAAGAAATAATCGTTCTAACCCAACTGGCCAGAGCGGGATGGCTCAGGTGGCAATGTCTATCGGCCATTCTGACCGGAGTTTCCGGATTGTCAGGCGAATGCTAGAGTGGTTTCTTTCAGCCACGAATTTCCAGTCCCTACATTTCATTCCATTCCATTCCTCATTTCACTCCTCTTTCATCCCGGTAGTCTCCTTCAGGGTCTCGAGTGTGTGCGATGGTATTTCGGTGCAGCGAGGCAGGGAAAAAGGATCCTCTTTGTGATTCTCTCCGTCCCTCGGATTTCGACTGGCTGCCGGTGTACCCGAAACCCCTTGAGGGGCATTGGACCCCCTCTGTATGGGGCGGGGTCGTTCCCCGGTCTGCCTGTCCGTCTGCCGGGGTGTCTATCTGGAAATCTAGGTACCCTGTCATTGCTGAGCCGTCGCTCCTGAATCCGGCAGCCCGGTGTCTCCTCTTGTCTCATCCTTCCTCTCAGGGACGCCCCCTCGTGGGGTGTAGGTACAATGTCCACTCTGGATTGGTGCCAAGTCCCCTTCGTAGTCAATCCTATCGCATCGTATCCCATTCTATCCCAAATGACATGATTACCATGTTGGAGAGTAGTGTTGCGTTTCGACCAAAGATTTATTATTGAGATTTTACACGAAATACGCGCTTTGCGGCACGTAAAAAATATATGCGCCCAGGCGAAATACATAAAAAGTGAAATACTACCAGTCAAGAGCTTCCAAGGATGTAGGAAGAAGATCTTTATGACATTATCCACCACGAAAAAGTGAGTTATTTTGATGTTATCAAAATGTACCTCTATTTTGATTACAATATTTGAGATACTATAAGAACAAACAACATATTATAAAAACGTGGAAGCCAGTGTTCGTAGGGTATGTTTCAACTTCCATCCCCCTGAACTATGGTACGCAATTTTGGATTTCTCTTGGTTCTCATCTTCAAACGTGCTCGTTACTATGCTGTATCTCCAAATTTGTTTTTTCATGTTGCGTGTAACTATATATACTTATGGTTTCATTTAAACCACCCCTAAGCAAATATTTATGATAAATTTAGCATAATATTTTTTATTATAACAAATTGTGTAGTATATTAAAAGTAATAGGTGTAATTTATTTTAGCCTATATACAGCTTTATCCAGAAAGAAGGAGCATATTTCAGATTTGTATTTCAAACTGTCTTAGTGATACACATTCCACATGTCACACTTTTGTGGTAGAGGGAAGTTCGAAGTTTTTAATGCCAGGCTTGAAACTTACAGTGGCAAGCATATTGGTTGTTCGTAAATAAATTATGAGCAGAGGAAAAATAATTGTGTGAACTGCAATTGCTTTGAATCTCTTGTTCTATCGCAACAAGTTACTGCAATTCAACGAACAGACACCTCATAATAAGCAAAATTACATACAACGTAAACTTTTATACAACTAAAAACCCGCTGAATTTCTTGTGGCAACAAAAATGTCAACAAAAGCGGCTGTTTTTAAGTGTTCACAGCCTCAGCAACTTAAACTTTAAACTGTAGGCTATCCAGTAAAATGCGGAGTGTATTTCTTTCTTTCAGAGTTGAGGCAGTATTATTAACACTTAAATGATTTCAGTCAAATTATATAATATGTAAATTCAATAACAGCCCGCCTTGAAGCAATATGTGCATGTAATAATTTGTAAAATGTATGTAACAGTCATTCCATATGCCTATATTATTGTAAACATGTTCAATAATGTTATGTGAATGCATTACCTAATTTAATAATGTAAGAGCTGTGAGAAATAGGTCAAAAGTTGCTAACAAAGACGTAACCAATGAGGTAACGCTGAGGCAAAAATGAGTAAGAATGTTTAATAATGCTACTAGTCATTACTGCAGCAACAATAATATAATTTTAGTGACAGTTTATAAAATAGCCAATCAACGACCAGAAAAAGCTTTAGTTAAATGAAGGTATTCTATTGGAGTAGGATTAGCCAATCAAAGACTTGAAATACAGAAATTTACAAGTTTAGACGGTTGAAATCAATTCAGTTGCCTGCAGATAGTGCTCATAACTGGAGGCGTTGCTTGTGTGTCCTCGAGAAGTATAATACGTATTCGTGCGAGACGAAAAATAGTTTACGTATTAAAAAAGTGCAAGTATTTAACAAAAATAATATCACAGCTCTCTATATCAGTGAATTGTTATTTAAATCGTGCCAAGCATTAATAAAAGGAGTGAAGTAAAATTACAATCTGTGTAAGGCTACATTCTTGTCGCACCAAAACCATGCTAAGAGAAACGTGTCTCTAACAAAAATACTGACGCAGCCAAGGCAAACATAAACATATAATATTTAAAGAAACAGTCAAATTGAAAAATGTAATATTGTTTTTTAAAACTTGGGGCAAAGGCCACCTGAAAGTACATTTGGGGCGAAGCCTACCGGAAACTTTAACATACGTGCAGTTGTAACTGCTACAAGTTTGGCTCCCCAACAGTTGAAATATAATACAACTCCTTCAATACAAACTACCACAAATTGACGCCCAAAGAGTGTTGCAAGCAAGTTAAAAGAAAAACACGTTTTTCAAATAGGCTTCCATACTTGAGACAACAAAATACGTTCTTCAAATTTGGCTCCCAAAGTGTGGTGCAAACTCCTACAACAAATTAACTGCTCAGAGTTTATATGATATAATTTTAAAAGCTGATGCTTCATTTTCTTCTTCCCTTTAACTAACCCTGTATCACTTGCATGTTTTTGTGAGCAGTATGGTACTGTGGACAAGACCAGTAAAATAAAAATAGCCAAATAATTAAAGAAATAAGAGTTCCTTTTAGGTTCTCTACATTTGTCTATAGAAAGTAGTGGAAGTTTAATGTCGTTTGAGCAGTTGGGTCATATCAGATGGATGGAAACGATGCTCAAATGAGCCCGGTGTCTATGGAGCTTAAAGTTAATCAACATTCCGGTAAAAACTTATCCGGATAATTCATCCTAACGGAGATTTGAACTCAGGAACTCTTGAATGTGAGGCAGACACGCTACCCCTACCCACAGAGGCGGCCTGGAGGAAGTTTTGTATTCTACCTACACGAGATTTCACGGAAATAAACGTTTGGACGGCCCATTTTTAGAAAAAATGTTTGTGGTGTGTGTGTTTGTGAATAGCGTAACTCAAAAAATGCCAGTTGAAAACTAAACTTGCTATTTAAGTTCTGCATCTTCCCAGGGTAGCAACAAGAAGATTTTCAACTAAATCTCCCACCCCAAATTGCCCAGTGTGGAATATTTTTTGAAATGTTTCTTTCGAGGGCTACGATTTTGATTAAAATACCATATGTTTATGCTGATGTGCTTCGGAGCAATGAAGGAAATCTGTATCGTATAAGATAAGCCAAAATCATGCGTTTATGATATTTGCAGTACAAATAAACTGTGTACCTTGAATTTTCTGGAAATACTCTGAAGCCATCTTCATTGTAAGGAATTTTGTTAAATGTTGTATATGACCAGGAGGAGGAGAGGACACTATTCCCAGGAGGGATGAATGAGGTGAAGGAACCGCAGGATATTTTCACACCGGCATTCTGCTCAGAGAAGACTTCCCTCTGGCGGAACCGGGGAGAACTCGATCCATCTGAGGCGGCTCAGAGAAGACTGCCATGTGACAGGGCCAAGAAGAGCTTTACTTCTGCACCATCTGACGGACACTAACGGACACTGCACTGTCATCTGAAACATGACATGGGATTCGAAATGATAGGAAATGAGGGAAAGGAAATTCGTAGTAGAAAAGAAAACATCCCACCATTCACCTTCCCAACCCGATAAAATCACGAAAGGCCCATGTTCAGAGTAATCGTCCCCAAGAATCGAACCCAGGACCTCTAGAAAGCGAGCTTTGCATGTTACCGCGGGGCCATCTCACTTGGTTTAATTTTGCATAAATGGTAAACCATAAGGTATAGAGAAAAGGTACTATACAAAAATGTAGATCTGTTTAACACACACAATTTATCTCCAAAAACTTATTTTGTAATATCACCCATTTCCGAGATATACGTTGATACTGGTTAGATATTCACTCTTAGTTATGTCCTTCAAACGAGTTGCAGACAAACAAAAAATGCATTAACTGATTTCACACTTAACATTTTAGATTAAACGTTTTAATCTCCGGTGCGAAATCGAACGCGATTTCCCGCATGACAAGGCAGAGCATATATCATTACACCACACAGAAATCATTTAAAATGGGAGCCTATAAGGACGTTGGTAGCGTTTCGGGCGTTACCTGCATTTCACTGTGGTGGTAAGCCGTTTCTAATGCCTATAAAAATTAAAATCTGCTATTTGCTCCGCCAGTTTATAGTGGATTACGTATATGTTTTATTGTAGTATTTCTTTTAGTAAGAAAAGTTTTAAACCTTTTAGCCTAAGTTAGTAAATACTTTGGTGCAATCTCCATTGGAAGGCTATTTATCTTAACTATCCTTCATTTATTTTCAATTTGAATCAAATTGAAATGTATCGACAATTTTGTTCAAATTCTTACCTGCAACATTTTGACTCCCTAGGTGCAGTGGTTTGTTCAAAAACTGAAAATTTGTAAGAGTCCACGCTATTTAAACTAACTGAATTTTGTACCGATTTAAAACAAATTTCAAAAGTGTTAGTTTTTCTTCAAAATATGCGTCTAAACTGTTTGCTGTGGTTGACGAACTGTTTCATGCGTACGGACTGACAAAGCGAAGGTTAATAGTTGCTGCACAGTAGTATATGCTCCTAGAAAGAGACAAACACTTGCCTTTATCACTTATTTGTAGTAACAACTTACAGGCTGGTATTACAGTAAATATCCCCCCTATGTTTCTAACTGCAATGGCATAGCTTCAGTATACCTCTAAACGCGTTTCTTCACTTTATTTTTGGACGCAATAAATATTCCGCCAATAAATAACCTACTTACGTATGCCATCCTCTGTAATTTTCTGGTCTCTTCTTGCAATCTTTTTAATTAATGCAGGAAGATTCTCAGTGGCAAACAAGCCCATTAACCAAAATACCTCCTGTCTACTACGCATTATTTATGGACGATGTACGAAATTCTTCCTCTTAGATCAGGAAAACACGACATCATGAACATTTCAGAAGAACCTCTCTAATCTCTCTTCTTGGCATCAGAGGTATACGAAAGATTTCTTTTTATATTAAACTACCCGGCTTACCCAATGTTGCAGTTTAAAGTTTTTAAGTACAATGAAGTATTTTAATTTACCTTCTCCCTATCTTTATGCAATTACTGTACAATAATATCTTTAGGATTAATTGTCTCCTTTATCCCTTATTTTAATTTCGTAGAGCACCGGCTATTACTCATAACGGATATTTATGCAAAAGAATTGGTGGAACGTCTGACTTCCTTAACCTCCCACCGACATCTTCCAACTGGAAATGCTGCATTATCTAAGTATCCTTTGGTGGTGAAACAATCATGAGTCGAGTAATATTTTAGTTAATTACAGTACGTAACATTTTAAATCTTTGTACCTTTTCTCTGCTCCCATAGTTATTTAATAATATAAAAACTATATAGTTCTCACATAATTCAGAAACCCTCAACATATACAGCGAAATGGAGCTACTGAATATGAAGGTATCGCGCTTCCAGGCCACCAAGTTAATCTCTTTGGAACAGACCGTCTGAAACCATCGATAAAAGTAATCTTCTCAGCTATTATTTTAAAATATCGGTTCACTAATGTTAATAATTCTCTTTATATATACAGTTAGCTTGCCCTGTTAACAACATACATACAAAGGAGATAAAACAAAAGTTTCTTACATGTTGGATATTAGTAGCTTTTGGCTCCATATACGCGGTGCATACAATCTATAAATTTATAATAAAGGTTATTGTTCAGAGCTTTTGATATTGTTTCATTACACATCTGTAGTATTTCATAAATGGCAATTAAAGAAATAAATATACGATCCGTACGTTACAAACAGCATCGGTTGTCGTTTTAAAGCTCTCTCTACTGTTTGCTTAAGTATCATTTCATATCTATGTATATTGCTTGGAAAAAATTTAATAGGCTCTTGTTTTTAGACACATTCTCTAGGAAGTACAGCAACTAGCCGGCTTTTGTTTTTACACATTCTCTGTAGAGTACGGCAACTATTTCCTATACCATGGCTATCTCAACGAAGGCTTTATAAATCCTTTTTAGCAATTATGAACTGAAATTAGAAGATGCTTCCACCAGAAAGAATGGAACTTTTCAATGGTGAAATAATTATAAAAATTGGTTGAATTGTTTGTGACATTACCTATCCATCCATCCATCCATCCATCCAGTATCATTCCTATCCCAGCCTTTTCTTTTGTGTTTTGGTCACCCTTTTCGTTCTCCGCCAGAATTCAAGGGACGTAATTTCTGTTGCGGTGCTATAAGCGCACTTTTGTTACTTCATTCTGCCGACAATTTCTTTTTCAGTCCAGGGTACACAAGCAAAAGCTGGGGAATCGACGCGCTGAGTAAGCGTAAAGTCAACCTTAACGGTTGACCTGAGATCGGAAGTAGACTGTTGGCCCTGGCCCTTAAGGGGTTCTCGCGTCCCTTATTATTGCTGCCAGGTCCAATAAAGTGTTTGTTATGAAGCTACTGTTTCTGTGGGCTTCAGAAGTTTAATCATGAGCGTTGTATGACACAGAATATACAAATTCAAGATAACTCACATTTAGAAATCACAGAAACATATTTTATATGTATTGTAGTTATTAAAAAGTATAAGGCTATAAATTATGCTAAATTTTAAGGCATCAAGTATTTTATTAGTTTTTAATAACTAACTCCTTGTAAAAGAATTTTGTTTCATTCGCTCTACTCAGATCTGGGTAAAGCATTGTATTCGACTACATTTCATTTAAATACTCTAATGAGCATTCCAAATGTTAAATTTATTATTAAACCATTCGGATTTTATCATGATTAATATAAGTTTGGAGCTTAGAGGACTAAGTGATGTGGATATATGTATACGTTTGTATTAATATCAAAAAATAACCCTTTTTCTTGTTTTAATTGTGCTCTCCATATCTCAAATTACAGTGTGGTTGTACGCAGAAAAAAGTGTTGCTATAAGCTTATTTTCTAGTTGGGTTGTCTAAATATTAAAGCATATTAGCTAAGCACTTCTTGCTGTTTACGTGTATGTTAGTATTATTAATTCATTATAACTTTTTTATGTTTTAAAACAAACGTATTACAGTATTGACCATTACTTTTCAGAAAACGTTGAGAATGTTGTGGCAGTAATTTGTATCACAATAATGTAAATTCCAGAGTGATTGTAGTGTAAATAAGCATTATTGTATGACATTGATTTGAGATGTTTGTTAATTATAAGCATTGTTAGGAAATAAGTTTACACGGCCTCACTGAAACTGACAAGAGCGGGCAACAATGAGCGAGGAGGTGAGTTGAATATTAATTAGAAGAGACAAACAAATGACGCCAGTTTGACGCGCTTTTCTTAGAAATAGCGGGAATATTTTCCCTAGAGCATATGTTTTCGTAATTTTTGATTGGATATAAAAATAGACGCTAATGTTGGCGCGTTTTATTAACCAATAGCAGCTCGGTTATAATCTTTAGGCATATCGGGGTGTGGGAGTATAAAAAACTAAAGTCAGAGGCAGATTTCGTCAGTCCAACAGAAACATTTGTGCATTACACGTCGCGCAGTCCAACAGAAGCATTCACGCGTTATACGTCGCACAGTTAGTTCATCAGAATCGTTCACGGGTTACACGTCGCGTAGTTCAACGGAAGCATACATAAAGTACACGTCGCAATTCTACAGAATCTCTCCGTCTTAAAGTTTGTTATAAATGTGAAACGCGAATTAATAATGTGCAGTAAATAAGTGATTATAGTGATATTAGAAAATATAACAGTTTCAGTTTGGCGTGTATCACGAATCAATATGTGAACTTAATTGTAACGGTAATAAAAGTGTAAAAACAAATTCTTTTATCAGTGTTATCTTTGAGTAACAAAATCCTTTCCGCTTACACACCCTGTTTAAGTGATTTGCTCGACTGAATAATAATAATAATAGCTAGCCGGAGCACAATGAACCCAAAATGCAAAATAATAAAACAATAACAGGCGCCCAGCAATAAGATAACACGAAGTGACTGCGACAAATTGGCTTCCATACATGGGGCATATAAACATGAAGGATCTTCCAACTACTACCAACTAATAACAAATATACCACTTCAAATTGGCTACCACAACGTGGGGCTAACAAACAACACACTTCAATGTATGTAAATTAATTTTACTAAACTTACTCTATAAACTTTGCAATGTTGCAGGAATTCACTTAATAAAGCGGTTAAATAGTCATAGTTACCTACATTACCCACCTAAATTAGTTATAAGGAAGTGAGAAATAATTAAATAAATTACCTTAGGAGTGAGTTTATAACAGGATGTGGTCTCTGCAATATCTGCTGCCCACCTACCTACCCACCCGTTTTAGGTATTTCACTTATATAGGCAAATCGCGTGAGGAAACCAACAAACGTAGCCATTTTCCGATAAATCACATGCAAAGTGCGTACTGCCAACCTAAATAAGAAGTGAAATGCACTAAATATGCGATGTGCTGTTTCCGCGAACGTGAATCATTCGAGTTTTAGACGCGCAGGTCCCTAGGCTACGCTTTGAGGCTGAGTATCTTACCGGCTTCGGTGGCATTATTCATATGTTGGCAGCATTACGTTAGAGCAAGCGTAAGACCTAATGCGGGCAAAAGTGACACAAATGCGGGCAGAAGTATAATTTACCCGCGGTTGTTTATAAACACACACACACACACACATATATAAGTTCAGCCTATCCAAACCGATACAACGTTAAGGACATGTGAATGTCTCCTAAGGCTCTTAAGTGACGCGCGTTAGGTACGCAGCCGAATGTTATAACCATAATATTAAACGTGCTTTATGCTTAGTATCTATAAACTCAAAGAGTAAGCGAACCATAATCGTGCTAAGCTACCTTATACCAGGTGGTCCAACCGGACCGTATTTCAAATGTGTAGATATCCCTTCGTTCGTTAAGAGTTGCAGAACTTAACGGGGCTATTCCAAGTACACACAGGTCAGTGGCCAACTGGTGAATTGGGATGAGCGAGCTTCGTTTTTCACTTTTTTATTTAAGTTCCATTTATACCCCTTTAACTACAATGGTCTGATCGGCAACCATTCCTTTGGAACATATTGCCTACAGGCACTGGTGTTAACTCACATACGCGTATCTTTGGATTTCTATTAGATTAGATCAAACACACATTCACTTTCCCATTCATACTTTCATACTCTGGGGAGGATAGGGAATAATCTTGGCTAGGGAGAACATTCCCAACCCCCCGCCGGGAATCAAACCCGGAACCCCTCACATACCAGGCAGGTGCTCTACCGACTGAGATAGGGGCCAGCCGAGCTTCGTTCTACCACTCTTGCTTATAAGCAAAGACGATGAGGTGATCGCGCTTATTGAGAGGCATTTCCCAGGCTTGCAATAGGGTATACAGTCCGTGATGATAGACAAAAACAGAATTGCGCGAGAGTGTATACTGTCCGTGATGATAGATAAAAACAGGCGGAAAAGGTCTTAGAATATTTTCCACTTCAGTTACACAGACTTTATTTTCGAGGGAATAAACTCACATTTTAAACTGACAAATAATTAAAATGTCTTTAATTTACCTATCCGTATCCGTCTATAGACAATTTTTAATTGTGTATACGCTCTTCATATCTAAGATTACAGACTATAGGCAACAAACATGAGAGCACGCAGTGTTTCACTGCCATTTTTTCGCTTGCAATTATAAATGATATTGTCATCATCAGCTTAGGGTACTGTTATGCCGACTTCGCTTATTGAATAGGTGTTCGATATTTTGCCCCTGTTGATTTATACATGCTCTAGCCGTATCCGTGTATCCATATCAACGTTTCCGAGAACCGTTGATGTTGTACTAGTAGTAGGAGTAGGAGGAGGAGGAGATTGGTTTTTAGGGCGCTAATGCGCGAGTTCCCATTGACTTGTGTTTACTTGGAATTACCACATTGCGTTAAGTTCTGCAACTCTTTTAATGCACGAAGTGTAATCTGCACAGGCCAAATACGGCACGCACGATTGGGCCACCTGGTATATCTAAGGGTTGTACCTAGATGACATAACCTTTTACTTTTCCTACTGCGTATAGCAAGTAGGGCACGTATTCTATTCCACCCAAAAATTCGATAAAAATTTCCCCGGAAATACATGTTTTGAGTCCCCTGAATCCAAAAAAGCATCTTTAGAAAAACGTCTGTGTGTGTATGTGTATACCTGTGAACAACATAACTTAAAAACGAAAAGTTGGATAAATGCCAAGCTTGATATTTAGATTCAGTGCCTGCCAAAGATGCGACACGAAGAGTTTCAAGAAAATCTTCTCACCCCGACTACCCTTTACATCGAAGATTTTTTTATTAAAACACCACACATTAAAGATATTTACACTACAAACAAAATGTATCTCTAACATTCTCTTGGAAGAGCCTGTGAAGTCGACTTCATTTGGAAGACATTTTGTATAATCTTGTATAACTAGTAAACGTTAAGCGATAGGTGAAAACGTACTGCATAAAAAGGGTAGATCTCTTTAAAACACACAATTTATTACAAATAAGCTTTTTGTGGCATAAGCCATTTCTAAGATATGAGTATCCGTTATCAAAGGTTCGAATAGTTCATTTCTTGGTCATTCTCTTAAACTCCTGTCAACCTGCAGTTGTCTCACACGATAGCATGGAAACAGTATGGAATTTTAAGGCAGCATATAGCGACCAATTATTAAACTTTTGATATCGCTTTTCTGTGTATATCTACAACGAAATTTACTATGTAGCTATTTCTGCAAAGGCTTATTTGGTTTAAAGTGTAGTAGACCGAAAAATTAACTTTAGTAAGCATATCATACCCTCGAAATGTCGCTTCTGTGGTTAATGCCCTTGGGTTAGGTATGGTATGGAGTAAAATATTAATTCTGTTATATGAAATATATTTCCAAGTATATATGTTTATTTAAATATGCACAATTAGCAATATTGGTCTCCTACTGCCCCCTCAGTATGCAGAAGACCCGCTCTGCAGCTAAAAGGTGAAAGTCTGATACAGAATTTATTCGAATGACATCATTGGGCCTTATTACTTAGAGTACTCCTCATAAGATTCATGATATCTTTGGCAATTCCGTTTTAAGAGCGTATTGGAAAGAAAGATGGTCACTTGTCAGATTCATATACAAGGCAGAACGTTAACATGTCGAACTTCAGAGCTAATATATTGAATTTATAATATAAAATTCGCATTTTCAATTTATTACAATATCATTTCCTTCTGTGGATTGTTCTAGAAACATATTTCAAAGAGCACTTATAGAAAGGTTTAGAATTTGTTTATGGAAAGCCCCTTAAAGTCTGCTGTTTTTTATGTTATTATATTTTTACTTTCTCTACTACGTATAGTAAGTAGGGGAAGTATTGTATTCCACCCAAAAATTCGATACCGAGATTTCACCGGAAATAAATGTTTTGACACCTCTGATTCCAAAAAAAAGCATTTTTGGAAACATGTCCGTGTTTGTGTGTGTGTGTCTGAACAGCATAACTCAGAAACGAACAGTCGGATAAACACCAAAACTTGGTATTTAGGTTCAGTATCTTCCAAAGATGCGACACAAAGGTTTTCAAGAAAATTACCCCACCCCAGACTACCCATTACATGGAACATTTTTCGAAAATTTTAATTTACTCAAAAATGGCTCTAACGATTTTGATTAAAATATCATATGTTTAAGAGATAACCATAAGAGATAGACAAAATTTTACTGCACAAAAAATGTAGATCGCGTTAAAATACGCAAATTATGTCACACACATTTTTTTTGGCGAGTGAACCATTTTCGAGATATTGCTTGTTATTCCCTTAAATTTTCCAATACTTTTACTTTTTTTTCAAATGGGAATTGTTATTCATTTCTTTTGTTCTGGTAATGCAAAGAGAATGGAATACTCCACATAGCAACCAGATCTTAAAGTATTTGACTACCGCTTAAAGCCTACCAATTCCCCTTGCATCTACAAGAAAATTAGCAATAAGATTAACATCTCGATTAACATGAAGCATATGGAAAATATGCGTTTGTAAAAATAATTTGTACAAGAGTAGAGAATGTCACGTGAGTGTAACACGTTAGATTGTTTACTATTACTGTTGTAATATTTCTGCCAAAAATGAAGGCCCTTGAAGTTTAACACTAGGTATCCATTTAAATTTTATTGTGAAATGCAAAGTTAAAACATAGTCATAAGGAATATGCCAAAATTCACATGCTTCTTAAAAGAATATTTCTGTACCCTACTGCAGATAACTAGCAGTTTAATAGTAGGAATGTAGCTGTCGTTTCATGGTCAAGGAAAATAATTCTGGGAAATTGGATTGCGTTGCTTCTCAGAAGAGAGAACCAAGTAAGTAATACGACCTCATAAAGTTGTCGCAGCGTCTTTTACGTTTCTTCCCAGAACAAATATAATCCAAATGATGAATGACCTCATACATTACCAGAGCCACTCCTTTCGTATGCGCTTAAATGATTTCGCGGTTTATGGATTTTATCATCCGCATCCTTGGTTTTATGCCTCCTTGGGCGGAAGTTGAAGTATAGAGAAGAAAAGCAGCGGCATATTCACTTCCGTTTCTCATATCAGTTTGAACATTCGCCACGCTCGAACAAACAACGTACAATTGGAAAGAGGTCTTATCTTTTATATCAAATAATAACACCACCAAGTCCGTCTTAAGTTTAAGGCTTACGTATACTTAAACGAAAAACTATTATCCTAAGTTTCTTTCCATGCTGAGGCGGAATTTAACACTTAAATGATTTCAGTCTAATTGTATAAAATAAAATATAATAACAGCCCGCCTTAAAACAATATATATACTACAGTATATAAAAAGTGTATATTACAGTCATTGTATATGTTTATATTATTGTGTACATGTATAATAATGTTATGTGAATGTATTAGTAATTTAATAATGTAGGAGCTGTGAGAATAGAAGCTGATAGTTGCTAACAATGAGGTAACCTTGAGGCAATAATAAATTAAAAAGTTTAATAATGCTACTAGTAATTCTTGGAGCAATAATAATGTAATATTTAAAACAGTGCCAGTCGCTAGAAGGCAACGTACCTGAGCAGTTCGTTCGCTCGGGACGTATTCAGTGAGACACATAAGAAATTTATTACGGCGAGAATATTATAAAGTTTGTGTTAAAAAGTGCAAGTATTTAATAAATAATGTCACAGCTCTCTATATCAGTGAAGTATTATTTAATCGTGTGAAGGATTAATAAAAGTAGTGAAGTAAAAATTAGAATTTGTGTAAGCCTACATTCATTAGCCGCATCACCCCCTGTTAAGAGATATGTTTCTACAAATTAATACTGACGCAGTCAAGGCAAACATAAAAATACAAAGATGATTCCTAAACGTTGGGGCGAAGGCCACCGAAAAGTAAACTTGGGGCGAAGGCCACCGGAAACTTTGTACCGTACATGGTTACAACTACTTCAAGTTCGGCTCCCCAACAGTGGAACTACAATACAATACCCACTAACAATTTGGCACTTAAACGTGGGACTAATAACGTAAAGAAAAATTACTCCTTCAATACTAACTTGTAACATTCGCTTGTGAGCCTTAAGCATCAGTTATTTTCTCCAAAATGTAACTTTCATTGAGTTTCTTTAACGCTTTACTTAACCTTATCAGCGCTGAGAGAGATGGCTCTGCGGTAACATGTGAAGCTCGTATTCAATTTGTATCCTGTTGACCCAATCACACTGACCTTGGGTTTCTTCACGGTTTTCACAGGTCGGTGGGCTTAATGTTGGGATGCTTCCTCTTCTATTAGGAAATTTCCTGTCTATTATTTCCTATCGTTTGTTTCGCCTTCTTATGTTTCAGGATTGCAGCACCAGGCGAAGGCGATTGGTGCGGGGCGGCGGAGTTTGCATGTGTAAAGGCGCTTGGATGGCCGGCTGGTGCCCCTTCCTGAGGCGTGCTCCTTCCGGCAACTAACTATCCATCATAACCCTTTCAGTCCCCCAACATCATTATAATAGGCAGTCAATTATAAACCATGTCTGATAATTTCTTTTCGCGAAAATTTT
The DNA here is from genome assembly GCA_030765065.1 of Deroplatys truncata. Taxonomy (NCBI): domain Eukaryota; kingdom Metazoa; phylum Arthropoda; class Insecta; order Mantodea; family Mantidae; genus Deroplatys; species Deroplatys truncata. Next base: position 212,012,939 of record CM060978.1, on the reverse strand, counting down.
GGAGTTGAATCAGATATGAAAAAATCTGATGTTTCTCTACCCTCTATCGTTTATTAGTGGGTATACAAATTATTCTCACAAAAGCTTATTTTCCTATTTCATTTTAATCCAGGTAAACCTTTTTGGAAATAGCTGCATTACATATTTCGTTATAGATACAAAGGGAATAACGATAGTGTTTTAGAACTGGACGCTATACGCTGGCCTTATAGTTCCATACTCTTTCCAAATATTGCGAGAAACAACTGAAAATTGAGAGGACTTTAAAAGATTTGCTAACTATTAAAAAAACATTTATAACGGATACCTGTAAATAGCTGATGCCGCAAAAAAGTTATTTGAAACAAATTGTGTGTTTTACATATATATGCATTTTTTATGTAGTACGATTTCGTCTATCGCTTAATCTTTACCAGTTATACAAGCCTATATAAAATGCCTAATATATATACTGAGAATCTATGGATCTCTTTTCTCCAGGTTGTTTTTGGCCTTCCCTGCTTCCTTCTACCATGAGATGGCCATTCCAAAAGCCTTAGGCAGCCATTATCTTCCATTCTTCTTACATGACCATAGTCTTTCAATTCTTTTCACCACTGTCCCCTCCATATCCATCATCTGCCTCACCTCTTCACTTCTCCTTCTTTGTGATCTGAATATTCTGGCACTGCGCCTGATTTCGTGCATTGCCACTGCCAAGATTTTAAATGTTTGACCCTTACTAAAGTCGTCCTCTCAACCATAGGTCATTATAGTTTTCACAACCGCCTTCAAAATCCTCTTCTTCGTATGATTCAGCATGGTCCTAGTCCGCAGTACTCCATTCAATATTCTTATAGCTCTCAGTGCTTGTGCTTCGGGTCTGCAACTCCCCGATTCATCAATAAGTGATCCTAAATATTTTATATTTTTTAAAAGCTCTAATAGTTCCTTGGAACAGGTAGGTGTCTCAACTTCCTCCTACTATAATTTTTTCCATATTTACACGTAATCCTCCTGTTTCAAAGGCATCCAGAAGTTTTTCTCATCATATATCTCACATCCTCAGGACTGATAATGAACAATAAATTCACTATTGTGTCACATTGAACTGGTATTCCCATGCCTCCTCAAGTCCGAACCCATTGTTCTAATATTTGGTGGATGTATAATATTTTAAACAGAATAGGAAACATGCTACAACCCTGGTCTCAGGTAGTCGTTCTGAATGGAGCAGATATCTTCCTCACTTTAACAAAAACCTGACGCTGCTGGTACAACCGCCGAATAGGTGAAATCATTGGTAGCTCAATACCAACACGGCCATTGTGTCTCAAATTTGGTTGATAGTCAATGAATCTAGAAATTTTCTAAATCGACAAATATCAAATGAATTTCCTGGCCCTTAGCATTGACTTTTGTCTAATCTGTCTCAGACTAAATCTTTGATGCATGCATGATTTTTCTTTAGTGAATGTTGCTTGGTCCTCTATCATTTTCCCTTCAATAGTGTGTTCAAGTCTATTTATAATAATACGACTAAAAAGTCTATCAATGGAAGACATGACACTGACTCAACTGCAATTTCCAAGATCTTTACATTTTCTCTTCTTAAATGTTTATAGGTGTCATAGATGACATGCACCAATTATTCTATATATTATCACCCTCCAAACTCTGATTAAACGTTTTACAAATAAGTTTTTTTAATAAGGGATCTACATTTCCATAGTTCAGTCATTAATCCACTGGGACCACTGGTTCTACCATTATTTGTTTTATTCAATATCTGAATTACTTCTTCCCTAAAATAGTTTCCATATATTGTCAATATACTTAAAATTTTCACTTTCGTGATCCCGTCTTTTCTAGTAGGTTTTCAAAATGTTTCTCCCACTGTTCCATACTCACAAGATTTCGGGCTGGTGATGGATTATTAACTACCCTCAGCCTCATAATGCTTCATGCCTCTGCAGATCTTCTGTATCCTAATAAGTGATCGATTTCAGTTTAAACCTTTTATCACGATTATTCTTTACACTTTACTATAACCTTCTTTACTTACATCTTACATTCTCTATAATATCTTAACTACTCTACTCTGTATCTGTAATATTTTAATCAAAATCGTCCATGTAAAGGGTAGTTTGCGGTGGGCGAACTTTGTTGAAAACCTTCGTGTCGCATCTTTGGGAAGCACTGAACCAAGTTAGATATTTATCCAACTTTTCGTTTTGGAATTATGCTGTACACACGCACGCGCACGCGCACGCGCACGCGCACGCACACGCGCACACACACCATTTTCTAAAAGTGGTTTTCGATGGTCGGTTCAAGGGGCCTCAAACATGTATTTCCATTGAAATCTCGGTATCGTACATAGAAGAGGAAGTAAAACTCAAGTGCCACGGATGAAATTACTCGTAGCCCCAGAATGAGTGAATATGCAAGAACAATACTCGGACATAAAGTAAACCTAATATTGTAGTCAACTAGAGGCGGAGAAATTGAAAGAAACATTGCATGTCACCTTTAAGCAGCGATATTTCAGAATAACTACATAACCTTGCATGCTTACAGAATACATGAATTAGATGATAAACCATGCGCGTTCACATATTTTGTCAAGCAGAACAAAGACATGAAAGGTCAAGTAATTCAAGTTCCAGGCATTCCTTGGGATTTTCAAATTCGACTCGGTTTACTGCAGAACAAAAACTACAATTATATTTTTAACTCACCACTTTTCTAACTTTGCTGCTACACATTTCGGTAATTTTATTCAATTTATATCATATAAAAATCATTGTAGCTATGTATAGTTTTAAAGCAAATTCATTATGCCTACACGCTTTACCAAGGAATGCAGTCTCATAACAGATATGGTTTCAAATTATTCTGGCTCTAATAGCATTTCCCCCAAAACAGAATATCTCCTGTAAGCCAAGGCCTCAGAGCAGCATATAATATACTGGGCTTTTCTTACATAGTGTTTAATAAACAGTTTACCATATTTCCTGGAGTTTTAAGCTAGGTTTTATAATGTTCTACTTTGGACCAGTTCTTAATAACCTCTTACTAAACATCGAGATGTTCCTAGAGCCGGCTCTGGCCCAATGCTACTTGTTTTGCAAGTTCATCAGCTTTTTCATTTCCCTCTGTGCCACTATGACCCGGCACCCAGAAGAGTTGAACTTCATTTGTTCTGCCAAGCCTGTAAGCATGTTTAGACAGTTTAAAACCAATCGTGGTGTTACTGATGACCACTTAGAGCCTTAAGTACATCCTGGCTATTCGAGAAGATAAGGATCTGTTTACCAGGTAAGCTCTCCTTACGTTTTCATGCATACATTGAATAATAGCATAAATGTTTGTTTCAAAAACAGTAGTATATTCAGCCAAGGTAAGAAAAACTTTTTGCGCCTTGATCTTATATCATACACTCCGGATCCTGTTCCTAGCCTTCCTTGAAGCCTTCTTAGGAGTTTCCAGAGTTTTAGTCGTCAAATATTCTGGATCAATAATGACCCATAAGTTCTTTATAAAGCCTTTAATTGTAATTGTATTGCTAAAGATGCATCTCGTATGTATTTCTTAATTCTTAGCAAACCTGAGCCTATTTCAGGAATTCTCAGTTGTTTAGCGTGTTGCAGTCTATAGAGTGTCATTATTGCCTCCTTCATTGCAACTAAATGCAATGTGGTCAGGTTCAAGAGTGTCTCCATTGCTGCAGTAGGAGTTGTTTTCATAACTCCTGTAACAGCCATACATGCTGTTCCTTGAGCATTATTTAGTTGATGTTTCATTCATTCATTCATTTATTTTCATCCTTTTACATATGTTTAAAGGACACGTCAGTATAATCTATTTACATTATATACAAAGTTTTACATTATTTTTCCATATTTGAACTCCTCTATACTGTAAAATGCATTTTCAATTAAATATGTTTTTATGGCTTTCACCGTTTTTATTGTTTGATTTATATTCTTTATTTCATTTGGTAGTTTATTGAACAATTCACTTCCTATGGTTTCTGTTGAACGATTATTCAAGGTCCCCCTTAGGGTCGTTCTGAAATAATCCATATTATTTCTTAATCCATAGGAATGTATATTACAATTTTTGTCATGTCTTTTATGTACAATAACTTTTATGCTTTCATAAATATATATGCATGGAGCAGTTAATATTTTAGGCTCTTAAACAAACTTCTGCATGTTTCTTTATTTTTCATCCTACCAATTATTCTGATAGATTTTTTCTGCAATTTTAGCACTTTTTCCATTTCTCTATAAGTAATATTCCCCCACAGCGTAATACCATAACTAATATGCGAATATATTAATGCATAGTAAACCTGTATCATCGTTTTGCTATCCATTGTCTTACTAATCTGTCTCATTACACATATACCTTTATTTATTTTTTTGGTAATATGGTCTACATGTGCTTTCCAGTTTATATTTTTGTCAATTATTATTCCAAGGAAGTTTGTACTATTTATTTGATCTATATTTACACCATCTATTGTTAGATTTACATTTTTGAGGTTTCGATTCGTTAATTCGAAATGTATGCATGCTGTCTGTTTTACATTTATTACCATATCTAGACTAGAACAATATTCTTTTATGAATTTTAGAATTGAGTTTGCCCTATTTTCTACATCTTGTATTTTCTGTCCCCTAATTATAACCGTCATGTCATCCGCATATCCAATTGCTATTTCTCCCTTAGATTCTATTAATTCATATATTTCATTAATGTATATTAAGATCAAAAAGGGCGAGCTGTTTGGAGGCCACCAAATCAGTGCTCCATGGGTTTTCGATGGTATGGTTATCCTAGTATATATCCAATGGATCATAGCAGGTTTTAGTCTTCATGTGTTACCATGCGTGCGTCTAACTACTTCAAAAGTTATTTTAGCATGTTTTATTGTTTTCTTGAAATGCTGATTCCAGTCCACCTTGGAGACAAAAGCGATTCCTAAGTATTTGCCTTCCTCAGACATTTTAAGCTCTCTACCTTTATGATATGGAGGTCCTAATCCCTTTACGGCTCTTCTTCTGGTAAATGGCACTATGGTACTAACAGACAAGCCCTCAGTCACAGCCCACTTCAGGCGTATTCAGGGTCGACTACATGAGTTCGACAGTTTGTGTATTCACCTCGACTCTTTATACCTACAGCAATCTATAATGGATTTTTTTTCGATTAACAAGGAGTGTTTGGAAGTAGGAGTCTAAGATTTGTAACAATAGTTTGTAGACCACTGAGTAGAAAAGACATGTGAATACAATATCAAATGTTTTATATTGGAATACTTGGTTGTCATATATGTACATATATGTACTCGTACTGTTACTAATTTTTAGTTTTTGTACTACGTATAGTAAGTAGGGGAAGTATTGTATTCCACCCAAAAATTCGATACCCAGATTTCACCGGAAATATATGTTTTGAGGCCCCCTGAATCCAAAAAAAAGCATTTTTGGAAACATGTCCGTGTGTGTGTGTGTGTGTGTGTGTCAGTGTGACTGAACAGCATAACTCAGAAACAAACAGTCGGATAAACACCAAACTTGGTATTTAGGTTCAGTATCTTCCAGAAATGCGACACGAAGGTTTTCAAGAAAATCCCCACCCCAGAGTACCCTTTACATGGAACATTTTTCGAAAATTTTAATTCTCTCAATAATGGCTAACGATTTTGATTAAAGTATCTTATTTTAAGATATTTTCATGACAAATGAAATGTATATTTAGAATTTTCTGGGAATGTCTCCAAAAGTATTCTTCATTGTGAACGATTTTTGCATAACTGGCAAACCATAAGAGATAGACAAAAGTTTAGTACACAAAAATGTAGATCGCGTTCAAATACACAATTTCTGTCACATACATTTTTATCTAAAATTTATATTCTCGTCATGCAAAACAATGTGTTAACTAAATACTCGAGCAAATGTTAAAATATTTAAGCTACATTTTCTGGAATGTCGATGTTTTACATTTTTAGTTTCTCTACTATGCACTTGAAGAGGAGGAAGTATTGTATTCCTTCGAATATTTGAGTCGTGATGTCAGCGTAAATACATGTTTTGAGCCCCCTTTCCGGAGAAAGGTTTATGGGCGTGTGTTTTTGTGTGTATGTGTGAGGGAACGTTAGGTATAACCGAAAAACGAAAATTCGATTAAATAGAAAATTGGTAAGTAAGCTCAGGTCCTTCCAAGGATGTAATAGGAAGATTTTGAAGAAAATTTATCACCAAAAACGGAAAAGCTTTCGTTATTTTTAATTTCTCAAAATAACTCTAATGATTTTGATTAAATTACCAAATGTTTAAGCTACTTTCATGGAAAAATGTATATCTTGAATTATCTGTAAATGACCTTTGAAGTCCGCTTTATCCTGAAGGACTTTTGTGTGATTAGAAAAGGTAGACAAAATCCTTGCTTACAAAATAAAAGAATAAAATAAAATAAAAAATAAGTGGATCTCGTTAAGGCACACAATTTGTGTCCAATAAGGTTTTATATGGCGTTAACCATTTCTGAGATATTGTTTGTTATTGATTTGAATCTTCAAATAATTTATGCTGTGAACGCGCGCACGAAGTTGTCTGTAGGCCGTCGGTGGGAGCTTATGCCGATCCTTTACCTGGCAGCCTGGGTGGCTCTCTCGGCCGGCTCTCGCAACGAACTCAGTATGTGCCGCTTCCTCGCAGTTTGGGAAATATCTGCTCCAGAAGATTCCTTTCGGGAGGTTCGAGTACCATCCCTTTCGTGAACGTTCTGCTTTATATGCTAGCGCCCAGTTTGAAAGTTGGAAAGCGAAGACATTAAGAAGCTGAAGAGCTCGCTGGGACAATTACAAGTTGTCAGTTAAGGGGTGACAGTTCACAGTGCAGTTCAGTTGAGAGTTTTGATTGGTGGTTCAGTATAACGTGTTGTGGTCTGTGACTCAGGTGTAACGTAGTGTGCTACATGGAGTGAAAGTGATAAAGAAAGTGTGTTTCGGTAGCAATTGATGTTCTCACTTCTTACAATAGCTTTCTGAATAGCTTCCTTATCATTATCTTTATTTAAGTTTGCTTCCTTTCTTTTGATTATTTGTGCAAAGAGAACGAAATTTCAAACCCATCACATTGCAACCGGCTTTAAAAGAATTTGACTATCGGCATAGTTTACGGCATTCTTCTTATACCTTCCGCGAAATTGTTAATCATTAATGAAAGTTTCTCTGCATAACAATAAATAGAAAGAAAAATGAGCTTTCGTAAGAGTGGTTTGTAGATGAATGAGTACAGAAAGTTATGTGAATGTAACACATCAGATTTTTAGCTATATTTAAGACAAATTATAAATAAATTCACTACATCAAAAGCATTAATAAAATTGAAACACTACTATAAAGATAACCGGTAATATCGACAGTTAAATTTTTTACATTTAATATGATGGTCAAAACGTAAACTAAAAGCTGCAAAAGGCCATTAAACGTGATAATAGAAAATTACACACAGTGAATGGTTAATGGCAATGAAACATATACCTTTAATATGCTAAAAAGGATTATTATTATACAAATGATTTCGAAGAAAGTCAATTGAACCTCTTAATGCAGATATAGCAATTTATTGTAGTTGTCCTTCTTCAATCCAACAATTTTCCAAGTGTTGAAAAAAGTACAGGTTTGGTGCTCCGACCATCAGGCCGATTTCCTCGATGTTACCGAGATCACGTTTTGCCTTGAAGTATGGGCTTGTAGGTGTATAGATATCGCTTTTCTCATTGTCGACTTCTGGTTGGGCTTTAAGCTTTTCAAACCTAACGGTAGGATCGATAATATTATTCTATTTTATCTTCTGGAATGCAATCATGTCAGTCGTCTTGGGCTATCATTAGTTTCTAGACAGTGTATCTCTTGGAAGACTTTATAGTTGTTCGATCGGAGTTCGTCAGCAATCATAGAGAGAATTCTGTGATGGCGAGAGATACTTCTCCATGTGGGCAGGACCCCAAGACGTGCTAAAGTGCACAATCTCTCCGTGGTATCGCAAACATCGGCTGTTGTCTTGACATCTACCGATATGGAACGCATGGCGGATACGTTAGCTGTCATTTTAATAGAAAAACGCCATTCACTTGATGTTAGGCCACCACTGTATGGAATCCATGTGTTTGCTGGCTTGTATTCCTTGAATAGCTCGACGCAGAGTCCTTTCTGAGGATCTCTCTCTCTCTCTTCTCTCTCTCTCTCTCTCGCTCTCTTGCTCAGTGTCTTCCTCATACATTGAGCGCCATACAGTCCAGTACAAGGATTCTTCATTGAATTGTCTTTTTTTAAATTGAAAAGCATCAAGGATTTACCCATCTCATAAATGTCTCGAGTAGTCTGCACATAGGGAGTGAAGGACTGAATTAAAGTTCTACACGAGTTTGTATGTTGCAGATATGCTTCCATTCTTGCATGGTGAAGTCTTTGGATAAATAAAGTACTTCTTTAATTCGTCAGAGTAATTTGACTATAACCATATAATTTATTAAAATATTTCTGAGAATGTAATCTTGTAAAAACGACTATTGCAGGTGAATAAAAAAGTTTTCTCACACATGTTAAAACTGTACCTGCAGTAAGGAGTTTGAGCACTGTATTAAAGTGTCAGGATATTATGTTGCTTTTTTCATTGCATAGAAAATTTTTAAGAACTGAATTGCATAAGCTTAAAAAGAAAATAAAAGAAAAAGAAAACCTGAAAGTTTTGTGCGTTGTCATACAAATTATTATACGGTTTTACAATTCGCATTCAATAGCCTCAAATTTGATGAAGCTAAAGAGAGATAGTTGAGCCATGCGGTTAAATTTGAAAAACCGATTTAATCACGAGTTCTAAAAGCTTGAAGTATTGATTTAAGTCGATGCTAATACTGCCTGGTGGTAGTGAAACCGCGTTGAGGAGGACATGAGGATGTAACCTTCATCGAGATTCTTGTGTTGCTCAAGTCGAGTAGAGATGTCCGAATGAGATTGTGTCTATAGCTCTCGAAGCTCAGTGACTGAGGCCTCGAGGGCGTCAGCCGCCTGAGTCGGTCTTCGCTGCTGATCTCTGGGGTATGGTGAAATGGGTTCTCGTACAGTTATAATCAGCTATGCAAAGGGGTCATGCATGACCTCCTGGCTTATTCCTAAGCATCCTCTGTGCTTTTGCTAGTCTTTTTGAGCCTGAAAGTTTGACGCTCTTCTGATGATACTTTACAACTACTAATATTTGTGATTTTCTTTTACTTTTTTCTCGTTATCGATATAAGTATTTATTTATTGGTACCAATTGGTTGATTGATTCAACTAATAAGAATAGCGTTCATTTCTATTGAATAAATATTCGTTTATCATCTTTCTATTTGTTCTTGCTTATATCGTGGGAGGGAGATTCCGCATCAAGTTATATGTACTTACATGAATTTGTAATAGGCAAATAAAGTCAAATTAGCGTTGAACATCAGTTTATTTAAATATAGCACATAAGAAAAAATATGCATTTTAATGCCATATTTCTATTAACGACTATGTGTCGGTCTTTTCCTCGGATACATTTTAAACTTTGAAATCTGCTGTATTATATCTTTTCCTCTGGACCAGAAACTCAGGTAAATAATTTAACTAAGTAATAACTTCGAATTAAATTATTAATGACACTGCTATTTAAATAATGTAATTCGCTTATTATTTGTTATACACCAAAGTTAAGACTTACCTTATTCCAAGCCTTCAAATGTCATTTTAAAAGCCTGCCTGTTTCCTACAGCCTTAATAAAATATTAGCATTCAAAATTAAAGTTTTCTTTTTCTTCAAGCAGAAGAAGGAGATGACGAATACGATGAAAGTAACTTTGCTGTGCTCTGCATTCTATTTTGTTATGTACAACCGGCATCTAATGAAGTTACATTCATCTGAAATTACGGAAGGAGAAGGGATGGTCCACAAAGACTGTAGAAGTCAAAATACGAAACTGTACTTTTGTTCTTCCTCATGAATGCTAAACAGGTATGGAAATGCCCAGTAGCCGAAACTGAGAAATTTCTCTCCCAAGATAAATTTGATTGACTCGTACTACTTAGCATCCAGTAGCTGCAGGGAAATGCTGCAGCAAAAAAGCTAAAGACGCGCTTCCTGAAGTTTTAAGTTAGCGTAACAACTCTAATTCACTAACACTGTTCTTCAATTAAAACATTTCAACTGTGCTGTAAATGAGCAATTAAGTAACTTAATTTGCCAACAGAGAAAGACAGCATACTAAGGAAGCTTGGACTTTGGAAGCGTTCGTTCCAACTTTCACATTACAAATAAGGAACATAGGTTATTAGTAACTAAGGTGGTAAAAGTACTTAAGTGTGAAGAATTAAGATCGACTTTGACTTTGGGTTTACTCCGCATGCATAAGGAAAATATAGATTCAATTAAGTTACATATAAACTATTCTAATGTGTGAACCAATAAAAACAAGTTTATATGCTTTAACCACTCAACGCCACGAGAGGTGTACCCTTTATGAGTTTAAAACCTGAAAACAAAGACCACAGGGAATAAAACATGTCTTTTACGGAGAGCAATTTTCAAGTTGAAAACACTCCCAAGCAAACCTGTATAATCAAATGCAATTTTTAATCTGATAAAGGTTTTGTAGCCTTGTTGATATGAAATTGAGCTAGACCTTTATTTAGAGTTACCATATTTTCCCCTTGTATGTAACCATAAAGTGATATATTGCCTTCAATACTTAGCGCAGGATCTTTACTTCGCTTTATTTGAAACAAACTACCGGGCTATCAAAAAGAAGGGACAGATGTGAAATATTTATTTCTAATGAGCGACAATAGATGGTGCCACATGCAATACTTCACTAAATAGAGAAAATTTCAAAATTTTATATTACGTGTTCAAAATGAGTATCATTTGTTATGCCAGGACGACCAGGGTTTTTCCGATTGCATACGCATCTTCTACTAATGTATTGTATCAATTGTAAATTTTTTTATGACGAGGTGGCTCTTTGTTGAACTTGCAACGAAATGCACGCTGAAATGAAATAATGGATTCACTCTTTGCATACTGCAGCAAACAGTAATAGCGAATTTTCCTGTGGCGTTGCCATTTTTCGTAAACAAATCCAGCGCCGCTGTAGGCACTGAATGGAACTAATATGTGGAGGCTTAAAACTTTGAAGTTTCCTCTATTCAATTATGTATGTGTGTTGCTATCTATTGTAGCTCATTAGAAATAAATACTTAGTCTGTTACTTATTTTTGAATAACACTGTAGGTACATTTGATATATTAAACACATGTCTTCAATGACATCACCATTAAGAATTTTTAATTTGTGCAATAGGATATTATTAGCATATACTTAAAAAATAAACAGAAATTAAGTAGACTAACTAACCTAAGGCTAAGAACCAGAAACAATCATATATTTCACACAAGGTGCTCATTAAAGAAAGCCCGTGCAGCCAATGCACATGAAAGGCGCTTTTACTGGAGTTAACTTCTTTGTTTGTTTCCACTGGATTGTCAAGTTATTCCCCGGTGCAACAATGCACATCCCAATATCGACGACCTGTCCCAGTTGGTAATACCACCTTAAAGTACTCCATTCCAGATGTTGTCATTGTCCAAAAAAAGGACAGAAAAGGACTTAAGTTTTTCGCTTATGTTCTTCAAATGCATTCGTGTTTCGATTAAAGGAGAGCATGATATACCTTAGTTTAGCCATTTTAAGGAGCTAAATTTTTCTTATCAAGGTATAATAAACCCAGAGGTAAAATAGGTTGGAGTTTGTTAGCTTGACAGCTTTTAGCACACTATGCGAGATACAACCTAATGTTCAAATTACAATAGGCGTCGTCATGTCAGAGATACGGCAAAATGTAAATGAGAAGTGATGAAAGCAGCCGAAGTCGAAAATGTGAAATAAATAAGAAGTAGCAGAGAAAAATGAAGTGTAAGGAAGTCCTATAAAATAAATCATTAGTTAAACAGGAGAGAAAATCCAAAGGCTTAGTGGATGATGGCATTCTGCACTAAGTCCTTTTCTTCAGGAAACTGCCCTATTTAGAAGGAAGTAGTGAGAGATGCACTATGCCCCACTGTCAACGTAATTACCTTCCAGTAATGACCAAAGTGCTATAGGAAGCGACCTCTTCAAAGGTTTAATTAAAGGGCTTTAACGGTGTTATATCGAAGGCTACCATTAATAGCCTCAGTGGGACAGGGCAAGGCGTTAAGCTTGCTCTTATGCTGAAAGATACCTACTGGACACAAGAAGGCCATTTAGGTAGATGAACTGATGAGCTACTGAATCACTGAATTTCTGGAATTTGGCGCAGCATCATATAATTGAAAAGGCTTCTTTTGATTATGCAAAAAATAATTTAATTTAAGCTGGAAACCCATCTACTTTTTATAGCTTATAAAAAAAGAACTTTTACATTTAAAGTAATTTAAAGCTATAGAATATTTTAAAACAGAAAGGATACATAAATCATTCAGAAATAATAATAGTGATAAATATCATGTTTAAGAACACTAAAATAAGCACAGATAAAAATAATTAATTTAGCATGCACAGTACAGATTTAAAAGGAAGCCCTTTGACACTTTAAGCAAGAATATATTAACAAAATTACATTACGTTACATTATTCAAAGGAGTCAGTTGTAATGCATCAAAATAATTATGAGCAATTACCTACCATTTGCCTCAAAATACTTTTTTTTATTTGGAAATATTGTTAATTAATAATTACACTAACATACAGAAACAGGGTGTATAAATTTAAGTAATATGCAAATTTCAATGCTATGTTAAATGTTTCCATTTGCTTTTGCCGAACACTTGCATGATTTCTAATACAGATGAAGTATATGACATCAAAGGCATTATATCCGGCCTTGGTGACAGAAAACATGCGTAAAAATTAAAACACGTTCCATTTTAAGGTAAGATACCAATTTTACATGCTTGTTTAATTTATTGTTTATGTTTTTTGCATACGGTGATTCCGGACATATGTAACAAACTTTGTGAGATAATAGGTATCTGAACAAAGAGGCTCATTTTTGTCACACATTCGATTTTGGCTGATGCGTTGTTCAGCAGCCACATGATTGAGTAGTGATCCCGACTCCTAAGATGATATTTCCACGAGTTGCGTACCCGTTTGCCCACACTACTGCATACTACATTGCTCCCGTCTTAACATCTGTGTTGCCACCACCGTGCTTTGGAGTTCTTCAAGCAGTGCTACTTCTCATGGAAAATATGCCCATAGCTACGGGAAGGGATATGCGATTCCAGCATGACGGAGCTCCGCCACGCTGTAAGACAACTCAACAACACCTATAGAGAAACATGGATAGAAAGAGGATAACCTGTAGCATGGCCGGCGTAATGCTAATCTTAACGCCACTTGACTTCTTTCTTTGGGGTTATGTGAAGAGTGTCGTATGTCACCCCAGTTTGATCGCATTCATCAGAGACCGCAAATGTTGGAGGGGGTTCAACAGTCAATGGAACGGCGGTGTCGTGAATGCATTGGGGCCGAAGCTTTGACACTTTGAAGGCCTTCTCAGAATTACCTTTTCATTTAATTTACATTGTTCTTACAGCAATAAATGAACTTATGTAGCCTCTGGATCTTGTCTGCTGAATAGAGGTCTGCACGGGCCGAAATTGTTTGTTCTGGCCCAGTCAAAACCGAGCCCAAGAGCACGTCATACTGTATCACCCGGCACGGACGCGATTGTCCATCTTGGTTTTAAATAAATTTATTTTGCGGTTTATTATTATTATTATTATTATTTATATTATTATTATTATTAGCAGTAGTAGTAGTATTTTTAATAGTGATGGGACGATACCACTATTACTCGATATTCGATAGCGATCTGATTTTCAAGTACCGATACTCGATACTCATACCTCTACTCCTCCGTTGTTTTGCATGTTTTAATTTAGATAAAAGAGTCTATGGAATGCTACTCAGAAAACGCAGTCAAGGTCAATCAAGAACTATAGCCCAGTAACTGTTTGGAGATATAGGGGAGGCAATAGCATCAAGTTAAACGCAACAACTTTCAATAATACGAAACTATCGAAGATTTATCTCAAAATATTACGTACTTCGATACAAATGAGTATCGACAGTATCGAGGTCCCAATCCTAGAAACCATTCCCAGGTGGAGTTTGCAACATGAATACTAGTATTGTCCTGCTGAAAAATCCAACATGGAGCTCCAATCGCTTCCTCAAAAGGTGGAAGATGAACTTCCAGATCATGGTAGTCAGTTGCTTACATTCGACCCGTTTGTTGTGCCACGAGCACCAAATCCAGCCCAAACCATTAATAAACCCCCTCCCTGCTGGCGTTAGGCCCAACTGTTATAAAAATATAGAGTAAAGACGATAGTTTCTTCACTGTATTATGTTCTTATTAGTATTTTTCTGTGTATAAACGCATGTAAACAATTTTGTACTGTATGCTAATTCCGAAACAGTTTCTGTTTTACTGTCCTTCAATTAGCAGCAATTTTTACCTTCTCTATTACGAATAGTAAATAGGGGAAGTATTGCATTCCACCCAAAAATTCGATACCGAGATTTCGCCGGAAATATATGTTTTAAGGCCCCCTGAATCCAAATAAAGCATTTTTGGAAACATGTATATGTGTGTGTCTGTGTGTATGCGAGCAGCATAACTCAGAAACGAAGTCGGATAAACACCAAATTTGGTATTTAGGTTCAGTATCTTCCAGAGATGCGACACAAAGGTTTTAAAGAAAATCCCCCCAACGCAGATTACCCTTTACATGGAACATTTTTCGAAAATTTTAATTTTCTCCAAAATGGCTCTAGCGATTTTGATTAAAATATAAGTTACTTTCATGACAACTAAAAGCATATCTTGAATTTTCTGGGAATGTCTCCAAAAGTGTTCTTCATTGTGAACTACTTTTGTATAACTGGTAAACCATAAGAGATAGACAAAATTTTACTACACAAAAAATGTAGATCGCGTTAAAATACACAAGTTATGTCATACATTTTTTTTTGTTGAGTGAACCATTTTCGAGATATTGTTTGATATTCCCTTAAATTTACCAATACTTATACTTTTTCTCAAATGGGAATTCGTTATTCATTTTTTTTGTCCTGATAATGCAAAGAGAATGGAATACTGCACATAGTAACCAGCTCTTAAAGTATTTGACTATCGCTTAAAGCCTACCAATTCCCCTTGCATCTACAAGAAAATTAGCAATAACATTAACATCTCGATATCTTGATTATCATGAAGCATATGGAGAATAAGCGTTTATAAAAATAGTTTGTACAAGAGTAGAGAAAGTCATGTGAGTGTAACACATCAGATTTTTATTTTGATAATGCTAGGATTAACAATATCCCCTATTGTTAGTTCAGGCTAATAATAATAATAATAATAATAATAATAACAATAACAATAATCATAATAATAATGTCTTTGCTTCCCATTTTATATAACTATATTTTGTGCTGAAAACTTTCTTTTAAATGATTTCCTTTCCACGTTATGGGAATTAGTCGTCTCTATACCTGTAAGCTACTCTCGTGACCAAGTTTGACTGGCGTAAACAAACTAACAGATGGAAAAACTAATATTCCGTTGCTCTGTATTATGTCACGCCTGAAGCTTTTATTTGCTTCTGCCGGATTCACACATTTTGGTCACCGCAGCAGGTAAATGTAATGGCTGCGAGTGAGTCGCCAAGCCGGGCTGTTACAGAAACGTGATTTAATGCTCACTTATATAAGTTTCATTCACAACTCAGTTAACGCTGCATGTTACACGAGTAGCTCTATTCCTTCCTCCATTGGTTTGCATGCTTTCATTTAGCCAAAGTCTCTATGGAATGCTGAATTGATTCACCCACAGGAAACGCAGTCAAAGTCTATTAAGAACTATAGTCCGCCAACACTTTGGAGACGCGTGCGAGACAATAACTTGAAGTCTCGATTCCTTTCATTCCTTATTTGGCATAAATTTAAATGCAGCAACTTTCAATAATGCAAAACTTCAAAATTTAAAAGTATCTTAAAAGTATCGAAGGTTTATCTCAAAGTATTAGACATACCTACTTCAATACCACCGAATATCTAGAGTATTGAGGTATCGGGGGTATCGAGGACCCATCCCTCCTCATTATTACTATTTTTATTATTTACTGAGAAGCCACTTTGCAGAAATAGTGATGGGCGAGTACCTGGGCTCCGCATGTAGTAAGCCGCACGTTAAAGGCATGCTGCCTTATTGCCGCCTTCATGTGATCACTCTCGACAGGATGTCCTGGGTGTGGGTGGACGGAGGGAGTTGGAGTTTATAGCTCCGTACTGTTGCAACGTTATTCGGAAATGGTCGAAACCAGCATTAATTTATTGTTATTAGTATTACTTTTGATATGGATATGTACATACTGCAATAATTTATTGTGCTATTTCGGTCATCTAAACATCGTGGGAGAGAAAACCCTGATAAATTAATCTTCATCTTTATTTTCCCTTTGAATGGAAGATCTTTCGTTTATTTTTGAGTTTCTAAAAAATGGCGCTAATAATTTTGATTAAACTACCTCACGATTAAGATATTTACATAACAAGTGAAATGCAATTTTCCATGTGAATAAATAGCTTTTATCGCCTTTTATTTGCAAGCCCGAGACCGGCACGAGCTCGACGAACATTTTTCAAATTAAGCCCGAACCCGCTCCGTGGGCCGGGCCTAGGCCCGAGTCCGTGCAGGCCTCTATGCTCAATAATGTGGCTTCTTTCTTGTCATACAGCCGACATCGGATGTACGACAAGAAATTATCTTCTTTGTGAGACCTATTATTCTACAAAGTTTGTCGCAGAGGTCCTAAATGATCATGTATCGTGACCAAGGTCACATATATTAATTATTAGAATATGTAATGCAAAAAACAAGTCTTTAGACCTCAGCAGAAGGCGTCTCTCTCGGATGCGTTGTACTCATGTCCGATTGTAGATATACAGGATGTTTAGATAATTAGAGATTGCTAAAGACATCGTCAATTAATATAAAGTGAAAGTAAATCAGTTAGAAATTATTTAAATATTCATTTAAAACTGCATCATTATTAACTCTCACGTATGATTAACTTGTAATTAATTGTTACACTATACGACGTATTGGAAGTGGATTATGTTTAATATATCATTATCGTTGAGATAGAGAAAAATGAATATTAATTTGAATTTGATGGTTGCCGCGTGAATCACAAAAAATACCGAATTATCGAATCCTTAGTGAAATTCTATTTCATTGAACGGAATATAATGTGGGTGTTTTAATGTTATTTATTTAACATTATTGTAGCCCCACGTTGTGGTGCCAATTTGTGGTAACATAATGGTTGTTTATAACCCACGTTGTGGTAGCCAATTTGAGAGTAATATACTTATAATGTTTGTGTATTTGTGTTTACTTCACGCGTTGATGAAGCCATCTTGTGACGTGATTCATTTGTTAGGTTTCTTAGCTCCATCTGGTGTTAGCAATTTGCGGCAGTATTTTTTTTGTTTAAAAAAATGCTACTGTTATTTTATTTAATTTTTGGTTCTCTGTCCTCCGGCTAGCTATTATCTTTTGGTCAAGCACTTCTCTTTATACAGGTTGTGTAAACGGAAGGGAGTCTCTTATCCAAAAATAACACTGATGAAGAAATTTGTTTTACACTTTTATTGTCGAACACATTAACTATCACATTTACACATTGATCTTGACACTCGCCAAACTGAAACTGTTATAACAACTTCTTACTGATCACTTTTAATTCGCGTACTTCAACTTTTTGTATAATTAACTTTATAACACTTGAGATTTTTCATAACTCTGTTACGCGTAACCTGCAAATTGATATCCGAAGTGTGCCGTACAAATACTTTCGACGAACTGACGGGAATGCGACGTGTAGTGTACAAAGAATTTTGATGAACTGACGGGGTCTACCTCTAACCTACTCTTTTATACTCCTTCACCCAGATATGCCTAAAGATTATAACTGAACTGCAATTGGCTAATAAAACGCGCCAACATTAGCGTCTATTTTTATATCCAATGAAAATTATGAATACATATGCTCAAGGGAAATGTTCCAGAAGATTCTAAAAAAAAACGCGCCAACATTACGTAACTTCCTCGTTTCCAATAATGATAAACAGCTCACCCCCCTCGCTGCATTATTGCACGCTATTATTGACAGTTTCAGTAAGGCCGTATAAACTTACTTCCCAACAATAATTACAATCAACAAACATCTCAAATCAATGTCACATAATAATGCATATTCATACTATAATCACTCTTTACATTTAAATAATTTGTGATACAAATTACTGCATCATATGCCCCACTAGAAACATAATTATGAATATTTACAACTTGTTTGGAAATTTTATAATTGGGTTTTTAGTCTCCTGAATCTTGGAACACACGCTATCACTTTCACTTAACACTTCACACGTATTTAACACACGACATATGTTTTGTCTTTATCTTACCACTTTTTACTGGCTCTGGTTTAATGTGTTTAGACTTTAATCTGACATTACAATTTTTTTATATAGCAAATACTGTACCCTGAATTATTTAATTACTGTTACAAAATTGTTTACTTTCTTAAGTTGTTGACAAAAATTTGTGCATTTAAGAATTTTTGTAATTACTATACATATTTACTAAAATATTCACCCTCTACACAATTATATTTACATCTCTTAAATCTAGGCACTGTTTCACATGTTCTGTTTGCTACATAAATATTTGTTTTAATGACTTTTTTTACCCAATTTTTGTTGTTTTGTACTTTATATTCACAATACTCTTGGAATTATATCTACGTACTTTACTTTAATATTACATTATGCTTCATTTCAATTGCTGTTACAGTTACAAAAAAAATGTTATTTTCCTTTTAAAAAAATTTAATTATGTCCAAAATTTTATTTCTCCTTTCACATGACGTACATATTTATTTAACCCTCTTACAATCCAATACGTTGCTCTGCATTTCATCTTTAACTATCCAGCATTTACTTTATATCTCATTGCTATTCACCCTCCTGGATCAAATTGTGTGTGGCTAAACATTACTCGTAGCCGTATCCTAACCTTCAAAAATTTGTTCATGAATAACCTCTTGTATTCATATGAAATTTCGTCCCATGATATAATTTGAAAAAAATCTAACGTTTCCTGAATTACACATCTTTTAACAACTGTCATTTTCAATTCTTCTGCTATCTTTTTAATCTGAGAGTACTCTGACAAATCTGTCATAAGCTGTACTGGATTGGAGTTTTCATTTTGAAAAGCTTGGTACTTGTTAATTTCACAAGTTAGCTTTTGATTATTTACAGGCAAAACTAACTACTTCGTACAATTTATTTCTTTGCATTACTGACTCCTTCTGTATTTCTGATATCTCCCCTCTGAAATTAACTTGCGCCAGATTCACATCTACATTCATAACCTCTTTCATCTCTCTTATCTCACTTGAAATACTACTCATTCTACTACCTGACTCTGTACATTCTACATCAACATGTTCACTTTTAGTATTAACCTTACTTTCTTTGTTACCTATTTCCCTGCTCATGTCTAGCATTTTCTTTGAAATTTCTCCTATCTCACTTGCTATTACTTCCTGATTTTCATCTCTCATTTTTGGCATACTACTATCTAGCTTCATAACTTTCTTTTCAATTTCTTCCCTGCTTTGATCTACTTTTTGCTCTAATTTATCATTTCTTTTACCAATTTCTTCCCTGTTTTGTTCAAAGCTCCTACGAATATCTTCCCTTAATTTCCTATGATTCTGATCTAAACTCCTATCAATATCTTCCCTTAATTTCTCTATATTCTTTTCCATATTCTGAGTTAGTTTTTGTTCTAATTTCTCATTATTTTTTTGCATATTATCATTCATATTTCTCAGCATTTCCATCATTATACTAGCATCAAAATTAATATTTCCTGCTGTTCTATTCTCACTTCCTGCACTAACATTTCCTCCCTCAAATACTACATTCTTTGAGCTATTTTCTGTAACCTGTATTGAATTACAGCTAACTGTTACACTATCTCCCTCCATAATTATTTCTTCTGTATTATTAGTGGACATTGTTTTCTTTATCCTACCACTCCTCAAGTACATTTGAATGTTACAATTTTGTTTTCTAAAAAAAATTACTATGCTCTGACCTTTGTGATGCTGTCTGTTGCTGTTACTTTGATGTCCAGCTTCCTGCCCCTCTCTCCTAGGTTTGTATGTCGCTTCTGCGTCGTATCATGATGAATCTACGTCGTTTTGGTGTTTTTGTGTCCACTCATCCGCGTCGTCTGTCGTTCCTCTAGTTGTTTCTGGAATCTGCGTCTTGTAGTTCAGTTCACTACTCCATTCGCTTCACGTCCTGATTCCTTTGCTCCTTCCTGGTTATCTCACTTCTTCCTGGTTAATTCTGCTTCTTCCTGGTTATTATGCCCCACGTTCTGGGTGCCAATTTGAAGTAGTATAGTGCTTATGTAATATGTTTTTACGTAAATTATTAGAACTTGAAGATCTTATATTGTGCTGCTTTTGTTTTGTTTGGTTACATAATTTTAACTGCCCCACGTATGGGCGCCAATTTGTGGGTGTTTTAATGTTATTTATTTAACATTATTGTAGCCCCACGTTGTGGTGACAATTTGTGGTAACATAATGGTTGTTTATAACCCACGTTGTGGTAGCCAATTTGAGAGTAATATACTTATAATGTTTGTGTATTTGTGTTTACTTCACGCGTTGATGAAGCCATCTTGTGACGTGATTCATTTGTTAGGTTTCTTAGCTCCATCTGATGTTAGCAATTTGCGGCAGTATTTTTTTTGTTTAAAAAAAATGCTACTGTTATTTTATTTAATTTTTGGTTCTCTGTCCTCCGGCTAGCTATTATCTTTTGGTCAAGCACTTCTCTTTATACAGGTTGTGTAAACGGAAGGGAGTCTCTTATCCAAAAATAACACTGATGAAGAAATTTGTTTTACACTTTTATTGTCGAACACATTAACTATCACATTTACACATTGATCTTGACACTCGCCAAACTGAAACTGTTATAACAACTTCTTACTGATCACTTTTAATTCGCGTACTTCAACTTTTTGTATAATTAACTTTATAACACTTGAGATTTTTCATAACTCTGTTACGCGTAACCTGCAAATTGATATCCGAAGTGTGCCGTACAAATACTTTCGACGAACTGACGGGAATGCGACGTGTAGTGTACAAAGAATTTTGATGAACTGACGGGGTCTACCTCTAACCTACTCTTTTATACTCCTTCACCCAGATATGCCTAAAGATTATAACTGAACTGCAATTGGCTAATAAAACGCGCCAACATTAGCGTCTATTTTTATATCCAATGAAAATTATGAATACATATGCTCAAGGGAAATGTTCCAGAAGATTCTAAAAAAAAACGCGCCAACATTACGTAACTTCCTCGTTTCCAATAATGATAAACAGCTCACCCCCCCTCGCTGCATTATTGCACGCTATTATTGACAGTTTCAGTAAGGCCGTATAAACTTACTTCCCAACAATAATTACAATCAACAAACATCTCAAATCAATGTCACATAATAATGCATATTCATACTATAATCACTCTTTACATTTAAATAATTTGTGATACAAATTACTGCATCAATAATAATTTTAGAGCAACATTAAAACACGCGAACAATTCTATCGGAAGTTTTTGCGATGACACAAACAATCTCTGAGAAATTGAAATAAAATGGATTCTATTATTTATTTCAACAATTTCCGCTTTTGTAAGCATCATTGATCCGGAGAGAAACATCCCTCACCGAACTCGAAGCAGTCACGACCATTCAGCAGTCACACTATTAAGTATTTAGGCCCCTATCTGGAGCAGTTCATTGGAAAAGATGGAGAAAAATTATGGAATTAATGGTCACCTGACAGAGGTGTAAAGGGATCGATAAAATGTGCACCGTGATAGGAGAAGGAGACGTTGCAGTAAATTTAATCGGCGTTGAGGCATTTGATATCAAGCAAGGAAAGGGCAATGCCTAGTCCTAACATACACAGGGTAGTGGGTGACCTATGATCATCCTTGAATAGGACGACTCTTTGTAATTAATAGTGGAGTTTTTGAGAAGTAATGTAGTTAGTGAGAAAGCGGAAATTCCTTAATATTAACCATTTTAAATGAAGGTTTTACGAAACTTAAGTACTTTTTCAAATATTTCTTAGAGGAGATTGAAAGATAAATATTTTATGGAAGTTTAAATACATTTCAAATTAAATCAATTTGCACTCTTACTGTCATTATAAGATTTCAAAATTTGTCTCAGTTGAGTCCACATCGTTAGCCACGAGACTACACATGACAACACTGTAAGATCGAAAGAAACGTAATTCAGCTGTTGTTTATTGCGCTTATGGTTTGTCAGTTACAAAATGGCTCACTTTAATAATGCCGAGTATCTTGAAATGTCACTCATTTACTGTGGAAACACATCGTAATGCCGCAAGAATTTATTGAAAAATTTCCAAATAGACGAGCATCACATCATAGAACATTAGTTTTCATTTGTCAAAGAGTTCTAGAGTTCCTCACTTTGAAGGAGTTGGTAAAATAAATATTACACAACAAGAAGAAATCCTTCACTTGGTGGAAGAAGGTCCTGGAAGCGAGTTTATGGAAAAAAATCTTATATGTTACACTCATATGACTTTCTCTACTTTTGTACAAACTATTTTTACAAACGTTTATTCTCCATATGATTATATTAATCGATATAAAATCGATCTTATTGCTAATTTTCTTATAGGTACAAGGGTAATATGGTAGGCTTTAAGCGATAGTCAATTATATTTTAAGACCTGGCTGTTATGTGGAACCTTCCATTCTCTTTGAATGTCCAGGACAAAAATAACCAATTACCATTTAAGATAAGTATAAGTATTGGAAAATTCAAACAAATAACAAGGATTATCTCGGAAATGGTTCACTCGACAAAAAAAAATGTATGACATAAATTGTGTGTTTTAACAAGATCTACATTTTTTGTATAGTATAATTTTGTCTATCTGTTACGGTTTACCCGTTATGCAAAATTCATTCAGACTGAAGACGACTTTTGGGAACATTTCCAGAAAATTCAAAACATATATTTCCTTTGCCATATAAGTATCTTAAACATACGATATCAAAATAGTCAGAAATTTTTGAGAAAATCAAAATTATCGAAAAATTTTCCATGTCAAGGGTAGTCTGGGGTGGGGGAATTTTCTTGAAAATCTTCGTGTCGCATCTTTGAAAGATACTGAAACTAAATACCAAATTTGGAATTTATCCGGCTTTTTGTTTTTGAGTTATGCTGTTTACAGACACACACATGGACCTTTTTCTAAAAATGCTTTTCTGGGATTCAGGAGGCCTCAAAACGTGTATTTCCGGTGAAATCTCAATATCGAAATTTTGGGCGGAACTCAATTCCCCTACTCACTATTCGTAGTAGAGAAAGTAAAAATGATAAGGGAAAACACTCAAAACAACGTGCTGTTTCATAGTTTAAAAGGATTATCATAGGTCACCTTCAACCCTGTATGATAAAATAACATCTGATGATGTGTATAAAAATTACTTTATCTATTCTTACACAAACTGTTCTTACAAAATTTTACTATTCTATTCGCTTCTTGTTAATCCAGATGAACTATCGATTTACATTTACAAATTTCGTTGTAAGCAGGTAAATGATGGATTTTTAAGAGCATGTTGCTATTTGATAGCTTTGAAATGCCATGCTCTTTGCATGACCACAAGAAAAAGAAGAATAGCGACTTCACAGGTGAGAAAAGTTTAACTATTTGAAAACTAAAGCCAATAACAAGGAATATTTCGGAAATGTGAGCAGTTGAATATACAAATAATGATAGCTAAAGCTTGTGTGTGCGTGCATGCGTGCGTGCACGACAAATTACAGTAACAGTGGAAAGTGGTGTAGAAACATTTTAATTATGTTTATGTTTGGTTAAATACTGAACTGCAAAACCTATAGGATACAGTAAGCATCATACTTCCAAAACTAAAGCAGAGACTTAGATTAGGAAGTTTGTGACCTGCCAATGAAGATGTCTGTAGTAATAACCAACGAAACGTCTCCTTAAATCGCTGTCATACGGGCCGGAAGAGCCCTCATTCTTTATTTGACTTCTGTCGTGAAACTCTACGTAGCTTCAGAAAACACCTGTTATTGGTGCATGGTCACGCACACAGGGATGTGTAAATTCCAAACAGATAGTGGAACTAGGTAATAGGTAAAGGTACGGAAGAAGGGACCCCTACAATCGGGGCACATCACCGCAAAGGGCCGTAAAGGCTCTTTCTTCTTCCACCATGACCCCTAGAATGAGGGAAGAAACCTGAAGGGCGACCAGTTCTCGATAATGACGGGTACAAGCATGGACGGGTACGTTTTTCGATCGAACGAATCCGACAGTGCCCGGGCCCACCTCTAGACCCCCGGTAGTCCCCCCTGGTGGGATTCACTCGGAGCCGGACATGACTGAGCAGTTCTCCGACGACACTAGGGAAGAAACCGCTACAAAGATCACCTCCACCGCCCAGCCGCAACTTGCCGAAAACTGCCGTCTGGTCCTACACCTCTGAAACAGGTAAAAATAAAGAAGATGATGGATAAGGAAATGAGGGGCAGGAACGTTGTGGCAGAAGGGGGACGACCCCAGCATTCGCCTACCGCCGGGGAAACCTAAGGAAACCCACAGATCAGATTGGGCGGTCCCGGGGATCGACCTCCCGAACATGAGTCGCACGCGTTACCGCGGCGCTAACACCACTCATGCGTGGCACTAGATGGAATTACACTTATTACTACACGTATTATCATCCGTTGTTAACTAAGCATGGTCAGTAACAATAATTTATACTCATAGCATGTCCTGTGTGTTTGAAATGCAGCCCAACAAAAGAAATGTTGTTCACCAATGGCACTGGGGTTTAATTTGATCTGCATCATTTTCCCTATATAAAGTCTGTAAGTTATCACTTTTAAGCCTTTGCATTTTGTGAGATGTTGTTTGTTCCAGGATGACATCATCTTCACAGAGAGTGCACTTGGGTTTAGGTAGGCATCGTATCTTGTAGAGGTGTTCTGCGAGGCAATTGTGGCCAGTTGCCATCCAAATAAGGCCACTACAGTTTTCCTCGGCATTTTTTGCATATCAACTCTATCTTTAATATTCTTATAATCTCTATCTTTTAATTTATTTTCTTCACCAAGTCTCTGCTAGCTTTTGAAGTATTGTTTAATTGTTTATTTATTTCTATTTGAACTGCAGGTTTTATTTTTTATATTGCACCTTTCTTTGCTAGTTGATTCGTATGTTCATTGCCCAAAAGTCCGACATGAACTGGGATCCATTGTAGATTGACATGATTTCTAGTTTCAACTGATTAAATGTGGCTTATTTCTTTAATATTTCTTCTTGTTTTATTATTGTAATTTACTATCCCGTCTATGCTTGATTTTGAGTCCGATAAGATGACTATATAGAATGTACTGTAATGCTGCTTTTATAACTATTAATTCTTCATCATAGTGGTTTGACGTTTCAAATAATGTTAGGTACTGTGCAAAATGTTTACAGCATACTCCTGCACTGGTGATTTTTTTTTATTGATAGGGGATCTAACTGTATATATTCGGAGCCATTATTTTTCTGGATCTCTTTCATTTTCCGTAGCTATTGCTATGGCTCTCATTCCATCTGGTATATTGTTTGGCTTGTGTATTGTATACATTAGGCCATTCTGATATTGTATATCAATATATTCTATTGGATTCGTTGCCTCTATTATTATATTTGTTTGAGGCAGTATTTTTAACACAAATGATGTCAGCCTAATTATATAATATAAAAAAATAATAGCCCGCCTTAAAGCAATATATGTATAGTACAATATATATAAAATGTATGCAACAGTCATTGTATTGTGTTTATATTATTGTGTACATGTTTAGCAATGTTATGTGAATGTATTACATAATTTAACCATGTTGGAGCTGTGAGAATATAGAGGCCGAAAGTTGCTAACAATGAGGTAACCTTGAGGCAATAATGAATTGGAAAGTTTAATAATGCTACTAGTAATTCTTGGAACAATGGTGTAATATTTTTAAAACAGTTTATAAATAGCCAATAAAATACTAGAAAAGCTGTAAGTTAAATAAAAGTATTCTATTGGAGTAAACTTACCCAATCGGAGAAGTGAAATAGAAAAATTTACAAATTTAAGCGGTAAACGGCAGTCGCTAGAAGGCAACGTACCTGAGCAGTTTGTTCGCTCGGTACGTATTCAGTGAGAGACATATAAACTTCATTACGGCGAGAATGTTATAAATTTTACGTGTTTAAAAGTGCAATTAATAAATAATCTCACAGCTCTTTATATCAATGAAGTGTTATTTAATCGCGTGAAGGATTAATAAAAGGAGTGAAGCAAAAATAATAATTTGTGTAAGTCTACATTCTTCAGCCGCACTACCCCCTGATAAGAGATACATGTTTCTACAAATTAAAACTGACGCAGCCAAGGCAAACATAAATACAAATATAATGTTTAAATAGACATTAAAAAATAAAAAAAATGACTTTCTAAACGTTGGGGCAAAGGCCACCGGAAACTTTGTACCATACGTGGGGCAGTTACTTCATCAAGTTTGGCTCCCCAACAGTGGAACTTCATTACAATACAACTTCTTCAAATTGGCTTTTCAACAGTGAGGCATTCAACCTTCTTATGTTGTAATTATATTCTTGTGTTTTAAGTTATTAATATATGTTCTGAAGTTTATTTGAGTTTTTAAATTACTTATAGCCTTAGCTGTGTGGTACCACTTGTATCTGTTTCCATTGCCTTGCAGTTAGCAAAACAAATGTACCTACACAAGTTCTGTAGTGGTCCAGTGATACTATAAATACATAATAGAATTCTACAATCATAAACAAAACATGTGAAAATGAGTAAGCTTCATTTTGACTATGAAGTACGCTTACAATCAGATACGAGCTGTATTACTATGAACAAATAGGTACATTTATGCGATGCATTTAGAATTATTTTTGGATACTGATTTAAACCCACTCAGTTAATTACGTATATAGTAGGGACTCTTATTTGTATCGATCCACTGCGCAAATCAGTGTATGCGTCGGTTCGCGTATGCACATAATATGTAAATGCATATAAATTAATGCTCATTAACGTGTGCAGATTATATCTGTTCAAACTCGTGTAATGAATCTGTTGTTATTGCCGCAGTGGTATATCTAGTAGTGTACAAGTGTAATGTATACGAATGAGCGTGTTTTACAAAGCATTATCCCTTGTTGTCGAAAGGCAACAGATTCTTCAACACCATCACCAATACAATGAAGTTATATAATTTTAACAGTTTTGAGGCAGTATTTTTAACGCTTAAATAATTTCAGTCTAATTAATATATAAATTCAGTAACAGTCCGCCATAAAGCAATATGTGTATGTAACAATATATAAAAATGTATATAACAGTCATTGCATATGCTTATATTATTGTATACATGTTCAATAATGTTATATGAATGTATTACGTAATTTAATAATGTAGGAGCTGTGAGAATAATAGATTAAACGTTGCTAATAATGAGGTAACAATGAGGTAACCTTGAGGCAATAATGAATTTGAAAGTTTAAATGCTACTAGTCTTCATTGGAGTAACAATAATGTAATTTTTGTGACAGTTTATAAAATAGGCAATCAACAACCAGAAAAACCTTCAGTTAAATGAAGGTATTCTATTGGATTAGGATTAGCCAATCAGAAACTGAAAAGGAGAAAATTTTACAAATTCAGAAGTCGGTTGCAGACAGCGTTACTAACCAGACGCAAAAAGTGTCCAAGAAATTTAATACGTATTCGTGTGAGACGAAAAATAAGTTTACGTGTTAAAACGTGTAATTAATTAATAAAAAGAATCTCACAGCTATCTATATCAGCATTAATAAAAGGAGTGAAGTAAAATTATAATTTGTGTAAGCCTACATTCTTGTCGCATCACAACCCTGCCAGATATCCATGTCTCTAAAATAAATACTGACGCAGCCGAAACTAAATATTAAATATTTAAGGAAACAGTTTAATTACAAAGTTAATATTTGTTTAAACTTGGGGCAAAGGCCACCTGAAACTACATTTTGGGGCGAAGGCTACCGGAACAGTTTTACTATACGTGCGGTTACAACTACTACAAGTTCGGCTCCCCAACAGTTGCAATATAATACTACTCCTTCAATACAAACTACTTCAAATTGACGCCCAAAGCGTGTTAAAAATAACATAACAAACCATCTACTTCAAATTGTCGTCCATACGTGGAGCTAATAAAATACTTGAAATTGGCGCCCAAAACGTGGGGCAAAATAACAAAACAACGTAGAAACAACGTAAAGATACTATCTTCTTCAGTTTACATAGACTGTTTTGCCATACTCTGGAAGATAGTTTTACTAATTATTAAGAATGAATGAGTTGTTCCTGGAATGTGGAAAGATTTTCAGTTCATTGTTTGTTGTAAGGTTTTACATCCATATATGATGCAGCATCCAGTGGCTATTAATGAGATAAGTCTATATCAGAAGTTTTATTATATGGAATGTCTTAAACAGCTGCATTCATTCCACTTTGAGCAGAACCATTTTAAAAACATTCATTTAGTATTCTCTTAGTATTCTTATCAAAGGGTTATTTATCTGATAATGTAAGCCGGTTAAGTTTACGAGTTTACGTACTCGTTGATTACTAAAATATAACTCTTGTTCATTGTACTTACTGCAGCCTCTGTACTATTCTCTAAATTTATAATTCCTTTAATGTCATTTAAATAGAAGCTTCCTAAAAAAATACTAAAAACAAAACTTCTTTTTCTAAATTGCCTAAAAATACTACCTGTTTAAGAAGCTATTTAAGAAACTTTATTTGGCAGAACCTGCATCTTTGCCCCATTATTAAATACATGTAGAGATTATTATTTTGCTCCCTCTATCTCTTTCTCTCTCTCTCTCTGCCTCCCTGCCGCCATTTTCTCACTCGTTCTTTCTTTATCTCTACCTCCCCTCAGAGGTTTCTTTTTCTAGTGTTTAACGCTCATTATTTTTGCATATGGCACCACAGGCGGTGGACACTGATGAATTGATGATACATGACATGAAATTATTATTTTTTGGGAAAGTAAATTTAGGAACAGAATGTTCCAGGCCAAAGCATAAGGTACTTCCACAGCTTTTGTCAGTTATAATGACTGAGGAAAACCTGGAAAAAGACAGTCTGGGAGGACTATCCTGGCTGGATTTGAACCGCACTCTCCCGCTCAATAATCCGTACCTTAACGAGGCCACCCGTGCGGTTCTCTATCAGAGATGATGATAATTATAATGAAAATAATAAATAATAGTAATGTTGCGAGACGAATATAAAAGTTGAGACAGTAAGTATAGTTATATATACCATGTATATAATAATGTAAATTATAATGTAAAATAATATTAATAAGCATAAGTTTTATGTATGTGTAAGTGTTTAGCTGGAGCTGTGGAACCCTTATTAAAAGCAGACAACAAAGCCATATTTGTTACAATATTGGCCCAGGCAAAAAGGGCTTGTAGGGATAAGTCACAAAAGTACGACTTTGAGTCTTTGTGCAAAAGAAAATGCGACAAGCTAACAACATATTTTTGTAGAGGTGTGACATGTTTGGAAACAACGAACAATAGCGTTTGTGGCGCTCTTAAAGTTTGTTAGCCCCACGTTTGGGAGCCAGTTTGCGGCGATCACCTCCTCATCCGTTGCTGTAGCTTACCTTGATGCTTCTCCCGTTGCTTCCAGAAGTTCTCAGCGTGTTGGTTCTTCAATTTATCCTCGGCTAGCTGCAGTAATTTTCCTTAAATTATATGGGAGCATGGACTTATCCTCGGTAAAGGAAAACGTAGATCTCGGGTGGTGATATAGGAAGACATAGACTTGCTTTGTTTATGAAAAGATGACACTGCCGTTTCTTTTTATTTAATTAACACTCGTAGTATACAAAACTGGTATTGCCGCTGTAAAATACTGTCCACTGCTGTTAAACTATGGCGTGGATATGGCACGAAATATAACTATTCTTATTGTCGCTTTCAGAGTAGCGGATCTTAGGTGTGTTGCTAAAACTATTTTGATTCCCTGTTTTGGCGCGATATCTCACACATTCTGCAGCATCTCTCCCTGACCACACATTACGAAAACTCTCGAATAAAATGCAATACTAAGCTGACATGACAAATTTGACTTGATTCCCTTTTTGGCGCGATATCTCACACATCCTGCAGCATCTCTCCCTGACCACACATGACATAAACTGTCCCGAATTTTCCCCAAACAGATCCATTTATAGTCTCAGGCTTCTGAGGCTGCTTCCTTTCCTATTGGTCCATTTTTAGCGCGGCTCGACGCGTCTAACTATTTCGAATAAACTTTCAGGGATCTCATTGGTCCAATTTTAATATAAATCGCGGCTTTTCCTCCATGTACCGTTAGATTGTCCTTCTCACTCACTTGGTCACGGCGAATTATCAAATAATGGGACAAAGGCTCTACACCCTCGCTGTAGGAATAATAGCACTGCGACCGGAGAGAGGTAATAAAACTAGGTTTTCTGCCTTCGAAAGCACTATTCCTGTAGCTAAAACTTTCCCTCGTGGACAGTATTTTAACATAGCGCTTAAATTATTTACATTAAACCATTTATAACTCTACTAATATTAATAGCCTAGATAGATACATAATGTTAAATCACCCTTCTTAAAATATACAAGCAGTATGAGAAAAATATATTTACATAGTACGATTTAACATCAATAAAAGTTAATTAATAAATTATCTGTAATTACAGTTCTTGGGCTCGGCCTAGAGTTGCCGTTTCAAATTGCCCTGTTCTGGAAAAGAATAAATTTTTCAGCACTTGATACAATTTTCTTTTCCAGAATAATTCCTCTGATTATGGCCTTTGTTCGTTTGTTTTGTTGACAGAGACCCTTCGCTATACCTGTTCCTTCACAAGGGTTCTGCCAAACCAGTGGTGTTTACATTTGGGTCATTCACTCTACACTCTCCCTTTTAAAAACAGGTTTCCGAGAGACATTCTTATACACAATACATTTCCCGCACACGAATAACTTGTGACGCAAACAAATACTCTAATACCCAAATTAAGTTCTAAAATTAAATCTATTTACATACATATTGGTATACATAATTATTATACCTTTATTTTATTTCTTTACATCTTTATTTATCGGGTGTATTACCTTTACTATTTGTTCACAGGGTTGCTACCTCATTTCGAGTAAAACTAACCTGACTATTTTCATTGCATTCTTCACCCTTCTCATTCTCTAAATATTTGTACGGTTTGAGCAACTGTTTATGGTATCTCCCTACGATCTTGGAATTCTTTATTTCTTGTAACTCAAATGTATCCGAGCCAAAAATGTTAATCACCCGGTATGGACCTTTAAATAAATTTTCCATTCTATGATACCTTTTGTTCAGAATGCTAGACTTTTTCTTGTCCCGTACCAATACTAAGTCTCCCAATTTGATCAACCAGTGTTTTCGTTTCTTTTTCTTAAACTTTTCTTTTCTTTTCTGCGCCTTATTGGCCATTCTTTCAAAAGCTTTCTTAAACATCTCTTCTTCCGTTAGTGCTTTCGGATCTTTAGCTTCTAGTGTCTGTGGTAATTCCCCTTCAAGTGTTTCCATTAATTTCCCCTTCATCAGCTCAATGGGCTTATAACCGGTAGTAGGGCTCACACTTTCATTTAAAATACTTTCGATGCGCTGATAGTGATTTGCCCAATCACTGTGTTTTTTATTGGCCAAAATTCTCAAATAAACCGAAATGTCCCGTATTATTCTTTCGCAGGGATTGCTTTGTGGGTGGTATTTTGAGCAATGATACAACGTGATTTCGTTTTCTTTTAAGGTGTCTACAAATTTTCTGCTGGTAAATATTGAAGCATTATCACATAAAATTGCCTTCATCTTTCCAAATTGTGGAACATACGACTTCATGATCTTTCTTAGGCATATTTCACTTGTAATCTTCCTGACTGGGTAAATTTTCACGAATTTTGAGAATACATCTATTAACACTACTATATATCTGAATCCAAATTTACTACAAGGCATCTCACCATGACAGTCCAAGGTCACTAACATGCCTGGTTTTTCTCTTATTATTGAGTTTGTCTCGTATTCGTATTGTATATTCAGTGGCTTTGCTTTTTGACATTGTAAGCATGTCGAAATTATTCTCCTTACTTTATGGTGTAATTTTAGAATATACAGGTTTTCTTGGATCGTTAAAGCGGTGCGTTCTGAGCCAGAATGTGCTAGAGCTTGATGGAACGTGTTTATGAGTTCATTCTCCATGTTCTTAGGTATATACGTCTTCCATTTCTGTATTTCACTGCCATGTAGTTTATACAACACGCCCCCTTTTACCCCTATGTTTCCCTTGATATCTTCATCTATTTCTGGGGCCTTTTTTATTAATTTATTTAACTTCTCATCTCGTCGTTGCTGGTCCCCTATTCCTTTTAGTTCCTTTATCAAACTTTTACTCAAGGGTATTTCAATACTCATTAAGGTTACTTCATTTTTAGGGCGTTCTATTCTCTCCGGTATTTCATTTTTGTTATGTAACCTAGACAGCAAATCGCTAAAGACATTTGTTTTTCCTGGAATGTGTTTCACCTCAACATCATACGAAAGAATCTCATGGATGTACCTAGATAATTTAGTACTCGTAAGCCGACAACGTTTCATAAATGAAAGACTCACATGGTCTGTGTATATAGTAACCTTCTGTAGATATATATATGATCTAAATTTCTGTAGTGCGTAATACACAGCACAGATCTCTAATTCGGTGACCGAAGCATTTTTCTCTATTTGACTTAACCCTCTTGAAGCGGTACTTATCACGTGCAGTTGATTTTCCTCATCTGATTGGGCTAGGACACACCCATATCCGTGACCTGAAGCATCCACGTAAATTACATATGGTAGGTTGTCCTTGGGTCTCTCTAGTAGAATTGATTTCGCAAATAGTTCTTTTATCTTTTCAAAAGCTTTCTGGTGTACCTCGTCCCATTTCCATCGCACTTTTTTTTTAAGTAATTCGCGCAAAGGTGCTATTTCTGCGGCGTACCTCAGGATGAATTTGCTTTGATAATTTAGCACTCCAAGAAACGACCTAACCTGCTTAACACTCTTGGGCGCTGGTATTCTTCTCACAGCCGCTACTCTCTCTTCGTTTGGCTTTATTCCTCTAGCATTAATTACATAACCTAGAAATTCCACCTCACGGATGCAAAATTTGGATTTATTAATGTTCACCGTCATACCGTTTTCTCTCAGCTTTCTAAGCACATAATCCACATGTTTAATATGCTCATCAAAATTTTCATCAACTATTAGAAAATCATCGATAAATTGGATCAAAAATTCGTCGGCTGAGTCGCCAAATATTTTATCGATGGCTCTTAATAGTCCACTACATGACGTAAGCATACCAAAAGGCATTCTCAAAAATTCGAACTGTTTCCCAAAAAATAAAAAAGAAGTATACTTTCTAACATCCTCGTGAAGCTCAATCTGCCAGTATGACGCCGTTAAATCAATAGTGGAGAAATACTTGCCTTTGGTTATTTTTAACAGCAATTTTTCTACACTTTCGCTCCGAAATCTATCTGGTTGAGTATGTTTATTTATCTTTCGACCATCTATCGTCATCCTAAGTTCGCCATTGCGTTTCGTCACCCAACATAATGGACTGCTGTATGGAGAATTTGACTTTTGTATTATTCGGTCTCTCAACATTTTATCGATCACTTGTTTGGCTCTCTCCCTTAATGCAATCGGAATATCCCGATATTTGTGTGTAAAGGGTGCAATATCTTGTACCTTAAAACTGTGTTTGTATGCTTTGCACTTGCCTGGGACGTCCGAAAATACCGCTTTGTTTTCTTGTAACATTCGCCTTAATAGATGCCTTTGTGTCTCTGTGAGGTTCTCGGCAAGGGTCACTTTCTCCTCTACTGCTTCTACCTGGCTGCCGGTATCTTGGAATTCTTTATTTCGGGCGTAACCATAATCTTTCTCATTGTGCTCCGTATACCCGTTGTAAAACCTGTCAGCGAACGCATGCATCTCATCGGTTTCTTCCCCTTGTACTATAGCAATTAATTTCTCACTCCTATCTGTTTGTACTAATTGTACGAAAAATCTTTCTTCGGCGATATCTTCTTCTCCTTGGGTTTTGTTATAAGTATCCTGCTTCATACCCTCTACAAAAGGGATTTCTAATAGATTTCTGTTCTTCTCTATTTTCAAAACTTTATCAGCAAAATCAACCCTAGCTCTTAATTCAAACAAAACGTCACACCCAATCAAAATGTCACAAATCAAATTATTGATTACCAGAAAAATAAACTCAAATTTTTCTTCTCCTATTTTCATGTTCAACATTACTTGCATTTTTATTCGGGTAACCTCTTTGTTAACTGCTACCCGGCATACCGTGTTCCTTATGGGTAATGTCATTAGCTTAATTCCTTTATTTACCAGGTTCTGATATAACCTCAGGCTGCATACACTCACATTGGCTCCAGAGTCTATTAAAGCGTTATATTCTTCATCCAATAATACTACTTTTATGCTAGGGGAATCTGTCAGATTCTTTTCCGAGTGATTTTGAATAGTAGTTATCAGTTCTCCCAGTATAAAGTCATTTTTGAGCCCTGTTTCACATTTTCTGTTTATTTGAGAATTTTGCGCGCTTAGAATCCACTCCGAGCTCTTGATTGGATCCTGTCTTAGTTTTCCGGGTTATCGACACTATTTGGTGCTCCGCTAGTCTCTTCCACATTTCCCTCTCTCTGAATTTGCCTATAGTTTCCTCTGCTTCCTCTAAAATGTCCCCGGGAAGGTCTCTCTCTCCTTTCGTTTCTTTCTGGGTAATTTTCGTCATACCTCTCTCCTACATCGCTTTCCCCTCGGTCAGAAAAATAATGTTCCCTGGATCTGTTTTCATTGTTTCTGCCTCTCCTATAATTAAAACGGCCACTATATCTTGGTCTGGTTTGTATAGCATTTACGTGATATTGGTTATCACCTTCCCTCCTGAAACGGTTATTTTGACAGTTTCTGTTCCCGGATTGAGGCACGTCGTTCCAGTATCTCTCTCTGGGGTTATAGTTCCCTCTCGCGTTTCCTCTCCAATTCGCATTCCTTGCATTATCCGGTATTGGTCGAACTGTATAGTTTTGTACGTGGTTCCTACTACTTGTCTCGAATGATGATACCAACTCAATCAATTCGGGAATAGAATTTGGCTTCGCAATGAGTAGGTAATGGTGTATACGTTCTGGATAATGTGGTACAATCATATTAATGAAATCCCTCTCGCTTATGGGTGGCTCGATTAGTCTACTACTCTGTGCTTTAGTTAGCAAATAATCTACCATGCTTAGGTTTCCGCGTTCATCGTATTTGCCATTAACTAGGATAGATCTCACTTGGTTCTGAGTATTAGTACTCCAATACTTATTCAAAAATGCCCTTCTGAAATATTCAAAATTATTATTCTCTCCCAAAGTCAATCTTACCCATTGGAGAACCCTTTGACGTAAACCTTTACGAACGATTAACATCTTTAGCTCGTCCGGAATTTGCTTCAAACGGAAATACTCCTCAAGGTCATTTAGGTATTGTTTAGGATTATCAGCCGAATTTTCCTCGAAAGTAGGTACCCCTATCTCATTTAATAAATGGTAGTTTGCATTACTTGCATGGTTAGGTGTACATTGGTGCCCTGAATTGAAATTATATGGGTCGGCAGCTGGACTTTGGCCTCCATTTGCCTCCCTAAAAGTAGTGCTAGTTTCGCTGGGTGAGCTATCATCACTCTGTCTCACACTTATCCCTAGTCTACCAATAGAGCGTTTTAACTCCTTTACACAATTTTCATGCTCTTCCACCCTCTTCACAATTTCATGATGATTTGAGAGCTGTTCAGTCATTTTTGACGAAAGTTCATTCATCTTTGCCTGATCCTTTTCTAACACTATTCTAATTTCTTTGAACTCCCTTTGAATGTTAGATTCTAAGGTACTTTGTTTTTTTTCTAAAGAAACATTTACAGCTCTTAAGTCATCATCCAATTGCTCCTTTATGGCTAAGCTGGTAACACTTAATTCTGTTTCTACATCCTTCCTTAGTTTTTCTACATCGTTTCTTAGACATAGTTGTCCTGCCTGAATTTCTTGCACTACCTTCCCTTGCTGACTGAATTTGGAGTCCAATTGACTTTGTAATCGGGTGACCTGTTCACCTAAATATTCCCTCATCTCCTGAGCTAATTCCCCTCTCATCTTCCTGTTTTCCTCTCTGACATATTCACCTATCTGTATACTCTGCTCATTTAATTTCCCTTCTAAATTCTTACTTTGTTCACTTAATTTTTCTAAGTTTTTACTTTGCTCACCTAATTTCCCCTCTAAATTTTTATTTTGTTCACGTGAGTCCTTCCTCTGCTCATTTAATTTCCCCTCTAAATTTTTATTTTGTTCACGTGAGTCCTTCCTCTGCTCATTTAAGTCCTTACCCACCTCGTCTATCTTTGTGCTCAAATGTTGAAGCAATATTAGCAGCTGGTTTTGACCTGCGTCAATGACCTGCTCAATCGGTGATTGCCTTTCTAGCCTAACTTCTACTTCTGCTGCACCCATATTTTTTCCATCTGTTGTTATGCTGACAATAGCCTCCCCATCCAGTTCTTCTGAACCTTCCCTTGACCTACTCATGGTTCCGTTAGCAAGTTCTACCTCCCTAGTAATGACTTTACCCCCTCTCAATAACATGTGTTCACAAAACTGAGTCACTACTCTGCATGCCTTTTTGTTTGTTTTTGAATAAATGTTCTAACCTGTATTTTTTTCAATGTTAACTGATGCGTTCCGGGTTCGACTCCTGGTGAAGTTCTAGAAGCGATGTTCTCAGCTGTTTTGTTGTCCCACGTAGGTAGACTAGAAGTTCGCGTTGTAATTTTTGTTCTGCTGTGCCCCTTTCCTCTGAAGATTCTTCGTCTGTTCGTTGTTTCCTAGTCCTCCGTTTGTGGTCTTCCCTTCGAGCCCCACGTTGGGCGCCAGTTTGTGGCGCTCTTAAAGTTTGTTAGCCCCACGTTGGGCGCCAGTTTGTGGCGCTCTTAAAGTTTGTTAGCCCCACGTTTGGGAGCCAGTTTGCGGCGATCACCTCCTCATCCGTTGCATGACATAAACTGTCGAATAAAATGCAATACTAAGCTGACATTACAAAGCTGACTTGATTCCCTTCTTGGCGCGATATCTCACGCATCCTGCAGCATCTCTCCCTGACCACACATGACATGAACTGCCCCGAAATTTTCCCTAAACAGATTCATTTATAGTCGCAGGCTTCTGAGGCTGCTTCCTTTCCTATTGGTCCATTTTTAGCGCGACTCGACGCGTCTAACTATTTCGAATAAACTTTCAGGGATCTCATTGGTCCAATTTTAATATAAATCGCGGCTTTTCCTCCATGTACCGTTAGATTGTCCTTCTCACTCACTTGGTCACGGCGAATTATCAAATAATGGGACAAAGGCTCTACACCCTCGCTGTAGGAATAATAGCACTGCGACCGGAGAGAGGTAATAAAACTAGGTTTTCTGCCTTCGAAAGCACTATTCCTGTAGCTAAAACTTTCCCTCGTGGACAGTATTTTAACATAGCGCTTAAATTATTTACATTAAACCATTTATAACTCTACTAATATTAATAGCCTAGATAGATACATAATGTTAAATCACCCTTCTTAAAATATACAAGCAGTATGAGAAAAAGATATTTACATAGTACGATTTAACATCAATAAAAGTTAATTAATAAATTATCTGTAATTACAGTTCTTGGGCTCGGCCTAGAGTTGCCGTTTCACATGGTAAGTTTCTAGAAGGTTCCAAGCTGAACGAAGACATAATTACTAACTTATTATCTGCCATTCCTAGATTAGGAATCGATTTAGTACAGTGAGTCTGTGAGATTTTAAGAAAGAATACGTTTCAAATGTTTAAGTGCAGCAAAGTTAGTAATAGTTCCGTATAAAGTGCGGAGATGTGAACAACATACATGTAAGCTCTCAGAAGCAAGCGTTATTAAGTACTTCTCATAATGTAGTGGGAACGTTGAAAGGTTATGAATTTAAAAGCTAGTTATGAAAAGGAAACAAACTATAGTTTAAGAACTTGTGACAAATACTACCATTATTTTTAGAGCACTTATAAAATACTTGATTGCTAAGCGGCCGGTCTACAGCTCCAACTAACTAAAGTAACTGTGTAGCTTCGTATTAAAGCAAAAAATGCATGTGCCGTTAAAGCATTGTGTTCTTCATTGATTTAATCGCTTGTTAGTGTAGTTACTTCTTACTTTTCTTCCTGCACCACACCCTGCAAAGTTAAACATGCTCTACCCAAAAACACAAACAACAGCAGCCGTGGCAAACAGTATAACAACATCATAAAAATATTTACTAGTAACAACCAAAACAGAAGATAAACACCATAATATGTTAATTCATATATTAATATATCGGACATACTGCGAGTTATGCCCTCACAACACGAGTATACCGCAAATTACATGTGCAAACTTGTCGGTTTGTATTCAATACAAATAAATGCTCACAATTTGAGTCTTACATACACCCTTCCACATAAATTTCAACAGTTGAAGCTTGTAGACTTCCGATAATTTTCATGGCACCCAATAAGAATATCCATATGAAGCGGTACAGGAAGAAGTCGGAAACCAACGGGAAAGCTGGTAAATAGTTATTGGAAACATAAATCTTGGATTGCATTGTGAAGCGGAGGGGATAAGTCACCGATCCAGGAATACAGCTATTGTAACGACGCCCCGCGAGGAGCCGCCCCGGGAGAGAGGAATGAAGTGATGGGTGACGCGGTGGTCGGAACAGAAATGACAGGGTCCCTACATTTTCAGGTTGAGAAGCCCCGGCAGTCGGACAGGCAGACCCCGCCCCACACATGCCCAATGCCCCCCCAAGGGAAGGCCATTATATCCTGGCAATCAATCGAAGGCCAAGGGTTGGAGAAAGCTCATAGAGAACATCCTTTTTCCCTTCCACGCTCCGCTGAAACACTACCGCCGATACTTCCAACCTGAAATAGACCAAATGGGGCAGGTATGAATGAAATAATTAATTGAAATGGAGAGACAGAAAATTCGGGGGATAAAAGAAACCACTCCAGCATTCGCCTGACGACCCGAAAACCCCGGAAAAAACCCATAGGTCAGAGTGGGTGGTCACCGGGATCGAACCCGTGATCGCTCGAATGCGGGCCACCCCGCTTCAGCCACCCCGCTTGATAACATCATTCTTAGTCTCGTTTTTAGGTGCTCTTTAATTTGTTTAAGTAAAATATTTTGTGATTTACTTACTTGTAACTAGTAGTGCTAATACGAAGTCTACTTGTTCCGTTTCAACAATGTTTTAAATTATATTTTTCTTTCTTCTTGCTTTCTCTACTACGTACTTACAGTAAGTAGGAGTACTGTATTCCACCCAACAATGCAATCCCCAAATTTCATCGGAACGCATGTTTTGTGGCCGCCTGAATCCAAAAAATATATAGAAAAAAAGGACGACTCCGATAAATATCAAACTTGGTATTTAAATTGTGTATTATCCAGGGATGTGTTTTTTTTTTCCTACATAGTGAGAAGTGGTGTCTACCCGAAATACCTCTAAAAGCGTGTAGTGTATTACTGTCATTCAGCTAGTGGATGGGGTGGAGGTTTAGCTACTGGAAGGAGGTAATGTTTACTTGGTATGAGGCAAGTGAGGGGTAAAGACAGTAAAAGACTGTTGGCCATTTTCCATCCCACATGTCAGGAGTTCTGCTGACTGTGTACGTCTCCCTCCAGCTAAAGCTCCAAAAATTGAATTGAGTTTTATTTATGGACGCTCTTTAACTGTTGTGGTCCTTAATTTTGCTCTGAGACCTCTTTATCCGGCTTGAGGTTCTTTTACGTACCGTCTACGCGGGACCACCGGCTTTACTTCCCTTCCGAAGGAAGCCATGCTAAGGATTTTTACGCCCGAAAGAATCCATCGCTCTCCCCGGGTTTGAACCCGCGACTTCGGGAACAAAGGCTAGCATGGTAACCACTACACCACGGAGGACGACACTAAAGTACCAAATAAAACACCCCACTGAAGAAAACGTAACTGAACTGGCAGTACGTATTTTACTCGCATGTTTATAGCACATATGGGCTCATATCGGCGGCGTTTTACCTTTGGAACAATTGCTCATCAGCAATGTTGTTCACTCGTTGAGGTTGAAATATCCGCAAAAACAATATTAAGTTAAGGTAAGTAAAGCAATATTATAGAGAATAAAAACTAAAGCGAAACGCTAAATAAAATACAAAAGAAATAAAGCTAAGCAACAGAAGTGTAATACAAGGAGTATATATATATATATATATATATTAAAAATCTGATGTATTACACTCACATGATTTTCTCTACTCTTGTACAAACTATTTTTACAAAAGCTTATTATCCAAATGCTTCATGTTAATCGATATATCTCCATGTTAATATTATTGCTAATTTACTTGTAGATGCAAGGGGAATTGGTAGGCTTTAAGCGTTAGTCACATATATTAAGATCTGGTTAACTATGTGGAGTATTCCATTCTCTTTGCATTACCAGGACAAAAAAATGAATAACGAATTCCCATTTGAGAAAAAGTATGTGTTGGAAAATTTAAGGGCATAACAAGCAATATCTCGAAAATGGTTCACTCAACAACAAAAATGTATATGACATAAATTGTGTACTTTAACGCGATCTACATTTTTGTATAGTAAAATTTTGTCTGTCTCTTAAGGTTTACCAGTTATGCAAAAGTTGTTCACAATGAAGAATACTTTTGGAGACACTCCCAGAAAATTCGATATATACATTTGATTTGTCATTAAAGTATCTTAAATATGTGATATTTTAATCAAAATCGTTAGAGCCATTTTTGAGAAAATTAAAATTTTCGAAAACTGTTCAATGTAAAGGGTAACCTGAGGTGGGGGAATTTTCTTGAAAACCTTCGTGTCGCATCTCTGGAAGATAACTGAACCTAAATACGAAGTTTGGTGTTTATCCGACTCTTCGTTTCTGAGTTATGCTGTTCACAGACACAGACACACACACACACACACACACACACACGGACATGTTTCCAAGAATACCTTTTTTGGATTCAGGAGGTCTCAAAACATATATTTCAGGTGAAATCTCGCTATCGAATTTTTGGGTGGAATGCAATACTTACCCTACTTACTAAACGTAGTAGAGGAAGTAATCACACGAAATATTAAAATATAGAAGCAGCATGCATTGCCAAGAAGGAAAAGGTATTTAGGGAAGCATCATGTTAGAACGCAAACGTCCAGCGAAGGAACAATTGCAGGTAAACGTAGACTAAAAGAATGATTGCAAGGAAGGGTAAGCTAGTGAAACACATGAGAACAATGCATGGAATATTCAGAACTCTAAAATCCAGTCAAGCGCACGGAAAAGTTAATCAGGTGTAAATAAAGCGCTAATGGAAGACACTAGAAACATATACTTTCTAAAATATACCAACTAATAAACACGCGGTAAAATTTATCTAGGGAGCCAATAACACTAATAAAAAAATCTGATATGTTACACTCACACGAGTGTACAAACTACTCTTGTACAAACTATTTTTACAAACGCTTATTCTCCATATGCTTCATGTTAATCGAGATATCGAGATGTTAATCTTATTGCTAATTTTCTTGTAGGTGCAAGGGGAATTGGTAGGCTTTAAGCGATAGTCAAATATTTTAAGAGCTGGTTGCTATGTGCAGTATTCCATTTTCTTTGCATTACCAATACAAAAAAAAATCTAATGTGTTACAATCACATGACTTTCTCTACTATTTTTACAAACGCTTACTCGAGATATCGAGATGATAATCTTATTGCTAATTTTCTTGTAGATGCAAGGGAAATTGGTAGGCTTTAAGCGATAGTCAAATATTTTAAGAGCTGGTTGCTATTTGGGGTATTCCATTCCCTTTGCATTACCAGAACAAAAAAACGAATAACGAATTTGAGAAAATATATAAGTTTTGGAAAATTTAAGAGAATAACAAGCAATGTCTCAAAAATGGTTCACTCAACTAAAACAATGTATATGACATAAATTGTGTATTTTAACGCGATCTACAGTTTTTGTGTAGTAAAATTTTGTCTATCTCTTATGGTTTACCAGTTATGCAAAAGTCTTTTACAATGAAGAATACTTTTGAAGACATTCCCAGAAAATTCGATATATAAATTTAATTTTTCATTAAAGTATCTTAAATATACGATATTTTATTCAAAATTGTTAGAGCCATTTTTGAGAAAATTAAAATTTTCGAAAACTGTTCCATGTAAAGGGTAACCCGAAGTGGGGGAATTTTCTTGAAAAGCTTCGTGTCGCATCTCAGGAAGATACTGAACCTAAATACCAAGTTTGGTGTTTATCCGACTGTTTGTTTCTGAGTTATGCTGTTCACAGACGCACACACACTCTCAGACACACACGGACATTTTTCCAAAAATGCTTTTTTTTTTGGATTGAGGTGGTTTCAAAACATATATTTCCAGTGAAATCTCGGTATCGAATTTATGGGTGGAATACAATACTTCCCCTACTTTCTATAGGTAATAGAGAAAGTAAAACCATGTGACTAGAGAAGTAACACGAGGAAAATATAAAGTGGGTGCGAAATATAAATTTGTCTCTGCCGGGAGCTCATTTTCGACCGTGTATAGCTTCGATGCTTCGTGTCACATGGTGGTCATGTCAGGTTATAGCTCCGCGTCAACAGTGTTGATGTATTAACTTGCAAAGAAAATGCTAGTGGCGGATATCATTGCTGATTTAAGTTTAAGCATACGGGATAAGGGTTAGGATTTGGTAAATCAAATAAACGAGTTTAATTAGATCGTGGGATAAAGTTAATCTTGTGTGACCGGAACGAGGAACGGGAATTGTTTAATTTTCAGTGTGGAACTTCACACAACGAGGGCAGTGAAGGAGAAATGGGCAGTTCGGCATTCCACACATCCTGAGAGAAGAATCTCCTTTCTTTTAATCACTCCTCCTGCCAGTTAGCCGATGAATAACACCATTTGTTTGTCAATTCTCACATCAACTTAAATAAGAATCCCACATCATCGTTTACAGTTGCGCTTGTCTTGGGGTTGGCATTACTTTTAGTAGTTACATTAAATTCTCCAATTCATTCTTTCAGATTCTAGTGATCATAGATGCAATTCTAGCTAAAGCGAAAGTTTCCATCTTTCAGCCGGGAATCAAATCCTGAGCTCTAAATTTAGAGGTTAGCGTGCTAACCGTCAGACCGCAGCAGTAGTCCTCATTAAATATTTATTGATGTATTAGAGGAAATGTACCATTTTTGGTAGCATTCTTTTTGGTTGAAAATTATCCTTTTTGGTAGTAATGAACAAGAATATCTAACTGAAGGAATATCGATTGAAAATAGTTGCATAAACTATTTGCAATTTAAATTAAAAATAAGTATCAGCAGTTCTTTAAAGTCTGCAGAGCTTAGATTAACCATAAGTAATCCTTCCTTGTGCATTTTTCTCCAGTTAGCGCTTGCTAAATGGACTTTAATTTACTATGTTACAACCGTAGTTGTAACTGAATGCCATTAATTCAACTTTTAAACGAATTAATATACCATATAGTTTGCCTGGTCCTAGTATCTCTATATTTATTTATCTATACAACGTGTTTCGGCGACAGAAGTGCCTTAAATCCTTCATCACCGATTCTACAACTCATTGAACTATTCAGTTAAATGTTTCACCCAATGAAAAATCGGTTTAAAAACCACAAGGTGCTTCGGGGCTAGACTATTCTCAGTACCACAACCCTTCTAACAGAGATTCACCAGTTTTCTAGCGTATTTTATAAACTTTTTTATACGTGTATGTATTTTGTCACATACCTCCGAAATCTCATATTGAATGACTTACCAGTCGCATTCATTCAAATTCGTAAGTGATAAAAATTAATGTAGGTTTCTAAAGTAGCAGCAGCTCTTTAAATTTTGTTGCCTAGTAGTTTCATAGTACCCGTGCAAATACAACTGTTTCTTAACCCCATGGACGTAAATGGTTTTCCTGTCCTTGGAATTTTACAGTTTGAGTACAGTATTAAATGTACAGTGCTAATAT
The DNA here is from genome assembly GCA_030765065.1 of Deroplatys truncata. NCBI lineage: Eukaryota > Metazoa > Arthropoda > Insecta > Mantodea > Mantidae > Deroplatys > Deroplatys truncata. The sequence goes on along the minus strand of CM060978.1, from coordinate 211,968,311 downwards.
ATTGGAAGAGCGGGACAGTGTGATAACAGATTAGTATTATATACTCGTACTACACATACAAAAAATAATAATTTATTACAATTAAATAATATTGCAAACATAACATTAATTAGTCATCCTCCCTGGATTAGTGCTTCCATAGTAGCTTCTGGTTGCCGAGATTGCGAGTTCGAAGTCGCCGAAGGAGGATGGAATTCCTTTTCGAGCATAAAAACCCTTAGCATGGCTTCTTGCGGAAGGGAAGAAAAGTCGTTTGTCCCATGCAATATTTATTTACACCTAAAAACAACCTGATACCTGAAAAGATAATATCCCGCAGCGTCCTGCTTCTCTCCTGTGGCGCTATGGTCGGTGGGTCAATCGCTTGTCACCATGCAACCTAGTGACGGTATTAATGACTGCAGAAATTTGTTTCATTACAGAATGTACCAATTTCAGAAACGCGATAGGACAAAATTAACATTAAATATATATTGTTTTTAATGTAATATGTTCAGATTATGCATATTTTTTTTTTTTTTGCTTTTCTTTTCCCAGCAGTAAGTTATCCGTGCCCCTCCTTTGTAATTTGCTCAGTTTGAGAATCTGTAGTTTATAATTTTCTTGTTTCATTCTTAGATATACGTCGTCGTAGTAGTCTCTAACGCTGCCCACCACGGGACCTGCCTATGACCTTCAGGGATAACCTCCTTTCACCAAGCGATGTCTGATCTATTTCTGAGGAGGAGGCTGCCAGAGAGCGGAGTCCGTTATCTCCGATGATGAGAATGACGGTAGAAGAGAGGACCTACAGCTTTTATCGTAGACTCCCAACCTGGAATACTTCAAGTGAGCAAGTCAGAGGTGAAGACGTGGATAGAGCCAACTTAAAATTGCATCCAAGGGCCCGAAATGGAACCATAGACTTCCTGTACGAGAGCTGGAAATGAAACACTGCGCTGCTCCGATGCTTTCTTAAATATATTAAAGCACAATAATATTCTAAGTCAATTATATTCCCTATTAGATGTGTACTTCTTTGTTTTAAGCTGATCTCAGCCTGCACTTAAGCAACAAATGTTAACATGAGTTCACTAGTGAAAGCAGTCTCACTCACACTCGGTGTAGACTACATTAAATCCCGTCTTGAGGAAGGGCCCAATTCCCCTAGCCATCTCTTGGGCGCACCATGAGCAGGCAGATGGAAGCGAAATTAGGAGTCAGAGGCAGAGAATACGTGATTGCAATATGCAAAAGGAAGTACACCCGCATGCACAAGTTCTCTGTTTTAATTCCATTTTCCAGTACGTAAGCGTCGCATAGCAAGGTTTAAGTCTGCTAAACGGAGTGGAATGCTTCATAACGAAGTCCCGCCATAATCATACATGTTGCGTTTTGTGTAATAACCGGTGAAACATTTGTGGTGGTGCCTACTTACCCGCTATTGTCCCGCTAAATTAACATTTGTCGCCTGCAAACAATTCTCTTGTAATGGCTGTCTAAATGCAGAGCCGCCAAATTACTTCGTCGCAGGAAGACTTCAGGAAAGCCTTCTAAGTTATATTAATTTCTGTCAACTGTGTAAATTTGTGTGCGTAAAACACAGTAAAGGTACTCTTCTATTTTCAATGAACTATGTTGATGTTATAAACTATGACTTTTAGATTCCCAGCAGTGTATAACAGTTTGAATTTGACTGATCTGCTTGTATAGCTTTTAGAGCTGCGTGATGCTTTATTAAATTGAACTTTCAAAAACAAAGTACACTGACTAACTAAATTGTTTTCCAACCTTGTTGTACACACGGATTGCGTGAAAGGACGATTAATTAACAGTGACTGACCTAACAATTCATTAAATTATGAAGCTATGAAATACTTAAAGTATTTACGACATTGGAAGTCATCATTGGGGCATGTTATCTCAAAATGAATTTGAAATCTCCTTGTTGTTTACCCGAAAAATACGGTCATTTCGAGCCTTTAATGTCGTGCCAGCATATTGCCATGGTACGTAGCTCTTTGGGTTAGGGCCACCGGGCGGAAACCGAAAGATCATTGCTTCAAATCTCGGCTATGATATGAATTTTTAAGTCTGATTCTATTTTTCCAATGTAAGCTAATACTACTAGAAGCTTCTCATTTCGGTCTTCGCAACCTAACGTAGCAAATGTCTAAAATATTTTGTTTAAAATATGCGATCATTTCAAAATCATTTGAAACACAATTTTTCAAGAAACATCCTGGAGATTTTTCTACAAATACTTCCTAATACCTTGGAAGAACAAAGGAAAAGATCTTCGCAGTACAAATAGGAAATATAAAATGAAACTTCAGCATCCCTCCGGCGAAATAGAATCGTTATTCTCTCAGAAACCTTTAGAAGCTTTGATGTTGGATAAAAGGCTAGCTCATGTCATAGTAGAGGTCAGGTCAGAAAGGGGAATTACAAATGGCTCTTTGCTAACTGGAGTCTGAGTCTTCAGGGTGACATAACGAAAATTATAGAGGAGCAAAGAATGCAGAAATAAACGGAATTCATAACAAAGTACAGAGAATATACGATTAACTAGAATAATTGAAATAAATTTATTTGGTTTGCAAGAAAAGCTCTAGTGAATGATTTTCTTTACGAATTGAACTTTGGGAAAAAGTATGTGTATGAATAAAAATAATTATAGCTTCATTAAAATGTTCACATATCTAATAAATAGGAAAACTACTTAAAGGAAAACTACGAACTCCAAAGTATGTGAGGAATCATTAAAGGAACTTTTCGAAACAAACCCACGAACGAAGCAATGCTGATATTTTATAGTCCTAACAGTTCCCATGATAATATACGGAGCAGAAAATTAAGCCATGAATACATCAGATAGAACATTAATAGTGAGGCAGTATTTTTAACACTAAAATGATTTCAGTCTAATTATATAATATATAAATTCAATAACAGCCCGCCTTAAATCAATATGTGTGTGTAAGAATAAAAAATGCATGTAACAGTCGTTGTATATGTTTGTATTATTATATCCATGTGTAATAATGTTATGTGAATATATTACGTAATTAAATAATGTAGGAGCTGTAAGAATAATAGGTTAAAAGTTGCTAACAATGAGGTAACCTTGAGGCAATAATGAATTTGACAGTTTAAATGCTACTAGTCATTATTGGAGCAACAATAATGTAAATTTTGAGATAGTTTAAAAATAGCCAATCAACAACCAGAAAAAGCTTTAGTTAAATGAAGGTATTCTATTGGATTAGGAATAGCCAATTAGAGACTTGAAATACAGAAATTTACAAGTTTAGGCGGTTGAAATCAGTTCAGTTGCCTGCAAACAGTGTTCCTAACCGGACGCGAGACACGTCCTTGAGAAGTATAGATAATACGTATTCGTGCGAGACGAAAAATAGTTTACGTGTTAAAAAGTGCAAGTAATTCATAAAAGAATCTCACAGCTCTCTATATCAGTGAAGTGTTATTTAAATCGTATCAAATATTAATAAAAGGAATGAAGTAAAATTATAGTGTAAGCCTAGATTCTTGTCGCACCACAACCCTGCTAAGAGAAACGTGTCTCTAACAAATACTAACACGGCCGAGGTAAATATAAATATATAATATTTAAAGAAACAGTCAAATTACAAAGTTAATATTTCTTTAAACTTAGGGCTAAGGCTACCGGAAAGCGGATACTCTACGTGCGGTTGCAACTACTACAAGTTCGGCTACCCAACAGTCGAAATACGATACAACTCCTCCTGAAATATACCTTTCTCAATAGAAGCGGTATTTGAGGTGACAGAACAGATATTTTGTGGTCGTACTTTAAATGAACACATCCAAAGTAATACAATTAGAAGTATCTAAGATATTTAATTTAAATGAAAAAATAATAAAATAAACAAATACGGCACGGGAATATTTTAGGAATGGACTCTTCTAGATTAACAAAACAAGTACTAACGTACCAGCCACAGGGTCATAGAGATGTGGACTAGAAGACTTGGGAATATGAATTCTGAGAGCGGAACATGCCAAGACTTGCCATTACTTTTTATTATCATTATTATTATATTATTATAACATTTCCTTTAAGAAAGAAACAGCACGTCGAATACGGAAAACAGTCGATAAAAAAAAGCTGCATTAAAATAAACTGAAATATATTATATGTTTATGTTACAATTTTAGTGATAAATATATTGGGTGATAATGAAAACATACAAAAAACAGTATCTTTTACTTAAGCAGGGTAAATTATGTTTGTCATAACCGAGTTAAGACAAGCATTAAACATACAAAAAATGTTGGAAGTACAAAAACACTTATGAGCAAAAAACAGCTACGCGGGTTTTGCATAGTTTGTCTACTACGAGTACAAAAATAATTCGATTGTATTTTAGAAGGCGAAAATGCTCTAGATAACTCTATACGACCGTCACCGTATTAACAAAATTAAATTAGATGGTGCCTTAGGCAGATTGTTTAATACAACTAAAGCTATAGTAAAGGTAAAGACGTATCACGGAGGGGCCTCCGGAACGGGAGCAGAGCACCGAAAGTAGGCCAGTTGGTCCTTTTTGATTCCAACGTGACCCCCTGGGTGGGAAGGATGAGGGGAGAGACTCGAAGGGTGACCAGATCCGAATGCCGAATGCGCAAGCATGAACGGAGTCCCTAACGTTTCCAGATATAACGCATCGACACCGCACGGGCCCTGCCCGCAAGCCACCAACATCCGGAGTCCCCGGAGTGGATCCCCACCCTGAAGAGAGACCTAACTGAGCGATACAGCAGCGAGTCACCGTCAATCTCCGTCGCCTGGTCCTACAACCCTGAAACAGATAAGGACGATTATGCGTACAGGAAATGAGGGGGAGGAGAGTAGCGGTAGAAGATTAATGACCCCTGGAGATCCGGGAAAACCACGAAAAACTCTTGAGCAAACTATAGAAATGTTAGTCATATCTTTACTTCCTCTAGCAAGCACATAGCAGGTGGATAAGATATGGCATTCCAACAAAACATTAGACACGAAAATTTCACCGGAAATACATATTTTGAGACCCCTTGAATAAAAAAAGCATTTTTAAAAAACGGTCCATGTGTCTGTCTTTAAACGGCATAATTAAAAAATCTGATGTGCCACACTCACATGACTTTCTCTACTCTTGTACAAACTATTTTTACAAATGTTTATTCTCCATATGCTTCATGTTAATCGAGATATCAAGATGTCAATCTTATTGATAATTTTCTTGTAGATGCAAAGGGAATATGGTAGGTTTTAAGCGATAGTCAAATATTTTAACGCTGGTTGCTACGTGGCGCATTCCATTCTCTTTGCATGTCCAGGACATAAAAAAAAATGAATAACGAATTTGAGAAAAAGTATAAGTATTGGAAAATTTAAGGGAATAACAAGCAATATCTCGAAAATGGTTCACTACACAAAACAAATGTATGCGACATAAATTGTGTATTTTAACGCGATCTACATTTTTTGTGTAGTAAAATTTTGTCTATCTCTTATGGTTTACCAGTTAAGCAAAAGTCGTTCACAATGAAGAATACTTTTGGAGACATTCCTAGAAAATTCGAGATATACATTTCATTTGTCATGAAAATATCTTAAACATATGGTATTTTAATCAAAATCGTTAGAGCCGCTTTTGAGAACATTAAAATTTTCGAAAAATGTTCCATGTAAAGGGAAGTCTGTGGTGGGGGGATTTTCTTGAAAACCTTCATGTCGCATTTCTGGAAGATACTGAACCTAAATACCAAGTTTGGTGTTTATCCGATTGTTCGTTCCCGAGTTATGCTGTTCACAGCCCGACACACTAACACAAACACAAACACAAACACAAACACAAACACAAACACAAACACAAACACAAACACAAACACAAACACAAACACACACACACACACGGACATGTTTCCAAAAATGCTTTTTTTGGATTCAGGGGGTCTCAAAACATGTATTTCAGGTGAAATCTCGTTATCGAATTTTTATTTTCTAAAAAATCGCTCTTACTATTTTGATTAAAACACTATATTAATGATATTTATATAGCAAATAAAATGTATATCATGAATTTTCTAGGAATAGCCCTTTTTCATTCGGAAGGAATTTTGTATATTCGTATACTGGTAAACGTTGAGCGCTAGACGGAAAAGTACTACACAAAAAACGTAGATCTCTTTAAAACACACAATTTACTTTAAATAACTGTTTTTGTGGTAACAGCCATTTCCAAGATTGCATTATTAAAGGCTGGATTTGTTCAATACTTTGTCATTCTTTTTAAGACCTATTTATTTTCAGTTGTTTCTCGCATGGAAAGAGTATGAAATTTTAAGGCTAGCGTCCAGTTCTTAAAGATGAGACTAATCCTCTTCGCTTTGCACTTTAACCAAATGATTAATATAGCTATTTTTGCAAAGATTTATCTCGATTATAATGAAGTGGATAGAAAGGTGAATTTCAGTAAGAATAATTTTATACCACTAATAAACGATAGAGGGCAGAGACATTTATGTAATGTAACACATTGGATTTTTATTTAACGATTTTTTTTTCATGTTCCACTTAAATCGTTTTAGCTTTTAAATACACTGGGCTTAACGGTGGCCTTTCTTTGGGAACAAATTATTGCCTACAGGCAATGGTGTTAACTCGTATTGAGGATACATATCATTGAGGTTTTGATTCTCTTGTGTATTACTAATAGTCTATTAGGGAGGAGTATTAATTATATATATAGAATAATTTTATTTATTATTTCAGAAATTTTTTGTATCATTTTTTTTAACTTTTCCCGTAAACCTTGGGTTTTATTCATTAGATCATACACACATTCACACTTTCATTCATAGTTCCAGACTTTGAAGATGGTAGGGAATAATTTTTGCTAGAGAAAAATTCTCAATCCCAGTCGAAAATCGAACCTGGGACCCCTCACATAGCAGGCAATTGCTCCCTCGACTGAGCTGTGAACCAACCCTTTTCATAAATTGTGTAAGAAGCTAAGAGTCATATATTATATCTATAAATTAGTAACGAAAAGTATGCACGAATTGTAGTTGCTGAAAAATCAGATAGCAATGGAGTGGGAGGAATATTCCATTTCGTAGTATTAGAACTATTGAAATAACAGCAGCATAGTTACGGTTATCAGAACTCGGAAGAGGATTTCGGTTCTTAAGCGCAAATCTACTGTGTTTCTGGAAACCTCCAGGAGGAAGAAGTAAAGCGAGGACACAGGGCTAGCAGGTTTGGGCAGCAGGGTCTGAATGAGGAGGGGTCTCTAACGTCTCCAGATATAACATGCTGACGCCGGCGGTGCCACAATACGCCTGTCTTTCCCCACGGAGAGATCTCTCTGAGGGCCCATCCCACATAGAACGCCGAGGAGACAATTACACATAGAACTTTACCGCCATACGCCTCACCCGTCGTCCACTGGCCTGGTCCATCGACCCTGAAACACGAGTAAATGAAATCACAGGAATTGGAAGACATGATAATTCACCGCATTATACAATCCAGCCCAGAAATGGCATACCAACCAGAGAAACCACAACAAAATCCAGGGTCAGAATGACCGGCCCAACCGGCATCGAACTTTGATCTCCCGAATGCGAGCATCTCACGTTATCGCCGAGACAAATCGTCCGTTAACAACAGCATGGTTTTCACATGTGCTTGTTTCCTTTTTCTTCTAATGGACTTTAGCGTACAAGCTATATACGCATGCTTCTCTGTCCACCTTTCTTAGTGCAGTAGCTATAGTCCAGTTTAGACTAACACATAACTGAGATGTTACTAGGAGTGGGGAAGGGTTAAGGACTAAGTAGGGTAGGTAACGGAGGGGTCACCTCGACCCGCAAGGGATTTTTGCAAATACATCCCCGGGAGGAACGGTTGAGATGAAGGAATTGCAGGAGTCGTAATGGCTGGAGGGCCGGCCTATGCAGACAACAGAGATGCGCAGAGTTCCCTAAAGGCCAATTTCACCAACCGGTGATAAAAATATTCTAACATCTAGTTTGTTAAAAAAGTGTTCAAAGTTTAACATAAGGTTAAATCTTTTGCGTTTCATAAAGCTTTTACAGCAAATTGTTAGCTAAGATTTTGTTAACGGCAAAGAGAACTGACACTAGCTTTCGAGAAAGCGGTGGCCGAACTACGCTGCTTCTGAACCTACTCCGATGCACTTTTGTCTATGTATCGCCGCGCTCCTTGTGACAGTAGCCCACAACTATTTACATTCATGGCAATGACCATGTGATTTTCCCGGTTCTTTGAGGTTAAAATCACGATGAAACTGAAATAAACGTTTCACCTTTTGATACGTGTTAATTAACATCTGGTTAATGTATAGACGTGTTGTCAAGTGAGAAAAAGCCGACGGTCTTACATTAAAGGATAAGATTGTAGTCTGGTACAAAATTCACGAGTAATTTAATTAGAATGGATGCGTTTCTCTTTAGTCCAGTAAAACATTATGGCAATCTTAGGCTAACATAAAGTGCTGACCAAAAACGTTAGGTGCAAAGAGCGTTTAAGACGGTTTAAAACTGGTGGTGGACACTGCATTGAAACTAATGTGGACGAAAACGTGTTATCGCTATTAACCAAGCAGACCCGAAAAAAATAGTTTACTTCTTGGAGCAATTGCTTTGAAAACTTTCCGGATAAATAGTTTTGGAAATACCAACATTATCACCCACCAAGTAAATGAAAAATGTTAGTAGTATAACACCTAAGTACCTAATTAACACTCTTCTATTGGTAGTATTCTAACCTCTCGTATTTCCCATAAAACCATGCTCATGACCCCTTGGAGAGTCTATATTGCTTTAAAAATTCCTCCTTGCAGGGTTTCAAATTTATTATGACATACGACTACTACTCTATTAGGAATGACATTCAAAACTGCCAGTTGTAGCAAACTCACATCATAAGCTTGGTTTGCGGCAGCCATTTTCCAGTTTCTAACATTTGTTAAACGCGTTAACACAGGGATAAGGGGATGTTAACTTAACACCGACTTTAACACATTGTTAAAGTTAACATTGCTTGATGAAACAGAATTTTTGTTAACTTCATGTTAAATCAGTTTAGCATTGTGTTAAAATTTAGCATCTGTTGGTGAAACCGGCCCCAAGAGTTACAGGCTTAACCACCCAGCCGGAGAGCGCTCAACTGCGGCCCTCCCAACCCACCAGGGGATGGCTCTCAGGCTCCCCTCCAGCGAAGATCGAGGAAAGCTCAGCTTGACCCAGCAGTGGAGGGTGGGATTTAAAGCACCCTCTATTGTTGCTGTCCTCTTTCTGTAACAGCGCAGTTAACGTGGGTAAGAAAAACACACTTTCTATAAATTGATTAAAGCAACATACCTACATAGCAAGCCCACTCAAGTACATGGTAAATAAAAATGGGTCTGTGCATGTCTCTCCCTCCACCTCTTTGCAGCCACTTAGATGCGATCATAGTCATTGCTCAGTTGATTTTAGCATGCCTCCGCAGATCCCCTTAAATGTCAAAACCCTACAACTTAAGCAGAGGTTGAGGACGGTTATCTCCCCCTATCTGGAAGAATGATCACTAAGTTGTTTAGTGGGGATATATATGTCTGGGCCAACAACTGCTGCAGATGCTTTACCCAATTCCTACTGCGAAATTAAATTTCTTGCGCTTGACAGGATTGCAACATGGAACCTTCAAATTTACTTATATCTACGCATAATAACTGGTATGTGCAAAAACAAAGAACTGTATCAACTATCATGTGACTTTAAAGAGCACGGTATCAATTGCATTTAAGTCGAATAAGCATTATACGAAGAACTATCTTATTTTAGGAAAGGCCGCTCATGCAGTTATAATATTTTTGAGATTAAAGGATTAAAAAAATTCGAAGTCAACATGAAAACGTATATTGAACTAATTGACTTAAAAGAAGTGTCTGACTATTGACAGAAATAAATCATGGAAAGTAGTGCACAAAATAGCTATTCTGAACGTCTTCTTCTAAACACTAAATGCCTCTGTAGACATACAAAACAATGTTGAAAACAGATAGTTCAAAATTAGAACCCATAAAAATAAACTAGTCCATATTTATGCTGCTGATATTATTAGCAAATGGAAGAATGAAGTAACTAGAGGTAAACCAAATATAGAAATAATGTAAGGTTGTGTAGAAAACTTGCAACGTTCAGCTGAGTGAACTTGGAAAAGAATATAACTTGAATATCCTTAAGAAAAGCAAATTTCCGACCAACAGGGATAAATACATGCTCACCCAAAACTAATAATAGAAAATAAAGTATTAGAACAAACATATTACTTTGATTATCTGTGATATTATCTAAGTTGTGATTGAAATAGCGACACTGAAAACAAATTGAATAAATTTCATTAGTATGTGGGACAATAATCAAAAAACATAAAAGTAATACTACAAAATACTTACATATTAAGTCGGCTTACCTCCTTGTATGCAGGACTTACACCCCTTAGGAGTTACAACCATATCCTAGGGTCAGAGGCCTGTAGAGAAGTAAATGAAGATTGAATCAGGGAATAAAGAACCAGGAATGGGGTCGTCCACCGTGGACTAGTGGTACCGTACTAGCCTCTAGTTCCCAAGGTCGCGGGTTCAAACTGAGGCGTAAAAATCCTTAGCATGGCTTCCTTCGGAAGGGAAGTATAGCCGGCGGTCCCGTGTCGTAGATTTACTGCACGCAAAATAACCTCAAGCCTGATAAAGAGGCCTCTGAGCAAGATTACCGGTCTTTCACGCCCAATATAGAATGGGACACTAAGGACCATAGTAGTTAAAGAGCGTCCATAAATATAAATCTAAAAAAAAACAGGAATGGAGATCGATCGGCCATTAGCCAGGTATGCGAGTGAGGGAAGAGGTAATGATGGAGCAATTGGCGGAATGAACGGCGGGGGAAACCTGAGAACCCGGAGAAAGTCCGTTCAGACGCCGCTCGACTATCACAAATCCCACATGCGGGCTAATGAAACCGAACTGGGGCCGTCTTGGTTGAGGCGAGCGGTAAACTCCAAAATATGTAAACAAAATGTTAAAAGATAATGGAAGTGTGGTGTTTGGAAGTAAATCCTGAATATCAAATTAAAAAGTAAGATTCATTAAGCTGAAGTACCGACGCGGGTGGCCGAGGTGATTAAGACATGGACTCGTGAACGGGAAGTTTACGATTCAAATCCTGAAAGGACCGTTCTCCTTGACTGAGGGTTTTTGCAGGTTTTCCTCAGTCCTTATAACTGGTAAATGCCGGGGATGTACTATAAATTACCTTTTGGAATACTTTTGGAGACATTCCCAGAAAATTCAAGATATACATTTTATTTGCCATAAAATTGTCTTAAACATAGGATACTTTAATCAAAATTTTCGAAAAATGTTCCATCTAAAGGGTAATCTGGGGTGGGGGAATTTTCTTGAAAACCTTTGTGTCGCATCTCTGGAAGATACTGAACCTTAATACCTACCAAGTTTGGTGTTTATCCGACTGTTCGTTTCTGAGTTATACTGTTCACAGACAGACAGATACAGACACACAAACACGGACATGTTTCCAAAAATACCTTTTTTGGATTCAGGAGGCCTCAAAATATGTATTTCCTGTGAAATCTCGGTATCGAATTTTTGAGTGGAATACAATACTTACCGTACTTACTATACGTAGTAGAGAAAGTAAAAATGGAATAATGTAAAAAAAAACTGGAGTGCCTATCGAGATCGCATGGGTAACAAAAGAATCCCAAAACTTAGTGAACAACCAGCAATCTCAAGGAAGAACAGATGTTGGGCGCCGGAGGACTTGACACTGTGAAGACAAAACAGGCAACACTGCCTATCATCTAACGATGATGATGATGAATATTACCATATCATAAAGGCAGCTACGTCACTGTGATGTCAGAAGAACATGGGCATTCATAAAAAATATTCAGAGTGAAATAAAGAGAAAAGCGAAAGAGCGGGGTCGATCAATAACCTATACCGATGCAACTAATGAGCAACTTCATCCACCTTACATGCATCACATTGTGCAGCGTGTGTTTGTCAACACATCCCTTGTTCAATGAATTAAAGCTTACATACATTTCACCAGCTTTATCACTTTTGACATTTGCACATTACTTATTATCTGAAACAAAGCTGCATCTGTGAAAATCAAACTAAATTCATAAGAAACATTGCAGAAAACGTCAAGCTACAAACAGCCGCAATGAACTATTGAAGGAAATACAGTGTGTATTTCTGTGTATGTGTCTGTCTGTGGAAAGCATAACTCTGAAACGAAAAGTAGGATAAATGCCAAACTTGGTATTTGCGTTCAGGGTCAAATAAAGACGCAACACGAAGAATTTCAAGAAAATCCCCCCACCCCAAACTACCGTTTTTTGAAATTTTTTATTTTCTAATAAATGGTTCTAACGATTTCGATTAAAATACCATATATTAAAGATATTTACATTCGAAATGAAATTTATATATTGAAGTTTTTTGGAAATAATCTGTAAAGCTTACGTCATTCGGAATAAATTTTGTACGTTGTAGAATTGGAAAACATTAAGAGATAGACGAAAACGTACTACACAAGAAATGCAGATCTCTTTAAAACACGCAATTTGTTTGAAATATCTTTGTGGCATAAGCCATTTCCGAGATATCCATTATTAAGTGCTCGAGTTGTTCAATACTTTTGTCATTTTCAAGTCCTTTTGATACTCAGCTGTTTATCGCGATTGCACGCAAAGAGTATGGGATTTTACCGGTACAAAGTGTCCAGTTCTTAATCATTCGACTATCGCTATTACCTTTATATTTATATCGAAATGTGTTGTACAGCTATTTACGGAAGGTTTTATCTCGATTAAAATGAAGTACATAGGAAAATAAACTTTCATAAGAATAATTTGTATATCCAGTAATAAGCCATAGCGGGCAGGAAAGTCATGTGAATGTAACACAAGTTTTTTTTCAAAGCTGCTTCAAGTGAGCGTCAACTTATTTGCCTAATTCTATAATACAAGACACAAGGCATTGATTGGGGTACCTCAAGACGTTTTTGACGTGAAGCAGCAGTTAAGCTAATAAATTTCTGCACGAGGAGTTCGATTCTCGGTGGTGGATTGGTATGTTTTATTTTTTACAACTCGTTTTACTGTGATATAGTTCAATAATATTGCTTGTGTTACTACATTATACTTATAAATATAATTACAAAGATAGTGAAATTTGTGATTATAAAATTAAATTGACTGAGTATGAAACTCCTCCCGGCCGATAAATTAACATAAATTAACTAAATAAACGCTAAATACAAAAAAATTATCTGATGTTACATTCACATGACTTTCTCTACTCTTGTATAAACTATGTTTACAAACGCTTATTCTCCATCTACTTCATGTTAATCGATATAAAAATGTTTAGAAGCTATCGTATTGCTAATTTTCTTGTAGATGCAAGGGGAATATGGTAGGCTTTAAGCGATAGTCAAATCTTTTAAGAGCTGGTTGCTATGTGGAGCCATTCTCTTTGCATGTCCAGGACACAAAAACAAATAATGAATTCCCATTTGAGAAACAGTGTGTATTGGAAAATTCAAACAAATAACAAGGAATATCTCGGAAATGGTTCACTCGATAAAACAAATGTATATGACATAAATTGTATGTTTTAACGAGATCTACATTTTGTGCGTAGAAAAAAAATTGTCCTATCTCTTATGGCTTACCAGTTTTGCAAAATTCATTTAGAATGAACACGACTTTTGGGGACATTCCCAGAAAATTCAAAATATACATTTAATTTGCCATGAAAGTATTTTAAACATATGATATTTTAATGAAAGGCATTTTTAAGAAATAAAAATTTCCGAAAATTGTTCCATGTAAAGGGTAGTGTAGGGTGGGGATATTTTCTTGAAAATCTTTGTGTCGCATCTTTGAAAATTACTGAACCTAAATACCATGTTTGGTATTTATCCAACGTTTGGGTTTTAAGTTATGCTGACACACATCCACACACATGGACCTTTTTATAAAGATGTTTATTTAGGGGCCTCAAAACATGTATTTCCGGCGAAATCTCGATATAAAATTTATGGGTTGAATGCAATACTTCCCCTACTTACTATATGTAGTAGAGAAAGTTAAAAAGGAAGAACACATGTTATATTTTTACTTATATACTTAAAATGAAAGGGGGAAAAATTGCGTAGTTCAACGGAGATTTGAGCTTGCAACCTCATTAGTAAGTTAACGCTCCAACACTCAGCTAACAGTGCTGCAGTAACCATGCCCTTTTAATTAGCATTAGTCGTACTCCACTTGAGAACCATAAATCAATAAAGTGTGTTTTGGTTACAACAAACACTCTAAAATATGTGTCCGTTTGAAATCTTGTATATGAATTATTTTGTGGGAAGAATTTTATGATTTAGATGTGTTCCCCATTATAACTACTGCAAGAATATACGCAGCGTAGTAAAAGCTGGTTGTCCCAAGCGCTCACGGAAGTACCCGATTCGAACTCTCATTCGCCAAGCAGTTTTAAATTGACAAGTGTATATAATTTGAAGCATTTATTTTGTTGTATTGTTATTTGCCCCACGCTTTGGGAGCAAATTTGAAGAAGATTGTTGCTTCACGTATGGAAAGTCAGTTTGAAGATGTATTATTGTAGTTCAACTATTGGGGAACCGAACTTGAAGTAGTTGCAACCGCACGTATGGTACCCGGTAGCCTTCGCCCCAAATGTACTTTCCGGTGGCCTATGCCCCAAGTTTAAAAAAATATCAACTTTGTAATTTTGACTGTTTCTTTACATATTGTATATTTATGTTTGCCTTGACTGCGTCAGTACTTCTATTTTTAAGAGATATGAATGTCTTTGCTACTTACACTTCCTAAACACGTAAACTGTTTTCGTCTCAACTGAATAGATATTAAACTTCTCGAGGACACATCTCGCGTCCGGTTAGGAACACTGTCTACAACCAACGCGTCCAGTTATGAGCGCTGTCTACAAGCAACTGACTTGATTTCTACCACCTAAATTTGTAAATTTCTGTATTTATAGTCTCTGATTGGCCAATCCTAGTCCAATAGAATACCTTCATTTAACTACAGCTTTTTCTGATTGTTGATAGGCTATTTATTAAACTGTCTCAAAATTTACATTATTGTTACTCCAATAATGACTAGTAGCGTTTTAAACTTTCAAATGCATTATTGCCTCAAGGTTACCTCATTGTTACCTCATATTTACATTATTGTTACTCCAATAATGACTAGTAGCATTATTAAACTTTCAAATTCATTATTGTCTCAAGGTTAGCTCATTGTTACCTCATTGTTAGCAACTTTTAACCTATTATTCTCACAGCTCCTACATTATTAAATTACGTAATACATTCACATAGCATTATTACATGTATACAATGATATAAACATATACAATGACTGTAATATACAATTTTTATATATTGTTATATACACATATTGCTTTAAGGCGGGCTGTCATTGAATTATATATCATATAATTAGACTGAAATCATTTAAGTGTTAAAAATAGTGCTTCAAATTATATGCATTTACTTTCTAACTAGCATCATGAAAATTCTAGCCATCAAGGATCAAAGTTTGGTATTAAAAGCTTGTAGTAAACAGCTGTGCACGTACGCTTTCGTCGCTTTTACACTTGCATCTCAACCATGAGCATACATACAACGCTTCGAGTCTCTAGAGTGAGACACCAATGTGATTTACGTGAGGAATTTTTCCCAGAGGAAATATAACATTCTCAATGTTTCCTTTGTGAAATCTTTGCCTTTCTAGCTTAGAAACAACTCTTCCCGTCTCCCAAATTTATTCAAAAAGCCTATGCATTTTTAATGGTAAAAAATCACTGCTCCAGCAGAAACCTAACCAGAACGTGCTTCAGTAACAGACAGCCATCTGTGGGCATTTAAACATGAACTATAAATCTGGTTTTATCACAGAAAATTGCATCTTTTGGCGACGTCTTTTTTTTATTCACCTACTGCTCTTGTTATCATGCGTGGGAAATTAAAATTCTGCACTCAGTGCGTAATTTTTACCACAGATATTAATAAAATGTATTTAATCCTTCGACTATTGACTGTACATTTATTGTTCCAAAGATGCAATATAATCGTATTTAATAGGTGACTTATACCAACTAAGTTTTGCCGTCCTAGCCGCCCTTTATTTGTTAACATACTTGTGATTTAATTCATGCAGCATTTAAATGCAACTCTTTTGCTGCAAGCATCCATCTCACTTTCAGATGTTCACTGGTTTTATCAAAACTACTAGGCGTGACTAATCGATCACCAGTTTGTAGAGAATAGCACGATTGTCTTGATATCCCTTTTGAACAGCTTACAGCTTTAGTATTTTATTTTTGAGTGTTATTCACTATCGTCGATAAAATGATATGCACTGCAAATGAGTCAAGTGCTTCCCAGAAACTCAGAAGTGAAAATACTCGACTTCTGCAAAGATCCTCACTTACATTACAGCATTCTAGTTTTAGTGTTTAATGGAGCGTCGTTGCAAAGCAATACACTATAGATGTGAACAAGTCTAAGTTTTACCCAGAACACAAAATCAAACTATCCCCTGAATAATTTTATCGAGCTTGTAATGTGTAAATTATACCTGGTGTGCGTTCTTTCTAATATGGTTTATGGACATAGAAGAGGACAGAGGATTTTGAAATAGTAAACAACTGGTATAAAATTCCTATTTAAAGCTCCACAAGATAGTGGAGGGTTAATGAGTATGAAGAATTAGGTTTATGCTTCTTTATTATTACATACCCTGTGTCGATTATTTTTCTCTCGGCAGAATTGTATTATATTTCTCTAAATACCTTCGTTTATGTGGGTTTCCTTTCTTCCCGTCAATTGTGCCTCGTCTTGATTTTGTTTTGTTTACTCGTAGAGGCGCAGCCGTATGTTGCTCGGTTGCGTCTGCCTTTTTAAGTTCTGAGGCAGGCGGTTGTCAAGCTATTACCGTCTAGTAACTTGTCTTGGGTTGTGATGAGTGTTACGCCTTCTATTGAATTTCTTTTCTTTGGGCATTCTAATTCTGTAACAGATATTTTGCCACTATTGTGACTGTCTTGTGATTGCCGCGTGTGTCCTTCAGGATTTAAGTTAGAGTTCTCCTTTACAGGATATATTTTCTTTCCAACCAAGGTTTTAGGCGTGTAAAGTCGAAAGCAAAGGGCACTTGTACTCGCAGGTTAAATTTGGCCGCATACGTTGTAGCTGATTCGTATACAGCATATAGACACCCAGCTTGTTACCCGTTTTAGTATTTGGTATCTTTCTTATACCAGTTGAGCTCTGCATGTTAAATCAAACTGCAAGGGTATCGTTATGTTGCTGTCAGCATGGAATTGGTTGGGCTTTTAACTATAAATCAACAGCACTGTAAGACTTATTTAGTATTTGTATAAACTTAATGCATAGTACACTTTCACACGGTAAATATCTTAGTAGAAATGCATCTGGCCGTTAAATTTCTTACGAATCCTGGCATATATAATCCTTTTTTATAAAACGTAGTGAGTAATAATGAGAAAGGGGGCCCCAGCGGTGCAACCCAGAAACAATTTACTACTTACTTACTTCCTCTTTATGGAGTGCTGATTGCACATTACTTTTTACTTTCTCTGCTACGTATAGTAAGTAGGGGAAGTATCGTATTCCACCCAAAATTTCGATACCGAGATTTCACAGGAAATACATGTTTTGAGGTGCACTGAATACATATAAAGCATTTTTGGAAACATGTCCGTGTGTGTGTCTGTGAACACCATAACTGAGAAACGAACAGTCGGATAAACACTAAGCTTTGTATTTAGGTTTAGTATCTTCCAGAGATGCGACACAAAGGTTTTAAACAGAATCCCCCACCCCAGATTACCCTTTACATGGAACATTTTTTGAAAATTTTAATTTTCTCAAAAGTGGCTCTAACGATTTTGAATAAAATATTACATGTTTAAAATATTTTCATGACAAATGAAATCTACTTATATCTGGAATTTTCTGGGAATGTCTCTAAAAGTATTCTTCATTGTGAACGACTTTTGCATAACTGGTAAACCATAAGAGATAGACAAAATTTTACTACACAAAAAATGCAGATCGTGTTAAAATACCCAATTTAGGTCATATATATTTTTTTGTTTTTGAGTGAACCATTTTCTAGATATTGCTTGCTATATCCTTAAATTTTCCAATACTTATACTTTTTCTCAAATGGGAATTCGTTATTCATTTTTTTGTCCTGGTAATACAAAGAGAATGGAATACTCGACATAGCAACCAGCTCTTAAAATATTTCACTATCGCTTAAAGCCTACCAATTCCCCTTGCATCTACAAGAAAATTAGCAATAAGATTAACATCTCGATTAACATGAAGCATATGGAGAATAAGCGTTTGTAAAAATAGTTTGTACAAGAGAAGAGAAAGTCATGTGAGTGTAACATATCATAATTTTTTTTATTGGGTCGTTTCAGCTAACGAAATCAAAATAATTTCGATAGCTGCCGTTGGGCGATGCTATTTGCAGACTATTTTTATTACTCACCGTATGTGACGTGTCGGTTGTTTTCGCTGGCTGGGTCCGGTCGCGCTTCATCTGGTCCTAGGGGTTGAACTCTGCCCGTATGACCGGACACATCTGTTCATTGGTGAGTTACTTATATGTGTTAGTAAGCTGAATACCTGAATTACCAGTAGGCTTAATGACCGTATCCATTTTTTGAAAAGTAGATGTTTCGACATTAAAATGCAATTATTTTTTAGTTTTGTATCATTAATTTTGTTTTAGAATGGTAATTTGATTTTATATGCAGTGTGCCATTTCCTTTAGCCGCTTTAGACAATATTCAATTGTTTTAATTCTTGTAATTTTGTTAAGCATTATCCAAATTAAGGTGTTCGGAATTTATTTAAATTGTTAACTTATACAGGTTTTACCTAAATTGTAAACTTGCTCAGGGTTAATGTAAATTGTTAATGTGTTCAGAGTTTATCTATTTATTTATATTTCATTTAGGGATTTACCTTGCGGCATCGCGAGAATTATTTCATAATTATGTTGATCTATTTAAGGCCAGACAAGCGTGAGTTGTAGAGCTGTAGTGACCACGCTAAATGGGGCAAATCTGTCATATATTTACGTTAAGATGATTCAACTTATTTCTCCCTCTGGAATAATTAGGTGATTTGTATGAACTCATGTTGTAATATAAGGTTTCTGAAAATTTATAAGTATGAAAATTTTTACGCTAAATATGATTTATATTGCCCTGTGGCAACATTCGTTAATTAAAACCAGTATACCCGAATTACCGAGGGGAATGGCTCAGGCAGCAACACCTGTCGCCTACATTCGGGAGGTCCCGGGTTCGATCCCCGGCGACCGCCAATTCTGACCCATGGTTTTTTTGGGGGGGGGGGTTTCTCGGGTTGTCAAGCGAATGCTGGAGTGTTTTTTTTTCAGACCACATATGTCCATTCATCATTTTATTCATTCTTCATCCCATTGGTCTCTTTCAGGGTCGGAAGTGTCGGCGATGGGTTTTGGTGCACCGTGGTAGGGGAAAGGAATGCTCTCCTTAAACTCTCTCCGTCCCCGGGCTTTCGCCTGGCTGCCGGGGTAACCGAACACCCTTGACTTTGGACACCCTTTTAATGGGGCGGGGTCCACGGTCTACCTGCCGGGGTGTCTATTCTGGAAAACGGATCCTGTCGTTACTGTAACGTCGCTCTTGAATCAGGTGTCTCCTCTGGGCATATTCTTCCTCCCGGGACCACCTCGTGGAGCGTAGCTACAGTATCCCATCTGGATTGGTTCCGAGCACCCTCCATTCCGGAAAATGAGATACTGGAATTTGGCTTTTGTGAACAAATGCTTGGGGGCAGTCCTGTTATCTGGTATGCGTTTTGCAGTCACCCCATATCCAAGGTCCGAACACTTCCTAGTTGAGGCGCTTCTATTTTAATAACGTGAGCAAGATACAATGGAATAGGGAACTAGCCTCACACCATCTTCTCATAGGTCGAATAACATTTCTTTTTCCTTAATTGCAATTGCTGAACGTGGCGATCACCTCGCGTTATACCGTGTATTTTGTGCTCTCTGGACTATCCTTAAGAGTCTCTGTAGAACCAGAGAGGACGTTTGAATCTGGGCAGCAGTTCTTCCTCGGATTTTGCAGGGGTCTGATGTGCCGATGATCTAAAGTGCCCCCTAATGAAAATTCCAGAAGTGTAAGATCCGACGATCGTGCGGGACACCGCACAGGGCTTTTCCTTGGAATCCAACCGTTCAGCGTCCAGGTATGCTGCAGTAATTAAAAAAATAAAACATAATAATCAATCAGCCAAAGCCAGTCTATATCGAATATATAACTTCTGTACATTCTTAAAGGTGTATATCTTAAAGGAATTGCAGGTAACTGGCGCGATAATCAATTGCTTATGAAAACTGATGGACCATAAAATAAGGATTTACAGCCTGAGATCTTTTGTTTCAGAATGCTCAGTTTAGACTCGCTCCTCTTACATCTGCATTAAATTTTACGCAATAGGTTTGAGTGAGTGAAGTCAACATCAATCAATATAGATTATTTGGAGTTAGAGCTGGTGTTTTCATCCACTAAACGCCTCTCAAGGGGGTTCGAATACCCTGTAGCCAGTTGAAAGCCGAGGGACGGAGAGAGTTCACACAGAAAGCATCCTTTTCCTCTGTCACACTGCAGCGATGAAGGATGAGTGAAATGATGAATGGAATGAAGTGGAGGGACCAGAAACCGGGAGCAGCCAACATTCGCCTGACGATCCGGAAAAAAAGAGAAGAAAACATGGGTCAGAGTGGGCGGTCGCCGGGATCGAACTCGGACCTCCCGAATGCGGGACACAGACTGCCTGAGTCATTCCGCTCGCTCTTACTTGGCATACATTTAGGGGCTAAAACTGAGGACGTATCGTAAAACACGACATATAGTATTTGATTCAAACCTGTACAGAAAGCACACTAATGAACGTACTAGCTAACAGTGTTGCAGACATTACTGAAATGTCGACTAGAATATTAACATAAGGTGAAACACCTGAGGCGATTAGTGTGTTACACCATAAAAATGCGTATCTTCATATGCCACAAACGCAGAATTATTATACCATCACCGTTTACAAGTACTATTTCCCTGTATGAAACTTAAAACATTCTGAAGTACTTTTGAGTGCATGGATTTCGTGCTCTGACAAATACCGCCGCATTCTGTCCCATTTAGCGATCTTGAAAACGAATAAGTGTGGTGTAAAACACTGGTGCAGCTCTCGAATGTGATAGAGGGCGGAAATAATAGCAGAACACACAAGCGTTTCCCTCCACCTTTCATCAACCTCACACAGAAGGCCGCTGACCTGCTAACGAAAACGTATTACTCAAGCAACGGAAGGCATCAATGAACACCAGTGTAGCATTAGCAGCGGTAATTACTGTTACAGTTGGATTCCACACAATATATATATCCAGCCTTTAAAGTTCACAACAGATTTAATTAAAGTGTTTCTCGAGTGCATAAATATGTATTATGCATTAAAATGTCTCTTGTTCTAAATTCCCCAGATGATTTTTATTTAATTTATATATCCTTAAATTAAATACATGTTATAGCTCATTTAAAACTTGAAAACCATTAAATATTAAAATAAACTCTTTTTGTTTTTCTATTAAAGTTTAAGATTTTATGAGCATTATTATAGAATATATTAGATTCGAGACATGGTTTTGACTAAATTTTAGGGTGTCCGTATTTTATTTATAACATTTCAGTGGATTCGTTTCCGGCTCTGGTACCGAGGGTCCGGGGTTCGATTCCCGGCTCTAGAGTGGCGATTTTAAGTCGGTCCTATCCACAACTTCACCTCTGACTTGCTTATATGAAGTATCCCCAAGGTCCTGTCCACGGTAAAAGCTGTAGGTCCTCTCATTCCACTGCCATCCTCATCGCCACCCTACCATCGGAGGCAAGGGATTCCAACTCAGAAATGGGCCCAGTCAGCGGGTTCATGAAATGAAGTATCCCCGAACCTCATAGGCCATATGGGGAGCGTTAGAAACGCCGACTTTAAGGCAAGGATAGGCTTTTCCGATGTTCAAGAAAATTTCCTATTGCATTCTTAATCTACCTTTTGTGGCTTCACTCACACAATGTCTAATTTACAGATTAGCCAACTTTTGCTGACCAATTGTGTCGGCAATTAAGAAAACAAATAAAAACCAAATTTATAACCTAGTTTACTTTCGAGGCTTAAATAAACGCACACATATAAAGCGCATAACATCATTCACTGAGACTTGAAAAACACGGACGAGTGAGTGACAACGGTGGTAAGCGAAACAAAATCACCTTTTGAGTGCAAAATATGGCACACTCCCATAGAATGCAACTGTGTTCTTTTTACTTTCTCTACCAGGTACATAGCAGAAAGAGAAGGTGTTGCATTCATATATGTATGGATGTTTTGAGGCTCCTTAAATAAAAAAAGGCATTTATGGAAAAAGGTCCGCGGGCGCGTGTGCGTGAGTACATGTATATGAGTGTGTTTTAGAACAGCATAACTGAAAAATTAGAATTCGGATAAATACCAAACTTGGTGTTTAGCTTCAGTGCCTTCCAAAGATGCGAAACGAAGATTATCAAGAACATTCCCCAATCTCAACTACCCCTTACATGGAATCCTTTTCGGTATTTTTTGTTTTCTAAAAATGGCTCCGACTATTTTGATTAAAATACCACGTGTTAAAGATGTGTATGTTGAATTTTCTGAGAATAGCCTTTGAAGTCCTAATCATTTGGAAGGAATTCTGTAATAACCTTGTATAATTGGTAAACATTAATCGATAGACGAAAAGGTACTACAAGAAATATTATCTCTTTAAAACACACTATTTATTGTAAATAATTTTTTGTGACATTAGCTATTTCCGAGATATGAGTTATTAATTAAATTGAGTTGAGTTTTATTTATGGACCATCTTTAGCTGCTGTAAACCTTAGCGTCCCATTTTATATTGGGCGTGAAAGACCGATAATTTTTCTCAGAGGCCTCTTTGAGGCTCTTTTACGTGCCGTAAATCTACGACACGGGATCACCGGCTTTACTTCCCTTACGAAGGAAGCCATGCTAAGGATTTTTCCGCCCGAAAAAGAATCCATCGACCTCCGCCAGGTTTGAACCCGCGACCTCGGGAACTAGAGGCGTAACCACTGCACCACTGAGGACGACCCTTTATTAATTGTTCAATACTTAACCATTCTTTTAAAGTCCTGTCAACATTCATTTATTTCTCGCTATTCCACTGAAACAGTATGGAATTTCAAGGCCAGCATATAGCGTCCAGTTCTTAAAACATTTGACTATCGATGTTCTCATTGTATCTATAACGAAACGTGTAATGTGGCTATTTCTGCAAAGGTTTATTGGATTAAAATGAAGTAAACAGAAAAATAAGCTTTAGTAAGAATAGCTTGTATACCCACGAATAAGCGATAGAGGTTAAAGAAGGTCATGTAAAGAAGTGTTTTCTGTTTTCAGCAAGATTTCCACATGTATGCAACTAAATAACTTACCACTCAGCTCTTATCACCTTCACTCTATGTCAATCTTGAAAGATTTCAAGAAATGAAAACGAACCAATGAACGAGGTTATATTCAGTGTGAAACGACGGGGAGTATCAGAAACATCATCTCTATATAATACTAATCTAATCGATATTAACGATGGGCTAGCTAAATATAATATAATTAACTCTGCCTTATAGAGGTAAGAGTGGTGAGAAATGACTTACCTTTAGCGTTAAAGTGCATAACACCGCAATGTTTAATGCCAAACGTTTGTTCTGAACTAGACATGCAAACGAAGTCCAAAATCATTGACGACACTGAAAGGGATGTAACCGTGTTAGGGCTTGTGAACTGTGTAACCTCCCTCAGAGGATTGAATCCTGTTGGGAAAGAACTATCAAGGAGGAGGTCATTATTTCCATTTATTCGTCAATTTCAGTAACTATTTTGATCCATACATAGTTTGAAACCAGGATTTTAATAATACTAACACTAATATTATATTATTATTGTTATTGTTGTAGTGGTGGGATAATCACTCATAAAACCTCGTTACAATGATTAGGCACACAAAAGCACAGATAACTCATTGAGAGTTTGTTTTAGACCATAACGCAACAACTTGTCAATTAAGTGCTAGAATAACGCAGGATCGTAAGTACACAACGGTCGCTGCACGGTTGGGCTACAGATCACGTGTATGCATGCTCCGCCTGCACTGCACAGTGACCTCAGTATTTTTCCGCTGCGCACATATGGTGAATGATCCTCTCAAGGCTACGTTTATCCGCTGTGTTATACTCGCACTGCGTCAGTTGCTATCTTCTTTGTTGTAAGCACTAGAGTATGTGCATTGTGCATCTCAAAGATGAAAGTTGATTTAAAACATGTCTGTTGTGCTTCAGAGTGTTTTGCTTAAGAGTGTTCTTGTTCTTGTCTTGTTACTAGTCCACTGAAATGCCTAACGACAATTTCATTTAACAAAGAATTTTTTATGTACGATACCCATGTAAAAACCGAATTAGGCAGATAACTGCAGACAATTTCAGGAGCAACTTCCTGGTGTTCCAGATAGAGAAACTGTAAGAGTCTGGTTAATAAATTTAAGACAATGGAATCGCTAAACAAAATCGAAATGTTCTAATGGAGGAAACATTTCGAAATTAGTGCGTCATTCGAACCCTATAAAATAAAGTTTAGAGGAACATAACCGCACATCATAGACGAACGTAAGGCAATATACGAGTAAAAACGGAATTTATGAGAATTGTGCAATTTATGCGTGTGAATGGAAATTTCATTCGAAGATGAAATGGCTCAATGCAGATGGACATCACTTTAAACTCCATTTATAACATGATTATAGTGCATATTACTGACATTCGTGCGTAAGAAACGTAGGAGTTTTAGGACAGAAAACCTCCCAGTGTAATAGGAAGTGCGCGGAGCACGCATACGCGCGATCGCAATATAGCAAAAGCTCTGTCAAAGGCAAAAGATAAGTATAACGGAGGGGCCCTCGGAAACGGGGCAGAGCACCCCGCGCAGGCCAGTCGGCTCATTGTGTTTCCTACGTGACCCCTTGAGAGGAAAGGATGAGGGGAGAGACTCGAAGGGCGATCGCATCCGGATGCTGACGGGTACGCATGGACGGGGTCCCTAAGTTTCCAGATATAACGCATCCGACGCCGCACCGTCCCTTCCCACAATTCACCAACCTCCAGGGACCCTAGAAGCGCAGCCCCAAGCCGAGAGAGAGAGAGAGCGGTACCACAGCGACGCCAGAGAAGAAATCTTCACAGAGCGTAAACTACCACCCAGGCGCAACTCGACAAACACCGTCGGCTGGTCCTACAACCCTGAAACAGATGACAAGGAAGATGATGGTTACAGGAAATGAGACGAAGGAGAGTCATGGTAAAGATGAACCACCCCAGTATTCTCCTGGCGACTCTGTCGTCCTCCATGGACTAGTGGTACCGTGCTAGCCTCTAGTTCCCAAGGTCGAGGGGGCAAAACCGGCGGAGGGCGATGGAGTTTTTCGGGCGTAAAAGTCCTTAGCACGGCTTCCTTCGGAAGGGAAGTAAAGCCGGTGGTCCCGTGTCGTAGATTTACGGCACGTAAAAGAACCTCAAGCCTGATAAAGAGGCCTCTGAGCAAAATTACCGGTGTTTCACGCCCAAAATAGAATGGGACACTAAGGACCATAGTAGTTAAAGAGTGGCCATAAATAAAACTCAATTTCATTTCATTTCATTTCCTGGTGACCAGGGGAAACCACGAAAAACTGGTGGACTAGATTGGGCGATCTCTGGGGACCTCCTGAATGCGGGCCACGGAGGTAACCGCCTGAGTCACACCGTTCGGTCAACGCTCTGTGGTAGAGTGGTGCTTAGAGAACCTGCCATTACAAACTTCAAATAAAATCGCTTCGTTCATATTCAGCTATTGTTTCCACCTAAGTGTACTTATGCAGCAACTGTGTCCTGTTCAAATTACTTGTATATAACACATTTGGGATGTTTCTTACCCTGCGTGATACTTTTTCGAAAACTTAAATGTAAAACAGAAATGAAATTTTATGAAATTTTGGAAGTATATACACTACGTGATCAAAAATATCCGGACACCTGGCTGAAAATAACGTACAAGTTAACATTTGTAATGCTGGAAGTCAATTTGGTGTTGGCCCACCCTTAGCTTTGATGATAGCGTTCTCTCTCGCAGGCATACTTTCAATCAGGTACTGGAAGGTTTCTTTGGGAATGGCAGCCCATTCTTCACGGAGGGCGGAACTGAGGAAAGGTAATGATGTATGTCGGTGAGGCCTGGCACGAAGTCGGCGTTCCGAAACATTCCAAAAGCTTTCTATATGACTCAAGTCAGGACTCTGTGCAGGCCAGTCCATTACAGGGATGTTATTGTCGTGTAACCACTTCAACACAGCCCGTGCAGTATGAACAGGTGCTCGAACGTGTTGAAAGATGCAATCGCCATCCCCGAATTGCTTAAAATATCACTGTAGGTCTGCGCTGTGATCGTGACACGCAAAACAACAAGGGTTGCAAACCCCCTTCAGGAAAAACACGACCACACCATAAATAACACCACCACCTCCGAATTTCACTGTTGGCACTACAAACGCTGGCAGATGGCGTTCACCATACCCACACCCTGCCATCGGATTGCCACATTGTGTACCGTGATTCTTCAATCCACACAACGTTTTGCCACTGTTCAATCATGTAATGTTGACGCTCCTAACACCAGGAGAGTCGTCGTTTGGCATTTTCGTGCGTGATGTGTGACTTATGAGCAGCCGCTCGACCACGGAATCCAAGGATTCTCACCTCACGTCTAACTGCTATAGTACTTGGAGTGGATCCTGGTGTAATTTATAATTACTGTGTGATGGTCTGGATAGATGTCCGCCTATTACTCTGTACGAGCCTCTTCAAATGTCGTCGGTCTCTGTCAGTCAACAGACAAAGTCGGCTTGTACGCTTTTGTGCTGTACATGTCCCTTCACGTTTCCACTTCACTATCACATCAGAAACAGTGGACATAGGATGTTTAGGAGTGTGGAAATCTCGCGTACAGATTCTGACAAGTAATACCCAATCACCTGACCACGTTCGCGTCCGTGAGTTCCGGGAGCGTCCCGTTCTGCTGTGTCTAGTGACTACTGAGGTCGCGGGTAATGAGTACCAGGCAGTAGGTGGCAGCACAACCCACCTAAGATAAAAAAGTATGTTTGTGGGGGTGTCTTTGTCTCAGAATCGCCGTCAAAATTTCGCAGCTACGAGATATGTAATTACATTCTAAATGAACACACTTCAGCTTCAAAGTTTTCTCTTACCAACTCCTTCAAGAGCCATCTGTTTCTTCAAATTTAAATTTCAGGATCCACCTTATAAACGATGAGTGCAGAGCACTGGCTTCTTCGAAATTACTTGAGAGCAACACTCAACTTGATAAATAAAAACCTTGTCAACTTGGCAGGCCATTTCTTCTTTCTGATATAAATACAACACGACGATAAGCCGTCCAGGAATGGGCAACTGGTATTAACCACTTATTTATATCAAATAATATGGAAATTAATCATGCAGCGTCTTTGAATTGTTTCACTGATAATTGTGTTCAAGAAGATTCTGAGAAATGTATAGAGTAGAATCATAGAAATACAGGGCTTTACCTCTCTAGATATAGATTAGAGAACTAGGATCGGAGGGTGACTTAACACCTCTACCGACGATATTTTGTGCCTAAGCCCCTGACGTGGCGCTCTAGGGGGGGGTGAGGTGGGAAGAGACAGAGGGCGGCCGGTCCAGGAGGTACAACAGGGCAGCGCGCAGGGTCCCTGGATTTTTCCAAATATATACTTTGAAATGACAGCTGGTACAACCGGTTCCCTTCCCCCGTTGTAGGCTTGCACATCCCACTGCGGGTCCCGGGACTCTGAGACCGCCCTATTCGGGGAACGAAGTGTTACATAGAGTATTCTTTTACCCTGCTTTGTAATGCCTAGACTCCCGCCGACACTTGCAACTCACAGCCAAGTAGATGAAAGGTGAAGTGAAATGAGAATGGAGGTGAAATGGAGGGACAGGAAATTCAGGGGATGTAATGAGCCTTCCTTGCACTCACATAACGACCCATAGGTCACGACGGTTGGCCGCGGGAGTCACCTACGATCCCCCCCCCCAACAGATGTTACCGCCTGAGCCATCCCGCTCGGTTCTCATGGACATAAGCCTTTGCAGTGATATTGATTGTTACTAGCATATAAGTACAAAAATTTAATATTATGTTCCACAACCAGTTTCTTTACTTAACAAAGAAAAGAAAGGTTGCCTCTGCGGTCGAGTTATCAATATTCTGATTTCTCAACCCAGAAGTCCCAGGTTCGTTTCCTGCTGAGGCGGTGAATTTTTCCTTTAACTCGAGTCATTTGCTATCCCTCACAGAGTCTGGAAGTAGGAATGTAGGAGTGATTGCGAGTGTGTTGAATAGTTAAAAGCTGGTGAAAGCAACACCGAGCGAGCAATAACGAGCACTTAAACCGTCAGTTGTTTCTCCAGAAACAGGCTCCAATATGACCAAAAAAGTTATATGGTACTATACAAATGAAACAATTAAAAAAAGGAAGCGAAAAACAACAGAAAGCAAACAATGTTTAAAATATGTGTTGTTTTTAATTGCTTTTTTAATTTAAGGTGCTTTAACCGGGTATGTCATAATGTACGGTGAATGAAGAAATTGTTGAAATGATGCTTAAATATGTCCGGGGCACCTAGAGGTTAAAGCTACCCGACATTTGCCTTCTCAGGATAAGGGAAAACTCGAATGTCGGGCAGATACACTAACCCCCACAGAGGTTTGATATTTTTAATTTAGTTAAGTTTTTTTAAACAATATTGTGTAATATACAGTTGTGCTAATAGAATATAAGAACAACTCCTAAGAATTACATCACTTGCATTGGGGATAAAATTCATCAATTGGCCTCGAAGTCTATATGAGGAGAATTAATACAGCAATATGCACAAAAGAAGACAACATAATAATACAACAATGTTTATGTATAAGCGGAGATCTGTGCGACGTTTTCTTAGTCTGCTTGACGGTCGTTGTTTTGGCATCTCGTCAGTAATCAGTTCTGGTGATGAATGAGGGACATGAAGACTGGATCGTTCAATAGTAAAGCCCCATATTTTTGTAACAAGCCATTAATATTATATATATATATATATATATATATATATATATATATATATATATATATATATATATATATATATATATATATATATATATATATAGACAGACGTCCTTGTAAGTTCTTCACCTTTTATATTTCTACTGTGCGCCTGTGAAGTTTCCAACACTTCCAGCAAATTCAGAGCCATTGCCCAGCGTCAAAGTGGCGTATACATACGACTCTCGTTACAAGCAACGTGCTGTTATTGAATTCTTGTGTGCGGAAAAAGAAGCCGTGGTCCATAAACGTGTGTGTTCAGTGCATGGTAATGGTGCAGTTGATAGGAGTACAGTTGGACGGTGGGTAAAGTAAGTTAAAGCGTCAGGAAATGTAGAAACAGAGCTCCGTGATCAGCCACGTTCGGGACATCCTCTTACAGCCACTGCTCCAGACATGCTGAATCGCGCGGAGGCCATTATTCGTGCAAACCGACGCATCGCAACTCGACAATTGATTCTACACTTATCAGTCAGCTTTGGGAGTGCGTGTGCATTGATCGAGACACTCGAATATTGAAAAATGTGCTTACGATGGGTACCACGAATGGTTCCAGCAGACCACAAGATTCATAGAAAGGTCATTTCATCTGAATTGTTGCAGCGTTTCGAGATCGACGGAGAGGCCTTTCTGTCACGGCTCATTCTCACGGGGGACGAAAGTTGGGTGCACCACTTTGCCCGGAAACAAAAAGGCAGTTCCTGGAGTGACATTATCCTCATTCATCACAAAATAAGAAATTCAAGGCAACTTCCTCTGCAGGAAAAATCATGATCACAGTTTGGGATTGTGATGGCGTCATTCTCGTGCATGTGAGGCCATTAATTCAGAGGCATACGTGAAGACTGAATAAACTCAGGTATCGTTTCCGATGTGTTAGGTCTGACAAGAATCTTGCTCCAACACGATCTTACATGCCCACACACAAGTCTGAGAACCCAGGAACACATCGCCAAATTGAGTTGAGCATCATTACCTCACCCACCCTATAGTCCAGATCTGGCATCCTCGACTACCATCTCTTTGGTCCGCTTAAGGTTCTTTACGGGGGACACACTTTGAAGCTGACGAGAGTGTAATTAATGCAGTAAATACATAGCTACGTGTACAGGACAAGAGATTTTACCGACAGGGGACACATGCTCTGGCACAACTTTGGCCTAAGGCCGTAGAATGTGGTGGACACTACGTAGAAGAATAGGACATGGACAAGAAATCTGGGTTTATATTGTCACCAAATTCTGGCTCATAAGAATAAATATATTCTGAGAAAAAAAAAATGAAGGGGAATTGCTTACTGAACGACCCTCGTAACTGTAGCAATGAAAAGATCTTTTGAAAGTGCAGAAATGTGAATGTAGAGCATCTGCTATGATCCGAAAAACCCGATTTTGAAAGTATGTACTCTTTTGAGTTGTGAATTTGAATCTGAGCCTCAAATAGAGCAGCCATACATCAGATAAATGAGCCTTTTGAGGTGCAGTGATAGAGGTGAACTTTTAATAAGGTATTTGAGTTGATAAGGTCTGTATCCTTTGATACTAGAGAGAAGATGTGTACATTATGTGTTTTGATTTTTTTTCTTTCTTCGCAATAGTCGTATGTAGGCTAGTGGTATCACTTTGAAGGTTTACAGCGTGTTTTAAATCAGATGAGAGGGTTTAATGTGTGTGTTATCTCACCATGATGGCTCCGCGGTGAGAGCATTGGCACGGAGAACTGAAGTCTGTATGAAAATAGTTATCAATAAAAAGAGCTAGTTTTAAAAATACATCTCTACATTTCATTGAAATACGGCAAATCAACAAACTAGTATCTGCTTTTGATGCCACTTTTGAGACGAAAGCAGTATATTGCGAGTGTAATGGGCGCTTAAAGTTTCTGAACTCTTTGTGTTTGTGTAGTTTCTGTTTCATCAATTACACTAACTATCACGTCAGGTTTTTACACAAAATAAGAAGTAATGTTTTGACAACTTTACTAATGAGCATAGAAAAGTATTAAAATACCATTTCGCAAGGTAAGTTTTTATTCAAGAATAATTTTAAGAATACTCTCAAGAACTCCCCTAATTTATTTCATGACTACATTTTAACAAAACAAGAAGAAAAGTGTTTC
Source organism: Deroplatys truncata (assembly GCA_030765065.1). NCBI lineage: Eukaryota > Metazoa > Arthropoda > Insecta > Mantodea > Mantidae > Deroplatys > Deroplatys truncata. The sequence continues at coordinate 211,936,696 of CM060978.1, read as the reverse complement.
ATTTAATTTTTTTCAAACTTTCTCTTCTTTGAATTCCTTGCAGATCCTTGAAGATGACTGTCCCTCCTCAACATCCAACAGTAGTCGGCCATCATAGTTTCATTCCATCTCCCCTGGTACCTCCTCTTCATTTACTTAATATCTTGGTGAACACGTTCACCCTGCTCTTCACTATAATGTCCCAAATTTTCTGGAAGTAGTCGATATGTGACTGCATAAAATGCACCTTTACACTCATGTTACAACCCATCTTCTTGAAATTTCCACCATTGTTTCGACAATGGCCTTGTAATTAGGATCTTTGTTATTGCCTAAGAAGTTTACAGTACCTGATCGGAAGGCGGTCCATGCTTCTATTTCTCTCTCATTCATTGTCTTCTCAAAATCTTCATCCTTCATCAATTTCTTTGAGGACTAACAAACATTTCAGCCTTTAATTTGTCTTGTGTAATGAAGGGAAATTTCTTGAAAAGGTACCTGAAGCAGGGCCCATCCTGTGGTAGAGCCCTTACAAATTGCTTCATCAAGCCCAATTTTATGTGTAGTGGCGGAAGCAATATCTTTATATCTCTATATTTTTGAGGTGATATTGTGAAAAAACTGTAGGTGATAGAAAAAAAACTAAAAGCAGTTCTGAAATCAGCATAAAAAGTGAGTCAGAATCACTCATTAGTTTTTAGTCATCCGATATCATGCAGACTAGTGTTATTAGTGGGTTAATTTTATGAATAAGTCTAAAATTGAAGAAAGGGCCTTTTACAACAAGTTATGCATGTATCAGAGATCAAATAACTTGCGAAGCAAAATAATATTTGCTTTCTGGCTGAATACACACTTTCATCAAAACTCCCTCCCTTTATTACACAAACGTTTGGATCCATAAACTCTTCTTTCTTTGTCTGGGTATCCTTTTAACATTTAATTATGAAACAAAGAAAACAAGTGAAACCAGCATACCAAAGGGAAATTGGAATGGAAACACCTAATCCTACCCAAAAAAAGCTAGAACGCACAAAAAATTTTGGAAGTCACAATGACACGGAATGAGAAAAGCGCTTAATTTATCTTGGTCATCAGAAGCCCCAACATTTAAATATTTTTTTTTCTGGAAAACTTAGGATTTGCATACAATGCAATGGAATAGTGCCTCTAAAAGTTAATTTATAAAATATGTCCATTGAATAAATAAAACATAGTATTTGCTGTTTATGATGAACACTGCATATTTGTAAGCTGAGAAATTTAGGTATAAATCTTTATAAAGTATTCATAAGTAATTAAGAACAATAAAACGACAAATATTAGGCATTTCTTTTACTTTATTTCATCACTGTTTTCGCCTTGTAGTATGAATGTAGTATGCAGTGGTTTCAATTTTTACCTTTAATGAAGCCTTTTCAAATTAACTCTAAAGTTCAGATAAAATGCATTTGTGTATTAAATTTTCAGTGAAACAAGCAATGTTAAACCGAATTCACGCTGATTTACTCTAAGCGAAATATATAAATACTTCACACTCAACTGCCTACCGCATGACCACTGCATCTTCTATCTTCGCTCGTTCTGGGTAGATGGCAAAAATGTGGTGAGCCCAGGAAGTCCACACAACCTCTATGGCGCAGTTTACTTGATCATAATCTGTCACATCCTAATAAAATGTCCCCAAGCACTTCACGAAACTTAATACACAGTGTACTAGACCTCAGAGGAGAAACATCCCCATTTTGTGACCGAGGTTCTAAACGAAGCCCCTCTTACGGCAGTTGTCGCAGGAAACCCTCCAAATAAAATAACACAATTACTTCTAGTTATTTTTTTCAAAATGTGTGAATATACTCTTGAACAATTTAAGTATTGTTAAGACTAGATTTTAACAGCCCATCACACACCTGGTACCAATGATATGTGAGGCAATTCGTTTTGTATTTCATTTAGCATCTAGGTACAGAACTTCAAAACTTATGGAAATATTTTATCTACATTAATATTGTGATCAAGCTCCATGCCGAAGTTATCACTTGGGTGGCATGTCTAACAAAGCCTCCATAAACACTCTCACTTGTATATAATCTAACGTGCTCGTGAGTAAGAGACAATGAGATAGTGAGTTTTTTATGCGACATGAACTGCTATTCTACGAGTGAGTTTGTGACGTATAGTGTGCTGCTGTTGCGTCTGTTTAGTGAATTATTGGGTTCGACGTACCAGCGAGTGAGGCGGAAGGAATAAGAGGATATTTCGCGCGTTTCATTATGCCGCTACGCGCAAGGATGAGTGATGTGACAGTGAAAATTGAACTGGGTCACATTTAGTGAAGTGACAGTGGCAACGAAGTGAAGTGAAAGTAAAACAGAACAGTCACTATTCACTGTGCACACAGAGCGTTACGTACTCAAGAATTCGGATGACGCGAAATCAGGGGACTTTGGACGCCATATAATTGGTCTACCTGTATTGTATCACTTGCAAGTACTGCTCAAATAAGCAATGACATCACTTATCCACTAAAGTGCCACACAACTACGATACGGTACATTTCTGCTGCATATTATTATGCACTGCCATGTTACAATTTGAAATTCTAGCAGATTGCTGAGCTATAAGCGTCGTTTTCACATTCTCTACCACGTTTCAAGTAGATAGAGGTTTTATTCCACAAAAAAGTTTTATTTCACCGGAAATACATGCTTTGAAGCCTCCAGAAATAAAAGGATTTCTAGAAAAATGTCCGTAGTGAACAACATAACTCAAAAAGAAACGTTGCTTAAATACCAAACGAAGATTTTCGAGAAAATCCTCCCAACCCCAAACTAACTTTTCATGGAAAAGTTTTCGAAAAAAGTTTGTTCTCAAAAATGGCCTTTAACGATTTTTATTAAGAATATTATATATTTAAGGTATTTACATGAGAAATAAAATGTATCCTATAAGTTTTCTGTACATAGCCTGTGAAGTTCACTTTGTTCGGAAGGAATTTTGTATAACTGGTAAACGTTAAGAGGTAGACAAAAACGTGCTACAAAAAAATTTTAGATCTCTTTAAAAATACAATTTAGTTTAAATAACCTTCCTTTTGGTATCAGCCAAACTTATATCCTTTATGTTGGTTACAATTGTTTTCTTTTAAATCCCTCTTGCCGTTCACTTGCTTCTCACGATGTTACGGAGTTGTATGGAGTTTCAAAGTTATAGCTACTAAACACCTGACTATCGATTCGGTTTATTCTATCCCTCTGGTACCTGCTACAAAAGGCGGCTGGCCCCATAGCTTAGTCGCTAGAGCACCTGCCTGATGTGCTAGGAGTCCCGGGTTCGATTCCCAGCTGGAGGGGTGGGAATTTTTCTCTCCCAGAGTCTGGAAGGAAGGATGAATGAGAGTGTAAATGATTTAATGGTTAAAAACCAAAGATGCAAGAAACCAAACGACAAAAGATACACGCGGCAATAAGTTCCAAAGGAAATCCGGCGATAACACAAAGGCAGGGTATAAATGGAACTAAAAAAATGCGTAATGAAACTAGATCTGCAAATGTTTATCTCCATCAACATGAAGCAGATGAGAAAACAAGTTTATGGTTTGTCGAAGCTATATAACAATAAATGATAATGGGTAAAGAAAGCTACGTGAATATAACGCTTCAGAAATGTTATTCTATTTGTTACTAATGAAATTCGTTTGTTTCTTATTCATTTCCAATGACAATATTAAACTCCCATTCTTCTAGTAACGTATTTATGTTTTACAGAAAAATAAATAGAAGTATGCCTAAATTAATTAATATAAATATACCATCGCTGAATATTTATATTAATTTCTCCAATACTACACATGAAAATATTTATCTTTTATTAGGGGAATAAATAAGTCACAAAGATAGGCCTATAGTCTTTATGTTGTAAAGCGAACAAATCTTTCTTTTTCATTCAAGTTACTACGCGGAAACAAATTACGCTATCAAAGTTTATCGAGGTATCTCGAGTTGAAGGATGCTCCCAGATTTCGCTCACCAGATTTATCACTTTCGTTTCTTTCTTTCCCTCTTATCTCCCAGTCATTGTATTTTTGTATCTTGTTCCGAGTGCAGTACTGTCTGTAAATGAACACCCATCTTTTGTTGTCAAATCCAATTAAAATATTCGGAAAGTGAGGAAAATAAACATTTTAAAGCGTAAAAAGGATTGGAAAACCAAGGAGATTATAAGAAAGCTTTAAGATGAGAAAACAGGAAAATGTGAATTATGAGAAGAGTAGGGGGGAAAAAGCATTACAAGAGTGAGCTAAAATTAATTTTAAAAATATGATAGCGAAGATGGATGGCGGAGGGAGGAGAAGGAATTATGTAATATGAGAGGACGTAAACTTTACATTAAGGGATGGGACAACAGCTCATCAAGGTGTTTTTGTTGATTAACCCGCTAGAAGAAGCGAAGCTAGAGTAACTGTGGTAATCCAAACAGTTTCTCTTTTTCGTCTTCTTTATTCTCCAGAAAGAGGAACTCTGCAACACTGGTAATTTAACGATGGTAATAGGCTATGTATACTCCTCTTATCTGCTGTATTCCCAAGGTGCAACAAAACAGTAATGCAATAAACGCATTTGTTTACGCGGTGGTGTGTTCACTTGATAGTATGGAGTACGGTCTCGTACTCTGAAAGGCGAGATCACCTTTACAACTCAGGATTTACTAATACTCTTGGTACGCATTGTATACATAATCTGTGTTTCTTCCTTACTCATGATTCGGCGTACTTTAATCCAACATAGTAACAACGTTGTCGAAATACGGTGGTTATGGCATGACTTAGTTATTTTGCGTAAGTGTGGATTAAAACTGGAATAGGTGAATTCTCATTTGCTTCTATAAGACCATCCCTGGCGACCGCACACTCCGACCATGGGTTTTTTATAGTTTCCCCGGGTCGGTAGGCATATGCTGGGGTAGTTCCTCTTCTAGCAGAACATTCCTGCTCCTCATTTCCTGCACCCATCATCTCCTTCTTTGTGAAGGAAACAAGGCATTAATAGCGGATATCTCGGAAATGGCTGATGCCACAAAAAAGTTATTTGAAAACAAATTGTGTACTTTAAAGATATTTACATTTTTGTATAGCGGTTTTCATCTATCGCTTAACGCTTACCAGTTACACAAGATTATACAAAACTCCTTCCGAATGAAGACTTCGGAGGCTATTCCCAACAAATTAAAATATATAAGTTTTATTTACCTTGTAAATGTCTTTATTATATGGCATTTTAATCAATCGTTAAGAGAAATTTTTATAAAATAAAAGTTTGTATTTATCCGACTTTTAGTTTTAGAGCTACACTGTTCACAAACACATTCTCTAAAAATGCTTCTGTTTGGATTCAGGTGTCGTCAAAACATGTATTTCCAGTGAAATCTCGATATCGAATTTTTTGGTGAAACGCAATACCTTCTTTATCTACTTGGTACGTGGTAGAGAAAGTAAAAAGTAACATTTTGGATGTCGACTACATTACTGATTGAACTCCCACATTTTTAAAAAGGAGAAAGAACGTAATCTCCCAGTAACGCAGCTCCTATGAATTATTAGTCTTTATCCCTGAACGTGCACCCGCAATTCAGATTCTGTCATAGTTGCTGAAGCTGGAGTATCTGCGCGTATCGCATCCTTAATGAGCCTTCAAGTAAGCGTCAACATTTTACATCAGAAAAACCTGTCAACCCTGCTGTCAGTGCTTCTCTACGTAACCTGAATAAGGAAAACCACAGGTCTGCAGCGAGTCACTTCTCACAGATGTGTAGGCCTAAGCGATTGTTATGCTGATGCGCTTGGGAACAAGTAATTAGAGATGGGCAGAAAATAGCGTAACGGTTACTTTAATGCAACGATTATGAAAGTAACGGGTACAAAGTAACTAGTTACAAAATGAGTTATTCCCGAGGTCGCGAGTTCAAACCCAGCGGTGGGCGATGGATCTTATCGGGCGTAAAATCCTTAGCATGGCTTCCTTCTGAAGGAGGGTAAAGTCGGTAGTTCTGTGTCGTAGATTTACGGCACGTTAAAGAACCTCAAGCCTGATAGAGGTCTTTGAGCAAAATCCCGGTATTTCACGCCTAATACAGAATGGGAGGCTAAGCACCATAATAATTAAAGAGCGTCCATAAATAAACCTCAGTTTAATTTTATTAACAGTTACCAAACTAACGAAGACAACAAAACTGATGTGCAAACCCTAAGGACGAAAGTAATCTTCGCATGCTGTGACACTGTCAAGTAACATAGCTCGATGAAACTTGAATCATACATAGAGGGAATTGCTACGGTACGCTATAGTAGGCAACTAAACGAAATATGCAAGGAGACGAACAGAAATGCCACTTTTATTTATATACCATAAGCTACACTAAAGTCAATACGACATATGATGGCTCTCTTAGATTTACAGAAACAGATACATGGTGCTTAAAAGCGTGTACGATCACCACGGACAGCAATGCATGCTGTTCATCGTGTTCCCATGCTGGCCACAAGGTTGGTAAGCAGTTTGAAGCAGTATTTTTAACACTTAAATGATTTCAGTCTAATTATATAATATATAAATTCAATAATAACCCGCCTTAAAGCAATATGTGTATGTAACAATATATAAAAAGTGTATATTACAGCTATTTTATGTTTTTATATTATTTTATACATGTTTAATAATGTTATGTGAATATATTACGTAATTTAATAATGTAGGAGCTGTGAGAATAATAGGTTAAAAGCTGCTAACAATGAGGTAACGATGAGGCAACCTTGAGGCAATAATGAATATGAAAGCTTAACAATGCTACTTGTGATTCTTGGAAGCAATAATGTAATTTTTGTGACAGTTTATAAAATAGCCAATCAACAACCATAAAAAAGCTTTAGCTAAATGAAGGTATACTATTGGACTAGGATTAGCCAATCAGAAACTAAAATGAAGCAAAATTTACAAATTCAGAAGTCAGTTGCTTGTAGACAGCGCTCCTAACCGGACGCAAGATGCGTCTTCGAGAAATTAAATACGTATTTTGTGCGAGACAAAAATAGTTTGTGTTAAAAAGCGCAAGTAATTAATAAAACATCTCACAGCTCTCTACATCAGTGAAGTGTTATTTAAATCGTGTCAAGCATTAGTAAAAGGAGTGAAGTAAAATTATAATCTATGCAAGTCTACATTCTTCAATCGCACCACTCCCTGCTAACACATTCATGTCTCTAAAAAATATAAATACTGACGCAGCCGATGCAAACATAAATATATAATATTTAAACAAACAGTCAAAATTACAAAGTTAATATTTTTTAAACATTTGGGGCAAAGGCCACCGGAAAGTACATTTTTGGGGCGAAGGCTACCGGAAACCTTTTACCATACGTACGGTTGCAACTACTTCAAGTTCGGCTCCCCAACAGTCGAAATACAATACAACACCTATCTCAATTTCTTTTGGTAGGGCGTTCCATTCCTCCACCAGCGCTGTTTACAAGCGTTGGATGGTCGTTGGTGCATGTAGATGTGCTGCAATGCTTCTTCCCAAAGCATCCCACACTTTTCTATGGGATTTAAATCGGGGGAACGGACAAGTCAGTCCATTCACCGAATATCCTCTCGTTCCAAGAGATTCACAACCTCCGCTGTTCGATGCGGTCGCGCATTGTCATGCATAAAAATGACGTCAGGGCCGACTGCACCCCTGAAAAGACGCACATGGGAAGGAGTACAGTATCACAATAACGTAAGACCACTGAGCGTACCGTGTTCAAAGATTTGGAGATCGGTGCGCATATGCAACATTATTCCTCCCCAAACTATAACACCCGGACCACCAAAACGATAAGTTCAAGGATGTTGCTGGGTTCCTTACGTGTTCCCACCTCTCGCTAGATGCGGGTACGTCGAGAATCACCTTAGACTGAATCTGCTCTCATCCGAGAAGTGCACGCGACCCCATTCCTCTGTGGTCCTCCGTGGTCTAGTGATTACCATGCTAGCCTCTAGTTTCCGAGGTTGCGGGTTCAAATCCAGCGGAGGGCGATGGATTTTTTCGGGCGTAAAAATCCTTAGCATGGCTTCCTTCGGAAGTGAAGTAAAGCCGGTGGTCCCGTGTCCTAGATTTACGGCACGTAAAAGAACCTCAAGCCTGATAGTTGTCTCTGAGAAAAATTACCGGTCTTTCACGCCCAATATAGAATAGGACGCTAAGGCCCACAGCAGTTAAAGAGCGTCCATAAATAAAACAATTTAATGTGACCCCATTCCTCGTTGGTCCAATTTTGATGCTCTTGGGACCATCGCAAAACGGTGCCACCGAATGTCAATGGAACACAACGTACTGGCCGTCGGGCAAAGAGACCACCTCTGTGTAGTCGCCGTGCCACTGTATCGTGAGATTGCTTGCCTACCTGTCCTGTTAAATTTAGTTGCAACTGCACCCGCTGTTTGGCGTGGATCCCTTTTTGCCTGTTGCACAATGTAGCGGTCAACTGCTGATGTAGTTGAGCGTGGTCGACCACCACCTCTCCTTGGGACAGCAGTGCCTGTGGTTTGGAAGGTTCCCCATGCACGTGAAACAATGTTGTGAGCAATTCCAAACTCCTGAGCAACACTCGTCACACTTCGCCCTTATTCAACATTCTCGATGATTTTTCCCCGTGTGAAGTCATCCAAATCGTGTCTACGGGCTATGTTGCAATGAAGAACACTATAGTGCACCGTAACAGCTCGCTAATTCACACACCGTCTTGCCCTGTTTCGTCAACTGCCCCGTGTTGAGGAACCAGACCCATTTGGCAATTTTGGCTCGCTACACTCACGCCATGTGATGTCCAGCTTTCTGTGTACGTGTTAGAGACCTCTGGCAAAATCCTCCAGCACCTTCATCTATTTCCACCAAGTTGTTCATTTGTTATGTTACTTTACCCATCTTGTCAGTGTAGTTATTGGTTACTGAAGAAACGAGACGGTTAACGGGCCTGGATAACATCATTCACTGCATGTGCATGGCATTGGTATCACTTATGAGAACTAGTTACCTCTATATTCGTTTACAACTTGAGTCATCCTCGCACGGAGCTGCAAGTACATGTTTGTTTATTACAGCGTGTTGGTTATCCCTTCGAACAGTCAGCTCAGTCAGCACTGCATTTAATTAAGTTGTTTATTCACATACGCTTATAGGTGTAGGAGTTTTTATACATTGCGGTTAGGTGACACTGAATAAACACCAAATGCTGTTTATTAGCAAAATATGCACGGGCCACCGAGCTCAAACGAGATCGTTCATATTAAAATGTATTTACATCTAATCGTTATTACTGGTAACCGTTAATGTGATGTAACTGCGAACGTGATATGCATGAAAACAAAAGCTTAACGGTTATATGTAGCGCTACTAGTAACGATTAACGCACTATAACTGCTACAGTTATAACTCAAAAATAACTGTTTGTCACAACGCTGCAAGCCCCGAAGTTTAGGTATACCCTTCTTTGAAATTTTTGAAATACAAAATTTAATTTGATTTATTTGAAATTCTATACAGCAATCAGGGTCTTTGTGTATAAATGTATACCAAATGTCATGCACGTTTTTAAACTCGTTCCCGAGTAAACAATATTTATTACTTTATACTGTTTTGAAAAATCACTCCACACGTGGATTTCATTATTTTTTTTGAAGAAATTAATATTTTAAAACTTAACCATATAATAGTATATTAACACACTTCAGATATGAATTTATACTTATTCTCCTAAATATGACAGTTCAATTTTTTCCTAAAAATGTGCGTAATATGAATACTATAATTTAACATCTGAACTATGTATGGTAACAAAAGTTCATTTTATTTTTCTCCTGTTATTTAGGTTAGCTTATACAACGGATGGAGACACCTCGCATTGTGGACCTACGTAGATCTATTGTAGCTAACACCCCCCCAGGAGGAAGGAATGAAGTGAAGCAGCCATAGGAGGCTACAGGGCGCAGGCAGCCCACAGAGAGGTAAGTCACTAACAGTAGCTCGAAGACCGATCCCACTGCTGGAGTTGCCTAGATAGGACCCATGGACCAAGCAGCCCTCTAGTGTCCACAAGGACTACTCTTTCCTTTGAGCAAGCATCCGCGCCATCTGCCCGGCACCGCCATACACCATCAAACCTAGAAGTACACCTGAAAGATGAGAAGGAAACGGAATGAAAGGGAAATGATGAAAAAGAAATCGTGATAGACGAGAAACAACCCAGCATTCACCTACCGACCAGGGAAAACCACGAAAAACCAAAGGTCTGAGTGAACGTTCGAGGGGAATGGCACCCGGAACTACTCAAATGCGAGTCTCGCGCGTTAACACGGAGCCATTTCTCTCGATTTCCTTTATTTACAAGGAGGTACACAAAATTTCATTCGTTTTAGCCGAAAATTACATCGTGTTGAACAATTTCAAAATGAGAATGTGCCAACAAATTAAAATATAGAAAAGAAGGTTTGCAAGTTATAACGCTAAAACAACACTGATTCTGACAGTACATTTTATGCATCGAAAGCATTTAATGCGTATGCAGGCCCTCCTCCGTCTTTTTCTGCTCCTCTGCAGCTAATTTAGTATTTGAAGAATCCTGATATCTTTCTTGAATGTTTTGCTACAAACATAGCTTTTATTACAGATTTATAATAATTATTTTTACAGATAAGACATTTAAATCGTTATAAGATACTTTAAAGGATCGTATACCTATAAAACCTACATAGAACTAACAGGGTTTGCGAGTTTAAAAACACCAAAATTCATATTTAAACATTTTGGAAGTTTTGGGTCTAATTTTTTCCACAAATGGGCATCGTTGGCGGCTTTGTAGTGGGTGAAGTAAGGGATCGCACGTGAGTACCACTGCTAGTCTGGATGTTCGCATGCGGGCGAGTTAGATATACTGGAACTCGAGCGATATCCCTCTCAGTAATTCGGATTGGTATAGCTAACGAAGTGGTGCATCATTTCCTGTTCAAACACCCAGTGTGACCAGACACAAGATGAAGGTTCAATCTGTTTGCTTCACTGGTGTTGTTGCCACACGCTGTTACGCAGCCTAAGTTCGAGTGCTATCCCACTATGGAGTGAGTGATACGAGTGAAAATGTGTTCTTAAAAGCAGTTTATCAGTTAGAACATAAAGCCGAAAGAAGCGCTGTGTGGAAGCGGTTCGAGATTACTGATGAGTAAACGACATAAGTAACAACAACACTGTGTTCAAGCATTCCTGGATTTAATTCTATTTTTATACTATTTGATGTTTAGTATTTTAAAATATTAAATGCTCTCAAGTATCTTTAGTTTCCCCATTAGAGGTTTTTGTCAATACGGAATTTATTCTCAAATTTATTAACTTATATCTCACTAAAGCAAACGGCAATTTTAAGTACAACAAATCTTTGATTTTCATTAGTGAACCTTAATTGTGTATAGGTAGGTTTCATGTAAAGCTACAACTTTTGGATTAATTAATGTTAATTTATGTTAAATATTGGTACAAAATAATTTACTTTAATGACAGTTTTGCAATTTCTTGAGTTTGAATAATAAAAATTATTTAATCTATTACATTACTTATAGTTTGTAATGTTTATTTAGTTAAGAGACATTAGTTGAGTTCCTTTTTCTTCGCACAGATATTGTCAACGAAGTTGCATATAAAACTGTATAGTACTTATTTTGGAACGCATTTAAATACAACTTTTGTTTAAATGTAATAGTAGAAGAAAACGTGACAAATGTGAATATGTGTTATCATAATGCAGTGAAAGGAGTTTTGATCGTAACAGTAAATAGAAACGAAGTCGAAACCCCGTAACATGGCATATACTATTGCCATTCATTTGCTTTAACGTACTGAAGCAACACGCCTGACAAAAGAGCTACGATATGAACTGTTGAACGAGCGAATACTCGAACGAAAAGCGACGCATTTTCCATGAGAACGCAAATGAAGCAGAAGCTTAACCATAGCTCGGTATATTCATTGATGCTTTTCGAACGAGTTGGGCGCGAAGAAACGTGCGAGTCTCATTATGTACCGTACAAAACGAATGAGTAAACGTATGCCCTTGACAGCTCAAGAGTATATGTGGATATAGCAAGCGGAGTTGTAATGTGTGCTTCCTTCACATTCTCCCGGAGTAAAGGTTTGAAGGAGGGGCCACCAAAAACGGGGTAGAGCACCGCAAGTAGGCCACAATGGCCTTTTTTGCGTCTACCGTGAGGGAGGGATGAGGGAAAGGACCCGAAGGGCGACCAGATCTGGATGAAGATAGGTGCAAGCATGAACGGGTCCCCAACATTTCTAGATTGAACGATCCGACGCCCCCAGGACTTACACACAAGCTCCTAACACGCGGGGGTTCCCCAAAGGAGCGGCCTCCAACCGGAGGCAGGTCCTAACTGAGCAGTTCGGCAACGACACCAGGGAAGAATCCGCTACAGAGCGCAAATCCATCGTCCAGTCGTAACCCCCCGAACACGTTGCCTTGTCCCACAACTCCGAAACAGCGATGATGGGTAGTGGTAGAAAATGAACTACACCAGCATTGGCCTGCTGATCCGGGGAAACCACGAAAAACCCATGGGTTGAGTGAGTGCTCACCGGGGATCGAACTCAGGACATCCCGAATGCGAGTTGCAGACGTTACCGCGGCATCACCTCGCTCGGTTTCTTCCGGAGTACTATGGGGTAATCCGGGGAATTGAAATACACGAATGGAAGCGGAAAAAGCGCGCCTAGCATCTGTCGCAATGTTTCATGAACAGCTACGTCTAAGTTACTGGAAGGAACCTAGTGAGCTAGATTAGGACAGAACGTTATAACGAATTCCTCCAGACACTGGATACATTTACCCGCTTGACATTAGCAGTGCCACAAGGCCGCTTCACCACATCCTCAAGGTAATCCAGACTCCGCGAGGTAACGTCATACGCAACAATATCAAATAAACATGTTAAGCAATGCTAGGTGACCCAAACGGCAGATAGAGAATAAGGAGAAGAGTATTTTAACGTAAATAAAAGCGATCATTGTCTCTAGGAGGTAAACAAATTACATACATTACCAAGACAAAAGGCCTTTGTACTTTTACACAAAAATAAGCCTACATAATTTGAAAGATCGATAGGGTGCTTTGGTTTTAGATTTAAACAAATTAAATCAAATTTTTAAGATGCATTAACTGAGCAGGATGGGTTAGGCGGCAACGTCTATGGCCTGCATTCTGGAGGTACCGGGTTCGATCCCCGGCGACAACAAACTCTGACCCATGGGCTTTTTCGGGGATTTTCCCGGGTCGCCAGGCGTATGCTGGAGTGGTTTCTTTCAGCCCGAATTTCCTGTCCCCACATTTCGTTCCATTCATTATTTCATTCATCCTTCATCCCGTTGGTCTCTTTCAGGATGGAATTGTCGGTGATAGTGTTTCGGTGCAGCATGGCAGGGGAAAGGGATGTTTTCTATAAACTCGTCCGTTTCTCAGCTTTTGGCTAGCTGCCAAACTCCCTTGAGGGGCGTTGTAACCCCTCTGTGTGGGGCGACATCCCCGGTCACCTGTCTGTCTGCGGTGTGTTCCAATAATTCGATACCGATATCTTACCGCAAATACATGTTTTGAGGTGCTCTAAATTCAAATAAAGCATGCGCGTCTGCCTGTGAACACCATAAATCAAGAATGAAAAGCCGGATAAATACCAAACTTGGTATTTGAGTTTAGTATCTTCCAAAGATGCGACACGAAGATTTTCAAGAAAATCCCCATCCCAGACTATCCTTTACATGGAACATTTTTCGAAAATTTTGATTTTCTCAAAAATGGCTCTAACGATTTTGATCAAAATATCATATGTGTAATGTAATTTCACGGCAAATGAAATGTATATCTTGAATTTGCTGGTAATGCCCCCAAAAGTCCTCTTCATTCCGAATGGCTTCGCATAACTGGTCAACCGTAAGAGAGACAAAACTTTACTACACGAAATAAGTAAATCTCTTTATAACACACAATTTATGTCTCATACATTTTTTTTTTTTGGAAGAGTGACCCATTTCCAAGATATTACTAGTTATATGATTGGATTTTCCAATACGTATACCTTTTTTCAATGTAAATTCGTTATTTTTTTATGTCCTGGACATGCAAAAAGAATGTAATACTCCACATAGCAAACAGCTCTTAAAAGATTTGGCTATCGCTTAAAGCCTACGATACTGCCCTTGCACCTACAAGATAATTAGCAATAAAATAATTTCTGCAAATGCTTGTCTCGATTAACATGAAGTATTTGGAGAATAAGCATTTTTAAAAATAGTTTGTATAAGAGTAGGGAAAGTCATGCGAGTGCAACGCATCAGATTTTTTAACCGAACATTAGTCCGTGATCCCTACATAGCCATAGTCTTACATAATTGAACCCTGAATTTTAGAAATCCCATATTTCAAAAACTGTTTCATTTAAGAAAGAAAATTCTGCAAAGAGAATTCTTTTGTCGTACATAATATATTCTAAGAGATGTTTTCTGACTTTATATATTTCAAGGCTATGGACAAAAATATGCTAAAACTCGTTGGACATGAGGTGATTCTGAAATGCCTGAAAACTTCTCAAAATTTGTGTTTTAGGCTAAATAATTAATTAAAATGGACTAAAAGTAATAGAATCCCAAAATTAAATTTAAATATTACTTTATTTCAACTATAATAACAGAGAAACATGTTGAAAATCTTCAGATCATCTTACATTAATTCTCAAACGTTTCATGCTTTAGTGGTGGTGGACCAAGTGTAGAGTTCATCACAAAAGTCTTTGTTTCAACAGTGTCAGCCAAATAAAGTCTTACTCGATATTTTCTATTTTATGTAAACTTATTGGCAGTCTTCCTTCAGGATAAGCTCGTTCAGAGGTAGGGTAGGTATGTTGTTTCTTGCGATTCTGTCAGCGCAAAGACGTACTCTCCTACTGAACTATCAATGAACATTTTACGTCTTGCAGCCGTGAATTGCGTAAAATCTGCAACGTTGAAGTGTGCTTGTTATCTCGCGGTGTACCCTTTCTGCTTATTTTAGAGGAAATAAGCGATAGAATGTTGGTTACTATTTCTTGAAGCCATAAGCAACACTGAGACGCATTCACCTCAGACCTATTGTTAAACTTGAGAGCTTTACCACCTCCACATTTCCACAAGTTTAAAACGTTCAGTGCTGTTATTTAGAACACATTCTGAATTAATTTCAGAAATTCTATATATTATCTGGATATAGGGGATTTCTGTACTTTGCCCAAACTTGAACATTAGAACAATTCTGTTTTAACGAAAAGTAATTTTGAAAAAATAGACATGTGGCGTTTCTGAAATTCACGATTCAATCCTGTAGTTTTATAGGCGTGTTACTGTTTCCGGAAACTTTTGGTAACAATTTTTAAGGAATTACGTGAGAAAATGTTATAATATAATTTAAGGAAATCATTCATTCTATTTTTTAATATCTATACAGGTTAGGCGATTTAAGTTGAGACTGTGCAATATTTCCAATACTAAGCGTTGTAGAAAGAAATGTCTCGAGTAAAAGTGCTTGATATTATGGGGAAAGTAAATGCCATTAGTCGTGTTTTGTTTGGAGGACGTTATGATAGTCATTATGATAGTTTTGGAAATATTGTACAGTCTCCATCTTAAAACTAACTCTCTCTAACTCTCTCTAACGCTCTCTAACACTCTCTCTCTCTCTAACTCTAACTCTCTCTCTCTCTCTTTCTAAGAGCATTCTTACCTTCTGAATACTACTCTAATTTCTTTCTTTTCAGCCTACCCAGTACTGAATACAATTTATTCTTCGCCCTTTGCGTTTTCCTTCTACAGTCTCCTCGCCACACAGAGAACGTCACTTATAAATATTTTCTAAAGTTCATTTCAACCAAGAGTATTTTTATACTTCCTACGGAGGGTATGCACTTTAAATATTGTTTTTCGTGCACCACGAGCACGAGTTGTTTTACGACTAAGCTTTACTGGCATTTATCGTCCATGTCCTCGAAGTTTGCTTCAACATTAAAACATTAACGTTTCCCCAGATGCCATAGAGCGAACGTTTGGACTTGTTGGGTGGTCGAGTATTACCAGTAACGGATGTAATTTATGATCTCTCCAAGGTATTGAATAGTAGTTAAACTTTTCCCTAACAAATGGAACAAAAGCGCACGATAAAGTTATACTTTGCCTTGATGAATGACCCAGTCTTTTTACACAAGTGCTCGTTCAAGAACTATGAAACAATTTTGGTGCGCCATTAAACTGCTCATAATTCTTTACACATTTCTAAATACACCAAAAATTGTTAGTGTTCTAAATGTATGATCTCAGAAATGTCATTTTGTTAATTCCTGACGACTTTGTCTTTTCCAATCTTAAATGTCCAATACTTTTGTGCTTGCCTTCATTTCAAAGGGTCCATTAGTTACCTGCGTTATGATTATACTGCAAACATTCAATTTAAAACCGCAATCATTTTAACCTGGAAGAACTTAAAGACATATCTCTCCTTCTGACCTTGTTTCAAACATCTAAGGTTTTCATGCTGAGAGATACTTTTCGAACCGGTAATGCTGGTGTTCATAGTTTATGGTGAAACACTTCTTGGACTGCTGTATGTTCAGGAATATTCTTCCATACCATTACTTCTTTTGACGAATTGTTTTAAAATGAAAACAATACTATTACAATTATTATAAAACATCTGATGTGTTGCACTCACACGACTTTCTCTACTCTTGTACAAACTATTTTTACAAACGTTTATACTCCATCTTCTTCATGTTATCGAGATATCTTATTGCTAATTATCTTATAGGTGCAAGGGGAATATGGTAGGCTTTAAGCGATAGTCAAATCTCTTAAGAGCTGGTTGCTATGTGGAGCATTCCATTCCCTTTGCCTGTCCAGGACATAAAAATAAATAAAGAATAAAAAAACGAATAATTTCTCATTTGAGAAAAAGTATAAGTGTTGGAAAATTGAAACAATACAACGAATGTCTCGGAAATGATTCACACAAAAAATTGTATCTAACAAATTGTGTTTTTTAACGAAATCTACATTTTTTGTGTAGAAAAATCTATGGTTTACCAGTTATGGCAAATCCATTCAGAAAGAAGAGGACTTTTGGGGACATTCCCAGAAAATTCAAGACATACCCCTAGATTTTGTTTGTCATGAAAATCTTAAATCTATGGTATTTAAATACAAATCGTTAGCCATTTTTAAGAAAACCAAAATTTTCGAAAAATGTTCCATGTAAAGGGGAGTCTGGGATGGGGGATTTTCTTGAAAATCTTCGTGTCGCATTTGAGAGATACTCAGCATAAATACCAAGTTTGCTATTTATCCGATTTTGCGTTTTTGAGTTACGCTGTTCATAGACACCAACACACACACACACACACACACACACACACACACACACGAACCTTTTTTTAAATTGTTTTTTTTTATTATTCGGGTCTTCAAAACATGTATTGCCGGTGAAATCTCGGTATCGAATTTTATGGGAGGAATGCAAAATTTCCCCTACTTACTATACGTAGTAGAGAAAATAATTTTTTTTATTCAGAGGGCCTCAAAATATGCATTTCCGGTGAAATCTCGGTATCGAATTATTGGATGGAATGCAATACTTTCCCTACTTACTATACGTAGTAGAGAAAGTAAAAACTTAATGTGTTGCATGCACATATATTTCTCTATTCACTTCTCAAAAGTCTTCTTACAAACCATTATTATATTTCCTTTGTGTTAATCCAGATAAACTTTCATTGCTCATCTGCCCATTTTATTATAGGGTACAGCAGATATGTCGGTAGTCAATTTTTAAAAGGCGAGTTGTTTTGTGATGGCTTTAAATTTCCATGCTATTTGTATGACCAAAAAAAGGGGGGGAACATAGTACTGACCAGATGAGAAAAGTATTCACAAATTCAAACCAGTAACAAGGAATATATCTCTAATAGTTGAGAAGTTGGATGCCTCACTGTTGGAAAGCCAATTTGAAGGAGTTGTATTGTATTGTATTGTATTGTATTGTAGTTCAACTGTTGGGAAGCCAAACTTAATGAAGAAACTGCCCCACGTATGGTACAAAGTTTCCGGTGGCCTCCGCCCCAACGATCACTTTCCGGTGGCCTTCGCCCCAACGTTTAGGAATCAACTTTGTATTTTTATGTTTCTTTAAATATTATATATATTTATTTATGTTTGCCTCGACTGCGTCAGTATTAATTTGTAGAAACACGTATCTCTTAGCAGGGGGTGATGCGGCTAAAGAATGTAGGCTTACACAAATTATAATTTTTACTTCACTCATTTTATTAATCCTTCACACGATTAAATAACACTTCACTTATATACACAGCTGTGAGATTATTTATTAATTACTTGCACTTGTTAACACGTAAACTTTGTAATATTCTCGCCGTAATGAATTTTATGTGTCTCACTCTGAGCGAACGAACTGCTCGGGTACCTTACTTTCTAGCGACTGGCGTTTACCGCCTAAAATTTGTAAATTTCTGTATTTCAAGTCTTGATTGGCTACTCCAATAGAATCCTATTATTTAAGTTTCAGTTTTTCTGGTTGTTGATTGGCTATTTATAATTTTAAATGTTGCATTATTGTTCCAAGAATTATTAGTAGCATTATTAAACTTTCCAAATTCATTATTGCCTCAAGGTTACCTCATTGTTATCAACTTTATGCTTCTATTCTCACAGCTCCTACATTATTAAGTTACCTAATACATTCACATAACATTATTATACATCTAAACAATAATATAAACATATTACAATGATTGTTACATACATTTTATATATTATACACATTGATTTAAGGCGGGCTGTTATTTTTTATATTATATAATTAGACTGAAATAATTTAAGTGTTAAAAATACTGCCTCGTAGTTATAGGCAGAAAAAAATTGACAATTTTTTAGCTATAACGAGATTACTTTTTTGGGGGTGGGACATTAAGGTTTTACTTGTCTCTTAGCTTTTACGAATTGTGCAATATTTATTCGGAATGAAGAGGACTTCACACACCATTTGCAGAAAATTCCAGAAATATAATGTATACATATATTTTAGTTCTTATACAAATATATTAAACGTATGATTTCTTAATAAAAGTCTTTGCCGCCATTCTTGAGAAAATAAAATATAACGAAAATTGTTCCAGGAAGTGGTAGTTTGGGTTGGAAGGATTTTATTGAAAATCTTCGTGACGTATCGTTGGAATATACTAAACTTCAATATCAGTTTGATATTAATGGACTTTTCGTTCCTGGGTTACGCTGGTCATAGACAGCCACTCACCCGAAATTTTTCTAAAAATGTGATTGTTACATTACATGACTTTCTCTATCCTCTGTCGCTTATTAACGAGTATACAAAGTATTCCATGAAAGATTTTTTCCTATCCATTTCATTTAAATAAAGATAAACCTTTCCGGAAATAGCTGCATTACACATTTTGTTATACACAAAAGGTACAGCGATAGTCAAATGTCTATAACTGGACATTATATGATAACAAAATTCAATTATTTTTGCAATGATATAGCGAGAAACAACTGAAAATCAACGGGACTTTAAATAAATGGTTAAGTATTGAACAATTCGAAGCATTTATAAAGGATATCTCGGAAATGGCTACTGCCACAAAAAGTTGTTTGAAATAAGTTATATCCTTTAAATATATCTACATATTTTGTGCGTTACGTTTTCTTATATGGCTTAACGTCAACCAGTTATACGATCTTCTACAAAATTCCTTCCGAATGAAGAGGACTTCAAAGGCTATTCCTAAAATAGTCAAGATATAAATGTTATTTGTCATGTAAATATCTTAATGATCTTAATCTTATAATGATTTTAATCAAAATGGTTAGAGCCATTTCTTAGAATGTTTCGAATAATATTACATGCAAGGGGTTGTTGGGAGAACTTTCTTGAAAATCTTCGTCTCGTTTCTTTGGAAGGACTGAACCTAAATACCAAGCTGGTATTTTCCAACTTTTCGTTTTTCAGTTTTCCTGTTCACAGACACAAAGGATTTTTATTTGGTTTTAAGGGACCTTAAAACATGCATGTCCGGTGAAATCTCTGCATCGAAACTTTAGTGGAATGTAATTTCTTATCTACCTATTAGGTAAGTTGTAGAGAAATTAAAAATGCACTTTTGGATTCAGCGAATCTGAAAGTTTGTTTTCCGGTAAAATTGCGATGTCGAATTTTTGGGTGGAGTAAAATACTTACAGTTCGTATACGTAAGTAGTAGAGAAAGTAAAAATTTATCCAGTTAATTTTTGTGTTTATCGCTTATATTTAAATCCATGTTTACATAAAAACATTTTTTCTTTGCAATTATTATTAACCCGTGTTTGTGTAATACACAAGCGTGACTTTGAAGTAAGTACCGTTTTAACGTTTTGCCGCTGCAGCGCTGCAATCGTGATTGTGTAGTGTGCGGTGCCTTCCTCCATTTATAAGGAAGCCAGACGCAGCTGTGAGCGATCGTCACTCTGTGTTTTCCTGTTATCAGAGCATTTCGAAATATTCAAAACAATCGAACGACCCGCCGATTCTGAAGTCAATCAGTGATTTGTTTTTTGAATGTGAGAAATGCTACGATAGCAAACATTCATCTTAATTGTGTGACGTTTATAGAGAAACAATAATGAGTAATAATGCCCGGCCACACACAACCAAACAAACTTAAGATCTCATAGCGTCATTTGGATGGGAACAATTCGACCACCCTCCCTACAGTCCGGATTACGCACCAAGCGATTTGTATTTGCTTCTTCATGTAAGAAATTCCTTGTCGGAAAGAATTTCAACGACGATGATGCCGTGAAACGAAAAGTGCAGACTTGGCTTTCATCACAGGCGGCATCATTCTTTGATGAAGCCATACAAAGCTGGTTTCCTGTTATGACAAGTGTCTGAATAACAGCGGTGACCATGTGGAGTAGTAGTGTAAGATGTAAGGTAATGAACAATGATAAGGTGTTTGAAAAATAATGTTATTTTTTACAAAATTATAGGTACTTACTGTATTAGTAGGCATGCTTTTATAGTGTGTAGTTTAGAGTATTAAACACGTATGCCTTGTTTCTGATGGATAATGTATTTTGGGCTCCTTGCTTGTCTGCAACGACCAATGCAGCTTCAAGTAACGCACTAATGAAGCATTACGCCCACTGAAATATCCGAATGTTATGGAGGTAACTGTGAATGTAAACAGCTGCGAACTGTGTAGGAAGACCAACACAGAGGCGCGTTGGATCTAATGCACCTGCTAGCGTACTTTTAATTCATTCACGTTAATATGGCAAAACAAGGCTACATCTTTCAATAAAGCGCCGAATATTGATGTAAGAGCGAATATTCATTATCTACTACTGCACTCGGGTTTCTGTTAGGTCTACTCTAGTCCCGTTATACCTGCCATTAGCGGGAGTAAAATCACAGTTTCCTCTATGCCTCCTCCTATGCGCCCAGTCTTACAAAATTTGAGGTAACGATCTAAAGGGTTATAGGATCTGTGATTCCCAGTCAATATTAAACAGGAAGACTCTAAACCAGAGGTGGCCAACCTATTATGAGCTTGGGTCAGTAGAATTGATATACCTACTTTGAAAGATCATCTAAATAAATTTATATTGTAATTATTTAGAATCTGAATTAAAGTTATATAATCGTCGAGATGGCTCAGCGGTAACCTGTGAGGCTCAACCTCCCACTCTGACATTGGGTTTTTCGTGGTTTCCTCTGGTCAGTAGGGGAATTCTTGGTGGTTTCTCATATATCACGACTTCCTTTCCATCATTTCTCTTTCATTCCCTTTCGCTTTCACCTTTCAGGTGTGCTTCAGGGTTTCGTGGCGTATGGCGGTGTTGGGCAGATGGTGCGGATGCTTGCTCAAGGGAAAGAGTACTGAATTACAGGGCTGTATGGTTGACGGGTGAACTCTCGCCCTCACTGGGCAACTCCAGTAGAGGGACGGGTGTTCGAGCTATGCATTATTCAGCACATTCTCTAGAGTAGCTCATTTGTCGAGATGTAAATTATGGACGACTCATAACATACTTAAGATGCCAATGGTGCTTCTATATCTGGAAATGCTAGGACTTCCACGCGTCTCTGCGGCCTGTAGTCTCCTTGGGGTCCTTCACTTCATCCCTTCCTGGGGAATGGTAGCCACAATAGTTCTATATAGGTTGCAGTGTGTAAGGAGTCCCCCTTCGTTGTATAACCTATAACCTAAAGTATTATATAAGTATTAGTAAAATATCAGCTAAGCGTGTAGCAGTAAACTGATATATTGCACCGACTCACTCGGGATATTGCATCAAATTGCAATAAGTTTCGTAAGATGGGTAATGTAGGAACAACCGGCTTCTGGGGCACCAGGTTGCTTACTTAGCTTGCAGATACGTATATATTGGCCATGAATGTCGGTCATTCACACTCAATTATTCTCTTCAGCACGCCACAACGCCGGAATCGCGTCCGTCTGGGTTCCGAAACCCCGCCCTAATAAGCTAGCTTTTAACCTAGTGTAACAGCAAACACCAGCCAAAGCTTCCACTTAAGGGATGTGTAAACACGCTAAGTTCTTGCACGTACGACCCCTCTACCAAGGGGCCCCAACGCCCCTTCAATCGATTTAAGAATATAGCCTTAGTTTTCTACAACCCCCGGCTACTTATTTGACACCTCTCTCTTCCCCGAAACCCCGCAATAGACATTTGCACCCCGGTACCGATAGACTCTACCATCTGAGTCTATTCCCTTATACTCTCAGCCGCCGCGGGGCGAGCAGCCCTGAAGGTGAGCTACAATATTAAACACAATCTTTTAAAGTTCATTCAGTTATTCATATTATTCTCTTCCATTCTGAAAGAAAACCATATAATTTATTACTTTCTCTGCCAGTACATAGTAGGCATTTAAGGTATTGCATTCCATCCAAAAATTGGATACAGGGATTTCACACACATGTTGAGGCTCCCTGAATCCGAATAAATTATTTCTGGAAACATGTCCGTGTGAGTGTGTATGTGTTGTGTTGTGTTGTGTTGTGAACAACATAACTCAATATCGAAAAGTCGAATAAATACCAAACTTAGTATTTGAGTTCAGTATCTTTCATGGATGCGACACGAAGATTTTCAGGAAAATCTCCCCACCCCACTACCCTTTACACGGAGCATTTTTCAAAAAATTTAGATTTTCTAAAAAATGGCTGTAACGATTTTGAGTAAAACACCATATATGAAAGATATTTACATGCCAAATAAAATGCACACCATGAATTTTTCTGGGAATAGCCCAAGAAGTTCTCTTCATTGTAAAGGAATTTTATATAATCTTGATTAACTGGTAAACGTTAAGCCACAGACGAAAACGCACCACATAAAAAATGTAGATCTCTTTAAAACATACAATTTATTTACAATAAGTTTTTGTGGCATAAGCCGTTTCTGAGAAATCCGTTATTAAAGGTTCGAATTGTTCAATACTTTTCACTTTTGAAGTCCCATCGATTTTCAGTTGTTTCTCGCAATTGCGTGGAAACCGTATAGAATTTTAAGGACAGCGTATAACGTTTACTTCTTTAACATTTGATTAACGGTATTCCCTTTGTATCTATAACGAAATGTGTCAAATAGCTATTTCTGCAAAGCTTTATTTGGATTCAAATGAAAAATAAGGTTTAGTAAGATTACTTGGTATACCCGCTAATAAACGATAAAGGGTAGAGCAAGTCATGTGAGTGTGTCACATCATAAATTTTTTTTTACTTATCAAACGCATTGAACTGTAATAAAAATACTCCTTATTACACTGTTGAATAAGAAAATTCCAGTGAATTTTGAAGTTATGCGACTTTTAAACCTGCTTTTAATTTGCGAATTTCTCAATATTAGATACAATTTTTATGTACACAGAACAGGTGTATTAGTAAGATATGTAAAACAAGATTTGTTCTTAATATTCATAGCAGAAACGTTTCCTCACAAATGTATGTGGAGTCAAATCTGCACATGAGCCTTAGGGCAAGATCGTAAATTATGAAAAACCGCTTTGAAGATGTTTCTAAGTCCAGTAAAAATTAGAGTGTATGATTCATAACTCCGTTTTAACTTATCAGAAAGTCCTGGGTGGTTTTGTGTTTCCATTATCTTTTTCCATTTGCAAGAATATGAGTATTTGTCTCTCAAAATGAATGCAAAATGAATTCACGAATAAATCTATGCGATTCTTTTTAGAGTCAAAGAGGGAGAGTTTGCAATGATAAATAAGTTCACATTGGATCTTAAGCTATTGACAGGTCATTCAAAATATCTTGGCGGTTCATCACTTGTACCGCAGGCCAATTTATTGCCACCCTTGCCCTAAATCATTCATGCTGAAAGTACGTCCAAATCCTCCACTTAATTACTTCCTACTATGAATAATAAGTATGGGGAAGTATTGCATTTCACTCAAAAATACTATATCGAGATTTCACTGGAAATACATCTTTTGAGGCCGCCTGAATCTAAAAAAAAATTTTAGAAAACGTCCGCGTATGTCTGTGTGTCTGTGAACAGCATAATTAAAAATACGGGAAGTCTGATAAATACCAAACTTAGTATTCAGATTCAGTATCTTTCAAAGATCTAACAAAGATTTTCAAGAAAATCCCCCCACCCCAGAATACCGTTAATATGGAACATTTTTCGAATATTTTAATTTTCTCAGAAATGGCTCTAAGAATTTTGATTCAATTATCATATGTTTAAGATACATTCATGCCAAATGAAATGTTTATCTTGAATTTTCTGGAATGTCCCAAAAAGTCCTCTTCATTCTGAATGAATTTTGCATAATTGGTAAACCGTAAGAGACAGACAAAATTTACTACACAAAAAAATGAAGATTTCGTAAAAACACACATTTTTATGTCACTTCGACCTTTTGTTTTGTCCAGTGAACCATTTCCGACATATTCCTTGTTATTTGTTTGAATTTTTCCATTACTTATACCTTTTCTCATTTGGAAATTCGCTATTCGTTTATTTTTTTATGTTCTGGACATGCAAATGCCCACACAGCAACCAGCTCTTAGAAGATTTTACTATCCCTTAAAGCCTACCATATTCCACTTTCACCTATAAGAAAATTAGCAATACGATAGTTTCCACAAATTTTTATATCGATTAACATGAAGTAGATGAAGATTAAGCGTTTGTAAAAATAGTTTGTACAAGAGTAGAGAAAGTCATGCGAGTGTAACACATCAGATTTCTTTTGTTTTATATGGCACATTTTTAAAGCTTCAAGCATTAGAAAGTGGCAATTTTTCAGCCAAAAGGCATGTATATCTGGTGAATCTCAATATAGAATTTTTGATGAAATACTAGTACTTCGTCTGCCTGCTATACGCAGGTGGTAGAGAAAGCTAAAGCGATACCATATTTTTGAATGTCTTACGTAAATAGCTCGATGAAAACAATACATAAAAATATAATAAAACTAATAATAAACTTAATAATTTTGAAAAATTAAAACGTGCAAAGATGCCTTATTGAATTATTAATTTAATAAAATGTATGAAAAATACTCTGCGAATTTCCTCTTCTGGCTGCCGCCATTTACACTTTTACAGTTATGTAATATTCGCTATGAATGAAAATGTTTTACAAAGAAATTCATATACCTATATATACGTATATTTTACGTCGTTTAAATAACTACTCCAGCTTCAGGTGTTTTCACAGTCATTAGCTACATTTCGGATAAATAATGGAAAATAGTTTAAAATCATGTGACTAATTATATTCTTGGATACTCGAACGACAATCTTCACCATGTCTTTACAGCGTGCCCGACTTAAAGGTTATTTGTAGTGGCCGATTTTTCGCTTGAAAATTACACTGCGCTCTCTCACTCTCTATCTCTTATACGTACATACACAATGCCACATTCAACAATTGCTGTCATGTCTAGAAACGAAAAGTGGGGTATAAATTTGTTACGTAATCAATACAAAATCTGCTCCTCCATCTGGTTCTGCAGGATCTTGGCAAATAATGAAAGAGAAATAGCACTTTAAGGCCCTTGAAATTGTTCCGGACATAAAGGTGAAGAAAAAGAACGCATCTTATCTTCATCGCTGCATTTAAGCTATCGCCTCGGCACTCGACCTGGCTCTTGAGGCCCCCAGTTGCTCGACATATGACCTTTAAAATGTGCTGCGATAGCGGTGGGAGACATCAGCTCTGTTCAC
The DNA here is from genome assembly GCA_030765065.1 of Deroplatys truncata. Taxonomy (NCBI): domain Eukaryota; kingdom Metazoa; phylum Arthropoda; class Insecta; order Mantodea; family Mantidae; genus Deroplatys; species Deroplatys truncata. Next base: position 211,910,312 of record CM060978.1, on the reverse strand, counting down.
GAGATACCCAGAGTGTTTTTCGCGCCAACGCAAGCTTTTATAAACGAAAGTAAAGAATGGTTTCAGTGTATAGAATTACAGCTGTTGTTGGATGTTGTAGAAAGTATAGCTTATGTGTATTTCTGTAAATTTGCTTTGAATCACATTTGAAATTTATGCACAATGAAAGGGGTCCATGGCTTAAGTGATAATTCTATATGATGATGCTAATGATGATGATGAATGGTGGGTGGCGTAGTTGCAACGGAATTATGGAAATTTTTAAAAAATTGGCTTAATATATGGCAAAGGAGTAATGAAAAAACATACAGTGCCGCGTGGACAAAGTTCAACATTGGAGCTACAAAATGAAATAAAAACTCGGTGGGGTAGGGAAACATATATTTTGGAATTGGGTATAAAACAGAGGACGGGAATAGCATGGCCTAGGTTGGGAGGATGGAAAGTTCGCAAGATTGTTGATGGTGTTGGCAGGAGGATTTGCCCATTATGTGAGGAACAGGAAGACTGGACGCATATTTTGGCAGCATGCGTTCAAACGGAAGGCATTAGGAAAAAATTATTACCAGAAGTATTTTTGGCTTCCAACAGACGGAGGACAGCATGCTGGGGCTTGGTTCTAAACAGCCAAAACTGGCCAAGCTTGGACACATACTTAATGGAAGTACATGTACTAAGAGATAAGGTGTTTATGTAAATTTTCTTTAAATTTATGTAGTACTTGAGCATTTGTGTGCGTGAGCCTCCTCCTCCTTTTCCTCCTGCTACAATTCTATATGATGCAGTGAATTAGTATTGTATAAATGCACTGGACGTCTTTAGCAGTGTCTAATCTTACAACTTTGCTCCACTGTTTTGCTGCCACCAAGTAACGATAGATGGAACTGTTACTCATAACCATTTGCGTAAATCGACTTTTCCGGGAAGAAAGAAAGGAAGAGTTTATTGAGAGTTTTTGTGACTTACAGGTCTTCTCCAGGAGTTCTGTTTTGTTCCCTACTCGCCTTTAACATTGGTATGTAGGTATATAGACATTAGACATATATTATTCAACGGCGGGGTACACCTCGAGCACTGACCTACTACTCGACAAAGCGAACAGGCCTATCAGAAAATATGTGCAACAGCAACGAGGAAGAGGTGTCTGTTGCAGTATACTCACTGCAGATGCAACAATTGCAATCATGTCATAATGAAGACCAAGTATTATTAATCGCCAGACGCTAGAGGTGATATATAATGCCATATGTCTTTGCAACTGAGGAGGCTAAAAGAAATGTTGAGATTATTGAAAAAAATATGGATTATTAGAACAAGAATTTTGGAATTCTTGATTGATCGCTTGTATAGAAATAGTGAGATAGTGAAGTTGAGGAATCTTTCAGTGGCAGTTCAACGCACACAGCTCATGAAATGATTGACAGCACGCCACTTGAGTAAATCACATCCTTAGAAATTATTCCAGGCGTAGAGCTTTATCACACTCCAGAAAATCAGTTGTATTAATTATACCATAATGCATCACAGAAGATGTTACTTAATAAAACAAGTGTAGCAAATAATTTACTTTCTTTTCCTTCTTTCTGCTTTCCTTATGAAAATTGCAGAAGATAACTATTACAACTGTTATGATAATAATTACCTAGATATATAATGCACTTGCCATCATTAAGGTTATTTTTTACTATTGTGTACCTGCGTAATTAATTTGTGTATAAATTATTAATCACATTAACTTTCATATTAAGATACACACAGCTCCAGAGTGCTCCAGGCTGTTCTATTACTTACTGTACGCTGAGCTACTAGTATATTGCTAATATAGTAAACAAATGATCTGCTTCCCGGCCACGGAATGGGCCCGGGTTCGATACCACCCACGGTAGTGCGGATTTTAGGTGCCGGGTATAGGATCGGTGCTTACTCAGCATCGTGAGGAAAGTGAGGAGCTGCGACAGGCACCGCTCCTGGCTCGCGAACCAACTTTCTGGCTGGGAAATGCTTAATGCTGCTCCCCGTAGTGGTTGGATGATAGCGCCACCGGATTATTATTATTATTATTATTATTATTATTATAGTAAACAAATACCAAGAGAATGTAGCTCTCTGACGATAAAGATTCAATACGCCTATCCCTTTGCCTAGTAGTACATAGATCTATTGTGGCTACCGCCCCCAGGAGGTGGGGATGAAGTGAAGAATCCACAGGCTGCAAACAGACAAACCAAAGAGACACACGTAAGTCCCTAATATTTCCAAGCTCTAAGACTCATTCCAATGCAGGAGCTGCTTAGAGACGGCGATGAATGACCTATCAACCAAGCTGCCCTATGATTTCCACGGGCATACTCTTTTCTTTCAGCATCTGAGTCATCTGTCCGGAAGTGCCATATGCCACGAAACCTGAAAATTGAGAAGGGAACCGAATGAAAGGGAAATGATGGAAAGGAAATCGTTTTAGAGAAGAAACCACCCCAGCATTCTTCGGCTGACCCGGGAAACCACGAAAAACCCATGGATCAAAGTGAACGGTCGCCAGGGATTGAACTAGATCTCTCGAATAGTCGCACGTTTACGCAGCACCACCTCGCTCGATATATACAGACATTATAAATAATAAATAAGATGGCCTGTAAGTCAGGGTGCAGTCTTCTCTAACCAATGGCGGCCCTTAGCTGACCTCTTTGGGCGGGGAACACATTTAACTTTCCGGACGAGAATTCATTAACTTTTAATATGCTTACCTCTTGATTTTAGGGTGAATCGCAGGTATAATTGTCTCTGGGGAAACGAATGATATAACACAAATTTCTACCAAAATATATAATTTAGCTTTACAAGAGTGTTTTAGCTAACATCATAGTAAGCTACAGTAAACTTTTGAAAACTCGGTAGATTCAAGCAAAAATTTGCTTTTCACTGCACAATTGTTGTGTAATTATTTTGTGATATCGTATAGTACTAAGGAATGCTTAACGCTATAATCAACATGAAAAATTCGAATCTATTTTACCCGTAGCCACTTTTTACTTTCTCTTGAATTTCCCTGTAGTAGGTAGAGAAAGTATTGCATTCCATCCAAAAATTCGATACCAAGAAATAATTGTTTTGATGTCCCCTGGCTCAAATTTTTTTTTTACAAAAACAGTTAATGGGTGTATGTGCGTTTGTATGTATATGCAGCTTAACTCAAAGACGCAATGTCAGATAAACACTGAAATTTTTATTTAAGTTCAGTATCTATCAAGAATGTAACACTAAGATTTTTAAGAAAACCCCACCCTACGATTTCATTTAAATGAAACAATTTAGGTTATACTTTATGTTCTTAAAAAACGCCTTAACGATTTTGAATAAAATAGTATGTGTTTGACATATTGACGTAAGAAATTAAATGTATATCTTGAATTTTCTGTGAGTAACCTGTCAATTACCCATTATTTACTTTAACGTCGTATAATTTCGTATAATTGGGAAACCATAAGACAAAGACAAAAGCTTACTAGGTAGCGCTCACTAAAATGTGGTTTTCTTTCTTTGTTTCTTTTGTTTTTTTAGTGTTAATCATTTCCTAAATATTCCATGTAGGAAGTTTACATCCTTCCCAAGTATGAGTGCGTCATTTAACGAAGTGTAAGCTTGCGATTTCTTCGGAAGGGAAGTAAAACCGGTGGTCCCGTGTCGTACATTTACGGCACTTAAAAGAACCTCAAGCCTGATAAAGAGGCCTCTGAGCAAAATTACCGATCTCTCACACCCAATATAGAATGGGACGCAAATGGCCATAGTAGTTCAAGAGCGTCCATAAATAAAACTCAATATAATTTATTGCGATTCCTTTTGTTTGTTTGTTTGTTTGTTTGTGTGTTTCTTTTCATTACGAGAGAATGCTGTCTTGACTAAAACTTTCAATGCTGTTTCCGCATGTTTAATTTCAGTAACCGCTTGTGGTTTAATTTGAAATTATTTCAAGGGAAAAATATGTCATAAGGTAACAAACAGAAAAATCGTTTTTATAAGAGTATATAGTAATGTAAAGGATATATGTGAAATTGCCTCTGGTCGTGTGAATGTATCGCATAATTCTTTTTAATTCAAATATGTCGAAAACAATTCGTTATTGAGATTTCCACAGAATGGTAATTTTAATGGTTTATTTCATTTATTACGTCAAGAAAATCCCACACCACAGACTACCCTTTACATGGAGAATTTTTCAAAAATGTTGATTTTCTAAAAAGTGGCTTAATGAAGTTGATTAAAATACCATATATTAAAGACATTTACATGACAAATAAAAGTTACAGCTTGAATTTTCTGGGAATAGCCTATGAAGTCCAATTCATAGGGAAGAAATTTTGTACAATCTTGTATAACTGGTAAAAGTTAAGTGATAGACTAAAATGTACTGCACAATAAATGCATATCTCTTTAAGACACACGATTTATTTCAAATGATTTTTTTTTTTGGGAGGGGGTTTGCAGCCGTTTCCGAGATATCCATTATTAAAAACTCGAATTGTTCATTTCTTGGCATTTTTTTAAAGTCCTTTCAATATTCAGCTGCTTCTCGCGATTGCATGGAAACAGTGTGGAATTCAGGCCAGTGTATAACATCCAGTTCTTAAACATTTGACAATCTATTCCGTTTATATCTATAACGAAGTGTGTAATGTAGTTAATTCTGTAAAGGTTTATTTCTATTAAGTGTAGTAAATAGAAAAATAAGCTTGAATAAGAGTAACTTGTGTACCCATTAATAAACGATAGAAGGTATAGAAAGTCATATGAATGTATCACATCAGAATTTTTCTCACAGTGCTGCGCATTTAATTCTCATCTATACGAAAGCTGGCCATTCAGCTCCTGAGGAAAGTGTTATGAAAGGCAACGGTCCTGGTCTGTGAGCCAACTTTCCGACTGGGGGATGCGTGGTGCTGGCCACATCACCTCCCCATATCGGTTGGATGATCGGCCACCTCCGCCGTGTCTAAGTGGGCGTGAGGCCGGCAGTCGGGGAGGCGGGCTAGGCGCTTCGTGGGTTTTTGCACCACAGGGTTTATTTAAAACGTTCACAGCATCATATTTTCATTTGGCATACTTTGAGGCAGTATTTTTAACACTTAAATGATTTCAGTCAAATTATATAAATATATAATTCAATAACAGTCCGCCTTAAAGCAATATGTGTATGTAACAATATATAAAAAGTGTATATTAGTCATTTCATATGTTTATATTATTGTATCCATGTGCAATAATCTTATATGAATGTATTACGTAATTTAATAATGTAGGAGCTGTAGAAATAGGTTAAAAGTTGCTAACAACGAGGTAACCTTGAGGCAATAATGAGTTTGAGAGTTTAACTGTTACTTATGATTCTTGGAAGCAATAATGTAATTTTAGTGACACTTTATAAAATAGCCAATCAACAACCAAAAAAAAAGCTTTAGTTAAATGAAGGTATTCCTATTGGAGTAGAATTAGCCAGAAACTGAAAAGGCGAAACATTTACAAATTCAGAAGTTAGTTGCCTGCAGACAGCGTTACTAACCAGACGCAAAAAAGTGTCCTCAAGAAATTTAATAGGTATTCGTGTGAGACGAAAATAGTTTATGTATTAAAAAAGTGCAAGTAATTCATAAAAGAATCTCACAGCTCTCTATATCAGTTAAGTGTTATTTAAATCGTATCAAGTATTAATAATAGGAGTGAAGTAAAATTATAACCTGTGTAAGCCTACATTCTTGTCACATCACAACCCTGCCAAGATATCCATGTCTCTAAAATAAATACTGACGGAGCCGAGGCAAACATAAATATTAAATATTTAATGAAACAGTTTAATTAGAAAGTTAATACTTTTTTAAACTTCGGGCAAAGGCCACCTGAAAGTACATTTGGCGCGAAGGCTACCGGAAACTGTTTACTATACGTGCGGTTGCAACTACTACAAGTTCGGTTCCCCAACAGTCGAAATATAATACATCTTCTTCAAACTGACTTTCCATACGTGAAGCAAACAATACTGCTTCAACTTTTTGGTTAGAACTTGTTTAATTTATTCACGAATAAACATTATTGAAAACGCAAGCACCACATTCAAGCAAACTTTGTTACTAGGGAGGGCAAACGGTTGTCTCTCAGCATTCAGGATGTGAGAGAACGAACACCACAAATGCCTCAGCTGTGCATTGTTGCCACATATTGCATAGCAAGTAATTTCTTAACTAAATATTTTGATAAACCAAAGGTAGTTTGTGTAATTTTACTTCTTTCCATGACTTCTGTACAAAGTTAAGATTGACATTTTTACCCCCTACATCACGTATATCGAAATTTAGAAATAAATGATTATACATCATGAGGCAGTATTTTTAACACTTAAATGATTTCAGTCAAATTATGTAATATTAAATATAATAACACCCCGCCTTAAAGCAATTTGTGTATGTAACAATATATAACAAGTGTATATTACAGTTATTGTAAATGTATTATTGTATACATCAATAACGTTATGTGAATGTATTACGTAATTTAATAATGTAGGAGCTGTGAGAAATAGGTTAAAAGTTGCTAACAATGAGGTACCTTGAGGCAATAATGAGCGAGTTTAAATGTTACTTGTGATTCTTGGAAGCAATAATGTAATTTTAGTGACAGTTTATAAAATAGCCAATCAACAACCAGAAAAAGCTTTAGTTAAATGAAGGCATTCCATTGGAGTTGGATTAGCCAATCAGAAACTGAAAGACAGTAAAATTTACAAATTTAGGCGGTTGAAATCAAGCTTGTAGACAGTGCTCATAACTGGACGCGTTGCTTGTAGACAGTTCTTATAACTGGACGCGAGATGTGTCCTCGAGAAATTTAATACGCATTTTGTGTGAGAAAATAGTTTACGTGTTAAAAAGTGCAAGTATTTAACAAAAGAATCTCACAGCTCTCTATATCATTGGAGTGTTATTTAAATTGTGTCAAGCATTAATAAAGAGAGTGAAGAAAAACTTAAAATCTATGTAAGCCTACATTCTTCAGTCGCACCGCTCCCTGCTAAGACATCCATGTCTCTAACAAAAATATTGGCGCAGCCGAGGCAAACATAAATATATAATATTTATAGAAACAGTCAAATTACAAAGTTAATATTTTTTAAACATTTGGAGCAAAGGCCACCGGAAAGTACATTTGGGGGAAGGCAACCGGAAACAGGATACTATACGTACGGTTGCAACGAACTTCAAGTTCGGCTCCAAACAGTTAAAATATAATACAACTCTTTCAATACAACAAAATAAAAACTTCTTCAATCATCCGGGACACAAGTGACGTATATGAATTTGTCGACATTGCTTGTAACTTGAAAAAATAAATCAGCCTAACATATATAATTATTGTTTCCAGTTACGATTTACTTTCGTCATTGAACTCCATTATACCCTTACTAAAGCGAGAGAGGACTAATTGGTCTGTGACTGACACGCATTCATTTCTACAATGCGTGTTATCACGCGAACCAATAATTGCATAAATACACACCTGAGGTCCACAATACCGGTCAATTAAATGACGGGGTCTCCACATTTGTCACAAAAGCATGTCAATCATAGGGTAATCTCTCCGTCACACAATAAGACGCACAAAACAAAATAATAAAATAAATAATGTGTGTGCGAGGTTTTCAACACCATTAAAACGCTTGCCCAAACCATTGAAATCCCGTATAGTTTACGAATGCATTTTTACTGTTTTTGAGAAACATTCCGTATTTCCCGTTCTTGGTAGAACAAAAAACTCCGATAAATTGTAAAATACAGAATTAATAAATGCAGTTACACTGTTTGTGTTATTAGTATTTTAGTGTGTGGAGTATAGATGATATAAATCATTAACAGTCGTTAGATAAAGGTCAGTGGAAAGACACACAAGTCACATCGCTGGGAAAATTCTGCTCAGTAAAGAGGTGTCATGTGGTGGGGGTGGGGGAATAAAAGAAGCTCTGTATGTCTGCAGCCATGAGAGGCAGTTTAGAAGCAGAGATTCAGGGGGGCACACTGGTGTCAGGCAGGATAAATGTGGGCGACATAGTATCCTGGAAAATTTACATCTTTCAACCCTGTACTGATAGTATTATTGTACAAGTATGCGAAGTAAAAAACATCTGATGTGTTACACTCACATAACATTCTCTACTCTTGTACAAACTATTTTTACAAACGCTTATTCTCCATATGCTTCATATTAATCGAGATATAGAGATGTTAATCTTATTGCTAATTTTCTTGTAGATGCAAAGGGAATTGGTAGGTTTAAGCGATAGTCAAATATTTTAAGAGTTGGTTGCTATGTGGAGTATTCCATTCTCTTTGCATTACCAGGACAAAAAAAATGAATAACGAATTCCCATTTGAGAAAAACTATAAGTATTGGAAAATTTAAGGGAATAACAAGCAATATCATGAAAATGGTTCACTCAACAAAATAAATGTATATAACATAAATTGTGTATTTTAAGGTGATCTACATTTTTTTGAGTAGTAAAATTTTGTCTCTCTTATGATTTACCAGTTATGATAAAGTCGTTCTCAATAAAGAATAATTTTGGAGACATTCCCAAACATTCGAGATATACATTTCATTTGTCATGAAAATATCTTAAACATACTATATTTTAATCAAAATAGTTAGCCATTTTTGAGAAAATTAAAATTTTCGAGAAATGTTCCATGTAAAGGGTAATCTGGGGTGGAGGGATTATCTTGAAAACCTTCGTCTCGCATCTCTGGAAGATACTAAACCTAAATACCAATTTAAAATAGAGAGTTGAGTTTATGACCGATATCGAAATAGCATCCAACCACCTAACTGATAAGGATAAAAGTTTAATAAAATCACAGTGTGAACCAATACAAGCCCAAAAACACCACTATATACCACATCAAAAAATTATAAAATTTCTAAAGGCAAAGCCTGTAGTATACACCAAAGCAGACAAAGGAAACACATTAGTGATATTAGACCAAGAAGATTATGAATCTAGAGTTATGCAATTACTACATAGCCCGGAGTACATAGAAATCAGCAAAAATCCATTAAAAGAATGTACCAAGTCACTCCAGGACATATTGATAGAAACCAAAACATTAACAAAAGCCGAAAAATCCAGAATTAAACCAGATTTTCCCACCATACCTAGGTTATATGCACTACCAAAAATACACAAACTCGGCAACAAAATGAGGCCCATAGTGAATAACATAAACTCTCCAACATATAAACTAGCAAAATGGCTTTCAAATACCTTCAACTCCATGCCTATGTTCAAAAGTCTAAGTATAAAAAATTCATTAGAATTAACCAGTCACCTTTCAAATATACGTATATCACCCACAGACATGATGGTATCATTTGATGTCACTGCACTCTTCCCAAGTATACCAAAAGAAGAATTATTACCACTCCTAGAAAACTGGATATTAAACAATGGCACATCTAGAGCACAAACAGAAGATTACCTAAAACTAACAAAATTATGTATGGACCAGAATTTATTTTCATTCCATCACAAAATCTTTAAACAAACCACAGGCCTAACTATGGGAAACCCCCTTTCACCATTTTTAGCAGAACTATATATGAGCCATTTTGAATGCCATATTACTAAATCTTTCCCACATCTATTCAAAACCTGGTATAGGTATGTAGATGATATTTTTGCTATTGTTCCAAAAAAACTTTCAGAAGATGCTTTGAAATTATTAAATTTACAAAAATATCTATTAAATTCGCAATAGAAAAAGAAGAAAATGGCCAATTACCTTACCTAGACATCAGGATCATCAGAAATAATGCACACAACAAACTAACGTTCGGCATTTACAGAAAACCAACGCACACAGAAAATTATATTAAAAACAATAGCTACAATCCTACAAGCCACAAACATGCAATTTTAAATAGCATTACAAACAGGTTAGTACATATACCAATGAAGAAAGAGGAATACCAGAAAGAATACCAACACATTATCAACATAGCCACTATGAATGGATACCAGAAAAAAAGAATAGATAAGAAGATAAAAAGGTTTGAAAGACAGAAATACATCCAACAAATGACTACGTTACTCAGACAACAAAAACCACAAGCATATAAAAAATTCACTTATCACCCTTGGACACATCATAAATTTCCAAGGATCTTCAAGAAATACATCACCCTGTCTCCACCGAATAACCACAATGTACAGAAACTACTATGCAACAGAACAAAAGATCCTATCCCCAACGATAAATCAGCTGGTATATATCAAATTGATTGTAATGAATGTAACTTGGTATACATAGGAAGAACCAAAAGAAATCTTGAAATAAGACTTAAAGAGCATACGAGATGCATTTACCAAACGCAGTCAGATAAATCAGCAGTAGCACATCATTTCTGGTCTTCAAACCATGATATGACTCCGAACATAAAACTCTTAAAACCGATCAACAGCAGCAATGAATTGGACATCTGGGAAAAAATACATATTGTCAAACACAGAAATCACCTAATGAATTTCGAACTGCCGCCACCCAGTAGCCTTTGGAGGTTCATCAGCCCAGCACCAGAGAACACCACTAGCCACACACATCCCCCAGACGATGACCGGAAACATCAGTTGAGAACATGCTGACGATGGGAACAAACCGTCTCCCTAAACGCGTTCAAGTAAGAATATTTTAGTGATGTAGTGTAACAACCCTCAACTCTCTTTATTTTAAATTATGACACATCAGTGTTACTAGCTTCTAATTCTTCAAAATTAGTCCTAAATACCAAGTTTGGTGTTTAACCGACTGTTCGTTTCTGAGTTATGCTGTTCACAGTCACACAGAGGGACATGTTTCCAAAAATGCTTTTTTTAGATTCAGGGGTCTCAAAACATATATTTCCGGTGAAATCTCGGTATCGAATTTTTGGGTGGAATGCAATACTTCCCCTACTTACTATACTAATAGAGAAAGTAATAATAAATGAAATAATTTAGTAACTTGTTAATAACAACTGTTTCAGCCTTTACCCGCCCACGTCTACTCGCCAAGATTATATTAATAAATTATAGTCCAAAATGCAGATACTTCTAACAACTGGTATGCCTCGTGATATTTCCTTTTAAAGAGGTATTCCATAATATAAATCAGAATTAATCCAGAGGATACTTTAAGTTGTCAGCTAAAATGTATATAGCCGTCGTAAACCACTTAGCTAATTTTTTTATTATACCCGTACCCGGTGGTCCAAACAAGCTGTTCTTTGCAGTTTTATGTTTCCTGCGCATATATAATTGCAAAAGAAGTTGACGCGTCACTGATTTTCAAAGGGGCAGTACAGGTACAAAGCGAAGTTGAGGTAGTGCTTGCTCTCTGCTGTGTTTACTTCGTGGTTTCGTACTGATAAGCGTCGCGTGGTCACCTGCTTGCTGTTTGAGCCAGGTCATTCAGGCAAACAGGTAAAAGAAACATGTTCCCCAATGATGAATACACAGAAATAGTTATGATCTGTGTGCTGTATTTTGAACTTTTTCCGACGTGACGTGCCTTCTCCCCTGTTATTCGACATATAGAGATGGAATTAAAAGCTGATGGATCATTCCAGGGATTATTATTTCTTACCATTAATTTTTCTCATCGTAATTAGGACAAAGAAGAGCTGCAGCTAACCTGAGAGTTCCAGAATTTCAACACAATGGATTTTGAAGCAGCGAAAATGGCATCCATTAAACTGCAATATCTTTATGTGAGCGATTTCCAGAATCGTGTACTTGTTTGCAGAAGACTCTTACAAACTAAACGAAAATCAGGTTTTCACCAGGTAGGTTTTTATGGGGAGATGGATGTTACTTAGTCAATTCTTACAATGTAAACAAACAATCTCCATCATTGGGCTCCTGAGAATCCTCACTGAATGTTTAGTACGACATTCGGGGAGACATTATTGGGCCATTTTATTTGGCCCTTAAGCATATTCGGAGCTTTATTTGAAATTCCTCCAGAATGGGCTGAATATTGAGAACCTTCTAGAAGACATCTCAGTTTAGATAGCCTTAAATCACTGGTTTCGACACAATAGTACACCATCGCATTATTCTAGAGGAGTTAAAGAAACTTTCAACAATGTGTACCCAACATGGTGGATAGATTGTGGTAGTCGCATTCGTTGGCCAGCAAGATCGTCCCCTGGATTTTTTTTTTCTTGGGGGGATATATGAAAGCAAGGTTTTACGAAATGTAACCAGAAAATCCAAAAATTTTAAAAGATAGAATGTCATGTCTGTGCTTCAAAATCAGAAGAAATGTTAATACGCGTCTGCGTTGATACTGAGAGACACCTACATCAATGTATCCTCCAAGGCAGATATTTATTTGAACAGTTTACTAGTAGTAATAGTAGTACTAGTAGTAGTAGTAGTAATAGTAATAGTAATAGTAATAGTAATAGTAATAGTAATAGTAATAGTAATAGTAATAGTAATAGTAATAGTAATAGTAATAGTAGTAGTAGTAGTAGTAGTAGTAGTAGTAGTAGTAGTAGTAGTTTTATTTAAAAAAGGTTTGAGTCTACTCTTGTAAAATACAATTCCATATGCCTCGTTGCAGTACATGTTTTTCCTGCCTGTAATCTAATAATGTGTGTATAATACTAAAAATATACTACATATGTAAGTACGTACTAGTAATGTACTATAATACATATTAACATAATGAAGGTAGAAAGAAAATAAAAAGAAGGAAAAGAAAATATGGGAAAAAGAACAATAAACATGAATTGCAATTATATTACAAATATATACAGTGCTCCGACCCTTAAGACCCTGCTATTATAAACAGTTTATTATGAATGATACACCAATACAATATCATTGAATTCTAGCGTATTTTAAAGGATCACAAATATATAAAAATAGCGTTTTGTTTAATCTTGTCACTTTGTTGCACCAATTGTTGCTATATACTTGTACTGATTGCGGATAAACTGTAAATAGTTATGTGACTTAAAACATAAGCACTAATTCTGAATTATTACTTATGGGCGAAATGGTTATTAAATAACCAATAAAATACACACATACCACCCGCGCACACTCACATTCAAACACCAGATCTTGGACATACCGTGAAGCATTCTTGATTAAAAAAAAGAACTTTCTCGAGCCCAGCCGGGAATCAAATCCGGCATCCCTTACAGAGCAGTAAGGTGCTCTACCGACTGAGCTACGGGACCAATAATAGCAGTTAATGTTTGCTTTCAAGCATTGGTCTTTCATATAGCGAGGTCCCCTTACGGTTCTGCTGAGGCAAACCTTTTGGCATCCGCGCTATCCGGGAGAAACTAACCTCAACGGAGAATGGCTTCTATGGGTCATTAGTAGATATATACTAAGTGTATATTAAATATTCACAGACGTTCAACAACATTTATTTCTGAATAGTAACGAAATAAAGGATTAGCAAACCAATTAAACAAAATATTATTGCTTACTGACTAAAATTAACTAAAATATCCGCCATGTAATCATTTTGAAAACTGCAGCAAATAATAAACTTTCAAGAGATTAATGGAAGAAGTAACCATGTCTCAGCTTTTTTCAACATATTTGGGTGGAGATGGATCCTACTACAATGGGTATCCTTAAATTTATGTTTTTTAAATCACTTTACTGAAGATTCCAGAAAATATATTCCCTATTGAGAATTAAGGCGAAAATCAGGAAAAACATGCTTCACAGGGAATTATATATTTCGCAATTACAAAGTGGTTTTCAGTACGGACTGGCTAAAACAGAAAATACACATAAGGTAAGGGTGCGGATGTAGTTGTGCAATCAGTTAATTGCACAGATCACTACACCAGATAGATCCCTGTGAATCTATTTGTTAATCTTGATAGAAACATGTATTTCAGAACCATCACGAAAATTTGAGAATTGTATAACGAAGAAAGAATAAGAATATAAAATACATATATTCTTAAAGATAATAAAAAGTATATTTATACGCAGATCTGTATCCAAAACCTTCTGGGTTAAGAACGTGAAGCAGTATTTCATGTATAGCCCATTATAAACAGCTTATATTCTGATAGAACTGCGTTTTTTGTTTTGTTTTTGAAAGGGTATGAGCCAAGGTTTTGGGCACCCATGATGCGTGGTCAGCACTCAGTGCAATTAAAATTGAAATTATGTTGATGGGTTGATTATAATAAATTATTAGAAAGAAGGCTTAAATTTTATCCGTATGCAATGAGAAGCCAGGCTCTGTATAGCTCATGCTGCTGGATTCGAGTTTAAATATAAATCGTGGGCAAAGTTTGTATAAATCGAGAGAAACGAGGAATTTTCCCCTTTCTTCTTGTTGAATCCGGCTGCTACAGATTCATTGTGCACCAATGGACACGTGTACGAAATATAAAATTGATCAGTGACCTAAGAATATCTTTATTTCGTGAGTAGTTAAATAATGAATATTCGCGCACAGTTTCGAGCGAGATTTTCTTTGCTTAGTGACGGGAAGAGGGGATAATTACGTCAAGAGGTCCATTAAAACTCTCAGCTTTAATGATTTACACATTCTTAACTGCATAGTTTAGTGTCACCAGGGAATGATAAGTAAACGTGGGAAGCAATGGCATCATAGTCTTCATCTCACCATGGTAATCATAGTGTCCAACATACAGACTTTACTCGTTGAGCATTTGAGCAGACAACCTGAAATAGTATGTTTATTTAGCTCCTCGTATGGACGCAATTTTAAGATGATAGTTTGTACGTTATTATTTGCCACACTTTGGGCCTAAATTTGAAGTATATTTTGTTATATGGAAAGCCGATTTGAAGTAGGAGTTGTATTATATTTCAACTGTTGTGGAGCCGAACATTTGAAGTAGTTACAACCACACGTATGGTAAACAGTTTTCAGTAGCCTTTCCCCCAAATGTACTTTCAGGTGGCCTTTGCCCCAAGTTTAAAAAAATATTAAGTTTGTAATTTGACTGTTTCTTTAAATATTATATATTTATGTTTGCTTCGGCTGCGTCAGTATTATTGTTGGAGACACGTTTCTCTTAGCAGGGTTGTGATGCGACAAGAATGTAGGCTTTCACAGATTATAATTTTACTTCACTCCTTTTATTAATGCTTGATACGATTTAAATAACACTTCACTGATATATATATAGAGAGAGAGAGCTGTGAGATGTTTTCATTAAATACTTGCACTTTTTAACACGTAAACTAACTTTCGTTTCGCACGAACACGTATTATACTTCTTTCGAGGCCACTTTTTGCGTCTGGTTAGTAACGCTGTCTGCAGGCAACTAACTTCTAAATTTGTAAAATTTTCTCCTTTTCAGTTTCTGATTGGCTAATCCTACTCCAATGGAATACCTTCATTTAACTGAAGCTTTTTCTGGTTGTTGATTGGCTATTTTATAAGCTGTCACTAAATTTATATTATTGTTGCTCCAATAATGACTAGCAGCATTTAAACTTTCAAACTCATTGTTGCCTCAAGGTTACCTCATTGTTAGCAACTTTTAACTTGTTATTCTCACAGCTCCTACATTATTAAATTACGTACTACATTCACATAACATTATTAAATATGTTTACAATAATATAAGAATATGCAATGACTGTTACATACATTTTACAAATTATTACATACACATATTGCTTCAAGGCGGGCTGTTATTGAATTTACATATTATATAATTTGACTGAAATCATTTAAGTGTTTAAAATACTGCCTCAAGCCTCAGATGACGACAGGCGAATTTTACCGTTGTGCCTAGGGGTGGCTTCAAACTAAGAACTACGGAAATGAGTTTTCCGACGTTAGTGTTTTTTATCCAATTCCCGTCCATGCTGTCATAGTAGAAAGTTGAATTTCCTGCATTCAGTTCTGGTAATCTATCTACCCGTTTTGTTTATTTTACTGCTCGTATGTGCATGAACTATATTAAATCATTTAAGCACTTAACTCAAGCACTAATCAAGTATGAACTGAATACAAGTACCGACTTTAGTAATGTGGTTAAAACGCCTAAATGGCTAAGGAAGAAAAGTGAAGCCGGTGGTTGTGTCGTAGATTTACGACACGTAAAGAACCTCAAGCCTGATAAAGAGGCCTCTGAGCAAAATTTCTGGTCTTTCACGCTCAATATAGAATGAGACGCTAAGAACTATGGTACTCCTTTATTTTTTTCCGTGGTGTAGGGGTATCGTGCCTCACATTCAAGAGTATCAGAGTTAAAATTTCGGTTAGTTAGCTGGATAAGTTTTTTTTTCGTGGTTTTCCATTATCCTGAGAAGACGAATGCAGAGTAACGAAAGTATGAGCTAGAAGTTATTAAACTGTTTAGAGTCAACAACTAGGCATGGGTAATCGACACCAAGATTAGTTTTGGTGACCTTGCTACCGGAACCACTTTCAACAGTTGGAAGCAATTAATTTTATTTTCGCGTAAGTACCGTTACTATTATTCGCTATAATCAAAATATAGTATACAATACACATTTGTTCAGTGAATTGGAGAATCTTGGAAATAGAAGATACTAGACGAACATCACGTTACCTTACCTACTTGTATCGCAATATGGAACAACATGGTTTGTATCGCAGGTGGGTTATTGCTAATAGCTAGCTCATGTGAAGAGAGGAAAAATAGGAAGCTATGCTAAGGATTTTTACGCTCGAAAAAACTCCATTGCCCTCCGCCGGATTTGAATCCGCTATCTCAGAAACTAGAGGTTAGCATGGTAACCGCTATACCACGGTGGACGGCGATTTCCATAGAAGCTATCTCTTATGGTTTCCTTAATTCAGTGAAAATTAAACGGATTTCAAGGCTGTTTGCAGAGGGTTGTTCGCAATCTAAGGTAACAAATTTAAGACAGCCTTACCTTATGAAAAACCACGCCTCCACCAGCAGTGATGTTCTATCTGGCAGCCTTTAGCTTGAGCTATCAATCTGTAGCACAGCTTCCACTGGAGCAAACTGTTACAAAATACAGGGATGTCCAGTTTATTTCGCTCCTCCTGGCAGTTTCCAGAGGCCATTCAAGGTTCGCGGTCGTCTGCTTCGAAGGGCTCATTTCAGTAACCCAAATGCACAAACCTCCATCTGGAGGTATGGAATGTATTCCCATTGCTCTATGTTCTGCATAAATTTGTAGGTTGAAGCAGACGTATACTTGATGCCTTATTCTGATGGAACGATACTTTATTTACATCTGCACCATAGAGAGCAGCGATTTCTGTATGGAAATTGGTATCAGGACGTTAGTCTGGTAATATGCAGAGTTGATTTTCACATTTTATGTACACGACGAATGGTTAATTTGCCATTGTAACTATACCTTGCTATTACCATGAAACCATTCTGGAAATCTTCGTTAGTTTCCGCATACCAGCTTTCAATTTTTTTCTGCCCGTTCTTCCCAGGGTTTGTTGCAGTCACTTAGATAAACATTTCTCTGATCTAAAAAGACAACAAACATCCACTTTTCACCAGCTAGGTATCGTTCATACAGCTTTCTTCTGTTATGGCACATTCTACAATGTGTCTAGGCAACAGCTTATATCTCCGGCTCTTATGGCTCTTTTCTAGATTCAAAACCTGGTTGCTTATGGTGTTCACACTAGTAACGCAGATCTTTAATTACAGTGCAATGGCACTCTGAGTTGCGGATTTGGGCCAGAGGCATGGACCTCACCTTACAAACAATCTCCGGGGTGCGATTAGTGGCCG
The DNA here is from genome assembly GCA_030765065.1 of Deroplatys truncata. Taxonomy (NCBI): domain Eukaryota; kingdom Metazoa; phylum Arthropoda; class Insecta; order Mantodea; family Mantidae; genus Deroplatys; species Deroplatys truncata. The sequence goes on along the minus strand of CM060978.1, from coordinate 211,892,512 downwards.
GTCGTGAATTTCCCTGTTTCTTGCCCTTTGGAATAAGTCACGATGTGGGCTTACCTTTCTTGTTGACTGCACATGATATGGTAAAACTATGCCTCTTGCACTGCTTAATCATCTTATAATACAAGTATTTTACATCGGAAAGGGCAATAATGTACCCTTATCAGAATGGTTCTATATTTGACGCCATTTGATGCAGCAAGAACAAGAGGACACAACTGAGCAAACACAGTGATACACTCATGCTTCTGAACATTCATTCGATTCCACATGTTTCAGCGCGGAGTATTATGCTCGTCTGGTATTGCTAGCATAGATCGTGAACCACTCTGTACAACGTTGTTTGTCATGGCTGTATAGCAAATATGTGATGTTTTCATGAAAATTGTTAGAAAAAACTAAAGCAAAAACCTTTTCCATGTGTAGGGGGAATTTCATGCAATATTCCCTTTCGCCCTTAAAAATGCCGTTTTTAATATGTTTTTGCTATTTAACAGATGTTTTACCTTTGAGTTATACGCGGACGTTTTCTGCAAATCATTATTTTCTCCCCTAAATCTCTCTTTCCCTATGAAATTTTGAAGTCCAAATTGAGGATTAAATACAGCGCATCCTCTGTCTGTCTTTCTTAAGTATGTGATAAATAAAGTCAGAAAGAATGAACCGCCATGTATTTTTCCTGGTCTTACAGAGTACAGAAGCACACGTTGAATCTCTCAAACTTGTAGTTGTGGTTATCAACTTGTATAATGATGCTGTAATAACTCATTGTTTGAGGTGTGTTACAAACAAAATCGCTACTTTCTACATACACATACCAATTGTCAAGACGTTCAAGCGTTACACCGCTCAGTTGTGAAGTGCTAAACGCCCGTTCTTATTACATACGGTTCTACAGCTGGTGGACACTAATGATCAGACAGAGGGGTTTTAGTAAGTAAACCATGAAGTTAGAAACGCACCGTAGCCAGAGAAGGAGGAAGTTGAAGGAGAATGTTTCTAGGCGTGGTCGCCCCACGGTTTGGGTACAAACTTTCCGGTGGTCTTCGCCCCACGTTTAGGAACCAACTTTTGCGGCTGTGTTGTGTGTTTATTTTATGTGTAATAATTATTTTTATGTTAATTTATTATTTATGACTCGGCTGCGTCAGTAGTGTTTGTAGAACAAGTATCTCTTAATAGGGCTGGTACGGCTGAAGAATAAAGTTTACACAAATTATAATTGTATTTTACTTTTTTATTAATCCTTCACAACACTTCACTTATGTATCCTACTATAGAGCTGTGAGATTATTGTTAATTACACTTTTAACAGGTAAACATTTATTAGTATCCTCACCGCAATGAATTTTCATGTCTCACATACAACCACTGAACCCGTAAAGAAACAAATTGCCTTGGTACGCTATCTACTAGCGTCATCCGTTTGAATTTGTACATTTCTCTATTTATAGCTTCTGATTGGCTAAGCCTACTCCAATAGAATACTTTTATTTTTCTTTCGCTTGCTTTTCACATCTACGTGACCATTTATGAACTGTTTCAAATATTACATTAATATTCTTCCAAGAACTATTAGTACCCTTTTTTAACTTTCTAATTTATTGTTGTCTCAAGGTTACCTTATTGTTAGCAACCTTCGGCTTCTACTTTGTAATTCTGTTTGCTACGAAAATCAGCTTGCTTCTATTCTCACAGCTCCTACATTGTTAAACTACGTAATACATTCATATAACATGTTATACATGTACATAAAATAAACATAATAAAATGACTGTAATCTTCACTTTATATATTATATTATACACATATTTCTTTAAGGCGGGCTGTTATCTTTTTATATGATATAATTAGACTGATATCATTTAAGCGATAAAAATTAATGCCTCAAAGTGCTTGTGAGCTTGTAGTATTATCTGTAAACAAATATGATGTACAGTTTAAAGGCAGTACATCCTACTTCGATAGCAGGTAGATCACAATTAAGGAGTATTAGAAAGAAGAAAATCAAAGTATGCTTTGCTATTGATAGTGTACAATAAAGTCACCTCATGATTCAATTAAGATAACAATATATAGAAACCTTAGTTACGTTGTCTTTTCTTTTACATCGAAAACTATAATATTTAAGCAATATTTGCTCTTATTTGCGTGAAAAATTCTGATCCATAGTTTGGAGCTGAGGAGGTTGAAAGTACACTTTCCTCACTGTTCCTTTCTAATAATGTCACATGTTCCTTGTTTTCACTGAATTACAGGTCGTTTTAAAGGTCCTTTGAGCTCTAATGTTACATCGATGGTTTTGCTGTTTGCGCTGAAGTATTTCATAATAAATTCGGCTACAAACGATGCTTATTGTGATGTTCTTTTATGCATGAACTATTCTTTACTTTAGACATATTGCCAGTGTTCTCCACCTGTGTATATTTGCATCGAATAATTGCAACAATCGCAATGTAACCGTCTGTGGGTTGCGGAGAAGTTAACATAACCTATCTCTGTGTACTTATAAAACACCTCTGCCTGCTAATGATACACTGAGAAAAACCCCAGACAAGAAGGACGGCTTTATGGGGATTTGAACCGCGGATCTCCCTTTCACGAGTTATTGTCTTAACCATCTCGGCCACCCGAGGTATGACTCAAATTAATCACCGTTGTAATAATGCAGCCTATAACACCACCCAGCTGCTAGTATTAAGCCAGCTTAATTTCTTAATAGAGAGCTTGTATTTTCAAACTATGCAATGAAACAAAACTAATTATGGCAACTAATTAGGGAGGATCCTACCTGTATGTGTAAATATAATAACTAACATTCTCTGTTTTGTGCCAAAGTAAAATCCACATAATCATCAGAAGTTTATGTTTTAATACTAGGCACAAAGTAAATTACCTTAGCCCACATCCAAAGAAAAGAAGGAAACAAAATACCAATCTGCTATATGCAGAGCGGTTACTGTATGGTTGCTCCACCTGCATTGCAGTGATCTCGGTATTTTTCCGGTGCGCACTACTGGTGAATGACCCGCTCAAGGCTACACTCATTAGCTGTGTTATACTCTGCCTGCGTCAGTTGCCACCTTCTGTTCATGCTGTAAGCATAGGTGTTTGTGCATTGTGCATCTCAAAAGTGAAAGTTTATACAAGACATCTGTGTTTGCATGTAATTTTCTTAAGCGTGTTCTTGTCTTGATATTAGTCCACTAAAATGCCTACCGACAAACTCACGCTTGAACAACAAATTTGTATGTGCGATACTTAAGTACAAACCGAATTATGTAGGCGGGGTGTAGGTAATTTCAGAAGAAATTTCCTGGTATTCCAGTTTCAGATTGAGAAACAGTTAGACGACTGGTTAATCAGTTTAGGACAACAGGATCGCTACATGTTAAACCTAAGAAGCGAAAACGAAATGTTCTTAACGGGGAAAAAGTTCACGAAATTGGTGCATCATTTAAACGCACCATTTGAAAGGTTTTAGAAACATTCTCTACACCATAGATGAACTTAAGGACAATATAAGAACAGAAATAATGAGAATTACGCAAAATGAACTTATACGTATGAATGGAAGTTTCATCCAAAGATTCCAGGAATGCCTCAATGCAGATGGACTCACTTTCAACACCGCAAGGTTGGTGCTCATTATACTGCCTGTTACTATAATCGTGAGTAAGAACGCGGATGATTTAGAACGGAAAACCTCCCAGTGTAATAGAGTATGTGCGGAAGACACTATGCGAGATCAGCGGTCCCGCAATATAGCAAACGCTCTATATTATGTTTTGTGTAGTTATTAGGAATCTTTGCTTTCAATAAAAACAAATTATTGGCTTCAATTTTAGTTGAAAAAAAGTATTTAAAATTAAACATTTTAAAATACATAGTTTTAACATATAAACAATTACTTTTTGCGGGTGACAAGCCATATTTGCATGTTACAGAGGATGATCTTCACAAAGCTAATGTGGTTGAATTAAACAAAAAAGGCAAAAAAGTATAATTTAAGCACTTCACACCCAAAAACCGAGAAAATGTTATTCCAGGGACAAGCTATATAAAATGTAAAATAGTATTCAATAATAAAACCATAGATCAGGTCACCAGTTTCAATTATCTGGGCTTCGGTATTTCATATGGACATAGGATAGGCACAAAAATAAATTCAAGCGACCAGAACACAAGAATAAAACATGAGAGTTACGCAATTAAAGCTATAAAAAGCAATGCGGTAGCAGACCTTTGTTACGGAAGTGAAAACTGACCATAGGAGAAGAATTTAAAGCTCCTCAGACCACTGGTCGGACATAGATTAATAGATTAGAAGAGAAATAGAAAGGAACTACAAATATATAGGGTAATTCCGGGAGAGATGGACCACTGGTAGAGATGGACCAGTTAATTATTTCTCGAACCGTCCAGTAGAGCGAGTTAGCGGTAGTATCGCCTGCTAGTGGCAGATGAGAATGTGTGACAGTGTTGTTTTCGTCTTGATTTGTTGAAGGATTTCAGTTATATACCGCATAATTAAAATCAGGTATGTCAATTTTTTTTCACTATTTATATAATTAGGTATTATACACACTATTTGATATCACACTTTTACCAAAGCTTCTTAGGAAGCGTAAAACAAGTAAATGTAGCCCCATGGGATGTTCTGGTGACGCTGCCCCCAAGCGATGCAAAATGGCAGGCTGGTCCATCTCTCCCTGACATTCGGGAGAGTTGGACCAGGTCCTCACGGGAGAGATGGACCATATTTTTTATAACTTTAATGTTTATACAATCCTTTTTGGTAAAACTTTAGTGGTTATAGTGTAATATATAAATGAACATTTGTTTACTTATTGACTAATGACATAGATATATACATATACATGTATATATAGTGTGAGTATCGATAAATCGTTTATAAAAGGAGAAATAGAGATAGATGCCTTATTTATTATTATTATTATTATTATTATTATTATTATTATTATTATTATTATTATTATTATTATTATTATTATTATTATTTTAGAGGAATGCCAACTACCTACAAAAGGAAACAGGGCTTTACAAGAGGATGTTGGAGTGTAGACCACTTACAGAAAGCTGTGGATGCACTAAAAAGCAAGTTATGGGAATCAACGAAGTTGCTAGATATTTCAAATGATTTACCTTTGACTAATGGTTCAAGTTCCACACGTCCTCAAACTGATGATTCCTTGGCAGTTCCTTGGATCTCCTACGTGGAAAATAATTCTCCTAATGAAACTCAGGTAGACAAGGAGACCCAAATACCAACACCAAGTAAACTCCTTAATGACATTTCCCCAATAGCAACTTTGAAGAAGAAAACTACAATAAGTGGTAAGGCAGCAAGTGTTTCCAAGATACCGAATTCAAAGGGGAATGCTAACCTTTGGAAAGCTAAGAAGAGTAGAGCTAATGGGAAATCTAACGTGTCTAAAACTAAGAGGCCAAGAACCAGAAGAAGAGGGAGCGACAATTCTGATTCCGAAGGGTCCCTAAACGATGATGGTGTATGCAATGATAGTGACGATGATCTTGAAGAGTGGAATGAAAATGAACGTGCTGGGTGCGGAGAGGACTACAACGCAACCAAAAGCAATGAAGACTGGATCCAATGCCGAATGTGTTCCCGTTGGCTTCATGAGAACTGCACCAAATACGGCATGAAGTGCGACTTATGTGGGAGGAGAGGGTAAATCTAAAAAACATACTCCAAAATGAACTCAGTAAAACAGCAAATGTTTGTTCTACATGATAAATGATTTACAATATACCAATAAGTACTAATTACGAATGTATCATTTAATTCTCCTCCTATTTTATGCAGGTCCATCTCTCCCATATACCATGGTCCATCTAACCCAAATACTACGGGTTAGATGGACCATATGTGTAATTCTTTTGTTCATAATTTACAAGTCTGTTAATACGTCTTTTGCACGTATACAGCTATATATGGTTTATTGATGCCACCAAAAACATAAGGTACTACCATTTTAACCAATTTTACTAAAAATAAAAGAAATATGGGAAATTCAGAAAAGGGGGTCCATCTCTCCCGGAATTACCCTAACCATCAGCATATAACCAGAATGCTACAAGGCATATTCCCAAAAATCACATTCGGTTATAAGCCCCAAGCTTTCAGAAACAGAGGTAGACCGTTTTTAAGATGGCAAGACCAATTCTTGAAGTCAGAACAGGCTCGATGGCCTAATCATTGTTTAAGAAGAAAAACAACGCTTTCCATCAAGTTCAAAGTTCGATGCAATAAGGCAAAACGTTAATTGAGCTCACAGATCCAAAAGAAAAGACTATAGCAGGGATTGGCACCAAGGAGAAGTTGGTTGATTTTCCGAACGTCGAAGTGTGAAATTCTGTTACAGAAAGGGTTTTCACCCTACTAAAGCAATAGCAGCATCGTGAGAAACTGCATCGTAAAATTCCCGAGATTTACTGCTTAGGGAACGCCATAATCTCTTATAACACAAAGCTGCCTTGCTGAATTGCATTTTGAAGTCTCTAAATCACTCGTTAATCGAAAATACTGTTCCGTACTGCCCTCCGTCCCATCCGCTTAAGACACAACAAAACTCGGCAGTTAACTTGTACATGAAAAACCACTTAGAGCTCTACTTACACTCGCTACAAAAGCGAGACATTGATGGCTACCGTGACACTCCGTATTTTACCTAGGATAAAACAGGGATATGCTGAAAAATGAACAGTGAAGACTAATGTTTCATTATTGTGACATGCAAATTTGTTAAATTTAGTGTGGGATTTCTCTTACAGCACTAGACAAATAATATACTGGCTGGAAGGGGTACCTTCACGAATTAAAATCATTAAAAGGAGCAAAATGGTCTTCATAAGTTTTAGTCTATTCCCAAAAATCTCAAAAAAAACAAATAATTTGCAATGCATTAGATATATTAAAACATAGCATCAGTAAGCAATGTTGTACTGCCGGCCATGAGAGGCCAGCTGTCATATTGTGGCGTATTAATAATTTGTGGAGTTTCATTGTCATTACGAGACATATTGTTTTCGTGACGTCACTCCTGGCTGGTAGTTTTTGCTAGCCACAAGTGGTGGGGATAGCGTCAGTCTTACTTAGGATTCTGAGAGAAGCGGATCGCGCGTGCAAGCCGGTCTTTGGATCGGCGGACATCTCCCCTCACATTTCATATGTAATAATGTGGGAACCACAAACGATTGGGAAATAAATCTAGGAATGTGTAAGTAGATTTGTGTTATGGATCTTGTTCTGTGAAAATCCACGCCTTCCTCTTAACTCCACACCACGTTTCGGTCCTCTGCAGCCAAGTGAGTATACGTACCTTCACTGTACATGCTGGTTACAAAAAATTAATTTAATTTTTCAAGTGAACCTTTAGGCCTCTACCCATCATGTAACAGTATGAAGTAAACAACAGCTCTCTAGGTCGGAGGAAGAGGGAACGTGTATGCGTGTTTATGTTCTGAACGAATCAGTATTGATATTTAATCACAATTGAATGAAACAGTTCTTTGTAAAAGATGTGCTCTTAAGTAAAATAAATGTTTACGTAAGATATTAACGAAAACGGAATGAAGCATGGACATAAATCGTTTACAAATCATTTCGAGATGTGGTCGGCTTTAGGCTGTGTAATCTCATCTACGCATGTAGGTTTGTTGTGATAACTGAAAACATGCATTAAAATCATGTTTATAAATCAATGAAAAAACTAAATAATTTAAATTATTATAAAAATACACATCACGCTTCATCTACCAGTATATGTTATGAACAAAATTCTCGATCCTGATTTAGTAATATGTAATATATTATCCATAGCTCAAAATCTTTAACATTGGAATATAGTACACTTTCGAAATGAGTATATTTCGCACCGCTAATACAAATTTTACTCAGATTTCTACCTTTGTATGAGATTCTCTAAAATACTTCAATAGTGCGTATATAATCAGCATTTTCCATTATCGCGTCGGATCTGTTACTAGATACCTCGTGGATCGGTGTGTGGCAGACAGATAGTCTTCTATGTCTCATCCCTGTAGCATACCATCTTGCTTCATCACGTGCCAATAGAGAGCTTAATGCTAGGCAATTGTATCTCTGTTTCTTACCGTGACGGGCAGATGACAGCTTCAATGACATGTGTCCACAGAGATCTTAGTGCTAGGCAACTACCTCTGCTTTTATACGTAATGGGCAGATGGCAACTTCGACAACTGTCTGCAGAGACCTTAGAGCTAGGTAATCGTATCTTTGTTTCCACATGTGCCGGAGAGATGGCATTAGGGTGTCGTCCAGTCTACCTACTTCCACTATCTTGAATAGGTAGCACTACATTGCCAACTGTTTTCATTTATACTATTGTTTTATCCTTAAGATGGAGCTTTGGGTCATGGTTTTAAATATCCAATCCGGCATTTACCTTGGCGATAAGAGAAGCTACGAAAAAAAGAAAGAAAGATTGGTCGACTCGGAATTTGAACATGGATTACCAAATGCAGGCCAGAGACATTATTGCCTGAGTCACCCCCCTCGGAATCAGCATTTTATTTCGAAGAAAAAGGCCTTGACATAATATTTTATGGATTTGCTTATTTGAGCAAAGGCAGAAGAATACAAGAATACAGTCAGGAATCCAAACATGTTGTACTGGCAAATGCTAAAGTCAAGCGTCATAAGCAATATTAATTGTGATTTAGAGGAATTTTGTGAAAATAAGAATATAACCTGCCTGCACATATTACAACACAGAAAGAGAAAAACAATTATTGATACCTATATCTCAAATTTCCAACCTTTCTGGGTTGTGGCCCTCTTGCATTGCGGGTACGATTTGCTTGCATCTAATTTACGAGTATGACGTAAAAAAACTCCGAAAGGAACTTCAGCTATCCAAATTATTCCTTCCTAGATTTTTCTCCCTCAGCTGCAGAATGCATTTTTCTCTATCAAGATTGTTTGGATGGTGTTTGCGCGAACGATTCACATTTATCATCTCTGCATTGAACACGAAGAGGTCACTTGGGGAACCTTCTGCTAGACCAGAGATTCTCAACCTTTTCCAGTGGCGTACCATCATATTCAAAACTGGATATCGGTGTACCAGTAAGGGAATTTTACGAGGAAGTGTTTGATTTTGTGGTACAAGGCTCAAAATAATGACATTTATAATAATACAGATGAATTATTTAGTGTTTTCTTGCATGTAGTATTTAGATTTAGATATTTATTACTGAAAAGCCGTTAAATATATTCCTATTCAGTGGATTATTCTGTGAAATGTCTTAAAAGATAATTTTCTTAAGGTTAAAATGTATTGAATACGTAAACTCCTGATTTTTCGAAAAGAATGCGAATCAGCTGGAACATTTTATGTCGCACTGTCATGGTATTTATTTGCCAGAGCAGCACGGTGAGCTGAAGATCCATGGTACAAATCCCGACTATTGGATTTAATTTTTCAGTTTGATTCTACCTTTCCAGCTTTAGCCTGCACACACCAAGCGTGGAAATACAATAAATTAAAAATCCAGGATCTGTGTTCAGTGCTTTGCGTGGTATGGCAGTGAAGGAGGAAATGAAATGTAGTGATGAGAGGGATGGTGGGAAAATTCACAGATCAAATTATCCAACTCAGCATTCGCCGAACGACCGAGGAGAATCGCGAAAAAATCTGCGGTCAGATTAATCGGCCCCAAGAATTTGAACTCGGGACATCCCGAATGCGGGCCACAGACGCTACCACCTGAGCCATCACCGCTCGGTTCGTGCTGAATACAATACATTAAAATATTTTCAATTCACCTAACGTTTGGCATACCAGAGATAATATAATTAACCGAGGTTAATTCCAAATACCAATTAAGTTTTACAAAATTTTAAAACAGCTGTTTTGATCAAGTCAGAATACAATTTATATTCATTGGACGTGAGCAAAGGGTAAACCAACACTGCCCACCATAACAAGTGAATGTTATATCGACACGATTCTGTTTCCTATGGCTGTTTAACCAGTACTTCGGAAATGATCAAAGCGATGACAATAGTTATTTGTTGTGGGCGAGGTTAAATGAGTGGCTACGTACTTGCCGGTCTATCTTCGAGTTCGTGGCTTTGAGTTTGGTCGGCACCTGGGTGAGTGACCCTGCACCTCTGACATAAGCCGTGTGGGGTATAACTTAAATCACCGTGTTTCGGATTCCTCGTTAAGCTATAAGTCCTCAGTGTACATATGGTTGCATTTCTCCCTATTTAAAATATACTTCTTTGATGTAAAGCGTGGCAGACAGATGTCTTGCTCTGTGACGTCACACTCACGGGCAAAATACCTTACTGTCCAGCGAAATTTGCATAGTAAGCACAGAATGGAAGAAAACCCTGAAAACCTTCAGCTGAACAGTTGCGGCACGGTGCCCATGTTTTAACCAAAAACGTGTTATTTTTCTGAGATACTACATTGGCAGTACATATTTTCAACTGACTACAAATTTAAACCAATTAGAATGGCAATAACAATACTGTATGAAAAATCTGATATGTTACACCTACATGACTTTCTCTACTCTTGTACAAACTATTTTTACAAACGCTTATTCTCCATATGCTTCATGTTAATCGAGATGTTAATCTTATTGCTAATTTTCTGGTAGGTGCAAGAGGAATATGGTAGTATTTAAGCGATCGTCAAATCTTTTAAGACCTGGTTGCTATGTGGAGCATTCCATTCTCTTTGTATGTCCAGGACATAAAAACAATGAATAACGAATTCCCATTTGAAAAAAGTATTGAAATATTTAAGGGAATAACAAGCAATAACTCAAAAACGGTTCACTCAACAAAAAAATGTGTATGACAAATTGTGTATTTTAACGCGATGTACATTTTTTGTGTAGTAAAATTTTGTCTATCTCTTATGGCTTACCAGTTATGCAAAAGTCATTCACAATGAAGAATAGTTTTGGAGACATTCCTAGAAAATTCGAGATATACGTTTCATTTGTCATGAAAATATCTTAAACATATGATATTTTAATCAAAATCGTAAGCCATTTTTGAGAAAATTAAAATTTTAAAAAAATGTTCCATGTAAAGGCTAATCTGGGTTGGGGGGATTTTCTTGAAAACCTTCGTGTCGCGTCTCTGGAAGATACTGAACCTAAATACCAAGTTTGGTATTAATCTGTGGCAAAGGGAATGGTGCTGCACCTAGCAAGCAGCTATTAAGAGATATGTATGTGCTTAAAGGCTACTGTATTTCTATATTGCCCTTGCAAATACAAAACAAGGGGAACATAGTACGCCTTAAGTGATAATCAATTATTTTTAGAGCTGGTCGCTATGTGTAAAATGTAATTCTCTTTGCATGTCAAAGGATCGTTTCTGCAAATAATTATGATTAATATAAAACAGATGGAAAATAAGAGTTTGTAAAAATAGTTTGTACAAGAGTAGAGAAAGTCATGTGTGTGTAACACATCAGATTTTTTTTCGTTTGAAACATTGAAAATAGGCAGCTTCTTTCCCCCTCACTCTCTCTCTCTCTCTCTCTCTCTCTCTCTCTCTCTCTCTCTCTCTCTCTCTCTCCCACTCAAATTCTTGTGCGCAATACAGTTTTATACGTTTTGATTTGCAATATTCACAGCTGCATACATGTGAAACACACAATTACTTTGTATCACTACTCCGCTCAAGCTCGACACTATCTCGAGCTTTTTTCCCCTTCTTTCCCTCCTCACTAGTTTTGTAGTATTTGGAGCCATGGTCTGGCTAACACAAAAAGCGAAGAATGTTTTTCAAGTGAAGATCAGAAAATTGGTTTCTATTTTGTGGTTTACCATCTTCATACAGGACAAGAACTCCTCACATATATAAGTATATATGCTCAGCATTCTAGTAGCAAACTTGTGCAACCGAGGGAGTCTTTTTGGGAGAAATTTCTATAACAGAAAGAAATTATTTTTGTTTTTTAGGCTGTCCATCAGGTCAATATTATTTTGTAAAGAAATTTTTTCTAGTTTCAGTGACGGTACTCTGTCGATATATAGTTAAAATAATGTTATAAATATGTAAGTGTTGTATGGAAATTTACAATATCCTGAAATCTGATATCAAATTCTTGATTTAGTTCTTCCAATGTTTGTTGTTCACATCCGTAACTAGGTGACGCACTCTAGACAGCTTTGGAAGATGTGGGAGCTGATGGTCTTTCATTACTGCATTCTTGTATCTCCGCCATGATTAATACACGAGCTTAAATAAACACTGCCATGGCCCACGTTTACTACTACACTATCGTATCCGCCACTGTGCTGGTGTGCCTATACCGCTCGCTCTGTGCTGCTCTTTGCTTGGAACTGTCCCTTACGCCACAAAAGCAGCAGCTGCCGACCACTGATGTAAAGTGTGAGGCAGTATTTTTAACACTTAAATAATTTCAGCCTAATTATATAATATATAAATTCAATAACAGCCCGCCTCAAAGCAATATGTGTATGTAACAATATAAAAAGTGTATATTACAGTCATTGTGTACGTTTATATTATTGTAAACATGTTCAATAATATTATGTGAATGTATTACGTAATTTAATAATGTAGGAGCTGTGAGAAATAAGTCAAAAGTTGCTAACAATGAGGTAACCATGAGGCAATAATGAGTAAGGATGTTTAATAATAATAATACTAGTCATTATTGGAGCAACAAGAATGTAATTCTTATGACAGTTTATAAAATAGCCAATCAACAACCAGAAAAGGCTTTAGTTAAATGAAGGTATTCTATTGGAGCAGGATTAGCCAATCAGAAACTGAAAAGGAGAAAATTTTACAAATTTAGAGTTCAGTTGCCTGCAGACAGCGTTGCTAACCAGACGCAAAAAGTGTCTTCGAGAAGTATAATACGTATTCGTGCGAGATGAAAATAGCTTACGTATTAAAAAGTGCAAGAAATTCATAAAATAATATCACAACTCTCTATTAGTGAAGTGTTACTTAAACCCTGTCAAGCATTAATAAAAGGACTGAAGTAATATTATAATCTGTGTAAGCCTACATTCTTAGTCACACCACAACCCTGCTAAGAGAAACGTCTCTCTGACAATAATACTGACGCAGCCGAGGCAAACATAAATATTTAATACTTAGGGAAACAGTCAAATTACAAAGCTAATATTTTTAAACTTAGGGAGAAGGCTACCGGAAAGCGGGTACTATACGTGTGGTTGCAACGAATTTCAAATTGGGTTCCCCAACAGTAGAAATATAATACATCTTCTTCAAGCTGGCTTTCCATACGTGAAGCAACAACGTAAAAAAATAACTTCAAATGCATACGGTTTTCTGTTTTAAAAATGTATGCCTTTTGTGGCTTCCGTATGTCTATACAGTGCTTTTCCTTCACGTTGTGGCCACCGCACGGCTGCGCGCCGGCCGCCGCAGCTCGAACTCTAACTGAAACTGTTACAATATCCTCGCAACCGCCTCACTTCTCATAGTTACAATTACAATGGCAATAAGCATATATCTACCATAAGAGATGTTGGAAATGTTGTCTTTCTCTATCCGCATATTTTGGACATTTTTTCATCGGGAAATTTTCACTCACAATGGAGAGTTCAATATCTGAAATTGAATTTTTGCCTGATTAGATCTATCGGAATGAAATGGTCTTCTCCAGCCTTTTATAGATAATCGAAAATATAATATAAAAATTCGTCATGTGACAGGAAACGTACCTTTATATTCAGATTCCATGCGACTCTAGAGAGATAGAACATTTTGCTGGGAATGCTCATATAGACAAACAGCAAGTGAAAGTTACTTTAAGCTTCCGAACTCCTTTCTAAGTACAGAGAATTTCAAAGCTGTTTAATACTTTAATTTAAGGGTATTCATAGCTGAAATTTGCTCATAATTTTCAAACAATTAAAAGATAATGGAATTAATAGTTCTTCCACTTAAGCCATGTGTTAGACAAGATTGGAAAGGTAGAATCAGACTGCCCATAGCTGGGATTTGAACCAAGGAACTCCCGGTCTCGGTCCGGTTGCTCTAACCACTGAGCTACCATGGCAATATGCCGGAACGACATTATATTCCCCAACTGATTGCATTTTCTCCGGTAAACCACAAGGAGATTTCTAATTGTATTGAGATATACCCCAATGGTGACTTACAGTGCTGTAAGTACTTAAGCCCTGGACTTTATAGTTTCAACCACTATTAGGTCACATTAATCGAGACCTGGAGATCTGTGGTTCAACTCCCGGCTATTGCATTGAATTTCTCAGTCGTCTAATTCTAGCTTTCCAATTAAAAGCTTAGTTTTGACGTTCGAAAATACTTTGGACCTTAGCTTTAATGACAAACTAACACTTTTGATTTTACATCCTTTCAAGACTTCAACGTCTGAACATTTAAATGCCCAAGAATACTCTACTTTGATGTTTCTTACACTTTTAGGCACATAAATATTGCATACGATGTAGTTTGTAACCAATTTTGTTTACATTTTAGCAGAAAGACCGAGAATATGAACTTAAAAACTGTTATTTATAACACTTCTAAATTGCTCAAGATATGGCTGAGTTATTTCGATAATTGAGGATAAATTACTATAAAAGTGCTATTTAAAGCCTTAAATCTTTTTTTTTGTAGTAAACAGAGGAGTATAAAGATTTACATACATAACTCTTGTGTATTAATGTACAAATAATCTGGTAGTATTTCTTCAAAATTACGATTTCTACATCATTTGTAATACATGATTAATTAGTATAATAAAAATAAATATAAACGTTTTTTCTCAAAAACTATAAAAAATATCTGCATGAAATTAAAACACCCCTATGATTATGGTAGAATCGCATGTGGCAAAATTTTGGAAACATTGAGATAAAGGCTGCAATATTTAGAAATTTCACCAATGGCAACTCCTAGCTGTTCTCAAATCGGTCTGCATTTTTATCGCACTTCTCACAAACAAATGTACCGAAAAAGGCACTGTAAAGTTGCGAAAAATTCAAAATCCCAACATCTAGCACAGTACGTTGGTGTTGAATAAATAAGTAATAATCTGTTGCAAGAAGCAGAGGTCAGCCTTGTTTCTCTAAGTACCTGTGCCTGCAGCTCGGATGTTTATCCATCTCTGTGGAATATAAAGGGAGCCCATTAGTGCGGCTGGAACTCTTAATTACCTTGCTGCAGGTCATAGCCAAATATTTTATAGTACCTACGCGTTGTATTATACTCCGGAAAATGCAGTTCTCCATCACCTAATTTATTGTTACGGCGCAATACAGCGTACAATTACAGTTAGTAGTTATCATACGTTTGTTACGAATTAATCATCTCTTAATTTTCGAGCGGCTGTAAATTGCAACATAACGAGCATTAAACTGCGGCAAATATATGCATAAAAATAACTGTGCTTTTCAGGAAAGAAATTAACTTATGCTGTCGTAGGCTACTTCTGAACACTCATGCGAAACACAGACTAGCTTAGCAAAGCTGTTTTTGAGCAAACCCAAAGTTACGGACGAAGAAGTTCAATAAAATTAAAATTAATTTTCGGTATAAACCGAGCCAGTTATGCTAAAGTGGCCAACGTTTGAATAGCAGTGTATACTTCCCTTCACTGCCCTGAATTTTATCCTTTTTTACTTTCTCTACTACGCATAGTAAGTAGGGAAAGTATTGTATTCCACTCAAAAATTCGATACCGAGATTTCACCGGAAATATGTTTTGAGATCCCCTGAATCCAAAAAAAAGCATTTTTGGAAACATGTCCGTGTGTGTGTGCCTGTGTGTCTGTCTGTGAGCAGCATAACTCAGAAACGAACAGTCGGATAAACACAACACTTGGGATTTAGGTTCAGTATCTTCCAGAGATGCGACACAAAGGTTTTCAAGAAAATCCCCCCACCCCAGATTACCCTTTACATGGAACATTTTTCGAAAATTTTAATTTTCTCAAAAATGGTTCTAACGATTTTGATTAAGGTATCATATATCCAAGATACTTTTATGACAAATAAAATGTATACTTACTTTTCTAGGAATGTCTACAAAAGTATTCTTCATTGTGAACGACTTTTGCATAACCGGTAAACCATAAGAGATAAGACAAAATTTTACTACACAAAAAATGTAGATCGCGTTAAAATACACAATTTATGTTACATATATTTGTTTCTTTGAGTGAACCATTTTCGAGATATTGCTTGTTATTCCCTTAAATTTTTCAATACTTATTTTCTCAAATGGGAATTCGTTATGCATTTTTTGTCTTGGATATGCAAAGAGTATTAATCTGTGGAAAAGAGAATGGTGTTGACCTAGCAACCAGCTATTAAGAGATATGTCTACGCTTAAAAGCCACTGTATTTCTATATTGCCCTTGCAATTGCAAAACAAGGGGAACATAGTACGCCTTAAGCTATAGTCAAATATTTTTAGAACTGGTCGCTATGTGTAAAATGTAGTTTTCTTTGCATGTCAAAAGATCGTTTCTGCAAATGTTTATCTCGATTAATATGAAATAGTTGGAGAATAAGAGTTTGTAAAAATAGTTTGTGCAAGAATAGAGAAAGTCATGCGAGTGTAACACATCAGATTTTTCTGTGCGTTTCTGATTACATAAAAATATCAGGTGCTTCCCTTATTGTGTCCTTCCTAAAGGACCCTGAGCGTTCCACCATTTCAGCTATTCCTGTTATTATTTTTGTGAATTTTATTCATGCCCCGAATCCCAATCTGCGAGTTAAAAGAGATACCAATTTTGGTTTCAACACCGTAAGGTTTTAAACGTACATTTTATGCTACCCTTAATTAAGTTGAAATTTATATACATTTTTGATCAAGATTTGCATTAAATCTGCTTAAGATTTATCACATCCTAAGTAATTAACACATCTAAGATTTCCTGCAACTTCGTTGTTTATTTCTATTTTACATATGTGTTGATATTTTCCAAGAAAGGAACTTGCTTTTGATTTTTCGCTTGATAAATTATTTAAATTATACTCTGAAATTTTTGAAATATGGTTATTTAAAGTCTATCTTCACTGTTTGCAAATAAAACCTAATGAAATAGTATTGCATTTAAGATGATTAATCTATTTTTTTCAATTAGCTGCATATCTGTGTGAAGGTATTGCGAGATATTTAACAGTTTTAACATAAGTTAATAACTTTAAATTCAGAATTCCAACTCTAGAGTTTAGGTACTTTGTCAATATCGATAACTAATTTTTATGCGCTTGATTTATCATTGAAATTAAATGCTTGGGATACACTTTTTTCAGGATTTTCCCATACTTTTTCACTTTTACATAATCCACAAATAAACGGATTTTCAGTATCCCCTCCTTTCAAAGTTATTTATTTCACTGTAGTTATGCAGTTCGTGCATGTTTACTTTCTATACTACGTATGTAGCAGGCAGAGAGGGTATTGCATCACACCCCAAAATTCGATGCCAAGATTTCACCGGAAATACATGTTTTGAGGTTTCCTGAATTCATAAAAGCATTTTAGAAAAAGGTCCCATGTGTGTTTCTGTGAACAGCATAACTAAAAAACGAAAAGTCAAATAAATACCGAACTTGGCATTTAGGTCCAGTACCTTCTAAAGATGCGACAAGAAGATTTTCAAGAAAAACCTTCACCTTAAACTACCATTTACATAGAAGATTTTTCGAAATCTGTTATTTTCTATAAGACAACTCTTTGGATTGATTAAAATACCTGCATTAAAGATATTCATTTAGATGACAAATAATATTTATATCTTTAATTTTCTGGGAATAGTCTTTGAAGTCCACTTCTTTAAGAAGAAATTTTGTATAATCTTGTGTAGTTGATATACATTAAGCGACAGACGAAATCTTACTACACAAGAAATGCAGATCTCTTTAAAACACACAATTTATTTCAAACAAGTTTTTGTGTGGCATAACCCATTTCTGATTTATCCGTTATTAATGGTTCGAATTGTTCATAACTTGGTCCTTCTCTTAAGTCCTGCTAACATTCACTGTTTCTGGTGATTGCATGGAAACAGTAAGGAATTTTAAGGCCAGCATAGCGTCCAGTTCTTAGACATTGACCATCGATGTTCTATTTGTATCTATAAGTAAATAATTAGTGTAGTTATTTCTGCAAAGATGTAGTAGACAGAAACGCTGTAGTAAGAATAATTTGTATAACCACTAATAAACGACAGAGGATAGTGAAAGTAATATTGTTATGAGGAATTATGAGGCGTGAGGAAAACGAAAAAACTCGGGGAGGACGGTCCTGGCGAAATTCGAATCGCGTACTTACAGTTCACTAGTCTTTATGACCTCGGCCACCTTTGTCACTGCAGTTCGTGCAGGGTCTGCCTCGTCTGGATCTATACTTCGCCGATTAGTAATACTTCCGGTATGTTATTAAAATATTGGTAAAAATGTTAGTTATTGTTTCAATCTCAAGTCATTCAACTTTTCATTTAATCGAAAGTCATTAAATAAGAAACACAAGGACCCATTTACCTATACATGTCATCACAGAGTTATTTCATAATTTTCTTCAAACAACATTACGTTTGTCTTTCAATACAAAAGCTGTTATCTTAGTAGACTCCAGCGTAGCCATACTAGCATTTACATAAAGATATACAACTAACATCAAAGCTGTCATTGTAATAAATTACAAACCTTGCAATCAGAAATAAAATCGTAGCTTTCCAGTGGGTCCCTGTCCATGGCGGAAATGAAACAATCAAGCTACCCGCAAAGGACTGAACTACAATCACAACAAACACTAAAATCGTAGGCACTTAAGAAGGCACAATTAAAAATTAAAAATATACATAAGCGAAATCTCAATGGAAGAAAAAGGCAAAATTTGGGGAAATTTGCATTATACCTGGAACATGTATTGTGATAAAAGAAGAAAGGAGCAACTAACTTCAGAATAACGACGGGCCATGGCTGCTTAACAGAACACCTACAAAAGTTCAAAGTGCTGCTCGCAACAAGCTACTGCCCCATCTGCGAGAGTGGTGCAAACAAAACTTAGTTTTATTTATGGGCGCTCTTTAACTACTATGGTTCATAGCGTCCCATTCTATACTGGACGTCAAAGACGCTTTTGCTCAGAGGCCTCTTTATCCGGCTTGAGGTTCTTTTATGTGCCGTAAATCTACGACATGGGACCACCGACTTTACTGGTCTTTCGAAGGAAGCCATGCTAAGGATTTTTACGCCCAAAAAATAATCCATCGCTTTCCGCTAGTTTGAACCCGCGACGCTACATGATACACCTAGACCACCTAGACTACACGAGGTGTTGCGACTATGAATTCTAAGTATTTATTGAAGTATCCAGGTTGAGATGAAAATTGCCAAAAGCAACTCTTCATCATCGTCCTCCTCGAGTCCCAGGCCCGTTCCATGCCATTAGAAATGTTTACTCCATCCTAATTTTGGACGTAATCGATTTTCATCCATTCTGTCTAAATTATCCATCCAATTCTTACGGCAAATATATTCACTCCTATTCCAGCTTCTCTCATTTATGCATTCTTTTTATGTTTAATTAGACACTCAGATTTTCTAAAAAACATGGTCCTAACGATTTTGATTAAAATAACTTATATTAAAGTTATTTACGTCACAAATAAAATGCTTCTCTTGAGTTTTCTGGGAATAGCTTTTATAGACCTCTTCCTTTGGAAGGAATTTTGTATGATCTTGTATAAGTGATAAACGAAAGCGATAGACGAAAATGAACTAAACAATAAATGTAGATCTCTTTAAAGCACACAACGAGACGTCGGTTATTATTTATTCGAATTGTTCATTTTTAGTCTTTCGTTAAAGTCCTTTTAACATTCTGTAGTTTCTTGCGATTGCATAGAAACAGTATGGAGATTTAGGGCCAACAAGCAGCGTCCAGTTATTAAAACATTTGACTATCGATGTTCTCTTTGTATATATAACGAAATGTATTATGTGCTATTTCTGTAACGGCTTATTTGGATTAAAATGTAATATATAAAAAAATAAGCTTTAGTAAGAATAGTTCGTATACTCACTAATAAAATATAAAGCCTAGAGAACGTCCTGTGATTGAATCTCATCAAATTTTTCCTCTTTATTTGCAAGTTTTGTGTGCCATATATTACATAATGGATTTCATTCTTAATAAAGTCATATGTAAGAACAACATATTGTATGGATATAGCAGAGAGCGGGGGGCGGCAGCTTGCACCTTGACCCAACTGGATGATTCGTGCATCACCCCTAGGTGGAACGGATGAGGTGAAGGTACTGCAGGAGGCTGTAGGCCGGCCGACAGATATGCAAGAGATCCCTAATGATTCCAAGCCTGTTGACTGTCACACCGGTGGGCGCTTCTCTCTGGCGGAACCGAAGAAACTCGACCAACCTGAGGCGGCTTAGAGAAGGCTGCTATATGACAAGGCGAGCAAAGTCTTACGCATCTGTTCGACGTAGACCGACAATACCCATCCCCTAAGCCTACCCGAAACATGAAAGGGGAAGCGAAGTGTTAGGAAATGAGAGAAAGGACATTCGAGGTATAAGAAAACCCACTCCAGTATTCGCATTACTGGTCAGTGTGGCCGGCCCCAGGCACCGATTCCAGGATCTCAGAAATGCTTCGTACGTTATCGACGAGCCATATCGCTTGTTACAGCAACATATGGCTTTTATAACAATTACATAAACCGAGTTTCTCCTTAGCGAAATAATTCATTTTCTGCTGGTATTTTGATACCCTGGCCGCAATGAACTGCAGTTACCTACCTTATTATTAACAAACGGTAGCTGTTAGGTCATACGCTTTGTCAACGAGCAATGACCTGGTTGCATGCAGCCACCAAATGCTTTATACTGGATAGGTTACACAACCCTAATTCAAACATGTTTCAGCAACAGCACTTTTAACAATTTTGCTGTATAGGTCTATGCCCGGCCTTAAAGTGCCGCGTGTATATGCCAGAGAAGGGCGAGATAAATGCATTTGGTTTCCAAAGCTGGGGTTTACGTATGTGTACGAGAATGGGGAATGTGCCCCGACAATACACGTGGGAAACAAAAGAGATTTATTGGCTTGAGGCCGCTATAGATATAATATCCAATAGTACGACTGGCTGCAGCTGCAAATGGCAAGACCAGAATGGCAAAGGAAGTAAAACCTGAACTGGCCTACATCCTCTAGGACTGCAGGAAACGGCCTGCTTTAGGCTGGTTCCCCTTCAAGTTAGTAAAGTGTATAACTACTTGAAGAAGAGAGGGAGAGAATACACGCCCCTGGAGTGCTGCAGAGCACATCTTTAGTTTGGCCCAAAGGATACCAGCCGCAATTTCCGCTGCGAAAGGGTAGCAAATGTCATTCCCTAAATGAAAATTTACAGAGTTCATAAACTGATGAGCATAACATGAAGCCGAGAATTCTGTTACTAATGCACACTAATGTATAGAAAAATATATACTGCACTAACATTTTAAAAATATTTTATGTGTAACAGTCTCAGAACTTTCCCTATCGGTTAGTAAATAAACTTTATTAAATAGTACTAAAATATTCATTTTACTAAATAACCCTTATTTTCCCAGCTATTCTGGAAATAATTCGTGCATAAGCTAGTAGTTATTGTATTTAAGGATAATAATTTTTCCTATTTTACTGCATGTATGTACATGAACTACATTAAATCCTCTCTCTTTTGACATATTTATTATTGCAACTGTGAAATATATTTGAAGGCTGAATTTTATCATGTAAATCTTACCTAGGGTATTTACTTACGATTCAATTCATGCAGCAGCTAATGATAGGTTGCCATTATGACTTGTTTAAGATCAACAACCAGTCGTGAATAATCGTTTTCCAGTTCGCCACCAATTTTAATGCTAGTGTCCTTGCTACTGGAACCAATGTTCAAATGCTGTTAGTAATTAATTATTTTCGCACAAGTACTACCTTTATTGTCGACTATCGTCGAAAATAATAGTTTGCAATACACATGCGTTAAGAGCACTGGAGAATCTCGTAATTTGAAAATAGTCTATTCAATTTCGTTTTTTGAAACTCTTCCATACTCTCCAATGAAACACTTACCAAACCTGTATTCCAAAATACCAATTTATTGTTATTAAGGTTCCTAAAATGTGTGTTATAGTTTGTAATATAAACAAACGATGTCAATAGATGTTACTCTCTTAAGGTGTGTTAACTGAGCAGTAACAACACTGGTGTGCAAAAACCTAAGGGCGAGATGGGTAAAGTAACATAACAAATGAACTACTTGATGGAAGTAGCTGAAGGTGAGGGAGCATGTTTCCAGAGGTCTCTCACACGTACACAGAAAGCTGGATGTCACATGGCGTGAGTGTAGTGAGCCTATAGTGCCAAATGGGTCTGGTTCCGCAACACGGGGCAGTTGACAAAACAGGACAAAACGGTTTGTTGCAATTAGCGAGCTGTTACGGTGCACTGTAGTGGTGGTCTTCATTGAAACATGTTCCGTAAATACAATTTAGATGATTTCACACGGGGAAGAATCATTGGGAAACTGGAAGATGGGCGAAGTGTGACGAGTGTTGCTCAGGAGTTTGGAATTGTTCACAGCAGTTTCACGTGCATGGGGAACCTTCCAAACCACAGTCACTGCTGTCCCAAGGAGAGGTGGTGGTTGACCACGCTCAACTACAGCAGCAGATGACCGCTACACTGTGCAACAGGCAAGAAGGGATCCACGCCAAACAGCGGGTACAATTTCAACCACATTTAACAGGACAGCTAGGCGCGCAATCGCACGATGCACAGTGGCACGGCGACTACACAGAGGTGGTCTCTTTGCCCGATGGCCAGTACGTTGTGTTCCATTGACATCCGCACATCGGCGGCACCGTTTGCGATGGTCCCAAGAGCATCAAAATTGGACCAACGAGGAATGGGGTCGCGTGCTGTTCTCGGATGAGAGCAGATTCAGTCTAAGTAGTGATTCTCGAAGTACCCTCATCTGACGAGAGGCGAGAACACATAATGAACCTAGCAACATCCTTGAACATGATCGTTTTGGTGGTCCGGGTGTTATGGTTTGGGGATGCATAATGTTGCATGGGCGCACCGACATCCAAACCTTTAAACACGGTACACTCACTGTGATACTGTACTCCTTCCCCATGTGCGTCTTTTCAGGGATGCAGTCATTTTTATGGATGATAATTAGCGACCGCATCGAACAGCGCAGGTGTAGGATCTCTTGGAACGAGAGGATATTCGGCAAATGGACTGGCCTGCCCGTTCCCCCGATTTAAATCCCATCGAACACGTGTGGGATGCTTTGGGGAGACGCTTTGTAGCACATCTACATGCAACGACCATCCAAAAGTTGTCAACAGCGCTGGAGAAGGAATGGAACGCCCTACCACAAGAACTGCTTACCAACCTTGTGGCCAGCATGGGAGCACGATGCAGAGCATGCATTGCTGTCCGTGGTGATCATACACCCTTTTAAGCACCATGTATCTGTAAATCTATAGAGCCATCATATGTCGTATTGACTTTATGTAGCTTATGGTCTATGAATAAAAGTGACATTTCTGTTCGTCTAATTGCATATTTCGTTTAGTTGCCTACTGTAGCATGCGAAGATTACTTTCGTCCTTAGGTTTTGCACACCAGTGTATTAACGCATTGTTTGTGGCATACAGTGCATTATGAATTCCTGCGAGTTGGTGTCGTCCTCCGTGGTGTAGTGGTTACCATGCTAACCTCTAGTACCAGAGGTCGCGGATTCAAACCCGGCGGAGCGCGATGGATTTTTTCGGCCCTAAAAATCCTTAGCCTAGCTTCTTTAGGAAGGGAAGTAAAGCCCGTGGTCCCGTGTCGTAGGTTTGCGGTACGTAAAAGGACCTCAAGTCTGATAAAGAGACCTCTGAGCAAAATTTGCGGTCTTTCACGTCCAATATGTAATGGGACGCTAAGGACCATAGTACAGAGTGCCCCATAAGTCTGTACCATAGGTGGATTATATACAATGTTTATTCCTTGTTCACAGATTGCTTGAGTGATGTATTTGAGTACAGAGGAGCACATGCTTGTTAGCCGCCGTAGTAACAGGGAGTTTGTCCGTGATTTTAATATTTTGCGCCCAAAACGAGCTGCAACTACACACAGGTGTGTGGCTAAATTAATTAAAAAATTCACTCAGATGTGATTTAAATATACTAGGACACTGAATAGGTTTCCGATGGCCAGTGGAGTGGCCCCAAGTAGTCCGGATTTGACATCTCGATTTTTTTGGGGGGGGCATTTGAAAACTATGGTCTACGCTGTGAAAATACGATCCCTGAATCATCTGAAACGACATATCTTAGAGTGTTGTACTTCCATTATTCCCGACATCCTTAGCGGTGTGATGGATGATTGGAGAAAGCGTCTCGAGTTGTGCATAATAAGACAAGCGCAACATATTGAACATTTTTGTGATTTTCAGTAATTCACTTATGGTTCCAGAGTTATGCGACACCCTGTAATTAAACAGCGTTCATAAATAAAAATTTATTTATTTATTTCGCGTGTTGGACTGAATATAATGGGGAGTCTGAGAGGAAGAATGGGTTATGCAACTATCTGTTGCCTCATGCGCGAACATCGACCACCGCTAAAAGAATAACACTATTCTGCATTTTCAAACTTTCTGTTAGATGATTTCTTAAAGGTAGGTGTTCTTAAATCAAGTTTTTATGCTGATTCCAAAAATAATCTCCGTTCTTTTCTATCACGTCAGGTTTTTACACAAAAATAAGTAATGTTTTGACAATTTTACTAATGAGCGTAGAAAAGTATTCAAATACCATTTCACACAAAGTAAGTGTTTATTCAAGAAACATTTTAAGAATACTCTCAGGAACTCCCCTAATTTATTTCATGACTACATTTTAACAAAACAAGAAGCCAAGGTGTTTCATTTAATTTTTTCCAAACTTTCTCTTCTTTGACTTCCTTGCAGATCCTTAAAGATGACTGCCCCTCCTCAACATCCAACAGTAGTCGGCCATCATAGTTTCATTCCATCTCCTCTGGTACCTCCTCTCCATTTCCTTAATATCTTGCTGAAAACGTTCACCCTGCTCTTCACAATAATGTCCCAGATTTTCTGGAAAGTAGTCGATATGTGAGTGCAGAAAATGCACCTTTACACTCATGTTACAACCCATCTTCTTGAAATGTTTTGAACATTGTTTCGACAATGGCCTTGTAATTAGGAACTTTGTTATTGCCCAAGAAGCTTTCAGTAACTGATCGGAAGGCGGTCCATGCTTCTATTTCTCTCATTCATTGTGTTCTCAAAATTTTCATCCTTCATCAATTTCTTTGAGGACCAACAAACATTTCAGCCTTTAATTTGTCTTGTGTAATGGAGGGAAATTTCTTGGAAAATTTATCTGAAGCAGGGTCCATCCTGTGGTAGAGCGCTTACAAATTGCTTCATCAAGCCCAATTTTATGTGTAGTGGCGGAAGCAATATTTTTATATCTCTATATTTTTAAGGTGAAATTGTGATACAACTGTACGTGATAGAAAAAAACTAAAAGCAGTTCCGAAATCAGCATAAAAAGTGAGTAAGAATAACTTATTAGTTTTCAGTCATGCGATATCATGCAGACTAGTGTAATAGTTCAGTAGGCCTATCAATACAAGTGGATGTAATTACTGTCCCCGTTATTGTTATAACCATTCACATTCAACCCGTTAAGTTATTTTGGTAATCCTTAAACATGAAAATCTTTCAGCATAAGCTTTGTTGTAGACGCACAGAAGCACAAGTTAGGCTGATTAAACACTTAAGTATTTCAATTCGTTGCCTCATTTATTGTTCTATCAGTCTATTGGTTCTACAGCTGTTTACCAGCCTTAACCGCCAACGTGATTCATATCATAGAATTCCGTCTAATATATTTCAATCTTCTTATTCCGCACTACTTCAGATCCTCTCCTGCGCAGTCTACCCTTCTTTTTAGAGGTTGCCCTACTTTCTTAGAATTAAATGGCTTCATAAAAGTGAGCTTTGTGCATGAATGGTTTTTCATCTGGTCTAAATATATCTCTGGCATTCTATTCTCCTCCATTTTACTTCTCTTACTATGTCTGCATCGTTAAGTAGCTAGCTTAATTCCTTATTAAACATTGGTCACCTATATTACCTCTTAATACGTACTTGTACTCATCTAAGAATATTTACAATAAAATCGCCTTATCTTACGTTTTTATCATGCTTTGTGATTTCCCTGTACCTGCTCTTGTGATAATAAAGCTCACTGAATAAGTTACGGCATGAGATTTCTTATTGCAATACCAATATGCTCATAGGCAACTATGTATCTGTATCACCCAGATTAAACAGATGTGTATTGAGTACACTCCACGCAGTAACTAAAAGTAGTCTAAAGGAAACAGTAGCAGATAAAACCGGATGCATGAAAAATAGAAGAGAAAAATCCGACGTGATATTTTCATATGACTTTCTCTACCCCTATCGTTTATTAGTGGGTATATAGACTACTCTTAATAAAGTTTATGTTTCTATCTACTGCATTTTAATCCAAATAAACATTTGTACAAATACCTACAATACACATTTCATTATGGATACAAAGTGAACAGCGAGTCAAATGTTTAAGAACTGGACGGTATATGCTGGCCATAAAATGTCATACTGTTTCCATGCAATCGCGAGAAACAACTGAATGTTGACAGCCTTTAAAGAACGACAAACAAATGAACAATTTGAAGGTTTATTAACGGATCTCAGAAATGGCTTATGTCACAAAAAAAGTATTTGAAATAAATTTTGTGTTTTAAAGAGGTTTACATTTGTTTTGTGTAGTACGTTTTTGCCTATCGCGTAACGTTTACGAGTTATACAAGATTATACGAAATTTCTTCCAAAAGAAGTGGAATTCACAAGCTATTCCCAAAAAATGCAGGACATACATTTTGTTTTTAATATAAATATCTTTAAAATAAAATATTTTAAGGAAATCGTTAGCCATTTTTTAAAAAATACAAAATTTTGAAAAATCTTTCACGTAAAGGGTAGCCTGGGGTGAAGGGATTTTCTTGAAAACACGTGTATCACATATTTGGAAGGTATTGAAGCTAAATACGAAGTTTGATACTTCTACGAGTTTCGTTGTTGACTTATGTTGTTCACACACAGACGCGCGCCTTTTTCCAAAAATGCTTTATTTGGATTCAGGGCCTCAAAACATGTATTTCCGGTAAAGTCTGGTATAGAATTTGTTTATGGAATGCAATACCTTCTTTACCTACTACGTACGTGGTAGAGAAAGCAAAAACACAAGTCTGATTGTTGCATTCACCTAACTTTCTCTACTCACTTTTTTACAGAATACTCATACAAAAGATTATTTTTCCACTTCTTAATAACTGAGATATACTTTCATAACAAATTTACACATTTCATTTTAGGTATAAGAAGGACGAGAGTGCTAAAGCAATAGTGAGATTGTTAAAAACCGTATCGCTTTTTGATGCCTGCATTACTATGAGAGGAAAAAAACACGAATAGCGACTTACCGAGTGAAAAAAGTATAAGTATTTTAAAATTCAAACCAATAGGAAACAATATCTCGGAAACGTTTTAAGCCCCCCCCAAAAAAGATTTGACATAAATTGCGTGCTTTAACGAATTTATACTTTTTACTTTCTCTACTACGTATAGTAACTAGGGGAAGTATTGTATTCCACCCAAAAATTCGATTCCGAGATTTCACCGGAAATACATGTTTTGAGGCATCCTGAATCCAAAATAAGTATTTTTGGAAACATGTCCGTGTGTGTGTGTGTGTGTGTGTGTGTGTGTGTGTGTGTGTGTGTGTGTGTGTGTGTGAGAACAGCATAACTTAGAAACGAACAGTCGCATAAACACCAAACTTGGTATTTAGGTTCAGTATCTTCCAGAAATGCGACATGGAGGTTTTCAAGAAAATCCCCCTTCCCCAGATTACCCCTTACATGGAACATTTTTGGAAAATTTTAATTTTCTCCCAAAATGGCTAACGATTTTGATTAAAATATCATATATTTAAGATACTTTCACGACAAATAAAATGTATATCTTGAATTTTCTGGGAATGTCTCCAAAAGTGTTCTTCATTGTGAACGACGTTTGCATAACTGGTAAACCATAAGAGAGAGACAGAAGTTTACTTCGAAAAAAATGTAGATTGCGTTAAAATACACAATTTATGTCATATACATTTTTTTGTTGAGTTAACCATTTTCAAGATATGGCATGTTATTCCCTTAAAATTTCCAATGCTTATACCTTTTCTCAATGGAGATTCGTTATTCAGTTTTTTTTGTCCTGGTAATGCAAAGAGAATAGAATACACCACATAGCAACCAGCTCTTAAAATATTTGACTATCGCTCAAAGCGTACTAATTCCCCTTGCTTCTACAAGAAAATAAGCAATACTCGTAAGATTAACATATCGATATCTCGATTAACATGAAGCATATGGAGAATAAGCGTTTGTAAAAATAGTTTGTACAAGAGTAGAGAAAGTCATGTGAGTGTAACACATCAGATTTTTTATAGTAAGATTTCATCTGGTTCTTACGAATTACCAATTATACGAAATACGTTCAGAATAAAGAGGACTTCACAGGCTATTCCCAGAAAATTCAAGATGTAATTTCATTTTTCATGTAAATATCTTTAAATATTTTGATTATAACATAATATGTTAGAGCGGTTTTAGAGAAAACGAAACTTTTCTATTGAAAGGGTAGTTTGTAATTGTGGGATTTTCTTGATAAGCTTCGTCTCGCATTCTAGGAAATTTTTCAGCTTAAATAGCAATTTTGGTATTTAACCAGCTTTTCGTTTTTGAGTTATGCTTTTCACGGAAACACACACACACACACACACACACACACACACACACACATTCTTAACGCAGGTCGCTTGTGATGTCTTTGAAATACCATATTGTTTGTATTGCCACGAGGAAAAACAATCTAATGGCGACTTCCACTAGAATAAGGTCTTTGTTCTATCCTTTAAGGTTTAGCAGTCATATAAAAGTCACTTAGAATGAAGAGGTCTTCACAGGCTACTCACAGAAAACTAAGATAAATATTTTATTTTTTAGGAAAATATCTTAAACACATGGAATTTTAATAAAAAGCGTTAGCCATTTTTCAGAAAATGCCCAAAATTTAAATTCTTGAAAATCTTCGTGTTACATCACGGAAGATTCTGAACTTAAGTGCCAAATATTGAATTAGACAGAGTTTTCGGTTTTGAATTATACTATTCAGACACAAACACACACACACACACACACACGTGCGGATCTTATTCTATAACGCTTTTTTGGATTTATTGAGCCTCAAAACATGGTAAGGGGTACTGAAGTTTTGATTGTAAGGCAATACTTCCTCCACTTACTATAGGTAAGTGCTAAAGAAAGTAAAGAGGCGGTGGAAAGTAGAAAACGAATTAGAAATTGAAGGTGGAAAAGCAAAAAAAGGAAAATACTTATATCCCCTATATAACACTATATGTGGCGACTTTCCTCCGAGATCGATCGATTTAAATTGTTGACGACCTTCCCTAAATCAATTTGGGAATCCTTAATAGCGTATTTTATTTAGAAGTTCTATTGAGCGTGTCGTGGTGCACAGTGAGATTTATAACAGTCACATCAGTCCATACGTCACAGTTAGGATCAGGTTACGGAAGATTAAGCAGGTGTGGTATTTATTATGTACATCTATATTTTAGATGTGTAGGACTGCCAGAGACCAACTGTCGACTGATTTTTATGGTTTGCAACAAATAAATAGATAAAGAAATAGACAATGCATCAAAGAAAAATTTTAATCTTTTATAAAGGCACTCAGTGCACCTTTAAAGGTTTGCAATGAATCGCCGAAAGCAAAGAAATGCTCTCAAGCTGAAGCTATCATAATCTTCTCATTATTTTGCAAGATGCTACCAGTCAACAACTCACAGTCCCATCCACTACGTTTTTTTTACTATATCATCTTTATTATTACTTTCTTTGCTACCTACCTATAGGAGGAAGTATTGTATTCCATCCAGCGGAAAGGTATGTTTTGATTCCCCTTGAATACAAATAAGAGTACTATTACTAGTATTACTATTACTATTATTATTATTAATAATAATAAATAATGTGTCTCTGTAAGCAGCGTAACTCAAAAATGAAGTATTCTCCATAGATGGTCCTATGCCCAAGGCTCTCAACTACAGCGTGGAGCTCTGGTTCCCGGTCACGGAATGCGCCCGAAGTCGATCTCACCCATTTTCAGTCCTGGGTATAGGACCGGTGCCCACTCATTATCGTGAGGAAAGTGAGGAGCTGCAATAGGCAGCGGTTCTGGCCTCGTAAGCAAACTTTCCGGCTGGGAGAAGCGTGATATG
Source organism: Deroplatys truncata (assembly GCA_030765065.1). Classification (NCBI taxonomy): domain Eukaryota; kingdom Metazoa; phylum Arthropoda; class Insecta; order Mantodea; family Mantidae; genus Deroplatys; species Deroplatys truncata. The sequence goes on along the minus strand of CM060978.1, from coordinate 211,861,968 downwards.
CACCACATCATTTAATGTATCGGTTGGAAGATGTCCACCTGTGCCTCGAATAAGTGGACGTGAGGCTGGCAGGCCTATGGTCCGCACGGGCTGTATAGCTACAGAATTTATTGCTTTTTATTATCTTTCAAAAATGTGACAGGAAGGCTTTCAAGAAAGTACTCCCAAAACCTACCCTTAACTACATTTGATGACAAATGAAACGTATATCTTGAATTTTCTGGAATATCCTGTAAAGTTAACGTCATTGGAAGCGATTTTGTGAATAATTGATACGCACAAAAGTTTACTACATAACAAATCTAGATCTCCTTAAAACACAATTTCCAGTAAGATTTTCTGTGAGAGCCACATGTGAGATGTCCGTTGTTCGTTTGAATTGTTCAGTCTTTGTTTGTTTTTAAAGTGCTGCCGATATTTACTTCTCGCCATGTGATAAAAGTATGGAACTTCAAGGCCAGCATATAACGACATCTGACTATCGATTCTAGTTCCTTGCACCTACAACCAAATGGATAACTGATTCTGAAAAGGTAAATAACTATTGTTCTTTCATAATAGTCATGTATAGGACAATCAAACTCAAGTATTCGATGCCATAGCCGGGATTTTAACCACGGATCTTTCGGTTTCCATCCAGTTGCTCTGACCAAATGAGCTTAGGTGGCAACATGTCGGCACGGCATTAAATTCCACAATCAACTAGCATTCTTCCCGGTAAAGCACAAGATGATTTCAAATTTACTTTGAAAAAGCTGAGTTTTATTGATGCACGCTCTTAACTGCTGTGGTCCTTAGCGCCACATTCTATACTGAGCGTAAGAGACCGGACATTTTGCTCAAAAGCCTTTATTAGGCTTGATGTTCTTTTACGTGCCGTAAATCTACGACATAGAACCACCGGTTCTACTTAACTTCTGAAGAAAGACATGCTAAGGATTTCACGCCCGAAAAAAAATCCATCGCCTTCCGCCGGGGTTGAAACCGAGACCTCGTGAACTAGAGGTTAGCATGGTACCCCTAGACCACGGAGGACGACAAATTCACTTCGAGATGACAACCTAATGGCGACCGAGAGGGATGGCTCAGGCGACAAAGTCTGTGGCCCGCATTTGGGAGGTCCCGGGATCGATTACCGGCGATCGACTAATCCTAGTTTTTCGTGGTTTCTTCGGGTTGACAAGAGAATGATGAGGTAGTTCATCTTCTACCACGACTCTCCTCCCTCTCATTACCTGTACTCATCATCTTACTTGGCATTTGTTTTAGGGTTGTGGGACCAGGCAACGGTGTTCGGCGGGTTAAGCTGGGCGGGACTTACGCTCCGTAAAGGTTTCTTCCCTAGCGTTGCTGCGGGGACCGCTCAGATAGTTAGCCCCTCCTAGTGGGCTCCGTCACGTGTACGCTTGGAGGTTGATGATTTGTGGCAGGGACTAGGCGTCGTCGGATGTGTTCTATACGGAAATGTTAGGGACCCCGCCCATACTTGCTGCGATCGCTATCCGGATCTGGTCGCCCTTCTGGTCTCTTTCCTCATCCCTTCCTCCCAGGGGTGACGTTGGAAGCAACAAGGGCCGTTACGGCCTACTTGTGGTGCTCTGCCCTGGTTCCGGGGAACCCTCTGTGATGTACCTTTATTTTTTATTCCAATGGCGACTTAGAATGTCGTAGGTACTTTAGGTGCCATTCATAGTTGAACAAACTATTAAGTCAATCAATTGAAATTAATTATTGTTGACACAACCGCGTATAGGACAAGCTTGTAAATGTAGAATCAGACTGAAAATGCAGTGTCATAACCAGGATTTGAACCACGGATCTTCCGGTTTCCATGGGTTGCTCTAACCAACTCAGCTACCATGTCAACATGCCGGCACGAAATTAAATTTTATTTCTGAAAAGGTTTAATTTAACATGAAGCAAACAGGAAAATAAGCTCTCGTAGGAATACTTTATAGTAGCTACATATACAGGATGTTTGGAAATTTCGCTTATAAACTTTTAGGACTTGTAGAGGCTACTGAACAGATCATGTTTTGAATAGGAATCCATGTCCGGAAACGTGCTATTTCCGTGCTACAACCACTTGAAAACAGATGTTTGAAGTAACCACTTTTGCTTATTTTAGTTAGGCGTGACTCAGTAGTCACTTTTCTGACAACTAAACTGATTGTGTAATACTACTAAAGAACTAAACAGGAAACAATACATTCTTACAAAACACTTTTGTTTAAGTTAAACTGAACCATCTGCATTTCTCTTCGTCACAGGATGTTTCACATTTTAATGCGCTACAACAGTGGTGGCGAAAGCGTGACTCGCGAGGTAGTGTGACTCGCAGGCGCAACTCCTCTTCTAGCCGTCTATTCATTTGTTTCCATGTGCTGCTGACTAGTGTAGTGCGTGTTGCATATTTGATGACTCGAGAGAGAAAGGCGTTTTCGCCATCGTTGCGCTACAACTCCGGTTCGATTTGACGACCACTAAATTTGTTGCACACATTGTACTTACGAATATATTCTGGTAAACTCGCTACATCACTCCTGGTATCTCCGCAATTTGTTTTGGAGTGACCACAATTCATGAAGAAATTTCTTCCTCTAAGTCTACAGGATCTGGCTCTACAGGGCTCGAATCAGAGAGAGGTAGGGCAGAGGTCAAATGATACCAACACCGCTCATCGTGACTAGCTGGTTGCATACGGCAAACTGACTTGAAATTTTAGTAGCACAGAAATGTTTCCGGACATGGGTTCCTAATCAAACGTGATCTATTCAGTCCCCTTTACAAGTCCTAAAAGTTTGTAAGGGGAATTTCCGAACGCCCCGTATAAAAATAACGGTTGTGGGCAGAAAGTTATATGAATATTATACATCAGATATTTTTTTCATACAAACGAAACACTTATTAGTTTCCAATTGCATTAACGATGGAGAAAACTACATGAATAATCTGCTGTGTTACACTCACATGACTGTCTACTCTTGTACATGCAAGGAGAATTGGTAGGCTTTAAGCGATAATCAAATATTTTAAGAGCTGGTTGCTGGTATTACATTCTCTTTATCATTACCAGGACAAAAAAAATGAATAACGAATTTCCATAGCAATATCTCGAAAATTGTTCACTCAACAAAAAAGTATACGACATAAATTGTGTATTTCAACGCGATTTACATTTTTTGTGTAGTGAAATTTTGTCTATCTCTTATGGTTTACTAGTTATGCAAAAGTCGTTCACAATGAAGAATACTTTTGGAGACATTCCCAAAAAATTCGAGATATACATTTCATTTGTCATGAAAATATCTTAAACATATGATATTTTAATCAAAATCGTTAGCCATTTTTGAGAAAATTAAAATTTTCGAAAAATGTTCCACGTAAAGGGTAAACTGGGGTGGGTGAATTTTCTTGAAAACCTTCGTGTCGCATCTCTGGAAGATACTGAACCTAAATACCAAGTTTGGTGGTTATCCGACTGTTCGTTTCCGAGTTATGCCTCCCTCTCTCTCCCTCCCTCTCTCTCTACCTCTCTCTCTCTCTCAACCTCTCTCTCTCCCAAACACACACACACACGCACACGTTTCCAAAAATGCTTTCTTTGGATTCAGGGGGCATCAAAACATATATTTCCGGTGAAATCTCGGTATCGAATTTTTGGGTGGAATACAATATTTCCCCTACTTACTATACCTAGTAGAGAAAGTGAAAACACAGAGATGCCTCAGTGGTGACGATGAGGTTGCCATTCGATTCTCTTTGTTGCTTTTATCATAACCTACAATCCAAATGTTTATGTATAGTTGTTGAAATAGGGTAACTTGCTTGCTTTTATCGTATATAGCAAGCTGTAGTATCCAACAGTTGAGTAAAGGTGATGAGCAAAGTAAATTAGAGCCAGATGTTAAAAACATGTGCCAAAAAATGTGTAAAAATGTGTAAATTTATAATGGAACGAAGTATTTAAAATGAGAAACATAGCTTTAATTAATAATTATTGAGAACGTCGGTGTGTCAGTTTTTCTGTAATCTCTAATAGTCTAGAATCTGAAACTTTGTGAGGAGTGCTTTACCTGTACTTTCATCCAGTCTGATTTTTCATAGAGTTATATGGCGTACATGTAGAGCTGGAATTGAACATATAGGAACTTATTTAGAAAATTTACTTGATAATTGCGTTAATCGTGCTATTTATTATTGATAAAATGTATAAGTTGTGAATAAATCCAACTAACCTAAGGATTTTTCAGAAAAATAAAATAACAAGAGAAATAATTCTGTACGCTGAATTTTGAACTAATTTAAAATTGAAATGCAGCGTTGGAAGGTGTGCACTACAAGAATAAACTCTTAAGTTGTACAACTCAATGCAAAGAATTGCAGGAAAATTTTCCAGTCGAAAGGCGTCGTCATTCACTTTTTCTCTTCTGACAGCTTTAGCTCCTTTGAAACATTTTGATCGGAAAACTTTTCGCTGTGAAAGGAACTTCAGCTTCAGGAAATTCGATCAAATCATATACAAACTTTACCACTCGACCACTAGATATGTACTATATACACTTCCTGACAAGTTGCGCTTGCAAGCTGTCATCGTCTGTAATGTTAGGGCATTCCTGATTTCAGATCCATGTTGTTAGATCCACATCTATTAATGTTCTGGACCTTCAGGGTAATGAACTGCTGCCTATGAATAATGAAGCTATTTTACGCTATATGAACCAGAACAAAGTGGCATTTGCCCTTTGGGCCATGGAAAATCCCAGTTTGAAACCTCAAATTAGACAGATTGATCCCATGCGGCATCATACAGGTGACCTACCTTGCGAACATTTTTGTGACAGCGAAACGGAGCGCATAGTTCCAATATTCAATTACAAATACCTACTCATATAAACGTATCGTTTGTTGTGCGAATTTCAGACTTTTATATACTTTTAAAGATATCAAAACTAAAATAACAATTAAAAAGCAAACCCTGTGTCTAAATAACCAATCAATTATAGGTTTTTGCCCGAGGGAGATTCTTCCAGTATCCTGGTTCTCTCCTTTCACCTTCCCTCTTTATCACCGCATGTCAGCTATTTTTACTTTCTCTACTATGTATAGTAAGTAGGGAAAGTATTGTATTCCACCCAAAAATTCGATACCAAGATTTCACCGGAAATATATGTTTTGAAGCCCCCTGAAACCAAAAAAAGCATTTTTGGAAACATATCCGTCTATGTGTCTGAACAGCATAACTCAGAAACAAACAGTCGGATAAACACCAAACTTGGTATTTAATTTCAGTATCTTCCAGAGATGAGACACGAAGGTTTTCAAGAAAATCCCCTCACCCCAGATAACCCTTTATATGCAACATTTTTCGAAAATTTTAATTTTCTCAAACATGGCTCTAACTATTTTGATTAACATATCATATATTTGAGATACTTTCATGACAAATAAAATGTATATCTCGAGTTTTCTGGGAATGTCTCCAAATGTATTTTTGCATAACTGGTGAACCATAAGAGATAAGACAAACTTTTACTACACAAAAATGTAGATCGCGTTAAAATATACAATTTATGTCATACAATTTTTTTGTTGAGTGAACCATTTTCGATATATTGCTTGTTATTCCCTTAAATTTTCCAATAGTTATACTTTTTATCAAATGGGAATTCGTTATTCATTTTTTGTCCTAGTAATGCAAAGAGAATGGAATGCTCGACATAGCAACCAGCTCTTAAAATATTTGACTATGGCTTAAAGCCTACCAATTCGCCTTGCATCTACAAGAAAATTAGCAATAAGATTAACATCTCGATATCTCGATTAACATGAAACATATGGAGAATAAGCGTTTGTAAAAATAGTTTGTACAAGAGTAGAGAAAGTCATGTGAGTGTAACACATCAGATTTTTTTTTAATATTGCACATCAAGGATTTCTTTTTCTGCCGCAAACGTTTTCCGTGGCAAGGAGTTTCTTTTCATCCAGTAATCCAGTAAATTTATTTTCCTCTTCCTGACAAATTTCACTATGATCCTTCCTTTGCTCCAAAAACAACCTATTTCTTTATTTAGGGTCGTTTGCCTACTAGGGACACTATTATTTTTACGTTAATATTGTACAACTTGTACAAAAGATGACTCTCATAAATAGGCGAATACGTATTTGAGCAAGATACAGAATATTTAACTTGAAGCCTGATGAAGAGTACAAAACATTTTGTGTACAATACAATAGTTTTGAAAACTATTAACAAATGATAAATTAAACAAGCTTAAACAAATGAAGTTAAATGCGATAGATCCAATAGATTGACACATTTTCTAAATTTTTGAATGGCTTTAAAAATGTCTAAAGTTATGCTTGTTACCATCTTGTTATCCTAGATATAGCTGATAGGCACTCGAAAATAACTTGAGAGGTATGAATTTATAACTGTTTTCTTCACCAGATAATCACGATTTAGTTTGAAGCAACCAATCCTCACTTTGTTAAGCTGCGTACGTGACGGGATGCAAGTAGCTACCACTGGTAGAACCCAGGGATGTTCTAGTAACGCAATTTCCTGATGGAAACTCTGGAACAATGTTACATCTGCAACTTGCTATGTAGTGCGTCCGGTAGGAATTTTCCTACCAACCCACGTAAATCCTGGGGACCGGCACACCATATATGGTAAAGCCGCAATGACAATTTGACGTCATTACACAGTATATTAATTTGTTATTTAAGTGAGTCCGGGAGTCCTCTCGGGGGCTTTTTGTTGTCGGATCTCCAAGTCTCAAGATAGACACTCTACGGCGCTCTGGACAGGTCCGTAGGCTCGCCGATGACACACTTTCGACACTTCCCCTAAGGTAGCACCTGATGGCTAATCTCTTGTCTTAATCTTCATCCTAGTGTCAATTGTAAAGATTCAGGTTAGGAGCCCTGTCATGTAAACCAAACACTAGCCACTTGAAGTTATCAAAATACTGCTCAGTACGTTAGTCGCAGTTAAACCAAACTTTTCGATATTGCTCTACCTTCAGATCCTGATACCTACGTCCTCCAGTCGTAACCCCCCGGGTTGTGACAGTACATCCCAAGTCTCTAAAGCTGCCCACTTATCCTATTACCTACCTCGAGTTAACAACAAATTTTTAGTAACCACAGTCTTTGTCTTTTTGGAATTTTGCTTTATCCTGTAATCCTCGGAGCGATGTTTTCATCTCCATCAGCATGTTTCTTGATATTTTCATCCTCAGCTTACGGCACATTACGGTAAAAATGCAGCCAAAATATCTTCTGATAACTTACTTTTGGTGAAATAACTGAAGCCAAAACTCTTACTTTCTTTTTAGTTGTGTCAGTATGTGTGCATGTTGCTTTATAATTCGATAAAGACAAAACTGTGTTTGAACCTTCTTGTACGCTATACATCCGTACTTATAGAGTATGCTACACGAAAATTTAACACAGTCTTCAAATCAAATGTTGAAAAACAAAAACGCCAATTAATGAAAAGTGCTCCATAATAAGACTATCAAGAATGTAATAAACTGTAAACGAAAATGTTTAATTAATGTACAATTTTGGGTGAGCAATTGGTATATAACGCAGGATGATGAATCAAAATTGTCATTTTTAAAATGCTTGTATGGGTGCGTATCCGCGCGCACATGTATGTGTGTATGTATGTATGTATGTATGTATGTATGTAAGGAAGGGTAATGGCCGAAAAGATTGCTATGGAACTTTGTAGTTTCGGCTTGGAAAATAGATTAAATGGTGTCCTAATTACTTACCCCCCTGGGGGGGGGGAGATATTGTAATGGGGTGCAAAATAAACAAATAAAAATATCTCGCTTATTATTCAGTTTTTATTAAATGTTAGATAAATTTTTACAAACAATGCTTCTGACAAGCTTTGTTATATACAAAATATTTGTAAAATTAAGTTATATATATTTTATTACTATTATTCGCGCACGTAAACTCAATAGTTCCGATCGCATTGTAAGCATAAGAAAGAGGCACAAAAATAGACACCTTTAAAACTTTTACTGAGTTTTTTGATTAATAGCCCAACAAAAAACACTTATCTAACTTCAAAATGTAACATAACATGTATAAGTAAAATGTGATTCTCTCTCTAGAGGCCCCAAAGTTTTGCCTATATGTTGGCCATTTATGTGAGCTTTGTGTACATATACCTTAAACAATGTAATGTAGTGCCACACCCCTCCCAATAGGCTTGGACTGTTCCACTGACCTTGGCTCTGCTTAGTCACACTAACGTCTCCACGCGCTATACTCCAGTGTTGGCTTCGAAGCAGCATCGACAATGTCGTACACAATTGCAGAAGGCGCATTTCTCGTTCGTAACTATTGGCAAACGGGTTCATTTAAATCATGTTGAAGGACATTTCGGGCCGAATTTGGTATGCGACGTGTGCCCTCAAAATGTTGTATTCAGAAATTGGTAACAAACTTAGAGGACTGGAATCTTCATCACACAGCACGCTGGCGGCCGGAAAATGAATGTGGGTGTAATGGAAGAAGTAAAGGAGCGATTACTGCTGTCACCATCCAAATCCTTGAGACGACATTCCCAGGGAATGAATATTCCATATTCTGCGTGCCAAAGAGCTGCTAAGAAAGCAAACCTCCACGCTTACCGTGTGACATGTGTTCCAGAATTGCAAGCGACGGACCATGAAAAACGTGTACAGTTCTGTGTATCGTTTCAAACATTTATTAATCAGAATCCTGGGATTTTGGATTTTACTTGGTTCACGGATGAAGCGTGGTTTCATCCGAGTGGCTACATAAACTCTCAGAACACGCGCATATGGGCACAAATAAGTCATCGTGCCCTACATGCAGAACCTCTACATGCACATAAAATTGGAGTGTGGTGCGCAGTGTCACGTAGGCGTATTATAGGCCCTATTTTTCATGAGAATACGGTAAACACTGAAGAATAAATTAGAATATTCACTGACTTTGTCAATCAGTTAGCAGAAGATGAATTAACTCACGGATATTTCCAACAAGATGATACAACAAGTCACACGTCACGTGCAAGCACGAGGGAAATTGAAATCCTTTTTTTAAGATCAAATCTTCTCAAAAACTCTTTGGTCACTAAGATTTCCTGACCTAACACCACCCGACTTCTTCCTGTGGGGATGTCTGAAGGGAAAGGTATACAGAAATAAACCACGTACGCTATACACCAAGAGATTGAAGCCATTACCGAGGAGACTTTAATAAAAGTATTCCAGAATTTGCAGCGACGTGTACAAACGTGTTTGGATGTAGGAGGGGGGACCATTTTCAACATCGGATGTGACAGTGCATGGTTCAAGGTAGGTATGTGTATACAAACCTTCATCACAGATTTCACGTAAATGGCCAACATGTAGACAAATGTTTGGGGCCTCTAACGAGGGAATCACACTGTACAATGCACAAGTGGGAGAGGGAGATGAAGAGGCAACAGAGGGGGAGAGATGATAGAAGATAAATCGAAAATGGAGAGAAGGAGATTGCGAGAATGAGAGAGACGAGAGACAGAGGATCAGAGAAAGGAGAAGAGCAAGACGGATGTAGGGGGAGAGAGGGGGAAGAGGGAAAGAAAGTTAGAGAGGGAGTGATATAGAATAGAATCTAAGCGGGTTCTTCTAGTTTCTAATAAATAACTTACAGGCTTTCAATGAGATGCATATTTAAAGAGTTATCATATTTTAATTATACGTGCATACAAATATGTTTTACTTACTTTCTCAGAGTTTTCCGTTTACCACAATACAAATATTTAAAATTAGTGCAGCAATATACCTAGGAGAACCGATTATGTACCAAGTTCCGTTTTATATAAACTGCACAGTATATAAAGTGGATACAAAATAAGGAAATTACGAAAATGTCAATAAATATCAGTTAGCTTTCACTCGTTCTGTAATACAGAAATTCACGGCAGCAGGGAGGTAGGCTATAAATTTGAACTGGGTTTCTTGTCAGTTATAGAAGTTGCTCGAGGCATCCCAGATACGGATTAGACTTGCATTCAGTGCACTCTCTGCCTCCTTTAAAACAATGCATCCAATTTAAGACCTAATTACTGTCAAAGGGCTGCGATACAATGGAAATCTATTCAAGAGAGTAGGTCAATCTCTATAACTTATACTGAAGCAAAGGTTTACAGCTTCTGCATATCCGGCGGCCCAACTTCGTCCTGAATACAAATCCATTTCACGAGCTTTTGATGTTAGCAATCTACAGCTAACCGGCAACTTGGCTTGAAAATTAGCAATAATCGCATATACGATGTATGTACTTTCCATACCAAAAATGGAAATTACAATATGCATAACGGTTTATTTACACACTACAAATAGGTTTTGCTTTCTATACCACCTACTTAAAGTTGCAAGGAAAAATGTTTGATTTCATCCAAAAATTCGATGTTGAGATTTCAAAGGAAATGCATGTTTTGAGACCCATAAAAATCAGTTTTAGAAAAAGGCGCGCATGTGTCTGCGAACAGCATTACCCAAACTTGAAGTGCGCGATAAGTACCAAACTTGGTATTTAGGTGCGATATCTTCCTCAGACGCGACACAAAGATTTAAGAAATTTTCCCTATCCCAGACTACCTTTATACAAACATTCTTCGAAATTTTGAATTTTCTAAAAACTAGCTAACGAGTTTACTCAAAATGCCATCCTATTAAGATACTTTCGCGAACAGCGAGAGAATCTCTTTTCAATCAAAAGGAAATGTCTATAATTTTGCTTAACTGGTAAACCATAAGAGACAAAAACGTACTCCGCAAAAATAAAGAATTTTTACTTTCTCTACTACGTATAGTAAGTAGGGGAAGTATTGTATTCCACTCAAAAATTCGATACCGAGATTTCACCGGAAATACATGCTTTGAGATCCCCTGAATCCCAAAAAAAACCACTTTTGGAAACATATCCTTGTGTGTGTGTGTGTGTGTGTGTGTGTGTGTGTGAACAGCATAACTCGGAAACGAACAGTCGGATAAACACCAAACTTGGTATTTAGGTTCAGTATCTTCCAGAGATGCGACACGAAGGTTTTCAAGAAAATTCCCCACACCAGATTACCCTTTACGTGGAACATTTTTCGAAAATTTTAATTTTCTCAAAAATGGTTCTAACGATTTTGATTAAAATATCATATGTTTAAGATATTTTCATGAGAAACAATATGTATATCTTGAATTTTCTGGGAATGTCTCTAAAAGTATTCTTTTGCATAACTGGTAAACCATAAGAGATAGACAAAAGTTTACCACACAAAAAATGTGGATCGCGTTAAAATACACAATTTATGTCATACACTTTTTTTGTTGAGTGAACCATTTTCGAGGTATTGTTTGTTATTCCCTTAAATTTTTCAATACTTATTTTCTCAAATGGGAATTCGTTATTTATTTTTTTGTCTTGGATATGCAAAGAGTATTAATCTGTGGCAAAAGGAATGGTGCTGCACCTAGCAACCAGCTATTAAGATATATGTATGTGCTTAAAGGCTACTGCATTTCTATATTGCCCTTGTAAATATATATTCCCCTTACATCTACAAGAAGATTGGCAATAAGATAGAGTCTGCAAATGTTTATCTCGATTAGCAAGAAGTAGATGGGGAATAAGCGTTTGTATAAATAGTACTCTTGTACAAACTATTTTTACAAACCTTATTCTCCATATGCTTCATGTTACTCGAGATATCGAGATGTTAATCTTATTGCTAATTTTCTTGTAGATGCAAGGGGAATTGCTAGGCTTCAAGCTATAGTCAAATATTTTAAGAGGTGGTTGCTATGTGGAGTATACCATTCTCTTTGCATTACCAGGACAAAAAAAAATGAATGACGAATTTGAGAAAAAGCATAAATATTGGAAAATCTAAGGGAATAACAAGCAATATCTCGAAAATGGTTCACCAAATAAAAAAAATGAATATGACAAATTGTGTATTTTAACTCAATCTACATTTTCTGTGTACTAAAATGTTGTCTGTCTCTTATGGTTTACAAGTTATGCAAAAGTCGTTCACAAAGAAGAATACTTTTGGAGACATTCCTAGGAAATTCAAGATATACATTTTATTTGTCATGAAAATATCTTAAACATATGATATTTTAATCAAAATCGTTATACATTTTGGAGAAAATTAAAATTTTCGGAAAATGTTCCATGTAAAGGGTAATCTGGGGTTGGGGATTTTCTTGAAAACCTTCGTGTCTCATCTCTGGAAGATACTAAACCTAAATTCAAGTTTGGTGTTTATCCGATTGTTAGTTTCTGAATTATGCTGTTCACAGAGAGACAGATACACACAGACAGAAAAACACATACACGGACATGTTTCCAAAAATGCTTTTTTTGGATTCAGGGGGTCTCAAAACATATATTTCCGGTGAAATCTCGGTATCGAATTTTTGGGTGGAATACAATACTTCCCCTACTTACTATACGTAGTAGAGAAAGTAAAAATGCATGACATAAATTGTGTATTTTAACGCGATCTACATTTTTTGTGTATTAAAATTTTGTCTATCTCTTATGGTTTACCAGTTATGCAAAAGTCGTTCACAATGAAGAATACTTTTGGAGACATTCCCAGAAAATTCGAGATATACATTTGAGTTGTCTTTAACGTGTCTTAAATATATCATACTTTAATCAAAATTCTCAAAGCTATTGTTGAGAAAATTAAAATTTTCTAAAAATGTTCCAAGTAAAGGGTAATCTGTAGTGGGTGGATTTTCTTGAAAACCCTCGAGTCGCATCTCTGGAAGGTCCGGAACGTAAATACCAAGTTTTGTGTTTATCCGACTGTTCGTTTCTGAGTTATGCAGTTCACAAACAGACCTCGCACACACGGACAGACACACAGATACTCACACGGAGATGTTACCAAAAATACTCCTCTTTGGATTCAGTGCACGTCAAAACATGCGTTTCGGGTGAAATCTCGGTATCGAATTTTTTATTGGAATTGAATACTTCCCCTACTTTCTTTACGTAGTAGAGAAAGTAATAAGCCTTCATAAGAATTGTCTGTTTAAGTAATACCAAATAAACGTAAGTGTACAGAGAAAACCACGTGAGTGTAACACATATTCCATACATAATTTCTGAACACAAACTGAAAGAATGTGTATATTCAAGAAAACAACTTGAATTTACCTAACATCTAGTGAGATGACTCAGAGTATAGTTCCTGTGGTTCGCATTCGTAAGGCATGGGGTGCAAATGTACTTGTAACGAATAGGATAAGGTATTTTCACTGTTTTCCTTAGTTGCCAGGTAACAAAGGACTTTCTAGCAAAACAAGAACCAAATTTTCACCTACAACGTAAAGAAATAGAAATTAAATAAATTCATACATAAAAGCGATAGTGCAACTAAGATAATTTGTCTGTCGCAAACTCACTACAGACCGATACAAGTAGTCGAGGTCGTTAAGGTACGGACTCATCAATGGAGGTCTTCGGTTCAAATTGGGCCAGGCTCGTCTTTCCTGATTGAGGCTTTTTCCAAGTTTTCCTTGCTCTTATAACTGGAAAATGCCTGGGAGATAGCTTTAAACTAAAGCTTGGAACGATTCCTTCCTAAACTTCCTTTCCCGATAATAATTTCTTGTCTCATTTGTGTCAACCCGTGTGGTGCTATAGGAATACAGTAAGAAGGGTGTAAAAGAATTAAAAAAAAAAAGATCAGGTGTTATACACTATTTAAAAAAAACACTGTACAGGATGAACCAGAACACCACCGGCAAACTTTCAGAGATTGTTTAAGTATACCTTCCGAGTATTTTGGTATAAGATACCTATCTCCTACAACTCGTTATAGAGTATCTAAATTGCACCAAAAATACTGCACAAACATACAAGTATCGATGCTATGCGCTGTGTCGTGTTTGTAAAGGATTATTTCCATTCGCTCACGGTACCTGCTGTTGATAACAGTAATAACCTCTTAGTTGTGCGTCAACAGTGATACATAGCAGTATGGATAGATTTACTGATGAAGAGTTGGCCAATATGCACCTTGTGTAGGGTTCACTGAATACAGTGGATGAGCGGTACATTGACATTATGCTGAGCTGTTTTCACACCGACGGCAACCACATCACAGTATTTTTGCATCTGTACATAGGTACCTACGAGAAACTCGAACCTTCCATGCTAGAATGGAAGATACTGGCCGTGCGAGATATGCCAGAACACCCGATCTGGAAGAGAATGTTTTACACGCGATTGGGGACAATCATGCCGCTACGAGGCGGCGTGTTGCACGAGTTCTGAACACGAGCCAATCAACCGTTTTGAGTCATGTCACACCCATATCATCCACAGAATGTACAGTCATTGTAGCCAATGGACTTACCCTTTCGAGTGGAGTTTGCAAATTGGTTCCTACAACAATATGCTGAAAACCACAGATTCCCTGATTTGTTGTTTACAGACGATGCCAAGTTTACAAGAGAGGGTATGTTCAACAGTAGGAATAGCCGTGTATGCCATTAAGAAAATCCATACATACGGGTGTATCGATCCTGTCAACAGCAGTTTGCTATGAATGTGTGGTATGATATTGTCAACGATTTTGTGATTGGACCTTACGTACTTCTGATACACTGAACGGAGTCGTGCGAAAAACGCTCTTTAAACATGTCCTCCCACAGCTCCTATACCTTGATCAGCGAGAGCTGAGTTGCAATGTAAACAAATGCATATATTCTTGTACGTAGCACGGGTGTCGTATTCTCTCTCTTCTACAACTAGTTCCCAAAGCGTTTGTTCAGTTTAAGCTTTTGGGGCGGAGTTATGTAATGTTATTTATATACCTAAAATGGTTGCATATAACTGGACTAGTTAGAGCTATTCCATAAAGCCTTTATTTAGTGGTGAAAATATCTGCGATGCGGGAGATAAAAGCTGTCCCTTCCATTGTATTATGCGGTTGCCTTATTTCTCCGAGTCTCTCAGCTGTTGTAAGAGAGTATTGACAAACATGAATCTTACATTTGAAATTAAAATTGTAATCAACTCTTCAATGAAGAAAGTTAAGACAACTCGAAGTATTCTTACTATGTTGCTACTTTCTCTACCACGTATAGTATGTAGGGGAAGTAGTGCCCTCCACCCAAAAATTCGATACCGAGATTTCACCGCAAATACATGTTTTGAGACCCCCAGAATCCAGAAAAAAAAGCATTTTGGGAAATATGCCCGTGTATGTGTGTCTATGAACAGCATAACTCAGAAACGAACAGTCGGATAAACACCAAACTTGGTATTTAGGTTCAGTATCTTCCAGAGATGCGACACGAAGGTTTTCAAGAAAATCACCCCACCCCAGACTACCCTTTACATGGAACATTTTCGAAAATTTTAATTTCCTCAAAACTGGCTTTAACGACTTTGATTAAAATATCATGTGTTTAAGATATTGTCATGAGAAATGAAATGTATATCTCGAATATCTCCAAAAGTATTCTTCATTGTGAACGACTTTTGCATTACTGCTAAACCATAAGAGATAGACAAAATTTTACTACACAAAAAAAGTAGATCGCGTTAAAATACACAATTTAGGTCATGTACATTTTTTTGTTGAGTGAACCATTTTCTAGATATTGCTTGTTATTCCCTTAAATTGTTCAATACTTATTTTCTAAAATGGGAATTCGTTATTCATTTTTTATGTCCTGGACATCCAAAGAGAATGGAATGCGCCACATAGCAACCAGCGTTAAAATATTTGACTATCACTTAAAACCTACCATATTCCCCTTGCATCTACAAGAAAATTACCAATCTCGATATCTCGATTAACATGAAACACATGGAGAATAAGCGTTTGTAAAAATATTTTGTATAAGAGTAGAGAAAGTCATGTGAGTGTAACACATCAGATTTTTTTTTAACAAATTCGTTCTGAAAGTTAACAAAAGCTAGTTAGCTAAAACATCTTAAGACACTTTGGAAAACAAATTAAAACTTTAAATAATAGGAAATGTTATATTACTGCTGGTTAGGAAAAGAACATGATTGTATTAATGAAGTTTTATGTAAAAAGGGAAAGCTCATTAGTATACATATATGAAGCGACCAATTAGAATCATAGCAGCACAAGATATACGTATCGCAGGGGACTGGAAATTGTGAAGATGCATGCCACTTGTCACCCATAATGTTCAACTGTTTCTTTGAGAATTTACTAAAGAATTATTTTCAAAACAAAACAGGAATCTGAGAAGAGGAAGAAGAATGAAATACATAAAGTTGTCATGATATGACACTATTAAAATATCCTAAGGCGTATGATAAGGAATGAATGGCAACCGTGAGGAATACAGAATGCTTTTAAGAAGGGAGGAAGGAAGGGACTCGCTTATCAATTAGACGTAAGCAGTACAGGAGGTGATATCTAGGATATATCTATCATTAACAGGAACTTAACATTTTAGCAGACAAAGCAATTGTGCGTTTAAGGGGGCTAGCTTGTGAATATTGTCGAAAATTCTGGAAAATACAATTTTTTTGCAGTAATAAATTGTTAGTGCTTTTAAGAGAGACAGACATTTTAAATAAAATACCTTTAGGAATCGATTTATTAAAAATTTAAAAAAATAAGTATATTTAATTTGTTCTCCTAGTAAATCATGTTTTATTTGAAAAACATGTTATAGGTTTATAAGACAGATATGCTTGAAACACAATTTTGAAAATTGTGCCGCAAGAGATCTCCCTGTAGATGATTTTAAAATCAGATCGTTTCTCGGATGCTACTCAGGAATGGATCTGAAAATTTGGAAGGATGTTATAGAATCTGTCTCAAATATTTGGTAAAAAATACGAACCAATCGCTTAAGAAGAGGATTTCTAAATTTCACAGGTTCGTTCCCTTAATCGAGAAATAAACATATTTGGAACCATGAAGAAAACAAGATGTTTTAATTATTTTAGAAAAGTGTAGTACTGTATAGGGCTTTGGGCGATGCGAAATAACGAGAAAAGATGTTTGGAAGCATATGAAATATGGATTTGGGAAAGAGTAGTGAGTGTAAAATGGAGAAAGTTAGCAATGCTGTTTTCCAAAAAGTGTTCAACAAAAACTAATGTTGATAATGATTAGGAAGAAAAATTAGTGAGACACTTGAAGAGAAGAAATTTATTGTTGAGAGATGCGATATAAGGATTAGTGAATGGGATTAAGGTTCAGGATTGAATAAGATAATAGACGCTAGGAAGATATGCGCTTCATAGCACAGTTAACTAAGAAAGCAGAAAAGAGATAGTTGATTAAATAAGATGGATTACCAGATGTTTCATATGCAGAGGCGAAAAAGAAAGTGAAAAAAGAAAACAGTCAAAGAGGCTAAGTGTAAACGTAGATCCTGCTTTTAGGCCCAACATTATGATTGATTGGTTCATATTAAAATTTGTAATATTCTCAAACCTTATCTGTATGGATAAATAAAGTATTTTCTTTTTCTGCTTTTAGGCACAACATTATGATTGATTGGTTCATATTAAAGTTGGTAATATTCTCAAACCTTATCTGTATGGGTAAATAATCTGTTCTCTTTTTATTTGGCCAACATCATACTTGTTTGTTTCCTACCGAAATATTATCAAATATATATCTCTTCAAGTTTGAAGTGACTTTCGAAAGACTCTACGGGCAAGTAGGTAACTTTGAGAAAGTTGAATGCCTGACTTATGGTAAGTCAATTTGAAGTAGGTTGTACTGTAGTTCCACATAGGGTACAAAGATCCCGTGGCCTTCGCTCCAACTTTACTTTGAACTTTATATTTTAATGTTTCTTTAATATTATATATTTTATGTTTGCCTCGGCTGCGTCAGTATTAATTTGTAGAAACACGTATCTCTGAACAAGATGTAGTGCGGCTGAAGAATGTAGGCTTACACAGATTATAATTTTTACTTCACTCCATTTATTAATCCTTCGCACGATGAAATAACACTTATATATAGAGATAATTTATTAATTACTTGCACTTTTTTTAAACACCTAAACCTTATAATATCCTCGCCGTAATGAATTTTTGTCTCACACTGGATACGTATTAAACTTCTCGAGCACGCGTCTCGCGTCCAGTTAGGAATACTGTCTACAAGCAACAGAACTGTTTTCTACCGCCTGAATTTGCAAATTTTTCTTATTTCAAGTCTCTGATTGGCTAATCCTACTCCAATAGAATAATTTAACTTTCGGGTTTTTCTTGTTATTGATTAGCTATTTATAAACTGTCTCAAAATTACATTATTGTTGCTCCAAGAATTACTAGTAGTATTATTAAACTTTCCAATTCATTATTGCTTCAAGGTTACCTCATTGTTACCTCATTGTTAGGAACTTTTGACCTATATTCTTACAGTTCCTAAATTATTAAATTACGTAATACATGCACATAACATTATTAAACATGTACGCAATAATATAAACATTAATGCAATGACTGTTACATACATTTTATGTTATTGTATACACATATTGCTTTAAGGCAGGCTGTTATTATATTTTATATTATATAATTAGACTGAAATCATTTAAGTGTTAAAAATACTGCCTCAACTTCTTGCAACATGCTAATAGTGTAGCAAATTAAATGACCACTCCAAAGTTTTAATTTTTCTATATAGCGAAGTTCACAGTTATCAGATATTAAGGAAATATCCTGGAAAAGGAACGAAAACCTATCTATGTGCCCAAGGAAAAAATGAAATTGCTAGATTATTTTAAAATAGACTAAATGTGAAAAATGTCATTGGTGAGTAGTTTGGATACGGTTTTGTGTATCAATTCAATAAATTTAATTTCATTGTTACCAACGAATTTTTTTTTATTTTATGATTTGCACACTGGTTGCTGATAGCACTAATACGTTATTTCTATTCTGAAACTGCATTTCAAATGCAATAACAATCTCTCAAACATATGCATATGTATAGGTTATTCAAAATAATTTCGAAGTTTAAACAACTGCAAAACAAGGAAAAAAGGTAATTGTATTGGAGTTCAATTTTTCATCATTGCTTTCTGTAGTCCCGGATTGACATGCATTAAAATATTAATAGTTTGTATTTGTAATGCCACAATAAATTTAAAGCTGCAAGCTATTTATTACATCATTGCCTGCTTACGAATGATTCAATACAATCCAATACCACAATGAGCCTTTCTGTAGATCTAATAAACAAAAATATTCGTTGTTGAATATGTTATATTGATCTAGTAAACAATGCCACCCAAAGTCTGATGACTGTATCAACAATAACCACATTTCAGCAACACGGCACCTAATTATACACGAAATAGGTGGTACCTTGTGTGATATCTATTGTTTCAAAACTGATGGAAATGAAATGCTACAGTATTATTTTTATCAAAAATACATTCTGCTGGAATATAATATTTTATAACTATGCCGTTGGTTTGGTTGCACAGTCGTATCATGACTGATGAACACGAATTAATCTGGTTTCTCCTTCATGTCTGCACCAGCTATCATGATCCATGTTATAAGTTCTGCTTCTGTGCCACGGAAGTCTCGTAGATGAATGGTGTCATGGAAGAGCATTCACTGACATAAGATTCAGGGACCAAAGGTTTTTGTTTAGGTCCACAATTATGCATCTTCGATTAATGGTTCACTGTATAAGTTCTATGGCACCTCAAACTCTACGTTCATTTAGCGGGCACATTTATATGCTTCGGTCGTTTCAAAGCGAGATTTGATGCCCATTTGCTACGTAACCAGAAATATATAAGGCAAGAAATCGATAACATTCCAGGCCAACGTCTTAGACAGTCTTCACTGATATTACAGAAACAGCTATGGGATAGTAGAAGTTATTGCCAATCATCTCCTTTGCGATTTCTGGTACTTTGTATAACATTATAAATTTCAGTTTTTAAGTGCATTTTGAAAGGTGATAGAAGTAGTAGTAGCAGTAGTATTACTTTTTAATTGTGAACAGTTTCAGTCCATCCTTGTAAACACAACAGTCGCACGGACCTCTTGGCCATACATGCTTTTCCTGTCCCTAGAATTACAAAAAGTGTATAATACTAAATATATACTTTTGATAACTACATAAACATAATGAAGGGTTATACAGATTGTGCCCGGATTAGGTTTACAATGTGTTAATTTATTTAGTGATTAATTTGATATATTATAAATGATATATGTGTATAATGTGGATACCATGTAAATTGCCATTTTTTGTGTAACGTAATATTTGTCTTATATCTAATGTTCCTGTTTCACTAGTTTTAGGACGTTTTGAACTCTCAGTTTTGTAGAAAATATGCTGTTCGCATGTGCAGAGAAAGTTGGGATCTTTTGTGTTAGGATCGAGGGTAAGGTTTTATGGCCTTATTTGTCTCCACTCGGGCAGTATGGAGTGAGGGAAATGTAACACAGAACGGAAAATTACCGAGAAAAGCCCTGGAAAAAGTCACGTGATATATATATATATATATATATATATATATATATATATATGTATATATATATATAAACTAACCAATCGAAAGATATATAAATGAAGCAATACTAAACCGCGTTGAGAGAATCGCGAAAATTCTTCCAATGAGAAATCAGATCCTTAAATTCTAAGTGGGGGTTAGTATTCTATAAATAGTCGATATTTACTCCAAAAATCAGGAGTTGACTTGTAGTTACAG
The DNA here is from genome assembly GCA_030765065.1 of Deroplatys truncata. NCBI lineage: Eukaryota > Metazoa > Arthropoda > Insecta > Mantodea > Mantidae > Deroplatys > Deroplatys truncata. The sequence continues at coordinate 211,841,215 of CM060978.1, read as the reverse complement.
GTTAAGGAACCCACGCTACTCCGTAAACAAAATTTGCGCGCAAATAGTATCCGTTTTATGCTGAAGTGTAAATGTGACCAATCACTTATTAATTAACAACGTATCTGTGATTCCCGAGTTCTATGTGAAGTGATAAGTGAACAGGAACATTATGTAGTGTTTTAGAGTGAAAAGTGACAATAAATTGCAGTAACTCAAACATTATGATGAGTAGTAAATGTTCCTTTGTTCCACTACCGAGGTCAACGAACTTATTAGCAGTCCTAATAGGCAAAGTCCATGCTTATATCTCCGCTGAGAGCAACTAGCCAGGGCAACAGCGAGAATAACCATACGTTTAAATGACTTTCCTGATGAAGACGAAGCCACGTCGGACGGAGGACATAAAGCAGGTACAGTGAATCTTACCATTACTTCTCCTGTATCTACCACTAAACCGCATTCGATTCTAACCCGCGCGGGCATCGAACCTGGGACTGCAACCAACTGATACGGCTAGGCCACCTCCCCGGCGCAGTCTTCTAAGCAGAAGTGCGAGGACCGACACAAGGGAAAAGGAAAATGAGAAAGACAAAAAAGAAATAATAATAAGCGTGAATTACATTTGAAAACATAGCATCAAATACACTGTGTGATCAAAAGTATCCGGACACCCCACAAACATACGTTTTTCATCTTAGGTGCATTGTGCTGCCAACTACTGCCTGGTACTCATTATCCGCGACCTCAGTAGTCATTAGACATCGTGAAACAGCAGAATGCGACGCTCCGTGGAACTCACGGACTTCGAACGTGGTCAGGTGATTGGGTGTCACTTGTGTCAGAAGTCTCTACGCGAGATTTCCACACTCCTAAACATCCCTAGATCCACTGATTCTGATGTGATAGTGAAGTGGAAACGTGAAGGAACATGTACAGCACAAAAGCGTACAGGCTGACCTCGTCTGTTGACTGATAGAGACCGCCGACATTTGAAGAGGGTCGTAAAGAGTAATAGGCAGACCATCACACAGGAATTCCAAACTGCATCAGGATCCACTCCCAAGTACTATGACATTTAGGCGTGAGGTGAGAAACCTTGGATTCCATAGTCGAGTGGCTGCTCATAAGCCACGCATCACGCAGGAAAATGCCAAACGACGCCTCGCTTGGTGTAAGAAGCGTCAACATTACACGATTGAGCAGTGGCAAAACGTTGTGTGAGAGACGAATCACGGTACACAATGTGGCGATCCGATGGCAGGGTGTGGATATGGCAAATGCCCGGTGAACGTCATCTGCTAGCGTGTGTAGTGCCAACAGTGAAATTCGGAGGTGGTGGTGTTATGGTGTAGTCTCCGAATCCCGAGACCTCTAGTGGGATGTGAAGCCGGTTTTATCAGCTGTTACCGGGGCGTTTCAACCTGGAAAATGTAGAGATCCTGCATCTGCTCTGTCCAGCCACCTTCTGTTTCCCTTTCCTCTCGGGGGCGCCCCGTTAGGGACCTAGGCACAAAAGTTCTCGTTAGGTTGAGGTGCTAAATCCTCCTCCGCTCCTGGTCATACGCCGTATAGTTATGTTTATTTGTCAGAAGTTCCTTTTCCATTGATATCGCTATCTTCTAACTTCTAGTCGTTCTCTGTGGTGTAATGGTTATCATGCTAGCCTCTAATTCTCGAGGTCGTGGGTTCAAACCCGGCGGAGGGCGATGGGTTTTTCTCGGGCGTAAAAATCCTTAGCAAGGCTTCTTTCGGAAGGGAAGTAGATTTACCTCAAGCTTGATAAAGATACCTCTGAGCAAAATTACCAATCTTTTACTCCCGATATAGAATGCGACTCTAAGGACTACAGTAGTTAAAGGGCGTTCATAAATAAAACTGAATTTAATTTACTGACTTCCTAGCAACAGCTCATATTACTACCTACTATATTCCATACTACCCACCTGGCTGACCCATGTTGCACTGTTAGATTTTTAAAGTCGAATGAGGAATTTATATTACATACCTCCTCCGTTGAATATGAAATTATTGTACAATGATCCAGAGGGTTTTTGTGCTGAATCCTTTAAGTTATTCTTCACAATTATTGTAATTTAATACAGCTACAGCTAATAACGGATGAAAAATCCTCCGATATTCAAGCAAAACATGTGAAACATCAGCGGAATTTCTGACTTCCTTAACCTAATCTCAGCTGTTTTCCAAGTTTTGAAAATGCTGCATAACCTACCATAGTTCAGCAACTTAAAAAAACCATTGGGAGGGGTATCTAGTCATGTTATCTCCCCCTCTCTAACTGCCTCGGGCGGGCATGCCTCTTCTACTCTGCCTTTGAGTCGCTGCTTAAGCACCACACGCCATCATTTTGCCTAGCTCGTGTTTATTCTCACTTAATCACACCACTGTTGTAACTATCCAACTGTAGAGGCAGTACCAAAGACACAAGAGCTGTGCAAAAAATGCTGTGTTTGTAGATTGCTGCGACATGACACAAGAGTAAGGTGCAACGGGTGTGAAAACAAACGGTTGCACATAACTAGCGATAGAATTTCACATACCCTATTGTCATGGGATATCTTCCAAAAGTTAATTCACACTTTTTAGGGTATTTCATAGCTTTCACTCCCCCATCTATCTCTTCAAGGTGAAAAGTTCCTCGCCGATTGGTTTTCATAATACAAATTATTTCAATTGAAGTTTTACAAAGAAACAAGCGGCTTTATTTTTATTTACATCGTCATCATCTCGAAACTGTGATCTTTAACATACCTTTTAGAGAAATGGAATAGAGATTTTAGTTTTCGAGCTTAGTTTTCGATCCCATTAAATGCTTCTGGACTGTAAAATTGCTTTGTTCACAACAGTGATGTGACGTTTCTTTCCCGCGTATCAGCCCACTTCTTCTTTAAGACTCAGTAGCTCATTGGATAACTCAGTAACTAAAGGCAAAAGACAAGTAGGCAATTTATCCCTCCTGAATACTCGCGCAATCCGTAGACCGAGGGATTTTTACTAAGTTATCATATTATAATACCCTTTGACGGTGGAGGACTCTCATTCGGAGTGGCCGAATAATTTTTACTTTCTCTACCACGTACAGAATAGGTAGAAAATACATTGCATTCCACCAAAAATTCGATACCGTGATTTCAACAAAGTACATGTTTTGAGACCCCTAAATCCAAAATAGGAATTTTTAGAGAAAGCTCTGTGCGTGTCTGTGAACGGCATAACTCGAAGAACGAAAAGTTGGATAAACTTCCAAAGACGCGACACGAAAATTATCAAGAAAATCCCCGCCCCTAAACTACCCTTTACATGGAACACTTTTCGAAATTTATTTTCTAAAAGCTAGCTCTTAACCATTTTGAGTAAATATCATATACCAAAGATACTTGCATGATAAATAAAATGCATATATTGAATTTTCTGGGAATAGCTTTTGAAATCCTCTTCATGTGGAAGGCACTTTGTATGATCCTGTATAAAGTAAATGTTAAGCTATAGATGAAAACCTAGTACACAAACAATGTAGGGCTCTTTAAAACACACAATTTATTTCCAATAGCTTTTTTATGGTTTCAGCTGTTTCCAAGATATCCGTTATTAATGGTTCGAGTTGTTCAACACTTAGCCAATCTTTTAAAATCCTGTCGATTTTCAATTTTTTTTGTGATTGCATGCAAAGAGTATGGAATTCTAAGGCAGCGTGTAGCGTCCAGTTTTAAAATATTTGACTATCGATATTCCCTTTGTATCTTTAACAATATGTGCAATGCAGCTATTATCGGAAAGTTTTATTTCGATTAAAGTGAATTTAATAGGAAAATAACCATTCCTAGGAATAATTTTAATACCCACTAATAAACGACGGAGAAAATTATGTGAATGTACCACATCAGATTTTGCAAATCATTATAGTAGCTTGAAAAATTATCTTTGTCCAGAGTTATTTATTAACATGAGAGCTATATGTTTTTCAGAAATCCTTAACATATATGTTGAATAGAGGTGAAGCTGGTGAATATGGAGATTCCGCACTCCCAAGTCACCAAGTTAAACTCTTTGGCAAAGACACATCTGTAACCATCGAGAAAAATAATCTTCTTGATTGTTAATATAAAATATCAATATTCACTGTTACCACTGCTCTGCTAATGGATTTTATTACAGCATATGTTTCATTACACACATAGCTGCCGTCGATAAGCAGCAATTAAAGAAATTAATACAGCGCACGATTCCTACCGCTATAACCGGGATCGATGGTTGTTTTTTGAAATCCTGTCTACTGTTTGCTTAAGTGTTACATCGTGGCCATCGCTTGGAATAAAATGTGACCAGCTTTAATTTTTATACTCTGTGGATTACAGCATACATTTTCTAATCCATAACATTCTCAATGAGTACATTGTAAATCCTTTTTAGCCTTGCAATTATAAGTATTTACAATTTTGAATCAGGTGCTTTCAAAGCCCCATGTCCGTCAGAAGAAATGTGACATTTCATTGTTAATAGAATTGTCAAAATAGATGAAGTGGTTTTTGAGATTATCCTAAATATACACACAAATAAATTTACTCCGTTTATAACATTAGTACAGATATCTAAACGGTCCCTTATCTGCAGTACCTCATTTCCAGTTCGTAAGTGAATTTTCTTTACTTTCATTAGCGATAATCTTTTTCTTTGGAGGGGATTATTAAATTGGTGCCGTAGTCCTTATCAGTGTCAATGTATTGCCATTAGCATGTCCTAAAGAATCTTTTCCTATTAGGTTAGTAGTATACCATAATAAATAAATTTTCATTTTATTCCTGTTTCTCCTATTACCAGTTCTGTGCCATTCCTCTCATTAATGAGAGCACTTTGACCTGCACATTCTAATATTTAGCTATATAAAGACAAAATACTTCTCTTGTCTAGCGAAACAAGGAATTGGGATCATTCAATAGCCAGGAGTTCTGTTTGCACAGCAAGAAGCAGCATGTAAAAGTTAGTATAACATACCACACTAAATAGGTAGTTGGCAGAAATATCTTTCGTTAAGTCCCTTGTAATTCCTATATATAATTTTCAATTCTAATCCCCGATTACTTGGAAGTTATTAGTTGGAAATTCAAAGGACAGCACTTGCTACCAAGGACAGGAAAGGCGAAGGAAGTTACCTTCATCTCAGCTATAAACGCAAAACGGCAAAATAAATAAAATATAACGTAAATGCAGTAACATCATGAAGAGATGCTTTTGAATACACGAACATCAATAACTAACCGTGAGGAACATTGGCACTATTCATATTAAAGAAAGAGCCTCTAATTGTCGTAAATGTGTTAATATTGATTACAATATTTGCATTTTTAAAATCAAAGCTTAAATTGATACAATAATGAATTCCGATGCTACGAAAACTTGTGAACACCTTAGTAGGCAGAATTTTTCGCTGAATATTTTATTTATTTTACTTCTGTTTGCAGTAATTATCAATTTTATATTCTCCGCATCCTGTAAGGTTTATTTAGTACTCTATTGCGCAGAGAATAATCCAAGCCTCTTCTCGTACGTTTCTCAAAATGTCGTGCACATTTTACAAGAAAAAGTTATTAAGGTGGTTTCATTACGTATAGGTGCCATTGGTTTATATCAATAAAGCATAATCTATAAGAAATTAATCCTATACAAAAATTATCAAACGCTTTTATGCATTCGTTAGCATTCTTTTTTTGTTCTACAAATGGTGCATACAGCCATCAATCTTCAGTTAATTATGATAAAACTCTCTGGAAATGGCTTCAGTTAAATAATATTATAGAACATAAATTTTGCAAGCTAGGACAGCAATCAAACGTTTAGAAAGCAGTAGATATTATACAGTAACTATTGTGTTACACACCCTTTGCAAGAGCCAACAAAAAGGAGAAATACATCCTTCAATGTTTCTAAGTAAGAAATAACAGGAAATATGTCAAAATAGATGTCACAAAAATAGTATACTTTAAGGATATCTGTACTTTTGTGTAACATGTAATTATATAGTTCATAAAGTTTCGTGCTTATAAAAGAATGTTTGTCCTCAAGGTCAAACATAACCTATAAAAGCTGTTGCTATTACTAACTTTAATTGCAGATGATCAAATCTATAATATTATTACAGCTCACAGTTACTCCAGTCCATATTCAACCAGAACGATATTTCTTATTTGCTCATGCTATTATTTCGTTCTGTTCTTAATAGATTTTGGATTAGAAGTTCAAAAGCTGTTTATGGGAAATTTAAGATATGCACAAATGTATATTTGATCCGTTTGTGAGAAAACAAATTATGATGCTCATATTCCTCAAAAACTTTTGCAAGCCATTCTTAAAACTTGCCCCGGTCTTAACAATGCTGGTAATCATCCCACTTAGCTCATAGAATTCCTTTTGTTCACAGAAACGTATGCATGTACAAGCATGCACGCATAGATACGCGTTGCCCTTTTATAAAAATTAATTTAGTTACAGACGGCCGTACAATTAAGCTATTTATGTATATAAAATTTTCAAATGAAATTAAACACCTGCTCTTCTTTGGTAAGGAGTATAAAAAGTAAGAATCTGATGTGTTACACTCATTTCAAACTATTTCTACAAACACATATTATCGATCTACTTCATGTTAATCGAGATAAACGTTTGCAGAAACTATCTTATTGCTAACTTTCTTGTAGGTGCAAGGCGAATATGGTAGGTTTTAAGCAATAGTCAAATCTTTTAAGAGCTGGTTATGTGGAATTCCCATTTGAAGAAAAGTATAAGTATTGGAAAATTAAAATAAACTCTGAATATCTCTGAAATGATTCACTCTAAAAAAAATGCATATGACAAATTGTGCGTTTTAACTAGTTGTACATTTTTTGTGAAGTAAAATTTTGTCTGGTACTTACGGTTTACCAGTTATGCAAAAGTCATTCATTATGAAGAGAACTTTTGGGAAAATTCCCAGAAAATTCAAGATGTATGTTTAATTTGTCATGAAAATATGTTAAATATGATATTTGTTTAAAAATATTACAGCCATTTTTGAGAAAATAATTTTTTTTATAAATGTTCTACGCAAAGGGTAGTCTAAAGTGGAGGGATTTTCTTGAAAATTTTCTTGTCGCATCTTTGAAAGATGCTGAACCTAAACACTAAGTTTGGTATTTATCCGACTTTTCTTTTTTGAGTTATGCTGTTCACACACACACAGTTTTCGAGAAATGCTTTTTTGGGATTCAGGGTGCCTCAAAGCATGTATTTCCGGTGAAATCGTGGTATATAATTTTTGGGTGGAATACAATACTTCCAACTTACTACACGTAGTAGAGAAAACAAAATAACACCATTACAAACCAAAGAACATAATATTTTAAATAATAATGTGTAGTGTTTTTTTCTACGACGATGGTGAAGTGGTTTTTTCATTAACCTGTGATGATGTCGTTGTGCTCGGTCCAACGGAATCGTCGCAGTTGTAGGCTCCAGGTTGAATCTCAGGATCGACCCTTCTCTTCTCGGATATGAAAAGTAATTGGGGTAATGTCCAAGGATACGGATGCAGGTATAGGTGCACCAAAGGAAAAACACGATAATTAACTTTCAATGATGCTATCAGAATCGCTTTGCAACTAACAAGTTTATTATGCCGCACTAAAAATGTTGCTAATCTGCCGTTCCTTTGTTTTTACTTCCCCGACATACTCGTGTACATAACTTGGTTCTCGCGCGGCGATTTATGATCTATCACTTGACCTCTTTTCAACGCCAGAATTAGTCATATACTTAGTACTTTGCTTGTTTAACTGCTTATAGATTACTATACTTTTACTATGTGCCATTATTTTCTATCACTGATAGAGATTGCGAGGAATTAATATCTCGTCTCGCGAAACGAAACTGTTACATAATTTCTGTGTGCCACGGGACTCGACTTGTCACACATAGATTTAGACGTCGAACTCAACTGAATCCACTGAACTGACTTTTTCATCCTCCCACTAGCAGCAAACCTACGTGATTTCTACACGTCGACAATCTTTATCGTCTTCCCATTCGTAATTTTCCTTTCTGCTAATTTTTTGTGATTTCTCATTGGTTACTTCAAACATTTTGTATTTTTAACTGCCTTTTAAAAGGCGCTGTGTATCCCCAACGGCTCGCCGAAACCCCTAATCGTACACAATAGACCACACATCACCCACGCTACCGCGTTTGAAATATAACAAAGACACGAAGGATCGCCTAACTTTATTTTCTGCGGAAAATCGTGCAAGTAACACTGTATGATTACGGGCTAATTTATTAATATATACAAGGTTTATAAAAATGGTAATTTTCTACGGGCTTTCTAACGGTGCTAATTTCAATTTCATAATGCCAAAACTCTGGAATTTGGTCAATTTTGATTTTAATTAACACTGATAATTATTAATGAATGATATTTAACTATTTCTATTCTGACCATCAGAATTATCGCCTCAAATGTTTACACTAATAAAGACTGCTTTGCGCTGTTTCATGTATTGTGCACTGAATATCATTTATATTTAGTTTGCGACAAAAATGGCTCTACAAATGGAAAATTATATCATGGTGAAGTTGAGGTGACAAAGATACAAAGTGCAATACAGACTTTTTAAAGATGACTTCAATTCTTAGATCAATATGCAGATTTCAGTGTAAATTCAAAAGGTTATTTTTTAAAAAAATAAACCTTTAAGCACTTCATCCCAGTTTAAACAGCATATACGATGTATTTAAGATTCTCACAGCATCATCTTTGATCGCCTTCCTGGGATAGAACCCGCAGTAAAGGTCGAAGATTCAAATGTCGTAGGTTACACTAAATAAATATTTCGTCGCTGCTAATTGATTGCCTGGAGGTTGCATCAAACCAATTATAACAGAGATGGGTGACGCTAACGCTGGGATTCTTGATGAGCGGTATGCAGCGTGCCTTTCTGGGCTTCACGTTCAGCTGCCGATAAACAGAACGGGAACCACATTCAAAGAACGGGGGATCAATGATAGATTATTGTAACACGTTGGGTTTCGAAGCAAGAGGGATACATTCTCTATTTACAAATGCTTGGAGTATTTACAGTAGGTAATACTCGCTTTCACAATGGTGATCATCAGGCTCACGCTTGCAAGCTGTGACAGAATCCTAACCCTACAATGGATTTATGGTTCAAATGCTTCCTGTCACCATAGTTCAGCACCAACTCCCAGCTGTTCATTCCATTGACAAAATGCCAGGTAATATACCTACATCCGAAGCAAATTATATCAGCACCAGGATTATGTTGCCAACTTTAGACTGTGAACACTCAAAACTACTGGGAGTTTACAGTGTGCATTTGCTGATTACACAATCGGCAGAATTATTTATGTTGCTGTAGTGCTTTAGGACTTTTGCTTCTAACCCTCTGAAATCTGCACTTGTTAATGATTTCTTAACTGTGGTGATGTGCGAGGCTCACATTCGGGAGGTACCGGGCTCGATTCCCATCGACCGCCCACACCGACTTTGTTTTCGTGGTTTTCCCTGGTCGATAGGCAAATGCTAGGGTGGTTTCACTTCTACCACGATTTCCTTTACCTCATTTACCTTTGATTGCCTTTCCTTCTCATGTTCTTCCAGTTTTCCCGATGTGAGGCAGTGCCGGACAAATAGAGTGGGTGCTTGTTCTAAGGAACGGGTATTCCCCGTGGACATTCGAGGGCTGCCTGTTGCAAGGGTCCTTCACCATCGTCTGTATAGCTCGAGTCTTTGAGCCAGGAAATGTTAGAAACCTGTGCACGTCTCTGCGCCTGCTGGTAGCCTTCTGTAGTTCCTTCACTTCATCCCTTCCTCCTGGGGAGTGGTAAAGGCAATAGATCCGTGTAGGTCGCAGCGCGTTGTGCCTACGAGCTATACCTAAAATGTTTTCTTCGAACATAGCTCCAAATCACATTGTTAAAGGTAGAAAAAGTATATAAGCGATTCATTTATGCATTATAAGATTTCCTAAACAACACCAAATAAAAAATCTGATGTATTACATTCACACGAATTTCTCTATCCTCTATCGTTAATTAGTGTGTATACAAACTATTCTTACGAAATTGAATTAATTGTTCTTCCACACAATCCGTGTGTTGGACAGGATTGGAAAGGTAGAATCACCGACTCAAAAATTCAATGCCATTGCCGAGATTTGAACGACGAATGTCCCGGTCTTCGTCCGGTTGCTCTAACCACTGAGCTATCATGGCAACTTGCCGGTAGGACATTAAATTCCCCAACTGATTCGCGTGTTTCCCGGTAAACCACAAGGAGATCTCAAAATGTTGCCATAGTAGCTCAGTGGTTAGAGCAACCGGATGGAGGCCAGGAGATTCGTGATTCAAATCCCGGCTATGGCATTGAATTTTTCAGTTGCCTGATTCTACCTTTCCTATTCTGACGAAAGCTTATTTTTCTATCCTCTTCATTTTAATTGAGATAAGGCTTTGCAGAAATAGCTGCATTACATATTTCTTAAGACAACGCTGATGTCTTAAGTGAACGCAATTATTTTCCGTAAAACCAATGCGGATAGTATGTTACGGGTTTCGATTTTTCAAACAATACACGTTTGTATCAGTGTCTAGTAACTTCTGCAGCATGGAAGCACAGTTTCGGTCAATCCTTTTATGAATGTTTGGAAGGCAATTCAAATTAGTACTGCTGGTGGTGGTTGCAACATTGTTACTTGAGCATAGTTTTTTTTTTTAAAGAAAATAGTGTTATTCATTGGCAGGATAGCAAAAAAGCCTGAAAATTAATCAACAGAATATCGTTTTGTACATCACTGAGTTTTATGGTTCTTACGGATTACAGATGCACACATATAATGAATTGCACAAATGTTGTAGAAAATCCATAGTTGTCCATTTGTCTATTTATATAATCACATTGTAATATCACGAATTTTAAGGTAGTCTGAACACATGGAAATTACACCTTAAGTGCGTTAAATTACCACTGCCCTTAAAGCTCTAGATAGTGTTTCTTGAAATTTTTATGAATTATTCTATAACATGCAGCAATTATTTCAAGTGGTTGATTGCATTGCTAGCTTATGTAGTCAAGTCCGTAAAAAATATTTCATTCAGCAGAAAAATAATAAAATTTATTCATAAAACATGTGAATTCATGTACCTTTTTCTCTGATGCTAGTTGCAATACAGAATCAACTTTTTCATGCTTGTTCTTAGTATAATCAGCTATCTGCTGAATCTCAATTATTTGGTAATGTATACCAGTTAACTAGAATTTAAAATAAATTATTTGCAAAGTGAAAAATGTTGAAAATCGTTGCTTTCTTAACATCACTAATATACATTATAAAATTATGATTCTGGTTCAGAAAGTTAAACTATGTGTTGTTATCATGCACTGAAAATTTCAGCGCTCTACCTTTCATACTTTGAGAAAAAAGTACATAAGTATGCAAAAGTGTTGTTTTGAGAAAATAATTTAAAGCTTGAACATTAAAATTCTGACGCACTTCAGTACATTCCAGGGTCATAATCATCTGCACCTTCATTCCTGATTGCCTTATTTTGGTCCTGGCCCCTCTTGTTAATTGCTGAACTGCACGCTGGGCATGATATAGCCGTTCGTTGTTGAAAGATACAAAAATGTTCAAAAAAGGGGCTTTACATGGCAGAGTCGTCCTCCGTGGACTAGTGGTACCGTGCTAGCCTCTAGTTCCCAAGGTCGCGGGTTCAAACCCGGCGGAGGGCGATGGATTTTTTCGGGCGTAAAAATCGTTAGCACGGCTTCCTTCGGAAGGGAAGTAAAGCCGGTGGTCCCGTGTCGTAGATTTACGGCACGTAAAAGAACCTCAAGCCTGATAAAGAGGCCTCTGAGCAAAATTACAGGTGTTTCACGCCCAATATAGAATGGGACGCTAAGAACCATAGTAGTTAAAGAGCGTCCATAAATAAAAAAAAACTCAAATTTACATGGCAGCTTTAAAGGAATGCAGACTAGCATATAAATGGTATTTAAACGTCTTAAAAACCTTTTAACCCCCCAAAAGTATATATTTTCTGAAATTGGAAATACAGATTTTATTAGTGACTAAAACAAAAAGTGTGATTTTTGACCATTTCAGAGTGCCTTGTCCCCTTAAGTACGAAGTCGTTGCAACCCCACGTATGGGAACCAAACTTGAAGGGGTTTAATTGTTGTAGCGGTTGCACCACGTTTAAGCACCAATTGGAAGCTATTATAGACCACGCACGTAATGTATGCCAATTTTGCGGGAGATTGTTTCTAGGAGTGTTCGCCCCCACGTACGGTACAACGTTTCCGGTGACCTTCGCCCCACGTTTGCTTTTCCGTTACTTTAATGTTATTTATTTACATATTATATATGTATGCCTCGGCTGCGTCAGTATTAATTTCAGAACACGTATCTCTTATCAGGGCTGATACGGCTAAAGGAAAAGGCTTACACAAATTATAATTGTATTTAACTTTTTTTTAATCCTTCACACGAGTAAATAACACTGCACTGATGTATTCTACTATAGAGCTGCGAGATTGTTAATTGTGCTTTTTAACACGTAAATTTTATGTTATTCTCACCACAATTAATTTTTATGTGTGACACTGAACCCGTACAAAATCTAACTGACTGCTTAGGTAGGCTTCCTTATAACGTCTCCCGCCTGAATCTATACATTTTCTATATTTCAAGTCTCTGATTGGCTAACCCTACTCCAATGGAATACTTTTATTTAACTTTCAGCTTTTCTAGTTGTTGATTGGCAATTTATAAACGGTTTTAAATATTACATTATTATTGTTCCAAGAATCATTAGTATCCTTTTTAAACTTTCTAATTTATTGTTGCCTCAAGGCTATCTCTCATTGTTAGCAACTTTCGGCTTTTTACTTTGTAATTTTGTTTGCTATGGAGGGCAACTTGCTTCTATTCTCACAGCTCCTACATTGTTAAACTACGTAATACATTCAAATATTATTATTATACATGTATATAATATAAGCATAATACAACGACTGTATCATACCCCTTTTAATTATTATACACATATTGCTTTAAGACGGGCTGTTAATTATTTTTCAATATTATATAATTAGACACATAATTTAAGCTATAAAAATACTGCCTCAAGTAAATAAGAGAACCTTGTTTTCTGCATGGCTTCGTTCATTTGAATCGTTCATTGCAACAATTTACGTTGCCAGCCTCCTTCTTCTCCTCCTCCTCCTCCTCCTCCTCCTCCTCCTCCTCCTCCTCCTCCTCCTGCTGCAACGACACAACCCAAGTCGAGCCTTTGCTTCTCTCAGAGTTTGCTTCAATTCTTCCCTAATTTTGATATCTCTTTCCAATTCTTATTCTCCCCAGTCATCTATCTCTTGGTGTATCCACTGATATATTGCCATACACTTTTCATTTTAACGATTTAAGGTACACCTTATTCGTTAAAACCTTAGGACATGACCCGCTCATTGCAACCTTCTTAATTTAACTAGTCTCGTCATCACTCATCTGTCCTCATTTAGCAATCGGATCGGATTATTTTAGTATAGTAATGTTTGAAATTTTCAAAATATGTAAAAATGTTAGAACAGATATTTGTAAAATGTTTTGCAGAAACTCTATCCTTTTTCTCATTAATTCTACGCAACTCATTACATAACCCAATATTGTAATAGTTTTATAAACTTTAACATAACCCAGCAAGTACTTGCGTCTTACTATAGCCTCAGATATTACCACCTTCTTTAATATGAAAGCTAAAATGCCGATAAGAGCGAGCTTTGCGTTTGTATGTCGTCAGCGTACTTTCATGTGTTTAGGTGGTTGTTTATGGAACTATGCATGTTGGTTTGTGTACAAGCTGAGTTTCCCTGGAGGTTTTTGTTTTGTCCTATGTCTTGACTCTTGTAACACTCTCAGCTTAAGCTGGAGGTAGTTTTTGTAGTTCTGTGTTGTTTATTTACACCGCTTGGGGAAAGCGGTACGCCTTTATTACTTTTATGCAAATATTAGGCGCACTTTTCTTCTCCCCAATGTTTCTCTACAAGCCAGTATGTTAATCAACTGAACATTAGCTGAGGTTAAAATGAGTTTTTCCCTAGATGGGAGAGATAATGTTATTTCAGATGCCTACGTAATTTTGTTTACTCCAAACACAGTATTTAAACCGAGGAGGGAACTGAGTAATTTATTTCAAAACTTTACTTCATCCATTTTCACAGTACATCGAGATTTGCAATGAAAAACAGAACAGCAACCAAATGATGGCCTCTTTTCGTTTAGTGTAGGACCATGCAGTGAAGGTGTGAAGTTTCCTACCTCCCAATCTCACTGCTTCAGTAGCAGAATTGGCTAAACCGGTTTTGTCGACTATTGGCGGTCTGCAACCAAGTATTAAATCGCCATAAGTAATTTTGAAACTACAGTGGACCGTCATCCCAGAAACCTTCAATGTGATGGATAAAAGAATGCGATAAAAGTGGAGTACTATTTATACTTCAGGCAGGAAGAAAGAAAGAAAGAAAAAGAAAGAAAGAAAGGGGGGAAGGACATAACTCTACGACTAGAATACTTCACACCTTCGGTATCTTGCATCCTGGCCCAGGATATACTGTTAAAATATTCAAAATTGTCCATAATTTCGTTACCAATGACTGAGAGCTGCCTTTTCATAAAATTATACTAATTCTCATATTACTTATCAACACAAAAAACCACTAAATATGAATATTCCTCGAGGTACCGTAAAATCCGCATTGAAAAAAACCGTTACATTCAAATGACTTTCTCTGCCTACTATTATCGCGGTAATCTGACTCCTGTTATCTTGTTGGTTGAGCGCCTCGTTTTATTATTTTAAATTTGGGTTCCCCCGGCTAGCTATTAGAACTCAGTCGAGCAAATGTCTCTAAGCAGAGCGTGTAAACGAAAATGAGTTGTTGCTAAAAGATAGCACTGATAAAATAATTTGTTTCTACACTTTTATTGCAGTCACAATTAATAATTCACATATTTAATATTTATACACGCCTGACAGAAACTGAAATATTTCTGAATGTAACTGCAGTCGTTTGTTGCCGCGCACAAATTACTTCGCGTACTTTACATTTATTGAAATTATACGAGAAATTCTTCAGGACTACGTGACGTGGACCTCGTGAATGATTCTTCAAAACTGCGCGACATGTACCTCGTGAATGATTCTTCCGAACTGTGTGACGTGCATCTCGTGAGCGATTCTTCCAAAGTGCGTGACGTGCACCTCGTGAAAGATTCTTCGCAACTGTGCGACACTTGATTATGGCTCGAGAATATATACTACTCCTCCCCGAATTGCCTAAAGATTATAATAGAGCTGCTATTGGTTACCAAATCGCGCCCACTTTAGCGTCTTTTTGTCAGCCAATCACTGCTAGTACCATGTATACTCTAGGGAAGATATTCACTCCATTTCTATAAAAAGGCACGCTACTCTGACGTCATTTGTTTGTCTCTTCTTAGAGATAAACAACTCATCCCCTAGGTTTATTGTTGCCCACTTCTATTGTCAGTTTCAGTGGGGCGTGTAAGATTATTTCCTAACAATACTTATGGCTAACAAACATCTAAAATCCTGTACATACAATAATATTAATTTACACTACAATCACTCTGGTATTCACAGCATGCTATGATATAAAATATTGCCTCACTATCCTTTATTATTGTATATGTAGCTTCCACAAACATTTATTACAAAAGCTTGTTAATCTTCTACTTCATGTTAATCTGGATAAACGTTTGCAGAAATAAGTTTCATTACACATTTCTTCAAGGTACAGGCGGATAGAAGAAACCGAAACGAAACAGGATGTTTAAAAGTAGTCGCTATAAGCTGGCCTTGAGATTCCATACTCTTTTCCATGACATCCTGAAAGATAACTGAACAGCGAGAGTAAACTTTAAAACAGTGTCAAAAGTACTGAAAAATTCAAGCCAATAACAACATATACCTTACAAAGGCTAATGCCACAAAATAAGTTATTTTAAGTAACTTAAGAGACCTAATTTTGTTTTGTGATAATATGTTGATATTTCTTATGGTTTACCAGTTATACAAAATTATACATAACTCCTTCCGAATGAAGAGGACTCCGCAGGCTATTCCCAGATAATTCAAGATATACCCACATTTTATTTGACTGTAAATATCTTAATTATATGGTATATTAATTAAAATTGTTAAGAGCCAGTCTTGAGAAAAAAAAATGTGTGCTGCACACACTCTCTCTCAACTTTTGTACAAACAAGTTTTAAGAACGTTTATTCTCCATCTACTTCATGTTGATCCAGGTAAAAATTTGCAGTAACTACATTACTGTTAGTTTTCTTGTAGATGCAAGGGGAATATGGTAGGCTTTAGTGATAGTCAAATATTTTAAGAGCTGGTTGTTATGTGGAGTATTCCATTCTCTTTGCATGTCCAGGACATAAAAATGAATAACGAATTCCTATTTGAGAGAAAGTATAAATATTGGAAAATTCAAACAAACAACAAGGAATACCACAGAAATTGTTCACTCGACAAAAAATTATGACAAATTGTGTGTTGTTGAGATCTAAACCTTTTTATTTACTAAAAGTTTGTCTCTCTTACGGTTTACAAGTTATGCAAAACTCATCAGAATGAACAGGACCTTTGGGGGACGTTCTCAGAAAATTTAAGATATATATTTCATTTTGCATGAAAATATCTTAAAACACATGAATTTTAATCCAAATCGTTAGTCATTTTTGAGAAAACCAAAATTTTCGAAAAATGTTCATGTCTGGGGCCGAGGGATTTTCTCGAAAAGTGATGGCTGGTTATCCGGCTTTTCGTTTATGAATTGTGCTATTCACAGACTAACACACAGACTCACACTTAGGGACATTTTTCAAAAAATTTTTATTTGGATTCAGGGTACCTAAAAAGATGCATTTCCGGTAAAATCTCGGTATAGAATTTTTGGGTGGAATGCAATACTTTCCCTACTTACCGTACGCAGTAGAGAAAGCAAAAGGGTTCTTGTTTCTAAGAATCTTTCGAGTAAAAGTTAGTTTGGGGTTGACGGACTTTCTTGCAAATCTTTGTGTCGCGTCTTTGGAAAGTGCTGAATCTAAACACACAGCTATATTTTTGTTTTTGGGTTATGCTATTCACACACACACACACATATGCTCTTTTTGGAGTCAGGGAGCAACAAAACATGTATTTTCAGTGAAATTTAGATATGGAAGGTTTGGTTGGAATGCAATAGCTTCTTTATCCCCTACAGTTATAAGGCAGAAAAAGTAACCATAATCAATTTTATATATATTTCGTGGGAAACCACACTAGCTTACAAAAGTTACAATTAGTATCTGAAACAAAAGACACAAAAATCCAAATATTTAGAAAACAAACATCAGCAATTCTGATCGAGAACACCCTGGGTGTACATGCGTAAAACAACAACTAAAATCTAATGTGTTGCATTCACATGGCCTGCTCTACTCAATCTTCTATAAACTTTTATTATTCTAAATTATTATTCCAAATAGTTCTTGTTAATCCAGATAAACCTTCAAAATTCACATTTTTTACGATACTGTAGGTAAACTAGTAGTCAGATTTTGAAGAACGCTGTGATGGCTTTAAAATCCCTTGTTGTTTGCATGACCATGATAAAAAAACACCAAAAGAAAGAAAAAAACCAACGAATAACAACTTCTCATATGAGAAAAGTATAAGTGTTTGAAAACTCAAACCACTAACAAGGAATCTCTTTGAAATGGTTAACTCAAAAAAAAAAAAAAAAAAAAAAAGTTATATAAAATGTGTGCTGAGAAGAAATCTACATTTTTTGTTATGGTTTACTAGTGATGCAAAAACCATTCAGGTTGAAGAGGACTTCTATTCCCGCAACACTCAAGATATACACTTCATTAGTCATGTACAGAGCGATCATTTTATATCACGGCCCAGATCGTGTGTATGCGTGCTCCGTACGCCGTCTACTGCACTGTTTTTTTCATTCTAGAACTCCCTCATTAAATACTCATGAGTAGTAGTAGTATTATATAAGTAGTAGTAATCTTGTTATAAGTGGTGTTGATAGTAGTGTCCATCTACATTAAGATATTCCTGCCATTACTCGTAACGAGGTTGTAGTTCATAAACAATAGTCACTCTCTAGGCGTTCAATTTTAAAAGTTTTGCAGCTGTATGGAAAGAGGTTTTTCAAACACCCACTGTCACGTTTTAACTTCTTTGGATAATGTTCGAACAATGCATCAATTTCGTCTATTTTTTTCCTGCGTTAGAACATGTCTTTTTCGCTTCGTTGGTATAACTTTAGCGATACGTCTGACAGTATCGCAATTTGGAACTAGAACGCCAGGAATTGTCTACACATTTATCTACATGGTTTGGTATTTACGTATGTATCGTACGTAAAAGTTCCTTATTCAAGCGTGAATTTTTAGGTAAACATTTCAGTGGACAAGACAAGAACACTCTAAAGTAATTCACATACAACACAGAGTTTTGAATAAGCTTTTACTTTGAGATGCACAATGAACAAGTTCTAGCATGAACAGAAGATAGCAACCGACAGTTTCATAGTCGATAAGCGTAGCCTTGAGCGAGTCATTCACTGCTAGTGAGCTAGCGAAACAATACTGAGGTTACTGCAGTAAAAGCGAATCACGCATAAACGCGATAGTGGTCGGGACCACCAAATGACCTATTATTATATACCTTGAACGTATGGTTTTTAATCAAAATCGTTAGAGCATGTTTCACCAAATCAAACGTATCCAAACATTTCGTAAAGGATCGTAAAATATAGTTCGGGGTGGGGTATTTTATTGAACATCTTCATGTCGTATCCATGGAAGTACTGTACTTAAATACCAAGTATGGTATTTAAACGAGTTTTATTTTTTATGTTATGATGTCACAGAAACACACGCACAAACACACGGACATTTTTTTTTATAAAAATGCTCTTAATGATTCAGGAGCTATCAAAAAGTGTATTTCCGGCGAGTCTTAGTAATGGGTGGAATACAACACTTCCCCTAAATACTACTGGTAAGCAATAGAGAAATTAAAAATTTAGTATTACTCAAACCATAGATTTTCGGCTTACCTTATCGACGCTCTACCACTAAGTTACTGTGTCTCCATCCCAAATGTACAGTTCAACTTTCCTCATGTTATTTCTCTATTACGTCTCATAACCAAAGCTTTTTATTATTCCGAGATAACTAAACGAAGACTAGTAATGTTGGAGGTACTCTACATCCAAATTTAAAAATTAATTGCCAAATTATTGCCAATTTTGTAACTATTTATTGTTCATTCTTACTCGCCGAGTGTGGAGTTGAAATATAAATGAAAAATTCAAACCGCGGCCCGGAGTCGAAACATCGTTTTACAACATTCTGTTGAAGATATTCTTCTGTATAGCAGGGAAGGAAGACCAGCCAAGTGATCTTCAGCGCGTCATGAATATCAGGCTCGAGAGTGTGATAGTATTCGCGTCTTAGTGGTATAGCAGGGCATATCATTAATTCTTAATATTTATAAAGTTTTCACGGCTTATCAAATTTTAAAATTTCAAATAATATGTCTGATCTCTTCAATTGATATCAGGTTTTGGCAACATAGTGAGGCACCCTTCCGGTCTAATCAGTAGTCCTTCGTCTCCTATTTGTATTTTAAGTGTTGCTAGCTGCTGTAATGCAGATTGCCTATTCCTGGAAATAGGGTAAAGAGGATTTTTCCATCCCTGGACTATCAGGGCTATCCTGTGTTGTCAGGGCTTAGTAAATTATTAAAGTCGCTAAACTTATTGTTGTTACACGCTATTCGGCATTCTGTAACTTCGTAACAAAACAAAGTTGTTAAGAATAAAGATTTGGTTGTTAAAGGTAACAAACTCCGAAGCCCTCTTGCTAACGGGTTTGTTACACAATGGATTCGCATGGGCATGGCTTCGATGCTGCTATAAGAGAAAGAGCACGATAGAAAGTTGACAGCTTGATTATCAACTGTTTATTTATTTGTAGTAGCGTAAAATATTAATGTTAGGTTTACGTCTGAGTAAGCAATGTTCCATGTAATGACATTAGTAAGTGATGCTTCCAACATATCTTTTAAAGAGGCTAATTTTAATACCAAAATTAATATTGTATAAACTCGTATGTAATAAAAAGTAACATACATAAATTTAAAAATTTCATATTCAAATAGTGATAAATTCTGTGTTAAATTGAATTTGCTTCATTTTTAGATTAAAATTATGAATCGAGTGCTTTTGAGGACTACAAGGTATTACAGCTATCCGTTTACGTTTTCCAAGAATCAATTTAAGAGACTTTCCAATTTGTTAAAATCGGTAACTAACAGAAGCTATTTACGAGCTTCTCAAAACCATAGAAAACGGGTTTTTTACTGGTGCTGCTGGAAGAGGAAGAGCATAAAACAAGGCAGTAATTAGAACTATAAAGTGATTATTTATACTTATTAAAGCCGAGTATGAAATATAATCCGAAATGGAATACTTTTGCTGCAATATTCCTCCAAATAACTCAACTAATGAAACTAACCTTTCTTTTAACTGTGGTCTTCCACTCAGCAAATACCTATTATAGATAGCAACTGTGTAAATCATTCCGAGATTGTTAAAATGCAATAACATCTCTACGGATGTGAACACTGACAAGCCATGAATAAAAAAATAAATACCTAATAATACTGGATGGAACATATTAAACTTTCAGAAAAATCTGCGTACCAATTGGTAATTTTAAGTTGCCTCACTATACAATTAAGCAACAATAACTGCGAAGTGATTTAAATTAATGAAACTTGCATCAAAGCAGTTTAAAGCTGCGCTGCAAATTGCTCTGCTTAGCTCGCAGGGAAATAAATAACGCGATAACGTACGAGATACAGTATGCCAAATAGTGGCACACTTGTTAAAAGCGGTTCTTTAAGTCTTTAAAAAAACAATAAAGAACAATATAAACTTGTAACCACCTTCTCAAAAACAAAGTTACAGAATAGCTCTGTGTATGAAACTTTCAACCCTCTACCGCGAGCATAGGCTAAGCTGGACTGACAACAAACACAGAATCGCTAGAATTATACAAGGGCCGTGTAAAAACGTTATTAACTAGAGACAGACGAAATATGACGTTTCATATTCTAAAACATCTTGCTATCATTGTGGGAACAAGTACTTTTGCGTTTTGCAATGTGTAGAATTAAACGTAGTGATAAAAATTTCATACCTCGAAATATTTTGGTAACAAATTTATATTCTACGAATCTTGTGAGTTTGGTATTTTCATTTAGCAATGCCGGTTTTTAGATATGCTATTATTGGGTAGCTTTCTGAAGCAGATTTAGAATTCCCAAGCCACTCTTTCTAGGAAACCCATCTATAAAATTCTCCACCACCCTTTCCAACAAGTCAGATACGGTTGAGAAATTGTAGAAATCCTGCGTATAACGTCACATGACCAATTAAACAGCCTCTATTCTTGAAGATTTTCCATTTTTGCCAACCCATGCTTTTAGTGGCATATGTAGTGTATGAAGCAAAGACAAAGCAGCCAGCAACTTCTTTTTCTTTCATGCTAAGTTTAAGAACCTGTCGACGATTGAAAGTTGTAAACTCCACAAAACTTGCTTTTAATTTGATATTTTATTATGAAATATAATACAAATCTACAAAGCCTATTCTTTTAATCTAATAAGTGAACCTGCTCCAAGCCCTTAAAGTGTAAGATGTATTTCACAATAGTTTGGTAATTTTTCTGTATGTTTTCATATTTTTCCTCTCTAGTTATAACATTTCTTTATTAACATAAACTGTGTCTTACACCAGTACGTTTCTATGCTCTCGAATCCTTTCTTATACTGTCAAACTGGCATCTACCACGGGTTTACCATACTGTGAATGATATGTTAGCGCAACTAGGCCAGAAATCCTTTGACCTAAATCGCTGGCATTGGCGTTTTAGAGATAATGGAAAGGGTTAACTGAAGAAAATAAGGAAAATAAATTTAAACACACAGAAAATTGGTGAGTTAAGCTTTACCGCCTTAATCTGCGAATCCTTACACTTAGATGATAACTTCTACAGTAATCGTATCTCCAGTTTGCCCTTAGACAGCTGATATATTAAAAAACAGAGTTCATTAAAGTGTTCTGAAGTATTGGGCTCTCTCGAAACATTTTGGCTTCTAGTGCTATTAATACAGATTTACGAAGGGAGATGGCTCCGCGGCTCACGTTCGGGAGGTGCCGGATTCGATTCCCGTCGGCTAACTACTTTGTGGTTCCTCTTCTACCACGAATTTCCAGTCCCTCTCCATTTCGTTTTCCCTTTCAAGTTTCAAATGGGCTTCGAGGCTGTGCAGTGTCAGTCGGTGTCGGGCAGATGGAGAAGATGCTTGTTCATTGGAAGGTTCTTCTCGGCCCTGCAGGATAGCCTTCTTTAAGCCCCCTAAGATGGCCCGCGTATCTCCCGATTCCGCCAGAGAAAAGCCGTATCTGAGCAGCCCGACGGTGTGATCGGGTCTTCAAACTTGGAATGGTTGGTGACCTCTGCGCGTAACTGTGAGCTGTCTGTCTGTCTGCCTGCGGTCTCCAGCCTCTTGCGGTTTCTTTACTGCATCAGTTCCTGCTGGGGGAAGTGGTAGCCACAAAAGGTATACCTTGTGTCGATGTGCGCGAGGCGTCGCTCCCCATTACCTTATAACAGTCGACGTAGATTTTGAAACCGGTTTCCATATCTGCTCTTTATTTTAAACCCTACTTCTACGGGTCGTTGCGAGTTCCTACAAAATCCTATCAGGTAGAAATCTGCGAGAAATGGGGATATGTGAATTTTTATATTAGAGAAATGAGATATGTTAATGCTTACTATTTAGGTTGGTAAAGCATTCTGAGCAACCTTAATACAGGTTGGTGTGGTTAAAAGTGTTATCTTTGTTTCTTTGTTTTAAATTATAACCTTGTCAAACAGCTAGGCATTAATACTTGGTGAACAATTTTATAACACACATGTCAAGTTACAGTTTTCAATAACGTCTTCATCCAGCACTTTCCTATTTCATTCTCAACAGTAACAAACTGCTTGTAGCTTAAAGCCGCGTACACAGTCAATAGCCAGCCATCTTCATCACCATGGACGTTGCCTTGATGCCTGTAAAGCCTCAGTAAAACAATTAGATACATTTTATCATATTGTTGATGCCCTTGCAAGTGAAGAAAGTACTTTCCCACCAGACATCTAATCACATTAAAAAAGTATTCACAGAAATAAAATGACAAAAACTTAACGTATTTATTTAAACGCTGTTTTGACAAACGATTAAACGCCTAGATGATTGAGAATGCTATAATTTTAAACCATGAACAAGTATATAACATTTTTAACCACACGATCATTTATTAACGTTACTCAGTCCCAAGTCTGTACTAGGCAGCAGTGAAAGTTTTGCCTTTGTAGGAATTCGCATATCAGATTGTTGGTAGGAATTCACAAGTCAATGTGCAGGTAGGAATTCACAAGTCAATGTGCATGTAGGAATTCACATATCAGATTATGGTTTGGAATTTACATGTCAGATTGTAGAAAATCACATATCAGATTGTGCGTAGGAACTCACGTGTCAGATTGTGCGTAGCAATTCACGAGTTAGATTCTAAGTAGCAATTCACGAGTTAGATTCTAAGTAGGAATTCACGAGTTAGATTCTACGTAGCAATTCACGAGTTAGATTCTACGTAGCAATTCACGAGTTAGATTCTACGTAGCAATTCACGAGTTAGATTCTACGTAGCAATTCACGAGTTAGATTCTACGTAGCAATTCACGAGTTAGATTCTACGTAGCAATTCACGAGTTAGATTCTACGTAGCAATTCACGAGTTAGATTCTACGTAGCAATTCACGAGTTACTCTACGTAGCAATTCACGAGTTAGATTCTACGTAGCAATTCACGAGTTAGATTCTACGTAGCAATTCACGAGTTAGATTCTACGTAGCAATTCACGAGTTAGATTCTACGTAGCAATTCACGAGTTAGATTCTACGTAGCAATTCACGAGTTAGATTCTACGTAGCAATTCACGAGTTAGATTGTACGTAGCAATTCACGAGTTAGATTGTACGTAGCAATTCACGAGTTAGATTCTACGTAGCAATTCACGAGTTAGATTCTACGTAGCAATTCACGAGTTAGATTGTACGTAGAAATTCACGAGTTAGATTCTACGTAGGAATTCACGAGTTAGATTCTACGTAGGAATTCACGAGTTAGATTGTAGGAATTCACAGAACCAGATTTCCACAGCCAACATTCAAACCATTTTCATGTATCGTGAACGCCACTGCCCGTCACCTTTGGGAACTATATTTTGCCACGCAGGCGTGTGCTAATGACGAGGATAGAAATGTAATAAATACTGCATATCCGGATTAACTCGTGCTGCACCTTTTGTTTATTTCCATTACATTCTATGCGAACTACGGTCATTCTTTTTGAGGATGACTGCCTCCAGAAATAAAACATGTTGAGCGGATTGCTGACCAAAAAAGCGAGAGTTTCGTGCCGCATACAAGTATTGGATTAATAAAACAGTTACGCATCGCGGTACCAGCTCGCTGCGGGGAAAAACAGGAGTGGTGGAATAAAATTTTAACCTATCACTGCCACATTTTGTAAATGAATCAAGAAATGATACAGAGCATTTTTGAATTTATGATGGAATTAAAAGCGAACGAAGAGCAAACAACATCGATCTCGTAAAATACTGTTTTTATAAGTATCGATGCTTAGAGGTAGAAATTATGTATTCTATAGATTGTACTTTGAAGTAAGCATAATATAAATATTACATGTGCCTATATTGTGAATTTAACTACAAAAATATCATTTACAGGGTTCAAAAATAGCTCTTTGAGCCCAGGAATAATCTTATAGATGTATAGTTCTCTCTACCTTATCCAACATTAGGATTTAGAATATTAGTATATTGTACTCTTTCCCCAAATAGGCTCCTGTTTTACATTTACCTGTTACCTCACTTTTTACTTTTTCTACTACGTATAGTAAGTAGGGGAAGTATTGCATTCTACCAAAAAATTTTATACCTAGATTTCACCGGAAATACATGTTTCGAGGCCTCCTGAATCCAAAAAATGGATTTTTGGAAACATGTCCGAGTGTGTGTCTGTCTGTGAACAGCATAACTCAGAAGCGAACAGTCGAATAAACACCAAACTTGGTATTTAGGTTCAGTATCTTCCAGAGATGCGACACGAAGGTTTTCAAGAAAATTCCCCCCTCCCCAGATTACCCTTTACATGGAACATTTTTGGAAATTTTTAATTTTCTCAAAAATGGCTCTAACGAGTTTGATTAAAATATCTTTCATGACAAATAAAATGTATATCTCGAATTTTCTGGGAATGTCTCCAAAAGCGTTCTTCATTGTGAACGACTATTGCATAGCTGGTAAACCATGCGAGATAGACAAAATCTTACTACACAAAAAAATGTAGGTCGCGTTAAAATACACAATTTATGACATACATTTTTGTTATTCCCTTAACTTTTCCAATACTAATATTTCTTCCTAAATGGGAATTCGTTATTCATTTTTTTTGTCCTGATAATGCAAAGAGAATAGAATACTCCACATAGCAACCAGCTATTAAAATATTTGACTATCGCTTAAAACCTACCAATTCCCCTTGCATCTACAAGAAAATTAGCAATAAGATTAACATCTCGATATCTCAATTAACATGAAGCATATGGAGAATAACCGTTTGTAAAAATAGTTTGTACAAGAGTAGAGAAAGTCATGTGAGTAACACATTAGAATTTTTTCCTTTTAATTACATAGTTTGTACTTCAAAATAAGTTTGTGCATAATTTGAAATAATTAGTATGCTTTGTGGCTTGAGGGACATCGGGAGTGAATTTTTAAGTGAAAATGACAAAATTTTCGATTTTGGAATTATGATATAAATATTCTATAGACACTTGTGAATTATTTTAGCAAAACATTTTGCACTACCTGCCATTTTAAAAGCCCAGCAACATGTTTAAATCACTCGGCGCTCTCTTAAAACTCCACTGGACCCGCCCACTTTCTATTTCTTTATGAAAAGCATCATAATTTGCAAATTTATGCATATTTTCGATTTATTTGGCCGCATTTTGGGATCACATGTAATTGCCTGCTTTGTGCTTATATCTAGTACCTAAATGCGTAACTATTTACTACGTAATGAACACAAGTTTAGAACTTTGAAGAGAAAAATCATTTTGGTACTGTAAAAGTCTATTTCATTAAAATTCTCTACATTTACACATATCGTCTTATTTTACAGCATTTTGCAGTTGTTTTAATACATTATTGATTATTTCAGGCTTTGTTTATATATCCATCTTACAATTCATTTGATACACTTTGTTGTTTATGTATCATTTGCAGTATTGAAAGCAAACATTGAGTGAGTTGTTTGAAAATGCCTACTGTAGTGAACGTGAGTGTTCAAATGTGATACAAATTAAAAAAATTAGAGAGAGACATGGCTTTGCTAAAACTACAAACAATTGTAGTTTTAGCTCTACCCAGAAATATTCCAGTCCTTGTATCATTAAAGACAAAAGATTTAGAGGTATCCATTTGAAATAAACAGAAAATGTGTAATGCCATTTTTAGCAAACTAAGTTTTTTACCAATAAAAATGTTATAGTGAAAAATATTCCTGATAAATGTGGAATGAAAAATGTTATTTATGTATCGTCAGTCATGTCAACAGACAACAAATCTCA
Organism: Deroplatys truncata; assembly: GCA_030765065.1. Lineage (NCBI taxonomy): Eukaryota > Metazoa > Arthropoda > Insecta > Mantodea > Mantidae > Deroplatys > Deroplatys truncata. Next base: position 211,814,295 of record CM060978.1, on the reverse strand, counting down.
CCATGGCAAATGTCCCACTGACTCCTTGTGCTTTTACAATGAAAGTATAGCTAATGGTACACAACCTGATACCAGTAATAAAATGTCCATATAGCTTTCTGAATCAACTGTTTCCAAGATAATACCCATCTACCAAAGATTAGCCTGTGATGAGCTGCTGCATAAATGTGTAAGACATCTTACACAAAATCAACATGATCGCGGTGTGCGGTTATGGAGGAATGTCCAAAAGAAGTATTTGTATCAAAGAAGAGCATCACAATTGCTATAACAAATGCTGGTCAGAATTTAATATGGGGTACTCAGCTACAGAAGAAATGAAATCTACTCAAAAGAATAAATTTGCAGTGTATCAGATGTGATTTTGAAGAGATGCGACAACAGAAGAAATATGAGTGTGCTCGATCTTTAATTGAGAAGAAGAAAACATCTTGCAAGAACAGTAAATTATCAAAAATAAAAAGCAGGAAACCAAATAGAAAAAGAATGGGAAAGCATTTGCTTCAGGGCAGTTATAGGTACCTGATATTCTGTAAATTTTAAAAAGAATGTGCATTTAGAAATATGAGTTTTTTTCTCAGTTTTTCATTTTTGCACATGAAATTGATTCCTTGCTCCGATTTGTATGTAAATTTGCACAAATCTTCAAGTGTAATATATAAGGATTCAAGTATGCATTTTTACGATTGATTTACTCATTGGCTCACAAAAATGGATTTATACCAAAAATCAAAGAAAATGTTGAGATCAACTTCATAAAAAGAAAATTTATTTCTATACTAATAATAAAATCAACCTCAATGCTTAGATTTCTTTTCATTGTACTAACGTATAGGAAAATGTCACTGTCATACTTCTGACAAATGTGAAAGTGCATGGTAGTTTGAAAAGTTTTTGTTTGCTAATGAAAAATATTCAATTGTATTATCTGAACTATTTGAGCTAGAGCTATGAGCTTTTGCACAGTCATTTCTCTATTTACCTATTAATTAAATGTAACAATATTCCAGTAAATAGCTTTCAAAAAAGTTACAAAATTCGGTCCCAGTGTCCCTTAAAGATCAGCCACACCTTGATACAACTCGGCTCTACGAGAGGTGGTGGTTTGCTGATACAGACAGGAAAGGATCTGCAGGTGGAAAAAAGAGCACAAAAGTATAGAAAACAGACGCAAAGGGAACTAAAAGCATACAGAATTATAAATCAGGACAGTTCTGATATGCAAAGCATACAATTGACTGTTTCCCAGCATAGTATTTTATAAATCAGTGTTTTTCTAAAAACTTCATTTTCACACATTCAAAATGAACCTTGCACATAATTTTCTGTTTAAATACAGCTACAATTTTTCAGAATATGCACAAGTATCCATTTTAACATTCTATGCCACAAAAATATGCCTCACACTAATAATATTTTTTAAAAGTACATTTTTATGAAAAAATGGTGAATTTTAAAAATTCAAATTTTAAAACTATTAAAAAGATTACCATAATTCACTCAAAAAAATTATTGAACTTTCAAATCATACCTTTTTTGTAACTGATTCAAAATTCCAAAAATGTCAACTAATTTTCTGAACTTTTGAAGTTTATGGTTAATTTTGATTATACGATATATTAACATAATAAAATTTATGAAATAATTAATAACTCGCAAAGTATTTATCCAACTTGAACGGAATTTGGCATTTACATTAATCCAACAGCAATAGAATCACAGTAAAATTTTCAGAAATATTCATAAATAATATTGAAATTTGAAAATTCACTCCAGTGTCCCTTAAGGCAATAACGAATTATGGAAGCCTATGAATAAATAGAGTAATTAAAACATAAAATAAATGTTTCAATCATTTAACGGAAGTACTTAAACATAATTTAAATGGAATTGCTGTTTGTAAGACGTGTACATTTTGCAAAAGTAGTCTGCGACAAAGTCTTTCTTGACCTACCCACAGATTAATACTATTATGTTTGATCAGAATGTAATACGTCCAAAAACAATAGATTCTAGATAAGACGATGGCTGTATAAATATGTAACTCAGAAGGTATATAGAAGTTTAAGCACCTGCACGAGTACGTCATATGTATTTCCATTTATGTGTGTGCCAGAGTTCTTTTTTTAAATTAAAGCAAAAGACAAACAATATTTTTGGAAATATTATCTTACCAAATAGTGTATAACAAGAGCATAAATGATTTTCATTCAAAATGAATTAGTTATAATGCAAAACTGATTCAGATGTTTATTTTTGTCCCAGTAAACTTATGTGGATATTGTTTATTTTAATGCATACTTTTCAAGGATTTCTTCATATAAACCAATCATAATTATACCTTATTAGTTAATTACTTGATTATTATAGTCATTCATTCGTTTCCTGAAACGCCCTCGGGAATTAAAGTCGTTAAACATACAAAAAAAACAAAACCAGGAAATAAACCTACCATATGAAAGGGAATAGAATCGTACAAATATCAAATTGGTTTGTAATTACTTATCAGTTCCAATAATTCCGTCGTTTGTATATAACGTGCTTGTATGTCACATTCACATGACATTTTCTACTTCTTCTTATACAAAATATTCACACTTAAATATTATTCTTCTATTTAATTCCCATTAATAGAGTTAAACTTTCATTACACATTTACATATTTCATATTAGTATAAGAAAGCACAGTTCAGCAGTAGTGGGCTAAAACGATTATCACATTTTTAAAAATCTGATGTGTTACACTCACATGACTTTCTCTACTCTTGTATAAATTATTTTTACAAACGCTTATTCTCCACATGCTTCATGTTAATCGAGATATCGAGATGTTAATCTTATTGCTAATTTTCTTGTAGATGCAATTGGTAGGCTTTAAGCGATAGTCAAATATTTTAAGAGCTGGTTGCTATTTGGAGTTTTCTATTCTCTTTGCATTACCAGGACAAAAAATGAATAACGAATTTGAGAAAAAGAATAAGCATTGGAAAACTTAAGGGAATAACAAGCAGTATCTCGAAAATGGTTCACTCAGCAAAAAAATGTAAATAACAAATTGTGTACTTTAACTCGATCTACATTTTTATGGTTTACCAGTTATGCAAAAGTCGTTCACAATGAAGAATACTTTTGGAGACATTCCCAGAAAATTCTAGATATATAATTTATATGCCATAAATGTCTTAAACTTATGGTATTTTATTCAAAATCGTTATAGCCATTTTTGAAAAAAATAAAATTTTCGAAAAATGTTCCATGTAAAGGATAATCTGGGGTGGTGGGATTTTCTTGAAATCGTTCGTGTCACGTTTCTGGAAGATACTGAACCTAAATACCAAGTTTGGTGTTTATCTGACTGTTTGTTTCTGCGTTATGCTGTTCACAGACACAGACAGACAGACATACACATGGAAATGTTTCCAAAAATGCTTTCCTTTTGATTCAGGAAGCCTCAAAACATTATTTCCGGTGAAATCTTGGTACCAAATTTTTTAGTGGAATGCAATACTTTCCCTACTTACTATACGTAGTAGAGAAAGTAAAAAGGGGGTGGCTACGTGATGGTTCTCAAATTACATGCTGTTTATATGACCACGGGGAAATACCAAAGGTGGCTAAACTTAGCCCCTTGATAAGCATAAGTATTCCAAAATTCAAACCAATAACAAAGAACATCTTGAAAATGGTTAACCCTACAATAATTGGCATAAATGACGTACTTTAACAAGAACTAAATTTTTTATGTGGTGAAATGCTATCTATTTCTTACGGTTTACCAATTATACAAACGTCATTGAAAATGGATTTAACAGCCGCTGAACATAAATACCAAGTATAGTGTTATATCAACTTTTAATTTTTACTTACTCTAAGATGCCAAACAAAGATTTTCAAGATAATCTCCCATCCCAAACTACCGTTTATAGAAGATTTTTCAAAATATTCGATTTCCTTAAAAAATGGCACTAACGATTTTGATTAAAATACAACAAGTTTAAGATATCCACATAATATGTAAAATGTAACCTTTGAATTTTCATGGAACTGATTTTTCTTCCACAGAAATTTTGTATAAAGTGGTAAATCATAAGAGAGAGACAAAAACCTTACTCCGCCAAAAATGTAGATATACTTAAAGCACACAATTTATCTCAAATGACCTTTTTTTTGCTATTAGATATTTAAGTACACTGCCGTTTGTGATAATTGCAACACCAACAAAGAATTTCCTGAATAACTCCAAACTCAGTAGAAGTGTAGAAGAGTGTGCAAGCAATAAGTGATTAGGTTTGCAGAGAGATAGAGTACACGTAGGGCGAGCAGAGCCTTCTCGTGTCGGTCCGACAAGGTCAGTATTGCGGCCAGTGTAGTCAGTGCAGAGCTGTCAAACAAGGTGGAAACAATAAAGAGTGCCAGTATGCCTAGTCGACGTCAAAGGGAGCCATATCGGCATGTGAGCGAGTTCGAACGGGGCAGAATGATCTGTCTCCGGGAAGCGGGTTTGTCATACCGAGACATTTGGCTCGTACAGGGCATGCTGCTACAACAGTGATGCGTGTATAGAAGCAGTGGATAGATGAAGGTCGCACGCAGCGAAGAGCCGGTACTGGACCACTGAACATGACCACAGCATGGGATGACCGTCATCTTGGCCGCATGGTCATACCGGACAGTACAGTTCATCCGCAATGTTGGCTCGACGCTGGAGCACTGCAACGGGTGTGAACTTTTCTGTATCAATGGTTCGTCACCGTCTGTTGCAGGTTGGACTGGTTGCATGCATGCCTCGATTAATACGCAGTTGACTGAAAAATAAGCCTTTGTAATAATTTTATCTTATCTGCGGTTACGAAGAGAATTCGCGCCGATCTAGAGTGGATATTGTTATATACTGGGTGAGGCCAAAATGTTTGCACCTAGATATTAAATTTTAGTTACCACAGCATATACATTGGGAGGCATATCTGCAGAGGTAGCAAGAAGACTAGAATCTTAAACTACGCATTCCAGAATAGACGTGGGATAGTTATAACAAAATACACAGAATTTCACATTAATCACATTACCTGTGGTTTATTCAGTATAAACACGGTAGCCCTATATCACAGACGAAAGATAAAAGGTAAGAAATTGGAGGGAGATGTTATACACACGAGACTACATTCTCACAATTTCACATACAGCTTTCCAGACCCAACACTCGACCAAAAGTGACACTAACACACAACACAAAGAAGTAACGCTCACTTCCCCCACCCCCCACCCTCCACCGTTAGCCAGGATCGCTATCTAGACGGTGGTAAGTCGCCAGGCCAGACGCACTTCAAAACCCAAAGACGAATAATTACCCCAATAATGTCACCAACGCCGCAATAATATGTCTAGCGTGACAATACACACACATACACGCCGCAATAATGTACCTACGTACCACGAGGGGCCGCCCTCGCGAGAAAGATGAGGTGAGAGGAGACACCGGGCGGCCGGATCCAAGGGCGACGGTACTGCAAATACAGAATTCTCTAAGTTTCCAGATATAGACACCCCGCAGACGAACAGGCAGATCGGGAACCTCACACCACCCCACCCCACACAGAGGGGTCCAACGCCCTTCAAGAGACTTCGAATACCCCGCAGCTAGCCGAAACCCGAAGGACCGGGAGAGTTACAAAGAACATCCTTTTCCCCTACCACGCTGCACCGGAACACCATCACCAACACTCCGATCTCGAAAGGATGAATGAAATGAAAAATGGAACGAAATGAAGGGACAGGAATTCGGAGGCTAAAAACCCACTCCAGCATTCGCCTGACGATCTGAGAAGACCCCGAAAAAAACCCATGGATGAGAGCGGGCGGTTACCGGGGGTCGATCCCGGGACCTTCCAAATGCGAGCCACATATGTTACCGCCTGAGCCATCCCGCTCGGTTTTTTAAGAATAGTTTGTAGAATCTTTAAAAATAAACCATAGAGATATGCATGTGAATGTAATACATCAGATTTTATCTTTTTGAATTTGTTTCAGTCCTTTCCAACTGTAAAGTTGTCTGGGTAGGGAAACTTCACCAAAACTTTGTTTTTTAATTGGAGATCGTCTGAATCATTTTCGAAATATTTTTTATTTTGTTTTGCTGTGAGTGGAATTAGAGCGGAATTTCAAAATGGGCATTTGAATATTAAAATAGAGCCTGTAAAATGCACTACTTTCTCTACTTTTAGGTGCGAGGCAGGTAAAGTAGTTAGAATCCAAACATGCATTAATTCATTTGAACAAATAGATCATTTTGGTTAGAAAACTTGATCCCACAAGCGGTGCTTTATTCTCCATTATAGCGACTGGGTTTCAGCTATGCTTGCTATACCAGGAAGTCAATACTGTAAATAACGTGCTGTGGCTGTGATGGCATCTCACTAATTCAACAGGTAGCTGTGGAAAGAAATGACACACCAATTTTGAATCAAGGAGTACATAGCAGAATGGACTGAATACTAGCAGAGGAACCGAGTATTATAGTTTCGACCGTACTGCAGCCACCAGTAGGCAGCCTCATGCATAGTCTAAACGACTTCTCTAAAAAAATATATAGAATTGTTTTCCTTCCTATACTAAATACGCAATATGTACGGAAAAAGACACATTCCTTTTGACCGATTAAGGTCCACCGAAGTCTTTTTTTCTAAATTTATATTTAACCTCCAGTATTTACCTCGAGTTCTTCCAAATTGAGGATTTATCTTTACTTTTTAAATTGTTCTACTCCAAAGCAGAAATCAGAGACTGCTGTTAAATCTGCAAACCATGAAGTTGGGCATACGATAACATTAAAAAAATCTCCTAAAAGATAAATTAGGATAGTTTTAAGGCGTTTACATAAATAAGTTGCTGATCAATTAAACATTAATTTATTGATGATGTAAACCCTTTACACTGATATACCCGAGTTTCTGCGTGGTCTAGTCGCAGCAAGGTATCCTTATAGGTTTTTATTCTTGCGCTGTTTTGGAAGAAATTGCATCAACTCAGAAAATAATTTTGTTGAAAATTCAAGACATTCACCAGTTTAGTTCTTAGATAAAGTGTTCGTTTTTGAATGAGATTTTGGTTTTCTGAATTCATATTCAACTTTATGCATATTATTGTTAATTGTGGTTACAAATGGAGACAAGCCTTTCGAAATTTTTAAATTTGACAGGCCCACAAAAGCATATCCAAATCAACAGTTTGCCTTACTCTCTTGGATGTGAGATTCTGCCGCAAGGTGACCAGGATATAGGAGTCATTGTACCTAAAGCGAGTGTATTACCATTCTTTGAAGTGCCGACTCGTGTTGTTCGATACAGATTTCCGTTATTGCTCCGGACGCACTTCAGCCTTGGGCTTATTGTGCTACCTGTATCGTTTTAAAGCCAATATTATGCCTGCACCCTTTACCAAGGAATAGACATATCATAACATATCATAACAGATATGGTTTCAAATTCTTCTGGTTCTAAAAACATTTTCCAAAAAGTAATATAGTTACTGTGAGCAAAGGCCTCACAGGAGCATACAATGTGCTGGACTGTTTCAGTTTTTACATGCACAATTTGCAATATAAGTTACCTTGAAACACTCCCATCGTGTTAAAATGCTTTTTCGCAGGAGCATGTTCTGTGAGAAATGCAATAATTGTTCTCAACTGAAGTCTGTTACATTTAAGTAGGCTTTCAGCTATTTTCTTACATGGTTTTCTAATAAATTGCTTACCATGCTTATTTCCTGGAGCATTAAGCCAGGTTTTATTATGTAATTTGAACCATTTCTTAATAACCTCTCTTACCAAGATATTCCTAGAGCCGGCTCTACCCAATAAATTTGAATCTCCTATTTGTTTGCAAGTTCATCAGCTTTTTCATTTCGTTCCATGTCACTATGACTTAGCATCCAGATGAGTTTAACTTCATTCTGTTCTGCCAAGCTTGTGAGGCAGTATTTTTAACACTTAAATGATTTCAGTCTAATTACATAATATATAAATATAACAGACCGCCTTAAACCAATGTGTATAATATATAAAATGTATATAACAGTCATTGTATTAATATTTATGTTATTGTATACATGTATAATAATGTTATGTGAATGCATTATGTGGACAAGAGACGCGTCCTTGAGAAGTTTAATAGTGTGAGACAAAAATTCATTACGGTGAGGTTATTATAAAGTTTACATATTTAAAAAGTGCAATTAATAAATAATCTCACAGCTCTCTATATCAGTGAAGTGTTATTTAATCGTGTGAAGGATTAATAAAAGAAGTAAAGTAAAAACTATAATCTGTGTAAACTTACATTCTTTTGCCGTATCACACCCTGTTAAGGAAACATGTTTCCTTAAATTAATACTGACGCAGCCGAGGCAAACAAATATAAATAACATTTAAAGAAACATAAAATACTAAGTTCATTCCTAATTGCTGGGGCGAAGGCCACCGGAACTTTGTACCATACGCGAGGCATTCAACCTTCTCAAATTGGCTTTCCATAAGTGAAACAACAACACAAACCTTCACTTGTGAGAACGTTGTCTCCATTACTGCAGTAAGAGTTCTTTTTTATGACTCTGCAACAGCCATACATGTGTTCTTTGAATTTTATTAAGTTAATTTTTAGAGGCTATTTTGAGGACTGCAAGCCACTAAACCAGTGCTCCATAGGTTATCGATGGTATGCTTATCCTAGTATGGATCATAGCAGGTCTTAGTCCCCATCTTTTACCAGTGCGTCTAACTACTTCAAACGTTGTTTTCGAACGTTTTATTGTTTTCTTGAAATGCTAATTCCAGTCCAGTGCCGACACATTCCCACAAATACACCATCTTCTATCAGAAGTGGATAGTGAGTATGAGAGTCATAATGCGTATTGTTAGTGATTTTTATCGAAATGCTTTGCTGAAGTGCAGTGAATAATTGTTCCACTCTTTCGGAAAAAAGACTTATAGACTCTTCAGTTGTCAAAAAGAAAACTAAATGAAGAAAAAATTAAGGTTTGGATTAGAAATGTTAACATATTGAAGTAAGTTTGTTAGAACCTGAACATACCACACCTTTTAATCAAATGGCAATATAATTTCCAAACTTTTCAACCTTTAATATCTAAATTACCACACATAAAACGTAATGTTTCTCACTTTAAAAATGAAATAAAAATATTTTAAAGAGTAATTGTAAAATTTTAAATATCTAACACCAATCTTTTAGTACTATTTACGAATAATGTTTAGATATTTCCTATTGTGTGATATGTTTACTTTTTTCCCTTTTAGATTTCACTGTAAGTGCAAATATATACTTACTATGTTCTGGCATTGAATTTATAATAATAATAATAAATAATAAGTATTCTAAATGTACAAATTTGCATAAGCATGTTGTCTACTGGCCATGAAATTAACCAAAAAAGTCTGAAATGTAAGGTGTAATTATGAAAAAGCTATGATTTCTGTCATAAGCAGTTAAGTGAATACGATGTAAATTCCAATGACGCATTAACATTTTACTAATAGTGAGGTTTCAGTCATATCATTTTAACTAAGCTAATGTCAAACATAATTTTGGTGCTGAAGCAACATACTAAGCCACGGACAAACAATACGATAACTAATTAATGTAATAAGATATCTAATTCACAGCTTCTCAGCATCAACACATTAATATTTTTTTTCTTTAATATTTTGTTCTAAGTTTTACGTGTTATCTATTTTCTTTGATAATATTGTAGTATAATAATTAAGAGGACGTTAAAAACACATTCATAATGTACACATGGTACAGAATAAGTATATAACGTTATAATATATCAAATAGAATGAGAGGGAAAGGCCATTGCTAGCTATATAACCAGTAATTAAAATTACGAGAAATGCAGTAGTATCTACGAAGCATGTTAAACTGTTATTGGACAGATGCACCAATCAGGTATATTGATACATACCTATAATTCAAGTACCTATGTTATGAAGAACGGATGGAAGGAACGCTAACAGAAGCTTGTCAGTGTTTGAGCAGGAATGTAGTGTATAAACTCGTCTCTAAATAGATGCTAAAACTATGTATTTAAAGTCTACCAATTATACATAACAAAGGTGATAGTGAATTGTGAATATTTACATGTGATTTATCTAAAATACAAGTGAAATAGTTAACAGAACACGTGTGTGAAAAATATTTTAACCTTCTCCATACCCAACTCTGATAAGACAAGTGTTCTCCGACACAAATACAACCGCGGCACAGTTATAAAATAATAATTACAACATATTAACACACACGCAAGAACACAGATACACGATCATCAGACTCCAGTCTACGAGAGTACGGGCATCAATACGACCTACAGATACGTAATACAGCATCCGTCATCATCATAATTATCAACGTAGTGTGGTCCAACTAAGGAGGAACCGCTACAGCGCTTATAGAATAGTAAATGGATCAGTATCTCAAAACAAAGGTAATAGATTCCGAGTCTGAAGTAATTGTCATTGTGCCACACATACTGTCGGATAGTTGTGAAAATATCATGAGTCTAACGAAAAAGCCATTATTTTGATTCATATTTATCAATAAGCACTTTTAGAGCAAGGAATCTCCCATCTGTTGCTTATAAGACGACTAAATACAATTCATTGAGGACAAATTAGAATAGTATTCTCATGTTTGAAATTCCTGTCCAGGTTTGATTAAGATCACATTAAGAGAGCATTGCCTCCAATATGAGGGTACTTATTCTCACATTTCAAATTAGTACTTCTTCCAGGTGTGATTAATATCTCATTTTGAGAGCATTACCTGCAAAATGAGAATACTTATCCTGACATTTGAAATTCCCACTTGTTATAGGTGTAATTAATATCATATTTTGGGAGAATTACTTCCAAACTAAGAATACTTATCCTGACGTTTCAAATTTTGCGATTATTTCAGGTATGATTGATTAATTTCATGATTTGAAAGCATTGCCTCCAAAATAGAATACTTATCCTCACATTTGAAATTCGCACTTGTTCTAGGTATGATTGATTTATTAATATCACGTTTTGAGAGCATTGCCTCCAAAATGAGAATACTTATCCTCACATTTGAAATTTGCAATTCTTTCAGGTATGATTAATCGATTAATATCACATTTTGAGAACATTACCTCAAAAATGCATTGATCTATAGTTCTCTCCGAGTGCTGACACAAAGTAACTATTGCAGCATCTAGTCTGAATAAAAATGCGAAGGAACGAAGCATTTCTTTATTTTCCCAAATTTTTCTACAGCGCTGCGTGTTTATTCACTCAGCTGATACGGTAGAAAAGTGCGACTAGCACTGAGATGGTGGTATTCTCTAAAGTAGTGATTCTTAAAGCAATAGGCAGAGTAGCCGAGACATAAAACACCACGTAAGTGGACAAGTTTAGTAATTAAAGCCCGATACCTTACCTTAAATACTGACAAGGTTCTTTCCTCCAGAAATCAGAAGGGTTTCTTCAGGAATATAGCTGTCGCAATTCTTTGTGGCACCAGCTTTGCACAGAGTTTCTATTTATCGAGCACTCAGCAAGAATCTTATCTTAAGGCGGTGTATGAAATGCCGGCGTGCACTCGAGGATTTATTGCGCTGTTTCCAGATGTCATTGATCTGTTGCACTTGCCGGCGCTGAACTGCCGGGGGCATCTCCTCTTCCTTTCTTGCCATTTTAAACACATTCTCACAGTAGCAAAATGCCTGGGTCTTCCTTTTAAATGGAGCTTCTTTATGAGCTTTCTCGTAAAACTTAAACATTTTATTACCATCTGCACATCGTTAGAGAACAAGTAGCTCCAAGTTTCTCTTAAAAATTTCTTCCATAAGAGCTCCTGCTATATAATTTATGGCTTAAATGAATGTTAGTTGAAACAATGGGTTTGACTTTTATATTTGTCATTGTGTTCTTTCTGCAACTGGGTAAAACAATCCACATTGACTGTAGCAATAAATAAGATTTTAAGACCCATGTTACAGCTTAAGCAGTACTTGTTACTAAAATTTGTTTTATCAAAAAATCCCTTAAAATGATTAGTTATTTGCTTAGAAGAAGACAGCTCCGAGGGTAGCGCCTCCGTGCCATAGCACTGCCTTAATAAAATGAAGAAATGTGTTTATCGAAGTTTGAAGAAGGGCAATATTAACAGTGAAGAGTCAATTGATAAAATAAATGAGTCCAATGATATTCAAAGCCTTCACTTACATCATGGTGGTAAAAGATGGACGATCGTTTCGAGACTTCAAGGTCTCATCTTCGGCAGGAGACGACTGGATCTTGCTCCACAATACAAAATGTATCTAACCCATGTGGACGATTGGAAGGACATCATGTGGTAGTTTTCATAACTGCTGAAGGTGAACTAGAAGGTTGCTGTCCCGACATCACTTGTGGTGCATTAGAACTAGAATTTTAATGTCGGGATAGCAACGATGTAGGCATCAGACTTGAGTATATTGTTGACGCAGAATTTAAATGAGTCGAAAGAGACATGTGAAGTTAAATTTACATAAAAGCAAGCAAGAAGTGTAATCCACAGAAATGAACAATGCTTGACACATTTATGTTATGTTATTGTGTTAAAATTTGAGTTGTGAATTATAATAAAATATTATCTTAAAAGACTTAAATTGCTTGCAAAGAAAATGTGTTATAAATTATTTTTTCTTATAAAATAAAGGAGGAGAAAACAATTGAATAACGATATAAAATACGTTTTATTCTATTTTATTCTTATTTCACGTCGCTTTAACTCCTTGGTCATATCGCGACGGATCTGTTGGTGGATATCTCTTAGAACGATATGTGATGCACAGTTAGCCTTCTAGGTCTCATCCCTGTAACCCCTGCTTCATGCTGTGCAGATGGCATTAGGGTGCCGTGCCTCACACAGAAAGGCGGGTTAGCCTTCAAGGTCTCATCCCTGTAACCCCTGCTCATGCCGTGCAGATGACATTCTGCTTACATTGAATGTAGATAGATGGCATATCATTCGCACTTATTTTTCATTTTACTATTGTTTTAGACTTAAGATGGAACTTTGGGTCGTGGTATTAAATATCCAATCCGGTATACACCTTGGCGTATGAGGAAAACCACGAAAAAAGCTCAGATTGGTCGACCCATGGGATTTGAACCCGCACCTACCGAATGCGGGCCACAGACTTTACCGCCTGAACTATTCTAAAGGAACGAAAGCCTACATTTACCAAAATAAATAAACAGAAATGTAAATTTGCATTTAAAAGAGAAAATTAAATTATAGTTATGCAAAATTAGGAATTTCAAATTATTTGTATTTACATGTAAATTGTTTATGCAATTAACTTGCTTATATGCTAAAAAGTTATTTCGCTAAGCATAGCAACGACGGTAAAAGTAAATAACATTCAATTTTTTGATACTCTTGATAATATTTTTCAAGAAGACAACATCTTGATCCGAGCTTAAGAGAATTAATTTCAAGTATATTGAGGCAGTATTTTATATCACAACATTGTAAATGCCAGAGTGATTGTAGTGTAAATTAGCATTATTGTATGACAATGATTTGAGATGTTTGTTAATTATAAGCATTTTAGGAAATAAGTTTACACGGCCTCACTGAAACTGACAATAGGAGCAGGTAACAATGTAGCGAGGGGGTGCGTTGTTTATCAATTATAAGAAACAAGCAAATGACGTCAGAGTAGCGCGCTTTTCTTTAGAAATGGAGGGAATATATTCCCTAGAGCATGTGTGTTCGTAATTTTGATTGGATAAAAAAATAGACGCTAATGTTGGCGCGCTTTATTAACCAATAGCAGCTTGATTATAATCTTTAGGCATATCGGGGTGAGGGAGTATAAATTCTAAAGCCAGAGACAAGTATTGCACAGTTGCGACTGTATTCGTGTTTGTTAAGTTTGTAAGAATGCTACTGTTTATTTGCCGCACGTATAAAGGACAATTTGTCGCGGTCACTTCGTGTTATCTTTTACTGAGCGCCTATTATTGTATTTAATTTTTTTTGTTCACTGTCCTCCGGCCAGCTATGATCTTTAGGGTCGAGCACTTATCTTATACAGGTGTGTAAACGGAAAGGAGTCTTTTATCCAAAGATAACACTGATGAAGAATTTGTTTTACACTTTTATTGTCGTAACATATTATGCACTTTCACATATTAATCTTGACACTCGCCAAACTGAAACTGTTATAATAACTTATTTGCCGCTCATTCTTAATTCGCGTACTTCAACTTATTGTTTAATTAACTTTACGACACTTCAGATTTTTTTTATAACTTTGCTACGCGTAACCTGCGAATGTATTCACCATGACTGTTTCTGTTGAACTCAGCGACGTGTAATGCACAAATGTTTCCGATGGACTGGAGACGACGTGTAATGCAAAAATGTTTCCGATGGACTGAACGAATCTGACTCTGACCTAGCCCTTTTTATACTCCCACACCCCGATATGCCTAAAGATTATAACCGAGCTGCTATTGGTTAATAAAACGTCATATCCAATGAAAATTACGAAAACATATGCTCTAGGAAAAAATGTTCCCGCAAATTCTAAAAAAAAATTCGCCAATATTACGTCATTTGCTCGTCTCTAATAATGATAAACAGCTCACCCCCTCGCTACATTATTGCACGTTATTATTGTCAGTTTCAGTAAGGCCGTATAAACCCACTTCTCGACAATGCTTACAATCAACAAACATCTCAAATCAATGTCAAACAATAATGCATATTCACACTACAATCACTCTTGACATTTACATAATTTGTGATACAAATTACTGCATCACAGTTCAACAGAATCATTCACGGGTTACACGTCGCGCAGTTCAACAGAAGCATTACGAAGTACACGTTACGCAAATCTACAGAATCTCTCGCGTCGTAAAGTTAGTTATAAAATGTGAAATACGCGAATTAATAATGCGCGGCAAATAAGTGATTATAGTTACATTAAAAAATATAACAGTTTCAGTCAGGGGTGTGTCAAGAAATGTGTGAAATCAATAACGTGTGACGGCAATAAAAGTGTAAAAACAAATTCTTTTATCGGTGTTATCTTTTAGTAACAACTCCTTTCCGTTTACACACCCTGTTCAAGAGATTTGCTCGACTGAGTAATAATAGCTAGCCGGAGGACAAAGAACTCAAAATTAAAAATAGTAAAACAATAACAGGCGCTCCGCAAATAAGATAACACGAACGATACAGCGACAAATTGGCTCCCAGAACGTGGGGCGAAATAACCAGGAAGGGACATAACCAGAAAGGACAAAATAACCAGAACGTGGAACGAATGGAGCAGTGAAATTAACTACAAGACGCAGATCCCAGGAACAACCACCAGAACGACCAACGACGCGGATGACTGGACATCGTAACTACGAGAATAGAAGGCAACAGGGGAATTCGACTACTGGACACCAAGATAGCGAGACGACGCAGATCCGTAGTACGTCGCAGAGGCGATATATACATCTAGGAGAGAGGGGCAAGAAGCTGGACATCAAAGCAACATTATCAGATAGCATCATAAAGGTTAGAAAATTGTAAATTTTTTTGTGTATCCTAAAAGGAAACAAAAAAAATTGTGAGAAATTAATTGTTCTTGTGAAGTGGTAGGATTAAGAAAAAAATGTCTACTAATAATACTGAAGAAATAATTATGGAAGGGGATAATGTAACAGTTAGCTGTAATTCAATACGTTACAGAAAATAGCTCAAACAATGTAGGATTTGGGGGAGGAAAAATTAGTGAAGAAAGTGAGAATAGAATAGTAGGATATGTTAATTTTGATGCTAGTATGATGACGGAAATGCTGAGAAATTTTACAGATCGATTAGAAAGGAATATGGATAAGAGAATTGAGAAATTAGAGCAAAAATCAGCTTAAATAAGGGAAGATATTGGTAAGAGTATTACAGACCAATTAAAAAAATAGAGCAAAAATTAAATAAAACATGGAAGATATTAGTAAGAGTAATGATAAATTAAACAAAAACTAACTAGGAACATGGAAAAGAATAATAGGGAATTAAGGGAAGATATTGGTAAAAGTAATGAGAAATTATAAAAGAAAATAGATCAAAACAGGGAAAACATGGAAAAGAAATTTATGGAGCTAGATAGTAGTATGATAAGAATGAGAAATGAAAATCAGGAAATAATAGCAAATGAGATAGGAAAAGTTTGAAAGAAAATGTCAGATATGAGCAGGGAAATATCTAACCAAAAAAATAAAATAAAATTGAACATGTTGACGTAAAATGTACAGAGTTAGGTAACCGAATGAATAGCATTTCAAGTGAGCTAAGAGAGATGATGGAGGCTACGAATGCAGATTTAATTCAGGTGCAAGTTAATTTTAGAGGGGAGATATCTGAAATTCAGAAGGAATCGGAAACACAAAGAAATAAGCTGTCTGAAGAAGTTAAAGTTTTGTCTATAAAAAATCAAAAACTAACTTCTGAAATTAACAAGCACCAAGTTGTTCAAAATGAGAACAATAAAAAATTGGAACAGACAATAGAAAGTCTGCAAGGTACTGTAAATAGGTTAGAATTGAATTCAAGGGTCAATATATGTGAAATTAATGTATCTGAAGTACAGAATAATGATAGAGGTAGCTCCTCAGGTATGACTAATAATGTGAGTGACGCGGCGGCTTCATTTATAATCCACGCTGAAACTCAGAGTGCACAAGTAACGTTAGAGAATTTAAATATGGGAATAAGGGATTTGCAAAACTATAATTATATCTTAAATTATTTGCTACTTCCAAAATTTAATGAAAACTCCAATCCAGTGCAGTTTATTGCAGACTTGTCAGAGTATTTTCAAATTTAAGAGATACGGAAGCATTGAAAATGATAGTTGTTAAAAGATGTGATGTTCAGAAAACTTTAGATTGGTTTCAAATGGTATCAGGGGGGCGAAACTTCATATGAATCCTTAAAGAGGCTATTCATGAATAGGTTTTGGAAGGTTACGATACAGCTACGAGCAATGTTTAGCTATAGACAATTTGATCCGGGAGAGGGAATAGCAATGACCGCTAAAAAAAAAAAAAAAAGACCAAGATGATGGAAAGTAGATCCAGGATAGTTAAAGCTGAACTGCAGAACAAACTATTGGAATGTAAGAGGGTTAACTATGTATATATGTCATAAGAAAGGATAAATAAATTCAGGACAAAAATAAATGTTTAAAGGGGAAAAAGAACAGTTTTTTTAGTAAACAGTAACCACATTTGAAATGAAGCATGTAATAATGGTAATTTAATGTCATACTAAAGTAAAAGTATGTAGATATAATTCAATGAGTATTGTGAATATAAAGTACAAAACAATAAAAAAGGCTAAAGATAATTAAAGCAAAACACTTATGTAGCACCAGATAAAGTGAAATTATGTCTAGAATTAAGAGATGTAAATATATTTGTGTAGAGGATGTACATTTTGGTAAATGTGTTTAATAATTACAAGATGAACCAGGTTAAGAATCTTGAGTGTAAAAGTTTTTATGTCAGTAACCTAAGAAAGTATAACCATTTTTTAAACGTGACCTAAATAGTTCAGGCTACAGTATTTGCTATAAAAAACTTGTAATGTCAGATGTATGTATATTAACACATTAGACCCGAGCCAGTGAATAGTGGCGAGAAAAAGGGGAAGATGTATAACGTGTGTAAAATGCGTGTGCAGTGTTACGTGCAAGTGATAAATACCGTGTGTTCCAAGATTCAGGAGACTAAAAACCCAATTATAAAATTTCCAAATAAAAAAAGAAGTTGTAAATATTTATAATTATGTTTCTAGTGGGGCATATGAGGCAGTATTTTATATCACAACATTGTAAATGCCAGAGTGATTGTAGTGTAAATTAGCATTATTGTATGACAATGATTTGAGATGTTTGTTAATTATAAGCATTGTTAGGAAATAAGTTTACACGGCCTCACTGAAGCTGATAATAGGAGCGGGTAACAATGAACGAGGGGGTGAGTTGTTTATCATTTATAAGAGACAAGCAAATGACGTCAGAGTAGCGCGCTTTTCTTTAGAAATGGAGGGAATATATTCCCTAGAGCATGTGTTTTCGTAATTTTGATTGGATAAAAAAATAGACGCTAATGTTGGCGCGCTTTATTAACCAATAGCAGCTCGATTATAATCTTTAGGCATATCGGGGTGAGGGAGTATAAATTCTAAAGCCAGAGACAAGTATTGCACAGTTCAACAGAATCATTCACGGGTTACACGTCTCGCAGTTCAACAGAAGCATTACGAAGTACACGTTACGCAAATCTAGAGAATCTCTCGCGTCGTAAAGTTAGTTATAAAATGTGAAATACGCGAATTAATAATGCGCGGCAAATAAGTGATTATAGTTACATTAAAAAATATAACAGTTTCAGTCAGGCGTGTGTCAAGAAATGTGTGAAATCAATAACGTGTGACGGCAATAAAAGTGAAAAAACAAATTCTTTTATCGGTGTTATCTTTTAGTAACAACTCCTTTCCGTTTACACACCCTGTTCAAGAGATTTGCTCGACTGAGTAATAATAGCTAGCCGGAGGACAAAGAACTCAAAATTAAAAATAGTAAAACAATAAGAGGCGCTCAGCAAATAAGATAACACGAACGATACCGCGACAATATTATATATGTGTATATAAAACACAGGCGGTTATCGAGTCTGGGTGATGTCATTCACCGCATGGCATTAGTGTCACATATCGGGAAATAGTTACCTCAAGTGGTTACGCAGTATCAAACTCCTCCGCAAGAGGTCATGCGTGGCAATGTCCATCTATTATAGCATTTGGCGAGAAGAATGCCTACTGATTAACCGCTTTGGTACATTCATGCAACCGGCTGAGATTATCCGTAAATTTTATTATTTTAGGCGACATGTGTGTTTGGATGTTAAATCTAACCTCTACGAGAATATTTAAGTTATTGTATGCTTAATTTCAACCATGTTGATGTTGGCAATAGTGATGTATTTTCCTTTGCTATGTCTGCATCATGTATGTTAGGAGTTTAAGGAGAATACTAATGGGGTCAGTATGGCTAAGAGCTGAAACAAACGACAAAAACATATGGAAAGGTGTTAAAAGAAGACTAAGAGACATCATCCAACAGGAAATAGAATCGGATTATAAAATTATACCTTCTGTAAGTCTAGCAAATGAATAAAATTGAACTGGGGTAAAGAGGCATATATACTTTACTTAGGAAGAAAGGAAAGATCAGGAATGGCATGTTTAAGACTTGGAGGCTGGAGGGCAAAGAAAATGACTGACGATTCCGGCAGGAGAATCTGCCCATTATGTGATTTGGATGAGGACTGGGTACATATTTTGGCGGAATGTGCACAGTGGGAGAAACAGCGAACGATTAAACTCAAAAAAAATTAATTCCCTAAAGAAAGAGATTGGCATGCTGGGATCTACTGGTTGACCAGAGGAACTGACAAAACATGGGCAATTTTTTGGCTAAAGTGCGCGAAGTTAGGTCAAATTTGTTCAGTTAGACAAAGGTAATTTATCTCTATTTTCCTTTTTCTGGCTCCTTTTTGTTGTATTTTCTTTCTCTGTTTATTTTGTCACCCTATTGCATCTTAAATATGCATGTACGGTCAATGACCCATGCACTAACTTCAATAATTTGAAACCAATAAACATATCTTATCTATCTACTTGGAATCACATATAACTGAGTTCTCCTGTACCAACTGCGTACCTACATGTGCAGGAATGCAGAAGCAAGTGCGAATGCATTTTGCGATTATAAACCATGTATTAATCAAAGTGTTTGACACAGCTAGAGAAGCTTCTTTTTATATTGCATCGAATAAAGTAAGTCTGTAGTGACCGTTCATATTGAAGGAAATCACTACTGTAGCCACTGATGTGATATAACTGCGAACGTAATAACCATGAAAAAAAAAATAACCTAATCGTTACTGGTAACTGTTAACGCACTGTAACTGCGACAGTTATAACCGTTATCCGAAAATAACTGTTTGTCACGTCTCCATTGCACTCGCTGCAGGTCTTGGCTAGTGAGAGACCATATTTAGTTTACGTATACGCTATATAATCCTCAGCCAGTCGTTTGCAAATAACAGGAATTCGTGTGCGCCTATCTTCACTTCTGTGTAATTTTCTGACCATTCAGGTTTTAAAGATCCTGACTTCTTTTCCTTGGACGTCATAGACTCCTCTAGGTGTGCGTATACATAGTTGTCTTCTTGCGGATTCTAATGTTCTACATAATTTAAATATGTTCCTTACATTCATTTCTATCTTCATCTATTTTATCATTTAATGTGAAAAATTTTAGTTCACTTCAAATGTTTTTATTTCGAATTCTATTTAGCCTCGTGCAGCGTTTTACACTTCTTAAAATCTCGTTTCTACTGCTTCTATTTTACTTTGTTCTCTATTAGTCAGGACCCAACTATCCAATCTGTATAAAAGTGTTGGTGCTAATTGTGTCAAACCTTGTTTTTGTTTTCAAAGTTCTATTTATTGTATAGCATATTGCCTGGAAAGCCCACAACATATTCTGAATATATCTTCTATCTTGAAGTGTGATACTTGTTCTATTGTTTAATTCCCTATTACAATTTTTTATTCGTAGTATCTAAAAATAAACAAAAGCTTCAACAGAAACTGTTAATGCAATAGAGATTATTAAAAGGGGGATTTAGCAAATAAAATACGCTAATTACAAAAACTTCCGGCATATTATAATGCAGAATTTATCTGCTTGTATTTATTATTTCTATTTTTCCATTTCAAAAAGGAAATATAAATCCCCTTTAATCGTATTATAGGCGTTAACCGGATTTAGAACTAATTTTAGTTAAAATTGCTATTCTGGAATATGTGTCTCTTTAATATTCGCAAAAACCAGTTTTATCTCTACATATGTTATTGCGTCCATTGAAGTTCATAGATATTTAAACTCTAATGTAATGATATCTGCGATATCTTTAATCCACTTTCCATTCACGCTATCATACTGGAAGATTTAATTTCCAGCATCCAGTGCTGGTAACCTATCCTACCTACGTTTTTGTGTATTTTGCTGCGTGATGTGAATGAACTATATCAAATGCTATCATTTTTAAACTGTAAGCAATTACAGTATGAAATATAACCATAATTGAAGGTTAAATTTTACCACCTAAATCTTCACTAAGCAGTTTACCTTCTTTTAGTTTGTCAATATTTACTTACTATTTAAGCAGCTAATTATGAACTGAAACTTTTGATTTTTAAGGTCAACAATCAGGCGTGGTTAATGACCTTGTTGATCAACTCGCCACCAAGTCTCCTGAAAAAGGTGTAATAGAGAATAGATGTTCAAGAAGAGTATGAAAATTACACTTTCTTGGTTTTGGTATGCGGCACAAAAGTCACCTGATATAAATCCATTCGTCTCTTTTGGAATTAATGTGTTATTCTTTTTTATATATGTTTTAATCTCCTAATGATGAGAAACGTTCAATGTATGTGATTGCAAAGTGAACTCTCAATCCTAAAACGTCAGCACTCTATGTTTCTTGAGGAATTAATGGGCGAGTAGAGACTGTTCGTGGATTTCCAGCCATACAAAATGTAGCATAGTTACGCAATGAAGGAAATATCGCAGAGAAGATGGATGGCACAGAACTTGCAAAATGAATTTCCTAGGACATCGTCTTCAGTTGAATGCCCATTCATTCAGGATTGGCGTGCTCTAAATGCTCGATATTCTGCCAAAGAAAGTCCAGGGTGATGCGTGAAACAACAGCACTGTAATGAAGTGCTGGAATTGAGATTAGAATATCTCAAATTATTAGCACCACGTTTAAGTGCCAATTTGAAGGTGGAGTTTTATTGTAGTTCCACTCTTGGGGAGCCAAACGTAATGAAGTAACTGCCCCACCTATGGTACAAAGTTTAGCCTTCACCCCAACGTTTAGGATTCAACTTTGAATTTTTATGTTTCTTTAATTATATATATATATATATATATATATATATATATATATATATATTTGTTTGCCTCGGGTGCATCAGTATTAATTTGTAGAAATATGTATCTCTTTGCGGCTAAACAATGTAGGCTTACACAAATTATAACTTTTGCTTCATTCCATTTAGCAATCTTTCACACGATTAAATAACATTTCACTGATACAGAGAGCTGCGAGATTATTTATTAATTACTTGGACTTTTTAACACAAGCTTTACAATATTCTCGCCGTAATGAATTTTATGTCTCACACTGAATACGTACCGAGCGAATTAACTACTGAGTAACGTTGCGTTCTAGCGACTGGCGTTTACCGCTTAAATTTGTAAATTTCTCTAGTTCAAGTCTCTGATTGGCTAATCCTACTCCAATAGAATATTTTTATTTAACTTATGCTTTTCTGGTTGTTGTTTCGCTATTTATAAACTGTTTTAAAAATTACATTATTGTTCCAAGAATTACTAGTAGCATTATTAAACTTTCCAATTCATTATTGCCTCAAGGTTACCTCATTGTTAGCAACTTTCGATCTCTATTCTCACAGCTCCTACATTATTAATTTATGTATTGCATTTACATAACATTATTATACATGTACACAATAATATAAACATAATACAATGACTGTTACATACATTTTATAAATTATATTATACACATATTGCTTTAAGGCGAGCTGTTATTATTTTTTTATATTATATAATTAGACTGAACTCATTTAAGTGTGAAGAATACTGCCTCAGATGATATGTCGCTGAATAAACCTATAATAATACGGTTTCGGCAACATGGAGCCACTGCACATTATGTTTATTCAGTTCGTCAGAAACTGAATAGAATGTTTGTGGGCATTGGACTGGAAGGGGTGGATGACAACTGTGCACTTCAAATCCTCAGACTCCACTCCTCTTGACTTTTATTTTAGGGGGCTTGCTAAAAACCAGGTTTCCCAGACAAAGCCTGAATCTCTGATTGAACTGTGAAAACGGATTATGTTCCCACAGATCCCTAAGGAGAAGAAAACCAAGATCCAAAGAGACACTGTCTTCAAGCAAATATACGCATCTTTAGCACATTATACTTAATTGGCTTACCCTCCTCGTATGTAGGGCTTACACCCCCTAGGACTTACAACCGTGCCTAGGGTCAGAGGCTTGTAGAGGAGCAGACGAACATAGAATCAGAGAACGAAGAACCCGGAACGGAGGATCGGCCCGTAGCCAGGTATGATAGTGAGGGAAGATGGTATGAAATGAAGGCAAAATGGATGAAAGGAAAGGTGATGGAGCAACTGGTGGAATGAACGGCGGGGAAACCGGATAATCCGTAGAAAACCCGCCCAGATGCTGCTTCGTCCATCACAAATCCGACATGCGTGTCCCAGATCGAACCCGGGCCATCTTGGTGAGAGGCAACGATCTAACCATTCGGCCACGGCGCCGCCTTTAACGCTTTATAAGTATCACAAAGCATTTTTAACTTGCTTAAGGTCAGTAGTAGCAATAGAATTTAATGAAACACATAATGCAATAAAGTTGCACTAAGTTTAAAGTTGTAGAAAAAGGAGATATTAAAAGTTTTATCTAAATATATATTATACCTATGTCTGTGACTTTAAATGCGTCCCTTATGTCAAGCAACTTTTGTGCCTCATGGTACTTTGTCCTACACTATGTAGAAATTACATTATTTTGATTAAAACCTCGGGCATCTGGGTTGAGGATATAATCTAGTTATAAACGGTAATACAAACAAATGTACATAGTACACACACACACACACACACACACACTCTCTCTCTCTCTCTCTCTCTCTCTTTCTCTCGCACACTGATTTAGAAAGTAGAATATACTAATTTACAAAATGCTATGAAAAAAATATTCCTCTGCAATTTGTAATTTTGTATTGTTTTGAACTTTTATCCTGTTATAATCTGAAATATTTCGTTATCTTCCTAGGGGAGGGGGGACGTATAACTTCAACATAGTGAGTAAAAACGTTCTACTAGCACATACTATTTAGAATGTCCATTTAGCTCTTTTCGCTTTAATACTTTCGTATTAATGCCTAACGTGCATTGTTTTAATGTGAAAATCTATCAGATGTCAATTTTTGATGGATTTAATAGTATTGTAGGCTATCATACTTTAATTAAATAATACTTTTGTTACCAAAGAGTATAACTGGAAAAATAATATAACATTTCCATGATGATTCTCTTAATTGGTTATATGAAGAATAAATTCTTGTATTGACGTTGTGAATAAAGCAATGATATTAACAAATTAAGTATCTAGGCATTTGAATCACTTTATTATCGTTACTTATTTAATTATATTTAATTTATTCACTAAACTGCCAAAATATGCACAATTGGTCCTTCAAATTCTCTTATGGTAAATCCACACGCAACTTCATTGCTCCCTAATTTATCACTAAAATCTGGAGCTTTCGTTATGTTTTCCTATAACAAATTATATTTAATAATAGCTCATTAGTATTACCAAAAACAAATGATTTATACTTCGGTAATTACTAGAGCTAAAGTAATAAACTTTAGTGTGCAGCTCACGACAGATTCTGAAGAAAAAATTTTATATACATATATTTAACTCTAAAAACCAATTTCTGTTCACTATTTGCTGAAAACAGGAGGGGAAGTGTTCTGTGTGAAAAATTGTTTATATACCGCAGGATCAATGTCCCAATAAAATCACTGAAGCAAACACGCGTTAACGCGCTTCATGTGTTGAAATTTAAAATCCATCGGCGAGATTTGCGTTACATAAGCTGATATTTGTATACCTATTATACAGTGTCGACTAATATGACTATAGGTTAGTTTACTCATTGAGCCATCAGCTGTGTGTACCTGCCAGAATTTGATTTACTACGAGCTTAGAACAGTATTGCTAAAACATAAAAAAACATTGCATACTCTTTACCTCGAGCCAAAAGGCTTAATAGTTTACACAAATACTCCTTCACGCACTTTATTTAGTAACGCTCTTTTCCGTGTTGATTACTTATGTGTGGTTAAAATAATCAAACCACCTCTCACATTTAAATTTAGTTTTCTAAACTTCTATTTTGTTCCATTTATATGTATACTTCACATTTGAGGGTATGTCAACAGCTTTTACTTTGGAAGCAATTGCTCGTTTACAGTGATGTTCACTTGTTAAATTTTATTCTTACCATTGGGTTAACCTAACCCCCAAAACATTCTTATTTCAAATTCAAAGGAGAACAGACTGATTTTTATTAAATAAAAATGCAACTTCCAGTAGATAATCGAACCTGGCTAAAACACTAACTACACTAGACCACATAGTCCGATTTGTGTAAACAACTAGATCTTGGCTAGCACAATCTAACATGAATAAAAACTGGAACCATTGGAAGCAAAGACGACCGAGAAATGAATTACCTGAAAAGTCAATGTGCATGTCAGCTACAATAATTATGTCAAACGTGAATAAATCATCAAAAAGAGAGCTATTATTCCCATGTATTTGTCAATTTCAATAGCTATATTAGCCCATAAGAATTTAGGTACCAGATGATGATGATGATGATTATGATTATTATTATTATTATTATTATTATTATTATTAACCACTGCAGAAGCATATGATCTTCGTAATAAAAAGCATTGTTAAAGAAATGTTTATTATGATTCGTTTTACTTTCTCTACTACCTAAAGTAATTAGGGGAAGTATTGCATTCCACCCAAAAATTCGACACCGATATTTCACCGGAAATACATGTATTGAGGCCCCTGAATAAAAAGAAAGAATTTTTATAAAAAGATCCGAACAGCATAACTCAAAAATGAATAGTCGGATAAATACCAAACTTGGTATTTAGAATCAGTATCTTTCAAAGACGCGACAAGAAGACTTTCAAGAAAATTTCCCATCCCAGACTACATTTTTCTAAAATTTTGTTTTTCCCAAAAAAGTAACGATTTTGATTAAAATATATATTTAAGATATTCATGACATGTATATCTTGAATTTTCTGGGAATGTCCCTGAAAGTCATCTTCATTTAGAATGGCTTTTGCATAACGGTAAACCGTTAGAGATAGACAAAATATTTCTACATAAAAAGTGTAGATCCCGCTAAAACTCACAATTTATGTCTCATACATTTTTTTTTGTAGAGTGAACGATTTCCGAGATATTCTTTGTTATTTGCGTGCATTTTCCCATATTTGTACTTTTTCTCAAATGAGAGTTCGTTATTCTTTTTTACGTTCTCTACTACGAACTGTAAGTAGGGGAAGTATTGTATTCCACCCAAAAATTCGTTACCGAGATTTCACCGAAAATACATGCTTTGAGCTGCACTGAATGCATATAAAGCATTTTTGGAAACATGTCCGTGTATATATCTGTGTGTCTGTGTGTGTAGGTGTGTGTGTGTGTGTGTGTGTGTGTGTGTGTCTGTCTGTCTGTCTGTCTGTCTGTGAACAGCATAACTCAGAAACGAACAGTCGGATAAACACCAAACTTGCTATTTAGGTTCTGTATCTTCCAGAGATGCGACACGAAGGTTTTCAAGAAAATCTCCCACCCCACATTACCCTTTTCATGGAACATTTTTCGAAAATTCTCAAAAACGGCTCTAACGATCTTAATTAAAATATCATATGTTTAAGATATTTTCATGACAAATGAAGTGTATATCTAGAATTTTCTGGAAATGCCTCCAAAAGTATTCTTCATTGTGAACGACTTTTCCATAACTGGTAAACCATAAGAGATAGACAAAAGTTTACTACACAAAACCTGTAAACCGCGTTAAAATACACAATTTATGTCATACTTTTTTTGTTCAGTGAACCATTTTCGAGATGTTGCTTGTTATTCCCTTAAATTTTCCAATACTTACACTTTTTCTCAAATTCGTTATTCATTTTTACTTTCTCTACTACGTATAGTAGGTAGGGGAAGTATTGTATTCCACCCAAAAATTCGATACCGAGATTTCACCGGAAATATATGTTTTGACACCCCATGAATCCAAAGAAAGCATTTTTGGAAACATGTCCGTGTGTGTGTGTGTGTCTGTGTGTGTGTGTGTGTGTGTGTGTGTGTGTGTGACTGAACAGCATAACTCAGAAACGAACAGTCGGATAAACACCAAACCTGGTATTTATGTTCAGTATCTTCCAGAGATATGACACGAAGGTTTTAAAGAAAATCCCCCCACCCCAGATTACTCTTTACATGTAAAAGTTTTCGAAAAGTTTAATTTTCTCAAAAATGGCTAACGATTTTGATTAAAATGTCATAGGTTTAAGATATTTTCATGACAAATAAAATGTATATCTTGAATTTTCTGGGAATGTCTCCAAAAGTATTCTCCATTGTGAACGACTTTTGCATAACTGGTAAACCATAAGAGATACACAAAATTTTACTACACAAAAAACGTAGATCGCGTTAAAATACACAATTTATGTCATGTACATTTTTTTGTTGAGTGAACCATTTTCGAGATATTGCTTGTTATTCCCTTAAATTGTTCAATACTTATTTTCTAAAATGGGAATTCGTTATTCATTTGTTTGTCTTGGATATTCAAAGAGTTATAATCTGTGACAAAAGGAATGGTGCTGCACTTAGCAACCAGCTATTAAGAGATATGTATGTGCTTAAAGGCTACCGTTTTTCTATATTGTTCTATATTGCCCTTGTAAATATATTTTCCCCTTACATCTACAAGAAAATTAGCAATAGGATAGTCTGCAAATGTTTATCTCGATTAACATGAAGTAGATGGAGAATAAGCGTTTGTAAAAATAGTTTGTACAAGAGTAGAGAAAGTCATGTGAGTGTAACACATCAGATTTTTTATTTTTATGTCCTGAACATGCAAAGAGAACGGAATGCTCCACATAGCAACCAGCTCTTCAAAGATTTTACTATCGCTTAAAGCCTACCAAATTTCCCTTGCACCTACAAGAAAATTAGCAATAAGTTTTTGAAAATGTTTATCCCGATTAACATGAAGTAGATGGAGAATAAGCGTTTGTAAAAATAGTTTGTACAAGAGTAGAGAAAGTCATGAGCAGCGCAACACATATTATTATTATTATTATTATTATTATTATTATTATTATTATTATTAACTGTACTCAAACTGCAAGAACATAATGCGCGATTGGCAGATTTACTCCCCGCCTTCTTTTAGACGACGTAATCAACTTTCAACCAAGTGACTAGAATTGTACAAGAATGGAGGAACAACCCATTTCGTTGACTTAAATCTGTCTGTTCCTATATGCGCCACCTTATGTTGCGCCCAAGTAAAGGTTAACGTGCCTTTTGCCTTTACTTCTTGGAAGCCTTTCAGGTACTAACTTCACGTGGAGTGAAACGATTTCTTTGCTTTCATTAGATGAATGACACATACATAAGTGCAATGAATGCAAAGAAATCTTTTTATTCTTCGTGAAGTTAATATCCAAGAGGCTTCCGAGAAGCAAAAGTAAGCCACACGTTAATCCTTATAGTGGTAGGTTAATACATAAAGAATATTGCCTATCTTTTCTTGGGAAACATGAGTTATATATGTAACTAGCTAATCCTTACATGTGTCTCAAAGAAAGATAACAGCATAATAACGCAGGTTTCGCCTTAATGTCACGGAGATACAACTATGTATGGTATTTGCTAAGAGTATTTCCTGAGTAAAATGCCTTAAACGCTCTTGACTTCTAATACGCAACATTATTGAATTGAATTTACATATATATATATATATATATATAACGAAAGTGTGAACGGGTTTTCCTGAATATTATTTTATCAGCTAGGAGCAGTTAAAAAAACCGTACGCTAAAATTATATGAGCTGTAAAACAAGTTTGTAGGAGACATTAATTGAAACTGTAATCTATTTTTGTACTGGTCAGTATTAAAAGCCTGGCATGAAAATTAATGATTTGAAAATATTTCGGAAACAAATGGGTTGAATGCAACACGATCTAGTTACAAAATTAATTTAATTTATGGACTTTGACATTTATTTACATTTTAATTTCATTTTTAAGTAACAGCTAAATGAAATATTATTCAATATAGAAAGATATTTTCTGTTTTGTTTTCACAAATCCATTTTTATTTATTTCTGTGGGATTTAAAACAAAATGGGAATTGTGTTGCAAATAATTGCTTTTCGTAGGCGGTAACGCGCAGCTACAATGCATCTTCTAGAGCTTTCAATTTAAGTATAAAATGTTTACCGTGTTCCTGCTGCAAACGTTGATCCATCGAGTGCCAGCAGGACCGAACCCATAACTCTTGAAACCAAAAGCAACGGTGTCAGCCCCATCCCATCGATACCGATGTCAACCAGCGCGCCCAGTTGCTGTTTGCTCCAGATGCTAAATAACCAAAACGAGTTAGTGCGAGGCACTTCATCGAGACAATGCAGGGTTTTTGCCCAGCAGCTATATAGTCTGTACAAACACTCCTGCCATGCTAATTGTACCACAACGTTGGCTGACCACATTGTTGATTTAACGTTACCAGTGCTGGATTTGTGGAGCTAAACATTCCCCGTAGCACACGATTTTCGACAAATGTATACTGTGTTAAATTTCATTCTCTTTCCTTTTTTTCCTTTTGTTAAAAAAAGTCTTTAAGAATTGCAGAAAAAAATCTACAGTGTTGAGATACTGCGGGATGGATGCAAAATATTGCTTAGCGGTTATTTATATCGTGATATAACATTTACATCGGTAACATGCAGAGTAAATAATTGAGGACTGGAGTTCTCAAAGATGTTAAGCGTCAAAATTTACACAGTTTAAAGGTTCACAGTTCAGAAAGGTGTTTTAAGACAAGACCATTTTCCTCTAAAATGCCCCATGTTCCTGTTCGTCATCTTTGGCGAGAGATGCCACTGATGTTAACTCCAGCAGTCATGGACCTCTTGTAAAGGGTTACCCTGCATTTATAATATTACTGATGAGATGGACATTAACATTGTTAACATTGGTGGTTCTGGTTTCAGCATAATTCAAGATTTATTTGTGCCAAATTAAATATATATATATATATGATACAAGTAATGTCGGTTTTTAAGCAAAACATTATTTCGAACGTTTTCGGACAAGAAATTAAACTACTCTTCAATGGAGAGACCATCAGATTCTATAGTGTTTAGTCATCTTTCACCGAG
The DNA here is from genome assembly GCA_030765065.1 of Deroplatys truncata. NCBI lineage: Eukaryota > Metazoa > Arthropoda > Insecta > Mantodea > Mantidae > Deroplatys > Deroplatys truncata. The sequence goes on along the minus strand of CM060978.1, from coordinate 211,783,998 downwards.
GTTTACTATCCCACGATGGTACCAGTCTCTGGTTTTTGATACGAAGAATTCTGTGAGAGTTTTCGAAATTTCTTCTATGCAAGAAATAGGTCCTGGATCGAAACAGATGGTAATCTGAAGGCGCAAGATCAGAGCTGGGTATGGTAGCAGTTCGACTCCTTCCAATTCCTAAATTTGTCATGGTGGTTCGTGCAGTATGGGGTATTGCGTTGCAAGAGAGCTCCATTTTGGTTACCTAATGTTGGATATCTCCGTCTCAAAATTTCATTAAATCGTTCCAGTCGTTTAGAATAAAGATCCGGATTGACTGCACGCCCGTTTGGAACAAACTCCCGGGGAATCACTCCTTCAAAATTCTACCAGACATGTTGGGGCCGAACTGATTTTATTAAGAATGACTTTGGCAGGTCGACGGGGACTGAACCACTGTTTGGAGGCACCAGATTTGCGGTAATAGACGCATTTTTCATCACATGTAACAATTCTGATCAATCTATGGGATTACCAATACAGATATCACACTACATTGAGCCCTTTGAGGTGTCAATTCATGACACCTACAGCTTGTGTTTGTGTTTCTAAGTTTCTTAATCTGGCGATGTATGATATCTTTTGATGAAACAAGTTCTTTCGACAGCCTATGAGTACTTTTTTGCGGATTCTCTTCCAAAATTCTGCGTGTATTCTCAATATCCCATAATTTAGGTGTTCCAGAACGTGATAAATATTTGTTTTCTTCTCCAGTGTTGAAACGTTGCCACACGATTACTAGCAAAACCTTCTCCTTACTCTTCACATATTTTTCGAGCTTTGTAATCATGTTTCCAGTAGTGCTTTAGAAGGACTCTAATCTCAAACTTTGTGACTTCCATTTTGTGCTTGTGTGTTAACTGAAAGCTCACACATTATCGCAATATGAGCAATACTAGCCAAGGTATCCTTTAAATAGCGTTGGCCAAAAAACCAAGAAAGCCGATTCCATCTTATAAAACACTAAACTTAAAAACCGACATTACTTATGAAACAAATTAATATTTTAAGTTCATTGACATAATACCTTACAGAGAAAATCTAACTAAGAGATTATCGTTTTTCAAATTTCAGTTTTAAATATTAATTTATAGGCTTAATATGGTAAATAATCCGGTGAGAATACTGTAGTTTGATATAGCTCCTTTTATAAGAAAACTGATGAAAATATTTAGTTAAAACATGTATTATTTATAGCTTAAAAGTAATATTTTGTCAATCAAAATCCTTAAAAATTATCAGTAAAAATCTGATGTTACATTCACATGAATTTCTCTACTCTTGTACAAAATATTTTTACAAACGCTTATTCTCCATATGCTTTATGTTAATCGAGATATCGAGATGTTAATCTTATTGCTAATTTTCTTGTAGATTCAAGGGGAATTGGTAGGCTTTAAGCGATATTCAAATATTTTAAGAGCTGCTTGCTATGTGGAGTATTCCATTCTTTTTGCATTACCAGGACAAAAAAATGAATAACGAATTCCCATTTGAGAAAAAGTATAAGTATTGGAAAACTTAGGGGAATAACAAGCAATATCTCGAAAATGGTTCACTCAACAAAAAAAAAATGTAAATGACAAATTGTGTGATGGGGGGATTTTATTGAAAACCTTTGTGTCGCATCTCTGGAAGATACTGAACCTAAATACCAAGTTTGGTGTTTATCCGACTGTTCGTTTCTGAGTTATGCTGTTCTCTCACACCCACACCCACCCACCCACCCACCCACCCACACACACACACACGTTTCCAAAAATACTTTGTTTTGGATTCAGGAGGCCTCAAAACATATATTTCCGGTGAAATCTCGGTATCGAATTTTTGGGTGGAATGCAATACTTCCCCTACTTATTATACGTAGTAGAGAAAGTAATTATCAGTCCTCAATTATCAGTAACAATTACAAAAGTAACGGGAACCAACAGTTACTCGGTCTCGGAGGAACCACGAACATTTCCAGCATACACTTCGGCTACACCACCTGGAGCTGCCCATCGAACGAGTTTGATCACTAACTTGTACCATTCATGCCTTCGAACACAAATGAGCTCGTGCACTTAGGGGTGGGAGGGTGGGTGTACTGGAATACGACTGGTGTTCCGCTCTGTCAATTCCGTTTGGTATACCAAACGAGTTGGTGTATCATTTCCTATCCAAACAGCCAATGTGACTAGACGCAATATGAGGTTCACTCCTGTTACTTTGCGGACGTTTTTGCACACGGTACTTTATGCAAAAGCCTAAGTTCGTTTGATATTCCAGTACGGAGTTGGGTGTGGTAGAAGTGAAAATGCAATTTTCATAATTTTAAAGCCATATGATTAAAAATTATATCAATTGAAAGCCCTTCAGAAGCCGTAAACATGTTTTAAGTTTCAATAATATTGTTAAATAAATAAAGGCGTAATTTGAGGCAGTATTTTTAACACTTAAATAATTTCAGTCTAATTGTATAATATGTAAATTCAATAACAGCATGTTAAATAATGTTATATGAATGTATTACATAATTTAATAATGTAGAAGCTGTGAGAACAATAACTTAAAATTTGCTAATAATGAGGTAGCAATGAGGTAGCCTTGAGCCAATAATGAGTTCGAGAGTTTTAATGTTACTTGTGATTCTTGGAAGCATTATTGTGATTTTAGTGACAGTTTATAATAGCCAATCAACAACCAGAAAAAGCTTTAATTAATTGACGGTATTATATTGGAGTAGTATTAGCCAATCAGAGACCTGAAATACAGAAATTTACAAGTTTAGACGGTTGAAATCCATTCAGTTGCCTGCAGACAGTTACTAACCAGACGCGAGATGTGTCCTCGAGAAATTAATTACGTATTTGTGTGAGACAAAAATAGTATATGTGCTAAAAAGTGCAAATATTAAATAAAAGAATCTCACAGCTCTCGATATCAGTGAAGTGCTATTTAATTTGTGCCAAGGATTAATAAAAAGGAGTGAATTAAAACTTAAAATCTTTGTAAGCCTACATTCTTGTCGCATCACGCCCTGCCAAGACTTCCATATCTCTAACAAATACTGACGGAGCCGAGGCAAACATAAATATTAAATATTTAAAGAAACAGTTAAATTACAAAGTTAATATTTTTAAACATTTGGGACTAATAAATATCTTCTCAAATTGACGCCAAAATACGTGTTGCAAACAACTCCTACAACAATAAACACCTTCTTCTAATTGCATAAGAAAAACTACAAGATTTAGGTAAAAATAAAAGTAGCTTCGTTTTAGTGTCCTTTATATTTTCCGAGCGTGGGGCCATAAAAATCGAAACCTTCTTTTGTACTTCGTGGATTCGAGGCAATTTTTAAGGGTAAACAGACGCTATGAAGCAACGGACATTTCTTACAGTTAGGCTTTGAATTTACAACCAGGGAACCAATAAACGTAGAAAATAAGTCAGAGGACCAATGGAAACATAGGAAGACGCAGTGACATGTATAAAATTTGGAGGCGAGCAGTCGTTATATGTGAATGCGAGCGTGGACGCTATATTCCGAAATTTGATAAGTGCCGCGCAATTATGCAATTATAAAGTAATGTAGGTAGAACAATTTATATAATGTGCTAACTGTATTTTTCAATATAATTATATCCAAGCTCATAAACGAGTTAATGTTAGTCAAGTGACTATTGCAAGTTCGCGAGAATCTCAAGGACGGTGATAGAGCACCGAGATTAAATAACTAGCCGGAGCAAACTTTAGCGTTCTAAGAGACAATAGTGGGGAAGACAGTGCTAAAAGAACCGCACGTATTAGGGAATATCGATGAATCTTGCAGGATTTCTAGCATAAGAGTGAGAAAAGTGAAAACAGTGCTTCTATCAAGACAGTATCCTGGTGTCACCACTCCTACAATCCTACCCTGGTAACAACTGTAGAGAAGTTCAGGACGATTCGCTGACAGTTGACCCTGAGATCGACGAGAAGTGCTTCCTGACTGATATGGCGATTACGAGTCCTGAAGACTACACCTACAACGACGCAGAGACGAGAACGACTACGAGGTAAGAGTAACACAACGAAGTAGCCTACTGTCAAAACGCTACAAACATAAAACCTGAAGAAGCGATGCATAAGTGTTCAAGCGCTTCGAGATTATTGCTGAGAACAAATTACAACAACAAAAAATAATAATATTAATAAGTGTTGAGTTCTTCTTAGATTTACTTTTAAGAAAATTTTATTTTATTTCAGAAATCGTATGTTGGTCACCTCGTGGAAGAAGAAAGCGAGGTAGACCAAAAGCAACCTGGACAGGACAGATTCATAGAAATATGAATGATCCGTCCCTGGAGGAGAATGACTTGTTCAATCGGGAAGAAGGGAGAATGGGAATACAGGACAACTGCTGAAGAGTGGAAAAGTCCTTAAAGGTAAGTGATATTGTAAACATTGAGTTCTCAAGTGTCGTTAGTTTTTCATTGTAGATTTTGTCATTGAGAGTTTACTCACTGATTTATTAACTTGTATCTCGTTTTTCAGAGTGGACCTAGCAACATCTCTTAACTAATCTTAATTTGTGTTGAAGATTGGTATTTAATTTAATGACAGTTGTGAAATTTCTAGAGTTATGAATATTCATTATTTAATTTATTGTATTATATATATGTATATAATTGGTAATGTTTACATAATTACATTTTTATAAGCAGGACAGAGTTTTTCCTCTCATAGAAAGTCTTAATGTAATTGTATACAAAAATTTGTATATTTATATCGGAACATATTTAAGCATATGTTTTGCGTAGGGTAATAGCACAAGAAAACGTGAAAAAATGGAATTTGTTTATCACAATGTAGGAAAAGAAGTTTTTACCGTAACTGTAGGTAGAAATAAAATCAAAGGCCAGCATATAGCGTCCAGTTCTAAAACATTTGAATATCGCTGTTCCATTTGTATCTATAATGAAATGTGTAATGTAGCTATTTCTGCAAAGGATCCAGATAGAAATATAAGCTTCCGTAAGAACAGCTTTTGTACCCACTAATAAACGATATAGGATGGAGAAATGTGAATGTAACACATCAGATGTTTTCTTGGAATTTCACAGCCATTACTTAGTGGCCCACTCTTAATAGATTTGACCTTCTCTTAAAGTCTGCCGTATTTCCCTAATCCCCTTGTACTTATAAATAATATGCAACAAGACAAACGTGTATCTCTATTAACATGAAGTAGATAGAATTATAAGCTTTTGTAAGAATATGTTGTTAATGAATGGGTAGAGAAAGTCATGTGAGATTTTTCCCGTGTTTAATGGGTTTCTTCTCAGCGCTATCTTCAAGACGAGAGGCACTCGTGGACTCTGTCATTATACAGCATTCACGCAGGATGTATGAAAAACTCACGCGCTTTTAAGTATGTTATGAACATCAATCTTAACACCAGGCAGGTTGACGCATATCAACCCCGTGCAATAAACAACGCAGTAATGAAGTACGCCTGCACTAGGTTTGTGTGATGCCTAACTTTAAATACAAGAGGCAACCTTCGAATTATTTATAAAAGTAGGAGGAGGCTGAAACGATAGTTAGATCTATAAAAAGCGGATCGCTATATGCCTGGCTTTACAATTCCTCTCTCAGCATGACCACGACAAATAATAATTGAATATTTTACTTGCCTCTTCCAAAGGTACAAAGTATTTACAAATTCAAACGAATAACAAGAATGTCTAGGGAATTATTTATGCCGATTCGGTACATAGTAGTTTATATTTTTTCCAACAGCCACGTCACTGTATTTTATTGTTTCTTTTCTCCGCCGCTCATTGGCCACTGTCGTGTTTTTTGCTTCAACTAGTATAATTTCTCTTCGGGTCAGCGTGTTTGATAGCCGTGTTCGGATCCCGGGGTAATTTTCCTGTAAACGCCACGATTTCATAGCTTTAAAAGGCTCTTTACTTGAATTTTGTCTGTTGCACTTTTCAATTTGGCCATTTAACATTTCCTTAAAGAATTAAATGTTACGCGATACCACAGATACTAATTCCCCGTATGGTATCTATGTTGTAATATGTCAAGTGTAAATTTCGTTTTCTCCGGCTTAATTCGTGTGTGCGGGTTATGTAAATGGTTACAATATTCCTCGGCTCATTCTCATCGTTAAATCTTTGCAGGTTATACACATTGTTATAATATTTAGAGTTTATATGATTGTTATAGTTTTTGTGGTTTTGTTAATTCTGATAAATAAAGTGTATTTTATCGTTATAATGTGAACGTTTTATAAACTGTGTAATGGACTGAGTGCGTTTCATGAGGGATAATATTTGGTATACGGGCATGGGTCGCATTCGCTATACATCTAGCATCTACATGATTATATGTATTACCTTCGTAACATTAATTAACATCATGAACATTACTGGACGCTGTGGTAAACATATTTCGTTACATTTGTGAAAAATGTTGTCAATTTTTGTTCCATATTAACCGCCGAACTCATCACATGCATACCACCCGAGGCATTGTGAGAGCGTACTTCTGCTGCCAAACATTAAGGGCCCTAAGCCGCAAAGCGTAGCCGAGGGATGGTTTTTATAAGCAGAGGAGTGGAGCAACAACAGGCGTAACCGTTGGACCTATGAGGCTAAACATCAATGTTCCACGATAGCGTATATTCTTACCTTTTATAGCGACAATCCTTTACCAACATTTTGTCTTCCTTTGTTGCAAAATTCACCGCAAAATGTCGCCAGGAATAGGATAGGACAGAACTAGGAGCGGAGGGGAGGGGCTTGGAACCTCGACGTATGCAGATTTTTTGTACCTAATCCCCTAATGGGGCGACCCCGCGAGGGAAGGTTAGGGTGCAAGGACTAGGAAGTTCGACAGGTCCTTACCGTTTACAAATTGAAACTTCCCGGATGGCAGCTGGTGCAGCCGGCCCCTCTGCCCCTTGTGGGGTTACACGTTCCCTGGGTCCTAACACCCGGAGAATGCCCCCATTCAGGGGGAATGAAGGTTTACTTAGAGCATCCTCTTACCCTACCATGCACACGCTGTTTACCGCCGGTACTCTGCAACCCTGAAAGAGACCAAGCAGGTGAAAGGTGAAGTTAATTGAGAATGGAGGTGAAGCGGAGGGACAGGAATTCGGGGAAGTAATGATCCTTCCCAGCATTCGCCTAGCGACTCGGGGAAACCCCCAAAAAAGTCCATGGATCATGAAGGTCAGTTGCAAGAATCGAAACCACGACCTCCCAAATGTGTTACCCTATTTAACATCCCGCTGGTTAACCATCCTATAAGAACGGCCACTAAAAAGGGCATGTGGGTGAGCCAAGCGACTTCGCTCTGGCAACAACTCCTGCTCCACATTCTCTACAGAATACTTTGGATATCAAAAACACTCGATTTCGTAAGCACTCAGGGTATATTTCACTCATAATCCCGTGCCAAACTAGTGCCTCAATTGCTGGTCAGTCCATGTAAATTGTTAATGTTTGTTGTTTAATCTTTGTTCTGGACTCGTAAATTTGACGGTTTACTTGATGCGAGAGATGTGTCAAGTGGGGCGGGAATGCAACGAATTGTTGCCTGATTGACGTCATGCTGAATTGATATGAGCTTTTATTTATGGACGCTCTTTAACTACTATGGTTCTTAGCGTCCCATTCTATATTGCCGCAAGAAAGACCGAAATTTTGCTCAGAGGCCTATCAGGCTTGAGGTGCTTTTACGATCTGAAAATCTAAGACACGGAACCACTGGCTTTACTTTCCTTCCGATGGAAGCCATGCTAAGGACTTTTACGCCCGAAAAAAATACATCGCTTCTGCCGGGTTTGATCTCGCGACCTCAGGAACCACAGGCTGGCATTGCATAACTTCAATTTGTTTATATTTTTAACCGAGTTATTATCAAAAGCATTTTGTACAAGCATTGAATACAAACACACACACATGCACACACTGATTTGTAAAGCTCTCTTGTTAAATATGTTTAATCTCAAGCTGTATATGCTTTGGTCTGTTATAACAATATATTCCTATGTGCGAAACCCAGTGTTTAAAGTACAATAAAAGGGCAGTATTCTTGAGTCGTGTGTTTTTATGTACATATTTTATGGCGACCAGTCTTATACCTTGTATCGAGTTTGCCATGACCTTCTGTTAGTCTGTGCGTTTTCCACGAGTAGACTCCTCCAGATACATATGAGTAAAGTAACTGGGTAGCAGCTGGAGTAGATTAAACCCACAAAAGATCTCTACGTTATTTTAGTAATATTTTGTTACTTTATGTTAGTTCTATGAAACTATAAAACTCGTGCAGAAGAATATTCACAAGCTGCGAGGTATTACAGAAACCTCAATATATAGATCTTATTGTTATACAAGCATCCTAATCATTTTGGTATTTTTTTTAAATAAAGTTTAGACATTTTTGACAAAATAAAAAATAACGAAATATTTCCCATTTAAAAAGTAGTTTAGTGTGGGAATTTTAAAATCTTCTTTTAAAGATGCTGAAATTAAATACCAAATTTGGTACTCCTTCGATGATTCGTTTTGGGGTTATACAGTTCACACATACACAGGCGCACACAGACCATTTTTCTTTAAAAATGCCCTTTTTATGGATTCAGGGGATTCGAAATATGTATTTCCGGGAAACTTTTGTAGTGGAATAAAGTACTTCCTATACTTACTGTAAGTAAACCAAGCGGGGTGGCTTAGGCAGCAACGTCCATAGCCCTCATTAGAGAGGTCCCGGTTCGATCCCCGGCGGGTTCAATCCACGAGTTTTTTGTTTATTTTCTGGGTCGACAGGCGAATACTGGGGTGGTTCATCTCCTACCACGACTTTCCTCATCTCATTTCCTGTACCCATCATCTTCCTTGTCATCTGTTTCAGGGTTGTAGAACCGGCGGCAGTGTTGGGCAGGTTGCGGCTGAGCGGTGGTTTGGGTATTGTAGAGGTTTCTTCCCTGGTGTCGCTCCGGGGACTGCTCAGTTAGGTCTCTCCTCCAAGTGAGCTCCGTCCTGGGGACGGAGGTCGGTTGCTTGTGGGCAGGATTGGACGGCGTCAGATGCGTTCAATCTGAAAACATTAGGGCTCCCGTCTGTACTTGCGCCCATCGGCATCCTCCACCCCCCCCAATGCGGTGCTCTGATATGGTTTCGGGGCCCTCCGTGATATGCACTGTAGGCAGTAGAGAAGTAACTATGCAGTACATTATACATTCCTCATTGTCAACTAATGAAATCATGATTATATCTATATTTCCGTGATTTGGTATTGTTCTATAATTACAACATCTAAGCGTTTCCTTTGCTTTAAGTTCAGACCAAACCTATTCTGTGGTATGCAAACAACAATGGTATGCCAGTATATTGAGTGTAACTTCTACCAAGAAGGCCTCTTAGTTTTGTTAAGTTCTGATTGGTATCTAGATGTAGAAATAGCTTCTTCAACGTCATATTCAGATTCTCCTCCCACTTTTCAGTAGCTGTTTGCCTCAACAGCCAGTCACTTACAATGTTTCTCTGGAGGAGACACGACAACGAACCCACAAGGCCACCTTCACATTATGCCAATACAACACTGCACAAGCTCGTTTGGGATCTGCTCTCCTTGTTACCTCTACTAATCTCAAACATTTTCCCGGTCACTGTACATCAGGTTGCTGATGTTTCTGTCACCAAGTGGCAAATGAATGACTATAGCGCATACCATGTTACTGTTGTTATTTACTTTCTCTACTACGTATAGTAAGTAGGGGAAGTATTGTATTCCACCCATTAATTCGATACCAAGGTTTCACCAGAAATATGTTTTGAGGCAGCCTGAATCAAAAAAAAGCATTTTTGGAAATATGTCCGTGGTGTTTGTCTGTCTGTCTATCTGAACAGCATAACTCAGAAACGAACAGTCGGATAAACACCAAACTTGGTATTTAGGTTCAGTATCTTCCAGAGATGCGACACGAAGATTACCCTTTACATGGAACATTTTTTCGAAAATTTTAATTTTCTCAAAAATGGCTAACGATTTTGATTAAAATATCATATGTTTAAGATATTTTCATGACAAATGAAATGTATATCTCGAATTTTCTGGGAATGTCTCCAAAAGTATTCTTCATTGTGAACGACTTTTGCATAACTGGTAAACCATAAGAGATAGACAAAATTTTACTACACAAAGAAATGTAGATCGCGTTAAAATACACAATTTATGTCATATGCATTTTTTTATTGAGTAAACCATTTTCGAAATATTGCTTGTTATGCCCTTAAATTTTCCAATACTTATACTTTTTCTCAAATGGAAATTCGTTATTCATTTTTTTTATGTTCTGGACATGCAAACAGAATGGAATGCGCCACATAGCAACCAGCGCTTAAAAGATTTGAATATCGCTAAACCTACCATATTCGCTTTGCATCTCCAAGAAAATTAGCAATAAGATTAACATCTCGATTAACATGAAGCATATGGAGAATAAGCGTTTGTAAAAGCAGTTTGTACAAGAGTAGAGAAATTCATGTGAGTATAACACATCAGATTTTTCGATTTTATTTCTAACTACTGTTACGATTAGAAGTTCCTTTGTTACATTATAATACACAAATTCGATTTTTTAACGTTTTCTTCTATCATTATCCTAAGCAAAGCAAATTAAAATATATTCTAATACAAATATACAAATTTTATATACAATTACATTAAGAATGTTTGTGAGAGGAAAGCTGCTGTCATGTTTATATGAATGTAGTTAAGTAAACATTACAATTATATATAATATAATAATTTAAGTAACGATTATTTATAATTCTAGAAACTGCATAACTGTCATTAAATTAAACACCAACCTTCAACACAAATTAAGATTGATTAACTCCAAAGTTGTTTTACATTAATGCTCCATATTCTTTCAATGCAATCTGAATATCTAAAATACTTTAAAAGAATAATGCAGCATTAAACACTTCGAACTATTAATAGTGTATATCTCGGAAATGGTTTATTGGAAATAAACGGTGTGTTTTAAAATGATTTACACCTTTTGTGCAGTAGTTTTGCCAATCTCTTACGGCTTATATGTTATACAAAATTATACCAATTCCTTCCGATTGAAGAGCACTTCCTAGGTTATTCCCAGTATATTTAAACTATACATTTTGCGTCATGTGAATATGTTTAATTTGGGTGGAATATAATACTTCTTCTACCTACCCTAAGTAGTAGAGAAAGCACAGACGAAGATTTTCCTCTTGAGAAAAATAAAACTATTTGAAAATTCAAACCAGTTACAAACAAATCTCGAAAATGGTTAAACCTACAAAAAATTTAATTTGGTATATACTGTATTCCTTAATGTGATCTAAATTTGTTTAGTAAGATTTTGTCTTTGACTTACGGTTTACCAATTATGGGAAAATAATTCAGAATTAAGGGAACTTCACAATATTCAATAAATACATCTCATTTGTCACGAAAATATCTTAAACATATGGCATTTTAATGGAAATCGTTTAGAGGCATTTCAGTGAAGATAATTTCTGAAACATTTTCCATGCATAGTGTAGTTTGGGTGGTGGCTTTTCATGAAAATCCGTGTTACATCCTTGGAAGATGCCGAACTTAAATATCAAGTTTGGTTTTTAACCGACTATACGTTTTTGAGATAAGCTGTTCACAGTCTCACTCACGCACACGCACCCGCACCCGATTTTTCTATTTTTTTTTTTGGGGGGGGGGGGGTTCAGGGGGGCTCAAAACATGAATGTCCGGTGAAACCTTGGTGTCAAATTTTTGGGTGCAATGCAATACTTCCTCTACTTACCGTAGGTACGTAGTAGAGAGAAAAAAAGTATACGCTCGGCATATTGATTAGATTCAATCGAGCCTTGTTTATGGGCGCTGTTTAAATGCTATGGTTCTTAGCTTCCCATTCTATATTGGGCGTGAAAGACCAGAATTTTTATCCAGAGGCCTCTGTCAGGCTTGAGGTTCTTTACTGTGCCGTAAATCTACGACACGGTACCACCAGCTTTACTTCCATTCCGAAAGAAGCCATGCTAAGGATTTTTACGCCGAAAAAAGTCCAGCGCTCTTCGCCGGCTTTGAAGCCGCGACCTTGGGAACTGGAGGCTAGCATGGTACCCCTAGACCACGGAGGACGACTCGGCATATTGATTATTTTATGTAAATTAATATTAAGTTTCGAACATTCGGATTCGTAAAACCTTGTAAAGTTGGGAGCCATCTAGTTTACTACTCCTTTGGATTTATTATCATGCGTGTCATGCTATTAACCTTGCATGGTAAAGGTAAAGTAGGGATCAACAATTTCTCCTATTACAAGAAGTAAAACCCCAATAGCGCTATTATTGGTATTAAGCACAATAATAGCCCTCATAAATATAAAAGGATTTCGGAAAGAGGCGAGATTAAAATTTCAGGATTTAGAGAAGCAAACTTTGCTTAGTTGCTTCATAGAGAAGAGTTATTGGTAGCTTATGTTATGTTGAAATGTTATTGGGATATACAAAAATATATTCATGAAGCAAACAAGGTGAAACATAGTGCATAACATACATATCAACTGGAATGTGGAAGTTATACGTTCAAGTAAATGGTCTTATACAGGGGGCTTCTCCATTATCTGAAAGGGAATAACACCTGGAGCACATGAAGTTTTTTGTGAAGGAACTAAGGACTGGAAGCAAGAAGTTATTAATCATAAATGATTTGAAAAAGACAGATCAGTTCTGAAGAAAATATTTAGAGAAGACAGCAAGAGTGTGGGTCAATATTTATATAATTAAAATAATTGGAAAGGGACTGTTAATAGAGAGAAAGACACTTTAATTGTGGGTAATAATATTTAGTTATTAAATTTGCATGCGTTGTTGACGTTGTCTATTGAATTGTAGCCATGGACAAATTTCAGTAGACTAACCAATTGTAATTTTTTCTTAGCACTTTACCAAGTAAATAAATAAAATTAAATAATGTACGTCTAGGATGGAATGGCTAAATCCGTGAATCGCACATCATAGAATCAGACTCTAGCATGAAACAGTTCACTCCATTACCTAATTTCTGCAACTGAATATTCTCTATTAATATTAAACTTAATTGCTACCGACATTTAAGAAGCTGAATTCCTAAAGCTACTAAATCCAGCTTACTTAATTTTCAGGACATACAAAAAACTTACCTATATTATTATATACAATTTCTTCATCAGCTCGGCGTTATGTTTTTTGTGTAACACCTCTTCATGGTATTTAAGCAATGAAGAATGTTTGTAATTTTGCAAATTATGTAAATGAGAGTAAACTTGAGAGTTTAGGATATACTAGTTTCTGGAATGAAATGAGAATTTATTGTGTACTGTGAGGCAGTATTATTAACACTTAAATGATTTCAGTCAAATTATATAACATAAATTCAATAACAGCCCACCTTGAAGCAATATGTGTATGTAATAATTTGTAAAATGTATGCAACAGTCATTGCATATGCTTATATTATTGTATACATGTAGTAATGTTATATGAATGTATTACGTAATTTAATAATGTAGAAGATGTGAGAATAATAGGTTAAAAGTTGCTAACAATGAGATAACAATGAGGTAACCTTGAGGCAATAATGAATTAGAAAGTTTAAATGTTACTTATGATTCTTGGAAGCAATAATGTAATTTTTAGTGCCAGTTTATGAAAATAGCCAATCAACAACCAGAAAAGCTTTAGTTAATTGGAGGTATTCTATTGGATTAGGAATAGCCAATCAGAGACTTGGAATACAGAAATTTACAAGTTTAGGCGGTTGAAATCAGTTCAGTTGCATGCAAACAGTGTTCATAACCGGACGCGAGAGACATCCTCGAGAGATTTAATACGTATTCGTGAGAGACGAAAAATAGTTTACGTGTTAAAAAGTGCAAGTAATTCATAAAAGAATCTCACAGCTCTCTATCAGTGAAGTGTTATTTAAATCGTGTCAAGCATTAATAAAAGGAGTGAAGTATAATTATAATCCGTGTAAGCTTACATTCTTAGTCACACCACAACCCTACTAACACATGCCCCTAACAAAAATACTGACACAGCCGAAGCTAATATAAATATAATATTTAAAGAAAGAGTAAAAATACATTTGGGGCGAAGGCTAAAGGAAATTGTTTACTATACGTGCAGTTGCAACTACAAGTTCGGTTCCCCAACAGTTGAAATATAATACAACTCATACAACAATATAACCTTCAACTGGAGGGAAATTATTTGGAATTAGTATTTTTTGGCAGGAAATATTCTGAAGTAATAATACATTCGGTAATGCAAAATTATGGTGGCATAGTAGTAATGTTGAATTTATTACTCTTTGGAAATAAATACTTTACTGAGAGATTTCTTGCGAATATAGTATGTTTTGGAACGAAAAGCACATTTTATTACAATTTTCATGCTTTTTAGTTCATATTGCCAAGATTTTCTTGCCAAAATCGATTAAACTCAAATGAGTGCATTAAAAACCTCAGTTACTTTGTTTTTTTAAATAGATACAGTATATGTATTAATTCACACTCTCATTTGCCAACGACCTCCATTGGTCGTAGAAAGACGCACTTACGAAACGAATAGAAATTAAGACATCGCGGAGGAACACATGTTGATGAATGGACATGCGAAGAAGGGTATATACATGGGAGCCGAACACGGTCGCGAACTATTTCCAGTGTTGAACGATTTTTAACTTAATTGAAATGTTCACTTGAACCCCTGCTCCTCTCCTGGACTATCCAGCCTCTCAGTTCTATTTATGGACGCTCTTTAACTGTGGTGGTTCTTAGGGTCCCATTCTATATTGGCCGTGAAAGACCGGAAATTTTGCTCAGAGGCCTCTATCAGGCTTGATGTTCTTTTACGTGACTCAAGTACAAGGAATAGGGATGGACCAGGATAGGAAAGGATACTGTTCCGCTTCTGGACCAATTATTTATTAACTATTATGCATGTGCATCATGTACATACCATTTCAAACAGCGCTATATAAATATAACTAAGAATGTAACATTTCTCCCACTTTATATCCAACTAAGGCCTACTTATCTATCACAATAGAATGTAAATAATAATACAAGAAATAATTGAGCCAAAGAAATATCGTTAAAAGAAATACACAGGCTAAAATTAAGGTTAGCAGCCATAACAACCAGTATAGTAAATCTGTATGTGACAGTTAACTTATGGTTTAGCCAACCAGCAATGGTCGCAAATATTCAATAGTCGCAAGAGTTATATAACAAATCGAAGTGAAGCAGTGAACACATCGATATACAAGCAAAATTACCTTAATTAGCTGGACCTACCAGCATCCCAACCCCTAGCCTTGAATAATTAATATTCTTTCCACCTCGAATTAGTATTACAATCAGTATATGCAAAATATTGCAATTGTGTGCCTTATAATCTGAGTTAATTAGCATGGCCTATTAGCTGGCCAGCCGTTATCCTTCAATCTTTGCAAGTTCCTTAACAAATAATTACTCAAATGTAAATGATGAACGCAAACAAAGTAATCATAGTCTAGTAATTCCTGCTAATTAGCATGGCGAGGTAGCTACACAACACTTACGCTTGAATATTTCCAACTCATTTAACCAAAATAATAGTTATTCAAATGTAATCAGTAAATGCACAGAGAGCAACTCTGTTTGGTAATCTCTGCTAATTAGCAAGAAAAAATAGCTACACACACTACGCCTATTCTCCTATTCTTGAAAAATAATTAATGAAGTATTGTTAGTGAATGCAACCAGTAAGAGCAATAATTGAAATTAAATTGGTAGGTGCAAGGAACAAATTTTTAAGTGTTATAATTCCAGAAGAAAAAAATTAACCTATAATATTTGCAAGTTCTTTGACAAAATAATTATTTAAATGAATTAGCAAATGCAATAAGTAAGTGTATTTGAAATGTAGTATGATAGTACAAATTGTAGGCACAGAGAACATACTTTTAAGCACTGAAATTTTTACACAACAATATTTGCAAGTCTTTGAATAAATAATTACTGAAATGTAATTAAGGCAATCAGTAAGTGCAATTGAAATGTTATTGGCAAGTGCAAAGAGCACACACACATGCAAGTATTGTCATTTCTGCGCAACTCTATCTTTTAATATTTGCAAGTTTTTGATAGAGTAATTGTGATTATCTTGGAGTCATTTTAATGTACCGGACGTCTTAACCCGCAATCATAAAGCTCATTTCAACACATGACACAAACTAGAGTACCAAATCAACTACTTATTGCCAGCGTACACCCTGGCACAACTAATGCATCTACCTCAAATCAACATTTGTAGTACAGCTATATTGTATAACATGTAGCTACTGCAATGCTGCAAACGTTAAGAGTAATTCAGTCTATATATAACGCATTGCGTTGTTATCAGCGGCAAAAGAAAATAAAGAATACATCGCTTATTCAGCGCATTTCATTTCTCGTTTAGGTTGGAGTTCCCATTGCGCATGTGCAATAGCGACAGAATGGCCACGTTTGTTATCTTCACACCGTAATTTTGCTATAAAAGTAAAACACCTAAAACGGGCGGCCAGATGGTCACCAGCTACACAAGAAATAACAACTACCACCACCACTACTAAAACCCACTCCTAAGTTAATTTATTCACTTTGCTTTAGCTTTTATTAACGTTTTCAATGAAGACCAAAGTAATGCAGAAAACGGTATAACGGAAGTTACTGGAAACTAACCAACTCTCATTAATAATTAGCCGTTCAAAACATGATTATAAGAATACGAGGCTGATTACATAACCTTACCTTTGCAACGGTATTCTTGTAATGTTGTTGCTTGTGATGTTTGTGTATGTGTGTTTACTTCATGTGAAGCCATCTTGTGACGTCATTCATTTGTTCGGTTTGTAGCTCCATCTAGTGTTAGCAATTTGTGGTAGTATTAGTGTTTGAAAGAATTTTTAAGTTTTGTTTACTGTCCTCCGGCTAGCTATTATTTCTCAGTCGAACATGTCTCTTGATCAGAGTGTGTAAACGGAAAGGAATATTTTATCCAAATATAACACTGATGAAGAAATTTGTTTTACACATTTATTGTCAAACACGTTAACTATCACATTTATACATTGATCTTAACACTCGCCAAACTGAAACTGTTATTATAACTTCTTACTGATCACTTTTAATCCACGTACTTCAACCTTTTGTATAATTAACCTTATAACACTTTAGATTATTCATAATTCTGCTGCGTGTAACTTGTGAATCGATACCCGAAGTTTGCCGTACAAATACTTTCGACGAATTGACTGACTGAAGACGACGTGTAGTGTACACAGATTTTTGATGAACTGACCGACTGAAGGCGACGTGTAATGTATTGAGATTTTCGATAAACTGAACGCGATCTACCTCTGACTTGGCTTTTTATACACCCACTCCCCGATATGCCTAAAGATTATAACTGAGTTACTATTGGCTAATAAAACGCGCCAACATTAGCGTCTATTTTAATATCAATGAAAATTATGAATACATATACTCTAGGGAAACGTTCCAGAAGGTTCTAAACGGAAAAACGCGCCAACATTACGTAACTTCCTTGTTTCCAATAATGATAAACAGCTCACCCCCTCGCTGCATTATTGCGCGCTATTATTGACAGTTTCAGTAAGGCCGTATAAACTTAATTATCAACAATAATTACAGTCAAGAAACATCTCAAATCAATGTCGCATAAAAATGCATATTCATATTACAATCATTATTTACATTTAAGTAATTTGTGATACAAATTACTGCATCATATGCCCCACTAGAAACATAATTATAAATATTTACAACTTGTTTGGAAATTTTATAATTGGGTTTTTAGTCTCCTAAATCTTGGAACACACGCTATCACTTTCACTTAACACTTCACACGTATTTAACACACGACATATGTTTTTTTTTATCTCGCCACTACTTACTGGCTCAGGTTTAATGTGTTTAGACTTTAATCTGACATTACAAAAAAATTTTTTATAGCCAATACTGTACCATGAATTATTTAATTACTGTTACAAAATTGTTTACTTTTTTAAGTTGTTGACAAAAATTTATGCATTCAAGAATTTTTTTAATTATTAAACATTTACCAAAAATATTCACCCTTTACATAAATATATTTACATCTCTTAAATCTAGGTACTGTTTCACATTTTCTGTTTGCTACATAAGTATTTGTTTTTAATTATTTTTACCCATTTGTTATTTTGTACTTTATTTTAACAATGTTCTTGGAATTGTATTTACGTACTTTTACTTTAATATCATATTAAGTTTCAAATATTACCTTCTTCTTTTCAAATACTGTTACAGTTACTAAAGATTGTTATATATATATATATATATATATATATATTTTTTAAATATTTATTTCTCCCTTTTTTTTTATTAAATTTCTGTTTTCTCATGACATATACATTTAGTTAACCCTCTTACGTTCCAATACATTTCTCTGCAAGTCATCTTTACCTATCCAGCATTTACTTTACATCTCATTGCTATTTACCCTCCTGGATCAAATTGTGTGTGGCTAAACATTACTCGTAGCCGTATCCTAACCTTCCAAAATTTGCTCATGAATAACCTCTTGTATTCATTTGAAATTTCGTCCCATGATAACATTTGAAAACAATCTAAAGTTTCCTGAACTACACATCTTTTAACAACTTTCATTTTCAATTCATCTGCTATCTTTTTAACTTGAGAATACTCTGACAAATCTGTACTAAACTGTACTGGACTGGAGTTTTCATTTTGAACATCTTGGTACAGTTTATTTCTTTGCATTACTGTCTCCTTCTGTATTTCTGATATCTCCCCTCTGAAATTAACTTGCGCCTTATTCATATCTACATTCATAACCTCTTTTATCTCTCTTAGCTCACTTGAAATGATACTCATTCTACTACCTGACTCTGTACATTCTAAATCAACATGTTTACTTTTAGTATTAACCTCACTTTCTTTGTTACCTATTTCCCTGCTCATATCTAGCATTTTCTTTGAAACTTCTCCTATCTCACTTGCTATTACTTCCTCATTTTCATCTCTCATTTTTGGCATACTACTATCTAGCTTCATAACTTTCTTTTCAATTTCTTCACTGCTTTGATCTACTGTTTGCTCTAATTTCTCATTCCTCCTACCAATATCTTCCCTTAATTCCCTATGACTCTTTTCCATATTCTCATTAGTCTTTTTTATATCTTCTCTAAATTTCTCAATACTCTTATTTACTGTTTCACAAAAATTTCTCATTATTTCCATCATTTCCTTCATCATACCAGCATCAATAGTAATATTTCCTGCTATTCTATTCTTACTTTCTGCACTAACATTTCCTCCCTCAAATTCTACATGGTTTGAGCTATTTTCTGTAACCTGTATTGAATTACAGCTATCTGTTACATTATCTCCCTCCATAATTATTTCTTCTGTATTATTATTAGCCATTGTTTTCTTTATCCTACCGCTCCTTAAGTACATTTGATTGTTACAATTTTGTTTTCAAAAAAAAATTACGATACTCTGACCTTTGTGATGCTGTCTGTTGCTGTTACTTTGATGTCCAGCTTCCTGCCCCTCTCTCCTAGGTTATATGTTGCTTCTGCGTTGTGTTATGATGAATCTACGTCGTCTCGATGTTTTTGTGTCCACTCATCCGCGTCGTTTGTCGTTCCTCTAGTTGTTTCTGGAATCTGCATCTTCTCGACGTTTTTGTAGTTTAATTCCCCTGTTGCCTTGTAATCTCGGAATTACGATGTCCAATCATCCGCGTAGTCTGTCGTCCCTTTTGTTGTTTCTGGAATCTGCGTCTTGTAGATCAATTCACTGCTCCATTCATTCCACATCCTGGTTAATTCTGCTACTTTCCTGGTTACTTTGCCCCTTTCCTGGTCACTTTGCCCCACGTTCTGGGTGCCAATTTGTAACGGTATTAATGTTTTATTTATTTAACATTATTGTAGCCCCACGTTGGGGTAGCCAATTTGTGAGTGTAATTCTTATAATGTTTGTATTTATTAGCCCCACGTTTGGGAGCCAATTTGTAACGGTATTACTTACAAATGTTTGTGTATTTATGTTTACTTCACGCGTGGAAGCCATCTTGTGACGTCATTCATTTGTTCGGCTTGTAGCTCCTTCTAGTGTTAGCAATTTGTGGTAGTATTAGTGTTTGAAAGAGTTTTTAAGTTTTGTTTACTGTCCTCCGGCTAGCTATTATTTCTCAGTCGAACATGTCTCTTGATCAGAGTGTGTAAACGGAAAGGAATATTTTATCCAAATATAACACTGATGAAGAAATTTGTTTTACACATTTATTGTCAAACACGTTAACTATCACATTTATACATTGATCTTAACACTCGCCAAACTGAAACTGTTATTATAACTTCTTACTGATCACTTTTAATCCACGTACTTCAACCTTTTGTTTAATTAACCTTATAACACTTTAGATTATTCATAATTCTGCTGCGTGTAACTTGTGAATCGATACCCGAAGTTTGCCGTACAAATACTTTCGACGAATTGACTGACTGAAGACGACGTGTAGTGTACACAGATTTTTGATGAACTGACCGACTGAAGGCGACGTGTAATGTATTGAGATTTTCGATAAACTGAACGCGATCTACCTCTGACTTGGCTTTTTATACACCCACTCCCCGATATGCCTAAAGATTATAACTGAGTTACTATTGGCTAATAAAACGCGCCAACATTAGCGTCTATTTTAATATCCAATGAAAATTATGAATACATATACTCTAGGGAAACGTTCCAGAAGGTTCTAAACGGAAAAACGCGCCAACATTACGTAACTTCCTTGTTTCCAATAATGATAAACAGCTCACCCCCTCGCTGCATTATTGCGCGCTATTATTGACAGTTTCAGTAAGGCCGTCTTGTAAGGAAAACTGCTGGAAATCGTCTCCGTAATACGTCAGAAATCGTCAGATTTTCAAGACGCAGCGAAATCCCAAAACCAAGTTCTACCCAATCCAACTGAGTCGAAGACCGGGCACACGTTTCCCTCCCTTGGGCATTCGAAAAATGCGAAAACAAGCAAGACGCACACTTTGCCAAACCAATAATCACTGCATCACTCGCCAGCCAAAACTAGCCAGAGAAAACCAAAAGGTAGAATGGGCAACTTCGGAAACTAAAACATCCTTCTAGCTCAACCCCGAACTGTGGCCAGAGAGTATGTATCCCTCCGGAAGAACAGCGACATCGCCAACAAATGGCGCAGTGTTCCTTTCGCGGAATTTTGTGATGCAAACCGAGCCACCTGAATCAAACACAATGCTCTGAGAGACATTTGCCCCGATCCAATGCTGGTCGGGTTTCTCTCGCCACATCCAATAAAATATGTTCATGCTGCATTTATAAACGTCTGGAGGTACGTACTACTTGCTATGCTCACCCTAAACTAGCGGAACGCACAAGTGAAAGCATTTCAGCTTGAGCAGTGTCGTGAACGTTATCTCCTGTCGATTCTTGCTTGCCGAGAAGTTCACGAGCTTTGTTTGCGTGTTTGTACGTAGTTTGAAAAGAAACACGGTTTGCTGCGAAGTTATCTCGCTACTTTAATGTCATTGAATAAAATATTAGAAAAGAAACTTCTTTCATTGTAGCAGTAGTTGCTGCCGATAGCAGACAGCTAAACTAAGCCGGTAATTCAAGTACAATATACAGTTACTTGTAACTATATGACTATAATACAGAGCCAGGGCGCAGTTCTGATGGCGCGTTTTTATTGTTGCATTATGGTATTCCTAATGTATACACAAATCCGCATCATGGGTCCAGATTATGAAAATTCATATTTATTTAGGCCATTCTTGGTCATTTTATCCATGTTCAATTTAGTTTCTTTTTCATTTCACGTCACTAATTTGTCATTTTCTTGCCCTTGCATTATTTAGTAATTTTCTTGCACTTACATTGATTATATAAAGTTAGCTTGTTACCGACATTTTTCATAAGAAATTTATACATCAGAAGTTTCACTATTGAACCGAGAAATAATGGTGTCTTCGTATAACCTTCGTACGCACTCTTAGAAAAAAAATCGCATTCTTATTTATTGTCCAGTCTAGAACGGATTGCTTGTGGATATAGGGGCTATTGAAAGGGAAGCAGTTACAGAGTTATGAGTTTATGTCCCTAATTAGGGATGAAACAGGTCAGTTTTTCCTTTTTACCGTTAATAAGTGCGCACACTATTGCCCATTTCCTGTCATATCATATGCTGTGAAGTCCTCTTCATTCACCATCAATTTTTTTTTGATAATCTGAGGACTCAAAATATTTAATGCTGCATCTTTTTCGCTTTAGATTCTTCAAACTCGAACATGGAACTAGTATATATTTTTAATGGTTTTTAGAATTATCTCATTATTCTTATACCTACTCTTTCTGCATGCATAGCAGTTATACCCATGCAAAAATTAGTAAATAACTTTATGTACATTAATTTTAACAATTAAATACATTGTAAAATAATTTTTACTCTACTGCTTACCCATAGTAAGTTGATGAACTATTGCATTTCACTAAAAATTTCGATACCCATATTTCAGCGCAGATACACGTTTTGAGACTGCCTGAATCCAAAGCGACATTTTTAATGAAAGGTCCTTTTGTGTTTGTATAACAACATAACTAAAAAATAAAAATCGGTTAGATACCAAACTTGGTATTTAAGTGCTGCATCTTCCAAGGATACGACAAGAAGAATTCCAGGAAAAATATAACTTATACTTTACATGGAAACATTTTTTAAAATGTTCATTTCCTCAAACATATCTGTAACGGTTTTGATTAAAATATAGCATGTTTAATGTATTCACATGACAAATAAATTGCATACTTTGATTTTTCTGGGAATAACGTTTGAAGTCGTCTTTACCCTGAATGGAGTTTTAGAACTTGCAAGCCCTAAGAGATAGAAAACAAACTTATAAAAAATTGTATATCTCGTTAAATTGTACATTGTATGTCAAATTAAATTTATTGTAATATTGACCATTTCCGAGTTATTCGTTTTGATTTTTTCTCGTGACCACGCAAAATGAACTCAATTTCAAATCCATCACATAGCGACCCGTTCTTAAAAGATTTGACTATCGCTTACGCCTACTGTATTCCCTTTGTACGTACCTATAATAAAATATACAATAAAACCATTTTCTGCAAATCTATCTTTATAACATGAAGTAGGTAGAAGAATATGCTTTAGAAATTAATTTTGTTACAAATGGGCGGAGGAAATCGCGTGAACGTAACACGTGAATTTTAACCCCTTCAGGTTTTCATCTCTTAAGAATGGAGTTCAATAAACATCCTTTGCTTTCTTAACATAGGACAAAAATATCCTGAGTTTGTTTCAAAGAAAATAATAGCATCGTGAATAAGACAGATCCCCATAAGTGATTTGTTAAATTATGGGGCACATGGTACAGACTATTCAACGAGAAGCACTGCGGTGCAGAAACAATTATCAAATCTGTGTCACTGTTTTGGCGATTACAATGAGTGCCCTCTTCCTCCTCTGCATAGAAATATAGATGCACAAAGTTATTGCTTCAAAGCATGCTTATTTATATTTGAAAGCGTTATATGCTCTTCTTTTATTTTTGCTTAAAAATTTGTTTATTTTCCAACTTTCCAAAACTAATACATGTATATTTTTCAAAACCTACAACAGAAAGGCTGCTAATTTAATATATTGTCACAAAACTTTTAATAATTAGCTTATATAATTCAAAAACAATTATAAGCTACCTAATTTGTTTTAAAAAACTACATCCCACATCCTCTTACGTAGAAATCTGTGCGTATATTGATAGGACAGAAGTTTTGGCCATTTGCTTCTTAGGATTCAGCAGAGATTATATTTTAATATCCAACAGCTTTAAAAAATTAGCCTTCGTGTTATACACACCCCCTTCCATACTTGCCAAATGTGGACGAAACCTTGTATACTTCTTTAACACACAGTAAAACCAAAAACTGCTTTAAATTTCAAAGACTACCCTCTATGGCTCGTAAAAATAAAAGGTAGGTATGCCATTTTGCGACATTCATTGTCATTCTCCTCCTTTCTTCCCACAACTTCATATGCTGGGAGTGGTTGGACTTTACGGTGACGCAGTGCTAATAGAATAGAAGCTCCTTGGACTGCAGGAAAAGCAAAGAACAAGACAGGGGAATGAGTTAAAGCTCGCTTCCCATCCATTGGGAGCCCTAATATGAGGTATTAAACGGGTGGAGGGGGAGATTAATAAATTTACACTTTAGATTCTGTAGCATGTTTTATTATAGGTTATTCTATCAATCCATATCATTTGGCCTATCTTAACCACAGAGAAACATGTCTGAGAAACAAAATAAGAAGTATTTAGCACTTAAAAATATAAAATATTGGAAAATGTAAACAATAGCAACGAATATCTTCTATATGCTTAATAGCACAAAAATTTAACACAAACTATGTTTTAACAAAGTACATATTTTCTGTATGATAAATTTTGTCTACCTCTTGTGGTTTTTCTAGATATTTAAAACTATACAGCATATTTTGGCAAAGAAGAGCATTTCACAGAAAGTTCAGGATATAAATTTTAATAGTCATTATCAATATCTCAAGATGTGCTATTTTAGTCAAAACTCATTAGTATTTTTTGATAAAATAGAAATTAATAAACAAACATTACTATTTATCTAAATTTTTGCTTTTGAGCTATGCTTTCCACACACACACACACACACACATACACACACACACACACGAGAGCAGTCTCAGAAGTATCCGACATTCATATAGTGGTGGTTGTTACAAAAACAAATGACTATGGTAAAAAGTACCATCCTTATAAAGCTTAAGTTTGAAGTTTGACGATGCTGCGTTGTTTAGTAATTGTTTGGCAGCCATTAATAGTGAACTCTCTCATCGAATTTGTAAACATGGATAAAATAGGTCATCGACATGTGATTCAATACTTTCATTTGAAAGGTCTTAGTCCAATAATATTAAAGCTGAGCCGATTCTACTCTGGGGGAGCCTGTTCCTTCGTTTACAACAGTAAAATATTGGGTGGCAGAGTTTAAGTGAGGCCCTACGAGCTGCCAAGACGAACATCACAGTGGTCAACCAAATGAGGTGACCACCCAGAAATTGTGAAAAAAATCTACAAAATGGTATTGTATGACCGTCGACTGAAAGTGCGCGAGCTAGAAGACATCGTAGGCATTTCAAAAAGTGCTGTACATCGCATAGTAACTGACAATTTGACATGAGAAAGCTGTGCGCAAGATGGGTGCTGCGTTTACTCACAATGGAACAAAAGCGTCGTGAGGATGCTTCAGTCGAGTGTTTGGCGATGTTTCGCTGTAATAAAGCCGAGTTTTTGCGTCGATTCATAACCATGGATGAAACATGGCTCCATCACTTCACACCTGAGACGAAGGAAAAGTCAAACCAGTGAATTGGAAGGGGAGAATCGGCTCCAAAGAAGGCGAAGACAGTTCCATCTACAGGCAAGGTCATGGCGTCAATTTTTTGGGATGCGCACGAGATAATTTTCATCGATTATCTTCAAAAAGGAAAAGCAATCAATGGCGAGTAATGTGCAAACTTATTGTAGCATTTAAATGATGAAATCAAGCAAAAATGGCCACATTTAGCTAAAACGAAAGTTCTGTTTCATCAAAACAATCCACCAGTTCACATATCCATCATCGCCATGGCCAAAATCAATGAGTTTAAAGTTCGAATTGCTTCCTCATGCACCCTGTTCGCCATACTTAGCCCCCTCTGATTATTTTCTGTTTCCAAAGTTGAAGAAATGGCTTGGTTGTAAAAGATTTGCCAACAATGAAGAGGTGGAGTTTGCAGTTGATGGCTACTTTGCACAACTC
Organism: Deroplatys truncata; assembly: GCA_030765065.1. Taxonomy (NCBI): domain Eukaryota; kingdom Metazoa; phylum Arthropoda; class Insecta; order Mantodea; family Mantidae; genus Deroplatys; species Deroplatys truncata. The sequence continues at coordinate 211,757,945 of CM060978.1, read as the reverse complement.
GACGGTTCTCAGTACAAACAGGGTATCGAAGCTATTGAACATCGCTGGGGAAAGTGTATCGAGCTGAAAGGAGACGATGTACATAAATAAAGATGCTTTTTTCCAAAGTTTTTGTGTTTTCTTTGTTAGGTCGGCTACTTCGGGGACTTCTGCACACAAACACACACGTGCGCGAGTAATTGCATGAGTTATTGCTGCAGAAGTTATCTTATTTGTATTTTTTGAAGTGCTCCATGTGCTAAAACGTGATTCTCAAATTCTATTTTACAATTATTAATATAAAATAGACTTGCCAAATAAGTACAAATATTTTTGTTGATACTGTAACAGACTAAGTTCATAATCATTTCATGTCAATTCCTCTTTGTTTATACTAGTAGTACAACAGAGAAGAAGCGAATAGAACCCAACTGGTTATATGGAATCCACTTTACATAGAACCCACCTAGTGCTACATGACCGCTCGCACTGACAGCCTGTTGTCACCTCCATGTACTTTGAATTCAGACTAGTCTTGTTTGCGCTTAGAGTCTGTCTTTTGTTCCAACTTCTTGCAACAAGTGAAACAGCAGCAGCTTTAAATGAATGCTAGACGTTAACACAGATTGTAATATGTATGTCTGTTAGCGAGTTAAATATTATTAAGTGCTTTACATTTGCGACTTTATTACATTATACTTAGACTTCTACCTCGCTTAGAAAGTATGTATGTCATGATTTAGTACAAGACAGGAGAGTGCTTTGTAGGGTAACAGGCGACTAGCGTTAGCCAGAGTAGTTGAGAAGATAAAGACTTGGTTATGTAAAAGCAAATATATATATATTTCTTAAATTATATAATATTCACACACTTTTATGCCTAAGGAATGTTTCTGGTTCTCAGAAAATCACGACACGTGAACTGAACAACGCAGTAAATTTGTTCAACTCTCTCCACCTTGCAGTTGCGCTTATCTGGATTGTGTTTCAAGCAGTCTGAGTGGAATGCCCATGCCAGTCGATGAAAGCATTAATGGGGTGCTTCTTGTCATCCTTCGGCTGCTTATACGCAATTCTTCCGGAAACCGCGGCCTTTAAAATAAGTAACACCTAAATTGAGAACATACACAAGAATGCAATTATGTTCACGAATGAGCTACTCTAACCGAGTATATCTTCTTTTTCTTTAACTAATTATCCTCTTCTTTGTAGGACTTACACTCCCAATGTCTTGGGTCAGTGGTGTGTCGAGGAGCAAGGAAACTCTGGATCATGGCGTATCTAGGGTGGGTGAACAGCTCAATGTCTGGTATGGTGGCGAAGAAGAAGGAAATTAAATGTAATGAAAGGAACGATAGAAAAATTCGCTGATTAAATTATCCATTGCCGTATTCGCCTAAAGATCGGGGAAAGCCGCGAAAAACCTTCGGTCAGATTGGTCGTTCCCGGCTGTTTGAGTCCGCGACCTCCCGAATGTAGCAAGATACGTCACTATAGCCTGAGTCATCCCTCTCTGTATCCGAAAAATATCGTGAGTAAACATAATAGCTCTAAATATAATTAAATTACAGGTTAATCTGCAAAGTGTTCACTTATGGCAAGAACGCATCCTTATTGGTCTAACGTCAGCATCCATGTTCGTCTTCAGAGCACAAATAAAATAATATGTTGTGCTAAGGACTTCCGCAGAGGCAGTTTTACACGAGATATTTTATCTATTCTGATTACTGGTATTCACTTGTCCTTGGAGGAATATGCTGACCTCAATACTACTTTTTTGGGTGTCGCCCGCGGTTTTGATTCTGTCTCACTAGCTTTACTTTTTACACGCATGGCCCATTTAGGCTACGTTTTGTAGCCTTTTTGTATCAGTCTTTAAGGAACGCCGCATTACTGTGTGTTCTGGAAGTATTGAGATCGGTCTCAGAACTATTAGTACAGGACTGCCCCTAGGTTCTTGTCTTATTGTTAGTAGATTTTATTACTGATATAGATATCTAATTGGAGATGGAACTTCCCCTACCCGTCTCGTGATTTTCTCGGATGATACGGTGCGTCCCCAAAAAATAACGATATTATTTAGTTTCATAGGCGTTTCAAATGAAGCTCTCGTGCAAGAAAGTATATCTGTTGTTTCCTGGAAACTTGGTTGCACTTTTGAGGAGCTGCATGAGCACATCTGATATATCCCAAGAATTCGCGAGACAGGAAAGAAGCCCACGTACTTCCGCTCGTTGTCAATGTTGAGTTGAACATTGTACGGACCAGTGTTTGACAGACTCTTGTTTCACTCGGAGAAGCAGAAGGTGTACAACATCCAGGTAATACATCACTTAAAAGGGAAAAATCTTGCACCCCAGATGGAAATGTGTACTAACCTTTGGGAGGCAATTGACAATGATAATCTGTTCAGACAGCCTTCTCTGTTCAGACGAGGCCACATTTCACACTTGTTTTGTGAAACGCTACTACTCCCGGATACGGAACGACAATAACTCCCATGAGGTGATACCAATGGAAACCACCCGAAGTGAACTCTTAACTCGGGATGACCCAGACTAAAGTTTCTAGACCATTCATGTTCGTGGAGTAAACGATAACAGGAGCAAATTACCTTTACGTGATTGACGCGCAGGCTGATGAAATTTTCAATGACGATGTTTTCCACCATGACTGAACTCCTCTACACTTTATCATTGTACGTGATTACCTCAATCACACGTTCATAGGACGATGGATTGGTAGATGTTCACCGTCTGGTCTGGTCCCTTGTGTTCAAACCTGTTTCAGTTGCATGAAAGTATTGTGGAGGCGGTCAACGGCATCACACCCGATCAACTGAAGACAGTGTTCTGAGCTACGGAGAAGCAGTTGTCTATTTGCATTGACATGAAGGGTGTCCACATTGAACTGTAATGATATGTAATGTTTGACATAAGACATTTCTACCTTTGATATGTTAAATAAGCTTTTCATAAAAACCTATCGTTACTTTTGGGACACCCTGCATAGTTTTATGCGTGCTCGGTGTCACGATAGCTAACCCTCGTGATTCTATGGTCAACGTTGTGAAAGTCTTGATGGAATAGAAATACTGCCATCGTCTCACGGTAAACGTCGTGAAAACGTTTATTCTTCGTTTTTCTCGTAAACACCGACAGATTTGTCTTTCACCAGTCCGCTGGGCTCACAAAATGCGCCAGAAGTTATCAAGCTCGTTTTCTGGGACTACATTTGATCGTTGGTTTAAATGAAGCGCACAAGCTACGTCAAAGTTAGACAGCAAGTTCAACTTCTTTCGTGCTTTGTAATCGAAAAATTGGGGTTCATTACCTCGGTGTGCTCTTACGCTTGTGTAAGACCGTCATACAGGAGTTGAATATTTAAGGTATATTTCTATGGTGCGCACTCACATATGGCGCTTTATTGTCATTGCAGGTTTCCCTCAATCACTTTCTCCTACATGTAGTGGGGTAAGCACATTCTACACTTATATTAATGCACAGTTGCTCTTTGGAATGTTCCACCTTTCCATTATTTCCTAAGTTACAACCGTTATTGGAAGACTGCAGAGAGAAGTTACGCACGGAAGTTGTGATCTTGCCATCCTGACAGCCAACTGTTTCAAGCTACTCATGCCCAGTAATTTACAACGCGGCGTGACATATTCTTGCTATACCTTTTCGTATACTACGGGTCCCTGTACTATATCGAAAGTGAATGCGTGTGTATATGTATTAGATTATCCTGTTGCCTTTCAGGAAGATTTATTATTCCACGCTAATTTTTCCACCACAGGTGATAGACGCCTGGCATTTTTACTAATGGCTGTCGGCAAGTAGACCTATCGCGAATGGGATCGTTATTTTTGCACCATAATTGGAAATAAATCGTAACTTTCGACTCCCAGGCTTGTGGTCGAATTATTTCGGAGAACCCTTTGCTGTTCATTAGATGCTAGAATTTCTTTGAGATATGGAGATCACAACGGATTGTTCACACCGACTATTTAAACTGATAACTCACGTTTCTACAGCGCAACAATTGGTGTGTGCGGGCACTTAAATCACATTACCGTGCTTCAGGTTCTCGGAAGAGCTATATGCCGAGATTCCGAGTTATTCTTGAATCGTTTGCGCTCTTTGCGACATTTTTCCAGCAGATATACAATCGCGGGAGCTTTATTAACCAGTAGGGACTTTTTTCAGTCCAAATGGCTACATTTGGGAAGGCTTTACTCACACAAAACTTTTTTGTTCTTGTCTTCTACCAATACAACCTCTAAACCGCCCTTGGATTGCTGCTTTAAGTTTTCCTCGACATATTTTTTCAGCCTTCTCGGATGCGTGTGGGACATTTTCATACCCCAGTTAAACTGTTCAGTTACAATTCCCGGTCGACACCTTGTTGCCCTGTGATCAAGAGGCCGCTTTGGACCATCTCGTATTAGATTTTCAGAGTGTGCTGAATAACGTTGCGAGGTTTTACGACAATTTACATTCTGTAGTGTAAGTTTTTGAGTGTCAGTAAATTACTTGTTACTGGATGATAAGAGGTTTTTCCAGGCAATTTTTCCGTCAGCTACAGCGTTATGGTTGTTTTTTTTCTACTAGCTTTCTCCATGTACGTACGTATGAATGTATTAGGCTTTATGTAGCTTTTTATTTCCGGTTTTACAATCTACAAACGTTTTCCGGCACTCAAGACTACAGTTTTTAACATCTTTGTATTATATTTCTCCATTCTGGCCTGTTGGATCATAAATTTTCCAATCCACCATTGCCTCTCTGATTCCTTGGCTATAACTTTAGCTTTATTAAAATACAAACAAAAAGAAAATTCTGTCAATTAAGAGTGTAAAACCAACTCTTTCATAATTTAGTACAAAATTTCATATAAATGTTTATGCAGTAAACACTAAAAAGGAAGCTATAACAGTGCAATGAAGCAGCTCTTGCCTCAACACTATTTTACATAGTATCAGTATTGTTACTAAAAGTCAATCACTTTCGAGAAGTAGTGGTAATGTAACCATACATAATGCTAGTAGAATAGCATCACATAATTCTTTGCGACGTACAAACAGCACCAAGGAAAATCTTCGGCGGATTTTGTATCGTTTTCTGGAGTCTTTTGAGACGTGTCCTTCAGCTTACCTATCGCAGAGCGTGGTGACTTAATAACACAGCAATAAGCGGGAAAAGAGGGGAGGTTGATGCCTTTGCTCTTTCTGGTGTTATTGAAACCAAAACATGTTTGACTCAGAAACAGTCATGTCGTATACAAGCGAAATTACTCGTAAACGTATCGTGGGTATGTGGGAGGCTTGTCGCACTGTTACCGCAATTACAACGGCAGTGCATAAGTGCTTTTATAGTAAACTACTGTATAAAAATGCTTTAGGAAAGTGGGGAAGACGGACTACACAATCGTCAAAAAGTGGGCAATCCCCGTAGTACATCTGCAAATGATGATATCGTTTACTGAATGCAGATTACTCTTTTGTTACAATTGATTGATCATGTGTAGAAACTAGAGATAAATATGTACATGTATATTGGTTTACCGAATATGACATACATATTATAGCAATAAAATTGGGTTATAATTTTTGTCTATAATGCTGTTGTATTCCTAGGATCAGCAATATGTTAGTAAAGGTATATTAACCAATTATAGTTTGAATTAGAGAGAACACATACTGCTTTATGTATTTATTATTTAGTTACGTTTGCTTCTATGCAGCAACAAGCATTGATACCACTGTGAGAATACAGTTCTGTTTATTTCTTGTTATAAAGTATTGATATGTATTTAATGAATACCATTCAAGCTTTAATTTGAAAACCTTCTCACACTGCACATTCTACATTTCGCTAACCTGGGCGCTCATCAAGCTTTCCCCTTAGGTTTTAACCCTTTCAAAGGCGTGTCCTGTGCTAGCCGATAAGGTATGGGCTACCTATCACGATAAAATGGCTGCATAACAAACTGAATGCACCCACTCTACCTCTTTCTCTTTTAGCCAATACGATCAAGAGCGTAAACATATATTTCGTATCTACGCCATTTCATAACCTTTGTTGAGGTTATTGGTGCAACTATGTAGCAGAAGGACTGGTGCAACCTTGCACCGTGACCTAAAGCAACCAATGAAGTGCCCATGGCTTCTCAAGGCCACGTACAACAATAAATAATGTGACGTAGACGCGAAGTCCAGTGAGATTTTCTTTGGCGCTCTTTGTACGCACTGTAACCACAACCTAAAAGTACTGCTGTTATATTTTCTCTTCCCATTTACTTCGGAAATTTTTATATACAGTTTTGTACCTTGTTTATTATGAATTACAAATAATTTCATCTTTTTGCTTGTACCAAGGACCTTATTTCAAAAGCAAATAACTAATGCATCTCCAATGATTCAGTAATATCATCAATAGTTTTGGACATATGTAAACTTCCATTTCCCGCTGTAATCCAATTTCCTTTTAGAATTAATTTATTAATTATTTGCTATATATTTCAATGCTGCTATTCGTAAAAACTAATGAGTAATACTCATACCAGCTTTTATACAAATTGCCAAATTCATATAAGAAGTTATACCTCTATAGTACTACACTGAGAAAATGGTACAGTGATTATGGCTTATACCTTTTACTATACACATCCCTTTCTATACAACTTTGAATTTAATTTGAGGTTTCATCTTAACCGTAAACATCGATATCTACAGCGCGTTAATTTTAAGAGAATTTGCAGTTTTATTAGTTAAATTGTTATTTATCTATCAACAAAAGTTATTTCTTTTAAAATTTAATATCAGATTTCTGAACTAATTTTTGTTATGTCCCATGCGCTTACGTGAAACCTTTTCCAAAACTCTATCTTCGGTGAAATCTGGATAACCAAATTTTTGGTGGATTACAACAATAATTGTCAATCTCCCAAACGTAAACGTTACAGAAAGTACGAGGGCCATTTGACAAGTTTTCGAAATGAAGCTCAAAATTATCCAACATATTTTTAAAATTGTTATCTTTTAACACAGCCTCCCTTCACATCAATGCACTTACTTGGTCCATCGTTGTCTATGACCTTTATCCTGTAATGAAAGTCAGATTCCTCCAGGTCTATCTGCGATTTAAGTTCTTCATCGGACGAAAATTTCTTTGCACTAAGGAGCTTTCTTAGTTTAGGACGCAGATGGAAGTTATGGAGCTAAGTCTTGAAATGAGGTGGATGTGGCAGCAAATGCAACAACGTATGTATGGGAGAACAATGTCTTAATTACTGATGGGACGATCCCACTATTTCTCGATAATCTATACTTATACTGCTTTTTGAGCACCGTAACTCGATTCTTACTTTATAAAAAGCTTGTTCGCTGAATCATGTTCTTAGTAGTAGTTTTCTGTGTATAAACAAATGTAACCAATTTTGTGTTGTGTACAAATTCCGAAATTGTTCCTGTTTGACTTTTCCAATTGACAGCAATTTTTTATCTTGATATTTCTCCTATTGTTAGTAAAGACATAATGATGATTATAATAATAATAAATAATTTCCTTTCTTCCCTCTTTATGCAACTATATTTTGTGCTGAAAACCTTCTTTTAAACGATTTGTTTCCCATAGAAAAGCAAATACTAGCAATTCTTTAATCTACGTTCTGGAAAACATGTATAAGCTAATATATATTTTTCATGAAACCCAAACAACTAAAACTAACAAATATTTCTAAGTGTTATATTCCCTCACGCCTTCATTTTGGATTTGTTTCTTTTGGATAGCCAGATTTTGGTCACCGCAATAGATAAGCGTAATGGCTGAGAGTGAGTCACCAAGCCAGACTATTGCAGAAACGTGATTTAGTGCGTCAGCTTCATTCACAGCTCAGTTAACGCTGCGCGTTACACGATTACCCCTACTCCTTCCTCATTGGTTTCCATGTTTTTATGCAGACAATGAGTCTATGGAATGTTGCATTGATTCAACCACAGGAGGAGCAGTCAAGATCTATCAAGAACAATAGTCCAGCAACTCTTTGGGTACACGTGCAAGGCATTAATGTGCAGTCTCGACTCTTTTCATTCATTATCTAGAATAAATTTAAACGCAAAACTTTCAATAATGTAAAACTTAAGTATTTAAAAGTATCGAAAACTATCGAATGTTTATTTCAAAGCATTAGGTATACTTCGATACCACTGATATCGAGGGTATCGAAGTCCCATCTCTAGCCTTGATGGAAGATGACTTTCTTCCTTGCCAAAACCGGCCTTTTCTCTTGGCCTTCAATTGGTCCAGAAGGTTAGCATAATAAGCTGCGCTGATGGGTTTTCCAGGATAAGATAACCAATTAGCAGCACACCTTGGAATCCACACTCTTTAACTTCCTTATTGCAGGAGAATCTTAGTGCTTCCAATGCTTAGACTGACGTAGATCTGATTTGATTTTGATTCGATGCTTCCAACTTGCAAATAATTATAAGTTTTCATGTCAAACTTTTTTCTAAAAAACACAATTTCCCTGAATTGCCCAGAGCTTCAGAAGTTTTAGACACCTACATTCGAGGATCCTGCGGTGCCATGTCTTGTACTTGATATCTGTTGTGGGGGGTTTTGGTCTTCCGCTGTGTGCGTCATCTTCCAAGCTTCCAAACTGCATGGTTTTGTAATTGGTTGACAATGGTGGTACAAAATCCTCTAGAGTGATTTTATATTGGTATGAACTTTTTTCGTATTTAAACTCCTTACTACGAGGTACCTAATAATCACAGGATGTTCGGCAGTTTGCAAGCTTCTGGCATATACGTCTGCATTTTAATAATAACAGCTATGGTTACTATGATTCTGGAATTATCTCTATGTTATTACACAAATATTTTGAGCCAATTGTGGCTCTTCTTTCACCGAGTGGCCGTTTTGCAGAAATGGCCGTAGTTCTTTTATGTACTTGCAATCATGAACGACAATTTTCGGCCCCTGCTTATTATTACGCCGGCACTCTGCCTTACACCAGTAGTCGGCCACACCAGGTTTCTACAGCGCTCGCCAGGTTGTGTCCTCTCCACTAGTATAAGTAGTGCTTATGTTGCCTCCAAGTCATCCTCACCTGTCCTTCCTAGTGCGTACCCCGAGCGATGCATCAAGAGAAAAAAAGAGTGACAGTTCTCGACGATCAGCGAAAAATGACTTTTTCTTGAGCTTCGTGTCTGGGAGCGGCCGTCTCCACACTTTTCGGCCTTGTCTAAATTATCTATAATATGTACCTACTTTTGGCGTAGGTAAAATTTTAAATTATTTTTGTGTGTGGAATGGCATTTAATATCTCGTGGAAGCGAGTTTGTATAATATTATCGCGTGTTAAATTTCATTAAAATGGCAGATGTTGTGTGAGAACAAATTCAAATGCAATCTGCTTCAATTGTAACATATGTTTGTTTCTACATATGAGTTAATATATTCAGTACCTTTGGTGCTGTATGGATTGTTACTTTTATTTAACGCTGCTTTAAATCCTTGTTTAGTTCCTTTAAGCTTTGGTAGTATAAAACAATTATTACTCTTGGGGAATGCTTTATTTCCAATGCATTATATAATTGGCCCGACATTTTACTTTCCTAGTTTATTTATTTTTAAGTAATTGCGACTTCTATGCATCGAGCAATTCTAAATTGGCCTTGCAACAACGTTACAGTTTTCATCAAAGTCTGCTGGATTTGAAACAAACCTTCCTCGGAAATTTTTAAGCAATCTATGGTCATTCCGAGAACTTTAAAACGATTCTCGTATAAATAATTTATGAAATTGAATTTAATGTTTAGTCTTGCTTTCCTATGAATCAGGAAAATCATTAATTCATATAGTTGTATACTAGTTTTCTAATACACTAGTACTTCTTACTAAACAATTGAGTAACTCCTGCAAAGAGAAAGCCTTCTAGACCGCCTCTACGGTCGAATGGTCATCCGTTCTGGCTTCTCAATCCAGAGGTCCTGGGTGGGGCAACAATTTGTCTTCAACGAGAGTCTGAAAATGTGAATTTTGGAGTCAATGTGATCGTCTTTAATAGTAAAAGGCTATTAAAACCAACATTAATTAAATATACAGTTCAGCGAGCAATATCATCAGCTGTTTCTCGGGTCAAAACCCCTTATGACCAAAGAAGTTGCAGTAGTACACAAACGAAACAGTTATAAGAAGCTTTTTTTATAAAACAATACGATCACTGGTTGCTCGTTTTGTACAAAGGGGGAGAGCGAAAAGCTATTTAGAGGCCTTTTTTTCATTTGCAGAAGTTTGCTTTACCTGTTGTTGGCACCATCTTGCACCTTGCCTTGTTCTAAACACCGGTCCTACGTGCATGAAATTGAAAAGAATGCTAATGAAAGCAACGAGAAGAGGAACACCTTTCCAAGCCATCTATCATCGCCCACGGGAGGTGCATGTCTACAGTATGCCCGAACAAGCACATATTTACAGCCACCAGCTGTCTCCAACACAGCTATTCCATTAAAACATTACGTTTTCATGCAGAAATGCACCTCGTCGCTGCGCTTTATTCCCTTCTTTTGGAGCGAAAATTGGTGTGCAGAAGAGGGAGATTATATTTTGTACCCAGAGACCCGCCAGATTCCAGAATAACGGAAATAACCAATTTATATGGCATCCTGCTTAAATGCAGAAGAAAAGCCTTACGCCTTATTGCGTTTATTGGTCCACTAATGGTTATTTTATGTCAACTGCAATAAAAGTTCGAGGCCATACGTTTTTACGTTCTTGAACTCTTTGTGCTAAAGTGAAGAAATATGTAAACTGTGCTTCTGCTTGTGGTGGAAATCCAAGAGATTTATGTTTTTAAAAGCCTTTGGTACTCAATCCATCGAGTGAAATTATTTTTCTGAATTCTTCAATTAAATCAGAGTTATGTGCTAAACATCTGCACAAGTAATAAAACCATGACCTCAGTTTTCTGTTAATTTTACGTCTTCTCGGATAAATTGATGTTATGATGTATAGAGAGCAGTAATGAGTACAAATATAGCATCATAAGATATATTGTCTCTGGGTTCTGGTTAATTACACGTACTTTTTAAATTCAGAACAGCTGAACTATGAAGCTTGGTCCGCTTTTAGTTCCACTTAGAAAAGATGCATGACAGCTTAATTGCCTTCCCTATAGCCTTCCTGAAGTGGAACAAAGGTAAAATAAGTATTAATTATTATGTTTATTATATTCACATGGCTTTCTCTACCCATTCTTCTGTAAAATGTTCTTACAAAAGCTTATTGTTCCAACTGCTTCACGCTAATCGAGATAAACACTTTCAGAAATGGTTTAATTCATTACCCATTCGTTTTAGGAAAAAAACTAAATTGAGTTTTATTTATGGACACTCTGTAATTGCTGTAGTTCTTAGCGTCCTATTCTATATTGGGCGTGAATGACTGGTAATTTTACTCAGAGGTGTCTTTATCAGACTTGAGGTTGTTTTACGTGCCGTAAATCTACGACACGGGACCACCGTCTTTACTTCTCTTCCGAAGGAAGCCATGCTAAGGATGTTTACGTCTGAAAAAAAAAATTCAGCATCCTCCGCCGGGTTTGAATCTGCGACCTCGGGGGCTAGATGCCAGCATGAAAACCGCCACTCCACGGAGAACGATATTTTAGGTAAAAGAGGAATACAGCAAGCCTAAGCGACAGTCAAGTCTTTTAAAAGCTTATCTACATCATGGGTTTGAAATTCCGTTCTCTTTGCACGACCAGGAGGAAAAAAAAGAGACTTAACAAGTTATAAATTACAATTCAAGCTAATAATGACACTCCCGGAAATGGTTAGTTTCATTCAAAAATTCCATATCGAGATTTCGTAGGAAATACTTTTTTCGAAATTCTGAAACCTCCCCCCCCAAAAAGTATTTTTAGAATAAAGGTTCGTATCTGTGGTTGCGAATAGCATAACTCAAATACAAAAATATATTTGAGTTAAATACGAAACTTTGTATTTAGCTCCAAGGATTTAGCTCCAAGGCCTTCCAAAGATATGACAAAGATTTTGAAGAAAACTCCCCATCCCAAACTGGATATTTTCTGGAAATAGCCTGCGAAGTCTTCATTCGGAGGGATTTATGTATATCTGCATATCTGGTATACGTTAAGCGATAGACGAAAACGTTAAAACCTAAAATCTAGATGTCTTTAAAACACATAAGTTGTTTCATAAAACATTTTTGCAGCATAAGCCATTTCCGATATATTCGTTATTAATGGTCGGATTCGTTCATTAAATTCTTGTTGATTTTCAGATGTTTCTCGCGATGCGGTGAATGGAATTTTAAAGTCAGCACATAGGGTCCAGTTCTTAAACGTTTGAATATCGCTATTCCCTTTGTATAGATATATAACGAAATGTGCAATGTAGCTATTGCTGCAAGGGTTTATGTAAGTTATAATGAAGTAGAGAAAAATAAGCTTTCATAAGCATGATTTGTATATACATTAATAAACAATAGCGTAGAGAATGCCATGTGAATGTAAGACATTGAATTTGGGTACAATAAGCGTTTCTCTCTTACAGTTTTAAGATTATACAAAATGTATTCAGAATGAAGAGGACTTCAAAGATTATTCCCAGAAAATTTAAGGTGCACACTTTGTTTGTCATAAAAATATGTTCCTTCAATCAAACTGGTTAGAGCAATTATTTAGAAAATCTAAAATAACAAACATTTTGGCATGTAAATGGCAGTTTCAGTGGGGGAAATTCGTAATGAATCCTTGAAAGATCTGTCCGTCCTTGTAGAACTTGCGAAATGCGATTGTTGCATTTGATGTTCAACGATATGTATATAAGTCCGTCTCATTTGTTCTTATTATTCAAATTGTTAGTGGTTTAATAAGTAACACACCTCTTAGGTTCTCTAACCGAGCGGGATGGCTCAGGCGGCAACGTCTGTGGCCCGCTTTCGGGAGGTCGTGGATTCGATTTCCGTGGCCAACCTTCGTGGCCCACACTTTTTTTCGGGGGTTTCTCCGGGTCGCTAGGCGAATGTTGAAAGTGTTCATTGCATCTCCCGAATTTCCTGACCCTCCACTTCACCTCCATTCTCATTCCACTTCATCATCTGCTCGATGTTTCAGGGTTTCAACGGGAGTCTCGGCGTTGCATGGCAGGTGAAAAGGATGCTCTATGTAACACCTATCCCCGCAATGTAGGGGTCACAGAGTCCCGGGCTGTGCAAGGCTGTAGGGAGGAGAAGAGCAGGTTGCACTAGCTGTCACCCGGGAAGTTTCAATCTGGAAAATGTGGTGCCTGCTGGTTTGGTCGTCGTCTGTCTCCTCACCTCGCTCCTCCCTTCCGGGGGCGCCCCGTCAGGGGCTTAGGCACAAAAGATTTCCGTAAGTCGAGTTGCTAAATTCCGCTTCTAGTCCTAGATTCGTTATTACTTACCTATTGTGAGTAGAGAAATTATTGCATTCCACCCAAAAATTCCATGCCAAGGTTTCAAGAAATACACGTTATGAATTTCCACGAATATCTTTTTTTTCAAAAAAGGATAACTCGGACCTTTCAAAGAACGGATAACTAAAATGAACTAAGATTCAATTAAATACAAAACTTGGCATTTGAAGATTAGCACCTTCAAAGGATGAGACGCGAAGGCTTTCAAGAAAATCCTCACTCAAAACTACCCTTACATGGAGAATGTCTCATTATTTTATATTTTCACAAAAACGGCTCTAAGGAGCTATTAAGATACTTGCATAACAAATAAATTGTGTATCTTGATTTCTACTAATAGTCTGTGAAGATCTTTACATTTTGAGTGACTTTTGCATACTTAGTAAACGTAAAAGATACAGAACATTTTAATAGCAAAAAATATATGTTAAGACAAGCAGTTTATGTGAAATAAATTTTATTATTGCGTTAATTATTTCCGAGGTAATCTTTGAAATTGATTTGAGTTTCTAAATACTTATAGATTCTCAAGTGCTAAGTAGCTATTCATAAGCAATCACACAGCGATTGAAGAAGGTGATTTGTTTACGTATTTTATTTATGTAATTTATTCGCCTCACGCTTGGGAAACCAACTTGAAGTAGTTATTGTCTTTAGGAGTTTGTTGTTGAAGTTTGCACTATGCTTTGGGCATTTATTTGAAGTTGATTACATAATGGTTACTGTTGTTACGTAATATGCTGCTACGTATGAGAAGCTGATTTGAAAATGTATATTTTGTTGTTATACCCCAAGTTAAAAAAAAATATTACTTAACTATGTTGTTAAACTGACAGTATTTATGTTTATGTTTGCCTCGGCTGCGTCAGTAATGTTTCTCTTGGGCAGGGTGTGGTGCGACAAGAATGTAGGCTTACACAGATTTTAAGTTTAAATTCACTTCTTTTTATTAATCCTTGGCACAAATTAAATAGCACTACACTGATTTTAAGAGCTGCGAGATTAATACTTGCACTTTGTTAATGCATATATTTGTTTTTTACGATTCACACGAATACGTAATATTTCTTTAGAGAACACATCTTCCATCCGGTCACTGCCAAGGTCGTATAGCAACTGAACTGTTTCAGCCGTCAAAACCCGTAAGCTTCTGTATTTCAAGTCTCTGATTGGCTAATTCTAGTCCAATAGAATACCTGGATTTAATTAAAGCTTTTTCTGGCTGTTGATTGGCTATTTTTAAGCTTTCACAAAATTTACATTATCGTTGCTCTAATAATGACTAGTAATATTCAAACTCTCAAACTCATTATTGCCTCAACGTTGCCTTATTGTTACCTCATTGTTAGTAACTTTAAACTTATTATTCTCACAGCTTTTGCATTATTAAAGCATGTAATATATTCACATAACATTATTAAACACGTTTACAATAATATAAGCATTTGCAATGACTGTTACATACATTTTAAAAATTATTATATACATTTGCTTCCAGGCGGGCTGTTATTGAATTTACTTATCATATAATTTAATTGAAATTATTTAAGTGTTAAAAAATACTGCCTCACGATCCATTTTTAAAATGGGCTGACTATGCTGTGTTTTATACCTAGAACTAAGGGGATAAATTTGTAATGAAAGTTTATCTGTATTGACAAGAAGTATAAAAGAATAAGCTTTTGTAAAATAGGTTGCAGAAGAAAGAGCAGGGAATGTCATATTAATGCAACACAATCTTTTTTTATTTGCAACAGAAAACATACCACATAAATCCCCAATTCATTAGCTAAATACAAATACATACCCTTTATTCGACATAGTCTCCGTTCAAATATATGAATATACCGCTGCGATACATTCAGATAGGTTGCTTCTCAGCTACGTCCAGATTTCACCTACGACCTCCTGATTGGTGTCGTATCGCCTCCCACGAAGTGATTCTTTAAGGATACAAAACAAATAAAAGTTAGATGGTGCAATATTCGGAATGTAGGGTAGATGAGGAAGCAAGTTTTGTGATTGCTTCATGGGTGCGCAGGCTTATGTGCAAAACTACCAAGTTAAGGAGGATGTTGTTGGCACCATTATGCGGACGAATATGCAGAAACTGTTTGTTAATTTGATTCTTCAGATCCTCAGTATAAACTTCTGAGGTTATACAAGCCGCAGGCAAGGTGTCAGAGTCAATCCTTCCGAATCCTTGAAGATTAAGGCTGGGGGTCCTGACTTGCACTTTTCTTTCGAGGAAAATTCTCTGCAGCTACTTTTTGGACTTTTGATATGATCTCAGGCTTAAAATAATGAATCCATGTGTCATCCCTCGTGAAAATTTGGACAATCAATCTTCGTTAATCTCATCATATTGAAGGAACTCTGCACAAACTATGCTCCTATTTTCGTCAGTTAGGCACCTAGGTGACTACTTAAAACAAAACTTTGAATAGCCTGAGTGGTGGATAGTAGTATTGGCAATACTCAAAGATATGCTAAGTTGAATAGTTACTTCTTTGGTTGTTATTCACTTATCGTCGCGAATAAGCCCATCTTCGCGTTGAACAGATGCATGCAGCCGTCTCCTACGTTGAAGATCTCACAGTTTCGCTTTACCTCGTTGTGACGCCGATGTTCTGCTTACCCAACGACTGACTGTACTCCCCTCCATTGCCTATCTCCAATAGACATTTTTAAGCACCTACGAGTTTTTGCAACAACTTCTAATGGAGATTAAGGCATTTCAGTCTTGCGAGGAAGACAGAGCATCTCATCTCGGTTTAGGACGACTGTGCGTAACAAAGTCTACTCGGTGACAAAGCTCCCCTCAAGACTCATGAAAGACGCTTTCTGGGGGAATCTCCCTTTGTGGGGTTTCCCATTAACCCAATCCTTGCTTTCCTGAGGAAATCCCCACACAGAATTCATTGGTATCTCTCATGTAAATTAAGATTTATTTTGGGTGATGGACTGATTATTTTGGACATAGCCAAGGATCTCCAGCTTAGTACTATGGATTTTTATTTACGAATAAATTAAGACACATCCCAATGCAGAAAGATAATGTCACTTTGCCTTCTATACTCAGGAATCCTAACTAGTGGTCCTTACATCACGATGCATCCTTAACGAATGGAACATTGTTCGAGCATATTGTTCGTTTTTCTAGTAGCGTACCTTGTTCTTCTCGATACCTTACACCACTACCTTCTAGGAAAGATTTACTTTATTGCACTTGCTCCATCTCTCGGTTCCTCTATCTTAGAAGGGAATTACCCCAACTGGGTAGGCTCGATTTCTTTCTAAATGTACATATAGGTAGAGTCTACAAAATACTCTAAAAGTTATTCCGGCAGTTTTCCCGCCTGTCGCGAGATATCGTGAAGCGAAGCGGTTCGAAATTTGAATTCACATATGTCGTTCTGGCATGCATCCCGATTCTGGCTGGACACTATTCCGAAGTTTATACTATCATACTGACACTGTAAACTTTTTGTAACCTTTACGCATGTTAGGGCTATTTTTTCACTGACCTTATCGGTGATAATGTGGGTTTGAAACAAAGTGGTCTTGACACAGCATCCTGAGAGGGTACAAAACTTTTTACATTGATCTTCTCTCTCTCACACACACACACACACACACACACACACACACACGAACACACTTGGAGGACATTTCGGGAAGTCCGTCCCTACTTTTCACTAGTGTATCCACGCTTTTGCCATGCCATAATACATCAGCATAACTTTCAAGATTGGTAAACTGAGCTGGTAGTAAACAGCAGAACACAATTTCATTATAACAGCCTATCATGTAGATTTCGCGTTGATTCAATGGCTAATATTTTATTCCTGAACAGTTCTTCTAGTCTTTGGATTACAATTTTATAGTATTTAAAAACATACGGTAAGACTTGCGCCAATTTGCTTGTTTTTGGACGAATTGTTTGAGTCACAATTCCCCTGTTGCGTGACTTCCTTGTTACCTTTTTCGACATTATCATCAATCTGTCCACTCTAACACTCCAAAAGGAGTAATGTGTCGTTTGCTAACTTCAGGCGCACACCTACTCCTTATGTTTTGCTTGTTAGCGCAGCACGGAATAAGTGCAAGTTTCGAATCACCATATCTCGCGACAGGAAAAAAAAATATCAGTATGACTTTTTAATCGACCAAATGCCCATCGAATTTAGAAATAAATAGGATCTATCCATTTGGGGCACTTTCCTTATTAGTGTGTCCCTTGGCGATTCTAGCAGAAGACGAAAACTGACGTCGATTATTGAAGTATCGGTATTGTCTTCCTTTATTGGTGCTGGTGCCTTGCCTAACCTAGTATGTGTGCCAGTTACATTTTTAAATATTTTTCGGCAGTATGTTCTAGTTGGGAAACGAAATAGATGTGCAAACCATACGTAAGAGATAACAGTTCTCCCTTCACTCACGAGTTATACTGTATCATGTTGGAATAATGTAAAAGCTAAGCACTGCAATTGAAAACAGTAAGAATATACACTGTGTTAGCAAACGCAAAATAACTATAATCATTCGACAGTATCTTAATTTTTCGCTCTCCTGTTAGTCATTTATTTTACTGCGCTACAAATGTAAACATATTAATTTGATATTTTACTTAATTTGCGATAGTAAATACGTTATAATTTTGACAACAATAAACGCAATGAATGAAAGGGTGAACGATGTCACAAATAAAACTTTAAGTCCATTTATTCTCAGTGAAAATTAAATTTCATCCTGAGGAATTACACCACGAGTAGTATAATAGAAGCACATGATAAACACGCCTACGTTTGTGACGAGAGAATTAGATTATTTATGGAGCTACTCCATTACATGAAACGTTAGTATTTATAAACAGCACTGAAAGAACATTATAATTAAATATTATTTCCATTTAAAACTGTTTAGATATTTATAATGTAGAAGCAACAGGATCCCAAGCAGGTTATTCCATCGATATTTATTGTTGTACTTAATAATATACGTGTAAAAATAGGCATTGTAAGTCAGGGGTGGCCATTCCTAGGCCTGTCAAGACGCTTTGAATGACCTGCAGATAATTCAAGAGCCGTCTTATTATTACCTCTTCCTCTTGCGAATCTGAAAAGAGTAACATTTTGCATTTCAGAGGCTGAGCATCATAAATACTCCTCAACCTTGCAAATGGAATTTATGGAAATCCAAAACCACTCAGGACTTTACGCTAAATTTAAAGTGTATTATGGCTCACCTAATTGCAATTTGACTGAATTTTGGAACTATGTCCTTCAGGCCGGATTCCTAAAATTCACGATCTTTCTATAAGGCTCGTGTGCAGATTTGGCTCCGCATACTTTTGTGCCATAGGTGTTACTAAGGATAAATAACGTTAAGCTATTACAGATGCGTATCTTACTAATACACTTGCTCTGTGTACATAAAATATGTTACATTTATATTGTAGAGTATGTGTGTGCATTGTCGCGTCGGACACATTATTGCTGTGTAGAATGACATTGAGCTAATTATTTCGTTTGTGAATCTGAATTCTTCTCCGGCGCGCCATTTCCCACCAACTCCTAGTCAGGGGGGGATGAAAGCAAGTTGAGGGCCGAACCTCTTTGTCTGATAGCGTGGGTCAGTGAGTAGCGAGTCTAGTGTGTGTGTCTTCAGAGCGCGTGGTTGTGTGTAGGAATGCGTGTTACCGTGTGTGTGTGTGTGTGTGTGTGTGTGTGTGTGTGTGTGTGTGTGCGTGGAGCATCTCCCTACAATGTTTGTCTGTAACATGTGAATTTGTGTGTTATGTTATAAATATCCCACGCCTGCTTTGTGCAGCACGTTCCTGGCATCTCTTGGTTGCCACTGATGCTACATCCCCCACTGTTTATGCCGGGGTGACTAAATTTAATATTTTATCTGCAAAACCTTTTGGCCTCACTCCGGTGATAACAATATTACTTTCTCTACTCTCAAATCCTTATTAGTGGGTATACAAATTATTCTTACGAAATTTTATTTTACTATTTACTTCATCTTAATCGAGATAAAACTTCCGAATAGCTGCATTACACATTTCGTTATAAATATAAATGGAACAGCGATAGTCAAATGTTAAAGAACTGGGCACTAAATCTACTGGCCGTAAAATTCCATGCTCTCCGTTCAATCGCGAGAAACAAGTGAATATCGAAAGGACTTGAAAAGAATAACAAAATTATTTAACGCTTCCAACCATTAATAACGCAAATCTTGGAAATGGCCGAGTCCATAAAAATTTTTTTGAAACAAATTGTGCTTTAAAGAGCTCTACATTTTCTGTGTAGTAAGTTTTCTATTATCGCTTAACGTTTACCAGTTATACAAGATTACACAAAGTACCTTCCGAACGAGTAGGACTTCAGAGGCTATCAAAATATACATTTTATTTGTCATGTAAATATCCTTAACCCATTGTATTTTAATAAAAAAATTGAGAAAATAAACACTTTCAAGAATATTCCATGTAAAGGATAGTTTTTCTTGAAGTTCTCCGTGTCGTATCATTGGATGGTACAGAACCTAAATACCAGCTTTGGTATTTATCCGACTTTTCGTTTTTGAGTTATGCTGTTCAGACACAGAGAGACACGCGCATGGACCATTTTCTAAAAATCTTATGTGTTATATTTACATGACTTTCTCTATTATCTATAGCTTACTAATGGGTATACAAATTATTCTTACGAACCTTTGTTTCCCATCTACTCCATTATAATCCAAATAAACCTTTACAGAAATATTTATATTGCATATTACATTATAGATGCAAAGGGAATAACGATAGTCAAATGTTTAAGAACTGGTCGCTACATGCTGGCCCTAGAATTCCATATCCTTTCCTGGACATTGCAAAAAATACCTGAAAGTTCACAGAACTTTAAAAGACTGACCAAGTATTAACAATTCGAACCATTAATACTGGATATGTCCGAAATGTGGGAGGGATTTTCATGGAAATCCTTGTGTTGCATCTTTGGAAGATACTAAACTTAAATACCAAGTTTGGTATTTATCCGATTTTTCGTTTTTGATTATGCTGTACACCCACACACACACACACACACACACACACACACACACACACAGATCCTTTTATAATGTTTTTTATTCAGGTGATCTCAAAACGTGCATTTCTCGGTACCGAATTTTTGGGTGAAATACAATATGACTTCCCCTACTTACTATACGTAGTGGAGGAAATAAAAATACGTTTTTGGGTTAGGGGGCTTCTAAACGTACATTTCTTGTGAAATCTCAACATATAATTTTTGGGTAGCATACATTACTTCCCCCACTTACTATACGTAGTGGAGAAAGTAATAATGACATCTAATATTTAATTTACCTAATTGGTAAAGGAAAAGAAAGTCAGAAAGCCATATTTAGATGGCAGGTCTTTAAAACTCATTGGAATATTTTTGTTAATATTATAATGAGTAGCTCTATTCTAGTTAAATATGTTCTAATGGTGTTGTATCAAAACAAAAACATTCAAAATGGTTAATATAAATGTATTTAGATGGCCCTTCAAAAAGAATCCGTCAATGCACTCCCAAGTTCAAAATGTGTTGGCCACCCCTGTTGTAAGCGACCGTTGATAAACGATTCGTATTCTCTCAAACATTTGAGTATGCATAGATACTTTACGCATGCGCAGTCACTGGTGCTGCGGTTGCAAACGGTTCTTTCAAGTCAATTGGGTAGGAAATTGCCTGTGAGATGGACCGTGCGGCTACGCATCTCAGAAGACCACCTCTACAAGACGATGTAAGAACGATGTAGACACTAAAACCAAGCTTTAGATGTCTGAATGCTTTCCTGATTCACACACCTGGTTGGTCCTTGAGCTCCGCAAACAGCACTTATTTGGGAAGTTGTATAGGCCTCACGAGTAGCACAGAAGCCCCGTCCCTCAGTCTAACTATTGTCAGAGTAATTGCCCAGGATAGAACATGATTTTACCCTAGGTTTACCATAATAGTCAATATAAGACGAACTGCTTGAATGATTAAAATGTAAAGCCGTATTAAGTTCATACAAAAATTGTTTTTGGCTGAGCTGAAAGCATTATCAAGCTTTTTACCTGCCATCCATAAAAATGATTGTACCTTTTCCATTTACGAACTTTCTTACTACAGTAATAAAAATGCCCACATTAAGGCAATGTATCTGTGAAAATCCAAAGAAATCTGCGGTTCTTACTTTCTCTAAAACTTATATAGTAGGTAGGGAAGTATGGCATTTCACCCAAAAACTGGATACCGAGATTTCAAAGAAAATAAATGTCCTGAGGCGCCCTGAATCCATACAAAGCATTTTTGAAAATATCTTCTTGAATCTGTCTGTGAATAGCACAACTCAAAAACGAAAAGTTGGATAAATACCAAAATTGGTGTTTGGATATTTCTTCCAAGGATGCGACACAAAGATTTTGAAGAAAACTCCCCCACCCCTATTACCCTTTACATGGAACATTTTTCGAACATGTTGATTTTCTAAAACAATAGCTCTAATGATTTTGATTAAAATGCCATATATGAAAGATATTTACACGACAAACAAAATGTTTAACTTGAATTTCCAGGAAATAGCCTAGGAAGTCCTCTTCATTCGGAAGGATTTTTGTATAACTTGTAAACGTTAAGCGATTGACAAAAAGTGAGGCAGTATTTTTAACACTTAAATGATTTTAGTCAAATTACATAATATATAAATTCAATAACAGCTTAAAGCAATATGTGTATGTAACAATATATAAAAAGTGTATATTACAGTCATTGTAAATGTTTATATTATTGTATACATGCAATAATGTTATGTGAATGTATTACGTAATTTAATAACGTAGGAGCTGTGAGAATAATAGGTTGAAAGTTGCTAACAATGAGGTAATAATGAGGTTGCCTTGAGGCAATAATGAATTTGAAAGTTTAATGCTAGTAGTCATTCTTGGAGGAACAATAATGCAATTTTAGTGACAGTTTATAAAATAGCCAATCAACAACCAGAAAAAGCTTTAGTTCAATGAAGGTATTTTATTGGACTAGGATCAGCCAATCAGACTTGAAATACAGAAATTTACAACTTTAGGCGGTAGAAATCAAGTCAGTTGCTTATAGACAGCGCTCATAACTGGACGCGTTGGTTGTAGACAGTGTTTCTAACCGAACCCGAGTTGTATCCTCGAGAAATTTAATATATATTTTGTGAGAGACAAACAAAATAGCTTACATGTTAAAAAGTGCAAGTAATTAATAAAAAATCTCACAGCTCTCTCTCTCTGTATCAGTGAAGTGTTATTTAAATCGTGTCAAGAATTAATAAAAGGAGTGAAGTAAAATTATAATCTGTGTAAACCTACATTCTTCAGTCGCACCACAATCCTGCAAAGAGAAGCATGTCTCTAAAAATAATACTGACACAGCCGAGGCAAACATAAATATATAATATTTAAAGAAATAGTCAAAATTACATTTGGGACGAAGGCTACCGGAAACTCTTTACCATGCGTGCGGTTCGGCTCCCCAACAGTTGAAATACAATACAACTCCTACTTCAAACTGACTTTCCATACGTAGCAAAAACAAACCTCCTTCAAATTGGCTCCCAAAGCGTGAGGCATATAATACAACAAAATACACAACTTCAAAAGGTACCACACAAAAAATGCAAACCTCTTTAAAGCACAAGTTTTACCTCAAATAGTTTTTGTGTCCTAAGCCGTTTATGAGATATCCGTTATTAAAGTTTCATTTCTTCAATACTTTTCATTCTTTTAAAGTCCCATCGATGGGATGGAAACAGAATGGAATTTTAAGTTCCAGCGCATAGTGTTCAGTTCTTAAACATTTGACTGTCGCTGTTCTCTTTGTATTTATAACGAAGTGTATAATGTAGCTAACTGGCTATTTTTGCAAAGGTTCACTTGCATTAAATGTAGTAAATAGAAAAAAAAGTTTAGTTAGAATAGCTTTATATTCACTAACAAAGATAGAAGGTAGACAAAGTCATGTGAGTGTATCAGATCCGAATTTTTTCTGATCGCTTTGACTTTTTACCATATACTGAGAACATAAAATATTTAGTTCATGCTTTTTTTATCTAAGTCAAACCGTTAAGATACTAATCTTCTTGTTCGTAATTGGTCACTGTTCGATAATAAAATGTCCCTTCGAGGCTACGTTTATCGTATCGCTCCCAAGTTAATTTGAGCTTAGTATACAAACCTAAACAAATTGTGCAGACATTTCTTATTTTCCATTAGTTTATAAGAAGAAAGTCTGTATATAGTGACAATTTCAACTTTTTCAACATGCGAATTAACGAAAACCCATTAATTTAAACCGAACTATTTAATATTTTAACTGTGCACAACAAGTTTTAAGTATGTAGTTCTTAAATTGTAATTTCCGGCTGCAAATTTAAAATTAATAATTTATAAACTATGCTCCAAGGAGCACTTTAAATAGTGCAAAATGCTAGAGAAAAGAAATTGATAAAAATGGAGTCTAACGTTCAACCGGTGCTTTACCAAAATGGTACAGAACCGACAATTTGTTGATACTAAAAAATAAAATACAACCCTAGAATGAAACTATAAGTTATTAGTCTAATAAAATGCAAAACACAAAGAATAAAAGATTTTCATAGCTTTATTACCAAATTGCACATACACCTTGCTTGTTTTGCCAGATTAAACAATGATAGTGTGTGCTGTAAGTCACAATCTGTGTTATCCTGTGTAGATCCTTCCCTACGTATCCTTTAATACCTGAAGTGTCTTTACACTTGCGCAAGGTATCCCGTTGATCTTTGCAGCTCCTGCTCTATGGTGCGTCAGATAAGGCACACCCTAATAACGTTTTCTTACGTAATCGAAATGGATAGAATGTAATAGCTTACTTTTACAGGCTCTCCACTTTCCAGCAGTTACCTTCTATTCCTCTTTTCCAGAGTTTCCTATCCCCCATCGTCCTTCCAGGTCCATATTCAGCATGGCTGTATTTATTACTCCGTGCCGGGTCTCCGTGCTCTTTCAGGTTTATTACTCTCAGGTGCAGCTCAATTGAAGATACGTTTGGTCCGCCTCTCCTTCGTTGAACATGTCCGTACCACTGCAAAGATCTTTGTTCCATCAATAAGGTGTATATATTGTGGCGTTTATTGTATGTTGGAAATTATAGTAGTATACCTGGGATAGTTAAATATTCATAGTTTGGCAGCTTGTACAAAAAGCGCCAAAGAAAATCTCACTGCACTGCGACTATGTCACATTATTTATCGTTGTATCTGGCCTTGCGAATCTATGGAAATTTCATGGTTGCTTTAGGCCACGGTGCAAGGGTGTGCAACTCCTTCTGCTAAATAGTTGCAACACAACAAAGGTTACAAAATGGTGTAGAAACGAAACATATGTTTACGCTCTTGATCGTATTGGCTAAAAGAGAAAGAGGTAGAGTGAGTGCATTCAGTTTGCCATACAGACCTCACACCGTGATTGGTAGCCCATACCTTATAGGCTAGTGCAGGACACGCCTTTAAAACGGTTAAAAGCTAAAGGGAAATCTTTATGAGCGCCCAGGATGGCGAAATGCAAAATCTGTAGATTCAGGGGGTGCAAATTAAAGTTTGAATGGTATTCAATAAATATATAGAAAGGCAGCTATTTATAACGAAAATAAACAGAACTGCATTCTCACAATATCAATGCTTGTTACTTAATAGAAGCAAACATAACTAAACAATAAAAAAAGCATGTTTTCACTCAAATTGAAACCATAATTGGTTAATATACCTTTACTACCATATTGCTGATCATAGGAATATAACAGGATTAGAGATAAAAATAAAATCTGATGTGTTATACTCACATGACTTTCTCTACTCTTGTACAATCTAATTTTACAAACGCTTATTCTCCATATGCTTCATGTTAATCGAGATATCGAGATGTCAATCTTATTGGTAATATTCATGTAGATGCAAGAGGAATATGGTAGCTTTTAAGCGATAGTCAAATATTTTAACGCTGGTTGCTATGTGGCGCATTCCATTCTCTTTGCATGTCCAGGACATAAAAAAAAGTATTGGAAAATTTAAGCAAATAACAAGCAATATCTCGAAAACAGTTCACTCAACAAAAGAAATGTATATGACATAAGTTGTGTATTTTAACGCGATCTACATTTTTTGTGTAGTAACATTTTGTCTATCTCTTATGGTTTACCAGTTATGCAAAAGTCTTTCACAATGAAGAATACTTTTGGAGACATTCCCAGAAAATTCGAGATATACATTTCATTTCTCATGACATTATCTTAAACATATGATATTTTCATCAAAATCGTTAGAGCCATTTTTGAGAAAATTAAAATTTTCGAAAAATGTTCCATGTAAAGGGTAGTCTGGGGTGGGGGGATTTTCTTGAAAACCTTCGTGTCGCATCTCTGGAAGATACTGAACCTAAATACCAAGTTTGGTGCTTATCCAACTGTTCGTTTTTGAGTTATGCTGTTCACAGACACACACACACAGACACACACACGGACGTTTCCAAAAATGCTTTTTTTGGATTCAGGAGGTCTCAAAACATGTAATTCCGGTGAAATCTCGGTATCGAATTTTTTGGTGGAATGCAATACTTCCCCTACTTACTATACGTAGTAGAGAAAGGAATAACCCAATTCTATTTCCATAACATGTATATCATATTCGGTAAAGCATATGTATATACATATTTATCTCTAGTTTCTAAACACGATCAGTCGGTTATAACAAAAGAGTAATATGCATTTAGTAAACGAATATCATCTGCAGATGTTTTACGGGAAGTGCCCACTTTCTAACGAGTATGTAGACCGTCTTCTCCACTTTCCTGGAATATTTTTATCCAGTAATTTACTATAAAACACTTTTATGCACTGCCGTTGCAATTGCTGTAACAGTGCGACCAAACTCCCACATACCCACGATACGTCCACGAGTAATTTCGCTAGTATACGGCATGACAGGTTCCGAGACAATAAATGTGTTTTGGTTTCAATAACAGCAGAAAAAGAAAAAACATCAACCTCCCTATTCCCCCCTCCCTTATTGCTGGTTCAAGCCACCACGCTCTGAGATAGATAAGGTGAAGGAAAATGATACAAAATCCACGGAACATTCTTTGACGCTCCGTGTGAGGCAGTATTTAACACTTAAATAATTTCAGTCTAATTATATAACATATAAATTCAGTAACAGCCCGCCTTAAAGCAATATTTGTATGTAACAGTATATAAAATATTACAGTCATTGTATATATTTATATTATTGTAAACATGTGTAATAATGTTTTGTGAGTGTATTACGTAATTTAATAATGTAGGAGCTGTGAGAATAATAAGTTAAGTTTGCTAACAATGAGATAACAATGAGGTAACCTTGATGCAATAATGAATTTGAAAGTTTAACAATACTACTTGTGATTCTTTAAGCAATAATCAATCAACCAGAAAGAGCTTTATTTAAATGAAGATATTCTATTTGATTAGGAATAGCCAATCAGACTTGAAATACAGAAATTTACAAGTTTAGGCGGTTGAAATCTATTCAGTTGCCTGCAGACAGCTTTGTAACCGGATGCGAGATGCGTCCTCGAGAGATTTTAATACGTATTCGTGTGAGACGAAAATAGTTTGTGTTAAAAAGTGAAAGTAATTCATAAAAGAATCTCACAGCTCTCTATCAGTGAATGTTATTTAAGTCGTATCAAGCATTAATAAAAGGAGTGAATTAAAAATTATAATCTGTGTAAGCCTACATGCCTAAGTCACACCACAAGCCTGCCAAGTCATCCATGTCTCTAAAAATCATACTGACGCAGCCGAGGCATATATAATATTTAAAGAAACAGCAAAAAAAGTCTGATGTGTTACACTCACATGACTTTCTCTACTCTTGTACAAACTATTTTTACAAACGCTTATTCTCCATATGCTTTATGTTAATCGAGATATCGAGATGTCAATCTTATTGTTAATTTTCTTGTAGAAGCAAGGGGAATATGGTAGCTTTTAAGCGATAGTCAAATATTTTAACGCTGGTTGCTATGTGGCGCATTCCATTCTCTTTGCATGTCCAAGACAAAAAAATCTGATGTGTTACACTCACATGACTTTCTCTACTCTTGTACAATCTAATTTTACAAACGCCTATTCTCCATATGCATCATGTTAATCGAGATATCGAGATGTCAATCTTATTGGTAATTTTCTTGTAGATGCAAGGGGAATATGGTAGCTTTTAAACGATAGTCAAATATTTTAACGCTGGAAGCTATGTGGCGAATTCCATTCTCTTTGCATGTTCAGGACATAAAAAAAATGAATAACGAATTTGAGAAAAAGTATAAGTATTGGAAAATTTAAGGAAATAACAAGCAATACCTCGAAAACGGTTCACTCAACAAAAGAAACGTATATGACATAAGTTGTGTATTTTAACGCGATCTACATTTTTTTTGTAGTAAAATTTTGTCTATCTCTTATGGTTTACCAGTTATGCAAAAGTCGTTCACAATGAAGAATATTTTTGGAGACATTCCCAGAAAATTCGAGATATACATTTTATTTGTCATGACAATATCTTAAACATATGATATTTTAATCAAAATCGTTAGAGCCGTTTTTGAGAAAATTAAAATTTTCGAAAAATGTTCCATGTAAAGGGTAATCTGGGGTGGGGGGATTTTCTTGAAAACCTTCGTGTCGCATCTCTGGAAGATACTGAACCTAAATACCAAGTTTGGTGTTTATCCGACTGTTCGTTTTTGAGTTATGCTGTTCACAGACACACAGACAGACAGACACACAGACACACAGACACACAGACACACAGACACACAGACACACAGACACACAGACACACAGACAAGACACACACACGGACATGTTTCCAAAAATGCTTTTTTTGGATTCAGTGATTCTCAAAACATGTATTTCCGGTGAAATCTCGGTATCGAATTTTTGGGTGGAATGCAATACTTCCCCTACTTACTATACGTAGTAGAGAAAGTAAAAAATGAATAACGAATTTGAGAAAAAGTATAAGTATTGGAAAATTTAAGGAAATAACAAGCAATATCTCGAAAACGGTTCATTCAACAAAAGAAATGTATATGACATAAGTTGTGTATTTTAATGCGATCTACATTTTTTGTGCAGTAAAATTTTGTCTATCTCTTATGGTTTACCAGTTATGCAAATGTGGTTCACAATGAAGAATACTTTTGGAGACATTCCCAGAAAATTCGAGATATTCATTTCATTTCTCATGACATTATCTTAAACATATGATATTTTAATCAAAATCGTTAGAGCCATTTTTGAGAAAATTAAAATTTTCGAAAAATGTTCCATGTAAAGGGTAGTCTGGGGTGGGGGGATTTTCTTGAAAACCTTCGTGTCGCATCTCTGGAAGATACTGAACCTAAATACCAAGTTTGGTGTTTATCCGACTGTTCGTTTTTGAGTTATGCTGTTCACAGACACACACACACACACACAGACACACAGACACACACACACACAGACACACACACGGACATGTTTCCAAAAATGCTTTTTTTGGATTCAGGAGGTCTCAAAACATGTATTTCCGGCGAAATCTCGGTATCGAATTTTTGGGTGGAATGCAATACTTCCCCTACTTACTATACGTAGTAGAGAAAGTAAAAATACAGAGGTAATATTTTTAAAAATTGGGGCAAAGGCTACCGGGTACCATACGTGCGATTGCAACTACTTCAAGTGCTCGGCTCCCCAACAGTTGAACTATAATACAACTCATACAACAAAATTACTTCTTCACGTGTACCAGTAGGGACGTAGGGGATGATGACAGTTGCTTACTGGAAAACAGGTTTTTTATAGTGTACCTCTAACAAATCTTCCTCTTGAGTAACGGCAGTCACAGGAGCACAATGGGTGCTGGCATCCTCTTCGGAACAACCTGTAATCTAATGTATCACTTTTGAACTTTCTTTTATGCAATAAATTTGTTTTGGTTTGAATGTGTAAATTCTTTAGTAATACATATTCTTCCGGTTTAATGCTGCTGCAGAAATCCTCTAAATTTGTGGGCTGGGTTTTATATAGTTAGATAAATTCTGAAATGTAGCAGGCTTCGCTCCCCATGTCGCACAGCATTTGTGGTCTTCTAGTCCCTACTCTCTGGTTTTCTTAGGTGTATGGCAATGTACATATTCCTTATGTGCTGTATTCTAAATATTCTCATGCTTTTTCGCATTCCGTCCATTTCCGTTGTCATAATCAGTTTCCGCAGTTTTTCTTTATTGTACAAATTTCTCCTCCCTATGAAAGGACATGCTCTATTATAGTTTATAAAATGATTTGCTTTGTACCTTTTGCCAGTTCCTACTCCATATGTCACTACTCAACTAACTACCTGCTTCCCTAGCCTCATTCACTCTAGATTAACTTCCTACGTGCGTGAATACCTGAGTTTTCAATAACGGAACCAACGTGTTTTAAGTTTCACAACATTTAACTATGTCATTTACCTTTAGATCATCTTCCTTCCCACCTTATTTGAGTTTACTTTCAAATCACCTATTTGAGTTGCGCTTACAAGATTACAGAGCATATATCCTATATCACCATTCTCCTGTCCTAAAGTGAACTGGTCATCACCAAACAGTAAACAGTGCATGAAGCGATTGCTTATGTTCAGTTCCATTCCTCGGCATGCCTTATTTGACTGTTCTAAAATGTGTCCCAAAAGTCTTTAATAACGTTGGGAACATCCATCAACCTTGTCTTAATCCTTCCGTTACAAAGAACTTCCATGATACCCACTTTCCAATTTTTACAAGTACTTTTCGTCATTCATTCGCTTTTTAAAATGGATAAGAGAATTTAATAAAACTAATAGGAAACAACAGCAGTTTGTCAACAAAACTAAAGAGGAAAGAAGAAAGAAATGGATATCATCCTGAAAGACAAATGGTGTATAACAGAGACATAATAGAAATGCTGACATTACAACCAGCTGTTTGCCATGGAAATGGGCAGGACATGCGAGGCGTCAGCAACAGAACCACAGATTTAGCGTTAGAGAAGCCAAAATTGGACACCGAAAGCCAGCGTGTCAGGAAACCGAATCGTCGGCGGATGAATTAAGGATGATATTTGGCAGCA
Source organism: Deroplatys truncata (assembly GCA_030765065.1). Taxonomy (NCBI): domain Eukaryota; kingdom Metazoa; phylum Arthropoda; class Insecta; order Mantodea; family Mantidae; genus Deroplatys; species Deroplatys truncata. Next base: position 211,727,261 of record CM060978.1, on the reverse strand, counting down.
TGTGGTCAACAGCAACAGAGGGTTGGCGTTTATTGGCCAAGATAGTGACACGAAACGTCTACAGATCCTTCCTGGAGTAGCAGAATGGGAACAACTGCACTTATTTTCATAAAGACCAGATGATAATGAATTTAATTGCTAATTCTAGTAAAATTAAATTTCTGACCTGTAAGATACAACTGAAAACGAAGAGAAGCAACGAAAATTCGCCGGGCACAGTACCTATAGGCACATATTTAGGTTAAAACAAAACACCATCCACATATCCTTTAGAGCAGAGGTTCTCAACTATGGTACGCGTACCATTAATGATGCGTGAGCTACTGCCGGGTGGTTACTTGAAGATTTTAGCATATAAGATAAACTAATATTTTGTTTATAAACAACAAACATTGGAAAGTTCTACTATAATCAAACGGAAACAATATATATTGCCATAAAAATCCTGTTCAATTTCAAACCTATGACAATGACGGCGCAACTTGAATATACTTGATGAGACAACCATAGGAAATACTTTTGCGTTGTTTTTATCTACTGACACATTTACAGTTAAGAAAGCAGTGGAATTATATTGTTTTTGGAAATGTAGAATAATACTGAGAAACTCAGTGCTATAGACGGGATTTGAAGAGGAATATTCAACTTTTCGTGCTGTTACTCTATCCAACTGAGCTAACTTAGCCGGTACGACACTAAATTCCCCGACTGACTCACGTTTTTCCTGGTAAACCACAAGGCGTAGATACTCAAAATCTTTGAGATAATGCCCTCCAATTGCTATATTTTAACTAAACAAAATTAATTTCTAAGACATTTCATGGAAAGCTCCATTTAATACCAATGGATTTAGCAAGTTTTTCTCCAAAGAATATCTAATTCTAAAATACTATATACAAGAAGTAACTAAATTAAATGGTAGTATTGTTATAAATGTAGAAAAATTCTTATTGTGACCCTCGTAACACAAAAGTATCCATTTCCCCAGTAACATTTGCTTATTGGTACATCTAAAACGTTGCGTTGAAAATAATGGTACGTCACTGGAAAGCATGAATTGATTTTTCTTAAATACTACGAATTAAAATATACATATTCAATGGAGAAGTAATGAAAACTTCTATTTATAGAAATATACTGTAGCGCTCTAAAATTATTTTTGAAGCTATGGTTTTTATAACCAACACAGGTTCAGCCTATATCTTTTGATTCATTTTAAAGGATTGAAAGAATCACATTAAATCACATGGTTAACAGTCGCACATCTATCTCTGCTCATAACAATCTGTTTTTATAGGCGTTATAGAAAGTAGTCACAAAAATTATTTTTCTGCCTGCTTGCTGCAAATCATGGTAAACATTCGCAGGAAATGGGTTCACTTAGGCCTAACTAGAGTAATCTACATGTTTGCACAGCCTTGTGCAAAATCTTCTGCTTTGTTGCCTCGCGGATTCTGGGTGCATATTAAAACTTTGTAGAAAATCCAAACATGCAGATTTATATACTGATGCACTATGTATAATAATTATTTGACTATATTATGAACAAGACTACCTTCTTTTGTGTATTGTCTCGGCGTTTGAAGTGTTCGAGTTCATTTGAATCCATCATTGTATGAATTGATGTTGGTAACAGATTCTCTACATTGCTCAGTTTTACTCAGAAGCTATGGTATAACGGAGCGGAATGACTCAGGCGATAGTATCAGATGATACCGGGTTAACTTCGCTTGGGGTTTTATGTAGTTTTCCCAGGTTGGTACGCCGAAAATGCGGAACCTAAATCTAAATCGTCAAACCTAAGTGCGGATAAGTGCATCAAAGTGTAGTCCGGGATTATAATTCTGGAAACGCGCCTGCCGCCACCAGATCTTGGATCACGGACTTGATACTTTCTCCCTCATCTCTTCCTGCGCATTAAACCCTAACTCCAAGTATTTTATGTTTTTAAAATTAATATTTTTCACTGAAAAATTTTGAAGAGGATTACAAGACTTTGTGAAGATTCTCGCTTATATCATTTTTGTTTTAATTTTCCATTTTAAAAATCATTCTTTCCGGCTATACATGATAAAATATTAGCATTGTAATTTTGTAAAATGAGACAAGTTGATGCAGTAATTTGTATCACAAATTACTTAAATGTAAATAATGATTGTAATATGAATATGGATTTTTATGTGACATTGATTTGAGATGTATATTGATTGTAATTATTGTTGAGAAGTAAGTTTATACGCCCTTACTGAAACTGACAATAATAGCGTGCAATAATGCAGCGAGGGGGTGAGCTGTTTATCATTATTGGAAACGAGGAATTAACGTATTATTGGCGCGTTTTTCTTTTAGAATCTTCTGGAACATTTCCCTAGAGCATATGTATTCATAATTTTCATTGGATGTTAAAATAGACGCTAATGTTGGCGCGTTTTATTAGCCAATTGCAGCTCAGTTATAATCTTTAGGCATATCTGGGTGTATGAGTATAAAAGGTAGGTTAGAGGTAAAGACCCCGTCAGTTCGTCGAAAATATTTGTATGATACACGTCGCCTTCAGTACAGCAGAAATATTACACGTCGGCTATCGATTCACAAGTTACGCGTAGCAGAATTATGAAAAATCTAAAGTGTTATAAAGTTAGTTATACAAAAAGTTGAAGTACGCAAATTAAAAGTGATCAGTAAGAAGTTGTTATAACAGTTTCATTTTGGCGAGTGTCAAGATCAATGTGTAAATGTGATAGTAAATGTGTTCGACAATAAAAGTGTAAAACAAATTCTTTCATCAGTGTTATTTTTGGATAAGAGACTCGCTTCCGTTTACACAACCTGTATAAAGAGAAGTGCTTGATCAAAAGATAATAGCTAGCCGGAGGACAGAGAACCAAAAATTAAATAAAATAAAAGTAGCATGCTTTCAAACAAAAACTAATACTGCCGCAAATTGCTAACACCAGATGGAGCTAACAAACCTAACAAATGAATCACGTCACAAGATGGCTTCAACGCGTGAAGTAAACACAAATACACAAACATTATAAGTAATACCACCGAAAATTGACTCCCAACGTAGGCTCAATAAACAACAATATATACAAATAACATTACAAGTAAAACACTCCCAAATTGTTAAAGAAGAAGGAACCAAAACATATTATCCAGCAATGGCATAATATTTATTGCTTCCTTCAACTATATGGAATATTTTTCGAGACTTTTGATTTTCTCAAAAATACCTCCAAGATTTTGATTAAAATACCGTATGTTTAAGATATTTTTATGGCAAACGAATTGTATACCTTGAATTTTCTCTTCTTTCTGTATGAATTTTACATAACTGGTAAAGCATAAGAGATAGACAAAATGCTACTACACAAAAAAGTTTAATCTCGTTAAAATACACAATTTATATCCTATACATGTTTTGTCGAGTCAACCATTTCCGAGATATTCCTCGTTATTTGTTTGAATTCTCCAATATTATACCTTTTCTCAAATGGGATTTTGTTGCTCGTTTCTTTTTTACTTTTATTTTATTTTACTTTTGTATTCTGCGCATGCAAATAGAATAGAATGCCCCACATAGCGACCAGTTCTTAAGAGATTTGACTATCACAAAGCCTACTGTATTTCCATATTCCTTTTGCACCTACAAGAAAATATGTAATAAGATGTTTATCTGAATTAACATTAAGTAGATAGACAATAAGCATTTGTAAGAATAGCTCGTACAAGAGTAGAGAAATTAATTTGAGTGTAACACATTAGATGTTTTTGTCTAAGTGCACTTTTTGATTAAATAGACCTCGGTGATTTGCTGTTCAAATTTTATTAATGAATGTTTCGGTCAGATAGCTTACCAAATCCACTAAGGAAGAAATTGTTAAACACATTTGTAGAAAATCGTTAATTTTGCATTGTTTCTATGACCCAATACACTTTAGTAGAACACGTTTGACCAAAACATTTTTACATCACGCTGAATGCTTCGAAGAACTTAGGCTACAATAAAACCTTTCAAATACATACAAAATCGCACTTCCAGCATAAATAATAGTGTATATATACACACTATGTGATTAAAAGTATCGGGACACCCCCAAAACATACGTTTTTCATCTTAGGTGCATTTTGCTGCCACCTACTGTCTGGTACTCATTATCCATGACCTCAGTGGTCATTAGATATCGTGAAACAGCAGAATGGGACGCTCCCTGGAACTCACGAACTTCGAACGTGGTCAGGTGATTGGGTGTCACTTGTGTCAGAAGCTTGTACGCGAGATTTCCACACACCTAACATCCCTAGGTTACTGTTTCTGATGTGATAGTGAAGCGGAAGTGGAAGTGGAAACAAGAAGGGACATGCACAGCACAAAAAGCGTAAAGGTCGACCTCGTCTGTTGACTGACAGAGACCGCCGACATTTGAAGAGGGTCGTAAAGAGTAATAGATAGACATCTATACGGACCATCACGCAGGAATTCCAAACTGCATCAGGATCCACTCCAAGTACTATGACAGTTAGGCGTGAGGAGAGAAACCTTGGATTCCATGGTCGAGCGGCTGCTCATAAGTCACACATCACGCAGGAAAATGCCAAACAATGCCTCGCTTGGTGTAAGGAGCGTCAACATTACACGATTGAACAGTTGCAAAACGTTCTGATATTCCGTCGAGGTTGTGAGTGGTGACGACGCCTGGACAGGAATTCAAGGAGCGGTGCTTCTCAGCACGGATAGGATAACCATGGAAAAGCATGGCGCGCAACAAGGTCTTTGTTGATCGGACTTACTCTGAACCAACAATGAACCGTTTCGTAGGCGTGTGCAGGAATGAACAGGACCAGCAATTGAGTCAATGCCCTTCTGGATTATAAAAGGGTTCACCTTCTCCAATGATTGTCCTTCCTCTGTACGGGTAATCACTAAGTAACAACCAGCTGTTGGTGGTGCTACTTGTGTTGCAATGACTTTTCGGCGCTTGTTGTTAATAATGGAGAAAGGGTGCTCCATAGCGAAAAAAAATCCTCCACCATTGCAACCGTCTCCGACCTCGTGCTCGGACTTCCCGGGCGTTACCCCGGCTTGGGTGAGTGGCCTATCTATACCAAACTCACCCCAGGGTCACACCTCCCAGAACATAGACAGAGGGACCCAATCGCCGTCAGAAGTCAGCAGCTCATGGAATGGCCCCCTCCCGCGGGACTGCAGTTGAACAGCGCATACGAAAACAAACCCTACATGACGACCCCGGGTGGTGGGGATGACGCCATTACCCACTCGCCCAGCTGCGCACCCAGTGCGCGGGTACCCGTCAGGCTGTGTCCACGGAGGACTAAAATAAAAGGTTAAAAGAAACTAAATGTGTGTGGGCGTTTCGCACTCAAGGTAGGCCGGCGAAGAAGGAAAATAGATGTGTAAATGAATGGACGTGGTGCGAAATGAGCATAAATAGAAGAGAAAATAAAGAAACGATGGCGAAGGCGTCATGGAATGAAATGCACAGAACGCACGAGAGTCTACCTTGAGTTCCCCGGTCACGAGAACGAACCCACCTCGACCGGACGGGGATGAAGCGATGAAGCAGGGTACGCCAAAACCCGTACTCACAAAAGTTGAGCCCCTGGGGGGAATAATGCCGTACAACTTGCTGCAGCGGCTACACAACTATATTGCGTGCGATGTAGGTAGGTAGGTTAGATTAGATAGATCGATTAGCTAGATATATCAGAAAGATAAATTAGATAGATAAGATGGATTAGAGAGATAGATTATACAGATAATATAGATTATATAGATAAGATAGATTATATAGGTAAGATAGATTATATAGGTAGATAAGGTAGATTATATACATAAGATGTTTAGATATATTATATGGATAATATAGTTTAGATATATTATATGGATAAGATAGATAGTTTAGAAAGATTGGATAGATAAAATAGATAGATTAGATCGATTAGACAGATTAGATAGATAAGATAGATACGATAGATTGGACAGATTTAGATACGAAAGATTAGGCAGATTAGACAGATTAGATAGATGAATAGATTAGAGGGATTAGATAGATAGATTAGATAGATTATAGGAATAGATTTATAGATAAGGTATCTTTATTGGTTTTAAATTATTGAAGTTATTACACAAGTATTTAGTGCATGGGTCATTGACCGTACATGCATATTTAAGATACAAGTAAGGTGACAAAATGAAGAACAGAAAAAGAAAAGAAAACAAAACGAAAAAGGAAAACAGATAAACAGATAAATTTGTCTAACTGCGCTTCGCGCAATTTAGCCAAGAAATTGCCCATGTTTTGCCAGTTTCGCTGGTCAGTCAGTAGCTCCCAACATGCCAATCTCTTTCTTGAGGGACTTAAGAATTTTTCTTTGAGATTAGTTGTTCGCTGGTTCTCCCACTGTGCACATTCCGCCAAAATATGTACCCAGTCCTTATCCAAATCACACAATGGGCAGATTCTGCTGCCAGAATCGTCGGTCATTTTCTGTGCCCTCCAGCCCCCCAGTCTAAACCATGATATTCCTGATCTTTCCCTTCTTCCTAAGTATATATGCCTCTTTACCCCAATTCAATTGTATTTCATTTGCTAGACTTAGAGAAGATTTAATTTTACAATCCGATTCCACTTTCTGTTGGTTGATGTCTTTTAGTCTTCTTTTGACTCCTTTCCATATATTTTTGTCATTTGTTACAGCTCTTTACCATACTGACTCCATTCCTATTCTCGTCAAACCCCTTTACAGATCAGCTGCCTAAAACTTAGGAGACAGGTTTTCTCGCTAGTATTTATAACATTTGGATCGTAATGTGGAGTTATCCCCCTGCATCAACCTCAGCTAGTACTTCACTGCTCTTATTTTGCAGTGTATTGTGTCTTCATAACATCCCACCTCCCTCAATACTCCTGAATTTGATGTGCCTTATGAAACTCCAAGGACTCTTTTCCAAAATGCTACCTGCGTTTTATTTACATGCTCTGCTCTCTCCCATCCCCCAGATTTCACTTCCGTATAACAAAATCGGCCTTATCATAGAGTTATACATCTTTTCTAATGTATCTACAGGTACATCCGGTATCCGCGAGAGGGTACGTAATAATTCATTTAACTGCCCTCGAGCTTTATAATTAGTTACTGATGTTTGTTCCATTTTCCTCTCATATTAAACATTACTCCGAAATAGGAGAAATGTTTAACGCTAACAACGCGCTGTGCTCATAGGACTTAGAAAATGTTGGTGTTCAAGATACGATTAATTTTTTTGTCCAAGTGTGTACATCCTATTGTGATTAAATTGACTATTATTCTCTTCATTAACGTAATCAAATGAGAAATTGCACTTAAAATAGTCATAAAATGGATTTCTAATAAATCATTTTAAGCCGTAATGGTCCAGAAAGGATATTGCATCTTGATGTGGTTCATAAATTGCAATAGAGCTGAACATTTCATGCGTTGACGAATCGTTCCCAAGACAAAAAATATTTATTTCAACTACGAGAATATTAGAAGTGTAATTGTAATCAACAAAGGACTTCACGTCACCGTCACAGCCACAGTTTGTGTGTCGACGTTCTTAGTAACTAAGCTACCATGGTCTATCCTTAAATCTAAAACATAATCTCTCTTCTGTTTCTGTATATATTACTAAAACTTCTCGATTGACTTCACTAGGCTTCCGGCAGAAATTTGGGAAGCAGCCACAGTAATTCAGTGACAGAAATTCCCAAAAAACTAAAAAATAGGATTTTTTCAAAACTGATTCTCTCTCCTACCTTTATGTTATGTAAGCCTACATTAAAACAACTGTTTAATAATAAAATAATCAGGATACAAGTACTATAAATGCTTGTTACAGATTGTACACCCGAATGACAAACAGTGTCTTACACGAACAATATGCTGTCTGATGCTCAACTATTTAGACATTTTAAATTTATAAACAATTAAATAATCCAGAAACACTGTATATTTCACTTAGCAAGAATTAACCCTATGGATAAAGCATAGTTTAAAAATAAAAGGAAATTCGTAAAGCAACGCTGAATCTTAGTTGAAGACCCATATATATTAGCAGATTTGTCGATTATGAAAAAACTGTTGATAAGATTAATCTTACCGTGCTTTTACAGATCTTGCATTATAGCATTAAAATTCAAAACTGCTGAAATAAATAATTCTTACATCTTTGGTCCATTCGTCTTTATTATATAGCTCTTGGGGTGACAAAACCTTGAATAAATGCTTCTAGTCGATTAAAACCTACGATAATGGCGGTAAAGCGATAATATTTGATGACATAGATATGATAATGAAAGGTGTAAAATTAACAACTTATACCTACCTAAACGATCAGATACTTTGATCGTTTAGGTTAGCATAAAATGGAATTTTAATAACAACATTTGCAAATAAGGTTTCCAAATAAATAAGAATGAAAAGCTTGTCATAAACAGGATCAGCGCATTAAAATGTCGAGTATTGTGTAGTCTTTAAGGAAATGCACTATGTATAAAGAGCGCCAAAGCAAACCTCACTATACCTCGCGTCTACGTCACATTATTTATCGTTGTACGTGGCCTTGCGAAACCATGGGAATTTCATTGACTGCTTTAAGGCCACGGTGCAAGGATGCGCCAGTCCTTTGCTAAATACTTGCACCAATAACGACAACAAAGGTTACAAAATGGCGTAGAAACGAAATATATTGCTGATCAATACATATACACATTTATCTCTAGTTTCTAAACATGATGAATCAATTATAACAAAAGAGTAATTTGCATTTAGTAAACGAATATCATCTGCAGATGTCTTACGGGGAGTGCCCACTTTCTGACGAATATGTAGACCATCTTCCCCACCTTCCTGGAATATTTTTATCCCGTAATTTACTATAAACACACTTATGCACAGCCGTTGCAATTGCTGTAACAGTGCGACCAGCCTCCCGCATACCCACGATACTTCCACGAGTAATTTCCCGGCATGACGGGTTCTGAGACAATAAACATGTTTTGGTTTCAATAACACCAGAAAAAGCAAAGGTATCAACCTCCCCTCTTTTCCCCCTTATTGCTGTGTTATCAAGCCACCACGCTCTGCGATAGGTAAGGTGAAGGACACGCCTCAAAAGAACCCAGAAAATGATACAAAATCCGCCAAAGTTTTTCTTTGGTGCTGTTTGTACATTTACAAACAAACAATAGGAGAAAGGAGCAAAACGAATCATCTGGAAGCTCCATTACATGAGGGCTCTTCCAATATATTTTTACTGCTGCACACTCTAGATATCAAGAGAATAAGAGAGAAGTGCTGAAGCACCGGAAATTAAATTTCTTGCGATTTGTGGTTGAACATTCCGAATTAGATAAAAGGGAAGTGGGAAAATTAGATCAGAGCCTAAAGTACAAAGCATATTATAGGCAGTAAACGAATCCTACTAAACTGATTAAAACAATATTCTTATTCAGTGTAAGTCAGAAAACCATTCTTAAAAAATCCGTAGGTGTTTAAGTGTAAACCAGGAAGAAAACGATCCATAGAATGTCTTCTATAAAGGTCCAGAATAAAAAACCGAAGACTGAGAAAATCAGTAAACCCAATCCGCTAAATGTGCGATGATAAAGACTATAATAATAATAATCACAGGAGCATCTGATTTTCCTTTAACTTCTCACCATAAAAGTACTCTTCTTCTGCCTAATTGTCTGTTTCAGTGTAAATGCCCTTAATTCCCAGTCTGCAGACACCTCTCTTTTCTTTTGGTGTGTACTCGAAAGCTGATTTAGGAATTCCAGTATCTTCCAAATGTTTTGATATTATTTACAATTTTTGCTCTGTCTACCACGTACCCAAAAGCTGGCTTCAGTACTGCATTCCACCCAAAGATCGATACCAAACTTTCAACGGAGACAGACGATTTGAAGCCTCCTGAATCGAAAAGTGTTAGTTGAGTAGGTTAACATCAAAATGGACATCTGTCGTTTGCAAACAAATGAGATAAACTCCCTTTTTTATTACAAATTGTATGATTCACATATTTACATACTACGTTTTGCATCATTAAGCTTATTACTGCAGAAATAGTACTGCCAACTGACCAATATTAATTTATACAGATACACGAGTTAAAATTAGCTTTAGGAATACATATGTCCGACTTTGAAACAAATATGTGTAGATGTCCAGTTTTTATGGAAATGTAGTTGCAGAATTAATTTAGTGATATCAGTCAGTCTATTCCAAAGATTATTAGCTGGAAAAGTGTAGGAAATTTGAGAAGAGGAGGTTTGTGAAGGTAAAAGAATGTTTTCATTACATTTTAAACTTTTAAATTTCTTATATTATTTGAATACATGTAAAACCACTAAAATAATCTAGCCAATTTTCAGTGCCAGAAATAAAACAAGATGTAACCTTGAATAACAGCTACAGTTACAAAGTTTTTTTCAGTTTCTATATCGTGCAAAAAATTTCCAGGGGAAATTAAAACTTTTACTCATATTTGTATATTTAAAGTCCAATTAGACGTAAATTGAATCTGAAATAGGCATTAAAACGAGATCATACCGTTTTGTTTCACATTCATAGTGATTATGGGGAAAATCTGTCAGACAAGGTTGTCTCTGTAGTACATTTTTGTACCACTCAAGAGTGAGAAGATCCCTCCAGTTTTCTCCAAAATGTTTGACAAGCAACCTGCCAACATCTCGAAGTTTTTAAACGTCAGAGGCATTCAGTAATGATTAATATTTTCTCTCTTTCTCAGCCAGTATGATGGCCATATACTAAATTTTCAGGCCTTGATAACTCAAAAATGTCTCAACATGTGACCAGCTAAAACCCTCGTCAGATTTTTTGCTATACTCTTTTGTGTTATTTCTGATATAGAAATCCATTCCAAAAATCTATAATTCCATGTAACAAATAAAACAAGAGAGCAGGGTAGCTTGCCAGCTGTTTTTACCTTAGTCTCTTTTATATATTACTTTTCTACTTTTACGGCTTCCGTAATCCCTTCCTGGCATTTCCTTCAGTAACTGGTGAAATGTTTTGTTCCATTTTACTCATGTAGCTTTTTACTTATTCGTAGTAACAGTTGAAAAATTAATAAAATGTTAACCAACAAGTTAACACCCGGCATAAGCCGTCGCCATTTCTGTTTTGAAGGTCACGTGATCTTATTCAGTATTACCATTGGTTCTTTAAGTAAATGTCCGTATTTTAAACCAAGTTCTTGTGCAGGTGTCCACAGGGAACTTCAACACGTAATTAACCATATTTGCGTCCATTTTTGAAACTAAAGTAACTTCATCAATGAAAAGAACGGAAAAAACCTATCAGAATACACTACAAACTGAATAAAAAAAGTCAGTCTGTTTGCGAGTTTGTGTGTCTGTTACAGCACAACTCCCAAAAAGATCCGATTTGTTACATTCACATGACTGTCTACCTTCTATCGCTTATTAGTGGGTATACAAACTAGTCTTACTAAAGACTATTTTCCTATCTACATTATTTTAATCTAAATAAACCCTTTCCGAAACAGTTACAATACACGTTTCGTTATAAATACGAAAAGAACAGTGATAGTCAAACGTTTAAGAACTGGACGCTATACGCTGGTCTTAAAAATTCATACTGTTTCCATGACATCGCGAGAAACAACTGGATGTTGAAAGCCCTTTAAAGAATGACCAAGTAATGAATTCGAAGCATTAGTAACATATCTCGGAAATTGCTGATGCCACAAAACAGTTATTTGAAATAAATTATGGTTTTCAAGAGATCTAGATTCCTTGTGTAGTGCGTTTTCGTCTATCGTTTAACATTCACTAGTTGAACAAGATTATATAAAATTCCTTCCGAATTAAGAGACTTCAAAGGGCATACCCAGAAAATAAAAGACATACATTTTGCCATGTAAGCGTCATTGATATATGGTATTTTAATCAAAATCGTTACAGCTATTTTTTAGAAAATCAAAAATTTAAATATTTTCCATGTAAAACCTAGTTTGGGGTGGACGGACTTTCTTAAAAACCTTTGTCGCATCTTTAGAGGGTATTGAACCTTGAAACCAAGTATGGAGTTTATCCAAATTTTTGTTTTCGAGTTATGCTGTTCATAAACACTACCTTTTTCTAAAAACGCAGTTTTTTTTCTTCTTTTGCATCCACGGGGGTCTCATTTAAGGATTTCTGGTGAAATACGCGTATGGAATTTTTAGATAGAACGCAATACCTTCTCTACCTACTAGGTACGTGTTAAATAAGGTAACAATAAATTCGGGTGTATACCAAACTTGGTACTGAAGTTCAGTATCTTCTGAAAGGAAAATTTTTAAGAAAATCCCCCCCACCGTAAACTACGTCTACATGGAAATTGATTCCTTATTTTTTTTTCTCAAAGATGACTAAACATTTTTATTAAAATACCATACGTTTAAGACATTTACATGATGAATAAAACTATATCTTGAATTTTCTGAGAATAGCTTATGAGGTCTGCTACATTCGAGAAGTTTGTATAATCTGTGATACCATAAGAGACTGACAAAAACTTGTTACACTAACACAAATTGTACGTATCTATAAAGCTCACAATTTATTTCATAAAGTTTGCCAATACATGTCTCATTTTTTGAATGTATTCATTCAGTTGTTTCTCGTAATGTAATCAAAATGTATGGAATTTCAAGCTCAGCATATATTGACCCACTTTGAAATATTTTACTATCACTTTGCTCTGGGTATCCTTCTTGTATGCACCTACAACGAAATGAGCAATTTATTTTTAAGGCGATTAAATGTTTGCAAACGTGTATAGAAGAATACTTCTATGTACGAATATTTTGGAAATAGTGGGCCGAGAAAGTCATGTGAGTGTAACACATCAGAACTTTTTATCCTTTTGCGGGGGCACTGAAAAAAGGTATACAAAACTCTTCAAGTTTCCTTATTAAGTAAACTCTTTTCTGCATGAAGTGTTCTCAGAAATTGACTTTGTACTGCTTGATGGTTGAAGTCGGGCATCCTTATTATCCAGGATTCACTGCCAATTAAGAACGAGTACAGCCATGTGTTTATATAAAATTTTATTTTTGCATTGCTTCTGGCGTTTCTCAACGTTTTTATTCTTGTACCACAAATACTTTGGTATCTTACTAGCCTAATATCTGGATCCTTGTCCTCAGCGAAATACAGGTAGCTGATGAGATAATTAAACCTCTATACTTGTTCTAAAATTTGATTTTTCTGAGGTATTTTAGCACTTACCTGATATTCGCCATGAAATTCCATTACCTTAGTGGTTTATTGAAATCTTAAACTCATTGTTTTCCTTTCCAATTAGATTTATCAAACTAATTGACTTCTTCAATTTGTCTTCAGAGATTTCGTCATCAGAATATCAAACTATATTAATACATTTAAGAGTTTTTAAATGGATTCTTACCTGTGAATTCATTTTCCATTTTAGAGTGGCAATGTATACAAATATGAAACAAAGTGGGTGACAAAGTGCCCCTTGGTTAACTAAAATCTTTTACCTGTATAATGTGGATCATCAAATATAAAATGCACATTGTTAGATGGTTTGGGTATTGGCGTAATATATTTATATTTACATGCATTTTCTGTCGACTAAATCAAATGCTTCTTCAACATCTATAAAATTCAAATACACAATTATGTCAGTTCCTCTTCATTTCCGTACAACCTGGTGTAAGATAAACGAACTGCGGACAAGCTTCCTTCTATAAAACTTGAACTTCTGACAGAAATAATTATATTAATTCGTTATTCAGTATCATGGTGTAAATTTTGCACATGGTATTTAACGTTTTAATTTATGTATATTTGCGATCACATTTTTACTTTCGCTTCATAGGAGGTAGAGAAGGTATTGTATTCCACTTTGCCCCACTAGGCTTTTCCCATACCCAGAGTATTAAATATTGTGGACAGGACTATAGCGTATGAGCTAGGAATTGGAAAGAATCACCGCCAATATGCTAACAATTTATTATACAGTTTTGCATTTAACAATTCCATCATAAGCATGCTTTAAGTTTTTAGAATTTCTGTTATTTACAAATAATATGTTCGGAGACAATGCAATATACTCTATCACCTTTTTACAATTTAAGTTGCCCTAAATATCGAGAATAGTTTTTAAACCACAAATACTACAGTGCAATGTTACACGAAGTGGAAGATATAAATGCTTCTCCTGTAAATGTGAATTTAGAAACACCAGGAGTAAAAAGGTTACATTTTGTAGCCTAACAAACAGTTGAAAATAATTTAGAAAAGCCAAAAGGTTACTCTTTTTTGGTTAACGCCAAATCTCTCCGTCACAAAACCAGAACACGAGTCTCGGTCCCTGGCCGAAGAGTGCCGCTGCTGTCTGTCCCCCCAGGAGTTGCAGAAGTTGACCACGAGCGTGATGGCGCTGGCGTCAGTGGCGTGAAGCAAACCAGCCAATGGTAATTCTGCACGACGCTTTGTGTTGTGGAATGATGAATTACGTCATGCATGACGATATTTTTATCGAAGCTTCGGATGTTAACTGTTTCTCTTGATGACTCACGTCATCATTTCCGAAGCATTGGGCAGTTCTTGAGCTGGATGCATAATCCATGACCAAGGGAAAGGGGAAAACGGCACAACCTAAAAATTCTAAACCGAGATTTCATGGAAATATATGTTTTGAGACCCCTTTAATAAGAAAACATTTTCAGAAAAAAGTCGTGTATGCCTGTGTGTGTGAACAACATAACTCAAAACGAAAAGTCGCATAAATACCAAACTTGGTATTTAGGTTAAGTAGCTTCCAAAAACGCGACACAATATTTTCAAGAGAAATCCGCCCACCGAACTACCCTTTACATGAAACACTTTTTGAAACTTTTGATTTTTTAAAAATGGCTCTTAACGATTTTGATTAAAATGCCATATAAAGATATTTACATCACAAATGAAACGATGAAAATATCCTTTGAAGTCCTCTTCATTCGTGAGGAATTTTGTATAATTTTGTGTAACTGGTAAACGTTAGGGGATAGACGAAAGTGTACTACACAAGTGTACCACACAAGAAGTGTAAATCTGTTTAAAGCACACTATTTATTTCAAATAACCTTTAGTGACATCAGCCATTCCCAATATATCCGTTATCCATGGTTTGAATTGTTCAATACTTAGCCATTCATTCCTGTCAATGGCTAGCGATTCCATGGCTAGCATCCAGTATATTATCTAGTTCTTAAACATTTAACTATTGCTTTTTCCCTTTGAGTCTATACCAAACGTGTAATGTTAGCTATTTTTGTAAATGTTTGTTTGGATTAAAATGAAATACATATAAAAATAAGTTTTATTAAGGTTAATTTGCATACCCACTAACAAACGATAGAGAGTAGGGAAAGTGATGTAAATGTATCATATCAGGATTTTATGACACAGACATGATCCGCTATGAATCAATCCTCAGGGATTTTAGGCTTTAAGCGGCAAGATTTAATGTTACTGATCATTTTAAATTTGAATCATAGTCCACCATTTTAATCAGCTCTATATTAATCCTATATGGAATTATCAACTCAGCTTTATGCTTTATAATGGGTTTTCCATCTGTAAGCCATCGAAACCAGCTCGAAGAGAAGCGTGGCCATTAGAGAGCTTCAAGAACTCTGTATACAGCGTGAACTGTAGGTGCATTTTCTATTGTTTGGAAGGAGCAAGGGAGAAAACCGGTTGCACGTGCCCAGATCGGCACCTTGTGACGGCTCTTTATGGTCGCGCGATGTCCTAATCTCCCCTTCCACTATCTCGTACTGAACAAAATATAATGCTTCAGAATAAACAAGGTTGTGATGAAGAGGATTGGAGAGAAGAAGAGAGGGCTGTGGTAGAGGAGATCTGTATTGGTACACAGCATCTGTATCCTTTCTTTGCGCATGCGCACGTACACAGCTCTTCTTTCAGCAGCAGCTAATCTTTGAGGTAAATCTTAACATAACCCTCACTTAGTACCTATCCTTTTGCGCCATTATACTAACAGAAAAGTATTTTACTCAACTAATGTATTCAAGCAAAATTTGAAAAGGATCGCCATCAAAGCATAGATCCGAGTGTTTGGGTTTATGAAGTTAAATTCGACAATTTTGACATAGTTTCCGAATATCCGTGAACTAAAACAGTAGTCTAATTGATACTGAAAATCAAGTTGTTTTACCGCAAAGTACAAAAAAACCTTATTGTTGAAATCGCTAATATACCTATAGTAGGCATTTGGATGTTAGCGTTTAGTTTTGATTATACAAATAAGCAATTATTTTATCTTTAACATACAATTTAGTTGTTTTAGGTCTGAATCTGTCGAGTGGACACAGTGGTTTAAACACACAAAAAAGCAAGGTACTTCAATGCGTGTCCTCGTATTCTTTATTAGTGAACTGGTATTTGAATGCTTGCAAATTCTATTGCATTTTTCATCGTTACCTTTAATATCGGTATTTTTACGTATAGTAAGTAGTGGAAGTATCTATTGCATTCCACAAAAAAATTTGATACCGAGATTTCACCGGAAATATATGTTTTCAGGCCTCCTGAATCCAAAAAAAAGTACTTTTGGAAACATAACCGTGTGTGTGTGTGTGTGTGTGTGTGTGTGTGTGTGCGCCTGTGAACAGTATAACTCAGAAACGAACAGTCGGATAAACACAAAACTTGGTATTTAGGTTCAGTATCTTCCAGAGATGCGACACGAAGGTTTTCAAGAAAATCCCCCACCCCAGAATGGCCTTTACATGGAACATGGTTCTAACGATTTTGATTAAAATATCATATATTTAAGATATTTTCATGAAAAATAAAATGTATATCTTGAATTTTCTGGGAAGTCTCCAAAAGTATTCCTCATTGTGAACAATTTGCATAAATTGTAATCCACAAGAGATAGACAAAATTCTACTACACAAAAAAGTAGATCGCGTTAAAATACACAATTTATGTTATATACATTTCTGTTTTGGTTGAGCGTATCATTTTTGAGATTTTGCTTGTTATTCCCTTAAAATTTCCAATACTTATAATTTTTCTTAAATGGGAATTCGTTATTCATTTTTTGTCCTGGTAATGCAAAGAGAATGGAATACTGTACATAGCAACCAGCTCTTAAAATATTTGACTATCGTTTAAAGCCTACCAATTCCCCTTGCATCTACAAAAAAATTAGCAATAAGATTAACATCTAGATTAACATGAAGCATATGGAGAATAAGCGTTTGTAAAAATAGTTTGTACAAGAGTAGGGAAAGTCATGTGAGTAACACATCAGATTTTTTAACTCGTATGTAGTATGGCATAGTCATGCTCCTGATAAGAAGAGCCTAATTTATGTACGAGCAATAATGACGTTGATGACGATAAAGATGTTTTGGATGAATCAGTACGAGTGACTACTATAAAATTCTGTGCACATGTTAAAACTAAAAACGAAAACTTACGCGATTTAAGAATCGCTGAATACGCAAACAGTTTAACTTTTAACAAGAAATCGGTTTTATAGGAGCTTAATCCTCAAATCGTAACAAACATCGGAACAAAACAGCGTTTGTGCGATTCCCATTGACTGATTTTATCGAAAGATGGCTCCGAAATTGCTCATTTAATTAATTTAAGTGAACGTTTGAAGTATGGATGAGCCCGGCAAGTAAAGGGCAGGACTATCTCCGAGATTCATTCGCTTGGTAATTATTTGGTGGTTATTAACTCCAGTTATTCCTGCAAAACCTTTCCAATTACAGATTTGATACTGTCTGCCTTTAATCCGCTTCCGCCATCAAAGAAGTTTAATACCGCAGTTCTTAGTTAGACCAATCTAATTATGCCTTTGATAAATATCCATCGAGTATGATCCTAATGATCAAAGTAGTTATAAGGACAAAGGATAATCCATAAATAAGTGTACTGGAAAGATCGTCTTCATAGAGTGGGATAGTCATGGTTTTGGAAGAGAGATCATACAAACAAAGTGAACAGCCCAACTTTGATGTGTTTCCTGTAATCCATTAAAAGCAAACTTTGGTACAACTAAGGGAACGTCATCTAAAATACTAGCTAAATTAATGTGAACAAAATCACATAGCTACTGTTTTGCTTGTTTAAGTAATGGATGTCACTTCTAATTTTAAAGTTTAAAAAATGTAATACTGCTCTACTAAGGGACATCCTACTACGTAGTTGGTTTTGATTTTGCTTTCTTTACTTTGTACATAGTAAACTTCTACACCAAGATTTCACCGGAAATAGAGGTTTTGAGATCCGCTGAATACAAATAAAAACATCTTTAGAAAAAGGCTCATGTGTGTGTGTGTGCGTGTGTAAACAGCATAACTCAAAAACGAAAAGTCGGATCAACACCGAGCTTGGTATTTACATTATCTTCTACAGACGCGACACGAAGATTTCAAAAAAATTCCCTTACCACAAAACCTCCCTTTACCTGGAACATTTCCGGCATTTTTTTTTCATTTTCTAAAACGTGGCTAACAATTTTAATTAAAATACCTTATATGAAAAATAATTACATGAAAAATAAAATTTATATCTTGAACTTTCTAGGAACAGCCTTTGAAGTCCTATTCATTCGAAGAAATTTAGTATAATCTTGTATAACGGATAGACGTTAAGAGATAAACGAAAACGTACTAAAGTAATGTAGATCCCTTTAAAGCACACAATTTATTTCAAATAACCTTTTTATAGAATCAGTCATTTCCGAGATCTCTTATTAATGGTTCGAATTGTTCAGTAATTAGCCATTCTTCTGAAGTGCTGTCTACATTCAGTTGTTTCTCGCGATTCCATTGAAACAGTATGGAATTTTATGGCCAGCGTATAGCGTAAAGTTCTTAAACATTTGACTATCGCTGTTCCCTTTGTGTCTGTAACGAAACTTTTATGTAGGCATTTCTACTAAAGCTTATTTGTATAAAAATGGAGTATATATAAACAAGCTTTAGTAGGGCCAGTTTGTATACCGACTAATAGACGATGGAGGGTAGAGAAAGTCATGTGAATGTATCAACAGATTTTTAGTTTTTAATTGCATTGTGTGTATTTACGCTTTTAATTTGTATTTTAACAGAAAATCTTAAGATGCAATCCATGTTTCTAAGTCGCTGCAACCGACACGGGTAGCCGAGGTCGTTAAGAGAGGTCTGCGGTCCAAATTCCGCACGAACCACCTACTGACTGGGGTTTTTCCCAGACTTCATAATCAGGCAGAAGAGATTTAGTAAGTAAATCATCAAGTTAGTAACGAAACGATGGTTGATGGCGAGGGAACGTGGAAGCGACCTTGCAGTTTTCCTTTTAAACAAATATAATGTACATTTAAAGGTCTTACTCCCTACTTCGATAGCAGGTGGACCAGAATTAAGTAGTATTATTAGCAAAGGGGCAAAACACACACACAAAACAATAAAAAAACCAATTATGTTTAGCTGTGCATAATGTGTAATAAAGGTACCGCATTATTTCATTAAGGTATTAACATGCTGAAAACTGAGTTATATTGTCTCCTTTTTTATGTCGAAAGCTGTTAATTTTGAAAACAATATCCGCTCATTAGCGTATGAACAGATTCCCCAAAAATTGTAAGTCATAATTTGGAACTGAGGAATTGGTTTCCAATAATGTCACATGTTCCTTGTGTTTCAATGAATTGTGGGTTGTTTAACATGATGTTAAACGTCCTTCTGCATTAATGTTACATGTGATGGTTTCGCCATTCCTGTTGAAGTGTCCCACGCCAAATTCTGCTACAAATGATTCTTATTGGGATATGTTTTACATATGAGCTCTTTTCTTTAGACATATTGCCACACTTGGTTTGTATATGCATCGAATAAATAAAATAGTCTGTTGAGTAGAGGATCAGACAGTCCGTCACAATACCTAACGTTACCTATACTCCTAGTGGTAACACGATTGTTCAGTTTACATATTAAAACCCTTTGCCTGCTCATAACTTACAAATGAAGAGGTACTGAGGTCTGGAACCTTTCTCAATTATTTCATTTCCTATATTATCAGTGCCTAGTGTCTTGGGTAAAGTAAAAAACATTCACTTAGCATGAACAGAATTGGATTACAGTGAAATTATAAAATCCACGTCGTCTTCTTTCTTTTCCACATATTCAGCTATATAAATATGAAATTATTTCATTTAATTTTTTGGTTGTTTTAGCAAGCATAACAAAAGGTGCCCAAAATTCCTTTTTCAGCTTGGTTACCGCCAGCTACGACAGCCTCAGAATTTGCAGTAGCTATTGCTCAATCTTATGCTTTTGCAGAATTAAGAACACTTACCCTCGCTTATCTGTTTTAAAAATGAATCACAACTTCATATGTATTCAGAGAGACGTTGTTTAATATTACTAATTTCAGTATGCTTGGAGATAATCTTGTCATCAAGCGTACCTAAATCAAAGAAACCATGGTCGCCCTCTATGTGTGTGAGACTTTTGGTAGTGCCTGTAGATGCAGTAGCAAAAATGAAGTATCATAACTGTGCTGGAATAGTTCTACAAAAGCCAAGATAATTAAAATATGTAGCTTCAGATTAGTTTCCTGACCATTTAGAACTCTAAAGAGTAAGTCTGCCAGCAATATTAGACGTAATTAAATCTGACACAAAAATACTGAATAAAACGTAATTAGCATTGAATCACGTTTTTGAATTCATTAGTGCTTTAATTTCTGGTGGGCGCTGAAGGAAATGAGAATAAGAAACGAGAAAGTTATTATCAAACTTTTGCTCTTCCACAAAAAAAGGCAGAAAAACTCCAAGCTATGAAAAATTTTAAGAAATAGTGCGCTCGAGGTTATTTCTCGTGGGGGCCGGAGATCAAAAGCTCAGTACAAAGAACCAATTAAAAATAACACAGAGGTGCTTCCAAGTGGATGGTAAAGCTGAACAAAAAGACGGAAAAATGGCAGCACGAAAATGTTTTGAAACATCCTCAAAAAATAAAAGGGTCCTAAGGATGACACAAGATCGTTGCCCTGCCTCAGTGAATACAACTACTGTTAATGGCTCGAATCAATTAATCACTGTCTAGCCTTGAAATTGATTTGTTGATAGTGAAACTACAGTTCCGCGTGTACTAAGGGTACCAGGAATTGTAAAACTAACCCAAAAAGTAATGAATACCCGTTTTAAAGAGTGATTTGTCATTTGTTATTAACTTTGTATAGTGCTTCTCATGTACGAGTTGGCTATCGGTTGGTTGGTATATAGAAAAAACATATGCTGGTCGCCACGACACGAATGCGCTCGGTGAGAAGAGGAACTATACAGTTACGGAACAAAAAGGCGGGACATCCGAAGGTTAGTCACATAAAGCATCCCCAGTTCCGAGTTGCATTTACTAGCAAGGCTGAGACCTGCAAATGTAGTACTTTTTTCATTATGCAATTGTAAATTCTTCTATTGCGTTGGTTCTCACTCCCCTCTGATCCCTAGCCTGGCATTGTTAACAAAAACAGTAGCACCCTCCTCCAAGCGCACGCATGTCGTGGCGGAATAGTACCAGTCGTCGAGGCAAATCGTACATGAGAAGCACTGTAGTACTTCAACTGGATTTAATATTATTTTGGATGCAAATATTATTACATTTTCAATGGATTAGTAGTTAGCTCATTACCTGATAAGGAGTATGTCAAATGTTATAATTGTAGGAAAAGAAGACGCCAGAAAATGCAACTTTAATACAATTTAAGGGACAGAAAACCTGGAAAACAAATACTGCACTATTTCAAAACTTGCTTATAACCTGGAGGTTGCTATTATTACAGCATTCCGTGTTGTTTTCACTTGTGCTGACACAATGTTTATTTCAATTTACGGAAAGCTTTTGAAGCAGTATACAAAGCTACTGTTTGGATGTGTTTGTGTAATTACAAAGCCCGGTGTTGCTAGCGATATAGTTCAGTTCTAGTTACACAGCTGATTAATAGCACCCCAAACAATTATAGCCCTTGATACATATGTTGAAATCTGCTCTTTTAATGTTCAGTTTTTCACGCTTTTAAAAAAGAAAAAGAAAAAAAAATTGTGTGTGTTTTGATGGTGAATGTGCCTGTTTCATGAAGTGGGCGGAGTATTCTACAGCTTCGTCTACTCAGTTCTTGAAATAAGCAACATTTTTATTTGTACATTTCATGAAATGTAAAGCGTATGTTGGTGACACGCACGGCCTCTCTCTCTCTCTCTCTCTCTCTCTCTCTCTCTCTCTCCCCCCCTCTCATTTTTATATCCCAGGTGAGTCAGCTGCGCCTTTTTATTTTTTAATTTATGCAACGTACTAAGCGACATATGTGACTTACGCCTTTCTTGAATGCCTTCTAATGGCTGATTTGCATAACACTTTATAGTCGAGGCATACATATCTCAGTGCATAAGTTTTTATAAGACAGAATGCAATCGTTATGTATGTCGATGCCAAAAACATACCATCCTGACACAGAGCTTCAGTAGCACATTTAGCCAATTTTACAAACTTTTATTCTTTAGCATACATTTATGCACCCCTTTGAAAACGCTCCTGAAGGAAAAACCTATAACATGCATCGGTTGGCAAAACCATTTGAAAACAAAATGGCAGATCTACGCAGTGCGACCAATTGGATTTAATCCGTTAGTCATTGTACAGCCTTGTCAGATAGGGCTAAGTCCTAGGTAGATAATTTCTCTTATTTCACAAACTATGGCGTATTTCAGATCATACAGTAATTGTAATGACATGCGTCTATTTGTTTGAATTAGAACTACCAAACCGAGTTCATAACACTGTATGATGATGAAAAAAGCGTGTAAAGATTCGATTACTAATTCGTATAGGAACCTCTGTTCGAAAGGTAGCATTGACCGAATGGTATTATCATGGTTGCTTTAATGCTGTGCCACTTTAATTCGGGTTAAATTCAAACTTTTTATTACCTTTTGTTTTATCTCTTTGGGCATATAATTTGATATGATATACATAGCATTTTAATAACATTATAAGTGTGTACAAAATAGGATAATTGTCATATTTTCCACTGGCAGGTGGATAATTTGTACTTCGTAGTAAGTGCTTTATTGTGATCAGTATTAGCTTGACCCACTCAACCAAGTTTAAAACACTTCCCACACGCAAACTGGCTTTAGCTATTTGCGCCTGCGTCAACGCTTGGCGTCAATAAATAAGTCTCTCTCCATTGTCTATTGAGTATCTGAAACCTTTCTACCAGACACGGCTGCTGTCAATGTATACGAACGACGAGTATGTTGATATACTGTTAATCTATGGAGAAACAAGGTGTAATGCTCTGACAGCAAAGCGCCTGAATAAAGAACGGTTTCCAGAAATGAGGGCAGCTACTGCACACAGTTTCCGAAAGATTGAAAGACGCCTTCGTGAAACAGGATCATTTGGAAGAGCACCGCCTGCTCGTGAAGCTCCAGTAACCGCTGGAGGCAATGAAGAAGCTGTGCGAAATACAATGGAAAACAATCCACATACCAGCTCAAGCGCCGTAGCAGAAGATCTGTACATAAGTCAGTCCTCCGTGATGCGCACATTGCATCATAATAAATATCATCCGTACCATCTACAACTACACCAGGCTCTCCACGGACGCGACTTTCAAGCGCGAATGATATATGCACAATGGCGACAGCAGCTAGCGCAAATGGATGCAGAGTTTTTAAGAAGTGTTCTTTTCAGTGATGAAGCCACATTCCACAATAACGGAACTGTTAACCGCCATAATGTGCACTACTGGAGTATAGGCAATCCTCACTCTATGAGAGAAGTTGCATTCCAGGTACAGTGGAGCATCAATGTCTGGTGCGGAATAATAGGAGACCAACTAATTGGACCGTACCTTTTTGAAGGCAACCTCACAGGACCACGGTACCTTGCATTTCTGCAACAAGAATTGTCCTTGTTCCTAGAAGATGTGCCACTATGAAACTGATAGAAATGTGATATCAGCAGGATAGAGCTCCACCACACTGGTCACTGATTGTAAGGAATCGCTTACACAGAACATATCCGCAAAAATGGATTGACCGAGGGGGCCCAATCGCATGGCCACCTAGATCACCTGATCTCACCCCACTGGATTTCCTTCTGTGGGGTCATTTAAAGGAACGGGTCTAGGCTCAAGAGCCGAAAAGCCCAAATCATCTACGGGAAGTCATATGTGAAGAATGTAGCCAGATTACACCGCGCATATTACAACATACAAGCAGGTCTCTCCGGCAACGTACACAAATGTGCATCGATGAAGAGGGTCGTCATTTTGAACATTTACTGCCTTGATGAAATCCACGCTCTTTAACAAATTATTATTCTGTTTACCCGTGAGCTTAGCACATTTACAACTCCTTTAACAATAGTAGAAGTGAAACAGGACTTAAACATGAAACAAAAACTGTTATATTTAATATCGCCGATATGCGCCCAAAAGAATGAAAGCTATGTAACATGGTTTACAACACCAGATACAATATAGATTATTAGGTTAAACATGATACACAACTATCTGATTGTAATTCTTGTCTCCTTGGCTCACAGGAGAGCCAGTAACAAAAATAAAGTGATACACCAAAATACAGAAAATAAACACAAGGAAAGTGACAAAAAAGAACCAAAACAATTTTATGTTTGTATCAGATTCAAACCCCAAACTAACCTTTGCTTTACCCTATTCCGGTAGCTAAACTACTCGGCCAGAACACACGTAGTCAGTCTGGCTCTTCGGGAAAACGTTCCTCTGTCTCCTTGCAAACATTATACCCATTAAACGCCGTCTTTTTTAAGGCTTTCATAGCTCTTTGGTTCTCATTCAGGCCTTTAATCATTAATGGGGATTGCGTATAGCACCAAACAGAAAAACAGAGCTACAATAACAGTTTGTTTGCAAAAAGGGTCAATGTTTTCACATTGGACTATAAACTGCGGGTTGCATAGATACGAATAACTAGGGGCAGCTGACTCACCTGGTATTACGAGAGCAGTCCCGGATGTATAAATAGCGGTTGTTTCAAAATATGACTGTGGTAGAAAGTACTAACCTTATAAACCTTAAGTCTGGAGTTTTATGATGCTACGTCGTTTAGTAATTGTTTAATAGCCATCAATAGTGAACGCTCTCAGCAAATTTGTAAACATGGATAAAACTGGCCATCGTTATGTGATACAGTACTTTCATTTGAAAGGTCTTAGTCCAACTAATATTAATGCTGAGCTATATTTTGTTCTGGAGGTGTCTACTCCTTTGTTTACAACGGTTAAATAAATGGGTGACAGAGTTTAAGCGAGGCCTTACGAGCTGCCAAGACGAACACCGCAGTAGTTGACCAAATGAGGTGACCACGCCAGAAATTGTGAAGAAAGTGGTATTGAATGACCGTTGACAAAGTGCGCGATCTAGCAGACATCGTAGGTATTTCAAAAAGTGCTGATCATCGCATACTGACTGAAAATTTAGACATTAGAAAGCTATACACAAGATGTGTGCCGCGTTTACTCACAATGGAACAAAAGCAGCATCGTGAGGATGTTTCACTGAAATAAAGTCGAGGTTTTTTTGTCAATTCCTAACCATGGATGAAACATGGGTCCTCATTTCACACCTGAGACGAAGGAACAGTTAATACAGTGGATTGAAAGAGGAGAATCAGCTCCAAAAATGTGGGACAGTTGCATTTGCAGGCAAGTTCATGGCGTCGGTTTTTTTAAATCAAGCAAACACGGACGCATCTAGTGGAAAACAAAATTTTGTTTCATGAAGATAATGCGCTAGTTCACATATCCAATATCGCCATGGCCAAAATCAATGAATTAATGTTCGAATTGCTTCATTATGCACTCTAATCGCCAGATTTAGGTCCCTCTGATTAATTTCTACTTTCAAAGTTAAAGGAATAGCTTGGTGGTAAAAGATTTGCCAACAGCTGGGGTCTGCAGTTGACGGCTATTTTGCAGAACGCGATGGTTCTCACTATAAACAGGGTATCGAAGCTATTGAAGACCGCTGGGAAAAGCGTATCGTGCTGAAACAAGAATACGTAGAAAAATGAAGATTTTTTCCTAAATATTTTGTGTTTTCTTTGTTAGGGACAGCCCTCGAAGTTAATGACTGCCATAAATTAATGGCATTGTGCGATTATAGTTCTTATTATAGAAATGCTAAAGAAAACGTCATGTCACTCTTCAAGGACGGTTAATTCTTGTTCCCAATATCTTGAGAGCAATTTGACGCATCCTTAAGTAGATTGGGTGGTGAAAGGCAGGGGCGGATCTAGTGAAACTGCTACTCCCTTCTTCAAACGTCTTTCAGTTTGCCACCAGCTACAGCATGAGGAAACAGAGTTGCGATAAACTGTGAGTGGCCATTGACCACTAATAGAGAAATATCAGCTTTAGTGACTAACAATAATGTTGATAATGCAAACTGTAGGACGAATACTCCTCCTGGATTCGATTCTCAGAAAAATTTTTTGTTACATTTCTTATAACAATAATAATAACCACAACAATAACTGGATAGGATGATGTCCTTAGTTTGATTCTACGAAATGTACGGTTTTTTAAACAGGTCCATCACAATAAGTTATGTAAAACTGCCCCTACGCGGAGAAAGATTATCAGATATATTGAGAATAATGTGACAAACTTCACATGCTATGCAACTCACAGTGGTTAGAAGTAAAAATTACAGTCCTACCTCTTCCGCTCTTACCTTACAGCTTTACGTTCATTGGTCATATAAACCCATGTACCTAATTTCGCAGACGACGTTTTCAGCTACTATGACTCCGGCAACCAGGAATAGCGTGTGCATGCCTGACTAAAAATCTGATGTGATGCACTCACATACTTTCTCTACTCTTTTACAAACTATTTTTACAAACGCTTATTCTCATGTTAATCGAGATATGGAGATGTTAATCTTATACCTAATTTTCTTGTAGATGCAAGGAGAATTGGTAGGCTTTAAGCGATAGTTAAATATTTTAAGAGCTGGTTGCTATGTGCAGTATTCTATTCTCTTTGCGTTACCAGGACAAAAAAAATAATAGCGAATTCCCATGAGAAAAAGTATAAGTATTGGAAAATTTAAGGGAATAACCAGCAATATCTGGAAAATATGTACACAGACACACACACGGACATATTACAAAAAATACTTTTTACTTTCTCTACTACGTATAGTAAGTAGGGGAGATACGTAGTAGAGAAAGTAAGAAAAAGAGTGATTTCCTCTCCCTGCAATAAGGAAGTTGATCTGCACTTTTGTGTATTCAGAGAAAGCCTTCCTTCTTTGTGCCAATGTGTAGAATTCCAATCATGCGACAAAAACTGTCAATTTTCAGATTTTATGAAAATCTTAATATTTTGTAAGACGCTTTTAAAACAAGATTCGTTTGCGAAGAACCGGCTTTCCCGATAGCATATTCAGGCAATTTCCTGTGATACACATTTACAAAACTCAAGCCACTCTTTCCCAGAAACCATGTTTTCCAACGAGTGAGGTACAGTTGAGAAAGCGTAACATTTCCTCTGTGATGTAGTGCGAAATGAAGAGTTTTTATTTTCGCGAATAGGTACTTTTAGTGACATATTGTAATTAGTTTTAAGCAAGGGCAAAGCAACCAGTATCAATATTGACTGTCTTCCGGTGAAGGCCGCGTCACGTTTGATAAAACTACCGACGTTTTGCTGTTCATATTGATGGCTTCTTCTGGGCACTGCGTCAAGAAACCCTCAACATGAGGGGTGAAATTTGGTAGTGACGCGGCCTTCATCGGAAGACAGTCAAGCTATTATGGACTACGGTCGTATCCCGAGGTCGTTTCCCGGGTTCAAACCCGGCGGAGACCGGTGGATTTTTTCGGGTATAAAAATCCTTAGCATGGCTTCCTTCGGAAGGGAAGTAAAGCCAGTGGTCCCGTGTCGTAGATTTACGCAGAGCCTCAAGCCTGATAAAGAGGCCTCTAAGCAAAATTTTCGGTCTTCACGCCCAATATAGAATGGGACGCTAAGGACCAGCGTAGTTACAGTGCGCGCATCAATAAAACTCAATTTAATTTTTACAACGGCCGTGGAAGCATACAGTTTTATTTAACTAGCATCTTCTTTTTTGTTTCTAAGTTTAATAGCTTTACAACGATTAAGATCTATAAACCCCACGTAATTTGTTGTATTTAATTTAATATGTTATTAAATATAGAAAAAACCAACAAAGCCTATTTTTAAAACTTGTGAAGTGTACCTTCTCCAAAGTATAGGATGTTTTGGATTTAAAAGATTCAGTTCATAATATTTTTTGATTTTATGCTTCATATTTTCCTTTATAACGTGACAGTGGCTGCGGCCCAAGGTTATACGAAGGTTGGAACCTGGAAGTAGGAGTAAATAGCGATAACTGCCGCTCGCCAATGTAAACACCGGGCGTATTGTTGGCAGATAGCTAGAACCTTCTGGAAGCGGCTTCTTCCCCTCCTCCAGAGTGTATCGAAATTGTTCTAGAATGTTCGAGTACCTTGTTGAAAGATTCTACTAATTATATAAGTGAGCGCTCTTGTGGGAGTAAGTGCGAGCCGAGTGTGAGTCAGCGAGGGAGTTGGAGGGCGAGTTTCCCCTGCGATACCAAGAGCAATTCTCCGGGCGAGTTGGTGACGGCTGTTGTGCAGCGAGTGCTAGTGCGGAGCGACGGCTTGTGGAGGTCTTGTATTCGACTCCCGAGTGAAGTCCGGCGTAAAGAAGTTACGTCACGGAGGAAGTGAACTGAAGGAAATTGAACTAGTTCACCTTATTGAAGTTATATTAGTGAAATGAGCTCTCGCTGAAGTTGAACTAAATAAGAACTTAGAGCGGTGATAGTGAGAACTGAGAGCGCGATAATTAAAATACTGGACTGTCACAATACTTTGCCTGTTTC
Organism: Deroplatys truncata; assembly: GCA_030765065.1. Classification (NCBI taxonomy): domain Eukaryota; kingdom Metazoa; phylum Arthropoda; class Insecta; order Mantodea; family Mantidae; genus Deroplatys; species Deroplatys truncata. The sequence continues at coordinate 211,698,222 of CM060978.1, read as the reverse complement.
TAGTCACAAAAGCAGCACAGAATGAGTAAGAAAGGCAAGAGGCGTAGAAGCTAACTTCGGGGCTCCTGCCTCCTGTTTTATTTTGAGTATGGTATTCCTTTATATAGTATTTTCAACTGTTTATTTCTGTAGCTATGTCAAGTTGGATGTGTTGGCAACTATACTGGAATCCTGACAGAAGTATTAAAAAATTCTCCGCTGTGTTGATGAGTGGAAATTAGACTCGGGACCCGCTCCTTGGAATACACAATTTGAAAGCATTAGTATGTGAATCTATTATTAATCAAATTATTATTTCGTCTGAATTAGTTTATAGCGGACATCGTCAGCTGGTTGGTAAATTAGTTCTGTGCACGGTGTCCACAAATGAGTGAGACTGAGCAGCTGCTCATTTGTTGCTGTGTGGCGTTTACTTCGCCGAGATGGAAGACACGATTTGTATTTAAAAGCATGTAGTATATGTAAAACATTAGTTTATTGGAATATCATTAAGATTAATTAATATTGGTATTCCTGAGTGCACTCCGTAAATAAATACAACACTTATATCAGTTTTGGTCAAGCGGGAATTAATGTGGTTTACACAGTTAGTAGTCAAGTTTCCTGTCATGCTGTTGACGAGTACGGCATGGCAGAGCAACATCAAATCTCTGCCTCAGGTGTTCTGCGGTGGAGACTGAGTCACAAGTTGGTGGATTGTGCCGTCGTACGCCCAATATGAGACTGGATATATGGTCGCATAGGAGTGATTTGTAGTGGCGTGCAGATGTTTCCACGGGAGGTCTATCTGAATCTCCAATTCAAGCACGGTGACAAGAAACTGACAGATGCCCTTACTTGGCTCATCTTTGCCACCTATTTTTGGGTACTAAAAGTTGGGGACGCAGTGAATCTACGGGCCTTCCAGAGATTTATCCGGAAGGAACGCTGGGAGTTGGACAAAAGGACCACTTTGGCCTTGGATCTCCCGCATTTAAGGAAGCTCTAAGTGTCCATTGCAGAAGGGCATATGCTAAGAATAGGGATAAGAAGAAGACACAAAAGTGATCTATCCTTCTTGTGTAGTAGTTTCCATATTCTCCTAAACACCTATCCCAAAATAAAGTAATTATATAAATACATTGCACAAAAATTAAAAAAAAACATTAAATAAACTAAATAAATAAAATAAAAAAATAAAGCAAAATAAAACAATAAAAAAAGGGATCCACATTTTTTGTATAGTAAAAAAATTATTAACAAAAAATAAAAAAAGTAAACAAAAATACCAAAAATCGTAAAAAAAAAAATTGAAGAAAAAAAACAAAGATTGTTTGGCTCTTTCATGTTTTATGGATAAAAAAATGCACATGCGCCAGTCCGGTATGCTCACAGAACTAATTCGGAATTTTGTGTGGTTGGAACACTACTTGAACCGTTCGCGTTCTGTCACGGCCTTCCACGTTTATCTACGTTTACAGCGTTAATGAATGAAATCAAACTCCGCCGATGTACGTATGTGTATATATATAACATTAAATTCACACCAAAGTGATTCTAACCTGTTAAAACAAAATAAAAAAAATAGCGATACCCTAGCAAACTTTCTGTAATTATATGAATTTCTGGTCACTAATTCCGCAACAAATATGTTTGTTACTGTTATAAATGGCATTTATCGCTAACGATTTCATCCTTTTAATCCACATGTCTTGGAAAGGAACATTACCTACATTTCTTTTTGTGCTCAGCTATTATAATATTATTATTACCTGTTGTTATTTCTATACCAAGAAACTAAAACTTTTCAATTATTCCGAAGTTAAATGTGTGGGGATGCGAGTTTTTTCAAAAGTTTTTGTAGTTAGTATAATATTCAGTCTTTTCAGCCTGCGGATTGATAAGTTATGCAATCCCGACGTTGCACAGGCTACGCCGTAAACACTGTCCACTGCATCGCGTCGTATCAATTTAGGCCGAAATGACTGCTTTGCACCGCTGTGCGTGCAGTGACCTGCACTCGTAGTGCAACAGTGTCCACGATGGCCTTCGGTGATGAAGGTCCCAGGTTCAAATACTACCACTTGAAGGTACTTTTTATAGAGGACGTGCCTTCGTTGCATGTTAACCATTGCGCTACTAGAGCACGTTAACACAAGCACCACCGTAGCCTTAATCAGCGGGCTGGTGAATGCGGTGTCAGCACCTGCATTTCGCATCGTATGTAAAATACAGGGTTGCTTAGTTACTAATCCGCAGGATGAGAAGACTCATGCGGTATAAACATCTTAATATGATTGCAGAAGTTAGAACTGAGGCCTGATATATTTATGACTGTTTCATAGTTGAATAAATTAACATATTCTAAGCTTTTGTTTGTCCGTTTCACGTGTTGTGCATATCATTAAATCAGCAGAACATCCTACGAGTTCTGTTTATTTGACCGCATGTGTAATAGTAGTGTATAGTTAAAACAGCTGCGCGAAAAACTACACAGTTCAAGAAATGACAGTTTCACCATCTACAAATGCAGAAGTTTGATGAATATTTTACAGGTACTTTTCTATTTTGATTAGCAACAGATGTGAACGTGAAGTAATAAGTGGTAATGTCCGTGTGTGTGTGTGTGTGTGTGTGTGTGTGTGTGTGTGTGTGTGTGAACAGCATAACTCAGAAACGAACAGTTGGAAAAACACCAAACTTCGTATTTAGGTTCAGCATCTTCCAGAGATGAGACACGAAGGTTTTCAAGAAAATCCCCCACCCCAGATTTCCCTTTACATGGAACATTTTTCGAAAATTTTAATTTTCTCAAAAATGGCTAACGATTTTGATTAAAATATTATATATTTAAGATATTTTCATGACAAATTAAATGTATATCTCGAATTTTCTGGAAATGTCTCCAAAAGTATTCATTGTGAACGACTTTTGCATAACTGGTAAACCATAAGAGATAGACAAAATTTTATTGCACAACAAATGTAGATCGCGTTAAAATACACAATTTGTCATATACATTTTTTTGTCGAGTGAACCATTTTCGAGACATTGCTTGTTATTCCCTTAAATTTTCCAGTACTTGTACTTTTTCTCAAATTCGTTATTCAATTTTTTTGTCCTGGTAATGCAAGGAAATGGAATATTCCACGTAGCAACCAGCTCTTGAAACATTTGACTATCGCATAAAGCCTACCAATTCCCCTTGCCTCTACAAGAAAATTAGCAATAAGATTAACATCTCCATATCGATTAACACGAAGCATATGGAGAATAAGCATTTGTAAAAATAGTTTGTACAAGAGTATAGAAAGTCATGCGAGTGTAACACATCAGAATTTTTTAAGAATAGTTTGTAGGCACTACATAAAACTAAATTAATATTGGATAGAAAAGGTTATGGGAAAGTAGCACATTTCTTAATGTTGAAAGAACAACTTTTCAGCCTCTTGCACCTTCAACAAAATGTGTAATGAAACCATTTCTGGACAAATTTACCTCGTTTAACATGAAGTAGCTACAAAGCTATGCTTTGGCAACAAAAGTTTGTAAAAAATGCGTAAAATAGACGATAGTAGTAGAAAAAATATTTGAATATCACAAAACTGATGTTTTAATGAACCCCATAAGTATTTGCTTATTCCGATTTCCAATTCACAGTTGCCTCTTGTTCATACAAACAAGGAAATTCTGAATTGTATAAGTAGGTTCCATTAGTCGCCGTAATGGCGAGGAGATGTCATTTGGAACTGTATTATAACCCATCCATAATTTATAACCGAGGTTAGGCAAGTAAATGAATTCTAACTGTCGCATTCTCATACAATTATTTTAAAGTGGCAGCTACTCTTCAAGAGGAATATTAAAGCTAGGAATAATACAATGGAGTAGTCTACAAAATAATCAATCCCTTAAATTTTTTTACGTTAAATGTTGTGCTTTAATGAAATTCACTCAAAATGAACTGGAGTTCACAGGCCATTCGCAGAAAATTCAATATAAATAAATATATATATATGTATATATATATCAGAAAATTCAATATAAATAAATATATATATATGTATATATATATGCTTAAACGATATCTGTCAAAGGGGTAATGAAAATACACACAGTGCCGTGAAAAAAGTCAAAAGACGATTGTGTGATATAAACAGACAGAAAATAGATTCTGAATGTAGACAAAGGTCAACATTGTAGTTACAAAAGGAAATAAAAACTAGGTGGGGTAAGGAAAGATATACTTTGGAATTAGGTATAAAACAGAGGACGGGAATAGCATGGCTTAGGTTGGGAGGGTGGGAAGCTCGCAAGATTGCTGATGATGATGGCAGAGTATTTGCCCATTATGTGGGGAACAACAAGACTGGACGCATATTTTGCCAGACGGAGAGTATTAGGAAAAAGTTATTACCGAAAGCATTTTTCTTCCAACAGACGGAGGGCAGCATGCTGGGACTTGATTCTAAACAGCCAAAACTGGTCAACCTTGAGCACATACTTAATGGAAGTACGTGTACTAAGAGATAAGGTGTTTATGCAAGTTTTTTTAAATATTTGTGGTGCACGTGTGTGTGTGTGTGTGTGTGTGTGTGTGTGTGTGTGTGTGTGTGTGATTCAGAGTGTTTTTCAATTTTATATGTTTGTATATAATGCGATGATTATAAACATAGTTGTTTCTGGTCGATTCTGCAAGTCACGTATACAGACCAGGTATTCTTCTAGAGAGCATGTACGGTCTAATGACCCATGCGACTGTTATGCAATTAATGTAATACTAATTACTTAATAAATACCACTACTACTACTATTATTCACGCAATTATTTTCAATATATGGTGCTTTAATACAAATCATTGGGGATGTTTTTGAGAAAATAAAAAATAAAGAAGAAATACCATGTAAAGGGTAGCTTGCTGTGAGGAGATTTTCGTGAAAATCTCCATGTCGCATCACTGGAAGGTGCTAAGCTTCAATATAAAGTCGGGAACGTTTTTGAATTATACTGTTAAACACACACATATAAGCGAGCGCGGACGTTTATCTAAACATTCCTTTTGAGCTCTGGGAGCTGTATTTCCGATGAAATCTCAATATCGAATCTTTAATTAGAATACAATAGTACTTTTTTGTAAGTAAATGATGATCAATAAAAATGGACGTGATATTTTTATTGCACTATTAAAATTTAAAACGATGTAGATGATAAACTAATGAAAGCAATCTGCTATCACAAAAACTAAAATTGCACTACTTCATCCCCAAACCCTTACACTCTCTCCTTAAAATTACTTTTGTTTTTCCAAAGTTCAGCGCAGTGCAATGTATGAGCTATAATAATGTGAACGGTAAGGTAGATTTATGATCAAATTCCAGTTTTCTCTTTTTGGCATAACGCGAATGAACTTGACGGTGTTTGAAACTGTATGAACCCAAACCCCAGGTATCGCCTAGGTCGTAAAGAGTTGTTGTGCATGAATAATTATTCCCTAGAGTGCAGCAGAAACCGTGACCTGCAAAAGTTGGCGTCTCTGCCCTATAACGCCGCTGGGAAATTCTCACCTACAGGATGTAGCTTGGTTCTGATTTGTTTACACTTGGGCGCCGCAGAAACCGTTAGCCGACTGAAACCGCAATATTTTCACCACAGAGCTCCTTTGTGTTAGGCGCCCCAAAAGGAAACGTCAAAGAGCGTCGCCCTTAAAGCACTTCGCTACAGCGCTTAGTGCCCACAAGATCTCCTGAACGACGCTTACTTCCGGGATATTAAAAAGTTGCTCGTATAAACCTCTTCTGTGTTGTGGTGTAGACTTGGGTGTTTCGAAGACATTAAGAGAAAGCTTTCCGCTGGAAAACAAATGCAGTAATATTCTTACGCCGTTTATTTATCCGCCCTGGATATTTAATATTTCCTTCCGCATAATCTGACCTCTTATAACCCTTCTAAGCCCATGTTCTGCTCACAGAGTAGTGAAATATGTTATAAACTCTTAAATTTGTTGTGTTTTAAAGGATACTGAAGAAATAGTTAGAGAATCTGTGATTTTAAACTTTTCCAAGAACTTGAAACAGGCCTCCTCACCCAACGCCCTAAAGTATAATCGATCCAGGCTTAGAACCGGACCTGATGTAAACAAACGTTATGTATCCCTCCACGTTTTGCTTGTGTTCAGCACTTATAGAAGTAGTCATGATTATCCCCTCACCGACTACTTATTATTTCATGAATCATGATTGCATGCAATAAGAAAGGTGTTTGATGACAGAATAATTAGTGTTGATTTGTGACCTCCTCATTCTCCTGCCCTAACGAGTTGTGATTTTTATTTATGGGGTTCTTTAAAATACAAAGTGTATCGTTCCAATCCTCGCACACTACAGGAACTTAGAGAAAACATTGTGCAAGAAATCACAAGAACTCCTGCTGCTGAGTTTCGGAGAGTGAGCGAGAATACTTGCACGAGATATGCTGCCTATTTGAGGGCAGAAGGTCAACATTTCCAGTATATATTATAAGGTAAGGATTTTAGTCCGCCTCTGCTGGCGTAATTTCCCCGGCGACTGCCGGCTGTCTGGCGCAGTAGAGAGAGGCCGCGAGTGGGTTCGAATATAATTTAACTACCCTATATCTTTTAAATTGAGGTTTTGTATTTACTCTTATACATTAAACAAGAGTTTCTAACTACAGTTGACTAACATATTTGTTTTTAGACCCACAGATAATCGCGCATGTTTACGGTGATCATCCTGGCCAGGATTAAGCGCTTTTGCCTGTTCTGGCTTCACAATGCTATAACCATCTCTTCCTCGGAAGTCGATCATATTTTTACCTTGAGGTCGATAATTATTCAAGAAGGCTGGGAGTCCTACTTGAAAAATATTTTATGTACCAATTCTTCAAAGCGTTTAGCATATTGAAGGTAATATGTTATGGAGTGTCGCTTTGGTTTCACGCGTAATGCGAGCTAGTTATGACGTCACGTGTGTACATTAACTTGGGTTATAAGAGTGGAGAGATTATATCGACATAGACGGGTGCCGCAATTTGTAACAAAAGTTTATTTAACGTCTTAAAGATGTTGCTCTGTGTAAGAAATATAAACCTCAAAACTCTCGCTATCAAATTTCTGCTTTATGGTAAACTTAAGTCATTTTTATCCTTGGCTAAATTAATGTTTTTTCAGGTACAATTTTATTTGCAGATGACCAGGTTGTCCGAAGCCAAAAATGCATATACTACTAAAACACCTTCTCTGAATAAAGAACACACATTAATTATTTCGTTGTCATTTAAAGAGTCCTATAGAACTACAATAAATATGATTTTATAAGGAAAATGATTTCACAAGTAAATAATTACAACTAGCTAGGCTGCAATGTTTCGTATATTAAAAATTAAGATGTAACAAACAAGATCTGCAAATTCAATGATTATGCTCTACAATAAAAAGAAACTGCATAATTATTAAGAATTAAACTAAAAATGTTATAAATAGCGAAACGTGTTTATAAGGTAAGTACCGATAATTGTTATAAAGAACCGAACATTAACGTACACCTTACACTACTACTCCACATAGTCACCGTCGTTATTCAGGGAATTGTCGTAAGGGAAACCAGTTTTTGTAGTCTTCATCAAAGAATGCAGCCGCCTGTGATGAAAGCCAAGTCTGCACTTCTAGTTTCACATCATCATCGTCGTTGAAATGTTTTTTTCTACCAAGGAATTTCTTCAGATGAAGAAACAGATGAAAATCGTTTGGTACCAAATCCGGAATGTAGGGAGAGAGGTCGAAAATTGTTTCTAAACAAATGATGAGATCAGATCTTGAGTTTGTTTGTCTCTGTATGTGGCTGGGCATTATCATTCATTATTGTTTTCCAATAAATCTATCACAATTGGCGATGACTGTTTACGGCGTAACATTTCTCCCATTCAAAAAATTAATCACTGATCTGACTTTACAATTTGTGGGTCGTTCCATTGTTTTGAACATTTCGAAATGCTCTAAACAACAGAAAAACACAAAGTTACTATCGTTCACAGTTTCATCTGGCTTCCTAATGAGTGGAGGAAGTGATGACACTGCTCAAAATCGCGACTGCAGGCTGCAAAGTATGTACTAAAACGGTACTTACTTTAAAAACAAGCCTCGTAATAGCGGTGCCCATAAATAAGAAATATAATTAGAAGCCGCAGAAATGAGATTCTTGAGTGTCGCGGACTATACTTTATTAGACTAAAAAAGAAATGAGATCAGAAAGGAACCCTGCATTTTAAGTTAATCGAGAAGGTACACCAACATAGAACTGGAAACAACATGGATAGAATTTAAGATTATCGCGTCCCAAAATTATTATTAAATTATAGACCTACAGGCAAGAGAAACATGGGCAGACCGAAGAAAAGATGATATAACAAACCTTTAATTCATGGGACTGGAACAAGCCTTTCGACGACGATGCAGTAGGTTGCAATAATGTGAAACGTGTAAATGGAAATCCCTTTCTATAAATGCTGCATTGAAAGTTTTCCTATAATAAAATAAAATGAACTCGTATGTACGAGGGCGGATCGAAAAGTAACGCACAATAATGTTTTTACAAAAAAGCTTAATAGCTAAAACAACAACCAAAATCACAATGAGCTTACACCTTTTATTTACTTTTAACATAGCCACTAAGTTTCTCAACACATTTCTCCCATCATGATACCATTTCAATATGCCGTGTTCGTAGAAGTCCTTTCAGTTGAGTAGGTATAGCGATCTGCGGACTGCTGATTTCACTTCCGCATCTGTCGCAAGGCGTTGGTCGTCCAGGAATTTCTTTATGGGACCAAACAGATGCAACTCCGATGGTGCAAGATCCGGACTGTATAGTGAATACTGGAGCACCTCCCAACCAAATTTGGTGACTTTCTGACGAACAGCAGTAACATGGGGCGAGCATTGTCATGAAGAATTTTGACATCGCCAGCGTTCATGTTGTGGCGTTTGTCACGCAAGTTTTCATGTAGGCTGCAGCATTCACAGTGGTCCCGTGTTCAGAAATGTCCACCAATAAAACACCATGCATATCCCAAAACACCGTCACAAGCACCTTCCTAGCAGATTGAGTCACTTTGAATTTTTTCTTCACTGGGAAACCAGCATGTTTCCACTCCATGCTTGACTGCTTGGTTTCGGGCGTGTAGGGGTATGCCCACGACTCATCACTAGTTACGATTCCTTGCAGAAAGGAATACCCTTCTTCAGTGTACCACGTTAGGTGATCCAAGCTCGTCATCATTCGCTGGCCCTTGTGATTGTCTGTCAGGTTCTTAGGCACCCAGCGAGCACAACTTTACGAAATTTCAACGTGCCATGAACAATATCGCACGCGGCATCATAGATGTGGAACTGTTATGATAAGGTTTGCAGTTGCACACGCCGGTTTTTCAAAATAGCCGCCTCAATGCCTCGGACATTCTGCGGGGTTGCAGCTGTTGCCGACCTCCCGGAGCGTGGCGAATCACTAAGGTTCACACGGACCTCTAAGAAGAATGCACACCACCTGGAGACATTGTTACGGCCCATACAATCATCCCCATATACACCACGCATGCCCCTGTGAATATCACTCGGTTTATGCCCACAAATATCGAAACACACCTCTCTGCTCTTCACACATGGACGACAGTAACATGCGCGCCATCCTTGTTGTGTAGTTCATGCTTCTCTCGCTAGAACTGCACATGAAACAAAAAGTAATCTCTGTAGTGAAAACTTCAAACTATATCTGTGTGAAATTGCAACATTCCAGCTGGAATACCAAGGCAGAAAAAACTTATTGTGCATTACTTTTAGAGCCGCCCTCGTACATTTTACACAATAGCTGTTGAACAATAAAATACCACAGATCTATGTGTGGGGCAGGGCAGCAGGCTGTGTAAGTGCAGCAGAAAATACCTTTTATGAAACAAACGTAATTTTCTGGTATGCATTCTGGATTAAAGACTGGGAATTATATATGACCTGTCACCTCAGCACGTAACACAGGGGTGCTACACGCAGAACTGTTAGGAAGACGCCGAAGGAAAGGAAAGGAAAGGTTTTACTTATTTTTAGTCCGCGTGCTATGATAGTTCTGCCTTACGTTAATAAGCGAGATTATCATTACGAAGAGGGTTTTAGTAAGTAAACGGAGGAATCGTGTTACCGCACGGAGTAAGGTATAGATAAGTCAGGTATTGTTGCGAACACTCTCCTCCCCAACTCAAAAGATCGTTACGTTGCAACTGTTCCAATATTTATTCGATCATATATAGATTGATGAAGCACTGTGGCATTATGTCTGAAGTAAAGAAGAGTTCATACATAAAAAACATCACAATAAACATCGTATGTACTGGAATTTTGGTCCTCAACACAAATGGCCGAGCCATCGGATGTAATATTACAGATCATAGGACGCTTAAAACATCATGTTAACCTATAATTCAGTAAAACACAAGAAACATGTGACATTATTATAAACAAACAACGAGGAAAGTGGACTTACAACCTCCTCAGCCCCAAATTAGAGATCGGAATTTTTCGAGGATCTGTGCCATAAGAGCGGATATTGTTTGAAAAAAAATGTACAGCTTTTTATATTAAAGAAAGGCAATGTAACTCATATTTCTGTATACTGATGCCTTAATTAAACCGTGGGATAACTTTATTGCACAATATTAATAGCTAATCAAATATTGTTTTGCTTTCCTTCCAATACTTCTTAATACTGGCCTACCTGCCATATAAGTACGGTGTACTGCCTTCAAACGGTATATATTTGTTTACAAAGATCCACTCCAACATCTTCCACCTTCTCTCTCCACCAGTCCTCGGTGCTTTTCTAACTTGATGATTTACTTCCTAAAACCCCTCTACATGATTGTAACAAAATTCATTATTATTTTTCAGTAACACTTCCAACTGTTCCAGTTCCAAAAATATTGGTTCCAAAGTAAGCATCAAATATTCACCATTTACGTATAACTATAACGGCTAGATAGTCTTTGTCCATTACTATTTGACTCACTCGGGTTCTTTCGAATCATGTCGTGATTCTTCGTTCCTGAACTGCAAGAAGACATATTTTCTGCTCCTCTTTATCCCATCCAAATTCAACAAACTATTTAATACAATTCATACGCCGCGTTACATATAAATAATTATTACAATTACTGCTCACTTTACTTACCTCAGAAATCCAGGTCAATAATCATCGTAGTAACCGTCTAATATCAGTTTCTTTGAGGCTAATGCTAGTATGTTCCAAAACAGCATCACGGGAAGTTGCCTTTAGCAAGTATGGATACAAGGTCTTGCTTCATATGCATGCTTGAAATTTTTGCCCTAGGTCGCGGGTTCAAACCCGGCGGAAGGCGATAGATTTTTTCGGGCGTAAAAATCCTTAGCATGGTTTCCTTCGGAAGGGAAGTAAAGCCGGTGGTCCCGTGTCATAGATTTACGATGTAAAAGAACCTCAGGGTGATAAAGAGGCCTTTGAATAAAACTATCGATCTTTCACGCCCAATATAGAATGGGACGCTAATGACTATAGTAGTTAAAGAGCGTCCATAAATTAAACTCAATTTAATTTAATTTTGAAATTGTCCTGAACAGAGCGTTGCTTGGTAATAAATATTCCAGCGATCGCGCAAGTTGGAAAAATGCTATTTTGGAACTGTATAACTGAACCTGTGATACTTTTTTGTATGTTATCCGTTTATTTCTGGCATAGCACACAATAATACAATTGTGTTTTATTTCTGCACACTTAATATAATACATGCTTTGAAATCATGAGTTTATATTTCTCAAATTTAGGATTCGAGTTTAACTTCATGCTTCTTTTTGTGACTAATAGCACGAAAAATAATGAAGTATTTCTGTTTGTTACCCATACGGAAACATCTGATCAAGTTTCCATCCATTTTATTATTCAATTTTGCTTGTCAGTGCTCTCATTACAGTGGGCAAATCAACTGCTGCTTACTTGGATTTGGACAATGAAATAACCTGAGGAGTTGTTGCTCTTCCACTGGTCGTATTATGGCATTACTTAAACCAGAGACGGCCAACCCTAGGCCCACGGACCAAGTAATGACCCGTCAAGACTTTATAAGTGGCCCACTAATAGCTCTAGATCCGAAGTGCATCTATTGATCATTATAAAATCTTCCTCTTTAGAATCTGAAAAGAGTAACATAGATTACACATAAATCTATTCTGCATATCAGAATCTAAGATTCATGCACACTTCCTATCCTTGCAAAGAGAAATAATAGAAATGTAAAACCACTCAGAACTTGGTGCATTGTGCATCCCTTTGCTAATTGGGCTGAATTTTGAAAACCTGTCACTTCAGACCGGTTTCCTGAAATTCACGATCTTCTTAGACTCGCGGGCAGCTTTGCCTGCACATACATTTGGGTAAACTGTTTCTTTCATGAATCTTATTAAGAATAAATTACATTCAACTATTAAAGATGCGTATCTTGCTAGTATTTTGTTTTCTGTGCACATAAAAAATAACCAATAATGAAAAATTAGTAAATGGAAAGCAAGTTCAAAAGCCACATAGGCCTTCAAATTTTCTGCGATGTTCTTACTAAATAGTTTAATAAGGAAAATTTGTATTATAATTGAATTTGTTTTATATTATGATAATATGAAAGTATGAAATTATATGATATTCTTTAAAAATAAAAAGTGATTAATAAGAATAACTGTATTAGTTTTAAGGCATTTTGTTTAATTATCGACCTACAGCTACGCTTACCTGAATACTACATTTACTAATATAGAGATAAAAGTTACAAACCGGCTGCGCGGTGTTTTTCCTGTCCGCGTCCTCGGCGCTCACTGCGGTCTGCTGCTACCAGGGAAAGGCGCGGATGAAACCATACATCATTTTTAAAGCTACTTTTAAAGGCTTTACTTACCAACTTTATGAAAGGAAATGCTGAAATTGGCCACCGACGTTGTCATTACATTTTTGGCATCTCTTTAGGAAACTATCCATTACTCGCCGAGTTCACGTTGAGAAATGCTGGCAATTTCCTGGCGGATATTTTGTTAATTCTTTCAGGGTGCGTGGGTTTGTCTTGTATATTTTGTTTTAAGTTACCCCAGAGATAGAAATTTAATAGAGTTAGGTCGGGAGACCGGGGGGCACAAATCTGTACTAATAATTCTGTCCTCGAACACACTTTCAATTTTTCTCATCGAAATATTGGCTGTATAAGCTGTTGCAGATTCTGGTTGAAAAAAGGCAAAATCACGCTCCCTGGCCCTTAATTCTCTAAAAACGGGGGCTAAAGTGTATTCATATATCCTCGGGCTTTAACTGTTGACTCGAAAAAAATTGGCAAGTGACAGTTCCCTAAAGAGGTGCTAAAAATGTATAGACAACGACGTAGCCAGTTTCAGTATCTCCTTTCATAAAGTTAGTAAGTAAAGCCTTTAAAATTAATTTTAAAAATGTTGTATGGTTTCATCCGCGCCTTTCTATGATAGAGGCAGACGGCAACGAGCGCCGAGGACGCGAACAGGAAAAACACCGCGCAGGCGGTTTATAGTTTATTGGCTCTCCCTGTAATTATATAGTACTTTAGTTGAGATTCAAAATAGTTAATATAAATTTATTTGGATTGCCCTTCAAATAAATTCTGTGAATTTATGGCCCAAGCACAAAATTGATTGGCCAATGTTGACAAACAAATTCCAACTCCTCTTCTAAAACTTAGATGGTAGTTCTATTGTGTAATCTCTGTTTAAGTGGGACTATTCGCACCTATAGGTCGGGTCAAAAGAGATCAGTAAACGGAAAGCTGCACATTGAAAGTAATGCAAACCCTGGGCGCCAGGGGTTGTTACAACTTGGAGTTGTTACGTACTCTTCGGCCACATGCCTAAACGGTTTGGTAGAAGTTACGTTAACTTCTAATAATCGGCAACGGTTGGAGTGTTCAGCAAAGACGAATAAGCCGATATTATTTAGATCCTGGAGAAGCAGATCGAAATGCAGCTGATGCCCGTAGATTCAGAATTTTCAAAACAGACATGTGATAACCACCATGAAGTTTTTGAACGTATTTATTACCAATAGGGTATAATGAGAAATAATTAAGCATGTTTTCAGTGTCGATAATTTTTCATATAATATATAATTTTTATATATATATATAGGATAACCATGCTTATTATGCTTTGTCAAATTTATTCAAACGTATTTAAAATCGTATAAATTTCAACGACTTCATACTTAAGAGCTTTTGGTATGGTGAACAATTTCTAAAAAAAACACGGCTTTCAAAATATTGGAACAAAATGAAAGTGTTTATTAACTAATTAGAATTATCAAAACGACCAAAAATGAAAATATAATCCAAGACTAAAAACAATAGCAAAACTACCTTTCGACTACCTGAAAAATTTAACCACCTTAACAGTAGAAACTCCACCGAAATTTTGACAAAATATTAATTTCTTCGATTAATAAAATCTCTAAACCCTGTAGATTCTTTGAAATAGAAATTTTGAGAAAATATTTAGTTATATTTAGTTTAGTTATATAAAGCTTTTTCCATTAACAACATTTGTTTGGAAACTTCAGCATAGGTTTTTGAAATGTTGACTGCGAAATTTAAGCATGATTATTTCTCACTTAAAATAATTCGTGCTTGTGGGGATATATTCAAAACTGCATTCTTTTTTTAAGCTGAAAGGAAACCTTAGTAATTTTTCTGGAGTACCACAAGATTTAGGAAACACGTACAAATTAATGCTTGTTTTATAACAAGGTAAACTAAAAATTGATGTTTTATATTTAAAATTTAATTTTCTCATAGTTTTCGCCTCTTTCAAAGCACTACAATTTTTTAAATTAATTATCTACAAAGGTTACTGACTGAGATTTTAAAACCTGTTTTATATTTATGACAATGCTCTTACATAAGCTTCAATTAAACTGTTTTAAAATGTTTAATTAAATCATTTTCTTTTAGTTTACATTAACAAATTCGCTATTGCAAACAAAAATCCAAAACGAGCAAGTAGAATAAAATAAATATGGAGGAAGAGTTAAGAGCCCAACTGTGAAGTCAAATTGCAGCGCACAGTCATTGAAAGACACCAACTAGATCGGGATTGGACGTTGCAGTATACATAAGCAATAGCTCCAAGATTTCGAGTACTTATATAAAAACACAGAGTAATTGCTTTTCGTAATATGTAGTGGTGAGGTTGATAAGATATATTACAATAGGTAACTTAAAAGCCTGCACGCTATTGCATTCATTATCACAATTAAAAACATTAACTTTTTGTTTTGTTTCTGTCTAAAAAGAAATTACACACATTCTTACTTTCTCTATCACGTACACAAGTAGAGAAATTATTGCATTCCATCCAAAAATTCGGCATCGAAATACATGGTTTGAGCCCCCTGAAACAAAAAAGTTTAGTAAAAGATCCATGTTTGTGTGTGTCTCTCTGCGAGCAACATAACTCAAAAATGAAAATTTGGATTAATACCGAGCTTGGTATTTACGTTCAGTATCTTCCCAAAACTAGGTCTGAAGACTTTCAAGAGATACTCCTACTCCAAATTACGCTTTACATTGAAACGTTTTCGAAATTTTTTATTTTCTCAAAGATGGTCTAACGATTTTGACTAAAATTTCATATATTTAACACACTTACATCACAAATAAAACGTTTATCTTGATTTTTCTGAGATTACCACCTAAAGTCTTCTTAATTCTGAATAACGTTTGTATAACTAAGACTTGTAGATCTTGTTATTTATATCAAATAGCATTGTTTATGGAGCTATTTCCAACATATCCTTGTTATTGGACTGATTTTTCAAAAACTTATACAGGGTGATTTATAAAGAATTGGCATATTTCTTTCCTTAATTATTCTGTTTGAAATTCACTCATTGTCCCAATTTTAACACCAAAATAAGTAGAATGTTCTGGAATTTCGATTGCCTGTCACTATATGCTCATGTTTTATTCGTAATTGTTAGTTTTATTGTCGGCAATTGTTTTTGAGATTTTGTTCTAGTCAACGTGAAAATGGAGTACACATTAAATGAATGACTCTTCCTTGTAAAGCAATATTGGATTACGAATTCAATTTCAGCTACTCAAAGGGCATACCAGAGAGAATTTGGTGTTCGGAATCCTCGCCAAAGAAACACAATACTGGGATTGGTAAACAAATTAGAAACAACTGGATCTCTGCTGGGGAAAAAAGCAAAACTCTTCATCTAAGCTTCCCACGGTTGTTGACGTAAGAGAACGACTGGATCAGTCACCTAAAAAATCATTAAGACGTTTGTCGCGGGAGACAGGGTACAGCTACTCAATGTGTCAAAGAGCTGTGAAAAGTGCATACCTAAAGCCGTATAGGATTACAGTTGTCCATCAGTTACAGGAACCAAATAAGGATAGATGACTGAATTATTGACGTTGGTTTCAAGCGTTCAATTGTGCAAAATCCTGCCATATTTTCCATCACATGGTTCACAGATGAAGCATGGCTCCATTTGTCCGGCTGTGTGAACTCTAACTCACGCTACTGGGCCAGCGAAAATCCACATGTTATTCATGAAGCACCTATGCACCCGGTTAAAATCGGAGTTTGGTGCGCAATATCCGCACAGAGAATAGTGGGACAAATTTGGTTTTTAAACAATGTGAAGACTGCAGAGTACCGACGGATTTTCATGGAGTTTGCTGAGCAACTAAACGATGTAGAGCTGAGTCAAGGGTATTTTCAGCAGAACGGCTCTACATGGCATACATCAAATGGTACTAATTGCAAGTTTATTTGACAACCGGATAATTTCGAAGAACCTGAGGCCACCGAGATCTCCGGATTTGACATCGCCGGACTTTTTTCTATGGGGTTACTTAAAAGAAAGGGTTTATGCCACACGTCCCCAGACATTGGATGATCTGAAGTACAACATTGCACAAGAGATTCAAGCTATTGACAACAGAGTCCTCCAACGAGTTGCCAGTAACATGGAACGACGTGTTGAGTTTTGCCTTATGTAGGATGGAGGACATTTCCAACATTTGCTATAGAGGTAAATAATCTCCGCATTCCTCTGCATTTCAGGTATAATAAGTTGTCGCTAGCATATCTCGTATTGAAACAATTAAGAACGAAATCTGTCAGTTCTTCATAAATCACCCTGTACTTTCCTCAACTGTATGTCACCATTTTTTTTCTCTCGTGGTAATGCAAAGATCGTGGAATTTGAAAGTTATTATATAGCGACACGCTCTTTAAAAGAAATCTGTCTATCGCGTTTCCTACTGTACTACAAGATGTGGAGATGTGTATTGAATGTGTATCTGTATTAACAAGAAGCGGATATAAAAACAAGACTTTATAAGAGTGAGTAAGGAAGGTCATGTAAATTCGTAATAACAGACTTTCTTAATTTTCATTTTGTTCTTGAACAACTATGTTCATATTCTATGGACTTGTGAAATTACGTGATTGCAACCAGACGTGTTCAGTATCTACTTTAATAATCAAGACCTTACCTTAGAACACATGTATCCCTTGCTGCAATTGTTTCTAAAGCAAGCGAAAGTGTTTCAAGCTGAAAGTACAGCTCACGAAATGCAGCCAGCATCTGTTGCTTGAGCAATATCGGGTTTTACAACCTGCGGGAAACAATTACTTGTCTCCGGAGCATGTGACAGCGGGAACGTAGAGGATCGAACCCGGGATTGTAATTTCTCGCTTCTCGAACTATATGTAGACCCTATGGAAAACATTCGGAACGCTTATTGGTTTTTCCCTGCGTGGAACCTGGTCTCGCAAAGCAAAATGTGTGGAGATGCAGGGAAATTGAATGGCTTTGGCAGCATCTTACTCCGTTCCTTTAGGAATTCCATTCTGAATCGCAAAAGAGGGGAGGGGGAGGGACCTTTTAGTGGCGAACGTGATGTGGCATATAAAGCAGCTTTCATATATTTATTGCGAAAAAGGGGACAAAAGGCGCCCCTTCAACACATATTCAGTATAGAACCACTGACCCCTTTCAAAATGCGCCGATTTCCACGTCACCTATAAATAAAAATATTTCAGCACTTTCTGTTGAACCTTCCCGTTGCAGACTCAGAAGCTTCCGCTGTATGAGCAGGCTCTGCCCAAATGCGAAAATAACAGTTTTCATTGTGGGTTATTTCCAATGGTTCAAATACTCGCATTTCCTTTCATGTGAAATTGCTATAAAAGATTTAACTCGAGCAGAAATTGTAACGTGACCAAGCGGGATGGCTCAGATAGTAGGTTCAAACCCTCCAGTGCCGACCAATCTGATCCAAGGTTTTTCGCGGATTTCCTCGGTCGCTAGACGAATGTTGGGTTGGATTAGATCAGATTACATATTTGATAGAGAGATGAATAGGAGGGACATTCCCCTACCTGCCCGCACTGAAATCTTAGGTTTGCTGTACGGTTTTCTCCCTGTTTTTCCAATCAGCACCTCTCTAATCTCTAATAAATCTAAGGAGTCTATTGATTAGCTTTTTATTAGATACTATCTTATTTGGATCAACAGTTCCAAATCGTTGTGTCCATTCACTTCCAGTGCTTAAGCCTGGAATGTTAAATGTGAGGTCGTTTTATCCTGCACCTTGGGTCTTCTGAAAGCTCCATTATCTGCAGGTATTTTTGGGTTGGATAATTGGATCCGTGAATTTTCCTATCATCTCTTTCATCATCATATTTCATCTCCTCCTACCTCACCGCCATACCAGGCATTGGGCCGATCACCCATTCTGGATGTGCTATAATCCAGTTTGCTCACTCCTCGGCAGGCTACTGTCCCAAGGCGTTGCCTTTTATGTTCTTGGAGGTGTAAATCCTACAAAGAGGGGGTAATCCGTTGAAGGGCATGATATAATTTAATATGAATCTGATGCTTAAGGCAAGGCATGGGCGAAGTTTTGGTCAAAAACGAAAAACGCTATTTTAAATGTTTGGTAAATTATTTTAAATTGTACAATTTATCCGTATAAACACCATTATATGTCCTATTTGTCGGCATACTTACATATTTACATCTCCTTTAAAAGAGCGTTGGTTTATCATGGATATTCCACGAGAGGTTAGGGATATGGGATTTACTAAGACTATTCTTCTACTTCTTCTGTGCCTGTCGGCGTGTTCCGTCCTCAAACATATCGCTCCATCTTGTTTTTGGTCTACCTACTTGGCGATAAGCTCTAGGTTTATAATTCAGTAAAGCTGTTGGTATTCGTTTCTCTTCCATCCTTAATGTGTTGATACCAATTAGTTTCATTTGCATTATTGTTTTCACTTAGATTATATATATTTAATGTATTCGAATTTCTTCATTTCTTTGTTTGTCTAGAAGGTTATATCCAGATACTGCTCTTAGGCATTTCATTTCCGATGTTTCTATTCCATTCCTATCTTCCTGTTCAGAGTCTGGTTTTCGCTACCATATGTTGCCATTGGCACTAGCATTGCTTTAAAATTTAATTTGTTTTGTTTTTGCTGTCTTGCTCTTTAGTGTTTTCTTTATTGCTCCATTCATTTGTCTTAATTTATTTATTTTTATATCGAAGTCCTTGTTTTTTACTATATGATAAATTAAAACCTAGATAGTTCAAACTAGAGACTTGGTTTATTATTTCTTCATTAATAACTATCCTACAGAAATAGTATGGAATAGAAATACTATTATGTGTGAATATAATTGTACATATAAGGTAGTTAACCTCAAAATAAGCTAAAACAAAAATACAAATCTTGTTCCAACAAAAACATAATTTATTTAGAAACTGATGCTATTAGAATGCGCATTGGTTTTAAACACAATTGAACGACGTAGACTTTTAACAGTGTTTAATGCATAGTGATACTACTACGGTGCAGTAACGAGCTCAGGTTTTATCTCATAAAATCACATTTTGCATGCATATTATAAAACCTGATTGACCGATATTCTAGACATTACAAAGCGTTATCGTCAGTATCAAAAAGCGGGTATGTATGAAATAATCATAAAAATTATAGCGCTCACTATCTACAATGTTGTATCACACATTTAATGGACCCGTGTGGCTAAGGTCATTAAGGTTTGGACTCGTGAACGGGATATTTGCGGTTAAAATCCTCGCCAGGAACGTCCTCCTGACTGAGGTTTTCAGTCAGGCTTTCCTCAGTATTCATAACTGGCAATGACTGGCCTGTAACATTTCCTTTCCAAATTTCCTTTTCCAACTATTTCATTTCATGTATCATCAGTTCCACCACCTGCACTGCCATATGCAGTAAAAAATGGGCGTCAAACCTACAGAACGAAATGCTCGTGTATTACATTTACATGGCTTTCTCAAAGGCTTTATTGCTCATATAGTAGGTATATACAAATTAACCTTCTACAAGTTTATTTTCCTATTTGCTTCATTTTAATCGAGATAAACCTTTGCAGAAATAGCTGCACTACACATTTCTTTATATACACAGGGAATAGTGACAGTCAAATATTTAAGAACTGGACACTATACGCTGGCCTAAATTCCACACTCTTTCCACAACATCCCAAAGAACAACTAAAAATCGACAGGACTTCAAAAGAATGGCTAAGTATTAAACAGTACGAACCAATAATAATCGATATCTTGGAAATGGTGATATAAAAAGTATTTTAAATAAATTTTATGTCTCAAACAGATCTATGTACATGCTTTGTATAGTACATTTTCGTCTATGTTTTAACGTTTACCAGCTATAGAACATTACATATAAATTTCCTTCCGAATGAAAAGGACTTCACAGCAAATTCCCAGAAAATTCAAGACATACATCTTATTGGTCATATAAATATCTGTATGGTATATAAACCAAAATCGTTAAGAGCTATTTCAGAAAATTAAGGATTTCGAATGATTTTCCATGTAAAGGGTAGTTTGGGGTGGGGGTTTCCCTTGAAAATCTGCGCGTCGCATTTTTGGAAGGTACGGAATTATAATACCAAATTTGGTGTTTATCCGACTTTTCGTTTTAGAGTTATCCTGTTTAGACACACACAGACATTTATTCAAAAATGTCTTTTTGTTTGGTTCAGGGAGCCTCAAAACATGTATTTCACATATGCGAAATGGAGATGGAAAGCGAGGAAATGGGAGGAAAGGAGAAGTCGTGGCAGAATGCACCATCCTGGCATTCACCTTGGCGACAGAAGAAAACCACGAAAATCTCCATAGTCAGAGTGGACAGCCACCGGGAATCGAACCCGGGACCTTCCGAATGCGAGCCTCCACGATACCGCGGGCCATTCCACTCGTTGTAGAAACCCGATGATATTAATCTATAAAATTCCGCCTCACTTGTCCAAAGGGGTAGTTTTTACACTAGACAGAGAAGCACAGATGAAACCTATCTTCTGAAATCTACTGTTTTCTGCATTGTAAAATCACCAATGAAACTAAATCATTCTTCTACAAACTATTCCTAATCCAGAAAGATAATATTCTTCTGTTTACTTCTTGTTAATTGAGATAAAGGGTTTCAGCAAGAACTTGTGTCAACCAATCATGAGCAACGTTCGGGACGACTTGTCAGTGTGCAGACTGACGTGGCACGTGCCGTCATCGAGCAGCTCCTGGATGAAGACAGACGATGGACGCTACTGGAGTTAGAGATGGCAAGTGGCATCGAGAAACGCACCGTCCCCAGGATATTGCGTAATGAGCTGCAACTACGCAAAATCGCATCGCGATGGGTACCGCATGCACTGACGGAAGTTCAAAGGTGGGTGTGCTATACAATATGCTCCGACCACCTTGCACGCTGACATGTCAGCGATCAATTCTTGTCACGAATAATCGCCATCGATGAATTTTGGGCCAGGGCATACGAACCAGAACTGAAACGTCAGTCCGCGTAGTGGCGACATGCTGGATCACCAAGGAGGCAGAAGTTACGTCAGAATCCTTCCCCAGTCAAATTGATGGTTATCGTCGCGTATGACGTCAGTGGCGTCATTGTTTGCCACTTTGTTCCACATGGCAGAACAGTGACCGCTCAGTACTACACGGACTTCCTGGTGCGACAGGTACGACGTGGCGTTCGGGAGAAACGTCCGGATCTTGTGGACAGTGAAATAATCCTGTACGACAATGCAAAACCACAAAAAGCAGTGTGTGTAGGGCAGCTACTGCGACGTTGGGGATGGGAAGAATTGGAGCACCCACCGTACTCTCCCGACATTTCGCCCTGCGACTTTGATATCATTCGAAATATTAAGGGACCAACTACGTGGTAGGTGGTTTGCAATACGAGAGGACATTGCTAATGCTGTGCGCGAACAGGTGACCCGATTCACACATGGTGCGGCAAATGCTGAGGCAGATGGTATTCAGCGCCTCCCACGTTGTTGGCAGCGTGTGGTGACAGTAGCACGGGACTACTTTGAGGGTCTTTAGGCCCAAGTTTGTCGTGTCAACTGTATGTGCACTGTGTTGTCATTCTTTTGCACCGTGAAGGCCATATTGCCCTGTTACCACCGTAATAATTTAGTGTGTTACGATATTTCAGTGCTATTCGTTGTCCACACATGTAGCTAACACCTTGTCTTTTCGTCTGTATGTGTCACATTTTCCAACCGGACTGGTATCTTCAAGAAAATAAATAGTTGCGTTGACTTTTGCCCCAACCCTCATATATTTACACATTTCGTTGCGGGTATAAAGATACAAAATTGTAGCCATATTTTTAATAAGCGAATCTTAGGTGATGGCTTAGAAATTTCTGCTCTTTGAATGGCCAAGAGAAACAACCAATAGTAGCATAAGTAAATTCAAATTAATAACACAGAATGTCAGAAATGGTTAGCACCACAAAAAAAATTATCTGATGTTTACACTCGCATAACTTTCTCTAGTCTTGTACAAAATTATTCTCCATCTACTTCATGTTAATCGAAATAAACATTTGCAGAAACTATTTTATTGCTAATTTTCTTGTAGGCGCAAGGGGAATATGGTAGGCTTTAAGCGATAGTCAAATCTTTTCAGAGCTGTTTGCTATGTGGTGCATTCCATTCTCTCTGCATGTCTCGGACATAAAAAAAAAGAGTAACGAATTCCCATTTGAGAAAAAATGTAAATATTGGAAAATTCAAACCAATAAGGAATATGGTTTACTGAACAAAAAAAAATATATACACGACTTAAATTGTGTATTTTAATGAGAATTTTTTGTGGAGAAGAGTTTTGTCTCTCTTACGGTTTACCAGTTATGCAAAAGCCATTCAGAATGAGGACTTTTGGGGACATTCCCACCAAAATATCTTAAATGTAGGATATTTTAATCAAAATCGTTAGAGCCATTTCTGAGAAAATAAAAAAATTCTAAAAATATTCCATGTGAAGTTTAGTCTGAAAGGGGGAGATTTTCTCGAAAATCTCCGTGCCGTATCTTCAAAAGAATTCATTCAGAATGAAGAAAACTTCACAGGGTATTCTCAGAAAACTCAAGATATAAATGTTATTTATCATGCAAATGTCTTAAAGATATGGCATTTTAATAAAATTCACGTGAGGCATTTTTGAAAAAATAAAAAGCAATTTTCCATGAAAGGGGTAGTTTGGGGTGCGAGTATTTGTTTGAAAAACGCGTCGTTTCCTTGGAAGATGAAAGGAAAATGAAGGAAAAATTGCTTAAAGTGTCCCTTGAAGGGCAAAGGCCTCCTATCAAATAGGGAAAACTCGTTGTTACTAACGTGTTGTCTCCACATTAGGCGTTGCACATGTTTATTTAGTATTTAGTCCAGGGTTCTGCTCATCTGTGTCTCGGTCTGCTTTGGAATCACTTGTCTCACATGGTAGCCTTCTATTTCCACTGTTGTCTTGTAGTCTGCTGAACTTAAATACCAATACTTCCTCTACATACTGTGGTTAAGTAGTAGAGAAAGTAACAATACCAACAGAACACTTTGTTTGGCGAAGTATCACGTTAACAGCGCTCTTCTTGTGAACAAATAATTTAACATCATAATTTTATCATCATTCGAACCGGCTATAGGTTTTGGCTAGCACTATTAGCGCTCCAGCTGATATTGATAACATTTATTTTCAGCATATTTAGATTCCATAATTTAAGTGTGCAACATAATCGATTTAAGTTTTGACCTTTAACTTCCCTGAGGTCACACGGATAGTATCTTTTGCAATTTTAAACTCTCGTTTCTCCATTTCATAATTTTCAAATTTCGTTATACATAAAATACTCTTTAATTAGAGCTTCTCTTTTATGTAATTGAATATTCGTTAAATCTAAGAAGGTATGTAAAACATTAAAACATATGTCACTTAAGACTTTTCTGTATCTTAATGTTTGAAATACATTATTTTTGCTTGTGTTCCAAAATTAGTCATTTAGGATAAGTATAGATATTACAGTAAGGTCATAATATAATGAACGCTCAAACTCTATATTTTTAATTAGAATTTCAGAATTTAAAAAGCTTTAAATTTGGAATATGTAGAACATTTGAGAAAATTGTAAAAATTAATGTATTATAAATAATTGAGAAGAGACACTAAAATACTATATGTTGCTTTCATTCAAGATTAGAGGTAGAGAAAAAGGCTGCTGTGTTTCTTTTTCCACTGCCATTTATTTTTTATACCTTATTCCGAAAGTATTCTTATGAAAGCTTACCTTTCAGTCTACTGCATATTAATCGAGACAATCGTTTGCAGAAATGGATTCATTACACACATTTATGTACATACAAGCAGAATAGGGGAGACTGAATGATAGTAAACTTTTCATTTTACGTACACGGTAAATTCTAACAGATTCACATTTTCTTTGTAAAGTAAGCTTTTCTATTTTTATGGATCACCTGTGATATATAATCCTGGAAAACTCATTCAGAACGAAGAGGAAATTGCAGACTATTCGCAGAAAATTCAAGATACATACTTAATTAGTCATGCAAATAACTTAAACCTGTGTTATTTTAATCAACATTTTAAACAAATTTGTTAAAATATAAGAAAATAACGAACAATATTCTAAGTAAAGGGTAACACACACACACACACACACACACACACACACACACACACACACACACACACACACACCACCTTTCCTAAAAATGCTTTTGGTGGGTGATCATTGGGCCTCATGAAGTGTATTTCTGATGAAATTTCGATATAGAATTTTTGGGTGGATTGCAATCCACATTGTTTGGAGATCGTAGAGATCAAGCAATCTAAGATGAAAACGGCATTGAAATACCTGCGACAAATGACAATATAGAAACTAGAGATCGTTCTCCAGCAACTATTACGTACCCAATCTGCAGGATCTTCAAGTAGAAAGGGTTCTATAACTGTGATTACCTCTTTTCCATGGCAGCTTCTCGAGTATAAATTGAGGACAACTAGAGGTATAAAAATAGGAATTTAAGTTGTACGAGGAAAGGAAAACATGGCTAGGAAATTGGTCTCCAGAAAAGAAGTAGAAGAGGAAGCACCAGATCTAAAATCCTCATACTCATTGGAGGTTTGTTTTGTGGCAGTATAATCTCAGCTGATGTACAAGATGAACAATTGGTACAACGCGCTATATGCTATGCGAGATGATTCAAACTGTGGCTCTGTGCCTCGCATTCGTAAGTTCAAATCCAGTGAACCGGCGATTGACTCTTTTTTCCTAGGTTCCCCTCACTTTACAGTAAATACTAAACTGTACATTCACTACACTACACAGAAGAAAGGAAGGCAAATACAGCTAAGGCCAGCTGTCGGGAATTTGCAATGTAGATAGTACTGAAACAAATGATAACACTAATTACTGTTAAACACACTTTGTGTATCGCTTACTTGCTCAACCTAGCACAAATGTTACACTCGAGACACTGTTGGCACTCGCTCACAACAGAACAGCTGATCCGTTGAATCACAACTTACAACTGAACTGCTGAGTCACAATTACTAATAAGTGAACTGCACTCGGCACTGTTCATTTTTACTTTCTCTACCTCGTATAGTAAGTAGGGGAACTATTGTATTCCACCCAAAAATTCGATACCGCGATTTCACCGGAAATATATGTTTTGAGACCCCTTGAATCCAAAAAAAACATTTTTGGAAACATGTCCGTGTGTGTGGCTGTGTGTCTGTCTGTGAACAGCATAACTCAGAAACGAACAATCGGATAAACACCAAACTTGGTATTTAGGTTCAGTATCTTCCAGAGATGTGACACAAAGGTTTTCAGGAAAATCCCCCCAACGCAGATTAACCTTTACATGGAACATTTTTCGAAAATTTTAATTTTCTCAAAAATGGCTAACGATTTTGATTAAAATATATGTTTAAGATATTTTTATGAGAAATAAAATGTATATCTCGAATTTTCGGGGAATGTTTCCAAAAGTATTCTTCATTGTGAACGACTTTTGCATAACTGGTAAACCATAAGAGATAGACAAATATTACTACAAAAAAGCTGTAGATCGCGTTAAAATATACAATTTATGTCATATACATTTGTTTTTGTTGAGTGAACCATTTTAGAGATATTACTTGTTATTCCCTTAAATTTTCCAATACTAATACTTTTTCTCAAATTCGTTATTCATTTTTTTTACTGAACATGCAAAGAGAATGGAATGCTCCACATAGCACCAAGCTCTTAAAGGATTTTACTATCGCTTAAAGTCTACCATATTCCCCTTGTACCTACAAGAAAATTAGCAATAAGATTAATATCTCGATTAAAATTTAGCATATGGAGAATAAGCGTTTGTAAAAATAGTTTTACAAGAGTAGAGAATGTAATGTGAGTGGAACACATCAGATTTTTACCTTAGTAACTTCTTGACTTACTGAAGTGTGCAACCGGGCGCTACTCAGCACCTTATATAGGTTCCGCATACAAAGTAGAACGTTCTCGAAGGGCAGGCTACTAGAACATGTTGAAAGGAATCTTTTAGAGTAGTTATTAGCCAAACTGCGGGGAAGTGGCGCATGGTGGGTCTGTTGCGCACCCCACGCCGCCAGCCCGCAGGCAAATTCACGCCCTGATAACAGCACAAGAAGGTGAGTACGTTGCTAAAGCCACATATGAACAAATTATAGAGGGTGGATGTGCAACAAAAGTCATCTTCTTGCGCACAGTAAATCGTGTGTTTAAAAAATCCCTGTAGGTAACCCGTGATTTGGCCTATTAGTTGAAGCAAACTCGAACATAAAGGAATGGGCTCATAAGTACTGTGGAACTGTTGAAAAAAAACCCGTGTTTCTACGTGTATAAAGCATCCAAACAAAGAATGAAGCGCCTCATATGAGGAGAGATTTTGGATCATTAAGACTTACACATTTGTTTTTGTTTTATTTTTTTGGTTTTTGTTTTTTACTTTCTCTACTACGTAGAGTAAGTAGGGGAAGTATTGTATTCCACCCAAAAATTCGATACCGAGATTTCACCAGAAATTTTGAGACCCCCTGAATCCACAAAAAGCATTTTTGGAAACATGTCCGTGTGTGTATGTGTGTGTCTGTGAACAGCATAACTCAGAAACGAACAGTCGGTTAAACACCAAATTTGGTATTTGGGTTCAGTATCTTCCAGAGATGCGACACGAAGGTTTTCAAGAAAATCCGCCCACCCCAGATTGCCCTTTACATGGAACATGTTTCGAAAATTTTAATTTTCTCAAAAATTTGATTAAAAATCATATGTTTAAGGTACTTTTATGACAAATAAAATGTATATCTCGGATTTTCTGGTAATGTCTCCAAAAGTATTCTTCACTGTGAACGACTTTTGCATTTACTAGTAAACCATTAGAGATAGACAAAATTTTACTACACAAAAAATTAAAATACACAATTTATATCATATATATATTTTTTGTTGAGTGGACCATTTTTGAGATATTGCTTGTTATTCCCTTAAATGTTACAATACTTATTTTCTCAAATGGGAATTCGTTATTCATTTTTTTGTCTTGGATATGCAAAGAGTTAATCTGTGGCAAAGAGAATGGTGCTGCACATAGCAACCGGCTATTAAGAGATATGTCTATGCTTAAAGGCTACTGTATTTCTATATTGTCCTTACAAATACAAAACAAGGGGAACATAGTACGCCTTAAGCGATAGTCAAATATTTTTAGAACTGGTCGCTATGTTTAAAATGTAATTCTCTTTGTGTGTCAAAAGATCGTTTCTGCAAATGTTTATCTCGATTAATATGAAATAGATGGAGAATAAGAGTTTGTTAAAATAGCTTGTACAAGAGTAGAGAAAGTCATGCGAGTGTAACATCAGATTTTTTCTTGTTCTTTCTTTCAAGGATGGATCATTTTGTCTCGTTCCGAGACTAATTGAATCCTTCCAGTTTCTTTTTGGTCACTCGTCTTTCTTTATACTTTCTCTACCATGTACATCGTATGTAGGGAAGGTATTTCATTCCGCCTAAAAATTCAATACCGCTATTTCACCGGTGTTTTCAGGCCATTGAATCCAAATAAAACATTTTTGAAAAAATGTCCGTGTGTCTGAACAGCTTAAATCAAAATCGAAAAGTAGTAAATGTAGTATCTTCCAAGAACGTAACAAAGATTTAAGAAATTCTCCCTATCACAATTGCCCTTTGCTTGGAAGATTTTTTCGAAATTTATGATTTTGACAAACAAAATGTAGAATTTTCTAGGAATAGCTTGTGAAGACCTCTTCATCCGGAAGGCATTTTGTATAATATTGTAAACTGATAAACGTTAAACAGTAAACAAAAACTTACTACACAAGAAATGTAGATCTCTTTGAAACACACAATTTGTTTCAAATACGTTAAGCAATTTCTGAGATATCCGTTATTAATGGTTTGAATTGTTCATTATTTGGTATTCTCTTGAAGTCCTGTCAACATTCACTGTTTCTCGCGATTACATGGAAACATAATGGAATTTTAAGGACAGCATGTAGCGTCCAGTTCTTAAACATTTGACTATCGCTTATCTGTTTGTATCCATAACGAAATGTATAATTTAGGTATTTCTGCAAAGGTTTATTGTATTAAAATGTAGTAGTTATAAAAATAAGCTTTCGTAAAAATAATTTGTATACTCTAATATACGAAAGTCATGTAAATGTATCACATCAGATGTTTAATATACCTTGTAAAGTGACTTTTGTTACTATTTATAGTCAGTGGTCACGGAAATATTTGGTTTTAATAAAACTATTTGTTCTCTTTGCGTTATGCTATAAATCGCAAATAATCACGGAATGCGTTTTTTCTCAGAACGCAAGATATTCCGGTGCAACTCCCTTCGTGTGCTCCTCTCTAAATCATATCGTCGAAATAAGCATATTTTTGTAATAAATTATCCGCCCCTTTGTGATCAGCTATTACACAGGTAGCCTCTGGCAGATTTCCTTATCAGTGCCGCTATAGCTGTGGGTTGCATGCTCAGTTCTTGGCAGGACTGGCGGATTTTTTGAGGCCAAAGAAAAAGAAAACGTGCAGAGCTAACACGCCACTCCGTACCATTAACTGACTATGCCAAGTTTCTCCATCGATCTGCGTGGTGGGCTAAGAAAAGACGAATAGCATCATTTTAATACAGGGAATGCCAAGCAGTTAACCCACTGCATATATAAAAAGTTTAAAACAATTTTTCTTTCTTACCTATCAGTGCAACTCCAAGTTCTGTTCATGTTTAATATCAAACATACCCTCAATTTAAATCTATGCTCAATAAATTTCCAGGATGAACACACCTAGGTTTGCAAATCATTTGACTAGCTTAAAATAAGACATTTACAACAGGACAAAAAGTATGTTAGATTTCGAGCACAAATTGACTGATTTGACAAGGTACCTCAGCCATGGCTTTTTGTGCCCTCATATTCCTTCACAGTTACATATCTATATTTTCGAAAATATAGAAGATATTTCCTATGGAGTTTTTATTAGCTTCTCCCGAGAGACAAATTCCTGAAGATTGTAGACCTGCGCCCTTCTAGATAATTTCATTGTAGGAGGTGTTCAACAGCCTCTGCTGGTTGTTTACAAAGGCGCAAACAGGATTGCTGTTAAAGAATACTATAGTCAGGAGATGTTTCTGAAGGATCATGTCCAGTATTTATAGCCATTACTTTCCCACTTGTCAGCGGTCCCTTAAAATTAGAGCTGTTGTTAGATTTACATGTGATTTGATTATAATATTTGTTTGACCAAATTTTTGACCAGGGAGGTCATCGATGTGGCTGTTTCTTATTAGCTTATTGGTCTATTGAGGTTCTAACAGTAGTTTTACTTACGGCCAAGACTTCTAATCCCATAAAAAGGTCCTGGCCTCTCTTTTGGCAAGATTATCTGCTTTTTCATTACCCATAATTGAAAAAATAATTGTAAATCAAGTTAATCAAAGCTGTAGTCTCTCTCCAAAAGAAGGAGAAAGGTACAACATGAAATGAAAGTGAAAATACTTATATCCACTTAATTGTTGTTAAGCTTGTATTAGATGAAGAACTGTAGAGAACAGTTATACACACAATGCCTGTGGAATAAACCTTGCAGATTTCAAAGAAACAAAAAAGAAACACTAAGGTAATGACATGTTGAAAGTGTACTTTTACAATAAAGATAATAGCTTTCCCATCTAATAAAACAAGTATGCGTATTTATGTGGTGGTAAGTTATCTTTTAATGATGCCGAAAGGAAGAAGAAACTTCGATTTAGCTACGTCATACCATGTAATGAATGAAACAAAAGCAAATCCTATAAATTATTGCTTTTCTAGTTCGTATATGTAGACGTAGAATGAAATAGTTAAAATAAGCTATTATTTCAATAAAATGAGGTCCAGAGATCAGTAAAAATATACTCCCAAAAAGACTAAAAGGAAACAAAATAAATAAGTTTACAAATTGCTGCATTTTACAAAATAGGATAAATTTCGAAACGCAAGTTGTAAGCATAGATAAACAGTATATCCAAGTTTGCCTTAAAAGTTCATCTAAAAGGAAGAAGAGACGTTGGTGCAAAAACTGAGGCAGCGACATACGGAAAGAGGAAATAAATTATTTTCAGAGTAAAGTGATATAAACTTACCGACTGAATAGGAAAGATTGTGGACTAAAACGAACTAAATTTTAGAGTATTTGAGGATGTATGCAATTCATTTAATCTTCATGCCTTTGAGAACAGGCCCAACATTGATTATTTTTGCATGTGGCAATTTGTTGTTTATTACCTTGTTAGCACAAACACTTAGTATTTGCTTTATTGCTCTAGTTAGAAGAACGAATGAGTTATTAGATGTTTCCTTTTGTAAGATGTTCGCGATCTCCACTTCTCTACTTGACAGTCTGACTCCCATTTCAGTTTACTTGTTTAAGTTTGACTGTGAGCTATTTTCATAAAAGGTGTTTATACAACGTTTGTTATACCCTATTTTACGTTTTAAGCACTTAGGGCACATTAAATTGGATTTTAAACCAATGTATACTAATATTTTACAATATTCCTAATGAATTGCATTAAATTTCTGACATAAAAGATGTTACTATGGCCATATAACATATAGCGGTAAAATGGGGTAGACCAGAGTGGGATTATTCGGGTTTATATTTCAATGCGATTGATTTAACGTTATTTTATACTAGTTGGCTCAGCCGGCGTTGCAAGGATAGCTTTGTAAACTCTAATGGCGATATAATTAGTTTATTTTACTTTCTCCGGTTTTTATTAAACTCTCACGCAATGATGTTTAACATTTTTATTATTATTCCTCCTCATTACCCCTTATAATTGTAATTTTGTACAACACCAGCTATTTCTAATAACAGCTGAAAAATCAGGCAAAGGGATATTAAACATCGCGGAATGTGCAACTAACCTAGCTTTCCCCGACAGTCTTCCAAGTTCTGGAAACTCTGCATAACTTATTAAGTACCCTTTGGCGGTGGAACAATTATCGTTCGGAATGACCGAGTAATGTTTTACCATTCACAGTAGATGATATTTTAAACCTTTGTACTTTCTCTTTTGTCACGTAGTTAAAAATGTGGTTTGGGAGGGAAAGTGAATGGAGTTATAGTGATGTTTAGATGCATGGAGATGTGTTATTGTTATTAATAGGAGGGGGGTTTTGAGTTTATGTAGGTTGGAGGTGGAGTTGGTATTAGAATAAAATGGAGGATGTGAGGGAAGTGAAATGTTGTGGGGTAAAGTGAGTAGATATTTAGTGATAGAAGAAAGAAGGATTAGTGTTTGGTCAAAAGAGGTAAAGGTTTAATATATAGTGATAAAGTTTAAAAAATTTATATACAAAAAAAATTTAAAAGGGGAATAATATTTAGATTAAATAAAATTTTATAAGGTAAATAAATAAACAAACACAAATATATAAATAAAGATATAAATGAATTAAATAAGATAATTAAATAAGATATTTAATTATTTCAAATCAAATAATTACTATGATAATAATGGAATATTATAAATAGATAACTTTAACCTTATAAAACATTTTAATTAAGGAAAATTTTAAATAAAACAAATATAAATGAACTTATTAAAATGATTTGTAGTTTAGTAGACGGTTTTATGCTGGCTACCAGTACATTTTCGCTAGTTTCCAGTGAATATTGTTATATAGTAGTAGATAGTAGCGGGTTACCAGTTGCTAAGTTTGCTGATTTTCAGCAAGTGTAGATAAATATAAAATTTAGAACTGTCATTAATTTTTTCGTCTTTACTCATCCAATAATTTCTATTCTTATTTCTTTCTTTTCTTTTTTTTTTTATTTTTACTTTCTCTACCACGTATTGTAAGTAGGGGAAGTATTGCATTCCACTCAAAAATTTCGATAGCGAGATTTCACCGGAAATACAGGTTTTGAGGCCTCCTGAATCCAAAAAAAGGATTTTTGGAAACATGTCCGTGTGTGTGTGTGTGTGTGTGTCTGTCTGTATACAGCATTACTCAGAAACGAACAGTTGGATAGACACTAAACTTGGTATCTAGGTTCAGTATCTTACAGAGATGCGACACGAAGGTTTTCAAGAAAATGCCCCCACCCCAGATTATCCTTTACATGGAATATTTTTCGAAAATTTAACAAATTCCCATTTGAGAAAATCTTTAAGTATTGGAAAAATTAAGTGAATAACAAGCAAATTCTCGAATATGGTTCACTCAACAAAAAACACGCTTATGACATTTTGTGTGTTTTAACGAGATCTACATTTTTTATGTAGTAAAAGTTTGTCTATCTCTTGCGGTTTATCAGTTATGCGAAAGTCGTTCAGAATGAAGAGGTCTTTTGGGGACATCCCCAGAAAATTCAAGATATACATTTTATTTGCCATAAACATGTCTTAAACATATGATACCTTAATCAAAATCGTTATAGCCGTTTTCGAGAAAATAAACATTTTGGAAAAATACCAAGTTTGGTGTTTATCGGACTTTTCGTTTGAGTTATGCTGTGCACAGACAGACACACACACGGACATGTTTCCAAAAATGCTTTATTTTTTATGTCCTGAACATGCAAAGAGAATGCAATGCTCCACATAGCAACCAGATCTTAAAAGATTTGACTATCGCTTAAAGCCTACCATATTCCCCTTGCATCTCCAAGAAAATTAGCAATAAGATTAACATCTGGATTATCATGAAGCATATGGAGAATAAGCGTTTGTAAAAATAGTTTGTACAAGAGTAGAGAAAGTCATATGAGTGTAACACATCAGAATTTTTTATTTATTATTATATTATTATTTTGTAGACATTGTGTAGTTTGTAGTCATTTTATCTGAAAAAACTTGATGTAATATAAAATCTAAATGAAAAGTTTGAATGCATGTCCCGGTGTAGTAACCAAGGTGCTGGGATAGTATATTCAGATTTTATTTATTTATTTATTTATTTATTTATTTGTCTTGTAGTTACTTAACATAAAACTACAAATATTTCACAGAATGAATAGACCCTTAACATATACTATAACGAAATAGATGTGAAGCTAGTGAATGAAGATTGTCCACTTCCAGGCCACCAAGTTAACCTCTTTGGAGAAGACGCACACTCTGCGACCATCGTGTAAAATTTTACTCCGAGTTTTCAGTTATATTTTATCATGTTTATAGTATGATAAAATACCAGTTAAATTTTCGGTTTTAACTGGACACCATTTTCTATCTTTACACAATATTTTAACATATCTTGTTAACGAACTTAACTACAGCATCCCTACAAAGGAAATAAAGCAAATGACGGTTATAAAATTATATATTGGCTTTATTATTGCATGCATATGGTATCGTTTATAAGCAGATTTTATTATATTTTATTTTAATGTCTTAGTTGATAAATCGTGACCATCTATATGTTATATATTGCTTGGAATGAAATATCCAGGACATTTACCTCATTTTATTTGCATTCTCTATGCAGTAACAAAACTATTTTCTACTCCATGGTAATCTTAACTAAAAGTCAAAGTCGTTTTAGCCAGCATGTATTTTTACTTTCTCTACTACGTAGGGGAAGTATTGCATTCCACTCAAAAATTCGATACCGAGATTTCACTGGAAATACATGTTTTGAGGCCTCCTGAATCCAAAAACACATTTTTGGAAACATGTCCTTGTGTGTCTCTGTGTCTGAACAGCATAACTCGCAAACGAACAGTCGGATAATTAAACTTGGTATTTAGATTCAGTATCTTCCAGAGATTCGACACGAAGGTTTTCAAAAAAATCCCCCCACCCCAGATTTTCCTTTACATGGAACATTTTTCAAACATTTTAATTTTCTCAAAAATGGCTTTAACGATTTTGATTAAAATATCATATATTTAAGATACTTTCATGACAAATAAAATGTATATCTCGAATTACCTTGTGATGTACCCAAAAATATTCTTCATTGTGAACGACTTCGCATAACCGGTAAAGCATAAGAGATAGTCAAACGTTTACTACACAAAAAATGTAGATCGCGTTAAAATACACAATTTATGTAATATGTCTTTTTTGTTGGGTAAACTATTTTCGAGATGTTGTTTGTTATTCTCTTAAATTTTCCAATACTTATACTTTTTCTCAAATGTGAATTCGTTATTCATTTTTTATGTCTTGTACGTACAAAGAGAATGGAATACTCCACATAGTAACCAGCTCTTTAAAACATTTGACTATCGCTTAAAGCCTACAATATTCCCCTTGCACCTATAAGAAAATTAGCAATAAGATTAACATCTGGATTAACATGAAGCATATGGAGAATAAGCGTTTGTAAAAAGAGTTTGTACAAGAGTAGAGAAAGTTATGTGAGTGTAACATCAGATTTTTTAACTCCAATGTGTTCGTAATCAAGTATAAGTGATTTGTAACATTTTTATTGGTTTATTAACTTAAATATAAGGGTGTTTTATAGACCATAGCTGCCAGAAGTAATTGCGCTTTTCATTGATGAAAGAATCTTTCAACCGTTGAGTTGGTTTTAAAAAATTATCACACACACACACACACACACACACACACACATACACACACACAGATTCTATTAAATCTGCCAAAGGTATTTAACGGTATAGGAAACTTCATTAAGGAGATCCACAGCTTCAAGGAAAAATATGAGCATTATTAGATAAATTTTGACAGAAAATATAAATCCCCCATGTTATCGTGAAAGTGGAAAAGAGCTGTTTCATCGAACAATCCATTTTAATTACTAATGTATGTTTTTGGTGGGAGTAAGAATAGAGAACATATCCGGAGAGCATAAAAAGAGAATGAAAAAGCGCTGAGTATCTAAAGGAAAGGTTAAGACTTATGCTGCCAGTCCTAAATTTGCCAACTTTATGACATTATTTCAGAAAGGCAATACTTTCACGTTTCAGGAAGTACTTTTATGAACCAACTGAAGATTGTAATCTGCTTTTCCAAATAAACACGCACATTTGAATTGCTAAATTCATACACATTTTTTATAATTATGAATATAACAGATATATGATTATTTCCAAAGTAAAATGCTATTTTCTTTATGTCGTTATATAATGTATATGAAAATAAATATTATATATATTTGTGCAAAAAACCGTTAAAGCCTACAAATGGCATTCTTAAGATAAGAGTTGTATGAAAATATGATGGTCAATGTGTTGTACGTATAAGGTTATTTTTGCAGTACTCGGTAAAGCTTAAAGGTGTATGTGTGTGTATTTATTTCATGTATGTATCACTATGTAATTGAATCAGATGAGAACATTTAATTTGTACGCAGGCATTCGCCATGGTAGCTCAGGGTAAGAACATCGGTACGATTCAACGAAAGATATACAGAGTAAAGCTTTAACTAAAAAATTGTGCATAACTGTGTTTCGAATCATTATCAATTAAATAACTATTCTAATACATTCTTTAAAATTTCGAAATACGGTATTTACCTTTTATTCATACTGTGAACCCACATTTCCCCTTTCAGAAATTCTGAGCCCACCTTCAAAGAAAGAGCAAGATTATGATCTCTAATAACAATTGTCATTCTTTTGAAAAAGTTCACTATAATACGCACACTTTTTATTACAAAAATTATACTTTGTTTCTATAGGGCCGAAGTTATCCCAAAGTGTGCAATTAAAACGG
Source organism: Deroplatys truncata (assembly GCA_030765065.1). Classification (NCBI taxonomy): domain Eukaryota; kingdom Metazoa; phylum Arthropoda; class Insecta; order Mantodea; family Mantidae; genus Deroplatys; species Deroplatys truncata. Next base: position 211,661,508 of record CM060978.1, on the reverse strand, counting down.
CATTGATCTCCTTTTATAATCGTTAATATATCAACTAAAGTTTGTTCTCAGTGCTTCAATCTTGTAAAGTTTAGAATTATTTTTCACAAGCAACTCGTTGTGATTTAGATACTTTTCGCCATACATACTATTATTTACAGAAACAAATATTATTTATTATTATAGTAATAAACATTATTACTATTAATGTTTCAACGAACTGGTAATTACTAAGATGGTAATGCGAGTGTCTTCGGTTTACTGGAGTTTTTATTCAATAGTTATAAATTTGACACTGTATTATACAGACATAAGATAAGATCGGTGAAGCTGAGGCTGATGCAGGGGGATAACTACACACTACAATCCAAATGTTATAAATACCAGCGAGAAAATCTGCCTCCTAAGGTTTGGGCAGCTGATTTGGAAAGGGGTTTGAGGAGAATAGGAATGGGGTCAGTACGTCAAAGAGCCGACACAAATGACAAAAACATATGAAAAGGCGTAAAAGAAGACTAAGAGACATCAATCAACAGGAAATAGAATCGGATTGTAAAACTAAACCTTCTCTAAGTCTTGCAAATGAAATAAAATTGAATTGGGGTAAAGAGGCATATTACTTAACTTAGGAAGAAAGGAAAGATCAGGAATGACATGGTTTAGACTGGAGGGCACAGAAAATGACTGCCGATTTTGGCAGGAGAGTCTGCCCATTCTGTGGTTTGGATGAAGATTGGGTATATATTTTGGCGGAATGCGCTCAGTGGGAGAACCAACGAACAATTAAACTCAAAAAATTCTTAAGTCCGTCAAGAAAGAGACTGGCATGTTGGGATCTACTGGCTGACTAGAGGAACTGGCAAAACATGAGCAATTTCTTGGCTGAAGTGCGCGAAGCTAAGTCAAATTTGTTGTTAGTTCCTTTTTCTTGTTTTTTCTGTTTTTGTTTCTTTCTTCTGTTATTTATTTTGTCACCATACTTGTATCTTAAGTATGCATGTGCGGTCAGTGACCTATGCACTAAATACTTGTGTAATAACTTCAATAATTTGAAACCAATAAAGATACCTTATTTATCTACAGACATAAGGCTATCACATTTAGCCATTCATAAAATCCAATTCTCTAAACCGGACTTATAGGGTCACTAAATATATATCACATTTACGCATTCACAAAAATGTCCTAAACCGGAGTTAACCGCTAACTTTTACAGGGAAAGTCTGCTGCCAACCAACTGCGCCACCCACTGCGACAGCGTTCCGCAAGAAATGTTCCTCAAAGCGCCCCTGAAAGTAAGAAAACGAGAGAGACAAACCTCGTGACTCAGTTCCCTTCACATTAATATTACCAATAGCAAATGTATACCTCCCTACTAGTAGTGGTGGGGCTACAAATTCTCTCTACCCCAAGAGTGGAAACGGCATAAAGTTTTCAATGTGCTAATGTAGCAACTCTGCATAACGACGTGACAGCATCTGCACACCTGTGCTATCTGATTGTCAATTTATAGCAACAGCTTAGCACAAAAGAAAAAATTCGGATATGTTACACTCACATGACTTTCTCTACTCTTGTACAAACCATTTTAACAAACTCTTATTCTCCATCTATTTCATATTAATCGAGATAATCATTTCCGGAAACGATCTTCTGACATGCAAAGAGAATTATATTTTACACATAGCGACCAGTTCTAAAAATATTTGACTATCGCTTAAGGCGTTCCCCTTGTTTTGTATTTGCAAGGGCAATATAGAAATACAGTAGCCTTTAAGCATAGACATATCTCCTAATAGCTGGTTGCTAGGTGCAGCACCATTCTCTTTGCTACAGATTAATACTCTTTGCATATCCAACAAAAAAATGAATAACGAATTCCCATTTGAGAAAATAAGTATTGAAACATTTAACGGAATAACAAGAAATATCTCAAAAATGGTTCACTCAACAACAAAAAAATGTATACGACATAAATTGTGTATTTTATCGTGATCTACATTTTTGTGTAAAATGTTGTCTCTCTTATGATTTACCAGTTATGCAAAAGTCATTCACAATGAAGAATACTTTTGGAGACGTTCCCAGAAAACTCGAGATATACATTTTATTTGCCATGAAAATATCTTAAACATATGATATTTTAATCAAAATCGGTAGCCATTTTGAGAGAATTAAATTTTTTGAAAAATGTTCCATGTAAAGGGTAATCTGGGGTGGAGGGATTTTCTTAAAAAGCTTCGTGTCGCATCTCTGCAAGATACTGAACCTAAATACCAAGTTTGGTCCTTATCCGACTGTTCGTTTCTGAGTTATGCTGTTCACACACACACACACACACACACACACACACACGCGGACATGTTTCCAAAAATGCTTTTTTGGATATATTTCCGGTGAAATCTCGGTATCGAATTTTTGGGTGGAATACAATACTTCCCCTACTTACTACACGTAGTAGAGAAAGTAAAATAAAAACGGTTGTGTTACATTCACATGAGCTTCTCTACCTGCTATTATTTACTACTATTTATTTTTATATAGCTTCGACAAACTATTCTTACGAAAGCTTATTTTTCTAACTTCTTCACGTTAAGCGAGATAGGCATTGAAGATACAAGGGGGATAAAAGAAACCCTATCAAGTCAGATGTTTAAAACCGGGTCGCTATATGTAGGCCTAGAAAATTCATACTCTTTCCATGGCATTGCGATAAAACTGAAAAGCGAGAGCATTTTAAAAAATAAAGAATTTAAAAATAACACCAATAACGACGAATATCTCGGAAATAGCTGAGCCACAAAGGGTTAACTGAAATTAATTGTAGTTTTTAAAGAAATCTGCATCATTTTCTATTTATCTGTTTATCTCTTATGGTTTATCAGCTGTACAGAATTATACAAAATTCCTTCCGAACGAACAGGGCTTCAGAGGATCTCTCCAGATTATGCAAGATATTCATTTTATTTGTCATGTAAATATGTTGAACACGTGGTATTTTAATAGAAATCGTTACAGCCGTTTTTGAGAAAATCGAAAATCTCTAAGAGCATTTCTTGTAAAGGGTAGCTTGTGGTGAGGGAACTTTGTTTAAAATATTCGTGCCATATCCTTTGAAGATGTGGAACTTAAATATAAAGTTTGGTTTTTATGGAATATTTCGTTTTTGAGTTAAGCTATTCAAATACACATACATACGCGCGCGCGGACCATTTCCGTAATTTTTAGTTTTCTTTTACTTTCTCTAATACGTAAGAAGGAAACACATTATATTCCATAAAAAAATGCAGTGTCGAGGTTTTCCTGGAAATGGGGCCCTCCTAAACAAAAACAAAACAAAAAAGCATGTTTAGAAAAAGATCCGTACGCGCGCGCGCGTGTGTGTGTGTGTGTGTACACAAATAATAAATCGAAGAAGGATAAACGCCGAACTTGGTATGTAGGTTAAGTATCCGCTTCACGGAGATATTAAAGAAAATCCCCCACCCCAAATTACCCTTCACATGGTACATTTATCAACATGTTTTATTTTATGAAAAATGCTTTAAGAATTTTGATTAAAATACCATATGTTAAAGATGTTTGCGTGACAAATAAAATGTATATCTTAAATTTTGTCTGAATTCCTCTTCATATGGAAGGAATTTTGTATAATCTTGTGTAACTGGTAAACGTTATGCGATAGCCGAAAACGCACTTACATAAATGTGGATCTCTTCAAAACACAGAATTTATTTCAAATGCCTATTTTTGTGGCAACAGCAGTTTCCGAGATATCCGTCATTAATGGCTCTAATTGTTCAATACTTAGCCGGTCCTGTCGATTTTCAGTGTTTTCTTCGATTACATGAAAAAAGTATGGCACTTTAAGGCCAGCGTAAAGCGTCCAGTTCTAAAAGAATTGACTATCGCTATTCCCTTGTATCTATAAGAAATGCGTAATGTACAATGTTTTATCTCGTTTAAAATGAAGGATATAAGAAAAACTATTCCTAAGAATAGCTTGTATTCCCATTAATTAGTGACAGAGGATAGAGAAAGTCACGTGAATGTAACATATCAGATTTTTTTTTATTCGGAGTGTCTCAAAACATGTCTTTACGGTGAAATCTCGATAGCGAACTCTTGGGTGGAACTTCTACTACTAATAGGTATAGGTAAGTAGCAGAGAAAATAAAAACTGGCTCTATATCAGGCTAAGAATATGATCTGGAGTGCTTGAGGAGTATCTAAACTAGGATTCATATAGAAAAGGTAACACCGGTGTTATAAGTTGTGTACATACACATACTAGTTTTTGAAAACACAAACAATGAGCATAACAATGAAATTTCAGTAGTGTACCTAAACCATGATGGTTACGAGACAAAAGTTCACATCACGTTATATAAAAAATTTATTTGATACATTCACATGCCTTTCCCTACCCTCTGTTATTTATTAGTGGGTAAACAAACTACTCTTAGCAAAGCTTATTTTTCTATCTAGTACATTACATTGCACATTTCTTTATAGATACAAAGAGAACAGTGATAGTGAACTGTTTAAGACTGGCCGCTATATGCTGGTCTTAAAATTCCATACTGTTTCCATGCAATCCATGACAAACAGCTGAATGTTGAAAAAGCTTTAAAGTATGACGAGAAATTAAATCGAACAATTAATAACGCATATCTCAGAAATGGCTTATATCGTAAAAAAAAACTTATTTCAAAGAAACTGTGTGCTCTAAAGAGATCCACATTTCTGTATAATACGTTTTCGTCTATCGCTTATCAGTTTATACAAGATTATATAAAATTCCTTCCGAATGAAAAGGACTTCAAAAACTATTCCCAGAAAATTCAAGATATACATTTTATTTGTCATGTAAATATCTGGAATATTTTAACTGAAAATCAACATTTTCGAAAGACATTCAATGTAAGGGGTAGTTGGGGTGGGAGATTTTCTTGAAAATATTTGTTTCGCATCCTTGGAAGCTTCTGAATTTAAATACCAAGTTTGGTACTTACCCGAATTTACGTTTTTGAGTTATTCTGTTCAAAGACAGAAACACGGACATGTTTCCAAAAATGCTTTATTTGGATTCTGAGGCTTCAAAACATGCATTTTCGGTGAAATATCGGTATCGAATTTTTGGGGAATGCAATACTTCCCCTATATACTATACCTAGTAGATAAACTCATAAAACGTCAAAGTCCGTCATAATAAATAATCTAAAGTATTTTAACACATTAATACAAATATACAGTAAATTCCAATAGAGTAGATGAAAGGTATCCAGACATTAGCAATCATCATAAATGCCATTAACTGCACTTAGTGTGAGCTTTAAAAGCAAGCGAGTGTATGCGAGAGAGTTAGTGAGCTACTTTATACCCTAGAGGTATGACTTAAATTTTACTTTATTCTCTTATAATTTAAAGCTAGAATTAAATAGAATTCGATTAATAAGAGTTTCAATCAGATTAATAGTACAGTTTCGATTATTGTGTAGTTTCATTAATTTCTGTTTGGATTATAATAAATAACAAGTAAATTGGAATAGTTATTATTTTAATAATTAATTCTTTAGTTAAATGTGTGCATATAAGGATTCGATGGTTACAACCTTCACCTAAAAGTGTGTAATTTTTTATTAATAACATTATGAAAATGAAATAACATCAATAAATTAAAGATGTGAAAGTCATTACATAAATTATGTAGGTGCGTGTATGTATATGTAATATATCCAGTATTAATAGATTATAAAAATAATGGGTATTAAGGCTATGGTAATTACAAATTTCTTAAAGGATGCAACTCTTTGTATATGGGAAGCATTGAATCATTAGGAATATTATCAACAGGAAAAATGTGTAGTAGAATAGTAGAATATGACTGGTGAAGTTATTGGAACGTAAAAGCATCTTTAGACAGCATGGTCTAAAAATAAAATTCTAACACAGAGCACATGAGCTAGACACTTTAGATTATCGCACTAGTGCGATAATCATCATTGTGACAAACTTTGATTTCAAGTCCAATCACACGACAATTATCCTTTGTATTTGCACATCTTTAACAACTATTTCGTTTGATTAGGTTTTACTTTTCATTGTGTCTTCTTACATGATTAATTTATCATGGCGCTCGCATTATCTGTTCACAATACAAATCGTCACACTTCAATTTATCGCAATTTGTTACAGAGTTAACCTGTTCTTATATTGGCAGCTTTCTTTGAGCTCAACGCTGTTCTTTTCTCCAACTTACATGAAGATTAAATGCCGGAAATTATGAATTCAGAAGTAACTGAAATGGAATTGACATTACAGAAGCAGTAGCAAGAATAACGATAGAAGTACTTGCCCAAAAAATCCAGAAAGCAATATGATATGGATTTAGTCGCTTCATTGCCTGGTATGAGGCAAAACATGTTGAAAATAATTTCTCTGAAAAAGGCTGCTAGCGAATCAACAAAACATCAAAACATCTGACATCTCGCTTTTTAACGTCAATTCTCTAGTTTCAAGAACGCGTTCTAAACGTGATCTTTGCTAGTTTCAGGAACCAATATAATGTTGATATTTTACAAATACGAGCGCTGTCTAAAAAATCTGATGTGTGTGTAACACACATGACTTTCGCATGACTTTCTCTACTCTTGTACAAAATATTTTTACGAACTCTTATTCTCCATCCATTTCATATTAATCGAGATAAACATTTCAGAAACGATCTTTTGACAAGCAAAGAGAATTAAATTTTACACATAGCGACCAGTTCTAAAAAAATTTGACAATCGCTTAAGGCTTACTATGTTCCCCCTGTTTTGTAATTGCAAGGGCATTACAGTAGCCTTTAAGCATATACATATCTCTTAATAGCTGGTTGCTAGGTGCAGCACCATTCCCTTTGACACAGATTAATACTCTTTGCATATCCAAGACAAAAAAAATGAATAAAGAATTCCCATTTGAGAAAATAAGTATTGAAAAATTTAAGGGAATAACAAGCAATATCTCGAAAATGGTTCACTCAATAACAAAAAAAGTATGACAAATTGTGTATTTTAACGCGATCTACATTTTTTGTGTAGTAAAATTTTCCTATCTCTTATGGTTTACCAGTTATGCAAAAGTCGTTCACAATGAAGAATACTTTTGGAGACATTCTCAGACAATTCAAGATATACACTTTATATGTCTTAAAATATGATACTTTAATAAAACTCGTTAGAGCCATTTTTGAGAAAATTAACAGTAAAGAGTAATTTGGGTTGGGGGGATTTTCTTGAAAACCTTCGTGTCGCATCTCTGGAAGATACTGAACCTAAATACCAAGCTTGGTGTTTATCAGACTGTTCGTTTCCGAGTTATGCTGTTCACAGACACACACACGGACATGTTTCCAAAAATGCTTTTTTTGGATTTGGGGAGGGCCTCAAAACATATATTTCCGGTGAAATCTCGGTATCGAATTTTTGGATGGAATGCACTATACGTAGTAGAGAAAGTAATAATAGTTAAAGGTGGTTTTATTCTACTCGTAGGATTGCAAACTCGGCCTACGCCTTCGTTTCGCAAACACGTTTACTCCCAAAATAAAACTCAACCTTTACCCTTGTATCCTAATCTGCTATTGCCTGTATTAGGTAATATTTATGGTCTTATGTACTTTTATGCTTCGGCGATGTGCTAGTAACTGCCCTCTACAAATTCTTATGATAAAACACGAAGGCAAAACCCAGTAATATTATTTTGGCTTGCAATTAAATCTTTTTAAAAGTTTTTCAATAAAAATGTTAAGCATAAGCTTTGTACTTGTAAAAGTTAAATTTGATGAATATTCATGTAATTATACTTATTTTTCGTTAACATTAGACTACGTAAACCAGCTACTTATCATGTTTCGTTTCCTTGGGAGCAACGAAATTCCGAACGCATACAAGACAACGTTCTTTCCTCTCACACTCTGGTTGTATCAAGTTTGTGTCTGGGGACTTTACTCGGAGTTCTTCCCTCAGTGCTTAGGCAAAGTATTGAGCTCATTTGTGTATTATGTTCACCTTTACATTCACCTTCATTCAATGCTAAGCGTACAAGAAGGAGAGACAAAGTAAGTGGAGGAGACGAAAGTGAGACAGTGAGGTCAGGTTCTAATCCAAGATTTTACTGAATATTAAGATACATACCGTAACAAATATTGCATCAAAATTTGATCTGCAAGAAGGAGAAACACTTATTAATATTTTAAACACGATTTTAAGTAGTCGACGTAAAAGAGAGAATTACAAAGTAAAGAAAAGAGCACAGAAAAAACCTAATGTATTACATTTCAATGACTTTCTCTACACACTAATATTTATTTTTATATAACCCCCTTATGCAATTCCTACGAAGGCTTAGTTTTCTATCTAGTTCTGTTAATCGAGATAAACATTTGCAGAAATGGTTATATTACACACTTTATTATAGGTAAGGGGAATAGAGAAAGCCCAATCGATAGCCAAATGTTTAAAAGCCGCCTCAAATTCCACTCGCTTTCCATGACATCATGAGAAGAAACTAAATGCGACTGCGTTTTCAAAAATCTGACGTGTTACACACACATGACTCTCTCCACTCTTGTACAAACTATTTTTACAAACGCTTATTCTCCATATGCTTCATGTTAATCGAGATATCGAGATGCTAATCTTATTGCTAATTTTCTTGTAGATGCAAGGGGAATTGGTAGGCTTTAAGCGACAGTCAAATATTTTAAGAGCTGGTTGCTATCTGGAGTATTCCATTCTCTTTGCATTACCAGGACAAAAAAATAAATAAGGAATTCCCATTTGAGAAAAAGTGTAAGTGTTGGAAAATTTAAGGGAATAACAAGCAATATCTCGAAAATTGTTCATTCAACAAAAAAAGGTATATGACATAAATTTTGTATGTTAACGCGATTTACGTTTTTTGTGTAGTAAAATTTTGTTTTATCTCTTATGGTTTACCAGTTATGGAAAAGTCGTTCACAATGAAGAATTCTTTTGGAGAAATTCCCAGAAAATTCAAGATATACATTTTATTTATCATGAAAGTATCTTAAATATATGATATTGTAATCACAATCGTTAGAGCCATTTTAGGGAAAATTAAAATTTTCAAAAAATGTTCCTTGTAAAGGGTAATCTGTGGTGGGGGGATTTTCTTGAAAACCTTCCTGTTGCATCTCTGAAAGATACTGAACCTAAATACCAAGTTTGATGTTTATCCCACTGTTCGTTTCCGAGTTATACTGTTCACAGACACACAGACATACACACAGACACACACGGACATGTTTCCTAAAATGCTTTTTTTGGATTCAGGAGGCCTCAAAACATGTATTTCCGGTGAAATATCGTTATCGAATTTTTGAGTGGAATTCAATACTTCTACTTACTATATGTAGCAGAGAAAGTAAAAATTATGAAGTATTGAAAAATTCAAACCAATAATAACCGATATCTCGGGAAGTGCCCGAAAGCACAAGAAAGGTTATTTAAAAAAAAATTATGCTTTGAATGTTGTGCATTTTCTGATTAGTACGTTTTTGTATCTCTCTTAACGTTGTCAGTTAGACAATATTATACAAACTGTTCTTACTAAAGCTTATTTTTCTATCTTACTGCATTTTCATTTAAATAAGCCCTTGCTATATTACACATTTCGTTACACATTCAAAGGAAACAGCGATAGTCAAATGTTTAAGAATTGGATGCTATATGCTGGCCTTAAAATTTTATATTGTTTCTATGCAATCACGAGAAAGAATTGTACGGCAAGTGGCAAATAAATGAGGAATTCGAAGCATTAATAACAGATTTCAGAAATGACTTATGCCACAAAATAACTTATTTAAAATAAATTGTGTTTTTAAAGGGATTTACATTTTTTGCATAGTACATTTTTATGTATGGCTTAACGTTTACCAGTTATACACCATTATACAAACTTCCTTCCAAATGAAGTGGACTCCACATGCAAATCCCTAAAAATTCAAGAAATATATTTTATTTTTCATGTATCCCTAATACATGTTACTTAATCGAAATGTTAAAACTCGTTTTCAGAAAATCGAAAATTTTGGAAACTGTTCCTTGTAAAGAATGGTTTGGAGTGAGGGGATCTTCTTGAAAAGCTTCATATCGCATCCTTCAAAGATACAGAACCTAAATACCAGGTTTGGTATTTATCCTTATTTTTGTGTTACACACACGGAACTTTTAAATTTTTTCAGGGCCTCAAAAAATGTATTTCCGGTGAAATCTCGGTATCGAATTTTCGGATGCAATGCAATAGCTTCTCTACATATTAGGTATGTAATAGAGCAAGTAAAAACAGGCTATCCCCAGAACAGTTTGTCATATAAATATTTTAAATGTGATATTTCAACAAAACGTATCAAGCCATTTTCTACAAAAACCAGAATTTTGAAAAACCTCTACATGAAAGGATAGATTGGTGTGTTTTTTGTTTCCTTTCTTGAAAATCTTGTCGCATATCTGGAACATACTGAACTTGTCTACCAAGCTTGGTATTCCTGCGACTTTTGGTTTTGAGTTATACTGCGCGCGCGCGTCACACACACGGAATTTTTTCCATAAATGCTTTTTTTTATGTTCCGGGTCCTCAAAACATGTATTTCCGGTGAAATCTCGATATCCAATATTTGGGTACAACACAATACTACTTCTGGCTAATAAGTACATGTTAGAGAGAAGTTTCAACACTGAAACAACACTATAATACAATTTGCTTAAATAGGACCATCATGTCAGTAGATTTACTGGCAAGTAAAATAACTCCTGTGGAATAAAATTACTACCACCGGTGTCACTGATGAACCTGATAGCCGCTAGCGTCGTTAATAGACGCAACAATTATAAATAAACCCAATGCCATTTCTGTTTCAATAGTGAGTATAAATTTCAAATTACACTAGGCTATGGCAGTGTGCTAACTGCAGGGATGAAAGCCATGACGTCATCCTAACGTAAGTGGCTCAATGACCCAGTTTTGTTTCGGCATTTATACCATTACTGAAGTCTGAGTAACAAATGTTGCAAAGTGATTTCATTAAGCTGAAATGAATATTTCCACAACAGTTTCCATAGGGTTTGCATCAAAATAAACACGAATCAATACGGTTATGAAATTCCGAACGGGCATAACAATTTTTCCTGTCACAATGATTTGATTACTATTCTCCGAAGTTTCAAATAAATGAAAAGCCAACGAATTTGATGCTTAATTACAACTTTAGCGCAGTGTGAGTGCTATGTCAAGTTCTTCGTTTTTCAACAATGTAGCCACACTTCTTAAACTTTAAAGGGAAAACTCTGCACAGTAAAATTAAAGAATAACTACTCATTAACAGGGCTTAGTAACCACAAGCACTGAAACGTTCTATCTTCTACAGTTCCAATAAAAAGGTTTGACGAAATTCGAAAAAAATAATTAAAATAGTAAAACATCTTTTTAACAATCCTTTCAAATTACCAAAGACTTTCTTTTACACCAGTTTCGCAAAAAATAATAATTGGTTAATACTATAACAGTGTTTCATTAGTAATTCGACCATGTGGGGAGGAAGAAAATAAATTTACATTTTAAACGTATTTATTATCCTAAGTGATTTTCAGTATAGTAAATAAATACATAGCAGCAACATTTGAAGAACTGCAAATGCTGTAAATTAACTTTACACTAAAATTATAAACAGTTTTATGGATGGTCAATATGTATATAATTCGCTAAATTGTCATTAGTTTAATAAAGTACCACAGTATAATACTCCATAAATAAATTACATCAGAAAAACACAACAAAAATACTCGCTTCATATTAATTGTTTATACAATATTAATTTCAGTTTTGTTTAAGTTTAATTGTTATTTATTAAAACATAGCACTACATTCGTTACAAAACATTAGGTCTTGTAATAAAGTAACTTTATAAATTTACTATTTATTATAAACAGTAGTTTAGTGTGCTCTTTAATTTTACTACGCTTAATGTTTATTACTGGTGGTTCCCGAGTATATAGAATTAAAGGCGTTGAGAACTCCATTGAATAGTTACAATACGAATACGGGATTTATACATTGTTTGCCGTGGACCTATTTCAACCATCTGAAATTTTAAACAAAATCGTTAGCCATCGTGGAGAAAATGACTAGCGATAAAAAAATCTTTTGATTCCGCGTAAAACGTAGTTTACTTTGCCTTACATCCTTAAAATATGCCAACTTATATACTTATCATGTACAAGGTTCTTTCTCTCTCTCTCTCTCTCTCTCTCTCTCTCTCTCTCTCTCACACACACACACACACACACACACACACACACACACACACACACACACACACACAGTTGGATGTTAATCAATAAGGAGGTTTCAGGCTTCGAAAAAATACTTAGCTAGTATATTGGTCAAATATTTGAAGCTGATTTTAAAACAATCCTATTTATCGAAAAACAATCATGTCCAAATTTGAGAATCGAAAATGTTGCCGTAACTCGAGCTTTGTCTACCATGTTAATCAAACTCTGAGCTATATATGCGTGTAAAGAACTATTCTGAGATTGTAACTATAAAAGCGATTTGACCTTTTGGTTGAAACCCACAAAAGAGAATTGTCACGGTTAAGACGTCGTTTTTTGAACATTGCCTTTGCGAAAGAGTGTATATTAATGAAAGCTTTATAATAAATACTGCATATGTAAATATGCATCTTTGCGTTGCACATGTGTAAGTGTACAACGCAAAGTTAACAGCTAACTCTGATATATTTTACGTTTGATATCTGTTATTATGGCTACGTTTGTCAAATATTTATCTGCAATACATGGAGTACTGATCTTCTTACTTCCGAGTTTCATACACAGTTTTATTGCTTCACAATATCACCCACAATTATAAACCTCCGTTACAGTTAACATTGTAAGCCGAGTATGAAACCTGCTTACCAGTTTTGTTTATCTATATTTCTTTACTCGCTTACAGTGGTGTTATATTTAGGTTGGTTTTACTTCTAGTTATTACATTAAATACACACACACACACACACATTCATACTACCAGACTCTAGGGAGGATGGAGAATAATCCTGATAAAAGAAAAACTCCCATCCTTCAGTCAGGTATCAACCCGGGGCCTCTGGATTTGAAGGTTAGCATGCTATCCACTAGACTACAGAGGAAGTCCGTAGATACGCTATGATTTTGAAATTCCGTTCTCTTTTCATGAACACGAGAAAAATCGAATAGCGTTTTTCCACTTGACAAAAGTATAAAGTATATTTGAAAATTCAAGCCAATAACAAAGAATACATATTAAATGGTTATCTCTAAAAAAATATTTATTTTGAATAAATTTTGTACATGGTAAGCTTTTGTCTAACTCTTACGACTTACCAATAATGCAAAAGTCATTCAGAATGAGGCTATTCCCAGAAAATTCTGGATATGCATTTTATTTGTCCTTAAAATGTCTTAAACGTGTGATATTTTAATAAAAATCGCCAGAGTCGTTATGGGAAAATCAGAATTTTGGAAACATTTTTACATCTAAAGGGCAGTTTAAGGTGTGATATTTTCTTGAAAATCTTCGTGCCGCATGCTTGGAAAATCCGCAACTTAAATACCAACTTTAGTACTTAATCGGCTTTCGCAAAGACGTATATTGATAGAAACACTCACACGGAGGTTTTTCTAAGAATGTTTTTGGGGAGGGGGAATCCTCAGGAAGCCTCAGTGAAACCTTGACATCGAATTTTTGGGAGGAATACATTATTTCCTCTATTTACTGTGAGTTTGTAGTAAAGAAAGTAAAAATTAGAATCAGAATTTAAACAATTTGCACGGCAGGAGATATTTGCTATAAATGTAATTAACATTATAAATGTAACCTTACGGATATTGAGATACAGCGTAGTTATAATGGAGCTTGAGGACTTGCACACGAAACAATGTCTGTCTGTTCACTACGGTGATCGAGACAGGCTTATTCCATGAACTTCGAGTGAACGGTACTTCACATTGCCGAATGGTTCTAGACCGAGTACTCCATCATCTTCTGCAGCTGTTGAAACTCAATCTGTGCTACAACGGACTGATTGGGAACACGATCGTTTTTCCATTACGAAGGGAATGTACAGAACAAGTATACTTCAACCAGTCCGCGTTTTTTATTTAGTCAACCATCTTACCAGGATGGTAACAAATATATTGTCCACAGACTACTACAATAACAAATACTTCACACTGCGTAGAGATGTCCAACAGCAGACTGAATAAAACATGAATGATTTGGCTTGTATTTGGAAACGGATATTCGCTCTTTTCTATTAAACTTAAAAGAAGATTAAAATTCCTGATCCCGCTGATGTTAAAACCTCTGAATTCATGACCCATCGTCTCAAAAACAATTGAAATTATCGGACTGAAACTTACATGACGTAGACGAACGACTTCTATGTTTATTCAATAAGTTTGTTTATTAAGGCATGTAGGATTATTTTCTTCACTGTACCATATTTTGATTAAACGTTATTATAAATTATTTCTTTAAAAATAACCAACTATTTAATTAACATCAAATCATAACCACAATAAAACTTAGGTTTCTTTTTATTATTATAAAACCTAATTTAGATAACTTGCATCGTTTCTGAGAAAACGAGTCTTTTATATTAGAAGATTTCATTCATAGAAAAAGATGTTCACACTATAAATGGAGATAATAACGTTTGCAAAGATAGAAGCCACATGTCTTGAGTACACACAAGCTGTCATACTTCACAGTAGTACCAATTTGTAGTACAAAACTTCCTAAAAGGTGGGCTAAAATTTACATCCCTACTCCAAAGTAGACGATTTCTACGACATAGTACAAAGCGGCAGATACAGTAATATTTTCATAAATATAATTATTTTGCTTACAATAATATAAATATCAAGTTAAAGAGAAAATCATAATTAATTAGACTGCACAAAGGATTAAACATTTCAGTTTAGCAGTTTTCGCCATTTTGCAATTGATGGGCTACAAGCATCATTTGGCTGGCCCCATAGCTCAGTCGATAGAGCACCTGCCTGCTGTGTGAGGGGTCCCGGGTTCGATTCCCGGGAATTTTTCCCTAGCTAATTTTTCCCTATCCTCCTCAGAGTCTGGATGTGTGACAGAGTGTGAATGTGTGTGATATCTAATGATTAAAACCCAAAGTGTAAGAAATCCAACTACAAGCGAATGTTAACATCGTTGCCAATAGACAATAAGTTCTAAAGGAAAGGCCGCCGATAAGACTGATGTAGTTAAAGGTGGGATATAAACGGAACTAAAATCAAAAGTAGTCATTTGTTTCTTTTTTTCCAAACTCCATAGCATTTAAACAAGTAAGGCATTAAGATTACGCACTGGTGTATATTGACCGACAACCTTCAAAACTTCGTTTATTTTTGTGCTTATAATTAAGTGTAAATATATTTACATAATGTGTGTTTGTTATCTATCACTGACACACAGAAATACCGTTACGTAACATTTTAAAGATACCTAAACACGAGTTAAATAATTCTTTAGAATTTTAAAGCTGTTTTTCTCGCTTTCTGTTTTTTTCGGCTTTTTAAATGTTTCAAACATTATATGGTTTGCTAAACTTCTTTAAAACCTTTAAGATAAGTATTAAAACTTTAAATTAAAAGCTTAGAGATATTTTTATTTAAGTTTGATATTGATAAGTACCTTAACATTGCAAAAAATGTGTATCTTTCAAAGTTAATTTGTTTTAAAAGAGTAAAAGGTAACAAAAATCTGTTTACAAAGCTTTTCTTAAATCAATCGAAATACATATTCAAGTTAATATATATTTTATTCCTTTATCGTGTAGAAAATGTTTATTATGCTGCCAAAATAATAATTCATAGCTATTTGGGATATTGCAGTGAAACTTTATGTGCTTATTCTACATAAAACAACTTTTAAAAGGATGTGCTCATAACTGTAAAATTTATACATTTTACTCAGAAGTATCCCTAAATGTAGATAAGTTTATAGATTTTTAAAAACAGAAGTACTATCATTACTTTTGTTTACATTTAAATCGGCTACTAATGATTAGTTTGACGTTCACGTTACATATTTTCCAAAGACAAAAGGACTCAAATTCCGTCCTGAAGGCAGAGCAGAAGGCGCAAAGGTCTGTTTACAAGAGATCCTAAATGACGGCGCGGAAATAGTCATGAAAACTATGGCAATGTCAAGCAACCAACCTGTGAAAGTTGTCAAAAATTCTTGTAAACATCGATTTTAGGATTTTTGTCCATTAATAAAATTTGGTTTTTATAGATTAATACGTCCAAGTTATTTTCAGCTAGTTGCATTTTAAACGTTTATCACGTGTTTATTTAAATTACAGTTTTAAAGATAAAAAGTCATACCTCAACCTTAAAATGTCGTTTTTCTCATAATGGTTTCTTTCAACGCATGTGAATATTCAAAATGCTCCTTGTAATGCAAATATCAACCAATCAGTAGATTTATGCTTAAAATACTAAATGGAAGTTATTGTTGGTATCTTTTAAGCAAGTAAAATTGAGTACGTATAGATATATAACATTGGGTGTACCTCTAAAATAAAAAAGTAAAATTAGTAATTTGTATTTTTTTCTATAGTAACTCATATTCCATTTAAAGTCATTGTATAGATTTTTAAAGTGATATTCCTGGAATATAAATTTAAAATTTTGTTACAAAAGCTTGAAACTTACACCGTAAAAGGTTTTTGTAGCAAGTTAAAAAAGACCAAAATGTAGTTTTGTTTTTCTCAAACTGTTTAATTCATTTGTCTCAAATTTGAAAATTTGTTACATATACGGGTAGTAGCATGTGGTAAGAATATGAATTTATTTGCTTAAGAAACGCCTAATTTGTTTTTGAGATCGGATAGGGGTGTGTTACTTAGGATGGAGTCAGAAAATAAGTTCAATTGCGATAATGGATCTTAAAAATCCTTTGCTGTAACAAGTGCGAGTGTATAAATGAAGTACTGCAGAAGAGTGAAATATACATTTTTTGTGAACAAATATTTTGCTAATACACACCGCAATGTAATCAAATTGTAGACATTTTTTTAAACACTAAGAGGAAGAATAGATATCTATACCTTAATCCTGTAACAGTTTTGCAAGTTTATTTTTCGCAAAGACTTATAGTTAATCAAACCATTTATCAAAAGTGTTTGCTGTATCGCATATTCTTTGTTTCTTAGTATCCTAAGTCTGAGAACACCAAAATGAAAACTTATTTTGCAATCATAAAAAGTAATTTATCCCTTATTTTAAAATTAGTGCAAAGTTTTTGATGTTCCATATTACTTTAAATATTTACCTCCGGCATTTTAAAGATACTTGATTACCTATGTATCTAGGAGCTTAGCATTGTTTATTTTATTCCCTCTTTCACACAAATTATTTTCTTCTCACAATTGGAGCATTTGACTTTAAATTTGCTACTGTTATCCATAAATGTTTGGTGCGAATTCGTTCTAGATACGTGAATTTTCATCTAAAAATTCAAATTCTCATTTTTTAAACATTGGTTTGCTTTAATTTATTAGTTCTAATAACTAAATGAAAACAGGTTATTCTATAAATATGTATAAAGTATGAAGTGGGTAAAACATTTTAATAAGCAAGTCTTTTTCTCCGAAAAGTTAAAACATTTAAAAATTATGTCACTTCTAGGTTCATTTTCATATTTTTGCTGTTTCTAAAAGCCTTAATTCTTATGGAGATCTTTACAAATCATTAAATTAAAAGATAACGCATATCTAATTATTTAAAAGATTAAACCCCATGTCAGATATGGCAGAAAATTCAGAATTTTGGATGAGTTAGGTAAGAATCTAAAATAAAGGTTCAATATTTCCTTTGTACTTTTACGGATAATTTCTCGTATTAAAAGACCGTATATGATATATATTCTCCACTGAGCTTTAAAAAGCCCTAAAGTAAAATCTGTTCATTTTAAAAGTAATGCATAGTGTGTATAGAAGCATTTTTTTAAATATTTGTTTTCTTTAATATATACACAAAATTTTGCAGTAAAATTGGAGAATAAAAATAGAATCGATGCATGTTATTCCACATCTAAATGTCGAAAGTTGTGTTTTAGTTAATATTCTGAAAATATTTAATAAAAATGTTATTAAGATCAGTAAGAAACTCTTGTGTAGAACTCTTTATAATCAAAGCGAACAACTGAAAATATTGAAACAAGTATAATTTTAAATTTTTGCAAAAAAAATTAAATGACTGGTATACTCAATTTAAAAGTTCAAATGCGTTTGAGAGTTGGATACGTGGGGAAAATATAAAGAAAACCTAGATAACTTTCACCCATGGCCAGTCATAATAAATAAACAGGTGAACTCACCTTCGAAGTTGCTGGATGACCTCTCGCAAATTCTTCGCTTCTAGGTGCAGAGTGCAGGAAGTTGAAGGACTTCTTCCAAATCAGCGATTTTGATACACTTTTCACACGCGTTGTTTCCTCCAGAACAACACATCGCCTTCAACATTTCTATACCACACCCTGAAGATACCTAGAGCTACATGTGTGTTCTTCCTTTTAAATGTTTGTATCTCAGCTACTTGGTCGTCAATCCTACTGCATGTTTTTAAAGCTATTGTACATCGAAACACTGTGCTGTTCTAGCTTTGGTACCTAACCCAGTGCAAAAGTAACTCATTACAGAGCACATTATCCTTTATAAAACTTCTAACTCTAATTTTGATAAGCTATTAGGAACATTCTTACTTAATAGGTTCGTAATGTCATTGATTTTATAACCTTTTTAGCTAGTCCATACAGTAACATTGTTCAAACATATACCACAATCTCAAAGTTTAGTTTTAAAGCTATGTAACGTTTACTATCCTATACATAAACTGGGTGGTCTGTACAATGGTTACACATAAGCAACATGTACTGAAAAATAGTGTAAAACACGCAGTTGTGCTTTCGCACTGCAACCTCCACTAATTGTAGACATGTTTAAAGGCTAGCTCCGAAAGCGGCCGCCCTATTCTTCCATTTCGCACAATCTCTCACCGACCGCTGTCATAATGTATCTTAATAATTAACAAAAACAAGCAGTCTTCACTCCATCTTACCGCTCCCTGCTGTGTTTTTATCCCTATGTTATCAACTCCACAGTCGTCCACCAATTCTCTCTTTACTTTTGTTTTTTAATTCCTCCCCACACATGTACGCGCGTATTAAACACCAGACCCATTTTTATTCAAGCCCCACCCTTCACCCCGTTCGCGCTCTTCGTTTTTCTCCCCTCCGTCCACAGAATGTAAAATTCAACCGTTGTGTAATATTTTATCTTGCTGAAGTTCCTGAAGCGATGGGTAGCACTTTTAGACTACAGAGACGACGAAATGCAGGAGAAAAAGTTTCGTTTGAACACGTATTCTGGTGAAAAATGCCGAAAGTTATCAACACAGGGATATTATTTTTACGCCTGTTTTACATAGTTATACTACCAGAAAAGTGCGTAGGGAATATCTAAGGCCGTCAAAATGTTCCAGTTTGTTTGAAGATAAATGTCGCACTTTCCGGAAGATGCTCACCAACAATGAAGCTCTGTAGTGATAAGGACATTATTCACTCACAGTTTTGTGGGCACAAATAGCTTCCGATTCTTGTAGTGAACATGTCGACAGTAATATAAAATAAGTTACAGACATTTGAGAACAAGAGCTGTACACCATAGATTTTTATCGCGCTAAATTATCGCTAACATTTTCGTCTTTTTTCTATACTGTTCAATATTATTTACACTGTTAAAATTTAAAAAACGTTATACCACTATTTACATTTTTCAAATAGCTAAATACTTTGGAAATTTCGTAGACATGATAACCTGGTTTATGATGATAAACATTGTTATGATACGGGGGATGGTGGTTTTGGATGGCGAAGTCGCGAGATCGAGTCCCGGAGGGAAAGGCGTGAAGAGAGCAGTTTCCTCTACGCGACACGGGACGCTACTGGCGCGGGGAACTCGGTAGACCCGCGTCCAAGGAACTCAGCATCCACTGCGCCGGCGCCTTGCCCGGTTTCCAAGTACAGCGGGAGCAAATGGGTTCGATCCCCGACACTGACGCATGCAATGGGCAAGTCAATGACCATGAAAGAAAACTCAGATATATTTATTATATTATTGTAATCAGAAGCGGATATCCATTCAACTAACGTAGCATTTCTTTGCTAAGGATACTATCGTACACTTAAAGGCCCTCGAAGCGTGATAAATACAGTTCCAAAAAGCACGCAGCAGACAGGAAATCACAATTGCAAATTATATGATCACTATAAAAGCTAAACGTCGTGAAACAATTTGACATTTCCATGGATTATAGGTCCTCTGTACACAACGATCAATTTTATCATTACTTTTACAAATAATCAGTTCTTGCAACACCCAAATTAAGGTATCAATCTGTAGTCGTCCTCCATGGTCCATGGGTACCTGCTAGTCTCTAGTTCTCGAGGTCGCGGGTTCAAACCCGCAAGAGTGATGGTTTTTTCGGGCGTAAAAATCCTTTGGAAGGGAAGTAGAGCCAGTGATCCCGTGTCGTAGACTTATGACACGTAAAAGAACATCAAGTTTAATGAAGAGGTCTCTAAGCAAAATTTCCGGTCTTTCACGCCCAATGCAGAATGGGACACTAAGGACCATAGTAATTAAAGGCCGTCCATAAACAAAACTCAATTTCAATTTAAAATACGGTCTGTAGTTGTATTTTATGTTTTATAAACAACACTTGTTACACTTATTTTGTGGTTTATTAGGATAAGTTAGTACCTTAATTTTAGCTTTTAAAGTTATAGTTTATTACTTTTTAGTTTATAATTAATATTATGGTACAAAATTCTCAGTTTATAGTAGCAATCTACTAACAGTTATTTGGTATAAGCTTGTCTCATAAATGGATCAAAAGCTTTCAAATATATCATTCAATAACATTTGAAGTAATAAAATGGAAAACTAATATTTGATAGAATATACCTTTAACACCTTTTGCAAACGGAAATGAAGCAATAGAGAAATGCCACCTGAATTTGCTCTATCATGTAGTAAATATATTTAAAAGGCTGTAATTACTGTTTTAAAGCCTCACCTAGTATCTGGAAATTGTAGTATTGAACAGCTGTTAGCTAACCGACCTTGCCTATGCTATCGCAGAGAATTCCGTCATTCCATATTAGAATCCTGAGCTTACTCGGGGATTCCCCTCAGGCCTTAGATTAATTAGTAAATGGTCTTACGCGCCCTAGCTTAGTCACAGATCATGTGTATAAATATTATTCGACTGCTTCTGTATTCGAGTGGTCAACGTTTTAGCTACTCAAATCAGCGAACTCGGGTAGATATTCCAGCTGGGGCCGTGAAATTTTTACTTTCTCTACTACGTAGAGAAACGCGGGAAGTATTGCATTCCACCCAAAAATCCCATGTAGAGATTTCATCGGAAATATGTTTTGAGTCTCCTTTAACAGAAACAAAGAACCATTTTTATAAAAACGCCCTTGTATATGTCTGTGAACAGCATAAAACAAAACAAAAAGGCTGATAAATACCAAACTTGGTATTCAAGTTCAGTGTCTTACAAAGATGCGACACAAAGATTTTCAAGAAAATCCCCCTCCCCAGGTACCCTTTACATGGATTTTTTTCTGAAATTTTGTATCTTCTAAAAGATGGCTCTAACGAACTTTATTAAAATACCACATAATAAAGATATTTAAATGACAAATAAAATGTATATTTTGAATTTTCTGGGAATAGCCTGTGAAGTCCTCTTCTTTCGGAAGGAATTTTGTATAATTGGTAAACGTTAAAAATAGACTAAAACGTACTTCACAAAAAATTTAGATCTCTTTAAAATACAGAATTTATTTGAAATAACCTTTTTTGTGGCACAAGTCCTTTCTGAGATATACGTTATTAATGGTTAGAATTGTTCAATACATTGCCATTCTTTTAGTTGTTTCCCGCGACTGCATGGTAGGACTGTGTAATTTTAAAGCCCGGATACAGCACCAAGTTCTAAAACTTTTGACTGTCTTTGTTCCGTTTTAACTATAATGAAATGTGTGAAGTAGATATTTCTGCAAACTTGATCTGGATTAAAATGAAGCAGATTGAAAAATAGTTTTTAAGAATAGTTTATATTACTCACTAATAAGGGATAGAGGGTAGAGAAGGTGAAGTGAATGCAACAATAGGTTTTTGTATTAGAAGCATTCCTTATCCTATGCAGAGTCTGAAAGTATGAATATTAGTGTCTGTTTCCCAATGAAAATCATGAAAACATAGTCAATTTAGTTGTTTTTAAAGCCCATGGACCCATTATGACCGCAGAAGTTAAAGGGCGCTGTACAAATCTAATAATACGTGAAAATTCTGAGTATTTGGTAACTCACTAGTATTACAGGTGCTATGTTATGTATTAAAATCTGAAGTGTAGTGGTTTCTCAATCAGACAAAATGCCATCTGCACTCTTAGAATAGAGACGCTGTCCAATATTTATTGCAGCTGGACACCATCGCCAAGTAATATTACTTCTCTAGATAGATGTGCATTTGTTTTGACTGCATGCTAATCTTACAAAGCAATCCATTTCATCAGCAACATTTCAAAAAACTTTCTACGCGAGCACAATGTTAACATTTTCAGTAACTGAATATATTTATTGGGCAATTCTTAAATATAAAAAAGGAGCTGCTGTTACATTCACATGGATTACGCTACCCACCCTGTTTATTTTATATTGCTACAGCAAACTACTCCTTATTTCTAATTAATCATATTATTCAAAATAAATCTTTGGAGACAAAATTCCATCACACATTTCGCTGTAAATACAATGGGGATACAGTAAACAAAATCAATAATCACATGTCTCTTTATACTGGCTTTAAATTACATACTCTTTCCATGAACATCGTAAGAAATAACCGAGTATGACAGCATTTAAAAATAAATAAAAATTATGTTATGTTCACATGACCTTCTCCACTCATTCTTCTACAAACTATTCCTACAAAAGCTTATTATTCCAGATATTTCTTATTAATACAGATAAACATTTAATTCATATTTACACAATTCGTTGTACCATAAAGTAGGTAAAGCAATAGTCAGAGTTTTAAAGAGTATCTCGCTCTGTGATGACTTAGAAATTCCATGCTCCTTGCATAACCACGGGGGAAAAAACGAATAATCTCCTCAAATTCCATTTGAGAAAATTATAAGTATTTGAAAATACAAAACCAATAGCAAAAAGGACAAACTATGTGCTTTAACAACATCTACATTTTTTAGTATTAAGATTTTCTCTATCTGTAGGAGGCTTCAGAGGAATATAGAAAATTTAATAAGTTATACACTTCATTTTTCATGTACATACCTTAAACGTATGGCATTTTAATCGAACTCACTACAGCCGTTTTGAGAAGATAAAAATGTTTGAAAACTTTTCCATGTAAAGGTAGTTTGGGTTGGGGTATTTTCTTGATAATTTTCGTATCGCATACTTGGAACATATTGAACTTAAATGCTTAATTTTTAGTATTTAAAGACTTTTCGTTTTTGAAATGTGCTGTACGGACGCACGCGGAAACACACACACACACACACACATACACAAACACGGGTCTTTTATATTTTTACTTTCTCTACTACGTATAGTAAGTAGGGGAAGTATTGCATTCCACCCAAAAATTCGATACCGAGATTTCACCGGAAATACATGTTTTGAGACCTCCTGAATCCAAAAAAAGCATTTTTGGAAACATGTCCGTGTGTGTGTCTGTGTGTCTGTGTGTCTGTGTGTCTGTGCGTCTGTGCGTCTGTGCGTCTGTGCGTCTGTGTGTCTGTGTGTCTGTGTGTCTGTGTGTCTGTGAACAGCATAACTCAAAAACGAACAGTCGGATAAGCACCAAACTTGGTATTTAGGTTCAGTATCTTCCAGAGATGCGACACGAAGGTTTTCAAGAAAATCCCCCCACCCCAGACTACCCTTTACATGGAACATTTTTCGAAAATTTTAATTTTCTCAAAAATAGCTCTAACGATTTTGATTAAAATATCATATGTTTAAGATAATGTCATGAGAAATGAAATGTATATCTCGAATTCTCTGGGAATGTCTCCAAAAGTATTCTTCATTGTGAACGCCTTTTGCATAACTGCTAAACCATAAGAGATAGACAAAATTTTACTACACAAAAAATGTATATCGCGTTAAAATACACAACTTATGTCATATACATTTCTTTTGTTGAGTGAACCGTTTTCGAGATATTGCTTGTTATTCCCTTAAATTTTCCAATACTTATACTTTTTCTCAAATTCGTTATTCATTTTTTTATGTCCTGGACATGCAAAGAGAATGGAATGCGCCACATAGCAACCAGCGCTTAAAATATTTGACTATCGCTTAAAACCTACCATATTCCCCTTGCATCTACAAGAAAATTAGCAATAAGATTGACATCTCGATATCTCCATTAACATGAAGCGTATGGAGAATAGGCGTTTGTAAAAATAGTTTGTACAAGAGTAGAGAAAGTAATGTGAGTGTAACACATCAGATTTTTTTATATTGTGCGTTTTTTGTCTATCGCCTAACGTTTACAGTTTTACAAGATTACGTATATAAAATTCCTCCCGAATGAAGAGAACTTCAAGGCTATTCTCAGAATTCAAGATAAATATTTTTTGTGATATAAATATCTTTAACATCAAAATCGTTATAGCTAGTTTTTGAAAAAATAAAAAAATTTCGAATAATATTCCAGGCAATGTGTGCATGGAGTGGGCGAATTTTGCTGAAAACCTTCGTATCGCCTCTTTATAAGATACTAAGTTTGCTACTCATCCGACTGTTCAGACACACACACCCAAATTTTTTTTAAAAAGCCTTATTTTTGGATTCAGGGATCCATAAAACGTGTATTCCCGGTGAAATCACTGTATAGAGCTTTTGGGTGCAGTGCTATATCTTCAAAACCTACTATGCACGTCGTAGAAAAAGTAAAAATGTTATCCTCAATAGGCTATATATTTTACTATAAAACAGACTTGTGATGTAAACCACTGAATGCTCTTTTTCGAATATTATATGTATGTGTAGCGCAACTTGGATAAAGGAATATTCATTCATTCGTTATCTGTTTACCCTCCTCATATGTAGGACTTACACCCCCAGGACTTATAAGCGGGTGCCTGGGGTCAGAGGCCCGTCGAGGAGCAGATACTCATGGATCAGACAGAGCCTGGTATGGGATGAAGGAAGTAGATGAAACGAAATGTTGGTGAAATGGATGAAAGGAAAGGTGATGGAGCAGTTGGTGGAATGAAAGGCGAGGGAAACCGGAGAACCCACCCAGACGCCGCTTCGTCCACCACAAATCCCACATGCAGGTCCCTGTGATTGAACCCGGCCAGCCTCGGTGGTAGGCGAGCGCTCTAACCACTCGGCCACGGCGCCGCCGGATAGAGGAATAGCTTTTTATAATAGAACAGTTTTTAATATGATGATACATGTGGGTAGGGTAAACCATGTGTATGTTTTTCATCATTCATAATAAAAAGTAAACGTAGACGTAGCGTAAACGCAAGACTTTGCAACTTTTATTAAGGAAGCATTAAGATAGGGTCGCGTAAAGGACTACGCGAAATAGGATATTGCAAACGCCGAACTTTATGCTTGCGTTACGTGCATAGACGAAGAATCTGCATTTCTTTCTCCATGCATTGCGATCTTCTGAACAGCACACGATCGCGGCGAGATATTTTACGCATTTATATGCAATCATGATGCTCTTCCATAGCCGAAGCATAACATTTTAAATGCTGACGCCAAACGCTGCTCTGTTATTTACTTGGTACAATACCCTTTTATGCCGTATTTATTTATAAAAATTCGATGAGTTTTCATGTTGAATATTAGAGGTTATGTTATTCAATTTGCAGTACGCTCGGAAGATTTCCGTATGCAGTTTATGGACTTAGAAACCCTTGCGTCTATGGGTGGATTGTAAATCGTCTTACCTCACGCCGGCCTTTATGCATTGTTATGTTAACGCCACATTTTCATTGTGAATAAAGCTTTTCTCAAATAATGTTTTCACTATTAATGCATAAAAAACGTATCGTATAATATAAAGGTCTAACGCGCGGCGGAACGAGCGCAAACTGTGACGCATGTTGGATGTGTGACCGGTATTATAATTCTTAGTAGTGCAACAACATACACTACGTGATCAAAAGTATCCGGACACCTGGCTGAAAATGACGTACAAGTTCGTGGCGCCCTCCGTCGGTAATGCTGGAAGTCAATATGGTGTTGGCCCACCCTTATCCTTGATGAAAGCGTTCACTCTTGCAGGCATACTTTCAATCAGGTGCTGGAAGGTTTCTTGGGGAATGGCAGCCCATTCTTCACGGAGTGTGGAACTGAGGAGAGGTATCGATGTAGGTCGGTGAGGCCTGGCACAAAGTCGGCGTTCCAAAACGTCCCAAAGGTGTTCTGCAGGATTCTAGTCAGGGCTTTGTGCAGGCCAGTCCATTACAGGGATGTTATTGTCGTATAACCATTCCACCACAGCCCGTGCAGTATCAACAGGTGCTCGATCGTGTTGAAAGATGCAATCGCCATCCCCGAATTGCTCTTCAACAGTGGATAGCAAGAAGGTGCTTAAAATATCAATGTAGGTCTGCGCTGTGATCGTGCCACGGAAAACAAGGGGTGCAAGCCCCTCCAGGAAAAACACGACCACACCATAACACCACCACCTCCGAATTCCACTGTTGACACTACACACGCTGGCAGATGACGTTCACAGGCATTCGCCATACCCACACCCTACCATCGGATCGCCACATTGTGTACCGCGAATCGTCACTCCAGACAACGTTTTGCCACTGTTTAATTGTGTAATGTTGACGCTCCTTACACCAAGCGAGGCGTCTTTTGGCATTTTCCTGCGTGATGTGTGGCTTATGAGCAACTGCTCGACCATGGAATCCAAGGCTACTCACCTCACGCCTAACTGCCATAGTACTTGGAGTGGATCCTGACGCAGTTTGAAATTCCTGTGGGATGGTCTGGATAGATGTCTGCCTATTACTCTTTACGAGCCTCTTCAAATGTCGGCGGTCTCTGTCAGTCAACAGACGAGGTCGGCCTATACGCTTTTGTGCTGTACATGTCCCTTCACGTTTCCACTTCACTATCACATCAGAAACAGTGGACCTAGGGATGTTTAGGAGTGTGTAAATCTCGCGTACAGACTTCTGACACAAGTGACACCCAATCACCTGACCACGATCGAAGTTCGTGAGTTCCACGGAGCCTCCCATTCTGCTGTTTCACGATGTCTAATGACTACTGAGGTCGCGGATAATGAGTACCAGGCAGTAGGTGGCAGCACAATGCACCTTAGATGAAAAACGTAAGTTTGTGGGTGTGCCCGGATACTTTTGATCACATAGTGCATTTCATTAAATGCGCTGCCGTATGCGTCATCACAGTCCACAGCCTTAGCTATAGTAAGCAGAGGAAGTATTGCATTCCATCCAAAATGTTGATATCGAGGTTTTATAGGATATACACGTGTTGGGATTCCCGGAAAAGTTTCCTAATTTTTTATTTACTCAAAAATTGCTCCAACGATTTTTACTAAAATATAAACTGTTAAGGTATTTGAATGAAAAATGAAATTTCTTTTTAATTTTGCGGAAATAGCCTGTGAATAACTCTTCATTTTGAATGACTTTTGTTCAGCTTGTAAATCGTGAGAGATATAAAAAATGTTACTACACAAACAAGTGTAGATCTCGTTAAAACACACAACTTATGTCAAATCAAATTTTTGTGAGCTAACCATTCCGAGATATACCTTACTATTGTTTTGAATTTTCAAATAATTATACTTTTGTTAAGTGGTTGGTGGACATTACTTTCTCTACTAGGTAGGTATAGTGAATAGGGGAAGCATTGTATTCCAGCGAAAAATTTGAAACAGAGATTTCACCGAAATACATTTTTTGGCCACCTGAATAAAAAAGCCTATTCAGAAAGAAGTTCATGTGTGTGTCTAAATGCCGTAACTCAAAATCGAAAAGTTGGATAAATACTTGATATTTAGGTTCAACACATTCCAAGGATTTGACACGAAGATTTTCAAGAAAATCCCCCCCACCCCAAGCTACCCTTTTCATGGAACATTTTTTTTATTTTCTAAAAAATGGCTAACGATTTTTATTAAAATACAATATATTAAACATATGTACATTACAAATAAAACGTATATATTGAATTTTGTGGGAATAGCCTGTAATGTTCACTTCAGTTGGAAGAAATTTTAAATAATCTTTTTCCTACAACTGCTAAACGTTAAACGATAGACGAAATCGTACTACACAAAAAATGTAGATCTCTTTAAAACACAGTTTACTTCTAATAAGTTATGGCATAAACCATTTCTGAGATATCCGTTATTGACGTTTCGAATTTTTTTTAGTTTCATTTATACCCCTCCTTTAACTACAATAGTCTTATCGGCGGCCTTTGCTTTGGAACTATTGCCCAAGGTAATGGTGTTAACTCGCGTCCGATCATATAGTTGGGTTTCTTGTACTTTTTGGATGAATGAGGGTGAATGTTTTTGAGGGTGTGAATATTACACACGCATTCACACACTCATTCACAATTCCAGATTCCAGACAGGAATCGAACCCAGGAACGCTTGCAGAGCAGGTTCAATTTTTTTTTAGTTCCATTTATACCCCGCCTTTAACTGCATTGGTCTTATCGGCGGCCTTTCCTTTGGAACTCATTGTCTATTGTGAGACAGTATTTTTAACACTTGAATAATTTCAAGGCAGACCGCCTTGAAGCAATATGTACGTTTAATAATGCATGAGCTGTGAGAATAATAGGTTTAATGTTGCTAACAAGAGGTAGCCTTGAGGTAATAATGTGTTTGAGAGTTTGAATACTACTAGTTATGATTAGAGCAACGATAATGTAAATCTTGTGACAGTTTTTAAAATAACCAATCAACAGCCAGAAAAAGCTTTAATTAAATGCAGGTATTCTATTGGACTAGGATTAGCCAATCAGAGACTTGAAATACAAACTTTTACGGGTTTGGACGGTTGAAATATGTTCAGTTGCCTGTAGACCTTGGTAGTGACCGGATGGAGGATGTGTTCTCTAAAGAAATATTACGTATTCGTGTGTAACGAAAATTAAATATACGCGTTAACTAAGTGCAAGTATCAAGTAAAAGAATCTCACAGCTCTTAATATCAGTGTACTGCTATTTAATTTGTGCCAAGGATTAATAAAAAGAAGTGAATTTAAACTTAAAATCTGTGTAAGCCTACATTCTTGTCGTACCACGCCCTGTCTAAGAGATACATGACAAATACTGAAGCAGCCGAGGCAAACACAAACAAATAATATCTATGGAACCAGTTTAATAACAAAGTTAATATTTTTTTTAAACTTGGGGCGTAACAACAAAAATACATCTTCAAATCAGCTTTACATACGTAGCAGCATATTACGTAACAAACAATCCTCTTCAACTTAACGCCCAAAGCGTGATGCAAATACTGTTACAAACTCCTTAAACAACGTAAGACAATTACAACTTCAAGTTGGTTCATATACGTAGGGCAGTTAAACTAAAATAACTTCAAGCTGGCTTCCCAAGCGTGAGGCTAATAACTTACGTAACAATAAATTACGTAAATAAATTACGTAAACAAAACACCTTCTGAATTGGCTATGGCGCTAACTCATGTAACTCTTGTCATAGGGTTTCTTGCACTTTTGGATTTTAGTCAATCATACACACATTCACACTCTTATTCATATTTCCAGATTCTGGGGACAATAGGGACTAATCTTGGCTAGAGAACGATTCCCATCCCCGACTGGGAATCAAACCCAGGACCCCTTGCACAGCAGGTTCAAATTGTTCATTACTTCGTCATTCTTTCAAGTTCTTTCAGCATTCAGTTTCAGTTGTACAGAATTTTAAGGTCAGCATGTAGCATCCACTTCTTAAGCATATTATTATTGTTTACCCTTTGAATCTGTAACAAAATGTGTGATGTAGCTATTTCTGCAGAGGTTTATTTGGATTAAAATGTATTAGATAGAAAAATAATCTGATGTGTTACACTCACATGACTTTCTCCACTCTTGTAGAAACTATTTTTTACAAATGCTTATTCTCCATATGCTTCATGTTAATCTTATTGCTAATTTTCTTGTAGATGCAAGGGAAATTGGTAGGCTTTAAGCGATAGTCAAATATTTTAACAGCTGGTTGCTATGTGGAGTATTCCATTCTCTTTACATTACCAGAACAAAAAAAATTAATAACGAATTCACATTTGAGAAAAAGTATAAGTATTGGAAAATTTAAGAGAATAACAAGCAATATCTCGAAAATGGTTCACTCAACAACAAAAAATGTATATGACAATTTGTGTATTTTAACGCGATCTACATTTATTTTGCAGTAAAATTTTGTCTTATCTCTTATGGTTTACCAGTTACACAGTCGTTCACAATGAAGAATACTTTTGGAGACATTCCCAGAAAATTCAAGATATACATTTCATTTGTCATGAAAGTATCTTAAATATATGACATTTTAATGAATATCGTTGGAGCCATTTTTAGAAAATTAAAATTTTAGAAAAATGTTCCATATAAAGGGTAATCTGGGGTGGGGGAATTTTCTTGAAAACCTTCGTGTCGCATCTCTGGAAGATACTGAAGCTAAATACCAACTTTGGCGTTTATCTGACTGTTTGTTTCGGGTTATTCTGTTCACAGACAGACACAGACACACACATGGACATGGACATAGGTCTCAAAACGTGTATTTCCGGTGAAATCTCGGTATGAATTTTTGGGTGGAATGCAATACTTCCCCTACTTACTATACGTAGTAGAGAAAGTAATACGCGTTAGTAAAAATAGTTTGTATATCACTAATAATTACTAAAGGGTAGAGAAAGTCCTGTGAATGTATCACATCAGCCTTTTTTTTCTCATGCTCATGAAAAGGACATGGGATGTCCGAGTCATCACATAGCGACATGATTTTTAAAAATCTGACTATTGCTTTACATACTATACCGTGAAATGAAATGTATAAACGTGAATCTAAAGTTTATCTGGATTATGAGGTAGATATAATGATAAGCTTTTGAAAGAATACTCTGTAGAATAATGGGTAGAGAAGATCGTGAGAATGGAAAACGATTTTGTTTATTATTATTTATTATTATTATTATTATTATTATTATTATTATTATTATTATTATTATTATTACAAACCGTGTGCTTTATTTTGCGTGGGGTAAATGTTCCGGCAGAAGCGCAAACATAAAGGAATATTCGTACATATCTTGTTTTATGGCAAAATGTCTGAAGTATTC
Organism: Deroplatys truncata; assembly: GCA_030765065.1. Taxonomy (NCBI): domain Eukaryota; kingdom Metazoa; phylum Arthropoda; class Insecta; order Mantodea; family Mantidae; genus Deroplatys; species Deroplatys truncata. Next base: position 211,629,955 of record CM060978.1, on the reverse strand, counting down.
AAGAACTTGGAGAACGTAATTTGGAATATGACTGTTCAGAAACACTAATCTCATGCATTTTAATGCAATTTCAAAACAAATTATGACAATGTGTGCCCATTGCCAGACTAAGAAAAAGAGAAATATTTTTATAAAAGGTAGAAATGACTGAAAATTTCTAAGCTATTTTGTAATTAACAGGGCTTGTAAGACCCACTGAAAATGTTTATTGTTAATATTGTGCCAAATACGTAAGCTCTGTGGCATATGCGTGATTTACAAATTAACATAAGGTTAAAAAAGATATATCTTATTCTTACATCGTAACTCTTTTTCAACGTAATATTTACATATTCATAATAATTATAGAAAAAGCCTTGTGTAGTGAGATTCAAACGTTTGCCAAACTTCATGGTAAGGTTATGCCAAAAATACATTTGTTGCTATTATACGCATTAACTATAAGTAAAATTCTGCCCTTAAACATAAGTATAAATTAATGATACTAAAATTCGAACAACCGTGTGTAAAAGTGTGGTTCCTTTTCGTAAGTGTTCAGAAGAACGTTAACTTTATCCTAGCTACTTTCTGCTTTGCTATATTATGAAATACGCAAGGGCGCATATTATAATGCGTTTCGAGTTTTACAAGCGACAAGTTTTATTGCCCGTATGAGGCAACGTCGCGGCGCTGCTATTCGCTAGTGCCGTATTAGTGGATATGCCTCAACATCAGGAGGTTTGGACCCTATTATAGTCTTCTTACAGTTGATGCAACTTCCTATTAACAAAATAACGCATTATGCTCCTAAAAGTTAGCTTTAAAGTTGAAAGTAAAGAAAAAAAAAGGTTGTAAGGATGTTTTGCAGGAAAATGATCTGTGGTTCACTGGACAATTAGAAGTAATAAACCAAACTAATCGCGTCATACTAGTCAGAATTCGTCATCGCCGTAATAAAGGTCATTGTTAAGTATAGTGTTCATAGAAGAACGTAACTAGGTGAACAAATTTCTCGTGCTGCTATAAGTGGTATCTGTGTGTTCGTGTTCTGAAGCTCAATCTTCTAATCAGAATATCAGGGTAGTAAAACTGGAGCCAAAAGTATGTTCCCTCGAAGCAACCCTTAAAAAGCGTCTATAATACTTTTAACCTTTTCATACTTAAGTGCACATCTTCAGAGCTGATTTTATAGCGGAATTCTCTAAAGGGGCTTAAAATATGAGATCGAAGTTGATATTCGACTTAAGGGAAAATCACGGATGGCATTCGTCCAGCGCAGTCGCAGTTCTTCCACAATACAGAACGTTGTACGTAAACATTGAACATCGAAATATTTATTCAGTGTATGGATATAAACGGAATGTAAGTCTACACTTTCTTTCTTGCAGTGTTAATATTGGTCTATAATTAAGTTCTCTTTTACAAACAATTATTTAATAGAGCCCGCGGCTACCCTCGTTTTGTCTAATTGGTCCTTCGGATATTACGACAAATTGGTTTTGTTACCGACTAATAATAAAAAATAAAATTATATATTGTATCACGTCATCCAAGAGTATTTCATTCGTTATATATTCCATCTAAATGCAAGCAGGTACAAACTGGGCAAATTCCACGAACACTTGAATCGTCTAAACAGAGAGGTAAACAGCGCAAAGATATTTTCATGGATACATTATTCACACGGGTAAATTCCGCGCAAGAAGTTATTACTAAATTCTTGTGCCACAAGTAAATTCCGCATCTATCTCTATGGTACTCTCTTGTTTCATATGTTTGTTCCTTGCATGCTCTGTAATATTCGTCGTCTTGGTATTGAAGTGAAGCATTGTGTGTCTGAAAACGAAAAAACCTGCTAATCAACGAAGGTTAATTATTTTAAGAAGAATACTTAAAAAGTGGTGAAACACTTTAGAGAAGCAGTGCAGTAAAACATGCAATGCTTAAGTATATACAGTTTCTAAGAGCTGTGATACGCAACATTACCATGAACGTGATGATAAAAGCATGCAGAGGTAAATTGTGCGGGAGAAAATTATCGGAAAGTCCATAATAAATAATTCACCTAGGGATTGAAGAAAGTGGTACCAGTTTAGATAATTTGACTGTTAGTGACGTCACTCGTGTACGAATATATACAACGAAAGACGAAAGAAACAGCCTGCACTGCCAGAAAGCTGTGAGGAAGCAGTAAGTTGGAAGGTATGGATTTGAAAACAGTAAGAGGAACGTTTTTTATTATGCGCTAATGAAGAATCTGGAATTGTAGTGCTTTCTTACGAGTTTTAGTGTGGACTTAGCGGGAATGAAAATGTCACCCATTTCACTTTCCTGTTGTCTTGGACGGAACTTGCCTAAGGGTATTGGCATTGAAATTTGTGTTATCACAGAATTAATTTACCTATGTGGAACTTGCATATGTAAATGCGGAATTCGCCCACACCCGTATAAACACCTTATGAAGTCAAGGTTGGGAAGGGTGAGAATAATTCACTTGAGTGACTTGACCTTCGAAGAACTCGGTACGAACACAACTTCATAAGTGCCACATCCTACCAATGTTAACTTTCCTAAATTCATGACCTATTATCTAAGAAACTAATATATCAGACTGAAACTTCAATTAGATATATATTCATACCTTACAAGTTTGCTTATTTACTCTTATATAATGATGTGATTTATTAAGGGTACCGGAGCTGGAAGTTGTCAACGTTTTCAAAAAAATAAAAAAATAGTTTAAAAGCGCACGTCCTAATTGCCTATATTTAGCTCAAGTGCCTTCTACTCGAGTTTGGTTTTTCTTATATCTTTGCGTATTAAAAATATTCCATAAGATGTACTGTATAACCAATTTAGTTCAATTTTTCAGTAGAAATCCAGAGTGGATGAACTTAAAAATCGGCATTTTGCTTTTTCTGCACTTTTAAATTTCTCAAGATGTAACAAATTAATTCGACCGTTGAAGATAAATTGTTAAAGAAATTATATTTAGTGATTTAAACTTTTTTCTGAAACAACCAGGAGAGTGATATGAATTCTGCAGGCTAGTTTTGTTTATTAATATTTCAGCAGTGTATTATTTCTCAGCATCTATTAAGAATACCTGTATCAAATTTAAAACGCACGTGTAATGGTGGTAGTATTGTATTTTGAAAATACGTAGATAAAAACTGCAATATTTTTAAGTTTCACCTTAAGGAAGATAGGATTTTTTCTTTATCATACACTCCTCTTTATTAAAATTTATCACAATTTTTAAAGTATAATCAACCCACTTATAGACCAAAGTAGATCAATAACATTATTGATCTACTTTGATCTGACGTATTTGTATAATTTCAAAATTTAACTTGGCGATCACCAGTAGTTGCCGAGATGAGAAAATGGCTCTCGCAAAACCAAAAAAGATTCTGATGTGTTACATTCACCTGACTTTCTCTATTCTTGTACAAACTATTTTTACAAACGCTTATTCTCCATATGCATCATGTTAATCGAGACGTTAATCTTATTGCTAATTTTCTTGTAAATGCAAGGGAAATTGATAGATTTTAAGCGATAGTCGAATATTTTAAATGTTGGTTACTATGTGGAGTATTACATTCTCTTTGTTACCAGGACAAAAAAATGAATAACGAGTTTGAGAAAAAGTATTTAAGGGAATAACAAGCAATATCTCGAAAATGGTTCACTCAACAACAAAAATGTATATACCAAATTGTGTCTATCTCTTATGGTTTACCAATTATGCAAAAGTCGTTCACAATGAAGAACACTTTTGGAGACATTCCCAGAAAATTCGAGATATACATTTCATTTGTCATGAACATATCTTAAACATATGATATTTTAATCAAAGCCATTTAGTCATTTTTGAGAAAATTACAATTTTCTCAAAATGTTCCATATAAAGGGTAGTCTGGGGTGGGGGGATTTCCTTGAAAACCTACATATCGTATCTCTGGAAGATACTGAACCTAAATACCAAGTTTGGTGTTTATCTGACTGTTCGTTTCTGAGTTATGCTGTTCACAGACACAGACGGAAATGTTTCCAAAAATGCGTTTTTTGGATCCAGGGGGTCTAAAAACATGTATTTCCGGTGAAATCTCGGTGTCGAATTTTTGGGTTGAATACAATACTTCTCTACTTACTATACGTAGTAGAGGAAGTAAAAAACGGATCAAAATAAAACCGAGAGAAAAAAGATCAGAACAGTTTAAAAACAGTAAATGACATTTGGATATACAGAAGCTGCATATTTAAAATTGATTCCAATTTGTATAGCTGTGCGGCGGCGACCGTAGCAGCAGCAAGCAAGCAGTATTAGGACTCTTATTGTGAACAGTTTTACTCTGCTCTTGTAAAATAAACAATCGCATGGGCCTCATTGCCGAATATGCTTTTCCTGTCCCTATAATCTAACAATGCGTATATAATAATAAATATATACTTTATATATATGTATGTACTATAAAGCATACTAACATAATGAAGGAAGAAAAGAAAAAAAGGGGGGAAATAATAAGCATGAATCACAATTATATTACAAATATATATAGTGCTCTAACCCTTAAGAACTCACTCTTACGTGCCATGGGCAATAACCTCCTTTGCCGAATCTTGAAAAAAAAACCCATTTTATGACACCCCGCGTTACATCTAAGCAGGTCTTCATTCCCCTTTTGGTCTTCAGAAACTGTGGTGGTAAGTATTGTTTTCTTAGTAATTCCGTTTCCTGCACTGGCCAGAATAGGATTCCTGTTCTCACTCCGGTGTCATTAGTTAATGGTTTGCCTTTCCAGGTGCCCAGTCTTAGCCACTCCAAACCATTTCTTTCCTCTGCGTACAGTTATCTAAATAGGCCTCCCTCCCCCAGCGTTATTTGACAGTGTAAGTTAAGTGAAATTTTAGCGGTACACTGCGATTCTAAATTCTGTCTGTCAATATCACATAGTCGTCTCTGAATTAGCTTCCATTCGCAACGTCCTATGTCTCTCCTGTAGCCAAATGTATCCCATTCCAATTTCTTCCAAGCCCTACGCAATTTCGTTGCCCAACACGTTTCCCCCCTTCCCTTACTTGCGCTCTGAAACACGCTGCGCGTAGAAATCCTCATCTCCTCGTACTATGGGTAACCAGTATTTAACTGCCCTTATTTTTAAGCTAGGTCCTAATAGGAGTAAGGTCCAACACTCTAGTAATGTTTCTTCTTCTGATACAAACATTTTATTATAAAAATAAGTCCCTAAGTCCCTTAGATACCATGCACAAAAGAAAGACTATGTAAAATGTTGCATAGCATCACCTAACGAGCATTTTTAGCAACAACTTCAATACAAACCCTTTCCCTCAGTTAACAAAAGCGAACTTATTTAATTTAATCCTAAACAACTGTCAAAATCAGAATTGCAAAATATTTGCAAAGATAAGTACTTATGAAGGTATGATAACGGTTTTATTATTGAACCTGCAATAATAAGTATACTGTAGTACCACTAATAAACCTGAAATTGATATTACCCAAAGCTGACAGGGTCAAAGGCCCACAAGGAACTAGGTTGTTTTAATGGCCTTGGAACTATTAGCAGAGGAAATTTAAGTTTTCTTCCAGAGAGCTGAAAAAAAAAAATTGAAATTGAGTTTTATTTAGGGACGCTCTTTAACTACTATGGTTTTTAGCGTCCCATTCTATATTGGGCGTGAAACACCGGTAATTTTGCTCAGAGGCCTCTTTATCAGGCTTGAGGTTCTTTTACGTGCCGTAAATCTACGACACGGGACCACCGGCTTTACTTCCCTTCCGAAGGAAGCCGTGCTAAGGATTGTTACGCCCGAAAAAATCCATCGCCCTCCGCCGGGTTTGAACCCGCGACCTTGGGAACCAGAGGCTAGCACGGTACCACTAGTCCACGGAGGACGACCCAGAGAGCTGAGCTAGTATACAATAACACTATACCATTTTCATATTGGAAATCCATATTCTTGCATACAGAAAGGCATGAAATATGGAAAATATTAAATTACTTTTGTAATTTAGGAAATTTAAGTTTCTTCAAAGAGTATTGAACCAATAAATAGCACTTTACAGTGGTTATACTGGAAATCCAAATTAATACAAACTGCCAAAGCATTAAACTTACAAAATATTTAATTGCTTTTGTAAATTTAAACTGCTTAGCAGGGGAAATCTAAGTTTCTTTAAAGAGTGTTGAACAAATATTGCACGGAAAATTTAACTTAACTGACTAAGAAAGAAACGTGTAATTGTTAAATAACTTGTATGACTTTAGGATTAATGACGCTGATTATGGCTCCTATAAAAGTGAGTGGCAAATTGTCCAATACATCTTTGCAATAAATTTAAGTTTATCCTCTTACATGCGGAATTTCACCTCGCTCGTGCCCAATTCAACGCAACTATCCTCATGATCAAAATGCTGCCCATTTACTTCACTCCATAACAGAAAACAGGAGGGTAACAAGCAAATTATAAAACCTTAACACGTCCCAAAACTCTAATGCACATTTACAATATAAAAATGCACAACAGCAAAAACAGACGCAATGGAATTAAAGCATATACTAACACCGAAAACATGGCTCCGAAAACGAACACGCACTTAGGAGAAACCAAATACAACACTGCCAAGACTTTGCATAAAGTTCTAACAAACGAAAAGTGTTTAGTATCGCCTGAAAGGAGTCGTCCTACCTTATATGAGAACTCGCCTGGAGAAACTTCCGTACAACCAAGCGGAACACCTTCCGTGTCGTTCTCTCACAGCAACACTCCCCACTGGTCACCCAAAACCTCTTTCCCAGCTCAAATCAGTACGTCATCACATACTAGTATATGCCCCAAGTGGGAATCAGCTACAACAACCAAACAAAAACAGAATGCGCGCGTAATAAATTACAGTGCCATCTTTCGTTTAAAGGATAAGCCCCCAAACCCGAATAAAAAGCTAGGCAAATAACTTGACAGTATCACACAGTATTACTTCGCGCGAGTAGGGAATGGTGAAACCGCGCGTTCGCTATAGTAAGGAGTCGCTCGCGTTTGATTTATGTTGCTTGTTAGCTCGCAACTGGGTCTCGATAGATTTATAAGTGTTATACGTAAAATAATTGCACATAAAATAGTTAATGGATTAGGCGGCATTAGCTGTAGTATCTGTAGTGATAAAGGGTAGAAAGTGGATATTTGTCGGCAAGAAATGAAAACGGTAGTGACCTCTAGTGACATATTCATTAATTATAATAACGATCTAGCGTTAACAGTTTCAACTAGTAAAATTTAAGTGTATATACATGGAGAGAGTCCTGTTAAACAATGTTTAAGATTCAAAATACCATAAATAACTAAGGCACTGCATTGAGACCAAGTGACCTAAATATATTATACTGTTTATTCACTTGAATGTTGGCTATTTGCTTACGCTATCTTTTTAATATGCCGCTTGAGTAAATAAATGTCGTTTCTAACGCTCCCCATATGACTATAATCTTATTCCACCAAACGATGACTGGCTGGACCCAGGTAGAGGTAGAGGCACCCTGCGGGCGGAATCCGTCGCTTCATATGGTAGGGTGATGATGAAGATGGCGGTGGAATGGGAGAACCTACACCTTTAACTGTGAACTCTGAACCGCGTTTAGCCTTTTGTATACTTCACATGAGCAAGACAGATGTGAAGTAGTGGATAGAACCGATTTAAAAATCCCAGAGCCGGGAATCAAACCCCGGATCCAGCCGGAAACGAACCACTCGCTATCCGGGGTCCGGTTAACAAATGTAAACCAGAAGATTTAAAACTAAATTTCCAAAGCGTCTACACAGAAAGAACAGAATATGTTCAGACAACTTTCAGTTATTAGTCTTCTATAACACTAATTTGAAATGTCAAGTATAAGTAAAAATCGGATATTTCTGTATGCTCTTTGTTTTAAAAAATATCTGCTGTTACATTCACATGATTTTCATTGCTCAGTATCGTTTATTACATTCTCTACTACGTACAGTAAATAGGGGAAGTATTGTATTCCACCCAAAAATTCGATACCGAGATTTCACCGGAAATAAATGTTTGAGGCCCCCGGAATTCAAAAAAAGCTCTTTTGGAAACATGTCCGTGTGTGTGTCTGTATGTGTATGTCTTTGAACAAGCAACACTCAGAAACGAACAGTCGGATAAACACCAAACTTGGTATTTAAGTTCAGTATCTTCTCGAGATGCGACACTAAGGTTTTCAAGAAAATCCCCCCACCCCAGATTACCCAATTTTAATTTTCTCAAAAATGGCTCTAACGATTTACCATACCATAAATTTAAGATATTTTCATGACAAATGAAATGTATATCTCGAATTTTCTGGGAATGTCACCAAAAGTATTCCTCATTATGACCGACTTTTGCATAACTGGTAAACCATAAGAGATAGACAAAATTTTACTACACAAAAAATTGTAGATCGCGTTAAAATACACAATTTATGTCAGTAGGGGTAAAATGACAGAGCTGTATCACTTAATATGCAGGAATGTCTATTCATATACAAATGAGCTCCCTCCCCCACTTTCCCCCTTCCACCCCCACCTCCTAGGTACTTTTACTTGCACCTGCAGACGTAAATCTTGTTGAGTACAATGGAAGCTTGACAGTTAAGCAATTAAGGGCATCCTTCACCTGTCAAAACGAACAAAGGGGTCATAAATTTATGGCTCTGTATAAAAGGCGAGATGTTTTTCCTACCCATTCCACATCCGACCACCTCTGCACCTGTGTCAGTTACCCACTCCCACTTCCATTGTTTCTCGAACACGTGCGGGAACAAAGAGCTTTGCTGGACAAAAGAACAGATTCTATTGTGTGCCTTTCTATTGTCCGGGGCAAGGATACTTTCTGGCATACTCATTCCACTAGCTTTTAACAAAAGAACAATGCTTGCCCTTCAGCTGTCAAAATGAACAAAGGTCATGATGAATTAGGGTCGTGACAAAAGAGAAACAAGTTCTATTGTCCGGGGCAAGCCTTTATTTCTCATTCCACTGCCCCATAACAAAGCCGGTCCCTTTCCATTGTTTCTCGAGCACCTGGTAGCTTAACAAAAGAATCTGAAGGTGGCTTCATGCTCGTCCTGTCCTTGTTCGCGTGAAAGAGAGAGAAGCTTGTTTACCAGCTATACGTAAACAACGTCAGAGTCAGCCATCATGGTTTTTGCCCTGAGGGACTGTTCTCTCCGGTGTTTTACGAGATCCTACGAATATACACGAGCATAGTTAACAAGCATTCTGTTTGGCTCATTTCAGGCAGCGACTCCGAAAAAGCGTTTAATATACATTTCATTACATGCACTAAACCTCTGCGTGGATATCCATAGATCGGTCCTCGATTCTTACTGTAATCAAAAGTTTATTGCTAATCAGAAATTGATTATTGATATTATTATATCATTACCCTAATTAATAAAAGGGCGCTCAGAGGATTGTAGCTCGAATCTTACCAAGTGAAACTCTAACGCGTAATAACTATTAAACTATGCACCGCCAGATTAAAAATGTATTTAACAAATATAATTTAATTTTTTATATATCATTACCCTAATTAATGAAAGGGTGTTCAGAGGCTTCTAGCTCGAATCTTACCCAGCGAAACTCTAATGCTTAATAAATATTAAACTATGCAAGGTCAGATTAAAACGAATTTAACAAATATAATTTATTTTTTATATATCATTACCCTAATTAATGAAAAGGTGTTCAGAGGGTTCTAGCTCGAATCTTACCCAGCGAAACTCTAATGCGTGATAAATATTAAACTATGCAAGGTCAGATTAAAACGCATTTAACAAATATAATTTAAATTATATATATCATTACAATAATTAATAAAAGGGTATTCAGAGGGTCCTAGATCGAATCTGCGAAACTCTAATGCGCAATAACTATTAAACTATGCACGACCAGATTAAAATGTATTTAACAAATATAATTTAATTTATATGACATTACAATGTTTAACGAGCTGTATTGTTAGGAACCCAGATGCCCCTACTTTGAATCTTACCCTGCGAAACGCTATAATAACTATTAAAATATTGAAGCAGGGGCGGTCGGATTAAAATTGCATTTAACAAATATAATTATTTATATTAAACCCTGATGCATACTTAGATATCCCGATGCCTAGACAACATTCTTTCTTCTTCTCCTCTATTTTCTTTCTATCTATCTCTTTCTTTCTCCACGATTTGTACATATTCAGGCGTTCACATATACATGAGCATTTGTACACACATCAGCAAACATACACCAGTGCATGCACACACGTACATGCAAGTACACACTCGCACACACACACACACGCAAGCACATACACTAACGCACATACATACAGCAGTACACACACACATACATACACCAGTACACACACGCATTCACGCACCTCATGCGTATACATACATACACCAGTGCTCTTACACTCACACATACATATACATGGACACACACACGCATACACACATACACGCACACACACTCACGTACATACACACCGTTACACTTGCACATACGCACACGACCACACACACACACACGCAAGCACATATGCCTGTTCACTTACACCCAACAGCACCAACCCACACACGCACACGCATACACACGCACACACCAACTCATGCGCATGTCCTAAATGAAAAGAGACAAAATGATGCAATAAAAACTAATTATAGCTCGGGATGCAAGGCACCATTTACGATTTGCTCGAAACCGGTCTGGATGCATGGGTTCGAATCCTAGGAGTGATTACAAATTCATCTTCTAATAACTCCAAAACTAATTAAAATAAAGACGGTAAATAAACTTTATTACTTTTATGTCATTATCTCGTTTCTTGTACATGTATATTAGAGTACCAGGTGTCATGGCTTCGATTCTTAATTTTAAAATCTCAATTATCTCAGAAACTAACAGGGATAGAGGAGCGGGCCAAAGCATGATTTTTAGCTCCTATGATGGACAAATAATGCCTTATATAATTTCCAATCAGTTGTCCCTAGTTCGAATCCTGATTTTTAGTGACTTCCTTAATTTTCCACGTACACTAGAATATATCACTTAGATCAATGTTGCAACTGCATACAAGTCTTTAAACACGTCAAACTAATATTATAAATACTTTTGTTTCTGGTGTTCTGAGTTCGAATACCGATTCAATGAAATTTACTTATAAATTTAATAGCATAATAAATAATTGAGATAAAAGGCACCTAATAAACCTTACTACGTTTATGTCATCAGATAGTATCTTGCGGGTGTATATTCGGGTATATAACGTCCAGGGTTCGATACTTAAGTTTAAATCTCAATTATCGCAGAAACTAGCAGAGATAGAGCCGTGGACGAAAGGATGTTTGATAGCTCCTACAATGTACAATTAATGCTGTATATAATTTCCAATCAGTTGCCCATAGTTCGAATCCCGATCTTTCAATGACTTCCTTAATTTTCCTCTGTACTCTAGAATATATCACTTAGATTGATACTGTAACTGCATACAGTTTTTGTGTAAAGACATTACGGGTGTACTCTGAGAGAGAGAGAGCGCTAGAGAGGTGGAGGGGGAATTGAAACAAGTAGGGATAGAGTGCTGAGAGCCTCTACGCATGCGCAGCAGGCGATGGTGTCATTGGCTGTAATAATCAAGTGATGTGTAAGCATCACGGCCATGATGTCGTGCTGGCATCGCCTGGAGGGGGTTTAGATCCCTATATAAACAGATATCTGCGCATGTTAGAACTGTTGTGTACTTATTAACTTTACATTTAAGTTTTAAAGAACTTTAAAAGCAACGCGAGGTGCAGGCCATCTACACGTACAGCGCATATCAACACATAACAATGCAAGGTGAGTTTTTTACATAACTATACAAAATCACTGTTGACTTTTACAATACATTTAATTTTGTTTAAACGTTACAGTACATGAAAGACGATTCGTTGCAATGAGCATCATATTTTCTAATCTGTGCTTTACATTCACATGGATTTCACTGCGTACTCTTCTCCAGTTCACATGATTTTCGCCGCACATTCTTCTTACATAAACATTCATACGATTTTCCCCCTCATTCTTTGTTTCACTATACGCTCACATGATTTCCTCTACTCATTCTTTGTTTCCCTGCAGGTTCATGCTCTGTTAACATTCACACGACTTTCTCTGCACATTCTTTGCTTCCATTAACATTCACACGATCTTCGCTACACATTCTTCTTACATAAACATTCATACGATTTTCTCCACTCATTCTTTGTTTCGCTATACATTCACACGATTTCCTCTACTCATTCTTTGTTTCTCTACACGTTCATATTCACATGATTTTCTGTACTTATTCTTTGTTTCTCTACACATTCATAAGCATACTTACAAAACATACACACACCCTAGTTCTAATATAAAGAAGTGTATAACGTGTTCTTCAACTTGAATAATGTAGTGAAAATAATAATTCATGGCAATGTCTGTTACAGATTGTTTAGCTGATAGACTTAACAAGATGGTTGAAGAGCGTAGTTTCCTACCGACTCGTCGAGTTCAAGATCTCGTAATAGGTCTTAACTATGAGATAAAGTCCTTAAAGACAGTTCAAACAAGATATGGTACCAGGATCGTATCTTCGTTGGAGGATTGCCAAGTGTTCTTGCCAGAGCGCTATAATTCGTTAACTGATCAAGAGATTGCAGAAATACCAGGCAAAGTATCGCTTCAGTATAACGGTATGGAGAGATGGGGAAATTTAAGACATGTAAATTGTCTTTTATACCTATACAGAAGGTATGTAGAAATATCAAGTTTAAGTATTGAATGCCCCCCCAATTTTAACATAAAAAATCATAAATAAAACAACTGACTCATTGATAATACATATAAAGCTACAAAAGATACACACTATAGAATTTATAACAAAATCGCAATATCGCATATGTTTGTATTTAGTTATATCTAATGCATTGAAATAACGATAAATATCCGAATGTTTATAACACACTTTGTGTTTCATTTTACATGTATCATAACAAAAAATGTAATTCTTTTCAGGTTGGCTTTAATAGTCCAAATCTGTTTTCTAGACTTTCATTGTGCAATGTTTCAGGCTGTGCAATAAGGGGAAGAAGAATAGGAATAGCCTGCAGCCATGCAAAGGATGCTGACGCTATTGGAGGGTAGAATAAGCAGCATCGGTACCTACAAGACACATTTTGGCAAGAAGCGGCTGCTGAGACATCTACACCACCGAAACACGTTAAGACAGGATCCTTTTATAACATTACAAGACATACAATGAAAAAATACGGACAATTTTGTATACACTTCAATGCATAGCTGAGAGTTAGCTCGAGCGAGTCTCCCTATATTCAGTGAAATTAAGCATTGTGAGCAATAATTTAAATGACTGTGAAAATACTTTAAATAATGGTGAAATTTATATACCTAAACAGACTTGAATCCTATATACATTAACAATATCAAAAACCTGTTTGCTGTGTTGGAATACAAATTATGAAAATAAAGAGACTTTCGTTTAAATAATAGTAAATAAATTTGCATAACCTACTGTTGCAAGTGAAACGCCATATGCTGGAACAATGAGCTGGACATGGAAAGTGATGGAAATGTAAGATAAATAATAACAATAAAAAGAATGAAGGTATGCTTTTGCATAATGTTTTTATTCATTAAAAGTCCTTACATTCCTAATGAAAAAATAAATCCTTACAATGAATAGTTTAAAATATAAGCTGCATCACGTGAGTCAGAGGCCTGCATGTAAATACTGTATCACGAATTATTAAACAATTCAATGAGCTCTGTACAGAGATATTAACACGGGTGTTGACACAGCCATTTACAACTTCCTCTGGTTGATGAGAGCAATCTATAATAAATATAGGAGCAAATTTAAGTAATATTTTCTCTTCAATAAAGGATAATTCTCTTTTTTATAATAGTACGAGATTGAGTACATATCATGCTATGATGCAAGTCTAGAGTTTCCAATTCAAAGGATAACATTCGCTATTAAGATAAAGTCTAAAATTAGTTATGTCACAATGATCAAAAAGAGAACCGTCTTTAGATGCATTACTCGATCTTAAGTCAGAGCACCAAAAAATGGCAAATCACGGCTTCTCCATTTTAGATGTGGTAAATTCCTGTAACACAGCAGGTTGAGTATGCAGACCCATGGTCCTAAATGGGTGAAACAGAGTCTTATCCAGCTTTACAATCTTGAGGATCTCAGCATCAGAAAGTCGAATCACAGGCCTTCTCCACTCGATGAGTACAGGTTTAACAACAGCATTCTCTTCACTCTGAGACGGGGTAAAGTATATAAATGTTCAACTTGACAAGGGATTCTAAACTCGTTGTTAAGAGTCCAGAACTGATGTATTATATGCTGAAAACACATGTTCCTCTTCTTAGTGATCTTGTCGTCGAATTTCGGTGTCATTGAGGTGTCGGTAACATTGAAGATGCACATGATTGTAGGATTCTGAAGCCTAATAACTGTAGGAACTGCTGATTGCGTGATGTTAACCTGATGGGCGTCAAGGGCAGAGCATGATGTGTGCGTCGAATCATTCCATTATTATATCCTCGACGTCGTTGACTTCTTCTAAAATCTATAGGCATTATGCTTATATTCTTGTTTCTAAAGGCAATGATATTGCTGTTATGCTCCCCTGTTTGCTCTATGAAGCGGATGTTTATGAACAACAGGTAAAATTTGATTTGATGGTTCCTGTGAAATACGGTATCCGGCCGTAACAGATGGGAAAACTGATAGATAGAGTGTCCACTTTTACTATCGAGGAAGCAGACTGATGCAATACTGCGCTAAATTCGTATGATGCTCAACCTAAATATATTCACTAGGAAATCAGATTCAGAAAGCTGATTAGGTGGAATAACGTTGTCATTGAAGGGCCACAGAACGTTCCTATAGAACAATCACTGGAAAAAATCAAGAGTGAAAGGACATTTTAATGACATTGCATTATTATTATTATTATTATTATTATTATTATTATTATTATTATTATTCACTGATCTACTAAAGAAGACATTCGCATCCTAATATGAGGAATCTTAAAACATTAGACATACAAGCGGGGATCTATGTTCCTTAATGTTTCTTCAGGGACAAGTATAGCCCTCTGCTAGAGTTTTTGAATTCCCTTTCTTGATCTGTCCCCCTCTTCGATACGATGTTCCTCCCCTTATTCTTCTTCACTCGTAGGCCTTTTCCTCTTGATTCAATTTCTTTGTTATGCCTCATCATGTCAGCAAGTTGTTTATCAGCAGTTTTTTTTTCTTATTTACAGCTCTGGCAATTTGTGATGTACCTCCAGCGGCGGCTCCTAGTGCTGCAATAATTGGTATGAGAGGTAGAAATCTCCTCGTTTCTTCTTTTTGGACCCGCCGCCAACAGATACCTTTCTCTCAATTTCTCTCTTATGCCTCATCATTTCGGCAAGTTGTTTATCTGCTGACTTTTTCTTATTTACTGCTGAGGCAATTTGGGCTGCACCTCCAGCAGCAGCGCCTAGAGCTGCAATAATTGGTATGAGAGGTAGAAATCCTCCTCGTTTCTTCTTCATGGTTCCTATACCTGGAGCTACCTTTCCCTTCATAATTGCTGTTACTAGTCACGTTGCCAACTTTTTCACCTAATGTAACATCAGGTGTTTGCACTCTTTTCCAAGCTGTTTCAGCCAGATCTTGTCAGCAATGTTTCTCGAAGCAGAGACCTCATGCCGAGCGTAGGCAATGTCGCTAAGATTAAACGATTCGTCTAACGGAATGATTCCAGGGTCTCCTCTCTTTAATTTTTCTCTAGCTTTACCCCAGTTCCTCAGTATATGTAACCAGGTAAATGTACTTCAACGGTTGCAGGCTAGTGAGAAAGTTAATTAAACCGAAACCTCTTGCGAGCTTAACCACCTTAGCTCTTACGTCATACTAATCGATTTTATTCGGGATAGTTCTTTCATACTTTCTCATTAGCGTATATACATTAAGAGCGATTTATTTTATTTTAGCTGTCAAGCTAGAGCGGATGAAATAAGAATGCTCACAGCCTATACATATGTTAGACTTTGAAAGCGACTTTAGACGTGAACTTAGTGGAAAACTGTTTCATGTCAATGTTAGAACGCTAATTCTAGACATGCACATCACGTAACCCATTCAGGGAAAAGGTGACTCGCTCAGGCAAAAAGGTGACTGCTCAGGGAAAAAGGTGACCCATAAAGGAAAAAAGGTGACTGCTCAGGGAAAAAGGTGACCCATAAAGGAAAAAAGGTGACCCTTAAAGGGAAAAGGTGACCCACAAAGGGAAAAAGGTGACTCACAAATGGAAAAGGGTGACCAGCAAAGGGAAAAAGGTGACCCATAAAGGGAAAAAGGTGACCCTTAAAGGGAAAAGGTGACACACAAAGGGAAAAAGGTGACTCACAAATGGAAAAAGGTGACCAGCAAAGGGAAAAAGGTGACCCATAAAGGGAAAAAGGTGACCTGCAACGGGAAAAAGGTGACCAGCAAAGGGAAAAAGGTGACCAGCAAAGGGAAAAAGGTGACCAGCAAAGGGAAAAAGGTGACCCATAAAGGGAAAAAGGTGACCAGCAAAGGGAAAAAGGTGACCACCAAAGGGAAAATGGTGACCAGCAAAGGGAAAAAGGTGACCCATAAAGGGAAAAATGTGACCAGCAAAGGGAAAAAGGTGACCAGCAAAGGGAAAAAGGTGACCAGTAAAGGGAAAAAGGTGACCAGCAAAGGGAAAAAGGTGACCAGCAAAGGGAAAAAGGTGACCCGCTCTCGCTAAAGGCTCTCAGATGTGTGTGCCATTTCGCTAAAGCATGATACATGAGCTTCAGACTCGTGCTAGCTAGACCAGTATCTCACTCAACTCTCGCATTCTCTGTGCTAACTATCAAGATAACTTGTACTCTTACCTCTATGAATCCATTTCATGCTACTTGAATCTGCTTGTGCTTAATGAGATAGTTATAATTAACGGAATTACAAATATTATGTGTGAATGCTACAATATTTTGCTTAGTCTAATTCGGATATGACTGTTTATATGCATTAAAGCCTGAGAACATATATAAATACATAAATGTTGAAAAAATAGCTCAGTCTCGTGTTATCGTATACGAATTCAGCATCTACAGTATACATTGACTAGTTTATATATACTGCTTGAGCATGAACACTCACAAAGATGGACAATTACAGTCAATTTACGAGAATCTTGATTTTTCGTATGTTTCCCAAGGGGGGGGAGTAATCGCTTTGTTAAGTCCTGCATATGTAATAGAACTTTAAAGAACAGGACAATTTCAAGGTTTAAGCAACATAGGAGAAGATGCTGTAAAGCGATGACCAGCTGTGCATTGACTACAATACCCAAACGAGATCCTGAAATCTTCTCAAGTTCCCAAGAGCGGGATTCAAGATGTACCGTACTTGGAACCAGTTCAAGTGATCCTGTAATAACGTCAAGAGCTACCACTGATGAAACAATGAGAGCAGTTTCTTTGAATGAGCAAACTCTGAATAAACACACCAATGAAAGCAACCATACTAGTGTCAACTCACCTAGATTAGAAGATATATCGAAAGCGAATACAGAGGAGATGCTATACCGCTACTCCGATCCTAATGATTTGGTAAACAGGCTAAGGGTACTAATGATGCTTCATACACCTGATAAAAATTACTTTTCCGATGCGATTAGCGACATTATTCAGAATTTAAAGCTGGGTGGTTTTATAGCGTGATTAGCATCTGCAGAACCTTGAAACCATGAAAGAGTTAGAAAGATTCCTCATATTAGGAAGATTCCTCATATTAAGATGCGAATGTCTTCATTATTAGATCAGTGAATAATAATAATAATAATAATAATAATAATAATAATAATAATAATAATAATAATAATAATAATAATAATAATAATGCAATGTCATTAAAATGTCCTTTCACTCTTGATTTTTTTCCAGTGATTGTTCTATAGGTACGTTCTGTGGCCCTTCAATGACAACGTTATTCCACCTAATCAGCTGTCTGAATCTGATTTCCTAGTGAATATATTTAGGTAGAGCATCATACGAATTTAGCGCAGTATTGCATCAGTCTCCTGATGTGTGTAAAAGTGCTCGTGTATATGTGAACGCCTGAATGTGTACAAGTCGTGGAGAAGGAAAGAGATAGATAGAAAGAAAAAGAGAGGAGAAGAAGAAAGAATGTTGTCTAGGCATCGGGATATCTAAGTATGCATCAGGGTTTAATATAAATAATTATATTTGTTAAATGCAATTTTAATCCGACCGCCCCTGCTTCAATATTTTAATAGTTATTATAGCGTTTCGCAGGGTAAGATTCGAAGTAGGGGCCTCTGGGTTCCTAGCAATACAGCTCGCTAAACATTGTAATGTCATATAAATTAAATTATATTTGTTAAATACATTTTAATCTGGTCGTGCATAGTTTAATAGTTATTGCGCATTAGAGTTTCGCAGATTCAATCTAGGACCCTATGAACACCCTTTTATTAATTATTGTAATGATATATAAAATTTAAATTATATTTGTTAAATGCGTTTTAATCTGACCTTGCATAGTTTAATATTTACTAAGCATTAGAGTTTCGCTGGGTAAGATTCGAGCTTGAAGCCTCTAACACCCTTTCATTAATTAGGGTAATGATATATAAAAAAATAAATTATATTTGTTAAATGCGTTTTAATCTGACCTTGCATAGTTTAATATTTATTAAGCATTAGAGTTTCGCTGGGTAAGATTCGAGCTAGAAGCCTCTGAACACCCTTTCATTAATTAGGGTAGTGATATATAAAAAATTAAATTATATTTGTTAAATGCGTTTTAATCTGACCTTGCATAGTTTAATATTTATTAAGCATTAGAGTTTCGCTGGGTAAGATTCGAGCTAGAAGCCTCTGAACACCCTTTCATTAATTAGGGTAGTGATATATAAAAAATTAAATTATATTTGTTAAATACATTTTTAATCTGGCGGTGCATAGTTTAATAGTTATTACGCGTTAGAGTTTCACTTGGTAAGATTCGAGCTACAATCCTTTGAGCGCCCTTTTATTAATTAGGGTAATGATATAATAATATCAATAATCAATTTCTGATTAGCAATAAACTTTTTATTACAGTAAGAATCGAGGACCGATCTATGGATATCCACGCAGAGGTTTAGTGCATGTAATGAAATGTATATTAAACGCTTTTTCGGAGTCGCTGCCTGAAATGAGCCAAACAGAATGCTTGTTAACTATGCTCGTGTATATTCGTAGGATCTCGTAAAACATTGGAGAGAACAGTCCCTCAGGGCAAAAACCATGCTTCCATTGTACTCAACAAGATTTACGACCGCAGCTGCAAGTAAAAGTACCTAGGAGGTGGGGGCGGAAGGGGGGAAGTGGGGGAGGGAGATAATTTGCATATGAATAAACATTCCTGCATATTAAGTTATACAGCTCTGTCATTTTACTCCTACTTATGTCATATAGATTTTTTGTTGAGTGAACCATTTTCGAGATATTGCTTGTTATTCCCTTCAATTTTCCAATCCTTTTTCTCAAATGGGAATTCGTTATTCAATGTTCTGGACATACAAAGAGAATGGAATGCTCCACATAGCAAACAGCTCTTAAAAGATTTGACTATCGCTTAAATACCACCATATTCCCCTTGCACCTCAAGAAAATTAGCAATAAGTTTAACATATCGATTAACATAAAGCATATGGAGAATAAGCTTTTGTAAAAATAGTTTGTACATGAGTGGAGAAAGTCATGTGAGTGTAACACAGACTTTTTTATATGGTTCTACAAACTATTCTTGCAAAAACTCATTCTTCTATCTACTTTAAGTTAATTGAGATAGACATAAATATTTTGCCGCGTTATTATTATCTATTATCAGTAATTATGCAGCGTAAATGGCGAAGGATAACTAGATATAAATTTGCAACTCAAAGTAATCACTGTACGACTATTGTTCTGGCTGTGTGGAAGTTGTATTTTTGTAATTAGCAATAGAGTTGGCTCATTACGAGTTCGTGTATTCGACTCTAGCTGCTGCATTTGAAGTTCTTTGTCCACGGCTGCTGTTGGCTGTTAATAAAAATTGTTGAGCATGAGATTAGATATGGGTATTTCAAGAGGGTGCCTCATAAGAAGACGTGCCAAAATTGAAGACACTAATTAAACTTAAGTTAATGGTGTTTACTTTTAATAAGTTTGCATGAAAACGTGAATCTTTAACAATAGCACGTTACAATAGTTTGATAGCGATAATTGACGCATTCCTACTCCATTAGACGGGATCGTTAGTTCACGCACAACTTTGTTAGCTGACGATTGTTCACTTACGCACAACACTATCCTGAAACTGCTTGACTTCAAGCACTCGACCCTTCTTTGTTTCTTACGTCGTATTTATGAACGCTGAAACACTTCTCTGACGGTTGCAATTCTAATGTCAGGTGAGTTAACACAAGTACTTTCACCGCCACGCACACGATATTATTTACATTGCATCTTTACACGTATTGCTTTGGCGCCGAAGGTTTATCTCCAGTGTAGCAGATTTATCCCGCAAGTGAATTTAACCAAAAGCGTTCAACGCAACTTGTCTCCCGAACCCTAGCTTATATAGGATGACAGTCGATCGGTGTATATTTTACTTCTAATTTTCTTATTGGCTGACTAGTTGCGCGATTTCTCAAACTTGAGGAATCTGGGGGTTCCAGTTTCTCCCTATTGGCTTCTCAACAGTCACATGATTTGTGACAATGGTGGAATCCCCGGCCTGTAACTTTGTTCGAAGTTCCCCTAGGGTGGGACAACTTCTGCCTTTCTAGCGCGCACTGTCAACAGACACTCTTTGTACTATATCTAAGTTTTCGCTTACTTTTGTGTGAAGCAAGTTGTTTCTCGTAAAATCGTGTCCAGTGAAAATATTGTTGCATTGTACAGCAGAAACATTGCCAACATATATAGTAAAATAACAATCACAGAAATATAGTTAAAACTATGATTATATCAAGAATACTTATTACATACATCTTTATTAATAATGATTACTATACCATTGTTGCCCTTCAAAAAACTGTCTCAAATTCCATTAAACATTTCCTAACACTTCCAAATGGAATAGAGATAGTCAAATATTTAAAAAAAACTGGTCGCTTAATGCTGCGCTTTAAATTTCATACTCTTTCCATGACATGATGAGAAACAACTGCATTGGGACAGCACTTTAAAAAACTGACAAAGTAATGAAACATTCAAACCATAATAACCCATATCTAGGCAATGGCTGATGGCACAAAAAAGTTCTTTGCAAAAAAAATGGTAGGCTTTAAAGAAATGTGTCCTTTTTTGTAGTACCTTTATGTATGCCTCTTATGGTTTAACTGTTATACAAATTATTCAACATTTCTTCCGAATGAAGAGCACTTTAAACTATTCCCAGAAAATTCAGGATAAAAATTTTGTTTGATATGTAAAGTTGTTAAATGTGGTGTAAATTAGCAAACTGTTACAGCCGTTTTTTAGGAAATAAAAAATTAAATATCTCCGGTTAAACGCTATTTTGGGCAATCACAGGAACCTTTTTCCAAATTTTTTTTTGGATCCAGGGTGCCTTAAAACATATATTTCCGGGGAAATCTGGATATCAAATGTTTGGGTGAAATGCTATATTGTCTCTTCCTGCTAGGTACGCGGTAGAGAAAGTAAACGCCGAAGATGCAAATGTTCTACAATGCTCAATTACAAGCTTCCTTGAAGTTAAAGAATCCTTCTTCCGAAAATGTGGGACAAAATGCGATGACACACACACTATGCGAATCAGACTTTGCATAGGAGAGGCTATTCTCCACTTTCAGATGCTGTATAGAATAATCCACTTCTGCCAGGTATTCAGGCAACTTATGGGTGACAACAAAATCTTTGAGTGTTTATTAATTACTTTCTGGTTCAGAATAATTTAACTAAAATCTCATTATTATCTACATATCATATGCGAATGAGCGCTATATACCGGGTTCTTAAAGTCCAAATTTGCAGAAATTATGCACAACAAACAATTTAATGTATAAAAATGAGAAAGGGCTGAATCGGTGAAGTGGTGTCAATTAAAACATCTGATGTGTTACACTCACATGACTTTCTCTACTCTTGTACAAACTATTTTTACAAACGCTTATTCTCCATCTACTTCATGTTAATCGAGATAAACATTTGCAGACTCCATCTTATTGCTAATTTTCTTGTGGATGTAAGGAGAATATATATTTACAAGGGCAATTAGAAATACAGTAGCCTTTAAGCACATACATATCTCTTAATAGCTGGTTTTTGGTGCAGCACCATTCCCTTTGCCACAGATTAATACTCCTTGCATATCCAAGACAAAAAAATGAATAACGAATTCCCATTTCAGAAAACAAGTATTGAAAAATTTAAGGGAATAACAAGCAATATCTCCAAAATGGTTCACTCAACAAAAAAAATGTATATGACATAAATTGTGTATTTAACGCGATCTACATTGTTTGTGTAGTAAAATTTTGTCTATGTCTTATGGTTTACCAGTTCTGCAAAAGTCGTTCACAATGAAGAATACTTTTGGAGACATTCCCAGAAAATTCAAGATATACATTTTATTTGTCATGAAAATATCTTAAACATACGATATTTTAATCAAAATCGTTAGAGCCATTTTTGAGGAAATTAAAGTTTTCAAAACATCTTCCATGTAAAGGGTAATCTGGAGTGGGGGATTTTATTGAAAACCGTGTCGCATCTCTGGAAGATACTGAACCTAAATACCAAGTTTGGTGTTTATCCGACTGTTCATTTCTGAGTTATGCTGTTCACAGACAGACACACACACAGACACACAGATACACACACGGAGATGTTTCCAAAAATATTTTTTTGGATTCAGGGGGTCTCAAAACATGTATTTCCGGTGAAATCTCGGTATCGAATTTTTGAGTGGAATACAATACCTTCCCTACTTACTATACGTAGTAGAGAAAGTAAAAATGGATTTAATAAGTATATGACGTGGTAGAAAATTCGTTTATAATGCGTGTGGATTTGGTTCATGTATATTGAGAATAACGTTAAATACCTTTTAATGAGACCTACATTTTTAAGTTTTTTTGTGCATCCCTTATGTTATACATAATTCATTATGCATAAAGTGGATTTCACAGTAAGAATATATATTTTATTAGTCATGTAAACATTTTAAATATATGTTTCTTAATAAAAAAAACGTTAAAGGTGTTTCTGAGAAACTAAAGACATAACGTAAATGCTTCTATGTAAAGGGTAGCATGGAATGGGGGAATTTCTTGAAAATCTTCGTGTCGTATTCTGGGAAGACGCTGATTTTATCCAAGTCTGACATTTAAGTATTTAAACTAACTTTTCGTTTTCGAGTTATGCTGTTCACACACAAACACACAAACATTTTTCTAAAACCATTTTTTTATTCAGCGCTCCTAAAACAGGCATTTCTGGCGCAATCTCGATATCTAAATTTTGCGTAAAATATAAATTTTCCTCTAAACTACCATAGGTACGTTAGAGAAAGTAAAGATAATTAACTGTCTATGTTAGACGTGGTGTTTTATTATAGTAAATTCTGGTATCATGGTCTAGAACCTTCACTGGTGTCGCTTGGTTTATTAGAGTTGTATTCGTATTTATGGTCCCCATAAAACAACAGCAATGATATATCAAAACATATAGCAAGTAAAAAAAAGGATATAAAATTCCAAAATATTTTTCTTCTTCTAAATCAGTTGTGTTCACACGCGTTTAAATATCCACATTATCCTTAAAACATAAGCTGGAGTATGAAAAGCGAACTTGTTAAAAGGGTAGTATGTCCCTTAACATTTACATTTGTAATGAGCAGGGTTAGGATTTTTAGGTGCCAACCTTTTTTCTTAGGATAAGTTAAAGCTGTGCGGTAAGATATCACAGTGTGCAATTTTGTTTCTAGTTGCGAAAAGAGGAATTTTTTCTGGCACCTTTTTCCCTTATTTGGAACGTTTACCCCTTTTTGGCACCTTTATCCCATTTTCCTCAACCATGCCCATAATCCCCCTTTTTCTCATTTTTTCTTTTAAGTTTCATTCCAATTTATTTTTTAGCTTTCAATTAACGTCCCCTCAGCTTGCCGTGTGTGCGAATAGTAAACCTACCACTTTCAGTAAACGCCGCGCGGGAATTGAAAGCACACCCGCAACAATGGAAAATAATTGTGTGTTCGACGAAAACCTCTTTCTCTTATTTTACCGCTATCAAGTAGCCCACAATAATGCAATTGACAACGAGTGATTCTATCCCAACCTGAATCAGTAGCCTGTTGTTCGTGAATGTGAGTTTGTTACTTTGAGAGACGTCATCTGTTTGCGTGGAGGCGAAGGCTGGGCACGCAGAGACGGCAGTAACCTCATCCGCGCCATTTCGAGAATTATTAAGACTGGATTCTGGTCGAAAACACTAAAAAAATCGTTGAGACTGATATTCCAGCATGAATGAGAACATTCTGGTAATTGTCGCGGTGTTATAAGAGAATGTGGACAGCGAATGGGCGTAAGAGTGAGTTTGTGGCAGTCGCATTCTGTTAGCAAGTGAACTAGTTCACTCCAAACGAGTGAACTAGTAATGATTTTACCATGCCGAAGGTGTCCAGTGCTCGATTTATTGTTCTGTCTGAGGAATTCAAACAAGATTTCATAGACACTGATGGAACTGTTATGCGATGTACTATTTGTGATTCAGGAATTCTGTTAGATGAGAAACACCAGCGAGATCGCATCAAACAACAGATTTCCAGCTCTAAGCATCAAATGAACAAGACTCTTCAAGTAAAACAATCATGGCAACCTCTATTACGAAATACGTTTCAACAGAGTTCTTCAAAAAGCCAAAATTTGAAGGAATTAAACATTGATTTGTGTGCAGCTCTTACACAAGCAGGAATTCCACTCAATAAGGCGAACCATCCAGCCTTAAAGGGATTTCTTGAAAAATACGCAAAGATGTCAATGCTCGATGAGGGTACTTTAAGAAAAAACTACATGGAGCCTGTTTACCAAGAAACCATAAAAAGAACCAAGGAGAAAGTGTATGATTACGATGTGGGAATCATTGTGGATGAAACCATAGACTCAATGGAACAATATTTTTTGAACATTTAGTTTTTTCCCTTAGCAGAGGAGAAATTTAAGCCCATGTTGCTAAAAATGTATGAGCTGCAGAATACTACCAATACAGTAATGCAATCTATTATGGACTTCTGCCAAAAACTCTGGCCTACTGGTATCGAGTTTGAAAAACTTCTTGTGTTTACGGACCAGGCTCCATGCATGGTTTCAGCTGTTAACCAATTGAAACCTTTATTTCCTAAATTGAAGCATGTGAAAACAGGGTTTGTGAATCCATAAGGAACGAATACGACATCGCAAATCAATTCATCTCTGCCCTGAAGAAGATTCTACTGAAAGCTTCGAGCCGTGATATTTACTACAGGGAAATCACTGGCCTGCCCCTTCCAAATTTCCCGGTCATTACTCGCTGGGGATCTTGGATTCAATATGCTGTGTGACAATTTTGACAAAATTAAAGAGTTTGTGCATTTTTTGGATCCATCCGACGCAGGTGCAATTTCCAAGGCACAGCAACTTCTGTTACCGGAGAAAATACATAATTTGCAGACAGAACTATGTTGTGTCCATAGTTACAAGTACCTGCCTGCAGCTATTAAACGATTTCTGTGGATGTTGAAAGAAGCTTTAGCATCTACAAAGACATTCTATCTCCTAATAGAAACAGACTTACTTTTAAAAATGTGGAGATGCTTAATGTCTTGAAGTACAACAGCTTCATTTTTTTTCCTTCTTTTGATGAGTGATAATTTGATGTACTTGTTTGTAGTTCAATAAATTATAATATAGGAAAGAGAAATCGTTGAATTGGTTAACGGAATGCACAACTGAAATTAACCCAAAATCTCAAAAAATCTAAAAAAAAAAATATATTATGTTCCCAAAAAATTCTCCATTACTTGTAGTTTTAGAATCACTTTTATTTTTGACCTAGCGAACGCTTCATGATCGTTACGAGACTTTATAAATATCCTTGCGCATTTGGTTGCTAGCTGTTTAAAATTTTGAAACTTTTAAGGCGTTTCTTATTTTCAGCATTACTGCATATTCAAAATGTTTCACACGATGTGGCTTTCATGTATTCATATTGATATTTTTATGCTTATTTCAAAAATCCAAATAAATAAAACTGTCATAATTTTTCTGTGTAATGAATAGTTTTTGCGCTATTAATTTCTGAAGATAACAATGCACACAAAAAAACGAAAAAAAAATGTTAATACAAAACTGCAAAACTTTTTTTCTCTTAAAATAAGAATGGTAGAAAAAATTATATGACGGAGTTGTAGTTCCTTGACATAGCAGTAACATAAGATTCTTTGTTAAAAATGCATCACGTGTTGCATTTTGCATATACCCATAATTTTATACTTTAAAAATTAATAAATTGAAAACAAATTAAGATTTTGTATTGAAATTCACCAAACAATTATATCTAAAGAAGACTAGAATGTGGTTAAAATTTCAGACCAATTGAATGGATAGTTTAGAAAATAGCAATTTCAGTTATGCATCCCCTTAAATAAACCAGCACCTTATTTGAGCACCTTTTTCCTTCCTTTTTTCATCTAAAATTTGCACCTAAAGTCATAACCCTGGTAATGAACATACTGAGTGCTCATTAATAATTATTTTCATGCCCTGGTACACTGTTATATAAGAATCTGAGAGAAAAAGCTGTCGCGAGAAACACAGCAAACTCAAGATGAAGCTGCTATATTCCATAATAATGGCTTAATATTCACCACATTTCAAGTACACGAATTTTGTTCTTACATTTATACCCTGAACATGCTTTTAATAATTTTGAAATTTAGTGCAATTAAATATGTCATTACAGTGACTGCAGTTTTCCCTGTTGTGTCAATGTTCATTACCAATTGCAAGAACCCAGCTGCTCTAAAGAAAGGATGTTAAAAATCAGATTGATGAGCGTGATGAGGATGGCGGTGAAATAAGAGGAAGTATAACTTTTACCGTGGACTCTGAACCACGTTGGGCCTTGGGGATACTTCACATGGGCAACTAACAGCTAAGAAAAGTCAAAAGAGGGAAGGCAGTGGGGTCGGATGATATACCAGGGGAGTTATGCAAGCAATACGGTGAAAAGAGAAAAGGGTTAAAGATTTTAACGAAAATGCTAAATAAATCCGAGTAAGTAAAGAGACTCCAGCAAACTGGAAAACGAGTGCAATAGTACCTATATATAATGGGAAGGATGGAGGGGAAAAAACGAAAATGTTATCCATGCTGGGCAAAATTTATACAGGGATGCTAGCGGACAGATTGAGAGAGGACCGAGGAAGATGGGAAGTTGGTGGAATTTGAAGCAGATTTTGGGAAAGAAAAAAAAAAGAAACATGGATAACACATTTATAATAAAATAATTGGTTGACAAATATCTAAGCCCCCATGTTTTTCGTGGACTTTGAAAAGCTTTTGATACGTAAGTAGGGAAGCACTAACATTGCAATTGAACATGAAAGGATAAGTGAAAAATCATACGACAAGTAGAAAAATATAAAAGGTGTAAAATTTTGTGTGGGGATAGGAGGAGGAAGGTTAACGAAGACAACAGAACAAAAGTTAGGTTTAAGATAGGAATGAAAATGAATCCCATTCTATTTAACTTTTTTATAGATGACATAACTGAAAGAATAGGTAAAGGCCATG
Source organism: Deroplatys truncata (assembly GCA_030765065.1). Lineage (NCBI taxonomy): Eukaryota > Metazoa > Arthropoda > Insecta > Mantodea > Mantidae > Deroplatys > Deroplatys truncata. The sequence goes on along the minus strand of CM060978.1, from coordinate 211,601,996 downwards.
GCAATGTCTAGCTATAGCAAACAGAGCCAGGACTGTTATATGTAGATTATTAACATTAGGAGCCATAACAGGATAGGTTTACAAAAAGGAATAAATTAAATACATAAATTAAAATATAAATAAATCCAAAATTAGGTTTTCTTAAAAAGATATGAAATTAGGAAAAGACGAGCAATGGAACTTGAATGCAAAACATTGGAAGTGGTCCAAGAATTCATTACTTAGGGGGCGCGACTAAACAATAATCGAAATTGGGGGGCTAACAGTAGAAATATAGTGGCAAAAAGCAAAACGTCTATGAGAAACGTATCAACATGGAAATTTAAATTGGAAATGTTCACAAAATGGTTGGAATGTATATGCGGCTGTGTTAGAAGCAAGCGAGGATATGGAGGGAATCAGATTTAACAAATAAGGTGGACTTGATTTAAGGTTATTTTATAAATAACTGTTAGGTTTGCCGCGATCAGCCCCCGGGGGGAATTAAGAAAAACAAGAAGGAAAGGTATAGTGCTAGAGAAAACGGAAACATTTTGGTATAAAGGTTTGATAAAGAAAGAAGGAGATACATAAAAAAGTTGTATGGTACAACAAGAGAGTATAAAAAATGAGAACAGTTGGGGAAGAGGGTTGAAGAAAGCGTTGGAAGAAATAGGAATGAAAGATATATGGTTACAAGGGGAAAGGAACAGTCCAGGTTTTTGGGTCCAAGTGAGGGGAAGGATGGAGGATATTGAAAGGCAGGAGATACAGGGAAGCACAGAAAACAAAAAATCTTTGAAATTTAAGATGAAAATAAAAAGGGTATGAAGTAGAGAAATATATATAGAGCAGTGTAATAAAAGAGAAGAAGAGTAAGCTTAGATGAGAACGGGAACGATATTTTTAAGTGGCTTTAGAGGTAATGATAAAGGAATGTGTGAATTTTGTGATGGTGAGGAAAGTGTAGAACATTATTATCTAATCGAATCTGAACATTTAAAAAAATTGAAGAGAAAAAATCAGGGATAAGAAATTGATTAATATAGGGGTGATTTAGTCGCATTGAAAATGTTAAAAAGCAAGCAGGAAGGAAGGAAGAAATAGGAAAGTATGAGGGTTTTAAATAAAAATGAAAGTGGAATGGATGAGGAAAGTCATAGAGAAGAAGAGGGAGGGAGAGTGAGGGGAGGTAAGATAAAATTAAATAAATTGTAATGAGGCTTTAGCAAAGATAAGTAAATATTACACAGCAGCACTGAAGGGCACTGAGCTATACTGGCTGTACAACACAGTGTAGGGTACCAGGCTGTACGTAATAAAGTAGAAACATAAAATAAATAGAAAAAAATTTTTAATGTGTACAATAAACTACATGCAATACACATGAGCACGTCAGAGGTGAAAATGTGGATAGGGCAGACTTAAAACCTCATAGCCGAGAATCGATCAACGGACCCTCAATACGAGAGCCGAAAGCAAAACCACTGCGCTATCTCGGCGCCCAGTGTTATAATGTTGGTGTATAAATCCTTCTCAGCTAGACGCATTTGACAGTTTTTATTTTAATGTTTGTTTAACATCATTTTCTGGCAGCATGGACATTCTAGTGAGATTGAGAATAAGTTCCTCACGAATTTTGGATCAAAGACTCACATTTCATGGAATAGGTGAAGCCTAACTTTTTACACAGCCAAAACATTAAAGTTTGTTCAACACAAAATGTTCTCATAGCAATTCCGAAAATACCATTAACCTAATTCTGAGAGCTAAGGCAGTCAAAAATCACAGGTCCCTATCTCAAGCGGGAATTAATTGGCTTTCTTGATTTATATTACCAGAGGATTTTTATTTACTTTTTCCAAGTTGTGTTGTTTGACCACCTTTGACACTTGTGGTCAATTTATGCACTTCCATGTAACAAATGCATTAGCTAATTGAATCGTGAATATCTATTGAGGGTATGCAACTTCTGGGGTTACAAATCGCCTTTGTGGTGGTTAAATGCTGTTGAGCGCAGATTTTCACGGATGATCATCATTTTCCGTCCCTCTCCCCCCAAAAAAGGAATATCCCTATGCTCGTGGCAAGCGGAGTTAATTACAGCGCAGTGAAATTGCGAAATTCTTTTTGATCCCACGTTCGCCGCAGTGCCTGAAATAACCCTTTCACAGTATCGCTGTTTAAGGAGGCTTTGGAGCACTAAAGATGGCAGCTTGGCCGGAACAAGAGAAAACACTGCATAATTAAAAAATTCAAACAGAGCGTGAACGTCAGTTACCTCACTACCTCTCTCGTAATTTTTCGTGCCGGAAGGGAAAAGAAGGTATGTATTGAGTTCAGAACCAGACGTTATCCAGGGAACGTTGCCAGATTAAATAGCGGTTTCCTAATTACAATACGGTATAGAGGGGATTAAGCATGAGACATGATGGTGGGACTCCTAATCTATCGGCTCGATTCCTTCATTTCCTGCCACATTCTTTATTCTTAGTTCTTCTTATTTTCCTTCTCATTCTAATTGATACGGAATATCTGTAACTGAGGTAAAAACATTTCCTGTTAAAAGTCAAATCCACACTTGATCATCCAGTGATACCTGCATCTTTTGAACTTCCAAAAGAGAAAGAAAATTGGCTTTTGGAGTCTATACATGCAATAACAAAATCTTAAATGTACACATAGTGTTATGTATCAGGTGCGTTTGTAACATTTTATATCCTGTATTCTGGTATTTGTGACACGATTCGAAAAATCATATATATATTTTGTAGTCTCCTCATATAAGCAACATTTAAATTGGAATGTATTTGAAACAAATTACATACATGAGCTTTAGATTAGCGCTTATGATCACTGTGAGCCCTTCATTTGTTTTCTCGTTAAAAAACGCTTGATAATGGTTCTTCCACAGAAAGTAGGACAGGGTTGGAAAGATAGAATCAGACTACTGAAAATTCAATGCCATAGTCGGAATTTGAACAACGGTCTTCCGGTTTTCGTCCGGTTGCTCTAACTAAATGAGCTACCAGGGCAACATGCCGGTACGACATTACATTTCTGAACTACGGCTTGTGGAAGAACAATTAATTACCATTGATTGGCTTAATAGTTAATTAAACTATGAAACCTGGGGCTTAAGGTACTTGCGCCATTGTAAGTCGCCATCGGGGTATGTCATCCCAAAACAATTTGAGATATCCTTGTGGTTTACCGGAAAAAATGCGAGTCAGTTGAGGAATTTAATGTCGTACCGCCATGCTGCCATGGTAGCTAATTGGTTCGGAAACCGCAAGATCCGTGGCTTAATTCGCGGCTATGGCATTGAATCTTCAGTCATCAGATTCTACCTTTCCAACGTCTGATAAGCCTTGCAGGTTTATCCACATGTGCGAGATTTTACTGTTATTGTTATACTTACGAGGAAGCAATGGAGGGTTTCAGCTCTTAAATACACATGAAGGTCTACCGTGGTTCTCCAGGAAGAAGGGGTAAACTAAGATACAGAGGGTGAGCAAGCTCGGCGCAAGCGGGGCCTCTAACATTTCCACATATTGTAACACCCCTACCGAGGTTGATTACCCCGCAATAGTTGGTTACGCTAGGTGGGTGATAGCTCAGAGGTAGGGGATGCGTCGGTACTGGGGTGGTTGGTAGGCCGGGGCGGCGCTCCATTATGTGGGTAGTTAATTAATGCATAGAAGATGCACGGACCCAATAAATTGTATTTGTTTTAGTGTGAGTATATGAGGGCTTGTAGTTGGGCAACTTAGACTGGGTGAAGCCCGTGCAAGCAGATCTTAGAGCAGATGCATCCTTACCTATTTAACTCTGTTGTGATGGCGACTCGTGTATAGCTCGGCTGAGGGTGGACGTTAGGCGGACGCCTAGTGATAGAGCCCATACATAGACGGCACGAATAGATGACGTGCAAGACAGACCACAGGTCGTCGATGATACAAGTCCTCCTCTTTCACTATTCACACAATCCTCTCCAAACACCCCGTCTATCATGAGCCAGACCGCCGCAGCATAAATACTTTCGGCACTGCTGACTTCGCATTCCTTAGCGCGCCCGTGTTTCTGCTCGGTTACCTCATCTGACGTAATCCCCAGCGCTCAACCTGATCCGCTAGAATATTACATCCTGAAGCTGACGGGACTGCTTAGAGGCCTACTTCTCCCCACGGGGAGGTATCTATTGGGGCCGGTCACACACCGAACGCTAGGGCATACAGTTAAGCAAACTCCACCGCCACACGCCGCGCCCAACGACCACTCATCTAATTCTCTGACCCTGAAACATGATGAGGAAGTAACTGATAAAAAACCTGTCAGATTCGTAGCATTAGTTAACCACCCCAGCATTCCTCTAGCAACCAGAGAAAACCGAAAAAAATTCAAGATGAGAGTCGCCAATCCAACGAAGTTGATCCCGGAACCTACTGAAGGCAAGCTTCGTACATAACTGCAGAGTCATCTCGTTCGTTATTTTGTGTGATACGAAGTTTACTTAATGTATGAGATTTACACGTTTATCTTTAACGCTAGTTTTAGTACTGCTTTAATTTGCGAACGTGTCTTATGGAGTGTCCACGAATGCATCTTCTGGCGCAAGACGATGATTTTGAAATGTCTCAGGTCAAGGCAATAAGTTTGTTCCAACTTAGTGCTTGTTTACGGCCAAAATGTTGAACTATCAAAACTCATGTCAACGAATTTAAAACACAAAAACATTGTTACTTTAAAGGGGATAAGGTTTTTAAAGAATATTTATAACTTATTAATGTTGGATAATTTTATAAATTCAGCCATGTTGCAAACGTTTTATCCATTTCAACATTAAAAACTCTGGTTATATATTTATATAACTCAATCTTTCGCGTAATGTGCGTAATATTTCATTTAAAAGATAGTGACTGAGAAGTGACCCTACAAATATGTTAAACCTACTTCGTCTATTGCAATGGAATGCATCATGGTTGTGTTCCGCTTCTAATAGCAATTACGTATTTTTTTCCTTCCCTGAGCTTTAGTCAATTATATATTATATTTGATTGGAGTATTTCTTTTAACTAGGAAAGCTAGCCTTCAGGATTACGTTACGGAGGGGACACCTAGCACCTCGACCTACACAGGGATCTTTTGTGCATACACCCCCGGGAGGAACAGATGAGACGAAGCAACCGCAGGAGATATATGGTCTGCAGGGCTGGCCGACACAAGCGACAGAGTCGCACAGATATCCTTAAGAGTTACAGACTTGACCACCCAGCCGGAGAGCGCTTAAGGCAGCCCTCCCAACCCACCGGAGAATGGCTCACAGGGTTCCCTCCAGCGGAGACCGAGGAAAGGTCAACCCATCAGCGGAGTCTCGAGCGGCCTCCATCTGAAGGGACCGAGAAGATTTCCAACACGCAAGCTATCTACACCATCTGTCCACATTCGTGCGATACACCTTTGGAGTCAACCTTTAACGTGAAAGAGGAAGATGAAATGAGAAGGTTTGAGGGAGAGAGAAGTTCGAGGTACATACTGAGTCATCCCAGCAATCGCCTTGCGACCCAGGGAAATCCCCGAAAAAATCTATGTGTCAGGAAGGTTGGCCGCGGGAATGAAACCACGATTTCCCGCATACGGACCACAACCACCTTAGTCATCCCACTCAGTTAAGCTAGACTTTATAACGTGTTCTGAAAACTTCGGCTTCTACCTCAATTTGAAATCGTTCTTGCAGTTATATTGTTCATTCAAGTTTTTATTAAAGGTACAGTTTCTTTGTACTTTCTCTGCTACTTACCTATAATAAGCACAGAAAGTGTTGTATTCCACCAAAATTTCAATACCGAGATTTTTGCGGTAAACACATATTTTGAGACTCCCTGTATAAAATAGCATTTTTAGAGAAAAGGAGTGTGCATGAATGGCTTAGCTATAAAATGAAAAGTCACTTTATTATCAAACTTGATATTTCAGTTCAGCATCTTCCAAGGCTATAACAGGAAAATTTTCACGAAAATCCCCCACACCAAACAACTCTTTACATAGAAAATTTCCTCCAAATTTTTATTTTCTCAAAAATAGCCCTAACGATTTTGATTAAAATACCACATGTTTAAGATATTATTATGTCAAATGACGTGCACATCCTGAATTTTCTGGGAATGGCCTCTGAAGCCCTCTCATTCTGAAAGACTTTTGCATAATTACTAAACCGTATGAGATACACACAGTTCTACTGAAAAAAGGTGTAGAATTTGTAATTCTTTGTCGAGTTAATTATTTTAGAGATATTCCTTTCTATTGGTTATGCTTTTTGAATTGGGAAAATTGAATACCAACACTATTTAAAAATCTGATTTGTTCCACTCACATGACCTTCTCTACTCTTCTACAAACTATTTTTACAAACGCTTATTCTCCATATGCTTCATGTTAATCGAGATATCGAGATGTGAATCTGATTGCTAATTTTCTTGTAGATGCAAGGGGAATTCGTAGGCTTTAAGCGATAGTCAAATATTTTAGGAGCTGGTTGCTATGTGGAGTATTCCATTCTCTTTGCATTACCAGGACAAAAACGATGAATAACGAATTCCCATTTGAGAAAAAGTATAACTATGGGAAAATTTATGGGAGTAACAAGCAATATCTCGAAAATGGTTCACTCAACAAACAAAATGTATATGATATAAATTTTGTATTTTAAAGCGATCTACATTTTTTGTGTAGTAAAAGTTTGTCTATCTCTTATGGTTTACCAGTTATGCAAAGGTCGTTAACAATGAAGAATACTTTTGGAGACATTCCCAGAAAATTCAAGATATACATTTTATTTGTCATGAAAGTATCTTAAATATATTATACTTTAATCAAAATCGTTACAGCCGTTTTGAGAAAATTAAAATTTTCGAGAAATGTTCCATGTAAAGGATAATCTGGGGTAGAGGGATTTTCTTGAAAACCTTCGTGTCGCATCTCTGGAAGATACTGAACCTAAATACCAAGTTGGATGTTTATCCGACTGTTCGTTTCTGAGTTATACTGTTCACATACAGCCACATAGACACACACACACGGACATGTTTCCAAAAATACATTTTTTTGGATTCAGGAGGCCTCAAAACATGTATTTCCGATGAAATCTCGGTATCTAATTTTTGAGTGGAATGCTGTACTTTCCCTACTTACTATACGTAGTAGAGAAAGTAAAAATGTAACTATTGCTTTATCTACCGTATCCAACAACGAAATGTGTAAATGTGAATTTAAAGTTTATGTCGGCTATTTCACTCATGCCGCGAATGATAGATAATGACCAATCACGTTCAAAGCAAAGCTATTTTTGAACCAAACACGGCCATGATTCTACTCAATGTTTATCGAAATATCTTTATCATCTCCTCGTTTGGGTCCTTCCTTTTTTTAATACTCTGAAGAGGTTGGAGTATCATTTTGCAGTGATTCAGCTAACAACAATCAATGCCGTTACGTTTAAACAGAAAAATGGCAGAAACGCTTCAAATGAAGATATGGACGAAATTATTAGTTAGGCATTACAATTCTAGCGCAGCGATAAAAACGAACTTCACTTTTAATCCTTCAGTATTCTCATCACATAAATTGACCATTGCTTCATATTCCTCAGACTTTAAAACCACTGCACTAACTTTTCCTTTTTCCGGTAAGTTTTGGAGGAGTTTTCTTTTTGCGTAACTTGCCTCTTGAAACTGCTGGTCTTCAAATGGACTTTACATGATAGTCCTTAAAATATATTTCTTGTAGCATTTTAGCTGTGACATTCCACATTGTTTTTATAGCACCAATACGAGGAAATCAAACGGAGGGAAGTACAACGAATACACTATTAAATTAACGAGATGATTGTGTTTTTAAATAATGTTCATAATAAATCAATTAACTGAAACTAGTTAATATTTATCAGCCCCTTTCCGTAAAGAAAGCCATAACCTATAATATTGATAATATAAGTTTTATTTGTTTCATATTTTCTCCACTAGAAGCATTCTTAAAATCGTAGATACAAAAACAGCGAATTCCTACTACAATTTCCGCAAGCTAAATGGCAGAAAATAATACCTATATGATACGATTCTAACTTGTTATCGAAAACAACGTCACTGACATTGCAAATAAATATAAATATTTTTATTATAAAATCACGATTTTTGTGTAAATCACTTTGTTTTATTCGTACAATAGTCTTACCAAATGCGCTCATGAATTCCGAATCCTTTAGATAAATTCTCTCGTCAAATCTTGACTCGAGAATCGGTTCGATGGTCTAGAAGCTACTCGTGGCATTACTATAGATAAACAAGAAGTAAATAGAAGAATAAGTTTTTGTAGGAGTAGCTAATGTCAGATATACTCTTTTTGTAGTGTTTAACGCCCGTTCTTACTACGTATGGCAACACAGAAGGTGGAGACTGGTGATAAACGCAATGAAATGATATTTGGTAAAGGAAATTTGAAAAGGCTTAAGTTTGGGGTACCTCTCTGGCATTTGCATTTATAAGGACTGAGGAAAATCTGAAAAAAGAAGAAGTCTCAGCCGGGTAGGATGGTCCTGGTGGGATTTGAACCGCAGACCTCCCGTTCAACAGTCCGGCTACCCGTGTTGGCAAAGCAAGCATTGCGGAACTGATAGCTATGAAACTCCATGTAATCCTCTGTTTCAAGCTTGTGTTAGAATCGCATACAAACAAAACCTTTTAAAATGCTAGCTTTGGATTCAGGGTAGTTCATTATAGACATTAACACGCGTTAATTATCCGAAATGCAAATTGCCACAAATATTTTTCTCTCGTTTCATTATGTTGTGAGGAAGTTTCCTACGAGGCGTGTTTTTAAAGTAAGTACGTTTTAGTATTTTGCCACTACAGCGCTGCAATCGCGATTTTGAGCATGCGCGACCACTTCCTACATCCATTAAGAAGGTAGACGCAGCTGTGAGCGATCGTCACTTTGTGCTTTTCTGTTGTTAGAGCGTTTCAAAACACTTGAACAACCCGCCGACTGTGAAGTCAGACCAGTGATTCGTTTTCTGAATGCAAGAAATGCTACGTCAGCAAACATTCATCATCAATGGTGTGAGGTTCATGAGTGTTGGAATGGTAAGGAAGTAGGTTAGGCAGTTTAATGAACGTCGTAACAATTTGCATCGACCGTCTGTGATCACAGATGATTTGTGCAAGCGGTGGAAGAAAACATTCGCGAGGTGGACGTTTCAACATATCCGTATTGTCTTCGCATTTTCCACAGATTTCAAGGTCTGTTCTCTACAACATTATGACAAAGATTAGGATTTCGGAAATTATGCTCAAAATGGGTGCCAAAAAGCTTACTGATGAGCACAAGAACAAACGATCTGCCGCTGCACTGACTTTTCTCACGCGATATGCTGACGAAGGCGATGACTTGCTAACGCATATCGTTACAGGTGATGAGACATGGGTGTCTCACGTCACTCCTGAATCAAAGCAATAATCCATGGAAAGGAGACACACAGATCCCCCGTGAAGAAAACATTCAATCAGAGGATATTCACTCCCAAGATCGTGTGCACGGTTTTCTGGGACAGATCAGGGTTTTGCTTGTTGAATTGCTGCCCGGGAATGCGACAATCAACAAAGATGTCTATTGTGAGACACTACAAAAGCTTCGTTGTGCAATACAACGAAACGCGTGGAATCATTTGATTCATGACAATGCCCGGTCACACACAGCCAATCAAACTCAAGATCTGATCGCATCATTTGGTTGGAAAAATTTGATCACCCTCCCTTCAGTCCGGATTTGGCACCAAGTGATTTTCATCTGATTCTTCATCTGAAGAAATTCCTTGGTGGAAAACATTTCAATGACGATGATGTGAAACAGGAAGTGCATACTTGGCTTTCATTGTAGGCGGCATCACTCTTTGACGAAGACTACAAAACTGGTTTCCCGTTACAAGTGCCTGAATAACGGCGGTGACTATGTGGAGAAGTTGTGTAAGGTGTAAGTTAATAAATGATAAAGTACTTGGAAAAATAATATTCGGTTAATTTTTTTAAAAATTATAGGTGCTTGCTTTAAAAGCACGCCTTGTATTAAGGAAGGAATGCTCAGAAAATAAACCAATCATTCAGTTGGTCAACATCAACGTTAAAACGAGTATTCCTTACTCGTTTATATTTCTTGATTAGGCAGTTAATAACTGCTTTTGACCCTTTATTCAGTTCTGAGTGGTTGCTTTCGGTTCACTAATACCCACCTACTTAGATTCGCGAGTTTATCGCAGCTTTCCATTGCGTCTGTAAGTACCCAACTTTGTTCTACTGGCCTTTTAGCTATTAGTTAAATTTGTTGGTCAATCTGTATGTTGGGCAATATGGGTCTAAGTTCAAAGTACTTCTTGGAAGACGTAAAACAATATTTTCGTCAATTTGCTATCCTAGTGGTATTGCTTTCTACATTTCGATCCTGTTGAGCTTTTACTTTTTCTAAGCTTAGCATATCGATCTCTAACATCCCATGAACCAAAAAATACCATAATTATATAGGGAGAAAAATCTGCGAGAGTGCATGAATTAGAAAACGAAAAGAAGTTAAGAATTAGAATTTATATATTTAAATAAAAATCATTTAAGGTGGCATGTCGAAGAGCTTTTGGTATTCCCCCACCACAGCAATCATTCAAATGAAAATATTTTCGTTATGTTTTATTTTCCGAAAAAATGTATCTAATAATTTTAAATAAAAGGTCACATGTTTAAGATATTGGTATAAGTAAAATTTAGATTCTGAACTGTTCGTGAATAGTCTATAAAGTCTTCCTGACTGAATTTTATATAATCTGATAAACCATTAAATACAGTCAAAAACGTACTACAGGAGAATTTTTTTATTAAAGCATAAACTAGCGCGAATAGCTTTCTTCGTATCATTATTGTTGTAAGTTCAAATTATTCCAGCATATAATTTACCTAGATTGTTATTTTTAGCTATGTAAGTTATTTGTAAATATGCGATTCTTGTTTCTTACGTAGGCCTTATTGATAACAAAATCGACTTTGATATGAACAGCATAGCATTATAATAAATACCTATGATGTGGTAATGGATATACAAACCTCCGTTGGAACTCTGACCTAGGGATTTTTTCGTTAATTTTCCATGTGAGTAGGCGAACGCTGGAATGGATTTTATGCTCGACCATGCCAAAATCTAGTATTTATACGACTGGTAGTAGTACTTTAATGGGCCTCATTAAGGTACACCTGTTCATTAAAGTATTTTTATTCGACCAATCAGAAGTGGCCACGTAACATCGTGAAAGCACAAGTATCGATTATTCTGCGTAGTACGTCTCACAACGCTAGCAACTTTGTTTGACACAGGTGGTACAAGGTCATTGTATTGTAACCATAGATGAAGGAATGACACATCACTCAAACCAGAAACGAATACTTATGAAACCTTTAATTTAGATACATGTTCGAGCATAAACAGTCGTATGAAACTTGACTATAACGGTAATTAAAACGCTTGTATGATAATTATTAACCGAGCGAGCGAAGCGAAGCGCGGTTAATAATAATAATCGCGATTTAATTACTACCATTACAGTCTCGTTGCATAATATACTAATTTACGATCACAAACTTTTGTCTCTCATTTCCATTTATTTTATTTCCTTCGCATAGCAGAGTTGGGCACAGTGGACGTGTTGTGCGGCGTATGCGGCGGTAGCACTGTTTCCTCACTGGCAGGGAACCTTCTCCCAGGGGATAGGGGAACATCAACGGGGCACCTAGGATGTTCAATCTGGAAATGCTAGGAAACTCGCTACGCTACGCCGCCATTAGATGTGGCCGCCCTTCCTACTAAAGCTGTTCATCGAACAATTCTTGAACATTAATTTGTATCATCCATGAATTCGAACAACTAATAAACTCATGCATACGGGCGAGTTGGTTGTACCAGAATCCGAGCGGTGTCCCGCTCTCAGTCAATTCCGTTTGGTACACACAATGTGCACATACTTACTACTTGTTTTTTTTCTCTTTCTTTTTGTTTTACCACAAATTCCAACACAACTTTCCAAGTTCTTGTAATATACATGTAGCAACACGATCGGCATCCAGTAGGTGATGGAAAAATCCCGCTGGATCATGTTGGATGATGTTTGAAACTGTGTAGGTCTCCGCGATAGTGATACAGCTGGTGGTGACTGAAACTAATTAAACTATCACTCCGATTAGTTATTTTAAATACATTCATTAACTGCGTAGTCAGGCAAAACGAACTATGGCGAGAATGACGGTGGCGAAAAGTACAATGCAGCAGTATCTTTCGAGTAACATGGGAAAAATTTCAATTTATATCATCAGACCAAGCATTAGCAGTAGCAACCATTTCAAAATTTTGGAGAAAATCATGTGCTGACAACTTACTAGAATTTTCAAAATAAGGTGGTTCAAACACCGGTCTAGAAAGAGCTGGCTGCGTTGTATTAACAGGAGCAAACTGATTAGGCACCGCTGGCAGTAATTGTGTATGAAAAGGCGCACCAACACCAGAAACAGACTCCTCCTCACTGTGTTCACTAGTTGGTGCAATGGACAATTCAGAACTTTGTGTAGTACGTCGCTTAAGCATTTTGGCCACAGAAAAACTACTTTGTAATGTAGAAAATACTATAACCTTGGCCATTAAGTAGCAAATATAGAGAAACCGAAGTTGCACTTTGCACTGCAGAGAATCACATTCACGCACTGATAAACATACACGCAATTTAATGCGTAGAGTACTGGCACTGTAAATTCACTTCACTGTTAAATTTATTTTCATTTACAAAACGAAACATCACACGTGCTCACTAGGTGGGAAGAAGTAACACGTTGTAATTACATGAAGCAATTTCAACACCCAAAAATCAACCCAAAAATGTAATGCCAATATAAATCACATGATTAAAATTTAGAGCCAAACAAAGAATAAACCCGTTTTCTAAAAGACTGAAACAGAAAGATACCTCACGTTGAAACACGTGGTCCACCCAAAATTAAACTACCATATTCAAAGGACAGTGGGGAAAAGAAAAAAAATTACATCATATACCTGGCGTCTCCAACAACTGTCGTATACTCACATATTAATATCACTTAAATTTCTAGAAGGTGGAGCATAAAGTACCCGGGATCTTACATTCTTTTACAATCACCACGAGGTCGACGGGGGGAGCCTAAATATGCATTAAAGTATATGTAATTACACTTAATTTACAGGGGATTAGAAGATAAGCTCACCTATTCCAATAATGAAGCTATTTTTAACTTTGTATGGCCACTATATTACTAGAAATTTACAGATTACTTTGCCTTGTTGCTTCAACGTGGACCGCCCATGTTCTAATACGTGTTACCTCTTCCGTTGCCTTACACAAAGAGGAAGGCACTTCCCGGCCTCGCCGCGATCCGCAAGTTAACCCCTCCCTTTATGGTAAGTCACTTCCTGTCAGTGTTACCAACCTACACTGACGTGCTGCCAACGCTAGCATCCCCAGTACTACCAACACGTCACAATATGAAGGATGGTATTTTTAAATGTAATTTCCATGTTTCAGTGACGTAATACAAATTTATTGAAAATCTCTGTACCACTATAGAGTGCACTTAAAAAGCAGTCATATGATACGATAACTTCAAAAATCCTTACTAGTTCACCGCTAATTTCTTTTTATATAATGCTTAGGAGATACGTTATTATAACTCATAGCACTCCTCAGATACGTACTTGTTTGAGAAATTGTGGCACAAAAACTAAATTTTCACATTAATAAAACATATGTTCCAGTTAAAAAATATATTAGTGAATTTTGGTACACTTAATCCAACTTTTAAAGGTATTCCTCTCATGCCTTTTGTAAAAATTAAACGTTCAACCAACTCACCAGTGAATGTTCATTTTCTCACTGACTTCATCACAATCTTCTCCAGCTCTCTATTCTTGAAGGCCTCTGTAAAATGTATAGTACTGTTTCTTGATTATGCAAGAGCGGCAAAAATGCAATGGTCTTTTATTTTCTCTTCCTGGAGTTTTAGTGCCCGGAAATATTTCCGTTCCAAATGGAAAACTGCATCCGAATTTTGGGATTTTCTGGAAACTGGCAAACTTATGAACTGTTTCTCATGGACATGTTTGAAAACGATGTGATTAATATCATTTTGCAATACTGAAGCTGCGTCACCTTAATCCATTGTACCTACCTAATTTCCTTCACTGTCAGTTTTCATGTTTTTCAACCGTTCCTTTTGCATGGCACAGAAATCCAGCAAATCCTAGTCCATTTCAACGACTCCATAAAGTCTTTGTTTTGAAACGGTCTGAACAACAGTATAAAGGATAATAGATATTGAATTTTTTTCCAGCCCTCTCTATGCTACCATGGACTGAATCTCACTTCATTAAAGAGTGGTCAGGCTAAAGGAAGCATTGTTGTATCATAGGAATGTTCAGAGTTTGCACAGCATGAAGAGACCTGGTGCTCATATTTAGTTTAGACTTTGTTCTCCGCAGGTGTCCGGTGTCGGAGAACAAAACAACTGGATGGCTATCTACAGTCTTCTGTAATTCTTGAAATAGACATGATGCTACTTCAATTGAACCGTGTTTAGCCACACCGTAATGCCACATGTAGTTTCTAGCTTTCCTGGTAGCAGTGTTGTACTGTGAGATTTAATACTGCTAGTTTTCTTTAGTAGAAAATGGCCTTTAGCAGCTGTGACTGGTGAGTACCTCACAGATTCTAGGTGAAATTACAATAAATGCATTCCTGTTACGGCAGCTCTTTCATTTAATTTTTTTTTAGATATAGCTGTTTCTTTTCTATTTAGGTGTTCAGAGTGCTGGTCTTACTCTGCCTTTTGATTTTCTTCGGGGAGGTTTTGAAAACGATAGCAGTGATCGCATACGTCTTTTCTAAGTACATGAAAGCCTAGGTTAAACTCTGTATTGAATAGTTCTCTTTAGAATCAATATTTTTCATCAGTAACCTGTTTCTATTCGCAGTGTTTCTTATATAGGTCGTGCATTATTTGTACATTTCAGATCTCCTGGCAAGAATTGTCGCACAGTATTCTTCGGCAGTGCTGTGATGGAAAAGTGGAAAATGATTTGATATGGCTCCTTATTCTCCACTCGTCTCGTCGGGTCTCCTTATTCCTGGGCGATTGTCAGCAGTCAAAATCATGTTGGTGCTGTCTCTTTTTATCTGTATGCATCGTACAAATATCTCTGTGAGTTACAAGTGCTTAGGAAAAACCCAGACAGATTTGAACCTCACAACCATCTTTCAGTAGAAAGTACTTCTTTGTCACACTTCTTTGACACAATGCAACTGCAAAACGCGACCTTGCTTCAGATTCTTCCTTAATAAGTGAAGATAAATACTGCCGCTGCTTTTCTATATCTTCGATCATCCAGAATCCATAGAAAATTTCCCTCTCCTCAGCCACACTGATGATCTCATTACACTTTCTTGGGCATTTGGGGCAATTCTTGTACTTAAATGCTTTTGCTGGCACTTCTTTCTTAGTAGTTGATGTGTATGGCTTTCCTGACTGCCTATACATTTTTCTTATATTCCTTCTCCACTTGTCTGTGTTCCTAGCTCTTTTTCTTGTTTTCTTTTCCTTTTGAACTCCATTTCCTCTGTGAGGTTGCCTAGGTCTTTTCTAATTAAAATGAATAGTCAGTGAATTTACTTCTTCCTGGTGCATGTTCATTAATATTACAAAACGTTTGCCAGATAAATTGTATCATCAGAACTGAACAGCTGAAATGTCAGTGAATTGTCGTCACCCTTTGCGACTTTGCCTGGAAAGAAGAAAATTGTATAATTGATAATGTTAGTACCATATCTAGTATTATATAAAGCACATCCATCAACTGTGAATCGAAGCTAGTCCAGCTGGATTATAAAACTCATAAATGGTGATAATTATGACCAAACCTACTATTGTAATCCAAAGACAAATAAGGCCTTAAGTCGACCAATATGCATGTATGTAATTATTTAGTAAAATTTCAATTAGGAAAATAAATAAATCAGAATGTAACTTAGAACCTCTTTGGGAAAGTGCATAAACAACCGTCTAAGGTGATAGCATCTACATATACATATTTTGTTTGTCTCTATTATATTTCTTGAACTACACATTCAAATAATTTGTTAGAAAAAGCTATTATTTTCAACATTAAACAGGACCTGCAATAAAAAAGCAGATCATAATTTTAATTACCAGCTGGTTTTTGTGGTGATAGGTGCGCCTTCAGTTGGACCGTAGCTCTACTTTTCCTGGGCCTTCGAGATGGCGATGAAGATGAATGTGTTCGGGTATGTAATTATCTATGAACCCGAACTAAACACTTTGAATTCATTACACTCCTCTTAAATTAACTCCATAAGTACTGTAATTATTCTGTATTACAGATGAGGTTTCACCATTCGCTTCTTCTCTAATTTTGAAAATAAATAAATAAATAGGAAACAAGTCCAACCATTGCAATTAAATTAAAGGTCTATACTTCCTTGAAAGACTAGCTTGTACTTAAAAACAATAGTAACTTAGCTTACCTTTATAGGATGTTGAATAATTCCTTTCATTGTGAAAATTTTAAGTAATCACTAGATGAACAATTTTCCTTCCTCTTAAAGTCATTTTTATATCTAATAAATAGGGACCTATGTGTTTTGTTTTATTGATTGGTAGAAATAGGGGTTATTTTTGGAGGAGCTCGCGTTATTTTTTTCAGAATTTCGCGTTATTTTTACTAGTTATTATTGTCATATTTTGGGATTTTAAAGGTACATTTTCATGTAAATAGATTATTGAAGAACAATGTGGAGTTTTATTTTAAAGAACACACATTTTTATCCTTCAATTATTATCACTGAAGAAGGCATAGCATGAAAGAAAAATACATATTCCTTTTTCTAACTGGCAAAGGAGAACATTATCGCTTTCCTGTTGCAACCCAAGTCGGTAAAACCTCCCGAGTAGTAAGAGAAGAAAATTTCACAAGCAACATTAGATTCTGATACTTCTACAACTGACCGTTAAGTCTCACTGAAATGGACATAATACCATAAAAGAAACGTACATTATGTTGTGTTTTCTAACTGTAAAAGAGAACATTACCATAATGTTTGCATTTTCTTCTTTCATGTTGCAATGCAAGTCGCTCAAATCTTCTGAGTAGCAAGAAAAGAAACGGTCAGTCAACATTAGCATATGGATATCACACTGAACAGGGAGCTCTGCCACTAAACTCAGGATGACGGCCAAGCAAACCACGTAGAACTTTCACAATATTTATTTTTCCATCTCACAACATAATTTTATTGGTTTGCTCTTGAAGTTCACTGTACCCTTTTGTGATCACTGAATCATTCACACTTTTAAAGAATGGAATAGACGTTTCTTCTGTTACTTCGAAAGTTTTCGATATTTTCCTGAGTTCTCCATAAAGTGTAGAACTTGTTGGGTATGAAGGTCCTTCTAGTTCAGTGATGTATTCCACTAAATCATTGACATGTTCCTTGACGAATGTTGCCTCTGCTGAAATTATACTTCATCGTTCGTCAATGATTTCATGAAGTCGAAACCAGCATTGCTGACCGAGTCCATATCTTCTAACTGCACGAACTCGGTTATATCACGAAGATGCTTCTCAACGTAGAAACCGGCCTCTAACCAAGTATGCCATCTTGTCAACACTGGCACTGCAAACCGTATAAGTTTCTCAGATGGATACTTTTCTTTGAGAAATCCAACATACAGGTGCCTTCTCTTTCTCGTATTGAGAGATACAGCCAGGCAAACAACGTGAATTCGCATTATTGTGCATATAAAATGTATAAAATTCACATATTTGCGCTGTTGGTTCATTTCGTTTTATTTCGCGAAATAAATCTATCTAATTTTCGAATTAACAACGTTATGTATAAGTAACAGTTTCCCAAGCATTTTAGGGAATATTTTTAAAAAGTTGGCGTTATCGCAAACGCGAAAAACGCAGGTCCCTACTAATAGAGATTGCGCACTAACACTAACCTCTTCACACTCAGTCTTCCAAGAAACCAATAAGCAAAATGTGACATGACAGCGTGATTAGGTTGACAGTGCTTATAAAGAACAATCAATGTTTCGTCCATCGACTGTCCACCATTAGATACTCGCAAGTTATATGTGACAACTTCGAACTTCGTAAACACTTCCGAGCACTGATGGATAGACGAATGCAGAAATTAAGATTCGGCAGTAACCGAGACATGCTGTGACATTTCCACCTCACATCGCAAGTAACATTAGCTGCTCGAAAAGGTATAATTCTCTTTCAGGTACATAGGAAAATGGCACACATGTGCAGTAAAAAAGGTGCAAAACAAATATTTAGTGGTACCTATGTGTTAAAACGCATTTCCAAAATCAGGCCCTGATGTTAAAAGTCAAAAGAACGTAAATGCCAATGCGTCTATCTGTCTCCCAAATAAACTTACAACTTGGAGATACACAGCACCTTTTTCTCACCAGGAGAAGAGCTGCAGATACGTCGTTTTGTCACAACATAGAGTACATTACTCTGAGCACATATATGAAAAAGTCTGATGTGTTACACTCACATGACTTTCTCTACTCTTGTACAAACCATTTTTACAAACGCTTATTCTCCATATGCTTCATGTTAATCGAGATATCGAGATGTTAATCTTATTGCTAATTTTCTTGTAGATACAAGGAGAATTTGTAGGCTTTAAGCGATAGTCAAATATTTTAATAGCTGGTTGCTATGTGGAGTATTGCATTCTCTTTGCATGCCCAGGACAAAAAAAAATGAATAACGAATTTGAGAAAAAGCATAAGCATTGGAAAATTTAAGGGAATAACAAGCAATATCTCGAAAATGATTCACTCAACAACAAAAATGTATATGACATAAATTGTGTATTTTAACACGATTTTGTCTATCTCTTATGTTTTACCAGTTATGCAAAAGTCGTTCACAATGAAGAATACTATTGGAGACATTCCCAGAAAATT
Source organism: Deroplatys truncata (assembly GCA_030765065.1). NCBI lineage: Eukaryota > Metazoa > Arthropoda > Insecta > Mantodea > Mantidae > Deroplatys > Deroplatys truncata. The sequence goes on along the minus strand of CM060978.1, from coordinate 211,582,905 downwards.
CGAGTTATACATGTCATTTGTCATAAAAATATCTTAAGATATTTTAATCAAAATCGTTAGCCATTTTTTGAGAAAATTTTCGAAAAATGTTCCATGTAAAGGGTAATCTGGTGTGGGGGGATTTTCTTGAAAACCTTCGTGTCGCATCTCTGGAAGATACTGAACCTAAATACCAAGTTTGGTGTTTATCCAACTGTTCGTTTCTGAGTTATGCTGTTCACAGACACACACACGCATATGTTTCCAAAATTTGTTTTTGGATTCAGGGGGCCTCAAAACATATATTTACCCTGCTTACTATACGTAGTATAGAAAGTAAAAATTGATGCCAATTGGAAAATGTCAATCAGGAGCGATTTCAGAATTAGCATACAATACAAAATTGGTTACATACGTTTATACATACAAAACTACCAATAAGAACACAATTCAGTGAACAACCTATATCATTTACAGTTTTTTATAAAGTAAGTATCGAGTAACGGAGCTCAAATATAAGTATCAGTAGCGAATATCGAGAAATAGTGGTATCGTCCCACCACTAAAAACTTGTATGATATTTATTTTGTAACATATTTTAATAAATGTATTTGATTAGATATAATTTATTATAATGACAAAATATGTGTTTGCTTAGATATAATTGGATATAATGGCTGAAGACAATGTGGAAAAATGGAGTTTATTTATACCGTAATGTAGCAAAAGAAATCTTGACCGTAACAATAGGCAAAATCAAAGTCAAAAACGCAGTATCATGACATTTGCTATTGGCATTCATTTGCGTTAAAGCACTGTAGCAGTACACGTGATACAACGCTATGATATGATCTATCAAACAGCGAATACTCGAATGAGTAAATGCTCATTTCCTACGAGAGGGCATATGAAACAGAAGCTCAGCCGTAGTTCCGTACAGTCGTTGCTGTTTCTCGAACGAGTTGGGTTTAAGAAACGAGCGAAGCTCATTATGTACACCCGTGAAGAACAAAAACAATGAATCATATCTTGAACGCCAAATTTTTCTAAGTCCCACACGGCACAGCGCCTTGTTTACACCACACGCAATACAGTTGTGTAAACGCTGCAGCAAGTTTATGTATGGCATTATTAAACATGCCTAATGTCTTCTTGTAGCGCTGTGACAAGGCGTAAGGTACTTCTCTGGTTAAGACCGCAGGTTTGCTTCTCGCATGTAGCAGACAATTTTTTCTTCTGTTAATACTGTTTAATCATCACATAGTGACTACTTATTTTCAATATACTGCATTTCATAAATGACATTTGGTAAAGTTCTTAATAGAACAGTTACTACGATGCAAAACATTGGCTTCAGCATTTCATGCAGGTCGCGTATCTGTATTTTTTGGATCTCAAGGGACGGTCTAGGTTGTGGCAGCTTGACGATACACTGAACATTGTGAAATACACTAATACCTGAGAATATTTTGATTAACTCTGTGAGGATGAAATATCCTGATTGAATTGCTGAATTCGTACAGAATAATCATCCTGTCCACATAAGTCGAAAGCTTTCAAAGTGGTTCTCAAAGAGCAGGATATCAGTGTGTTAGACTGGCCTGCCTGTTCACCACATTTGAACCCTATTGAAAATGTGTGGGCTGAGGTGAAAAGGGAGCTGCGCTCGAATTTCCCTGCAGATGCGCGAAGGACAAAAGATGGTTTCTGGGGACACATTTAAGAAGCCTGGTATGTTGTAGCTTCTCGTCCACGTTACTACAAGAATTCAGTTTAATCTATAACCCGAAAATTGAGGGCAGTTATGCCTGCTCAGGGTTCATACACCCGAATAAATTTGTTTCTTTTTTATGTGTTGCAAAATATAATAATTTATTTGCATTTATTTCTTCAGTTATTAAAAACGAGCGCTTTAATAGAAATGTTTTCTGTACATAGATATGCCTAAAACTTAAAATGTTAATGTTAATGCAATATTATATTCTACACATTCAGTCATCAAATTAAGAACATAAAAATAACTAATACCAGATTTGAACCGGAGCTTATGAGCGCAAGCAGGGCTTTTTAACCTCTTGGCCAACGAAGTGTCTTTCCGTGTTCTGTTTTCAGTAGCTTATAAACGTCGCTACCGAGAAACACCGTTATACGAGGTGACCATTGTGTCACTGCACAGACCATTCTACACTTTCTGCATGAGCGTTGTGAACAGAGCTGTTGCGAAGGTACACGAAGCCTTCCGATCATCATGAATCTGGGGATGATTTTTTTGCCGCACAGATATACCATATGAAACGAACGAATAAAACGCATGTTCTTGACAGCTATAATCCTACCCATCAAAGATTTTAAAATTACCATGGATTTTCTAATGAGAAATCATACTAAATTCAATTCAAATGGCGATACCAGATTATGACAGAGTGTCTTTTATTTAAAGTCTCTGTAGTTTGGGACTTTCGGGTTAATTTATATTGATCTGAAACTTGTATACGCAGCCAGAGAAATGAGAGTTTATTGTCTGTAAGTGAAAGGAGATGTGTGCCGCTTTTAATCACTTACAGTTGTCTCTTTCTGAATGCCTCCAGGTTTTTTCAATACAACCCACCCCTGTGACGACAATAATGGACATCGATGTGATTTCATTATTGAAACTTATCAACGGAAATCGATACTAACACAAAACAGCATACGTTCTTTATGCGAAAATCAATTTTTCACATACATTTTTGCTCTCTAATGCAATGAATACGGCTAACTGTTTTGTACTCGTAAAGCCTCGTCTTCCCTTGGGTTCGATATGGCCTACTTACTTGAATAAGGAGGTCAAGGTACGACAGTGTTTATAGATGAGGTCAAACTTCAAAAGAAAGCCTTTCATAGAGAGGGTTGTGGCACACTGTTTATTTAGGGTAGCGGCACATCCAATGCTATTAAGTTGAGTACAACAACATTACAAAATGATCGGTGGTGAGTAACGGTGGATGTGGTTTAAGGTAAGACAGTCAAAATTGGCCACCAAAATCAATTGTATGGTTTTCAGGTATTTTGAATATTTAATATATGCATAACAATGATGTATACTGAAAATGCTAATATTAACAATACAAGTTACTTTATTTGCGTATTTCTGTAGGACACGCCCCCTTTTACAGACTTTCTTTTATAAGTCTATATTTTCTAAAGTGCAAAAATTAGGTTTTTGAACTCGCAAGAGAACCGAGTAAGAACACGGAGAAACCGAAATTTTTAAATAAGCCTGGAATCTTCTAAATAAGCGAGTGTGAAATTTTTGTAATAAAACCTTTTAACTTGTTTTTCTTAATTTAATAAATTTTTAATTCAGTTACACATTATTAGTGCACTAATAAATCTAAAGGTGCAAAATGTTTGCTGTTTATTAATATCCCTCAAATAAGTGAAAATACAAATAAAATTTGCTTAATTCTAAATTGTGTAGCTTTAAAAAATTGTCTTGAGATTTATTTAAATAACTTTATTTAAAAATCATACTTAAAAAAATCTGATGTGTTACACTCACATGACTTTCTCTACTCTTGTAGAAACTATTGTTACAAATGCTTATTCTCCATATGCTTCATGTTAATCGAGATATAATGGCTTTAAGCTATAGCCAATATTTTAAGAGCTGGTTGCTATGTGGAGTATTCCATTCTCTTTGCATTACCAGGACAAAAAAAATTAACTACGAATTTCCATTTGATAAAAAGTATAAGTATTGGAAAATTTAAGGGAATAACAAGCAATATTCCGAAAATGGTTCAGTGAACAAAAAAGCTGTATATGACAGAAATTGTGTATTTTAACGCGATCTACATTTTTTGTGTAGTAAAATTTTGTCTATCTCTTATGGTTTACCAGTTATGCAAAAGTCGTTCACAATGAAGAATACTTTATTCCCAGAAAATTCGAGATATACATTTCATTTGTCATGAAAATATCTTAAAAATGTTATATTTTAATCAAAATCGTTAGAGCCATTTTTGAGAAAATTAAAATTTCCGAATAAATGTTCCATATAAAAGCTAATCTGCGGTGGGGGATTTTCTTGAAAAACTTCGTGTTGCATCTCTGGAAGATATGAACCTAAATACCAAGTTTGGTGTTTATCCGATTGTTCGTTTCTGAGTTATGCGCTTCACAGACAGACAGATAGACGCACACGCGGACATGTTTCCAAAAATGCTTTTTTTGGATTCAGGGGGTCTCAAAACATATATTTCCGGTGAAATCTCGATATCGAATTTTTACGTGGAACAACACTTCCCAAATTTACTATACGTAGTAGAGAAAGTAAAAAGTATGGCTTTTAAAAATTATTCGCATGCTTATACAAACTTGTACAACCCGTACAGATTTCAGAAACATAGTTCAAATGATTTTTACTTTCTCTACTACGTATAGTAAGTAGGGGAAGTATTGTATTCCACCCAAAATTTCGATACCGAGATTTCACCGGAAATACATGTTTTGAGACCCCCTGAATCCAAAAAAATGCATTTTTGGAAACATGTCCGTGTGTGTGTCTGTGTGTCTGTCTGTGTGTCTGTGTGTCTGTGTGTCTGTGTGTGTCTGTGAATAGCCTAACTCAGAAACGAACAGTCGGATAAACACCAAACTTGGTATTTAGGTTCAGTATCTTCCAAGGATGCGACACGAAGGTTTTCAAGAAAATCCCCTCACCCCAGAGTACCCTTTACATGGAAGATTTTTCGAAAATTTTAATTTTCTCAAAAATGGCACTAACGATTTTGATTAAAATATCATATGTTTAAGATATTTTTATGACAAATAAAATGTATATCTTGAATTTCCTGGGAATGTCTCCAAAAGTATTCTTTATTGTGAACGACTTTTGCATAACTGGTAAACCATAAGAGATAAACTAAACTTTACTACACAAAAAATGTAGATCGCGTTAAAATACACAATTTATATTATATACATTTTTTTAGTTGAGTGAACCATTTTCGAGATATTGCTTGTTATTTCCTTAAATTTTCCAATACTTATACTTTTCTCAAATTCGTTATTCAATTTTTTATGTCCTGGATATGCAAACAGAATACAATGCGCCACATAGCAACCAGCGCTTAAAAGATTTGACTATCGCTTATAACCTACCATGTTCCCCTTGCATCTACAAGAAAATTAGCAATAAGATTGACATCTCGATAACTCGAGTAACATGAAACATATGGAACAAACGTTTGTAAAAATAGTTTGTACAAGAGTAGAGAAAGTCATGTGAGTGTAACACATCAGATTTTTTACTTTCTCTACTACGTATAGTAAGTAGGGGAAGTATTGTATTCCACCCAAAAATTCGATACCGAGATTTCACCGGAAATACATGTTTTGAGACTCACTGAATCCAAAAAAAGCATTTTTGGAAACATTTCCGTGTGTGTGTGTCTGTGAACTGTATAACTCAGAAACGAACAGTCGTATAAACACCAAACTTGGTATTTAGGTTCAGTATCTTTCAGAGATGAGACACGAAGGTTTTCAAGAAAATCCCCCCACCCCAGACTACGCTTTACATGGAACATTTTTCGAAAATTTTAATTTTCTCAAAAATGGCTCTAACGATTTTGATTAAAATATCATATGTTTAAGATATTGTCATGAGAAATGAAATGTATATCTGGAATTTTCTGGGAATGTCTCCAAAAGTATTCTTCATTGTGAACGACTTTTGCATAACCGGTAAACCATAAGAGATAGACAAAATTTTACTACACAAAAAATGTAGATCGCATTAAAATACACAATTTATGTCATACACATTTCTTTTCTTGAGTGAACCGTTTTCGAGATAGTGCTTGTTATTCCCTTAAATTTTCCAATACTTATACTTTTTCTCAAATTCGTTATTCATATTTTTTATGTCCTGGACATGCAAAGAAAATGGAATGTGCCACATAGCAACCAGCGTTAAAATATTTGACTATCGCTTAAAACCTACCATATTCCCCTTGCATCTACAAGAAAATTATCAATAAGATTGACATCTCGATTAACATGAAGCATATGGAGAATAAGCGTTTGTAAAAATAGTTTGTACAAGAGTAGAGAAAGTCATGTGAGTGTAACACATCAGATTTTTTAATAAAGGTATCAAATCGTAAGAAGAAAGCAACATAGGGAAAGCTGACCGAGCGGAATGGTTCAGGAAAATGTCTGTGGCCCGCATTCAGGAGGCCGTGGGTTCGATTCTTGTGGCCGACCTTCCTGACCTATGGTTTTTTCGGAGTTTCCGCGGATCGTCAGGCGAATGTTGGGAAGGATCATGCATCCTGCGAATTTCCCGTCCCTCCATTTCATTCCCATTCTTATCTCACTTTACCTTTCATCTACTTGGATTCTTTCAGGCTTGCAAGTGTCGATGGAAGATCTTGGCGTGTGCATGGCAAGGGAAGGATGTTCTGACGAAACATTCGTCCCCCGGACTGCGAGGGGCTTCCGGGATCCGGGCCCTCCAGGGGATGTGTAAGCCCTCAGGGGGAAGGGAAGCCCTCACTCTGGGAGTTCAAATCTGTAAATGGTAGGGTCCTTGCCTTCTGCCTGTTGTGTCTCCTGGTACGCCCGCCTCTGTCTCCTCTCATATCATCTTCCCCCTCGGGGACGGCCCGTCAGGGGCCTAGGCACAAAAGATCTGCGTAGGACGAGGTGTTATGTCCCCTCCGCTTCTAGTCCTATGCTACCCTCTAGAGAAAGCTGTCTTAAGGAGAGAACTGTTTTCTTCTGTTCAAATCTTTCCATCCTTTTCACGATTGGCGGGGCATCGCAAGGGGATGCTCATTCTGGAAACGATAAAGATCCCGCTGTGCTGTGGCTGCTGCAATGAGGCCAGCGGCCCTTCGTGCTCTCTCCTTTATCCCTTCATTCATGAAGTTTAGTAGACGCAATAGGCCTAGCTTTGGCCCAGGTGCCGAAATCCTCTTCTTCTTAACCGTAAGGCTCCATTCAAAATGAAAAGTAAGCGCAGACGCAAGATAAGCTTTGCAGCCATGTTATTTAATGGAAGCATTCACACAGTCATGCACGTGCAACTCAAGGGTTTGCAAACTTAAAAATTTATGGTTGCATTGCATGTATAGATGCTTACTCTAGATCGCTTTTACTAGTTTCTGAAGGACGCAACTACGGTAAGCCAATGAAGAGTAAAATATCTTCCTCACCCACTGACGATGTACTTAATCTCAATAGATCCCAAACCTGTCAACCGAGCTCTTGACCAGACACTGTAGATCACATACAATGGGAATCTTCAAATAAGATCCAATATGTAACGAAGAGGAGGAAACTGCCCATCGTATAGTATTCAAATGCGAAGTGTTATGTAGGAAAAGGTATGAATTTTATTAAAGGGACGGGCTACTTAACTAAAACTACAGAGAAGACGATAATACAATATACTTTATAGATTTCAGTGTTATGGGCAGTCATAACCCAACTCCATCTTTACGTACGTCAAGTTATAAGTTTCTGAGCACCACAGAATCGCGACGCAAGTTTTTACGCCAATCTCTACAACAAGCTTGGTGCTTTTCCATTTGGCATGGCAGTGCTACACCATTACATGCTGAGCCATACGCTGTTCTGTAGTTAATTGGTACAATATTGCTTTTGTATTATTTAATTATAAAGTCTGGATGAATTTTCATACGCACATCAGTATGCAGTGTCAAAGCAGACGCATTATTGTGTCGTATTGTCGACAGCATAATTGGGTGACTGATTATTTCTTTCGGCTGAACGAGCCTTCTCCTTTGGCACGGAACACGCCAGAGAGAGAAGGCCTTGTTCGAATCCCGTACGATATGACGCCAGCCCTGGCTAGCTAGCTTGTTTAGAAAGGGTTGGAGAGGGGGTATATAGTTAGCGTTACTTAAATGTGGGTCACTTTTGTGTGTGATAGCGTAAGAAGCAAGTCGTGTGTGGCCAGTCCTCGACTTCGAAGCATCTCCCCTCATCCTTTGTTTCCCTGAGTGTAATGTAGAGCCACCAAGTGTTTTATCAATAAATCACAGGTAATGTGTGTTATGTAATATTTGTATATTTTCAAAAAACCTCACGCCTTCATCTGAATGTAAACACCAAGATACCGGTCCTCTCGCCGTTTGTGAGCTACGCTCCCCATGTGCGTGTTGGGGAGGTCAAAATTTAGTAATTTGCTGGAAACCTTTTGGCCCTCACCCCAGCATGTAACAATATTGAGTAATATTAGTTATGTTATTCAATTTGAAACTTGCAATACCCTCAGAAGATTTTCACAAGAAATTTACGTAGCTAGAAACTCGCAACAACTTCTTACGATACGTCTACTGTTGCATTATCAATAATCTTATCTTCTCCCTGCGCTTATGCTGCGTTATGTCTTCATTGTGAACGGGAATAGCTCTAATCCGAATTAAATAGAAGCACTATTTAAAAATACAAAATTGTTACATAAAAGCATTTACAAATACACCCCTGCCCTGATAAGGGTTTGTCAACGCCGCAAATCCGCCATAAATGCACATTAAATAGAATGCTTGCAAAGTGTAACCTAGGAGACGAGGACAGAGGTAGACGCCTTCAGTCACACACTTTAATCCTTCAAAGTTTTGGGCCAGTATTCCCTGTCATCTTCACCGAGTACGATTTCACCGTTTCTTCCTACATTCTCGTGCTTTTTCTTTCCAGTCCACCACCTACCTAACGTCTGCTGCTTTTGTTTATTTTTTCTGTCATTTCTCCTATTCATCACTCCCATTGCTTCTTGTAAGCTCCAAACAGGTCGAAGAAAAGAGTTAAGCTATATGTACCATTTCTTTTCTGTCCTTATGCTCCAAGGAATTTTCCTCCATATATTGTGTATTCACGGTATTTTCAAACAAGGTTTAGGATACCAATCACAAAAACTTACTGTGATTTCCCTGAAGGTCTCTGCAGTAACAACGTTCTCCTAACACTCAGAGTTGTTTGTAGCCATGAACGAAACTTAACTCTTAGGAGAGTTTTATATATTTACGGAATATTAAAAGTTGATTACGATAAAATAAAGTATTAGCTTAGATTTCGTTATCCACCAACAAAAAATAATACAAAGAAAATTTGGGAATCAGAAACCATATCTTGCTGTATAATTCTGTTACATAAATGACGATTTACCAGAATTTATAATTCCTGTTACATAAACTTCAGCCCCTTACTAATTATAATATTGAAATTTTAAAAGCAATGTTCAAATTACATTACAAACTATTGACAAAATAGGTTTAGATGACAACTAAGCACTTCAAAGCGTAGACAAATCCACTATCTGCATACATACTGCTTTTTCCTCTTTATGTATTTCTTTATAAAGAAGCATAATCTAACCTCACTAATAGCGCGTTTTGCGGACTTTTTCATTTGACGTATTAAAATAAGCACTAACAAGAAATATCATAAACATTGACGAAGTATTTGTGGTGCAACTACCTGATCCATACAAAAAGGTAATTTTTTCGATCTAGAGTCGGTACCGAGGAAACATAAGTCATTACTATTAATACGTTTCTTTGATGACATGCACTTTGCAGAAAGTTTGAACTTATACAGGGTTATTCAAAAAGAATGAACAGACTTTAAATATTTATTTCTAATGAACGACAAGAGATGGCGACACATGCGGTACATCACTTAATAGAGAAAAGTTCACAATTTCATTTTATGTGTTCAAAATGAGCACAAATTGTTATTCGAGGAGACCAGTGCTTTTCCGTTTGCATACGCAACCATCTTCTATGAATTTATTCTATCAATTGTAAATTATTTATGACGAGGCGGCTCGTTGAACTTAAAACGAAATGCACGCTGCAATGAAACAATGGATTCACTCTTTGCATAATGCAGCACACAAAACGACTTTTCCTGTGACGTCGCAATTTTTCGTAAACAAACACAGCGCCGCTGTAGGCACTGAATGCAACTAATATGTGGGGCTTAAAACTTTGAACCTCCCTCTATTCAGTGATGGGTCCAATGCCGTCCAATTGCCGTTCATTAAAAATGAATATTTAAAATCTGTTATTTCTTTTTGAATAACCCTGTACTTACAGACATTTAACCCGAATGTGTAATTCAAGTATTTCTAAGCTACGTGACCTTTCACTAAGAAGCATTTAAGAAGCATTATTTTTCATTGGTAAATTAGAAGTTGCTTAAACAGAAGCTAACTTAATTCAGTAATAATATTACCAGTTTTCCTTATAACTTCTATCTTCTAATATTTTAAAATTGTAAATCGAAAAAACGTAAATTCATCTAGTTCTTGTAAACTATTTCCTACTTTATGATGTTTGTAAAAATCATTAATACTGAATGTTTAGTACACTTCTGCCAATAAAATTCAGGGGAGAAATGAACAATTTGTAAAATTTACGAAATACAGAAAAAATGCATCGCGAACGTGGCAATTGTACTTCGAGTTATTGGACGTTTATTTTATTTCATTCTCTAACATGTCTCTATATAAGTTATCAAGATGTTATCAAGTGATGTTCCTTATTCTATTAAAATATGGACAAATTTAAAACATTAAAGTGACGTAAAACTACCTGTAAAACCTTTCAGCGTGCAATAAAAGTCTACATTCTAAGTTGATAATTATACTTTTATAAGGCTGTACTTCTGTTGCTCTACAATGAAGAAATCTGTATAATGCAGGACGATTTTTAGGTAGCTTTCGATGTTACATTCACAGTACTTTAACTACTGTTGTTTATTTCATATAGCTTCTAATGGTCAGTTGAATGGTCAGTAAAGGTTTAGATGATAGAGCTTATATTCTGAAGACAATAATTTGATATTTGTATATTGAGCTATGACTCTAACCAACTAACTGGGGTTGACAGTCCACAACCAGGTATATACTTAGCACCATAATTAAATAAATAAAACATGCACGCCTCTGTGGTGTGAGGGTAGTGTGTCTGGCTTACATCCCGAGTTCGAATCTCGGTTAGGGTAAGTTACCCGGATAAAGCTTTTACCCAGGTTTTTCCTTATCCTGAAAAGGTAACAAGTAGATAAATGACACCACTGAGTGTTATTTATATCATACCAAACTTCCAGTTAGCTAACTTCAACATTTCCTGGGAAAACGGGTAACAGTAAATGTTGTACCAATAAAATACTGTTCAAAGCAAAAATAGAGAAAAAACCCTCAGATGTATTTACAAAGTAAACATCACATTGTTTGGACATATTATGGAAACTGCCATATTTAGAAGTGGTGCCAATTTATAGAGCAAAGCTTTGCCTTTAAAGATGAGCTGAAATTGACTGTGTAATACAAAGACCATAGGAGTTCTTTTTCTGTGCAGTTTAAAATGGCAGTTACACTTGTTGGTAATTGTTGGTACAATTATAAAAATATATAAAATTAAAGAGGCAATTCAATTCATAAGACAAAAAAAAACTAACACTGCCATCTTGGGCAACTTTCGCAATGTAGCCTCTGATGTGTCAGCAACTTCCTTACTTTAGCTACTAAGAAAGCTGCTAATCAACATCATAACCGCCTTTGGTAGAACAGGTCGTCCTGCTGCACAGTTTTCAGTGTAAAGGAAAACTCCAACGAAGTCTTATCCAGGCTACTTATGCTAACGGAGATTCAACTCGGGTTCTCTGTATTACTGGGTTGACATGCTACCCATTGCGCCAAGGAACAGGGCAGGTTCATGCAAGTTAACCCTGACTTCATGCATACAAAGTTGTCTCACCAGAATTCCCTAATATTACAATGCGATGACCAAGGCAGGAGGAGAAGTAAGGCACATGTGGATAGATACATATTTGCAACTTTGTTTCATATCCATTGGCTGGTCATGTCAATGTGTCCATGGTATTGTATTATATTACTGTTCATGAGAAGTACTGCTTAAAATGTGCAAACGTTTAAACAAGCGACCGCGAATATTTCTGAAATCTTTAAAACCACAGGAAAGTATTTATCACTGCCTTCATCCTTCATGCTTTAGGCATCTTATTGTCCATGCCAAATGTTTTAACTTTTTCCATTATCTCTTTCCACATCCAGTACTTATTTCTACTTTCTCTAATAGTATAGTAAGTAGGGGAAGTATATTCCATTACATCCAAAAATTCGATACCGAGATTTCACAGAAAACACATGTTTTGAGGTGCACTGAATGCATATAAAGCATTTTTGGAAACGTACGTGTGTGTCTGTGTGTCTGTCTGTCTGCCTGTGAACAGCATTACTCAGAAACGAACAGTCGGATAAACACCAAACTTGGTATTTAGGTTCAACATCTTCTAAAGATGCAACATGAAGGTTTTAAAGAAAATCCTCCCAACCCAGATTACCCTTTATATGGAACATTTTTCGAAAAAATTAATTTTCACAAAAATTGCTCTAACGATTTTGATTAAAATATCATATATTTAAGATACTTTCATGACAAATAAAATGTATATCTTGAATTTTCTGGGAATTTCTCTAAAAGTATTCTTCATTGTGAACGACTTTTGCATAACTGGTAAACCATAAGAGAGAGACAAAAGTTTTACTACACCAAAAATGTAGATCGCGATAAAACACACAATTTATGTCATATACATTTTGTGTTGTTGAGTGAACCATTTTCGGGATATTGCTTGTTATTTCCTTAAATTTTCCAATACTTACACTTTTTCTCAAATGGGAATTCGCTATTCATTTTTTACTTTCTCTACTACGTGTAGTAAGTAGGGGAAGTATTGTATTCCACCAAAAAATTCGATACCAAGATTTCACCTGAAATATATGTTTTGAGGCCCTCTGAATCCAAAAAAGCATTTTTGGAAACATGTCCATGTGTGTGTGTCTGTGCGTGTGTCTGTCTGTCTGTTTGTTTGTGAACTGCATAACTCAGAAACGAACAGTCGAGAAATGCCAAACTTGGTATTTAGGTTCAGTATCTTCCAGAGATGCAACACGAAGGTTTTCAAGAAAATCCCCCCACCCCAGATTACCCTTTACATATAACATTTTTCGAAAATATTAATTTTCCCAGTAATGGCTCTAACGATTTTGATTAAAATATCATATATTTAAGATACTTTTATGACAAATAAAATGCATGTCTTGAATTTTCTGGGAGTGTCTCCAAAAGTATTCTTCATTGTGAAAGACTTTTGCATAACTGGTAAACCATAAGAGCATTTTACTACAAAAAACACGTAGATCGCGTTAAAATATACAATATTATGCATTTTTTTTTGTTGGGTGAACCATTTTCGACATATTGCTTGTTATTCCCTTAAATTTTCCAATACTTATACTTTTTCTCAAATGGGAATTCGTTATTCATTTATGTGTATGTGTGTGGGTGTGTTCTGGACATGCAAAGAGATTGGAATGCTCCACATAGCAATCAGCTCTTAAAAGATTTGATTGTCGCTTAAAGTCTACCATATTTCCCTTGCAGCTACAAGAAAATTAGCAATAAGATAGTTTCTGCAAATGTATATCTCGATTAACACGAAGTAGATGGAATATAAGCGTTTGTAAAAATAGTTTGTAAATGAGTAGAGAAAGTCATGTGAGTGCATCACATCAGATTTCTTCTATATAAATTGACATTCTGGGAGTAGTTTTCTTAACCTATTATTCTGCGCTTCTTGTTCATAAAATAAACGTTTAGAACTATACTACTTTATTCATTAATCATTTTTAATCTTTTAACTAAATTTGGATAGCCTCATTACTCTCTTTTATTATTTTCCATGGCAACATATCCTACTTCCATAGAGTAATCTGTATACTGACATTACTTTACAAGCTTTGTGTGATGCGCTTGAATATATGGTGTTTTAACTATAATGCAGTCATTTTTATAAAAAAGAATTCGAAAACTTTTCATTGTAAAGGATAGTTTGGGATGGGATGACTTTCTTGAAAATCTTCATGTCGCATCTTTGGAAGATACTGAACTTCAATACCAATTTAATTATTTATCAAACTTTTTCTTTTTTTTAATTATACTGTTCATTTAATCACAGACACGCACAGGGACCTGTTTTAAAAAATGCTTTTTGGGGTCCAGGTGCCTCGAAATATATATTTCTGGTGAAATTTCGACATCCAATTTTTGGGTGGAATGCAATCATCCTTCTACAGCTATTAGCTACAATAGATATTTTATTGTTAAATGTAAGTAGAATATGAAATATCAACTACACAACTAAAATATTCTAATGGCTTGACTATGCAATAAAGGCTTATGTTGCAATATCAAGAAATAACTTAGATCGTCTTAGAGGTTTACCGAATCAGATAAGAAAGCAGCATTTACATGGACACAGTAGATCCGTTGATGAAGTTCTGGTCGAGACATCGAAACCTTAAATATAATTCACCTTTCTAGAAATTTCTTTTTAAACAGCTTGTCTTGTTTTACTTTTTACGATACAGAGTTTGTCATTGTATTATTATGTTACAAGTATCGTTTTAAAGCTAAATCATTATGCCTGCACTCTATACCAATGAATACAGTCTCATAGCAGATATGCTTTCCAATTCTTATGTTTCTAAAACACATTCCCAAAAGAAACATATCTCCTGGGATCCAAAGTCTCACAGGAGCATATAATGTGCTGGGCTGTTTCAGCTTCTTTTTTTGCACAATTTGCAATCTAAGTTACCCTCAAATACTCCCATTGTTAAGATGCTTTTTCACAGAAGGATGTGAAATAATTGTTCTCTGCTGAAGTCTGTTACATTTAAGTAAACTTTCAGCTCTTTTCTTACATGGTTTTCTAATAAACATTTTACCATGTTTCTTTCCTGGAGTTTTAAGCCACATTTTATGATGTTCTGCTTTGGACCAGTTCTAAATGCACTCTCTTACTAAACATGGAGATGTTCTTCTGAGGCAGCATGCCCGGTAATAACCAGGTTTGAACATAATTTAGACAAACCAGCCCTGCTGTAACTGTTCTTTACATCAGCAAGGTAGTCTTAACTTCTTTCAACAAAACGGAGGAGTGATTGGAAGTCTGGAGGGCTTCCCATTACATCGACCATTCAAGTAATGCTGTGATTGAAAACTGGAATTTCCCACACCATTGTATTTATATCCTCCTTCAAACAGATGATGTGGGACACGCAGTAACCTGAGGAGGGTTTCGAAACTGCGACCTGCGGTTTCCAGGTGATTGGTAATTCGATGAGCCTGCATTCGATCGGAATTATCCAATTGCATCCGCGTGGAAAGCAGCGGTCGGCTGCAAACAAACGAGTGATCTTGTCTGCGTGCCAGCCTTTCCTTCTAATTAGCAACGCTCAAAATCAGTGCAAGAGTGTGTCAAGTATCACACGATAAAATACAAGTTCCTAGTAAATGGCTGGCCTCTTTCAATAATTAAATGATTTTCTGTTCTTTTGACTAAAAACAATCTGATGTTTGATAGTCACAGGACCTTCCCTATGCATTATCATCTACTTTGATGACTATTTCAGGAGATTATTTTTTACAAAGGCTTTTTTTCTCATCACTTCGTATTAATAGTTATATCGTTTCAGTTTAGATGACAGTAATACCTCTGCAATATATATTTTGTAGACTGAGGTAACAGTAAATTGTTCAAAATGGCATTAGATGTTACTACGTTAACATGGTGTATTAGACCAGGTTACGAATCCTAGGTTAGATACTGTAAGCCTTTAAAACTCAGATCATAGACTGTGGTACGCGACTGGACAGAGGGCGAACTATCGGAAATATAGTTACTATATCAAACCGAGAAGGAAAAGGCAGCAAGTTCCTTAACATCAGCTAATAGGAGAAGCAACACAGGGATACAGACTGAAACCTATATACCAAATGTATGACGGTTGTAAGTTTCTAAAGCTGGATTGTTTAATAATTATTTTTAAAGGGATTCTACTAGTCTCGGATTTCTCCTCAATAACGGACCGGCTTACCGCCGCTCCCACGGCACTGCTAAACGAATCCCTTTGTGCAGTAGCGTCGTACCGGCTGTCGTTTCTTCTATAGATCATTCTAACGATGCGAAGCAATACGAGCAGGTTACGCTTATATTTCAGTTTAAAAAAGTATTCAAAATGGCCCTGTGCACTATACAGAGTGGACCATTTAAGTTGAGACTGTACAATGCCTCCTAAACTAAGCATTGTAGAAAGAATGTCTTTAATAAAGGTTCTTGATGTTATGGGGAAAAGTAAATGCCATTAGTCGTGTTTTATTTGGAGGACTTTGTGATAGTCATTTTGGGATCAATTCCAATGATGAGATTCAAAAGCCGTTAGTGGGAGAAAATGAACAAATAAGACCATATCGATCTGCGATGCTGCAAAAATAAAAATATTTTTAGGAAGGTTTAGGAGAAGGCAACTACCCATTGATCAACTCATCGTCATCATCATCATCATCGTGCTAGTTTACCAAGTATGAAAATGACAGGGAAATCCGCATATTCCAGTAATGAAACCGAAATTCATCACTCTGAGTTTCCTTAAGAACTGAATTTTCAGAACAGTAGAAACTCCATGCTGACACAATTTCGTTATTACAGACAACAATTCATAAGCAAATATAGTTTGTTATACATAGAAGATCTAGTAAAGATTTATTATATAACACTTCTAAATAAAACTCAATTCAGTAATATATTGAGATTCTGCGATTTATTTTCCGACTAGAAACTACCCCTTTAGGACAGGAATTTTACATGAAATATGTCCTATACTCTCAGTGGAACTAAGTGTGATTGTTCCAAGTTTAAATGCAATGTACGACTCTAGGATAGCTTTATTATGCAAGCTATGACCACTTTTTAGACCAAAATCCTTATCCTAGGTCCCAGATTATGAAAATCCATACTTATTAGTTCATTGTGTCATTTTAGGGCCTTTTTTCGATTTAACGTAATTTTATCACGTTCTTGGTCGTCCTATCTTTATTCAGTTATTATCTTGAATTCAGATTCAGTAGAAAAGGTTTTGTTTATTGACATTTATAAAAGGTTAGCTTTTCAGACATCAGAAATGTTTCTATTCGACAGAGAAACAAGAGTGTAATTTTGTACTTGCGTTCTTGGGAAAAAGAAATCAGAATCCAATTTAACGATTAGTATGGAAAGGAGTGCTTGGAGGCGGAATGTGGCAGTTAGGTGAGCAGGTATCGCTATAGTTTAGAATTCATGTCTCACACTAGGAATGAGACAGGTCAGTTTTCCCGTTTTTGCCTTAATTATTGCGTACAATTAGGTTGCTGTTGTTCTATGCGTCATGACATGTCATGATGTAGGCCCTCTCCATCCGCTATGCATTTTGTATAGCCTGAGAACCGAAGAGGGTTTTGTAAGACCCGCTTCAAAAATAATTTTATTAATTTTTTTTTCATATTATTAAAAGAGTACACGGAAAAAAATATATTATTAATTTCTAAATTGTCCCGTTGTTATTCTTAGCCAACTTTTCTGCGAGTGTAGAAATTATATGTTCATGTATAAATTAATTTGTAATGTTCTCTGCACTAATTTTAATGCATTCAATAAATCTCGGTTTTGGGTCATTCTTCTACCTCACTTTTTAACAACTTTAGAGCCATTCTGTAGGTCATTTTTCAAACATTATTAGGTCATCAAATTCCGTTCTTCGTTATTACTAAGCTTATTAGTAGAGTACAGTACCAATTTAAAATAAACCTGTACAATATTACAACCTTCCAATTTTCACTTCTGCTCTACCTTAAGCTTCCACAAAATGTTTCTCAAGTTCGTTACAACATAAGGTCCTTGAGCTGCAGTCTCTTGGCCCACAACTTAACTCGGCTAGCAAAGTTTGCAGACGATGTGAACAAATATTTACCGGAGCCCTTACGTTGCTCAACAATGTATAACTCTGTGAATAACTTCCACGGAGGAAGTGGTGCAGATAAAAAGTCCAAAACGAGTTGAATTCCCAACCGAGAAAGCAATGGACGACATCACTTTTGCGTTAGAAAACTCGCCACGTAAATATTCTGGACATCAGCTGAGGGAAACCTCTGGTGCTGCACTCGCAGCTAAAAATGGAGGTATTGAATAAATAAAACGTTACTTGTACGACTGCTTACAAAGGGAAAACCTCGGCGAGGATTAGGCGGTTCGCTTAACACAGAATTCATGAACGAACTGATTTCCCATAACGTTGCAGTCAGCCATAAAGTACTCTTATAACTCTGCTAATAAAGTGTACTGTGTGCTTTTTCGAGAAGTAAAATAAGCATTTAAAATCTTACAACTACTTCAGATAAACTAGAAATTTGAATAATTTCTTTTTTAAATTCCTCATTACTCGTTTAATAGGAAATTAGGATTATACAGTTCAAATATCGTGGTGTTTTATTTTATAAAAGAAAATATTTTATTACTTTTATGGGCTCTTCTTCATTTCCTTGTTGTTGCAAAAATTACCAATTTCATTACATTTTATATCATTATACACAATATTATACACGATTTCAGCTTAAATAAAGCATCTTTTGAGGTCCCCTTAAACACATACCGCCAAAATACGCTTAGTAAACAGTGAAAACGCTTTAACCTGGGGCCTTTCACCAAAAATTCTATATACCGGAGTGAGGCCAAAAGGTTTTGCAGCTAAAATATTAAATTTAGTTACCCCGACATAAAAATTGGGGAGCGTAACTGCAGTGGCAGCGAGAGGACTAGGAACTTGGCCGCACAAATTTAAATCAGTCGTGGGATATTCATAACAAAATACATTTAAATTCACAATTATCACATTACCTGTGGTTTATTATAAATTTTCCTTGGTGCCACTACATCGTACACAAAAGATTACAGAACAAACATTGGAGGGAGATGTTCCACACACACACACACACACACACACACACACACACACACACACACACACACACACACACACACACACACACACAACACGCATTCGTACATACAACCTTGAAGACATACACGACTGACCCACGCTACTACTAGACTGACGCCACTCGAACAAAGAAGCTAATCCCTCTACTTGCCTCACTCCCATTCCTCTCACCATCCTTTGGCCAGAAGGTGGAGAGAGAGAGAGAGAGAGAGAGAGAGAGAGAGAGAGAGATGTCGCGCCGGACGAAATTCAAACTCCAATCAAAATAATTAGTTCAACAATATCATGATTCAAAGCAATAATGTGTCCGACGCGACAATGCACAATATTTTATAATTACAAATTTGCATAAATACCAAAGTTTGTACTTAAGTTCTATTCTTAAATTTTATAGATATGATGACAAATATATATCTTTAATTTTTTGAACTGAAAAGTTTAATGCCATAGCCAGGATTTGAACCACGGATCTCTCGGTCTCCGTCCACTGAGCTACCATTGCTACATGCCGGTAGGACATTCAGTCGTCTGATTCTACCTTTCTAACCTTGTCCAAAACACGGCGTCTGTGGAAGTTGTTTTGCTGATATATGAGCAACAATAATACGAGGCGTGTTATTAAAGGAAGTAGCTGCAGCCGCCATTTTGTGCAATCACTTCCTTCATTCAATAGGAAGCCAGACGCAGCTGTGACCCTTGTCAGTGATTCGTTTTTTGAATGCCAGAAATGTTACACCAGCACACATTCAGCGCCAATTGTGTGAGGTTTATGGGAAAACAATAATGAGTGACAATACCCGGCCACACACAGCCAAACAAACTCAAGATCTGATCGCATCATTTGTTTGAAAACACTTCGACCACCCTTCCTACAGTCCGGATTTGGCACCAAGCAATTTTCATGTTTCTTCATGTGAAGAAATTTCTTAGTGGAAAACATTTCAACGACGATGCTGTTGTGAAACAAGAAGTGCAGACTTGGCTTTCATCTCAGGCGTCATCATTCTTTGACGACAGCATACAGAAACTGGTTTCCCGTTACAAGTGCCTGCAAAACGGCGGTGACTGTATAGAGAAGTAGTGCAGAGGGTAAGTTAATGAATAATAATAAGTATTCAGAAAACAATGTTCTGTTATTTTTTCAAAGATTATCGATACTTACTTTAAAAACACGCCTCAAAAAATTCACAATATCAAAATATAATTTCTATTAGAATTCTTTACTGTTGCTTTTATGCGGTTTTTGTCTCCTGTTAAAATCTGACCTATAGGGAGTCTCCAACAGAAACGCAAGCCAATTAAAAGCGATGCAAATTGATTATTGGAGAAGTAGCTATATTACCAAACTTTATAAAATGCGAAATGAAAGCATGTGAAAGCAGATGCAATTGGCAGTGTTTGGACATTTACAGATCAAATTCTGCAACAACGAGGATGGGAAATATATGAAGTTTGATGCAGTAATTTGTATCACAAATTATTTAAATGTAAAGAGTGATTATAGTATGAATATACATTATTATGTGACATTGATTTGAGATGTTTGTTGATTGTAATTATTGTTGGGAAGTAAGTTTATACTGCCTTACTGAAACTGACAATAATAGCGTGCAATAATGCAGCGAGGGGGTGAGCTGTTTATCATTATTGGAAACGAGGAAGTTACGTAATATTGGCGCGTTTTTCTTTTAGAATCTTCTGGAACATTTCCCTAGAGCATATGTATTCATAATTTTTATTGGATATTAAAATAGGCGCTAATGTTGGCGCGTTTTATTAGCCAATTGCAGTTCAGTTATAATCTTTAGTCATATCTGGGTGAAGGAGTATAAAAAGAGTAGGTTAGAGGTAGACCCTGTCAGTTCAACAAAATTCTTTTGTACACTACACGTCGCATTCCCGTCAGTTCATCGAAAGTATTTGTACGGCACACTTCGGATATCAATTTGCAGGTTACGCGTAACAGAGTTATGAAAAATCTCAAGTGTTATAAAGTTAATTATACAAAAAGTTGAAGTACGCGAATTAAGAATTATCAGTAATGAAGTTATTATAACAGTTTCAGTTTGGCGAGTGTCAAGATCAATGTGTAAATGTGATAGTTAACGTGTTCGACAATAAAAGTGTAAAACAAATTTCTTCATCAGTGTTATCTTTGGATAAAAGATTCCTTTCCGTTTACACAACCTGTATAAAGAGAAGTGCTCGACCAAAGGATAATAGCTAGCCGGAGGACAAAGAACCAAAATTAAATAAAATAACAGTAGCATTCTTTCAAACAAAAAAACTAATACTGCCGCAAATTGCTAACACCAGATGGAGCTAACAAACCTAACAAGTGAATCACGTCACAAGATGGCTTCAACGCCTGAAGTAAACACAAATACACAAACATTATAAGTAATAAACTCGCAAATTGGCTACCAAACGTGGGGCTCAATATATAAATACAACATAAAACACTCGCAAGTTTATGGCGTTTCCCTAGACAACTCTAAACAGGACAGCAGAACAGCATAGCTATCAATAGGAAGAACAATACTGCATTATAATAAATCCTACTGTTTGCTTTGAAAGAGACCTAAAACAGGAAGAAGAGGTACGTTTAGAAAATATGTCTTACATTCACATAACCATCTCTACTTCCTATCGTTTATTAGTGAATATGCAAATTATTCTTACGAAAATTCATTTCTCTACTTCATTTTAAATCAGATAAACCTTTGCAGAAATAGCTACATTACACATTTCGTTAGGATACAAAGGGAACAGTGATGGTCAAATGTTTAAAAACTGGATACTAAACGCTGGTCTTAAAATTCCATACTATTTCCATGCAATCGCCAGAAACAACTGAAAATTCATGAAAATTAAAAGGAATGACAAAGTATTGAACAAATCGAACCATTAATAACGGATATCTCGGTAATGGCTGATGCCACGAAAAAAGCTATTTCAAACAAATTGTGTCCCACATTTTTTGTGTAGTAAGTTTTGTCTATCGCTTAAGGTTTAGCAGTTATACAAGATTATACAAAATTTCTTCCGAATAAAGACGCCTACATAGCCTTTTTCGGAAAATTCAAAATATGCATTTTATTTGTAATGTAAATATCTTTAACATATATTATTTTAATCAAAATCGTTTGAGCCATTTTTATAAAATAAAAAAATGCACAAAATGTTCCATTTAAACGGTAATTTGAGGTGGGAAGACTTTCTTGAACATCTTCGTGTCGCATCTTGGATACTGAACCTAAATGCGAAGTTCGGTATTTAACCGACTTTTAGCTTTTGAGTTATTCTGTTCACAGGCGCACACACGGACCTTTTCCTAGAAAATGTTTTTTTTTGGATTAAGCGGCCCTCAAAACATGTATGTCCGGCGAAATCTCGGTATAGTATTTTAGGTGGAATACAGAAGCTACCTTCTTTACCGACTAGGTACGTGGAAGAGAAAGTCAAAACAGTAAATTGTGAATGAGCCATGAATTCCATTCTTGTCAGTTAAGTTCATAATCCTAGACTACTAGAGATCTTCCGTTTGGAGCAAGGGACACCTTTCCTAAATACTTCAAAATAGTTAAGAAAATCTAGATTTTAAATTTAAATTTCAGGAATTAAAGAAGATTCTCTTAAAGATACTGAGAGACTCAATAAAATATTACATTCCCATTTATACCTCAAACAAAATTTACATATATAAGATAATTATTTCCAATAAACTCTGCAAAAACAAATATTTTAACAGAAATGACTGGAATATGATTATATTAAAAACAATTGTTAATAACTAATATATTTTATTCTCAAAGTAATCTGCAAATAACATTAAAACATTCTTCAATTTCTATGTATTCTGGATCGATGTGGTCAAATTTACAGATGATTTGTTAATAAATATTTCACTCTAATACTACTTAAGGTAGAAGTTTAAGTTGGTATGGTCATCTCAGAAGAATGTCATCCAAGAGGTGGCCATTAAAACTATTTAATTGGCAACCTCCTCGACGGAGAAGAGAGGAAGACCACGAAAAGAGTGGAGTGATGGCGTAAGACAGTCCATGAAGACAGACAAATGACGGATGATGATTGAAAGGATACAGGAAGATGGAAACGTGAAAATAGTTAATTATGAAATGCTTGAAATGTATTTCTCAACAAAAAAGAGGCGAAAACGAAAGAGGGAGCGCTCTTATTTCGTATATCTACGGCGATTTCATATATCAGCTTTGTATTAACACATGAATTCAGTTTTAGAAAAATGTATACCTACCTTTCAGTTTATAACTCTTAAGCCTACAGATATTCACAAAACGTAAAGTTTTTGTCAAGTATGCTAAAACTAACATTAAATTAAATGTTTTATAATACTGAGCAGACATTTTTTCAGCTGTTGATAAAGTTCTGTACCAATTTTCCGTGCACGATGGCACTCTGATTCCATGTTCAGGAAAGCAAAACTGTTTTCTCACCTCTTTCCGCGGCTATAAGATCTCTTCCGCCGGCTGGATAATAGAAGAAAGTCTGTACTAGAACATACTAACAAGACTTTGCATTTGTAATTCTTCACAAATTTCTCTTGTCTTTCAACCCGAAAGTGTTAATAATGGTATAAGCATTATTTGATAAAATTTCATAACTATTTTCCTCCAGACGCCATTCTCTATAGTTCGTTTCATCATACC
The DNA here is from genome assembly GCA_030765065.1 of Deroplatys truncata. NCBI lineage: Eukaryota > Metazoa > Arthropoda > Insecta > Mantodea > Mantidae > Deroplatys > Deroplatys truncata. The sequence goes on along the minus strand of CM060978.1, from coordinate 211,559,319 downwards.
CAGGAGCAGTTGAAATCTGAAATTTGTTTCTTGGTCACTTATCTGGTTGCATATAATGTTGCATTCTACATAATAAAAATTTGAGAGCTGCTCTAAATTAACACGATTAACTGCAACTTTGGTTCCTTGTGTTAAGACCCATTGCTATGTAAACTGAAATAAAAGCTAATGAAACAATCTGACTTCGGCTAAAATCAGTAAGCAGGTCAAAGTTGCCAACCAGCTGTCATGTGGCCTACAAATGGCAGCATAAAATTATCTTGAGCTGCCCTTTTGTTTTTTTTCTTTCTTTTCTTTTTATTATTTAACGCCCGTTCTTACTGAAAACCACACCACAGGCAGATGATGCATGAAATGGAATAATAATTGGGAAAGTAAATTTTCTATGGAAGTTTCAGGCCTACTTTTATGGTACTTCCCAGGTCAGTTATGAGAATTGAGGAAAACTGCAAAACATCTCAATCAACGGAGAAGCCCCTGACGGATTTGAACTCCAGATCTCCCATTCACAAGTCCGTGCCTTAATGATCTCATCTACCCTTGTCGGCCTTGAGCTGCCTGTTATAGATTCGGGTTTCTTAAGTCGGTCCCAATAACCCCTTTTATACATGAGCTCGTCCCCAATGTGTCCCCTTATGTACATGAGGCCGTCCCCAATGATTACATGAACTGGCCCCTAGGTATGCACAGGTATAAACATTTTCATTCGTATTTTAAAGAGACTTATTAGGACTGCCAGGCTATTATTATTAGTACTAGTATGGTGAAAATGTTTTGATACCAATGCGTACTTAGTGCAGAGCCAATTCATCAAATGTTGAAATCTAAACAGGTAAAAATTTAAAAGCTACACATTTCTTGTTATGGCATGCGTTTCGTATTCCATTATTGTACGTAAAATAAACGTCTCTTTTTCGTGGCTTTTGTTGCCTTGTTTGTTTGTTTTTCTGATCTCATTAAAATATACGTGTAACTGGAATGTTCTTTAAAACTTCAATTAATTGAAGAATGTCTGGGTGCGGGTGATACAATAGCCCATTCAATTTAGCATGTTATTTCAATTTCCCAATTATTTGTGGTGCGGACGGAACTTTCGGAGAATTGTGCCCATATTTCTGGAGGGACGATACTGTCTCCATCTATGTAATATTGTAACACGTAGTCACAGAAAGCTTCAACTCGTCATTTGGCATTCGGGAACAAAACTCTTCATCAAAACTGTCACCTATTTCTTGTGTATCCAACAGAGGTAAACCAAAACGGTTCTTAAGAAAATTACTAATTTCGCTGTTCTTTTCTTGGTATGCCCTGCTTAAACTCAGTACTTGAATTTTCTTCCACCAGCTCTGAGCTAAGTGAAAGCGATATTCCTTAATAATGGCAGAAGTCCAAACATCAGACACACCAATATGAGCAGCTTGTTCAAAGTCACAAAAAATATATGATGGTGAAACATTCTGTCCGTATTTCAAGCATGCATCCACTGTGTGTTTGAATAATTGCGCATATATTTGTTGTTTATTTGGTAGGAGGAAGAAAACCAGTGGTGCATAAACTATCTGCTCCGTTCTTCCATGGATTGCGTAATACTGGTGAAACATGTTTGGACTGCTCTAAATGTACTGTCCAACTTATACAACCATTCGTAATTGCTTTTGGTTGTGAAGCCCGCAATATGACTCTCCCTATCATTTAGGAACATAAAACGTTCGCCATTGTTCGTAATAATATCAAGTGAATCTAGTGCGTCACTAGTTTCTTGTAAAGTTTTAGATAGCTTAGAATATACCTTACCTCTTGCGTGATAAATGTTTTTTATCAGAGTGGCGTTATATGTCAACTCTCGTAACAATTTTTAGGCCGCTCACATGAATCATCGGTGGCTTTTGTTTACACAGAGTTAATTAACTTCTGTCTGTTGAGTACACCTTCACAGGTTTTGTCACGGTTAGATTGTGTAAAATTGTCTATCACTTCCTTTTTTTCATTTACTTTTACACTTACATGTATATTTTCAACAAATCCATCTCTCAGTTCCATTCGCTAAACATTTACTAAATTTGAATTTGTAGCCTGATATCACAAAAAAGGTTCTCCCATGTTGACTAAGCATAACACTGGCTGTCACCAATAGGGTTCATTTTCCGTTATATGACTATCTCACACTGACGCGTAAAACGTACTGCACACAGAGTAGCAGGTAAAGCCGTTCCAAGTTGTGTGGCGAGTTCATACACAGCGTAGCAGATAAACAACTGGCGCGCGGGGGCGAGTTCAATTACCTTTATTTTCTTACCACCCATAGTCTGGACTGAGTTCATTAGTAGCCTATAGATTATCCCTTGAAAGTATACGTTTTCATTTAGACCGAATGAAATCCCGAGAAAAGCTCCTAAAAGGAAAAAAATGAAGAAAACACCTTTATGGCAGCGTTTGAGAAATAAAAAATATAAAAGTATGTATTATGGCTATGGATAATAATATTGCTCACATCATTTCTCGACCATTGTTTCCTCAATGGAAAAACTCTGGGAGCAAAATAATATAATCCTCTCTTAGGGTGCTTATATCAATTTAAAATATATTAGGTTAAACCAATGCGAAGAAGATAAAAATCTGTAACTTTCCATTAACTTAACTACGATATAATTTAACTCGCTTTTATTTAGATTTATATTTAGTGTATAATGCTTTATACATTATTTATTGAGCGAGAGGTTGTGGTCAATATATACTAAAATTAAATTGATTATCTTTATGCTTATTAATCACCTCGTACATAGCAGGTACAGAAAGTATTGATTGCACTCCACCCAAAAATTCGATACTGAGATTTCACCGGAAATACATGTTTTGAGGCACCTTGAATAAATCAAAATCACTTTATAAAAATGTCCGCGTGTGTGTGTGTGTGTGAACAGCATAACTCAAAAATGAAAAGTCGGATATATATAAAACTTAGTATTTACGTGCATTACCTTCCACAAGTGTGACACGAAGATTTTAAAGAAAATATCCTACTGCAAACTACGCTTTACATGATGTTTTTGAACATTTTTTTATTTTCGAAAAACAAGGCTGTAACGATTTGGATTAAAATACATACCGCATATGAAAGATACTTACATGATAAATACAATGTATGTACTTTTTGGGAATAGCCTGTAAAGTCCTCTTCATTCGGAAGGAATTTTGTATAATCTTGTGTAACTGGTAAACGTTAAGCGATAGAAGAAAACGTAACTGCACAAAAAACGTAGATCTCTTTAAAACACACAATTTATTTTACATACATTTTTTGTAGCCTCACTCACTTCCCAGATATCGTTATTAATGTTCCGAATTGTTCAATACTTTGCATCCTCTAAAGAGCCTAACGGTTTTCAATTGTTTTTCGCAATGTTATGGAGGTAGTATGAATTTTCAGGCCAGCATGGAGCGTTCAGCTAAAACATTTACTATTGCTATTCCCTTTGAACTTATAATCACACGTGTAATGCAGCTATTTCCGGAAAGATCTACTTCGATTAAAATGAAGCAGAAAGGAGGAGGAAAACTTTCATAAGAAAAATTTGTATACCCACTAATAAACGATATATGGCAGAGAAAGTCATACTTATGTAACATTTACTTGCTTGCTTACTTACTTAGTCGGCTTACTCTCCTCGTAGGTACAACCTACACCTCCTAGGACTTACAACCGCGCCTAGTGTCACAGGCTTGTAGAGAAGAAGATGAACATTGAATCAGCGAATGAAGAACTCGGAACGGGAGATCAGCTCATAGGCAGTATGAAAGTGAGAGAAGAAGATGATATGATATGAAATGAAGGCGATATGGATGAAAGGAACCTGATGATGGAGCAATTGGTGAAATTGGAGAAACCGGAGAAAATCCGCCCAGACACATCTTCGTCACCATAATCCCACATGCGGGTCGGTGGGATCAAGCCCGAGCCGCCTTGGTGGAAGGCGGGCGTCTAACCACTCGATCACGGTGTCGCCAAATGTAACACAGCAGATTCTTTAAAAAATAGTTCCTGATGCTTCATCAGAAACAGTACTCCTTAATCTAAGAATATTGCTTTTATGGTGATGATGAACCCTGAGAGAACTCTTAAAGAGGCCTTCAAGCAGGACCTTAGATCCCTTTGGGCGTCATATCCTAGGCATTACTCCAGTCCAATAGTTCGAATTAAACGGACCGCGCCCTTGATATGTCCCTTCTTATCTCCAAAAAGAACCCTAGGATACATGTCCATACATAGCAAAACCTTCGCATTGACTAGTATATATACTATGCTCTGAGGTCTCAAAATACCTCACAATTTTTTACATAAAGGGTCTTCTATAAGCCCCATTGTAGAGAAAATATCTGCGCAAAGTGTTGTGGCCGGTAAGATAACCTATGAGCTTAGATCTAGTCAAATTTAGGAGAAACTCGCTCATTTTCCGGTCAGGCTCCGATTTAAAAGCATGGGCCTGCCTGGTGATGGTTTGCTTTCCTCATATTTCAAGATGAACCCTTGCCGTAATCTCAGTTATTTCATACTTGATAGTTCTGATCGACACAGAAGGACTCCGGCCCAATAAAATCAAGTCTCGACTCCCTCTTCGCAAGAGTGTTTGACATCTCATTTCCTCTAATACCAGCGTGCTCAGAAACTCAAGAAGTGTAACTGGACAATTGGCACAGAGTCTATCCAACACCCTCTGGCATTGCCACATGAATCTGAATATGCTTTAACCCCCTAAAGCCTTCCAAAGCTATCCGAGGAGATGTATAGAAGGCTGCAAATGTTTTCCGGCGAACCAGGGGGTGTAGAGAAAGAAAGGGAAGGAATGTCTTCTCGACTAGTCATGCTTGGGTATAGCCGACAGTAAGTGCAGCTCAAAGTCACTTTTACTTCTGTGTATGCTCGTGTAATTCAGCGACCTGGCTCCAAGAGGAAAGAAGACGAAACTAAATACTTTTCGCTTTACTAGATCTATTCAAGCGAAATAAATGAATATGTTGTCTAGAACTCAAATATTGCACTCTTTATGCGGAATCTTCAGAACTTTAAGAAGCATTATACAGTAATTTTCTTAAGAAACAAGGTTCACATAATGTAAAACTTGTTTTTAATTGTTGCTACTACTACTACTACTACTACTACTACTACTACTACTACTACTAATACTACTACTACTACTACTACTACTACTAATAATAATAATAATAATAATAATAATCGTTTCATAATTATCACCAAGAGACTGTTCTACGCGCACTCCGAAGCAGAGGTTATTTATTATCTTGAATATAAGTTTGGTTTGCTTTTTAGTTTTCATAGAGATGGATCACAACGTTTAGCGCTAAGTTTGCAGCCTCCGACAGTTGGCACATTCACTTCTGATAATATCCAAGTAAAGTAATATTAATGTCAAACTGCTGAAGCACTTTGAGTTCAATTAAGTGCAACATTCAGTTTTCTTCAAAATTAGATATATTTTGCGTTTGTTACTGAAAAACGAATATAGATGGCTTTATTTAAAACATAATTCCTTCTTCACACACTCACAAGACAAAGGAAGAAAACCCGTGCCAACAGTATAGTGGAAGTAGACTAAAAACACCTATTGTATCTAAAAGGAGAAAATATTAATAGATACGAGGAAACAACATTTAACGCAAAATATGCAGTTTCTATATAGTTATTCTACTCGGTGGACTAGCGGTACCGTGCTAGCCTCTAGTTCCCAAGGTGGCAGGTTCAAACCCGGCGGAGGGCGATGGATTTTTTCGGGCGTAAAAATCTTTAGCACGGCTTCCTTCGGAAGGGAAGTAAAGCCGGTGGTCCCGTGTCGTAGATTTACGGCACGTAAAAGAACCTCAAGCCTGATAAAGAGGCCTCTGAGCGTAATTACCGGTGTTTCATGCCCAATATAGAATGGGACGCTAAGAACCATAGTAGTTAAAGAGCGTCCATAAATAAAACTCAATTTAATTTTAAGGGTAACATACGCTAAATTTTCAAAACAGAGATCCGAAAATGTTAACGCAGAACGGTTTATGCGCTTTTGTTGCAATTGGTTCATTTCAAAGCACACTATTCAGAAAATTAAATTGCTGAATTCTTAAAATGCTTCTCTTCCCTGGTCTGAAATGGAATGGGATGTGTAACGGAGGGGACTCGACCCCGATCCAATGAATAAGGATATTGTGCTTGTGCCCCTTGAGGGGGCGATCCTGGGAGGAAGGTATACGGGCGGCCGGAACCAGGACTGACGGCACAGCAACGACAAGGTACCTAAAGTTTCCAGACTGCCCCGACAGTCCGGCAGGCAAACCGGAGACCCCACCCCACACAGAGGGTTCAACGCCCTCCAAGAGGCGGTCACCCGGGCAACCAGCCGAAGACCGAGAGACGGATGAGGTTACACAGAGAGCATCCTTTCTCCTTGCCATGCCGCACTGGAACACCATCGCCGACACTTCCGACCCTAAAACAGACCTAACGGGATTAAGGATGGATGAAATGAGGAATGGAACGATATTCGGGGGCTGAGAGAATCAGCATTCGCCTGATGACCCAGGAAAACTCTCGAAAAACCCCATTGGTGGGCGGTCGCCGGGAAGCAAACTAGAGATCTTCTGAATTCGAGTCGCACGCGTTACCGCAGCGTCACCTGGACGGAAACTGGAAGATCGGTAGTTAAAATCTCGGCTATGACTGAATTTTTCAATCTGATTCTATCTTTCCAACCTTGTTCTACACACGGCTTGAGTGAAAGTCTTCTTGTTAATTGAGATGAACTGCCATTACAAACTTCGTTGTAAGTATAAGAAGAATGAAGTAACTCAAACGATAGTCAGACTTTTATGCGGTGTCTGACACTGCGCGCTCTTTACATTACCACGAGAAAAATCTAATGTTGCATTTACGTAACTTTCTCTTCTCTTCATTCTACAAATTAGTTTTAATAAATATTATTTTTCTGTCTAGTGTTTGTAATCCAGATAAACTTCCAATTCACATTTAGCCCATCTCTTGTGTGGGGGTCTGTTTCACAATCAAAACGTCCCGAGTTCTAATCTCGGTTAGAGTGAGTTACTTGGATAATCTTTTTCCCAGGGTGTCCTCTTATCCTAAGAAGATGAATGTCACGTAACTCTAAACTCTAGGGACCTCGAGCCCATTTGAGCATCATTTTAGCCATTTCGTTCATTCACCGTCCGTAATGGCCTACCCGGTTAAAAGACTTTAATTAAATACCAAAAGAAGAAGTTCACATTTACACATTTCGTTGTAGTATACGTAGATAAAGGGACAGTCACAATTTCCAAAAGCATGTCACTACGTGATGCCTTGAAATTCCATGCTGTTTGCATGGCCGCGACAAAAACAAAACGAATAGCGACTTCTCAGTTACAAAAGTATTCAAACCAATACAAAAAATACCTGGAAATAGTTAATCTCAAAAAATATATGTTTGACAAACTGTGTGCTTTAACGGAGTCTGCATTTCTTGTGTAGCAAAATTTTGTCCATCTTTTACGTTTACCAGTTATACAAAAATCATTGAGACTGAAAAAGACTTGAGTGGTTCTTCTCAGAAAATTCAAAATATATATTTCGTTTGTCATGAAAATATCTTAAACAGAGAGCATTTTAATCAAACTCGTTAGAGCCACTTTTGAGAAAACAACAAATTTCGAAAATTTTTCCATGTAAAGGGTTGTTTGGGGTGGGGAAGATTTTCTTGAAAATCTTTGTGTCTCAACTTTGATAGATGCTGAACTTAAATATCAAGTGTGGTACTTAATAGAAGTTATGTTGTTCACAGACACACAAGCATATGGTGCTTTTGCTATAAAATATGTGTTGTATTCACATGACTTTCTCTATTTACTCTTCCGCAAACCATTCTTGCAAAGCTTATTCTTCTTCGTCACTTATTTACACAATTCGTTGTAGGTATAATAGACGATATTAAGCTAATGCGATAGCCAAATCCCTCAAAGCTGATGGCTGTGTATAGCTTTAGATTGGTTGGCTACGGAGGAGACCCGGCACTGATTTACATTTTTTTTTTTTTTTTTTTTTTTAAATGGTGTGGCCCCTCCTCCGCCACACCAGGTGACGATCATCCGAAAGGGATCTACATCGCCTCCCCTACCATGCACTAACTACAGCTAATGGATGGGAGAGGGAGTGGTGCTAGTGGTGCCAGGTACCGCTTGCGCAACCTGGGGTTAGTGGGTAACTCTACGAAAGACGCCGGCCTACCAGGGGGTAGACAGGCAGAGGTGGATCCAGGGCCATCACTTGGCTCGTGGCCCAGTGCTGGTGCCTGGTGTATGTTAGTGAGGTATTCATGCTCATGCAGGTGGAATTTTGTGTTAGGTGTCGTGCTTAGTGATAGAGTAGAAGTGACCATGCTTACTTACGTGTCGGGTCGGTGCCGTCGTCTCTGTTGGTGTGGGTTCGTCCTGAAAGGAAACATAGAATGTGAGTTTCAGTTACCTATTCGTGTTCCATGTTAGCGCGGTGGTCGTCATAGGGGCGTTCAGTCCTCATGGCGGGATAAGATGCATTAGGTACTGTGTGACAGGGTCGGGGCCAGTTTGCTTGGTGATGGGAAGAGATCTGTCAAAAAGAGACAGGGGTCGTTTGTGCTTGTCTGCTTCTGTAGTGTACTGGCCTAGGCCTTGTATCAGAGTGTTATGGTGGGTTTTGGATCGTCTGTATAGATCGTAGGCGAGTTTCTTAATAAATTCCTCTATTGTGTGTAGTTTGAGTTCGTCGTGCAGTATGTCTGCGGGTGTGCTCTTTGGTACTCTTGAGGCCATTCTGATTATTTTGTTTTGTATCGTCTGCAGCGTGCGTATGTGCGAGGGGGCACAGTGTCCCCAGACCGGTGCCGCGTATGTCATTATCGGTCTGATTAGGCTCTTGTACAGTGTGATGCTAAGGGCCGTGCTTAGTTCCGTCTTTCGGTTGGATATTATGCATACACCTTACAAGGGGGTGTCTCCGGGAGGAAGGATAGGCGGAGGAGACACCGGGCGGCCGGAACCAAGAGTGACGCACAGGAAAGGCGGGGTCTCTAAATTTTCAGATAGCTACTCCCCTTCAGACGGACAGGCAGACCGGGAACCTAACCCGGACAGAGGGGATCCAACGCCTTTCAAGGGGGTTAGGATACCCCGAAAGCCGAGGAACGAAGAGTCATAAAGAGCATCCGTTTACCCTACCAAACTTCACCGAAACACAATCGCCGACACTTCCAACCCTGAAAGATGAAGGGAAATGATAATGGAGATGAAATGGAGGGACAGGAAATTTGGGGATGTGAGTATCCTTTCCAACATTCGCCTGGCGACCCAGAAAAAACACCAATAAAACCATGGGTCAGCAAGGTCGGTCACAGAAATCGAACCACGACCTCCCGAATGCTAGCCACAGACGTGATAGCTTTGATATTCCTTTCTCTTTGTATGAACACGAGAAAGAAAGAAAGAAAGAAAGAAAGAAAGAAAGAAAGAAAGAAAGAAAGAAGGAAAGTTAGAAAGAATGAAACAAACAAAAACATTAGCTATTTGCAGTTGAGAGAAGTCTAAAGGATTTGAAAATTCAAACTAATATCAATGAATATTTCAGGATAGGTAAAATATAAAAATGTTATTTGACATAAAATTAAAAATGTTATTTGACATAAAAAATAAAAACTGTATTTGATATAAAATTTGTGCTTTATCAAGATCTACATTTGTTGTGCTGTAAGATTTTGTCTCTCTCTTACGATTTATTAATTATCAAATGTCATTCACAATAAAGACGAATTTCGGACTGTTCTTAGAAAATTAAAGATATACAGTTTCTTTATCATGAAAGTAGCTTAAACATATGTATTTTAATCTAAATCTTTGAGCCATTTTTGAAAGAATAAAAAATTTCGAAAAATGCCCAATGTGATGTGTAGGGAGGGAGGGTAGGGAGTCTCAAAACGTGTATTTCTGATGAATCTCGTTATTCCATTTTTGACTGGAATACAATACTTTCTCTACCTCCTGTAGCTACGTAGTAGAGAAAGTAGAAATGCTTTCTTGGATTCAGGGGATCTAAAAAGTGTATTTCCGGTGAATCTCTGTATTGAATTTTTGGGTGGAATACAATACTTTCCCTATTTATTATAGGTAAATATTTGAAACAGTAAAAATAAGAGTTGTGGTACAAATAAGCGGCTGTTTGTCGTTACGGCATCTTGTGTGCAACCAAATAGGGAAAAATGTAACTTAAACTATAACTTGAAATAATTTCCGTCCTAAAGGTAAAGTGCACCAAAAAAACCATACCTTATAAGGACATAATGAAAATAAAGAACAAATGTTAGTTGATAATGGGTAGAGAAAGAGTGAATATTGAAAACCAAACCATTTTGTTTTAACACTTGTTATACAATAATAGATACCTCTAATTCCTAAAAATTAGTTGATATACTGCTTATGTCGCTGTGCTGTAATGTTATCGCTGTTTTCTTTTCACAGTTATTAGATTCTTACAGCCAAGTCTAAGTGAAATGAGTTGGAATTATATTTTCTTTACCACTATTACTTCCTCTAACCTTGTAGAGCAGGTATTAGCTAATGCACCTGGTATAACCTCTCGATAAAACATCACGCTTACCCCGCTACAGGTGGAATGGGAAACATTTGAGCCGTCTGTACCTCGGCTGCATGGCACAGTATAAATAAGCCTAGCACAGGCTAAGATTGCGTATACCGCAGTCTGAAATACCTGACAACACAACTAAGGGGAACGACAACCCTGGTTCTAGGGCACCAGCCTGCGCCCTTCCCACGAGGCGGGAACCGTCCGTAAACCACGTGCTACCCTCTGCCTTTGGGAGAGACCCAGATATTTGCTTTACAATTCATTTTAAAATATTTGCAAAACATAATTAAAGCATCTGATGCACATTAATATGACTTACTCCACCCTCTATCATCTATTCCTACGAAAGCTCATTTTTTTATCTGCTGCATTTTAATCGAGATAAAACTTTGCAGAAATTGTTACAATACGCATTTCGTTATGGTTACAAAGAGAATAGCGATAGTCAAATGTTTAAAACAGGACGCTATATGCTTGTCCTAAATTTCCATACTTTTCTATACAATCACGAAAAACAAATGAAAATTGGCAGGATTTTAAAAGAACGACAAGTATTGAACAATCCGAACCATTAATAACGGATATCTTGGAAAAGGCTTAAGTCACAAAAACGTTATTTGAAATAAATTGTGTGTTCTTAAAGACATCTAAATGTTTTATGTAGTACGTTTTCGCCTATCGCTTAACTTTACTAGTTATGCAAGATTATACAAAATTCCTTCCGGATAAACTGCCTATTCCCACAACATTCAAGTTAAAAATGTTATTTGTCATTAACATACCTTTAATATATGATATTTTAGTCAAAATAATTAGTGTTTTTAGAAAATAAAAAAAATTGGAAAATGTTACATGTAAAGGATGGTTTAAGGTTGGGGATTTTCTTGAAAATCTTCGTGTCCCATCTTTGGAAGATACTGAACCTAAATACCAAGTTTGGTATTTATCCGACTTTTTGTTTTTAAGTTATGCTGTTCACAGACGCACTCACAGGACTTTCTAAAAACTTCTTTTTGGGATAAAGGGACCTAAAAAGGTGTAGCTAATTTGTTAATAGAATGCAATACTTTTCTCTAGCTACCATGTACGAGGTAGAGAAAGCAAGAAGCTCCAATGAAACATCCCTTTTGTCCCATTCCGTCGGGGTAAAAGGACACAAGAAACAACTATTTTTGCGGTTTTGTTTATTCAACTTCGATTCCTTAAGATCCCTACCACTCTACAGCATCTATTGTTTTTGCACAGTATAGTAAAACGAGAAATTAACAGCACAGCTGCTATTACTTTACAATACAACCTGCATGCAAAGTCCATGAAAAGTTTCATTCAGCTATAATTTTCAAACAAACCATTTACATGTAATTTTACAACGTGGAAGATAAGCGGACCAATTCGTGATATCTCATGTCATCTACCATTTTAGTTCTGCTGTTGGCTACCACAACAATGATTCAGAACAACAGAGCGCCGAAGCTTGGTACAAAAGGACACAACTAACACAAAGCGAGAAGGCTATTTGCGGTTTTCGATTCGCTAATTTACAGCCAAGATAAGCAACTTCGCGAGGCATTCTTAAATTAAATTAAGTTTTTTACTTATGAACGCTCTTTAACTGCTGTGGTCTTTAGCGTCCCATTCTAATTGGGCGTCAAATACCTGTAATTGTGCTCAGAGACCTCTTTATCAGGCTTGAGGTTCTTTTATGTGCCGTAAATCTACGACACGGGACCACCGGCTTTACTTCCCGTCCGAAAGAAGCCATGCTAAGGATTTTTAAGCCCAAAAAAATCCATTGTCCGCCGGATTTGAACCCGCGACCTCGGGAACTAGAGGCTAGTATCGTAACCACTACACCGCGGAGGACGACGCGCAGCATTCTGCAATAGAATGCAAGAACTCATATGAGACAACAGTTTCAGGAATAAGTTAGGCAACCTTTCACTTTTCGTGGCAAGTAAACCGCCATAATGTCCGGTATGGAGAACAGAAATCGTATGTTCGAGACTAGACGAAAGCTGAAGTAGGAGTTGTTTTGTTGTATTGTAGTACAACTGTTGGGGAGCCGAACTTGAAGCAGGTTGTTGCTTCACGTATGGTACCCGGTAGCCTTCGTCCCAAATTTAAAAAATATTAACTTTGTAATTTGACTGTTTCTTTAAATATTATATATTTATGCTTGCTTCGGCTACGTCAGTATTATTGCTAGAGACATGGATTTCTTTGCAAGGCGTGGTGCGGCTGAAGAATGTAGGCTTACAGAGATTATAATTTTTAATTCACTCCTTTTTATTAATTCTTGACACGATTTAAATAACACCTCAGTGATATAGAGAGCTGTAAGATTCTTTTATTAAATACTTGCACTTTTTACAATGTAAACTATTTTTGTCTCACACTGGATACGTATTAAACCTCTCGAGAACGCATCTCGCGTCCGGTTAGGAACACTGTCTACAACCAACGCGTCCAGTTATGAGCGCTGCCTACAAGCAACTGACTTAGTTTCTACCGCCTAAATTTGTAAATTTCTGTATTTCAAGTCTCTGATTGGCTATTCCTACTCCAATAGAATGCTTTTGTTTAACTAAGGTTTTTTCTGGTTGATTGGCTATTTTATAAACTGTCTGAAAATTTACATTATTGTTGTTCCAATAATGACTAGTACCATTATTAAACTTTCTTACTCATTATTGCCTCAAAGTTACCTCATTGTTACTTCATTGTTAGCAACTTTTAACCTATTATTCTCACAGCTCCTACATTATTAAATTACTACCTTCACATAACATTATTACACATGTATACAATAATATAACATATACAATGACTGTAATATACACCTTTTATATCTTGTTGCATACACATATTGCTTTAAGGCGGGCTGCTAATATATTTGTTATTATATAATTTGACTGAAATCATTTAAGTGTTAAAAATACTGCCTCAAAGCCAGTGTGCCTCATGTCCAACAGAAAGGTGTAACCGGTCCCTGTGGTGAGGCAAACCTACATCTAGACATCTGGGATTCAAATCCTGGTTGAAGGACGGGCATTTTCCTTTAGGCAGGATTATTCTCTAACCTCCATAGAGTATGGAATATGAATAATAGTATGAACTCAACTTAACGAAAAGTAATACCAACCTAAAGTTCAACACCACTGTGAGTGCTGAACAATTTTATTGTTTCTAAGGTAAAAAGTCGTCGATTTGATCCGAGTTGTTAAAGGCGGTATATAAATGGACAAAGAAAAATAAGTATGGAGTCTATTTTTTCAAGGAGAGAACTGTAGCCAGAACTAGAAACTGACAGCAGGGACTTAATCCTACAGCTAGTTGGCGCTACACCACCTGTCGGAGTGTCGGATAATTATGTCAGTCAACCACACGCTGGCCACCGAGGTCCATGTGACTTCTTCTTCTTGTGGGTTATTGAAGAACAGGTTATACTTACCATCTTGAAGAAGTTATTTATTCATTATGTTTTTTTCAGCACCACGCTTTGGGCGTCAATTTGAAGAAGCTGTTTTGTTGTATTGTTATTTGCCCCACGCTTTGGGAGCCAATTTGAAGTAGTTAGTTTCTGCCCCAAGTATGGTAAAAAGTTTAAAAATATTATTAACTTTGTAATTTGACTGTTTCTTTAAATATTATATTTATGTTTGCCTCGGCTGCGTCAGTATTATTTTTAGAGACATGAATTTCTTAACAGAGCGTAATGCGGCTGAAGAATGTAGGCTCACATAGATTATAATTTTTAATTCACTCCTTTTTTTTATTAATTCTTGACACGATTTAAATAAAACTTCACTAATATAGAGAGCTGTGAGATTCTTTAATTAATTACCTCCACTTTTTAACACGTAAGACTATTTTCGTCTCACATAAATACGTATTAAATTTCTCGAGGACAAATCTCGCATCCGGTTAGAAACACTGTCTGCTACCAACGCGTCCAGTTATGAGCACTGTCTACAAGCAACTGACTTGAATTTCTACCGCCTAAATTTGTAAATTTCTGCATTTCAAGTCTGTGATTGGCTATTCCTAATCCAATAGAATACCTTCATTTAACTTAAGTTTTTTTCTGGTTGTTGATTGGCTATTTTATAAACTGTCTCAAAATTTACATTATTGTTTCCAAGAATGGCCAGTAGCATTATTAAATATTCTTACTCACTATTGCCTCAAGGTTACCTCATTGTTACCTCATTGTTAGTAACTTTTAACCTATTATTCTCACAGCTCTTACATTATTAAATTACGTAATACATTCACATAACATTATTGAACGTGCATATACAATAATATAACCTGTAATATACACTTTTTATATCTTGTTACATACACATGGTACTTTAAGGTGGGCTGTTATTTAATTTATATATTATATAATTAGACTGAAATCATTTAAGTGTTAAAAATACTGCCTCAATCTAAACCTCAAGACCTTCAAGATATGTGACACCGTATCACAGCTGCTATCGGTAGAGTAGCATTTGATATACTGTGACTAATATAGGATTAACTCGGCAATAGATATGTGTCAAGTGACCAAAGGAGGATAAATTAAACATTTATAATGTAACATATACGATTTTGGTCGGTTTATCTTCATGTTGTGAAATTTCAGTACATTTGAATGTTGTTTGTCCTTTTTTGTTTGTTTACTTGTTTGTTTTTTGCGGAACTAGCCCAATAAAAATTCACGGACTTTGCATATACTCTCTATGAGAAGAAAGCTTTGTAGCCAATGTATAAGATAAGTTTTGGGGTGAGAGAAGGGGCTGATGGTAGGAGAAAAATTTACGTAGCATAGACATCATTCAAAATGAAAATTAAGTGCTATTTTTAAGCTTAGTAATTTATTCATCAATTCAAATTAATATTATACACATGTGTTGCTACGAATTACGTATTAATATATTTCGGTAGCCATATTAATGCTACCAAAATTAATAATAAACGTTTGCGGTTGCTTTTTAACAGAGTTCTATAGTCAATCGTCACTAACATTCCCTGCATTCCCTTACCTCGTAAGTGTAATATCAGTAAAGCAAGTGAAATTGCACGTAAGTGTATTCATTGCCGATATTGAGTTATATATTCAAATCGATATCATGTGAAAGGAAATACAAAGTACTATAATCGGCTGGGTTTAATGGCTGAAATTAAATATTTCGGCAAGTTCTATCGATCACAGCTGGTGAATTTCTCCTATAAATAAAAGCAACTCTGCTAGGAGAGAAGACTATTACAAAGAAATATTAAAAGGAAACCAAGAAAGGCGGAAGAGAAAAATAGAAAGAAAGATAAAGTGTTTCCTCTTCTAAAAGCAAAAACGGACAGAAGAAAAGGAAAGGCATGAGAAAGAAATAAATAAAGGGTAAGAGTGACAAGTAAACAGGTTGTTGTTTTCGCGAGAGACACAAGACAAAAGAAAGGGAAGGGTATCATTACATCTATTTCCCGTTTTTCGCCAAGACAGGGCTGACAAATGTGAAGGGAAACAGGTGCGAGGGGATGAGCCCAGCAAATTGCTTCAGGGGCGCACCTTCCCACACCACAAAATTCTACTTGGTACCCATCCTAAATTATTGTATTCTATAATAGTGATACTATTATAAACCTCAGGCAAAACCGATTTGAACAACTTAGGCACTATATATTTTTATTTTTAAAAAATTTGATAAATAGGCTTTATGAATGTAAGAACGTAGGTTTTCACGGCCGGTGTCACAATTATAACTAATATAATTTTCCGGGCTGTTATGCCGTGGTCTGCTGAAGAAAGATTTCCCAGACGTTTCGTCCACAACTGCGGTGGACATCTTGTGTCTCTATTCACCATGGTTCCAGTACAGGAAACTCTGAAGTTGTTACAACCCATCTTCTCTGATGATATCATTACACTTTTTCACCATGTCCTGACTACGACTTATTTCCAGTGGAACCGGTCATTCTACGAGCAAATAGACGGTGTTGCCATGGGCAGCCCCCTTAGCCCTGTTGTGGCCAATTTCTTCATGGAGGCATTTGAGTCAAAGGCACTAAACTCAGCTCCACTCAAACCAACAGCCTGGTTCCGCTACGTGGATGACACCTTCGTCATCTGGCCCCATGGTGAACAAGCTCTTCAAGATTTTTTGTTATATCTAAATAGCATCAATCAGCGTATACAGTTCACAATGGAACAAGAAAAGGATGGCCAACTAGCCTTTCTAGATGTACTCGTTAGCAGGAAGGCTGACGGCACGCTGGGTCATACTGTCTACCGCAAACCCACACACACAGACCGTTACCTTAACAAGAACTCCAACCACCATCCTAGACAAAAACGTGCTATGATTAAGACACTCGCAAACCGTGCTTCCCGTATTTGTGAACCACACTTACTTCCACAAGAAATCCGACACCTAGAAACAGCTCTACAATCAAATGGTTATTCAGTCCAAGAGGTGAGAAGAGCCTGCCGTCCGGCCAAGCCCCGACCGGTTACTCAGGACCAACCCAAAAGCAAGTCCATTGTCTTTCTGCCATATTTCAGAAATGTCACTGACCGTATTGAACATATACTTCAACGTCATAACGTCAAAACAGTATTCAAACCTACAAGACAATTAAACAGCCTACTGCGCTCTTCCAAAGACCCCCGAGACCCCCTGTCATCGGCCGGTGTTTACCGTATTCCTTGTTCCTGTGGTTCAGTGTACATTGGTACCACACAGCGTAGCGCAAACACCAGACTTAGCGAACACAAAAGAAACTGCCGCCTGGGCCATACAGAAAAATCGGCAGTCGCCGAACATGTCATTGAAGCCGAGGGCGAACACATTATTAGATTTCAGGACACCAACATTCTTTCCTCCATAAAGCATTACCATACCCGGCTACAACGCGAAGCAATAGAGATTTATAAACATCCCAATAATTTCAATAGGAAAGAAGAAGCTTTGAAACTCAACAGTAACTGGCATCTAGTCATCAAAAACAAGAAAGGTCATACAAAACCGAAAAACACTGCGAGCCAATCAGAAGAGAGCAACAACACAGCCGGCGCCAGCCCCCTCATACCAGCGGGCCAATCAGCAGAGAGCGTCCACACTATAAAGAGAGCGGCACTAACGGCCAACGCATCAGACGCTGCGATACTTTCACCGAGAAGACTTCGTCCGCGCCACTGAAGATGTCCACCGCAGTTGTGGACGAAACGTCTGGGAAATCTTTCTTCAGCAGACCACGGCATAACAGCCCGGAAAATTATATTAGTTATAGGCTTTATGAAGTTTGAGATAATCGGGACAAAATTTGTTTGAGTAAATCCATGAAAATGGCTTTAGAATTCTTGCGAGTCGGATACTTATGTAAGCAAACGTTTTGTTGGTATGACTTTTAGGGGAAGGATGATCTTATGTTCGAGTAGTGGATGAATTATGCAATTCATGCTGACATGTACATACGTCAGTACTAGCGAAGGACTAGTCACCATTATCCTCGGGTGTTTAAACTGAAGAGTTTTTAAGAATCGCTGTCGGACTATCACTTGCTTAACAGGACTCTCTGCTGGAAAACTCCTTAAATTTATTTTGCGCTAACCTAAAATTTATATGTACGCCCTAGGCACGACGAAGAGCGGGTGTGAACTTCCTTAGCATGGCTTCCATGTAAAGCCGGTGATCCCATATAGAATGGGAAGCTAAGGACATAGTAGTTAAAGGTCGTCCCTAAATGTAGCACAGTTTCATTTTACGACGAAAATGGAATGCCAGAATACTGCTGTTACTCAGGTAAACCCACAATTTAATTCTCTCCCTCTTTCAATGTTGTTTAGATTAGATATTAGAAAGTCTTTCTTGGAAGCTGAATTACACGTTTGCTAATAGTGTCACCCTTTCAGCCAACGCAACCTGTGACCTTCTCGATGTCAACTTGTGACCTTCTCCCTGTGCTAGTCCACGTTCCCATCCCCGTCGCCGTTGCCTCTGGTTTGGGCTAAGTGATCTTTACGTCACATCTGATGGAGCCGCCAAGGGCTTCCGTGACATCTGATGGCTTCGCCGTGTCAAATAGACGCGACGTCACTACCGTACGTGACATGTGGTGAAGGTGCCGATGGCGTCATCACAACATATGTCACAATATGTTATTTACTACTAAGGTCAAGAACCAATGATTAAGAAATGTCAGCACTTTATATTTATCTGATGTCTGCCTCTGCAAGAAACTAGGATAAACATGCTAATGAATCTTTGTAAGCAACGTATTACTATACACTCAATGTACCCCCTTTCATCCCTTACTCCTTCAGTTAGCGATGTTTTACCAAGTCAAAACACAAAGTTGACCAGCAGCGGTCTGCAGTGTGGTGTGTGACACAGCACAAAGATTTCTTAATCATGACCAGACATAAGTATTTCTAAGCATTAAAGACAGGACGAAAGGAAATAAAATTGAACCGTTAACTGGACTTTATGCAGGGACGTCGCAATAACAAACCACCCATACCTCGTACAGTCTGTTGGCGTTTGAAGATAGCACTCGCCGTCCAACTTTACCTTCCTGAGTGACCCTTGGCCGCTGTTGTTTATATTCTTTGTATTGTTTACGTAGAAGACTTGAAGGCAACTGTTTAAGAATTCCTATGCCTGATCATGACTGCAAAAGCAAGCATGTTTTCGTTTTTTCAGGATAGTAAAGCTTAACATTTACTGAGCGATGTTCAAACAGCCATTCACCTTAAGAACAATTTTAATACTTCTAGTTTACATCTTATGACGAACATGTATTTACTTTCTCTGCCATGTACATATTAGCTAGAGAAGGTATTGCATTCTACCCAAAAAATCGATACCGAGATTTCACCGGAAATACATGGTTTGAGGCCACCTGAATCCAAAAATAATAATATTCGGAAAAATATCCGTGTATATGTCCATGAACAGTATAGATCAATAACGAAACTCAGATAAATACCAAACTTCGTATTTAAGTTCTGTATCCTTCAAAGATGCAACACGAAGATTTTCAAGAAAATTCTCCCAGCTCAAAGCATCCTCTACATGGAACAGTTTTCTAAATCGTTTATTTTCTAAAATATGGCTCCAAGGAGTTCGATTAAAATACCTTATCTTAAAGATATTTACATGATAACAAATGTACTTCTTGAATTTTCTTGGAATAGCCTGTAAAGTCCTCTCCATTTGAAAGGAATGTTGTATATTCTTGTATAACTGGTAAACGCTAAGGCATAGAAGAATACACAATTTATTTCAAATAACATCATCATACACTCAACCATTTCCGAAATATCCATTATTAATGCTTTGAATTGTTCAACTATGCGTTCATTCTTTTAAAGTGCCGTTGGCATTTAGTTGTTTTCTTGCGGTTGCATGAGAGGAGTATGGAAATTTAAGACCAATATGTGGAGTTCAGTTCTTAAACATTGACTATCGCTATTCGCATTGCATTTATAACGAAATGTGCAATGTAGCTACTTCTGCAAAGGTTTATCTGGATTAAATTGAAGCAGATAGAGAAATAAGTTTCCGTAAGAATAGCATCTATATCCATTAATAAATGATAGAGTGTAGAGAAAGTCATGTGAATGTAACATATCAGATTTTTTAAACTTGCCCCATGAAAATTCTTCCTGAAAGCCTTCAATGTGCTAACTAAATGCCACTCATACCATTCCAACCAACCAATTAGTATCATATCGAAAACAAATACGTTCTATTGATCCACAAGCCCATCCGCTGAATAAAAAGGTATTTCTGAATGTAGGTAGTTAGGGATACCATTTACCAGCAGACGTAAATATCGCTTGAATACCAATACACTGAAAATATGCATTACTCAGACATTTGTAAAAGCTCTCTAATCTAACACGTAAATTAGTAGCATTAGAAGTTTCCCATAATTTGTACATTGTGTGCATTCCCTCTATATGACAGGAAGTTCCCAGAATCTGTTATATTAGAAATAGCACTTCCTAACACGAAACAAAACTTAGTGAAAAATTATCAGTTTATGGTTAGTAGTAGCTAGTTTCGTTAGTAATAGCTAAATACGAGTATCTGGCGTAATGATTACGAAAAGCAGTAAAACTAAATTGAAAATATTTCTGCGTTTTACCAGCAGATAAAGCAACGTAAGGTAGTATACCTTAAAGGGACAACGTTTTTATATGATATTTCCGAGATAAACGTCTTAAATGTTCTAAAATTTTCACAATTTGTCGCAATGTATGCACATTTTGAAGCGTTTTGATTTGTAAAACACAAATAATGTTAAAATAAAATGTCACCAATTCGTGGTAGACTGCATGTCTCACATTAACGTATACATTTTAGAAAGAGGTTCTAGTAGCAAGTTGGATACGTTTTGCGGATATTATATTCTTCTAAATCGTATGTATTTCAAAGTTAAACACTTCAAAATTTATACAATTACGACAAAAAATGAATTTCAGAAAATGTAAAGAAGCTTTTTCTCGGAAATGCATTATGCTCAGTTTGGAAATCTAATGTCTTACATTCACAAGACCTTCTCTGCCTTCTATCACTCACTTTTATATAACTTCCACAAACTATTCTTAGAAAGTTTATTTTTGTTAACTAATTTGGTTCAAGGTACAAGAAGTAAATATGAAACTGATTCGACAGTCAGATGTTTAAAAGCTAGTCACCATATGTTGACCTGGAAATCCGTTGTTTTTTCATGACATCGCAAAAACAACTGAATGGTGACAGCACTTAAAAATAACAAAATATACAAACTTTTAAACCAATAACAACGTAGGTATATCTCGGAAATGGCTAATGATACAAAAAATTCTTTGAAATAAATTCTATCTTTTAAAGAGACCTGCACTTTTTTGTGAAGCACGTTTTTGTCTGTCACTTATGATTTACCAATTATTTAAAATTACTTCCGAATGAAGAGGACTTTACAAGCAATTCCCAGAAAATTCAAGGTATCCATCTTATTTCTCACAAATATGTTAAACATATGTTATTTTAATCAAAATCGCTAAAAGTTAGTTTTGAGAAAAACGAAAATTTTATAACAAAATCCATGTATAGCGTACCTTGTGGTGGAGAATTTTCTTGAAAATCTTCGTGTCGCATCTTTGGAAGATGCTGAATCTAAATACCATGTTTGGTAGTTATCGGATATTTCGTTTTTGATTTAAGCCTTCATTTACACACATAAAAATACATACACGGACCTTTTTCAAATAATGCTTTTTTCTTTTTGATTCAGGGAGCTGCAAAACATGTACTTCAATTTAAATCTCAATATCGAATTTTTGCGTGCAATGCCATACCTTCTCTAAGAAAGCAAAAATGTTGTTCCTTTAAAGTATATCATCCTACCACTTTGTTTTACTTGTTGGTGAAGTAAGAGAGTTTTACTGCTATTTGTAATTATTATTCCAAAATATTGTACACATATATCCAGGTTCTGTAACGCATAAATGAGTCGTCGTATGCTGGCTATTTAAAGATTCAATTATTCCGGTTAATAATTGCGGTGCTTTATATATATATATATATATATATATATATATATATATATATATATAATAAAATAAACATGATACAATGGCTATAATATACACCCTGTATACTATAATATACACGGATTGCTTATAGGCGGGCTATTACTTTTATACTGTATAATTAGGCTGGTAGTTAAGCGATAAAAAATACTGTCTCATTCTCTTTGGTGTTTGTTTTTTACAACTGCAGGGATACTGGCCTCTGACCTTTGCATTATAGCCGCCAGGTGATATGTTATAGGTAAGATCTCTAACACTTTGGAATACAATTCTCAACCAGGGAATTTCCCAAATTTAGTTCACCTTGAACCCTCTGCTTTAACTGCAAACCCTCGCTGTATCTACCAGTCATGGAGATGGGTCACAGTCTAATTTATTCTGTTGAATCCCAGCCCTGGTCTGCCTGCCATTAATGGATCACTTAAAGCAGTAATGTTAAATGAATCTGTAACGTGGTAACTTCTACTAATAGATCGAAGCACCATTATCTGTCCTTCAATTCGTGAACAAGATTGATTAATTACAAATACAAACTTATGACAGTTCATAAGTGACAAAATTAATGCTATTAACTCGTATATTACTTATTTTCATTGAGCGATTGCTATATATTCTAGGCCAAAACACATGTATGTTTTAAACCTAGATGTGAAAATTTGCTAACAAATTCTGTGGCATATAAATATTTAAGATAATTTAAGCCTACAACTTTAACATAACATCCCTCAAATAATGCTATTTGTATTAGAATCATACAGACAGCAGCACATGCCAAACACATTCAGGTATCAAACTCCATGCTTGAAATTCTTCCTCTATGTACAGGGAGCTACAAGAGGAATAGAAGAAATAAGCAGAGCTCAATATCATTTAAATGCAGAAAATTTATGGACGATATTAAGGTTCCTTTTAACCGCATAAAACGCAAAAATCGATCAAAAATTCTTCCATAAATATGTTAAGAAAAGGAAGAGTAAAGTCTGATTTAGCATTCCTTTAAAATAAAGTCTATTCCAGCAAACAAACTGCAGATTTAGGTAACCTGTGTTACCAGAGGGACTTCATTTTGGATTATGTATTAGAGATAGGGGTATATTCAAGCTTCATAACACTTAACCTGTAGTTTCTTTATTGTATACAATACAAAGCAACACTGCAAATAACAATGATTAAGTTTATATGAACTTTTGCCCTTAATTTTATATAGTTTACCTAAGTAAATAGGGGTCCTTATGTAGTTATTTACGCTTCATGCATCTTCTTATTACCTTCCTTTTCTCTATAAGAGAAACAACGGAACTCAATGGCACTTTCTGACGCTAGGAGATTTCTAGAATCATTGAAACTTATGTGACTTTATCCGTACCTATATATTTTATATATACCGGATGAGTCTTCTCAGCCTGCGAATTGAGAAGTGGCGCAGTCCCAGCGTTGTGCAGGCTATACCGTAAACGCTGTCCACTACATCGCGGCGTATCAATTTCGGCCGAAATGACTGCTTTGCATCACTGTGCGTGCAGTGACTTGCACTCGTAGCACAACAGTGTACGCGTTGGTCTTCAGTGGTGAAGGTCCCAGGTTCAAATACTGCCACTAGAAGGTACTTCTTATGTTTAGTAAGTTTAACGAGAACTGATAGTTTGCCGTTTCACTTAATTAGTTAAATTATGTGAATTTCATTAAAAATGAATTGTTACTTGTTAGAATATGCTTTAATAAACATCATAAATAAATGCAAGAAATGAATAAAAAGTACACCTTTATTCGCGGCGTGATTTAAACTACCGACCTATACCATACCTTCCTGCATGTTAACCATTGCGCTACTACTAATAGAGCACGTTAACAGCGAGCACCAGTAAAATCTGAATATACTATCCCAGCACCTTAGTTACTACTCCGGGACATACATTCAAACTTTTCATTTATTCTCACAAACACGTTTAGATTTTAGATTACATCAATTTTTTTCCATATAAAATAACTACTAACTACACAATGTCTGCAAAATAATAATATAATAATAAAGAAAGAAAAATAAATAAAAGAAATAAGAATAGAAAATATTGGATTAGAGTAAAGGCGTAAAAAATTGATTACAATTCTAAATTCTATATTTATCTACACTTGTTGGAAACCAGCAAACTTAGCAACTGGTATCCAGCTACTATCTACTCTTATGTAAGTATATTCACTGGAAACCAGCGAAAATATACTGGTAGCCAGCACAAAACCTTCTACTAAACTATTAATCATTTTAATAAGTGTATTTACATTTATATTTTATTTAACATTTTCCTTAATTAAAATGCTTTATAAAGTTAAAGTTATCCAATATTCTCATAGTAATTGTTTAACTGATAATAATTCAATATCGTATTTAATTCATTTATATCATTATTAAAATTGAGTTTAGTTATTTATTTATTTACCGTATAACATTTTATTTAATTTCAGTATAAATGTTCTATTATCTACCTTTTAAATTGTTTTATATCAATTTCTTAAATGTTATCACTATATATTAAAACCTTACCTCTTTTAACCAAACACTAAATCTTCTTTCTTCTTTCTTCTATCACTAAATAACTTCTCACTTTACACCACAACATTTCACTTCCCTCACATCCTCCATTTTATTCTAACGCCAACTCCACCTCCAACCTACATAAACTCAAAATTCCCCTCCTATTAATAACAATAACAAATTCACATCTCTATGATCTAAACATCATATAACTCCATTCACTATTCCTCCCAAACCACATTAAACTACTCCTCCAATGGCAAACCTGCTAGCCCCTCCTCCAAAGATGGCGAAACTGCTGGCTACTCCTCCAATAATGGTAAACCTGCACCCCAACACCACCATCATCTTCTCTCCTTTCCTCTTCTTCCTCCATTCTCGTTCTATAATCACCACATTTCTCTCCTTCCCATCGTCTTAATTAAAATCTTCTCTCTACCCTTTCCTCCTCCTCTTCATTCTCCTTGAGTGTCAACATTTGTAGACTGATCAGTTCTTCACTTATGCTTTTATCTTCTCCCGTATCTAAATTTTGATTTATTATTCTAATCCTCTCAGATCTTCTAATTTCCTCTCTCCCTCTCGGTAATTGTTCTCTTCTTGCTTTTGGTAATATATATTTTTCCCACGCTGTTCTACTTACATAATTTGTTAATTGTTCTAGATATTTAATTAAATCAAGATGTCTTAAAGTTGTATACGGGGTATATCCTCCTAAATGTTTCCTTTCTTCTAGTGCATGTTGATTGTATCTATTGCATTCAAAAACTGTATGTTCCGGTGTATCCCTAAATCCACAATATCGCATATGTCGTCATTTGTTCTGCTAATTTTGTTCCAATATGGCTTGTATGAACCATGTCCCGTAATAAAGTGTATAAATTCTTTTGTTGGTTGTATGTGTGTTAGTCGTAATCTTTCTTGAACATTTGAAAATAGCTGAAATCTCTTCTTCCCTCCTCTATTTCCTCCCATTCATGTTGCCATCTTGTCTTCAAATTTTGCTTAATATCTAATAAAGTATTGCGCTTTACTCCAATTATTTTTTCTACCAATTGAAAATATTTTCTTTTAATCCAAAATCTAGCTCCTTTCAAACGTATCAAATAATCAATTGGCCACATTGCCGTTGTTATTAATAAAGTCATTGTTGGTGTGGTATTTACAGCACCGGTAAAACGTAATAATATTTTTCTTTGCGTCCTTCTCAATAATTTTCTAATAACTACATTATCCATCCTGGTTGCCCAGTTTCTGCTGCATATATTATAATGGACGCAAATATTACATTGTGGTGGGTTGTTATTGTTTTAAACGTTAATTTAAAAACTTTCTGCGTAATTCTACTAAGTTTCATCATTACTTTTTCTGATTTTTTTACGAATATATTCTGAATGTTCTTAAAGTTTAATTTTTCATCCAGAATAATGCGCAAATATTTGTAATTTTTTCCTTCTTATATATTCATGATTTATCTTAATAATGGGATCTCTTTTCAAATTTCCTTTAAACAGCATATAACACGATTTATTGGATGAAATTTTAAGTTTAGATTTCGTACACCAATTACTTAATTTCTCTGTCAATTTATTTGCCTTGCTTTCCAATTCCCTTTCATTTTGACCTTCAATTATAAAGATCAAATCATCTGCATATGTAATTGTATTTGCTATATTATTATCATTTTCCACTTCGTCAATTAAAATTTCCACCACTATGTCCCAAAAAGGGCCCCAGGACCGAGCCTTGTGGACATCATTTTGTGATATCTTTACAAATGATCTGATTATAAGTTTAATACACACTTTTCTATTTGTACAATAATCCTTCCAAATTTTATCAAGAGTCTGTGGATAATCCTTTGCTTTAAGTCTGCCGAAAAAATAAGGTCACCATAACTTATCAAATGCTCCAGATATGTTAATTAATACCCCAATTATATACTGTGTTTTACTTTTCCCAATAGTTCCTAATAACTCCATAATGGCATCCTGCGTTGTTTATCAATTTTCCCCATCATTCCTCTAATTTCCACAATTCTTTTATAGATTAATTGTTCTAAAATTTCCCCATGGTATTTAGTAAACATATGGGTCTATATTATTTTGGTTGTTTTAAATCCTTATCATTTCCTTTTTCAAGTATTACTACTAGAGCCTCTTTCCAAATGTCTGGAAATCTCCTTTTCCATAGCAAATCATTATAAAGCATAAGCAAGAAGAGAATTATTTCATGTTTTAAATTAAACAACACTTCACTCATAATCCCATCTGATCGTGCTGCCTTTTTGACCTTTAAAGTATCACATACAATTTGTATCTCCGATATCTCCTTTGAAAATATAATTCTTTTATTACTGCAGGATATTTCTAATTCCACTCTGCCTCTGGTGTGCATTTCTTCGTCCGTATCTACTTCATGATCTGGTAATAAGGTATTCAATAATAATTTAGTAGAATTTTCCCAATTATCAGTCATAGTACCGTCACATCGATCTAGGGTTGCTATAATTTCGGTTTTATTATTTTATTCATAGTAATTTTATATGGAAGGCCCCATATATCTTGTGCAATTTTGTATTCAACGAAAGACTCCCAATGTTTCCTTCTGGTTTCCTTGTGTTTTTGTTTAGCCTCTCGGTATCTTTGTAAATTAAATTCCCTTTCTGTACAAGTAACCGTTTTTTTGGTAAATTCTTCTTCATTTCATGGTTAAGGATCTAAGCTTTTGCAGTTTATCTGTCCGTACTTTTTCAAAGAATTTTAAGTCTTATTTTTGGAACTGTACTCTTAACTACTGTCTTAATGCTCTCGGTTAAGATTTTTGCATCCTTATCGACTGAATTCCCACTATACTTAAGGTTTAGGTTTTTGAAACTCCTTCATTTGTTGCCAATTTTCTTGCTTATAATTATATAACAAATCCCTCTTCTATTATATTTTTCTTTAGTTTCTATAATTCTATAATCAAAATATATTATTTTATGGTCACTTGTCAGGCCTTGACCTACCCTCCAATATTTTATTTTATATTCTGATTTCCTTGAACTCAGTGTGATATCAATTTTCACTTGCACCTGCTCTGTTATGGAATGTGGGGGGTATTTACTTGATTTAAAATACTAAATCCAATACAGAAATTACTTCTTCTAATTTTTCATCCTTCTCATCCGTTACTTTATTATTCCACTTCGATTTGGCATTACAGTCACACAAATGTTTCAATGGAATAGTGAGAATGTTGACAAGACTTACAAAGAATGGATAATATTGAATAATTCGAACCATTAATAACGGATATCTCGGAAACAGCTGATGCTACAGATAAGTTATTTAAAATAAATTGTGTGTTTTAAAGACATCTATATTTTTTGTGCAGTACGTTTTCGTTTATTGCTTAACTTTTACCAATTACACAAGATTATACAAAATTCCTTCCGAATGAAGAGGACTCAAAGCCTAATCCCGGAAAGCTCAAGATATACATTTTATTTGGCATATAAATATCTTTAGTATATCTACTTTAATCAAACCGGTTATCGCTATTTTTTACAAAATTAAAAATTTCACACTTTTTCTAAAAATTGCTTTTTTGCATTCAGGGGGCTTGCAAAACATGTATTTCCGGTGAAATCTCGATATCGAATTTTTGGGTGGAATGCAATACCTTCTCTACCTACTATGTAGGTGTGAAAAGAAAGTTTATCCCTAAGCTTCAATTTGTATGTACATCTTCAGGAATACTGCAAATCATTACTGCAATGTAAAGTTTTATAAGAATATTGTTTTGTATTTTAATTTCTTTTACCATAATTAATTACAATAAATTTTGAGTTCTAGCTATCATTTCTCACTTGACATATAAAAAACTAATAACCCATACGTATCAAAATCAACGTATATTTGAAATATCGCAATTCACTTACAAAGATATAAATTCTACTCCATTAGAAACAAAATGCTCTAGAGGTGATATTTCGCAGTTGATAGATTACAAGTCATCAATTTAAGCATCTCTCTGTTCTAATAAAAAACCGCACTCTTTGGTGGAGAGACCCAGAAGCAATCAATACGGCATCGTTTTTCACTTTATACCCCAGGCTTTGGTCTGCCAGAGACAACTACATTCGTTAACGCTTCCATGTTTAAAGGCGGGAAGTTTAAGAACGCTATTATTGTAGTTGCTGCCCTAGGATCGTAGGTCTAATAGACAAAACAAAATCCCAAGGTTTTATTTAAAATAATCAAACATCCTACCAGAAATACAGAAAACGGATCTATATCATAGAAGAGCAAAACTCCTAGCTCCCAGCATTATTTTGTTACGTGCTGATATGTATTTTCCCACTTTATTCCTCCTCCATGTCATTCTTTCTGTCTGTCTGTCTGTTAAGCTTTTTGTTTTTCAAAAAAAAATGTATTATTGGATTATGTTGTTACTCCTTGATTAGAAGAAAGTAAGCGAAAAGGAATAAACATTGTTTTGTAAAATATATGATCAAAGTCTGATTAGCGATTATTAGAAATCATGTATAATATACTAACAGCACTTAATTTGTTGAATTATAGATTTAATAGTCTCAATGTCTAAAATACGTGTATTGTTTTATTCTTATATATTAATTTTAATGTTATTGCATATATATAATATTGTAGTCATGAAAACATCTCTTACTGCAGCAATGGAGACACTTTTAAACCTGACTCCATTGCATTTAGTTGTAATGGAGGGAAGAATGCCATTCTACAGGGCCTTTCAGAAATAGAGGGTCTCCAAAACAGTGATATTCACCGGAAAGTTTTTCTTCCCGCAGGTAGTTGCCGTGACAGAAGATATTAATAGGACACTGTGATAGTTCCTTCTGAGCCGAAGTGTACATTGAGTGTTGTGTTCTCAAATCCGGAGCTGGCAGAAAATCATTTCATGTACGGTAAGACGGACGCTATTGCTGCGCTGACTCGTCGTTTGCAACAAGAGACGCACCCGCAGCGAAGATGCCCTGATTGGAAGAGATTTGAACGTCTCCATCGCCGTCTGTGTGCTCATGAGAAGTTTATATCTCCTAGTTTGTGGAGGGGCGACCAAGATCTGCAACTCCAGATGTAGAGGAGAAGATTCTGGATTCTGTGCACATGACTCCTTCTATCTGCACATCTTCCGTTGAGAACAATAATTATTACATTTCTCACAGGACATGCTCCTATGAAAAAGCATCTTAACACAACGGGAGTGTTTCAGGGTAACTGTTTTGCAGAATGTGCATGAAAAAGTTGAAACAGTCTAGCATATTGTATGCTCTTGTAAGACCTTGGCTCACAGGAGCTACATTGGTTTTGGGGAAATGTCTTTAGAAAGAGAAGAATTTGAAACCATATCTATTATGAGTCTGTATTCCTTGGTAAAGGTTGCAGACATACTGTATTGGCTTTAAAGCGATACAGATAGCACAATAAGCCCAAGGACGAAGTGCGTTCGGAGCAATGATGGAAATCTGTATTGATCAAAACAAGTGTAATATTATATTGTTCTATAATCATCATAGTTTTATATACTTATATTATTATATATCTATATTTAATTATGTTATGTATATTAATCTGCATTATTTGGCAAACTCAAATGGAGTCATATTACTAAATAAAAACGTATAATAACAGCCTTTTACAGACACTACCTATAATTTGCTACTCTAATTCCTAATAGACCAACAACTAAGTACTTTAAAGAAGTAACGTTTCTGAAGTGATTGAACCGGTTTTCCATTGTCATTTATTCGTAAATTAACAAAAAGACCTCAGTTTCATTTGATATTTTTACAGCTAAGAAAACTATTATAAGTGACTTAGGAGGGACATGGGTAAGGAGAAACCACGACCTATTGCCGAGAACATCTTGGAAGAAACCTTAGCCGCTTCTCCGACGTCTGCTATGGTGGCAACAGACGATTTGTGCGACCATCAGTACATTATCCACACCGCCGGTCGGGCATTCATATGCTTCGGTCACTAAATCGCCACGACTGCAGGAGTCACCAACACCATCAACACCGTAGCTTCACCGATCACACTGGCAACTATGTTTTCCATCACCGCCGAAACACCGGCCACCTCCCACGCATCCACCGTGAGGGCCGGTACACCACCGTCGCTGGCCGGACCATCTTCGACACGTTCAAAGATTTCACACGACTGCAGCATAATCAACAGCACCTCTCACCTCCACTTACAACCGCCAACTCTGTCAGACACGCCCACATCTCTAAGGATAGTCAACACCACACATCACTTCATACTGCATCCAACACCGCAGACCTCCAACCAACCATCACCGCCACCTACACCACCAGTCTGATGCAGTGTTGTGATTTATGGTGTTCCCCGGGATTTACCTGCACGCTTCATCTTCACCGCCGCTCAGCACCGTTGGTAATCAGCAAAGAGGGCAACCAGAATTGTCTCGTCTCGGGGAACAACCTCACTTATTCGACTGGCACTGACAGACCTTATTGACTGCGAGGCAGCCTTGAGCAAGGGCCTGCCTTTATTAGGCCGGGTTTACCACATAGAGGCCCGTCAGTTGGAGAGCCATCAGCTCAGGAATCTTTAGAGCTGTGAGACAATTAAGGCGAACCAAGATTTTAGACGGACTACGAGACGGTGAACTGTGTGCAACCAGTTTGTTGGGCGCTGTTTTGAGCAACGCCTCTAAATTATAATTTTGTGAAATAGTGTGCTGTAATGCAACTATTTTGGTGCATCACATGATATGAAGTGTTTAGCTACATTTTCTTTTAAATGTTCTATCATTCACAGAACTGGGTCATCAACGTCGACTTCGATGGGCAAAATCTAACTCGTTTCAAGAATGCATATGTTTCAATAAAATTTGCCACCTAACACTATCCTAATTCACGTCTGATCGCCAGGTCCCTATCAAGAATCGGATCATGGCAGTTACCTGGCTAATCCCACACGTGCTCCTACTCTTTGCTGCTGCACGTTCGTTAAATTCAACGATAGAGTTGCTCAGTGGAACCCGTCCCATATTTTTGAATTTCCTACCACAATAATACAGCACGTCTTTTCAATTACGCTATACTCCGCCAACAGGGAGTAATAGTTTCGCAGACTTACGAAATCATTCTATAATTGCACGAATACTTGAAAAGCTTTAATATCTAATATTTTCTGCACGACTATAGATATGGTAGAATCACAAGGGTTGAATATGAAATAAAACTCTAATAACTTGACTATTTATTGGTAGCAAGCGGCAGCGGAAGGGGAGCATTATAACGCATTGTCTAATTACTGCAATGAACCTCTTGGTTATCTATTTTTACCTTCTCTACTGCGTATAGTAAGTAGGGGAAGTATTATGTTCCACCCAAAAAATTCGATACTAAGATTTCACCGGAGATATATGTTTTGAGGGCCCCTTAATCCAAAAAACCTGATGTGTTACACTCACATGACTTTCCCTACTCTTGTACAAACTATTTTTACAAACGCTTGTTCTCCATATGCTTCATGTTAATCGAGATATCGGGATGTTAATCTTATTGCTAATTTTCTTGTAGATGCAAGGGGAATTGGTAGGCTTTAAGCGATAGTCAAATATATTAAGAGCTGGTTAATATGTGGAGTATTCTATTCTCTTTGCATTACCAGGACAAAAAATGAATAACGAATTCACATTTCAGAAAACGTATAAGTTGAAGTATGATATTTTGTTAGTTGGTTGGAAGATGCTTCATGTTTATATGCACAATGTATGGGAGCCAATTTGTCGCGGTCACTTCGTGTTATCTTTTGCTGGGCGGCTGTTATTGTATTACAACTTTGAATGTTGGGTTCATTGTCCTCGGCTAGCTATTATTTCTCGGTCAAGCAAATCTCTTGAACAGGGTGTGTAAACGGAAAGGATTTGTTACTCACAGATAACACTGATAAAAGAATTTGTTTTTACACTTTTATTACCGTCACAATTAATTAAGTTCACATATTGACGCTTGATACACGCCAGACTGAAATTGTTATATTTTCTAGTATCACTATAATCACTTATTTACTGCACATTATTAATTCGCGTGTTTCACATTTATAACAAACTTTAAGACGTGAGAGATTCTGTAGAATTGCGACGTGTAACTCGCGAACGATTCTGATAAACTGAGCGACGTTTAACTTCTGAATAATTCTGTTGGACTCAGCGACGTGCAACGCGTGGATGATTTTGTTGAACTGATCGACGTATTACATGCGAATGCTTCTGTTGGACTGACGAAATCTGCCTCTGACTTTAGCTTTTTATACTCCCACACCCCGATATACCTAAAGATTATAACCGAGCTGCTATTGGTTAATAAAACGCGTCAACATTAGCGTCTATTTTTATATCCAATCAAAATTACGAACACAAATGCTCTAGGGAAAATATTCCCGCTATTTCTAAGCAAAGCGCACCAATCTGACGTCATTTGTTTGTCTCTTCTAATTAATATTCAACTCAACCCCTCGCTCATTGTTATCCGCTCTTATTGTCAGATTCAGTGAGGCTTATAATGAACAAACATCTCAAATCAGTGTCATACAATAATGCTTATTTACACTACAATCACTCTGGCATTTACATTATTGTGATACAAATTACTGCCACAATGTATTGCAAAATTTAAGGGAATAACAAGCAATATTCCTAAAATGTTACTCAACAAAAACAATTTATATGACATAAATTGTATATTTTAACGCGATCTACATTTTTTGTGTAGTAAACTTTTGTCTATCTCTTATGGTTTACCAGTTATGCAAAAGTCGTTCACAATGAAGAATTCTTTTGGAGACATTCCCAGAAAATTCGAGATATACATTTCATTTGTCATGAAAATATCTTAAACGAATGATATTTTAATCAAAATCGTTAGAGCCATTTTTGAAAAAATTAAAATTTTCGAAAAATTATCCATGTAAAGGGTAATTTGGGGTGGGGGATATTCTTGAAAACCTTCGTGTCGCATCTCTGGAAGACACTGAACCTAAATACCAAGTTTTGATTTTGATTAAAATATCATTTGTTTAAGATATGTTTATGACAAATGAAATGTATATCTCGAATTTTCTGGGAATGTCTCCAAAAGTATTCTTCATTGTGAACGACTTTTGCATAACTGTAAAGCATAAGAGATAGACAAAATGTTACTACACAAAAAATGTAGATTGCGTTAAAATACACAATTTATGTGATATGCATTTTTTTTTGTTGAGTGAACCATTTTCGAGATATTGCTTGTTATTCCCTTAAATTTTCCAATACTTATACTTTTTTCTCAAATTCGTTATTCATTTTTTGTCCTGGTAATGCAAATATAATGGAATACTCCACATAGCAAACACCTCTTAAAATATTTGACTATCATTTAAGGCCTAGCAATTTCCCTTGCATCTACAAGAAAATTAGCAATAAGATTAACATCTCGATATCTCGATTAACCTGAAGCATATGGAGAATAAACGTTTGTAAAAATATTTTGTACAAGATTAGAGAAAGTCATGTGAGTGTAACACATCAGATTTTTTTGTCCTGGTACTGCAAAGAGAATGGAATAATCCACATAGCAACCAGCACTTAAAATATTTGACTATCGCTTAAAGCCTACCAATTTCCCTTGCATCTACAAGAACATTAGCAACAAGATTAACATCTCGATATCTCGATTAACAGGAAGCATATGGAGAATAAGCGTTTGTAAAAATAGTTTGTACAAGGGTAGAGAAAGTCATGTGAGTGTAACACATCAGAGTTTTAAGCTAAGGTAAGACTGATGTCTTCGGAAACCTCAGTGGTGAGTTATTTTTGGAACTCAGTATGATATGGTGACTATATCTGGAGCTAACATAGATTCGTACTGTTTTTCTGGCAATTTAGTTTAACCAGGAAATAGAAAGTAGAACAATAAATCAGAGCGTTCATATAAAAAAACTAATTTTATTATAATCATGATTGTTTAGCGGTAGCCATCGGTGAAATTAGAGCAAAAATTACTTAAAATAGGAATATTTTAGTATGCATATAAAGTTTTGGTTTTACACTTTGAAATTGATATCTAGTTTTTTCTCAGGAGCTTTTTCATCACATAGTGTGACAGTTTATATCAGGTGAGTCAGCTGTGCCGATTTATTTTTTAATTTATTCAACGTGTTAAGCGATATATTTGACTTACGGCTTTCTTGAATGCCTTCTAATGGCTGATTTGCATAACACCTTATAGAGGTAGGACGGATAACTCAGTGCATAAGTGTTTTACGGGACAGAATGCGATCGCCATGTAGGTATGTAAATTCCAAGAACATCGCACCCTGACACTGGAGCTGCAAAAGCACATTTAGCTGATTTTACAAACTTTTATTCTTTAGCGTACATTAATGTACCCCTTTGAAAACGCCCCTGAAGGAACAGCCTATCACATGAATCGGTTGACAAAACCATTTGACAACAAAATGGCAGATCTACGTAGTGCGACCAATTGGCTTTAAGCCGTTAGTCAATGTTGTACTGCCTTGTCAAAAATGCTAAGTAATAGGTAGATAATTTCTCTTCTGTCACAAACTATGGCATATTTCAGTTCATACAGTAACTTCTAATGACTGATGCAGTTCTGCGATTACTAATTCGTATGGAAACTAAGCTCGCAAGATATCATTATTCATTCATTATCTGTTTACCCTCCTCATATGTAGGACTTACACCCCCCAGGACTTACAAGCGGGTGCCTGGGGTCAGAGACCCGTCGAGGAGCAGACACTCATGGATCAGACAGAGCATCCAGGATGGGTGATCAGCCCGATGCCTGGTATGGGATGAAGGAAGTAGATGAAACGAAATGTTGGTGAAATGGATGAAAGGAAAGGTGATGATGGAGCAGTTGGTGGAATGAATGGCGGGGGAAACCGGAGAACCCGGAGAAAACCCGCCCAGACGCCGCTTCGTCGACCACAAATCCCACATGCAGGTCCCTGGGATGGAACCCCGGTTGCCTCGGTGGGAGGCGAGTGGTCTAACCACTCGGCCACGGCGCCGCCAAATATCATTAGCCGAATGGTATTATCCTGGTTTCTTTAACACCGTGTCATTTCAGTTCGGGTTCTAAACCTTCGGTTTAAGTTCTAACCTTTTATTACCTTTTATTTTATCTATTTGGGCCTATAATTTGATATTATGATACAAATAACATTTTTGATAACATTATAAATGTGGAAAAATGAGGCACTCTTATTACCACTTAAATGATTTCAGTCAAATTATAGAATATGTAAATTCAATAACAGCCCATCTTGAAGTAATATGTGTATGTAATAATTTGTAAAATGTATGTAACAGTCATTGCATATGCTTATATTATTGTAAACATGTTGAATAATGTTACTTGAATGCATTACGTAATTTAATAATGTAGGAGCCGTGAGAAATAGGTCAAAATTTGCTAACCGTGAGGTAACAATGAGGTAACCTTGAGGCAATAATGAGTAAGGAAGTTTAAATACTACTAGTCATTATTAGAGCAGCAATAATGTAAATTTTTGAGACATTTTATAAAATAGGCAATCAACAACCAGAAAAAACTTTAGTTAAATGAAGGTATTCTATTGGAGTAGGATTAGCCAATCAGAGACTTGAAATACAGAAATTTACAAGTTTAGACGGTTGAAATCAATTCAGTTACCTGTAGACAGTGTTCATAACTGGATGTGTTGCCTGTGCGTTCTCAAGAAATATAATGTCTATTCGTGTGAGACGATAAATGAGTTTATGTGTTAAAAAGTGTAGTTAATTAATTAATAAAAAGAATCTCACAGCTCTCTATATCAGTGAAGTGTTATTTAAATCGTATCAAGTATTAATAAAAGGAGTGACGTAAAATTATAATCTGTGTAAGTCTACATTCTTTTCGTACCACAACCCTGCCAAGTCTTCCATGTCTCTAACAATAATACTGACGCAGCCGAGGCAAACATAAATATACAATATCTAAAGAAACAGTCAAATTACAAAGATAATATTTTTTTTAACTTGGGGCAAAAGCCACCTGAAAGTACATTTGGGGCGAAGGCTACCGGAAACTGCTTACCATACGTGCGGTTGCAACTACTTCAAATGTTCGGCTCCCCAACAGTTGAAATATAATACAACTCCTACACAAATACAACCTTTTTCAATACAAACTACTGCAAATTGACGCCCAAAGCATGGTGCAAACAACGTAAAGACAATCCACTTTCTCAAAAAAATTTAATAATCATGTTTTCCACCGCAAAGCCCAAGTCATATATGGGCACACTCATACGTGAAGAATGCAGGCAGAAACCACCGCGCATGTTACAGCATGCAAGAAGGTCTCTCCGGCAACATACACAAATGTGCATTGATGAAGATGGTCGTCATTTTGAACATTTACTTTCTTGATGAAATCCACGCTCTTTAACAATTTATTATTCTGTTTACCCGTGAACTTAGCACATTCACATAAGGTTTAAACATGTAACAAACTGTTATATTTTAATATCGTCGATATGCGCCCAAGAGAATGAAAGCTAACCACGTAACACGGTTTACAACACAGATACGATACAGATTATTACGGTAAACACCATACAAAATTATCTGCTTGTAATTTTTGTGTCTTTGGCTCACAGGAGAGCAAATAACAAAAATAAATATATTAGTATACTAATATATAGAAAATAAACACAAGGAGAAAGAAAAAAGAAATAATCAAAACATTTGATGTTTGTATTAGATTCAAACCTCTGAAGCTAACCTTTGCTTCACCATATTCCGGCAGGTAACCCACTCAACTAAATCGCTGTCTCTCTCGCTCTTTGGGAGAACACTCCTGTATCTCCTGGCAAGCATTATATCCATGAAGAGCCGCCTTTTTAAGGCTTTTTGCAGCTCCTTGGTTCTCATTCAGGCCTTAAATCATTAATGCTAGTTGCGTATAGTACCGAATAGAAGAGCAGAGCTACAATAACGGTTTGTTTGCTGAAACGGTCGATGTTTTCACATTAGACTATAAACTGCGGGTTGCATAGATACGAATACCTAGGGGCAGCTGACTCACCTGGCATATCCGAGTGTAAGAAATTCTCAACACCTACGTACTTTCACAACTTGCTGCAGCAAACATTTTCAAGTTTTTCGTAGGTATTCGTAAGTATATTGTATACCATTCACCAAACACCACAACAATAACGTTAAATCCTGCAAGGATAAAATGTTGCTTGAAATACCTCCATTGCCATGTTCTATATACTTCGTGAATGAAGTTTAACTTAGGTTGGCAAATCCTAACACGCCTAATAGTGACAGTAGAAAGGAAAAGGAGCAATAATTTCGATATAGACAGAAATGGCTGCTGCATAAGGTTAAGTTGTTTTTGTTATTTATTGCGTTGTCTTATTACAAAGGCATATTTTTAGAGTGAAAATAACTGGACTGCAAAGAGAAAATTCAAAGGGAATCAGTATGCATTACTAACGCTACGATTTCCTATTTTCTGAGCCGAGAATTACATATATCTATATGTCTTCCATTCAAAGCATATTTCAGGCACAGCTCTAAATCCTACACTGCCAGAAGGAAAGATGAGTAATACAAAATAGTAAGATAAAACAGCGTATGACAGAGGTATGTAGGTGGCAAGTCCATTTAGCTCTAGTCCTCCTACAACCGACAAAGCGAAATTTATGTCACAGAACGAATAGGA
Organism: Deroplatys truncata; assembly: GCA_030765065.1. NCBI lineage: Eukaryota > Metazoa > Arthropoda > Insecta > Mantodea > Mantidae > Deroplatys > Deroplatys truncata. The sequence goes on along the minus strand of CM060978.1, from coordinate 211,520,801 downwards.
ACTGGCAAATGGATGACAAAACACAAGAGAGTTTCGGAGTCGCTCTCTAACAAAATCACGCGACAGAAGACGAAGTGGCAACGATACAGCTATTGATTTAAGGAAAACATATCTACTCACTCTCTTAGGTTCTATCATTGCACAGCTTGTCTCAGACTTATAGGACAGTATAGAGGTAAATGGGATATCTCTGTCTCTATCTAACGCATACATGTTGTCATTAGCTTCGTCCTTTTCTTCGTCACCAAGTTGCTAATAGGTAGTAGCATACTATAAATATTCATTTGGTATAAATTTCAGCTTTGAACATATCCTATGCAGAATATGTTTCTCTGTGAGGTTCTCATTTTTAGAGCCTCTATACATTTTAGTGGGCACAAATTTCTAAAAAAAAAAGCAAGTTATGTAGTAAAAGTCAATTTTCCTGTTTCTATGTTTATCAGGCATTAACTGATAAACTAAAGCGTAGAATTTAACAATATTGTTTTCTTAGAGTAAACTAGTATGCTGATACCTGTCATTTTGAATTCCCTGCCTTTAACAAGGTGAGCATTATTATGTTTTAAATTATATATTTTCGGAAAATTCTATACCTATGCAATAGGAAAGTAGCCAACGAAAAACGTTTTTGCTATTGGGGCTTACAACGAGGAGCAAGCGATAGAAAATGTTGAGAAGTTTTGGAGAAGTTTTTAGAATAAGCCGGAATTCTGTAACTTCTTGCATTCATTCTGTGTGATAAACGAAATTCATCCATCTGTTCTGCTAACATACCAGTTGTAATGAAGTGAGTATGTTTATACAGTGAAGTGATATGCAGGCTATTTATTTAACATTTTATATAAATGTTTATGCTTTATGGAGGGAGAAGCCTGGAAGAGACCAAATGTTGGTAAGAAGAGTAATAATGCATGTGTTAGATTATTATTCAAGTAAAATAAGTGTTAGCAAGACAGTAAAAGAAACAGCTAAGGCTACCCGGGTGTTCAGAAACAATAGTCTATAGAATAAAAACGGAATGAATGAAAGGATCTATAAGGACCCATAGAAAATAATGCGAAAAAGGAAAACGTGCTAAGTTAACCAATGTAATGGAACAGCGCACAGCAGAGTGTGACTCATCATTCGTTCTTTGCTTTTTGAAAGTATTCCACCCATGTTTGAATGTAACTCTGTCAAGGGTAAACAGTGATGATACTCTACAAATTATAGCTTTTATAATTTTATATATCCATACTTCTTGGAATATATATATTTTTATGCCCTTTAAAATCGTATTTCGAAGTACTAAAAATACAAAAAGAAGACAAAGTGCAGGTAAAAATTAAATGTCTTACAATTGCCTTAAATACCAGTACAGATATTTCAGTATTTGTTGATGTATCGTTCACAAGATTGTTAGACCGATCGCAACTAGGTGCCAAATTTGTGAGTGCACGTAGAGTACATGTGGCAACAGTAAGCTCCATTTAACTTTTGCTGTTTTTAACGTGAGAGGCGATATAAAACAGCGATTTAGGTATATGTTATCTGGCTAAACTAAAAACGCAAATAGGAGAAGATATGGGTTACCGTTTGGAGACTTACACCACTACTTGTACGATCAAACATGTGTTTGCCCTCCAATTCAGCCTGCGCAGACCTATAATTTCAATTTTATTCCTCTTCAGCAAAATAGCTCCAGAAGTGATTCTAATCACACGGTTTTTTTATTTTATATAACATACATAAAACTCTTTCAGGACAATTAAGCTACAACCTGAAAGAATGTGATTGATGAATTTTTATTGAACGAAAAGATCGATGAACACAGATATATAAATGCGTCTCCGGTTGAATCACTACCAATAACAAGTGTGAATATCTCCTCACTCAGTTAAGTTGGCAATACGATTTTCATCTTCTCTTATTTAGAAACTGTTCAAGGTCCCATAACAATGAAAATTACGACTTTGGTGTGCCTGCGCGTGGTACAACACAGAGCCAAATGGCGAATTCACAGTTCAGCAGAAAGTGAAATGTGGTTATTGGTTGACGGAATTTAAGTACATCACATGATAACTTTAGGGCTTTTACGTTTGTGGGTTTTCTTCTCTCCATATTCTACAGTTATGCTGGTGGACTTTACCAGACGTGCGAAAGCTAGCTTCATATGAGAATGCGATGTGACAGGAATCCATTGTCATCATCGGTCTAAGATAACACTGAATTGGCGAACTCCGCTCGTCTGAGTTTATCATTTGGTTGCAACTGCACAATTTGGATTTTATATATTTTAAGTCACAATCTGGTGACTGATATGCTTCAACTTTAGCTGTAGAGTGTAGAGACTGCTTTTGTACCGCTGCCCTTAACACATAACCTGTTTCTATTGGCTAATTATACCATTTCACAAGAGCATGACGCTCTGGAACATTTGTACCTTTTCTGCCTAAACCTTCTTTTGCTGCAATTGGGACCTTTAACTCTGCCAACCAATAACAACATTTCACTTTCTGCTGGACCGTGAATTCCGTCATTTTAACTCACGCGCCGGCACACCAACGTCTTAGTTTTGATTTGACAGTTTCTAAACAGAAGATGAAAATCATATTGCCAACTGTTTGAAGAGATGTCCATACTTGTTATTGGTAGAGATTCAATGGGACAACAAAGAAGTTACAGAACGGAAGCTTTACAAGGGCTAATTGTTGATAATGATTCCACGGATGATCAGCTGAATAAAATCGATGTCACCACTAGCTATTGGCCATAATCACCCTTGAGCTTTCTTCAGGGTATACATTATGAGTAACGTTTTAACCTTGAGGTTTAGTAATATATACTGCTACTTTATTCATAATTCTGGTAACTTGAACCGTTCTTTACTATACGTTGTTGATGACTAATAGCAAACAAGTACATAAATTACTGCAGAATTAATCATTTCTTGTTGGAAGAAGAAGGGGTTGTTTTATTTCCCATTTGGCGAAGCTCTTGCCTTTTTAAATTGCATTTATTCTATTTCAACAGGAAATAATAAGCAGCACCCTGCGGTTTCTGAAGGCTTTTTATCCGCATCTCTTACTTTGGGTATCTTAATTTAAACGAGGAACACTCCAATGCACACATTTATTTCTGCAGTTGACAATGATCGAGATGTTAATTTTTTTCCTGGGGGTTACGGTAGCTGTGGTAGGCAGATCTTGCGACATGGGGGCCCTTACTAATTCTCGGCAGATGAATTCTCTATGAGCTCCGGAAAGAAAACGGAAATAAGACAGCCTGGAAATTCCGGTAATGGAAGAGGGCTGGGTTCAGTGGATATCGATTTATAGCCTCTGTGTAAAAGATGGGAGTGCGCTCTATAAACCACGTCCTTAGGGACTCTAGCATATTGAGGAATAGCTGACACTCCTTTCCTGAGTAGTATAACCTGCTTGATTCAATAGACAGAATTCAGAGTACCACGTTTCTAATAAATTCATCAACTTAGAAATAAGGAGCTCAGGAACAAACACTAATGGGCTCGGCATTTAAAACCAAAATAGTACATAAATGAGTGGGCATCAGAACCACACATAAGTTACAATAATAGTAAATATACACAAATTGTTTATCAAATTGTTTGTATAGAAGTATATGATTACAATATGTTCGATTACAGTAGGAGAATGAGGGCTTGCTTGGATGTGATAACAGACGCTGGGTGTCACATTCTGTGGTCATTTGTAATGTGATGCAGTGATTTGTATCATAAATTATTTAAATGTAAAGAATGATTATAGTATGAATATGCATTTTTATGTGACATTGATTTGAGATATTTGTTGATTGTAATTATTGTTGAGAAGTAAGTTTATACTGCCTTACTGAAACTGACAATAATAGCGTGCAATAATGCAGCGAGGGGGTGAGCTGTTTATCATTATTGGAGACGAGGAAGTTACGTAATGTTGGCGCGTTTTTCTTTAGAATCTTATGGAACATTTTCCCTAAAGCATATGTATTCATAATTTTCATTGGATATAAAAATAGACGCTAATGTTGACGCGTTTTATTAGCCAATAGCAACTCAGTTATAATCTTTAGGCATATCGGGGTGTAGGAGTATAAAAAGGGCTAGGTTAGCGATAGACGCCGTCATTTCACCGAAAATATTTGTATGCTACACGTCGCCTTCAGTCTGTCAGTTCGTCGAAAACATTTGTACGTTAAACGTCGTCTTCAGTTCAGCGTCGGCTATAGATTCGAAGTTACGCGTAGCAGAGTTAGGAAAATTCTCAAGTGTTGTAAAGTTAATTATACAAAAAGTTGAAGTACGCGAATTAAGAATGATCAGTAATGAAGTTATTATAACAGTTTCAGTTTGGCAAGTGTCAAGATCAATGTGTAAATGTGATAGTGACTGTGTTCGACAATAAAAGTGTAAAACAAATTCCTTCATCAGTGTTATCTTTGGATAAAAGATTCCTTTCCGTTTACACAACCTGTATAAAGAGATGTGCTCGACCAAAAAGATCATAGCTAGCCGGAGGACGGTAAACCAAAATTAAATAAAATAACAGTAGCATTCTTTCAAACAAACACTAATACTACCGCAAATTGCTAATACCAGATGGAGCTACAAACTTAACAAAGAATCACGTCACAAAATGGCTTAACCACGTGGAGTAAACACACACACACAAACATTATAAGTAATACCGTCGCAAATTGGCTCCCAAACGTTGGGCTTAACAAATTAAATAAATATAACAGAAGTATACCACTCTCAACTTGGCTCCCAAACGTGGGGCTCAACAACAAATTAAATAACTTAACAAGTATACCGCCGCAAATGTTTCTATATTTTGTTAGTATGTAGTAAGCAAATGTGAATATTTAGTATTGTACTCTTATTGTAACATTTCAGGGACAGGAAAAGCATCTACGGCCATGCACATGCCTGAATTGAGTGTAATATGGCCATACTGTAGCGAAACAGACGATGTGCGCAGGGAACTGCTGTTAACCGTAATTGTTTTTCTGTTCAAGTCATTTTTCATCAATCCCAAATTCTACTGTTTAGTACCGCGTTATCATTATCTTGGTAATTCACATATATTGCTACATATTGCATGCAATCTATTTCTACACGCACAAACAACAGAGCCCCCACAGCTGATGTACATGATTAGGTTTGTTTTGATTTACTTTAACCCAAGGATAAAACAAATTTAGTATATTCAAATGATGCACCCGGTATAAAAGAGAGACAAATTATTTCTACGCTCGAAAACTTTCGGAAAAACAAAATGTTTCATTTTAAGATATTTCTGCTTAGCACAATTTAATAAACATAATACGAGTGTTTATATCTCCATCAAAACATGGAGGTAACGATGTTGCAGCGCCTCGCAACAAGAAACTGTAAGCATTTTATCTTCTTTCTAAACGTTTCCTCCGGTAACGCTCTGCTTCTTGGCGAAAATAGAGTAGATGTAAGTGCTCATTATAATGTATTTGTTCAAAGCGCAGCAACATCCGAGAGAAGTCGTAATGGGAAGCTGAAATCTCTGGCATACAGAGTCATTAAGAGACAAACAGATGTTATTTGCCATACGCTAACGCTCTAGTACAGGGTTTCTCAAACTCTGTATGGTTATGGTATGTTTGGTAGATATAAAGTGATGGCCACCGATATCGTAATTATTGTCAGAAATATATAAATAATTAAAGAATGATAGTAAGATAAAGAATTACTTACAATTACACATTTCCGTATCTGAAATCAATGTGTAATGTAATAAGCTTGAGTTGAAAACATTTGTCCGAAAAGAAAATGTAATTAGCCGGTCATGTTAAGCAGACATTAGTAATAGTTGAAGTAGCGAACGCGTTAGTATAAAAGTTCCTGGAATGCAGTTCGAATTATTGTTCAGTACGTTTGCAGACTCAGTAGGCGGAAATTCTGAAAAAGGAGAAACGTAAATGAAGTTTTCTTAGATTCTAGGAGATATCTAATAGCAAAGGTAAGAGACGTACATGCTTTTACAGTTTTAAGATTGGCCCCGTGCGATAAGAAACCTTGGTGGGGTAGCTCTAAGGTAGGCGCAGCTTAAGTTGCATTCTCAATCAGAGACACATTCGTAACATACTGATGATACATTCTCTTGAGACTGATTCACTTATCATGTGACTACGCGTGTGAATTTCAGTTTCGTTTTAAATTGTGTAGCTCTTAGTAACGCGCTCGAGTGGGAAAGATTTAGCCGCTATTGCGAAGGGTTTTGCTGATAAGCATTTTAACGACTCACGCAAATTACTTCTAGTTTCTTTTATTGCGGGAATAGCTATTTCAAATTCATAGTGCAGAAGTTAGCAGGTAATATAATTCAAGTATTATAGTTTCGAATGCTACGATTCATAATCAGTTTCATTCTTTATCATCAAAAGGTCGATAACTAGCTTCAATAGCTCAAATATTAGATCAGCTTAAATTTCTTAGTCAATTTAACTGCAGTTATCCTTTCACACTGCTCCCACGCATACTTTGAGAGAAGGATCTCATAGCGAACCACTGTAGCAGCCGACAGCAGAATCAACAGCAGATATTGGAGACCATGTCTAAAGGTGACACTGGGCATACGGCGTCAAACTTGGCGATCATTATAGGGCTAAAAACGGCTTCACCAACCACAATAGTAACATTTTATTCTCGTTGATCATATTATTATGAAAGCATGAAGTGCATATACTTCAACAAGTGTGCATAATCATTATTTTCAACACAAAACATGCTTATTAGTTACATTCATACGACTTTATCTACCTATTCATCCAAAATCTATTCTACCAGAATGTTTTGTTTACTTCATGTTAATCGAGATAATCGTTTGCAGAAATGGTTTCATTACACATTTCATTGAAGTGCAAGGTGTTATTGTGATGCTGTAGGCTGAAATGACAATCTAATGTTTAAAAAGCGAATTCCTATATTTTGTCCTTGAATTTCATGTTCATTGCTTTGAAATTACGAGAAGCGAAAAAACATTTAGTGTTTGTAAACTGAGACAGAATGTGCTCGGATTAATTTTACAATGTGTTCATTTATTTAGTGACTAATTTGGTATATGAATTATATATATATATATATATATATATATATATATATATATATGTATACAATGTGGATACCATCTGAATTGTCATTTTTGTGTAATGTAATTTTTCTTATATGTAATGTTCCTGTTTCACTAGCTTTTAGGATGTCTTAAACTCTGCAGTTTGTATAAAACATGCTGTTCCCAAGTGCAGAGAAAGGTGAAATATTCTGTGTTAGGATCGAGGGTAAGGTTTTATGACCTTATTTGTCTACACTCGGGAAGTATGGAGTGAGGGAAATATAATACAGAATGGAAAATTACCAGGAGAAGCCCGGGAAAAAGTCACGTGATATATATATATATATATATATATATATATTAGCCAATAAGAATATATATATAAATGAAATAATATTTAGCCACGCTGAGAGAACCGCGAAAGTTCCTCCAATGAGAAATCACATCCTAAAATTTTAAGTAAGGGATCGTGGTCTATAAATAGTCGATATTTAACCCAGAATTCAGGAGCTGAATTGCTGATACAGACGAGGAATCCACGCTACTCCGTAAGACAAAGTTAGCGCGCTAATAGTATCCATTTTGTGCGGAAGTGTAAATGTGACTAATCACATATTAATTAACAATGTATCTGTGATTCCCGAATTCTATATAAAGTGATAAGTGAACAGGAACACTATGTATTGTTTCTAGAGTGAAAAGTGGGTTACCCAAACATTGTGATGAGTAGTAAATTCTCCTCAGAGCTCCTTCGTACCACTGCCGAGATCAACGAACTTATTAGTAATCCTAATAGGCAAAGTCCATGCGTACATCTCCGCTGAGATCAACTAGCCAAGGCAACAGCGAGAATTGCCGTATATTTAAATCACCTTTCTATGGAGATTTGCCTGCTGAAGACTAACCACGTCAGACGGAGGACTTAAGCAGGTACAGTGAATTTTACCATTACTTCCCCTGTATCTACGACTGCACCGCGGTCGATTATAACCCGCGCGAGCTCTAACCTCCGAACTGCAACCAACGGTGAAGTCTTCGAAGCAAGAGACGCGAGGAACGACGGAAAATTGAAACCAATAGCAAAAACTCTGATTGTTACACTCACATGACTTTCTCTACTCTTGTACACACTATTTTTACAAACGCTTATTCCCCCATATGCTTTATGTTAATCGAGATATTGAGATATTAATCTTACTGCTAATTCTCTTGTAGATGCAAGGGGAATTGGTAGGCTTTAAGCGACAGTCAAATATTTTAAGAGCTGGTTGCTATGTGGAGTATTCAATTCTGTTTGAATTACCAGGAAAAAACAAAAATGAATAACGAATTCCCATTTGAGAAAAAGCATAAGTATTGGAAAATTTAAGGGAATAACAAGCAATATCTGGAAAATGGTTCACTCAACAAAACAAATGTATATGACATAAATTGTGTAGTAAACTTTTGTCTCTCTCTTATGGTTTACCAGTTATGCAAAAGTCGTTCACAATGAAGAATACTTTTGGAGGCATTCCCAGAAAATTCAAGGTATACATTTCATTTGTCATAAAAATATCTTAAATATATAATATTTTAATCAAAATCGTTAGCGCCATTTTTGAGAAAATTAAACTTTTCGAAAAATGTTCCATGTAAAGGGGAATCTGGGGTAGAGGGATTTTCTTGAAAACCCTCATGTCGCATCTTTAGAAGATACTGAACCTAAATTCCAAGTTTGGTGTTTATCTGACTGTTCGTTTCTGAGTTATGCTGTTCACAGACACACAGACACACACACGGACATGTTTCCAAAAATGCTTTTTTTGGATTCAGGAGGCCTCAAAACATGTATTTCCGGTGAAATCTCGGTATCTAATTTTTTAGTGGATTGCAATATTTTCCCTACTTACTATACGTAGTAGAGAAGGTAGAAATATCTATGGAATGTTTAAGGTCGCAAAAGTCTGACAAATTTTAAACCTGACCAGCATTTTTCTTATTGTAAGTTCCTCTCTTATGATTTATCAGTTATACAAACGAATACAAAATTAGTTCAAAAAGCACTGGACTTGATGGGTTCTACAAAGAAAGTTCCAGCTGTACATTTTATTAGTTATGGAAGTGTTTTAAGCAAACGGTGTTTAAAACTAAATGTTAGATTAATTTTTGAATAAATAACAAATAACTAAACATGTTCCATGTAAGGGTTAGTGTCGGAGAGAGGGATTTTCACATTTCATCCTTAAAAGATGCTGAACTGTGATACCAATATTGGTATTTATCCGGTATTTCATGTTTGAGTTATGCTGTTCACATACACAATCACACACAAGCACACACCGACATTGTTTTAGCAACCTTATGTAATACATTCACGTGACTTTCTCTACAAATGACAAACCCTCATCCAGCTGCTAGAATTGCAATTCCCATATAAAAGTAATTCTCCTAATGCGTTACCTTACTCAAAACATATTTTTACTTTCTCTACTACGTATAGTAAGTAGGGGAAGTATTGCTTTCCACTCAAAAATTCGATACCGAGATTTCACCGGAAATACATGTTTTGAGGCCTCCTGAATCTAAAAAAAGTATTTTTGGAAACACGTCCGTGTCTGTGTCTGTGTGTCTATCTGTTTTTCTGTGAACAGCATAACTCAGAAACGAACAGTCAGGTAAACACCAAACTTGAGATTTAGGTACAGTATCTTTCAGAGATGCGACACGAAGGTCTTCAAGAAAATCCCCGCACCTCAGATTATCCTTTACATGGAACTTTTTTCGAAAAGTTTAATTTTCTAAGAAATGACTAACAATTTTGATTAAAATATCATATATTTAAGATATTTTCATGACAAATAAAATGTATATCTTGAATTTTCTGGGAATGGCCCCAAAAGTATTCTTCGTTGTGAACGACTTTTGCATAACTGGTAAACCATAAGAAATAGACAATATTTTACCTCACAAAAATGTAGATGGCGTTAAAATACACAATTTATGTCATATACATTTTTTTTTGTTGAGTGAACCATTTTCGAGATACCTAATGCTTATTATTCCCTTAAATTTTCCAATACTTATACTTTTGCTCAAATGGAAATTCGTTATTCATTTTTTTTATGTCCTGGACATGCAAAGAAAATGGAACACTCCACATAGCAACTAGCTCTTAAAATATTTGGCTATCGCTTAAAGCCTACCAATTCCCCTTGCATCTACAAGAAAATTAGCAATAAGAGTAACATCTCGATATCTCGATTAACATGAAGCATATGGAGAATAAGCGTTTATACAAATAGTTTGTACAAGAGTAGAGAAATTCTTGTAAGCGTAACACATCAGATTTTTTGCTTAATAATGACTTGAAGTTCAGCAGAGTAATTATTTGAAACATGTGGGAACAGTGTTCAAAAGTTTATTTCTGGTAACAAGAACTTGCTATGCAAAGAAAAGAAAGGAAAGCGGGTCTCTATGCGCTGGCTTAGAAATTTCATACTCTTTCCATGACATCGTGCAGAAGTACAGAATGGTGACCCGTTCAAAAATAATATAGTATTGAAAAATTTAAACCAATAGCCACGAATATATCGCAAATGGCTCATGCAATAAAACATTGATATTGTCGCAGTTCTCAATGGCCTGTGTTATCTTATTTGCTGGGCGCCTCGTGTTTTATTATTTTAAATTTGTGTTCTTTTTCCTCCGGCTAGCTACTATAACTCAGTCGAGCAAGTATCTCTAAGCAGGGTATGTAAACGGAAAGAAGTTGTTGCTAAAAGATAACACTGATAAAAAATTGTTTCTACACTTTTATTGCCGTCACATTTAATTAATAATTCACATATTTAATCTTTATACACGCCTGACTGAAACTGTGATATGTTCGAACGTAACTACAGTCGTTTCAGTTGCCTCGCACCAATTACTTCGCGTACTTTACATTTTTGTAACTAACTCTGCGACGTGCACCTCATGAGAGATTCCTTAGAACTGCGCGATGTGCACCTCGTGAGAGATTCTTCAAAATTGTGCGATACTTGCTTATGGCTCGAGAATATATACTCCTTCACCTCGAATTGCCTAAACATTATAATATAACTTCTATTGGTTACCAAATTGCGCCCACTTTAGCGTCTGTTTTGGTCAGCCAATCACTACCACTAACATATATACTCTAGGGAAGATACTCCCTCCATTTCTAAAATAAGGCACGCTACCCTGACGTCATTTCTTTATCTCTTCTTAGTGATAAACAACTCACCCTCTCGGTTTATTGTTACCCACTTCTATTGTCGGTTTCAGTTAGGCCGTGTAAATTTATTTCCTAACAATACTTATGGCTAACAGACATCTAAAATTCTTTACATACAATAATATTAATTTACACTACAATCACTCTGGCATTCACAGCACGATATGGTTTAAAATATTGCCTCAACATATACGTGTGTTTTAAAAGATTCACATTTCATGCATAATAAATATTTGTCAATCTTTTATGGTTTAAAGTATACACAAGATTATACAGAGTTCACTGCGAATGAAACGGACCTTTATCCCAGGAACATTCAAGGTATTTATTTTTAAATTATGCAAATACTTTAAATGCATGGCATTTTAATCAAACCGTTAGGAGACAGTTTTTAGAAAATAAAAAATTACGAACATTTTACCATATAAATGTTAATATAGGGTTGATGATTTTGTTGAAAATCTTGTGTCTCATACTCGAAAGATGTTGAACTTAAATACCAGATTTGGTATCAACTGTCCTTGAGTTTAGGAGTTATGCTCTTCAGGGACACACACACACACACAAATGTGTAAGTGCCTGAAAATATAAGCCCAAAAAAGGAATACCTCGAAGCGGCAAACGCCACAAAACATTCTTGACATTGTGTATTTTAGAAACATCCATAATTCATGTGTACTAAGGCTTTGTTTATCTCTTACGGTTTTAAAGTTACACATAATTATACAGAATCCATTCGAATTAAACGTACTTCACAGGCTCTTCTCAGGAAATTCAAGATCTAGATTAAATATTTGGTATGTTAACCAATTATTAGAAGATTTTCGAAGAAAATAAAAAATAACAAAAATTTTGCAATTTAAAGCGCAGTATGGGGTGGAGAACTTTTCTTGAAAATCTTCGTGTGGCATCCTTGAAAGCTGCTGATCCTAAATGCCAAATAAGGTGTTTAACCGGAGTTTATTTTTGAGTTATGCTATTCAGAGACACAGGAAGAGACGGACGGACACACACACAGACGGATTAGTAAAAATAGTAGTAGTGGTGGCATTTATTAAGTATTTAGTATTACATTAATTGTCACAGTCACATGGGTCATAAGACCGTACATGCTCTCTAGAAAAATACCTGTCTGTATACGTGACTTGCAGTATCAACCAGAAAACAATTATTTCTTTTTATATAATCACCGCACTATATACATACATATAAAATTGAAAAAAAAAACACTCTGAATCAAACACTCAAACACACACACACACAGACACAGTCGCACACAAGTACTCAAGCACCACATATGTTTAAAGAAAAATTACATAAACACCTTATCTCTTAGTACACGTACTTCCATTAAATAGGTGCCCAAGCTTGGCCAGTTTTGGCTGTTTAGAATCATGTCCCAGCATGCTGTCCTCCGTCTGTCGGAAGCCAAAAATACTTCCGGTAATAGTTTTTTTCCTAATACCCTCCGTCTGTACGCATGCTGCCAAAATATGCGTCCAGTCTTCTTGTTTCCCGCATAATGGGCAAATCCTCCTGCCATCGTCATCAACAATCTTGCGAGCTTTCCACCCTCCCAACCTAAGCCATGCTATTCCAGTCCTCTGTTTTATACTCAATTCCAAAATATATTTTTCCTTACCCCACCTAGTTTTTATTTCATTTTGTAGCTCCAATGTTGATCTTTGTCTACATTCAGATTCTATTTTCTGCCTGTTTATATCGCATAGTCGTCTTTTGACTTTTCTCACGGCACTGTGTGTATTTTCATTATCCCTTTGCCAGATATCATTTAAGCCAATTTTTGATAATTCGCGTTGCAACCCCGCCGCCCACCATTTTGGATGCTCTATGTTGTTCATTTGATGACGATAACATATTGCTCTCAGAGTTGTTTGATCACCCTTAATTATTCGCAGCCAGTACCTAACTACGTTTAGTTTAGCAAATACAGCATCTTCCCAGCATCCTACCTCCCGAAGAACTCCGTAGTTTGAAGTACCCCTCCCCAACCCTAGAATGCGCTTCCAGAAATTGCATTGTATTTTATTTACATTATCCGCCCTCTGCCATCCCCACCCTTCACTGCCGTATAGTAATGAGGACCTAACCATTGCTTCATACATGGTCCGTAATGTTTTTACTGGCATATCTGGTACCCGGGTCAATATCCTTAATACTTCAGAAAGTTGTCTAGTCCGTTTGTGTTTTACAAACTCCATGTTCTTGTTCCATTTTCCGTCCATATCAAACCTTACTCCTAAGTAATCGAAGTGTTTAACATTTTGAATTTCTTCCTCCCCATAGGTCCACTTTTCATGTTGGCCGTACACATATCCATTTTTAAAGGTGACTGTTTTAGTTTTAAGAATATTTACCTCCATATCCCATTGCCTAGAGTATTGTCGAAGAGCGTTTAAACCAGACTGCAAACCTTTTATCGTTTTAGAAAGAATTACAATGTCATCCGCGTACAAAAGAATTGGTATTTTTTGGTCTGCGATTGTCGGTGCATCTATGTCTTCCTCCGTCATCACCCTAACAACGCATTTTTGTGTTCAGTGGATCCAAAAGCGTCGATTAATGATGAAATCTCGATATAGAATTTTTGGATGGAATACAATACTTCCTCTACCTACTACGTAAGTAGTAGAGAGAGTAAACATACGAAAGTATTATGCAAATATATAGACATTTCTGCTGAGGTTTGCGGTAGAAAACATCTTACCCAAGAAGTGTGTATAAGAAAAAAAGTAAAAGAAAGTACCTGGCGTGTCTCTTGGTATATCGCAAACGTCTCATCTGTTTATATTCTGTTGCATTTCATGGGTCTGTCCCACTGTGAACATCCAGTGCCTGTGAAGTTGCGCAACGTTGCGGTGTCCGTACCACTGATGTTCCCTTCAATTTGTCGACGTTGCCTCATCCTCCGTATTCGTTCTGTTGCTGTCGTAAGAGGCCTTTTTGATTCATTATTTATACTACTTCCACTCTGTATTCGTTTATGTTACGGATTAACTTTCTTGTTTTGAACACGTTTGGAGACAGTTTCTCAAAGTTGAAAGCTCTACATTGTATAGTTTTTCAAATTCTTTCACCATTATTACCAGCAGTGTTTCACTTGTGGATACCCATCCATATACACTATGTGATCAAAAGTATCCGGCACCCCCACAAACATACGCTTTTCATCTTAGGTGCATTGTGCTGCCATCTACTACCTGGTACTCATTATCCGCGACCTCAGTAGTCATTAGACATCGTGAAACACCAGAATGGGACGCTCCATGGAACTCACGGACTTCGAATGTGGTCAGGTGATTGGGTGTCACTTGTGTCAGAAGTCTGTATGCGAGCTTTTCACACTCCTAAACATCCCTAGGTTCACTGTTTCTGATGTGATTGTGAAGTGGAAACGTGAAGAGACATGTACAGCACAAAAGCGTACAAGCCGACCTCGTCTGTTGACTGATAGAGACCGCCGACATTTGAAGAGCGTCGTAAAGAGTAATAGGCAGACACCTATCCAGACCATCACACAGGAATTCTAAACTGCATCAGGATCCACTCCAAATACTATGGCAGTTAGGCGTGAGGTGAGAAACCTTGGATTCCATGGTCCAGCGGCTACTCATAAGCCACACATCACGCAGGAAAATGCCAGCTACGCCTCGCTTGGTGTAAGGAGCGTCAACATTACACGGCAAACAGTGGCAAACCGTTGTGTGAAGTGCCGAATCACGGTACAGAATGTGGCGATCCGATGGCAGGGCGTGGGTATGGCGAATGCCCGGAGAACGTTATCTGCCAGCGGGTGTAGTGCCACAGTGAAATTCGGAGGTGGTGGTGTTATGGTGTGGTCTTGTTTTTCCTGGAGGGGACTTGCACCTGTTGTTGATTTTGCGTGGCACGATCACAACGCAGACCTCTCCTCAGTTCCGCATTCCGTGAAGATTGGGCTGCCATTACCCAAAAAACCTTCCAGCACCTGATTGAAATTATCCCTGCGAGAGTGAACGCTGTCATCAAGGTTAAGGGTGGGCCAATACCATATTGACTTCCAGCATTACCGATGGAGGGCACCACGAACTTGTACGTCATTTTGAGCCAGGTGTCCGATACTTTTGATGACGTAGTGTAGGTATAGATGACAATGTTATAGCCGATCGAAGCACTAAAGTAGCATCCAGACATCGTGAAAGTGACACATATATAGACTCCTCGCACCAAGAGTTCATCACCGAGCGTTTATGTGGAACTGGAAGACTGAATGGTTATCACGTGATAGCTCGTTCAGGCTGTACCAACATTTTTCCAACTTCTACGAACACTCAAACAACGAAATCACGTAATTATCTGCCGTCTAAGAATTGGCCATTGCAAACAGATGCATTTCTTCTTGTAACCAAAGACAAGCCTCCTTGCCGTTGACAAGCCTGTGCCAACGGCAACACACCATTAACCATCCAGCACATCATTCTGGACTACCGTTGTAGTCCACGGTGCACCAAATGTAGACAAGTCCGTATCTTGGATTTCTTCAGTGCGGTGAACAAACCAGTAAAGACAAGACAAACTTTACACTTTCTTAAGGATATTAATCTGTAAGTGTAACAATGTGGACTTCTGTCTTAATGTTGAAATAACATAAATGTGAACTTTTGTGTTAATGTTGAAATAATGTACCTGTTATAAAATTACGAAAGGTCGTGATAAGACCAAGCAGTTGAAGAGACCAAAAATAAATAGTTATTCTGTAATTCGATATAAATGTTATAATGATGTATTTGTATTTATGGTTTTAATATTATTAATAATATTAATTTGTACTTTTTGTACAAAAAATAAAGTGTTTCACATACTATAGTAATCGTTACAGAGCTAGTTGGCTCCGCGGTAAAGTTTGAGGCTCGCATTCGGGAAGTCCCGGGTTCTATTCCCATCACCGCCCACTCTGAACTTAGGTTTTTGGTGGATTTTCCTGTTTTATGGGTGAATACTGTGACGTTTTCTCATCTGCCACAATTTCCTTTCCTTCCTCTTCATTCCTATACTTTAGGTGTGTTTCTAGGTTTAGTGGTGTAATGTGGTGCTGGACAGTTGGGGCAGATGCCTTCTCCAAAGAAACAGTATTCTCAGTGGAAATTAGAGGGTTGCCTGGTTGAATGCGTTGTTAATCGCCCTCTCTGGAGAGCTCCAGTAATGAGACGGGTCATGCCTGGAACTGTCAGTGACATCCGCGCATTTCTGTGGCCTATGTGCCTGTAACCTATAGCCTCCTGTGGGATTATAGCCACGATAGATCTCACGTAAGTCGCAGTGCGCAGGGTGTCCTCCGTTGTATAACCTACACCCTGTAGTATTCTTGGGCTCCGTTACACGACACCTCATGCAATCCTCTATACAGTTTTTTGTAGCGCAGCAAAGTTATGCTGCATAATACTCTTTCCTCTTTCCATTTAACATCCTATGTTGTTTAGTTATAAAGTTATTTAGATATGTGTGGTAAACACAAAATCATAGTTTTGACTTTCGTATGATGTTCTCTATGTTATTCCTCAAAATACAATTCTCTGGATGAGAAACATTCACAAAACAGCCCATAAGTCTTCCATAAATGAATATGTTGCTGAAGAAAGTAATAATATGGTCATCTTAGATGCATAAACACACTGTGTGTCACTCATAGCTCTCTCTACATTCAGTTTAATAACACTAGTCTGCATAATATCGGATGACTGAAAACTAATAAGTGATTCTGACTCACTTTTTTATGCTGATTTCAGAACTGTTTTTAGTTTTTTTCTATCACGTACAGTTGTTTCACAATTTCACTTCAAAAATATAGAGTTGAGCCAGTAGATGAGTATTGTTGAAGGGAAATTTATCACTTCTTGGAGGGAAATTTCCCAATACAGACTTGTAAGTCTTTTGGTTGTTACACCTTTAGATGCTGGTTGCTATTTGTAATTTAGGCATTGTTGTTAATATCGGAGGCTTGCATTACCAGTGCTGTATCGTGATTGAAGTTATAAATACATTATGTCTACACGCAAGTGTGGGAACAATCCAAATGTGTTCTGCTACATTTGTGGAGATTATACAGTGCTTCAGCAGAGAACTGATATAGCAGACTTTGTGAAAAAAGTGTACCATGCTTATTTTAAAATAAAACTTGGTGACCAAGACAAGGCCTGGGCTCCAAAGACAATTTGCCGCTATTGTGTTGAGAGGTTAAGATTTTGGATACAAGGAAAGAAATCATGCATGCCATTTGCAATTCCTATAGTGTGGATGAGCCTAAAGACCACCTTAGAGACTGTTATTTCTGTTTAGTTAATGTTCAGGGGTGCAATTCGAAAAATAAGAAACACATTGTGTATCCAAGTATTCCTTCAGCCATCAGGCCAGTTCCACACGGAGAAGATCTGCCTGCTCTTCTTTCTCCAGCTGTTTTAGAGAACTTGAAAGTGAACTTCATGCAATCACCGAAGACGATTCTGATAATGTCTACCGCCCTGAATACGACATGACTCCACAACTGTTCTCTCAGAGTGAACTAAATGATCTAGTACGTGATTTGAATGTGCCTAAGGAATCTGCAGAGTTGCTAGGCTCCCGTCTTAAAAATAAGAATCTTCTGGAACCAGGAACACATTACTCATGGTACAGACACAGACAACAAGAGCTAGCTCCTTTTTTTCTCACAGATCGAGTCCTTGGTTTACTACAATAACATAAACGAGTTAATGCACTTTTATGACATTAAACGTGATCCTACCCAGTGGAGACTTTTTATAGATTCATCAAAGAGGAGCATGAAAGTCGTGTTACTGCATAATGGGAATATGTATGGGTCCATTCCTGTCGAACATTCAGTTCAAATGAAAGAGACAGTTTAAAACATG
Source organism: Deroplatys truncata (assembly GCA_030765065.1). Lineage (NCBI taxonomy): Eukaryota > Metazoa > Arthropoda > Insecta > Mantodea > Mantidae > Deroplatys > Deroplatys truncata. Next base: position 211,502,571 of record CM060978.1, on the reverse strand, counting down.
AAGATACGTCTACCAACTATCCAATACGAGGAACGCAAATGGCTTATCTGCGGTAATTTCAAAGTTATTGGAATACTATTAGGACAACAAGCTGGGTTCACAAAAATTCCTTGTTTTCTGTGCGAATGGGACAGTGGTCCAAAGCAAAGACATTGGAGTGTGAAAGTATGGCCACAGCAGAGAAACTTGTTGCCTGGAACTAAAAACATCCTGCACGAACCGCTTTTAGAGAGACAAAAAATATTGCTTCCGCCACTACCCATAAAATTGGGCTTGATGAAGCAATTTTTAAGGGCTCTACTAAAGGATGGACCCTGCTTCAAATACCTTTCTAAGAAATTTCCCTTCATTACACAAGACAAATTAAAGGTTGAAATTTTTGTTGGTCTTCAAATAAAGAAATTGATGAAGGATGAAGATTTTGAGAAGACAGTGAATGAGAGAGAAATAGAAGCATAGACCACCTTCCAATCAGTTACTGAAAACTTCTTAGGCAATACCAATGATCCTAATTACAAGGCCATTGTCGAAACAATGTTCGAAAATTTCAAGAAGATAGGTTGTAACATGAGTGTAAAGGTGCATTTTCTGCATTCACATATCGACTACTTTCCAGAAAATCTGGGACATTATAGTGAGGAGCAGGGTGAACGTTTTCACCAAGATATTAAGGAAATGGAGAGGAGGTACCAGGGGAAATGGAATAAAACTACGATGGCCGACTACTTTTGGATGTTGAGGAGGGACAGTCATCTTCAAGGATCTGCAAGGAATTCAAAGAACAGAAAGTTAGAAAAAAATTAAATGAAACACCTTGGCTTCTTGTTTTGTTAAAATGCAGTCATGAAATAAATTAGGGGAGATCTTGAGAGTATCCTTAAAAATTTCTTGAATAAAAACTTACCTTGTGTGAAATGGTATTTGAATACTAGTAAAATTGTCAAAACATACTTGTTATCTTGTGTAAAAACCTGACGTAATAGAAAAAATGGAAGTGATTTCCGGAATTAGCATACAAACCTGATTCAAGAACACCTACTTTTAAGAAATCATTTGACAAAATGAAAATGCACATTATTGTAATCAGCTGACGCGATTTTTTATTTAAAATGATCCACAAATACTTTGTTGACCATCCAAACCCAGAGAACGAGAATATTCTAGAAAGACCCATGTAGCCGTATAAGAGGCCGAAAGGAATATTTACTGCTGTTATAACCTGCAGAGTTAATTAGCCAGTCGAACTTGGAAAAAGAAGAAACATTTTGCACTGTACAAATTATTATTCTAATAGTTTCAAATATAGCTTTTGTAATTAAGAAACACTAAAGATACTAATATTCACACTGAAAACAATACTGAGACAGTCTGGATAGAATACATGGAGCTAGTGAAGGCTTATTTTCGGATAGTATTTTCCTAAAATTATGGAGCAGCAGAACTGGAGTTCAGATCCATCCAAAGCTTAAATTCCTTGCCACTGAAAATGGGTTGATTCATATCTAATTAGGACATGTCGTTGCCGTATCTTGCATGTAATCATGGGTAAAAAGAACTATAAGTATAGTCTAATTTGTAATAATACTTTACGAGTAAAACCTTTTATAGTGAATAATAGAACATTCCACTTTCAGATGAATAGTATAAATTACTAATTCGAAGTGATAATGGAAGATAAACTTTCTGCTTCTTTTTCAGAATGTTATAAATCCTTAAGTAATTTCGGATATTTAATTTGCTCATCCGGCATGGAGTGTCCGGAAACTGAATTTCTTCTTCTTCTTCGCTTCAAGGATTATGTATTCCACCTGTTCCATCTTCGCATTCTTCACTTCACCCACATAATTTTCTGGGGTTTCCAAAGTCAATTTCTCCTAAAGGCTGATATTTGTCAATTAAAAATGGTGTCCTTTTTCCACTGATGTTTTTTGTGTGCTCTTTCCAATTATGTTTATGTTATATAATTGAATTTTATCGTACGAGTATAATTTATAAATATTCAGTTCCCTAATTTTTGCTTTCTTATGATTCCAGTCTAGTACATCCCAAGTAATTAAAATGTACGACTTGTTCCAGGCTATTATTTCTAAAACATTTAATTTTCACTGGTTATTTTCTTCGTGTGCCATTACTTTTGTGTTTTATGAATATTTTAAAGCCATATTTGCTGCCCAGTGGATATAATTTATAAATAAAGCGCGGTTTAAATATGAATTCTTATTCAATTCCGTTCCTGATGCACTTCTTTTCCATTTTTACTTTCTCTACCACGTATATAGTAGATAGAGACCGTATTGCACTCCACTCAAAAATTCGATATTGAAATTTCACCGGAAGTACATGTTATGAGGTTCCCTGAATACATAAAAAAGTATATTTAGAAAAATATCGGTGTATGGGTGTGTGTATGTGTGTCTATGAATAGCATAACTCAAAAAAATACCAAACTTACCTTCCATAGATGAGACACGGAGATTTTCAGAAAATCCATTCACCCCAGACTTCACTTTAAATGGAATATTTTCGAAATCTTTGATTTTCTAAGAAATGGCTCCAATATTTTTAATAAAGTACCATATATTAAAGCTATTTAAAGACAAAATGTATATCTCGAATTTTCTGGGAAGTCCGTGAAGTTCTCCTCATTAGGAAGGAATTTTATGTAATCTTGCATAACTGGTAAACGTTAAGTGGTGGAAAAAAAACTATTACACAAAAAGTGTAGGTCTTTTTAAAACACACAATTCATTTAAAATAATTTTTGTGGCATTCGCCATTTGCGAGATATCCATTATAAATGGTTTGACTTGTTGAATACTTTTCTCAAGTCCCGTCGATTTTCAGTTGTTTCTCACGATGTCATAGGAAGAGTATGGGAATTTAGAGCCATTATTTAGAGTTCAGTTCTTAAATATGTGACTGTCACTATTCCCTTTGTATTGTAAAAGAATCTGATGTGTTACACTCACATGACTTTCTTTACTCTTGTACAAACTATTTTTACAAACGCTTATTCTCCAAATGCTTCATGTTAATCGATATGTTAATGTCATTGCTAATTTTCTTGTAGATGCAAGGGGAATATGGTAGGCTTTAAGAGATAATCAAATGTTTTAAGAGCTGGTTGCTATGTGGCGCATTCCATTCTCTTTGTATACCCAGGACATAAAAAAATGAATAACGAATTCGCATTTGACAAATGTATTGGAACATTTAAGGGAATAACAAGCAATATCTCGAAAATGGTTCACTCAACAAAAAAATGTATATGACATAAATTGTTTATTTTAACGCGATCTACATTTTTTGTGTAGTAAAATGTTGTCTCTCTCTTATGGTTTACCAGTTATGCAAAAGTCGTTCAAAATGAAGAATACTTTTGGAGACATTCCCAGAAAATTCGAGATATACATTTCATTTGTCATGAAAATGTCTTAAACATATGATATTTTAATCAAAATCGTTAGAGTCGTTTTTGAGAAAATTAAAATTTTCGGAAAATGTTACATGTAAAGGGTAATCTGGGGTTGGGGTATTTTCTTGAAAACCTTCGTGTCGCATCTCTGGAAGATACTGGACCTAAATATCAAGTTTGGTGTTTACCCGAGTGTTCGTTTCTGAGTTATGCTGTTCACAGACACACACACATACACACACAGACACACTCACGGACATGTTTCCAAAAGTGCTTGTTTTGGATTCAGGGGATCTCAAAGCATATATTTCCGATGAAATCTCGGTATCGAATTTTTGGGTGAAATAAAATACTTCCCCTACATACTACAGACAGTAAAAATATGTAGCGTGGTTGCTTCTGCAGAGGCTTATCTTGATTAAATTGAAGTAGCTAAAATATTAACCTTCCTTAGAATAAATTTGTATACCCGCTAATAAAAGCGGGGTAAAGAAAGTTAAGCTAATGTAGGAAATCAGATTCTTTCATCTATATATTGAATAAATTGTGTGAAAAGTGCAACCCTTTCTAACTCCTTGGTTTGTTATTATTGTTTCCAATACTGGTAAGAAGTATGTGTAAACTGAACTTCAGAATGTCATTTACTTCGATGTCTCTTTCCACACAATTTCCGTTTTATTGCATCATTGATATGCTAAATGTTTAAATTTGTTATCGAAGTCGTATACTGGTGGGCTTTCATAGAGGATATATTAAATTATGTATGATATCTTCTTCTGCAGGCTAGCTAGGTTAAAATCTCGGCTTACTTTGCTGGGACAAGCTGTTGCTGCGCTTCTTAATGACCAGTTCTCGCATTTTTGGATCTAAAGCGCGTCCTCATGTCATACTTCACGTTTCAAGTTGCAACTCGATTTAGCCTATACGCGTCATCAGCTGCCTACTATACGTGCAATGGTGGATATATTCCAGATTTTTTATTAGGGCATTGGCTGACCGAAGGGCACTGATTCATATTCGAATAATGCATGGAAATTTTAGGACAGAACCTTTTGTTTCTGATTTTCCCTTGCTTTTTTGAGGAAGAATGTAATTACTAAACGTAAAACGCATAAAAATATGTCATGTCGGAAATATGCTCCTTACGAAGTGAATGAACCTTTCTATTCAACAACTAGCCATCTATATTAATATTATAAAGAGAAAATTTGTGCATGTACGAAGGTAATCTCAAAAACCACTCAACCGAGTCTGAAAATTGGTTTACCAATGAAAAGCCCTACTCTTTTTCACGGATATGGTCTATAAAACACCTAAGTTCATTTCATAAATTACTAAAAGATTAAAAAAGGATTTACAAAGCCCTTGTACTTGAATACAAACACATTGGAAGTACACATGCTGGCAAAGAAGGGTTTGACTTTTAGTTGAAAATGCCATGGAGTAGAAAACAAATGGCGCCTATATTTCATTACAAGCAATATATATGTAAATGACCACGATTTAGCAATGTAAATCACAGCAAAAGAAAAGAAATCGAATCTGCTAATAACGGTAACATATGCATGCGATATGAGTGCCAACATATTTTAATAAAGGTAGAATCACATGACTTAAAATTCAATGCCATAGCCTATAGTGGTTGAAACTATAAAGCCCGGGACTTAAATACTTACAAAGAATGTAAGTCGCCATTAGGGCATGACATCTCAATACAACTTGAGATCTCCTTGTGGTTTACCGGGAAAAATGCGAATCAGTTGGAGCATTTAATGTGGTGTCGGGATGCTGCCACGGTAGCTCAGTGGTTAGAGTAACCGAAGGGAGGCTTGGAGATCCGTGGTTCAAATCCCGGCTATGTCATTGAATTTTAAGTCATCTGATTCTACCTTTCCAGCCCTTTCCAACACACGGCTTGTGTGAAAGAACAATTAATTCCATATTTTAATAAACTTCAAGTAAGAACGTTTTGCTCTATTTTCATTGTATGTTATAACCAAGATCGTGAGAAGGGTATGTTAAATGATAGTATAAAGAGAGAAAATTGTGTCCAGATAACTTTAGAAATCAGTAAACCGTTAGTTTTTAAATAAACAATTGAGAATGTTATTACTTTCTCTACTACGTATAGTAAGTAGGGGAAGTATTGCATTCCACCCAAAAATTCGATACCGAGATTTCACCGGAAATACATGTTTTGAGACCTCCTGAATCCAAAAAAAGCATTTTTGGAAACATGTCCGTGTGTGTGTATGTGTGTGTGTGTGTCTGTGAAACTCAAAAACGAACAGTCGGATAAACACCAAACTTGGTATTTAGGTTCAGTATCTTCCAGAGATGCGACTCGAAGGTTTTCAAGAAAATCCCCCCACCCCAGACTACCCTTTACATGGAACATTTTTCGAAAATTTTAATTTTCTCAAAAATGGCTCTAACGATTTTGATTAAAATATCATATGTTTAAGATAATGTCATGAGAAATGAAATGTATATCTCGAATTTTCTGGGAATGTCTCCAAAAGTATTCTTCATTGTGAACGACTTTTGCATAACTGGTAAACCATAAGAGATAGACAAAATTTTACTACACAAAAAATGTAGATCGCGTTAAAATACACAACTTATGTCATATACATTTCTTTTGTTGAGTGAACCGTTTTCGAGATATTGCTTGTTATTTCCTTAAATTTTCCAATACTTATACTTTTTCTCAAATTCGTTATTCATTTTTTTATGTCCTGGACATGCAAAGAGAATGGAATGCGCCACATAGCAACCAGCGTTAAAATATTTGACTATCGCTTAAAAGCTACCATATCCCCTTGCATCTACAAGAAAATTACCAATAAGATTGACATCTCGATATCTCGATTAACATGAAGCATATGGAGAATAGGCGTTTGTAAAAATAGATTGTACAAGAGTAGAGAAAGTCATGTGAGTGTAACACATCAGATTTTTTTTCTCAATGATCGCACATTATGCGTCTTATCTAAAGCAGTTTACTTCATGGCCAGGAGTGAGTAATCTTCATCAGCCCAACCTCTGTTTCGTTATATAATATGTTAAGGGTCTGAGTATTAAGTGAAAAATATGTAGATTTTATGTTATTAAATAACCATGCGACCAAAGAAATGGTGCAGAGGTTTAAAATGTTACTGCTGTAAATATCAAAAAAATTACTCAACAATTCCTTCAATGATTCTGTCACCACCAAAGGATATAAGCTGTGGTTCCAGAACTTGGAGCACTATCGGGGGGGCGGGGTTAATGAGGTCAGATCTTGTTCAGATGTTTTACATTCTTTTACGTGAATAGCAGGGGATTTTTCATCCATTATTAGTATTAGCCGGGGTAAAGGGGACAATTTACCATAAAAACTGTCTAGACCATTGTACAGTGATTTCAAAAAGATTATGGAGAGTTAAATTAAATTAATTAAACTGTCGTTCAAATTTCAAAAGCCGAAACGGAACATCGGTTGCTCGTCAATGATTGGGGCGGTTTAATAGAATGCTGTGGTGTTTGCAAATGTTTATTCCCAGGTTTATAAATATACTTCAAAGAAATATAATTGTGTTTTTCTTTCCAAATCCTCCTTTATTGTTGTGGTGGTGAAACTGTTATATATTTATAATTCTTTGTTTACTTGATAAATTTTGGATTGCAAATATTTCATATCAAATTAATTAGATTATATTGAATTTTAAAAAATTAATTAAAACGCTTTCCTACTAATCAACAAAATCTCAAGAACCTTTGAATTATTGAGTTCTCAATTATTATTAAGTTTTATTATAATTGTTGGAGTCAAGTAGTATTATTGCAAATAATTAATAATTTTTCTAAATGCAAATATTTATGATTAGTCAGGAGCTAAATCTCCTTTTCCAGCCTCGCGATAGATCGTATGTGAAATTAAGATTTTCTCTACGCGTTTTCTCGGAGCTTTATTTATAATTCACGGATACTTCCCGCTTGATTAATAACGATCTCGCGGTATTACTCGTTCAATCTCACTAAAAACATAAGCACTTCTTTCTTCCTACATGTATTCTGCAATTTTCTATTGTTCAATGCTATGCGTTGGTGCATACAAAGTTATAATGACGTCTCTTTTTAGCTTGTTGATTTTCTCCTCTTTAATAACAGTTTTCGTATTGTTGCGTGCTGACTTTTCTAGCATTCGTCGCTTCTTTCTGTTACTATTTGCAACATATACCTATCTAGATATTTACTTAAATGATTTCTGTTACTATCTTTTCGTTCTTTGCTTAAGATTTTGTTTTACAGTGGATATTCTTATATAACAAATGAATTTAAAATGTTACTAATAATGTTTCATGGCTTTCTAATTCTTATTCTTCTCTTGAAGTGATTATGTATAAATTTCAACTTTTTTTGTTTCTTTCGCATTCTTATAATTTCTTTTTCCACTTTTGTTACCTTCTTTTTCATAAATCATTCCTTTATTTATTCATTTGATTTCTATCATTCTTCTAAATTTAATGTAGTAGGATAATTACTGTTATAAAGCTAACCGTGCAATGTCGGACAACCAGCTGTTTAATTATAAAAGTTTTTATAAATTTCTCTGAAATGTATTTACGATTTTGTATAAATATTAAATATTATTGGCAACAGTGAACATATTTGTTTTACCCCTTGATTTACTGTCATGGTCACTGATTCATTATGGTTATTGGGATAATAAAGTGTTCATCCGAATTTTGTTGCAAGGTATACCTTCAGTCTCACCAGCTGCTCACCGATACCTAAATGCAACTGGCGTTTACAGACACAGTTGCACAAACCTCCGGCTAGTGTTACAAACGCGCATGCATTTTATTTCGTAAACCGCACCTGCATGAACCATGCTTTTGAATGCAGCTAACGAGAGCAAATTATTTTAATTACAATGAAACGGCCAAAGCCAAATTCGAACTACCCAACCTCCGGCGTCGCAGAGCGGATGCAGCACGAATTTTAAAATGATGACATACCCACATGCTGTCAGTGTTGACTCTGCGGTCTGTATCATGTGAACGACAGCCGACGGCTCGCTATGGGTGGTAAACTGGACCTCGCTTAGGTATTTTAATTATCTGTTTGGTTCCCTCTTCCTCTCAATGCAATGGAAAGGTTAACCTGACATAACTCTGGTGGAACAGTGACGTCATGGTTATCATTACGAAGGGATGAAAAATATCGTTATGGGAGATTCGATCTCCTCAATGCATGAAAGGGAGTTTCGTTAGCAGACTGGTGAAAACATTAAGTACTGAACGTTTGTAGGCAGCTACGTTGCAACAAACCCCATTTTTATTTTCTCCCCACGTACATAGAAGGTAGAGAAGGTAAGGTCCGTATGTGTATGTGTGTGTGTGTGTGTGTGTGTGTGTGTGTGTAAAACATGACTTAAAATTACTAATATGTTAAACATCAAACCTGAAATTCAGGTAGGGATTCCTTCAAGCACGCAGCGGAATGCTTTTATGACATTTTCGCCACTGAAGCAGTACGTTTTGAGTAGCTAAATAAAATTATAATCATAAGGAAAATAAATATTAATAACAGTAGGAATAGTGTTGAATAACACTGGGAAGCGAGTGTTACTATAAATGTGAATAAGGGTTGAGTAGACAGTGCCATCAGCGGCCCTCTATTGTTAAATGTTACGTTAGTTTGCCTGGTTCGTAGATGTGTAGAAAAAGGGTCAATGTTCGCTTTAGGCATCCAATGAAAGAAACTAGAAACAGGTGATAGTGAAATGTGGAGATAGGAAATTTAAAAAGAGAGAAACAGGACGTTTAGAAGACACACTTCGTCGTGGTAGTTCCTTGGAGGTGGTTCATAGATAATGTTTCGGCAGGTAGGTGCGATGATATGAAGCGCAGCAATAAAGAAATGCGCACGTGTGCGTTTCGAAGTAATATCAGGAGTCAGATTTTAAAGCGGTGACGGGAAATAAACAAGCAGGAAAATAAAACAGTCGCATTCACCACTAATCCGAGATCCAAGATCCCTGCAAGTACCTGAGCTAGTAACCAACACGGGACCATTCCTGCAAGTCGCGTGCCACCAAGTCGACACGTACCTCCGCAAATTGGCTACCCAGCGTGGGTCACGAATAAAACCGACTGTAATACTACCGTAAATTGGCGCCCAAAAGTGGTGCCGCCGCACAATCCAAACAATGTTTTACTTTAAAGATTTTGCCTACTTACTATCTCAAACATCGCTCTAACAGCTTTTATTAACATAATGTATTTGAGGTGATGAAATTTACAATAAAATGTATACCTTGCATTGTTCGTAAATGGTCTATGAAGGTCCCCCTCATTCCCAGTAAAAAGTGTTATAAATCTGGGAAACCACAAACTATGGATAAAATTTTATTACAGATAAAACACCGGAGTCATTAAAATATATACTGTAAAGGGTCTTTCAACAAGAGTGTCTCATCTTTAACATGTGATAGCTGCCGTTGTTATTGAGTTACAACAGTCATTTTTTTTCATGCGGTTACAGTTGTTATTGATAAATAGCCATGGAACGTTACAGCATTCAGCAACCCGTAGAAATTGTGAAAATTTATTGTCAAAATGGATCATCTGTACGCCAAACCTCCGTGTATTGCGTGAAGTTTACGGTGTGCATAATCGTCCCTGCGAGAGAACGATTCGGCGTTTGATCGTTAAATTTGAAAGAAGTGGTTCTGCCAGCGATCAAAGAATCGTACGTAATCGACGTAAGCGCTCCAACGAAAACATAGGCGCGGTTCGTGAGTGTGTATGCGAGAACGGAAACTAATCAATTGCTCGTCGAGCGCAAGAATTGGGGTTTTCTCCAACCACAACTTGGCGAATTTTGCATCTGGCCTTGGAGTTTCACGCTTACAAAATGGTGTTAACTCAAGACCTAAATCTCAACGACCATAGGTTGCGACGTATATTCGCTGATTGGGCTATGGAGCAATTGGAAGCTGACCCGGAGTTATATCGAAAAATCATCTTCAGCGACGAAGCCAACTTTAGGATGGATGTTTGTGTTAACAAACAAAATTGCCGCTATTGGAGCAATCAAACTCCAATGCTGATTCAAGAACGATCACTTCATCCCGAAAATGTTACTGTGCGGTGTGGATTTTGGTATGGTGGAATCATTGGTCCATATTCTTTCCGAATTAAAGATGGAGAAGCTCTAACTGTTAATGGAGAAAGATACCGGGCTCTTATAAGGGACTACTTTTGGCCTCAATTGGATGGTATGGATCTCAACATCTGGTTCCAGCAAGATGTTGCCACATGTCATACTGCTCTCGAAACAATCGATCTTTTGAAGGAGAACTCCAGAAGTTTCATCATTTTCGGTGGTGATGTTAACTGGCCCCCGAGGTCATGTGATTTAACACCGTTGGATTACTTCTTGTGGGGTTATGTTAAATCTCGAATTTATGTCAACAAGCCAGAAACAGTAATTGATCTTATGAATAACAACACGCGTGTTATTCGTGAATTTGGACCTAATTTACGTTCTTCTGTAATTGAAAACTGGGTCAAACGTATACGCGCAACCCAACGAAACGCGGCGGTCACTTAACTGATGTTCCACACATAATGACATTAATTATGTTCCAAAATAAAAAAAGAAATAAACCTCTATCATTTATAGAACGTGTTTTATTTAATTTCAAAGAAAGGACACTCTTGTTGAAAGACCCTATGTTTTCAAGTAAGCTTTTTGTAGTAATAATTGTTTCGTAAATATTCCTTGCAATGTGTACGTATACCAGGTTGAAGCTTATTTTGATGTGCCATCTACGTATAACGTTTGAAAATTCTTTCATCCACATGAGCTCATTACTACAACATCCACTTGTGATATAAAGAGTTTAACTTTGCCTTCTGCATGCTGCAATGATAATGCAAAGGGGATCTAAGATATGCGCGTACACTAGTAAAGAGCAGAAAAGGTTGTGAGAGTTTTACCATCAGATTTTCCTCCAAGAAAAGACTTAATGTATAGGTTATACAACGGAGGGGGACACTTTGCGAACTTTAACCTACGCGATATCTATTGCGTCTACCACCTCTCCAGGAGGAAGGGATGAAGTGTGTCGTAGTAATCTGTCGTGTTATCTTATTTGCTGAGCGCCAGTTATTGTTTTACTATTTTGAATTTTGGGTTCTTTGTCCTCCGGGTTAATTTCACATATTTAATCATGATACACGCCTGACTGAAACTGTTGTATTTTCGAATGTAACTTCAATCACTTATTTACAGCGCACTATTAATTCGCGTATTTCACATTTTGTAACTAACTTTACGAGCAAGAGATTCTGTAGAATTGCGTAATGTGTACTTCGTAAATGCTTCCTTAGAACTGCCTGACGTGTAACTCGCGAGAGAGATTTCTTAGAACTGTGCGATGTTTACCTTGTGAATGATTCTGTAGAACTGCGCGATACTTGCCTCTGGCTCAAGAATTTATACTCGCTCACCCAGATATGCCTGAACATTATAATCGAAATGCTATTGGTTAATAATTCGCGCCAACATTAGCGTCTGTTTCGTCAGTCAATCATAATTACTAAAACATATGCTCTAGGGAAGATATTCCCGCCATTTCTAAAGAAAGGCACACTACCCTGACGTCATTTGTTTGTCTCTTCTAATTGATAAACAACTCACCCCATCGCTTCATTGTTACCCGCTCCTATTGTCAGTTTCAGTGAGGCCTTGTAAACGTATTTCCTAACAATGCTTATAGTTAACCAACATCTAAAATCATTGTCAGACAATAATGTTAATTTACACTCCAATCACTCTGGCATTCACAATGTTGTGATATAGAATACTGCCTCATATGCCCCACTAGAAACATAATTATAAATATTTACGACCTTTATTGGAAATTTTATAATTGGGTTTTTAGTCTCCTAAATCTTGTAACACACGGTATTTATCACTTGCACGTAACACTGCACACGCATTTAACACACATTATACATCTTGCCTTTTTCTCGCCACTATTCACTAGCTCGGGTCTAATGTGTTTATATACATACATCTGACATTACAAAAATTTTATACAGCAAATACTATACCCTGAACTATTTAGGTCACTGTTACAAAATGGTTATACCTTTTTAGTTTATTGACATAAAAATTTATACACTCAAGGTTTTAACCTGGTTCATTTTGTAATTATTGAACTTATTTACCAAAATATTCATCCTCTACACAAATATATTTACATCTCTTAATTGTAAGACATAATTTAGCATTATCTTTGTGTTACATAAATGTTTTGCTTTAATTATCTTTACCCCTTTTTTATTGTTTTGTACTTTATATTCACAATACTCTTTTAATTATATCTACATGCTTTTACTTTAATATGACATTAACCTATCATTATTACGTGCTTCATTTCAAATGTGGTTACAGTTTACTAAGAAAATGTTCTTTTTCCACTTTAAACATTTATTTTTTTTGTCCTGAATTTATTTATCCTTTCTTATGACATATATACATATAGTTAACCCTCTTATATACCAATACGTTTTTTTTTTGGTGGTCATTGCTATTCCCTCTCCTGGATCAAATTTTCTATGGCTAAGCATTACTCGAATTCTATGCTTTATCGAAACATTAAAAAATCTGTTCATGAATAACCTCCTAAAGGATTCATATGAAATTTCACCCCTGATACCATTTGTAGCCAATCTAAATGTTTTTGATCCAAACATCTTTTAAAGACTATCATTTTCAATGCTTCTGGTATATTTTTAATTTGAAAGTAATCTGACAAGTCTGCAATAAACTGTAGGATTGGAGTTTTCATTAAATTTTGGAAGTGGCAAATCATTTATGATATAATTATAGTTTTTCAAGTCCCTTATTCCCTATTACTCATACCAATATCTTCCCTTAAATGATTTGTACTCGTAATACTCTTATTTAATGTTCCACCAAAATTTCTCAATATTTCTATCATACCAGTATCAAAATTAACATTTCCTGCTGCATTTACATCCCTTTGTGAACCTTCATTTCCACCACCCGTTACAATCACTGCATCACTGTTTGGTACAATAATCTGACCCACATATCTAATATATTTATCTCTGTCCTCGGCTACCTGCCCTGAAATGTTTACAACAATCCCAGATGTTTGAGTTGAATGACCTGTTATTCTATTCTCACTTTCTTCACTAAATTTCCTCCCTCAAATCCTACATTGTTTGAGCTATTTTCCGTAACCTGCAGTGAATTACGGCCAACTGTTACATTATCCCCTTCCATAATTGTTTCTTGAGTATTATTAGTGGACATTATTTTTTTTAATTCTTCCACTTCTCAACAACATTTAATTTCTCACATTTTTTTTGTTTTGTTTTAGGAAACACATAAAATTTACAATTTTCTAACCTTTATGATGCTATCTGATGATGTTGCTTTGATGTCCAGCTTCCTACCGCCCTCTCCTAGATGCCTCTGCGTCGCAGTATGATGCATCCTCGTCGTCTCGCTGTCTTTGTGTCGAATTCCACTGTTGTCATCTGTTCTCGTAGTTGCTGATGCCCTCTCATCCGCGTCGTCGGTTGTTCTGTGGCTGTTTCTGGGATCTGCGTCTTGTAGTTAATTGCACTGCTCCATTCGCTCCACGTTCTAGTTATTTTGTCCCTTCCTGGTTATTTTGCCCCACGTTGGGTGCCAATTTGTCGCAGTAATCTGTGGTGTTATCTTATTTGCTGAGCGCCTGTTATTGTTTTACTATTTTGAATTTTGGGTTCTTTGTCCTCCGGCTAGCTATTATTATTCAGTCGAGCAAATATCTCTTGAACAGGGCGTGTAAACGGAAAGGCGTTGTTACTAAAAGATAACACTGATAAAAGAATTTGTTTTTACACTTTTATTGCCGTCACACTTAATTAATTTCACATATTTATCCTTGATACACGCCTGACTGAAACTGTTGTATTTTCGAATGTAACTACAATCACTTATTTACCGCGCACTATTGATTCGCGTATTTCACATTTTGTAACTAACGTTACGAGCGAGAGATTCTGTAGAATTGCGTAATGTGTACTTCGTGAATGCTTCCTTAGAACTGCCTGACGTGTAACTCCCGAGAGAGATTTCTTAGAACTGTGCGATGTTTACCTTAAGAATGATTCTGTAGAACTGCGCGATACTTGCCTCTGGCTCAAGAATTTATACTCGCTCACCCAGATATTCCTGAACTTTGTAATCGAGCTACTATTGGTTAATACAGTGCGCCAACATTAGCGTCTGTTTCGTCAGCCAATCATAATTACTAAAACATATGCTCTAGGGAAGATATTCCCGCCATTTCTAAAGAAAGGCACACTACCCTGACGTCATTTGTTTGTCTCTTCTAATTGATAAATAACTCATCCCATCGTTTCATTGTTACCTGTTCCTATTGTCAGTTTCAGTGAGGCCGTGTAGACGTATTTCCTAACAATGCTTATGGTTAACAAACATCTAAAATCATTGTCAGACAATAATGTTAATTTACACTCCAATCACTCTGGCATTCACAGTGTTGTGATATAAAATACTGCCTCAAGTGAAGGTAGCAGCAGAGGCTCCATGCCACAGGCGGATAAGCTACAGTGACGCGCGGAAGTCCCTAACAGTTCCTGGCTCGAAAACCCTTCGTTCTACTGATCTGTCCAGAGGGCGGTGAACGACCCGTACAACCAGACAGCCTTCAAATGTCCCTGGGGAATACAAATAGAATGGATATTACTAAAGCAATTACTCCACCTAATTTATTAGGAATAGAACGTAAAATGGCACCTGTATAGGACGTATTGCTCCTGTCGTATTCTTGGAGCAAGCATCCCAGCAAACCCGAAACATAAGAAGAAAACGGAATGATAGGGAAATGAGGCAAAGCAAATCGTGGTGGACGAGTATTCGCCTATCGACCAGGAAAAACCACGGTCAGATTCGACGGGAATCAAACTAGGGACCTCGTGAGCCATCAGTCACCGCGGAGCCAACTCGTTAGGTAAGGGGAAGACTTACTTTCAAATGAGTTTCTCCACAAAATAGTCCATTACTTGCTAAGAGAGAATATAGACAAAGGCTGGAGTCCTGTATGGTTTCTAAATCAAACAGTATTACTGTTATACCACAGGTGAAACCTGCTTCCAGAGGGAAGAGGTATTATATTTCAGTAGTAACCATACATGGTCTGTAACTAAGACAGTGCGAAAATGTCCATTGCTAATTTGCAGCGAGTTGGGTGGTAATGGTTATAGATGGGTACGAATAATTAATCGGGTATCTTCTAATTGATTCTCAAGTATTGCTCGTGTGTGTGTGTGTGTGTGTGAAAGATGCCAGCTGTTTAATGTTCTTCAAGCTGAATAACTACTTAGGGTGTAGCATTACAAATGGGCACAGCATGAAAGTCATATAGTTCAGCGGATATGGCGGACTGAACATACGGACTGACTAGTTCATATCTGTGCAGTCATGTCTACATATGATGAGTAAACGTAAAATCGTGGACGATATCCCCTTCCATAAAGTTCTGCTACAGTGGAACACAGTGTGATGACCCGACTCTCAGAACCATTGTTGCCTCCCGCAGGAGGAACGGGAAAAAAGAGGGAGGTTCAAAGCCTTTGTAGGATCTTTCTAGAAAGTAAGCTTCCAAAAATCGGTGCGTTACACTCTCGTATATGACTTTCTTTACCTACTCCCCGTAAGGGGGGATTGCGACCCTTTCAGCAGCCGTGGTGCGGGCGCTACGGACCCCGAGCACTCGTGGTACTTCTGAGGTTACTAGAAGTACGTTGGGCCAAACATCCGAGCCCCTTCTGTTAGAGATATGTTTGGATTGGGTTGGACTCGGCGGAGCAGTGGTTCCGATACCCAAGGGAGATTGGGTACGTTTGACTGGTTTTCCACCCAGGCAGGGTTGTAAGACGCCTCAAGGTCCTTCGGTACCACCCTGGACAGCCGGTAGACAGTTGCTAGATTGGTGTCGACCCCGCCGAGGTCTCAGCAGTCTTCTCCTTCTGGAGTTGACGCGCCTAAGTGGCGCTTAATAACCGGATCGCTATAAGTTGGTCAAGAAATTCTATGCTATTTCAATGATACTTATCGCGAGAAACAACAGAAAAGCGACAGTTTAAAAACGACAAAGTATTGAAAATCCAAATCAATAACCACAGATATCTCGGAAATGCCTGTTGAAATTGATACGACGTTTTAGAGATCTACATCTTTTTTGTGTAGTACGTTTTTGAGTATCTCGTGAGAGGGCTTCATAGGCTATTCCCATAAAATTCAAAATATTGAGTAAATTCAAAAATTTAAAACGATTTTTGGAAAATGATATATTTATTTTTACGGACATTTTTATATTGAAGCAATACTTAATTTATATTTTAATTATCATTTCACTTTACATGTGAATATATTAAACACTGGCATTTTAATAAAAATCGTTAAGAGCTTTTTTTGAGTGAATGGAAAATTTCTAAAAGTCTTCCATGCAAAAGGTAATTTGGGAATGGGGATCCTTTGATTAAAATCCTCCTGTCGTATCCTTGGAAGATTCTGAACCTAAATGTGCGTAAAGGGTAATTTGGGGGTGGGGTACTTTATTTAAACTCTTCCTGTCGTATCTTTGGAACATTCTGAACTTAAATATGAAATTGGTGTCCATCCAAATATTTGTTTTTGAGTTTTCTGTTCAGACACAACTGCGGAAATTATTTTACATGTTACTCTTTTTATTCAGGGACCTCAAAACACGTATTTCTGGAAATCCTGACGTCAGAATGTTTGGATAGAATGCAACACTTGCTCTTGCGTACTATGCGTAGGTGATAGAGAAAATATATCTAGGAGAACAAGGAGAAATGCCTCGTAATGTATGCCAAACATCTACAAAAGGGAATTGGCAGTTAGAAGGTTGTTTTTGTCGTAAGCTTCTACAGCCCCGGCGAGTAATGCTGGCGACATACAAGCAGCATTTAAGCACGATGCTCGTTAAGTACGAGTGGATTTGTTCTTACTGGGTACTCATAGGCCTTCTTGCTAATTAATGCATTCTAGAATATCCAATCTCAAATGGTTTGTAACAATCACGGGGCTTTCTCTGCCCATTATCACAATTTACGATTGCTTTGAACACTATTCATTTTAAGAAAACTCTTTGTCTATCTACTTTCTGACAAACACATTAAATATTTTACGGAAACCGCAAAATGCACCAAACTTCAAAGCACGCTTATGTTGGATACTATTCCAGGAAATAGTATGAAACAAATGTTTTGGATGCCAGTTTTATAGAACGACTTAAAAACATTTCCTCACGTAGATTTGTTGCTTTTCTTCCATAGGTGCGAAAATGTACCATCCCACGCTTCAACACGTCTGTAATAAACTGTCATATGGATAAAAATTTATTTTTATATCATGTAGAGTTTATTTTTAACAAATAATTTGCGTATTCGTGCGTCGTGTTCTTATTACACTTCAATTTTTATAGAGCCACTTTATAAAATTGTGCATCGGAAGAATTAAGGAGATGTTAATAAACACTGTTTGAAAACATTACACTTGTAGTATTATATCTTTGAGAGGAGACATATTTTGATTATACTGACAAATCTGCATATACAAGTGCATAAGATATCAAAAATACAATTATGAATTAAAGTTAGCACACGCTTATTTATTTACTATTAATATCCTTGCGAAAAACAAACTCTAGCTTCAATACCTTTCATTATCTCTCATATAGAGAAACTAAAAGTTCTATATCCAAATTTCAGCCAAAATATACGTTTTGAGGTCTACTGAACTAAAACACAAATGATATTTACGTTCAGAATATTCAAAGTACGTGACGTACAGACTTTTAAGAAAATACCCCTTTACATGGATTCTTTTTGGCTTTTCTACATGATCTCAGAAAAACCTCTAAGGTTTTGATAAAAATACCACATGTTTAAATGTCATGAGTAATAAAATGTTGAGTAACCAGTGAAACCCCCTTCGTTCTGAATGAACTTTGTATAAATTTGTAAAACTAGTGCACCCTAAGATATAGCCAAAAGCTTATAGCACCTAAAACTTTAAGCTCATTCATATAATACGAGTATGTAGTTTATTTCAAATAATTTTCCCTGTAGCATTAGCAGTTTTGAAAATATTGGATGTTACAAGTTTTCTCAATTTGAACTGCCATGCAATATCTGTAACACATTCAGAAAATATGCTGTTTTTTATTATTCTACTATAGTCTCTACTATCGTATCTAAAGCTTTAGTTTGTGAAACAGCTTATGGTATATGTTGTACGATTACCTTTGGATGTTTTCAATTTTCTAGTGATCATACTTGCAGTCATTCCAACATACATTCTTCCAGACTGTGTGTTTCTAAATATAAAAAAATTCCAACATCCTGCCGGAAATGGAAAGCGGGATAGAAGCGAAAAGCGAGGCGATTCTTATTTTTCTTGCATCGGTTCACTGGTAATAAATTGACTTCGAATTGTGAATAGTTTCTGTTTCGTACTATATAGGCACTCAAGTCCATATTAACTTAATTTAAACAAACTTCACCAAAAATTTATTGTGAGTAATGTAACGTGAATATAATAGCTTTATGTGAATATTATAGTGTAAAACGACTTATCTGAAGTTGCAATGATTAGAGAAAGTCCTAGGAGCATGACATCGCATGCTTACTTTTTCTACTGCTTATCTACATCAAGTAGATCAAGTATTACATCTACCCAAAATTTCGATACCGAGATTTAACCGAAAATACATAGTTTGAATCCCCTTATATAAAAAATCTGATGTGTTACACTCACATGACTTTCTCTACTCTTGTACAAACTATTTTTACAAAATATAATTCTCCATCTATTGCATATTAATCTAGATAAACATTTGCAGAAACGATCTTTCGACATGCAAAGAGAATTACATTTTACACATAGCGACCAGTTCTAAAAATATTTGACTATCGTTTAAGGCCATGTTCCCCATGTTTTGTATTTGCAAGGGCAATATAAGCACAGACATATCTCTTAATAGCTGGTTGCTATGTGCAGCACCATTCTCATTGCCACAGATTAATACTCTTCGCATATCCAAGACAAAAAACTGAATAACGAATTCCTATTTGAAGCCGAAATTATAAAATCAATAATCATCTAAATAATCTGGGAAGGATAGCGAAATAAAATAAATAATAAAATATTTAAAATCAGTACATGTATTAAAAGGAGAAGCATTGGGAAAATTGTTGACTGTTAAAAGCGACAGAAAGGATAGACAGGCAAAGTTTAGCTAATTAGAGACCAGCCCCAGGTATAAAGGATAAATCCGCTGAAGCCAGTTTCTCTTGGAATTAATGGGTGCAGTTGCACTGGCCAGGATGTGAAGGTCATTAGAAGCATCATGACGCTCATTTTTGGTGCGAAATGTTTAAGGGGAGAGAGGGGAAGTTAGGAGTCCTTTCGTTGTATCGCGCGTATGGTGAGGACATTCTCGCTGGGACGCTCGTGTGATGAGGAACAACGGTCTCGTCGAGGTCCGAAGACTGGGTGCGAACTTGCAAGAGGGTCGAGCGATCAGATGTAATTGATAATAATCGGTCTTGGAAAAGACACAGTAACATCGTAAGAATTTAAAAGTGATCGGCAAATCTTAAGTCTTATTTTAATGGTGAATAAAAGTGTTCCAAGAAAGCGTTCGTGTTTCTATGTACATACACTCACGCATACCCAGTGATTAGAATCTCATGTTCGAGCAGCCGTGGCAAAGTATAAAAAAACAACTAGGAGGAGAAACGCAGCAATCGTGAGGCAAAGGTATTGCTTCATTGTTGGAGGACGTAGCGAGGCTGCGTCACATTTGGAAAATAAGTATTGAAAATTTTAAGGGAATAACAAGCAATATCTCGAAAATGGTTCACTCAACAACAAAAATGTATATGACATAAATTGTGTATTTTAACGCGATCTACATTTTTTGTGTAGTAACATTTTGTCTATCTCTTATGGTTTACCAGTTATGCAAAAGTCGTTCACAATGTAGAATAATTTTGGAGACATACCCAGAAAATTCGAGATATACATTTCATTTGTCATGAAAATATCTCAAATATAGGATATTTCAATCAAACCGATGAATCCGAAAAAAGCATTTTTAGAAAAAGGTGTGTGTGTATGTCAAAAGGTCGCATAAACACCGAACTTGGTATTTAAGTGCAGTCCAAAGATGCGACAAGAAAATTTTCAAGAAAATCCCCCACCCCAAATTACCCTTTACATGGAACATTTTTAGACATTTTTTTATTTCGCAAAAATATCTCTAACGCTTTTTATTAAATGTATTACATATTAAACATATTTACATGACAAATAAAAGGTATGTCTTGAATTTTCTGGGAGTACCTTTGAAGTCCTCTTCATACGGAAGGAATATTTTATAAGCTTGTATAACTGGTAAATGTTAAGCAATAAACGAAAATGTACCACACAGAAAATGTAGACCTCTTTAAAATAAACACAATTTATTTTAAATAACTCTTTTTGTGGCATTAGTTATTTCCGAGATATCTGTTATTAATGGTTCGAATTGTTCAATACTTGTATCCTTTAAAGTGCCTTCAACATTCAGTTGTTTCTCACGATAGAAAGAGTATGGAATTTTAAGGCCAGTGTATAGCGTAGGGTTTCAAAACATCTGACTATCGCTATTCCCTTTGCATCTACAACGAGATGTAAATAGAGCTCTTTTCATTATGTGGATTAAAATGAAGAAGATAGTACAATAAACTTTTGTAAGAATAATTTGTGTACCCACTAATAAGGTTTATTTTTTGTTGACAGGAAGCCCGTGGTGCTGTGTATACCAACAGTTTTTAACAAAACAGTTTATTAAATCATGCTTAAGTGCTAAACCCAGGAAGAGAGAGCTAGATTTTACTTTGTTGCACAAGAGTTCGAGAATCACTCCATATCGGCATCATACGCTGGAAGATTCATATTCTAGTAATGATCCAGTGATCAAGCTGGATCGATTGATCAATGTTTATATGTTTAATAAAACAATTATTACCGTATTTATTTTTATGCAGTTAACAATGTAGAGTAAGCCGGAACTCTGTTAATGGAATCGGAAATTAGCACTGCATTTTGTGTCAGGCTCAATAAATAATGTCATGACGTATAGGTCATAGATTAATAATTTTATTTCAGCTTCCATTCGATGGAGTGTGTTTTGTATTCGTTATTCATGTGCACCCATAGATTTCTGTATTATCGGAAAAAATTCCAACTAGCTTGTCGTGAGAATATGTGCATAAGTGCAACCCAAACGTGAAGTTGTAGGTAAACTAGCACACACATTTCGCTCATGAATCAAGGACTCTCAACCTGAGGCAGTATTTTCAACACTTAAATGATTTCAGTCTAATTATATAATATATAAATTCAATAACAGACCGCCTTAAAGCAATATTTGTGTGTAAGAATACATAAAAAGTGTATATTACAGTCATTGTATATGTTTATATTATTGTATACATGTTCAATAATGTTATCTGAATGCATTACGTAATTTAATAATGTGGGAGCTGTGAGAATAATAGGTTAAAAGTTGCTAACAATGAGGTAACCTTGAGGCAATAATGAGTAAGAATGTTTAATAATGCTACTAGTCATTACTGGAGCAACAATAATGTAAATTTTGAGACTGTTTAAAAACAGCCAATCAACAACAGAAAAAGCTGTTAAATGAAGGTATTCTATTGGACTAGGATTAGCCAATCAGAAACTGAAATACAGCAAAATTTACAAATTTAGAGTTCAGTTGCTTGTAGACAGTCCTCATAACTGGACGCGTTGGTTGTAGGCAGTGTTCCTAACCGGACGCGAGATGTGCCCTCGAGAAATTTAATACGTATTCAGTGTGAGACGAAAAATAGTTTACGTGTTAAAAAGTGCAAGTAATTAATAAAAATCTCACAGCTCTCTCTCGCTATATCAGTGAAGTGTTATGTAAATCATGTCAAGCATTAATAAATGGAGTGAAGTGAAATTATAATCTGTGTAAGCCTACATTCTTCAGTCGCACCACAACCCTGCAAAGAGAAACATGTCTCTAACAATGATACTGACGCAGCCGAGGCAAACATAAATATATATAATATTTAAAGAAACAGTCAAATTACAAAGTTAATATTTTTAAAATTTGGGACGAAGGCTACTGGGTACCATACGTGCGATAGCAACGAACTTCAAGTTCGGCTTCCCAACAGTTGAACTACAATACAACTTATACAAAATAACAACTTCTTCAAACCTTGAGTTTCCAAAATTTATTTCAGCTAATTTTGCGGGAATGCCTTAAAGTCCTATAGTTGCCCACATTATGATATTAAATGTATCATACATAATGATTGTAAAACATCCATTCTGATATCTGCCCAGCGACAATTCTAAAACTGGTTATTAAATAATCGGAATGCGCGTCCTAGACTCTGGAAGTATTGAGAAATCTTTTTCACTAAACAAAAGTTTCTCGAATCCGGGAGAGATTGGAATCTGGGACACATACTCGTCTCCACATTTTGTGTTATAAGCCTCTTTTTGTTGCTCAGAATTAATGAAATTCTTTTTCACTTATTACTTTCTCTACTACTGCTCTATTTTCGTTTCACTCAAATAGATATCCTAAGATAATATTGATTAAAACATGTGCTTTTATCTTTGTCGTCGGTCGGTCTATCTATAAGCAGCCTTACTTAAAATTTAATGGTTGGATCTATAATGCATAACAAGGTTCCTTTTAAGGATACGAGAAGATTTTCTGGAAACTCCGCGAAACCTCAAAACGTGTATTTCCGGTAAAATCACAAAGTTGAATTTTTTGGGGTGGAATGAAATACCTACTTTAATTGTTTACTATAAGTAAGTAGTGAGAAAGTAAAAATATACTTTTGCATGAATGTTTTTCGTAATGAAAAATGGTTTGCGTAAGGAAAGATGACTTTTCACAATGAAAATAAGTGATAATTGCTGGAGGAAGCTATGATTGTTTTACACAATATATTTTTATTTTTATCCTCCCAGGTCTTCTATTATTCTGCAGGGCATGTACGGGCAAAAGTGATTCGTAATCCTAAAATAAACCTGAGTCCAATGGCAGGACATAGCGTTAGCAGAAGGACCACTGCAGATTAGCTATGTTCATTACATCAGCAGTACCAAGATTACAAAGTCAGTTCCAACCTCTGTGTTATGATATACATTTTAAAGTCAGTATTCCTCACTCCTTAATTCTCCTATACCAGAATGTCCTAAACTGTGGATAACGCAGTTACGAGTTTTGTAATCAACTTTATTGTATTGCGTTTTTTTCATTATTTTATGACATTCACCTCGTTTCCTCTTTCTTATTATCTCTATATTTATCAAACCATGTGCAGTCTTGGACCCACAAGGATCAAACACTGCCTATTTAAGTGAAAATAAATACACCAATTCATTCATAATTTGCTCCTTGCTCCTCTTTTCCTACAATTTAGCGGTTTCTTTGAGATTGTTTTCATTTAATTTGTTTACATGACATTGTCATTTATTTGTTTTTATTACATTTTACTTTCCTTGTTTATCACCTATAAGTTGTAGCTGAGCACTTTACTTGCATGTCAGCAATTGATCAATCAATAACACGCTTCAAGTGGCTAAATGTCTAACAATTACTACCCTCATATACCAGGCATTTTATTAATATCATATTTATAAGTGAAACATGTGAATATAATAGCGAGTTGAAGGCAGATAGAATATGAAAAATGTATAAGAAATACGCCCGTATATTCTTAGTAACAGAAACCAAGGGAGGCGTGTCTAGTTCTCGTTAGGTCACTTCCTTAACCTATGTGGACAGAAGAGCAGTAGACTAGATTCCAGACAGTCATAATACAGACCTCGCTTCAGGCTAAAACTGTTGCCAGACTGCCGGGAAACTAGTCTTTCAGAACTACATATCACAGTGCCTTCGTTTTATGCCAAGGCCGCGGATAGCGCGAATGCGTTGTGGCACACAGTCTACTACACCGCAGGATTTTCTGTTCCGTAACTCCCGCGTTACTTACCAGTGTAGTAACATACATGTAATGAGTACTAACCTTGTTATAAATGTTGCTGAAATGGAGTCGATCTGTGCGAAGATATTCTTGACATCGTCGGATGAAATTACCATTCACACACATAAGTCGTTGCGTAATATTCATAATTTTAGTTCTCTCTTGTTCTTAAGTTCATCTACAGTGTAGGGATTGTTCCTATAAACTTAATTTTTTAGCGTTTAGCGATCCCGTTGTTGTGTCTCTACCCGAACTGGATAATTAGGAAATTACTGTCTACATTATTCAGTTTCCACGTATGTAACTTACATAAAAATACGCTGTTCAAGCGTGGATTTGTTGGCTGACATTTCCGTGGACTAATAAGGAATAACATTCCTAAGAAAATCAAACATAACACATATTATCATAACACGAAGACAAAGCAACGACTGAGAGAGCTCACAGCTGGTAAAGGTACTCTTGAGACGTCCTGCACCGCCTCTGCGGAATGGCATAATACCGAGGTCACTGTTGTTTCGGCCGATACTCATATAAGGCGGTTGTGGCCTTGGCATAAAAACGTAGCCACTGTACGTGAGTAAAGAACAGTTACCAGAATTATAGCAATAAAATCAGATGCCGAAGTGGGCGCGTCCTGTGATATCTTAGTGAAGGCACGGGAAATTTCTTCTTAGAATCTAACTGTCCAGAATCAGGTAATTGGTGAACTATCAATAATAATTTTTCAGGATATTTGAATCGACGTACAGAGAATAAAATAGAAATCACATTATTGGAAATATCACATGATCACGAAAGAGTGAAGCAAATATCCATCATGGAAGAAGCTCCGAATGGCGTGCACATCACTCGCAAAATAACATGCCGAGAGTCGGAAAGCCGTCTCTATAAACTGGCAGCTCAAAAACTGAAAGGGAGACCACTGCCGCCTGGGACTTATTGTAGAATAATACGACTGAATAGATAATGTGTCACGTGAAAGCGCGAATAAGTGCGTTTGAGCGTCCGAAGCACAGCGTGCCCAAAGATAAATTTAGGCTTCCGCGAGAAGTGAAGGGTTTGTGGCGAGATCGTAATCATGAGATATCCAAGTGACAATAATAAACTGAATATTTATCCTGAAGTCCAAACCAAAGAGTTTTATTTTCGTCAACAACACCTGACATCAAGACCTCATTGCTCCAAGAAGAAGAGATACCAAGACCCCACACCTTCGTCTCTCTCCCTGTCCTTCTACCTTTGCCCTCCACTGCTTATGTCATCGCCAGGCCTCGGTGCGGGGTTCGGAGACGCATGAAGTTAGGAGCACACGAACCACTGTGTTGTTTAGTTCGAGTGGGAATGCAGGTAGCCCTTGCCTCAACGTGTAAACATCTAGTCACAGTAGGGCACAAAATAAACGTCACATTTTCCAGAGGGTATCGAGTAAGGAAACTAATTGCCTAACACATCAGTTTTGCATGATTGTACCTGTTTTAACATTCTGGTATAGCCATTTTCCACGACAGAAAAAAAGTGCAAACAATATACATATCGCAAAATAGATTTCTTCACAACTTCATTGCACCATATACATAAATATTTAAAATAAATAAATACACAAAGTAATAACCCAAACAATGCAAATGAATACAATACACTTCTTTAAATGTCATTGCAGCGAATTACAAGGTGCATTCACAATGTAGAAGGTAAAACATCTCCTATTTTCACCTAAAATGAGTTTATAGCTAGAAAAATTTCGTTCTTCGTTACCTGACGTGACAGGTGCATAACGAAAGAACAGGATATCACACGAATAAACCTTTGTGGATTTGTATTCATTGTTTGAATCAATAAAACGTCCTTAATAGCACACATATCCGCAAAGCCAAAAGGACATGTTTTAATTTGGCGTTCATACTTGCAATAACAAGTCTGATTTCGACTCATTCAGTTTTTGAAGCAGTGCAATTAGGAACCCATATATTTTTATAGAAACGCTTTAAAATATTCATTTTCGATTTTGTTGAAATGGATGTTGGTATGTACCAACACGCTACACAAATATCGATAAAATTCTTTCTGATTTTCTTTTTTGATTGTGATGTTGAAGACCTCTGTTGATTGTTGAATTTAACATTTTCGTGTGTATTTTGCTATTGCAGTGTATCTGAAAGAATCGAGATCTGTCTGTCAAGATGTACTTTTTGCAGCGTTTGCAATATGCAGTGTTGTATCCTTTGATGAGGAAATTTTCCTTACCAAACTTCTCTATAAGTGCATCCTGAAGGGAACGCTTGGTACTTGTATTCTTCGACATGTTTCAAAGTACTGCGGAGTATAAATAAGAGCATTTAACGGTATCAAAATATCAATGAATCTGTAAATACCATGAAATACAGTTCTTTATTCACTGGATCTCCAGTAGTAAGGAGACTGCATTAACCAGGGCCAAGCAGCAATATGAATATCCATATTCGCTACGGAAGACCTCATTGCTCCAAGAAGAAGAAGAGATACCAAGACCCACACCTCTGTCTCTCTCTCTCTCCTTCTACCTTTGCCCTCCACTACTTATGTCATAGCCCATCGGACGGCCGCTAAGTGGAGGAAGAATTGCATTCCAATTAAAAATGCTACACTAGAATTTCACCGGAAATACACACTTGAAACATCTCTGAATAAAAGAAAGACATTTTCAGAAAAAGAACCATGTATGTTTATGAGAGCATCATAAATAAAATAAAGGAAACGTTGGTTAAATAACAAACTTGGTATTTAAGTTCGTCTTCCAAGAATGCGAAACGAACCTTTTCAAGAAAGTCACCCTCCCAAACTACTGTTTTAATCCTTGATTTTCTAAAAAAATTGTTCTAAGAATTTTGATTAAAATATCATTATATGACAAATAAAGTTTTCTGCAAATGGCTTCTGAAGTTCTTTTCATTCGGAATGACATTTATACAATTGAAACTGTAAGAATTAGATAAAATCTTGCTCCAAAAAAACGTGTATCAAACAATTTATGTCCAATAAATGTTTGTGGCGTCAGCTACTTCAGAAGTATTCTTTGTTATTAGCTTGCACCTTCAAATAATTGTTCCTTTCTCTAACGCACTTCGTTTTAATAGTTAGAGAAGTATTGCATTTCACCCAAAACTTCCATATCGAGATTTCAATCGTAATGCATGTTTGGAGGCCCCTGAATAATAAATGAATAAATAATTTTAGGAATCACGTGTGTGTGTGTTAGAGAACTTCTGACTTTCTCAAAGTTGTCTAACGATTTATGACAAATGCATATATTTAATTATTTGAGAATAGCCATTGAAATCCCCTATATTCGGAAAAAATTGTCTAGAATTTTTTTTAATTTGGTAAACGTACAAAATGTACTACACAGCCATTCAGAATGTTCGTTGTTATTTACATTGGTGTAAGAAAAATCGCAAAGTGCTTTATACAAATGTTGTTTAGCCTTTTTTATAAGTGAGAAAACAACAAAAAAAAGGTAGGTTCCCATTTAAATAAAATTAAATTGAGCCTAAAATGACCGTTATAACGTCCTCCAAATAAAACACGACTAATGACATTTACTTTCTCCCATAATATTAAGCAACTTTTACTTAAGACATTTCTTTCTACAATGCTTAGTTTTGGAGATATTGTACATCTCAACCTAAATGGTTTACTCTGTATATGTTATCATTGTGGCGCAATATTTATGTATTATATTTTTTGGAAAATCTGATGTGTTACATTCACAAGACTTTCTCTACCGTTTATGGTTCATTAGTGACTATACAAATTATTTTTACAAAGGGGAACTTTTTCCTGTCTAGTTCATTTTAATTCAAATAAACCTTTCCGGAAATAGCTGCATTACACATTTCGTTATAAGTACAAAGGGAATACTGATAGTCAAATATTTCAGAACTGGACGCTATACCTGACCTTAAAATACCATACCTTTGCATGACATTGCGAGAAACAGCTGAAAACCGATAGGACTTTTAAAAAAAGACTAAGTATTGAATAATTCGGACCATTAATAGCGGATATATCGGAAATGGCACGCGCTACAAAAAAGTTATTTGGAATAAATTGTATGTTTTAAACGGATATACATGTTATGTTTTGTACGTTTACGTCATCGCTTAACGTTTACTAGTTATACAAGATTATACCAAATTCCTTCCAAATGAAGTGGACTTCAGAGGCTACTCCCAGGAAATTCATATATACATCTTGTTTGTAATGTAAATATCTTTAATATGTGATATTTTAATCAACATGCTACAGCCATTTTTTAAAAAATCAAAAGTTTCGAAAAATGTTTCGTTTAAAGGGTAGTTAGGAATGGGGTATTTTCTTGAAAAATTTTGTGTCGCATCTTTGGAGAGTGCTGAACCTAAATACCAAGTTTAGTATTTATCTGATTTTCGTTCTTGAGTTATGTTGCTCCCAGACACAGACACACACACAGGGATATTTTTCTAAAAACTGTTTTTTTATTCAGGGGCCTCAAAACATGTATGCCCCATGAAACCTCGGTATCGAATTTTGGATGGAATGCAATACCTTCTCTACGTACTATATACGTGATACAGAAAGTAAATTAATCTTGCATCTTCCATTTTGTACCGTAAATTGTGCATCACTTCACAGAAAAAGGTAACTCCCATCCATTTTGGAGCAGAGGCAAACTTTAGCCAATATTTTAGGGGAAGTTTGCTCTAAAAGTGGCACTACTCCTAAATATAGAAATTTATGAGTTCTCAAGTCTTGGATTTTCTTTGTTTGCAAATGTATGCGAGTTTTTTTTTTTTTTTTTTTTTTTTTTTTTTTTTGCAGTTTTGCGTTGCGTATCGTTTTTGTTAATGGCATTTTCTGGTGTGAATGGCCGTTTTCTTAGAAACTATTAAGGATTAAGTTTTAGGATGATAACAGCAACCTCTAAGTGCCGTTGTGGATCTAGTTTGGTATTAATAAAATAATTTGAATGAGTAGTATCTTTATGTTATTAGCTCCATGTTGAGATGCCAATTTGAGGAAGGTGTATTGTAGGGGGAGTTGTATTGTAGTTCGACTGTTGGGGAGCCGAACTTGAAGTAGTTGCAACCACGTACGCTACAAAGTTTCCGGTGGCCTTCGCCCCAACGTTCACTTTCCGGTGGCCTTCGCCCCGAGTTTACGTTCCGGTGGCCTTCCCCCCAAGTTTGCTTTTTCGGTGGCCTTCGCCCCAACGTTTAAGAATCAACTTTGTATTTTAATGTTTCTTTAAATATTATATATATTTATGTTTGCCTCGGCTGCGTCAGTATTAATCCTTCACACGATTAAATAACACTTCACTGATATAGAGAGCTGTGAGATTATTTATTAATTGCACTTTTTAACACGTAAACTTTATAATATTCTCGCCGTAATGAATTGTCGTCTCACAGGGGATACGTACCGAGCAAACTAAAGGCTCAGGTACGTTGCCTTCTAGCAACTGGCGTTTACCGCTTAAATTTATGAATTTCTCAATTTCAAGTCTCTGGTTTGGATAATCCTACTCCAATAGAATACTTTTATTTAACTTAAGGTTTCTCTAGTTTTTGGTTGGCTATTTATAAACTGTTTTAAACATTACATTATTGTTTCCAAGAATTACTAGTAGCATTATTAAACTTTCCAATTCATTATTGCCTCAATGACTGTTACATACATTTTATATATTAGATTATACACATATTGCTTTAAGGCGGGCTGTTATTTTATTATATTATATAATTAGACTGAAATCATTTAAGTGTTAAAAATACTGCCTCAAATTCGAAAATAGTAAAAGTATGGTATAATTAAGAGGATAATTCTATCTTCCTAAATAAATAATAACTTACATCAGTGAACATAGAAGGCATACATCTACATCCAATAACAATTTAATTTGATAACTTAATAGTTTCCAAGATTCTGAATTACAAATTTAGCACAATTAACATTGACGGAATAGGGCTTGCATTCTTCCCTTAATCTGCTGCTGCACCCTTCTTAAACTACAACCAATTATTTACAAGTATAATGAAAGTTTATGTGGTTTAAAAATAAGTATATTTTAAAGTAATTTTTGTAACAGTAGTCAGTAGAAGAGCGAGTAGAACAAGTCATGTGAATGCAGCACATCATATGGTTTATTTATACTAAAATATTTGGTCGCTTTCTCATCTCCAATACACACTTCAGCCACAGAATTTACGCATGAAGTGAAATTCAGCCCTTGTTATTAAGAGCTATCATTATTTCATAAAACTTGGATGTCTGAGACCTAAATTAACAAACAAATTTCCATTCCACTACAAAATTTTAGAAGCGTAAACTGGTTTTGACATCTGAAGTCATTTGGGAGGCTCTGACTTTGGAAACAGTTGCACATCAGCAGTGTTGGTTCTGTGACTTGAGTTTATTACATATGGTTTCAAAAACATTAAATCACAGACTCAATCATACATCCATTCTCCAGAGAGGATAAGGTTTATGCTGATTAAACAGGAATTCATCCCCCAGGCCATGATCCGGTCGTGAGACCTCGAGATTTAAGACTAGCCCGCTCCAATCACTAGACCGCAGGAACAGTGCATTCCGTCTTTTGCTTCTACGTATTTTTAGTGGTTCCATGTTTGCGCTTTTGTTTTATATCAGTCGTTAAACTACTGTTCGATTGAACAGAGGTTTTCTGGCCTTGCAGGGTGCGTAAGCATAAACTGAGTGTATGTTGTAAATTCTATAGAAACCCTAGTGATACCAGCTTACTCTCGTTATTTGATGCGTTCGTGCTATGTCACGGCCTTAGAAATGTCTCCGCCCTCTTGAATATTTTGCAGAATCAATTTACTGTTTTCGCTTCTCAACTTTTTCAATTAAATTTAGTATTTTCTAAGCATATGATGGTGGAAAAACATATAATATTCTAAATAATCCCGGAAATATAAAACAGCTGAGTTCGTTTTTAAAAATTTTCCTTACAATGCAATATTCTCACAGTGTCAATAGCTCATAAACTACTTTTTAAGACTGTTTCGGTACTGTCGATACTGTCGATGAACATCAGATAAGAGCAAACAATTTGTTACTAAGTAATTTAAAATAAAAATATAATTTCATGTTCCAAAATTTAATATTCATGCAAGTGGGGAACCTATCCTATACGTACCACAAAAATTTCGCAGCAATATATCCAAAATAACGCAGTCGGAAGCCCAGGCACTTTTAAAATAATTAAAGAAAAATTATTCTCGAAAATCGAATTACTATACCAGAGAAAAGCGAGAGCAGAAGAAATGAAATATAAAGCAAATAGCATAAAGGCACTGATTTTAAGACCTCTCGTGACAAGCTAGCTTTTATTTTTTTCTTACAATACTGAACTGTGGCGATAACTGGTAGCAACAGGCGTTCTCTATGCAAATGAATGGCTCAGCAGCAGCCAATGCGTACTGAGTGATATTGCATTTCTATTCAGAAAAATGTTCCAGGAGAGTCGTTTAGTAAGCAATTATTTAAAGCAAAGGATTATTTATTTCTTAATGCTTGTATGGTATTTGTTTATACACTAACAATATCTATATTTAGCCCATTAGTAGGACCAGGAATTTTAGATCCTATTAGCCTACTACCCTTAAAGAGGCTTTTAGGTTAACTTTGTGGATCATTGGTATTAACAACTGTAATATTCTGTTTTTCTTATTTTAGGGTCTATTACTATGATTTAGGTTTTTATACTCTGAAAGCAGTTTTCTTTTATAAATGCTAACACCAATATTTTTCTGTTTTTATTGTTTTATTACCACTTTGTATAATCTTATTCCCGAAAGTACACCTTCTCAATAACCATAATAAAATACACAGTATATTTTCCTATTTATTTTTGATTGCATTTGTTAACAACGTAATATTTAACTAAAAGAATGTCCAAATAATTGTCTGGCGTAAACGGTTTCTTATTTTAGTAATATTTATTCGAAGGTAAATATTTCAAAAGAGTTTACCATATAAAAGCTGTTCTAAAGAAAACATACACATAATACATTTCATTTTTGGGCGTTAGAATAGATAACCACATATATGTTCACATTTTCTGGCATGAACGATTTCCTATTATCACGTGGCACATTCTTGTATGAAGAAAAGGTTCTCTACACGCGTAGATCATAGATCCTAATGCTACAGGTTCCAAGACAGTTTTCCTGAATATAGTTTTCTTTCCCTGCAGCACTGAACCAATCAGCTGCATGTCTTCAAAACCAAGATTGCGTTTAATAATTCTGTGCAAGCTCGAACATAACGCAACTCCCACTGTCCGGGTAATTCTTTTCTGGAAACATTACTAACGTATCCAAAGCGTCTTTGAGTGGCAGGGTCGCGCTTTGCAAAGCAGAGAATAGTATATATTTGTAATGTGCCTTGATATCTGCTTGGGAAGCTACAAGTGAGGGAGCTTCAGGTAAATACGTATTTATCATCTGAAGTACTAGAAATAGCGATTTAAAGAATATTATGGCGCTAACCCTCATTTAGGCATTTTAAGTCCCATTAAATACATACATTTAGGCACAGGACGTGTCTAACCTATAATATTGTCGCGCATCTACTCCTCCTCCAGCCAAATATCTAGCCTCTCAATAGGCGGACGTATTGTAGCAGTAGTGGCAAATTTGCTGTCTTTGGGGATTAATCTGATCACATAATGCCAAAGTATTATGAATATAATTTTCGGTGGGTTCCGAATAATCTTACACTCGCTGCCTAAGCTGAAACTCCAGGACCTCGTTCTGCACCGCTGGCCAAAAAGCGTTCTCTAAGCCATCCCTGAGTTGTCGCCAGGAAGAATCGGCTTGTCTATATACAAATGTTTGGTACCACGTCGGCGCGGTATCCCTCAAATAACAGGGAAATTATTGCTGTTTGTGTGCCTCCTTTCATGCGTTAGCTTTGGGCACAATTTCGAAAATGTTCAGGTACATTAACACATTCTGGTCCGGTTTTCCAATATGAAGGGTCTATGAAGGGCCGTGCCAAGGGTAGGCCAGATGTGGTTAGGTTGGCAGCAGATGGATTCCTAGTGTCAGTCATTATAAACATTCTGCAGACTCCAAAAACGTTAATTTAATTGGTTTTTAATGTCGGTGAGGACTCTACTATTTTGCTGAGGGCGGTAGTTCTTGTGAGTCGAGGGGCGGTTACGAGAAAGTAGTTGAGAATAATGTGTACTCTGAGAGTGATTCTAATCTTGACAATAATTCTTGAGTGTCACCTATGCCCTAGGAATAAAACTTATCATTCTGATGCAAAATATTACGTAATGGCGTACATGGATTACCAATTAGCCCATGAATTGGAGTCCTACAATCCGTAGTCATTAACTAGTGAAGAATGCATAATTTAACGGAAACCAGAGACACTGCAACCATATCGCTCCAAAATAAAAGCACATAAAAGAACAGTACAGTGATTTAAGCATGCGTTATTCATTAACAACCAAAACGACCGTGTAACTTAGTAATGAGATGGATAGGAAGATTGGAGACTTTTGTCATCACAAAGGTTTGTAAATTAATTTAAATCTCACATCAAAGAAAAATGTGAGGCGGCGCCTTCACCACTATGTCGCGGCTATAATTTGAAGCGAGTTGAGGGCGTTACTTTTGGGGAGCGTAGGTGGATTTAGGTTCAGGCGAGCACTCATGTTATCAAGACATAACTTATAAAATATATAACTTTAATAAAAGTAAATGAAATAGGGAGCACAATAGTATAAGCCAATCTGTTTAACTGAGACTACAAATTCTTAGTGGTAGACTATCTTATTGAGCAAGTATAAAGTCGAATGCCATGCCTCGGTGTGGGTGGTGTCATTCTTTGAGTAGCACCTCCAGCAAACCCTCGGGGATACTTCTATCTAGACTACCCCACCCATTGATTTATGGAGGGATTTCTATGCTATAGATACTCGCTTTTGCTCTCTTACCTCACATCAACTACCCATACAAAACCAAAGGAAATGACTGGTGCTGATGACGTAGCTCTATACATCCTGTATTGCACCATGGGAACTAATCACTTAAGTAAACACTTTAACTTATCCTGGCTCATACATATAATATCCTGAAAACGGTTCATTAACCATAACCAATAAAATGTAGTAGATAGAAAAAATCTGATGTGTTACATTCACATCACCTTTCCTACCCTCAATACGTTATTAGTGAGCAAGCAAATTATTCTTACGAAAGTTCATTTTCCTACTTTCTTCATTTTAATCGAGATAAGCCTTTCCGGAAATAGCTGCATTACACATTTCGTTATAGATACAAAGGGAATAGAAATAGTCAAATGCTTATGGACGCTATACGCTGGTCTTAAAATTTCATACTGTTTCCATGGAATCGCGATTTACAACTGAAAATCGACAGGAGTTGGCTAAGTGTTGAACAATTCGAACCATTAATAACAGATGTCTCCTAAATGGCTTATGCAACATAAAAAGGTATTGTGAATGAATTGTGTGTTTTAAAGAGATCTACAGTTCTTGTGTGGTACGTTTTCGTCTATCGCTTAACGTTTACCAGTTATACAAGATTATACAAGTCCTTCCGAATGAAGAGAACTTCAAAGGATATTCCCAGAAAATTCAAGATATACATTTTATTCGGCATGTTGCATGTAAAGGGTAAGTGGGGAGAGAGGATTTTCTTGAATGCTTCAAGTCGCATCCTTGGATTTAAATACCAAGTTTTGTACTTCTTCGAATTTTCATTTTTCAGTTATGCTGTTCACAGACACACACGACCTTTTTCTAAAAATGCTTATTTCCGATGAAATCTTGCCATCGAATTTTTTGGGTGGAATACAATACTTCCCCTACTTGCTATACGTAGCAGAGAAAACAAAAGATGAATGTTCGTCTGAAGTACACTTCAGAGCAGGAAAATTAGATTTAAGTTGGTACTAAAATGTGTAGCTCTCCATGCGTTGGTTTTCAAGCTCTCCTCATGCAAAGTTTTAGCCACTTGATTGACAAGTTGTTTACGTCATCCCAAAAGAAAGGCGAAGCCACTGTCAATGAGCTATGCTGTTGTCAGTTAGTAAAGCTGTTAATAATAATCAGGACAATATTAACCGAGTTTACTCTAAGAGTATATTTATTTAATGGTTCTTTTTTTAATATTAGCGTCACATTCATGTAAATATGCAACAACAGCAATAAATAATAATAATAATAATATAATAATAATAATACTAATAATAATAACAATAATAATAGTAAGCATTAAAGTTAACAATTTCTACATCTTTTTACAAGCCCAGAGGGCTTCATCACAAAGAAATATCCTTATTCAGAAGGCAGGACGATTTTAACATGTCAGAACAAGCCAGACGATCAAATTTCTTGACTACTACCACTATTAATGTGTACCTTCCAAATTAATAATATTACGACTATTACTACTTATAGTATTGATAGAAGAAATTAAAATTCCAAGATTACATTTCCATTATTGTTGTTTTTCCGATATGCTAAGGACCAAAGAAATAATTCAAGTTAGAAATACTTTAGACTTCGTTTAATTCTTACTTCAAAAGTAACGTTTGATATAAATAATGTGGCTTGTTCATTCAAGTGCTGCAAATCATTAGTCATCCGACCCTGACATCTAGAACGTCGAGTCGCTAATCATGTTACATTGGTCTAGCCAACTCTACTTGTTTGCGCGAATCAGATTGGAATTCATTAAGAGTGACTCTTTCTGACACTTTCGTTTCATATTTGAGTATAAAATTGCTCATTGGTTCATATAATGTTTCTAGAAATTTGTTTCAAGGCTGTCACAGATACGGTAAAAAAGCTAGATGGAGTCTTCTGTTAGAGTGGAAACGTTAGGAAAGAGAAAACACTATTGAGATCGAAGTAAATAGGAAACGTGAAGAATTTCATTAAGAACCACATTTTACAGGTTTAGGATTTTCAGTGCTTATTATTTTTTAAATGCTAGTGTGTTGCATTCACATAACGTTCTCCACTCATTCTAAACTACTCTTACATACGCTTACTTTGTCTACTTCATTACACTTTGAATATTTCATTATAGGTATAAAAAAAACACAGTACGCTTAAGCGATAGTCACATTTTTAAATATCGGATCGCTACGTAATGACTTCGAAATTCCATCATTTTGTCTGCTCACGGAGGCGGGGAAAGTATAAGTATTTGAAAACTAAAACCAATAATAAAAAAATATATTGAAAATAGTTAACGCTGCAAAATCTTTTGTTTACTTTAACGATACCTACATTTTATATGAAGTAAGGTCTTGTTTATGTCTTACGTTTCACCAGTTTATGCAAAAGTCATTCAGAAAGAAGAGCACTTCACAGGCTATTCCCATATTATTTGTCATGAAAGTATCTTTACAAATTCCATTTTAATAAAATTATTGGAGACATTTTTTAAACAATTATGAATAATTTTTTTATTTAAAGGACAGTTTAGGATGGAAAGTTTTCTTGAAATTGTATTGCATCCTTGCAAGACGCTGAACTTGAGTACCAAGTTTGATATTTAGGATAGGACTAGTTAACGGTGAGGACACCTAGCACCTCGACCCATGGATCTTTTGTACATATCCCTCTGGGAGGAACGGGTGAGGTGAGGGAACCGCAAGAAACATATGGGTTGCAGAGCGAAGCCGGCTCAAGTAGAAAGAGATGCACAGAGTTCTCTAAGAGTTCCGGCCTTGACCACGCGACCACGGGAGGATAGCTTGGAGACGTCCCTCAAGTGGGACCGGGGAAACACGACCCAGCAGTAGAGCCTCAACAGGTTCCCTCTAGCGGGGCCGAGAAGAAGTTCTAAAGCGCAAACCTCTGCGCTATCTCCCGACAAACCAAGGTACCAGGGTCAACTTTAAACATGAAAGGGAAATGAAATGAGAGGAAGTTACGGAGAGAGGAAATCCCTGATAGAATACACTATTCCAGCATTCGTCTTTGACAACCAGGGAAAGCCAAGAAAAATCCATGGCCAGAGTGGGCAGTCACCGGGAATAGAACCCGGGGCCTCCCGAATGACAGACTCACACGTTAAGGCGAAACCATCTCGCTCGGTAAGCTATGTATTTAATCGACTATTCATTTTTGAGTTATACTGACCTCCCCCTCCCAAACCCACTCACACACACACGCAGCTTTTTATAAAACTGCCTTTTTTGAATTCACGGGACTGGAAAATTGCATTTACGTGAAATATCGAAACAGAACTGTGGGGTAGAATGCAATACTTCCTGCACTTCTATAGATAAGCAGTAGAGAAAGTAAAAAGTCGGTGTGTTACATTCACATTACTTTCTCTACCCCTATCGTTTATTAGTGGGATACAAATTATTCTTACCAAAGTTTATTTTTCTGTCTACTTCAGTTTAATCAGAGAAACCTTTGCAGAAATAACTGCCTTATACATTTCATTATAGATACAAAGCAAACGGCGATAGTCAAATGTTTCAGAACTGGACGCTATGCAGGTCCTAAAATTCCATACCGTTTCCATACAATGGCAAGAAACAACTGAAAACCCAGGGGACTTTAAAAGAATGACAAAGTAATGAACAAATCCTACCATTAATAAGGGATATCTTCATAATGGCTGACGCCACACAAAAAAGTTTTTTAAATAACTTTTTTCTTTCTCTACTACGTATAATAAGTAGGGGAAGTATTGCATTCCACCCAAAAATTCGATACCGAGATTTCACCGGAAATATATGTTTTTGAAAACATGTCCGTGTGTGTGTGTGTGTGTGTGTGTGTGTGTGTGTCTGTCTGTCTGGGAACAGCATAACTCAGAAACGAACAGTCGGATAAACATCAAACTTGGTATTTAGGTTCAGTATCTTCCTAAGACGCGACATGGAGGTATTCAAGAAAATCCCCTCCAGATTACCCTTTACATGGAACATTTTTCGAAAATTTTCTCAAAAATGATTGTAACGATATTGATTAAAGTATCATATGTTTAAGATATTTTCATGACAAGTGAAATGTATGTCTCGAATTTTCTGGGAATGCCTCCAAAAGTATTCTTCATTGTGAACGACTTTTGCATAACTGGTAACCCATAAGAGATAGACAAAATTTTACTACACAAAAAATGTAGATCGCTTTAAAATACACAACTTATGTCATATACATTTTTTTTTTGTTGAGTGAACCATTTTCGAGATATTCCTTGTTATTCCCTTAAATTTTCCAATAATTATACTTTTTATCAAATGGGAATTCGTTATTCATTTTTTTATGTCCTGGACATGCAAAGAGAGTGGAATGCGCCACATAGCAACCAGTTCTTAAAACTTTTGACTATCGCTTAAATCCTAACATGAAGCATATGGAGAATAAGCGTTTGTAAAAATAGTTTGTACAAGAGTAGAGAAAGTCATGTCAGTGTAACACATCAGATTTTTTTAAAGGAATTTACATTTTCGGTGCAGTACGTTTTCGTTTATCGCTTAACGTTTTCCGGTACAAGATTATACAAAATTCCCTCCGAATGTAAGCACTTCATTGGCCATTCCCAGAAAGTCCAGAATAAACGTTTTATTTGTTATATAAATGATTTAATATATACAAATTTCATCAAAATCGTTAAGAACCATTTCTTAGAAAATAAAAATATCGAAAATGTTCAATGAAAAGAGTAGTTTGTGGTAAGGGGATTTTCTTGCAAATCTCCGTGTCGTATCCTTAAAAAGTACTGATCCTAAACACCAAGTTTGGTATTTATCCGCTTTAGTTATGCTATTCACGGACACACACACACACTCACATACACACAAACGCGCGCGCGTTGACCTTTTTCTAAAAACTTTTTTTTGGAATACAGGCCTCAAAACATGTATTTCCGTTGAAATATCGATATCGAATTTTTGGACGAAATGCAGCACCTTCTTTACCTTTATGTATGTGGTAGAGAAAGTAAAAATGGTTTCAAAACTAAGTGCTTCTTTTGTTTTATACTGAAGTGCATGTAGTGAAATAAATTATGTTATTTCTAAATAGATTTTAACCATTATTTAACCTTTGGTTCTCAGTTATTTGCGGTCAAATAAAATAGCCTCTGTTTGGCAGCTCTATATAATGTCTCTCTGAGAAAGATATTTCCTGAAATCTCGATTCAAAAGCGGAAACCATTCTCAAAGCCTCTTGTTTACATTATGGAGGCAGCTAAGCTAATGAAACGCCTATAAAACCCCTGCCCCAAATTTAGTTGTGAATATTGCCCATTATCAGAGGGGTAATTGGAGTGATGACGGGGATTGCATCGAAATTAATTTAGATATCAAAACGAAAATAGGAGATAATCCGCTTATATTAATGGACGCTCATATACCAACACTATAGCAGACTTTACCCTTTCCTGCACAAAGAAGAAGCTTTAAGTTTCCGATAAAGTAATTATTTAAAACCTTTCGAGTTAACTACGTATTCTTGCAATACTAGATTAACCACAGGAGGAAATGTTGCGATCAGCGCGTTTTTCTCACAAAACTTTGTAATCCATTGCAGTAACTTAAATTATAAATCACACTAATGATTATGTTCTCAAATTAAATATAATTATTATATAGTATTATTTATACCATAGAAATTAAATATTAGTAAGTTATCATCAATGCTCCAAAATAAAAAGCAAAGTTAAAAACAATGCAGTAGAAGCGTAAAACGCCCAGTAAACTAAATATAAATGTTATGCAGCTGTAAGGAAAAATCAGAGTGTGCTCTTTGACTTTAATACTCTCTCTACCACGAACATAGTAGGTAAAGAAGGTATTGCATTCCACCCAAAAATTCGATACCGATTTCACTGGACATACATGTTTTGAGAACCTCGAGTAAAAAACAATATCTTTAGAAAAAGGTTCGTGTGGTGTGTGTGAACAGCATAGCGCAGAAACGAAAAGTGGGATCAACACCAAACTTGGTATTTAAATTCAATACCTTTCAAAAATGCGACACGAAGATTTTCATAAAAATCCCATACCCCGAATCACTCTTTACATGAAACATTTATCGATTTTTTTTCTTTTCTAAACATATGGCTGTAATGATTTTGATCAAAGTACGACATTTCAAAATATTTACATAAAAATAAAATGTTTATCTTGAATTCTCTGGGAATAGCCATTGAAGTCTTCATTCAGAAGGAATTTTGTATAATGCAGTATACGTAAACGTAAGCGATAGACGAAAACACGCTACACATAGAATGTAGATCTTCGTAAAACACACGATTTATTATAAAGAACTTTTCTGTGGCACAGCCATTTCCAAGATATCCTTTTTTAATGGTTCAAATTCAGTACTTAACTACTCTCAAGTCCTGACAACATTCCGTTGTTTCTCGCAATGCCATGGAGGGAGTATGGAATTTTATGACCAGCTTATAGCGTTCAGGTCTTAAACATTTAACTATCGCTATTCCATTTGTATTTGTAAAGAACTGTGTAATGTAGCTACTTCTGCAAACGCTTACTTGGATTAAAATGAAGTAGATATAAAAACAGGCTTTAGTAGTTTGTGTACCAACCAATAAACAAGAGGGGGTAGATAAAGTCATGTGAATGTATCACAGAGTATTCTTTTTTCTTTTTACATATTTCCTTTCAGTGTGTACTGTAATAGAATCACAACTGTTTTGGTCTGCCATGCCCTTTGGCTAGACTTTTCAGAAGACTATCATTTCCACTCTGTGAGGCTCGCATTAGGAAGTCACGGGTTCCATTCCCGTCGGCCGCCAATTATGATGTTGAGTTTTTCGTGGTTTTCCCTGATCGGTAGGCAAATTCTGGAGTGGTTCCTCATATACCCTATTTTCCTTTCCCTCATTTTCGTTTCATTCATTTCCATCTCGTGTTTCAGGTGCGCTTCTAGGTTTCGTGGCAAGAGGTAGTGCCGGACAGATGGCGCGGATGTTTTCTATAATGAAAGGATGTACCTCGTGGGCACTAGAGGGCTTTCTTGTTATAAGGGTTCGTTCATCCTCCCCTCGGGCATCTCCAGCAATGGAACGGGTCTTCAAGCCAGGAACGAATAGGGATTTCCACGTGTCTCCGTGGACTGTAGCCTCCTGTGGCTCCTTCATTTCATCCCTTCCTCCTGGGGATTGGTAACCGCAATAGATCTCCCGTAGGTCGCAGTGCTCGAGGTGTCCTCCCCTCCGTTGTATACCCTACAACCCATGAATTTACAACTTTTCAATTAACTTTTATTTACTAAGGCTAGTAATATATGTTAAA
This sequence comes from Deroplatys truncata, assembly GCA_030765065.1. NCBI lineage: Eukaryota > Metazoa > Arthropoda > Insecta > Mantodea > Mantidae > Deroplatys > Deroplatys truncata. The sequence continues at coordinate 211,460,661 of CM060978.1, read as the reverse complement.
ACTAATAGTACAGTATATATTGTGAAAAGTTCTTTAGGTCTTTAAGTATAGGTTTAATTTTAAGTAATTCTAATGTTGATTTCATAAAATTGGCATTTATCTGCTTGAAATCTATAAAATAAACTATCTGTTTTTGGTTTTACTTAAATTTTCATCCCGTCAATGCTTTTATTCTTTCCTGGCTATTCTAGTTTTCCTCTTATTTCCTTAGCATGACCGTAAACATCCCTAGTTTCCCTATAATTTTCATGGATTTTCCATAATAATTGTTTAGATCCATGAGCATTTTATCACTGTAAATACTGCAATTCGCGAATATTATTTGGTTCATATACTGAAATTCTTTAAAGACGTAAAAACACTAAAAACTAGCATCTGAGATATCCATTCAGTATGCATTTTAAGCTGAGTGTGAAATGTCGCATGGTTCAATTTGAAGCAGGAATGTAGTTGCCACCTTTTCCCGTTGTCTCCAATAACTGATGTTAATTTTGCTGCCGGCTACTCCAGTGATAGAGCTATGAGTACATTTCCTAAAGTATGCGTAGGCGTATTGTTAAAGGACAACACTTTAAATTGACTGAGAAATGAGTTACCATCCGTTGCCATCCGTCTGAGATGAAGAAGTAGACTGGCCCCAGCACTTGAAACTATAACAATTGAATTATCATGCCTGCTAACATCTGCAGTATCAAAGCTACAGTTGAAATAATTGTTTCCGCAATATTTGAAATTAGAAGCGTAACCTGCTGTGAGTCACTAAAGTGCTTATCGGCAAGATACCTTGCGCTAGCCGCTACTCACACAAGCACATCACTGGTGCTTAAAATATCGCACGAGCAACTACCGCTGGCGGTACCAGAGCCAGAGAGTAATGTATGTATGCACAACTATGTGCACGAACGTTGATCTGTACCAGTTCGGTAACAGAGAAGAGTAACTCTCTGACCTTTATTACTTTTAGCTCCGCCTACTTCATTACTCTGACCTACATTTTACCTTGTATGTTGCAAGTCTCAAAATTCTAAATATCTGAATGGACACTGTTTCTAAAGGACTTGGCTAAATTCTCAGAATGCAAGAGCCTTTCCCTTTTCCAGACTTTCTGCCTATGCGACTGCAAACTAGCTGAATTTACCTCTAAACTGCGTTCTCAGGACTTATGCCTAACGCGTTCACTCCTCCAGCGTTGCCAATGATTTTCTTACATGGCTCACTAATGAATATGTTAACCTTACTCCTAATTACGTTTATGTTTCCGGATACATATTTCAACTCAAACTTGTTACACTATATAGTGATTTACATATGGAAATTATTGATTGCAATTATTTCTCCATTTTACCGTCTTTTTTCTTTATTTAATTATTTATATCGGCCCATCAATAATTATGGTGTCAAAATACCTTCAATAAATATGTCTATAATTTTAGGAATACTATTCAAATTCAAATCAAATGAGTCAAAAGAAAAGCATAGAACAAGTTGTTTATAAACCTCCTCCGAAGTCACATTGATATTTAAATGTTGGCACTATACCAAAGAAGGTATGTTCTGTTAAGACAGATAAACTTAATATATCTGATGCAGCCCATTCACATAGCTTTCTCTCCTTATAATTTATTTGTAGATGCTTTGTAGAAATTATTCTTACAAAAACGTATTTTTCTATTTACTTCATGTTTACAAAAATAATTGCATTAGCCATAAAGGAAACTGAAGCATAGTAAATTTTTAAAAAGCGGTAGCTATATGCTGGGTTAGAAAATGCAATCTTTTGTTGACATCCTCTCTTTAAAATCTATGGATTTGCTATAGTCGCCTTCTAGTTATTACAAATATTTTTTTATTTCATAAACCACTTAATTGAAAATAATGTACAATAAATACGATATTTAAAAATTCATAGAAAATCTACAGAATATTGGTCGAAACAAAAATTTATATATACTGTGGTATATATTGTGACAAAATAAAAACATCAGTTAATTCCTAGTTAACTCACCATTATACGAAATTCGTTACTAGCCTCGCTTTGCAGCTCTTTTTTACAAATCACTTGTAACTCGCGCAACTATCTCGTACCTGACTCGCATTTATTTTCTGCCTTCCTTTTATAGTCCCCTGTTGCTATGGAGGTAGATTACTCTAATGTTCTAGAATTTACCAGAGTGCAAATGCGAAGTTTCTAAAAAATCTGATGTGTTGTACTCACATGATCTTCTCTACTCTTGTACATACTATTTTTACAAACGCTTATTCTCCATCTACACCATGTTGATCGAGATAAACATTTTCAGAAATTATCTTGCTACTAATTTTCTTGTAGATGCAAGGGGGATATGGTAGGCTTTAAGCGACAGTAAAATATTTTAAGAACTGGTTGCTATGTGAAACATTCCATTTTTTTTAAATTCTATTTTATTTTACGTCGTCTTAACTCCTTGGTCATACGCGACGGATCTGTTCGTGGATATCTCTTAGAACGATATGTGGTGAACATTTAGCCTTCTAGGTCTCATTCCTGTAAACCCTGCTTCATGCTGTGCAGATGCGGTGTCGTTCAGTCTAACCGCCGCCCTCACACAGAAAGGCTGACAGTTAGCCTTCTTCATGCCGTGCAGATGGCATTAGAGTGCTCTCTAGTCAAAGTGCCTACATTGCCTGTGAATAGATGGCATACCATTCGCTATTGCGACTTATTTTTCACTTTACTATTGTTTTAGACTAAACATGGAACTTTGGGTCCTGGTATTATATAGCCAATCCGGTATTTACCTTAGCGACTGAGGAAAACCACGAAAAAACCTCAGACAGATTGGTCGGTCCACGGGATTTGAACCCGGGACCTCCCGAATGTGGGCCAAAGACTTTATCGCTTGAGCCATCCGGCTCGGTTATTCCATTTTCTTTACAAAAAAAACGAATAACGAATTCCCATTTGAGAAAAAGTACAACTATTGGAAATTTCAAACAAATAACAAGCAGTATCTCGGAAATGGGTCACTCGACAAAAAAATGCATAGGATATAAATTGTGTGTTTTAACGAGATCTACATTTTTTGTGCAGTAACACTTCGTGTATCTCATATGGTTTACCAGTTATGCAAAAGTCATTCAGAATGAAGAAGACTTTTGGGTACATTCCCATTCAGGATATACACTACATTTTCCATGAAAATAACTTAAACATATAATATTTTAATCAACATCGTTAGAGTCATTTTTTGCGAAAATCAAAATTTTCAAAATGTTCCATGTAAAGATTGGTCTGTGGTGGGGGATTTTCTTGAAAATCGTGTCGCATGCTTGGAAGATAACTAAACTCAATACCCAGTTCGGTACTTATCCGACCTTTGATTTTTGAGTTATGCTGTTCAGAGACTGACAGACACACACACGCATACAGACAGATACACGGATTTGTTTCCAAAAAGGTTTTATTTGGATTCGGGGCACCTCAAAACATGCATTTACGGTGAAATGTTGACATCGAAGTTTTGGGTAGAATGCCACGTGCGTTTAAAAGAGATCTACTTTTTTGTGTGGTACGTTTTCGTCTATCGCTTAACGTTTACAAGTAATGCAAGATTATACAAAATTCCTCCCGAATCAATAAGACTCCCTTGGATATTCCCAGCAAATTCAATATATACATTTTATTTGTCATGTATATACATTTCACACATGGTGTTTTAAGCAACATCGTTAGAGCCATGTTTTACATAATCAAAATTTTTTAAAAATGTTCCTGTAAATTGGTAGTTGGGGTGGAGATTTTCTGAAAAATCTTCTTGTCGCATCCTTGGAAGTTACTAAACTCAAATATTAAGTCTGGTATTTATCCGACTTTTCGTTTTTGTGTAATGCTGTTCATAGATCGACAGATACACAAGACATACAGATACACAGTCACACACAAGGAAATGTACCCAAAGATGCTTTATTTGGATTCAGCGGCCTCAAAACATATATTTCTGGTGAAATCTCCACGTCAAATTTTTGGGTGGAATGCAATACGCTAAATAATGAAATATAATGTTTGCACATATACAGACATATTCCATATGATATTGTAGATTTAATAAGCACATGTAATATAACTTAAATTCCATCATTAACAAAAGTTTTCAGAAAGCTTGTGCCTAAGCTATTATCGGCTATAATAATAATAATAACAATAATAATAATAATATATATACTGCCTTTTGTAAAAAAGAATGAAAGAATTTCCCAAATAACTCCAAACTTGGCGGAAGTGTAGAAGAGTGTGCATGCAATAAATGATTAGGTTTGCAGAGAGATGGGGTACACTAGGCCGAGCAGAGCCCTTTCGTGTCGGTCCGACAAAGTCAGTGTTGCGCACTGTGTAGTTCCGTGCAGAGCTGTCAAACAAGGTGGAAACAAAAAAGATAGCGCCAGTATGCCTTGTCGACGTCAAAGGGAGCCACATCGGCATATGAGTGAGTGAGTTCGAACGGGGCAAATGATCGGTCTCCGGGAAGCGGGTTTGTCATATCCTGACATTTCGGCTCGTACGGGGCATGCTGCTATGACAGTGATGCGTGCGTGGAAATAGTGTATAGATGAAGGTCTTACGCAGCGAAGAGCGGGTGCTGGATCACGAAACTTGACCACAGCACGGGATGGCTGTCATGTTGTCCGCATGACCATAACGGATCGTACAGCTTCATCCACAATGTTAGCTCGACGCTGGAGCACTGCAACAGGTGTGAACTTGTCTGCATCAAAGGTACGTCGCCGTCTGCTGCAGGTTGGACTGGTTGCATGCATGCCATTACGTCGGCTTCCATTGTCCAGAAACCACAAGCTCCTGCGACTGCAATGGGCATGTGAACACCGTCACTGGGGTGCTGAGTGGCAAAATATAGTCTTTTCGGACGAGTCCCGATTCAACATGTCCTACAGTGATGGTTGCATACGTGTCCCGCAGTACAGTGGTAAGTGCAACCTGGAGGACTGCATTGTTGAGCGGCATAGCGGACAAACACCAGGTATGATGGTTTGGGGAGCTATTGGTTACAACAAGCGATCACGACTCCTACAAATTGAGGGCACTTTGAACAGCAACCGATACCTAACGGTGGTTGTAGAGCTGAGGTACTCCCCCTGCTTCAGGCATCTCCACGGGCCACATTTCAACAGAACAATGCCCGGCCACGTATTGCGAGGAGTGAACAAGCCTTCTTCGAAGAGCAACGGGTACCATCGCTTCCTTGGCCTGCACGTTCGTCTGACACGTCGCCTATCGAACATGTCTGGGATATGGTTGATTGGCACCTGGTGCGTCACGGCCCTCCAGTAACCAGTGTCACGGATTTGTGGGCTCGAATACAAACTGCGTGGAGGGAAATCCCTCAGGAGCTCATTCAGAACCTTTTTGATTCAATGCCACGGCGTATAGCAGCTCTAATTGCAGCGCATAGAGGTCACACCAAATACTGAATAGTAGGGCTCAAAGGTCATGTATAGATTTGAAAAGTTTATCATTTGTTACTTGTCATGTACCTAACTTGTGGTATTAAATTAATTTAATTCATGCACTTCCTTCTTGGCGTTGCAATTTTCACAAACGCCAGTGTATATTACATAAGCTATGTCGTTGATTTATTTGTTAGGTAGCATGGTATTTAGCTTTTTCTGAACACTTTTTCGCTTTTCCCTTGATAATTCCTCACGTCTCCACAGGGACTGGCAGAATAAAAGCTCAGTAACATACCAGATGAGAATCAGCTTGCTACGTAGTTAAAGTCTATTGACGCATAAAGATTGCAGCGCTATTAAAACAAAGTCCTGAAGATAATGATCGCAGGAAAATAAATTTGCTTCGAATTATGAAATCCATTCTTATAGGATTTATAATTTTGTAGCTAACTTATACACCTACAATTGCCTTACGAGTTACGGGTAGTCAGACGGAGGGGCCTCCAATAACTCGAACCCCACGTAGGCCATAGTGGGCCCTTCTAACGTGACTCCTGGGAGAAGGGCGACTGGATCCGAACAACTATGTGGCTAGCAAGGTCTCTTAATCATTCCAACATGACACCAAGCCTAACGCTAGCCTGCTTTAGCTACCCACAACCGGAAGTTCCGGGAATAGACGAGACACTCCCAGGAAGGAAGGGGATCCAGCGGTCCCCAAAAGCGCCAGGAAGAATTCTTTTATAGTGCAAATTCCACCGTCTTATCACAACTTCCCAACAGCCATCGCCTTGTCATATAACACCGAAAAGGATAAAAGGAAATGGACAGAAAATACGCTGTAGAAGCGGAACCACCCCAACATTTGCCTACCGACCCGGGTAAACCATGAAAAAATCGATTATTAGAGTGGCCAGCAGAGAACCACACCAGGATCTCACACATTACCGCGCTCGAAATCGCGTGCATTAGAAAGCTGGAGTCATTTAATCTCTGATCCGTTATACCGCAATAAGTGCAGGGTACCAAAATATCTTTTGAGATGCTTTATTGCTGAATGATTATGACTGAAGGAAATAATCATTGGATTGGGTGTGAAACACAAATCAATTGCCTCACGTGGCCACTCACTCTATGACAACATTACATGGACCGCTCTGTTTTCCTTCTACTGCTACTGCAGCTTTTGTTTATGCATTGGCTTTATGTTAACATGCGAGCACTCATGCACACTTAATTCTACTTTCCCAAACATGCTCAAAGCGCTTGTGTTGAATTAACCCTTCTATACGTTCCTGATTTTTTTTTTCTCTCGGCGCATGTGTATTTGCGTCATCATGCATTTGCATCTCCAATTGCTGATAGAGTAACAGTGAGCAATTCGCATATAGAGCCGAAGGACAGTTCAGCTAGAAAAAGATCTGAGGGACCTTTAAAATGCTTTCCACTATCGGCGGTTGACTTTATTAATTAACTGGACAGAGACGCAGTCTGTTGCAACACGATCAACACGATGGACGAACCCCATCCAGAAAGCAATCCGGAATAACAGGTAGGTGAAATTAAATCCAACGTTGGAAGGGCTGAAACCAGGCATTGGTCAGTATTTTTGTTTTCTGCTGTTACTTTATATGTTTAAGCTTATAGTTACGTATTCGCAAGCATTTCTGTTTTCTTATTATAATCAAAGGAGTGAGTCAATTCCCGGGTAATAGCTGGAACGCTTTCAAGCTTTTGAGGGTTATTTCCAGATATCATCGGGCTGGAAGTCAGACTATTTCTTTTCTCCCCAATAAAGATTGATTAATTGATTATTAAAGACTTCATGGCAGCATGTTGATTGTATTGAAGAATTGTTTGTATTTTCTGGATAGCAGAATATATACACAGTTCCATTCTTCACAAGAAGATCTAAATTGATCTATATAGTTATAGAAATCAAGTTTCTTGAAATGGGAGAGTTTTTGAAATCTTCTCTGAAAAATCCTATAGATTATGGACTACCTATTATTTTAAACTAGTACCTGGAATTAGTCTTAAGTATTTTAACATTTCATTTGTTGTATAATTTATTTTTGGTAAAAAGAGGAAAGTCAAGGGTACACCTACTGTATGTAAGTGAAAGTAATTAATTTAGTGCCACTACTTAGCAATACCGACACTACAAGGAAGCCTGCGGTCTGTGTCAGCTTGTTTAGGACTTCATGCACGTAGAATTTTCTTAGGATTTTTAATATAGTACCATACGTTTAAGGTATTTACATGATAAAATACGTATATCTTGAATATTATGCGACCCACCTGTGAAGTCCTCTTTAGTCAAAATAATTGGTAAACCGTAAGAGATACACAAAATCGTACTAGATTTCGTTTAAGGACACAAGCTACAAAAAATATTAATGGTTGTAGCGTTAACCATTTCCGAGATATTCTGGTTTGAATTTTCAAATAGTTTTAATTTTTTCAAGTGGTCAGTCGTAAAGAGCAAGGAAATCCAAAACCAATTGCTTTTTAAAAATATGACTACCAGCCTACTCTTATACCTGCAACGAAATGTGTGAATGTGTAATGATAGTTTATCTCAATTAACAAGAAGTACATAGAATAATAAGCTTATTTAAAAAGTTTCTAGAAGAGTCAGTAGAGAAAATCATGTGAATGTAATGCGTCAGATTTATTGCTTTTGTTATGTTGTTCCACTACATACACACAGGTATATTTTAAGTTGTATTTCCGGATAAATTTGTATATCAATTTCCGTTTTAATTCGTTACTTTGTGTGACTTTCCTAAAAATTGAAAGGTTTAAAGAAGTAATTTTCCGATTAAACAGAACGTATGGCAGCCCTAAAAGAACAAGAGATCAGTTCGTGAACAAGAATGTTTCTACCAAAGCAGAATGTAACTCAATATCCTGAGAATATCAATATTTCACCAAACTGATGTGACAGCCATGCCAGTTTACTTAACGCAGAAAATGCATTTCGTGTTTAAAAGTAATACCGTGTATCAGAAATAAAATACACAATCAAGCGAATTCCAATGAAATGTAGAGCCCAGCGGCGTATTATTTCATTTTCCAAAATCTAATTTTGGTTTAGGGCGGAATCCCATTAGTTCTTGCATTATATACTGTAACCCTACCACATGTACAGATTATATGCGGTATATATTGCAATTATTTGGAGCAGGAATTAGCCCATAACACAGAACGCGCATTTCAAAGCATTTGTTTTAAAGGGAATGGACCCATAACAGACGTCTGGTGCGAAAGTAAACGGCAATATTCACATAGGTAAATCACTGAAATTGCATTCTTGCATTATGTATGGCGCTTCCAGCTTGTGTTTGAAGCTGTTTAAAGGTATAACTGTGTGCTTCGATGCGACTGACCCTGCAAGAGAGTTTAAAGAAGCCCATTCCAGCCCTCTCGAAACAGAAATAGCAGAGTCTCTATCAAACCGTTGGCAAAACACAACAAGGAAGATGAACACTCTATTTATTCAATAATGTTATTGAGAGTGTAAAACTATGTAAATTCAACCCAGAAATGACCTAATAAATTTTCTTAGGGGCATGAATCATTCAATACGCAATGGAACAAAATAATAAAACTTCAGATATCTGTAAGCTTTGATGTTTTATTTGAAGAAAGAGAAATTTTAAGGACATCAGATGGGTAGTATATTAAGCAACAAGGACTTATCTGAACATCCAGTAAGAGTTCGTGGAAGCAGCCAGTTGACATAAAGGCACTTATCCATACTTAATGAGGAGGCAAGATGACCAATGAGACTGCAACAACGGAATATAATACGAATATTAAACATAATACTTTCTTCTTTTCTTCTTTCGCTGTTTAATCTCCTCTTATATAGGAGATGTGCCTGGGGTCAGAGGCCCGTCGAGGAGCAGACACTCATGGATCAGACGGAATATCCAGGATGGGTGATCAGCCCGATGCCTGGTATGGGAGTAAGTAGATGAAACGAAATGATGGTGAAATGGATGAAAGGAAAGGTGATGATGGATCAGTTGGTGGAATGAATGGCGGGGGAAACCGGAGAACCCGGAGGAAACCCGCCCAGACGCCGTTTTGTCCACATGCGGGTCCCTGGGATTGAACCCGGGCTGCCTCGGTTAGAGGCGAGCGGTCTAACCACTCGGCCACGGCGCCGCCAATAAATATAATACCTAAAGATAATATCCAAAACTAAAAACAATAGCTAAGAAAACCAAGGTAATTTAAAATACTCAGTAGAGATACTAATATGATTATAATTATCTTAAACATTTACAACTGAAATTATTATGAATCCTTGTAGAGATGAATAAAAATTAAAGAAAAAAATAGACTCACAGTACTAAACGTATAAGACAAATTAGGTTAAGGGACTTCTGGTCACCAAATATCTAGTTGCTAGATACCAGTATGCTTTTCTTTCTTTCTTTCTTTCTTTCTTTCTTTCTTTCTTTCTTTCTGTTTGCTCTGTTGTTTCCTTCAACACTTTTTAATGAATTCTTTAAATCTAGGGGTGTTGATATTTTTAGAATATAGTATAGTTCAACACCTGAATACCAGTTGTTTATTTTACTGGCTCCCAGAAAGTAATAGTTATTAGTTGTACTTTTAGGAGTTTCAGCTTAATTTAATTTTCTTTAATTAACTACTGTATTTTTCTTTATTATTTATAGTTATCTTATTTTGATATTAGTTTAACTTATATTTGTAAAATTATTATTGTAAAAATAATTGGTAGTATAAATAAATTAATTAATTAGAATCCCTGGTATACACATTCCAGTATAGGTATGAAGAAGCAGTGAAGGCAAATCACAGATTTGATTTGACTTATTTTTCTATCTCCTCCTTCTCTTCCTCCTCTCCTCTCTCTCCCCCTCTCTCCTTATGCGACTTAAATATATGGTATCTGAAATCAATTAATAAAATGACCTTTTCTTGGATATTAATATCATTTAAAACATAATTAATGTTATTTGCTCCAATATTTGAGCCTAAGTTTCGGAAATCTGTTTTAAAACTAATCCATCCATTTTTCTTTTGGTATTCATTCACAGCGATAGTTTGTATCTTGGTTTATGTTGTAGTATTGCTTTTGCAATTCTTGAACTTCGTAAATTATTTATCGGTACATAAATGTATTCATATTCCTTATACTGAAAATGCAATCGGAGTTATAGTTTCTTGCAGGGTACGAGCGTGCAAATGATAGCAAAGAAAATAGAGGGAAGATGAAATAGAAAGAATAGTTTTCATAACTTCTTAAATATTCATTCTATCGAAATAACTATATAAAAAAGCTTCTCATGAATAGCATCTTCGTAATCATTTGTTTTGTAATGCAGAAATTGCTTTACATTGCAGGATTAACAGAAGGTCAATTAACAATAAAAACTTTTTATTCCTCCTTTTTGTGGGAAGTAATTAAGATTCCATACAACCTATTCTGTATCAAGTTTTACAGCTATCAGTTCCGACATTCTTGATTGAAAAAGTAACAAGACGTGCATACATACACATACAAAATACACACATAAAAATGCAATTTTCATAAATGATACGTTTTTATCTCAGCCTTAATATCCGTTATTCATAAATATTGAAAATTATCAGAAAAATTCCCAGAAAAGTTTTATTATAAGGACAATGAGCGGGATGGCTCAGGCGGTAACGTCTATGACCCGAAATCCGGAGGTCGTAGGTACGATTCCTGCTGCTGGGTTCCTGACCTATGGGTTTCTCCGGGTTGCTAGGTGAATGCTGGGAAGATTCGTTACATACCCCGAATTTCCTATCCCTCCGATGGGATCAGCTCCATCCGAGGAGTTTCAATTTGTCAAAGGTAGGAACCCTGCCGTGCCTCCTGGTCCGGCCACCTCTGTCTCCTCTCACCTCACCCCTCCCTCCTGTGGGCATCCCGTCATCGGCTTCAGGCACAAAAGCGTTTTTAGCTCCAGGTGCTGCTAAGTCCCCACCGTAGTTAGTCATAGTCCTTTATTATAAGGAAAAGAATTAAAAAGGTGCCTAATTACATTGTACCAGGCCCTAGCATAAAACTTATAATGTTTAAGCCCAAGGATTTTGCTGGCTGCAAAAAATAGTGGCCCATTCACCTCTATTGCAATAGTCAAAAGACTCCGAACCGCCTGACCGGTGGTTTTTCCTTTCCGCGTCCTCGGCGCTCGTTGCCGTCTGGCGCCAACATAGAAAGGTGCGCATGAAACCATAGAACATTTTTAAACCTAATTTTAAAGGCTTTACTTACCAACTTTATGAAAGGAAATGCTGAAACTAGCCACCGTCATTGTCCATACATTTTTGGCACCTCTTTAGGAAACTATCCATCATGGAATTTTTGCGGGGAATTTTCCAAACGATGACCGATGTCACCTAATATTTCTTCGGTAAGAACCGAACGCCGTCTTTTAGATTTCTTAGCCTGAACACTTCTTGTGGCCTAAAATTTACTGTAAAGTTCATGGATTATTTACGGCCTGGAACTTTTACACCTGAAAATGTTTTTGCAAATCGTTAGCGAGCTGACCGAGTTAACACACAAGAATCATAAATAAATACACGCTGTGCAGTATAAAACATATACTGAGCCATATTATACTTTGTAACCAAGTACGGGACAAAATAATAAATAACTCGTAATAACTGAACCACATCACATCACATCACCGTCAACTCAAAACTGCACTTCACACTGCACAACAGCGTAACTTTGTTTATAGCAGCAGTGCGTTATTATGTTTTTAACATATTTCCACACGCCCAGTGGAAAAACACCACGCAGCCGGTAATATTGTTCATAAAATATCCCTCCGGGTTACTTAAAACACAAAGTGTATAAGACAAACTCACACACCCTGGAAGAATTAAAACAAAATATCCGCCAGGAAATTTCTCAACGTGAACCACGACGAATGATGGATAGTTCCCTAAAGAGATGCCAAAAATGTATGGACAACGCCGGTGGCCAGTTTCAGCATCTCCTTTCGTAAAGTTGGTAAGTAAAGCCTTTAAAAGTAGTTTTAAAAAAGCTGTATGGTTTCATCCGCGCCTTTCTATGATAGCGGCAGACAGCAACGACCGCCAAGGACCTGGACAGGAAAAACACCATGCAGGCGGTTCGGAGTCTTTTGGGTCACTTGTATTTACTAAATAAGACTAGATTTTACCTAGTGCTCATCCTTCGCTTTGTGACTGTATGAAACTATTGCCATGAAACAAACCTGAAACAAAGAGCGATGTTATGATGTGAAATTAGAGAGTCAGAAATAACTCCTTAAAATATTGTACTGGTAGGTGTTAACGGACAAGGCCAATAATTAGTGACTCATTTTGTAAATGAGTATGTTTAGTTAAATAAAAATATACATACACTGACTCCTATCAATCGCAAGGGTCCAACAAACTGTACGTGCTTTTATAATAAACAGAACAATAAAGCAAGGTCCGAATCGCCATAAGTAGAATAAAATAAACTCCTCCAATGCATGAAAATACTAAATTAAACATATTAAAATACAACATCTGAAATAAGAAACAACCTACCAACCAACGGACAATGGTAGTAAGAGCGTGTTGTGGTCTATTACATTAGGCACAGAAGAGCTAAGGAAAATAAATAAACACACTACACCAACAATAAGTGATAAATCACATAAACAGTATAGAAATAAAGCATGAACACCCGGTGTGTGAGTTTAGCTCCCCTTAAACCTCCCCCTCCCTACTATCAGCCTTCCCAGATCTCAGTTGTTTTGCCTTAAGTAGAAAGTTGCCTATCCCCTCCACGTCTTCCATTACCTGGTGGATTAAAATGCACCACAGCCGCTGTACTTATGCCAAAAGTTTTTTCTGAATGCAGACATGGAGCCAGTCTAAAAATTATTTCCGCCATTCGGCAGGGAAAGGAAACTCTATGAAGCAACAATAACAGCGATGGCAACATACGAAAGTGAAAATTGAACAATGAATAGGACAAACAGGAGAAGAATAGAAACAGTAGAGATGAGACTTCTAAGAGCAGTAGCAGACTCTTTTAGACAAACAAGGAATGAAAAAATTCGCAAGAAGTTAAATACACTCTACTTAAATGAAAAAAATCAACGAAAATAAAAATACCAGCACATACAAAGGATGAAGGAGGAACGAATACAAAAATTGTTATTAAATTATATAGCTAGATGTTACCGCCAAATAGGAAAAGCAAGAACTACACTGCCGTTTGTGAAAATTGCAACACCAAGAAAGAATTTCCCGAATAACTCCAAACTTGGTGGAAGTGTAGAAGAGTGTGCAATCAATAAGTGATTAGGTTTGCAGAGATATGGGGTACATATAGGCCGAGCAGAGCCCTCTCGTGTCGGTCCGACAAGGTCAGTGTTGCGCCCAGTGTAGTCATTGCAGTGCTGTCAAACAAGGTGGAAACAATCTAATGAGTACCAGTATGTCTCGTCAAGTCAAAGGGAGCCATATCAACATGTGAGCAAGTTCGAACGGGGCAGAAGCAGGTTTGTCATACCGTGACATTTCGGCTCGTACAGGGCATGCTGCTACGACAGTGATGCGTGTGTGGAAGCAATGGATAGATGAAGGTCGTACGCAGCGAAGAGCGGGTACTGAACCACGGAGCATGACCACAGCACGGGATGACCGTCATCTTGTCCGCATGGCCATAACGGACCGTACAGCTTCATCAATAGTGTTGGCTCGACGCTGGAACACTGCAACAGGTGTGAACTTGTCTGCATCAACGGTTCGTCGTCTGCTGCAGGTTGAACTGGTTGCATGCATGCCATTGCGTCGGCTTCCACTGTACAGAAACCACAAGCTCCTCCGACTGCAATGGGCACGTGAACACCGTCACTGGGGTGCTGAGTGGCAAAATGTAGTCTTTTCGGACGAGTCCCGCCTCAACATGTCCTACAGTGATGGCCGCACAAGTACCCGGTGGTACCGTGGTGAGCGCAACCTGGAGGGTTGCATTGTTGACGGCATTGCGGACAAACACCAGATGTGATGGTTTGGGGCCCATTGATTACAACAACCGATCTCACCTTCTACGATTTGAGGGCACTTTGAACAGCAACCGGTACCTAACGGTGGTTGTAGAGCCTGAGGTACTCCCTCTGCTTCAGGCATCTCCACAGGCCACATTTCAACAGGACAATGCCCGGCCACATATTGCGAGGATTGTACAAGCCTTCTTCGAAGAGCCACGGGTACCGTTGCTTCCCTGGCCTGCATGTTCACTTGACATGTCACTCACCAAATATGTCTGGGATATGGTTGGTCGACACCTGGGGAGTCTCGGTCCTCCAGTAACCAGTGTCGCGGATTTGTGGGCTCGAATACAAACCGCATGGGGGGGGGAAATCCTTCAGTAACTTATTCAGAATCTGTTTGATTCAATGCCACGGCGTGTATCAGCTCTAATTGCAGCGCATGGAGCCCACACCAAACACTGAATATTAGACTCAAAATATCATGTATAGATTTGAAAAGTTTATCATTTGTTACTTGTCATGCAACTAACCTGCGGTATTAAATTCATTGAATTCATGCCTTTCCTTCTTGGTTTTGTATTTTATCAAACGGCAATGTAGATAGAGTATTAATTTTGAGGACGGAGTAGGTCGCCAGGTCTAATACCTTGTGTACAAAGAAGAAGAGTGGCGATGAAGCGTGCTAGCTCTGTAGAACTGTACGGCATGTGTGGAAAAACGAAACCTGTTGGTGGAAAAGAAATCAAGAAAGGCTATTATTCTGAAGAATTTATTAATTTTAATAAGTACTTCGGTTTACCAGCATTTAAATATAAAAACAATAATCATCATAATAATAGTAATAACTCATATTGTATAAAATGTATTATTGTTATTTCTAACGAATAAAGACGAAACATATAACTCTGGTAGGCAAAGCATCGCTAAATAAATACACTATTATCGTTATCCTTTTTAACATCATCAAGACTATTAACTTAATGGTACTCAACTGGAAAAAGTATATAGACGACTCTTTGACAGTGTTACCCTTCGGCCATTTTCTGTGACAGGCTAAGAAGTAGTCGATCAAGCTGCTGGAATCACGCGTTAAATGGAGGCAGAAGATTAAAGCTTGGAGAACGGGGAATTTCAGATTTCATTATCAAAGAAAAAAGCCCCGTTCCTATGTGGGTGTTTTTTTATCACCTATGTGTAAGTTAGAAGCTAGACTACAACAGCTTCAAAGACTGGGGAAGATGAATACATCACGCACAATTTCTAAGCGTTTAAGTTAAAAATGACATAGGCTGGTGTACAGGGTGGACCATTGTTGAGACTGTAAAATATCTCCAAGCTAGGCGTTGTAGAAAGAAATGTGTTAATAAAAGTTGCTAGATATTATGAGGGAAAATAAATGCCATTAGTCCTGTTTTGTTTCGAGGACCTTATGGTGGTCATTTTAAGGTGAATTTAATTTTTTTAAACAGGTACCTAAATTTTGTACGTTTTATCTCATTAGAACATAGTTTATAAAAATGTGTTTATTTTGTAATGAGGAATAAGCAAACAAAAAAATCTGATGTGTTACACTCACATGACGTTCTCTACTCTTGCACAAATTATTTTTACAAACGCTTATTCTCCATCTACTTCATGTTAATCGAGATAAACATTTGCAGACTCTATCTTATTGCTAATTTTCTTGTAGATGTAAGGGGAAAATATATTTACAAGGGCAATATAGAAAAACAGTAGCCTTTAAGCACATACATATCTCTTAATAGCTGGTTGCTAGGAGCAGCACCATTCCCTTTGACACAGATTATAATTCATTGCATATCCAAGACAAAAAAATGAATAACGAATTCCCACTTGAGAAAATAAGTATTGAAAAATTTAAGGGAATAACAAGTAATATCTCGAAAATGGTTCACTCAACAAAAAAATGTATATGACATAAATTGTGTATTTTAATGCGATCTACATTTTTTGTGCAGTAAAATTTTGTCTATCTCTTATGGTGTACCAGTTATGCAAAAGTCGTTCCCAATACAGAATACTTTTGGAGACATTCCCAGGAAATTCAAGATATACATTTTATTTGTCATAAAAATATCTTAAACATATGATATTTTAATCAAAATTGTTAGAGCCATTTTGAGAAAATTAAAATTTTCGAAAAATCTTCCATGTAAAGGATACTCTAGGTTGGGGGTTTCTCTTGAGAACCTTCGTGTCGCATCTCTGGAAGATACTGAACCTAAATACCAAGTTTGGTGTTTATCCGACTGTTCGTTTCTGAGTTATGCTGTTCACAGACAGACACACACACAGACACACAGACACACAGACACACAGACACACATACGGGCATGTTTCCAAAAATGCTTTTTTGGATTCAGGGGGTCTCAAAACATGTATTTCCGGTGAAATCTCGGTATCGAATTTTTGGGTGGAATACAATACTTCCCCTACTTACTATACGTAGCAGCGAAAGTAATAAAAAATGTTGGTTTCCAATTACGAAACTAACTTGACGATCAAATGACCATCCATGGATGGTTCAACCAATCATTGTGCCCTTTGTACGCAGCCATTCAGAAGTTTCGTTGTTATTTACATTGGTACAAGAAAAATTGCAAAGTGCTTTATACAGATGTCGTTTAGTTTTTATGAGGAGTGAGAAAAAATAAAAACTGTAGATTCCCATTTTAAAAAAAAATGAAATTGTCCCTAAAATGACCATCACAAGTCCTCCAAATAAAACACGAGTAATTGGATTCAATTTCCCCCATAATATCAAGCAACCTTTAACAATGACATTTATTTCTACAATGCTTAGTTTTGGACAATTTGCACCCTGTATGCTCAAATTGACAGCTAACTGAGGCAGACTCAGGTAAATCTGCAGCCAGGGGAATTAATAAAACTTTACGATCAATTCCGACATTCCATTAGTTTACAAAGCTATGCCACTGTTAAATCACTATAGAACAGAACCTTAAAAGTTCTCTGTGGCTGATTCACTATTTAATGCCGACTTGATACAGACACTGACCGACAAGCAGTTACTGTAATACCATAAAACAAACAGTAGTGATAATCTTAAAGCTAAATGTCGTTTCACATCTGCACAGGAATGTGATCCACTGATATTTAAAAGAGAGAATATTTGTGGTATATGTATGTGGGGGAGGATATTCCAAAAATCATGTAATCGATTTCGATAATTCTTTCACCCTTGAAGGGTTATATTCTTCCATATAATCGTAGGCTATATGATGTTGCCAAAAGTTTTAATATTGGAAATGGGAGGGTGGATTTGTGACCTCCTGTTTTCATCTTCATGTCGTCCGATATCAATCCCTTTTCGCTGAATATTACAATATTACCAGAGGCTATTTTTGGTACGGCATTGGAAAAAAGGCATATTTTTACTTTCTCTACTACGTATAGTAAGTAGGGGAAGTATTGCATTCCACCCAAAAATTCGATACCGCGATTTCAAAGGAAATACATGTTTTGAGGTGCCCTGAATGCATATAAAGCATTTCTGGAAACATGTCCGTGTGTGTCTGTGTGTGTGTGTGTGTGTGTGTGTGTGTGTCTGTCTGTGAACAGTATAACTCAGAAACGAACAGTCGGATAAACACCAAACTTGGTATTTAGGTTCAGTATCTTCCAGAGATACGACACGAAGGTTTTCAAGGAAATCTCCCCACCCCAGATTACCCTTTACATGGAAAATGTTTCGAAAATTCTAATTTTCTCAAAAATGGCTCTAACGATTTTGAATAAAATTCCATATGTTTAAGACATTTTTATGGCAAATGAATTGTATATCTCTAATTTCCTGGGAATATCTCCAAACGTATGCGTCATTGTGAACGACTTTTGCATAACTGGTAAACCATAAGAGTACACATAAAATGTAGATTGCGTTAAAATACACAATTTATGTCATATACATTTTTTTGTTGAGTGAACCATTTTCGAGATATAGCTTGTTATTCCCTTAAATTTTTCAATACTTATACTGTTTCTCAAATGGGAAACATTTCTTTTTTTTTTGGTTTGTTTGTTCTGGACATGCAAAGAGATTGGAATGCTCCACATAGTAACCAGGTCTTAAAATATTTGACTATCGCTTAAAGCCTACCATATTCCCCTTGCACCTACAAGAAAATTAGCAATAAGATAGAGTCTGCAAATGTTTATCTCGATTAACATGCAGTAGATGGAGAATAAGCGTTTGTAAAAATAGTTTGTAAAAGAGTAGAGAAAGTGCATCACATCAGATTTTTAATTACTTCGTGTCAATTGGGGAAAACGGAAAAGCACAAAATATTTAAAAATTTAGCCTTTTAAGGAAGACTTGTATATCATGTCCTATCACCACGTTTACTTTTCCCTCTGATTTAGCTGAACTTTGCTATCAAACAATATTTTCTGATATGAATTTGTTCTTAACTCGGTACATTTGGGTTTTACATTTGCTAAGCTACCCTACATATTAAAAACGTTTCGCTACTGTTATATTCAATCTATCTGTCCAAACCTATACATATAAGCAAATATTCTTTGGTATTTCTAAGCGAAATTGTTACAAAATGTATAGAAGCCAAATAAAATAAGCTGGATTACATCTCTCAAAAACGATCCCCAACATATTTAAACTTGTTCTGAGATCCCGTGAAAGAAAAAAGCCTTTTTAAAACAAGCTCAGTGTGTGTGTCGTGTGTCTGTAAATAGCATAACTCAAAAACGAAAAGCCGGATAAACACCAAATCTGGTATTTAGGTTCAATGTCTTCCATAGTTGTAACAAGAAGGTTTTAAAGAAAATCCCCCATCCCTAGTTACACTTCACATGAAACGTTTTTTAAAAAATCTGATTTTTTAAAAAATGGATGTAACGATCTTGGTTAAAATATTATATATTAAAGACATTTACGTGAAAAATAAAAAGTATATTTTTAAATTTCTTGGAATAGCCTGTGAAGTCCACTTCATTCGAAAGGAATTTTATATAATCTTTATAACTAGAAAACGCTAAGGATAGACGAAAATGTACCATACTAAAAATGTAGATATCTTTAAAACATACAATTTAAAATAAGTTTTTTCTGCGGCATAAGGCGTTTCTGAATATCCCTCGCTAAACGTTCTAATTGTTCAATACTTGTAGTTTTTATTTTTCAGTGATTTTCAGTTGTTTCTCATGATTGCATGGGAACAGTATGGAGTTTTAAGGCCAGCACATAACGTCCAGTTGTTAGACAATTGACTATCACTGCTCTCTTTCTGCTTTCGTTCTACAACGACATGTGTAATGTAGCTATTTCTTCAAATGTTTATTTGGATTAAAATGTCACGGATAGAAAAATAAGCTTTAGTAAGAATAATTTGTATATCAAATAATGAAGACAGAGGGTAGAGAAAATCATGTGAATGTAACAAGTACCTTTTTTCAGTTTTGGTTACGTGAATTATTTATTGCTTTACTATTTCGACAGATGTAAGTTAACAAAATCGTCCCACAAAAGTAATTTCTGCCATTTTATGTTCTTACAGTTTGTTGTACAGTTCTAACAGTTGTTGCAACTGTTTTATTTGAACAGCAGTTAATTAATAGCAAGCGATTGTCATTGTTAAAATCAGACACGGTCTGTTCATCTGATCTGCATAGTTTACCGCTGATCACTACCAACTTGTGCTACACGCTTACTGCTAACTCTAGTTTGACCTAGGTTATGGTAATTTCCATTATCTCTAAGCTGTATTGTCTGTCCAAGAGGCTGGTGTTGATGTAAGTACCTCCATGGGCAGCACCAGAATAACTCCGCTAGATTAGCATATGCAAATTCCTACGCATTATCACTTTCAATAGTATTGGCGTATTGCACTTACTTGCTCTTTACCTGAAAAGATAAATTGGTGAATAGTGCCCATTATCGATTGTTTTGGATCAAATTCTCAATAGAAATATTTAAAATTAAAGAAATTGTGAACCTTCTGCTTAAAATTGTCTCTTTGGGGTCCGAAACTAATCTGCAAGTGCAAAACAACACTAATAAATAAACACATCATATTATAACAACAAATGCAAAGCAACTTCATTTGAATTGTAACTCAGTTTTGAATAAAACAAATCACTTGGTTACTAGTACTAAACTCTTAAGATTTGTTTGTCGCATATTATCATGCTGAACTTCCTTTTTTAAAAGCTGCCACTTTCGAAAATGTTTCGATTTTGATATTTCATTTCAGGAATCAGCTTGCCTTTAACTATTTTGATCATAGCATTTGGGTAAGCAAAATGCAAAAAACAAAGGGAGGGGATAGTGTTTTATCATAACTTATCGTAAGTTCTTTAAGGACCTTTTGGGAGTAAAAGATCTGGTTACACAACACAATTTGAATAATGACAATCCATGAGAAGTATATTTGTTGGACAGTAAATGGTTTATTATATTCACATGACTTTCTCTGGACACTGTTATAGATATTTTTTACAAAAGCTTATATGTCTACACAATTTACATTAAATGAGATAAACGTTTACATTTTCATTGCACATTTCTTGTATGCATAGGGTACTACAGAGCCTAACATCATAAATCTTTAAAAAGCGGGTCACACAATGAGCTGTTTGAAATTCCACTCTCTTGCTATGGCATCGTTATAAATAACTGAATGGTGACCACTTAAAACTGGATAAAACTATTGAAAATTTCAAACTATTTTTGTTTACTTGCTCTACTACGTATAGTTAGTAGGGGAAGTATTGTATTCCACCCAAAAATTAGATACCGAGATTTCACGGGAAATACATGTTAGAGCCCCTGAATAACAAAAGAAGAATTCTTAGAAAAATCCCCGTGTGTGTGTGTGTGTGTGTGTTTGTGTGTGTGTGAACAGCATAACTCAAAAACTAAACATCGGATAAACACGAAAGTTGGCACTTAAATTCAATACCTTCAAAACCGATCGAAATATAAATACATCCTTTTTTGATCCAGCAGGAGGAGGTGAACCTGAAACTGGGGCTTCTGCATGTGCTTTTGGTAGCCATAAATGCATTAAATATATAAACGAAGATTTTCAAAAAAATCACCCATACCCAACACTCCAAACTACCCTTTACATGGCAGATTTTTCAAGATTTTTATTTTGTAAAAACTGGAACTAAAGATTTTGATTAAAATAACGTATATTAATGGTATTTACTTAACAATTAAAACGTATATCTTCAATTTTCTGGAAACAGCATTTAAAATCCTCTTCATTCAGAAGGAAATTTGTATAATCTTACATAACCGGTAAAAGTTCAATGATAGACGAAAATATACTACACAATAGAGTAAATCTCTTTAAAATACACAATTTATTTCTGTGACATCAGCCATTTCCGAGATATCTGTTATTAATGGTTCAATTTTTCATGGCTTGATCATTCCTTAAGGCCCTTTCGACAATCAATTGTTTATCGAGATTGCATGGAAAGAGTATGGAATTTTAAGGCCGGCATATAGCGTCCAGTTCTTAAACATCTGACTATCGCTGTTCCCTTTCTATCTATAGCGAAATGCGTAATGTAGCCATTTCTGCAACGGTTTATAAAAATAAGATTTAGTAAGAATAGCTTGTATAACCACTAATAAGGGATAAAGGGTAGCGAAAATCATGTGAATATAGCTCATCAGAATTTTTACTTTCTCTACTACGTATAGTAAGTAGGAGAAGTATTGTATTCCTCCCAAAAATTCGATACCGAGATTTCACCGGAAATATATTTTTTGAGACCCCCTGAATTCAAAAAAAGCATTTTTGGAAACATGTCCGTATGTGTGTCTGTGTGTGTGTCTGTCTGTGTGTCTGTGTGTGTGTCTGTGAAAAGCATAACTCAGAAACGAACAGTCGGATAAACACCAAACTTGGTATTTAAGTTCAGTATCTTCCAGGGATGCGAAACGAAGGTTTTCAAGAAAATCCTCCCATCCTAGATTACCCTTTACATGGAACATTTTTCGAAAATTTTAATTTTCTCAAAAACGGCTCTAACGATTTTGATTAAAATATCATATGTTTAAGATATTTTCATGAAAAATAAAATGTATATCTTGAATTTTCTGGGAATGTCTCCAAAAGTATTCTTCATTGTGAACGAGTTTTGCATAACTGGTAAACCATAAGAGATAGACAAAATTTTACTACACAAAAAATGTAGATCGCGTTAAAGTACACAATTTATGTCATATACATTTTTTTGTTGAGTGAACCATTTTTGAGATATTGCTTGTTATTCCCTTAAATTTTTCAATACTTATTTTCTCAAAAGGGAATTGGTTATTCATTTTTTGTCTTGTATATGCAAAGAGTATTAATCTGTGGCAAAGAGAATGGTGCTGCACCTAGCAACCAGCTATTAAGATATATATATATATATATATATATATATATATATATATGCTTAAAGGCTACTGTATTTCTATATTGCCCTTGTAAATATATATTCCCCTTACATCTACAAGAAATTTAGCAATAGGATAGAGTCTGCAAATGTTTATCTAGATGGAGAATAAGCGTTTGTAAATATAGTTTGTACAAGAGTAGAGAAAGTCATGTGAGTGTAACATATCAGATTTTTTTTAGTAAATTTCACTCTAAAATAGCTTATCTTTCTTAAACCGGTATTACACTGAATGTCAAGCCTTAAATACACAAACGCGCCATTAGAGGACGAGAGAGCGAATGCTATAAGTTAACAGATCGTATAAATTCAAAAATAACTAGAGCTTGATTCAGCTGATTTAAATATTTCATGGTTGGAAGATAAACAGATCTACTGAAGATATTAAGCACTTAAATTTGGTAACCTACTCTTTAGGCCACTTCTGGTGCTGGATCTCTTCGCTAACTTTTAATATGGGATGTTTCCGTACGTGATGCCTGGGAATAGACCTGTCAGTGTTTGCACAGATCCTGGTTCGAATAGTGGCTGCTAAAATGGAGGAAGATGGCTGCGTGGAAAACCCGTAATTTGAATGTTAAATTAGCGGCAAGTTGTGCAAACATTTACAGGAGATGTTTGAAGCTGTTTCATCCATTTCGATACACACTGCTGCATTTGCTTGAACCAGATACGCTTGTTACTCTTGGACCCAAAATACATTTCAAAGCTATGGACGAGCTGAAGAAGGCGAATGTTGGACTCGAAACTGTCACTGTTATTAACCCCGAAAGACCAAGCAATTTTTGTAACAAGCTAAACCAACAGGTGGAAGCTAAAGTGTGTCCAGAACTAAAAGTCGAATATATAAGTATGCACAGTTGCTAATTTCCACATAGAAATAAACCTTTATAATAAATATTTGAATATCAGCATAAGCGTCATCAGGTTTTATTGGTGATGATTTTTTAAAGAATTTGTGTTTCATTTTTAAATTTTTGCATTTTCGTGTTAATAATAAAACAACAAATCACAATAATTTTGCGACAATAATAAAAACAACATATATCAGTAGTTCGTATAACAAATGAGTTTGAACTTCATTTCGCCAATATACACATTGTATTATGGTAAAATTGAATAATAATTATTAATACCTCTAGAAGTTTATGCGAAGTTTAACTGAGATATATGTTGTTTTGAAAGGATATTAATATTTGTTACAAAATATTAAATTAAGTATTGTTTAGCCCAAAGACACCAAATTGCAACATACAATATGTAATAATTCTTTCAAACCATTGAAGATTTCGTCACTAACTACTAAGTTATAGTGCGAAAAGAATTCTTCACTGTCCGCATTTGATGGTAGCCATAAAACTTGAACAGATATCTCGCAAAATACTGGTTACATTTAGTTTTTAATTTCTATACATTAGTTTCATTACCAACCTGATACAAATTTCAAACATAGTTACCGAATTCGAAATAATAAAAAGTACTATTATTTTCACTCTGAAATGCAGGTAGTTCCTTAAATATAATCTTTACCAAATTGACATTGACATCAGATTTTTCAAGGAAATTGAGTGATTTGCTTACCTTACATCGTCATGCAAGCTGTGTAATTACCTTTTTAGAATATGCGCATGAATTTCGCGTTTAAGGCGCATATAAAGACCCTCGAGAGAAAGTAAGTTATTGGTGAATATTGAGACAGTATTTTTAACACTTAAATAATTTCAGTCTAATTATATAATATGTAAATTCAATAACAGCCCACCTTGAAGCAATATGTGTATAATTATTTGTAAAATGTATGTAACAGTCATTGCATATGCTTATATTATTGTATCCATGTGTAATAATGTTGTGTGAATACATTACGTAATTTAATAATGTAGGAGCTGTGAGAAATAGGTAACAAATTGCTAACAATGAGGTAACAATGAGGTAACCTTAAGGCAATAATGAGTTTGAAACATTAAATACTACTTCTGATTCTTGGAGTAACAATAATGTAATTTTAGTGACATTTTATAAAATAGCCAATCAACAACCAGAAAACTTTAGTTAAATGAAGGTATTCTATTGGAGTAGGATTAGCCAATCAGAAACAGAAAAGGAGAAAATTTTAGAAATTAAGAGTTCAGTTGTCTGCAGAAAGAGTTACTAACCAGCCGAAAAATGTGTCCTCAAGAAATATAATATGTATTCGTGTGAGACGAAAAATAGGTTTACGTGTTAAAAAAGTGAAATTAATTAATAGAAAAAATCTCACAGCTCTCTATATCAGTGAAGTGTTATTTATATAGTATCAAGTATTAATAAAATGAGTGAAGTAAAATTATAATGTGTGTAAGCCTACATTCTTGTCGCATCACTACCCTGCTAAGAGAAACGTGTCTCTAACAATAATACTGACGCAGCCGAGGCAAACATAAATATATAATATTTAAATAAACAGTCAAATTACAAAGTTAATATTTTTTTTTAAACTTGGGGCAAAGGCCACCTGAAAGTACTTTTGGGGCGAAGGCTACCGGAAACCGTTTACTATACGTGTGGTTGCAACTACAAGTTCGGCTCCCCAACAGTCGAAATATAATACAACTCCTTCAATACAAAAAAATATCTTCCACAATATTCCCTAAAATCCTGCAGATTTAAATTCTTTACATATTTTACTATGAAACTTGTAGATACCTCTAGTCGAAGTTTAAAAAGTTTTTCGCGTTTATCGTTAACAAAAACACACGGCTCTGATCATAAGTAATGAATTACATTAATTATTCTGAGACACTTCAATTCCAAACTATCACATGCTTACACGTTTGTCTGCCTGTTATAAACATTTGCGACATATATTTAAATTAACACTATTCTTTATATGTGACCTTGAAATTCTATTCTCTTTCTATAATCACGCAAAAAACAGCTAAATGGCGACGGCCTTTCAATACATCTGATGTGATACATTGATATGACTATCTCTACCCATGATAAACTCACAGGCATCTCTCTTTCAGAAAGTGGTTCTTCTAACCACGTGGGGTTATCAAGATATATTTTTGCTCAGCAACGACTTCAAATTAAGCAAGGAAATCGAACTAATCGTCAAATTTAAATGACTTACACTTATTTGTTATTGTCCTACTACAACGCATGTTGAGATATTTACTCTTGGAATGGTGATGGTTTGCAAATTTGTATTTCTTAAATAATGCATGGTGTGAAGAGAGAGAGAGAGAGAGAGAAAGAGAGAGAGAAGGAGAGGGAGAAATGTTCTTGGTGTTGGGTATGTTATTAGTTAAACAAGTTCTTGATGCTGAGTATATTACTATTTAAGAAGTTCTTGGTGCTGTGTATGTTTATTAGTTATGCTGCATATTTCATAATTGTATGACGTGTTCAATGTCCCTGAGCGTTGCTCTCAGTGGAACCAAATGAACAAACAAGCAAACAAACAATCAAACTACTAATTTCAACGTTGAAATTGCATAGTCTATGCTTGATGACTCGGGAGTAACACATGAATGCTGGTCACTTGAAGAAATTGCAAAGTGTGGTAAAATTTAAACCAGTAACAATGAATTTATGGAAAATGGTTAATGACGTAGTAAAATAAATTTAAAATCAATTGTCTGTTTTAATTATATCTATAATTTTTGGGTAGTAGGTACGTTTTTGTGGTCTCCTATTTTTACGGTTTACACAAATTTAAATAGAATTCATCCCAAATGAAGAGGATGCGGAGGTTATTCTCAGAAAATGGATATATGCATTTTATTTGCTACACAAGTATTTAAAATTAAAATCCTTAAAATGCAACGTACATTTTCAAAGAGTGGTAAGGAAGATACGGAACTTAAGTACAAAGTTTGGTATTTATCCGACTTTTCCTGCTTTAGTTCTGTTGTAAATTAAATTGAGTTTTATTTATGGACACTCTTTAGCGTCTCATTCTATATTGGACGTGAAATACCGGTAATTTTGCTCAGAGGCATCTTTATCAGGCTTGAGGTTCTTTAACGTGCCGTAAATCTACGTTATGGGACCACCGGCTTTACTTCCCTTCCGAAGGAAGTACTGATAAGGATTTTTACGTCCGAAAAGTCCCATCGCCCTCCGCCGGGTTTGAACCCGCGACCTCGAGAACTAGGGACCAGCATGGTAACAGCTACACCACGGACGGCTAGCTTCATGGTACCTCAAACTTGAATTCACGGTGAAATCTCGATATCAAAGTTCTGGTAGAATACAATACTACTACTTACTGTAAGCTGTAGAAAAAGTAAAATACTTGTTCGATTCCTGCATTTGAACTCCCTTTAATTTTATACCGATTTCAAACAAGTTTGAAACCTGTTGATAGTTTTTTTCAAGCACTATAACGAGGGGTAATCAGGAAGTAAAGATCGTTTGCGTATTCTCGCTGCGCAGATTTCTGTCCAGTCTCTATCCGAGGTTGAATTGTTTCATCGATTTGTTTTCTTAATGTTTTGCGTTTCAAATGAAACAAATTATTATGCACTCTGTGATTGCTCAAAATGAACTGAAAAGTCCCGCTGACTGTGAGGTAAGAAGCATTTGATTTCTGAATGTTCGTATGTTTAAACTTACAGAAATTTATAGTCAACTAAAGTGTTTAGTGATACAGTAATAACGAAAGAAATGTGAAAACTGGTGTGAAAAGTCCAACAATGAACGAACAAACGAGCATGACGAAACTCGACCCGGACGTCCGTCACTCATAACAAATGATTTGAAGAATCAAGTGAACAACAAAATAACCCAAGACATTTAGCCTTAGTTGAGTTACAGATTCTTTTCCAAACCTTTCTTGTTATATGCTTAATGAAATTCTGTTCAAATAGCTTGGCTTGAGGATGGTGCCAACTGTAGCAAGGCATTTGAAATCACGTGAACAGATATAACACATGCTTAACTAATGGAGGTGATTATATGAAGAAATAAATTAAGATTCAATTTTGTTAGTGAAGCTTTTCCTGGATATATAGAACCAGACGGCCATTACATCCTGGATTACCTTCGTATAAAATCTCAACTCCGTATTTTTCCCTAATGGCGAGTTGGTTCATAGGAAGGACGGGGCACACGCACAAAGCTACCATAATGGGCGTTCCACAGTGCGAATGTACCTAAAACTATTGCTTTGAAAAACCTTAACTTGTACGCTATTTTCGCAGTTTGTAGAAATTCATTCTTCGACTTTGTTTTGCACATAACACACAGGAGGTCCGTGGAAACAAATGAAGAAAGATAAAACAAAGTAACAACAAATAAATTTAATATAAGTTTTAATACCTATAGCTCACTAAATAATACAAGGGAGTTCGTCTTAGTCCACTCTTCTATCATATCATAAGATATATAAGCATACATAGTGGCAGGATCAAACTGTCGTCTGCGAGACTCCAGTGATTAACTTCGAGGGTTTTTTATTTAGATGGTGGAAAACACACCTGGCGTGCTACAAAAGATGTACACTCATGTGCATAAAAAGTGTCCCATTTCCCTAGATCTCCATAGTGATTTCTTCCCCCTCCATAATATTTCCGCCTTCAGTTAACCAACTCTTGACTCCATCTAGCCGGTATTACTTCGCTATGCGACTGGTCTTAAAAATAATTCAGGGATCTAAAAACTAACCAATAAAGGATGTGAGATGAAGGGGTGATTAGGATACCACCTCTCTGAAAGAGTTTTGCTATGATTGTTTTACAAGCAAAGGTTAAACCAATTACAATATAATTCGGCCTTCTAAAGGAAGAGGTGAAGAATTAATTGCATGTGTGGCTAAACTGAAGGACATCTACGTATATGAGAGCTTTTATCAGTAACATGGAGATAGCCCAACGCGATAGTTTAGTAGCAGTAAGAAGACCGGCATTAAGAAAGCGGTAGTGTAGTATAAAAATATAAGGTTCCAGTTGTATGCTTCGGCAGTTTGGCCATACTTTTAACTGTGGCTGAAATTATGCTCTTAAAACAGCCAGCGTAATGTTGGTGGGGGTGGGGCTAGATTTTGCCAGTAACAACATAAATACCTCCATTCCATTATGACCCAAATTTTATGCACGTCAGTATAAATATAGAGGTTTACTGATACCCATCCCTATCCCTCTGCAATTAGAGTAATACTCACAGATTTACATTTTCTTAGACATTAACCATTTTGACCAAAGCACGTTGTAGATTGGTTCAAACACTAAATCTTACGATTCATGGAGTCGAATGACATGCATAAAAAATGCACTTCTCAGCGTTGAGAAAATGAGAAGTCCCTGGCTGACACCGCTTTGCTTACTTTGTAGAAAAAACGTCAACTATCTTCAGTGATACCACAGTGGTGATAGTTTTTCGGTCATTTCATTGAGGTTAATAAATGTTTGTTGACATTATTATTTCAGCACTAAAGGTCAAGAAATAATTATCATAATAACAAGCACGAGTTTATGTAATTAATACCTAAGAACAATTTTGAACAAGAAGGGGGTTCGGTAAGATAGTTACAATGCGACCTATGGCATTTCATTTTTATATATTTTTAATATAAACACTGAAATCACTGAAGCACAATAATCACTGGAATGGATTGCCTTTTTCATTTAGTACAATGCGGCATAGCATCTTGAATACCTCTCCTTCTATACTTTGGTTACAGATCACCAATCTCAGTATTTTTACAGCTTGTACCAACCGACAATAGTGAACAGGAAAATGGACAAGAATGTGAATTTTGAATACGAATTGTTAAAATGATGAAATTTTGTTCACACACACAAATGCACACAGACACACCTGTCGTCCTCCGTGGTCTCGGGTCCATGCTAGCCTATGGTTCCCGAAGTTGCGGGTTCAAACCCGGCGGAGGGCAATGGATTTTTTGGGCGTCAAAATCCTTAGCATGGTACCATCGGAAGGGAAGTAAAGGCGGTGGTCCCGTCTTCCGTAGATTTACGGCACCTAAAAGAACCTCAAGCCTGATAAAGAGCCCTCTGAGCAAAATCTCCGGTCTTTCACGCCCAATATACAATGGGACGCTAAGGACCATAGCAGTTAAAGAGTGTCCAAAAGTAACTCAATTAATTTAACACATACATACTCGCACACAAGCACACAAAAGCCACAAATGTTGACTGAAAAAGCAAAGTGTTAAATATTTTGGAAGCGTTTATGGAGCATCGTTAAAGTGGGCATAGCTCTCGTTAATTAAGCAAAGAGGCAATAATAAGACTCAGGGGACAAACAAGCAAACGAGATTAGAAAACTTCAAGAGGAAATCTAAGACAAGGACTGAAAATGGTATAAATGGTTTCATTCTAAAGAACCAGAAAATGTAAATAGGATAAGAGAAGCCAGACCTAATTGAGGCTGCCGACGTACCAAGCTAATAAAGGAAACTTAACTGTTATGTGATATTCTAAAGCACAAAAGGTTTCCATATCTCTTATACCTTTAGAGAAACATTTTAGTTTTAGTGGAATGACGTAATCATAGCCGGTGCGTTTACCATGTAAAGGCTCCAGCATTATCAACAATTTCACATAAACAATGCCCAGTTGACTTAACTCTCGTATGCTTTACCAATTTGTTTACATCTATTTCGTAAATATGATGACCACACACTCGACCACACACTCACTCCTTTTGTTCCACTTAGTGAAGTAATAGCAAGTTTGTTGTCCTGAACACAAGGTAACTTCGCATTTCAGAGAATTTACGCCACGTTGCTTCAAACAATGATGTTATAAGAGAACACATTTTAATGACTTTTTCAGAGGTTGCGCCCAGTTTATATGTAACGATTAATGAAACTGCACAATGTTCTTTAAAGCGCAATAAAATTAAATTCCATTTTAATTTGTAAAATTAATTTATTATATTATTATTATGCTATTTTTTCCGCTACCGATGGAGCACAATCAACAAAGCTTTGTCCGTCTGTTCTTTTTTTCTCCTAAAGCAACCCGTGCACCAATGCACACACGGGATTGAAATTTTATGTACAGGCGTTTTTAGGGGCACTTTGTGTATATCTAAGTTTGGTTGAAAGTGGGTAAATTAAGGCTAGCTTGTATGAAGAGCCACAAAAAGCTGCATGGCTTTTAGACAGAGGACTTAACGTACGAAGTTGAAATGTTATGCACGAATCTGAAGAGTATTTGTTAATATGTTTCTAGCCTGTTAAAATCAGCACGAGACCAAAGGTAGTTTTTAAAGAGCACCACCTAATTGTGGTATGACTTTAGCGAAATGCTGCACATACTGAGTTATTAAAGTTATCCATAGTTTATTATGGAAGCGAGTCTAACATTTTCTAACTCCAAAGTCAAAACAGCGTGACAAAGCCTTGCTCCATTCCTGGCGTATTCTTCAGTGCTAACCGGCGTATAATTGGTTGGAAAGAGGGAAAGGAGCTCTCATGTTTCCAATGTTCCGAAACTCTTATAGGGACGTCGGTAGAAGTTTCCGGATCTCCCTTTTGAATTGGCTTGTACCGACCTTCTCGAGGGTTCATGCAGGATAGAAGAAAGCTTGATCGTCGCACAAAACATGGTTGTTGTGAGGTTCAGTCAATGCTGCCTGCTGTTCAGTGAGGATTTCTGTCTGCATAAGACTAGAAGATTCACGTATTCGACACATCAGTGAGAGATTTGGAGAGAATAGAATGTGCGCTGTCATTTGAAGCGCTAAGTGTAAGAGAGAGAAAAAAAGGAAAAGGAAAGGAAACACAAAATACTGAGGAAACTGAGTTCATGTGGCTGTATTCTGGTTGCCGCGTCATTGTTCCTCTCTCCAACATTTTAACCTCTTGTTGAAACGTTGGAGAGAAGAACAATGACGCAGTGGCAAACAAAATACAGCCATATCAACGACACTGGCAACGGTAGTCTATAAGAACATGAAGAATGAGTGGTGGAAGAACGAACAAGTCACAGTAGCGTTACTCATTTACCACTACATGCTTCTAGCTGGGGACTGCAACAAAGCGTCGTCTTTTGTTGAAGCTGTGAAAGAAAATCGGGATTTAGTAATTCTTCGTCAATATGTCACAATTTTAAATTGGCTGAATTGACAGCCGTTGCTCTTGGTAAATGCAAAAGCTTTTATACTGAGTTAATGAGAATAAAACTTCAACTCATCATTGCAATATAACCTATGAACGAAAAGCAATTATATTCTGCATGTCTGATACCTCCGGCGCTACCCATTATAACTTTCGTAAATGTTTATTCTGAATATGTTTTCCTATTGCCAGCGATTAAAACGTAACTAAATAATAAAATAATGCATTATGTTCTTCAAACGTGTCAGTGCAAAATTAAAGCGCAAATGACTGAGTTATTAAAAGGAAATTAGTCACTATTTTAGCCCTTTTCATGCCTTGTGAATTTGGAAGCTATCTAGAAGAGCTATCATCTAATGAATACAGTGCATTAAGCCCTCCAGTTTTTAGCCTATGGTGGGCAATTGAAGATTCTGATTTTTCTTTAAAAATACCAGTGGCAGTACTGGTTAGGCAGTTATTTGTTTACAAATGCTTTAGAGCTGCAATAAGTAACTAGCCTCTATTTTTCTTCTTATACAGAGTGTCCGGCTTATATGTTTAACGTTATAAACGTTTATAACTTTAGTTGTATCGCATCCAATAAAACATTTTCTCATGTATGATTAGTAGATCTCTTGCAATTTACATTACTTGCAACAATAAGAACAATTATTGCATGATTAAAATGTACAAAGATAACAACAAAACGTTTTTTATTCTTGGACTGGCTAAAATATCTGCAAAGCGTGGACAATGAAATTCTTGGCATGAATTCAACTTTGGGTGTCAGGACGATGTTCTCTACTATGTGAGCATCGTCAAATGGGATAGACAGTTACGAGAAACTGGTAGTCTTTTGTCTACTCGTGTTAAGCGTAGCTTCCGTCTACGAAAAGTGTGGACAAATTCGTAAGGAAGTCCAAAGAAGTCAATTCGATGCCATGGAATGCCAAGCGCTACGCTTTCAAGAATTGAGCTTGCCTTTCTACGGTGTGCGGTTCACGATGTAGTCTAGAGAAGGTTACATCTACGAACCCACAGGATTAAATTACATCAGCAAACTTATCCCGAGGACAAATGTAAACGACAGGCGTTAGCTGCAGAAGTTGCTTGCTTTTCTGGATAAAGTGTGCTTCTCGATGAAACAATTTTCGTCGTGTTTGGGAAAGTTAAGACATAATTGCCGTATCTGGGATAGTGAAAACCCTCGTGAGGTTCGTGAGATCGAAAGAGACTCATCAAAATGAAAGCATCTGTCAATTACATTTTTGTTCTCGGGATAGAGGACAGATGTACCAATATGCATGATGTAGATCATCCATAATTGACGAGTGACTGGAATACAAGCTCCCATTTCGTTTCTCTAAATGTGTAGATCTTTCTAACTCTTAGCTACTGATTTTGGCGCTGTATCCATATGATAGGCGATTCGCTAATTGGGGTTTGTTGTAACATGGTGGTAATGTATAGAAAAAATGCTTAAATTTGACTGCAAACTATTAGAGGTGCAGTAGAAGGTCCTAATATGCATACTTTAGATAGAATATTCCATTCCCCTTTTTTCCTTTAGTGTGAATTTCATTTACTTATAAATGAGTTGTAAAGCGTAAAGCTTTACAGAGTGCAGAGAATTGTACCGATATAATGCTCAGTGATTTATGTTGGTAGGGAAATACTAAACCGTCTCTGTCATTCCCAGCGCCATCCCTTAACTTATCCTAGTAGTATCCTCTAGCGGATACCGGATGTACCTGTAGATACATTAGAAAAGATGTATAACTCTATGATAAGGCCGATTTTGTTATACGGAAGTGAAATCTGGGAATGGGAGAGAGCAGAGCATGTAAATAAAACACAGGTAGCATTTTGGAAAAGAGTTCTTGAAGTTTCACAAGGCACATCAAATTCGGGGGTATTGTGGGAGGTGGGATGTTATGAAGACACAATACACTGCAAAATAAGAGCAGCGAAGTACTGTCTGAGGCTGATGCAGGGGGATAACTCCACACTACGATCCAAATGTTATAAATACCAGCGATAAAACCTAGGTTTTGAACAGCTGATTGGAAAAGGGGTTTGACGAGAATAGGAACGGGGTCAGTATGGCAAAGAGCTGAAACAAATGACAAAAACATATGGAAAGGTGTTAAAAGAAGACTAGGAGACATCAACCAATAGGAAATAGAATCGGATTGAAAAATTAAACCTTCTCTAAGTCTAGCTAATTAAATAAAATTGAACTGGGGTAAAGAGGCATATATACTTAATTTAGGAAGAAAGGAAAGCACAGTAATGTCATGGTTTAGACTGGGGGGCTAGAGGAAATTGAAAATGACCGACGATTCTGGAAGGAGAATCTGCCCATTCTGTGATTTGGATGAGGACTGGGTACATATTTTGGCGGAATGTGCACAGTGGGATTAAACTGAAAGAAAAATTCTCAAGTCCCTCAAGAAAGAGCTTGGCATTTTGGGATCTACTGGCTGACCAGAGTAAGTGGCAAAATATGGGCATTTTTTTGGCTAAAGTGCGCGAAGCTTGGTTAAGTTTTTTTCAGTTAGACAAAGGTAATTTACCTCTATTTCCCTTTTTCTTGTTCCTTTTTGTTGTGTTTTCTTTCTCTGTTGTTTATTTTGTCACCCTATTGTATCTTAAATATGTATGTACAGTCAATGACCCATGCACTAAGTATTTGTGAAATAACTTCAATAGTTTGAAACCAATAAAGATACCCCATCCATCCGTCCATCCATCCATCCATCCCCCCACCCACCTATCTATCATTTAATATGTGCTTTACTCCCCCGTATCCCTTCGCTCTTGAGGCTTTAACCGAACTGTATTCATAGCTTAATGTTTGAGTATCAGACTCGTGACATCAAACCAAAACAAGATGGACTTAACCAGGGACTGGTGTTGACCACCGTTACGAAGAATGCCTTCCATGTTTTCGTTCTCCTCCCATTTCGTCACTTGTTCATAAGCTAATGCATGTGTGTCCGCCTTAAATTCAAACCAATAAAATATTAACACAACCATGGCTGGTACGCAACACAATAAGGACTTTCTGCCAACATTAAATAAAGAAAACACTATAAGAAACCAAAACTATCGGCACGTTTCCGTGTATTCCACTGTATATCCTGCTGATTACCAGGTTCTATAAAGTAAATAAAATTAATACAAATATGTAATAGTGTTATATCACCTACTATGGCTTGTTCAGTGTCTTTTGAGACAGTGGGAGGAGGAGATAAGGACATCGCGTGGCCGATGCGGCAGCTAATACAAAGAGTCGCCATACGGCGCCTACTTGGGCACGAGTAACCGGTTTACTTCCTTCTCCTTCCAATGTCTCAAGAGACTCTGAACAAAGAATATATGCATTTTCTGAACCTTTGTTATTTATATGGTAAAACTTGGATGTTAATTTCCTATTTAAGGATACCTATTTGTGAAATTTAAAAAAATGTACAACTTTAGGTAGATTCATTTGAAATTTTAATGCAGCAATGAGGGCTTAGTATATAATATTAGACTAAATTTTGTGCCTATTTCTAAATTAATTCCAGAGATATTACTTTTTATTATTATTTTTCTTTTAAGCGTTCTGAAAAATTGCTCCATACGATGGAATTATTTTTGGAAAAAATTAGTATTTTATAGTCAATTCTAGTAGTGTATAAATAACTTGTACAGATTGATTTTTAATTATTCAATTAGTTTGTGAGGAAATAAATGCTAAATATGAGATTTCAGTTTTTGTTTCAAAATTTACACAATATGAAGATTATTGTTTAATACTATATTAACTAAGCATCTTTAAAAAATTCGTCTCGTTTTTATCCTCTTATTAGCAAAGAGGTATATAATATTTAATTGATTTATATGGAAAACTATGAGAGTTTACCGAGAAATGAAAACCCGAGCAAAGGGAGTTTAAAAATTATAAGTTTATAAAATTATAAAATAAGTTGAATCGGTTGGGTTTTACACACATAACATATGCGCTTGGATTTTTTTTGCTATGAAGCACTTTCGGAAGAGAGAGAAGTCTCTCCATCCTCAGCTGAAAACCGACTGAATTCAGCTTCCCTCCTCTGATCACCAGGATTTGAGTTCAAAGATGAAATTATTGCTCTCTGTTGGAAATGGTTGTTACCCATTTATGCTGGAATGTGGTGAAGGTTGGAAACCCTTTTGTATTCTCTCTTCTCTTCTACAAGCTGATTGGATAAGCTGCAATTAAAAATATTAAAAATATTCTTGATATTATGATGGTTGAAAGTATTTTCCCAAATTTCCACATATGAAGGAATATATAAGATGTTTAGTAGCTTGATGTCACGTCCTATCTCGTGATTAGAAGTCCAGAAGTAGTTTGCAACTGCAAATTTATCCGATTGTTTTAATTTAATGTTTCTTTGATGTTCACCCAAACATGTTTTTAAATTTATCTTAGTTATATCAATATAGGAACCCTCACAATCTTAAATTTTATAATGAATCTAACATCACATATTACAACACTTCTTTTAATTATAAACTATAACACAACACTGTTTCTTACTTAATATTGTTTAAAAAGCATTTAGTATACATGCAGTTTCTCTGAAACTAATTTAGTATTTTGAGATTCTTTAGGTCTCTCTTAAATGGTTTGTTTACTTTTATGTAAGAAAACTCGTCGTTCTTTATTACAATTTTATAGGAAGCCAGGTTTATGCTTATAGACAGACATTTAAATCACTTTATAACATGCTTTAGAAGGTCGTACAGCTATAAGAGCTGTATAGAAATAAATTGGAAGGTTTTTAGTATTTAATAACACTAAAATTCATATTTAAGAATTTTGCCAATTTTTGGCCTTATTTCTCAGATGGCTATCCTTAAGCATTAATTTATTACTAATAGTACTTCATTTAATAGTCCTGAGCAATAACAAGCTGCCAAATACGGAGGAGAAAACAATAGATAGAAAAAAAATGAGAAAGAGATAAGACAAGTACAAATGAGTCAGGGAATTGCAGTGTCCGTTGAGTTGTACATTTGATTGCAATGGTTAACAATGGAAGTAATTCTGATTCTACTGCCAGAGAAGCTACTTTACAATCTGACACCAAGTTCTACTAGAAGCGTTTGTCTTTGTAACGTCAGCTGGAGTTACGTCATTCACCCTTTCTAGTTTGCTATCTAATGAGAATCTTGTCGGTACTTGTCGAATTTAAACTCCAACTTCGTACTCTGCAAGTGGTAACAAAACTGGAGCATCTCAATTCTTAACCGAACAGACAAGTCGCATCGATACCTAGGACACAGTACATTATACAGTATGCGGCAGAATAAAAGAGCTATTTTACCTATAGTAAATTGAACAAGATTTGCTCCATCTAAAAACTTTATATCGGAATTTCACCGGAAATATGTGTTGTGAGGCCCCCTGAATAAAAAAATAATTTTAGTAACAGTTCTATGTGTGTGTGCACGTGTATGCGTCTGTGAACTTCATAATTAAAAAACGTAATGTGATAAATCTTAAACTTGGTATTTAAATTAAGTATCTTGTAGGAATAGAACACGAAAATTTTCAAAATAATCTGCCCACACCTACTACCCTTTACGTGGAAAATTCTTTGTAACTTTTGATTTTCTCAAAACTGGGTAAACGATTTTCGTTAAATACTTTAAGATACGAGGGCATATCGAAAAGTAAACACACAATATTTTTTTTTTACAAAACAGTTTAATAGTTAAAAAAACAACAAAAATCACAAATGAACTTACACCTTTTACCTACTTTTCGACACAGTCACCAGGTTTCTCAACACATTTCTCCCATCGTGATACCAGTTTCAATATGCCCTGTTCGTAGACGTCCGTTTCCTTGGAGTATAGCCATCTGCGGACTGTTGATTTCACTTCCGCATCTGTCGCAAAGTATTGGCCGGCCAGGAATTTCTTCATGGAACTAAACAGATTAAAGTCTGACGGTGTAAGGTCCGAACTGTATGGTAGTTGCTGGAGCACCTCCGAACCAAGTTTGGTGATTTTCTGACGAATAGCAGCAGCAACATGGGGCGAGCATCGTCATGAAGAATTTTGACATCGTCAGCATTCATGTTGTGGCGTTTGTCACGAAGGGCACGACGCAACTTCACCAAAGTTTTCATGTAGGCTGCACCATTCACAGTCCACCAATTCACAGTTCAGCAAAGTCCACCAATACAACACCATGCATATCCCAGAACAGCGTCACAAGCACTTTCTAGCATATTGAGCCACCTTGAATTTTTTCTTCACTGGGGAACCAGCATGTTTCCACTCCAAATTTGCCTGCTTGGTTTCAGGCGTGTACTGGTAGGCCCACGACTCATCAACAGTGACGATTCCTTTCAGAAAGTCATGCCCATTTGCGGTGTGCCACGTTAGGTGATCCAAGGTCGTAATCTTTGCTGGCCCTTGTGGATGTCTGTCAGGTTCTTAGGCACCCACCGAACATTAACTGTACGGAATTTCAACGTGTCATGAGCAATATTTACACTGAATATAGGAAAAGATGAACTGTTGAAATAAGGTTCGCCGGTCGTTCAAAATTTCCTCCTCAATGCCTCTGACATTCTCCGGGTTTGCAGCTGTTACCGGCTTCCTACAGCGTACCGAATCACTAAGGTTCACATGGCCCTCTAGGAAAAATGCACACCACCTGGAGACAACGCTATGGTCCATACAATCATCGCCATACACACCACGCATGTCCCGGTTTGTGTCTTTTGGCCCACAAATATCGAACCACACCTCTCTGCTCTTCATACGTGGACAACAGTAACATGAGCGCCATCTTGGTTGCGTAATTCAAGTTTCCCTCGCTAGAGCTGCACATGAAACAAAAAATATCCTTTGTAGTGAAAACTTCAAACTATATCTGTGTGAAACTGCAACATTCCAGCTGCAATATCAAGGCAGAAACAGTTTACTGTGCTTTGCTTTTCGATTCGCCCTTGTATTTGCGTAACGAATAATAATTATTCTGCAAGTAGTCTGAAGTCCTCTCTATTCTGAATGAATTTTGTACTACTCTTAAACAGTAAGAGACAGGAAAGAACTTACTACATAAAGATACATATCTCATTGAAAGACACAAGTTATGCCAAATAAATTGTTTCTGTCATTAACCATTTCCAATACATTCCTTATTTTTTTGAATTGTCAAGTTCTTACACTTTTTTCAGTAGCTGAGTTGTTATTCTCTCTCTCTCTCATTTTCGTACTCGTGCAAAGAAAACGGAATTTCAAAGCCAACATACGGTGACCGCCTTAAAGATTTGAACATCGCTAGAACTGCTGTATCCCGCTTGTACCTACAAGAAAAGTACAATGAAACCATTTCACGACTAACATTAACTAGATAGAAGACTAAGTTTCTTACTTTATCTACTAGGTATAGTAAGTAGGGGAATGTTTGTATTCCACCCAACAATTCGATACCGGGATTTCACTAGAAATATATGTTTTGAGACCCCCTGAATCCTAAAAAAGCATTTTTGGAAACTTGTCCGTGTGCGTGTCTCTGTGTCTTTGAACAGCATATCTCAGAAACGAACAATCGGATAAACACCAAACTTGGTATTTAGGTTCAGTATCTTCCGGAGATGCGACACGAAGGTTTTCAAGAAAATCCCCCCACCCCAGATTATCCTTTACATGGAACATTTTTCGAGCATTTTGATTTTCTAAAAAATGGCTCTACCGATTTTGAATAAAATATCGTATGTTTAAGATATTTTCATGACAAATGAAATGTATATCTCGAATTTTCTGGGAATGTCTTCAAAAGTATTCCTCATTGTGAACGACTTTTGCATAACTGGTAAACCATAAGAGATAGGCAAAATGTTACTACACAAAAAATGTAGATCTCGTTAAAATACACAATTTATGTCACGGTCAGTTTTTATACTGAGTGAACAGTTTTCGAGATATTGCTTGTTATTCCCTTAAATTTTCCAATACTTATACTTTTTCTCAAATGGGAATTCATTATTCACTTTTTTGTCCTGATAAGGCGAAGAGAATGAAATACTGCACATAGCAACCTTCTCTTAAAATATTTGACTATCGCTTAAAACCTACCAATTCCCCTTGCATCTACAACGAAATTAGCAATAAGATTAACATATCGATATCTCTGTTAACATGAAGCATATGGAGAATAAGCGTTTGTAAAAATAGTTTAAGAATTGTTTGTGGAAAAGTGGAAAGAGAAAGATATGCGAATGTGTAATATAAAACGTTTTCTAATATAAATGCTATCTACGCAGTGATAGGGATCACTTGCTCCCGGAAATTTTCACCTTTGTATTTCACAAAAACGATTCTTTCACTCGGTTCCTATTTCTTTTCAAGTGTCAGCAATTCTGAAACCGTCTGTTTCGGCAAATTAACTGGATAGAAGCGAACTTGAAACGAGAGAATCTCGAAATTGAATTGATTGAATTACTGTACATAAAATCAATAGACGGCTCTCGGTAACTGACGTCCGGCACAAAATCATGACAGCATAATAATGCCAGTGCAATACCTATATCTTGACTTCCGCTACTTCAGCCTAAATCTTGGGTATTTCAATTTGAATATCATACATCACGTCTCATAGTTTCACGATTTGAGTCATAATATCAAGTTATGATGGATGAACATGAATGTACGACGCGTAAGTGCGCATGCTTATAGTTTTCAGGGTATTCATGTTTTATAATTTTTGTAATGTTCCATTTATACCCCCTTTAACTACACTGGTCTTATCGGCGGCCTTTTCCTTTGGAACTTACTGCGTAAGGCAATGGTGTGCCGGCCCTCGTAGCCGTGGTCGCTGGACGCTCCAGCGCTCCACCAAGCTGAGGGTCGCGGATTCGCGTCCCGCCACGGGCATGGGTGATAGTGCGTGTATGTGTGTTGCGGAAATAAGCGGTATGAACACAGTAGCATAAACTGGGTACAACAAGGGAACTTTAAAAAAAATTATGTTACCTCGTATTCGCTTGTTGTTGAGTTTATTTCATTTTGGGTATTTATTATTAGATTCACACGTTCACACTCTCATTCACATTTCCATACTCTGGGGAGGACAGAGAATAATCTTGGCTAGAGAAAAAATTCTCGCGGCCGGGAGTCGAACCCGGAAGCCCTTGCACAATAGGCAGGTATGAACTACGGGTCCAGCCGTAATTATTTTATACGAGACTTGTGTAGGTATTTACAAGGAAAGCTCCACTCTTTCAAAACTATTGCAACGTTAGTTGCTTTAGGTGGTCTGGGCAACAATAAGTGGAAAAACAAAATTAAATGTGAAAACATCGATTTAAAGTCGCATTGCAGCTTCCCATAAACTAAATTTTGATTCTTAGAAATTGGCCCAAAGAGATATTTTCAGTCTTCATCAGTTGGCTTTGTGATGATGAGATGGGGTTTAAGGGCGCTAAACATAAAAGGTGATCAGAGTCTTTACAACGTATAAAATTTAAAATCCAAAAACTAAAATACGGGACACAAACCCGCATAGTCTAAAACACTAAAAAAACAAGGCAAGAAATTCTAAAACCACCACACTTAAACATGCTAAATAAAACAATAAAAGATTAAACTATGTGTCAGGAACTGTAGAAGTCAAGGGACTAGAGCACCATATGTCCCCAGGGGAGAAGAGCCCCCATTAAAACAGACAATATAAAATCACAAAACTAAAAGATGCTTAGCGCATCAAATGCGCCGACTAAAACCACTGTCACTGATAAAACGTAAAAGGCATCCTACAGCATGCGTGTCGTCTGCCAAAACGTTGGCTACGCCAACAGGCAGAGACACACGAACGCGCAATGGAGCCAAAACCTGACACTCCGCTAAGATGTGACGCACCGTTAAGGGCGCATCACACTGCTCATGGAGTGGTGCGTGGTCACCACTGAGCCGGTATCTATGACTAAAAAGGCAATGTCCGATTCGTAAACGAGCTAAAATTACCTCTTCCCGACGAGAAGAACGAGAAGAGCTACTCCAGACAAACAGGAAAGGATTAACCTCCCATAACTTGTTCCCCCAGAGGACCGTCCACTCATCGTGCCAAAGCGAGAGGAATTTTGTGTCGTAAAATAACATACAAATCTGTGGAAAGAACAACAAAGGTAAAACATCTGAGTGACAAAAGTGCCGATTCGGCAGCAGCGTCAACAGACTCGTTCCCTGATATGCCCACATGACCTGGAATCCACACGAAGGAGACGCTGATGCCCGAAGCACCGAGCGAGTGGAGAAGGTCATGAATGCGCTGTACGAGAGGACGGTAAGTGTAAAGCGCGCGAATACCTTGAAGAGCACTCGGAGAGTCGGTACAAGCAACACAGCGTCGAAAGTCGTGCGGCTGGATGTATAAAAGAGACTAATAAATGCTAAAAAGTTCGGCAGAAAATCGAACGTTGCCCCGCAAACGAAAGGTAAAACTATGCTGACCAAAAATAAAGGTACATCCTACTCCAATATCAGTCTTAGACCCATCAGTATATTTAAAATGAAATTCCCCAAATTGCACCTGAATTTCTAAAAAGGCCGATCTAAGGACCGAAGAAGGGGTCTCATTCTTTGGCATCGACGTTAACCCAAGGTGACAGTGGTCCACAGCGTGCAACCAAGGAAGAAACTGCATTTCCCCCTGGGAAGGTGCGGCGTTGGCGTAACGTCCAAATGCCGAAGAAGCTAGCGAAATCGAACCCCTGGAGGGAGTAATGCAGAGAAGCTAACCAATTATTGCCGATCAAGTGAATCCTCGAAAAATAACTCGAATGATGGGTGGTCAGGCAAGCTGGAGAGTCGACAGGCATAGCTGCATACAAGCATCTCACGCCTGAAGGACAGCGGAGGCTCTGCAGCTTCAGCATACAGACTGGGTACAGGGCTAGTTGGAAAGGCCCCTGGAGCGACACTTGTGCCACGATGGTAAATGACATTCCAGCGGCATAACACAGTGGGACGCATCGATGAATAGACAATGCACCCGTAATCAAGCTTCGATCGGACCAAAGAGCAATAAAGACGCAGAAGGATGGACCGATCACCTCCCCAAGATTTGCTACTTAAAACATGTAGAATATTAAGAGAACGGTCACACTTTGCTTTTCAAAAAGAAATGTGCGATGTCCAGCTCAGCTTTCGATCTAAGATCAACCCCAAAAATTTCGCCTCGTCTGCAAATGGAAGACTAGCCGGCCCAAGATGGAGAGAGCGCGAAGGGAAAGCCTTCCGGCGCCAGAAATTGACACAGACGGATTTCTCGGCGGAGATGTAAAGCCGTTGACGTTACTCCAAGCGTAGAGACGGTCGATACAGCTCCGGAAACGGCGTTCGAGCAGACAGGTCCGCCGTGAGCTGCAATAAATAGCAAAATCGTGAACGAAATGGGAAGATTAAATACCGGGTGTAACACACTCAACAATAGGGTTGATAGCAATCGCAAAAGTGTGACACTGCGTACAGAGCCCTGCGGTACACCGTTCTCTTGAATAAAACGACAAGCTTAAACCGAACCCACACCTACACGAAAGACGCGATCCGTCATAAACTCTCGAAGAAATATGGGAACACGACCGCATATATTCCATGCGTGGAGTGTACGAAAAATGTCGCATCTCCAACAAGTGTCATAAGCTTTCTCCAGGTCAAAAAACACAGCCACTGTTTGACACCTTCTCAGAAATCATTCATAATATGCGTCGACAGAGATACCAGATGGTCGACAATACAGCGATGGCGACGAAACACGCACTGAGCTTTCGCCAGAAGGTTCTGAGATTCAAGCCACCATGTCAACCGCCCGTTGATCATGCGCTCCATCACCTTGCAAATGCAACTTGTGAGGGAGATAGGGCGGTAGCTGGAAGGCAGTTGTCGATCCTTTCCAGGCTTAAGTATAGGGACGATGGTGGCTTCGTGCCAAACTGAAGGAAAAACGCCGTCTTGCCAAATACTGTTATAGGCCTGTAAGAGAAAGAGTTTACTGTGGGCTGAAAGGTTCTTCAACATCAGGATATGAATGCCGTCCGGCCCAAGAACGGAGTGTCTAGAGAAATGAAGAGCGTACTCCAGCTCCCTCATTGTGAAACGTTCATTAGAACACTCCTGTTTAGCAGACCGAAAACTATAGGTCTCGGAATCCAGCCGGTTTTGAGAATGCGAAAGCCGGCGGAATAATCGTCAGAACTGGGAACCGCCTCAAAGTTAGCATCCAGAGTGTTAGCAATGGCAGCCGGATTCACTATGTTAGAATTGGGAACCTGAAGGCCAGACACACTACAGTGCGACACT
Source organism: Deroplatys truncata (assembly GCA_030765065.1). Classification (NCBI taxonomy): domain Eukaryota; kingdom Metazoa; phylum Arthropoda; class Insecta; order Mantodea; family Mantidae; genus Deroplatys; species Deroplatys truncata. The sequence continues at coordinate 211,416,318 of CM060978.1, read as the reverse complement.
TTACCGGAGAAGCGACGAAGTTTATCCCAAACAACAGAGGAAGGTGTGAAGCGATTAAAGGACTGGACAAAATGAGTCCAGGAGGCCTTTTTGCTATTCTGAATAATGAGACGAGCCCTGGAGCGCAATTGTATAAAAGTAACCAAATTATCAAGGGTTGGGTGTTGCCAAAACACCCTAAGCGCAGTTCTATGGACAAGAACGGCATCCCGACAGCCCTCGGCTTACCACGGAACAGGAATACGCCGAGGGTGGGAGGACGAGCGGTGAATTGTGCGTTCGGCTACAGTTAGAATCGTAGAGGTAAGGTAATGCTGCACCATTTGGTTAACGTCAGTGAAGGGCTAGTTCTCAAAACACACGAAACTAGAATATAGTCTCCAGTCGGCTTTATGGAATTGCCAGGTAGATGCTCTGGAGTGCTCGAGACAGAAGAGACACGATGCAGGGGTAATGATCGCTGGAGGAGGTGTCAGCGACGACGTTCCACTGCAGACGACAAGCAAGCTGGATTGAGCAAACGCCAAGGTCCAAGTGAGAGAATGTACCAGAAGGATCAGAAAGTAATGTAGGCTAACCTGTTTTGAGGATGGAGAGGTTGAACTGAACAGAAATGTCGGAAAAAAGCGTTTCCCTCGCACAAGCCCTTAGCGAACCCCACAGGGGGTGATGGGCATTAAAATTTCCCAACGGAAGAAATGGCGTTGGGTAGGTGGACATGAGATCTCGAATGTCCATGTTAGCGAGGGGAGACGATGGAAGTGAATAGACGGAGCAAATAGAAAACAAAAACCCGAGTAATTGAAGCCTAACTGCAACATCTTGCAAGTCGGACGTAAGTGTGATAGTCTGAAAATAACGTCGTTACACACTAATAGCATGACACCTCCATGAGTAGGAGTATCCTCATCCGGTGTAAGATCGTAGCGAACCGGAATATACTCTCGGAGATCAAAAGGATCGGGTGAGCGAAGCTTGGTGTCCTACAAACACACGACCACAGGGTAATGGGATTGCAACAAAAGTTGTCCTATGCAATCGTACACCACGTAAATTCCAGGTCAAGATAGCCATGAATAAAAGGGATAAATTTCTTACTTAGAAGGGCGGCTCAAAATAACCTCCGCTTAACCTTCGGGAACGGGCTTTTGGTACGGAGTTGGTCAGACTCCATAGGCTCCTCGAAGGGAGGGCCCAAGTGCCCAGGGCCAGAAACATATATAAGCACCGAGAATCGTTTCTGGGTGGCAATGGGTGACGGGTGCCGCTGAGCGCGGCTTGTCCCAGGAGCGTCCTGGGACTGCAACCTCCTAGGAGGAGAAGGTGAACTCTTCTTACTGCGCGCTCGCGGAGGGTCTTTAACAAAATCTTCCTTAAGAAGTTTCTGCTTGGATTTCTTCTCAGTGCCTTGAGACATCAGTACCTTAGGCCCAGCTTTAGATTGCTTAATAAAAGTGCCACAGACGGACGGCCGGACGGTATGAGCGGTCATGGCAGTCATGGTCGAGGCCTGAGTTTCAGCATCCTTCCGGGATACTGGCGAAGCAACAACAGAACTAAACGTACCCGATCGCAGGAGCGTAGGGTGGTAACACCTGCGGGCTTGCGAAGGGGAGTTTTTCCCCGGATCTCCTGAATCGCCTTCTCTTCCAAGTACCGCGTGCAGTTAGCGAATGACGCAGAATGAGACCCGTTGCAATTAACGCAGACAAGAGCGGATGTACAGGAACAATAGTGTGAGGGCTGACTACATGAGGCACAGATTGAGACGACACTCTTGCAAGAGACTTGTGTATGCCCAAAACGTTGGCATTTGAAACAACGCAGAGGTCTGAAAATATAGAGCCTCACCACAATACGTTCCTACCCTGCTGAGATACTCGTGGGCAGATCTACACCATCAAATGTTAGAAACAGGGTACAAGAGGGTACCAACACTCCGTTACGTTTAACATGCACTCGATGAACTGCTGTTGCGTTTTGATCGGAAAGATATTCGACCAATTCATCGCCCGACATACCATCAGGCTACGAGTGGTGACGACGCCTCGACAGGAATTCAAGGTGCGGTCTTCTCAACACGGGTGGGATAACCGTGGAGAAGCGTGGCGCGCAATAAGGTCTTACTTTGCTGATCAGACTTGCATTGAACTAACAATGCACCGTTCCGTAGTCGAGTACGGGAACGAACCGAACCAGCAATAGAGTCAATGCCCTTCTGGATGATAAAAGTGTACACCTTCTCAAAAGTGTGTCCTTCCTCTGTTCGCGTAATGACCAAGTAACACCAGATGTTGATGGTGCTACTTCTGTTACAAATACTTTCGGCTCTTGTTGTTAGTAATGGAGAAAAAGTACTCCATAGCGAAAGAAATGCTTCACTATGCAACCGTCTCCGTTCTCGGGCACTGACTTCCCGGGCGTTACCCCGGCTTGGTTGAGTGGCCCATCCATAGCGGTCTCACCCCAGGATCACACTTCCCAAAACATAGACAGAGGGACCCAACATGGGGGAGTCAGCAGCTCATGCAATGACCTCCTCCGTGGGACTGCAGTTGAAGAGCGAATACGATCACAGGCCCTACATGACGACCCCGGGTGGTGGGGATGACGCCATTATCCACTCACCCAGCTGCGCACCCAGCGTGCGGGTATCCGGCAGGCTGTGTCCACGGAGGATTAAAATAAATAAAATCGGAAAATAAACCAAAAGTGTGTGGGCGTTTCGCACGCAAGGTAGGCCGGCGAGGAAGGAAAAGAGGTGTGTGAATGGTCGTAGTGCAAAATGTTCGTAAATAGACTGGAGAAGAAAGAAACGATAGCGAGGGGCGGCATGGAACGAAATGCAAGAAACACACGAGAGCCTTCTTGAGTCCCTCGGTCACAAGAACGAACCCACCTCGACCGGACGAGGGTGGAGAGATGACGACGGCGATGAGGGGCTCGGAATTCCGGGTGCGCCAAACTCATACTCACACGAAGTGAGCCCCTGGGGCAGTTGGCTTTGTGCCAGGAACTTGATATGCCTGGTTTCTCCAATTCATACGTTCCTTATTCATCAACCTCTTCAACCAAATTCTTGAAAGTGGTGTTGCAACACCTATAAAACGTAACAGAAACAAACAAGTGACTGGAAAGGGGCAGAAATTAATGTTTTGGCTGCTGTTGCAGTAGATCCGCAAATTAGTTCCCGCACAACCGCATGTGGAAGTAGCATAATTCAGGCAAGTGTACTGCGCATTCTCCATCGACATAGGCTCCATCCCTATCACATCTCTCTCCATCAAGAGCTGCATGAAAACGATTTTGAGAACCGTATTAACTTCTGTACATGTGCATTAAGACATGATACTCCAGATTCATCATGTATCTTGTTTAGTGGTGAGGCAACATTTACTAATTATGGCCAGGTGAACCGCAGAAACATGCACTATTAGTCTGTTGACAATCCCCGTTGGCTTCGTCAGGTGGTACGCCAGCATTCATGGAGTTTAAACGTGTGGTTGGGGATAGTGAACCATCAGCTCATAGGCCCTTTGTTATATAAAGAACATGAACTCGCGCAAGTATCGCAGCCTCCTGACAGACCATCTGCCACAGATGCTAAAAGACGTTCCTTTGCAGACTAGGAGGAACCTGTGGTATTAACATGATGGCTGTCCAGCTTATAGTGCACGAAGTACTACAGCTTGTCTTAACGAATTGTTTCCAAATCGTTGCATTGGACGAGAGGACCTGTACCTTGGCCGGCCCGTTCAACCGGATCTGACCCCTTTAGACTTTTTTCTGTGGGAAAAGCTGAAAGTCTACAGGGATGTACGTACTGCACCAGACGATATGAGGTGACGTTTTACTGCTGTCTGCTCTGAAATTTGCTAGAACGTGTGCAGCAGCATAGCAGACTGGAAGCATGTAGTGAAGCTTCCGGTGGTCATTTTGAACAGAACCTTTGAAGGGCTATGTTCTCTTTTTTGTAAGAATCCGCAGAAGTATTTAATTTCCTTTTGTTTTTCTTGAGTTTGTGCTACCACAGATTGAACAAGTATCGGTGCGTAAAAGTTTCAAAATAATATTTCTCGCAAACCATTTGCACTAGAAACTTGCAAAAAACGCCACTGATATTCTAATTTACCGTACCTTTATTCTGCTGATGTAATTAGGGATTGTTCTATTTAAAAATTGGATGTTTACTCAAAAGTACACTTTCTCAGTATTATTAAAATCTGTACGAGCCCCTGACTACCAATCAGTGCTGTGAAAACTGCACATAAAGAGCACTTTCCATTTCCAAAATACTTGCGGTGCAAGTTTTAGGTGATTCACCGTGTATAATGATTGAATTGGATTGTGAAGCGGAGGGGATTCGGCACCGATCCAGGAATGATGATAGTGTACCGACGCCCCACGAGGTGTACCCCGGGAGGAATGGAGGGAGGGAGAGGTGAAGGGAGTTACCGGGCTTCCGAAACCAGGAGTGACGGCACAGCAACGACAGGGCCTCTACAGTTTTAAGATTGAGACGCCCCGGCAGTCGAACAGGCAGACCGGGATCCCGCCCCACACAGGGTTCAACGCCCCTTGAAGGGGCGGTCCTTATACCCCAGCAACCAGCCGAAGGCAACACAGAGCATCCCTTTTCCCTGTCACGCTGTAAGGAAACACGATCACCGACACTTGCAACCATGAAACAGACCAAACGGGATGAAGGATGAATGAAATGTTTAATAGAATGAAATGGAAGGACAGGAAATTCGGAGGATGAAAGGAACCACTCCATTCACCTAACGACCCGGAAAAGGCCGAAAAACACATGGTCGATCGCGGGAATCGAACCCGGGACCTCTCTAATGCGGGCCAGAGACGTTACCGCACGAGTCATACGGTTCGGTAAATGTAATAATAGGAAAGGAAGAGTCAGACAACTGAAAAATTCAACGCCCTAGCCGGAATTTGAACCATGGATTTATCGGTTTTCCTCCAGTTGCTCTTACCAACTTAAAGTAATTACAGCATTGTAAGTCGCCATTGAGGCATGTCATCTCAATACAATTTGAGATCTCCTTGCGGTTTACCAAAATAAATGCTAGTCCACTGGGGAATTCAGAGTTCTACCAGCCAGTTGCTATGGTAGCTCAGTTGGTTAGAGCAACCTACGGAAACCGTTAGATCCGTGGTTCAAATCCCGACTATGGCATTGTACTTTTCAATAGTCTGATTCTATTTTTCCAATCTTGTCCTACACACAGGTTGTGTGTAAGAACAATTAATGTTAGATGTAAAGATAATTTTCAATGTAGAAAAGCTTTTAGACAAGGAGTTACGTATATACAAGGAGAGATATTTTGACTCCAGATTAAGTTAAGTAATTAACTTTTCAAGCACAGGCGGATCCCCCTCCCGCACGAAAAAGTACAACAAAAATACTGTGTAAAGTTTATGGGCTTATTTATTTATCTTATCTAGGGTTGTTTAATGCATTCTCCTGTAGTTGCACCGTTCCCGACCTGAACTGCAGTGGACGAAATACAGAAGCATTCAGCGCCTCATACGGAGCACACTTCAAGACACTAATCGGACGCGGCAGACGAAACAAAGCGGAAGAGAATATTATCACGAAGAGGATATTGTCAGTTGAAAAAGCACGTCTTTCCTGGCTATCACAGAATACTATGCAAGACAGAACCTTTGTTTCCATTTTTCTCCTTGCTGATACTGCATATATTATAATAATTACGCCAATATTTAATTTTCAGGTATTGGACGAACAAACAATTTTTAAATTTTTACCAAGAACTGCGACTTACTTTTGTATACCTGGTGAGTTTTTGAACACCAAAGAGAGGAGGTGGAGAGAATGCCTACGTCTAAACAATAAGTCAGAGATTAAACAGTGCATCACAACTCGGTATACTTTAAGTAAAACAAGCTGAGTCGAAGCATGAATGCATTTTTTCTTATGCGTACTTAACATTGTCAACAGATTACCCAAATAGTATTACTGTGTGGTACCAGTGATTATCGAAAACATTTTCTTTCTTGTTTATCTCTTACTTTTCACGTTGAACTTTTTCACTGTTACCTTGAACATTAAAATTAGTTATTAAAGAGCAATCAGAATTCACAGACTGACATAGTGCGTAACAGAATTTATCCAGACATTCGTAAACAGTATTTAACGTTGTCTTTCAGATGTTTGAGGATTGGAAGGTAATGTTCAGGTAATTCTTTTGAACATAATTGCATGCAATGTAGTTTGGTTGAAACTTCTTATAGCACTTAGTCACTCAAGTACCTCTATACAGCACCTTATTAAGCAAGAGCTTTCCATCTTTGAAGAAAAGGGAACGAGAAGAACAGCTGCATCTCTTTCTTTACCAGTATTTTCACTCCACTAAGAAAGTTCCAGTTTAGATACTGCTGTCGTCTTGACGACGGATCACGATCCAATTAGCTTGTCTTTTGTTTAGTAGGAGCTCTACACGAAATGCACGACTATAATGCCGTTAATACCCCTCCACGTCCCAGATTTCTTATTGAATTTGAAAAGGTAGGAAGGGGTTTTGCACCTAACTTCGTTACAAGCAACGGTAGAGGGCGCTCGATTAATTGCGACACGCAGTCACGACAGTCTCTATCGTGATACTGTCATCATGTCATTTGTAGATGAAAAGTTAATGCTTGTGGTAGACTTCAGCAGAAATGATGGTTTTCAGACATGTCTTTGCAGTACATATGTAAAATCGTGATCATTTGTACTAGATGGCTCGCTCTACAGAGGTGAGAAAATTGTTAGACTCAAGTAGATTTTTACTGCAAATAATTTACCACTGTCTAAACTAAAATCAAAAGTTTATGTGAAATCTATCAGCTATTTGTCATTATGAATATTTTATTTCCATCTGATAATAGCATTGTATTAGTAATTGTTCTTATTGAAATAGTAATTTTCCAACTGGTATCCTCAACAATTTACATAGAATAAAGATGCATATTATAACACAAATATCTCTTATTTAATTTCTAGATATGATCCTGAATTTTCTCAGAAAATACCAAGAGGGAGGATGATTGAAAACAGTCATCTAAAATCCATTTTTGGCAAATCATTTCAGTGGAAGGAAAAATACTTCTATCTGTCCAGTAGTACATGATAAAATGTGGACTAGTTTTGTTCTACTTTTTCATAAGGGCAATCATCTAATTCCGATTGTTGGAAAATTCTCCAAGTATTTTGCAGACTAAAGCTTCAATACCGAGAGCATTAATTTACCAAAACCTGGCTTTGAGTCTAATAATGTTCACACCTCTGTATAATACCAGGTGGACAGGTTCTTAGGTGTTTCTATATACAAAAACAAATAAAAAAATATAATACCTTTTCAGTCTGAACGCTTACTTCATCAGAAATAAAATAAGTTTCCCGCACTATTTCAGAATTATAATTCACATACGGAACGATGAAAGCAAGTATTATTGAAATATATATTAGAACATAATCTAACCTTTATTTTTTTGTTTATCTTCACTTTATTTATTAAGCGCCTCGTTTGGTCACAATTTAACAAATTAACAAATCTTAATTTTATTGACGATTAAGGTGCAAATTTTTGTTTATTTATTTATGGACGCTCTTTAACTGCTGTGGTCCTTAGCGTCCCATTCTATATTGGGCGTGAAAGACCGGTAATTTTGCTTAGAGGCCTCTTTATCAGGCTTGAGGTTCTTGTACGTGCCGTAAATCGACGACAGGGACCACCGGCTTTACTTCCCTTCCGAAGGAAGCCATGCTAAGGATTTTTAGACCCGAAAAAATTCATCGCCCTCGCTGGGATTGATCCCGCGACCTCGGGAACTAGAGGTTAGCATGGTAACTACACCACGGAGGAAGACAAGTTGCGACATCACATCAGTAGCTTAATAATCGATTACACATCTTCAAATATTATGTCATGATGAAATTTTTGTTCTCTTTTAGGTTTATGCTTAATTATTCAAATTATTATAGAATTATTTTAGCTATACATTATTCAACTCACATTGATTTAGCCTTCTCTAGAGTAACTCATATATGTCGAGACGTAAATTATGGATGATTTTTACGAACTCTATACATGTGTGTAAAGATAGTTTCCAATAACATACGACGTTTTTGTTTCATTTTATTCACTATTTAAACAACATTAAGATTTTGTTAATTGTTATTGCACACATGCTGTGTGTCCACTAAATTAGAAAGGTAGAATTAGACTCAAAAATCAATGTCATTGGCCGGATTTCAAGCAAGTACCTTTGGCTTGCCGTGCCACTGCTGTACTCAACTAAGCCGCCTTGACATTAAATTCCCCAGCTCTCCATTGAATAGCATTAATAAGTTTAATTGTTGGTGCTTTTATTGAATTTCCTTAGATTCTTAAACAACAATAATAATAATAATAACAATAATACCCATCTTCCTTTCATTTGTTTTAAATGAATAGTATAACAATAACCACAAATGTTTATCGAGCAACTTGGAACCGCGGTAGCACGTGAGGCTCGCATTCGGGAGCTTCCGGGTTGGATTCGCGGCCACGCTTAATTCTTCTTTTTTTCGCAGTGTTCGGTGGTTGGTTGGAGTGGATTATAAAATGCCCCATTTCCTGTCATTTCTTACTATATTTGAAGCATATGTCAGTGGTTTGCCGTCTGCTGTGACTTTCGTCGTGTGACGGGCCCTCAGAGGGACATCACCCTGGGATGTCTAAATTCTCCTCCGCTTTCTCAAAGCCATAACCTTAAATGTTTTGTACATGATAATCACCTGTATCGATTTGGTTTTTGCGTTAAGTGCATAATAAATAAACCTTAAATTTGAAGCCCTTTTTTACTTTCCCTACTACGTATAGTAAGTAGGGGAAGTATTGTATTCCACCAAAAATTCGATACCGAGATTTTACCGGAAATACATGTTTTGAGACCCCCTGAATCCAAAAAAAAAGCATTTTTGGAAACATGTCTGTGTGCGTCTGTGTGTGTGTCTGTCTGTGAACAGCATAACTCAGAAACGAACAGTCGGATAAACACCAAACTTGGTATTTACGTTCAGTATTTTCCAGAGATTCGACACGAAGGTTTTCAAGAAAATCCCCCTACCCAGATTATCCTTTATATGGAAGAGATTTCGAAAATTTTAATTTTCTCAAAAATTGCACTATCGATTTTGATTAAAATATCATATACTTAAGATGTTTTCAGGACAAATAAAATGTACATCTTGAATTTTCTGGGAATGTCTTCAAAAGTATTCTTCATTGTGAACGATTTTTGCATAACTGGTAAACCATAAGAGATAGACAAAGTTTTACTACACAAAAAATGTAGATCGCGTTAAAATACACAATTTATGTCATAAACATTTTTTTTGAGTGAACCATTTTCGAGATATTGCTTGTTATTCCCTTAAAATTTTCAATACGTATTTTCTCAAATGGGAATTCGTTAATCATTTTTTTGTCTTGGATATGCAAAAAGTATTAATTTGTGGCAAATAGAATGGTGCTGCGCATAGCAACCAGCTATTAAGAGATATGTATGTGCTTAAATGCTACTGTATTTCTATGTTGCCCTTGTAAATATATATTCCCCTTACATCTACAAGAAAATTAGCAATTAGATACAGTCTGCAAATGTTTATCTTGATTATCATGAATTAGATGCGGAATAAGCGTTTGTAAAAATAGTTTGTACAGGAGTAGAGAAAGCCATGTGAGTGTAACACATCAGATTTTTATTATATAATTCAGTTTTTTCTTTAAACAAATATTTCGCTGAAATTAACGAGAATGCCTTAGCAACTAAGCTCCATCAGCAAAGTCTATATCCATCCTGTAATTCAATAACCAATTCGCAGCAATATCGGAAACAGCGCGCGGTCTACTCAGCGACTAATCTGACCTTACCCATAAAGTGTGAATTCCCCACTCACCCTCAAAGGAACTTGTGATGACGTTGCAAGACGTCTTCTTTATCTAAAAGCTTTTTCTACAAATTGGAAGCTAAAATAAAGGTAGATATAAAGATTTTTAACTAACTCACCGAGATCTAACTTTGGTTTATGGCATGGCAGCTATACCTCTTTTACCCGATATCTGAAGAATAGTTTCTTTGTTTATTTTCAATCACATATGAGGCTATAAAACTTTAAGTTACAGAACAAAACGTTTGTGGCTTACGTTCCAGAAAGTTGACATGGAAGCAATGGGGTCACTGTTGTGAATGTTGGGATACTTATTACTCGTAACAAATCCAGTTTAAAACCTTAAAGGAAGGTTTATTGGAATGCTCAGAGTCTGGTGTGACAGAGAATGTGGCACTGCTTGTGTATGCATCGGTTAATGAATATATGAAAAATCTTATGCGTTGCACTCACATGACTTTCTCTACTCTTGTACAAACTATTTTTACAAACGCTTGTTCTCCATCTACTTCATGTTAATAGAGATATGAGATGTTAATCTTATTACTAATTTTCTTGTAGATTCAAGGGGAATTGGTAGGCTTTAAGCGAATATTTTAAGAGGTGGTTGCTATGTAGAGTATTCCATTCTCTTTGCATGTCTAGGACATTAAGAAACGAATAACGAATTCCCATTCGAGAAAAACTATAAGTATTGGAAAATTGAAACAAGTAACAAGGAATATCTGGGAAATGGTTTACTCCACAAAAAATATACATGACATAAACTGGGTGTATTAACGAGCTCTACATTTTCTATGTAGAAAAATGTTGTCTATCTCTTACTGTTTACCCGTTATGTAAATGCCATTCAGAATCAAGAGGACTTTTAAGAATATTCCCAGAAAATTTATATTTTATTTGTCGTGAAAATATCTTAAATATATGAAATTTTAATCAAAATCGTTAGAGTCGTTTTAGAGAAAACAAACATTTTCGAACAATTCAATGTAAAGTGTAGTCTGGGTGGGAGGGATTTTTTGGAAGAATCTTCGTGTCACATCTTTGAAAGATACTGAACCTAAGAACCGAGAATGGTATTTATCCGACTTTTTTGTTTTTGACGTATGCTGTACACGGACACACACACAGATCTTTTTCTAAAAATTCTTTTTTTGGAGATTTAGGAGGCTTCAAAACATGTATGTATGTGAAATATCGATATCGAATTTTTGAGTGGGATGCAATACTTTCCCTACTTACTACGTGGTAAAGTAAAAAGGGATCAGAGAAATAAACGGTCAAACGGAATGCTGCGAAATAAGCGGTCAAAGGATTGCTTGGTACCTGATTAAAACTAGCTTGGATTTAAGAAAAATCCAAACACATGAAAAAAACAGGCTAGGTATCTTAAACGGCATTTCAGGTAAGCACGTGTATGAAGTCACATATCATAGTTGTTTTGACCACTTGTGTTTCACTGAGAGTGATCGAGTATTTGTGATGGAAGCGATTTCTACTAGAAAGGGGAAGGAAGCCATGCGCGCTTCACAACAGTTAAGCATACCAAAGTACAGGAAAACATTAGGTGGTATTACAACATGGATTTGTGTGAAAGAAAGCTCCAAAAAATGTAGCGGAAGTAAAACAAATGATGTTTTGAGAGCATCGCAGCATCAGTATGAAGCACAAAACTAAGCCTACTTAGAGGTGAAAAAGTGCACATATAAGGCGAAGAAGGGAGGAGTATTTTTAATATACTTCTAAAAAAATCCTACATAACTTTGTCTACCTTCTATAATTTATTAGTGCGTATACAAACTTAAGTAAGTTTATTTTTCTATCTACTTCATTTTAATCGCCATAAGCCTTTGCAGAAATAACATTACATATTTCGTTAGGATACAGTGACGCAGCGGCTATAGCTTAAGGTTATCGGGACGTAGGCGCCGAGAGGTCGGAGTAAACAAGATAACCGCCGCTTGCCAGCGTAAACACCGGGCGCACTATAGGGAGACAGCTAGAACTTTCTGGTAGTTTCTTCTCCCCCTCCTCAGAAAGTGTGTGGAAATTAGTTCTAGAAGGTCCGAAAACATTCTGTGGAAGATTCCACTGCCTATATAAGCGAGCGTTCTCGCTCAGTCCAGTCAGTTGCAAGTCCGAGTGCGACAGAGTTGAGTCAGTGTGCAAGCTAGTATGCGACTGCGTTTTTGGTGCGACATCAAGAGCGATTCTCCGAGAGAGTTGGTGATGACTGCTGTGACGTGCAGCGAATGCTACTGCGGAGAAACGGGTCGTGAAGGTCTTGTGTTCAACTCCCGAGTAAAGCAGAGGCTTCGTCACGAAGTGGCGGAGAATTCAAATGAACTCGCAGTGAAATTGAACAGATAAGAAATTATAGCAGTGACAGTGACTGATAATAGTGACAGTCAGAAACATAAGGGTGACAGTAGAAAAAACCGGACTAAGTCATAATACAAAAAGAACAGAATAGTCAAAATATGTTTAATAACTGAAGGCTGGCCTTAAAATTCCATACTCTTTCTATGCAATCACGAAAAACAATTACTTAATATCGATAGGACTTACAGGGAATGGCAAAGTAATGAATAAATCTATACATTAATAACGGATATCTTGGAACTGGCTTATGCCACAAAAAGGTTATTTTAAATAAATATTGAGGTTTTAAAGATAACTGCATTATTTTGTCTAGTAGGGTTATACAAGGTTATGTAAAATTCCTTACGAATAAAGAGGACTTCACAACTAATAGAAAATTTAAAACAAAGATTTTATTTGTCATGTATATATCTTTTATATAAACTGTTTAAACAAAATCGTGAGCCATTCTTTTAGAAAATTAAAACGGTTGGAAACATTTTCCTTCTAAAGTGTAGTCTGGAGTGGAAGGATTTGCTCGAAAACTTTCATGTAACACCCTTGGAAGGTACTGAATTCAAATACGAAGTTTGATATTTATTCTACTTTTTGTTTTTAAGTTATGGTGTTCACACACACATTTTTCTAAAAATCTGGTGTGATACATACACATGACTTTCTCTACACGTTTATTATCGTTTATTGGTGGGTATATAAACTTACTAAAGTCTTACTAAAGCTTATTTTTATAACTACTTCACTTCAATTCAAACAAACTGTTGCAGAGAAAGCTACATTACACATACCGTTATTGATACAAAGGGAACAGCCAAAGTGAAATGTTTAAGAACTGGACGCTATACGCTGCCTTAGAATTCCATACCATTCAATGGAATTGCAAGAAATAACTGAATGTTGGCTGGACTTTAGAAGAATGTCTAAGTATTGTACAATTCGAAACATTACTAACGGATATCTTGGAAATGCCTGATATCTCAAAAAACTTATTTTAAATAAATTTTGTGTTTTAAAGTGCTCCATTTCTTGTTGAGACGTTGTTGCCTACGCTTAACGTTTACCAGATTATACAAAATTCCTTCTGAATGAAGAAGATTTCAAAGGCTATTACCAGAGAATTCAAAACAGACGTTTTATTCTTCACATAAATGTCTTTAATTTATGATAGTTTAATCAAAATCGTTAGAGCCATTGTTTTAGAAAATAAAAAATTTCGAAAAATGCTCCATATAAAAGGTACTTTATCGTGGAGGATTTTCTTGAAAATCTTCGTGTCGCATCCTTTAAAGATACTTAAACTTAAATACCGAGTTTGATGTTGATACCACTTTTCATTTTTGAGCTATGATGACACGCACGCACACGCGCGCGCACACACACACACACACACACACACACAGAGAGAGGGAGAAAGAGAGAGACGTTGTTTTTAAAATGTTTTTTTATTTATTTATTTATTCAGGGGGCCTAAAAGCATGTGTTTCCGGTGAAATTTCGGTATCGAATTTTTGGGTGGAATGCAATACCATTTCTAACACGTATACAGCAGTAAAGATGTTAAAGTTTATTAAGCTTATTTTAAGCAGGCCAATAATGATCGGTAATGTATAATTTTGCCTTTCCAAAGTCAAACGTGTAACGGAAATCGGCATTTTTAATCGAGGTACTCTTCAATCAAACCTGTGCCAAATTGACCCTCCCCGGAGAAATCTACTTTAGGCGACTGGGCTGTATTAAAGGAAGGCTGTCATGTACGGGAACAGAAGTGAAATGAGTATAGTAGTGGTTCTCAAGCAGACCATAACAACAAGAAGAAAGGACGCAGTTATTTTGAGTCACGCAGTACGTCAGGTGATTGTCATCTTCGACTGCGCAGGCGCCGGATCAGTTCCAGCTTGCTTCAAGTCCTGTCCACAAGGCTGACCAGTTTTTCTTCGACGGCGAGCTAGGTTACGAGGAAAACAACAGGACGTTTAGATAGAAGGCATTCTGGACGGTATTTCTAAATTCATTTTTGGTTTAACGTATACAAAATTCTCTTTAGTAATTCTTCACGGGAAAAGATTGTTCGTCTGAACTGTATACTTATTGCTGTTAGTTTAGAAATATATCAGTAAATCTGAGAGCAGGAAGCAATTCTGTAATTATTGTAATTTAATTTAAACCATTGAAGCCGTAAAGAATGTAAAGAATGGTGCAAGAATAAGGGTTTGCAAATTGTAATTATCTATGTTATTGAAGTGTAATTTTATTAAATCGAAGAAATTCGGCTTGTTAAATAATTTATGGAATATATTTTCAAGTAGGAATCTGCCATTCTTCCTAATTTAATCCACTTCCTCTTGGGTTAAAAGAGGATAAGTCTGTCTTTCAGTATTCATAACTGCTAACGTTCAGCAGTGCGTTAAAGAAAACGAGACTGACTGCTTATTTCACATACTGCAATATCTACACCATCCCACATCCCTCTCCGTGTACGTGCTGTAGAAGATAGACCTTTTTTCACATGAGCATGTTTTTAGCGACACGTATTTAATAACAAATTCGTCAATTTTAAATATTTCAGGATTGGCGCAGGGCACAACCCCGAGTTCACGTGCTTATGTGACAATGTACTATCATTACAACTACACTACCGTTTGTGAAAATTGCAACACCAAGAAGGAAGCGCATTAATTCAATGAATTTAATACCACAGGTTAGGTACATGACAAGTAACAAATGATAATTTCAAATCTATACATGACTTTTGAGCCCTAATATTCAATATTTGGTGTGGCCTCCATACGCTGCAATTAGAGCTACTATACGCCGTGGCGTTGAATAAAAAAGGTTCTGAATAAGTTTTTGAGGGATTTCCCTTAACGCAGTTTGTATTCGAGCCCACAAATCCGCGACACTGTTTACTGGAGAACCGTGACAAACCAGGTGCCGAACAACCATATCGCAGATATGTTCGATGGGCAACATGTCAGGCGAATGTGCAGGCCAGGGAAGCAATGGTACCGTCACACTTCAAAGAAGGCTTGTACATTCCTCGCAATATGTGGCCGGGCATTGTCCTGTAGAAATGTGGTCTTAGAGATACCTGAAGCAGGAGGAGTACCTCAGGCTCTACAACCACCGTTAGATGCCGGTTGTTATTCAAACTGCCCTCAATTCGTAGGAGGAGGATCAGTTGTTGTAACCAATGGCGCCCCAAATTATCACATCTGGTATTTGTCTGCTATGCCGCTAAAAATGCAGCCCTCCAGGTTGCGCTCACTACAGTACCGTCAGACACGTATGCGCCCATCACTGTAGGGCATGTTGAAGCGGGACTCGTCCGAAAAGACTACATTTTGCCATTGCAGTCAGAGGAACTTGTGGTGTCTGGACAATGGAAACCGACGTAATGGCATGCATGCAACCAGTCCAACCTGCAGCAGACGGCAATGAACCGTTGATGCAGACAAGTTCACACCTGTTGCAGTGTTCCAGCGTCGAGCCAACTCTGTGGATGAAGCTGAGCGTTCCGTTATGGCCACGCGGACAAGATGACGGTCATCCCGTGCTGTGCTCATGTTCCGTGGTCCAGTACCCGCTCTTCGCTGCGTACGACCTTCATCTATCCACTGCTTCCACACACGCATCACTGTCGTAGCAGCATGCCCAGTACGAGCCGAAATGTCACGGTATGACAAACCCGCTTCCCGGAGACCGCTCATTCTGACCCGTTCGAACTCACACACATGCCGATATGCCCTTTGTCGTCGAAGAGGCATACTGACACTTACTTTATTTATTTCCACCTTATTTGACAGCTCTGCACTGACTACACTGGGCGCAACACTGACCTTGTCGGACCGACACGAAAGGGCTCTGCTCGGCCTACGTGTACCCGATCTCTCTGCAAACCTAATCACTTATTGCTTGCACACTCTTCTACACTTCCAACAAGTTTGGAGCGACTCGGGAAATTCTTTCTTGGCGTTGTGACTTTCACAAACGGCTGTGTATATGGTACCATAACGTGCCGCAAGGTTAGGAAGATTAAAAAAAAGAATTAACAAAATAAAGAACTTTATCACTAAGTAAATAGAATTCTAATTTATGTAATTTATGTTATATAATATTTATAAGCATGCTAATTAACAAACTTGTAAATTGATGTCGAATGGGCATAACAGATATTCGTATTGGTGTCTGTGTCAAGGCAGCTGCTTAATGGTTTTAATCAATACGTAAGTTAGGAAAAATTTTTAATCATATGAAACCTTCACTGACTCCGCAAAGAACGAAAAATCCGTACACGAGTCAACTATAAATAGTCTGTATTAATGCCGAAATGAATGTTAAAACGTATATAATAGTAATTTATGCAAAGTGAATAATCTTTATGATTTGGCAAGAGTGAATGTAATTTTCGCGGTATAGGTTATACAACGGAGAGGAACATCTCGGCAATGCGACCTACATAGATATATTGTGACTAACACCCGCCAAGTAGGAAGGAATGAAGTGAAGGAACCATAGAAGGCTACAGGCTCCGGGCACACAGGCCACAGAGACGCACGGAAGTCCGTAATAGTTCCAGGCTCGAAGACCCGTCCCACTGCTGAAGCTGCCTAAAGAGGGCGATGAACGACCCGTCTACAAGCAGCCCTCTAGTGTCCAAAGGCAGTACTCTTTCCTTTGAGCAAGCATTTGCGCCATCCGGCACCGCCATACGTCACAATACCTAGAAGCTTACCTGAAAGATGGGAAGGAAATGGAATTAAAGGAAATTTTGGTAGAGGAGAAACCACTCTAATCATTCACCTACCGACCGGGAAAACCACGAAACATCCAAAGTAATAGTTGGCGGCTGACGGGAGTCAAATCCGGGACACCCGAATACGAACCTGAAGTGTTAACGCGGAGCATTCCACTCGATATCTTAGGATTGTAAATTGGAGGAAAATAAATCGTGAAATAATTCGGCATCGATAGCTACTATAAGTGAAAGCGTCTTCATATGTTCATTTGAGAGGTTAGCTTCTCTCCCTGCATTTAATTTATCACTGACGTGTTGAACTGATGAGCAAGGCAGCCTTGCTTGCATACCCTTTCTGGCAGAAAAGTAAGCATGTATTACGGACTATGACATAGCCTCTTATCAACACAGCGTGGTAATTATAAATTCAAATCTATACTTAATAATCGGCAGAGATTTTTGCAACTTCGTTGTTCAGAGAAAAAATGTCAGAAAATGGTTTCACCTTTTGTCTATAAGCCACGGCAACTTGTAATATCCACCCATATTACGCCATTGCTATTATTGGGACGCTTGCATTAATGAGTCAATTATGAGCGATGTTGAATGCAACAACCTATTTATTAATATTAAGATTCCATAAGTGTCAATATTTGTATATCAGAATATTTAAAACTTTATGTTATTTGAGAGAACGCGGGCTTTCACGGCCGGAGTCAGTATAACTGGAAGCTATTTCCGGGCTGTTTTGCGTGGTCTGCTGGACGCAACGCAACCTTCTCCTAGAAGACTTCGACAGCGCCACTGAAAACGTCTACCGTAGTTGTAGACGAAACGTCTGGAACATCTATCTCCAGCAGACCACGGCAAAACAGCCCGGAAATAACTTCCAGTGCTTTATGTTATTTCCTGCAAAGTGTTAATCGTTATGATATTATTTCATAGTTGGCAAAGTCATCAGGAATGCTTTAGAATTTTTAAGAAACAGAAATTAGAATGGGATCGAGTATGAATCCATTCTTTCCAATATATCCATGTATTACGTCAATTTTCAGACCACTTTTGCAGTACGCCTGTTATAAAGAGGTAGTTACTGAGCGGGATGGCTCAGACGGTAAGGTCTGTTGCCCGCATTTGGGATGTGTCAGGTTCGATCCCCGGTGCCGCCCACTCTGTCTCATGGGTTTTTCGGAAGTTGTTTCGGGTCGTCAGGTGAATGCTTGAGTGGTTTCTTGTTTCTTTAATCCCCCGAATTTCATATCCCTCTATTTCTCCCCATCCTTCATTTAATTCATTCTTCACCATTTGGTCTATTTCAGGGTTTAAATGTCGATGATGGTTACAGTGTGGCAGGGAAAAGGATACTCCCTACGTACTTTCTCTATCCCTCGTTCTTCGGCTGGTTGCCGGGTGTAAGAACCCCCCCTAGGGGGCGTTAGACCCTGCGTGGGGTCAGCGGTCTGCCTCTCCACTGCCGGGGTGTATATATTTGGAAACAGTAGGGGCCCTGTCGTTACTGTGCCGCCACTCCTGGTTACGGCCGACCGGTGTCTCCCTTCACCTCATCCTTCCCTCGTGGGACGTCGGCACAATATCCAGATTCACTGGATCGGTGGCAAATCCTCTCCACTTCCCAATCCAATCCATTGCAAGAGTTAGTTATGCAAGATAGCAACCTACTAATAATGCTGGATTGCATCCGACTAGCCTGTTCTGACTGAAAATCCAAGCAAACCCTTCGACGCTAATGTATTGAAACATCTCTCTTTATCAAACGCTCTTTATACAAGACAGTGTTGCCTATATTACACTGTAGCTAATGTTAACAACGGTGTTTAAATGAATATGAAACTGTAGCCAAGGTAAAGGCAAAACTGTGAATAAAGAAGTACAGGCAAAGGAATTAAGGTTGTCATTTGCACAGAGGGCTATCGGTGGCTGATTCGCGAGCGCAGCACTCAAAAACGTCCCTCAGTGTACACAGGACTGTTCAAACAAACTTAAAGACTAGTACAAGTCAAACAGCGCCGCCAACTGCTTCACTTTCCCTCACGTCCTCTCTTTCCGGTCTTGTTCACGTCATTATTTCCTAACCCTGACCAGCGCCAGAGGCGATATGGACTTCATTACTCTCAGAGTCTACGGATCAAAAGGCAGGAAACTCCATTCCGGCTAAGCCTGGAGTTCTTGAAGAATACTTACATCAGCAAAGTATTCATGAGGATTAAGAAATGAATATTTATTTACAACTAACGTATTCAAATATTTTACTCTACTCCCCAAAAAACGCTTGCATTAATACAGTTTTGCAGTACACAATTTTTTTACACAACATTTTTTAAATAACCGAAGGATATTACTCGTTTTATCACTCTTAAACTATTACGAACAAAATATTTTTTTCTTGATAACTTAATTTAAACGAAAATGTCCCAATTTTGGAAGGGAAGTTTGAGATCACACACAATCCCAAATCTCCCATTTTGAAATTTTAAAAAACACTCCAGTATTATAATATTCAAATTATGAAAGTATCTTCCAATATATATTTTTTACATTTCTTATTTAGTATTGTCATCTGTTGTACTGCTGTTAATTTTAATTACAGTTGAAGAAGACGGCTATTGAGCACTGAATATCTTTGGATATGATATACTCAAAAATGATGTGTAGCTCTTTAAGAGAACATGAATCAGTTGTTTCATCTCCTCCATCTAAGAATATTGAAGAAATTAAAAATAAAACGTCCAAAGAAACATGCAACAAGGGGTTCAGAAATATGTTGTATTATTATCTACCCCAAAATGGAGTATTCGTTTGAACAATTACGTATTAAACGTAAGGAACTATTCCAAAATACACTTATTTTATACTAATATCGACTACCTAATTCCTAGTTCATGTTCCAATAGCTTCGGCTTGCCAGACAACGATATAAAACGCTTTATTTGAGAGTAACTTCGAGAAATGTATAAGCGGTGAATATTCCTTAAAACCTGCACATAAAACTAGACATTCGGTATTAGGGCAAATGTCTATTTTTTTTCCTTAAGACAAAGGTCTCCAAACTACGGCCCGCCAGTGTGATCAATCCGGCCCGCGACAGCTTAAGACTCACTGTAGTTATTGTTGCTGTTGATAAGCTGGATAAAAAACACAGAATGATAATAACTCGGTTTTATTTACTTGCTAGGTAAAGCTCAATGACAAGTATAATACGCAGAAAATTTAACTTAAGCATAATAATTAACAAACAATTGAAATGAATCCACTAACATTATAAACTAGTGAACGTCCCGCGGTTTCACTCTCTGTAGTTATGTTGGGGTAAAGAGTATCGTATATGTAGGTATACCGATGTTTCGAATGTACACTAAGTGATCTAAAGTATCCGGACACCTGGCTGAAAATGACGTTCAAGCTCGTGGCGCCCTCCATCGGTAATGCTGGAAGTCAATATGGTATTGGCCCACCGTTAGCCTTGATGACAGCGTTCACTCTCGCAGGCATACTTTCAATCAGGTGCTGGAAGGTTTCTAGGGGAACGGCAGCCCATTCTTCACAGAGTGCGGAACTGAGGAGAGGTATCGATGTAGGTCGGTGAGGCCTGGCACGAAGTCGGCATTCCAAAACGTCCCAAAGGTATTCTATAGGATTTAAGTGAGGACTCTGTGCAGGCCCGTCCCTTACAGGGATGTTATTGTCGTGTAACCACTCCGCCACAGCCCGTGCAGTATGAACAGATGCTCGATCGTGTTGAATGATGCAATCGCCATCCCCGAATTAATCTCCAACAGTGGTAAGCAAGAAGGTGCTTAAAATATCAATGTAGGTCTGCGCTGTGATCGTACCACGCAAAACAACAAGGGGTGCAAGCCCCCTCCAGGAAAAACGCGACCACACCATAACATCACAACCTCCGAATTTCACTGTTGGCACTAAACACGCTGGCAGATGACGTTCACCGGGTGTTCGCCATATCCACACCCTGCCATCGGATCGCCACATTGTGTACCGTGATTTGTCACTCCACACAACGTTTTGCCACTGTTCTATCGTGTAATGCTGACGCTGCTTACACCAAGTGAGGCGTCGTTTTGCATTTTCCTGCGTGATGTGTGGCTTATAACTAGCCGCTGGACCATGGAATTCAAGGTTTCTCACCTCATGCCTAACTGTCATAGTACTTGGAGTGCATCCTGATGCAGTTTGGAATTCGTGAGTGGTGGTCTGGATAGATGTCTGCCTATTGCTCTTTACGACACCGTTCAAATGTTGGCGGTCTCTGTCAGTCAATAGTTGAGGTCGGCCTGTACGCTTTTGTGCTGTACATGTCCCTTCACGTTTCCACTTCACTATCACATCAGAAACAGTGGACCTAGGGATGTTTAGGAGTGTGGAAATCTCGCGTACAGACTTCTGACACAAGTGACATCCAATCACCTGACCAGGTTCGAAGTCCGTGAGTTCCACGGAGCATCCCATTATGCTGTTTTACGATGTCTAGTGACTACTGAGGTCGCGGATAATGAGTACCAGGCAGTAGGTGGCAGCACAATGCACCTAAGATGAAAAACGTATGTTTGTGGGTGTGTCCGGATACTTTTGATCACATAGTGTATATATCCTAAATCACACACATGATTTTTATCCTGAAAATCCCTAGATTAAAGCGAATGAAACGCGGGGGTGTCCACTTGTAAACAATACTAATGAGATTTATGTAAGTGTGATTTTCCACAAACAATAGTTTGGACTAATTTTACTTGTACCAATTATTAAAAGAGATTAAAGATGCTCGGCGGTTAACTTAGATCTGTAAACATTCTTTGTGTACTTCCTTTTGGAGAATGTTTTCTCACTCAAGTCTCGTGTACTCGGCGACTACTCTAGAACTTTTAGATAATGTCAGGAAAATTAAAACTGTTTTGGCCCTTGAACTTGCGAAGTAATCAGTATGGCCCTAAGGCTGGCTGAAAAGTTTGGAGACCTCAGCCTTAGGGGAAAGGAAGTCCGAGTGAGATGGCGCCGTGGTAGCGTATCGGTCCCGGTCGACAAACTTAACGGAATGCTTTTTTCGCGGTTTTCTTCGGTCGCTAGGCGAATGCTGGGTTTGAATAACTTGATCGGTGAAATTTCCTATCATCCCTTTCATTCCTACATTTCATTTCCATCTTCTTCACCGAATACTAGGCTTGGGCTTATCACACATCGTGTATATATCATCCAGAGTTTGCTTGCTCCTCGACTGACTACTGACCCAAAGCGTTGTCTTGTAAGTCCCTGAGGGTGTAATCCTACAAAGAGGAGGGTAATCCGTAAAAGAAGAAGCAGGGAAGAAAAATAATTACTAGTACAACATTTAGTGAAAACGAAAGCTATTCATCGAGTTCGATAGTGCGTTAAAAATACCAAAATGACTCGGGCAGAAGCACAAATCAAATTAAACCTTTATTATTTCATTACCTATCCACATGCTCATACACGTAAATATTACAGGTCAGATTTTCACGGGTTAACACTACCAGAAAATGTAATAAGAGTGGAACGTTATATTTTAGTGAAACAGATTTTCCACAACAATTAGTTATACAACATTGTTAGCTGTTCCTCTTTGCCTCTCCTTATTTGCTTTAAGAAATTTTAATGATAGGATTTTATCCTGTACAGTGATTAATGCCGAAGGTAGAAGTGCATAATTAAGCTAATCCAAAATGGCTAACACATTTTAAAAATCTCCAATATTATGCCAAATTTATGAGAAATAAGTGTGAGTAGATCTAGTGTAATATTTTGAACTAAGCTAAGCTCAGGTTGTGGAATCCACTCCTCAAAAAGAACATATTAAAGATGCATACAATTTAAGCCATTTCTTTTAATTAAAACTATTCGGTAGTTTAGGTATTTTAGAGATCATTGAGACTGCAAGCAATTAGCAGCAATTGCAGCCTGGGACAGAAATTCTGCAATACAAAGTTTAGGGTTTTAATTAACTTAATTTCTATACTTTCTAGATTTCGTAAGAAAGGAACTGTCATCTGTGACATTACATATAGTAAACGGGACATATAGTAAAAGTTTAGCCGAAATATAAACAGAACAGACTCTACTGACACAGAGCTGAGCGAGCTGGCTCCGCGGCAATGTGTGAGGTTCACCTCTGGGAGGTCTAGGTTCGATTCCCGTCAGACCGGCCACTATGACCGTAAGATTTTTCATGGTAGGAATGCTGGGGTGGTTTCCCTTTTACCATGAATTTCCTTCCCCATAATTTCGTTTCATTGTTTCACCTTAAATGTTCCAGGAGACGGCAGTTGGTGTGTTGCGGCAGGACGGTGGAATTTACGCTGTTAAAGATTTCTCTCTAGCGCTTGGCGGGACTGCCGGGGTCCCCTTCCTCCCTCTTAGTGCCTCGTCTACACCCAGGATCTCCAGGTTGCGTGTGGCTAAGTCAGAGCTAGACAGCATCAGGATTGGTGTCATACTGGAATCGTTAGGGACCCCGTGCTTACTATTACACATGGTTTTCTTAGTTTCATAGCTCTTGGGGTATCTCCTCGGGGTCACGCTGGAGACGCAAAGAGTCCACCTTGGCCTATGTGCGGTTCTCCAGTTACTGAAGATCCCTCCATATAACTATTCTTGTTACTACTGACACAGCTTACGTCGTGCAACCTTGCAGCTGACTTGTTCCTATCAACATTCTATGAAATGCAATTAAAAATCCGGCTTTAAAAAAGTTTCTTCAAAAATGCTGCAGGCAGAATATTCCCACTGAGTCCACAGAAAGAAAAATTATACAGTTATCGTGCAAGGAAACGTGGTATTCCATTCTGAGAGGAGAATTAATTTTCAGAGTGATTACATAAATTTACACCAAGTGAAGAAGAAGAAGAAAGTAATAGAAAATAAATGAATGTAAATTATTAATAATATTTAGAAATTGTAACATACAGTGAATATAAAAAAATCTCAAGAAATCACTAGAAAAGTATGATAAGAAACATTTTAAAGTTTAATGCGCAAATAGAATATATAGAAATAACAGAAAAACAGTTAAAATAAACGACGAAGGCTAGCAACGAGTGAGGTCAACAAAGTTATCCGTCGTCAAAGAGAAAAATCAACAAGCTAGAGAAAAGGACGCCATTGCATCTTTTGTAAAGTAATCGCGTGATCGGCGCAGAAAAAAAATTATTGCCGAAGTTAAAAAAAAGAGAAGAGTTAGTGAGGAGACGTTTGGAGGAAAGTTCAGCAATAGTTCATGGTATACGTATATAAAGTGGGAAAGCTCGGTGATGAGGTATTTAAATAAAAAATTCTGAGAGACGCGTAAAGAAACAGTAAATTATCCGCACGTAGTGAAGTACCTGACTTAGATTCTCCATGATAAATATATTATAATTAGTCCCCCCTCAAAAAATGCAAAAAGTTAATTGAAAGTTAATAATTAAATATATATATATATATATATATATATATATATATGTATAAAGTTTATCACACAAAAGAGTATACCATAATATTAGAAATCAGATAACAGAACCCGAAACGTAGTAACAATTACAAAGACGTTCTTGAGATTTTCTTAGGTAATAATTAATTTAGAGAAAGAGCAAAATAAAATTGTAAAAAATCCGATGTGTTACACTCACATGACGTTTTCTACTCTTGTACAAACTATTTTTTCTCCATATGCTTCATGTTCATCGAGATACCGAGATCTTAATCTTATTGCCAATTTTCTTGTAGATGCAAGGGGAATTGGTAGGCTTTAAGCGATATCAAATATTTTAAGAGCTGGTTGCTATGTGAAGTATTCCATTCTCTTTGCATTGCCAGGACAAAAAAATGAATAACGAATTCCCATTTGAGAAAAAGTATAAGTAATGGAAAATTTAAGGGAATAACAAGCAATATCTCGAAAATGGTTCACTCGACAAAAAAAAATGTATATGTAATAAATTGTATATTATAACGCCATCCTCATTTTTGTGTAGTAAAATTTTGTCTATCTCTTACGGTTTACCAGTTATGCAAAAGTCGTTCACATTGAAGAATACTTTTGAAGACATTCCCAGAAAATTCAAGATATACATTCTATTTGGCATAAAAATGTTCTAAATATATGATACTTTAATCAATATCTTTAGAGCTGTTTTTGAGAAAATAAAAATTTTCGAAAAATGTTCCTCGTAAAGGGTAATCTGGGGGGGGAATTTTGTTTAAAACCTTCGTGTCGCATCTCTGGAAGATACTGAACCTAAATACCAAGTTTAGTGTTCATCCGACTGTTCGTTTTTGAGTTCACAGACAGACACACAGACGCACACACGGACATGTTTCCAAAAATATATTTTTGGTTTCAGGAGGCCTCAAAACATGTATTTCTGGCGAAATCTCGGCATGTAATATTCTGGTGGAATGCAATACTTCTTGTACTTACTATACGTAGTAGAGAAAGTAATAAAAAGTAGTTATGTAAAGTTGAAAATTGTAAGAATTCACATTTATAAAGAAATATAACTCACGAAGAGCTTCATAGCTCTTGGGCAAAGCCATGAAAAAAAATTATTTTCCAAACGTAACATTTATTTATTTAAGCAGCGGATAGAAAATCACGAGTAGCAAACCCTGAATTACCGGAGCGTCACAAAATTTAAAATAGCTCTATTTTTCAGGAATATGAATGACTCTTACACATGTACCTCTGAAGATGACACCTCAGACTATGAATATTGTAACTTGACTCTGATGATTATTCGATCCCGCATCTTACATGGTGAATAACCAAACCATATTTCTTTTGTAAATAAAGGCCTACAATTTTTACACTCTGGAATATAGATGATTCTAAAGACTTCTTGTTTTGTACTGATGCTACCTTACCTAATGGTTACTGCAGATCCACTCCTTTAAACGTTTATCATAACATTATTCAGGTATCCCTTCGCAGGATTTCTAAAACAATTAGGAACGAAATGCTCTTAGTAAAGCTCCATTCAGGATTTCAATATCCAGAGTTAAATTCACTGATATTCCACTCCCAATTTAGCCTGTTGTTACACGATGAGGAATATAGATTAGTCAGTGAGTTATTATTCTAAATATTTTAAGGAAATGCTACAATTATTGAAGTTCTGCCTAAATCCGATACTGCAGCTTGTATGAAAGCAGTCATTTTTCTCATCGTCCTGCAAACACTAAATGTTTCGTTCATTCCTGCAAATATTGCAGAATTAGAACATGAAAGTCAATACTTAATAACATACACTATTTTGAATGAAATTTGAGAAAAGGTAAGTGGGATAGTGTATTAAATATAAGAATTCAGGATTTTCATTGTTGAAAGAGAATTAAGTGGGTATTGAGTGAAAATTAAAATACTCCAGTAGGTATTGCTATTCCAACTGTAGTTAATTTCAAACTTTTTATTACTTTCTTTACGGCGTATAGTAAGTAAGTGAAGTACCACATTCCACCCAAAATTCGATACCGAGTGTTCAGTGCAAATACATGTTTTGAATCCCCTGAATCCAAAAAAGCACTTTTAGAAAAAGGTCCATGTGTCTGTCTCTGAGACTGTGAACAGCATAACTCAAAAAATAAAAGTCGGATAAGTGCAAAACTTGGTATTTAGGTTCGGTATCTTTCAAAGATGCGACACAAAGACCTTATAGAAAATCTCCATCCCAGATACCCCTCAAATGGAACATACTTAAGAAATTTTGATTTTCTCAAAACTGGCTCTAACGATTTTGATTAAAACATCATATATTTAAGATATTTTCA
This sequence comes from Deroplatys truncata, assembly GCA_030765065.1. Taxonomy (NCBI): domain Eukaryota; kingdom Metazoa; phylum Arthropoda; class Insecta; order Mantodea; family Mantidae; genus Deroplatys; species Deroplatys truncata. The sequence continues at coordinate 211,389,457 of CM060978.1, read as the reverse complement.
TGACAAATGAACTGTATATCTTGAATTTTCTGGGAATGCCTTCAAAAGTCCTCTTCATTCTGAACGACTTTTGCATAACTGGTAAGAGATAAGACAAAATTTTAGTACACAAAAAGTGTAGATCTCGTTAAAACACACAATTCAGTTATATATATTTTTTGTGGAGTGAACCATTTCAGAGATATTCCTTGGTATTTGTTTGAATTTTCCAATACTTATTCTTTTTCTCGCATGGGAATTCGTTATTCATTTTTGACTTTCTCTACCACGTATAGTAAGTAGGGGAAGTATTCTATTTCACCCAAAAATTCGATACCGAGATTTCACCGGAAATACAAGTTTTGAGATCCCCTGAATCCAAATAAAAGCGTTTTAGGAAGCATGTCCGTGTGTGTGTGTGTGTGTCTGTCTGTGAAGAGCATAACTCAGAAACGAACAGTCGGATAAACACCAAACTTGCTATTCAGGTTCAGTATCTTCTAGAGATGCGATACGAAGGTTTTGAAGAAAATCTCCCTACCCCAGATTACCCTTTAAATGGAAAATTTTTGACAATTTTTATTTTCTCAAAAACGCCTCTAACGATTTTGATTAAAGTATCATGTGTTTAAGACATTTTTATGGCAAATAGAATGTATATCTTGAATTTTCTGGGAATGTCTCCAAAAGCATTCTTCATTGCGAACGACGTTTGCATAACTGGTAAACCATAAGAGATCGACAAACCTTTACTACACAAAAAATGTAGATCGCGTTAAAATACACAATTTATGTCATATACTTTTTTTTTGTTGAGTGAACCATTTTCGAGATATTACTTGTTGTTCCCTTAAATGTTTTAATACTTATACTTTTTCTTAAATTCGTTATTCATTTTTTTTGTCCTGGTAATGCAAAGAGAATGTAATACTCCACTTAGCAAACAGCTCTTAAAATATTTGACTATCGCTTAAAGCCTACCAATTCCCCTTGCATCTACAAGAAAATTAGCAATAAGATTAACATCTCGATATCTCGATTAACATGAAGCATATGGAGAATAAGCGTTTGTAAAAATAGTTTGTACAATAGTAGAGAAAGTCATGTGAGTGTAACACATCAGATTTTTTAATGTCCTGGACATGTAAAGAGAAGGAAATGCTCCACATAGCATCCAGCTCTTAAGAGATTTGACTATCATATTTCCCTTGCACTTACAAGGAAATTAGAAATTTGTTTTCTGCAAATGATTATCTCGATTAACCTGAAGTAGATGGAGAATAAGCGGTTATAAAAATAGTTTGTACAAGATTAGAGATAGTTATGTGAGTGAAACATATCAGATTTACCTTATTTTCGTTTTAATAGACATTTTTTCCTGCTTCTAAAGAATTTTTACTATCCAGTTAAATATTGACTATGGAGAACATAAAAATACTTCTGCTGATGTAATGCGTGACTAATTATGAAAGCGGATGAACATGAAACTGAATTCCAATAACATAAGAAAAAGTTAATAAATATGTTGCTTTCTTTCTTCTCCAAATTATTACTGTCATCTTTGGTGTGCCTATACAACGAAGGACTTACAAACCAATGCCTTGTGTCAGTAACCTGTCGAGGAGTAAGAAAACTCTATATGACAGCATATCCAGGATTGGTGATAAACCTAATGCTTGGTATGGTGATGAAGAAGAAAATATATGTAGGGATGAAAGGGATGTTACGAAAATTTTCGGATAAAATTATCCAACTCAGCATTTACCTAGCGACCGAAGAAACCGCGAAAGTACCTTTGTTCATATTTCTTACCCTGAGTGTTTGAACCCTGGAACATCCCGAATGTGGCCATAGAGTACCGCCTGTTTGCATTTTTTGTGCATTTGTTGTAAAAACGAAGGGACTAGCGGTCACTTGGGTTGTTATATAACATATATCGGGTTGAATTGCCTCGTACTGCAGCGGCCTAGATTAAGCGCCTACGGAGGGTAGAACATTTACAATTCATTGTTTGTGAGATATAGCGGAAATGACGTTATGTGAAGCTCTCGTACATTATTTTTACTCGTTATCATGGCATATACAGAGAACAGCATCATATTTGTGTTACGTTTTGCTCGAAAGAAGATTTAATTTATACAGAAATTCCTTTGTTGTCACTTCTTATAACAAATTCATAATACATAGGTTGATAGAAAGGTTTAAACACACTGGACAAACTAGGTCGGTGTTAGAAAATAATAAACATAGCCAGCCAAAGTAATTATAACCGAGGGAAAATTAGTTAAGATAGGGTCTGCCTCGATTACGTGTTCACTATGCCAGAATAAGTGACTGCCCTTCTCCCTCTCCTGATCAAATTCCATGCAATTTTACTATTATGTGCAAAATGCTTAAAGATAGAGTTTATGCAACAAACCTCCACGCGCTCAACGGGTTAAGACAGCATCTGTGCGTTTTACATTTGACGCTTTATATAAATACAAAGGGGTATTATCGAAAAAAATTTATAACGAAAAATATGTGTAATATCTATTAAATTCAGTTAGTCAGTCTGCTCCCCGACTGGTGTCTGACACCAGGTACCCGTTTGTAAGTCCTGGGGGTTGTGAATTCTGCTAACGGGTAGGGTAAACAAAGAAAAAAGAAGACCAGGTAAATGTAACATATTTTTTTCGCATCGTTAGCATTATTTAGACAGGAAATAGTGGGCAGTCCACTGCTTCTGCGCAAACGGATTCAATAGTCAGTCGCGCCATTCAAGAGAAACCGAGTACTTCGTAAAGAAATCGTGTAAATGTTTACACATTATATTTTTTTTACTTAATTGCTATGCAGGGCGCTAAATTTTTCTTGAGATGGAACGAACATTTCACATTTTACAAATATGGTGCTCAATATTACAGGGCCATTCATATCTTTTTCAGAGTTACTGTTAATATCTGTATAACTAGACACCTCTTCTGTAGCTTTAGAGTAAAAGCTGTAAGAGGGGAAATGAGCAAAACTAATTTAGCAAGACGTAAATACTTTGTTCTACACTGTTTCTTTTGAGTTCTTTGTCAGACAAGGCAAAAAGCGTTCAGACAAAGGACAAACGCCAAACAGGAAATGGTCGAGCGAGTGACCTCTTACATTGCGTCAAGAAAGAGGTAACGCGCTTTTTATTAAACTTGATCGAACATGAACCGCAAAGCCTGCTGGGAAAGAGAAGGGTAACGGATACAAAGGTCAAAAGGAATTTTAATAAACCTTCGTTTTAAAAGGCTTGTGGTGACGACGTTTTAAAAGACGAAGCACTCAAAAGTAATTAGCGCAAGGTTCATTAATTACTATGAAAACCGCTCCGGCATAGGAAAAGGCTCTGCTCAAAATGTCATCGGCTTAAAGCACCAAAAGTAAATCTCGGATAATTAATTAAGTTCAAAGATTTGACATTGTGTGGATGAAATACATAAAAAGTACAGGGTGAGGTAAAGGCAACGCTACACTTGGTATCTTGAGTATAAAACATATAGCAGGTGGCCCAAACAAGCCGTCCCTTGCAGTTTTATTGTTCCTGCATGCATAGGTAGAAAAGTAATTGCCGCATCGCTGTTGTTCAAAGGGGCAGTGTGCAGGTAAAAGGCGATAGGTCACTGAGGTATAATTGGCACAACAGTTCTACACATGTGAAAATCTTAATGACAGCTATGAAGCCAGTTGCTTACCAGATCAGGAGGTGACCGTCGTCTGCATGCTGCAGGAGTGCGTGGGACAGTCAAATATCCGCACACTGGTTATGCACTGCACTACATGGCGCTGCACTGGTAAGCTTATAGTTATATACAGTATATTTAAAAGCGCTTAATATAAAAACCTGTCAACCAACTGCCACCAATTCTTCCACATCTGACAGACCTTCCTCTTCTGCGGAATCACTCACATCATTGCCGTCATCACTGCTGTCGCTAATTTCTGCATCATTATCCTGGATGAGAATTCTTCCTATTTGATATTCTGCAATTTCATCGTTTTCGAAATAATTGTTCAATTTATTCAGCATGTCAACATACATTTTCCCATTCTGGCCTTCCAATTTCTACAAATCGCTGGCGACATAACTGATCCACTTTCAAGGAATTTGAAGTAGGTGGTTTGTCAATTTGAGTGTTGACAAATTGTGAAGCATTGTCAATAACCTGAACAGACCCAACAGGCATATTATGTATCAATATGCTGTTGATTCACTTCATGTAATTTTCTGTATTCATTTCTTGATGAAAATCTCCTGTTTTTTGTTGCGACTTGTAAAGGAAGGGCATTTGGAACGAAACCGATCTTTCTAACAACATGAACGATAATAAGTTTTTGCCCTCTGGCAACAGGTGGCTGCAAAGCTAATTCGCTATAACTTCTAGATGCTGTATGACTGCTGTATATGTATGACTCATCATCATACACTATAGTTTGACCCTCTAATTTGTACCTCTGAGTAAGGTACTCTTCCAGCTGAGTTCATATGTCATGCTTTTCTATTAGAACTCTTCTATTTGATTTCCTTTTTTCCACTTGAACCTAAATGCTTTATTTTTTCTGAGATTTGTAGCACCACCTTGAAAATTTATGCTTTCTTCAGCTTGATGAGCAATCTGCTTATTGTTGGCATAGGTTTTTCTTCCACATAGGAATTGTGAATCGTGCGCCAAATGACACATTTGTCGAAATCGTGTATTTCTGAAATACGTATAGGGACCTTGTGTTTCTTCCCAGGTGTGTCATATTATTCTTTCATCCATATGTTATTTCTTATCTTTGAGAACTCTGGAAACGAAACTCAGTGCAACACCAGTTGCTTTGGCTACTCTTTCTTTCACTCTCTTAAGGCTTTTGTGGAACTCGGGTGACCATATATTTTATTCCTTCATCTCTGCTTCTTGCTTCATGAAGTCGAGGACATTTGCAATTATTTTCCAGCTTTGACTATGTAATACCTTATCACTTAGCTGAAAACGTAGGAGCCATGGTTATAAATATAACAAATGTAAAATAAGCACTATTTAGGTACTGCTCTCTTTGAAATTACAACCCGACGTGACAGTTTCTATGTAGACTGTACGTGTTTCGCACTGTGAGTAAGCGAAGGTATTATATCGCTTTCGTTGATTAAGCTAAACATAAACCATTCCTAGGCTCGGCAGCTGGGGTGACAATCAAGTTCGCGATTCCAGACGTTTTGCGCCAGCTATAATACCGCTTCTGCAGGTGTTTATGCGATAGTTTTGTACTGATAAACGTCGTGTGGTCGCCTGCAAGCAGCTCGAGCCAAGTATTTAGACAAAAAGGTAATGTTCACCAATAACGAACACGCAAACTTAAAGAATTTGACGGTATTATAGTCTATATAGAGGAGTCTGTTATTTAATTGATAATCCGCATTGAACCTTACTTATACTATTTCTTGTATACCGCTGTTTAAGAATATATTTTTAGATAAATTTCTGAATATAAAAATATATGGTTACGATCTATGCGGAGACGCACCAAAATGCAGTTGAGGCTTGAAGGCTGTTTCTGAACATTTTCAGATGCGGCATGTATTTTCGGCATACATTTTTTTGGATGTACGGAAAGAATGTTAAGAAATGGTGGATCATTCCAGAAACAACTTGGACCCGAGAGGCCCTTAATTCAATTGGCTCATCAAAGCAGGTTTTTGTATTATGAATAATTCATTAATAGAAAATAATTTAAGTCTAACGCACTTTTAAGGGTACATAAATATAATCAAAATTGGATTTTGTTTAATCTTGTTAACTTTGCAATACAATTGGTGGTTGTTGATTTAGATTGTCATAGAACTAAATGATAACACGTGTACTCAGGTTTGCGTCAAGCGGGCAGTTCTGAATTATTTTTAATGAGCGATTTGCTTATTAAATAACCGATAATACACCCCCACACACATTCAAACACCAGATTCTAGGTATGCCGTGAAATGCTTTTGTCTAATGACAACTTTGCGGAGCCAAGCCAGGAATCGTACCCAAAACACCTCATATAGCAAGTACTTTCTCTACCGAATGAGCTCTGGGACCAGTAATAGTGGTTAAAGTGTTCGTTTTCTACATTTGTCTTGCATTTAGCGGTCTTCTCTCTGTCGGTATGGAGTCCCCTTAGCAGTTCCGCTTAGGCAAACCTTTTGGCATCTGCGCTATCCGGTATAAACTAACTTCAACAAAGGACGGCTTGTGTGGGCCACCTGGCACGTGAATCCAAAAAAAATTCGTCTGTCATTAAAAAGAGTCCTATGTTACATTTTTATGGCCTGCTCATACATTTTTAACAAACTATTGTTATAAAAGCTTATTCTTCTATCTGTTTCATATTAATCGAGATAAACATTTGCAAAAATTGTTTTATTACATATTTCCTTGTAGGTAAATGGGGAATGCAGTAGGCTAAAGCTATAGTCAAATCTTTTAAGGGCGAGTCAGCTTGTGATGGCTTTGAAATGATGTTCCCTTTGAATGACCACGAGAAAAAGTTGAATTGTAACTTTGCAGTTGAAAAAGTAATACATATTTGGCAATTCAAACCAATAATAAGGAATATCTCGAAAATGATTGGTGCTATAACAATTTTATTAGACTTACATTGTTTGATTTAACAAGATCGACATCTGTTGTGGAATAAGTTTGTCTATCTCTTACAATTCAAAAATTATACAAAATTTATTAGAATAAAGAAAACATCACAATCTATTCAGAGAAAATCAGGATACACATTTCATTCTACATACAAGTATCTTAAACACATGGTCTTTTAAACAAAGTATTATTGGAGTTCATTTTTTATAAAATAAATGACAACGAATTACATAAAATGTAGTTTTGGCTGAAAGTATTTTCTTGAAAATCTTCATGTCGCATTCTTGGAAGAGCTGAACTTAAATATCAAGTTTGGTGTTCAACCTTTTATTTGAGTCATGCTGTTAACAGACATGCGCGCGCGGACGGTTTTTCTTTACCAATAGTGATCGGTGCTTTAAATGTTAACATTAATTTGTTGAACTATTTGTTAGTTGTATTATTTATTATGTTCCAATATCTAATTATGATTTGTGAGTGAAATTCTATAAGACTGTAACGACCCTCCATCGGAGCACGAATGATAGACGGGAAGTTACATCAAGTTTCAAAAGTGTTGGTGTTGGAGCGCTCTCGGTAATGATGCCACCGGAACGCTTACCTTTGCAAACGCGTAGGACCAGGAACTAGGTTACCTCGTTCTCGCTCACTCTCACTCTTTCTTGGCGTATCATCTTTGACGAGCATGTCCACGCCGGTCATCGTCACAATTCAACCCGGGCTTCACGTCCAAGCTGTTATAACAGTGCATCAAGACCTGCGAGAACTCTCCAGGTAAACTAGCCATGTTCTAATTCTGCTGCGGTCAATAATGCGCCAACAATGGCTCTTATCATATATATTTCTTAATAAACGGCCCAACCGGGTGGATGTTTATAAACCCGGAATGCCATTCTTCACCCTTTCCTACCACGGCATACTCTCCCCCAAGCCTGGAGTGATACGCCCGCACACCCCCTGCCCATGAAGCCGGGGTTAAAACCCGGAGTTGACTACAGTACCTTAGTTTCTAGTTTGTAAAAAGGGTGGGTTTTTGCCCAAGCACTGCGACCTTAAAGATCTATAGCGTATTCTCACTTTCTTCAATTAAGTAGTGTGTTAGTCGTTATGAACTTAACCAAACTGCTAACTGAGGCCTTCGATAGTTCATCTATCTTTGGAAAGTGGTTGCCAAAAATACTTTGATTCGCAAGAGCAGGGCAATCACATAGCAGATGAGTAACAGTCTCATCTCCTTCTAGGCATCTACTACAGATAGGGTTGTTAAACAATTCCGTTCTGTATACATAAAACTTTAGGGCACAGTGTCCTGTAATGAATCCCGTTGCCCATGCAAGCCTTCTTCTAGTAAGACCGCGCAGGTACTTTGCCCGGCTGTTATCCAGGTCTGTAATAAACAACTTGGAATGTCTGCAACTCTCAATGGAGTTCCAATAGTTGTGTTCTGCTTGAGCCCAACACTTGATAGCCTGTTTTACTGGTCTGTAGGAACTGCCAGTACAGGCACCGGACGCAAAAATGGGATCTCGCTGCCAATCTTGGCTGCTTCATTTGCTTTCTCATTGCCTGGTATACCTGTGTGTTCTGGCACCCACATAAGTTGAACCTTAGTGTGTTCAGCCAGTGTCATTAGGGATTCTCGGCATTCTGAGACAAACTTTGATTTTATTGATGGTGATTCAAGTGCTTTAAGAGCAGCTAGACTGTCTGAGAGGATAAAAACACTTCTATTCTTATACCTCCTTTTAATGCTTTCCATGACACTGGCTAGGATTGCATAAACCTCAGCCTGGAAAACTGTAGCTAAGGTACCCAGACTATAAGAAATCTTGGTGCCATTACCGTATAGCCCAGCCCCCGTTCCTGATTTGGTTCTAGAACCATCAGTACACCAGATTGGGCCTTTGTTATGAGGTTCTACCAGTCTTTCCCATTCACCCCGTTGTGGATAGGAGACCGTAAATTTCAATTCAAACTTGAAACAGTATCTTAACTTACAACTTAGTTTGAAAACATCTGGTACTCTTTATTATTCTGGTAACCTATTATCATGAAAGCATGTTGTTCCAGTTATGGAATAAATAACAGCAATGACCGACTACATAATTGGTTCTCTGGAGATGGCATATAATACACTATAACGTTTACTATGTATTTCACTCTTTACTGAGAGCTAAGAGCACTTTATTCTTGGCCTACTCTCTTGAACAATTGCAGAATCAACAACATTGTAATAACCTTCGTCTGAGTGAGACAGTGGAAGACAATGTTAAGAAAACTTTAGGGTATTATTTTTTCTACGCTCTTCTCTTCCGACTTGAAAGAGAGCACTGCAGCAAATACCTCGCTTCAAAGAATGCACATTGCTAAGCAGCTATCTTGATTTCCATAATCGGTTTTAGGTTTACCATAAACATGCCAGAGTGTTCCCTTCAGCATAGCGTTTCGTTAGAATTACTTATACTTAAAAGTTTCACAAGTCGACCAGGGGCTCAGAACAGAAATAACCGAGGTCTGCGGTGTATTTTGTGAAACCAGAATAATGAAATATGGTTTGAACAAATTGCTTCCTGGTGTTACCTAATAATCTTCTGTTGCTGTTGAAAGAAACATGGTAATCTGCTTTGCCATCATAAATAACAAAAAAAAAAAAAGATACGTATGCTTAATTGATCTAATGTTAGGTGTAAAACATAAAAAACATGTTAGTAGGCATGCCTTACATAAGACAAAAACATCACTCTATCTCTACGAGTTTCACGTTGACACAGAATGAAATATTTTTGTGCTAAATTACTTAAAACCATCAATTCGTTAAATTATACTTAAATTAATAAAAGCGCAGTACTACGATTGTTTCGATTCCGTGGGGGTGAATTAATTGGGTTCTTAACATAACAATGGCGCAAACTCCTAAATTTATAAATAGCAACTTATTAATAAAAAATTTGCTGTGTTACATTTACTTGACTTTCTCTACCCTCTAAAGCTTATTAGTGAGCGTACAAATTATTCTTACGAAAGTTTGATTCCTATTTGTTTCATTTTAATCCAAATAAACCGTTCTCGAAATATCTACATTACACATTTCGTTATCTATACAAAGGAAATAACGACAATCAACTGTTTAATAACTGGACATTATGCGCTGGCCTTAAAATTCCATAATATTTCCATGACATCGCCAGAAACAAGTGAATGTTGACAGGACTTTGTAACCGTACATTCTGTCCGCACCTTAAAATATCATAAATATCATCTGGTCAGTCCATCGTAAACAACAAGCAGGTAGTCTGTCCCCATCCCATTAACTGGTCGGTCAGTCTCCTTTATAGTATATCCCTACGTGCCCAAGACAATAAGTAAATGGTTTAGCTCGGGTCCGAAGCTTGCGTGCCTTATCTTACATCTCCGACACCAGCGTGGGAAACCTAAACATCTGTGTGTGTAAAATAAAATATAAATAATAATTTTGAAGAGCGAATAAATGCACAGAAATAACATCACGTGACGTGAGAAACCAAAATCAGGAACGAGAGAAGGGGAAAATCGTGTAATGGCGATGGCAGGTTTTTCTTGTTAGCACACAGTGCACCAACGTACTTTCGCGAGCTAAGACATTGCAGCACAATCATCCAAAATACCTTCGCGAACCAGGACGTCGCACCGAGTCTACGAAAACACTTTCGCGAGCTAAGACATCGTACTAAGGGACTCTACTAAAATACTTTCGCGAACTAAGACGTCGCATCAGGGGAGCTCATCACCATAGCCAAACCATTTTTATCACATCCCGCGGTGGCGAGTGTTACGGCAGATATAGAATAAATCTTATGATACAAAAGACCTACAGTGCATTCATGTAACTGAGCAGCCAACCATAGCCAGGGTACCCACTCCTGAGACCAACGAAGAGAACCTCATGCAAAACCCAGAAAACCTACCACACCAATGAACCTGTCGTAACCTCCTACACCTCCCGCGTACCATTAACAACCATCAACTGTGAGACGACGAATGCACCGCCTCAACTTTAAATCAATGATCAAGTATTGAACATTTTGAAGCATTAATAACGGTTATCTCGGAAATGGCAGAAGCCACAACAAAGTTATTTGAAATGAATTGTGTATTTTAAAGAGATGTACACCCCGTGGAAAATAATTAGTCATCCCCAGATTCCATGTGACGATCGGAAGGGCTTCGTGTACCTTCATAACAGCTGTGCTTACAGCACACGCAGGAATTGCAGAATTGTCTGTGCCTGTGAGGGCAATGATCACCTTATAATTGCACTTCTCGATGGTGGTGCTTATAAGCTGCTGAAAACAGAACTCAGAGCAACGTTTCATTTGCCGAGAGGTTAAGAAGACACTGCTTGCACGCATAGCTTCTCGGTTCAAATCTCGCATCAGTTATTGTTATTTTTATAATCTTAATTTGATGACTGGGTGTGTAGAACATAATATTGCATTAATATAATTGTAGCGTTTTAGGTTTTAGGTATATATGCACACAAAAATATAATTCTATTAAAACACTCATTTTAAATGGCTACAGAAATAAATAAAATAAAATATTATTTTATGAAACTAAAACAGATAATAAATAATCAAAATTAATATAGGGTGTATGAACCCTGACCACGTGTAACTGCTCCCAATTTTCGGTTTATAGATTAAATTAAATCTGTAGTAACGTGGACAAGAAGCTCTAACATCCCAGGCTTCTTGAATTTGCGGTTAGAAACCATCTTTTGTCCCACGCGCATCTGCAGGAAAATTGGAGCGTAGCTCCCGTTTCAGCTCAGTCCACACATTTTCAATAGGGTTCAGATCTGATGAACAGGGAGGTCATTCTATCACACTGATATCTTGCCTCTCTGAGAACTAATTTGAAACCTTTGGACATATGTGGACAGGATGATTATCCTGCACCATTTCAACAATTCCATCAGGATATCTTATCTTCACAAGGGAATAAAAATATTCTCAAGTGTTAGCGTGTATTGCGCACTATTCAGGATAACGTCAAGCTGCCACAACACATCTACACCGTCTCTTGATATTCAACATCGATCACGATGATATGGTGAAGCCATGTATTTTGCATCGTAGTAACTATTCTATTATGAACTTTACCAAATGCCCAGTATGAAACGCAGTATATAGAAAATACGTAGTCACTATATGTTCATTAAGCATTATTAACAGAAGAAAATATGCGAGAAGCAAACCTGAGGTCTAAATCTCAGAAGTACCCTACGCTTTGTCACAGCGCTACAGAGAACATACATGGAAGGCAGTATATTTAATAATGCGTACAACTTGCTGTAGCGGCTACACAACTGTATTGTGTATGGTGTAAACAAGGCGGTGTGCCTTGTAGGACTTAGAAAAATTTGGCATTCAAGACATGTCTCGTTTTTTTGTCCACGGGTGTACATATTTTGTGTAATACGTTTTCGTCTATTGATTAACGTTTACCAGTTGTATTCGATTATGCAAACTTTCACCGGAATGAAGATTTCGCAGGCTATTCCCAGAAAATTCAAGATATACGTTTTATTTGTTATATAAATATATATTTTTAATATATGGTATTTTAATAAAAATCGTTGGTCATTTTTCAAAAATAAAAAATTTGAAAAATCTTCCATGTAAAGAGTACTTTGGGGTGGGAAATTTTCCTGAAATCTGCGGGTCAAGTATTTGGAAGGTAATGGACCTAAATACCAATTTTATTGTTTATCCGACTTTTCGTTTTTGAGTTATGCTGTTCAAACGCACATTGATCTTTTTATAAAAAGGTATTTTTATCCAGGGTCCCTTAAAACGTGTATTTCCGGTGAAATTTCGGTATCGAATTCTTTGTTGAATCCAATAACTTTCTACCTACTATGTACGTGGTAGAGAAGTAAAAACTGTCTTTGATGAGCAATTTAAGTTACTTATTTCCGAGATTTGATTTATGGGCAAAACTGACAACTTATAATAACTCTTTGTCAATAAATTAGTATAAATATTGATCTTAACACTCTGAAAAAGTAAAAAATGGTCATAATTTGTGAAAGATGCAAAGGCCTGTAAACATTTCTTAGCTACAAAGTTCCGTCCATTTCTCGCACTTCTGCAAATAATATTCTTTACGTTCACGCTTGGCCGAATAGCGAATAGTTGCTTTCAAATCCTTTTCTTTTATCTGTCAAAGTACGCGCAGAGGAGCCAACGTGCAACATAGTTGATAGTATATCTTTTTTGTGTTTTCCTTTTTTCAGAACAGCCACATTTCAGCCATGCTCAATCTCAGTGTAGGATTCTTTCACGCGGACGTGTGATAATTGTGATGAGTGATGCTAACAGCTTTGATTAAGATGTTTTTCTTGCATTAATGACTTTATCTGCCGCAGGTTGCATCCCAAAGAAATATTTCTCACTCATAGGAATTGTTTTAATGGTTTTCCGACCTTAGCCTCCTCCACTACTCCTTATCTTACGAGTATGTAGTTCACTTAGAACATATCTCTTTGTGGCTGCTTTTTTTTTCTACAAGAGCGAGATTTTTCTTCTTGGTAATCCCTGAATTCAGCACCATTAGAATGCATGATGAGATTTCATTTTCATCTTTTCCAGCCACAGTCTCATTCCATTTTCACATATAAGACTGTAATGTACCATCCACAGAAACACCAAATTTGTAACAAGATAACGCAGTGATATAACTTGCTCTAAATCAATCGCTATGCAACGCGTATTACCTTGAGGGAGCTGAGATGAGCTGATATTATTTTTAAGACTATGTGCCTCCTCAGCCTTCCCATGATGCCTCTCAAAATCTACCCTTGAATGCTGAAAACCTCGTTTATTATACATTCAGTCCATTTTAGGTTTTGCAGGTATTCTTCCTAGGCCTCTGGAATGAAAAATGAGGATATTCCTTCAAAAATTCTCTACGATGGTATATGGAGCTGACCATTGTTTTAAGAAACTTCGTTATAAAGTGTGAATAGAATCGGGATATATTTAGACCTGGACTTAAATATTCTCTTAGATCTTGTCCTGCTATAACACTAGTCTGCATGATATCTGATGACTGAAAACCAAATGATTCTGACTCACTTTTTATGCTGATTTCAGAACTTTTAGTTTTTTTTCTATCACGTACAGTGTTTTCACAATTTCACTTCAAAAATATAGAGATATTGCTTCCGCCATTACACATAAAATTGGGCTTGATGAAGAAATTTGTAAGGGCTCTGCCACAGCATGGACCCTGCTCCAAGTATCTTTCCAAGAAGTGTCCCCTAAATACGTAAGACAAATTAAAGGCTGGAATTTTTGTTGGTCCTGAAATAAAGAAACTGATGAAGGATGACGATTTTGAGAAGACAAAGAATGAGAGAGAAATATAAGCATGAACCGCCTTCCGATCAGTTACTGAAAACTTTTTAGGCAATAACAAAGATCCTAATTACAAGGCCATTGTCGAAACAATGTTGGAAAACTTAACGAAGATGGGTTTTAACATGGGAATAAAGGTGCAATTTCTACAGTCACATATCGACTACTTTCCAGAAAATCTGGGACATTATAGTGAAGAGCACGGTGAATGTTTTAAAATCTGGGACATTATAGTGAAGAGCAGGGTGAATGTTTTCATCAAAATATTAAGGAAATGGAGAGGAGGTACCAGGGGAGATGGAATGAAGCTATGATGGCCGACTACTGTTAGATGTTCAGGAGGGACAGTCATCTTCAAGGATCTGCAAGGAAGTCAAAGAAGAGAAAGTTTGAACAAGATTAAATGAAACACTTTGGCTTCTTGTTTTGTTAAAATGTAGTCATGAAATAAACTAGGGGAGTTGTTGAGAGTATACTTAAAATGTTTCTTGAATAAAAACTTACCTTGTGTGAAATGGTATTTGAATACTTTTCTACGCTCATTAGTAAAATTGTCAAAACATTACTTATTTTGTGTAAAAACCTGACGTGATAGAAAAAAACGGAAGTTATTTCTGGAATCAGCATAAAAACTTCATTCAAGAACACCTACTTTTAAGGAAACATCTGACAAAAAGTTTGAAAATGTAGACTAGTGTAATGGATTACTTCTCGAGGGATAGACAGTATGTGCTGCTTTACAAGTGTTCTGATTTTTCTGGTGATTTTCTTCTATTTTATTAACATTTCATGCTTTTTTCCCATCTGCAAATATATCCACGATATTCAGTTCTTCAAACAGAATTGAGCTTTATCGGCGATAGTTTTCAGAATTTTCATAATTCTGTTTCTTCGGCGTTGAACTGGTATAAATCATACATCCCATAAGATATGTAGACTGTGTCGAATAATCTTGATTATTGAATTCTGAAAATAACTTCATTTGCAACTCAGGTCACTGCATTGTAATATTCATTTATGTAGCACCCAAAGTAAAGAGAAACGCGCTAGATTAAAGATTTGCCACGATTGCATTATAATATAAATAAGCTGTATCATCTAGATTCTAAAAGTAACTATGAATCCACATACTTTATAAACATGTAATATCTATAAATTTCTTTACACTTCGTATACAACTCTTACCACCACTGAGGGAGATTTCTTGGCTGTGCATCCTTATTATTTATTGTTTTGTAACACAAGCCCTTTGTCTTTCAATATTCATTTCGAAACAAAACGCTTACATTTCCTACTCATATTACTTTCATCAGCTATTGTCTAAAACTCTTCACAATGTATCAGAATGTCAAAATATCATAGATATACTATTCTCACATTATTTGCAACTAATTATGCATTTATACTGACCTTTAAGTTAGTAGGATTATGATTAGAACTTGTGGCAGTATTTTATATCACAACAATGTAAATTCCAGAGTGATTGTAGTATAAATAAGCATTATTGTATGACAATGATTTGAGATGTTTGTTAATTATAAGCATTGTTAGAAAATAAGTTTACACGGCCTCACTGAAACTGACAATAAGAGCGGGCAACAATGAGCGAGGGGGTGAGTTGTTTATTAATTAGAAAAGGCAAGCAAATGACGTCAGATTAGCGCGCTTTTCTGTAGAAATGGAGAGAATATCTTCCCTAGGGCATATGTGTCCGTAATCTTGATTGGATATAAACATAGACGCTAATGTTGGCGAGTTTTATTAACCAATAGCAGCTCGGTTATATGTTTAGGCATATTCGGGTGAGGGAGTATAAATTCCGTGCCAGAGACGGGTAACGCGCAGTTTGACAGAATAATTCACAAGGCAAACGTCGTTCAGTCCAACAGAAGGATTCGCGGGTAATACGTCGTTCAGTCCAACCGAATCATACAAAGGTTATGTCGCACAGTTTAAGAGAATCGTTCACGCGTTATACATCGCGCAATTCTACAGAATCTCTCGCTCGTAAAGTTAAGTTATAAATGTGAAATACGCGAATTAATAATGTGCAGTAAATAAGTGATTATAGTGATATTAGAAAATATAACAGTTTCAGTCGGGCGTGTATCAAGAGTCAATATGTGAAATTAATTAAAAGTGACGGCAATAAAAGTGTAAAAACAAATTCTTTTATCTGTGTTATCTCTAGTAACAACTCCTTTCCGTTTACACACCCTGTTCAAGAGATATGCTAGACTGAGTAGTAATAATAGTTAGCCGGAGGACAAAGAACCCAAATTCAAACTATTAATATAATAACAGGCGCCCAGCAATAGATAACACGAAGTTACCGCGACAAATTGGCTCCCATACGTTGTGCAGATAAACATGAAGCATTTTCCAACTACCAACAAATATTCTACTTCAAACTACACTAGGGAGGAGACACCTAGCACCTCGACCTACACGGGGATCATTTATGCATACACCCCGGGGAGGAACGGATGAGATGAAGGAAACTCAGGAGACATATGGGCCGGAGCACCGGCCCACGCAGCGACAGAGACGAGTAGAGGTCGCTAACGGTTACAAGCTTCACCACCCAGTAGGAAAGCGCTTAAGGGTCCATTCACAATGAAATCTAAGCGCAAGACTTTGCATTCATGTTAATTAATGGAAGCATTCACAAAGAGACACGCAACGCAAGAGTTAGCAAACTCCACACTTTTTGCTTGCGTTGCGTGCATAGAGGAAGAATTCTGCATTTCTTTCTCTTTGCATTGCCTGCTGTTCAACAGCAGATGATCGCGATGCGAGACTTTAGCCGTCTAATGTACATGCGTGCACTCTTCCATTAGGCCGTGACACACAAATTGTGGGTCACCATCTCTCATTTCTCTCATGAGGTTACGGTAGTGTCTTTACTGAATCCTCTTTCATTAATGGATGAACCTGCCATCTGTGCCTAGATTTCTTGGCTCAGGTGCAAGAGATAATGAACATTGCATTAATACAACTTGTGCAGCTGTATCATCACATGTATAACTTGCTGCAGTTTCCGGACATTATTCCATACGCGGGAAGGAGGTATGGAATTTTAAGAAACTTACGGAATCGGATTTTTTTAATACGCAGAGTTGATTGTGTAGTATCCTGAGTTCTTAAATTGTGTAGTTGTTGCTTTATCGAAAACATTGGGCCCTTCTTGGCGACCGCTTGCTTTTGCGTAAATCTTGTCAGAATATATTGCGAACGTGATGAAAAAAAAATATGGCTAATGGAGTGTCGCGAAGCAAGGAAAATGTAGCTAAAGTGGATCATTCGAGTTTAGACGCGCAGATCCTAAGGCTGTTCTGTGCCTACGGCTACGCCCTGCCGTCGGTCCATAGTTGCGGTCCTTGTGGCTTAGGGCCCAGTATATTACAATTTTGGCAGCTGAATGCCAACGACAGCAGCGCTAACATGATGCAAATGCGTGTGTTACATATTGATAGCAAAAGTGCTCATTACCCACATACGGAATAATGGCCCTGTTTCCATAGTACTTTAAATGTTTTGAGCAAACAGTCGTGATGTCACTAACGCTACGGGCGGCTGTTGGACGTATGTATATATATATACATATATATGTATTTTTGTTTTGTGACCTACTTATTTATAAAATATTGAGTGAAATTTCTTATTTTGTGTTGTTGGTTATATTATTCTATTTGAAACTTACGGTGTACTCGGAACATTTCCGCAGTTAGTTTAACGATCTAGAAGCCCAGGCAAACTTCTTGCGTTACAACTACGGCTACATTGTGAATGGGTTCCCTCACGTCTGCGCTTATGCTGCATTCCGTTAGTGCTTACATTTCATTGTGAATGAAGCCTAAGGCAGCCCTCACAAGTCAGATGCCTCACCGGCGTCCCCCCAGCGGAGATCGGAGAAAGCTCGACCCAACAGCAGAGAATCGAGCGGCCTCCACCTGACGGGGCGGAGAAGAGGTCCCAACACGCAAGTCATCTGCGCCATCTCTCCGTAGTCGTCTGATACACAGCCCCGGAGCCAATCTGTAACGAGAATGATGGAATCAGAGGGAATGAGGGAGGAGAAATTCGGAGGAGACAATGCGCCTTCCTAGCATTCGCCTAGTAAAAAATAATATAAACAATTTTATAAATTTGAAATTATATCGAATTGCACGGTTGGATTTGTATTTTCATCAATTAAGTATAGAATTCGTAGAGAAGTTAAGGCAGTAAAAATTAATACCCCTGGTTTCTATCTTTAATTTTGTTAAATATTGTGCCATTTTCGCCCCTTCCACAAGTTCAATTATGACTTACTAGCAGAAGGACATATTCAAGACGACGCGGCTTGGGCGTCGGAGTATGTCTTTGGCAACTGAAGTCGCCAATAGTGAGGCCGCAGCACTGCAACGGAGAAATGGAAAACTATTCATCTTGACCAGGGGCTTGAGGGTCTTGGCACGAAGAGTAGAGAGAGACGTTCGGAGGTACGCCATCCGGTAGCGCGTAACACCGAATGTAATTCAAGGTCTACTGTTTTTCGGCCTAGTAGAAATTTATATAACAACAGCTTTGGTGAGTAACTCTTCAAAATTGTTTAATTTGAAGTGCTATGTGCACAGGGCAAGCAGACAAATGAGAGATGGCTATAACGTTGTTTGTATAATATAACGAAATTTTCTTACCTGGGGGAAAGCAAGATATCACGTTGTCAATACGTCATAAATTGAAATGTTACAATATTTTTCAAGAATTGAAACACAAGTCAATACGCATTATATATCATTAATCATGTAGCAATTACGAGGTAACATAAGTATTTAAAATGGAGATATTGTCGTAGTTTAGTTAAACTTTATTCCTACCTACCGAGTAGGGTAATTCCTTATTCAGGGCTTCCTTCACATGTTTACGCACATTTAGAACTGGGTTACGGGCTAGGTAGAAATAAACAAATGTAGCAATCTGTTAAATTACTTCTAATGATAAAGCCGAAAAATGGACCAGAAAGATTCGGCCGCGGGAATTTAACGTACGACCTCCTGAATGTGGGCCACATATGCAACCGCTTGAGCCATCCTGCTCGGTTTAAACTAGTAGAAAACCCACAATATAACAAAAACATTTCGTAAAAACTTTACTATTTACATCATACACAAGCAACAGCACTGTTTACAGGAAATAGAGAGAGATTAAAACATGAATTTCACATTAAATTGTACCGCTTCTACTCCCCCTCCCTGTGCGTTGGACATGTTGCCAGCAGGAACACCCAGGAACATTGTATGATGTCATTCCTGATCTAGCTGTGGTAGAACGACATAAGGTCGTCCACGGCTACTATTGGTTGGCTTGTCTACGTCAGCGATTGCAGCGCTCTCCTAGACGTGTGAAGGAACCAAGCCCCCGGACAGGAACAGCCGGGAGTCATTAACGAGAGACGGAGTGAGCAGACACCAGAGCACCTAGCTCAGCTTTTGACTTCGACGAGATTTTGGGTACCTTGACCACGGGTAATGTTTCGGACATTCAAAATTCTATCATGTGTTCTTGGTACGCAATTCAAAATTTACTCTTTTACCCTTGGTGCTAAATTCTTTCAACTAGCGGGAAAAACATTTTTTTCAATACCTATTTTGTATTCATACTGCACTTGCAGCTTAAGAAAGTAAAATACTTACGAATCAGGGCCTATTGCAAAACAGACTAAACATTGTAACGAAAGGTGAAAGAGAAAACATTAAAATGCTTGTACTTGAAACGTGTTAACTTTAAGGCTGCTAAATGATAAAGAAATTGCAAGCTTCATTGAAATTTACAAGATTGTTAAATATACGACAGTAAACAGTTACTATTTCTACACCAATCCACACCTCAGGACTAAGCGAACATTTCAAGTGTGGTGGTTGAATGGGCCAAGCAGCTCCATCACATATGTGTACTGGGTAATTGCAAGTTATTTCTTGTTATAATGCATTACATAATTTTAGCGGTTTTTATACCCTTCATTATTCTTATGAGAAGGCCTGTGGTCTTAGTACCACTGCTCTCTCGGTGATCTTAAGAACTCCGTAGAATCTTCTTTGAACTTAGCTGGATAATATGTAATATTCCTCGGCACTTTGCACCTTTATAATGCTAAGTATCCAAATGTGTATGTTCTCTTTCCTTCTGAGCTTAAGACAAAAGTTCAATTGGCCACGCAACAAGACAACCACTGTTGTTCCGTAATTCTCCTTACTTCTGTATATATTGTCCCGGCCGGGCTGAGCTAGCCTTACCTAACACCAAACAAAGCTAGGCCCGTAATAAGGACATTGGGTTCGCTCTCGTGGATAGAGCAAGTAACATAACAGAGAACCTAACAGAGATAACTAGCAAATATTACGTATTTGGTAATTTCAAGCAAGTTATACAAACATATACAAGATATCACACGTGGAGTCTGAAACCCAAGAAATGCAGACCTCACTTGGCAGCATATAATACAAAAAAAAGATCGAGAAATAAAAACTCTTAGTCTAAATAATCCAGCTGGCAGCAGGATAGGTTTGGCTCCAGTACCTTACCAATCATCCAATGCCAAGGCCTAAAGGAGTAATATAGATGGATCCTAATTTCTAGCTCTGCAAAATCTCGTTGGCATAGTAGTATCGATTAACCCCATCATGCCAGCAAATAGTCCTTGTTGTCTTTTGCCAAACTAAAATATAATTTTCAGTGGAGAGTGTTCCGGAGTCAAATTTGCGGCATTTCTGCGGCGGGTCTGATTTATCGAGCACCTTGGCTGTGCACCACGGAGCAATGAGTTGATGGTTCCTATTCTAAACTGTAAAGCCTGCTGCATAGTTGCCTGGAACCAAAAGGAAATGAAAACCAGAAGGTGAGCACGTCGTGCTCAATCAATTATCAAAAAAACGGGACAGCAATCCTAGCCTTAATTCAACAATTGTAGTTTATCGTTATCTAAGCATATTCAGCAATAAGTCGAGAGTAGAATTCAAAAACAGAGAAAGGGTATGAGCGTTTGGGAATTTTAAGTTGCGGTATGAAGGCATTTCGATTAGTGTACCGATAAAATGCAAAATCACTTTTCTTTTTGTCTGGATTCAGGTTTACCAACTTTGATATTGAATAAAATAAATACTTTTAGATATCAATATGGTTACTATTCTCACCGTTTGTGATTCCTTTTCATCTTCAGAGATTGGTCTTCTTGGAACATTTCATCCTAAAGAAAACCTTCAAACTGGTCTCTTCACTGCATAACTGGTCTTCCGCTTGTTCTTAGTCCTCTTTGGATTTATGTTTGAAACTATATTAGGTATCTATTTGTTTCTATTCTGTCTACATGGTCAAGCCATTTTGATCGGTATTCGTCAATTTTGTCTAGGATATTAAAGAAGCTTCAGTGTCATTCCTAATGGCATCTTGATATGATCAATCCTTCGGTAACCAAAAGGTGCTCGTAGAAATCGCATTTCTGCTACTTGCATTTCGTCGTCGATGTCCCTTTGTCAGGGCAAGTATCCAGATCCATAGAGGACTGTACATGCAGTCGTCCTCCGTGGACTTAGTGGTACCGTGCTAGCCTCTAGTTCCTAGGGTCGTGGGTTCAAACCCAGTGGAGGGCGATGATTTTTTTTCGGGAAGGGAAGTAAAGCCGGTAGTCCCGTGTCGTATACTTACGGCACGTAAAAGAACCTCAAGCCTGATAAAGAGGCCTCTGAGCATAATTACCAGTCTTTCACGCCCCATATACAATGGGACGCTAAGGACCATAGTAGTTAAAGAGCGTCCATAAATAAAACTCAATTTAATTTGTACGTGCAGTCGTTGTTTTTAGATTTTAAATTGTTTCACATTTAGTTTTCTTGAGAGTAGGTTATTTAGAAGAGAGCTGGGTCACTTTTTTGCGTTTATATGGGAAAGGATAGGGAAAACGAGGGTGGATGCGGAGGGCCAAGGAGGAAAATGCGTTTATATGGGCGAGATAGGGAATACGAGGACTGACGCTAGGCAAGACAGCGACAGAAGGAGGGGGATGCGCTTTATATGAGACAGATAGAGAATACGTGGAGAGGTGCTAGGCTAGACAGAGGCTGAGAGTAGAGTATGCGTTTATATGTATGTGAGGTATAGGAGCAGGAGGAGCGGTGCTAGGCTAGACAGAGGTTGAGTAGCGTATGGGTTATATGAGAGAGGTAGGGAACAGGAGGAGAGGTGTTAGGCTAGCCAGAGGTTGAGGAGTAGAGTATGGTTTATATGAGAGATATAGGAAAAAGAGGAGGGGTGTTAGGCTAGACAGAGGTTGAGGAGTGGAGTATGGTTTATATGAGAAGTATAGGAAAACGAGGAGAGGTATTAGGTTAGGAGAATTGAGTATGTGTTTATAAGAAGATACGAGAAAACGGAGAGATCCTATTATAGGATAGACAGGTGTTTAAAGCTAGAATGTGTTTTATATGAGCGGTATAGGAAACCAAAGAGAGATGCTCAGCTAGACAGGGAACAGGAGAGGAATGCGCTTTATGAGAGGTAGGGGATACGGGGAGTGGTGTTAGGCTAGACAGAGGTTGAGAAGAGTATGCGTTTATATGTATGAGAAGTATAGGAACAGGAAGAGGGGTGTTAGGCTAGACAGAGGTTGAGGAGTAGAATATAGTTTATATGAGAGGTATAGGAAAACGAGGAGAGGTGTTAGGCTAGACAGAGGTCGAAAATAGAGTATGGTTTATATGAGAGGTATAGGAAAACGAGGAGAGGAGTTAGACTAGACAGAGGTCGAGGAGCAGAGTATGGTTTATATGAGAGTCATAGGAAAACGAGAGAGGTGTTAGGCTAGACAGAGCTAGAGGAGTAGAGTATGGTTTATATGAGAGGTATAGGAACAGGAGGAGAGGTGTTAGGCTAGACAGATACTAAAGGAGTAGCAATATGGGTTTATATACAGGAGAGATAGGGAATAGGAGGTGCTAGACCTTGAAGCGACTTTAGAAGTGAACTTCATGGAAAACTGTTTCATGTCAATGTTCTAGACATGTGCATCACGTAACCCATTCAGGGAAGAGGTGACCAGCAAAGGGAAAAACGTGACCAGCAAAGGGAAAAACGTGACCAGCAAAGGGAAAAAGGTGACCAGCAAAGGGAAAAATGTGACCAGCAAAGGGAAAAATGTGACCAGCAAAGGGAAAAAGGTGACCAGTAAAGGGAAAAATGTGACCAGCAAAGGGAAAAAAGGTGACCAGCAAAGGGAAAAAGGTGACCAGCAAAGGGAAAAAGGTTACCAGCAAAGGGAAAAAGGTGACCAGCAAAGGGCAAAACGTGACCAGCAAAGGGAAAAAGGTGACCAGCAAAGGGAAAAACGTGACCAGCAAAGGGTAAAATGTGACCAGTAAAGACAAAAATGTGACCAGCAAAGGGAAAAAACGTGACCAGCAAAGGGAAAAACGTGACCAGCAAAAGGAAAAAGGTGACCAGCAAAGGGAAAAAGGTGACCACCAAAGGGAAAAATGTGACCAGCAAAGGGAAAAAGGTGATCAGCAAAGGGAAAAAGGTGACCAGCAAAGGGAAAAAGGTGACCAGCAAAGGGAAAAATGTGACCAGTAAAGGGAAAAATGTGACCAGCAAAGGGAAAAAGATGATCAGCAAAGGGAAAGATGTGACCAGCAAAGGGTAAAATGTGACCAGTAAAGGGAAAAATGTGACCAGCAAAGGGAAAAAGATGATCAGCAAAGGGAAAAATGTGACCAGCAAAGGGTAAAATGTGACCAGCAAAGGGAAAAACGTGACCAGCAAAGGCAAAAAGGTGATCCACAAAGGGAAAAGGGTAGGGGAAAGGTGACCCTCACACGGGAAAAGATAACCCACTCACACTAACAGGTAAGTAATTCAGTTAGTATCACGGGATGGGAGGTCCCGGGAAGCGGATATAGCATAGTTCCGTATGATGTTACAGGTAATTCAGAGAGTATCGTAGGTATTTAGGATAATTCAAGTAACATAGGTGTTTAGAGTCACTCAGCTAGTATCACAAGAGGCTAAATTCCAGGGTCAGGACGTATCATAGATGCATATTTTTCACAGGCAATTCAGCTAGTATCGGAGGGCATTTAAGCTAATTCAGCTGGTATTACAAGAGGCGGACTGCATCATAGCAGTGTATGATTTCACTGGTCATTCAGCTAGTATCGTAGGTATTTAGGCTAATTCATCTAGTATCACAGGAGGATAGATTCCAGGGGTTGGGTATAGCATAGTTTCGTATTTCACAGGTAACTCAGCTAGTATCGTAGGTATTTAGCATAATTCAAGTGTCATAGGTGTTTAGAGTAATTAAGCTAGTATCACAGAAGGATAGATTCCAGGGGTTGGGTATAGCATAGTTTCGTATTTCACAGTTAACTCAGCTAGTATCGTAGGTGTTTAGCATAATTCAAGTGTCATAGGTGTTTAGAGTAGTTAAGCTAGCATTACAGGAGGGTGGGTTCCAGGGTCGGTTATAACGTAGTTTCGTATTTTACAGATAGTTCAGGTAATATCTTAAGTATTTGGGTAATCAGCATAGTTTCACAGATACTCGTGATAATTTCGATCAGAGATTTGTAGCACAGCTATTTAAGGTAAATGCAGGTGATTCAGGTTGTATCAATGGTATTTGAGTCATTTTAACAGATAATTCATCTAGTATCATTGATATTTGGGACAAACCAGATAGTATCACAGGTGATCGTGCTAATTTAGGACAGGAATTCGTATCAGAGCTAGTTAAGGTAATTTCACATGATTCGGCTAGTATCACAGGTATTTAAGTCATTTTAACAGGTAATTCAACTAGTATCACAGGTACTCATGGTAATATAGAGAGTAATTAGATCATAAACATTTCTCGTCCAACGTTACAACAATTTATATACTATTTTCTAAATCTTACAAACTTATTATATGTTAAACAGCTATAAACTGCAGGGATAAACTGCATATGGTTCACAAATTAAAAAGCTTTGCGTCAACATACCTTTATTTCAGTTCGTTGTAGATGCCTCTCCCCTTTTATCTAGGCCTCAGACTAGCACTAGGATTGCTCCTAATGGCAGGGTTACCACCTTCCCTTCCATCTTCTTCTTTCTTCATCAGATGTCTGCTAGTTGCATACACAGCACACGGATAAACTTCATTTTTAAGATTGTAGACTCACGAGAAAATCTTCATCTTCGACTTAAATTCTCTTAAGCACTGCTTGTAATACTGTAATGTCCATACGCATAGGTAGTTATTCCATCCTCAGCAATAATTCTTTTATCATCAAAGGGATTCAATGTAATTTTATTCACTTGCACTGTGGTAACAGCATGCTTTCGTGATAGGATTAGATTCATGGGCGTTCTGATGATTTCACAGGTTTTAAGACAGTCTGTATAGCTGTCAAACGAAATGTACTGCTTAATAGTGCTACGTTTTATACCTTTAATCTTTTTTATCATTGATCCTTGAATATCTAAGGCATACATCTTAGGACGTAGTCCAACAAAGCGCAGGATGATTTTGCTATTAGCCTCATCTTTAAATTTTCCCAATACCTTCTTGTTCTGAGTAGAGTAACATATATGGTTGGCAGGGTAATCAGCTGTATCGAGATGCTCAAGAAAACGTAGCTTGTCCTGGTACACATCTTCAGTTGTAACACGATGAATGAACGAATCAGTGTCCATATACATAAGCTTCAGATTTTCAGCTCCATAATAAGGCAACAACACGTCGTAATGATAGTGATACATTAATGTCTTGGAGATGTCCAATACACTCATACCAATGTATATAGGCTTGTTGAATACAATCTGACGAGAGGTCATATGTACAGCAGCTACAATGATAGCAGCAATAGATCCTGCAGCTACAGAAACATCAGCCGCAGCCTTGACAATAGCTGTAACAGAAGCAAATACAATAGCTACCGTAGCAGATACAGCAGCTGTACGACAATAGATGTAACAGATCTTACAGCTGTAGCAACATCTGCTACAATAACAGCAGCGACAGACACCAGTTACATAACAGCTGTAGGAGCAGCAGCTAATCCAGCAGCTATAGATTTAGCACTCTTAGCAATAGCAAGCATCACAGCAAAGATATTCCAGCTGTAGCTTCACCCACCACAGCAACAGCAGTCATCACTCCAGCTGTAACATCAAATACGAGAGCTGAAGTAGTAGATACAACACTGTAACACCAGCTACAGCAATAACAGTATCAGATCAGGTAGCTGTAACAGCATTAGACATAGTCAGCACAATACCTATAACAGAAGCAAATACAGCAGCTATCGTAGCAGATACAGAGACTGTACAACAATAGCTGTAACAGACCCCACAGCTGTAGCAGCATCTGCTATAACAATAGCAGTAGCCGTCGCATTACATAACAACTGCAGCAGCAGCTAGAGATTTAGCAGTGTTAGCAATAGCAAGCATCACAGCAATGATATTCCAGCTGTAGATTCCCCTACCACAGCAACAGCAGTCATCACAACAACATCAACAGTAAATACGACAGATGTAGTAGCAGATACAGCATCTATAGCAACAGCAGCTACAACGATAGCAGCAATAGATCCTGCAGCTGTAGCAGCATTAGACACAATCAGCACAATAGCTGTAGCAAAAGCAAATACAATTACTATCGTAGCAGATACAGCAGCTGTACAACAATAGATGTAACAGATCCTACAGCTGTAGCAACATCTGATACAATAATAGCAACGACAACAACCGGTTACATTACAGCTGTAGCAGCAGCAGCTAATCCTATTTTTTGTTCAAATGTAGCAGCTTTATCAGTTAGTTCATTGCTTCATTAAACAAGGATTGTAAGGGTAGACGTCTCTTCCCTTTATATAGGCCTGAGACTAACACTAGTATTTGCTCCTAATGACAATGGTTACCGCCTCCCCTTTCCATCTTCTCCTTTCTTCACCATTTGTCTGCTATGTGAATACACAGCGTATGAGTAAACTTTAATTTTTTAACATTGTAGACTCGCGGAGATCATCAAAGGGATTCAATGTAATTTTATTCACTTGCACAGTAGTAGCAGCGTGCTTTCATGATAAGATTAGATTCATAGGCGTTCTGATGATTTCACAGGTTTTAAGACAATCAGTATAACTCTCAAATGTAAAGTACTGCTTAATAGCACTACGTTTATACCCTTAATCTTTTTATCATTGAGCCGTGGATATCTAAGGCATACATCTTAGCTCGTAGTCCGACAAAGCGCTGGATGATTTTACCATTAGCCTCATCTTTAGATTTCCCAAGCACTTTGTTTAGAGCTGAATAGCATATATAGTTGACAGGGTAATCAGCTGTATCCAGATGCTCAAGTAAACGTAACTTGTCCTGGTACACATATTCAGTCATCACACGATGAATGAACGAATCAGTGTCCATATACATGAGCTTCAGGTTTTCAGATCCATAATATGGCAGCAACACATCATAATGATAGTGGTACATTAATGTCTTGGAGATATCCAACACACTCATACCGATGTATATAGGCTTGTTGAACACGATCTGACGAGAGGCCATATGCACAGCAGCTAGATTGACGGCATATATTGTTCGATCGATAAACGTAGGCTTGACGATCAGCTTCTCTAGAGTCTTCTAATTTATCACCAGTCGTATATCCATACGATCAGGCAGATTCTCCATAGTTTTTCCAAACATGACGTTGTTAAAGAGCTGTAGACGTCCTTCTCGAAATCATTTGCAGCTTATTGTAGTAGCCTGTTGTTAACTTCCACATAAGGTTTTAACCACTGTGACTGTTGGAATTGCAGCACACGATGGATTTTTTTAGTCGTAACCCATGATTAAGAGCTTGCTTCAAAGCCATGTAATGTACTACATACTTCTTTCGAGGTCCAAGACGAGGTATCAGTTTCTTTGTATATGATTTGAATGGTTTCGTACACTCAGGCAGGAAAGGTAGATCGTTAAGTTCTATAGGATGCTCGATGTCTATGACGTCACACCCAGAGACAGGATGTCTGGCAGTATCAAACACGTTTAAACTCGTCTCGTAACTACCTCTATATGCGGTCACACCAACAAGAGAAGTATTCCCACACGCTCATTCAGTCAGATGTTTACATTCAAAGCCTACCACCACCACCATCACCGCTACCACTATCCATTGCACCAAGGTTAATTCAAGCTCTATTACCACAATGCTTAAAAGTAAAAGCTTAAAAGGTAACTTAAAAGATTTTCCCCCTTATTTACTTAAATGTATGTATATACTACATTATTTCATGTTTTCATTCCCTTTTCAATTCTTCTTTTCCATCTTCTTTTAGAAAACCCAATTACATTTCACTACAATCACGAGAAAAGCAATTTTTCCAGAGTTACAGAGATTCTAAGCTTCTAGAATCGAACTAGGTAATACTTTTAATAAATGTGTTTTTAGTAATTTAGCTTCCCCGCATCAGCATCTACCATTTAATCTTTACTCGAACCTGATAGGATTCATAGGCTTGAAGATATATGAAATCACCACTTCGGGATTAGATCTGAGTACTTTAAAGTAGTTATTGTCATGAAAACAATATTTAGGGACTAGGTACTCTGTTTACTTTATATCTAACGTGTCTGTCTAAATTAAATTACGAGTTATTAAATTTGTAACTAAATTCCATTGAATCAGTATTCGAACCCAGAACACCAGGAACAAAATAATTTATAATATGAGTTTGCTATGTTAAACAAAGCTGTATGCAGTTACAGCATCAAACTAAGCGATATATTCTAGTGTACAGAGGAAAATTAAGGAAGTCATTAAAAGATGGGGAATCGAACTAAGTACAACTGATTAGCAATTATATACATCGTTAATTGTCCATCATAAGAGCTATCAACTATGCTTTAGTGCACTGCTCTACCTCACACAGTTCCCGAGATAATAAATATTTAAAAATCGCCCTGGGTTCGATCCTTAATTTTTAAATCTTTATTATCTCGGGACCTATGTGAGATAGAGCAGTGGACTAAAGCATAATTGATAGCTCTTATGATGGACAATTAACGATGTATATAATTGCTAATCAGTTGTACTTAGTTCGATTCCCCATCTTTTAATGACTTACTTAATTTTCCTCTGTACACTAGAATATATCTCTTAGTTTGATGCTGTAACTGCATACAGCTTTGTTTAACATAGCAAACTCATATTATAAATTATTTTGTTCCTGGTGTTCTGGGTTCGAATACTGATTCAATGGAATTTAGTTACAAATTTAATAACTCATAATTTAATTTAGATTGACACGTTAAGTATAAAGTAAACAGAGTACCTAGTCCCTAAATATCGTTTTCATGACAATAACTACTTTAAAGTACTCAGATCGAATCCCGAAGGGGTGATTTCTTATATCTTCAAGCCTATGAATCCTATCAGGTTCGAGTAAAGATTAAAGGGTAGATGCTGATGCGGGGAAGCTAAATTACTAAAAACACATTTATTAAAAGTATTACCGAGTTCGATTCTAGAAGCTTAGAATCTCTGTAACTCTGGAAAAATTGCTTTTCTCGTGATTGTAGTGAAATGTAATGGTTTTTCTGAAAGAAGATGGAAAAGAAGAATTGAAAAGGGAATGAAAACATGAAATAATGTAGTATATACATACATTTAAGTAAATAAGGGGGAAAATCTTTTAAGTTACCTTTTAAGCTTTACTTTTAAGCATTGTGGTAAGAGAGCTTGAATTAACCTTGGTGCAATGGATAGTGGTAGCGGTGATGGTGGTGGTGGTAGGCTTTGAATGGAAACATCTGACTGAATGAGCGTGTGGGAATACTTCTCTTGTTGGTGTGACCGCATATACAGGTAGTTACGAGACGAGTTTAAACGTGTTTGATACTGCCAGACATCCTGTCTCTGGGTGTGACGTCATAGACATCGAGCATCCTATAGAACTTAACGATCTACCTTTCCCGCCTGAGTGTACGAAACCATTCAAATCATATACAAAGAAACTGATACCTCGTCTTGGACCTCGAAAGAAGTATGTAGTACATTACATGGCTTTGAAGCAAGCTCTTAATCATGGGTTACGACTAAAAAAATCCATCGTGTGCTGCAATTCCAACAGTCACAGTGGTTAAAACCTTATGTGGAAGTTAACAACAGGCTACTACAATAAGCTGCAAATGATTTCGAGAAGGACGTCTACAGCTCTTTAACAACGTCATGTTTGGAAAAACTATGGAGAATCTGCCTGATCGTATGGATATACGACTGGTGATAAATTAGAAGACTCTAGAGAAGCTGATCGTCAAGCCTACGTTTATCGATCGAACAATATATGCCGTCAATCTAACTGCTGTGCATATGGCCTCTCGTCAGATCGTGTTCAACAAGCCTATATACATCGGTATGAGTGTGTTGGATATCTCCAAGACATTAATGTACCACTATCATTATGATGTGTTGCTGCCATATTATGGATCTGAAAACCTGAAGCTCATGTATATGGACACTGATTCGTTCATTCATCGTGTGATGACTGAAGATGTGTACCAGGACAAGTTACGTTTACTTGAGCATCTGGATACAGCTGATTACCCTGTCAACTATATATGCTATTCAGCTCTAAACAAAGTGCTTGGGAAATCTAAAGATGAGGCTAATGGTAAAATCATCCAGCGCTTTGTCGGACTACGAGCTAAGATGTATGCCTTAGATATCCACGGCTCAATGATAAAAAGATTAAGGGTATAAACGTAGTGCTATTAAGCAGTACTTTACATTTGAGAGTTATACTGATTGTCTTAAAACCTGTGAAATCATCAGAACGCCTATGAATCTAATCTTATCATGAAAGCACGCTGCTACTACTGTGCAAGTGAATAAAATTACATCGAATCCCTTTGATGATCTCCGCGAGTCTACAATGTTAAAAAATTAAAGTTTACTCATACGCTGTGTATTCACATAGCAGACAAATGGTGAAGAAAGGAGAAGATGGAAAGGGGAGGCGGTAACCATTGTCATTAGGAGCAAATACTAGTGTTAGTCTCAGGCCTATATAAAGGGAAGAGACGTCTACCCTTACAATCCTTGTTTAATGAAGCAATGAACTAACTGATAAAGCTGCTACATTTGAACAAAAAATAGGATTAGCTGCTGCTGCTACAGCTGTAATGTAACCGGTTGTTGTCGCTGCTATTATTGTATCAGATGTTGCTACAGCTGTAGGATCTGTTACATCTATTGTTGTACAGCTGCTGTATCTGCTACGATAGTAATTGTATTTGCTTTTGCTACAGCTATTGTGCTGATTGTGTCTAATGCTGCTACAGCTGCAGGATCTATTGCTGCTATCGTTGTAGCTGCTGTTGCTATAGATGCTGTATCTGCTACTACATCTGTCGTATTTACTGTTGATGTTGTTGTGATGACTGCTGTTGCTGTGGTAGGGGAATCTACAGCTGGAATATCATTGCTGTGATGCTTGCTATTGCTAACACTGCTAAATCTCTAGCTGCTGCTGCAGTTGTTATGTAATGCGACGGCTACTGCTATTGTTATAGCAGATGCTGCTACAGCTGTGGGGTCTGTTACAGCTATTGTTGTACAGTCTCTGTATCTGCTACGATAGCTGCTGTATTTGCTTCTGTTATAGGTATTGTGCTGACTATGTCTAATGCTGTTACAGCTACCTGATCTGATACTGTTATTGCTGTAGCTGGTGTTACAGTGTTGTATCTACTACTTCAGCTCTCGTATTTGATGTTACAGCTGGAGTGATGACTGCTGTTGCTGTGGTGGGTGAAGCTACAGCTGGAATATCTTTGCTGTGATGCTTGCTATTGCTAAGAGTGCTAAATCTATAGCTGCAGGATTAGCTGCTGCTCCTACAGCTGTTATGTAACTGGTGTTTGTCGCTGCTGTTATTGTAGCAGATGTTGCTACAGCTGTAAGATCTGTTACATCTATTGTCGTACAGCTGCTGTATCTGCTACGGTAGCTATTGTATTTGCTTCTGTTACAGCTATTGTCAAGGCTGCGGCTGATGTTTCTGTAGCTGCAGGATCTATTGCTGCTATCATTGTAGCTGCTGTACATATGACCTCTCGTCAGATTGTATTCAACAAGCCTATATACATTGGTATGAGTGTATTGGAAATCTCCAAGACATTAATGTATCACTATCATTACGACGTGTTGTTGCCTTATTATGGAGCTGAAAACCTGAAGCTTATGTATATGGACACTGATTCGTTCATTCATCGTGTTACAACTGAAGATGTGTACCAGGACAAGCTACGTTTTCTTGAGCATCTCGATACAGCTGATTACCCTGCCAACCATATATGTTACTCTACTCAGAACAAGAAGGTATTGGGAAAATTTAAAGATGAGGCTAATAGCAAAATCATCCTGCGCTTTGTTGGACTACGTCCTAAGATGCATGCCTTAGATATTCAAGGATCAATGATAAAAAAGATTAAAGGTATAAAACGTAGCGCTATCAAGCAGCACATTTCGTTTGACAGCTATACAGACTGTCTTAAAACCTGTGAAATCATCAGAACGCCCATGAATCTAATCCTATCACGAAAGCATGCTGTTACCACAGTGCAAGTGAATAAAATTACATTGAATCCCTTTGATGATAAAGGAATTATTGCTGAGGATGGAATAACTACCTATGCGTATGGACATTACAGTATTACAAGCAGTGCTTAAGAGAATGTAAGTCGAAGATGAAGATTTTCTCGTGAGTCTACAATCTTAAAAATGAAGTTTATCCGTGTGCTGTGTATGCAACTAGCAGACGTCTGATGAAGAAAGAAGAAGATGGAAGCGAAGGTGGTAACCCTGCCATTAGTAGCAATCCTAGTGCTAGTCTCAAGCCTAGATAAAAGGGGAGAGGCATCTACAACGAACTTAAATAAAGGTATGTTGACGCAAAGCTTTTTAATTTGTGAACCATATGCAGTTTATCCCTGCAGTTTATAACTGTTTAACATATAATAAGTTTGTAAGATTTAGAAAATAGTATATAAATTGTTGTAACGTTGGACGAGAAATGTTTATGATCTAATTACTCTCTATATTACCATGAGTACCTGTGATACTAGTTGAATTACCTGTTAAAATGACTTAAATACCTGTGATACTAGCCGAATCATGTGAAATTACCTTAACTAGCTCTGATACGAATTCCTGTCCTAAATTAGCACGATCACCTGTGATACTATCTGGTTTGTCCCAAATATCAATGATACTAGATGAATTATCTGTTAAAATGACTCAAATACCATTGATACAACCTGAATCACCTGCATTTACCTTAAATAGCTGTGATACATATCTCTGATCGAAATTATCACGAGTATCTGTGAAACTATGCTGATTACCCAAATACTTACGATATTACCTGAACTATCTGTAAAATACGAAACTACGTTATAACCGACCCTGGAACCCACCCTCCTGTAATGCTAGCTTAACTACTCTAAATACCTATGACACTTGAATTATGCTAAACACCTACGATACTAGCTGAGTTACCTGTGAAATACGAAACTATGCTATACCCAACCCCTGGAATCTATCCTCCTGTGATACTAGCTTAATTACTCTAAACACCTATGACACTTGAATTATGCTAAATACCTACGATACTAGCTGAGTTACCTGTGAAATACGAAACTATGCTATACCCAACCCCTGGAATCTATCCTCCTGTGATACTAGATGAATTAGCCTAAATACCTACGATACTAGCTGAATGACCAGTGAAATCATACACTGCTATGATGCAGTCCGCCTCTTGTAATACCAGCTGAATTAGCTTAAATGCCCTCCGATACTAGCTGAATTGCCTGTGAAAAATATGCATCTATGATACGTCCTGACCCTGGAATTTAGCCTCTTGTGATACTAGCTGAGTGACTCTAAACACCTATGTTACTTGAATTATCCTAAATACCTACGATACTCTCTGAATTACCTGTAACATCATACGGAACTATGCTATATCCGCTTCCCGGGACCTCCCATCCCGTGATACTAACTGAATTACTTACCTGTTAGTGTGAGTGGGTTATCTTTTCCCGTGTGAGGGTCACCTTTCCCCTACCCTTTTCCCTTTGTGGATCACCTTTTTGCCTTTGCTGGTCACGTTTTTCCCTTTGCTGGTCACATTTTACCCTTTGCTGGTCACATTTTTCCCTTTGCTGATCATCTTTTTCCCTTTGCTGGTCACATTTTTCCCTTTACTGGTCACATTTTTCCCTTTGCTTGTCACCTTTTTCCCTTTGCTGGTCACCTTTTTCCCTTTGTTGGTCACCTTTTTCCCTTTGTTGGTCACCTTTTTCCCTTTGCTGGTCACATTTTTCCCTTTCCTGGTCACCTTTTTCCCTTTGCTGTTCACCTTTTTCCCTTTGCTGGTCACGTTTTTCCCTTTCCTGTTCACGTTTTTCCCTTTGCTGGTCACCTTTTTTCCCTTTGCTGGTCACATTTTTCCCTTTGCTGTTCACGTTTTTCCCTTTGCTGGTCACCTTTTTCCCTTTGCTGGTCACCTTTTTCCCTTTGCTGGTCACGTTTTTCCCTTTGCTGGTCACGATTTTCCCTTTGCTGGTCACGTTTTTCCCTTTGCTGGTCACATTTTTCCCTTTACTGGTCACATTTTTTCCTTTGCTGGTCACCTTTTTCCCTTTGCAGGTCAAATTTTTCCCTTTGCTGGTCACATTTTTCCCTTTGCTGGTCACCTTTTTCCCTTTGCTGGTCACGTTTTTCCCTTTGCTGGTCACCTCTTCCCTGAATGGGTTACGTGATGCACATGTCTAGAACATTGACATGAAACAGTTTTCCATGAAGTTCACGTCTAAAGTCGCTTTCAAGGTCTAGCACCTCCTATTCCCTATCTCTCCTGTATATAGACCCATATTGCTACTCCTTTAGTATCTGTCCAGCCTAACACCTCTCCTCCTGTTCCTATACCTCTCATATAAACCATACTCTACTCCTCTAGCTCTGTCTAGCCTAACACCTCTCTCGTTTTCCTATGACTCTCATATAAACCATACTCTGCTCCTCGACCTCTGTCTAGTCTAACTCCTCTCCTCGTTTTCCTATACCTATCATATAAACCATACTCTATTTTCGACCTCTGTCTAGCCTAACACCTCTCCTCGTTTTCCTATACCTCTCATATAAACTATACTCTACTCCTCAACCTCTGTCTAGCCTAACACCCCTCTTCCTGTTCCTATACTTCTCATACATATAAACGCATACTCTACTCTCAACCTCTGTCTAGCCTAACACCACTCCCCGTATCCCCTACCTCTCATAAAGCGCATTCCTCTCCTGTTCCCTGTCTAGCTGAGCATCTCTCTTTGGTTTCCTATACCGCTCATATAAAACACATTCTACCTTTAAACACCTGTCTATCCTATAATAGAATCTCTCCGTTTTCTCGTATCTTCTTATAAACACATACTCAATTCCCCTAACCTAATACCTCTCCTCGTTTTCCTATACTTCTCATATAAACCATACTCCACTCCTCAACCTCTGTCTAGCCTAACACCCCTCCTCGTTTTCCTATATCTCTCATATAAACCATACTCTACTCCTCAACCTCTGGCTAGCCTAACACCTCTCCTCCTGTTCCCTACCTCTCTCATA
Organism: Deroplatys truncata; assembly: GCA_030765065.1. Lineage (NCBI taxonomy): Eukaryota > Metazoa > Arthropoda > Insecta > Mantodea > Mantidae > Deroplatys > Deroplatys truncata. Next base: position 211,353,744 of record CM060978.1, on the reverse strand, counting down.
TAACCCATACTCTACTCAAACTCTGTCTAGCCTAGCACCGCTCCTCCTGCTCCTATACCTCTCATACATATAAACGCATACTCTACTCTCAGCCTCTGTCTAGCCTAGCACCTCTCCACGTATTCTCTATCTGTCTCATATAAAGCGCATCCCCCTCCTTCTGTCGCTGTCTAGCCTAGCGTCAGTCCTCGTATTCCCTATCTCGCCCATATAAACGCATTTTCCTCCTTGGCCCGCCGCATCCACCCTCGTTTTCCCTATCCTTTCCCATATAAACGCAAAAAAGTGGCCCAGCTCTCTTCTCAATAACCTACTCTTGAGTAATGTTCTTCATATTGTTCCCACATTCATTAGAGGTTACCATGTTTAATATCTAGGTCATTATAATTCTCAAGACATATTATATCCCATGTAAGTTGAACAAGACCTGTTCAACTGTAGAGGAGTTTAGAACATCTTGCATTGTGTAGATTTTTTCTCTTGGAAAGCCATTATTTTTGTTAGTTGTTTATTTTTACCGGGTTATACAGGCTTTGTGATGCTTAAAGAAAGTATGTGGCACTATTGACAGTGTAAACGAAACACAATGGAAGCGCGTGCAGCTGCCGGATCCTGGATTTGATTTGCAAGCCTGCTACAAGCGCTTGTTAATGCCTTATGGCCTCCTTGGTTCCCTTCTACAGTGAAGAGAAATGGGTACAATAAACATATAATATTCCGATCGGAAATGGGAAACATGTAACTTCACTAAACTTCCCACTGGCGTTCCATAAAACTTCCCCTTGACTATGCATGCTTCCATTTGGAAATAAATGATTGTTTTGTTTTGTTTTTTTAGCATTTTTGCCGTTCTAATTACTGTTTGGGTTTTTTCCCCGGGAATCGTTGACTAGGCTTTAGTTTCATGGTCATTTGTTCGAATCTTCATTTTCTAATATCCGGACATCTCAAAGAGTAAATATTTTCGCCATATGCAATATATTTATATGTATTCACCATTACTTCCGGTTACCATATCGTTTAGGAATGCGTATTCATACCTGCACATTCAACAACATCCTAAGTTTTCGTGATCACAAGCGCGTGCATCACTGAAGCTGAAATATGAACGCAACGCAGAATGCTTGTTCTATCTCGCTAAAATGAAAATCTCCGTGAATGAACATTTCAAATCGACGCTCCACCACATTCTACAATGAACTCTCACTTTCCTAAATGAAGCAACGCAACGTTTGCTGGCCGTTGGTTTGTGCGCTCTCTCGGAAATTTGTAAAGACTTGGTCCATCAGGAACGGGTTTAACACTGCGGAAGTGATGGCACGAATCAGAATTGTGTTTACTCCTGTAAAATTATAGGAAATTCAAGGCTGCTTTGACTAATGACAAGTTGCGACTTTATGAAATACACCTTCCAGTCATCCATTCACATGAAATTTTAACCAATGATGATAGATAAATGCAAATATATTTATTCCAGCCCGGGTAAAAACAGAATAAGTCAAAGAAGTTAATAAGTATTCATACTTTAATAAAATGTAAGGTATTTTACTTGAAATGTAAACTTAATAAAATATACCAGTCTCATCCAAAGTCTGATTGTGATGAAACTTGAAATCACTAGTTTTTTTACTAGGCGTTTTATTAATTTTTTTTAAAAATAATAAAACATTATTTTCTAAATGTTTTATTATCATTCATTAACTTAGCCTTACATTGCTTCTCCACATAGTCACTGCCGTTATTCAGGCACTTATAACGAGAAACCAGTTTTTGTATGCATTCGTCAAAGATTGATGCCGCCTATGATGAAAGCAAGTCTGCTTTTTTTTCACATCATCGTCATTGAAACGTTTTCCACCAAAGAATTTCTTAGATGAAGAAATTGATCAAAATCTCTTGGTGCTAAAATCCTGACAGTAGGGAGTGTGCTCGAATTGTTCCCAACCAAATGATGCGACCAGCTCTTGAGTTTGTTTGGCTGCTTGTGGCCGGGTATAGTCACTCATTGTTTCCCAATAAACCTCTCATAATTAACGAGAATTATAACTAATATGATTTTCCGGGCTGTTATGCCGTGGTCTGCTGAAGAAAGATTTCCCAGACGTTTCGTCCACAACTGCGGTGGACATCTTCAGTGGCGCGGGCGAAGTCTTCTCGGTGAAAGTATCGCAGCGTCTGATGCGTTGGCCGTTAGTGCCGCTCTCTTTATAGTGTGGGCGCTCTCTGCTGATTGGCCCGCTGGTATGAGGGGGCTGGCGCTGGCTGTGTTGTTGCTCTCTTCTGATTGGCTCGCAGTGTTTTTCGGTTTTGTATGACCTTTCTTGTTTTTGATGACTAGATGCCAGTTACTGTTGAGTTTCAATGCTTCTTCTTTCCTATTGAAATTATTGGGATGTTTATAAATCTCTATTGTTTACCGTATTCCTTGTTCGCGTGGTTCAGTGTACATTGGTACCACACAGCGGAGCGCTAACACCAGACTGAGCGAACACAAAAGAAACTGCCGCCTGGGCCATACAGAAAAATCGGCAGTCGCCGAACATGCCATTGAAGCCGAGGGCGAACACATTATTAGATTTCAGGACACCAACATTCTTTCCTCCATAAAGCATTACCATACCCGGCTACAACGCGAAGCAATAGAGATTTATAAACATCCCAATAATTTCAATAGGAAAGAAGAAGCATTGAAACTCAACAGTAACTGGCATCTAGTCATCAAAAACAAGAAAGGTCATACAAAACCGAAAAACACTGCGAGCCAATCAGAAGAGAGCAACAACACAGCCAGCGCCAGCCCCCTCATACCAGCGGGCCAATCAGCAGAGAGCGCCCACACTATAAAGAGAGCGGCACTAACGGCCAACGCATCAGACGCTGCGATACTTTCACCGGGAAGACTTCGCCCGCGCCACTGAAGATGTCCACCGCAGTTGTGGACGAAACGTCTGGGAAATCTTTCTTCAGCAGACCACGGCATAACAGCCCGGAAAATCATATTAGTTATAATTGTGACACCGGCCGTGAAAACCTACGTTCTTACAATTAACGAGAATGTTTGCTGGTGTAACAATTCTCTCATTCAAAAAACGAATCACTGATCGACTTTACAGTCGGCGGGTCGTTCGATTGTTTTGAGCATTTCTGAATGCTCCAACAACAGGAAAACACAGAGTGACGATTGCTCACAGCTGCGTCTAGCTTCCTAATGAATGGAGGAATAATCACACATGCTTCAAATCGTGACTACAGCGCTGCAGTGGCAAAATATTGTATAGAACTGACTTTAAATGTACCCTGGTATATTCAGACCAAAACGGAGTGTTTTATAATTCCAATTCACTAATTTCAAGGACAATAAGGAGCCGGGGTTGTCAACTAGGGGTTAATACTTATCTGCAAAAGCGTGAACTCTTAACTGATGGGGCATGCTAATAATTTGGCTTCCATTTATGTTATGAGGTCAACAAGAGACCTTCCAAGGGACCTAGGGTTAGGATTTGTAATGCACATGTCTATTTTTTTCCTACTGACAGAAAGTATGCTCACTTGGTACGTGAATTAATTGCTAAATTTCCAACTTTAAAGTTTTTATATATTATATAATTCATATTTTGTTTCCTTTGTTAATAAGCAGAATATTGCAAATCATGTTGTAACGTTGCTATATTTTATAAATATACTTTTAAATTATCAATTCTATTTCATATTTAATTTACAAATACGATGTTTTCTAATATGTGCCATCGAGTCATCTTGACTCTTTGCAATATTGATAGTTCACACACAAAAGCATCATTAGCTCACGTCATAATAGTGAATTCAGCCTTATTTGGTCGTAGCCGTTTCTTCACGCTATGAAGAGTTTTTGGAAGTGAATTCAACTGTAGTGGTTATGCTTATACGTAATTTTAAGTTTAGTTTACGCTTATTGCTTGGTATCTCTTAAGTTTTATAAAAAATGTAACCTACTAATTTACACAAAGGAAAACACTTTAAAATATGAACCGTTAAACTTTTAGCAATTCAATTTCGAAAATGTTCTGTAGGTTCGCAATTGAAGCTCCAGGTTATTCAGTTTAGTGATAGGGTGCTTGTATATGATAATGGTCTTATTTTCAGTAATTGGTACATTAAGTACTGACAGGAAGATATAAATAAATAAAAATAGTAAAATAGACAAATAATTCCAATACGTAATTATAATACTCAATGTATAATGTAAAAAACTGGAGTTGAAAGATTTTCCGGAAAGAAGAAGTTAATTAGCGAGTTAAATTAACTGAAGTTATTAATAACAGTTGAGGATAGAACACATAGCTTAAAGATTCTTGAAATTCAGTTACGTTATAAGCTTAGTACGTTTACAGAGTCAAAAGAATTCTGGAAAAGAGAAAGGTAATGAAATTTTGAGGGTGTAGCCAGGCCCCCATTGCAACAGTTCAGAGACGCATACGTAGTAGTTTAGAGATTGGCCTACGTATGAAGTAACTTTGGTGAGAGGAGTCCTAGGTAGGGGGAACTTCAGTTAATATAAGGGCGTAATCTAATCAGAAACACGTTCGTCCGTGCATACATTCGTGACTAAATTTAGTAACTACGTGTGTTATTTTAAGCGCTCGTGTGAGTAAGACTTAGCGGCCATTGCGAGGGGTTTTCCCGATAAGCATTTTAACGACTCACGACGATTATGCTTCCAATTTATTTATTGTGGAAACATTATTTCAAATCTAAAAATTGATACTGCTGAAGTAGCAGGTATGATTTTTGAATTATTATAGTTTCGAGTGCTATGATTCATAATCAGTTTCATTCTTTATCTTCAAACGGTCGGCAACTAAATTCAATAGCTCAAGTGTTAGAACACGTTAAATTTCTCAGTCAATTTAAACTGGTGTTATCCTTTACACTAAGCCCACGCACATCGCGAGAGAAAGACCCCATAGCTTTACTACTGAGCAGCTGTACACCAGACAAGAGAACGGGCTACGAGATAACAAGAACTTCAGAAGCAGGTAAAGTATACTGCTTCATAATTGTCACACCATGGGCGGCTTTTAAAATTTAGATAACGTGGTAGACTATCACTCTTTAATATTAAAAATAAATTTTGATGAGTTAAATAATTCATATTGTTTCCACAATAGTTTTATTGATTATATAAAATTTCACATTTATATTTTACATCAATGTGATGGCTTAGTAACACTTTTATATGGGCGTAATATATGTGCATATCACTTAGGTTTTCAATGCACGAATGCATAAGTATTAAAGGGGACATTAGAGCATAAAACTGCTCTCCTTAAATATTAGACATGAAATTAAATTTTAGCATAAAATTTAATTGCGGGAGAACTTAATTTATTAAGTGGCATTGCTTGTGTAAAATATTAAAACCGAAAGAAGCTTTAATAATAAGGAATTTCTATGCGCAGTATATTGGGTTACACTATAGTTATTCATTGGGTTACATTAAGGTTAACTGACGATATTAATTAACCTTAACATATCGCTTAAAAGCACAATACCGAGATTAGGATACGAGCCCAATGTTTAAAGCCAACGGATTTCTTAACACTCTCCGCCTGATGAACGTGCATTATAGAGTTCCACAGGTATCCAGCTTGCAACATTAGGTTTGACTGAGCAAGTGAGACGGTTTTTAGGCCGGGGGTAAATTTGATTTACCTTCTCGAATATTTACCTCCTTGTTCTGAAGTCGCAGAAGCGAGCAGGTCGTTTCAGTCGGCCTGGCCGCTCAGGGGCAACACAAAAGAGGTAAACTTTTCCTAGTGAGTGTAACTGACCGTCGCATCACATAATAAAATAAATTTAAATTGAGTTTTATTTATGGACGCTCTTTAACTACTATGGTTCTTAGCGTCCCATTCCATATTTTGCATGAAAGACCGGTAATTTTGCTCAGAGGCCCCTTTATCAGGCTTGAGGTTCTTTTACACGGGACCATCGGCTGTACTTCCCTTCCAAAGGAAGCCATGCTAAGAATTTTTACGCCCAAAAAAAATCCATCGCCCTCCGCCGGGTATGAACCCGCGACCTTGGGAACTAGAGGCTAGCACGGTACCACTAGTCCACGGGGGACGCCATTACATAATAAGGTAGAGTAGATAAGTTCATTTTACCTGTTTATTTAGGTGGCATCTTCGATATGGTTTAATATATAATAAATGCATCATCTAAAACTGACCATGAATTAGTTTTGAATGTAACTCTTCTTATCATCCGAGAAAAGCCTTCTTCTATATTGTTATATGCTGGGGTGAGGGCCAAAAGGTTTCCAGCAAATTATTAAATTTCGATCACCCCAACACGGACATGGGGGAGCGTAACTGACTAACGGCAAGAGGACCGGGACCTTGCAGTTTAAATCTAGATAAAAGTGTGAGGTTTTGGCATTATACAAAAAATATTACACAATACACATTACCTGTAACTTATTGACAAATGTTTGTGGCCTCTAGATTCACTTAGGAAAACAGATGAGGAGAGATGCCCCGAAGTCGAGGACACACGGGACTTGCTGCTTCAACTGCACTTACTGAAGTGGCGCTAACTATATCTCTCCTCCAAACCTGTCTAGCCAACCAGGGTCGATGTCGTACCAGACGGAATTCAAACAAAGCCTTCTCTCTGGCGTTCCGCGCCAAAGGAGGGTCGTTAAGCCGAAAAATAATCCAAGAAACCCAATAATGCTATCGACAATGCAACACAATAATGCGTCTGGTATGACAATGTTTACTAATACGTCAAAATATTAACTATACATTCGTGACAATACACAGCTTTCTGAGATTATAGGAATACAAAAGATTATTATCGGTCCAACCTAGAACCGACTTGATGTAAACAAAATATTTTGTATCCCTCCGTGTTAGTCCCGTGTTCATATCAGATGTGAGGAAGAAAAAGTGCATGGTGGACTCATATTTATAAGGCAGTAGAACGGTGTACTATTCAAATAATAATAATAAACACAAAAGTAAATTGAAATTAAATACGGATAACTAAAGTAAAGTGTATTAATCTGTAGGTGCACCACTGTCGGGAAGATTTGTAAAATCTGGGCCTTCTTGCTCGAAATGCTCCCTGTCAATGATTGTAAACACTGTTTGTCTTCACAAACTTAAATACAATTTCTACCAATAATTTATGAATGACAGCGCAGGTTCATTAACATAATTTTAGACGTTTTTAAGGAAAAACTCGTGCACTTTCCTACGTGTAGCATATTTGGTAAAGTTATCTCCGTTCATATTTAAATAAACAATAGCAAGGCCTCAATAAACAAACGAAAGACATTTCCAGCTTAAGGGCACTCACTACTGAAATTTGATCAAAATTTTCAAAAAAAAAAATAAAAAAATAAATTTAAATGTCCAAGAAACACTTTGAACCTTTAGGTTCAATTACATACTATGTATGACCTTTGTTCCCACATGCTTTTAAAGCTTCAATACGTGATCGCTTAAATCACGAAAAACACAGGGCCTAACGGCCCATATTTACTTCCAATGCCGTTTACTCGACTTTGACTTTTGTTACAATTTTGCGCATTAAAAATGTTTAATATAATGTAGTTTGTAAGTAGTCTTGTTCAAATTTTGAGCACAAGTTCGGAGATAATGAATTTGAACAACTGGGATACGGCTTTGCTAAACCTTTTAGTTGCTTAACGTATGACATAATTAATTCGACTGTTGAATATTGTCAAAAAAATTAAATTTTAAGGTTAACACTTTTTTTCTGAGACAATTACAATGGTGAATAAAATTCTATATGCCATATTTCTACATTATTGTTTAAATAATGTGGTACTATTTATACGTTTTCAAAATTTCACTTTCTGCATCATGTGGAACACCTGATTAATTAGCATAATTAAAGCAAAATATAATTATTTATCAAAAATAATAAAGATATCTGCGTAAAAAACACGCTTATAATTGAGGTAGTGCAGGTTGTGACAAAATTTTGAAATCATTTGGATAAAAACTGCAAGATTTAAAAATTCACGTATAGGAAGTCCTAATGTGCTTATATTGATCTGGATTTCAGTTATTAAAATGAGTTCTCTAATACTAGTAATATGAGTTACTTATTATTTTAATCCACAAGTGAAATTTTAGTTCTTACTTAAATCCTCTGTAAAGTTACACTATGATTATGCATTATCTGTTGCCATACGCTGTACACACTGCTGTGCACTACACTGTACACCTGTCCTTAACATACACACTAATTAAAAATGTTATAAGTTATAAAATGGTTTCTAATGAATAAACAAACGCAGTGATCTTTTAAATTTATAAATATAATCTTCATCATCTATGAAGGAGAGCAGACAATTTCTCTATAGAATAATGCAGTATTATATATTAATAGGTAATCACAGTAAAAATATTAAAATGCTGAAAAATCTTTGTTAATGAATCTTCAGGCTTCATATTAAAGATTACCCTGAGCACTCTCTTCTGATTAGAAATAGTGTATTAATTCCAGTTGCAGAATCCTCCACATTCAAATGTTATACATTAAATTTATTGTACAGTGGCATAATAAACTGCAGGCAAACTCATGCTCATTTTCAATGCAATAACCAAATATTCCAGTTTAAGGATGACTGACATTTTTTGTATGTAAAACAAAACTGAAAATGAAGTTCTACGGTTCAACTCTAGTTGCTACTGGACGTGTGTGAGACGGAACTACACTGAAGTGAATTGTAGACAAGGCAAAAACATTAGCTAATGGGGTTGTAGCATCTATTCAGCAGACGCAAATCCATTTAAGGCAAATAGCATTGCAGACTGATAGTATACAACATTTCTGATGTATTACATTCACATGACTTTCTCTACCCTCTATCGGTAATGAATCAGTATTAAAATTATTATTACGAAACTTTATTTTCCTATCTGCTTCATTCTAATCGAAATAAACTTTTCCGGAAATAGTAGCACTACACATTTTGTTGCAGATCAAAAGGAAACAGTGACAGTCAAATGTTTAAGAAATGGACGCCACGTACTGACCTTAAAATGCTCCCTGCGTGAAATCGCAAGAAACAACCGAATGTCTAAGGGGCTTGAAAAGAATGACAAAGGTATTGAACAACTAGAACCATTAATAACGGATATATCGGAAATTGCTGATGCCACAAAAACGTTATTTGGCATAAATTGTGTGTTTTAATTTTTTATGTCGTTCAACTCTTAAAGTTTATCAGTTATACAAACATTATACAAAATTCCTTCCGAATGAAGAGGGCTTCAAAGACTATTCCTAGAAAAAGTTTGGTTTGGGTGTCGCATCTTGAAAGGTTTGAACCTAAATTCCAAGTTTAGTATTTACCCAACTTTTCATTTTTCAGTTATGCTGTTCAGACACACACATACACACACACTCTTTTCTAGAAGTGCGTCACCATTTCTAACATCTCGGTATCGTTAGCTAATATTCAACTATAACGATGTGAAGCCACAAATATTGGCATTTGAAGCCAACCCCTTCCGAAAGTCGTTATGAGGTAATCAGCTCACTTCCTATATAATAGAAGTGAAGAAGTATGAAACTAAATCTCTGGATTTCAAAATTCCCTTTATTCATCCCCTATTGAACTCAATTTTATTCTTAGCCTTTCTTCAAAGCATTCTAAAACTTTACATCTACATGCTTCAGCTATTCGACAAGCTCAATATTATTAAGATGTGAGGCAGTATTTTTAACACTTAAATGATTTTAGTCAAATTATATAAATATAAAATCAATAACAGCCCGCCTTAAAGCAATATGTGTATGTAACAATATATAAAAAGTGCGTATTACAGTCATTGTATATGCTTATATTATTGTATCCATGTGTAATAATGTTATATGAATATATTACGTAATTTAATAATGTAGGAGCTGTGAGAATAATAGATTAAAAGTTGCTATCAATGAGTTAACAATGAGGTAAACTTGAGGCAATAATGAGTTTGAGAGTTTAAATGTTACTTGTGATTTTTGAAAGCAATAATGTAATTTTAGTGACAGTTTATAAAAAATAGCCAAGCAAAAACCAGAAAAAGCTTTAATTAAATGATATTCTATTCGATTAGGAATAGCCAATCAGAGACTTAAAATACAGAACTTTACAGGTTTAGGCGCTAGAAATCTTGTCAGTTGGTTGCAGACAGCGTTACTAACCAGACGCAAAAAGTGTCCTCAAGAAATTTTATACGTATTCGTGCGAGACGAAAAATAGTTTACGTATTAAAAATTGCAAATAATTAATAAAATAATCTCACAGCTCTCTCTCTATCAGTGATGTTATTTAAATCGTATCAAGCATTAATAAAAGGAGTGAAGTAAATTATAATTTGTGTAAGCCTTCATTCTTAGTCACACCATAACCCTGCTAAGAGAAACGTGTCTCTAACAAATACTGATACAGCCGAGGCAAACATAAATATAATATTTAAAGAAACAGTTAAATTACAAAGTTAATATTTTTTTAAACTTGGGGCAAAGGCCACCTGAAAGTACATATGGGGCGAAGGCTACCGGAAAGCGGGTAACATACATGCGGTTGCAACTACTACAAGTTCGGCTCCCCAACAGTTGAAATACGATACAACTCCTTCTAAAATACTCCTTTCTCAAATTGAGTTTCCATACGTGGTTCAAATAACAATACAACATTCTCAGATGATACACAAAACAGTTTTCCTATGAGTACTGTTTAACGGGATATTGTAGGGAATACTATACTAATATAGCTATAAACATGAAATTTTACAGACTAAAAAGATCATTTACTTTGGACTCGCTTACTTAGAGTTGATCGAGATGTTGAATTTTCACCGGAAACAAATGTTTTGAGATCCCCTGAATAAAAATACTTTTAGAAACAGGTCCGAGAGAGAACAGAATAACTTATAAGTGATCAGGGGATAAACACTAAACTTGGTGTTTAATTTCAGCATCTTCCAAGAACGCTACTTGAAGACTTTCAAGAAAAATCTTCCCCAAGCTACCCTTAACATGGAAAATGTGTGTTTTATTTTCGATTTTCTCAAAAACGGCTATAACGATTTCGATGAAAATATCACATGTATAACATCTTAGTGACAAATAAAATGTTATTCGGAATTTTTGCGAATAATCTATGAATTCCTCTTCATTTCGAGACAATTTTGTATAACTGGTAAACCATAAAAACGCTGTGGATCTCTTCAAACCACTCAGTTTAATTAAATAGCATTTAAAGATGTGGATAATTTCAGTTTTATACATTTATTAAACACACAGTATGCATTAGGGAAATTCTCATCGTTTCCAGAGAATGAGAAGTGCTCTCACCGTTGTTTCTTTGCGATGTTATGGAAAGAGTATGTAATTTCAAAAGAAGGAACGTAATGACCCACTCTTTAAAAACTTGATTATCATTTAGCCTATTCAACCCCCTTTAGCCATTATGAAATGCATAATGAAGCTTTTTCTGCAAACATTTATTCCAATTAGTGAACTAGATAGAAAAATTAAGCTTTTGTGAAGAAAACGTCATGTGAATGTATTACCCGGTCAAGGCGAGTGCAGTCCTGCAGGGAAGCGGAAAGACGGTGAACTAACACGACGCAATACGGCACGCATACGTCAGGAAATGCTGTATTGTCTGGTTTACCCCTTATAACACATCGTGTAATGTTCATAGCGCTTATAGAGGAAAAAGAGTTATTCGCGAGTAAACCTGACGTGTTTTTTGTAATATGATTACTGGCTTCGGACACGGTTTCTGTTTCGTTGCACTTTGACTGCAAAACAGTTACAGTTCACTGAGACCTCCCCCTCCCCAAGCACTGCCAGTCATTCACTCTAAGCAAGCGATATATAGTCTGTTCTGAAGTTACGAAGTTGATAGCTGACAAAACATGCCGAAAACAATCAGTAACGAGAGTATCTTACTTGTAAATGAATATGGACTTGAATATTTTGATGTAAGAGGGAAAATATATTTTGTAAAGCATGCTTGATTGAAATCAAAGGACAGAGAAGGGTTTTTATTGCAAGACACTGTAATCTAAAAAACACTCACAAAACATACGTTGCTTCCTATAAATGGGGGGGATGAGATTATATATTATCCACATCAGAAATCACGAACTCATGTAGCCAAACCGAAGCTTACAGCGATTCGTCTGACATGATGATAGGTACAAATATCCATTTAATAAGTTGCAACAACCTGCTTTTAAAACGTTTCTGGAGAAATTTACAGCTATGAGATTTCCTTGTGAGTCTACTTTACGCAATGCCAGAGTCCTTGAAATATGTCGATAATTTCACACAACACTTTACAGAAGTAGACAAATGTTCTCCTGCTGAAATAGCACAGCAGAAACTGAAGAGTGTTTTAGATAAAAAGCCAGGATATGCAATTATGTGCCTATTAGGCATTAATAATAATATTATTAATGTTAGGAACAACATCATTCTAAATAATGAAAATGCATGCGTTTCCCAGAGGTGTGTGACGTTCGTCAGTTTCGTTTTGCACTAGTAACATCATGTGATGTGGAACGGAGTTTTTCAAGATATAAACTTTTTGAGTTTGAGAAGACGTTTTGCTTTTGATACATTAAGAACATATATTGTAATCCATTGCAATAGTTGTCCAAGCATGTAAATGAAACATGAAACTGATTATTTCATCTTCCACAGTTCAGATTTATTATTTGTTCATGTTATTTATACTCTATAATAAAAGCTTAAGTTTACTACAGAACTGTATTCTGGGTTAGTTAAAGGTTTCTGGAAAGAAGTGAGGAACAGAAGACAAGATATAGAGAAACAAAAATTATTTCAAAGTCTGGAAGGAAAGAAAAGTTTGGAACTATATAGACAATTAAAGGTGGACTGGGGAACGGAGAAGTATGTGGATGTAGGTAATAGGTTAGTGAGAGAAGGGTGCACCTGGTCTAGATTAAGTGCATATAGGCTAAGGGGAGATAGGAAGGGAGAGAATTTGAATAGGTATCCTCTTTGTAGAGAGACAGATAATGATTTGCATTATATAATTGAATGTGAAGAAACTAAGTTGTGGAGAGATCAGTTTTTACCTAAGAATGGGAGAATGTTAACAAAGAAGTATTAGAAGTTAGGGTAATGAAAATACAAAAGGAGAGGGATATAAAATAATAGGAGAATATATGGGGAGAGTAAGAGAAAAATGGTTTAGAAAAATAAAGCAACATGAATTTGTTATGACCCACCATGCATAAACAACCACGGTGTTAAAATGCATGATGAACCAAAGAAAGAAAAAACATCAACTCAAAGTATTCATTCATTATCTGTTTACCCTCCTCTTATGTAGGACTTACACCCCCAGGACTTACAGGCGGGTGCCTGGGGTCAGAGGCCCGTCGAGGAGCAGACACTCATGGATCAGCCCGATGCCTGGTATGGGATGAAGGAAGTAGATGAAACGAAATGTTAGTGAAATGGATGAAAGGAAAGGTGATGATGGAGCAGTTGGTGGAATGAATGGCGGGGGAAACCGGAGTACCCGGAGAAAACCCGCCCAGACGCCGCTTCGTCCACCACAAATCCCACATGCAGGTCTCTGGGATTGAACCCGGGCCGCCTCGGTGGGAGGCGAGCGGTCTAACCACTCGGCCACGGCGCAACTCAAAGTAATGTATTAAAATTGTAAGAATTTTATATAGCAATATGGAAATATACATACATAAATACATAAAAATACTTCTGTGCCCACCTATACCTATAGCGTATACAGCACTCAGCACAGCACAAACTCAGTAGCGCACTAGACTACTGCCCCTCTCCTCTCCGCTTGCTTGTAAACAAAGTGGCAGTATAATAGAAGCTAACCTAAAGTCATGTTTGAAGCTAGTGATTACGTTTTGTGATGAAGAGAAGAAAGAAGCCACTGAACGTGCTAATTGTTCGATTTTTTCTGACTGAATTGTACACAGGGAAAGGGAGGCCGTTACGTGTATGCACGTTACGTTAAATTTATAAGCACAAGTGGCCCACACCAAAGCAGGAATGTACTCGCCTTGGTCGGGTTATAACCCAAGAAGGTTTTATTTCTACAGGAAAATTCTTGGTTTCCATTTTTAAAACACTTTGCCTTAGTAAACTAATTCTTGCCATTAAGCTTTTAAATAAGCTGTTTTTAAAAGGTCTAAAAAAGAACGATGAAAGCTATAAAAATTCCTATACGATGAGTCCATGTCGAGAAAAACGCACTCTTACATGTATGGAAGAAACTGTAATTTTCAGTAAACTTTACTGAAAATGGAAGTCAAAATAAAGGATAGTTTGCCATTTAAACTTACCTTCATTACTTTAGAAGTAGCATGCACACAAAATATAGCATTCAAAATCTCGCAAAGAGAACAAAAATATTAAAATGAATGATTTTGATTATAGTCTCCCCTTCAAAGTGTGAAAATTTGCTGTTGTATATTCCTACTCTAGGTAAATAATGTTAGTCACCAAGCGGGTGTCGTTGCACCCTGTCGCCGCTGCAACTCCCCCTTGGGTCAAATCCCCTACCACACCTGGGATCGCCATTGCAATTTCCGCACCAAATCTGCCTTTGACATCTGCTTGACGTGCAGCAAATTGGCGGTAAGAAATCCTGACAGCATTTTCTTTTTGTCTTCTTCGTATCCCAGTGCTGTTGGTTGGATGGCATCCTGTCGTACGTTATTGGCTGCGATCCGCAAACGTCACGTTCCTCAGTGACGAACACGAGCAGCAAATTTCCGGCCTTTAACATGTTTCTATGTCACGTACTTCTTTAATTGCTCCCATGTTACTGTCTTTCGATACTATCAGACATAATTACCTTCCGTTTTTAATTCTATTTCGATCACTGCCAACCAAACGCTTGTATGGTGGAAATGCTAGAGCAATGCAGCTTCCGAAATAGCTCCCATGCAACGAGCAGTTTCTGTCGCCGAGGTGGAATAGAGATTCGCAAAGCTAGGATTTTGGTATATTAAATTAGTACGAAAAAAGTGGAAGAACAGTCACGTAAAGAAACATTCACAGTTCCGAATTGTATTTACTAGCGAGACTGAGGACTACATATGTAGTGCTGTTTTCATTATGCGACTGTAAATTTCCCTATCGCCTTGCCCTCACTCCCCTCTGATGCCTAACCTTGATTGTCAACAAAACACAGTGGCGTTCTCCACCAAGCGCATTCATATCGTGGCCGACTAGTACATATACTTTAAATGTGTGGCGATTTCAATAAAGAATCTAGTACAGACGTCGTCCGATAGTTTTGAGCACAGCCTGCACAGTCGTACAGCAAATTTGTCCAGATTTTTGCGGGACAGCTCCCTCAGGAATAAGGATGGATTAAAAGCGGATCAGAATTTCAACACTACGGCACACGGCCTAGGATAGGGCTACTATTGCGCCTTGTAAGCATCCGAGAGGAAGTTATGAGGCCAGAGAGCACGAAGGGAGGTCAAATCTGGTGGCGGCAGACGCAGCGCAGCGTGGTCCCTAACGTTTTCAGATTGAATATCGTTAGCTCTTTTAATGCTGCCCTATACACACCGTACGGAAAAAGTTGTTCTATCCTTAAAGTAGATCCACCGCATACGCCACATACCACCGTCCATTGCGTTTGGCCTAGAAAAACACAAATATGAAATGAAATACAATAAAGGACAAAATACGTGGTGTTACATAATATACCATTCGCCTCTTGACCTGGGAAATTGATAAAAAAAAAGGTCAGCATGGGCGATCCTATGGAAATCGAACCGCAGAATCTCCCTTTACCGTCTGAGTGTTCATTCTGCGTAGTCGCAGTTCCCTCAGTGTTGTGCCTACTGGTGGCTTGACATGGTGAAAGAAGATATGCCTAAGTGTTTGCGACCTTTTATTTCAAAATTACATGTTGCAACAAAATGATAGGTCTCAATTAATTTGGTACATTACTATTATTATTCACTACTTTAAGGTAATTTATTTCAGTACGATTTCAAAAGCAAAATACGCGTTTATTGCGAATTTCTGAAGTAAAGGAGATTTCTTAACGTAAATAATGAGCCTCTCGTTTGTTACTGAAATAAATACCGATTTGCATCATTTTGATACTTGAATACTAGTTTTCTCCGTTTAAATAAAATATTTTAATTTTGTATGATTAAAACAATTACCATATATTTCACTAGCTTTTACCGCGGCTTCTCTCTCATGCAAACTACAGCATATTAATATTTACATAGAGCAATTTCATAAGCTCACAATCTTCTATACCTTATATCAAATACACAGTCGAAAATATTTATGGAGCTAAATTCTCAAATTCGACAATTTAATCGATTTTGGCACTGAAGCACATCAATTCAGTTTCGATTTTGCTTTTTATTTAGAAATTTTACACAAGCAAGGTAACAAATAACCAATTCAGTGTAGCATATGCAGTATTTTAACGCCAAGTTACACGGAATACTATTGGATATTACTTGATCAAAAAATGGATGTTGGACATCATGAGTCTAAAAACCGATAGCTTCGTCCGCAAAGTTGCAACATTTTTATTCCCCCTCCCGAGTGATATGAATAGATATTCAAATGTGTGTTTATTATCATATTTACAACTTGCACAATTCATTTGTATTTCTCTACCACGTACATAGTAGGTAGAGAAATTATTGCATTCCACCCAAAAATTCGATACGGAGATTTCACCGAAAATACATGTTTTGAGGTCCGTGAATCAGAAACAGCATTTTTAGAAAAAAAGTTCCGTGTATATGTCTGAACAGCATAACTCAAAAGCGAAAAGTCGTTTAAACACCAAACTTGGTATTTAATCAACTAATCCCCTGCAAATTACACTTTACATCAAAGATTTTTCGAAATTTCTGATTTTCTAAAAAAGTCTATAACGATTTTTATTAAACACCCATATAATAAAGATATTTATATAAAATAAAATGTATATCTTGAATTTTCTGGAAATAGTCTAAGTCCTCTTCGCTCGGGAGAAATTTTGTATAATCCTGTATAACTGGTAGTCGTTGAGCGATAAACGAAAATGTACTACACAAAAAGTTAGACCTTTTTAAAACACACCATTTATTTCAAATAAGTTTTTATGGCATAAGTCATTTCTGAGATATCCGTTATTAATGGTTCGAATTGTTCATTACTTGGCCATTGTCTTGAAGTCCTGTCAACATTCAGATGTTTCTTGCTATTGCATGGAAAGAATATGAGATTTAAGGACAGCATACAGCGCCCAGTTCTTAAACATTTGAATGTCACTGTTCTCTTTGTATCTATAACGAAATGTGCAATGTAGCTATTTCTGCAAAGGTTTATTTGGATTAAATTGTAGTAGATAGATAAATAAGCTTTAGTAAGAATAGTTTGTATACCCATGTGAATGTATCATATCAGATATATTTTTTTTTTAGAAACGGTCATACGAAAACAATTGTTAACGTAATATTCTTAATTACCAAAGCTGAGATTATTAAAAAATTCGCTATTGAAGCAAAATAATTAAAATTTGAGCAGAACATTCGCATAATGTATTTACATTCGTATGCAATCTAAAATTCCTTTAAGCAGAAGAAAAAGGACTTATAGGGTTATGAACTAAGTCTGTCGTAGTCCCATTTGGTAAATAACATGCATGTTTTACTACAATTAATAATTAAACTTCAAAAGCAGCTTGAATCAAAAGAATAGACCAAACAGAAATACAATTCTGCTACTCGCGTTTATAATTCACTCGCATGTATAATGTGGTTATATGCACGTATAAACTTTTACCTCAGAGCAAATGATTTGCACAAGGAAACCAGCCTGTTTCAAAGTTCGGGATTCTTGGTAAACCCTTGATGTACTATATGTGCCGCCTTTGTTTTTGAACTTCAGTTCCGACAAAGTTAATGGCGCAACTTTAAATTTTATCTGTTACATCAGCCCAATACACAGCGAGTAGGCTTTCTTATATGTATTGTATTAATACAGAATTATTTACTTCACTATTTCTCTGGTTCGTCAACACTTTTATTAAGGAATTTCCAGCTAGGCAATCCTGCTATATTTGTAAATTACTTGAAGTTCCAAATAACCTAAAGCTCATATAGTTCCTGTATTACAACTTTAATGTGGCTGCTCTATAGGCAAATGCCGACTTAACAGCACTGAACAAATCAGGAACTTGAAGACGCCCGTGTAACACGAGCTCTCAGTACGGTATCCAAACAGTTGTTTCCGTATTTCATATTAACTTAGAAATAACAACTGAAATAACAGTCTATTTTAAATAATTTCAGATTACTGTTAGGCAGTTCTTAAAAGAATGTAACATAAATATCTCTTTGTCCTTAATTTGCCTAATATTATACTATAGCGTATGTGTGTGCATTGTCGTGTCGGACACATTATTGCTGTGTAGAATGACATTGTTGAACTAATTATTTTGTTTGTGACTTTGAATTCTTGTCCGGCGTGGCATTTCCCTCCACCTCCTACTCAAGGGGGTGAAGGCAATTTGAAGGACGAGCCTCTTTGTCTGATAGCGTGGGTCAGACCAGTAGCGTGAGTCTAGTGGATATCTTCAGAGTGTGTGGTTGTGTGTAGGAATACGTGGTCCGTGTGAGTGTGGAGCATCTCCCTCCAATGTTTGTCTGTAACCTTTTGGAAATAATGTAACGGCACCAAGGTAACTTTATAATAAACCAGAGTTAAAATTTGAATTTATAAGTTATGTTATAAATATCCTACACCTGCTTTAGATTTGTGCAGCTAGGTTACTGGTTCTCTGGTATGCCGCTGAAGCTACGCTCCGCAATGTATATGCCAGGGTAACTAAATTTAATATTTTAACTGCAAAACCTTTTGCCCTCACCCCGGTGTATAACAATACCATAAACATGTTTTCATGTTTACAACAGCCTTATTCATTTACCACACTGCAGAACGCCACTGTTGGTTTGTGACTCCTTTTCTCCCTTGCCCTCTGCACAAACGCTGCTTCAAAGACAGGCCAAAATGACCTCTAGTGCTCCAAGTTGATGACCCCTGAAATAGCGAAATAGGGTTAATATTTAATTCTTACCCTAGGACCTAGAAGAATAGTTCGTTATCGAAACAAGCTACTTACTGTAATAGGATCTTCAAACAACAAGTGTATTTTTACAAAATTCAACAGGAACACATCAAGTTATTATTACCCGCTTATTGGACATACAAAGCTGACACACTCCTCTCTGATCACCAAAGATCAACACGCAAAACTCCATTGACAGTTTTCCATGTACTCGCAGCATGCCAACGTTATAACTCACACAAGAAAATAACATCCCAAATAATATTAGCTGTCTTAATGATTTAACAATATATACAGAGATTATAGTGTTCTTATAAAATATACAACTGTATAATGAAATATAAGACAAGCAAGCATTATCTGTTTATTATCAAATGATATTATGTATGTTTTATATTCCTAGAAATCTATTAATGTTCAACCACCACTGTATTAATGTAAGAGTTTCCAGTAGACCTTTGTGAGTTAAGGGACTTAAACTAAATAAATTAACAAAAAATACTTCCTTGTTTGCGTTTAATTACCCAGTGCTGTCATCGGCTCGAGGGGAAGGTTAAAAACTACCGAGTAAGTTGTAAATAAACAAATGAATAAATAAAGAAGTAAACATGTAGATTTATTTGTCGTTGAATATGAAGACATGTAATAGACTTCGTCAATATAAACAAACATTTGAATGAGCTAGTAGAATTATTAGTCAGTCTCAAAATGTATGCTTACAGTAAAACCCTTAAAATTAAATAATCTGATACAATATTGTGGTTTAATAATTTCATTTTCATTACCAGACGCACTGCTGTGCTGTATTGTTGCTACTAGGCGTAGCATTATTGGGTCTTCTTAGATATATTTCGGCTTAACGGTCTCTCCTTTCGGTGTGGATCACGCCAAAGGGAGAGATCTGTTTGAAACTGTCTGGTATGACGTCAGCCCTGACAGGCTTTTGCTAGACACGGTTGGTGGGGGGAAAGATATGGTCACTCGAGTGGAGGTGGATTTTGTAGCCAGAGTGCGTGTAGGCGGTCTACGGTTTGTGGCATCTCCCTCCATCCCGTTTCCTTTGTTAGTTATGTAGAGTCGTCAAATGTTTTTGTGAATAAATCCCAGGTATTGTGTGTTATGTAATCTTTCAATGTAATATAAAACCCATGCCTTCCCCTTAAAATTACACACCAAGGTCCCGGACTTTTGCTGCCAGCGAGTGGCGCCCCCCATGTGCGTGTTGGGGTGACCTAAATTGATAATTTTCTGGTAACCCTTTTGGCCTTCACCCCAACATATAACAATATAAAGACTGCTGAATAATGATAGTATTAACAACAACACGGTCATGTGGAAACTTTGCTATACTTAAACATACACAGTACAATCAAAACTCAACAATACCTACTGATACAGTGATATTAACAGTAAAATTACAAGATCAACAGAAATTAGGTAGGCGATAGTCTGCAATTAGCAAAGCAAGCTAAAAACAATGCCAATATTTCTTACGTGAAGAATTAACCGAGCGGGATAACTCGGCGACAACGTGCGAGGCTCTTGGGAGATCCCAGGTTCGATTTCCGGCGACCGCCCGCTCTGATCATGAGTTTTCCGTGGTTTCCCCGGAACAGGTAAAAGTTGGAACGGTTCCTCTTCTACTAAAACTTTCCGTCCTCGTTTCCTTTACCCATAATTACCTTCATCAACGTCTATTTGAGAGTTAACGGACCATGCGACGTGTTCGGCATGTTGCGGCTGGCCGGTGCCGGTGCGATTTGTGAAGGTTTCTCTTTGGCTTCGGTCGGACTGCTGACGGATCCGTCCTCTTTTTGCAGTTTCCTTAAGGGACCCACAGGGGACTCGGATCTTGTGGGCAGATTTAAACGCCTATGTATGCGTTCAATCTCAAATCGTTAGGGACTTCGACCACACTTACGCAAATCGTCTCGCGGATGCGGTAGCCCTTCGGACCTCTTCCTCATCCGCCCTTACCAAGGGCCCCGTTCGTAGCACAAAGGGCCACATTGACTACGTGCGGTGCTCTGCCCCTGTTTATGGGGACCCCTCCGTAATATATACCTACACATTTTACTGTGAAGAATTCCTCATTAGAATAAAATGCTTTTTAGTGGGCCATTGTTTCAATTTAGCTTTAAAGATATTCTTCGAGCAAAGTTTAGCTTAAGTTGGAGCTATTTCATAACTTTGTACGAAAATAATTATACTAAGTTCCTCATTTATTTAAATACAATTGGCGTACTTATATTATTACTTTCTCTACCGGGTACATAGGTAGAGAAGGTATTGCATTCCACTCAAAAATTCGATAGCGAGATTTAGCCGTAAATACATGTTTTGGGGCTCCTGAATAAGAAAAAAAACATTTTTAGAAAAAATATCTGTGTGTGATCAACGTAACTAAAAAAACAAAAGTCAGATCAACACCAAACTTGGTATTTAATTTCAGTACCTTCTAAAGATGCACACACGAAGATTTTCAAGAAAGTCCCCCAAAAATGGTTCAAAGGATTCTGATTAAAATGAAATACATTAATTATATTTACATGACAAATATAATGTACATCTTGAAGTTTCTCGGAATAGCCTTTTAAATCCTCTACATTCGGCAGGAATTTTGTATAATATTGTATAGCTGGTAAAAGTTAAGCGACAGGCGAAAACGTACTACAAAAGAACTACAGATATCTTTAAAACACACAATTTATTACAAATAATGTTTTTGTGATATAAACCATTTCCGAGATATTTGTTATTAATGGTTCTTATTGTTCAATATCTAATCATTATTTTAAAGTCTTGTGAAGTTGTTTCTCGCGATTCCAAGTAAACAGTATGGAATTATAAGGTTTGACTACCGCTGATCGCTTTGTATCTAAAACAAAATGTCTAATGTAGCTACTTCTGCAAATGTTTATTTATAAGCTTGAGTAGGACTAGTATGTATATACATTAACAAACGATATAGGCTAGTCATGGGGAAATTTCCTCCATGTAAACAACCCTTCCCACAAGAAAGCTATATGGGAGTAGGAAATAATGAATTGTGAACTTGTTTCACAATTGAATATGGCATCAAGTATATATGTGTATGTGTATACTGTAACCTATTGCATAAAACAAAAACAGGCAATTACTAGTGCCGCAATGAGTTACACAAAAATAAAATTGGGTAAAAAAACTGATATGATGGATTCATATGACTTTCTCTACCCTCTATCGTTTGTTAAGGGGTATACAAATAGTCTTACTAATGTTGATAATAAACCTTTGAAGTAGATGCATTAGACATTTCCTTTTAGATACAAAGGGAACAACGATAACCAAATGGTTAAAAGTAATCGTGGATGAAAAAATTCCATAACATGTCTATAATCGTCTGTACTCACAGAGTTTGAGTGCCCAGAGAAAAAATAATACTTTTGACAATACCTTTACACATTACGAGTGTTTTACTAATGTTTCTACTTGTAATGTTATTTGTATATATTGTTGTTTATTGATCCCTACGTTGGGAGTCAATTTGCGAGTGTTTTACTAATGTTATTTATTTAACATTATTGTAGCCCCACGTTGTGGTGCCAATTTGCGGTGGTATTACTTATAATGTTTGTGTATTTGTGTTTACTTCACGCGTTGAAGCCATCTTGTGACGTGATTCATTTGTTAGGTTTGTTAGCTCCATCTGGTGTTAGCAATTTGCGGCAGTATTAGTTTTTGTTTGAAAGCATGCTACTTTTATTTTATCTAAATTTTTAGTTCTCTGTCCTCCGGCTAGCTATTATCTTTTTCTTGGGTCGAGCACTTCTCTTTATACAGGTTGTGTAAACGGAAAGGAATCTTTTATCCAAAGATAACACTGATGAAAGAAATTTGTGTTACACTTTTATTGTCGAACACGTTAACTATCACATTTACACATTGATCTTGACACTCGCCAAACTGAAACTGTTATAATAACTTCTTACTGATCACTTTTAATCCACGTACTTCAACCTTTTGTATAATTAACTTTACAACACTTTAGATTTTTCATAATTCTGCTACGCGTAACTTGTGAATCTATAGCCGACGTGTAATATTTCTGCTGGACTGAAGGCGACGTGTATCATACAAAATATTTTCGACGAACTGACTGACTGAAGGCGACGTGTAGTGTATTGAGATTTTCGATGAACTGGGTGGGTCTACCTCTAACCTACTCTTTTTATACACTTTCACCCAGATGTGCCTAAAGATTATAACTGAACTGCAATTGGCTAATAAAACGCGCCAACATTAGCGTCTATTTTAATATCCAATGAAAATTATGAATACATATGCTGTAGGGAAATGTTCCAGAAGATTCTAAACGCGCCAACATTACGTAACTTCCTCGTTTCCAATAATGATAAACAGCTCACCCCCTCGCTGCATTATTGCACGCTATTATTGTCAGTTTCAGTAAGGCATTAAAAACTTACTTCTCAACAATAATTACAATAAACAAATATCTCAAATTAATGTCACACAAAAATGCATATTCATGCTATAATCATTATTTACATTTAAGTAATTTGCAATACAAATTACTGCATCAACATATAGCATTAATATGGAGTTTCCAATTTAACGTGTTATCTAATATTATTCCTGAAACGAACATTTCTTTGTTCAGTACTGATTGGCATACATTGAAGTTTGAATGTATTTTTACTTTCTGTACCGCATACCAAGTAGCTAGAGAAGGTATTGTATTCCAGCCATAAATTAGATAGCGATATTCACTGGAAATACATGTTTTGATGTCCCAGAAATTCAAAAAGAACATTTTATATAAGATCCGCGTGTATGTGTGTTTCTGTGAACAGCATAACTCATAAAACTAAAAGTCGATATTTACTAAACTTTGTATTCAGATTCAGTACCTTCCAAAGATGCGACACAAACATTTTTAAGAAAATCCTTCCAGCCTAAACTAACCTTTACATGGAAGCTTTCTCGAAATTTCTGATTTTCTAAAAATGGTTTTTAAGGATTTTGATTAAGACACTATATGTTAAAGATACAAATAAAATGTATTTTCTAGGCATAGCCTGCGAAGTCCACTTCATTCGGAAGAAATTTAGTATAATCAGTATAACTGGTGAAGTTAAGCGTTAGGCGAAGACTTACACAAAAAACGTAGATATCATTAAAACACACAATTTATTTCTAATATCTTTTTCCGAGGTATTCGTTATTAATGGTTTAAATAGTTCAATACTTTTGTCATTCCTTTCAAATCATTTCAATACTCAGTTATTTCTCGCGTTTGCATGCAAACAGCATGGAACTTTGAGGCAGTATTTTTTTCACTTAAATAATTTCAGTCTAATTATATAATATATGTATATAATGGAATAACAACCCACCTTAAAGCAATATGTGTATGTAACAATATATAAAAAGTGTATATTACAGTCATTGTATATGTTTATATTATTGTATACATGTGTAATAATGTTATGTGAATGTATTACGTAATTTAATAATGTAGCAATTGTGATAATAATAGGTTAAAGGTTGCTAACAATAGGCAACAATGAGGTACCCTTGAGGCAATAATGAATTTGAAACTTTAACAATACTACTTGTAATTCTTGGAAGCAATTATATAATTTTTGTGACAGTTTATAAAATAGCCAATCAACAACCAGAAAAAGCTTTAGTTAAATAAAAGTATTCCATTGCATTAGGAATAGCCAATCAGAGAATTGAAATACAGAAATTTACAAATTTAGGCGGTAGAAATCAAGTCAGTTGGTTGTAGACAGTGTTCCTGACTGGACGCGAGATGTGTCCTCGAGAAATTTAATACGTATTTTGTGTGAGACAAAAATAGTTTACGTGTTAAAAAGTGCAAGTATTTAATAAAAGAATCTCACAGCTCTCTATATCAGTGAAGTGTTGTTTAAATTGTGTCAAGGATTAATAAATGTAGGGAAGTAAAAATTATAATCCGTGTAAGCCTACACCGTAGCCGTACTACACTCTGTTAAGAAATTCATGTCTCTAACAATAATACTGACGCAGCCGAGGCAAGCATAAACATATATTTAATGAAACAGTCCCAAAAAGATTTATTAAAATTCACCTGATTTAGTTACATGGAGACAATTGGACTAAAAGCCATTATTCACACATAACGGTTACCCTTAAAAATCCGTTCAAGTTCGGCTCCCAACAGTCGAAATATAATACATCTTCTTCAAAGTACCTTTCCAAACGTAGAAACAATAATCTATCTCAACTTTAAGGCCGGTACATACTGTCCAGTTCTTATACTTTTGACTCTCGCTATACCCTTTATATTTATAACGAAATGTGTTATTAAGCTATTTCTGGAAAGTTACATCTCGCTTAAAACGAAAAAGATAGGAAAATATACTTTCGTAGCAATAATTTGTATACCCATCAGTTAGCGTTAGAAGTTAGAAAAAGTCATGTGAATGCAACACATTAGATTTTTATTCTGTTTTTGCTCGTGAAGTAAACCTAATAGCACTAAACCAGCGAACGGCCAAATATTTCTTTATTGTAATTTACTTATTACTTCTATGTCATTTTCAAAAAGGCTAGTCAGTCTTTGGCTACTTCAAACATTTACATGTAAAGCTCCAGTGAAAAAATTGTACAAGGAGGCGTATTATTTGATTCTATATTAAAGTTGTTGCTTTCAATTTTATCCTCACACTGTTAACAAAGTCTCAGGAAACAGGACTATTTATATAAGTTGTAATGTAGTAGGGATATTTATGATTCATTAATAGTACATGTAAAGCTTCGCTGTGCATTTAGTCAAATGTGCCGCACTTAGACTGTGTAGTTCAAGATATTCAAGTATAAAACGTTGTGAACATTACAACTTAGTATTATAGTGCTCAATAATATTTAAGTGTGATCTTCGATCGTATCTAATGTATATAGCTGCCATCACATTCGTAGGAATTCAACACCACTTTTCATAAGCTTGTAATGCAACACTTTGAAGGTTGGATGTTTCTATAGCTTTACGTTTTAGAACAGTATTAAACATTGCGCCACGCTCATGGTTAGGATCTAACCGGTATTCTAGTATAGTTCTACATGTCTAGTTATAACAGGCACATGTTTCGAAATCACCTTTAAAAATCTGATGTGTTACACTCGCATGACTTTCTCTACTCTTGTACAAACTATTTATACAAACGCTTATTCTCCATCTACTTCATGTTAATCCAGATAAACATTTGCAGACTCTATCTTATTGCTAATTTTCTTGTAGATGTAAGGGGAATATATATTTACAAGGGCAATTTGGAAATACAGTAGCCTTTAAGCACATACATATCTCTTAATAGCTGGTTGCTAGGTGCAGCACCATTCCCTTTCCCGGGAATACTCCCGGGAATTAATACTCTTTGCATATCCAAGGCAAAAAATGAATAACGAATTCCCATTTGAGAAAATAAGTATTGAAAAATTTAAGGGAATAACAAGTAATATCTCTAAAATGGTTCACTCAACAAAAAAAAATGTATATGACATAAATTGTGTATTTTAACGCGATCTACATTTTTTGTGGAGTAAAATTTTGTCTATCTCTTATGGTTTACCAGTTATCCAAAAGTCGTTCAGAATGAAGAATACTTTTGCAGACATTCCCAGGAAATTCAAGATATACATTTTATTTGTCATAAAAATAACTTAAACATATAATATTTTAATCAAAATCGTTAGAGCCATTTTTGAGAAAATTAAAATTTTCGAAAAATGTTCCATGTAAAGGGTACTCTGGGGTGGGGGATTTTCTTGAAAACCTTCGTGTCGCATCCTTGGAAGATACTGAACCCAAATACCAAGTTTGGTGTTTATCCGACTGTTCGTTTCTGAGTTATGCTGTTCACAGACAGACACACACACAGACACACAGACACACACACACACACACGGATATGTTTCCAAAAATGTTTTTTTTTGGATTCAGGGGTCTCAAAACAAATATTTCCGGTGAAATCTCGTATCGAAATTTTGGGTGGAATACAATACTTCCCCTACTTACTATACGTAGTAGAGAAAGTAAAAATACATTTAAAAAACCATTAAACATTTTAAAAATTAATGCATAATTGTTGATTACAACAAACCTGTCCTCATTCACCATAACATTAAATTGTTAAGCTTAAATCCTGATAAAATTAAAATAGTTTTCTTTGTTTTGAAATTGAAGTATAACAAAATATTTGTTTATACCTATATAAAGCGAGATTTTCTTGAAAATTTGCCTGGAAACCTTAAATCCTGCCTTAAGACTGACATATGACATTTTATAAAAATGACTTTTATTTAGGGAACTCAAAGCATGTATTCTGGCAAAATCTCAGTGCCTACGTGAAATACATACTTCGTCTAGATTAAATATTTAAACATTAATGGGGGAAAAAGGTGACTTTTAGTATAATTTATTCTTATAATTTTCAAATACTGTAAGCACTTTAAACACAGATAACAACAAAATTATTCCATTAATTTTACCAAGAAATATGTGTTCTGTATATTATGAAAAAAATTTAAAGAGGAATGGTACAGAAATAATGGAAGATAAAATATGTTTATGACCGGTTCTTAAAAACACGGCATAACATTTATGCTAACACAAATAGGCTTTTATTCCATTACAGCAAACAAAATAAGTGATTTTAAAATCCTCTAGTTTTTATCTACATTACCTATATTTAGAAAGCATTTTACACTGATAATTGGGCTTTTTTTGCAACCTAATAGGATTAAGCGCATTACGGAACATTGGAAATACAACAGAGTCATCTATGCCTTGGCATTGGACTACTTTCGTATCGCTATGAAGAATATGCGATTGCTACTTCGTGTATTACATTAAGGTGAAAGTTTTGGAGAACAAGGGAAAGCGTGCAGATCCTACTAGTGTATTTTTTTTTTTTTGCGGACATCGTTAAACACTAATACGAAAGCGTCCACCATGTATTCTAAATTGGATCGGTAATCGTTTTAAGATTGATGTAGTAAAATTCCCATAATTTACTTTCCTATTTAAAAACCAGAATCTTTCTCAGAGTCAAAGAGCACAAGATCCCGAAAAGGAAATTTTTGTTGTTTAACAGTTGCGGCAGCTAGGAATTATTGAGGTGCTATGGTAAAATTAATTAACAAGGTACGTGCATAAATTAGGAAAATCTCTGGTGGTATCTTAGCGCCATACAGTGGCAGCGTGGCAATTAACTTCACTCTTGCTTTTGTTTGCTCGCGAGAACAATGTTCTTGTGTTTACTTTAAGGTAGATGTTACTGCGGAGAAAAAGTAATGTTAATTTATGTTTTACGTCTCTGCCGGTTGGAATTTGTAATTAAATTACTCACATTCTCTGTAAGGTTCATGTTTCCTCGTGCAGGGTCCTTTTTACGCATTTGCATTATAAAAGTCAACGTTGTGTTATGGATAATGGCTTCGTTTTACCACATCAAGAAGGTCTTTCTTTGATTTAAAGAGCAGATGTCAAACTCAATAGCTTCATGGCCCATTACCTTAGAAGCCGTTTGAGATCATTAGTTTTGTAAGGTATACTTGTGAACATTTTTAAAGAATTGAGTACAAAAGAATCACATTTAAATGTAAACATACTACCCGCCTTTTTTGATATGGTAATATACAAGTGTAGTTCAACATTTTAATGAAGGACTTCTGTTTATAGATATTGTAATCGAGGTTAAAAAATCCTAAATAAGTAGCTGTGGCCATAATCTTTAATTATAGAATATTACACTATTTTAAAACACGTGTCAAAATGAGTAGGAAAATGAATACTCAAGTAATATCTTAACGTAAATATGAAAAGCTATAAGCAATGTACGTTTTTTCTTTGGTTTTTGAGTGTTAAATCTGGACAACTATCATGCTGGTTTTGTCCATATATAATTGATATTTTACTTAATGAAAAAATAAAAGGACAAAGTTTTCGACTTCTGTTGTACTACAGCTTAGCAGAGGTTATTTACCTAACTACTGGGTTTGGTATGCAACGTATATGGATACATGCAGAATTTCACACACACACACGCGCGCGCGCACGCACACCGCACACACACATACAGAGAGGGTAATGAATGCCCACCTTTTAAACTGTTAAATATTCTATCTATTTCCAAGCATTTGTAAAAAAAAATTAAGACATCTGCAATGCAATGTTTGGCAATGCTGCATCAGGAGGCCACGTGAAAATGCACGGCATTTTAAGTTAAATAATACTTTCATATATTGAACTGTATAGGGTCTTTTATATCCCCACCCTTGTCTCTTATGCGCAATACAAGTCCACAAATCAAATAGGCATATTCTATACAATGTGCAATAAATGCAATATTTCCTGCTAAGCCCTTCCAATGAGATTAAGAGTAGCATACACTGTCATTGTTAAATGCAATTTTTCGCTTGATTGTTTTGTTTGCTCTCTGTCTGTATGGGAGGAGATTTCTAAGCTTTAAGTGTTCGCAATTTTCACATACATTGTTGAATAATGTAATGAGAAGCGCTCCGACAAACGTATATAGTTGAAAACAAAACATTAGTTTTGATGCTAATACATGAAAAAATGAACCAGAAAAAATGGATTTTTTAAACAATCATTTTTAAAAGTAAAAGTTCGAACATTTCTCTGGCCACGTACACATGTGAAACTGAAAATGAGTTTTCTAAAGCATGCCTGAACCTTCACATCTCGGTCAAACCGTGGCGATTTAGCACTCGTGAACAAATTTCTCTATGTAGTTCAAAATTAATTTCAGCAAGATCTGAAAAGCAAATAAAGATATATAGTATAGGTTCACAGCAAAATTTGATTTGTTAACGTCCTTAAAACCTCGGTGAAGAACACTAAGCATTTAAGCACTTTTCTATTTTTCTTTTTTCGTTACTTCTTTTCAGATTTCATCAACTACGGAATGTGAACATTCTCCTGCTTGGAGGATTTTCTATGCTCTTTGGGATTTTTTTCTTAATGCAGACATTACATTTAACGTTTTGTTAAACGCGTAAAGAGGACAATGTTGGCGTTTCGTTTGTAAACGTTGTTTTTGTAGTTTTGTGATTTAGATTGTATTATGCGTAATTATTACACATTGTTTTGAACAAACGTATCTCTCTCTCATACACACACACACACACACACACACACACACACACACACACACACACACACACACACGATTTGGAAGGAAATCCTTAGGAAATAGCTCTACTCTTTTGAAGCTGGGATTTCGTTCGGATTACACCTTTAATTGGCTGAGATGGTATGATTCTCAGAAATTTAAATACTTTTGGCCCAAGGTGATACGGTCTTGTGCTTGGCGCATGGAAGGAACGTAAGAATAAGAGAAGTCGGCAACATCAGCAAGAGCGTAAGACCAGCGCAGAGCACAAGGCCGAGTGCTCATAAATTAAACGCTCAAAAGTGGTTTAGCCAAAAATGTTTCATTTGTGAAGAGCATATCACCTCAGCCTAATTAGTGAAAAATTATTTCCAGAACAAGGGAGGATGAAATTTGGCAGAAGAATAAAATGGGTGAGACTTACAGCTCATTGTTTTGGTAGGTCACAAGCGTGAATTTGAGCTTGCTTCGGTAAACTGGGCTCAGGTGCCCATGAGGCAGTAACTGTCGCCACATTGCTGTGACATTTGCACGTTTCTTTTTTAATAATAACCTGTTAACTTTTAGTTATTGTTGTTATTTCACACAAGCCGTGTGTAGAGCAGGTTTGGAAAGGTAAAAAATGCAATGTTACAGCCGGGATTTGAACCTCCGATCTTCCGGTTTGCTTCCGGATACTCCAACCAACTGAGCTTCCATGGTAACATGCCCGTACGACATTAAAGTGCCCATGGTTTAAATTCCGGCTATGACATTGGATTTTTCAGTCTTATTCTACCTTTCCAACCTTGCCTTACACACGGCTTGTGTGACAGAAAAAATAATTAACATTGATTGACGTAATAGTTGGTTAAACTATGAAACACGGGCCTTACAGTACTTACGAAATTGTAAGTCGCCATTGGAGTATATCGTCTCAAAATTAATTTGAGATCTCCTCCTGATTTACTGGAATACAAATGCGAGTCAGTTGGAGAATTTAATATCGCACCGGAAGGTTACCATGGTATCTGAGTTGGTTAGGGCAACCGAAAGATTCATAGTTCAAATCTCGGCATTGAATATTAACTATTATACTTGCAAAATAATGCTTAGTGTGTTAGGATAGGATAGGATTGACTACGGATGGGACTCGGCACCGATCCAGAGTGGATATTGTACCTACGCCCCACGAGGGGCGTCCCAGGGGGAAGGAGGAGGCGAGAGGAGACACCGGGTGGTCGGAACCAGGAGCGACGACACAGCAATGACAGGGTCCCTAAGTTCCAAAATAGAGACACCCGGCCCGGCAGGTAGACCGGGGACCCCATCCCAAACAGAAGGGGTCCAATACCCCTCAAGGGGGTTCAGATACCCCGGGACAGTCGAAAGCAGAGGAACAGAGAAGTCAGAAAGCTTAATGTGTTTGTTCCCGATTTCATGTAAGGCTGTGTAAATACTGCATTTTGAAAAGACTTCTAATGCTCGTTTTAAACATGGAATGGTGCTTTTTTGCGCTTATTAGTTTACTGTGCATTCAACTTTTGTGTGTATTGGAGTCGATTGTGAATTATTATCTACTATAATTTTAGTACAATTGTACCGATTGACTTATAATTTCGTGCAGGGTAATCAAAAGCGTCACATGAAAAGAAAATTTTAATATGGAGTCAGCGTATTAAAGCTGACAAACTTAAGATTTTAAAGAAAATAGCCTTAAAAATGAGATAAAGTAAAATATGGCTGGAATATAATTGGCGATCGTGTGTCAGTTATTCATCAAAAAATGTAATGCATACGACAAAAGTATTTAAATAAGAAGCGTATCGTAAAGTACTTAACCTGTAATTTACACCAACTCCAGCGCTAGTCCACTTACAGTTCTACACAGGAAGGATGCAACAACAGGCGATACTGATAGCGCAAGTGTACAACAAACAAATGTTTAATTAATACAACATGAGTAATTTACAATACACTTGGCAACTATTAATAGCCTTAATAGCCCAAAAAGGATGCGTTAAAAAAGTATAACAGATTGAAAGGATTAATTCCAAAAAATAGAAAAGTCAGTCACGCCATATTGAAGTAGTTAGTTGTTTCACGTATGGAAAGACGATTTGAAGTAGGATTTGTATTGTAGTTCTTATGTTGGGGAGCCGAACTTGAAGCAGTTGCAACCATACGTATGGTAAAAAAAAATGTTTTCGGTAGCCTTCGCCCCAAGTTTTAAAAATATTAGCTTTGTAATTTCACTGTTTCTTTAAATAGTATATATTTATATTTGCCTCGGCTGCGTCAGTATTAATTTATAGAGATATGAATTTCTTAGCAGGGCGTGATGCGGCTGAAGAATGTAGGCTTACACAGATTATAATTTTTACTTAACTCCTTTTATTAATCCTTGACACGATTTAAATAACACTTCACTGATATAGAGAGAGCTATGGGATCCTTTTGTTAATTACTTGCACTTTTTAACACGTAAGCTATTTTTGTCTCACACTGAATACGTATTAAGCTTCTTGAGGACGCATCTCGCGTATAGTTAGGAACGCTGTCTACAAGCAACTGAATTCTGAATTTGTACAATTTGCCCTATTTCAGTTTCTGATTGGCTATTCCTACTCCAATAGTATACTTTTATTTAACTTAAGCTTTTTTCTGGTTGTTGATTGGCTATTTTATAAACTGTCTCAAAAATTACATTATTGTTTCCAAGAATTATCAGTAGTATTATTAAACTTTCTAATTCATTATTGTCTCAAGGTTACCTCATTGTTAGCAACCTTTAACCTATTATTCCCGCAGTTCCTACATTATTAAATTACGTAATACATTCACAAAACATTATTGAACATGTACATAATAATATAAACATTAATGCAATGACTGTTACATGCATTTTTATATATTGCTACATATACATATTGCTTTAAGGCGGGCTGTTATTATATTTTATATATTATATAATTAGACTGAAATCATTTTAAATGTTAAAAATACTGCCTCAATATATACACAAAACACCACATTAATTCGTTTAGACCATTTGTGGAAAGCAAAAAGACTGGCATAAATGGTCACTTGCACTTGGTAGAATCTGACATCATACTAAACTAATAAAGTCGCGATACCATTTCACACTATTACATAAGCTGTTCAGCCAAGCTAATTGCCCAGGAATTGAATATCAACAAATAATACCTAAACCCGCATGATTAGGGATGCCTAACATATTACTACTTCAAACATCTGATGTGTTACATTCACATGGCATTCTCTGCTCTCTACCGCTTATTAGTGGGTATAAAAACTATTCCTACTAAAATTAATTTTTTGTCCATTTCATTTTAATCCAAAAAAACCTTTGCAGAAATAGTTACGTTACGTATTTGGTTATAGATATAAAGGGAACAGCGATAGTCAAATGTTTAACAGGACGCTATACGCTGGCCTTAAAATTCCATACTGTTTCCATGCAATTGGAGAAACAGCTGAGTGTTGATAGAGCTTTAAGAGAATGATACCCAGTAATGAACAATTGGAACCTTTAATAACAGATATCTCTGAAATGTTTATGCCGCAAAAATTATTTGAAGTAATTTGTGTATTTTAAAGAGATATACATGTCTTGTGTAGTACGTTTTCGTCTATCTCTTAGGATTTACCAGTAACACAAATTATACAAAATTCCTTAC
The DNA here is from genome assembly GCA_030765065.1 of Deroplatys truncata. Classification (NCBI taxonomy): domain Eukaryota; kingdom Metazoa; phylum Arthropoda; class Insecta; order Mantodea; family Mantidae; genus Deroplatys; species Deroplatys truncata. The sequence goes on along the minus strand of CM060978.1, from coordinate 211,319,752 downwards.
GAATGAAGAGGACTTGCAGGCTATTCCCAGAAACATAAATATACGCAATTTATTTTGCATGTACGTATGATTAATATGTGGTATTTTAATTAAAATCCTTAGAACCATTTCTTAAAAAATAAAAAAAAAAAATTAAAAATATTATATGTAAAAGATAGATTAGAATGAGGGAATTTTCTTGAAAATCTTTGTGTCGCATTTTTAGATGGTACTGAAACTAAATACAAAGTTTGGTATTTGTCGGACTTTTTATTTTTGCATTATGCTGTTCACAGTCACGCACATATGAACCTTTTTCTAAAAATGTTCTTTTTGGTTTCATGGGGGCTTAAAACATGTACTTCCTGTGACATCTCGGAATAGAAGTTTTGGATGAAGTGTAATACCTTCTCTACCTATTATGTCGCAGTAGACAAAGTACATAAAACGTAACAGGTTGCGATAGCAAGGTACAAACTTAAATTTTCCTTTACATTACGTCGTAAAATGGGAAACTACAGCAAAAGCTTCGATACGGAACTGCAAAACGCGACACAGTCATCAAATGCAAAATATATTAACGCAGTTACGACTTTAAGCAAAACCAACAAATTATATTGTCCATACTACAATGCTCAAACTGCACCTATCTCTTTATTCCCATGAAAGAGACTACCAGTTTAGTGTGAACGTAAAATAAAGGCAAGTAACGAAAATAAATCGTTACCTTACGTGACAAAAAAAATACTCAATACTCCTGTAACCTCAAACATTCGCACCATAAAATAGAACTGTACATTAGCAGCATACTTGAAGTATTCTCGCAGTGTAACTGAGATAGTATTATAAAATATAACTCATTTTGAAATATTTAACACATTTTAAAGTATACCGCATTGAACCATCTTCCGTGAATGTAAAGAGTGTTTCAACAAGAGTGTCCTATCTTTAACATGTGACAGCTGCCGTTATTATTGAGTTACAGCAGTCATTTTTTTCATGTGGTCACAGTTGTTATTGGCAAATAGCCATGGAACGTTACAGCATTCAGCAACGCGTAGAAATCGTGAAAATTTATTATCAAAATGGATCATCTGTTCGCCAAACTTTCCGTGTATTGTGTGAAGCTTAACGGTGTGCATAATCATCCCTGCGAGAGAACGATTCGGAATTTGATCAATAAATTTGAAAGAAGTGGTTCTGTCAGCAATCAAAGAACGCTTGTATGGAATCAACGTAAGCGCTCCAACGAAAACATTGGCGCCGTTCGTGAGAGGTACGCGAGAACGGAAACAAATCAATTGCTCGTCGAGCGCAAGAATTGGGACTTTCGCCGACCACAACTTCACGAATTCTGCATCTGGGCTTAAAGTTTCATGCTTAAAAATGGTGTTAACTCAAGAGCTAAAGCCCAACAACGACCATAGGTTACGCCGTGTATTCGCTGATTGGGCTATGGAGCAATTGGAAGCTGACCCGAATTTTTTGTCGAAAAATCACCTTCAGCGACGAAATCCACTTTTGGATGGATGGTTGTGTTAACAAACAAAATTGCCGCTATTGGAGCAATCATAATCCAATGTAGATTCAAGAACGACCACTTCATCCCCAAAAGGTTGCTGTGTGGTGTGGATTTTGGTATGGTGGAATCATTGGTCCATATTTTTTCCAAGATGAAAATGGAGAAGCTCTAACTGCCAATGGAGAAAGATACCGGGCTGTTATAAGGGACTATTTTTTTCTCAATTGGATAGTATGGATCTCAGAAATATCTGGTTCCAGCAAGATGATGCCACATGTCATACTGTTTGCGAAACAATCCATCATTTGAAGGAGAAATTCAGAGGTTTCTCATTTCCCGTGGTGGTGATGTTAACTGGCCCACGAGGTCATGTGATTGATTTAATGCCGTTGGATTACTTCTTGTGGAGTTACGCTAAATCTAGAGTTTATGTGAACAAGTCAGAAACAGTAAATGATCTTATGAATAACATCACGCGTGTTATTTGTGAAGTTGGACCTAATTTACGTTCTTCTGTCAGTGAAAATTGGGTCAACCGTATACGCGCAGCCCAATGAAGTCGCGGCGGTCACTCAACTGATGTTCACTTCCACACGTAATGACATTAATTATGTTCCAAAATAAATAAATAAATAAATAAACCTCTCTCGTTTATGGAACGAGTTTTATTTAAGTTCAAAGATAGGACACTTTTGTTGAAGGACTCTATACTACCAAAACCGAGTCTATAATTATGAACAAAGCTTGAATGGCAGTCTATGGACAACTGCAAACACAGGAAATATAATTCATGCAAATATGAAGGAGACAACTAAATACTTACTGCTCACTCCATATAGTGACTCGCCACAGACTGACTGCACTTGACACTCAACTCGTCGCCCAGGCACGCTACAAACTCAAGAGCAAGACTGAGCCGCACCTCGTGGCCAGAAGCGCAATTCCCAAGAGGAAACACCGAAAGTCAGCAAAGAGAGCGGTCGCCACAGCGAGACAGTTTTAAAACTATCTGTTGTGATACATTCGCATCACTTTCTCTACCCTCTATCGTTTATCAGTGGGTATACAAACTATACTTACTAATGCTTATTTTTCTATTATATTTTGACCCAAGTAAACTTTGCAGAAATTGCACATTTTGTTACAGATACAAGGAAACAGCAGGTCCAAAGAACTAGGCGCTATATGCTGGTCTTAAAATTCCATATTGTTTCCATGCAATCCAGAGGAACAACTGAATGTTGACATGTCTTTAAGGGAATGACCAAAAAATGAACAATTCGAAGAATCTTTAATAGCGTACATTTTATGCTGCAAAAAAGTACTTTAAATAAGTTACGTGTTTTAAAGAGATCTATATTTCTTTTGTACCAAGTTTTCAGCTATGGCTTAATGCTTACCAGTTGTACAAGATTACAGAAATTCCTTCCGAATGAACAGGGATTCATAAGCTATTCCCAGAAAATTAAGATATACATTTCTTGTCGTGTAAACATCTTTCATATATAGTAACAACTAAGGACACAGGGGAGAGTAACTGAGAATCAGATAATAGAGAGCTCAGAGCTTGGCTTAGCGAAACTAATATATTCTGCAATAGACGTAAGTGTGGAGTTGGCTAGTGTTTTGTTTACAATGATGGGGGCTTCCTAACTGGAATGATCAACTAGAACATAATATTTAGTTTAGTAAAGGGGTTTAAGAATTTAGGTGCTCACCTGAAACTTATGTCGAATTGTGCCATGGCAAGGCAGCGGGCGTGGTCCTATTGGATCCTGCATAGGCCTGGGTGCAGCGCAGCCCAAGGGGCTAGGCTCCGAGCGTCGTGAGCAGCAGAACAAGACGAACTGACAAGACAAGACAACCAGGAGCGAGCGTCACTCACTTGCTTATAACGCATCTTGAGCTCCTATCGGGGTGTCAGTATTGACAGGGCGGACATTACCAAATATGGTCCGGAACCGCCTTGAAGTTGCACAATGCCAGGTGACCTTTCTTGCAGAATTGTTCTAGAAGCCTCTATAAGGAAGCTGACGTGACGGTAAAGTCCACAGGGACTTTCATGGGAAATGGCACTCCTTTGAACATCCTGTTAGTTACACAACTTAGCAAAACTGCTGCATATTACAACATAAAGAGATTTCCAAGCTAATTTCAAGTATCATAAAATGATTAATAAAATAATCCCAACAATAAAATAAGTTAAAGTAAGCTTTTCCCTTTTGCGACGGACCTCCTCGTGGCGTCGTCTTCCTTCCTTCTTGGAGCTGTTGGTGGCTGGTTCCTGGAATTCAAGCCTAGCACACTTGTGTGTTGCCCTATTTCTAAACTCTTCCCAGGGTGTGGTGACGGTAGACGAAATGAAACTCCAGATAATTTGAACTTTAATTTATTGCGTAATCATAATAATGTTTTGTAATGCCGCTAGCCGTGTGTTTTAAACCTATATGCAATTCAAAGGGGCCTATCTTCAGGGATTTACCTTCCCAAGCTAAATGTGTTTCCTAAATCTGACTGCACACGCATAGCCACGAACTAGGCGTGAATTTTGCCTCTTCTCCAGGACCAGACGAAATAAGTTCAGACGCGAGAGCTTTGCACGTGCGCGCTTTTATACTCGTTTAGGGGGACGCTAACTTCGCCTAGTTATTTTTAAAGCTTATCTGTTATTGGCTCTCCCCTAATCGTGCTATGAAAACATTTGCCTCCAAATCTGAAGTCTTGACAAGTTTGGGATTTCCAAGGTGTCAAAATCTCTCTCCCTCTCTTTCTATCTTATCACTATCTCTCTCAGTTCCTGTGACTGCTGTAGCCAGGTTGTCAGATCTAACACCCCTTTCTACCTGCCTGTTTCTCTTCTCACATTTTACATGTATATTACAATACTCAGCGTATTTCCTATTACATTCATATTCCCGATGTATCATAGTTCCCGCTATACATTGCTCATGTAACGATATATATATAGTATTTTAATAAAAATGGTTAGAGACATTCTTTAGAAAATATACAATTTCGAAAAATGTTTCATGTGAAGTGTAGACTGTGGTGGAGGGATTTTCTTGAAAATCTTCGTGTCACATCTTTGGAAGATATTGAGCCTAAATACCAAGTTTTTTGTTTATTCGACGTTTCATTTTTGGGTGTGTTCATAGTAAAACGGACACGCACACACAAACAAACACAGGACATTCTTCTATTTTTTTTGTATTAAGGGAGTCTCAAAACATATATTTCCTTTGAAATCTCGGTATCGAAATTTTGGATGGAATGCAATACCTTCTTCTTCCCGAGCTCTCAGGTTCAAATCCGGCGGAGGTCGATGGATTTTTTTTGGGCGTAAAAATCCTTAGCATGGATTTCTTTGGAAGGGAAGTAAATCCGGTGGTCCTGTGTAGTCCCGTCACGCCCAATATAGAATGGGAGGCTAAGGGCCACAGCAGTTAAGGAGCGTCCATAAATAAAACTCAATTTAATTTAATTTGTGGTAGGGAAAGTATAAATTCAAACCATACAGCGCAAATTAAAAGATAATGAACATTAAATTGATCTTTAATTTATAAGAGCATACGTGATGAACATCGAGAAGGTCATGAAAAGTTGTTTTTGGACAAGAGAAAGAAACAACGATGCAGCAGGTCACCCAATATTAGAAGGCACTGAAGTGAAGCAGAATATAAGAATTATGCATGCGTTTTGGAAGAGGAAAAGAAGATCAGGATGTTTGTACTTTAATCTGGTGGAAATAGGTAGGGATTTTGAAACTTCTATTTTTGGGGTATGCAATTCCATAGCGTCAAACACACAAATGTCTTTAGGTGCTCACATACATTTATAAAATTGTATTAATCGATGCATTTCATTACATATGTTTTATTTGCAAAAAATAACATGCTTAGAATGTCATTATCTAATCCCTTAAACAGTACATGAAGTAAGAATATTTAATTAATTTACATATAATTCATTGTTTCACTGTTACAAGGTTTTATTTCATTCATAAGCAACAATATTTAAATTTACTTTACCCACTGACTTAAGAAAAATGCTTTATGGAGAGATTCCTAGCTACAAAATTCCATAAAAACACTTAATTGCGTTGGTTCTTGAACTGGAATAATTCTTCATCCTTTTTGAAGCTGTCCGTCTGTATGCTTTTAATTTTGTGTTGTTTTTATCATTCATGTCGGTAATCTGCTAGTTATTAATTCTAAGAAATGGAAATTCATCTTCCTTTCGTTAGATAATATTATTAATATACATTTCCCTTGTACTTCAAAGCAACACAAACTTATATTAAATGTAGATATCAGTTATAAGAAACGAACAAAAGGCTTCTAAGCAAGTCTGTAGCGTTTGCAGAAAAACGTTGATCTAGAAGTTCAAGACTTGTCTAAAAGCTTACGCTCCTCTCGTCACCTATTCTTTCTCTCAGGCAACGTTTACTGAAAGGAAAGAAAAGCGAATATATCGATTAAGTCAGATGTTTTCATCACAAAGAAACTTGTTGATACGAACCAAGAGACGTATAAATTGCTACGTCGGAAGAAAACATGTAAGAGAGAAAAAACGCTTAGGAATTGAAAGCCCTTTCCTTTTAACCGTAAACCAAATACACAGAGCAAGATAAATTTGACGTTTAACGATTCAAAGCGATCCCGATGGAGAGAAACAAAGTAAGACAGGCGTTTGTAGTCGATATAAAAGACTTAACTTACGTTTTCCTTGGATTCAGATTCGCGATTTATTAAGAAATTTTGCTTTAATGTCGAGCAGAACCATCAGTAGTTCACTTCCTGCGGTAGCTCCTTGTCTCTTTCCGGCAGTAAATTAACATACTGAAAGAATCGATGTGTAACAATCACGTGAGATTTCTATATGCCGTAAGCTTTTCCTGAAATCCGCCATTCGCGAAGATCCTAGGCAAAGCCGGCTGTAGTGCAACTCCATTGTATAGTAAACCATCTGACGGGGCCCTTAAAACCCGGCGGATAGCGAAAGGTTAAGATAGGTTAGGTCAGGTTAGGTTAGGTTAGGTTAGGTTAGAGATGTACTATATTCCTAAGAAGCTCCGTCACTTTATGAAGAACCGTGACAGAACTTGTACTTTCGCATGTTTTCATCATACGCCGGCATTTCATGATCCGCTCAGAATCTTCGGGAAATTCTGGGTTTCAATAAAAGCCTGTGGTATATATAACATTTGGTTTCTTAGTTATTCTACAAATTAGACATAAAACATAATGCGTTGCATTCACGTGACCTTCTCTTCTCACTCTTCTCCGAACCATTAAGTTTTTGTCTTCTGACTTCAATTTTCAAATGTTGGGACACAGCGGGCTAAAGTGATAGTCAGATTTTTAAACAGCAGTTAGTTTTGACTTTGAAATTCCAACTCTATGCATAGCCACGTGAAATAAAGGAACAGCGAGGGATACAAAGAATATTTCGCAAATGTTTAGAACAAAACAATTATTTGTTATAAAGAGTGTGCTTTAACGAGTTGTACGGCCTAAGACAAAATATATGAGCAACAGCCAGAAAGGGAGTTCGATTTGAAAAATGTGAAAGCATTCGCTGCGTTCACTATACACGATTACATCCACCCTGCGTTCATTTCAAAGTTAAGCGATAAGTAGGAAGGTGCCTGTATTTGGTTGTATGCATGGTAGCCGAGCGGTGAAACACGCGTATGTTGTAATTGGAACAACCTGCGTCCGAATCTTTGGCATATAGGTTTTTTTTTTTTTTAATTTCTTAAATATATGGCAATGTCGTATGTTTTCCATGAATAAGATACCTATTAGTTTTAAGTCATCAATGAATAAAACCACTAATAAGTTTCGTTTACAAAATAAATACCGTTATTACTAATAATTCTAAAGTGATAAACTAAAGGAAATATTTAATTCACTTAATATTCGATGACCAGACTCTGTCTCATTCTTCAGTTGTGAATCGCGCTGGCGTGATCATGCGCGCGCACCTCATAGCCTCATAGAAATATACTGACTTTTGCTATGGCTGAGCGCACACATAAAGGCATACATCTACAAAGAGATCTCTCCTTACGTCCCTAGATACCCAGTGTATCAGACGGCAAGAACACTTGAAGCCCCTATATCTACGGATACGAGGTGGATGCGGTTATCCAGGGAAGAGATGGTCGACCGGTTCGAGTAGAAAACGTTTGTCACTCCTCAGCAGGACACTGCACTTCTAAAAGAGGCAAACAGCAACCCCTTCCAGCATTGTGACTACAATTAGAATTATGAAGTACGTATTTTGTTTTAGGAGTTTACACCACGCTTTGGGTGTTGTATTGTAGTAGTTGTATTATATTTCAACTGTTGGGGAGCCGAACTTGTAGTAGTTGCAACCGCACGTATGGTACCCAGTTTCCGGTAGCCTTTGCCCCAAGTTTAAAAATATTAATTTTGTAATTTAAACTGTTTCTTTAAATATTATATATTTATGTTTGTCTCGGCTGCGTCAGTATTTATTTTAGAAACACGTTTCTCTCAGTAGTGTTTTGGTGCATCAAGAATGTAGGCTTACAAAGATTATAATTTTACTTTACTCATTTTATTCATCTTGATACGATTTAAATAACACTTCACTGATATAAAGAGCTCTGAGATTCTTTTTATTAATTAATTACACTTTTTAACACGTAAACATATTTTTCGTCTCACACGAAAATACATATTAAATCTCTTGAGGATGTGTCTTGCGTCTGATTAGTAACACTGTTTGCAGGCAGCTGACTTCTAGATTTGTAAATTTTTCTATATTTCAGTTTCTGATTGGCTAATCCTAGTCCAATAGAATGCTTTACTTTAACTAAAGCTTTTTCTGGTTGTTGGTTGGCTATTTTATAAACTGTCACTAAAATTACATTATTGTTACTCCAAGAATCACAAGTAGTACTGTTAAACTTTCTTACTCATTATTGACTCAAGGTTACCTCATTGTTAGCAACTTTTAACTTATTATTCTCACAGCTACTACATTATTAAATTACGTAATATATTCACATAACATTATTACACATGGATACACTAATATAAGCATATGCAATGACTGTTACATACATTTTAAAAATTATTACGTACACATATTGCTTCAAGGCGGGCTGTTATTGAATTTACGTATTATATAATTAGACTGAAATCATTGCCTTAATTAATTCTCATTTCTCTCGGTAGAACAGCACGTCATTCCATCGTTTGACTACAGCATGGCTCTTTGTTGGATTGGCAGCTAAGAAGCAGCGTCTTGTAGACGATAACAGATTATGTCGCCTCGCATTTGCAGAAGAAAACATCACAGACGACGTGACATTTTCATCTAAAATGGGGGTAAAGCAACTGTCTATCATCCCAGAGAAAAACGTTACGATGCAAAATACGTGGCACAACTGGATCGCCAAGGTCGCATATCTGTGTCATGTTTGGGTTGGATGCTATAAGATGGTCTGGTGTGTTTATGGCAGCTTGGTGCCACATTAAATACCCAACAGTATAAAGACATCCTCAAAAACGTCATGGTTTCTTCTGACATCCAGATGGAATGATTGAATTCTGACAGGACAACCACCCTGTCCACACAAGTCAGCAGGTTTAAAACTGGTTCTTGGAAAGCCAGATATCACAGTGATTGACCGGTCTCCTTGCTCACCAGATTTTAATCTTACTGAAAACGCGTGGGCAGAGGTGAAGAAACTTTTGGGGTTAAATTGGCCTGCAAGGGAATGCAAAACAAGAGAGATTCTGTGGAATAAAACACAGGAGCTTGGGAGGACCTATCCTCTCGTAAACATTTTACTACACATTTTATGTCGCCCATGCCCCATAGAATAAGGGCAATAATAGAATCGAGAGTTTACACACCCGATATTAAGTTAACTTCTATGTTTATTTGGTTTTTCATTTGGGACTGACATTTACGTAATTATTTAGCTTGAAAAAAAAGAACAGTGTTGAACTTTTTGTGTGAGGATAAATATGTTGAAATCAAATAAGTCTTTGCAATTGGAAATGATAATATGCGTAATAAACACTGAGTTTTTCTACAACCCACCACCAAAAAAAAAATTCTTGGAATACGAACCTCGGTAGACTCATTGCTATACACTTTCTTCTAACCGCTTAGCTGTCAACACATTTTCAGTAGCCTTAACTTGATATGAAAGATGACAATAGAACGAAACTAAAGACATGCGTCCCGAAACACCATTATAAACCGGCTGCGGAAACGATTTGGACTTTTATGTTTTATGTAGTACGATTTTGTCTATCTCTTAAGCGTCGGCCACAAGGCAGCAACTTACTTGTACGGTATAATTTGCACAAACAAAACGGAACAGTGTGCCGCGTCCATACGAGTACGTTGCAAGTAAGTTGGTCTTCGAAAGATGAGGTTGTTGAGATCGAAACAATTGGCCCGAGGATTTATTTTTGTTATTATAAGCATTTCTGTGGTGTCTAATGGTGAAAATAAAGGGTACCAAACGCCTCCGATCAAAATGGTACAAAATGGCTTCTGAGAAGAAAGATACAATCGAATACAAATTTAATGAAAGACTTAAGATGATTGCTGACTTGAGTAAGGACGAAAGTAAATATAAAGAATTATTACGCCTGGTAACTCATATAACCAAACAACAGAACACTTGATGCGCGAATCTATCTCTTCTCATAAAGATTGAGTTGTACGTTAAGGATTTTATCTACTGAAAGATCATACACAGATTTAATACTTAATTTTTGTATGTTTTGGTAAGATACATTTTTATTCCTATCGGTTCTATGTTGTCATGTTTCTTAGACTTTATCTTCCAAAAGTATGACAACGATTTATATACGTACTTCCATAAACTCAGTGATAAATTGGTTGGAATGGGTACATACATCACACATCTTGCACTAAACTTCCTTTCCGCTCAAGGTACGGCTTGTACACTGTCCACACGCACACGCTTAAGAGTTTCCACAAACAAAATCTACAGCACTGCAAAATTTATGCAGGTCGAGCTTATTGTTTGCGCGAGCTACCGCCTTGCCGTCCACACGCACGTTGTTTCCGATAAAAACTGGTTGCTGCAGTAAAGCGTGCACATGTAACCGCCGCATTACGGTTTACCAATTATACAAAAGTGCTTCAAAATGAAGACGAATCCACAAGCTATTTGCAGGAATTCTAATACATACACTATATGATCCAAAGTATCCGGACACCCCCACAAACATACGTTTTTCATCTTTGCCACCTACTACCTGGTACTAATTATCCGACCTCAGTAGTCATTAGACATCGTGAAACAGCAGAATTGGACACTCCGTGGAATTCACGCATTTCGAACGTGGTCAGGTGATTGGTTGTCACTTGTGTCAGAAGTCTATAAGCGAGATTTTCACACTCCTATACATCCCTAGGTCCACTGTTTCTGATGTGATACTGAAGTGGAAAGGTGAAGGGACATGTTCAGCACAAAAGCGTACAGGCCGACCTCGTCTGTTGACTGACAGAGACCGTCGACATTTGAGGAGGGTCGTAAATAGTAATAGGCAGACATCTATCCAGACCATCACACAGGAATTCCAAGCTGCATCAGGATCCACTCCAAGTACTATGGCAGTTAGGTGTGAGGTGAGAAACCTTGGATTCCATGGTCAAGCGTGTGCTCATAAGCCACACATCACGCAGGAAAATGCCAAACGACACCTCTCTTGGTGTAAGGAGTGTCAACATTACACAATTGAACAGTGGCAAAACGTTATGTAGAGGGACGAATCAGGGTACACATTGTGGCGATCCGGTGGCAGGATGTGGGTATGGCGAATGCCCAGTGAAGGTCATCTACCAGCGTGTGTAGTGCCAACAGTGGAATTCGGAGGTGGTGCTGTTATGGTATGGTCGTGTTTATCTTGGAGGGGGCTTTCACCCCTTGTTGTTTTGCGTGGCACGATCACAGCGCAGACCTACAACGATATTTTAAGCATCTTCTTGCTTCCCAGTGTTGAAAGCAATTCGGGGATGGCGATTGCATCTTTCAACACGATCGAGCACCTGTTCATACTGCACGGGCTGTGGCGGAGTGGTTACACGACAATAACACCTCTGTATTGGACTGACCTGCACAGAGTTCTGACTTGAATTCTATAGAGCACCTTAGGGATGTTTTGGAACGCCGACTTCGTGCCAGGCCTCACCGACCTACATCGATACCTCTCCACAGTTCCGCAGTCCGTGAAGAATGGGCTGCCATTCCCCAAGAAACCTTCCAGCACCTGATTGAAAGTATGCCTGCGTGAGTGAACGCTGTCATCAAGGCTAAGGGTGGGCCAACACCATATTGACTTCCAGCATTCCCGATGGAGGGCGCCACGAACTTGAACGTCATCTTCAACCATGTGTCCGGATACTTTTGATCACGTAATGTAGATACATTTCACTTGTCCTGCAAATATTCAAGCTGAATCCTGTCCCGCAATGGTCGCCTTTCAATGCCCGGTGTCACCTTTTGACGTCATTTTCAATATCTGCTGTTGATTATGCTACCGGTTGCTATAGTGGTTGGCTATGAGATCTTTCTCTCGGGGTATGCATGGGTGTATTTTAAACAGTTTAAATCGGGTAAGAAATTTAATTTTATCTAATACTTGATCTATTGAACGAGTTGCCGATCGTTTGAAGATAAAGAATGAAACTGATTATGAATGGTAGCACTTGAAACTATAACAATTGAATTTAACATGCCTCTTAACTCTGCAGTATCAATTTTACGACTTGAAACAACTGTTTCCGCAATAAAAAAAACTATAAGCTTACAGAACTTGCCGTGATTCGCTAAAATGCTTACTGACAAAATGGTCGCGAAATAAGTGATAAACCAGTGCGATATTAAACGCTACAAAGGGCCGATCACCGTAAAAGAGTGTAATCCCCTCAGGCTGTATACGAAAGAAAAGGAAGAACAGTTTAGCAATACACGCTCATTTATTAATTTAAGGTCCGCCTACTTATCACTACCCCCACAATCATTACTTCTCTTGCGGTCCAATCTCAAAACTCTTACATATGCGTATGTGACACTGTTACAAGGCGATACCTTTCTCTTTCACAGAATTTCTGTCTACTTGACTTTGTAAACGTACTGACCGAAATCTTAACTGTATTCCAAGAATCTTTATGCCTAACGCATTCGCTACTCAGCCTATTACTAATGGCTTTGCTTAACATGACTCGCTAATGACCTTTTTCTCCGGAAAAATCTTTTCAACTCAAACGTTTTACATTATACATTAATTTAATACATAGAAATTATTTATTGCAGTTATTTCTCTATCTTACTATTATTTCTTTATTTAATTTTTATATCTTCGTCAATGATTACGGTATCAACTTATATATTTTAATCAAAATCATTACATCCATTTTTAGAATAAAATGACGAAAAGGGTTTCCTGTAAAGAGTAGTTTGGATGTCGCATCTGAACTTAAATACCAAGTTTGGTATTTTACTGACTTTTCAGTTTTGTTTCGTTTTTGATCACAAACACACACGGACCATTTTATAAATATATTTTGGGGGGATTTAGGGAACCTCAGAATATGTATTTCCAGTAAAATCTAAATATTGGGTGTAATGCAATATTTCCTTTCCATATTGCAGGTAATTAGTAAAAAAAGTAAAAAATAAAGGTTTAACTTTATCTACTCTTCGTCAATTATAAAATATGTGCAACATAAATGTTTTCAATGCGCAAAATGTAGATCTGGATACAGAGCATGCGCATAGGAGATTGAGGCGATAGACATCATGAGAGAGGTGGCCGCTATTATTACGATAATATTACGTTACTCTTTACATGGATTCTAAGAAAAATATCAAAGACCGTGTAACATTTCAAAGTTCCCTCTTTTTGGGCGGATTTCTTTACGAATTTCACGTGCACAAGTAGGCTAAACTTATCGTCGAATTAATAACGTTCAAATGACCCTTGGGCGCATATAGTTTAGAATTAGTCTTCTGAGGCTAACGGACCAAATTTAATTAATGCGCAACTGCAATAAGAAGAAAAATGTCAGTTGTTATGGTGCTAGAGGTTACCGCGAAAATATGTATAATCAATGAAGACGGTTCTAACTCAGATATTCCATCGGTTATTTTATTTTCCCTTATAGTGAAATCCTAAAACGAGAATGTTTGAGTTTTGACTTAAATTAAAATTTAAATAGCTACAATCTCTTTTAAATTGTTCTTCCACGTATTTAGTAGGTAGAGGAGATATTGCATTCCACCCAAAAATTCGTTATCAAGATTTCATCGGAAATACACGTTTTCAGGCCACCAGAATAAAAAAAAATCTGATGTGTTACACTCACATGACTTTCTCTACTCTTGTACAAACTATTTTTACAAACGCTTATTCTCCATCTACTTCATGTTAATCGAGATAAACATTTGCAGACTCTATCTTATTGCTAATTTTCTTGTAGATGTAAGGGGATAATATATTTAAAGGGCAATTTGGAAATACAGTAGCCTTTAAGCACATACATATCTCTTAATAGCTGGTTGCTAGGGGCAGCACCACTCCCTTTGCCACAGATTAATACTCTTTGCATATCAAACACAAAAAAATGAATAACGAATTCCCATTTAAGAAAATAAGTATTGAAAAATATAAGAGAATAACAAGCAATATCTCGAAAATGGTTCACTCAACAACAAAAATGTATATGACATGAATTGTGTATTTTAACGCGATCTATATTTTTTGTGTAGTAAAATTTTGTCTATCTCTTATGGTTTACCGGTTATGCAAATGTCGTTCACAATGAAGAACACTTTTGGAGACATTCCCAGAAAATTCAAGATATACATTTTATTTGTTATGACAATATATTAAACCTGTGATATTAATCAAAATCGTTAGAGCCATTTTTGAGAAAATTAAAATGTTCGAAAAATGTTCCATGTAAAGGGTATCCTGGGGTGGGGGATTTTGTTGAAAACCTTCGTGTCGCATCTCTGGAAGATATTGAACCTAAATACCAAGTTTGGTGTTTATCCGACTGTTCGTTTCTGACTTATGCTGTTCACAGACACACAGACACACACACAGACAGACACACAGACACACACACGGACATGTTTCCAAAAATGCTTTTTTTGGATTCAGGGGGTCTCAAAACATGTACAGGGGGTGGAATACAATACTTCCCCTAATTACTATACGTAGTAGAGAAAGTAAAAAGAAAGCAGTTTATAAAAGGTCCGCGTTGTGCGTTTATAAACGCCATAACTCAAAAACGAAATGTTGAATATGTACCCAGCTTGATATTAAGCTTCAGTATTCTTCAAAGATGTGCCAAGGATTTTCAAGAAAATCCCTTCTCCCATTCCAATCCTGTACATTGAAAATCTTTGGAAATTGTTTATTTTCTCAAAAAATGGCTGTAAAAGGTTTATTAAAATGCCATATATTTAAAATATTGCATGAGAATTAAAGTGTATACATCTTGAATGTTTTAGGAACAACCTGTGAAGTCCTCTTTACATGGGAAACAATTTGCATAACTTTGTACAACCGTTAAATCTTAAGAGATCATGGAAAGTATGGAATTTCAAGGCCAGCATATAAGGACTCACTTTTAAACATCTTACTGTCGATTCGACTTCCTCTACCACCCTTATATCTACAATAAAATGTGTAATGTAACTAACTCTGCAAATTTTTATCTCAATTAACGCATAATAGATAGAAAAATAAGCTTTTATAAGAATAGATTGTAGAAGCTATATAAAATAAACGATAGTGCACAGAGAAAGTCATATGAATATATTTTTCCTAATCACAGATTAATGGAATTTTTTTTATAGTTGTTCACAAAATATAAGAGGAATGACTAATTTTGTGGGTTGTATTAGGTTGTTATTTGAAATATGCTCAAAGGGTTGTATATTTCACATTAGGAAAACAATTTAAAACTCAAATTCAATTTGTATTTATAATCGGATCATTCATGCTTATCAAAGAGGGAGCTTTGTTGTTAGAGTTCGGGGAAGCTGAGGGGTTTCCACCGGTCTTGAGTTCGTTGTTGTTTCGGTCTCATTGCTTCCCTACTTTGTACCTTCCTGCTCAGGTGTGTTAATTAGTTTCAAGAGCGAAGGGGAGGAAGAATTGGCAGGATTCTCTTCTCAAGTGGGATGTGAAGAAGTTCTCGGTGCGACTACTCTGATGTCACTCCTTGCTACAGATGTTTATAAAATTTAAGGTTACCTGCCATATTAATGAGCTTTATGATGTCATCTCATAGCTAGTTCTGCGTCGTCATGTGCGCCAGCTGTTCTAATGATATACCTGAGTGTATTTTGATAGGATAACACCAGTTTATTTAACTGAGAAATGTTAGTGTTGACTAAGATGGTCTGTTTAAAGAGAGTCGCCGACTATTGAAATAACGAATTAAATTGTTTCAATAATAACGCAAAGCATCAGTTACCGTAAGTGGCAGAAATGTTACTCGGAAAGATCCCTCGCAATAGCCGTAAATCTTAGGCACTCAAGTGCGTCACTAGGCGCTACACTACTTAAAATGGAATTTATATTCACACGAATAAGTCAGAGAATTAAGTAAACAAACCACTCTGATTTAGAATGCACGCCCTTTATTAGCTTAAGCTTCGCCTTACTATCGCTATCCCTACCAACGTGATCCAATCTTAAAACTCTAAGTATACGTATCTGACATTGTTTCTACTTGCAACCTCTCTGACTCTCAGAATTTCGTTCCCTTTCTAATTTACGGAATTCTTGCCTTTGCAAAGATACTGAACCCAATCTCTAACTGCATTCCAGAACTCTTATACTAACGCATTTGCTATTCGGCTGTTACTAATCGCTTTGTTTAACAGGACTCGCCAATTACCTTTTTTCTCCGGACGAATCTTTCAACTCAGGCCTATTAGAGTACACATTGATTTAATATACGGAATTATTTATTACAATTATTTCTTTATCTTAATATAATTTCTTTATTTAACCATTTATATCTTCCCGCGGGATGTTCCGCAGATATGATTGTTTGAGAGATCTCCTCTGTTTAATTCACTTATTTATCCCCCCCCGCAGTTGTGTCTGTCCCACCTCTGAAATATTTTTGAACATTCACTCTACAACGATTTCAACGTACTGAGCCCGAGATAACTGGATCAGATTATCTCCAGCGTGGAGTAGCTAATGCAAACCCACTTTTATCAATTATTACTAAATGCATTACTGACATACATTCTTTTATATACTTATACTTAGGATACATATGCTGTAAGCACGAAGAACAAAACAATTGGTGACAGTGCTTTAATTAAATATAACAACAGGGTACATGCAAAATATACTCTCTAAAATGACGAATCTAATACATATTCTCTCCTGAAATTCAATTATGTTGCACTAATTCCAAACTGAGGAATAAAGTCCTAAAAATTTCATTTCTATTTTAACTATTCGTCACTTTCTACACGTAATATGCTTGAAATATTTTCAATATTAATGCTGGGCTTTGTAACACATAGTAATAAATCACCATTTTTGTAACACGTAACGTTGTTTTCTTGAGTTTCCAGACATTTAACCATTACATGTTTTTCTCAATTCTATAATTGTCATCCATCAACGAGGTACTACCTTTTACAATAAATTATATCCAAAATATTAACAATATACACATTTAAAATGCACTCTCATACCACTTTAAATTTCAGTGTCATTCAATAATTAGGCATGACTTTAAATTTGAACATTAAGCAAATAAAATTAGCATTACACGTTTAATAACCTGGCAAGAACAGAGCCGTTAGGAGCAAACGTTCTTCTTTCTCTGTAAGGATCCTCAGCTATTATTCTGTACATCGTAGACTGCGTCCAGTATAATTTCAAAATCAGCTCACATTCCCCCTCATAACTCGGGATTATGCAGCCTGGAAGTTGAGTTGGACTAGAAGTTCTAAGTTGAAGTAGTTGGTCTCCCCACGATGTCTCATTCGACTTTTCTATTGATATTTTGCACCGAGTGTGTATCGGCTCCGGCAATTATAAACAGCTCGTGTTTGATGTTACTAGCATGACTTGCTACTCGTAGAGTAATCTTTAGCAGCGTAACGGTACTAAAGCTGCACAACAAATCTTTATCTTCAATACTTAATACTGGTGAAGCAGTTCTTCGCTTACCAAAATTATTAACGTCTGCATGTCGTTTATTACCAAGGAAGCTAAATCATGATCGACGGTTGACACACAATAGTTACTAAATGCGTATTAACTTGTATGTGCTAAGTCGCCTTTACTAATGCTTTATACTGATGGTACTCAAATGTATGTCTTACGTTTTACTGCCAGCTGAGTGCCTGTACATATAGAGGGCTGGCTAGATCAGTACTGCAACTACACACACAACTCTCGTCTCTGTCGCTGGTATAACTAGCCTGGCCGCACGGGATCAAAGTCGGTCACGCTGCAGTCGTGCCAACTTAACCTTCTTCGGTCTTCAGAATTTCACATGTGATGTACTTTAAAACGTCACATGTCTTTAGAGTTCATTCCCACATTATAACCAATTTCCATATCACCCACAGCTAGCGCTACTTCGCCCTTCAGAAATGATATTGTCAAGGCACATGATACATCATGCTTAATCCGGGATTTTTATCACACACTGTGTTCCTGAGTAGTTGTCATCAGACTCCCCTGCCTCATGGGGTCAAACTATTCCTTAGCCACGACTCCCTTGGCCTCCCTCATCCAAAATGGAGATTACATTCGGAATAGGCATTTCTCATTTGCTACTGTTGCTTTTCGAACAACTCAGTGTAAATCTTCCCTAATAGTGCACTGGCCTTCAAAGGCTGGAAGGGCATATGTCCTTGACCCCTCTCCATCACGGTTAGGAGGACTCTCTGCATAGCATTCAAAAATCATATTGGCTGCTACATCCTCAGGAGATTAATGCTCGAAACGCTGCACAAATGGGGAGAAATTAAAACCGAAGAAACGCTGAGGGAATTCACAGAATAAAGAACAAGACACAAAATCCTAGTGAAAGAAAAGAGACTTCAGTTTGCCAGAATGTAAGAGCTTGTAACCATACAAGAAGTGAAAAACACCTTATAAAATAGGAGAAACCCACGTACCGATGGGGATATGGGAAGAACACTTCTCTAGGACATATAAAGAGTCATAAATTCAAGGTCAGAACAGGAGACACCATTATACCAGTCATATTAGAAAACGTCTGGTTGACCTTCCAGCGAGGCAAACAGCGAAAAGCAACTGGACCTGATAACCTGACAAACGAAATCTTTAACCGAGATCTGGACAACTCTGTAGCAAGCAAGGAAACCTTCCTGAAAAGTAAAGGAATCCATTATTCAAATTTTGTATGAGGGAACAGTACCTAAAGACACCTCAGATGCTTACCACGGAATTGTACTTAAGTCCGCCCCCTTCAAAGTGCTTTCAAGTACCATATTAGCGCACACCCTGCCACTCGCCGTGGCACACATACTGGCAGAACAATACGGTTTCATGGCTGGTAAATCCACACTCCAGGCCATTTATAAAGTACTTGCAAACATATGGAACACAATCAGCATAGCAAGACTTCTATTTACCGCCTTCGTCGACTTTACTAAAGCCTTCGACGGTGTTAACCAAAAATCCTGATAAGAAAACTCTACGCTATTCTAGGGCAAAGAAGCTCTCTCCTTCATTAATTGAGAACATAATCGCGTTCAACCTGCCATCATTCACTGATAGATTCAGTCAATCTAAGCTCATAAAACAAATGAATGGAATTCTCCTAGGAGGTACCCTCAGTCCTATACTATTTAACATACGAGGGTGGATTGATAAGTCATTGACTTTTTAAAGAAAACAATTTTTTCCAAAAAATAAATTTTATTTCTCAACGTAGTCTTCTTTCAATTCAATATACGTTGTCAAACGTTTCTCCAATTTTTTAACCCTTCCAAAAAATATGATTTTTCGAAGTCTGCAAAATATGAGGTTGTTTCTGCCATGATTTGTTCACTGGACGTGAATTTCTTCCAAGCGAGCCAATTCTTCAGGTTTGCGATGGAGGAAGAAGTAGCGCAGTTCCACAAATTTGCGATGGTAAAGACTGGCTTGTGTGCGGGTGAATTAATCTGGTGAAAGAGATTTTTTTTCCTTCACCAAATGGGGTCGTTTCTTTAACAATTCTTTGTGAAACTGATCCAGCATTGCGGCATTATATGAACCTTGATCGTTTTGTCCTTTTCCAGGTAGTGGATGTGTATCACACCTTGAAAATCCCAAAAGACAGCTGCCATGATTATTCCTGCCGACGGAATGGTTTCCGCTTTCTTTGGAGCAGGTTCGCTGAAGGAAATCCACTGCTTTGATAGTTGTTTGGTTTCAGGTTGATAGTAATGGATCCAAGTTTCATTAATCGTGATATAACGCTGCAAAAACTCATTTAGGTTGCGCTGAAACATGTTCAGACATCCCTGTGAAATGGTCACACGATTCCGCTTGTTGTCAACTCTGAGCAGTCGCGGCACCCATCTTGCTGATAGCTTTCTCATACCCATAAATTCGTGCAGAATGCTATACACCCGTTCACTCGAGATATTTGCGGTCTTGGTTATCTCACGGATTTTCACTCGGCGGTCTTCCAACACAATATCGTGAACTTTATTCACCATTTCTTCTGTTGTGAACTAAACTGGCGGTCCTGTGCGCATGGCATCTCTTGTGTTCGAACGGTCACATCGAAATTCTGTTAAGCATGCCTTGTGATGGAGCAGAGTCGCCGTAATACTTGCTCAGCTTTTCCTCCGTTTTCTTCACCGTCTTACTAGGAGAAAGTAGTACTTTATCAGAACAGACACTCACTTTTCTCCATTTTCTACGAAACAACACACATTTGCTTATTTTAGACGCTCTCAACAATGTTATATAAACCAAATGACGACGAAGTTCTGCGATTATACCCAAAATGGATGTAAAACTTGGGTGCAAACAAGAAACCTGTGATTAGAACGTTATCTCTCGTCAAAATCATGGACTTGTCAACCCGACCTCGTACTGACACTGATTTAGTCAAAGAAGTTGGGTCAGAGGAAATCACAATGCTTCTCTATGGAGACGATATGATTCTTCTTTCCAAAAGAAGATCAGCCCGGCAGGAAAAGTGACACCTCCTGCCCTTGTGAAGTTTTATAATTGGTCGCAGAGAAATAAACTAGATATAAGCACCAACACAATAAAAATAATGAAATTCAGAAGAGGAGGTAACAGCTCCAAGACAGACAACATCCACAGCGGAAATGATAAGTTAGAGTTGGTAAATTCTCATAAGTGCCTAGGATTAACACTGCAAGTCACGGGAAAGACTTTCACGAAATATATAGACAAGAGAGGCGCAACAGCCATTAAAGCCATTTTTATGAAGAAAATAGAAAAACTATCACTTTACTCAGCTTTGAGCTTCTTGCACCTCAAGCTTACCCCGACAGCATGCTACACATTCACATGAATTTTGACCGAGCTTACTCCCGCAAATATAAGTAGACTGCAGGCAATGAAGGAACCTACCTACCCCTTCGACTATCCCAAACCACAAGGACTAGACTCGTCTATCTCTTGGCCCACAGACTTCTTCATTGGAAAGGTAGCAATAAAGAACAATATGATACAAATATCAGCATACCAAGTCCACATAAGAGAAAGGGAAGAAGAGGCAAAGGCAGTAAATAAGGCATTCATCATACGCCAGCCATGAACGTAGAAGGATGGAAGAAACAAGTTTTCCCGCTGCGATACGTGTATACAGGAGCGGGGTACACGACTTTCACTCAGAACCTGCAACAAAGAGGATTTCACCAGGCGTCATGTTCCTGCATCCTGTGTGCTCAAAGATGTGAACAATATAATATATTTGACTGCAAATAAGGACAAACACGCTAATGGTTTAGGCAGATGAAAAATTTGGTAAAATATACTTGAAGGATCTTAGATTGTAGCTCAGTTTTTGTTCCAGCAGCCTAGAATCCGAAAGGAACTTTTCATATTTGTAGGTTTAATCGACTTTTTCTCCATGTGCTGTTACAAAAAATTTTCTGAGTGGTTTATAATCTAATATGTGATAGGCTATATGTGGGAGAAAATTATTCATACGTGATAGCAAATATAGACGTTAGAACATTGGGTATCGCGAACCCTTAAACTTAAATAAACATTTATTTGGACTGCGAAGTTTTAAAATAAAAGCATGGTACTGCAATCTATGTAGCTCTCGACATAAAATGCTCCGCCAACTCAGCCCTTGTTATTGTATTTTATTGCCCAATCTAACTTGTAAGCTTTCACCAGTGTTGCCTAAATTTAAACAGGCAAGGTTTGTAAAAAATTCAAAACAATGGTATTCTAAATTGGACTTTGAATTACCGGAAAAACCTCTGGACATGATTTTGCAATATTACCCATGTCAATGATGACATTGTTGGTTCAAACCTCATAGAGGGCAATCTCGCAGTTAACAGGCGCGCACAGCATTTAAATTTGTGTTTTCGCATACACCCATGGCGTTTTACTTGCGAGCGAGAGTACGAAGGAATTGTTTTACGTATAAACCAGTCCCGCGTTTTAATTAACTTTTTCGTTGTTGTTTATCCTGCTGTGTCAGCCATTCCATCCCCAACCACATCAGGGGACTGTTGCGGTTACCACTGCCGAGGTTATTATTCCAAGGATGAAAGCGTGGTTTAGTGTATTTAATGTCCGCCGCTTACCCTATTTCAATTTATGAAGTAGTGGTATCTGCGGCAATTCTATGTGGTCGCTTAGCAGTATTACTACCACTTCTGCAGTGCGCAGGTCTGTCGCTGTGGGATTCGGCGATTCTTATAAACTGGGAACGTAATTTCAAGTTACCAGCAGTGAGACGTGCTCATTTTTAAAACTTCACGCTTATTTGAATTTCCAGCAGCAACATGTTAATACATTGAAACTTTTCAGTGAAACTAAATTTTTTTAAAAAAACAAATACTGCATTTTCAACATCATTTCAAGAGAAAAGTATGATATGTCGCACTCAATCTAGATAAATCTTCATTTAACATTTACAGTTATAAGAATGATACAGCAGAATAATAGCGATAGTCAGATTTTTCAAAAGGATGCTGCTAGGTAATGCGTTTGTAATTTCATGCTATTTGCATTACAACAAGAAAAAAATCCGATTTGTTACATTCACACAACTTTCCCTACACCCTTTCGTTTAACAGTGGCTCTACAATTTATTCTTATAAGGTTAATTTTGTTATCTACTTCATTTTAATTGAGATAAACCTATGCATAAATAGCTACACTATGTGATCAAAAGTACCCGGACACACACATACACACACAAACATACGTTTTTCATCTTAGGTGCATTGTGCTGCCACCTACTGCTCTTTATCCGCGTAGTCATTAGACATCGTGAAACAGCAGAATAGGTCGCTCCGTGGAATTCACGGACTTTGAACGTGGTCAGGTGATTGGGTGTTACTTGTGTCAGAAGTCTGTACGCGGGATTTCCACACTCCTAAACATCCCTAGGTCCACTGTTTCTGATGTGATAGTGAAGTGGAAACGTAAACGGACATTTACAGCACAAAAGCGTACAGGGCGACCTCGTCTGTTGACTGACAGAGACCTCCGACATTTGAAGAGGATCGTAAGGTGTAATAGGCAGACATCTAGCCAGACCATCACACAGGAATTCCAAACTGCATCAGGATCCACTCCAAGTACTATGACAGTTAGGCGTGAGGTGAGAAACCTTGGATTCAATGGTCGAGCGGCTGTTCATAAGCCACACATCACGCAGGAAAATTCCAAACGACGCCTCGCTTGGTGTAAGGAGCGTCAACATTACACGATTGAACAGTGGCAAAACGTTGTGTGGAGTGACGAATCCCGGTACACAATGTGGCGATCCGATGGCAGGGTGTGGATATGGCGAATGCCCGATGAACGTCATCTGCCAACGTGTGTAGTGCCAACAGTGAAATTCGGAGTTGGTGGTGTTATGGTGTGGTTTTCCTGCAGGGGGCTTGCACCCCTTGTTGTTTTGCGTGGCACGATCAGCGCAGACCTACATTGATATTTTAAGCACCTTCTTGCTTCCCACTATTGAAGAGCAATTCGGGGATGGCGATTGCATCTTTCAACACGATCGAGCACCTTTTCATACTGTGGTGGAGTGGTTACACGACAATATCATCTCTGTAATGGACTGGCCTGCACAGAGTCCTGACCTGAATCCTATAGAACACCTTTGGGATGTTTTTTGGAACGCCGACTTCGTGCCAGGCCTCACCGACCTACATCGATACCTCTCCTTAGTTCCGCACTCCGTGAAGAATGGGCTGCCATTCCCCAAGAAACCTTCCAGCAGCTGATTGAAAGTATGCCTGCGAGAGTGAACGCTGTCATCAAGGCTAAGGATGAGCCAACACAATATTGACTTCCAACATTACCGATGGAGGGCGTCACGAAGTACGTCATTTACAGCCAGGTGTCCGGATACTTTTGATCACGTCGTATGTTACGCATTTCATTACATTGCAAAGGGAATAGTGACAGTCACATGTTCAAGAATTGGACGCTCGCTATATGCTGGCCTTAAACTCCATACTGTTTCCATGCAATCGTGATAAACATTATGAGCGAAGGTCTAGCGGGGCTAGCAACGAAACGCAAGCCCCCCCCCCCTCCTAAGCTAGGGGGCTGGCGCCATGTGAGTAGCCCTCCAACCGTGGTGTTTCCCATGAGGCTAACACCTTATTTATTAAAAAGACTCTCCGCTTACGCGAGGATGAAAGCGGATACGCCACTTACGCGCGTCATCCCGAAAGGGGGCGACTCCTGAAAACCGAGTCCAACCCAATCCGAACAACTCACTTTTGTAAGGGGCTCGAATGTTTGCCCGGCGTAATTCTAGTAACGTCAGAAGTACCACGAGTGCTCAGGTACGCAGCGCCCGCACTATGGTAGCTGAAGGTGTCGGAACCCTCCCCACTTACGGGAAACCGCGAGAAAGAACTGCAATTTGACGGGACTGGAAAAGAATTACAAAGTATTAAACAAATCGAACCATTAATAAAAGATACCTCAAAAATGGCTCATGCCACAAAAAATGATTTAAAATAATTATATGTGTTTTAAAGGGATCTACACTTCTTGTGTGGTACGTTTTCATCCATCACTTAACGTTTATCAGTTATACAGAATTATACAAAGTTCCTTCCCAGTGAAGAGGTGTTCACGGCTACTCCCTGAAAATTCAAGATATATGTTTTATTTCTCATGTAAATATCCTTAATATATGTTATTTTAATAAGAACCGTTACAACCATTTCTAGAAAATAAGAAAACTTCTAAATATGTTCCATATAAAGGGCAGTTTGGGTAGGGGAATTTTCTTGAAAATCTTTGCGTCGTATCTCTGAAAGACATTGAACTTGAATACCAAGTTTGGTGTTGATCTGTCTTTTCGTTTCTGAGTTATGTTGTTCACAAGCACACACATACATACAGACACACACACACACGGAGGTTTTTCTAATTTTTTTGTATTCAGGGGGCTTCAAAACATGTATTTTCGGTGAAATCTCGGTATCGAATATTTGGGGAATGCAATACCTTCTCTACTTACTAGGTACGTGTTAGAGAAAGTAAAAATGTATAGGACTTCCCACCTGAACCTGGTAACAGTATTTAAAAACTCAAACCAATAACAAAGAATATCTCTGATTTGGTATATGTGGAAAACAATGTTAGTCCCACTATATTAATTCAAACAAAGTTATAAACAATGCAAAGGAGATTTCATTTCAAGACGTTTCAGCCCATCATATAGTGCAAATTTAATTTTTAAAAAATCGTATGTGTTGCATTTACATGACTCTTTCTATCCACTATCATTTATTTTCATATAGCTTCACTTGTTCATATTAATCGAAATTAACATTTCCAGATAAGGTTTCATTACACATTTCGTTGTAAGTCCCAGAGAGATAGAGGAAACCGGACGATAGGTACATGTTAAAAATCGGGTCGTTATGGCTTCAAAATTTCATACTGTTCCCATGACATCGCAAGAAAAAAGTGAATAGTGACAGAAGTTTTAAAAGTCTTGCAAAGTATTAAACAGCTGGAACCAATGTTAATGTATATCTCGGAAATGGTTAATTTCACAAAAAGGTTATTTAAAATAATTTCTGTGTTTTAAAATGTACATTTTTATTCAGCACGTTTTTGTGTATCTCTTAAGTTTACCAATTATACAAAATTATACAATATTCCTTCTAAATGAAGTGGACTTCATAGACTATACATAGAAAATTAAATATATAAATAATTATGGCCACTTAAATCTTCAACATATAAAAGTTTAATCAAATGCATTGGGGCCATTCTAGAAAAATAAAAAAATTCGAAAAAGTTGCCATATAAAGGATAGTACGTTATGGGGGGATTTCCTGAAAATGTTCCTGTCGCTTCTTGGAAACCATTCAGCATGCATACCAAGTTTGGTATTTCTTCGAGTTCAAGCTATGCTATTTTTCATTTTTGAGTTTTTACGTTACGCTGTCCATACACACACACACACACACACACACGAACATTCTTCTAAAACCTCTTTTTTGGATTCAGGTGTCTCAAAACATGAATTTACCATAAAAGCTCGGTAAAGATTTTTTTTGGATAAATCACCTACTAGATACGATAGAGAAAGAAAAAGCTAAGGAAGTGGTCCATCGCGATATCGTAAGCCTGTCCATTCCTCCAGCCACCCACACATTCTTCCTTCCAGCCTTCATCTTGTCGGATACCGACACAAAATATTTAAAAGCAATATGCATTTTATTACTCTGGAGGTCCCTAGTTCGATTCCCGTCAACCGCTTACTCTAATCTTGGGGATTTCGTGGTTTGCCCTGGTCAGCAGCCGAATGCTGAGGTGGTTTCTCAACTACCACGATTTCCTTTCCATCTATTCTCTTTAATTCCTTTTTCTTCTCATCTTTCACGTGCGATAGATTTCGTGGCGTATGGAGGTGCCAGACAGATGGCGCGAATGCTTGGTCAAAGAAAGAGCACTGTGGACACTAGAGTGCTGGTCGACGGGTTGTTCCGCCCTCTCTAGGCAGCCCCTGTAATAGGAAGGCTCCTGAGCTGGAATTGTTAGACACTCCCGCGCGTCTCTGTGGCCTGCCTGCGACCTGTAGCCACCTGTGGTTGCTTCAGTTTATCCCTTCCTCCTGATGGTAGCAGCAATGGATATATGTATATATATATATATACAGGATGTTTCAGAAATACTTTTACAAACTTCGGGTTCCTTACACCACAAGAAGGAAACAAGTTCATATGAGCATATGTCCCATAATCCTTTGTTTTTTCGTTAGGAGGTGTTCAACACAGTGGTACTCTTATAACTCACAAAACTCATAATGAATGCTCGAACTGTCCTCCTCTTGCTTCTATACATGCCTGTACTCGTCGATTCATGGAATGTCGCACCCTGTCAAAAACTCCGGGATGGTGTCGAATGGTTTTGCAGGCTTCTATGACACGTCGATGAGGCGTTTCTGTATCCGGGATGACTGCTCCTTAAACCAATGATTTAAAATGCCCCCAGAGGTAAAAATCCACACGATTGAGGCCGGGAGAACGTGCAGGCCATGGAACTGGTCCTCCTCTTCCTATCCATCGGTCATGGTAGATACCAGTCAGTGCATCTCCAATAATGCGACTAAAATGTGCCGGAACCCCATCATGCATAAACCACATGTTTTTTCTTATTTGCAGGGGCACATCTTCGTGAAGTAAGTCAGGAAGAGTGTGCTGGTTAAAGTCCCTGTAGACAGCACCAGTAAGCCGTGCTGGTAAAACGTATGGACCTACCAGACAGTCACCTACAATGTCAGCCCACATATTCAGACTAAACTGTTGCTGATTTCTAGCCTGAAGTACATCATGAGGATTACGATCTGCCCATAAGTGTACGTTGTGGAAATTAGTAACTCCATCTCTCCCAAACGTTGCCTCGTCTGTAAACAAAACTGACGAGACAAACAATGGATTGATTGTTTGTGCTACAAACCATCGGCAAAAGTTATCCCGTGGTGGATAATCGGCAGGCGAAAGGCCCTGCACACGTTGAATATGATATGGATACAGGAGCTCCTCGTGAAGTACCGTCCATGCTGTCAGTTTGATGTACCAGATGCCACAGCCAATTGTCTTGTATTGATAGCTGGATCGTCTTCGACACACTTTAACATCTGTTCTTTGCGTTCCGCCGTACGAACACTCTTGGTCTTCCTCGATCAATAGTCCGTAGTGCAGCGGTTCCTGTCTCAGCAAGGCGACGATAAACAATGACAAAGTTTGGATGACTCGGTTGTCTTCGGTCTGGAAACTCCATCTGATAGAGCCGTGCAGCCTCGCGTCCATTACCATTCGCGCGACTATACATAAAATTCATGTCTGCCTGTTCACGAAATGAATATCCAGCCATGGTGGAACAAAATACGTGTAGTTAACTCACTACATGTACACAATTGAAACATTGAAGACAGACAAATGACAAACGTAAACAAGTCTCCATGGCAACACTTCGCCATCTCTGTATGTAGTACAATGGGTCAACGCCTTCTATGAATGCATACAAAAATGAAGTTTTGAGGTTGGATCCCAAAGGCCGTTGAACTCACACTTTCATTGTGACAGGAATAACGCGAAACCCAAGGATTATGGGACATATGTTCATATGAATGTTTTTTCCTTCTTTTGGTGTGATGAACCGATATCCGAAGTTTGTAAAAGTATTTCTGAAACTTGAAACCCCCTGTATATATATTCAGTGTGGACCATTTAAGTTGAGACTTTACAATATACTCAAAAGTAAGCGTTATAGAAAGAAATGTCTTTAATAAAATATGCTTGATAAAATTGACACTTGTAGGTTCCCATTTAAAAAAAATATGATCCTAAAATTACTATCATAACGTCCTCCAAACAAAACGTGACTATTGGAATTTATTTTCCTATAACATCAAGCCAATTTTATTAAAGAACACTTCTTTCTAAAAAAACTAGTTTTGGAGATACTGTGCATTGTTAACTTCATCGGTCCATCCTGTATCTACACTACTGATTGAGAGTATCCGGACACCTGGCTGAAAATGACGTACAAGTTCGTGGCGCGCTCCATCGGTAATGCTGGAAGTCAATGTGGCGTTGGCCCACCCTTAATCTTGATGACAGCGTTCACTCTCGCAGGCATACTTTCAATCAGGTGCTGGAAGGTTTTTTGGGGAATGGCAGCCCATTCTTCACGGAGAGCGGAACTGAGGAGAGGTATCGATGTAGGTCGGTGAGTCCTGGCACGAAGTCGGCGTTCCAAAACAGCCCAAAGGTGTTCTATAGGATTCAAGTCAGAACTCGGTGCAGGCCAGTCCATTACAGGGTTGTTATTGTCGTGTAACCACTCCGCCCGTGCAGTATGAACAGGTGCTCGATCGTGTTGAAAGAAGCAATCGCCATCCCCGAATTGCTCTTCAACAGTGGGAAGGAAGAGGGTGCTTAAAATACTAATGTAGGTCTGCGCTGGCATCGTGCCAAGCAAAACAACAAGGGTTCAAGCCCCCCTAGAAAAAACACGACCACACCATAACACCACCACCTCCGAATTTTACTGTTGGCACTACACACGCTGGCAGATGACGTTCACTGGGCATTCGCCATACCCACACCCTGCCATCGGATCGCCACATTGTGTACCGTGATTCGTCACTCCACACAACGTTTTGCCACTGTTCAGTTGTGTGATGTTGACGCTCCTTACACCAAGCAAGGCGTCTTTTGACATTTTCCTGCGTGATGTGTGGCTTTTGAGCAGCCGCTCGACCATGGAATCCAAGGTTTCTCACCTCACGCCTAACTGTCATAGGATCCTGATGCAGTTTGGAATTCCTGTGTGATGGTCGTGATAAATGTCAACCTATTACTCTTTTCGACCCTCTTCAAATGTCGGCGGTCTCTGTCAGTTAACAGACGAGGTCGGCCTGTATACGCTTTTGTGCTGTACATGTCCCTTCACGTTTCCACTTCACTATCACATCAGAAACAGTGGACCTAGGGATGTTTAGGAGTGTGGAAATCTCGCATACAGACTTCTGACACAAGTGACATCCAATCACCTGACCACGTTCGAAGTCCGTGAGTTCCACGGAGGGTCCCATTCTGCTGTTTCACGATGTCTAATGACTACTGAGGTCGCGGATAATGAGTACTAGGAAGTAGGTGGCAGCACAATGCACCTAACATGAAAAATGTATGTTTGTGGGAGTGTCCGGATACTTTTGATCACATAGTGTAGGTCTAAGTGTGTGTCCTCCTCCACTGTATAACATATTACCTTATATGTATATGTGTACATATTTCATGTCGTGTTTCAACCCTTGTATTGCTTATGTTCAATAAGCGCAAAGGCTCTAATAACGCATCTGTACGCTTTATTGGTTTTCTTTTTAGTGCCTTCGGAATACGGAGATGTCATCTGTTTTGTAGCAGACTTGCTTTATTCTTAGCCTTTTGCTATTTTCCTAACAAAACTAAAATCTAATTAGGTTATTTGTATTAATAAAATTAATGAAAAATTTTAAGATGTTTTAGATTTTTATGGCTAGATGAAATATACATGCATAATTGAATCGGTTGATGAAGAACTGTCTAAATAAAGTTCTTGATTTAATTAGTAAGCTGTGCATATATTTTTAAATGTGTGTATTGGGGCAGTTTCATCATTATACATTAAGTATAACAGATTCCTGAAATAACATTGATACAAGAGATTGAACATTGCATATATAAGTTAGGTAATAAGGAATGATATCATGTCATTTTAAAAGCTGGAGAAGCACTCATGAAATCCTTAGGAAAATATTCCAATTCCATATGCTTATTTGAATAAGTCACGCAGTGTTAGCTGTAGTAGCAGGGATGGGGTAAGAGTTGTATATAACAGGTAGCGTGTCCGTTAGCAAGCAGAATAGTAGTGCACAGTGAGTTGACAACATGTGATTCCTTCATCTCCGGCAGCAAAGGCTAAAGCAACTATACTATAACTCGGTCTTCTAGAGGGAGGGGTGAATAATTATTTGCATGTGTGGTTAAACCGAACGACATCTACGACATTTACATGCATGAAAGTGGCATGGAGACGAAGGTTAAGTTATTGCCGCTATTAAACGGCAATAATAAGAAGAAGTAGTGTAAAATAAAAGTATAAGATTTAAGTTCTAATGTTACCCTTCGGTAGTTCGACTATGCCTGCTTTGGGAAAGCAAAACACCCTGCCGATCCATTGGCTAGAGTTATGCTCGGGGGGTTAACTATTCGTAGAATTAATATGGATATGAAAACTCGCCAGAAATCACATACAGTCTCTTTCATATATAAACAAATTTACCAGGAAATCCGTAACACATATGCTAAACACATATTTATATATATATATATATATATATATATATATATACATATGGCTCCAAATATGGTGCTATAATTACTCCGGTTGTTAAACTTAAGTACAAGCTTCCAGACTTGTCTCTGTTTTTTCCTCTGAGCTCTATGCTGTCAAAAAGATTAGGTTTACGTTAACTCAGCACAGCATAAACACAGTGCAATTCTGATTCACTAAACACTCTTCAGGGGCCGCTCTACTGACCTAAAATTAATCCAAGGTATCCAAAGTCTTTACACCAAAGTTACTATAAATAATCAAAAAGTTATATTCTTCTGGATTCCGTCCCACTATGGAATATTAGGAAATGAGGAAGCAGATACGGAAGCCAAAAAAGCAACTTTGCTACCTACAGTAGAAGAATTGTCAGTACCCTCCAGAGATGCTCGAAGTTATTGTTTTAGCAGACCAACTGGCAAATGGAAGCAAGATTGGACCATTAAAACATCAAGAAAACTCCACATAGTTGGGACAGGGTCCACAAAACCCTGCACATTGCATACTCTAAAAAGAAAGATCGACTGATTATATCACGTTTACTAATAGGCCATTCATGCCTAACACATTCCTTCTTACTCACCCAAAAAGGTGTTCCTCACTGCGGCACCTGCAATTGCCGTATCACTATCTAACACCTCATCACTAAATGCAGAAGTTATACCATGGAGAGAAGAAGAAATAACATCCCTGAAGATATATTTTTAGCTTTAAACAACCCTACTATTTCAAAAACAATTTTTTTTCTTGAAAGACATCAAACTGTATAAAGATTTAAATATAACACATCAAATAACAGGTTATACTGTTCTAGCTGTGTTCAGGACTAATGTAAAACATGTTTATAATAATGTATTACAATTATATTGTTTAATCGATGTAAAGTATACAATGTGTTATTATTGTACTCGTATGCATGGATATAAGTCACGATATGACCTAGTAGTCAAAGCGACTATAAATAAGGAAAAATAACAACAAAAACAAGATGATCACGCTAGCGGGGATGGGGCTAGATTTTATCAGTACCAACATAAACGGCTCCATTCTATTTTGGGGCACATTTTATGCGCGTCAGTATGTATATCCCACAATGGTTCAGCCTTCTTTCTGACTTAAGAGAACTACTTGCTTATACGTAAGTTTGACCTCTAGCAATCGATTATCTTACCCAGAAGGGTGTCTTAATTTGAGAGTCAAATTACGATGTCAAATGGAAAAGTTCACCCTTTAATCTTACCGATAATAGCACATTGTAACAGCAGTAGTTTAAAATTTGCCAATGGCTTAACTTTAATCTCGTATTGTACACTAATTTTGTATACACCCGTCCATAGAGAAGCCATTTTCTGGCAAATGCTCACAGTATGTTAATTCCACTTTTTTATTCGGCAGCTGAACTTTTTCACGTTTAACAATGTGGGCGAGTATCAGAGCCTCCAAATTAAATACTGTGCATTTAATTACATTCCATTCGCACTGGCCTTCACGGTTTATTTCCCGTTCAGGAGAATTATTTAAAGGTCGATGTTTTGGCGAGCAGTTCTCCGTTGCCAGCTGCTAGTTTGGACAGCGAGAGAGAACAAACTATAGCTGAAGTGCCCTAGGAGACCTGACAGCTACCCTGTAACTGCCACAGCGGCTGGCCGCAATAAAGGCTATATAACAAACAGGTACTCTACTTAAGATTCATCGCCACTCACATTCAACTTTGTTAGATCGTTATCCACTCTCTAACTGCCATCTGAGAGGACACGAGTCTCATATTAGTGCCCTATTACATCAACAAAATATGATACAATCAGTAGCTGACAGCATCCATAAAAGCGTGCTTAAAAGGCAATATAAGACAAAATCTCATGTGTAATATTTACATAACTTCCTCTATCCACTATTATTACTTTCTCTACTATATACTTACAGTAAATAAAGAAAGTACAGTATTCCACCCAAAAATTCCACGTTCAGATTTCACCAGAAATACATGTTTTGAAGCCCCTGGGAAAAACAATTTATAAAAAGGACAGCATATGTGTCTGTGCTTGTGAACAGCGTAACTCAAATAAATCTGATGTGATACATTCACATTATCTTCTCTATTCTCCATTTATTATTAAAGGGCATAAAAACCAGTCTTACTAAAGCATATTATTAGATCGATTTGTTTTAATGCAAATAAACTTTGCAGAAATAGCTACATTACACATTTTGTTATAGATACAAAGGGAACAGCGAAAGTCAATGGTTTAAACTAAGTATATCAATTTTCGCACAAAAAATAAAAGTATTACAGACATAAGAATTGAACATGAAGGCAATAAAATTACAGAAACTGGTAGCATAACATTTCTTGGTCTTATTATAGATCATAGTATGAATTGGAAAGACCATATTGACTACATCCTACCAAAACTAAGCTCTGCATGTTTTGCAATTAGATCATTAATTCATTTTACAAATAAAAGCATCCTAAAAACAGTATATTATGCTTATTTTCATTCAATTATGACTTGTGGAATAACATTTTGGGGAAATTCAGTAGACGCAAAAAAATATTTCCTTTGCAAAAACAGGCAATAAGGATAATGACATTGTAAACCACTATTCAAAACATTTAGAATTCTACCATTAGCCTGTGAGTATATTTTAGCTGTATTTTTTACCGTAGTCGACCACCCAGAAGTGTTCATAAAAAATTCAGACATACACAGCAAACAAACCAGAAATGGGCAGGACTTACACAGGCCAAGCAACAACCTACAAGTATTCCGAAAAGGAGCTTACTACAATGGTATAGTATTATTTAATTCACTGTCATCATATATTAAGTAACTGAAAACTAATAAACATAAATCCCAGTTAGCATTAAAAATATATCTCATTACTCACACCTTCTATACAGAGGAGGATTTCTTTCATTCAAAAAAAAAATAACTGACTATAAAATATTACAAATTTTATAAATACATTAAGTATAAATAATATTGTTTTAAATTTTTTTAGCTCTAACGTACTCTACACAAGAGCTACAATTTATTTCCATACAAGTACGCAATGTAATTATGTATTTATGACGTAATCTACATCCTAGAGTAGATTAGCTTTCTTTAAGCTGGTCTAGCTCACATAGGGTCTACAGATTGAGATGTTATGTTATGTTAGCAACTGGATGTTATACGCTGGCCTTAAAATTCCATATTGTTTCAATGAAATCGCAAGAAACAACGAATGTTGACTGGACTTTAAAAGATTGGCTAAGTATTGAACAATTCGAACGATTAATAAGGATGTCTCGGAAATGGCTGATGCCACAAAAATAGTATTTGAAATAAATTGTGTGTTTTAAACACATCTATATATTCTTGTGAAGGGCTTAACGTTTACCAGTTATATAAAATTATACAAAATGCCTTTTGAATGAAGGGAACTTCAAAGGCTATTCCCAGGAAATTCAAGATATAAATTTTATTTGTCATGTAAGTATCTTTAATGTATGGTATTTTAATCCAAATCGTTACAGCCATTGTTTAGAAAATTAAAGATCTAGAAAATTTATCCATGTAAAGGGTAGTTTGTAGTGGGGGATTTTTTTTAAAAATCTTCTTGTCGCATATTTGAAAGGTCTGAACTTAAATATGAAGTTTGGTGTTGATCCCACTTTTCGTTTTTGAGTTATGCTGTTAACAGACACACACGAACCTCTTTCTAAAAAAGCTGTTTTTTTATTTCAGGGGCTTCTAAACATATATTTCCGTCGGTATGGAATTTTTGGTTGGAATTTCGGATAAATACCAAACTTGGTATTTGCGTATCTTCCAAAGTTGCGACAAAAACGTCTCCCCATCCAAAACTACCCTTTATATAGAAATTGTTTCGAAAATTTGTATTTTCTCAAAATTAGCTTTAACGATATTGATTAAAATGGCATATATTTAAGGTATTTACATGAAAAAGTGATATATTGAATTTTTTGGCCTGTGAAGTCCTGCTCATTTGGGAGGAATTTAATACAGTTTCGTAATAAGAGCTAGACAAACAGTAGATAATAAGTGTAGATCTGTTTAAAAGTTTACAAATTATTTCAAATAACGTTTACTGTAGCTTCAACCATATACACGATATGCGTTATTATTACTTCTTCAGCTGTTTGCCAGTTTTTACTTTCTACACCAGGTATATAGAAGTCAAAGAAGTTGCTGCATTCTACCAAAAATTCGATAACGCGATCCTTAAATGTTTTAGAAAAAAGTCCGAGTGTGTGTGTGTGTGTGTGTGTGTGTGTGTGTGTGTGTGTGTGTGTGTGTGTGTGAGAACAGCAAACTTACGAACGAAAAGTTGTATAAATACTTGGTATATAAGTTCAGTATCTTCGAATGTTCACGAAGGTTTTCAAGAAAATCCTCCAAACCAGTACTGATAACCTATGAAGTCCATTTCACTAGGAAATTATTTTGTATAACTGCTGGACCATAAGAGACAAAAACGAGTATTGCACGATAAGGTAGATCTCTTTAAAACACACAATTTATTTCAAATTACTTTTATTATGGTATTAACCATTTTTGAGTTATCCGTTGTTATTGGTTTCGGTTTTTCAATAGCTTGTCAATCTTTAAAGTGCTGTGGCTTTTCAGTTGTCTCTGACGATATCATGGGAAGAGTATGGAATTTCTAGACCAGCGTATTGTGACTTTGTCCAGTTTCTCAGCAGTCACTTCTCTCAGTTCTCACTGTCATTATTTAGTTTTTCTCAAGTTTTACCTTGACCGGGAATTCACTTCGTTCAAACTATCACTTCACTAAGGTGAACTAGTTCAATTTTCCCGTCACTTCACTTCTTCTTGACGTAGCCTCTTGACGCCGGACGGTTCACTCGCCTCGAAAGTGTATCGCAAGATTTCCACACACCTCGCTCCGCAGTAGCACTCGATGCACAACACTACTGTCCATTCCAAACCAGAGTTCCCTCTGATGTAAACAAAAATACGTGCTTCTACTTGTCACGAGCCTAAGCACACACTCTTACGGCAACGTAAATAGTTCCTTAATACATTTATTGTATAATGAAATATTAGGGCAGAAAAGGTATACAACTGCACACTTTATTGCGGTTATCATAAAAACTCATTGCTAAAGGTAATAGATACATACTAACTGTTATGAGATTACAAAACATGATTTTCGTCTGCTGTTGCGCTAACGCCCAGAGTATCTTGCTTGTCAATACCAACTGTATGCATGATGCCATTCTCTTGCATATATGAGAAGTGCAGAAATGAATTCCCAGAGTATAATTACTTGCGCTATCTGAGTACCGAATAAACACTTTGCGCAACACAGGAAATATGATAAGCGAACAAGCATTCATAATACGCAGGCACACGTATGTTAAGCTCAGGTCAAATCTTGTGATTTAGTCATTGGTATTTGAGTTTTCGTCGCAGAGGAAGGTGCCTGCAGTGCGAATAAACTGTTCAAATACAAAAGCTGCAAACAGTTAAAATGTGGCGAAAAATAAACAATACTTCATATATTCAACTCACTGTTAGAAAAATACCCGACACTTGCATTAGTGCATATTGCGAAACTAATATCCGGTTTTACAAGCGTCTCAGTGAGAAGTGTAACCAAAGCATGCAGGGAATATAAATAGAACATAGAATAGGAGAATCAAATGTGGGAACTTGTTTTGTGTGCGACAGTGCTGTGGAATTGTGGATAAGCTTGTCACTATTTTGGAAAGCAGTTCTGATTCCGGTGTGGCAGCTGAGTCATCTTCGGAGGATTCGGATTTCGGTGTTGCACTTTTTCCCGAGGATTGTGATTAACGTAAGCAAAATGTTCATCTCCGCATACTTACAAAATCGATTGTTACCTCAGCTTGTATTTTGAACTATGATTCTCACGTAGGGTGCCTTTTTATAGATTGGAACAATGTTCAAGCACGTGAGAGGGGAACAATCAACCATTAGGGGCGGGGATTGCGGACTACTTTCGCGCGGATAATACAAAGACCTTGTTTACCGTGAGAGGCACTCTGGTTTGGAATAGACAATACAATTGTCACCAACTCGCTCGGAGAATCGCTATTGATATTGCACCAGAGCCGCACTCGTTATCTCGCCTGCTCACTGACTGCTTCAAAAACTCTACTCGCACTCGATTCGTAACTCAACTCGACTGACTGATATCCGTGAGAGCGCTCGCTTATATAGTCAGTGGAATCTTTCCATAAGGTTCTCAACATTTTAGAACCATTTCGACACAGTTTAAGGAGAAGGGAAGGAGAGAAGTAGCTTCCAGAAGGTTCTAGTTTTCTGCCGATAGCGCGCCCGGTGTTTACGCTAGCGAATGCCTGTTATGGAAGTTTACTCCAACCGCTCGGCGCCGACAACCTTGGGCCATAGCAGCTGCGTCACAATATAGCGGATTTTAAAACATCTGAGTATTGATTCGGTTTCTCTTTCCCCTTTGTACCTTCAACCAAATTTGTAATGAAGCTGTTTCTGCAAGGATTTATCTTGATTAACGTGAGGTAGATAGGAAATTAAGCTTTCTTAAAAATATTTTGTAAAATCTGCATACAAAGTCTGATGCATTGCAATCACATTGCATTTTATGCTCCCTATTCTAAAATCATTCTTGCAAAACTTGTTCTCCTATCTACATTTTGATAATCGAATAAACCTTCATTTCAGTTTATACATACTTTCCTTTTAGATATATGGAGGTGACAGTAGGCTGAAGCGATAGTCAGATTTTTAGAAACCGGATCGCTATGAGACGGTTTGCAAATTCCATGCTCCTTGCGTAACCATGAAAGAAAAGAAAAAAAAATATCTGATGTGTTACACTCACATGACTTTTTCTATGTTTGTACAAACTATTTTTACAAACTCTTATGCTTCATCTATTTCATATTAATCGAGATTAACATTTGCAGAAACGATCTTTTGACATGCAAAGAGAATTACATTTTACACATAGCGACCAGTTCTTAAAATTCTTGATTATCGCTTAAGGCGTACCATGTTCCCCTTGTTTTGTATTTGCAGGGCAATATAGAAATACAGTTGCCTTTAAGCATAGACATATCTCTTAATAGCTGGTTGCTAGGTGCAGCACCATTCTCTTTGCCACAGATTAATACTCTTTGCATATCCAAGACAAAAAAATGAATAAGGAATTCCCATTTGATAAAATAAGTGTTTAAAAATTTAAGGGGATAACAAGCAATATCTCGAAAATGGTTCACTCAACAAAAAAATGTATATGACATATATTGTGTATTTTAACGCGATCTACATTTTTTGTATAGTAAAATTTTGTCTATCTCTTATGGTTTACCAGTTATGCAAAAGTCGTTAACAATGAAGAAAATTTTTGGAGACATTCCCAGAAAATTCCAAGATATACATTTTATTTGTCATGAAAATATCTTAAACTATGATACGTTAATCAAAATCGGTAGAGCCATGTTTGAGAAAATTAAAATTTTCGAAAAATGTTCCATGTAAAGGGTAACCTGGTGTGGGGGGATTTTCTTGAAAACCTTCGTGTCGCATCTCTGGAAGATACTGAACCTAGATACCAAGTTTGGTGTTTATCCGACTGTTCGTTTCTGAATTATGCTGTTCGCAGACACACACGGAAATGTTTCCAAAAATGCTTTTTTTGGATTCAGGGGGTCTCAAAACATATATTTCCGGTGAAATCTCGGTATCGAATTTTTGGGTGGAATACAATACTTCCCCTACTTGCTATACGTATTAGAGAAAGTAAAAAAGTGATATCGACTTACTACCTCAAGAAAGCACGAGTGCTTGAAATTAAAACCAATGAAAAAAAGTATCTCGGAGATAGTTAGCACAACAAAGAATTTTAATTGTATTATTTAAAGAGATTTACGTTTTTATTTTAGTGAGATTTTGACTACCTCTTGCAGTTACCAGGTGTACAAAAGTCTTTCAGAATGAAGAGGACATCACATGCTATTCCCAAAAAATTCAAGATATACATTTTATTTTTCATGCAAAAACCTTAGATATACAGTATTTTATTATGTCGTAAGAGTCACTTTTAAGAAGATAAAGAAAATTTTTTCCATGTAAACGGTAGTTTGAAAGGTGGGGAGGAAGTTTCTTAAAAATGTTCGCATCGCAACCCTGGAGGATGAAGTTAAATGCGAAGTTTGGTATTTAACAGAGATATGTTTTTGAGTTATTCGGATGAGTTCAGGATATAAAAAACTGTCAATATTATGGTATAAAAACTGTGTGATGTTTGCGTATACTTCATGTAACGTTGCCAGTGTCGCTTAATTTTAAATCGTTTTTTGGTAATCGTAACTGACTTAAAGATACGAGAACTATTTCGTAGGTGAATAGTGTAATATATAAAGGATACCTAATTACAATAATCACAGAAGCACTAACCCGCTAGTAAAGTGTTACAAAATCTATGCAAAAAGAATTACAAAACGCTTAAATGAATTAGGAGAAGCTTTGTTAATAAATGGAAAACGTGTTTTCCGAAAAGGAACATCTACTATTGACTGAATTTTCACTATAAATCAGATACTGGAAAAGAGAAGAGAGTATAATTTAGAAACACACATACCGTATCAGGTGGCCCACACAAGCCGTTCTTTGCAGTTTTATGTTCTCCGCATACATAGGTGTTAAAGAAACTGCCCCGTCACTAATGTTCAAACGGGCAGTGCAGGTACAAAGCGAAAGTTGACTGAGATAGTATTGCCGTCGGCATGTGTTTACTTGTTTCTTACAAGCAGTAGTAGTTTCTTACTCATAAGCGTCGCCTGCTTACAGTTCCAGCCAGGTCATTCAGACAAAAAGGTAACATTTACCAATTACGAACATACTGATATGGTTGAGATCTCTGCGGAGACGCACCAAATTGCAGCTGAGGCTTGAGGCTGCATTCTGAACATTTTTAGACGCGGCATCTGTCTTCTGCGCACTGATTATTATTATTATTTTTTTGCGTACAGAGGTGATATTAAGAAATGATGGATCAATCCAGGTAGAATATGGGTCTGAGGTGCCCTTACATCAATTCATCCACCAAGGTGCGGGGACGTTTTTGCACATACTTATTACGAATAATGCATTAATAGAAAATAATTTAATTTTAACGCACCTTTAAAGCTACATAAATATAATAAAAATGGAATTTCGTTTAATCGTGTTAACTTTGCCGCACCAATTGGTGTCACATCGTTATACTGATGTAGATTAACTGTCATAGAACTACATAACTTACCACTGTGCGCAGTTTTGTGTTAAGCGACAATCCTGAATTCATACATACCCTGATAACATACCCCCACCAAATACATAGGTACTATCATATTCAAATACTACACCCTGGGCATACCTCGAAATGTTTTTGTTTGAAGACAACTTTCTGGAGCCCAGCCAGAAATCGAACCCGGAACACCTCATATAGCAAGCATTTCTCTACCGAATAGCCCTGGGGCCAGTAATAGCAGTTAGTGTTCGTTTTCAAGCCTAGTCCATCATTTAGCGGTCCCTTCTATATGGGTATGGAGTCATCTTGGGACCACCTGGTACATTGATTACGATAAGGCATTTGACAGAGTAAATAGGCCAAAATTATGGGAAGCAATTATTAAAAAGGGCTATACGCCACAACTAATAAGAGCCATCTTTAGTCTATATCGAAATACCACTATATGCATTGATAAAGGAAACGGATCTCGAAAACAAACGGTAGAAATCCATAGTGGTGTCACACAAGGGTGGTCATTGTCACTCACATTGTTTAATATATATATTAACCATCTTGGCTGATGTTTTAGAAATTAATTTTTGAAATTAATAACACACTTTTGAACTGCCTACTCTGATGACCAAGTAATTATGGCTTGTACGGAGGATACTCAGATTTCGAAAATTATATACATAATATAATTAAAGAGTGATATTGAAATATATCAAGTTCAAAGATAAAAGTAATGGCGTTCGTAGGAGAAAGTCACAAAGGATAAATGATGGTAATCAACTCTCAAATCATTGAACAGGTGAGCAACTTTAAGTATTTGGGATGTAGGATATCGTATCAGAGACGAATGGATACAGAAAAGAAGCTTCATAAATATTAATATACATGTGGAGTTATAAGAAGATGTTTAGGGAATGCAAACCTTAAGGAAACCTAATTAAAACTTTATAAATCTGTAGTAATTCCACAACTTCTTTATGGAGCAGAAACATGGACCCTAACACAGAATGATAAAAAACGCCTGGAGACTTCTGAGATGAAATTTCTAAGATCGGTGCTAGCTATAAAATTGATGGAACGTATAAGAAACTAAGC
Source organism: Deroplatys truncata (assembly GCA_030765065.1). Taxonomy (NCBI): domain Eukaryota; kingdom Metazoa; phylum Arthropoda; class Insecta; order Mantodea; family Mantidae; genus Deroplatys; species Deroplatys truncata. The sequence goes on along the minus strand of CM060978.1, from coordinate 211,278,262 downwards.
TATTAGACATAAATCCATATACAATAACACAACACAAAAATTAAAACGGATGTATAAGCCCTTGCTGCTGCTGATTATGATGATGATGCTGACGATGAGGGACACCTTGAAAATGGTTATGGAAAGAAGGCTTTACGGTGCTGTTACATGTCGGGTGTTCAGAATACCCATTATAACACCTTCTTGGTTCTGTATCACTTTCAAAAGATGGTTGCAAAGCTCCATTATTCATTTCTGTAAAGACACGAAACTAGCAAGATGCAGGCCCAGAATCAGGCATTGAGATCAATACTATGAGGAAATGTTTTATATCATAACATGCTGTGAATGCCAAAGTGATTGTAGTGTAAATTAATATTATTATATGTACAGGATTTTAGATGTTTGTTAGCCATAAGTATTGTTAGGAAATAAGTTTACACGGCCTAACTGAAACTGACAATAGAAGTGGGAAACAATAAACCGAGGGGGTGAGTTGTTTATCACTACGAAGAGACAAGCAAATGACGTCAGGGTAGCGTGCTTTTATTTAGAAATGGAGGGAATATCTTCCCTAGAGTATATATGTTGTTAGTAGTAGTGATTAGCTGACCAAAACAGACGCTAAAGTGGGCGCAATTTGGTAACCAATAGGAGCTATATTATAATGTTTAGGCAATTCGAGGTGAAGGAGTATATATTCTCGAGCCATAAGCAAGTTTCGCACAGTTCGGAAGAATCTCTCACGAGGTACACGTCCCACAGTTCTGAAGAATCTCTCACGAGGTGCACGTCACAGAATTAGTTACAAAAATGTAAAGTACGCGACGTAATCGGTGCGCGGCAACCATAACGACTACAGTTACATTCAGAAATATCACAGTTTCAGTCAGGCGTGTATAAAGATTAAATATGTGAATTATTAATTAAGTGTGACTGCAATAAAAGAGTAGAAACAATTTTTTTTATCAGTGTTATCTTTTAGCAACAACTCCTTTCCATTTACACGCCCTGCTTAGAGATACTTGCTCGACTGAGTTAAAATAGCTAGCCGGAGGACAATGAAACCAAATTTAAAATAATAAAACAAGAGGCGCTCAACGAATAAGATAACACGAGGCATGAGAACTGCGACAACTAAACTCTTTGATGAAGTATTTTACTTGGGCTCCATGAGCGGAAACCTTATATGAGTAAGATACCGTAATATCCTGGCAAAGATTTGTCACTTCTAGATGATTTTTCTTATCAATGGCAGCTCAATACGTCACAACAGCAATCGGTTGTTGATGTAGGCTGGTATTTGCAATATAATTACTTGGGATGAATTCTTTATTGAAACAATTGAGGAGCAGGCTGTTCTCAGCGCTTTTTCTTCAACTAAACTATGGCACCTCTTCAATCGCTTATACCATTCCAACTCTTGTAGAATTAAACGAGTTAATATTAAATTAAATACACGTGTTTGTTTCTTATAAACTGATCCTTGGACTTAGAATAAATTGTGGAAAAAGGGACTTTGTAGGATGAAAAACGGATCTAGATATGTTTCATCTCATTTTCACAGACGATTTAACGTTGTATACACAAAGAGACGATGTCATTAGTTAAGATCTAAGAGGCTCGGTGAAAATGTATTTTATTGTGAAGAATGGACTCATAATTAGCTTTATACTATAAAACTGCGGTTGTGCTATTATGTACCGTAGAGACTACGTTTCATAGACTTTTTTTTTAGTTTTCTTTATGGAAGCTCTTTAACTACTATGGTTCTTAGTGTCCCATTCTATATTGGGCGTGAAAGACGAATATTTTTGCTCAGAGGCCTCTTTATTAGGCTTGAGGTTCTTTAACGTGCCGTAAATCTACGACACGGGACCACCTGCTTTACCCCCCTTCCGAAGGACGCCATGCTAACGATTTTTACGCCCGAAAAAATCCATCGCCCTCCGCCGGGTTTGAACGTAGCATGGTAACCACTACACCACGGAGGAAGACTTCATAGAATTATAGATCGTTTTGTATTTAATTGATGGAGGCCTTGGATTTTTATTAACAGCAAATATTCATTATACTTACAGAACACATTCACGTTTAAACTTATCAACCGCAATAACTGTGTCCTGTAAGCAATACTCTTGCATTATCCACGACATCCTGCCCATCACAATAAGTAGCTGATTTCACTACAGATTAAACACAATAAAATTAATGATACCCTGATATATGGTTAAGTTTTAAAAGTCTGAAAAATGTAGTTCGTAGGGACAGATCTGATAGTATTTTTTATGCCGGAATGCACCAGCAACTCCTTCAACCAGCCAGCTCTCGTTTAATTCTACAAGAGTAGTTAGAATGGCATAAGGGATTGAAGAGGTGCCATAGTTTAAGAAAAAGTGCTGAAAACATCTTGCTCGTCAGTTGTTTCAATAAGGAATTTGTCGCATGTAATCATATTGCGAATACCAGCCTACATCAACAACCGATCGCTGCTGTAACGCATTGAGGTGCCATTGATAAGAAAAATCGACGAGAAGTGACAAATCCTTGCCAGGATATTATGGTATCGTATCTATATAAGGCTTCCGCTCATTGGACCCAGGTGTCCGCGTGGAATACCTTTCCTTGGAGCAAGCATCTGGGCCATGAGAAGCACACCTGAAACATTCTCATTCTTCTTCTTCTTCTTCTTCTTCTTCTTCTTCTTATTATTATTATTATTATTATTATTATTATTATTATTATTATTATTATTATTATTATTACACTAGTCTGCATTTTCAAACTTTTTAGCAGATGATTTCTTAAAAGTAGGTGTTCTTGAATCACGTTTTTATGCTGATTCCAGAAATAACTTCTGTTTTTTTCTATCACGTCAGATTTTTACACAAAATAAGAAGTAATGTGTTGACAATTTTACTAATGAGCGTAGAAAAGTATTCAAGTACCATTTCACACAAGGTAAGTTTTTATTCAAGAAACATTTTAAGAATATCTCAAGAACTCCCCTAATTTATTTCATGACTACATTTTAACAAAATAAGCAGCCAAAGTGTTTCATTTAATTTTTTCAAACTTTCGCTTTTTTTACTTCCTTGCAGATCCTTAAAGATGACTGTCTCTCCTCAACATCCAACAGTGGTCGGCCATCATAGTTTCATTCCATTTCCCCAGGTTCCTCCTCTCCATTTCCTTAATATCTTGATGAAAACGTTTACCCTGCTCTTCACTATAATGTCCCAGATTTTCTGGAAAGTAGTCGATATATGAATGCAGAAAATGCACCTTTACACTCATGTTACAACCCATCTCTTTGAAATTTTCCAACATTTTTCGACAATGCCCTTGTAATTAGGATCTTTATTATTGCCTAAGTAGTTTTCAGTAACTGATCGGAAGGCGGTCCATGCTTCTATTTCTCTCTCATTTATTGTCTTCTCAAAATCTTCATCCTTCATCTATTTCTTTATTTGAGGACCAACAAAAGTTCCGGCCTTTAATTTGTCTTGTGTAATGAAGGGAAATTTCTTGGAAAGGTACTTGAAGCAGGGTCCATCCTGTGGAAGAGCCCTTACAAATTGCTTCATCAAGCCCAATTTTACGTGTAGTGGCGGAAGCGATATCTTTATAGATCTATATCTCTATATTTTTGAACTTAAATTGTGAAAAAAACTGTACGTGATAGAAAAAAAACTAAAAGTAGTTCTGAAATCAGCATAAAAAGGGAGTCAGAACCGCTTATTAGTTTTCAGTCATCCGATATCATGCAGACTAGTGTTGTTATTGTTGTTGTTGTGTGTTGTTATTTCTTAACTGGTGTGACCTTTAAAGTTACGTCACTTTTAACTTCAAAGGTCGGGAAAAACCAGAGGCGCTCGACTGTAGTGACTCCTTGAACCTGTTACTCCACTTCACGTCGAACAGAAAGAAGTTGGGCACTATACTTTTCTCTGGTACTCATGCTGAGCAGTTGTACGGCGACAGTCTGATTTAGAACGTCATACTGAGTAGTTGCACTGGATAGTCGTCATGAACACATCAGTATTTATGAAGCAACGTTACCAAGTTCAAGAAAGCATCGTGTCTGCATGTATGTAAAAATTTGCAGCTTTAATGAATATTTGCCACTAGCAAGGTTCATATGTAGCGTGTATGCTAGAAAGGTAAAAACAGCATATGCTAACATTGTAGTACGTCATACACCCATTTCAAGTGAGCAGTTGCCAGAAGTCAAATGGGACCTGTGGGCCAGATATGTTCCTCCATGGGATATCTCAGACTGCAACGTTTGGTACGCTACAAGACCAGTACCCAACGTAAGAATGTGGTTGAGTTCCGAGTGCAATATATCCAGGCGGATATACATCAGAAGACCAGCGAAATGCAATGGAAAAGACGATCTTTGGTTTCGACTGTATTCGCCTCCTCAGCCATACTAAACAGGCAATATTCACTTTATATTAAAGCGTCAAGTTTAAGACATGCCAGAGAGTCAAATGGCACTAGAATTTAAGGAAGAATGATGGGTGGTTTTAAATGTTGGTATTGTCTATTTTATGTAATGCAACTTGTTAGTAATTCAGTTACTATATGTATATTTCCAATTTCTACAAAGTTTTATGTTGGGAAGGAATTCAGAAACTATGATAAAATGAATACTACAAGGAGATGTACGTGGTACAACGACCGATAGTGATTTAGAAAAATTTCACCACGTTACCTTAAGTGAGTGAAATTCAAAGATTTGTATTCAAGGGTGTCTTATCCCACAGAACTTTGGGAAAGAATAAGAATGCGGTTTATCACATTTATTACTCAAATTAAATATGTTTTATGTGTATTCATTATCACAATTGGTAAAGCAATACTATCAAATCTTGAGTTACTAATTTCGAGATGCCAAGTTGTATCCTAATTCATAATTTGGTGCATGCAAACAAAGTTAAAGTAGTCCAATGTTAGTTAAATTGCGTATTTGTGCTTGTTCTCTTGGGGATAACCTGATCCAATATCCCAGGAGTAGTACACGGGAGTTTTCTTGAATTGTGATTGTAACATAACTCAAAAATAGGTAATTATTGTAAAGTGGTCATAAATTGGGCTGAACGACTGAACAAGAGTGTGAGTGGCCTTGGCAGTTGTGATAGGGTGGGGCACAGATGAAAAGGAAATGAAGGAAAGGAAATAATGGTAGATAGCATTCGCCTGTCGACCATGGAAAACACGAAAACCCCAACGTTAGAGTTGACGGTCAAAGCTATGCGAGCCTCACACTTTACCGCTGAGCCAACTCGTTCGGTCTAGGCATATCTTGTCTCTTACAAGCTAGAACTTATTTTAAGGAAAATGTGTGGTGTTCATCATATCATAATTTTTTACGCTAACCGTAACTAATGTTTATATAAGTAAACATAAATGGCCTGTAAATTCTGTAATAATTTACCACCAGGGTTAAGAAGTTTGTCTTTAAAATCTTAAAAGAGATCTATACTATACACTGATGGTAAATCCTACATATAGTATTGACATATTTTACAAAATATGTCAATACTATAACATGTAACTTTTAATTGACTGTATTGATGCTACTATAATATACGCTCATGAGCAGACTTAGCTTTCAGGATAATTTAGTAACCTTACTATAGAGTTCCATAAACACAGCACTATTGATGTAAACAAAGATGCCAATGTGCTGCCTTATTTTCTACTTTAAACAATACAGCCTAGTGATGGTGGAAAATGAACTAGGACACATAGTTCTGAATGAAAAACATAAGTGTATTGTATCTCTAGTAACGAAGCGGATTGTACACGACCTCACTGGTAAACAACGCCCAATGCGCCACCTCACTCCATTCAACTCGATGCACAGTATACTTCACTCTCAAGTTATCCCGGATCCTTAGCCCGCTCATGACGTTCCTCTACTGTACGGCCATGACAATAAACTGCTTGCTTTAGATGAATTTAATTTAAATGTTGTTTGCAATTTATTTAGTTAGCCATGCCGTGTCTTCTTTTTCAAACCTTCATAAGTATCTTCATATAATTACACACTGGCTTCTTCTACGCCATAATGCATACACATACTAATTAAAAATCATCTAAATTATACGGACCTCAACTTTGAAATAGAAAAAGTACTTACTTAATCACATTTTTGATAACTATTAATCATTTAACCGCAGACAAAGATGTATCTCACAAGTTTTTAAACTGCTGCGCAACTATTACATCATCGAGCATAGCTTGGGTGCCCAGAGATGCCTGCTTTTATCAAAACCTTGAAAACCCCAATGTACTCAAATAAGGTCTTGAAGCATCAGAACATTACACCGACTGTTTATCAAGGCAAAGGAGCTAAAACGAGTGCTTGTAATGACCTCGCTTTATCCTAGCTTTAGCATTGCTGTCAATGAATAGAAAAGTCCAGTAACAGTTGTATACTACGAGAGTAACCAGGAATTAACGACCATTTGACTTTAATAAATTTAGAAAATAATATTTTATTAAAAATCATGTGACGTATGAAACTAAACCTTACTTTATTCTCCACATAATCACCTCTAATATTCAAGCAATTATCATTACTGACACGAATTGTAGAATTCCCGTGTTTTAACCAGTCCACTAAGCCAAGATGTTTGGACACAATTTTATCAATTAAGGAACGAGAAATGTTTCAGAAAGAAATCTGTAACTCGTCCAGGGTTACATGTCTGTCTTATATGATTTTGTTGTTCACTTTGATTCTTCGTATCATCTGTGATGAGGACGGACGTCAGGGTCAACTTTCGTCATGCACATTTGTTCATCCATTATTGAACATTTTATACCACTTTCTCGCATTTACTTTAGGCGATAGCTAGTTCCTATGGGTTTCAACTTTCGAACAAAATTTCAAGACCTCCCACCTCACGTGCTTTGTAACATACAGCTCACTTTGAACAATCACAGAATGCACAGAATGCACTCGTTTCGACTGTCACGCAATACTGAGAGACGATATTGAAGAAACCATTCTACCTTGGATAGAAGCCCCCGGTGTTCTGCACAGCGATAATGCACTAATGGTTGATACGTTCTGGATCACCCTCCTACAATGCTGTGAAGTATGGTGTCGATATGCTTGATAAAATGGCTAGGCAGTACTCAGTTAACACCTCATCTAGAACATGCCCCGTACACACATGTTAGAAGGTTCTTGGTATGGCAGGAATAAATGTTGTAGTGATAAACAAGGCTATCTCAGGCAGAACAATTTCAAGCAGTTATTCCTGCAACAATTAGCAGGAGAGCTTAGGTCTCAGCAGATGAAAGGGAAACATGCGTTATGAACTTCATAAAGAACATGAACTTCCTTCTAAGTGTCGAAAATTCCAGATAAAACACCAGTGCAAGGCCAAAAGAAAGAAAACAAATAATACAAATAAATGCGAGATAGCTAGAAATGGTTTTTGGAAAGTACACAGCATATGCACAATAACGTCTGTCAGTTGCAAGGAATAAATTAAGTTATTCTGATAGAGTAAGCCCTTAATGTTTGTGCTACCATTTAGACGTCCTAGTATTAACTGAAATAAGCACATAAATAGCGTGCAGATTCAAACTATAGCTTTAGATCGGAAAAACTTGACACGTGGCTCGCTTGAAGCCTAATGACCCATACTGTACAGCCCCATGGCCACTGTAATTGCCACGTTAAATGATCCTTGTACAGCATCTTCTTTTGTCATGTCTGTGGCTGTCTCTGACACAGAGGGGCCTTTGATTTATCGTCCTACCAGAGTTAGAGCGTGTTTCCGCCCTTAGTCAAAACATTAGAAAACGAGGTTTACAATGCGTTTGAAATGTGCATTTGAGTCACGCTGCTTTTAATTCAAAAATCAGTAACACGTTTATCAGGGCTTGAAAGAAAATAGTGGTATCAAAGGGGGAGTAAAATGGAGAAGCGGATTCTGGAAGTTCTCTTCCATAGAACAAATACTTTTACCACGTAAACCAAATGTGCAATTATCAGTAAAGGGAGTATGATTCAGCAATTGAATAATAATAATAATAATAATAATAATAATAATAGTAACAACAGTATTAATAATACGCGAAGTCGTACAGCACGCCATAACATGAGCTCAATTTTTACTTTCTCTACTATGTATGGTAACTAGGGGAAGTATTGCATTTCACCCAAAAATTCGATACCGAGATTTCACCAGAAATACATGTTTTGAGGTGCACTGAATGCATATAAAGCATTTGGGAAACATGTCCATGTGTGTGTCTGTGAACAGCATAACTCAGAAACGAACAGTCGGATAAACACCAACATCCAGAGATGCGACACGAAGGTTTTCAAGAAAATCCCCCACTCCAGATTACCCTTTACATGGAACATTTTTCGAAAATTTTAATTTTCTCAAAAATGGCTCTAATGATTTTGATTAAAATGTAATATATTTAAGATACTTTCATGACAATAAGTTGCATATCTTGAATTTTCTGGAAATGTCTCCAAAAGTATTTTTCATTGTGAACGACTTTTGCATAACTGGTAAACCATAAGAGATAGACAAAATTTTACTACACAAAAAATGCAGATCGCGTTAAAATACACAATTTATGTCATATACATTTTTTTGCCGAGTCAACCATTTTCGAGATATTGCTTGTTATTCCCTTAAATTTTCCAATACTTATACTTTTTCTCAAATTCGTTATTCATTTTTTTTGTCCTGGTAATGCAAAGAGAATGGAATACTCCACTAGCAACCAGCTCTTAAAATATTTGACTATCGCTTAAAGCCTACCAATTCCCCTTGCATCTACAAGAAAATTACCAATAAGATTAACATCTCGATTAACATCTCGATTAACATGAAGCATATGGAGAATAAGCGTTTGTAAAAATAGTTTGTACAAGAGTAGAGAAAGTCACGTGAGTGTAACACATCAGATTTTGTCATTTCTAATGGCGGCTGAAGGTTTGTACATTTTTATAATTAAATGGAAATTAGAATGCAGTGTATTGAATTTCCTTATAGCATTCAGTTTTATGATTTTAAGAAGCTATTTCAGAACGTATAATTAAGAGGAGCGCTGTTTCCGAGGCACCTTGCTTTGCAAACCGTAACATTATATTAAGAGTTACGTTGGCAAACTGAATCAAAATTCTCACCCACGAAAGACGTTCCAGTCGTAACTTCAACATTTTGCAAGTTAAAGGAAACATAGAATGAATGTGCTTATAGTGTGCAATAATGTTATTTTTAAAGTTTTTAGAAATTTGTGACATTAATAATAATTTAAAAGCTCCTTTAAATATACCTGCGCATTATTAAGAAAATGTGTTTGTTGAACAATGTCATCTAGCAGATAACTTTAAATTATGTAGACGATACATAGTGTCTAATACACTTTGTCATTTTGCCAATCTGCAGATGATGTCAATCTTAGATTATAGAGTATACAACGGAGAGAAACACCTTGCCCAATATGCGCGATCTATTGCGGCTACCACTCACCAGGAGGAAGGGATGAAGTGAAGGTACTACAGGAGGCTACAGGTCACAGGCAGACAGAACACAGAGACGCGCGGATTTTGTAACACTTCCTAGTGCGAAGCCCCGTCCCACTATTGAAGCTGCTCAGAGAGGGCGATGAATGACCCCTACAACCAATCAGCTGTCTAGTGCTCACACGGAATACTGCTTCCTTAGAGAAACCGTCCGTAGCATCCTTCCGGCACCGCCTCACGCCAATAAACCTGGAAGCACCCGTGAAACACGAAAAAGAAACGGGAAGAAAGAGAAATGATGGAAAGGAATTCGTGGTAGATGAGAAACCATCCCAAAATTCGCTTACCGACCAGGGAAAACCATGTAAATGTAATGACAATGAAGTAGAATATCTTTACGTTATTAGCACTACGCTTTGGGCGCTAAACTTGAGAGGGTTATTGTTGTGGTTGCACCAAGTATTGCGGGAGATATGTTTCTTGGAGTTTTCGCCCCACGTACGGTACAAAGTTCCCGGTAGCCTTCGCCCCACGTTCACAAATCAACTTTGTATTTTAATATTTATTTAAATATTATATATGTATGCCTCGTCTGCGTCAGTAGTAATTTTCAGAAATACGTATCTCTTAGCAGGGGTAGTACGGCTAAAGAATGAAGCCTTACATGAATTATAATGGTATTTAACTTCGTTTTATTAATCCTTCACACGTTTAAACAACCTTCACTGATGTATCCTACTGTAGAGCTGTGATATTATTGTTACTTGTACTTTATAACACGTGAATTTTATATTATTCACGCCGTAATGAAGTTTTTATGTCTCACACTGAATACCTACCGAGCGAACTGTTCGGGAACGCTGCGTTCTAGCGTCTGGCGTCTACCGCTTAAATTTGTACATCTACTGTATTTCAAGTCTCTGATTGGCTAATCTTCTCCAATAGAATACCTTTATTTAACTTAAAGCATTTATAGTTTTTGATTGGCTATTTATAAACTGTTTTAAATATTACATTATTGTTCCTTGTATTATTAGTATCATTATTAAACTTTCTAATTTATTCTTGTCTCAAGGTTACCTCATTGTTAGCAACTTTCGGCTTCTATTCTCACAGCTCCTACATTGTTAAATTACGTAATACATCCACATAACATTAATATACATGTACATAATAATATAAACATAATACAATGACTTTTACATACATTTTACTTATTATTACATAGACATGTTGCTTTAAGGCGGACTGTTATTATATTTTATATTATATAATTAGTCTAATATTATTTAAGTGTTAAAAATACTGTCTCAACAAGACTGGGCGGTCAACGGAAATCGAATCCGGGATCTCCCGAATGCGAGCCTCACACCTTACCACGGAGACAACTTTCTCAGTCAATTACCACCTTACTTCTGAAAGGAGGTTAGCTGCACACATTTCGAAACCTCCAATTTCTAATGAAGTGCAGGGAAACTCGGTAACCAACTCGAATGAAATACCGTGAATTATCGTGGTTTGATTTTACAAAGAAGCCTTAAAGGCAAACTCTGATACGCTAAGGTAAAAAGACAGTTTTGTAGATTTAGGTAACTTTAGAAAGCGACGTTTACTGATTTTCTTATTGCATTTACTTAAACTATTTTTACAGTTTATGCTTATTTCTTGTTAATGTTGTTGGGGAGCACTAATTTATTACTGATTAGTTATGGCTTAAACACAAGATATGCTAAAGGATTGATGATATCCTTCCGGGCCTTTATAGTTTCTTACGCTGACATAATTCATGGTAACACAAAAAACAAACGATGTTTTATTTTGTAGTTATACGAAAACATGATACAAATCTAAAGATTTAATTAGTCTTATCGCTCTCGCTATAAATATCTTCATCATGGATAGGCATCTGTGAAATTTTAAAAAAACATAATTTCCGGTCATTCATTTGAAATTTTAATACAGCAGTGTGGATTCAGCTTACAATATTTGGACCAAATTTCGTGCATATTTCCAAATTAGTTCCAGAGATATTATTTTTTATTATATTTTTACGTTTTTCAGAAATTGCTTAACATGATGCTATTATTTTATAAGAAAATTAGTAGTTTATAGTTAGATTCTTTAATAGTAAATTTTAGAGATGCATTTTTAATTATCATATTAGTTTGGGAGAAAATAAATGTTAAATATGAGAATTAATTTGTTTTGCTTAATAATGTACACAATATTAACATTGTTGTTTAATAACATCACAAGTAAGCATGTTAACAAAAATTCTTCTGATTTTTTATCCCTTACTAACGAGGTATACAACGTTTCATTGCTTTATACCAAGCTACGCGTGTGGAACAATTTGAAAATGAGATTTTGCCCAGAAATGCAAAACCGTGAAAAGAGAGTTTAAAAATTGTATTGCTAAAATAATAATGTTTCTTACTTAATGTTATTTGAAAAGAAATTATTACATATGCAGGCCGGTTTTGTTGTTGTTGTTGTTTTTTTCTTTTTCTGCTGCTCTGCAATTAATTCGGTATTTTAAAATTCCTTAGGTCACTCTTGAATGGCTTGTATCGCTTCTACTACAATTTTATAGGCAAACACTTAAATCGCTACATGATATGCTTTAAATGCTCGTAAAGCTATAAAAGCTGCATAGAATATAGTAGACGTTTTGTAATATTTAATAACACAGAAGTCCATACTTATGAATTTTGGCAATTTTTTGCCTTTTTTCACAGATGAGTATGCTTAAGGTCTTGATACACAATTAACTGTAATTAGGGATTAGGTGACAGTGATTTTGGCTGTAATAAATTCTAGTTCACCTTCTTCATTTAAACAAACAGATGCTCTTTGTAAACCACTAATACCAGTAAAGGCAGAAGGAATTTCAACTGACATCCTGAATCATAATCACATGGATACCATGCTCCCTTCAAATATCTTTAAGCAACACAACTGTATTGACGTGCATAAAAAGTGGCTCATAATGCAGCATAGCCGTTTATATTGATGCTAACAAATCTAGCCCAACCCTCTGCCAGCGTGACCTTCTCTGACCCTCGAGCATAATTCTAGCCACTAGCAAGGTATTTTACTTCCCCCACAATATATGGCCGAATTGCCAAAGGGTAACATTACAAGCTACTTGTTCATGTTCTCACAGGCAAATACCGTTAGGGCAATACTTTCTTGAACTTTAGCACAAAAATTTAATATAATAAAAAGGTATAAATACATAATAATGTTAAGAAGGTTATGTTCTTTGGTCCAATATTTCACTTAAACCTTCTATTTTTACGCTATACTGCTGGTTTCTTAATATCTACTTTCTTACTGCCGTCCGTTGGCGGCAATAACCTTAGCTTTCGTCTCCTTGTCACTGATGAAAGCTCTCTATAAATGTCGTATATATCGTTCAGTTTAAGAACACATGCAAATAACTTTACAATTTCCTCTAGAAGGCCGAAATATGTTTTATTCCTTTAGCCGTAACAAATCCTTCAAACATGCTTATTCCTAATATCTTCGTTGGTTTCGTTTTCTGAATTGTTCACTTTTTCGGTGGCCTTCGCCCCCAAGTTTAACAATAAACTTGCGTCAGTAGTAATTTCTAAAAACATGTATCTCTTAGCAGGGGTGGTGTGGCTTACACAAATTATTATTTTTACTTTACTCCTTTTTGTTAATGTTTCACACGATTAAATAACACTTCACTGATATATCATGCTGTAGAGCTATGAAATTATTTATTAATTGCACTTTTTAACACATAAGCGCTACATAAGCTTAGTTGTAGTATTTGCACCTATCATGCATACTGTAATTTTATGAAGTCTAAAATTGCAAACAGTTTTGACTATTCAAATAACATTTCCAACGTTACAGTTTTACTAAACTACTTCTTCTCACCCGCTCCTGTGTATAGTATCTCTATGCCTTATAGCAGTCGTTCTATCACTTTCATTGATTATACCGACGGGAACCTGGTCTGTAGTAAAGACGTCATCGTTTCAAATTGGTTCGCAGGAAAGTCCGAATACCAAGAACCAAATGTCTGCAGTAAAAATTAGCCAATAGTAACACACTTTTAAATCATGTACAGCCTACTAAGCATTACTCTTCTTCTCGTTCTCACCACGAAACTAAACTGATTTAAATGGTTCCATCTTTCTGTAAACCACTCACATTGTTTGAATATTATGCTGCTTGCTGCGGTCAGCGTGTCTGTGGTGAGAAGTCCCCAAATATATTTTATTTCGGATAACAAGTGGGCTATTAAATGTTAACATCCTTTGTAGTGCAATACATTATGCTGTATAGAATTTAATGTTCTTTTTGAAAATCCATAGTCGTTGTAGTTCCAGTGGTGCATTTCACGCAACGGTGCTTCCTTATAATACAGCATGACCTAAAAGTAAAACTTTCAAATAGTGCAAACGAACTAAAATCTTCACATTATCGCACTAGTGCCATACAATTTTTATACAACTTTATTGTGACCAATTTTGGTTTCAAATCCAATCACATAGCAATTATTCCTTATATTTGTACATACATATATATTGGAAACGTTGTGGTTTTTTGACCTAAAACTTTATTCTTTAATGTAACATAACCTACATAATGGTTAAATAGCAGCATTTATGATTCAGAAGAAACTGAAATGGAACAGCCAGGTGAAATTACAGAAGCAGCAGAAGGAATAACAGTTACCCACCCAAAAAATCCAGAAAGCAATATTATATAGAATTTAATCACTTCATTGCCTGGTGTAAGGTGAAACATTTGAAAATAATTTCACTGAAAATGACTGCTAGCAAATCAACAAAGCATCTGACATATCGCTGCACACGAGAATTGATCTCGTTTTTAACGTCATTTCTCTTGTTTCAAGAATCTTGCTATACACGTGAGTTGAACTCGTTTTAAACGTGATTTCTTTTAGTATCAGGAATGGATATAATATTATTTTATTGATAGTTTATAAATTCGAGCGCTGTCTAGAAACTAGTCTATGCCACACGCGTTAAAAGTGTTTTTATTTTATTCCTAGGATTCCTACTAGCAGAATAAAATCCTAGTTTTAACACTTATATCATAATATACTATTACTCCGTTTTCTAGGCTATTTGTTATACTTTCATTCAGTAGTGTCAATTATTACTTTCTCTACCTCTACCTATAAAAAGAGGAGGTACAAAACTCGATGTCAAGATTTTCTGGAAATATATACCAAGTCCAAAAACATACACTTTTAGAAAAAGTCCGGTGTATGTATGTCTGTATGTCTGCATGTGTGTGTGTGTGCGCGCGCGTGCCTGTGAAGAGCTTAATCCGAAAACGAAATGTTCGATACCAAACTTGGTGGTAGCTTCAAAATCTTCCAAAGATGCGACACGAAGATGTTCAAGGCAATCTCCCACCCCAAACTACCCTTTACATGAAACAGTATGGAATTTAAAGACTAGCATACAGACACTGTAAATAAAAACACGACTATCAATTCCTCTATTCCCCTATTGCAAAGGTTTATCTCGATTAACAGGAAGTAGAAAAATAAGCTTTCGTAAGAATAGCTTGTACGAATACAAACTAGATCAAAGTAAACGATATTGTGTAGACGGTAGCGATGCAACGATGAGCATATAACATGCAAGGCTTATAATTGTTGTAATACCAAATAAAGGTTTTAAACGGAAGACGAAAGAATATCTGGTATTATTGGTATACATGGCAGGATTCGTGATTTCAATGTAAGTAAGGGATACTAAATTCTCTATTTCCGCGTTTTTCTGTCATGATATACGTTATGTCAACCAAATGAATTAGTTGTTTTGTTTACACATATGAGTAATACAAAAATGTTCCCAAAGACTACGAATGATTAACAAAACATTTGTTGACGATTTGAAATGTTACGATACAATGTATAAAGAAAGAAATCATGATACGTAATTATTTTTATAGAACACTTATGGGTCCTCCTGTCACTGATCCGTTGCTGATCCTTGAATATTTACTTATATATCATACCTATATTGGAGATTCCATTGCACCGAAACCAGCTTTTCTGTCGTTGCGGGAGAAAGCCTGGTTTCGCTGCTCACTTGCAGCTGATGATGGTGGTACAGTGAGCAGTTTAATCGCCAGTACCTTTAGCGGTTAATTTTCACAAAATCCCTGCTACCAGGCAGGAGATACGTGTTGAGTAGCTTCTCTTAAGCTACTCTGGAAAAAAAACTACGGGTATTGTCAATTCGACCACATTAGCCACCTGTTTTCCAACCCGACACTTTGCACATTTCAGTTATGTAGTCCAGTGCTTGGTTCTAGTCACCAATGAGGGCCACGCCCCTGTATCGCGGATCAAGCAAATGTGCAGCACATGAATAAGCTTGCAAATCAATGCCTGCCTATTCTTATTTGCTTCTCTTACAGCAAGCTCATCACTCAAAGATAACATGGCACTGTTCTAAATTACAGAATCTAAGTAAATATTTCTTCACAGAATCTACGTGACGTGAAATGCCTTTGCAATGAGTGTGAATATCTGATAACACGGAATTGCCCGCCTCAGTTTGATTGATGGCATCAAATATTGGTCGTAAGAGACGACTTGCTTCCTCAAGCTTCTACCACGTATCATCTGCTAGCACTACGGTCTTAATGTTTCTATCAAACTAAACTGTGGGGCAACCAATGACTTCCATAATAGCCTATTTTATTCTTCAACAAACTTTCAAAACACCAACGATCAGAATTCGGAGTACGGGCAGATGATCCGTATTTTTCCAATAACGCGTGTGGGACATGATTTGAAAAAGGTGTTTTGTTGGAGTTGTTCATTTATTTAGCTCCACTTATGGACGCCAATTTGAGGTATATCGTTTCTTTACGTCATTTGTGCACCACACTCTAGGCGTCAATTTGAAGTAGAATTGTTCTTTACGTTGTTTGCTGCTACGTATGGAAAGCCGATTTGAAGTAGGAATTGTATTATATTTCAACTGTTGGGGAGCCGAACTTAAAGTTCGTTGCAACCGCACGTATAGTAAACAGTTTCCGGTAGCCTTCGCCACAAATATATTTTCAGGTGGCCTTTGCCACAAGCTTAAAAAACAATTAACTTTATAATTAAACTGTTTATTTAAATATTTAATATTTATGTTTGCCTCGGCTGCGTCAGTATTATTTAAAGACATGGATATCTTGGCAGGGCGTGATGCGACAAGAATGTAGGCTTACACAGATTTACTTCACTCCTTTTATTAATACTTGATACGATTTAAATAACACTTCACTGATATAGAGAGAGCCTTGAGATGTTTTTATTACATACTTGCATTTTTTAATACGTAAACTATTTTTCGTCTCACACGAATACGTATTATATCTCTCGAGGACGCA
The DNA here is from genome assembly GCA_030765065.1 of Deroplatys truncata. NCBI lineage: Eukaryota > Metazoa > Arthropoda > Insecta > Mantodea > Mantidae > Deroplatys > Deroplatys truncata. The sequence goes on along the minus strand of CM060978.1, from coordinate 211,261,356 downwards.
TAACGCATCCGGTTACAATCACTGTCTGCAGGCAACACGTCTGGTTATGAGCACTGTTTGGAGGAAACTGAATTGATTTCAACCATCTAAACTTGTAAATTTCTGTATTTCAAGTCTTTTATTGGCTATTTCTACTCCAATAGAATACCTTCATTTAACTAAATCTTTTTCTGGTTGTTGATTGACTATTTTTAAAACTGTCTCAAAATGTACATTATTGTTGCTCCAGTAATGACTATTAGCCTTTAAACTTCCTTACTCATTATTGCCTCAATGTGACCTCATTGTTAGCAACTTTTGACCTATATCTCACAGCTCCTACATTATTAAATTACGTAATGCATTCACATAACATTCTTGAACATGTTTAAAATAATATAAGCATATGCAATGCCTGTTACTTACATTTTACAAATTATTATATACACATATTGCTTCAAGGCGGGATGTTATTGAATTTATTTAATTTGACTAAAATCATTTAAGTGTTAAAATTACTGCCTCAAATTATACTTAAATAGCTTTATTATTTTCTTGGTCTGTTGCAATAGTTCGAGTACGCTCAAGACCATTATATTCTTAATCAACAAGCTGATATCATGAGCAGCGCATCCTACGTAGCGTATATGTTTATACTTGTCTTCTACTATTTTTCATACAGCTCTCACATTCGCTGCGTTATCGTTGATCACAGCCACGAACCTGTCCTTACCTCTTCGTCAATGACTTCGATTATGTTTGATGCAATAAATTCGGCGGTTTCTCTTTGTACACCTGGTCAAATACCGGTTCATGGGGTACTAACAATGAAATACACAACTTTGTGTCCTGATGTGTCTCCCCAACTATCGGATATTAAACCAAGACCATTTGTTCGCTATAATCATCTGTATAATATTTATATTCCTTTATATGCTCACGAAGTCTCGTAGCAAGAGCATTTATGTAGACGGTTCCACAATACTTACATTTTGCCTCTATCTTGCCTTGTGCCTGTCGATTGTCAAAATGTTCCCATACTTCAGCACGAGGACGCATTGTAGTGTAGGATGCTTAACAATTAAAGCAACTCTAATCATGTCGTGCCTTAAATACTCCGAATTGCCTTACTAGAACGGATCGCCTGAGCTGTATGCAAAACGTGATACATAAATATCGAATTATACCCAATCCCAAATGCAATAGTTTACGTCTCATTTTCGTATTATATAGTATTATACCGTATATTTACAACCTACGAGTAGTAGAAAATCATGCAAATACAACATAAGGTTTTTTATTCTTCTACCATGTATCTAAAAGGTAGGGAGGGTATTAAATTTCACTCTAAAAAATCGGTATCGAGATTTCGACGTAAGTGCATGTTTTCAGGCCTCCTGAATCTAAAAAAGAAAAACATTTCTATGTAAAGGTCTGTGTAATGTATGCATATGTGTGTGTCTGTGAGAGAGTGAGAGAGACGGAGAAAGAGAGATTCTATGTGTGTAGGTGTGTGTAAACAGTATAACTCAAAAACGAAATTTTGGATAAATACCAAACTTTAAGTTCAGTATCTTCTAAAGTTGGTTATCGAAGATTTTCAAGAAAATCACCCACACCAATCTATCCTTTATCTCGAGAAGTTTTCGAAGTATGTATTTTTTTTAAAACTGCTCTTAACAATTTTGGCATATATTAAAGATATTTAAATGACAAATAAAAGGTAAACCTACATTTTCCGGGAATAGCTTCTGAAGTTTTCTTCATTGGAAAGTAACTTTGCATAGTTTTGTATAACTGGTAAACGTTAAGAGATAGACAAAAACGTATTACACAAAAATATAGATGTCCTTAAAATGCACGATTTATTTTAAATAATTAGTTTGTGGGATTGGCTATTTCCGAGTTATCCTCACTATCGGTTTGAATTTTTCAATAATTTATTCATTTTTAAAGTGTTTCGCTTTTCAATTGTTTCTCGTGATGTCTTTGGAAAAGAGTTTGGACTTTCAAGGCAAGCTATAGTGACTAGTGTTTAAACATCTGACTACCGATTCAACTTACTGTGTCCCCTTTGTATAACGTAATGTGTAATGAAGCTATTTCTGCAAAGATTTATCTGGATTAACATGTACTAGGTAGAAAAATAAATTTCGTAAGAATAGTTTAGAAGCTATGTAAAAATAAATGACAGTGAGTATAGAAAATCCTGTGAATTTAACACAGCATATATGATTTTTATTATACCCGTGATACCGTAATTATTAACAGGAGGTTATAAACAATTAAATAAAGAAATAATAGTAAGTTAGAGAAACAATTGCAATAAATAATTTCTGTATATTCAACCAATGTATAATGTAAGAAGCCTGTGTTAAAAAAATTGTCCGGGGAAAAAGATATTTACCGAAAGGAAAGTCGTTAGTAACAGCCGAGTAAAGAACTCGTTAGCGTAAAGGTTCCTGGAATGCAATTAGGGTTGAGTTCAGTAGCTTTGAAAAGTCCCGTAGACAGGAATTCTGTAAATTAGAAAGGTAAATGGACTTCTTAGATTCCAGCAAGGCACCGCAAAGAAACAGTGTCAGATACGCATACGTAGAGTTTTAGGATTGGAACGCGTAAGTAGGAACGTTGGTAGGGGTTAGTGATAGGTAGGTGGACCTTAAGTTAAGAAAATATCATGCATTCTATATCAGGCCTGCCTGCCTGCCTGCTTGCTGTTGTGAGGGATATTTCCAAGTATAATTTCTGCGACTTACGGCAACGGACTCTTTGCTTTATTATTATTATTGTTATTATTATTATTATTATTATTATTATACAAATAACTTCATTCTTTATTTCAACATTCGGCAACTTTCTTCAACACAATATTTTAGTCATCAGCATCATCATCGACTTCATGGTATAGACCTTCTGGTCTCTTCTGGTTCTTCATTCGACTGCCTGCTTAGTCTTCCTAGGGATCTCCTTTCCATAGGTGCATATTTACAGTCTCTTTTGGGTATTCGGCTCTCTATCATACTATCTAGATATTGAATCCATTTTATTCTATAAGCTTTAACTTTACCTAGGAGGGGTGTAATTTGCAATTTTTTACGTAAGTCTTTATTTCTAATGTGCATCCTTTTACTGCTATTAAAAATGCATTTCTGCTTTCATCCTTTTTATTCAACACCTAACATTCAATACCATATAATAATGATGGCACAGCCGTTGCTTTATAAAAATTTAATCAAGTGTCCTTTCTTGTTTTATTTCTTAGCATTCTTCTAATTGCTCCACATATACTTTGAAAACGCGAGGTTTTTATTTGCACGTCTTTCTCATAATTATAGGATAAGTATGTTACTTACAAGATAATTAAAATGTGGAATTTGCTTTAATATAATATCATCTATTATAATTTTTTATCTGATTGGATCTTTACCCTTAAAAGCCATGACTTGGGGTTTCTCTGTTGATATTTTACAATATATTTATTTGATATTTCATTCACTTTACATTCTGTCTCGGCAATAAGTGCCTGATCTTTAGCATACAAAATTGTATTCACAAAATAATTTCTCGCAATTTTTATTCCTCTAAAAATAATTGATTCTATTCAGTAACCATTTCATCTATATAAATATTAAATAATGTTGTGGACAAACTACAGCCCTGGTTCACTCCTTGATTTATGGAAGAGAATTTTCTTCCAGTTTTATATGCAGTGTTGATACAGATTAATGTATCATCATAAAGACTTTCTATAACACATATATATGCCGTGGATATCCCACAACTGCGTTTGTCTTACGCTATCAAAAGCCTTTTCATAATCAACAACGGCTACATGTTTTTCCTTATTAAATTCTCTTCGTTTCTTTATTATCGGTTTTAATGAAAACACCATCTATGCAAGAGCGTCCTTTCCTGAAACTATTCGTGTTGTCATTAACTATTGTCTCTACTATTGGTTTTATTCTTTCTGAAAGGATTCTTGTAGAAGGCAAAGCAGGTAACATTAAACGTTATCTAAATTGATGCAGCTTCGAGATAGCAGCATAAAAATTCGAAAGCTATGTAAAACTATTGAGATAAAATACATTGAAAAAGCACATAACAGGTAAACTCTAATGTCGTTTGCTCTTTCTGCACACTAAAAACGAGAATTTTCACTCTATTAATTTTAATGTATGTATGTACGTACGCATGTTTATATCATGTAAGTGTGTGTGTGTGTGTGTGTGTGTGTGTGTGTGTGTGTGTGTGTGTGTTTGGCGTGTACGCAGGTATCTCGCCATGTTCGCGCAAAAGAAAGAGCATCGGCACGAAGAGTCTAAGATAGTTTCAGTCCGTTCGTGGCATTGAAATTTTCAACTCTGATTCAACTTTCCCCAAATATAAATTTAAAAGTAAAAGATCACAATGAAACTCTGGGTAAAACAGTTTAAATATATATGTGTATGTGTGTATTGAGTCTAATGAAATTAGTATAATATATAATTGACAGCACCATTCTCCTATCGACTGGGAACAACGTGCGGAAACGCAGGTCAGGATGGCCGGTCCAACGAGAAGCGAACCCGGGACCTTCCGAATGTGAGCCTCAGATGCTGGCCTGAGCCAACCCGCTCTGTCACACTTTACCAAATATAAGGTTGCATGCACGAGAAAGGTCACAAAGAAAAATGCAAAATTGTAATAATGCTTTATATAATTTATATACCCAAATTCGGTTTACAGAATCTCAAGTGCTCACTAGAATGGAAAGACAGTTTAGCACATGGTAAAATTCAGGTGACTATACGAAGTTTAACGTTATAAAGAACGTTGTTTCTGAAAATAAGATGTCACCCACGATAAAATCAATAAAAATTTTCCATGCGTGATTATGTGACAATGAATGCTGAAGTATATAGAAAAATCATGAAAGCAATATTGAAGTGGCGAAGATGAATTCATAAGACGAACAGGAAATGTGACTGTAAGAGACAAAGAAAAAATGAGATCAGAAAATTTAATATGGAAAGAATAGTCTTTGTAGTGAGGAGCTTTCGATAGAAATAGTAAGAGCCTTTTCCGTGAATACAAAGACAGAAATATTAAAACCAGTTTTTATATATCTGCATAAAGCGAGACACACAAGAGAATAGTAGGAAAATACGATATCGGTTCTTTCATATAGAGAAAGGACTCTATGGCGGCCTAATACGTATTTACAAAAAGACAGTAGAGTACGAGGAGTTTAGTTTTAGAATACTATCCCTAGCCAAGTACGAAATTATACACACATACACATATATATTTAAACTGTTTTACCCAGAGTTTCATTGTGATCTTTTACTTTTAAATTTATATTTGGGGAAAGTTGAATCAGAGTTGAAAATTTCAATGCCACGAACGGACTGAAACTATCTTAGACTCTTCGTGCCGATGCTCTTTCTGTTGCGCGAACATGGCGAGACACCTGCGTACACGCCACACACACACACACACACACACACACACACACACACACACTTATATGATATAAATAGGGCGACCCAGAGCTAGATGGGAAGACCTTCATAGCCTAACCTTCAAGAGGAACAAGAAGACTCATTTTCATTACACTAATTTCTTCTAATTTCATTAATTTTCATTTTTCAGGGATACAGAGCCAGACACGCTGGTCGATGTTGTGTGTCCAGGCTGGAATGTGCTTTAAGGAGATAACTATTTCTTCCCTGGCACCGACCTGCTGCGTAAACCTGTCCACTCGTATAGTGGCACTCGTGTGTGCGTGGAGGTTCAACCTGGAAACATTAGGGACCCGCGTACTGTAACTGGCGCCGTCAGATTTAACCGCCCTTAGCACTCTCTTGCCTCATTCCTTGCCCCTGGAGATTCAGTACAAACGATAGCCCTGACTGGCCGCAGTACTAAAATCCTCCTGTGTTATTAAAATCCTAACCCTTATTAGGCATTTCTCAAGAACAATTAGCTATTTTTACCATCTATGTTGAAACACAATCAAGATGACGCGACGTGGTGCGACAATTTGAAGCAGGAATATAGTTACCAACCTTTTCCCAGTGTCTCCAACATCTGCTGTTGATTCTGCTGCCGGCTGCTCCAGTGGTTGAGCTAGGATTATTTTCCCTCAGGGTATGCGTGGATATATTGTGAAGGTCAACACTAATTTAAATTGACTGCGAAATTTGTTGTGAACTAATATTTGAGTTATTCGAGTGTGTTGCCGAACGTTTGAGATACAGAAATAGACTAATTATGAATTGTAGCACTTGAAATTGTAAAAACTGAGTTATTAAACCTGCTAACTTCTGCAGCATCAAAGTTATCTTGGAAATAACTGTTTCCGCAATAAATGAAACTAGAAGCGTGACCTGCCGTGAGTCGCTAAAAGGTTTACCGCCCAGATCCCTCGCGATAGCCGCTACTCACACAAGCGCGTCACTGAGCGCATAAAATATCACAGGAGCACGTACCGTTAGCGATACCAGAGAGAGAGAGAGAGAGAGAGAGAGAGAGAGAGAGAGTGATTCTCTAATGTAGATACCCGCCGTCTGATTAAGCCACGCCTACATTAATACACTCCCACCAACATCATCTCGGCAATGCTATTAAATCTTTCAGTCTTATTCTTCCATACACGATCATTATTAAATTAAATACAATTATGGACAAGTATTTATGCTTATAGAATTAGAGTATGTTGAACCCCTGGAGTCCATTTCGGCTCTTTCTTTATTTTTCTATTGTTTCATGATCCTCACAGCAACTCAGATTTACAGATACAGAGAAGGAAATGGATCAAATAAATATTCATGTGAATTATAGTACTATAGAGCTGAGATATATCTGCTATGTATTTTCTCAGAATAAATAGAAACCCCGTAGAAAAGAAACTTCTCGAGGCAACTCACTCCAACTGAGAGACGAACTCTGGCTCTCTGAATTAGAAGATACGCTACGTTTTACCATATCTCGAAGGTGGTCTTCTATCTCGTCTTTCCTTTAGTTACAATATAACCGCAAAACATATTTTGTGTTAGAAATAAAGTCCTTAGTAGGTTATCGAAATATACATGAATGCCCTTAAAAATCTGAAGTTCTTCAGGTTTTGTCTCAATAATACATTTTTTTTCATAGCTATTCTACACTATTGTATCGTAAAAAGCTTGTTTTTCTATTTCCTATTAATCAGATAATAGTTGGCAGAAATGTTTTGAGTGCACGCTGGGACGACAGTAGAATGTTTTAAAAAGTAAGCCGCTCTATGCTGGCTTGATATGCCATACTCCTTGCATGACCTCTTGAGCAACACACAATGATAATAGAGAGTGCACTGCTTAAACGTTTTGAAAATCCACAATAACAACAGTGAATATTTCGGAAACGGCGAATGATACGAAAAAAATCTATTTGACACAAACTGTACAGTTTAATAAGGTCTGTAATTATCTTGCAGTAAGCTTTTTATCTACGGCTTATAGTTTTGGCGGAGCACTTCACAGAAAATACAAAAATCATATTTCATTTGTCATGTCAATGTGTCAGACATGTGGCATTCTAATCGAAGGTGTTAGTCATTGTTTAGAAAATACAGCACTGATATTTTTCCATGTAAATATTTGTCTACCTTACCTAAGCACACACACACACACACACACACACACACTCAAGCACACCTTCTTCTAAACTTTTCTTCTCCTTTGTTCTTCTTCTTCTACTTCTTCTAAACCTAAATATCCAATCTCTTAATTCCAGTGAAATACCTCTTCCTGTAGTTTCCAAGCTAAATACGCAATTGCATTCACCAATGTGGATGTAATATATCAGATCGTTTTCTACCCGTTTGATGTATGAGTCGGGCTTTGAAAATGGTACAGAAACCCAGGCGGATCAATAAATACACAGATTTTACCTTATTATTCGAGACATAGATTTCCTGATCTATTTCGCTTGGTGTTTAATCTTCACCACATTTTAATTTCTTTTTTTATCTACAACGAGTTTATAATATCACGACTAGTATCATCTATGAAGAGTTACGTTTTTCTCAATCAAAAATGGTGTGCATTTCCGTGATATGAGGGTCATACTGAAAATGCTTAAAATACTATGTTTCCAAAACTAAATAAATTTGTTTATATTTAGCGCTATCTGTAAAATTTTACGAGTTGGTTGCCGTATAGTTTGTTGGATTTCCACTAATAGTTAGTTAATTATATCATTTAAAGATTTTGTGTTCATCCAAAAACGAATTTGACTAGAGAACATTTCCAGACTATGAGTTTTTACGACTTTAAATCATCATTAACGCTAACCAATGTGAAGATCGGCTTAGAAATGCATTCGGCAAAGAAGATCCATCTAATGCAACGACTTATAACTAGCACAGAGATCAGATTTTTCTTAGTAATGAATTCCGTGAAGGACGCTCAAGAACTGCCGTTTTTGATGAAAATATTGCCACTGTTCGAGCAACACTTGAAGATCGACGGATATCTTATGAATTTATTCCAGAAACATTGTGTATGAGCGAAATCCAAAACGTTTTGTATCAACAGTGTGAAAAACTTTGTTGTCGATGGATTCCACATAAACCGACTCCCGATTAAAAATAACGTATTGAATCGTGCAGAAAATCTCTGAAAAAATTTTCAGATTTGATTTGGAATATCAAATGAATCTTGGACTTATTATTATGATCCTGAAAATAAAATTCAGTCGGCTTAATGGGCCTTTCGAACAGAAAATAAGCCTACAAATTCCAACGAATTCGCAGTGCTGTTAAGAAGATGGATCCTAATTTTTTACTTTCTCTACTACGTATAGTAAGTAGGGGAAGTATTGCATTCCACCCAAAAAATCGATACCGAGATTTACCGGAAATACATGTTTTGAGAATCACTGAATCCAAAAAAAGCATTTTTGGAAACATGTCCGTGTGTGTGTCTGTCTGTGTGTCTGTGTGTCTGTCTGTCTGTGTGTCTGTGTGTCTGTGTGTCTGTGAACAGCATAACTCAAAAACGAACAGTCGGATAAACACCAAACTTGGTATTTAGGTTCAGTATCTTCCAGAGATGCGACACGAAGGTTTTCAAGAAAATCCCCCCACCCCAGACTACCCTTTACATGGAACATTTTTCGAAAATTTGAATTTTCTCAAAAACGGCTCTAACGATTTTGATTAAAATATCATATGTTTAAGATATTGTCATGACAAATAAAATGTATATCTCGAATTTTCTGGGAATGTCTCCAAAAATATTCTTCATTGTGAACGACTTTTGCATAACTGGTAAACCATAAGAGATAGACAAAATTTTACTACACAAAAAATGTAGATTGCGTTAAAATACACAACTTATGTCATATACGTTTCTTTTGTTGAGTGAACCGTTTTCGAGATATTGCTTGTTATTTCCTTAAATTTTCCAATACTTATACTTTTTCTCAAATTCGTTATTCATTTTTTTTATGTCCTGAACATGCAAAGAGAATGGAATTCGCCACATAGCAACCAGCGTTAAAATATTTGACTATCGCTTAAAAGCTACCATATTCCCCTTGCATCTACAAGAAAATTACCAATAAGATTGACATCTCGATGTCTCGATTAACATGAAGCATATGGAGAATAGGCGTTTGTAAAATTAGATTGTACAAGAGTAGAGAAAGTCATGTGAGTGTAACACATCAGATTTTTTTCTAAAACACCCATATTACTACTATAGCTTTAGAAGATAGATGTACCGTTACTGTCGATTGGTACACAAGGTTTGGTTACCGAAAATTTGTTCGTAAAAATGTTTGTGAAAAGCGCTCAAACGAAAAAATAATGTTACATCATGACAACGCACTGTCGCATACAGTAAAACTGACAACTGAGTAACTGGATGCCATAAAGGTCAGCACCATGGACCCTCCACCAGCCCTGACCTATTGATTCCTTTTTGTTTCCAAAAATTAAAAATAAAATGCGTGGAATAACTATTTTGTCGTCAGATGAAGCAGTGAAACATTATAAAAACCTGATTTCTGAAGTGCCTTGGGTAGGGTGGCGTCATTGATTTAAAACCTTGTTTCATCGAATGCAAAAATGTATTGATGTTAAAGAGAATATTTTGAAAAACAATAAAGTCATTCAATTCTTACTTTCTCCACTACGTACAGTAAGTAGGGGACGTATTGTATTCCATCCAAAAATTCGGTACCGAGATTTTACCGCGAATACATGTTTTGAGACCCCCGTGTCCGTGTGTGTGTGTGTGTGTGTGTGTGTGTGTGTGAACAACATAACTCAGAAACGAACAGTCGGATAAACATCAAACTTGATATTTAGGTTTAGTATCTTCCAGAGATGCGACACGAAGGTTTTCAAGAAAATACCCCCACCCCAGATTACCCTATACATGGAACATTTTTGGAAAATTTTAGTTTTCTAAAAAATGGCTCTAACGATTTTGATTAAAGTATCATATGTTTAAGATATTTTCATGACAAATGAAATGTATATCTCGAATTTTCTGGGAATGTCTCCAAAAGAATTCTTCATTGTGAACGACTTTTGGATAACTGTTAAACCACAAGAGATAGACAAAATTTTACTACACAAAAAATGCAGATCGCGTTAAAATACATAATTTATGCCATATACTTTTTTTTTTGTTGAGTGAACCATTTTCGAGATATTGCTTGTTATTCCCTTAAATTTTCCAATACTTATACTTTTTCTCAAATTCGTTATTCGTTTTTTTTTGTCCTGGTAATGCAAAGAAAATGGAATACTCCACATAATAACCAGCTTTTAAAATATTTGACTATAGCTTAAAACCTACCAATGCCCCTTGCATCTACAACAAAATTATCAATAAGATTAACATTTCGATATCTCGATTAACTTGAAGTAGATGGAGAATAAGCGTGTGTAAAAATAGTTTGTACAAGAGTAGAGAAAGTCAAGTGAGTGTAACACATCAGATTTTTTAAAACTAATCCTTGTTTGATTTTCTAAAAATTTTCAGTTCCCCTGGTAAGAAACCATTTTTGTGAACATTTATTACGATTAAAAGAAAAATAAAGTTTTATGTGATTAATTTGTAGTGTACCTAGGAAAGCAAAATAACGATAATGCTTGGAGAAAAACCATTGTGTTTTATACACATATATTTTCCCTCTGTAATCTATGTCATGTTCGTAGGTGATACAAAGGTGTTCTAAGTTAAAAAATTACTAACGTTAGTATAAAGATAATAAAAATAACCTTATAATGTATTGCCCAAAATAAAGTGTAAAGGAAAAGTAACTGTACCATAAATAGCGCCCATTAATTCGGTAAATTAATAGCTTGGTATAAAAATGCTTCCAATTACTAGGTGTTTTACGTACCTGTTTTTATGATAAAATAAGCTTAAAGTTTGGACATAAGCTGCTTATAAATGGCATGGTGAGAAGGAAAAAGATCATAACTGCTCCCCATTTAAATTTTGACAGGCCAATTATCTGATAAGTGTGACGAATGGCACATATCTGGAGAATCTAACAGTAGATGTGAATTAGCTTTATTCCGCGATAGCATCCCCTAGGGGAGTCTCCCAGTATTACTTCAGGCACACCATCACTACGAATCCGTTCTTTAAGGTTAGAACTGAGAATAAAATCACTGACAGAGTGATATGTGTGTATTTATGTAGTGATGGAGTGAGTTTTGTTACGAGATGCAGTTATAGAATTGTAATCCTGTTCAAACTCAATCAAGATGGAAAGTAAAATCATAAAATATATGCAGTTGTAGGTCTCATTGATTATGTTTTATAAATGTTCTATAACTTGCTTTAAGAGCCATTCAAACTTTAGGATTTATAAATTGTCAGTTATAATAGTTACACTATGTGATTAAAGGTATCCGGACACCCCCACAAACATACGTTTTTCATCTTAGGTGCATTGTGCTGCTACCTACTGCCTGATACTCATTATCCGCGACCACAGTAGTCATTAGACATCGTGAAACAGAAGAATGGAACGCTCCGTGGAACTCACGGACTTCGAGCGTGGTCAGGTGATTGGGTGTCACTTTTGTCAGAAGTCTGTACGCGAGATTTCCACACTCCTAAACATCCCTAGGTCCACTGTTTCTGATGTGATAGTGAAGTGGAAACGTGAAGGGACATGTACAGCACAAAAGCGTACAGGCCGACCTCGTCTGTTGACTGACAGAGACCGCCGACATTTGAAGAGGGTCGTAAAGAGTAATAGGCATACATACGAGTATATCCAGACCATTGCACAGGAATTCCAAACACCATCAGGATCTACTCCAAGTACTATTACAGGCTTGAGATGAGAAACCTTGGATTCCATGGTCGAGCAGCTGCTCATAAGCCACACATCACGCAGGAAAATGCCAAATGACGCATCGCTTGGTGTAAGGAGCGTCAACATTACACGATTGAATAGTGGCAAAACGTTGTGTGGAGTGATGAATCACGGTACACAATGTGGCAATCCGATGGGTATGGCGAATGTCCGGTGAACGTCATCTGCCAGCGTGTGTAGTGCCAACAGTGAAATTCGGAGGAGGTGGTGTTATGGTGTGGTCGTGTTTTTCCTGGAGGGGGCTTGCACCCCTTGTTGTTTTGCGTGGCACGATCACAGCGCAGACCTACATTGATATTTTAAGCACCTCTTGCTTCCCGCTGTTGAGGAGCAATTCAGGGATGGCGATTGCATCTTTCAACACGATCGAGCACCTGTATATACTGCACGGCGGAGTTGTTACACGACAGTAACATCCCTGTAATGGACTGGACTGCACAGAGTCTTGACTTGAACCCTATAGAACACCTTTTGGGATGTTTTGGAACGCCGACTTCGTGCCAGGCCTCACCGACCTACATCGATACCTCTCTTCAGTTCCGACTCCGTGAAGAATGGGCTGCCATTCCCCAAGAAACCGTCCAGCACCTGATTGAAAGTATGCCTGCGAGAGTAAACGCTGTCATCAAGGCTAAGGGTGGGCCAACACCATATTTACTTCCAGCATTACCGATGGAGGGCGCCACGAACTTGTACGTCATTTTCAGCCAGGTGATCACGTAGTGTATTCACAATTCTCATAACCGCAAACGTCTCAATCTAAGGCACACAGTATATCAGCATATATAAGTAATTGAAGTGTAATATGTTATGTCGCAGGTTTTGCTGAAATTCGTAATTTCGCGGAGATCTATGCAGTTAATGAAAAGCTGGCGTGCGCTATAAGTTAATTATCGTAATTAATTTTAAAGGCGACTAACATGTTTGTTAGGCATATTATAAATTCATTTGCAATTACGTAGATAGACTAATACAAATTCCAAAGAATAAACACATTAATTTGAGATGCTATGTACCAATATTATGTTTACACATGGATTAACAATATCAATTATTATATATGTATCTATGTACACAGAAATAGTATATCCACCTGGTGTATTGTCATTCATATTCCATCTACCAAATAATACGTTTCTTTATACATCTACTTTATGAGCAGTTTTGAAGGATTTACCATCTTTAGTAAAGCAATTAGGCTAAGAGAAATATCAATATATATATATATTAAAATATGTATAATAAATTTATCTTTGATAGCAGGATAGTACAGAAACGTACGTACAAACAGCACCAAAGAGAATCTTTGGCGGATTTTGTATCGTTTTCTGGGGTCTTTTGAGGCGTGTCCTTCACCTTAACTATAGCAGAGCGTGGTGGCTTGATAACACAGGAATAAGGAGGAAAAGAGGGGAGGTTGATGTCTTTGCTTCTTTTGGTGTTGTTGAGGCCAAAACATGTTTATTGTCTCAGTAATAGCCATACCGTATACTAGGGAAATTACTCGTAAACGTATCGTGGGTATGTGGGAGGCTTGTCGCACTGTTATAGCAATTGCTACGGTAGTGCATAAAAGTGTTTTTATAGTAAATTACTGGATTAAAATATTTCAGGAAAGTGGGGAAGACTATCTACATGCTCGTCAGAAAGTAGCCACTCCCTGTAAAACATCCGCAGATGATGATATCCGTTTACTAAATGCAAATTACTCTTTTGTTATAACTGACTAATCGCATTTAGAACATAGAGATAAATGTGTATATGTGTATGATTTACCGAATATGACATATATATTATAGCAATAAAATTGGGTTATATTTTTGTCTATAATCCTGTTGTATTCCTATGATCAGCAATATGTTAGTAAAGGCATATTAAGCAATTGTAGTTTGAATTAGAGGGAAAACATGCCGCTTTATTCATTTATTATTTAGTTATATTTGATTCTATGCAGCAACAAGCATTGATACACTGTGAGAATACAAATATGTTTATTTTTTGTTATAAAGTATTGCTATGTATTTAATGAACACCATTCAAGCTTTATTGAAAATCTTCTCACACTACACATTCTACATTTCGCTAACCTGGGCGCTCATCAAGCTTTACCCTTAGCTTTTAACCCTTTCAAAGGCGTGTCCTGCGCCAGCCGATAAGGTATGGGCTGCCTATCACGATAAGAGGTCTGTATGATAAACTATCTCTTTCTCTTACAGCCAATACGATCAAGAGCGTAAACATATACTACGTTTCTACGCCATTTTGTAACCTTTGTTGTGGTTATTGGTGCAACTATTTAGCAGAAGGACTGGCGCATCCTTGCATCGTGGCCTAAAGCAACTAACGAAATCGCCATGGCTTCGTAAGGCCACGTACAACAATAAATAATGTGACATAGATGCGAGATTTTTGTTGGCGCTCTTTGTACGTGTATTTTCTGTCTAGATTCGGGTCATGAATTTTATTTACATCAGATTCTTTTGTTACGTATTTCACTGCGGAGCTTCTATTAAAGTGGCACATTCAGTCTGTCCTTTGAGACGATATCCCAGGTAAAAGTTACTTAATTATTGATTAATTAATTAACCTCAACCAATATGTATATTCATATTCAGTTATATCAATGTTAGGGGATTTTAATGTTTTCTAACTTAAATACTTTAAATAAAGGTACGTAATACACGGTTCCCACAAATGGTCTTTCGAAAACGTGAAACTTGCGCTTAATAAAACTTAGAAGCATGAAACCAGTACCAATTAAAAGAGGAACTTAAAAAGTTTTAGTTACAGTAACACAGTTGCAAGCAATGACGCATAATCAAACTGCGCATTGTTGAAAGTTATAGAATGGCTGATATAAAGATAGGCAAGTATTTCTCGATTACCATGTTAATCAATCTGTAATTGTTGCTCAACGACATTTTGCAACAAGATTTAGTATAGATCCACCCACTGGGCCTTCAATTCGTAAGTGGTACTCTGTTTTTTACGACAAGAGGGTGCATTTGTAAGAGGAAATCTCATGGACGCCCGTAGTAAGCGAGGAAACTGTAGACCGTTAATCGTGAATATTTCACAAGTACCCTCAAAATTCAACCACTGCAGCTAGTAGGGAGCTACAGGTCCCTAAATCCACTGCATGGAAGGTTCTTGGCCTAAGACCGTCCTTGACCTACCAGCTTGCACCACAGCAGCCATGACAGATGACGACAATTGAATTAAATTGAGTTTTATTTATGGACTCTGTGTAACACTGTGGTCCTTAGCGTCCCATTCCATATTGGGTGTGAAAGACCTAATTTTGCTCAGAGGCCTCTTTATCAGGCTTAAGGTTCTTTTGCGTGCCGTGAATCTACGACACGGGACCATCAGTTTTACTTCCCTTCCGAAGAACAGTTGACGACCATCATATGCTAGAATGTACCTGGACGGAATGGCTTGATGCGTGTCGTGTAACCAAACGTTTTGAGTTTCTCTTTCCATTGGTACTGGTTCACTAGCGGTTAAGTTTTATTAAACGCAGGTTACACGTGTTCGAAACCCGAAAGTCGTTTGTAGGAACACTGTATTTAAGTTGGTATAGTGAACTCATGAGTATATTTTAGCTATTCGCAACTAGCAACTTGGCTTCTTTTATGTTGTTCCCGAGAAGCAAGAAGAGAAAGCGTGTTGACAAAGAACGTCTCTCTTTAGTTGAAGGACAAAGTTGTAAATATGACAAAGCCAAGTTTCCAGAATGTTCTACGACGGTTTTAAGGGAACCAACCGTAACTTTTAAACTTTCTAGTGATATAACATCTGTGAAGGGTAGTATGTAGGAAATGGCACAATGAAATGTTTGTTTTTATTTTTATTTAAACTAAAAATAGAGGCGACGCCCCAAAAGTTTGTTGGCAATAATTTCAATTTGCACTCAGATTCGACATACAGAAGGTGTCTACGACAGATAGCTCCGTTAAGTTGCGTCATAAATGACTTATTATTAAAAAAACAAAATCTGATGTGTTACACCCACATGTCTTTCTCTACTCTTGTACAAACTATTTTTACAAACTCTTATTCTCCATCTATTTCATATTAATCAAGATAAACATTTGCAGAAACGATCTTTTGACATGCAAAGAGAATTACATTTTACACTAGCAACCAGTTCTAAAAATATTTGACTATCGCTTAAGGCCTACTATCTTCCGCTTGTTTTGTATTTGCAAGGGCAATATAGAAATACAGTAGTCTTTAAGCATAGACGTATCTCTTAATAGCTGGTTGCTATGTGCAGCACCATTCTCTTTGCCACAGATTAATACTCTTTGCATATCCAAGAAAAAAACATGAATTACGAATTCCCATTTGAGAACATAGGTATTGAAAAATTTAAGGGAATAACAAGCAATATCTCGAAAATGGTTCACTCAACAAAAAAAAATGAATATGACATAAATTGCGTGTTTTAACGCGATCTACGCTTTTTGTGTAGTACAATTTTGTCTATCTCTTATGGTTTACCCGTTATGCCAAAGTCGTTCACAATGAATACTTTTGAAAACATTCCCAGACAATTCAAGATATATATTTTATTTGTCATGAAAATATCTTAAACATATAATATTTTAATCAAAATCGTTAGAGTCATTTTTGAGAAAATTAAAATTTTCGTAAAATGTTCCATGTAAAGGGTAATCTGGGGTGGGGGGATTTTCTAGAAAACCGTCGTGTCGCATCTCTGAAAGATACTGAACCTAAATATCAAGTTTGGTGTTTATCCGACTGTTCGTTCCTGAGTTATACTATTCACAGACACAAACGGACATGTTTCCAAAAATGTTTTTTTTTGGATTCAGGGGGCCTCAAAACATATATTTCCGGTGAAATCTCGGTATCGAATTTTTGGGTGGAATACAATACTTCCCTACTTACTATACGTAGTAGAAGAAGTAACAAGATATTCTTGCAGTTTCTTAATAATCACTACGCGAGCTACACTAGAAGTATCGTTGTCTAAATTCACTTAAATTTACGCATATTAAGTGTAAACTTAGCAATTCTGCAAATGCCCAAGCGAACATATACCCAGGCGCACAAAACAATAAATAAAGCGATGAAACAGTGCGTAATATGCTGTGTAAACTATAACATTATACCATATACGTGTGAATATATTTCAGCAACTATTTCGTGTGTTATTTATATATCCTGCTAGAGTTCATTGCTTCACACTTTGCAAGAACTAGCTAGCCGAGGCATAAACACTATAAATAAATAGCGTCCCATTCTACAGAGCGAGCCAAAAATACTACGAACCGGCTGCTCGGTGTTTTTCTTGTCCGCGTCCTCGGCGCTCGTTGCCGTCTGCCGCTATCATAGAAAGGCGCGAATGAAACCATACAACATTTTTAAAATTAATTTTAAAGGCTTTACTTACCAAATTTATGAAAGGAGATGCTGAAACTGGCCACTGTCGTTGTCCATACACTTTTGGCACCTCTTTAGGAAACTATCCATCAATCGCCGTAGTTCACGTTGAGAAATTTGGCTATTTCCTGGCGGATATTTTGTTTTAATTCTTCCAGGGTGTGTGGGTTTGTCTTGTATAGTTTGTTTTAAGTTATCCCAGAGATAGAAATCGCAGGTGGTTAGGTAGGCGGACCGAGGGGGCCAATAATCTCTAGTAATAATTCTGTCCTCAAACACAGTTACATAAACTTGTTAAGTAAACTTTTAAAAGTATTTTTAAAAAGTTGTATGGTTTCATTCGCGCCTTTTTATGATAGCGGCAGACGGCAACGAGCGCCCAGAACGCGGACAGGAAAAACACCGCGCAGCCGGTTCGTAGTCTTTTGGCGCTCCTGTATATTGGGCATGAAAGATCGGTAATATTTCTCAGAGGTCTCTTTATCATGCTTGAGGTTCTTCTACGTGCCGTAAATCTACTACACGAGACCCCCGTCTTTACTTTCCTTAGAAAGAAGGTCATGCCAATGATTTTTACGCCCGAAAAAAATCCATCGCCCTCCGCAAGGTTTGAACACGCGACCTCGGAAACGAGTAACTAGCATGGTAACCACTACATCACGAAGGACGATAAATCAGGATACCGATACACCTTCCATCCGTACGCATAAAACAACTTGCCATCCGATGCGGATATGGAGTTACTATTTTATATACAGAATGTTTCCGTGATGATGATACAAGCTTTCAGGGCAGATTAAGCAGGATAAATGCATAAATTTGATATAAGGAACCCCGGTCCGGAAACAATTCTGTCGTAAGTTATGGACGAAAGTTGTTTTGGGATACATATGAATGTGAAATTATGCGAACTTATGAATAACTGCATTTTACTTCGCTGTACTACTTACACAAGCCGTTATACTGCAACAGGAGTTCAAAATAGCGTCCTTCAGCCACGATGCGGGCATGAAAACGTCGGACAAAGTTGTGCCGTACTTGGACAAGCAACCTTAGAGTCGCTGTGACAATGTCACAGGCAGTGAGAATTCATGCTAGTCTCCGTTTGGTACTGGTGTCTCGTACACAAGACTTTTCACATGACCTCACAAGAAAAACTCAAATGGAGTCAGATCAGGCGAACGGGTTGGCCATGAAACAGCACCTCATCTTCCTATCCATTTTTTAGGGAACGTCTGGATAAGGTGTTCTAGAGCATGATGTGAAAAGTGAGCTGGGCTCCATCATGTTGAAACCACATACATTGACACAAGTGGGGTATGTTCCAAGCACATGTCTCTCAAAAACACAGTGTACACTGCTCCAGTTAATTGGGGTGGAATATGAAATGGCTCTATTAAATCATCATTGACTATACCCGTCCATACGTTTACTAAAAATCTGTTTTGATGGCCCCTCACAGCTGTAGCGTGGGGATTCTCATCGTCCCAAACATGACTATTTCGACTATTTCGCATGTCTCTTTGCTAAAATAGGCTCCATCGGTGAAAAGTACACACACAGGGAAGTGTGGATCGAATTCTCACTGCTGTGACATCGTCAGAGCGACTCCAGGCTTGCTCGCCCAAGTACAATAGAACTTCGTCCGACGTTGCCATGCCTGCATCGGAGCTGAAGGACGCCATTTCGAACACCTGCTGTAGTATCACAGCTCGTGTAAGTAGTACAGTGAAGTAAAACGCATATATTCATATGTTCGCATAATTTTACGTCCATAGGTGTCCCAAAACAATCGCTATAACTTGCGACGGAGTTGTTTCCGGATCGGGGTTCCTTATATCATATTTATGCATTTGTCCTTTTTAATCTGCCCTGAAAGTTTCTTCCGTCTTCACGGAAACACTCTGTACAGCAATTTAAAAACATTAATTGCAGATACATTTCAAACTTGGTTGATGCTGGTACAAAATTAACAGTAGTTAAGAATCGAGATTGCAACTGAATATTTGGAACCATGCGTAAAGGCTTTGAAACTTTACTAGCTAAAACAAACATGCGATGAAATACTTACGGAATTGGTTCCAAACCGGTAGGATTTTTATTACTATTAGAAGTGGCATACAACCACATAATGGAATCAAAGGAAGTGGCGGAAACGCTGTTAACGCCTTTGTGGACTCCTCTTAAAAACACTTGATGTGCATTGTAATGGTTTGTGCTCTCTTTGTCACACAGGTAATGGGTTTCCATTCCACGCCGGATATTAACATGTTAAATTACATTATTAAGCATTAAATATGTTAAACTTGTTTTTAATGCAACTGGAATAAAGGACGTCATTCCACACGAGATATTAAAATATTAATTTACATTATTAAGCCTTAAATATGTATTTTAATGCAACTTGAATAAAGGACATAACTCTGCTTTGTATTTTAAATTTACTCTCACGAACTTAAATTAAATTAAATCATGAAATTTGAAGTATAGCCCCACGTTTAGCTGCCAATTTGTAGTAGTAATTATCTTTACGTTATTTGCACCAAGCTTTGGGTGTCAATTTGGAGTAGGATGTATTGTAGTTCTACTGTTGGCGAGCCAAACTTCTTGAAGTAACTGACCCACGTATGGCACTAAGTTTCCGGTGGCCTTCGCCCCAATTTTACTTTCCGGTGGCCTTCGCCAAAACGTTCATTTTTAAAAAATCAACTTTGTAAGCTTTTATGTTTATTTAAATATTATATTTATATTATATATTATATTATTAAATATTTATCGGCTGCGTCTATATTCTTTTACAGAAAGGTGTATCTCTTAGTAGGGAGTGGTGTGGCTAAAGAATGAAGGCCTAAACAAATTATAATTTTTACTTCATTCCTTTTATTAATCCTTCACACGATTAATTAACGCTTCACTGATATATCCTACTGTAGAGCTGTGAGATTATTTATTAATTTCACTTTTTATTACGTAAACTTTATTTTTATTCTTGCCATAATGAAGGTTTATGTCTCACACTTAACTGTACCGTAACGAAGTGCTCGGAACGCTGCCCTCCTGCGTCCGGTTGGGTACGCTTTCTTCTAGCGTCTGGCGTTTACCGTTGAATTTGTAAATTTCTCTATTTCAAGCCTCTGATTGGCTAATTTTACTTCGATAGAATACTTTTATTTAACTTAAGCTCTTTCTAGTTGTTGATTGGCTATTTATAAACTGTTTTAAATATTACATTGTTGTTCCAAGAATTACTAGTAGCATTATTAAACTTTCCAATTCATTATTGCCTCAAGGTTACCTCATTGTTACTTCATTGTCAACTTTCAGCTTCTATTTTTCACAGCTCCTAGATTATTAAATTACGTAATACATTCACATAACATTATTATACATGTACACAATAATATAAACGTTAATACCATGACTGTTACATACATTTTATATATTATGTTATACACATATTGCTTTAAGGCGGGCTGTTATTTTATATATATATATATATATATATATATATATATATAATTTTACTGATATCATTTAAGTGTTAAAAATACGTCAAAATCTAACGTTAAGTCTTGGATAAACATACACAGTGAGACTCCAACATTTTGAAAGTCTGTATCTTTTTCTTTTCAGGATGTACCGTTGTAATTGCGAAATAACCAGAAGCGGAAACTCAAAAGAATTATGTGGCAATGTTTTAGTTTGCGCAAAAGCCGTAGTGGTGCTGCATCAATAGATTGTTTCTAAATAGCGATTCCAAACCAGCTCACACAGGTTGTGTGGTGGTATACACAAACAAAATTAATTATCCAAGTGCAACAAAACTTTCGTCGTGTGTACAGTAAGGATTCTCCAACATTCAAGATTATAAAGAAGTGGTGTGATCATTTTCTGGTAACTGGTAATGTTTTGAAGGGACATGGTGGTGCTAAATCCAGAATCCAGGAACAGGTTGTAGAAAACGTCATTCGAAAAAGAGTTCACAGAAGTCTGTAAGACAGGCAGCGAGGGAAGTTGGTATGAAACAGTCAGCGGTTCATTAAGTGCTTCATCGTCGACTGCACTGTACGCATACAAGGAACAAATTGTACAAGAAAACAAGCCAGATGACCGACCAAAGCGAGAAGCATTTACAATCTCTATGCTGGATCGCATCGCTGAGGATTGAGACCTTTTAATCGCGAGTGCTGTTTTCAGATGAGACCACCTTTCACGTTTCGGGAAGGTGGATAATCACAATATTCGTATTTGGGGTACAGAAAATCCCCATGCATTATAGAACACGTGCGTGACATTCCAAAGGTGAATGTTTGGTGTGGTCTTTTGGAAAATCAAATTATTGGGCTCTTTTTCTTTCAAGAGGATACTGGCACTGGTAACAGTTACTTGGATATACTGGAAAACTTTGTCATGCCACAAATAGCAGTCATGCAGCCAACAATAATCTTTCAGCAAGATGGTGCCCGATCCCACTGGAACCTTGCAGTTCGACAGCTTTTAAATGACACACTTCCATGTCGTTGGATTGGCCGTGGTGATCCAATGCCTTGGCCCACGTTCCCCCGATACTACCCCACTAGAGATCTTCTTGTGGGGGTACGTCAAAGAACGACGTACTGGACTTGAAACAAACGCGTGAAATTGACTATAGGTTAGACATTCTTCGCGCCACTCGAGGCGTCCATGAACAAGTGCACTGAACTGAAAGTTGTGAGTTTCACTGAAAACTTGATGAGTTACGTTACTATTTTCATGTAGAGTAATTATAGTATAACAAGTTTCCTTTCCGTTATATTTGTCTAAAATGTTGGAGTCTCATTTCGGACACCCTGTATATGTATAAAAAAAACCTATCACAAAAGTCATAATTAATACTTCAGTAATGTAAGTAGGCTTGAAATATTCAGACTGCACTGTGATGTAGGGAGTAAAATAACAATTGGTTATGCCGTATTATTCAAATAACAAGAGAGCAAATGAAGGTGTTAAATAACATATATATGCAACAACACTATAATGTTAGTAATTAAGACACGACTACGTTTATAATTTTCGACAAACGTTCTAATTAGCAATATAGTCAAGTTACATACGACTCTTTTTGGTGGACTACATTATAATTTAAAAACTTTGAGTTTTTGCAAAAAGACCTTACCTAGTTTATTGTGTGTAATTAAATGTTAATCGGAAAGCAATACTGATGGTAGGACCTTGAGCTTTTTGCGAGTAGTAGAACAGATGGCAGCACTGTTGAGTCCATGCCGTATTTAATGATTTTTGCAGGTAACGCGAAAGCAACACATATTGAAGCAAATGAAATGAGCTCAATTTATTAGAATATTAAAATTACAATGAACAAAATTTATTTTATTTTAAATGCACATATTTCATTGCCTATATGGTTAATGGATCCTAGTGGAATGTTTGAAGTTGTCACTGCTACTTTGAAAGGTTTAAAAGGCATGGACGATAGGGGAGTTGCGTGCGCCGCCGAGTCACTGAAGTATTATGGATGTTCTAATAGTTCAGTTACGTCATATGTAATCAGTGTGGTTGACCAAAAAAGGATGTTAACAAATGTTAACATATTGCAGATGTAATGTTTTTGAAATCCAAGACATTTAAGAGAAATTTATATGGACAGTTCCTGGTTCGAAGACCGTCCCACTACTGGAACTGCCCAGAGAGGGCGATGAACCAACCATCGAACCATACAGCCCTTTAGTGTCCACGGGGAATACTCTTTCCTTGGAGCAAGCAACCGCCCCATTTACCCGGAACCGCCATACATCACGAAAACTAGAAGGTAAACATGAAACATGAGAAAGAAACGGAATGAAAGGGAAATGAAGAAAAGGTAATAGCGGTAGATGAGGTACCATCTGAGTATTCGCCTACCGACCAAGTAAACCATGAGAAACCCAAGATCAGAGTGAGCGGTCGGCGGGAATCGAACCCATAACGTCCCGAATGCGAGCCTCGCGCTTTACCTGGAGCCATCTCGCTCGGTAAAGAAACATCTTTCAACCGAGCTTCCACCAAAGATTGAAATCATATTTCAGTGTTGAATTAAAACAGGTGTCAAACTAATTTTGGGTCCACCACAGTATAACACGCAGATTGTATTTGACGTAACTGAACTGTTATGACGTTCATAATATTTCAGTGACTCATTATAATCTTCCTCGGCGACGTGCGCGCAATAAATATGGCATGGACTCAACACTATGCCATCTGTTGTATTACTAGAAAACACGCCCAAGCTCCTGCCATCCGATCAACATGTAATTATACACAATAACAAAGTAAGACCTTTTTGTAAACACTCAAAATTTTGAAATCATATTGTGATCGACCAAAAATAGTATGCAACTTGGCTATAATGGTAATTAGAATGCTCGTATGAAATTATGAAACTTGCAACCACTCGTTTCATAAGCATGCTCGCGTCGTAATTACGACCATTATAGCCTTGTTGCATAGTATACTATTAAAAACTCTCAGTAATTTCAAGCTTAATAATGCACTAAACACAGAGCTAAATATGGACATAATAACTTAATTTAGTTAGTTGGACATCTATTTGTTGAACAAGAATCCTGTGTTTGATTGTTTATGATTGTATGTGTAACTGAGGTTTATTTGTTTAGTCTGTGTTTAAAGATGGTTTAATTGCCTTAAATCATGAGAGCAGGAAACTTAAAGGTTGATTTAAAGCATGTCAATGAACTACGTAACCTCTTTTATATAGTGATAAATCTGTAATTTACTGGAACTTTCACCTACTGCACGCGTCTAATTTGAAATTTCAGCCATGGTTTGGTAAACCTTACTATCTATTAAATTTAATCCCACCCTTTTCACCCGTGTTTTACTGTATAACAATTTATCATAATTGTTGTTATTATATTGTCACGAAGTCGGCCGCCGTGCTGTGACCTTCAACACAACGCTAACCGACGGATAACTGGGAAGAGTTTCCAGCTAATGTAAACAGCTCCAGGAAGACCTTCTAGCGGTAAGATGATCGTTTTGGATCCCTCTGTTGTTATCGGGCTTTCCAGAACATTCAACATGACTTTCTGAGAACTCTTCAGCCGTATATAAGCGATCGCTCTTTCGGCAGTGAGTCACCCGTGACTCGCGAGTTGAGAGCGAAGAGCAACGTGCAGCGAGGGAAGTCAACTCTCAGTGAAAGCGAAATACATAAAAACGAAATAGTAACAATGAGACCTGAGAAAAGTGACAATAAAAAAACTGAACAAAGTCACAGTATTTAAAACTATATTATTTTCAATGTTATATTTTATATCAATTGAAACCAGCACATTAATTTTGGTGTATAGTAAAAATGGATTTTCTTTTTTGAATGAGTTTTGCACAGAGTATACCCAAGGTTTAGAATAAATCAGATACACCTGCCTTTAAATTTTAGTGAGCACGATGTATTTTCAAGTAATAAATTTAGAATATTCGTGCTCCAAAAGCAGGAAAATATAGACATTTCAAAACAAAAATCGTAAATTAAATTAATTTCTAGGTACACGGTACACCACTAGGAATTCATCATCGAATACATGGTGTGTGCAAGTTAGACTTTTCCAGACTATTCATTTGTATTGTTTCTAGTTTATTTTTGGTCCTAATAATCCTCAGCCTTATTCGAGTTCCTGGTTTGCTAAGTTATTTTTGGCTAATTTTTAGACATGTTTACTTCCTCTATCACCTGTCCATAATATGTAGAGGATGTATTGTATTTCACCCGAAAATTCTATATCACGATTTCACTGTCGGCACATGTTTTGAGGTTACGTGTACAAAAATAAACATGAGAGATAAATAAAATGATGTGACACATTCACATCACTTTCTCTGCTCTCTATCATTTATTAATGGGTATACAAGCTATTTTTACTTTCTCTACTACGTATAGTAAGTAGGGGAAGTATTGCATTCCACCCAAAATTTCGATACCGAGATTTTACCGGAAATACATGTTTTGAGACTCCCTGAATCCAAAAAAAGCATTTTTGGAAACATGTCCGTGCGTGTGTCTGTCTGTGTGTCTGTGTGACTGTGAACAGCATAACTCAAAAACGAAGAGTCGGATAAACACCAAACTTGGTATTTAGGTTCAGTATCTTTCAGAGATGCGACACGAAGGTTTTCAAGAAAATCCCCCCACCCCAGACTACCCTTTACATGGAACATTTTTCGAAAATTTTAATTTTCTCAAAAACGACTCTAACGATTTTGATTAAAATATCATATGTTTAAGATATTGTCATGACAAATAAAATGTATATCTCGAATTTTCTGGGAATGTCTCCAAAAGTATTCTTCATTGTGAACGACTTTTGCATAACTGGTAAACCATAAGAGATAGACAAAATTTTACTACACGAAAAATGTAGATCGCGTTAAAATACACAATTTATGTCATATACATTTCTTTTGTTTTGTGAACCGTTTGCGAGATATTACTTGTTATTCCCTAAAATTTTCCAATACTTATACTTCTTCTCAAATTCGTTATTCATTTTTTTATGTCCTGGACATGCAAAGAGAATGGAATGCGCCACATAGCAACCAGCGTTAAAATATTTGACTATCGCTTAAAACCTACCATATTCCCCTTGCATCTACAAGAAAATTATCAATAAGATTGACATCTGATATCTCCATTAACATGAAGCATATGGAGAATAAGTGTTTGTAAAAATAGTTTGTACAAGAGTAGAGAAAGTCATGTGAGTGTAACACATCAGATTTTTACTAAAGCTTACTTTCCTATCTACTATATTTTAATGCAACTAATCATGCTACATTTACACACTTTGTTACAGATTTAAAAGGAACAGCGATGTTTAAGAACTGACCTTAATATTCCGCACTGATTCCATGCAACTGAATGCAGAAAGCACTTTAAAGAATGACCAAATAATGAACAGTTCGAACCTTTAATAACGAATATCTCAGAAATGGCTAATGCCATTTGAAGTTAACTGTGATTTTTAAAGAGATGTACATTTTAGGTGCGCTACGGTTTTGCCAATCGCTTAAGGTACAAGATTACACAAAATGTCTTCCAACTGAAGTGGATTTCACAGGCTATTTCCAGGAATTTCAAGATATACATTTTATTCTTCATGTAAATATCTTTAATATATTGTATTTTAATCCGAGTCATTTTTTAGAAATTAAAAAATTTCGAAAAATGTTTCACGTAAAGGGTAGTTTGGAGTGGGGCATTTTCTTGAAAATATTTGCATCGCATCCTTGAAAGGTACTGAACCTAAATACCAAGTTTGGTATTTACCCAATTTTTCGTTTTTGATTTATACTATTCGCAGATACACACATACACACACAGAGACACATGGACGTTTTTCTAATAATTTTTTTTTTATTCAGGAAGCTCAAAACATATATTTCCGGTGAAATCTCGGTATCAAATTTTTCAGCAGAATGCAATACTTCCCCTAATTACTATATGTAGCAGCGAAAACAAAAAGGAAGTACTGTGCGCACGAATGAGCGTGTTTGTAAACAGATTAACTCAAAAGGAGATGGATAAATATGAAACTTAGTATTTAGTTTCAGTATTTTCCAAGGTTAGCACATTAGGATTTTCAAGGAAATCCCGCTCCAACAAACTACCTTTTACGTGGAAAATGTTTTTTTTCAAATATGACATTACGGATATTAATTAAAATAGCATGTGTGTAAGATATTTACATGGGATATATAATGCATTACCTTCAATCTTATGAGTTCTCTTAATTCTGGATAGTATTTTAAAATTGTTTATAGCCGATAAACCATAAGATTAACAAACATTTACTCACGAAAAATGTAGACCTCCATAAAACATACATTTATGCTAAATATATTTGTGGCATTAACCGGTTTCGAGATATGTGTTTCTATTGACTTGAATTTTGGAGTACTATATCACATATTTTTGGAATGCTAAATCAACATTAGTTTGTTTCTAGTTATAAGATACCAACAGTGAATTTCAAAACCATTATATAGCAATCCGTTTTTCTAAACAGTTGGCTATTGCTTCATCCTCCGGTAAACACTCTTATACCTACATAGAAAGGTCCAATAAAACAATTTCTTTAAATGCTTGTCTCGATTAAAAGGATAGACGAAAAATAAAAGGTTTTAGGTTAAGAGGTAGAAAGATCGTGCCATTTCCTCCCCCTACATCGCCGTATGCCTGGCCAGCTCATTACATCGAAAAAGTTCCAAAATGATGTCACCCATGACGTGGTTATGGTAATACGGCATTGAGGTCGTCCAGAGCCATGATTGGCTGGCACGTTCACGTCATCGCTCGCTGCGCCATCTATATCAACGGCACCTTTGCTAATCTCCCCGGCAGGACGACAATGAGTCTACAATGAGGAATCGAGCAGACAGCCAGCGAGAGCTTCGAGTTATGTAGTATTTGGCGAGTTTCGGCGTATGTAGCCGAGGGTAACGTTTCAGAACTTTTTAAGCTTAATATTATCTTTTCTTGTGTACTTTGTCCAAATTTATATCCTAGGCCTTGGCGGCTTCAGTATTATTTCATGGGCTAAATATTCATTATAATTGGGCATATTTGTTTGCGATGGCAGCAAAATTTAAACGCTTTATGTGTTAATGATATTTTGTGATGAAAGAGAGAAACTGCGTTCTTGTAATTGAAAGGAATATTAATTCTTGATTCTTTTAAGTTCAATGTTTGCAATATATCACTGTTAAGGTATTAAGACTTTGTAGCAAATTTTTATGTGTTTATTAACAGGTAAAATATGTTTATCTTTCAAGTTATAAAGACTTCTGTGATGGACTGAACTCCGTTTCTTATGTCTTACTGGACAATATCTTCTGGATATTTTGGATACAATGCTTTCTGATACAGTCAATAGCATAGATATTCTGAGAAGTGACAAATACATATATTATGCAACATTCAGTGAGTAATACTCACCAAGGACTTTATTTAATACAGAAGTAGAACGAAAGGAAAAAAATAAAACAAAACAAATAAACTGTTACATTTCCAAACATAAACTTCAATTTATTTCCCAAAACAGGCTCATAAACCGTCACAAACAGTATTCTGGCCAACTTGATCATTTATTAGAAAGCTGATACTCTCAGTCTGGGTGCTTCACCTTCTCCCCTGTTTTGTTCACATCTCAGACTGTATTTTTCTATTTTGTAAACCTTGTTCAGACATGTCATTCTATATGTATTTGAAACCTTTATGAAGCTGTATCCAAATTTGTCTATTAAAATGAAGCACTATAAAAGCCCATGTCAAAAAAAATCTGATGTGTTACACTCACATGACTTTCTCTACTCTTGTACAAACTATTTTTACAAACTCTTATTCTCCATATATTTCATATTAATCGAGATAAACAGTTGCAGAAACGAACATTTGCAATGCAAAGAGAATTACATTTTACATATAGCGACCAGTTCTAAAAATATTTGACTATCGCTTAAGGCCTACTATGTTCACCTTGTTTTGTATTTGCAAGGGGAATATAGAAATACAGTAGGCTTTAAGCATAGATATATCTCTTAATAGCTGGTTGCTAGGTGCAGCACCATTCTCTTTGCATATCCAAGACAAAACATGAATAACGAATTCCCACTTGAGAAAATAAGTATTGAATAATTTAAGGGAATGACAAGCAATATCTCGAAAATGGTTCACTCAACAACAAAAAATGTATATGACATAAATTGTGTATTTTAACGCTATCTACATTTTTGTGTAGTAAACTATCTCTTATGGTTTACCAGTTATGCAAAAGTCGTTCACAATGAAGAATACTTTTGGAGACCTTCCCAGAAAATTCCAGATATACATTTTATTTGTCATGAAAATATCTTAAACATATGATATTTTAATTAAGGTCGTTAGTTGGAATGTTTCATAAAGTGACTGAGGGTTTACACAGTTTCTAATAAAGAGCCTTCTACAATAATAATGCACTAGTAAGCAACCTCTTCTGGCAGTTCATAGACTCCCAGGAGCTCTAAAGTGTCTAGGGAAATAGTTTCGAATCCAGCTTTATGTGAGAACTTTTTGAGAAAATTAAAATTTTCGAAAAATGTTCCATGTAAAGGGTAATCTGGGGTGGGGGGATTTTCTTGAAAACCTTTGTGTCGCATCCTTGGAAGATATTGAACCTAAATACCAAGTTTGGTGTTTATCCGATTGTTCGTTTCTGAGTTATGTTGTTCACAGACGCGCACACACACATACACACACGGACATGCTTCCAAAAATGCTTTTTTTTTGGATTCAGGATATCTCAAAACATATATTTCCGTTAAAATCTCGGTATCGAATTTTTGGGTGGAATACAATACTTCCCCTACTTACTATAGTAGTAGGGAAAGGAATTCGTTTTGATTTTTACATCCATGACCTTTTCGCCTACCATAAATTACTTCATATGAATTCTTTTCATTCTAGTGACTCCTTTTATAGGTTTTATGTTATTACTTCGTTCAATGTAGTAAGATATTTTCCAATGAACTCTCCTTTCACCCATTTCACTCCTTAAATCTTCTTGAACGCAATATTTCTGACACATTTTTAGATATTGGCAGGTGAAAAGGAATGCCTTCGAATTGGAAAACAGAAGTAGGTAAATCAAAGTGGTAAATATTCTCTGGGAACAAGAAAAGAATAGCGTGAAAAATATGCTGATTTTATTTTGGCCAGCGGAGTCATCCGAACAAAAAATCTGCGAAACATTACAAGTGTAAATGTTCATCTTCTTTAGAAAATCAGTGATGGCCGAAGAAATTTCCCCTGTGTTTCTGGTTGGGTGGGTTTCATTACAGACGTAAAATGTAGGTTCTGTGCCTATTATATTTGTTACACAAACACTGTACAGAGATATTTTTCAGGCACAGTATGTCTCACCAATGTCTAATTCTGAGAGAAGCTGCATTTTCCCTAAGTCTTGGGTGAATGTCTTGCTGCATTCAAGGATTTGCTTCATTAATTTATAAAAGGCTTTAACTCTCAATTTATGTTACCCAAGTTCAATCATTATCTCATTCTTCTATTAGCATGAGGGGAACATTTTGAATTACTATGAGTTAAGGCTGCTTTGAGCACTTTCTATGAACTAAAAAAAATCAATGTGTCATTATGAAGCGGTCTTTCAATAATAACTCAAACACGATGTATTTCCGGTCATTTGTTAATTTTAGTTGAACGTTTGTGGAAGAACTATTGATTCGTGCTCTATAGTAATTTACTTAAAAGCCATGTGCTGTGATGTTTCTAATCAGTGCGTTTGTCTCCCTTTTTCTTCCGATTTTTATAGTTTTCCTCCTTGTCTCGGCATATGAACCACTATCTTCATAATATGCATTACTATTACGTATTATGTATTCTTGTGTTCGAAGTCTTTCCCCCATTCATTACACTAGTCTGATTTTCAAACTCTTTATCAGATGATTTCTTAAAAGTAGGTGTTCTTGAATAAAGTTTTGATGCTGATTCCAGAAATAACTTCCGGTTTTTTCTATCACGTCCAGCTTTCACACAAAACAAGTAATGTTTTGACAATTTTACTAATGAGTATACAAAAGTATTCAAATACCATTTCACACAAGGTAAGGTTTTATTCAAGAAACATTTTAAGAATACTCTCAACAACTCCCCTAATTTATTTCATGGCTACATTTTAACAAAACAAGAAGCCAGAGTGTTTTATATAAATTTTTTCAAACTTTCTCTTCTTTGACTTCCTTGCAGATCCTTGAAGATGACTGTCCCTCCTCAACATCCAACAGTAGTCGACCATCATAGTTTCATTCCATCTCCCCTGGTACCTCCTCTCCATTTCCTTAATATCTTGGTGAAAACGTTCACCCTGCTCTTCACTATAATGTCCCAGATTTTCTGGAAAGTAGTCGATATGTGAATGCAGAAAATGCGCAACCCATCTTCTTGAAATTTTTCAACATTGTTTCTACAATGGCCTTGTAATTAGGATCTTTGTTATTGGCTAAGAAGTTTTCAGTAACTAATGGGAAGGCGGTCCATGCTGCTATTTCTCTCTCATTCATTGTCTTCTCAAAATCTTCATCCTTCATCAATTTCTTTATTTGAGGACCAACAAAAATTCCAGCCTTTCGTTTGTCTTGTGTAATGAAGGGAAATTTCTTGGAAAGGTACTTGAAGCAGGGTCCATCCTGTGGTAGAGCCTTTACAAATTGCTTCATCAAGCCCAATTTTATGTGTAGTGGCGGAAGCAATATCTTTCTATCTCTATATTTTTGAACTGAAATTGGGAAAAAACTGTACGTGATGGAAAAAACTAAAAGCAGTTCTGAAATCAGCATAAAAAGTGAGTCAGAATCACTTATTAGTTTTCAGTCATACGATATCATGCAGACTAGTGTTGTCCGTTCCAGAGCGTTGCTTATAAAATAGCTTCTTCTCCTTCATTTTACAAGTCAATGTCTTTTCCTTGCCCTTGTCAGTTTCAATTCTTCTTCCTTTTCTCAATATCAGAACTGCTTTATTACCTATTTTGTGTCTGTTTTAACTTACAATGCAGACATAGTGGAAGTTGTACTCACTTTTTTTAGTCATCAGTGCACTTTACATATTTTGTTTGTTTATACTTTTGTTTGATGAAGGTTTATTTCCCGAAATACCATAGTTTATATGAGTGATTATTTTTAATTGTGCGTTTAATAATTTAATACTTAATACTCTTAGTTTCATTTATATAACTGATGTGTCTGAAAGGGATAAAATAATGAATAATGTTGATTATAAATTATATATAAATGTATATATATATATACAATAAACGAATCCAAAGACTACTAACATGTACAGTAACAATACTTTTCAAAAGGTAGCTATGAAATGCAAAGTTAAGTAATGGAAATTGCCACAGGTAACAATAAAGAAACTGTAGCCTTTCCTAAGTCACTGAAGAGCTCTCTTTGTGCCACAGAGGTGTTACGTGTTTGACTTCCTGAACAGGAAAGTGCAGCTAAGTAGGTTAATGCACTTCCTGCTTTTCAAACTTTTTATTCCGCTCTGCTTCCTTATTGAGTTTACAACATGTCTGTTCTACACTCTTTTGCCGTTTGAAAGTTCTACACGTTTTGAAATGATAAGCTTAAGATTTGTTTCCATCTTTGCTGAGACACTAAGTTGCATTTGAAATGGAAACTAAAAAGACTGAGTATTCTTTTGGTAGTAATCGAGAAGGATTCAACCAAGGTACTCGTGAGTAAGACAGTTTTTTCAAGGGACACAAATGGTTCTGATAGGCCTAATAGTAATGCCAATTAGTTTCGTAAATACCTTGAAATTTTGGCAAATCAATCAATGTACCCATGAAAAATAGTTATACTTAAACATTATGAATGCAAGGACTTCAAGTGGAAACAATTGTATGCTCTTGAACTTACATACATTATAATAGGTTGGGTTGCCTGCAGGAGTAAGGTTTGGTAACGTAAATGTTTCTGCCTAAACCCCTACCTCGAACGTCGCAGAGTAAGAGGATGGATGGTCCAAGAAGGCTTCAGTAGTTCCTTACACAGGAAGAATTGTAGATATAGGATTCTACGTATTTCCGGATGAAACTGTATAGTTTTGCGTGAGAAAGAATAAACCTATTTAGTAATTTTATTTCAATACAACTACAATCTGACTTCATGTTCCAAGTTACCACTGGACATGATTGCTTCAGCAAACATCTACACAACATTGGATTGCTACCATCTCCAAATTTTTATGCAAGAAGAAAGAAGAACAGCTTAAATTGTTTCTAGAGTTGACAAAGTAAGGCTTCCTGGAAAGAAATTAGAAAAAGAGTAGAGGATATTTAAAACAAGAAATTATAAGTAGTTTTAAGGAAACAAGGTAATTATTCATTCATTCATTATCTGTTTACCCTCCTCTTATGTAGGACTTACACCCCCCAGGACTTACAAGCGGGTGCCTGGGGTCAGAGGCCCGACGAGGAGCAGACACTCATGGATCAGACAGAGCATCCAGGATGGGTGATCAGCCCGATGCCTGGTATGGGATGAAGGAAGTAGATGAAACGAAATGTTGGTGAAATGGATGAAAGGAAAGGTGATGATGGAGCAGTTGGTGGAATGAATGGCGGGGGAAACCGGAGAACCCGGAGAAAACCCGCCCAGACGCCGCTTCGTCCGCCACAAATCCCACATGCAGGTCCCTGGGATTGAACCCGGGCCGCCTCGGTGGGAGGCGAGCGGTCTAACCACTCGGCCACGGCGCCGCCCAACAAGGTAATTAACAGATTATAAATATTTTAAAACGGAATAGGGATAAGAAAGATACATCGACGTATGCCACAAAGACGCCAGGCCTCGCATGGGCGAGGACAGGTGTAATGAATTTAAGTGATCTAACAAGGAGAAGAAGGGGGCAGAGATGTATTAAATGTAACGATTACATGACAATTGGCATTATATTCTGAAATGCGAGGACACGGATAAAGGAAGACAGAATTTAATACTAGAGAAACGGAAAAATTTACCAATAGAGCTAAAAGTTAGGAAGATTTTTAATACAACACCAAATGAATATATGGAGACAGCAGGAAAATATTTAGGAAAAATTAGGTTAACGTAGTTAAAAGAGACGTGGAGAAAATTGGAGAAGATACGGAAAAAGCGTAAGTAAAAAAGTAAATAATGAAAAATTATACTTCCTCTTATATATAGAACAGAATGTTAAATATAAGGGAAAGAGAAATACTAAGCAACTTGATTGTATTGTATACATTGTATAACACAGAGAGACAATCTGATACAACATATATAACATTGTAAATAATTTTTGTCATTTTAATAGCATTCAGGAACATGTGCCAAGCGATTTCAAAGCTATTTTCTTCCCAAATTAATCAACGTATATCAGCTAGCCCATTAGTGTCAATTAGAAAGTAAATATAGACAACCATTAAACATGAGAAAGAACGAATAAATTTCGGTGTGGAAGGGTTAATATTTATAAAGCTTCTGCATTTCAGAGAAAATAAATAAGGAAACTCGTCAGTGCCTTTATATTCGGCAACTGTTTAGCATGGTATGCATGGTAAAAATCTAATTCAACAGGTTCCAGGACAAATAGATTGTCTGATATATAACTATACATTGGCGACGGAGGAGGATTTCATACCACAGCCAGTATTTGACCTCTGGGAGGAAGGGTTGAGGTCTGGTGGTGACAGGCGCAACGCAGCAGAGTCCCTGTCGTCCCCAGATAGCGAATGCCGACAAAGGGCCTGTTCTATCCACCCGCTGTTTACACGGTGAGGTTCAATCAAAGAATACGATCCTTTAGAAACATTTCTCTCCTTAAATCACATAATCCGCATACCTCTCACAGCACCATTCACTGCACCTGACCCTGCAAGGGAAGTGAAATAAAACGGTAAGAGGGACGGGAATGTTCATGATACGTAAGTATTCGTTCCAGCTTTCGCCTGGCGACCGATTAAAAGGATCAGAAAGTGATAATCAGGTAGGATGTAGGTATAAGAACACATGATTTTAATAATCATAACATATTGCAGCGTATGTCTGTGCATTGTCGCGTCGGACGCATTAATGCTGTGTAGCATGACATTGTTGTGTATAATCATTTTGATTGGGCATTTGAATTCTTGTCGGGCGTGGCATTTCCCTCTCCACTTCCGAGTAGTAACCAATTAGTCTTGCGTGTCTCTTCAGGGCGAGTGGTTGTTGTGTGTAGAACTGCGTGTTTTCGTGTGTGTGTGTGTGTGTGTGTGGGAGCATCTCCCTCCAATGTCTTTCCTGTAATCTGTTGTGTACAATGTAGTGACACCATGTCAATTATTTAATAAAACACAGGCCATGTGTTAAATGTGAATTTAAGTGTATTATGTTATGAATATCCCACGCCTACTTTAAATTTGTGTAGCGGGTTCCTGGTCCTCTCGTTTGCTTCCGCTACGCTCTCCAATAATTATGGTGGGGTAACTAAATTTAATATTTTAGCTCAAAACCCTTTGGCCTCACCCCGGTGTATAACAATATTATATACACACAGTTCATTTTCTTTCGAAATTCTTTAGTAACACTGAAGTTCAAACAGTTCTATTGTATTTTTCTGAAAATTATGTTAAATCGACTACATGACTTATAGGATACACTTACAGAAGGAGGTGCAGAAGCATCGTTGGAGGGTAGGTTGATTCAACTGGTCACAACGTGGATACATTAAATCGAAAGTCCACGAATGTAACCTTGTCCGTAAGCTCAAAAGGTTCACAATTTTCTATGCTCTACAAAACTGAGACAGAAATACTGCATCTCGAAATTTCTGAATGTTATTGCCCAGGAATGATGGACCAACAATGATGTAATCACAAATTCCATAGCTATCCAATGCTTTTCAGCACAAACATTTTTCATTAAATTTCTTTTCTTCTTTATGCGATTTTTTACAAAAAGCTTTTTAGAAATACAACATTTGCTAAGGAGAAAACACAGTACAGCCATTGTTTGGTAAACAAGAGTCATGCAAGTTTTGCCGACCTCACCACTTGAACAAGGAACAGTGAAACTTTAAGGGAAAGTCGTGGTGTTTCCGTGGGAGACCATAACTTGGGCTGGAGCCGCCGTAAAGGTTTTCCTATGGGACACATACGGTGAGCTATGCTACGGCAAAACCTTCACTCTCTTGATCAGTGTTGTCCAAAGTAGTGGCAAGTTGTAACGGTGTTGCTATACAAATGTAAGTTAGTTCGCACATTGTGCGATTTACGTGGTTTATATTTTTAATTCGTGAAGCTTTCATAATTATGCACCTCAGGAAAGGCAGGTGCACTAAGCAAAGCAATGATAACCGAGCAAGATGGCTCCAAGGTGACATGTAAGGTTCTCATTCGGGAGGTCCCAGGTTCGATTCCTGTAGGGCTACCATATGTTTTTTCGTGGTTTCCTCGAATCGATAGGCGAATTCTAGGGTGATTCCCCTATTACCAAGTATTTATCATCAATCATCATTTCCTTTCATCTTTTTCATGTTTCAGGGTGAAGGTCCAGGCAACGGAGGATGGTATGTTGCGGCAGGACGATAGAAATCGCGCTCTGGAAAAATTTCTCCTTGACATTTGGTGGGACTGATGAGACCCCCTTCCTGGGAGCTGTCCATTTCCACAGGATCCCCGCGTGGCTGGGGGCTTAGGCAGAATTAGCCGTTGTCAGGATTGGCACCAAGTTGGAATCGTTAGGAAGCCGTCCTTACTAGCGCACATCGTCGTCAAGATCTGGTCACCCTTCGGGTATCCCCTTCATCTCTTCCTCTCAGGGGCCAGTTGAAAGCAAAAGGATCTAGCTTTTGAGATGCTCCAGTTACTGCCTACTTTAACAGCAATGATAATGATGTATTCTGGTCTGCGCAATTAACATAACATGCAATAATGAAGTTATGTAAGAACAGCGTTTAGGAAAAAACAAGCAGAACGGCTGTATGTCTCTTAGTTCTTACTGGCATAACCCGCCGATCCGCTCTTGTGTAAAATTCCAGGATTCTTTCCTGTCGGTCACACTTCCCCCTTTTCTCCTCTCTCTCATTCCATTTCCATGTTTCTCTCTCCGATTTTTCACTCTCATTTCTACCGCTCCCCTTTTATCCCTCTCTGTCTATCTTTCCATTCTTTTATTCCCCTCAATCGTTCTCAACCCGATTTTTGAAAACCGGTAATAACTGATTTTCTACTTCTCGTGGTAACTGATTGATGTACGCGAACAGTAGCAAACAAAAAGTGTTGTCTTTTTTAACATTCGTCCTTTTGAAATTTTTTAAATAATAGAACTTCTCACAAACATTATGGTTATAAACTTGGTTGTGTAACATTTTTAAAAAGTTTAATAACAAGGGAGAATTTCTGAATATTTTATTCTACGTTTCTTTACTCCTCTCCTTTCCGAGAAAGTAAGACGGAATCCATGTAATTTAGTTTCTAAAACCATTTTTTGAAACATCTTTAGAAAAATACTATTTTGTTTTGTTTTAATTTAATATGTGAAGTAAGGCGGTGTGTAAAACAGGTACCAAATCTGATAATTTTAGATCATATTTTAATGATATTTTGTTGGATGCTCTCTTGCTTACCTTTTCTCCACTCTCACTCTTTCACCTTTTCCTTCCTCCTATACCTTCATTTCTCTGAGGAATACATTAATGTGGTGTTATGATAACCCTTCATAAAATTGCTTTTTTGTATTCCCAAACATTAAAACATGTGTAAAAGCTTTCACAAATTTACTTTAGAATAGTATTATAGTTATACTTACAGAGATAACATCGGGATACATATAATTGGTGACTGTTGTTTTTGGCTCTCGAACGCTCCTTTGAACATGTAGCAAAAAAACTGTGCATGCGCAGAGATGGTGTGAGGGCTTCTTAACCGTTTACTAGTGTGGAATAAAATTTAAAATGCAAAAAATGAAGCGACATCACGTGAGCCGCTCGGCGGTTGTAAGTTTTGATTTTAGTTTCCCTCCAGGGATTAGGAAACCAAGATAAAGGTAAAAAGCTATATTCAATATGTCAGATTAATAAAGGGCTTTTATTACACAATGCACTGGTTTCGGCATGAGGAGGCTCTGGTACTTCCTTAGTGAGAAAGGATTCTCTGGTTGTGCTGAACTTTTCAATGGGAAATAAAGTACGTAAGTCTATGTATACCGAAATTAACGTCTAAAATTGTACTAGTTTTCTAATATATGCGCTTATTCGTATACTATGAAAACCTATATTTCAAACCTGACGTATGAGAAGGGCTGAGTACCTAACTTCTTGAATTGCTGCTGTTGAGAGATAATAGCATTGTCCCTCATTCCGAAGTTCAAGTTTAATTATTCATTTATTCCAAAATAGCAGCACAGAGTGCCAAAAACCGCTACAAAAGAAAGTTGATAGCAATGTTACCAAAAATCTAAAGTGAAATTTGGCTGGGTTCCAGCATCAAGTGGAAGCGCAGAGCCAATTTTCATTGCATTGAACAAAATCAGAGTTTAATTTCGCCATGTATTATATCATACAATATTTCAGGAACACACTTAAATTTGAAGGCCATATGAAACCCTTTAGATTGCCATGTTTTTAAAAACAGATAAAATTTCTTTATATTTTACAGCTGCTTTCTAAAGTTTTGTGAGTTCATTACCGTGTAGTTTGTTCGATTTACTCTAATAATGTGTCAGTTACCATCATTTAAAGATTCTGTGTTTACCCAAAAATAAATTTGACTAGACAACATTTCCAGATTATTATTTTTTACAATTAGAAATATTCATTAACGCTTAAACAATGTGAAAAACTTTGCTTAGAAATGAATTTAAGGAAACAATTTGTAATTGGTACAATGAATTTAAAAGAGATGATTCTTTTTTTTCTTTTTTTTTTAGCCATGAATTCCGTTAAGGACACTCAAGAAGTGCTGTTACTGATGAAAATTTTGCCGTTTCATTAGCAATACTTGAAGAAGATAGACGGACGTCTTATGAATTTATTCGGGGGGCATTAGGCATTGGTATGAGTCAAATCCAAAACATTTTATATCAACAGTTAGACGTGAGAAAACTTTATCGTCGATGAATTCTACATAAACTGATCCCGATCAAAAACCACACAACGCATTGATTCGTGCAGAAAAACTCTGGAAAAATTCCAAGACGGCACTTAAAATTTAGCTTGGAATATCGTTACGGGTGATTTATGTTGGACTTATTGTTATGATACTGAAAAGAAGAGTCAATCGGCTCAATGGGTCTTTCGAACAGAACCTTGAGGCAGTATTTTTAACACTTAAATGATTTCAGTCTAATTATAAAATATATAAATTCAATAACAGCCCACCTTAAAGCAATATGTGTATGTAACAATATATAAAAAGTGTATATTACAGTCATTTGTGTGTTTATATTATTGTATACATGTTTAGTAATGTTATGTGAATGTATTATGTAATTTTATAATCTAGGAGCTGTGAGAAAAATAGGTTAAACGTTTGCTAACAATGAGGTAATAATCAGGTAACCTTGAGGCAATAATTAATTAGAAAGTAATAATAATAATGGTGATTCTTGGAAGCAATAATGTAAATTTTGAGACAGATTATAAATAGCCAGTCAACAACCAGAAAAAGCTTTAGTTAAATGAAGGTATTCTATTGGAGTAGGATTTGCCAATCAGAAACTGAAATATAGCAAAATTTACAAATTCGGAAGTCAGTTACTTGTAGACAGAGTTCCTTACCGGACGCGAGATGCATCCTCGAGAAATTTAATACGTATTCGTGTGAGACAAAAATAGTTTACGTGTTAAAAGTGCAAGTAATAAGAAAAATCTCACAGCTCTATTTCTCTCTATCAGTGAAGTGATATTTAAATAGTGTCAAGCATTAATAAAAGAAGTGAAATAAAATTATAATCTGTGTAAACCTACAATCTTATGTCGCACCACCCCTGCTAAGGCATTCATGTCTCTAAAAAAATATAAATACTGACGCAGCCGTGGCAAACATAAATATATAATATTTAAAGAAACAGTCAAAAATTACAAACTTAATATATTTTTAAATTTTTTTTTGGCAAAGGCCACCGGAAGGTACATTTAGGGCGAAGGCTACCGGAAACTTTTTACCATTTCTAGTTCGGCTCCCCAATAGTCGAAATACAATACAACTCCTATAACAAAATAACTTCTTCAACCTAAGCTACAAAAGTCCGACGAACTCACAGTGCTGGTAAGAAGATGGTTGCAAGTTTTTTTTCTAAAATGGGCCATATTGCTACTATAGCATTAGAAGATAGTCGTACCGTTACTTCCAATGAGTACACAGACGTCTGTTTACTGCAAAGTTTTGAAAAATTTCGTGGAAAACGCCTAAAAAGAAAAACTATGTTACATCATGACAACTCATCCTTGCACACAGCAAAATAAATACTGAGTATCTGGATGCCCTAAAGGTCAGCACCATGGACCCTCCAACATACAGTCCTGATCTAGCACCTTATTATTTCTTTTTGTTTTCAAAAATTAAAGATAAAATGCGTTTAATCGCTTTTTCGTCATCAAATGAAGCAGAGGAACATTTTAAAAATCTGGTTTCTGAAGTATCTCAGGAAGAGTGGCATCATTGCTTTAAGGACTGGTTTCATTGAATGATAAAATGTAATGGTGTTAAAGGAAAATATTTCGAAAAACAATAAAATGATTTAAATGTTTTCAAACTAATCCTTGTTTGATTTTCTAAAAATTTTCGTTGTCGCCCTCGTACAATATTTAAGGATCTTATAGTCCTTAAGACGCTACACCCAGGATCTATATAGACTTCTCCAGATAACGGTTCCGCCCATATTGCCAGTCAATGAATTAAGTGTATTAGGGACCTAATAACTGCATGACACATGTTATGACGACATACGATTTTTTTCCTAAAAGAACAAAATCTGTATAACTTTTTCATTAACTTTCCTTAAAACTAATAGAATTATGGTTCATTCAATTAAAATCATCATCGTATTCATGGTTTACGTCTATTGGCCGATCCGGTTTCACATTATGAACTGATCTTTCCATCTCATCGTTGGACTCCTCGAGTTCTTTTTTCCTGTTGATCTATACGTTAGTAGCTGTTTTGGAATCTGGTGGCCTTCCATCCTTTGTACATGCTGGAAATAGTTAATTTGATGTTTTTTATTCTTTAATTCAAATTTAATATATATTTAGTTCTTTTCTGATGTCTTTACTTTTCTTTTTACCAATTATTTTATAGCTCGCCAACGATCTTATAAGCGTCATTCTGCAATTTCTATCTATCTGGCTTCTTTTCTTGTTAGCGTTCAATATTCACATCCATACAAAATTTTTTAGCACTTTGTAAAATTTTGATACAATGGATTTTCTTGTTTTGTTTAAAGTTTTTCGTTTTATTGTACCACATACATAATTAAATCTTTGAATTTTTTAATGTCATTCTGTTTTAAATTACACATTTCACAGCCTAACCGGTACAAATTTTGTACCTTCTTAATTATGTTGTCGTTTGTTGTTAGTATCTTTGCTCTCAAAAGGAGTTTTCCTTTAAAGGCTAAAATTTTTGTTTTAGAAGTAGACACACATATTTAAGTTATATACAGAAGCCATTTTGTTTAGTTTGAGTAGAAGTATTGTAGAGAATTTGATTGTCTGCAGATAGCAGTGTCGTTAAATTATAAATTCCATATGAACTAATCTGCTCTTGCCATTTTATATGACGTGGTTGAGATATAAATTAAAACGAACGGAGAATGAGGGCATTCTTGTGTAACTCGTTGACTTATTAAGGTTTTATTGTGCTATTTTTACGTCTACAATCCATTCTAAAGTATGTCTCTGAATATAGGGTTTGTATGCATAGATTTAATTATGTTTTAGAAAACCATTTTCTTCCAGTATCTGCCATAGATTATTCCTGCTTACACTGTCAAATGCTTTAGTATAATCTATAAGAGCTTTATATGTGGGTAGATTATATTCTCTGTATTTATCTTTGGGTCATCGTGAAAACACAACCTATAGTTGAACGTCCTTTTTTGAAGCCATTCTGGCGTACTTATAGTGTTGCTTCAGCTATTTTATTGGTTTTATAACATAGGATTTTCTCGTAAATTTTATAAGCCATATTTATTAAGGTTATTCCTCTGTAGTTTGAACAATCGTTTCTATGTTACTTCTTAAATATAGGGATTGTCAACGCATCTTTCCATTCATCTGGGACTGAACGTGTTTTCAGGTTAAATTAAACTATAAGAACTAAATAGAAATCAGTGAATTCAATTCAAGCTTCTAATAAAACATAAAGGGATAAAACTACTTTACAAAATACATATTGTAACATTGTATTTATTTTTATGAGCACAAAAGGTATTAAAATATATTTAATGGTTATTACGGTGCAAAAATTGAAATTACAGAAAAAACTGGGAAAAATTACTCTCTCTAAAAAGTTCCTTACACTGCCTTAATTTAGCGTTTGTAAAAATAGTTTATACAAGAATAGAGAAAGTCATGTGAGTGTAACAGATCAGATTTTTTTCTAAGGGTAACGTTGTCATATTTACGTTTTATTGATTGAAATTGTTTTTAAAGCAGTTTTGTGACATTGCAAGCTGATATATTAGTAGTCGTTGACAAAATCTATGCATATTTAATAGTTTAACGAAGGTATTTATGAACGAATGGTGTTTGTTCCATGTGAGCTAGCAAGAGAGCTGTGTGGATCAAAGGAAGTGGTCATCCATACCGAACATTACAGCAGGAGTAGGCATACATTGCCAAGCGGAACTGTCATTACGCTTGGACCTTCCCTTCGCCAGATCTGTTAGAAGAATTCTATTGCAGTTCTCTAATGTCCAACTCTCAGCAGGGTTAAACCCTTTATTCGAAATGGTTTATTATATTACATTTTAGACATTATTTATGCTTAGAGCTTGCTTAAGCTAAATATAACATGTTTTAGAAGCACTGCAACCTCTGTTATGTCTTGTCCACAATTTCTGTCCTACCGTAGGATGTAGGATGTGTTTAGCGAAAGGAGACATCTCGCCACTGCGATCAGCTTGAGTTATTGTGAGTACGTCCGTCTGGGAAGCTGGGATGAGGTGTAGGAGCCTTAGGAGGCCGCAGGTCTGTAGGCA
This sequence comes from Deroplatys truncata, assembly GCA_030765065.1. Classification (NCBI taxonomy): domain Eukaryota; kingdom Metazoa; phylum Arthropoda; class Insecta; order Mantodea; family Mantidae; genus Deroplatys; species Deroplatys truncata. The sequence continues at coordinate 211,217,835 of CM060978.1, read as the reverse complement.
GACAGGCCCGTATCCCGAGAGAGGGCAACGAAGCAACCCTAACGGGCGGAACAACGTACCCTGGCGTTCACGAGGAGATATCTTTCCAATGCGCAAGCAGCTACACCATTTGCCCGACATCGTCAGTACTGCAGACCCGAAGACACACTTGAAATGTGAAAACGAGTGATGAAATTAGAGGAAATGTTCGCCTAGATGACCAGGGGAAAACTACGAAAATCCCCATGGACAAGTGGGCGACCACTGGGAATTCTGTCCGACCGCAATTACCGTAACAGTTTGATGTTAAGTTAACTAATTCTGTTTGATCTTCCCTCTTCTTCTACCTTACCATTCGTGTTACTGTCGCGAGGCACATTCAACACTCAGTACTTTAATAAATAAATAATAATAATAATAATAATAATAATAATAATAATCCTCATCTCCGCCGTTGGCATTGACTTTTTATACTGAATCAACTGTCGTAAAATAGTTTCTTGACTGCCTTTGTGGTGTGGTGGTTAGCACGCTAGCCTTCAATTCCAGAGGTCCCGGGTTCGTTTCCCGGCGAGGGTGTAGAAATTCTTTTTCGCTAGGGTTATGCCTCATGTTCCCTATAGTCTTTAAGTATAAATAAGAGTGTGAATGTGTATGTGAATTTAATGTAGTTACTCAAAGTAATACCACCCAACTGTAAACGAGTGAATATCATTGCTGATGAGCAATAGTTGAAAAGCCGCCGGTATGACCTGAGATGTTACAGGCGGCTTATAAATGGAATAAAGAACAAAAATTGTTTTCCGACGTTTCGCTGGATTGCGCTCAAAAATCGCACCGGAAACATTCGAAATTACTATTGTTAAGCAGGTAATAGCTACATACAACAGTTTGTATTTACTTCATTTAAGATTTTAATACATTCATGTTGAATTCGTAACCTACTTAACGCTATGATACTTCGTATATCCTTTGCGTCGATTATTTCTCTCTCGGCATAATTATATTGCTTTAATCTAAACTCCAGCGTTAGCTTAGTTTCTCATCCTCCCATTTGGCGTTGGTGTTTTGTGTTAAAGGCACTACCGGCGCTGACCGGTTGGGTTCGGGAGTTCTCTGGCAGTTGAGTTGCCAAAGGCGAATTCTTCTTGACTTGTGGTGAGTGTTACGCCTCTTTGTTTTTGTTTTCTCTTGGGCATTCTACGTGTATAACAGACACTTGGTAAAAAGAGGTAAATATTTTGGGCGTATGGGCCTACAAAAGGGGAAGAGATTAAATAGGAGCCTTTAAAAGTTCGGCGTAAGAGGCATCAGTTATACACATTATTTAAAGCCTATACTGGTTCAAATGCATGGCTGGGAGTTAGTAAAGGAATGCTGAACCCGACATATTACGGAAGTGACGATCATTTGTTTAAAATTAAGTGAAGAAGGCACAGAACTGACGTAGGAAGATTCTCCTTTGTCAGTAGAGTCATTGAAGAATGGAACAAATTGCCTGTAGTAGCCTTTCAGGGCTGTTCTCTATCCATGAGGAAATTCAGGAAAAGTTTGAATAGGATAAATGTTGTAAATTAATTATGAACGTTACTTAGATGTATATTTGAAACTTTATAAACCTATTATGAAATGAATTAATGTAAGTAGTAAAATAATTAATAATTTCAAAACCTTTAGCTGTTATGCAACCCTGGTAGCTACAATAATATGATAGATGATAGCAAGTTATTCAAGTTTTTGTTTATTGTATTATTATTTTTATACACGTATTTTTGTAAATTTAACCCTACCACCGAGTAATACCATCTGCAGTGAATACACACACAAAACACACACACACACTATTCTGACTACCTGATGATTTCCGTGGACATTTTCCGTATCTATTTGTGATCTCTTCTCTTCCGAATGCATTTTCTATCCAACCGAACGTTGGATATATTAGTAGTAAAGGTCAGTTATTTTCATAAGTTACTTTGCTAAATTGGGTTCCATAGCTTTGAGCTGGTTCGTGCACGGCACTATTTACCCGTTTAATATGTGGAAGCTAAATTTAAGTATTTATGTTATTCAAAATCCATAAACCAATACTGTTAGCGCGTTGTAATTTAGCTTTAGTGCAACAAGATCTTAAATGAACTTTTAAGTATTTGTACACCAAGAACCCGGAAGATTTACTCAGAATAATGTAATACCGAGAATCTTGTGTATACTGTATCAATACGGAAAATACATTGGCAGAAGTGTATCTGAAATTTCTTACGGACCCTTTATGTATCACCCTCTTACTGTCTCTAACACGTACCCAGAACGTGCATGTTTTGAGGCGCCCTTAATCCAAATAAAGCATTATTAGCAAAATGACCGTGTGGGTTTCCGTGTGCCTGTGAACAGATAACTCAAAAACAAAAAGTCGGATAAATACCAAACTTGGTATTTAGATTTAGTATCCTCCAAAGATACGACACGAAGATTTTCAAACAAATCCCCACCCTACACTACTATTTACATAGAGCATTTCTCAAAATTTTTGGTTTTCTAAAAAATAGCTAACGGTTTTGATTAAAATATCATGTATTAAAGATACCTACTTACATGACAAATAAAGTCTATAGCTTTAATTTTCTGGAAATAACATGAAGTCCTCTTCATTCGGAAGGAATTTTGTGTAATCTTGTATAAATGGGTAATTTTGAACAACTGACGAAAACGTACTACATAAAAATGTAGATCACTTTAAAACACACAATTTATTTCAAACAAGCTTTTTTGTGGCATAAACCATTTCTGAGACATCCGTTATTAAATTTTCGAATTCTTCAATACTTCTCTTTCAGTTGTTTCTCGCAATTACGTGGAAACAGGATGGAATTTTAAGGCCAACGTAGAGCGTCCGGTTCTTAAACATTTGACTATCCCCGTTCCCTTTATATCTGTAACGAAGTGTGAGGTATAGCTATTTCTGCAAAGGTTTATCTGAATTAAAATGTAGTACATAGAAAAATAATAAATGTGTACACATTAATAACAGTAGACAAAGTCATGTGAATGTAACACATCAGATTTTTGTATAACGTCATGAAGTAAGAAGGAAAATAATAATAATAATATTAATAATAATAATAACAGTAATAATAATAATAATAATAATAATAATAATAATAATAATAATAATAATAAAAGCAGGCAGCACACTTTAAAGTTTAAAATCTATTCCAATACTTTAGACAAATACAGAAACAGTAACAATTCATTACTTTCAAGCCAAGAATTCCCTAAACTACATTATCTCTTGCTGGTTTCTTTAAACCAGATGTAAAACAATCACCATCAATCTGTGGTGCGCGAGTTGTTGCATGCGAGCTGAGCAACAGCTGTTTTTACTTTCTCTACTACGTATAATAAGTAGGAGAAGTATTGTATTCCACCCAAAAATTCGATACCGAGATTTCACCGGAAATATATGTTTTGAGACCCCCTAAATCCAAAAACAGCATTTTTGGAAACATTTCCGTGTGTGTGTGTCTGTGAACAGCATAACTCAGAACCGAACAGTCGGATAAACACCAAACTTGGTATTTAGGTTCAGTATCTTCCAGAGATCCGACACGAAGGTTTTCAAGAGAATCTCCCACCCCAGATTACCCTTTACATGGAACATTTTACGAAAATCTTACTTTTCTCAAAAACGGCTCTAACGATTTTGTTTAAAATATCATACGTTTAAGATATTTTCATGACAAATGAAATGGATGTCTCGAATTTTCTGGGAATGTCTCCAAAAGTATTCTTCATTGTGAACGACTTTTGCATAACTGGTAAACCATAAGAGATAGACAAAATTTTACTACACAAAAAATGTAGATCGCGTTAAAATACACAATTTATGTTAGATACATTTTTTTTGTTGAGTGAACCATTTTCGAGACATTTCTTGTTATTCCCTTAAATTTTCCAATACTTATACTTTTACTCAAATTCGTTATTCATTTTTTTTTTTTTTTTTGCCCTGGTAATGCAACGAGAATGGAATACTCCACATAGCAACCAGCTCTTTAAACATTTGACTATAGCTTAAAGCCTACCAATTCCCCTTGCATCTACAAGAAAATTAGCAATAAGATTAACATCTCGATATCTCGATTAACATGAAGCATATGGAGAATAAGCGTTTGTAAAAGTACTTTGTACAAGAGTAGAGAAAATCATGTGTGTATCATATCAGATTTTTGTATAACGTTATGAAGTAACAAGGAAAATAATAATAATAATAATAATAATAATAATAATAATAATAATAATAATAATAATAATAATAATAATAATAATAATAATAATAATAATAATAATAAAAATAAATAAAAGCAGGCAGCACACTTTAAAGTTCAAAATTTATTCCAGTATTTTAGACAAAAGAAAAGGTAGGAATTCATTACTTTCGAGCCAAGAGTTCCCTAAACTTGCTGGTTTCTTTAAACCAGATGTAAAACAATCACCATCAATCTGTGGTGCGCGAGTTGTTGCATGCAAGCTGAGCAACAGCTGTTTTTTCCCAAGCGCTCTTCGGGGCTACAAAACGGGTCGCTTAAAAGCCGGGATTGCTACGCCAATATCCTTCAGCCTTTAGAGGAAAGAGAGCTGACGCAAATCTGCTACAGTAAATATCTCCTCACTAATGACCTCTGACATTTGTGACGGCCAGTCACGGTCCCCTGGATAATTACTGCTCTCTCCAAGCAGCCAAAATAATGCCACTTCATGTACAACATTGTTATTAATGGAAAAATCATTCGAATGACATCCAATGTCATATATTCTCTCTTTTTAGTTTCTATTTTAATTCTGCCGAATATTCTGCTATAAAAGTGTTGGACGGCCAGTCCGTGCAGCAGAATAATTCTATGCGTTTTTCTGTCCGCCAGGAGGAAAAACAATAACGGACTAATAACAGCGAAATAAAGCTCACCTGTCGCGTGCTTTTGAAAATGGCACATAAAGAAGATTGCTTTGGAATATTCATGAGGCTTTTATTAAGTTCATATTTTCATAGAAACCGAATAAACTCCAAAGCATCGATCGTGTTTTTGTTTTGGTAAACAGCATTTAATTGACCTGGTACCTTTGTGTAGGAATCCAAATCTAAAGCATGCGCAAACCGAACTAAAAGTACTTCTTTGCTTTGTAGGAAGTGATTTCACATAAAAATGGCAGTTCTAAACTATGTGTAAGGCTACGGCCCTCTATGTCTTGAAGTTGATTATACCGAAATACTTCCACTTGCTCCCTGCGTCGTCCTCTGTGGTATAGTGGTTACCATGATGGCCTCTAGTTCCCGAGGTAGTGGGTTCAAACATATCGGAGGGCGATGGATTGTTTACGGGTGTAAAAATCCTTAGCATGGCTTCCTTCGGAAGGGAAGTAAAGTCGGTGGTCCCGTGTCGTAGATTTACGGCACGTAAAAGTACCTCAAAGCCTGATAAAGAGGCCTCTGAGCAAAAATTACCGGTGTTTCAAGCCCGATATAGAATGGGACGTTCTGGACCAGCAGTTAAAGAGCGTCCATTATTAAAACTCCATTTAGTTTTACTATCTGCTTCATAAACTAAGTAAACCCAGTCTTATAGGTATAGGTAAACAAACGCAGAGGGCCACCTTGCGCACTGCGACCTGCATGGATGTATTGTGCTTATCAAACTCCAGGAGGAAGGGATGGAGTAAAGGAACCCGGGGCTACAGGCCGCAGGTAGACAGGGCACAGAGGCGCGCGGAAGTCCCTAACATTTCCAAACTCGAAGATCCGTCCCATGCTAGAGAGCATAATGAACGACTCGACGACCAAGCAACCGTCTGGTGTTCACGGGGAGTAAACTTTCCTTCGAGCATGTACTCACGCCATCATGTGATGCGATATCTAGAAGCATACCTGAAAGATGGAAAGAAACGGATCGAAAAGAAAATGATGGAAAGGAAATTGTGGTAAAGAAGAAATCCCCCCAGCATTCGCCTACCGTCCCTGGAAACCGCAAAAAAACCTATAGATATGAGTGGACGACTGCTAGAGATCGAACACAGTACCTCCGAATGCTAGTCGCACACGCTACCGCAACGCCACCTCGCTCGATTCGCATTGTTTTTTTTCCGGGTCGGCAGGCGAATCTGGGGTTGTTCCTGCCTATCATCTTCTGTCCCCATCGTTTCCTTCCATCTGTTTCAGGGTTGTAGGACCAAGCAACGGTGGTTGGTATGGTGCGGCAGGACGGTGGAATATGAACTCTGGAAATAATGCTCCCCGCTTTTGGTGGGATTGTTGCAGCTCTGAACCTGGGAGCTATTTCCACTGTCACGGGACCCCTCCTTCCCGTAAGAGGGGGGATTCCGACTCCTTCAGTTACCGTGCTGCGGGCGCTGCGGACCCTGAGCACTCGTGGTACTTCTGACGTTACTAGAAATACGCCAGGTCAAAGCCCCACCCAAAGGGGTGTGGTTTGGATTGGGTTGGACTCGGCGGGACAGTGGTTCCAGAGACCTGGGGGAGATTGGGTACTCTGTGCGGTTTCCGTACAGGCGGGGTTGTGAGACGCCTCAATGTCCTCCGGTACCGCTCTAGATAGCCGGTAGGCAGTATGCTAGATTGCTGTCGGCCCTGCCGAAGTTTTATGTAGTCATCCCCTGGGATGATGCACTTAATGGGGTATCCACTCCCATCCTCGCGTAAGCGGGGTAGCTTTTTAGACTCTAGGTATTGGGCTCATGGGAAATGCCACGGATCTAGAGTCACTCCGCTGGCGGGAGGCTTGGGCTTGTGCTCTTGCCCTGGTAAACCTTCGCTTAACTGCCACGGGACCCCCCCCCAGGTTGCAAGTGGCTTAGGTAGAGCTAACTGGCGTCAGTTGCCATGTTGGAATCGTCAGGATCTGGTCACCCTTTGGGTCTCCCCTTCATTTCTTTCCTCCAAGGGGTCACGTTGGAAGCAAAAAGAACCCATTAATGCCCTAAGTGCGGTGCTGTGCTTCAGTTACTGGAGGACCCTCTGTCTGCCTACTCCTAACTCCCGCTCAAGCTAACTTTTCTATTAACCACTTCACTACTTATGTCCCGAGGCACGCGTTATGTGTATGTGTGTGTTTGTATTGCGGTTCGTAAATTAACCATTAGATCTACCTCAGGACGTCTCTGACAGATGCGTGAATACAGTTTCACAGTGATTCAATGTAAAATAATACTGTATTGATCTTTAGTTGTGTGTGGTTTTGTTACATTTTTAGATTTTTGTTCCATGATGATGTATTGATGTATTATTAGATGTGATTTCTTGTGATTATGTGCGATTGTGTTATTAAATCTATTGAAATTGTACCTGAAAATGTAACTACTTAGCAATATGTACCTAAAGTAGTCGTTCATGACGTAGATATTAATGCGAACTTAAATAAATGAAAAAAAAAACAAATTTATAGAAATAAATATATGGAGTGCTGAAAACTTAACTAAAGCGGGAACCGGAACATGGACATTTGAAAAACTCTATTCCATCGTTGGGACTAGAACCGCGAGTTTTCAGCTTACTAAAGTTCTATTCTTAGTAGCGGTGCATAATTTTTACTTAGTCTACTACGTATAGTAAATAGGGGAAGTATGCATTCCACTCAAAAATTCTATACCGAGATTTCACCGGAAGTACGTGTTTTGAGTTCTCCTGAACCCAAAAAAGGTATTTTTGGAAACATGTCCGTGTGTGCGTGTCTGTGTTTGTCTGTGAACAGCATAACTCAGAAACGAACAGCCGGATAAACACCAAACTTGGCATTTAGACACGAGATACGACACGAAGGTTTTCAATAAAATCCCCCAAACCAGATTACCCTTTACATGGAAAATTTTTCGAAAATTTTAGTTTACTCATAATGGCTCTAACAATTTTGAATAAAATACCATAAGTTTAAGACATTTATATGGCAAATGAATTGTATATCTCGAATTTTCTGGGAATGTCTCCAAAAGTATTCTTCATTGTGAACGACTTTTGCATAACTGGTAAACCACAAGAGATAGACAAAATGTTACTACACAAAAATGTAGATCGCGTTAAAATACACAATTTATGTCATATACAATTTTTTTTGAGTGAACCATTTTCGAGATACTGCTTGTTATTACCTTAAATTTTGCAATACTTATACTTTTTCTCAAATGGGAATTCGTTATTCATTTTTTTGTCTTGGGATATGCAAAGAGTATTAATCTGTGGCAAAGAGAATGGTGCTGTACATATCAATTAAGATATATGTATATGCTTAAAGGTTACTGTATTTCTATATTGCCCTTGCAAATACAAAACAAGGGGAACTTAGTAGGCCTTAAGCGATAGTCAAATATTTTTAGAACTGGTCGCTATGTGTAAAATGTAATTCTCTTTGCATATAAAGAACATAAAAAAGAACAACGAATTCTCAGAATATCTGAACAATTCGGTGTTTTCATACTTGTATGTTGCCTTCGAAATAACCACTTATTGTATTTAGTTTACGGTTTCTGACGACTAATTTTGTAGGCAAAAAACATATGCGGAAGTATAATGAATGACCCCACTTGCCTCACCGTATTTCATGTTGGTACATAACACCTGTTGCGTGTGTTAATCGTTTGGACCTTTTGCAGTCTATAGCATATGGCTATGGATGTTGAAGAAACGAATTCTAAGCTGTCTGCGGGCTAAAATTATAACCTATCCGCGCAGACGTTTAGATGGTGCATTCTTTCGATGGGGAAACAGATTTGAGAGCTGTTGAGCCATGCAGCTAGATTATCAACAATCTTTCACCAATTTCAGTGAAATCATCAAGAGATCGTATTCAAGTTTTCTTTATAATGTTTTTAGTAACTTTGTTCTATACGTAATTTTATTATTTGCTTCAGGGGCTATTAATTACCAAGTAACAAATGGACATCTAGGTAAAAATGAATTATTGGCTGAGCTGTCTCCTCCTCCCCGGCATATATGCTAACCAGTTGATAGGATATGGCTCTCAGCTTTTAACCAGTTCTCCTCTTCTTATTCCGAATGCACTGTGGGGGATGTCACTAGTGTCGTGCGTTCGGCTTAGTGAACGTAGCTACAAGCTCTTCGTTAGCAGCGCCAGCATGTGGTGGCGGTGTAAGGAACGAAACCCTCGAGGAGGCGAAAATACTAAGCTACAAACATCGGTAGCGTCGACACTACGGCAAGGCCAACGGCCGAGACGAGTGTTTCGACAGTCATATTATACTATAGCTTTTCGACTTTGCGTCGGTCTATGCACTCCTTGCTTAGAAGACTGCGCCGGAGAGGTGCTCTAGCTGTATCAGATGGTTCCAGTCCTAAGTTCGATGCCCGCGATGGTTACAATCGACCGCGGTGCTGTGGTAGGTACAGGTAATGGTGTAATCATGTAATGCACTGCACCTGCTTTTTATTCTCCGTTTAACGTGGCTACATCTTGATCAGCAAATCTCCGTAGAAATCGATATAAAAAATCTGATGTGTTACACTCACATGACTTTCTCTACTCTTGTACAAACTATTTTTACAAACGCTTATTATCCATATGCTTCATGTTAATGGAGATATGGAGATGTCAATCTTATTGCTAATTTTCTTGTAGATGCAAGGGGAATATGGTAGGTTTTAAGCGATAGTCAAATATTTTAAGCGCTGGTTGCTATGTGGCGCATTCCATTCTCTTTGCATTTTCCAGGATATAAACAAAAATCTGATGTGTTACACTCACATGACTTTCTCTGCTCTTGTACAAACTATTTTTACAAACGCTTATTCTCCATCTACTTCATATTTATCGAGATAAACATTTGCAGACTCTATTTTATTGCTAATTTTCTTGTAGATGTAAGGAGAAAATATATTTACAAGGGCAATATAGAAATACAGTAGCCTTTAAGCACATACATATCTCTTAATAGCTGGTTGCTAGGTGCAGCACCATTCCCTTTGCCACAGATTAATACTCTTTGCATATCCAAGACAAAAAAATGAATAACGAATTCCCATTTGAGAAAATTATTGAAAAATTTAAGAGAATAACAACCAATATCTCGAAAATGGTTCACTCAACAAAAAAATGTATATGACATAAATTGTGTATTTAAGCGCGATATACATTTTTGTGTAGTAAAATTTTGTCTATCTCTTATGGTTTACCAGTTATGCAAAAGTCGTTCACAATGAAGAACACTTTTGGAGACATTTCCAGAGAATTCAACATATACATTTTACTTGTCATAAAAATGTCTTAAACATGTGATATTATAATCAAAATCGTTAGAGCCGTTTTTGAGAAACTTAAAATTTTCGAAAAATCTTCCATGTAAAGGGTATCCTGGAGTGGGAAGATTTTCTTGATAACCTTTGTGTCGCATCTCTGGAAGATACTGAACCTAAATACCAAGTTTGGTGTTTATCTGACTGTTAGTTTCTGAGTTATGCCGTTCACAGACAGACACACACACACACACACACACAGACATATTTCCAAAAATGCTTTTTTTTTGGATTCAGGGGATCTCAAAACATGTATTTCCGGTGAAATCTCGGTATCGAATTTTTGGGTGGAATAAATACTTCCCCTACTTAATATACGTAGTAGAGAAAGTAAAAATGAATAACGTATTTGAGAAAAAGTATAAGTATTGGAAAATCTAAAGGAATAACGAGCAATATCTCGAAAATGGTTAACTCAACAAAAAAATGTATATAGCATAAATTGTGCATTTTAATGCGATCTACATTTTTGTGTAGTAAAATGTTGTTTATCTCTTATGGTTTATCAGTTATGCAAAAGTCATTCACAATGAAGAATACTTTTGGAGACATTCCCAGAAAATTCGAGATATACATTTTATTTATCATGAAAATATCTTAAACATATCATATTTTAATCAAGATCGTTAGAGCCATTTTTGAGAAAATTAAACTTTTCGAAAAATTTTCCATGTAAAGGTTAGTTTTGGTTGGGGGGGATTTTCTTGAAAACCTTCGTGTCGCATCTCTGGAAGATACTGAACCTAAATACAAAGTTTGGTGTTTATCCGACTCTTCGTTTCTGAGTTATGCTGTTCACACACACACACACACACACACACACACACACACACAAACACACACACACACACACGGACGTTTCCAAAAATGCTTTTTTGGGATTCAGGGGATCTCAAAACATGTATTTCCGGTGAAATCTCGGTATCGAATTTTTGGATGGAATGCACTACTTCCCCTACTTACTATACGTAGTAGAGAAAGTAAAAAATAATATGATTGGCTAGTTGCTCTCAACGGAGGTATAAGCCTGCACTTTGCCTATTAGGACTGCTAATTATCTCGTTGATCGCGATCGTAAAACTAAGGAACTCTGAGGAGAATTTACTAGTCATCACAATGTTTAATTTATTGCACTTTTTTATCACTTTTGCGCTTCTAAAACACTGAACAATGTTCCTGTTCACTCAGAGTTCTAGGCTCGCGAAGCACAAAATTCGATGTTAATTAATACGTGGCAATCACACATACTTCCGCACAATGCGGACACTATTTGCGTGCCAACTTCGTATTACTGAGTGGCGTGGATTTCTTGTCTGTAATTGCAAATCAGCTCCTAAATTTTGGGATAAATATGGACTATTTTTAGAGTACGATCCCCCGCTTAGAATTTAAGGAAGCTAATCTCTCGGAGAAGTTTTCGCGGCTTTCACAGCGTGGTTAAACTTTACTTCATTTATATATATATTCTGATTGGTTAGGTTATGTATATCACGTGACTTTTCTCCGGGATTCTCTCGGTAATTCTGTTCCCGGTTATGTTTCCTTCACTCCATACTTTTCGAGCGGAGACAAATAAAATCTCACCCTCGGTTCTAATACAAAAGATCCCAACTTTCTCTGCACTTGGAACAGCATATTGTTTACAAAACTGTAGAGTTTAAGACATTCTAAAACTAGTAAAACGGAATATTACATATAAGGCAAATATTAAATTAAACAAAAATGACTACTTACACGGTGTCCACATTATACACATCTATAATCCATATATCTAATTAATCATTAAACTAATTGGCACATAAAATTAACTGGGCAAATTCTATCTCAACTTGTCAAAATTTGTATCCACACTTTCCCGGTGCTAATGCATCAAAACTCATTTAGAATCCTAATGCGATAGGCAGCTGTAATTGTTTTGAAATAGGAGTGGTGCAAACGAACTATCAAAGAAACGCTGTGATACAAAATATTATATTAGAACGAGCCAGAAGTTTTAGCTTTGTTAAGTTTTCAAATTCTATTACAAATTAGAGAACTGCATATTATGTTTTGAGAGATTAAATATACATGCATGTTGAGCCGGCAAGAATTTAGTCATTTATGGTTGTTAAAAAGACTCTGTGTTACCAAGCACTGTGAATGGTTCCGTGAAAATTGTCAGGTTGTTCCAATGTGTATTTATAGTACAGAAAGGCTGTTAAAAGCAAATAAGTGAATCCCTGTGTTACTATTGGTTTGAAATTATCTTCACCTTAGCTCTTTATTAACCAATGTGATACGCACCGCCCCTTTGGGTAATATAATTATTGAATGTATTTTTAGACAGCATGACTAAAGGTAGAACTTCTAACCATAGCACACGAGGTAAAATGCGTGCGATAATCTTTAGTGTGGCCAACTTTAATTCAATTCCAATCAGATGGCATTACCCTTTTCATTTGCAGATCTTTAATAAATATACTTGGTTTCATTAGGTTTTACTCTTCTTTATGTCTTTTTACATGATTAATATCTCATAGAGCTTGCATTGTATGTTCACAATGCAAAAGGTCATACTTCAATTTATCGAAATTCGTTGTAGAGTTAGCCTATACGTTATATTGGCAGCTTTTTTTATCTAAAACATCGTTCTTTTATCTAATCCACATAAATATTAAATGGTGGAAATTATGAATTCAGAATAAACCGAAATCGAGATGAAATTACAGAAGCAGCAGAAAAAATAGCAATAGAAATGCTTACACAAAAATCCAGAAAGCAATATGAAATAGCATTTCATCGCTTCATTGCCCGGTGTAAGGCAAAAATGGTGAAAATAATTTCAATGAAAATGACTGCTAGCGAATCAACAAAGCATCAATACATCTGATATCTCGCTTTTAAACGTCATTTCTCTTGTTTTAAGAACCCATTCTAAACGCCATATCTGTTAGTTTCAGGAACAGATATAATATTATTGATATTTTACAAATTCAAGCGCTGTATAAAAAATAGTGTCGCAGTTCTCAATGGCTAGTGTTATCTTATTTACTGGGCGCCTCTTGTTTTAGTATTTTCAATTTGGGTTTATTGTCCTCCGGCTAGCTATTATAACTCAGTCGAGCAAGTATCTCTAAGCAGGGCGTGTAAACGGAAAGGAGTTGTTGCTAAAATATAACACTGATAAAAAATTGTTTCTACACTTTTATTGCCGTCACACTTAATTAATAATTCACATATATAATCTTTATACACGCCTGACTGACTAATTCTGCGACGTGCCCCTCGTGAAAGATTCTTCAGAACTGTGTGATGTGCACCTCGTGAGAGATTCTTTCGAACTGTGCGAAACTTGCTTATGGCTCGAGAATATATACTCCTTCACCTCGAATTGCCTAAAAATTATAATATAGCTCCTATTGGTTACCAAATTGCGCCCACTTTAGCGTCTGTTTTGGTCAGCCAATCACTACTACTAACATATATACTCTAGGGAAGATATTCCCTCCATTTCTAAAAAAGACACGCTACACTGACGTCACTTATTTGTCTCTTCCTAATGATAAACAACTCACCCCCTCGGTTTATTGTTACCCACTTCTATTGTCAGTTTCAGTTAGGCCGTGTAAACTTATTTTCTAACAATACTTATGGCTAATAAACATCTAAAATCCTGATCATACAATAATATTAATTTACACTGCAATCACTTTGGCATTCACAGCATGTAATGATATAAAACACTGCCTCAATAGTATATGCTAAACATGTTAAAAATAGTTTTATTTTTCTCGGTCTACGGATTTCGTTTTACAAACATTCCTACTCGCAAAATAAAACTTTTCCCCTTGTATCAAAATTTACTATTATAGGTCCAGCATCAAGTTGAAACACATTAACAGTTGCTTCCTAAAATAAGTGTTACAGAAAATTAGTATAAAGAAAATACAAAACACAAGGCTTAAAGGAACAGATTTGAATATACTATATACAGACACACATTATAGACACAGGGTGTTTCCGATACACGTTCTCTTTTCCACACACAATGCTACTCTTTTCATGCCCATTGTAGTTAAATCTTGTAACCACTCCGTACAGCGTGTTACACAAACCAATTCATATCCCAGGATATTTTCCGTTCAAACCTTAATGAATCATGAAAGAAAGAAATACTTTTTGAGCTTGAAATTTCGTTGATAAAAATGATGCCGAAACATGGTCAAGTGAAATACTCATCCAAATATTAATGGTAGGGCGACCTTGAGTGTACACTTCCTTCCAAAAAAAGAATTTTCATCAGCTAGGAATAATACATAGTACAACGGTTCCGAAAACATACTCGTCTACTCACGTCTTAAAAAGGCATAATTGGCCACGTGTTTAAGTATACGCTTAAATGTGGGCTACTCAGCCGTTCACCAAATCGCTTGCAGAAAGCCTCACAACAGGCGTGGTCAATGGTTGCTGACGCTCAGATGTGTGCCTTTTGAACGGACGCCAGGGCAATTATGTTTGTTAATTATATGAACTTTAATATGCTGAGGTCCCAATGCGTGTGCCAAATGGCCAGTACTTGTTTGAGATTCTGGGGTAACAGCATCTTGCACAACATTCATTTTCTCAGGGTGCCTTTGTCGTGATCTCAATGGAAGAGTTACCGTATGAATAGTACCATGCTGGCGTAACTCTTCTCTGTATTCCTGGATACTGCTGTGCATGTCGCGCAGTACAAGTTAGTGTTCATACGATAAGGCAGTTCCATTAATAACACTAGTCTGCATTTTCAAACTTTTTGTAAGATGATTTCTTAAAAGTAGGTGTTCCTGAATCAATTTGTTATGCTGATTTCAGAAATAACTTCCGGTTATACCCATCACGTCAGATTTTTACACAAAATAAGTAAGTTTACTAATGAGCGTAGAAAAGTATTCAAATACCATTTCACACAAGGTAAGGCTTTATTCAAGAAACATTTTAATACTCTCAAGATCTCCCTAATTTATTTCATGACTACATTTTAACAAAACAAGAAGCCAAAGTGTTTCATTTCATTTTTTTCAAACTTTCTCTTCTTTGACTTCCTTGTAGATCCTTGAAGATGACTGTCCTTCCTCAACATCCAACAGTAGTCGCCCATCATAGTTTCATTCCATCTCCCCTAGTACCTCCTCTCCTTTTCCTTAATATCTTGGTGAAAACGTTCACCCTGCTCTTCACTAAAATGTCCCAGATTTTCTGGAAAGTAGCCGATATGTGAATGCAGAAAATGCACTTTTAAACTCTGTTACAACCCATCTTCTTGAAATTTTCCAGCATTGTTTCGACAATGGCCTTGGAATTAGGATCTTTGTTATTGCCTAAGAAGTTTTCAGTAACTGATCGGAAGACGGTCCATGCTTCTATTTCTCTCTCATTCATTTTCTTCTTAAAATCTTCATCCTTCATCAATGTCTTTATTTGAGGACCGAAAGAATTCCAGCCTTTAATTTGTGTTGTGTAATGAAGGGAAAATTCTTGGAAAGATACTTGAAGCAGAGTCCATCCTGTGGTAGAGCCCTCACAAATTGTTTTATCAAGCACAATTGTATGTGTAGTGGCGGAAGCAATATCGTTATATCTCTATGTTTTTGAACTGAAATTGTGAAAAACCTGTACGTGATAGAAAAAACCTAAAAGCAGTCAAAATCACTTATTAGTTTTCAGTCATCCGATATCATGCAGACTAGTGTAATCATTTGCTAAAATGAACATATAGATTTAAGTTACGTTTAACTTTAGAAGGGCAGGGTATTAAGCCCTAAGCACCTCACCATTACTAATCCACTGTGTAACTTTTTATTTTATTGTCTCTGAGAATATCTGCATATTTTACAAGGGTGAATAAATGTTTACTCGCTAAAGCTGTTTCTTATTATTTATTTGTATATTTTGCTGGTTTGTTTACCTGTAATTCAGGTTAATTTTCTAATTTTACCTTTATCCCTTACACACACATTCACACGGACTCAAGCCCCCATGCCCGAGGCGGAATTTGAGCCCATGATCCTCCTTGCGATGGAGCACCAAGGCCAAACGCTCTAGCGACCAAAGCCACGAGGCTTGAACATGCACAGAGCTTGCACTTCATTCCAGGAAATTATTCTCATCCCTAACAGTCAACAGCCCCTTCTTCATTCGGCAACTTCTCCGACATCACGTTGTTGCGTGTAGCCGCTTCGTGTAACGAAATGAAAAGTTCTACACGAGACCAGGTACACCTCCCATTCAACTGTCTACTGTAGAGTATGCATGAGAAAGATATTCTATACATACGCATTGTCTATACAAAGACTTTTTAGCTAGCGGGGAGAATTGGTTTATTTCTCAGGTAAAGCTGGTGAGAAGGGTAAACAGTAGGTAGAACTCTTCCGCACGTGACGAGTAGAGTAAAAAACAGCCAACATCTTTCACTATCGTGCATCATGTCCCTCACTTCTCCCGCTCAAAGTAAGCACTATCTCCTTCCAGTAACTAAACGGCTTGGAAGAGCTCCCCCACTCACTAGCTAAAACATCGCTGAACAGACAGTACATGCATACATAAATACTTGAATTACATACCTTCACTGATGCTGTATGAATTGTTAAAGGGACGCTAAGTGGCGAAAATTGCCAAAACAAAAACAATGTTATTAATTGGCATTTTTTCCTTAATATGACATATATTTTCATATTGTAGACACAATACTTATTTTAAATCTATTTTTACAAATTTTGCTGCACCTGCCGTTTTGTTCTGCGAGTACTTGGCCACTTCACAGAAAAAAGACATAGCTCTTATAGACTTGCAACCCATCTATTAGAAGAGTTTTGCTCTACAAATTGGTGCTATTCTTAAGTATGGCAGCTTCTGTGTGCTTAAGCAAATATATGTAAGGGTTTTTTCCTCCACTATTTTGCTTTCAACAGCTCTTTCTGTTTTCTCGTGCTCGTAATTGTCTCAGAAATCCAAGACTTCTAAATTAAATTTAAAAAAACAGCCTATAAGTTCTACTATGGATCTCCTATGGTTATAAAAACATCGTTGGCTGTTTGTTTTAAATTTTTGATAAATTTTAATCAAAGCATGGTTTAGTCAAGAAAATAAACCTATCTTCCTTAATAAACAAACATAAAAAAGTTTATCAGTGAACTTATAATGTATGTATCTACATTCTAAAAGCATTTTACTCTGATATCTTAAATACTTTCTGAAATAATGCAACATGAATGTATCATATTTAACATTGGCGGCATAAGACTTTTAATCTTCCCTTAAGCAACTTTTCTAGGCAGTATATTGTTGTATGTCTGTTTATACCAGCGAGGAGTATGAATGAATTCCACGTAAATGTAACTCTAATAAAGCGTTTCACTGTATAAAATTTAAATATGTTAACGTTATAATGTATTACTCTCAAAGATGCATTCGTTAGCTTTACACGTTTTATTGGAAACGCAGTTGAAGATTACAGGAAACATAATACGTTCTACATTACAAACTAATATTTAAAAGGAAATTAAATAATACTAAATCATGTTTTATCAAAAACGCTTCTTCTCGCTGTTCTATGCGATGAAAAACGTGTTTCTGTGTGAGGGAAAGATCGTTATCTACCCAGACCTGTGGAGAATTCTCCACTTTTGAAGCTGAGCTGTTTGAACGCGTTAAAGTAGGCCACACATACACACCAGGGTTTATTAATGGCTTGACTCTTGGAACACACTTGATTGAAGTCATGGAACAGACAATCCTGATGGATGCAGATCGATTTGTTTATTCCGATGTGGGATGGATGTGAGATTTCCATCATCTTTATCTTTGTGGGACGACATCCATCCCCTCCCTTCTGCTCTTTGCTGCTATTCTCTTGTTAGCCTACTGTCCTTCTGTCAGAGTTTGGTAGTTAGTTGAAATACAAAAGACAGAAAAATCCTGAGCTATAAAATTCACGTCACTTTTATTGCACGTTGACAGTATACACTTTATAGGTAAAAGTTATTTGTTAACTAATAATTGCTTCACATTCTTCTTACATTAGCTCGTAAGAAACATATACATTCCCAAAACTGAACTGCTAAAGTACTATCTGAGTGTTTAATCTCTCTGTAGTTTATTATATTTACATTTTCAAAAGTGCCCCATTAACTAAGTTTGTGTGTTATTTTATTATGTAAGTTTTCAATTCATAAAGTCTGCAATCATAATTGAAATTATGTTGCTATAATTTATTGATTCTAACAATCTAGTTTGCAGAAAGTTCTTAATAGTACCACTTAACTTTCAAAATATCTCCTATATATTATTTCACTAAAGACTACATATCGTTTGAAAAAAAATATTAAGAAAGGTATATAAGGGAGCTACACTACGTGAACAAAAGTATCCGGACACCTGGCTGAAAATGACGTACAAGTTCGTGGCGCCCTGCATCGCTAATGCTGGAAGTCAATATGGTGTTGGCCCACCCTTAGGCTTCATGACAGTGTTTACTCTCGCAGGCATACTTTCAATCACGTGCTGGAAGGTTCCTTGGGGAATGGCAGCCCATTCTTCACGGAGTGCGTAACTGAGTAGAGGTATTGATGTAGGTCGGTGAGGCCTGGCACGATATCGGCGTTCCAAAACATTCCAAAAGTGTTCTATAGGATTTAAGTCATGACTCTGTGCAGGCCAGTCCATTACAGGGATGTTATTGTCGTGTAACAACTCCGCCACAGCCCGTGGAGTATGAACGGTTGCCCGCCATCCCCGAATTGCTCTCTTCAACGGTGGGAAGCAAGAAGGTGCTTAAAATATCAATGTAGGTCTGCACTGTGATCGTGCCACGCAAAAAATCAAGGGGTGCAAGCCCCCTCCAGGAAAAAACATGACCATACCATAGCACCACCACCTCCGAAATTCACTGTTGACACTACACATGCTGGCAGATGACGTTCACCGGGCATTCGCCATACCCATCGGATCGCCACATTGTGTACCGTGATTCATCACTCCACACAACGATTTGCCACTGTTCAATCGTGTAATGTTGACGCTCCTTACACCAAGCGAGGCGTCTTTTGGCATTTTCCTGCGTGATGTGTGGCTTATGAGCAGCCGCTCGACCATGCAATCCAAGGTTTCTCACCTCACGCCTAACTGGCATAGCACATGGAGTGGATCC
Organism: Deroplatys truncata; assembly: GCA_030765065.1. Taxonomy (NCBI): domain Eukaryota; kingdom Metazoa; phylum Arthropoda; class Insecta; order Mantodea; family Mantidae; genus Deroplatys; species Deroplatys truncata. Next base: position 211,198,375 of record CM060978.1, on the reverse strand, counting down.
TGATGCAGTTTGGAATTCCTGTGTGATGGTATGGATAGATGTCTGCCTATTACTCTTTATGACCCTCTTCAAATGTCGGCGGTCTCTGTCAGTCAACAGACGAGTTCGGCCTGTACGCTTTTATGCTGCACATGTCCCTTCACGTTTCCACTTTACTATCACATCAGAAACAGTAAACCTAGGGATTTTTAGGAGTGTGGAAATCTCGCGTACAGACTTCTGACACAAGTGACACCCAATCACCTGACCACGTTCGAAGTCCGTAGTTCCACGGAGGGTCCCATTCTGCTGTTTCCGATTTCTAATGACTACGGAGGTCGAGTATAATGAGTACCAGGCAGTAGGTGGCAGTACATTGCACCTAAGATGAAAAAACGTATGTTTGTGGGCTGTCCGGATGCTTTTGATCACATAGTGTACTTAAGTTGGCTGACTGAGATCTAAGATGATAAAAGGATGAAATAAAGTCAGTTTATAGACGTACATTCTTTTCACATTTATCCATATGTCCTACTATCTTCAAAATCAGTTATGAGTTCAATCCCGATAAAAGGTTTGATCCAGTGTTATTTAAACACAAAGAACTCTCTGTTTCTGCTTCAGTCTTTGCGTCTATAAGTTCTTGCACTGCTGTGTACGTTTTGCTTTTTACTTCATATCTTAAATGGATCTGAATTTAAATGTTATCGTGAGCGGATAGTGGGTTTATTTTTCTTTTGTTTCTGTTTTTCTCCCATATGCGTCTTCTTTCAACACCAAAAAGAACCAGGTATATATGCTGGATAGTTTGTCTAAAAGACACACTATTAGACACCAAAGAGTAGACTACATAAGCCAGGCAATATATATAATGCATAAAAGTATTAATATAACTACTTGTTTTCTAACCCAGGCATTGGCATACTATCGATGCAATAAGGTATTAATAAAACCTGTATAAAATAATATTTTGTGCGACAATAAAGATGTTTAAATTAGAGGTTGTGACTGTGTTTTACTGCTCGACTACTATCTATAATAACCCATTTCCAATAAGATATGAAACCTATACACTAAAAATCTTGCAACTTTGTTATCCCATAAACCCATTATATCGATGCTTAACACGGCAAATAAATTATACTTAATTCGAATTAGATAATACTTAAGTTTTATACAATGATTCAGCTAACTTAGACCCCACACAGGAACATAGTTCGAAAGTCACAAATGGACATATAAAATCCGTTTCATTCATCCAAGAGGATTCAAAGAACCGAAGCCGTCAATGACAGCGAAAGGAAAGCTACACTTGTCATGCTGGATTTGCTATTTACTGCTTTTTTGTCGAAAAGTATGTTGCCCTATATTATACGTGATTTCCTACAGTTTATGGTAAATTAAGATTTACGGCATTATTTTCTGATTTTCTTATTTCTTCGTTATTTGTATAAGTGTTTTCATATTTTCAGGCAGTTAAAGCCTGAAGTAATGAGTTTAAAATTGCTGCTTCTATTAACTCATATAAAGAATATGTAAAATCATGGCTTACACATAAGTGATGCTTTTTAAACACTGGGCTAATTTCTCAACCCTTATTCGTAAAACAAGGCATATCGCAGCCCAGCATTATATATTTGAAACTACTTCTGGCTAGTGTTTATTACCAGGGGCCAGTATTATAAAACGTTTTAATAAGTAATAATATTAACTATTAATATTAGCATTCTGTTTCATAAATTATTAGTTAATAATATTACCTGTTATTGCTCAGATTCATATTAATTTGACATAAATGTTCAATAATTCATTCTAATTCCAGTGTGATAAAGAACTACATAATTATTTAAAATGCCTACAAAAATGTCATAAATAATAAAATGTTTGTGAGAAAATATAGTAGATATACTTGCGGTTCACTTTTCTTCAAAACTGCCGAAACTATTTTAATGAAAATTTTACTGTACTTATAAAGCGTATATTCTACAAATGTGATCTATTATTACAAAAATCCCAAATATAACACTAAAAATGAAATATCCTTGTAAAAAAATTAAAATAATTTTAAAAAGGTTTACCAAAGTTCAGAATTTTTTCTCTTGATTACAATCACAAACATTTAGGTTAGTTTAAATTAAAATTTAAGAATATATGATTCAGCAACTACCTTAAAAGTTTCATTAAAATACTTTCATAAGTTTTGAAGTAAAGTGCACCGCAAGTATTAGATACGCTATATATTTTTTTTAAAAAAAAGGACCTGTTATCAGTTATAAACAACAACTACATAATTATTTAAAATAGCCACAAAAATTAATAGCACTGGAAGTATAATGTATTATTGAACGTTCATGCCAAATTTCATTTTAATCTGAGCAAGAAAAGTCTAGAAATGTTCAACTAAAGTTATGCATTGAATTACTGAAGTCGTGTAAGAATCAGTATCCAGTTCCCTTAATAATACGAGTATTAGTACCTTTAATAATGATACACTACTTTTTACTTTCTCTACTACGTATAGTAAGTAGGGGAAGTATTGCATTCCACCCAAAAATTCGATACCGAGATTTCACCGGAAATACACGTTTTGAGACCTCCTGAATCCAAAAAAATCATTTTTGGAAACATGTCCGTGTGTGTGTCTGTGTGTGTGTGTGTGTGTGTGTGTCTGTGTGTGTGTGTGTCTGTGAACAGCATAACTCAAAAACGAACAATCGGATAAGCACCAAACTTGGTATTTAGGTTCAGTATCTTCCAGAGATGCGACGCGAAGGTTTTCAAGAAATTCCTCCACCCCAGACTACCCTTTACATGGAAGATTTTTCGAAAATTTTAATTTTCTCAAAAATGGCTCTAACGATTTTGATGAAAATATCATATGTTTAGGGTAATGTCATGAGAAATGAAATGTATATCTCGAATTTTCTGGGAATGTCTCCAAAAGTATTCTTCATTGTGAACGACTTTTGCATAACTGGTAAACCATAAGAGATAGACAAAATTTTACTACACAAAAAATGTAGATCGCGTTAAAATACACAACTTATGTCATATACATTTCTTTTGTTGAGTGAACCGTTTTCGAGATATTGCTTGTTATTTCCTTAAATTTTCCAAAACTTATACTTTTTCTCAAATGCGTTATTCATTTTTTTTATGTCCTGGACATGCAAAGAGAATGGAATGCGTCACATAGCAACCAGCGTTAAAATATTTGACTATCGCTTAAAAGCTATCATATTTTCCTTGCATCTACAAGAAAATTACCAATAAGATTGACATCTCGATATCTCGATTAACATGAAGCATATGGAGAATAGGCGTTTGTAAAATTAGGTTGTACAAGAGTAGAGAAAGTTATGTGAGTGTAACACATCAGATTTTTTTATTTATGGACGCTCTTTAACTGCTTATTACCTTGCATCCCATTCTATGTTGGGGTGAAAGACCGGTAATTTTGCTCAGAGGCCTCTTAATCAGGCTTGAGGTTCTTTTAGATGCCGTAAATCTACGACACGGAACCATCTGCTTCACTTCCCTTCCAAAGGAGCCATGATAAGGATTTTTACGCCCGAAAAAAAAACCCATCGCCCTCCGCCGGGTTTGAACCCGCGACCTCGGGAACTAGAGGCTAGCATGGTAATTTACTAATGATATCACCTTGTTTACATATTGTTAATTGAAACCAAATTAAAGGTATATCCCTTTTAATGACAAAATTGAATAATAAATATTTTCATAAAACAGCAAGGGTTTTATTAGGCTCCATTTCATGAGTGAGTCCAGTCTAATAATAATGTTATTACGGAAGCCGCTTGAATTGTTGCTCAGTATTTTCAAAATAGTACTCACAAAATCAGCATAATGTGTATTAATGACTCAAACAGGGATGTAGGCATGTTAAATGTTCGTCGACCAAGAAATTCTAAATCAAGAATAAGATATAATTGGAGGAAGAAGCATACAAGCACGAAAAGAGGTTTAGATTTAATGCTAAAACATTTGATTCTGTGCTTATGTTTAAACTTAAAGTCAGTTAAAAAGCTTACGCGCGCGCCCATACATGCAAGCAATCAAATAATAGAAATTACCACTGACCTAGTCCTCAGGGTTGAATATTTCGCATCGTATTCATAAGCAAACTCCTTATCGCTTGAAATAAAGCCAATTGATATTGCATAATATCTCACTTCCATCCAAGTTTCCTCTTTGTTTCTTTGGTTACTGTAGGAGGAAAACCCTCCAAAGACTTCAAGTTTTAATTCAGGCACCTTCCGTAGAAAAGGCTGTTATTTCAAACTATTTTCACTCCGTTCTATCATTTTTATTTAAAACATAAAAGCTTGTGAACAATAAACGTAACCAAGACGTCCAGTATATAATGGAAACAGAAGCAAAAGGAAAGCTAAAAACAGAACACAGTCGTATGATAACAACTAAGAGTTATAATTTTCATAACTAATAACTCTTTAAACATATCTTAATTGTAAATACCAATTTTGTAGAATAAAGTTGACTGAATTAAAAAATATATTTTTCCATTGTTCTGATAATATTAACTAATATTACTATTGAGGTTTCTGAATTAGGCCCCAGGGATAGGATTCTGATGACAGACTTGAATTGTTGCATCACAGGGATTGCTAAACTTTACATAAATGCTTATCATGTGTTCCAGATTATGGAAGTGCATGTTTATTGGGTAATTTTATACCTTTTTAATCTTTACAGGCATTTGTTTCGATTTTTCGTCAATATTTTACCATTTACGTCTTTATTCAGTTATTTTCCTACTTTCACTACATAAAGAACTTAATATTACTGATATTCTACATAAGCATAACATCAGAAATTTCACTTTGCAACTAGGAGTTAAGGGAAAATTTCTAAACTCTTTACTCTCATTCTTGGGGAAAAAAATCATTCCAAACTAATGGTTAGTCTGGAGCGGTTTTCTTGCAGGTAGAGGGGTGGTATTATCAGGGAAACAGGTTTAATTACTGATATGAATGGGGATGAGACAGGTTAGTTTTCACGTTTACGGGTGCGTATAGGAGGTATCTATTACCCTTGCTCTTATTCTGCATCATAATGAAGTCCTCTTCATTCATAATAGATTTTGTATAATCTAAGAACTCAAAAGAGTTAATGCTACAGTTTCCTAACACCTGTCTCAAAACAATTTTTTTAATTTTCTATTAAAATTTTTCAAACAAAACTTGAAACGAATATATTTTAAATAATTTTCCAAATTATCTCATCATTATTCTTATAACTACTTCATCTATTTGTATACACATGTATACATTTATGCATAAAATTAATGTTATTAATTTATAACATTCTGTTGAGGCAGTATTTTAAACACTTAAATAATTTCAGTCTAATTATATAAATATGTAAATGTATGTAACAGTCATTGCATATGCTTATATTATTGTATCCATGTGTAATAATGTTATGTGAATGCATTACTGCTAACAATGAGGTAACCTTGAGGCAATAATGAGTAAGGAAGTTTAAATGCTACTAGTCATTATTAGAGCAGCAATAATGTAAATTTTGAGATAGTTTAAAAATAGCCAATCAACAACAATAAAAAGCTTTAGTTAAATGAAGGTATTCTATTGGACTAGGATTAGTCAATTAGAGACTTGAAATATAGCAAAATTTACAAATCTAGAAGTCAGTTGCCTACAGACAGAGTTACTAACCAGACGCGAGATGTGTCCTCGAGAAATTAATTATGTATTCGTGTGAGACGAGAATAGTATACGTGTTAAAAAGTGCAAGTATTAAATAAAAGAATCTCACAGCTCTCGACATCAGTGAAGTGCTATTTAATTTGTGTCAAGGATTAATAAAAGGAGTGAATTAAAACTTAAAATCTGTGTAAGCCTACATTCTTAGTCGCATCACGCCCTGCCTAGACTTCCATGTCTCTAACAATAATACTGACGCAGCCGAGGCAAACATAAATATGTAATACTTAAAGAAACAAACAAATTACAAAGTTAATTTTTTTTAAACTTGGGGAAAAGGCCACCTGAAAGTACATTTGGGGCGAAGGCTATCGGAAAGTGGGTACTATACGTGTGGTTGCAACTACTACAATTTCGGCTCCCCAATAGTTGAAATACGATACATCTCCTTCAATACAAATTACTTCAAACTGACTTTCCATACGTGAAACAATACTACTTCAAATTGACGCCCAAAGCGTGGTGCAAACAACGTAAAGACAATATCTACTTCATATTGGCGTCCATACGTGGGGCTGAAATATACTTCTTCACTGTTCACTAAGTTTAATAAATTAAATAAATCTCAATCTTAGGTGATTTTTGTAATTATTACATCATTTTTTAAATTTTAGAGTACTTCTATGGTAATTTTCAAACATTTGTATATTACAATAGTCTGCATTTTCAAACTTCTTGTCAGATGATTTCTTAAAAGTAGGTGTTCTTGAATAAAGTTTTTATGCTGATTCCAGAAATAACTTTCGTTTTTTTCTATCACATCAGGTTTTTATACAAAATAAGTAATGTTTGATAATTTTACTAATGAGCGTAGAAAATTATTCAAATACCTGACGACTGAAAAATTCAATGCCATCGCCGGCATTGAATTTTTCAGTTTTCTGATTCTACCTTTCCAACCTTGTCCAACACACGGCTTGTGTGGAAGAATAATTAATTCTATTCAAATACCATTTCACACAAGGTAAGTTTTTATTCAAGAAACAGTTTAAGAATACCCTCAAGAACTCCCCTAATTTATTTCATGACTACATTTTAACAAAATAAGAAGCCAAAGTGTTTCATCTAATTTTTTACAAACTTTCTCTTTTTTGACTTCCTTGCAGATCCTTGAAGATGACTGTCCCTCCTCAACATCCAACAGTAGTCGGCCATCATAGTTTCATTCCATCTCCCCTGGTACCTCCTCTCCATTTCCTTAATACCTTGGTGAAAACGTTCACCCTGCTCTTCACTATAATGTCCCAGATTTTCTGGAAAGTATTCGATATGTGAATGCAGAAAATGCACCTTTACACTCACGTTACAACCATCTTCTTGAAATTTCCCAACATTCTTTCGACAATGGTCTTGTAATTAGACGTTTACAGTAACTGATCGGAAGGCGGTCGATACTTCTATTTCTCTCTCATTCATTGTCTTCTCAAAATATTCATCCTTTACCAATTTATTTATTTGAGGACCAACAAGAATTCCAGCCTTTAATTTGTGTTGTATAATGAAGGGAAATTTCTTGGAAAGATACTTGAAGCAGGGTCCATCCGATGGTAGAGCCCTTACAAATTGCTTCATCAAGCCCAATTTTATATGTAGTGGCGGAAGCAATATCTTTATATATCTATATTTTTGAAGTGAAATTGTGAAAAAATTGTACCTGTTAGAAAAAAACTAAAAGCAGTTCTGAAATCAGCATAACAACGTAAGTCAGAATCACGTATTAGTTTTCAGTCATACAATATCATGCAGACTAGTGTTATCATTAACTAAATAGAGAAAAATGTGCCTTTATGAAAATAATTTGTATAATAGCACAAAAATAAACGATAATAGTAAAGGCAGCCGTGTAGGTATTACACATCAGATTTCTATGTTTTAGATGACATATTTTTCAGCATGTACAAGACAGGGAAACAAGCACAGTGAAACACTGTTCCATCAGTAAAGTAACTGTCATGCTTGTTCAGATGTTTCACAGCTTGTACTGAAAACCGCTGCTGGTTGCTAACCCTAGATTCCTGATGGAAGCGGGCGGGAGTGGGACCCCCACAAAGAAGCAGGTTTATTTGATGCCTCTGCCCCGTATAACTGTAAGCGCTACTCGCACGTGTATCACAGAGTTTGGAGAGACAGTTTTATGGAAAGCGTCCCTAGGGATCTCTGCCGGATGAGTATCAACTGGCCGGGATAACTGCAATGACGCAAAGAGTTAACAGAGGTTTTGTACGCAGATCCCCAGTATTCATCTGGAAATGCTTGGTAATATGACACGTTTTATATGAAGTGATATTTTCGCTGTACGTAAGCTCTTATTAAGCTTGGTGTGTATACAGGGTGTTAAAAGCGATTCATTGTTTCAGTAGTAGTAGTATAAATAAAAATAAAAAATATTTAAAAACAATCAATCGCGATATGAGCAAACTGAAATTGCTATTTGTAACAATGGGTTGTATGAATAAAAGTGAGCCATGACTTAAAACTCGCAATTTCTGAGCGATGACTCACTTCCGTATTCATAAAACGCAACGATTGAAGCTTAGCGGGACCTTCGACTTATCAACGACTCAACCCCTCCTCCTAGCGAGTCACGGCTCTAACCGTGGTATTAACAAAACGGAACTGTAACTTCACTTTAAGAACCATGGCTTACGATTTCTTAAGCCACCTCAGTAGCTGTCTCAAACTTGAAGGCGATGGCTCAGTTGCAAGTGAACGTGAACCTGAGAAAAGAAAAATGCTATAAAATGCGCCGGGTTTCGGAAGACTACAATTATAAACAACTTTATAGGTTTGAGAAAGAAAACATGAGGTGGCGTGCCCGGCATTTCCTTCGGAAACTGTGGAGACAACAGGAAAGGCCCTTACTAGAGATGGAAAAATGATAATATTTCTACGCTGCATTGGGGACCCCGGATTCCAGAGGACCTGGGCGTTTCACAAGCTACAATTTAAATATATTTTGGGAAGTTTCTTCTCGTATTAAACATAAATCGAGAAACTAATTTCCAGAAACCACTGCTGAATTTGAATGGCAGCGTTATTTTACGTTATTGCAACCTCTCAAAAACAGCAAAAAGTTTTGTAACCTTGAAATATTTCATAAAACAGAGCTTTACTAGTAGCATCAATAAACTGGAGAATAATCGAAAGTCGTCCTTATTATTCTTACCTCGTAACGAAACTATAGATGGACTTGATTCCCCTTGAATAAGGTCTAGAAACTTGTTTTCCCAGTTTTTAAGGACTATGGGCTTGTTGCCTGTCCGTCGCGAATCAGTCTTCACTTTTAGGCGACTTTTCATATTTCTTATTTTCTTCGCTGTCCGGTCTTCTGTTAGGCGAAGATTCAGATTCTCTTTTAGTTTTGGCTGCACTTTGGGCATAGCAGAAGCCTTTTCCTCTTGTCCGCAGGCAGCTGAGATTTACTTATTATCTCTTTTGGTGGTTAAGTTCACGAAAGAAGATACAAACTGTCTGCTTTCTTCAGTCATTTCTGATGTATATACTGCCACAAAAATACCTAAACTCAATCGAATGTTTACTGCCGCTCGACAATAATGCATTTGCAATCAGGGAGAGGGGAAACACGTGCCAGAAACACGCAATCATAGAGCCAAGCCTCAGCACGTAGGGGAAGTTTTTATTAATACCAAATCTGTAACTCCCGACTCGCTGCTACCGACGACTCGGTTTTGCTACAAGCCATGGCTCATGAATCACGGCTCGCTTTTATTAATACCACCCAATGTATTGTCCAACTTTAGAGTTTTGGAACCAGTGGGCTCATTTGTAGTAACAAGAATATGTGTTACATGCACGTGACCTTCTCTACCTACTAAAGTTTATTTTAACAAAGCTTCTGCAATTATTCATAGGAAAATTTATTTTTTTATTTACCTTAGTTTAAAGTTGCTTCATTTACACATTTCGTTGAAGTTCCAAGGGGGGATACAGGAAACCTAATCGATATTCATAAGGTTAGAAGGTAGTCGCTATATGCTGGCCTAGAAATGTCCATACTCTTTACTTGAACATAGCGAGAAACAACCAAACAGCGACAGTACGTGGGAAAAAATGACAAGGTATGGAACAATTCAAACCAATAACAACGCATATCTCAGAAGTGGTTAATGTTATTTAATAGCTTTTATAATTAAATGAAACCTAGATTTTTGTATAGCGCCCGTTTGTTATCTTATGGTATACCAGTCGTATAAAATTATACACAATTCCTTCGAATTAAAAGGACATTACAGACTGTTGCCAGAAATTCAAGATGTACGTTTTATTTGGCATGTAAACGTCTTAAGCATATTTTATTTTAATCAAAATCATTAGAGCCATTTTCGGTAAAATTATAAATTCGAAAAATACCATTTTTGGTTTCGGAAGAGTTCCAAATATACTCCCGTTGAAATATCGATATCAAATGTAGGTACGGGGTGAATAAAGTAAAAAGGCTTAGGAACTAATGAGTTCATACGGATTGTAGCGCTAAAAATGCCGGCCCACATAGCCGTGGTCGCTGGAGTGTATAGCTCCGGCGCTCCGCCAAGCTGAGAGTCGCGGGTTCGAGTCCCGCCATGGGCGTATGTGTTTGTGTGTACACATATATATGTGTTGTACATTTGGGATCATAAGCGGTAACGAAAACAGTAAAAACACAGTATCACACACTGGGTAAAACACGGGAACTTTAAAAAATGTGATTAAAAGTATTTTTAAAAAAACCTGATGTTACACTCGCATGACTTTCTCTACCCTTGTACAAACTATTCTTACAAACGCTCCATATGCTTCATGTTAATCGAGATGTTAATATTATTGCTAATTTTCTTGTAGATGCAAGGGGAATTGGTAGGCTTTAAGCGATAGTCAAATATTTTAAGAGCTGGTTGCTATGTGGAGTATTCCATTCTCTTTGCATTACCAGGAAAAAAAGTGAATAACGAATTCCCATTTGAGAGAAAGTATAAGTATTGGAAAATTTAAGAGAATAACAAGCAATATCTCGAAAATGGTTCACTCCAAAAAAAATGTATATGACATAAATTGTGTATTTTAACGCGATCTACATTATTGTGTAGTAAACGTTTGCCTATCTTATGGTTTACCAGTTATGCAAAAGTCGTTCACAATGAAGAATACTTTTAGAAACATTCCCAGAAAATTCGAGATATATATTTCATTTGTCATGAAAATTACTTAAACATGTGATATTTTAATCAAAATTGTTAGAGCCATTTTTGAGAATATTAAAATTTTCGAAAAGTGTCCACGTGAACGGTAATCTGGGGTGTGGGATTTTCTTGAAAACCTTTGTGTCGCATCTCTGAAGATACTGAACCTAAATACCATGTTCGGTGTTTATCCGACTGTTCGTTTCTGAGTTATGCTGTTCACAGACACCCAGACACACACACACGGACATGTTTCCAAAATTGCTTTTTTTATTCAGGGGGCCTCAAAACATATATTTAAGGTGAAATCTCACTATCGAATTTTTGGGTGGAATACAATACTTCCCCTACTTACTATACGTAGAGAAAGTAAAAATAAGCATCTCAATTATAGTTGTAACAAATCCCTGCAGCAACTTTATATCCGGATTGAAAGACCAATAAAGCGAATAACTATAACCTAAATGAAAATCTTATTTAAGCGAAGTAAAAATTTTCTGGTATATTAAGACTTAATTTTAATTTACAGTACATATTTTGAATAGAACTAGTATTTGTAACAGAGTAGATGAAATGTCTGTTGTCAACCTCTATCGAGACATTCCCTAGCACATCAATAGTGACATTTTAAACTGCTAAGCGGTTTATATGCTTCATAATGATGTAGCGGATCAATTTGAGTGTTGGGGATTACGTTAGATGAGGTAACCGAGCAGAAAGTGTTGAAACGCGGTTACCTTACCACGGGCTCGTTCAGGAATGCGAAGTCAGCATTTCTGAAAGTATTTGTTCTGCGAGGGTCTGGCTCGGGTCGTCTAGATCGTGTCGTGGTTGTGTCGTCTATTGTACGTGGTCTGTCACACTAGTTCGTCTGACGTCCACCCTCGGCCGAAGGCTATAAACTGATACGGAGTGCCTCATACATCCCCGCCCTAACGAGCCACCAGCACACCAGTGCGTCTATCACAACAGCAGTTATATAGGTATAGGATACTTCAATCCTAAGTTCTGCTTGCACGGACTTCACCCCGTCTAAGTTTCCCGACTGCGGGCCTTATGTACTCACGCTATAACCAAATACAATTTATTGGGTCTATGCATCGCTGTACGTTAAAAAACGCCACCTCGGCCTACCATCCACTCTGGTACCGAAGCATTCCCCTACCTCTGAGCCATCACCCCCATAGGGCAACCAACTATTGCGGGGTAACCACCCCCGGTAGGGATGTTAAAATGTGGTGGATGTGCCGGTTAAGCTATTCAACATTTCAAGACGCTAAAGTTGTTATTGCTTTACACTTTCAATTATATTTATTGATTATTCATTTATTAATATTATATATGTTAGTCAAATGGTGTATGTCATTTAAGAGGGCCGATTAATGAAATTTGGAAAAAAAATGTCAAAAGATAAATTCTGATCTTCTAAACTTATTAAGTCTAATTCTTTAGAAAACGTTCTATGTAATTTTTTTTGTTACCGAGTGAAATTGAGTGAGTTATGAGATGATTTAAATACTCACCAGAGGATGTGGCAGCGCATTTGTAGTTTTCATGTTTCTCACATAAATAAAGAATATTCATAAGTGTTGTTGCAAAGTTTGGTCTATATTTATTAATCGCTTAATACATTATGCACGTTAAGTAAACATTTTACTATTTTATGAAAAATACATAACAAAAATTTCAGGTCAGTTAAGCGTACAGATTTTCAAATCGTTTTTCTCAGTTGTAATACCTTACACATTTTTCAGTATTTAAAATATTCCTTACAACGCAATTATGAAGTTATCGACGTGAAAGTGTGGTGACAGTTTCCCCAATACATGATAACTAAAGCGTAACATGCAGTTATTAGTATAAGATAGTTAATATATTATATCCAAAGCTCATCAGTGTTTTAAAACAACTTCTTTTTGCAAAAATTGAAACTGATACTTCAACAAAAATTGTTGTTAAGGTTGTGGTTAATTTTGAAACATTGTTTTAGTAAACTTATTTTAGATCTGAATAGAAACATAAATCTGTAATTTAGTTTAAAACGATGAAAACTGTGCCATACGTTTTGTGCCATAAGGCATAGGATAAATATTTATTGAGCGAGGAATCAACTTAACTGTCACCCTACCTATTACAGGTGACGTCGTACTGAATACACGGACTCAGGGCTTGCACAGTCGACAGTCAGTAGGTCGCTTGCGTTACTGGTATGGTCGAGTTGCTCTCTGGAAACTCAGTGTTTCTGTTCAACACCTCACCTTCAGTTTACAATCCCAGGTTACCTCTGCACTGTCGATACAAACTCGCAGCATGCATACGTTATAAGTCAAGGGATATTTGTCCTAGTTCTAGTCATAAGCAGCAGTTTTTATTAAATAGCTTAAATTTGTTTTTAAAAATGCATAACTCAAATTAGCATAAAGCTTTACAAAAAGTCTTCGTTATGCGTATTTGTAAAGTAAGAATCGTTTCTTAAATCCGTTTTACTTTTGCTTTGGAAAGTTCAGAAATGTTTCCCTTAATCTCAAAATACGTTCCCCATACAAACCGTTCCTTCTCCACCTTCCTTCCTCACATTCCATATATATATATTCTGAGCTCGTACTGTTGGGAAAGAGGAATAAACAATAAACTCCAAAACAACAATTTTCCCAATAAGTAAAGAAAGGGCGCCACAATTTCGAAATATCTTGTTAGTTAAAGTACATTGTCCATTTTCCACGTCTTTAACGCTACAACGCCTGAGTAAAGCATTCTCATGGAGTTTCCCTTGTGCGGAAAAGATAAACCTGTTAACTTTACGTTCCGCACTCATTGATACCTATTTTATTTCAGCACTCTTTAATCATCATCACTTCATCGTCTCTATAGACATCCTTGCAGAGAAAAGAAGATGGAGTACGGTCACAGATTCCGGAACTTCATACGTTTTATATGTAAGCTCTGGGTTTGAAAGCCTTTTTCTTCTGCTGCCAAAATCTACTCATTTGTACAGAAAAAACGAACTTTAGAAACAAATCTGATGCGATACATTTACACGACTTTCTCTACATTCTATGATTTAATAGTGGGTATACAATTTAATCGTACTAAAGCTAATTTTCTATCTACTTCACTTTAATCTAAATAAACCTTTTCAGAAAGAGTTACATTACACATTTCATTATAGATTCAAAAAGAACAGCGATCGTCAATTTTTTAAAAACTGAACGCTACACGCTGGCCTTAAAATTCCATACTGTTTCTATTGAATAGTGAGAAACAACTGAAAATCCATGATATACTATTGAAGAAATCGAACCATTAATAACGGATATCTCGGAAATGGATGATGGTACAAAACCTTTATTGGAAATAGATTGTGCATTTTAAAGGGATCTACATTTTTTGTGTAGTACGTTTTCATCTACCGCTTAACGTTTACCAGTTATAGAAGATTATACATAATGTCTTCCATTATACATAATATCTTTAATATATGGTATTTTAATAAAAATCGTTAATCATTTTCAGAAAATAAAAAGTTTCGAAGAATCTTCCATGTAAAGGGTACCTTGGGCTAGGGATATTTTCTTGAAAATTTTGCTGTAACATCTTTGGAAGGTATTGAACCTAAATACCAATTTTGGTATTTATCCGTCTTTTCGTTTTTGAGTTATCGTTTTCGCAGACTCACAAACACATAGACAGGCAGACCTCCAGACACAAACACGGACGTTTCCAAAAATGCATTACTTGGATTCAGGGGCTCAAACATGTATTTCCTTTGAAATCTCTGTATAGAATATATGGGTGGATTACAATACTTCCCCTACTTACTATATGTAGTAGAGGAAGTAATAAAAATGAAGCACAAGGAATCTCAGGTGTTGCAGTCACACAATTTCTCTACCCATTTCTTTTCACATACACCTATCTGCCTCCATGGTAAAACTTACTAAATGGTTTAAACACGGATTTTGTAGCATTACAGAATAATAAACGGACTTAATGTAGATACAAAAGAATACTTTTGAAAGAAACTGAAAATCGTCTTTTGTGGTAAATTAGCTCTTCTATGAGTATTTACCTAATGCCCAAATTCACTTAAAAGTAAATTCTTCACAATATGTACAAGGCTGATACGATAGTCAAATGTTTTGTATATGTCTTGATATTGCAGACCGTTTACAAGGGTTGAGAAGAAACAAAACAACGGGATTGCTTAAAATACTGGAAAATTCAAACAAAAACCAGCGAATATTTACAAAAACTGCTAATTCTACGAAGAATTTATTTGAGACAACTCGTATGTTTTAATAAGCTCTACATTTTTACTTCGTAATTGTTAAACAAATTTGAATGAGAATGAAGAGTAATTCACAGGCACCTCACAATAAACTCAACATAAAAGCTTTATTTGCCACGTTAGTTACTCAAGCATATGATATTTTATTCAAAATAATAAAAACAAGGCAATTTTTTTCTGTGTAAAAAGTAGTTTAAAGTGGAGAAATTATGCTTAAAATCTTCACCTGGTTCTCTTAGCTGGAACCGAATCTATAATACAATTTGGTGTTTATCGGAATTTTCGTGTTTGAGCTGTATATTAACGGAGGGACAGTCACATTAAACGGTCCTTTTTCAAGCATGCATTTATTTAATCACATTTTTATTCAGGGACTTCTAAACGCGCAGTTGCGATGAAATCACTATAACGAATTTTTGGGTAGTATGTAACACTTTTTCTAACAGTGGCTGGTAAAGGTATTAGTGGTCCTAGAAATCGGGACAGAGCACCGCACATAGTTATTGTGCTTTGAACGTAACCCCTGGGTGGGGAGGGAGACCCGAAGGGCCTCAGATCCGTGAGACGACGTACGCAAACATGGACGGACCCCCTAAGGTTTCCAGATTGAACGCATCTGACGCCGCCCGTTCAAGCCCGTCCACAAGCCCCGGATATCGGGGGTCTATTTAAGGGGATCAAGCTCCGTGAGCACCCGGAGATCGGGTCCGTGAACATCCGACCGACGCCAGGGTGAAACCTTCACAAAGCGCACCACCACCGCCCAACCGCAACACGCCAAACACCGTTGTCTGGTTCTTCAGCAGGAAATGGACAGAAAAGTCATGAGAGAAGGGGGACACTCCACTATTCGCCCATCGAGCCGAGAAAACCAGAAAAATAATGGACAGTGTGGGCGGTAGCCGGAAAACGACTAGGGGAGCTACGAAATGCGAACCTCATACGTTACTACGGAGCAGTCTTGTTCTGTAACAATGCAGAGAAAGTAAGAACGCCGTAGCAACAGTCTCAAAACTTAAGGGGAGATTAGAAGGCCTATCCCACCAGTGTTACATCTTGCTAACTTCATGACCTATTATTTCAGTCACTAATTAAGATATCAGACTGAATCTTTACAGGATGTAGAGGTATGCATTTTAAGTTTTCACTGGTCTACTTTTATACATTGATGTGGTTCATTAAGAAAGAAGGGATTATTTACTTAATTATGAGCTACTATTTCTTTAAAAAATAATCTGATGTGTTACACTCACATGACTTTCTCTACTCTTGTACAAACTATTTTTACAAACGCTTATTCTCCATCTACTTCATGTTAATCAAGATAAACATTTGCAGACTCTATCTTATTCCTAATTTTCTTGTAGATGTAAGGGGATAACATATATACAAGTGCCTTTAAGCACATACATATCTCTTAATAGCTGGTTGCTAGGTGCAGCACCATTCCCTTTCCCACGGATTAATACTCTTTGCATATCCAAGACAAAAAAAATGAATAACGAATTCCTATTTGAGAAAATAAGTATTGAAAAATTTAAGGGAATAACAAGCAATATTTCAAAAATGGTTTACTCAACAAAAACAAAATTTATATGACATAAATTGTGTATTTTAACGCGATCTACATTTTTTGTGTAGTAAACGTTTGTCTATCTCTTATGGTTTACCAGTTATGGAAAAGTCGTTCACAATGAAGAATACTTTCGGAGACATTCCCAGTAAATTCAAGATATACATTTTATTTGTCATAAAAATATCTTAAACATATGATATTTTAATCAAAATCGTTAGCCATTTTTGAGAAAATTAAAATTTTCGCAAAATCTTCCATGTAAAGGGTAATCTGGGGTGGGAGATTTTCTTTAAGACCTTTGTGTCGCATGCTTGGAAAATACTGAACCTAAATACCAAGTTTGGTGTTTATCCGACTGTTCGTTTCTGAGTTATGCTGTTCACAGACAGACAGACACGCAGACACACAGTCACACACACACACACACACACACACGGACATGTTTCCAGAAATGCTTTTTTTGGATTCAGGGGGTCTCAAAACATATATTTCCGGTGAAATCTCGGTATCGAATTTTGGGTGGAATACAATACTTCCCCTACCTACTATACGTAGTAGAGAAAGTAATAACAAACCCTGTTATTAACACCAAAGTAAATCCACATCACCTAGAGTTTGTTTTTATCATCCTAAATTTTGATTTAGCTGTGTCAATAGTTTTTACATCAGAAAATGTCATTTGTCAAAATATTCGATGTCGGAATTTCACCAAAAATACATGTTTTGAGGTACCTTGAACCCCAAAAAAGCATTTTTAGAAATATATTCTGTCTGTGTGCGTCTGTGAACGTATTACTCAAAAACGAAGAGTCCTATAAATACTTCCACAGATACCACACAAAGATTTTCAACAAATTTTCCCCACCCCAAGCTACACTTTACGTAGAATATTTTTCAAAATTTCGATTTTCTCAAAAATGGCTGTAATAATTTGGTTTAATAACCATATGTTGAAAACATTTACATTATATGTATATCTTAAATTATAGGTTGCCAAATCCTCTTCATTCTTAATGACTTTTGTATATGTAACTAATAAAGCGTAAGAGATAAACAAGATCTTACTATACAAAAATGTAGATTCATTTAAAGCAAGCAATTTATGTCAAATACGTTTAGTGTGGTGTTAACCATTTCCGAACTATTCTTTGTTATTTATTTGAATTTTCAAATAGTTATACTTTTCTCAAGAGGAAAATCGGTATTCGATTTTTTCTCGTATTTACTCAAAGAGAACGTAATTTAAAAGCCATCACATAGCGACCGGCTCTTAAAGGATTTGACTATCACTTAAGTATGCTGTATTCCCCTAATCCTCCTACAAGGATTTATACACTAAAAACCATTTCTGCAAATATTTATCTGGATTAACACGAAACAGATAAAAGACTAAACTTTAGTTTGTTAAAAAGTGTGTAGATAAAGTAATGGTTATGTGACAAATCAGAAATTTTTTCTGTAAAGTGGGCATAATTTACGGAACAAAAATGGCCGATGCAGTACCATTTTTAAAACTCCTACACGTTGCATCCTCTGTCGCTTATTATTGGGTATACAAATTATTCTTACCAAAGTTTATTTTCCTATACAATGGAGACAAAGCTTTCCAAAAAAGCTGCATTACACATTTCGTTAGAGAATAGCGTTAGTTAAATGTTATAGAACTGCACTCTCTAAGCTGGCCTTAAACTTCGATATAGTTTCCATGATATCGCGAAAATTGACAGGACTTGAAAATGGTTTAGTATTGAACAATTCGATCCAATTAATAACGGATATCTTGGTAATCGCTGATGCCACAAAAAAGTTATTTAAAATAAATTGTGTATTTTAAATACATTTTTAATCCAGTACGCTTTTTTCTCTCGCTGTTGCCAGTTAGACATGATTATACAAAATTCCTTTCAAATTAAGTGGACTTCAGAGGCTATTGCCAGAAAGCGCAGCTTACAAATTTTATTTCTCGTACAAATATATTTAGTGTATTTTGATCAAAATTGTTAGTCATTTTTCTTAAATAAATATTTCAAAAAGCTTTCCATGTAAAAGGAAGTCTGAGATGGGGGACTTCAGTAAATATCCTCGTGTCGCATCTTTAGAAGATACTGAACTTAATACTTTTTTTTTATTCAGGGGGCTCAAAACATATATTTTCCGTTAAATTTCGTTATCCAATTTTTGGGTTGAATACAATAGTTCCCCTGCTTACAGTTTGTGTAAATCGTCGTGACAGTCCCCCACTCCTGAAGCATATATGCGCAATAGCACTGACCAGTCGACTTGCATAATAAGAGAGGTGGGGGTCAGTGTTCCACCTGCTGCGAGGTCAAATTCAAGGTAACCTTACACATTTGTTCACAATACCTTGTGTATGTGGCTGCCTCCGAGTTCTGATATCACTTGCTCCCCACCATTCTCACCACTACTCCTAATTTCTCCTCTCTTGCGCATATGGAGTGTCACGACAATTTACACAAGCTGTACTACACGTAGTAGAGAAAGTAAAAACATGCTAATAAGATTTCATAAACAATTAGAGCTCATTCTTTGGTAATTTTTGCCACTTAGTCTCCCTTAACATGAGTACCGAAAAGCGCATAAGTTTAAAAAAAGGAAAATTACATATATATATGATATGTAGTAGTAGTGGTTTTCCGTTTTAAAAGCACTAAGGTTAAATTATATGATTATTTGTATAACATTTTAACATTTTGTAAGTAGAAGTTAAACTACAGCAAGCAAACATTACAATATCAAATGGCAACAGCGTATAGGAAAAAAAGGTTTAGGTTGTACGAAAAGCACGTCTCAGAAGATAATTTCAGGTCTCATTTTACATTTCCAACCGAGGGGATGAAGATTTGAGCCGATTCCAAAAGCAATGGAAGAATCATTAATTCTAAGAAGACCCGGGGGGAATAAGGGCGATCTAATGAAGGAACAGGAAAAAGAAGAAATTACACAGATGTGACTGTAGCGAAAGAGACGATAAAATAAATTATAATATCCTGGATATAATGAAAGGAGTATACGAATGTAGAGGATTTTGTTAAAATGAAAATCATATCAAGTAAACTAACACAGGCCTGGATCCTCCCCAGTATGCATTTTTACTTTCTCTAGCACCTACATATATTAGGTAGAGACAGTATTGTATTTTACCACATATACGGGTTTTGAGGTCCCCTAAATAAAATAAAGCATTTTTAGAAAATGGAAGCGTGTGTGTATCTGTCCGTCTGTATGCCTTTTAATGGCATACCTAAAAAACAGGCTTTCTGAGTATGAATGGTGGGATTTTAACACTTCACCGTGAACTAAGTATTATGCGTAATTGATTGAAAGTACTTTTACTTAATCCAGTAACACAAACAGTTTACGTTTACATATTTTTTTTCTGTCATTGAATATATTTCAAATTCTGTCATTGTCAACACATTCTGGATACAAATGATCTATGTAGATCTCCAAATTGTTTTCTTTGTGTTAAAATGTTATTTGAAGTGTTTATAGACGTGTTATAGAAGTGCTCCTTGAAGAAGGTTTCTCTGAATGGTTGTAGCTCCTCGTATGGAAAACCAATTTGAAGCTGTGTTATTGTTTTGTAGTTCTACTATTGGGGAGCCAAAACTTGATGAAGTAGTTGCAACCACGTATGATACAAAGTTTCCGGTGGCCTTCGCCCCAACTTTCACTTTCCAGTGGCCTTCGCCCCAACGTTTAGGAATCAACTTTGTATTTTTATGTTTCTTTAAATATTATATATATTTATGTTTGCCTCGGCCGCGTCAGTATCAATTTGTAGAAACATGTATCTCTTAGCAGGGGGTGATGCGGCTAAAGAATGTAGGCTTACACAAATTATAATTTTTACTTCACTCCTTTTAGTAATACTTCACACGATTAAATAACACTTCACTGATATAGAGAGCTGTGAGATTATTTATTGAATATTTGCACTTTTTAACACAAAAACTTTATAGTATTCTTGCCATAATGAATTGTATGTCTCACACTGCATACGTACCGAGAGAACGAACTACTCAGATACGTTGCCTTCTAGCGACTGGCGTTTACCGCTTAAATTTGTAAATTTCCCTATTTCAAGTCTCTGATCGGCTATTTTTTCTCCAATAGAATACTTTTATTTAACTTTCAGCTTTTCTAGTCTTTGATTGGCTATTTATAAACTGTTTTAAGTATTATATTATTGTTCCAAGAATTACTAGTAGCATTATTAAACTTTCTCACTTATTGTTGTCTCAAGTTTACCTCATTGTTACCTCATTGTTAGCAACTTTCAGCTTCTATTCTCACAGCTCCTACATTGTTAAATTACGTAATACATTCACATAACATTATTATACATGTACGTAATAATATAAACATAAATACAATGACTGTTACATACATTTTATATATTATATTATACACATATTACTTTAACGCGGGCTGTTATTTTTTATATTATATAATTAGACTGATATCATTTAAGTGTTAAAAATACTGCCTCATTCTTGCTTTCTTCAAATTGTTTTATTTGTGTTTTTATGAAGTGCTTACTGTACAAGAAAAAGCTCCATATGTCTTTTGGTTGGCGGAACACAAATCCGTGATTGTGGTACAGCGGCAATTCAGACGTGAGTACAACAAAGATACTCCACATAAGAATAATGTCAGACGATGGCACAAACAGATTATGGGGACCGTTAGTGTACAAAAAGGAAAATCAGCAGGAAAGCCAAGAACATCAGAAGAAGAAGTCGAGAGAGTTCGACAGTCCTGTGTTCAGAGTCCTCAGAGGTCCGTTCCACGCCGCAGTCTACAGTTAGGTCTTCCGAAGTCAACAGTACATGTCATGCGCAAATGATTGAAATTGCATGGCTATAAAATTCAACTCTTGCAGGCAATAAAGTCACAGGAAAAAATTGCTTAGTCTGAATTTGCTGCTACCATGCTACAAAGAATTGACGACGAACCACAATTTCTTGAGAATATGACCTTCTCCGATGAGGCGACGTTCCATGTAAATAGTTGTGTTAATCACAATTGCCGAATTTGGGCCTTGAAAATCCACGTGTGATACTCGGACACATTCGAGATTCTCCTAAGGTGAGCGTTTGGTGCGGTCTTATGCACAATAAGAGTTTTGGTCCATTATTTTTTGTTGAAAAAACGATCAACTCCATTACATACATGGGCAGGTTACAGAATTTCCTACTTCCTCAATTGAAGTAAATGGAAATGGGGTTGCAAATGATCTTTCAACAAGATGGAGCACCGTGCCATTTCACAAACCATGTCCGAGAAGAATTATATAATGGATTTCCATACCGATGGATTGGCAGATTGGCTAAAAGTTCAGATCTTGCTCCATTAAACTTCTATCTTTGGGGCTATTTCAAGAATGAGGTCTATAGTGAAAGAATTGAGAATATCGGCCACCTAAAACAAAGAATCAGACAAGCAATTGCAAGCATTACACGATATGTTCTTGTCAGACTTTGGGCTGAAGTTGAATTTAGCTTAGACCTCTGTCGTGTGGTGAATGGTGCACATATTGAAACTAACTAATGTTATTTGGAAACTGTTTGGGATTTTTAATTAATTAAAAGTACTTTCAATCAATTACACGTAATACTTAGTTCACAGTGAGCTCGTGAAACCCCACCAATCATTCTCGAAAACCCTGTATAAAATCCTTTCTGAAGTTTAGATTCTTCCAAGGGTGCGACACTAAGACTTGCAAAAAAAGTCTTGTTTTTTTATTTTCCCAAAAATGGCTCTAAGGATTTTAATTAAAATACCGTGAATAAAATGTGTATACTGAATTTTATGGGAATAGCCTGTGAATTCCGCTTCCTTCTGAATGACTTATCGACAGCTTGTAAGAGACAAAACGTGCTAAACCGAATATAGGGTAGTTAAATTATATTTGATCCCACTCACGGCCTCTCTTTACTGCGCGAAACAACCGGCAGAGGCGGGCTAAAATCCTTACCTTATAAAAGATGCTGGAAATGAAGACCTTCTGCTCCCGAACAGGCAGCATATATCGTATAAATATTCACGCTCACTCTCCGAAGCTCAGCAGCAGGAATTCTTGTGATTCCTTGCACAATGTTTTCTCTAATTTCCTGTAGCGTGCGAGGATTGGAGCGATACACTTTGTCTTTTAAAGAACCCCATAAATAAAAATCACAACTCGTTAGGTCAGGAGAACGAGAGGGGCCAAAAAACAACACTAATTCTGTCATAAAACACCTCTCTTATTCCATTTAATGATTTGGCAGCCGTATGTGCTGCTGCAGAATCTTGCTGGAACCAAACATACGATTTCTCTTCTTCTGTCAAGCGATTGCAAAATGGCCTCAGAATTAATCTTATGCGAGATTATATTGAGAGGTTAGAAGCAAATAAACTTAATGAGACTGAATATGGCCAAAATGAACATAATTTCAGTAGTACAATTGTACAGAAAGTAACAATGTGTTCTAAGATTAGTAATTTGATGCTGAAAAGTTAGTACAAATAGTCAAATGCACTATAATGGATCAAATCAGGGTATTAAGGTAAATGAAAGAGAAACATTTCCCAATATTCAGCATAAACTAGCAATGCCTGTGTTAAAATCATATATAAATAATGCTAAGAGTATCTGAAATTTGAAACAGTAAGCACTGAATGTAAAGAAAAAAATTCAAACATAGCATTTTCAGAAGTTTTGGGTTTTACAACACATCTGTAATGCAATACAGCAACAAATTTGTCACAAGAAAGCAAAACTCATAACCATTAATAGTTTCACTAGCACATATTATTAACAGAGGCACATGATATAGTAGAAATGTGGCATAACACACATAATAATGTCATTATTATGAGGCAAGGGACAAACTTGAAAGATTACTGTAGTCATATCACGCATACATAATCGAAAATTTTCACAGAAATAACTGAGACACTGCTCACATACATAATATACTTATATTAAGTGTCGCTGACTTGCTGTTACAAGCTCTTTAAGCTGTACTGCCAAATGGGATGATTAAAAATGAAAATAATAAAGCAGGAAACAATGGTTGTTAGGAAAACACATATCACCACATAATAAAACTCACACCAGGCTGCGAGCATTGTCCTCAGACCTATATAACGAAATGAAATGTATCATTCGCAAAAATGCTTAGCAAAGGCACATGTCTTAAATACAAATTAAAACACAGGAAGGAAAAAACCACATACACAGAAAATAAATTGGCAGAAGGTAACGGTGAAAAGATAAAAAGAAGAAAAGAGGGTGGGAGGAGGAATAGAAAATAGAACGGAGAGAAGGAGAGGGAAAGTGAAGGGAATGATGTCGAGAAGCCAACGATTTATGTGACCATGACACCAGAGTTACAAAACGCACAACAAATTGAAATTTGAAAGCCAAAAGAGACATGTAATTTGTTTTTTTTTTTTTTTTTTTTTTTGCTGCGCCAAAGAGAAACCAATACGCCGACCCCTGGAAAAACAATTTGGAATTTCAAACGTAACGGTTTCGTAACGGGGCTAAAATATGCCTCCGTAATGAAACGTGGTATTCAATCCCTCAAAATTTCGGTCACATTACTGCAATCTTAAATAAAAGCTCACATCACATACCCACACACAAAAAATATCCCACAACACATACTTACATTTCTACGTAACTTTATGCACACGCCACGTGGTCAAAATCACAAAACATCACAATACTTACATATTCAGAGCACTCACACACAAAAAAGACACACGGCGCACCTCCATCAAAAATGTTACACCAAAAACACGGCGCCTCCGACAAGAAGGTTACAAACCCGGCGGCTTTCACCAAAAATGTTACATGTTGGGGTTAAGGCCGAAAGGTTACAGGAAAAGGGATTAATTTAATCAGCCCAACACGCACATGGGGGTGGCGTAACTCGCTGGCAGCGAAAGTGCGGGACCTTGGTATGGAATTAAGGGGAAGGCGTGGGTTTTATGCTATACTGAAAAATTAAATAACACACATTACCTTTACATAACTAAGATTTGTTCACAATACTCTGGCGACAGTACGTATTGAACAAAGGAAAAAGGATGGAGGGAGATGCTACTAACCCGTAGACCGGCCACACACACACGTCTGGCTCCAACGAACACTTCCACTAGAGTGACGCTATCTTACACCACTAAACGTGTCTAGCCGAAGCCAGACAGGGCTGACGTCATACCAGACAACTTCAAAAAGATTTTTCCCTTTGGCGTTGTCCTCACCGAAATGAAACACTACCAAGTCGAAATGTTACTAAAGACAGCATACAATGCTACATCTGGTAGCAACAATACAGCACAACACTTCGTCTAGTAATGACAATAAAATTAATAATACGCCACAATAGGGTTTTTTCGACATTAACCGATTCCGAGATATCATTTGTTATTCGTATGAAATTCCAAATACTTGTGTTTTTTTTAACCGCTTAGTCGATGTTATTTTTATCTCGTGGACATGCGAGGAACATAACATTTCAAGGTCATTACATAGCGATCCGGTATTTAAAAGTCTGACAATTGCTTTAACCTACTGTATTCTTATATCTAAAACAAATTCGTAAATCTATAGTGAAAATTTATTTCAATTATCAAGCAGCAGATGGAAGAATGAGCGTTTATAATAATAGTTCGTAGTATATTTCCATTTCTGTTATTTGAGCACAAAAATTATTTTATTTTAAGAAATGTACACTCAGGAAGCATTAATTTTACTTTATTGCTTATCTGTTTCGTATAGAAAAGTAGTAACCAAGTGTAACACAAAGTTCACAATAAATGTCAGGTTGTCAAATCATTTCCGCGACTTCCATAGCCCACTTAAAAATCAAAATGAGTGAAAACTAGGCGAACAATCGAATTGAAAACTCGCGGTTGAACTTCACCAGAGGAAACCAAAGTCGATGACACAATAGTCAATTTTAAGACCATCTGTCCATCATACTACTTCCCACAAATGCACCCAAACGAAGATCTAGCATTGTCGCAATGTTACTTTAAGCAATATGGAGAAATAGTTGTAAACAAAGAACAGAAAACATAAAACAATTATTTTACAGCAAGGAAAGTTTATGGTAAAGGATTGTCAATGAGGAGGAAAATAGTTCCGTAATTTCAAACCGGTCGTAGCTTACGCTTTCTATCATTGAACGAGATGGCTCAGGTGGCAAAGTCTGTGGCCCACGTTCGGGAGGTCTCAGGTTCGCTTCCCGGTGACCCCCTCTCTGACCATGGAGCTTTTTGTGGTTTTCCCTGGCTGCCAAGGCGAATCATGATTTTCCTTTTCCCATTTCCTCTAATTTCACCGCACTTCACGTTTCAGGTATGCGGTCCTTCAGGATCTGCGGTCCTGGCGGTGACGGACAGATGGCGTGGGTGCACACGCGATGGAAAGATTTCTCCGCGTCAGCGCCAGAGTGACTTGTCTCGCCCATAAAGGTCACTGCGTCGCCCTCTTGCGATCCCTAGCCACTGGTGCGCGGATTCAAACTGGAAATTTTAGGAACTTCTGGGTGTCTGTGGATCTGTAGCTTGCGGACCTAGGACTTCCTGCGGCTCCTTCATCTCATCCCTGCCTCCCGGGGGTGTAGCCACAATAGATGACACTGGTAGCAGAGCGCGAGGTTCCCCCCCCCGATCAACACATCCTACGCTATTTATCAATGAACGAGGCTTGAATCACATTATTATTGATAAATATCAGCAAGTACTTCGGTCTCTTTCTACTTCTACCCAAACTTAATAGGACCATGATGTACGTACGATCCGACGGTTCTGCACTTAGGTTTACTTGCTTGGATAAGAAAAACCTCGACATTTTTACTTCCTTTACTACTTAGCCCTATTGCATCCCATCTAACGTTCGATACTAGGATTTCACCGGAAATGCATGTTTTCAAGATCCCTAAATCTTAGAATTGTTTTAGAAACAGGTCTCAGTGTGTATGTGCCTATGAACAGCATAGTTCAGACGCGAAAAGTCGGTTAAACACCAAACTTGGAATTCAGTTCAGCACCCTCTAAGGATGTAGCACGAAGATTGTCAGCAAATCCTCCCTCCAAAACCACCCTAGACACGGAAAAAGTTTCCTTATTTTTTATTTTCTCAAAAATAGCTGTAGCATTATTTTTTATTAGAATGCCATCTATTTATATTTTCATTACATTAAACTGTATATCTCAAATTCCTGGGAATAACCCCTCAAGTCCTCTTAATTCTGAATGACTTTTGTAAAAATCGTAAGAGATAGACGAAATTTTACTACGCAAAGTTTGTAGATCTCCTTAAAGCACAAAGTTTATGTGAAATTACTTTTTTGTGGCGTCACCATTTGCGAGATATTTTTTGTTATTAGTTTTCATTTTTAAAACTGTTTCAAGTGATAAGCCGCCATTTGTTATTTTCTGGTGGTCATGCAAAAAGAACGTATTTTCAAAGTCAATGCACAGCAATAGATTTAAATTATCGCTTAAGCCTACTATATTTCTCTTGTATCTGTAACGAAATGTATAATTAAAACAATTCTGAAATCTTTACATGAAACAGATAGAAGAACATTTTGTAGAATAATGGTCATATGTTGTAACGAAAGATACGTTTCTAACTTGTAGAACTAAAATTGCACAATGTGCTCTATCAGTTGCAACGATTGCTCCATGTGCTTTAGCCACTCAGCACCACAATATAAAGAAGCATGCACATATTCTTGCTTACTGGTGCACAGAGAGAGAGAGAGAGAGAGAGAGAGAGGCGAAAGCGCTCCAACTTGAAACTACTTTTGCCATGCCATTAATGTAATTCACTCTCCAAGGTTAGCAGATCGTGTGCAATATAAATCAGGGGTGTCTATCCGAAGGTACCCGTAAATTATAAGCAGTCTTTTCTGTAAACGGCTATAATTTTTTCTTCCTTTTTAATAAAAATTAGGGCTATTTAAAAGTAATGCACTCGGGAGAATTTTTTTGAGAATGAAGTTATACATTACACATTGTAGCAGTCCTATTTACCATTAGATGCTGGAATGCGGTCTTCTTTCACATAAAGCTCAAGCGTGTTGTTTCCATATTTGTTTCCCCCCATGCTTTGCAAACTGAGAGCGGATGTGTGCTTGGTTCAGTCAATATAGCACATTGCCTAACTGTATTACTTAAACTGTTTCAACATCATATTATTTCTCCGTCACTGATTGAGCATCAAAAATTGGTCACACAGTAAAAAGGGAAGCTCTGTTAGTGAAGCCACTGTTATGATATTGTTTGCAAAAATATAATATACAGTTACTTTATATTCTCGCCTAATGAATTTTCGTCTCACACTGAATACATATTAAACTTTTCGAGGACGCGTCTTGCGTCCAGTTAGGAACGCTGTCTACAAGCAACTGAATTCTACCGCCTGAATTTGTAAATTTCTGTGTTTCAAGTCTCTGATTCGCTAATCCTACTCCAATAGAATACCTTTATTTAACTTAAGCTTTTTTTCTGGTTATTCATTGGTTATTTTAAACTGTCTCAAAAATTACATTATTGCTGCTCCAAGAATTACTAGTAGTATTATTAAACTTTCCAATTCATTATTGCCTCAAGGTTACCTCATTGTTACCTCAACGTTAGCAACTTTTGACCTATATTCTCACAGCTCCTACATTAATAAATTACATAATTCATTCACATAACATATTAAACATGTACACAATTTTAATTTGTTAACTTCCTGGTACCTTATTAGCGAGTTGTTCCACCCCATTGAGCGAGTTGTTTAGAGGTCACGACAATATAAACATTAATACAATGACTATTGCATACATTTTATGTTATTTTATACACATATTGCTTTAAGGCGGGCTGTTATTGAATTTATATATTATATAATTAGACTGAAATCATTTAAGTGTTAAAAATACTGCCTCAGTCTATGCTTACTGCTTTATGTGGAGTAAATCCAGTTTCAGAACTGATTTTAGCATCTTAGGTGTGATTATATCTGTGTAGGTTTTCACGTAGACAAAGAATGAGTTGCAAAGCACGGGAAATAGTTCGAGTTCGAATTCCTGCACTCAGACAGCAAAGCGAAATGTAGGAAAATACGTATACACTGAAAGAAAAAATAACATGTCCCATTTAATCAAAATTCTGCGCCTTCACAGAAGAGCATCGTTTCTTCACACGGGCTTGATGCTCTTTTGGCTGATGAAGTTATGAGCTCCTTAACCAAGAAACAACCACGACACAAGCCAACTTCCTGTGACGCACACACAAAGTTTGTAACTATGAGAACGTAATGACTAAACTATTTAGTTGTTGCTCCCGAACTTTCGCTGGAGAGGAACGGCGAGATTGCTTTTAAATGGCAATTTACAGAACACGGCGACCTCCTTAGCGTTTTGCTGGCACATGCTACTAAATTCTGTTGCCTGTGGCATAGCAGAGTTCCTAAGGTGACCGATGTTATCGTGAATGTTGGCACATAGGGTCGCCAAAGTTTCGTTTTACAGTTCCACCTATGGCACACAGTATTGGGATAGGATATAAGGTCTGGGTCTGACAGTTTTAGAAGAGAAACTTTCAACAGAGTGCTCAAGGTTTTGTTTATCGTTAGAAGTTGACGCACATGTAGGCATGTGACATCATTCTAGGCTTACAAGAGCGCAATCCGCCCAGTCTGTGATTTGGATGAGGACTGGGTACATATTTTGGCGAAATGCGCTCAGTGGGAGAACCAACGAACAACTAAATTCGAAGAAAAATTCTTAAGTCCGTCAAGAAAGAGATTGGCATGTTCGGATCTACTGGCCGACCTGAGGAAGTGGCAAAACATGGGCAATTTCTTGGCTAAAGTGCGCGAAGCTAGGTCAAATTTGTTCAGTTAATCAAAGGTAATTTATCTCTATTCTCCATTTTCTTTTTTGTTTTGTTTTCCTTTTCTGTTGTTTATTTGTCACCGTACTTGTATCTTAAATATGCATGTACGGTCAATGACGCATGCATTAAATACTCGTGTAATAACTTCAATAATTTGAAACCAATAAAGATACCTTATCATCCAACCATCCCATCCCATCCCATCCCATCCCATCCATCCATCTACATGAGCGCTGCCGGGTTATCATGTTATACTTGTCGATGCTTTTTTATTTTAATAGGAGGACTTCCTCCAAGAGGGCTATTAACTTTTCCAAATGCTTAGTAGTATTCTTTGCCTAACTATGTAAATATTAACGTATTTTCATATGAGTTTTAGATTTTATTATCCTGGGGAGCAAAACTGAAGGAATTCTCCAAGCCTGACCGTAGATCACAGTTAGTCTATAGCTCACCTTCGGGAGCACCTATGTTCAAATTTCTTATACCGGCCAGTCTGACCACTGGAAGTTTCACTGTCATGATCCATTGTTTCAAACATAGTTTAAAGTAAATAGACTTAAATAGTACAGAAAGACAACTAAGCAGTGAAAGACACTTGTCATCATCCCAATCACCTCCACCTACGAGGTTTGAGTCGTTTCGGTGCTCCTTTTACTCACTTCTCTTCATTCTGGGCTGTCCTACTGATCTTCCTTCGGTTTGCATTAGCCTATTTGGCTGCATAGCTGTGTTAGTCTTTGTAGATAGCCTTTCCATCTATAACTTTTTCCATCGCGTTTTCATTTATATTTTGGAATTAGTTTAGCGCCGTCTGTCTTCACTTCTTGTTTGGTCCAGTAGCAGACACTCTTTTACTGCAAGTTTCTTTTTACGGTAGTGCTTTATTTTTATCCCCTTCCTGTGAATACTGTCATGGTGGAAAGTTGAATTTCCTGCTTTCAGTGCTGGTAACCTAACCTACCTGTGTGTTTTGTCTATTTTACTGCATGTGTGAGAAGGAATTATATTAAATACTCTAACTTTTGATATATTTATTATTTCAGACATGGATTATAATCATATTTAATAGTTGAATTTTATGATTTAGATATTACCTAGATCTTTATTTTCTTTCTATTTGTTAATATTTACTTAAGTCTTAATTCATACAAGAGCTGTAAGTTATTGAATATTTAAGGTCAACATCCTGGCGTGGATTTGTTATCTTAGCCAACAATGTTATGCTAGTGACATGGTTACTGTTAACATCAGGTTCAAGAGCGGTTATTAATTCATTTTATTTTCGTGTATAGGTTAAACAACGGAGAGGGACACCTCGCAGACTTAGACGTACTTAGATCCATTACGGATACCAGTCCCAGGAGAAAGGGATGAAGTGAAGGAACCACAGGAGGCGACAGACCACAGAGACCCACGGAATGCCCTAACAATTCCAGATTCGAATACCCGTACCACTGCTGGAACTTCCTAGAGAAGGTGATGAATGACCCGTCGACCAAGTAGCCCTTTAGTGAACAGGCATCCGCGCCATCTGTCCGGCACCACCATAAAGCACGAAACCTTGCAGTACATCTGAAAGATGAGAACGAAACGTAATGAAAGGGAAATAAGGGAAAGGAAGTCGTGATAGATGAGAAACTGCCCCAGCATTCGCATACTAATCCGTAAAATACAAGAAAAACCTGACAGAGTTGGCGGTCGACGGTAATCGACCCAAGGACTTCCCGAATGTGAGCCATCTCGCTTGGTAAATGTTATTTGCATTGTTCAGTACCGTCGAAAAAATCTGATGTGTTACACTCACAGGACTATTTTTACAAGAGCTGCTTGCTATGTGCAGTATTCCATTCTCTGTGCATTACCAGGTCAAAAAAATGAATGACGAATTCCCATTTGAGAAAAGTATAAGTATTGAAAAATTTAAGGGAATAACAAGCAATATATCGAAAATGGTTCACTCAACAACAAAAATGTATATGACATAAATTGTGTATTTTAATGGGATCTACATTTTTGTGTGGTAAAATTTTCTCTATCTCTTATGGTTTACCAGTTATGTAAATGTCGTTCACAATGAAGAATACTTTTGGAGACATTCCCAGAAAATTCAACATATACATTTTATTTGTCATAAAAGTATCTTAAATATATAATATTTTAATCCAAATCGTTGGAGCCATTTTTGAGAAAATTACAATTTTCGAAAAATTTTCCATATAAAGGGTAGTCTGGGGTTGGGGATTTTCTTGAAAACCTTTGAGTCGCATCTCTGGAAGATACTGAGCCTAAATACCAAATTTGGTGTTTATCCGACTGTTCGTTTCTGAGTCATGCAGTTCACAGACACACAGACACGCACACGGAAATGTTTCCAAAAACGCTTTTTGTAGATTCAGGGGGTCTCAAAACATATATTTCCGGTGAAATCTCGGTATCGAATTTTTGGGTGGAATACAATACTTCCCCTACTTACTGTACGTAGTAGAGAAAGTAAAAATGGTATACACATACGTTAAGTGTATTGGAGAATGTCGGCAGTGGGTAATACTCTCGTATATTCAATCCCTTCCTTGTATCGCAATACAATATTGTTGCATGGTCGTAACTGTATCATAGCATATTGCGATATGAGTGTGGGAAATGCGTTGTTGCAGAATCGAGGAATACGTTGAAAAGACGAGACGAAGTAGAGTCACTTCTATTCCAAGATACTCGTATACATCTCACACATGAATTTTTTTCTTTCTCTACTACGTATAGTAAGTAGGGGAAGTATTGCATTCCACCCAAAAATTCGATACCGAGATTTCACCGGAAATACATGTTTTGAGACCTCCTGAATCCAAAAAAAAGCATTTTTGGAAACATGTCCGTGTGTGTGTCTGTGTGTGTGTGTGTGTGTGTGTCAGTGTGTGTGTCTGTGAACAGCATAACTCAAAAACGAACAGTCGGATAAACACCAAACTTGGTATTTAGGTTCAGTATCCTCCAAGGATGCGACACGAAGGTTTTCGAGAAAATCCCCCCACCCCAGACTACCCTTTACATGGAACATTTTTCGAAAATTTTAATTTTCTCAAAAATGGCTCCAACGATTTTGATTAAAATATCATATATTTAGGATACTTAATGACAAATAAAATTTGAATTTTCTGGGAATGTCTCCAAAAGTATTCTTCATTGTGAACGACTTTTGCATAACTGGTAAACCATAAGAGATAGACAAAATTTTACTACACAAAAAATGTAGATTGCGTTAAAATACACAACTTATGTCATATACATTTCTTTTGTTGAGTGAACCGTTTTCGAGATATTGCTTGTTATTTCCTTAAATTTTCCAATACTTATACTTTTTCTCAAATTCGTTATTCATTTTTTTATGTCCTGGACATGCAAAGAGAATGGAATGCGCCACATAGCAACCAGCGTTAAAATATTTGACTATCGCTTAAAAGCTACCATATTCCCCTTGCATCTACAAGAAAATTAGCAATAAGATTAACACCTCGATATCTCGATTAACATGAAGCATATGGAGAATAAGCGTTTTTAAAAATAGTTTGTACAAGAGTAGAGAAAGTCATGTGAGTGTAACACATCAGATTTTTTTCTTTATTTTTTGCACGTTCATGTGCTTTCGGATTTCCGCTAACGCAATGCTGCCAATTCAACAGCTATAACAAATTCGATGTCTTAGTAAGATAGGCACTACAATTAAGGAAGCTTTGAGACAATTGTTTGATTGTTGAAGCCCTGACTCAAAATGGGTTGAAAATTACAGTTAGTTTTCAATAATGTTTAAAATCACGTTATTTCTTCTGTTCAAAGTGCGATATTCACTGTAATGTGTTATTACTGGTTATTAAAAATATTTACACGTCTGTAAAAAATGTCAAAGATTGCCAAAATTCATACAAACACATTTTAGTGTTATTAAGCACAAAAACCTTTCTGGATTAATTCTAATGTTGCTTTTATAAATATACGATCTCTTTAAGCATGTCATACTCAGGTTTAAGTGTCTGTCTATTAGGCTTGCTTCCTATAACATTGTAGTAAAAAAATCCAATATATTACACTCGCATGACTTTCTCTACTCTTGTACAAACTATTTTTACAAATGATTATTCTCCATATGCTTCATGCTTCGAGGTATCGAGATGTTAATCTTGTTGCTAATGTTGTTGTAGATCCAAGGGGAACTGGTAGGCTTTAAGCGATAGTCAAATATTTTAGGAACTGCTTGCTATGTGCAGTATTCCATTCTCTTTGCATTACCAGGACAAAAAAAGAATAACGAATTTCCATTTGAGAAAAAGTATAAGTATTGGAAAATTTAAGGGAATAACAATCAATATCTCGAAAATGGTTCACTTAACAAAAAAATTTATATGACATCAATTGTCTATTTTAACGCGATCTACATTTTTTCTGTAGTAAAAATTTGTCTATTTCGTATGGCTCACCAGTTATGCAAAAGTCGTTCACAATGAAGAATATTTTTGTAGATATTTCCAAAAAATTCGAGATATACATTTCATTTGTCATGTAAATATCTTAAACATGTGATATTTTAATCAAAATCGTTAGAGCCATTTTTGAGAGAATTAAAAATTTCTAAAAGTGTTCCATGTAAAGGGTAATCTGGGGTGGAGGATTTTGTTGAAAACCTTTGTGCCGCATCTCTGGAAGATACTGAACCTAAGTGCCAAGTTTGGTGTTTATCCGACTGTTCGTTTCTGAGTGTAGCTGTTCACAGACACACAGACATACAAACACACACACGGACATGTTTCCAAAAATGATTCTTTTTTGATTCAGGGTGTCTCAAATCATGTATTTCCGGTGAAATCTCGGTATCGAATTTTTGGGTGGAATACAATACTTCCCCTATACTATACGTAGTAGAGAAAGTAGAAAGATCAAGTCTTGCCTTGAACAAACCATTCAGGATGGAGCAAAGGAGCAAAGAAAGAAGGAGCAGGAATGCTCGCATATGCAATAAATGCTTTTCAACCACTAAGTCATAAATAGTGTTAATTAGCGCTATAATTGTTAAACACTCTTTTCTCGGGTTTTTATTTGTTGCCTCATTCTCGTTTTCAAATTGTTCCACACGATGCACTTTCAGAATTAAACTCATTAAAACTTTGTATACCTCCTTGTTAATGAAAGCATAAAAGAATAATGAAACGAATTTGTGTGAACATGCTTAGTTTTGACGTTATTAAACATTAATGTTCATATTGTGTAAATTTTTAAGCAAGAAATTGAAGTCCAATATTTAATTTTTTATTTTCTCACAAACTGGTGGGATAATTAAAAAAATACATCACTACAATTTATTAATACAGTACAAGAGAGTTTAATAATCAAATATTTTTATTCCAAAAATAATTGCATTGCATGGAGCAATTTTAAAAATAGTAAAAAGTATATAGAGATTAATATCTCTGAAACTAATTTACAAATGTGATTGAAATTTGGTCTACATATTAGGCATTAAACACTGATAGACGTAATAAAATTTAAAATAAATTGAGTAGAAATTATGGTTATTTTAAATTTCACCGAAGGATTTCCTTAGGCTTCAAGGTATTTTACATCCCGCCCTAGTATATAGGTATATTGTATGCTATTGCAGCTACCAAATTGATGTTGGCAGACGTGGGTTTCCTTGGAAACCAATTCCTGTGTTGCAATTCTAAATCTCACTGTGTGTAAATATCATCAGGAAGACTAGAAAACACACGATCTGTAAAAGTGTTTCATAACATTTTCATACTAGCATTGTGATTTAACGATAATTGTTACTGCCACACATTTTCTAGAATCTTGAGTGTAATAAGGCATGCGTACTTTTGTAAAGTTCTAAAAATCATAAAGCGTTTTTCCTCGTGTAACCAATCGCTTCCGTGTTTTTTTTTCTGATTTTGTTAAAACATACCTTTCATTGTCTCATTCATTTAAGAGCTGCTACTGCAGTTGTACTTCCGATCCTGCTAAGAGAATTTCGTCATCAGCAACCTTTGCTCCTTAGTTTACATTACCTTTTTATGTTCTAATTGCATTCCCCGGAAGTTGTCAATGTGTAGTTATTAAATATCCGTGCTTTAAAGTTCATTTTCGTATAACTGCATTTAGGTGCTACGAGTGCCCTATTTATTTTAAAGCTCCTTGAATTTGGTTCGATCTGCTTTATCAAAAGGTGTTGTGTATTCAATAAAGAACGTCTACACTGGTTTATTAAATTCTCACTGTTATTCCATTATACTTTGAATGAGAAACACTTCATATAAGCAGGTCCCCATTCTTCTGCAGTCTGTTTGTCAGACCAAACAAAGAAGCTACTGTATTTGACAGTCGAGGTGAAATGATGCTTTAATAGGGCTTATGTACTTGTCGACATGGCTTGACTGCATTAATTGCTACATTCATTGATGTTCTTTCCTATGTATTTCCTATGCTTTCCTATGCTTATAGCTCTTTCTCCAGCATTCTCTTTAAAATATCAGCAAAGACTCTAAAAAGGTATGGTAGCGGCATTTATTATGTACTTAATATTACAGTAATTACGTAACACAGTCACATGGGCCAAAATACCGTACATGCTCTCTAGAAAAAGATTTGATTTGTTAATCCATACACATATAACGAAAAATACTCTGATCACATACACACACGCACACATATAAATACTTTAGTACCAAATACACTTAAACAATATTTACACAAATACCTTACATTTTTATACACGTACTTCCATTAAGTATGTGCCCAAGCTTGGCCAGTTTTGGCTGCTTAGAATCCTGTCCCAGTATGCAGTCCTTCCATCTGTCCTTCCATCTGTTGGAAGCCGAAAACACTTCCGGTAATAATTTTTTTTCCTAGCGCTCTCCGTGTACACGCATGCTGCCAAAATATACCAGTCTTCCTGTTCCTCGCATAATGGGCAAATCCTCCTATCGGCATCGTCAACGATCTTACGAGTTTTCTACCCTCAAAATTTAAGCCACGCTATTCCCATCCTCTATTTCATACTCAATTCCAAAATATATGTTGCCTTACCCCATCCAATTTTTATTTCATTTTGTAGCTCCACTACTGATCTTTGTTTTAATTCGGATACTATTTCCTTCATGTTTATATAATATAGTAATTTTTTCCTTTTTTTCATGGTACTGTATCTGTTTCCACTAACCCTTTGCCAGTTATCGTTTAATCCATGTTGTAGCCCCCCCCTCATCGTTTTAGATACTCTATTATTCATTTGATGACTATAACATATTGTTTTACGAGATTTTGGTACAGTCTATAACAATTCATTCCAGCGGATGGTACAGTCAGTGACTAGTCGACCAATGGCATCTGTTTGGCATCAGTCACTACATGTGCTTAAATCCATGCGATATCTATAGCTATCTATCGGGATGGCCAGTTATGCTGCATGAACTGGCTAAGTCCACTTTCAGGCTTCAGTAAGCATATAAATTCATACAAATACAATAGGATGGTCTAATAATGCGACTATGCAAATAAGGCCATTGGATTCAACTCCTTCATACACTGAAACAGTTTTAGATACGACTGTATCGTAATTGGTTATTAATTTTTTCTTCTTCTTTCTTGTTCTAATTATATATGGAGTATCAAATGAACTAGACTGAAATAATTTCAATAGCTGTGGAGAATCCTTATACAGGCAATTGAAGATAGAAAATTCTTGGTAAACGAATATGTA
This sequence comes from Deroplatys truncata, assembly GCA_030765065.1. NCBI lineage: Eukaryota > Metazoa > Arthropoda > Insecta > Mantodea > Mantidae > Deroplatys > Deroplatys truncata. Next base: position 211,160,928 of record CM060978.1, on the reverse strand, counting down.
TGTGTGTATACACATACGTTCAACAAAATAAATAATATAAGTAATACATAAATCAAATAAAAACGCAATTCTATGGTATTGGCAATTGAAACCGATAAATCGGTATAAAACAGTAAACGTAATCATTTGGCAGTACACCACTGAACAACGCTTTACTTGCAGTACAATGTCCAGACGCAGCTCTCTAAATTGATCGTGTGGCCTAACGCATATCTCAAGACACGTGTACGAAACGTTATTATCTATTCCTGTGGAACGGTTTTGTTATTAAGATGATAGACTCAAGGAATGTATTCCGACTGTTAAGTGAAATTTCCTTGTAGGGCTCACTCGGTTATTATTCTATCTGTGAGTTCAAATTAAGAATACAGTGACATACTCTCCTTTAGAAACTTCAACACGTAGCTTTAAAAATGGAACAGGGAGAGCATATATTTCATCTGGAATTATTCGTCCAATATCGCTCTAACTTTCCTTTTCTTTCTGTGTTTCTTCTTCTTCTTTTTTTTTTTTTTTTTTTTTTTGTTAATTATTTCTTTAATCCCCTATATAAGACTACAGAATGTTACAATTTAACCGATAAACTTTCAGTGGTTACAGAGGAGATTAGGCGCCCACCTTAATATAGTACACTTATAGTCTTTGAATTCATGGTTGTTTGCAGTGGATCACTGCTAATACTTCCCTGAGTTGCTGTAATTGTGGACTGGCCATGTTCAAACATTCCACGTGGATACCGCCCTAGTATGTGCTTAAACTTTGAAGCAAACACGAGAAATTAAATTAGATTCACTACAAATGTACGCCATCCATGTGTATGGTTTGAAAAAAATGTTTATTCGCTTGTACAGGGTTTAAACAAGCATTACGAGATTGATCGCCGAGCACACCAATAGCTGCGCTTCTATTATACCTAACTATTGTTTGTCTCTTTGATACGTATGATTCTCCATGTAGTGGAGGTGTCAGTGGTGCAGCACTCTTTGCTGACGGAGGATTTTTCCAGGGAAAGCGAAGCTCATAACTTGGAAAATACCACATTTGTAGCTATTTCTGTACTTGTGAAAGAGAAATTAACTATTTTAGAGTGAAAATTAGTACCGCATCCGTATTAAGCCTTAATTTTTTGCATGAATCAACATGAATATTCAAATAAAAAATTATTACGTCATTTCAAAGTTTATCGTCACAAACCATGGGTGTCCTGTACCAAGGTGTTCCTATACCACCCCTCTGTAACCCCTGAAAGTTTGTCGGTTGAATTCTGTAACACTTACGTATTTCAAAATGACTGCCCATCATACCTGAGATATTAATTGAAACACCTGGAGCAGTGCCAGCCAACTGAATACTCTGCGAGTCCGCGAGCAAGTCTCCTCTTGCTTCCGGATCTCAGTAAGCTGAGCGAGAAATGTAGAGAAGGTGAGACAAAGTTATTGTTAGCAAAGGAGTAAGGCGAGTTTTGCTGTACTTTGTACCTATGGGGTTTAAACCAAAGCTGCGCTTCCGCCCTCCCCTCACACTCCTTGGCTACGAATCTCCGAAGCGGTGTTATGTCACATGACTATGATACTTGCATATAATTGAGTTGGCTTACTCTGCCCTTGAGGTTTGTGTGTCTTGCGGGATATCCCGCTACTCAAAAAGTACGGCTTTACTGGCCACGTAAAGCAAAGCAAACATGGAGCAAGAAGGAAATTTAAGACATGATAAAGGAATACAGTATGGGAACTAAGGACAAAACAAAAATAAATTATTAGAAATGGAGAAATATAGCATAATTAAACTAAAACAAAGTAAAATAAAGAAGATGTACAAAAATCAAGGTGCTTGTAATGAGAAAAACGGAGAAGGAAATTACAGGAAAAGGAATTAGGCAGAAGATGACAATCTAATGTGAAACTTTCACGTGTGTTTCTCTACCCATACAAATAACCTCCATACCTGCTCTGCAAATAATTCATTTAAAGCATATTTTTCTCTGTTAATCCAGACAAATGTTTACCAGTTAAGTTATATTATGATTAGAAGTGATTTTAGACTGAGACAGCACTCAACATTTAATCGTGACAATACTCTAGCCATAATAGTACGTAATCTGTGAATGAGCTCGCGAGAAACAGAAAGTAAGTTGCTTACTGTTTCAGGAGTGTTTAACACGTGGAAATTTTCGATTAAGCAAGAGCATACACTTCACAAAATGTTACATATCAGAAATATTGCATACGACATTAATAGGATATTCCATCGTAACATACACTTTGGCTGAAGTAGAATATTTGCTTTATCTTAAGGTTTCGCAGTTGTTTAACTTTCAATGGGAATGAAGAGTGTTTCAAAAGCTCATAGGCTATGAGCATAAAATTCAATGTTATTAATGATTCCAACAGAAATACTTAGAGCCAGTTTTGAGTAAATAAAGTCAAGGGATGTTTGGTTCTTTGTTCAGAATGCAGTATTGTTTATGAATACGATAAGACGTACCCGAAAGCAAAATAATTCTGAAAACTATGTTGATAGAGTTAGAAATGTCTTACAGAAGAATATATTAAAAATACAAGTAATGTTCTATAAATTAATGGTTCCAGCTTCTCCTGCTCACTCAGAAACTTGGGCATTGTAAAGATTGTAGTAATAACTCCGAAATGAAATGATTGATATTTACGTCATAGGTTGCACGTTAAACATACCTATATGCGAAATTTCTAATATCCACAATTTCGGTCCAATTTATTGGAATAATACACTAAACACAGTTTAATATACACTATGTTCAGGAAATTTCGTGCACAAAGTTAAATCATTTTCCGAGATTTTAATTATTTTATTTCTTTTAAATGTTTTCAAACATTACCACATAAGATGCGATTATTATTTTAAATTAATATTTTATAGTTAATCTCTTTGATAGTATATTACTAAACTGTAGAAACGATTTTTTAAAATGCAAAAAATAAACAAAATAAGTTCCTAATAGGAGGCTTTAATTTTAGGCTTAAAGGTTTGCACAGTAAGTATTATTGTTTAATAGAATCACAACTAAGTATATTAACAAAATATCAACAAGAAAAGGATAAACTTTTTATCCATCTATTTATAAGGAGTATACAAAATAATTTACCCCGAAAAGTACATTGTGTAGGACAATTTGAAAATAATAACGTGCCGAAACATTAAAAACCAAAAAAAAAGAGTTTAAAAACTATAACACTAAAATAACACTATTTCCGATTTTATGCTGTTTGATGATGTTCAAAAAGCATTTAGTGCAGACACAGGCCTCTATTCCTGAGGCCTCTATTGAATGTCCTTTATACTAAATTCTTATGGAAAGCTAGACTGAAAAATATACTTTGACATATTTCGAGAAGTTGCACAGCAAAACAGCTACATACAACTAAAGTAGACGATTTGCAGTGTTTAATAATCTTAAATCCATATTTATGAACCTTGGCAATTTTTGGAACTTTTCTCCGGATGCCTAGGCTTAAAAAACTTCATTTTATCAGATTTAGAAGTTATTCCAGTAAACGATAACCTACTGGATTATAAAATAACTGGAAACATTTGGAAAACAGCAAAAATGAACAATATTGTATTACTAAGTGACAGGCGAGAGAGATTTTGACAGACCACGCTAAAGATGTCTCGATCAAAAATAGTGCTTCCCGTTTAATAGAACAACTTTTTCTACCATTTGATGTTTTCACTACCATTCAATGTTTATTGTTATGCGATTCCAGTTCTATTCCTAATAAATGAAAGCGATTTCATTAGTTACACCTATCAATTGCAATCACATTTGTTACACCTTTCATAATTAGGAAATATAAGCAAATAAAATAGAGTTAAAATTATCCAATGTAATACACTTAATTCCACAACGTTACCAAAAAATACATTAAAACAAGTTTTAATTACTTCCGAAGATATAATTCGATTTTTACTTTATCCGCCTCATATATAGTAGGTACAGAAAATATTTTAATCCATCCAAAAAAATCGATATCGAGTTTTCACCAGAAATATAAGATTTGAGCCCGCTAATTCCAAAGAAATATATTTTTAGAAAAGGGTGCGCGCGTGCGTCATTCGCAAGGAATTTTATATATTTTTTTTATAATTGATAAATGTTAAGCGTTAGACGAAAACGTATCTTACAATAAATGTAAAACACTTTAAAACACATAGTTTATTCGAAATTATGCGTATGTTTCATAATCCATTTCCAAGTTATGCATTATTATTGGTTCGAGCTGTTCAATACTTTGTCATTGTTTTTAAGTCCTGTAGATATTCGGCTGTTTCTCGCAATTACATTGAAAGAGAGTGGAATTTTAAGACTAGCGTACAGCACACATTTGACTAGTCATGTTCCTGTGTAATGAGATATTTTTGCAAAGGTTTATCTAGGTTAAAATGAAAACATAGAAAAATAAGCTTTCATAAGCATAATTTTTATACTCTGTAATAACGCATAGAGGGTAGAGAAAGTCATACGAAGGTGACATAAGGTTTTTAAAGTTTTTATTTAGGGTTAAATATTTCCTTTTAAAATTTAGTTAGGCAGGTCCCATACCTAAACATTTCAGGCTTATCCAGGTGACAATGAACGGTTGCTTGAAATGTCGAGTCTTCACTTTATAGCGTCTAAAGTTGCCTGATTAAACTATGCACGCGCATGGTTTTGTAAAACCGCCCTTCTTTAGAATACCCATAAGGATTTCGATATGGAATTTTAGGGTTTAATGCAATACTTGCTTTAGTTTAAGCACAAGTAGGAAAATTATAAAGTTGAGCAAAAAGCAATTTTTATTATGAAATTACAATAAATAAAAGGTTAGGCCATTAAATAGTAAAGCAGAAACATGTAAAAAACGCTGAATGCTGTTAACGCCGTAGGACATAATTAAGCCAAATGTTTTAATAAATATTCCAAGAACCCTAATGCATTAAATAACAAGTTTTATGGAAGGTTAGCATTTGGAATAAAGCAGCAGAAAGCGAGGCGTGGCATTTCCAAGTTGGTCACCATGGTGACGGGTTTGTTGCTTTTCTCCGGGGGGTGGTAGGCCAGTTGTGTCATGTTTTCTTCATACGTATGAATTGTAAAATAAAAATATTTATAAAAATAGAAAATACTGCTAATAGTATTAACAGCTTCGTCAAATAAAGAGGAGAATTGAAAAACAAGGCGCTATATGTTTAAACGTTTAATAATAACGAGGAAAGAAATATGGCTTTTTAACACGTAATAGTTCTTTTGGTATTTCCTCACCAAACAGGATCGAACAATTATGATGAGGAATAATTTTATTTAAACTTCTCTTTTTCGTTTCATTGTTTTGGACCTTTTATCACACCATTCTTGCTAAAAAATGTTTATCTATTTATTCTACAATAAGTTAAATTTATTTTGCTCACATTAACACAAACAATTTTATTACTTTCATTTATTTTTTTTCTTTCCGTGGTATTAATCTATGCTAATTATAGGAGTATTATATTTCACCTAAAATTTCACATAAAAACTGAGGAGGTCCCTGAACGTATAAAAATACTTTATAATACTGTGTAGGTGTGTTAACTGTAACTGAAAATGAAAATTCGGTTAAATACTAAACTTGATATTCTTGTTCAGCAACTTCTTATACCTCTAGTTCCCGAGGTCGCGGGTTCAAACCCGGCGGAGGGCGATGGATTTTTTCGGGCGTAAAATCCTTAGCATGGTCCCATGTCGTAAATTTACGGCACGTAAAGCAACCTCAAGCCTGACAAAGAGACCTCTGAGCAAAGTTTACGGTCTTTCACGCCCCATATAGAATGGGACGCTAAGGACCATAGTAGTTAAAGAGCGTCCATAAATAAAACTCAATTTAATTTAATTTTAATTTAACTTCTTATACGAGTGTATAGTGTGTAAAATATACACAGAGACAGGAAAACAGGTTACAAATATCAAACCTCGTGTTTAAGTCCAAAGTCATTTTATGTACGTGTGTGTTTGTGTATGTAAGTATGTAAGCATACCTAGAAATTAAAATAAAGTGAAGTCAAAACGTACTATTTGCACAAAATATCTTTGTGTGTATACCCATAACCAAAAACAGAAAATGAAAAGTCAGATAAATCAAAACTTCATATTTAAGTCCATCTTCATTCAAGGATATCAGGCGGAAATTTAGAAGAAATAAATCCCCACGCTCAAATAACAGTTCAGCTGAAAACAAAATCCTAATTATTTATTTGGAAAAATGACTAACATTTTTATTAATATGCGACACGTTACATGATAATTAGAATGGTATACCCTGAATTTTCTATGAATATTCTAAAAATTCACCATCACTAATATTTAACTGAAAACCATAAGCTACAGATGAAAAATAACTACAGAAAAATATTGAACTCATCAAAATACAAAAATTCCATGAAACAACTACAATTTTGTGTACGATTTTATAGACTTTTATTAGTCTTTACTAGATATTTCCTGTTATTCGTTTGAGTTTTCCAGTATTTTAGGCAATACATGTTAGTGAATTATAAGCGTGTTTTTACTTTTTCTACTACGTATAGTAGGTAGGGGAAGTATTGCATTCCACCCAAAATTTCTAATTTGAGATTTCACCGGAAATGCTTGTTTTGAATACAAATAAAGCATTTTTGGAAACATGCCCGTGTGTGGGGGGGTTAAATAAAGTCGGATAAATATCAAACTTGGTACTCGAGTTTACTATCTTCCAAGGATGTGACAGGAAGATTTTCAAGAAAATCCCCCACTCAAAACTACCTTTACATGGAACATTTTTCTAAAATTTTGATTTTCTCAAAAATGGCTCAAGCGATATTGATTAAAATATCATATATTTTAGATATTTTATGGCAAATGAAATGTATATCTTCTGTAATTTTCTGAGAATGTCCCAAAAAGCCCTCTTCATTCTGACTTTCGCATAACTGATAAGCCCTAAGAGATAGACAAACTTTTACTACACAAAAAAATGTGGATCTCGTTAAAACACACAGTTTATGTCATATAATTTTTTGGGGAGTAAACCATTTCCGAGATATTCCTTGTTATTTGTTTGAATTTTCGAATACTCATACTTTTTCTCTAATGGGAATGCGTTATTATTTTTTTTAAATGTCCTGGGCATCCAAAGAGAATTGAATATTCCACATAGCAACCAGCTCTTAAAAGATTTGACTATGTTTAAAGCCCTTTAATCCCCTTGCACCTACAATAAAATTAGCAATAAGATTAACATCTCATATTTCGATTAACATGAAATAGATGGAGAATAAGCATTTGTAAAAATAGTTTGTACAAGAGTAGAGAAAAAAAATTGAGTTTTATTTATGAACGCTCTTTAACTGCTGTAGTCCTTAGCGTCCCGTTCTATATTGAGGCAGTATTTTTAACACTTAAATAATTCCAGTTTAATTATATAATATGTAAATTCAATAACAGCCCGCCTTAAAGCAATATGTGTATGTAATAATTTGTAAACTGTAAGTAACAGTCATTGTATATGTTTATATTACTGTATACATGTTCAATAATGTTATGTGAATGTATTACATACTTTAATAATGTAGGAACTGTGAGAATAATAGGTTAAAAGTTTGCTAACAATGAGGTAACAATGAGATAACCTTGAGGCAATAATGAATTTGAAAGTTAAATGCTACTTGTAATTCTTGGAAGCAGTAATGTAATTTTTCGGACAGTTTATAAAATAGCCAATCAACAACCAGAAAAAGATTTAGTTAAATGAAGGTATTCTATTGGACTAGGATTAGCCAATAAGAAACTGAGATAGGGCAAATTGTACAAATTCAGAATTCAGTTGGTTGTAGACAGTGTTCCTAACCGGACGCGAGATGAGTCATCGAGAAATTTAAATGTATTTGTGTGAGACGAAAAATAGTTTACGTGTTAAAAAGTGCAAGTAATTAATAAAAAAATCTCACAGCTCTCTATATCAGTGAAGTGTTATTTAAATTGTGTCAAGGATTAATAAATGTAGTGAAGTAAAAATGATAATCTGTGTAAGCCTACATTCTTAGCCTCACTACTCCCTGTAAAGGAATCCATATCTCTAACAATAATACTGACGCAGCCGAAGCAAACATAAATATATAATATTTAAAGAAACAGTCAAATTACAAAGTTAATATTTTTAAATTTGGGACGAAGGTTACCGGGTACTATACGTGCGGTTGCAACTACTTCAAGCTCGGTTCCCCAACAGTTGAACTACAATACAACTCCTACTTCAAATTGGCTTTCCATACGTGGGGCAGAAACTATCTTCTCAATATTGAGCGTGAAGGATCGGCAATTTTGCTCAGAGGCCTCTTTGTGAGGTTTGAGGTTCTTTTACGTGCCGTAAATCTACGACACGGGATCACCGGCTTTACTTCCCTTCCGAAGGAAGCCATGCTAAGGATTTTACGCCCGAAAAAAAATTCCATCCTCCTCCGGCGGGTTTGAACCCGCGACCTTGGGAATCAGAGGCTAGCATGGTAACCACCAACACTTAGAACGACAGAGTAGAGAAATTCACGTGAGTGCAACACATCAGAGTTTTCATTACTGCATGTAAATAATATGCAATATTAAGGCTCGCATATTGGACCTGCTTTTGACACCAGACAGTCATTTTAGCATCAAAAAATGGATTGCTTCCCTAAACACATTGTATCAGTTTATGAGGTATATTTACCATGCACAAAATGCTAGTCATAGTAACTGGCAAATAGTCATTTTAGTACCTAACCATTCCGGTCTATCGCGCAGATTTCATTTTCCATCTACCTGAAGCAAATACTATTCTGTAAATATATACAATGTATTACTTTTAAATTCTCTTTTCTACGTTTAAAATGTTGTCTGAATAACAAATAAATAAACTTTGTTTAAACATTGGTCATATTATGGAATGGTTTTTCGTTTAAATAATCCTAAGTAAAACTCACTATGAATGAGGCCGTAGATTAATTTCTGGTGTCGTATGGAACTTTCGAGTTATCAAGTTGTAAAGCGGTTACTAAAAACAGGTATTCCTTCATAACCGCTAACACTTATACTATAGAGCTATAAGTAACAACATAGCTTCAAATAAATTCGCCAAAAATCTGAAAAAGGATTAGAACGTTTTTAGTTTATAAAACATTTAAGGCAAATAAGATACAGTAAATTTGCGAAGTCAAGCAGCCAGAGGAGGAAATGCTTGGAATGTATCATAAGTAGTACAAGGAGCTGCTGTCGAGGTCAAACAGAGCATGGCCATTAAAAAGGAAGATTTTAATATCATAATAAAAATCCCTTCCTATGACCCTTAAATAAAAAATCTCCGGAAGACACAAGTGAAGTGTTTTGAATTAAATGTGTCCTTGTGTAGTGCAGAAAACGCTATGAACAAATTAAGAAACACATGTTTCGGACATGTGGAAATGGAGAAGAACGGAGTTATTTAAAAAAGAATGGATGAAGAAATACTGAACTGACCAGGTAGAGGGAAAGAAATTGGCTAGAGCATTGGATAAGAAGAAACCACTTCTAGCATATGAGCTGGAGGGTAGTGGGAAAAATATTAGCAACAGAAAGTATATCAAATCGGAGACAAAGGGGAAAGTGGAAAATAGGGAAGAGTAAATCTGCCCTTGAGCAGAATACTGTAATGCAAAAAATTAATAAACTCTGAGTAACCAGAGATTTACTAATTCTAATCCGTGTGTGCAGTATAATGTTTTGGTGAAGAAAATAAAAACTCTTATGTGATATATTCACTTAATTTTCTCTACCCTCTATCGCTTATTAGTGCGTACACAAACTATTCTTAATAAAGGCTGATTTTTGCATATACTTCATATAAATGGAGATACCCCTTTGCAGAAATAGCTACATTACACATTTCGTTATAGATGCAAAGAAAATTGCGATAGTCATATATTTAAGAACTAGATGATATATGCTGGTCTTAAAATTTCGCACTGTTTCCATGCAATCGTGAGAAACAGCTGAATGTTGGCAGGACTAAAAAAATTAACAATTCGAAACGTTAATAGTGAATATCTCAGAAATGGCTTATGCTGCAGAAAAAAAGTTATTTGAAATAAACGTAGTACATTTTCGACTATGACTTAATGTTTGCCAGTTATACAAATTTATTTCGAATGAAGAGAAATTCATAATCTATTCCCAGAAATTCAAGTTATACACTTTATTGGTCATGTAGATAGGTATCCTGAATATATGGTACTTTAATCAAATCGTTAGAGCAATGTTTAAAAAACTAAAAATTTCGAAAAATATAACATGTAAAGGATGGTTTACATGGGCGGATTTTATTGAAGATCTTTGTGTCGCATCTTTGGAAAATATTGAACTTAAATACCAAGTTTAGTAATTATCTGACTTTTCCTTTTTGAGTTATGCTGTTCAAGACACACATGGACCTTTTTCTAATTTTGTTTTGTTCAGGGGATTTTAAAACATATATTTCCGGTGAAATCTCAACATAGAATTTTTGGGTGAAAGAGAATATACTACACACTCCCCTACTCATTATATGTAAGAGAAAGTAATCGTTTTCTAATAACAAAGAAAGAAAAACTAATACTCGTTAAGAAGATGATGCGTTGAAGGAGAATAGTGGAAATATCCACAATACCCAATAAACAAGTGCTTTGAAATAAAATTGATAAAGGCATTTCGTTTTATATTTAATCCCCTGTAAGCTCCCCCATCTGTCTACTCTAGAGTTGGCAGGGGCACAGGGAAAATGACAACCGTTTTGCCAACTCTTCATGCTACACGCTATAAGTTTGCCGGTCTTCCGCTCGATGTTATGTATTCTACGTGATGACAACAGCAGTTTTCAGACTTGCAAATTTCCGCTGAAGATGCACGAAACATCTGCTCATCAGTACCTCCCTGAATCCCTCTGGCTTTCATCTCTTCCTCAAATTTGAGAGAAAAGAAAAAACTTACAAGCAGTTAAAAGTAGGTCATCGCACAGTGCACAAGACACCAAATTTCAGAGTGTTTTGGGGTTTAATAAAATAAGTAAGTCCTCCCACATCACATACAGGAGTACAACCCCTGAATTTTTTGTGTGGCAAAATAAACATAGAAAGGAGTTTTTTAAGTGGGCAAAATTAATCTCCTAATATAAATGTAATAACTTTAGGTTCATAGTTTAAACTGTCTAAAGCATAAATTAATTTTCAAAAGCTTGCATTTTTTACAATGGAATTAAAGAAATATAGTGGAAAAATCTGTAAAATGCTGTTCACGAAAAATTTCATTAACATTTTATAGGTATTCCGTTATTCACGGACGGAGAGTGAAAAAAGATTTTTCACTATTAAAGATTAAAAGAACACGCACGGTAATACGAGGTTTGTATTAAGCGGAAGAGAAATTACAAACCTATCAATTATATCTTTCTTTCGATAATAGTGTTTTTTGATTCACATGAACCATAATAAACCTTCTGTTTATACATTTATTTTACAGACATGGAATATTTTATGGTTGCATTTTACCCTTTAAGTTTTACCTGAGTCTTCCCTTCCATTTGTTAACTACAATTTAATTAATACACTAGTTAAATATGAGCTTACGTTATTGTTTATCTTAAGGTAGAGAAACCACACGTGGATAATCAATCGCCAGTTCACCAACACTGTTAACGTTGGTGGCCTTGCTAATGGAACCACCATGATCAACAGTTGTTAGTCATTAATTTTTTTCCACAATAGTGCCTTTTATCTACTTCCCGCATACTTGGGATGTTGGAATTCTTGCACTCTTGCGATTTGCATTGCTACCTGAAGCAGAAACACGTGCTGGATAATAATTATTTATATATACATATATAATAAACTTAATGAATGAGCATAATAAATACACATAGAATTATTTATACACGTAGCATAAGGAAAGAATTTCAAAAGAGCTAAAACATGCGGAAGGGTAGACAGGAACAAGTACCTGTTAAAAGAGGCGGAAGCTATATCGGCACACATCGCCCTTTAAGAATTCTGCCAGGACGCACGTGCTTAATCGGTCTGCAAAACCACTTGAGCGTAAAAACCAACACTAGAAATGACCGACGGGCAATAAAATATTCCAAATGTAAAATAGAAATTTGCACTAGTCTTGGTAGGAAAGCCGCCAATAAAAATTAAGGGAGGAAAAGAAAACAGCGAATAACCGACGTGTTAAATCACGTGGTTAGGGGACCAAACCAAGTCGCCTAGAAAATGGGCGTCAAATAGAAAAAGATCTTAGACATTTAGGAGTTAGGAGCTGTGAAGGCGAGGTGACACTTTCGCTCCGATCAACACTATGTTAAGACGCTAAGTGTTACACCTCGGACGTAGTGGTCGTCAAAATTATTGTCTACATTATCAAAGTTCACATATAGCGTAAGGCAATTGAGTAAGCAAAAATCACAGGAATCAGCGTTTCATGGCTAGGAGCGACAACTCGTTGGTGAGACGTACTATAGGTGACAGTGGCTAAAACATTAAAACAACTGGAAGTAGTAATCGGCTTGTGTCTTGCATGTGGGTTAGAGGGAAAGCGTGTGAAAGGGAGGCAGTGTTACCTGTTATTGCACGAATAAATGACCAGCAACCAAAGGTCGTCTACTTGCTACCTGCATATTCCTTACTTGAAAACTCCTGAGGTAAGAATCCTTCCCCGGTCCAACATCCTGTCACCACCGTAAAGGGGAAGGAACTCATGAGGAGCTAAGGACCTACAACCAAAACACACGCCCACGCATCCACCCTTAACCAAGCGACACCACCAATCCTACACCATACCGTAGATGTTAGTAAAATGTGTTTAATCCTCCAACTACTGGCATGTATATTTATTGTTGCAAACATACAATATTTTCTTGATAAATTTTACCATTAACCTCTCTTTATTTGTTAATATTTACATTCGATTTACTTCATGCAGCATTTAAATATAACTCTTTGGCACAAGCACCCACGTCACCTTCACTATTTTACTTGGTCAACTCTACCAGGTGTGCCTAATCGATCATCAGTTCGCGGAGGCTTGCGCAGTCAAACTTCATCTGCTTTTGAACAGCTTACAGTGATTAATTTTATTTTCGCATAACACTATTGTTATTCACTATCGTCGAAAGAAGTAGTATACAATACATATGCGTTAAGTGCTTTGACGAAACTCGGAAGTAAAGTAGTCAAACTCTTGCTCGTACTACAGTGATGCATTTACCACACTCGTATTGGAATATGCTATTAGAACACATGGAAAACGACATTTTTACACACACACACACACACACACACACCAAAACGGGTAGTACGCATAGTATGTAAACTGCACACACCAAAGTAATATTGAATTTAAGTCAAGCAGACTGTCAAACGTAAGAGGTAAAAGCAAATATAGTTTTGTTAGAGAAAGACTGGGGTGGGTAGTTGTGCAGCTTTTAGTATTAAGCGTCGTTGACCTTTTAACACTGTTGCTAATAACTTAAGAATGGTATAGTAGAATGCATTCTTATAAAATATTAGCATTTTTTAAATTCCTCTATTTGTACGACAATGTCGGAAGCTTGGAATTGAGAAACAACTGTGACTAGTATTTGATCGTTCTTTCACATAAGCCGTGTGTAAAACAAGATTTGAAAGTAGAATCAGGCTAAAAAATTCAATGACATAGCCGGCATTTGAACCACGGATCCTCCGGTTTCCGTCCGGTTGCTGTAATAATCTGAGCTACCATGGCAACTTGCCTGCACGCCATTAAATTCCCGAACTAACTCGCATCTTTTCCAGTAAACCACAAGGAGATCATAAATTAATTTTCAGATGACATACCCCAATGGTGAATTACAATCTTGTAACTACTTTAAGTTCCGGGCTTCATAATTTAACCTACTATGGACGGACGGAAACCGGAAGATCCGTGGTTCAAATCCCAGCACTGGCATTGCATTTTAACCTGATTTTTTTGCTTTCCAACCTAATGACGTAGGGCTAATCGTGGATTTTATTCACTTTGGCTCTAAATACATGCACGTTCACTCCCGTTCATACTTCTAGATCTCGCGTAATGCAGGGAATGATTTAATTATAAAATGGTGAAAACCCTTCTACATCACATATAGAAATGAAACCCGTGTATTTTTATATGGTAAAAAAAATAGAAAATAGTTTTAGTGACAATGGAAAGGAGTTCTTTAAGTGAATAAAATTCATCTAATATAAATGCAATAACTATAGGTTTATAGTCTAAAGGATTAATTAATTTTAAAAATATGTTTATTATATTGACCCAGTATGTAATTTTAGTATATTTTTAGTGCATGAACGTTTTTAAAAGGAAAACGTCATTAGTTCTGCGTACAATATACGTAAACATTTTATGTGTACGAATTATATATCTGGAGCCAGTGTCTACAAATTACACGCGACCATAGCATTCATTTAAATAGTATACTTGAAATGTAAATGCCATTTCCTGCCCCGTTCCTATGTCAGTCAACTTTTTAACACTGCCTACTAAAAGCCTGAAATATGGACGATTAGTTCAGTACAAAAGAGCGGGGCTAGGAAGAATCAGGCTTTTTGGGTGTGAAATTTGTCTAGAATATTCTCAGAGAACGCAATGAATTTATTGTATGAAAATAAATATCTCAGAAGCTCAAAGGCTTTACTTATCTTCCTAAACATGTTACGTTAAGGATTTATAACACCTGAAAATATCCATCACCCTTCGCGACACCGGCAACTACATAGATAATCATCACTACACTACAGAGAATAGTTTTATTTAGTGTATATATTACAAACAATTTAGAAAACCGGTTTATGTGAGCAATTACTGGTAAATGGAAACACTGTTCCAAATAGACACGTAAACACTGGAAGCGTTTTCTACTCACCAATTTTTCAGCTAAATGTTCACAATTACCATTTATCTTTAGTAAAACTTTCGGTAATTTACACTTTTTTTCAATGGGTAGCCACAGCTTTACCAACTGTACAATCAGGACATATAATTTCGTATCTGCAATATCTACGACGGAAAGTTTTATTGCATGCAAATTGTAGATTTCTTAACCCTTTTTAAACGTAATTCTTCCATTTCTTTCAAAATATAAATATTAACAGCATTGTCATTAAATTAAACAATTCTGATAAAGAAGGTATGAATTAAATTTTTACAGTTTTCTCCTTCCATAAGTTTCCTTTTGATTTCATTATGTGTAAGATAGCTATCCGTTACTTCCTCTAATTTCAGTAAAACTGTACTTTTGTATCGTTCACTTCCCTAATTATTAGATTCCTCCTCTGATATCTCACCAGAAAATAAAGATCATGTACTTTCTCAAACAAGCAAGCGAAGTAATTCATAGCATTATTGAATTCACTAAGGGAAAACTACATCTGTCTTGTCCTGGAGAAGTAATAACATCATAACTATTAAAAAGTCTTTTTTCACTAGATTATTTATTAGATATTTTTGCACGTTTAATTTCCTGAATTATTTTTTCTTATTCATTTTAACTTTCGTCAGAGAATTAGAACCTTTATTTCTTATTTCAGCTGTCTGTTCAAGTTCTGTATTAAACCCCACCTCCATCTTGTACTTACTGAACATTCTTACACTGAGCTTGATGACTTCTCTTCTATTGTAATACACGTAGCACCCAAATATTCAGGACTAGTGCTGCCATCTGTTAAAAAACTCACTTTGGGCCTAATGACCGGTCACCTCTCCCCACATACTAACCAATCCCAGGGCTTCTGCAATTCTCCAAATGCATCCTGGAAGACGTGGTCAGCACCGTCAGCGTTTCTTCTTGGAGCTGCTCAGTCATGTCGTACCAACGGCCTTTCAACCTGATTTATAATCGGGGAAATAGAGCGAAGTCGCAGGGTACCAAATTAGGCGAGTAGTAAGGTTGGAGGACAACAATCATGTTGTTTTTGGTGAAAAAGTTCCTGGTGAACAAGGAAGTGTGTCAGATTACATTCCGTAATGCAGCAGTCAGATATCTTATTGCCGACGCTTCGCACATTTTCAGGGAGCCGTGGCAAAACGCCGCAGTAGTACTTGGAATCGATTGTTTGTTTGGGTGGAATGAATTTTTGTGCTTAATATTGTGGTATACTACTGTGTGGTAGCATAACTCGCAATATGTTTGCTTGTTAATATATTAGCTATGATAATTATCTTAGTGTTTAGGTTGTTACTATTAAATTGTTAATGAAGTTGTACTTACTTCTTGCCACGGCTGTTGTTGTATGGTTTTATGGTAGAGCATGTGTAACTTATCAGAGTCTGGTACGGGAAGGAAGGTAAGTAGTAACAACACTAACGCATGGTTAAATCAGTGAGGAACACAATACTTTCATGACACATGCATTTCCGCTGTAGTAAGAAAGTATATAGTTACTTTAGTAATAATCGAGTTTGTTGGAGCTGTAAAAGATTTCTTACCTCGGAAACGTATCAAACAAAGTATTATTTTTATAAGTTCTCGATTAATAATTGAACTATACATCACACTGTCTAAATTATATCTCGTTTCCCTTGCAATAACTTAGACTTTTAAATTGATATATTTTAACGTTATCACTACATACATTATATGAGGTAATTAGTAACTCCTGCTTCGGAGAGCTTCACTTATGTTCTGCACATCGCCGCACTTTACAACCAACTCACTTTGCCTTGGGAATGCTATAAACTAACCTTCCTGCACTTAAGCATTTATTCTTCTTAAAATCCTCTTGGCTGTGTTCCTTCAGCTTGGAACATTCTCTAAAACTTAACAGGCTACCATTCGCTGTTTCCAGACATGTGACCTCTCTTCAAAAATATTCGTTGAGCTAGCTTGTGATATTCTCCTACACAATGACTCAAGGTTCTGCTATTGTGTCATTCCCCCTACAAGTCGGTTTGCCTGAAACCTAATTCTAACAAAACATGTTCTTTGTCTGCTTTTAAAAAGTGTCCTACAACTCCAACTGCACTCCTACACACACACATCATATAACTTATACTTAATATCTACTTACATAACAAGTATTCTGCTTATTACTATTATTTTACATTATTATTAATATGTTTATATATAATGACCATAGTTACTGTCTCAATATTCCCTTTAGCACCAAAGAAAACGTGAAGAACATGCTCTTAATCTGATCTTCACTTCTCTTACCTTTTATGGTCTGGCTGAAATTAGGCTCGTCTTGGGAGGATTGTTTTTTTTTGTCTCATGATCGTATCCGTAAGTCGAAGTCTCATAGCCTTCGATGACTTTCGACAAGAATGTTGGGTCATTGGATACGACTTGAGTAAGCTCCCTGAAACCTTCAACATGCTGCGCCTTCTGATCGGAAGACAAAATCCTCGGAACAAATTGTGCAGCGACACGATCATGAGTCAAATTTCGTTGGCATGTCCCACAACCAACTCCTACTTCATCAGCAAAGTCATTAATGTTTCGCATAACAGCGAGCTGTTTAACTTTGGTAACCATGCCGGGCGTTGTGCAGCTATGAGCCTTCCCGTGTGGTTATTGTCTTCAATGGATTTGCGGCCAGCCCTGAACCGAGGACGCCACTCAACACACGTATACGGCTCATGATTTGTTCCCCAAACACGTGTTTAAATACTGCCAAAGTCTCCATAGCACATTTCCTGAGATTTCCACAAAATTTTATGCACACTTGTTGCTCCATTATTGGATCCATCGTGCTACCGCCCACTACGGCCTGGGTTTCACGAAAACAATTCAACACATCCACTGAGTGTCATGAAACTCTGTACGCTGGCTCATCATAGGTGCTAGTAGTAGTACACTACTGCAACTGGTGTCAAAATGGCAGCACAATCCCAAATATGTTGTATACCACCTTCTCGTATACATAATCACGCTTATACGTATTAAATATTACAGTTCTGGTAACGTCGAAGTCGTTAATCTTCGAAGAGAAAGGTTAACGGCCAGAAATAAACAGGCCACAGAGACGTGCGGAAGCTTTCTTACCCACCACAGGAGCTAGCCAAAGAGGGAATGAACAGCCCATGCAAACAGGCAGCTCTCTAATATCCGAGCGGAATACTACTTTGCTCCTTGGAGCAAACATTGCGTCTCCTCACGCCACAAAACCTAGAAGTAGATGCGAAACATAAGGAAGCGGAATGAAAGGAAAATTAGAGAAAGAATATTGTGGTAAGTGAGAAACTATCTCCTTGGTCACCCTCCGTAGTCTATGGGGTACTATGATAGCCTCTGGTTCCCGAGCTTGCGGGTTCAAAGCCGGTGGAGGGCCATGGATATTTTTCCGGCTTAAAAATCTTTAGCATGGCTAGATTTACTGCACGTATAAGAACCAAAAGTGTGATAAAGAGGCCTCTGAGCAAATTTTCCGATATTTCACGCCCAATATAGAATGGGCGTCTATAAATAATAAGCATATGCCTTCCGACCAAGGAGAACTACAAAAAACCCAATGTCAGAGTGGGCTGTCAATTAATCGAACCCGGAACCTCCCGAATCCTAGTCTCTCACAGTACCGCGCGAAGCCAACTCGCTCGGTAGGTAAATGTATACTTTTAACAAAGAGTCTGATCCCTACTGTTTGGTAGTCCTCTCGTTGGCTCCGGTTTACGTTACAGAAACAGAAACAAACGTACGACTCTAGTTTTCACTGCTACAGCTGAATATTTCGGTGGGCCTGTTCTGTAGATCAGATAACTAAAATCAATGGTTACTTAACTTCAAGGTTTAAAGTCTAAAGGTTGGAACTGTAAGCATAACTTTCTCTAATCTCGACTGCCATTTAACTTTCAAATTTACTTTTTATCAAATGCAGGGAAATTAACACAAGAAACCACTTAGGAGTTCTCTACAACAGTAGTAGATACGAAGTAGTTGCTCTTAACTTTCAATCGACATTCGCTTGATATATTGTCTTCATACTAACTTGCGAGGACCAATGAAGTGGAGAATAGAAACACAGTGGAAAAATTCAAATCTATATCAGAACGCGATGCGGAACGAGTGTAAGAACAGACTATATGCAAAAGCATAAGAGATAAATATCTTGGAATCAAGGAAATCGAAGAGAAAGAAACATAGCAAAAGTATTTTGTATTTTCGAGATTTTGCAAAGTGTTTGGCAAACCAGTATTGTATAAAGCTTCCTGCGCTGTCGTGTATTCTTAAAATATGATAATTATTGGCGTAACTGTATAGAAAAATGAGTTTTTACAGGATTTATCTAAAAGATTCCTGAATAAAGACACTTTCCTGCAGCTACGCACACTATTTTGTTTTATACTATATCGAAATACTTTATATATTGGTTAAATATTGTGGCATGTGCACAGATGATATAATGTTAAGACGCTCTCTGGACTCCGAAGCACGGCAGTTTGTCTGTGAGTAGGGGCGAATCAGGGGAAACTGTCTAGGAGGGGATAGCGTTACTGACGCCGAGTTGGCGTAGCTTCTTAAAACATTCAGTGAGTAGGCTTCGGGTGAGACAGACGGGAAAAACTGCTAACACACGATGTCCTCGTCGGCAGGCAATGGGCAAAGGTATGTAACTAACTTCATCCAATAAATTGTGTGCCATCCACGCTTTTTAACTTTTAATTATGGTAGAATAGAATCCTTTCCTCTCCCTTAAGCCAGGCATTGTGTTGGTGTATTAATTATTTTGTGATTTAACTTAGCTGCGTCCTCGTCGTTGCCTCGAGTTTAAAGTTCTTTGTTTGGTTAACGATCCCTCTCGCAAGCGAGTAGCTCCCCTCTGAAGTTAAATAATAATATTAAGTGAGGCATACGACACAGTATTGTATAAAGCTTCCTGCACTGTCGCGTATTCTTAAAATATGACAATTATTGGCGTAACTGTATAGAAAAATGAGTTTTTACAGGATTTATCTAAAAGATTCCTGAATAAAGACACTTTCCTGCAGCTACGCACACTATTTTGTTTTATACTATATCGAAATACTTTATATATTGGTTAAATATTGTACTGCATATTATGTTGGACATGAACGTAGTCATATGTTTCCTATGCTCATTGCAGAGCCAACAGTTAAATTATGGATTAAACACTTGAAGGGAATATTAAAAGTATTATGAAGGGCATTTCAGAAGAAATATCACTGAAAGTAAATCAATTACGGTGAGTTATTAATCAATATTAAACATTTAAAATTAATATAGAAACGTAAAATAACGCAATAACAAAGAAAAACGTTTACTAAAAGTTACTCTCGTAGTAGATTTATCATGATGTATTCATTCGATGGTGTTGCAGTACGGAAAATAACTGAATGGAAAAGTACAATTTTAGTACTGGTTTGTAGACGTAAAACATGAAATCCCAGATAATATGAAACAAAAATGTATTAAAATTAATTTTACTTGAAATATTACGTAACCATAACAGCCCACTTCCAAAGCAACTTAATATTATAATGGATTCAAGGAAGCGGAGTCATTCTGAAGGATGTAGCAATGATATTTTACCTACAACACACGTGAATTAAGAGACATTACAGCATCCCTGCGCATCGATCCGTTAGTTGTCAATGCGTCTTGTTGAAGGGTATAGATTATGGATGTCTATAGCTCAAGAGGTGATTCTACAGGGAATATTGAATTAAACAATGTATAATTTGTTTACTTTGGCGCCAGATTTGTCGTAAAAATTTTGTTTGTATCGGATATTCAATAAGGCATTAAAGGTAAGCCTATGGACAGTTCAAAATAGAATGAAGTGTTATATTTCAACAATATTCTACAGAATCGTAATCTTCGTGATGTACTACGTCTTTCAAAAACTGGCTCTCTTCATTCGTTCCGTCCACGAATTTAAGTCATGCTGCGCGATGTTGAGACAAGTTAATGGTAGTTAAAAACAGTAATAGGATGCAGGGCGTGTTTATTGGAGAGGGACACCTAGCGCAATGATTTGTGAATATTGTCGCCACATATCTCCCCGGGAGGCAGGGATGAGGTGAAGGAGGTCTCAGTTCCGCAGGTAGGCCTAAGGAGAGGCGCAGATGTCCGTGCACCAATGAGCAAAGAATCCTCAAGAGGGCGACGCAAGGACCCTAACTGGTGGACAGCTCATTCTGGCGTGAAATCTTTCCAATGCGCATGCATCCACGCCATCTGCCTGGCACCGAAAGCACTACAGGACCTGAAATCAAACCTGAAACGCAAAAGAAGGTGAAATGAGGGAAAAGTGAGGTTGTAGTAGAATACATCACACCGGCATTCGCATTGGCAACCAGGAGAAAACCACGCAAAAACTCCGTGGTCAGAGTGGGCTGTCACCGGAAATCGAGCTAGCCTCTAGTTCTCGAGGTCGCGGTTTCAAACCCGGTGGAGGGCGATGAATTTTTTTCGGGCGCAAAAATCCTTAGCATGGCTTCTTTCCGAAGGGAAGCAAAGCCGGTGGTACTGATAAAGAGGCCTCTGAGCAAATATAGAATGGGACGCTAAGGACCATAGTAGTTAAAGAGCGTACATAAATACAATTTAAAAAATCGGAAATGGAAACCGGGACCTCCCGAATGCAGGCCACAGACGTTGCCGCCTGAGCCACCCCGCTTGGCAAGGGCAATAGCACACTAAATATATGCCAGAAATGACCATGACGTGTTTTGGTTGTACTAGTTTTTGTGTTGATATACATACTGAAGCCTGCGGTTTGGAATTGAGGCACAATAACATTGATTTGTTTTTATTGTTTGTGATAGCTCCCCCCGGGGTGATCCTAAATTATTTTTATGTTTATAATGTTTGTAATTTATGTATTCACAAATGGTGTCAATGCAATTATTTGTGGCGATTTTAATTTCGACTGTTACAACATCTCTAAAGATTTTATCAATCTTAATTATTTGTTACTCACCTATGGTCTCGACTACAAGGTCAAATCACCCTCTCGTGTACGTAGTACTCTGTAAGTATCATTGATAATATCTGTACTAATACTTACATTTCAGGTGCTTTTTGTGTTATTGATTACACAATTTTCGATCATCGAACAGTTTTTTATGCATTTGACATTAATTTTAATAAGAATGTACTTGTGTAATACTATTAAGACATTTTAATTTATCCAATTGTCATCGTTTCTCATACCTGCTATCTACTGAAGAATATCATTATGTATTTAATTCTTCTGAATTTTGTAATATATGTAGTTATTTTGGTTGTACATTCTTATACATTTTTATGTGTTTTCGTTTAGGAAATGTAGAGCTAATTGTCGTTCCAAATCAGGGTTAATAATGAAGTTAAAGCCTCTAGTGCATAGTCAGGCAATTGCTTTATTTAACTAAAGAATTTCCACAGTTTGAAGGCATTTATAAACAAGTTCGAAATATAATAAAAGTTTGTAAAAAATGCGAAAAAGCTGTTTTATGCAAGACGTTTGAGTGATGTCTCCAAGTATAGTAGACATATTTGAAACATTGTTAATGATATAACGAAACAAATACAAAGTAATAGTAATATTACATTATGGCGACAAAGTTACTGATCGTCCGCAATACATTGCTGATTTATTTAATGTATTTTTTAAAAATGCTCCTCTAATAGTTGTGTCTAATTTTGATGTAAGAGATTAATTTAATTTTAGTAGTCTCAAGAGTAATTGCAAATCTATTGAAAATAATTTTCTGAAGCTAAAATTGCAGACTTCATTTTAAAAAGCTTAAAAATCAATCTTCGTGTGGTCGTGATGATGTTCCTCTTAAGTTAATTCGTAAATGTGGTGAATATCTACTTATAAAACCTCTTACGTTAATTATTAACAATTCTTTTACGTCTAAAATATTTCTTCTTGGGTTAAACGTGAACAAACACATCCCTATGTTTAATAAATTTGCCAAAACTAATGTTGAAAATTGTAGACCAGTTGGTGTCTGTAAATACAAATGTATTTCAAAAATCTTTGAATATTTTATCCTTGTGAGACTGCTCAATTTTCTTGATAAATGTAATATCCTGGATCCTGACCAACATGCTTTTAGATCATGCTGCTGCTATTGATTCTGTAATCAGAGAAATGTTACGCTGTTTTGATTCTGATGAATGCCCTGTTGGAATTTTTTGTGATCTTAGCAGAGTGTCAATTGCGTTAATCGTGATTTTTTGTTTGCTAAACTGTAAAATTATGGTATACATGGTGCACTTTTAAGTTGATTCGCTTCTTATTTGAAAATAGAACTCAATGTGTTCAGATTAACCACACAACTAATTATTTTAGAAATGTTTATAGTTCTAATATTGTTTATGTTGATATTGATATTCCCTAGGGTTATATTCTTGGTTCTGTGATGTTTCTTCTGTTTGTGAATGATTTACCTGGTTAACTGAATGAATATTTTAACTATGTATATGCTGATGATACCACTGTGATTGTTAAAGATGGGAATAAGACAGATTTGGAAGTGAAATGTAATGAATTACTCTTTACTTTGAATTAAATGAGTTACTTAGAGACTCAAAACATAGTTCAATGATAATATGCTTTGTCTGAATATTAATAAAAGTGACTCTTTTCATTTTCGTATGTATCAAAAAAGGAATCTTGAGCAATTAAGTATTAATATATTTGTCAGAATCCGCGTTATCTTCAGCAAACTAAATTCTTAGGAATTATTTTTGATAAACATCTATCTTGGCAACCCCATTGTGTTGAATTAATTAAAAACTAAATGTTTGTTGTTACCAATTACGGGTTTGGAGATCGAGTTTTAATGTTAATTCTGTACTTTTGTTTTATTTTTTACATGTTGATTCTCGGTTGGCATACGGAGTTTTATTTTTGGGGTCAGGATCCATGATGCAGCAGGTATTTATTGCCAACAAATGCATCATACGAAGTATTGCGGGTTTTGATAGCAGAGAATCCTGAAAGCAAAATTTTATTCGTTGTAATATATTGGCTATCTACGGATTGTGTATTTTTAAATTAATGGAGTTAATATTTATTAACAGAGCTTACTTTCTTAGAAATTCTGATTTTCATACGCATTACAAGATGTAATTTTAACGTTCCAATACATCACTCGGCGATTCCATACATCGCTCCAATACATTACCGGCTTAAAATTAGGAACGTGTGAAGTCTGAATAATAGGGATTTTAAGCTATCCAGGGAACGGTTAATATCTACGTCAGTACCTAGAAATCACCTACTGTCAGATACTGGCGGCAGATGAAGAACTGTAATGACCTTGAATACCACAACAATCTTATATGGGTAGATGAGCACAGACAAGTACATTATCAAGAATAGCCTACTAGCAACTAGTATAAAGGTTTAATACAAATTATCCGCGATAAGTGACTTGAATATTTATTCTATCTTAAAATATACTGCCTTGCTTGCAGTTCCTTATATTTACTCGTTATTAAATGTGCTGTAAAATAGGTAATGTGTTAATGTTTCATTTGTGTATCTTGCAAAATTTTCAACAATACCACGCCTGAGCATTTATCTTTGTCCTATAATGATACTTTATTTGAAAGTATTTTTTAATGTGTTTGTTATTAAATTCTAGACCTTAGAGAATGCCATAAACCTGTTACAAAATAATGCGAGACTTTGCTTCAATCTGTTATCCATTGAACAGTTTTGCACAGGGTCATTCTCCTGTTAGGCGGGAGAATGGCTAACACATTACCAGGATTCAACCGAGAGTCAAATTGCTTAGACTGTAACTATCCTATGGTAGTCTATATCGCCAGGAGGTGTGATGCGCACTCCGTATATGCCTAGGTCGCATAGTGCTATCACTACAAATCGTGTTTCCTTTTAGAAAAATTGTTGGAGTTAGAAAAACAGAGAAATGTATCTCAAGGTACGCTTCTCAAAAATAGCCGCGACGTCGTTCGGTTGCGCGTATACGGTTGACCCAATTTTCAATGACAGAAGAACGTAAATTAGGTCCAACTTCACGTATAACACGCGTGATGTTATTCATAAGATCATTTACTGTTTCTGGCTTGTTGACATAAACTCGAGATTTAACATAACCCCACAAGAAGTAATCCAACGGCGTTATATCACATGACCTCGTGTGCCAGTTAACATCACCACCACGGGAAATTATGAAACCTCTGAATTTTTCCTTCAAAAGATCGATTGTTTCGAGAGCAGTATGGCATGTGGCACCATCTTGCTGGAACAAGATATTTCTGAGATCCATACCATCCAATTGAGGCCAAAAATAGTCCCTTATAAGAGCTCGGTATCTTTCTCCATTGAAAGAGCTTCTCCATCTTCATATCGGAAAAAATTGGACCAATGATTCCACCATACCAAAATCCACATCACACAGTAACCTTTTCGGGATGAAGTGGTCGTTCTTTAATCTACATTGGATTGTGATTGCTCCAATAGCGGCAATTTTGTTTGTTAACACAACTATCCATCCAAAACTGGGCTTCGTCGCTGAAGGTGATTTTTCGACAAAAATCCGGGTCAGCTTCCAATTGCTCCATAGCCCAGTCAGCGAATACACGGCGCAATCTATGGTCTTTGGGCTTTAGTTCTTGAGTTAGCACCATTTTCTAAGCGTAAAACTTCAAGTCTAGATGCAGAATTCGCCAAGTTGTGGTCGGCGAAAGCCCCAATTCTTGGGCTCGACGAGCAACTGATTTGTTTCCGTTCTCGCGTACATTCTCACGAACGGCGCCTATGTTTTCTTTGGAGCACTTACGTCGATTATGCACACCGCAAACTTCACGCAATATACGGAAGGTTTAGCGAACACATGATCCATTTTGATAATATATTTTCACAATTTATACGCGTTGCTGAATACTGTAACGTTCCATGACTATTTGTCAATAAAACTGTAACCACATAAACATAATGACTGATGTAACTGAATAACAACGGCAGCTATCACATGTTAAAGATAGGATACTCTTGTTGAAAGACTCTTTACCATATATTTAAGAGATATACTTAATAAATAACATGTAGGTACCTATATCTTGAATTTTCTGAAAATGGTATATAAAGTCTATTTCACTTAGAAGGCTTGTATAATTGTATAATTTTGTAGAGGTATAAAGTTAAGAGATACACAAAAACCTACTACACAAAAATGTTGATCTCTTTAAAACACATACTTATTTCAAATAACCCTTTTGTGGCATCAGCCATTTGCGAGATATCCGGTAATATTGGCTTCAATTGTACAAAACTTGCTAGTAGCTATTTTAAATACCTGTCACTATTCACTTGCTTTTCCCAATGTAATGGAAAGGGTATGGAATTTAAAGCCATAGCCCGTCCTCATTATCGATACGGTTTCCTCTATCCCCAGTTCTACGTGCAATGAAATCTGTGGGAAACAGCACTGGTGTGCAAAATCTAAGGACGAGATGGATAAAGTAACATAACAAATGAATTACTTGGTGGAAGCAGATGAAGGTGCGGGAGCATGTTGCCAGAAATCTCTCAAACGTACACAGAAAGCTGGACGTCACATGGCGTGAGTGTAGGGAGCCTAGTGCCAAATGTGTTGGTCCCTTCAACACGGAGCAGTTGACGAAACAGGACAAGACGGTGTGTGGCAATTAGCGAGCTGTTACGGTGCACATTAGTAGTGTCCTTCATTGCAGCATGGCCCGTAGACACCATTTGGATGACTTCACACGGGGAAGAATCATCGGGAAACGAAGAAGGGCGAAGTGTGACGAGTGTTGCTCAGGAATTTGGAATTGCTCACAGCATTGTTTCACGTGCATGGGGAACCTTCCAAACCACAGGCACTATAGTGCCAAGGAGAGGTGGTATTCGACCACGCTCAACTACAGTAGCTGATGACCGCTACATTGTGCAACAGGCAAGAGGGGATCCAAACAGCGGGTGCAATTGCAACCACATTTAACAGGACAGCTAGACACGCAATCTCACGATACACAGTGGCACGGCGACTACACAGAGGTGGTCTCTTTCCCCAACGGCCAGTACGTTGTGTTCCATTGACATCCGCATATCGGCGGCACCGTTTGCGATGGCCCCAAGAGCATCAAAATTGGAACTCGGGTGACAGCAAATTCAGTCTAAGTAGTGATTCTCGACGTACTCTCATCTGGCGAGAGGTGAGAACACGTAATGAACTCATGAACATCGTTGAACATGATCTTTTTAGTGGACCGGGTGTTATGGTTTGGGGAGGCATAATGTTACATGGGCGCACCGACCTCCAAATCTTAGAACACGGTACGCTCAGTGATCAACGTTATTGTACTGTAATCCTTCCCCATGTACGTCTTTTCAGGGGTGCAGTCGGCACTGGCTTCATTTTTATGAATGACAATGCGCGACCGCATCGGACAGCGCAGGTGGAGGATCTTTTGAAGCGGGAGGATGTTCGGCGAATGGACTGGCCTGCCGTTCCTCCGATTTAAATTCCATCGAACACAAGTGGGATGCTTTCGGGAGACGCATTGCAGCACATCTACATGCACCAACGACCATCCAACAGTTGTCAACAGCGCTGGTGTAGGAATGGAACGCACTACCACAAGAACTGTTTACCAACCTTGTGGCCAGCATGGAAGCACGATGCAGAGCATGCATTGCTGTCCGTGGTGATCACACACCCTTTTAAGCACCATGTTTCTGTAAATCTAGAGAGCCATCGTATTTAGTATTGACTTTAGTTTAGATTATGAATAAAAGTGACACTTCTGTTCGTCTCATTGCATATTTCGCTTAGTTGCCTACTGTAGCATACCGTGCAGTTCCCTCTATGTATGATTCAAGTTTCATCGAGCTATGTTACTTGGTAGTGTCACAGCATGCAAAGATTACTTTCGTCCTTAGGTTTTGCACACCAGTGTGTATCTCAATGTTTATCTCGATTATGCGAAGCAGAGAGAATAATATGCTTGCATAAGAATAATTTGTAGAAGCTAATACATTAAATGATAGTGGATAGAGAAAGGTTCTGCGCCATGGGTCAGTGGGCTGGAGCGTGGTGCAACGTAATGCGCTTGGGTTCGATCCCACCCATAAGGGTGCGGATTTTAAGTTCCGGATATAGGATCGCTGCCCACTCACCATCGTGAGGAAAGTAAAGAGCTGCGATAGGCAGCGAGCCCGGGCTCGAAAGCCTACGTCGGCTGGAGGATGCATTATGCTGGCCACATCTCCTCCCCGTATCGGATGGATGATCGCCAACCTCTGCCGTAGCAGGGCTAGCCGGGCTAGCAGGCTAGAGTAAGTCAATAAATGTAACACAACAGATTTTCTTTATGTTGTTATGTAATTGTAACGAACTTCTTGCGAGTTTGTATCCTGATTAACAAACAATAAAAGAAAAAATAAGTTTTTGTACAATTTGAGGATCTGATGTTAGCTAGGTACAGAAAGTATCGCGACTGCTACACATCAGATATTTTCGGGTATATCATCAAATGTTTGCGTTTTCCAGACCAGAATTAAATAATACCATCGTTATAGAGGCAAAAGACTGGCGTTTCTGTGTAAAATTAATTAAAATTTTGCAATATGACAGAAGTTAGCTGGTTTCCTAAGCAAAGCTTCTGAATTTTCCTCGGTATCATTTAAACAGTATTCTGATGATTCTGAAATTAATTTCCCTTTTCCCTTCACATTCTCTCTTTCTTTCTACCAAACCACCAACAACTAACAATTTTAATCGTAAAATAATCTCATATAAGCGAAGCTGAATGCATTTACTTTCACGCTGTAATCCTTTCCGTGTGTTTATTGCACTCGAGGCAGGTGGATATTGCATGATGGAGCGCGTTTTAAATGAATCAATGTTCTGTCTGTTGCTGACGGCTCATCCTTATGTGCATGTTTTTATTTGGGGAACGGGCATACAGACCTCATGTATCATATTCTCTATTGCCCCACTCACTACCAGCAGTCAGGTAAGCAAAAGAGGTTCCAGCTCATAATTCAGACACAAATGCCCATCGACCAGCACTCGTTAGTGGCAATATACGTGATTTATGCCATTCAGGAAGTGGTGGATTCGAAGTGTACAAAATATGTGACGTCATATGCATTAGAAGGCAAACAACGTGGTTTAGCAGAAATCGTTACATTGCTCACTGAATAAGTGTGATTATAAACTAGAAATAACTCAGACGTGCTTTGTAGAAGGTTAAGTTTATCTGTGTTTTAAAATACTTCACTTCAGCTTAAAACACTTTCGTTAATCTCATTTTATTGCTACAAAATTAAACAAGCTTCTCATAAATTCTCATCCTTATAACCAGAGCCCGGATGTTACTTTTTTTTAGGTCCCTTGTTTAGCCAGTTTTCTGGTTACTGTGTTTTACTGTTTTCTTTACCGCTGATTACCTTAATTACACACACAGACACACACACCATGCCCATGGCGGGACTCCAACCCGCGACCTCAGCTTGGCGGAACGCCTAAGCTGTAAACTCCAGCGGCCACGGCTACGAGGGCCGGCATATAAAACCGCCACCCTAGAGCCGACACCGGACATTCAGTACGAGAGCTGGAAACGAAAACAATGCACTACGCCGGCGCCCAATGACCTAAAATGTTTGAAAATCTATTAGGTACCAATGTTATAAATCCAGAACAACTGTCTGTTAGTGTGTGTGGCCAAGCCGGATGGTTCAGGCGATAACGTCTGTGGCTGCATTCGGGGGGTGCCGGGTTCGATCCCTGGTGACGCCCACTCTGAACCATGGGTTCTTTGGGGATTTTGCCGTGTCGTCAGGTGAATGCTGGAGTGATTGCTTTCAGCCCCGAATTTCCTGTCCTTCCATTTCGTTCCATTCATTATTTCATTCACCCTTCATCACGCTAGTCTCTTTCACGATCGGAAGTGTCGGCGATGGTGTTTCGATGCACCGTGGCAGGGGAAAGGATGTTCTGTGTAAGCTCCCTGCTTTCCCCCTCTTTCGGTTGAGTGCCGGGATATTCGAACCTCGAGGGTCGTTGGATCCGTCTATGTAGGGCGGGGTCCCCCGTCTGCCTGTCCGTCTACTGAAGTGTCTCCTTTTGAAAACTTAAGGACCCTGTCATTGCTGTACCGTCGCACCTGGATCCGGTCGCCCGGAGTTCTCACCTCATCCTTCCTCCCGGGGACGTCCCCTTGTTGGGCGTAGGTACAATATCCCCTCTGGATAGTTGCCGAGTTCCCTCCATGAAGGAAGATAAAATATGGTGATTTTCTAAGCTTATCGTTAGCAGAATGGTTATAATTTCATACCGGTTTTCATAATGAAGTGCGCCCCGTAACTATAGTCACAGCTCTTAATACTAGTTAACAGTAATAAGCTTAGAAAAATATCCGAAGATAGTGTGTGTGGGGGAGGGGGTAATCTGGAAAAAAAACCACAAACGATATAGATAATTCTTTCACCTTTGAAATGGCCAATTCGTTGTGAGGACATGGGTCTAAAAAGCACCTTATAATTTCATTTCATAAATTACTAGGATACAAGAAAAAGGATTTACATACCCCGTGTATTTGATTACGAACACATGAATATGTTTGAGGAGATGCCTCGACTTTTAGTTGCGAATGCCATGAAGTAGAAAACAGTTGTTACTCTATAGAATCTAAATAATTGCAAGGAACATACATACATGGCCATAATGTGACACTTTAGCAAACAGAATACAGAGTTTAAGAAGCAACAACCGATCCTGTGTTATACTTGTTTATTTAATTGTTATTTACCAAATACTGCAAATGTTTATGTAATGAGACTGAAAACTTATGAATAACCCTTATTCTAATTCTGTAAATGAATGTACTTATGTACTGAAGTTTCTGGATGCCAAAACCTTCCAACAAGCCTCATGTAAGAAATGTTTGCTTTATTCCCTTTGTATTTATGTTGTAATCAAAATAATTAGCAGGATATGCCAAATAACTGCATAAGGAGTGAAAACTGCTAACATTAGAAATCAGTGAAACGATATTTTATATTAACTGAGAAGATTGTTGTCTTCAGTGGTCGCAGACAATCTGGTTAACCCGGTGGCCTGAGAGTGCGGAAACTTATTTCGTTGTATACGCTAAGGGGTTCTGCATTATGCGAAAATAATGTCACTCATGTTTTTAAGTAACTATAGGGCCAAAAATTGTACAAAGGTTTAAAATTGTTATAGTTATCTAAAAAGCTACTGGACCACTCCTACCGAGGAGTTTTCCACCACTAAGGGATACTTATAGGCCATGCAGTATTTCTTGAACCTGTCGGGGGAGGTTAAGGAAGTTAGACCTTCCGCAGATACTTCAAAATCTTCTGCGTGAATATCAGGGGAGTTTTCATCCCTTGATAAAGATAGTCGGGACTGTATGAAATTATAATATAAGAAGTACTGGGGAGGATTTGCTATTAAAATATTATAGATAATGGTACAATAATTTCACTAAAGAATGCGGGCAACTAAATTAAATAATTCGTCATTCAGATTTAAACATCTGCGCGCGCAACATCGGGCCGCCAGTTAGTGACTATAAAATGACTAAAATTATTAAACAATGACATAATATTACTGAAAATCATTTCTATTCAGTTTATTGACATTAGTGCACAAAAAGCTATACACTAACTTATACATGGGGAGAACTGCTACGCAGGCAGAAAAAGTAGGTATAAGTATATTGAGATAATTTAGAAATTAATTTTAAAAATACATTTGCTCCATTTTCTTGTTTGAAGAATCCGGAAAAATATTACGAAATTTGTTTTTAAGCAGGTGTTACAAAACATAGCACTAATTATTTTGAGTTCTCGGATTATACAGAATTCATAATGAATAAATAAGGACTTCACAATCTATGAAAACAGTAACCTAACTGTAAGCATTCATTAACACAAAAAACCTACCTGTCCCATCCCTAGTGTGGAACATAAATTCATAAGTGTAATTAAAGCGGCTCCTCTATTAATAGCCAAACCTATACCCACAAGCAACACTTTACAGTCTAACCGTTTAATACAAATGTAATTTTTTTCCCAAGATGTAAAGGATATACAAAATTTATCTCACAGTTTAATAGTGAAAACTTTGATGTTTGAAAATATATACTTATAATAACTGTTAACATATAATTCTTTATACCTGTACACTCAATGCAAATGCAAGAAAATGACCAAAGAGAAAAGGGTAAAAAAATGAGAAAATAATGACGTGACATCGAAAAAAAATCTGATGTGTTACACTAACACGACTTTCTCTACTCTTGTACCAACTATTTTTACAAACGCTTATTCCCCATATGCTTCATGTTAATCGAGATATCGAGATGTTAATCTTATTGCTAATTTTCTTGTAGATGGAACGGGAATTGGTAGGCTTTAAGCGATAGTCAAATATTTTAAGAGCTGGTTGTTATGTGGAGTATTCCAGACTCTTTGCATTACCAGGACAAACAAACAAAAATGAATAACGAATTTCCATTTGAGAAAAAGTATAACTATTGGAAAATTTAAGGTAATGACAAGCAATATCTCGAAAATGGTTCATTCAACAAAAACAACGTATATGACAAATTGTGTATTTACACTTCTTGTGTAGTAAAAGTTTGTCTATCTCTTACGGTTTACCAGTTATGCAAAAGTCGCTCACAATGAAAAATACTTTTGGAGACATTCCCAAAAAATTCAAGATATACATTTTATTTGTCATGAAAGTATCTTAAGTATATGATATTTTAATCGAAATCGTTAGAGCAATTTTTGAGAAAATTAAAATTTTCGAAAAAATGTTCTATGTTAAGGGTAATCCGTGGTATGGGGATTTTCTTGAAAACCTTCGTGTCGCATCTCTGGAAGATACTAAACCTAAATACCAAGTTTGGTGTTTATCCGACTATTCGTTTCTGAGTTATGGTGTTCACAGACACACACGAACGTGTTTCCAAAAATAGTTTTTTGGATTCAGGAGGCCTCAAAACATGTATTTCCGGTGAAATCTCGGTATCGAATTTTTGGGTGGAATGCAATACTTCCCCTACTTACTACACGCAGTAGAGAAAGTAAAAATGCCCTAAAATAGAAAATGGCATAAAATGACTAAAATAGCCTAATGGAGCTCATAACAGGGATTTATTCAGGCCATACAGTCGTCATGGTGGAAATAACAGCTACCTAAACTATAAATATTCTTCTGCTTGTTATTCTGAAGTGTGTTTTATCAAAAAGTTGGCGAGGAACCCTCTTACGAAATACAGGATATAGGGAATAATCTCTAATTTGTTGATGCGATAAAGAACATGAAAATAAACAGTTTTCTTCACAAAAATGTGCACGGAAATGCTTCGTTTTCCACATAAAAGACAGCTCACCACTCACATTATGGTGTGTTTATGTTTTGGCTATTCTTGCTACCAGTGAAAAAATAAGCATGTGTATTTAGTTTTTTGTTGTGTATCGCAAAATATATTCTGTAATATCCGTTTATTTAATGTCATGGCATTAAAATAGATCAGTATGCCGATGTTTAAATTGCAGTCAAACATAAGGCATTGGAGCAACTTACGGTATTACTAGTTTGGCTACGTTCAATACTAGTGAAGAACAACACACATAGTGCAATGTTGCTTGGGACACAACAATTTTACTAGTCTGCATTTCCAAACACTTTGTCAGATGATTTCTTAAAAGTAAGTATTCTTTAATCAAGTTTTTATGCTGATTCCAGAAATAACTTCCGTTTTTTTCTAACACGTCAGATTATTACACAAAATAAGTAATGTTTTGAAAATTTTACTAGTCAGCGTGGAAAAGTATTCAAATACCATTTCACACAAGGTAAGTTTTTATTCAAGAAACATTTTAAGAATATTCTCAAGAACTCCCCTAATTTATTTCATGACTATATTTTAACAAAACAAGAAGCCAAAGTGTTTCATTTAATTTTTTTCAAACTTTCTCTTCTTTGACTTCCTTGCAGATCCTTGAAGATGACTATCCCTCCTCAACATCCAACAGTAGGCGGCCATCATAGTTTCATTCCAGCTTCCCTGGTACCTCCTCTCCATTTCCTTAATATCTTGGCGAAAACGTTCACCCTGCTCTTTACTATAATGTTTTCTGGAAAGTAGTCGATATGTGAATGCAGAAAATGCACCTTTACACTCATGTTACAACCCATCTTCTTTAAATTGTCCAACATTGTTTCGTCAATGGCCTTGTAATTAGGATCTTTGTTATTGCCTAAGAAGCTTTCAGTAACTGATCGGAAGGCGGTCCATGGTTCTATTTCTCTCTCATTCATTGTCTTCTCAAAATCTTCATCCTTCATCAATTTTAGTTGAGGACCAACAAAAATTCCAGCCTTTAATTTGTCTTGTGATGAAGGGAAATTTCTTGGAAAGGTACTTGAAGCAGGGTCCATCCTGTGGTAGAGCCCTTACGAGGGGCACTATTTATATTTTGAGCCTCTGCAACCCTAAATGTTGTAGGTGCCATCTGACGTTTCCAATGGAAAGCTTGACATTTTTTACCATAATCCATTTCAAACATTTTGTCAATGCAGCATCATTTGTTTTGTTTACACTAACTTGAAAATTGTGTGTCAACAAAAACATGGAATTAACTCGTGAAAATGTTCGTGCAATGATTTATTACCACTTTAGAAGTGGATTATCAAGACAAGAGTGCATCGATCAACTAACTTCCACATTTGGCGACGAAGCTCCATCCTTTGCCACTGTGAAACGCTGGTATAACGAATTTAATCGTAGCCGTCGTTCGTTCAATGATGAAGGTCGTCCAAAATCAGTTGTTGTGTCAGAAACATTGATGCTGTGCAAAATACAATAATGAAAGATCGTCAGGCGACATATTGTAAGATTGAGGCAACCCTAGGCATTAGTTCCACCAGCATATATAAAATATTGCATGATTATTTAGCCGTGAAAAAGGTTTGCTCTCGTTGGATCCCACATAATTTGTCGCAATCTCAAAAAGATGCTCGTGTCGATTGGTGTACAAAAATGCTCAAGAAATGCAATGGTGGTGCCTCAAAAGACGTATATAAGATTGTAACAGGTGACGAATCATGGATCAATGCGTTTGAGCCGGAATGTAAACAGCAGTCGACTGTATGGGTGTTTCAAGATGAACCAATCCAACAAAAGTTGTTCGCACTCGAAGCACTTCCAAGCAAATAGTCGCCTGCTTTTACAGAAAAACTGGCCATGTGGCAACAGTGCCTTTAGAGGAACGTAAAACGGTCAATGCCGAATGGTACACAATCATTTGTTTGCCGAAAGTCTTCGGTGAAGTAAGGAAAGCCAACAAGAACCGTAGGACGGTTCTTCATCAAGACACATCTCATCTAACAACAGAGTATTTGAAGGCTCAAAAAATCGAGTTGGTGGGCCATAAAGTTCTTATTTGGCACCCAATGACTTGTTTTGTTCCCGAACATCAAGAATAAATTGCGTGGACAACGATTTTCGTTGGCAGAAGAAGCCGTTGATGCCTTCAAAAACCATGTTTTGGAGGTGTCTCAAGAAGACTGGAATAAATGCTTTGACAAATGCTTCAAAGGATGCAAAAGTGTATTTGATCATAAAGCAGAATATTTTGAAAAACAATAAAGCAGCTTTTAATCAGAAATTACTTTGTTATAATTATTAGGCTCAAAATATAAATAGTGTCCCTCGTACAAATTGTTTCATCAAGCCCAATTCTATGTGTAGTGGCGGAAGCAATATCTTTATATCTCCATATTTTTGAAGTGAAATTGTAAAAAACTGTACGTGATAGAAAACTACTAAAAGCAGTTCTGAAACTAGCACAAAAACGTGAGTCAGAATGACCTAATAGTTTTCAGTCATCCAATATCATGCAGAGTAGCATTTTCAACGCTGGATCAAAGTCTTCAAGATAGTGGTCATCTCCAAGTAAGGAAAATAGACTCAGGAGCGAATCCAAATCCCAGGACGTTACCTTTGAAGATGAGATTTTATAGGATCTTTCGTGCCACAACGACACATCATCCTTTAATAGACATTTAGGATTGCTGAGTGGAGCTCTATATATCCGATATATTTTGGCACACAGGGGTCTTGTTGCAAGTTAACTACTACTAGCATTTTCAGAAATTGATTGACACACTACATCACTAGGCTTCATCATTTAAAGATGTGATCCTTACTGTATACCACCACGAAATACACTAGTTGGAAATGGCCGAACTAGGTATCTACCTCCAAATATAAAAAAAACATTCAACACTTTCAGGAAGTCGTATTTCAACTCGAATGCAAACTGAAGGAAGGCTAAACAAATCGCAGGAAGAAACATTTTTCTGATGGAATTGGAAGTTTGAGAAACATTATACCAAAGTCTTTGAACATGAAGGGAAATAAAATATGCAGGAACATGTAACTGTTAAGTCTGGGATGCTATATCATAAACTCTTATATCTTCTGCAACGAGGTTTGAAGTGCTTTGTTATAAACACACTTCAATCGAGAAAAATCTTGCATGCATTCATTCACATGACTTTCTCTACCTACTATCGCTTATTACTTTCTTTACTACACATAGTAAGTAGGGGAAGTATTTCATTCCACTCAAAAATTCGATACCGAGATTTCACCGGCATTACATGTTTTGAGCCCTTCTGAATCCAAAAAAAGTATTTTTGGAAACATGTCCGTGCTGTGTCTGTGTGTCTGTCTGTGAACAGCATAACTCAGAAACAAAAGTCGGATAAACACCAAACTTGGTATTTAGGTTCAGTATCTTCCAGTGATGCGACACGAAGGTTTTCAAGAAAATCCCACAACCCAGATTACCCTTTACATGGAACATTTTTCGAAAATAGCTCTAACGATTTTGATTAAAATATCATATATTTAAGATACCTTTATGAAAAATAAAATGCATATCTTGAATTTTCTGGGAATGTCTCCAAAAGTATTCTTCATTGTGAACGACTTTTGCATAATTGGTAAACCAGAAAAGATAGACAAAGTTTACTACACAAAAAACGTAGATCGCGTTAAAATACACAATTGATGTCATATATATTTTTTTGTTGAGTGAACCATTTTCCAGATATTGCTTGTTATTCCCTTAAATTTTCCAATACTTATACTTTTTCTCAAATGGGAATTAGTTGTTCATTTTTTTTTTGTCCTGGTAATACAAAGAGAATGGAATAGCTAGCTCTTAAAATATTTGACTATCGCTTAAAGCCTACCAATTCCCTTTGCATCTACAAGAAAATTAGCAATAAGATTAACATCTCGATATCTCGATTAACATGAAACATATGGAGAATAAACGTTTGTAAAAACAGTTTGTTCAAGAGCAGAGAAATTCATGTGGTTGTAACATATGAGATTTTTTTATATACGTTCTACAAACTTTTCTTTCGAAAGCCTGTTATGGTTTTCTATTTAATCGAGATAAACCATTACGGAAATAGTTTAATTACACATTTCATTAATGGTACAAGGGGAATAGAGAAGACCAAATCGACAGTCAGTGTTTGAGAACTCGTTCCTATAGCTGGCATAGAAATTACATATTCTTTCCATGACATCGCCAGAAAAATCTGAAAATTGAAAGGACTTACAGAAAATGACCAAAAAGTGAACCTTAAATACGAATATCTCAGAAACGGCTTATACCACAAAAAATTCATTTTAAACAAATTGTGTGCTTTAAAGAGATCTGCATCTTTCTGTGTGGTAAGTTTTCGGCTGTCGCTGAAGACAAGCCGGCCCTCGTAGCCGTGGTCGCTGGAGTGGTCGCTCCGGCGCTCCGCCAAGCTGAGGGTCGCGGGTTCGAGTCCCGCCTCGGGCATGGGTGTTTGTGTGTGTGTGTTACGGAAATAAGCGCTATAAAACAGAAAAACACAGTAGTATAATCTGGGAACGACAAGGGAACTTTTAAAAAAAAAAAGAAAAAGGAAAAAAAAAAAAAAAAAGACAGAAGATTATACAGAATTTCTTCCAAGTGAAGTGGACTTTACAAGCTGTTCCAAGAAAAGTCAAGATATACATTTTATTTGTCATATAAATATCTTTAATAGATGGTATTTTAATCAAAATTGTTAGAGCCATTTTTTGGAAAATACAAATTTTCAAAACTCCATGTGAAGTATAGTATGGAGTATTTTATTGTTGCATCTCTGGAAGGTATTAAACTTAAATACCAAGTTTGGTGTTGATCCGACTTTTCGTTTTTGGGTTACGTGTTCACACACACACACACACACACACACACACACATATATACATACAGGTCTTTTTCTATAAATGCTGTTTTTTCGATTCAGGGGCCTCAAAACATGTATTTCCGATAAAATCTTGATACCGAATTTTTGGGTGGAATGCAATACTTCCCCTACTTACCACACACAGTAGAAAAAGTAAATATGCAAATATTGAAAATCCAAACAAATAACAAAGGAATCTTGGAAATGGCTGCCGACACAAAATGCTTATGTCACAAAAAATTTAATTTTTAATAACTTGTGTGTTTTAAAAAGATCTAAATTTTTTGTGTAGTGCGTCTTTGTCTATCCCTTAACGTTACTAGTTATATGAGATAATACAAAATTCCTCCAGAATGAAGAGTTTTCACAGGTTTTTCATAGAAAATTTAAGATATACACTATTTTTCATGTAAATGTATTAAAAATACGGTATTTTAATCAAAATCGTTAGAGATGTTTATGAGAAAAGCGAAAAATCTTCCATTTAAAGGGTAGCTTTGGATGGGCCGATTTTCTTTTCTTTAAAGTATCCGTATCGCATCCTTGGAAGATTCTAAACTTAAATACCAATACTTTCTTGGAAAGGTACTTGAAGCAGGGTCCATCCTGTGATAGAGCCCTTACAAATTGCTTCATCAAGCCCAATTTTATGTGTAGTGGTGGAAGCAATATATTTATATCTCTATATTTTTGAAGTCAAATTGTGAAAAAACTGTGCGTGATAGGAAAAAAACTACAAGCAGTTCTGAAACCAGCATACAAATGTGAGTCACAATCACTTAGTAGTTTTCAGTCATCCGATATCATGCAGACTAGTATTTTCAACGCTGGATCAAAGTCTTCAAAATAGTGGTCAGCTCTAAGTAAGGAAAATAGACTCAGGAGCGCATCCAAATCAAGTTTGGTACTTATCCGACTTTTCGTTTCAGTTATGCTGTTCAAGGTAAGACGTGCACGCATGTGCCAGCACTTTTATCCAAAAATAGTCTGTGTGTTTTTTTTTTATTGATTCGGGCGCTCAAAATATGTACTTTCGGTAAAATCTCGACATTGAATTTTTGGGTGGAATACAATACTCCCTCTTGCCTTCTATAGGTAGGTGGCGGAACTAAACGACACGTTTGCTCAGATTCGCCTCCTTTGGCATGTTCGCTTTAAAGTATTGTTTCTGCTACAAAAAGCCTCATCCATTGTCACGCGAAGATGAAAGGACATTCTGCTGTTCATGTTTATTCAGCGAGTGCTTTGACAAGAAATTATAAACAATGGGGGACTGGCACGCACCGTTTAGCAGCAGATCGCGCTGGCGCCATCTCTGGGCATAATTAAACAAGACACAAAGGAATACAGCCGTCAGACCGGCGACGTGTGCCGCGATTTCACTTCGCTTGAGCGCAACATTTTGTATCATCGTCACTACCACAATCACTTACAGCTTTGATACATATTCCCAACCATCTGAAGCACATGTGCACCATTCAGCGGGTTAACTTCTCCAGGTTACCTATTTCGTCTCGCAGAAAACACATGTTTGTGTAGGGATATGACACCAAGTTCTCTCTCCGTGAGCTTCTTCCTGCATGACTAGCGTCAGCAGGTACCGTAAACTTACCGAGCGGGATGGTTCAGGTAATTACGGTTCAGGAGGTCCCGAGATCGATTCCCGGCGATCCCCATTCTGCCCCATGGTTTTTTGTGGTTTCCGCGGATTGTCAGGCGAATGCTGAGGTATTCATCTTCTACCTCGTCTCTCCTTCCTCTGATTTCCTATACCCATCATCTTCCTTGTCTCTGCTTCAGAGTTGTAGGACCAGGCGACGGTGTTCTGCGGGCTGCGGCTGGACGGTAGCTTGCGCTCTGTAAAGGTTTCGCTCCGGTGCGCTCAGATAGATCTCTCTCCAGCGTGTAGTCCAGCTCCGGCGGTCCCTGGCGGTTCGTGGCTTGTGAGTAGGGACTGTGCGGCGTCTGAGGCGTTCTATCTGGAAACGTTAGGGGTCCATGCTTGCGCCCGTCGGCATCCGGATCTGGTCGCCCTTCGGATATCTCCTCTGATCCTTCCCTCCCAGGGGTCACGGTGGAAGCACAATGGGCCTGCGTGTGGTCTCTGCCTCGGTTCAGGGAGCCCCTCCGTGATACGTACCTTTACGTTTTACCGTAAAATTTACGGATGTTAGGGACATTCCAATGAAACTTAAGCATAATTAAAATAGGTAAAACTTAGACGACATGACATTGACAAATGTTAAAGTAAACAGCAGCTAATCGCAAAAAGGATTAATCAGCTGAGATATTATGGCATTCTAGAAAGCCACCACAATCATAAGAAGTTATGTACATGTATTAAAATGAAGAAGAACTAGCTCTCCGGTTTAAGGACGTTAAACTCAGAAAACAGTACTACCTAAAATCACAATTCGTTATGCTTTGACTTTCATATATATATATATATATATATATATATATATATATATATATATATATCCCAGTGATTTAGGATCTTGATTGTATACAAAGTCAGTTAGCGAGTCAACAGATGACGACGGAAAATCTGATGGCCGATGACAGAATGATCACGTGATAATAATTGCTCTTTGATTGGCTAGTTTCGTAAGTTTGACGTAGATAAACGTGAAATCTTGAACCTTGCAAGCTTCTAAGTTTACATTTATTCAATATTCATTTTTATGATTACGTGATTCTTGTGTATGGTTCCACTAGAATACATAACATCTAGTTTTTTAAGTTTACATTATATTAACATTTGGTTTTAATTGTGGATGGTGTCCTAGACATTCTTATGCGTGTGAAACTTCATTTCATTGTATAAGTTTTCTTAGCATTTATTTTGCAGGAGCATCGGTATTTACTACTTAGTCGGCTTATCTTAGGTAGGACTTACAACCGCGCCTAGGTCGGATCGACTGGTAGCCAGGTATGAAAGTGAAAAATTAAATCGAGTTTTATTTAAGGACGCATTTTAACTGTTATGATTCTTATCGTCCCATTCTATATTGGGCGTGAGAGACCGGAAATTTTTCTCATAGGCCGCTTTATCAGGCTTAAGGTTCTTTTGTGGCAGTATTTTATATCACAACAATGTAAATGCCAGAGTGATTGTAGTGTAAATAAGCATTATTGTATGAC
This sequence comes from Deroplatys truncata, assembly GCA_030765065.1. Taxonomy (NCBI): domain Eukaryota; kingdom Metazoa; phylum Arthropoda; class Insecta; order Mantodea; family Mantidae; genus Deroplatys; species Deroplatys truncata. The sequence continues at coordinate 211,119,485 of CM060978.1, read as the reverse complement.
ATTGATTTGAGATGTTTGTTAATTATAAGCATTGTTAGGAAATAAGTTTACACGGCCTCACTGAAACTGACAATAAGAGCGGGCAACAATGAGCGAGGGGATGAGAGTTGTTTATTAATTAGAAGAGGCAAGCAAATGACGTCAGATTAGCGCACTTTTCTTAGAAAGGAGGGAATATCTTCCCTAGAGCACATGTGTTCGTAATTTTGATTGGATATAAAAATAGACGCTAATGTTGGCACGCTTTATTAACCAATAGCAGCTCTGTTATAACGTTTAGGCATATTGGGGTGAGGGAGTATAAATTCCATGCCAGAGTCGGGTAACGCGCAGTTTGACAGAATAATTCACGAGGTAAACGTCGCTCAGTCCAACAGAATCATACAAAGGTTATACGTCGCACAGTTTAAGAGAATCGTTCACGCGTTATACGTCGCGCAATTCTACAGAATCTCTCGCGTCTTAAAGTTTGTTATAAATGTGAAATACGCGAATTAATAATGTGCAGCAAATAAGTGATTATAGTAACATAAAAAATATAACAGTTTCAGTCTGGCGTGTATCAAGAGTCAATAGGTGAAATTAATTAATTGTGACGGTAATAAAAGTGTAAAAACAAATTATTTTATAAGTGTTATCTTTCAGTAACAAATCCTTTCCGTTTATACACCCTGTTTAAGAGATATGCTCGACTGAGTAGTAATAATAGCTAGCCGGAGGACAAAGAACCCAACATTCAAAGTAGTAAAACAATAACAGGCGCTCAGCAATAGATAACACGAAGTGACCACGACAAATTGGCTCCCATACGTTGTGCAGATAAACATGAAGCATCTTCCAACTACCAACAAATATCATACGACACTTTAAAGTGCCGTATATCTACGACAGGGGCCACCAGTTTTACTTCCTTTCCAAGGAAACTCGTGCTCAGAATTTTTACGTCCGGTTTTGAACCCACGACCTCGGAATCAGGTGATAGCATGGTACCACTAGACCACGGAGACCGGCTACAAGTGAGGAAGATGATGATATGAAATAAAGGCAAAATGGATAAAAGGAAACGTTATGCAGCAATTGGTAGAATGATTGGTGGGGGAAACAGGAGAAGATCTGCCCAGATGCCACTTGGGCCACAAATCCCACATGCGGACCCCTGAGATTGAACCCGGACTGCCTTGGCGGGGGCGAGTGATCTAATCACTCGGCCACGGCGACGTAGCTTGTGTATTATGTAACTGAAAATCCTAAGGCTATTTTACGTGTTAAACAGCGTGTAGCCGGAACGTGTCGCTATATGACATGGATGCTGGACGTGGAATGTTGTACGTTATTGCATATATCCGCCCTAAAGGGGAAATTAAAAGCTTATTCCGCCAATGTTAAATTTGCTAAATTTATCAATCAACCATTATCTCGAAAACGTTTCAACATACCAAACTGAAATCTTTACAGTATGTAGATGCATACCTTCTGTGTTCACTGATATAATTTTATCCAGTAAGTTTGTAATTAAAATTTATAGCATTTACTGTGTTTTAAAAAATAACCAACCGAGTTATTAACACTAAAGTATTTAAACGTTTCTTTTTATAATCCTAAAGTTTAACTTAGCTATCTACAATAGTTTTTGAGAAAATGGGTCATTTTATGCCAGAAAATGTCGTCACAGAAAAAGCTGTTGAAAGGAAAACTGTAGACAACAAACTCACCAACATTTGCAAAGAAAGAAACTTGAGCTTGAGGGCCGAATTCATAGTCGAGGCTTATTTCAAGAAAGTCCATAAGCAGCGATTTTCAATACACAAACACTACTCTTTAAGGCGAATAAGGAAATGCTTATTCATACAAGGAATCTCGACCGTCGCTTATATGCAGTAAGGAGAGCCGACGCCAATTTGCATCAAATGCCTACGACGGAGGTTAACGATAATAGCGATTTCATTGAGTATATGGAATTTTATAACGAAATTGTACTGCGCGTTAGTAAACGAATTTGCGTGATTTGCAGAATTCGCTTGAAACGCATAGGCATGTTGAATTTAAGAAGCGATATCGGTTTACCAAAGCCGCTGTTTTAATAATCTAATGCCCCTGTAACCAACATAACCTTAAGAAACAGGAGTTATGAAGTCGCAACGTGATAAAGGCTTACTTGAAAAGACAATGTATAGAATCTCAGTGCTGTAACACCATTCATATGTTTTCAGTTAAGACGTTTTCCATTTATGTTGTCCAAAGTCCTTAGGTCCCATGAAAACGAGATTTCGCTGGACTTATTCAGAATCATTTAAAAAAATCCTAAAAGTAAAATGCCGAAATATTTATGCAATAAATAAAGTTCATATCTGCAGTGCTTTTCTCGATCAAATTGTCTATTTTGCATAAACACTACGACTGCAATGAATCACTTAACAGGTCACACGTCTTTACCATTAATTCGCAAATGTACGTTGGATTATCAAAATCTTATACAGAGGTTTACCGTTTCGCGTGTAAAACCGCTGTTAAAGCCAAACATTGTAAGTTATTGGCTACTTTGCTTTTCTGATTACTGCTAGATGGTGTAATAATTGCACTTGTGATTTGCTTCCATGCATGCAGATACACAGTGCGCGTGCTGTAAATACTTCTAGCTACCAACACTTTTAAGCTAGAAAGCTAGGTTTTCAGTTTTAAAACAGTCAACAAGTGAATATCACTTAAGGGCAGTACATCACACAGCGTCCGATTGCCTGCATTGCTGCCTTTGTATCTCAGTGCCACTCTTTTAGTTGGCTTCTTTACTGCTCGCTGAAATGTTTTCCTTTTGGCATGTTTTCGACCTTAAGTAACTATATAACCATTACTACAAACCCTTAAATAGATTTAATATCTACTTGATTTTAAACTAAAGTTAATTAATTAATAAATGTACAATTTAAAACTCGCAAACTTCCACCACGTGCTCAATAGCTGTTATGAGCAAAACAACAACGAATATGGAAATGTGGTGACCTACATGTTCCTTTAAACATTCCTTCGTGCGTCCGAATGGCTGTGAAACAGCTGAACCATGTTGCGACATGTGCTTCGGAAATAAGTAAGGGTTTAGCGCTAAGCATATAAGTTCCGTCTATGTATAACAAATGGTAATAAGCGTTTCCTTATCAGAAGGAAATACTTATTGCTTAAGATCTTCTTTTTACATAAGCAGCAACTATGAATTCGAGCGTTAGTCATTGAAACTGCTTACTTATTACTAGTACTACTTATTTGCAGAGGAAAGCTTCCCTAAAAGATACGTTAAAATTTATTTCCCCACCCCAAGATGTATGGATGTTTTGTTTGAAGTGGGCATAAAACACAGTACACAGTAAAATATATTTAAAATATAAGTATTTTCTCACAATTATAAAATGTATATAAAATTAAAGGGAAAACTCCAATTAATAAGATTGCAGAAAACACTAAATGTGCTTTGGCATTTTCGCCATTTAGTTTCCCCCTAAGCACATAAAATGTCGGGTGACTGGTCTACTGGTTGATCTTCAGTGGGTTTCTTTCTTCTAGACGTTCTTGACAACCTAACATTACCTAGCTACTCTTATCTGGGGTGGGGTGTGAGAGGGAATAAATAAGCCACGTGTTTTGTGTTTAAGCTAGATTTATTCTAGCTGCAATAATAATTAAAATGAATGAATGTGGCTACACATCAAAACTTTCAGTTTGAACCGTACCTTTAATTAATTCCCTGAATTCTGTATTAAAATTCCTGCTAATTACCACTGCTTAAGACAACTATTAAAAAGCAACAACTATATTGTGTCACACGCAATTCCCAGCACAGTCCGTCGTGAAGTAGCTCTCTCGGTGATTTCTTCTTCTAGGCAAGCGAATAGACGCCTACTTTCGCGCCAAAACTTATACACATGTTTATCTAAGCACCCTTTGAGAATAAAATCACTTATTTTCTAATGATACGCCAAGCTTAACAATCTTGAGATTTTCAAGATATCCTTATCTCTTTCTAACATTGGCCCTGTGAGACACAAAGAGAGTTTGGTGGTCTCCTGTAGTTCTCGGTCAGCTTTTGCTTAATCCTTTATGGAACCTTCCTATTCCACCCGCTATATTGCAATAATCGTTAATTACTTCATCCACGTGGCACGCTTCTCTGCACAAACTTACATACAATGTTGTTTTTTACTTTTTCTACCACATACATAATAAGTAGAAAAGGTATTGCATTCCACCCAAAAATTCATTTCCGACATTTCACCAGAGATCACATTTTAGGCCACCTGAAACCAAATAAAGCATTTTAGAAGCATGTTCGTGTGTGCTTTTGCCTGTTAACAGCATAACTAAAAAAAAGTCGGATTGGTATATAAGTTCAGTATCTTCCAAGGATGCGACTCGAAGATTTTCAATTACTACCAACTACACTTCACATGGAACATTTTTTGAAAATTATGATTTTCTAAAAATTGGGTCTAATGATTATTATTAAAAATACCATATATTAACGATATTTGAATGAGAAATAAAATTTATATCTTTTATTTTATTAAAAGCCTTTGAAATCCTCTTCATTCGGAAGGAATTTTGCATAATCTTGCATAATTGGTAAACGTTAAACGATAAACAAAAGCGTACCACACAAAAAATGTGGATCTCTTTAAAACACACAATTTATTTTAAATAAGTACTTTGTGGCATGAGCCTTTTCTGAGATATCAGTTATTAAAGGTCCGAATTATTCATTACCTGGTGTTTCTCTTAATATGCTTTCAACATTCAGTGTTTCTCCCGATTGCATGGAAACAGTATGGAATTTTAAGGGCAGCATATAGGGCCCAGTTCTAAAACATTTGCTATCCATGTTCCCTTTGCATCTATAACAAAATGTTTAATGTAGATATTTCTGCAAAGGTTTATTTGAATTAAAATGTAGTAGATAGAAAAATAAGCCTGAGTCAGAATAATTTGTATACATACTAATAATAGATAGAGGGTAAAGAAAGTCATGTGAATGTTGATGCAGTAATTTGTATCACAAATTACTTAAATGTAAATAATGATTGTAATATGAATATGCATTTTTATGTGACATTGATTTGAGATATTTGTTTATTGTAATTATTGTTGAGAAGTAAGTTTTTAATGCCTTACTGAAACTGTCAATAATAGCGCGCAATAATGCAGCGAGGGGGTGAGCTGTTTATCATTATTGGAAACGAGGAAGTTACGTAATGTTGGCGCGTTTTTTCCTTGAGAATATTCTGGAACGTTTCCCTAGAGCATATGTATTCATAATTTTCATTGGATATAAAAATAGACGCTAATGTTGGCGCGTTTTATTAGCCAATTGCAGTTCAGTTATAATCTTTTGACATATCTGGGTGTAGGAGTATAAATAGGGTAGGTTATAGGTAAAGTCCGTCAGTTCATCAAAATTCTTTGTACACTACACGTCGCATTCCCGTCAGTTCGTCGAAAGTACTTGTACGGCACACTTCGAATATCAATTTGCAGGTTCCGCGTAACAGAGTTATGAAATCTCAAGTGTTATAAAGTTAATTTTTCAAAAAGTTGAAGTACGCGAATTAAGAATTATCAGTAATGAAGTTATTATAACAGTTTCAGTTTGGCGAGTGTCAAGATCAATATGTAAATGTGATAGTGACTGTGTTTCGACAATAAAAGTGTATAATAAATTTCTTCATCAGTGTTATCTTTGGATAAAAGATTCCTTTACGTTTACACACCCTGATCAAGAAACATGTTCGACCGAGAAATAATAGCTAGCCGGAGGACAGTAAACAAAAATTAAATCAAATAACAGTCGCATTCTTTCGAATACTAACACTGCTGCAAATTGCTAACACCAGATGGAGCTACAAACCGAACAAATGAATGACGTCACAAGATGGCTTCCACGCGTGAAGTAAACATAAATACACAAATATTATAGAAATAATACCACTACAAATTGGATACCACAACGTAGGGCTACAATAATGTTAAATAAATATAACATTTATACCGTTACAAAATTGGCTCCCATACGTGGGGCAGTTAAAATTATGTAACCAAACAAAACAAACGCAGCACAATATAAGATCTTCAAGTTCTAATAAATTACGTAAAAACATATTACGTAAGCAGTAAGTTACTACAAATTGGCACCCAGAACGTGGGGCAAGGTGACCAGGAAAGGGGCAAAGTAACCAGGAAAGTAGCAGAATTAACCAGAATGTGGAATGAATGGAGCAGTGAATTGATCTACAAGACGCAGATTCCAGAAACAACAAAAGGGACGACAGACTACGCGGATGATTGGACATCGTAATTCCGAGATTACAAGGCAACAGGGGAATTCAACTACAAAAACATCGAGAAGACGCAGATTCCAGAAACAACTATAGGAACGACAGACTACGCGGATGAGTGGACACAAAAACTTCGAGACAACGCAGATTCATCATAATACAACGCAGAAGCGACCTACAAATCTAGGAGAGAGGGGCAGACAGCTGGACATCAAAGAAACATCAGCAGATAGCATCAGAAAGGTTAGAAAAGTGTGATTTTAATTCTAAAAAAAAAGTGTAAAACAAGAAACAATGATGGAAAGAGATAATGTAACAGTTAGCTGTAATTCAATACAGGGTACAGAAAATAGCTCAAACAGTGTAGTATTTGAGGGAAGAAATGTTAGTGCAGAAAGTGAGAATAGAACAGCAGGAAATGTAAATTTTGATGCTAATATAATGATGGAAATGCTGAGAAATATGTATAGGGAAATGTGGAAAGATATTGGTAAGAGTATTGTAGATCAATTAAGGGAAGATATTGGTAAGACTAATGAGAAATTAGAAAAACTAACTCAGAGTTATGAGAAATTAGAGCAAACAGTAGATCAAAGCAGTGAAGAAATTGAAAAGAAAGTTGCGAAGCTAGACAGTAGTATGCCAAAAATGAGAGATGAAAATGAGGAAGTAATAGAAAGTGAGATAGGAAAAGTTTCAAAGAAAATGTTAGACATGAGCAGGGAAATAGGTAACAAAGAAAGTGAGGTTAATACTAAAAGTGAACAAGTTGATGTAAAACGTACAGAGTTAGGTAGTAGAATGAGTAACATTTCAAGTGAGATAAGAGAGATGAAAGAGGTTATGAATGTAGATGTGAATCAGGCGCAAGTTAATTTCAGAGGGGAGATATCAGAAATACAGAATGAGTCAGTAATGCAAAGAAATAAATTGTACGAAGAAGTTAAAGTTTTGCCTGTAAATAATCAAAAGCTAACTTCTGAAATTAACAAGTACCAAGCTGTTCAAAATGAAAACTCCAATCCAGTACAGATTATTACAGACTTGTCAGAGTATTCTCAGATTAAAAAGATAGCAGATGAATTGAAAATGAAAGTTGTTAAAAGATGTGTTGTTCAGGAAACTTTAGATTGTTTTCAAATTATATCTTGGGGTGAAATTGCATTTGAATCCTTTAAGAGGTTATCCATGAACAAATTTTTGAAGGTTAGGATACGGCTACGAGTAATGTTTAGCCACACACAATTTGATCCAGGAGGGTAAATAGCAATGAGATGTAAAGTAAATGCTGGATAGTTAAAGACGAAATGCAGAGCAATGTATTGGAACGTAAGAGGGTTAACTATTTATATATGTCATGAGAAAACAGAAATAAATTCAGAACAAAACAATAATAAAAAAAATAATAAATTCAGAACAAAAAAAATGGGTAAAAATAATTAAAACAAATACTTATGTAGCAAACAGAAAATGTGAAACAGTGTCTAGATTTAAAAGATGTAAATATATTTATGTAAAGGGTGAATATTTTTGGTAAATATGTGTAATAATCTTAAATGTATAAATTTTTGTCAACAACTTAAGAAAGTAAACAATTTGGTAACAGTAATTAAATAATTCAGGGTACAGTATTTGCTATAAAAATTGTGATGTCAGATTAATGTCTAAACACATTAAACTAGAGCCAGTAAGTAGTGGCGAGATAAAAAAAAATTATGTCGTGTGTTAAATGCGTGTGAAGTGTTAAGTGAAAGTGATAGCGTGTTCCAAGATTTAGGAGACTAAAAACCCAATTATAAAATTTTCAAACAAGTTGTAAATATTTATAATTATGTTTCTAGTGGGGCATATGATGCAGTAATTTGTATCACAAATTACTTAAATGTAAATAATGATTGTAATATGAATATGCATTTTTATGTGACATTGATTTGAGATATTTGTTTATTGTAATTATTGTTGAGAAGTAAGTTTTTAATGCCTTACTGAAACTGTCAATAATAGCGCGCAATAATGCAGCGAGGGGGTGAGCTGTTTATCATTATTGGAAACGAGGAAGTTACGTAATGTTGGCGCGTTTTTTCCTTGAGAATATTCTGGAACGTTTCCCTAGAGCATATGTATTCATAATTTTCATTGGATATAAAAATAGACGCTAATGTTGGCGCGTTTTATTAGCCAATTGCAGTTCAGTTATAATCTTTTGGCATATCTGGGTGTAGGAGTATAAATAGGGTAGGTTATAGGTAAAGTCCGTCAGTTCATCAAAATTCTTTGTACACTACACGTCGCATTCCCGTCAGTTCGTCGAAAGTACTTGTACGGCACACTTCGAATATCAATTTGCAGGTTCCGCGTAACAGAGTTATGAAATCTCAAGTGTTATAAAGTTAATTTTTCAAAAAGTTGAAGTACGCGAATTAAGAATTATCAGTAATGAAGTTATTATAACAGTTTCAGTTTGGCGAGTGTCAAGATCAATATGTAAATGTGATAGTGACTGTGTTTCGACAATAAAAGTGTATAATAAATTTCTTCATCAGTGTTATCTTTGGATAAAAGATTCCTTTACGTTTACACACCCTGATCAAGAAACATGTTCGACCGAGAAATAATAGCTAGCCGGAGGACAGTAAACAAAAATTAAATCAAATAACAGTCGTATTCTTTCGAACACTAACGCTGCTGCAAATTGCTAACACCAGATGGAGCTACAAACCGAACAAATGAATGACGTCACAAGATGGCTTCCACGCGTGAAGTAAACATAAGTACACAAACATTATAGAAATAATACCACTACAAATTGGCTACCACAACGTGGGGCTACAATAATGTTAAATAAATATAACATTTATACCGTTACAATGTATCACATAGAATTTTTTGTTAATAAAACAACAGTTTTTTTGTTTTTATTATGTTTTGTCTCGGTAATTGATGAAATTCTGGGCAAAAACCAAGAAAATCATTAACAGCGGCCAATATCCTTACAATACACCCGCCCCTTGTATCCTTCCAGTTCGGAAGTAGCACTAAACCATGCAAATTCTGTGATCGGTGGCCAGTTCCATCTCAGTGCAAAGAACGCACAAAATGTCTTAGTAAACAGCATGCTGCACGCCGCAATACTGTGGCGTATTAATAATTTGGGGGTTTCATTGTCATTACTAGACATATTGTTGTTCTACATTGTCATTACCAGACATATTGCTGCTTCGTCTCTCAGTCAGTTTCGGCCATAGATACCCCTTCCTCCTGGGCACTGATCACCCAGCCGGAAGGCACTTTCAGGTTAATTGGGATGACGTCACTTCTGGCTGGCGGTTTTTGCTAGCCACGAGTCATGGAAATATAGCGTCTGTCTTGCTGAGTATTCCGAGAGAAGCGGATCGCGCGTGCAAACCGGCTTTTGGATCGGTGGACATCGCCTCTCACCTTTCATATTTAATAATGTAGAACCCCAAACGGTTGGGAAATAAATCTAGGAATGTGTAAGTAGATTTGTGTTATGGATTTCGTACAGTAAAAACCCACGCCTTCCTCTTAACCTCCACACTACGTTTCGGTCCTCCGCGGCCCAATGAATGTACGTCCCCTCGATGTACGTGCTAGGTACTAAAAATTAATTTAATTTTTCATGCGAACCTTTAGGCCTCTACCCAGCATGTAACAATACATCAACCTGTTTAAGTTGGAAGTGCATGCAGTGAGAGATTCAATTCCGCACTTCCTCTTTGATACAACTAATAATGAAGTCATTCATTTAAATCGATTGGCAGTAAAGGCCAAATAAATCTAAATACCGTTATATTGTACTATTCATGTCCAAAAGTCATTCTCCTATTCTCGCTTTGTTACTCACAATATATTTACCTAGGAATTGTTACAAATTGAGAAACAAGGTTTCAGCATACGAAAACTACATTCGAATGTTTATTTGGAGTAACAAGATCTTGCAATGGAAAGAAAAGAAAGAGGAGGGAGCAAGACTCACAAACTTTTAAGCATGTCCATTAGATGACGCTGAGGAGAAGTGTGAAGCAACTTGCAGTACTAGCCACGGACAAACTAATACGATAACTCATTAATGTAATAAGATATCTAATTCACAGCTTCTCAGCATCAGCACATTAATAATTTCTTTCTTTAATATTTTGTTCTAAGTTTTGCGTGTTATCTTTTTTCGTTGGTAATATTGTACGTATAATAATTAAGAGGATGTTAAAACACATATATTCATAATGTACACATGGTAGAGAGCAAATGTATAACGTTATAACATATAGAATATAATATGAGAGGGAAAGGCCATTGTTAGCTATACAACCAATAATAAAAACTACGTGAAATGCATTAGTATCTACGTAAGCATGTAACGAACCTTGGATTCATAGTTAATACAATGGAAGTATTTAAACATGTGTATATATATATATATGTGTGTGTGTGTGTTGTGTAACATAAACCGTTATTAGATAGTAGCATCAATCAGGTACATTGATATATGCCTATAATTCAAATACGTACGCTAAGAAAACGGTTGAAGGGAACGCTAACAGAAGCTTATCAGTCTTCGAGCCGAAAGACTGTGTTTAAGCTCGTCCCTAAATAGACATTAAGACTAAGTATTTAAAGTCTACGAGTTATACATATTTGACAAAGGTGATAGTGAATTGAGAATCTAAAATATAAGTGAAATAGTTAACAGACTGCGTGTGTGCAAAATATTTTAACATTCTCCATACCTAACCCTGACAAGGCACAATTACTCTCCGATTCAAAATACAGCAGCCGTGGCACAATTATAAAATCATAATTACAACATACTAACACACACACACACACACACACAAACACAGGTATACGATCATCAGATTCCAGTTACGAGAACGTAATGCTACATTACAAGATTACAGGAATCAAGAGAACCAACAGGTATGTAACACAACATCCATCATCTGTCTACGGTCCATCATCATCAACTTAGTAGGATTGTGGGCGCATAGTGTCAGTTTGACGTGGGGGAGAAACCGCTACAAGTCTAAATTTACAACATGGAATACTTCGAAAATGACAAAGGTATGAAGATAGGACATTTTCAGTTTACGCAGAGTAGCATCAATAAGAAAACTTTCAGATGACAGATGACAGCAAACCTACTTTGTGGATTTTGTGCATTATTAATAAAACAGGGATAAGCAGCATAGAGCAAATAACGTCTGGTGTCATACTTAGTATTCCATTGGTGACTTTCGGGTTGGTCTTTGTGATTTGAAGTTCTTTAGAAATACAACTTAACCGATTATGTATAGTTGTAGTCACACAGCAAGATTTTTGTTTTCTTTTTGGATTTGGTGGTACTGATTTTCTTATTCACGTGTACTTCACATTGTTGCTTCTTTTGACGAGTAAATCAATAACAGAGAGTTGGGAAATCATTCACATGAAGACATTCAATACTATATGGTCTGAAATTTAAGAACTACTGCCTGATGCAACAATTAAAATGGAAATCAAAGAAGAGTTTCATTCTACTAGCTTTTGTTCACAGAATGAGAGTGAATACTTCATTACAGATTTATAACATAGGTCAAGTGAGCCAGTTGGCTATGATATTGGGGCTGATATCAACTCAAAGAGGGGGCTGCCTTTCCAGACTTTTATTCCCCAAATACTAGTTAATAAATAGAATAACAGAAACTTCTACATGCATAGAAAGTTGAAGTTAAAGAAGAAGTATGCTGGTAGGAAAAAAAGGTCACCAGAGCTTCCTATTAAGGGTGCCAATTGATGATCAAACTAAACATCTCAATGTGTTTTCGATTATTATTGTTTTTACCACTTTAAAAATTAATAGTTTATTTCGCTGAGAAGCGACTGAAAACTACTCAAACTATTTAAACTGTGAGTTTATGTGAGTTTCCCTTATTTTACCCTCCCTCCCCAAAGCTTGGTTCAAAGTTACATCCATGGGTCAGATAGAGCTCGTCTGTGGCTGCAGGTTCCTTCAAATAAAATTAATTCCAGTTTGTTTTGTTATATTCAACATCACTTTCGCCTTCAAACAGTCCAGTATCCAAAGCCACACTAATTAAGCTTTCAAACCTGATATGAGTGTGTTACTGTCATACTTTGATAAAGCATACTGCAGCATAAGCTTGTTATTTGTCTCTAATACTACATGCATATTGTTTTGCTCCAGTTTAGTTGGTTCATTTCATTGAAATAACTCTGAAGTCTGTAAAATTGGTCAAACATTTTTGTTCAGATATACTGAAAAGGTCTCGTGGCACTGTATATGGAAAATGTCAAAATATAATCATATATTTCAAATATCTAGACGCATAATTTCCCAAATGTGAAATATAATAATTTATCTGACACTTTGCTTCTTTAGGGCTAGAGTATAGGCTTATTCAAATGTATCTTGCGGTAAGAATCATCGTTGTGCATGGAATCACTGCTTATATTCTAAGCAGTGTTGAATATTCCGCCACTGAAGTCGCAGATAAAATGATAGAAATATAGGGGTATGCATAAACAGTAATGACCTACGAAGAGCCTCTTCTACTGTTCTCAATTCTAGTACCCACTCCTGTTATGATATAAGGTAAATGAAAATTAAACTATTGAAATGAATTACTGAAAAAGAGAAAAAAGAGAAGTAGGCTCGGAAAAAATAATTGGTGCTGCATAAATTGGAGGAGAATGTTTATTTATTTTGTTGTGTCCTTAATGGTGTTCTGCACAAAATATTTCTCCACAGGAACCAGAAGTTTTAACTAAATTCAATTTAAGTAAAAATTTAAAAATAATTGCTGGTGCTCAAATTGGAGTAGAGCATAATTATTTTGTACCGTGTCTAGTGGTGTTTTCCATAAACATTTCTTCACAGAAACCAGAAATGTAAAGCTCGGGGGATCGTGGTAAAACTCAGAAATAACAGGTAGTGAGGGTTATGCCCTTAAGATTTCAGTCAGGGATGATAAACTCCCGGAGCATTTCGTCTGTCCTCCAGTAACAAAGTGCTTGGAAAAAGGTAAAAAGTGGTCTGGCATGCAGGTCATTTGTAGGTGCTTGTGTGAATGATATCTTATTTGCTAACGAGATATAAAAATAGATGGTTTGAATATTATAAATAGATTCATTATTTGCAGCAGGTATTTTGTGGTAGGCTGCATAATAAACAGTAATAATAAAAGGTAAGTAACTAAGCGTTCGCATTTATACTATCATGAAAATTGCCAAGTTTAGAAGCGGAATGAAACCCTCCAGTTTTAAACGCAAAAACGTTTCTTATGACTGCATTAACAATTATTAAAAATATTCTTCCACATTTTGAGATTCTTAGCACTTATATTTTGCTTCGGTTTATAAATTTACAGTTGCATAATCCTCACTAATGCGTGTCATACCGCAGAGGGAGCAACAGGATTACTTTGGCAAACTGTGGAACAAGTTTCTCAAGCCATAATAAGAAAAAGTAAAAAGTAAATGTTATTCGTAAAATCTAAATTTTCTAATAAAGCTATCTTGCAATTAATTTTATTTAAAAGAAGTATATAGTGTAATGTGAGCAGTTACTTTGCTTTTTACTTTCTCTACTACGTATAGTAAGTAGGGGAAGTATTGCCTTCCACCCAAAAATTCGATACCGAAATTTCACCGGAAATATATGTTTTGAGACCTCCTGAATCCAAAAAAAAGGATTTTTGGAAACATGTCCGTGTGTGTGTCTGAACAGCATAACTCAGAAACGAACAGTCGGATAAACACCAAACTTGGTATTTAGGTTCAGTATCTTCCAGAGATGCGACACGAAGGTTGTCAAGAAAATCCCCCACCCCAGATTACCCTTTACATGGAATATTTTTCGAAAATCTTAAATTTTCTCAAAAATGGCTCTAACGATTTTGATTATAATATTATATATTTAAGATACCTTCATGACAAATAAAATGTATATCTTGAATTTTATGGGAGTGTCTCCAAAAGTGTTCTTCATTGTGAATGACGTTTGCATAACTGGTAAACCATAAAAGATAGACAAAATTTTACTATACAAAAAAATGTAGATCGCGTTAAAATACACAATTTATGTCATATGCATTTTTTTTTTTGAGTGAACCATTTTCAAAGTATTGCTTGTTATTCCCTTACATTTTCCAATACTTATACTTTTTCTCCAATGGGAATTCGTTATTCATTGTTTTGTCCTGGTAATGCAAAGAGAATGGAATACTGCATATAGCAACGAGCTCTTAAAATATTTGACAATCCCTTAAAGCCTTGCATCTACAAGAAAATTACCAATAAGATTAACATCTCGATATCTCGATTAACATGAAGCATATGGAGAATAAGCGTTTGTAAAAATAGTTTTTACAAGAGTAGAGAAAGTCATGTGAGTGTAACACATCAGATTTTTTATTCTAGAGGCAAATGACTGTACATGTTACTTTCTCCATTATTTAGATATAGTAAATAGAGGAAATATTGCATTCCACCCAAAAATTCGATGCCAAAATTTCAAGACAAACACACGTTTTCAGGTAACCTGAATATACAAAAAACATTTTTACAAAAACCCCCGTGTGTGTGTTTGTGAACATCAGAACTAAAAACGAAAACTTAGTTAAACACCAAAGTTCGTACTAGGTTCAGCATTTTTCTCGGATGCGACATGAAGACCTTCAAGAAACCTCCCTACATCCCAAAATACCCTTTACATGGAAAAATGTTCGTTATTTTGGTTTTTCTCAAACAGTGGCTCTAACGATTTGGATTAAAACAGCATATGTTTAAGATGTTTTAATACAAATAAAAGGTATTTCTTGAATTTTCTGGGAATAGCCTGTGAAGTCTTCTTAATTCCTTATAACTTTTGTATAATAGGTAAACCGCCAATGATAGGCAAAATCTTACTACATAAAAACGTAGATCTCGTTAAAGTATATGTGGTCGTTCTCAAAATACAGAGTGATTTTAAATGATGGATACATTTTATAAAATTCGTATTAATTAAAGCACAAATCCAACATGAATAATCTGTATAAAATGAAAAGAGGAAGTTTCAAAGTTTTTTTCGGCGGGCGGTGATGTTTTTAGAAACGGCCGGTAGAGTGCTCGCGCAGTAGACCGCCATAGCGTTTCACTGTCAGTACGTAGTGAGATGGCTACTGTGGAGCACAAGGTTTTCTGCGTTATTAAGTTCGCAAAAAGTGAGTCGCAAATTGTAGTACAACGGGCATTTCGTAGCAAATTCGGTAGTGAACCACCAACTGGAAAACGCATTAGCCATTGGTTTACGCAATTTAAACAGACTGGAAGTGTGTGTAAAGGAAAAAGCACAGACCGACCACGTGTGTCAGAGGAGGACGTCAGACGGATTGAAGACAGTTTTGTTCGCAGTCTACGTAAGTCTACCCATTGAGCTAGTAGAGAACTTGAAATACCCCAACCAATTGTATGGAAAGTTCTGAGACGGCGTTTGCTGTACAAGCCCTACCGATTACAACTTGTGCAGGTTCTTAAATCTAAAGACAAAGAGAAGCGTCTCGAATTTTGTGGTTATGTGCTAGGAATGATGGAGGATGACGCGTTTCTAGAGCGTATCATTTTTAGCGATGAAGCGACTTTCCACCTTAGTGGAAAAGTCAACAGATGCAATGTTCGCATATGGGGTTTGCAAAATTCACATTCAACATTGCAACACGAAAGAGACTCACCGAAGGTAAACGTGTTCTGTGTCTTATCCCGTACAAAGGTTTATGGACCATTTTTCTTTGCGGAAAAACTGTAACTGGAATAAAGTACCTGGACATGTTGGAACAATGGCTGTTCCCTCAAATTATGGAAGATTTACAGGATCTCATTTTCCAACAGGATGGAGCTCCGCCTCATTGGCACAGCGATGTACAAGGTTTTTTGAATGAATCCCTTCCTCAGCGCTGGATAGGTCGCAGGGTAAATGAAGACCTGGTTCTACACTTCTGTTCACCGAGATCTACTGATCTCACCCCATGTGACTATTTCTTATGGGGTTATATTAAGGAAGCTGTTTACGTCCCGCCTCTACCTACAACTAACTCTGGACGACCTGCGGAACCGTGTCAATGCTGCCGTGCACTCAGTAACAGAGTATGTGGGACGAGTTTGACTATCGCGTATATGTTTGCCGTGCAGCAAACGGTGGAAACTTTGAACATTTATAATGTATTAAACAAAATTTTTAAGGTTCCTCTGTTTATTGGTATAAAGATGGCTCATGTTGGATATGTATTTTAACAAATAAGAATTTTATAAAATGTTGTTTTTCACTGGTTTTAACAATTTCTGCTACAGATCCTTTCTTTGGAATTTCCCTAAGTCCTTGGGAATGCAAACTATCTATAATATTTGTCAATTGTAATTTTTTAATTTTGTTAAAATCAAGTAAACTAATACATAGTATTGTTAACTGTGTACGCTAGAGCATGCATGCCATGTGTAATAGTTTTAGATTAATAGATTAGTAAATAATCATTGTTCAACAACATAGACAGGGGGAGTTTCCGTTGGCCAATTATCTGCAAGAGCATGTGCAGTTAAGCCCCATTCGTAATGAAAAGTAAACGCAGACGCAGCATAAATGGCAAAATTTGAACCCACATTATTTAATGCAAAGATATACATAACTTTTGCGTAACGCGTTGCGTGCAAAAAGGAAGAATTGTGCTTTTCCTTCTCGATGTGTATTGCCAATTTCTGAACAGCACACTACTATACTATTACAGTGCTCTTCAATTTGGCGTGCCACGCTATTTTAAATGCTGACGATATGTTACACTACGTGATCAAAAGTATCCGGACACCTGGCTAAAAATGACGTACAAGTTCGTGTCACACTTCCTCGGCAATGCTGTAAGTCAATATGGTGTTGGCCCACCCTTAGCCTTGATGACAACGTTCACTCTCGCAGGAATACTTACAATCACGTGCTGGAAGGTTCTTGGGGAATGGCAGCCATTCTTCACGGAGTGCGGAACTGAGGAGAGGTATCGATGTAGGTCGGTGAGGCCTGGCACGAAGTTGGCGTTGGCGTTCCAAAACATCCCAAAGGTGTTCTATAGGATTCAAGTCAGGACTCTGTGCAGGCCAGTCCATTATAGGGATTTTATTCTCATGTAACAACTCCACCACAGGTCGTGCAGTATGAACAGCTGCTCGATCGTGTTGAAAGATGCAATCGCCATCCCCGAATTGCTCTTCAACAGTGGGAAGCAAGAAGGTGCTTAAAATATCAATGTAGGTCTGCGTTGTGATCGTGCCACGCAAAACAACAAGGAAAAACACGACCACGCCAAACACCACCACCTCCGAATTTCCACTGTTGGCACTACACACCTGGCATTCGCCATACCCACACCCTGCCATCGGATCGCCATAGTGTGTACCGTGATTCGTCACTTCACATAGCGTTTTGCCACTGTTCAATCGTGTAATGTTGACGCTCCTTACACCAAGTGAGGTGTCGTTTGGCATTTTCCTGAGTGATGTGTGGCTTATGAGCAGCCGCTCTACCATGGAATCTAAGGTTTCTCACCTCACGCCTGTTATAGTACTTGGAGTGGATCCCGATGCAGTTTGGAATTCCTATGTGATGATCTGGATAGATGTCTACCTATTACTCTTTACGATCCTCTTCAAATGTCGGCGGTCTCTGTCAGTCAACACATGAGGTTGGCCTGTACGCTTTTGTGCTGTACATGTCACTTCACGTTTCCACTTCACTATCACATCAGAAACAGTGGACCTAGGGATGTTTAGGAGTGTGGAAATCTCGCGTACAGACTTCTGGCACAAGTGACACCCAATCACCTGACCACGTTCGAAGTCCGTGAGTTCCACGGAGCGTCCCATTCTGCTGTTTCACGATGTCTAATGACTACTGAGGTTGCGGATGAGTACCAGACAGTAGGTGGTAGCACAATGCACCTAAGATGAAAAACTTATGTTTGTGGAGGTGTCCGGATACTTTTGATCACATAGCGTATGTTCTTTGCTATGTTTAATATTTTTTATGTCTTATTTATTCACAAAGGCCAGATGAATGTTTATACTGGATGTTATTGGTTATGTTATTCAATTTGAAACTTGTGATACGCTGGGAAGATTTTCGCATGCAATTTGAGAAACCCGTGCCAGGTTCTTGCGTTACGCCTTCGGCTGTATTGGAATGTCCTTCCACACGCCTGCGCTTATGTTGCGTTGTGTTAACGTTGCGATTTCATTGAAAATGGGGACTTAGTGTTCCTGTATAAAATGTCCAACGAACTGCGACAAAAGCGTTGTGACAGTCTGTGGGACATCATCGGAATAGGAATATGATGGAGATCTGAATGCAGGGTGAATTTGTAATACTCCATCAACACATAAGTTTTTTTATTGTTTTACTTTTATAGTCCCCTTTAATTCTATGAATCATATCGGAGACTTTGACTTGAGAACAACTGACGGCGTTATTCTTCGCTTAACGTAGGGTGCATTAACATTGGTTTATCACCTTTTACTTTCTCCACCAAGTATATAGTAGACGTAATTGTATTCCACCCAAAAATTCGATACCGAGATTTCACCGGAAATACATGTTTTGAGACACCTTAATTAAAAAAAAGACATTTTCAGAAAAACGTCTATGTGTGTCATGTATCTATTTGTCGGTGTGTCTTTGAACAGCATAACTCAAAAACAAAAAATCGAATAAGTGCCAAACGTGGTACTTAACTTCAGTATCTTCCAAGGATGCGACAAGTAGTTTTTTAAGAAATTCCTCCATCCCAACTACCCTTTACATGGAACAGTTTTCGAAAATGTTTATTTTTTAAAAAATGGCTCTAATTATTTTTATTAAGCATCACTTTGGTTAAAGATACTTACATGATAAATAAAACGTATATGTTGAATATTCAGAAAAGAGCCTTTAAAGTCCTCTTCATTCAGAAGGAATTTTGTATAATCTTGTATAACTGGTAAACATAAAGAAATAGACGAAACGAATTCCACGAAAAAAAAATTACATCTCTTGAAATACGCAATTATTTCAAATAAGTTTTTTTTCTGTAGCATAAGTCATTTCTGAGATATCCATTATTAATGGTTCAAATTGTTCATTTCTAGGTCATTCTTTGAAGTCCTTTCTACATTCAATTGTTTCTCGCAATTGCATGGAAGCAGTATGGAATTCTAAGGCCAGCATATAGCGTCCAGTTCTTAAACATTTGACTATCGCTGTTCCCTTTGTATCCATAATGAAATGTGTAATGTTGCTATTTCTGCAAAGGTAATTTGGATAAAAGCGCAGTAGACGTAAAAATAAGCTTTAGTAAGAATGTATGGTATATTCACTAATAAACGATAGGGGTAGAGAAAGTCATACGAATGTATCGCATCAGATTTTTTTACATTAAATATACTCACATCCAGTTCCACATTTATACTTCCAGACTGATTCTGGTTAAAGCAATGTTTCCCGCCAAACCGGGTATCGAACCCGAAACCTCTGGGTTACTTAAATGTTATTTATGAAACTTAAAATGTTTTACCTGTGAGCCAGTATTTTTAACACTTAAATGATTTCAGTCTAATTATATAATATATAAATTCAATAACACCCCGCCTTAAAACAATATGTGTATAAAATAACATAAAATGTATGTAACAGTCATTGTATTAATGTTTATATTATTGTGTACATGTTTAATGATGTTATGTGAATATATTACGTAATTTAATGATGTAGAAGCTGTGAGAATATAGATCAAAAGTTGCTAACAATGAGGTAACAATGAGACAATAATGAATTGGAAAGTTTAATAATGCTACTAGTAATTCTTGGAGCTACAACAATAATGTAATTTTAAAACAGTTTATAAATAGCCAATAAACAACCAGAAAAAGCTTAAGTTAAATAGAGGTATTCTGTTAAGAGTAGGATTAACCAATCAGAAACTGCAATAGAGCAAATTGTACAAATTCAGGCGCGGGTTGCTAGTAGACAGCGTTCCTAATTGGACGCGAGACGCGTCCTCGAGAAGTTTAATACGTATTCAGTGTGAGTCAACATTCATTACGGCGAGGATATTATAGAGTTTGTGTGTTTAAAAAGTGCAAGTGATTAATAAATAATCTCACAGCTCTCTATATCAGTGAAGTGTTATTTAATCGTGTGAAGGATTAATAAAAGGAGTGAAGTAAAGTTATAATCTGTGCAGACCTACATTCTTTAGTTCTGCAAAGATACACATGTTTCTACAAAGTAATACTGACGCAGCCGAGGCAAACCTAAATATAAATAATATTTAAAGAAACATAAAATACAAAGTTCATTCCTAATCGTTGGGGCGAAGGCCACCGGAAAGTAAAGTTGGGGCGAAGGCCACCGGAATTTTGTACCATACGTGGGGTTACTCCTTCACCTGCAGCGTTGCGATGTCAGATCAAAATGCATCCCATAACGTATAAAGATGCAATGTGTACAGCCCCTTTCTGCCACCGTGACCTGTTTGGTACATTTGTGTCGTCGTTCTTCATTCCACATGGTTCGTGACCTGATAAAAAAACAACAAATGAGAACGAGATACTTTAAACAGAAAAAGTGTCCGAGCGGCAAGTTCTGATTAATACTCATTCATCGACATTCCTATGGGACTATAGCAGCTTTAAAATACAGGTATTTTATATGCCATAAATAATAATTGCGTTATTTGCGCTCCTTTATTAATATATGAAGACTTTGGGAAGAAACAAGATTAATAACTGCCACTGCTAATAAATATAATCAAAACCCTGTGCTTTAATTTTAATTCTTGCGTGAGTTATCACGGAGGAAAGGGCACCTTTTTTGTTTTGTACAGATCGTAATTTACAGCGGAATTACGATATAGAAACAGCGTCCTGAATGCCGACCCCACACACGCTTCAAAGAGCTACGGAATCTCTCCTCGCTGGACATCACGCTTTATTCTGTTACCAGCAATATACGTCGTTTTATTTGCTTTAGTGGATGCTGAAATAAAATTAGTATTATTTAGTAGTTAGTCTCGTTTATTAAGGGTTACAGTAAAACAAATTCGTTTGTTTTATTCTGCTTACTTAAACTGTTAAATAAAGATATTGATTTTCTTTGTTTTCGAATAACAGTTATAAAACGCTTAATATGTTTACCTATCAGATAACTAAATTGCTGCACCTTCTTGGTTTTACATTAAACTTTACATTAAGTAAACTTTAAGTTAAAACTTTTGTTTTATTCTTTAATTTAATACTAAACAAAATAGTTTTGGTTTCAGCCAATTTCATTAAACGCTTTCCTGAAAATACATGAAAGGCCTACCTTGATAATTAAACGCTATTAGCAAAGTTAATACAGTTTCCGCAATGCAGTAACAACTTCACGGTCGAATCGGAGGCAGAGCACGCATTCTACTGATCTGATCTTACCCATCAATGGTGATTTTTCTCACATTCTGCAAGGGGAATTGCAGTGTTTCCTCTTAATTTCAAATCGTTTTCTAGAAATCTATGAAAGGAAGAACAAGTGCTCTTAAACTTTTTTATTGTATTCATATATATATATATATATATATATATATATAGTCTAAAATATAAACCATTCACTTGTTTATGCACGAAGGAATCAACCGGAAGCAAAACTCAAACTTATAATTATTTTAACCAACGCATGGCACACTATTATTAGCTATATACTATAGATTTCTAGTACAGTGGGCTGACCTAGAACGGATTGAAAAATATGATTATCTGTTTTCAAGGACGAATAAGCAAGGCATAGCCGTTCCAAACTTGAAGGAAACGTGTGAATTCGTTTTTTCACTTCCTGAGCTAATGCTTCCTAGAAAGGACATTTTCGATTACCAATAACTGTGGGTTTCATTAATCTTCTTATTTATTAATTTAGAATCTTATACAGAAATATATGTAAAAGCAAAAAAGAAAAACGCAGGTTTTGAATGTGTTCATCATTTTTGTCTTTAGGATAAACTACTTATCATCTGGAAGACCAAGAAAGCTTCAGCTCTTATTTTAAAGAAAAAAATCTGATGTGTTGCACTCACATGACTTTCTCTACTCTTGTACAAGCTATTTTTACAAAGTCTTATTCTCCAAATGCTTCATGTTAATCGAGATGTTAGTCTTATTGGTAATTTTCTTGTAGATGTAAGGGGAATATATATTTACAAGGGCAATATAGAAATACAGTATCCTTTAAGCATAGTCATTACTCTTAATAGCTGGTTGCTAGGTGCAGCACCATTCCCTTTCCCACAGATTAATGCTCTTTGCATACCCAAGACAAAAAAATGAACAACGAATTCCCATTTGAGAAAATAAGTATGGAAAAATTTAAGGAAATAGCAAGCAATAACTCGAAAATGGTTCACTCAACAAAAAAATGTGTAGGACATAAATTGTGTATTTTAACCCGATCTACATTTTTTGTGCAGTAAAATTTTGTCTATCTCTTATGGTTTACCAGTTAGGCAAAAGTCGAACTCACAATGAAGAATACTTTTGGAGACATTCCTAGAAAATTCAAGATATACATTTTATTTGTCATTAAAATATCTTAAACATATGATATTTTAATTAAAACCGTTAGAGCCATTTTTGAGAAAATTAAAATTTTCCAGAAATTTTCCATGTAAAGGGTAATCTGGGTTGGGGGGATTTTCTTGAAAACCTTCGTGTCGCATCTCTGGAAGATACTGAACCTAAATAACAAGTTTGGTGTTTATCCGCATGTTCGTTTCTGAGTTATGCTGTTCACAGACACACACATAGACACAATTAGACGCACACACAGACACACTCACGGACATGTTTCCAAAAATGCTGTTTTGGATTCAGGGGGTCTCAAAACATATATTTCCGGTGAAATCTCGGTATCGAATTTTTGGATGGAATACAATACTTCCCCTACTTACTATACGTAGTAGAGAAAGTAAAAAGGGTTCACAAAGTAATTTTCTTCGTCAGAAAAATACGTTTGGTGCACATCGTCAACCACTTCAACAGCAAACTTAAAATAGAATGAAACGGTTACATTTTACAAACTTTAAAATTGCAATTGTGAAATTTAGAGGTAATATATATTTGTAACAATGAAAGCCAAGCGAATTCTTTATCAATTGCTAGTATAACAAGACAGGGAAGAAGGAGGTGTTATTTTAAGCCAACTGACCCAACCCATTCATATGTCCCGAATTCGGACTCAGGGAATATGTTTAACGTATCTAGAGAGGTTTCCCACAGTGGACTGTAAGGTTAAGGGAGGGCCGAGGAGCTATTTTAGCTGTTTAGGCTAAAATGTTTTCGCTATTTTTGGTGCCAAATATACATCACATTTTAGGAGCAAGGGACTAGGACTAGGTACGGAGGGGGACTTGGCACTCGATCTACAAGGTCTTTTGTGCCTAAGCCCCTGACGGGGTGCCCTCGGTCGGGAGGGGCGAGGAGAGAGGAGATAGAGGGCGGCCGGACCAGGAAGCACGTCAGGGCAAAGGGCAGGGTCCCTGCCTTTTACAGATTGAAACTCCCCGGATGGCAGCTGGTGCTACCGCCGCCCCCTGCAGGTTTACACATTCCACTCGGAAACCGCCCCCATTACGGAGACAAAGGGTTACATAGAGCATCTTTTTCCCTTGCCATGCAACGTCGAGTCTCCCGCCCACAATTTCAACCCTGAAACAGACCATGCAGTGAAGTGAAATGAGAATGGAGCTGAAATGGAGGGACAGGAAATTCGGGAGATGGTTCATCAGAACCTTCCCAGCATAAGCCTAGCGACCCGGGGAAACCTATTAAAAAACCCATAAGTCAGGAAAGTTGGGCGCGGGAATCGAGCTAATGATCTCCCAAATACGGGCCACAGATGTTACCGCCTGAGCTCTCCCGTTCGGTTACATCTTATTTTAAGTACATTTCTGTCAAGTGTCACTCCCCTAAGGCGAAAGCAACTTATGCCTGGATGCCATTTTTAAAACGTTGTGCGGAATAAATAACTCCGGATGACTTTATGGTAATTTTTCTTAGGTTCAATTTTCTTATTAGTTTTCAATTTTCCTTATCATGCCACAAAACTGAGTCACAGCCAATTCTCTGGAATTGTGTTCGTGATCTTAGCGTATATAAAAAAATATTTGGCGGTGTTATCCACCTTTTTTTTTTTTTTTTTTTTTTTTTTTTACTTTTTGCCCCACTTCGAAACAATTACTGTTTTACAAAACACTACTCATTATGTGAAAACTTCTCTCAAACAATTTGTTAAAGAGGCATCAATAAATGTAGTTTTTAAAAAATTACTTTTATAGCTGATATCTGTGGAATTAAATACATTCTAATTTTCGTCAGCAAATGCAATTACATATTTAAGTGGAACTTTGTGAACACACTTCTTAAATTGCTCTTAAGCTCCCAGCTTTAATACATTAGAAAATCAATAATTTCACTTCGATAACCCTATAATCTTATTCTACAATACCTTTAAGCTTAAATGTACATTTTAAAAGCGATAGAACTATATGTATATAACAATGAATATAAACCAGCGCTGAAATACTCTTACCAACCCTAGTGTTGAACGTAAATAAAATTCAAGCGTCGAGGCTGCCCAAATGAGATTTTTAAGCTACCTTATGAAAAATAAAAGAAAATGTAAATCGAAATCTAGAAGACAAAAAAAGTATAGTGGAAACATTAAAATGACTAAGATAAAAACAATGGGGCAAACAGATTTTAAGAATACCTGTTCCAGATACACCAACAAGCTTTTTTACTTTCTTTACCTCGAAACTACTAAGCAGAGATAGTGTTGCATTTCACCCAAAAATGCGAATATTTAATCAGAAATACATCTTTTGAGGCCTCTGAATAAACAAATTATTTTTAGAAAAAAGGTCCGAGTATGCGTGCATTTGAACAGTATAACCCTAAAACGCAATGTCCGATAAATACCAAAGTTGGTGTTTAGGTTCAACATCTTCCAAAGATGCGACAGGAAGGTTTTCTAGAAATCTCTCATTCCAAGCTAAGATGTTTCGACATTTTCGAATTTCTCAAAACTGGCTAAACGATTTTGATTAAAATACCGTATATTTAAAGCATATACATGACAAATAAAATGTATATCTGATTTTCTGGGAACAACTTGTGACACCCACTTCATTTGAAATTTTGTATAACTTTGTATAACTGATAAACCACAAGAGTCAAAAGTAAAACACAAAAAATGTAGATCGCATTAAAACACAATGTATTTCAAATATCCTTTTTATGGCATCAGCAAATCTAAGATACATTTGTGATGTGTTTACATTTCTCAATACTTTTGTAATTTTTAAAATGCTGTCGCTATTTAGTTGTTTCACGCGATGCCATGAAACATCGCATCTGAAGTATAGAATTTCTAGGTCAGCATATAGCGACTGGGTTTTTAAACATTTGATTATCTATCGGTTTGGTTGGTTCCATCTCACTTGTACCTCTAACGAATTATGTATTGAATTATTTCTCCAAAGGTTTTTCTCGATTAACATGGAGTAGATTATAAAATTACCTTCGTAGGATTAGTTGGTATAAGCTATATAAAAATAATTGATAGTTGGTACAAAAAGTTATGTGACATCAGATTTATATAAATAGACAGAAACAAAAATAAATCTGATGTGTTGTACTCACATGACCTCCTCTACTCTTGTACAAACTATTTTTACAAACGGTCTCCATATACTTCATGTTAATCACGATATCGAGATGTTAATCATATTGCAAATTTTCTTATAGATGCAAGGGGAATATGGTAGGCTTTAAGCAATAGTCAAATCTTTTAAGAGCTGGTTGCTATGTGGAGCATTCCATTCTCTTTGCATGTTCAGGACATAAAAGAAGGGCAAATAATGAATTCCCATGTGAGAAAAAGAATAAGTATTGGAAAATTCAAACAAGTAAGGAATATCTCGGAAATGGTTCACTCGTCAACAAAATGTATAGGACTTAAATTGTGTGTTTTAACTGGATCTACATTTGTTGTGTACAAAAATTTTATCTTTACGGTTTACTAGTTATGCAAAATTCACAATGAACAGGACTTTTGAGGACATTCCCAGAAAATTCAAGATATACACTTCATTTGTCATGAAACTATCTTAAAAATATGATATTTTAATCAAAATCGTTAGAGCTATTTTTGAGAAAAATTTGTTTCGAAAAATGTTCCTTGTAAAGGGTAGTCTGGAATGGCTGGATTTTCTTGAAAATCTTCTTGTCGCATCTTTGAAAGACACTGAACTTGAATACCAAGTTTGGTATTCATCCGACTTTTCGTTTTTGAGTTATTCTGTTCACAGACACACACGGACCTTTTTCTAAAAATGCCTTTTTGGATTTAGGAGGCTTCAAAGTATTTCCGGTGAAATCTAGGTATAGAATTTTTGGGTGGAATACAATACTTCCCCTTCTTATTATACGCAGTAGAGAAAGTAAAAATTGAAAAATCATTCATTTTTATAACATGGATTTAATTTTTATTAAACTAGCTAAAAAGCATAAACCCTACTTGAGGATATCTTCATCCACTTCATAAATACTAGAAGATGTATTTTATGTTCTCGATCGTCCTCAGAAGAAGCCGTTTCCCCTCTGAGCCATATACAACCGCTGTGCGTTCTGTTTTGTGATATCTGCACACCTATAAATGGAGGTATTAAATTTATAGACCGCAGTGTTACGTACACCCAGGAAACACTCTCCCCTCTAGATAAACCAAAGACAAGGGGACTTGAATCTAGTTGGATACTTGATGATCTTGCTACGAAGTAGCAGTACGGCTACAGTTGTTGCCGCTTTTCTCCAACTATTACCATGGCTAAAACAGCCGGGGACAAGTTGGTTTGTTAAAATATCCTTGAATGAAGCCGACAAGTGTTTCTAGACTCGGTGTTGCCATTGCTTTCTATAAAAACAAACGTAATAAAGGCGTTTATTCTTTCTGGATGAATCGCTGAATGTCATTACTCCAATAAGGTGTGAAATTACAGTCACAAGAGTTTCCCAAATGTTTATAATGTACTTTTATAGTTATTTCTACAAATTATTCATAAAACTCTCGTTTTTCCCCATATTTGTTGCTAAATATGCTTCATGTTAGGCGAAATAATTATATACAACGGAATCTAACAGGACGACAATCAGAATGTTTAAAAAGCGGGTCGCTACATGCTGGCTTTAATCTTCCATACTCTTTACATGGCCTCACAAGTAACAATATTATAGTGACGTAGTACTTCAGTAGTCAATGCCTCAACATTCTTATTTGGTATTATTATGCGTGATATAATAGGTTTATTCTCTCACTTAAAATTAACAATATTAAATCATACTAAAATGCACTTCGCAGGCCAATTACAAAAAATACAAGCTTTAAATGTAATTCCAAAGTAAGAATCGCAAATATGCGATAATTTAATAAAATCTTTAGAGATCTCTTTGAGAAAATAAACAATAACAAAAATGTTTCAATGTGGAGGCTGGTTTTGTGTCCTTAAAAATTCTGGTCTTACGCTTATTCATTTTTCGTTTATTAGTAATGCCGTTATTTCTTTGTCTCCCCCTCCCTCTCCCTTACACACACGGGCGTAAGCGAACTTCCCCCCACCCCAAAAAAAAAAGATTAACTGCTCTACCGACTGTAGGTAAGGGACAGATAAAGCAAAACTTAATTTTGCTTTCTTGGACAGTAAGCAATATCCGTTATTGTTAAGTATTTCTGCGGAATATTCTGATTTATACAAGGAATTTCAAAGCCGTAAGCTGGGTGTACTAATCTTATTCAACAAAAGAACTATAATAACTGTTATTATATACATCATCATCAACAACAAATAATAAAATTTTGTATTT
The DNA here is from genome assembly GCA_030765065.1 of Deroplatys truncata. Lineage (NCBI taxonomy): Eukaryota > Metazoa > Arthropoda > Insecta > Mantodea > Mantidae > Deroplatys > Deroplatys truncata. The sequence goes on along the minus strand of CM060978.1, from coordinate 211,091,211 downwards.
ACTTCCAATGCAGGCTCTATCATTTAAAATAAATGCAGTTATCAGGATGTACTGCACCCAACGGACATAACGTCAAAGGCAAGAAAAGCTAAAATCATACACACTGAAGGAAAAATACAAAAAGTAAATTTTTAAGCATATTTACGCTTGTACGAAATTTATGCCAACATATTTTATTTTTATTGTTATATAACTAGACAATTATATATATATATATATATATATATATATATATACAATTAGGTTACCTGATCTGGCCATAATTTAAAGAAAACAAAGGATTACGGTATTTTTATATGAAGTGATAGATAAACATAAATTAACTTTCACTTGATATTCTCACGGACCAGACTCGGAATTATGGGCTGTACTCCTAGAGAAATATGGCGACTTCCCAGTCACCATTAAGCAACAAATAACACAGGAATTATAGAGAGAGAAAGAGAAAGAAGATAGGTAATTATAGAGTATTTTAAAACCGAAAACGATTCTGTACAAATTTTTGTGATTAATCAAAATTCGTTTCGTTTCCATAGAAATTACAATGTAATCTTGAACTTTAAATAGAAAGCATTAATATTTAGCAAAACGTGACACTTTTGCAGTGCATAGGATATATCATAGCATATTTATACGTATTGCTAGGGTTAAAGTGATATACCGAAAACAACCTGCTGAAGTTCCATTTTTGATGAGTTCCTGATCTATAATAATAATAATAATAATAATAATAATAATAATAATAATAATAATCTAAACACAGTATTCTTTCTCATAACTTTATAATATGATGCCGGTTCGCCACAATATATAAAAGCACTTTTACACTAATTTGTCGATGTTGGATGAGGACATTGTGAATAGAATAGCCATAGAGAGAACAAATTCCATTTCACAGTAATACTTACGCAACAGCATCTCAAAGATTGTGTAGAAGGCAAACAAAATGAGCATCTATCTCTTGCTTCTGAAAAGCCTAGTACTTTTCTGCATCTTAAAGGCTTTTATTTACCTCGTTATATTCCTCTTCCATCTTCTGGTTGCCATCTATTCATCACTGTCATGTTCGATGGCTGCAGCTCAAATTTGCTTAATGATTCACAAACTGTACTGATCAGTCTACTGAAGCTTTTATCTTCTAGAAGAATGGACAGTAAACCAAACTGAACCAAAAACTGAATGAGTTAGCTTTAGATTATAATGAACAGAAGTATTTTTATTGTGATGTTATCATATGATTATTTTTCTTTCAATAAGAATTTCTACAAGCAGACACATGGTTTGGCTATGGGTAATCCATTATCTCCTCTTCTTACACACCTTTATACGAGCTCATTGGAAAAATGTTACTACTTTATATCCACATATTTTTAAGATTTGGCATAGATATGTGGATGACATTTTTGCTATTATTCCTCAAGATTGCACATAAATTTATCACTGGATATTTTGAACGAACAAGACACACATATCAAATTTGCTATGGAAACAGAAACTAATAATTCATTACCCTTCTTGGATATACTGGTAAAAAGAAAAGCAAATAATATAAAGTTTGGCATTAACAGAATACCTACACACGTGGATAACTATATTAAAAATAATTTATATAACCCTACTTCACACCAACATGCTGTTTTTAGAAGTTTTGTCTACATATTGATTAATGTACCATTGGAAAAAGAAGACTATTGTCACTGAATTAAATTATATTAAGAATGTTGCTATTGAAAATGGTTTCAAACCTCAACTTATCAATAAATTAATTACTAGATATAAAAATAAACATAGTTTACATATGATTAGTACCCTACAAAATCCGAATAAAAAGGATTTAATATACAAGAAGTTTACATACCACCCAGTGATGTTCAAAGTTTTTGAAAAATTATTCAGAAAATATCAGATTCAATTGGCACCTCAGAATACCTACAGTTTAAGAAATATGCTGAATACACCTTTGACTAATACAACTGATCATTTTAAAAAATTAGGAATTTACCAGATCTCATGTCATGATTGCCAAGGCTCATATATAGGTAGAACTGAAATGAATTTAAAAATAAGATTAAGTGAACACCAAAGAAATATAAAACTGAAACAAATAGATAAATCAGCAGTGGCCAACCATTTTGGAACAGTAACCATGAAATAGGACAGAGATAAAACTATTAAAATCTATACAGATTCCCTCACACTTGGAAATTTGGGAAAAGATTTTTATTCATCTCAACATTAAGAATGCTTTGAATTTTGAAATACCGCCTACAGATTACTTAATGCAGCTGATCCAAACAGATTACAAGAGGGAAGAAAGAAGATAGATGAGTTCCCAACTTTCACCACAGATGGCAACAAAGCCAGCACCACCAGATTCCAATTCTTCACAACAGAGGGCAGAAGAATCGTCTGATGAAATACTTCTTGGGGTTAGGGGAGAGAACGGTCCGTTAGTCGGCCGTAGCTGATGATGGGGAAACATATCTCCCGAAAGGGCTCCTTAGTTAACATCTAGCGCTAATGTGATGGGAATTAATAAGTAACGACTCAGGTTAAATTATCATGAGTTAGCTTTACTAACAAGAGAGAGAGAGAGAGAGAAATAATGCTGAATACATTATTGCACATTTACTCAATCAAACCTAGGGACACACAGGCACAAGTATATGCATTGCTGCTTCGAAGCAACAGGCAAAATATATGCTTAAGGTGTCGGTACCGACAACCCAATTCAACTGAGAAGTAAATCAATCATTAAGATTAAGAGTAGGGGAGAGAGGCAGCGAATTCCTAATGCACTTGGACTACAGATTACGTAATTATGCACCCCTTCGATTAGGTGTTACAATTCCAGCATTCTTAGTGCTAGTTTATTATATGTTAACCTTAGATTAGTTAGTTTCCCATGCCTTTAAAGCGTTGAACCTATGGACTGCTAATGATTCGTACTCACATAGCTGACGGTATGCTGTTTCATCTGCTCTTTTGGTTCTTTTGCGAGTTGGATCGACCTGTTTACCTATTTTATACAGGTGCCCCTGGCAGAGCTAGGAAGGGTAGGGAGAAAAGGTATAATAGTGGAAAGAATTTTGAAGTATTGGTATAGATGTTTAAATTTAGAAGATAATAATATATTAAAAGAATGTATACAGTTTCAAAAAGCTGTCCTAGGAGAAGAGTGTTGGTTAGGGGAGATGGGAAATGTCCTAAAAGAAATTGGCATGAGGAATATTCTCCTATTAGATAAATATAATAACAGTGGGTTTTGGAAAGAAGTGAGATTGAGGGTGGAAGATATCGAGAAACAAGAGATATGGGCTAGTTTTGAGGATAAAAGGTCATTGATCTTGTATAAATCAGTTAAAAGAGATTGGGGATGGGAGAAGTATGTAGATATATGTAATCAATTTGGTAGAATAGGTCTTGCGTGGATGCGCACAGGAGTAATATTTTTAAAAAGGAATGGATATAATGGTTTGGGGAGATGTATTATGTGTGATGAATCGGGTAGTACTTATCATTGTCTAATAGAATGTGATAAGGTTAAAAGGTGGAGAGAGGTTATATGGAATAAAAAATGGGACAAGTTAAACAAAGAAGCAGTAGCATTAAGAATGTTGGGAAGCACAAAAGTAGAAATAATTAAAATGATGGGAACATTTTTAGGCAACACAAGGGATAAGTGGATAAGGAGCTTAAGAAAGGTACAGCTGAACGAGCATAGTTTGTAAAGTAGAGAGATGGTATAGTAGCTTTATCCCAATATATACAGCCTAGGGGCTAAATATGGGGGAGCTAGAAAACTGGTGCACTAGACATAAGTTTTAGATGTAAGCTTTATTTGTATTATTGTAATAATGATGAAATAAATATTACATTACATTACATTACAGGTGCCCATTTAGTTGTCAACGTCCTGTAATGGGTTTAGATTGTTCATAGCAAGCAGTTCTTCGGTCCTACTCACTAAAGCCTTTGAGAACCTATGGCTGCCAGAGCCCTCCATGTCTGTTTGTAATCCATTCTTTTATAATCCCTCTAAAATACGTACTGTGCCGATTGTTTTCTCTCGGCACAAGTATATTTAATATTTACCACCGTTACAGTTAATTTGTGTTTATGTCCTGGGCACTATTGCGCTGTTTATTTAGTGCCTGGTAGGCGCTATAGTCAAATCAATAAATTTAATTAAACTTAATCCAATTTTAAAGTTTTTTTATCTCTTTCGTAAACATTAAAGGTATAAATCATATTGAACACAAAAACAGTATTTAATTGAACAATTTTAACTCCTTGTTTTATTTGTTTGCCTTATTTATAAAAGTTATACCTATTTTAGTAAGATTATTAGGCTTTCCTGCCTATAGAGAGGTAGGAGGAGAATTTGGGGAGGTCTTAGAGGTCGTAGTCGAGAAAGGTCAAAAGTGCAAGTTTCTCTCTCTTGAGCGTCGGGCCATTTTGGCTGTGGGGGATTACATACTTTGGTAAGTGTCCTGCATATCGTATTTTTGATCTGATGCACATAGTAAGATTGGCCGAATTTGATAGTTTGCAATTAAGAGAGTTCTAGACACTGGGCGTGTATAACTGCAATTTGCTGAAGTTTAAAGGTAAAATGGTATAATTGTGTCAGACATATAAATGTATTATGTAAATGCTGTACTCGTATCCAGGAAACTTATTAAACTCCTAACCTGCTATAAGGTGTCATTTATGTGATCTTCAAAACGAACTATGAGCTTACTTCAAGATCTTTTGAATCAGGATATGCAAAATGTTTCAGTGCAATACATGTACATTGTAGATTTTGTAAATCAGTCGTTAATACGGTAAATACATACACAGAGCTGTACCTTGCCTTTTTTTGTTTTGTACGCACCTATAGTAGTTAGTTACTCCCTTTTGGCTTATTTAATGAGTGGCTAGTGCAAAATCTCTCTGAAGGGGAGGGGGCGCAGTGTAGTGCTTCTAGTCCAAATTGGAGTTCATAGCCAATAAACGGAGTTGCAGCTGTTTTTTTTTTTTTGGCCCAAGTCGCCTACCTTTACATTGTCAGTCTCTCCTCAATGTCCTGGCACCCACGTAAACGACACTAAATTGTGTTATCAATTTCATAAGGGACATCGAGATTTCCAGCCCTGTGTAGATTTGACTTCAAATGCTTCAACAGCCTTCAGGGCTGCTTGAGTCTAGAAGTATACGAACTTATACTTTCCCATGTGCTAGACAAAAGGAAAATATATCAGCTTGAAAGACAATAGCGCTGTCCCTGTTCTTTGATTAATTTTAATTCGTCCTTATACCAAGTCACAAATATTCATTTTGGAGTAATGTCATGCAATCACTAACACTTTCTATTAAAACCTTTTTCAGCTTAAAACCATACTATAGGCTAATTGTAAGACGTTTGATTACTTATTACTTCAATATTGCTTCACGCCGAGATTACTTTTATAGTGGTTAGAATAAGACTAAGAGTAAGGTGAAAACCAAAGTGAGCAAGAGCGTTAGGCGTCCAACCTGCTACGAAGGCGGATCGAAAAGTAACGCACAGTAATTTTTTTCTGCCTTGGTATTGCAGCTGGAATGTTGCAATTTCACAAAGATATAGCTTGAAGTTTTCACTACACATGGTTTTTTTCATATGCAGCTCTAGCGAGAGAAGCGTGAACTACGCAACAAAGATGGCACGCATGTTACTGTCGTCCACTGCGAAGAGCAGAGAGATGTGGTTCGACATTTGTATGCCAAAGGGCATAAACCGAGTGGTATTTACAGGGACATGCGTGGCGGGTATGGACCGTGACAATGTCTCCAGGTGGTGTGTATTCTTCCTAGAGGGCCGTGTGAACCTTAGTGATTCGCCACGCTCCGGGAGGCCGGTAACAGCTGCAACCCCGCAGAATATAAGAGGTACTGAGGCGGCTATTTGAACGACCGGCGTGTGCAACTGCAAATCTTATCGCAACAGTTCAACATTTCCTATGGTGCAGTGTACGATACTGTTCATGACACATTAACATTTCGCAAAGTTAGTGTTCACTGGGTGCCTAAGAACCTGACAGACAACTATGAGGGCCAGCAAATGATGACGAGCTTGGATCACCTAACGCGGACCCCGCAAAAGGGAATGACTTTTTGAAAGGAATCGTCACTGGTGATGACTCGTGGGCATACAACTACTGCCCGAAACCAAGCAGGCAAGTATGGAGTGGAAACATGCTGGTTCCTCAGTGAAAAAACAAATTCAAAGTGACTCAATCTGCTAGGAAAGTGCTTGTGGGGGTGTTCTAGGACATGCATGATGTTGTATTGGTGGACTTTGCTGAACACGGAACCACTGTGAATGCTGCAGTCTACCTGAAAACTTTGGTGTAGTTGCGTCGTGCCTTTTGTGACAAACATCACAACATAAATGCTGATGACATCAAAATTCTTAATGCAATGCTCGCCCCCATTTTGCTGCTGCTGTTCGTCAGAAAATCACCAAATTTGGTTGGGAGGTGCTCCAGCATCCACCATATAGTCCAGAACTTGCACCGTCGGACTTTCATCTGTTTGGTCCCATGAAGAAATTCCTGCCTGGCCAACGCCTTGCGACAGATGTGGAAGTGAAATTAGCAGTCTGCAGATGGCTACACTCCAAGGAAACGGACTTCTACGAACATTGCATACTCAAACTGGTATCACGATAGGATAAATGTGTTGAGAAACCTGATGAGCATGTCGAAAAGTAGGTAAAAGGTGTAAGTTCATTTGTGACTTTTTTAACTCTTAAACATTTTTGTATAAAAATTATTGTGCGTTACTTTTCGATCCGCCCGCATGTATTCATTCTTTGAATTATAAGCTATCAACTCCATTAAAAGTGTTTCACCATGCATCGCTAGTTGAAGATTCGTGAAAGGAGAATCGTGCATCTTGTCCAATTGGGCTACCCAGTTACAATCAATATGAGCACATATCTGGCTACTTCTAGCATCTATAATAATTGTATAACAGTTCGCATTCAATGAAGAACCCAGCTTCAACTTCTGTTGTAATATCTTGATGTATTTTAACAGATAAAGAATTTCGGATACTTACTCATGAAACACCCTGTGTGTATCATTATTTTCTTTCTGTTTCACATGTTGTGTAGCAATAACCGTAGCTGAAGCACGTAACTTTCACTCTGCTATTCTTTGAACGTGTGATGCTTTCTCTCAAGATACGCATCAGCTTATCCGTGACATTCGGGCAGAGCGTAAGCGGCTAAGTTTTCTCGTTCTAAAGCTTCAGTGCTATGTTCTCATCAAAGCTCTCGTCAACGTTCATAACCGTTCTGTGCGACAACACATTTTAGCCCTTTTTATTGATTCTGTCTGTCAGTGTTGTCAGAAATGTCGAGAACATCGTTCATATGTCAATTCCAGAATAAAGCAAAGATCATCAAATAAATAAAAGCATTTATTAATAGAAAATCTGCTATTAAGCACCATTAAACTGTTCACCACTCAATATGCGATACAGGGTATATGAATAATTTTAGTGAAACGCCACATAGGTCCCAATTTTCAACAATGAAATGCATACTTATTTACATCGTTGTAAAGCAAAAAATAAACATAAAAGGTATATCTTCATGTACCCAAAGAGAAACAATTTATATTCAATACCAGTGCTGTTCTTTTTTTATCGAGATTTCACCCAAAATACATGTTTTGAGAGCCCCTGAATCGAAAAAAAGCATTTTTAGACAAAGGTCCGTGTGTGTCTGTATGACTGTTAACAGCATAACTCAAACACGAAAAGTCGGATAAATACCAAACTTGGTATTTACGTTCAGTAACTTTCAAAGATGTGACACAAACATTTTCAAAAAGATCCCTCCACCCCAAATCACCCTTTACATGGGACATTTTTAGAAAAAATTTATTTTCACAAAAATGGTTCTAACGATTTTGATTAAAATTTCATATGTTTAAATACTTTCACGGTATATTTTGAATTTTCTGGGAATGTTCCCAAAAGTCGTCTTCATTCTGAATTTTTGTCATATACTTTTTTTGCCAAGTGAACTATTTCCGAGATATTTCCTGTTATCTGTTTGAATTTTCCAATACTTATGCTTTTTCTCAAATGGAAATTCGTTAATCGCTTTATCTCCCGAACATGCAAAGAGAATGGAATGCTCCACATAGCAACCAGTTCTTCAAATATTTGACTATCGCTTTAAGCCTACCAATTCCCCTTGCACCTACAAGAATTAGCAATAAGATAGTTTCTACAAATGTTTATCTCGATTAACATGAAGTAGATGGAAATGAAGGATTTGTAAAAATAGTTTGTACAAGAGTAGAGAAAGTCATGTGAGTGTAGTAAATCAGTCTTCTGTTTGTTTTTGGGCATTCACTCAACTTCTAAAGAGTAACCGCAAGGTAAGGATGGTATTAATTGGTGGTAATTACATTATCATGGTAGAAAGGGGTAGTGCATTGCAATACAAACTGAATTTTTGTGATTTCGATACACACTTCAATACATATTGAAATAAAATGCAGAACAAAGACAATATTGAGGCACACTTCGGAAATATATATTTACAACGGCCAGTTTCAAAAAACGTGTTTGATCTTCCCATGGAACAAGGATATTCAAGATCAAATAACCATGCTTACGATAGATAGCGCCGAAGGTCGTGAGACCGCTGGCGTAGCGCAACAGAGCATTGGAATACATGTGCATTTTCAGAGAACGAGGAAGAGTTTGAAAACACGAACGCAGTACAGCATTTCTACTTCCGATGTCTCCCAATGCACTTATCAGATGCATATTGCACACTTGTTTCGACGATAGTGTATAATACAAAACGTGCTTTCACAAAAATAAAATTAATAATTTGTTAACAGCTGTTGCATATGGTGGTTCTAGTAACAAGGTCACCAACTACACCAATAATTTGCCACATACATGCAGTAAAATAGGCATATAGATTAGGTTTCCAGTTTAATTTAAAATGTAAAACTACAAACAGTGAATATGACTTAAAATAGTTAAAACGCACGGCTTTCGAAATTTAAAACACAAAAGTGGCCATGCAGAGAATAACCCAAGCAAAAACCAAAACGAATTTTAGAGATATAGGGCCAAAACCAGGAGCTAGGCAAAACATACATCAATAGCTGAGGCATAAAATTGGCTAATACACAAATTAAACTCTCTACGGCAGATACCCTGTCCCTGACGGTATCACGCCCGTCGTTTTCCAACTCCTGCTTCCAATTGGCCAAACTCTGAGGAGACACATGGCTTCAGAGGTAGAGTCACTCTAACAAGCTAAAGTCTCCCAAAATACTAACAGGAACAAATAAACGGCTCAGGCCACCACCTTCCTTGTTTCAGGGATAGACAGCAAACCATTCCCTATGTCCTCTTAACAGACATTCCAAAAAGAGGGCACAACTTTTGCCTATAAAACATTATTCTATTGGATCTTAAAACAGAACAAAACTACTGCGTTCAGATTATAATAAAATAACATATTACTGTTTTCAAAAATGTGATCATAACAGCGAGGAAATACCTATATTCCATGGATCATATCACAGAGGAAATAACTTTCCAAACGTTTGCACGTTTTACAATACATATCCTCAAGGCGTAGTTTGTGTTAGGTGTAATACTAGTTTTATTTGATTCTTATGTCAATAAAGATTTAAAAACCAGTACTAGTAAATGTTAAAAAGGCATGAACAGGTTAAGCATTGTTTTAAAAAATATTTTAAGAATATGCCAAAGATATAAAGCATATTTATAAGCTTAAAAGCCATGTATGATAAGTACTGAGAATGAATAATACTTTTGCACACTTACAAACATGTCAGTCTCAAATATTTATAAATCGTAAACATTATAAGAACATATCTAAAGATAGTGAGTGAAGTATTCTTTTGCTATTAACGCCAATTTATATATACATCAATGATTTAATAATTAATCTAATTTTCTTATTTTATGAAATGCCAAGGTGCTATATTATCAGAGAGTAAATACATGTTCTAAAAATACGTTTATGCTGACTGAACCATCTATAATACCACTAGCTGCTATATGCAAGGCATAATACATATTATAGCTTTATATAAACATTTTAAAGTATTGTTTATAAAAGTAAACGACTGAGACTTCAGCACTTCATTCCATCGGGTATTCCAAGATTCTGTACACTACTAATGATACCTTTTTTTAACCTTTAGAGTTCTCTGGAAAGAAGGGATATGACAATAACTCGGGCTCTGTACTCCGGCGGAACTTAACACGGGGTTTCTCTAGAACGACGCGACTGACAGTCCGCGGCTCCCAAGGCACTGCTATACGAATCTGTTTGTGCAGTATCAGTGGATAGGCCAGTCATTTCTCTCCTGGATGATGCTAACGACGCGAAATAATATGAACATGTTACCTTAGCTTTCGTTAGAGAAGGTGCTCGAAACGATGACCTTGGACGTCTATACAAGCTTGACATCAACAATTGTACACTCGACGGATTTCTGCAACCATAATATTTGCAAATGCACTCCGGATACTGTCTTTTTTGTCGAGCTTATGGGGATCTGATGCACAAACTTTATCGTTAACGATTCCCCCAAATATAACAATTACATGAATTAAATCTGGAGAGCTAGCAGGCCGCTCGCCCTCCAGGTTGTTAATTAATAATTATATATTATAATAATGATAGGTTATTACTGTAATTACTAATTAAATATATCTATTTTTAAAACAGTTTTAAAGGAAAACTCCGTTTAGGAGCAAAGATGATAAAAGACAGCATAATATACTAAGTAGATAGTTGTAATGAAATAGGTAATTTCAAACAGAGTGACATTCAAAGGAAATACACAGATTTAATTACACATGCGGTACAATTAAACGAACACTATTAAACAAAACAAGAAAATACACCACACTAAAGTTTTATGAATTGCTAGAAGTACCATCTATTTGGTATAGATGGAAAGTTAGACGCTAACAAGAAAAGAAGACAGACAGACAGACATAAGTTGCAGAGATGAATTTCTAAGAACGGTGGCGGCTACAAAAGAATAGACAAACATAAAAATGAATACCTCAGAAAAGAACTAAATACATAGGGTCAAATTGAGAACAAAGGAACATCAAATAAACTATTTCCAGCAGGTACAAAAGATGAAAGATTGCAAAACGGCTACTAAAGAAATTGAGGACACCCAACGATAAAATGGAAAGATCAATTCATAAATTGAGACCGGAAGACATGATAATGGTGACGAATAATGTTCATTGTAATGCTTCCATGACTCATTTTCTTTATGCTCAAGTTGCATTTTCCTGTATAAAGTAACCATGTGTATCAGAAAAGATTCAGTAAATATCTCACATTCCCATAAGAGACTGCGGTTTGTGAAAGAAAATTGACGGAATAATTCTTCCTACATTGATAATACCCCATGCTCCCATCTTTGCATCATGCAATGGTCTCTAACCTAATGTGTGGATTTTCAGAACTCCAGTAACGGTTGTTCTGAGTATTCACGTGACCCAGTAGATGCACTTCATCAGAAAAACAGGCCAGGACCAACATATCATTACGCACAGATTGATGAAAGCAGTTGCAATGACGAACATTATCCACATGTCAGTCTTTGCACTGCTATTGCATTATATGGTTTTAATTCTAGTTTCCGAGCTCTTTGACAGATGAAACAGAAACATCGGTTTGAAGTGCCAAGCGAGGCTGTGTCTTCTTTCTATAACAAATTCTGTCTCCTCTACGTAATTTTTACTTTCTCTAGTAAGTAGGGGAAGTATTGTTTTCCACCCAAAAATTCGATACCGAGATTTCACCGGAAATATGTGTTTTGAGACCCCCTGAATCCAAAAAAAGCATTTTTGGAAACATGTCCGTGTTGTGTATCTGTGTGTGTCTGTGAACAGCATAATTCAGAAACGAACAGTCAGATAAACACCAAACTTGGTATTTAGGTTACGTATCTTCCAGAGATGCGAAACGTAAGTTTTCAAGAAAATCCCTCCACCCCAGATTACCCTTTACATGAAATATTTTTCGAAAATTTTAATTTACTCAAAATGGCTTTAACGATTTTGATTAAAATATCATATGTTTAAGATATTTTCATGACAAATGAAATGTATATCTCGAATTTTCTGGGAATGTCTCCAAAAGTATTCTTCATTGCAAACGACTTTTGTATAACTTGTAAACCATAAGAGATGGACAAAAGTTTACTACACAAAAATGTAGATCGCATTAAAATACACAGTTTATGGTATATACATTTTTTGTTGAGTGAACAATTTTCGAGATATTGCTTGTTATTCCCTTAAATTTTCCAATACTTATACTTTTTCTCAAATGAGAATTCTTTATTTATTTTTTGTCCTGGTAATGCAAATAGAATGGAATACTCCACATAGCAACCAGCTCTTAAAATATTTGACTATCGCTTAAAGCCTACCAATTCCCCTTGCATCTACAAGAAAATTAGCAATAAGATTGATATCTCGATTAACATGAAGCAAATGGAGAATAAGCGTTTGTAAAAATAGTTTGTACAAGAGTCATGTGAGTGTAACACATCAGAAGTTTTTTAACCCGGATCCAATCTGTTAAAACGTTTCTAATAATAATCTATAAATTGTGGTCTTTTAAGAAACATGACATCAGGAAACTTTTTGTATAAGCTGAAACTGATAGTCTGTAATATGTAGTTGTAGGTGAAAGATACTAAACTAATGCTTTAACAGATTATTGAAATTGAATTTGGGCAATATTTATTTATTTTGTAGGAGAGGTTTTTGTTTTACTTTACTTTCATTCCTCTACCTTAAAACCATCCGTCGAAGAGCAAAACTGACTATAATAAACATACAGTTTTCTGTAGTATATATCATAATTACACAGGTTAGCATAATCAGAAAACAATTTCATATAATGACATTTACATTATACAATGTACCAAACAACGCTGGATTGAATTACAAATACCATTAACTGCTTTAGAGGCATGGGCTAGACTACCACAGAGCGAAGTCATTCAGCCTGATATCTGCTATCAGGTCCTTCGTTTCATCAAGATAAACCCGGTAGGTACTGTATGATAGGATGACTGATGAGAATGCTGATGATAGAAACTTGCCAAAGCGCCGCTTCCCTCACCATAAAATTCCACCTGCAGCCACTGAGAGTCTTGCTGAGAAGTATGCGGGTTAACCTTTCGGCCACGGAGGCCTACTCGTATCGTGCTGGTTGAGTGGAAACGCCTTTGCCATCAAAAATAGGCAACATCCCTGCCTTGCCTGCGCGCAGTGTTGTATACTCATTCAGGCGTAAATGACCGACTGTGATGAGGTAGTACTGTTTTTATCTCTTATGACTCACATAACATAGAATTAGTGTAACTATCATCATCATAAACAACAACTTTGACGGGTTAAGCCTTTAGGACTTGTTCCGGTCTCATAGTGTTGCAATCAAAAAGTTCAATTCATCTCTTCTTCGGTCTACCAAAATACCGTTTACCTTTCGACTTACAATCAAAATATAATATTTTACATGCGGTACTCTATCAATTATTCTTTGTATATGTCTCTACATAAATTTCTAAAATATTCTATTTTATCCATCAGCTTAAAATGTCTTCAATTTTTTTCTTTTATCTAAGAATGTACAGCCGGCTGCACCTCTTAAATTGTTTTAGGTCCATTTCTACCCCCCCTTTAACTACAATGGTCTTATAGGCGGGCTTTCCTTTGGAACTTATTGCCTATTGGCAATGGTGTTAACTCGTATTCTGCTGTCGTTGGGAGTTTATGCACTTTTTGCTTTTTAATCATTAAATCACACACACACACACACACACACACACATTTACACTCTCATTCATACTTCCAGACTCTGGGGAGAGTAGGGAATAATCTTGGCTAGAGAAAAATTCCCACCCCAGCCGGGAATCGAACCCGGGACCCCACCCCTCGCACAGCAGGCAGGTGCTCTAGCGACTGAGCTACGGGGCCTTCTCTTCAAACCCAAAATTCACAGCCACACAATCACACACGGAGCTGGCACCGGAGCTCAGTCGGTAAGGCATCTGTCTGCTGTGCAAGGAGCTCCGGATTCGATTCCCGGCTGGGAATTGGAATTTTTCTCTAGCCAGGATTGTTCCCTGTCCTGCCCAGAGTCTGGAAGTATGAATGAGAGTGTGAATGTGTGTGTGATATAATGATTAAAACCCAAAAAGTGCCAGAAACCCAACGACAAAAGAATCGACGTCACACCGTTGACAATAGGCAATAAACTCCAAAGGGAAGGCCGCTGATAAGACCAATCTAGTTAAAGGTGGAGTATAAATGGAACTAAAAAAATAAGAACAAGTGTATGGGTGAAATTAAATCATAAGGAAAAATAATTAAAATTAAATATTATATTAAAACACTATCGAGCGAGATAGCATCTTATGCTTCCATTCAGGAGACCCCGTATCCATATCCACTGACAAGTCCTGGTTAGACTTGTTTTCTACCACCCCTTCTTTCACTTCTCTCTGAAGAACTTTCCGAATTGTCAGGCTCAATGGACGGTGATATCAGAAGTAGGCGGAGGTTATGCTTTGAGAACAGAACAGTTTCTAACCTGGAAACGGTACCTCCGTAAGAATAGAAGGGGATGTATTGAATGGGCGTGGCCTTCTGCCAGGATGCCTCATCTGGAGACGCTAAAGACCTTATGGCCAGCAATTGTAGCTCATTCCCTCTTCCCGGAGGTTGTAATAGGGCAAATATTGGCCTCAATGCTGATAGCCCCCTTCGGCACTTTCCATCAATAACATGTGACATTCTGTTATATATGGATACAACATATGTTTGAGTGTGTCAATATGTGTGTGTGTTGTGAATGAGTTAGTTGTGAAATGAAAATGAGGGGATATTGAAATGTGTTTGCGTTTCCGCTCTTTTTTGTCAGGTAGGTAGTTGGGAGCGAGACTTTGACATAGACATCCGGTCGAAGCAGTCTTCCTTACCTCGCGGTGGCGTGGGTAGTGCATACCATCATCGTCATCATCATCATCATCCACTTCCTTACCTCTCTTCACTTTCCTTTCTTCATTTGTTTCTTTAAATCAACAAGAGGTGCCATATGAAGTTTGTAATCAACACCCAAGGTACACAATTCCAGGTAGTGCAAGTACAGGTAATCTCTCTCCCATGCATATGTATACTGGCGTGCATAAAATATAGCCCATAATGGAACGGAGCTGTTTATGTTAGTAATTTAGCCCAACCCCTACCAGCTTGACCACCACTATTTTTGAGCTTAATTCAAACCACTGGATTGGTAGGGTACTTTACCCTTCCCCAAAGTATGGCCGAATTTCCGAAGGGTAATGTTACAACTCATACCTTATATTTTCATGCTACACTACCGTTTTCTTAATGCCGTTCTGTAGCGCTAACAACTTTAACCTCGTCTCCATTCGTTGATAAACGTTTTCATATAGTAAACGTCGTAGCTGTCGTTCATTTTAAGCACACATGCAAATGATTCTTCACCTAACGTTAGTAGAATTAGGAAGAACAAGAAGAAAGGGAGTGATGCTGGAAAGTATACTGAAATTTTGGTTTAGATGCCTGAAAAAAGATGAAGGGGACATTTTAAAAGATATGTATGGAACAACAAAAAAGAACGAAATATAAAAATAGCTGTTGAATAGGGTTATAAAAATTATGGAGAAGATAGGAATGGAAGATATTTGGAGAGCAGGAGAAAGAAGTAGTAACGGCTTCTGGATAACAGTAAGAAACAGAGTGGAGGACATAGAAAGACAAGAGATTTGGGAAAGCTTAGAGAATAAAAACTCACTAGGGTTCTATAGATTAGTAAAGAGGAGATGGGAAAGAGAAGGGTAAGTGGATTATTGTAATAGATCTGAAAAAGAAGCGTTTGTATGGATGAGAACAGGATCAATGTACCTGAGAGGACTAAGAGGCAGAAAAATAGGAATTTGAGAATTATGCGGAGGTAGTGAAAGCACAGACCATTATATGACAGAATGCAAAGAATTAGCAGAATGGAAACAAGTATGGGAGGAAAAATGGGAAAAAACGGATGGAAAAATAGTAGCAATTAAAATGTTAACAAGAAAGGAAGAAAAGGAAAGTAAGAATATGGGGGAGTTCCTAAAAAAGTAAAAGGGAAATGGATTAGAAAAGTAACAGAGATAAGAAAGGTAGAAGGGCAAACGGAGGAGGGAGAGGATGGATCATAGGTGATTAAGGGTAGCAAGAGCTGCACAACCGAGCCATAAGGACAGGGTGCCAGGCAAAATGAGCAGTATAGGTAAACACAGCTGGCAAGGAAATTTGTACATAGGTTAAGTTGTTTTACAAGTGGAATATTGTAAAAAGGATTGTGTATAAAGGATGTAAAAATAAAGTTTGTTTGTTTATTACTATTATTACAAGAGCAGTTATAAGAAAAGTTACAATGGAAGCATGAAATAATTAAATTACTATGAACTTCATTAACAGTAGGAACACAAAGGCCTAAGAACGAATGATGAACTACAAGAATATATAGTTTTTTACTATTAGCAACACAAACTATTCTTAGGGTGTTTGGTATTTTTGATGCTTAACACACTGGTTATTAGGTATAAAGGATTCCACATCACTAGATATAAACATTTTAAGTCGGACATTTAAAAAAATTTAATACTTTACTCCTTTATTTAGAAGGCCGAATTACTTGTAATTGATTTAGTCCTTTCCTTGTGTAAACAATCGTAGTGAAACTTTCATAGAGATGGTATCCGAACCTCCCTATCATTCCGCATAGATTATAAACATACAGAACTGATACCGACCGGACGGGGTCAAAAGTTGGTTACCCGAAGGTGGAAAGCTTACAGAGAGAAAAACACTATGGCAATCTAGGGGAATGTGCCACTTTTTATGCACGACAGTGTACGCTGTGATTTGGGGCTAAAGTTAACGCAAGTATGACTTAGAAGTTTATTATTTGTAATGCAAAACATACACTGGCATACTTTCCATTAATGCTACAGCTGAAGCATGGCTGCTTGTGTGGTTATGCTTACTATATTTGTGAAATTGTATATCTTTAAGTACCAATTTTTGCGAAAGTTTACCACATTTAAAGCTGCTGTAATCTCGTATGTTCGATTCGCACTGAAGTTTTAAATATTTTAATTGCATTTCAGTTTTAAAGTTTTAGGCAGATATTCAGCAAAATTAATTTTTTTTAAATTTCAAGTTCTTGCATCACTCTTCATTCGTCGTTATTGATGTTTAAAGAAACATGTATTAAAAAGGAGTTTTCTATCGAATATTCCTCATTACTTTATCTCTTTTGACTCCTAATGACTAGCGTAAGTCATTAATTTTAATATTAAGGAAACTACCCATGAAACTGTTAGTTAAAAGAATTTTTGGTATACATCAACTGTTCGTTCTCCAATAATGTAGCATAGCAGGCTGCAAGAATCAAATGGAAATGGACGGGACACATCGCAGAACTCGCAGGATAGATGGGTTCATTCGACCACCATGTGGGACTCACACTGGAAGACCAAGCAAGATGGGCAGACGACTTCAGACAACCAGTGGGTCCACAGTGGTCCAGTGCTGCAAGGTGTACAACTATTTGGAAAGACTACGAAGGACAATTAATAAGAAATAATAGACTATGAACATTCCAAACACGTCTTTGTTTGGTTAATTTTAATAATTATTATTGGAAGTCTAAGTGAAAGCCAATGTGTGCAAGAACTAATATTCACTTGGAATGGCTGACTACGTGTATCTTTATAAAAGAGCTTTCCCTTTCGCAGGATGCCTTTGCCCTTCGCAGGACACTTTAGGCTCTAATCATTGATTGATTGATTCATTCATTCATATATATATCAGCCGAAGCAGCGCTGCAAGGTACAAGATTTTGGTGTTACGAATTTTGCTGCAATGCTGCAACCACAGCAAAAATGTATTTTATATAATTTTTCGTTTTTAAGGAGCTGATAATTGGCTCAAAATTTACTGTAGTTTTCATTAATACAAGGCGTGTTTTTAAAGTAAATGTCGTTTTTATACTTTTCTGGTCTAGCTTTGCAACGCCATTTTGAGCAGCTGCGATCATGTCCTCCATGCGTTAGGAAGCCGACGTAGCTGTGAGTGAGCGTCACTCTGTACTTTCCTGTTGTTAGAGCATTCCGAAATGTTCAAAACAATCGAACGACCAATCGAAATGTGAAGTCAGATGAGTGATTCGTTATTTTTTGAATGCGAGAAATGTTACGCCAGCAAAAACATTCATCGCCAATTGTGTGAACAATGAGTGACAATGCTCGGTAATGTCTAACAAACTCAAGATGTGACTGCATCATTTGATTGGGAACAATTCTAAAAATTTCTCTACAACCCGGTTTTGCACAAGGCTATTTTTATCTGTTTCTTCAGCTGAAGAAATTTCTTGGTAGAAAATATGCAAACAACGATGCTGTTGTGAAACAAGAAGTACAGACTTGCCTTTCATCACAGGTGGCATCATTCTTTGACGACAGCATACAAAAACTGGTTTTACTTTACGATAACGGCGATGACTATGTGCAGAAGTAGTGTAGGGTGTAAGTAATGAATGGTTATAAAGTATTTGGAAAATAATATTGTTTTTTTTAAATTATCACTCCTCGTATGTTTTGTTAATGCCACTTTTTTCTTTGTAATTATCGTGGGTTAGTAACACATAATGCTAGGTACAGACAATTACGGTATTGGTAGGTTTATTCTGATGTGGATAAAGATGTGTATTTTGTTCAGGTAATTTATAATTCTTATCGGTAACGTTACTTTTGGATCTAGAGCCCATCATGGATGATGATAGAAATTGTACTGGAATCGGTGACGTTGATGACGACGACAAAGTTTCACTGCAAAGTCCTACAAAGAGAAAACTGATCAGCTTTAGTTAGATAAAAAGGCAAATGTATAGCAACAGGGAAACCTAGATGTTTGATTTTCCTAACAAACTGCGGATAAAGTTTAACTCCTAACTAGAGTTTAACCTCCAAATGGAACAGTTTTGCATCTCGTTAATTTATTTTACACTAAACTAAACTGTGGAGCTAATGAACCTCGTCAGAATTCATCGACAACCCGAATAGAAAAAAGGAAAATACCGAAACACGGTCTGCAGTAAGGCAAGCTTTCGTGTTGTGCATTGAAAGTGAACATAAATAAAACAGCGTCATCACAAAAAATAGAAAGGCAGCTCGGGAGTCGGCAATTAGCGTGTAGTTATTGGGGAAATTGGTGGAATTCAGTACAATGTACCAAGAATAAGGGATTCTTTTTTTTTTCCTTTTTTAGATCCTGGAATATTTTAAGAGAGACCTTTAAAGCTCCTCTATAACGCCTACATTTTTTTCGAATACTAGAAGAGCCGTAATTATTGCGATCAAGGAGACTGGTTGTTAAGAGGCAATTCTTTATATAAATCAGAAGGTATACGGGCCCGGAAATGTCATAGGTCCATAAGCTGTAACAAAGCAGTATTTCATAATATTCAAAATGTAATTAGTGACACAGAGTTGTGGATGTGTGTCAAGAGGTCTGAAATCTACCAGTGTGTTTGATAAAATCCGTAGCTCAGTGTTGAATGTTGCACGCGGAAGTTTGGATGAAGTTTGAAGCACCTCCGTTCATGTTTACAGCTTATTGTAACCTGCACTATTTGTGCTATAAAATCAGTAAATACAGAACAAAAGCAACTAAGAAGAAGAAGAGGAATTGTTGTCTATTATAAAAAACTTTAAATCACATTAATGTGCAATCAATCAAGCCAAAAACAGAAATCACTGACACGGATAGCCGAGGTCATTAAGCCATGGACTCATAAACGAGTGGTCTGCGGTTCAAATACCCCTAGAACCGCCATTCCTGACAGGTTATTTCCAAGTTTTACTAGTTCTCATAATTGGCAGATTCCGGTAAGTAGCCTGAAAATGTATGGTGGACCATTTAAATTGAGACTATACAATATCTCCAAAACTAAAACCTGTAGAAAGAAATGTCTAGAATAAAAGTTGATTGAAATTATGGGGGAAAGTAAATGGCGTTAGTCGTGTTTTATTTGGAGACGTTGTGATGGTCATTTTAGGATCAATTTAACTTGGTCCTAATTGTAGGTTCCCATTTAAAAGAATTAAATTGACCCTAAAAGGACTATCACAACGCCCTCCAAACAAAACACAAATAATGACATTTACTTTCCCCCATAATATCAATAAACGTTTATTAGAGACATCTTTTCTGCAACGCTTAGTTTTGGAGATATTGTACAGTCACAACTTAAATGGTTCATCATCATCATCACCTATGGTGACGCATGCAGTAAAAGCGGGAGTTAAACACTAGTTAATAATAATAATAATAATAATAATAATAATAACAGTAATAACAATAATAATAATAATAATAATAATAATAGGCAGATGGACTGATGTACAAATGAATGGACCACCACCACTTCATTGGCGCCAAATTATGAAAGTTATTATACAAACATTTAATGTATAGATTACTGAATGTATATGTATATTTAAGATACAAGTTAAATGTGAAGAAGAGAAAGAAAAGAAAAAAATAAAATAAATTATAAGCTATCTCTGATTAACTCAATAAATTCAATTTGGCTTCGTAAACTTTAACCTGGAAATTATCCATGTTTTACCACTTCCTCTGGTCATCCAGTAGATCCCAACATGCCAGTCTCCTTCTTGCTGGACTTACGAATTCATTCGTAATTATCTCGTTAACCGTTCACTAGAAAACCTATATTGACTAAGATACATTTGCTCCTACTACCATATGTGATGAAGGCGTAAAACTTGTGAGTTTTGAATTCGTCGGAAAAGGAGGTCTGAGCAAATGAGGAAGAGTATAGTATCAGGAGGCGGCGCCGTGGTCGAATGGTTAGACCGCTCGCCTCTCACCGAGGTGGCCCGGGTTCAATCTCGGGGACTGGCATGTGTGATTTGAGGTGGACAAAGCGGCGTCTGGGCGGGTTTTCTCCAGGTTCTCCGGTTTCCCCCGCCATTCATTCCACCAACTGCTGCATCATAACCTTTCCTTTCATCCATTTCGCCATCATTTCGTTTCATCTACTTCCTTCATCCCATACCAGGCATCGGGCTGATCACGATCCTGGATATTCTGTCTGCTCCATGAGTGTGTCTGCTCCTCGACGGGCCTCTGACCCCAGGCACCCGCCTGTAAGTCCTGGGGGGTAAGTCCTACATAAGAGGAGGTTAAACAGAGAATGAATGAATGTATAGTATCAGGAGGATTGGGTGTGTTAATTAGCAATGAAATTGAGCGTGAGGTAAAAAATCTAGGGTGAAAGGTTTATTGAATAGTGATAAAAAGTTGGCATTAGGTTAACGACCCTGATCTGCTATGATATTTAGAATTTAAAATATAGTGGATTAAGATAGGTGTGCTACAGTTTTTCATATTTGGGGATTAGAAGAATTTGGAATAAGTCAGCAAGAAACTGTGGTAGATCGGGGGAAATAATTCTGCTGATAAAGAGTTGAAGTTGATATACGAAGTAGCAAGAATAAGACCGTGAATGAAGGACTCAAGCGTATTCAGTGTAGTTAAGACAATGGATTTGTGATTGGGGATAAATGGAGAAGACAATAAGGGCAAATTTACTTTTTTAATGTGGGGAGGCTGTGTCTGAAGCGTTGAATTATATAGTAACAAACTTAGTAAGAAATGTCACATATTTCCTTACCATTCTTGAATGGAGGTTGAGGAACATAGTGAGTAAGAAAGACAAGTAAGGTTAGCAATGATTAAGATTAAGATTTTGGAGACTAAAAGCAACTAGAAGTCACCTGGAACAGAATGCACGTGTACATTGTGTAGGTAGAATAATGTGCGTTCGCATTCTATATTGAAATACTTGATATAAATCAGTGGAGAAAGCACTTAAGGAAAATGAGTTGGATTAAGATCTGAAACAGTGATATAGAAAAACGTTACAAACGTTACAAATAACCGTTCAAAGATAATGGTCAGGTAAGCCCGCGTATATCCATCATAACCTAACAGAAAGATACACTTCGTTCACAGTTACACTACTTTTCTGACTTGGGTTCTTCCCCTATCAACCATAATTCCTCGTTGTCGAGAGACGATACTCCCTTCACCGTGCATATTTACGAGGGTAATCCAGAAAGTCCCAGACGTTTTGAAATAAACAATCAACAAAATGCAAATATCAACGTTTATTATCTACATTTGAAAGGTACACTTTTAAGCTATTTTTCTACATAATCGCCATTCAAATTGATGCATTTATCATACCATGGCGCAATTTTTCAATACCCTCTCTGCAGAAATCTGCCGCCTGCAACTTAAACCACTGACTTACACCGGTATGCAATACAGCGTCAGTATCAAAGCATCAGTTTGAGGCACCAAACTCCGTGAAATTTGTGGAAAATGTTCCGAAAGTTGTGTAATCGTGAAACGGCGATTTTCACGAATTTTGTCGTTCACTTGCATTGAAAGTTCATCAGTCATAAGGTTAGGCCTACCACTGCGATCCTCGTTGTGAACATTGGTACGGCCATTTTTAAAAATCAATGCACCATCGCCTGACTCGGCTTTCACTCATTATTCCCTGCCCGCAAACATCACAAAGTTGACGATAAATTTCAATTGGTTTGTTCTTTTTAGCAAACCGCACTTCACAAGTGGCAGGATTTTCTATTGCAGCGCACATTTTAACAAGAGAGAACAGTAAGGAAGGCACAGTCCTCACGCTACCACCGCTGGATGCGTGCTGAATGTAGGAACGTTCTGACACCTAGATGGCGGCTCTAGCCCTACTCATCGCCACGATAGGCCAAAACGTCTGGGACTTTCTGGACTGCCATCGTATAATGTGCTATTAACAAGAATACATCCATACACTTATTATTATTCCTCAATTAATTCATGCAAAGGGAATTCGTGGGCATCACCATCACTGTCATCGTTCGTCGTCATCATCTTCATTATCATCATGGTAGTAACTACATGCATCAGTTTCTATATTGTTAATGATTATATGTACCAAAACAGCATCTAGGGAAACTTGCTTTCCACATGCATCGCAAGAACTCAGGAGCATAATTGCCCCTACTGGAACCTGGAAGCGGGGACAGTTCCAAGGTCACACATCATACACCTCTTAATTTTTTTGATATTTATTTATTACAGCACGTTACATTACATTCTCGTAATACAACATGCTAGGGTTAGCTTATTTGGATGAATATTTTACAAAAAAAATGTGATATGTTACACTCACATGACTTTCTCTACTCTTGTACAACTTATTTTTACAAACTCTTATTCTCCATATATTTCATATTAATCGAGATAAACATTTTCAGAAGCGATCCTTTGAATGCAAAGAGAATTATATTTTACACATAGCGACCAGTTCTAAAATATTTGACTATCGCTTAAGGCGTACTATGTTCCCCTTGTTTTGTATTTGCAAGGGCAATATAGAAATACAGTAGCCTTTAAGCATAGACATATCTCTTAATAGCTGGTTGCTATGTGCAGCACCATTATCTTTGCATATCCAAGACAAAAAATTGAATAACAAATTCCCATCTGAGAAAAAGTATAAGTATTGGAAAATTTAAGAGAATAACAAGCAATATCTCGAAAAGGGTTCACCCAACAAAAAAAATGTATATGACATAAATTGTGTATTTTAACGCGATCTACATTTTTTGTGTGGTAAAATTTTGTCTATCTCTTATAGTTTACCAGTTATGCAAAAGTCGTTCACAATAAATACTTTTGGAGACATTCCCAGAAAATTCAAGATATACATTTTATTTGCCATAAAAATGTCTTAAACATATGATACTTTAATCAAAATCGTTAGTGCCATTTTTGAGAAAATAAAAATTTTCGAAAAATTTTCCATGTAAAGCGTAATCTGGGGTGGGGGATTTTTTTTGAAAACCTTCATGTCGCATCTCTGGAAGATGCTGAACCTAAATACCAAGTTTGGTGTTTATCTGTCTGTTTCTGAATTATGCTGTTCACAGAAAGACACACAGACACACACACACGGACATGTTTCCAAAAATACTACTTTTTTGGATTCAGGAAGCCTCAAAACATGTATTTCCGGTGAAATCTCGGTAACGAATTTTTGGGTGTAAGGTAATACTTCCCCTACTTACTATACGTAATAGAGAAAGTAATAAAAATGAAATTCTGGGTTATTCATTATAAAATATCAGCTTATTGAATTCTAAAAGTTAGCTGGACATAATTTTCTATCTTTATACAATTATTTAACATACCTGCTAAAGATGTTGATTACAACTTAAAAAGAAAATAAAACAAATCATTATTTACTTGAGGATTTTCAAAATATTTTGGCATTCGTATCGCATGCGTGTCGTACGGTTGTTTTTTTATGCTGCATCGTAGTTGCTAAATTGTGACCCTCTACATATGTATTACTTGGAGTGAAATACCTGCGGCATTTGTCTTATTTTATATGCATATTACATGAAGTAACAACAAATATTCTCTACTTCATGGCATTCTCAATTAAAATTCAGAACCCCTTTCGCAGGCATGTCCTTTTATTATTCCAATGTGTTGTATCCAAGTACGAGGAATTTGTAAATTTTTTTTGAATATTTTAATGGTTTATGAAAATAAATTAGGTGTTTTATAGATAATGTCCGTCAGAAAGACGGTGAAAGAATTCTTTCAATGGTGAAAGAATTATCAACATTGAATACTTTTTTGAGATTACTCTATATAAACACCCGCACAGATACATACAAATTTTCTACCTTAATATTAATACAGAATATATACATTATTCTTGCATTTCTATACTACAGTGGCTATTTCAGTTATATTGAGTTTCATGCCCTAATCTCTTTCACCAGCATAAAAGTGGCAATCCCGATTGGTATCGATAGCCAAGGTAAAGACTCCTTCTGTTTACTTTCTGTTGCGGTCAAAGAGACTTGGTGGCCCCGCCACTTTATCGCTTCTTAGGTGATAAATCTCCCAATCTGGCAAACCTGCACTAAGCTCACACAAAGTGTTATTATCTGAAGCAGCACTCATCCGATCCTCTAGACTGAAAACAGCAGAAAAAGCTCTTGTTTACAGAGACACTTTTAGTAAACTTGACTCCGTTTCACCCGCACCCATTCCCACGCATGCGCGCTTCCCCTGGAGAGCAAGAGTAAACATAAGAGGAGAGGTACAAGTTTGAGCAGGCGGCTTTTATTGCCTAGCTTTTCTGCGAAACTCCATTGTGAATCTTTAATGTTGTTGCGACATAAAATGTCGTTTAAAATAAGTGGGGATAAAATAAAATATCACGAAGAAAGGGGTCGAGTTACGGTGGACTTAGCTGTAAAACCTTAGGGCTGATGAACTAACTCAAGATCCTGTTCTTGTTACACCTTCATTTATATTCAGAATGCGTTTATCCGTTTCTCCCACTATATCATTCGTCCGTCATTTCGCTGCAATGTTGTTCATTCAATTATCTTGTGCTATTCGCGTATATGTCTTTAAGCCTCACGAGGTTTTACCTTCTCTTTCGCTTACCTAAGGTAGGAGAATTATTTCAATGGGCTCGAAAACCTGGAAATAGACCCTAGATGTTCTTGAATCCAAAAAAAAGTACGCAAAATCCAGAAGTAGGATAAACCATAAGCTTTGTATTCAAATAAAAGAGCTTTTAACATTTGAATGTTATTCTTAGTGTAACAAAACAAATTATTTAATTTCTTGAAATCCATACGGCTGCCTGCAAATAATTTTGTTACACAGATGTTTTATTAGCCCTATGTTTTGTTTTATACTTTGTGTTTTCCTGTTATAGTTTTTTTATAGACACATCAGGATTATATCATAAAATAGCTAATTACATGAGTTTATCATGAACAAAACCAGAAATTCTGCTATGAAAATGATTTTTTTCCATTTATTAACATTTCGTCTTTTTTAAAACAAATGTTAAAAAATGTCTGGTGTCATATTGCCTCATGACTTTCTCTACCCTTGTCGCAGTTCTCAAATGACTTGTGTTATCTTATTTGTTGGGCGCCTATTGTTTAATTATTTTTAAATTTGGGTAATTTGTCCTCCGGCTAGCTATTGTAACTCAGTCGAGCACGTATCTATAAGCAGGGTGTGTAAACGGAAAGGAGTTGTTGTTAAAAGATAACACTGATGAGAAACATCTGAATCTAGATTTTTATTGCCGTCACGCTTAATTTATAATTGACATATTTAATTTGTATACACGCCTGACTGAAACTGCAATATTTCTGAATGTAACTACAGTCGTTTTAGTTGCCACGCACCAATTACTTCGCGTACTTTACATTTTTATCTAACCAACTCTGCGACGTGCACCTCGTGAGAGTTTCTTCAGAACTGTGCGACACTTCCTTATGGCTCGAGAATATATACTCCTTCACCAATATGGCTCCTATTGGTTATCAAATTGCGCCAACTTTATCGTCTCTTTTGGTCAGCCAATCGCAACTAATGATATATATGCTCTAGAAAAGATATTCCCTCCATTTCTGAAAAAGACACGCTACCCTGACCTCAATTCTGGCTTTCTCTTTTAGGTGACAAACAACTCACCCCCTCGGTTTATTGTTAACCACTTCTATTATCAGTTTCGGTTAGGCAGTGCAACTTTATTTCCTAACAACTCCTTATAGTTAACAAACATCTAAAAGCGTGTATATACAATAATATTAATTTACACTATAATCATTCTGGCATTCACAGCATGTTGTGATATAAAATATTGCCTCACCCTCTACAGTTTATTAGTTTCTTACTAAAGCTCATTTTCTATTTCATTTTAATCCAAATAAACCATTTCAGAAGCTGCATTACACATTCTGTTATAGATACAAAGGGATAGTCAAATGGTTAAGAACTGTGGGCTACATGCTGGCCTTAAAATTCTATACTCTTTACATGCAACCGCGAGAAACAAATGTGTGTTGACAGAGCTTAAGAATGGCTAAGTATTGAACAATTGGAACTATTAATAACGAATATCTCGAAAATGGCTGACGTTAAAACATTGTATTTGAAATAAATTGTGTGTTTTAAAGAGATCCACATTTTTTGTATAGTACGTTTTCGTTTACCGCTTAAGGGTTACGACTTATACAAGATTGTACAAAACTCCTTCTGAATGAAGTGGACTTCACAGGCTATTTCCAGAAA
Source organism: Deroplatys truncata (assembly GCA_030765065.1). NCBI lineage: Eukaryota > Metazoa > Arthropoda > Insecta > Mantodea > Mantidae > Deroplatys > Deroplatys truncata. The sequence continues at coordinate 211,063,842 of CM060978.1, read as the reverse complement.
AATCAAGATACACATTTTACTTGTTACGTAAATATATTTAAGATATGGTGTAATTTACGCAACAGTTCTATACATGTGAAAATCTTAATGAGATCTATGAAGCGAGTTGCTTACCAGATCAGGTAGTGACCGGTCGTCTGCATGCTGCAGGAGTGCGTGGGAAAGCCATTGTTAAATATCCGCACACCGGTTATGCACTGCACTGCACTACACTGCGCTGCGCTGCGCTGCGCTGCGCTGCGCTGCACTGATAAACTTATAGTTATATACAGTATATTAAAATCCACGCTGTAAAAAGCGCCTAATATAAAAACCTGTCAATAATCTACCTCCAATTCTTCCACACCTGACAGCCCTTCCTCTTCTGGGGAATCACTCACATCATTGCCGTCGCTACTTCCTGCACCATTATCCTGGATGAGAATTCTTTCTATTTGATTTTCTGCAATTCCATATTTTTCGAAGTAATGATTCTCAATTTATTCAACATATCGACATATATTTTCGCATTCTGGCCTTCCAATTTCCGAAAATCGTTGGCGACATAACCGCTCCACGTCTTTTAATTTAAAAGTAATATTTCTACAGGCTACCCATGTTTGACACCAGCCCAGATTAATTCGATCGGGTTTAGACCTGGGTGATTCGGTGACAGTCTAAGTACATTATGGTCATATTGTATTAATATCGCCGGCCCTCGTAGCCGTGGTCGCTGGAGGGTACAGCTCCGGCGCTTCACCAAGTTGAGGGTCGTGGTTTCGAGTCCGGTTATGGGCATGGGTGTTTGTGTGTGTGTGTGTGTGTGTGTGTGTGTTGTGTAATTGCGATTATAAGCGGTAATGAAAACAGTAAGAACACAGTAAAAACTGGGTAAAACAAGGGAACTAAAAAAACTTATCTGATCAAGTATGTAGGACTTCTGAAGCGGTTTGTTGGGTTTAATTAAGTTACATAGCTTTGTTTTACTCTAAACCTATTTTATGCCTAAGTAACCAAGCTCTCATTTCTTCTTTCAAGGAATTTAAAGTAGTTGGTTTGTCAATTTGGGTGTGGACGCATTGTGAAGCATTGTCGACAACCAGAACAGACCCAGCTGGCATATTAGGTATCAACATGGTGTTGATTCATTTCATGTGATTTTCTGTATTCATTTCTTGATAAAAATCTCCTGTTTTTTGTTGCGACTTGTAAAAGGATATTTGGAACGAAGTCGATCTTTCCAACAGCATGAACGATAATAAGTATTTGCCCTTTGGCAACAGGTGGCTACAAACCTAATTCGCTCTCGTCACTCCAACTTTTAGATGTTGTATGACTGCTGTGTATGTATGACTCATCTTCATACACTATAGTTTGACCCTCTAATTTGTACCTCTGAGTAAGGTACTCTTCCAGCTGAAATCGTATGTCGTGCTTTTCTATTAGAACTCTATTTGATTTCGGTCTCTTCCACTTGAACCCTAAATCTTTAATAATTTTTCTGAGATTTGTAGCACCACCTTGAAAATTTATGCTGTCTTTCAGCTTAATGAGCAATCTGCTTATTGTTAACACAGTTTTGTCTTCCATATAGAAATTGTGAATCGTGAGCCGAATGGCGCATTTGTCGAAATCGTCTATTTCTGTAATACCTTTAGGGGCCTTATGTTTCTTCCCAGGTGTGTCAAATGGTACTCTTTCATCCATATGTTTCTTCTTATCCTTGAATACTCTGGAAACGGTACTCAGTGAAACACCAGTTGCTTTGGCTTTTCTTTCACTCTCTTAAGGCTTTTGTGGAACTCGGGTGAACATATATTTTCTTCCTTCGTCACTGCTTCCTGCTCCATGAAGTCGAGGACATTTGCAATTATTTCCCTGCTTTGACTATGTAATACCTTACCACTTAACTTTGATAACGTAGGAGCTATGGTTATAAATATAACAAATATAATATAAGCACTACTTAGTACTGCTCGCGGTTGTAGACTGTACGTGTTTCGCACTGTGAGTAAGCGAAGGTATTATATCGCTTTCGTTGATTTAGCTAAACATAAACCATTCCTAGGCTCGGCAGCTGGGGTGGCATCAAGGTCACGATTCCAGAGGTTTTGCGCTAGCTATATTTTAATCAATATCGTTAGAGGCATTTTTTAGAAAATCAAAATTTTGGAAAAACATTCCATATAAAGGGTAGTTCCATGTAGGTGGATTTTCTTGAAACTCTTTGTGTCGCATCTTTTCAAGATACTGAATTTAGCAATCAAGTTTGGTATTTATCCGACTTTTCGTTTTTGAGTTATGCTGTTCACAAACAGACACACGCGGACGTTTTCCTACAAATGCTTTCATTTTGGAGCAGGGGGCCTCAAAACATGTATTCCGGTTAAACCTCGACATCGAATTGTGGAAAACAATACTAACACTACTTACTATACGTGGTACAGAAAGCAATAATCTCCTCATGGCTATATTTGAAACCTTAAAATACAATTTTTGCGCATTTTTAGGACAAAACCTCTCCTCAATGTTTAACAATCTATTTAGTTCATAAACTAACATTAGAGTGCAGCATCTACTTCGATAACACTACAGCTATGTGTAAAAATACGTACAAAAGTTACATACGGGAGACGGTAGCTGAAGTCGTCGTAGCAGACACTCGTCAACGGGAGGTGTGCGGTTCAAATCCCGCCAGGACCATGTTCCTTGACTGGCGTTTTTTATCAGGTTTTTCTCAGTCCCCATAACTGGGAAACGTCGGGGGAATGCCCTAAACTTAGGCCTGGAAATTTCCTTGCCAATTTCCTTTCTCAGTTTTATAATTTGATTTTTAAGGCTGTATTTTTTAACACTTAAACCATATCAGTCCAATTATATAATATAAAATATAATAACAGACCGCCTAAAAGCAATATGTGTATAATATATATAGTGTATGTAACAGTCATTGCATTATTTTTATATTATTATGTACATATATAATAATATTTGAATGTAATAAGTAATTTAACAATGTAGGAGCTGTGAGAATAGAAGCCGAAAGTTGCTAACAATGAGGTAACCTTGAGGCAATAATGAATCAGAACGTTTAATAAAGGCTACTAGCAATTCTTGGATCAATAATGTAATATTTAGAACAGTCTATAAATAATCAACCAACAACTAGAAAAAGCTTAAGTTAAATAGAAGTAAACTATTGGAGTAGGCTTAGCCAATCACAGACTTAAAATAGGGGAAAAGTGTAAATTCAAGTGGCAAACGCTACAAAACAGCGTTCCCAACCAGACGCTAGAAGATAGCGTACCTGAGCAGTTTGTTCGCTTGGTACGTATTAAGTGCGAGACATAAAAAATGCATTACGGCGTGAGTAATATAAAGTTTACGTGTTAAAAAGTACAAGTAACAATAATCTCACAGCTCTACAATAGGATATATAAGTGAAGTGTTATTTAATCGTGTGAAAGATTAGTAAAAAAGAGTGAAGTAAAAAAATAATAATTTGTGTAGGCGTTCATTCTTTAGCCGCACCAACCCCTGCTAAGAGATACGTGTTTCTGAAAATTACGACTGACGCAGCCGAGGCAAACATATATATATATATATATAATATTTAAAGAAACATTAAAATACAAAGTTGATTTTTTAAAAGTGGGACGAAGGCCACCGGATAGTGAACGTGGGGCGAAGCCCACCGGAAAGATTGTATCGTAAGTGCGTGGTCTAAACAATCTCAAGTTTGGTGCCCAAAACATAGTGCTAATAACGTAAAATGATATTTCTACTTCATTTTATGATCACAGAGTCCTCCGCACTAAATAATACTAAAAAAGTTAAACTTTAAAAAACTGTTCCTAGTATAACCGCTCCAGTGCATGGAAAGATTAATTTAAACTGTGTTTCAACCTCTTAACTAGTTCAGGTGATAGCATAAGCATCACTTTGTTTGTGATAGGTGGCAACAAGTCTCATATGGACTAGAGAGGTCAAGCTTTAAAATGTGTTTTAATTCTTGATAGAATTTATGGTAGCTTTAATTATTATTAAGAATTAATATGTTTTAAGAATTTTATGTTTTCCTCGTTTTTAGTTAGGTAGTAGTTATGGACTTATTCTATAAAACGAATGCATATAAGAACTGAAAACTTTGATTCAATAAATAGAAAATTTGGATATATGCCCTGGTATAGTAACCTAGATGCCGAGGTTGAATATTCAAATTTTATTTTATTTTTTATTAATAATTAAATCTTCATTTAATTATATGGATTATGATTTATTAAAATATTATTGAATGAAAATATTTTACCCCCACCAACCAGTTAAAAATTCTTAATTTTCGTATGAAATTGATTAAATACTGAGGATAAATAAACACCGTCATACTTACGTACTTCAAACAGCTTTATTTCTTTTTAAACCCGTAAATACGAAATTAACTTACAAAAACAACATTACGTGAAATTAAGTTAAGATGTAAAAACAATTTTCATAGAATATTAAATCAAAGTATGTCACACGTAAATTTATCAGCCCCAAAATGCTTTAACTCAGTGATGAGTGGCTTATGTTTTGGGTTCTTTCTCCCTGATTCTTAAATGTTGCGCATAATAAATAATAAAGAATGCTCTCGTATCCTGCAACGAAATTCCTGTATCTCCAGATAACATATGAATATTTCCTATTCTTGTCTCTTTTTTTTAACATTTAATGTGATTTCAACAACGCAGCTCTGCAAAAGCGCTGAGTGAAACTATGTTGAAATAGTCAGGGTCACAACCTGGTTGAGAGTTATCCTACATATATATTATGGAGATATCAGACAACCTGAAAAAAGTTTTATCCAGGCCACTCACGCCAACCGTGATACGAACTAGGGGTCTCCAGGTTGGAAGGTAAACACACTATGTCCACATTACGGAGAGTGGTAGGCTATATTGTGAATACCTACAATGTGCTTATTGTAAACAACATTGTAGCCTCGGTTTATGAAACAAAACGAAATTCATAATGCAAGGAAGTAACTGAAGCGGTTAGTCAAAGGACAGCCCAACTAGTGACTTAAATTTTACACGAAATACAAAACGCTAAATAGGTATATCGTTATAACAGACCGATGCAGATAAGATTTATCAAAATTGTAATGAATAATACTTTCTTAAACTATAATATTGTTTAGATATTTATTACAAGTTTTAAATTGTGGTAATTACACAACCCAAATTTTTCTGCAGTCCAAATTTCCAAAAGATGAATTAAATTTTAGGCAATCTTTTTTGAATACATTTTCTACTACGTATAGTAAGTAGCGCAAGTAATACATTCCACCCAAAAATTCGATCCCAAGATTTCACTGTAAATACATGTTTTGAGGCCCCCTGAATCCAAAAAAGGTCCCTGTGTGTCTGTGGATGTGAACAGCATAATTCAAAAACGAAAAGTCGGATAAATACCAAACTTGGTATTTAGGATCAGTATCTTTCAAAGATACGATTTTCAAGAAACTCCCCACCAGACTACCTTTTATATGAAAAATGTTTCGAAAATATTAATTTTCTCAAAAATGACTAACGATTTTGATTAAAATTTGATATGTTTAAGATAATTTTTATGACAAATGAAATGTATATCTTGAATTCTATGGGAATTTTGCCAAAACTTCTCTCCATGTGAATGGCTCTTGCCTAACTGGTAAACCGTAAGAGAGAGATAAAGTTTTTGTATACAAAAAAAATCTAGATGTCAATTATGTGATATAGGTGGGTTTTGTTTTGGTTTTTTTGTGGAGTGAACCATTTCCGAAATTTTCCTTGTTATTTGTTTCAATTTTCCAATACTTACACTTTTTCTCAAGTGCAAATTCGTTATTCGTTGTTTTTTATGTCTTGAACATGCAAGGAGAATGGAATGATTCACATAACAACCAGCTCCTAAAAGATTTGACTATCGCTTAAAGCCTACTACATTCCCCTTGCACCTACAAGAAAATTAACAATAAGATTAACATCTCAATATTTCGATTAACATGAAGTATATGGAGAATAAGCGTTTGTAAAAGAGTAGAGAAAGTTATGTGAGTGCAAAGCATCAGATTTTTTAAGACTATGTCAAAAAATTGAAAACCCTATCTATTTGGACATTCTCTCAATTTCATGTAAATAAAAATAAACGCTGATTTTTTACGTCCCTCACATATAGTTACATGACTCCCCACTAGATTATAACAAAGGTCACAGATAGCGGCTTACTGACACGGCTCGTTAAAGCACGGATTCGTAAGCAGAAGGCTAGTGCTTCAGAGTAAGCCAGTACTGAGGTTTTCTTCAGACCTTTCTCAGTCCTTATAACTGGAAAATTTAAGGGGAGGTTCCTTAAATTTAGGATAGGTACGTTTCCTGCTAAATTTCCTTACCCAATAATCATTTTATTTCATGCATCATCAGTGTCTATTGCCTACAGTGCCATATGCAGTAAAAACGAGTGTAAAATACTGCAAAAAAGAAAACCCGGCGTCTTCCTAGCGCAACTATATGGATACAGCTGGCTCCAAGAGAAGTAACTTCGCGCATTTGCTTTGTGTTTAGTATGCAGTTCTCGTTATTTCACTGATTCTATCTGCATAATGGATAGTGATGAAGCATATCATTTTGAGTTTACATGCTCTGATAGTGAAATTCCTGATAGTTGTAGCAACGAGAAGCTTCTGAGAAATTGTACTGAGAATGTGACGTAGCCCTATGCATGGTTCCATGTTTCAAGCCATTTCACACAGAACAGACATCTCAACAAATATTTTAGAAACATTTACTTTGCTTCAGAGATATTATACTTCTTTATAACTAAGACAAACAATTATAATAACAATGCATTAACTATTAAAGTATTCTGCTATATGCGACACCAGTTTTGGTTGCAGCACGAATATTTTCATAATTATAAAACAGGCTATGTTTCAAAACTATTACAGCATTTGAACTACATATTTCTGTTGCCGATATGTGCGTTCATTTGTATTTATAACAACATTAATTTCATTAATAACAAATTTGAAATTTTTGTACCAACTTGTGTAAAATAATTATTCAGATAATGGGGTTAAAGTTTGTAAGTATAATGGGATTTTGAGGTTAAAATGGATCGATTCCGGTCGCATGGTTAGTAATATAAAGTATACTTACTGTTAATGTTATGATTTCCATAGGTTAGATAGTGGCACGGAAGCACAAGTGACAGTTAAATGTTTAAAAGCCAGGTCGCTATATGCGTGTTTTGAAATTCAACTCTTTGAATGAGAGAATACTTTTTATTTACGTTGTTGATGTTAGCCCCACGTTTGGGAAGCCAATTTGAAGAAGATGTTTTGTTGCAGTTGTTTATTTATTTAGCTCCACGTATGGACGCCAATTTGAAGAAGATGGTTTCTTTTACGATGTTTGCAACACGCTTTGGGCGTCAATTTGAAGTAGCTTGTATTGAAGGAGTTGTATCGTGTTTCAGCTGTTGGGGAGCCGAACTTGTAGTAGTTGCAACCGCACGTATGTTAAGCAGTTTCCGGTATCCTTCGCCCCAAATGTACTTTAAGGTGACCTTTGCCCCAAGTTTAAAAAATATTAACTTTGTTATTAAATATTTATGTTTGCCTCGGCTGCGTCAGTATTATTGTTAGAGACACGTTTCTCTTAGGCAGGGCGCGGTGCAACAAGAATGTAGGCCTACACAGATTTTAAGTTTTAATTCACTCCTTTTTTATTAATCCTCGACACAAATTAAATAGCAGTTCACTGATATAGAGAGCTGCGAGATTCTTTAATTAATTACTTGTACTTTTAACACGTAAACTTATTTTTCGTCTCACACGACTACGTATTATATTTCTCTAGAGGACGCATCTTGCATCCGGTTACTATCACGGTCTGCAGGCAACTGAATATATTTCAACCGTCTAAACTTGTAAATATCTGTACTTCAAGTCGGTGATTGGCTAATCCTACTCCAATAGAATACCTGCATTTTACTAAAGCTTTTTCTTGCTGTTGATTGGCTATTTTTAAACTGTCTCAAAATTTACATTATTGCTGCTCTAATAATGACTAGTAGTATTTAAACTTCCTTACTCATTATTGCCAGAAGGTTACCGCATTGTTACCTATTGTTAGCAACTTTTAAATTATTATTCTCACAGCTCCTACGTTATTAAATTACGTAATGCATTCACATAACATTATTGAGCATGTTTACAATAATATAAGCATATGCAATTACTGTTATATACATTTTACAAATTATTACATACATATTGCTTCACGGCGGGCAGTTATTGAATTTAAATATTATATAATTTAATTGAAATTATTCGAGTGTTAAAAATACTGCCTCACTACCATAAATAACGACTTGTGAATTAATGTTTCAAAAAGCATAAAGTATACGAAAACTTATACAATAACACAAACACATCTCTGAAATGGTTAATATTACAAAGAATTATTTAATAAATTATAGGATGTTTTAACAAAAAATACACCCCTATTCTGCAGTAATTTTTACCTCTCTCTTACGTTTTACCATAATTAATTCAGAATCAAGACCCTTAAAAGGATATTCTCGTAATGCTTTGTTTTCCATGCAAACTGGAATATTTTCTTGAAAATCCACGTGTCGCATCCGTAGAAGATCCAATCTCACACAAATACACTATATCTCTCTTTCTAAAAATGCTCTATTTGAATTCAAGATACTCTAAACGTGTATTTCCTTTAAAACATCGATATCGAAATCTTGAGTGGAGTACAATACTTCCTCTGTTTACCATTGGTAAGTGCTAGAGAAGCCAAAAATAAAGTTATGCAGTTCATATGGTTCTTGGAAGCAGTGGTGCGAGGGGTCTCGGGTTCGATTCCCGGCTGGGGGGATTTTTTTCCTGCCAAGATTATCCCCCATCTTCTCCAGAGTCTGGAAGTATGAATGAGTGTGTGAATGCGTGTGTGAGCTTATGAATAAAATCCAGAAAGTGTAAGAAACCCAATGGCAACAGAATACGTGTTAACACCATTGCCAATAGGAAATAAGTTTCAAAGGAAAGACCGCCGATAATACCAATGAGTTAAGGGCGGGTATAAATGGAACAGGACACTATATGTATGCCGACGTTTGTGAAAAAGATCATGTAGGGTTCCGCACTACATAGTTTGTTTAGGTTAATTGGAACGGAGCGACATGGCTCCGCGGTAACGTATGAGGCTCGCATTCGAGAGATCTTCGGGTTCAATTTCCGAGGACGGTCCACTCTGACATGGGTTTTTCGTTGTTTTCCCTGACTAAAACAGGCGAATGCTAGAGTGGTGTATTCTACCGTTCATTTCCTCTCTCCATCTTTTCCTCTCAGAGGCTTGCGATTTGGAACTTCTTCTCTGCCCCGCGAGAGGGAAGCTCTTTAAACCTCCACTGTAGGATCGAGCTTCCCCGGTCCCACTAGAGGGACGTCTCCGAGTGATCCTTCCGTGTCCGGGTGGTCAAGCCCGGAACTATTAGGAAACACTGCGAGTCTCTATTGACTTGCGCCGTCTGCTATGCAACCCACACGTCTCCTGCGATTCCCTCATCTTATCCGTTCCTCCGGGGTATACGCATAAAAGATCCATTGGAGGTCAAGGTGCTAGATGAACTAGCCCTTTCCTATTCTAGACTATTCTAGATTAATTGGAAAACAGATTTCGATGATTTAAAAGTATTAGATTATATAGGTTGCATTAAATTATAGATAACTTTTCACTTAGTGGAGCAGGTTGGAGTTTGCCTCAATTCTAACACATATTTCACTAAGAGTCAGTAGCAGAGAAATTAAATTATAAGTGTATCGTATTTATCTTCTCACACGTATTGCAAGGTACTATGGTACTAGTCTCACTCGGCTGGTAGTTTATATGGATTGTATTGAAGAAACAGTATCGGGAAGCATGTAGTGAGTTAACATTCACATGACTTTCTCTAATCACTATTCAACAATCTATTTCATACATAAACTTAATATTTTATCTATTTCTTTTAAGTCGAAATACACTAGCATTACACGTTTGCATATCGTTGTAGTTATAAGATGAATACAGTAGATCAGTGGAGGCGAAAATGCGACTCGCGAGGCAGTGTGACTCGCAGGCGCAACTCCTTTTCCAGCCGCCTATTCATTTGTTTCGCATGTGCTGCTGAGTGGTGTAGTGCGTGTTGCATATTCGATGACTCGAGAGAGAAAGGCAATTTCGCCACTTTGCAGTAGACTAAAGCGATTGCTAGGTTTTTAAAAGCGGGTGGCTATGTGATGTCTTTTTAATGCGTGCTCTTTGCACAGCTCGAGAAAAAATGGATTGCGTCCTACCTCCTGAGAAAAAATATAAGTATCGGAAAATTAAAACCAATATCAAAGACTATCTCTAAAATGCTAAAATAAATCTGATGTATTACACTCACATGACTTTCTCTACTCTTGTACAAACTATTTTTACAAACGCTTAATCTCCATATGCCTCATGTTAATCGAGATATCGAGATGCTAATCTTATTGCCAATTTTCTTATAGATGCAAGGGGAATTGGTAGGTTTTAAGCTATAGTCAAATATTTTAAGAGCTGGTTGCTATGTGGAGTATCCCATTCACTTTGCATTACCAGGACAAAAAAAAATGAATAACGAATTTCCATTTGAGAAAAAGTATAAGTATTGGAAAATTTAAGGGAATAACTAGGAATATCTCGAAAATGGTTCACTCAACAAAACAAATGTAAATGACATAAACTGTATATTTTAACGCGATCTACATTTTCTCTGCAGTAACATTTTGTCTATCTCTTATAGTTTACCAGTTATGCAAAAGTAGTTCACAATGAAGAATGCTTTTGGAGACATTCGCAGAAAATTCGAGATATACATTTCATTTGTCATGAAAATATCGTAAACATATGATATTTTAATCAAAATCGTTAAGGCCATTTCTCAGAAAATTAAAATTTTCGAAAAATGTTCCATGTAAACGGTAATGTGGGGTGGGGGGATTTTCATTAAAACCTTCATGTTCCACCTCTGAAAGATACTGAACCTAAATATCAAGTTTGGTGTTTATCCCACTGTTCGTTTCTTAGTTATGCTGTTCGCAGGCACACAGACACAAACACGGACATGTTTCCATGTTTCAGGAGGTCTCAAAACATGTATTTCCGGTGAAATCTTGGTATAGAATTTTTGGATGGAATATAATACTTCCCGTACTTACTATACGTAGTAGAGAAAGTAAAAAATTAAATGGTTCATAAGCTCAGGTGTAACTGGTTCTACTGCTAGAAATACCTAATTACCTAGCATAGTGTAATAAAAAATCTGTTGCCTTAAACTCACAGGTCTTTCTCTACTCTGGTTCGCATATTTTTACAAACGCTTATTCTCCATATGCTTCATGTTAATCGAGATATTAAGATGTTAATCTTATTGCGAATTTTCTTGTAGATGCAAGGGGAATTGGTAGGCTTTAAGCGATAGTCAAATATTCTAAGAGGTAGTTGCTATGAGGAGTATTCAATTCTCTTTCCATTACCAGGACAAAAAAAAATGAATAACGAATTTGAGAAAAAGTTTAGGTATTGGAAAATTTAAGGGAATAACAAGTAATATCTCGAAAATTATTCACCCAACAAAAAAATGTATGTGTCATAAATTGTGTATTTTAACGCGATCTAATTTTTGTGTAGTAATATTTTGTCTATCTCTTATGGTTTACCAGTTATGCAAAAGTCGTTCACAATAAAGAATACTTTTGGAGACATTCCCAGGAAATTCGAGATATACATTTCATTTGTCATGAAAATATCTTAAACATATGATTTTTATTCACAATCGTTAGAGCCATTTTTGAGAAAATTAAAATTTTCAAAAAATGTTCCATGTAAAGGGTAATCTGTGGTAGGGGGATATTCTTGAAAACCATCGTGTCGCATCTCTGAAAGATACTGAACCTAAATATCAAGTTTGGTGTTTTTCCGACTGTTCGTTTATGAGTTATGCTGTTCACAGACACACACACAGACATGTTTCCAAAAATGCTTTTTTTTGGATTCAGGGGTCTCAAAACATATATTTCCGGTGAAATGTCGGTATCGAATTTTTGGGTGGAATACAATAATTTCCCTACTTACTATACGTAGTAGTGAAAGTAAAAATGAATAACAAATTTGAGAAAAAGTAGAAGTATTCGAAAATTTAAGGGAATAACAAGCAATATCTGGAAAATGGTTCACGCAACAAAAACAATGTATATGACATGAATTGTGTATTTTAACGCGAACTACATTTTTTGTGTAGTAAAATTTTGTCTAACTCTTATGGTTTACCAGTTATGCAAAAGTTGTTCACAATGAAGAATACTTTTGAAGACATTCCCAGAAAATTCGATATATACATCTCATTTGTCATGAAAATATCTTGAACATATGATATTTTAATGAGAATCGTTAGAGCCATTTTTAGAAAATTAAAATTTCCGAAAAATGTTCCATGTAAAGGGTAATCTGGGGAGGGGGTATTTTCTTGAAAACCTTCGTGTCGCATCTCCGGAAGATACTGAACCTAAATACCAAGTTTGGTGTTTATCCGACTGTTCGTTTCTGAGTTATGCTGTTCACAGACACACACAAAGACACCACACACACACACACACACAGTCAGACACACCCGGACATGTTTCCAAAAATGCTTTTTTTGGATTCAGGGGATCTCAAAACATGTATTTCCGGTGAAATCTCGGTATCGAAATTTTGGATGGAATACAATACTTCCCCTACTTACTATACGTAGTAGAGAAAGTAAAAATAAAGCAGTAAGATCAGTTTTCGTCCACCTCCAGTAATTATTTATCATCCTTCCTCGAATTTATCTTTCTGAGATCTTATTCGTGTAGTATAAATGTTTCAATACTTTATCTTAGGAATCGCTTTCGCTGTATTAGAATATTCAATTCTGTCAAATTATAAAGACTTTCGCTGTTTATTTGCTTAAGTATATTAGTGCTAACATACTAATCTTAACAAATGTATTACAGTTCGAATAAATCCCGCACAGAAAACTAGGTATATAGAATTTTGCCCTGGATGTACGTCTTGAAGATAAGAGTGGAATTACAGGATGAACTATTTAATTGAGACTGTACAGTATCTCCAAAACTAAGCGTTGTAGAAAGAAATGTCTTTAATAAACGTTTCTTGATATTATGGGGGAAAGTAAATTTTATTAGGTGTTTTATTTCGAGGACGTTTTAGTGATAATTTTAGAGTCAATTTAATTGTTTGTAATGGGAAGCTACCTTGTTTATGTTTTTTTCTGTGTCATAAAAAAACTGAACAGTATTTGTATAAAGCACACTGCAATTGTTCCTACACCAACGTAAATAACAATGAAAATTCTGAATGAGCGCAGTGAAGAGCGCAATGAATGGTTTGACCATCCAGGGATAGTCATTTGACGGTGAAGTTGCGTTTCTTAATTGGGAGCCAATATTTCTTATTTTGTTTCTTTATTCCTTATCACAAAACAAGCAGCTTTTTTATAAACCATTTTCTAATGAGAGAACAACATACAAAATGTAGGTTCCCATTTAAAAAATTAAATTGACTCCATAATCATCACCATAATGTCCTCCAAACAAAACACGACTAATGGTATTTACTTTCCCATAATATCAAGCTCCTTTGATTAAAGACATTTCTTTCTACAACACTTAGTTTTAGAGCCATTGTACAGCATTAACTTAAATGGTACGTCCTGTATATTGATATATTACAAAGTGTTAACTTATAGGGGGTTTTGTTTTTAGATTTTTACATCTCGGTGGAAAAATAGGACATTTTAAAATATTAATTATATAGAATTTCGTTGTTCATATGCTTTTTATGGGTAAGAAGTGCTCATAACTATTGGATAATATCCGCTGCATATATCATACTTAAGTGAATGTTACTCCCTGGATTTAAAAAGATAAAAACTGAATAAAGGGACCAGCAAACTATGCCTAAAAATCATGCTGCAAATACTTATTACGCAGCAAAAATGCATTATAAAAAAAGCAACCAAATTCATTTTTTGACAATTTTAAATTCTTTTCGAAATTCGTCCTCTTTACAGTCCTTAAAACATAATCCTCCGAGGCCTAATTAATTTCTCTTTTCTCCCATGTGAATAATGAAATAATATTTTGTTCTCGTAGTCGCTATACATTATCCATCCCCATTTTAGTACGGTTGCCTCCCGAGGTGTCAGTTTACCGCTAGGAGTAAACCTCCTGTTAGCAGTTAAACGAAAGTTTATGACGTGAACTCCCAGCTCGTAATAAGTCTTTAGTCGCACAAATGCGCTACATAAATACATTTCCATTCACTTAGCTAGTACTCGCAATCTCTATTTTTGACTCCGCATACCATTTCTTGATAAGCTACAACAACCAGTTTCTAAGAAAGTAAAAATATAAGTGAATTGTAGAGCTAAAAGTTTATGACGTAAATATCACTATAACATGCAAAATAAATTATTCTTTTATGACCTAAAATTTACAAAAATATGCACAGAAACAAAATTATGACCTAACGGGATAAAATTTCAGTTGTGAGATAAATTATTAATGGAGTTTATAACAATAAAATGCACATGAGAAGCAAGCTAAACTACGGAATTTGATATAGAACTACGATTTTTATTTTATAAAAATTATCGCTACAAACTTAACGTATACTGTGATGTTTACACCCTTTCCTTTACTTCAGCTTATGAGCCCTGAGTTGCAATATATAATGAAAATCTTGTGTACATTTTCAAGTAAAATACTTCTTGTCAGGCAAAAAAGAATTGTATTTGGAAAAATTTCTTTCTATTTCAACTGTCACAAGAGGAATATATTTGAATATAATTACAAATGATTAATAGAAAGTTTTTCACCCAACAAAATGGAAAACAATGTTCTGTTCTAACATTTTTCTAACACTTACGTCACAGTTTACAATACAGCATTTTATCATCAGTAAAAAATTCTTTCTCACCATACTGAGAAACGAACTGCTGTAATTGAATACTTTTTTCACTTTAGGCATTTCTTCTGAACTATATTCACATACTTCCGGCTTCAACAGTGTTCAGTGAGATTCTTGTCTGCAGCCCGGTATCCAAATTATAAAGGACAGGCTTAAATGACCACCTACTTGTAGTGTAATGATAGGTTACGCAAGTTCACTGTACGTAAGGGTGAAGTCAATTTTGTGAATTAAACTGAAATATGGTAGGAGAATGATTTTTTTTTTTTTTTTTACATTTTTCCACGAAACAAAACGCGATGTGAAGTTCTGAGGAATTTAAAAACGCTAACAAGCACAGGATAAATAAAGTTTTTCCTTTATATATAGGCATATATACATATGTATACATATATAGTCCTGTTTACGCGAAATATATATTTATATATAGGTATATATATACATGCGTATACAATAGTTATAGTTTTTTTTAGGCAATGAATGGACACTCAAATAGAATGTTCCAAATATTTTATTTTTCCGCCCTGACTATTTAGAGTTTGGTAAATATCAAATTTAAAACATACTTCCAAATTATCACACTGATTTTCGGTTTCTGTAAAATGTCTAAGCTGTCGCATCCCACATCGGCTGATATAATCTCCAATTCAGATTTTTAATTACATAGTTTTAACAACAACCCTTCATTGTGGTCCTCCCATTTCAATTAATTATGCATATCACCTAAAATTTTAAACTGCTGGACAGTATGACATAGTTTCTAAAACTGGGTTTAATGCAGATAAAATTGAATGTGCTTTCCTGTGTCAATTTGACAGCTTAGAGATTTTCCGCAGATTTTGGACTACAGTCATAACATTTACGCTAGTTTGTAATATTCCTGATAACATTCTGTACAAAGTTCTTTAAAATGGTACAGCATTTAAAATATTTAACCCTTATACTTTTTATGGATTTCATTGTATACAAATTTTAAAACATTTTCAGACGCCACGAAAAGTTATTTTCATAATTTCTGCTTTGATTAGTCGTTTGAAGTGACTATATGATGGGGCAGTGTTTTTTAACACTTAAATAATTTCAGTCAAATTATATAATATATAAATTCAATTATGCCTTAAAGCAATTTGTGTATGTAACAATATATAAAAACTGTATATTACAATCATTGTATATGTTTATATTATTGTATTCATGCGTAATAATGTTATCTGAATGTATTACATTATTTAATAATGTTGGGGCTGTAAGAATAATAGGTTAAAAGTTGCCAACAATGAGGTAACCTTAAGGCAATAATGAATTTGAAAGTTTAACAACACTACTTGTGATTCTTGGAAGCAATAATGTAATTTTAGTGACAGTTTATAAAAATATCAAATCAGAGAGTTGAAATATAGAAATTTACAAGTTTAGGCGGTTGAAATCAGTTCAGTTGGTTGCAGACAGCGTTACTAACCAGGCGCAAAAGATGTCCTCAAGAAATTTAATACGTATTCGTCTGAGACGAAAATAGTTTTACGTGTTAAAGAGTGCAAGTAATTAATTAAAGAATCTCACAGTTCTCTATATCAGTGAAGTGTTATTTAAATCGTATCAAGTATAAATAAAAGGAGTGAAGTAAAATTATAATGTGTGTAAGCCTACATTCTTAATAGTACCACAACCCTGCTAAGACATCCGTGTCTCTAACAATAATACTGACGCAGCCGAGGCAAACATAAATATATAATATTTAAAGAAACGGTTAAATTACAAAGTTAATATTTTTTTTTAAACTTGGGGCAAAGGCCACCTGAAAGTACATTTGGGGAGAAGGCTACCGGAAACTGTTTACTATACGTGCGGTTGCAACTACTACAAGTTCGGCTCCCCAACAATTGAAATACGATACAACTCCTTCAACAACAACCTTTCTTAAATTGGCTCCCAAAACGTGGGGCAGAAATTCACCTTCCTCAATTATCTTTTTTAAATCCTTCATTTGAAACAAGAATTAAATGATGTAGTAATATAGCATATTGTAGGCTAAATTTAACTAGTTTAAGATTGGTTAACCTTCGAAACAAAAGATATCTCACTATTTTCGTTATATTCAGAGTATTTTTAGCAATTTTCTTACACATTGTGTGACATGTAAGAATATACTTCAAGCAGACAAACATACTTTGGAACATCCTACGGTTAATTAAATTGATGTAAATAAATATATGTAAGAGGTTTTTAAAAATGGTTACTTAATCATTATAACCATTTTCAGGAACAACAAAACAATACCATAACACTTACTTACATTATAATTATATCATTTTGAGGAAGTATTTTTAACACTTAATTATTTCAGTCAAATTATATAATATATAAATATATTACAGCCCGCCTTAAAGCAATATGTGTATAAAATAACATATAAAATGTATGTAACAGTCATTGTATAAATGTTTATATTATTGTGTACATGTTTAATAATGTTATGTGAATGTATTAGGTAATTTAATAATGTAGGAGCTGTGAGAATAATAGGTTGAAAGTTGCTAACAATGAGGTAGCCTTGAAGCAATAATCAATTAGAAATTTTAATAATCCTACTGGTAATTCTTGGAGCAACAATAATGTAATACTTAGACAGTTTATAAAATAGCCAATCAACGTGCGGTTGCAACTACTTCAAGTTCGGCTCCTCCTAAAGTCATCCCTTTCTCAAATTGGCGCCCAAAGCGTGGTGCAAACAATGTAAAGACAATACTCCTTCCTCAATTTGTAAAAAAATTGAATATCAGCAACTTCAATTTTGATTTAAAATGCGTCCTAAATGATCTTAAGGTCACTAGAACTCAGCCAAATTGAAACCAATTAAGTATGTTCGTTCATTTCGGTTGATCAGTTAAGGGGAGACGAAATGTTAAAAACTAGCAAAAAATAAAATGTTTAGCTTTCTGTGTAGTTTATTTTTAATTTCCTCTTTAATTTTATGTTTATTTTATCATTGTGAATGCAACACTTATATTTTACATATATTTTTAAAAACTCCCATCTTTTAGGGGAACTTTAGGGGAAGTTTCGCTCTGCAGATTGGTACTGCTGTTAAATACGACAGTTTCTGTGTGCACAAGTCATGTCATTTCTTTCTTTGCAAAAATGTGGAGTTTGTTTTCTCAATTTTAACTGCCTTTTCTGTGAATGACATTCTGTGGTATAAAAGACCTATTTTCTTAGAAATTATTGGAGGTGGCTAAATCAAATTTTGAGCTGATAAAAATAACCTATAAATGCTGTTGCGAATGCACTTTAGTGTTAATAATTTGTCGGTCGTTTTTTTAAAAAATGGTATATCCTCCTTAATAAACAAGGTTGCTGTGCAAAAGTAGATCAGTGAAGTTAGAAGACATTCAGCTACATACTGTAAAAAATTCAGTCTGATATCTTCAATAGTTTCTTAAATAATGGGCAGACTTAACATTACCAAGGCTTTTAATCCCCCCTTAATTTGTCTCGTAGGCAAAAATAAGACTTGGTTAAATCATTCCAAGTTAATTCGGCAAGAGTTTCAAGATAAGTCCATGAGGAGCACTATCATTAATCAAACTGGACTGAAGGAATAATAGCAGTTGCTGTATGTAGAACCAACTTTTGGAACTAACTGAGCACCTACTATTTGAAAACTACAGGAGTAAAATGATCCGCGTCGCAAAACGGGCTTATCCGTTGCCATGACAACATTTTTAATTTCCCTTGCCATGCTGTTGCTATGTAATCGATGCACATTACGGATTGCTCGGTGACACACTAATGTGATTTGACAATGGATTTTCCGTTTCGCAAAACACGTCAATTATGGTAATTCATAGCCAAAGAGATAACGCAGCGTTGGAATTTTGGAATTCGCGCACATACTCTTACCTTTACATTTCACTTTCCTCTGTAACAGACTATGTACTAGTTAATTGTTTTCAGGCCAAAAATTATGTTGTTTAAAGGTTGTTAGTAGTCTGACTCCATTTTTTCGCATTGGTTTTGCATTTTAAATTTTAGTGTGTTATTTAATTAAATATACTAGGTAAACGAACATCTTGTTTGCTAACAAACAAGTTATTTTAGCTAGTTAAGAGGATACGTTAGAAAGAGCGTATTAGAACTATACAAAAGCACAAAAATGTGGATCTTGAAAGAGAAAACCAATGTGATGGCATTCAAGGTAAAATTTCTATGTGATCAAATGCTGTAGTGGAGACTGCATCATAGAACAAGTTAATGGTTTTAGCTTACTTGGCTTCCATTTATCTTATACACAGGCAAGAGATCTTAATAATAAAATACCTAAATTTAAAAACTGTGTGGGACCATTAGAAGAACACTCCAAAATAAGACAAGAAAATTGCACAAACTAAACTACATAAAGTTATGGCAGTACCAACAGGCTTGTATGGGAGCGAAATTTGGACCTTTACGGAGAAAGACAGAAGTCGACTACTGGCAGCAGAAATGCGATTTCTCCGAAACAGACTACATTACATCAGAATGAGCGACGAAATAACAAATAAGAGTTAGCAGTCTGTTATAAACTGTAGATCAATATACACAAAAATGGAGGGAATGCGCACTACGAATGAACTAAGATACACTTTCAAAAATAATTGCTGAATACGTACACTCTCGTGCATAAAACTGTCCCATTCCCCCAGTTCACCATAATGTCATTCTCTCCGCAAACTTTCCATCTTCAGGTAACCAGCTTTTGACTCCGCTCGACCAATATCAGCCCTCTATGTGATTGGCCGGAAAAACAATTCAGTAGCATAAAAGCTAACCAATGAACGATGTATACAGAGTAAACCATTTAAGTTGAGGCTGTAAAATATATCCAAAACTATTCGTTGTAGAAAAAAAATGTATTTCATAAAAGTTGCTTGATAATGTAGGAATGTAAATTCCATTAGTCGTGTTTGGTTTGGAGGACGTTATGATTGTCATTTTAGAGTAAATTTAATTTCTTTAAAATGGGAACCTCCATTGTGTATGTTTCTTTCTCATTGGAAAATTGTTTATAAAAAGCCGTTTATTTTGTGATGAGGAATAAGGAAACAAATTAAAAAATGTAGGTTCCCAATTACGAAACGTAACTTGACCTTCAAATCTATCCATGGATGGCCCAACCATTCATTGTGCTCTTCGTAAACAGGCATTCAGAATTTTCGTTGTTATTTATGTTGTTCTAAGAACAATTGCAAAGTGTTTTATACAAAGATTGTTTAGTTTTTATGAGAAGTGAGAAAACAACATAAA
Organism: Deroplatys truncata; assembly: GCA_030765065.1. Lineage (NCBI taxonomy): Eukaryota > Metazoa > Arthropoda > Insecta > Mantodea > Mantidae > Deroplatys > Deroplatys truncata. The sequence continues at coordinate 211,043,521 of CM060978.1, read as the reverse complement.
GAAGGTAAGTTCCCATTTTAAAAAATTAAATTGACCCTAAAATGACTATCATAACGTTCTCCAAATAAAACACGACTAATGGCATTTACTTTTCCCCATAATGTCAAGCAACTTTTATTCAAGACATTCATTTCTACAACGTTTTGGAGGTATTTTACAGTCTCAACTTAAATGATCTACCCTGAAGGCGATATGGAGAGGAAGGTTAAGTTTTTGCTGCTACTAAACGGCAATAAGAAAACAGAAGCTTTAAAGCTGTAATGCTACCCTTTGGCAGTTCGGCCATACTTCGTGGGAGGTGACGTACACTGCCAATTCAATAGCTAGAAGTATACTTGAAAAACTGAGGTGACGCGGGTAGTAGGTGAGGCTATGTTTTGTCAGTACCAACATTCTAGCTCCGTTCCATTATCAGCCACAATTTATGCATGTCAGTATGCGTACTAGAAAACGAAGTATTGGCTGAGAAGATGGATATAACAAATAAAGGAGCCAAAACAGGTTTTAAAACCATAGCTTCAAAAAGTAGAAGATATTAGGTAAAGAGTTCAATTTTACTTTCTAAGTAGGTACAGTACTGCACTCCACCTAAAACTTCGACATCGATATTTCACCGGAAATTTATGTTTTGAGACCCTGAATCAAAAAAAAAAGCTTTTTAGAAAAAGGTCCATGAGTGTGTGTGTGTGTGTGTGTGTGTGTGTGTGTGTGTGTGTGTGTGTGTGTGTGTCTGTGAACAGCATAAATCAAAAATAAAAGTCCCATAAATACCAAACTTATTATTTAGGCTAAATATCTACCAAAAATGCGACAAAAAGATTTTCAAGAAAATACGTCATTCCAAACCATTCTTTATATGGAATAATTTTCGAAATTTTTTATTTTCTAAAAATGGTTCTAACAATTTTGATTAAAATATCATATATTTAAGATACTTTCATGACAAATAAAATGTATATCTTGAATTTTCTGAGAATGTCTCCAAAAGTGTTCATTATGAGCGACGTTTGCATAACTGGTAAACCGTAAGAGATAGACAAAATTTTACCACACAAAAAATGTAGATCGCGTTAAAATACACAATTTATGTCCTATACATTTTTTTTTTGTTTGCTGAACCATTTTCAAGATATTGCTTGTTATTCCCTTAAGTTTTCCACTACTTATACTTTTTTCTCAAATGGGAATTCGTTATTAATTTGTTTAGTCTTGGTAATGCAAAGAGAATGAAATACTCCACATAGCAACCAGCTCTTAAAATATTTGACTATCGCTTAAAACCTACCAAATTCCTCTTGCATATACAAGAAAATTAGCAATAAGATTAACATCCCGATATCTCGATTAACATGAAGCATATGGAGAATAAGTGTTTGTAAAAATAGTGTGTACAAGAGTAGAGAAAGTCATGTGAGTAACACATCAGATTTTTTTTTAAATATTTTATACTTTTCTCATCTGTAAATCGCTATTCCTTTGTTTTTTCTTATTTTCTAGTTCGTGTAATCAGAACGAAATTACAAAGCCATCACATAACGACCGGCTTTGAAAAGATTAAACTATCGCTTTAGCCTAATATAGGTTTTCTCCTTATATCAATAAGAAGAAGGTAGAAGATGAAACCCTTGTAAAATAGTTTATGGAAGAGTGTGTAGAGAAAGACACGTGAGTGCTACACAAAGGTTTTTTTAATAGAACACAGAGGTTGTACAAATTATTCTTACTAAAGCTCAATTTTCTAACTACTACATTTTAATCCGAATAAACTCTTGCAGTAATAGCTGCATTACACATTTCGTTAAAGATACAAAGGGAACAGCGACAGTCAAATGTTAGGAACTGAATACTATATGCTGACCTTAAAATTCCATACTGTTTCCATGCAATTGCGGAGAAACAACTGAATGTTGACAGGACTTAAAAGGAATGGCCAAGAAATGAACAATTCGAGCCTTTAATAACAAATATTTCAGATATGCCTTATGCCACAAAAAGTTATTTAAAATAAATCCTGAGTTTTAAAACGATCTACATTTCTATGTGGTACATTTTCGCCTATCGCTTTACGTTTACCACTTATACAAGTTTAAACAAAATTCCTTCCGAATGAAGAGGACTAAACAAGCTATTCCCAGAAAATTCAAGATATATATTTTAGTTGTCATGTAAATATCTTTAATATATATTAACATTTTCGAAAAATGCTCCATGTAAAGGGTAATCTGGGGTGGGGGGATTTTCTTGAAAACATTCGTGTCGCATCTCTGGAAGATACTGAACCTAAATACCAAGTTTGGTGTTTATTTGACTGTTTGCTTCTGGTTTATGCTGTACACAGACACACACGGACATGTTTACAAAAATGTTTTTTTTTATTCAGGGGGTCTCAAAACATATATTTACGGTGAAATCTCGGTATCGAATTTTTGGGTGGAATACAATACTTCCCCTACTTACTATACGTAGTAGAGGAAGTAAAAATTGAACCAATAACAAGTAATATCTCGGAAATGGCGAATACCACAAACAATTCTATTTGACATAAATTGTCTGCTATTTAAATGTTTTATTCCAGTAAGATGTTGTCTACCTCTTTCAAAAGTCAATTAGAGGAAGGGGACTCGAAGATTATTTCCAGAAAATTCAAGGTACACACTTTATTTATCATGCAAATGGCTTAAACGTATGATATTTTAATGAAAAATGTTAGACATTTTTGAGAAAATAAAAAGAATAGAACTTTTTCATTTAAAGAGTAGTTTGAGATGGGGGATTTTAGAGAAAATCTCTGTGTGTCGCATGCTTGGAAGATGCCTGAACCCGAGTGTCAAGTTTGGTATTTAGCCAATGAGTTATGCTGTTCAGATACACACATACGCGCGTACGTGCACGCGCAGCTCTTGTAAACATGTTTTTTATCGAATTCAGGGAGTCTCAGAACGTGTATTTCCAGTGAAATCTCGGTATGGAATTTTTGAGTGGAATACAATATTCCTCTGCTTATTATATAGGCTGGACCATTTAAGTTGAAACTGTTATCTCCAAAATTATGCGTTGTAGAAAGAAATATCTTGAATGAAATTTGATTGATGTTATGGGGGAAAGTAAATGCTATTAGCAGTGTTTTGTTTGGTGGCCATTTTGATGGTTATTATAGGGCGAAGTTATTTTGACCCTAATTGTAGGTTCCCATTTAAAAATAATATCTGATGGGTTACACTCACATGACTTTCTCTACTCTTGTACAAACTTATTTACAAACGCTTATTCTCCATATGCTTCATGTTAATCGAGATATCGAGATGTTAATCCTATTGCAAATTTTCTTGTAGATGTAAGGGGCATTGGTAGGTTTCAAGCGATAGTCAAAAAAAAAATGAATAACGAATTCCCATTTGAGAAAAAGTACAAGTGTTGGAAAATTTAAGCGAATAACAAGCAATATCTTGAAAATGGTTCACTCAACAACAAAAATTTATACGACATAATTGCGTATTTTAATTGTGCATTTTTACTTTCTCTACTACGTATAGTAAGTAGGGGAAGTATTGCATTCCACCCAAAAATTCGATACCGAGATTTCACTGGAAATACATGTTTTGAGACTCCCTGAATCCAAAAAAAGGATTTTTGGAAACATGTCTGTGTGTGTGTGAACAGCATAACTCAGAAATGAACAGTCGGATAAACACCAAACTTGGTATTTTGGTTCAGTATCTTCAAGAAATGCGACAAGAAGGTTTTCAAGAAAATCCTCCCACCCCAGATTACCCTTTACATGGAACATTTTTCGAAAATTTTAATTTTCTCAAAAATGGCTCTAAGGATTTTGATTAAAGTATCATATATTTAAGATACTTTTATCACAAATAAAATGTATATCCTGAATTTTCTGGGAATGTCTCCAGAAGTATTCTTCATTGTGAACGACTTTTGCATAACTGGTAAACCATAAGAGATAGACAAAAGTTTACTACACAAAAAATGTAGATTGCAATAAAATACACAATTCATGTCATATACAGTTTTTTCGCAGAGTGAACCATTTTCGAGATATTGCTTGTTATTCCCTTAAATTTTTCAATAATTTTCTCAAATGGTGATTCGTTATTCGTTTTTTTGTCTTGGATATGCAAAGAGCATTAATCTGTGGCAAAGAGAATGGTGCTGCACATAGCAACCAGCTATTAAAGAGATATATCTATGCTTATATTGCCCTTGCAAATACAAAACAAGGGGAACATAGTAGGCCTTAAGCGATAGTCAAATATATTTAGAACTATGTAAAATGTAATTCTCTTTGCATGTCAAAAGATCGTTTCTGCAAATGTTTATCTCGATTAATATGAAGTAGAACGAGAATAAGAGTTTGTAAAAACAGTTTGTACAAGAGTAGAGAAAGTCATGTGAGTGTATCACATCAGATTTTTACATTTTTTGTGTAGTAAAATTTTGTCTATCTCTTGTGGTTTACCACTTATGCAAACATCTTTCACAATGAAGAACACTTTTGGAGACATTCCTAGAAAATTCAAGATATACATTTTATTTGTGATGAAAGTATCTTAAATATATGACATTTTAATCAAAATCGTTAGAGCTATTTTTGAAGAAATTAAAATTTTCGAAAAATTTTCCATGTAAAGCGTAATCTGGAGTGGGGGAATTTTTCTTGAAAACCTTCGTGTCGCATCTCTGGAAGATACTGAACCTAAATACCAAGTTTGATGTTTATCCGACTGTTCGTTTCTGAGTTATGCTGTTCACAGACACACACACATACACACGGACATGTTTCCAAAAATACTTTTTTTGAATTCAGGAGGCACCAAACATGTATTTCTGGTGGAATATCGGTATCGTATTTTTGGGTGGAATACAACACTTCCCCTACTTACTATACGTAGTAGAGAAAGTAATTAAATTGACCCTAAAATGACTAACATAATGTTCTCCAAATAAAACACGGCTAATGGCATTTACTTTACCCCATGATATCAAACAACTTTTATTAAAGACATTTCTTTCGACAACGCTTAGTTTTGGAGCTATTGTACAGCCTCAACTTAAATAGTCCACTCTGTATAGATAAGGTAATTATCGTAAAGAAAAACGTATATGAATAATTTAGCGCACTTGTTATATGGTTATTATAATTAGTAATAGTAGTAGTAGTAATAGTAGTATAGTAGTAGTAGTAGTAGTAGTAGTAGTAGTAGTAGTTGTTGTTGTTGTAGTAGTAGTAGTATGTAATAGATAAGGTAATTATTGTAAAGAAGAACGTATATGAATAATTTAGCGCACTTGTTGTATGGTTATTATAATTAGTAATAGTAGTAGTAGTAGTAGTAGTAGTAGTAGTAGTAGTAGTAGTAGTAGTAGTAGTAGTAGTAGTAGTATGTAATAGATAAAGTAATTATCCTAAAGAAAACGTATATGAATAATTTAGCGCACTTGTTATATGGTTATTATAATTAGTAATAGTAGTAGTAGTAGTAGTAGTAGTAGTAGTAATAATAGTAGTAGTAGTAGTAGTAGTAGTAGTAGTAGTAGTAGTATGTAATAGATAAAGTAATTATCCTAAAGAAAACGTATATGAATAATTTAGCGCACTTGTTATATGGTTATTATAATTAGTAATAGTAGTAGTAGTAGTAGTAGTAGTAGTAGTAGTAGTAGTAGTAGTAGTAGTAATAGTAGTAGTAGTAGTAATTTCAAAACAATTTGGAAAGCAAAATTCGTGTTTTTTGTAACTTGCTCACAGTTCCTATAGATGGTTCAAGTCAACAATGATTGGTAAAGTTCTCAAACTTCACAACATTCATCACTCATCGCAGTTTCACCCTGTTTTCTCACTTTTTCCTTTGCTCTTTGGAGCAGGACGTGAGTATGGGGTAGCTAGGTAGCAAGTCGTTGAACGTACAGTAGCACAACATTCCCCCCATCTAGCGAACTTGCGTGGTTTCAAATTGCTTTTCCGTGTAGTGGAAAAATTATTAAGAACTATTTAGTGATATATAGGGAGCGAAGTCGCTCCTGAAGTTGGTCAGCAAGCAAGTATTTAATTTCAACAATTCAGGTAAAGAGTGTAAAAGAGTGAAGTAATTTATTAAATGTTTGATTCATAAATTATTAAAAGTACTAGGAAGAAATACACCGTTAGTTCCGCCGCGTTTTCCTGGAGACGGAGCATTCTCTGTGGTGTATGTGACGGAATTAATGTGATGTACAGTTTTGTTAATTTGAATTCACTTTGTGATGACGAAGTTGCCTTGAGCTAACTTGCAGCCTTCACATCATATTACATATGGATGAATAAGCTTGGATTCTTACAGGGCACAAAGTACCGTCCGGTATGTGTTTTCGTTAAGTGTGCGCTAAAGTGGGTTATAAAGACAAGGGATGAAGATTGCAGGCTCTTGACCTCTCAGCCAGGGTGCAAATGACGTGTGTGTCAAACCCAGTTCATGGTTCACTTCTTTATGTCGAGATAATGCTCCCAAATGAACATCCGACTGCTCACTGGCGCGCAAAGCTCCCACCCTCCGGTTTCCGCTGATGAGGGTGGATAAGAAATCAGAACCAACTTAGAGCCTACTTTCCCTCTAACTCATCTTCTGTTTCTCTAACAGCGTGTGCGGTCATTAAGGAGAACCACAATACTTTGTGTAACGTATGTACACCGAACAAGTTGCATAATTTTGTAATATAAATGCTAAACCTTAAATAAATTAAAACTAATTTAAGTTTTATTTATGGACGATCGTTAACTACTGTGGTTCTTAGCGTCCCATTCTATATTGGGCGTGAAAGACCGGTAATTTTGCTCAGAGGCCTCTTTATCAGGCTTGCGGTTTTTGCGTGCCGTAAATCTACTACACGAAACCACCGGCTTTACTTCCCTACCGAAGCAAGCCATGCTTAGGATTTTTACGTCTGAAAAAATCCATGCCCTCCGCCGGGTTTGAACCCACCTAGGGAACTAGAGGCTAACATAGTAATCACTACACCACGGAGGACGACATTGCTAGACCTAGGACAACAAATTATCATTAAGTAAATAGAGCTCTAACGAAAAAGCCACTTGTTGCATACGATGTGCATATAATCTCTTTTCATCATTACAACATTCAAGAATGGAATCTCTTAATAACAGAAAGCTTATAGAAAGATTGCAAGACATTTTAAATTCTTTGTTTATACATTTTGTAACTACATCTTCAAATTAGATTACCACAAAATGTATAACTGATTTACTAATCAAAGGCACGCTTTTAGAAAGCTTCCAACAGTTATTCTCGATTTTGCTCTGTAAAAATTGAAAACATAATTAATTTAGGGTTCTTCTGCGCAACCAACGTGCTCCTATATTACATACAAAAATCTATTTTTCCAGTAACCTACATAAAGTATATTGAGAGTGAAATCCCACATAACCTAATACTCCAAAATGCCCAAACTTATTTTCAAACTATACTACACTATAGCTATCCTGTTTTACGCTACCTCCAAGAACTGTATCAACGGCAAATCATTCTTTTTAAAACATGACAAAACGCACTTAATCTATTTCAAGACGAACTAATCTAACGGCATAACGCTTGGAAATTTGCTGCTACCTAACTTATACAAATCATATTATTAATAACTACGTTCTATTACGTTCCTGAATGTATCCAGCCTACTATTACGCTATCAGAAACTATCAACGTTAATTATGAAAGTCCACCACAATAATTTAATACAAACTTTGGATTTTATTATACGCAAACATCAGATGGCGAGCTCAAGAAAATTACAGCAGAAGGTTTATTTTGAAGATCTAATGATACTAGTTTCCACCTTGCGTGAAATCGCGCAAGAAAATGTCAGCCATCCAAATTCTTAATCAAGTCTAGGTTAACTACTTTATAGTTACCTAGCGTTCGTAATACGGGGCATTCCATTTAACAAACAGCGATAACCACAGGTTTAGAACCTTAGCCTTTAACCGGAAATCGTAACATAAGCATTTGGGTTTTTAAAAAGGAAGAAAAAAATCAGGATTTTGGGGCTTTACCGACAGATAAATTATTGCAGGAACTCAATAATATCTATACTAAGAACAAATATAACTTGTTGCATAAACAAGAGTTTAGTTTGCATCACCTGGATTCAGCATGAAATAATCATCGTAATGGTGACGTCATTCTCCATGGGCTAGGGGTACCATAGTAGTTCCCGTGGACTCGAAAAAAAAAAGTGGTCGTGGGTTCAAACCCGTCGGAGAGCGATGGATTTTTTGGGTGTAAAAATCCTTAGTGTGACTTCCTTCGAAAGGGAAGTAAAGTCGGAACTTAAAAGAATCTCAAACATGCTAAAAGTCTCTGAGCAAAATTTCCGTTCTTTCACGCCTAATGTAGAATGTGTTGCTAAGAAACATAGCAGTTAAAGAACGCCAATAAATAAAACTCAATTTAATTTTAATTTATCTTAATGGACAAGGAAATTCTAAGAATATTGAGTGAGAAGGATTTAATTCCTGAGTTTATTACTTCACAATGGTAAAAAATTTTATGTGTTACACTCATATGACTTTCTCTACTCTTGTACAAACTATTTTTACAAAATCTTATTCTCAATCTATTTCATATTAATCTAGATAAACAATTGCAGAAACGATCTTTTAACATGCAAAGAGAATTACATTTTACACAAAGCGACCAGTTCTAAAAATATTTGAATATCGCTTAAGGTATACTATGTTCCCCTTGTTTTGCATTTGCAACGGCTATATAAAAATACAGTAGCCTTTAAGCATAGACATATATCTTAATAGCTGGTTGCTATGTGCAGCACCATTCTCTTTGCCACAGATTAATACTCTTTGCATATCCAAGACAAAAAATGAATAACGGATTCCCATTTGAGAAAATAAGTATTGAAAATATAAGGGAATAACAAGCAATATCTCGAAAATGGTTCTCAACAAAAAAATGTATGACATAAATTGTATATTTTAACGCGATCTACATTTTTTGTGTAGTAAAATTTTGTCTATCTCTTATGGTTTACGAATTATGCAAAAGTCGTTCACAATGAAGAATACTTTTGAAGACATTCCCAGAAAATTAAAGATATGCACCTTATTTGTCACAAAATTATATTAAATATATGAGATTTTAAACAAAATCGTTAGCCATTTTTGAGAAAATTAAAATTCTCGAAAAATGTTTCATGTAAAGGGTAATCTGGGGTGGGGTGATTTTCTTGAAAACCTTCGTGTCGCATCTCTGGAAGATGCTGAACCTAAATACCAAGTTTGGTGTTTATCCGACTGTTCGTTTTTGAGTTATTTTGTTCAGACACACACGGACATGTTTCCAAAAATGCTTTTTTGGGATTCAGGGGGCCTCAAAATCTCGGTATCGAATTTTTGGGTGAAATACAATACTTCCCCTACTTTCTATACGTAGTAGAGAAAGTAAAAAAACTTAGTACTGTACAAGGAACATAAATATGGGGAAGCATACCGACACGGGTAGCCGAACATTAAGGCATGGTGTCATGAACAGGTATGTGGTTCAAATCAGCCAAGATGTCCTACTTGACTGAGCCTTTTTTTTCACGTTTTCCTCAGCTCTCATAGCTGACAAATGCCGGGTAAGTACTTTTACTTAGGTCTGGAACGTTTCTTTCCCAAATTTCCTTTTCTTCATTTCATGTGCCACCAGTGTCATCGCCTGTGATGTCACATGAAGTAAGATAAACACAATTAAAAATCCATGGAACAGCAAATTTGACGATCTCAGCAGCGGTGAGTGAAAAGGCTCGCACAAAATGACTGTCCATGTATGCAGAACTGTAGGTACTCGTAAGTCCCAAATGCTACCCACATAGGGAGTTTTTATGCTTGGAGCGTGAGGCAGTATTTTTAAAACTTAAATGATTTCAGTCAAATCATATAATATAAAACATAATAGCAGCCCGCCTTAAAGCAATATGTGCATAAATAAACATAAAATGCATGTAACAGTCATTGTATTAATGTTTATGTACATGTTCAATAATGTTATGTGAATGTATTACGTAATTTAATAATCTAGGAGCTGTGAGAATAATAGGTTAAATGTTGCTAACAATGAGGTAACAATAAGTTTATCTTGAGGCAATAATAAATAAGAAAGTTTAATAACCTCACTTGTAATTATTGGAGCTACAGAAATGTAAATTTTGAGACAGTTTATAAATAGGCAATCAACAACCAGAAAACAGGTTAAGTTAAATGAAAGTATTCTATTGGAGTAGGATTAGCCAATCAGAAACTGAAATAGGGCAAATTGTACAAATTCAGACGTCAGTTGCTAGCAGACAGTGTTCATAACCGGACGCGAAACGCATCCTCGAGAAATTTAATACGTATTCAGTGTGAGACAAAAATAGTTTACGTGTTAAAAAGTGCAAGTAATTAATAAATAATCTCACAGCTCTCTATATCAGTGAAGTGTTATTTAAATCGTTTAAAGAATTAATAAATGGAGTGAAGTACAAATTATTATCTGTGTAAGACTACATTCTTCAGCCGCACTACTCCCTGCAAAGAAATCCATGTCTCTAACAATAATACTGACGCAGCCGAGACAAACATAAATATATACTATTTAAAGAAACAGTCAAATTACAAAGTTAATATTTTTAAACTTGGGGCGAAGGCTACCGGAACTTTGTACCACACGTGCGGTTGCAACTGCTTCAAGTTCGGCTCCCCAACATTTTAAATACAATACAACTCTACCTAACATAACCTTTCTTCAAATTGGCTTCCATACGTGGGACAGAAACCTCCTAAAATTGAACCTACTTCAAGCGTTTCCTTCTCAAAATTCCTTTCCCAAATAGTATTGAGTTCCATGTATCATAAGTGTCTACTCATATCGTATGTAGTAAAAATGGGCGTTAAACACTATTCAAAAAAGAAAACAGCATCAAATTCGAAACGCTGATCACATTTGGAGCTGTTCTTCGTACGGGGAATACAGAAAGTACAGCAGACAGAACCATTGCCTGGTGTATTGATTGTATATGAATTGATGTAATAAGAACTGAATGACTACGAGCAAGCCCCCTTAAAGTATCAGTACATGATGTAATTTTCAATGAACCAGCCAGACTACCGGGCGAATAATCAACTGAGAGTATGTAATGAATACCACCCCGAAAATCTCAAGATATCCATTCCAACAAAACATATTAATAAGTTATGAAAAAGAGCAACATTCGCAATATTGATGCACTTCTGATCTACATAAAAAGTTGGATGCATTACATTCATATGATTTCCGTACTCACTAGCGTTTCCGTACCCACTTGTAGTAGGTAGAGAAAGTGCTGTATTGCACCCCAAAAGTTTGATATCGAGATTTCACAGGAAATACAAGTTTTGATCCACCTGTGTGTGTGTGTGTTCCTTTCATATAAAATCGTTAGTTGTTTGTTTTATTTGCTCAAGAATAACTGAAGATTTAAATAAAGTAGCAGAATTTTATCGTATTTAAATTATTAATAACACTTGTATATTGAATTTTTTAAATAGATTGGGAAGTCATGTTCATTCTGAATAATTTTATATTACTATTAATCTATAAGTGGTATACAAGAACTTAACTTGTGAATATAGATCTCGTTAAAACACACAAATTATGTCTTTTGTGCCATTGACCATTTTCAAGATATGCGTTAGCACTGATTTGAATTTTCTAATGGTTTTATACTGTTACTTTCTCCAATATCTACTTATAATCAATTCACCCAATAATTCAAAATCGAGATTTCGCGCCAATAATTTTTTTAAAGTTTCCTGAATCCAAACTATTAGGATATTTATAAAATGTCCCTGTGTGAGTGCGCGCGCGCGTGCCTGTGTTAAACATAAAGTCGGATGAATATGAAATTCGGTGTTGAAGTTTAGCTTTTTCCAAGGATGCAACACGAAGATTTTCATGAAAATCCCCCACATCAATCTAGGCTTTATTTGGAATCTTGTTTTTTATTTTTTATTTTCAAAAAATGGCTCTAACGATTTTGATTATAAGTTTAAGGGACTTCATAACAATATAAACTGTATGTCTTGAATATTCTATGGATAGCTTGTGAAGTCCTCTTTATTGGGAACGAACTTTTTCGACGATGCTGTATTGTGATTCAATTCCCGTTCATGCTGTCAAGGTGCAAAGTTCAATTTCCTGCTGGTAACCTAACTCACCTGCTTGTTTTGTCTGTTTTACTGCACGAATTTGCATGAACTATATTGAATCCTCTAACTTGTTATATATTTCTTATTACGGACATGCTGTATAATCATATTTGATAGCTAAATTTTACCATTTAAATCTAACCTGGCTCTTTAGTTTCTTTTCATTTATTAATATTTACTCATGGTTTAATTCACGCAGTACTAAGCATGAACTGTAGTTATTGCTTTACTTTAAAGTCAACAACCCGGAGTACATGATCCATTTCCAGTTCGGGACCAAATCTTGATGTTGGTGACCTTGCTACTGAAAACACATGTTCAACAACTGCTAGTAATTAATTATATTTTCGTGTAAGTACAGTTAAAACTAATCATTATCGTCTAAAAAGCGGTATGTGATACGGGATATATGTGTTAAGTGTAAGGGAGAATCTCGGAAGTAGAAAATACTGGACATCGTCTCGTATTTTCACTCTTCCTCCTCCTCCAATCCGCTCTTGCTGCACTTGTATCGCAGTATACTAATTATACTAACGAGCGGGATGGCTCAGGTGGTAACTTCTATAGCCCGCATTCGCGAGGTCCCAGGTTCAATCCCCGGCGACTGTCCAACCTGACCCAAGGGCTTTTTGGGGATTTTCCCGGGTAGTCAGGCGAGTGCTGGAGTGGTTTTTTTCATCCCCCGAATTCCCTATCCCTCCATTTCGTTCTCTCAATCATTTCCTTCATCCTTCTCCCTCGTTTGGTATGTTTCAGGGTTGGAAGAGTCGGCGATGGTATTTCGGTGCAGCGTGGCAGAAAAAAGGAACTTTCTTTGTCCCTTGACCTTCGGCTGGTTGCCGGGGTATAAGAACCGCTCCCTGGAGCAGGCGTTGAGCCCTGTGTGAGGTAGGATCCCCGGTCTGCCTGTCCGACTGCAGGTGTCTTAATCTGAAAACTGCAGCAACCCCGTCATTGCTGTGCAGGCACTCCTGGTTCCGACCGCCCGGTGTCTCTATTCACCTCATCCCTCCCTCTCTTCCGGGGGGTTCCCCTCGTGGGGCGTCGGTACAACATCCTCATTCCTTTGCTTCATCCCCTCTGCTTCACAATCCACAATCCCATACTATTATACAGATATTAAACAATAAGGGAGGCAAAAACTTACTGCATGAAAAATGCACATCCCATTTAAACATATAATTTATGTAAAATTTGTTAGGGATTAACCATTTCCATAATATCCGTTGCTCTTGGTTTATATATTACGTTACTTACATATATCCTAAGAGCGGGTAATCACCTATTTGTTTCTCGCTATGTCATATATATGGTTTGGTGTTTCAATGCAAGTATATAAGACCCGCCTTTTAAAGATCTGACTAACGCTTCAGCCAATTATATATTCCCTGTATCCACAACGAAATGTATGATGAAGCATTTCTGCGAAAATTTATCTCAGTTAAGATGAATTAGACAGAAAAATAAGTTTCTATAAGAACATTTTGTAGGAGAGATAAACTGGACAGAGAAAGTAATGGGAGTGCAACAATAAGATTTTTTCACCTTCACGAAATGACAGCTTTCTATGTCATATTGACATAAATGTTTATAACCCAGCGAATAAATAATATTAACAATAGTAGTAATATACGTAACATAGCATTTAAAACACTTATTTTTTCATTAATAATAATAATAATAATAATAATAATAATAATAATAATAAAATACGTAACGTAATATTTAAAATACCCACTTTTTTCTCCACTATATTTTCGTTCCTGTCACTTTTCTCCCATTCCTATACTTGAAGTACGTTCTTCTGCTAGGTAATTCATGTGGCCATAATCTTGATAGATTCATAATGAAGTATATTGAATTAATTCAATCTGATTGATTCACTGAATTTCTTTTAGTATCATTGGCTAAATATCGTAAAAAGCAACAAAATGTGTATTAATTCTCGGTGAGGTATTGGAATATCCCCTTTACTCACAGGAAAGAATATCTTGGATTTCGATTTGCTCATCTCTGCACAAAACAAGTTCTTCGGTTATGTGATACAAAAGCTCCGAGAATTAGTGCGCTCCATTCCGGAGCTTCACGTAAAACAATAGACTGTCATTATTAATGGCTCCCACAAGCTTAGTGCATGACCAGTACTTACAGCAGGATTACGCTTGTTAATTTTCACACTAAATGAATTAATCATGTCGCATATATATTTTTATTTAGAAATTTTCCGACAAATAGATCATCAAATCTCTTACGTATATTTTTTGTTATAATGCACTATTCTGTTTCCTTCGCAGCATCCAAAGGCGCATAAATCCAAATCGAGGGTAAGGCTTGGTAATATTGCTATAAATTAGTGGAATTCGGTTTGAATTGGCTTGTAGCGTGTAGTGAATACATTTTAAACAATTCTAATTAAACATGTTAAAATTACTTTTAAAGTCTTGAAATAATATAAGCATTCGAAGAGTTGTTAATAACGTGAACCAGTATGGGAGGATTATGAAATTTGGGACCTCGAATGAGTTTTATTAAGACTATTGAATGTCAAATATAACAGGTTATATAAATGCTAATAGCTTTATTACCTGTGTTGTTTAAGATCATATCACCATTGCGTCAGTTGTCAGATCACAACATACCTACTAAATGAATGAACAGTCTAATATTTTACGGCTTAATAAGCCGTGCGACCAACCTCAAAAGAAGCTACAATCAGAAAACAATAAAACACGTTTCTTTCAAGAACATAATTTATTTCAAAACTTACAAATTTGAACGTGCATTATTAAAAATGTAATTGGATGACACAACCTATAAATTACTGCTTAGTGATACTATCACGGTTCAGTTAGTAATAAACTGAGGTTTTATTCTATAAAATCACTTGCTTTGCAAGCAGTTTACAAGATAAATGACTGTGGTTGGTCCATATCCTAGGCATTGCTAAACATTATTGGTCAGTATTAAATACGCGGCGTATGAGTAGAATAGAAGCGTTAAATCGTAACCTCGCGCCAGACGATGTTATTGGCAGGGCTGGCCTAAGTTTATGAAAGAATTAAAGGATGAGTTTAAAAAATCTGATGTGTTACACTCACATTATTTTCTCTACTCTTGTACAAAATATTTTTATAAGAGCTTATACTCCATACGCTTCATGTTAATCGAGATATCGAAATGTTAATCTTATAGCTAATTTTCTGGTAGATGCAAGGGGAATTGGTAGGTTTTAAGCGATAGTCAAATATTTTAAGAGCTGGTTGCTATGTGGAGTATTCCATTCTCTTTGCATTACCAGGACAGAAAAAATGAATAACGAATTTTAGAAAAAGTATAAATATTGAAAAATTTAAGGGAATAACAAGCAATATCTCGAAAATCGTTCACTCAAAAAAAATGTATATGACATAAATTGTGTATTTTAAGGCGATCTATATTTTTTGTGTAGTAAAATTTTGTCTATCTCTTATGGTTTACCAGTTATGCAAAAGTCGTTCACAATGAAGAATACTTTTGGAGAACATTCCCAGAAAATTTGAGATATACATTTCATTTGTCGTAAAAATGTCTGAAAGATATTTTAATCAAAATCGTTAGAGCCATTTTTGAGAAAATTAAAATGTTCGAAAAATATTCCATGTAAAGGGTAAGCTGCGGTGGGGGGATTTTGTTGAAAACCTTCGTGTCGCATATCTGGAAGATACTGAACCTAAATACCAAGTTTGGTGTTTATCCGACTGTTTGTTTCTGAGTTATGCTGTTCACAGACACACACACGGACATGTTTCCAAAAATGCTTTTTTTTTTGGATTCAGGGGGTCTCAAAACATATATTTCCGGTGAAATCTCGGTATGGAATTTTTGGGTGGAATACAATATTTCCCTACTTACTATACGTAGCAGAGAAAGTAATAACAGTGGGCCTAAATGTTGTCAAGCCGCCTGGTTGAGCGTTCTGCTCTTTATTCCTTAGTCCTTAGTATATGATTAACACATTACGTACGAGCTCGTTGGATTCATTAATACTTCAGCGTCGTATATGACCTGTCCGAGTAGCTTAAAGAAAGCAAGAAAAGAAAAGATAAACCGAAGAAGAGTTAAAGCCGACGAAGTTTAGAAAGCATTATGAATGCTTTTTGAATTATGTATTGTGACAGTCCAGTTTTCACTGTCACTTCACTTTTCTTTTCTTTGCGCGTCGCGATATAATGAATCACTCGCGAAGCATCCCCGTTCTCCATCGGCTTCACTTGCTGGGGTGTCGAACATAGGACTACTTTTCCCTCTTCCGGATGCTCATTAACTCTCGAACGCAAGAGTTGGACACTCTCCTACCGCTCAATAACTGTTGAACAGGACTTAGCTTCCGTTGATCGCAAAGCTCGAAAGAACACTCGCTGTACGTCACAACGACTTCACTAATTCACCAAAGTGAACAGGCTCGCTTATATATAAGTGTAGGAGCTTCGAGAAATTTCGCGAGAGGAAATATCCAAACATATCTTCTTGCATCTCAAAGGTGTACCTGGACTTTGTTAGCCAGAGTGCTCCCCCATCTCCGTCTTCAAGTAATCAGCTGTCTAGCGCTGAAATATACGTCGCCTCCCGCACTATAGGATTGATAAACAAATGCAGGTACGGTACTTGCTTCTTATGTAGCGAACTCGGATTCGAATTACATTTTGACGACGCTTGAATGAAAACTATAACTAGAGTTTTCTCCTTTAATTTTCTCAGAGGCATTACTTTTAACAAAGGGTGTACTAATGGGAAGCAAAATAAAAAGCTCAAAAGTGTCTCCTTTATTATGTAACGCTTAACGTATTTAATTTATAGTCCTTTCACTAGTAATACTTTATCTCGACTACCACTGCAGCGTTTAAGCTCAGTTGTCATTACTAGAATTCTTGTTTTTACTGTGTTGCTAATTTTGCAACATTGCAATTCCTTAGACCTTTCTTACGTTAAATGTGTCCATTAAACTAACATAAAGGCGGCCCAAGTTGAAAAGATACGTGAATGGAGTAATGTATTGCGTTTTGCTGTGATAGTTTTGTTTAACAATTTATTTAAAAAAACATATTGACATTAATAATGAAATAACGGCAATACATGTCAAACAAAAGCGCACCTCCCTAACTGCATCAAATGTCAAACCACAAATAATCATCTTGCTATGTCCTCACGTCAGCGGGTGAACTATCATGACCAAAGTGACTTATTTAGTTTTATTTTAATTAATCCATTCTCATTTAATTAATTATTCTTCATACCTAAGCATTTAAACCCTTTAAAATACAATCACGCCCTTCCAAGCCAACCCGTTATTTGTCGAGGTACTTCACTTTGTTAAATTTTATTATTTTCTCCTACGGAAGAATTTAGAATTTTGAAATTTAGAAACAAAATCCTTAGCAACGGCATTTACTCGTGGAACTACGTAAATTTTAAGAATGATTAAAGTTACACAAGGTTGAGCTAAAGGCCATTTCCAAATAATTCGGAGAGGCCTTACACTGATGCGTTTATAGTGTCACATTTAACCATGTTGTAATCTCGTACGTGATTATCATCTGCCGCTACATCCATCTCACATTGGTCGGAGTCCGGCACCATCATACTGCAGTACTTAACTGTGGCCCCATAGTTCGTGGAATAATACGTTGTTCTGCTGGCGATAAATGTGCACAACAACCTGACATGTTAAAGATACTGTCTTTATACTACTAGTGCACGTAAGACTGTCAGCTGGCTGTGCAATGAGCACTCTCTTAGCAACTGGCGATGACTACATAACTGTAACTGTACGGCTAGCTGGTTAACTCTCTACTGTTCGCCAACGGAAAGAAAGTCCCTAACAGGAATGTGCTAACCTTATCTGTTTGGAAAAAGTGCGACACGGACAGTGAATGTGTGAGGGAGGCCGCACACCAAACGCGTCAGCATCTGCAACACGACATGAAATAAGATGCCGTTGTTTGTCGTTCGCGTGATGCAGACTTGCGGCCGCACACCGGAGAAAACACATGCCTGCATCAGTGCGACACGTTATCAGCTGTTGACATGGATTCCTCGAGTGAGGACGACGTTTTGATGTGCATGTGGTTGAAATTACGCAACAAGAGGAAAAGAAAATGGATTCATGATTTTAATTTGCCATGTGCCCAGTATGGTGCTTATGTCCTAGCGCAGGGTTTATTAAAAGATCCGGTAAAATTCCAGTCGTATTACAGAATGTACCCCGAAATCTACAGAGAACTTCTTCAGTGTTTCTCCTTTAGTAAAAAAGCAAGACACAAACTACAGGAGAGCTGTAAGTCCTGATGAAAAGCTACTTATAACACTAAGATTAAGGCTTAAAATAATAAGTTGTTGGTATCTATTTTAGCGTTAACTTTATTAGTTAATAAACATAGTTTTAAACTTTTACATGTTGGCAACTCCTGTAAGTAATGCAATATAATATGATTTAGTGTTTTTTTAACTTTTGCGGCTGCATTTGCAATCAGGCATATGAAGATGAGTGAACATCTTCTTGCTCTTTTTCTTCTACTAAATTCACCGCAAACGGCAATGGAGTGGAAGGTTTTGAGGAGCCAGGCTCTCGACTACCATACAGAAGTGGAAGGATAGGAATGGGTACTATTAGAACTATGCTGAACATTGGTGGTTGATCCGTATAGCATGTCATTTAATTTTTGCTGCATAAACAATTTGAATGCACTTTTAGCGGCAGGTGATAATTTAGCCACGTTCGGTAGTAGGCTTTTGAAAAATGCCACATCTGGATTATCGGACTCCACTTCAGCCGTGCCTTTTGTGTATTCATCTGGAGATACGAAGAAAATATTTGGTCAACATTCACTTTCAAGCTTTTCTTTTTGTGGCTCTTCTAGGTTTTCGAGGTAGCGGTTGCATCATTTCTGGTGTATTTTCCTCCTCACTGTTTTCTTCTAGCATGGGCGGAGATGAAGGTTGTTCTGTTGTAGGTGACTGCTCTTCTACAGACGGATTTTCCAAGCTTCCCATTTGCCTTCTTGATTTTGTGAATGGTATCAAAAACGCTAAGTAGTCTGCAAGATAGTAGGGTTTTTTTGTCGTTGCTGCTGAACTACTGGCAGGAGTTTGTCTTAAATTTCTGGACCAACAATTCCTGCAGTTTCTCCATTTGTCTTTACAGGTAGCCACTGCAATGAAAATACCCACTATTATTACTATTATTATTATTATTATTATTATCATTATCGGCTGTTTATTTTTAGATGTTTAGCTACTGGCAGCAGCTTCAGATGCTTGAGCTTTCAGTTTAAAATAGGTGAAAAAACAATTGGTAAAATTGTCGAAGATGTATGCCTCGCAATATGGACGACACTTCAATCTGAGTTTATGCCTGCACCCTCAAAGGAGTTATGGGAGACCATTTCCGAAGGATACTTGGAGCTTTGGAATATACCGAATTGTATTGGTGCCATAGATGGAAAACATGTTCGTATTCAGTGTCCCCGAAACAGTGGCTCATCTTTTTACAACTACAAGGGGTATTATTCTATTAGCTTTGGTTGATGCAGGTGGGCTCTTTATTACTATAGATGATGGTGATTATGACAGAAATAATGAAACTCAGCTTTAGGAAGAAAGCTTCAACAGGACACACTGAATATACCTGACACCAAGAAGCTACCAAAGGATGATGGCCACTGTTCCCCATTTCCTTATTTTTTCGTGGGGGATGAAGCTTTTCCATTACAGAAACATATCATGAGACCCTATCCTCGAAGAGAACTCACAAATGAAAGGAGGATTTTTAACTATACGTTTAGCAGAGCCAGAAAGAGTGTAGAGTGTGGTTTCGGAATGCTTGCTTCTAAATTTAGAGTTCTTGGGACGGCTATAGCCCGCAAACCTAATAAAACAGACAATATAATAAGAGCAATTTGTGTCCTGCATAACTTCGTTAGGCTAAAGGTGGCATTTTTAGTGAACCGAGTGTTACAGAAAATGATGAAAACCATGACAGTTCCTTAAGTGTACTGCAGAGATTGCAACCCTGCAATAGAAGAGCAACCGTTGAGGCCGTGAGATTGAGAAATCACTTGGGTTCATACTTTATGAAATCAAATGTTCCTTGAGAAAATAAGTACGCAACAGGGCAAACCTAAATATTGTTGTACTTTTTAATGCTAGTTACACAAGAAGTGTTTACATTTAATGTGCATGTTCCATTATTACATAGGTAGTTAATAAATATTTTACTCAATGTAAATACTTACCACTTAAATTTAATTCTTTGGACACTTCCTGCCACACTCGATACAGCTCGTTCTTATTCGAATGCCCTGGTAGCGAATGATCATATGTTGGATATCTCTCCACCGATTGCATCAACTTAATGTTGATTTGATCTTCACTCATACTGACAAAATTCCCTGAACGCATCTTATTTAGTGTCACTTTGCAAGTTAAATGCTCAGAATACGCACACACACACCTGTACTGGAGCGTTGTTTGTTAAGACATGACGCATAGAAATGGAGCATGCAGTGTCTTATCGCTTGTGTCTGCAACAAGATGCGTATGACGTCATTACGACGCAGGCCGGTGTGCGGCGATACTTGTTTTTCCATTGATTTGCATTGTGCCCCATTATGTTGCATCATGTTGCTGAGACTACTGGTTGTCGCTGACGCGACGTGACGCGTCCGGTGTGCGGCCTACTGACAGAGAACGCATGCTACGCAAGGAGTAAAACTATTCAACTGAGTTGTAGTGTGTGTCATAAATAAGGGTAACATAAGCAAGTAGGCAGGGTTCGGAGCGTGTCTAATCAGCAATTTCCCCTCTGCCCTTCATTCTCTGGGGACTTTCCTTGCTGTGGAAGACAGTAGTCCTCTCTCTCTCTCTCTCAGCAATTCAGGCCGCAACTTCGGGTCATAACTGACTGGAATACTGACGACGAGCTGGCAAACGAAGACAACTGGCTGGCAACTAGGGGCGGTATTCATAGTCGAATTTAGTCCGGACCAACTTGCTACTTCCGGTGGATTTACAGCGGACCATCGATTATTCATAGACCAGGACTTGCGTTGGTCCGGGGATCAAACGCCTTGGTCGGGACCAAATTTTTGTCTACTTCAGAGGGGTAGATTAAACGCAGGCCATCTTTACAAAATGGATGACTTTGGAGTGATGGCCGTGGCTACTTGCGTAGAATTCGCGAAATCAGACGGTGGAGTAAAACTATCTTCCAAGATTAGACATAATTGTAAAGCATGACACCTAAACTTCAAAACAAATACAGGTTTAGTAAAGCAAAGGTTAGAAGGCTGATAAAAACGGATTAACACTCGGACCGGATTTTACGTGCCTGGGACAGGCGAGATGGCTCAAGCGGCAAGTCTGTGGCCTGCACCCGGGAGGTCCCGCTGTCGCTTCCCGGTGACCGCCCACTCTTTACTTTTTTGTGGTTTTCCGCTGGTTCTCTAGGCGAATGCTGGGGTGGTATATTCTACCACGATTTCTCCTTTCCCCATTCCCTATCACTTAGTCTCTCGGTTTCACGTTTCAGGGTGTCTTCGAGTCCTGCGGTGCTGGCAGTGTCGACGATGGCGTAATTGCTTGCGCATTGGAAAGGGTGCATTGTCTCACGTTTTAGGGCAGCTTCGTCGCGATCTCTAGGGATACTTCGCTTCTACTGGTGCGCGGGTATTCAATCTGGAAATATTAGGGACTTCTGCGCATCTCTGCATGCGGATCTGCGACCTGCTACAGGTCCTACACCTCATCCCTGCCTCCTTGGAGGTGCAACTACAATTGATCAACTGGTTGCAGTGCGCGAGGTTTTCCTCTCCGATATTCACATTCTACATCCTACCTTAGCCTCTGATTCTTAGCCTCTGTTGTCTTGAAGTCTTTGGTTTGAATGTAGATAACTTGAAGCCAAGTGGTTAAGAATGCCTATGTCTGGTTATCACATACAGGGATTCTGATTATAGCCACTATACGTTCGTATGAATGAATTTGTGTAAGTGTCTAATGTTTTTGCGAGTTGCTTTTGAAGTGATCAGGGATCCAAATATTTTTCCTACCCTGTTCTATAGAAGAATCCCACTGTCAACTGCTGTATCTTTGAATTTGGTGTGCTACACCTAATAGAATAATACACCGCTTTGACGTCAGCACAGCTATCTCTCTAGTTGTCATAATGCCGGACTATCTATTATTTTGCGAAGTTCATTGTTTATGTTTCAGAGAACAGACGTAAAAGGAGTGTGGAAAGAGGTTTTAAATACTGCTCGTGAAACACACTGGTCATCGTTTTAAACGCTCTGGGACTGCTGTATGATTTATGAATCAGACACGGCGAACAAGGCGGTGAAGTAAAAGGATGCTGTTACATATGTCAACAGTCATATTTTTGTAACAGACCGCAATGCAGGCTTTCGGATAACATAACTGACGCTGATGGCACAACATGAGCAATCTTGGTGCGGAGATAAAAGGTTGTTGAAATTGTTGTTATTTCAAGTCACGTCGTGAGGAGAGAAGGAAAAAAAACATGAAATAAAAGAAAATCTTCTTCGCCCCTTTCTCACTGCAAATTCCTCACAAACCTTTATAACTCTGTGCACGTTTGCCTCGAAAACACACCACAACGCTCTTCATTTTGCTTGTTCCGGCGTTACGTAAATTTCACACCGGTGCCTGTACTTCTAACTGTATGACATAATTTGTTTTTATGTTATAAAGAGTCCAAGCCATGCTAACCTAGAGAAACCTAGGGCAAAGGTTATTTAATTTATTTACTAGCAGATTCCGTAGCTCAGCTCGCGTATTAACTGCAAAGGTTGTTTCTTCAAACTCCCCCTCTCTCTCGCGTACCTGCATAGATTCGCGTTATGGACGATTCAGTGTCCACGTGTATACTAGCAGAACAAACTGTTGACCATCTTATATACAATAGAGAACTAGGCTCAAAAACAAAATTAAAAGCTCACGGCCTGTGACTCAATCCAACTCGTCATCAAATATCATAAACAAGAGTTCACAAGATCGTTAGATTTCTCTACATTGTGAATATTGCATATAGTTATTATTATTGTAAATATTGTGCATACCTTATCATTTTAATTCATACTACAGCATATATACGAGGTGGGCTTTCAAAGTAAGCACCGATAAGTTTTTAAAAAAATAAACAATATTTTCCAAATGCCTTATTATCATTCATTATCTTACTTCTCCACATAGTCACAGCTATTATTCAGGCAACGGTAACTCAGTTTTTGTATACCTTCGTCAAAGAATGATGCCACCTGTTAGGAAATCCAAGACTGCACTTCTTGTTTCACAACAGTCCGGATTTGGCACCAAGCGATTTTCATCTGTTTCGTCATCTGAAGAAATTCCTTGGTGGAAAACATTTCAAAGACGATGATGGTGTGAAACAAGAAGTGCAGACTTGGCTTTCATTACAGGCGCCATCATTCTTTAATGAAGGCATACAAGAACTGTTTTGCCCGTTACGACAGGTCACTGAATAACTGCTGTGGCTATATAGATAAGTGGTGTAAGGTATAAAGTAATGAATTATAATAAAGTATTTGGAAAATAATGTTTTGTTTTTAAAAACAAATATCAGTATTCCTACTTTAAAACGGCCTTGTATTAGAGACAATTTTTACTTTCTCTATTACGTATAGTAAGTTGGGGAAGTATTGTATTCCACCCAAAAATTCGATACCGAGATTTCACCGGAAATACATGTTTTGATTCCCCCTGTATCCAAAAAAAAGCATTTTTGGAAACATGTCTGTGTGTGTCTGTGTGTCTGTCTGTCTGTGTCTGTCTGTGAACAGCATAACTCAGAAACGAACAGTCGGATAAACACCAAACTTGGTATTTAGGTTCAGTATCTGCCAGAGATACAACACGAAGGTTGAAAACCCCAGACTACCCTTTACATGGAACATTTTTCGATAATTTTAATTTTCTCAAAAATGGGTCTAACGATTTTGATTAAAATATCATATGTTTAAGATATTTTCATGACAAATAAAATGTATATCTTGAATTTTCTGGGAATGTCTCCAAAAGTATTCTTCATTGTGAACGACTTTTGCATAACTGGTAAACCATAAGAGATAAACTAAACTTTACTACACAAAAAATGTAGATCGCGTTAAAATACACAATTTATGTCATATACCTACATGTTTTTTGTTGAGTGAACCATTTTCGAGATATTGCTTGTTATTCCCTCAAATTTTTCAATACTTATTTTCTCAAATGGGAATTCGTTATTCATTTTTTTGTCCTTGAATATGCAAAGAGTATTAATCTGTGGCAAAGGGAATGGTGCTGCACCTAGCAACCAGCTATTAAGAGATATGTATGTGCTTAAAGGCTACTGTATTTCTATATTGCCCTTGTAAATATATATTCCCCTTACATCTACAAGAAAATTACCAATAAGATAGAGTCTGCAAATGTTTATCTCGATTAACATGAAGCATATGGAGAATAAGCGTTTGTAAAAATAGTTTCTACAAGAGTAGAGAAAGTCATGTGAGTGTAACACATCAGATATTTTTATTTGATTACAAGATCACTAATAGCATAGAATAATATATAGAGTAATCATTACGTAAGTTGGTACCTTTTAGGATAGAACAAGAAAGACATTAAGGCAACGACAGTGATTAGAATTAGCATGTAGCATTGTTAATACTATGGAAATTTGCTGTACATTGAGACTGTATTTTTATCACTTCACTGATAGAGAGCTGTGAGATTCTTTTATGCATTACTTTGCACTCTTTAACCCGTAAACTATTTTCTCTACATTATTAAATTACGTAATATAGTCACATAACATTATTACACATGGATACAATAATATAAACATATACAATGACTGTAACATACAGTTTTTATATATTGTTACATACACATATTGCTTGAAGGCGGGATGTTATTAATATTTTATATTATACAACTAGACTGAAATCATTTAAGTGTCCTCGAGAGATTTTATACGTATTCGTGTGAGACGAAAAATAGTTTACGGGTTAAAGAGTGCAAAGTAATTCATAAAAGAATCTCACAGCTCTCTATCAGTGAAGTGTTATTTAAATCATGTCAAGCATTAATAAAAAGAAGTGAAGTAAAATTATAATACTTGTAAGCCTACATTCTTGTTGCATCACAACCCTGCTAAGACATCCATGTCTCTAACAATAGTACTGACGCAGCCGAGGCAAACATAAATATATAATATTTAAAGAAACAGTTAAATTACAAAGTAAATGTTTTTTTTTAAACTTGGGGCAAAGGCCACCAGAGAGTATATTTGGAGCAAAGGCTACCGGAAACTGTTTACTATACGTGCGGTTGCAATACTACAAGTTCGGCTCCCCAACAGTTGATATACGATACAACTCTTACAACAAAATATTCTTCTTCAATATGGAACCTACTAATGAAATTAAAAAAAAAAACTTTGTCTCTGTGTCTCTGTGTGTGTGTTTTTTTTTTTTTTTTTTTTTTTATAAGTTATAATGTTTGAGTTTTCAAGCAAATAGTAACGCTGTTTTTCCTTACGTGCTAACCTTCTTTATATTCCTAATCAAGATTTGGAAAACAAATGCTCATTCCGAGTTCAAAACTGATCCACCGATCTTGTTATCAGCTGCCTATATCTCTTCTCCAATGGCATTTGTACGATTTTGTATCGTTCCTGACGACTTCTCTGCCCACTTTAAATTTCTTAAATCACTCTAAAGCTTACGTATGAGATAGGCAATCATCACCATAAACTTCTGTCAACTATAAGTTCCTGTGGTAGATATTACGAGTTTGTGAGGATTTTGATTTTAACACCTTCTTCTACTTTAGTACTGAGCATTATTCCGACGGAGTTCAAACACACGATCTGATTTTAAAACCGGACATGACCAGACTAACCGCTGCGCATGCACATAAGTGAAACTTCCGGTGACGGTAGAGGGACGTATGCAAGTCGCCTGCCCTTCCTCCTCGAAGTGGCGGGAAATGAGTAAAGATTAGGTTCGGTTTCATTATTGCCACACTTCGTAGTTAAACAATAATGTTGGTATTCTGTATGTCCGCATGCTTTCCACTTGTCTTCGCCATTCATTTTGATACTTCACTAGCTTTTTCGACTGAATACTTCATCTGTAATGTCTCACTAAGTCTATCACAGGGGACAAAAATAGATATACAGGAGGTATATAATTATACAATAATTATTATTGGGCGTACAATGATGAATATGTTTTAAGACAGATGGCAATTATGCTCATTAAGCTTTAATTGTGCAAGGCTTTTAGCCGAAGAATTTTCAAATAAATGAATACGACTAAGGGAATCAACTCAATGGCCACCAAGATCTCCGGATCTTACCCCTATGTATGTATCTCTTAAGGACGTTCTTAAAAACAAGGTCTTTTACAAGAAGACTACGTACTGTTGATGACACGATTTAGCATATTAGGGAGGCATACCAAAAAAAAAATGTATACAAATAAAAAGTGAGTAGTAAACGGTGCTTGAGTGTCACATCTGAACTATAGCAGTATGCAACCGAGCGGGATGGCTCAGGAGGTAACGTCTGTGACCCACATTCGGGAGATCCCAAATTTGATCGGTGATCGCTCACTCTGACCCGTGGGTTTTTGGGGGGATTTTCCCAGTCGTTAGGCGAATTCTGGAGTGGTCACTTTCATTCCTGATATTTCTGTCCTCCATTTCGTTCCATTAATCATTTCATTCGTCCTTCACCCCGTTTGGCCTGTTTCAGGGTTAAAAGTGTCGATGATGGAGTTTCGGTGCAGCGTGGCAGGGAAAAAGAATGTGGTCTGTGAACTTCCTGCCTCCCTCGACCTTCAGCTGGTTGCCGGGTACAGACCCCTGAGGGGCGTCAATATATAAACTGTAGGGACCCTGCCATTGCCGTGTAGGGACCCTGTTTCCGGCCGCCCGATGTCTCACTTTACTTCATCCCTCCCGCCCTCCCTCTCACCTCGGGGTGTCCCCTCCTGGGACCTGGGTACAATATCCTTACTCCTGGATCAGTGCAGAATCCCTTCCGCCTCACAGTCCAGTCCAATCCAATAGCAGTGTGCAAATATTGAAGATCAACAGTTTGAAGATGCACAAAAGAATATTTTTATTTTGAGTGTCACTTTATCGTACTACATTAGGGTTTCCTTATATACTTCATATTTCTTTAACGCATACCTACTTTTACCCACCCCTGTATAGTCATTCCTATCAAGTGACGAGCAAATATTACTTGGACTAGTTCTTTTGCTTCTTGTCTTGATAATCACAACCGAATTTCATTATTAGTTTTGAAGAAAAACATTCTGTTTCAATTCACTGGTCATTTTAAATTGTTTAAATTTATTGTAACTATTTTATTTAGTTCATTATATATTGAAATGTTTTTCTCCATATTTATGTTTAATTGGATAAATGACACTATAAATACAATAAACTTGATATGAGATAAAAAGTTATATTTATAACGGCTTTTATTTACATCCGGACAATACTTTTAGTTAAGATGTCACTCGTCCTTAATATGTCATCTTGGGGGATTAATTACCTAATAGGTCATTTCCATAGGCGTGTATCTTACTCTGTTTCTGTTTCTGTTTCAGATTTGTATTACTAAATGCATATTAAACAATAGTTGGTATAAAGCATATCCCTGATGTCATCCAATATCCATCTATAGCAAATGCATTAATATTATCTCTTATATCGTTGTTTTGGCATTCAAAAGAGATTAAATGAAGAAATTAGGCACGGTTATCTTTTTAAGGGTGACTGCTCCTATTTGTCCGCTTTGTGACGAAGGTCTGTCGGTCCGTCACGTATTGCTAGAGTGCATTGCTCTAGCAGATATTTGGGACTCTGCAACCGCCGGCCAGTCTTGCAGGGGTCTTAGCGGATGATAAGCAAGCGGTTCATAAGATTTTTATTTTTGTGTCAAAGGTAAATTTCCAAATGCGGATTTAGTCATGTTAATACGTAGCAGGTATTTCAGGCTTCTCGGTTTAGTTTTATTTATTTATATTTATTTTTGACTGGTGCTATGATTTTATACTGATCTTTATCTCTGGCCTTTGCCATAATCCTTTACAAGAGCAGTAATGACCTAGCAGTCGAGCGCCCTTAAACACAAATCATCATCATGTAACGTTTAGGCAATCATTTTAGGATACGTTTTGCTCTAAAAATGGTACCATTGTTATGAAACTGCAATGGTACACTCGCTTTCCTATATGCCGTCACCGCAGCTTCAGGCGGCATTCTACTGGCTTTCACAGGTAGAGTATGTATACCAAGGAGGAGGTATGTGCATGTTTACCTTTTCGTGCATGCAGTGGCGACCTGTTTTACGTGAACAGTTCTAGATTATTCACATACGAATATATAACGTTGTGCAATAGTTTTACTCATCACATGTTATAGCCATCTTTAAATATATACCTAAATAAAACCCTGTTTGTACAACATCTCCACGAAAGAACATTTCAAATGGCAACAATGTAAAACTGAAATAAATTACAGTTTTTACTCTCAAAGAAGACACATTTACTAGGCATTATTGGAATTACCCGTCCAATCTAAATATCATCTAAATAAAACATTATTTTGCACTTTTTATCCTGAAAAAGTATGTTTAATGACAACTTATGTAAAACTGAAGTAAATTAAACTTTTACTCTTAAAGAGGACACATTTACCAGACATTATTTCAATAATCTGTCCATGCGAATGCTGCACGAAATTACCCTAGAAATGTCTTCAAAAGGGATATTGGTTTCCCACATACTCACAATTGTTTCCCCATGCACCTCCAAAATATTTGCATACATCTCGTGAGCTACAGTTAACACACATCACTGCTTGGTCGAACAACAAAGGCAGAACGATCCAGACACATCCCTTCCTGGCATGTAGGCGCTCACTGAGCCGATTGGTAAAATGCTTCTCGAAGATACGGTGACGGCATAAATGGAAACGAGTGTACCACTGTATCGTTTTGTATTTTCAAAGCCTTCCTCTTTCTACAATGATGCGTTTATCATATTTGTATCGCTATATACTATTATCTAGTTTAATTGCATAAAGTGAGATATAACAAAAATATTGAAACAACTTTCAGAATGTCCTTCTAATGCCCTACCGAGGTGTTAAAGTGAAACTAATGTAATTAGATACTAAGAGATTATTGAGTTCAACTACGACCTCAGAACACATCAAATTAAATTTATTTTGCTCCAATTTGTCATATTCACCTTAATATCTCTGTCGCAAATTTGTTGCTAATAAACTAACAGCTGCAAATTCAGTTATCATCATCAATACTAATGGTCATCACTCATTTTTCAAATATTTATACCGCCTAGTTACGGAGACAGTAACGACACTACTAATATTTTTTCAAAATTTTCTCGTACATGAATGGTCCTCTACATGAATCCATCAAAGTAGAATTACTGCTTACAGTCGGCCATAAAGATTTTAAATTTCTTATTCTTCTTCTTTTTCGATGGATTACTCTCCCGTTGGTAGGACTTACAAGCCATTTATCTTAGGTAGTAGGCTGTCGAAAACCAAGTAAACTTTGGATCATAGCAGAACCAGGATGGGTGATCAGCCAAATGCCTAGTATAGCGGTGAAGAAGGAAATGAAATATAATGACAGAGATGGCGGGAAAATTATCCAATCCAGAGCTCACCTAGCGAACAAGGAAAACCACGAAATAAACTTTGGTCAGGTTTATCGGTCCCTAGTGTTTGAACTCAGGACCTACCAAATGTGAGTTTCAGACGTTAGCGCGACGCCACCTCACTCGTTTCAAGTTTTAAATATAAAACAAATTTTTATCACACGTCTCTAACGCTCCCCATATGTATGGCTGATGACCTTCGGGGTTACCTCATTCCACCAATGACTGGACCCATTCCCGAGGTGGAGGTACCCACCGAGGTCCGTTGCCTCCGATGGTAGGGTGATGAGGAGGATAGTGGTGGAATAAGAGGACCTACCTTTCACTATGGACTCCGAACCACGCTGAGTCGTGGGAATAACTCACGTGAGCAAGTCAGAGGTGAAGATGTGGATAGGGCCGACGTAAAATCGCCACCTCAGAGCCAGGAATCGAACCCCGAACCCTCATAACGAGAGCGGGAAACCAATGCGCTATCCGGTGCCCCATTTTTTATCAAAGTGGATAATGATAATTTATGGAACAAGTGGATAATCTTGGTGATTATGGCACGAGTGAATGAACGAGTCACAAATTTCACGATATTGTGGATATTAAATTTATCCATAATTCATATACAACATTTTATGCAACCTTAGCATTATAAACTGTAGGAACTAAATAATGAAATTATAGCTATACTGGTGAGTGAGTGTTCATAAATAACACACTGGCTTCACTCCCTGCATTTCTTTTGCTATTAACTGGTATGTTGAACTGAAGCAAGACAACCACTTGCATGCATTCCCTTCCTGGGAGAGAAGTGAGTAGGTGTTACGGACTGTGATGTAGAGGTTTATTTTTGCAGACGTTGTTTAAGCGCTGTTATCCTTAGCGTCCCATTTTGTGATATTCTTTTCTTTGAGCAACGGAGTTGTAATATGTCCTACGTTATCAAATATAGAATAATTGTTTTGAATATATAATTATCTAACATACTGTGCATATAATATTCTACATCACAGTCCCGAAGTCACGGATTCAAACCCGGTGGAAGGCGATAGATTTTTTTCGGGTGTAAAAATCCTTAGCATAGCTTCCTTCGGAAGGGAAGTAAAGCCAATGGTGCCGTGTATAGGTTTCGGTACGTAAAAGAACTTCAAGGCTCATAAAGAGGCCTCTGAGCAAAATTACCGGTCTTTCACGTCCGAATATAGAATGGGAGCTAAGGTTCACAGCAGTTAAAGAGCGTGCATAAATAAAACTCAATTTAATTTAACTCTTTCATAGAGGGATATCTGAACCATCCCTTCATTTCAAATAGTTTATAAACATTGCTCATTGGTTAGGTTTTATTCCCCTGAATTATTTTTCAGGCCAGTTACATAGAGAACTGCCGGTTGGGCGGAATAAAGTTGATTACGTGAAGGTGGAAACCTTACGAGAGAAAAGCACTATGTCACTCTAGGGTAATGCGCCACTTTTTATTGCACGACAGTGTATCAATTTTGACTCCATCCGGTCGGTATCAGTTTTCTATGTGATTGGCCTGAAAAAAATTCAGGGACATACAAACTAATCAATTAACCAGATTTATAATTTATGTGAAGGGGTGGTTCGGATACCGTCTGTATGAAAGAGTTTCGCTACGATTGATACACAAGGAAGCACTAGATCAGGTCATAATTAGGCCTTCTAGAGGAAGGTGTGCAGAGTTACGAGTATTTGCATGTATGGTTAAGCTGAGCAACTGAGACATTTACATATATGAGAGCTTTATCAACGACATGGAGACGAAAGGTTAAAGTTGTTGCCGCTATTAAACGGCAATAAGAAAACCGGCATTAAGATCACGGTAGTGTAGCATGGAAATATAAGGTGTAAGTTGTAATGTTACCCTTCGACGGTTTAGTCATACTTTGGGGGAGATAAAAACCTGCCAATATAGCGGCTAGTATTACGCCCGAAAAATAAAGGTGGTCACGCTGGTAGGGGGTGGGGCTAGATTTTGTCAGTACCAACAAAAACAGCTCCGTTACGTTATGGGAAACATGTTATACACGAGTATACGGAGAAACAAATATAAATATTGGAAATGGACGATTTAAAAAGACTATGTTAACAGACGTTTATAACATATCAGTAGTTTGTATCAGCATACTCATAAAGCATAAAGGGGTATTAAATTAAGCCACGCTACTAAGTATTCTTTACTGGTGATATAATAATTATAATTATAACTAGGAAAAATATTAGAAGAATGAGGATTTAGATATCTGTAAATAAAACAAAAATATTGGCGCTCTATAGAAATCACGTGTCAAAATAAATCAAACAATTTAGCTACTGAGCATGCAGTATTGCATATCATAACAAATACTTAAATAATAAAGCGAAAAATCCTTAACATGAGAACAAGAAAAACAAGAAAATAAACTAGGTAAAATACTGTTTCTACATTATTTCACGGGTACAAAGCAAAATCCATAAAGAAAAAAGATTGGTGTAAAATATATACCAGCAAAATGAGGTGTCTAGATACAATTAAAGGAAGTAGGATAATTGATAAACCAAGTAATGAAGTCTTAAAAAAAGAAGTGCATACCCTTTCTATTAATGAAAAAATAATACAGAAATTGTTGAGAACGTATGCAACAAATAGATAAAATCAATATTCCAAAGTCAGCGTACAGTTACCAACAGACTAGCTGAAGAAATTAAGTCAGAAAAGAAGTCCAAAACAGTGATGATGGTGATACCAACAACAATAATATTATTAATAACAGTAATTAAAATTCAACTTATAAAACGCTGCCATGCTTGCAATTTCAACAAACATGAATGCAGTTTTGATTGTAAGGATGACGTCACTGCTCAACGAATTACCGCGGGATGAGCGCAGCACAGGGTTAATGAGTTTTTGTGGATTTTTTCTGACTTTCTACTTTCACCGCGACTTTCTGGAAGTTTCTTTGCTGGACGCTGCAAATGAGGAAAGTTTGACAACTGAAAGGCGTTTTTCTGTGTGTGAGAAAGAGAGACAGACAGACAGACATTCAGACAGAGAGAAACAGAAAGAGGGGGAAGGGAAAAAATCCTTCATCGTGACTTCACTCCTGTTTTTCTACGAATTCACTTCCCCATCCCCACTTTCTTCTCTTCTCATTCACATACCCGCTGCATATCTTCCATAGCCACTTGGCAGTGTAAAGCAAGGGAAATACTGGAGGATGCACCATCTACTTGCGAGGGAGAGGTCAGATCATGAACGTTCAGGTGTATGATCTCGACGGAATCTTCCGGTAATACCATTATCATCTTTAAATGGAATAGCGAAAACTGGACTCGCGAGTGTTTTGGACTCCCAGGTGCCGCTCCCTTTCTGGCTGCCTCTCCATTTTCAATTTCTCTGTCATGTACCTAGCAGGTAGAGAAAGTAGTGCATTCTACTCAAAAACTGTATATCGAGATTTCAATGTCAATACATGTTTGAGGTCTCCCGAGTAAAAATGACTCAAAAACAAATGTCCGATAAGTATGAAATTTGTTGTTTAGATTCAGCATACATCAAAAATGAGACACGCACATTTACAACAAAATCCCCTAACCCCAAGCTACCCTTTACAAGGAGGATTTTTCAAAATTATTTATTTTTTCAAAAGTAACTAACGACTTGGATTAAAGTGTCGTATATTTAAGATATTTACATGACAAATAAAATGTATACTTTGAATTTTCTGGAAATAGTGTGTGAAGTCTCTTCATTCTGAAGGAATTTTTATAACTGGTAAACGATAAAAGATGGACAAAAACGTACTACAGAAAAAATGTAGATCTCTTTAAAACACACAATTTATTTCAAATAACCTTTTTGTGGCATCAGCCTTTTCCGAGATATCCGTTAATATTGGTTTCAACTGTTCAATACTTAGTATCTTTTAATGTCCTGTCGCAATTCACTTGTCCCTCGCTCTGTCATGGATACAGTATGGAATTTTAAAGCCATAGCGCTCGCCTTTAAATATCTAATTGTCGATTCGGCTATTTTCGCCACCCCAATTTTAAAAGATTAGTCATTAATATTACTTTGGGAGGTACAACAACTTCTCCCTTCATTTTACAAATATTTCGCAACATTTTTTATAAAAGTACTGATAACCAATTAGTTCTTGAAGCTTTAGAAATCCCTTAATGGACATTGTTATGCCGTACGCTAAATTTTAATATGGTTTTAGAGAAACGTCTCAGCAGTATCGAATATGACGTCAATGGAAGATAATAATTACAGCATAAGGCAATGAAATCCTACATAAATGAGAGACAGAACAAACCAAAATAAACATACGATATTGTTGCATAACCAGGTACGGACTCGCACACTATCGTAATTACACAGATAGGTATATACAGAGTCCAAATTTGCTGATTTGCATACCGATCCGTAGTGTATCAACATCTGGCACGTGATGCAAGTAAAATCATTATCTTCTGTGAATGTTAATTGCTGCGGCTTTAGGATAAACTCCGCTCATTTGAATTCATCATGGCATTTTACGTGCCAACAGAATATTTTGGTTACTCAACCGTTTCCAGGTTACTTTACATGTAAATGTTTTATACTTTGAAAATATATGATCATGCGAGAAATATTCTGCAATACCCATCCGTATAATGCGTAACAGAATCTCGGGAATACAAATCAGGTGTGAATTTGCATGTGGAATTCATGTGTGAGCTGTATAATACAAGAGGTCATAAAAAGTTATTCTTCTATCCATGTTACTAATTACTTCAGTTAAGCGATAAGTATGAAAACCGCATTCAAAAGCTTAGCCCTGCTAACGAGCTTCCTCAATGGAAACTGCAATATATTAATTACAAACTTTCAAACATGTCTATCAGGTGATTTAAAATTATCTAGGGATATATTACAGTAGGGAAATGTAAAATGCAAATGAATATCTTGAGAACGACACATTTACTCAAACTGTATTCTAATTAGCTCCACATGTTTCAACAATAATCATGACCAAGGTTTAGCAATAAATACATTAAAATTACATTCCTGTGCTCCCTTCGTATCCCATAAACACTAAAATGTACCGGGCGAGCACAGAAAATCAGCGATCACACGACCCATTAATAATCGTTAATTTTGAAAGCAACTCACCGGCTAATATACAGCCAGACGCACAGGTTCAGAGATCGAGACAAGTCGCTTCGAGAAACTTCCGAACCAACCAGCTAAACTCGGTAGCTGACGCGAGCGCCATCAACCAAAACAAAAATAAACATAAGCCATACTGAATCCGTACCCATACTCTTACTATTCTTACAAAACATCGTAATAAAAGCGCCACAGTTTTAATCAAAACCGTTAAAGGCATCTTTGAGAAAATTAAAATAACGAAAAGTTTTAGATTACAAAATTTTGTATTTATTCAACCTTTATTTTTAAATCAAGTGACGGACATGCAGACAAAGAGATAGAGAGACAGACATACCTACTACACGCCTACTTCGTTTTCCTACAAATTTTTTCTGGTTTAAGTAGACCTCAAAGCGCGTATTTCCGTTAAATCTCTACATCAAAATTTTGGATGAAATATAATCCTTCTGTTATCTCCTAATGGTAGGTGGTAGAGAAAGTGAAAAATAGCTTGTTTGTGTTCAAAGATTTTACTTAAGTACCGAACTTGCATTGCAATATAGTGTTCTATTCTTAGTATATGGGGTCCTTAGTGTTTTCAAGATTTAAAGAACCTATAAAACAGTCACAGAGCCAGAATATCTCATGTTTAATAGAAATATGTGCAGAAAAATATTTGTTTGTTTATCTTCTTTTTTGTAATGCTACACAATATTCTCCGAATATATTTAAATACTTTCACCAGCTGTATTATTGTTATAATATTGTCTTACTACGTTATTATCCTATTCCCTCTTCAGTACAACTAATCTGTTGAAAACTCAGTTTCTTCTAACTTTTAAGTAAGAGTTTTCTCGAGAGTGGCAAAATTAAACTTGCAGGTCAGTTAGATATATTTTCTTTCTAGACAGGGAATGCCTAGAAAGGGTCTAGAGAAATGTCATACTGTCGCATAGAACTCTCCAAGATATTATGTATCATCATTATCAACTCGGAGATAAGAGCAGAGAGGGAGTAGAAGGCCACAAGAGAACTTCATTAAAAATCTTCCAAATTAAGATTTGTGAAAATGAAGCTTATGAAATTTTAAATTGGTTTGATATGTATCATAAAACAAATACACATGACATTGAATGTTGAACCAAACGCAGCTGCCGCCTAAAGTATGCAAGGAAAGGAATAGTTTCGTGCTTATTGAATGTTTGAAAGCGCACATAAGAATATATTATAGCTTTGTTAAGTTTCCACTATCACCTCACTCACTGGGGTGACGAAACAAGACCTCTCTAATCTCTCGCAATAGCAGCACTTCTATCGGCACAACCTCATTGTAGAACGCACTGAGTAACAAAACGTTATGTCGTATCAAGAACAACAACCACCATTTCACTGACTGTTGCGAGCACTTTCGCCGATATAAAGTCGTTGGACTACAAGAGAGTTCGCGGGAGGCGGGGAAACATCCAGAAAAATCGATAGCGCTTCTGGGACTTGCTTTGAGTGATAACATCGCCCTCTTTATTTCTGTAACCAAACGCTGAAGGACACCGCCACCTATGTGATCAGCTCGGCCCATAACTGCGCTACGCTTTACTTACGAAACAGCAGTGAATATAAACATTAGAGATACAGTATGATTGGTATGTCATGTAACAAGTATTTTAGAAAGAGAAGATACTATTTATTCTCTCGCTCAAACACATGTTTTCTTACAACGGAATGATTTTAAAAGTGTTCTACAAGTTTTGAAAGATAGATGAACGCTCATATTCTAATAAAAAGGTAGCTGCTTCTCTACGATTCTAATGGTTTGCAAATGGACATAGGCTTTTAAAGAAAAGCATACACCTCTGTAACTGACTGTAATGCCTTTTAGTGTGTTATTTCCGAGCCCTTTTCCACAAAGTATATACTGGCATTTTCAGCGCATATGGTACAAAAGGGCATTGGTTTCAGAGAAAAACATATACCCCAGTAATGGATAATAATGCCGTTAGTGTTGTCATTTTCAAGTCCTTTTTCACACAGTAAGTAATGGAATTTTTTAGGTGCGTGTGTTTAGGGCTTTGCGGTGGTAGCCAGAGAAAAGAAATAAAAATGGTGAATGTATATTTATAAGTTAGACCTAATTAATACGCAAAAAACGCCAATTTCGTGCATTTTTCAAACAACTGCTGTAAACATACATCCAAAATGTTGGATTTGGGATTCAGTACCCATGGCTTCAAAATTTATGAACGAAAAGAGAAAGCATTCCGAGATTAGCTCTTCCTTGCTTTTGCGTTACACTGCATCAGTCGGATGTTTTATAGTCCACAAATGAGATTTTTACGTTAGCGGTAACTCCATCTGTTCATTTTTTAACGTTGCAATCTTTCCACATTATATGCTACTTTGTGGGCATATATTCTCTGTGGATTAAAATAATGGCCATATTTGCATGTTAGCCCTTAAATGTGTAAAATGTTATGACTAACTTGCCCAGTGGGCCGTTATGCATTCCTGTATGTGCGCCGGAGATTACTATTTTGCCCCAACCGAGCTGGTAATCTCTGGATATCATCTCTTGATGGCTTGCAAGGAACTTCCCTCATGCTTCAACAAAAAAGCAGTACCTTAATAAAATGATGATTTAGTTTTTCTGTAAAACATGTCTGAAATTACTAGAACTATTAGCACTTGAATCACCTTTTGCTGATTCAGACAATATCACGTGGGTGGAAATTACAGATTACCTTCACACATGACAGTGACAATTATATAACCGGAAACCAATGCTAAAAATAGAGGTGTAAGGACGCACGATTTACTCGTTCCATTCATATGGTAAATGATTAGACTTGTTCATTTGAGCCCAACGCGTTCGAAAAGCAGCAACATACACTATGTGATCAAAGGTATCCGGACACCCCCACAAACATACGTTTTTCATCTTAGGTGCATTGTGCTGCCACCTACTGCATGGTACTCATTATCCGCGACCTCAGTAGTCATTAGACATCGTGAAACAGCAGAATAGGACGCTCCGTGGAACTCACGGACTTCGAACGTGGTCAGGTGATTGGGTATCACTTGTGTCAGAAGTCTGTACGCGAGATTTCCACACTCCTAAACATCCCTAGGTCCACTGTTTCCGGTGTGATAGTGAAGTGGAAACGTGAAGCGACATGTACAGCAAAAAATCGTACAGGCCGACCTCGTCTGTTGACTGACAGAGACCCCGACATTAAGAGGGTCGTAAAGAGTAATAGGCAGACATCTATCCAGACTATCACACAGGAATTCCAAACTACCTCAGGATCCACTACAAGTACTGCGACAGTTTGGCGTGAGGTGAGAAACCTTGGATTCCATGGTCGAGCAGCTGCTCATAAGCCACACATCACGCAGGAAAATGCCAAACGACGCCTCGCTTGGTGTAAGAAGCGTCAACATTACACGATTGAACAGTGGCAAAACTTTGTGTGGAGTGACGAATCACGGTACTAATGTGGCGATCCGATGGCAGGGTGTGGGTATGCCGAATGCCCGGTGAACGTCATCTGCCAGCGTGTGTAGTGCCAACAGTGGAAATTCGGAGGTGGTGGTGTCATGGTGTGGCAGAGTGTGGGTTTGGCGAATGCCCGGTGAACGTCATCTGCCAGCGTGTGTAGTGCCAACAGTTGAAATTCGGAGGTGGTGGTATTATGGTGTGGTCGTGTTTTTCCTGGAGGGGGCTTGCACCCCTAATTTTTTTGTGTGGCACGATCACAGCGCAGACCTACATTGATATTTTAAGCCCCATCTTGCTTCCCACTGTTGAAGAGCAATTCGGGGATGGCGATTCCATCCTTCAACAAGATCGAGCACCCGTTCATACTGCACGGATTGTGGCAGAGTGGTTGCAAGACAATGACGTCCCTGTAATGGACTGGCCTGCATAGAGCCCTGACTTGAATCCTATAGAACAGCATTGGGATGTTTTGGAACGGCGACTTCGTGCAAGGTCTCACCGACCTACATCGATACCTCTCCACAGTTCCGCACTCCGTGAAGAATGGGCTGCCATTCCCCAAGAAACCTTCCAGCCCCTGATTGAAAGTATGGCTGCGAGAGTGAACGCTGCCATCAAGGCTAAGGGTTCGGTCAACACCATATTGACTTGCAGCATTACCGATGGAGGGCGCCACGAACTTTTACGTCATTTTCAGCAAGGTGTCCGGATACTTTTGATCACGTAGTGTATATTACAGAACTATGGTTGGACATTTTTTCGTTCGAGTATTCGCTCGTTCGACAGTTATCACAATGTTGTTGACAGGCGTATTGCTTCAGTGTATTAAGACAAATCAACGCAATATAATCCATGCTGCTGCGTATTTTACTTTGTTTTTACATGCTGTTACTGCGTTATGTTAAACAAATTCCATTTTGTCACGTTTTCTTCTGTGATTATCCCAAGCAAAATATGTATTAAAATATATTTCAAAATAAATAGTATATAAGTTTTATATAATTTTTCATTCAGAAGAAGGGAAAACCAACTCAAGAGATATGTGTATAAGCATAGTTAAATAAGCATTACAAATTATTATTCATTGAACTCAAGAAATTACACAACTGCTATTAGAGAGAATTAATTTGTAACACAAATCAAGATTAATTAACTCAAAATTTGTTCCTTTACGTTAATACTATTTATAAATATTCATTATAAAAAAGAATGTTATACTTAAAACTGCGTTTTGTTTTAAAGAGATACAGATTAATAAACATGAGAATATGGAATAAAGACGGTAACGACAGAAGCCTCTAAAACAAAACTAATAATACTTGAGTGCACCTCAATGTTTTACAATACGAAATTGCAAATAGTATAAACATAAAATCAAAGTGTTTTCTTATAAGCAAAACGAACTTCAACACTATTATTATCGTTTTATCACGATTTATTATTATTATTATTATTATTATTATTATTATTATTTCGTTGTGTCGAAAATAATCCTGAAGCACTTTCATACATCGCTTCCTTCGGTTTTATGTTATAACTGATAAACTCCTTCGTTTAAATTCAAGAAAATATTTTCACTTTTATCAGCGACTCCATACCAGAATAAAACGCGAACTTATATTGCGCAGTAACGCCAGTGAAGCAAATATTGTGGCGTATTATTAATTTTATTGTTATTACCAGACGCACTGTTGTGCTGTATTGTTGCTACCAGACGTAGCATTGTTGTGTTTCTTTAGTCATATTTCGGCTTAACGGTTCTCCCCTTCGGTGCGGACCACTGGAAAGGGAGAGATCTTTTTGAAGTTGTCTGGTATGACGCAAACTCTGTCTGGTTTCGGCTAGACACGGTTGATGGAAGCGTCACTCTAGTGGGAAGTGTTCGTTGGAGTTAGACGTGTGTGTGGCCGGTTTACGGTTTAATGGCATCTCCCTCCACCCCGTTTCTTTTGTTCAATATATAGAGTCGCCAGACGTGTTGTGAATAAATCCCAGGTATGTAAAAGTAACGTGTGTTATGTAATTTTTTCAGTGTAACATAAAACCCACGCCTTCCCCTTATTTTCTACACCCAGGTCCCGGACACTTGCTGCCAGCGAGTTGCGCCACCCCTATGTGCGTATTGGGGTGATCTAAATTAATTACTTTTTCTGGTAAACTTTTGACCTTCACCCCAACATGTAACAATATACTGAACTTTAAATTGGGTCAAGCCACACTGAGCATTGGAGCATGCATGTATACTAAACGGAATGAATTGAGAGCGGGACACCGCTCGAGCTCCATTATACCCAACTCGCCCATATGCATGAGCTCATCTGTGTTCGAAGGCATGAAGGTACAAATGGCCAATGACAAACCTTGCTGAAAAGACATTCTGTGCACTACCCAAAACCAATTCACATTGCTTCCGTTTCCATGGAGACGCGTGGTTATGCAGGTTCAGCTCAATTTCTTAAAAGCTTTTTTATCTACAATAAATTGAAATTGACTATGAAAATGAGTTGTGTCCTAGATTAAAGATATTTAAATACAATTAAAATTTACTCAGACAAAATGCAAATTATTGTTTGTAAACTATATGTTTCGACTGTCAGTAGAGTGTACACTCTTTACCAGTAGTCTAAACATGTAAATGAAAGTCTTATTAGTATAGAAGATAATAAACGCCCCAGAAGATCAGGAGGATTTGTTTGTCTTTTCTATAACTAGATTTTAATTATTGTAAGTCACTTCATTTTACAATGGATATCGTAATTGAGCTTATAAATATTATGCTCAGAATTAAAAAATTACTATCATTGTTATTAATGTTTCGGAAGACGGACCACTGAAGTTGTTCCAATCAAAAAGCTACTTCTCCATGGTAATGTAAGACGAGCTGATGACCGAGTATAATTGAAAAAAAATCTGATGTGTTACACTCACATGACTTTCTCTACCCTTGTACAACCTCTTTTACAAACGATTATTCTCCATCTACTTCCTGTTAATCGAGATAAACATTTGCAGACTATCTTATTGCTAATTTTCTTGTAGACGTAAGGGGAAAATATATTTACAAGGGCAATATAGAAAAGCAGTAGCTTTTAAGCATATACATATCTCTTAATAGCTGGTTGCTAGGTACAGCACCATTCCCTTTGCCACGGATTATAACTCTTTGCATATCCAAGACAAAAAAGTGAATAACGAATTCCCATTTGAGAAAATACGTATTGAAAAATTTAAGGGAATAACAAGTAATATCTCGAAAATGGTTCACTCAACAAAAAAAATGTATATGACATAAATTGTGTATTTTAACGCGATCTACATTTGTTGTGCAGTAAAATTTTGTCTATCTCTTATGGTTTACCAGTTATGCAAAAGTCGTTCACAATAAAGAATACTTTTGGAGACATTCCCAGGAAATTCAAGAAATACATTTTATTTATCATAAAAATATCTTAAACATATGATATTTTAATCAAAATCGTTAGAGCCGTTTTTAAGAAAATTAAAATTTTCGAAAAATCTTCCATGTAAAGGGTACTCTGGGGTGGGGGGATTTTCTTGAAAACCTTCGTGTCGCATCCTTGGAAGATACTGAACCTAAATACCAAGTTTGGTGTTTATCCGGCATTTCGTTTCTGAGTTATGCTGTTCACAGACACACACGGACATGTTTCCAAAATGCTTTTTTTGGATTCAGGGGTCTCAAAACATGTATTTCCGGTGAAATCTCGGTATCGAAATTTTGGGTGGAATACAATACTTCCCCTACTTACTACACGTAGTAGAGACAGTAATACATCCTCACCCGCCTATGTGTTAATTGATGTGACCTTTTCCCCAAACTGAAAAATAGACATCGAGTCCAGTGTTGTGAAACGTTAATCTAGCCTGACCTGATGATTTCGAGATTTATAGTGAAAAGAGAATTAAATGTCAGAAAAAAGCTATTAAGGGGATTGAACATATCAATGTGTAGGTTATACTTTATACAATATAAACATTAAATTAAACAGAGTTTTATTTATGGACGCTTTTTAACTACTATGATTATTAGCATCCCATTCTATACATATATTTGGAGTGAAAGACTGGACCTCATCAGGATTGAGGTTCTCTTATGTGCCGTAAATCTATGACAAACGACCACCGGCTTTAGTTCTCTTCCGAAGGAAACCATGTTAAGGATTTTCACGCCCGAAAAATATCCATTGCCCACCACCGGGTGAACCTGCAACCTCAGGAACTAGCGGTACCCCTAAATCAAGGAAGACTTTATACAATGTAGGTAGACATCTTACGCATTACGACCTACATACACTACGTGATCAAAAGTATCCGGAAAATGGAATCTGTCTACTTGAAAAAAATACTTTAGTATATAATTATAAATTTAATAATAATAATATATATATATTTTATTGAGTTAACTATGAATAATTGGAATACACGTACATATGTATTTATTATTTAGACCTGACAATGGCATACAATGTCTCAATGATATACAAGTTCGTGGCGCCCTCCATCGGTAACGCTGGAAGTCAATATAGTGTTGGCCCACCCTTAGTGACAGCGTTCACTCTCGC
The DNA here is from genome assembly GCA_030765065.1 of Deroplatys truncata. Lineage (NCBI taxonomy): Eukaryota > Metazoa > Arthropoda > Insecta > Mantodea > Mantidae > Deroplatys > Deroplatys truncata. Next base: position 211,000,320 of record CM060978.1, on the reverse strand, counting down.
AGGCATACTTTCAATCAAGTGCTGGAAGGTTTCTTGGGGAATGGCAGCCCATTCTTCACGGAGTGCGGAACTGAGGAGAGGTATCGATGTGGGTCGGTGAGGCCTGGCAGGAAGTCGGCGTTCCAAAATATCCCAAAGGTGTTCTATAGGATTCCAGTCAGGACTCTGTGCAGGCCAGTTTATTACAGGGATGTTATTATGTAACCACAGCCCGTGCAGTATGAAGAGGTGCTCGATGGTGTTGAAAGATGCAATCGCCATCCCCGAATTGCTCTTCAACAGTGGGAAGCAAGAAGGTGCTTAAAGTATCTATGTAGGTCTGCGCTGTGATCGTGCCACGCAAAAGAACAAATGGTGCAAGCCCCCTCCAGGAAAAACACGACCACACAATAACGCAACCACCTCTGAATTTCACTGTTGGCATTACACACGCTGGCAGATGACGTTCACGGGGCATTCGCCATACCCACACCCTGCCATCGGATCGCCAAATTGTGTACCGTGATTCGTCACTCCACACAACATTTTGCCACTGTTCAATCGTGTAATGTTGACGCTCCTTACACCAAGCGAGGCGTCGTTTGGCATATTCCTGCGTGATGTGTGGCTTATGAGAAGCTGCTCGACTACAGAATCCAAGGTTTCTCACCTCACGCCTAACTGTCATAGTACTTGGAGTGGATCCAGATGCAGTTTGAAATTCCCGTGTGATAGTCTGGATAGATGGCTGCCTATTACTCTTTACGAACCTCTTCAAATGGCGGCGGTCTCTGTCAGTCAACAGACGAAGTCGGCCTTAACGCTTTTGTGCTGTACATGTCCCTTCACGTTTCCACTTCACTATCACATCAGAAACAGTGGACCTAGGGATGTTAAGGAGTGTGGAAATCTCGCGTACAGACTTCTGACACAAGTGGCAGCCAATTACCTGACCACGTTCGAAGTCCGTGAGTTCCACTGGAGCGTCCCATTCTGCTGTTTCACGATGTCTAATGACTACTGAGGTCGCGAATAATGAGTACCAGGCAGTATGTGGCTGCACAATGCATCTTAGATGAAAAACGTATGTTTGTGGGGGTGTCCGGATACTTTTGATCACATAGTGTGGGTCTATTTTGACCATCACCTATCAGGAGGAAGGAATAGAGTGAAATGACCACAGGAGGCTACAGACTGCAAACTGATAAGCCACAGAGACGCGCGGAAGTCCTTAACATTGCCATACTTAAACACCCGTCCCACTACTTGAGCTACCGTCGATCCCTCTAGTGTCCACTGAGACTACTCTTTCTCTTGAGAAAGCATCCGAGCCATCTGTCCCGCACCGCCATACGCCAAGAAACGTAGAAACACACCTGAAAGTTGAGATGGAAACAGAATGAAAAGGAAATCGATACCACGATTTCAATGAAAATACAAGTTTGAGGCACTTTGGATAAAAAAAAAGCATTTTTTAGAAAAAGTACTGCGCGCGCGTGTATTTGTGTATGCCTGTGAACAACATAACCCGGGCGCTGAATGACCATATATGTATAGCGCCCTTAACCCCATATTATCATCATCAACAACATCATAATCAGGGCGCTGAATGACCATAGTTGTTTAGCGCTCTTAACCCCCCATATTATCAACAACATCATAATCAGGGCGCTGAATGACCATAGATGTTTGGCGCCCTTAACCCCCCATATTATCATCAACAACATAACTCAAAAGCGAAAGATGTGTTTAATGCCAAACTTGGTATTTAAGCTCAGCATCTTACAAGGATGCGACTCAAACAAATCAAGAGACATTCGTATGCCTATTTACGAAAAGTTTGAATTATTTTTGCTTTCTCATAAATGAGCAAACGACTTAATTAAAATACCACATTTTAATATATTTGCATGACAAATAAAATGTAAACCCTGATTTTTGGGGGAATAGCACGTAAAAACCTGTTCATTCAGAATGAGTTTTATACTGAGTGTCGCAGTTCTCAATGGCTAGTGTTATCTTATTTGTTGGGCGCTTATTGTTTAATTATTATTTTTTAATTTGTGTTCTTTCTCCTCCGGCTAGCTATTATAACTCCACGTGTATCTAAGCAGTGTGTGTAAACGGAAAGGAGTTGTTGCTAAAAATAAAACCGATAAAAAAAGTCTGAATCTAGACTTTTATTGCCGTCACGCTTAATTAATGATTGACATATTTAATCTTTATACACGCCTGACTGAAACTGTGATATTTCCGAATGTAACTATAGTCTTTCTAGTTGCCGCGCACCAATTACTTCGCGTACTTCACATTTTTGTAACTAACTCCGCGACGTGCACCTCGTGAGAGATTCTTCAGAACTGTGCGACACTTGCTTATGGCTCGAGAATATATACTTCTTCACCTCGAATTGCCTAAACATTATAATATAGCTCCTATTGGTTACCAAATTGCGCCCACTTTAGCGTCTGTTTTGGTCAGCCAATCACTACGATTAACATATATGCTCTAGGGAAGATATTCCCTCCATTTCTAAAAAAAAAAAGGCACGCTACCCTGACGTCATTTGTTTATCTCTTCTTAATGATAAACAACTCACCCCCTCGGTTTATTGCTACCCACATCTATTGTCAGTTTCAGTTAGGCCGTGTAAACTTATTTCCTAACAATACTTATGGCTAACAAACAGCTAAAATAATGTACATACAATAATATTAATTTACACTACAATCACTCTGGCATTCACAGATGTTATGATATAAAATATTGCCTCAAGGGTGGAAAATTTAAGTTAAGACTGTATAATATCTCCAAAACTAAGCGTTGTAGAAAGAAATGTCTTGAATAAAAGTTGCTTGATATTATGGGGGAAAGTTAATGACATTAGTCGTGTTTCGTTTGGAGGACGTTTGTCATTTTAGGGTCAAATTAAATTTTTAATATGGGAGCCTACAATTTGAATAAATTTAAATTGACCCTAAAATAACCAAAACAGGGTCCTCCAAGCAAAACACTACTAATGGCATTTACTTTCCCCCACAATATCAAGCAACTTTTATTAAAGACATATCTTTCTACACGCTTAGTTATGGAGATATTATACAATCTCAACTTAAATGGTCCACCCCGTTCAACTGGTAAGCCGTAACGGATGGACACATTCTTAGTGCACAAGAAATGCAGGTATCTTTAAAACGAACAGTTTATTTCATATGACTTGTTTTGTATCATGAGACACTTGCGAGATGTCCGTTATTCATACTTCAAATTTTTCAATACTTTTGTCATTATTTGATGCAGTAATTTGTATCACAAATTATTTAAATGTAAAGAGTGATTATAGTATGAATATGCATTATTATGTGACATTGATTTGAGATGTTTGTTGATTGTAATTATTGTTGAGAAGTAAGTTTATACTGCCTTACTGAAACTGACAATAATAGCGTGCAATAATGCAGCAAGGGGGTGAGCTGTTTATCATTATTGGAGACGAGGAAGTTACGTAATATTGGCGCGTTTTTCTTTTAGAATCTTCTGGAACATTTCCCTAGAGCATATGTATTCATAATTTTCATTGGATATAAAAATAGACGCTAATGTTGGCGCGTTTTATTAGCCAATTGCAGCTCAGTTATAATCTTTAGGCATATCTGGGTGAATGAGTATAAAAAGAGTAGGTTAGAGGTACACCCCCCAGTTCATCAAAAATCTTTGTACACTAAACGTCACCTTCAGTCCGTCAGTTCGTCGAAAATATTTGTATGATACACGTCGCCTTCAGTCCGTCAGTTCAGCAGAAATATTATACGTCGGCTATCGATTCACAAGTTACGCGTAGCAGAATTATGAAAAATCTAAAGTGTTGTAAAGTTAATTATACAAAAAGTTGAAGTACGCGAATTAAGAGTGATCAGTAATGAAGTTATTATAACAGTTTCAGTTTGGCGAGTGTCAAGATCAATGTGTAAATGTGATAGTGACTGTGTTTCGACAATAAAAGTGTAAAACAAATTTCTTCATCAGTGTTATCTTTGGATAAAAGATTCCTTTCCGTTTACACAACCTGTATAAACAGAAGTGCTGGACCAAAAAGATCGTAGCTAGCCGGAGGACAGAGAACCAAAATTAAATAAAATAACAGTAGCATTCTTTCAAACGAGCATTAATACTGCCGCAAATTGCTAACACCAGATGGAGCTAACAAGCCTAACAAATGAATCACGTCACAAGATGGATTCACCACGTGGAGTAAACACAAATACACAAACATTATAAATAATACCGTCACAAATTGGCTCCCAAACGTGGGGCTACAATAATGTTAAATAAATAACATTATACTACATCAAATTGGCTACCAAATGTGGGGCTAACAAAACCACAAACTATAATGTTACTACATATTTGAAGTCCCTTCAATATTCAGTTATTTCTCGCGATCGCACGCAAAGAGCATGGAATTTTAAGGCCGTTCGTAAACATTGGACTATCGCTATTCTCTTTATATTTATAACGAAATGTGTAAGGCAGTTATTTCTATTAAGTTTTATCTCGATTAAGATGAAGCGGATAGGAAAATAAAGTTTCGTAAGAATAATTTGTATACTCACTAATAAGTGACAGGGTTGAGAAAGTCACGTAATATACCACATCGTATTTTATACTGGTGGCCATGCAAAGACAACGAATCCCAAAGTCATCATATGTGACCCGCTTTTTAAAAGATTCGACTATAGGCTTAAGGCTTCTGTATTCCCATTGTACCTACAACGAAATGTGTAAGAAAGCCATTTATGCATATGTTTATCTCCATTAACATTAAGCAGGTGGAAGAATAAGGTTTTAGAAAAACAGTATATAGAACAGTGGGCGGAGAAATTCATGCAAATGTAAACGATTATAATTTCTCTACAACCTAGTAGAGAAGGTATTAACATTCCTCCGAGAATTGGACACAGAGATTTTACAAAAATACATTTTTTGAGTTCCTTGAAAATAGAAAAAGACAATTTTAGAAAAAAGTCCGTTTGTGTTTCTGCGCGCGCGCGTGTTTGTGTGTGAACGGCATAACTCAAAACTGAGGCAATATTTATATCACAACATGCTGTGAATGCCAGACTGATTATAGTGGAAATTAATATTATTGTATATAGATGCTTTTAGATGGTCAGGATAGCGTGTCTTTTTCAGAAATGGAAGGAATATCTTCCCTAGAGGAGATATGTCAGTAGAAGTGATTAGCTCACCAAAACAGACGCTAAAGTTGGCGCAATTTGATAACCAATGGGAGCTATATTAGAATGTTTAGGCAATTCTAGGTAAAGGAGTATATATTCTCGAACCATAAGGAAGTGCCACACAGTTCTGAAGAATATCTCACGAGGTACACGTCGTAGAGTTAGATACAAATGTAAAGATGCGAAGTAATTGGTGCGCGGCAACTAAAACGACTAGTTACATTCAGAAATATTACAGTTTCAGTCAGGGTGTATAAAAATTAAATATGTCGACTATAAATTAAGCGTGACGGCAATAAAAAGTCTAGATTCAGATATTTTTCATCAGTGTTATCTTTTAGCAACAACTCCTTTCCGTTACACACTCTGCTTAGAGATACGTGTTAGCCGGAGTTACACAGCTAGCCACAGGACAACGAACCCAAATTTAAAAAAAATCTGATGTGTTACACTCACATGACTTTCTCTACTCTTGTATAAACTATTTTTACAAACGCTTATTCTCCATATGCTTCATGTTAATCGAGATATCGAGATGTTAATCTTATTGCTAATTTTCTTGTAGATGCAAGGGGAATTGGTAGGCTTTAAGCGATAGTCAAACATTTTAAGAGCTGATTGCTATGTGGAGTATTCCATTCTCTTTGCATTACCAGGACAAACAAAATGAATAATGAATTCCCATTTGAGAAACATTATAAGTATTGGAAATTTTAAGGGAATAACAAGCAATATCTCGAAAATGGTTCACTCAACAACAAAAATGTATATGAAATAAATTGGGCATTAAACGCGATCTATATTTTTGTGTAGTAACATATTGTCTATCTCTTATGATTTGCCAATTATGCAAAAATCGTTCACAATCAAGTAAACTTTTGGAGACATGCCCAGAAAATTCGAGATATACATTTTATTTGTCATGAAAGTATCTTAAATATATGATATTTTAATCAAAATCGTTAGAGCCATTTTTGGGAAAATTAAAATTTTCGTAATGTTCCATGTAAAGGATAATCTGGGATGGGGGGATTTTCTTGAAAACCTTCGTGTCGCATCTCTGGAAGATACGGAACCCAAATACCAAGTTTGGTGTTTATCCAACTATTCGTTTCTGATTTATGCTCTTCACAGACACACAGACACAAACGGACGTTTCCTGAAATCTGATATGTTACACTCACATGACTTTCTCTACTCTTGTACAAACTATTTTTACAAACGCTTATTCTCCATATGCTTCATGTTAATCGAGATATCGAGATGTTAATCTTATTGCTAATTTTCTTGTAGATGCAAGGGGAATTCGGTGGACTTTAAGCGTCAGTCAAATATTTTAAGAGCTGGTTGCTATGTGCAGTATTCCATTCTCTTTGCATTACCAAAATGAATGAATAACGAATTTGAGAAAAAGTATAAGTATTGGAAATCTAAGAGAATAACAAGCAATATCTCGAAAATGGTTAACCCAAAAGAAAAAATGTATATGACATAAACTGTACATTTTAATGCAATCTACAGTTTTGTGTAGTAAAATTTTGTCTATCTCTTATGGTTTACCAGTTATGCAAAAGTCGTTCACAATGAAGAATACTTTTGGAGACATTCCTAGAAAATTCGAGATATACATTTCATTTGTCATGAAAGTATCTTAAACATATGATATTTAAATCAAATCGTTATAGCCGTTTTTAAGAAAATTAAAATTTTCGAAAAATGTTCCATGTAAAGGGTGAACTGGGGTGGGGGGATTTTCTTGAAAACCTTCGTGTCGCATCTCTGGAAGATACTGAACCTAAATACCAAGTTTAGACTGTTGTTTCTGAGTTATACACAAAGACTGATACACACACACACACATGTTTCCAAAAATGCTTTTTTTGGATTCAAGAGGCCTCAAAACATGTATTGTCGATGAAATCTCTGTATCGAATTTTTGAGTGGACTGCAATCGTTCCCCTACTTACTATACGCAGTAGAGAAAGTAAAAATTAAACAATAAGCGTCCAACAAATAAGATAACACAAGTCATCTGAGAACTGCCACAAAACCGAGTTATCGGAACACTAAACTTGGTATGTAAGCTTAATAGCTTCCAAAGATTCGAAACGATTGATTTTAAAGAAAATCCCCTTACCCCAAGCTACCTTTTACATGGAAACATGTTTCGATATTTTTTATTTTCTAAAAAATGGCTTTAAAGATTTTGATTAAAATACCATATAGCAAAGATATTTACATGACAAATAAAATGTATATCTTGAATTTTCTATGAATAGCTTTTGAAGTCCTCTACATTAGGAAGGAATTAACTGGTAAGCGATAGAGAAAACGTACTACAGAAGAAATGTAGACCACTTTAAAACACGCACTTTATTTCAAATAATTTTTTTATGCCATCAGCCATTTCATAGATATCCATTAGTAATGATTCGAATTGTTCAACACTCAGCTATTCTTTTAACAGCTTACTAAACGTAGTAGAGAAAGTAATAAGCTTTAGTAAGACTAGTTTGTATACCCACTAATAAACGATAGAGAGTAGAGAAAGTGATGTAAATGCATCGTATTCAGATTTTTACTTTCTCTACTACGTATAGTAAGTAGGAGAAGTATTGTATTCCACCCAATAATTCGATACCGAGATTTCACAGGAAATATATGTTTTGAGACCCCCTGAATAAAAAAAAAAGCATTTTTGGAAACATGTCAGTGTGTGTGTCTGTGTATCTGTGTACAGAATAACTCAGAAAAGAACAGTCGGATAAACATTAAACTTGGTATTTACGTTCAGTATCTTCCAGAGATGCAATAAGAAGGTTTTCAAGAAAATCTCTCCACCCTAGATTACCCTTTACATGGAACATTTTTCGAAAATTTTAATTTTCTCAAAAATGGCTCCAACGATTTTGATTAAAATATCAAATGTTTAAGATGTTTTCATGACAAATGAAATGTATATCTCGAATTTTCTGAGAATGTCTCCAAAAGTATTCTTCATTGTGAACGTCTTTTGCATAACTGGTAAACCATAAGAGAGACAAAATTTTACTACACACAAAAAATATAGATCGCGTTAAAATACAAATTTATGTCATATACATTTCTTTTTGTTGAGTGAACCTTTTTCGAGATATTGTTGTTATTCCCTTAAATTTTCCAATACTTTTACTCAAATGGGAATTCGTTATTCAGTTTTCTTACGTACTGGACATTCAAAGAGAATGGAATACTCCACATAGCTACCAGCTCTTAAAACATTTGACTATCGCTTAAAGCCTACCATATTCCCCTTGCATCTATAGGAAAATTAGCAATAAGATTAACATCTCGATATCTCGATTAACATGAAGCATATGGAGAATAAGCGTTTGTAAAAATAGTTTGTACAAGAGTAGAGAAAGTCATGTGAGTGTAACACACCAGAATTTTTTCTCGTGGTACTTCAGCATTCGTCTTTCTTATGCAAGAATGCAAACTCATAATTATGTTTTTTATAACTTTGACTATGGCTTTAGCCTACTATAGTCTTGTAATATCTCCAACGAAAGGTGTAAACGTGCAATAACAGTTTATCTTGATTAAAAAGAAGTAGAAAGTAGAATAAACTTTTGTAACAGTAGTTTGGTGAAGAGTGAGACACAAGTTTTTTACTACAATGGATCATTTTCTGATTTTTATGATATCAGACAAAAGACGTGTAATCGCATTTTGAATGTGTGTACTGTTTTCTCCCAGGAATGGCTAAAACAGTCACTATGAAACTTGCTACACCATATACCTTAAGTCCTACTAGAGGAAGAGGCTGCACACATTAATGTTTTTCCTCAAAGGCAGGTAAAATGGGGCAGAAATACAATTTTATCCAGTTATGTTAAAGAGTTTACATATCAGATATGCGTGATGTTTGTGAAATTTCGACTGGATGAGTATTTAAGAAATTGCATCAGCCTTTATTTACTATCAATGGTGTACATAAGTTAGACTTACGTCTCTTTTAATATTAACTTTGAGGTATCACATTAGTGCCACATAGGTATGCTGATTCTAGAGTAAATGTCCATATGATTGGACATGTGGTTAGTGATATAACCAACGGTGTTCCTGAAATGTTGTTAATAGGCGAATTAGTTATTAAATAACTGATAAAACACACACACACACAATCGCATTCGCACAGTACACTCAGAGCATATTCGAAACTTATTGATTTTAATGAAACCTCAGCAAGTGCAGCAGGGAATCGAACCCGGAAGCTTCCCACACCAGGCAGGCGCACCACAGATGAGCTACGAGACCAGCAAACCAATTAGTTGCTTATAATTCTGGAAATCTTAGTTTTGTTTTCTGTTTGCTGTGGAGAAGGATACATAACACCATTAAAAATGCATAACTTAATGTACTGTTAAATAGATTACTTGTCGTTTGTAAAAGTTTAATTAACATTCCAGATACAGTAGATGTATAACCGACTTTCGAAACATCACACTACATACACATTGCACAGACCGAAAGGATATGCTGGGAACGGAAACACCGAAATAGGTGAAGCGGAGAGAAAAACTGGATAAGCTAAAGTAATAATACGAGTAGAGCTACGGGTTTCGCTGTATTGAATTTTTTCTGTATCCGCATTGGAACACTAAAATCGGTTCAAACCTTTAAATTATTCCCGCTTTGAAGGATAATTAATTCATACGTTCTTAGACTCTTTGACTACTATTAGGATTTTGGATCAAGGATGCTTCGGAATCGACTGACAAAGCACGGTCAGAAACACTGTTGCACATATGTACTGATAGCCATTGATGTACCTCTCCGTCAGCAAGGAGAGTGAAAATGGCTAACAGCTATGAATCAGCCTTAAAACAAACAGCGCCTGCAGAAGAATGTATGTAAACGCCTGGCGAGGCATGACAGTGAAATTCTCCAGGCCCTAATATCACGCAGTAATTGCCAGTTCTCGGTTGGGAATGTAAGGCATGTGATGCATTTAGAGTTCCAACCATTAGCTTTTGATTATAACGTTAGTTCTGTCTTTATGTCGGGTGTCCCTGAGGGATCAATGTAGTGGTCTGGAGAAAATAAAACCCATGTTGCCCGCGTACAGTCATGTGCACAGAATTGTGCAGTAGTTTATGCTGCTAATGAAATACTAAATCGCCTCTGCCACGCACAACTTCCTATACCTTACTTAGTCTGAATCCGATCTGTTCATGGATTAAAGTTTGAGGCAAGACCTTTGACATCAAACCAATACGAGACGGATTTATCCAAGAGTTGGTGTGGACCATCGTTGAGAAGCATGCATTCCGGTTACTCAAGTGATATGTTTCTCCCCTTTCGCCGCTCACCCAGGCCTGACCTTTGTTACGTATATGTCGGACTGGTATTCAGACCAATAAGAGATTCACTCACCCATTGCTGGTGACAACACAGATGATAAGTTTCTGTCAACATTAAATAAGGAAAACACTATTGTAAATCAAAAGCATCGTCACGTTTCTGTCCAAATCCACTGCACGTGTGATAATATCGCTTATAATTTTTGAAGAAGAGGATTGCTGAAGCAAAGAGCTTTATTTCGATTCTTTTCTGATGCCTGATAATCTAGTATTATACAATATTAAGTGTTACAATCACATGAGTTACTCTATCCATTATCAATCCACCATTACCCTTTAGCAGATTCTTTTATCTGCTTTACACAGACATGTTTTAAAATCTGGTAATACGAAATTAACTAGATACAAATTTCGTCAACACTTCCCAGCGTTTACATCACGAGCAGATTTTAAGGAATGCACATAGATGGCGTACCGAAACAAACCTGAACCTCAGAAAACCTTAAACATAAAACACTATATATGTATTTTGAGAACCAGTACAGCCAATACATTAGTGAAAAAAAACTTTGTTTTCGTGAGTTCTTTCTTATTTTCTCTACCACGCACATTATCAGGTAGAGAAGATATTGCATGCTTCCCAAAAATTCAATATCGAGATTAAGCCGCAAATACATGTTTTGAGACCCCGAAAAAAAACATTTTTAGAAAAAGAGCAGTGTGTGTTTGTGTGAACAGCATAACACAAAAACTAAAAGTCGGATAGATGCCAAACTTGATGTTTAGGTTCCGTACCTTTCAAAGATGTGACAGAATTACCCTTTACATGGAACAGTTTTCGAAATTGTTTTATTTTCTAAAAAATGGCTCTGACGATTTTGATTAAATGTCATATATTGAAGATATTTCCATAACAAATAAAATGTATGTTTTAGTTTTTCAGAACATAATTTTGAACTTCCTTAAGTCGAAAGGAATTTTGTATAAACTTTTATAACTGGTAAACGTTAAGCGATAGACGAAAACGTACTAACAAGAAATGTAGATCTCATTAAAACAACACGATTTATTTCAATTAACTTTTTTGTGCCATCAGCCATTTCCATATATCCGTTATCAATGGTTCGAATTGTTCAATACTTAGCCATTGTTTTAAAGTCCTGTCAACATTCAGTTATTTCTCGCGATTCCATTGAAATAGTAAGGAATTTTAAGGCCAGCGTATAGTGTACAGTACTTAAATATCTGACTATCGCTGTTCCCTTTGTATTTTTAACGAAATATGTAATGTAGCTATTTCTACAAAGGTTTATTTGAATTAAAATGTCCTAGATAGAAAAATAAGCTTTAGTAAGAGTAGTTTATATATCCACTAATAAACGCTGGAAAGTATAGTAAGGCATGTGATGTATCACATCAGATTATTTTTACAAAGTGTTTCATGTCACGTATTACGGTTTCTTATTTGCATACAAAATTCAATGAGGATGAAGAGGAATTCACAGGGTTTTTATAGAACGTATAAGCCACGCATTTTATTCAAAATGTCAATGTCTCAATCACTCGATATTGTGGTATATTTAATTTTATTGTCATTACCAGACGCACTGTTGTGCTGTATTGTGGCTACCAGACGTAGCATTATTGGGTCTCCTTAGAAATATATTTCGCTTAACGGTCTCTCCATTCGGTGCGGATCACGCCAAAGGGAGAAATCTGTTTGAAATTGTCTGGTATGGCGTCACCCCTGCTGGCTCGGCTAGACACTTGAGAGTAAGTGGTCGTTGGAACGAGTCGTGTGTAGCCGGTCTTCGGCATGTGGCATCTCCCTTCATCCTGTTTCGTTTGTTAACTATGTAGAGAAGCCAAATGTTTTTGTGAAGAAATCCCAGGTAATGTGTGTTATGTAATTTTTTGTGCAATATAAATCACACGCCCTCCCCTTAAATTTACGCCCCAAGGTTCCGGACTTAATTTGTCAATGAGTTGCCCCTTCCCCATGTGCGTGTTGGGGTGACCTAAATTAATCATTTTTGGTAACCCTTTTGGCCTTCACCCGAGCATGTAACAATATTTCAAACAAATCGTTAATGAAAATTTTAAGAGAATAAAGAAATGTAACGATATTTTACATGACTTAAGTTTTTGTTTAATATTTTATATTTATATTTGGGTTTTCGTGATTTGTCCTGGTTGACAAAGGCGAATGATGGAGTGGTGAATTCTATCACGGATTTCCTCTCTCTCCCATTTCCTCTTATTTTATTTCCCTTTCATATTTCAGGTTGACTCCGGGGCTGTGGTTCGGTCAGTGTCGGGCAGATGACGCAGACGCTTGCGAATTAGAACTTCTTCTCCGCCCTCTTAAAGAGACGTTAGCGAGAGAGACCCTCCCGTGGCAGGTAATTAAGCCTGCAACTGCTAGGGAAGTCTGCGCGTCTCTAGCTAATTGCGCCGTCCTCGATCTGCAACCCACACATTTCCTGGTGAATGCCTCACATCCGTTCCTCCCGGGCTGTACGCACAAAAGATGCATTTGGGTCGAGGTGCTGAGTGTCCTCTCTGTTAACTAGTCTTATCCTGTTTATATTAATATTAAAATGTTCACCTAATGTGCTTAAATTATTATATATAAAATTGATAGTCTTCGAAATTTTCGTTTGCGGATTACACAGGTCTCTCTGTCTAATTTTACACGCGCGCACATGCACACATATTGATACTTCCTATAAATGTCCCTTTTGGTTTAGGGTCCTTAACATGCGCATTTCGGAAAAATGTTGTCGAGTTTTTGTATCAAATAAGTACTTCTCTACCTTGGAAAAGCAGTAGAGAAAGCAAAAATTTCTTCGTGCAGGAAGGGGTTGAGGAAAGCACCTGTTAAAGCAAATGATGTTCCATAATGTACCAAAAATGCATTTAAATATTTTGGATAGTATAAAATAAGTGGCTAACTTCACATCTAATTGATAAACTGAGGAGTAGGCCCTTGAGAAATACGACACAAACGTTTCACTGCTTTCGCTAGAACCAAGAAATCCATTTTTGAAGAAAAAGAAGCGAAGCGGCTTGAGCTGTGTGCCATGCCGGAAACTTTATTGTAGCCAGCTGTGCTATGAACAAAGCCCATCTTTCCAACTGGGGTTCTACTGCTCTCTATCTTACAAGTTCGTGCTCCAGTGGCGTAATATGCAACAGATAATACAGCTGTTGTATCTGGTATAGTGGCTCACTTGGAGAGACTGCTGACCTCAGCGTTGATTTTCCAAGGATGAGCTAGCAATGACCAAAAAGTAATGTAACGATCACTAAGGTAAAGTTGATAAAAAGTAACTAAAGGAAAAATAAACCAGCGATATGACTTCAAGATAAAGAGTGAGGCTTTCATTCGGAAGGTGCCGGGTTCGATTCCCGTCAAGTCGACTACTCTGACCATCCGACAGGATTAAAACTGACACCGGGACCTCCCAAATGCGCTCCACTCTTTACCGCAGAGCCATCTCGCACAATTCCATCTCAGTTACTCTATCTTCACAAATCCTATGACTATTTACGATATTTGCCTTCGAATAAGAGCGGATCAGCATCACATTTGTGTCCCTTTTTAATTATGGTTTAAAAATACAACCATAGCCTGCACTTTAAGTTTTTTTCAATTTATACAATTATTCAATGTATTATTAAAATATAAATTCATTTAATTATTATCCTAAAGCAGAATCAAGCGTAATTAAATAAAGCTGTATTTAAAACGAGAAGTGCTTTAAAGGTAAAAGAATAAAAGAAAAATAGAAAAAAATTCACACCTTTAGAGAAGTTTTTAAAGAAATTTATCCAAGTGGTGACCTTGAGGCAGTATTTTTAACACTTAAATAATTTCAGTCTAATTATATAATATGTAAATTCAATATCAGCCCGCCTTAAAGCAATATGTGGATCTAATAATTTGTAAAATGTATGTTGAAACGGCAACTCTAGGCCGAGCCCAAGAACTATAATTACAGATAACTTATTAATTAACTTTTAGTGATGTTAAATCGTATTATGTAAATATCTTTTTCTTATACTGCTTGTATATTTTAAGAAGGGTGATTTAACATTATGTATCTATCTAGGTTATTAATATTAGTAGAGTTATAAATGGTTTAATGTAAATAATTTAAGCGCTATGTTAAAATACTGTCCACGAGGGAAAGTTTTAGCTACAGGAATAGTGCTTTCGAAGGCAGAAAACCTAGTTTTATTACCTCTCTCCGGTCGCTGTGCTATTATTCCTACAGCGAGGGTGTAGAGCCTTTGTCCCATTATTTGATAATTCGCCGTGACCAAGTGAGTGAGAAAGACAACCTTAACGGTAAATGTAGGAAAAGCCGCGATTTATATTAAAATTGGACCAATGAGATCCCTGAAAGTTTATTCGAAATAGTTAGACGCGTCGAGTCGCGCTAAAAATGGACCAATAGGAAAGGAAGTAGCCTCAGGAGCCTGAGACTATAAATGAATCTGTTTGGGGAAATTTCGGGACAGTTTATGTCATGTGTGGTCAGGGAGAGATGCTGCAGGATGTGTGAGATATCGCGCCAAAAAGGGAATCAAGTCAAATTTGTCATGTCAGCTTAGTATTGCATTTTATTCGGCAGTTTATGTCATGTGTGGTCAGGGAGAGATGCTGCAGGATGTGTGAGATATCGCGCCAAAACAGGGAATCAAAATAGTTTTAGCAACACACCTAAGATCCGCTACTCTGAAAGCGACAATAAGAATAGTTATATTTCGTGACATATCCACGCCATAGTCTAACAGCGGTGGACAGTATTTTACAGCGGCAATACCAGTTTTGTATACTACGAGTGTTAAATTAAATAAAAAGAAACGGCAGTGTCATCTTTTCATAAACAAAGCAAGTCTATGTCTTCCTATATCACCACCCGAGATCTACGTTTTCCTTTACCGAGGATAAGTCCATGCTCCCATATAATTTAAGGAAAATTACTGCAGCTAGCCGAGGATAAATTGAAGAACCAACACGCTGAGAACTTCTGGAAGCAACGGGAGAAGCATCAAGGTAAGCTACAGCAACGGATGAGGAGGTGACCGCCGCAAACTGGCTCCCACACGTGGGGCTAACAAACGTTAAGATCGCCGCAAACTGGCGCCCAACGTGGGGCTCGAAAGGAAGAACGACTCAAACGGAGTACTAGGAAACAACGAACAGACGAAGAATCTTCAGAGGAAAGGGGCACAGCAGAACAAAATTACAACGCGAACTTCTAGTCTACCTACGTGGGACAACAAAACAGCTGAGAACATCGCTTCTAGAACTTCACCAGGATTCGAACCCGGAACGCATCAGTTAACATTGAAAAAAAATACAGGTTAGAACTTTTATTCAAAAACAAACAAAAAGGCATGCAGAGTAGTGACTCAGTTTTGTGAACACATGTTATTGAGAGGGGGTAAAGTCATTACTAGGGAGGTAGAACTTGCTAACGGAACCATGAGTAGGTCAAGGGAAGATTTGGAAGAACTGAATGGGGAGGCTATTGTCAGCATAACAACAGATGGAGAAAATATGGGTGCAGCTGAAGTAGAAGTTAGGGAAAGGCAATCACCGATTGAGCAGGTCATTGACGCAGGTCAAAACCAGCTGCTAATATTGCTTCAACATTTGAGCGCAAAGATAGATGAGCAGAGTAAGGAGTCAAAAAGAAATTTGAGTGAACAAATTAAAAATTTAGAAGGGAAATTAAATGAGCTGAGTAAGGAGTCAAAAAGAAATTTGAGTGAACAAAGTAACAATTTAGAAGGGAAATTAAATGAGCTGAGTAAGGAGTCAAAAAGAAATTTGAGTGAACAAAATAAAAATTTGGAAGGGAAATTAAATGAGCAGAGTATACAGATAGGTGAATATGTCAGAGAGGAAAACAGGAAGATGAGAGGGGAATTAGCTCAGGAGATGAGGGAATATTTAGGTGAACAGGTCACCCGATTACAAAGTCAATTGGACTCCAAATTCAGTCAGCAAGGGATGGTAGTGCAAGAAATTCAGGCAGGACAACTATGTCTAAGAAACGATGTAGAAAAACTAAGGAAGGATGTAGAAACAGAATTAAGTGTTACCAGCTTAGCCATAAAGGAACAATTGGATGGTGACTTAAGAGCTGTAAATGTTTCTTTAAAAAAAAAACAAAGTACCTTAGAATCTAACATTCAAAGGGAGTTCAAAGAATTTAGAATAGTGTTAGAAAAGGATCAGGGAAAGATGAATGAACTTTCGTCAAAAATGACTGAACAGCTCTCAAATCATCATGAATTGTGAAGAGGGTGGAAGAGCATGAAAATTGTGTAAAGGAGTTAAAACGCTCTATTGGTAGACTAGGGATAAGTGTGAGACAGAGTGATGATAGCTCACCCAGTGAAACTAGCACCACTTTTAGGGAGGTAAATGGAGGCCAAAGTCCAGCTGCCGACCCATATAATTTTAATTCAGGGCACCAATGTACATCTAACCATGCAAGTAATGCAAACTACCATTTATTAAATGAGATAGGGGTACCTACTTTCGAGGAAAATTCGGCTGATAATCCTAAACAATACCTAAATGACCTTGAGGAGTATTTCCGTTTGAAGCAGATTCCGGACGAGCTAAAGATGTTAATCGTTCGTAAAGGTTTACGTCAAAGGGTTCTCCAATGGGTAAGATTGACTTTGGGGGAGAATAATAATTTTGAATATTTCAGAAGGGCATTTTTGAATAAGTACTGGAGTACTAATACTCAGAACCAGGTGAGATCTATCCTAGTTAATGGCAAGTACGATGAACGCGGAAACCTAAGCATGGTAGATCATTTGCTAACTAAAGCACAGAGTAGTAGACTAATCGAGCCACCCATAAGCGAGAGGGATTTCATTAATATGATTGTACCACATTATCCAGAACGGATACACCATTACCTACTCATTGCGAAGCCAAATTCTATTCCCGAATTGATTGAGTTGGTATCATCATTCGAGACAAGTAGTAGGAACCACGTACAAAACTATACAGTTCGACCATTACCGGATAATTCAAGGAATGCGAATTGGAGAGGAAACGCGAGAGGGAACTATAACCCCAGAGAGAGATACTGGAACGACGTGCCTCAATCCGGGAACAGGAACTGTCAAAATAACCGTTTCAGGAGGGAAGGTGATAACCAATATCACATAAATGCTATACAAACCAGACCAAGATACAGGGGCCGTTTTAGCTATAGGAGAGGCAGAAACAATGAAAACAGATCCAGGGAACATTATTTTTCTGACCGAGGGGAAAGCGATATAGGAGAGAGGTATGACGAAAATTACCCAGAAAGAAACGAAAGGAGAGAGAGACCTTCCCGGGGACATTTTAGAGGAAGCAGAGGAAACTATAGGCAAATTCAGAGAGAGGGAAATGTGGAAGAGACTAGCGGAGCACCAAATAGTGTCGATAACCCGGAAAACTAAGACAGGATCCAATCAGGAGCTCGGAGCGGATTCTAAGCGCGCAAAATTCTCAAATAAACAGAAAATGTGAAACAGGGCTCAAAGATGACTTTATACTGGGAGAACTGATAACTACTATTCAAAATCACTCGGAAAAGGATCTGACAGATTCCCCTAGCATAAAAGTAGTATTGTTGGATGAAGAATATAACGCTTTAATAGACTCTGGAGCCAATGTGAGTGTATGCAGCCTGAGGTTATATCAGAACCTGGTAAATAAAGGAATTAAGCTAATGACATTACCCATAAGGAACACGGTATGCCGGGTAGCAGTTAACAAAGAGGTTACCCGAATAAAAATGCAAGTAATGTTGAACATAAAAATAGGAGAAGACAAATTTGAGTTTATTTTTCTGGTAATCAATAATTTGATTTGTGACATTTTGATTGGGTGTGACGTTTTGTTTGAATTAAGAGCTAGGGTTGATTTTGCTGATAAAGTTTTGAAAATAGAGAAGAACAGAAAAACATTAGAAATCCCTTTTGTAGAGGGTATGAAGCAGGATACTTATAACAAAACCCAAGGAGAAGAAGATATCGCCGAAGAAAGATTTTTCGTACAATTAGTACAAACAGGTAGGAGTGAGAAATTAATTGCTATAGTACAAGGGGAAGAAACCGATGAGATGCATGCGTTCGCTGACAGGTTTTACAACGGGTATACGGAGCACAATGAGAAAGATTATGGTTACGCCCGAAATAAAGAATTCCAAGATACCGGCAGCCAGGTAGAAGCAGTAGAGGAGAAAGTGACCCTTGCCGAGAACCTCACAGAGACACAAAGGCATCTATTAAGGCGAATGTTACAAGAAAACAAAGCGGTATTTTCGGACGTCCCAGGCAAGTGCAAAGCATACAAACACAGTTTTAAGGTACAAGATATTGCACCCTTCACACACAAGTATCGGGATATTCCGATTGCATTAAGGGAGAGAGCCAAACAAGTGATCGATAAAATGTTGAGAGACCAAATAATACAAAAGTCAAATTCTCCATATAGCAATCCATTATGTTGGGTGACGAAACGCAATGGCGAACTTAGGATGACGATAGATGGTCGAAAGATAAATAAACACACTCAACCAGACAGATTTCGGAGCGAAAGTGTAGAAAAATTGCTGTCAAAAATAACCAAAGGCAAGTATTTCTCCACCATTGATTTAACTGCGTCATACTGGCAGATTGAGCTTCACGAGGATGTTAGAAAGTATACTTCTTTTTTATTTTTTGGGAAACAGTTCGAATTTTTGAGAATGCCTTTTGGTATGCTTACGTCATGTAGTGGACTATTAAGAGCCATCGATAAGATATTTGGCGACTCAGCCGACGAATTTTTGATCCAATATATCGACGATTTTCTAATAGTTGATGAAAATTTTGATGAGCATATTAAACATGTGGATTATGTGCTTAGAAAGCTGAGAGAAAACGGTATGACGGTGAACATTAATAAATCCAAATTTTGCATCCGTGAGGTGGAATTTCTAGGTTATGTAATTAATGATAGAGGAATAAAGCCAAACGAAGAAAGAGTAGCGGCTGTGAGAAGAATACCAGCGCCCAAGAGTGTTAAGCAGGTTAGGTCGTTTCTTGGAGTGCTAAATTATCAAAGCAAATTTATCCTGAGGTACGCCGCAGAAATAGCACCTTTGCGCGAATTACTTAAAAAGAAAGTGCGATGGAAATGGGACGAGGTACACCAGAAAGCTTTTGAAAAGATAAAAGAACTATTTGCGAAATCAATTCTACTAGAGAGACCCAAGGACAACCTACCATATGTGATTTACGTGGATGCTTCAGGTCACGGATATGGGTGTGTCCTAGCCCAATCAGATGAGGAAAATCAACTGCACGTGATAAGTACCGCTTCAAGAGGTTTAAGTCAAATAGAGAAAAATGCTTCGGTCACCGAATTAGAGATCTGTGCTGTGTATTACGCACTACAGATATTTAGATCATATATATATCTACAGAAGGTTATTATATACACAGATCATGTGAGTCTTTCATTTATGAAACGTTGTCGGCTTACGAGTACTAAATTATCTAGGTACATCCATGAGATTCTTTCGTATGATGTTGAGGTGAAACACATTCCAGGAAAAACAAATGTTTTTAGCGATTTGCTGTCTAGGTTACATAACAACAGTGAAATACCGGAGAGAATAGAACGCCCTAAAAATGAAGTAACATTAATGAGTATTGAAATACCCTTGAGTAAAGGATTGATAAAAGAATTAAAAGGAATAGGGGACCAGCAGCGACGAGATGAGAAGTTAAATAAATTAATAAAAAAGGCCCCAGAAATAGATGAAAATATCAAGGGAAACATAGGGTTAAAAGGGGGCGTGTTATATAAACTACATGGCAGTGAAATACAGAAATGGAAGACATATATACCTAAGAACATGGAGAATGAACTCATAAGCACGTTCCATCAAGCTCTAGCACATTCTGGCTCAGAACGCACCGCTTTAATGATCCAAGAAAACCTGTATATTCCAAAATTACACCATAAAGTAAGGAGAATAATTTCGACATGCTTACAATGTCAAAAAGCAAAGCCATTGAATATACAATATGAATACGAGACAAACTCCATACTAAGGGAAAAACCAGGCATGTTAGTGACCTTGGACTGTCATGGTGAGATGCCTTGTAGTAAATTTGGATTTAGGTATATAGTGGTGTTAATAGATGTATTTTCAAAATTTGTGAAAATTTACCCAGTCAGGAAGATTACAAGTGAAACATGCCTAAGGAAGATAATGAAGTCGTATGTTCCACAATTTGGAAAGATGAAGGCAATTTTATGTGATAATGCTTCAATATTTACCAGCAGAAAATTTGTAGACACCTTAAAAGAAAACGAAATCACGTTGTATCATTGCTCAAAATACCACCCACAAAGCAATCCCTGCGAAAGAATAATACGGGACATTTCGGTTTATTTGAGAATTTTGGCCAATAAAAAACACAGTGATTGGGCAAATCACTATCAGCGCATCGAAAGTATTTTAAATGAAAGTGTGAGCCCTACTACCGGTTATAAGCCCATCGAGCTGATGAAGGGGAAATTAATGGAAACACTTGAAGGGGAATTACCACAGACACTAGAAGCTAAAGATCCGAAAGCACTAACGGAAGAAGAGATGTTTAAGAAAGCTTTTGAAAGAATGGCCAATAAGGCGCAGAAAAGAAAAGAAAAGTTTAAGAAGAAGAAACGAAAACACTGGTTGATCAAATTGGGAGACTTAGTATTGGTACGGGACAAGAAAAAGTCTAGCATTCTGAACAAAAGGTATCATAGAATGGAAAATTTATTTAAAGGTCCATACCGGGTGATTAACATTTTTGGCTCGGATACATTTGAGTTACAAGAAATAAAGAATTCCAAGATCGTAGGGAGATACCATAAACAGTTGCTCAAACCGTACAAATGTTTAGAGAATGAGAAGGGTGAAGAATATAATGAAAAGAATCAGGTTAGTTTTACTCGAAATGAGGTAACACCCCTGTGAACAAATAGTAAAGGTAATACACCCGATAAATAAGGATGTAAAGAAATAAATAAAGGCATAATAATTATGTACCAATATGTATGTAAATAGATTTAATTTTAGAACTTAAATTGGGTATTAGAGTATTTGTATGCGTCACAAGTTATTCGTGTGCGGGAAATGTATTGTGTATAAGAATGTCTCTCGGAAACCTGTTTTTAAAGGGAGAGTGTAGAGTGAATGACCCAAATATAAACATCACCGGTTTGTCAGAGCCCTTGTGAAGGAGCAGGTATAGCGAAGGGTCTCTGTCAACAAAACAAACGAACAAAGGCCATAATCAGAGGAATTATTCTGTAAAAGAAAATTGTATCAAGTGTTGAAAAATTTATTCTTTTCCAGAACAGGGCAATTTGAAACGGCAACTCTAGGCCGAGCCCAAGAACTATAATTACAGATAACTTATTAATTAACTTTTAGTGATGTTAAATCGTATTATGTAAATATCTTTTTCTTATACTGCTTGTATATTTTAAGAAGGGTGATTTAACATTATGTATCTATCTAGGTTATTAATATTAGTAGAGTTATAAATGGTTTAATGTAAATAATTTAAGCGCTATGTTAAAATACTGTCCACGAGGGAAAGTTTTAGCTACAGGAATAGTGCTTTCGAAGGCAGAAAACCTAGTTTTATTACCTCTCTCCGGTCGCTGTGCTATTATTCCTACAGCGAGGGTGTAGAGCCTTTGTCCCATTATTTGATAATTCGCCGTGACCAAGTGAGTGAGAAAGACAACCTTAACGGTAAATGTAGGAAAAGCCGCGATTTATATTAAAATTGGACCAATGAGATCCCTGAAAGTTTATTCGAAATAGTTAGACGCGTCGAGTCGCGCTAAAAATGGACCAATAGGAAAGGAAGTAGCCTCAGGAGCCTGAGACTATAAATGAATCTGTTTGGGGAAATTTCGGGACAGTTTATGTCATGTGTGGTCAGGGAGAGATGCTGCAGGATGTGTGAGATATCGCGCCAAAAAGGGAATCAAGTCAAATTTGTCATGTCAGCTTAGTATTGCATTTTATTCGGCAGTTTATGTCATGTGTGGTCAGGGAGAGATGCTGCAGGATGTGTGAGATATCGCGCCAAAACAGGGAATCAAAATAGTTTTAGCAACACACCTAAGATCCGCTACTCTGAAAGCGACAATAAGAATAGTTATATTTCGTGACATATCCACGCCATAGTCTAACAGCGGTGGACAGTATTTTACAGCGGCAATACCAGTTTTGTATACTACGAGTGTTAAATTAAATAAAAAGAAACGGCAGTGTCATCTTTTCATAAACAAAGCAAGTCTATGTCTTCCTATATCACCACCCGAGATCTACGTTTTCCTTTACCGAGGATAAGTCCATGCTCCCATATAATTTAAGGAAAATTACTGCAGCTAGCCGAGGATAAATTGAAGAACCAACACGCTGAGAACTTCTGGAAGCAACGGGAGAAGCATCAAGGTAAGCTACAGCAACGGATGAGGAGGTGACCGCCGCAAACTGGCTCCCACACGTGGGGCTAACAAACGTTAAGATCGCCGCAATGTAACTGGCATTTTATATGTTTATATTATTGTATACATGTGTAATAGTGTTATGTGAATGTATTACGTAATTTAATAATGTAGGAGCTGTGAGAAATAGGTCAAAAGTTGCTAACAATGAGGTAACAATGAGGTAATAATGAGGTAACCTTGAAGCAATAATGAATTAGAAAGTAATAATACTACTGGTGATTCTTGGAAGCAATAATGTAATTTTTGTGACAGTTTATAAAATAGCCAATCAACAACCAAAAAAAAGCTTTATTTAAATGAAGGTATTCTATTGGACTAGAAACTAAAATAGGGCAAATTGTACAAATTTAGGCGGAAAAAATCAAGTCAGTTGCTTGTAGACAGCGCTTATAACTGAACATGTTGCTTGCAGACAGTGTTCCTAACCGGACGCGAGATGTGTTCTCGAGAAATTTAATACGTATTTTGTGTGAGAAAATAGTTTGCGTGTTTAAAAAGTGCAAGTATTTAATAAAATAATCTCACAGCTCTCTATATCAGTGAAGTGTTATTTAAATTGTGCCAAGGATTAATAAATGTAGTGAAGTAAAAATTATAATCGTGTAAGCCTACCTTCTTCAGCCGCACCACGCCTTGCAAAGAAATCCATGTCTCTAACAATAATACTGACGCAGCCGAGGCAAACATAAATATATAGTATTTGAAGAAACAGTCGAAATATAATACATCTTCAAACTGGCGTTCTATACGTAGCAGCAACAAACCTTCTTCAAATTGGCTCCCAAAACGAGGGGCAAAATAACAACGTACAAATAACGATACAACAATAATACAACTTCAACGTGCATTTCATCAGCAAAGTTGACAACGGCGCTGGAACGATTGTTACACTTGTTCTAAGATTCCTGGTGCATGTCGATTAATATCAAGGTTGTAACTATACGAGGAAATGGGGAGGAGCTCCATCATGTTGCAGCCACATTTCATCTCGAATATGCAGACACATCTTCTAGAAATGCAGTTAAAACGTTCTGCAACAAATAAAGATAAATATGTCCATTTAACAGAGGGGGAGCAGATACAGGCCAATGGGGTGGCTTGAAATAATTTGGACCCATATGTTCAGAGAAAGCATCTGTTATAACTCTTCTCGCAAAGTCCAACACATAACTACTTTCTAAATTTGCAGCATGTCCATATGTGGTGAACACACCCTCATCATTGAACGATATGGCTGAAAAAAGAATTCTGGCTGCTGCAGCAAAACTCAGTTACAAAATTGTACATAGGGACCAAAGTCTGCCGGACTTAGCGTTTGCACCTTTTGACGGTAAAAGGGATGTAGATGTTCTTCGTGTATGGTTTGTCACACGCTATCACTAGCACGGGTGCTGGTAGATGTATCTTCTGCGGTTCTACGCAGAACATATTCCTTGTGTTGCACTGTGCGTGTAGTTCGTTCATCCTCAGTAGCTCTTGTTTACTTTGAAGATTCTACACTCTCGCAAATACCTACCGATGGACTGGAAAGTGCACTGATATGGTGAACATCTATTAGGATATCTTTCCCTTTATAGTGCTGCAGCTACTCATTATTTCTTGTTTCACCATAAATAAGATGCATATCAGCAAGTTCAGAGAAAGCGTAAAAGTTTTCTATGTTGCCTCACAGACAAATCTCCGCTTACCAAACATAGGAGCCTAGACAAAGCTGGTTATGGTTTTACCAATTAGAAATCACAGCAATTGTTTCATATTAAGCATCAGAAATTAACCATTATAAATAATTGAATCTATTATCTGCGAAACGTCAGTCTTTGTGATTTGTATTAGGCCACAGCAGAGGTTATAGAGCGGCCCCTCCTGAAAATATTACAACAAATGAGAACATCAGGTACTGCGAAACACACTTTAGAGTAGCATAAACGTTACACTTAAGTCACTTTTGACACACGGAACACAAACAAGTGATCCATCGAATCACCTTAAAACTGAACTGCTGAGTCCCATCTCACAACTGAACTGCACTGGCGCTGTCCACTGTTGACATCGAAACTAACAGAACTAAACTGTTCGAGCAAGAGCAACCCCTTATACAGGCTTCGCATACAAAGTGGAATGTTCTAGATAGGGAAGCAACTAGAACATGTCGAAAGGAATGTTCTGAACAAATAAGCGGCACATAATGGGCTATTGTTCGCACTGGCTATTGTTCCGACAGCCGGTAAAAGCCGTTTTTACCTTGCTTGGATTTAACACCGACTTATCAGCATGTGATGTAAATATGTTTAACTCCACAGAACTATATTATGTTTAGTTGTGGACCATACATTACCCATCTCAAACGTATATAATATCTTTATACTCTAAAATTATAGTTCCAACACTCTGTATATTACTGTATTCATTGTAATATTGTTTACCAGCTGGATAATTTTGTAAGCTACTCTTATAGCTCGCAATAACTGTCATATATGTATATTGTGGAAAAACTGGGAAATGATCGGAACTTAATCCTGGTATAGGCAGGGAATGTTCTTAATTAGAAATATTTTAAACTGATAATTTTCCTTTCCTGCGATGTATTCCCAATATTACAATTATATGTATTTGCTTGCTGTCGCATTAACATGTAATTTTCCCGGAACAAACCTCACCAACGCTCATGTATAATGAGAGCCTCTACGTAAATGCAACACCATGTTCTCGAGTAATGGCTCTTGGAGTTGTATTTGTATTGACGGAATTAACAAAATCCAACGCAGGCTATATGACTGAGATTCTAATAACAATTCTTAAACTTTGCAAATTTAACAATTACTGAAACATCCTTCCCAATGTTATAAACTGACCTGTTTAACAAATAACAATGCTGTTTAAAAATCCCTCTGCTTAGTTTTCTCCCGACTCGCTGACATTTCACAATTAACTAAATTTCGAAGTCTACTCACCAGAACAAGTTGCTTGAAAATTTGTAAAACGGCCGAAAAATGACGCATAGCCTTGGGCTATTCCAACCGCATGCTACCTCTCGGGGTCTGCCTTCCTTCTTCACACGTGATGTTCACGTTAACCTGGAGTAGTTCCAATTGTCACCAAGATTGGCAAAATATCAGCCAATAGTGTAATCCAGCTACTTCTGCTTCGCTGTCACGATCACGAATGCTGAACTGGGAGACGAAAGA
Organism: Deroplatys truncata; assembly: GCA_030765065.1. Classification (NCBI taxonomy): domain Eukaryota; kingdom Metazoa; phylum Arthropoda; class Insecta; order Mantodea; family Mantidae; genus Deroplatys; species Deroplatys truncata. The sequence continues at coordinate 210,973,970 of CM060978.1, read as the reverse complement.
TCCTACACAGTGCAATCTTGGTAGTTTGGTAGCTCTTAGAGAGGGAGGAGAAACTGGCTGAAATATAAAATGTGATTCGTCTGTCCACGCTACATTACACAGGTAGTAATGACTTCAAATTAAACTAGAAACGCTTATTTACAAAATATTGAAACTACAATCAAATATTTATTTCTAGTAACCAGTTTCGCAATGTAAATAAAGAAGAAGAAAACCGGAACCGTAAACTTAAGTAGTCCCCTTAGATACACTCACACTTGGAAAAACTGTAAAATTAGAACATGGAGTATTTCGAAAACGGCTGATAATACGAAAGCCTTGATTGGTCAGAAATTGTGTATTTTAATCAGCTCTACATTTTCCTATATTAGGGTTTTGTATATTAATAATGATTTCCTGGATATACAAAATTCATTCAAACTACGGAAACTTCACAGAGCATTCGTAGAGAATTCAAGATATAAATTGTGTTAATCACACAAATATCTTAATAATTTGGTAATTTGTTTAAAATGCTAGATAGAGCTATCTTTAGTAAATAAAAGTTAAAAGTTTTTAGATGCAAAGGATAGTTTTGAAGACGCTGAACTTAAATATCAAGATTTGTATTTATCCGACAGTTATGCCGTTCATACATGCATACTTCCGGTGAAATATCATTATGGAAGTTTGGGTGGAATGCAATACTTCCTCTGCGTATATAAGTAAGCAATGGAGAAATTAATAAACTCTTGCAAAATTCTAACAGCAAGAAATATCTTAGAAATATCAACGTCAATGAAAAATTTACCTGAAATAAATTGTGTTTCAGGTTATATTAAGCTCTTATTCTATTCTTCACATAAGTGATTTGCACCAGGTAAATTTTGTGAAATTTTAGTTTCACATACTTGAACTTAAATATCAAATTTATTTACAAACACATGTTTTGTTTTTTTTCTGTAAAACGACACAGAGACTTACTAGTATATCTGAAATTTCTGTGTCGCAAATTTTTGGCCCGGAAAATCATCCTAATTGAAATCGACAGAATAATACCTTGTCGACACAATACTTTCAAATAATAAGTCACTTTCGCTAAAAGGATCCGAATAACACGAATATTGTCACACAGAAGAAAGTGTCTCAAAGTAACAAAAAGGTCTGACAACGGGACTGCCAAATCCGAAAGAGGGGGAACAAGTATACTTTTGCTACCAGTAGTAAGGTCAACCGGATGTCTGCTGGTCCTTCTTGGAAAGAAAACAGGTATGAGCGGACTAAGAAATAGAAATACTCAGATAGCCTTTTACTATCTTTGTGAAGCCATTTTTTATTTTTATTTTCACAGGAGACTGGAGTTAGGAGTTGGAATACTCAGAAGGATGGGTTGCAATGACTGGAGTATAGCATCGCACGCAGGACATAATGAACATCTTGGCCTTCCAACGTGACGCCTATGAGGAAGTGATGGAGGGGAGATACGAAGTACGATCACATCCAGACGACGATGTGCGCTAGTAAGGACGTGGTATCCCTAACGTCTCCAAAATGATACCAATCTGAAACCGGCTAGTTATGCCTTAGCCACCGCAATCTGAGGTTCTGGGAATTACGACACATTCCCACAAAGGAAGGCGACCCACCAAGCACCAGAGAGAAGTCCTTCCATAGCGCAAATTCCACCTCCTGCCAAAACATACTAACTGCCATCACCTGATCTTACAGCTCTGAAACGGAAGAAAGGAAATGGGGACAGGGATGATGGATAGGAAATTCGTGGCTGAAGGGAACCACCCCAACATCCTCTGTCGGTCTGGGTGACTCACTTGTTTAGGCGGCGGCCTTCTGATCTCAAGGTCGCGGGTTCAAACCCGGACCAGACTGATGGTTTTTAAGTGTGCTTAAAAGCGACAGCCCCATGTCAGTAAATTTACCAGCAGATAAAGGAACCCTTGCGGGACAAAATTCCGGCACACGGCGGCGCTAATATGATTCTGGAGTTAACAAAATATTTTTAAATCCGCCTACCGACCCGGGGAAACCACGAAAAATCCCATAGTCCGAATGGCCAACCCGATCACAGGTGTTTATCAGCAGAAGATTAACGGTGCTTTATATGAAGAAAGATTCACTAGCACATAGCTACCAAGGAAACCTACTCGTGCCCCAATCTCTCGATAAATACTACAGGGTTTCGGAGCGGTGATGGCAAAAAGCGAACATCTCAAGTGGATGGAAGCTCATAGCATCGCATAATATGCCTGAAACTGTCAAGGCAGAGCTGTTCGAGCTTGTAGAAGTGCTCAGAGATCGGCATTATACAAGTTACTATCATACTGACCGAGTTGCAGTACAATATGGCCACATTGTATTGCGATTGACAACATACCATTCCGAGCTGAAACTGTGCTGATCTTGCTTGTACCCCCAAAAAAGCACCTGGAAGAGCCAAAGTTATGCCTACATGGAACGGTTTCTAAGTAATTAATTGAGTTTTTTTATTTATGGACGCACTTTAACTACTACGGTTCTTAGCGTCCCATTCTACACTACGTGATCAAAAGTATCCGGACACCTGGCTGAAAATGACGTACAAGTTCGTGGCGCCCTCCATCGGTAATGCTGGAAGCATTGATGACAGCGTTCACTCTCGCAGGTATACCTTCAATCAGGTGCTGGAAGGTTCCTTGGGAAATGGCAGCCCATTCTTCACGGAGTGTGGAACTGAGGAGAGTTATCGATGTAGGTCGGTGAGGCCTGGCATGAAGTCGGCGTTCCAAAATATCCCAAAGGTGTTCTATAGGATTCAAGTCAGGACTCTGTGAAGGCCAGTCCATTACAGGGATGTAATTGTCGTGTAACCACTCCGCCACAGCCCGTGCAGTATGAACAGATGCCCGATCAGGTTGAAAGATGCAATCGCCATCCCCGAATTGTTCTTCAACAGTGGGAAGCAAGAAGCTGCTTAAAATATAAATGTAGGTCTGCGCTGTGATCGTGCCACGCAAAACAACAAGGGGAGCAAGCCCCCTCCAGGAAAAACACGACCACACCATAACACCACCACCTCCGAATTTCACTGTTCGCACCACACACGCTGGCACATGACGTTCAGCGGGCAATCGCCATACCCACACCCTGTCATCGAATCGCCGTTATTCATCACTCCACACAACGTTTTGCCACTATTCAACCGTGTAATGTTGACGCTCCTTACACAAAGCGAGGCCTTGTTAGGAATTTTTTGCGTGATGTGTGGCTTATGAGCAGCCGCTCGACCATGAAATCCAAGGTTTCTCATCTCACACCTAACTGTCATAGTACTTGGAGTGGATTCTGATGCAGTTTGGAATTCCTGTGGGATGATCTGGATAGATGTCTGCCTATTACTCTTTACGATCCTTTTTAAATGTCGGTGGTCTCTGTCAGTCAACAGACGAGGTCGGCCTGTACGCTTTTGTGCTGTCCATGTCCCTTCACGTTTCCACTTCACTATCACATCAGAAACGGTGGACCTAGGGATGTTTAGGAGTGTGGAAATCTCGCGTACAGACTTCTGACACAAGTGACACCCAATCACCTGACCACGTTTGAAGTCCGTGAGTTTCACGGAGCGTCCCATTCTGCTGTTTCACGATGTCTAATAATTACTGAGGTCGCGGGTAATGAGTACCAGGCAGTAGGTGGCAGAACAATGCACCTAAGATGCAAAACGTATGTTTGTGGGGATGTCCGGATACTTTTGATCACATAGTGTATATTTGGCGTGAAAGACCGGTAATTTTGCTCAGAGGCCTCTTTGTCAGGCTTATGTTATTTTACGTGCCGTAAATCTACGACACGGGACCACCAGCTTTACTTCCCTTCTGAAGGAAGTCATGCTAAGGATTTTTACGGCCGAAAAAATCCATTGCCCTCCGCAGGGCTTGAACCCGCGACCTTGGGAACTAGAGGCTAGCACGGTGCTACTAGTCAACGGAGGACGACAGGTTTCTAAGTAAAGCATTTTCAGAGGTACATAGATGTCATTTATCCCCCAAGTCAAGGGCGTGGAAGATAAGATGTGGGTAACTGATGGTCATTGTGGAAAAGAATATGGTGGAACAAGTCCCAATAAATTTAGGAGGAAACAGCAGGAGTAACGATTATAGCGTTGACAAGAGATGAAGTAAAGATAGTGGAATGTCTGGCGTTGAAGAATTGCAGTAAAATATTTGTTGATTTCAAACGCAAACCAAAATACTTTAAATTTCTGTATATATTGTAAACAGAATAGCATTCAGTCGTGCGGGCCAAATTTAGTTCATAACTCTAAACACAAAACTTGAAGGTTTCAAACACAACAGAAAACTACTACCAGTCATAAATCTGTATAAACTGAGTAGGAGAGCTCTTAAATAACAACAGTTTACTTGCAAATATTCCTAAAAAAGCATTTTGCGAACTGATATTCATGTGAAGTGTAGGTGAAATGTTTTAAAAATTATAAATGTCCATTTTGTTTCACGAAGTGTAAACGGAGATCACGTTCCAAAGAAGTAGTAAAAATTATATTCCAGCTAAAATTAAACCTGCTTGCTTTCTGTCAAACATACGTTACAGGTCTAACAAAAATGAACTGTTTGCAAGGTGGTTATACTTTTACGAAATGTTTCTGCATACCATTTATTCTTAAAATTATAACCAGTAATTATCTTACCTAGAAGGCTATCGTGTTTACGCTGAACGTAAGGGTTCTATTGGAGGTAAAACACAGCTAGCGATTAAACTCTTTTTTTATCCCTTCAAATAACTACTTAGTATTACACATGCAGTTAATAAGTCACGTCTAGATAATACGATTCATACAAACCGCAGGTTTACATGAAAACCAATTCATTTTCTATAGCGTAAATCCCTTTACCATATTCACTCACCCCTTTGTCTAACTAGGACTAGTAAATAAATGTCGCACAAATGAAAAATCCGATTTGTTACACTCACATGACTTTCTCTACTCTTGTACAAACTATTTTTACAAACGCTTATTCTCCATATGCTTCATGTTAATCGAGATATCGAGATGTTAATCTTATTGCTAATTTTCTTGTAGATGCAAGGGGAATTGGTAGGCTTTAAGCGATAGTCAAATATTTTAAGAGCTGGTTGCTGTGTGGAGTATTCCATTCTCTTTTCATTACCAGGACAAAAAAAATCTGATGCGTTACACTCACATGCTTTTCTCTACTCTTGTACAAACTATTTTTACAAACGCTTATTCTCCATCTACTTCATGTTAATCGAGATAAACATTTGTAGACTATCTTATTGCTAATTTTCTTGTAGGTGTAAGCAATAGTGAAATCTTTTAACAGCTGGTTGCTATGTGGAGCATTGCATTCTCTTTGCATGTCCAGGACATAAAAAAATAAAGCATTTTTGGAAACATGTCCATGTGTATGTCTTCTGTGTCTGTGTGTGTGTCTGTCTGTGTGTCTGTGTGTCTGTCTGTCTGTCTGTCTGTCTGTGAACAGCATAATTCAAAAACGAAGAGTTGGATAAACACCAAACTTGGTATTTAGGTTCAATATGTTCCAGGGATGCGACATGAAAGTTTTTAAGTAAATCCCCCCACCCCTTACCACCGCTTACATGGAACATTTTTCGAAACTTTTTATTTTCTCAAAAACGGCACTAACGATTTTGATAAAAGTGTCATAATTTTAAGACATTTTTATGGCAAATAAAATGTATATCTTGAATTTTCTGGGGATGTCCCCAAAAGTTCTCTTCATACTGAACGACTTTTGCATAACTGGTAAACCGCAAGATATAGAGAAAATAAACATTTTTTTTGTAAAGTGATCCATTTCCGAGATATTACTTGTTGTTTCTTTGAATTTTCCAATACTTTTTCTCAACTGAGAATTCCTTGTTCTTTTTTTATGTTCTTGACATGCAAAGAGAATTATATTTTACACACAGTGACCAGTTCTAAAAATATTTGACTATCGCTTAAGGGCTACTATGTTCCCCTAGTTTTGTATTTGCAATACAGAAATACAGCAGCCTTTAAGTTTAGGCATGCATATCTCTTAATAACTGGCTGCCTTGTGCAGCACCATTTACTTTGCCACAGATTAGTACTCTTTGCATATCCAAGACAACAAAATCTGATGTGTTAAACTAACATGACTTTCTCTACCCTTGTATAAACTATTTTTACAAACGCTTATTCTCCATGTGCTTCATGTTAATTGAGATGTTAATCTTATTGCTAATTTTCTTGTAGATACAAGGGGAATTGGTAGGCTTTAAGCGATAGACAAATATTTTAAGAGCTGGTTCATATGTGGAGTATTCCATTCTCTTTGCATTACCAGGACGAAAAAAATGAATAACAAATTTCCATTTGAGAAAAAGTGTAAGTATTGTAAAATTTAAGTGAATAACAAGCAATATCTCGAAAATGGTTCACTCAACAAAATAATGTATATGACAAATTGTGTATTTTAACGCGATCTAATTTTTTGTGCAGTAAAATTTTGTCTATCTTTTGTGGTTTATCAGTTATGCAAAAGTCGTTCACAATGAAGAATACTTTTGGAGACATTCCCAGAAAATTCGAGATATACATTTCATTTGTCATGAAAATATCTTAAACATATGATATTTTAATCAAAATCATTAGAGCCGTTTTTCAGAAAACTAAAATGATACTGAACCTAAATACCAAGACTTGTTTATCCGACTGTTCGATTCTGAGTTATGCTGTTCACAGATAGACAGGCACACACACGGACATGTTTTCAAAAATCTGATGTGTTACACTCACATGACTTTCTCTACTCTTGTACAAACTATTTTTACAAACGCTTATTCTCCATGTGCTTCACGTTAATCGAGGTATCGAGAGGTTAATCTTATTGCTAATTTTCTTGTAGAAGGGGAATTGGTAGGTTTTAAGCGATAGTTGAATATTTTAAGAGCTGGTTGCTATGTGCATTATTCCATTCTCTTTGCATTACCAGGACAAACAAATGAATAACGAATTCCCATTTGAGAAAAGGAATAAGTATTGGAAAATTTAAGGCAATAACAAACAATGTATTGAAAATGCTTCACTCAACAAAAAAAATTATATGGCATAAATTGTGTATTTTAACGCGATATAAATTTTTTGTGTTGTAAAATTTTGTCTATTGCTTATGGTTTACCAGTTAAGCAAAAGTCGTTTACAATGAAGAATAGTTTTGGAGAAATTCCCAAAAAAATTCGAGATATACATTTCATTTGCCATGAAAATATCTTAAATATATGATATTTTAATCAAAATCGTCAGAGCCATTTTTGAGAAAATTAAAATTTTCGAAAAATGTTCCATGTAAAGACTAATCTGGCGTGGGGTAATTTTCTTGAAAACCTTCTTTTCGCATCTCTGGAAGATGCTTAACCTAAATATCAAGTTTGGTGTTTATCCGATTGTTCGTTTCCGAGTTATGCTGTTCACAGACACACAGACACACACACACACACACACACGGACATGTTTCCAAAAATGCTTTTTTGGATTCAGAGGGCTCAAAACATATATTTCCTGTGAAAGCTCGGTATCGAATTTTTGGGTGGAATACAATACTTCCCCTGCTTACTACACTCGTACGTAGTAGAGAAAGTAAACATACCTTTTTTGGATTCAGGAGGCCCCAAAACATGTATTTCCGGTGAAATCTCGGTATCGAATTTTTGGGTGGAATACAATACTTCCCCTACTTACTATATGTAGTAGAGAAAGTAAAAACTAACACAAACTTTAGTTTTACCTGGACCTGTATCCCCGGAGATATGGAAGCGGTATATAAAGTTCCTTCTAAAGTATCTTGTAATCACCTGGGCTACTAGTTAAACTACTGGTGTTGATCCGAATCTCAGTTTTATTAAAAAGTGTTTTATTGCTTTAACCTTTACCATGGTACTCTATGTTTGGAGCGATCTTGTCGTAGTATGTGACCACGTGATCGCTTACGCAGTCTGGACGCCGATGTTTTTTACCGTTGAGGTGGTGTCGGTATTTAACTTTCATCCTATGCTGTTGCAGATTATGTCTTCTTGGCCCTTGTTTACCTATTATGAAGCAGCGGCTATAGCGCAAGGTTTTTCGGAGGTCGCCAATCGGAGATAAACAAAGATATGTCGCGCTCTTCAGCGTAAAGACCGGAATTGTTATCGGCAGATAGCCACAATTTTCTGGAAGTTTCTTTCCCCTCGCCTCCGGAACCTGTTAGAAACTTCTGGAATGTTCTATAGAATATTCCGTTGGCTATATTAAGCCAGCGTTCTCGCGGGTTGAGTTAGTTGGTTGAGCGAGATAGCAAGTGCATTATCGGTGCACCACCCGAAAGAAGAGGCTACGTAACGAAGAAAGTGAAGAGACAGGGAAACTGAGTTAGTTCATATTAATGAAGTGATAGTGTGAACTAAGTGAAGTCCCACAGTGAAAGTTGAATCAAATTAAAACGGTGATAGTGATAACTGTGAGAAGTGACAGTTGAAAAGTGAACAATATCACACTATTTTTATCCGATTATTGGGTTTTGTGTGCAGATGAAGGTGAGATTTTGGCTTAGGTATACTGGCGTGGAACGCAGCTGTTTATGTTAGTACTGACAATTATAGCCCCACCTTTTGCCAGTGTGGCTTCCTATGATTTTCGTGTATAACAGCTCTAGACACCGGATTGGCTGGGTAAATTATCTCTTCCAAATTATGGCCGAAATGCTGAAGGGTAAAATTCAACTTCAACCTTGAATTTTCATGATGCACTGTTTTCTTTCTTATTTCTGACATATCTACTAGGAATTTTGAAACTATTAATGATAAATTTTATGCTATACGTAAACAAAATGAGTATTCCGATTTTATTTGTTTCTTTTATTCTGGCGTTTTTAATTATTTGGACAGTTTCAAATAGATATTAGTTCTAAATGTTTTTTGTTCAAATGTAGAAAATAAACTTTCAAATTATTAAAATAATTAATTGCTGTTAAACATGTTTATTTTAATAACAAACTATTGTTGTCGTTTATATATCTACTAATATAAATTTTTCTAACATAACCACTAATAATAATAATAATAATAATAATAATCATGATAATAATTATATATTTTCTAACATCACTTATAACCAGAGCTAGTATAAGTATGATTTGATTGCAATGTATGCAGGCAGCGTCTTTATATCGACAAGGCGGTGAGGGAATGGAGTGCCACAGGTAACCAGTAGCCTCAGGGATAGAACAGAACATAAACACAGAGCTCCCATAGAGAGACTCTACCTATCAATAACGTAAGAAAAACTATTACCTGTCAACCATGCACCTTGGGTCCATGTATTCCATACGACGTCACATGTACTAGGTAGGGTGGTAGTTAGGTTGATTCCTCGCTCAACAGATATTTGCCCTAGCTCTACTTATAACTTAACGCGATTTTAAAATAAACAGTCTTCACTACTTACAGGGCGCATATTACTTCGTAATACTTATTAGGCAATTCGTTACTGTAAAGATACTCTCCCTGTGGTATTGCACATCGCTGCTCAGCTGTTAATATCATACTCAAAACTTAACTACCGATGATCAACACTATTTTGCACACGTATGTGCAGTAGGATTCCCATTTGATTTGATTTCACTTGATTTTTAAGGGAGCTGTCGAAGATGCAAGGTACTTTAGCCATAGCCTTTTTGTGCTCCCAGTTACCTTCATAATTATAGTTGTATGCTTTCAAAAATATTTAAAACGTTTCCTATTATTGTATCATATTATACTCGAGCTCCTCCAGAGATTGTGTATCTGCGTCTTTCTTAATAATTACATTCCAGAAGAGGTGTTAGCAGTTTCTGCATATTGTTTGCATCGGCGGTAAAGAGGATTGCCGTCAAAAGAGTTTCATAGTCTGGGGATTTTTCCTGAAGGATACATGACTAGTAATTATAGCCATTAATTTCCTAACTTGTATGCGGTCGTTTAAAATTACAGATTTGTCCGGGTACATGTGTGTTGATTTGATTATTGGTTTTACGCAGTTTTTGGCCAGGGAAGGTGACCGTTCCTTGTTAGTCCATTGATAAAGTACAGTTGCAATAGTGGATTTTCTTGCTGATAAGACGGGTTCTGGTCCAAAAGGAGTCTACCTATTTGGATTCCTATACTTTACAGCTGAGTAGGTTTAAGAAAAAGTTAATTTTATTGCTTAGCAGCATACAGTTTTAAGATAGGATTTCCGCACGAAGAGGTTATGTGCTTCCTTGGTGGAAAGAATTCGAAGAGAGGTACCGTTAGCACGCTTTCAATTGAAGTAGATTGTTGCTTCACGTATGGAAAGTCAGTTTAAAGATGTATCATATTTCCACTGTTGGGGAACCGAACTTAAAGTAGTTGCAACCGCACGTATGGTACCCGGTAGCCTTCGTCCCAAATTTAAAAACATTAACTTTGTAATTTTGACTGTTTCTTTAAATATTATATATTTATGTTTGCCTCGCCATGGATTTCTTTGCAGGGAGTAGTGCGCCTAAGAATGTAGGCTTACACAGATTATAATGTTTACTTCACTACATTTATTAATCCTTGACACAATTTAAATAACACTTCACTGATATAGACAGCTGTAAGATTCTTTTATTAATTACTTGCACTTTTTAACACGTAAACTATTTTTGTCTCACACAAATACGTATTAAATTTCTCGAGAACGCATCTCGCATCCGGTTAGGAACATTGTCTACAACCAACGCGTCCAGTTATGAGCGCTGTCTACAAGCAACTGACTTTATTTCTACCGCCTAAATTTGTAAATTTCTGTATTTCAAGTCTCTGGTTGGCCATTCCTAATCCAACAGAATACTTTTATTTAACTTAAGCTTTTTTCTGGTTGTTAATTGGCTATTTTATAAACTGTCACAAAAATTACATTATTGTTGCTCTAAGAATGAAAGGTTACCTCATTGTTAGCAACTTTTAACCTATTATTCTCACAGCTCGTACATTATTAATTTATGTAATACATTTACATAACATTATTACACATGTATACAATAATATAAACATATACAGTGACTGTAATATACACTTTTTATATATTATTACATACGCATATTGCTTTAAGGCGGGCTGTTATTATATTTTATATTATATAATTTGACTAAAATCATTTATGTGTTAAAAATACTGCCTCACAATTCAGAATAAAATCGTCGAATCTGTGGAAAAAAAATAAGGAGACGAACAAAGATGGGGATATTCAACATTTAATCTCTTGCATATTGTAATAATGTAACAAGAAGACCACTGTTTATGAAGAAAAGCAGAAGCCATTTAGGTTTACGCAACTTAAAAATGGAACATATTTTAAACTGTTTCCTAATGTTTTAGTTAAACGATGACTTACTTGTAGACGCAGCTTCCATTTAAAGCAACAAATAAGTGAGGATAGTGTGAATAAATTGCAGGAAACGGAAGTGGTAATGTTTACAAATGTCCTGCGCAGCAGCGACCGACAACAAATGAGACCCATTTCGGTCTCTAGGCATTCCTTGGCTGCAGCACTCCCACGCAGTGAAAAGCTACTACATGACGTTCGTTCTCATTTCTAGAGGTCCTTAAAGTGCTCCAGCAAATAATGGCGTCCACCAAAATAAGCTTGAATGCGACGTGGCTCGAGAGCATAAAATGCTTCAAGATAATAAATGCGTTTCTGCAATTACATTCACGTATACCTCCATGGAAATTAGCCGCAGCATTTCAATACGAGTCCCTAGGAGAAATTAAGGTAAAGAGGGTATTGTTTAAACGATAGCTTTTCTGGTTAAATGTAACTTTAAGAAGAGCTATAGTGGCGTACGTAAGTAAACACTCACCCATTATACATTTTCATTTTAATGTGCACAGTGAATAAACACTATTACATCTTCGTGTTCCTACGTTTTATCAAATGTTTCATTTTACTTATGTTATAGTGTGTTTCAAAACTGAACTGGTTTTTAAAAAGGTTCATGCATGATTAGGATTAGTCAGTCGAAGGGGCCCTTAGCCATAGTGGGCCTTTTGTGCTTCCAACGTGACTGCTGGGGGTGAGGGAGGGAGGGAGAAATGAAGGGAGTCCCGAAGGGCGACTAGATCCGGACAATGATGCGCGCTAGCAAGGTCGGAGTCCCTAACGATTCCAGAATAACACAAATTCTAACGGCGGCGCCATCTTCAAACTGGGGGGTCAAAGAATGAAATGAGTATCTTCCAGGAAGGGTCCCCAGCCGGCCTGCCAAGCGCAAATTCCACCGTCCCGCCGAAACGCACCAATCGCCGTCACCTGATCCTACAACCCTGAAATATGTGAAGATGAAACAAATGAAAGGAAATTATGGTGACAGGAAATGGGCAGGAAATTGGTGGTAGAAGAGGAACCATCTCAGCATTCTCCTAGCCACCTGGGGAAACCACAAAAAGCTCAAGATCAGAGTGGCCTCCGGTGACCTCCCGAATGCGATCCTCACCGCTACCACAGACCCACCTTGCTCGGTGGAAATATGGAGGATCGTGCAAGGGAATAGAATATTCAAAACCCAGCGCTGTTAAAGCGACACGTGAATTGTTACACAGAGCTTTTAGGGGAATTCCCAAAAATGTTTGCACTGGATCGTTGAAAGGATCTCACGTATGAATTTGGAATTTCTGATATTCCTTCTCTCTCTCTCTCTCTCTCTCTCTCTCTCTATCCCTCTCTCTCTCACCACACACACACACACACACACATACACATGCCGAGCGCGGGGGTATTTGTTTTTCAAGTGAAGTCCCGATGTTGAATTTTTCGGTCGATTGAACTACTCCCCCTACTCATACTAGACAAATGATTTTTTGACGTTGCTACATAAGTAACTAAACTTTTTCTTTTAGTTTACCTTGACTTTGAATTTCAAGGGCTGTTAATCTCAAGAAATTTCTGGGCTTTCCATTCACTCATCAATTTAGACTTTCATCTTCTCCTTTTGCCAGTTCCAATGCTTCTAAAGCCCTTGCCCGAGTTTTAACTAACAACGATGGGAGCAAATCCTGTAATACCATTTATTGAACTTGCAGTAGACATTGCTTCCTCATATTCCATTCTTTCTTGTTTATTTACTTGTGCCTCGGATATTTACTTTCACAAGGGCTTTGGTTGTCGTAGCGCCCTGGGGTACGTAGCTTTGCTACAAGAGTTGAGTTGGAAAAACTTTTTCTTAAAACCACCACCAAACAATAGCGAACGGAACAAAAGGTCGACCAATACTGGCAGGCTACTGTTTCTCTTTTTCTCTCTGGTCTTGTCTGCCCATACCAACTACTCGTGAACTTAGCTTCTGAAATTAATTAAAGCCATTTGTCACGGCATTAGGTCCGCCGATCTCGGCGAGATGTGTAGGACCTTCTTAGCGCTGGGGGAGAGGCATAATTACTGTTGGGAAACAAAATTAATTCCATTAACATTTCATCGCCTGGATCTGGAGTTTACGTAAATCTCTTTAGATCGGAAAACCTTCCTATTAAACACCATCAGAGCTAGCCTGTTTGGTACATAACCCGGAATACACTTTTGATATAGTACTACTGTGAGAAATAAATAATTGAAATTCAGCTTTCATATCTTTTATTCAAAAACACAGCTTTCTAAATTCGTTTCTTACGCTTATCCGCCGCTATGACTTCCAATCATCCTACATGGTTGATTGCCTCTCCAATACCTATCTGGACTCTTTCTGAGTTTAAAGAACAAACATCAAACAAATCTAGCCCCACCCTCTGCCAGCACGATCCTATTCCTTGAGCATAATTCTAGTCATTGGATTGGCAGGGTACTTTACCTTCCCCAAAATATGACCGAACTTCCAAGGCACAACATTTCAAGCTTTCACTGGTAGAGTAACGTTAAGACAATGCTTCATTGAATTGTGGTTAAAAAATAAAATATATTGTGGCAGTTGCATTATTTTACATTAACTATAGCACGTTCTTGTAGTAACATTGATACAAGAGATAGAACACTGTAAAATAAGTTAGGTAATAAAGAATAATACCATGTCTTAAAAGCTGGGGAAGCACTCATGAAACCGTTAGGAAGATATTAAAATTCTATAGGCTTATTTGAATAGATCGCGCGGTGCTAGCTATGGTAGCAGGGGTGGGCGTAGAACTGAGTAGCAAAGAGTGCTTCCGTTAGCCAAACAGATTAATAGCAGCAGCTAAAGGGACAATATGTAACTACTACATTCTCCGGCCGGAGAATTATTTCTTCCTTCTGTTTTCTCAGGTATGTAAAATTATGATACATTGGAATGTCTGATTTTGTTCACAACATTTAGTTGAATCAAATGTAAATTCTGAGTGTTTTGAGACGATTCCTGGTACTATGTGGATCCTTTGTTTACATTTTCCCTATCTTTGGCTATGTCTCTAGTGATGCCCGCGAGATAAGTGAAATGAAGCTATCTAAAAAATAGTGGATATCATGGCAATATAATAAAATCTGATGTGTTACACTCACATAACTTTCTCTACTCTTGTACAAACTATTTTTACAAACTCTTATTCTCCATCTATTTAATATTAATCGAGATAAACATTTGCAGAAACGATCTTTTGATATGCAAAGAGAATTACATTTTACACATAGCGACCAGTTCTAAAAATATTTGACTATCGCTTAAGGCGTACTATGTTCCCCTTTTTTGTATTTGCAAGAGCAATATAGAAATACAGTAGCCTTTAAGTACATACATATCTCTTAATAGCCGGTTGCTAGGTGCAGCACCATTCCCTTTGCCATAGATTAATACTCTTTGCATATCCAAGACACAAAAATGAATAACGAATTCCCATTTAAGAAAATAAGTATTGAAAAATTTAAGGGAATAACAAGCAATATCTCGAAAATGGTTCACTCAACAAAAAAAAATATATGACATAAATTGTGTATTTTAACGCGATCTACATTTTGTGTATAGTAAAATTTTGTCTATCTCTTATGGTTTACCAGTTATGCAAAAGTCGTTCACAATGAAGAATGTTTTTGGAGACATTCCCAGAAAATTCAAGATATACATTTTATTTGTCTCTAAAGTATCTTAAACATATGATATTTTAATCAAAATCGTTAGAGCCATTTTCGAGAAAATTAAAGTTTTCAAAAAATGTTCCATGTAAAGGGTAGTCTGGGGTGGGGGATTTTGTTTAAAACTTTCGTGTAGCATCTCTGAAAGGTACTGAACCTAAATACCAAGTTTGGTGTTTATCCGACTGTTCGTTTCTGAGTTATGTTGTTCACAGACACACACACACACACACGGACATGTTTCCAAAAATGCTTTTTTTTGGATTCAGGGGGTCTCAAAGCATATATTTTCGGTGAAATTTCGGTATCGAATTTTTGGGTGGAATACAATACTTCCCCTACTTACTATACGTAGTAGAGAAAGTAATAAACGTAAAAATACATACAAAGGTTATGAACTTCTTGTTCCTTTAGTTCACTTAAACCTTGCATTTTCATGCTACACTGCCGTTTTCTTAATGTCCGTTTGTTAGTTCGATGGCGGCAATAACTTTAACCTTCGTCTGCATATTGATGATGAAACATGTTGTAACTGTCGTCCAGTTTAAAGAAAAATACAAATAATTCATCCTGTAGAAGGCCGAATTATGTTGTATTGGTTTTAGTCTTTCCCCGTGTACGAATAGTAGTTTCAAAGAGGCGGTATCCGAATCTCCGCTAAATTTTACAGTAATTTATTTTTATTTTTAAATTTATTATTGTTATTAATAATAATATTGTGTTGTACTTTTCATACAGGGTGATTTATGAAGAACTTACATATTCATTTTTACTTTCTCTACTACGTATAGTAAGTAGGGGAAGTATTGCATTCCACCCAAAAATTCGATACCGAGATTTCACCGGAAATACATGTTTTGAGACCTCCTGAATCCAAAAAAAGCATTTTTGGAAACATGTCCGTGTGTGTCTGTGTGTGTGTGTGTCTGTGTGTCTGTGTGTCTGTGTGTCTGTGAACAGCATAACTCAAAAACGAAGAGTCGGATAAACACCAAACTTGGTATTTAGGTTCTATATCTTTCAGAGATGCGACACGAAGGTTTTCAAGAAAATCCCCCCACCCCAGACTACCCTTTATATGGAACATTTTTCGAAAATTTTAATTTTCTCAAAATCGGCTCTAACGATTTTGATTAAAATATCATATGTTTAAGATATTGTCATGACAAATAAAATGTATATCTCCAATTTTCTGGGAATGTCTCCAAAAGTATTCTTCGTTATGAACGACTTTTTCATAACTGGTAAACCATAAGAGATAGACAAACTTTTACTACACGAAAAATGTAGATCGCGTTAAAATACACAATTTATGTCATATACATTTCTTTTGTTGAGTGAACCGTTTGCGAGATATTGCTTGTTATTCCCTTAAATTTTCCAATACTTATACTTTTTATCAAATTCGTTATTCATTTTTTTATGTCCTGGACATGCAAAGAGAATGGAATGCGCCACATAGCAACCAGCGTTAAAATATTTGACTATCGCTTAAAACCTACCATATTCCCCTTGCATCTACAAGAAAATTATCAATAAGATTGACATCTCGATATCTCCATTAACATGAAGTATATGGAGAATAAGCGTTTGTAAAAATAGTTTGTACAAGAGTAGAGAAAGTCATGTGAGTGTAACACATCAGATTTTTTTAATTATTCTGTTCGAAATTCACTCAATGTCCCAATTTTAGCACCAAATTAAGGAGAATGTTCTGGAGTTACCTGTCCCTTAGATGCGCAGATGTTCATGTTTTATTCGTAATTGTTAATTTTATTTCGGCAACTGTTTTTGAGATTTTGTTCTAGTCAACGTGAAAATGGAGTACACATTAAATGAACAGCTTCCTTGTAAAGCAATACTGGATTACGAATTCAATTACAGCTACTCAAAGGGCATACCATCGAGAATTTGGTGCTCAGAATCCTCCCCAAAGTACTGGGACTGGTAAACAAATTGGAAACAATTGGATCTCTGGTGAGTGAAAAAGGCAAAACTTGTTCATCTAGGCTTCCCACGGTTGTTGTTGACGTAAGAGCACGACTGATCATTCACCCAAAAAATCGTTAAGACGTTTGTCGCAGGAGACAGGGTACAGCTACTTAATGTGTCAGAGAGCTGTGAAAAGTGCAGGCCTAAAGCCGTATAGGATTACGGTTGTCCATGAGTTACAAGAACCAGATAAGAATAGACGACTGAATTATTGTCATTGGTTCAAGCGTTCATTATGCAAAATCCTGCCATATTGTCCATCACATGGTTCACAGATGAACCATGGTTCCATTTATCCGGCTATGAGAACTCAAAAATCTCACGCTATTGGGCCAGCGAAAATCCACATGCTATTCATGAAGCACCGTGCACTCGGTGAAAATCGGAGTTTGGTGCACAATATCCGCACAGAGAATAGCGGCACCAATTTTTTATTAAAACAATGTGAACACTGAAGATACCGATGGATTTTCATGTAGTTTTCTGAGCAACTAGGCGATGTAGAGGTGAGTCAAGGATATTTTCAGCAGGACGGGGCTACATGCCATACATCAAGTGAATCCATGGCACTAATTGCAAGTTTCTTTGACGACCGTATAATTTCCAAAAACTTGTGACCACCGACATCTCCGGATTTGACTTCGCCGGACTTCTTTCTATGGGGTTACTTAAAACACAGGGTTTATGCCACACGTCCCCAGACATTGGACGTGAAGCATAACTTACACAGGAGATTCAAGCTATTGACAACACAGTCCTCCAACGAGTGGCCAGTAACACGGAACGACGTGTTGAGTTGTGCTTTATGCAGGATGGAGAACATTTTCAACATTTTCATTAGAGATAAATAATCTCCCAAAATTCCTCTGCATTTTGGTATAATAAGTTGTCGCTAGCATATCTCGTTTTGAAACAATTAAAGAAATAAATAAATGAGTCAGTTCTTCATAAATCACATTGCAGTTAATTTCATATCGGTTATATCGTTTATTGATTATTTTTGTGCCCCTGAATTGTTTTTCAGATGAGTATTAGTGAAAACTTCTCGGAGGGAAAACACAATTGCGATCTAGGGGAATGGGCACATTTTATGCACGTCTGTGTCCTACCCAAGCCGTCTATAAGCGCCCGATACCACCTCTAACTCTAGTATGAGAAGGGAGTGAAGAAGTTGACTAGCAACACACAATAGTGTTATTATCTACTTATGACGTTTAATTTCAAAATCTCATTTTCCAAACTTGTAAAAAAGGCTGAAATAGACTACTTACTCAGTTTGAATTAGCATTCCTGTATATTGAAATTCATGTTGGTTGTTTCAGATTGTTATGTTGTTTTGTTAATTGGTTTTCAAAATCACAGATTTTCGAAACCATCTTTGTCCAGTAAGAGACAAAGATAATTTTACGCAACTTCCCTCACTATTGTCCGAAGCGCACACAAGGGAGGGTAGGGACTGTGCAGAGAGAGAGGGAGATAGTACAGAGTGAAGAAGTTATTTGTTGTGTTGTTATTTCTATTGTTGTTTTGCCAGACGTTGGGTGCCAATTTGAAGTTGGTTGTTGCTTCACGTATGGAAAGCCGATTTGAAGTAATTGTATTGTAGTTCTTATGTTGGGGAGCCGAACTTTAAGTAGTTGCAACCGCACGTATGGTAAAAAGTTTCCGGTAGCCTTTGCCCCAAATGTACTTTCCGGTGGCCTTTGCCCCAATTGTTTAAAAAACATTAACTTTGTAATTTTTACTGTTTCTTTAAATATTATATATTTATGTTTTCCTCGGCTGCGTCGGTATTTATATTTTTTAGGGACATGAATATCTTAACAGGGAGTGATGCGACTGAAGAATGTAGGCTTACACAGATTATAATTTTACTTCCCTCCTTTTATTAATGCTTGACACGATTTAAATAACATTTCACTGTTATAGAGAGCTGTGAGAGTTTTTTTATTAATTACTTGCACTTTTTAACACGTAAACTATTTTTCGTCTCACACTGAATACGTATTAAATTTCTCGAGGACGCATCTCGCGTACAGTTAGGAACACTGTCTACAACCAACTGACTTCTGAATTTGTAAATTTTGCTATATTTCAATTTCTGATTGGCTAATCCTACTCCAATAGAATATCTTCATTTAACTAAAGCTTTTTCTGGTTGTTGATTGACTATATATAAACTATCAAAATTTACATTATTGTTGCTCCAATAATGACAGTAGCATTATTAAACTTTTTTACTCATTATTACCTCAAGATTACCTCATTGTTAGCAACTTTTAACCTATTATTCTCACAGCTCCTACATTATTAAATTATGTAATAAATTCACATAACATTATTGCACATGTATACAGTAATATAAACATATACAGTGACTGTAATATACACTTTTTATATACTGTTACACACATATATTGCTTTAAGGCGGGCTGTTATTGAATTTATATATTATATAATTAGACTGAAATCATTTAAGTGTCAAAAATACTGCCTCAAGAGATAGTATATTGTCTCTTTCCATCATCACCGCTCGCTATGTACTGGCAGGTCACATTCTCAGACAAAGCCACTGCACAACCTGCACTGAATTACCTTCGCGTAAGCTCCCGACTCTTTAGAATGAGTGGCTAGGATTGGTTACTGCATTAAAGTGCAGTTTTTTCTCCCCCTCACTTCTCTCACTCTTTCGCTCCCGCTCCTCTTCTGCATTCCTCTTCCTCTCCCCCCCCCATTCTTTCTTTTTATGCAATGTAATGCCACGTAATATTTTGAAAATCTGCCTTTTCTATGGTGATGACAAAAAGTAAAATGTAAGTACAAATTTAATATAATACAAACATGTACCTGTTGCTTATGCTTATTATACTGTATTTCAAGAAAGAAAGATATAAAAGATGCAGAATTGTGTGTTTAACTGGCTATATACATGAATAAATGAAAGGCTGATCCTATCAGATTGTGTAAAAACAAATCTTACAAAAATTTTCTATTCCTCTTTTTCTTCTTGACCTGAAGGATTAGGCATTCCACTTGTTCCGTTTTCGCATTCTTCACTTTACTCCTATCTTTTTCTGGAGCGTCCGGTGTCTCTTTTTCCTGAAGGTTTATATTTATTAATTAAAAGTGGTATTCTTTCTTGACTCGTACGGTTCATGTGCTCTTTCTAATTATGTTTAGTTTCTTCAATTTTATCATACAATGTATAGGTATTCATTTACTTTGTAATTTTATTCATATTTTATTAAGTCTACTCTAGTGCATCCTTTAGTTCTCCGTAAAAATCCAGTTTCAGTTGTCTGAATTTTACTTTTGTCCTTTTCTTTTATTATCCACAATCCCCTGCCATGCATGAGCACAGGAACGGTCATGGTCTTGTAGAACTTCAGTTTTGTTTCTTTCCTTGTTCTATTTTGTGGAGTCCTTGTTATGGTTCCACATATTTATTCAAACTTATTTATCATATTTTATATATCTCTGTCGACATTGAAACTTACAACAATCCAAGTAATTAAAATTTACGACTTGTTCCAGAATATAAATGAACATTTACATAATGTAAAACCGAAATACATTATAATTTATACTCTCAAAGTGGACACATTTACTAGACATTATTTTAATAACCTGTCCAATCTCAATTCTTGTCCAGTACCTGATTTAGCCGCCTAGACACTGAATCATTTAGGCTCTAAACGCAAATGTTTCCATATTTCGTGATAGTGCTCCCAGAGGGCGATCTTGATATAGGGGCTGGAGGCCAGTAGAATGACTCCCAAAATTGGAGTGACGCATAGATGGAAGCGAGTGTACTGTAATCTGGTTCGGGGGTTCTTCTCTTGTCTAAACCTAGTCATGGCACAGAGCAATCTCGCTTGAAACTTGCACTCTTTTGCCAGACTTGTGAATCAGTTTCACACTACTTGGTTCAAGCATCCCGTATATGTGCAAAATATGCGTTGTTAGATATGCTATACATTTAGTATCTATAGGAAATTTATTATATTAAATCCGGCCATTCTCCGAAGTGTTTATAAAAGCTCTGTCGTTGCACAGTTTTGTTTATTTTTCATAACTTTCCTTTACCAAATTCGTTTAAACGCTGAAACCACACCATTTATTGTCAAAGCTGAACTATGTATTAGTAAAACCACTTTAATATCAACAATTAATTAATTTAATTATTATCTACCGATTATTATATATTATGCTAAGTGGCACGTAATGAATGTCTTGAATTTGAATCCCATATGTTACGTTTAAACTATGAACAGACTGTAATGTTTATGTTGATATTTGCCTACGATACAGAACAATGTAATTGTCATCATTACAACACAAACTTAAGCTATTAAAAAGTAGGAATGTTACATTTCAAACGTTTATCAGTGTCATGTAATTGCATTTTTATGAGCCAACCAGTCTTAGTATGTTTCAATGCAGCCTTGCGTAGGGTAAAAAAGTGGATTGATGATATATTTGTAACTTTTACATACATTATTAAAAATTTATTCATAGTTATACTCAGCCTAAATTCAAGAACATTTATGTTTGAATTTATCCTTATATTATGGATGTGAACTGCATTCCTCTTTGTAACTAAGTATAGATATGTTGTCTTTAATTCATGACCAGCTATTACGAAAATCTCAGCAAAGGATAATAAATAACTAGCTGACCAAGCCTCTATCGTCTGGTGTTTAAGAAAACAAAACGATTTATGACATTCAGAAATTCGTAATTAGGGTGCAATATAATTTAGATGTGCAATTTACTGTCAAATTTCCATTAATTCTCTAAAAAACTGAATTTTATTTATGAACGCTCTTTAATTTCTGTGATCCTTAGCGTCACATTCTATATAGGGCGTGAAAAACCGGTAATTTTGCTTAGAGGCCTCTTGAGGTTTTTTACGTGCTGTAAATCTACGACACGGGGCCGCCGGCTTTATTTCCCTTCTGAAGGAAGCCATGCTAAGGATTTTTACACCCGAAAAAATCCATCGTCCTCAGCCGGGTTTGAACGCGATTTCGGGAACTAGATGCTAGGATGGTCCATTAATTCTATGGGAGTATGTTTCTAAGATAGCAAAAATGAGAGTTTTTCTGTCTTAATTAGAAATACCTGAACTTATAATTCAATTGTATTTATGTAAATTCAACAGAATATATTTGGAAGAGGAATGTAAACGATGGGCCATAAGGAATGGAACAGTTCTTCCATTGCTTTTTTCCAAGGTTTTTATTTATTAAAATACCCATTTAACTAGCCACCGTTACACATTTCCTCATGATTTAGGAATTTACACTTTGGAACATAAAACACACATTAACCAACGAAGATTGTTTCCACCTTTTTATTAAAGAGAAAGAACGCAATTACTTGCCGTATTTGAAATATCACATGAAAGCTAGTCACCGTTGTTTTTCTTCCAACAACTGTTTTGATTGTACCCTTCTCGGGCTAGCAACCACTGCGAAGGTGTCATTGCGCTTCTCATTTGGACGATGGCTAACAAGGGAATGGCACTATGGTTGTCGCTGATTACAAAATCATGGTATGCTTGGATAGAGGATCATTTATCCACAATTTGAACTGCTATGGACAACAGGTGTAGTACCCAGAGACCTTTTTATGGGCATAATGCTTCATAACGTATGTGTATTTGGAGAACTCCATTACGATTTTTTACGATTATTTTGTATTCCAGGTACTGGCAAAAAAGTGATTAAACCTTAATCGATAGTGTCTCATTGCCAACGCACTGCAATTATTGTGAACCTAGAATTTGCTTGTAGTAGTGAAGTTGTTGACTGACTTCTTCGGTTCATTAGTAGTCGTGAATCTTATCGCATTTGAGCACATTAAAAAGGATGCTTGAAGATGTCATCCTCATTATTAAAGCTGTCGCTGCAATACTTATTGATTACGTATTATCTGATGGAGAAGAGGAGAGGATAGTAAGCGCCTTTAGAGATGTAACAGATGATCCAACTTATACAAACCACAGACATCATTCAGATGCCAGCATGAACCATCACCAAAGAGACGGAAATCCAAATTTCCACTGGCGGAAGCATACAAATTCTGGACCACGCAACCGAGGGTTACAGATGGCAAATCCTAGCCTTCTCAATGGTGTCTTCCAGGCTTGAGTGTTGACTGTTCCCCTAGAGTTAATTTAAATATTGTTGGAAGCCCAAAAGAGAAGATTGAAGGCGTCCCTATAATACAATAGTAAATATCTGCAACAGCAACTGAACATGGGATTATTTGGATGCTTCCTTTAGATGCGTGCAAGAAATGCGATTATACATGACTGGACAATTAGACTATGGGCAATGCAAACAAACAACGCATTGACTTCCACAATCATTTCAACTTTAAGGAATCTGAATAATGGATCATTTGAGAAAAGTTACAAAATTGTTTCGCCGGAAAGTAACGCACAAGAAAGAAAATCGCAGCTGTCGGAGCCTATATCCCTTCAAGAAGCCATTGCAAAGTATAATCGCTCAAAAGACGCAACGTTATTCTGATATAGGCTCCAAGAGTATTTCACATAATACTGTCTCTGCCAGCGTTCTTCGAGTTCTATAACTTCGTCATTTATATCCCATAGCACCTAAAACTTTGTCATATACATTACTCCTTCTGGACTGTCGAACAAACACTGTGCAACTAGCGACAACGGTCCATACCATTTCCTTGTAGTGTACGCGGGGCAGAAGTAAGGTATTCTTAGAATATTTAAATCAGTGGCACACACATTTGCCCATTTCATGCCATTATTAGTCTTGAAAATCTATGCACGCCCCGCTTTACATGACAATAATTGCCACATTATGTGGCCAAAAAGGTTAAAATTGCATATAAAAAGCGTGTTTCTCAAAACTGCATTTATAGCACATTGCAGCAAGGAGTATCTCCCAGAAATGTTCAGCGATGCTACATCAAATGAAAATACTGGATATTTGTGCTAGTGCGAATCCAATGACCTCTTCAAGTTCTGTGGTGCACCAACAGAGCCATATTTTAAATTGCTGTGATGATAATGCATGATGGCGTTAATAGATGGCACTGATGATAATGTAAACAAATTATGGCGAGTTTTATGTGCCTCCACGGGCATCAGGTCTCTCGAGGAAGGGAGAGGAAAACTTTCTGCAGTTCTTGCTAGACCGTTTGTTTCATTAGCGTTTTGGATGTTTGTTCAAGTCCGCACAATAAACATTACGCCTCCTAGCTCCCAGGGAATTCCACAAGCTCACTGTGGCAAACAGCAGAATAACGTTAAAAAGTATGAAAAGAAAACAGAACAACTGAACACCGAATATCATAATTTGTGTTTTGTAGTTAGATGTTGTTTTATGCATTATGCGTTGCAACAAGCAATGCAGCTTATTCCCATTCTGGTTTTCCTGGTGTAAAGTGGGCCACTCTGGTGCCCAGCACTGTAGTATCCAGGTAGTTGTAACAGAAATACGCCTGTAGGTATTTTAATCTACTAATGCGAAATAACTTGCATGAGGCAATGCATCAATGAAACCTGGACAAATATTTATAATTTATTTTGTGTTTAATGGTGTTATATTGTACTTACATGCTATAATCTTGTTTCCTTAATAAGCGTCATTTTTAAACCACCATACTGTCGTTTAAGGGGGGGGGGGTAATGGCGAAAATTGCCTTAAATGGCACTTTAGTTTTTTGCATACTCTAATTAATTGCAATTTCGTCTTTAATTTTATATATCTTTTATAATTGTAGTCTGTCTTATATTTTAATTTATTTTTAAAAACTGGTACTACATCTGCAAATCTGTAATGTGAATTCTACATCACTTCACAGGCAAAAATCGAAGGCAAACACATTTTGCAGGAGAGAAGTAAACTTCAGCCTATCTTTTAAAGAAGTGCTGTTCTGCAGTTTGCTACTATTGTTAAGTAAGACAGCTTCTGTCACCAAGTCATGTGGTTTCTTTCTATGCAAATATGTGCGAGTTTGTTTTCTCCATTTGTACTTTGAACACCTCTTTCTGTAAATGATATTTTCTAATTTAAATGGCCTATTTTCTCATACACTACTAAAGATGGCTAAATTAAATGTAGAATGATAAAAATAACCACCAAATGATGTGAATATGCTTTGGCGTTAATAACATGGTTATTTTAAAAAAATCTGGTGAGTTGCATTCATATGACTTTTCTCTACCCTCTATAGCTTACTAGTGGGTATTCAAATTATTCTTAGGAAAATAAATTTTCGTATCTACTTTATTTTAATCAGATAAACTTTTCCGGAAGTAGCTGCATTATGCATTTCGTTACAGACGCAAAGGGAACAGCGATAGTCAAATGTTTCAGAACTCTGCCCTAGCCTTAAAATTCCGTATTCTTTCCATGACATCGCAAGAAACAACTGAAAATCGACAGCACTGTAAAAATATGACTAATTATTCAACAATTCGAACCATTAATAACGGATATCTCTGATATAAAGGAAATTATGATACCAATAAATAGTTATTTTAAATAAATTGTGTCTTAAAAAGATCTAAATCTCTTGTATAGTACGTTTTCGTCCATCCCTTAACGCCTACAAGTTATACAAAATTCCTTCCAAATCAAGAAGACCTGAAAGGTTATTCCCAAAAAATTCAAGATATACATGTTATTTGTCCTGTAAATATTTTTAATATGCGACATTTTAATCAAAATCGTTAGATTCGTTTTTTTAGAAAAACAAAAATTTCGAAAAATCCTCCATTTAAAGGGTATTTCAGAGTGGAACGATTTTTTTTTAAAATCTTCGTGTTACATCTTTGGAAGATACTGAACCTAAACACCAGGTTTGGTATCTATCCGACTTTTCGTTTTTGCGTTATGCTGTTCATACAGACACACAGAAACTTTTCCAAAAATGATTTTTTTTATTTAGGGACCTCAAAACACGTATTTACGGCGAAACCTCGGTATCGAATTTTTGGGTGGAATGCAATACTTCTCTACCTATTGGGTGGTAGAGAAAGTAAAACACGTTGATAAATTTGATTAAAATTTTGAATCAATATCTTTCTTAATAAACAAATTTATTGTATAAAAGTATATCATATGCTTAGAAGGCAGGCATCTCTGATATCTTAAATACTTTGAGATAATGATAATGAATTTACCAGATTTAACGTTGGCAGGAATTTTAATCCTCCCCTAAATAACTGCATGTCATTTAGCTAAAATGTAGTCAATGCAATGGGTTTAAACTCCATAAATAAAGAAAAACTTTTTTTAGAAGTTTTATGGCTACATATGCAAATTTAGGTTTACAAGATAGAGCCTCACCGTTAATAGAACAAATTATATATTTTCATGATCACTCTATGTTTATTATATTTTAGAATTGTTTACTTTTCAAATTGCCCTGTACCGCAGTTTCTGAATGAAATTCATGAAATTTTCAAAGTAATTGAGGATTATAAGGAACTCAAAAGGTATGTACTTGTTAAAAAATAATAGACATTTCATTTGCAAATAAGCAACGTTCATAATTCTTGTAGCTAAAACTGAAAAATTCACCACCACACAAAATAATTTCTTTTTCCTTCACTAATTAAAGTTAATCAATAGCTGCACAATAATTTATTTATATTATTTTGCAATAAAAATGTACAACTCTGGAACCAAATGGTTGATCGTGCAAACAGGGGGACATAACTAACAACATCATTAAGCATGCAAAACTAATCATTAAAACTTATAGATTACCGGGAGCATTTAGGAAAATCAAAAAATGAAGACGTTATTTCAATTTTAACAAGTTACAATTTTAATAACCAAAAGATATGTTACCTTAAAATACATGTTAAATCCGGTACAAAAACATCGTCAACTCAACCGCCTCCTCATTACGAGGCAAGTGCCACGAGCACACTACTCTGTTTAACTCTACCCTGGTTCACTAGCTAAAGCGGTCGAATCATACCATAACAGTTGTTTTAACATCACTTATCTCCATCCTTACTTCCAGCCAATCCGTCATTCAACTACTCGTAGGTTCTGGAAAGTACTACAAAGAGTTACTGGAGAGAGCCTCGCGCCACACTTGGGTTGATCCTTCCGGTCAGCGCCTACCAACCTACTCCAAGAGGGTCGCCCTAAGTCAGGCCTGCCAAACTTAACCCGCAGTGCTCGGCACAATATTATTAGATATGTTTTAATTTTACATGAAATTTTAATAAGAGTAGCTCATAAATAAGCATAATTACATTTTAGTGCAAGTCAAATTAAATCAATTTGCAGGGATCTACTCGCACACTCCAAAATATCGCATACAAAATCCAAACGAGACGTTCAATAATCTAATCTGGACCAGAATAAACAAGAATGCATTTATTGAGTAATAAGACATTAAAACTAAGCGTGCTGAAAACTTTTCTCTCCTTCAATATGGAGAATATTGGAAGAGCCAAAGTCCTGCAGCAAATGGGAATTCACTCGCGTATCAACATATTGCAACAAACCGAGGCGATGGATGCTGTAATATTCAAAGATGCGGAGCAGATGAACAAGGATGAAAGAAAAAAGAGGATACATTTAAAATGGAAGAAGGAAGACCATAATGGGCCTCATTATAAATTTACAAAAAGTAAAGTTATTTTATACTTAGACTTTAACGTCATTTTTCTCGCTTCTATATTTTGTAACCAGGTTTTGTTAGTGTAAAAATGTTTAAACCTAGAATCTTTAAATGGCTATCTAATAAATGTAAGGAATTAATGTTTAAAGGAAAACTTAGGCTTTAAAAATATTAACTTGTGAATCGTATGCTAATTTTTACTTTATTACATATCTAGTAGATATAGAAGGTTATGCCTTCCGTCTCCTAATTTTCTTATCGAAATTTTAACAGAAATACATGTTTTAAGGTCTCGAATACAAAAAGGGCATGTTTTAGAAAACGCTGCCCTGTGAGTGTGTATGTGACAGAGAGAGAGAGATAGAGACAGAGATAAATACCTAACTTGGTATTTAGCTCAGTATCTTCCAAACAATGCGGCAGTAAGGTTTTCTGCAACTCCCCTCCCGAAACAACCCTTTACTTGGAACATTTTTCGATATTTTTTATTTTGCTATTAACGATTTCAACGATTTTGATTAAAATATCGTATATTTAGGATATTTACAGACAAATAAATATATCTTGAATTTACTTCAGAATAGCCTGTGAAGTCCTGTTCATGCGGAAGGCATTTTGTATACTTTTGTGGAACAGACAATCCAAAAGAGACAGGCGATGGCTTAGTACTACACAAAAACGTAGAGTTTCATAAAATACACAATTTAATTTAAATAACTTACAACCATTTACGAGATATACGCTGTTATTGGTTTGAATTATAAAGGATCTTTCAACAAGAGTGTCCTATCTTTAACATGTTATTGAGCTACAGCAGTTATTTTATCATGTGGTTACAGTTGTTATTGACAAATAGCCATAGAACGTCACAGTATTCAGCAACGCGTAGAAATTGTGAAAATTTATTATCAAAATGGATCATCTGTTCGCCAAATCGTCCGTGTATTGCGTGAAGTTTACGGCGTGCATAATCGTCCCTGTGAGAGAACGATTGGGCGTTTGTTCGATAAATATTAAGGAAGTGGTTCTGTCAGCGATCAAAGAACGCCTGTATGTAATCGACGTAAGCGCTCCAACGAAAAAATAGGCGCCGTTTGTGAGAGTGTACGCGAGAACGGAAACAAATCAATTGCTTGTTGAGCGCAAGAATTGGGGCTTTCGCCGACCACAATTTGGCGAATTCTGCATCCGGACTTTACGTTTCACGCTTAAAAAAATGGTGCTAACACAAGAACTAAAGCCCAACGGCCATAGGTTGCGGCGTGTATTCGCTGACTGGGCTATGGAGCAATTGAAAGCTGACCCGGATTTTTGTCGAAAAATCATCTTCAGCAACGAAGCCCACTTTTGGATGGATGGTTGTGTTAACAAACAAGATTGCCGCTATTGGAGCAATCCAATGCAGATTCAAGAACGGCCACTTCATCCCCATAAGGTTACTGTGCGGTGTGGATTTTGGTATGGTGGTATCATTGGTCCATATTTTTTCCAAGATAAAGATGAAGCTCTGTCAATGGAGAAAGATACCGGGCTCTTATAAGTATTTTTGGCCTCAATTGGATGATATGTATCTCAGAAACATCTGGTTCCAGCAAGATTGTGCCACATGTCATAATGCTCTCGAAACAATTGATCTTTTGAAAGGGAAGTTCAGAGGTTTCATCATTTTCCGTGGTGGTGATGTTAACTGGTCCCCGTGGTCAGTGATTTAACCCGTTGTATTACTTCTTGTGGGGTTATGTTAAATCTCGAGTTTATGTCAACAAGCCAGAAAGAGTAAATGATCTTATGAATAACATCACGCGTGGTATTCGTGAAGTTGGACCTAATTTACGTTCTTCCGTCATTGAAAATTGGGTCAACCATATACCTGCAACCCAACGAAATCGCGGCGGTCACTTAACTGCTGTTCTCTTCCACACCTAATGACATTAAATATTTTCCAAAATAAAAAAATTAATGAACCTCTATCACTTACAGAACGTGTTTTGTTTAAGTTCAAAGATAGGACACCCTTATTGAAATATCCTCTACAATGCTTCGTCATTTGTTCAAAGTGCTATCGCTATTCAGTTATTTCTCGCGCTGAAATGGAAAGAGTGTGGCATTTCAAAGGCAACATGTAGCCACCAATTTAAAACATTAGGTTATCATGCCTCTGTGTGGGTAGACAAACTTATTTGAATGTAATACAATGATTTTTTCACACATGGAAAAAATTAGGGAAAATAATCAAAGCGAAAAATAGTAATTTACTTACATTTAATAGTTAATAAAAGAAATAAAGAAATCAAAGCATTTTATTGTCGTCCTCCGTGGTGTAGTGGTTACGATGCTAGCCCGTAGTTCCCGAGGTCGCGTGCTCAAACCCGACGGAGGACGACGGATTTTTTTGGGGCGTAAAAATCCTTAGCATGCCTTCCTTCAGAAGGGAAGTAAAGCCGGTGATCCAGTGTCATAGATTTACGGCACGTAATAGAACCTCAAGCCTGATAAAGAGGCCTCTGAGCAAAACTACCGGTCTTTCACACCCAATATACAATGGGACGCTAAGGACCACAGCAGTTAAAGAGCGTCCATAAATAAAACTCAATTTAATTCTTAAGGCAAAGTTTTGTCTCGCTAAGTCGAATAGATAAGAAGCTGAGCGTACCAAACTTTGCATGTTATTTATCATTGTGTAGATAGAAGGTAGCCGGTTCCCTGCAGTTCAAGATCAGATGTACCTACGTACTTGCTAGGGGATTTCAAGTTATTTCAGGTTATGTATACATAATCCAGCTGAAAGGTTTATCGCATCAAATGGTTAGGTATTTTGAACTGCATTTAGAGAATATGCATAATGATGTACCAATGTTAAAATGAGACACTAGACACAATGTTGTTGCTGCTCTCTAATACGAGAAACACAGAAAAGGTGTTGCCGCGGTAACGTTTTCGACTCATATTTTGGAGGTCCCAGGTTCGATCCCCGGCGACCGACCACTCTGACCAATGGTTTTTCGTAGTTTCCCTTCAACGGCAGGGGAATTCTGGGATAATACCTCTTCTACCACACTTTATTGTCCCTCATTTCCTGTGTCCATCATCTCTTTCTTTGTCTGTTTCAGGGTTGCAGTACCAGGTGACGGCGTTCGGCAGGTTGCGGCTGGGCGGTGGATGTGCACTTTGTAGATATTTCTTCCCTGGCGTCGGTCGGAACTGCCCAGTAGGTACCCGCCTCTGAGCCCCCAGAGTGAACCGCCGGGAGTTAGATGCTCGTGGGCGGTGTCGGATGCGTTCTAACTGGAAACATTAAAGACCCCTCCATGCTTGCGCCCGTCGTATCCGCATCTGGTCCTTTTTCGAGTCTGTATCCTCACCCCTCCCTCCTAGGGGTCACGTTAGAATCACAATGGACAGCATGCTCTGCTCCGTTTACAAGGACCCCTCCGTTAATACGTACCTTTACCTTTATTACGAACGAGAACAATGGCTCACAGAGAAAAGTTAACGTAAATGCAACACGAACACATAAGCTTTAGTTCAGGTTAATATATATCACAATGATTTTTGTTAACATTAACATTACTGTAGGACCTAACGCCAAACCTTGCAATCTCCAAGCTTTCACGTTCCCGTTAATGGGATTAGGGAGATACAAATAACGCTATGGCACTGCACAGATACAGAAAAGAAGAGAAATGGAGTTAACCCGTAATTATTTTACTCGTATGATTAATAATTTTATACAGACGTGATATGAAAATACATGAATAATGGCACAAAATAATTCCTATATATTGAATCAATACATAATGGAAGAAGAAAGGGTTACAACTTTGTAAGTGAAGTACCAGGCAGGTTATTGGTTCAGAAGAGTAATTAGACAGATCGATCGATGGATCCATGGATGGGATGGGATGGATGGATGGACAGACAGACAGACAGACACACAAACAGACCGT
Organism: Deroplatys truncata; assembly: GCA_030765065.1. NCBI lineage: Eukaryota > Metazoa > Arthropoda > Insecta > Mantodea > Mantidae > Deroplatys > Deroplatys truncata. The sequence goes on along the minus strand of CM060978.1, from coordinate 210,942,284 downwards.
CATGCAGGCAGAAAGAATGGACAGACAGACAGACAGATGGGGATGGGGTGGATGGATGGGTGGATATATTATCATGTAGATAAGCCATAAGATAAGTCATAAAAATTACAACTTAAGATTACGTTCAGGCAAATCATAAGAGCACATTTTAATTAAAATTTTCTTAAGATTGCTTTTAAAATACTTAAAATTAGTTGTAGATTTAATATTAACAGGCAAGTAATTAAATAATTTCAAACCATAGACCATAGGAGATCCATTAAAGTTCTCGAGTGAGGCATTGGAATGTTAAAATTGTGTCTTGTACGTGTATCATGGGTATGAAAATCAACATTTCTAAGAAAGCAATCTCTGTTAATAAATACCAACTCCATTAATTTAAAAATATACAATCCGTAAACAGTCAATTTATTGAAACTAATGAAATTATCTTTACAGGATACCCCACTATCAATGCTAGCAATACAACGTATTATGCGTTTTGGGGCAATAAACATCTGTTGCATCATGGATCCTGACCTCCAAAAACAAAACCATATGCCAACCGAGATTCAACACGTGCAAAATAAAACAGGTGTATAGTCTTAACATTAAGACAGGATCTCAAAACCCGTAATTGGGTAACAACAAACATTTAATTTGTTTTAAAATGTTTTAGTTAAAGTGTAGAGCAGCTAAGGTAATTAAGGCATTCCAGCGAACTTAAGCCAACAAGAAATCCCTTTAGGTAGCTATAATTCCAGACGTTAAGAAATATGAGATGTGTGAAACTGCACGTAGACCAGTTCGAAAAAATGAGAAAGAGAAAGAGGTTTTAGAATTTGGTGGTCAAAGAGTAAAAGCTGTGTTTCAGATGCGTAAGATTTGGCAACGTACAATGTAGGAACTTTGGTAGGGTAGTTTTAAAATAAACGGGACGTCAGTAAATAAAAGAGGAAGAGGGTGTCTTGTTAAAATTTTTGTCTTTCCTTGTTTTTTTTTGGGTACAGCCTTAGATACTTACCATCTTTGGCGGTGATCGGCAGCGCTGGTTTACCAGTTACTTACCGGTAGCTGCAACGGGGTTTGACGGTAAGCATTTTAGCGACTCATGGCAACTTACGCTTCTAGTTACTTTTATTGTGGAAACAGTTATTTCAAACCGTAAAATTGATACTGCAGAAGGTAGCACGTATAATAATTAAATTGTTATAGTTACAAGTGCAAATATTCATAATCAGTTTCATTCTTTACATTCAAACGATCGGCAACTCGCTTCAATAGCTCAAGCATTAGATCACATTACATTTATCTGTCAATTTAAACGGTGTTATCCTTTCACGCTACGCCCACGCATGCCCAGAATGAAAGATCTCATAGCCAACCATTAAAGCAGCTGGCGCACTAGAAAACGCAGAGTGAGCTAGGAAATGACTTCGTGGAACTCATCAACAAAGCAGGTAACATTAAACGTTATCTAATTGATGCAGCTTCGAAAACGCAGCATCAAAGTTTGAAGCAAAGGGTACGGTTTCAAAAATGTCGCACCGGGAACGGTTTCAGCATTCATTTAATGAAAACTTAATTATTTTAATTCAAAATCCTCATTGTCTCTATGACAACAAGGGTAAATATTCCAAAAATAATTTGTTATAACAACATATTTGGAAGCACATTGTAAATGAACTGAAATGTGAAGGTAGATTTTGATTATTAGTGCTGTGATGTCTTTGAATTCGGGTGAAACGTCATAGGTTATGAACTATTTCGTTTTCTTTCGGGTATGGAAAAATATAATGCGTAATATAAAACAGACACAACCTAATACAGTTTGGAGCACATAAAATACATTTTTACATCATCGTTAATCATCGAAACCTCCATTTTTAATTTCTTTCACACTTTAGTTATCTTGTTTTGAGGCTAAATATTACGGTTAATATTTCTATGTGAATGGCCCTTAAGGATATTAGCAATCCACTATTAGGCTAAGATATCCGACGCAGGGCAAAAAGGAAATAATTCCCAATAGGTACCCGAAAAACATATAAATGAAAGAAAGAAAGTAAAGGAAAAGACTAGTGGTTGGATCGATAGTTGTGGAATAGGGTATAAGAGCTTAGTAACTGAATACTATTCAATGAGATTATTAGCCAGACCATATCAACGTCCAAAGCAGCTTCCTTATAGCTTGCCTTTGTGTAAGTATATGCCTGGTATCTTACTGTACATACAACTTTTGAAATAGGACGATAACTTATTTATAAAAATTACGACATCCCTTGTGGTGATCGAACCCACGACCTTTGGAGTAGAAGTCAAACGCGCTATCCTCTGCGCCAAAGGGACTGACAGTCAATAGGGCGCCCTGAATGTAATTGTGTAGTTATATGCCTGGTATCTTACTGGACACACAACTTTTGAAATAGGACGATAACTTATTTATAAAATTACAACATCCCTTGTGGGGATCGAACCCACGACCTTTGGATTAGAAGTCCAACGCGCTATCCTCTGCGCCAAAGGGACTGACAGTCAATCAGGCGCCCTGAATGTAATTGTGTAATTATATGCCTGGTAGCTTACTGGACATATAACTTTTGAAATAGGACGATAACTTATTTATAAAAATTACGACATCCCTTGTGGTGATCGAACCCACAACTTTTGGATTAGAAGTCCAACGTCCTATCCTCTGCGCCAAAGGGACTGACAGTCAATCAGGCGCCCTGAATGGATCCGTTCTGCTCTTTTTTAAGCAACATGAATTTCTTACATAAAGTCTCATTGTCACATGGCTCTTTTTTGCCATTAGGGGACACACTGGTTCAAAATGCATTACATTAATCCATGAGTTGTAGGATTTTAACTACTGTCACTTGCAATTTTTAATTCTCAGTTTAACCTGAAACTCAGAATTTAGGGAACACTTTCTCATTAACTAAGCATCACAGGACTTAATAATTTGTGCTAAATTTCTTTGTATCGTACCTAACAAATCCCTGCAGGTAAAATTTACTTTTTAAAGAAAAGTAATTAGATAATAGGTAATTAAAACTGCTGGAAAAGAATAACTCCTTCACCGTAGTCAGAATTCATAAAGTTATAATTAGGAAAATACTTTCTGCGTAGAAATAATTGCGCAGATATCGTTTCCTGCATATTTTGGGAGAGAAAATAACTTACACGTGTGAAATTGTAACTCTGAAAAATGAATTTTAACAGTTTGAAGCGCGTATATACTGACGCTATTTTAAAGCTCACTTAGGGTGAGTGAAATAGAATGATTTCTAAAACTATATACATTACTGATTATTGTTTCATGGTCGACAAATACCAAACTTTCTGCCATTTTGACTCCGTGACTTCCCTTGAAGCTTGCCATTTTTCGACCAGAGTAATAAGTTAATTTTCGAGATGACGCAAACAGTAGAGCGTGTGACTCGCATTCGGGAGGCCATGGATTCGATTCCCTCGGCCGACCTTCCTGACCCATGGGTTTTTCTTAGACGTTTCATTAGGCGAATCCTGGGAAGATTAATTAAATCTCCCGAATTTCCTGTCCCTGCATTTCACCTTCTTTCCTATTTCACTTCACCTTTCATCTGCTTGGTTGTTTCAGGGTTGCAAATGTCGGCAGGAGTCTCGCCGATGCATGGCAGAGAAAAAGGATGCTCTCCGTAACACTTCGTCCCCGGAATGGGGCTGTCACCGGGTGTCGGCTCCCCAGTGGGATGTGCGGGTCTAGGGAGGAAGACGGCTGTACCAGCTGCCACCTGGAAAATGGTGACCCTGCCCTCTGTCATGCCTCCTGCTCCGGCCGCTCTCTGACTCCTCCCTCCCGGGGGCTCCTTAGGTCGAGGTAGTAAGTCCCCCTCCATTGCTGCCGTCTCCGTAGTGAATGGTTACTCTAGTTCTCGAGGTCCTGGGTTCAAACCCAGCAGAGGGATTTTTTCGGACGTAAAAATCCTTACCATGGCTTTCTTCGGAAGGAAAGTAAAGCCGGTGGTCCCGTGTCGTGGATTTACGGCATGTAAAAGAAAGTTTCCGGTCTTTCACGCCCAATATAGAATAGGACGCTAAGGGCCATAGTAGTTAAAAAGCGTCCATAAATTAAAAAAACTCTCCCCGCCACTCCTGGTCATGCGGCATACGTCAATAAGTAAACTTTCCGTAAAACCATAATAAAATTGAGCACCAAGGAAGCTCTTAGTCTTAATTATGTACCAAGTCTATACCACTTGATGAAGAATAAGATTTTTGGTTACATTTACCCAAATGTCCCCTTCAGAAAATACGTTAATTCACTGCGACTGCAATGAAGATTAACAAACTGGTTCATTCAAAAGCTAGTTATCTGGAGGATGTCAAGGTTAATGTCACGAATAGTAATCTGTAGTGTTTTTCGTAGCACCTGATAGCTCGCTAACGCAGCAGGTAGCTAGTGGAAACCAATATCAGTATAACTCTAAACTGAACAGTAGGTACATAGCAGTATGACCTTCCGTAAGTGTATCTTGTAGTATGCCACTGTAGCGTCGTTCGTGTTAACCTAATTAGGTTATTGCAATTAATCCTAGTACTCGCCGATATACTTATTCATCAATTTCTTCTCCAATCCTTTAAGTATTAGGAGAAGCCATCTCGTCTGAAATCGTGTTTTATTCCATTCCTCAGGAATTTCTTTATATCTCTAAATCCAGGGGGATGATATTTCCATGTTTATAATAGAAGACCCATACCATGCTCTATTCCTGGTATCGGCATGGGGGGCTTGGTACGGGGTACAATCAGCCTCGTGAGGCCTTAGCGGAGCAGTTAAAGAGCTCTCCTACTTAATGGGGAGATAGCGGCTCCGATCTCACCAATCGCATCTATGTTGCCGGGGGAAGGCAGCATCATGACAACATACCACTCTTATTACTGCACTCTGTTCGTGATGTCTTGTGTGGACGGGGCGCGGAGGATGCAACGGCTGAGCGGTAGACCTTGGTTCAAATGATAGTTGCGCCATGGAATAGTTTGTACAGAAATTCGGGGTTATACGTAGCTAATAGATTATTCTTCCACCTTTCCCTATACTTTATAACTTTTTCATTCAACTAAATCATATTTCAATTCTTTGGTGCATCCTTTATTATTATTTGGTTTAATCTAGTGCAAGCTTTTACTTTTTGAAGAAAAAAAACCGTTTCGCGAGTTCCTCCATAATCACAGCCCAGCAAAAAGAGCTATTTTCCTTTTCTTTTGAGGGTGCCTTAGAATTGGGACCTATTTTTGTGTACGTTAGTAACGTCAAATCCAAAAATAGCATTGGTTTTGCCCTATCAGCTCTAGTTATTTAGATGGAGCTAAACCACGTTATACGCTAATTCACTCCTACTATAAATTTTTAATTCCCTATATACACATTATTCCCTTATATACATTTACATGTAGTATTACTTGCATAATGTTGTACACTATTTAAGAAAATATCCGTTCTATAAATGAACTCGAGTTTAACATGAGGGAAATTAGTCAAAATTTAAGAAGACTCTTTTGTAGCAGTTCCACGAGTGAAATCTGCGAGAGTAGTCTCTGTGAAGACTCTAGCAGTATTCTGTCATTATGTGAGTATCCACTTTCCCCGGTATCTCTGTTTCATAGTTTTTATGACCTGGTGAAAGCGATCTCCTTGCTCTTCGTTTAAGTCTCCAAGATTCTCAGGAAAACGATCTAAATAGCTATGTAAGAAATGGACGTTTTGCACGACAAGAACAAAAGAAGACTCAGCTATGTTCATAGAATTTGTCAAATGAGGATCCTTAATTCGTTGTCTAATTTGGATGCCATAAAAAATCCCTTCTTTTAATTTTTCATTGCTCAGTCCTGGGAATTTACTCGATATTTAGTCAAAGAGGAAACCTTCTGTGTTCAAGGCCTTGACAAATTCTTTCATCAAGCCGAGCTTGATATTTAATGGTGGAAGGATTATTTTCTCTCTTTCAACTCAATCAATATTCATTGATCCCATTTTTGTCTCAACTACCATATTTCTTCTCAATGACCACTCTTTTTTTATCTAGTGATCATATTTGGCTCTATCCCAATGGTATAAAAACAGCAGGGATACTTTGTATAGCCAGCTTGCTGACCAAGGACAAAGTTTACCATCTTAAGGTCTGCGAATATGGCCATTGTTGATCTCGACAATTTATCTTTTCCAAAAGAAAAGATATGTATGTCTGCTTCTGGTAGAGTGACCAAGTGAAATTGAGCCATACCTGTTCTGTTGTGCAAGAGAACGCATTTTAAACTCCGTTTGGAACTATTTATGAAACGGCGCCATTCATTTGGCTTGTATTCTTTTAGTGCCCTTCTCTCCATCATGCCTGTAACATCATTGCAAAACACTAGGTGATTATTTGTGGAAAAGAATTGCAGTATACCATTTTTTTTATTGCGGTAAAATGTGATTTTGGTTCTAGATTGAATTAAATTGTTTTCACTCAACCTGGAGGCAAGAAATGCGGAAGAACAATCTGCGAGGTTCAGATCTCTGGTGAGGTCATTCAGTTCATGTTAATTACAGGTTTAGTACATTCTGAAGTACCTATAAAATCACTATCACTGTCAATATTCTCACATTTGTTTATATCGGACATGCAAGATTCCTCATCCATTAAAACTTCTGGTGCGAGCCTGAAAGATGGAACTGACACATCATCCGAGTGTGATACAGGTCGTCTTGTGGAGTCTAGACCACGATTAGGCCATTTGCTTCGATTATTTCGATTTATCCCCTTGATGTTGACAAGGCGAAAATACAGTCCTTATGGTGGTCCCTCCAAACCATTGGTAACGCTCCTCTTTCCTTTGGTCCACTGTCCTAAATGCTCCACGCAGGTTTTGCAGACAATATGGGGAAGCCGTAGCTTATCTTGTTCTCCAAGCTTGATATGAAAATAACTAAGATATGCTTTCTTCACAGTCAGAAGCAGGCTTGCTACATTCTTCCAGAGTGTACTCCCCATAGATGAAGCAGAATACAACGTGATAGTTCAAACATTTTCTTCTCGAGGAACATTAATTACTTTGGTTTCTATAGATGTAAATTTCATCAGAGACCCACACTGTCTATTAGCAGTCATTAAATAATAATTCTGAATTAGCGTATCAGGTAGTATAACTCCCATCTCCGAAACTAGAGCCGAAGGATAAAACAAATTCTATTTTTTAATTCAGAGCTACTAAAATACCCAAGCATAAATTCAACTTCAAAGGCACCAAATTGTGTGTTGAAAGTGAAATGATTTACTTCGATCCATTTGTTCTGATCTCTGATCTCAGTTGGGCCGCAATAAATGTTTAAAAACATGCGCATGCATTATGTCTACTCCGTCTTAAGAATACTCAGGAAGACAAAATGGCAATGGTATTGAACTTTCCTAGCATTGATTCCTCTGCAACTCAATACATCCACAAGTTATGATGACAAACGTTATATCAGGTCAGTTCTGGTTCTTCACTGAGCGTTTAGGTGTATCGCTTTTTGAAGATTGCTCCAACTGCACTCCAATTGCCTTTCTTGGTTATTAAGGAGCTTTTGTACCGATAGATAATTATACTGATAATTCACTTTCTTGCAATTCTAACAAGTAACCGATTCTTTCAGGATTTTATGCTTTATAAAAATCGTAAAATCCCCTCTTTGTTACGTGAATTCTAAAAAGAAGTTTATCTTTATTTATGGAGTTTAAGCCCATTGCACTATTCTGTCATAGTAAAAGACAATAATTTTTATAAATTAATTTATGAACGTTTAGGAAGACGAAGATCATTAATTAATAAAGGTTTATTAAGCTTAATAATCTTGTCAAATAAATGTATATCAGACTTTCTATAACTCGGTTTCATTTAAACTAACAACATTTCAACAAAATTACTGTCAATATTCTTTCGTTTTTCAAATTGCGTGTGCATCTTTGCAGTAATTTATACTCATAACAAATACACTACACTATACACTAAATTACTCATATACTCAGGAGTAATTTTTACTCTATGTGTTCAAATTTATATTTTCTCACAGAATAAGCATATAAAATTAAACTTGCATTTTCTATGATTTCCTTAAAAGTTATACATATTGCATTAAAATAGATTCATGGACGGCTTTGAGCTGCAGAAGAGAATATGAAAACCCAGTTTAGAAGTAAGGATCGTACATGACGAAACTGTCGAGACCACAAGAGCAGCTATCACTTCAGATGATACCAAAATGGGTTTAGGAAAGATAAGTTGTAAATATCAGGTTAGAAATAGGAGAAGATGAATGGAGGTAAGGTAGGTTTTTGCTTTACGTACGGAAAGCCAATTTTAAGTAGGTGTTGTATTGCATTTCGACTGTTGGGGACCCGAACACTTGAAGTAGTTGCAATCACATTTGGTAAAACGTTTCCGGTAGCCTTCGCCCCAAATGTACATTCCGGTGGCCTTTGCACCAAGTTTAAGAATCAACTTTATATTTTGAATGTTTCTTTAAATATTATATATTTATGTTTGCCTCCGCTGCGTCAGTATTATTGTTAGAGACATGAATTTCTTTGCAAGGAGTGGTGCGGCTAAGAATGTTGGCTTAAACAGATTATAGTTTTTACTTCACTCCTCTTATTAATCCTTGACACGATTTAAATAACACTTCACTGATATAGAGAACTGTGAGATTATTTACTAATTACTTGCACTTTTTAACACGTAAACTATTTTTTGTCTCAACTGAATAGGTATTAAACTTCTCGAGGCCGCGTCTCGCGTCCGGTTAGGAACACTGTCTACAAGCAACTGACTTCTGAATTTGTAAATTTTGCTCCATTTCAGTTTCTGATTTGCTATTCCTAATCCAATAGAATACTTTTATTTAACTTAAGCTTTTTTCTGGTTGTTGATTGGCTATTTATAGACTGTCTCAAAAATTACATTATTGCTGCCCCAAGAATTACCAGTAGCATTATTAAACTTTCTAATTCATTATTGCCTCAAGGTTATCTCATTGTTACCTCATTGTTAGCAACCTTTAACCTATTATTCTCACAGCTTCTACATTATTAAATTGCGTTATACATTCACATAACATTATTAAATATGTACATAATAATATAAGCATTAATACAATGACTGTTACATAATTTTATATATTATTTTATACACATATTGCTTTTAAGGCGGGCTGTTATTACATTTTATATTATATAATTTGACTGAAATCATTTTAGTGTTAAAAATAATGCCTCAGAGGAAATCAGGATGAAGGTGTAATGAAGTATAAAGAGCAGGAGGGATGGTATACAATTTGCAACACTTTAAATTTTATTTCTGAAATTAAGCTTCGGTCCCATAAACGAAACCCAAAAACATAATTGGGATATTCTTTAGCTTGTACTATTTTTCACAAAATTAAATGGTCAACTCCAATGAGACCTGCACGAAGGGTCACCTAATTCTCGGGCGTTCTTGCATAGATGGTATGAGAATAAACTTTGTCCTATGCTTCCGTTGTTGTGCAGAATGCATGGCAGCCATCGGTTCACCTCGCAGTTTTGAAAAGCAGTATTTCAGCAATCATTGTAAACTAACGGGCAAATATTAGATATTCAACTTCAGTACACCTGTAGAAAATATGTTGTTTTAGTGTTTCGATTAAGTAGTGGACCAGAAGTAAAAACGATTCCAATGTTGGGTGCTTTGATTCTCAACATAAGCTTAATCAGCAACAGGTAGTTTCTGTGCTTAGAATAGCTGAGCTCGTTAAACCGTGTTGCTGCTGATACAGTGGCGGTGAAATGTTGATGAATCCCATGTAACGTGCAGTTTCTTTATTGTAGGGAACATCATTATTTATATAACCTGTGCCAAATATAACATTATACAAATTAATAGAACCTCTGTAAAGCTCCTGCTTGAGAGCGGTGAATTACAGGACTACTTTTATTTCGCATAGCCTTGTAATTTTTCCCGCCGTCTTACGATAGCAGCAACACGATTCAAAGTTTACAACTGAATGCTTTATAAAATATTAACTGCAATTGCTACAAACAAACCAACTGCCAATCATTCTTCCCGAAATTTACGACGTTTTACTTTAAATACCCACATTCAAACGCCTCTCTGTATAAATCTCGAACACTATTACCATATTAAAGGACTTAATTCATTCATGCACCGTTAATGTTTACACAAGCTTACAATAGATATAAGGAAGCATTATATCTTCTTATGTTAGAAAGTCAAGCAAGGAAATTAAGGGCTTTCAGGCACAGGAAGCAAAAATAATTAGTTCCGAAATGTTGAGTGAACTCAGCATGATTACATTCCTTTATAGCTAATTATGCAAAATACGACACAAATAATGTGAGAGTAATACTCAAAAGTATTGAAAGCAAATTAATTTAATACTTGTATATCTAGGAATGCATTTAATAGTAAAACGACGATTTTAATGGTCACAAAAATGCATTGCTAGAAGAACTGGACGCCGGTGAAAAAAGTAATTAATGATATTGTATTAAACAGAACACAATGCAATTGTAGATTATTTTAACGTGAAGCAACCGTTTGCACCTAGCAGCGTTGCTATTTTGTTTACTTCCAAGTAGAGTTCAATGTTGCCATATCACCATTAATTCAATTTCTAGAAGTGTGCCTTTACCCTGGTTCTCGATTCCTGATAAAATAATCCAGATGAATTAAAGACGTTTGTTAGTTTTCCATTTCTGAAAATCAGCATGCGAGAGGCAAGGATAGAACCACCAACAACTGGCACTTGAGGCAGTATTTTTTAACACTTAAACGATATGTCTAATTATATAATATAAAATATAATAACAGTCCGGCTAAAAGCAATATGTGTATAATACATATAGTGTGTGTAACAGTCATTGTATTACGTTTATATTATGTACATGTATAATAATTTTATGTGAATGTATTAAGTAATTTAACAATGTAGGAGTTGTGAGAATAGAAGCCGAAAGTTACTAACAATGAAGTAACAATGAGGTAACCTTGAGGCAATAATGAATTATAAAGTTTAATAAAGGCTAGTAATTCTTGGAGCAATAATGTAATATTTAAAACAGTTTATAAATAGCCAATCAACAACTAGAAAAAGCTTAAGTCAAATAAAAGTATTCTATTGGAGTAGGCTTAGTCAATCAGACACTTCAAATAGGGGAAAAGTGCAAATTCAAGCGTCAGCAAAACAGCGTTCCCAACCAGACGCTAGAAAATAGCGTACCTGAGCAGTTTGTTCGCTCGGTACGTATTAAGTTTGAGACATAAAAAATTCATTACGGCGTGAATAATAAAAAGTTGACGTGTTAAAAAGTACAAGTAACAATCATCTCACAGCTCTACAGTAGGATATATAAGTGAAGTGTTATTTAATGCTGTGAAAGATTAATAAAACGAAGTTAAATACCATTATAATTTGTGTAAGCCTTTATTCTTTAGCCGTTCCAGCCCTGCTAAGAGATACGTGTTTCTGCAAATTACTACTGAGGCAGCCGAGGCAAACGTACATATATAATATTTAAAGAAACATTCAAATTACAATGTTGATTTTTTTAAAAGTGGGATGAAGGCCACCGGAAAGTAAACATGGGGCAAAGGCCACCGGAAAGTTTGTATCGTACGTGGTGGCAACTACTTCAAGTTTGGCTCTCCAACAGCAGCAACACACCTTGTTCATACTTTTGAATTCTACGGATAGCCATGTGACAATCTCGGCTATTCCTCATTTGGGTAATTTGCACTCTATTCATATGAAATTAAGTTTTATTCTGGCGCTAACTTAGCAAAGATGTCATTGTAAGGCGGAAAGTTCGTAACACCCACAGAAATGGTATAAATGTTTTGTTTTTGATTCTAGATAGTCGTTTAGATTTGTTTAAGGGATAAAAATGTTGTATTATCTAGAACAAAAAGGAGCATCGTAGTGTTCAGTGTTCAGCTGCTTTTATGAAGACAAATGAATGATGGTGAAGTTCTTAACACGATATAATTGTTTTTACATGTTCCCTTTCGTGGGCATTTGAAAATAAATTTAAAACACATACACGACTCAAAACGCTTATGCTTTCTCCTGTTTATCATCATAAAGTGTTAAAAGCGTTTGGATGAAGCACATTTCCGCTATTCTATGATTCTTTCCGTCATTCCTAAGAATACTCATTGCAAAACGACGCCTTGTGCACGGGATTACCAAGAGTTGAAAGCAGCAAAGAGAGACGAGATCAAACGGCGTTTCTCACAGAGCTAGACTGTTTCCCAGATCTCTAGAGAACTTTCGCTTAACCGTAAGATGGTCAAGAAATGGCTACACCGACATCAAGCGGAAGGCGTTGAATGTGCCAAGTCGTTACCAAGATCAGGAAGGCCTCGGGCAATTACCGCTGCATAGAACGAGGCACTGGTGGCAGAGGTGAGGAGCATCGTATTACAGACAGACCCGTTTTTCTGGAAAAGGCTGTAGAATACGGATGTTCTCATCAAGCTATACGGCAGAGACTAAAGGAGGCTGGCCTTGAATTTCATCGTCCTGCCACAAAGAAAATACTCATTGAGGCTCGCAAGCCCAATTATTGGAATGGATCCAAAGAAACATTTGATTTATGCTATTATAGTCGGGTTTATTCGTTGATATCATTTTACTGGATTATGTTTAAATCCAAATTCATTAAGAAGTCAATTCTTCACAATACCGCAGGCCTACTGTACCTAACGAACTGGTTGGACCAGACGGCGTTTCTATCTGACCAGCAAGGTAGGATGTATCTCTATAGACCGCGTGGCACAAGATACGATCCAATACATGATCGCTCTGGAAGAACATCAGCTCACCTCTGGGCCCATATCACAGTATCTGTATGCTGTGCACACATCCAATTTCACCCAAAAACTGGTTAATAAGACACCCAGAAGTTGTATGCATCGATTGGTCTCCGAAATGTCCTAATTTGAACCCCATTGAGCACTGTGTGCGTTCACGGTTCAGGAGTGGCAGATGTGCCGAGAAGACAGAGTGCGGGAGGTTGTAGAAGCCCATGTCTTGGAAATGTGACAACATTACGTGCGTAACGCTCGTCAGTGTTCAAAGCTTGATTCCAACATGCAAGAAAGGCTGCAAGGTGTAATTGACATTGGCGGTGATTAGACTAGGTAGTAACCTGTCTATCACCTCTGTGCATTATTCAGCTTAATTTAAGTTGATTAGTTGTTTTTATGTTACCTCTTCAAATGCTGAGGAATTGTAAGCAGCTCTTGCGTTTTTAATGGCTCATTTTTGCAGTTTTTCTTACATGACTTCAGTTCCAGGCTAAAATGTTTTTTAACGTTTTAGATCTTACCGCTCTCTGCAATTTTTGTACAGGAAACAAGCAGTATTAATAATTAAGTTATATTTATTACCTTCCCCAATATACACTGTCTTCAAGAGGTTTTTAAAAAGCACCACATTTGAAAATTTTCATTTTAATCAACATTTCTAGTACTTAAATGTGCTTTAATGTAAGTGCCTCGTTTGTTTTTGGCCTTCTGTGAAAGCAAGGTGGTTATCACGGCACTAATTTTGGTTTTATTAACATCTTGTAAACAGGGAGCACCGACAATTACCTTGTTTTCATTTACATACCAGAATATAGCCTTCAATTAAGTTTTTAAAAATATCACACTCTAAAGGTTATTTTCATTAAATTTTCTGAGGAAGTTGTCTTACCACAGGTGTTATGATATTTTTCAGATGATCCTTAAACTTTTGGTCAGCCTAAATATTAACAGCTATAAATATGACTTCTGTTATCTTGTTAGTATAACGGTCATGATTTACCACTCTCGTTTACAAAACCGATTTTGAGACTAGCATTTACTCTTACTTTTTCCCTTGACTATCCTGTTGGATATAATAGTACCAATGATTTAGATACCAAGTATACCTAGTAAAAACTCAGGTCTAACAAGATGAAACTGATTAATTCTCGAAATAAATAAACTGAGCCACGATGGAAACCCTGAAAAAAGACAAAGTTACTGATTCATTGCAAACAAAACTCCATTTTGAGCTTCAGTTCGCAAAGCAGAATTGCTAACCCAAGTTGGAGAGTTTGATTATGAAGTTAATATTATTGAACTATGATACTTATTAGCTATATCGTATTTTCAGTTTATAGCATCAGTGGAAATCATCATGAATTCAGTATTCAATCCTCCGTCATCCATGAACGTGAATCTGAAGGACACTATTTTCAAATGCCTATCAGCGGAACGTGTAAGAACTATTAGATCGTTTTAATAATTTCATCTTCAATTGTCGTCGATAATAAAAGCAACTAAAGGAACTTCTACTCCAGACTGAACACTACCATTGTAGCGGTTCCTCCTTGATAGGACCCCATTACGTTGATGATGATGGATGCTGTATTATGTACCTGTAGGTCGTCTTGATGCCCGTACTCTTGTGATTTATCTTGAGGTTATCGTAGACCTGAACCTGTTGATCATGTATCTGTATTCTTGTGTGTGTTAATATGTTCTAATTCTTATTTTATAATTGTGCCACGGCTGCTGTATTTTATGTCGGAGAGCAAGTGTGTCTTGTCAGGGTTAGGTATGGAGAAGATAAAAATATTTCGTATTCTGTTAATTATTTCACTTGTATTTTAGATAAACCACATATGATATTCAGAATTCACTATTACCTTTGGTATGGTAGACTTTAAATACGTAGTTTTAGCGTCTATTTAGATAGAAGCTTATACAGTACCTTCCAGTACTGACAAGCTTCTGTTAGGGTTCCGTCAATCGTTTCCTTAACGTACGTATTTAAATTATAAACATGTGTCAATGTTCCTGATTGGTGCTACCATTCAATAACATCCAATAACGGTTTATGTTACACACACATATGTACAGACTTCCATCGTCTTAATTATGAATGCCAATTTCGTTACATGCTTACATAGATACTACTGCATTTCTCGTAATTTTATATTAACTGGTTATATACCTAACAATGGCCGTTCCCTCTTATATTGTATTTTATATATTCTAACGTTATATACTTATTCTCTACTATATGTACATTATGAATATGTGTGTTTTTAACATCCTCTTAATTATTACGTACAATATTAGCAAAAAGGTACATAACACGTAAAAAGTAGAACAAAAATATAAAGAAAGAAATTATTAATGATGCTGAGAAGCTGTGAATTAGTTAACTTATTACATTGATGAGTTAGCGTATTAGTTAGTCCGTGGCTAGTACGTATGTTGCGTCACCATACTTATGTCTGTTCTATATAATGTTATCGTTTTATCCCCTAAATAAATGTACACGAATATCTAGAAAAAAAGCAAAATATTTATATCATTTCCCTGGGTACTACGAACTTTTCGCCTTTCAATGAAATAAAACCCAATATCATACGAATAAAGCTCAAACGACCCAACTGAGGAATAGCCGAGATCGTTGCATAGCTATCCGGAGAATTCAAAAGCGCCAGCTGTTGGTTTTTCCATCCTCGCCTCCCATATGCTTATTTTCTGAATGGAAAATTAACAAACGTCTGTAATTTATCAGGAATAAAGAATCAGGATAAAGGCACAATTCTATAAATGAGTTAATGGTGATACAGTGACATCGTATGCGCTGGAAGTAAACAAAGTAGCAACGCTGCTAGGTGCAAACGGTTGCTTCACATTCAACTAATCTACAACTGCATTGTGTTCGCTGTATATAATTAATTACCTTATTCACTGGCATCCAGCACTTGTAACAATGCATTTTCTTATCATTAATATCGTCTTTTTACTATTTAGTGCATTCCTATGATATGCATGTATTAAATTAATTTGCTTTCAATATTTTGAATCTTATTCTCGCATAACATGTGCACCACTGAGCTGGTGTTGTTCTACACGCTATGCTACCATTAGTCTCTGCACGCTTCCACTTGCAATACTATCGTTTACCATACTCAGAGGGAAAAGTTTCTGTGGAAAGGTGACAACTACTTAGGAGCTAGCAAGTAGCTAATATTCAGCAACAAACAGAATAGCAATTTATTTTAAAGTGATATGCGAGTTTACAATAATTAGATCAGCTTGCTAACAGCATAACACTTGTTTAACAAATTGATATGCCCAAATACAATGTGATATTTTCTTTGCTTTCTACGCTTACGTTGCCATGTGTATATAAAGAATGTATGACAAAGTAACTAATACAAATAGTTACGGGAAATGCAATGTCAATATATCCCCCGTACAAGAATTTGCAAAAGCACCAAGAGTTTAAAGATTGAATTTTGAAAAGCTTACCAAACAAGATTTTAAATATAATTTAGAATAGGCCGAAATAATCCTTGATGAATTATGCCGAACCTCGCTGTCAGATTGGCTAGTTGTTCCGCCTCGGTCCCCGACGAAAAAGCGACTCCTCTTCACTGCCTGCCTGGGAGTTCGTGGCCCCGTCGGAGAAGATGATGGCGCTGGCATCAGTGGCATGTCGCAACCCAGCCAATGACTATCGTGCCTGATGTATTACGTGATGAGGTGATGTCTTACAGCACTCCTGACTGTATCTTGTTCAAAGTTTTGCACGTTAGCTTTCTCTGGATGTGAATGACGCCATCACCCTGGCATTATGACGTGCTGGTTGCATGAGCCACGACCATGGGGGAGGCGAAAACGGTATATATGTCGTACTACTCATAATTATCTATAAGGAAATGTAATAAAATTTTCTAAAATAACACAATGCAACAGTGACAAACGTTTTCCGAAAATGTAGGTTTTCTTTATGTATTTCGATCTCCTGAATTCGAAGAGATCACCCATACTCTTTGCAAAAATCGCGTATTTTTCAATAATGATATCACATATAACAGTACTATATATATACATATACTACTGCACACGAATCGTGCACAAACAGAACACAAGTATAAAACAACAACATGTTGAAATATACACAGTAAACAGATGCATACAGAGAATGTGGTACAAAACACGCAGTAACATCATTCATTCCGTGCTTTCTTAGTTGTCATGGCATGGCCCTTCTTTTCCTCTTATGGGGAATATCCGTGTACTCACAGTGAAGCAGTAGTCGCCCACCATCCGAACATCCAAAGTTCCCCGGTCGTCGTTCAATGTCTTTGATATCCTGGTGGAATATTTCACCCAGTTCCTTACTTACAGCAAAAATAATTTAAAAAATGTAACCTCAGACTCATTGAGCAACGCAGCATTTTTAATTTCGTCAGCATGTTCTCAACTATGTCGATATACTCTGGGGGACGACTGTTTCCCAAGAATTTTTGAATCACACACTTAAAGGCAGTCCAGGCTTCTCGCTCCACGGCATTCATTGAATGAAGAAACTCTTCATGTAGCATTAGTTTTCGAATATCGGGACCAGTGAACACGCCCTCTTTCAACTTAGCATTTGACAGGTTGGGGAATTGTAACATAGATATTTGAAACAGTTGTCACACTTACGTAATGCCTTGGTAAACTGCTTCATTGTGCCCAATTTGATATGCAGAGATGGCCAGAATATTCTGTCTCTTT
The DNA here is from genome assembly GCA_030765065.1 of Deroplatys truncata. NCBI lineage: Eukaryota > Metazoa > Arthropoda > Insecta > Mantodea > Mantidae > Deroplatys > Deroplatys truncata. The sequence continues at coordinate 210,924,692 of CM060978.1, read as the reverse complement.
CCACTAGAGAGTCGCACGTGATATTTTTTCCCCTGGAACCAATTCCAACCTTCGGTGCCACTGCTTTTGCTCCCAATGTTTGTCACGAGCCCGACTGTTCCATTCATAGATGAAACATAGATATTTGTTATATCCTGATCGTTGTCCTAGAACCATATCCAACACTTTCAAATCACCGCACATCATCCAATTGTGATCCTCATAATGAAGGTTGGTAAGAAGCACCTTAATGTTGTCATACGTTTCCTTGAGGTGCACAGAATGACCGACAAGTATTGAGGCACACATGTTACACCTGTACGACAGAACTTCCCTCAGGCCTTTTACATAAGTCAGTAAACTGTCTCCAGTCACCTGGCGCATACGGCATTGTTGAACTGACCCATCAAACCTTGTACATCACTGCAGTACACTAATACGTCGTTTTGAGCAAAATGTTGTATGAATATCAAGTCCCTTTTTCTGTAAAATGTAACAGACGTAACAGCTGCTAACATATGACTTTCATGCGGTCTTGACCCCAGGAACTCTGCTTAAAGTTTTGTCAGTTCCAGATCACGGGCTAAATCATTTATATCTGTCTGAGTGAACAGAAGAGGAACCTCACCTGTGCGTACTTCAAATTCAGTATCATCCGTCTTCTGCACGGTATCCACGTCATCACTGTCGTCCGCATATAATGTCTGCAGAGACTGTAGAATAGGTATATCCAGGCCATGTGGAATAGCACGAATCGCTGAGCGAATGTTGATTGGATACCCAATACTCTTCTTGTTTTTCTTGTTGAAACCTGTAACCTTACAAGAGCAGAGGTAATAATCGTCGGTATGTTTCTGTTGCTCCAGCCAGACCATAGGAATGTCAAATCAAATCATTCTTCTTTCCTGCCGCCCACCATCATAAGTCTTCTACACACACACACACACACACACACACACACACACACACACACACACACGATCTGTGGAATCCGTGCTTTATCGATGTCGCCAAGTTTCACTCCGAAATAGGAATGTAGACCTTTCTCACGAAGGTAGTAATGTTTCTTCAGCCTTTTTACCACAAATATAACAAACAGTTAGGAGAGTTTTCACAGCCTCGGGTAGATATTGTACACTAACACGTACTTCCTGGCACAAACACAACGCAGTGACGGACGGGCAGCGCCATTTGCAATGTGACAGTTTGCTGTATGACACTAGGGACGCAAGTGTTGAACAGTTGAAAGCGATTCGCCGCTTCTGAGCTTCATATGGTGTTTTCGTGTATATCATTATTACAAAATATGCGATTTGTGCAAACACTGTGCGTCATACGATGTTTTGAGTATCATTTTCGAATTCAGGAGTATGAAATGCATAAAGAACGCCTACATTTTCGTGACCTTGCAATTTGTTGCATTGTGTAATTATTTTCGTTTCTTGTGGCTAAAAAGGTTTAATTTACTTGCTTGTTGAGACCTTCTAACACGAAAAGATAGAAATGCTTTCTTATATCCATTGTGCACGTATGCGGCCATGCGGACAAGATGACGGTCATCCCGTGCTATGGTCATGTTCCGTGGTCCAGTACCCGCTCTTCGCTGGGTACGACCTTCATCTATCCACTGCTTCCACACACGCATCACTGTTGTAGCAGCATGACCTACACGAGCCGAAATGTCACGGTATGGCAAACCCGCTTCCCGGAGACTGATCATTCTGCCCCGTTCGAACTCACATGCCGATATGGCTTCCTTTGACATCAATGAGGCACTCACTCTATTGTTTCTACCTTGTTTAATAGCTCTGCACTGACTACACTGCGCGTAACACTCATCTTGTCGGACCGACACGAGAGGGTTCTACTTGGCCTACGTGCACCCCATCTCTCTGCAAACCAAATCACTTGTACACTTCCATCAAGTTTGGGGTTATTCGGGAAATTCTTTCTTGATGCTGCAATTTTCGCAAACGGCAGTTTATATTCTATTCTGATCTTTTTCTCTTATAGCCCATGCCTCACACCCCTATGGTAATGTAGGGACTGCAATTGTTTTGTTACATTTCAAATTGATTTCCTTTTGTTTTTATTCTTAATTTGTCTGTCAGTAACCCACATACCAGTGAGAAACTATTTGATTTATTGTTTCAATCTTCCTTGTAATAACGTGTCATACTGCATCCCAAAACAGCTGAAACGATCGATTTGTTCCGACAGCTGATTATTAATAGCCTCTTTCTTAATTTGCAGAGCGCTTTCAAGGAATTACATTATTTCCCAAATACCCAATTTCCAAACTCTTCTAAAGTTTACCCCATTTCGCATATACTATTTTGAAAATCATATTTTTTTCGGATAAACATTGTATCATCAGCAAAGCCTAACATATTTACCCTGGTAGTGTAACTTAGTTAAATAGCTATTGGTAACTTCTTATCGTGTGGTTTCAACATAGGTTAAAAGGAGCAGGTAAGCGACTTCTGCATAATTTTACTGTGGTATCCACCTCTTTGCTGGTCATTGTGAATCTCGATGTCCATTTGGTTTGCCTTTTAAAATATCTTTGTTATAGCGTTATTAAAATTTATCAGAATTTTTTTGAATAGCCAACCATGTTATTAATACAGTCCACAAAATCACTTTGAAGTTGTCTTTATAATCCTAAATTTTAATTTGGTATCTTTAGTAGTTTTTGAGAAATTGGATAACTTATGGCAGAAAATGTCGTTCATAATAAAAGCTGTTCAAAGCAAAATGGAGAAAAAACAATTCGCCTGTATTTGCAAAGAAAGAAACGTTATGGCTTAAGCACACAGAAGCTGCCATACTTAACAATAGTACCAATTTGTAAAATAAAACTTCCCGTAAAAGATGGGCTAAAATGTACCTCTCTGCTCCAATGTGTAGAAGTTATAAATTTTGTCTGCTTTTTAAGTTCATGTTCTGGATGATAAGATAACATGTATTCCATTCGTTTCTTCATAATACAAAATTGATGTAAAATATAAGTGCGCATTACTTACAGAGCGCAGAAGGATACTGTTTTGACAATAATGGTTTTGTTATCCACTTCCCACTCTTACTTCATACGTGCGAAGCTGAAATTGCTGCACTCCGTGCGCTTTGCATTTTTACTGCATATGTAACTAATATGTGTTTGATCCTCCAATTGTTAATATTATATTTATTGTTGTAGTATGTAATATAATAAACTTTCAACATTTAAATCTTACCATCATTAGTTAGCTTTATTTGATGACATTTACTTACGATTTCATTCATACAGCATTTAAATATAACTTTCGGCGCAAGCAGCCATGTCATCTTCAGCTGTTGAGGCAGTATTTTTAACACTTAAATGATTTCAGTCTAATTATATAATATAAAATATAATAACAGCCCGCCTTAAAGCAGTATGTGTATATAAAATACATAAAATGTATGTAACAATCATTGTATTTTGTATTATGTATATGTATAATAATGTTATGTGAATGTATTAAGTAATTTAACAATGTAGGAGCTGTGAGAATAGAGGCCGAAAGTTGCTAACAAGAGGTAAAAATGAGGTAACCTTGAGGCAATAATAAATTAGAAAGTTTAATAATGCTACTAGTAATTCTTGGTGCAATAATAATGTAATATTCTAAAAAGTTTATATATAGCCAATCAACAACTAGAAAAACCTTAAGTTAAATAAAAAGCATCCTATTGGAGTAGGATTAGTCAATCAAAGACTTGAAATAGAAACATTTACAAATTTAAGCTGTAAACGGCAGTCGCTTGTAAACAGCGTTCCCAACCGGACGCTAGATGCGATCCCGAGCACCTCAATACGTATTCAGTGTGAGACACAAAAGATTCATTACGGCGAGAATATCATAAAGTTTACGTATTAAAAGGTGCAAGTAATTAATAAATAATTTCACAGATCTCTATATAAGTGAAGTGTTATTTAATCGTGTGAAGGATTAATAAATGGAGTGAGGTAAAAATTATAATTTGTGTAAGCGTACATTCTTTAGCCGCATCACCCCCTGCTAAGAGATACATTTTTCTACAAATTAATACTGACGCAGCCGAGCCTAATATAAATACAAATATAATATTTAAATAAACATTCAAATTACAAAGTTGATTTTTAAACGTGGGTGCGAAGGCCACGGAAAAATGAACTTTGGTGCGAAGGCCACCGGAAAAGTGAACATTGGGGCCAAGGCCACCGGAAACTTTGTATCGTACGTGGGGCGAACACTCCAAGAAACATATCTGCCGCAATACGTGGTGCAACTACAGATCATCAAGTTTGGCTCCCCAACAGTGGAACTACAATACAACTCTTCCTTCAAAGTAAACCTTCAAATTGGCATCTAAACGTGGGGCTACAACCTTCTTCACTGTTCATTGGTTTCGTCGACGCTACCAGGCAAAACTCATGTATCACTACTTTGCAACGGCTAGAGCCGACAGTATTTAATTTTATTTCCCCGTAAATATTTCATTATTTACTATTGTCGAAAAAAATATGCAATACCATGTGTTATGTGCATACGAAAACCCGGAAGTGAAAATATTCCATTTCGTCTCGTATTTTAAAACTTCTTGCTCGTTCTACAAATATGCATTTATCGCGTATAGGTATTTTTTTATCAACGTTTTACTTTTGAACGAAATTTATGTCTAGAGAAGGTCATGAAGGCAGGAACGTAATCCTAGTCTTCCTTCCACTAGATTGTAAAAATCGCCCATGTGCAGAGCACAGAAAAGGCATTGTTAATTCAAAATACCTGGATAACTGTTGTACTTAATCAAAGAGCATTATTATTCAGTTATACTCGCAGCTGATGATGTTGTGAATCAGGTAAGAATGCTTTTGTATATTTACTTTCCCAACACATACAGTTTGTGTTTTCATGGACTGCTCCACGAAGCCACACCAATATTTCTCCGCTACCTCAGTAATTGCGCGTAGAACGTTAGTTTTAACGAGGAGGATAATCTAAAGTTATCCAGGCATTCCGCTTGTTTCTGTTAATTATTACTTTCCGCTTAATTAACCCTCAAAGGGCGTACGTGTATTTTTCTTTCCCTCGTAATTGTTATGGCTTCCCATTCTAATCCACTAGGGATACCGCATTCGATTGTTCTTCGAGAAAGATGCCTAACTAAAATAGCGTCGTTGGTATTACTCGAGTTAAATTAATGCATATTGCAAAGGTTTTTGTTTCTTAGTTTTTTCACTAGAGCCCCTCATTTCTATCCAGTCCTTGTTCCCTAGGTGTTCATATGTTGAAGTTATGTAGCGCTGCATTCCACCCAAAAACGCTATACCTAGATTTCACCGGAAATATAAGTTTTGATGCACCATAAATAAAAATATGATGTGTTACACTCACATGACTTTCTCTACTCTTGTACAAACTATTTTTACAAACGCTTATTCTCCATATGCTTCATGTTAATCGAGATGTTAATCTTATTGCTAATTTTATTGTAGTTGCAAGGGAAATATGGTAGGCTTTAAGCGATAGTCAAATGTTTTAAGAACTGGTTACTATGTGGAGCATTCCATTCTCTTTGTATGTACAGGACATAAAAAAATGAATAACGAATTCCCATTTGAGAAAAAGTATGTGTTGGAAAATTTAAGGGAATAACAAGCAATATCTCGAAAATGGTTCACTTGATAAAAAAATTATATCACATAAATTGTATGTTTTAACGCGATCTACATTATTTGTGTATTAAAATTTTGTCTATCTCCTATGGTTTACTAGTTATGCAACAGTCGTTCACAATGAAGAATACCTTTGGAGACATACCCAGAAAATTCGAGATATACATTTCATTTGTCATGAACATATCTTAAACATATGTTATTTTAATAAAAATCGTGAGAGCCCTTTTTGAGAAAATTAAAATTTTCGAAAAAGGTTCCATGTAAAGGGTAATCTGGGAGGGGATTTTCTTGAAAACCTTCGTGTCGTATCTCTGGAAGATACTGAACCTAAATACCAAGTTTGGTATTTATCCGACTGTTCGTTTCTGAGTTATGCTGTTCACAGACACACACACACACACACACACACACACACACAATTCACCCACACAGACATGCTTCCAAAAATGCTTTTATTGGATTCAGGGGTCCTCAAAACATATTGGGTGGAATACAATACTTCCCCTACTTACTATACGTAGCAGAGAAAGTAAAAAGTAAAACCTTAAAAAACCCATATACCCAGCACTTAAGTACTTGCGATAGCAGGTCGCCTCTGAGTTTGTCATCTCGAGTGAAATGTCTTGGTGGTCTGTCTGGGATACTTGAGTCAATTCGGGAATTCAAATGACCCACCGCATGTTTTCACAGTAGCTCAATGGTTAGAGCAACCGCGCGAGAAAGCGAGAGAACCGTGTTTTAATCCTGGCTGTTTCGTTTAATTTTTCAATCGACTCTACATTTAAAATATCCAAGACGTTTATTGTTATTGGTTTCGATTTTAAATGCTTATACTGACTATCGCTTTATCTAGTGTATTGTATAACACAGAGTAAAATGAATTGAAGATTTGTCTAGATTAACTAGAAGTACACTATGTGATTAAAAGTATCCGGACACACCCACAAACATACGTTTATCATCTTAGGTGCACTGCATTGCCACCTACTGCCTGGTACTCATTATCCGCGACCTCAGTAGTCATTAGACATCGCGAAACATCAAAATGGGACGCTCCGTGGAACTCACTGACTTCGAACGGTCAGGTGATTGGGTGTCACTTGTGTCAGAAGTTTGTACGCGAGATTTCCACACTCCTAAACATCCCTAGGTCCACTGTTTCTGATGTGATAGTGAAGTAGAAACGTGAAGGTACATGTACAGCACAAAAGCGTACAGGCCGACCTCGTCTGTTGACTGACAGAGGTTGCCGACGTTTGAAGAGGGTCGTAAAGAGTAATAGGCAGACATCTATCCAGACCACCACACAGGAATTCCAAACTGCATCAGGATCCACTCCAAGTACTAGGACAGTTAGGCGTAAGGTGAGAAACCTTGGATTTCATGGTCGAGCGGCTGCTCATAAGCCACTCATCACGTAGGAAAATGCGAAACGACGCCTCGCTTGGTGTAAGGGGCGTCAACATTACACGATTAGTAGCAATAGAATGAGAGAGCTGGCGCACAGAGAGATGCCGACAAGCGATAAAGTTCTTTGATCTATGCCGCTAGCCCCGCCCCCTCCCTTTGTGCGCTACTATTTGCCGCCCGGTCGCGTGGCGCTAGCTCCGCCCCCTCTCGCTTTGTGTGCTCACCTAATGCCGGCAGTATCTGTGCTAACAGGTTCTACCCCCTCCCCCATGCGTTCTACTGTGGCGTCATGACTTGATGGAATTGTTTTCTCGAGTCCTGCCGCCCCTCGGCAAATTAATTAGGTAATGTTCGTCAAACATTTTTTTTATGATTACTAAGGTCTGCAGATTGCATCCTCGAGCAATTAAGTTTTTTGATTAATGAATTGTTGACTGGAGCTTGAGTATAAGTAGTCTGCTCACGGTAACAGTCTGTCATGTAATGAAACACTGCAGCCTTCTTGTATCTGGGGAAATCGCTTGTCCATTAGCTGAACATGTTAGACGCTTTCAACACATTAATAGGCTTTTAAGTTTACATTCCGGATCTGTTTACATACATTAGCGAACGACCGACTTCCGCCTGGATGTAACGGTGACCTCTATTAGCTGAGACGCTTTCACTCCATTAGCGAACAATGTCAGTAATTGTTTTCCTAAGTGCTCTGCCCAACACTCAACACTTTAGATTTTAGCGATGGAAATGATATAACAAGCAGCAGCTTCTCCAACGAGTTCCAAGTTGACCAGGATGGCCGGGTTCGAATTACAAATTCAGCTTCTAATAACTCAGAGACAAATTACGATAAAGACGTCAAATAAAATTTATTACATTAATGTCATTAGATAGTTTCTTGTGAATGTATATTTGGGTACATGGTGTCCAGGGTTCGAATACCCATAAAATGTAATTTAATTATAAATTTAATAACTCCTAAACTAATTAAGATAAAGACGTCAAATAAACTTTATTGCCTTTATGTTATTAGGTAGTATCTTGTGGAGATGTAATTAGATACCTGACGTTCTGGGTTCGAGCCTGATGCTTAAATCGTCATTATCTCAGAAACTAAGAGAGGTAGAGGAATTGACCAAAGCATGATTGATAGCTCCTATGATGGGTAAATAATACTGTATATAATTTTTAATCAGTTGTCCTTATTTCGAATCCCGATCTTTCAATCACTTACTTATTTTTTCTCTATACTCTAGAATATGTCACTTAGATTGATGCTGTAACTGCATACAGCACCTTTAAACATATCAAACTAATATTGTAAATAATTTTGTTTCTGGTGTCCAGGGTTCGAATACCGATAAAATGTAATTTAATTATAAATTTAATAACTTCTAAACTAATTAAGATAAAGACGCCAAATAAACTTTATTGCCTTTATGTTATTAGGTATTATCTTGTGGATGTGTAATTAGATACCTGACGTTCAGGGTTCGATCCTAATTTTTAAATCGTCATTATCTCAGAAACTAAGAGAGGTAGACGAGTGAACCAAAGCATGATTGATAGCTCCTATAAGGGGTAATTAATACTGTATATAATTTTCAATCAGTTGTCCTTACTTCGAATCCCGATCTTTCAATCACTTACTTATTTTTCTCTATACTCTAGAATATATCACTTAGATTGATGCTGTAACTGTATACAGCACCTTTAAACATATCAAACTAATGTAAATAATTTCGTTTCTGGTGTCCAGGGTTCGAATACCGATAAAATGTAGTTTAATTATAAATTTAATAACTTCTAAACTAATTAAGATAAAGACGCCAAATAAACTTTATTCCCTTTATGTTATTAGGTATTATCTTGTGGATGTGTAATTAGATACCTGACGTTCTGGGTTCGAGCCTAATTTTAAATCGTCATTATCTCAGAAACTAAGAGAGGTAGACGAGTGAACCAAAGCATGATTGATAGCTCCTATGAGGGGTAATTAATACTGTATATAATTTTTAATCAGTTGTCCTTACTTCGAATCCCGATCTTTCAATCACTTACTTATTTTTCTCTATACTCTAGAATATATCACTTAGATTGATGCTGTAACTGCATACAGCACCTTTAAACATATCAAACTAATATTGTAAATAAGTTTGTTTCTGGTGTCCAGGGTTCGAATGCCGATAAAATATAGTTTAATTATAAATTTAATAACTTCTAAACTAATTAAGATAAAGACGCCAAATAAACTTTATTGCCTTTATGTTATTAGGTATTATCTTGTGGATGTGTAATTAGATACCTGACGTTCTGGGTTCGAGCCTAATTTTAAATCGTCATTATCTCAGAAACTAAGAGAGGTAGACGAGTGAAGCAAAGCATGATTGATAGCTCCTATGAGGGGTAATTAATACCGTATATAATTTTCAATCAGTTGTCCTTACTTCGAATCCCGATCTTTCAATCACTTACTTATTTTTCTCTATACTCTAGAATATATCACTTAGATTGATGCTGTAACTGCATACAGCACCTTTAAACATATCAAACTAATATTGTAAATAATTTTGTTTCTGGTGTCCAGGGTTCGAATACCGATAAAATGTAATTTAATTATAAATTTAATAACTCCTAAACTAATTAAGATAAAGACGCCAAATAAACTTTATTGCGTTTATGTTACTAGGTAGTATCTTGTGGATGTGTAATTAGATACCTGACGTTCTGGGTTCGAGCCTAATGTTTAAATCGTCATTATCTCAGAAACTAAGAGAGGTAGAGGAATTGACCAAAGCATGATTGATAGCTCCTATGAGGGGCAATTAATACTGTATATAATTTTCAATCAGCTGTCCTTACTTCGAATCCCGATCTTTCAATCACTTACTTATTTTTCTCTATACTCTAGAATATATCACTTAGATTGATGCTGTAAATGCATACAGCACCCTTAAACATATCAAACTAATATTGTAAATAATATTGGTTCTGGTGTCCAGGGTTCGAATACCGATAAAATGTAATTTAATTATAAATTTAATAACTCCTAAACTAATTAAGATAAAGACACCAAATAAACTTTTATAGGGGAAAGGATGCTCTCCTGAAACATTAGGTCTCTAGATAGAAGTATTTATAGGGGAGAGATAGGGAATACCAGGGCTGATGCTAGGCTAGTCAGATGCTAAAGGAGGGAGGGATATGCTTTATACGAGAGAGATAGGGAACACAAGGAAAGATGCTATACTAAACAGGACTTGAAGGGTAGAATATGAGCGATATAGCAAACCGAGGAGAGGTATTAGGATAGGAGTTTTGAATAATGGAGTAGGCGTTTATATGCGAGAGATAGGGAATACGAGGTTCGATGCTAGGCTAGACGGTGTTGAATGAGGGAATGCATCTTATATGAGAGAGGTAGGGGAATATGAGGAGAAGTGCTAGGCTAGTCGGGAAGGTCTGAATGAGAGAGTATACGTCTATATGGGAAAATATAGGGAAAACGAAGGTAGGTGCTAGGTTGAGAGAGTCTTCAAGGAGGAAAATGCATTTATATGAGAGCGTTAGGGCATACGAGGAGTGGTGCTAGTCTAGACATGGTTTGAGGATTAGAGTATACGTTTATATGGGAGAAATATGGAAAACGGGAGAGATACAAGGATAGACAGAGATTGAAGGAGGAGGAATGTAGGTTTATACTGTAATATAGAGAGTAATTCGATTATAAAACTTTTCTCATCCAGCCTTACAACACTTTTATATACTTATTTTCTAAACCTTACAAACTTTATATTTGTTAAACAGTAGTGCGCGAGACGGAGAGGGACAAACAGTATATCGGTTTACAGTGAAGTATACATCCTAACCTATTCCCACCTTGTTTGTTCTGGATCTTCTCATTGTCTATCATCTAACGTAAACACGTAACAAGACGTAACACAGGAAATCATACATATGGCACATTAAAAAAATAAAGGTATATATAATGAAACATAAACAAGTAGACAGAGGGTCGTCGATACATAGAAAACCAGGAGTTGTATGTACTGAGACCATAGATTAGTATAGGCAAACAACAAAGAAGTGAATTTATAGTGTAAATAGCCAAATATTTTCAAATATTATTATAGTCTAAAAGTATATAACTTAATTATGTATCGAGTATTGAGAAATAAACGTTATTCATTATTCACTAATCTCAGATCACTGCAATTGTATTGAATCAATTCACAATTGCTAATGCCATTCAACTTTCATTCGTCTCTGATACATAAACAAATTGCAAAATGGAGAAGGACGAAAGTAATAAAAAGACTCAGGCAGCAAATTTTAAGAAAGAAGAGAAAGATATATGACCGACATTGTTTTGGAACACAAATTAGTCTTGAAAATAAAATGACTGATAGCTCTGCTAAGCGTAAGGAAGAGACATGGAAATAAATTGCAAATGAATACAATTCTAGGTTGGAAAAGAAGATAAACAACATTCATGTAAACCAATTTTTAAAAATCAGTTTAACTGAATACATGTAAAAAAACATATCACTTTACAAAAAGTAATGCAGACAACATTTATTTTTTATAAACATTATCCTATTACATTACTTTACAAAAAACCATACATATTTCCTAAAGGCAAAGGTGATAGTCTAGACATTCTAAACACTCAGTTATATAATCATATACATCACACAGAAAGAGACCTGCATTATCAGTAAAAAAACTAAACATCTCAACAATGTCTGAATGATGTATTTTATAAGTACAAGTTTTTTGATATTTCAAAGTTCCTGTTAACCATGGCAGTAATTGATTAACACAATTTCTCGATCCTGTCATGCTATAACTTTAGATGCTTTCAGCTTACTTATAATTTCCTCAATCTCTTGTGTGTGACTATTATTACCAGCATCCCTCGACGCAATTAGTAACCTCAATATATTTACTAGTCTATTCGGATTTTCAAGCGTTGATATCACTGAATCATCATCATCTGAAGATTTCATATTCTCGCAACTTCCGATGTATCCAGATTTTTCACCAACAGTAGTCTCCAGTGAAGGACAGAGGCTTGATCCGGTATAACATTCCCCTCTATACATCTTCGGATCTTCAAGTGCAGGTGAGAGAGTCGATTCAGTATAACATGTTGCTCTATGAAACTTAAATCTTGACAAAGAACGATTCTTAAAAATCCGACCGCATACACAGCATCTAATAACGCGTTTTCCTCCATGTGTAATGTATGAAAAATCGTGTTTCTCATTCGTCAGTTGCACAGATTTTCTCGGGCAGTAGTTCATGCTAAAACTAAAAGAAATTAAATGAATACGTGAATGCTAACGCTCGAAGGAATTAAAAGCGAATGAATGAATTCATAACACGCACCTATGTATATATCCAGGATGAGGACGACGGAGGGAATTGCGATCAATGCATAGCAGGGAGAAAGGATACTCTCTTGAAACATTAGTCATCTAGACAACTATTGTTCACGGAGCCTGTAGACGTCAGGTTGAATGGGACAGACCTCAGGTTCAAATCTTTAAGGGCACGGACCCAGCCTTTTGCCTGTCATGTATACTAAACCATCCTAACAGCGTAACATTACGTTACAACGACACGTAACCAGAACATGGCGAGTGCGAGCATGGAAAAAAGGATGCTCTCTGGGAACATTACTGGAAAAGGATGCTCTCTGGAAACACTAGTCATCCACACAACGGGTTGTCCCTAACATTTCCAGATTTCGGGTCGTTCAACATCGTGACGCGCCCCTGTCATCTACATTTCGACGAAATTTTACCTCCTGAATTAAAGTTTGGTGATCTGTATAGACCTGTACATCATGCATTACGCTATGTAACAGACACATCACGTTATGTAACAACACGATCACGCTAGGTAACAACATGTTCACGCTATGTAACAACATGATCACGCTATGTAACAACATGATCACGCTATGTAACAACATGATCACGCCATGTAACAACATGATCACGCTATGTAACAACATGATCACGCTATGTAACAACATGACCACGCTATGTAACAAAACGATCAAGCTATGTAACAACTGATCACGCTATGTAACAACATGATCATGCTATGTAACAACCTGAGCACGCTATGTAACAACATGATCACGCTATGTAACAAACTGAGTACGCTATGTAACAACATGATCACGCCATGTAACAACTGATCACGCTATGTAACAACATGCTCAAGCTATGTAACAACTGATCACGCTATGTAACAACATGATCACGCTATGTAACAACCTGAGCACGCTATGTAACAATCTGATCACGTTATGTAACAACTGATCACGCTATGTAACAACATGATCACGCTATGTAACAACATGATCACGCTATGTAACAACATGATCACTCTATGTAACACCATGTTCACGCTATGTAACAACATGACCACGCTATGTAACAAAACGATCACGCTATGTAACAACACGATCACGCTATGTACAACACGATCACGCAATGTAACAACTGATCACGCTATGTAACAACCTGATCAAGCTATGTAACAACTGATCACGCTATGTAACAACATGATCACGCTATGTAACAACCTGAGCACGCTATGTAACAACATGATCACGCTATGTAACAACCTGAGTACGCTATGTAACAACATGATCACGCCATGTAACAACTGATCACGCTATGTAACAACATGCTCAAGCTATGTAACAACATGATCACGCTATGTAATAACCTGAGTACGCTATGTAACAACATGATCACGCCATGTAACAACATGATCACGCCATGTAACAACTGATCACGCTATGTAACAACATGCTCAAGCTATGTAACAACATGTTCACGCTATGTAACATGATCACGCTATGTAACAACATGATCACGCTATGTAACAACATGATCACGCTATGTAACAACATGACCACACTATGTAACAACATGATCACGCTATGTAACAACATGATCACGCTATGTAACAAAACGATCAAGCTATGTAACAACACGATCACGCTATGTAACAACACGATCACGCTATGTAACAACCTGATCAAGCTATGTAACAACTGATCACGCTATGTAACAACCTGAGCACGCTATGTAACAACCTGATCACGCTATGTAACAACCTGATCACGCTATGTAACAACTGATCACGCTATGTAACAACATGATCACGCTATGTAACAACATGTTCACGCTATGTAACAACATGTTCACGCTATGTAACAACATGATCACGCTATGTAACAACATGACCACACTATGTAACAACATGATCATGCTATGTAACAAAACGATCAAGCTATGTAACAACATGATCACGCTATGTAACAAAACGATCAAGCTATGTAACAACCTGAGCACGCTATGTAACAACATGTTCACGCTATGTAACAACATGATCACGTTATGTAACAACATGATCACGCTATGTAACAACATGATCACGCCATGCAACAAAACGATCAAGCTATGTAACAACCTGAGCACGCTATGTAACACCATGTTCACGCTATGTAACAACACGATCACGCTATGTAACAATACGATCACGCTATGTAACAATCTGATTACGCTATGTAACAACTGATCACGCTATGTAACAACATGATCACGCTATGTAACAACCTGAGCACGTTATGTAACAACATGACTACGCTATGTAACAAAACGATCACGCTATGTAACAACTGATCACGCTATGTAACAACCTGAGCACGCTATGTAACAACATGACCACGCTATGTAACAAAACGATCACGCTATGTAACAACTGATCACGCTATGTAACAACCTGAGCACGCTATGTAACAACCTGAGCACGCTATGTAACAATACGATCATGCTATGTAACAACCTGATCACGCTATGTAACAACCTGATTACGCTATGTAACAACTGATCACGCTATGTAACAACATGATCACGCCATGTAACAACCTGAGCACGCTATGTAACAACATGATCACGCTATGTAACAACATGAACACGCTATGTAACAATACGATCACGCTATGTAACAATCTGATTACTATGTAACAACGGATCACGCTATGTAACAACATGATCACGCTATGTAACAACCTGAGCACGCTATGTAACAACCTGATCACGCTATGTAACAACATGCTCACGCTATGTAACAACTGATCACGCTATGTAACAACCTGAGCACGCTATGTAACAACATGATCACGCTATGTAACAACATGTTCACGCTATGTAACAACACGATCACGCTATGTAACAACACGATCACGCTATGTAACAACATGGACACGCTATGTAACAACATGAACACGCTATGTAACAATACGATCAAGCTATGTAACAACCTGAGCACGCTATGTAACAACATGATCACGCTATGTAACAACATGAACACTCTATGTAACAACCTGAGCATGCTATGTAACAACATGATCACGCTATGTAACAACCTAATCACGCTATGTAACATGATCACGCTATGTAACAACATGATCACGCTATGTAAATAGGGTGGACCATTTAAGTTGAGGCTATACAATATATCCAAAACTAAGCGTTGTAGAAAGAAATGTCTTTAATAAACTTGATTGATATTATGGCGAAAGTAAATGCTGCTAGTCGTATTTCGTTTGGAGGCCGTTATGAGGGTCATTTTGGGTCAATTTATTCTTTTAAATGGGAACCTACAATTAGGGTCCCATTTAAAAAGACCCTGAAATGACCCTCACTACGTCCTCCAAACGAAATACGACTAGCAGCATTTACTTTCGCCATAATATCAATCAAGTTTATTAAAGACATTTCTTTCTACAACGCTTAGTTTTGGATATATTGTATAGCCTCAACTTAAATGGTCCACCCTATTTACATAGCGTGATCATGTTGTTACATAGCGTGATCATGTTACATAGCGTGATTAGGTTGTTACATAGCGTGATCATGTTGTTACATAGCATGCTCAGGTTGTTACATAGAGTGTTCATGTTGTTACATAGCGTGATCATGTTGTTACATAGCGTGCTCAGGTTGTTACATAGCTTGATCGTATTGTTACATAGCGTGTTCATGTTGTTACATAGCGTGTCCATGTTGTTACATAGCGTGATCGTGTTGTTACATAGCGTGATCGTGTTGTTACATAGCGTGAACATGTTGTTACATAGCGTGATCATGTTGTTACATAGCGTGCTCAGGTTGTTACATAGCGTGATCAGTTGTTACATAGCGTGAGCATGTTGTTACATAGCGTGATCAGGTTGTTACATAGCGTGCTCAGGTTGTTACATAGCGTGATCATGTTGTTACATAGCGTGATCCGTTGTTACATAGTAATCAGATTGTTACATAGCGTGATCGTATTGTTACATAGCGTGTTCATGTTGTTACATAGCGTGATCATGTTGTTACATAGCGTGCTCAGGTTGTTACATGGCGTGATCATGTTGTTACATAGCGTGATCAGTTGTTACATAGCGTAATCAGGTTGTTACATAGCGTGATCAGGTTGTTACATAGCATGATCGTATTGTTACATAGCGTGCTCAGGTTGTTACATAGCGTGCTCAGGTTGTTACATAGCGTGATCAGTTGTTACATAGCGTGATCGTTTTGTTACATAGCGTGGTCATGTTGTTACATAGCGTGCTCAGGTTGTTACATAGCGTGATCAGTTGTTACATAGCGTGATCGTTTTGTTACATAGCGTAGTCATGTTGTTACATAACGTGCTCAGGTTGTTACATAGCGTGATCATGTTGTTACATAGCGTGATCAGTTGTTACATAGCGTAATCAGATTGTTACATAGCGTGATCGTATTGTTACATAGCGTGATCGTGTTGTTACATAGCGTGAACATGTTGTTACATAGCGTGCTCAGGTTGTTACATAGCTTGATCGTTTTGTTGCATGGCGTGATCATGTTGTTACATAGCGTGATCATGTTGTTACATAACGTGATCATGTTGTTACATAGCGTGAACATGTTGTTACATAGCGTGCTCAGGTTGTTACATAGCTTGATCGTTTTGTTACATAGCGTGATCATGTTGTTACATAGCTTGATCGTTTTGTTACATAGCATGATCATGTTGTTACATAGTGTGGTCATGTTGTTACATAGCGTGATCATGTTGTTACATAGCGTGAACATGTTGTTACATAGCGTGAACATGTTGTTACATAGCGTGATCATGTTGTTACATAGCTTGAGCATGTTGTTACATAGCGTGATCAGTTGTTACATAGCGTGATCAGGTTGTTACATAGCGTGCTCAGGTTGTTACATAGCGTGCTCAGGTTGTTACATAGCGTGCTCAGGTTGTTACATAGCGTGATCAGTTGTTACATAGCTTGATCAGGTTGTTACATAGCGTGATCGTGTTGTTACATAGCTTGATCGTTTTGTTACATAGCGTGATCATGTTGTTACATAGTGTGGTCATGTTGTTACATAGCGTGATCATGTTGTTACATAGCGTGATCATGTTGTTACATAGCGTGATCATGTTACATAGCGTGAACATGTTGTTACATAGCTTGAGCATGTTGTTACATAGCGTGATCAGTTGTTACATGGCGTGATCATGTTGTTACATAGCGTACTCAGGTTATTACATAGCGTGATCATGTTGTTACATAGCTTGATCAGGTTGTTACATAGCGTGATCGTGTTGTTACATAGCTTGAGCATGTTGTTACATAGCGTGATCAGTTGTTACATGGCGTGATCATGTTGTTACATAGCGTACTCAGGTTGTTACATAGCGTGATCATGTTGTTACATAGCGTGCTCAGGTTGTTACATAGCGTGATCATGTTGTTACATAGCGTGATCAGTTGTTACATAGCTTGATCAGGTTGTTACATAGCGTGATCAGTTGTTACATTGCGTGATCGTGTTGTACATAGCGTGATCGTGTTGTTACATAGCGTGATCGTTTTGTTACATAGCGTGGTCATGTTGTTACATAGCGTGAACATGGTGTTACATAGAGTGATCATGTTGTTACATAGCGTGATCATGTTGTTACATAGCGTGATCATGTTGTTACATAGCGTGATCAGTTGTTACATAGCGTGATCAGTTGTTACATAACGTGATCAGATTGTTACATAGCGTGCTCAGGTTGTTACATAGCGTGATCATGTTGTTACATAGCGTGATCAGTTGTTACATAGCTTGAGCATGTTGTTACATAGCGTGATCAGTTGTTACATGGCGTGATCATGTTGTTACATAGCGTACTCAGTTTGTTACATAGCGTGATCATGTTGTTACATAGCGTGCTCAGGTTGTTACATAGCATGATCATGTTGTTACATAGCGTGATCAGTTGTTACATAGCTTGATCGTTTTGTTACATAGCGTGGTCATGTTGTTACATAGCGTGATCATGTTGTTACATAGCGTGATCATGTTGTTACATGGCGTGATCATGTTGTTACATAGCGTGATCATGTTGTTACATAGCGTGATCATGTTGTTACATAGCGTGAACATGTTGTTACCTAGCGTGATCGTGTTGTTACATAACGTGATGTGTCTGTTACATAGCGTAATGCATGATGTACAGGTCTATACAGATCACCAAACTTTAATTCAGGAGGTAAAATTTCGTCGAAATGTAGATGACAGGGGCGCGTCACGATGTTGAACGACCCGAAATCTGGAAATGTTAGGGACAACCCGTTGTGTGGATGACTAGTGTTTCCAGAGAGCATCCTTTTCCAGTAATGTTCCCAGAGAGCATCCTTTTTTCCATGCTCGCACTCGCCATGTTCTGGTTACGTGTCGTTGTAACGTAATGTTACGCTGTTAGGATGGTTTAGTATACATGACAGGCAAAAGGCTGGGTCCGTGCCCTTAAAGATTTGAACCTGAGGTCTGTCCCATTCAACCTGACGTCTACAGGCTCCGTGAACAATAGTTGTCTAGATGACTAATGTTTCAAGAGAGTATCCTTTCTCCCTGCTATGCATTGATCGCAATTCCCTCCGTCGTCCTCATCCTGGATATATACATAGGTGCGTGTTATGAATTCATTCATTCGCTTTTAATTCCTTCGAGCGTTAGCATTCACGTATTCATTTAATTTCTTTTAGTTTTAGCATGAACTACTGCCCGAGAAAATCTGTGCAACTGACGAATGAGAAACACGATTTTTCATACATTACACATGGAGGAAAACGCGTTATTAGATGCTGTGTATGCGGTCGGATTTTTAAGAATCGTTCTTTGTCAAGATTTAAGTTTCATAGAGCAACATGTTATACTGAATCGACTCTCTCACCTGCACTTGAAGATCCGAAGATGTATAGAGGGGAATGTTATACCGGATCAAGCCTCTGTCCTTCACTGGAGACTACTGTTGGTGAAAAATCTGGATACATCGGAAGTTGCGAGAATATGAAATCTTCAGATGATGATGATTCAGTGATATCAACGCTTGAAAATCCGAATAGACTAGTAAATATATTGAGGTTACTAATTGCGTCGAGGGATGCTGGTAATAATAGTCACACACAAGAGATTGAGGAAATTATAAGTAAGCTGAAAGCATCTAAAGTTATAGCATGACAGGATCGAGAAATTGTGTTAATCAATTACTGCCATGGTTAACAGGAACTTTGAAATATCAAAAAACTTGTACTTATAAAATACATCATTCAGACATTGTTGAGATGTTTAGTTTTTTTACTGATAATGCAGGTCTCTTTCTGTGTGATGTATATGATTATATAACTGAGTGTTTAGAATGTCTAGACTATCACCTTTGCCTTTAGGAAATATGTATGGTTTTTTGTAAAGTAATGTAATAGGATAATGTTTATAAAAAATAAATGTCTGCATTACTTTTTGTAAAGTGATATGTTTTTTTACATGTATTCAGTTAAACTGATTTTTAAAAATTGGTTTACATGAATGTTGTTTATCTTCTTTTCCAACCTAGAATTGTATTCATTTGCAATTTATTTCCATGTCTCTTCCTTACGCTTAGCAGAGCTATCAGTCATTTTATTTTCAAGACTAATTTGTGTTCCAAAACAATGTCGGTCATATATCTTTCTCTTCTTTCTTAAAATTTGCTGCCTGAGTCTTTTTATTACTTTCGTCCTTCTCCATTTTGCAATTTGTTTATGTATCAGAGACGAATGAAAGTTGAATGGCATTAGCAATTGTGAATTGATTCAATACAATTGCAGTGATCTGAGATTAGTGAATAATGAATAACGTTTATTTCTCAATACTCGATACATAATTAAGTTATATACTTTTAGACTATAATAATATTTGAAAATATTTGGCTATTTACACTATAAATTCACTTCTTTGTTGTTTGCCTATACTAATCTATGGTCTCAGTACATACAACTCCTGGTTTTCTATGTATCGACGACCCTCTGTCTACTTGTTTATGTTTCATTATATATACCTTTATTTTTTTAATGTGCCATATGTATGATTTCCTGTGTTACGTCTTGTTACGTGTTTACGTTAGATGATAGACAATGAGAAGATCCAGAACAAACAAGGTGGGAATAGGTTAGGATGTATACTTCACTGTAAACCGATATACTGTTTGTCCCTCTCCGTCTCGCGCACTACTGTTTAACAAATATAAAGTTTGTAAGGTTTAGAAAATAAGTATATAAAAGTGTTGTAAGGCTGGATGAGAAAAGTTTTATAATCGAATTACTCTCTATATTACAGTATAAACCTACATTCCTCCTCCTTCAATCTCTGTCTATCCTTGTATCTCTCCCGTTTTCCATATTTCTCCCATATAAACGTATACTCTAATCCTCAAACCATGTCTAGACTAGCACCACTCCTCGTATGCCCTAACGCTCTCATATAAATGCATTTTCCTCCTTGAAGACTCTCTCAACCTAGCACCTACCTTCGTTTTCCCTATATTTTCCCATATAGACGTATACTCTCTCATTCAGACCTTCCCGACTAGCCTAGCACTTCTCCTCATATTCCCCTACCTCTCTCATATAAGATGCATTCCCTCATTCAACACCGTCTAGCCTAGCATCGAACCTCGTATTCCCTATCTCTCGCATATAAACGCCTACTCCATTATTCAAAACTCCTATCCTAATACCTCTCCTCGGTTTGCTATATCGCTCATATTCTACCCTTCAAGTCCTGTTTAGTATAGCATCTTTCCTTGTGTTCCCTATCTCTCTCGTATAAAGCATATCCCTCCCTCCTTTAGCATCTGACTAGCCTAGCATCAGCCCTGGTATTCCCTATCTCTCCCCTATAAATACTTCTATCTAGAGACCTAATGTTTCAGGAGAGCATCCTTTCCCCTATAAAAGTTTATTTGGTGTCTTTATCTTAATTAGTTTAGGAGTTATTAAATTTATAATTAAATTACATTTTATCGGTATTCGAACCCTGGACACCAGAACCAATATTATTTACAATATTAGTTTGATATGTTTAAGGGTGCTGTATGCATTTACAGCATCAATCTAAGTGATATATTCTAGAGTATAGAGAAAAATAAGTAAGTGATTGAAAGATCGGGATTCGAAGTAAGGACAGCTGATTGAAAATTATATACAGTATTAATTGCCCCTCATAGGAGCTATCAATCATGCTTTGGTCAATTCCTCTACCTCTCTTAGTTTCTGAGATAATGACGATTTAAACATTAGGCTCGAACCCAGAACGTCAGGTATCTAATTACACATCCACAAGATACTACCTAGTAACATAAACGCAATAAAGTTTATTTGGCGTCTTTATCTTAATTAGTTTAGGAGTTATTAAATTTATAATTAAATTACATTTTATCGGTATTCGAACCCTGGACACCAGAAACAAAATTATTTACAATATTAGTTTGATATGTTTAAAGGTGCTGTATGCAGTTACAGCATCAATCTAAGTGATATATTCTAGAGTATAGAGAAAAATAAGTAAGTGATTGAAAGATCGGGATTCGAAGTAAGGACAACTGATTGAAAATTATATACGGTATTAATTACCCCTCATAGGAGCTATCAATCATGCTTTGCTTCACTCGTCTACCTCTCTTAGTTTCTGAGATAATGACGATTTAAAATTAGGCTCGAACCCAGAACGTCAGGTATCTAATTACACATCCACAAGATAATACCTAATAACATAAAGGCAATAAAGTTTATTTGGCGTCTTTATCTTAATTAGTTTAGAAGTTATTAAATTTATAATTAAACTATATTTTATCGGCATTCGAACCCTGGACACCAGAAACAAACTTATTTACAATATTAGTTTGATATGTTTAAAGGTGCTGTATGCAGTTACAGCATCAATCTAAGTGACATATTCTAGAGTATAGAGAAAAAATAAGTAAGTGATTGAAAGATCGGGATTCGAAATAAGGACAACTGATTAAAAATTATATACAGTATTATTTACCCATCATAGGAGCTATCACTCATGCTTTGGTCAATTCCTCTACCTCTCTTAGTTTCTGAGATAATGACGATTTAAGCATCAGGCTCGAACCCAGAACGTCAGGTATCTAATTACATCTCCACAAGATACTACCTAATAACATAAAGGCAATAAAGTTTATTTGACGTCTTTATCTTAATTAGTTTAGGAGTTATTAAATTTATAATTAAATTACATTTTATGGGTATTCGAACCCTGGACACCATGTACCCAAATATACATTCACAAGAAACTATCTAATGACATTAATGTAATAAATTTTATTTGACGTCTTTATCGTAATTTGTCTCTGAGTTATTAGAAGCTGAATTTGTAATTCGAACCCGGCCATCCTGGTCAACTTGGAACTCGTTGGAGAAGCTGCTGCTTGTTATATCATTTCCATCGCTAAAATCTAAAGTGTTGAGTGTTGGGCAGAGCACTTAGGAAAACAATTACTGACATTGTTCGCTAATGGAGTGAAAGCGTCTCAGCTAATAGAGGTCACCGTTACATCCAGGCGGTAATCGGTCGTTCGCTAATGTATGTAAACAGATCCGGAATGTAAACTTAAAAGCCTATTAATGTGTTGAAAGCGTCTAACATGTTCAGCTAATGGACAAGCGATTTCCCCAGATACAAGAAGGCTGCAGTGTTTCATTACATGACAGACTGTTACCGTGAGCAGACTACTTATACTCAAGCTCCAGTCAACAATTCATTAATCAAAAAACTTAATTGCTCGAGGATGCAATCTGCAGACCTTAGTAATCATAAAAAAAATGTTTGACGAACATTACCTAATTAATTTGCCGAGGGGCGGCAGGACTCGAGAAAACAATTCCATCAAGTCATGACGCCACAGTAGAACGCATGGGGGAGGGGGTAGAACCTGTTAGCACAGATACTGCCGGCATTAGGTGAGCACACAAAGCGAGAGGGGGCGGAGCTAGCGCCACGCGACCGGGCGGCAAATAGTAGCGCACAAAGGGAGGGGGCGGGGCTAGCGGCATAGATCAAAGAACTTTATCGCTTGTCGGCATCTCTCTGTGCGCCAGCTCTCTCATTCTATTGCTACTACGATTGTACAGTGGCAAAACGTTGTGTGTAGTGACGAATCACGGTACACAATGTGGCGATCCGATGGCAGGGTGTGGGTATGGCGAATGCCCGGTGAACGTCATCTGCCAGTGTGTAGCGCCAACAGTGAAATTGGGAGGTGGTGGTGTTATGGTGTCGTGTATATTTCCTGGAGGGGATTGCACCCTTTATTGTTTTGCGTGGCACGATCATAGCGCAGACCTACATTGATATTTTAAGCACCGTCTTGCTTTCCACCGTTGAAGAGCAATTCGGGGATGGCGATTGCATCTTTCAACACGATCGAGCACCTGTTCGTACTGCACGGGCTGTAGCAGAGTGGTTACACGACAATAACATCGCTGTAATGGACTGGTCTGCACAGAGTCCTGACTTGAATCCTATAAAACAGCTTTGGGATGTTTTGCAACGTCGACTTCGTGCCAGGCCTCACCGACCTACATCGATACCTCTCCTCAGTTCCGCATTCCGTGAAGAATGGGCTGCCATTCCCCAAGTAACCTTCAGCACCTGATTAAAAGTATGCCTGCGAGAGTGAACATGTCATCAAGACTTCCAGCATTACCGATGGAGGGCGCCACGAACTTGCACGTCATTTTCAGCCAGGTGTCCGGATGCTTTTGATCACGTAGTGTAGATAAAAGAATAAGTTTTTGTAAGAACAGTTTGTAGAAGAGTGAGCGGAGAAAGTCATGTGGGTGCAAAACATTCAGATTTTTAATTTCATACCATGCATCCAAAACCTCCCCTTCATTTTCTCTTCGCATGCTAATTCAATAGCTATAACTTCATCATATGATGATGAGCTCGCCATTACTAAATCAAGTTCTAGAAAACTTAGCTTATATTGCTATGTCCAATAAATATCACAGACCTCTGTTGTTCTATTTGGAAACTCCGACTGACTGGTTGGTAACACACTGTTGTAATATGTGGTACACACTCCGTTTACGAACTGATATGGCATAAGCTGAATCAAACTGAATTAAACTGTGCACTTCTCCAAACGCTGTGAAATTGTCCGTCATTTGTTTCCAATTGCGGGAAATTCATAACAAAATGGTAGCTTTAAGATTTTGTCAAGCTGTTTGTCTTAGAAATAAATACCGTTCTTCCAGAACTATTACATTTATATTCTATTAATACAACATTTTAGCTTTGATTTAGAGGTTAGACATTGTTTCATAATTTAACTGATTGTATTGATGGTATAATAAACTTTTTTTCAAGCAGAACAGAAATAGAAATCACATTTCCTGTGCATATTTTATTAAAAATAATAGTAATCTTATTCTTGAAACGTGGAAAAAAAACCAGTATCATTCAAGTTTTGAAATGATTCCATAATTTCGAACACCTCTCGTAATATTACTTATGATAATCCCTTCCCAATCATAAGGCCGGCATTTTGATGTTATATTATTTGCAAAACTTTTTCACGTAGATGTATCTAACTGCCCTAAAGAAGCAAGGAGGCAAACCAATATTAGAAGTTTGAAACGTTTCCTATTCAGAGAGAAAAAAAGTTTAATGTCGAAAATTTATATGCATAGGTATATCCTTGTTACTGATAAGCGTTATTTCATTTAAGCTATTGAATTACACTAGTCTGCATGATATCGGATGACTGAAATCTAATAGAGATTCTGACTCACTTTTTTATGCTGTTTTCAGAACTGTTTTTAGTTTTTTTCTATAACGTACATTTTTTTTTTCAGAATTTCACATCAAAAATATAGAGATATAGTTATATAAAGATATTGCTTCCGCCACTACACATAAAATTGGGCTTGATGAAGCAATTTATAAGGACTCTACCACAGGATGGACCCTGCTTCAAGTACCTTTCCAAGAAATTTCCCTTCATTACAGGCTGGAGTTTTTGTTGGTCCTCAAATAAAGAAATTGATGAAGGATGAAGATTTTGAGAAAACAATGAATGAGGAACAAATAGAAGAATGGACCCCCTTCCCATTAGATACTGAAAACTTCTTAGGCAATAACAAAGATTCTAATTACAAGGCTATTGTCGAAACAATGTTGGAAAATTTCAAAAAGATGGGTTGTAACATGAGTGTAAACTGCATTTTCTGCATTCACATATAGAATACTTTCCAGAAAATCTGGGACATTATAGTGAAGAGCAGGGTGAACGTTTTCACCAAGATATTAAGGAAATGGAGAGGAGGTACCAGGGGAGATGGAATGAAACTATGATGGCGACTACTGTTGGATGTTGAGGAGGGACAGTCATCTTCAAGCATCTGCAAGGAAGTCAAAGAAGAGAAAGTTTGAAAAAAAGTTAATGAAACACTTTGTCTTCTTGTTTTGTTAGAATGAAGTCATGAAATAAATTAGGGGAGTTCTTGAGAGAATTCTTAAAATGTTTCTTGAATAAAAACTTACCTTGAGTGAAATGGTATTTGAATACTTTTCCATGCTCATTAGTAAAATTGTCAAAACAGTATTTTTGTGTAAAAACCTGACGTGATAGAAAAAAAACGGAAGTTATTTCTGGAATCAGCATAAAAACTTGATTCAAGAACACCTACTTTTAAGAAATCATCTGACAAAAACTTTGAAAATGCGACTAGTGTTATCTACAAACCATGTTCAGTAAGGAAAGTTACTTCAAAGTACCAAACCATCCTTGACAGTAATTAATATACTTGTGAACTAATAATATCAATAAAGTTAGCTGCGTTGTCTTGTATTCTAATGGGATTAAAAGCAGAAAGTTTATTTAGCGGCCATATCTCATTGCTGGGAACGTCACGATTTACCACTGTTATTACATTGCTGAAAACAGAGGCAATTTTGCAACTCATCCAGCTAAAGGAAATATTACTTTCCCGAGCAAGAATTTATTATGTCAGGTCCCTCTTCCTGCATTTCCATATGCCCACGCAACCGTGTTTTTTAAAAATACACTTCACCGTCGAGCCAGTGATTCCAAAAGGTTAATTTTCCTTCCACTCGGAAACCGATTCTAATCTAAAAGATAATTTATTGGCTTGAAAA
The DNA here is from genome assembly GCA_030765065.1 of Deroplatys truncata. Taxonomy (NCBI): domain Eukaryota; kingdom Metazoa; phylum Arthropoda; class Insecta; order Mantodea; family Mantidae; genus Deroplatys; species Deroplatys truncata. The sequence continues at coordinate 210,898,055 of CM060978.1, read as the reverse complement.
TGTTCCCCTCTTGTTCTCCGGAACTTCATCTTCGTTCGGTGTGAAGTTTCTAGCTATATAACTGCAGGCTATAGTAGCCAGGTAAACAGGCATATCCCATTCTCTAGCGGCTTTTAGATTAAATATCGGACTGTAGAATTTGTATGTATGAACTTTATTTATATTGTAGAGTGATTTCCTTGTTTATTACTATTCTACGATAAGCCAAACTTTTTGTATATTTGCAAGAAAAGATATTGAATTACCCGAAGAATTCATCGAGAGATGACTCAGCAGTAACGTGTGAGGTTAGCATTCAGGAGGTCCCGGGTTCGATTCCGTCAACCGCCCATCCTGATCTTGGGTTTTTCATATCGGTAGGCGAATTTTGGGGTGGTTCCTCATTTATCTCGAATTCCTTTCATTCCGTTTCTTTCTCATTTTTCGCATGTGTTTCTAGATTTCGTGGCATATACCGGTGCCGGATAAATGGAACGGATGCTTGCTCAAAGCGAAGAGTACTCCAGTAGAGGAATGCTTGGTCGATAGGTCGTTCATAGATCTCTCCCCCAGCTCCAGCAGTGGGATGGTTTACGAGTATGCAACTGCTAGGGACTTCCGCGCGTCTCCGTGGTCAAACTTCTTATGGCCTGTAGCCTCCTGTGATTCCTTCACGTCATTTCTTCCTTCTGGAAGGTATCAACCGCAATGGATGTATGTATATCTAAATGTGCGATATGTCCTCCTCCATTGTATAATCTAAAACGTATCAGAAGAATTCAAGATGAAGAAAAAAGTGAACAGGGGGATAGCTTAACCCTCTATTATTTATCTTTTTAGTATTCAAAGTATGTAAACGCCGAATCTCAAGTATTAAAGTTGGGAGCTGGGAACTTCGACCAGTGTATTTACAAACACCTTTGTATGTGGATGAAATGGTAGGTAATTAATACCTACTTATATAGGTAAAATTATGTGGGTATACAAAGAAGACAAATAAAATGAAGAACTTAATATTAAATGTAATGATCAGGTATTAAGTAAGGAGAAAGTTTTATGTACTTGAATATCATTGTTTTTGGTAATGGTAGAATAAACGTAAAAGGTGCAACATAAGCATGCTACCATATAAGTAGCACAAAAGTGGGGAATAAAGAGATTAGTATAAACAGGAAAATAGAGATATATAATCCATATTAAAACCAATGTTACAATATGGGATAGAAAGCTTGACATATTTAGAGAGACATAAAGGCAAGATAACAGCAGTAGAGATGAAATACTTAAGAAGAATGTGGAAAAGACTGGAAGGATAGGATTAGAAATGAGAGAATAAGCGGAGAGGTGAAAATAAAGAAATAACTTAAGTTATAGGAGAGAAAGTACGTAAGTGGTTTGGGCAATTCTATAGAAAGCCGAAAGAAAGGAAAGTTAAGCAAGTAATAGAGATGAGAGTAGGAGGAAAAATAGGAAGAGAAAGACCAATTGTAAGACCAATAGAAGAAACAGCATAAAAACGGGGGAAAACTATAGTTGAAATAAAAATAACCTGTATTGATGGAGACATATGGAATGAATGGAGGGAAACAGGTGACAGCAAAAGGGTTTGATGATGAAGGAAATAAGCAAATTTAAGTGTAACACGACAAAGGGGGCACAGGCAGTGAGGCAGTGAGAAAGTAGAGCTGTCATTATGTCATGCGCTCGGTAAGCAAAAAACATACACAGTACCTTGACCATTGGATCGAAGGTACTAGTCGGCCACGATATGAGTGCGCTTGGAGAAACGCGCCATTGTTTTTGTTGACAATGCGCACATAACCAAGTCTAGGGATCTCAGGGGAGTGAGGGAACAAGGCAATAGGAGAATGTAAAGTTGCACAATGAAAACAGTATTACATTTGCAGCCTCAGACTCGCTAGTAAATGCAATTCGAGTGTTTTGTTTACGTGACTATGCTTCCGATGTCCCACCCACTTTTTCGGTAACTGTTTAGTTCTTCTTCACAGCACTCATTTTGTTGCCGACTAGAAACTACCATAGTTCAACTGAAACTACCTTCTTGGAAATGCAAAAGTCATCATTGCCATGCTTATTTTTCATTACGTTTGGTTCCACTGTTTCAGAAAAATACTCACTGAGTTCAGGATAGAGTTCGCAGATTTTAGAATAGGTATTCAGTTTTACTTATTCGAGCACAGAGTAAGTAGAAAGAGAGAGAGGTAATTGCATGTTTGCAATGTTTTGCTTTACTCATTTTTTTTTTTTTTTTTTTTTTTTTGCCGTAGCATATAGAGGAAACATTCTATTTCAATCAAAAATTCATATAGATATTTACACTTATTGAGATACCTTGAGCGCCAAATAACTTTTGAGAAAAATCTACCTGTGGTTTCTCACTCTCATCTCTCTCCCTCTCCCTCTCCCTCTCTCTCTCTCTGTGAGAGAGATTGTGTGTAAGCCCAAAACGAATATTCGGTTGTATACCAAAGTTCATATTTAAGTGCAGCATCTTTAAAGAGAGCACGAAGAGTTTTACAAAATCTTTCCCATTTACATAATCTTAATTTTCCCATACATTGTTCTAATGATTATGATTAAAATTCAGTATATATGAAGCAATTATATGAACTTTTAAATTATAATAAGTATATTGTAAATACCAAGTGAAGTCCTCTTCAAACTATGTGAATCCTGTGTAATTTTGTACAACTGGAAAAACAGCTTAAATAAATACAGATACACATTGTTTGAAAATTCTGATGTGTTTTACTCACATGACTTTCTCTACTCTTGCACAAACTATTTTTACAAACGCTTACTCTCCATCTACTTGATGTTAATCGAGGTTTCATCTTATTGCTAACTTTTTTGTAGGTGCAAGGTGGAGATATTAGCTTTAAGGGATAGTCAGATCTTTTAAGAGCTGGTTGCTATGTGGAGCATTCCAATGTCTTTGTGTGTCCAGGACATAAAAAAGCGAATAACGAATTCCCATTTGAGAAAAAGTATGAGTATTGGAAAATTCAAACTAATAACAAGGAATATCTCGGTGTTTTAACCAGATCTACATTTTTGTCTAGTAAAACTTCATCTATGTCTTATAGTTTACCAACTATGCGAAAGTCATTCAGAATGAAGAGGACTTTTATTTTGGGGACATCCCCAGAAAATTCAAGATGTACACTTCATTTGCCATAAAAATGTAGTAAACATTTGATATTTTAATCAAAATCGTTAGAGCCATTTTTGAGAGAACCAAAACAAAAATGTTCCATGTAAAGGGTAGTCTGGGGTGGGCGATTTTGTTTTAAAATAGTCGTGTAGCATCCTTGAAAGATACTATCCAAATACCAAGTATGGTATTTATCCGACTTTCCGTTTTTGAGTTCACAGGCTGGCAGCCACACACACGGACTTGTTTCCTAAATGTTTTATTTAGATTCAGGCCACCTCAAAACATGTATTTCCGGTGAAATCACTTGTCGAATATTTGGGTAGAACGCAATAATTCCCTTACTTACTCTACGTAGTTGAAGTAAAAATGGGGAATTTGTGTCATATAATATTTTAATAGCATTAGCCGCTTTAGAGATGTTGCTTGTCGTGTGTTTACATTTCCCCATGTAAGTGCGACATCCGACGGAAGCATTGAAAGTCTGCTATTCCTTCCTTCTTCGCAAGAGCTCGTTACTAGGATTTTATACCGAGCCATAGGTGAAGCTCGAACCAAGGGCCGAGGATTGCGTTAAAGTTGGCATAGCTGTCGTAAGATGATGAAATATAGGAAGCTCCATATTGTAGTACGCGAGGTCGCGTGGTCAGAGCGCCGAATTGTATTTAATGGCTTCGAAGATGGGTTATAACCAGTGACCGGAAGTTTAGGCATTATAAATAATTAAAATAGGCATGAAAAAAGCATTATAAATAGCTAAAATAGGCAGGCAAAAAGGCATTATAAACAGTTGACTAGGCAGGAAACAAAAGGCTTTATAAATTCTAAAACAGGCAATAAAAGGCAATCAGAAAAACACATATTTAATAGGTTGCACTATTCAATAACTCGATCGTCATATTTTAAAAAACATAAAAGTTTTAAACAAAATTCAAGTGTTATAATTGACACAAAAATGAAATAATTTTTAAAAAGGCCTATGTATTGCAATGCCTTATTCGTTGCACATGACAACCAAATGCTTTTTTAAGTTCTCTGGGGTCATGTTGAGTCTCCTGTCAGATAACACATTTTTCATATGAGAAAATGACCTCTCAACATCGACAGAGGTTATTGGAGCAAATCTAAAACATAGCATCATTGTAGGATAGTGTACTTCTCAAAAAAAAAAAACTGATAATATAGGATTCTGTAATTTCCACAAAGGGACTCCGGCGCTGAGGGAAGCTTTACATAAGTGGAATGCAAACTGGGATTTTCGACTCGATGTTGCAATTACTGTTGGAAGCAAAGAAATCTTCTTCCCAGTAGCCTTGGAAAGTGCATTTTTGTGTTTGATTGTGCCGATATGCTGTGATACTTCTGCAGTTCACCGACTGCTCGCATATTTTGCATGTGAGTAACGTCGGTACAAAATACGTCGGATCCAGAAGTATTAACGTAACTTTGTAATTTACTGCGTAAAGAAACACTGAATTTCGGCATCGTTCTGTTAGCTACAACAACGTCGCAATGAAAACTGAAAGAAAAACAGAGGTAGACCCGCACTCATTATTGCCTTTTAAAATAAACACAAGTGGTAATTCAAACGCTTTCTGTTATCTATACGTTTATTTGCGCGGCAGCACCATTGTTGCAAAGAAAATAATGAACTGAATGAAGGACACCTATGTTGTGTGCTACTTAAAGACAATAATATGCATTCGGCGAACTAACGTTCATTGTCACGGACTAACGGTTATTGAAATGAAATGTACCTGTTTATTAATTAATAAATAATGGATAAATAATGAAATAAAGGCAACAAAAACATTTATTTCGTAAAATAGGCCTTTATATTTAAACAGGCAGAAAAGGCAACATAAAACTGTGGCATTTCAATCACAAATTCACTTTCGTACAGATTCAGTTTCAAATTAAAGATAGATTTGATACATTTAAAAATGCATTCTGCCTAAGTTCCGGTCTCTGGTTATAACGCTCACACCCAACCGACATCTCAAGAAACGTCAAAACTACATCCATCTGGGGGCCGAGGACCCCAACATAATTAAGTAAATATTTTAACAAGACATACCAGAAGGTTTCAGATAAGATGTGTTATGTGTAAGTTCTTGCTCGCACTACACCCCCGTAACCGTCGATGTAAGTTAATTGTAAGTACAGCCAACAGCTTTTAGACGACACCGGGGTACTTATCTGACGCCTCTTCCTCTAACTTACCCGCTAACCTAGCCATATACCCTTCCTACCCCTGCTCCTAATATGCTCTAACAACCAAAACTGGTTGTCCTCCGTGGTGAAGTGGTTACCATGCTAGCCTCTAGTTCCCGACGTCCGGGTTCAAATCCGGAGGAGAGCGATTATATTTTCGGGCGTAAGAGTCCTTAGCATGGCTTCCTTCGGAAGGGAAGTAATATCGATGGTCCCGTGTGCTAGATTTATGGCAAGTAAAAGAACCTCAAGCCTGATAAACAAGTCTGAGCAAAATTACCGGAATTTCACACCCAATATAAAATGGGACGCTAAGGACCACAGCAGTTAAAGAGCGTCCATAAATAAAACTAAATTTAATGTTCAACTGAAACTACCACCATTGTTGTGAGTATCCCCTGGAGATAACTATCCCAGTAGGTGGTATAAATGTAGTGAAGGCACCGGGTAGAGCGTCCCACCAAATATTGTGGGTCGCTGACTGCAGTAAAGATGGGTAGTTAAGTATAGGCACCCCTATGGCGAAAGTATCTACAATTGGACGGAACAATATAAAATACAGTGTTTGCTTTGTTATTTGAGCAACACGGCGTTAAATTGATACAAAACATTTGCTTGCGGTAATCCAAGTACCTCATGGAAAAACTTGAAACAGGGACTATTAAATGCTTTCGTTCACGCGGCGGAGGAGGAATTGCTCGAATTCAAGCTGAGACAAATAGTGCAGGATCTCTGCGAGTTCACGGATCAGTACGCTTACGATGGGATAGCTCTGTGCGAACTAGTTAACCCCGAAATGTCAGAAAAAGAACGGGTTAAGCATATCACAAGGGATTAAAACCGTCGGTCATAGAGCAGGTATTGCCCACCACCTTCAAACAGTGGATGCACTAATTCAATTTGTGCCTAGAATAGTGTCAGCTCGCTATCTAGCAGGAAAGACATTTTCTGCGTTGAACAGTTAATTACAAGCAAGTCAATTGTGGCTGTCTAGCGCGAGTTTCGGCGGGTTTTTGGAAACAATCAGCAATGTGGAGTTGCGCCGTTTGGAAAATAATCAGTGTGAGGGTGCGTCAGTGGCATAAAACGGAATAAGTCAAAACAAACCTCGAGTTCGTCAAAAAAACAGTGCGGACACGTGGAAATGTCGAACGCGTGAGAATTGAGAAGCTCGTTCGTTCCGTGCGGCGGCATTCCCGGTTCATGTACTTGTCGGACCGAAGTGTACAAAAAATTCTACGCAATGATTTGCAGTTCCATCCATATAAGCTGCAGATCGCATAGAAATTAACAGCAGCAAACAAAGCCCTGCGCGTCCATTGTTGTCAGAGAATACTGAAGTTGCTTAACACTCACCATTACTTTCATGACTTTCAATATGACTTGTTGTGGGGGTATCTTAAGGGTATGGTCTACAGTCATATCCTTCGTGACATCGAAAGTCTCAAAACCGCAATTCGTGGAGATATTGCTGATGTTACACCATAAAAATAGCGACGAGTAATGTCCGGTGTGCAACAAAGATGCAACAATGCAATGACGCCAATGGAGAATATCTTAAAGACCTTATCTTCAAAACACAAGGTGCATACTGCAATTCCAAGATTTTATTTACCTAAACGTATTAATTTCTTATAACTTACTAGTAAAAGAAATAAGTTATGTGGTTTTTTTTAAATTGGAAACTTTAAATGCCGCTTCCTGTACAAATTGTCAAGTTGCACTATGCATGGAGCTCTGTTTCCGATTATTTCATCAGAAATAAGCATTTATTTTATATTCTTTGGAAAGCTATAAACTGTAAATTTAACGGTGTATTGTAAAAAAAGAATCTACACCATGTCTCTCATTGTCCATTTCCTTGTTCACTGTTATGCTTTATGTATTTATAATTATTAAAACATTTATCTCTGTATTTTTATTTTATCATTTTTCCACCTTTCCCCTGTCATTTCAAGCTTATAATTTTTGTTGTACTTGAATGTTTTACTTTCAATTCAGCATATTTACTAAGCTTAAGTAGACAGCGGATGCATGCTCCCGCCATTTTTAAAAAAAATGTTTATAAAATGCTTGGACTGAGGGTGTTAACAATAAACACATTACCATATAGCATAAATCTTTATCTTATTTCAAGAAATTGTCCATGAAAGGGATAGGCCCATAATATGCTGGTCAGTTCATTAATTAGAACACTTCAGAAGCTACTACTGGACACCAAAATTGAACAGATATAATTAACTTCCCGTCCAATTATGAATCAAAAACTAGGAGAAACATTTTATACCTTATCCTACGTTCTTAATCCTTTCTCTAAGGCAGATAAAAAAGTGTTGTTCCTGCGCAAGTTTTGGAACGTGGTTGACGTCGATCAGTTTCCCATTAAGTTACTAAACTTCACGGGTCAGTGGCTTAATGACAAACTGGAAGAATTTACTGGGATTCCATACAGATTATGATGCTAGCGGAGACATTTCGAGAATAAATGTTGCGTTACAGGAAGAAAGCGGACCTCAAAACTTCTTCCAAAAAGCTAGGCATTTAGCACTTCTATCATAAATTTATAGACACAAAACTGAAGATACATCTCACTGAAAAACTGGAGGTGGACGTGAACAACGCGGGAATTAAGCCAATGTTGGAAACTATAGGGTATTGTTTTTATGAAAAGCACATGAACTCCGCGATTGTCTCAATTTTCTCCTAAGAAGAGCTGTCTAAGCTACTCTCTTTAGAGAAAGTAAAACAAAAGATAAACGGCTTTTTAGTAAATGTTCAGGGTAAGGATAAAACGCGTATTATTATATGCGTCAGCAATAGATGCTAACATTTACACATCGAATATTTCGCAGCGATGCGGTTGGTCTAAAGTTACACCGAATACCTGGAACTGATTGAACATCTACTGTTTTCTCCTACTTTCGATATCACGCGGGTATTATTTGATAGATACGTAACTCGAGATTGCTTTTGCATGTGGCATGTGAACGAAGACAAACACTTGGTGAAAAAGCTTGTTGCTTATGAGTAGGTACTCCTCAAGAGGGTTGATAAATGTGGTCGAACTGCATTACACTTAGTCATCAGCTGTGGAAACCCAAGCAATGATAAGTATGTTAAAATCTCTCGTCTATAAATACTAGAAACGATTCTTTTGTGCCAGAAATAATGTTTAACTGTTTCAGATAAATGTCTGTTTGGACACCTTTTAAGTACGCAGAAAAAAATCATGCATTGGAAGCCATAGACCTCCTCTTGCAAGAAGATGCTAATGAAAAAGACACGCAGTTCACTTACGCTCAGCTCAACGACATCAAGTTTCTAAGAGTTTCTAAAGAGTACAAGAAAATGATAGAATATCTAATACTTTCAAACCAGAGGTAGTAAACGGTACGTTTTCGTAGAGAGGGAGCACATGGATAAAGCTTCACACATTTGGGTGACATATTTGTACGAAACTAGCTTGCGAGGACACAGAGAAAAAGAAATCTTCTCATTGGAAATGGGACCAATTTGGAAGCTCAAGACAATTCTTTTGGCGAAACTGCTCTACTATCGTCTGCCATATCATCGCAATGGGATATAGTTGATCTTCTAATTCTTAAAGGCGTAGACTGTTACAAGCAACAGCAGAGAGAACAATGCGAATGTTATCCACTTCGCAGCGAAATCCAGCAATGTTGATCTGCTTTACCTCCTGGTTCAAGATGAGGATTTGTTGCATCGCGTTAATTTTCACGTAATGAAATACAACTCTCCTGTTTGAGAGGCAGCTAAAGCTCAATGGTGGGATATGGCGACTGTTGCTAGAGATGGCACCAAAAGAAAACATACTTCTGCATTTAGCAGCCAAATAACAGTACATTGTGTGATTTACTTGTATATGCTGAACCAGTATAGAAAATAACCAACGATAATGCAAAAGGTGAATCACATATAAAATTTGCAGCATGAACACGAAAATGGGGCTCAGTAAAATCCCTATTGAAGCATGGAGCATTTTCGACATCTGATGTTGTTGAAGCTGTTTCTTCAGGAAATGTTAACATCATTAAGAACCTCCTTAATTAACCTGGAATAACTGATTATCTAATGTGTATCTGGTGCACAAAATGTCCTCCTGCTGCTAGCTGCTAGCCCATCCTCCACTTGGCAGTGAGCTCCCGCATTCCTGACTTTGGACTTAGTTTAGGATGATTCAGATCTTGATGTGGACGCCCTTAATGCATTCCAAGCAACTGCTTTCATGCGTGCCGCTCGAACAGCATTCCTGTATGCTTTAGAACCTTTGTTATGAGAGGCGAAGACCCTTATGTTAGTGCACCCAAAAGTAGGCTACACCGCGCTTCATCAGACTTTATAATGTGATTTTGTCCCAGTAGTGACAGTTCTCTTGGAGAACACGGGGCTACTAGTTGATATTAATCTCATCGATTGTGAATGTTGCAACACCTTGATGCACGTCGTTCCTGAGAAATTTGGATTTGATGTATGCCAGTGTTTGCTCCGGCTTGGTTCAGAATATAACCATCGAGACTTGAATACTGTTATATACCGGGTGAGGCCAAAATATTTGCAACTAGACATTAAATTTTAATTACCCCAGCATAAACATTGGAAGTCATAGCATTAGAGACAACAAGAGGACTAGAATCTTGAAATACATGTTCCAGAGCAGGCGTGGGATAGTTATAACAAACACACAGAATTTCACAATACCTGTGGTTTATTGAATATAAACACAGTGCACCTACATTACACACAAAAGATAAAAGGGGAGAAATTGAGGGGAGACGCTACACACGAAGTTACATTCACACGATTCACACACATCCTCCCAGACTCAATACTCGACCTGAAGTGATGCTCACCACACAACACAAAGAAGGATTCATGCTTACTTCCCCCACTCTAACCCTCGCCACGCCAGATGAACTTCAAAACCCAAGCCGAAAGAATTACCTCAACAATATGTCGCCAACGGCGCAATAATGTGTCTGGCGTGACAATAAACACACATACACGACACAATATTCGTACATGCAGCAGCAAGAACAGAAAATCGAACTCGGGTACCTCTTAGTGGATCGTGGATTGGAACGAGATACAATAGGAAAACCTCCCTTCATGCTGTTCTCGGTGTGGGCAAGGTTGCATTTGTCGAGTGGTTACTGTCTCAAGGAGCGAACGAGAACGAAATGGATAAAAATCCAACGCTATTGTTATGGGCTATCGGGAGAAACCATCAAAACTATATAAAGTTATCGAAACTTTTCCTGAAATATAGTGCCGATCCAAATAAACATGACAAATAGGATAATACTCCTTGGCATTTAGCAGCCTTAACTGAAGGTATAGTGGAAGTTTTCTTAAATGGAGGCTAAACTAACAATTATGGATTCTAGAGCTAGATCATACTACCCATTTCTACAGTATCCAGCCGTTATGCTATTGTGGAGCACGACGCGAATCCCAACAAGAAAGATAACCACGGTAGAACCCATATGGCTTAGGTAAAGTTAAAGCTGCAGTCAAAATACAGATAAAGAAATGTTTCTTTCCTTTAGCTACCTAGAGCATGTTACAACTATCTCGTCTCAAGTTACTGAGTGAATAATCATACCATCTGTACGCTCTCGGTTACGGCACCCAGAAAACAGTCCACCTTTGATCAGTATATCAGACAAATTACTTTTTGTTCTGTATCGCAAAGTTTTTTTTTCATGATCCGTTATATTGTACCGATATGTTGCTATCATTCTGAAGCAATATGTTTAGATGCTTATTTGCTGTCCAGAGGAGTGAAATCTCGTTTACCCAATTTCCCTAACTGCTAAACTGGAAAAGGAAGTATATCAGGATAAATTATGCAGCAATTGGTTGTAGTTGAATTTGCAATTTATCAACATTACAAATATGTAAGTATTCCAACTTAACAATTGCAGTAATTGCACATAGCTGATATATATTCAATTAACTCGATTAGGTCATTTGACTACTTTGGCGTGTAAACAATATTTAGGTAGCAAGGGTTTAGAAAATACAAGAAAAGTTAAGAATTCTAATGTTCCTTCTTCCTCACATAATGATATGGCTTCAAGCAGTAACTTCGTTTGAAGAAAAATTTACCTCAAGGTGATAATATAATAACACACTCCTTTACGCTTAAAATTTAATAAAAGTGCACGCTACGCAAGACGTCCAACCTAAGTGTGAAATTTTGAATTTGTTTCTGCCGAAACACTAATGAAGAAAATTTTACCAACTCCGCTGGACACTCGTGAATTACATAGACCCTTGGGTACCTTAACCCCGGAGGGTTGTTGCTCTTCGTGTGCCCAGCGAAATACTCTGTTCTTCTCCATTCCTGATTCTGCCCGTCATCCACTCGAGGGAAGAGAGTGACCTTTCTTATCCTTCGCAGATGCTAGTCTCCCTGCAGTTATTGCTTTTGGCGGTGGATTCGAGGACAAGAATGTAGTTCTCGAAGGGGGGGGCGTGAAACGGCACAGTTCCCAATTACTAATATTTAAGTAAAATTTCCACACAAGTATTTTAGGTCAGAATAACAGAGAACAATTGTCTCTATCATATATACTTCTTCTAATTGTCACATGTAACGAACTGTTGTTGAGCGGATCAGGTGATTTGCAAGTTACCTGAACGTAGACTATGTTTGGATGTAATTCAGGATACATGTGAAAGCTATGGGAGTTTAGCTCTAATTGATTTAAATTTTCGGATTTTTTCTCCCTCTGGAGCAAATGAATTGAAGTGTTCACCAAACAATTTAAAACAATTATAAAATTCATTAATCGCGAGACTACAATACCAGTCCTGCTGATGAGCGTACAGTAAGGACCCGCTTAACCGAACGAAAGGGGGCTGGACATTTTCGAGTTGGATTTAATGAATATGGACGTTTTAAATTTCTAGGTTTATAATTAAAAAAAACAGACTCAGGTTTAGAAAAGAGGAATAAGAATTAATGCAATTCGAACTTCAAAGGAACAAGCCATTATAGTGCGAAGGGGCAGAATATCTATTTGCCGCATGCGATTTAATCTCCTGTTTGCTTAGGTTGTGGATGAGACGAGCAAGAATTATTAAAATTACCAATTTCTTTAAAAGTTCTAAGTGTTCCACAAAAAGTGTGGTTGCAAAAGGCCCTTAAATTTCCTTTTAAAAGAGTAGATGCTTTGGGTACCGAATTAACTGTAGATATCCTGAATTTAATCAGAAAGATTCATACTGTAGCGCTATCCAAAAGGGACATTAACACAGTAATTTGGGCCTGGTAGTGAGAGTTTCGGAGGTAACAAGGAGAGACTAAATAGGGAAATTATAAAACACAATTTAAATGGTAAATAATAATCACAGGGTTCAATGTAGTTATATTTAAATCATATTGTTTACTGTTAGACTACTTCCTGGAGGCAAACTCAACACCAGCCCAAGACTCACAATCATCGAACAATGAAGGAGTTATAGTAGCTCCACGTATGGAAAAGCCAATTTGGAGTAGGTTGTATTGTAGTTCCACTGTTGGGGAGCCAAAACGTGAAGTAGTTGAAACCACGTACGATACAAAGTTTCCGGTGCCTTCGCCCCAACGTTTAAAAAAAAATCTACTTTGTACTTTAATGTTTCTTTAAATATTATACATATTTATGTTTGCCTCGGCTGCGTCTGTATTAATTTGTAGAAACATGTATATCTTAGCACGGGGTAGTGAGGCTGAAGAATGTAGGCTTACACAAATTATGTTTACTTCACTCTTTTTATTAATCCTTCACACGACTAAATAACACTTCACTGATATACAGAGCTGTGAGATTATTTATTAATTACTTTTTAACACGTACTTTATAATATTCTCGCCGTAATGAATTATCGTCTCGCACTGAACTGCTCGGAACGCGAATAGCGTCCGGTTGGGAACGCTGTCTACTAGCGATTGGCGTTTTACCGGTTAAATTTGTAAATTTCTCTATACAAAGTCTCTGATTGGCTAAACATACTACAATAGAATACTTTTATTTAACTTAAACTTTTTCTAGTTGTTGATTGGCTATTTATAAACTGTTTTAAATATTACATTATTGTTCCAAGAATTACTAGTAGTGTTGTTAAACTTTCCAATTCATTATTACCTCAAGGTTATCACATTGTTACCACGTTGTTAGCAACTTTCGGCTTCTATTCTCACAGCTCCTATATTATTAAATTACGTAATACATTCACATAACAGTATTATACATGTACACAATAATATAAACATAGTACAATGACTGTTACACAAATTTTATATATTATTACATGCACATTGCTTTTAGGTGGGTTGTTATTATTTTATATTATATAATTTGACTAACATCATTTAAGTGTTAAAAATACCGCCTCAGCAGCTACGTACATGGCAACAGTCTGCGTTGCCTAACAACCTTGAATATAACTAAAGATACAGATACAAGTGGTGGTTCCAGCATAGCTTGTTCAGAGTCTTTTGAGCAAGTGGATAGGGACAGGTTCGTGTGGCGGTTCTTTCTAATAGCTAACGTGCAGTCACGCGAATCGCTTATCTCGCCCTTCCACTGTCTCTAAAGACTCGTATGGCATATGTGTGTCTCACTTTAGTAAATAAAGTTGTTAAGCAATGAACCGTAGTTTGCTGTGAAGTGGACAAACAACATTCTTCAGTAATCGCAATGGTGCCACTAGACAGGTTTTGAATAATCTTCAAACATTTTAAAAATAAATCTTCGTGTACTCTTGATGATGTTCCTGTTAAGTTGGTTTGCAAATGTGGTGATTACATTGTAAAACCTCTTAATTTCTTATTAACAATTAATTGTTTTAATCTGGCACATTCCCTAATGAGTTTAAACTGAACAAAGTTATTATCGAGTTTTAGAAATCCGACAAGATCAATATTGAAAACTATACTCGTTTGCCACTGTAAGTGTAATTAAAAATTCGTTGAATATTTTATAATTGATAGACTATTTTCTTGACTAATATAGTAACCTGAATCCTGACCATCATGGCTTCAGATCACGTAAATCTAGTCAACTTATATTTATTCGGTATTCAGAGAAACTGTACTCCTTTTTAATTCTGGTGACTACCCTGTTGGATTTTTTTGTGATCTTTGAAGAAAGTATTTTGTTGTTTCTTGTTTGCAACACGGTTTGGGATGCTTATTTGAAGAAGTTGTATTGAAAGAGTTGTATTATAGTTCAACTGTTGGGGAGCCGATCTTGAAGTAGTTGTAACCGCACGTATAGTAAAAAGTTTCCGGTAGCCATCGCTCCAAATGTACTTTCAGATGGCCTTTGCCCCAAGTTTAAAAAAATATTAACTTTGTAATTTAACTGTTTCTTTAAATATTATACATTTATGTTTGCCTCGACTGCGTCAGTATTAGAGTTAGAGACACGTTTCTCTTACCAGGATTGTGGTGTGACTTAAGAATGTAGCCTTACACAGATTATAATTTACTTCACTCCTTTTATTAATGCTTAACACGATATATATAGAGAGAGAGCTCTGAGATTCTCTTATTAATTATTTGCACTTTTTAACACGTAAACTATTTTTCGTCTCACACGAATACGTATTATATCTCTTGAGGACACATTTTGCTTCTGGTTAGTAACGCTGTCTGCAACCAACTGAACTCTAAATTTGTAAACTTTTCTCCTTTTCAGTTTCTTATTGGCTAATCCTACTCCAATAGAATATCTTCATTTAACTAAAGCTTTTTCTGGTTGTTGATTGGCTATTTTTAAACTGTCTCAAAATTTACATTATTGTTGCTCCAAGAATTACAAGTAGTATTATTAAACTATCAAACTCATTATTGCCTCAAGATTGCCTCATTGTTAGCAACTTTTGACCTATTTTTCTCACAGCTCCTACATTATTAAATTACGTAATACATTCATATAACATTATTACACATGGATACAATAATATATACATATACAATGATTGTAATACACACTTTTTATATATTGTTACATACACATATTGCTTTAAGGCGGACTGTTATTGAATTTATATATTAAATAATTAGACTGAAATCATTTTACCATTAAAAATACTGCCTCATCTTGCAGGGCGTTCGAGGCGTTAATCGCGATTTGCTGTTTTTTAATTCGAAAATCATGGTATACGTGGTGTAGTATTAACTTGGTTTATTTCATACTTGAAAAATATATCTTAGTATCATTAATTATTCCTTAACAAATAAACTTGTGTGGAGAAAAATTAATCATCATTAGTTCTCCTAATAGGCATTAGCTATGAAGCCGGGGCTTAAAGTACTTCGGACTTTGTAAGTCGCCATTGGGGTATGTTATATCAAAATAATTTTAGATTTCCTTGTGGTTAACCGAAAAAAATGCGAGTCAGTTTGGAAATTTAATGTCGTACCGAATGAAGCCAGGATAATTCATTTGGTTACAGCAAACGCACGGAAAGCGGAATATCCGTGCTTCAAATCACAACTATGACAATGAGTTTTTAGTATGATTCTACCTTTCCTAATCTCAATATGTTCAGATTAACCATTCAAAATAAATTATACTTTTACAAACTTTTGGATAATAATTCTAACATTACTGAAGTTTATTTTGGTATGCTGTTCACACACAGACACACCACACGGTTATGTTTCCAAAAATGCTTTTTACTTTCTCTACTACGTATAGTAAGTAGGGGAAGTATTGTATTCCACCCAAAAATTCGATACCGAGATTTCACCGGAAATACATGTTTTGAGACCCCCTGAATCCAAAAAAAACATTTTTGGAAACATGTCCGTGTGTGTGTCTGTGTGTCTGTGAACTGCATAACTCAGAAACGAACAGTCGGATAAACACCAAACTTGGTATTTAGGTTCAGTAACTTCCAGAGATGCGAAACGAAGGTTTTCAAGAAAATCCCCCCACCCCAGATTACCATTTACATGGAAGCTTTTTCGAAAATTATAATTTTCTCAAAAATGGCTCTAACGATTTTGATTAAAATATCATATGTTTAAGATACTTTCATGACAAATGAAGTGTATATCTCGAATTTTCTAGGAATGTCTCCAAAAGTATTCTTCATTGTGAACTACTTTTGCATTAACTGGTAAACCATAGGAAAAAGAAAGAAAATCGTGTTAGATGAGAAACCACCCAGACATTCGCCTGCAGACCATGGAAAACCATGAACAAATATGTCAGAGTGAGCATCCAACGGAACTCGAACCAGGGACTCTAAAAGCACACGTGAAAGATACAAATTATATAGAATGAAAGGAAATCGGTGACGATGAGAAACCACTCCAGCATTCGCCTGCAGACCAGGGAAAACCCTAAAAAATATGATGTCAGAGTGATCGACCAACAGGGAAATCAAACAAAAGACCTTAGAAACATATAGGTTAAGATGTAAAGCAAATAAAAATGCAATAAAATCGTGCTAGATGAGAAACCACCCAGACATTCGCCTACAGACCAGGCAAAACCATGAAAAATATGTCAGAGTAAACAACCAACGACAATCGAACGAGGGAAACCATCAGATTACTCTAGAAGCATAAAGTTGCAAATGAAAGAAAATCGTGATAGATGAGAACACACTCAGGCATTCGCCTGCAGACCAGGGGAAACCATGAAAAAAATCAAAGGGCTGAGCGACTGGCTGATAGACTGTGCGACCGACAGGGAAATCAAACAAAAGGTCTCTAGAGACAAAAAAAGATACAAATGAAATAAAATCGTGATAGATGAGAACCCACTCAGGCATTCGCCTGCAGGCCAGGGGAAACCATGAAAAAAATCAAAGGGCTGAGCGACTGATGGATAGAGTGTGCGACCAACAGGGAAATCAAGCAAAAGGTCTCTAGAGACAAAAAAGATGCAATTGAAATGGAATCATGATAGCAAATGCCACTACAGCATTAGGCAGCAGACCAGCGAAAATCGTGAGAAACGTAAGGTCAGAGTAAACAATCGATGGAAATCTAACCCCTGAACCCTAGAAATTCAAGTTAAAAAATACAAATAAAATGGTTTGAAAGGGAATCGTGATAGCAAATACCGCTACTGCATTAGCCGGCAGACCGCCGAAAATCGCGAGAAACGTAAGGTCAGAGTGCTCGTCCCTACGGGAATCGAATCCGAGAAATCTCGAATGCAAAGTGCTGCCGTTATTGCCTGAACAAAACAGTAAAAACCGACCTCATTAGCAGTCGTCATGCTTAAGCACGTTAACTTTCACCATATGACGTCACAGTCGGGGACAGTTTGACTGTCGCCACCATGTCGGGACATGCATATTTTAGACATCCCATATTTTAGAGTCATATACAGAAGTTTCATACCAACGTACTCACTACGCTCGCAAAGATAGTCTAAGATTTCATCGTTGAAATACTTTGGAAATAGCGTAGAAGTTTTTCAGCCCTTATTTAATTAAATTCATGTATATACCCTATTATTTAGCGATTTTTTCAATAATTTCTTCCTCTCATTCGTCAAAAATCAGTGTACAATACGCATTTTTATACGTTTTAATGTCCGTTTATTTTTAAAACCGCTGCATTTGTCCGTAATTACGAGCAATAATTTTTTTTCAGATTTACTCAGATGTGTAGCTTGTAGAATCGAATTAGGAAATGTTTTAATAAATGTAATGCATTTTTTTAGCTTAAAGCATCTACATTTTAAAGCTGCCATGACCGTTATTTGTATTTAGTATAAAGATTGTTATATTTTCATTTTTAAGACTTCCTTTGTTAAAGATGTCTTGCAATCTATTTTTAAATTTCTTTTGCAAAGATAATATAAAATTTCATCGTTGAAATACTTTGGAAATAGTGTAGAAGTTTTTCCACCCTTATTTAATTAAAATTCATGTATATACCCTATTATTTAGTGATTTTTTCAATAATTTCTTCCTCTCATTCGTCAAAAAATCAGTGTACAATATGCATTTTTATACGTTTTAATGTTCGTTTATTTTTAAAACCGCTGCATTTGCCCGTAATTACGAGCAATAATTTTTTTTTCAGATTTGCTCAGAGGTGTAGCTTGTAGAATCGAATTAGGAAATGTTTTAATAAATGTATTGTATTTTTTTAGCTTAAAGCATCTACATTTTAAAGCTGCCATGACCGTTATTTGTATTTAGTATAAAGATTGTTATATTTTCATTTTTAAGACTTCCTTTGTTAAAGATGTCTTGCAATCTATGTTTAAATTACTTTTGCAAAGATAATCTAAAATTTCATCGTTGAAATACTTTGGAAATAGTGTAGAAGTTTTTCCACCCTTATTTAATTAAAATTCATGTATATACCCTATTATTTAGTGATTTTTTCAATAATTTCTTCCTCTCATTCGTCAAAAATCAGTGTACAATATGCATTTTTATACGTTTTAATGTTCGTTTATTTTTAAAACCGCTGCATTTGCCCGTAATTACGAGCAATAATTTTTTTTCAGATTTACTCAGATGTGTAGCTTGTAGAATCGAATTAGGAAATGTTTTAATAAATGTATTGTATTTTTAGGTGAAAAACAACGATCTTCTTCTGACTGTGTATAATTATAATCAAGACCGATTTGTATTTAGTATAAAGATAGTTATATTTTCATTTTTAAGACTTCCTTTGTTAAAGATGTCTTGCAATCTATTTTTAAATTTCTTTTAAAACCAAAGCGAACGTTATCAACTATAATGGCTACCTTCATGTATCGAAAAGCTAAAATGGCCGCTTCAGTCATCTTTTAGAAGCGTACCTTGCATATAGGTAAGGAAGGAGAAGGCTTGCGAAAGGCGGCTGAGGGGCGACACCTGGAGTGAGTAAGGTAGGGATGAAAGGCCGGCTTCATGAGACGCTGAGAGCTAGGCGAGCCCGCCAGTACGCCACAGCGCGCCGTAAGGTTCGGACCTATACGTAGTAGCATGCATATACCAACGCAGCGCGCGCGAGCGTCTTACGTAATCTAGTTTTTTACGCTCACTATACCATTTAAATATACATTCATCTAAGAGATATAATATTCTTGAGGATGAAAGATGTCCAAATATACATAACAAAGAAATTAGTTACTGATATAAATGTAATATCGTACGTTCGCCATTTTATTTTTAATTACTTTTTTTATTTTATTCGAGGATGACTTTGTATTCATGTCACGAGATTCAATCCTAGTCCTCCAGCCCGACTTGGAACAACAATCAATAACGAGCTACAATACAAGTATATAATCGGTAATAATACAAATATTTTTTTTGATAAAGACCGCCAAATAAAAAGCTCTGTAAACGTATGTATTTCCCTTCATTTCCCCTCTAGGGTATATACATGAATTTTAATTAAATAAGGGTGGAAAAACTTCTACACTATTTCCAAAGTATTTCAACGATGAAATTTTATATTATCTTTGCAAAAGAAATTTAAAAATAGATTGCAAGACATCTTTAACAAAGGAAGTCTTAAAAATGAAAATATAACAATCTTTATACTAAATACAAATAACGGTCATGGCAGCTTTAAAATGTAGATGCTTTAAGCTAAAAAAATACATTACATTTATTAAAACATTTCCTAATTCGATTCTACAAGCTACACATCTGAGTAAATCTGAAAAAAAATTATTGCTCGTAATTACGGACAAATGCAGCGGTTTTAAAAATAAACGGACATTAAAACGTATAAAAATGCGTATTGTGCACTGATTTTTGACGAATGAGAGGAAGAAATTATTGAAAAAATCGCTAAATAATAGGGTATATACATGAATTTAATTAAATAAGGGCTGAAAAACTTCTACGCTATTTCCAAAGTATTTCAACGATGAAATCTTAGACTATCTTTGCGAGCGTAGTGAGTACGTTGGTATGAAACTTCTGTATATGACTCTAAAATATGGGATGTCTAAAATATGCATGTCCCGACATGGTGGCGACAGTCAAACTGTCCCCGACTGTGACGTCATATGGTGAAAGTTAACGTGCTTAAGCATGACGACTGCTAATGAGGTCGGTTTTTACTGTTTTGTTCAGGCAATAACGGCAGCACTTTGCATTCGAGATTTCTCGGATTCGATTCCCGTAGGGACGAGCACTCTGACCTTACGTTTCTCGCGATTTTCGGCGGTCTGCCGGCTAATGCAGTAGCGGTATTTGCTATCACGATTCCCTTTCAAACCATTTTATTTGTATTTTTTCACTTGAATTTCTAGGGTTCAGGGGTTAGATTTCCATCGATTGTTTACTCTGACCTTACGTTTCTCACGATTTTCGCTGGTCTGCTGCCTAATGCTGTAGTGGCATTTGCTATCATGATTCCATTTCAATTGCATCTTTTTTGTCTCTAGAGACCTTTTGCTTGATTTCCCTGTTGGTCGCACACTCTATCCATCAGTCGCTCAGCCCTTTGATTTTTTTCATGGTTTCCCCTGGCCTGCAGGCGAATGCCTGAGTGGGTTCTCATCTATCACGATTTTATTTCATTTGTATCTTTTTTTGTCTCTAGAGACCTTTTGTTTGATTTCCCTGTCGGTCGCACAGTCTATCAGCCAGTCGCTCAGCCCTTTGATTTTTTTCATGGTTTCCCCTGGTCTGCAGGCGAATGCCTGAGTGGGTTCTCATCTATCACGATTTTCTTTCATTTGCAACTTTATGCTTCTAGAGTAATCTGATGGTTTCCCTCGTTCGATTGTCGTTGGTTGTTTACTCTGACATATTTTTCATGGTTTTGCCTGGTCTGTAGGCAAATGTCTGGGTGGTTTCTCATCTAGCACGATTTATTGCATTTTTTATTTGATTTACATCTTAACCTATATGTTTCTAAGGTCTTTTGTTTGATTTCCCTGTTGGTCGATCACTCTGACATATTTTTTAGGGTTTTCCCTGGTCTGCAGGCGAATGCTGGAGTGGTTTCTCATCGTCGCCGATTTCCTTTCATTCTATATAATTTGTATCTTTCACGTGTGCTTTTAGAGTCCCTGGTTCGAGTTCCGTTGGATGCTCACTCTGACATATTTTTTCATGGTTTTCCATGGTCTGCAGGCGAATGTCTGGGTGGTTTCTCATCTAACACGATTTTCTTTTTTTTGCATCTAGGTTTCGTTGCGCGAAGGGACTGCTTGCTTCCTGCTCGGTCGATGGATCGTTCATCACCTTCACCAGTCAAGCTCTCCGAATCTGTACGATTATAGCCGAACAATACATAACATCTTCACAATACTTTACACTTTCTCTCTAAACATACGAAGCTATACGGAGACGCTCGAACATCAGTGTAACACGAATTGAAATATATAAGAGCTTACACGCTTCATCACCGTTTTTAGTATTAATAATCAGGATATAATTGATTAAAAAAGGTTCGTGCTTTTTCTATAAATAGAGCGAACTTGAGTATTGAAATTCATTCTGTTGATCATCTCTGAGGTGTTAACATCGCTGTTCTCTCAGAAAATAATCTAAAGTGTTATCAATGTGAAGAAGAGTACATTTCCTTGAAGAAGGGTTAATACGATATATAATTGATGCATAAAGGTTCGTGCTTCCTCTATAAATAGAGCATCCTCTAGCATTGAAATTCATTCTGTTGATCATCTCTGAGGTGTTAACATCGTGTTCTCTCCAAGAATAATCAGCTTTCTAAAGTGGTTTCAAGGTGAAGAGGCCTACATTTCATTGATCAGTGATTAATACGTTATTACATCAAGAATAAAGATGAATAACTCAGCGTATAAGGATATTATTCCAAGCGCTACTGGATATACATGCGGAAAATGTGGGAAGAAGTTCCTCCGAGGTTATGACAAGAGAAGACACGAGATGAGCTGCAAGAAGCTCTTCAAATGTAAACATTGTAATGTAACCTTCAAAGATGGTTATAAGGGGCAGCGACACGAAGATATATGTGAAATAAGCAGCCCTCAGAAGAAAAGAAGATTGGAGCCAACTAAACATCAGTTGCTGTCAACAATGGAGGACTGTGATATGAAAGAATACGAAACTTCATTCGAAGGACGATTGAAATCGTATTTTATACGATGCGAGTCACCTAAGGACCTGAATATGTATCTGCAAGAGGCAAAACAACGGATAATCCAGGCTGTGCATAAAGAGCTTAGCATTCATAAGAGTGTTAAAATTAATCTGCTGGCTGAGTGTCGATTTGTTAACAGTATTGGTGAAACCTGTGACAAAACATTTAAAACACGGAATCAAGCTGTTTTCCTGGAAACTGATCTGGAGTCAGCGATGGAAGTGAAATTCAAGAAATTGGTGACTGAAATGGAGGAGTCTCAGCTTAAGGGTAGCAGCTGGGCTTTGCTTGCTGTGGAAGGAGTTCGACATCGTATCAACAAGTACAATCCGTTACGAAGAAGTAGCTACATACCACTACCGTCAGCTGTTGAAGCAAGGAAAGCATGTATAAACATTCAGAACTTTACCGACGAGAAATATTTCATGTACTCTATATTAGCTAAATTCATAAGGAAGGATGCACAGCGTGTGAACAAATACAAGCAGCTTCAAGATAAGTATGACTTCAGCTGTGTTTCTTACCCTACTCCACTTTCTCAAATACCTAAATTTGAGAAGCTTAACAAGATGTCTATTAACGTTTTCGGGCTGGATGAGAAGCATGAAGTGTATCCGATAAAGGTTGTTGACAATGAACTAGCTGAACACTGTGACCTGTTACTATTGAATGACAGTAGTGGAAAACATCACTACGTGTATATAAAGAATTTTGAGAAGCTCGTTCGATGCCAGAAAACTAAATGTAATGAACGTGTTTATACCTGCAAGCGCTGCTTTACACATTTTGATAATCGATATGGACGAAGTGGACTGGAAAAACTACAAGAACATGCAACCATCTGTAATCAGCATGGTGTTGCAAGGGTAGTTATGCCTAGCAAGGAGAAAGCAATTGTACAGTTTAAAAATGTTGAGAGGATGCTGAAAGTACCTTATGTCATCTATGCAGATTTTGAGAGTATTCTCACTCCATGCCATACGTGTATACCCAATCCTGAAACTTCCTATACAACCCCTTATCAAGAGCACACACCAATGAGCTTCTGTGTTTACGTGAAACCTACGTCTGGTGTTGAACATCTCGAAACTGGTCTTCCTAAGCAGCCCTATGTGTATCGTGGTGCTGATGCTGCTCAGAAGTTTATGCTGTACCTGACATCTCTTGCAAAAATGATTGATGACATATACAAATCTGCTAAGCCTCTGAAACTTACGGATCAAGAGCAAAAGGATTTTGAGTCTTCTTCAGCATGCTACTTGTGTGGAAAACCCTTTATAGAAGAGAACTATAAAGTACGCGACCATCATCACATCAGCGGTGAATATCGTGGAAGTCTTCATAATGAATGTAATTTAGCCTGTAAAACATCTAAATATATACCAGTCTTCATGCATAACCCTAGCGGATATGACTCTCATTTCATTGTTAAGGAGCTGGGTTGTACAAGTGAACGTGTGGAGGTAATTCCTAACTCTGAAGAAAGCTATATCTCATTCACCAAGTATGTAGGAGATATAAAGCTTCGATTTGTGGATAGCTTCCGATTCCTCAGTACAAGCTTGGATAAGTTGGTAAAAAATCTAACCTCGTATCCTGAAACGCTAAAGTAGATAATTTATTAATTAACTTATATTGATGTTAAATCGTACTATGTAAATATCTTTTTCTCATACTGCTTGTATATTTTAAGAAGGGTGATTTAACATTATGTATCTATCTAGGTTACTAATATTAGTAGAGTTATAAATGGTTTAATGTAAATAATTTAAGCGCTATGTTAAAATACTGTCCACGATGGAATGTTTTAGCTACAGGAATAGTGCTTTCGAAGGCAGAAAACCTAGTTTTATTACCTCTCTTCGGTCGCAGTGCTATTATTCCTACAGCGAGGGTGTAGAGCCTTTGTCCCATTATTTGATAATTCGCCGTGACCAAGTGAGTGAGATAGACAACCTAACGGTACATGTAGGAAAAGCCGCGATTTATATTAAAATTGGACCAATGAGATCCCTGGAAGTTTATTCGAAATAGTTAGACGCGTCGAGTCGCGCTAGAAATGGACCAATAGGAAAGGAAGCAGCCTCAGAAGCCTGAGACTATAAATGGATCTGTTTAGGGAAAATTCGGGACAGTTTATGTCATGTGTGGTCAGGGAGAGATGCTGCAGGATGCGTGAGATATCGCGCCAAGAAGGGAATCAAGTCAGCTTTGTAATGTCAGCTTAGTATTGCATTTTATTCGACAGTTTTTGTCATGTGTGGTCAGGGAGAGATGCTGCAGGATGTGTGAGATATCGCGCCAAAACAGGGAATCCAAATAGTTTTAGCAACACACCTAAGATCCGCTACTCTGAAAGCGACAATAAGAATAGTTATATTTCGTGCCATATCCACGCCATAGTTTAACAGCGGTGGACAGTATTTTACAGCGGCAATACCAGTTTTGTATACTACGAGTGTTAATTAAATAAAAAGAAACGGCAGTGTCATCTTTTCATAAACAAAGCAAGTCTATGTCTTCCTATATCACCACCCGAGATCTACGTTTTCCTTTACCGAGGATAAGTCCATGCTCCCATATAGTTTAAGAAAAATTACTGCAGCTAGCCGAGGATAAATAGAAGACAACCAACCCACTGAGAACTTCTGGAAGCAACGGGAGAAGCATCAAGGTAAGCCTAACAGCAACGGATGAGGAGGTGAGCGCCGCAAACTGGCGCCCAACGTGGGGCTCGAAGGGAAGAACGACACGAACGGAGGACTAGGAAACAACGAACAGACGAAGAATCTTCAGAGGAAAGGGGCACAGCAGAACAAAATTACAACGCGAACTTCTAGTCTACCTACGTGGGACAACAAAACAGCTGAGAACATCGCTTCTAGAAATTCACCAGGATTCGAACCCGGAACGCATCAGTTAACATTGAAAAAAATACAGGTTAGAACATTTATTCAAAAACAAACAAAAAGGCATGCAGAGTAGTGACTCAGTTTTGTGAACACATGTTATTGAGAGGGGGTAAAGTCATTACTAGGGAGGTAGAACTTACTAACGGAACCATGAGTAGGTCAAGGGAAGGTTTGAAAGAACCGAATGGGGAGGCTATTGTCAGCATAACACCAGATGGAGAACATATGGGTGAAGTAGAGGTAGATGTTAGGCAACCACCGATTGAGCAGGTCATTGACGCAGGTCAGAACCAGCTGATGATATTCCTCCAACATTTGAGCACAAAGATAGACGAGATGGGTAAGAACTTAGAAAGCAAATTAAATGAACGGGGTAAGATCTTAAATGAACATAGTAAGAACTTAGAAAGAATCATAGATGAGCAGAGTAAGAACTTAGAAAGCATATTAAATGAACGGGGTAAGATCTTAAGTGAACATAGTAAGAACTTAGAAAGCATAGTAGATGAGCGGGGTAAAAAGTTAGAAAGCATAGTAAATGAGCAGAGGAAGGACTTAAGTGAACAAGATAAGAATGTAGAAGGGAAATTAAATGAGCAGAGCAAAGACTTAGAAAGAATCGTAAGTGAACTAGATAAGAATTTAGAAGGGGAATTAAACAAGCAGAGTAAAGACTTAGAAAGAATCGTAAGTGAACAAGATAAGAATTTAGAAGGGAAATCAAATGAGCATAATAAGGACTTAGAAAGAATCGTAAGTAAGCAAAGTAATGACTTAGAAAGAATCGTAAGTGGACAAGATAAGAATTTCGAAGAGAAATTAAAGAAGCAGAGTAAGGGCTTAGAAAGAGTCGTAAGGGAACAAGATAAGAATGTAGAAGGGAAATCAAATGAGCAGAGTAGGAACTTAGAAAGAAGCGTAAATAAGCAGAGTAAAGACTTAGAAAGAATCGTAAGTGAACAAGATAAGAATCTAGAAGGGAAATTAAATAAGCAGAGTAAGGGATTAGAAAGAAACTTAAGTGAACAAAATAAGAATTTAGAGGGGAAATTAGTTGAGCTGATGAAGGGGAAGTTAATAGAAACACTCGAAGGGAAATTACCACAGACACTAGAAACTAAAGATCCGAAAACACTAACGGGAGAAGAGACGTTAAAGAAAGCTTTTGAAAGAATGTCAAAGAGGGCGCAGAAAAGAAAGCAGGAATTTAAAACAAAGAGGCGAAAGAAATGGTTGATCGAACTGGAGAATTAGTATTGGTATAAAAAAACAACAAATCCAGCATTCAAATTAAAAAAAAATTAATATCATTGATCCTGACTCTACAGTGCCGGGAAAGGAGAGCTTTCACATGTGAATTAATGAATTATCTTAAGCAGTTGCGGAGAATATTTTTTGCATTACTAAAGAGACTTGAGTATTAAATGCTCATTAGTGATAGTGAAGAAGAACAAGAAACACCTTTGCCATTAATATGTTTCAGTTTCTTTCTGTTTGAATAAGTTTGTCTTAAGGTTGAAACAGCTTTTATTGTCAGAATATTTATTATTTTTTTTGATATTTAGCAATATTTGTAAATTATTAATTGGTTGGTATGCTAGCAATATGCTGACAGTTTTCTTTAAACATATAAATTAGTTTTATTAATTATAAAAAAAAAGGTATCATAGAATGGAAAATTTATTTAAAGGTCCATACCGGGTTATTAACATTTTTGGCTCGGATACATTTGAGTTACAAGAAATAAAGAATTCCAAGATCGTAGGGAGATATCATAAACAGTTGCTCAAACCGTACAAATGTTTAGAGAATGAGAAGGGTGAAGAATGTAATGAAAATAATCAGGTTAGTTTTACTCGAAATGAGGTAGCAACCCTGTGAACAAATAGTAAAGGTAATACACCCGAGAAATAAGGATGTAAAGAAGTAACTAAATGCATAATAATTATTATGTACCAACATGTATGTAAATAGATTTAATTTTAGAACTTAATTTGGGTATTAGAGTATTTGTTTGCGTTACAAGTTATTCGTGTGCGCGAAGTGTATTGTGTATAAGAATGTCTCTCGGAAAACCTGTTTTTAAATGGTGAGAGGGGGTCAACCATAACAAAGTGTAGAGTGAATGACCCAAATGTAAACACCACCGGTTTGTCAGAACCCTTGTGAAGGAACAGGTATAGAGAAGGGTCTCTGTCAACAAAACAAACCTACAAAGGCCATAATCAGAGGAATTATTCTGGAAAAGAAAATTGTATCAAGTGCTGAAAAATTTATTCTTTTCCAGAACAGGGCAATTTGAAACGGCAACTCTAGGCCGAGCCCGAGAACTGTAATTCTAGATAATTTATTAATTAACTTATATTGATGTTAAATCGTACTATGTAAATATCTTTTTCTCATACTGCTTGTATATTTTAAGAAGGGTGATTTAACATTATGTATCTATCTAGGTTACTAATATTAGTAGAGTTATAAATGGTTTAATGTAAATAATTTAAGCGCTATGTTAAAATACTGTCCACGATGGAATGTTTTAGCTACAGGAATAGTGCTTTCGAAGGCAGAAAACCTAGTTTTATTACCTCTCTTCGGTCGCAGTGCTATTATTCCTACAGCGAGGGTGTAGAGCCTTTGTCCCATTATTTGATAATTCGCCGTGACCAAGTGAGTGAGATAGACAACCTAACGGTACATGTAGGAAAAGCCGCGATTTATATTAAAATTGGACCAATGAGATCCCTGGAAGTTTATTCGAAATAGTTAGACGCGTCGAGTCGCGCTAGAAATGGACCAATAGGAAAGGAAGCAGCCTCAGAAGCCTGAGACTATAAATGGATCTGTTTAGGGAAAATTCGGGACAGTTTATGTCATGTGTGGTCAGGGAGAGATGCTGCAGGATGCGTGAGATATCGCGCCAAGAAGGGAATCAAGTCAGCTTTGTAATGTCAGCTTAGTATTGCATTTTATTCGACAGTTTTTGTCATGTGTGGTCAGGGAGAGATGCTGCAGGATGTGTGAGATATCGCGCCAAAACAGGGAATCCAAATAGTTTTAGCAACACACCTAAGATCCGCTACTCTGAAAGCGACAATAAGAATAGTTATATTTCGTGCCATATCCACGCCATAGTTTAACAGCGGTGGACAGTATTTTACAGCGGCAATACCAGTTTTGTATACTACGAGTGTTAATTAAATAAAAAGAAACGGCAGTGTCATCTTTTCATAAACAAAGCAAGTCTATGTCTTCCTATATCACCACCCGAGATCTACGTTTTCCTTTACCGAGGATAAGTCCATGCTCCCATATAGTTTAAGAAAAATTACTGCAGCTAGCCGAGGATAAATAGAAGACAACCAACCCACTGAGAACTTCTGGAAGCAACGGGAGAAGCATCAAGGTAAGCCTAACAGCAACGGATGAGGAGGTGAGCGCCGCAACATATAATAAGTTTGTAAGATTTAGAAAAAAGTATATAAATTGTTGTAACGTTGGATGAGAAATGTATTATAATTTAATTACTCTCTATATTACCATGAGTACCTGTGATACTAGTTAAATTGCTCGTTAAAATGACTTAAATACCTGTGATACTACTCGAATCAAGTGAAATTACATTAAATAGCTCTGATACGAAACCCTGATCATTGAATCTAGCCTCCTGTGATACTTGCTTAATTACTCTAAACACCTATGTTACTTGAATTATCCTAAATACCTACGATACCCTCTGAATTACCTGTGAAATATGAAACTATGCTATACCCAACCCTGGAATCTAGCCTCCTGTGATACTAGCTGAATTAGCCTAAATACCTACGATACTAGCTGAATTACCTGTGAAATCATGCATAGCTATGATGCATTTAGCCTCTGGAATCTAGTCTCCTGTGATACTAGATGAATTAGCCTAAATACCTACGATACTAGCTGAATTGCCTGTGAAAATGACTTAAATACCTGTGATACTACCCGAATCATGTGAAATTACCTTAACTAGCTCTGATACGAATTCCTGCTCTAAATTAGCACGAGCACCTGTGATACTATCTGAATTACCTGTTAAAATGACTCAAATACCATTGATACAACCTGAATCACCTGCATTTACCTTAAATAGCTGTGATACAAATCTCTGATCGAAATTATCAATAATATCTGTGAAGATATGTGGATTACCTCAAATACTTACGATATTACCCGAACTATCTGTGAAATACGAAGCTAGGTTATAACCTACCCCTGGAACCTACCCTCCTGTAATGCTAGCTGAATTACTCTAAACGTCTGTGATACTTGAATTAACCTAAATACCTACGATACTCTCTGAATTACCTGTGAAATACGACACTAAGCTATACCCAACCCTAGAATCTATCCTCTTGTGATACTAGCTGAATTAGCCTAAATACCTACGATACTAGCTGAATTACCTGTGAAATTATGCAGAGCCATGATGCAGTTAGCCTCTGGAATCTATTCTGCGTTACTAGATGAATTAGCCTAAATACATACGATACTAGCTGAATTACCTGTGAAATCATACACTGCTATGATGCAGTCAACCTCTTGCAATACTAGCTGAATTACTTACCTGTTAGTGTGAGTGGGTTAGCTTTTCCCGTTGCAGGTCACCTTTTTCCCTTTATGGCTCACCTTTTTCCCTTTGTGGGCCTCCTTTTTCCCTGAGCAGTCACCTTTTCCCCTGAACGAGTCACCTTTTCCCTGAATAGGTTACGTGATGGGCATGTCTAGAACATTGACATGAAACAGTTTTCCACTATGTTCACGTCTAAAGTCGCTTTCAAGTCTAGCACCTCCTATTCCCTATCTCTCCTGTATATAAGTCCATATTCCTACTGCTACACTACCTGTCTAGCCGAACACCTCTCCTCCTGTTCCTATACCTTTCATATAAACCATACTCTACTCCTCTAGCTCTGTCTAGCCTAACGCCTCTCTCGTTTACCTATGACTCTCACATAAACCATACTCTGCTCCTCGACCTCTGTCTAGTCTAACTCCTCTCCTCGTTTTCCTATACCTCTCTATAAACTATACTCTACTCCTCAACCTCTGTCTAGCCTAGCACCCCTCTTCCTGTTCCTATACTTCTCATACATATAAACCATGCCCTACGTTTCAAGCCCTGTCTAGTCTAACACCACTCCCCGTATCCCCTACCTCTCAAAAGCTAATTCCCTCCTGCCTCCCCTCTAGCCGAGTATCACTCCTTGGTTTCCTATCTAACCTAACTTTAACACCTGTCTATCCTAGCATAGGATCTCTCTCCGTTTTCTCGTCTCTCCTTATAAACACAAACTCAATTCTCCTAACCTAATACCTCTCCTCGTTTTCCTATACTTCTCATATAAACCATACTCTACTCCTCGACTTCTGTCTAGCCTAACACCTTTCCTCGTTTTCCTATATCTCTCATATAAACCATGCACTACCTTTCAAGCCCTGTCTAGTCTAACACCTCTCATCGTTTTCCTATACCGCTCATATAAACCATACATTACTCAGCCTCTGCCTAGCCTAGCATCGACCCTCGTATTCCCTATCTCTCGCATATGAAGCGCACTCCCCCTCCTACCACTGTCTAGCCTAGCGTCAGTCCTCGTATTCCCTATCTCCCCCATATAAACGCATTTTCCTCCTTGAACCGCCGCATCTAGCCTCGTTTTCCCTATCCTTTCCCATATAAACGCAAAAAACTGCGCCAGAATTCCTCTATATATCCTACCAATGTTGATCCTCCTTACACCAAGCGAGGCGTCGTTTGGCATTTTCCTGCATGATGTGTGGCTTATGAGCAGCCGTTCGAGCATAGATTTCAAGGTTTCTCACCTCACGCCTGTCATAGTACTTAGAATGGATCCTGATGCAGTTTGGAATTCCTGTGTGATGGTCTGGATAGATGTTTGCCTATTACTCTTTACGACCCTCTTCAAATGTCAGCGGTCTCTGTCAGTCAACAGACGAGGTCAGCCTGTACGCTTTTGTGCTGTACATGTTCCTTCACGTTTCCACTTCACTATCACATCAGAAACAGTGGACCTAGGGATGTTAGAAGTGTGGAAATCTCGTGTACAGACTTCTGACGCAAGTGACACTCAATCACCTGACCGTTCGAAGTCCATGAGTTCCACGGAACGTCCCATTCTGCTGTTTCACGATGTCTAATGACTACTGAGATCGCGGATGATGAGTACCAGGCAGTGGATGGCAGCACAATGCACCTAAGATGAAAAACTATGTTTGTGGGGGTGTCCGGATACTTTTGATCACACAGTGTATCTATACTCAGCCGCCTCCTTAACTGTTACAAGTCCCTAGTCCCCCCCGCATGAGCAGTGTCTTGTTGAGCATCCGAGGGATTTGAGAACCGCCAAATGGAAATTATTATTATTATTATTATTATTATTATTATTATTATTATTATTATTATTTTATTATATTATTATGATAACAGTTCCTAAATGTTTCACCTGTAAAATACTACGGTTAACGCTTTTAAAATATCCTAATCTCACATGTTCCACATCCAGAAGTGAATATCCGCATTGACAAGAAACCCTAAACTATAGTACAATGAAAAGAGCAAACATAAATACGAGTATATAGAATATGTGACAAAAATGATATCATTGTTACAAAATTTGAATTCCATTGTATGTATAGTTTATCTAAATAATAATGTTCCAAATATATGAAGATTAATACCAGCTATACCATTTTGTCACAGTTAACTTTAACGGTACGCAGTTTACTGCGGAGAATAGCGATGTCTGCTGAAAGGATAGTAGCGACGGGGATGGTATAGTTCCAGTCGGTTCAGTTTCGTGCGATACACACACATAGATTGGATACATAACAATGAAGTATTTTATTTGGCGGCAGGTATGAAAAGGTTGGTTCATTATGAAACAAGACGGGTTAAGCGAAGGTATAAATTAGATTTTAATTTGCAAAATTAAATTATTTACAAAATATATTTGCGCTTCTATCATCATAAAGGTAATTTAATACCAAAACAACCAAAGATATTTAAAACAAAGATCTGCTGCGTTACATGCACACGACTTTCTCTAGACACTATCACTTATTTTATATAGTTTCTACAAACTCTTCTTGAAAAAGCTTATATTTCAATCTAGTTTATGTTAATGGGTTGAAGTTTGCACATCTACCTAATTACACATTTAGCTGTAAAATCTTGGTGGAGAAAGTCTTAACTTCATAAACAACGTTAAACGTTAGTTTGAATCAACTAAAACATTAGTAATTTCACTAAATCAGCAGCGTCCATGTTCTATTTCTTTTTCTTATACTTAAAGTATAAGATAATTTTTTCTTGCCCGAGCTGTGAACAGTTTTCGACTTGCAACTTGAATTTCTAAATTTCTTAAGTTGCTATAAGCATTAATAATTGTTTCTTTCTCACAGTGACTCACAAGTTTAATGATACAGGCAGCTGACTTCGTTGTGCTATCAACAACAATTCAGCACAACCGACAGTCCTCCAATTTAGCCCGCCGAACTTTGCAACTGTAAGTAAACCTATTCTTCGTCCAATCAATGACAAACGCCACACATATTGACAACAGCGTCGTACAAGTCGACGATACTATGGACAACGTTTATACATCAGATAACCAACCTGCAGCAGACCAAAGAAGTGAACGTCATTCTAACCTTTCATCAGATATCTCTGGATAGATCAAACGTCAACGCAATGCGTTCCTTTCCCAACAGCAGAGTACGAGTTTCGCTTTGCTTTCTTTTTGATCTGCACGAAAAAATATTACTCCATACAGCAGTCTACCGCTGCCATACAAAGGAAAATATTCCACTACTATAATTATGCAATGTATAAAATAACTAGCTTCTTGTGCAAGATATTGAGAAATCTGTTTCCTTGAATTTGCACACCGAATTAAGCGGTTCTCTAGTAAAGTTATATCCATCCATACTGAATGATTTTCGTGTGCTTAAACCTAAGTTAGTTCATTAAATAAAGAATATTTCAGATTAAAAATGATAAATATAAAATACTTTGTGCTACTTATTGAATTAGCAGTTAGTGGTTGAGGTAAATTCCACCTTTAAAAGGGTTATCCGCTTACTATGAGAGAATGGAACTCCCAAATGTGAGCGATTGACTTTGAGGACAAAGTCTCCAGCAGGATGATTCCGAAACTTCCACTACTGTTGTACAATAGAGTGTACAGAAACGTGCCGATGCTTCTGGTTTATTGTAATGTTTTTCTTTATTCACTGTTGGCAGAAACTTTATCATTTGGTTCCATTGCAACCCTGGGTGAGCCAATATCTTATTGACTGGAATTCAAGTCCGACACATACACACACGCGCGCGCGCATTAGTCTATGAACAAAGATAAGGCCTAGATGAGCGGCGAAAGGGGAGGATTCCGGAAACATTTACTTGAGTGGCTGGAAGGTATGCTTCCTAACGACGATTCACTCCAGCCCCTGAATGAGTCCGTCTCGTATTGGTTTCATGTCAAAGTCCGACACTTAAACATTATCTTGTGAACACAGTTTGGTTTCAGACTCAGGAGCGAAGGAAAGGGAGGGAGCAAGTCAAATATTAGTGAAGTGCTAAAACCAAACAAGGGGGTCGGGGTTGGAGATGACAGAGGAGGTTTAGTATTTCCATACCAACACAAAACACTGGGCATTTTATCGGCGCGACTCCATGCACTTTACAGTCTAGTGAATGTGGAACACAATGAGCCCCGTGCCCAAATTTTGGACAGAAAAAGAACTACTGCTAACTAATACCATGCTTTATGCGATTCATTGAAGCTCGCCATTCCTCTTAAAGTCAACAATAGATTATAGGTAATACTAACTGACTTTCTGATATTTAACCCCAATGACCGTATTAACCCTTGTTCCTGCTAGTATACGCTGACAAGTCGTTCCAGACATCTCGTTCACCAGGCCATGCGAATTATTTCATATTATTCAGAATCATCCAAATTAAGAAATTTCCCGTAAGATATTAAAGCATCTTACCAAGAAAAAACTAGCGCTTATTTGTCCTCAATATTTAATGCTACTTTCCATGTACACGAAACTTCCCGAAGTTTTCGTACTGTTTCATACTGCCAATTCAGGTTCCGACAAAGCATATTTACAATAGAACGTTCTTAAGGCATCGCTGGAATGCGCCAATGTTTCACCTCTTAGCTTTATCAAAGACCTCTGAAGGTTCTCTGATGCTCTCCATTGAGTGTTATCAGTCTAAAGGGACGATGAATGTGCTGGCTACTGTTTTTTATATGCGTAAACCTACTAAAGTGGCGTAAAAGTGCAAGGATTTAAAGTAAAATTAAATCGAGTTATATTTACGGACGGTCTTTAACTGCTGTAGTCCTTAGCGTCCCATTCTATATTGGGCACGAAAGACCGATAATTTTGCTCAGAGTCCTCTTTATCAGGCTTTTACGGTCGTAAATCTACGGCACGGGACCAGCGGCTTTACTTCCCTTCCGAAGGAAGCCATGTTAAGGAATTTTACGCCCGAAAAAATCCATCGCCCTTCACCGGGTTTGAACCCGCGACCTCGGGAGCTAGGGGTTAGCATGGTAACCACTACACCCCAGAGGGTGACAAGGATTTATACAATGTTATAAGTTACCCAATTCTGATTCTATCTTTCCAACCCTGTCCAACACACGGCTTGTGTGGAAGAACAATTAATTCCATTAATTAACCTAATAGTGGTTGAAACTATGAAGCCCGGGACTTAAAGTACTTACAACATTGTAGGTCGCCATTGGGGTATGTCATTTCAATACAATTTGAGATCTCCATGTGGTTTACCGGAAGAAACACGAATCAGCTGGAGAGTTTAGTGTCATGCCGGCAAGTTGGCATGGTAGCTCAGTGGTTAGAGCAACCGGACGGAGACCGGGAGATCCGTGGTTCAAATCCGGCTATCGCATTGAATTTTTCAGTCGCCCAATAAGGTTATGCACACTGAACAACGGATTCATTAAACCGCACTTTGACTTTATTCCTAGAATACATCCATGCCGGTTTCACTGTACCTGAGCTAAGTCTCACAGTTAACACATTAAATGCTGGAACGGTTTTATAAATGCTTTGAAAATATTGTGTTTGGCAATGTGTTTATTCTCAGGGTTCTAAAATATGCTTTAAATAAAGATAAAAGAATTTTTCGTTCCAAATTTTCTTTTATTGTTATTGTGGTGAGAATCTTATGTTTTTTTTAATATTGTTTTCCAAATTTTGAATTGAAATTATGCGAAGTTGAATTTGTTGCATTATGTTGAATTTTCACAAAATAATTATAAATGTTTTCTTACTAGTCAATAAAATCTCAGAAATAATTGTGTTATGTTCTCGAACTCTTTCCTAAGTTTTATTATTTATTTACAGATAATTAATTATTTTTAATATAGATAATTATGATTAGTCGGGAGCTAAAACTTCGTATCCCAGTCTTGCGATAGATCTAATCCAGGTACTTAGCTATGTGGAATAAAAATATTCCGCATTCTCGCGGAACTATATTTATTCTTCATGGATATTTCCCACTTGATTAATAACGATCTCGGGGTATTACTCGTTCAACCTAACTAAAACACAATCGCTTCTTTTCTCTTCCTGTAATATCTTCTGCAATTTTCTCTTCCTCGATGCTACGCGTCTGGTGTATGCAAAGATATAATGGCTTCTCTTTTTAGCTTGTTTATTTTCTCGTCTTTAACAACGTTTTCGCGTTGTTTCATGCTTGAGTTGCTAGCGATCTATTTGCTACTATTTACAACATATTTCTTCCTAAATACTTATTTAAAGTATTTCAGTTACTATCTTCTCATTCTTTGCTTCAGAGTTTACTTACAACACAATTTTTACATATCTAAATTAATTTAAAATGTTACTAATAAAGATAATTAGTTTCATGGCTTATTCTTATTCTTCGTTTGATATGATTCTATATAAGTTTAAAGTATAGTAAGTAGGGGGAGTATTGGATTCCACCCAAAAATTCGATACCAAGATTACACCGGAAATACATGTTTTGAGACCCCCCGAATCCAAAAAAGCATTTTTGGAAACATGTCCGTGTGTGTGGGTGTGGGTGTCTGTGAACAGCATAACTCAGAAACGAACAGTCGGATAAACACCAAACTTGGTATTTAGGTTCAGTATCTTCCAGGGATGCGACACGAAGGTTTTCAAGAAAATGCCCCCACCCCAGATTACACTTTACATGGAACATTTTTCGAAATTTTTAATTTTCTCAAAAATGGCTCTAACGATTTTGATTAAAATATTATATGTTTAACATATTTTCATTACAAATTAAATGTATATCTCCAATTTTCTTGGAATGTCTCCAAAAGTGTTCTTCATTGTGAACGACTTTTGCATAACTGGTAAACCATAAGAGATAGACAAAATTTTACTACACAAAAAATGTAGATCGCGTTAAAATACACAAGTTATGTCGTATTCATTTTGTTTAGTGAACCATTTTCGAGATATTGCTTGTTATTCCCTTAAATTTTTCAACACATATTTTCTCAAATGGGAATTGGTTATTCATTTTTTTTGTCTTGGATATGCAAAGAGTATTATTCTGTGGCATAGAGAATGGTGCTGCATCTAGTAACCAGCTATTAAGAGACGTGTCTATGCTTAAAGGTTACTGTATTTCTATATTGCCTTGCAAATACAAAATAAGGGGAACATAGTACGCCTTAAGCGATAGTCAAGTATTTTTCGAACTGGTCGCTATATGTAAAATGTAATTCTCATTGCATGTCAAAGGGATCGTTTCTGCAAATATTTATCTCGATTAGTATGAAATAGATGGAGCATAAGAGTTTGTAAAAATAGTTTGTACAAGAGTAGAGAAAGTCATGTGAGTGTAAGACATCAGATTTTTTCTTTCGCACTCTTAAAATTACTTTTATACCTTTGTTGCCTCCTTTTCTATAAATAATTTATTTATTTGTTTAATTTCTGTCATGCATCTAAGTTTAAAGTAATTGAATAATTCCCGTTACACTCCATTGCATATCATAAAACACGTTATGATGTTATTGAGATATAAAAAAAATCTGATGTGTTACACTCACATGACTTTCTCTACTCTTGTACAATCTAATTTTACAAACGCCTATTCTCCATATGCTTCATGTTAATCGAGATATCGAAATGTCAATCTTATTGCTAATTTTCTTGTAGATGCAAGGGAAATATGGTAGCTTTTAAGCGATAGTCAAATATTTTAACGCTGGTTGCTATGTGCCGCATTCCATTCTGTTTGCATTACCAGGACATAAAAAAAAATCTGATGTGTCACACTCACATGACTTTCTCTACTCTTGTACAATCTAATTTTACAAACGCCTATTCTCCATATGCTTCATGTTATCGAGATATCGAGATGTCAATCTTATTGGTAATTTTCTTGTAGATGCAAGGGAAATATGGTAGCTTTTAAGGGATAGTCAAATATTTTAACGCTGGGTGCTATGTGCCGCATTCCATTCTGTTTGCATGTCCAGGACATAAAAAAATGAATAACGCATTTGAGAAAAAGTGTAAGTAGTGGAAAATTTAAGGAAATAACAAGCAATATCTCGAAAACGGTTCACTCTACAAAAGAAATGTATATGACATAAGTTGTGTATTTTAACGCGATCTACATTCTTTGTGTAGTAAAATTTTGTCTATCTCTTATGGTTTACCAGTTATGCAAAAGTCGTTCACAATGAAGAATACTTTTGGAGACATTCCCAGAAAATTCGAAATATACATTTCATTTCTCATGACATTATCTTAAACATATGATATTTTCATCAAAATCGTTAGCCATTTTTGAGATAATAAAAATTTTCCGAAAAATCTTCCATGTAAAGGATAGTCTGGGGTGGGGGGATTTTCTTGAAAACCTTCGTGTCGCATCACTAGAAGATACTGAACCTAAATACCAAGTTTGGTGCTTATCCGACTGTTCGTTTTTGAGTTATGCTGTTCACAGACACACACACACACACACAGACACACACACAGACACACACACGGACATGTTTCCAAAAATGCTTTTTTTGGATTCAGGAGGTCTCAAAACATGTATTTCCGGTGAAATCTCGGTATCGAATTTTTGGGTGGAATGCAATACTTCCCCTACTTACTATACGTAGTAGAGAAAGTAATAAGTA
Source organism: Deroplatys truncata (assembly GCA_030765065.1). NCBI lineage: Eukaryota > Metazoa > Arthropoda > Insecta > Mantodea > Mantidae > Deroplatys > Deroplatys truncata. Next base: position 210,859,472 of record CM060978.1, on the reverse strand, counting down.
CTATGCTTGTATACATCGTATGCCACTCCACTCCAATTTTATTCAGTTTTGAACATTTTAGGCAGTTTTCTCAACGAAATTCATTTTAGCCTGTTTTAAAATTGGAAACTGCATCTAACCTGCCCCGCTAAAGTGAACCTGTACAGTCTTTTTTTTCCAGAGCTGTTAAGGGATTGTTCGATAATTTGTTGACAGTGAATGGTAGATTAGGTTGTTATAACATTTCATCTGAAAAAGGTCTGAGGAGTTTACATTCGCATGACTTTCTCTAGTCACATGGTTTATTACTTTCTCCACAACCTACTTATACCAAGTAGCAGAAGTATTGCTTTCCACCCAAAAATTCGATACCGAGATTCCAAAGGAAATACACGTTTTGAGATTTCCTGGAACTAAAAAAGCTTTTTTAAAAAAAAATCAGCGAGTTCGTGTGACTGTGAACAAGATAATCAAAATTTCCAGCGACTTCCAAAAATGCACCCTGAAAACTAAAGAAAACCTCACATTCCAAACTACTTTTTGCATAGAAATATCTTCAGGTATTTGCATGATGAATAAAATATATTTTTCTCTTAAACTTTCTGCGAAAACTCTGCAAAGTCTCCTTCATTCTGAGCGAATTTTTTTGTGTAACTTGTAAAGTTACAAGAGGTACAAAAGCTTAGCACACAAAAATTATAGATATCTTCAAAACACACAGTTTATCTCATACCTTGTTCTATCATTAACCTTTTTTCAGTGATATTCTTTATTACTGATTTGAATTGTCAAATACCTTAAACTTTTTTCAACTGCTAAGTCGCTATTCATTTTTACTATCTCTACCACCTACCTTAGTAAGTAACAGGAATTATTGTATTCCACCCAAGAATTTCATGTGTAAAGTTCACCGAAAGTGAATGTTTTGAGGGGCCCTGAATCGAAAAAGTCATTTATAGAAAAAGGTTCCTGTTTGTGCGTGTGCCTGTGTGGTGCGTTTTTTAAGTTTGTGTGTGTATGTGTGTGTTAAAAAATTAAATTGAGTTTTATTTATGGATGATCTTTAACTACTGTGGTCCTTAGCATCCCGGTAATTTTGTTCAGGGACCGCTTTATCAGGCTTGAGGTTCTTTTACGTGCCGTAAATCTACGACAAGGGACCACCGGCTTTACTTCCCTCTTGAGGGAAGCCATGCCAAGGATTTTTAAGCCCGAAAAAAATCATCGCCCTCCGCCGGGTTTGAACTCGCCACCTCGGAAAGAGACTAGCATGGTAGCCATTACACCACGAAGGAGGATGCGCGCGCGTATGTGTGTGTGAACAGCATAACTAAAACAAAATGTTCGATAAGTACCAAAAATTGGTATTTTAGTCCAGTATCTTCCAAAAATGCGCAACTAAGATTTTCTAAATAATTCCCTGCCATAAATTACTGTTTACATGGGAAAAATTTCGATATTTGTTATTTTCTCAAAAATTCTTCTAATGATTTGGATTAAAACATCATATATTTAACATAATTACATAAGAAACAAAACGTATATCTTGAACTTTTGCGAATAGCTCTGAAGTTCTTTTCATTTAGACGAACTGTGTATAATTTTGTTTAACATAGAAAAGTCGCAGTACACAAAAACTGTAAAAATTTTGAAACACATAATTTATTTCTAATAATAATTTTTCTTGGTGCATTAGCCATTTCAGAGTTATCGTTATTCTTGTGTTCAATTTTTCAAAACTTTGTATTTCTTAAAGTGCTGTCGCTATTCAGTTGTTTCTCGTAATCTCAGGTTAACAGCAATTACTAGTTAGCTTTTAAACATCTGACTATCGATTCAATTTCCCATATCCCTCCTGCGCCTACAACGAAATGTGCAATGAAATTATTTCTATAAAGGCTTATTTCGATTAACATGAAGCAGATAGAAGGAAATCTGACGTGTTGTATTCACATGATTTTCTCTACTCACGACTCTACAAAATATTTTTACCAAATCTTGTTCTTCTAACTCTTCTGTTTCCTGTCTGTTAATAGAGATAAACTGTCATTACACATTTCGTTTTAGATATAAGAATAATACACTAGGCTAAAGCGCTAGTCGGATTTAAAAAAAAAACAGATCGCTATGTGATGGCCTTAAAATTCCACGCTCCTTGCATAACCACGAGAAATAAACTAAATAAGAAAAACGAATAGCGAACTACCGCTTGAAAAAGGTATTAAGCATTTGAAAAGGCAAACAAATAACAAAGAATCTCGGAAATGGATAACGCTACAAAATGTCATTGTGAAGTAGTAGGTTTCAGCCCCACGTATGGACACCTATTTGAAGAACGGGTTGTATTGAAGGAGTTGTATTATATTTCAACTGTTGGGGAACCGAACTTGAAATTCGTTGCAACCATACGTATAGTACCCGCTTTCCGGTAGCCTTTGCCCCAAGTTTAAAAAATATTAACTTTGTAATCTGACGGTTTTTTTAAATATTATATATTTATGTTTGCCTCGGCTGCGTCAGTATTATTGTTAGAGACACGTTTCTCTTTGTTGGGTTATGGTGCGACAAGAATGTAGGCTTACACAGATTATAATTTTACTTCACTTCTTTTATTAATGCTTGACACGATTTAAATAACACTTCACCGATAGAGAGAACCGTGAGATTATTTTTATTAATTAATTACACTTTTTAACACGTAAACTTATTTTTCGTCTCACACGAATGCGTATTAAATTTCTTGAAGACACTTTTTGCGTCTGGTTAGTAACGCTGTCTGCAGGCAACTGACTTCTGAATTTATAAATGTTTCTCCTTTTCTGTTTCTGATTGCCTAATCCTAATCCAATAGAATACTTTTATTTGACTACTGCTTTTTCTGGTTGGTGATTGGCTATTTTATAAACTGTCTCAAAAATTACATTATTGTTGCTCCAAGAAAGGACTAGTAGCATTATTACACTTTCTTACTCACTATTGCTTCAAGGTTACCCAATTGTTCGCAGCTTTGAACGTATTATTCTCACAGCTCCTACATTATTAAATTACGTAATACATTCACATAACAGTATTAAACATGTATACAATAATATAAACATATGCAAAGACTGTTGCATACATTTTACAAATTATTACGTACACATATTGCTTCAAGAAGACCTGTTATTGAATTTACATATTAGATAATTAGACTGAAATTATTTAAGTGTTAAAAATACTGCCTCAAATTGCCCCCTTTTAGAAATATATTTTTTTTAATCTTTAAATATTTTCTGAAAGCCTCCTGAAAGAAAGAAACATAACCTTTTTATTACTACACATTCGATTTTTCACTGTCACTTTTTTATTATTATTTCGCTTCCTATTTTTCACTGTCACTTTATTTAACTCACTGTTTTTTTTTACTACACTCGTGTATACCAGAATACTTCATATTTATTTTGTTCTGCCACATGTTAAGGTCAATGACCTGATGTGAGGTCAATGATCTGGTGTTCAATGACCTGAGTGAAGTTTGTTGATTCACTAGCACAGCCACTATTAAGCATTTTATTTTCTATACATTTAACATTTAATTAGGCATATTAACACCTGTTACCCTTTCTTTACAATTTATTTCTTAAACATTTTTATATTTCTTAAAATTCATAACAATTTATACCTAATACAATATAATTTCAGTCGCTATTCAGATTTCTTATGTTTTTCTTAATAACAATGGTTTTTCTTGTATTACATCTTTTTATCTAAACTCTCTTTTGTTATATTGACAATTGGTTACTTTTAGTAAACATTATTATACATTTTTTTTTTAAATTACATTGCTTTCCCCTTTTATGTTCCATATACTTTATTTTCTTTTTCTTCTTGTGCCACACACAACCTACATACTTTATTTTCTTTTTCTTTTCCTTCTTATGCCATAGGCCTTTTAGATTTGCCCTAATCTTATGTTGCACACTTGTATTCCAAAACTTATTCATGAATAAAACTCTAAATGTTTCAAAATTCATTTCACTGTCTGCTAGCATATGTAAACCATTCTAAGGTTTTGTTGTCCAAGCATTTTCTAACAAGTATCATTTTTAATGCTTCAGGCACATTTTTTAATTTAAAATATTCTAGTAAATCGTGTATAAATTGTACTGGACTTGAGGAAGCATTAAAATAAGTAAAGGTAATTCATTTAGCACAGAATAATAGTTTGACACCTTATTTGGTACATGCACACGTGTGTCATCATTATTGTTTTGTGTTGAGGCTGATGCTATGGAAAAAATAGTAGCGTCTCTTGTATTATTAGTTAATATAGGTGATGCACTTATTTCTGCACTTGTATTATTGTTATGCATTTCATTAGCATTTACAGAACTAGTTACATTTGCATTTATCCTTGATACACTTGTACTTAAATTTTCAAAACTATTTCTAAGTTTATCAATTTCTTTGTTACTTTCTTGTACTTTAACTTTAATTTCATCTATCATTGACTTTGCTTGTCCTTGCCCTGTATTTGCTTCTTTTATTGTATCTGCATTTGTTTTTGCCATTTCATGCATTTTATTTATTTCGCCTGTTAAATATATTTGTACTTGTGCAAGATCTGCATTTGTATTTTCTACCATTGTTTTTAATTCTTCATCCTGTTTATCTAACTTATTACAAATACCTTGTTTAGTATTAGTAAGTTTTAACTCCATTTCAGTTATATTTTTACCAATATAATTTGACAATATCTGTTCTGTCTGTCCAGAACCTTTGTTTACTTTTAAATCTATATCTTTTTGAAGTGCTTTGGAAGATTGTTCTAGTTTTATTTATTCTGAAGTTTTCTGTTGTTCTCTGGAGTTTTCTGAAGTTCTCTGATGTTCGATGATCCCCTTTTTTCAGTTGTTCTCGCCAATTCTTGTCTCTTTGAGCCCCACGCTGGGCACCAATTTGAAGTAGTAGGTTTCAGCCCCACGTATGGACGCCTATTGGAAGAACGGGTGGTATTGAAGGAGTTGTATTATATTTCAACTGTTGGGGAACCGAACTTGAAATTGGTTGCAACCTTACGTATAGTACTCGCTTTCCGGTAGCCTTCGCCCCAAATGTACTTTCAGGTGACCTTTGCCCCAAGTTTAAAAAAATATTTCCTTTGTAATTTGACTTTTTTTTAAATATTATATATTTATGTTTGCCCCGGCTGCGTCAGTATTATTGTTAGAGACATGTTTCTCTTTGTAGACTTATGGTGCGACAAGAATGTAGGCTTACACAGATTATAATTTTACTTGACTTCTTTTAATGCTTGACACGATTTAAATAACACTTCACTGATATAGAGAGCTGTGAGATTATTTTAATTAATTAATTACACTTTTTAATACGTAAACTTATTTTTCGTCTCACACGAATGCGGATTAAATTTATTGAGGACACTTTTTGCGTCTGGTTAGTAACGCTGTCTGCAGCCAACTGACTTCTGAAATTATAAATGTTTCTCCTTTTCAGTTTTTGATTGGCTAATCCTAATCCAATAGAATACTTTTATTTAACTAAAGCTTTTTCTGGTTGTTAATTGGCTATTTTATAAACTGTCTCAAAAATTACATTATTGTTGCTCATAGAATGACTAGTAGTGTTATTACACTTTCTTACTCATTATTGTCTCAAGGTTACCTCATTGTTCGCAACTTTTAACCTATTATTCGCACAGCTGCTACATTATTAAATTACGTAATACATTCACATAACATTATTAAACATGTATACAATAATATAAGCATATGCAATGACTGTTACATACATTTTACAAATTATTACGTACACATATTGCTTCAAGGCGGGCTGTTAATGAATTTACATATTATATAATTAGACTGAAATAATTTAAGTGTTAAAAATACTCCCTCAATTGGAACATAAACTGTATGGTTTAACGAAATTTACATTCTTTATGTAGTAAGATTTTTCTCTCTCTTACGTTTTACCAGTTATGCGGAACTCATTCAGAATAAAGAGGTTTTCACAGGCTATTCCCGGCGAATTCAAGATATACGTTATATTTGTCTTGTAAATACCTTAAATATATTGTATTTTAATCAAAATCATTAGAGGCATATTTGTGAAAGGGGGATATACCACCCACCCACACACACACACACACACACACAATATCAAACAAGAATTGTGCATAATAATATAATTCAGAAGAAAGATGTTAGAATATTTACAGCCAAGAGATATACAAAGCAGATTGTAACTTAAATAAGTAAGCGACAGGCGAGCTAGCTAATTCCAGGTAAAAGTAATTCTAGATAGAAGTACACCACGTTTCACCAAGCTAATGAGCACGGAACTTGAAGGAATAACAATAAATAGAAAGAGACAGATATAGAAAGGAAAGAGACAGAGATATTGAATTTGCTTCCGGACGGGTCACTGGACGCGTGTGCGAAAAGTTTTGGAGCAGAATATTTTCACACATAAGGTAACGCTGTCTGAGGACCAATTAGAAATGTCGTTATATTTTAAGGCACGAAGCTGAGCGTCACTAGGTTTGGGTATAAAAGGGGGAAGCAAGTCCCAGATTTTCACTCTCTTATAGAATCTCTTTAACACTCAGTGATACTCTGTGGACAACGGATGCATGTATGTGCCTATGAGTGGGGAAGCGTGTGCACTTAGATTAGGTTCCTAATTTATTATTATGGTGGGAATTGTTACAGATGAGAAAGCTAGCTGCCCATAAGTGTTTTACTGATAATAAACCACATTTTAAGGGAAATGCAGTATATTTTAATTTGCCTCTACTTCGAAAACCCTGATATCAGAGAAACTAGTTGGATAGGTAATTTATTAGGAATGGCTGAGCAGAGGTAGCCGGAGACCAGAACAGCAGCAGAGGGCTCAACCAAGAGGATCAACGTTTTCGCGCTACATTTGAAAAAATGAAAATTAGCGAAAATAGTTACAAATAAAGGTTACTTTGTGGTGAGGGTATCTTTCCTCGTATCATATTCTTGGAAGACGCTGAACCTAAATACCAACTTCGGTATTTTACAGACCATTTGCTAGATTCTTTTTCTCGCGGTAGTGCAACGAGAACAGAATATTAAAAGCCGTCACTTAACGATTCACTGTTAAAAGAGTTGACTGCCGCTTGAGCCTAGAGTATTTCCCCTGAATCTACCAGAAATGTGTAATAAAACAATTTTAAAATGTTTCATCTTAATTTTTATTAAGCAGTGGAATAGAGTTATACAGGATTTGTAGAAGAATGCATAGAGAAAGTGAAGTGAATGTATCACATCAGCCAAACTATGTAAAGGTTTGTTTTCTATCTGCTTCATGTTGCTCGAAATAAACATTTGCAGAAATAATCTCATTAGACATCTAGTTGTAGAAACAAGTGGGATACATGACAGCGTAAGATATAACTGTTCAATTACGTTATAGTGCTTCAAAAAAATGTGATGCGTTGCATTTGCATGACTTTCTCTAATCACTCTTCTAAAAGCTTTCTTTATACGTCTTATTAATAAAGATAAAGCTTCATTACTCATTTAATCATTTCGTTGTGGGTATAAGGAGAATACAGCAAGCTAACAATAATCGAAGTTTTTCAAAGCTGGTCGCTATGTGATGGTTTTGAAATTCCGTTCTCTTTGCATGAACACGAAAAAGAAAAAATAAGGAACAGCAATTTGCAGTTCAGAAAAGTATAAAGCATATGAAGATTCAAAGCAATAACAAGGGATATATCGGAAATGGTTAACAACACAATAACATTTATTTGACATAAAATGTGTGCTTGGACAAAATCTAAATTTTTGTGCAGTAAGATTTTGCCCATCTCTTACGTTACCAATTACATAAAAGTAGTTCAGAATAAAGAGGACTTTACTGGTTATGGAATGGAACTTTAGGCCAGCATATAGCGTCCAGTTCTTAAACATTTGACTATCGCTGTTCCCTTTGTATCTATAGCGAAATGTGTAATGTAGCTGTTTTTGCAAAGGTTTATTCGAATCAAAATGTAGTAGTAAGAAAATTATGCTTTAAGGCCCGTTCTACAATCAGCCAATAAATTGCCAGCAAAACTATTTATCGGATTTCTAGGCGATTGGCGTTCCACAATCCCTAGATATCAGTACTTGGAAAATATCTTTACTGAACATTTTCGGTTAGTTGGAGTAGTCGAGACGTCCATTATATGACAAATAACAACTTTTCACGTTAGTAGGGGGGAAATGGGCATTCTAAAACAGTTAATTTATGCATGGCTATTCATATGCAAATGAGCTCCCCCACCTCCTCCCTCCCCCACCCCCTGCTACTTGGCATGGGCATTCTGAAACAGTTAGCCCCGCCCCCTCCCTCCCCCACCCCCACCCCCCGCTGTGCCTTGGTAGTTTTAGTTGCAGCTGCGGTCGTAAATCATGTTGAGTACAATGGAGGCTTGACAGTTAGGTAATTAAAGCTGTCAATCAACTGTCAAAACGAACAAAGGGGTCATAAATTTAAGGTTCTGTAACAAAGGCGAGATGTTTTTCCTACCCATTCCACACCCGGCCACTTCTGCACCTGGTCAGTTACCCACCCCCACTTCCATTGTGTGTCGAACACGTGGCATACTCGTTCCACTAGCTTTTAACAAAAGAACAATGCTTAACCTTCAGCTGTCAAAATGAACAAAGCCCATGATGAATTAGGGTTGTAACAAAGCCTGACCCTTTCCATTGTGTAAGAGATTCTATTGTGTGTGCCTTTCTATTGTCCTTGGCAAGCATTCTTTAGAAAGACCACCTGCAGCGTTCCCATCCCAATAACAAAGCCTGACCCTTTCCATTGTGTAAGAGATTCTATTGTCCTTGGCAAGGCTAGTTTAGATAGACACCTGCAGCGTTCCCATTGTTTGGCCACCTGCTAGTTTAACAAAAGAATTCGAGGGTTGCTTTATACTCGACTTGTCTTTGTCTGACTGTGGGAAAAGAGAGAGCCATGAGTTCCCACGCGTCCTGTCCTTGTTTGTGTGAAAGAGAGAGAAACTTGTTTACCAACTCTGCGTGACGTCATACTTTAGAAAGACACCTGCTCATAACAAAGCCTGACCCTTTCCATTGTGTAAGAGATTCTATTGTGTGTGCCTTTCTATTGTTCTTGGCAGGGCTAGTTTAGAAAGACACCTGCGACGTTTCCATTGTTTGGCCACCTGCTAGTTTAACAAAAGAATTCGAGGGTTGCTTTATACTCGACTTGTCTTTGTCTGACTGTGGGAAAAGAGAGAGCCTTGAGTTCCCACGTGACAAGCATCACCAGCCCCATTCCCCCCCCCCCCGACTTCCATGCGTCACCTGAATTGCCCGAGGGCTACTTCTCTCTGCGCATGCGCTGCAAGAGACGATGTCACGTGACGTGTAACATGTCTCCCCGCCATGCCAACGCGCGCATGCGCTGAAAGAGATGATGTCATTGGATACAATAATCACGTGACGTGTAACATCCCTCCCCCCGCCACACCAACGCTTGAAATTGCCTGAGGGGCTCTAGGCTCCCTATATAAACCAGCGCTGGCGCATAAGAAAGCCACTGCGACTTTTAAGTTAAAGTATATTGATTCGCTTCATCGAATTTAGTGATATTGTCTTCCAGACTGCATTCATCATCATCTACATAATGCAAGGTGAGTGAGCTTTTTACATGACTAAGTGAAACACGAATCATTGCCAGAATACCATATTGCTTATCTAAATTTTTCATTTCTTTAATAATTAACATCAGAATTGTTAAAAAATGTAGCGCTTCCATCAAGGGTGTAAAAATAGTTCTTTAGATAGCAACAAACATTCATACTTAGTCTCTAATCAGTGTTCCTCTATTAACATTCATACGATTTCGCTACACTTTCTTCTGTAAACATTCACATGAGTTCTACTCGCATTCTTCTATTAACATTCATATGATTTTCGTTACATGTTCTTCATGCATAAACATTCACATGATCTTCTCAAAACATTCGTCTGCCATTCATACGATTTCGCTACAACTTCTTCTTGCATAAACATTCACATTATTTCTCCTAGCATTCTTCTATTAGCATTTATATGATTTTCTCTACATCTTCTTTTGTAAACATTATATGATTTCTCATAGCATTCTTCTATTAACATCCCTATGATTTCACTACACGTTCTTCTATTAACATTTATATAATTTTCTCTACATCTTCTTTGTAAACATTCATATGATTTCTCCTCGCGTTCTTCTCTTAACATTCATATGATTTCACTACGCGTTCTTCTTCTTCTTCTGAAAACATTCACATGGTTTTCTATACATTCCTCTATTAACATTCATATGATTTCTCATCGCGTTCTTCTATTAACATTCCTCTAATAACATTCATATGATTTCTCATCACGTTCTTCTATTAACATTCATATGATTTCACTACACGTTCTTCATGCATAAACATTCACATGATATTCTCAACACACATTCTTCTGTAACATTTATATGATTTTCTCTACATCTTCTGTAAACATTCATATGGTTTTCTCAACTCATTTCTCTATTGACATTCACAAGATTTCTCCTCTCGTTCTTCTCTTAACATTCATATGATTTTCGCTACACGTTCCTCTTTCCGAAAAGCTTCATGCGACTTTTTCACAAAGCATTCTATTAACGTTCATACGATTTCCTCTACTCATTTATTTCATATTACACGTCTTTCTCTACTAATTCATCTTTTATCAGTTATAAAAAAACAATTGAATTTACACATTTAAACTTTTTCACAGGTAATACTGCAAACTCAATGGGAGTAGCAAGAGCGGCACTCGTCAGAGGAGCGGGCTCTCGACTTAACCAATTTATGCAAGTCAATAGAGAGCCCGCTAATAACAGCACAATGTACAACATGCCGACACCCCTGGCGGGGGATCTGATACCAGATGTGACGCTGCAAGGCACTTACATGCTTAATAGCCCCCCGTCACCAATCTTATCGGGGGGTGATTATATTATCCCTCCACCACCTGGTTTTGAGGATGTCACTCCCGTTACAGGGGTGAATGGTGGCATGGGCAGCGCTTCGGACCAATGTTGCATGTGCAATAACTGCGAATACCAAGTTGCTGCAATAAAGATGCTTAACGAAGCGAACGGTGAGTTTAGATATATTATTACACTTTTTCTGGAAATATTATCTTTATCATTAATCCATGTATAACCAGAGAACAATTCAGAACTTCAATAATGGAATGAAGCATTCAATTTATTAGCACCTTTCAATCAAAATATTCAATGTGAAGCTAATTCTGCTTTGCTTCTTTGTTCTAGTTCCTGAAACAACTTCAGACGGGGCGGGGGAGATGGACGATGGTGGTAGCCTGCCCTCGCCTATCTTTTCACAGGACTACCTGACCCCGCCGCCTCCTGGATTCGAGGATGTTGCGCCGATGCTTGTAGAGGATCCATGGGCGATTATTCCCAACGATGTGTGCACTTGTGAAAATTGTGCATACAGGACCGTGTACCTGCAGATGCTTCGTGAATTGAATGGTGAGTTTTTTTAACTTCATTTATTCTAGTAACATCATTACATAAATAATTAACGTAACGTTAACGCATAACTTTTCTCAATAAAATTTTTTTACTCATTTTTATTGATTAAAATACAATTACATAATAATTATCGTAACGTTAACGCATAACTTTTCTCTATCAACTTTTTCTCTCGTTTTATTATTTATTAAAATATACAATTATATAAATAATTATCGTTGCATTAACATGTGACTAAGCTTTTTCTCCAATGATTTAATAAACTTATATTCTTGCATTTCTATTTAAACTGACATTCCAATTAATTCCACTTTATTATTGTTATAGAACCTTCAATAGTGGTCATGAGCCCGGAGCCTGAGGATGCAATGCTCCGGGGTACCAAAAGACCTCACGAGGCTGAAGAGGAACACGGACAAACAATTAGCCCCCTCGCCCGCCCAGGATCTTCTATGGCTCCTCCATCACCAATTGCAGGGCCATCAGGCATCGGTCGCATGCATTGTGACAACCCAACCACCACTGCTGACTCCGATAGTGACGACACCGAGTACGGGAACAACACCAAAAAACTAAAGGTTAGTCATACTCAGCTAGAGTGTAAGGTTATTGAATCGGCGTTCAAGGGCCGCCTTTTCAATAGCCGCATAGAAAACTCTTTAGAGATAGCTGACCCCAGTCAATTTCTGCAGGAATGCAGACATCTTGTATTGGGAGAGATGGTTTCTGTACTCTGGAGAAGCTCTTCTGGGTTTAAAGTAAATGCCTCCATAGAGATCACGTACCTAATACAATCTCCTGAAAAAGAGCATGCAGAAACCATCTTTTTCAATAGTAAGACAAAGCTGGGTCTTCAATCAAGTAATCTCAATGCCTTATACACTTCTATGGTCGATGAAATGCTAGAAAACATCTCGAATTTCGTAGGAGGTGCAAGCTCAAAATCTCTGTTCGCTGTCAGGGCTCTTGTTATTGGAACTAGCTTCTATGATCCCTTGAATGCATCGCGATACATAGAGTTACCCGCTGCTATCAAGGCCAAGAAAGCTGTAATAAACATACAAAATGAAGATGAATACTGTTTTGCATGGTGTTTGCTCGCTGCAAAGTATCCTGCAAAGCAGAACTATCATAGCACGAGCAAATACCCTGCAGAACAGTTATTCAGTGCATTCAACTACAGTGGGATAGACTTCCCTGTAAGCCTACACCAGATTCCAGGCTTTGAACAGCAAAACAACGGAATATCAGTTTCAGTATTTGGAATAGAAAGGGAGTGCGCAATTATACCACTATACCAAACCAGCAGCAGGAAAGAATTAACTGTCAACCTATTACTAATTGAACAAGATGGAAGATCTCACTACTGCCTGATTAAGGATATGTCAAGGCTGACAAGATCACAGTTCAGCAAACATCACGGTAAACAGTGGGTATGCGAGCCCTGCCTGAAGCACTTCTATACTGAAGGTGCTTTTAAAAAACATCAATTGAAGTGCATGCAGTGCCAGGTGCTCAAAATGCCTAATCAGGGTGAAGTGATTGAGTTCTCATCATACTCGAAGGGTAGTCCTGTAAATTTTGTTGTGTACGCCGATATTGAGAGCGTGCTAGCCCGAGTTCAGTCCTGTGAACCGTCGGCTAATCAGAGCTGGACTCGGGCTATCCAGCATCATGAGGCTATTTCTATATCGCTTAAGCTCGTATGTCGCCATGACGATTCATTGTCGAGGTTTAAGCTATTCAGAGGTCCTGATGCAATCAAGGAGTTCTTCATTGAACTTAGGTCAATAGCGACATGGTTATTGAGCAATATAGCCGCAATGAAGAAATGACCATGACTGCTCAGGATGTGGCTGACTTCGATAATGCTCGTCATTGCCACATATGCAAGAAGGAGTTTGAGGTAGATGACTTGAAGGTACGTGACCACTGCCATGTGACCGGTGTATTCCTGGGGGCTGCTCATAATGCATGCAATTTAAATAGACGGGTACCTGACTTTATACCCATCTTTTTTCATTGCCTTAGCAATTATGACAGCGATTTCCTGATGCAACACCTGGCATATGATGATCACCCCATTTCGTGTATCTCAAGCTCCTCTGAGCGATATATATCATTCAGCAAAAAGTACAGGACTATCTTTTTCAGGTTTCTAGATAGCTTTAAGTTCTTGGACGATAAGCTATCTAGTTTAGCCTGCATGCTGAGTAGTGATGAGTTCAAGATCACAAACTCTGAGTATCCCGATCCTGAACATCAGCAGTTAGTGAGATCTAAGGGAATATTCCCTTACAGTTACGTCGACTCTCCTTCAAAACTAGAGGAAACAGCACTCCCTTCAATTGAAAATTTTGACAATATAACACAAGAGGAATACAACCACGCTGTCAAAGTCTGGAACACCTTCAACATCAGCAATCTAGGCGAATACAGCGACCTCTATTTGAAAACGGATACGCTCTTGTTGGCCGATGCATTCGAGAAGTTTAGGGACCTTTCTCTGGAGGTATATAACTTGGACCCCTGCTGGTACTATATCCTACCAGGACTTGCATTTGATGCAATGCTCAAGGTGACTCAGGTCAAGCTTGACCTCATCCATGATGAGGAAATGATCAAATTCTTTGAGGGAGGAATCAGGGGCGGAATGTGCACAGTGTCAAAGAGGCATGCTAAAGCAAACAACAAGTACCTTCCTGGACATAAACAGACACAAAAAGACTTATATTTGGCATATCTCGACATAAACAATTTATATGGAGCTTCAATGGCGAGCCATATGCCACACAAGAACCTCAGATGGCTTCTGCCAGAAGAAATTTTAAACATAAACTTCTTTGCTGTTGCTCCTGATTCCCCAACTGGATACGTTTTGGAAGTCGACCTCGAGTACCTTGAGCACCTACATGATGAGCACAATAACCTTCCTCTCTGCCCGAAAACTGAGATACCACCTGGAGGCCAATACAAGAAACTGCTGGCAACACTAGAGAACAAAGAGAAATATACCTTGCACTATAGAAACCTCCAGCAGTGCATTGACTTGGGCATGAAGTTAAAGAAGATCCATAGAGTGGTTGCATATGATCAGTCAGAATGGCTGAAAACCTACATCAATATAAATACAGAGAGACGTGCAAGGGAAACTTCCAAATTCGGTCAGAATTTATGGAAGAAAATGAACAACTCTGTATATGGCAAATTTATTGAGAATGTGCGCAAATACAATGACTTCCGTATCGTTACAAGTTGGAAGCAATGCAAGAAATTGACAGCGCGACCAACTTACGTTCGGAGCATTTTATTTGCGGAAAATCTTGTAGGGGTAGAACTTGCCAGAGAGGAAATTTACATGAACAAACCCATCTACATAGGGCAAGCCATCCTTGATATATCCAAACATATCATGTACAGTTTTTATTACAATATATTGAAGCCAGGCCTAGAAGATTTAATTTTAAATTACATGGATACGGATTCATTTATTCTGGAAACCTCAAGCGACATATACAAATTTATTAAGGAAAATCAAGAGCATTTTGACACATCAAATTACGAAACACAAAACAGCTATGGAATTACACCGCAAAACAAGAAAGTCATCGGCCTGTTCAAGGATGAGCTTGCAGGAGTCCCTATGATAGAATATGTTGGGCTAAGGTCCAAGTTATATGCTTACAGATACAAGGACCAAACTATGATGAAAGCAAAGGGCATCAACAAGACCGGCATGCGTAACATAAATTTTGAGCACTATTTCGGCTGTCTAAATGATATTAGAAAAAAAGTTTTAACAAAAACAACAACATTTCGAAGTTTCAAACATAAAGTCTCGACCATAGAAATGAATAAGGTCGCTCTCTGTGGTAGAGACGATAAGAGAAAACTGATTGAAGGTTCAGACCAGACAATTGCCTGGGGTCACTATTGTCTGAGTATGACTGACCCTTAGATGTATATATGTAAATTTTTTTTAGTTGTGTAAATTTTTAGTTGTGAAGTTTTTAAACAAATTGCTTTTCTGTGTGTGTATGCGTGTGTATAGGTGTATGCGTGAGTGGTTGTGTATGTGTGTATTTATATATGTACATGGATAATGTAAATGTTTAGCTCTTCTATTTATTAATTTATTGATTTTTAGTTTTATAAAATGTATGTAAAATGCAGTCTAGTGAGCGAGTGTTTTTATCATGTATATATTGTGTGTGTGTGTGAGTGTGTGTGTGTATATATGAAGATTGACCTAAAAATGCAAATGATAATGTTGTATATATATGTAATTTTTTGTTTATGATTTTTTTTACTTAAAACAACTTATTGATTTTTAATCATGTAAACCCTGTAAACACAAAATGTTTTTAAATAATGATTTTCTTATTTAACACAATATATATATATACAGTGAAATAAAAAAACACGCATTATTGTGGAATGAAAGCCTCTTTATTTTCATTATTATTTTTCTACAATAAGTCCTTTCTGTCAATCCATTGAGTATTAGGGAATCCATACCACTTTACAAGAATCCTATTTCCCTGCCTGCGTAATACTTTCTCTACCAGAAATGTATTAGGGTACAGTGTAGGTCGCAGTTCATGACCATAAAAGGACCCCTTTATCTCGTCACCATCATTACCTTTTAGCATGTATGTAACGGGATTGGTGTGATTCACATGAACAACTTGAAATATTTCAACACTCCAATTAGCTTCAAAGCCCTTTTCAAAATGTCCCTTGTCCTTTGATATCCTCACATAATCACCAACACTAAACTTTCTTGCCCCTCTCTTCTCTTTTCGATCTTGAGTGTAGTTGTAAACAGTCAGAAGAAGATCATTGTTCTTCACCTCTATAGGCTTCATTCGAATAGTGGAGTGGTAAGTGTTGTTATATCTTGCAATGATCTGAGGTAAAAGGTCTAGCCACTTGTATGATCCATTGGCTAGAAATTCGCGATACATCATATTTTTTAAAGTTCTTATTAATCGTTCAACAGCAGCTGCCTTCACATGGGTATAGGTACTGTAGTGATTGATGTTATATTTTGTCATTAAATTTTTAAAATGTTTATTATAAAATTCTTTTCCATTATCACTCTGTATGTTCTTGGGCGGGGTTATCATTTCTTGCAGTATATCTTCCATAGCCTTTGCAACTTGAAGTCCTGTCTTGTCCATTAGAGGTTTCGCATATGCCATTTTAGAGTAGAAGTTGATTGCAATGATGATGTACTTGAAATTCTTATTGATTTTTGCATGCGGTATCATCTCCACCAAGTCGATCTGCACCAAGTCGTGGAGCCCCTTGCTGATAATCTTTCGACGCATGAAGTTTCTCCGGGCTGGAGCATGGAGCTCGCTTGCTATATGTTGCTTCACTGATGTCATGCTATAACCTTTGCCGCTTTTAGTTCTTGAATAATCTCTTCAATTTCTTGAGTATGATTGTTATTGCCGGCGTCTCTGGATGCCACAAGTAGCCTAAGGCGATCCACCAGATCATTAGGGTCGGTCCAGTAGATGTAGTCTTGCCTCGTATTAGGGCGATGTTCTTTCCACTGTAGTCCTAATCCCTTGTGTTTCGTTACTAGAGGACGTATAACGCTTTTATACTTGTAGGAATTACCCGATCTCAGCGGCCCTTGCTTGCTGAAGTTTCTTCGATGAACATGTGTTGCTTTAAGTATTTTACTGTATGTTTCAAGGTCATCCTCGGTGTATGCATGCATTTCAGGTATTCTCTTGAAGATGAGTTCCTTCAATCCAGGCGTGGTTTCATACGTTTCGTCCCCTATTCGAACTTTATTATTGATGAAATCAATAATCTTGTTGCCTAGCATGTAGCTGCCATCCTCATATCGTACTCCGTATGATGAATCTATTTCATTTTTGTCCTTCTTTCGAACTTTATTAAGGTAGTTGTAGAGTTTCTCATCTTTCAAGTCTTTCGGTGATTCCTCCTTGCTTGTAGTATTCTTTTTCTGTATTTCAAGTATATCTTGAAGCGGATCTGTCACTGGTTGAAGAGCTTCACTCATCACTCTCTGGGTTTCGAACTGCTGACCTTTAAGAGAACGTAACTTTTCTCTTATAGCCTTCGTGTACATAGCTACAGATTCTTTAAGTCGTATGCACTCGCTGTCCATCTTGAAATGACACTGAAATTAGACTTTCACCTTAATATATACCCTATTTATTTAGCAGACTTCAGTTTATAAGAGATTTTCAGCTCGATATTTAGAAAATGGCCGTCCCTTACACGATTTGCAGGAGCAGTGAAGGCTAGTTTATCGCCATTTGCAATTGGTGCAGGTAGAGCTCTCAGAGACATGTTATTTATTTCAATTATTGTATCAGGTCTTACAGTAGGAGCTGTTGGTGATGTCATATAGCAAGAAACAATCTCGCCGTTTACGCTTGATTTGTAATATTCAAGACCTGTTGTTAACATGTACCTCTGTGATTTCCCTCTGAAAGGCAACGACTGCAGTGTAATTACATGTTCCCCTCTCATTTGCTCTACTAATGAATTTACGACTTTCATTTGTGTTTTAAGGGTATTGATATTATCCATTGCAGATGTCAGATGCCCATCCATTGATTTCTGGCGGTTCGCCATAGTTTCCATGTGTTTTCCCACTGTTTCTGTAACAGTGGTACTTATTGCACCAAGTCTGTTGTTAAATCTTGGCGCATTTCATTTGGTTTCCTTCCCACGTGAACTTTAACAAACTTTTTTGTTGCTCCATCACTGTCATCGACAGGATCTGCTACTTCAATTAGCCTTCTTTTTTGGAATGAAACGTTACCGCTTGAATCGAGCGGTGGTGTTCTTGCACTTATATATTCTAATACATGCTTCTTATTTGGCACGTCATAGTCCTCTTGAGGTGGCAGCATTATCTTCAATCTTATAGAATCCAGGATAATGTTGTTTCCATCGTCGCGTTTAAGGGTATTTTTATTCAGATATTCCATTAGAGCATCATGTTGCACGTCTAGCGACTTCTGGATGTGATCCCTAAGCGTAGTTTGAAGTTCGCCCATGCGCTGATATGTCGTTTTTTCCGTGAACTCATGCATTCGATTTTCAGTAGAAGACGTAAGGGTATCCACGTAGCGTTTAGTGCTTGCGTCGTCGTCCTCCTCAGGATCCTGAACAATGCACAGTCTCTTGTTCCTGAATTGGTAATTTCCTTTTCCATCTCTGTTTATGATAAATTGATGTAGCGATCTTTTCACTGGAGCAGCCCTCTGTGATCCAAACCTGTCAATACTCATGATGAACTATGAATGAGCAATTTCTTTATTAACAACTTTAATATATACATCGAATCCGCACCTATATCGACCGTCATTCATCGGAAATTCGGGAACTATTACCATAAAAGGTCTTCCTTCTGTAGAGCTCTCCCAAACACCTTTGCACAAATCTTTAAATTCAGTATACGTCATATCTGTGTTTACGTAATCTTCATATACATGTTTCAAGTTTAAATTATCTTGCCTGAAGAGTATAATCATGTTCGCATTATCTCTAATTAAATGCTTTGGGACTTTGGCATAGGATTGTGCTAGATATATTGAATCTACATTTCGATGTCTGCCCATGCTGTAAAACGATGCAATCTTGTCTTGCTTTTCAGTGATGACGTCATCAAATATAAAGATTGAATTTTCTTTAATTTCTGATGGGTGCAAGACGCTTTCACCGTCTTCGTGAGTATACACGCCTATACCCTCAATGTTTTCAAGCAGCTTAACAAGATATTGATACTTCGGCTGGTATAGCGACTTTGAATAAATGTACACATTTTCAAAGCGTAGTCCATTCTCGTGGAGTATCATATTGAGTAATACATTTGTTTTTCCAGCACTGGAGCTACCTAGAATTAGCGCTCTAACATTGCCTGGAAACAGCTTCCCGTGACGATCGCGTCTAAAGTCACTTTCAAAGTCTAGCACCTGGATAGGCAGCGAGCAATCTTGCTTCACCAGCTCCATCGTAGCAACTAAAATAAAATAAATCATCCTTAATGTATATATGTTAATAAATGTAAGCAATGACAGAGTATAAAAGAACTATGTGCCATTAAAATCGATTAGTGTACCATGAGCGCCAAGGGGGTTAAGGTCTCAAGAGGTTCCGGTTTAATTAACTCTCTCATTAACCTGCTGCCATTTGAAGCACATTTGCCTGGTTACAGATACTGTGGACCTGGGACAAAGCTAGAAAAAAGACTAAAGAGAGGAGACCCCGGAATAAATCCTTTAGACGAAGCGTGTAAGCTTCACGACATAGCCTACGCACAGCATAAGGACTCTGCTTCGAGGAACGTTGCCGACAAAATCTTGGCTGAAAAGGCCTGGAAAAGAGTGCAATCATCTGATGCTACATTAGGTGAAAGGTTGGCAGCCCGACTAGTAACAACCATCATGAAGGGTAAGGTAGCTGTTGGTGCTGGATCCAGGAAGAAGAAACGAGGATTTCTACCACTCATACCAATTATTGCAGCACTAGGAGCCGCCGCTGGAGGCGCTGCACAAATAGCCTCTGCTGTAAATAAGAAAAAGGCTGCGGATAAACAACTTGCTGAAATGATGAGACATAACAAAGAAATTGAAGCAAGAGGGAAAGGCCTACGAGTGAAGAAGAAGAAGAATAAGGCGAGGAACACCGAAAGGAAGAGGAGGCCGAGCAAGAAAGGAAATTCAAAAAACTCCGGCAGAGGGCTATACTTGTCCCGGAAAAAGCATTAAGTAACAAAGACCTCGACTTGTATGCCCGACGTTTAAAGATTCCTCATTTTAGGGGTGTATACATGATCGATCAGCTACCCTCAAGACCTCGTTACAGAGAGAGAATTATTGTTAATCTCGATACTTCAGAGAATGAAGGCACTCATTGGGTTGCTATAAAGAAGGATGGCAACGTGTCATTTTATTTCGATAGCTTTGGAAACTTGAAGCCTCCAAAAGAGATAGAAAGGTACCTCAGAGATGTTAAGGTACTGTATAACACTATGAGGTTTCAGAGTTTCAGCTCAGTCATCTGTGGGCACTTGTGCTTGCAATTTCTATCGCAATGAGTTACACTATTGCAGTCAGTGGCAACGAGTCTGTGCTTACTACATACCTGAATCCTCCTCTTCAGTTAGATCCAAAGTATCATTATGAGATTGCTCTACTGAATTTTGAAACCTTCTATTCAATTCCTAATGTTGATTGGAGTAATAATCAATTTCATTACATGCACAATGATGAAATTAAGATCATTGATATACCTGATGGAACTTATGAGATTTCTGATATTAATGAATACATCAGAGATAAGCTAGGTGTAGATGAGAATGTCTTCTTTATTAGACCTAATAATAACACAATGAAGGCTGAAATTAAGTGCCCTTTCACTATTGATTTTTCCGGTGATCGTTCTATAGGCTCGCTACTGGGCTTCAGAGGTAAAGTTATTCCAGCTAATCAGCTGTCTGAATCTGATTACCTGGTGAATATATTTAAGGTGAGCATCATTCGAATCGAGTGCAGTATTGCAACAGGCTCTTTCATCGACGGTAAAAGCGGCCACTCGATCTACGAGTTTTTCCCTTCTGTTCCGCCTGGATATCATATTTCTCAAGAGCCGTCAAATCCAATTTACCTTCCAATCATAAACACCAATGCTATAGAGCAAATTAGTCTTCGTGTAGTGGACCAAAGTGGTAATATCATTGACTTTAGAAACGAGGATATAAGCATAAGGCTTCACATCCGCTGCAATGCCAATAGATTTTAGAAGAAGTCAACGACGTCGAGGATATAATAAGGGAGTGATTCAACGCACACATCATACTCTGCCCTTGACACCCGGAGGGTTAACATCACGCAATCGACACTTCCTCCAGGTATTGGGCTTTAGACTTCTATAATCATGGACATCTTCAATGTTACCAGCGCACCGACATTCGATGACAAGATCACTAAAGAAGAGGAACATGTGTTTTTACCGTATAATACATCGGCTCTGGACGCTAATGATGAAATTAGAATCCCTTGTCAAGCTGAGGATTTATATACTTTACCTAATCGAAGTTATCTATACATCGAGGGGAGTATTACTAAACCTAATGGAACAGCTACTACTGCAAAGCTTACCAATAACGCTATTGCATTCATGTTTGAGGAGATTCGACTGGATATGAATGGCTCAACTATTGATCGAACCAGGAACCCCGGGATCGCCTCAACTTTACGCAACTATGCTGCTTTCAATCCAATGGAGTCTGATCGCTTGCTGAATGCTGGATGGTGCTATCCTGGAGAAGACATGGACATTGTGAATACAGCAAATGGAGCCTTCAACGCCATAGTACCGCTTTCGATGCTTCTGGGATTTGCTGACGACCACAAGGAACTCATACTCAATAGCAAGTTTGAGTTGGTGCTGATTCGATCCAAGGACTCTAAAAACTGTATTATAGCGCCTGAGGGTGAAGAGAATGCAAGCGTTAAACTTGCACGAATCGAGTGGAGAATGCCAGTGATACGACTTTCTGATGCTGAAAAGGTTGAAATTCTCAAGATTGTCAAGTCGGACAAGGCGCTGTATCTCCCATTTAGGACCATGGATCTGCATACTCAACCTGCTGTGCCGCAAACTAAATCATTCACTTGGAATGTCGCCACCACATCAAAAATGGAGAAGCCGAGATTTGTCATTTTGGGTGCTCAAACTTTAAGATCGAGTAATGCATCTAAAGACGGTTCTCTTTTTGATCATTGTAACATAACTAATTTGAGAATTTATCTTAATAGCGAATGTTATCCCTATCATGACATGAATTTGGATTTTGGAAACTCTAGATTTGCATCTTTGTATGATATGTACTCAAAGTTTCAAAACTCTTATTATGAAAAAGAGAACTATCCTTTATTGAAGAGAAAAGATTTTCTTAAATTTGCTCCTATATTTGTTATAGATTGCTCACATCAACCAGAGGAAGTTGTAAATGGTGCTGTTAACATTAGGATAGAAATTCAAGCTAGTGCAAATATTCCTGCACAGACCACTTTGTATTGTTTGATAATTCACGATAAAGTATTTACATACAAGCCTCTGACTCATGTGATGCAGCTTTTATTTTAAACTAATCATTGTAAGGATTTGTTTTTTCATTAGCAATGTAAGGATTATTAATGAATAAAAACACTATGTAAAAGCATACTTTCATTCTTTTTATTGTTATTATTTATCCTGCATTTCCATCACTTTCTTCCTCCAACTCCTCGTTCCAAAATATTGCATTACATTTGCATTAGTTATGTTACCTAAATGGTAGTCTATAAACGGTACAAGTCTTTTTAGCCTGCAAATTTCATCTCTATTTAAAAATATTTCACAGTCATTTAAATTGGTGTTCAAAAATTTTATTTCTGTCTCTTGCATATAAGCAACAATATTATAAGAAAAAATAATATTTTCACAATATTCCACACGCGGATACTTTCTCGTTTGGAGGAATGCACTGAATGTAGGAAGACTCCCACGAATTATCACCCAGTCTTGAATTGTCATGTATACAAATTTGTCTGTGTTTTTCACTAAAAGCACTGGAAGATCATAGAAGAATCCTATGTTAATGCTGCGCCTTTTCGAGATGTAGACGTCTCGGCACACGCTTCTTACCGGCATGTTTCTTGGGCGTCTCGATGTTGCTTATTCTATCCTCCAATAGCGTCAGTCTCCTTTGCAGGTCTGCAAAGCTGTTCCTCTTCTTCTTCCCCTTATTGCACCGCCTGAAACATTACACAATGAAGGTCTTAGAAAAGTGCTTGGGTGAAGTTAAGGTATCCTGAAAAGAATTAAATTTCTGTTAGTGTACACTTAAAATGAAACATGATTTTTATATATATGTGAAAATACTCACGTCAATGTTTTCCCGAGTTCTGCAGACTTTCCAAGGGGAGACTCGGAGGTCGTCTGTGTTAGATCCACAGCCTGCGGCGAGTTAGAATCCTGTTCCTCATCTATGTGTTTAGCATACTGCTGTGCAATGGGATATTCCACTTTATCTTCTGGTTCTTTATCATCGGAATCTACCTCGGTTTTAGGCGCTGGTGTCGTCATTTGAATTCTGCAAAAGTCATTATAATTTCCAGTGTTAGTCGTATGCAACTGCTCTTGTACTATAGTAGCATGTAATGTATGTTAGTATCGCATACAATTAATGTTTACAGTAATGTTCTCTGAAGTTACGTATATGACAATAGCAATGTACAATAATGATACATATTTAAAGAGGTACTCACTTTAAATTTCTCTGTCTGAAGAGGAATACACTGCAGCTCTCATTGCATGGAAAGTATGACGCCATCTTGTCGTGCACCTCTGGTTTTGCACACAGTACAGAGTGAGTATACCCATTGCAGTACTCTGAATGCCACAGAGAGCCGTGATTTGAAATGAGGCTGAGCATCTCAACCTCACTTTCGGTATCAGTTTCTCTGGAAAGAAAGAAGGTACAATAGAATGAACCATTTTAATTTTTCACTCTTCTTTAGAGAACAATTGCATTCTTTTTAGAGCTTGCATTCAATAATAAAAACGATACTTACATGATGCTTCTTTTGTAGACAGGGCAGTTGTCTGTGCATATGCCTCGAGAAGTCATCTGGTCATGATAGGAAGGCATGTTACACACTATAGAATGCATGATGCCATTACACGACTCTTTATGATAATATGTATAATGGTATGATTCTTCTCCGCATTCACTCCAAAAATCGTCCATTGTATTATCGACTCGATTACACCTCGAATAATATTCAGAGCAGTGCGAGAAGGGCTGCTTATATATAGCGGATAGAAAAACCGGTTCTTCTAACACATGTAATGACTGGCAGAGAGGATCGGTGGGGGAAGCGATCTATAGGGAGGGGGGATGAATGTGTTTTTCTATGCAAGAGAATAAATGATTCAGGGAGGGAAATGAAAACTTTTATTATAGAGGGGCAATGCACGTAAAGGTTTTTGATATCTCTGTTTGAAAGAGATAATTGTTGCGTTACATGTATGTGCATGTGTGTGCATGCATGCACCTGTGTATGCCTGTTGATGTATGCACTTGTGCTCGTGTATATGGGAAGCGCCTGGATGTGTACAAGTTGTGGAGAAAGAAAATAAAGAATCGTGTCTAGACATCGGAATATCTAAGTATACGCAGGGGTTTAATATAAATAATTATATTTGATAAATACATTTTTAATATGCCCGTGCATAGTTTAAATAGTTATTATAGCGTTTTGCAGGGCAGGATTCGAACTAGGGACCTCTGGTTCCTAAGAATACAGCTCGTTAAACATTGTAATGTCGTGTATATTAAATTATATTTGTTAAACACATTTTAATCTGACCCGTTCACTCTTCAATAATTTAGTATTTATTATGGCGTTTCGCTGTGTAAGGTTCGAACTATGGACTTCCGGGTTCCTAAGAATACCTTTCATTAAAACAGCGTAATGTATAAAATTAAATTATATTTGTTAAATACATTTTTAATCTTATCGTGCACGCTTCCGTAATTTAATAGTTAGTAGGCATAGAGCTTGCAGGGTAAGACTGGAACTAGAAAACTCTGAACGGGCTTTAATCAGGGTAATGATATAACAATGTTTTACCCTAAGAAAATATCAACTTGGATACCTAAGTATACGCATGTGTTTAATATATTTTTAGAGCACGCATCCGTAATTTACTAGATGTTACACATTAGAGTTTGCAGGGTAAGATTCGAACTAGGGTCCTCTGAACGGTCTTTCATTAATTAGGATGATGATGTATAAAAATTAAATTATATTTGTTAAATACATTTTCAATCTGGTCTTGCATAGTTTAATAGTTATTTCGAGTTAGAGTTTCACTTGGTAAAAGTCGAGCTACAATCCTCTGAACGCCGTTTTTATTATTTAAGGTAATGATATAATAATATTAATCATTAATTTCTCATTAGCAATAAACTTTTGATTACAGTAAGAATCGAACACCGATCTATGGATATCACTCAGAGGTTTAATGCACGTAATGAAATGTATATTAGACGCTTTTTCAGTCACTGCCTGAAACAGAATGCTTGTTAACTATGCTCGGGTATATTCGTAGGAGGTCGTAAAACATCGGAGAGAACTCCCTCAGGCAAAATCATGATGGCCGACTATGACGTCACGCAGAGTTGGTAAACAAGTTTCTCTCTCTTTCACACAAACAAGGACAGGACGAGTATAAAGCAACCCTCGAATTCTTTTGTTAAACTAGCAGGTGGCCAAACAATGGGAACGCTGCAGGTGTCTTTCTAAACTAGCCCTGCCAAGAACAATAGAAAGGCACACACAATAGAATCTCTTACACAATGGAAAGGGTCAGGCTTTGTTATGGAGCAGGTGTCTTTCTAAAGTATGACGTCACGCAGAGTTGGTAAACAAGTTTCTCTCTCTTTCACACAAACAAGGACAGGACGCGTGGGAACTCATGGCTCTCTCTTTTCCCACAGTCAGACAAAGACAAGTCGAGTATAAAGCAACCCTCGAATTCTTTTGTTAAACTAGCAGGTGGCCAAACAATGGGAACGCTGCAGGTGTCTTTCTAAACTAGCCTTGCCAAGGACAATAGAATCTCTTACACAATGGAAAGGGTCAGGCTTTGTTATTGGGATGGGAACGCTGCAGGTGGTCTTTCTAAAGAATGCTTGCCAAGGACAATAGAAAGGCACACACAATAGAATCTCTTACACAATGGAAAGGGTCAGGCTTTGTTACAACCCTAATTCATCATGGGCTTTGTTCATTTTGACAGCTGAAGGTTAAGCATTGTTCTTTTGTTAAAAGCTAGTGGAACGAGTATGCCACGTGTTCGACACACAATGGAAGTGGGGGTGGGTAACTGACCAGGTGCAGAAGTGGCCGGGTGTGGAATGGGTAGGAAAAACATCTCGCCTTTGTTACAGAACCTTAAATTTATGACCCCTTTGTTCGTTTTGACAGTTGATTGACAGCTTTAATTACCTAACTGTCAAGCCTCCATTGTACTCAACATGATTTACGACCGCAGCTGCAACTAAAACTACCAAGGCACAGCGGGGGGTGGGGGTGGGGGAGGGAGGGGGCGGGGCTAACTGTTTCAGAATGCCCATGCCAAGTAGCAGGGGGTGGGGGAGGGAGGAGGTGGGGGAGCTCATTTGCATATGAATAGCCATGCATAAATTAACTGTTTTAGAATGCCCATTTCCCCCCTACTCACGTTTAAGACTAATACAATTCTAGCAATAGAAGTCATGACAGAATTGTATTTATCGGACGAGGGGAGGGAATGATGTTTCTGCATAGCAGGAGAAAAATTATACTGAGCTATATTTATGGACGCTCTTTAACTACTATGGTTCTTAGCACCCCATTCTATATTGGGCGTGAAGGACTGTAAATTTTGCTCAGATGCCTCTTTATCAGGCTTGGGGTTCTTTTACGTGCCTAAATCTACGACACGACACCACCGGCTTTGCTTTCCTTCTGAAGGGAGCCATGCAAAGCGTTTTACCACCCAAAAAATCCATTCCCCTCCGCCAGATTTCAAACCCCCGGCCTCGGGAACTAGAGGCTAACATGGTACTACTAGACCACGGAGGGCAGCATAGCAGGAGAAGTCATAAGAGAGAGAAACAAAAATAAGTTCCAAAGATTGGACAAAGACGAAGTTTAGAAGCTTTTACGGATAGCTTTTGAAACTCGAATGCCGTTTTAATTAATTTCATATACCTCCCGCCGTTCTTTATGAAACCATTGTACAGTCATCTAAAGGATTTTATGGCTAATACTTCCCATTAACCGTTATAGTTGTAATTTGCACTGCCCCGGCTACTCCTAAGAGTGCATAAACATTTCCGATGTTCACGCAAACGGAACGTCTGGCTTAACCTCTAGCCGGCCCTAGTAGCCGTGGACGCTTGAGTGTATAGCTTCGGCACTCCGCTAAGCTGAGTGTTGCGGGTTCGAGGCCCGCCATGGGAATAGGTGTTTGTGTGTTGTGTAATTGCGGTAATAAACGGTAAATAATGCATTAAAACATAGTAATAATAAGTTAGGTAAACAAGGAAACTTGAAAAGAAAAATAAATAAAAATTCTCGACACTCTTCGCAACTTTTATAACCCCAATGTGTTTGTATGCTAATACACAGGCCTTCTACACCCATATTGGTACTTTATTAATTTATGAATTAAAGTTAGATGGTGTTTTATAGTCCGTCACAAAGACTTGGGCTGTTCAATGTTGAAAGAATTATCAAAATCGGTTAAATGGTTTTTAAGATTACGCCACACGTGCTCTAGTAGCACAATGGTTAACATGCTGGAAAGGCATGCTCAGTGTCAGAAGTTCAAATCACGCCTGCGAATAAATGAGTTTTTTATTTATTTCTGTTCATGTTTCGAGAACGTACTAGCAAAGCATGATTCCTTTCCGAATGCACTAGAAAGTGGATTTGCCTATAAATACGAAGTTCCAGCCGTTCGTGCTCACGGTGGAACAATTTTTTTGAATAGAGAGTATCTGGACATGCTGTTAGTATACGGGGAAGCGCAGTAGAATGCAACGGAGGCACGTCGTCTATAAAAAGTGCCTTCAAGTGGCAGTATTTGAGCCTGTTGCACAATGTAGCGGTCATCTGCTGCTGTAGTTGAGCATGGTCGACCACCACCTCTCCTTGGGTTTGGAAGGTTCCCCATGCACGTGAAACAATGCTGTGAGCAATTCCAAACTCCTGAGCAACACTCGTCACACTTCATCCTTCCAGTTTCCCGATTATTTTTCCCCGTGTGAAGTCATCCAAATCGTGTCTACGGGCCATGTTGCAATGAAGAACACCACTACAGTGGACCGTAACAGCTCACTAATTGCCACACACCGTCTTGTCCTGTTTCGTCAACTGCCCCGTGTTGCGGGACCAGGCGCATTTGGCACTATAGGCTCGCTACCCTCACGCCATGTTACGTCCAGCTTTCTGTGTACGTGTGAGAGATTTCGGCAACATGCTCCCGCACCTTTATCTACTTCTACGAAGTAATTCATTTGTTATGCTACTTTACCCATTTGGTCCTTAGGTTTTGCACACCACTATATATACACATTTTTATTTTATGCCTTTAATAATATTATTATATGAGGCGGCACCGTGGCCGAGTGGTTGGACCGCTCGCCTCTCACCGAGGCCCGGGTTCAATCCCAGGAACCCGCATGTGGCATTTGTGGTGGACAAAGCGGCGTCTGGGCGGGTTTTCTCCGGGTTCTCCGGTTCCCCCGCCATTCATTCCACTAACTCCATCATCGCCTTTCGTTTCATCCATTTCACCATCATTTCGTTTCATCTACTTCCTTCCTTCCTTCCTTCCTTCCATACCAGGCATCGGGCTGATCACCCATCCTGGATATTCTGTCTAATCCATGAGTGTCTGCTCCTCGACGGGCCTCTGACCCCAGGCACCCGCCCGTAAGTCCTGGGGGCTGTAAGTCCTACATAGGAGGAGGTTAAACAGTGAAAGAAGAAGAATATCATTATAGTGTATACTTCGGTTTAGCAGAAGGAACATTAGAAAATGAGAAATGCATCACAAATAGTCATCTACACAGAGGTAAGGTTATTTTAACTCTGAAAATGTATCCCAGTATCCGCCCCTCCACTCCAGGTTACAACATCAAACTTTTTATTCTCGTGCAATCTTATCAATCTTCTACGAGTTTTCACAATCTTTTGCAGTCGTCATGAGTGAAGTTTTGAGCCCTGCTTCACTACGACACTACCATTTTAAAGTTATAGGGCAAAAGAAACCGTATGATATACATTAATTTTAGTTTTGTTTGTTGTTCTCTGCTTCGCGAGACATTCTCGTTTATTTTCTAGTTTACGAATTCTCCAATGGTTAGCGTTTCCATCGAATTCAGAATGGAAAATTTAACACATCTTGCATTGTCCTACAGGGTTGGAAAATAGCTGTAGGCAAGCTTATCGGGATATTGTAGAACTGGTCCTTAGTAAGAAATTTGTATACCCACTAATAAAGATACAGGGTAGAGAAGGCCATGTGAATGTATAACGTCAGATTTTTCATTTTACTTCTGAATGTGTATTGTTCACCTAGGAGTTGTGAACATAGAATTTTTCTTATTTGCATTCCTTTTTCACAATATTTTCGATATCTCCTTTTCTGTTCAAAATGAATGTTTCTGCTCCGTAGAGGCGTTGTGGATTACTTAGGGTTATAATGTCTTAATTTTGTATGCTTAGACATGCACAATTTATTATAGATGTTTTGAGTAAGCTAATATGCTGTTTCCATTTTTTCGCATCCATTTTTATTACCTTTGGTTTGGATTTCATTTTCCTAATTATTTCACCAAGGTATTTAAACTGTGAAGCTAGTTTAACTTTTCTATATTTTGTTTCCATGTTTTTTTAGTGCTTCTTTAATGCACGAAATGTATTCAGTTTTTCTCGAAGGATATTATCTGCAGATAGATTTTCTCTGAAATTTTTTCTATGATTCAATCTGTTTTTGAGCGTTACGATGTCAAGCGTGAGGATTGCGGCCCGACCGAGATTATAAGTGGTCTTCCCTTTGGATTGATACGCGTGCCCTATCCCCTTCCGTACCTGTGAAAGAGCGACGGGGGCCACTTTTTATGTAAGCAGGTGTTGGTCTAATGGAAAAGACCACGGAGTATTTCCCTGGGCTATCAGAAAGGAAGTTTTGACCCCGGATAGACCTTCGCCCAATGTTGTTGTTATTATTATTATTATTATTATTATTAGTAGTAGTAGTAGTAGTAGTAGTAGTAGTAGTAGTAGTAGTAGTAGTAGTAGTAGTAGTAGTAGTAGTAGTACTTTCATTCATTTTCTATTGTTCAGTAGATAATTAGAGTGAAGTTTGTGGCCAAAAAGAGCTAAGGGTAGTGATACCGAACATAATTCAGAAAGAAGAAGACTTGAGGAAAACCGGCGTCCCGTATGGAAGATGATCTCATCACCTTCTGCAAATAGAAGAGGGGGAGAGAGATAACTAAATGCTTTGTATTCGATAAAACATGAGTTTCGCAATCACTAAGTTGATTTGCTTCTATCGATAGTCATTATTAATCTTGGCCCCACTATCAGCCGTGTCACGACTTAAAACAAGGAAAACACTGAATACCCGGAAAACATATTTGTGATTTTCTGTCAATAGGCTACACCACGGTTTTGTCCCCGCCACATGATAACACATTTTCGCATAACGCCATCACGTGCACCAGTAAGCCCCTCCTACTTGGCCTCGAAACACAGCTGTGAAGTCAGAAACGCGGTCCTCACAGTCGGCTACCAACGCCCAACTCATCACAATGTTACATTAACTGGTAAGTGACGATTTCATCATATTTGTGCATGTCCTCGCTTACTATCTATGTATATTCCAGACGTTTATAACAGAGTGTACACAATGCAGAATGTACATAAATCAACAGTAGGAATGCCTCTAAGACTTATGAATGATTTTATTTAAACAACAACGATAAAGTTGGTAATCGTGAGTTACGGCTAAGGAGTTTTAACATGCAGAGGACCAGCGCCGTAATGAGATAATCAATGTATTCATTAAAAGAGGGGTTCCATTGTAACAAGAACCTCTTATACTTCCAAAACAAAACGTGCTCGTAAACAAAACATGTTATGTTTAAATGATAAGAGCATGGCACAAAGCATTGGTTTGCTACACATTAACAAAATAATGTTACAGCAATCAAGACAAATTTTCCAAAATATTAAAACATCAAAAAAAGAATTCTAAAATACGAAATAAATGTTTTACTTTTTGTTCATAATTACGAATACGATACCTAATGAAATTATGTATCAAATCCCAATTATTTTCAGTCTCTCACACTGAGAGTTACTGTTTGTTTTGGTGGACTTAACACGGGCTACATACGCACAAGTAACTTTTGAATATTCGTAAAATGGCAAACATATGTATAGTCTGTGTTTTAGAATGAAAACCATACCTTTTTAATACTATTTTCTTTTTCTCAATCCTATTAATTTTATTTAACGTATCTAATATTTAAATTATTATGCACCTTTTAATAAAACTAGTAATTGTTGAACAAAATTAATAAGGAAACATAACATTTGAAGCTAAACATAATGTTACGGTATCACATTTGCATTATGCTACATTAACTTAACATTTGCTAATTTTTACGTCTCTTAGATTCAAGAACTTACAAACTTGATGGAGATCGTATGTTAGTATATCAATTACTGATAGAAATCTTTCCTTATATTCATAGAACTTCAGACAGTTCTATATACAGGAAAGCTGTAAGCAATTTCCTGTAAAACTGTCTCGATGTGATATCTGGAAAGACTGATTCAAAGCTAATGGTAATATTAACGGGAGGCGGAACATAGTGCAAAGTATGAAAAGTAAAATCTATTTTAATAGCTGAACATTTTAATCTTGTAAAGCATGAAGATTTTGTTAAATAATGAACATGTATAACAAGCGAATTGAAATCCGCAGACTGCAGATCATAAAAACAACTGTTCACTCAGTGATAAGCAGCCTTGCTTTGGAATGTGAAATTCAATTACCTGTCTCTAATAATAACATTTAGTATAGATGAATCATGTGTGATACTTTTTTACTTTCGAAAGTAGGGGAAGTATTGTATTCCACCCAAAAATTCGATACCGAGATTTCACCGGAAATATATGTTTTGAGACCCCCTGAATCCAAACAAAAAGCATTTTTGGAAACATGCCCGTGTGTGTCTGAACAGCAGAACTCAGAAACGAACACTCGGGTAAACACCAAACTTAGTATTTAGGTTCAGTATCTTCCAGAGATGCGATACGAAGGTTTTCAGAAAAATCCCCCCATCCCAAATTACTCTTTATATAGAACATTTTTCGAAAATGTTAATTTTCTCAGAAATGGCTCTAACAATTTTGATTAAAATATCATATATTTAAGATACTTTCATGACAAATAAAATATATTTCTCGAATTTTCTGGGAATGTCTCCAAAAGCATTCTTCATTGTAAACGACCTTTGCATAACTGGTAAACCATAAGAAAATTTTGCTACACAAAAAATGTAGATCGCGTTAAAATACACCATTTATGTCATTCATTTTTTTGTTGAGCGAACCATTTTCGAGTTATTGCTTGTTATTCCCTTAAATTTTCCAATACTTATACTTTTTCTCAAATGGGAATTAGTTATTCATTTTTTTTGTCCTGGTAATGCAAGAGAATGGAATACTCCACATAGCAACCAGCTCTTAAAATATTTGACTATCGCTTAAAGCCTACCAATTCCCCTTGCACCTACAAGAAAATTAGCAATAAGATTAACATCTCGATATCTCGATTAACATGAAACATATGGAGAATAAGCGTTTGTAAAAATAGTTTGTACAAGAGTAGAGAAAGTCATGTGAGTGTAACATCAGATTCAATGAGTGTGTTTTTCAAATAGTTATTGACTCTTTGGATGAATAACTTTCATTTTGACACCAACAGATAAAATCTAGATTTCATGTGAGGAATACGGTAATAGGTACCCATTAGGATGTGCGAGTAAAGTTATTAAATATAAATCTGCTAGAGTTATAGTCAATTTTCTATGAAGCGTCAACGAACGTAACGTAAGCAAATAGTGTATTTTTAGGTTGGTTTACTGCGTTACCTTCCTACTTCGCCTGCTAGCCTTGTTACGTTATTCTTAGAAGTAGCTACTTTTTCGTTCATTCAGAGATAGCGTATATAGACGGAGGTTTGGCTTTAACACATAGTTACATCCACTGTACACAAAGCTTGTTAAAACATGCATAGAAACACTGTAATTTTAACATTTTAATATAAAACTTGTCGGTGCCGTGGCCGAGTGGTTAGATCGCTCGCCTCCCAACAAAGAGGTCTGGGTTCGATACCAGGGGATTATTAGTGGGATTTGTGATGGACGAGGCGGCGTTTCTGGAGTTCTCTGGTTTCCCTCGCATTCATTCCACCAACTGATCCATCATCACCTTTCCTTTCAGGCATTTCACCGCCATTTCATATCCATTTCGCTCTCATACCAGGCTTCGGGTTGATCACCCATCCTGGTTCTTTTACCAGATCCAGAAGTATCTGCTCCCCGACAAGCGTCTGACCCCAGGCGCAAGGCCTGAGAGGTGTACGTCCAGCAAACAGGGAGGGTAAACCGCGAAAGAAGAAGAATATAAAGGTTTAACTTAAATACTGTTTCTGTATGAAATCTGGAATCTAAGTATCGCAATGTGGCATTTGCTTTGTGCTTGCTTTTAGGCACCTTTTATTTTTCAGAAATAAAATCCGTAGCTCTAAGCAAGCAGCAGCTTGCGTTGAGTTAAGATGATACACGTATTACTGGGACATAATGTTCTCATTATTCGTCGATTTAGGATTGAGGTTTGCTAAATTAATCGTATCTCTATTGTTACGCTAATGATGGAAAATAATTCCTATCTTTAATAAGAGGAACGTTACAATTTGTTAATTTAAATAGTTTCAGAAAATTCAATACCTATGCAGTAGAAAAGTCATCCAGCGAGAAACTTTTCTGTTATTGGGTTCACAACGAGGACTAAGTGAGAGAAAATGTTGAGATATATATATTTTTTAAAAACAATATATACTTAATAGCTAATATGCATTACCAATTTGGTTACGGATATTTATACTTTATACTTCGGAACTAAACATATTTTTATAGCACTTATATCATATGTTTGGAGTTACTGAAGATTACATTGTGCGACTTCGAATACTAAATAGTCACACACTGGTGTCATATTAGTTAAGGTATTTGTTCTCAAAGGAGCCAAACCGAAGAAAATATTGGGAGAGGACCTCAATATCGGGGAGTTGAGATTGCAAAATTATTATAGTTATCCTTTTTAATTTCTTGTGTAGTATAATTCAGTATGTTGCATATTTTGAAAAATAATTAAGCATTACTTTATGTCCAAAATTAGAATTATTATTACCTATTGTTATGATATTAAATGTTTTGACAGTTAACAGTTAACACTAATATGTTACTCAGACTTGTATATTATGTACCTTAAGTGCGCCCAAGCTATATATCGTATACCTTGCGTCTATGCTGCATAAGTGGACTGATCGAAACCGAAGCGAGATAATCGCATTCCCAAAACACAACTACACGTGTTTGCTCTCTGGTTTGTACCAGCGTAATAAATATAATAACAAATTATGATTGTTACTTTCACACAACTTTCGCTACCCCTATCGTTTATTAATGGGTGGGTTTACAAATTATTCTTACGAAAGCTAATTTTGTTATCTACTTCATTTTAATCAAAATACACCTCTGCAGAAATCGCTACGTTACACATTTCGTTACAGTACAAAGGGAATAGCGATAGTCACATGTTTAAGAACTGGACGCTATACGCTGGCCTTAGAATTCTATACTCTTTCAATGGAATCGCGAGAAACAACTGAAAATCGACAGAACGTATGAAGTGCACTTTACAGGCTATTCTCAGAAAGTTCAAGATATTATTTTATTTTTAATGTAAATATCTTTAATTTGTGATATTTTAATCAAAATCGTTGGAGCCAATATTAGAGAATTAAAGATTTTAAAAAGTCTTCCATATAAAGGGTAGTTTGGTGTGCGGGGTTTCCTTGAAGAACTTCGTGTCGCAATCTTTGGAAGGTACTAAATCCAAATACCAAGTTTGGTATTTATCCTACTTTTCGTTTTTGAGTTATACTGTTCACAGACACACACAAACAAAGTACTTCTTATAAAACTGTTCTCTGTAACAATTTCGGTATCGAATTTTTGGGTGGAATGCAATACCTTCTCTACCTACTGTGTACGTGGTAGAGAAAGTAATAATAAAATAAAACTAGAACAAAACAACTAAGGAGGCTCAATCTCCATCCTGAATATTGAAGGGCTGACAGAGCCTCAGCCCCCAGTTTCTGTCGCCCCTACTTTGTTTAACTTAAGACCATTCACAATTTATTTATCATGAAAGTTATAGCGAATAATTAGCTGAAAAGGGCTTGGAGGATTTAATGCCTTATGTTTATGCAATAGTATAATTTTCCATATCTCAAAGCTCAAGAATGTTAAAACTATGCAAAAATTTATATAGACAGTGTTAGAAGCTTCATTATGATTTTTGCTTACTGGAAAACTGGTGTGCTTCATTAACTAAATAGGTTTAAAGTATTATAGATTTAGTTGTATTGCTTCTGCCTTTATTAGAAGTGATTCCAACTATCATATTTTATAGAATACTTTTTTTCCCCACACAGTTAAACAGTTATCTTAAAGGGCTTTTCAAAAAATGCGCTTGTTGACACTGGCGCGGAAACCATCCCCTTCTTGATATTTTTGGGCAAATAGGTTCCAATTTGTCACACCTGAGTGGAATCCCACGCTCTCGTTTCCCTGGCTCCCCAACAGATGCGTAGTTAGGGAGAGGTGTAAATGCTAAAATAAATGTAAAAATAAATAGCAAACACATTTCGTCAAAACAATAGCATCTTTCTAGGTTGCCGGGAACGAGATACTTTCTAATCCTATCACTTGCAACGCTATAGTTACGCCACATGTCAGACGATATAGTTAAAGGTGATAGCCACAGAAACTGTACTGTAGATGGCGTGGTACAACCATGTTAAGATATCGGGGGCAAGTTTTCATTCCGGTGCTAAATTTGAGTGGTTTCCATATGAGTGCAATATCTCCCAGTTTAGAACATAATTAGAAACCCTATTTTGTAGTAAAATAAAACGGCCTGCAGCGGTAATATAAAATACTTCACAGTGGATATTAATTCTCATGTCACAACAAATTTGCCATTTAGAATACCCAAAACATTGTATCCTAATTTTAATTCCAATTGTTGCATCTTAATCTGTGAATATAAAAGTGATATATTTACATATATAAACCCGGGATTAATTCATATTTATAATTCTTATTGATAAACTTGTTTAAAATATGTATCCGTATACATAAACCCCCGCTTAATAGTTTTCTAGCTACGCCACTGCACTCCAGCAACCTATGATAATTGTTTTGTGATACTGCAGGGAGCATTACTTTAGAGAAACCATGACCTAACTTTCAACACATTTCCAAGAAATATAGAGTGGTTAAAGTCTTTATACATTTTCGTACATTTTATTTACCCAATGTATTGTTACAATAGTCTAATAACGCGGTGTTTTCTGTTTTTAGTTTATAAGACTACGGTATGCACATAAAGTGGATTTAAACACGCTCCTTTATCCTGTTAAGGTTGTCATACTCTTAAGTCACCAGCACTGCTTCAGTGGAAGCAGGCGGAGTAGCGTTGGACTGTCTTTAAGGTTGCGTTATTCGGAAGAAATGAGCAGCAAGGAATGTTTCAGTTTCCTCCATGCAACTTCCTAACTAAGCACAATGTAGCGGGAAATCGTCGGTCCTTGGGTTGATGCTATCTGCTGCAGTGTTGTTCCTCGGCTATGGATGCTCGTCGGCTGTTGCGTTTTCCATTCCTAACTTTTCCCTATATAACTAACTCTTGGTTCTCAGGTTATCGTGGGTGAGGCAAATTAAAAATAAACTGCATTTCCCTTAATCAGTATAGTTTATTAACAATTTAAATATTTATGGGCGGCTAGCTTTTCCCATTATTCTAATCCCACGACTTTAAATAAGTCAGGAGCCTAATTATCTGCACACGCACTCCCACCCATATGCGCACACACACGCGTCGCTTTTCCCATTACTCTAATCCTACCACTTTAAATAAGTCAGGAGCCTAACTATCTGCACACGCACTCCCACCCATATGCGTATCTGTCGCTAAGAGAGTAACACTTCGTGCCGACGAAAAGCTAGAAGAGAAGAGAGAGTGGGTTCTGGGGCCTTGTTTGCCCTTATATACCTGAACCTTGTGACGCTCACCTCTGCGTTTCAAAATGTAACGACGTTTCTAATTGGTGCTCAAACAGCGTTACCTTAACATGCACGAGAATATGTTACTCCAAATTTGTGCGCTTACGCGTCACCCTGGCGCGTTGTGAAGCGGGTTCAATATATCCGTCTCTTTATTTTCTCTATCTGTCTCTTTCTATTTCTTCTGACCGTTAACGGTTCCCTGCTCGTTGGCTTCTACTTAGAATTTTGCTAGCTCGCCCGCTTCTTACAATTTGCTCTGTACAAATGTTGGATGTTGAATATTTTAACATGTTTCTTGGTTAATTATATTCTTACTGTACAATTCTTATATATGTATAGTATATCCCCTTTCAACATGTTACAATTGTCTGTTTAAATTTCATGTTTTAGCATCTGAAACTTAAATTCATAAATCAACTTCGATACTGTTTGAATAATTTTGGCTGACAACTACAGGTTGTAAAGAAGATCCTCCTTTTTACCAGTAATTTCAAGCCGGATTTTATCACAATATTTTCAAGCCCAGCAACTCGTAGACATTTCCCTACCACTTACCTACAACCAGAGGAAGCACTGCATTTCATCCAAATCTTCGATATAGAGATTTCACCGAATCCTCTGGTCTCAACGAGGTCCCCTAAATATAAAAGAGAATTTTTAGAAAACGACTCTTATGTGTGCGTGTACAGCATAAGTGAAAAAAAGTCGGATGAATACAAACTTCATATTTAAAATAAGTATCTTACGAAACACGAAGACTGTAAAAAAATATCCCCCCAATCCAAATTACCATTCATATAGAAAATGTTTCTTCATTCTTTATTTTCTCAGAAATGAAATACAGATTTTGATAAAAATACCGCGTATTTAAGGTATTTGCAGGACTAATAATATTTGTTTATTTAATTCTCCGCAAATAGCCTGTCTTCTTCATTCGGAATGAGTTTTGTATAATTGCTAAATCGAAAGAAATAAACAATACTTTTGTGATTTTTAATTTTTGAAGCACCTAGCTTGTAGAAGCAATACAAAAATAAGCGATAGTGGATAGAGAAAGGAAACCGAATATAACAGAGTATTCTACCCTATTCTATTTGAGATACTTCAGCAAATATTTTCGTTTAATAGAAAACAACTCTTCTCTATCTGAGAGAGGTTTAATTAATTCAAAACTTAATTTGACATGAGAGTTATTTCTCTTTCGGGTAGTAGAAA
Source organism: Deroplatys truncata (assembly GCA_030765065.1). Taxonomy (NCBI): domain Eukaryota; kingdom Metazoa; phylum Arthropoda; class Insecta; order Mantodea; family Mantidae; genus Deroplatys; species Deroplatys truncata. Next base: position 210,820,684 of record CM060978.1, on the reverse strand, counting down.
ACAATTTAATGGGAAATGTAAACTAGCAGCGACAAAAAAGGACTTTACTTCATTTTAATAAAGCCTGCTGGACAAACAAAAACTTCTGGTTGCCAGGATTTGTTGAGAAAGCACTTCTGTCTGTTCTGTTGCATTCACTAATATCAAATAATTTAACTGATGACTCAAAGCACATTAAGTAGAACCTGAGGTATTGAAGTTCATTATTTTACTTGTTCAAATTTTAATGTGTTTTCAACCCTCTAATTCTAGGCAATATTATAAATCACCTGTGTATGTATTATTGTTACGAATTGTATTATATTCTCAAAAGAGCAGAAAGGAAGCATTTGATTTAAAATGTATCTGTATTTCAGAATCAAGAGATTTTTTCTTTCTTTTCCTCTAACATATATCGGTGGCTTTGCCTTTGGAACAATGCTCATCGGCAATGAAGTTCACTCAATTACTTTCGTTTTAATGGTATTTTACTTTCGGTTTACATTTACACACTCACTCGTATTTCTATACTCAAGGAAGGATGGGAAATAACCCTGGCAAAAGAAAAATTACCATTCTTCAGCCTGGAACCGAACCCGGGACCTCTGGATCTGGAAGTAGCATGCTAATTTCTAGACCACAGAGGAAGTTAGGAGTTGTTTTGACCATCATTATAAGTAACAATATTCACCTTTAACTGCATCCTTTAAGAGAATTCCGTACTGCCAGTTTTCTAAATTTCCGATGTGGTTTTCTCAGAGTGATATAAGACACAAACATAAGACTTTGCAGAATTAGTTTATTAGTCTTAGATGTGCAAAGGGCTAGGAATATTTAGAGCTTTTAAAACTACTAGTTTTTAGAAATTTCAAATCATAAAAGCTACTTTTATTGAAAATTTCAAATCAATGCATTTTAAAGTTTTCCTGTTATCGACCGTAAATATTTTTATAACATCTACAACACCATGTCTAAGTCATACTATGAAATTATACCTATAATTTCATCTTCTGTAATAAATTTAGCTTCTTAGTTTTTGTAGTCTCTGAGAAAAGTGAATTAATAACATCAAAATATTAAGTTATTAGTAAAACACTGTCAAACTTTGCTAGATTCATCCACAAATGTGAAGACTAAGAACTTGCCAGCTGTATCTGAAAACAGCCTAAAGCAGGTATTACAATTCAATTAATTGAAAACTGACAAAGGTTGTTTTTACAAAAGCATAAGCAAAAAAGCGGCATAAACAAAGCGTGAAGACTGTAATGAATGACATTCACGGATGGTCATAATGTAACATGAAAAACTATGTCTATAACGTTATCCTACTTGTGTTTTGGCAATGAAAAATAATTTTAATATTTATTTTTAATTATTTTGTAAATATTGATCTTAATTTCAATTTGAAGTTCCTTTAATTCCTATTTAATCTTATGTGTCTAAAACAAGATTCGTCACCGAGTGATTTTTGTTTCAACTAAGTTTTGGTATTTTCTCTGAATGATTTATATACATTAACGGAATAGAATGTTACGCATATTTTACCACACATCAGCGTAAAAAATAAACGGAAATTTGAAATCAGTGTTGTTTTTTACATAAAACCATTGATATCTATAAAAATTAGTACTCACAAATTGGTCATTTGGGTACTTTCCAGTAGAAACAAAAATAGCACATCTCAATGTTAGTCTAAACGGCCGCCTCTAAACTTTAGTTTTGAAATATGTACCCGATAGTCATATGAGGCTATAAAGCTATGTTAGTCATCATGTTTTATGTACCTATATGTACTTCTGGCTTGGTTATAATTTAAAGTACATCTTTGTTTCTCTGCTGGAAAAAAGATTTCAGTAACATATCCAGAAGTAAGAACTGAAAAAAATTAGGGTAACCATTTTTACTCTCTCTACCACGTACTTAGAAGGTATTGCCTTTCACCCAAAAATTCAATATCTATATTTCACGGAAATACATGTTTTGGAGCTCCCTGAATCCCCCAAAAGCATTTTTAGAAAAAGGTCAGTGTGTTTGTGTTTGCGCGCGCGCCTGTGTCTGTCTGTGAACAACATAACTCCATTACGAAAGGTCAGTTAAATACCAACATTGATATTTAAGTTCAGCATCTTCTAAGGATGCGATAGGAATATTTTCAACAAAATTCCTAACCTCAAACTACCCTTTTACTTATAAAAATTGTCGTCACTTTTGATTTTCTCAAAAATGGCTCTAATCCTTTGATTAAAATACCATATGCTTAAAGTATTTGCATGAAAAATAAAATGTATATGTTAAAGTTTCTGGGAATAGCCCCTGAAATCCTCTATTCTGAATGTGTAATTGGTAAACCGTAAGAGACATTATCTAAATAAAAAAAAATGCAGATCTCGTTAAAGCACACAAACTATGTCAAATAGCTTCTTTTTTGTGTGGCTTTGAGCATTTCCGAGATGTTTTTGTTATTGAGTTGAATTTTCATATGCTTGTACTTTTTTCAAGTGGCTATTCGTTTATTCTAGTGGCCATGCGAAGAGCATGAAATTCCAAAGCTATTACATAGCGACGCGCCATTTGAAAATCTAAAGTCGCTTTAGCCTAACTATCCTTTCACCCACAACGGTGTATAATGCAATTTTATCTCGGTTGACAAGGAGTACTTAGAAGTATAAGCCTTTGTATCAATAGTTTGTAGACGAGCGAGTAGAGAAGCCATGTGAATGCAAGAAATCAGATTTTTAGAACCTTTTAACGCCACATACGACACCACAGCTTCACTAATGATGCATGCAATGTAAATATATTTGGGAAAGGAATCTTGGGATGGAAACATTCCAGGCATTTGCCAGTTATAGGGCTGAGGAAAACCTCAGAAGAAAGGTCAGTCAGGGAGGATGGTCCTGGCTGGATTTGAACAGTGGACCTCCGTGAACGGGTCCGTATAGGTTGTATACATCCTGAATATTGCAATGTTTTGGACATCTATGGTTTAGACATCTGAAGTCTTTTTGCAAGGTCACCGAACTGTGGAAAGAGCGAGTGACTAGATACTACGGTACTTCCCCGTCCCCACTTTACATGCGGCGTGAGCATCACGTGAAGCCAAGACGGCCTTGGTTTTGCTCGAGCATCAGTACAATGCGCCAACGGAAAGAAAGTCCCTGACAGGAATGTGCCACCCTTATCTGTTTGGAAAAAGTGCGATAAGGACAGTGAACGTGTGAAGGAGAACGCATTCTTAGCAAGGAGTAAAAATATTCAACTGAGCTGCCGTTGTGTCATAATAAACAAGCGAACATAAGAAGTAGGCAGGGTTCGGACCGTGTCTAATCAGCAATTTCCCCTTTGCCCTTCATTCCCCGGGTACTTTCTGTGCTGCGAGAGACTACTACTTGCGCAGCATAAACAAGAACAGAGTTTGCTGACGAGCACTAGCGCTTGCAGAAAGCCAACCGAAGTTGCCCGACGAAGTTCGAGCGAATGCCGAAAATAAACGAAAGGGAACGACCTTCCAGTTCTAGGGGGAAGGTAGTCCATTCCGGCACATTTTGCTCCCATTGGCTGTGGTCAAATACGTAACGTGGAACGTTGGCGCGCGCATTTCGACTGGCAATTGAAAGTGAATACATAAAGCCATGCGTTTCAAAGCAGGAATTTGTACATACATAGTACAAATTGGTTTAAGTTCAGTACCTTCCAAAGATGTGACACAAAGATTTTCAAGAAAATTCCCCACCCAAAATAACCCTTTACACGGAAGAATTCTCGATTTTTTTTTCTGAAAAATGACTCAAACGATTTTGATTAAAATGCCATTGTATTCAAGATATTTACATGAAAAATAAAATGTTTATTTTTAATTTTCTGGGAACAGCTTGTGAAGTCCTCTTCATTCGGAAGGAATTTTGTATACTCTTGTGTAACTGGTAAATTTAAGCAACAGAGGAAAATGGGCTACACAAAAAATGTCAATGGGATAGATGGATCTGTTGCATCCCAGTTTTATATGTTATAATGTTTTATGTATATGCAAACTCCACCATCTTCTAAATGTTTTCTTATACAGGGTGAAAGATATTGCTTGAACTGTAATAAAATGGCTAATAGACACAGGCACAAGGAACATAAAACACTGTGTTTCATTTTTGTAGGTTTAATGACAAACATTGTATTGGACATATTTGCACTACTCATTATATAGAATCCATGATTAACATACGGTTCAAGCAGTACCTTCCACCCTGTATACTGTCCTCCCAAATAATACCCATGCAGTAATAAAGAGAATTTCTCGTTTCAAGTGATGTCTTTCTCAAACATGTCTTCAAGGTAAAAGAAATTACATGGGAAACTGAAATTTAAGCATAACAAAGTATAAAGTTATAATTTCGAGCTTATTCAAAGTGAATTAATCATCATAATAGTATCAACCTCATGTAAGCACTTTATGTAGGGCAGATTGCATGTGATGGTGATTAACACTTATTTGCTATTGTTGTCCTACTGTAATGCGTGTCGAGAAGTTTACTGTTGAAATGGTGATGGTTAACAAATTTTTCTCTCTTAGATAAGACATGATGGGGAGGGGAACATCCCCCCCAAAGGCTGTTCTTGGCATTGGGTATATTCCTACTTACTCTGCATACTTCATAATTGTATGATGTGTTCAATTTCCCTTGAGCATTGCTCACAGTGGAACCAAATGAACAAACACAAACAAACAAACATCACTGTATGGGCTCAATTTGCTTTTTTCCCATATGACCTGTCAATAAATTTAAGGTTCCCATGTGCTCTAGGACCTCCACTGTGTTATATCAAATGTTATATATGGAACCTTTCCCAGGAAAAGGAATCAAAGTGTATTTTCTATTCAATAACTGTAAGTTTTATTAACTAGAACTGGCTTTGTGTATGCATAAGTGACTTAAGTGCAATTACCTATAAGATCATTCCAATAGATTGTAATAACAGACATTCAAGAGGTTAGAATTTAATGAACATTTTAATTGGGTAGGCCATTCAAATGTATATTAATGTAGGCACATGTTTCTTAAAATACCATACAAATGTGTTATACAGTATTATTAAATATGAATGTGAATGCAATGTCCCTAAATAATAACAATGTCTCTTTGTGTTTAACCATATCACACCCACTCTTCATAATTGTCAATCACTTTAACATGTCGTTTAGTGTGCCAGTATTAATTGTTTTTTCATATGTTGACTGCAGAAAGAATGTAACAGCACATGCTTGTTTATAAATTTGGGGGCTGGATGAGACACTCCTTCATTAGTATTGCTCTCTGTCCTCCATAGTATTTTTAATTTTAATGTCCCTTTTAACTTCACAGGTTTACAGAGATTGGAGACTGGTGGGAGGGGGGATGAAGATGGTGCAATTGATGGAATTATGGTGGGGAAAACCAGAGAACATTCATTCTAAGTGCCATTTTATCTACCACAAAATCCCACCTCTGATCCCTAGGATTGAATCCAGGATTTTTTGTGAGAGGCCATAGTGCTGCCCAATTAGAAGTGTGAATATGAGACAACATTTAAAACAGAGATAGCATTACTCAATACTATCAAGTAATGAAACCAAGAAGTTGTTTTACAAGCCATCTCCCACTATGACTTCACAAATGAGGTGTATGTAAATAAAGTAGATACTTAAAAAAGAATAACTATTTCAGCAGATATTTTGCCATGCAATACATATTACACATTTATATAATTTAAGTTGGGTGTTTTGTCATAAATATGGTAGCTGACATTTCGATATGTAGAAATCATTCAGCAATAATGTGGTAATACACAAGTTTTATGTAACTATTTGTGCTTCCAAGGCCAGCGCTTAACCGAGTTACGCAGATTGACAAAAAATTCCCAAAGATACACAGTACATATGGAGAATTCTCTGTTTATGAAATGCTTTTAAGTTATTTTGCAATGAAAAGAGCATTATGTCCTAATTTATTTATTTGGTATAGCAGCAGGAAATAGTGTTTGAGCACAACACTAATACACATCCAAAATCAAACTATGGATCCCAAACTATTATCATTACATCGCATTCAAAATTGAAATAGGTATCAGACATAACCTTTGAGCACGAGTTCTCTTGTTCGTTTTACGATATTAGTGTGCAATCCATAAAAATAAAGTTTTCGAAATACAGTCCCTAATTCGAACACATTTTAACACCTTAACATACTAAGTTATAGTTTATATTTAAGGTTAGCTTGTTTTCGCTATATATATTTCAATTCCTCATTAAAACCAACTAAACTTTCGATTCATAACCTGTCTTCTACCTTACTAGGTTTTCAGGTCATGTTCCAGTTTTAAACATCGAATGCGCGTTATTTGGTACTCAATATTAAATAAGGTATCACTATAAACTTCTACATTTACACAATTGCTCGTTAATACGAAAATTCTGGTTTATTTTTATATTTTCGGCATTGCTATTTTATCAGCTGACTTCCATCTTAGTTTAGTTTCAAGCCTCAGCAATCAGCATGGCAGAGGTCGCGACACCTTCCCCCTTAACTGGAAGATCGTTCCCTTTCGTTCATTTTCGGCATTCGCTCGAACTTCGTCGGGCAACTTCGGTTGGCTTTCTGCAAGCGCTAGTCTGACGAGCAGAGACAGTGTTGCCAACTTAGCTGTTTTATGGCGAAATCTAGCAATTTTATAGTAGCGTTTAGCCATATAAAACCGCAAAATGCTTACAGCCTGAAATCTAGCCTACTTAACAAACCCCTTAGCCAGAATCTAGCCTAAATAGCATAACTTCATCTGTGCTTTAGCTATGCAAAAGGTTAGGGTGAAATCCTCCTACCTGTGTAGCTGTGCCCTGTTCCTATCATGAGTCATGGCATGTCATCAAAATGTGTACTAATTATAAGGTCGACTTTCTGGAGTATGCGCTCAATGTATGATTTTTGACATACGAATTGGTCAGTTTTTATATATTTTACCTACAGAATTTCAGTAAATTTCATGTTTCATATCAGGAATATTTAACGTACGGCGTTGGTGCTTATCAAATATATACCTTATTCCATTACAAGTTTATATTAAATAAATTATTCTTTTACAGTATTTAAATATTATGGAAGTATCTAATCAGTTATGGCATTTAGAATGTCTTATTGGACTTTAGCTTCTGTAAAAAAAAGTGTGGGTAGTTTTAGACGCCAATTATACCTAACCTTTTTTTGTTGCATAATGTCTTTTTAAAGATACTATCTAGCTATTTTTTGCTAGAAAGTGTTGGCAACACTGGTAGTAGAGAGTAGATGTGGACGATAAACGAAGCATTTCGTTCACACTGAGTCATTGTCGTGATTTTTCGATGTCACTGATTTTGATAACCGGAAGTGTACCCGATTTTCATAAAGTACCGTCATGTTTAACTTTCGATATTCATTTATACATTAATTTTTTTTTATTTTAGATCCATTTATATCCCGCCTTTAACTGTATTGGTCTTATCGGCGGCCATTCCCTTGGAACTTATTGCGCATTGGTAATGGTTGAGGCTGTCTTGCTCAAATGCCCAATGAGTAGCTCTTATCTGCAGGGTAACTACGATTTGCTTTGATTCATAGTTTATTGGTGATTCATTTTACAGGCAAGAATGTTCTCGGAGCGAGTGCTTTACGGGATAGCGGCGTAAACTTATTTTCCCGTTCACTAAATAAAAGCAAAACTCGCTCCCAATTATCACGGCGATATATAAAATACTTAAATGCTCCCGGAATATTAGTATCATAACTTATGCACGTGCTCGTGGGAGCGTCGATGAATAAATGTATACTCGCCGAAATCAACAAAATACTAGAGAACGAGCTTCACGTTTCTCCTCAATTTATACAATTTTTTACCCACGCGCTACGGGCTTTACAGTTAGACTCCAACCCAGCCAGTAGACGCTATACAGGGCTTGGCTCTTTTGTATAGGAGGTGATGACCTCGCCAAGGGTGTCCAAGAGCTTGACTTACCCCTTCCGGAAATCTAAATTATATTATAAGCGATGAAATACTGTTTCATGGTGTTAACTCTTGTTGGGTTTCTTGGATTTTCTTTTTAATCATTAGGCCGTACACACATTCACACTCTCATTCATACTTCAGACTCTGAGGAGGTTAAGGAATAATCTTGGCTAGAGAAAAATTCCCACCCCCCCGCCGGGAATTGAACCCGGGACCCCTAATACAACAAGCAAGAGCTCTACTGACTGAGCCACCAAATGTTGTAGGTATAAGAATGCAGTAAGCTAAAGCGATAGTCAACACTTCATGGAGCCGCTCGCTCTGTGATGGCTTTGAAATTCTGTTCTCTTTGCATAAACACGAAAAACAAATAAAGAAAAATTAATGACGATTTACAGTTGAGAAAAGTATAAAATATTTGAAAATTCAAACCAACAAGAAGAATATCTGCTAAATGGTTAACGCCACAATAGATTTTATTTGACATAAATTGTGTGATTTAACGAGATTTACGTTTTTGTGAAGCAGGATTTTGTTTATCTCTTACGCTTTACCAATTATATAAAAATCATTCACACCCCACAGGCTATATCCAGAAAATTTCAGATATGCATTTTATTAGTCATGAGCGTAGCTTAAACATGTGGTAAAAACCAAAATCGTTACTCATTTTTGAGAAACTAAAAAATAAGGAAACATTTCCCATGTAAAGGGTAAATTGGGGCAAAGGGAATTTCGTAAAATCTTCGTATCCTACCTTGGAAGATCCTGAATGTAAATACCAAGCTTCATATTTAACCCACTTTTAGTTTTTGAATTATGTGGTTCACACACACACACACACACACACACACACACACACACACACACAAGCGGGCGCGCGGGCTTTTCTAAATGTTTTTTTTTTTTCGTTTTTGGCTTGGTCAGGGGAAACATGTATTTCCACTGAAATTTCCAAACCGAATTGTTGAGTGGAATACCTACTTCCTTTACTTCAAGTACATAGTAGGGAAAGTAAAAATTGACTTAAATATATTTTCCTTCTGCAACATGTGGTGTTTGGAGTCAAGACCGTTTCAAACTGTAATGCACGGAGTTTTCACTAAAGAGGCGGAGGTGCAGGATATTTTTTCAAATGTAATTGCAAGTTACCGCTTACTCCACCATATTTTAAACAAAAGCCAAATGTCACTAACAGCTTCTTTTGTTTAGTGTTTGAATAAACATGCTAAGGTATATTGTGGTTTGATTCTAGTTTAGTTCATTTGAAAAAACATTTAATTTTAGGAGGTATAATCACATTGTTTTTTTTCCATAACTAGTTCCTATCCTATTTGCGTCTTAAGCCTTCTTTGCTGCCCACTTGCGGTACTTGCATCGAATTCACGCTTTTTACTTTCTCTACCACGTACATAGGTATTGCTTCTATTCTGTACCGAGATTTCACCAGAAAAATATATTTTGAGGCCTCCTGAATGATGTTATGTTTTTTATCTTTTTAAGATTAAATCTTAAATCATACCGATTATACAGTACACAGAAGAACCTAAATTCTTTAGCTAGAACGACAAAGTAGGCACTTTATAAATAGATGGGAGGGTAATACCACCTAAAGTACAAATGCTTTCAAAAAACAACTAACAGAGGTCCGACCAAGTGTCTGACACAGGGCAGAACAAAGTAAGCCCAGGCCAAAGTTATTTGAACACTTTATTAAAAATAATAAAAACAAATAACAGCAAAAGTAAGTACTTGAGATATCATAATGGCATCCCTTGGGTGCATATATAACATTTAACATTTTAAATTATGACCGGTATATGATTACAAAAAAAAATAAAAAAAAAAACCAGAAAGGATTGATAAAATATTAAAACATGAATAAGCCCACCCTAGGCTAAAATGTATGTCTATATATGTATATATATATTAATGCCTTTTAAAATTCTACTAAAACAACAACTATTTACAACTACTCCTTTCTAAACCAGAAACCAAAATTAACTGCAACAATCCAATACCTATTTAAAAAAAATCCAGAGCAAAAAATACTTTAATAACTGAACAAAAAATTATAAAATAATAAACAATTTAATAAATAATTATCCCATATAATAAATACAAAATTTAACGAAACTATGTGTATTAAAACAAAATAACCACACTGCTGCAATAATATTGGTAGCTGTACAATTTCTCTATCCTTTTATAAAGTGAGCTCAAAAGAACTAAATCATATTGTATATATATATATATATATATAAAAATACATAGTTCACTATGTCCCACAGTAATACTATACCGGGCAAAAGCCAAAGTAAAACCACAACCAAAAGGATGTTAACCTTTCACTTTCTCTCAATGATAATATATTAACATAATTAAAAGAAGACATAAAAGAACAAAGTACCTAATTATCATGAATAATGCCACAGTAAAATCCTTGCCCCAAATGACCAACCATGAACTTCAAATGGGGAGAAGCTTATATTATCCAAATCCAAGAAATAATTACACGTTTTAATACGAATAAAATACCTTATATCAACGCGTTTGAATTAAATAAAACGAAATAAATTTCCCTAAAAATATGTAATCATGATTACCTATAGTCAATCAGCTTTCCCACATACAACACTTTACTTGGGCCACCATAAATTCAGTCAGGAAATCAATTACCAACGATACACCCTTTTAAGAAAACGAAAGCTTTATGCAAATATATATCTGTAAACGACATAAACCAAAAATGACCAACTAGAGGGCTTTTCATATCAAAATGGCAAATGTAACGCAAAACTGAATTATCTTAAAATAATATCCTTTTTAAGTTGTGGTTTTACCCAAGCTCTACAACAATTATGTATGTGGAATTACCCAAGTGATAAACCCTGCATAATTTTACAAATATATGGCATTTTCAAAAACCAAAGCATTAGTTAACTAAACACATATAATATTTTAACACAATAGCAGGGAAATTAACAAAGAGGGGAAAAAAGTAAAATAGGGCAGCACAATTTTGTTTCCTGTGGTCACACAAAATAATTAAAGCACCAAAGTCTCTCAAGTATACGCCACAAAGACAAGAACAAGCGATCAGAATAAGGCCAGTTTAATGCCAGAAATTAAATCATAAAAAGCCGAAAGGTCGGAGATCTTACCTTACTGATGATCACTCTAGGTACCTCCAAACCACAACTGACCTGCGTCACCAGAAACTTTTTTAACCAGCTCAGTAGAGCAAACGTGATAGCCGCGCCGCCATACCAAAAACTCAAGAACTAACACGACTGGACATATTCACGTACGGCAGAGCCAAAGAACAACAGGAAAGACCGATAACCACACCGCCACGCCAGAAGCTCAAGAACCAAGACGACTGGAAACGTTCACGTACGACAGGGCTAAAAAAAAAAAAAAAACTTTGGCGCGATACATATAAAGTGACAGTTAAGTGCACAGCACAATGAAAAAACGTTTTTAGAAAAAGATCCGTGTATGTATGCGTGTGTGTGTGTGTGTGTGTGTGTGTGTGTGTGTGTGTGTGTCTGTGTTTGCCAGATAAACACCAAATTTTAATTAGGTGTTTAGGTTCACTAGCTCCTAAACGAAGATACAAGATTTTCAAGAAAATCCCCCCATCGCTTTACAAGAAATGTTTTGAAATGTTTTTATTTTCTAAAAAGTGCCTCTAACGATTGTGATAAAAATGCCATCTATTAATGATCTTTACATGACAAATAAAGTGTATCTAAATCTCTGGGAATAGTCTTTGAAGTCTTCATTCGGAAGAAATTTTGCATTATCTTGTATAACTAGTAAACGTTAGGTGACAGACGAAAATGTACTACACAGAAATGCAGACCTCTTTAAAACACATAATTTATTTCGAATGACTTTTTTGTGGCATACGTCATATTCAATCAAAATGTTTAAACCAATTTTTTACAAAATAAAAAGATTCCAAAAATCTTCCGTGTAAAGGACAGTTCTGGGTTGGGGGATTTTCTGGAAAATCTTCGTGACGTACCTTTGGAAAGTAGTGAAATTAAGTATTAAGTTTGGTGTTTATCCGACATACACACGGACCTTTTTTAACTTCTTTTTTTGTATTCAGGGGGTCTCAAAACATGTATTTCCGTTGAAATCTCGGTATCGAATTTATGGATGGAATGCAATACCTTCTCTACCTACCAGGTAGGGGATGGAGAAACTAAAAAGCGGATCGGCATGTGATGTCTTTTAAATTCCATGTTTTGCAATTCCATGTTCCTTGTATGACCATGAGAAGAAACGTATAATGACTTACACTTGCAGAAGTATAAGTATTTGAAAATTCAAACCAATAACAATGAATATCTTGGAAATGGTTAATGCCATAAATCGAAGTATTTGACACAAATTGTGTGTTTTAAGGTGATCTTCATTTTTTTTGTGCAGCAAGATTTTGTGTATACTGTATATAACTGCAAGTTATAATGCCCAACACTCATAGGGCATACAGGAGTCTACTCTGTATTCACTCTTAGGTTGATCCGCCTCAAAACAAACCCCAGGTGACCAGTGCACCGCTATAATGTATCCTTCCGCCATTCGCACTAGAAATACTCTCACACTTTCAGACCATGTGGCGAGTACAAGCGGCACGTAGTGCAAAAAAGAACAGAGTCCTTATTTCGACAACTGAAACAGTCACTAGCATATTCTGTTAAGGGTTAAAGGTGATAAGATTGATATTTGCAACAAAATAAACGTTTGCACATATAATAATAGTTAATTCTAAAATAAATGAGCGAAAAATAAAGTAACAGGTATGCGATAACCTAATTTATTGGCTCTATGGAAGCGGCACTGTATTAACTGTTGGCGGCTATTTAAAAAAAAAAAAAAAATTTGCGCACTGTTACGCGAATTGCATTCTTCTTAAAATCACAACATTCTTGCATCGCGTATTTCATATGCTTTCTTTACTCTCACCACTACTCCTCATTTCTCCTCTCTTGCGCAAATGGAGTGTCACGACAAATTACACAAGCTGTAGAAATGATAGGAAATTAACGACAAAAGCAAATACGACCTCAATGGACAGACACTAGTGTTATAAGAATGAGTGCAATTTAGCAACATTTCATTAGAATATAAAAAGTAATTACAATTTTACAGTAAACAAATTACAATACAAAACAATCCCTGATGCAAATAAGCCATCGTACTCACTTAAGACATCCAGCCCGCGTAACACACTCAGCTAACGCCATCCACGCGTGGCCTTCGTTATAAGAATGGCCTGATTAAACAGTAAGGTGCACTCCCATGGTGCCATTCTAGCAGTGCATCATTCTATTCGAATAGAATAAAGATTAGTTGAGTTGCAATACTAAGTAGAGTAAGCAATACAAATATTTTGTGTAAAATGTAAACCGTGCCTTCAGGATTATAAATGCTGCAAGTTTTATCAATAATACTGTTTTATATAGTGCAAAGGGCTAAGTTAGTGTTTTATTTGAAGATATAACGAAGTGTATAATGCAATGGTAAAGCTGTAGTGGATATCTGCAGGCTGTAATACTAAGAAATTGCTATATTTGCAACACGAGCAATATACTCAATTCCTTGCTGTGTTCTAACAAAGGCACTGTAGCCCTCATCCCCGTAGCAAAGCTTGATTTCGTAAATATTTTTGAGTTTAAAAACAGACTTGTCAAGCAGTTAACACAAAGGCTACGTAGTCGTATCTCTCTTTTCAGATAATAATCATGTAAACAGAAAAATGTTCGAGACACTATATGACAACCATCTGAAAACAAGCACCACAAATCCCTGCATTTCGGAGCAAAAACACATTTGTTGTTTGATTATACTGATTTATTGAAATAAATAAGAAACAATTAGTTAAACCAGAAAGACCATTAACAGTCATTTATTTTTCCTGATTTGCTAAAGGCTTGTTATGGTCACTTGAAAGAAATACGTGCATTGGAAAAAGCAAACATGTGAAATTAGCATCAAGCGTATTTACAGAGTTCTCTTTCCAACCTCTTTTGAGAAACAAAACGTCAACCTTGTCTTGAAACTCTATGATTAAAAAAAAATACAGCAGCCTTGAAATTGTTTGAAAACACGTTGGGTAAAAGAAATGCCGGAGACTGCTAGTTTATTTCCATAAAAAACAAAGGGTGGATAATAAGTAAATGTAAAGCACCCTCTGTTTGAGATCCTATTTATTCAGTCGGGGACAATAGTATTCACTTTTTGAGAAGTCTTTTGTCATAGTTTAGTGAATGGGAAAACACTTCATTACCGGGACCCTGATGTCGAAGTGGTATTTTTGACTGTCTGATGTCAAGACTGCTCTGAAATACACCACTGAAACTCTTAACTGTTGTTTTAACTGCTTTCCCAAGTAAATTCGAAATATATCCTATTAGGAAATTTTTAAACAGACAATTTGGAAAGCAGGTTTCCTCAGTACAGGCAAGTGAGTATATGCCTGTACTGGTAACTACCATGAGAGTAATTACTATACCTCTGTGAAGCAGATACTAGAATCAGTAAGTAAATTGAAGCCAGTAAGCTCAATTAAACTACATTCCTCAATAGGTGGTGGCTTTTCTTTCAAACATTTTCTATCACTTTGAAGCGAATATGCTGCACAGGATTAAATAAACACAATCAACGTAGATGACTTCGACGAGAGTATGAAAGATTCAGTAGACTGGTAGAAGTTGATGAATTAAAAAAATGGTCGGATTTATATTGCAGAATATGTGTACATAAAGTGAACGAACAGTGCCTTGAAAGCCTTGCGAAATTTCTTATAAATGACTGGAATATGCAAATAAATACAGAGGACGAGACAAATTGCAGAAACTTGTGTTTAATAGGGTTGAACTGGCCAAACCGTTTTATAGTCGAAGTCATTGTGATAGTATATAAAGTATTTGAAACATTAATCAATGCGGAATTTAAAGAGAATTTCTGAAATTCAAGAAACATAGCGCTTTAGTAAACACTTAATGATAATTGAGGAAGAGCTGAGCAAGGCTGTAAGAAACTGGGTTTAAATAACTGATTGTATTACTTCATGTTACTTACATATACAATTACAAGAATGGTAATTTCGTGGTTATAAAATTGAGTATAAAACCGATAACTTAATGTCATGGTCACCATCTATGTTTATGACTGACTACAAAAATGCTACATAGACAAAAAACTCTGATGTGTTACACTCATATGACTTTCCCTACTCTTGTACAAACTATTTTTACAAACGCTTATTCTCCATCTACTTCATATTAATCGAGATAAACATTTGCAAACTCTATCTTATTGCTAATTTTCTTGTAGATGTAAGGGGAATATATATTTACAAGAGCAATATAGAAATACAGTAGCCTTTAAGCATAGACATATCTCTTAATAGCTGGTTGCTACGTGCAGCACCATTCTCTTTGCCACAGATTAATACTCTTTGCATATCCAAGACAAAAAAATGAATAACGAATTCCCATTTGAAAAAATAAGTATTGAAAAATTTAAGGGAATAACAAGCAATATCTCGAAAATGCTTCACTCAACAAAAAAAAATGTATATGACATAAATTGTGTATTTTAACACGATCTACATTTTTCGTGTAGTAAAACTTTGTCTATCTCTTATGGTTTACCAGTTATGCAAAAGTCGTTCATAATGAAGAACACTTTGGAGACATTCCCAGAAAATTCAAGATATACATTTTATTTGTCATGAAAGTATCTTAAACATATGATATTTTAATCAAAATCGTTAGAGCCATGTTTGAGAAAATTAAAATTTTCGAAAAATGTTCCATGTAAAGGGTAGTTTGGGGTGGGTGGTACGATAAAGAAACAATCGCAATAAACCATTTCCGCATACTGAAAAGATGTATAATGTAATGAGCTTGAGTTGAAATGTTTATCCGGAAAGAAGAGGATAATTAGGAACTCAGGTTAGCGAAAGTCATTAGCGATAGCCGAAATAGCGAACACATTAGCTTAAATATTCTGAGAATTCAGTTAAGTTATAAGCTCAGTACATTTCCAGGGTCACGTAGGCGGAATTCTGGAAACGGCACCTAGATTCTGAAGTTTAAGCCATACGTAGGATTTAAGTATTGGTTTCGCGTAAAAAATAACGTTAGTGGGGATTAATGAAGTAAGCGGATCTAAAAGTAATAAAGGCGTGCAATTTTATGTCAGAGAGTTACTCTTGAATCTGTACCGGCACTAATACTTATTTAGTTCATGCTCACCTTAGTGCACCCAGTGTGCATACATTCGCTACTCTGGTACTGCCACCGTACTCAATGCTCGTGTGATATTTTAAGCGCTTAATGACGCGCTTGTGAGAGCAAGAATTCGCGGTTATTGCGAGAGGTCTCACCGATAAGCATTTTAGCGACCCACGGCAAGTTATACTACTAGTTTCTTTTACTGTGAAGCAGTTATTTCGTCCCGAAAATTTGAGACTACAGAAGTTAGCAGGTATATTAATTCAGTGTTACAATTTCGAGTACCGTGGTTCATAATAAGTTTCATTCTTTATCGTCAAACGGTCGGAATTTGCTTCAATAGCTCCTCTTAGATCACATTACAATTATCATCCAATTTAATCTGGTGAAGTCCGTTCACGATACATTCACGCGTACTCCTCATAGCTTACCACTGGAGCAGCTGGCGCACGAGACAACAGAACGAACTACGAGATTAGGCAGCAGAATCAACAACGAAGCAGGTAAAGTAAATGACGTCAAAAGTGACGATCATCGTTACTGTTTCAAACTGGCGACCATCGCGGGGCTGTGACGATCATTTTTACTGCTTCACAGTTGTTAAGATTTGCGCTTAAGCCTACTGTATTCCCGTGTTCTAATTGTATCTACAATGATATATGTTATAATATCATTTCTACAAAAGTTTGTTTATATCAGTTAATATGAAGTAAACAGAAGAAAGAATGAGCTCTTGTAAGAGCATTTTGTTGAAGAATGGATAGAGTACGTAATGTGAAGGTAACGCATACGTTTTAAGTGCTATCCTATTCAATCGTTTCTCACAATGTCGCGGAAAGAGCATGTCATTTCAGGAGCAGTGTATAGCGATGCACTTTGATTATCGCTATCCTCTTTGTGTTTATAATGAAATTATGTAAACGTGTATAACATTTATTTTGAAGTAGACAGAATAACATGTGTTTACAAGAATTGTTTGCGGAGGCTTTATAAAAATAAAGATAGTAGGTAGAGACAGTCATGTGAATATAACACAGAATTTTAATTTTAGTGCTAAACATTTGTGACAGTTTTTAAAGTCTTAAGTTAATGTTCAAATCTACGATACCTAAATATGTCATTACAGCATCAACCTGAATCAGGTGGCTAAAAGCTTTGGAATTTTGCGGGATAGGGGAAAATTAAGCAAGCATATGTTATGATTGTGCTTATTACGTGTAGTTGTCTTAAAGCGGTAAGTATGTGCTTACGGTTTGATGTATGATAACCCATTGATACTAAACGACTTCTTTAAAAGTAGAAAACGTAATTAATAATAATAATAATAATAATAATAATAATAATAATAATAATAATGGCCACTATAAATTCAAATCGTGTTGCTTAATACATTTGAAAATTTAAAACAACAATAGTGACTATCTCGGAAATGTTAATATTTTACATATTTACAGGTACAGTGCGGTCGTTTTATGTTTAGGCCACGAATCGCGCGTATGTGTGCTCCGCACACTGTCTACTACAATGGAAGTTTATCGTTCCATAACTCCCGTGTTACTTAAGTAAAGTAACATGCACTATAATGAGTACTAATCTTGTTATAATTTGGGTTTGAAGAGCTGTCCATCCGCGTGAAGACATTTCTGGCATCTCTGAATGAAATTTCCATTCACACGCCTTCTTTTTGCGTAATGTTCATAATTTCTGCTTTTATATTATCCTTAACTTCGTCTATGGTATGGGTATTGTTCCTATAAACTTTTATTTTTTAGGGTTCCCCACAAATAGGTGCACCAATTTCGTCAACTTTCTCAACCAATAGAACATCTTGTTTTCGCTTCTTAGATTTAGCGTTTAGGGAATCCGTTATTCTAAACTTATTAACCAGACCTCTAACAGTTTCTTACCTGGAACTGGAAAAGCAGAAAATTTCTCCTGAAGTTTCTACACACCTGTCTACATGATTACGTAAGTATCGCACATAAAAATTAATTATTGAAGTGTGACTTTGTCGGTAGGCATTAAGTGGACTAATAACATTTAACACTCATAAGCAGGGTTAGGATTTTTGGGTGCGCACCTTTTTTCTTAGGGTAAGTTAAAGCTGTGCGGAAAGATATCAAAGTGTGCAATTTTGTTTCTAGTTGCGAAAAGAGGCATTTTTTCTCGCACCTTTGTCCATTTTTGGGACCTTTACCCCTTTTTGGCACCTTTATATCATTTTCCCCCAACCATTCCCATAATCCCCTTTCCCCCCTTTTTTTAAGTTTCATTCCAATTATTCTTTAACTTCCAATTAACGTCTCCTCAGCTTGCAAGTGTACAGGCGAATAGTAAGCCTATCTCTTTCAGTAAACGCCGCACGGGAATTTAAAGCACACACGCAACAATGAGAAATAATTGTATGTTCGACGAAAACCTCTTTATCTCGCTTTACCGCTATAAAGTAGCCCGCAATAATGCAATTGACAATGAGTGATTCTATCCCACCAGAATCAGTAGCCTGCTGTTGGTGAATGTAAGTTTGTTACTGTGAAAGACGTCATCTGTTTGCGTGGAGGCGAAGGCTGGGCACGCAGAGACGGCAGTAACCTCACCCGCGCAGTTCCGAGAATTATTAAGACTGCGTTCTCCTCGAAACTACCAGAAATCGCTGAGACTGAAGTTCTTGCATGAATGAGAATATTCTGGTAATTGTCGCTGTGTTATAAGAGAACGTGGACAGCGAATGGGCGCAAGACTGAGTTGTGTGACAGTCGCATTGTATTAGCAAGTGAACTAGTGTTAGCTCTCCAAACGAGTGCACTATTACTATTTTACCATGCCAAAGGTGTCCAGTGCTCCATTTATTGTTCTGGCTGAGGAATTCAAACAAGATTTCATAGACACTGATGGAACTGTTATTTGATGTACTATTTGTGATTCAGGAATACTGATAGATGAAAACACCAGCGAGATTGTATTAAACAACACATTTCCAGCTCTAAGCATCAAATGAACAAGACTCTTCAAGCAAACAAATCATGGCAACTTCTATTACGAAATGCGTTTCAACAGAGTTCTTCAAAAAGCCAGAATTTGAAGTAATTAAACATTGATTTGTGTGCAGCTCTTACACAAGCAGGAATTCCACTCAATAAGGTGAATCATCCAGCCTTCAAGGGATCTCTTGAAAAATACACAAAGATGTCAATGCCCGATGAGAGTACTTCAAGAAAAAAACTACATGGAGCCTGTTTACCAGGAAACCATAGAAAGAATCAAGGAGAAAGTGTCTGCTTGCGATGTGGGAATCATTGTGGATGAAACCATAGACGCAATGGAATGATATGTTTTGAACATTTTAGTTTTTCTCTTAGCAGGGGAGTAAGTTAAGCCCATGTTAAAAATATACGAGCTGCAGAAAGCCAATGCCAGTACAGTAATGCAATCCATTATGAACTTCTGCCAAAAACTCTGGCCTACTGGTATCGAGTTTGAAAAACTTCTTCTTGTGGTTACTGACCAGGCTCCATACATGGTTTCAGCTGTTAACCAATTGAAACCTTTATTTGCTAACTTGAAGCATGTGACATGCTTGGCTCATGCCCTTCACAGGGTTTGTGTATCCATAAGGAACGAATACGACATCGCAAATCAATTCATCTCTGCCTTGAATAAGAGTTTACTGAAAGCTCCGAGCCGTGTTATTTACTGGCCTGCCCCTTCCAAATTTCCCAGTCATTACTCGCTGGGGATCTTGGATTGAGTGTGCTGCTATGTTTTTGTGAGAGTTTTGACAAAATTAAACAGTTTGTGCTTTCTTTTGGATCCATTCGACGCAGGTGCAATTTCTAAGGCACAGCAACTTCTGTTACCGGAGAAAATACATAATTTGCAGACAGAACCAAATTGTGTCCATAGTTACAAGTACCCCTGCAGTTATTAAAGGATTGGGAGAACTAGGTCTGGAAAAGCAAAAACAATGGAATATTTTTACTTCCGTGAGGGAGCAGTTTGACTTTGCCAAAGACAAACTTGTATCTAGTCTTCAGATGAATCCAGACATTGAGGAATTCGCCACATCTGTAGAGTTACCATTCCGAGTGAATACAAGGTTTGCCCCACTGGTTTCTATGGATGTTGAAAGAAGCCTTAGCATCTACAAAGACATTCTATCTCCCAATAGAAACAGACCCACTTTTAAAAATGCTTACTGTTTTGAAGTACAACAGCTTCATGTTTTTTTCCTTCTTTTGATGAGTGATAATTTGATGTACTTGTTTGTAGTTCAATAAATTAGAATAGAGGAAAGTGACATTGTTGAATGAGTTAAGGGAATGCACAACTGAAATTAACCCAAAATCTCAAAAAAAGGTTATCCCAAAAAATTCTCCATTGCTTGTACTTTTAGAATCCACTTTATTTTTGACCTATCAAACGCTTCAGGATCGTTACAAGACTTTTTAAATATCCTTGCGCATTTGGTTGCTAGCTGTTTATTATTTTAAAACATGATTTTAAGGCGTTTCTGATTTTCAGCATTTCTGCATATTCAAAATATTTCACATGATGTAGTTTCATTCATTCATATTGACATTTTTTATTCTTATTGCAAAAACCCAAATAAACAAAACTGACGCATAATTTTTCTGTGTAATGAATAGTTTTTGCGCTACTAATTTTTGAAGACAACAAGGTATACCAAAAAAAAAAATGCAAATACAAAACGGCCAAGCATTTTTTCTCTTAAACTAAGAATAGTAGAAAAAACATTATATTACAGATTTGTAGTTCCTTGACATACAAGCAACATAAGATTTTTTTTTGAAAAATGCATCGTGTGTTGCATTTTGCATATACGCATAATTTTATATTTTGAAAATTAATAACTTGAAAAAAGATTTTGGATTGAAATTCACAAAACCATTACATCTAAAGAAGACTGACGTGATTAGAATTTCAGCCCAATTGAATGGATAATTTAGAAAATAGCAATTTCTGTTGTGCATCCCCTTAAATAAACCAGCACCCTATTGTCCCTTTTTTCACCTTATTTGAGCATCTATTCCCTTCCTTTTTTCATCTGAAATTTGCACCTAAAAAGCCTAATCCTGCTCATAAGCAAATCGCAAACAATGCCAACTCTCTTCACAGCACGATCATAGCACAGCTCAAAACATACTTTTTTTTTTAAGTGAATTGGATTTTTTTTGAAAGTTTATATATTGAAACAATGATTAATTTAATCAAATATTTGTAGGTATACAAATATCATTAAAAAAGTTGGGTGTTCCAATGTGAGGTTTACATTTTTTAGATAACCTTGGACGTGTCGTGTGCCGCCAATTGCGTATCGGAAAAGTACCGAGCTCACTGCAGTACAGCGTGCTACGCATGTCTGTGGCCTCAGCTTAAAATGACGCACTGTATTTATGCACATACATACGAGATAAGGGATCTAGGTTACGTTTTATAGTTTTTTGTGATCTTTTAGTTTCGACAAATGCAATGCGAATAAAAAGATGACTTGGAAGATCATTTTATTCCTCATGATACTATCTCAAACATTGATACTGCAACCAAAACCATAGCATACTTTTCCTCGTAAAACGATTGTATTATGGGATTGGGGAATTTCACGAATATCTTGATGTTATTGCTTAAAATGGGACGCGCAGCTTAATCTGGACCTTTTGCTTTCGTCTTAAGCTGTTTACAGACATACACACCTTTTTTCAGAGAATTCATTTGTATTTATTTATTTACTTCGTTTTTTCGCTGTACTCCAGAAGATTATTTCAAATGAAAGTCTTATATTATAAGAGGCGATAGAGAAAGGGCAGGGGGAGAGCATTTCTCAATGGTGTAGCAGTAACGCATCTGTGTAAAATGAAACCACCAAATTTTCCATAGTATAAAACAACAGTAGTGAGTATTTCGGAAATGGTTAATACCATAAATGCTTAACATTACACATAACTGTGTTTTTTTTTATTCTTACAGGAAAACAGAAATGAACTTACCGCCAAGATAACATCTAAAACAGAAGACAGCACATAAGCCTCTGCAAAATGGCTGAAACATCCGCCAGCTCATCTTCAGACCATGTTGAGAAGGAGAATGAAGATGCAGTCAAAATGGTGAGAACATTTTTATCTTAAGGATATTCCAAACTTAGTTTACTTATTTATTATTATGGCAGAACATCTAGACAAAACCATTTATTCATGAATGTTAAAATGTTGTTAAACTTGGTACGTCCTAATCTTGTTTCTTCATATTTGCCCTAAGAAAAATTTTGAATGTCACATCCAACTTAAGTTTACCCTTAGATTGATGCTATAAGGAGCATCCTTCCATCGTTCACAGCAGCAACTGTCATGGTTGCAAAACTCGCCTTATCCTGCCAGTAAAAATTCCTCAACCTCTCTTCTCACCACTCTTCTACCTTTTCATTCAACGTTTCTGTAATCTGACAGAACTGTTATTTCTCTACTACGGGCAGCAGGTAGAGAAGGTTTCACCAAAGAATTAGAAATGAGATTTCACCGAAAACACATGTTCTGAGGCTCAATGAGTACAAAAAGATATTTAAAGAAAAAGATCTGTGTGTGTGTGAGTGTGTTGTGCGCGCGTGTGCACGAACAGCATAGCGGAAACACGAAATGTCCGATAAAAGTCAAACTTGGTATTTAAGTTCAGTATCTTCCATAGATGCGACACGAAGATTTTTAATAAAAGAGTAAACTACTCTTTACATGGAAGGTTTTTCGAAATTTTGGATAAGCTCAAAAATGGCTCTAAAGAGTTTGATTAAAATATCATGTGTTTAAGATATTTACGTGATGAATTACATTCATGTATTGAATTTTCTTGGAATAGCATGGGAAGTCTTCTTCATTCGGAAGGAATTTTGTTTAATTTTGTATAACTAGTAAACGTTAAGCAACAGACGAAAAGGTACTACAAAAAAGATATGTAGATTCTCCTTTAAACACACAATTTATATCAAATAACTAGTTTTTTCGCATAAGTCATTTCTGAGATATCCATAGTTTTTGTTTGAATTTCTGAGTGCTTTGTCATTTTTACTTTCTCTAATAGTTACGTGTACTAAGTACAGGAAGTATTGTAGATACCAGGTTTCATCGGAGATATACGTTTTGAGTTTTCATGAATCCAAGAAAGGCATTTTTAGAAAAAAAAGTTCCTTGTGTACGCGCGCGTCTGTGTCTTTGTGAACAGAAAAGTGGGTCAAATACCAAACTTGATATTACTCCAAGTATTACTCAAAGAATAAAATTTGATTTCACTCCACTGACTCTGAAATGCCTAACACCACACGATATGTTCCCAATTTTTTATAGCCGCATTCTCCTATGCGTGCTGGTGAGATGATCGATGTTGATTTGGTGTAGCTGTTCGGCTATACCAGGGCCACGATACTCGGATATGTCCAAGAGCGCAGTTGTTCCGGCCAAACGTTGTGCATATCGCCTGCCTTCCACTGTGTAAACAGTAATTCGGAATCGATGATCGTCAGTTTGAGGCAGTAACGATTATTGGCTCTTTTGATGTCGTTTACTTTACCTGCTTCGCTATTGATTCTCGTAGCTCTTTCTGTTGTCTCGTGCGCCAGCTACTCTAGTGGTATGGATATGAGGTCTTTCTCTCGGGGTATGCCTGGATGTATTGTGAAGGACAACGCCAGTTTAAACTGACTGATAAATTTATTGTTAACTATAGCTATCTAAGATATCTGTTTAATAATTTATTTTTCACATAAAGTACTTACTCTTACTTTATTTGATTACAAGCGAAAACAATACGTTTCTTAAGGTGTCGAATGTCGTAATTAGCCACCTGTCAGAATGTATTTCATCATGGAAAAAGAACGTTCCACTTCCACTGAAGTAACGGGAGCACATTTAAAAAAAGCTATTTCAGAACAACAGAATTTTCATATTTCAGGACATCACAAGTGTTCTAAAGCTTTTTTAGGTCCACATTAGCAGTCAACACTCTTACACTTATCAATGACACTTTTTCTTTTCTCTCCCGATACTTGCAGTAGTTGATTTACTGCATCTTCAAAGATCACCATGGTTGAACTAGAATACCACTCCAACTGCAGGACTTCTGGTAGCACACTATAAACGCCAGATCGCTGCTGAGTTCTTCATTGCGCAACTTCTTTACCTCGCAAACTAAAGTAGCTTCGTCTTCTGTTAAGAGCATCAAATACCTCACATATCGTGTCAAAATTGTCGCTGTAATATCGGCGGAGGGCGATGGATTTTTCGGGCGTAAAAATCCTTAGCATGGCCTCCTTCGGAAGGGAAGTAAAGCCGGTGGTCCCGTGTCGTAGATTTACGGCACGTAAAAGAACCTCAAGCCTGATAAAGAGGCCTCTGAGCAAAATTACTGGTCTTTCACGCCCAATATAGAATGGGACGCTAAGGACCATAGTAAATAGTTAAAGAGCGTCCATAAATAAAGCTCAATTTAATTTGCAAAAGCGCACTACTCTACCAGCCTCGTACTTAGTAAGTAGGGAAAGTATTGTATTTGACCCAAGCAGTCAGTGCCGAGATTTCACATGCATTGAAGCCCCTTAAATCCGAAAAAAACAAGTTTTTAGGAAATGGCCCATATAATTATGTGTGTGATCAAAATCATTGAAGCCATTTTCGAGTAAATAAAAAATAAAGAACAATAGTGCACGTAAAAGGTAATTTAGTGTGTGTGTGTTTTTTTTTTAATCTTCGTGTCGCATTTTTGGAAGGTGCTGAACTAAAATGACAAGTTTGGAATTTACACAACAATTCGTTTTTTGGGTTTTGCTGTTCAGACACACACACACACACACACACACACACACACACACACACAAAAATAAGCACACGGATATTTTTCTTAAAAATACTTCTTTAGATTCAGAGGCCTTAAAACATTATTTTCGATGAAATCTCAATACATTTTCTGTGATTTATGTTTTCCCACAGTTTTTTCTAGTTCTGTAAAGGGTTTAGTTTTTTATGTAATTTGTTTAAAATATGGGAGGATGTAATTGTTTAAAATTTCAAGGCAGCCTGTAATTTTACCCAGATACTGTATTGCAAATGCATTTAGCTTCGACATTGGCTTAAACAGGGAATTGTTTTAAGAAAAAGTCCGAAAAAATCTGCGACGCATTCACATGACTTTCTTTACCCTCTATTGTTTATTAATGAGTATATCAACTTTTCTTACTTAAACTTATTTTTATATCGTTTTAATCCAAATAAGCCTTTGCAGAAATAGATACATTACACATTTCATTATAGATACAAAGGCAACAGCGATAGTCAAATGTTTAAGAGCTGGACGCTAAATGCTAGCCTTAAAATTCTATACTGTTTCCATGCAATCGCGAGAAACTGCTGGATGTTGAAAGGACGTTAAAGAATGACCAAGAAATGAACAATTCGAACCATCAATAACAGATATCTCAGAAATGGCATATGCCACAAAAAACGTATTTGAAACAAATTGTCTATTTTAAAAAGATCTACATTTTTTTCTTTAGTACGTTTTCGTCTATGCTTAAAGTTTACCAGTTATACAAGATTATACAGAATTCCTTTCGGATGAAGAGGACCTTAAGGGTTATTCCCAAAAAAAATGCAGACATACATGTTATTTGTCATGAAAATATCTTTGATCTGTGGTACTTTAATAAAAATGATTACAGCCATTTTTTTGGAGAATCAAAATTTTCCAAAAATGTTTTACGTAAAAGATAGTTGGGGATACGGTATTTTCTTAAAAACCTTCGTGTTTAATCCTTGGAAAATACTGAACTTAAATATCAAGTTTGGTACTTATCCGACTTTTCCTTTTTGAGTTATGCTGTTCACACACACACACACACACACACACACACACACACACACATGGAGCTTCTAAATTGTTTTGTTTTTATTTAGGTGCCTCAAAACATATATTTCCAAAGAAATCTTGGCATCGAATTTTTGGGTGGAATACAATACTTCCACTACTTACTATACGTATTAGAGAAAGTAATAAGGACACAGGAAGTTTTATTAAGTTCATAAGTAGCCTATACTTCTCCGAAATTATCAGACAAACGATTTGAATAAGGGCTTGAAAATACACATACAGGATAGACCTTCTCCGGGTCTTAAAGCATATGTCGGTGGTCAGATAATGCGGATTTTTGTGTGTAAGGCTGAAAATAAAGGGTGGTCCGTTTGAGATATCAGAAAAGTAAAGTGTTATGTATAACAGGTTAATGAACACATCTCTGAGAAGTTTGCTGTAATTAAACGTAAACGATGGAAGTTAACAATGAGTGATATTTCAGACTTCACCCGCGCAGTATGGCAGCACTGTGTTTCTTGCATAGGCGACAAAATGGTGGCCATGCCACCAAGAGCGCGCTCAGCATATGGTCTGCGAACTTTTCAAGAGTAAGACGTACCCAACGAGCTTTCAGACTTCAGTACAACTGTCAGTATGCCCCATCACACCTAGGTTTGTTAACTGGTCAGGGGCGTAACGTTAGGGCCTGCAATGAGGGTGGGTCCTGTATTTTAGGGGCCCGCAGCAAAAAAAAAAATTATTATTAAGATTATTAATGAATATAAAAAATTAAAATATATGCAAATATAAATACAGAAATTTGTATAAGTTAAATAGTAATGGTCAGATCATTCAAAACGGTTTCTTAGAATCGGCCAACGTTTAGTTGAGTTTAGCACAGGTGTGTGTGTTAACAATGCTTGTTCTTAACTACGACTGCTCTTGTAACACTGGTTTGCATTACAAAAGACCGGCGCATAATTGCAACAATGAAAATAAATACCAAAATATCAAATTAGGCAGAAAATTATTCTTTGTTGATGTGTAGTGTTCCTGAAATTGTAATATGCACATTTTTTCCAAATATTTAACTTTTGTCACACTTTTCATTCGACAACAATGTCAATTGTCCACTAAGATGTGGTGAATAATGGTCAGTCAAAAGCCAACTCAGTTTCAGACGAGCTTTGTTGCGAGAAGTTAGGTGTATCGAGAAAAGTGGTGTGATATTTTTAAAACTTTATTTTTTATTAAAAGTTTAACTTTTTCAGTTTTTCTATTTAACTGTGTACTTTTTCAGAAAAATAAAACCTTTTAAAGTTAAGTACGAACATCTAAGTGGTGCACAAAAAAGAAAGAAGAAGCATGAATTAGAAAAAGAAGCAAAGAAATTAGTGAAAGTAAGTTATTTTTTTTCTCTTCCTAGTAGTAGTACTAGTAGTAGTAACAGAAATTTTGCAGTGACACAAGTGAGTGCGCTTCTGAAGTGAACACCAATAATAATTGTGAAAGTGAAAACGAAGATTATAACAAACTCGCCATAAATATAATTAGGCCTATCAACATCACAGACTATTCAAATGATCGTGCAGATTATCAATTAGTTGTAGATAATGAAACTAAAATGTTCTTTGTTAGACAAAATCCTTGTAAGCCAGCGGGCCCATTCCCCAAAGATGCTAAGCAGAAAATAGGTCCTTCTTCACTAAATATTACGAAAAGTTCACATTGGCAGGACAAAGAATTTGGGGAGAATGGTTGTGTTATTCATCTAAAATCGACTCTGTTTACTGTAAACCACGTTGGCTGTTTAGAGGACAGAAATCGTCGTCAGCTTGGAGGGAAGGGGTTCGAGATTGGAGGTGCCTAACCAAAAATATAGTGCAACATGAAACTAGCTATTAACATTTGAACGCATGCGTCGTTTTCAATTCGTGGCGTGAGGAAAACACAGTTGACACGGGTATGAATTCAGAACTAAAAAAAGTGAGTACATACGGAAACAGGTACTTGAGCGTATTGTGAATCTGAGTTTAACACTGGTATCCAATAATATAGCTTTTCGGGGACATACGGAGGAAATTGGAAAACAAAGAGTTGAAACTTTTTGACAATTATTGAACTTCTCGCAAAGTACGATCCGGTATTATGCAATTTAATAAATAAACCAAAATACACGCAAAAATACCTTAGCCCTTCAATTCAAAATGAGTTAAACGTCTTATCCCGTGCAGTTGAAAAAGAAATCATTAATGGCATTAAAGCTCAACCATTCTTTTCTACTATCACAGGTACAACACAGGACATTACAAAAAAGGGATCAATTAACTCAGATATTTAGATATGTTACAGTTTCACATGATGTCACTGTAAAGCCTTGTGACGTGAAGATAAATGAAAGCTTTTTAGATATTCGTGAAATAAAATATCAAAGTGCATTAGGAATAGAAAAAGAAATATTAAGTGCAATAGACGAAAAGGGTCTCTCGTTAACTAAATGCCGTGGTCAGGATTATGACGGTTGTGCCAATATGCCAGGCATATACAAAGGTGTTAGAACAAGAATTCAACAAAGACAAAGAACCGCAAAATATGTGCATTGTGCAGTGCATAATTTAAATCTAGTACTTAACGATGCTCATGTGGAATTCAAGAAGTCAGGTCCTTTTATTACACAGTAGAAACGTTGTATCTTTTCTTCAGTAATAATATTAAAAGATTGGAACTTTTGGTATCTTCTTGTACCTTAAAAAAGCTTTGCCCAACTCGTTGGTCTTCGAGATACCATTCTGTTAAAGTCGTATGCGTATGCCGATGTATTTAAGGCTCTGTCAAAAATAATATTGATATCTAAAACAAAAAGAAAGAAAGAGAAGAAACTGTTGTTTTGAAAAACCAATTAGAGAAATTTAAATTCATTTTTCAGATAGTGCCGCAATCAAAGATTCTAGAATGTACTAACTTACCATCTCAAATTATGCAATCGAAAAATGTAGATCTTGATAAAACATGTTCTCTTGTTCAGAATGCAGTTGATAATTCATCTTGTTATCGAAAAAAATTTGAAGAAACAATGTCATGAGCTATATCTCTGACAAAGAAATGAACATTTCACCACAATTTGAAAATAAAAGAATTCGAAAAGTGAAAAAACATTTTGATGAATTGTGTGAGGACGAGCGGCAAGTGGATCAAAGTATGTATTTCAGAACCACTGTTTTTAACGGTTGTTTGAACATTATTGTAGCCAAGTTAAAAGGCAGATTTGAGGGTATGCACAATGTTAACCATTTCTTC
This sequence comes from Deroplatys truncata, assembly GCA_030765065.1. Lineage (NCBI taxonomy): Eukaryota > Metazoa > Arthropoda > Insecta > Mantodea > Mantidae > Deroplatys > Deroplatys truncata. The sequence continues at coordinate 210,791,300 of CM060978.1, read as the reverse complement.
AAAATTATTTCCCCATATTTCTAAATTCTGCCTCCAATTAAGAGATTCACAATGCAGCAGTAATACTTCAAAATGAATATGGGGAGGATTTATCTAGTGAATTCCCAGAACAGGTAATAAGTTTAAAAAACACTTTGAAAAAAAGAAATATACTCACTAACCTCTGTACTTGACTTAACAAAACTATTAGTAATAGAGAATTCAATCGTAGCTGCTAGTGTTCCAGATTTATACACAGCGTTTTACCTGTTTTTAACTATTCCTGTTACTGTTTTTTCGGCTGAACGCGCAATTTCGAAGCTCAAACTAACAAAGAACTATCTGCGGAATTCTATGACAAGTGAATCAGCCTCCTCGGTATAGAAAGTGAAAGAGCTATATCCATTGATGTCAGTGAAATCGTTCATACCTTCGCATCACAGAAAGCACGCCGCATTGTCCAGTTTCACTAGAGACTAAGGTGAGTACAGTGAGGTTTTATAAAGTACATCAAACAACAGATAGAAGTATAGGTTTAACCTTATTGATATAGAATGTCAATGTATAATGTATTTAATTTTAGCGGTATTAATTTTGTTTAATACTTTGAAAATAGTGAAAAAATAATAGCTTTGTTTATATTACGTAGAATTATACAATGCATTGCATTAAATTTATACTTCTACCTGCTGTAATTGAAGTTATGTTAGTTACTAATCGGTTATACATTTTATTTAAGGGGTACCAGATTTTTATTTTTGCAGGCAGGCCCCTATTGCGTACGTTACGCCTCTGTAACTGGTACATTTTCTTGGCGAATGGATTCAAACTGCCTCGCACAGGATGCGTGACAGAAACACGGAAGAAGACAGCAGGCCTTAGAGCCCACGAAAGTCGCTCAGCAGAGCAGAATATGGCATACAAAACGTATCAGAGCTATGATAGATATATCTTTACATTATGAACACCACGTTTAAGTGCTAATTTGAAGGTTGTATTGTAGTTGAAGTGTTGGGGAGCAAACTTGATGAAGCAACTGCCGCACGTATGATACAAAGTTTCCGGTGGCCTTCGCCCAAGTTTACTTTCCGGTGGCCTTCGCCCCAACTTCAAAAAATCAACCCTGTAATTTGAATGTCCCTTCAAATATTATATTTCAAATTTATATGTATATTTATTTATGCTTGCCTCGGCTGCGTCAGCATTAAATTTTTAGAAACATGTATTTCTTAACACGGTGTGATGCGGCTAAACAATGTAGGCTTACACAGATTATAATTTTTACTTCACTCCTTTTATTAATACTTCACACGATTAAATAACACTTCACTTATATAGAGAGCTGTGAGATTATTTATTAATTACACTTTTTAACACCTAAACTTTAAAATATTCTCGCCGTAATGAATTTTCGTCTCACACTGGATACGTATTAAACTTCTCGAGGACGCATCTCGCGTGCAGTTAGGAACGCTGTCCACTAGCAGCTGACTTCTACCGCCTGAATTTGTAAATTTTTCTATTTCAGGTCTCTGATTGGCTAATCCTACTCCATTAGAATACTTTTATTTAACTTTTAGCCTTTCTAGTTGTTGATTGGCTATTTTTAAACTTTTAAAAATATTACATTATTGTTTCCAAGAATTACTAGTAGCATTATTAAACTTTCTAATTCATTATTGCCTCAAAGTTACCTCATTGTTAGCAAATTTCGGCCTCTATTCTCACAGCTCCTACATTATTAAATTAGTAATACATTTACATAACATTATTATACATGTACACAATAATATAAACATTAATACAATGACTGTTACATACATTTTATATATTATATTATACATATATTGCTTTAAGTCGGGCTGTTATTATTTTATATTATATAATTAGACTGAAATCATTTAAGTGTTAAAAATACTGCCTCGAAGGATTAACAGACAGTACCTTAAGAAGTTTCTATGCCATATTCAGCAAAAGAAAGCTTTGATGCCTAATTACAAAACTCGTCTCAAGTTTACCGTCCTGATATGTGAGAGGCAGCAGGCGGATGATCAATGGTTAAGTTGGTAGGTGTTCACGGACGAAGCCACATTTCATGTGAGTGGCTAAGTCAACAAGCATAACTGCATTATTTGGGGAACTGAGAATCCACATGTCTCATACGACAGATTTTACATACCTACTATACGACACTCTGATGCACTGTTGTGCTTATATGCAAGATAGCGTTGCCATGCCTGCGGGTGAAGTCTGAAACACACGCATTGTTAACTTCCATCCTTTCCTCATATATTACAGCAAACTTCTCAGAGTGTATGCATTAACCTCTTATGTAAAACAGTTTTCTTTCTTGACATCCCAAACGGATCACCCTGTACGATAAGGATGGGTTTTAAAAAGGCTAAGTAGACTACAATTTACATCAGGTCATAAGTTCTCAGAGATGCCTACATTAACCTCTTATACATAACATTTTACTTTTCTGACATCTCAAATTTTCAGCCTCACACACACAAATCCGCATCATCTGACCACCGACATATGCTTTAAGGCCCGGAGTAGGTCTAAAGTTTAAGTATCCAAATTTTCGTTCAGATCATTTATGCGACTGTTCTTTTTTGCAGTTTGTAAGGTAGCTAAATACTATTCATGGATCCCATAATGTAGAAGTACAGACATTGTTTCAAATAAAAGAAACAGATTTGATTTCAATGTAAGGGATTGAGGTAAAGGTAGTAGAAATTACTTAAGTTGAGATAAGTTAACATTTTCGCGTATCCTAGAATACAGGACCCAAAATCACAGCAAATATTCCCAGTTTAGAACATTCAGGGGACTCACAGAAACTCGGAATTAAGAGCACGCATACAACCTATCCACCCTCCTTTAACCCACTTTTGAAGGGATTAAGTCACCTCTTTCATCTCTTGGAGCTAAAAATGTATTACCAATCTACCATATTTATAATAAAAGACCAAACATATCTCCAGATATTTGCAGCCTACGAAACTAGAGTGGAATTTGAAGTGATAAGATCCGCGAGTACTCCGCGAATACAATAATAACCATAGCCAGAAGAAAAGTTAAGATTAATGCGCGAATCAAACAAAATAAGAAGGAGATAAAAGAGAATATTAAAGATTAAGTAAAGGGGGGAATAAACATTATTATGGATGAAATAAAATAAAGTAGAGATGAAATAAAATATTATTACGGATGAAATAAAATAAAATAGAGACACGTAAAAATAGATCAGAAAGTAAAAGAACGTGAAAGAAAACAGACACAAGAAAATATGCCAGAGGGCAAAACACTTAACAAATACAGGAAAGGCTAGCTGGAGAACAGTTAGGTTCTATTGAAATCGCCAAGAGCTCTCCGGCGTGCGAAACAAAGAAACGGATGTGCTAGTCACTCAAGCGAACAGAAAATTAAATCAGCCGTGAATAACGAGAAACAGCAGAAACGCTAGCTGAGCCTAAGGGTATTAAAATTGAACCAATGGGTGAGAAAACGCAGAGGAGCCAGATAACCAATAAGGAAGATTAAATGTCACGTGAATAGTAAAACCAGGGAACAAAACTAGAAAAGAGGCGTGAAATAGATTTTGGTCTAGGAGCAGGAGCGCGTTTTAGACACGCAAAAGATGGAACACTTTGTGTCGGGAAACGTTAGGAGGAGGACGTAGAAACTTTGTGTCGGGAAGAGCTATGAGTAGGATGTAAAACTGTGTTGAGAAGAGCTAGGATGAAGACGTGATAGTTTGTGTTGGGAGGAGATAGAAAGAGGATGTTAGAATTCTGTATCCGGAAAAGAGATAGGGTAGCTAGGGATGACAAAAGTCATATTGTGAGTAAATGAGAAATAGAATAAATTCAAGGGTAAAAGCACGGAGACTGTAACGGGGGAAAAATTGATAGGAACGCGTCTTGTGTGAAGGGCCTGCAGTACAAAAACCAGTGTGGATCTTCATAATAAATGGGCCATTGAGAGGAGTTGTGAGTATCATTCACCTCCCATCCACACAATCCCTGAGGTAAGATTCTCGTAACCCATCATCCTCTACCTGAGCAGCCGGCAATCACCTGAAACCCTACACCAAGACCTTACCAACCAGAAACGTTACCTTTATTTCCCAACCCCGCTACAAAATGGCGCCCAGCGTGTCTTACACCCACGCCTAGCACCCTACCAAACCAACACTCACACCAACACAACGGAGGACGCCGCCAAGGAACCAGCCACCATCACCAGACCAACAGCAGCACAGCACAACAGCACCGAGTAAGTACAACCAACATTTCATACAACAAGGAAAAAGTGAATGTTACTCCGTAACGGCAAAACAACAAAAAGCACCATGGAGAACGCCCTTACGGAGGAACAAACAACAGAAACAACAAATCAACAGGAACGTGCAGAAAACCCATATACACTAGAGGCAGTAATTCAACAAATGTTCATTCAATTCCAGCAACTTACCTCTCAAATCACCGCACAAGGTGAAACACTTAACTCTCAGATCACTGCACAAGGGGAGAAAATCACCGCACAAGGTGAAACATTACACTCACAAATTCAGACACAAGGGGAGAAAATCACCGCACAAGGTGAAACATTACACTCACAAATTCAGACACAAGGTGAGAAAATCACCGCACAAGGTGAAACATTACACTCACAAATTCAGACACAAGGAGAGACACTAAACGCAAAACTAACAGCACAGGAGGAAACCCTCAAACAATTAGAGCAGAGACTGATGACCCAGGTACACACACAATTAGTTGCCCAAGGGGAGAAGCTCGAGGCAAAAATTCTAGAGCAAATGAACACGAAATTCTCAGAACACCAAACACAAATAGAGGAGCAGGTAATCCGACAAGCAACCCAAGTGTCGGAGATGAATGCAGGGCAAGTGTCTTTACGATCGGAGGTCATTAGCATTAGAACAGATGTTCTGGAGGCATGCTCAGAACTAAAATCTTTAAAGGGAAGGGTCACACAAATTTCTGCTGACCATGTTAACCAGGAACAGCTGAATTGTGATCTGCAAGCAGCATGTGTAAATATTAAGGAAAATATAAATACAGAAATAACAGCAATGAAAGAACTCATCACCACTTCAACAAACCAAGCAGCTGCAGAACACAACGCGGCATTAGAACTAATTGACAAAAATTCGCGTGAGTTGGCACAGGTTAGAGCAACAATAGCAAGACTGCAAAATGTGTCAAATCAAAACGCCAATAACCATGCCACCTCTCGCGAAAATATCACCGCGGAAACGCAACCTGCAATTCACGTGCAGCTTGCGTCGTCGCAGTCACCAACTTCTAGTTTAGCTCATGAGGAACATAATTATATGAATGTGCATGCCTACCCTCTCCATTTTAATTTATTAAATGAGATAGCCGTACCACAGTTCAATGACTTGCGAGACAATGCGAAACGATACATTATGGATTTGGACGCCTATTTCGAGTTGAAACAAATTCCGGAAAACTTGAAATTATTGATTATGAAGAAAGGGCTACAAGGCAGGGCACTCTCTTGGTTTCGGTTAGCGATCGGCGACCACACCACATACTCTTGACTTCAAACACTTATTCCTAACCAAATATTGGAATACTACCACCCAATACGCGGTGAGAATACGAATAAATAATGGGAAATATACACCAGGACAGGGGCAACAACTAATCGATTACTTCCTAGATCTGGCACAACAGAGCCAATTACTAGACCCACCCATGCAGGTAGATGAATTTGTAAAATTGATCGTGAGGCATTTCCCGGATAATATCCGAAATAATTTAATTGTGGCTAGGGCGACCACCATTGCCGACACACTAGAACTACTGACGGCGCTACAAGGACACCAGAGCGGTAGCTCGGAAAATAGAGCACCGACACAAAATTTCAGTGGGTTAAGGGCACACCCCAACTATCAACAAAGACGAGGTCCATACCCTCAACAAAACAGATACGATGACAGGGGCAACCAGTTTACGAGACACAGGGGCGACAACCATTTCCACAGGAACCCACCGCGAGACAACGGGAGAAGGTACATAAACTATGTAAGAGTGAACGGAAGCAGGAGACATAACTCATGGGGCACAAACACACCGGAACCCCGTGAATATGAATCACGACAAGATGGACGCCACAGCCAGAATAAAACCTTCAATGAACGCAGCCGCCCAGGACAAAACGTAGACGCACCATCATGGCCTCAGGAAAACCGACGGGAACATATAGAATACAACCCACGGTCAAACCACCAACGAAATGACAACACACAAACAAAACACACAGGGACCATAAAAAAGCAAACATGGTTCAACCGCGACAACCAGGGACCGACACAGCAGGATGAGAGGTGCGGTGGCGCATTCGGTACCAACGAGACGACGGAAAACTAAAACGGGGTCAGGATTAATTCCCGTCTCTAGAACCCCCAGCTCTTTGCAACACAGGGAATAACAACTCCATTAATGAAGAAAGACAAGGCGATATCATGGACTCACCACAAGTGTCAATACAAATAGCAGGCGAAGCATACCAGGCTATCGTGGACTCCGGAGCAATGGCTTCTTTATGCAGCATGGAGTTCTACAAAACGATCATATCGCGTGGAATAAAACTGCAAACACTGCCTGTTAAGAATGTTTACGCTATCTTAGCGATAGGGAGAAAGAAAACCCGAATCCAACAACAAGTAATGATACCCTTTAACATACAAGAGATAGACTTTGAGTATATTTTTCTAGTGGTTCCACATTTAGTGACACAATTAATAATTGGGAGCGACCTGCTATCTGAATTCAGGGCTAATGTAAATTATAGAACAAGGGAGCTCACATTAGTGACAACAAACAATGAAACAGTAACTACACATTTCCTCAAGACGCCAGGTATAACACCAGACTTAACGGAGGGTGAAAGAGACATCCATCAGAACAGGTTTTTTGTACAAGTCATCAGCCTTGGGGGCGAAATATGTAAAACGCAGGTAGAGATAGATGATAGATTTTATGAGGAAGAGGAATTAGAAGATATTAATGAACACGACGACGAAGAATATAGAGAAGATGAAATAAAGAATAATTATATAAAGCCCGTGGGAGGCGCAAAGATAAGCGGACTGGATGACTTACCAGGTGAAAATGGAGAACAATACCTGTACGGAGAGACGGACACCCGACAAATTAGAGAGTGCATTGCACGAAAGGTGAATGACATCTCAGCCCTCAGCAAACGACAAAAACAAACACTAACTACAATTCTATGGAACAACAGAGAAGCATTTTCAGACAAAACAGGTTGCTTTAAAAATTACGAATATTCCTTTGAGGTGAAACCAGCTCCACCATGGAAATATAAATGTAGAAATATACCAATAACACTTCAAAACGCAGTACATGATACGATAACACAAATGATTGAGCAGAAAATAATACAACCATCGAATTCGCCATATATAAACCCCTTATGTGTTGTTGCAAAGAGCTCAGGAAAGGTTCGCATTACGATAGACGCTCGCCACTTAAACACCTTTATAATACCCGACAACACGAGGACCCAAAGTATCGAGTACATTCTTGCCGGAATCGGAAAGAAAACGTGGTTCTCATGCTTGGATCTCAACAACTCATATCTACAAATCCCATTGGCTCCCCATGTCAGACAATACACGAGTTTCATTTACCGGGGTAAAGTATTCGAATTTTTAAGGATACCTTTTGGGTTATCGGTCAGCGGATCAGGATTTTTGAGAGCAACACAGAAAATTTTCGGAAATACGACGCAAGACTACCTTACCCAATACATCGACGACTTCCTGATACACAGCACGGACATTGAGAAACACCTTCAGCACATAAACACTGTGTTAACAAAAATTAGACAAAATGGGCTGACCCTGAATCTAAACAAAACAACATTCTTCAGCCAAGAAATAAAATTTCTAGGATACATCATCTCGGACAAAGGAGTGGCACCGGACCCGGAACGCATACGCACAATTCAGGCAATACCACCCCCTAGAAACGTTAGACAACTAAGAAAATTTTTAGGTATACTGCAGTATGAAGCTCGCTTCCTCGCAAATTATTCCAGAGAGGTAGCACCCCTAAGAGAGCTGTTAAAGAAAGGCAGACGCTGGAAATGGTCGGAGGAACACCAGAACACTTTCGACAAAATAAAACAACTTTTTGGAAAGGCAATACTATTGGAAAGACCAAACATGAATTTACCATTTCACATTTATTCCGACGCAGCCATCACAGGTTTCGGAGCCATCTTGTGCCAATACGACGAGAAAAATGAACAACATATTATCAGCACGGCATCTCGAACTTTGACCCCTACAGAGAAAACAGCGGGAATCACAGAACTGGAAATAGCAGCAATATATTTCGCGCTACAAAAATTCAAGCACTACGTATATAACAGCTCAATCACAATATACACTGACCACGTGAGCTTATCATTCATTAAATCATGCAAACTCGTCAGCTCCAAAATAGCCCGTTATATACATGAAATAACAGCATATGACGTCAATATAAAACACATCCCCGGAAACAGCAACATTTTCGCGGATACACTGTCCCGACTAGGAAACAGAGAAGGAATTCCAGAATGCATGGGACATACCAGAAGAGAAATTAAAATTCTGAGAACCTCACTACACCCAGGTAGCGAACTTGCCAAACAGGTAAAACACATACAAACATTGCAGCTGCAGGAACCAAAGTTGGCAACCCTAATGAGCCAGGCAAAGGACATTACACCTGACCTGAAGGAGACGATAGGGCTGCACAAAGGCACACTGTACAAACTGAAAAGGTCGAAACAACCAACGTGGCTGACATATGCGCCGAGCTCTTTGGAAACAAAAATAATTGACACTTTCCATAAAACGATGATCTACGCAGGATCAGAAAAGACCTGCAACGCAATCCAACAACACTTTTACATCCCAAAACTACATCGAAAGGTACGGCAGCATATAAGCGAATGTGACACATGTCAAAAATGTAAACCAATGAATATAAAATACGACACACCACCTCAGAATATCATCAGGGATAAACCCCTAACACTAGTCGCGGGAGATTCCCATGGTCCTCTACCAGCAGGAGTAGGCAGCATGAGACACATTTTTGTATTGGTTGATGTATTCACAAAATTCGTAAAATTATACCCTATGCGAAAATTAACGAGTGCAGCATGTGCCAAGAAAATCATCAACGACTATATACCCAAATATGGGAAAATGAATGCACTTCTCGTGGACAACGCTTCGATACATAGGGGAAAACAATTTACAGACAACATAAGGGCACAGGGGATAAAAATATACAACTCAACGGTATATCACCCGCCATCGAACCCATGCGAGAGATACATGAGAGACCTCGTGATATATCTAAGAATTCTATGTAATAAAAATCACACATCGTGGGTGGACCACATACCAACGATAGAAAGGACGTTCAATGAAACACCGAACAGCAACACAGGTTTCACACCCCTGACTCTACTTACAGGACAAGAACACTACTCATGGAAGGAATGCCATCAGCTATCCCGACAAAAGAAGCCACTCAGGTTGAAAAGTTGAAACTGGCATATGAAAACATAACTAGAAAAACAGAATTAAGAAACAAACACATGAAACGACACAACAAGACATGGAACCCGAAAGAAGGAGATAAGGTTTTATACAAGGCACACCACAAGTCATCCATGTTGAAAAAAGAGAACAATAAATTACATTTGATGTGGCACGGTCCGGCCGTAATCCGGAAACAATTGAGTGATCGAGCTTTCGAATTACAAAACCCACGTACTTTAAAAATAATTGGTAGGTACAATTTGGCCTTAATAAAACCGTACAAAGTACCTACAAAATGACGGAAAATGAACCACAATGTAACGTTAAAATGTCTCAGTAAGCAATTAAAACAGAAACATAAACACAGCAGTTGAATTAGCGTGTAGGAAAAACGTAAGGTCGATAACACAACGACCAGAACAGGGTAAAGGCATGGCACATACGAAAATAAGAGTAAAAGACTAGGAACTGTAAGAGTGTGAAACATGTAAATTTGTTAAACCTAAGGCAAAGAATGTAAATTCATATTAAACTTAAACAATATGCAAGAAAACTTAGTAATCTATGCAAAAGGTGTAGAGTCACAGAGAAAGGGGAAATATAGAGTTAAGGCTTAACCAAAACAGAACAGAAGGACGATCATCTGGATATAGAAAATGTTGAAAGTCTCATCATAGTAAACACTGAACTATGATACAAATGAGTGTAAAGAATATTATTATGTATTGAATGTTAGGATAAGGTCATAGATTAAGTTCATTGTAAATAACATTAAGACCGCACTCATGAGCGAAACTAGAAACAAAATAAAACGTAAATCTGTGGAAAATTATGTTTACTTACATTCAGGTATAGGGACTTGCACAAAAATGTAAGGTCAGACAGACACGTGATTATTCCCAGGTAGACTCAAAAAGCTGAATGACATCCCTAAACAGTCACAAAACTCGTGTGAACAGTGAAAAGTGAAAAGTGCGCGAAATACGTTACAAGAAATACAAAGCACTAGTACACGAAATGAAAAAAAAAAAAATGAGTGCTTAAGTAAGTGAAAGCATGTTTCACGAAAAGGAAACACGAAAATATACACCAGACAAAAGACTAAAACAAGAAAACGAGGCCTGAATGAAAAGGGCGAAAAATCTATGAAAATGTAAATAGTTGTAGAATAGGTTATAAGTAAAAGATAAATTAGGTAAAGTAAAGTGCGCCACAAGGCACCAGGAGACGCAGAAGTCAGTCCCTGGAAACAAATTTTTCTATGTAAATTTTTCAGGTGGAGCCACAAGCATAATTTGTAAGTTAAAATGTATATAAAACAGTTCGTCAGAACTACGTACGGAAAAGCCTCACACAAGACGCGAGGGGGGAACTTTAGCGCAAACAGCGAAGCACTAGTTTCAGTGGGTTTTCAGACAAGCCATTAATTTTACTCATGCGCATAAAATGAATGCCTTATCTGAAGGGCATTTGAAGTGATAAGATCCGCGAGTACTCCGCGAATACAATAATAACCATAGCCAGAAGAAAAGTTAAGATTAATGCGCGAATCAAACAAAATAAGAAGGAGATAAAAGAGAATATTAAAGATTAAGTAAAGGGGGGGAATAAACATTATTATGGATGAAATAAAATAAAGTAGAGATGAAATAAAATATTATTACGGATGAAATAAAATAAAATAGAGACACGTATAAATAGATCAGAAAGTAAAAGAACGTGAAAGGAAACAGACACAAGAAAATATGCCAGAGGGCAAAACACTTAACAAATACAGGAAAGGCTAGCTGGAGAACAGTTAGGTTCTATTGAAATCGCCAAGAGCTCTCCGGCGTGCGAAACAAACAAACGGATGTGCTAGTCACTCAAGCGAACAGAAAATTAAATCAGCCGTGAATAACGAGAAACAGCAGAAACGCTAGCTGAGCCTAAGGGTATTAAAATTGAACCAATGGCTGAGAAAACGCAGAGGAGCCAGATAACCAATAAGGAAGATTAAATGTCACGTGAATAGTAAAACCAGGGAACAAAACTAGAAATGAGGCGTGAAATAGATTTTGGTCTAGGAGCAGGAGCGCGTTTTAGACACGCGAAAGATGGAACACTTTGTGTCGGGAAACGTTAGGAGGAGGACGTAGAAACTTTGTGTCGGGAAGAGCTATGAGTAGGATGTAAAACTCTGTGTTGAGAAGAGCTAGGATGAAGACGTGATAGTTTGTGTTGGGAGGAGATAGAAAGAGGATGTTAGAATTCTGTATCGGGAAAAGAGATAGGGTAGCTAGGGATGACAAAAGTCATATTGTGAGTAAATGAGAAATAGAATAAATTCAAGGGTAAAAGCACGGAGACTGTAACGGGGGAAAAATTGATAGGAACGCGTCTTGTGTGAAGGGCCTGCAGTACAAAAACCAGTGTGGATCTTCATAATAAATGGACCATTGAGAGGAGTTGTGAGTATCATTCACCTCCCATCCACACAATCCCTGAGGTAAGATTCTCGTAACCCATCATCCTCTACCTGAGCAGCCGGCAATCACCTGAAACCCTACACCAAGACCTTACCAACCAGAAACGTTACCTTTATTTCCCAACCCCGCTACAAATTGTATGGCAGGAAGTTAACCTCTCTAAATCTGATATACCTATAATGAGTTTTATGAACGTTTTATAGTGATAATTATAAGGAAGAACAATACTTACAAATGGTGAAAAAAATCTTATTGTTTCCGAGATTACACTGATGGACACGCGGGCACCAAATTTTCCCTGCTTATAATTTTAATTTAGATTATATAGTAATAAATATGTTTCTATAAATGCATATATAAGTAATTACGTTTGTTAACAACATAATTTTAAACGTTTTCTGTGCACATTTAACGACATAATATTGTTGCTCTGAGGTGTATCGTTCCTCTAATTTCAATATCTTGGGGGATAGGTTAACAACAGTTATGTCGTAAACCTGATCTGAAGGGGTGTATGCTATACTATTCTATACTAATTGAAGTGCCCAGAGCTAATTATGCAGTTGTGATACGAAATTGTATTTTTTTTCCGTTAACTTCATATGTTTGTCGCTACTTCACTGCTGTGAGGTGACCATCATTCAAAATTTAGAGAGGAATGAAAATTATATTCTGAGATGCTCGTTAATTTGGATAATTGGAAAATATATTATACGTATATTTTTATATTCTCCTTTATAACCAATCAAGTTCGCGGCAGTTTAGAGAATGTAAATATATTCAGAAACGATAAACAACTATTTTATTGCTATGCAGTATTATGGCAGTCACCAATGACCTTGCCGTGAGTATCAAAATGGCTTTTGGCATTACATGTCTTACTACAATAATTTTACGTTAAGCATTCCCACCACTCATTTAATATAAAATGCTTTAACGCTTGCACATTTACTTCAAGCTGCCCTTACCCTGCCCGTGGTACAAGAGCGCCAAAGAAAATCTCACTGCACCTCGCGTCTGTCACATCATTTATCGTTGTACGTGGCCTTGCGAAGCTATAGCCATAGCATTGTTTGCTTTAGGCCACAGTGCAAGGATGCGCCACTCCCTCTGCTAAATAGTTACACGAATAACCACAACAAAGGTTACAAAATGGCGTAGAAACGAATTATATGTTTATGCTCTCAATCATATTGGCTAAAAGAGATAGAGTGAGTGCACTCAGTTTGTCATACAGATCTCAAATAGTGATTGGTAGCCCATACCTTATAGGCTGTGCAGGACATGCCTTTGAAAGGATTAAATGCTAAGGGGAAAACTTGATGAGCACCCAGATTAGCAAAATGTAGAATGTCAATTGTGAGAAGATTTTCAGGAGGTGCAAATTAAAGCTTGAATGGTATTCATTAAATACATAGCAAGGTAGCACTTTATAACAAAAAATAAACTGAACTGTTTTCTCACAGTAATACTATGCTTACTGCTGCATAGAAGCAAACATAACTAAATAAATAAAGTAGCATGTTTTCCCTGTAATTCAAATATAATTGCTTAATATACCTTTACTACCATATTTATGCTCATAGGAATACAACAGGATTATAGACAAAAATATAACCCAATTTTATTGCCATAATACGTATGTCATATTCGGTAAACCATATACATATTTATCTCTAGTTTCTAAACATGATCAGTCAATTATAACAAAAGAGTAATTTCCATTTATTAAACGAATTTTTACGCCGAGTGTCCAGTTTTTGACGAGTATGTAGACCGTCTTCCCCACTTTCTTGGGATATTTTTATCCAGTAATTTACCATAAAAACACTTTTATGCACTGCCGTTGCAATTGCTCTAACAATGCGACCAGCCTCCCACATACCCACGATACGTCCATGAGTAATTTCGCTAGTATACGGCATGGCTGGTTCTGAGACAATAAACATGTTTTGGTTTCAATAATACCAGAAATAGCAAAGGTATCAACCTCCCCTCTTCCCCCCTTTTTTGCTGTGTTAACAAGCCACCTTACCTCTGCGATAGATAAGGTGAAGGACACGTCTCAAAAGACGACAGAAATCTATACAAAATCTGCCGAAGATTTTCTTTGGCGTTCTGTGTACCTATACACCTTACCCATTCTTTTGCACCATTAGATGACCTCCAAACCGGAATGCCTTCCTCTCTCTCTCTCACTCCCCCTACCGCTCCTCCTCATGCTGGTAAAATACTCAGTTTCAGGTAGGGGCTAAAATTCGTCAAGTCAATGAAACTAATTGACACTGCTGTCTAATGCGTATGCGATGAGCGGCTATAACCTGGTTTAAGTGTCGTCCGTAGTGTTGAATTTTTCAAATCTGATGCAAGTCAACAATCTTAGCTTACCCATACACAGTATGAATGAACAATACAATCCACTCCCGTGATATGGGAATACAGTAGCTATCTTATATATCCAAGGACTCGAGATCTCATCTCAATTGGAATGAGCTGCTGAATAAATATTCTCGGAGATTTTGCAATTCATTCCAATACGACATGCCGGTTAAAGTACATAATAATAAACACCGTAACATAATTCTAAACGGAAAAAAATGGAATGTGGCAAACTGCAAGATCGGAAAATAAAACGGTTGCAACCGTTCAACGGAACATCTCAGAATAACTGAAATTGCCTGACACCGAAACACATGAATCAGACAACATAAGCTCAATGAGCATTCACAGACTTTGGCCATAGTAGCTCAATGGTAGATTGTCGCGACCGTAATCCGAAAACACTGGCACCGAATTTTTATTTTCTCTATACGTATAGTAAATAGGTGAAGTATTCCACTCCAAAATTCGATGTCGACATTTCACCGGAAATACATGTTTTGAGGCCCTGAGTAAAAAAAAGCATTTTTAGAAAAAGGTCGGACCGCAAGCGTGCGTGTGCGAGCGTGTCTGTGTCTCTGTGAATAGCATAACTCAAAACGAAAAGTCGAATAAATAACAAACTTGGTATTGAGGTTCACTATTCTCCAAAGATGGGAGACGACGATTTTCAAGAAAATCCCCGGCCCGAAACTACGCTTTACATGGAAGATTTTTCGAAAGTCTTTATTTTGTAAAAACAAAAGCTGTAACAATTTTGATTAAAATACTGCATATTAAAGATATTTACATGAAAAATAAACTTTATATCTTGAATTTTCTGGGAATAGCCTGTGAAGTCCACTTTATTTGTAAGAAATTATGTATAATCTTATATAACTGGTACACTTTAAGCGATAGACGGAAATGAACTTCACAAAAAATGTGGGTATCTTTAAAACTACAACAATTTGTTTCAAATCAGTTTTCTGTGACATAAGCCATTCCACATATATCCGTTAATAAAGATTGGAATTGTTCATTTCTTTGTCATACTAATTTCTGTCAACATTCAGTTGTTTCTGCCGATTCCATGGAAACAGTATCGAATTTCTAGGCTTGCATATAGCGTCCAGTTTTTAAACATTTGACTATCGCTGTTCCCTTTGTATCTATAACGAAATGTGTAATGTAGCTGCTCCTGCAAGGGTTAATTTACATCAAAATGAAGCAGATAGAAAAATAGCCTTTAGTAAGAAAGATTGTACCCCCAATAATAAACAGAATGTAGAAAAGTCATGTGAATGTATCACATCAGATATTTTAAAACTAATTTCACTTTCCAAAATAGGCTGAAGTTATCTGTAAATTGTAGAATATCTTGGTGCACGGTGGTTCAAGTAACAATATAAACAATTCTCGTTGCAGAAATGTGTTCCCAATAATTGCTGCAGCTGTGGTGACCACTGATCTAACTGATGTCCCAATTTTACGGTTCTAATATGCAGTTTGTTGCCTTGCTAAATTATGCTGTGGTTAGCTTACGCATAAGGTTAAACGTAAATTCTCTTGGTGTTTAGGAGAAACCTCAAGTGGACCGCTACGTCAAGAAACCTGGAGGTGCCAATATGGCTGGAGAACTTTATGAAATGAAGCTGGCGGCACTTTTGTTCATCCGATGCTTGATAGCAGGACACCCATTCAAAATTGCTACAAACATGAATGCAGCAGGATCCTTCGATGACGTCGTAATAGGCCTATTCGGGCAGCTACCAGTATTAATGCAACTAAAGCATCGTTCAAGCCAGGGAAAGACAGTGTATGACAATCAATTTACTCAACTGAAGGGCGACTTTGCACTTCTCAAATACTGCGAGACGTATTGCTCTCTCCAGAAGCAATGGGGGCGTGACCTCTCATGTTGTGGAATATTTGAAAAATGTATCTTTGTGCTTTACACTAATGCAAGGGTGGCTTGTCTCAGGCAACCCATTAACAAACAAAAGAAAAACAGTAAGGTAAAAGAGCGAGATATTAACTCTGAAGCTGTTAACACATGGCAGAGTTTGCTTAACACTGAAGGTAACTTCTGCCCAATCCTACGAGAAACACACCCAAAATTGTACGAGGTATTTGAAAACGTTCCGGAGTATAAAAGAATATTAAAAGAAAGAAATAATACCGATGATTTGATAAAAGTTGTAAAAGCCTTGGGAAATAAAGATGCAAAAGAAGTACCACCGAAAGAAAATTTGGATGCATTGGCAACAGAACTTGAGAAATTAAAGGGTGTGGATTGCTATGAGGAGTTTCTTCCCCGAGTGTGGATCTTCGGTGGTCAGGCAAGTGAGCAAAAGCTGAATTCGTTAATAGAAAATGATGTCAAAAAGCTTTTGGGCGTGAGCGATTCAAGAAGTATAACAAATGACCTGCTCGAGAGCATTCAGAGGTGGTGGCAATATGACAATCGCTTCCTCAATGAGGATAGCAAACTGTGGCAAGACATACTAGAATCTCGCTGGGAGTTGTTGTCCTCAGCAGTGATGAACAGACTCTTTAAAATTACAATTGAATTTGATCATCAGGAGATAATGCGTTTAAAGGAAGTACTGTCAAAGAACATACACATAATTCATATTCTTGCCGCAGATTCACCTATCTTGTCCTGTTTGAAAGTTGTTGGATGTTTAAAAGAAAGGAAGTTTGTTATTGTGGACCGTGAAACATTTGAAGGGCATAAGAATGAGATTATGTCATATTCCAAACGCAATATTATTCTTATATTGTTTTGTGAATATGATGATTCCGCTGATTTTATGCAGTCATTAAATGAATCTGAAATAAAAGAAGCAAACTGGAGAGTGATCCTAATTAGTAGATACAAACATCATTTTACGACAATACCAGATGACTGCAATCTGTCTCAGCTACATCAAAAATCCAGGGAAATGCTTTTAAGAAAGCATGTATACTTCCAAGGGGAAGAGATTCCACTAAAATGCATCACTGGTCAGGATGAGAAAATTCTGTCCAAGATATCTGGAGAAAACGTTGTAGAGCTTCTAAACGACAATACGAAAATGGCAATAGGAAACCCTCTTACGGAAATAATTGAATATTATATAAACCGCACTCTCCAACGAAAAGATAATATTAGCAAAGACATTTTTAAAGCAAATGCAATATTTGCAATAAGTGGCACAGACGCTCCACACTTACATGATCCTAAGGGAGAAAAAGTACTGACATACATTCCCGGAGAAAGCATTCAACAGTCCTGCAGAATATTCAAAATAAGGAACGCTACAGATTTTGAGGAGCTTTCCAAGACATTTGAAAGTATACATTGGCTTCAGAGAAATGGAGAATTCTTTCAGTGGGTGCAGTCCAAAGGAGATATTCAAATTATTAAGAAGTATTTAGCAAGAGCGCAAGCCCCTTCATCGTGCAACAAGATTACCTCCTTATCCGAACGTTTAGTTGTATTAATAGCCGAACCAGGTATGGGCAAAAGTACTTTAATGGCATACATTGCGCGTGAGATGAAGAAATTAAAGCGCACCAGTTGGGTGATACAGATTAATTTAAATGATTATGGAGAATATTTAAGTGAAATAAATTCAAGTCCACTGGGATTATTGGAAAGAGCTTTGAATATAAGTGGCGCTTTTCAGAAATGTCTCCTGCAACTGAGTCTCGATGTTGGAAACATATCTGTTCTTCTAGATGGTTTTGATGAAATTAGCCCATACTATGCAGATCAGGTAATTGCAATACTTCAGAAGCTCCTGCATGACACCAGAATTGAACAGGTCTGGGTAACTTCTCGTCCAATTATGAAGGAAAAATTAGAAGAAACATTCTCTACTCTATCGTATGTTCTGAAGCCTTTCTCAGAAGCAGACCAAAAATTATTCCTGCGCAAATTTTGGAATGTGAGCGACATCGAAGTGTTTGCCATTAAGTTGCTCAGTTTCACGGGTAGGTGGCTTAATGACAAATTGGGAGAATTTACTGGGATTCCATTGCAGACCATGATGTTAGCGGAGGCATTTCAAGAAGAAATGTTGCATTACAGGAGGACAGGGGAAAACTCTCTTCCAGAACGGCTAGACATATTGCAACTCTATGAGAAATTTATAGAAATAAAACTGAAGATATACTTTGCAGAAAAGTTAAAGGTGGATGTGTTCAATGCCGGAATAAAGGCAACATCAGAAACTATGAGGTATGATTTTTATGAAAAGCACATGATCTGTGCAATATTGTCAGTTTTCTCGCAGGAAGAATTTTCCAAACTACCTTCTTCAGAAAAATTTATAAAAAACATAAAGGAATTTCTAGTGAATGTTCAGGAGGGTAAAGAGAAAACAGGCATTATTATGGGCGTTAGCAATGAGAAACCAACATTCATACACCGAACGTTTGCAGAATACTTCGCTGCGATGTGGTTAGTCGAAAATTATAGTGAAAACGCACAGTTGGTTGAGCATCTACTTTATTCTCCGACTTTCGAAATTATGCATATATTCTTTGATAGATGCGTAACTCGAGATTGCAAACTGCATGTGGCAGTTTTAAATGAAGACAAACGCTTGGTGAAAGAGCTAGTTGTTTCTGAGCCAGCTCTCCTCAAGAGTGTTGATAAATGTGGTCGAACTGCGCTGCACTTGGCCGTCATGAACTATGGAAATCCAAGTAATGATAAAGATGTTAAACACTCTCGTTTGGAAATATTACAAATGATACTTTCTTTCCAGAAAGATGGTTTGAATCTTTCTGATAAACTTCTGTGTTGGACACCTGTTAAATACGTAGACAAAATACATGCATGGCAAGTAATAGAGCTCCTCTTGCAAAAAGGTGCTGATGATGATGCCATGGAGTTCACTTACGCTCAGCTCAAAGAAAATAAGTTCCTCAGAATAACTTTAAGACAGAATCTCATGAAGGGCTATAAGAAAGTTATAGGATATCTAATACGTTACAACCCAGAGGTGGTAAACAGCACATTTTTTGTAGAAGTGGAGCACAAGGATAAAACTGCACACATTTGGGTAACACCATTGCACGAAGCTAGCTTAAGAGGACACATAGAACTAGTGGAACTTCTCATTGAGAATGGGGCCAATTTGGAGGCTCAGGACGATACATTTGGCGAAACTCCTCTACTATGGGCTGCTAAATCATCGCAGTGGGATGTAGTTGATCTTCTAATTCTTAAAGGTGCAGATGTTACAGCAACAAGCAAAGAGAACGATGCGAATGTTATCCATTTCGCAGCGAAATCCAGCAATTATGATCTGCTTTATCGCCTGGTTCAAGACGAAGATTTGTTGCGCCATGTTAATGCTCACACACTCAAACACAACTCTCCTATCTGGGAGGCAGCAAAGGTCCATAAGTGGAGAAATGTTCGACTATTGCTAGAGAAGGGTACCAGCCTGCATTGCTACATACCACCAAAAGGAAACACACTTCTGCATTTCGCAGCAAAATCTGCTGATAACGATATACTGTGCCTTTTACTTGAATATGCTGAACTAGTAAATCAAGTAAATGCCGAAAATTGTAAGGGAGAATCGCCAATAGAATGTGCAGCACGAGCAGGAAAATGGGACTCGGTACAAACTTTGTTGACTCATGGAGCAGCTTGCACATCTGCTGTTATTTATCACACTGTTGCTTTAGGGAGTGTTGATATTCTTGAGGACCTTCTTAAAATACCAGGAGTATCTGAGCTTCTACTCTCTAAGAGTCCCACAGAAAAATCTCTGTTGATATTTGCTGCTAACTGTGAACAGTGGGACATGTTCACATTTTTAATTAAGCATGGTCTATCCCTACCCACAACTTCAGGTACCTCAGTACTCCATTTGGCAGTGAAATCCAACGATCCTGACTTGTTAGACTTTGTTTTGGATCACTCAGGTCTAGATGTGGACATTCTTAATGGAGAACAAGAAACAGCTTTTATGTGTGCCGCTCGAGAAGCCAATTTATACGCTTTAGAGCATTTGCTTGAGCGTGGTGCGGACCCTTTGTTAGTGCACCCAACAGGAGGCTACACCGCGCTTCATCTTGCTGCAGAATCCGATGTCCTCTCAGTGGTGACATTTCTTCTGGACAACACGGAGCTAATAGATGACATTAATCGCATTGATTCCCAAGGTAGCACACCTTTGATGCGGGCCCTTCCACATAAGAATGGATTGAACGTATCTCGGCGTTTGCTCCAGTGTGATGCGGAATGCAGCCATCTATATGTACACGGCCAGACTTTAATGCACGCGGCAGCAAGAAGTGGGAAATTAGAGCTTGGGCAACTCTTAGTGGAGCGCGGATTGAGTCCCTTGAAACAAGATGAAAAAGGAAGATCTCCCTTGCATGTTGCTGCTAGAAAGGGCAAGGTTGCATTTGTCGAGTGGTTACTGTCTCAAGGAGCGAATGCGAACGAATTGGACAATGATGAACGAACACCATTATTATATTCTATTGGAAGGAACCATCAAAACTATGTAGAGGTTGCGAAACATTTGCTGAAATATGGTGCCGATCCAAATCAACTAGGCAAATCGGGCAAGTCTCCTTTGCACTTGGCAGCCTTTACTCAAAGTATGGTGGAAGTTCTTCTGAATTGGGGGGCTAATCCAACTATTCAGGATTCTGAAGGTAAAACTCCGCTACACCATGCTGCCCACTTCCACAGCTATCCAGCTGTTATGCTTCTTGTGAAGCACGGAGCGGATCCCAACAAAAGGGATAATCACGGTAGAACTGCGTATGACTTAGCCCTAGCAGCTAGAGCTACAGTCAAAACACACACAAAGAAACGTTCTTCTGCTTTAAACTACCTGGAGAGGGTCACAACTCTCTCGTCTCAAGTTCTTGAGTAATAACTGTATTATTTGCACAGCAGTTCTTTACAGTGCCTCCACACATGAGGCAAATACTGGTTGTTCCGAATTACTTATATTTTATTCAAATTTCTGCGATGGTGTTCTAGTTTTTAGATTTATAACTCACAACAGCAGAGAGGTTGTTTATCTGTCATATCCATATTTTCTATTTGCAAAATACAAAAACCTTTCGTAGAGCGAATCGAATGATTTGCTAATTGCTGAACATGGATTAAGTCCGAGTGTGATTGAGCATACCTATAAAAGCAATGGAACTTGTACTGGCCACTTTATTTCTTTTTCTTCTCGTATTTCTGTCTGGAGCAATTAATTGAAAATGGCACAATTTTATGACAATTATAAACGTATTCATCTTGAGGGTTTGCCAGTTCAGTAAATTCAATAAATATGGACTATTTTGGCTCTGTAGCTTGTATAAAAATATCGCACATGTTTATGTCATTAGAAAAGCGATGTTAAGAAACACACTCAATTAAAGCTTAGCTTTAGAAGGAACGAGCTAGATAGTTGGTAAGTTTAGGGGAGAATACAAATTTTATGCATACCTTCCTATGCCCTGATTGTTTAGTGTGCGTTCAGAGACGAGGGAGCATTTTAAGTTTAACCTTTTTCTTTCTTTAAAAGTAGTTCAAAACGTATCGTTCGAAGGTCCTTTAAATAGCACTAAAATTCATTTAAATTTCATCTAAATCCCCATTTGAAAGGTTTTGATGCTGCAGGCACCCAATTAATTGTATACACCCTGAATCTGTAGGATGCATCCTGTAGCGAACGCTATGTGATTCATTATCTAAAGAGGCATTAACAAGGTAATCTAGGCCTGGGTAGCGAGTGATTTGGTAATACGAAAGGAAATCTAATTAGGGAACAATGTTTTACTTTAATGTTTTTATGCAGTCATACTGAAATACATATTGTTACCTGACTTAATGTTGGACTCCTCCCTGGGGGTAAACATCAATCCAGAACAATAATCACTGAGCAGCCAGGTACATTATGACCAAATACGTTCCCATTTCTTATTCAGTCATACGTTCCAACGTCACGTTCCGGTGCATGCATAGAACCGTGCTGCGCAATTGAAGGATTTGAGAACTTTCCAACGGATAATTATTAGTATAAAAATGTCCGGAATGTTAATGGCATTATTGGTATTCTTACATATACTATCATAACGTCATAAAACAATTGTTTTTTATTTAAAAATTCTAATCTGGTGGGTTTACACAAAACAATCCTCTTTTTAAAAAGCTGTTTATTAGTTTAAATACGCAGTTCATTTTTGTTTATCTAATAACAGCCACAGGGCGGCGCCGTGGCCGAGTGGTTAGACCGCTCGCCTCCCACCGAGGCGGACCGGGTTCAATCCCAGGAACCTGCATGTGGGATTTGTGGTGGACGAAGCGGCGTCTGGGCGGGTTTTCTCCGGGTTCTCCGGTTTCCCCCGCCACTCATTCCACCAACTGTTCCATCATAACCTTTCCTTTCATCCATTTCACCAACATTTCGCTTCATCCACTTCCTTCATCCCATACCAGGCATCGGGCTGATCACCCATCCTGGATGTTCTGTCTGATCCATGAGTGTCTGCTCCTCGACGGGCCTCTGACCACAGGCACCCGCCTGTAAGTCCTGGAGGGTGTAAGTCCTACATAAGAGGAGGGTAAACAGATAATGCATGAATGAATGAATAATAACAGCCACAACTTTCGCTTCCAGTAACTCGTCCCAGAATACCAAACCGGATTTCATTTTGCTTTGCTTAGTTCCACAGAGTATGTTACCGGAGTCTTTCTATAGCGATTGCATTTCGCACAATAGATTACTGTATATATTCATTCCGGTTCTAAATACATTACCAAGAATTAGTCCTTATTATTTTAGTTTAAATATATGGTACGACTGAAATTACCTTACAATGCATAAACATGGGGTATTTCCTTTTGGAGGAACTTTTAGATGTTCAGGGCAGATTATCGGAGTTTACATTTAATTTGTCAGCAGAGTGCACAAAAATGCTATAAGGAGTTTGGAGCCTATCACCGTGGTGCGGCTCCTCATTTAACAAATCAACCACAAATCGTGGTTGGGGCTAGTTATAAAAACTCTCTGCGTTTAATATAAACGTAAACTGATATCAGAAATTATTGTTAAAATACAACTCCTTAAAACTTCTTTAATAACAACATAATTTGAAAACCAAACATTCATATGTAACCTGCCTGCTAAATATCCAACAATGCACCCACATTGACTAATCACAGATGTGAGTGAATGTAGTTTCTGTGTTTGATTCCCGCAATCCCATTGTTATCCTTTGTTGACATGCACAAAAATATTTCCGTTTTTCTTTCGAATGTCACCAATTCCATTTAAATACGATTATCCAAGAGGCGTGGCGTCAGTTCAGAGTTTGGCAGTATTTTTATGGACACACTGCATAATGAGAGGAGGAGGAATCACTCAATTACGTTGAAAAGCTATAGTTCAATAACAATGTACCAGCTGTGTAAACAAGCGCGCATCTATAATACATTGTTCATCTAATCTCGTCAAGCAAGTCAGGAAGGAATACTAACTTCGTATCATATAATTTACATTGCCTTGCTTCAACTACCACTGTTCTCCGAATTGCAGGAATGCTGAACCTTGATATAAGAACTAAAATTGTCTTAATTTTGCCATTAGTTAAATTTTACATATACATGGTTTTGAAAATAAAATATTTCACATCTTGTTGCGTTTTCTAATTGTAATTATTCTGATTTCTGTGTGATTTAATTACATATGTGTCGAATAACGATTTAAGATCAAGAGTCTGTAACAATGACCCGCTAATTCAACAATAAATAGCGAAAACATTAAAATAGAAACTTGTATTTCTAATAAGTTATTTAAGAACCACTAATAAATATGAAAAGGTGCATGTTTACAGATTTACGATATCATTTAGCCCAAGGTTCATTTTCTAATTTAAGCTGTAATAAATTCTGAATATAAAGCGCTTAAATCCCAAATAACGACTTAAACTGAATTATTTTAAGGGGATTTAGGATGATTGGTTTTTACTAAAAATGAAAGGAAATTCCATTGCACACATTGCCATAGTTTCTGCGTGGTCTTATTTTCTATTTCTTGCTGTTTTGAGCATGTTCTAGGTTTCTGTTAGCTATCTGCAACTATTTCTTTTTTGTAACGAATAAGCCATTTTCTTTAGAACCCTTCATACTTGGGACATCAAAACCTTTAACCTTTGCAATTAATGCTTGATATCACTCATTAATTCTGTAGACAATTTTAGCAAGAGTAAATATATATTTTAAATCGTCCCCGTTGGTATAAGAAACACAGCAAAGGAAAACTAGATTAATAGATACATAAAGTATGAATGTATATAGTCCGTCCCGTGCAACGCAAATAGCTGCTCTGTTTGGGCTGAGTGTTTTTTTTTTATCAAATTTATCTAAAAGGGCCGAGGTAATATGACTTTTTTCATGTAAATGCGTTTGTTTGTAAGATGCAAGTGACGTCACCAGTTTTTCAAATAGTGACATATGATTTAGCCAAGAGCGATGAATACCAGAATTAATCAACAGCTTCCATTCTAAACAATTACCCAACTAAAGATGCACCATGTCAGTAAATCGAACTGTAGACAAGGCGTGTGCTATTCGACGTTTATATGAACATGGTCATCAGGTGCAATACCTAAAAGCAAATACTGTGTCAGATGTGTTAATTTTATGTAAATTGTGGATATGGTTTCTCTGGATCACTTGCAGTAATTAAACGAAAAGAAGGATTGGCAAGGCACTTTTTTTCTTGCTTTAAAGTGAAACTTGGTTTTATATCATCCACAGCTGACAATGTACGGCGGAGTGTACAAGACGTGTTGTTAATTTAGAACTATTATTTTGGAAGTCGTTATTTTTGTACAGGAAAGCTTTAAGCTATATTTTAAAACTAATTTTAAAGAAGCCAGGCAGGCAGGTAGGTAGGTAAGTGTGCGTGCATATATATGTATGCGTGCATGTATGTATGTATGTATTCGTGCATGTAAATATTATGTATGTATGCGTGCCTGTATGTATGTATGCGTGCATGTATGTATGCGTGTATGTATGTATCCGTGCATGTATGTATGTATGTATGTATGTATGTATCCGTGCATGTATGTATTTGTGTATGTATGTATGCGTGCATGTATGTATGTGTGCATGTATATATGTATGTATGTGTGTATGTATGCGTGCATGTATATATGTATGTATGTAAGTGTGTATGTATTATGTGTTTATGTATGTATGCGTGCATGTATGTGTGTATGTATGTATGTGTGTATGTATGCATGTATGTATATATGTATGTGTGCATGTATGCGTGCATGCATGTATGTATGTATGTATGTATGTGTGCATGTATCTATGTATGCGTGCATGTATGTATGTGTGTATGTATGTGTGTATACATGTATGTATGTATGTATGCGTGCATGTATGTATGTATGTATGTATGGTGCACATAAGTATGTGGGCTAATTAAGAACGAGAGCATTTCCATGAAAACTCTTCTTACTTACTTTGGCCTCTTGTTCCAAATATGCCAATCTAAATATAATGGTTATGAGGTACACAGAACAAATGGAACATCCTGTATGTAGGGAACATTTCATGGTGATATACTCTTTAGTTCCTGAGGAAATGAGTAATGGACATCACAAATTTAACACTGGTCAAATACGTAGGTTAATCTCTCATTAAGAGTATCAGCCTCGTTCCTAAAGACGTAAAAGAAGTAACAATATGGCCGTGCTGAAAAACTATAGTGTTAAGACAAAACCTAGTTACAAAACCAATTAAATCCTGCAAGAAGTTGTTGTCACAAGCGATATCGGTATTTACGTCTTCTCACAAGCGAAATGGTTCTCTCCAGATGCCTGCAAGTTTACTTAGTAATTTCCAATCCTAAAGGTTCAGTTTACCTACTGTTGTTGATATTTAAATGATTATTAGAGAACCATTCCTGAAGATCCCGAGAATAATGCTGTTCGTAGTTCTTCTCTCCCATTCTCACACTATCTCTGTGTCACACACACCCATACATATTAGAACTTCTATCACCGTTAGAAATTCACATATATCACCATTCATTAAAAAGTGATGCTTACGCTACTTATAATGAATGTTTTACCTCGAAATTGTTTCGGTTTAAGGAGTGGGTGCTTAGTATCATGCAAATGTACAAAAAATAACACATGTTTGTATTATAAATCGTATTAAAATGCTCATATGAAAGTAAACTAATTTCAAACTTTCAAACATATCTTCTCTTTGAATTGATACTCGGATTCTTCGCCGTTTTAAATTTAAGTCCTGCAGACGATAATAGAAGTACAGTATTTGTCTTCCAGTATATGCTGAAGGTCGATCCAAATCATAATTAGTTGTCATTGACACTCAATAATTCCACAACTACATGTAATTTCTGTTTCAGGACTTTTGATATCCATTATTGAAGAAATGTCTCATGAGCCATTAACCTTATATGCTTTACTGTACTCAGATTTAATGTTTTACACATATTTACATTAAAATATGTATGGCAGGCTATCCAAAGGACACATTCTTTAATATGTTTTCTGGCATTAAACTGTTTAGCTAGTTCACATTATAGGAAATCGTTCAGAATGACTCAAAACAGTTTTATATAGATGGTTCAATGTTCGGCAGGGATAAGAAAACTGAAACACTATAACTGCCATGAATTTACGAAAGGAGATAGCAATAACGTGGGGACCAACCTCAGTTAGCAGTGCAGGGGTTCGAAACGTTTAAAATACTGTGAACAACAATTGTACTCTCTGAAGTACAATTGCTGCTGACAGTGCATTTTAATTTTCACAGTAACATTTCAAAATATTGTCTAATAACTTGATTTTACTATATTACCTCTAATACTTAACCTTCAGTAAACAGTATTTTATATTTTTCATTTTAGCTAATCTTTCACACTAATTTAAACTTGTGAGTATTTCTACTGGTTGAAAGTGTGTCTCTTTTTATAACGGGTGAGGCATTTAAAACGGACCAGCTTAATGATAGAAGTGAATCAGTTTTTGTTATGTTTGTTATTTGAAGAAAGTGTTTTCTCGCCGCAAATATATACAATGGGTTTCAATTGTTCTAGGACACTGCGATTGTATTCATCGTTAAAGGAAACCAGAGGGCTATAATAAAACAGATCAACCCATTTAAAAAATGAATTTGATCCCCATATATCCTTCAGCGCTCGACTTAAAAAAAAACCATCAACGTCACATAATGGTCCCCTAAGTTGCGAAGCACTTTTGTCTGAAACATTTTCTTCTATCCTTAAAACTGGTCGTGTCATTAAGAGACGTCCAGATTTGAAAACCTCACTCTGTATAAAAAAAAAAAGACACAACAGAAGTATTACTTAAGGGTGAAAATATATTTTGCATATTACAAAACTTTAGTCATAATAGTTGTGATACCTACATTCTCAAGTTCTGAAGTGATTATAAATTCTTTTTGTTTAAATTATGTTGTATATTGTGTACTTACGTGCGTAAATATTTTGTATCTTAATGTATGTATTATCATATCACTGACTGAATTAATGTAAGCTGCAAGTAAATAAAAAATAAATTATATAACTCAGTATCGCCCTTAGCAACGGATTATTGCTGCGCTCATTACAGTAACCTCAATGGCTCAGAATTGCTTTTATTTTCAGGCAGTAAAGCCACTTGTCGTCGTGCTCTTAGTGTAAAGAAACGGACTATAGGCTATTAAGAAGCATTGGCTAATAGTGTAGCGAGCTCACATGTTTACCTAATGGGCGCGGCATAATGTCCGTTAACAGTTTTTGTTTTAAAGACTAACAGCCACCTGGCCTTCTTTACACATTATTCCACAAGTTATACATTCATACAAAATATATATTACCCAAGTATTTTTGAAACCATTTCTTTACAGCATGTATCCTGATAAAAGGAAGTTTCTAGAAGTACCTATTAGTAAAAATGCGTTGTGCTGTGATCGAAGTTTAAAATCATAATCAGACGTTTCTTTGGCTTCTGCGATCAGCATCTTCAGTAGCATGTCTAGTGACAGTGCACGGAGGAAGTGGGTTTCAGAACATTTATTATCAAATGCACTACTTTTGCCTTATTATGGAGGAAGGTGGGTTGAGGGGAGGGAAGGAAATAGAGCACTCTTGGATGCGTGGTCATATCTAGTTTAATTTACTACATCGTGTCTTTATGTTATTCAGAAGTTTCATGTGTCTAGCTTCTCTCCTGCTAAGCTAAAATATCCTCCAGGTTATCCCAGGAACTTCATATTATCGCCCTTTCGTAAAAGCGTTGGTAGCAAGGGCTAATCGTTCTTTCTGGTTGTATTAACTTGACGTATCATGCTGTTAAGTTCATCTTTCAGTGTATTAAACACGTGTGAATATATTATATTTAAAATTAATAAACTACATTTTAAACATTACATAATTGGTTTCCTGAATAATTTAGTGAATAAGGTTACAACGTAATCGTTAACATTTGTGTGATAAAATGGCAATGCTTAGAGGAATTCGTTTGACCGTTACAGATCAGAGACGTTTTAAAACGCAAATTCAAAACTAGAGCAAGGTTGTGTTGGGATCCCGCGGTCAATCCTCAATACTTCCTTCTTGGACCAACCTTTCCACTACATCACTCCTGCTAAGCGCATTTTTTTTGTTTTGTTTATCTTTAACTGGTTTTTATTCCATCGTGTCATTTTGCTAAAAGTCTTCCGTTTATCATTCGTAGAGTGCACAGATATCTTCGTCAGGTTGAAACTTGGTCTACAAGACGGCGTATCAGTATCAAGACTACAAGATCCCATTCTGTCATTTAATTTAGGGATACTTGCTTCTACCAACCAGAATTATTACTCTTGCCTATGATATCACTTACACTTCTGTGATAAAACGTTTAGCGGCGTGACGCGATCAGTGTTGCAACTAGTTGCACAACTGGCTGAGTGCGCATGCGTTTCTAAGATGCAATACAGAATAAACAAAATCAATCTAATTTTTTAATGACAGTCGTAACGGAGTGTTTTGTTGTTATAATAATTCTGTAGTGTTTTATCATGGCTAGTGCAACTGTATTACGACTGACGATATTAAAGGGACCGCAAATAATGAGGACCATTTTAACCTGAAATGTGATTTTTAGGTTAAATGCAAATACCGTCTGTTGAATGTAATTATTAGGGCTGCGACATCGGAGTCGCTATGTGAAGGAAACCGTAGAATAGGAAGAGAAGGGTGTAGTGATAAGGGCTGACATTGATCGCGCGCGGTACAGTCTATTCAAGAAGAATTACGCATTACGCATGTTTGGAGGATATTTACTTTATTTCTGAAATATTATTTATAACACATAGAGCTAATATAACTGAAAAGACTTTTATTAAATCATTAATGCAAAACTCTACACTACAGTGTGCACATGGATAAGATTCTATGTCAGTTTATTGCAATGAATTACAACCCGTAACATTGTATCCTGTAGTTTATATAACGGAATTTAGGCAGAAATAAATACCGCGCATAATTCTTCATTAAACGCTTGATTTGATAAAAGTGACTCTTGCTGTAGCAGTTTATCCTCACATTTTGCAATACAACGCTTCCAGGCTTCTGTGTTGACAGCTCTTCACATTACTCGTTCTACTATGCGCAGAAGCAATTTTGCCATTGCACGATTTGCAATGAAGGTTTTCATTAATAATAGAGAAAACATTACTCCAATATATAGTTTTACAACGTTGTGGACTTTCGTACCCTTTTCTTTGGCGTTTCGTCTACGTCAACACTGCGCGTCAATACGCTTGACTCCACTGTAGCTGTGACCCTCTCATTGTAAACAGGACGCCTCTAAACAAACGTAACGACTCTGATGTCGCAGCCCTAGTAATTATGTAAGAACATTACGGAAAAACCGTATGTATTACAGAGAAGCAGAAAGCTGCTACAAAGAAACGAGAAGAGCAATTGAAGAATTTGACACTATTGGTTAAACAGAAGATAAATACCGAGAAATTAATGTATGAAGTTCAGAAAAATAAAGTTTTTCTGTCTTCTTAGAATATATTTCAAGGCTGCTGTTCTAACGGGTATTTAGTCCTCTACTTAGCCTAGGCACTAACAAGGGGTTAGTGCCTTTATGCTCTTCACCTTTTCTTTATAATTAAGACAAGACGAATTGGCTCCACACTACTCGACGCCATTTTTGACTCAGAAATACTATAGTTGATCACTTAGTTGCAGCGCTCAAGATTGTTTGTTACATGACTAGTTGATCAACCAGTTGTTCAGTTGTACACGGCTAATAGCGATCTTAGGCCTTTAGATAGTAAACTCACCTATAGGTAAACATACATTGATCCTGTACTCGCCAAAGCACATATGAACCACCGACTGTCCATCTATTTCGCATTTAAAAGTGTTACTTCCTTCAGAGAATAGAGTCCTACTACAAACTCGTCTGCTCAGCACCGCTGAATACGTGCAGGGACTCGCCGCCAAATCACGAATTTTAAAAATCAAAAGAGCGCAAAATAGAGCAGCGAAAATTCTCATCAATCCTTATTGTGGACACGCGTAACTCAATTCTATAAAGATCTGGGACTGGACGCCGATAATGCTATTCTTCGACGCATGGCCTGTCTTTCTGAATGTTATCTTCTCAACCCTACAATCCGCTTCTCAGTGACCTGGGCCATTACACAGCTCACGGGATTCACAGATGATCGAAAATCATATTATAAAATTAACCATATACTCAAATTCACTTTTGATCTCTTCTTCCTCTTAAAACCTGTTTTTACAAAACAGTAAACTTGGCCGTGACAAGACAGTGCAAACGCTAGAAGGGTTGCGATACGTGAAATACAAATCGTGTACCGTAGAGTTGAGATAGTCCAATCATTGTTATGGTGTGATATGGTATCTACGTGGTAAAGGGATGTTTTCTCTCCTGAGAAAATAGGCATAATGGACACGGAAGTGGGAAGAGATGATAAAGTTGAGAGAAGCGGATATCTTTGGCGCAAAGATGTCAGCTTAGAAATTTGTAATTTTATGTCTTATCAACTTCAAATGAATATGATCTTTTATTTCTTTGATCCACGTTAATTTCGCAGTAAAATGCCACTAATGCAATGCATCCGGGAAAGATGATATACATACTCGTATGGGAGCTTTTCATAAATTAAACCTGTGCTTCCCAAACCTTCCCATCGGGGACTCCCGTTTGGAGTTCTACAACTCCCAGCAGCCCGTTAATATTACGTTTGTTTAGACAGACGTTGTGATCAAGTGGTCAGCGTTCGGGCTTCTGAACCTAGATGTCCCAACTTCGATTTCAGTATAGGGCGAGGGAACTTGTCTATCATTATAATCCTTCCCTATCTTCCGCCGAGCGAGTGGGAGTGAGCGAGTTTATTTCAAATTAAAAATTATTAGAAACTCTAAGTTAAGAACTTTTAGTCAGTGATCCGTTTCTTAAGCCAAAGCGCCTGAAATAACTATTAAACGGGCTATACAAATGAAAAGACCTTTTGTATGTTTTCAAAACCATATTTGAGAATATTTTTGAAACTTCGCAATATAACAATAACCCATTTTAACACGAAGGAACTAAATTAAATTAAATCTGAATATCGTACCTCGGCATCTAGTTATCTATACCGGGGTATATATTCACATTTAATAATTTATTTCCAATAAAATAATACATTTATCAATTATAATTACATAATTCTTTGTTTCAGATTTATACTACAACTACTAACTACGTCTAAATAGTCTACCAGTATTTATAATCGGTAACCAGCTACCTAAACAACACACACATATATATATATATATATACACACTAAATACTAATTAATATCAATTACTAGAAGCACTGGTATCCTGCACTATAATCTTTAATAAGTTTATTCAAATATTTGATTAAGTACTCAAAGTATCAAAAAATTTGTTCTTTTTGCAATCAATTCACACTTAAAAATAAAACTTTAATTAATAAATATATCCACTATTTAGTTTATTGATAGTAAAGAGGCCAGGCACGACCATGCATTTCTTCTACTCCGTCGCCTAAATTAATACTCCATCCTTCATTCCTCTCATCTGCTGTAACCTCTCCTCCAACTATACCGGCACCATCTTCCCATCTCACCTCTAATATTAACGCCATCCTGCTTCTATCTCTCCATTCTTGTCTGCCCACAAATACCACATAATATTGTCATCTATTAAAATTTTCTATCTCTGTATTAATCACTTCAGTTTATTATTCATTGCCTATTTCATTCGTTAGGGTCTTTAAGTTTGCATTAGAATTTATATTTAATGAGTGTTGTAGTATTCTCAAAGACCTTCTTATTTCTTGAGACTGATCATTTTCAGGTTCAATGTTTTGTTGTGGAATTAAATCTTCTTCCCATGCAGTTTGCTTATGAAGTTAGTTGGTTTTTGTAAGTTATTTATTAAATCAGGACTCCTTATAATATCATACAAGTACTTGCCTTCTAAAAGTTTTCGATCTTCTAAGTTCAATTGGCCATATTTATTGTATTCAAATACCGCATGCTCTGGAGTTCAACTTTACAAAAATCACAAATATCATTTATTGTTTTCTTAATTTTATACCAATTATGTTTTAGAAGCCCCGTGACCTGTTAAGAAATGCACTAAACCTTTTATTGGTAAAATGTGTTTTAATCGCAATCTTTCGTTAACATTGTTGAAAAATCCATGTTCTTCGTCCTGCTTCCATTTGTTCCCATTCATGTTGACATTGTAATTTTAAACTTCCTTTTATTTCTAATACACTATTACATCTTCTTCCAATTATTTTATTTACCATTTTGAAGTGGTATATTTGTTATTAGTTGGTAGTTGGAAGATTCTTCATGTTTATATGCCCCATGTATGGAAGCCAATTTGTCGCAGTCACTTCGTGTTATCTTATTGCTGGGCGCCTGTTATTGTTTTATTATTTTGCATTTTGGGTTCATTGTGCTCCGGCTAGCTATTATTTCTCGGTCGAGCACATCTCTTGAATAGGTGTGTAAACGGAAATTATTTGTTACTCAAAGATAACACTGAGGCTGTTTTACCTCGAAATTGTTTCGATTTAAGGAGGGGTGCTTAGTATCATGCAACATACAAAAAACAACAAACGTTTGCATTATAAATCGTATTAAAGAACTCACACGGAAGTAAACTAATTCCAAACTATCAAACATATCTTCTCTTTGAATTGATGTTCGAAGCTTCGCCGTTTTAAATTTAAGTCCTGCAGACGATAATTAATATGTATTTATCTTCTAGTATATGCTGAATCACGATCCAAATCATAACTACAAGTTCTCATTGACACTCAACAGTTCCACAACTACATGTAATTTCTGTTTCAGCACTTTTTATATCTATTATTGAAGAAATCTCTCATTACGCATTCACATTATATGCTTTACTGTACTCAGATTAAATGCTTTACAAATACAGACATGTAAATATAAATGGAAAGTTATCCTAAGGATATATTCTTTAATATATTTTCTTGCATTAAACTATTTAGTTAGCTCACACTATGGGAAACCGTTCAGAATGGCTCAAAACAGTTTTTTTTATATATGGTTCAGTGTTCCGCGGAGATAACAACACTGAACACTATAATTCCCATTAATTTACGAAAGAAGATAGCAATAACGTGGAGACCAGCCTCAGTTAGCAGTGCATGGGTTCGAAAAGTTTAAATACTCTCAGTGCATCATTTTTCCAGTAACATTTCAAAATATTGTCTAATGACTTTTAATTACTGCAGTATCTATTATACTTAACCTTCAGTAGACAGTATTTTATATCCTTTATTTTATACTAATTTAAACTTGCAGGTATTTCTGATTGAAGGTTTGTCTGTTTTCATACCGGGTGAGGCATTTAAAACAGACCAGCTTAATGATGTAAGGGAATCAGTTACTATTATGTTCTGTTATTTTAAGAAAAGTGTTTTCTCGCCGCTAATGTTCAGTGAGCTTTAATTGCTCGCGAACATTGCGATTGCATTCATCGTTAAAGGAAATCAGAGAGTATAATGAAACATATCATCCCATTTAAAAAAAATGAATTTGATCCCCATATATCCTTCAGCTTTCGGTTAGAAAAAACTATCAACATCACATAATGGTCCCCTAAGTCGCGAAACAGTTTTGTCTGAAACATTTTCTTCTAAAACTGGTCGTATCATTAAGAGACGGCCACTTTTGAATGCCTTGCTCTGTATAAAAAGGATAGAGCAAAAGTATTATTACTTAAGGATGAAAATGTATTTTACATATTACAAAACTTTTGTGATACGTTCTCATGTTCTGAACTGATTATAAGCTCTTTTTGTTTAAATTGTGTTGTTGTATATTTTGTATCTTAATGTATGCATTACCACTGACTGAACTAATGTAAGCTGCAAGTAAATAAAACATAAATTACATATCTCAGTATCGCCCTTAGCAACGGATTATTGCTGCGCTCATTACAGTAACCTCAAAGGCTCAGAATTGCTTTTATTTTCAGGCAGTAAAGCCACTTGTCGTGCTCTTGGTGTAAAGAAATAGACTATATGCTATTAAGAAGCACTAGCTAAGAGTGTAGCGAGCTCTCATGTTTACCTAATGAGCGCGGCGTAATGTCCGTTAACCTGATTTTTTTTTAAAATAAACAACAACAAAAACTTTTAGACACTTGACAGTCACCTGGTCTTCTATACACATTATTCTACAAGTTATACATTCATACAAAATATATATTACCCAAGTATCTTTTGAAACCATTTCTTTACAGCATGTATCCTGCTAAAAGGAAGTGTCTGGAAATATGTACCTATTAGCAAAAATGCTGTTGTGCTGTGGTCGAAGTTTAAAATCATAATACGACGTTTCTTTGGCTTCTGTGATCAGCATCTTCAGTAGCATGTCTAGTGGCAGTGCACCGACAAGATGTGTTTCAGAACATTTATTATCAAATGCATTACTTTTGCCTTATTATGGCGGAAGACGGGTTGAGGGGTGGGAAGGAAATACAGCACTCTTGGACGAGTGGTCATATCTAGTTATACCGGTATACAAGTTTAATTCACTACATCTTATTGTTATTCAGAAGTTTCATATGTGTAGCTTCTCTCCTGCTAAGCTAAACTATCATCCAGGTTATACCAGAAACTTCATATTGTCGCCCTTTCGTAAAAGCGTTGGCAGCAATGCCTGATCGTTCTTTTTGGCTGTATTAACCTGACGTATCATCTGCGTTCATCAATACTGTTACATGTTGGTGAAGGTCAAAAGGTTACCAAAAATTATTAATTAAATCACCCCAACACGCACATGCGGGGGCAACTCGCTGGCGGCAAAAAGTCCCAGACCTAGGTGTGCAGATTAAAGGGGAAGGCGTGGGTTTTATATTACACCGAAAGATTACATAAGACACATTACTTTCACATACATTGGATTTATTCACAAAAGTTTGGCAACTGTACATAATGAACAAAGGAAACAGGGTGAAGGGAGATGCCACTAGACCGTAGACCGCTCACACACATATGGCTCCAACGGCCTCTTCCACGTCCATGTAGCTTATGTCAACTTAGAATTTTGTGATAATTATTTCTTATCAAAGTCAAATGAGTATGATTTTTACTTCTCTGATCCATGCTAATTTCATGGTAAAATGTCACTAATGCAATGCATCCGTGAAAGGTGATATGTCGTATGTGAATTTTTCATAAATTAAACCAGTGCTTAACAAAAACCTTTCCATCCGGGAATCCCGTTTGGAGTCTCACAATTCCCAGCAAACATTTTAGACAGACTCTGTAGTCAAGTGGTCAGCGTTCTGACTTCTCAACCTAGAGGTCCCAACTTCGATTCCTGTATGGAGCGTGGGAATTTGTCTTTAATTAGAGTCCTTCCCTATCTTCCGCCGAGTTTGGAAGTATTCTATTGGGAGCGACTGTGAGTGTGTTTCGAATTAAAAATTATTAGAAACCCTAAATTAAGGAACCTTTAGTCAAGGAGTTGTTTCTCAAGTAACCCCCCCCCCGAGAGAACTATCAAAGGAGCTATACAAATGAAAAATATCTTTTGTATGTTTCCAAAACCATATTTGAGAATATGTTTGAAACTTCACAATATAAGACTAACCACTTTTAACACGAAGGAACTATAGCATGTGATGCTGAAACCAGAATGTAATTTGAAGCACATAAAAATAGTTATACCTTAACAGTTTGCAATGCAACTCTGTTGCTGCGAATCGCACGTGTTCGTGTGAATTCTTAAACATAGAACTGAACTAATTATGTAACTTTAATTCGACTAATCTACAAGAAGCAGTTTAAAACAATTTCGATTAACAATAATAGTATTCTTCTCAGTTTTGGCATCTTTTTATGTTTGCTTGTTTTGCTTTTAATCATCTTGTATAGCAAGATCCGCTCGTGACTTTTGAAATCTCAGTAAATATTAGGAAAATTATTCATAGCATGCTTAGAACATTTGCTTAAGGGTAGATTGAAAGCCTTACCCGGTCATGCTAAATCTTATTTACTCATACCCATTATCTCATAAACTATTGGAGATATCAAACTGAAATTTTTACAGAATGTTCACTTATTTAATTTTATCCCATAACTTACTTTATTAAGGTAGCTGAGTAGAATTGTTAAATTATTATACCACATTTTGATTAAAATTTATCAGCTATTATTTTTTAAAATAACCACCCAAGTTATTTACGTAACCATCCAAGCTATTTACCCCAAAATAGATCCACAACAGCCACATGGAGGTTGGTTTTGCCATACTTAAATTTAATTCTGCATCTTCAGTCGTTTTTCAGAAAACGGATAATTTATACCAGACAAGGTCATTCACAGAGAAAGGTGTTCAAAACAAAAATAAAGGATACCACATGGGTTGTGCCATGCTTAACGTTAGTACCCATTTAAAGAGCAAACCTTCCTCAAATAAATGGGCTACCGTTTATCTCTCTACTCCAAAGTGTGTAGGAGTTATTATTTTCTATGAAGTGGTGCAGAAGTCACAGTAAAAAATACAATATGATTTGTATAAATGCATTTGAAGAAAAGTGTTTCTTATACAATGATAAACTGTTTATCCAATTAAAGAGGAAATTACAATTAATAGTAAGATTGAACAAAAATAATTAAAAATGTATTTTTTAGCGATCCTCATTGTTTAGTGTCCCCTTATAATAAATTGCAAATTATAACGAGATCCTAATTTTTATAAAATGTTCATTACGGTTTTCAAATGTTTTGAAGTTCTTTGAGAAACACGTACGCCTAATTCCACTTTGATGTCACATATAGTATTTAGTACAGTTTATGGCTGAACATTCCAGGAATAGCGTTATTGAGGCCAACCTGCAAGTTATTTTCGCGCCCATCTTAAGGTTATATTAATGTTTAAGCAAACTTTAGAGAAAAAAGCATTATGTAAAGCAATGCTTTCAGTTGTAGAAATTCCCAGAAAATCCTTGTTTCTTTAGCCAGCTTTAATTTGAATCATATTTACCAATTTTAAAATAGCTGTTGTCGCCCTCATGCATAACAAACATTCTGGTTAAAACAGAACTTTGATAGTAAGTTCGTCGAGAAAAACGGCTAAATTAAATTATAAACAAAAAAGGTAAAGGATTTGATGCGAAAACTCGTACCACTTTGTCTACCCATAACATATTTACATATAATGTTATACATCATTGTAATCATGTGGAATGTGAGTTGGAATATGACTGACTTTGTTCAACTCTGCCCGCTAGAGACACGGAGTAGCAGTAGAGACGGGGAATTTTCTAGCTAGAACGGGGAAAAAGTAAATTACGTAGGAAAATGCCACATGATGAACCAAATTGGCCTATCAGATGTTAGCTTAGACACGTAATGGTAGACCCCGCGAAATATTAACTAATCATAAGGCAGTGACTTCATGTATTGAGTGGGGATGGAAGTGTGTAAACGGTACGTGTTCGCTACAAAATTCACACATTCGCTATGTAGACACAGCATCAAAGTCAGTCGCTTGAGATAAAAAGTTGACGCGCAAACCGTGCCTGAGATAAAGAGGTTCATTCCGAGGGAAGTTGGGTATTTACAAGAAAATGTCGAAGTAAATGCCGATGAAGTTTATTTTTGAACCGCGAAGGTACAAGTTATTGCACAAACGGGAATTATTGATTGTCGCCCGTATGAACATTGAGACAGTAACTATGGTTATATATGCCATATATATAATAATGTGAATTATAATGTGAAACGGTATTAATAAGAAAAATACTTGTTGTATAAATAGAAGTTAAGGCATAAGTTTTATGTAAGTGCAAGTGTAACTGGAGCTGTGGAATTCTTGTTAAAAGCCGACAAACATATCTTTGTGTTAGAATTAGAGCCCAGGCAAAAAGGACTTGTACGGGAAGGTCATAAAAGCCAGACCTTGAGTCTTTGTGAAATAGAAAATGCAACAAGCGAACACAACATATGTTTGTAGAGAGGCCACATGCTTGCAAACGTAGAACAACAGCCGGGTAAGTCTGCTGGAAAGTTCCAAGCTGAACGAAGACAGACAATGAAATTTTAAGGAAGAATATGTTTAAAATCTTTAAGGGAAGAAATGTTAATTCTAGCGTCTCCATCAGCCAGGGCGGTTGAGTATAAAGTGCTGCGATGTGAATAAGATACATGTAAGCTCTCAGAAGCAGACGATATTATTTACTTCTTATAATGTAGTAGTAACGGTGAAAGGTTATCGATTTAAAGGTCTATAGGAACGTGTGTTAAATACTACAATTATTTCTAGAGCACGTATAAAATACTTGATTGCTCAGCGACCGCAAGTTTGGCTTACGAAC
Source organism: Deroplatys truncata (assembly GCA_030765065.1). Classification (NCBI taxonomy): domain Eukaryota; kingdom Metazoa; phylum Arthropoda; class Insecta; order Mantodea; family Mantidae; genus Deroplatys; species Deroplatys truncata. The sequence goes on along the minus strand of CM060978.1, from coordinate 210,751,944 downwards.
GTAATAGGGCTCGACCGTTCTACAGCTCCAACTAACTTAAGAACTGTGTAGATTGTTACTAAGACAGTAAATGCGTGTGCCATTAAAGCATAGTGCTCTTCATTAACTTAATCTATTGTTAGAGTTGTTACTTATTACCTTCCTTCCCGTATCACACCCTGCAAAGATATACATGCTCTACCAGAAACCCAAATAACAGCAACCGTGGCAAGAAATAAAGATAAACTTTAAGAGTAACAACTAAAACACAAGTTAATTATCAGTATCACCAGAGTTCATATATTAAATCATATATTAATATATCGGACATACTGCGAGTTATGCTCGCCCTCCACGAGTATACCGCAATATCAGTTCGTCGAAGAGTTATCGTTGCTGACGCGTAGTACGAAATGAAGAAGAATCACGTGATTCGCCAACAAATAATAAGTTTTCGAGTGACCAGGAATACTTACGGTGTGAAAAACGTAATAGTGAATAAATTCCATCTTAAGCAAACTTGCAGTGCCTTCTAAATCACTCTGAATTTCCTTTTCCCACATCGAGATCTACAACGCCCATCCTTTCCTTGTTCCTCCGCTGAGACATAACTGAGTAGGAGCTAAACAGAAACTACGTACAAAAATCATAACTCATAGTTCAACGGAGAAGGCAGAGGAAGAAGAAGCAACATCGAGAGGACCTCCAAACAGGTACGTGGCCATCATAAGTTAACCATTATCTCTTCGCCACCTATGAGACACTTCTACGCTTTGTTGTGCCCCGCCAGTAACAGCCGCGCACGGAACCAACCGTGTTGCTTTTAGGTGTACTTCTGCGAGAGGCTGCCGACGTACAGCGCCAAAAGATGTTCTTATATTCACGTAACATTTTTGCCTAGGAATAATATTAAATAAAGGAATGCATGAATATTAAATAAACATGAAGAGAAATGTTTAGCCTTGGAAACGGGACAGGCTCTTGCGTTGGGAAGAAAAAAATCTTATGTGTTACACTCACATGACTTTCTCTACTCTTGTACAAACTATTTTTACAAACGCTTATTCTCCATATGCTTCATGTTAATGAGATATCGAGATGTTAATCTTATTGCTAATTTTCTTGTAGATGCAAGGGGAATTGGTAGGCTTTAAGCGATAGTCAAATATTTTAAGAGCTGGTTGTTATGTAGAGTATTCCATTCTCTTTGCATTACCAGGACAAAAAAAATGAATAGCGAATTTGAGAAAAAGTATAAGTACTGGAAAATTTAAGGGAATAACAAGCAATATCTCGAAAATGGTTCACTCAACAAAAAATGTAATGACATAAATTGTGTATTTTAACGCGATCTACATTTTTTGTGTAGTAAAATTTTGTCTATCTCTTATGGTTTACCAGTTATGCAAAAGTCGTTCACAATGAAGAATACTTTCGGAGACATTCCCAGAAAATTCGAGATATACATTTCATTTCTCGTGAAAATATCATAAACATATCATATTTTAATCAAAATCGTTAGAGCCGTTTTTGAGAAAATTAAAATTGTTGAAAAATGTTCCATGCTGTTCACAGACATACACACGGACATGTTTCCAAAAATGCTTTTTTTGGATTCAGGGGGCCTCAAAACATGTATTTACGATGAAATCTCGGTATCGAATTTTTGGGTGGAATACAATACTTCCCCTGCTTATTATACGTAGTAGAGAAAGTAATAAGAATCAAGATTTTCAAGCAGGTCCTGAGATGGCGTATCCACTTGGAGAAGTGTAAACATACTAAATGCAATATTTCGAAAACGGCTGAGGTCGCACATAATCCGTACAAATTATAAGTGTGCATTTCATTAACTATGCAAATATCTAAAACAGTCGCATTTTAAACAAAATCGACAGAACCATTTTAGAGAAAATAAAGAAAAAATTATGTAAATCATAAATTGGGATGGGAGGATTTTCTTAAATAATCTTCGTGTCTTCATAATCTTGGAATGTGCTCAAATCAAGATTCCAAGTGTTGTATTTATCCAACTTTTATTTTAGATTTACACTGATCTCCCCCTCTCTTTTTATTCCCTTTCACGTAAGCACACAATGACCTTTTCCCAAAAGTGATTTTGGGAGTTCAGTGTACCTAAAATCACTTGTTTTTGTGAAATACCGATATCGCATTTTGAGATAGAATACAATACTTCCTCTATCTGCTACCTTGGTAGGTGGCAAAGAAAAGCATTTCTGCACCTTATAAATAAAAAATGACCTTGCAGCTGCGGCTATCTTAAAGTTTGTTAGCCCCACGTTTGGGAGCCAGTTTGCGGCGATCACCTCCTCATCCGTTGCTGTTAGGCTTACCTTGATGCTTCTCCCGTTGCTTCCAGAAGTTCTCAGCGTGTTGGTTCTCTTCAATTTATCCTCGGCTAGCTGCAGTAATTTTTCTTAATCTATATGGGAGCATGGACTTATCCTCGGTAAAGGAAAACGTAGATCTCGGGTGGTGATATAGGAAGACATAGACTTGCTTTGTTTATGAAAAGATGACACTGCCGTTTCTTTTTATTTAATTAACCCTCGTAGTATACAAAACTGGTATTGCCGCTGTAAAATACTGTCCACCGCTGTTAAACTATGGCGTGGATATGGCACGAAATATAACAATTCTTATTGTCGCTTTCAGAGTAGCGGATCTTAGGTGTGTTGCTAAAACTATTTTGATTCCCTGTTTTGGCGCGATATCTCACACATCCTGCAGCATCTCTCCCTGACCACACATGACATAAACTGTCCCGAATTTTCCCCAAACAGATCCATTTATAGTCTCAGGCTTCTGAGGTTGCTTCCTTTCCTATTGGTCCATTTTTAGCGCGACTCGACGCGTCTAACTATTTCGAATAAACTTTCAGGGATCTCATTGGTCCAAATTTAATATAAATCGCGGCTTTTCCTACATCTACCGTTAGGTTGTCTTTCTCGCTCTCTTGGTCACGGCGAATTATCAAATAATGGGACAAAGGCTCTACACCCTCGCTGTAGGAATAATAGCACTGCGACCGAAGAGAGGTAATAAAACTAGGTTTTCTGCCTTCGAAAGCACTATTCCTGTAGCTAAAACTTTCCCTCGTGGACAGTATTTTAACATAGCGCTTAAAGTATTTACATTAAACCATTTATAACTCTACTAATATTGGTAACCTAGATAGATACATAATGTTAAATCACCCTTCTTAAAATATACAAGCAGTATGAGAAAAAGATATTTACATAGTACGATTTAACATCAATAAAAGTTAATTAATAAATTATCTATAATTATGGTTCTCGGACTCGGCCTAAAGTTGCCGTTTCACAGCAACATACGAAAGTAAAGGCAAGGCACATATTACGGAGGGACTCCCGGAACCGGGGCAGAGCATCGCAAATAGGCCGTAACAGTCCTTTTTGCCTTGAAGTCTGGGAGGGAGGTATGAGGTGAGAGATCCGGAGGCGCTGCGCGCAAGCATGCATAGGATCCCTGACGTTTTCAGATCGAATATATCTGACGCCGCTCTAGCCCGCCCACAAGCTCCTCATCCGGGGTCCTTGGAAGGGGAGCGCTCCAAGAGCACCCGAAGGCGGCACATATCTGAGTAGTCCGACCGACGAAGGGAGAAAGCTTTACAAAGCACATTTCCACCGCCCAGCCGCAACGCCTTCGCCTGGCTCTATAACTTATGTTATTGATTAAAAGATCATATACCAGATGTTAAAAAGAAGTATCCATATTTTGAGAGGCTGTAGTATGGGCCAAAACAAGACAAAATATACAATAAACATGGATCTAAAATGCATATCTTGCGCTATGAACGCTCATTACTGCAAAACATCTCTTATACTACAAGCTCTTTGCTATTACGCGTGACCTACGAATGCAGTAAACAAATGAGGACACATTACTGTGAAACAGCATAGCTTCCAGCGTAATCCACTTGCAATTACATATGACGTGTAACTATTGCACCTTCGCTAAAGGAGGTGCTCAATATGGTGTGCATTCATATTAAGGCATACTAAAAGTCTTTCCATGTAAAGGGTACTTTAGGGTGAGGGCATTTTCTTGAAAATCTTCGTATTGCATCTTCAACTCTTCAACTTAAATACCAAGTTTCGCATTTACAGACTTTTCTGGATTATACTGTTCACACATCTTGTTCCAAAAAATTATTTTTTTCGGTTAAGACGGCCTCAAAACATTATTTCCGTTGAAAACTCGACCATGAATTTTTGGAGTGGCCCTTCCTCTACTTACTATAAGTAGCAGTAGAGAAAGTAAACATGACATTAAAACGTCAAACCAATATCTACGTAAATCTTGGAAATGCCCAAGGCTACAAAAAAGTTATTTGAAATAAACTGTATGTTTTAATGAGATCTAAACTTTTTGTGGAGAATGTTTTTGCCTATATGGTTCATGACACAAAATTATAAAAAATCCATTTCATATGAGGGTTTCTCATGCTACAACTATTTGCAGAAAATTCGAGCTATACATTTTATATATCATGTAAATAACCTAAACATATGGCAACATAATGAAGGTCATTAGAGCCATTTTTGAAAAATAGAACATAACGAACAATGTAAAGTTTTAGTTTGGTATGGGGAACCGAGCGAAATGGCTCAGGCGATAACGTCAGTGGCCCGCATTCGGGATATCCCGGGCTCGATCCCCGGCAAACGCCCAATCTTACCTATGGGATTTTCCCGAGTCGTCGGGTGAATGTTGGAGTGGTTTCTTTATCCCCCGAATTTCCTATCCCTCCGATCATTTCATTTATCCTTCACCCCGTTTTATTTTTCTCAGGGTAAGAAGTATTGGCGATGGTGTCTCAATGCAGCGTGGCAAGGAAAAAGGATGCTCTATGAACTTTCTCTGTATCTCGGCTTCGGTTGGTTTACTGAGGTATAAGGACCACCCCTTAGGGGCGTTGAACCCTGTGTGGGGCGTTATACCTGGTCTTCCTGTCCGACTGCCCGGGCGACTCCGCCTGGAAATTGTAGGGACCATGTCATTACTATGCCGTCGCTCCTGTTTCCGACCACCCGGTGTCTTCTTTCACCTCACCCTTCCTTCCTGGGGGCACCACCTCCTCATTCCTGGATCGGTGCCGATACCCTCCGTTTCACAATCCCACCGGAGGGGGGGGGACTTGTTTGAAATCTTCGTATCGCATTCTTGGAGAATACTGCTTAAATATCAAGCTTGTATTTATACAACATTTAGTTTTCGAGCTATGCTGCTCTCTCTCTCTCTCTCTCACACACACACACACACACGTAACAAAGCCTTTTCTAAAAATGTTTTTGACTTCTCCACCACCTATAGTAAGAAACAGGAAGTATAGTATTCCACCCAAAACTCAATATCCAGATTTGACACATACAGCCCAAAACTCCACATGTACTTATGCATTATTTTTTGCTTTATTTGATATGTGCATGAACAATGATATTATCATCTTGTTAGTTATTAATATTTTTATGTTCATCTAAGTTGTTTCCATATACAAGATGCTCCTAGCCTGACTCGTTTAGTCATGTAAAAAATATGTTTTTGGAAGAATTTTGTTCGGTTTATAGCCCAAGAACCCTGCAACGTTTTGTTAGATCTAGCGAGGGGAAATTTCTATTTATCTTTTGTCAACCAAGGACAGACTCCGTAGTAGGAGGAGGAGTAGAGACAAGCCAATACAACGGAAACTCGCCGCTTGACGTAAGAAAATGTATTATGTGACTCGCAGTAGTGACCTATAACATGACAGAATTTAGAAGCTATGCATTCAAGCGCGGGAAAAGTGGATTAGTTATAGGCGCAGAGTAGGGGCACATTGCATATAAGCCCGTGTAATTTTGAACTCGGGGCACACACTCGCAATGTCACGGATGTGAAATCCACGCTCCACGACGTTGTTTGCGCCAAAACAATGTGGTGTCAAAGTGTTATAGTTGCGGGATGTTAAGTGCTTAAAAGCATAAAAGTAGCCGAAGTCAGTTACCAGCTAAAGTTGGAATATGTATAAATGACGCCGAAATATATCGCCCGTGAGGCATAGACATTCCGCGAAGTTTACAAATGTAACTTTTAGAAAACAAGCGCGAGTGAGCAGTGTGGTACGAAGTTAAATAACGGCGAATTTTGATGAGGAACTTTCGCGAAAACAATACGGGGCATATTTATAAAGTAACAACTGACAATTTTTTAAAAAATAGAAAATATTATTTCCCAAATACCTTATCATTTATTACCTTACACTATACATTACTTCTTCACATAATCACTCAACATAATCAGGCACTTGTCATAACGGGAAACCAGTTTTTGCATGCCTTTTTCAAAGATAGATGCCACTATGATGAAAGTCGGCTCTTTTTGTTTTACAGCATCATCATTGTTGAACTGTTTTCTATCAAGGAATTTATTCAGACGAAAAAAAGATGTAAATCGCTTGGTGCCAAATCCAGACTGCAGGGAGGGTCGTCGAATTGTTCCCAACTAAATGATGTGATCAAATTTGAGCTTGTTTGGCTGTGTGTGGCCGGGCATTATCACTCATTATTGTTTTTCCGTAAACCTCACACAACTAGCGATGAATGTTGGGAGATGGCGTGCTATATCACTGGCGGCCCAACCGAGCTTATCGCTGTCTTTCCTTTGCTTTAACGGACGTAAATGACGTATCTACTTCCGTCGCTGTGAAAGCAGGTGGGGGAGGGACATTCAAGAGACAAGTAGTAGTGGTAGCATTTATTAACTTCACACTACACTAATTGCTACACAGTCGTATGGGTCAAAAGACCGTACATGCTCTCTGAAAAAATATTTTATTTGGTAATCCAAACACATACAACAAAAAATACTGTTATCACACAAACATATAAATGCAGTATCTCTTAGTACAAATAATTCCATTAAACAGGTGCCCAAGCTTAGCCAGTAATGGCAGTTTAGAATCAAGTCACAGAATGATGTCCTCCCATGTGTTGAAAGCCAAAAATGCCTCTGGTAATGATCTTTCCTAGCACCCTCCGTCTGCATGCGTGCTGCGAAAATATGTATCCAATCTTCCTGTTCTCCGCATAATGGGCAAACCCTTCTACCGGCATCGTCAAAAATCTTACGAGCTTTCCACTCTTCCAACCAAAGTCCCGTCGGAGCTTTCCACCCTTCCAACCAAAGTCCAACCAAAGTCGGTCCCATACTCAATTCCAAAATATGTGTTTCCTTACCTCACCAAGGTTTTTTTTCATTTTGTAGCTCCAATGATGATATTTTTTCCGCATTCAAAGTCTATTTCCTACCTGTTTATACAATACAGTCATCTTTTGACTATTTTTACACCATGTCTGCTTACATGCTTTGTAATGTCTTTACTGACATATCTGGTAATCAGGTTAATGTCCTCAGTATTTTAGAAAGTTGTCCAATCCCTTTCAGTTTCATAAACTCCTTCTTGTTGCGCTACTTTCCGCTCATGTTGAACCTTATTCCTAAGTAATCGAAATGATTAACATTTTTAATTTCTTCCTCCCGAAAGTGTGTCAGAGCACCGCACGCTGGACAACACGCTGGCTTATGCTTTTACAGTGATCACCGGGAGGAAGGGAGGGATGAGGGAAGAGATGTCCCCTATGGCACCAGATCCGGATGGCGATGGGCGCAATCACAGACGGAAACCCTAATGTTTCCAAATTGAACGCCTTCACCTTCGTCCGAGCCTATTCTATTAGGCTCCGAGCCTCTGGGGATCCCCCGAAGGTGCTCTCGCACGAGTTTCAGCCAAGCAGTCCCTCGACGACGTCAGAATGAAACTTCCACAGAGAGCACAGCCACCGTCCAGCTGCAAGCTGTCGAACACCGTCGCCTGGACATACAACCCTCAAACAGATGACAAGGAAGATGATGGTACAGGAAATGCAGGCCAGGAGAGTCGTGGTAAAGATGAACCAACCTAGCATACGCGGCGCCACCTCGCTGCATGGTAATACAGAGTGAGCCAAAAAATTCCGAACCGGCTGCGAGGTGTTTTTCCTGCCCGCGTCCTCGGCGCTCGTTGCCGTCTGCAGCTATCATAGAAAGGCGCGGATGAAACCATACAGCATTTTAAAACCACTTTTAAAGGCTATAGTTTCCAACTTAACGAAAGGAGATGCTGAAACTGGTCACCATCGTTGTCCATACATTTTTGGCACCTCTTTAGGAAACCATCACTCGCCGTAGTTCACGTTGAGAAATATTTTGTTTTTATTCTTCCAGGATGTGTGGGTTTGTCATGTACACTTTATGTTTTAAGTTACCCGGAGGGGTATTTTATGAACAATATTACCGACTGCGCGGTGTTTTTCCACTGATCGTGTGGAAATATGATAAAAACATGATAACGCGCTGTTGCTATAAACAAAGTCACGCTGTTGTGGTTTTGCTTTGCAGTGTGAAGTGCAGTTTTCAGTTGACGGTGATGTGGTGTAGTGCAGTTATTAGTATATTATGGCTCAGTATATGTTTTCTACTTCAGAGGTGTATTTATTTATGATTCGTATGTTTTAACTCGGTCAGCTGGTCAAGTGAAAGTATGATTTGCAGAAAGATTTCCAGGTGTAAAAGTTCCAGGCCGTACAACAATCCATGAACTTTACAGTAGATTTCAGGCCACGGGAAGTGTTCAGGTTAAGAAATCTAAAAGACGGCGTTCGGTTCTTACCGAAGAAACATTAGACGACATCGGTCATCGTTTGGAAAATTCCCCCCAAAAATTCCATGATGGATAGTTTCCTAAAGAGGTGCCAAATATGTATGGACAAGACGGTGGCCAGTTTCAGCATTTCCTTTCATAAAGTTGGTAAGTAAAGCCTTTAAAAGTAGTTTTAAAAATGATGTATGATTTCATCCGCGCCTTTCTATAATAGCAGCAGACGGCAACGAGCGCCGAGGACGCGGACAGGAAAAACACCCGGCAGGCGGTTCGGAGACTTTTAGCTCACCCTGTAATAGTAGTATTTATGCTTGAAGAAGAAGAATACTCTTAAGGAACACCGGTGTCACGTATTTGTCTTAGGGAAACGTGATAATTTAATCACCTAATGAAATGGAAAAGGGGAGGAGGAAGAGGTAAGTAATACTTTAACATTCGATAAAACAGATATCGAGTTTCGCAATCACTAAGTTGATTGTGCTTCTATCGATGATGGTTATTAAACTCGGCACCATTAACAGGCACTTTACGACTTAAAACAAGGAAAATGCTGAATACCCGGAAAACAATAAGTATTTGTGATTTTCCGTCAATAGGCTATACCACAATCTCCTGACGATGTCCCACCACATGACGATAACATTTCGCATAACGCCATCACGTGCACCAGTAAGCCCCTCCTACTTGGCCTCGAGACACCAGCTGTGAAGTCAGAAACACGGTCCTCACAGTCGATTACCAACGCTGTACTCATCACAATGTTACATCAATTGGGTAAGTGACGATATTTATTATATTTGTGCTTCGCTTACGATCTATATTCCAGACGTGTATCACGGATATTGTTTCAATGTGGAATGTACATAACTCAACAGAAGGAATACCTTCAGATCCTATGAGTGCTCTTATTTTGAACAACGAGAGAATTAAGTTAAATCATGAGGTGCTACTGAGTAGCTCAAATATGTAGAGCACCAGGCAGCGCCATTGTGGGATAAATCCCAATATAACAATCTTCTGTTTTACTCCGAAACAAACCGCAATCGAAACAAAGTCTAAAATGATAATAAGAACAAGACAAAGCGTTCGTTCTCTGCACACACCTAACAAATAATGTTTCGCAATCAAGACTAATTCGCCAAAATATGAAAATATCAGAAAAGAATTCCAAAATATAGTATCTACGAATACGATATCTAATTAAATATTGTGCACTGGACACCAATAATTTTACAGTCTCTCACACTAAGAGCTACTGTTTTGTTTCTTTCGACTTAACATCAGCAACAATATGCAAAGAGGTATTGAATACTCATACGAGTTATGGCAGATATTAGCTCTTTAATTCTATTTACATTTTTGTAAATCCTATTGATTTTGTTTAACGTATCAAATATATAAATTATTATGCCCTTTTAACAAAACTATTAATAAAAATGTTCAAAGAATTTTATTTGAATTACAAACATCGCATTTGAGGCTAAACAGGATGTTATGGTATGATATTCGTATTATTAGCTTAACATTTTTGGTATCTTACATTCAAAGGACAACAAACTTAATTGAGATCGGTAAGTCAGTATGTCAATTTTGGTGTAAATTATCCTTATGTCCCTGGAAGTTCATCCAGTTCTTCTCTGACATTCTATAGGTATAGAGGAATGCTGTACGCAATCTTCCTGTAAAACTGCCTCGATGCAGTATCTAGAAAGTCTATTTAAAGCTAATGGGAATATTAACGGGATGCGGAAGATAGTGCAAAATATAAGAAGTAAAATTATTTTAATAGGGAAAACATTTTAAGCTTGTAAAATATAAATTAATATTGTAACAAAGGATGACTCCAATTGCTGCGGAACAACTTTATTCGTTGTATTACATTCAAGACGTGCGTTGACGAGCAACGCTAATCAATGTAAAGTATACAATGTATTATTATTATTATTATTATTATTATTGTTGTACTCGTATGTATGGATGTAAGTCTCGATATTACCTAGTAGTCAAAGCGGCTATAAATAAAGAAAAATAATAACAATAACAACCTTCATCGTCGCCTAGACGCTCAGCGTAGCCCAACTTCTTCGCTGCTCTCAGCTGTCGACTACATTCGACTGTCTCTCTAGCTGAACTCAACAACTCCACTCCAACAGCCCCCATAGCCGCGCAACAAAGCGGGATATTCTCTTTGGTCTGATTCTCATGCCTGCCACCAAGGAAATTTCCAGAAGGAGGAGCGTACATAAAGGGTTTGTTGTTTGAACTATTATTGCGTGGGCCATCTGCTCTAAAGGACATTATTGCGCGGGTTATTTGCTCTAAAGTGCGGCCGAATGCGCTTACAATCCAGGCTGTCAGATAAAAGGGGTCGACATGCTTTCATACTGGTGTGGCTCACCGGTAACTTCACGCATGTGGTCACATTGCTCCCTCCTTAGGGCTGGGCGTCCCGGCTAGCACTGTCGCAGCGGACTAGACGATCAAGTGTACCACCACTGTCTTCCCTCGGGGCAACCTCTGGACATGGTAGATTACATAATTATCTTCACCATGAGTTACGCCCCTTTGTCCGGGTAGGCATTGTAAGCACAAAAACTCACCCTTCAAACCTTGAGTGTTAGTTTGCCGGTCGTAAACGGTCTTCATCCGGTCGCTCCCTACCTGAACCTGTTGACCGGCATCTCATCCACGTAGTGAAAACGGCCCACAAGGTTCTTCACGTAGTCCATTGCTGGCTGTTGTGTCTCAAGAGGGCTCCCAAACATCAGGTCACAAGGCTGACGCAGCTCCCTGAAGAAGACTATGCTGCTGGTATTAATCGGTGGTATCGTGATTTGACGAGCGGTAGGCAGCAAGAAAAGCGGCACCTGATTTTCCGGTCCCTCTGGTGACTAGCCACCTCTAGAGTCTTGATATACTGCTCCACCTTGCCGTCTGACTGCAGCTGGAGAGGTGTTGTGAGCATTTTGTGCACTTCTAGTCGCTCTAATAATTCCTTCATCAGGTTCGACTCTTAAGCTGATGCCCTGGTCGCTCTGTACTCCAAAGCGGCAGAACAGTCCATTCACGAGGCAGTTCGCAATCTCTTGGCCTCCTGGTTGGGAAGGCTTACACCTCCGGCCACTTGGTGAAGTAATGCATTACCATTAACAGATATACTTTTTTTTCTTTTGTCCGACACAGGGAACGGTCCAGCTATGTCGATAATGATGCGTTTGAAGGGTGCTCCCACGTTATACTGCTGCATGCGACCCCGGCTCCTGTTCTGTGCGCCGTGACTTGCCGCACACACATGACATTGGCAGCACCACCTATCAGCGTGTGCGCTTATCCTCAACGAGTAGTATCTTCGTCGGGGTTTGTCGATTGTTCGGTTGTGTCCAAGATGTTCTCCCGCAGTCCCCGCGCCCAATTCCTTCAGGACTTCTGTCATCTTACTCCGTGGGAGATTGGTTGCTTTCTCTTGGTCTTCCCGTCACATGACTCCCAAACTATGAACACCACATCTTCCTTGATCTGCAGTGAGTCCCATTGGGCTCACCAGGACTTATCCACATAACTTCCGGGTGCGATGGCTTACCAGCTCGTCCTATCCTATGCCTCCACTTCTCAGGAGCAGCCCCAAGTCGGCTTCCGCCAGACACTCCCTGCTCAGGCTTGTGCTGTCCGATCCTCTACAGGCACCGTCGAAATCACATACACAGCTGCGGTACGATCCGTCTCCCAAAACTTAGTGCAGTGCCGCACTCCCCTGAGCAGGAAATTCTTGGTATGACATCAGCATTTGAGAGACTGCTTCCGCTCCGATGTTCTGATGTGAAGCTCTACTCTTAGAGCCTCTGGACCCAACGGGCTATCTGACCCTCTAAGTTCTTGAAGCTAAACAATAAGGTGAGGGCGGAGTGGTCAGTCCTCAGAGGAGTGGCTTATCGTAAAGGTACTTATGGATGACACTTATGGACATCAACGCCAGTGACAGCGTTATTTTAGGCCTACTATCCTGGATGGGTAGGAGCTATTAAAAACGTTCTATAGCAAGACGCTCTCCAAGGCGGAAAAGAACCACTGCGTTTCCCGCCGGGAGCTCCTGGAAATAGTGAAAGTGCTGGAGCATAAGTACCCGGAAAGTATTACATCTCTGGTTTGTCTTGCCTCACAACTAGCTCTTTCCTATGGAATGGAAACTACGTACTATGAACAGAAAGATTGAGTTGCCGTTGGTAATTCTCAAAGTTCAACGGTTGCTAACTTCTTCATGAAAAAGTTCAAAGAAACACCCTTTAATGCGCTGTAGACAAACCAAAAGTGTAGTGGAGATGTGTGGATGTAATCTGGCCACATGGAGAAGAAGAACTAGGAAAGTTCCTCCACCACCACATCATCATCAATGAAAATATGCAATTTATAATGGAGACGAAGAAAGATCAAAGCATTTCCCTTTTGGATGGTCTGATAACTAGAAAACTCGACATGTGCTAGGGAATACAGTCTACAGTAAACAACCCACACCGACCGCTATCTAAAAAAACATTCCAATCACCATCCCCGGCAGATGACAGATAATAAGAACCTAACAGAACATGCCAAGCATACCTGTGAACCGACCGCTTTGTAACAGGAACTGAAGCACCTGCACAGGTACTGCATATTAACGGATATGGTTAAAAGGAAATAAGTCGAGCTTCACATCCAAGAAGAATCTAAAAACGGTACTGAATGATTGGACTGAAGAATAAACCATTTTTTGCTCCATATTAATGGTGTGACGGATCGCACTGGCAAACTTGCGAGAGATCTTCTAACTCACCAGAAAATCAAAACACCACCGATTGAGATCGGCAAGGAAAAGCAGCAATCGCTCATGATGCAAGGAATTTATCATATACCGCCTAACTGCGGCAAAGTCTACATTGGCACCACCATGCGCAGCATAATAACCCGCATGAAAGAACCAAAATCAATTTGTAACTAGCGCATATCGAATAATTAGTAGTAGCCGAGCATGCGTTGCTAATGGACCACGAAATCAAGTTTGGTGAGGCCAAAGTCCTAGACAGTACAGCTTACCACCATTCACGGCTGCACCGTGCCACTAATGGGATTTACAAACATGTAAATACATTTAATAGAAAGAAGAAATAGCACGCATACATAACGGCTGGGCTCCTTCTAGATAATACAAAATAAAACTTCAAAAATCCAGCCGAACAAATCATTTGGCAATGTACTCAGCCACACAAGGATTGGCAACCAATAGGAGAGGAAAGGGCGGTCCCTCCCTCCCGAGTGCACTGGCAGGCCTCCTGCCGGTTGTTTCCATGGCTCCACCTCTAAGCCGTCATCAACCACCTACACCATTTACACAGCCTGCACCATATGTGCCACTTGCACACCATTCTGCGCAACACTGTCGACGATCAACAATGTGTAACGCCACCGGCGCCGCTTGCGTTGACATCACTGCCTGATGAAGGCCTCCACAAGATTCTACGTGATCTTGACGCAGCACCGATTTAACAGATTTCCTAACTGCAGCAACTACGAGAGGACGACGTCTACACGGAGGTGCTCGCGTCGTGACGCGAAAGCTGGCGCGTATCGAGTACCAACTAATGGAGAGGGACGATCCAGAGGTAACGATGGACCCACGCGGCTGAGAGCCCTTGAGGTCTCAGTCGCTGGGCATCGAAATATTCACCAATCAATACACACCAGCATTCACCAGCAACTGCAGTTACTCCAAGAAAGGCACCACACTCTCCAAGAGAGTTGTTAGCTAATCAAGAACTTTATGGAAACGTTTATGCTTCCGCTTCAATCACCACCAACCAACCACAGAAAAAGTGATCGCCCCTAAACAGATCAACGAAATACTAACTTTGAATACTAAACAGTTAAACACATCGTGGTCTTATATCAAACAAAGGTATTTGTTTCAGAGGCGTCAGAACGAAGAAAATATCGCGACCAAAGTTAAATAATTGCGTTTCCAAGACACAACTACGTGTATTTGCTCTCTGCTTTGTACCAGCACAGTGAAAATTTAAAAAAAAATAGATCAAAGCAACCAAGGAGCCTCAGTACCCATCCTGAATATCTGAAATGCTGACAGAGCCTCCACCCCCAATTTCATGTGCCCCTGCTAAGACCATTCAAAATCCAGTTAACATGAGAGTTTTACCGTACCTGGTAATTAGCTGAAAAGAGCTTCGAGGTTTGAGTGTTTTATGTTTATACAAGAGCCTAATTCTCCACATCTCAAAGCTCATGAATTTTATAATTTTTCACACGTGTGTGTGTGTGTGTGTGTAAAAGTTCCATTATGAGCTCTATTTGTATGTATGTGTTTATTCACTGCAAATGGGTATTACCCGGTGACAGTCGTCCTCCGTGGACTAGTGGTATCGTGCTAGCCTCTAGTTCCCAAGGTCGCGGGTTCAAACCCGGCGGAGGGTGATGAATTTTTTCGGGCGTAAAAATCGTTAGCACGGCTTCCTTCGGAAGGGAAGTAAAGCCGGTGGTCCCGTGTCGTAGATTTACGGCACGTAAAAGAACCTCAATCCTGATAAAGACGCCTCTGAGCAAAATTACCGGTGTTTCACGCCCCATATAGAATGGGACGCTAAGAACCATAGTAGTTAAAGAGCGTCCATAAATGAAACTCAATTTCAATTTACCCGGTGACAGAGTTAAATATAGAAAATAAGTACGCAAACATAATAATACCATGAACATTAAACAATAATGTAAATAACTTTCTTCCAACAATTATATTATTCTAGCTACCAGTATAACATAACAACTAAAAGTTTTGAAATCATTGATTGGTTTACTATTTACATTCATTTATTACCTATTCAGTCAATAAGTTTCCCATTAGTATTCACAACAAGTTTATAACATTTCAAATATACATCGAAGTAACGTTTATAATTAATTATTCAACATTTATTCTATTCAGATTTTTCCTAAATTTCCTCACGGACAGAGACCAGCCCTAAAAGGCTGCTACAGACAATTCGTTCCATTCTTCAATAGTTCTACCAACAAAGGGGAATTTTGTTACGTCGGTTCTGTCTTATTTTCCTTAATTTTAAACAAATGCTCGTTTCTTCCGTAATATCTCTGGTTCTGCAATCTTTCACTAACGTTTACTCATACATTTAAACCAGCATAAGCTTTAAATAACTTGCATAGCCCATGCCTCTTAGGCCAACTTTTAAAGGCTCCCATTTAGTCTCTTCCCGTTTCGTAGGCCAAAAATGTCCTCCGTGGACTAGTAGTACCGTGCTAGCCTCTAGTTCTCAAGGTCGCGGAACTGGATTTTTTCGGGCGTAAAAATTCTTGGCATGGCATCCTTCGGAAGGTGTAGCGGGGTTTGGAAAATAAAGGGAACGTTTTCTGGTTGATAAGGTCTTGGTGCAGGGTTTCAGGTGATTGTCGGCTGCTCAGGTAGAGGATGATGGGTTACGAGAATCTTACCTCAGGGATTGTGTGGATGGGAGGTGAATGATACTCACAACTCCTCTCAATGGCCCATTTATTATGAAGATCCACACTGGTTTTCGTACTGCAGGCCCTTCACACAAGACGCGTTCCTATCAGTTTTCCCCCCGTTACAGTCTCCGTGCTTTTACCCTTGAATTTATTCTATTTCTCATTTACTCACAATATGACTTTTGTCATCCCTAGCTACCCTATCTCTTCTCCCAATACAAAATTCTAACATCCCCTTTCTATCTCCTCCCAACATAAAATATCACGTCTTCATCCTAGCTCTTCTCGACACAAAGTTTTACATCCTACTCCTAGCGTTTCTCGACACGAAGTTTTTACGTCCTCCTCCTAGCGTTTCTCGACACGAAGTGTTCCATCTTTCGCGTGTCGAAAACGCGCTCCTGCTCCTAGACAAAAATCTATTTCACGCCTCTTTTCTAGTTTTGTTCCCTGGTTTTACTATTCACGTGACATTTAATCTTCCTTATTGGTTTCTCTAGCTCCTCTGCGCTATTTCTCTCATTGGTTCAATTTCAACACCCTTAGGCTCAGCTAGCGTTTCTACTGTTTCTCGTTATTCACGGCTGATTTAATTTTCTGTTCGCATGAGTGACTAGCACATCCGTTTCTTTGTTTCGCACGCCGGCGAGCTCTCGGCGATTTCAATAGAACCTAACTGTTTCTCCTGCTAGCCTTTCCTGTATTTATTAAGGGTTTTGCCCTCTGTTTCCTTTCACATTCTTTTCCTTTCTGATTTATTTTATACGTGTCTCTACTTTATTTTATTTCATCCGTAATAATATTTTATTTCATCTCTACTTTATTTTATTTCATCCATAATAATGTTTCTTCCCCCCTTTACTTAATCTTTAATATTCTCTTTTATCTCCTTATTTTGTTTGATTCGCGCATTAGTCTTAACTTTTCTTCTGGCTATGGTTATTATTGTACTCGCGGAGTATTCGCGGATCTTATCACTTCAAAGGGAAGTAAAGCCGGTGGTCCCGTGTGGTCCCGTGTCGTAGATTTACGGCACGTAAAAGAACCTCAAGCCTGATAAAGAGGCCTCTGAGCAAAATTCCAGGTCTTTCACGCCCAGTATAGAATGGGAGGCTAAGGACCATAGTAAATAGTTAAAGAGCGTCCATAGTAAAAACAAAATTTAATTTAGGCCAAAATATTTACCGCTTTTTATGAATTGTATAGCCCTTCCCTGTATCTTTTCTACGGGTCCCAACATGCTCCACGCACTAAAGACTTATAGGCAATTTTTCTGGACTTTGCGCTTCCCTTTATCAGTATCCTCATTATGAAATGTAATGTTTTCCACGCTTCCTAAGAGCAGAATTTACCTGGTAGTCCGATCCAGCGTTACTTGCCAAGTACACAAGCAAATATTTACTGGAATGTTGGTGTGCAGTATTGACTAAATAGGTTCAGAGCTTACAATTTAATTGTATGTTTTTCGTTTTGTTAAAAGTGATTCCAAATATATTTTATAGCAGCTTTCCCCCATCCAATTAAACAATTATCTTAAAGAGCTTTTCAAAAATTCGTACGGAACATTTGTGCTTATTGACACTTGCGCAGCAACCCTACCTTTCCTAATTGGTTTGGGCGAATAGGTTTCAGTTTGGCTCCATCCTCTCCTTCCCCTTACTTTCCGGCAACTTGTGATATTAAGTGAATTTAATATATGCTTTAGAGAAACTGTGACCTAACTTTCAACACATTTTCAAGAAACATTCAGTGAATGAACTCGCTAACCATTTTCCATTTTATTTACCCCATGAATTATTAACAATAATACCAAATAACTTTATGCTTCCTGTTTCTGATTTATTTTTGTTTCAAAGCTCTCTATGGTAATAACTTCTAAGGAATGCTAGTGAAGAAGTGGACTTAAACACTACTCCTTTATCCTGTTAATGATTTAAGTTATATACCAAGTTTCAGTGGAACCAACCGGCAGAGTAGCGGTGAACTATCTTTAAATTTGCGTTATAAGTTATTTTATTCGGAAGCAATGAGCATGCAACTTCCTAACTGAGCACCCGTTTCAATGATCCGTTTAAGTTCATAAATAAACCTTGATATTGTAGCATAATAATTTCATGTCATTATCAGCCGCACTGTTGTGCTCTATTGTTGCTACCAGACATTATTGGGTCTCCTCGGCTTAACGGACTCTCTTTTGGTACGGATCACGCCAAAGGGAGAGGTCTGTTTGAAACTGTCTGGTGTGGCGTCAGCCCTGTCTAGCTTTGGCTAGACACGGTTAGTGGGGGGAAAAGACAGCGTCACTCGATTGGAAGTGGTCGTTGGGGCCAGACGTATGTGTGGCCAGTCTGCGGTCTGTGGCATCTCTCTCCATCCTGTTTCCTTTGTTAATTATGTAGAGAAGCCAAACGTATTTGCGAATAAATCCCAGGTAATGTGTGTTATGTAACTTTCAATGTAATATAAAGCCCACGCCTTCCCCTTAATACTACACACCAAGGTCCGGACGTTTTTGCCAGCGAGTTGCCCCCCCATGTGCGTGTTGGGGTGACATAAGTGAATAATTTTCTGGTAACCTGTTTGGCCTTCATTTAAAACGTTCTTTGAATATTTTTGGCTGAAAACTTTAAATCTTACTGAAGATCTTCGTTTTCATCATTAATTTCATGTCCGGATTTTATCACAATATTTTCAAGCAAAATAACATTATGCACTATACTTACTTTCCCTACTACTTACCTGTAGCAACCAGAGGGACTAACTCGCATTGCGTCCAAAAAATCAGTATAAAGAGTTTACAGATAATGTTTTCAACTCCTCTGAATAAAACAAGATTACTGTTAGAAAAAGGTCCGTGTGTGTCAGTGTGTATATGAACATGTTAGCCCGAAGGTCTAACCGGGGCCGAAGCTCCCCTTCTAAAAACCAGGGGAAGGTGTCCACCGAATGACACTCTCTCCCGTGGAGTTACCCATGAGGCCAATAACTTGACTCTAAAAAGGCCCCCCGCTTATGAGGGTGGAAGTGGATACGCTACTTACGCGCGTCAACCCGAGGAGAAGACTATCGATAACCTCGGTAGGGCCGACAGCTCTCCCGGTTGGTGCCGGAGGACAATGAGGCGTCTCACAACTCCGCCTGAGCCTCACCGCCCAGACGTACCCAATCTCACATGGATATCGGTAAATATAACCCGTCGAGTACAGCCCAATCCGAAAACTCCCTTCCGGAAGGGGCTCAGATGTTCGGCCCGACATACTTCTAGTAACGTCAGAAGTACCACGAGTGCTAGGGCTCCGCAGTGCCCGCATGACGGCAGCTGAAGGGGTCAGAACCTCTCCCCTACGGGATGTGTGTATGAATGAACAGCATAAAAAGTCTGTTGAACACCAAACTTCATGTTTAAGAAGTATCTTCCGATACAAAACCAAGATTGTTAGAAATCCCCCCCCCAATCAAACTACCGTTTACGTCGAAAATGTTTCTCTGTTTTTAATTTTGTCTGGAATTCTGTAAGGATGTTATTTAAAATGCCATATGTTTAAGATATTTGCACGACAAATAACATTATTGACTTTATCTGCGAATAGTCTGTGTTGTTCATAGGGAATGAACTTCATTATAATTTGGTATAACTGCTGAACTGTAAGAAATAGACAATGCTTTTGTCGTTTTTAATTTCTTAAGCACCTGGTTTATGGAAGCAAAAGAAAAATAAACGTAGGTGGATAGAGAAAGGAGTTCGAATAGCGACGCGCTTATAAAATTTGATTATCTTTCTTTTACATGTAATGAAACTATGTAAACGTTTGCCTTGAAATAGATTAAAGAGTAAGTTTTGCAATAATAGTTTGTCGAGGCTTTATTAACATAAACATGGCGAGTAGACAAAGTCATGTGAACGTAAAACCTCAGCGTAACATATTTAGAGACCTAAGTTCAAGTTAAAATGCTACAATGCCTAAAGAGGTCATTATAATACCAATTTGAATCAGGTGGCTATAACTTTGGAATTTTTCTGGATTCGGGAAAATTAAGCATCCATGGAGCATGATTGTACCTATTGCATGTAATTACTGGAATTTTAAACCTTATCTCTCCATTCATAAAAAGTTCAAGCTGTCTCTAAACGGTACGTACTTCCGGCTTTGAATTTACGATAACACGCTGATACTTAACAACTTCCTCAAAAGAGAAATGAAATAATAATAATAACAGCAACAATAATAACGTACCACTTAATGGATTTAAAAATTCAAAATATCAATGGTGAATACCTTGGAAGTTTTTAATGTTTTGGCTGTTAGTGTGTGTTTATTCAAAAAGAAGGAACAGATTTTAAGTGTTCATTTTTAATGAACGACAATAGATAGCGACACATACGAAACATCATTGAATAGAGGAAAGTTCAAAGTTTTAAGTCCAACGTATTAGTTCCATTCAGTGCCTACAGCGGCGCTGTGTTTGTTTACGAGAAAATGGCGACGTCATAGTAAAAGTCGTTTTGTGTGTTGCATTATGCAAAGAGTGAATCCATTGTTTTACTGCAGCGTGCATTTCGTTGTAAGTTCAAGCCGCCTCGTCATAAAAAATTTACAATTGACAATAAATTCGTAGAAGATGGTTGCGTATGTAAACGGAAAAGCACTGACCTTCCTTGCATAACAAATGGTGCTCATTTTGAACACATCAAATAAAATTTTGAGCTTTACTCTGTGGTGTATCGCCATCTATTGTAGTTCATTAGAAATAAATATTAAAGTCTGTTCCTTCTTTTTGAATAACCCTGTATATATGCACATACATTAATGAGATAAGAGATCTCAATTGTTTTTATAGCTTTTTATGGTTTCTCTGTTTCAGCAAATTGAACGAGATCAAAAAGGATGACTTCGAAGGCTATTTACAAAAAATTCAAAAATCCAACGTAAATTGTATTCCTCTAAAACATCTGATATTATAACCAAAATCATTATATGTACTTATTTTTCAGAAAATAAGTATAAAGAACATTTCTCAATAGAAAGCGATTGTTTTTCTAAGTTTCTGAAAATCATCACAGTGTTTGCTAAAAATGGGCGTCTGACAAATCGGACTTGCCGTTTTCATCTTAAGCAGTACAAAGACACAGGTACAGACATACACTTTTTTTTCCTTTTCTTTCACAATCTCTTTCTATTTATTCGTCCGTATATTTCGTTGTTTTTATGTACCTCAGGTAGCGGTTGAGAAAGTGAAAACATCTGAATGATGTAGCGGTAACGCGTTTTTGTAAAACGAAAGCACCAGATTTTCCAAAGATTAAAATAACAATCATGAGTATTTCGGAAATGGTTAATACGATTGAATGCTTAGCATTATGTTTCGCTTTGTGTTTGAAAAATTATATTCCTACATAAAAACTCTCTCTCTCACACTCTCTTCCAGAAATTAACTTATTGCGAAGATAACGTCTAAAACAGAAGATAGGATAGCCTCTATAAAATGACTGAAGCATCTGCAGTCCATCTCCAGACCATGTTGAGAAGGAGAATGGAGAATGAAACCCCAGTCAAAATGGTGAGAACCTTTTATTTTAGGGATGTTTCAAACTGTGATTTATTTACTTATTTATTTATTGTGGCAATACATATTCCTATAGACCAAACTATTTATTCATAAATTCTAATATTTTGTTAAACTTGGCACGTCATAATCTTTCGTAATTTCACTTATTAACAACTACTTTGAATGTCACATCTAAATTAGATTGAAGCTAGTTCAAACAGCATAAGGAGCATCTGTAAGGGGACATATATTCAATAGAATAGAACAAGCAGGCAGGCAATGCCAACCGTAACCCATGCGAGTTAATGAACTGCGGTCTCTATACACATTAAGTTTAGGACTCATGTTTAAAAAAAAGTAATAAAAAACAGTCACCTCCACCTCCTTGGCGTAAGGGGAAAGGTCCAACGGACATGCTAGTCTGCTAGCTGTTCGATGTCGTACTTAAGATACCGTTCACAAAGTTCAGTCGCAGTGGCCTTGTGAGTTGACATATTCAATGATGTCCAGATATTTATTTCACCACTCATCGGAAGTGCAACATTTTTGTAAAATGACCAGGTACAATGCTTAATTTGTGCAAAATATTTGAAGTTGAAGTCTCAATACAATATGCAACGACATTTCGAAAGGTATCATAATTCTGACTACGGACAACACGTTCTTTCAGGTATAACATTTGACAGTATTGAAATACCTCTGGAAACACTGATTTTGTTTATTTATTTTTGCATTTGTATAATTCTATATTTGTTTCATTTGTAGGTTACAAAAATTAAAGATTGTGAAAGAATCTACTGGTCAAGTTCCAAAAACCGGGAATTTCCTAAGGGCTTCATATCGAATATGGAACAAATAGGAAAAAAATATGAAACCATTAAATGAAGGGGGAGTTCATAAAAGAATGCATGATTTCGGCGGCTGCAGAAATTAGAATTTCATAAAGGCTTTTCAGTCGTTATGCCTTTCTCGAAATACTGTTATAAGGAGGATCGAAGAATTGGGGTGTGATATAAAAAACAACTACAGGAGAAATTAAAATCGCTAATCTTTTCATTAGCGTTAGATGGCACTACTACATCAGATGCAATGAAGTTCAACTAGCAATATTTTTGAGAGGGAGTGAATTTGAATTACATGTTTTTGAAGAGCTTTAAGATGTAGTTTCTTTTCAGAATAAAACATGCGGCGAAGATATATTCACTACTGTTGATAATGTTGGGTGCAACTATGAGCTTCCTTGGACCAAACGTGTCAGTGTCGCGAACGATGAAGCATTATCTATGAACGAGCAAGGAAATTGCTTTATTGGTAAGCTGAGTCAATTTTTACAGAATATTGGTGTAACTTCGGAACTGTTATGTATGAATTGTATTATTCACATGGTGCTAAATTAATTACTCTGAATAATCTTATGTCCATTGTAGTGAAGTGTGTGAATTTCATTAACTCTAGTCCCCTCCGCCGTAGACAATTCAAAGAATTATTAGGTGGACTGGGATCTGAATATTCACAAGTACCATCTACTGTCATATAAGAAGGTTGAGTAGAGGTGCCATATTAATATGTTCTTTCTAATTACGTAGCGAGATCGCTAGCTTCATAAAAGAACAGGTAAGCATTAATGATTCTTAATATTCATGCAAATAGTCCACATATTTCTGGCTGTTATTTTGTGAAGTAATTATTGCGGTTTTTTGCAGGGGGATGAACTATTTGAACTGACTCAATCAGAATGGCTATGTGACCTTGTGAGTAGCAATAGAATAGCGACTTGAGCGCAGTAGAGAGATGCCGACAAGCGATAAGGTTCTTTGATCTACGCCGACAAGCCCCGCCCCCTCCCTTTGTGTGCTCACATGCCGCCAGGTCTCGTGTCGTTAGGCCCCGCCCCCTCTCGCTTTGTGTGCTGATCTAATGCCGACAGTGTCTGTGCCGGCAGGTCCTACCCCCTCTCCCATGCGTTCTACTGTGGCGTCATGACTTGATGGAATTGTTTTCTCGAGTCCTGCCGCCCCTCGGCAAATTAATTAGGTAATGTTCGTCAAACATTTTTTTTATGATTACTAAGGTCTGCAGATTGCATCCTCGAGCAATTAAGTTTTTTGATTAATGAATTGTTTACTGGAGCGTGAGTATAAGTAGTCTGCTCACGGTAACAGTCTGTCATGTAATGAAACACTGCAGCCTTCTTGTATCTGGGGAAATCGCTTGTCCATTAGCTGAACATGTTAGACGCTTTCAACACATTAATAGGCTTTTAAGTTTACATTCCGGATCTGTTTACATACATTAGCGATCAACGACATACTTCCGTCTGGAGGTAACGGTGACACACATTAGCTGACCCGTTAGACGCTTTCACTCCATTAGCGAACAAGAGCCCGGCATGTAATGAAAAAACCCGTAACCTACTTCTGTCTGATGGTAACGGTGACCTCTATTAGCTGACATCTTTAGACGCTTTCACCTCATTAGCGAACAATGCCAGTAATTGTTTTCCTAAGTGCTCTACAATCTCTCACCACTTCAGCTTTAGTGGGGGAATTATATAAAAGCAGCATCTTCTCCAATGATTTTCACAGTATCGTAAGAACACTGCGATCTAAGCACTCTGCAAACTTTATTCTTTCAACGTGGAAATTACATCGAACAGCATGTCTGGTAAGTTGTATCACCAATTCATCTTCATTAAAAAGTTAACTTATTACTTAGTACATTTAACTTTTATTTGCGTTCTTGTTTTTAATGACGGCTCTTTATTTGTAAATAGCTGAGCATTCTAAAAGTTAATAGCTAGACAGTTGAATTTTTTCTGAAATGTGAACAGTTTAGTTAAGTATTCATTTTAGACAAGCTTATTCTACATTTAATAGCTAACTGCGCGAATTCTCAAAAAATGTGAACAATTTAGTTAAGTATTCATCTTGTTGAGAAATTATTATTCCAGATATTTAAATACAGGGTTTCACAGAGTGAATTATATTCCTTTCTAGACAAAATACAATTACTTGATTACCCTACGATTCGAATAAATAATGTTCTGTATAAATATTCTTCCGAGGGTAAGCGGTGGTATTCGATCCGGGGACTTCATGTTTGCATGCATTGATCGAACATTCATCAGTTAATGTTTCATTCCTCTTGTGCATTTTATTTAGTAAAAACTTCCAGTCTGTTTCCATCACATTAAAAATTAACGTTTTTGCTTTAGAATATTACAAAAAGTCTGTTGCGCGAATCATTCACTCTAACAAAGTAAATGTTTACATTATATTAAAACATTTAAATCGGAAAATATAGTACTTAATGAACTTCATTAGTGAATCAGAACCTCAATTATATTTACACATATTATCATTTTTATTATTATATTATACAGAAAAAGTTAATAATTTTGTAACTTTCAAATAAATGAAATTTAGTTATGCAACACATTCTCTAATAAAGAATATGTTTTTTCTCTTCCTAATGCAGAAAGTTTGACATCTCAACTTAACACATTGGCTGAGGGTAGCATTTACCCGACCGTTCAAAGACTACAAGATCTTCAGCCAGAGGAGCCTTATAATATAAAATCCATAAGAAAAATTGATACGAGATACGGTGCTAGAGTGGTTGCGGTTTTAGACAATAAGCAAGTGTTTCTTCCGACAAGATATTCAACCCTAACAAGCCAACAGTTGGATGAAATGCCAGGAAAGTTTCAAATGGTATATCATGGTGTAGTACCATCCGGCAAGTTTAAGACATGTAAATTGTCTTTTCTTCCTGTTAAGGTTTGTAGAAATAATTCAGCTATCCTTTCAAAGCTTCATTTAGAGTTACATTTGTTGAGTTTATAAATTCACACTTCCTAGGATAACATTCATCTAAAGTATACATCACTGTGTAAATAACGCTTAGGATGTAGTCTGGGCGAGGACCTGCAGAAAGAAGTTTAATAGTCTATTCACTAATTCTTTACCTCAAAGCAGATACCTACAGCAAGTTGCAAATAATTTCCATTAGGGTAGCAGTTGTCAAAGCATGCATCACTGTATTAAAACAAATATGTGTAAATAATGTCTAGATTGTAGTCTGAGTGATTTCGTGCAGAAAGAAGTTTAATACCACATTGCATTGATTCTCCGCATCGAAGTATATACCTACAAGCTACAAATAATGTGAATGTTTGTTACAGGAATGTCCAGATGAATGTAAATGAAGAGGAAGAATGAGATAGCTTAAAACAACACGAACAGAAATGTGATAGGAACATCCTCAACATGAAGAATTGCAGCACCGTCCAGCATGGAACATTCGAGTGTGTAGAATATAGCAATAACATATAAATTATGTACTCATTATTACTGCTATACATGCCAATACCATTGATTTCATAAATAATTTCATAATTGTTTAAAGAATAATGTATTATCTTAAAACATTGATGCTACATGAAATCTAAACAAAAAAGTTATTGAACTATTACTGAAAGAGACCTGAATAAATGGGAATCTAGAAGCCAGAACCATCTTAATATTGGACTGTATGATATGAGGTGTATAAAAAGATTAATAAAAATGAGGGCTATGTAATATAAACAACATTTATTTTTTATAAAACATTTTCCTATTACATTCCTTCACAAAAAAAAACCCGAACATATTTCCCAAAGACAAAAGTGATAGTCTAGACCTTCTAAACATGCAGTTATAGGGGGAAAGGATGCTCTCCTGAAACATTAGGTCTCTAGACAGAAGCATTTATAGGGGAGAGATAGGGAATACCAGGGCTGACGCTAGGCTAGTCAGATGCTAAAGGAGGGAGGGATATGCTTTATACGAGAGAGATAGGGAATACAAGGAAAGATGCTATACTAAACAGGACTTGAAGGGTAGAATATGAGCGATATAGCGAACCGAGGAGAGGTATTAGGATAGGAGTTTTGAATGATAGAGTAGGCGTTTATATGCGAGAGATAGGGAATACGAGGGTCGATGCTAGGCTAGACGGTGTTGAATGAGGGAATGCATCTTATATGAGAGAGGTAGGGGAATATGAGGAGACGTGTTAGGCTAGACAGTGTTTGAGGTGTGGAATATGCGTTTATATGGGAAAGATAGGGGAAACGTGTACATATAATAGGCTATACAGATGCTGAAGGACGGGAATATAGGCTTATACGGGAGAGATAGGGAAATACGAGGAGAGGTGCTAGACTAGACTGATGCTGAAGGAGGAGAGGATACTCTTTATACGGAAGAAATAGGGAATACGAGGAGAGGTACTAGAAGGGTAGAATATAGCGTTTTTATATGAGGGAGCTAGCAAACCGAGGAGAGGTATTAGGCATGGAGGTCTGAATGAGAGATTATACGTCTATATGAGAAAAGATAGGGAAAACGAAGGTAGGTGCTAGGTTGAGAGAGTCTTCAAGGAGGAAAATGCATTTATATGAGAGCGGTAGGGCATACGAGGAGAGGTGCTAGTCTAGACATGGTTTGAGGATTAGAGTATACGTTTATATGGGAGAAATGGAAAACGGGAGAGATACAAGGATAGACAGAGATTGAAGGAGGAGGAATGTAGGTTTATACTGTAATATAGAGAGTAATTCGATTATAAAACTTTCCTCATCCAGCCTTACAACACTTTTATATACTTATTTTCTAAACCTTACAAACTTTATATTTTTTAAACAGTAGTGCGCGAGACGGAGAGGGACAAACAGTATATCGGTTTACAGTGAAGTATACGTCCTAACCTATTCCCACCTTGTTTGTTCTGGATCTTCTCATTGTCTATCATCATCTAACGTAACCACGTAACAAGACGTAACACAGGAAATCATACATATGGCACATTAATAAAAAAAAATAAATAAATAAAGGTATATATAATGAAACATAAACAAGTAGACAGAGGGTCATTGATACACAGAAAACCAGGAGTTGTATGTACTGAGACCATAGATTAGTATAGGCAAACAACAAAGAAGTGAATTTATAGTGTAAATAGCCTAATATTTTCAAATATTATTATAGTCTAAAAGTATATAACTTAATTATGTATCGAGTATTGAGAAATAAACGTTATTCATTATTCACTAATCTCAGATCACTGCAATTGTATTGAATCAATTCACAATTGTTAATGCCATTCAACTTTCATTTGTCTCTGATACATAAACAAATTGCAAAATGGAGAAGGACGAAAGTAATAAAAAGACTCAGGCAGCAAATTTTAAGAAAGAAGAGAAAGATATATGACCGACATTGTTTTAGAACACAAATTAGTGTTGAAAATAAAATGACTGATAGCTCTGCTAAGCGTAAGGAAGAGACATGGAAATAAATTGCAAATGAGTACAATTCTAGGAAGATCATCCAATGTGAATGAAAATCCCTGAAATGATATTATGAGAACATAAAGAAAAGAATGAAGCAAGCAAATGTCATTGCCAAGGTACGATTGTACAAAACTGTAGGCGTATGTATGTACCGCCTTTCTTAGATAATAGTAGCCAAATAACAATTGTTGTTCTTCTATTCAATCGCCAATGAGTTTAATGATGAAGTTGGATTCCATTCAGAAGTAATCACCACAGTGAAGGACATTGAAATAGTAAATCCAGTTCCAACATGTCATTCAGCAATTTTAATAACAGGTAAGGAATTTGAAAAAAGAGAAAGTGTAAAGGTGGCGTTTGCAGTTCCCATACAGAACTTTCAACTCCATTGCCTGAAAAGAACAAAGATGGCATAAGAGAGGGTTTTTATGAGAGGAGGCTTGAGTGTTTGGAAGAAGAGTACACAGTGAAAATGAAGATCTTGAAATTGGAAATAGAAATGAAAGAATCTCAGAAAAATTAAGCGTTGTTAATAACTTATACAAACATAAATATATTACAAAAAAGTAATGAAACAGGCAAGGAATAATATGGATAAAGAAACTGTTAAGCAGATCTACTACAGCACATTTTAATTTGCAAACAACGATTACATTTCAAAATGTTGGTATACGGACGATCCAGTGTTAATTATGATAGGCACAGAAGTGTTTCTCAAAATCTAAAAACACATAGCAATTTAAGATATCTATGTATTAATCTTTAGAGAGAAACTGTACTTTTACTCAAAGTGTTTAATAACTTTTAAAGCTACAGAATGTCATTTAAGGTTTTCACATCCCAAAAAATTCAGATTTCTCAGAATTGCGCAATTTTCATTACACGCTGTTATTTATTTTCGTAACTATTCAAAAAATTGCATACGTGAGCTTTTTTCCCTTAATTGCATTCAGTTAATCATACCTTCCATAATACTTATACATTGCCTACGAGCTCAGGAGAAACATGGCAAGGCTACTTAATACTCCAAAAGTATCCCTTAAATTACTGGGGAATTCCTGCGAACAGGAGTATTTCGGAAATGTTTAATATCACAAACATATTTATTTAAAATAAATTGTATTTATCTAATAAGATATTCATTTCTTCACCAGTAAGTTATTCAGATTCCCTGGAAATAAAGAAAACTTTATAGAACTTTTGATACGCATTTTATTTATTATACAAATATAGCTATTTTTCAGAAAATCAAATATAAGGAATCGCAGTCACTGGCATCTTTAAAGAGCGTCCAACTCCAGAATGAAATATAGCATTTATCTGGCTTTTCTTATGATGTTACGCTGTTCACAGAGATTTACGAGTTGAAAGACTAAAAACACGTAAACATGCATATGCACAAGCGCGAGCGCACGCGCACACACACACATATGTACGAAGCTCTTTGCTTTCGTTTACAGGACCTCAGAACATGCATTACGCTGCGTGTCCCTAGCGTTTCCAGCTCTTGAATCGTTCCAGCTAGTGGAATGTCTCTACCATCTTCATGTCAACGATCTGTTACTCCGAATTAAAGTTTGGTGATCTGTATAGACCTGTACAACATGCATTACGCTATGTAACAACATGATCACGCTATGTAACAACATGATCACGCTATGTAACAACATGATCACGCTATGTAACAGACTCATCACGCTATGTAACAACCTGAGCACGCTATGTAACAACATGATCACGCTATATAACAACATGAACACGCCATGTAACAATACGATCACGCTATGTAACATGTTCACGCTATGTAATAACATGATCACGCTATGTAACAAACTGATCACGCTATGTAACAACATGATCACGCTATGTAACAACATGATCACGCTATGTAACAACATGAACACGCTATGTAACAACATGAACACGCTATGTAACAATACGATCACGCTATGTAACAACATGTTCACGCTATGTAACAACATGAACACGCTATGTAACAACATGAACACGCTATGTAACAACATGAACACGCTATGTAACAACCTGATCACGCTATGTAACAACCTGATCACGGTATGTAACAACCTGATCACGCTATGTAACAACATGATCACGCTATGTAACAAACTGATCACGCTATGTAACAACATGATCACGCTATGTAACAACATGATCACGCTATGTAACAACATGATCACGCTATGTAACAACCTGATCACGCTATGTAACAACATGATCACGCTATGTAACAACACGATCACGCTATGTAACAACCTGATTACGTTATGTAACAACCTGATCACGCTATGTAACAACATGATCACGCTATGTCACAACCTGATCACGCTATGTAACAACACGATCACGCTATGTAACAACATGATCACGCTATGTAACAACACGATCACGCTATGTAACAACATGAACACGCTATGTAACAACCTGAGCACGCTATGTAACAACATGATCATGCTATGTAACATCATGAACACGCTATGTAACAATACGATCATGCTATGTAACAACCTGAGCACGCTATGTAACAACCTGATCACGCTATGTAACAACATGATCACGCTATGTAACAACACGATCACGCTATGTAACAACATGAACACGCTATGTAACAACCTGATCACGCTATGAAACAACATGTTCACGCTATGTAACAACATGATCACGCTATGTAACAACCTGAGCACGCTATGTAACAACCTGATTACGCAATGTAACATCATGAACACGCTATGTAACAATACGATCATGCTATGTAACAACCTGAGCACGCTATGTAACAACCTGATCACGCTATGTAACAACATGATCACGCTATGTAACAACCTGATCACGCTATGTAACAACATGAACACGCTATGTAACAACATGAACACGCTATGTAACAACACGATCACGCTATGTAACAACATGAACACGCTATGTAACAACCTGAGCACGCTATGTAACAACATGATCACGCTATGTAACATCATGAACACGCTATGTAACAATACGATCACGCTATGTAACAACCTGAGCACGCAATGTAACAACAGGATGACGCTATGTAACATCATGAACACGCTATGTAACAATACGATCATGTTGTTACATAGCGTGATCAGGTTGTTACATAGCGTGTTCATGTTGTTACATAGCATGATCGTATTGTTACATAGCGTGTTCATGATGTTACATAGCGTCATCCTGTTGTTACATTGCGTGCTCAGGTTGTTACATAGCGTGATCGTATTGTTACATAGCGTGTTCATGATGTTACATAGCGTGATCATGTTGTTACATAGCGTGCTCAGGTTGTTACATAGCGTGTTCATGTTGTTACATAGCGTGATCGTGTTGTTACATAGCGTGTTCATGTTGTTACATAGCGTGTTCATGTTGTTACATAGCGTGATCAGGTTGTTACATAGCGTGATCATGTTGTTACATAGCGTGATCAGGTTGTTAAGTAGCGTGCTCAGGTTGTTACATAGCATGATCGTATTGTTACATAGCGTGTTCATGATGTTACATTGCGTAATCAGGTTGTTACATAGCGTGCTCAGGTTGTTACATAGCGTGATCATGTTGTTACATAGCGTGAACATGTTGTTTCATAGCGTGATCAGGTTGTTACATAGCGTGTTCATGTTGTTACATAGCGTGATCGTGTTGTTACATAGCGTGATCATGTTGTTACATAGCGTGATCAGGTTGTTACATAGCGTGCTCAGGTTGTTACATAGCATGATCGTATTGTTACATAGCGTGTTCATGATGTTACATAGCATGATCATGTTGTTACATAGCGTGCTCAGGTTGTTACATAGCGTGTTCATGTTGTTACATAGCGTGATCGTGTTGTTACATAGCGTGATCATGTTGTTACATAGCGTGATCGTGTTGTTACATAGCGTGATCAGGTTGTTACATAGCGTGATCATGTTACATAGCGTGATCAGGTTGTTACATAACGTAATCAGGTTGTTACATAGCGTGATCGTGTTGTTACATAGCGTGATCATGTTGTTACATAGCGTGATCAGGTTGTTACATAGCGTGATCATGTTGTTACATAGCGTGATCATGTTGTTACATAGCGTGATCATGTTGTTACATAGCGTGATCAGTTTGTTACATAGCGTGATCATGTTGTTACATAGCGTGATCAGGTTGTTACATACCGTGATCAGGTTGTTACATAGCGTGATCAGGTTGTTACATAGCGTGTTCATGTTGTTACATAGCGTGTTCATGTTGTTACATAGCGTGTTCATGTTGTTACATAGCGTGAACATGTTGTTACATAGCGTGATCGTATTGTTACATAGCGTGTTCATGTTGTTACATAGCGTGTTCATGTTGTTACATAGCGTGATCATGTTGTTACATAGCGTGATCATGTTGTTACATAGCGTGATCAGTTTGTTACATAGCGTGATCATGTTATTACATAGCGTGAACATGTTACATAGCGTGATCGTATTGTTACATGGCGTGTTCATGTTGTTATATAGCGTGATCATGTTGTTACATAGCGTGCTCAGGTTGTTACATAGCGTGATGAGTCTGTTACATAGCGTGATCATGTTGTTACATAGCGTGATCATGTTGTTACATAGCGTAATGCATGTTGTACAGGTCTATACAGATCACCAAACTTTAATTCGGAGTAACAGATCGTTGACATGAAGATGGTAGAGACATTCCACTAGCTGGAACGATTCAAGAGCTGGAAACGCTAGGGACACGCAGCGTAATGCATGTTCTGAGGTCCTGTAAACGAAAGCAAAGAGCTTCGTACATATGTGTGTGTGTGCGCGTGCGCTCGCGCTTGTGCATATGCATGTTTACGTGTTTTTAGTCTTTCAACTCGTAAATCTCTGTGAACAGCGTAACATCATAAGAAAAGCCAGATAAATGCTATATTTCATTCTGGAGTTGGACGCTCTTTAAAGATGCCAGTGACTGCGATTCCTTATATTTGATTTTCTGAAAAATAGCTATATTTGTATAATAAATAAAATGCGTATCAAAAGTTCTATAAAGTTTTCTTTATTTCCAGGGAATCTGAATAACTTACTGGTGAAGAAATGAATATCTTATTAGATAAATACAATTTATTTTAAATAAATATGTTTGTGATATTAAACATTTCCGAAATACTCCTGTTCGCAGGAATTCCCCAGTAATTTAAGGGATACTTTTGGAGTATTAAGTAGCCTTGCCATGTTTCTCCTGAGCTCGTAGGCAATGTATAAGTATTATGGAAGGTATGATTAACTGAATGCAATTAAGGGAAAAAAGCTCACGTATGCAATTTTTTGAATAGTTACGAAAATAAATAACAGCGTGTAATGAAAATTGCGCAATTCTGAGAAATCTGAATTTTTTGGGATGTGAAAACCTTAAATGACATTCTGTAGCTTTAAAAGTTATTAAACACTTTGAGTAAAAGTACAGTTTCTCTCTAAAGATTAATACATAGATATCTTAAATTGCTATGTGTTTTTAGATTTTGAGAAACACTTCTGTGCCTATCATAATTAACACTGGATCGTCCGTATACCAACATTTTGAAATGTAATCGTTGTTTGCAAATTAAAATGTGCTGTAGTAGATCTGCTTAACAGTTTCTTTATCCATATTATTCCTTGCCTGTTTCATTACTTTTTTGTAATATATTTATGTTTGTATAAGTTATTAACAACGCTTAATTTTTCTGAGATTCTTTCATTTCTATTTCCAATTTCAAGATCTTCATTTTCACTGTGTACTCTTCTTCCAAACACTCAAGCCTCCTCTCATAAAAACCCTCTCTTATGCCATCTTTGTTCTTTTCAGGCAATGGAGTTGAAAGTTCTGTATGGGAACTGCAAACGCCACCTTTACACTTTCTCTTTTTTCAAATTCCTTACCTGTTATTAAAATTGCTGAATGACATGTTGGAACTGGATTTACTATTTCAATGTCCTTCACTGTGGTGATTACTTCTGAATGGAATCCAACTTCATCATTAAACTCATTGGCGATTGAATAGAAGAACAACAATTGTTATTTGGCTACTATTATCTAAGAAAGGCGGTACATACATACGCCTACAGTTTTGTACAATCGTACCTTGGCAATGACATTTGCTTGCTTCATTCTTTTCTTTATGTTCTCATAATATCATTTCAGGGATTTTCATTCACATTGGATGATCTTCCTAGAATTGTACTCATTTGCAATTTATTTCCATGTCTCTTCCTTACGCTTAGCAGAGCTATCAGTCATTTTATTTTCAACACTAATTTGTGTTCTAAAACAATGTCGGTCATATATCTTTCTCTTCTTTCTTAAAATTTGCTGCCTGAGTCTTTTTATTACTTTCGTCCTTCTCCATTTTGCAATTTGTTTATGTATCAGAGACAAATGAAAGTTGAATGGCATTAACAATTGTGAATTGATTCAATACAATTGCAGTGATCTGAGATTAGTGAATAATGAATAACGTTTATTTCTCAATACTCGATACATAATTAAGTTATATACTTTTAGACTATAATAATATTTGAAAATATTAGGCTATTTACACTATAAATTCACTTCTTTGTTGTTTGCCTATACTAATCTATGGTCTCAGTACATACAACTCCTGGTTTTCTGTGTATCAATGACCCTCTGTCTACTTGTTTATGTTTCATTATATATACCTTTATTTATTTATTTTTTTTTATTAATGTGCCATATGTATGATTTCCTGTGTTACGTCTTGTTACGTGGTTACGTTAGATGATGATAGACAATGAGAAGATCCAGAACAAACAAGGTGGGAATAGGTTAGGACGTATACTTCACTGTAAACCGATATACTGTTTGTCCCTCTCCGTCTCGCGCACTACTGTTTAAAAAATATAAAGTTTGTAAGGTTTAGAAAATAAGTATATAAAAGTGTTGTAAGGCTGGATGAGGAAAGTTTTATAATCGAATTACTCTCTATATTACAGTATAAACCTACATTCCTCCTCCTTCAATCTCTGTCTATCCTTGTATCTCTCCCGTTTTCCATTTCTCCCATATAAACGTATACTCTAATCCTCAAACCATGTCTAGACTAGCACCTCTCCTCGTATGCCCTACCGCTCTCATATAAATGCATTTTCCTCCTTGAAGACTCTCTCAACCTAGCACCTACCTTCGTTTTCCCTATCTTTTCTCATATAGACGTATAATCTCTCATTCAGACCTCCATGCCTAATACCTCTCCTCGGTTTGCTAGCTCCCTCATATAAAAACGCTATATTCTACCCTTCTAGTACCTCTCCTCGTATTCCCTATTTCTTCCGTATAAAGAGTATCCTCTCCTCCTTCAGCATCAGTCTAGTCTAGCACCTCTCCTCGTATTTCCCTATCTCTCCCGTATAAGCCTATATTCCCGTCCTTCAGCATCTGTATAGCCTATTATATGTACACGTTTCCCCTATCTTTCCCATATAAACGCATATTCCACACCTCAAACACTGTCTAGCCTAACACGTCTCCTCATATTCCCCTACCTCTCTCATATAAGATGCATTCCCTCATTCAACACCGTCTAGCCTAGCATCGACCCTCGTATTCCCTATCTCTCGCATATAAACGCCTACTCTATCATTCAAAACTCCTATCCTAATACCTCTCCTCGGTTCGCTATATCGCTCATATTCTACCCTTCAAGTCCTGTTTAGTATAGCATCTTTCCTTGTATTCCCTATCTCTCTCGTATAAAGCATATCCCTCCCTCCTTTAGCATCTGACTAGCCTAGCGTCAGCCCTGGTATTCCCTATCTCTCCCCTATAAATGCTTCTGTCTAGAGACCTAATGTTTCAGGAGAGCATCCTTTCCCCCTATAACTGCATGTTTAGAAGGTCTAGACTATCACTTTTGTCTTTGGGAAATATGTTCGGGTTTTTTTTTGTGAAGGAATGTAATAGGAAAATGTTTTATAAAAAATAAATGTTGTTTATATTACATAGCCCTCATTTTTATTAATCTTTTTATACACCTCATATCATACAGTCCAATATTAAGATGGTTCTGGCTTCTAGATTCCCATTTATTCAGGTCTCTTTCAGTAATAGTTCAATAACTTTTTTGTTTAGATTTCATGTAGCATCAATGTTTTAAGATAATACATTATTCTTTAAACAATTATGAAATTATTTATGAAATCAATGGTATTGGCATGTATAGCAGTAATAATGAGTACATAATTTATATGTTATTGCTATATTCTACACACTCGAATGTTCCATGCTGGACGGTGCTGCAATTCTTCATGTTGAGGATGTTCCTATCACATTTCTGTTCGTGTTGTTTTAAGCTATCTCATTCTTCCTCTTCATTTACATTCATCTGGACATTCCTGTAACAAACATTCACATTATTTGTAGCTTGTAGGTATATACTTCGATGCGGAGAATCAATGCAATGTGGTATTAAACTTCTTTCTGCACGAAATCACTCAGACTACAATCTAGACATTATTTACACATATTTGTTTTAATACAGTGATGCATGCTTTGACAACTGCTACCCTAATGGAAATTATTTGCAACTTGCTGTAGGTATCTGCTTTGAGGTAAAGAATTAGTGAATAGACTATTAAACTTCTTTCTGCAGGTCCTCGCCCAGACTACATCCTAAGCGTTATTTACACAGTGATGTATACTTTAGATGAATGTTATCCTAGGAAGTGTGAATTTATAAACTCAACAAATGTAACTCTAAATGAAGCTTTGAAAGGATAGCTGAATTATTTCTACAAACCTTAACAGGAAGAAAAGACAATTTACATGTCTTAAACTTGCCGGATGGTACTACACCATGATATACCATTTGAAACTTTCCTGGCATTTCATCCAACTGTTGGCTTGTTAGGGTTGAATATCTTGTCGGAAGAAACACTTGCTTATTGTCTAAAACCGCAACCACTCTAGCACCGTATCTCGTATCAATTTTTCTTATGGATTTTATATTATAAGGCTCCTCTGGCTGAAGATCTTGTAGTCTTTGAACGGTCGGGTAAATGCTACCCTCAGCCAATGTGTTAAGTTGAGATGTCAAACTTTCTGCATTAGGAAGAGAAAAAACATATTCTTTATTAGAGAATGTGTTGCATAACTAAATTTCATTTATTTGAAAGTTACAAAATTATTAACTTTTTCTGTATAATATAATAATAAAAATGATAATATGTGTAAATATAATTGAGGTTCTGATTCACTAATGAAGTTCATTAAGTACTATATTTTCCGATTTAAATGTTTTAATATAATGTAAACATTTACTTTGTTAGAGTGAATGATTCGCGCAACAGACTTTTTGTAATATTCTAAAGCAAAAACGTTAATTTTTAATGTGATGGAAACAGACTGGAAGTTTTTACTAAATAAAATGCACAAGAGGAATGAAACATTAACTGATGAATGTTCG
Source organism: Deroplatys truncata (assembly GCA_030765065.1). Lineage (NCBI taxonomy): Eukaryota > Metazoa > Arthropoda > Insecta > Mantodea > Mantidae > Deroplatys > Deroplatys truncata. The sequence goes on along the minus strand of CM060978.1, from coordinate 210,714,408 downwards.
ATCAATGCATGCAAACATGAAGTCCCCGGATCGAATACCACCGCTTACCCTCGGAAGAATATTTATACAGAACATTATTTATTCGAATCGTAGGGTAATCAAGTAATTGTATTTTGTCTAGAAAGGAATATAATTCACTCTGTGAAACCCTGTATTTAAATATCTGGAATAATAATTTCTCAACAAGATGAATACTTAACTAAATTGTTCACATTTTTTGAGAATTCGCGCAGTTAGCTATTAAATGTAGAATAAGCTTGTCTAAAATGAATACTTAACTAAACTGTTCACATTTCAGAAAAAATTCAACTGTCTAGCTATTAACTTTTAGAATGCTCAGCTATTTACAAATAAAGAGCCGTCATTAAAAACAAGAACGCAAATAAAAGTTAAATGTACTAAGTAATAAGTTAACTTTTTAATGAAGATGAATTGGTGATACAACTTACCAGACATGCTGTTCGATGTAATTTCCACGTTGAAAGAATAAAGTTTGCAGAGTGCTTAGATCGCAGTGTTCTTACGATACTGTGAAAATCATTGGAGAAGATGCTGCTTTTATATAATTCCCCCACTAAAGCTGAAGTGGTGAGAGATTGTAGAGCACTTAGGAAAACAATTACTGGCATTGTTCGCTAATGAGGTGAAAGCGTCTAAAGATGTCAGCTAATAGAGGTCACCGTTACCATCAGACAGAAGTAGGTTACGGGTTTTTTCATTACATGCCGGGCTCTTGTTCGCTAATGGAGTGAAAGCGTCTAACGGGTCAGCTAATGTGTGTCACCGTTACCTCCAGACGGAAGTATGTCGTTGATCGCTAATGTATGTAAACAGATCCGGAATGTAAACTTAAAAGCCTATTAATGTGTTGAAAGCGTCTAACATGTTCAGCTAATGGACAAGCGATTTCCCCAGATACAAGAAGGCTGCAGTGTTTCATTACATGACAGACTGTTACCGTGAGCAGACTACTTATACTCACGCTCCAGTAAACAATTCATTAATCAAAAAACTTAATTGCTCGAGGATGCAATCTGCAGACCTTAGTAATCATAAAAAAAATGTTTGACGAACATTACCTAATTAATTTGCCGAGGGGCGGCAGGACTCGAGAAAACAATTCCATCAAGTCATGACGCCACAGTAGAACGCATGGGAGAGGGGGTAGGACCTGCCGGCACAGACACTGTCGGCATTAGATCAGCACACAAAGCGAGAGGGGGCGGGGCCTAACGACACGAGACCTGGCGGCATGTGAGCACACAAAGGGAGGGGGCGGGGCTTGTCGGCGTAGATCAAAGAACCTTATCGCTTGTCGGCATCTCTCTACTGCGCTCAAGTCGCTATTCTATTGCTACTCTTGTGTTTCTAACAGATTTATTTTAACTTCTGAATATTTTTAATACAACTTTGCAGGGTAAAGATAAAACAATGTTGACGCCGTTAACACGTTCATGGCGAAACTCTCTCTTTGGCAGGGTTAGCTGGAATTGGAGATCTGTAACATTTCAGCCCTCACTATGCACATTACCCTTCTAAACAGATTATTATACAGCAATTATATGCCAATTGCGAATCACAATTTGCTGACCTGAAAATACCGACCTGGAAAATTCGAGTTTTTAACACTCCTCTGAATTTCCCTTGCAGCGAGGCTCCGCATAGTCTCCAAATGCAATTACTTGAATTACAGAATTCTACTGCAATTAAAATTATAATAAATCACTGCCCTGAGAATCACGTGTGTTTGCAATAAATGTAAAGGCACACATACATCTGTGAGCAAACATTTTACAAGCTGAATTACATTGAAAGCCAAAAATCGTAATAGGATAAGCGAATGATCACTTGATAAATCTTCTGAGACTTTGTACGTCATCCTTGGTGGCAAATATCGTTAGCATTTTAAAAATAGGATGTGACAGAAAATCACTAAGAGAAATGTGACGTACAAACGCCACGATATCCACGGTGTATTGTATTAAATATATTTAAGGAACATCACAGAGGGTTCAAGCTACCATGAAACTTGGCAAACATAACCCATCTTTTGAAACGCAAAGTAGGCTTACATGCTCACAATAACATGTCGGAGCGGGAGCACGGTGGTTGGGCATCCCTGGAATAGAGTATTGAAATATTAGGAATAACTAATAATATGAAATAATATCGAGAAAACTGTAAAGTAACTTGCAGCACAGAATGTAATTAATATGAAAGCAAGCATGTAAAGAAGAGTGTAACTAGTAACTACCAAGCGAGGGGAGTAAAGTCTACATGCACATACACGTTAATGCACACAGGGTTTAGACAAAGTCACAGAAAATAGAGAGAGAGAGAGGTCCGAGATTAGAGTGAGGCACAGATAGTGGTCCAATTCCAGGAAGACAAGGGAGTTGGTAAAACAGGAAGAGAAACGAGAGCGTGACTGCTAAAAGTGGAACATTTTATTTTCGTAGTACGCTAAGTAGATCACCAAATGAGAATAGTTGTTACATATAAAGGCGTGATTTCTAGTAGGAAGGTATAAAAAGGGGAAGAGGCTCCTCACTCTCTGATTTTACTCCCACGATGTAACACATGTGATTCAAGCGGAAGATTTTGTGCGTGTATGTGGGTAGGAAAATATCGTGTTACGCATTTCAATAGATCCACGTAAAGAATTCATAGTGACGGGAAGTTTAAATGTACAGCTTTTGTATAATGTGTTAAGCAAGGGAAAATTGCTAGCCGCCTCAAATGGTGAATGTTGAATAAATTAAGCTCTTTAAGGGAATGTCAGTTTATTATTCGCCTTCACCTATATAAAATCCTGAGAAAGATCAAATTAGATGGCTAGGATAGGAATTTCTCCTCAGCTCTACGATAAGCAGCCCGTCAGAGGACTTCAAGGAACTTCTGAGATCCGAGACAACTACGTGAAATTGCACGTGGTACTCACGTTCGACCACACCCTTCCATTGTTCACAGCAACAAAACTGTCATGCTTGTAGAACTTGCATTATCATGCTGAGTAGAAGTGCCTCATCCGCTCTTCTCTCTTCTCATTTCTCTCCTATTGCCTCATGCAATGTTTCCTTAGTCTGACAAATGATTTTTCCTACTTGCTTTTACTTTTAATGTAGTTAATATACTTTGAGTGTATGTATTTTTTTTAACATAAGAATTATATACATGCATATTTCCATTTATATATGGTGACAATGTTTATGGTAATAAACTATTTATATTATTATTTATTATTATTATTACTCTCTATCACATACCTTATAGGTAGAGAAGTATTGCATCCCGAAAATTCGATATCGAAATACATATTTTGAGGCATCCTAAATTCAAACAATACATTTCAGAAAAATATGTTTGTGTGTTTGTAAACAGCAAACCGAAAAAGTAAATATCCGGTGTACACTAAATTTGGTATCTGGGTTCAGTATCTCCTAAAATACGACACGAAGATTTTCAACTGTTTTCCCTAATTTTATCAATAATGGCTAACGAATTTGATTAAAACACCTATTAACTTTTAAGATAATCACACGAAAAATAAAAATGTAAATCTTAAATATTATGTGAATTTCTCTTCATTTGGAAGGGATTTAATGTAACTTGTAAACGTTAAGCGATAGACAAAAACATACTACACAGAACATGTTTAGTGTTTCGAACACACAATTAATTTGAAATAACTATTTTTCTGCACGAGCCATTTTCGGGGTACCTGCTATTATTTTTCAATTGTTCAATTCTTTGTCTCTTTTTTTTAAAGTGATGGTTTTTTTAAAGTTATTTCTCGCGAAAAGGGAATGGCATTTTCAAGGTGAGCATATAGCGACGCGCTTTTAAACATTTGACGATCGCAATCCCCTTTATGCCTATAATACAATGGGTAATGAAAGTATTTATGCAAACGAATTAATAACTTGAAAAGATAAAACAATAAACTTTTGTAAGAATAGCTTCTAGAAGCTGTATAAAAATAAATGACAGTCGGTAAAGAAAGTCACCTGAATATAAAATCAGATTTTTCTACATTAAACGTAGGAATGAAGTTATATGTAACTTTTAGTACTATATTTAATCTGCAGATTTGGAGTCTTGCGCGAAGCAACACCTTAGCCCAGCATATCTGTAGCTGTTTATTCTTGTTCCTTTAATGTTTCTCCTCCAGTGACAGAGCGACATGGCTCGCGTTTGAGCGGTCTGAGTTCCATTCCCGTCGGGTTGTTCACTCTGACCATGAGTCTTTTCATGGTTTCCCCGGGACGGTAGAAGAATGCTCGGAAGTTTCCTTTCTACCACGAATGTTCTGTTCATAATTTACCGTCCCCATCATTTCTTCATGTGTTTCAGGGTTACAGGGCTAGGCGACGGCGGTTGGTGTGTTGCGGCAGAACGTTAGAATTTGCTCTCGATTTCTGGCGCTTGGCGGAACTGCTGGGGCCCCTTTTCGTTCAGGGAGTTGTCTCGTTTATTCTCGAGACGCTTACGACTCGGGAATAGACGAGACAGAATTGGTGTTATGTTGAAATCGTTAGGGGCCCCGCCCTTTCTAGCGCACATCTTCTGGATATGGTCGCCCTTCGGGTCTACCCTTTTTTTTGGGACACTTTGGAAGCACATAGAGCCCACTACGGCCTACCTGTGGTGCTGTACCCATTTACTGTAGCCCCTCCATCTGAATACTCTTAACTCCTCCTTTCCCTACAGTGAGCTGTTGTGGAGCTGCGCTTCTGCTTTCTCCCTCAGTCTCTTACAGCTTTCACTGACCATCAAACCTTGAATCTAAATGCGCAAGACGGTTTGGCTACTTACACTACCATGACTAAAAAACAACCGACAGTTGCCTTTCCGGAATTATGGGGAATTTGGAATAATCTTAGATTATATGAAATTTCAATCCCTAACTAGCACTAACAGATCTTAAAACTTTTTGTTTCATGTATACTGGTAAAGAATCACACTAACTTACCCATGCATTTTTACAGCCTTTTTAAAAATGTTGGTATAAAGATATCAAAATATGTTATTAGCATGATCGTAATTCACAAGATTATTTAAACTACCGTTTCCCAATCTAGGAACCACAGACAACTTATTTGGAAGAAAGAATATCTGAGAAACACCTAAATTACCATTACCACTACTATTGATTTTGTTTTATAATCTAATAAATACATGATTGTTATTGCATTACAAGTAGTATTGTGTACGCTTTTCTGCCATTGTTAGTTCATCTATGATATACTCAGAAGTATTACATACACATCTTCTTAAAAGGTTCTATTATTGAGAATGGTTCGAGAATTCCTGCTAACTAAATCCTGTTTCTTATAACCGTGCCCCGCTGTCATGTATTCTCAGTGCTCCATTTTCTTTCTTCAAAGCAATTTACAAAAGAGGAGATAGGGAAAACCCTTCTAATTATCGCGCAACCGCAATAATTCTTATATTTAGCAACATGATTATTTTTCATTAAACTATCTATTACACTAGTCTGCATGATATCGGATGACTGAAGGCTAATCGTGACTCGCTTTTTATGCGGATTTCAGAACTGCTTTTAGTTTTTTTCTATGACGTACATTTTTTTCACAATTTCACTTCAAAAATATAGAGTTGAGCCAGTAGATGATGAGTGTTGTTGAAGGGAAATTTATCACTTCTTGGAGGGAAACTTATCACTTCTTGGAGAGAAATTTCTCAATACAGACTTGTAAATCTTTAGGTTGTTACACCTGTAGATGCTGGTTGCTATTTGTGATTTAGGCATTGTTGTTAATATCAGAGGCTTGCATTACCAGTGCTATATCGTGATTGAAGTCATAAATACATTATGTCTACACGCAAGTGGTGAACAATCCAAATGTTTTCTGCTACATTTGTGGAAATTATACAGTGCTTCACCAGAGAACTGATATAACAGACTTTGTGATAAAAATTGTACCATGCTTATTTTAAAATGAAACTTGGTGACCAACCTGGGCTCCAAAGACAGTTTGCTGCTATTGTTGAGAGGTTACGATTGTGGATAAAAGGAAAAAAATCATGCATGCCATTTGCAATTCATATGGTGTGGAGGGAGCCTAAAGACCACCTTAAAGACTGTTATTTCTGTTTAGTTAATGTTCAGGGATGCAATTCGAAAAATAAGAAACACATTGTGTATCCAAGTTATCCTTCAGCCATCAGGCTAGTTCCACGCGGAGAAGATCTGCCTGCTCCTCTTCCTCCAGCTGTTTTAGAGAACTTGGAAGAAGATGGTGTTGAAAGTGAACCTCATGCAATCACCGAAGACGATTCTGATGATGTCTACCGCCCTGAATACGACGTGACTCCACAACTGTTCTCTCAGAGTGAACTAAATGATCTAGTACGTGATTTGAATTTGTCTAAGGAATCTGCAGAGTTACTTGGTTCCCGTCTTAAAAATAAGAATCTTCTGGAACCAGGAACACATTAGTTATGGTACAGACACAGAGAACAAAAGCTAGTTCCTTTTTTCTCACAGGTCGAGTCCTTGGTTTACTGCAATCACATAAACGAGTTAATGCACTTTTATGACATTGAACATGATCCTACTCAGGGGAGACGTATAGATTCATCAAAGAGAAGCCTAAAAGGCGTATTACTGTATAATAGGATGGGTCCATTCCTGTCGCGCATTCAGTTCAACTTAAAGAGACAGTTAAAACATGGAGATATTTTTAACAAGTATCCAATACGAGGAACATAAACGGTGTATCTGCGGTGATCAAAGCTATTGGAATACTATTAGGACAACAATCTGGGTTCACAAAAATGCCTTGTTTTCTGTGCGAATGGGGCAGTCGGGCAAAGCAAAGACATTGGATTGTGAAAGTATGGCCACAGCAGAGAAACGTGTTGCCTGGAACTAAAAACACCCTGCAAGAACCGCTTGTAGAGAGACAAAAGATATTGCTTGCGCCACTACACATAAAATTGGGCTTGATGAAGCAATTTGTAACAGCTCTACCACAGGATGGACCCTGCTTCAAGTACCTTTCCAAGAAATTTCCCTTCATTACACAAGACAAATTAAACGCTGGAATTTTTGTTGGTCCTCAAATAAAGAAATTGATTAAGGATGGAGATTTTGAGAAGACAATGAATGAGAGAGAAATAGAAGCATGGTCCGCCTTCCGATCAGTTACTGAAAACTTCTTAGGCAATAACAAAGATCCTAATTACAAGGCCATTGTTGAAAAAATGTTGGAAAATTTCAAGAAGATGGGTTGTAACATGAGTGTAAAGGTGCATTTTCTGCATTCACATGTCGACTACTTTTCAGAAAATCTGGGACATTATGGTGAAGAGCAGGGTGAATGTTTTCACCAAGATATTAAGGAAATGGAGAGGAGATACCTGGGGAGATGGAATGAAACTATGATGGCCGAGTACAGTTGGATGTTGAGGAGGGACATTCATCTTCAAAGATCTGCAAGGAAGTCAAAGTATAGAAAGTTTGAAACAAATTAAATGAAACACTTTGGCTTCTTGTTTTGTTAAAATGTAGTCATGAAATAAATTAGGGGAGTTCTTGAGAGCATTCCTAAAATATTTCTTAAATAAAAACTTACAATGTGGGAAATGGTATTTGAATACTTTTCTACGCTCATTAGTAAAATTGTCAAAACATTACTTCTTATTTTGCCTAAAAACCTGTCGTGATAGAAAAAAACGGAAGTTTTTTTTGGAATCAGCATAAAAACTTGATTCAAGAATACCTACTTTTAAGAAATCATCTGACAAAAAGTTTGAAAATGCAGATAGTGTTATACTCTAATCAATATGGCTTTAAGCCTAATCTTCCAGCTATAGAACAACTTGTTAATAATATTTTATTATTAGGTTTCGACAAGATATACTATACAGGAGTCGCTTTAATTAATTTAACAAATGATTTTCTGCATTAATCATAAAATCTTAATCAAGAAACACTTAAAGTAATTTGTTGGAATCATTGTTAAGTAATTGTTTACAAAGGGTTAAACGTAGATAGAATTTAATTTAATTTAAAAAAGCACTGCTGGGACACCTCAAGGCTGTGTGCTGGGTCCCTTCTTATTTGCAGCTTTTATAAATGACTTGGATGCAAATTTACACTCATTCGGTCTAATACGCCGATGACACAACTCTCTATGGGACAGGGGAAAATGTAATAGATGTAAAAACCAACATAAAAAATCTTCTGAAGCAGCTAAGAACCGGTTCGTTTCAAATTAACTGACAATTAATTCATGTAAAACTGAAAATATTATCTTTGAAGTCCGAAATCAGATCCCTGAAAATAAAACAACAGTTTATACAGATAGCACCTTCACCTAATCATATAAGTTTTACCTGTAAAAGATTATGTATCTATTAAAAAAGTTAAAAACAATTGTTTCACGTCCTATGCTAATAATAATGAAATATAATCAGTAATTCTTCATCTTCAGCGAAAGTCTTTGTTTGACAAAAAAAAAAAATAAAATAAAATAAAAAGAAAGCCAATACGATATATTCTAGGGAATGCTTCAAATTATGACTTTACATTCCCTCTCTATTTATAGCAGTTTAACATAGGCTGAAGCCAAATAGACATGAATTTACAGAACATTTACATTATCATGATTACGAAACAGGATAAAGCAATGATGTGAATTCAAATAACGTACATTAGCCAAAGTTGTGAACACTCATATATATTTTTAGATCCAAATTTTTTAATAACCTGCCCGAATCTATTACACGAGAGCTCACAAATATAATGCGTTTCATTTATATCGGGGCCATTGATTGCGTATGGGATTTTAGATCGTCCGAAATAGAAGGAAAATCGACCTTGCATTTTTTAAACGAAACGAAACCTTTTGTATTTGTAGGCAAGGCGGATACAATGCCTTATGCAAACTCTTAAAATTTACATCATAGTTTTGCAATTAAGATTGTTTAAATTTATGTATCTTCCTAAAATTCCCAACTTCAAGCTGTTATAACTCTGAAACTTTAAGTCTAATTATTTAAATCGAGCTTTATTATGATTACCGAAACTTTAATTTTATACTATAAGTAAGCATGTTCTTCATTTTTATTTAAGTGAAGACATTTCTATTTTTTCAAATGTAAGCCGTTACGGATTAAGAAAAATAATTTTATTATATATGGTATGATTCCGTGATTTAAACGCAACCAAACATATTTTACTGTAATGGTTACTGATAGTTACGTATAAATTAATTAAAGAAGTAAATTACTTTAAGCACTCATGGTCGCTCTCGTACGTTTGTTTTGAACTGAAGATCAAGCAAGCGGCTGTGTAAGATTAAGAAGAGAATGCTTACTAAGCAGTATGCGGTTCTGAGTATTTCCTCACAGATTCACAAAGCGCTTAGTGAGCATCATACAACTAGGTAAATCGCTGCGTTTACTCACTTTTTGTGTTATAACTACGATCACCCATACATAACCACTTTACCAATATCGCCGACTTCTCTTAATGACGCTAAGGATTATTCTCAATCTAATGGTTTAGTTTTATAAAAATCTGGAGATGCTTAAAATAAATAAAACGTGTATGTAGATTTTTGTGAATATTATCAAAATAATTAGTATATGCTGCTGTAATAAAACGTGGACTTTTATCTACAAAACGAGATTCGGTACAATATTCTGAAATAAAGAGTTCCGGAGCCATACGTACTTAAAGTGCGACAAAATGAATTAAAACGTTACATTTATCGTTCAATAACGTGACAACCGTTGGATTTTAGATGCTAATATTAGATAAATATGCTTTCCTTAGCAACGCTTATTAATAGGAAAAATTAACGCAAGCCAAAAAAAAGCGAAGTTTTTAGCAGTTGATTTCACGTGGAATGTCCCGTATATATGATGTAGCTCACTTGCGCTGCAGTGACCTCGGTATGCTCCGCTAGCGCACTAGCGGTGAATGACCCGCTCAAGGCTACGTTTATCAGTTGTTACACTGCGCCAGTTCTGCATTCTGTTCGAGCTGTAAAGGGCTAGATTTTGTTCATTATGCATCTCAAAAGTGAAAATTTATTCAAGATATCTATGTTGTATGTGAATTACACAAGATTGTATATTAGTCTGCTGAAATGTCTATCGCAAAATTCATGGTTGAAAAAAAATTTTTATGCAAGATGCATACTAACAACTCAATCAAATAGGCAAAGGTGTAAACAATTTCAGGAGAAATTTCTTGAGTATTTCAGTTACAGGTAGAGAAACTGTTAGATGTCTGCTTAATAAGCTTAGGACAAAGGGATCGTCACATAAATCTAAGAAACGAAAAATAAATGTTCTAACAGAGGATAAAGTTAACGAAATTAGTGCATCATTCGAACGCTCTCCAAAGAAGGCTCCAAGACGTGTTTCACAGCAAGTGCATGTTTCAAATACCTCTGTTCATAAAGCTTCTAAGCTTTTAAAGTTTAAACCATACAGGGTGATTATTGTGCGTGAATTACAACCTGGTGACGACGAGGAACGCCAGTAATGTATGTCTCTGCATGCAGATGGACATCATTTTCAACACAACTTATAACAAGTTTAGTAGTCATGTTGCTATCACTCATGTGTAAATAACACGGGAGTTGTGGAACGGAGAACCACCGCGGTGTAATAGACAGTGCGCGGAACAGTCATAAGCGCTATCTGCGTCCCGGGAGAATAAAGAACGCACTGTACTTTTAACAAAGTTGTATCCAATTGGCTAGAGACTAAAGTATGTTATACTCTAGAGGAATTCATACCAAAAAGCTACACATATAGACCTGTTTTAATGTTAGAACACATCAATTTTATACATGTACTGTTTTATTTGTTGTTAATGGACGAAGCGTATCTCATGCTGCATATAATTAATTGTTGAAGAACAATAAATTTCAAATTTCTCCTTTTGCCTGATTGGCTAATGTATCTACAATTCTGAATGGCGATGCATATCACGAACAAACCCTGTGGGATGCAAGATGAGTCAATAAAATCGATGTCAACCTCTGTCATGATAGATGCTAGTGCTTTCTTCTTCCTGAGAGGCAGATTGGAACCGAAGAATTCTCCTACTTACTTGTTGATAAGAATTTACGAGTATTCCAGATGCATTGTGTAATATTAACTGCCCCCAAAAATTAGAGGAACACGTGTTTAAATCAAAGTTCAAAATGGAATAGCGAGACAATGTACACTTTGACAGTCAGATGTTATGTTTTGAAGTGTTGTTTAAAACTACGATAAAGTTCTTCTAAAAATTTTAGTTTTTCTCTGATAAATTAGTGAAACTGAAAAATCTGTGGAAATCAAAGTGAGTGCTCGTTGGTTTATTGTTATTTTTAAAAAACAGGGTTTAACAGCAATCTGAGGTAGGAAACTATTATTTTGTGTTCTCTGAGGCTAATACAGAGCAATGAGACATCTGAATGAAACATCAGTGGCACAAACAGTTGCATGGATTGAAGATGGCCATTCCATTCGTTTTGTTTACAGGACTCTTGATGTCAGCCTTTCTGTCATCCATTGGGCTTGGGGGCGTTATACAGGGATTCAAGAAGCAGCCCGGACAAGGGCGTAAGAATAAGACAACGTTTGTACAGGATACGACTCGTAGATACGTTGTCCTATCAGCTTTATGCAGACCCAATCTTCATCAAGAGATCCACAAAAGACGTACGAACAACTCGAGTGGTGATTTCTGAGTAGACTGTAAGAAACAGGCTGAAAAGTGCAGAGTTGAGATCTAGAATCCCCTTTGAAGCCCCTCGTTTGACACGTCAGAATAAGGAAGCCCGGCTGAAATTTGCTCAGAATCAACTCGACTGGCAGCTCTGTCAGTGAACGGCTGTTGTCTCCAACAGACGAGTCAAGGTTCAGTTTGACGGGTTGTGATGGTCATACACGTGTATGGAGATGTCCTGGTGAACGTCTTGCTCCAGCCACTATTATTGAGCATGATAGGTTTAAAGGCGGTTCTGTTATGATTTGAGCTGGCATTACTATTGAGTCTCGGACAGAGCTTGATGTTGTCCCACAGTGCATGAATGTTGATGTTTACATAAATAACATTATCCTTCAACATTCGTACCCTTGTGTATGGAATGGAATCAAAATTTCTTATAATGCACGATAATGCTAAACCCCATACATCACAGATATTCTACAAGAATGTCAGTTCGGGTAATGGACTGGCGTGCACACAGTCCAGATCCGAGTGAGTATCTGTGGCCCACAAATTGCTGTTAGGAGGTTGGTGCGAAGCATGCCACGTATTGCAGCTCACAGAGGACACACTGGGTACTGAGTGTTGAAATAATATGGAAACTTTGAGGCGGTATTTTTAACACTTAAATGATATAGTCTAATTATATAATATAAAATATAATAACAGCCCGCCTTAAAAACAATATGTGTACACTACAATAACATATAAAGTGTGTAACAGTCATTGTACTATGTTTATATTATTATGTACATGTATAATAATATGTGAATATATTAAGTAATTTAAAAATGTAGCAGCTGTGAGAATAGAAGCCGAAAGTTGATAACAATGAAGTAACTTTGAGGCAACAATAAATTGGAAAGTTTAATAATGCTACTAATAATTCTTGGAACAATAATGTACTATTTAAAACAGTTTAGAAATAGCCAGTCAAAAATTAGAAGAGCTCTAAGTTAAATAAAAGTATTCTATTGTAGTAGGTTTAGCCAATCAGAGACTTGAAATAGAGTAAATGTGTGAATTCAGGCGGCAGACGCTAGAAGACAGCGTTCCCGAGCCGTTCGCTTGGTACGTATTCAGTGTGAGACATAAAAAATTCATTACGGAGTGAATAACATAAAGTTTACGTGTTAAAAAGTGCAATTAATAAAAAATCTCACAGCTCTATAGTAGGATACATCAGTGAATTGTTATTTAATGTGTGAAGGATTAATAAAACGAACTTAAATACCATTATAATTTGTGTAAGTCTTCCTTCTTAGCCGTACTACCCCTGATAAGAGATACGTGTTTCTACGAATTACTACTGACGTAACCGATGCATACATATATGTAATGTTTAAATAAACATTAAAATACAAAGTTGATTTCTAAACGTGAGGGCGAAGGCCACCGGAAACTTTGTATCATACGTGGGGCTGCAACTACCTCAATTTTGGGGCCCAAAGCGTGGTGCTAATGACGTAAAGATATTCTATCTCAACATTGATTAGTAAACAATGCAATCTTGTATTTTCACTTTGTTTTCTGTATCAGTCAAATAATTTTATCGTATTTCCAATCCTGTGAAATAAAAGCTTATTAGAATGGGCATTATAATTTTACGCAATTCTTGAATCTATAATTACAAACCGTCAAAAATTGAATTGTATGAATATTTATTTTTCGACTTTGGTTTAAACATGTGTTCCTCTAATTTTTTGAGCACTATATTTCATTCATGCTGTAATGAAAATATAAATTTGATAACTATTTTCGAATACATTAAGGTAGATGATCATGTTGAATAAGTAACTCGTTTGTATCGCTCAACAACCTATTTCACAACGGCAGCAAATGAGAGGCGACTAGGTCATATAACAATTAAAGAGATACGGGGCTAAGTTATGTGAAACACGGTTTAACTTGGTGGCTTCGATATCAAAATGCTGTATTCCTGATATATTAACACGATTGTCGCTATCAGCGCTTTACATACTTAATTGTTTTAATAAAAGATTAACTCAATAAAACTATAACTAAAAAGGCAACGAAACAAATAAATGTTACACACCAAAATTTTTGTTTGTTCTTGTGACATTCATTTTAGGATTTAAGAAAATGGTGTTTGTTAAAGTGAAAAGAGTTATTACTGTACATTTGAAATCAAGAGGTTTTTACACATGTTCAAGTAAATTAATAAGACAAAGTAATTGTAATATTCACATTCTTATTTCGGTGGATATGCAATGGTGTCTATTAAAACCGTACTAGTGCTAGTTTGGTATCTCTTTATTTTATCTACGTCGTCCGCAGTGGTATAGGACTACCATGATAGCCTCTAGTTCCCGAGATCACGGGCTCAAACCCGACGGAGGGTGACGATTTTTTCGGGCGTAAAGCAAGTAAGTTGAAGTAAACTCGGTGGTCCCGTGTCGTAGATTTATGCCACGTAAAACAACTTCAAGCCTGATTAAGAGGCCTCTGAGCAAAGTTTTCGGTCTTACACGTCCAATATAGAATGGGACGCTAACTACTATAACAGTTAAGGAGCGTCCGTAGATAATAAAACTCAAACTTGTTTATTCTACCTCACTATAAACATTTATGAGAGAAAATATTTAGATGCCTAAAGGTTTAGGAACCATCGGTCTAAAGAATATATCATGTAGTCTTTAAATTAGGAAAAGATTCTTTCATATCCTTATTCCTTTTTCTATCTATAGTCAGTAGAAGAAGTGGAAAAAAAACTCGGTACCGAGATTTCACCATAAATACACGTTGTGAGACTACGTGAATAAAAAAACAATTTTGGAAAAAAGTCTGAGTGTGCGTCTGTGTGTTTGCGCACGCGAGCGAGTGCATAAGTAAAAAAACTGATGTCTTACACTCACATGATTTTCTCTACTCTTGCACAAACTATTTTTACAAACGCTTATTCTCCATATGCTTCATGTTAATCGAGATGTTAATCTTATTGCTAATTTTCTTGTAGATGCAAGGGGAATTGGTAGGGTTTAAGCTATAGTCAAATATTTTAAGAGCTGGTTGCTATGTGGAGTATTCCATTCTGTTTGCATTACCAGGACAAAAAAAATGAATAACGAATTCCCATTTGAGAAAAAGTATAAGAATTGGAAGATTTAAGGGAATAACAAGCAATATCTCGAAAATGGTTTACTCAGCAAAACAAAAATGTATATGGCATAAATTGTGTATTTTAATGCGATCTAAATTTTTTGTGTAGTAAAATTCTATCTATCTCTTATGGTTTACCAGTTATGCAAAAGTCGTTCACAATTAAGAATACTTTTAGAGACATTCCCAGAAAATTCGAGATATACATTTCATTTGTCATGAAAATATCTTAAACATATGATATTTTAATCAAAATCGTTAGAGCCATTTTTGAAAAAATTAAAATTTTCGAAAAATACCATGTAAAGGGTAATCAGGTGTGGGGAGATTTTCTTGAAAACCTTCGTGTCGCATCTCTGCAAGATATAAATCTAAATACCAAGTATGGTGTTTATCCGACTGTTCGTTTCTGAGTTATGCTGTTCACAGACACTCAGATACACACATGTTTCCAAAAGTGCTTTTTTTGGATTCAGGGGGCCTCAAAATATATATTTCCGGTTAAATCTTGGAATTGAATTTTTGGGTGGAATACAATACTTCCCCTACTTACTATACGTAGTAGAGAAAGTAAAAAGCGGTAAATGTTATGTTTTTCATAAATTAAACCACAATTCCCCAAACCTAATCTGGCGCTCCCATCTGAAGTCTGTCCAATTCCCAGCACACTGCTAATGTTACATTTGTTTAGACAGACTTTGTGGTCAAATGATGAGCGCTCTGAACCCAGAGCGATTTTTGCCTAGTGTGAGGAATGTGTCTCCAATTAGAATCCCTCCCTATCGTCTGCAGATTCCTTAAATATGCATATGGGAGAGAATATGAAGAATTATTAAAAATCCAAAGTTAAGGAACCTATAGTCAGCTGGTTGGTTCTCAAATCAAAGCCCTTGAAATGACTATTAAAGCTAAAGAGGCTATACAAATGAAAACTTTTCAGAAACATATTTGAGAATATGTTTGAAATTTTACAATATAACAACAAACCAAATAATGTTATAATTTTACACGGAGACGTTTATATGAAGCAGTTTATAACAAGCGGAATGTCGATTAAGAAAAATAATTGTCAGTTTTGGTATTCCTTTGGTTTTTGTTTTTAATCATCATTTTATGCCAAAGGTCGGGGACGACTTGCCTTCTAGTTCGCTGGTCTAATTTTATCGTATAAGCTTATTTATTAAAACAAATGGGATTCTTTACTTAATTATACCATATTTTGATTAACTTATTCGTTTATTATTTATTTAAGAAATAAACAAACGTCTTATTCACACCAAAAATAGATTACCAACAGCATTTAAAGGTTGCTTTTATTACACTAAAATTTAATTTTGCTATATTCGTTTGTTGTTCATTTATATCAGATAATGCCATTCACAAAAAAAGCAGTTCAAAATAAAAATGGAGGGAAAAATACTGGCATAGATATATTTGCAAAGAAAGAAACTACAGGCTTGAGCACATATAAGCTGCCATACTTAACACAAGTACCAATTTGTAGAGCAAAAATTCCCCTAATAATGCACTGAGGTTACCCCTTTAGTCCAAAGTGTGTGCTAGTTATTATTTGTGTTCTGTGAAGTGGTGCAAAAATCACAATTACAGATGCAATACCATTATTCAAAAATATATTTGAAATAAAAATATTTCGCCTTCAATCATAAACTATATATGAAATTAAAAAGAAAGTTCTACACAATAAACTAAAAATATAATTTTTGGCAACTTTTACCGTGTCGTCTCCCCTTAAATTAAATTTCAAAGTGGTACTTTTAGCAAATTTTGATTACGGTTTTCCAATAACTTGAAATTCATCCACACTGAGGGCTTGTCCGACATTTACAGAAAATGCAACATGTATAACCCATTGCAACCCGTAACCAAACCTGGATGTCACATATACTGTTTAGAGCAGCTTATTCCAGTTCCGGAGGTCGTGAATCAAATCCGGCGGAAGGCGATGGATTTTTTCGGGAGTAAAAATCCTTAGCATGGCTTCCTTCTCAAGGGAAGTAAAGACGGTGGTCCCGTGTCGTAAAAGAACCTCAAGTCCGAAGGCTTCTGAGCGAAATTTCAGGTCTTTGACGCCCAATATACAGGATGTATCTTTATTGGTGTCATATATTTGGGGGACGTGATCCTGACATCAAAACAGTAAAAAAGGTTCTTATGTACATGGGTCTGAAAATCAAACGTTTCGTTGTTATAAGTCAAAGAAGATGTATTCCATGAGTGAACAGACGGATATACACTGCACGTACAGACGACAAAGCAGCCCGAGCATGTGAACTTTATGCAGAAAGATACCCTGACAGGCCGTTACCGTGTGCAAGGTAACGTACTTGGTGCATACTTCTTCCCAACGCCTCTGAATGGACAAACCTGTCTCCAGTTTTTCAGAAATGAGTTGCATCACTTAACTGATAATATGCCTCTGGACATCACCCAGCGAATGTGGTTTTTACACGACGGTGCACCAACTCATTTCAGTATGATAGTTGGTAAGTTTTTGAATGATCGATTTCCACAAAGATGAATTGGTCGAGAGGAACCCATTGTATGGCGTGCTCGATCGTCTGATTTGAATCCAGTGGGTTTCTTCGTCTGGGGACATTTGAAGTCCTTGGTTTATGCGACTCCTGTACCTGATGTTGACATTTTGAGAGGACGCATCCAAACTGGATTTGACCAAATACCTAACACACCAGGAATTTTCAACAAAGTACGCCAAAGCATGCAGCCATGTTCACTGCATGCATTGAAGCAAGAGGAAGCCATTTCGAGCAATTTTTGTAACTCGATTTTGTGTTGTAACTGTGAAATAAATGATTTTCAGCCCCATGTTCATATGAAATTTTTTTACTATTTTGATGTCAGGAACACGTTCCCCAAATATGACACCCATAAAGATACAATCTGTAGAATGGGACGCTAAGAACCATAGTCGTTAAAGAGCGTCCATAAATAAAACTCAATTTAATTTAGTGCAGCTTATGGCTAAGTTTTACAGGTAACTTTAGATGTATTGTTTGTATTTGTTGAAATTTCTTGAAAATCTTTGGGTTTTTTTTATCCAGAATAGTTTGAATTTTATTTATCTATTTTATAATAAGTAATGTCACCCTAATGCATAAAATAAAAATTATTTCTAGAACAGAATTTTTATATTAGGTTCGTCAAGAGACACGGCTAAATTAAATCATTTAAACTAAATTATTAATGAAAATACTAAGAAATTTACTGCGAAAACTCACACCACTTTGTCTACCCATGACATATTTACACGTTTGGTATATATCATTGTATTCATGTACAAAGAGATTCTTCTGTTCGGGTAAAACTTTTGACTGGGAATTATTCTAAATTAAGAAACAATATTTATTGATAAGGGCTCTTGTGTTAGTTAGAAAACGAAGAATCGCGAACTTTGTCCGTGAGATGACGTACTTGGAAAAGTGTAAACATGCAAAATGGAACACTGAAAAGCGCAAAGTCACAGAAATAATTTATAAAGTTCTAAGTGTACAGTCTATTACTCAGGCAAATATCTGGAGCACTAGTATTTCAAGCAAAATCGTTAGAGCCATTTTAAAGAAAAATAAAAAAAATTATGTAAACAGTAGATTGAGGGGGGGGATTTTCTTCGAAATCTGTCGGTCGCAATCTTGGAAGATGCTGAAATTAAAATGCCAAGTTTTGTATTTATGACCTTTTCCTAAAACTGATTTGGGTTTCCTGTACCTCAAATCGTGTATCGGTGCAATCTCGATATTGTTTCGGGTTGAAACAATACTTCCCCTACCTACTGTACAGTTATTTGGTAGCAAAAACAGTTAATACACTTTATAAACAAAGAATATCAACTTGCAGTAATATACGAAGAAAAAGATAAAGGTACATATCACAGAGGGGCGCCCGAAACCGGGGCAGAGCACCTCAAATAGACCCAACGGCCCTTTTGCTTCGAACGTAATCCCTGGGAGGTAGGGATGAGTGGACAGACCCAGAAGACGATGCGCGCAAACGTCCCTAACGTTTCCATTCCGAACGCTTCCGACGCTGCTCAAGTTCGCCCACAAGTCCCTGACCCTCCCCCACCCCGAGGATCTCCGGAAGGGAGCCGCTCCAAGATCATTCGAAGGCGGGACCAATCTAAGTAGGCACGGAAAAACCTTCACAAAGCACGCGCCCAGCACAACACCTGGTCCTACAACCCTAAAACAGATGATGGTTATAATGGGTACAACAAATGAGTGACAGGAAAGTCGTGGTGGAATATGAACTGCCACAGACTTTGCCTACCGACCAGGGGAAACCTCGAAAAACACATGACAGAGTGGGCGATCGCCAGAATCAAACCGCGGACATCCCAAATGCGAGCCTCACAGATTACCGTGAAGCCATATGAAGGAGGTTCTCTGTAATATTTAGAGAAACTTTATTTGAACTCTAAAATGTATTAAAATGTATTTTTCTTTTTTTCCCTCATTTTTGCATTGTTCCAAACAGTACTATATTATTTGTGAACGGATCTGCGTAGTAACCTTTCGTTGCTTTTCATACACGCGAATTAAAATGGAATAGACAGTGTTGTTAAATTTTTAATGTTACAATTTCATTTTTACAGGAACATTTTCTCTTTCTTCGCACAAATAATCCTTACCACCACGACAACGCCGGAAAGCAATAGCAGAAACGCTGCTACAAAATGGACGAAACATCTGAAAATTCACCTCCAGACCAAGCTGAGAAGCAGAATGACAATCCAGTAAAAATGGTGAGGTTTTTTAATTTAAGGATTTTTAAAATACTTTGGTGCTTAGTTAAGCAACACACCTAGACCGATGTCTTTCTCTCGTAGCTACTGACTCAGCGGAAAAGAAATTATTTTCGTACTCCCTTTATCTTCAACTACACTGAAGAAAACGTTTAGAAATCCAGCAATGTTGCTCGCTCGTTTAAGTTTTGGGTCAATCTTTAGGATTCTTTGTTTTTCTTTCAAGCATTACTCGAAATGGCCGAATACGAAATCTCAATGACATCATTTAAAAGTCGTATTTAAGAAACAAATTGCAAAATTTTCATATGAATGAACCTACGTATCATTCACTCAATCACATTCTATAGCAATATTTGTATTGTTTTGTGTGGAAGTTTCACGGTTGGGGTGTGTGACAGGATGTTTTATAAGTATTAGGTTGTCTCATAAGTTCGTTCGCTTTTCGTTACGTTTCAATCACTAAGAACGCCTGGGAAGACACCTTACCCGCAGCATAGCTACGACAGCGTAGTTTCCGAACTTTTAATCTACAAGCTTCTAACACAAGGTCGTTTAAAAGATAAATAACTATGGCAGTTAGATTTTGTAAACAAACCATTTATTTCCTGCAGTATACAGCATTATTGTCGACAATATACATATTTTCAAGTTCCTGGGTACAGGAGCACGAGCTAAATTGAGCTCTAATGCCAACACCCGAGTTGTAATTCGTTGATTGTTGACTATCGTTTCATGAATTCTTTCCACGTCCGTAACCATGGTCCGTCCAGACCGAAGTTTATCTTTTAGGGAGAAATTCCCAGCTCGAAATTCGACTAAACCACTTTTGACATGTTCACTTCGTTACTGCATCTTCCCCGTAGACAGCACACATTTTCTGCCGGCATTGTGGGGCGGTTTTACCCTTGCAATACGTAGTAAAACAACATAACATGTCGGAAATGTTCATTTTTGCTTTCCATAATTTGTAAACACAAGTTCACGCCGTTCTAACCAACGTCAGCCACAAATAAACACTGACATATCCAATAGTGAGTCTGGTTGTTGTTCTCTAAGTTGTAGCGGTGGTTAGACAAGTAGGATAACTTGAGTGTACAGGGGGTTCAGGTTTTCAGGCGCTATAGATGGAACTTGCGAGCAAAGCGAACGAACTTGTGAGACAACCCAATATGTAACATTCCAGAGTATTTTATTTACTTTTAAGGTAAACACTGAGGTGGACCTTATGTGGCGCATGTCATGGCAATATATGAAAAACGGAAATCATAACAACTAGGTCCTCGACAAAATTCCAAGTGAGTGAGAATAGGATTAACCATTTAACGATTAATAAAGAAGAAAAGAAGTTATATATTGCGGTTATGTTCATTTTCTTGACTGCATAAAGCTCTTAACGTTAGCAAAAGTGTTCTACTGCAACATACGCTTGCCTAAATCTCAAACATATACGTATACATTCTTTGCTCTAGAATAACATCCCAATGAAGAAAAGCAATAAATGTGCTACAAATATTTTGTGGACTGACTTTTTCTTTACATGCATCTCTCATTGGAGTGGGAGAAGTTTAGGATATAAAGGTAAAATTATAATGACCAAGCCGGATTTTTACCACCTGAAAATGTTTGAAAAATTACTTATAAAATAATACTAAAATTAAAAAAACTGATGTGTTACATTCATATAACTTTCTCCACATCCAGCGTTTATTACTAGGTAAACAAATTATTCTTACAAAAGTTTATTTTTATATCTACTTCATTTTAATAAAAGTAAACATTTGCAGAAATAGCTACAAAGTTCATACATTTCGTTAGGGTACAAAGGGAGCAGCGATAGTCATTTTTTTAAGAACTGGACCTATACGCTTGCCTTAAACTTTTATACCGTTCCCATGTAATCGCGAGAAACAACTGAAAATCGACGAGACTTACAAATAATGAAAGTATTGAACAAATCAATGCATTAATATCGGATAATTCGGAAATGGCTGATGCCACAAAAAAGTTATTTTAAATAAATTGTATGTTTTCAAGAGAATTACCTTTTTGTGTAGTACGTTTTACGTCTATCGCTTAACGTTTACCAGTTATGTAAGATTATATGTATTTTCTCACAGGCTATTCCAGAGAATCCAATATATACATTTTATTTGTCATTTAAACACCTTTAAAATGTATTTTAATCAAAATCATTAGAGCCAGTTTTTAGAAAATAGAAAATTTTGAAAAATGTTGCAATGTAAATGTAAAGGGTAGTAGAGGGTAAGAAAATGTTGCTGAAAATCTTCTTGTTGCATCTTTGGAAAACACTGAACTTAAGTACCACGTTTGATGTTCATCCGACTTTTCGTTTTTGAATTATGTGTTCACGGACTCCCACGAATTTGTGTGTAAAATCTTTTTTTTTTTTTGGATTCGGGGGGCCTCAAAGCATGTATTACCGGTGAAATCTCGGTATCAAATTTTTGGGTGGAATGCAATACCTTATCTACCTACTAGGTACGTGGTAGAGAACGTAAAAATGAAGTAGTAATTACAAGACTATGTAAAACTGAGATGTATTCAATCAATATTAAAATTAGTGGGCAGAATGTTAAAAATTAATGGATATAACTGCTGTACAAAAGAAAAGTGTATAATGATGTGATAACTTAGAAACTTAATTCAATGTGTATAAACAAAAGTATATGTTTGTTCCTGCTGTTTTTTTTTAAATATCTGAAAAGAAAATTAAAAAAAATAGCTTTTGAAGCAGGTCTTACAAAACTGTAACACTTTTGAGTTCTCAGATTATACAAAAGTCATAGCCAATGAAGGGGACTTCACAGACTGACTATGGCAACCTGATTTTACACACTTATTAACACTTAAACGGGAAAACAGATCTGTCACTTATTTGGCACATAAATTCATCATAACAGGAAAAGCACCTTCTCTCTCTCCACCCTTCCGATTACAAGCAACCCCTTCCAGACTAACCATTAAATAAGAATTTGACTTTTTTTCAAGAATGCGTGTTACTCGCAGTTACATAGGATGCACAGAGTTACTCTTATTTCTCAGTTGGATAGTGAAAGTTTTAAATTTTGAAAAGTTATCCCTTTTTAAAGTGTAACAATACAAACATTTATGTAATAATAATCCCTTGGTGCTATAGCCCATGAAAGGGCTTAACACACAAACCCGACTACCGGCCTCACGCCCACGTACGAGGTAGGCGATCATCCAACCGATCATCCAACCCAGCCAGAATTTTGACCCCCGTGGCCGGGATTGCTGCCTATCGCAGCTCCTCACGTTGCTCACGATGTTGAGTGGACACGATTCTGTACCTGGAACTTAAAACCCGCACCCCCATGGGTGGGATCGAAGTCGTGCGCATTCCGTGGCCGGAAACCAGAGCTCCACGCTCTAGCGGCTCACAGCGCCACGCCGCAGGTCCAAATATCTTTTTATACTTAATGTAAATCCAACAAAATTATTAAATCAAGACGCAGTGGATAAGAAAATGATAAAATACTCACGTAAAATCGAAAAAATGCCCTAAAATAGAAAATGATATAAAATAATTAAAATGACCTAATAAATATGCATTTTAATAATTAGATAACCCTGATAAGGATTTATGTGCACGTTAGCAATACCTAGGATGCAACAATTAAATGACATGTCATCAGAATTCGGTCACCGATTATGGCATACTGCTATAGAATTTGTAAGTTCAACGAAGATAATATTATCAGGTAGTGTCTGAATTTCTCTAGATAAAACTAAGAGAATGAAACCTGGATTAACAAAATTTAGAATGTTAAAAATTTTGAAGGTGAAAGAAAGGGGTACGCTTTTGGAAGGAGGATATAATTGAAAAGCAGGTGATAACTGAAAAAAACAAGGATTAATTAAGTAATAAGGAATCCATCGTGTTTTATATAGCATTAAAATCTGACGAAGGGAGGAAATAGTATATTATGCAACGAGACTATAATGGTAGTAATTAAAATGCGACTATTATTATTAACCGAGCTTCGCTTCGCTCCGTTAATAATTTTCATAAGAGCGTTTTAATCACCATTATAGTCAAGTTTCATACGACTGTTTATGCTCGACCATGTATCTAAATTAAAGGTTTCATAAGTATTCGTTTCTGGTTTGAGTGGTGTGTTACAATCGCTATTCCTTTATCTATGGTTACAATACAATGACCTTGTAGCACCTGTGTCAAACAAAGTTGCTAGCGTTGTGAAACGTACTACGCAGAATAATCTATACTTGCGCGTTCACAATGTTACATGGCCACTTCTGATTGGTCGAATACCAACACTTTAATGAACAGGTGTACTTTAATGAGGGCCATTAAAGTACTGCAACCAGTCGTATAAACACTACATTTTGGCATGGTCGAGCATAAAATACATTGAAATATGCTATCAGCTAGATAAAAGGATTTTGAGTGTGTCTTGGAATATGAACAGTCCAGATATTTGAGAGAAAAAGGTTTTCGTTACCAATGCGGGTTAAAATGACAATTGAAATAAGAGATAAACCAATTCACATTCTAAACACATGCAGGGTGGAAGGTAGCTTATTACATTCCTTCTAATATGTACTTCATAGAGGTATTACAAATAAAAGGGTATGAGAGCATTTTGTTCCATGATTAAGGTATTCGAAAAAACAAGTTATTTTACTAAATTCCACAAGAAGTATGGATATAAGAGTTTGCTACTTGTAAGATAGGTAAAGTACCCAATTTCTCGCCTAGTTTCGGTAGTAATTATGTGACATCATACAGGGTTTTATAAATAATTCATGATTTTTCGAACATCGTTTTGCGTAATGACGTAATGCAGTTGGAGACGTAGGCAACGTTGCTAGGTCAAGGTAAGTCAATGTGAGAACCGGCTCCTGGACATAAACAACAACGCATATCTAAATTGGAAGCTGGGGGGGGGGGACTATCGGCTTTGTTTTACACACGACCTTTAGTCTAAACAAACACGACGAAATGGTGGTGTAATGTTTTGGCGAAATGACACTTAACAACTTGTTAGCTGTTAGCCTACTCCAACAGTAAGAAAGCCTTCATTGTTAACTAAACGTTTCACAGTTTCAGCGTTCAATCCCTGACTGAAAAGCACACCAGATTATGTCATGTCTACTAGAGGTTTAGTCATTATTAGAGTAACATCATACTAGGCATTGAAACTCACAGGTTTAGTGATAAAAGAACCCGAGGTGTGTTTAGTGGATAATCATATGTACAGCACAAGGTTTACGAGATGTTCACGATTTTCAAATCGTGAGTACCTTGATATGTTGTTAGTGTCTGGAGAAGCTGCTCATAATGCTGCGGCTGCCGCCATATTATACCAGGAATGGTTTCCTGCCCGAAGATTACCAAACACAAGAATGTTTGTGCTGACCGCGCAGAGGGTCCTACAGACAGGGAGTGTGCAGCCAGCAAACGAAGGAGGGCGAACAAGAAACACCTCGCCGCAGAGGAAGCAGTTTTAAATCTTATAGATGAACAACCCAGCAGCTGTAGTCGGTGTGCCCTATTGGTTTGTTCTCAGGATGCTGAAAGAATAGTCATTGCGACCGTATCATATCCAACAGGTAGAGTGTCTCTCAGCAGTGGCTTACGCGCCTAGGCTGGCATTCATTAATTGGGTTTTACATTAAGGTACAGATATGCCACAATTAATTATGGCAACAGACAAAGCTACCTTTACAAAAAATGGCAATTTCATAAGACCCATATATGGATTGATGAAAACCTCACAGCACTAGGGAACGTCATTTTCAACAGCGGTTTACTGTGAACTTATGGACAGAAATGGTGTTTGCGTCATAGGCCATTGCATTCTCCCCGACCGGTTGAACGGAGCTAATTATCTGACATTTCTTCAAAAGATGATTCCAGGCTTATTGGAAGATGTCTCCTTTAAATTCCAGGAAAAACACGTGGTGCCCCACCATACATTACTCGGAATGCTCGGGACAATCTGAACCGTAGCTTCTTAACAGGTGGTTTGGACGCTACGGACCCAGGTCGCCAGATCTGAAAACGCTGGAGATATGAAAACCGGGGAGATATGAAAACCGGGGTCTACAGAACCTCAATTACTGAGGTCGAATATTTGAGACAACGAATTCATCTGGTAGTGCGAGCGAAATACACAATGAGAGTGTCTTTGTTAGGGTACCACGTAATTGGTTACGAATATGTGAAGCTCGCAGGTGCACAAATGATGTGCATTTTGAACAATATCTCTGATTCACTTGATTAATTGTTTATTCTGTCACTGTCCATATTAAAAGTACCACTTAGGAGCCTTGTAAAAGCCTATGTCTTTTGTGTTTGCATATCAGAACGATGGTTTGATTCATTAAATTAGCAGTATCAATTTAAAACGTATTTAATTCTAATGCTGAATGTGCTGATTATCCGCATACTCTAAGTACACGTTACAAGATGTGTCATTGGAAGATGCAGATGCAAATATTACGTTACGGACACGAAACTTTTGTCTACATTCATGAACCACGCACCATACAGCGCAAGTTAGGCGATGACCTGCTCCTGGTTTTGAAAGGGAGAGTTCCACCCCCGCTCCTAGCTAACAGTTGGCTGCCGCTGCAACGTTTAGCGTGTACGTTTTATGTTCTCAAAAAATCTAAAGTATCTTATACGCAGCTGGTTAGTGATAAAAGTGATAAAAATTGTCTAAGGGATAAGATTTAGGTAGTTGATTACTCCAAGTAAAGCATACAAGATAACAGACTAAATATATTATTGAATATGTACTCGTACTTGTTTCTCATTATGGAAACAATTGTAGCATTAAATATAACGAGAAAGGAAAGAATCTAATTCCATAATTTTATTATCGTTTGTGTAATTAAGTTGCTACATCTTGTGTATCGATGACAAATAAATAAATTTGTTGCAATTAATTTTTCTTCCACACAAGCCATGTGTTGGACAGGGTTGGAATGGTAGAATCAGACGACTGAAAAATTCAATGCCATAGCCGGGATTTGAACCACGGATCTCCCGGTCTCCGTCTAGTTGCCTACTTACAACATTATAGGTCGCCTTTGGGATATGTCATCTCAATACAATTTGAGATCTCCTTGTGGTTTACGGAAACTAGCGAATCAGTTGAGGAATTTAATGTCCTACCGCATGTTGCCATGGTAGCTCAGTGGTTAGAGCAACCGGACGGAGACCGGGAGATCCGTGGTTTAAATCCCGGCTATGGCATTGAATTTTTCAATCGTCAGTGCATCTACTGATTCTGCCTTTCCAAATAAATTTGTTATTTATTTATTCACAGAAATTGAAATTCAATAATAGTGGGAAAACTTGTGAAAATATTTGTTCAGAATAAAAGCATATTCGTATATTAACACATTTGAGCTATTAACTCGCGTCTATCTTCACCATAGCATTAAGTATTTTTAAAGTGTAAGTACTACTGTTTAATGATGATGAGATAATAATAATAATAATAATAATAATATAATGCGCAAAAGTTTCTGGAGATATTGATTATTGTTTAGTGTTTGCAAAAGTTAATTAATGTCATCTATTGTTTTGTACACACTGTGATAAATGGTGTCTTTTTTATTTAATAGATATATGCTGTAATGAAATTCGATGTTTAATCCACAAAATGAGATTTGGTACAATATTCTGAAATAAAGGGTTCTGTAGCTATGCGCCCTTAAAATGCAACATAATGAATTAATACAATATATTTATTGTTTAATAACGTGAAAACCGTTGGGTTTTAGATGCTATGTTGTAGGTATTGCCTCACAAATCACATATCTAGTTGTACCGGTTCGTGGAAACATTGATTTCTGCATTTAAGAGAACTGTTTAAACCAGTGTAATGAAAAGCACTTCTGACTGCGTTATCCCAAAACAGAATCTCTTCCAAAAGACCTTTTCTTGCGAACCGAGAAAATGCACAAAATCTAAGCTTAAGGACCCATACTTATGAAAATACTGTGTCATTCGTGTCATTAGTACCAAGCTGGTAAACACTGTATCACGAAACCTGCCGCTAGTAAAAACATTTTTTCTAAAAAAAAAAAAAAACCCGCATAATTGTAGTAAAACGAGGGATTTTGTCCATTTCCCAAAATATCATAGGTGACGTGCTGCTATTGATATTTTCTTTAGATTAAGTGCAAAAAGAATATGTTATAACAGAAACGCTCATCTTGTGTGATTGTTTTGATTGTCTTTGTGACATTATACTTGTATTGAAGCTAGCAAAATCCTGGTTATCCTAATTCTTCATCCAGGTGTATGAAATGCACTGATAATCATAAGACGAGGCGAAACTCATTAAATTCTTGTTGCTTTAGCGAAACTCCATTGTTGAAATGAAGCCTGTATTGCTTGCAGAAAAGTGGATGACATGGTATTCCTTCGGACATAAGCATTACTTTAAAAAGCAGTTATTAAATAGTATATACATCATGTTTAAAACGTCTCCAACAGTCCTCCCATTCATAACAGTATTACTTTGTGGGGACAGCAGTTTGTATTCTGCTGTGTTATCAAGTCTCGAATTATAATGAATACATCAAAATTCAATAAGGGCATGCAGAAAATTATAAATGTCAGAATGTACTCCTTTCTGTTTTAAATGCCCGTTTTAGTAATAATAGAATATTTAATTCCGTAAATTGATCCGAAACCCCATCTGGGATTTGTGGTGGACAAAGCGACGTCTGGGCGGGTTTTCTCCGGTTTCCCCCGCCATTCATTCCACCAACTGCTCCATCATCGCCTTTCCTTTCATCCATTTCACCATCATTTCGTTTCATCTACTTCCTTCCTCCCATACCAGGCATCAGGCTGATCACCCATCCTGGATATTCTGTCTGATCCATGAGTGTCTGCTCCTCGACGGGACTCCGATCCCAGGCACGCACCTGTAAGTTTCGGGGGGTGTAAGTCCTACATACGAGGAGGTTAAATAGAGAAACAAGAAGAAGAAATTGATCGGAAAGAAGTTTCGTTATAAATATTAAAAAATAAACACTGAATGTTTGAAACCGATAAAGGATTTTGAATTATTTTTGAAAAACTAGACAAAGACTCACGGAATTAAATATTCTACGAGTAATAAAATAATATTACCAATGTTTCGGTTTGTGCAGTGACCCTTCGTCAATCTCCGAGCGATCCAACATCGGTCTAGGTGAAGTACTTAAGGTCATATTCTGCCTTTAAACCATCCACATAGTTGGTATTTATTTATTTATGCATTTCGGACATGTTCAACAACAGGGAAGAGGGAGCAAGTACTTGTTACTCTTCCATTAATTGTTGTAGATAAAAAGGAAATAACCGACTTTCGGCTAGACTTATTCCTTCTTCCCCTTCAAATTTAGTGTCTTAGGAGCTCTTATGAGAATTTGTTGGACATGTCTGAGCTGTTATCATTAGCTACCCCAATAACGTTAACTATCTTGATCTTATAGGGGAAACCTAAATTCGACCGCTACACCAAGAGACCGGGCGGCGCCAATATGGCAGGAGAGCTTTATGAGATGAAACTGGCTGCTCTTTTGTTCATTCGCTGCTTGATAGAAGGATGTCCTTTTAAAATTGCCACAAATATGAATGCAGCAGGTTCATTTGACGACATTGTGATGGGTATAAATAATGAACTACCAATCCTCATGCAACTGAAGCATCGTTCAAGCCAGGGAAAGGCCGTATACGACAATCAATTTACTCAACTAAAAGGTGATTTCACGCTCCTCAAATACTGTGAAACATATTGGACTCTCAAGAGTAACTGGGAACATGACCTTGCAAACTGCGGAAAGTTCGAAAAATGTGTTTTCGTACTTTATACTAATGCAAGAGTAGCTTGTGTTAGACCTATCAGAAACAAAAATATTAAAGCAGAACAACAAGGAACCAACGACGAAGCTAGTAGCTCATGGCAAACACTGCTCAGCACTGGAGGTAATTTTTGTCCAATACTAGAAAAGACACATCCCAATATATACAAAGCATTCGAGGACATTTCAAACTATAAGCGAATATTGAAGGAAAGAAATAATGTAGATGAAATGCTAAAAACTGTGAGAGCCCTTGGAAATAAAGACGCGAAAGAAGTTCCACCTGACGCTGATTTAGACAGATTGGCAGCAGACCTAGAAAAGCTGAAAGGTGTAGATTGCTATAAGGAATTTCTTCCTCGTGTGTGGATCTTCGGCGGCCAGGCAAGTGAACAAAAGTTGAATTCTCTAATAGAAAAGGACATCAAAGTCCTTTTAGGCATAGACAGTTCAATAACTGTCACAAATACTCTGCTTGAGGGCGTCCAGAGATGGTGGCAATATGACAACCATTTTCTAAATGAAGACAGTAGACTGTGGCAAGAAATCCTTCAATCACGTTCGGAGTTCTTGTCCTCAGCAGTACGAAATAAACTGCAGAATTTCCCAATTGAATATGAACAAGAAGAAATAAAATCTTTGGAGAAGGTATTGTCCAAGAACTTAAAAAGAATTCACATTTACGCTTCAGATTCACCCGTATTGAGTTGTTTGAAAGTTTCAGAATGTTTAAAGGATAGAAAGCATATTATTGTTGATCGGGAAACATTTCAGCGTCATCACAACGAACTAATGGCTTATTACAAGCATAATCTTATACTTGTAATTTTTTCTGAAGACAGCGATTTTGTATCCTTTATGAAAACCTTGGATGAAAGCAAACTGAAAGGGGATAAATCGAGATTGATTACTGTTAGCAAATGTGAACATGGATGTGAAACAATACGAGACAGTTGTAACTTGTCACAGTTTGTTTCAAAATCCAGAGAAACTATTCTAGTAAAATGCGTCAACTTTCAAGGACTCGAGGTCCCTCTTAAAGGTCTCATTGGCCAGGATGACAGATTGCTTTCTGTGGTACCTGGAGAAATCATAACTCAGCTTTTGAGTGATCATAAGATATTGATAGGAAACGTTCCATCAAAACTAATCGAATATTTCATTAATCGCACTCTGCAACGCAAAGACAACATCAGCAAAGAAATTCTACAAGAAAGTGCGATATTTGCTGTGAGTAATAGCAGCGATCTACGGAAAATTGCTCCTAAAGGTGAAAAGGTACGGAAGTTTAAATCCGGAGATGCAATCGAGCTTTCTTGCCGAATTTTTGAAATTACTGATGCAGCGGATTTTGAAGAACTCGCCAAATCCTTCAGAAATATTCACTGGCTACAGAGAAATGGCGATCTTTTTCATTGGATACAATCAAAAGGAGATATTCATGTCGTTAAGAAATATATTGCACGAGGTGATGCTGTAAGTTGCTGTAATATGTTTTCTTTAACAGAGCGCTTAATTGTATTAGTTGCCGAACCCGGCATGGGTAAAAGCACTTTAATGTCCTACATAGCCCTGGAGATGAAGAAACTAAAACGTACTAGCTGGGTGCTAAAGGTGAACCTGAATGATTATGCAGAGTATTTGGGTGAAGGAAATGCAAATCCATTGGGTTTACTGGAAAGAGCGTTAAAGATAAACGATGATTTTCAAAGAAATCTTCTTCAGCAGAGTATTAATGTGATAGGTAATATTGCAGTTTTGTTAGACGGATTTGATGAAATCAGTCCTGACTATACTGATCAGGTAATTAGAATAATGCAGAAGCTTGTACTTGAAACCCAGATAGAGAAGATTTGGGTAACTTCACGTCCAATTATGAAGGAAAAATTGGAAGAAACGTTTTGCACTTTGTCCTATATTTTAAAGCCTTTCTCTTCAGAAGACCAGAAAGCATTCCTGCATAAATTTTGGAACGTGGGATGCATTGAAGACTTTGCAAACAAGTTGTTAGAATTCACGGGTCGGTGGCTTAATGACAAACTGGGACTGTTTACTGGAATTCCATTACAGACAATGATGTTAGCAGAGGCATTTAGGGAAGAAATGCTGCACTTCAAGAATACCGGGGAAAATTCTCTCCCCGAGAAGTTAGACTTGTTGCAGCTTTATGAAAGGTTCATAGATACAAAGCTGAAGATATATTTTCGAGAAAAACTGAATGCAGATATGTATAATGTTGGAATGAGGACCGTATTTGAATCCATAAGTAAAGATTTTTACGAGAAACACATGGTCTGTGCCGTTTTGTCCATTTTCTCTCAAGAAGAGCTTTCAAAACTACATTATTTACAAAGCCTGAAAGAGAGAGTCAAGGATTTCCTGTTGGAGGTTCAGATGGGTAAAGAAAAAACAGGCATTATTATGAACGTTAATAATGAAAGACCGGCGTTCATACACAGGACATTTGAAGAGTACTTTGCAGCACTGTGGCTGATGACAAATTTTGAGAATTATTCGGGGTTAGTCGAGTATTTGCTGTTTTCTCCTACATACGAAATAATGCGAATATTCTTTGACAGAGCCATAACTCGCAACTGCATTCTTCATGTGGCAGTTTTGAACCAAGATGAAGATGTAGTGAGAGAGCTACTCCTTTCTGAGCCCACGCTCGCTACGAGCGTTGATAAAATAAACAGAACACCTTTACACCTTGCTGTAATGAGTTATGTTAATCGAATTTCCGAGAAGCCCCTAAAGCACAGAAGGCGTACCATTCTACAGGAAATAATAGATGCCGGTACTGATATCAACATGTGTGATTTTTTAATGCACTGGACTCCCATTCAGTATGCCAATAGAATAAAAGCATGGGAAGCTATGGAATTGCTGATGGAGGCCGGTGCAGATAGTAAGGACCTAAATGTTTCTATGTCACTAATGAATCCAAAAGATTTTTGTTCCAAAGTTCTGCCCATATTACTAAGAAAGAATTATGTGAATATAATTCAGTTTTATTTAAATATTAATTCGGAAACAGCTAACTCTTTATTTCCAGTGAATCACGAATTCCAAACCGTTATATTCTCGCCACTGCACGAGGCTGCTAGATGGGGACACAAGGAACTCGTACAATTACTTTTGGATGCTGGAGCGGACATGGAATATGTTGACACTCTTTGCAAAGAAACTCCACTTATGTGGGCAGCCAGAAGTAATAAATGGCATGTAGTGCAACTTCTCCTGAACAAAGGGGCTAATGGAAACATACAAAGTGGAAGAGATGGTGTAAGCGTACTTCAGCTTGCTGCTGAATTTGGGGATGAAAAATTGGTTGAAATCTTACTAATGAGGCACGGGCTCATCGAGCAGATAAACAACACTGCCCATAGTGGGGCAACACCTCTCCTTCGGGCAGCTAAGCTCAAGCATTGGAGCATAGCGAAACTCTTAGTAGAAAAAGGTGCGAGCACAGCGTGTATGTTGCCAAATGGTGTAACACTTCTTCATCTTGCAGTGAAATCCGGGGAGGAAAACATGGTTCCCCTTATTCTGGGGAATGAGGAAGTGCGCAAAAAAATAAACGCAAAGATGCGAGGTGGGGAGGGGGACACAATTTTAACAACAGCAGCCCGTGCAGGTTACTGGGGTATCGTTCAAGAGCTCATGAAATTTGGTGCCAAATTGCCCAATGTTGCACATCTGGTAGCCATATACGGAAAAGATTCTACTGCATCATCGCTATTAAATAATCCAGAAATATCAAATGGAATCAATGACTTGAATGAAGCTGGCCTCACTCCTTTAATGCAAGCAGCCAAAAATAAAAATTGGAAAATGTTCGCAGAAATATTGAAACGTGGAGGCAAAATGGCTCCTGGAAGCGAAAATTCCGCTTTGCACTTAGCTATTTCATCACGTAGTGTATCCTTAACACAGTTTGTTCTTGAGAACACCAATAATGAAAATGTTGACCCGTTCAATGAGCATCAAACAAAAGCTGTTCTGAGTGCATTGCGCTATGGAATGTTGGATGTATCAAAACTGCTCATTAACAAATATCCTGAAATTTTGGATACTCGCAATGCCGATGGATCCACAGTTCTACATTTAGTTGCAGAATCAGGTAATGTGGATCTGCTAGAGTATTTACTCCTTGATATGAACCTTGTGAATAACATAGACGACATGGACAACAAAGGGGAAACTCCATTATTTAGAGCTGTATTGAAAGGCCACCTCCAAGAAATTCTTCTATTGGAGGAACATGGGGCTGACATTGCAATAACTAATAGCAGAGGAGAGACTATAGCGCACGCTGCTGCACGTGAAGGTCGTCTTGAAGTTGCAGAATGGCTGGTGGATATGGAAATAGATCCAATGCAATCGGATGATTATGGAGTCACTCCTCTACATATTGCTGCTAACTACCGCAGGCTCGCTTACGTCCAGTGGCTCATAACGGTCCAGAACGCATCCGTAAACGTTTGTGACAATTTGAATAGACCACCAATAGCTTTCGCGATAGGAGATTACAACCTAGAAATGACAGAGCTATTGATGCAATTTGGGGCTGAGGTGAACTATCGCAGTCAGGACGACAAAACGTTGCTACACATAGCAGCTAACGATTTTCGCATTGTAAAATTGCTGTTAGAAACTGATGCAATTCATCCGGATGTTAAAGATAAGCTTGGAAGGACTCCCTTATATTTGGCAATCCAGGGCGCCAGCTTGGAAAGTGTGGAGGTTCTGTTGCAAGCAGGTGCCAATCCCGCAATCCGGGATAACTCTGGAGTTTCAGCTCTAGATCTGTTGAGTGATGAATCCTTCATGGAGGGACGCAGGAAACATAAGGTCCACAAATTACTGAAAATATTACAAAAGAAGAAATAGAAATTTTGAACCCTAAGTGTGGTCGTTTCAGTTAAGAGACTGGAATTACCTATCGTAACTTTCGATCTCACTAAAATCTTCATGGAAATGTTTACCCCATATTAAAATTTTCCCGGATTTTAGTATAGAGTGCATTTCTCAGTATCAAGCGCTATGGCGAGGAAGAATAATCAGCAGGACGGATAAATGGATTGTGAGAGGTTCAAAGAATTTTCGGTCGGGAGTGGAGTCACTGAAAAGATTAAACACTTCACAGTGAAATAATGAAGGTATATAAGCTACAGATACTCGAAAGTTGATAAGTAGAGGCTTGAACGGTATCTGCAAGTGCTACGTTATGAGGATATTAACACTCTAAACGTTGATACACGGAAGGGAACTAAAGGGTAAGAATATGATGTTAAATGAGATAAGGTAACGTGGATTATAAAGTAATCGGAAAGATGACAGACGGAAAAATTTCTATTATGTGAAAATATGGATATTTCAGCATTATGTGTAATACGTTCCGGTGGGAAAGTTGAAAAAGATAAGTTTTGGAGAACTTTAATAACAGCCTCCGTTTATTACAAAATGGCCACTATTAGAACAAAGGTACAGGTGCACTTACAATGCAATTAAGAGCGTAATAGCATAGATCAGTGCTGTGAAGATGACGTTTTCGGCATTTCTTAATATCTTAACTGCACATTAGTTGGCCAAGATAGGATCACTCTGAACAAAAAAAAAGTTAAGAAACGTTTCTTGAAAATATACACAATTTATGTTTCCCTGGAGTTTAAATGATCCTTGGAATACAATGCTGTGACATGCATTAGCACCTCAATTAAAAACATCTTTTCCTTTGTCGTTCAATGCTACTTCAAAGGTATTATTTAGTTAATTCCGATCATGCAAGCCACATAACTAAGCAGGTTTAATGTCCTTTCTGGTAAAACAACATCTTTTTCATTTTATAGGCATTTTTATAAATAAAATCCCAGGAGCGTATGTTGAAAGTATATCAACCCAAACATTTTTAAATTATCTACCATAAATGTAAAATAAAAACGGCATGCTTCTCTAAAAATGTTAATTTAGGAATACACAGTACAGAAAAAAAATGCACCAAATAGGCAATTTTAAGTAGTATAAAACTAGGGTTTTTGGCTTCCGAAACTAGGAAAGTGGGCCAAAATCAAATTGAGTTTTATTTATAGACGGTCCTTAGCGTCCCATTATATATTGGATATGAAAGGCCGATAATTTTGCTCCGAGGCCTCTTTATCAGGATTGAGGTTCTTTTATGTGCCGCAAATCTACGACAGGAGACCACGGCTTTACTTCCCTTCCGAAGGAAGCCATGCTAAGAATTTTTACGCCCGAAAAAAATCCATCATGCTCCACCAGATTTGAACCCGCGACCTTGGCAGCTGTAGGCGATTGGAAACATAAAACCCTGGGTTACTGCAAAAATAAAAATAATAATGTAGCATATACTTCAAAATATATCCTCTGCGTGTTACAAACGTAGAAGCAATAGCCAACATCGAGAAAAAGGAATTTGTTTTCCATTGATACATTATTTAACAACTGCCAATAAATGAACAATGCGTATGCTTTCTAATTGACAAAACGTAAGTCTCATTTCGACTATTCCAACTAACAGAGTTTTATCTCGTTGGTGTACTAAATAGTAAAGTACACCTTAAGATGAAAGTAATGGGCAACTTTCCGTTGCAGATAATGCGCATGTGCAGATATCAAGAGTCCCCTAAGGATTAGACACTAAGTTCGTTATGATATTTATCATCGTAACCTATTATAAATTAATGGACTACACCTCGGCAGAGCGAACTAAGTCCGTTCTTTTATCACTATTAGAAACAGAATATAATTAAGGGCAACTGAATACGAGTTATATTCGTTAATTGAGCGTTAGTGGAATTAGCAGACCAATGGTAATCGGTGGTGTAGGGGTTACTATGGTCAATCGTCACGCATGTAACTTGAGATCAGTTCACTACAGTCGTATAACTCATAACTTAATGAATCATATAACAACAGGTAAATTCAAATCAGAAATATGCAGATTATTAGTTTTTAACTGTATATGTAAGTTGATAATGTATGAAGCAGCACCATTACCATAATTTATCATCACATATTGTATTTTACATAGTTTTCAATAAAAAAAACTAGGTTCATAACTTTTCAGATTCTTAATTTTATTTACATCTCCAATGTTTAAACGTAACTATATATTCATAAGGGTCAACAATAACATATTTCCTTCCTTATTACTTTAAAAACGATGAATACTCTGCGTCGTCCTCCGTGGTGTAGTGGTTACCATGCTAGCCTCTAGTTGCCAAGGTCGCAGATTCAAACCCGGTGGAGGATGATAGATATTTTCGACCGTAAAATCCTTAACATGGTTTCCTTCGGAATTGAAGTAAAGCCTGTGGTCCCGTGTCGTAGATTTACGGTACGTAAAAGAACTTCAAGCCTGATAAAGGGGTCCCTGAGCAAAATTACCGTCTTTCACGTCCAATATACACTGGGACGCTAAGAACCACAACAGATAAAGAGTGTCCATAAATAAAATACCTCAATACTATAACATTACAAAAGGTATGTTTTGAAACCATAGCTACGTGCAGATGATCAGTTATGTAATCAGATCGGAATTTCAACATATCATTCCTAGTGACAGATAATAAAGTTTCCCTTCCAAACGTATTCCGCTTATGCATATAGTTACAAAATGGCCTAATTCATACCTAACTCGTTTTAAAAATAAATTCAAATGATTAGTTTTAATCATTTAGTAAAACTCAATTTACAATAAACACTTCTGCATATCTTTGATATTACAAACATTCCCAATAATGGCAAGCTTATTGCATCATAAGACTACAAATATACACAGGAAAAGAGATTCCAGTTTAAATCCTTGTAAAAAGATTATTCTTGTTACCTAAATCAGAAGAGAAATGCCCCTTTGAGGTTTATAAAAGTTTTAATATGTCTAAGGTCCCTCAAGACAGGCTTTGCGTTCACAGTTAATTTTACATGAAAAAGAGAGAGATATTGTGTTGCAGTGATGATAAAATGCGACAACTATTTTTCATAAAAAATGTTTTTCACGGAAAAGATTTAGTGGAAACAGTGAATAAGATATAATAATGGAGAAGACAAATACATTGAAAATCATTCCTTAAAGAACGATGTCTTAAACATTTTAAATTATTAGTCTTAATACTATACTACACTATACTTAATACTATATTTATACTATACTTGATAGAACTACATTGCCTCAGTGTAAATGTTTCGAAGAACTCCCACTCAGTCATCAAGAATGTCCTCGTGGACAGTTGGTAGTGAAAAAGAAGATTCCTGGATAATTCCAGTCTAGCATTTACTTTTGTGTTTCGGTTATTTAACAACCACTTAGACCGTATCAGGACTATCGCTGTCAGTACATGTTTGACATGCGGTATTTAGTATCATAATGAGCACAACTGTAGGGTAGTTAAATTATATTCGAACCCACTCGCGGCCTCTCTCTACTGCGCGAGACAACCGGCAGAGGCGGAGTAAAATCCTTACCCTATAATAGATGCTGAAATGTTGACCTTCTGCTCTCAAACAGGCAACGTATCTGCTGTAAATATTCTCGCTCACCCTCCGAAACTCAGTAGCAGGAATTCTTGTGACGAAACACCTCATTATGATCAGAAAATTGGAGTGTGGTATGTGTAAAGTGCTTGAAGAATAATAATGTTCTTTGATGAAACAATAAATACAGAGCAATATCAGAGATTAATTCTGAGGCCATTTTGCAATCGCTTGACAGATGAAGAGAAATCGTATGGTTAGTTCCAGCAAGATTCTGCAACAGCACATATGGCTGCCGAATCATTACGTGTAATAAAAGAGGTGTTTGATGACAGAATAATTAGTATCGATGTGTGGCCCCCTCGTTCTCCTTAGCTAACGAGTTGTGATTTTTATTTATGGGTTCTTTAAAAGACAAAGTGTATGGTTCCAATCCTCGCACACTACAGGAACTTAGACAAAACATTGTGCAAGAAATCACGAGAACTCCTGCTTCTGAGCTTCGGAGAGTGAGCGAGAGTATTTACGAGATATGCTGCCTGTTTAATAGCAGAAGTCCAACATTTCCAATATCTATTACAAGGTAAGGATTTTAGTCGCCTCTGCCGACGTAATTTCCCCGGCGATTGCCGGCTGTCTCGTGCAGTAGAGAGAGGCCGCGAATGGGTTCGAATATAATTTAACTACCCTTTATATGGCACTAAGATGTGCGCCGCGAAGTTAATATCTTAAAGTCTATGTATCTCTTAGTCTTGAATTAATGGAACTCAAAGCAATCCTGTGTTTCAAGTATGCAATTTGTAAGTACCTTCCCAGCAGGTTCTAATACACAGTCCATAGTAGTTTCACAACAATAATCTACATAATTTACTCTCTGAGGACTTGCTTCGAGTCTCTCCAGTATGTGAACGCCAGTTTACACGGTTATACAAAAGCAGTGAAGAGTTCGAACTCCGCGTTCAAAAGAAAGCACCGGCAGGAATGTTAATTACCTACTGCAGACAGGCTGTGGGAGTGCTTCGAAACATTTAAACTGAGGGCTCTGCATCTTCAAACAGTTGCAATCTAGTGTCCTCCTTCAGCTATTTATTCTTATTAAAGATACATTTTAAAACTTTGAAAATAATAACAGAATTAACTACATCTACCATCGTTTTCCTTTGGTAGAAAATATGAGAATGCACATATATTATTTTCGCATTACGGTTATTATTCCAATATCTACCATAAGAAACAATGTTTCGCTTTTCAGAACATCAGGATAAGAAGTGTTGCTGATGGATAAATAAATGACTTTAGGAGGGAAAAGACTGTTATAAACTACAAATTAGATTTAATAACCACAGTATTACCTATATGATCATGTTCTGAAATATTGTTAAAATCAGTTTTGTAAATATTACTGTAAATATGTTGTACTTATATTAGCAAATATTTTATGCTATAAAGAATTTGTGTTTCTTTTCACTGGTTTATATAGTCTTAGCTGTAAATAAACTGAATAAATAAATAAATAAATAAATAAAAACACCTCTCATTTCATTGCATTAAAATTATCCTCCATAACCAGCTCTTTGTTATAATTGGCCACGGATTCAATCGTGTGTTAATCTAATGAGCGCGGCTATAATGACTTCGAGTGTGAAAGCAACAATAAAAAGCCTTTTCTGTTGTTTTGGCAGATATGTAACATGTTCCAGAAGAGTAACAGTCACCTAGCCATTATTTTAAAGTGTATGTATTCATACAAAACATGTAATACTGCACTATTGCTTCATTGGAACCATTTCGCTCAAATATTCATTGCACTGAACAGGAAGTTGCTAGAACTAGATTAGTCTTCAACAACGTTTATATTAGTGCTATAAGAAATGTTTCCTGTCTTTCCAAATTACAAATAGAATAAAAACTTTACTTACTCCATAGGCACTGATTATAAATGAAAGAAACAGACTTAAGGATGCCCTTAGCTGAAAATTGGTCAACATTTTCAAAAAATTAAAAAAATTAGCTTTATGTTTAAAATACTTGGAAACATTATTACTTTGAGAAAGTGTAATGTCTTTACGTTGTTTGCCCCACGTATGGGCGCCAATTTGAGAAAGTTTTATTGTTTACGTTATTAAATTATTTGCCCCACTCTTTGGGCGTCAATTTGAAGTAGGTCGTATTGAAGGAGTTGTATTATATTTCAACTGTTGGGGAACCGAACTTGAAATTCGTTGCAACCACACGTATAGTACCCGCTCTCCGGTAGCTTTCGCCCTAAGTTTAAAAATATTATTAACTTCGTAATTTTGACTTTTTCTTTAAATATGTATTTATATTTGCCTCGGCTGCGTCAGTATTTATTTTAGAGACATGGATGTCTTGGCAGGGTTGTGGTGCGACTTAAGAATGTAGGTTTACACAGATTATGATTTTACTTCACTCCTTTTTTGTTATTAATGCCTGACACGATTTAAATAACACTTCACTGATATAAAGCTGTGAGATTCTTTTATTAATCACTTGTACTTTTTGACACGTAACTTATTTTTCGTCTCACACGAATACGTATTAAATCTCTCGAGGACGCATCTCGCATCCGGTTACAAACACTGTCTGCAGGCAACTAAATTGATTTCAACCGCCTAAACTTGTAAATTTCTGTATTTCAAGTCTCTGATTGGCTATCCCTAATCTAATAGAATACCTTCATTTAACTAAAGCTTTTTCTGGTTGTTGATTGGCTATTTTTTATAAACTGTCACTAAAATTACATTATTGTTGCTCCAAGAATCACAAGTAGTATTGTTAAACTTTCAAATTCATTATTTCCTCAAGGTTACCTCATTATTAGCAACTTTTAACTTATTATTCTCACAGCTCCTAAATTATTAAATTACGTAATACATTCATATAACATATTACACATGGATACAATAATACAAGTATATGCAATAATTGTTACATACATTTTACAAATTATTACATACACATATTGCTTCGAGGCGGGCTGTTATTGAATTTATACATTATATAATTGACTGAAATCATTTAAGTGTGAAAAACACTGCCTCAAATTTCAGTTTCATACTCTTCTAACTTTTGCTTTCAGAGCCCCTTAAAGCTTCAATACATAAAAATTTAAATGCCCAAGAGCACACAATCTAATGATCTTATATTACCAATGCCTTTACTCAATTTTTATTTTTCTTACACTTTTGCATATTAAAAATGTTCCAAGCGGTGCAGTTTTGACCAGTCTTGTTCAAATTTTCAGCAGAAACTCAGAGAGAATGCACTGATAGAACTGGAATATGGTTTTGCTACGCGTTTAAATTTCTGAAGGTGTGAAAAAATTAATATAAGTGCTGAGGATAGGTTGTTATAAAATTATATTTAAAATGTAAGATTTTTCTGAAATAATCAGAGGAGTGAAATTTTGTATGTGCAACTTTTGGGTATTAAATTGTTTGGTAATATATCTATTTTTTTAAAAAAAATACGATTTCTGCATCATATACAACACATGATTAATTAGTATAATATAAGTCAAACATTTTTTTCTAAGAAGCTATTAAAGATATCTGCTGAAATTTAAAACACACTTATAATTCTAGTAGGGTATCATGTAAATTTGTTTGAAAAAATTAAAAAAAAAGCTGCAAGATTTAGAAATTTCACCTATAGGTAGCCTTAAATAGAGAGGTTACCTGTGTATACCACCAATTTGCTTGGATTCTGAAGAATTTCAAAGTCTATTTGCATATTTTTTCTTAATATATACATTTCATTCTACTCGTATCAGTTATGTATGTGTAAGATGTATTACTCAGATATTTTCCAAGAATTGATGCTTTTGTTTTAGGACACGGAAGTTGAATTATTCCTTTTAATACAAGTTTTAAATATGACAAGCTTTATTTGGTAACAGAAACTGCATTGCCAATATTTCTATGTAAACCAATTATGTGTTTCTCTCTCTCTCTCTCTCTTGCTGTGTATATAAAACGTATCAGTTCGCTTAGCATTTCCGAAATGGATATTATTAATAACTAAAATATAATTAATAACATTCAACAGATAAGTGAAGAAACCAAGAAAGCAAATACAATATGTATCATACAAACGTCTTATTTTATTCATACATTTTTAGTTATACCACAGAGTATTTATATAAAAGGTAGTTTTCCTATTAATAACAATAAATACTTGCTAAAAGTACTTCATTTACGTAACACTGCGGCAATGTATCGTTTGTGATAAGAGACAATGCACACCTATTTAAAAAGGTGGTGATAATTATTTGTTAGGCATAATATCTTGTACCCTAGAATGATCTCATGAAAAACATAACAGTAATTCAACACTCCTAAGTGTAGAAAATTTAAAGAAACAACAGAGAATCTTTCAGAAATTGTTCATGTCCAAAAAAGAAAACACATAATTGTACATCTCAACAAGATCTAAGAAACTTTCGTCTGCCACTTGACATTTCCCATTATATAAAATGCAACCATAATGAAAGTATTTGAAAGTTTATTTACAAATATTTCAGGTTATACATTTTACTCATTATTCTAGTATCTCAGATATATTATGGTGAAAGGCTTTGTCGCTATTTTTAGAGAGAAAAAGACTTTCATATAAACTGTGCTTTTGGGTCGAGACGAAGACCAAGAAAACCTTTGCCTTGCATCATTGAATAGTATCCCTCTCTCCCTTCGCCTCTCCCTCTCCCTCTCTCTCTCTCTCTCTCTCTCTCACTCACAGATATACACAGACTGGTGAATGGATATTTTAGAAATTCATTTTCTTCTCTACTCAGTGCACCTCAGGACATGTACTACGGTGAAGTATTCATATCAAGCTTATAGCCATTTCCTTAAATGCTTTCACTTTTTACTCCTTTAGGTAATCGCACTCACTATGCCATTAGCCAATGACGGGTAGACCATGCTAGTCAGTTGACCAATCAAACACTGATAGTATTTCATGGTTGTCCAC
Source organism: Deroplatys truncata (assembly GCA_030765065.1). Taxonomy (NCBI): domain Eukaryota; kingdom Metazoa; phylum Arthropoda; class Insecta; order Mantodea; family Mantidae; genus Deroplatys; species Deroplatys truncata. The sequence continues at coordinate 210,671,398 of CM060978.1, read as the reverse complement.
TTGTTTTTAATTTGTATGAATGCAGTGAGTGAGATCACTTAGGCTGTGGCTACAATAATAACAACTGAAAATGCTGCGCTTTGGAAGTCAAAATATTGGTAATATAAAAGCAGCTGTAGATAATTTAACGTCGGAAGATACAAAGAAGAACAAAAGTATGGTGTGGAACCAATTTTCAGAATTCCCTACCGAGAGAAATTATACAATTGACGCCTCAGTTAGCAACAAAGAGATTGCTTTTATTCTACAGTACTGTGGTTATAACATTAAACCATATCTGAATATAAGGAAGTAACGTCACTGCAATATGATTGAAAATTTGCGAGGAAACGTTAATTGAACCAGTAGCAGTAATCAAACTGCCAACTCAAAAACCGAAGGATCAATTATAAATTACAACTGCAGAATCAATAATAATTATTAAATGTATTCCCTAACGTAACTTAGTCAACAGTTTCATATTTCTAAAATCATAGGATTTTAGAAATCCCCGCATTTGTTTCCTTTTGAAAAACATGCACCATAATCTGTACTGCAGTGAACAACAAACATGGTTGACGCTAAACTAGGTAATTTCATAATAAGTTTTTCGTGTGATTTTATAGCCGAGTATTGTAACCTCTTAGAGTAAAGCTTTTATTGCAGTAGCATGGAAATATTTTGGTACTTAATAAAATAATGTCCTGTGTTTTTGTTTTCATACAATTCCTGTAATACACTGCAAGAGTAGCGATGAAAATTATAGCACAGTTTGAATTATGGTATTTTTCGGGGACAGTAAATATCACATTGGTTTAATTCATACCATCGTTTTATGAAGAATAATTTCCAAAGAATCTATAACGGAGTCTAAAGTTAACAACAGTCTTACTGGCAATGCCAGTGAAATCGTGTGAAAGTAGAAATCAATGAAGGACAATGGTGGCAAGAAGGTATATCGAGTGAAATGAAATGCAAGTCTGAAGAGCTTCCTGCTTCAGAGTTGCAGAATGAAAGTATTTCCTGTTCTTCAGATACTATTAACAGAAACAAAAGCAAATGTCATATGCACTGATGACCATAAAATGGATATTAAAATGGAAATACAAGAAGAGGCTGGATGTCTGAAGATCTCTCCTCAAATAAAGTCTGAATCAGAAAAGCCTTCTGTTCCGGATACAGATTTACAGAACAAGGATCATGATTCATGGATTGTTGGGACAGATGAAGACTTCCCATCAAGAATGTCACCAAGATGCAGCTCAGGGTATACAAGTAAAGAAACCTGTGGTGGAGATGGATGGAGATGAGATGACCCGTATCATCTGGGCAAAGTAAAAAATAAAATAAAATAAAAATAAATAAAAAAGAAAAAAAAAGTGGCATGACAATTTAATTTCGGTTTCAAACTCATCGATATTTTCATAAGATAATTATTTCTCGACTTTCGGTCTCGAAATAATTATCATGAAAACAAGCATCCGTTAACCTTAATTAAATTGTTGCAAAACTATCAGCACTAGAGCTACTACTGTTGAGAGTATAATCATAATGATGTGCAGGCTACAATCTAACTATACCGTATACACTACATGCTTAGGTTTTCGGCTCCCTACTCCTTGGTCAATTGAAAGTCATTCCTTAGACCTAGGGCCCTAGGCGTTTTTAAAATGTTATCGAAAAGATAGCAGTGGTAGTCATTTTCGGTATGATTATTGTCTAATCAGGAAATTGAACTGCTGTAATTGAAAATTCGCTAAGAGCGAAATACTGTAAACTATTTGTAAAGTGTACAAATTTCGACATGGAATTCTGCCGATGCTATAAAACGCAGGGTGCCACTGATTGTTCCAATGGGGGTAAGCCAAGACTTCCACCATCAACGGATATCTTTGAATGTACCAGTGACACACCTAAGTCTCAAGGTATGTATCACACAAATATTCAATTGTAATAAGTAACGGAATGTTACAAAAATAATGTTTAGCTTAGTTCTGTACAACTTCTGTGACCTCACTTATGGTGTCCATACTGACACATACTGATCCTTGCTTTGGTTCAGAAACGCTGAAACCTAACGTTAACCGACCGCCGTTAGAGACAGTATATGGAGTTAAACACTTTCTTTCCCAATCACCGCGCTAATCCGGTGACCAAAAATCTTGTGTATGAATGAAAACACAACTACATTTGTAGGTCTCAACTTCTGTAGTAAATGCAACTCAGAACTGCGAATGTTTTCTTTACCCGACTGTCCTTCCGATGCCCCGCCCATTTGTTCCGTAAATGTTTAGCTCTTCGCACCGATCGCACTCATATCGTGGCCGACTACTACTGCTTGTATTCGTTCCTACAACACATATGCATGCATACACACACTCTGTTTCTTATAGCCTTACCCCGCTGATATGTATTCTTCCGCGCTGCGCTGTGCTTCCTTTGCTTTCTGCTTTGGCTAATGTACATTATTGAACTCTGACAAACAAGACGTGTACAGTGCAAGGATAGGCAATAAAAGATTGTCATGATAGATGCACCCTAAGGATCCTCCCATCCATTTGTTGATAAGAATTTACATGCATTCCAGATTTAAAATCAAGGTTTATGAAAATGTAAGTTTTACAATTATCTTCGAATATATTAAGATAAATTATCCTGTTACAGGAGGAATTGTTTTGCATCGCATAACAACCTATTCCACAACAGCCAATGAGAGGTGATTAAGGCACGTGATAGGAGGTGCGGGACAAAAACAGACCTTAGTATGCTTACACGTGTTTACACACACATTTGACTCAATATTGCCACTTGATGCTGTCGAATTTATTGCAGGTTTTCATCATATTTGTTATTCCTTTATGCTTAGTACACTGTTTGTCCATGCCATTGCACCGCTGATAATTTACAACACACAGCTTCACTTGAAGCTAAAATAAATCTTAAGCACCAATGTTTTTCATTCATTCTTTCCTTCTTTTTCTTTTTTGAGCATACGGTTATAAATTATATACTAAGATGTTCACGAGACCAGTAAAAAGGACAAATGGCGTTGCGTTTTAGAAACAAATCCTTAAATACATACAGGTAATGAAAACTGCATTTTACTCATTCATAATGTGATTACAAATTGCAGCTTACCGATTAGAAAATGTTAACAGGATTTTCGAAAGAAACACAAAGCCTATGGGGGTGTCGGCAACGACCGATAAAACTAAATATTCATATCGGTGTCCAGCTTCAGATACTTATCTTGAATGTTTCATGTTATCAGAATGAAGAAATTAAACCACATATACTTAGAAAGTATATGAGAAAATAAAGAAGATAATAAAGTATGAAAGTACAAGAGGGACAAAGTCTATTAAAGTAATGGCCATATATGTGTTGAATTATAGTTATAAAATAAAATATAGCTACTGATTCTTCTTACAAAAGCTTATTCTTACATCCATTTTTTCATTCTCTACTACGTATATTCCGCTCGCCTCCCATCTAGGCGGTCCGGGTTCAATCCCAGGGACCTGCATGTGGGATTTGTGGTGGACGAAGCGGCGTCTGGGCGGGTTTTCTCCGGTTTCCCCCGCCATTCATTCCACCAACTGCTCCATCATCACCTTTCCTTTCATCCATTTCACCAACATTTCGTTTCATCTACTTCCTTCATCCCATACCAGGCATCGGGCTGATCCCCCATCCTGGATGCTCTGTCTGATCCATGAGTGTCTGCTCCTCGACGGACCTCTGACCCCAGGCACCCGCTTGTAAGTCCTGGGGGGTGTAAGTCCTACATAAGAGGAGGGTAAACAGATAATGAATGAATGAAATACTACGTATATTAATTAGGGGAAGTATTACATTCCACCAAAAAATTCGATGTCGATATTTCACCGGAAATATATGTTTTGAGGCCCCCTGAATCCCCCCAAAAATTATAGAAAGTTTCGTGTGCGTGTATCTGCGTCTGTGAGCAGCATAACTCAAAAACGAAAAGTCGGATAAGTACCAAACTTGGTACTTAAGTTCAGCATCTTCTAAGGAGAGGACACGAAGATTTTCAAAAAAATCCCCCTACTCCAACTATACTTTACATGGAATATTGATTTTCTAAAAAATAGTTATAACGATTTTTATTAAAATGCCATATATTAAAGATATTTACATGACAAATAAAATGTATATCTTGAATTTTATGGGAATAACCTTTGAAGTCCTCTTCATTCGGAAGGAATTTTCTACAGTCTTTTATAACTTGTAAACGTTAAGCGATAGACGAAAACGTACTACACAAAACTTCTGATGTATTACACTCACATGACTTTCTCTACTCTTGTAAAAACTATTCTTACAAACGTTTATTCTCCATATGCTTCATGTTAATCGAGATATCGAGATGTTAATCTTATTGCGAATTTTCTTGTAGATGCAAGGGGAATTGGTAAGATTTAAGCGACAGTCAAATGTTTTAAGAGGTGGTTGCTATGTGGCGCATTTCACTCTCTTTGCATGCCCAGGACAAAAAATGAATAACGAATTCCCATTTGAGAAAAAGTTCGGGGTGGAGGGGATTTTCTTGAAAATATTTGCGTCGCATGCTTGGATGATCGTAAACTTACCTAAGGTTTGATATTTAACCGACCTTTCGTTTTTTAGTTATTCTGTTCAGATACATGCACGTACCTTATTCTAAAATTGTTTTTTGGGTTCAGGGACCTCAAAGAATGTATTTCCGGTGAAATCTGAACATCAATTTTTTGGGTGAATACAATAGTTCATTTATTTATTCTAACCACGTAGTAGAGAAAGCGAAAATAGGGATAAGGTTTTACATATCGATAAATCTTGTCTAATAACATCATAGAAATGAAGACCCAAGGCATTGTATCTGGTAATTTGGTACCAAATATGAAGTTTTTCGGTATTTCTTTCTTTCTTTATTTGTTGTTGTTATTTTACTTGTAATTTGAACCTTCGTGGTACATGTTGGGTTTTTAACATTAACGATTTTAAAACCACAAATGATTATTTAGTTGGTAATGCACCATATAAGTAAAGCACCGCATAAAACTTTAAACTCCATTTTTCTCAATTCCTTTTTTCACCATTTTTCTCATTGAAAATTCTCCTTGGACCGCAGTTTAAAACATCTTAGCTTAAAAATTTCAGAACTTTAGTGAATTTCGGATTTCAAAATGGATGTGCACTAGTTAAAAATATTAAGTAATTCATTTAAAAATAAAATTTTGCATAACTCAACTGAAAAAGTTTAAAAATTCAATAATATGTTTAGAAAAAAAAAGTTTACCTTTAGTTAGGAAATGCCTTCTCAGTAGGGATGGGACCTCGATACCGTGGATACCTCGATGCTCTCGATACTTGGTGGTATCGAAATATGTCTAATACTTTGAGATAAACCTTCGATACTTATAAATTTTTAAATGTTGCATTACTGAAAGCTGCTGCGTGTAATTTTATGCCAGATAAGCATTGAGTCGCACGTGTCCTCAAAGAATTCTCGATAGACCTTGACTGTGTTTCCTGTGGATGAATCAATGCAACATACCATAGGCTCTTGTGTCTAAATGAAAACATGCAAAATAATGGTGTAAGGAGAAGAGGTACTCATGTAATATGCAGAGTTAACCGAATAGTGAATGAAGCTGATTTAGGTGACGCACTAATTCAAATTCTGCAATAGCCTGCCCTGTCATTACAGTTACCTACTCCAGTGACCAAAATCTTCACATCCGCAGAAACAAATCAGAACTTAATGACATGAGATAATACACTGCATGGATATATTTATTCTTTCCAACTGTTAGTTTGTATTTAAGCACAGGTCGGGAGCGTCCTTATAAGTATACTGCACAACTAATTTCCTTAATATGGATAGAAAATCCTTTAAAAATGTTTCGCCACAGAATACGGTTATAAAAAAGGAGAAGATTAATACTATTATGCGATTATTATTATTATTTACCTTGACTAACAATAGGGATATATAACGCATGGCATTATCACAATAAAAAAATCTGATGTGTTACACTCACATGACTTTCTCTACTCTTGTACAAACTATTGTTACAAACACTTATTCTCCATATGCTTCATGTTAATCGAGATGTTAATGTCATTGTTAATTTTCTTGTAGATGCAAGGGGAATTTGGTAGGCTTTAAGTGATAGTCAAATATTTTAAGAGCTGGTTGCTATGTGGAGTATTCCATTTTCTTTGCATTACTAGGACAAAAAATGAATAACGAATTTCCATTTGAGAAAAAGTATAAGTATTGGAAAATTTAAGGGAATAACAAGCAATATCTCGAAAATGCTTCACTCAATAGAAATATGTATATGACATAAATTGTGTATTTTAACGCGATCTATATTTTTTGTGTAGTAAAATATTGTTCTTCTCTTATGGTTTACCAGTTATGCAAAAGTCGTTCACAATGAAGAATACTTTTGGAGACATTCCCAGAAAATTCGAGATATACATTTTATTTGTCATGAAAGTATCTTAAAAATATATATATATATATATATATATATATATATATATATTAATAAAAATCGTTAGAGCCATTTTTGTGAAATTATAATTTTCGAAAAATGTTCCATATAAAGGGTAATCTGGGATAGGGAGATTTTCTTGAAAACCTTCGTGTCGCATCTCTGGAAGATACTCAACCTAAATACCAAGTTTAGTGTTTATCCGACTGTTCGTTTCTGAGTTATGCTGTTCACAGACAGACACACACTTTTTTGGATTCAGGAGGCCTCAAACATGTATTTCTGGTGAAATCCCGGTATCGAATTTTTGGGTGGAGTGCAATGCTTCCCCTACTTACTATACGTAGTAGAGAAAGTAAAAAGTTGTTGCCAATTGAAGAATGTCAAACAGGAACGACTTGGGAATTAGCACGCAATACACAGTTTTTTACATGCGTTTATACACAGAAACTAGCAATAAGAACATAATTCACTGAACAAGTTATAGTCTTTACAGTTTATATAACGTGAGTATAGAGTATCGGTGTTCAAACTCAGTATCACTATCGAGAAATTGTGGCCATTACTACTTCTCAACAATTTCTTTAAATGTTTACGCTAAGCTTAATTTAAAAATTTTGGAGCGATATGATAAACCGTAGAATCCAATGAGCATTTTATATTACCTTATGAACAAGCGATTAATCATGAATAAAAAAGTTATATCTTAAAAACGTTTTACATAGCTTGTTGAAATACTGCGTACACTAGGTGTATGTTTTATGTTCTAGATTTGTTTTGATATTCACAGATATATTGCCTTAAGAAAGCAACTGAAAGTGCATATAATTTAAGAGAAAATTTCAAGAATCCAGAAGTGTAACAAGTTGGGGGATGAAGAAAAACGGCAAATTATGGATTTCGAAAGATATATAACAGGCATTAATTAAAATGATATAAATCTATAGAAATTCCCTTTCAGAGGAGGACCAATGGCTTTCCGGCAGAAAGCGTACTTTGAAGTAGATGTATTGCTGCAGTTGGAGAGCCAAACTTGAACTTGTTTAGACCATACACGTTACAAAGTTTCCGGTGGCCTTCGCCCCACGTTAACTTTCCGGGGGCCTACGCCCCCACGTTCACTTTCAGGTGGCCTTCGCCCCCACGTTTAAAAATCAACTTTGTATTTCTAATGTTTATATATGTATATTTGCCTCGGCTTAGTAGTAATTAGCAGAAACACGTATCTCTTAGCAGGGCTGAAACGGCTAGAGAATGAAAGCTTACACAAATTATTATTTTTACTTCACTCCGTTTGCTATTAATCTTTCACACGACTAAATAACACTTCACTGATATATCTACTGTAGAGCTGTGAGATGATTTATTAATTGCAGTTTTTAACACCTGAACTTTATTTTATTCCCACTGTAATGAAGTTTTATGTCTCACACTTAACCTGTACGTATCGAAGTGCTCAGGAACGCTGTCTAGTAGTGTCTGGCGTTTACAGTTTATTTGTAAATTTCTCTATTTCAAGTCTATGATTGGCTAATCCCACTCCAATAGAATACTTTTATTTAACTTTCAGCTTTTCTAGTTTTTGATTGGCTATTTATAAACTGTTTTAAATATTACATTATTGTTCCAAGAATTACTGGTCGCCTTTATTAAACTTTCTAAATCATTATTGCCTCAAGGTTACCTCATTGTTATTTCATTGTTAGCAACTTTCGGCTTCTATTCTCACAGCTTCTACATTGTTAAATTACTTAATACATTCACATAACATTATTATACACGTACATAATAATACAAACATAATACAAAGACTGTTACATACATTCTATATATTATTACATACACATATTGCTTTAAGGCGGGCTGTTATTATATTTTATTATTATATATTTAGACTGATATCATTTAATGATAAAAATACTGTCTCAACTTAGCGTACTTTACGGTTTTATTTATGTATTAAATAACAGGAACTGATCATACCGCTTAACTCTTCAGGAAGACAGAATTATAGCGGTTTAAATTCCTGCTTAAGGAAAGGTTCTGAAAGAGTTGCACGTATGTTAGCCAAACTTGAAGTTGTTTTATACTACACACGTAACGATGCCAATTTGCGGGAGATTGTTTCTAGTAGTGTTCGCCCCACGTAAGATACAAAGCTTCCGGTGGCCTTTGCCCCACGTACACTTTTCCAGTGGTATTCGCCCCACGTTTAAAAATCAAAATTAACTTTGTATTTTAATGTTTATTTAAATATTATATATGTATGCCTCGGCTGCGGCAGTAGTAATTTTTCAGAACACGTATCTCTTAGCAGGACTGGTGTGGCTAAAATCGAAGGCTTATACAAATTATAATTGTATTGTACTTTGTTCATTAATCCTTTACACGAATAAATAACACTTAACTGATATATCCTACTGTAGATCTGTGAGATTATTGTTATTTGAGCTTTTTTTAAGAGGTAAGCTTTATATCATTCTCGCCGCAACAAATTTTTGTCTCACATTGAATACGTATCATACCTATCGGGTACGCAATCTAAACTGGACTGGTTGGGAACGCTGTCTTGTAGGCTTAGTCAATTAGAGACATCTCTATCTGATGTCTCTAATTGGCTAAGCCTACTCCAATAGACTCCTTTTATTTGACTTAAGCTGTTTCTAGTTTTTGATTGGCTATTTATAAACTGTTTTAAATATTACATTATTGTTCCAAGCATTATTAGTAGCCTTTATTAAACTTTCTAATTTATTGTTGTCTCAAGGTTACCTCATTGTTAGTAACTTTCGGCTTCTACTTTATAATTCTGTTTGCTAATAAAAGCAGCTTGCTTCTATTCTCACAGCTCTTATATTCTTATATTACGTAATACATTCATATAGCATTATTATACATATTAATATAAACATAATACAATGACTGTTACATACACTTTATATATTATTACATACACATATTGCTTTTTAAGGCGGGCTGTTATTATATTTTATATTATATAATTAGACTGATATCATTTAAGCGTTAAAAATACTGCCTCAGTTCTCAAATCGTGCACATATGCGACACGCATTGTGGTAATGCATTACATGTGCCTCAACCTATTGGTGTTGTCTATTTTGCAAACTACAGAGAACCAAAAGTAGACTGTATTACATACCTTCCATTAAGGTAGAGAATTACGATAGAGAATCAAATACATTGTTTTTAGTAAAAGAAACATCGAGGGGCATCAAGTGAAATAGATAATTACAATTTACAGAATGCTATTTCTTTTAATTTATATTGTGTTTGTTTAGTTTCGTGTGCTTAAACTTATTAATAATGTTTTTTTAGAAAACCATATATTACGTTTATTACAAGTCAGTAGGGAAATGTTCATACGTAAGATAAAAGATTTACCCAATTAACATGGATTAGGTCTTTTGGTCTGTTCCGTTTCCAACTTAACATTTTAAAAGCTTTATCTTTTCGTAGAAAATTAAATTGGTCGCTACTACGTTTACTTGGACTGCCGATACTTCTTCGACCTATTGCTGTGTAGTCACTACTTTTTCGGGCATTCTATCTTTAATTATCTTTAATCCATCTTAATTTCTATTTCTTTCTATTTTGTCTAAGAACACAGAAAATATATATATATATATATATATATATATATATTTCAGCTCTAATTTCTTCATTCCTCCTGTGTTGTAGGAGTAAATATTCTGCTAGAAGCCTTGGTAATTCATTTCTTGTATTTTCTACTCTGCGTTTCTGCTCCATTGTCATTGCCATATTTCTGACCCATACAGTTATGTTGGGTATGCCATTAGCTTATAAAATTTTGGGGCTGTCTCCTGTCTGACTGTTTTCAGAATAAAGTCATAAGTATTTAAATTCAGAAACTTGTTCTAATGTTTCAGATTGATAATAATTTTGGATCTAATAGGATCTAGTCCACAGAAAGCGAAAATTTTTGTTTTAGAAGCTGATATTTTAAGATTCTATTCTACTGCTATAATACACAACTCATAGATAATCTTTGTAAATTATCCTCCAGCTTCCGAAAGATTGTTTCAACATCGGCAAATAAATAAGAGATTACAATAAGCATCTCTATGAATGTATAATGGTACATAAAAAGAGTACAAACACATAAACGACATAACAAATTACTTACGTTATGTATGATGACATGTTATTTTGCTATTTAGTATGATAACGTTATTTTATCTTAAAAAACAAACGTGTACTAAAATATAAGGAATTCCTAGAAATGTTCATTTAAGGGAACAACGTACTCTGAAATGGTAAAGAACCACATTGTTTTTTGTTTTAGGCACTAATAAAATCTCTATTACTTCCAGTTTCAGAAAATATATACTTTCTGGGGGTTAGGAAGTTTTTAAGACATGTAAATATCATTTAAATGCTAGTCTGAATTCCTTTAAAGCTGTCATGCAACGCCCCTTTTTAAAAATTTTCTTATCTTTCAACAATGAACGAGTATATCATGCCCTACGAGCAGTTCATAAATTAACAAAAGAGGCCAATACCAAGTGAACGCAATCAGAGTAGTTGAAGCAATCCAGGAATGAAGGTGCAGATGATTATGACACTGGATTGTATTGAAGTGTGTCAGAATTTTAATGTTCAAACTTTAAATTCAGTTTTCTCAAAACAACATTTTTGGATACTTATGTATCTTTTTCTCAGAGGTAGAGGTAGAGAGGTAGAGAGTATATGTATACAACATTCTGAATCACAATCATAATTTTATAATGTATATTAGTGATATTAAGAAAGCAACAAATTTGCAATTTTCCACATTTTTAATTTTTTGACTCTTCAATTTCTAGTGAACTGATATACATAACTAAATAACTGAGGTTCAGAAGATACCTAATTATACTAAGAACAAACATTCAAAAGTGTGATTCTGTATTGCAACTAGTATCATAGAAAAAGGTACATGAATTCACATGTTTTAAGAGTATATTTTATTATTTTTCTGCTGAATGAAATCATATTTACGGCCTCAACTACATAAGCTATCATGCAAACAACCACTTCAAATAATTATCATGATTTATAGAATAATTAATAAGAATGTCAGGAAAAACCATTGAGAACTTTAAGAGCAGTGGTAATTAAACACACTTGTCCCCTTCATTCTACGTTTGTTTAAAATATCGCTGTGATTTGATGCAGCCATATTACATTTATGTTTTTTGGTAATCTTGTACGTTTATACTGTAACTCGTTATTCTTGTAATAAACTGTTAACTTACACGTTCTCGATAAGACTTGGCTGTTAAAGCGATCTAAATAATAAAAAACGACATAGAAAATAGTTACGCAGACCGTATCGAATCATGCACTACACTTGGATACTAGCAAAATAACTAATCCATGTCTCATCTGCCAAAGTGTAGGTCAAGCAGGAAACATTCCCTCTCTACTTTATGCTGATGTTCCATAAATGGATTATGGTTTCTTTGCCCATTTTTCTAGTTGCTTGTTTCTCTGCAGTTGCATTAGCACAGTAAAGAGGTTTGAGTAGTGGAGTGGACAACCACATGCTGATGAAGTAGTAAGATCAAGACTGATAGGGTGGAACTTGAACTTACGCCCTCGGTTTTGCTCTGTAAACCAAGGGGTTACCTTACTTTCGGAACTAGCAGGACAAGCTCCACTGGGCTACTTGCCAAGCACGTATCGGCGCCTAACCCAGACATCCATCACATCTCCCGCATTCACATTCCTCATAACGCGGTTGGAGATTACATTGCACTCACGATGGGATAACTGCAAATAAAGTAGAAAAGAGCATAGGAGAGTTTTATATCCAATATGTGACAGAAAAATTGCTTTCATTATTTTTCCTATGGTTACAACTTTCCAGCTTATTTTCCTTCACTAGAGCAAAGTTTGATAACAGAAAACACGACGTTCTTCAACATAACAGATCATCTTTCGCAGGGGAAATTAAAACCTCAATCACTTCTAAAGATAAATGTGAAGTAATAATGTATTTACTGAATTAATACTTTCATCCTAGCCAGTTTGTGACAACGACAGCTATTAATTATTTCAAACAAAGTAATTCACAAGTATCTTTCGGAATATGTCTATTTTATTTTTTACGATACTCTAAATGAATGCTTTAGTACTTTAATGTATAATTTAAAGAGCGATATTATGTGAATAGCACAAAGTTACATCAAGGTAGGCCATCCTCCTATATATTATTGATATTGCACAGCAACCATTTTAATAATTTTCTGCGCTGTATCCAATTCTTTGTTGATAGTGCTCTTGGATTGGACTGGATTTTAAAGCGGAGGGGTATCGGTACAGATATTGTACCGATGCCCCACGAGGGGCGCCCCCGGGAGGGAGGGATGAGGTGAAGGGAGACACCGGGCGGCCGGAACCACGAGTGACGGCACAGCAATCACAGGGTCCCCAAAAGTTTCCGGATATAGAGGCAGCGGCAGTCGGACAGGCAGGTAGACTGACTCCCCCCCAAGGAGCGCTCCTTATATACCAGCAACCAGTCGAAAGCCGAGGACGGAGAAAGTGCACAAAGGACATCCTTTTTCCCTGCCAAGCCGCATTAAAACACCATTGCCGACACTTTTAACTCTGAAATAGACAAAACGGGGGCAAAGGATGAATGAAATTATTAACAGAACAAAATGAGGGACAGGAAATTCGGGGGATGAAAGAAACCACTCCAGCATTCGCCTGGCGACCCAGGAAAACCACAGAAAAAACCCATGGGTCAGAGTGGAGTTGCCGAGGTCGAACCTAGGACCTCCCGAATGCGGGCCACAGACTTACCGCCTGAGCCAACCCGCTAGGTTGACATTGCCCTTTCTCTTTTCATTTTTAACTTAACTCGTCACATAATTTAGTTGATTTCCAGCAACCAATTGGGGCGTTTATGAAATTTTTCGCTTAAATTATTGGCGCAGTGTGGAAGTCTTATACTCGTCCCAGAGAGGAGTTGAATGGGTGCTTGCAAAAACGAGCTAATCAACATTTAATCGGAACAAAGAAAAATAGCCTTTGAAAGTACAAAAAACAAATCGCCCTAGAATCTGCATGCATAGGAGTAAAATAGCGATACAGACAATTTACACAGTTACGCCATCTGCGCGGCCTCCCTAATTTTGCTATAGTAAGGCAAAATGTGGTATGCTTTAAACAAACTTCATAAAATTACAAGCTGTGTTTCTCATCACACGTATTTCCTTTATGTCAGCCAAACTAAGAGAGCATGTATTACAATTTCTGCAGTAGATATACGTGTAACTTATTGTTTTAAAAATTGGTTAGCCCGTTCAATTTGATATCTCAGGGCCGTGTCCTTCTTCTGTACCGAGCTCTTCGAATGTGATGTACAACGTTTACCTAGTCATTCAAGATGACCAGTTCATTTCTGAGGCTTTTTCAAACGGAACAGATATGAATGCTATTGACGTAGGTACTTCCATTTTAATCACATTTTCATCATTTGGTTTACCATACATAATAGCTGGCATAATTTTATTAATAAAGTTATAACGTCTAATAGACTTACATTCGTCTTCAATTCCTATAACATAAAAAGAAAGTTTCGAAGTGGAAGTAGTAGCTTGCGAAGTATAAACTAGATAAGAGCATGAGGCAGTATTTTTAACACTTAAATGATTTCAGTTTAATTATATAATATAAATTCAATAACAGCCCGCCTTAAAGCAATATGTGAATGTAATAATTTGTAAAATGTATGTAACAGTCATTGTATATGTTTATATTAGTGTATACATGTTCAATAATGTTATGTGAATGTGTTATGTAATTTAATAATGTAGGAGCTGTGAGAAAAATAGGTTAAAAGTTGCTAACAATGAGGTAACAATGAGGTAACCTTGAGGAAATAAAGAATTTGAAACTTTAACAATACTACTTGTGATTCTTGGAAGCAATAATGTAATTTTAGTGACAGTTTATAAAATAGCCAATCAACAACCAGAAAAAGCTTTAGTTAAATGAAGGTATTCTATTGGACTAGGAATAGCAAATCAGAAACTGAAATATAGCAAAATTTACAATTGCAGAGTTTAGTTGCTTGTAGACAGCGCTCATAACTGGACGCGTTGGTTGTAGACAGTGTTCCTAACCGGACGCGAGATGTGTCCTCGAGAAATTTAATACGTATTCGTGTGAGACGAAAACAGTTTACGTGCTAAAAAGTGCAAGTAAGTAATAAAAGAATCTAACAGCTCTCTATATCACTGAAGTGTTATTTAAATTGTGTCAAGCATTAATAAATGGAGTGAAGTAAAATTATAATCTGTGTAAGTCTACATTCTTCAGCCGCACCACTCCTTGCTAAGACATTCATTTCTCTAAAAAAATATAAATACTGACACAGACGAGGCAAAAATAAATATATAATATTTAAAGAAACAGTCAAATTACAAAGTTAATGTTGCGGTTGCAACTACTTCAAGTTCGTCTCCCCAACAGCTAAACAACAACACAACTCCTCCTAATTAAGAACTGCTTCAAATTGGCTCCCAAAACGTGGAGTAAATAACAATACAACAAATAACAACTTCAGGCGCCGAGATTCCAGTACCAGACTTGCAGCTGTATATTTATCTAGCACTATGAATTGGCAGCGGGGATTATTCAAACCCTACATAGAAATTAGCTTAACGTTTCTTTACTACTTCTTAGAATTGAATATTTAGGTACGAGGCGAGGTTTTAAAGTAAATACTAATAATTAAAAATAACCAGAACATTATTTTCCAAATGCTTTGTTATCATTCATGACCTTATACTACTTCTCTATCTAGTCACCGCTGTTATTCAGGCACTTGTAACGAGAAACCAGTTTTTGTATGCCTTTGTCAAAGAATGATGCCACCTGCGATGAAAGTCAAGTCTGCACTTCTTGTTTCAAAATATCATCCGCATTGAAAGGTTTTCCGCCAAGGAATACTTCAGATGAAGAAGCAGATGAAAATTGCTTGGTGCCAAATCAGGTCTGTATGGAGAGAGGTTGAGATACTCCTGAACAAATGATGTGATGAGATCTTGAGTTTGTTTGGGTGTTCGTGTCCGGGAATTGTCACTCATTATTGTTTTCCCATAAATTGAGACAGAATCCGTCCGGATTAATTTTATGTGCCAATTAATTTAATGGTTAATGTGGTATCTGAATGATAGATGTGTGTAATGTGGATACCGTATAAATAGTCATTTTTGTGTAATTTAATATTTGTCTTATAGGTAATGTTCCTAATTCACTAGTTTT
Organism: Deroplatys truncata; assembly: GCA_030765065.1. Classification (NCBI taxonomy): domain Eukaryota; kingdom Metazoa; phylum Arthropoda; class Insecta; order Mantodea; family Mantidae; genus Deroplatys; species Deroplatys truncata. The sequence goes on along the minus strand of CM060978.1, from coordinate 210,655,610 downwards.
AAGATGTGTTTAACTCTGCAGTTTTGTAGAAAATATGCTGTTCCCATGTGCAGAAAAAGTTGGGATCTTTTGTATTAGAATCGAGGGTAAGGTTTTATGACCTTACTTGTCTCCGCTCGGGAAACGTCACGTGATATATATATATATATATATATATATATATATATATATTTATATATATAACCTAACCAATCAGAATATATATATAAATGAAAGAGTATTTAACCACGCTCAGAGAGGTTCGAAAATTCCTCCAATGAGAGATAAATTCCTTAAATTCTAAGTGTGGGGTCGTATTCTACAAATAGTCAATGTTTATTCCAAAATTCGGGAGTTGATTTGCGGTTATAGACAGGAATCCACGCTACTCCGTAATACAAAGTTGGCGCGCAAATAGCATCCGCATTGTGCGGAAGTATAAGTGTGACTGCCGCGTATTAATTAACAATGCCTCTGTGATTCCCGAGTTCAATATAGAGTCATGAGTGAACAGGAACATTATTCAGTGTTTTAGAGTAAAACAAAAAGAATAATAAACTACAGTAAATCACTCATCATGATGATTAGTAAATTCTCCTCAGAGTTCCTTAGTTCCACTACCAGGTCAACGGGTTTTGTTAGCAGTCCTAATGGGCAAAGTCCATGCGTATATCTCCGCTGACAGCAACTAGCCAGTGCAATAGCGAGAATTAAACCATATTATTTTTGTTATCACGTTTCTACGGAGATTTGCTGATGAAGACGAAGTCGGACGGAGGACATAAAACAGGTACAGCGAATTTTATCAATACAACATTACCTCTCCTGTACTGCCACTTCACCACGGTCGATTCTAACCAGCGCGGGCATCGTACCCGGGACTGCAACCAACATATACAGCTAGGCCACCTCCCCGGCGCAGTCTTCTAATCAAGGAGTGCTAGGACCAATGCAATATTTCACAGAATTGGCGATGAATGTTCACTGGCGTTACATTTCTCGTATTCAAAAAGCGAATCACCGATCTGGTTTCACAATCGGCTGGTCCTTCGATTGTTTTGAACATTTCGAAACGCTCTAATAATAGGAAAACACAAAGTGACGATTGGTGAAAATTGCATCTGGCATTCTAATAAATGGAGGAAGTGATTGCGTATGTTCAAAATCGCAACTGCAGCGCTGCAGCGGCAAAATATTAAAGCGGTATTTATTTTAAAAATCTGATGTGTTACACTCACATGACTTTCCCTACTCTTGTACAAACTATTTTTACAAACGCTTATTCTCCATATGCTTCATGTTAATCGAGATGTTAATCTTATTGCTAATTTTCTTGTAGATGCAAGGGGAATTGGTAGGCTTTAAGCTGTAGTCAAATATTTTAAGAGCTGGTTGTTATGTGGAGTATTCCATTCTCTTTGCATTACTAGGACAAAATAAATTGAATAACAAATTTGAGAAAAAGTATAAGTATTGGAAAATCTAAGGGAATAACAAGTAATATCTCGAAAATGGTTCACTCAAAGAAAAAAAAATGCATATGACATGAATTCTGTATTTTAACGCGATCTACATTTTTTGTGTAGGAAACTTTTGTCTATCTCTTATGGTTTACCAGTTATGCAAAACTCGTTCACAATGAAGAATACTTTTGGAGATATTTCCAGAAAATTCGAGATATACAGTTTATTTGTCATGAAAACATCTTAAACATATGATATTTTAATCAAAATCGTTAGAGCCATTTTTGAGAAAATTAAAATTTTCGAAAACTGTTCCATCTAAAGGGTAATCTGTGGTTGGGGATTTTCTTGAAAACCTTCGTGTCGCATCTCTGAAAGATAGTGAACCTAAATACCAAGTTTGGTGTTTATCTCACTGTTCGTTTCTGAGTTATGCTGTTCAAAGACACACAAACATAGAGACACACACTTGGACATGTTTCCAAAAATGCTTTTTTTAATTCAGGGCGTCTCAAAACATGTATGTCCGGTTAAATCTCGTTATCGAATTTTTGGGTGGAATACAATGCTTCCCCTACTTACTATATGTAGTAGAGAAAGTAAAAACACGTCTCGTATAAACATCGCATGTAAGTTACCGGTTTAGACTGTTAAGTAAGGATATGATATTTAGTATTTGGCTGAACCCTTCATTCGTGAAATAAAGGTTTAAAGCTAAAGAAATAAAAAAGATTTTGATGGAATGAGGTCTGTATCATCTACCTTCGGGTCTACCACAGCCGTTTTGGGCTTCTAATTTACTCGATCATAAACGCACCTTTTTTTAAATGCTATACAGCGCAACATTCCTGCATCATCCCATATTGAGGTCTACGTCAAGCTACTGCTTCTCTGCAGCTTCTTTATAGCTATCCAACAATTAATAGTAATTAATGTTTTCAGGCATATGAACAAATCGTAGCTACAGCAGAGCAAAAGAGGTGATGCTTTCATGCACGACCGTTTGGCTGGATACGAAACCTAAGGACAGCCTTAAGCTTGTGTTCTGTATGAAGTTTGGGACTCACATGGAAGAAACAGCAACATAGGGAAGTGTCAAGCACCATTTCTTAATATGGTTCTTCTCAAAGTGACACATTGCTCTAACTGTCAATGTTACTTTAATTCTCAAACTCTAAGCTACATCCAAAACTCTCTATAGTGTTTCAGTACAAGGACTTTCTCTTTGATTCCAAAGCAATTCTAAAACCAGTGTATTCAAATAGTATACATGTTGCAAGTCTTCTTTCATAAAACGTGTTAATAAAGGGGTTCTAGCTGAATGTTATCACTAACCTGCACAAAGATACTGATAACTTCAAACGCCACTCCTTTATTTCGTCACCATTATCACTTCAAGGATTACGCAACGCTTACAACGCTTTTCAGGACGTCCAACATCTTGTCGTCCTCTGGCTTGGTAATTCTTCGCTAGTAGTGGGTATCTCTCTCTATCTCTCTCACTCATTCTGTTCGTTTTTGTCTGTAGTTTCTTTCAATCGTTTTGGTCTGTAGTCCGTTACTTTATTACATTAAGATTCTATTTTTAGTTCATCTCTTATTTCTTAATTGTTGATTCTATCGAGTTTTGTGCAACCCTTTACTTGGCTAAGCAATCTCATCTCCGCGGTCTGAATTCTAACTTTTGTTTTTTCGTTGGAACCCAAGTTTCACAGGCGTACAATATTGCGGGAATTGTCGTAACCCTGTAGATTATTATTTTTGTTTCTTTTCTTACGTGGATTTTAAGTTTCTTTGTATATACTCCGCATACTGCCTTGAGTTTATTTATTTTCAGAACCAACATCCCATTCTACCTTAAAATTGATACCACATTCTAAATATTTGAAATGAAATGCATGTTCTAGACTTAAACTCTCTAGAAGAATTTAAATCGCAGTGCTTTCTTCTTCTTCTTCTTCTTCTTCTTCTTCTTCTTCTTCTTCTTCTTCTTCTTCTTCTTCTTCTTCTTCTTCAGTCCATGGTTTAGATTAGACCAACGGTCTGTTACGCCTTCATAAGTATTTCTGTCTCTTTTGCGGCTGCCTATATCTCGTTGCTTTCATGATAAGCTTTTATGTTTTGCCTTTAAAACACATAATCTTTATTTTCCTTATTTATATCTTAAAACCATTTAACTTACATAATTTGTTTAACTCATATAGGGATTTCTGTAAATCATCTTCATTTTTTTTTCTGAATTACGATTAGATCATCTGCAACAAAAATATGATATATATATATATATATATATATATATATATATATATATTATCAACTCTTATTCTTGGGTTTATGGAAACTGTCCATTTATTTAAAATGTCATCTATTTGTATTATACAAAGTCGATTTCAGTCTTAATTATCCTGTTCTTTTAAGTCCATATTTGTATCTTCATACAATTCCTTTATTGCCCCAATAAGGCACGATGTGCATCCTCTAAATACTACGGATAAGGGTTGAATAGGATTTATTGTCCTACGTTAAAAAGAAAGAAAGTACAGACAAAACAATTTCAGAAACAAACTAATTTATTTCATGAAATACATATTAATTAAATGAACTTGAATCTATTCAAACAAACAGCATATGAGCCTTCTTGTGCTGCATATCACAGTTTTTTCTTGAACTTCTGAAGCAGGGCTTTTGCATGTTTTTCCGCCACCTGCTTCGAAATTTGCGACCAGTTGCGCTTGTAATATTCTGATTGAGTAGCTTCTTTGCAATCGTCTGCTGCTTCAGCATTGCCAGAACCTCTCAATAGGTCTGCATTGGGATACTGAAGTAGGGTTGTACAGCTTGGCAACACATTGAATAGTGTTGTCCTCTAGAAACTTGGTTGTAGATCTGGCATAATGGCATGACGCCTTGTCGGGCCAAAATAAAATAGGCTGAGTTATATTCAGACTTCGTATCCATGGCAGAAGAATTTTCCTGAGGCACTCATTGATGTATGTACCGCTGCTCGCATTATGATCAGTCATAAACGCTAGTGAAAGTCTCCCTCTTGTGACAATGCCTGCTAGACCATCATGCTGTTCGGAAATTTTGTTTTCGGCCTTAACATAGCTTCAATAGGAATCTGTGAATTAGCACTATAGAAACATACTCATTGGCATTCATACAAGGCATCCCATTCCACTTTACTCTCGTCATCAGTGATATAAGCAAAATTTCCCTTAAAGATATTGCTTCTTTATATAGCTTTCTAAACTCTTTTTAGCCTTTTTCTGGTCTTCTTTCCTCATTCTCGCCACCTTCTTTTCTTTTTACTGAGCGAGTAGCAGTTTTTTTCCTGTGATATTCTGAGCTTTAAACCAGCTTGGCGTGTAGACAGATTTGGCTCTTTTAAAAAGTTTCCTTGTTTTCTCTACCACTCTCTGACTAGTTGCAGTAGGCTGGGGTCCAGATCTTGTATTGCATTTCACGTCGCCAGTATCAAGATAACGTTTAATAACGCGATTGATACGTCGCACGCACACACCTAGTTCTTTGAAATGATGTAATGTCAAAGCACGATCAAGATTGTGCCTCTGGAAAAACTGGGCTAACTGAATGTTTTCTTCATGAGTTGATTTTGCTTTCGGCATGACTGTCACTCAGAACACAACATAAACCCATGCAGGTACACTATGTGATCAAAAGTATCCGCAAACCCTCACAAACATACGTTTTTCATCTAAGGTGCATTGTGCTGCCAACTACTCCCTGGTACTCCTTATCCGCGACCTCAGTAGTCATTAGATATCGTCAAACAGCAGAATGGGACGCTCCAAAGAACTCACGGACTTCGAACATGGTCAGGTGATTGGGTGTCACTTGTGTCAGAAGTCTGTACGTGAGATTTCCACACTCCTAAACATCCCTAGGTCCACTGTTTCTGATGTGATGGTGAAGTGGAAACGTTAAGGGACATGTACAGCACAAAAGCGTACAGACCGATCTCATCTGTTGACTGACAGAGACCGCCGACATTTGAAGAGGGTCGTAAAGAGTAAAAGGCAGACATCTATCCAGACCATCATACAGGAATTCCAAACTGCATCAGAATCCACTCCAGGTACTATGCCAGTTAGGCGTGAGGTGAGAAACCTTGGATTCCATGGTCGAGCGGCTGCTCATAAGCCACACGTCACGCAGGAAAATGCCAAACGACGCCTCGCTTGGTGTAAGGAGCGTCAACATTACACGATTGAACAGTGGCAAAACGTTGTGTGGAGTGACGAATCACGGTACACAATGTGGCGATCTGATGGCAGGGTGTGGGTATGGCGAATGCCCGGTTAACGTCATCTGCCAGCGTGTGTAGTACAAACAGTGAAATTTGGAGGTGGTGGTGTTATGGTGTGGGAACACCTTTGGGATGTTTTGCAACGCCGACTTCGTGCTAGGCCTCATCGACCTACATCAATACCTTTCCTGTCTCCCCGCTGTCTTCAAAGCTAAGGGTGGGCCAACACCCATATTGACTTCCAGCATTACCGATGAAGGGTGCCACGAACTTGTACGTCATTTTCAGCCAGGTGTTCGGATACTTTTGATTACGTAGTGTAGCTGCATACTGAACTGCATGCTTGATTTTGACCTTCAATTACGGTCTTCACTGTGTGCAACGACACCTAACGAGTTGACACAATAAACCCTATTCAAACCTTATTTTAAAAGTACAGTGAGTATGAACTACTAAATATTTTTCGATAATTTATTTTGACCTAAGGCGGCGCCGTGGCCGAGTGGTTAGGCTCGCCTCCCACCCCTACATGAGAGGAGGGTAAACAGATAATGAATGAATGAATGAATATTTTGACCTAAGCATTACACAAATGTTCTATGAGTAATCACATCTGAACACTTGTCTAATCATAGCATAAGTTTTTTAGAACCGCACCACAGCACATCTAGGAAACATGTAGCTGTTTCTGGAGTTAAGTGTTTCTGTGTTAAAAATGAGATGTAATAATCTCTTAGGGAACATTTGCGGTACAGGTATGAAAACTTCTTGAGGGGCGTAAATAATGAGTTCTCCGTTTTGGCTAACATCGCATAAACCTGTGGATTCATAATGATACAATGTAAAAAATTTTACGTTTCTTAACTATTTGATGAGACCATCACATCAGAAACAGTGGACCTAGGGATGTTGAGGAGTGTGGAAATCTCGCGTACAGACTTCTGACACAAGTGACACCCAATCACCTGACCACGTTCGAAGTCCGTGAGTTCTTTGGAGCGTCCCATTCTGCTGTTTCACGATGTCTAATGACTACTGAGGTCGCGGATAATGAGTACCAGGGAGTAGGTGGCAGCACAATGCACATACGATGAAAAACGTATGTTTGTGGGGGTTTGCGGATACTTTTGATCACATGGTATATATGATTTTTCTGAGTTTAACTTCTTTAATTTGAAGGTTCTTTATCAAGCATGTCGTTTCGAAAAACATATTAACGTGAAGTCATCGTACCATCACATCTGCCTTCTTCAGAAGCATTCAGTGCACACGTGTCACGTGGTTCAACTACTGGGATACCAAGGGAGAGTGTGCGTTTGCATAAGAGTGAAACACATTGTGGTAATAGCAGCGATTGCTACTTTCGTTCAGAGAAAAGCGCTTTTAGCGCCACCCTCGTCTCCTGATATTGACCTCGTACTGAGGTTCGTCTAACCTCCTGTTCTATTTTCATTGTTAACAAACCCTTCCACTACTGCTTCAATGTATTCAACGTTTATGTATTCTGAGTTTGGCAGCAAGCCATAGCTAATATTTTTAACATGAAGATTTTAAACATTTGAGTAATATGCAATTATATTTTGGTGTAAAATGAACGACAGAAACGAATTAACCTATAGCTTGGATTGTCTACTAGGCTGTTTTTTCTCCAGAAGAGCTGGAAAATATTAATTAGAGAGAATATTAACCGAACGGCAAGAATATTCTTGAAAGCATGTAGCCTTGAAATGTAAAATTAAGCTAATAGAATTCATTTTAAAATTTTAGGTATATACTACTTATTTTCTTTAAGAAATCATTCATATGACCTTCTCTACCATCTATCGTTTATTAGTGGGTATCCAAACTGCTCTTACGAAACCTTATTTTTCCACCTAATTCATTTTTACTTTCTCTACTACGTATAGTAAGTAGGGGAAGTATTGCATTCCACCCAAAAATTCGATACCGAGATTTCACTGGAAATACATGTTTTGAGACCTCCTGAATCCAAAAAAAGCATTTTTGGAAACATGTCCGTGTGTGTGTCTGTGTGTGTGTCTGTGTGTCTGTGTGTGTGTGTGTGTCTGTGTGTGTGTCTGTGAACAGCATAACTCAAAAACGAACAGTCGGATAAGCACCAAACTTGGTATTTAGGTTCAGTATCTTCCAGAGATGCGACACGAAGGTTTTCAAGAAAATCCCCCCACTCCAGACTACCCTTTACATGGAAGATTTTTCGAAAATTTTAATTTTCTCAAAAATGGCTCTAACGATTTTGATGAAAATATCATATGTTTAAGATATTGTCATGACAATTAAAATGTATATCTCGAATTTTCTGGGAATGTCTCCAAAAGTATTCTTCATTGTGAACGACTTTTGCATAACTGGTAAACCATAAGAGATAGACAAAATTTTACTACACAAAAAATGTAGATCGCGTTAAAATACACAACTTATGTCATATACATTTCTTTTGTTGAGTGAACCGTTTTCGAGATATTGCTTGTTATTCCCTTAAATTTTCCAATACTTATACTTTTTCTCACATTCATTATTCATTTTTTTTATGTCCTGGACATGCAAAGAGAATGGAATGCGCCACATAGCAACCAGCGTTAAAATATTTGACTATCGCTTAAAAGCTACCATATTCCCCTTGCATCTACAAGAAAATTATCAATAAGATTGACATCTCGATATCTCGATTAACATGAAGCATATGGAGAATAAGCGTTTGTAAAATTAGATTGTACAAGAGTAGAGAAAGTCATGTGAGTGTAACACATCAGATTTTTATCCAAACAAACATTTGCAAAAATAGCACATTTCATTATGGTTACAAAGAGAACAGCGATAGTCATATGTTTTAGAACCGGACACTGTATATATTGGCCTTAAAAGTTCATACTCTTTCCATGCAATCGCTAGAAACAGCCGAAAATCTAAAGAAATTCAAAAGAGTGACAAACTATTGAATATTTCACACCATTAACAGATAACTTGGCAATTGTTTATTCACACAAAAGTTATTTGAAGTAAATTGTGTGTTTTAAAGAGATCTACATTTTTTGTGTAGTACGTTTTGGTCTATCGCTTAAGGTTTACTAGTAATACAAGATTATGTAAAATTCCTTCTAAATGAATAGGAATTCATAGGCTATTCCCAGAAAATTTAAGATATACATTTGGATTTTCATCTAAATACTTTAATATATGGTACTTTAATCAAAAATATATGGTACTTTAATCAAAATAGTCCTTTTTGAAAAAATTAAAAATTTCGAAAAATGTTCAATGTAAAGTGTAGCTTGGGGTAGAGCTAGTTTCTTGAACTTCTTTGTGCCGCATCTTTGGAAGATATTGCACTTAAATACCAAGTTTGGTACTTATCCAACTTTTCCTTTTTGAGTTACTCTGTTCACAGCCACATGCAAGGACCTATTCCTAAAACGTTTCCTTGCATTCGGGGGCCTCAAAACATGTATTTCTGGTGAAATATCGGTATAAAATTTTTAGGTGGAACACAATACTTTCTGAACCTACTGTAGGTGGTAGAGAAAATAAAAATGCAGCAAACTGAAAACAAAATTACTGTTGATAGGCAAGGATTACTTTAAGCATTCAAAAAACAGTCAGTCAAATAGTGTAGTGCCAACAGTGAAATTCGGAGGTGGTGGTGTAATGGTGTGATCGTGTTTTTCCTGGAGGGGGCTTGCACCCCTTATTGTTTTGCGTGGCACGATCACAGCGCAGACCTACATTGATATATTAAGCATTTTCTTGCTTCTCACTGTTGAAGAGCAATTCGATGATGGCGATTGCATCTTTCAACACGATCGAGCACCAATTCATACTGTACGGGCTGTGGCGGAGTGGTTACACCAATAACATCCCTGTAATGGACTGGCCTGCACAGAGTCCTGACTTGAATCCTATAGAACACCTTTGGGATGTTTTGAAACGCCGACTTCGTGCTAGGCCTCACCGACCTACATCGATACCTCTCCTCAGTTCCGCACTCCGTGAAGAATGTGCTACCATTCTCCAAGAAACCTTCCAGAACCTGATTGAAAGTACGCCTGCGAGAGTGAACGCTGTCATCAAGGCTAAGGGTGGGCCAACATCCTATTGACTTCCAGCATTACCGATGGAGGACGCCACGAACTTGTACGTCATTTTCAGCCAGGTGTCCGGATACTTTTGATCACGTAGTGTATGTATACTTATTGTTTGGGGAAAAGTTATGTGGGGAGTGATAGTTAGCACTCCATAAACTAAGTGCCTCTGAGAAAATTTGTACTATTTGATGGTAAAGTAATCTCTTATCCAGAAAATGCTATTTATGTAGGATACTTGCAATGTTTTCCTAAATACATAAATATGCACTTGTATATGGTGTATAGCAACACTGTATGTTACTATTGCCGTAATTAACCCAACACAAAGCAATACACATTAAGTATAAACAGAGTATAAATAATTACAACTTATAGATTCCGAATATGACTTCACTTACATAATTTCAAAGGGGTATAGTTGTGCAATTAATGATGAAAGTCTACTGTACATTATATAACATTTATTTTGTGTTAAAGCTCGTAAAAGATGTATGTTTATTTTACATTATTTATTTGTCTACTTTTCCCTTTCTTTTATTTTTTTTCTTTTCCTTTTTCCCTTAACTTAAACTTCGATAATACTCACTTAAATTCACATGGGTTCTAACAGAGTTTCTTGTATTGAATAAAAATTTGCAGAACATTTTCAAAAATATGCGGATTTACTTGAAATACTATGTTCCCAAAATGTTCCAAATCAGTTGCATTTGAAATTTACTATTTTTCTGGTGTTTAAGATTTATGTAAGCATGTGGACCCCGCTAGAAAGTGAAAATACTTCCGATTGGTTCCTCTTTTCACACCTTTAGCGAACAATTCCAAAAGAATTTGAAATTCCATGTGGAGGAAGAGTCGTAAAAAGTTAGGAAAATAGTAGCAATCAGAGGGCTGTGTAGGGCGGAAAATTGCTTTGCACGATTTTCTTTTTTTTTCTTCGCTTGAGAGGATTTCAACGGAAGGAACTCCCGATTTGTGTAAGCAGGTAAACAACCAAAGGCGATAAGGCACCGAATATAAAATCAGCGCCTTTGTTTTCAATCGCCATTATTTCTATTTTGGGCTTCTATGGTACGATGGAAAGTTGATGTGGTACCTATTGAGCAAACAGGGATCCATCTTTTAATATTTCCTGAATTATGTATTACTCGAAAGCAGTGTTAATCAAATATATGGCCAAATAAAACACAACCAGGCGTTTATCACTATCTTTATCCGTTATCTTTAGATATCGGGATTTCTTTGGAAGAAGGTTTTTGAGATTTCGTGATGCAGAAAACAATTTAATAATAGGGTCGCACCCGCCTATTTTGTGTGTGTGTGTGAAGCATAACTCAAAAACTAAAAGCCGCATAGATAAACTTCGTCTTTAAGTAAGAAAATTCAAAATTCGCCCATCACTTTGCATTGAAAGCTTATTTTTGTTTTTGATTTTCTTTAAAATGTCTCTAAAGTTACTGATTATTTAATATTTTAAGAACATTGACATGACCAAACAATTTAAATCCTAAATTTTCTGTAAATACCTGCGAAGTTCTCATCATACCAGCTGAATTTTACGTAATTGAAACGCCATAAAATATGGACAAAAATTTATTAAAGGAAAACATAGAATTTATGAAATTAACATTTTCTATAATATCCTTATGTTCTTTGTTTAGATTGTATGCCATTTCATGAGAATATGCTATTTATGCCATACAACTCTTTTCGTAGCATTAAACTTCTCTGAAATATTCTGTTGTTTGTTTAAATTGTTCTTAAGCTCAATACTCACAAAAATAGACTTATAACAGCTAAATTTCGAGTGCCGTATCTATATCTTATACCTAACAATGGACACATTGTTGGATACGGCACTCGGAATTTAGCTGTCATAAGTCTATTTTTGCGAGTATTGAGCCTAAGAACAATTTAAACATATTGCTAAAATTATTTCTAGTATAGCTTACATGTGCTAACTGTAATGAATTAAGAACGTTTATGACGTTTACATCCGGATTCTTTAAAATATGCACTAAACCAGAATAGAGTGCTTCGAAAGATTAATGAATCAAATTTAATTTTGTTTCATTTATTAAGTAGCAATGCTGCAGTAAAGGTATCGTTAGACATCTTCCCTGTAATCCAGGGCTTATCAACCAGTGCAACCACATTATGCATATAACCTATTTGTGTTTGCATTTTCAGGTATACATATTTCATGATATTTAATATTCTTACTCACAATTACCCAGAAATTACACCTAATAGTAGATCAGCATGTAACTAAACGCCTAAAAATGTAACAAAACATACAAAGGAATATTTAATTTTACAAGAACATCCATAATTTATATATCAAACTTTTAAAATTTAAATTACATAAGTGGTAAACCAATACCCAAAGTGAAACAGATTTAACAACTTTGCTTAATTTGACAACCCATTATGTGTTAAGCAATTCCACTGTCAACTGAAAAATAAATTACAATTTCTTTTAAAATCCAAACTTAAAAATCTGATGGTTACACTCACATGACTTTCTCTACTCTTGTACAAATTATTTTTACAAACGCTTATTCTCCATCTACTTCATGTTAATCGAGATAAACATTTGCAGACTCTATCTTATTGCTAATTTTCTTGTAGATGTAAGGGGAATATATATTTACAAGGGCAATATAGAAATACAGTAGCCTTTAAGCACATACATATCTCTTAATAGCTAGTTGCCAGGTGCAGCACCATTCTCTTTGCCACAGATTAATACTCTTTGCATATCCAAGACAAAAAAATGAATAACGAATTCCCATTTGAGAAAATAAGTATCGAAAAATTTAAGGGAATAACAAGCAATATCTCGAAAACGGTTCACTCAACAAAAAAAAAATGTATATGACATAAATTGTGTATTTTAACGTGATCTACATTTTTTGTGTAGTAGAATTTTGTCTATCTCTTATGGTTTACCAGTTATGCAAAAGTCGTTCACAATGAAGAATACTTTTGGAGACATTCCCAGAAAATTCAAGATATACATTTTATTTGTCATGAAAATATCTTAAACATATAATATTTTAAACAAAATCGTTAGACCCATTTTTGAGAAAATTAAAATTTTAGAAAAATGTTCCATGTAAAGGGTAATCTGGGGTGGAGGATTTTCTTGAAAACCTTCGTGTCGCATCTCTGGAAGATACTGAACCTAAATACCAAGTTTGGTGTTTATCCGACCGTTCGTTTCTGAGTTATGCTGTTCACAGACAGACACACACACACACAGACAGACACAGGACATGTTTCCAAAATGATTTTTTTTGGATTCAGGAGTCTCAAAACATATATTTCCGGTGAAATCTCGGTATCGAATTTTTGGGTGGAATACAATACTTCCCCTACTTACTATAGTAGTAGAGAAAATAAAAAGCTAGACAGAGGAACACAATACAGATTCTTACAGTAGCTTCGTTAATTTAATAACCTTGAGGCATTTCTAATGGACTGAATTCATATTCATGCTATGCTTCCAATATACCAGAAGCAACTTTGTACTTAAATTTATAAGGATTAGGTGTTCAAATTCAAAAACATGGCTCACTATAAGCTATAATTTTAGTTGTAGCTTTTACATTGCTTTAACAGAGATATAATCTTATTAAATTAAACGTAGAAAAGAGTAATTATGATCAGCCAAGTTGCGGAACATATTCGACACATTTAGTATGGATAAAGTTACACTTTCCCGTCAGTAAACCGATTTTCGAGTTCTCATATTAACCACTACAACATTGAAGACCACCAGACTTCAATGTACACTCTATAAACTCGGTACATTTGCTTAACCTTCGTATCATGGTTGTTTTCCTTTAATCGTAATAAAAAGAATGCAATCAATTCCTTTAAAGCACGTTACAATGCCATTCGTAACAAGAATGATTTCGAACAGTAACAACACTGAGCATGTCAGTACCTGACTTGTTATGTTTGCTTATTTAAATACTGCTACAGATATACTCTGTTTTAGTAACTTCTCATTATAAAGAGTAGGTTTGGTTTCCGTTAAAGGATTCACACTCTGAGGGGCACATATAGTACTTCCCAACATAGATAATCCTGTTAACAGCTGGGTAATCGGGAAAAGGGAGAAATTAATGCGTTATAATTAAATTTCATATAAATGTTCACCATAAACACGTTTTATTCCTTTTCCTGTGTTTCCTTTTAGTGTTTTAATACACTGTAGAAATACCAGTCAATGTAAAGACGCTCGTAAGTGGTTACTTTAATGGCGTATCTCGACAGAACATATCTTTCTTAGATATCTCTTTTTTAAGGTACTTATAATCGTTCATCGTTATCTTGGTGATATGATTATTCTTTAAGAGTTTTCCTTATTGATTCGAAGGTCAGCAATTGCTGGAAGTCTGGCACACAAGCAAGGCAATTCCTGTAGCAACTGATAGATCTTATCAATAGGTTTGGCACAACTCTCTATACAATAAAGAGACATTCTAAAGAGAAATTCAAGATATACATTTTATTTGTCATGAAAGTATCTTAAATATGATATTTTAATTCAAATCGTTAGAGCCATTTTTGAGAAAATAAAAATTTCTGAAAAATGTTCCATGTAAAGGGTAATCTGGGGTGGGAGGGTTTTCTTGAAGGCCTTCGTGTCGCATCTCTGGAAGATACTGAACCTAAATACCAAGTTTGGTGTTTATCCGACTGTTCGTTTCTGAGTTATGCTGTTCACAGACACAGACAGACAGACACAGACACACACACACACACACACACACACACGGACATATTTCCAAAAATGCTGTTTTTGGATTCAGGAGGCCTCAAAACATGTATTTCCGGTGAAATCTCGGTATCGAATGTTTGAGTGGAATGCAATACTTCCCCTACTTACTATACGTAGTAGAGGAAATAATACTATATGGCAGAAGTTGTTTTAATAAATTCTACAGTTACCAGCAGTAAAATATTTGTCTATCTCTCCTGGCTTAGTAGTTATACAAAATTCAATCAAAATCAGGAAACTCCACAGTTTATAGAAAATGCAAGATAATTTTATTTGCCATGCATATATCTTAAATATATGGAATCTTAAACAAATTCCTTAAAGCTTTTTTTGATAAAATCGAATATAACTTAACTTTTTCCATGGAAAGAGCAGTTGCGTTTAGAGGGATTTTCTTTAAAATATTTGTGTGGCATACTTCGATAATTCGAAACCTAAATACCAAGTTTGATGTTTATTCGACTTTTTGTTTTTGAGTTATTCTGTTCACAAACACACCTAAACTTTTTTCTAAAGATATTTGTTTTCTGGATTCAGGGAACCAGGGATTCAGTTGAAATGTTGATTTCAAATTTTTGGTGAATGCAATACTTCTAACTGCTGTAAGTATGTGCCAGAGAATTAACAATCCGATATTTTGTAATCATCAGCTGAGATTATGTTTTCGTGCATTTAATTTGGTGGCTCTTCATGTTTACCAGATTTCCCTAATTATTTGTTGATGTTAAGGTTTTCTGTTTTATGTGGAAACTGTGTATTCTGTATGTTACTAAATAGCCACTTCATCAAACTGAAGTTATAATGGTTTAAAGCACCATCTACTGCGTGGATTATCGGGAAGATTACTGGATCATTTCGATAATTGTTTAATCACCAAAAGACATTTACATATCACTTCAAGAAATTGAAAGACTGTCGAGAGAAAATTATGGAAATTAGAAATACATTATCTGCCGATATTTTATACACTTTTCCGTGAATATAAGGACAATTTTCATTCGTTGTTAGGAATATCATGATTAACGATCTTACAATTATGGATAAATGGAAGGATTGGACATTAAAAATCTTATAGATTATGTGATAATTTTATTAATACTATAGGAGGTAAACATACTGATGAACGAAGAACCTTCCGAGACCGGGGCAAAGGATCGCACGCAGGCCATCCGGCCCCTTGTGCTTCTACTGCGACCTGGGAGGGAGGGAGAGAGAGGGAGGTAGGGAGGGAAGGAGTGATGGGGAAAAACCGAAGCCAGATCCGGATGACAACGGGACGGGGTCCTCAATGTTTCCATATTGAACTCGGGCCCACCGATAGAACCCGAGCCCCCGGGGGGTACACAAAGGAGCGCGTGCCAAAAAGTATGCAGAGGCGGATCCTAACCGAGCTGTTCCTGGAATGACGTCAGAAACAAACCTTTACAAAGGCATAGCCACCATTCTGTCCTGCAACCAGGAAACAGATGACAAGGAAGATGATGAGAACAGGAAACATGGGGCAGGAGAGTCGTGGTAGAAGATGAACCATCCTAGGCATTCGCCTGCCGACCCGGGAAATCACGAAAAACCCATGTGTCAGAGTGGTCGTCACCGGGAATCGAACCCTGGACCTTCCGAATGCGAGTCACACACATTACTGCGGCACCACCTCGCCTAGTAAGAATACGGGAGCAGGCAAATATCGCAAATAACTTTACGCGGATAGAAGAATCCTTTTAATAAATGCCAAAATATGTTTCCCAAAGTTTGCCACCGGTAATTTTCTTAAGATAAGATTGTCTGCCGAAGGTTGGCAACAACTACTTGATGCATGGTGTCTCCGCACTTCAATGAAATTCACAGCTTCGTTTGCTACGAGTTATTCAGCATATTGTGTTAGCTGTGGCTGGCGATATTGCTTGATCTCCACTACTTAACAATTCATCCTACGAGATAACTAACACAATTATATACTGTATTACATAATTTTAAAACCATGCACTTTATATATGTGCTTTTAAAATCATATTTTCTGTACTCAGTAATATGCCTGACGGTGTTATTAAATGCCATGCAGCATTTTAAGTAAGTTCTTTCTCTCGCTCTCTCTCTCTCTCTTAATCGATTTTTTAATTGAAGGTTTTCAGTTAGTGAGGAACACTGATCTGGAATCAAATTAGTTTTTTATCAATGTGATTTATATTGAGCATTTGAAATTATTACTGAATTCTATTATTTGTAGGGTAACTACAAAACCTTAATACATATTATAACCAGCATATTTCAATAATTTTGCCCAATATTAAAATATAGTACATCAATGATGTTTAAAATATTATTTGGTTATAACACTCACACAAACGATGAACTTGGGGTACCCATAAATCCTATATTCGCCGGTTGTAACCCCCACTGGTTTTACGTTTTAATAGTGAAGCAAATAGAAATGTTCCTCCAAACATTTATTTTCCATATTCTCTTACATTAATGTAGTTAAAAGAATTTTTACAAATTCAATAAACCTTATAACCTTCTTTTTAAAAATAATGTTCTTCAAAATAGAGAGATTTACCTTAAATAAGTGAGATTCTAATGTTAGAGAAAGTTATTGACTGTACCAAACCAGATGCTTCATTACATAATGCTAAGTGAGTAGCTAAAATGACCAGATTCACAGGGCTACTACTTATTTATTTTAAGTGTAAGCATACGTTTTTTATACTCCCAGAAGATTGTATGGAGGAGTAACGTGAATTAAATGTTACTGGAAGCTCTGACCTCTGTATACAAGCAGGACGGAAGCTCAAGAGTGTTATCTTATCTCTTCGCCCCTTCTTAATCAGCTTACTTGCAGCGACGGCTGGAAAGGAAAATGAAATTTCTGTAGAGCTGGACTGCCCAAACGATGCTTCTCTGGATCGATATAAAGCTAGAGTCCACTTCTTTAGGAAACCCTAAGGGAAAACAACGTGTAATGTGAAATGGAACGCACACGTTTCAAAGTGCTTGGAAAGAACACGGACGATAGAAACTTAGGCAAAACTTGAAAGTACCGTTGCTAGGAACCGATCCAATTAAAGGGAAAAATCTCGAAGAGTAGCAGCTTCACATCTTTATCTTTTTCTGGGAATAACCTGGAAGTACTCTTTATTCTGAATGGCCTTTGTATTATTGGTAAATCATAAGAGATACACAAGATCTACTAAAAAAATCTGATGTGTTACACTCAGATGACTTTCTCTACTCTTGTACAAACTATTTTTACAAACGCTTATTCTCCATCTACTTCATGTTATTCCAGATAAACATTTGCAGACTCTATCTTATTGCTAATTTTCTTGTAGATGTAAGGGCAATATAGAAACATAGTAGCCTTTAAGCACATACATATCTCTTAATAGCTGGTTGCTAGGTGCAGCACAATTCCCTTTGCCACAGATTAATACTCTTTGCATATCCAAGACAAAAAAATGAATAACGAAGTTCCATTTGAGAAAATAAATATTGAAAAATTTAAGGGAATAACAAGCAATATCTCGAAAATGGTTCACTCAACAAAAAAATGTATGACATAAATTGTGTATTTTAACGCGGCATACATTTTTTCTGTAGTAAAACTTTGTCTATATCTTATGGTTTACCAGTTATGCAAAAGTCGTTCACAATGAAGAATACTTTTGGAGACATTCCCAGAAAATTCAAGATATCATTTTATTTGTCATGAAAATATCTTAAACATATGATATTTTAATCAAAATCGTTAGAGCCATTTTTGAGAAAATTAAAATTTTCGAAAAATGTTCCATGTAAAGGGTATTCTGGGGTGGGGGGATTTTCTTGAAAACCTTCGTGTCGCATCTCTGGGAGATACTGAACCTAAATACCAAGTTTGGTGTTTATCCGACTGTTCGCTTCTGAGTTATGCTGTTAACAGACAGACAGACACACAGACACACACACACGGACATGTTTCCAAAAATGCTTTTTTCGGATTCAGGGGGTCTCAAAACATATATTTCCGGTGAAATCTCGGTATCGAATTTTTGGGTGGAATACAATATTTCCCCTACTTACTATACGTAGTAGAGAAAGTAAAAATATCTGATGTGCTACATTCAAATGACTTTCTCTACCCTCTAACGCTTATTAGTGAGTATACAAACTAACCTTACTAAAGCTTATTTTTCTATCTACTTCATTTCAGTCCAAATAAATCTTTGCAGAAATAGCTGCATTACGCATTTCATTTTAAATACAAAGGGAACAGCACCTATATGCTGGCCTTAAAATTACATACTGTTTTATGCAATTGCGAATGTTGGCAGGAATTAAGATAATGACCAAGTAATTAACATTTCGGAAATGACTAAATGATTTATGCCACAAAAAGTTATTTGAAATAATTGGTATGTTTTAAAGAGATCAACATTTCTTGGGTAGTACGTTTTCGTCTATTGTTTAACGTTTAACAGCTATACAAGATTCTACAAAATTCCTTCCGAATGATGAGGACGTCATAGGCTATTTCCAGAAAGCTCAAGATGTACAGTTTATTTTTCGTGTAATTATCTATAATATATGGTACTTTAATCAAAATATTTAGAATCTTTTTTGGAAAATGAAAAGTTTCGAAAAATGTTCCATCTAAAGGGCAGTTTGGGGTGGGATAATTCTCTTAAAATTTTTCATGTCGTATCTTTGGAAAGTATTGCACCTAAGTATGTCCCAAGTTTGATATTTATCCGACCTTTTGTTTTTGAGATATGCTGTTCTCACACACACACACACACACACACACACACACACACACACACACACACACACATCGACCTTTCTCTAGAAAGCCTTGTTTTGGATTCAAGGTGTCTCAAAACATGTATTTGCTGTGAAATCTTGGTATCGAACTTTTGGGTGGAATGCAGTACCTACCTTCTCTACCCGCTATGTAGGTAGTAGAGAAAGTAAAACGTAGATATCTTAAAGGACATAACTCATGTAAAATAAAATTGTTTACGGCGTTAATCATTTCGGAGATATTCTTTATTATTGGTTTGCATGTTCTAATCCTTTATACTTTTCTCCAAGCGCTTTTCATTTCTTTCTGCGTATGCACAGAGAATGCAATTTCAAAGCCACCATATAGTGAGCAGCATTAAAAGCATTTGACTGTCGCTTTAGCTTACGGTTTCTTTTTATACCTAAAGAACATGTGTATAGAAGGTTTATCTATATTAACAAGAAGTAGCTAGAACATTAAGCCTTTGTAAGAATATTTTTTGGAAGCGTTACTAAAAAAAGACGTGAGAAAATTCCTATTTTTTATTTTGATAAAGGGGCTCAAATTTGACCACTGTTTTTTAAGTTCATATTAACATAAATTCGTGTGCTTTGGATACATTATGCATAAATGTAGTAGAAACAACAGCAAATACTGTTTTTCTTTTTTCAAAATATCAATTAGAGTCAACTATTTTAAACTTTTAAGTTTTGATTTAAATTTGCTAGCTAAAATATTATGGTTAAAATTATGTAATTCTGTCTATAATGAGCTTTCTTTAAGGTGTGATACTATTCAGTCAAGTGAAATAAATACAGCTACTGTAAAAATTTAAGACAGATTGGACAACACTTGCTACAAATGATAGGAGCAAAAGCGCATAAAAACAAAACTTCGGGAATTAGCATTTTCTTGAGCCACGCCCACTTCTTGGGCTTTCGCAGACACTTAAATATCATCGTTCTATAACATTTAGAAGTAGAATTACTTCATATCCTTTAGCTCACTAGGTGAGGATACCAAGATAACCAAATCTAAAATAGCTTTTTCTTTTTAATCTAAAAAAAATACGATCTTTTTAACTCCTAAGTGTGCTCTTAATTTTCTAACGACTAATTATAATATGACATTAGCATTAAGTAATTCTTTTCTATTAGAAACAAACAACTGCAATGCTACTGTAAGGAAAGTAAACACACTGGCACACTCGCCCATTACCATTTCTCGGGTATTCTTTATATATTATATTATACACATAAACGTTGAAAGGGGATATACTATACATAGTTAAAAATTGTACAGTAATAATATAATTCACCAAGAAACATGTTAAAATATTCAACATCCAACATTTGTACAGAGCAGATTGTAAAAACGGGCGAGCTAGCAAAATTCCAGGTAAAATAGAATTTTAAGTAGAGCACACCTTTCACCAAGCCAACAAGCAGGGAACCGGTAACGATACGGAGAAATAGAAAGAGACAGATAGAGAAAAGAACCAGACGGAGATATTGAATCCGCTTCACAACGCGCCAGGGTGACGCGTGTGCGCACGAATTTGGAGCAACATATATATTCATACATGTTAGGTAACGCGGTCTGAGGACCAATTGGAAACGTCGTTACATTTTTAAAAGGAGAGGTGAGCGTCAGGTATATAAGGGCAGACAAGGCCCCAGAGCCCTCTCTCTCTCTGTCTCTCTCTCTCTCTCTCTCTCTCTCTCTCGATCTTCTACAATTCACGTCGACACGAAGTATTACGCTCTTAGCGACAGATGCACGTGTGTGCATATGGGTGGGAGTGCGTGTGTAGATAATTAGGCTCCTGACTTATTTAAAGTGGTGGGATTAAAATAATGGGAAAAGCTAGCCACCCATAAATATTTAAATTGTTAATAAACTATACTGATTAAGGGAAATGCAGTTTAGTTTTAATTTGCCTCACCCACAATAATATGAGAACCAAGAGTTATATATAGGGAAAAGCTTGGAATGAAAAACTCAACAGCCGAAGAGCATCCATAGCCGAGGAACAACACTGCAGCAGATAGCATCAACCCAAAGAACGGCGTTTTCCCGCTACAAATAGCGCTCAGCAACCGTTTCCCGCTACAAAGTGATTCTCTATGAACCTTAATTACAAAACCTTTTGCCCAGAATAATTTTGAAGTTATATGATACAGACATATCCACATTTATTCCATCAAAGCTACATAAGCTGTTTCTATCAGAAATCAATGTTTCTCTTACATGAGCTCATATGAAGAAAAGGGGAGTCGCGTAGATTCAATCGTTCATACGAGATGGGGATCAACGAAGCTTCAGCCTGAGAAAACTTGAACGACGCGCATTTTGAAAATGGTAAATGCCACAAAAACTTACAAAAACTTTCACACAAACTGCATATTTCAATGACTTTACTTCTTTTTTTCCCCTTCTTTTTCTTTTTCTATGCCGAGAACTTTGGCCTGTGTCTTATGGATTCTCAGTGACATATCCATTAGCAGTAATGATGGCTTTGTAGGCTACTCACAGAACATTCAAGATGTGCAACTTGTATGTGATGTCATATCAGTCATTTAATCAAAACCATTAGCTGTTTTAAGGTAAAATAAAAATAAAATAGCGAACATTTGTAGACATAAAATATTGTTTGGCGTGAGGAAATTTTATTCCACCAGATTGGTATTCAACTAATTGTTCATTGTGGAGTTATGCTGCGCGGAAATTTTCCTTAAAAAACACTCTCTTAGGAGAGAATCAATGATAACGAACTTGAGTGGAATACCTACTAGGTGGGCGGTTGCAGTATGCCCTCGTAGTGGAGAGCATAACTCGCAGCATGTCCGCATGTCGATATATTAATATATGAACTAATATATTAACTATGGTGATTATCTTAGTGTTTAGGTTGTTACTATTAAACTGTTAATGATGTTATTTTACCTCTTGCCACGGCTGCTGTTGTTTGGGTTTATGGTAGAGCATGTGTAACTTATCAGGGTCTGGTACGGGAAGAAAGGTAAGTAGTAACAACACTAACACAAGTTTAAATCAATATAAGAACACAGTACTTTAATGACACACGCATTTTCTGCTGCATTAAGAAGATACACCGTTACTTTAGAAATAACTGAGTTAGTTGGAGCTGTAGAAAGGTCGCTTAGCAATCAAGTATTTTATAAGTGCTCGATTAATAATGGTAGTATTTATCATACGTGCCTAAATTACACTTTGTTTCCCTTCTAATAACTTGCACTTTCAAATTGATATAATTTCAAGGTTCTCACTACATTATGCTAGGTAATTAATAAGTCCTGCTTCTGAGAGCTTACTCTTATGTTCAGCACATCGCAGCAGTTTATACACAACTGATTTTGGTTTGGGGACGCTATCTCTAACTTCCCTAAACTTGCACATTTAAACATATTTTTCTTAAAACCTTATAGACTAAGTTCTTTCAATTTGGAACATTCTAGAAGACTTACCAGGATATTATTCGTTGTTTCCAAACATGTGGCCTCTCTTCAAAAATACACGTTGTGCTAGCTTGTCGCATATTCTCTTACACTATGACTCAAGGTCTTGCTATTGTGACTTCCCGCTATGCCTGGACTCTGATTCTAACAGAGAATGGTTTGCTTTTATCAAGTGTCCCAAAGCTCCAGGTAAACTCCTACAGATACATAAAACTTATGCTTTAACATCTATTTATCTCGTATAATAAGCACTTTGCTTATTAATATTATTTTACATTATAATTTACATTATTATATACATGGTATACCGTAGTTACTGTCTCAAATATTCCCCCCTTAAACATATTTAAAATTTATCTATGTACGTGCAAATGTTTAATATTGTTTAATGTCTCGTGAATACATGGCCATTGGTGTCTAGTGTTTGTGAGAATTTGCTCACCCTCTAACAGTCCTTTCGTATGGGTCACCTACCTGACTTACTACTATACAATAACACACACCTCACTGAACTTTGTATTGTGTTTTCGGCTAAGTTATTGCAGTTGCTTGACCTGGGTCATGTTTACAAACACAGCCCTGTTAGTTTTTGCGCTGTTGCGTGTAAAGCACACTCCTTCAACATCCTTTTAATACATACAATAACAATAGACATTGAATCGTAATAAAGTGAACAAAGCATGTTGAATAACATACAATCCTGGTACATTCATAGATGTATATCAGGTTATAATCTGACCTATATTAAAAAAGAAACACAGAAAATAGTTACAGAGACATAAAACTGAAAAACAATTGACATTTGCTGCCTATTTAGTTTAGCTTGTTCTAGTGTTTGAACAATGGAATTATTGTATGAGTTAATTCTTACTTCTATCTATTTGCATTAGCATATTTACAGCTTAAAGTTACTACAAGCTTTGTGAGATCTTATCATTTGAGTTTCATGCTGATTAATACACTATATATTTCAAGTACATTGAGGTTGATCAACTTATGATTTTATATACATACACATTTATAGTTTATCTATTTTTACAGGTCTCAAACATATTTATTTCATACTTTTACTCCTTACATTTACAATTATTCACAGGGTTATCCACTCTTACGATCCGTACATTTTTCTTTTTTTAAACTGTATTTCCCAATATTCTTATTATAAGCCTTCTTCTTCTTCTTCTTCTTCTTTATTATCATATTCTGTAGCCTTTCTGGTTTTATATGGTTTATGTATTTCTTATGGTATTTCCCTAGTATTTTCCGAGTTTGTGGATGTCGTACTTCAAAGGTATCCGTACCATATTTATTTATTACTTCATATGGACCATGGTAGCTTAGAAATAGCTTCCAGTATTCCTTTTTCAATTTATTTGATCATTTTTAGTTCGTACTAGGACTAAATCACCTACGCGTATCTGCCATACTTTTCTCTATTTCGCTTCATGTTTTATTTTCCTTTTTTCTAGCTTTCTCGTGTATTCTTTCTAAAGCTAATTTAAACATTTCTTCTTCCTCAAGTATCTTTACGTTCGCATCATTGATTGCTTCTGGAATTTTACTTGAGAGACTATTGAAAATAACGTATGCAAAGAGTAATTTAGAAAATCTTTGTGTCGCATCTTTAGAATATTCTGAATTTCATTCTCTCCCTCTCTGTCTCTCTCTCTCTCACGCACTCATATACATACATAACTACATACATTACCATACATTACATTACTACATTACATACATACGGATCATTTTACAAATAAATCCTTTTTTTGATCAATAGGACCTCAAAATGTGTGTTTCCAACGAAGTCCTATTGGTTGACATCCTCTACCTACCATAGCTAACTGGTAGAGAAAGTAAAAATAGCTTAGCATATTACATGACATCCAGTAATCAACTACACGACCGACATAGCATGAATACTCGAGTTTCTGTTGTCAGAATTACTTGTGGTTTCTGATGCGTTCCAAATGAACCGTGTGCACTGACCACCAAGGCTGGCACATTTCTATCACAGAGAGTAATAACACGTTACCACCTAAATATCCTTAGCCCTAATTCATTGCCTTCTCTTGGTAATTGTGCATTGGTATTTCTTTACACACTTTTACAGGTGTGGCAAAAGTGTGACTCGCAATTACATTTGGACTTCTTCCTTGCTCCACAAACAGTATTCAGTTGCTGCTTTATGGTTTCATGCCACAACGTCAAACAAAATCCAGTCGAAAACTCACGACTTTTAAAGGATGTTGGTACTGAGTTTTTAGGTGAAAATGACATTTTTTATCTTTTAATTATGTCATATAAATATTCTACAGACACCTGTGAATCATAATGGCGAAAACGTTTACGATCCACCATTTAAAACAAAAATAGCGAAATGTTTAAATCAGCCGTGATCTCCCTTTCAAAGCTCGTGGGCCCGACCACTTCCTCTTTCTGTATGTGTTTTTCCCCCAGTTTTACATTTTTCACATTAAATTTATTTCTTATATTTCAGGTTTTTCTGTTTTGTATACAAATTTGCACGCATAATCCAAATGTGGCATCTAATGTTCAAGCCTGCATTTTCTAATTGCTTCATTCACTGGCTCACAAAAAAAAATTGTACTGAAAAAAAGTAACGTATTAACACCAACAGTTTCAAAAAGCAAAATTTTATTTCTCTACAACTAAAAACATCAAATGTCACTACCATACGTCTCTGAAAAATTTGGATGAACAAGGCAGTGTTAAAAGGATTGTATTTTTTCGCTAATTAAAATTATTTAATTGTATCTATTATCTAAGAAACTATTTGAGGTAAAGCTTTGAACTTTTGTGCAGGCAATTTTCATGTACTCACATTACGTGTGCCATTTTTCAAAAGTTAGAAAAAGTTTTAAAAATTTAGAAAATTCAGTCCCAATATTCCTTAACTTGTAAGCATCCTTTTACTTAGAATATACCATTTTACTTGAATAACTCCAGAAATCAACCATAAGGGACCGTGAGGAACGTAGTGTAACTATTAAACAATTTAAGGTTTTGTGCTGTCACACGTAAGGTACATAAATTTAATCCAGTGTGTGGAACAATAAAAAGAATTTTGAATGAGGACTTCAATTTTACAAAATAATGGCTATGATTAGTTATCTATATGAACGTGAAACCTCGATCGTAATAAAAAAAATCATAAGCAAAGAATTCAAATCTAGGAAATGAAACTGCTAAGATAGGCGAAAACAGCAACCAAATCACATAATATAAGAAATGCCTCTGTAAGAAAGGAATTAAAAGTACACAGTCTAAACGATAAAACGGAGTTTAAAAGAAAAACTTGAACGTATCACTTAAAATGAATGGCTCTTGAGAATTCTACGTTTTATTTTAGAGTTTGAACCAAGAGGAAAGATAAAGGAAACATGAAATCTGAGAAGCCAAAAAGAGACGTAAGTCCTGAGACATAAAGCGGGTAACGATTACAAAACTCGGATTCTTGTTTGTTACATAAACACAACAAAGTTGTATGGTAAGCAACGAAGTTCTGAATAACTATAACACAGGATGATCCATTTGAGATGTCAGAAAAGTAAAAAGTTATACATAAGGGGTTAATGTATACATCTCTGAGCAACTTGCTGTAATATAAGCAGAAAGAATGGAAGTTAACAATGAGTGATGTTTCAGACATCATCCGTGTGGTATGGTAGTGCTATTGACAAAATGGTGGGCATGCCACAGCGCGCTCAATGTGCCATATAGTATGCGAAATTTTCAAGAGTAAGACCTATGAGCTTTCAGACCTCAGTACAGTTGAAGGGTCCAGGAAAAAATCCAGGTAAGTAATTTTTTTTCTAAATGAGTTTGCTATGCCTTTGGATACTCCATGGAAAAAGCCATCTTTTATGTGTATGGAACAGGAAAAGAAACTGGTTAGTCATGGATTTGTTTGCCGTTTAAGTTTTGGCGTACAGGAAAAGAAGCAGGCAAGTCAACTGTTCCAACGAAAGAACCAGGTAAGTCATTTGCACTCCAACAGACAACAGTACGACTTATCCCGCCATTTACTCTTTGTTGCTCTTATCGACAGTTGCGTTTTGAAATTTGCAAAATTTTGTCAATTTGCAGTGACAGTTTTGTTTTTATCACAAATATGTAGTAAAATGTCTATTTAAGACCCAGCCTGTGAAGGAAATTGGGGCCTCATCCGTCCACCTACGTCTACTGAACTGGAGACCTACATATAACGGAGCGATGGTATCCAGTATCATAAGAAAGCCTGAGAAAGCTCCTCCAACACAGAGGACAGGAGAATTTGAGCTACCTTCTTTGACCTATTCAGGTAATTTTAGTAGAAATATTATTCTATCTTTCAAATTTTCTGATAAAGTTGCTTGCTTGCAATATATGTAACAAATTTCTGTATTGTACGGAGGTCTTCTACAGATTTCCAAAGCTAAGTACCAGGTTATAACGAGTGTCATGAAGTTCTGTGGTCAACCAGCAGTGAAACTGTTCCCGGGATTGGCACATGACTGATAGCCTGTGAGATAACTGTGAGTTTCCACGGTTGTTGTTGTAGTAGCACTAGTAGTGGTGGTGGTGGTAGTAGTAGTATAAGTAATAATAATAATGAATAATGAATAATAGTTAAATGATGATAATACAATCTTAATTACAAACAAAATCTCGGATAGCTGACGTGCCTGGTTCTCTTTCTGTTTAGGTGAAACTTTTTGTTTTGTGTTACTTTATTGATACAAGAGACATTAAGCATCATTTTATTTGGTTCACTACATCTGACAGAAGTGTTTTGTATAGGAAGCACCCATTGCGTTTTATAATTAAAAATTAGTTTTCTGGGCTTCTTGGAAAAAGTGACACCTGATTTTTTTCCTGGACCCTTCAATTGTCAGTGTGCCCCATTGTTAACTTTAAAACATGTTCTTGATCAATGGTCTCAGACTACCTCACACTGGCGGAAAGATGTGTGATGGAAACAGGGAGACAGATATTCGGCAAGCCATGACTCAGAGCTCACAGAAGTCACTCCGCTGCTTATCAGCAAAGCACATTATGCCCATACAAAACGTATCAGAGGATTGTTAGAGACTACCTTAAGATGTTTCCATATCATATTCAGCGAAAGCAAGCTTTGATGCAACATAATTACAAAGATCATCTCAAGTTTGCTGCCTTGATGTGTGAGCAGTAGGAAGAGGATGATCAATGGTTGAATTGATGGATGTCTACAGAACAAGCCACATTTCATATGAGTGGCCGAGTCAACAAGCATAACTGTATTATTTGGGGAACTGAGAACCCACCAGTCTGATATGACATTTCATATATCATGCGACCCACTGAATGCGCTGTTGTGTAACCACATTTTGCCTCCAATGCACGATAGTGCTGCCATGCTACGCGGATGAAGTCTGAAACATCACTCATTGTTAACTTCCATCCTTTCTGCTTATATTGTAGCAAACTCTCAGAAATGTGTGCATTAACCTCTTAGATATAATGTTTTACTTTTCTGACATCTCAAACAAATCACCTTGTACATCAGGTATATTCCTTTAACATGTCTACTTAAAACCTACAAACAACAAAACTCATCGAAGCGCTTATAAAAACTTAAGTCACTGAAATGAAAATTAAATTGTATTCAGATAGTGATAAGTAGATTAAATGCAAAAATTTGTATTAAATGCAGTGGTGTTAGTGTGTCGAAATTGTATCCTGCAGAAGTTTAGCTATCAACAAATCTTCTATTATGATGCCATCACGTTTGAAAATACTGAAAATTTCACCGTCTAGGCCGGATCGAACCAGGCCTTGGGCAAAGACCACTGCATCATGCAGATCAGTAAAAATATTGAATTATTAACCTGTTACCAATTTCAGCATACATACAAAACAGCGATTAGTGCTAATTAAGCTTCCCACTTATTGAGGATAAAACTTCTATGGGAATAAATAAAACATTTTCTCACAACTAATTAATTTCAATCCTTTTAATGCCTTGACAGTAGGTTACTTACACTTCGGTAATCATGTATGAGTCAATGATGTAGTAATGGTCATCATTACTATACGGTAGTGAGGTATGGGGATAGGAGAGGATAGATAATGTAAATAAAATACAATGTAATTTCTAAAAGCGTATTCTAGGGTTGGGAAGGTGTACTTCAGACTACGGAGTTCTTCGAGAGGTAGGATGCTAGGAATTTCCAAGAATAAATGTAGTTATATACTGACTGAATAATTGAAGGTGACCAAACAAACAACTTTGAGAGCAATATGCTATCGGCATAAGATGAATAATATAGAGCATACAAAATGGGGGGCTGCGGAGCTAAAACGGGGATTATAAAAAAATTGGCTTAAACGATACCTGGCAAAGGAGTAATGAAAATAGATACAGTGCCGTGAGAAAAGTCAAAAGACGACTGTTATATAAACAGGTAGGAAATAGAATCTGAATGCAGACAAAATTCATCATAGCAGCTACAAACTAAAAACTGGATGGGGTAAGGAAACATTTCAGAATGGTTGGGAATAGCATGAGTTTGGAAGGGAGGAAAGCTCGTAAGATTACTGACGTTGCTGGTAGGAGGATTTGCCCATTATGCGGGGAACAGAAAGAGTGAGCGCATATTTTGACAGTATACGTGCAAACGGAAGGTACTAGGAAGAAATATTACCGGAGGGATTTTTGGCTTCCAATAGATGCTAGGAGACAGCATGCTGGGACTTGATTCTAAACAGCTATTACTGGCCTAGCTTGGGCATATGCTTAATGGAAGTACGTGTACTAAAAGATAAGGTGTTTGTGTAAATTTGTTTAAACGTATGTGATACATAGGCATATATATGCGCCTGTGTATGTCTGTACTCCAGAGTACCTTTTTCACTTTATGTGTATGCTTACACAATCATGAATATAAAATACGTGTTTTCTGGTTAATTCTGAAAGTCAAGATTACAGACTAAGCATTTTTCCAGAGAGCATAATCGGTCTTGCGCCGTACTACCACCCACTGTTTTTACTTTCTCTACTACGTATAGTAAATAGGGGTAGTATTGTATTCCACCCAAATATTCGGTACCGGGATTTCATCGGAAATACATGTTTTGAGGCCTCTTGAATCCAACAACGTTTGTGTGTCTGTGTGTCTGCGCGGGAACAGCATAACTCAGAAAAGAACAGTCGGATAAACACCAAACTTGGTATTTAGGTTCAGTATCTTCCAGGGATGCGACACAAAGGTTTTCAAGAAAATCCCTCCACCCCAGATTACCCTATACATGGAACATTTTTCGAAAATTTTAATTTCTCAAAAATGGTTCTAACGATTTTGATTAAAATATCATATATTTAAGATACTTTCATGACAAATAAAATGTATATCTTGAATTTTCTGGGAATGTCTCCAAAAGTATTCTTCATTGTGAACGACTTTTGCATAAGTGGTAAACCATAAGAGATAGAGAAAATTTTACTACACAAAAAAATGTAGATCGCGTTAAAATACACAATTTATTCATATGCATTTTTTGTTAAGTGAACCATATTCGAGATATTGCTTGTTATTCCCTTAAATTTTCCAATACTTATACTTTTCCTCAAACGGGAATTCGTTATTCATTTTTTTTGTCCTGGTAATGTAAAGAGAATGGAATACTCCACATAGGAACCAGCTCTTAAAAGATTTGACTATAGCTTAAAGCCTACCAATTCTCCTTGCATCAACAAGAAAATTAGCAATAAGATTGACATCTCGATATCTCGATTAACATGAAGCATACGGAGAATATGCGTTTGTAAAAATATTTTGTACAAGAGTAGAGAAAGTCATGTGAGTGTAATATATCATATTTTTTTATGCTGTATTACTTTTCGCGCCGATATTTTATTTCTCTACCACGCACGTGACTATGAACAGCATAAGTCAAAAACGAAAAGTTGGAAAAATAACAAATGGTATTTAAGTTCAGTATCTTTTAAAGGTGGACACGAATATTTTAATGAAAATCCCCAAACTCCCAACTACTCTACATGGAACTTTTCTCAAAGTTTTTTCATTTTCTCAAAAAAGGCTACACGATTTTGATTAAATATAAATACATTTAAGATATTTACATGATAAACTAAGTAAGTTGAGTTTGCCGTTAATAGACTGTAAAGCTTACTTGACTCAGGAGGAATTTTGTGTAACTGGTAAACGTTAAGAGATAAACAAAAACGTACTATACAAAAATTTAGAGCTCTTTAAAACACATAATTTATTTCATATAACTTTTTTGTAGCATCAGAAATTTCCGAGATATTCGTTAAAATTGCATTAAATTTTGCAATTTTTTGTAAATTTTTAAAAGTGCTTTCGCCATTCAGTTATTTCTCGCGATATAATGGAAAGAGTATGAAATTTTAAAGCCATAGCGAGCCGCTTTTAAACACCTTACTATCGATTCGGTTTCCTCTTGTAGCTACTACGAAGTGTGTAATGAATCTATAGCAGCAAATATTTATTTGGATTAACGAGAAGCACATAGAAAAATAAGCTTGCATAAGACAAAATTGTAGAAGATATGTGATAGTGGATAGAGAAATTCATGTGAATTGAAGTAGGCTGTTGCTTCACGTATGGAAAGCCAATTTGAAGTAGGAGTTGTATTGTAATTCAGCTGTTGGGGAGCCGAACTTGAAGTAGTTATAACCGCACATATGGTAAAAAGTTTCCGGTAGCCTTCGCCCCAAATGTACTTTCCGGTGGCCTTTGCCCCAAATGTTTAAAAAAATATTAACTTTGTAATTTGGCTGTTTCTTTAAATATTATATATTTATGTTTGCCTCGGCTGCGTCAGTATTATTGTTAGAGACATGGATTTCTTTGCAAGGCGTGGTGTGGTTGAAGAATGTAGGCTTACACAGATTATAATTTTTAATTCACTCCGTTTTATTAATTCTTGACACGATTTAAATAACACCTGACTGATATAGACAGCTGTAAGATTATTTTACTAAATACTTGCACTTTTTATACACGTAAACTATTTTCGTCTCACACTGAATACGTATTAAATTTCTCGAGGACGCATCTCGCGTCCAGTTAAGAACACTGTCTACAACCAACACGTCCAGTTATGAGCGCTGTCTACAAGCAACTGAACTTTGAATTTGTAAATTTTTCTATATTTTAGTTTCTGATTAGCTATTTATAAACTGTCACTAAAATTACATCATTGCTTCCAAGAATCACAAGTAGTATTGTTAAACGCAACAGAACTTTTTTCTTGCTCTCTTTACTACGTACAAAGTACTAGACGAAGTATTGTGTTCCACCCAAAAGTTTTCAATGCCGAGATTTCACCGAAAATGCACGCTTTGTGAATCCCTGAACCTCCAAAAAAGCATTTTTAGAAAAAGGTCCGTATGTGTGTGTGCGTGCGTATGTGTATCTGTGTCTTTCTGTAAGTAGCATAATAGCATAACTCAAATACGGAAAGTCCGAAAAATATAGAGTATTTCAGTTCAGTATTCTCCAAAGATGCGACACGAATTTTCCACAGAACCCTAACCGAACTACCTTTTACATGGAAACTATTCCGAAGTTTTTGAATTTCTCTAAAATGGCTCTAACAATTTTGATTAAAACATTGTATATTTAAGATATATACATGACACATGAAAAATATATCTTGAATTTCCTGGGAATAGCCCTGTGAAGTAATCTTCATTTTGAATGACTCTTGTATTACTGGTACTCGCGCAAAACTTCTGGAATCGTGACCTTGATTGCCACCCCAGCTGCCGAGCCTAGGAATGGTTTATGTTCAGCTTAATCAACGAAAGCGATATAACACCTTTGCTTACTCACAGTGCGTAACACATACAGTCTGCATTGAAAGTGTCTGCATCTGGTTGTAATTTTAAAGAGAGCAGTGTCTAAATAGTACTTACTTTATATTTGTTATATTTATCACCATGGCTCCTACGTTTTCAAAGTTGAGTGCTAAGTTGTTACACAGTCAAAGTAGGGAAATAATTGCAAATGTCCTCGACTTCATGAAGCAAGAAGCAGAGATGAAGGAAGAAAATATATGTTCGTCCGAGTTCCACAAAAGCCTTAAGAGAGTGAAAGAAAGAGTAGTCAAAGCAACTGGTGTTTCACCGAGTTCCGTTTCCAGAGTTCTCAAAGATAAGAAAAAAAACATATGGATGAAAGAATGCCATTTGACACGCCTGGGAAGAAACGTAAGGTCCCTAAACGTATTACAGAAATAGACGATTTCGAATGCGTCATTCGGCGCACGATTCACAATTCCTATGTGGAAGAAAAAACTGTACTAACAATAAGCAGATTGCTCATCAAGCTGAAAGACAGCAGAAACTTTCAAGGTGGTGCTACAAATCTCAGAAAAATTATTAAAGATTTAGGGTTCGGATGGAAGCAACCGAAATCAAATAGAAGAGTTCTAACAGAAAAGCAAAATAAATAAATAAATAAAATAAAATATAATAATAATAAAAAAATAAAAAGTAAATGTTGCCATGATAGCTTAGTCGGTTAGAGCAACGGCACGGAAAGCCTAAGATCTGTGGTTCAAATCCCGGCTATGGCCTTTAATTTTTCAGTCTGATTCTACCTTTCCGAATGACTAATTTTATATGTACTTATATCAATGTGTACTTATATCAGCATCAATTTTTAAGGTGGTGCTACAAATTTCAGAAAAATACTATAATGTATGAAAATGAGTCATACATACACAGCAGTCATACAGTATCTAAAAGTTGGAGTGACGATAGCGAATTAGGTTTGCAGGCACCTGTTGCCAAAGGGAAAATACTTATTATCGTTCATGCTGTTGGAAAGATCGGTTTCGTTCCAAATGCCCATCTTTTACAAGTCGCAACAAACCACAGGAGATTTTCATCAAGAAATGAATACAGAAAATTACATGAAGTGAATCAACGCCATGTTGATACCTAATATGCCTGCTGGGTCTGTTCTGGCCATCGACAATGCTTCACAATGCGTCAACACTCAAATTCACAAACCATCTACCTCAACTTCCTTGAAAGAAGGAATGAGAGCTTGGTTACTTAGACATAATATAGCTTTAGATGAAAGCATGAGTAAAACAAAGCTATATAACTTAATTAAAGCCAACAAACAGCTTCAGAAGTCATACATACTTGACCAGATAGTAATACAACATCGCCATAATGTACTTAGACTGTCATCGTATCGCCCAGATCTAAACCCAATCGAATTAATCTGGGCTGATATCAAAAAATGGGTGGCATACAGAAATATCACTTTTAAATTAAAATATGTGGAGCAGTTATAACGCCAGCAATTTGCTGAAATTGGAAGGCCAGAATGGGAAAATGTATGGCGACATGCTGAATAAATTAAGAATGATTATTCCGAAAAATACGGAATTGCAGAAAATCAAATAGAAATAATTCTCATCCAGGATAATGGAGCAGAAAGTAGTGACAGCAGTGATGACGGCAATAATGTTAGTGAGTCCGCAGAAGAGGAAGGGTTGTTAGATGTGGAAGAATTGGAGGCAATGATTGACAGCGTTTTTTATATTAAGCGCTTTTTACAGCGTGGATTTTAATATACTGTGTATAACTAAGTTTTATCAGCGCAACGCAGTGCATAACCGAGGTGGATATTTGACGATGACTGTCCCACGCACTCCTGCAGCATGCAGACGACCGGTCACCACCTGATCTGGTAAGCAACTCGCTTCATAGCTCTCATTAAGATTTTCACGTGTCTAGAACTGTTGCGCCGATTATAGACCGTAAGAGATAGACAGAGTCTTACTACCCAACAAATGTAGATCTCGTTAAAGCACATAGTTTAAAGAAACTAAATGTTTTTGTGGAATTAACTGTTTCCAAGATATTCCCTTATATATATATATATATATATATATATATATATATATATATATATATATTGGTTTGAATTTTTAAATACTTCTACTCGTCTCAGATGGAAAGTTGCTATTTGGATTTTTCTTGTATTCATGCAAAGAGCATGGAATTTCAAAACCATAAAATAGCAACACCCTCCTTAATATGCTGACCATCGCTTTACCTACTGTATTCTACAACGAAATATACAGGATTATTCAAAAAGAAGGAACAGACTTTAAATATTTATTTCTAATGAACGGCAATAGATGGCGACAGATGCGATACATCACTGAATAGAGAAAAGTTCAAAATGAGCACCATTTGTTATGCGAGGACGACCAGTGCTTTTTGGTTTGCATACGCAACCATCTTCTACGAATGTATTGTATATAATTGATACAATTGTAAATTTTTTATGACGAGGCGACTCGTTGTTGAACTTAAAACGAAATGTACGCTGCAATGAAACAATGAATGCACTCTTTGCATAATACAGCACATAAAACGACTTTTCCTGTGTCGTCGCCATTTTCTCGTAAACCGCTGAAGGCACTGAATTGAACTAATAAGTGAGGCTCAAAACTTCTAACTTTCCTCTATTCAATAATGTGTCGTATGTTTCGCTATCTATTGTCATTCATCAGAAATAAATAACCCTGTGTAAATGTGAATGGAAAGATTATCTGAATTTACAAGAAGGAGACTGAGTTTAGAAAGTCATGTGAGTGTACCACATAAGACCTTTTCAACAGTGAACTTTCTCCTATATCTCCGTTTATTACTCTTTTGTTGTGTCTTAGTTCGGCAATTGCAATGGCGACATCTCCAGTATTTGCATTCTCATCTGGCACAAACTCTTCTCTCTTAGCTTCTGTTTACAAACCCCGAGGAGGCTTTTCTGCACAAAGCGTTGCCAATCTGCCTGTAAAGCGAAGTTATCACTTAGCAACAATAATTTCCATCTTAACCCTTGACAGCCCATCGCAAGAAGCAGCTGTGATAACCCGAGCGCTTTTGTTCCTCCTGAAAGAAGACAAGAAGCAACGAGGACAAAATTCATTAATTAACGCTTCAGCGCCTCATCCCTGAATCTAGTCTCAGTGGCGTGCAGACTGGGAAACGCATTATATAAAAAGCTACGGCGATACAAAAAGCAAAATTCACTGCCATTCGCTCTCTTTTCGTGTAGATGTTACTATATCTCCCCAAAAATTGCTACGATTAATTTTCAGCATACCTACTTATCTAGGGTCTTTCAACAAGAGTGTCCTATCTTTGAACTATCGACGATAGACGTTTATTTATTTTGGAACATAATTAATGTCATTACGTGCAGAATAGAACATCAGTTAAGTGACCGCCGCGACTTCGTTGGGTTGCGCGTATACGGTTGACCAAGTTTTCAATGACAGAAGAGTGTAAATTAGGTCCAACTTCACGAATAACACGCGTGATGTTATTCATAAGATCATTTACTGTTTCTGGCTTGTTGACATAACTCGAGATTTAACATAACCGCACAAGAAGTAATCCAAGGGCGTTAAATCACATGACGTCGGGGGCCAGTTACAATCGCCACCACTGGAAATGATGAAACCTCTGAACTTCTCCTTCAAAAGATCGATTGTTTCGAGAGTAGTATGACATGTGGCACCATCTTGCTGGAACCAGATGTTTCCGAGATCCATACCATACAATTGAGGCCAAAAATAGTCCCATATAAGAGCCCGGTATCTTTCCCCATTTACAGTTAGAGCTTCTCCATCTTCATCTTGGAAAAAATATGGACCAATGGTTCCACCATTCCAAAATCCACATCACACAGTAACCTTTTAGGGATGAAGTGGTCGTTCTTGAATCTGCAATGGATTGTGATTGCTTCAATAGCGGAAACTTTGTTTGTTAACACAACCATCCACACAAAAGTGGGCTTCGTCTTTGAAGATGTTTTTCGACAAACATCCGGGTCAGCTTCCAATTGCTCCATAGCCCAGTCAGCGAATACACGCCGCAACCTATGGTTGTTGGGTTTTAGTTCTTGAGTTAACACCATTTTGTAAGCGTGAAACTTCAAGTCCAGAATCAGAATTCGTCAAGTTGTGGTCGGCGAAAGCCCCAATTCTCGCGCTCGACGAGCAATACATTTGTTTCCGCTCTCGCGTACACTGTCACGAACGGTGCCTATGTTCTCGTTGAAGCGCTTACGTCGATTACGTACAGGTGTTCTTTGATCGCTGACAGAACCACTTCTTTCAAATTTATCGATCAAACGCCGAATTGTTCTCTCGCAGGGACGATTATGTACACCGTAAACTTCACGCAATACACGGAAGGTTTGGCGAACAGATGATCTTTTTTGATAATAAATTTTTACAATGTCTACGCGTTGCTGAATGCTGTAACGTTCCATGGCTATTTGTCAATAACAACTGTAACCACCTGAAAAAAATGATTGCTGTAACTCAATAACAACGGCAGCTATCACATGTTAAAGATAGGACACTCTTATTGAAAGACCCTTTATTTTGTTCTACTTGTCCACGTAGTGCTGAGCGGAGGGTTCAGGCCGGCATCTGAGACTGGCGTTCGAGGAGGTTCCAGCTTCGAACCCAAGTCTTTTTTACGTTCTCTACTACATACCAGCAGAGGCAGTATTAGATTCCGTCCGAAAATTCGATACCATGATTTCACTGGAGTTACGCATGTTGATATTCCCTGAACAAAGAAAAGAAAAGCATTTTTAGATAAATGTTCGTGGTGTGTCTGCGAATCGCTTAATTAAAAAACGAAAAGTGGTTAAATTGGTATTTAAGTTAGCATCTTCCAAGGAAGCGATTCGAATATTTTCAAAAAAATCTCCGCATCCAAAACTATCGTTTACATGGAAAATGTTTCGTTATTTTTTTCTCAAAATGTCTAACGATTGTGATTCAATACCAAATGTTTAATGCATTTTCATGAAAGATAAGATGTATATCTTGAAATTTTTCGGTAGCAAACTGTGAGGTCCTCTTCGTTCTAACTGACCTTTGTATAATTGGTAAATCCTAAGAGATAGATAAAATCTTAGAGCATAAAAATGTAGACGTATTTTTGTAGTTTCAACCATTTCTGATATATTCGTTGTTATTGGTTTTCTTTTTACTTTCTCTACGACGTATAATAAGTAGGGGAAGTATTCTATTCCACCCAAAATTTCGATACCGAGATTTCACCGGAAATGTATGTTTTTAGACTCCCTGAATCCAAAAAAACATTTTTGGAAACATGTCCGTGTGTATGTCTGTGAACAGCATAACTCAGAAACGAACATTCGGATAAACACCAAACTTGGTAGTTAGGTTCAGCATCTTCCAGAGATGCGACACTAAGGTTTTGAAGAAAATCCCCGCACCCCAGATTACCCTTTACACGGACATTTTACAAAAACTTTAATTCTCTCAAATATGTTTAAGGTATTTTCATGACAAATAAAATGTATATATTGAATTTTCTGGAAATGTCTCCAAAAGTATTCTTCATTGTGAACGACTTTTGCATAACTGGAAACCATAAGAGATAGACAACATTTTGCTACACAAAAAATGTAGATCGTGTTAAAATACATAATTTATGTCATATACATTTTTTTTGTTGAGTGAACTATTTTCGAGATACTGTTTCTTATTCCCTTAGATTTTCAATACTTATTTTCTCAAATGGGAATTCGTTATTCGTTTTTTGTCTTGGATATGCAAAGAGCATTAATCTGTGGCAAAGAGAATAGTGCTGCACCTAGAAACCAGCTATTAAGAGACATGTCGATGCTTAAAGGCTACTGTATTTCTATTTTGCCCTTGCAAATACAAAACAAGGGGAACATAGTAGGCCTTAAGCGATAGTCAAATATTTTTAGAACTGGTCGCTATGTGTAAAATGTAATTCTCTTTGCATGTCAATAGATCGTTTCTGCAAATGTTTATCTCGATTAATATGAAATAGATGGAGAATAAGACTTTGTAAAAAGGTTTTGTACAGGAGTAGAGAAGGTCGTGCGAATATAATACATCAGATTTTTCATTATACTTTTTTCAAACTGGAATATCGCTATTCATTTTTTCTCGTAGTCATGCAAAGAGCAATGGCATTTGGAAGCCAGGATATAACGACTAGCTTTATAAAATTTGGCTTTCACTTTAGCCTACTATATCTTCTTATGTCTGAAACGAAACATGTAAACATGTAAGCTTATCTAGATTAACAAGAAGTAGATAGAAGAACAAGCTTTCGTAAGAATAATTTGTAGAACAATGATCAGAGAAAATAATTGTGGATGAAACAGATTTCTCTAGTCTACCCTAGTTGCTACGTGAATGCTTCTCATTTTAAAGTTGCAGAGGCAGAAGAAGTGAACGATGTGGAGAATGCGCTTTGAGGAGAGAACTCTCTCTACCCAGGCACCGGATTCTTCTGCCCGATCCTCTCCTATGGACAGAACTGGCATCAGATCCGAGACAAAATGTGCCTGGATTAATTTTATAATGGGTTAATTAATTTTATACATGGATAATAATTTTATAATAAACCAGAAGTATTTCTTATTGTGATGTTATATGATACTTAAAATTTGAGTTGGTATATGTGATGTGAATTAACATATACCAACTCAAATTTTAAGTATGGCTAATAAATTGTGTAATGTGGATACCGTGTAAATAGCCATTTTGTGTAATGTAATATTTGTCTTATATGTAATGTTCCTGTTTCACTAGTTTTAGAATGTCTCTCTCTCCAATTTTGTAGAAAATATGCTGTTCCCAAGTGCAGAGAAAGTTGGGTTCTTTTGTATTAGAGTCGAGGGTAAGCTTTTATGGCCTTATTTGTCTCCGCTCGAGAAGTATGAACTGAAGAAAATATAACCGAGTACGGAAAATTACCGAGAGAAGCCCGGGAAAAAGTCACGTAATATATATAAATTAACCAGTCAGAATATATATCTAAATGAAATAATATTTACCACGCTGACTCCGCCGCAAAAATTCCTCCAATGAGAGATCAGATTCTTAAATCCTAAGTGGGGGATCATATCCTATAAATAGTCAATGTTTATACCAAAATTGAGGAGATGATTTGCTGTTACAGACGAGGAATCCACGCTACTACGTAATACAAAGTTGACACGAAAACAGTGTCCGTTTTGTGCCGAAGTTAAGTGTGATTGCCACATATTAATTAACAATGCATCTGTGATTCACGAGTCCAATATAGATTTCTGTGTGAACAGGAACATTATTCAGTGTTTTACAGTGAAAATGTGATAAAATTGCAGTAAAGCAAACATTGTGATGACCAGTAAATCTTCCTCAGAGGTTCTTAGTTCGACTACCGAGATAATCGAGCTTATTAGCAGTACTAATAGGAAAGTCCATGCGTATATCTCCGCTGAGAGCAACTAGCCAAGGACAACAGCGAGAATTAAACCATATTATATTTTTATCGCCATTCTACGGAGATTTGCTGATGAAGACGAAGCCACGTCGGACGGAGGACATTAAGCAGGTACAGTGCACTCTATCAATACATCACTTCTCGTGTACCTACCGGCGCACCGCGGTCGATTATAAACCGCGCGGGCATCGAACCTAGGACTGCAACAAAACACATACAGCTAGACCACCTCCCCGGCGCAGTCTTCTAAGCAAGGAGTGTGAAGACCGACGGAGAGCGCACCCTATGGGGATACACAGTATCCGTATATCCGGAGACGTTACGGATCCAACAGCGTTGTGCCAGATCCGACCACTGGTCGCACTTGGTACTTCCTCACCTCTTCACTTTCTCCCGGAGCAATAGCGCATTAGAAATGGTCGTAGGGTGAAATCCTTCTCCGTCACAAACCCACACCTACGAGGGCTGATCAACAAAGACTGAGACTAATTCTTTTCCTGTAGCTTCCTTGATAGTTTCTTGTTCTGTATCACGAATATTTGAAAAGAGCGGGTTTTCATGTATAATGTCCGTAGGCGGTAGCACTTCCGTATCGACAGGTTGGTAGTAATGCTCTGATTTTACACCCTGCTTCCTTTCGCATACCACAAAGTGGAGGTGACCTGAGAGGAGTACTACAGCAATAAAATTCTGTTTTTAGCCAAACGGAACATTACCGTCTACCGCATCCGCCTTATAGCTCCCATCTTGCATCCTGTGATTTTTTTTAATTGCCATCTTAAAGGCAAAGCTCCGGGGCATTCGATTTGAGAGCTCTGAAGCAGTGCTCAAGAAAAGTGAGGCGATTCTCAAGGACCGGCACCTGAGTTCGAGGACTAGCAGAGCCGCTATAAAAAGTGCATTGAAATAGAAGGGAATTACTCTGAAAAGTGATCATGTAAACATTGAAATGGAGTAATAAACATCTGTGAAAAAAAAATCAGTCTCAGTCTTTGTTGATCAGCTTTCGTATATCCATTGAAACTAACAATGAAAATTATTCAGGCCATGTAGGTGTCTTCTATCAAAGATAATAGGTTTCCCCCAAAACTGAAAAATTCACTTCGAGTAGCAATTAAATGAGAGTACAGGTGTGAGCTGTGGTATATGAGCATCAAGCTGCTTCAAAGAGAGAAACTGCATTTAAAAACGCTGAGAAGCAGACATTGAAATAGTGGAATTATTTTAAACAATATTGAAGTAAGAAATGAGATTAGTGTATAGTTACAAATAAAGATAAAGCAATTGATTGAATTATGTGGCTTATTTCCATGGTCACACTTCTCTAGGCTCAATATCTCAGGGATTTATTGAGAATAAGTGTAAATTTTTCTCTATTTAGTGAGTAGATGGCTCTGCGGTAAAGCGTGAGGCTCGTATTCGGGAGGCCCGGGTTCAATTCCCGTGGGCCAACCACTCTGACCAAGGTTTGTTTGCGATTTCCCGCGGTCGGTAGCTAAATGCTGGGATGGTTCCGCTTCTACCACGAATTTCCTGTCCATCATTTCCTTTCAGGGAAATGTGTTTCAGGGCTGTAGGCAATGATGGTTGGTGTGTTGCGGCAGGACGGTGGAATTTACGCTTTGAAAAGGTTTCTCCCTGATGCCTGACGGGTCTTTTGCGACCTCCTTCCTTCCTGAGAACTGTCTCGTCTACACCAGGGGCCCTCAAGTTGCGAATGGCTAAGGCAGGGGTAACCGCTGTCAAAATTGGTGCCATGTTGGAATCGTTACGTATTCCATCCTTGCTGGCGCACATAGTCGTTCGGATCTGGTTGCTCTTCGGGTCTCCTCTTCATCCCTTCCTCCCAAGGCACAAAGGGTCCATTATGGCCTGCGTGCAGTGCTGTGTTCCAGTTCCTAGAGGTCCCTCCGTCTGACTATTCCTAACTCCTCCTTCATTCAAGGTATTCTAACAATGGAAACATACTACTATGGTGCTAATACTCTACCTACTTTGCATACCCACAACAACTTTCCGCATACGTATAGTGATAAACAGCGTTAGCCAAAATTCGGCAGATTTTAACCTTTTATATCAAAGAACTCGTTAGAGATATAAACATATTATAAATGTCTAGCTGAATACAGGAACATTTGAAGTTTTGGTTTAAGCGTATATAATGAGGCTGCATGTGTTTACCAAGAACGCCATTTATTTTGTTGCACTGAAACCGAAACAGTAGTCCATTCCTCACCACAACCAGAACGTTGGTTCCTATTAAGCAACATTTTTACCCCGCAGCAGAAATAGCTTCTGACTTGAACAATAGCTTCCTGTAAACGGCAGTGCAAAAAAGGATATTGTTATATGAATGTTGAAAGATACTCATTGCGTATCACTCGAGGATCGCTGTCAACATTACAAAACCTACATGATACACTATTTTTATACTACCATACGTAATACAACTTCATTCTTATTATAATTTATTTTAATTTGGGAAATTAAAAATATCGACAGCCAGAAGTTAGGAACCGATTAGTATTTGTTCATATGTTTCTACATTGACGTATTATTTTATTTTTGTTCGTGGTTGTGGATCATGTGTGGTCGTAGAGGAATATGTGGACGACTCCTTTAGTAAGCCGAAATCTGCAGTAAAATTAATGAGGGGCTCAA
This sequence comes from Deroplatys truncata, assembly GCA_030765065.1. Classification (NCBI taxonomy): domain Eukaryota; kingdom Metazoa; phylum Arthropoda; class Insecta; order Mantodea; family Mantidae; genus Deroplatys; species Deroplatys truncata. The sequence continues at coordinate 210,612,754 of CM060978.1, read as the reverse complement.
TAACCATAAAGATTTCTCAGCAGCTATAGAATTTAAGGAATCCATGAAGGATTGCGCACGCGCAAATATGAAAAGTAATGTTTCAGATCCCAGTATTGTTGATAATATAGCTTTAACATACTAACTATAACTATTCACGCCAACAGAAAGTAATTAGAAATTATTGAAAAACAATGTTTATTTGAGCTATTAAATTGTGTGAAATGTCATTTTTACATGATTTTCAAAATAGCGCAGCAAAATAATATGGCAAAGTAATGCTGAAAGTTTACTTTGCCACACTAATCTTCAATTGTTTTATTCTAGTTCCGCAAGTTCTAAAGTCAGATACGCAATGACAAGATAACGATATGGTAGCATCTTCTTCGGTTTCTGCTTCTTCACTGCATGAATTAGGCAAATTACCTTTTCCGTCTTCCTTTGTTCAGCTCCACTTTTTCCATGGTCCTCCAACATCTCTTCTATCGAGGCTTATACTCGTGAATCCTCAATGGTATTTTATCATTATTCATTCTAATCAAGTGTTATTTTGAATTCCTTTTGGACTCGTCAATCTTATGGTTTACTTTATATATATACCTAGTACTTCCCGTATGTCTTCATCTCCAAACAGATCTCTTCTGGTACAACCTTTTACCTTTCTCAGAAATCTCAATTCTGTTGCTTGCAATCTAATTTTATCTCTCTTGCTCATAATCCAGGACTCGCTGCCATGCACAATGGAACAGCAATTGTTTTATAAAATTTAATTTTTTAATCTTTTGTAGTTTTATTTTATAATTATCTTGTTTTTGAAGCAGACATTTGGTGAAACTTGTTTATTTTATTTTCTCTGTCTTCATCTCTGTCATAATTTATATTACAGCTCAAATACTCCAAGTGGGAGACTTTTTCCAATAATTTGCTTTCTAAATCTTTTAGAGTACTTTCCTAGGTGTTCAATCAATCACTTTTTATTTATTTGTTGATATTTTCAAATTATAATTATTTACCACGAGGGACACTATTTATATTTTGAGTCTAATAAATAAACAAAGTAATTTCTGATTGAGAACTGCTTTATTGTTTTTCAAAATATTCTCCTTTATGATCAATACACTTTTGCATCCGTTTGAACTATTTCTCAAAGCATTTATTCCAGTCTTCTTGAGACACCTCAAAACATGGTTTTCGAAGGCATCAACGGCTTCTTCTGCCAACGAAAATCGTTGACCGCGCAATTTATTTTTGATCTTCGGGAACAAAAAGACGTCATTGGGTGCCAAATCAGGACTGTATGGCGGATGACCCATAAATTCGATTTTTTGAGCCTTCAAATACTCTGTTGTTAGACGAGATGTGTGTACCTCGCATTGTCTTAATGAAGAACCATCCTACGGTTCTTGTTGGTTTTCCTTACTTCACCGAAGGCTTCCGGCAAACAAATGGTTGTATACCATTCGGCATTGACCATTTTACGTTCCTCTAAAGGCACGGTTGCCACATGGCCAGTTTTGATGAAAAAGCAGGTGACAATTTGCTTCGAAGTGCTTCGAGTGCGAACAATTTTTGTTGGATTTGCTTCATCTTGAAACACCCATACAGTCGACTGCTGTTTACGTTCCGGCTCATACGCATAGATCCATGATTCGTCACCTGTTACAATCTTTTAGGGCACCGCCATTGCATTTCTTGGGCATTTTTGTACACCAATATTCACGAGCATTTTGGACGACCTTCACGAACTTCATCATTGAGCGAACGGCGGCCACGATTAAATTCGTTATACCAGCGTTTCACAGTGGCAAAGGATGGAGCGTCGTCGCCAAATGTGGAAGTTAGTTGATCGATGCACTCTTGTCTTGATAATTCACGTGGAAAGTCGTAATAAATCATGTACGAACATGTTCACGAATTAATTCCATGTTTTTGTTGATACACAATTTTCAAATAAGTATAAACAAAACAAATGACGCTCTATTGTCAAAATGTTTGAAGTAGATTATGGTAAAAAATGTCAAACTTTCCACAGATGGCACCTACAACATTCAGGGTTGCCAAGGCTCAAAATAAAAAATAGTGCCCCTCGTATAACATTCATCTTATAGACGCAGTGTTGCAAGTCATTTTCTCCATTTGCATTAATGCGACATTATCAGCATTGAAACCGTTCTGGGCGCCACAACTTTGATGCCGCTCCTTGCTTCAAATGCTTGTAACATTTAATGTTGCCTGCTCTGTTGATGAGTTTAATGCTGTCATCATTTCGTAGCTCGTTCTGCGTTGTCCCGTGCGCCAGCTGCTCTAGTGGTATAGCTATGAGATTCCTATCTCAGGATATGCGTAAGTGTATTTCGAAAGGATGCCACCAGTTTAGATAGCCGATAAATTTCAATGTCGACTAAAATGTTCAATTTGAGAAGAGTCGCCGACTGTTAAATTTACGAATAATTACCTCTGTATAACAATAATTAGGCGAAGCGGCAGTTACCGTAATTTGCAGAAATGTTACCTGGAAAGATCCCTCTCAATAGCCACTAAATCATTATAACTACGGTGCGTTCATGTGGTCTATACAACTTAAAAATTAAATACGAGAGTCGAGAAACTCAGGAGAGTCACGAATACGTCAGGAATGTGTGCACGAATGTAGCTCTGATTTAGGATGTACGCCCTTTTCTTAATTTAAGCTCCGCCTACTTATCGCTACCCCTAACAACGTTACTTCTCGCGCGGTCCAATCTTAGAATCCCACCAATGCGTTCTTACCTTGTTGTTAAGGTACCTTTCACTTTTCTAATTTACAAAATTGCTGCCTACGCGACTTTTCAAACGTACCGAACTAAACCCTAACTGCTTATATGAACCTTTAAGCTAATGTTTTCTATACTCGCCTGTTACTAATGCCTTCCTCACATGACTTGCTGATTACCTTTTTTCTTTCCGGACAAATCTTTCAGCACAGGCTTATTACACTACCTATACATTGATTTAGTATACGGAAGTTATTTATTGCAATTATTTATTTTTCTTACTATCATTTCTTTATTAATTATCCATAACTTCCCGTCAATAATACGATATCAGCATATATTAAAATATTCAAGCAACAATAAGCCTACTTTTAAAAACGTTGGCATTCCCTCTAGCCAGTCCTGTGTGGAGCGAGTTTCTGATGTTCACGATTTATTTGAAATGAAACTCTGAAATATGCTGCTTCCTTCTGAATAATCCTGCACAAGAATAGTCCACTTGCATCGTAACAGCACACCCAAAGTAATACCTGACATGCTCCTCGTCTTCCAGGCAGCCAATAGACCACGTACTCATGTAATCTTGGGGGTAAAACAACGTAATTCACGAAGTTCTCGTGCGGATGGCTTGTATTTTATGACATAGTTAAAGCATAAATTACTGCCGCAGCAAGCACACTGGCCGAGATTATTATTACCAGGCTGTATGTCAGCTTGCTCATAGTGATTGCACTATGCTCAAGCACAGTTCTCTTGATGTGAACTATGATGCATATTTCATTGCTCCTGCATTCAGTTACAGACGCTTACGTGAATGTACCTAGAAGTAGTATTTACAGTTCACCTAAAACTTAACATAATAGGGGTGAGGTGAGCAGAATGGAAGATCGTTGTTATTTTCCAGAGAACCATTATTACTGTATACGAAGATAAGCTTGTGGTAACAATGTTAAAGAAAGAATGCTGGTCTAGTAATTTACTTTCCTCAATTAAGAGTTTAAATGGAATGTCTGGTGTGATGCATTCATATAACTTTCTCTACCAATGACACACACACACACACACACACACACACACACACACACACACATATAACGAGTCTTCAGATTTGTTCGGCCTTTACCGCCAGTCGGTTTAAATGAATATCGTCATTCATTATTAGTCCAACGAGCCCATTGTCTCAAAGGGAAGGTGCGGAATTAAACTTCGGACTGCATACGTTTCCGACTTAATAAACAGGTTGATGTACTGCGGCGGTGCAGACGTGTTTTTCACCAGGATATTTTATGCGTTCTTTGCACGCGAGATGAAAGTGTCCACCGGTCACAGAATTTGCATCAGTGTTCCTTCTGAACTGGAAGGATACGAGGAGAAATGCATTCTCAGGATATTGGCCGCTATGTGGGTGATTTTCGCTGTTCTTGCCCAGAATTTCATCAAGTCCCGAGACAAAATATGATAAAAATCATGTTAAGATTCATTTAGTTCTGTAAACAGTAAAAACACTGTTTTTGTAATGGAAAAAGTTGTGCAATTAAAGTCAAGACACTCTACGTTACAAAAGTCGTTCACTTATTTGAGTTGCATATCAGCATACATACTGAGATTGATATTTACAAGACGCAAACGGAAGAAGTTCCAAATGTAAATACTGGAAATGTACGATTCAAATCTCATTTCACTAAAGTGATTTCAAAACTATTGACATCCACCCCTTCGATTCAAATTTCGCTGGTCCTCTTCCAGAGGTACTGGTGATAAACTCGCTTCAAAGTATTGACGTCATGCACAGACAAGCGACTGGAGGCAAATGCCGAATAAATCTTATATAATATCTAATATTTATATATATATATGTTATCCATATAAAAGTGATTCTTCTATGCTAACTATGTTACCATATTTTTACCCAGGAATTGTTTCAAAACATGTAAAAAGGTTTCAACATTCGGAAACTACGTTCCAATACTTATACGTGGTAACAAGCTTTGCGATAAAAAAAAAGGGGGAAAAAGAAAGTTTTCAAGCATGTCCGACAGGTGACGCTTAGGAAATGTCTAAAGATACGCATTTTGTTACTCATATAAATATATTAGAAATGTAACATTTTAATTAATGTATTACAAGTTTTTGAGAAAATAAAAAATAATTAAATATTTTCCATGTATGTAGCGCGAAGGTTTTCTTGAAAATCTTCGCACCGCATCCTTGGAAGGTGCTGAGCTTAAGTACAAGTTTAGCATTTAACTGACTTTTCGTTTTGAAGTTAGATACGGTTCAGAGATAGACACACGGACTAACACACGCACACCCACACGGAACTTTCCTAAAACTCCTTTTCTTTTATTCAGGGAACCCAGAAAGCGTATTTCTAGCGAAATCTCATCATCGAATTTTTGGTGGAATGCAATACTCATCTTACCCACTATAGTTTGGTGGTAGAGAAAGCAAAAGGCAAGTTTTCAATCCCATTTGTGGGTAAGCATTTGAGCACATAACAGAATGCAGAAGGAATGCCATAAATAAGAAAACTATTATCATCATATACAGAAATATAATGTAACATTTATGTTTTGTGAATAGTAAGTAAGGACTGACCGAGTGAGATGGCTTCGCGGTAGCGTGTGACGCTGGCATTCGGGAGGATCCGGGTTCGATTTCCGTTGGCTGCCCACTCTAACCTCGGGTTTTTCGTAGTTTTCCTGGTCAGTAGGCGAATTCCGGGGTACTATTTTATTTACCCTTATCTCGTTTCGATCATTTCCATTTCATTCCGCTTTCATCTCATCTTTCAGGTGTGCTTCTACGTTTCGTGGCGTATACGGTGCCGGAAATATGTTGCGGATTCTTTCTCAAAGAACAGTGTGTAGACACGAGAGGGCTGAATGGTCGACGAGTCGTTCATCACCCTCTTTAGATAGCTCCAGCAGTGGGACCAGTCTTCGAGCCTGAAACTCTTAGTGACCTCCTCGCGTCTCTGTAACTTGTCTGCTTGTACCTTAGGCTCCTGTAGTTCCTTCACTTCATCCCTTCCTCCTGGGGTGTGATAGCCACAATAGATCTATGTAGGACGTCCTTTAAGTAAGGACTGTAAAATGGAAGTCAGACGTCAAGTATATCTTTTTCGTTTAAAGGACAACTTTTATAAAAAGCTAATGAAGAAAGTCTTAAATTCATTACTGACTGGTGTAACGTATCAATGTACATTCATCATTCTCAGAAATATAACCAGGGAAGCCTGTCATTGTACTAAGTGAGAAAACACTGCGGTATAAACAAGATCACTTTCCTGAAAGTTCATTCTGCTGCAAAATGCAACATGTGTTAACCAAGTTATATGTTCCTTCTTTGCGGTCATATAAGTAAGGGGTTTTCAATATAGAAATATAAAAGAATAGTGCTCATATAACTAAATAATGGTTCCTTCATTAATGTATGCTTTGCACTTTATTGTTGTAATAAAGGAAAGGAAAAAAATCTGATGTAATACAGCACATAACCTTCTCTACCTCTATCGTTTATTAGTGCGTATACAAATTAAGTCTTACTAAAGCTTATTTTTATATCTGCTTCATTGTAATTCAAATAAAGTTTTGCAGAAATAGCTACATTGCACATTTCGTTATGTACAAAAGAAACAGCGACAGTCAAATGTTTAAGAGCTGGAGTGCACACGCTGCCCTTAAAATTCCATACTCTTTCAATGGAATTGTGAGTAATACTGAATGTTGGCAGGGCTTTAAAAGAATGGCTAAGTATTGAGCAATTCGAACCATTAATAAGGGATATCTAAGAAATGGCTGATACCACAAAAAGGTTATTTGAAATAAATTGTGTGTTTTAAAGAGATCTACTGTTTTACTATGTTTTCGTCATTCGCTTAACGTTTACCAACTATACAAGATTATACAAAATATATTCCAAATGAAAAGGATTTCAAAGGCTATTCCTAGAAAATTCAAGATGTACGTTTTATTTTTCATGTAAATATCTTTAATATGTGGTATTTAAATCAAAATTGTTATAGCCATTTTTAGAAAATTAAAAAAGTCGAAAAAAGTTTCGTGTAAAGGATACTTTAGGCGGATTTTCTTGAAAATCTTCGTGTTGCATATCTGGAAGATACTAAACTTAAACACTAAGTTTGGTGTTGATCCGACTTCTCGTTTTTAGTTAAGCTGTTCACACATGTACACACACACACAGATGGACTTTTTTCTGAAAATGCTTCTTTTGCATTCAGTGGGCCTCAGAATGTGTTTGCGGTAAAATTTCGGTATAACATTTTTCGGTGGAATACAATAACTTCTATAACTACTAGGTACGTGGTAGAGAAAGTTATAAATTAATTTTTAATATAATTATGTGTGATAAGAGCATCACTGGAGAGTGAAAAAGAGTTTGAAAATACGGAACGAAGTTGAGTATTTTCTACTTCCGGGATTCTCCAGCGCACTTAACACATGTGTATTCATACTATTATTTCGACGATAAAATGCCACTAGCCAATGACAGGTAGAGTATGCTAGTCAGTTGGCCAATCAAAGCCGTGCTACACTCATAGTAATAATTTTACCTTCTATTAAAACACTGATAGTATTTCATGGTGGTGCACTTCTTTTTTAATTTGTATGAATGCAGTGAGATGACGTAGACTGGACTACAATAATAGCAACTGAAAATGTTATGCTTTGGAAGTGAAAATATTGGTAATATAAAAGCAGTTGTAGATAATTTAACGCCAGAAAACACATAGAACAACAAAATTATGGTGTGGAACCAATTTTCAGAATTCTGAACGGAGAGAAATTATAAATTTTACGGCTCAGTTAGGGACAAAGAGATTGCTTCCGTTCTACAGGACTAAAAAACATGGTTGGCACTAAACTAGGTAAGTTCATAATAAGCTTTTCGTGTGATTATCTAGCCGAGTAGCTCTCGTTCTACTAGTTCTATATGAAAATTTAATTTCGTTTCAAACTTATGCATCTTTTCATAAGATAATTGTTTAGAGACCTTGGGTCTCGAAGTAATTATCATGAAAAGAAGCATTCGTTAACGTCAATTAAATTGTCGTAAAACTATCAACACTACAGCTACCACTTTGATAGTGACTAATAGAAATAGTACTTACGCGAAAATAAAATTAATTACTAACAGCTGTTCAATATTGGTTCCAGTAGCAAGGTCACCACACTAACATTAACTAGAGACGAATATTCACGTCTGGTTGTGGAGAAAAAAACAGTAACTTGCAGCTGACATGGCGGCCAATACGAATGACGGAGACGTCGAATCAGATGAATTAAATTGTAATTAAGTACTGACAAATAAAAATGAAATAAATATACAGTTAAAGTTTAAATGCTAACACTCAACTATAAAATATGATTATATTCCATGTCTGCAATAATAAACATATTTAACGTTAGAGGATTTAATATAGTTCATGCACCTACCTGCAATAAAACAGGCGAAGTACACAGGCTAGGTTACCAGCACTGAATATGGGAATTTTAACTTTCCAACAGGATAACATAGACGGAAAATGGATTAAAAAAACACTATTGTCGAAAAACGTTTTTATTCCACGCTAAGTCTTGATCTGGAATAAAAGCATGGGCTTAAACACTGATAGAAACTCATTCGGTTAAATTTACAGTGACAATGGTGTATATCGAACACCAAGCATGGGATAGGCTTAGATCTAAATGTCAAATTGCCTTATCCCATTAACCAATCGATTTTGGCAACCTTAATTCTTTAATGTCAAAATACATTCCCAAACATTTGGCCAGGAATCAATTGTGAATAGGTTTTACCTTCTCCTGTAACATTTCAAAATTTCCACCTTCATTTGCTTTCTTAACCGAAGAAAAATTTGAAGCTTGTCACCGTAAGTTTAAGGGATAGTTAAAAGCCCTAACCCAACGTTATATCTACTGAATTCTTGACCCATCACATTAGAAGCTATTTGCGGTAACAGACTTAAATATTTACTCGTTTTAGGTGCTTACCTTCTATTTTTTTATTATCCTGAGTTTCTTATTAAAAAAAACAGAATTATTGCATTAAATGTGCCATATTTTGACTAAAATTTATCAGTAATTACTTTTAAAAATAACTAACCGTTTATTAACACCAAAGTATGTCTACAACAACACTTAAGGGTTTGTTTTATTATCCTAAAATTTAATTTAGCTAACTTCAATAGTTCCTGAAAAAACAGGTCATTTATATTAGAAAATGTCATTCACAGAAAAACCTTTCCAAGCAAAAATGGGAAAAACAAACTCATATATATATAACTTGCAAACAAAGAAATTCATGGAGTACTTATAATAGTACTAATTTGTAGATCAAAACCCCCCTTAAAAGATGGGCTTGAGTTTACCACTCCACTCCAAAGTGTGTAGTAGTTACGAATTCACATTACAAAATGGCAGATGTAGTACCATTTTTAAACATGTATTTAAAATATCAGTATTTTATCTATAAAGATAGACTATATATAAAAAAATCTGATGTGTTACACTCACATGACTTTCTCTACTCTTGTGCAAACTATTTTTACAAACGCTTATTCTCCATATGCTTCATGTTAATGAGATATCGAGATGTTAATCTTATTGCTAATTTTCTTGTAGATGCAAGGGGAATATGGTAGGTTTTAAGCGATAGCCAAATATTTTAACGCTGGTTGCTATGTGGCGCATCCATTCTCTTTGCATGTCCAGGACATAGAAAAATGAATAATGAATTTGAGAAAAAGTATAAGTATTGGAAAATTTAAGGGAATAACAAGCAATATCTCGAAAACGGTTCACTCAACAACAGAAATGTATATGGCATAAATTGTGTACTTTAGCGCGATCTACATTTTTTGTGTAGCAAAATTTTGTCTATCTCTTATGGTTTACCAGTTATGCAAAAGTCGTTCATAATGAAGAATACTTTTGGAGACATTCCCAGAAAGTTCGAGATATACATTTCATTTCTCATAACAATATCTTAAACATATGATATTTTAATCAAAATCGTTAGAGCCATTTTTGAGAAAATTAAAATTTTCGAAAAATGTTCCATGTAAGGGGTAGTCTGGGGTGGGGGGATTTTCTTGAAAACCTTCAGGTCGCATCTCTGAAAGATACTGAACCTAAATACCAATTTTGGTGTTTATCCGACTGTTCGTTTCTGAGTTATGCTGTTCACAGACACACAGACACACACACACGCACACAGACACAGACACACACACGAACATGTTTCCAAAAATGCTTTTTTTGGATTCAGGGGTCTCAAAACATGTATTTCCGGTGAAATCTCGGTATCGAATTTTTGGGTGGAATACAATACTTCCCCTACTTACTATACGTAGTAGAGAAAGTAAAAATTAAAGAGGATATTCCAGTTAATAAGCTAGCAAAAGTAATTAAAAATGTCATTGTTTCCTATGCTCGCCCTTAACTGTGAATATATTCGAGAAGGGTGCCACACAACTCTAAGACGCTTTGTTTCTAACGTCCTAGGATGCAACAAACAAATATCGACACTTGCTTGAACATAAAACAGAAGCGATAAAGTTTATAGCAGCGAAGGAAACACTAAACGTCTGCAGGGCAATTAATCGGTCCGAGTTCCATTTCCGGTTACGACAAGTCGCTTGGGTGGGAAATCTTCTGGCTGCTGGTCTCATCCTGAACCGCTAACGCCAAGATGTAGCTTGTACTTAGCGTTGTGCCTGCAAGCAACAACTTAAACGATTGCACTTTGAAATTAAACATATATTAATGGAAGTTCTATACTGCCTATATTACTAATGTTAAATTTGAAGATTCTGGGTATAATTTTCTTAGAGGTATTATAAAATACAATCATTTACTTTACTGAGGGAGATGGCACCGTGGTAACATCTGCGACTCGCATTCGTGAGATACCGGGTTCGAACGCCGGCGAAGCCCTGTCTGACCCATGGGTTGGTTTTCGTGATTTCCCCAAGCCGCCAGGAGAATGCTGGGGTGGTTTCTCTTCTACCACGACTTTACCTCATTTTTTATACCCATCACAAACCCATTTTTGTAGCTATTTTGGCTAACCGGAACCCTCCTCCGAGGTGGGCCCACAAGGGGTGCGACAGCCGGGGGTTAGTGGTTCGTGGATGGTGTCGGAGGTGACGGATGCGTTATATCTGGAAACGTTAAGGACCCGGTCCATGCTTGCGTCCTCGTCATCCGGATCTGGTCGCCTTCCGGGTTTCTCCCCTCATTCTCTCCTCCCAGGGTCAACGTTAGAAGCACAAAGGGCTACATGGCCTACGTACGGTGCTTACTGCGGTTGCGGGGAATCTCTTCGGAATTATGTAACTTTACTTTTAACATGATACTTTCAGAATTTGTCAAAGTCTTGAGTGTAAAAATGGCTAATAATATACCTATTGCTTTTTTAAAGATTTATTTAAGGTCGCACAACTCGGTGGATTTTTTGTGACCACACTATTACATAAAATATATTAGACATATAAATCAATAAGGGAGCAACAAGGACTATTTATAGAACATATATAGAATATTACATAGGTAATTAACAGTACTAGTAGCATGACAAATCATTAAGGGATAGAAAGTAAAGTGTTGCAATTTATATATAGAAAGTCTTTAAAAAAACAAATAGTAATATAAAAGAACTTTGGATTATTCAGAGCTGTAGTAATTTCTGAAATTTTGTGTTTCTTCCTAGAAACACTGTATATGGTAGATTCTGTAAGGATGTGGTTTGCTTTAAAGGCTGAAATCATAGCACTAATCTTTTACTGTAGATGATGTAGAATTTCATTGTTTTCTTTGATCAAATGAAAATAAAATTTTAGCTTGTTATGCAGAGCATAATATAGCAATACTGATCTAGTGTACAAATCTGGCTTTTATAGCTTGCTAAGTTGCTGAGAAAAATATTGATTTATGAGAACAATGCTGTCAAATTTTGTGGTCACTTACCAATAAGTAGACTCAGAAATTACCATCCATATCTGAAACAAATCATTGTAGGATGTGAAGATCCGATGTTACCATTAAAAATGTCTTGAAGACTACTACAGTTACAGGGGTATTCCAAAAGCACAGATTCAATGGTTCCTAAGAAATAACTGCTCCAACACAAGGTTGCATAAACGAAAATAAAGGGTCTAACCAAACCCTGAAGGTCTGGTTATCCTTTACGAGCACTTATTAGGCAAATTTTACAAATGAAATTATCATAATCTTTCTCCACTCATGTTTAAGTATTTAAAAACAATTGAAATAATTTTCTTATTTGTTGGTCCAAATTCAGTGTAACCACTCCTCTTAATAACCAAGTACTGTGGATACTGAAAGTCAGGTAATTACTGTTTCAGGTCGCTAAGAGCTGTTTATAGCTTTACTAGCAGCACCTACAGCTCCAATCGCATTATTCCGTTAAATACAGGAAACCCTAACCGCTTTCTTACTTTTATCCCTCTATCTCACTCCGTGCAACGCACACGACTTGTGACTTTTCAAATACCAGTAACAAAAACGTTAAAATGTTTTGGAGGTTATTAGTAATAATTAAAACCTCAGTAAAGATTCTAATATTCTACAAACTTATGCGTATTCCTTGTGTTTTTAGCAAGCAAGTTGTACCCGAAGCCGAAGCTCCCCTCTTTGCCCAGGGGAAAGCGTCAATCACATGACTTTCCCTCCCGTGGGGTTTTCCATTAAACCAATATCTGAAATTTAAAGACTCCCCCTGCTTACGCAGGGACGGAAGTGGATACGCCACTTGCGGACGTCAACCCCAGCGGAAAGGCTACCGAGAACCTTGGTGGGACCAACAATGATCTAGCACATTGTCTCCCGGCTCTCCAGGTTGGTACCGAGGGATATTTAAGTATCTCACAATCCTGCTTGGCACATCCATCACCAATGGATAAGGGGAACCACTGCCCTGTAGAGGTCAACCCAATCCGAACAGCTCCCTTTCAGAAGGGGCTCAGATGTCCGGCCTGACGTACTTCTAATAACGTCAGAAATACCATGAGTGGGAAAGTAACAAACAATGTTTGCATGTCTATCACACAGAGGAACTATTTCTGATCAATATTTGTGTACAAAAGGAAGCACAAGAAAAGTAAATTGTTGCTTTCTCTACTACGTATAGTGAGTAGGGGAAGTATTGTATTCCACCCAAAAATTCGATACCGAGATTTCACCGGAAATACATGTTTTGAGGCCCCCTGAATCAAAAAAAAATCTTATGTGTTACACTCACATGACTTTCTCCACTTTTGTACAAACTATTTTTACAAACCCTTATTATCCATCTATTTCATATTAATCGAGATAAACATTTGCAGAAACCATCTTTTGACATGCAAAGAGAATTAAATTTTACACATAGCGACCAGTTCTAAAACATTCTGATGAGTTACACTCACATGACTTTCTTTACTCTTGTACAAACTATTTTTACAAACTCTTATTCTCCATCTATTTCATATTAATCGAGATAAACATTTGCTGAAACGATCTTTTGACATGCAAAGAGAATTACATTTTACACGTAGCGACCAGTTCTAAAAACATTTTACTATCGGTTAAGGCCTACTATGTTCCCCTTGTTTTGTATTTGCACGGGAAATACAGTAGCCTTTAAGCATAGACATATCTCTTAATAGGTAGTTGCTATGCTCAGCTCCATTCTCTTTGCCACAGATTAATACTCTTTGCATATCCAAGACAAAAAATGAATAACGAAGTTCCATTTCAGAAAATAAATATTGAAAAATTTAAGGGAATAACAAGCAATATCTCGAAAATGGTTCACTCAACAAAAAAAGTATGACATAAATTGTGTATTTTAACGCGGTATACATTTTTTCTGTAGTAAAACTTTGTCTATATCTTATGGTTTACCAGTTATGCAAAAGTCGTTCACAATGAAGAATACTTTTGGAGACATTCCCAGAAAATTCAAGACATACATTTCATTTGTCATGAAAATATCTTAAACATATGATATTTTAATCAAAATCGTTTGAGCCATTTTTGAGAAAATTAAAATTTTCCAATGATGTTGCATCTAAAGGATAACTGGGGTGGGGGAATTTTCATGAAAACATTCGTATCGCATCTCTGGAAGATACTGAACCTAAATACCAAGTTTGGTCTTTATTCGACTGTTCGTTTCTGATTTATGCTGTTCACAGACACACACACACACACACACACACACACACACACACACACGGACATGATTGCAAAAATGCTTTATTTGGATTTAGGGCCTCTATTTGGTTTCAATCAATCAATTAAATAAATAAGTAAGGATATAACTAACTATCTCTCCTGAAAACATATATTTCCGTGGAAATCTCGGTATGGAATTGTTGGGTAGAATACAATACTTCCCCTATTTACTATATGTAGTAGACAAAGTAAAAAATGAATAACGAATTTGAGAAAAAGTATAATTATAGGAAAATTTAAGGGAATAACAAGCAATATCTCGAAAATGGTTCACCCAACAACAAAAATGTATATGACATAAATTGTGTATTTTCACGCGATCTATAGTTGTTGTGTAGTAAAACTTTGTCTATCTCTTATGGCTTACTAGTTATGCAAAAATCGTTCACAATGAAGAATACTTTTGGAGACATTCCAAAAAAATTCGAGATATACACTTCATTCGTCATGAAAATATCTTAAACATATGATATTTTAATCAAAATCGCTGGAGCCATTTTTGAGAAAATTAAAATTTTCGAAAATTTTTCCATGTAAAGGGTAATCTGGTGTGGAGGGATTTTCATGAAAACCTTCGTGTCGCATCTCTGGAAGATACTGAACCTAAATACCATGTTTGGTGTTTATCCAACTGTTCGTTTTTGAGTTATGCTGTTCACAGACAGACACACAGACGCGCACACGGACATGTTCTCAAAAATGCTTTTTTTTTGGATTCAGGGGGTCTCAATACATATATTTCCGGTGAAATCTCGGTATCAAATTTTTGGTTGGAATATAATACTGTCGTGTACCTCAATATTTTGTAATTACTTAACTTCAGAGGAGGGCAACTCGCTTGTGAGAGGGATCGTTAATCAAACAAAGAACGTTAATTTGAGAGGCAACGACGAGGGACGCAGCTAAAGTTATCTCAAAAATATTCTTACACTAACATAATTCCTGGCTGAAGGGAGAGACAAGGATTCTATGCTACCATAATTAAAGTTGAAAGAAAGGATGACTAATAGATTTATTTAACAAATGCTTACCCCATGTGTCTGCCGGGCGAGGACGCCATGTCGTAGACAGTTATCCGTCCAGCTCTCGCGAACACTAGTCCCAGAATGCTCAGTAAACCCCGCTAAGCTTGGCGTCACTAACGCCATATCCCCACCAATGAGACTGTTTCCCCTCAATCGCCCCTCCTCAGATAAACTGCCAACCTTCGACTTGGGTAACCAGAGGACGTATTACTATTACTATAATCTGTGCACATGCCACATCTCCCCCTGGCCACCGAAGTCGACGTCCTCGTCGACAGAAAGAAATAAATACAATAAACATGAAAAAAAACAAGACAAAGACATACCAAAAATGACATACAAATGTGTGAAGTAAAATATAACAATAGACATGTGTGTGGTAAGCATCCAGCCGACGAAACAATGGTGCTGGGTGATGTGGAGAGACGAGCGACGTAAGTGCTGTCGACTTAGTATTGTTAATGCACTTAGCTTTAGCATCCCGCACACGCACACACCACGCTGCCTTAGTTCACAGGCACACTACACTGCGCAAAAGGGTGATGGTCTGCCGTAACTGTTTGTGGGTGGGTTTAGACAGTGCCTACAACGACGATTTGTCCTGGTGTAGAATTAGCACCGCAGGTCTCTGGTGGTGACAACAGGGTGGGCAGTCGCTGGCTTGGACTGCCCCCCGACATGGTGGCTCCTAATGCCACGGCAGTGTAGTGGCTGCCCGACAGCTTCCCTGTGGTGTTTCTTGACTTCTGGTGTGCCCTGGGGATGCTGATGCACTTTCTCGCTCTCTGCCACAGCGAAAGACTAAAACAAAACCGCCACACAATAAACAGGATGCTCCCACAAAGAATCACACATAAAAGAAGGGTATGTCATTTACAATTAAAGATTTTAAAGTTTGAAAAATGTACACTAAAAAAATTCTTATGACATGGGGCAAAGAAAGAGAAAAAAAAATTAGTACAAATTGGCATAAGAAAGAAATTTTACAGAGTTGCCATCCAAAGTGTAACTTACAATGCTTTACAATCCAAATAACAGTAAAACAGACTCAAAATACATGAACATGACAGAAATGAAACATAACCTTATTTTGGGATCCCAATATTACATCTCAATAACCAGCTGGTATCACAAACAAAAGAAAGTAAGTGCACTTACAAGACAATTACACATGACGATGAAATGAACTCATTCACACTGACCATGGCCCCAAATTACACACAAAACTGACTTAACTATCTACTCAAACTAGTGTATGCATCACTACAAGCTACATCCACAATACATTTCTAAACTACGCCACGTGACATGCTTTCAACTACTAGTGTCCTACTCTTGTCACCAATACAACTTCTTGTCCACATCATTATCGTTCTCATCTCATTATGAGCATCAACTCAATCATAATCATTATCAACATCATCAGCAGTAATAGTGCAATCTCGATCATTACTTCAAGCATCATCATCTTTCAATTCTCTCTCCAAAACAAAACATCTGCACTTACGTGTCTCATTTAACATGCTGTAAATTCAAAACATTTGACATAGGCATAACCTTCAAGAAATCACCTTAACAATTCAGGAATTACACAAATAACATGACATTATAATGTTGCATCTACATCCTCAAAATGAAAATTTAAGCTGGAAAACAGGTGGTATTAACATTTGCTATCTAAGATGGTAATAAACTTGTTGCATAAACAGAGAAAAAAAAATATTTTCATTACATTCACTTCCATCTGTATAATCTCTCGTGTGAATTCATCACACACGCTATACTGGGCACGTTACAGCAACACCAATAAGCAAAATCTCTGAAATGATACAACTGTCGGGGTTACACTGTGGCACTTCCACCGAAGCTGACATCTCGTCTCATCTCATCTCTCCTCATCTCACATCAACACCGTCGGGGTTACTCTTTGGCACTTCCACCGAGGCAAATCTCACCTATATCACATAACCTCAAATACACACATACATACAAACACTATTCATGCAACAATTTTCTGCAAATAAAGATCACAGCATCATTATGGAACCCAAAATCAAATCATATCATATCAAATCAAATCGATTGCAACAAAAAAACATCACATCATTATTCAAAACCATATTGTCACATAACATTCCTGAAAATGAAAGCTCAATTAAGCATATAGTACACCTGAAACACATTCCTGCAGCATAATACAACAAACAAAACAAATGATTTGCAGTTACCAAAACAGAATTCAAAATTTAAATTACACCCACAAGAATAACACACTTTTAATTTAACAGAGACATTCATATCACATATTCCTGAAAAGAAGGCTTAATTAAGCATCAGAAACTCAGACTTTACAGCCTATAAGGACCCACAGGATCATAGTAAGGGTAAAGGCGTGACACATGAACACTCTGATGTTTGGTACGGGGAGCATGAGGTCGACCAACAAGGTAGGTAACAGGAGTGATCTGTCGGATAATTTCAAAAGGATCAAAATATCTATGTAACAACTTTGTACATTTACCTTTCTTCCTAATGGGAGTGAAAACTTTAACTAATTGACCCACATTATAAACCACATCTCGATGTTTAGCATCAAATGCTTCTTTTTGCTTCACCTGCTGCTTTGTAATATTAGCAACAGCAACCTCTCGTGCCTTTTGAATCTCTTGCAATGTCTGTCTCACAAAAAGGTCATTAGACGTAGCTTGTAGCTGAACCTGGTTAGGTAATGAAGGTTCTTGACCATATATCAAGAAAAAGGGTGAAAATTTAGTAGACTCTTGAACACTCGAGTTATATGAAAAGATGACATAGGGCAATATTGAGTCCCAATTTTTCTGATTATTATCCACAAAATGGCTGAGCATATTTAAGAGGGTTTGGTTAAATCTTTCAGTAAGTCCGTTGGAAGCTGTATGATAAGCACTGGTGAAATTAGAAGACACTGATAAAGATCTCAACAATTCTTGTGTCACCTCACCTAAGAAAACTGAGCCACGATCAGATAACAAGGCAGCAGGGGCTCCATGCTTACAGATGATGTTATGCAAAATAAATTTAGCAACTTGAGGGATTGTTGCTGAAGAAAGCGACGCAGACTCGACCCAGCGAGAAGCATACTCGGTCGCAACGACAACATACTTGTGTCCAGAATTGGAGCGTGGGAGAGGCCCAAGCAAATCAATACCCCACCGCTCGCCTACAGATGTAACCGGAATTGGTTGTAATAAGCCTGCTGGTTTCTGATTCTTCGGTCCCTTTCTTGTTTGACAGCTGGGACAGGTTCGGACAAAATGTTCAATATCCTTCTTCATACCAACCCAGTAATACCTGGAGTGAATTTTGGCAAATGTTTTCGAGAATCCTAAGTGGCCTGAAAGAGGATCATCATGACATGAAGAAAGAATTTCATGTTTTAGAGCTTCTGGAATAACCAGCAGATGGAGAGGGCCAGTGGAGCCAGCATTTTTACGATAAAGAACACCTGATTTGAGGGTGTAGTTGGAAACTTGTCTCTGAAGCTTAGCAGGGGCCGACGGAGGATCATGGAGAGCATTAATAAGCTCCAGTAACCCAGTATCTTTCTTCTGATGGTCAGCAACTTCAACTGATGACAGCAAACATGTGGGGAGTTCATCAAGCTGTTCAAGATCACTTTCTGTAGGTTGTAACACAGGAAATCTCGATAGAGTATCAGCATCATGATGTTTCTTGCCAGACTTATAAGAAATGGTATAATCAAACTCTTGCAATTTCAAACTCCATCGTGCCAAACGCCCAGTCAAATCTTTCAAATTATTTAGATAACAAAGAGAGTGATGATCAGATACAATATGAACCTTGTAGCCATAAACAAAACTGCGGAAGTGCGTAAGTCCAAACAAGATGGCCAACAATTCCAACTCAGGAACACTGTAATTACGTTCACATTTAGATAGTGTCCTCGAAGCATAGCCCACTGGTTTCAACACATTATCAATCTTCTGATACAACACCGAGGCAACCCCTAATCCACTGGCATCAGAGTGTAGTTCGGTATAAGCACCAGGAGTATAGTGAGCTAAGACAGGGGCCGAAACTAATAAGTCTTTCAAATTTTGAAATGCAGTTTGCTGATCAGATCCCCAAATAAAACTTTGATTCTTCCTAGTCAACTGAATTAGAGGTTGAGCAATATTAGCATAATCCTTGATGAATTTCCTGTAAAAATTAAACAATCCTAAAACTTTTCTCACATCTCGAACATTCTTAGGACGAGGCAAATTTTGAATGGAAACAACTTTGTCAGAATCAGGTGAAATGCCATCTTTAGAAACTTCAAAGCCTAAGAGTTTTATCTTTTGCATGGCGAAGAAACATTTTTCTGGTTTAAGTTTAAACTTGTGGTGATCCAGACGTTGAAAAACAGCCTCAAGATTTTGCAATAACTCCTCAAAGGTTTTAGCAAACACAACAATGTCATCCAGATATGCAATAGCCTTTTTAAAATTCAAATCGCCTAACAACTTGTCTGCGATATAACTGAAAAACCTAGGGGCATTTGCCAACCCAAAACTCAAGCGTGTAAATTGATATTGACCTTGAAAAGTGACAAAAGAGGTGTACTTCTGGCTATCCTCTGCAATAGGTAGCTGAAAGTATGCTGACAGTAAATCTAATGAGACAAACCATTTAGCCTCCCCCAAATAACTTAACAAATCATCTATCAATGGTAAAGGGAAAGAGGTGGTCTCTGTAACAGCATTCAATTTTCTATAGTCGACACAAAATCTCATTGAGCCATCTTTCTTTTTGACAAGTACTACAGGAGAAGCCCAGGAGGACTGTGATTCCTTGATAATGCCAGCATCTTGCATCTCTTTAACTTGCTCAGCAATAATTTCTTTTTGTTTATGGGGAACTCTATATGGTCTTTGCTTAATTGGCTTAGGATCATTTACTTTGATATCAAATTCTGCAACATCAGTAGTACCAAGTTCTTGTAATGTTGTGGCAAAAAGATCACTATATTTCAATAACAAAGCATGTAAGTCAGCCTTCTGGGTTTCCAAGAGTTTACCATTAACATTAAAATTACAATTTGGAGCTGGCAGAGGAGTAACATCGGATGACAAAACAGAATTACTCTGAACAAGTGCAACATCATACGCTTTAGCTAAGACTGTATTTGCAAACAATGTTTGTGGAACTGAAGTATTATTATGCACTGGAATAGTAAGTTCAGAGGTAGAATGACACAATAACGGTGGAATAGAAAGATTGTTCTTTTGCATTATGTTGAGAGCAAGTTCAAACATAACCTCATTACTAATGGCTGACAAAGGCTTAACGGAGATATAGCATGTAGACAGAGGTGGAATTTTAACATCATGCATAACTGCCATTTTAACACCAGAATCTGTACAATCATCATCTAGGAGAGGGTTTACTGCCATATCAACAAAAGGTCCTTGTGTGAGAGTTATTGGTATACTGAATGCATCATTCTTAGAAGATTTCAAGGTTATCAGATTATGTGCATAATCAATTATAACATCATGGGTCTGCAAAAAGTCATTGCCTAAAATCAAATCATGGGACAACTCTTTCACAACTAGTACATCCTCCTGAAAAAGAACATCATTAATATGGAAATCTAACACAGTGTGGTAAGGCGCATCAAGTAACTTGTTTCCTGCAGTGCGGAGCATCATCTCTATAGGTTTTAGTGTAGAATGATCAATACCATGTGCAGCATTCACAATACTCACTGCGCTTCCTGTATCGAGCAAGATGGAGAGCTCTGTCTGGGCAATACGACCAGGAACTTGCAATATCTGACCTGATAATGCAGACACATCCCGTTGAGGTGTAGCTATGTCCCGTTGAGGTGCAGCCATGCTGGTGGGTGGTGGTGGTGCTGCTACGTCTCGTCGCGCGAGGCTCGGCGCCAGTCGTTTTTTGACTGCGGGAGGCGGCTCCGGCAAAAGCGAGCCAGGTGGCCCTGCCTGTTGCATCTATAGCAGGTGACGGGTGGGTCCCTCCGGTTGAAGTCAGCTGACCGTAGAAGCTGTGAATGATGGGAAGTTCTCTCCGAAGATGGTAACTGAAACTGGTTAACTCTGTTACATAACTGTTCCACACGATCAATCAGCTGATGCATAGGATCGATAGGTACGCCCACAAGAGAAGAAGCCTGAGAAGGCTGAGGAGAAGCTGGTAAAGTAACAGCAGGAACAGATGCAGTATTAAATAGACCAGAGGGTGGCGTAACCACTGCAGCCTGAGATTGAGCAGACACTAGATGTTCACGGTTCTGCATGTAAAACTGTGCTTTGTCCACTCGTCGAATGATTTGTATCACCTCATCAACAGTTTGAGGGTTTAATGGCAATAAAGCTTGTACATACAGAGGTCTAAGACCTTTAAGCAAATGTTTAATTTGTTCCAACTGCAACATAGCTGGGTTGACTTGGTCACATAAAGATAGTACGTCATAGATGTAACTAATAACAGGTTCATCATCCAACTGTACCCGCTGTCTGAGTTTCATTTCCAGAATATCACTCTGGTTTGTTATCTGAAATGCATTTAAAAATTGTGTAGACAAGAAAATCCAATCATGGTGAGGGTGCCGATGGCGAAAAGTTTGAAACCATGATGCAGCAGTATCTCGTAAATAGCATGGAAAGCATTTCAATTTCATTTCCTCTGACCAGCCATTAGCAGCAGCGACCATTTCAAAGTTCTGCAGAAATTCATGTGCCGACATCCTACTGGAATTCTCAAAGTACGAGGGGTCAATGACCGGGCGGCAGACAGCTGGTTGCGGGGCATGGGCCACGACAGGCGGATTAGCCATCACTGACAACTGCGTAACAACAGGCGTACTAACACTGGACAAAGAGTCTACTTCACTGTGCTCGCTAACAGGAGCAATTACTATATCAGATTTCTGTGCAGTACGTCGCTTAGGCATGATTGCAGCACAAAAGATAACGCAACCAATAAACAAACCGTAGGACCAAGCAAACAGATTACACCAAACTAAACACTTATAGCATCACATGAATGTAAGTAGCAAGAGTAGAACAGAGCCAAATAAAACAGTTGCAGAAAGAATACAAGTAAGCGCCCGCGGCGAAATATCAGAAAATTATAGTAACACACGGCTACACAAGCCACTTGGACACAATACCAAGATTTTTAATCAGAATGAACATATGGAAGAAAACAAAATGATAGCTTCAGTGAGAAACCTCGAACTGGAAGTTAAAAAAAACTACGTCACACTTACTGTGACCACCGCGAAGATTCTCAAAAGGAGCAAAATACAGACTTGTAATTTAAACTAGCACACAAAACTTCTCTTTTTTTTTTCTTAAATCAAATGTATATAATCTGATATGCACACGCAAAGAAACGCGCCAAAACACGTGCTGAGGAAGACTGGTTTCACAAGCTAAAATTATTGCTGAAATGCACGACCACGCGGGAATTACACAACACACGTGCGTACATAAAAGTTACACGAAAAATGACCCAGAAAAGTGCAGTAAATAGCTAGAAATCACAATCACTGGAATATAAAGTTATACATTTCCAAACCACTGCGAATAAGCACAAAAAAACAAGATTTGCAAACAGATAGCCAACACGTGACGAGCACATTTTGAAACTACAACTATATCGCTCGTTTCTTCTCAACTTTCACAAAAACATTTTTGGAAAATAACCAGCACGAAGAACGGAACACAGTGATATAATTTAAAGGAAATGAAGCCAAAACAAGGGGAAAATGGAGTAGAAGTTTTAGCGTCACGCCGGCAGACAATGGAAAAAAAAATGCAAAAATGAACTCAAAATTGAAATTTCGACACCAGACTTTCAGAAATGATGGAAACAAAATTTAGAAGAAGAAAATCACAAATTAAAGTATAAAAATCCTTACCCTTTAGCCAGAAAGAACTTTACATTTTTCACGACCACGTGGAGCAGAAACCGTTAAATTTGGAGGGAAAAAAAATTTTGCACTTAAAATCTCAAAACAAATCAAACCAATTCCTCGGCGCCTCCGCCAATTTGTCGTGTACCTCAATATTTTGTAATTACTTAACTTCAGAGGAGGGCAACTCGCTTGTGAGAGGGATCGTTAATCAAACAATGAACGTTAATTTGAGAGGCAACGACGAGGGACGCAGCTAAAGTTATCTCAAAAATATTCTTACACTAACATAATTCCTGGCTGAAGGGAGAGACAAGGATTCTATGCTACCATAATTAAAGTTGAAAGAAAGGATGACTAATAGATTTATTTAACAAATGCTTACCCCATGTGTCTGCCGGGCGAGGACGCCATGTCGTAGACAGTTATCCGTCCAGCTCTCGCGAACACTAGTCCCAGAATGCTCAGAAAACCCCGCTAAGCTTGGCGTCACTAACGCCATATCCCCACCAATGAGACTGTTTCCCCTCAATCGCCCCTCCTCAGATAAACTGCCAACCTTCGACTTGGGTAACCAGAGGACGTATTACTATTACTATAATCTGTGCACATGCCACAATACTTCCCCTACTTACTATACGTAATAGTGAAATTAAATATTTGACTATCGCTTAAGGCCTACTATGTTCCCCTTGTTTTGTATTTCAAGGGCAATGTAGAAATACAGTAGCCTTTAAGCATAGACATATCTCTTAATAGCTGGTTGTTATGTGCAGCACCATTAATGCTCTTTGCATATCCAAGACAAAAAAATGAATAACAAATTTCCATTTGAGAAAATAAGTATTGAAAAGTTTAAGGGAATAACAAGCAATATCTCGAAATGGTTCACTCCAAAAAAAAGTATGACAAAAATTGTGTATTTTAACGGGATCTACATTTTTTGTGTATTCAAATTTTGTCTATCCCTTATGGTTTACCAGTTATGCAAAAGGCGTTCACAGTGAAGAATACTTTTGGAGACATTCCCAGAAATTCGAGATATACATTTTATTTGTCATGAAAATATCCTAAGCATATGATATTTTAATCAAATTCGTTAGTCATTTTTGAAAAAATTAAAATTTTCGAAAAATGTTCCATGTAAAGGGTAAACTGGGGTGAGGGATTTTCTTGAAAACCTTCGTGTCGCATCTCTGGAAGATACTGAACCTAAATACCAAGTTTGGTCTTTATCCAACTGTTCGTTTCGGATTTATGCTGTTTTTAATTTTCTCAAAAATGGTTCTAAGGATTTTGATTAAAATATCATATATTTAAGATACTTTCATGACAAATAAAATGTATATCTTCAATTTTCTGGGAATCTCCAAAAGCAGTCTTCATTGTGAACGACTTTTGCATAACTGGCAAACCATAAGAAACATACAAAATTTTACTACACAAAAAATGTAGATCGCGCTAAAATACACAGTTTATGTCATATACATTTTTTTTATTTGTTGAGTGAACCATTTTCGAGATATTGCTTGTTATTCCCTTAGATTTTCCAATACTTATACGTTTTTTCAAATGGGAATTCGTTATTATTTTTATTTGTCCTAGTAATGCAAAGAGAATGGAATACTGCACATAGCAACCAGCTCTTAAAATATTTGACTATCGCTTAAAGCCCACCAATTCCCCTTGCATCTACAAGAAAATTAGGAATAAGATTAACATCTCGATATCTCAATTAACATGAAGCCTATGGAGAATATGCGTTTGTAAAAATAGTTTGTACAAGAGTAAGGAAATACTTGTGAGTGTAACACATTGATATTTCACCAGAAAACCATGTTTGGAGGTCCCCTGAATCCAAAAGGCTGTGTGTGTGTGTTTGACTCTACGATGTGATTAAAATACCATATATTTATGATATTTACATGATATAGTGTATATCTTGATTTTTCTAGGATACCCGATGGGGTCTTGTTCATTCAGTAATTTTGTATACTCGTAAGCCATAAGAGTTAGACAGATCTTACTACCCTAACAAAATGTATGGATCTGTTTAAGAAACAAAATTTATTTCAAATAACATTTTAGTGGCACCAATCATTTTGGAGATAACCGCTATTATTGGTTGGAATATTTCTATATTTCGTCACTTTCAGTTGTTTCTCGAGATGTCATAGAAAGAGCATGGATTTAAATTTTTAAACATTTGATTATCGACTCTTCTTTTGTAGCGTATGTGTGTGCATTGTCGCGTCGGACACATTATTTTTTTTAATTTTTGAATCGATCAGCAGTACCATCCTTTACAGATCAGTGGTAAGACAAGATTACAGAAAAAGATCACGTAGGGGTAGGCTTACATAGCGCCCCATAACTACAATAGGTTGTAACACCAACATGACACGTAAGAGAAAGTCAATATTGGAGGTGTAAGACGCATCAGTCACTGGAGTCAGTAGAATCAGAGGCATCACCAAGAAGTAGATCCTGCAGTTGTCTCCTCTTCAAGCGTGTGGGATAGCGCGTACGGGCGTCGATGTTGTAGTGCACTGTTCCTGGAACGTCCTGCAGATGGGAAAAGAAACGGTAGGGGATTCTGCGAATGAAGTCGTGAAGAGGCGAGAGTCCCAGTTCGTGATGGAGCTGCTGATTACGAATAAACCATGGTGCATTAGTAGCAATACACATGAAGCGATTCTGAATAACCTGGAGACGACGTAGATAACATGTGTGGGCGGCTCCCCATACCTGACATGCATAAGTAGTAAGCGGACGAACGAGAGACTTGTAAAGTAACAAGGAACACTGTAATCCAAGACTGGAATGGCAATGAAACAAAGGCGATAGTTTTGAAAGCCACCCGGAGGCCAAGGATATGAGGCGATCGATGTGAGCGCGCCAGGTCAGTTGAGAGTCCAAAAGCACTCCAAGGTACTTAACCGGAGTAGTCGCAGGGAGCCAAGATATATCGGTGCTACAAAGACACAGCGGAGGGAGAGGAGAGTAGCGGAGAGAGTGGAGATTTTAGCCTCAGTTTTCTGAGGGTTCAATGAGATACACCAAGTGTGGAATCACTGAGTGAGACGATCCAAAGAGTGTTGTATTACTTGCTGTGCGTGCTGGAGATTAGAATGAGAATAGTATAGTACCGTGTCATCAGCGTAGAGGGCTAAAGAAGTCTGAGCCAAGTCAGGTATTATCAGAAGTGTGATATTGAACAGTGTCGGGGCCAAGATGGAACCCTGTGGGACGCCTGCGGTAATAGCACGTGGAGAGGAAAGAATTCCGCCAATACGCACTGAAAAGCTGCGTTCGGAGAGACGGACACGTTATTGCTGTGTGTAATGATATTGTTGAACTAATTACTTCGCTTGTAACTTTGAATTCTTGTCCGGCGCGGCATACTTTCCTCCAATTCCTAGTCAAGGGGGGTGAAGGCAAGTAGAGGGAAGATCCTCTTGTCTATAGTGTGAGTCTAGGAGTAGCGTCAATAGAACGTATGTCTTGAGAGCGGTGGTTTGTATGTAGCATGCATGGGGCTTCTCCCCCAGTGTTTGTCTGTAAGCTTTTGGGAACCTGTAGCTGCACCAAGGTAACTTTATAATAAACAAGAGTTAAATGTGAATTCATATTTATTGTTTATAAATATCCCACGTCCGCTTTATTTTTGTGCAGCAAGTTCCTTGTATCTCTTGGTTGCCACTGATGTTATGTTCCCCAATGTTTATGCCGGGGAAACTAAATTTAATATTTTAGCTGCAAATCTTTGGCCTCAACCCAGTGTATAACACTTTTTACCTGAAACAAAATATGTAATGAAACTTATTGCAAACATTCATAACGATACAACGGCATAAGATAAAATAATAAGCTTTTCCAATAATAGTTTGTAGAAGATATAAAAATAAATGATAGTGGACAGAGAAACGCATGTGAATGAAGTATTACATTGTTTTCTCCTCGTGAACTTGCAAAGAGTGGAATGTTGAAGCCAGCTTTTTGAAAATATGTGCATCGCTCAAACTTACTGTATCCCCGATGTACATTCGGAAAATTTAATACTGGCCGGCGTCCGAGAGACGGAATTCGAATTAATTGGGCACTTTCGTGAGCGCTCGGGACAGCTTTGTTCACAGAACTGCGTATATTCTTGTAGTAGTTATAATGGGGAACACAAATATCTATCGGGAAAAAATCCATCTGAGGGATTTCAAACTGACAGATGTTTCAACATTAAATATTTGTAATTAAAACACCTTTATTGAATCTGTGGTTTTCAAATGGAGTATGACTAAATCTCATTGCAATTCCACGCTCACTAAAACACTCTTAGCTCAGTGGTAGAGAGTTACTTACTGTTGATGAGGTTACAGTTTTAAATCTCCGTGGAGCTATTCAACTTCTTTTATCCTTTAATTTGAATACATAAGTAAAGCTTCAGTTTTTATGTATGTGGCGTTTATTTAGTAATCAGACATATCGGCAAGTAGCAACCATGACATTAATTTAGCGGTCGGAAGGAGGTTTCATACTCAGCCAACTTGATTTTATAACCATAAATTTCACCATTATTGTAATTATATTTGAATTAAAATAACTAACAAAAGCAGTATTATTTAACTATATTACAGTAAATCGAGTTGTGAAAAATAAGATAACAATCCATTACGTAGAATCAAAATTGAGCTGTTTGCGTAGAAGTTAAGCAGCTTAACCACTGCTCCACGCCAAACATGGTGTGAAGGTTGACCAGGGTTGTGGTTTGTCGTAGTTAGCCGAAGCGGCGCATTTAAGTTTACGGGTGTGAACCGCGCGCCCAGTCGAAGGGACTTTGAAAAACGTTGCCTGCTCAAAAGAAAAGACAGCCACTTTTAGTTTGACCGAGTGTATATGCAAGGAAATGTGTAATAAAAGCATTTCTATAAATGTTTATCTAGATTAACAAGAAGTAGAAAGAAGAAATAGCTTTTGTAAGAATATTTTACAGAACAGTGGTCGGAGAAAGTCATGTGAATGTAACACATCAGACTTTTAACTTTGATATATCCAATGTTTGCTTTGAATCACGTTCACATTCAACCCAATATTCTTACTTTCAAGCTCTGTGAAGGTTAGAGAACGATTCTAATTAAAGAAAAATGTTCCAATCCCAGCGAAATTGAACACGGGACCTCTGGTCTGAAAATCCAGAATACTGACCAGTCTTTTTTTGTGCGTTATTTCGCTTATGCTTTGTATTTTAAGTTGGTTTCTTATAAATTAAATTGTTTTAAAGCTAAAGGGAACAACGTTTACAATCAACAAAATTTATATTCCCTAAATTGGAAAAACGCATCTTTAAAATCTCGGACTGTAAGTGCGTTTTTGTGCCTATGAACAAAGAAATTTAAAACTAAATATCAAACTGTACGTATCAGCATTAAACTCCGGCATGTATAAGTAAAATAAATGTTATCATAACACGAATAATATATCATTAAATACATAATCATCGAGCAGTGTGGCCGTACGTGCAAGGCTCGCATTCGGGAGATCCGGGTTCGATTCCCCTCGCGTTGGCCACTCTGACCGCGGTTTATTTCGTCGTGTTTCCCCGAATCGGTAGGCGAAAGTTAGTTCACCTTCTACCTTGAATTTCATGACCCTCATTTCCTTCCATCTGTTTCAGGGTGTAGAACTAGGCAATGGTGGTTGGTGTGCTGCGGCACGACGATGGTGTTTGCGCTTTGGAAAGATTTTCCCTTGAACTTGGCGGGACTGCTGAGCCCCACTCCCCATGGGAGTGTCTCAATTATTACAGGGACCCCCAAATTGTGGTTGGCTAAGGAGGATGATGTCATGTTGGAATCGTTAAGGATCCTCCTTGCTAGCGCATATCATCGTTCGGATCTGGTCACCCTTCCGGTCTTCCCTTCATTCCTTCCTCCCAAGGGTCACATTGGGGCCAAGGGGCCACTATGGCCTACATGCGGTGCTGTGCTCCATTTACTGGAGATCCCTCCCCCGACTTCTCCTAAATACATAACCAACAATTTTGCTGGTTGTGTCTTTATCTAAGGGTATATTGTAAAATGCGTATTATGCATGATTGCACTCAATACATGGTCCCGTGTTCTAATTATCATTAACAAGTCTTAACCTACTAAATAACAAATTATAAGTCCTAGAGATACTTGCATGAGTATAAGAAAATACAGCAGAATTTGATAACTCGACACGTTTTGTACCTGGCACTGCAATCTGTAAAGTATTCAGAAGTCTCCTCAAACAATTACCTTTAGCCTTGTTTGTGTAAATGTGCAGTTTGAGGAATACAACCGAACCGGCAAGCACTTAAGCAATTGATTTCAGCTCCTTATTGGTAACGCCACTGTTGATAGTCATCACGCTCGAGTAAGTTGCGCGTTAAATCCTTTCACCTCTTCTGATTAATACTCTTCTGACACACTGGCTTATTCAGTCCCCTTGTGCTAGCGTGGCAGCCAAGGCGTTTGATAGGATTTTGCAGTTGCTCACCTCTCCGATAATGTGCCGGGTTTACCTACCCCGTCTTAAGCTGTTTTCCCAAGAATAAATTAAATTAACTCAAGTAAGAACAGTATTACGGGATAACGTTTTGACAATTACAAGTCTTCATGCATCAGACAGAAAGAGAAGTTCTACACAGTAAACAAATCTATTCGGACTTTTGCGTGAGTGTCTGTGTCTGCATTTTATCAATAATGACAATATCACAAAATATGGCATTTTAATTACAATCAGTTGAAGCATTAATGTAGGAAACAAAATAAAAATACAACGTTTATTGGCGGGAAATTTCTTGAAAAATTTCAATTTGTATTCATTAAAGATTGAATTTAAATGTAAAGCTTGGTATAGCCGTTTGAGCAATGTTATATATCTCTCCCTCCCTCACCATCTTTTTAATCTTTTGGATTCAGGGAGTCTCAAAATGTGTTTCTCGCGAAATCTCAACATGGAATCCAATAGTATACTTATCTGCTTTAGTAATATAAAAAAAATAAAAATATCTGTGTTGCACTCATATGACTTTCTCCAGTCACTCTTCCAATACATTCTCACAAAAAGTTAATCTTCTATCTACTTATTGCTAATCGAGATAAACCTTCATTACACGTTTATACATTTTGTATCGAGCGGAATTGCTCAGGATGTCCCGGGTTCGATCCCCGGCGACCGCTCAACCCCATGAGTTTTTTCGGGAGTGCTGAAGTGGTTTCTTTCATCCACTGAATTTCCTGTCCCTGCATTTCATTCCATTAATAATTTCATGCATCCTTCATCAGTTTGCTCTATTTTAAGGTTGGAAGTGTCGGTGATGGAGTTTCGATGGAGCGTGGCAGGGAAAAAGGATGCTCTCTGTGAACGTTTTCCGTCTCTCAGCCGATTGCCGGGGTTTAAGGACCCCATTGGACCCTATTTGGGGCGGGTCCCCGGTCTGTCTCTCCGATTGTCAGGTCGTCTATATCTGGAAACTGTAGGAATCCTATCATTATTGTGCCGTCACTGCTGGTTCCGGCTGCCCGGTGTCGCCTTTCACCTCAATACTCTCTCGTGGGGCGTCGTCGGTACACTATCCTCATTCCTGGATCGATGACAAATTCCTTCCGCTTCACAATTTACCAATACACATTTTTGTAGGTATAAGAACACAGAAAATGCTAAAGTGGTGGGTGCAAAGGCTTTGAAATTCCATACCTTTTGTATGATCGTATAACCGTGAGAAAGTATCTAAGTAACTTACCACTTGAAAAAATGTGTGTTTGAAAATTCAAACTATCTCGTAAATCGTTAAGGCTACAAAAACTTTTTGTGTGCTTTTTTTCTTCTTCTTTTTTGGACTTGGGCCCGTCTGGAAAAGCTTCGGTTGCACTGCAGCCTAAAGGTTTATTGTGGTAACCGCGTAATGATTACTGTCCATTCACTCTATTCCTGTGTCCCTCACCAGATTACACGGGTCCAATAGTGTGTTGGGGTAGTAGTCCTCTGGTCCCATAAAAATGATCCACCTATCCAGTAGTCTCTCCAAAGTTTTTTGCTATGAATGGCATTAGACTGATAGGTTTAGCTAGGTTTCCCCAGATCAACTATAAATACCACCTAATATGCCTCCAGTCTGATGGAATATGTCACACTGCCAAACGTGCTCTGAGAATTTTTATTAAGCCCTCTGCCAACAGTTCAAAGCCCTGTTGGGCCATGATAGGCATAATGACATCTCTGCCAGGGGATTTGTATGATTCAAATGAGAATACAGCCCATTTTAGTTTTTCACAACAGATTATCTTCTTAGGTTTTCGGTCGTCTGATTCTACCTTTCAAACCCTGTCCAACACACGGCTTGTGTGAAAGAACAATTATTTCCATATCTTCTTAGTTGCTTGCCAGTCTTCTTTCCTTGAAGTCCGGAAAGGTAATTCAAGTCCTAGATCGCCCCAGCCTCCAGGAGGCTCTGTTATATATTGTGAGCCGGGGAAACGAGTTCTTAGAAGTTCCTCCA
This sequence comes from Deroplatys truncata, assembly GCA_030765065.1. Classification (NCBI taxonomy): domain Eukaryota; kingdom Metazoa; phylum Arthropoda; class Insecta; order Mantodea; family Mantidae; genus Deroplatys; species Deroplatys truncata. The sequence continues at coordinate 210,581,288 of CM060978.1, read as the reverse complement.
TAGTTTCCTCAGCTGAGTTAAGTGAATCCTTCGTCACTGTTTTGAAGAGTTAAAATTGGGTTGACCCTCCCTTAGAGAGAATTCTTTGGAGTTTGGCACAGTCAGGAGTCTGTTCAATCTCCTCACAATGGCCCGTCTAAGAATCCCTAATAGCCTTCCTTTTATCTTTATCATATCGAGTTAAGGCCTTTCTGTATTCAGCCTATGAGCCTGACTATTTTGTTTTATTGAAGAGTCTTCTTACCTCTTTCCTCTTATGTGCTAAGTCATCCCTGCGCGAGCGTCTTAGCGCATGAGAACAGCCACTATTAAAGGCTTTAGTTATTGCCTCTTCAAAACGCCTAGGTGTTATCTCTAGGTCCGCATAGCTGTCTGCTTCAATATTAATTTTGCACAGCTTTAGAGCTAAGTTATTCTGTAGGAAGCGCAGTCAGTTTTCCTAGAATTTCTTTATGGCTCTAATTGTCAGGAAGAACCACGTAACTCAAAGCTTATAAGCATGCGGTATAAACAACTCACCTCATCAGATACATACGATGATTTTACAAAGTTACCAATATAATTGATAGCTATTGCTATGTCTAAAACTTCCTTCCTATTGACTGTGACAAAGCTTGGTCTGATTCGTACGTTCATTATATCTAAGTTGCTAGACATAATGAAACGGAAGAGACACTCACTTCCTTGGTTGATAGTAGTGCTTCCCCATGCAGCATGATGGGAGTTTGCATCACATCCAATGATGAGGTGGAAACCGTCCTTTATGCATCCGGCTACAACCCTTCCTTTGTGGCGGAGGTTCTGAATCTTATATGAAAGGTACGCTGATCCGAGTATAACCTCCGTCGGTATTTCAATTTTTTATTATTGTAGTTTAACTTCCGCCAGGTCTCCGGAGCAAAGATGCATACGCAACAATATCATTATTCCTTGTTTTACAAGGATACAGTCCAAGGAGGCTGGTTAATTCTGCTATAAACTAATTCTTCTCTTACCTCTTTCAAGCCTCTAAATTCCCGCTTGAAAAACCAAGGTTCTTGCATGAGGGCCACATCAAAACCCCGCATTCGCACACAAGCCGGCTGAAGCAGCCCTGCTAAGCTGAGGTTAATCTGTAGCACCTTCCTCTTGACCTGAAGTCTTCTCCTTCATCTTTTCCTTCAGGGATCGAAAGTCGAACCTTCCTTCCCCAGAAGACCTTGAAATTACCACTTTCCAGCATTTAAAGAGTCGCAGTCTAGTGATAAATCCAACGTTTGTTGAATTCAGTCATCTTGCGACTCATAAAATATCAATCGTCCGTATTGAGGCCTGCGTTTTGATTTTTCATCCCTAACATAACGGTTGGAATGTCAACAGTGGCAGGGACCCTAAAATTGCCCTTGGTCTCTTCGAAAGGTCCTTGGCGTCCACAACCTGCAACGCCATTCCGTGTCAAAAGTCCACAAACCCGGCAACAGCGGTGTGATCATACACCCAAGACGGTATTCTGTGCATTATCATCTCAGATTTACACTCTAGTGACCACTTTCCATGTTTTATTAGTATCTTAACACAAGATATGTGTTCCACACGTTTGCCTAGATGGCGCTTGTATCACCCCAACTGGAACCTTTACTCCTAATTACTATGAGTGCAACTGTGTGGAAGTTTTGGTTGAACATCTCACTGAGACTATTCTTTATGCTGCTGATTAATGTATTCCTCGGTCGACTGACCAGCCCCGTCGATTTCCGGCCCCTTGGTGGATCGATGAATGCCGAAAGGCGTGCTCTTGGGCTTTCCAGCGTCGCACTACACTGGATAATCTGATCCAGTACAAGAAAATGCGTGCCAAGTCTAGACAAATCATTAAGGCTAGCAAAAAGACATCATGAAGCAAGTTTGTAGCTTCATTTAATTGACATACACCTTCCTCTGTCGTTTGGGAGAAGTTATGGCGTATGGCCGGAAAATCGACCCACATACCAATTGCCGGCCTTAAAACAGCTGCTGGAGCTTTGTTGATGCATTTCACGTGGCTAACACGTTTGGCCGTGCTTTCGCTCAAATGTCTGGCTCAGATAATCATTCGCCTGAGTTCTTTCCTATTAAGACTCAAGTGGAATCTCAAGGTTTCTGGTTTCGTTCAGGAAGTCTTGAAGATTACAATCGCCTTTTTACCATAAAGGAGCTAGAGCACACTCTTTCATCTTGGCGACTATCAGTACCAGGACCACATCCACGTACAAATGTTGCAACAGCTCTCTCCTACACGAGGTGTATAATCGTGTTTGGGTTGATGCCAGTTTTCTAGAAACGTGGTGGGAGGTCACTGTCATACCCATTTTGAAAGTTGGAAAGGACCGTCATTTCCCGTCCAGCTGCTGTCCTATTTCCCTCAACAGGTGCATTTGCAAGGTGATGGAACCCACGATCAATGCACGGCTGGTATGGTGGTTGGAAACTCACAACCTGCTGACCAACACCCAATGCTGTTTTCGAAGACGCCGTTCAACAACGGACTACCTTGTGTCATTGTCGATACAGACCATTAACGGATTCATAAAGAATTGTCAAATCTGAACTTGAGAAGGTTTATGATACGTGTTGGCAGGGACACTATGTTCTCTACACGCCTAGAGCATACGTGGATGCTTATCACTGTTCGATCAGGAGTTTATGAAGGACCACGTTTTCCGAGTAAGGGTCGGCTCGTTTTTTCGAAACGTTTTGTTCAGGAGAACCTTGGGGATCGGTACTAAGCGTTACACTGTTCGCCATAGCGATCAGTTCTATCCCGAAATGTGTTCCTCCAAGGATATCGACATGCATATTCATAGAAGATTTTGTCGTTTATTGTACGTCTCTGCGTACGCAGTTTTTGGAAGCTGATGCAGCAATGCTTAGATAATCTCCAAGAATGGAGTTCTAAAAACGGCTCTCATTTCTAAACTGAGAAGTCAATCTGCGTGAACTTCTGGCGCCGTAGGAGACGATTACCACCTTTGCTCCGATTCGGTCCAGATTTACTACCATTCGCAGATTCGACAAGATTCCTGGGGTTAACGTTTGATAGGAAACGTAGCTGCTCATCGCACATAGCACAATCGAAAGCGCGATGTGACCGTTCTCTGAATATCTTGCTAATATTAAATGACAAATCTTAGGGAGCGAATCGAACTCTTTTGCTGCAAATGTATCGCGCACTGATCCGAACAAAAATAGACTATGGGTGTATCAATTATTCCTCAGCAGGACCATTTGTGCGGAGGAGATTAGACGCAGTCCAGAACCGGGTCATTCGAGTGGCTATAGGTGCTTTTCCTACTAGCCCAGTTAAGAGTGTTTATGTCGAATCGGCAGAATCTCCTCTGCGATATGACCGTGACGTCCTCTTAGGAATTTATGGCTGTGTACTTAAATGTATGCCTAAACATCCAATGTTATAGGAATATCTCCATTAATCCAAGTCCAGCCCGTGTTTGTTTCCGGGATCTTCTTAGAAAGCACGACATTGAAATGCTTAGAACGTTTGCTAAGAGGGAGAGGATGCCCCCCTTGGTTACGTGCGACATCTCACGTAGATCTTGGGATGACGGTATACCGGATGTCTGCGATGCCTACGTTTAGTATTCGCACCCGTTTTTTTTAGAATTTCTGTCCGGTTACAGTGACCGAATTTTGATCCACACCGATGGAAGCAAGTGCACCAACGGTGTTGATTGTGATTATGTTCATGGAACCGAACCCTATACACTCCGTTTTCATGATAGCACATCAATTTGTAGTGCAGATCTGCATGCCATTTACCGAGCTGTTTTGTATGTGCGCCGTCGAAAATTTGGAGACTGTTTAATTTTGAGTGATTCTCCTAGTGCACTTCAGAGCCTTCGTGAGCTGTACAACTACCATCCCATTGTTCAGTGAACCCATGATGTCCACTATGTTTTATTCGCTTCTGGCAATAATGTGGAGTGTGCTTGGATATCTGGTCACGTTAGCTTGCCTGGAAATGTACTTGCTGATTTGGCAGCGAAGGCGGCAATCACAGAATCCAGCGTTACAGTACCTCGGGTAAGGTTGGAAGACTTTAGTCTTGTTGTGCGGAGAGCAGTGCTGTCGTGCTGGCGCGAGGAGTGGTTAGCTTAGATTGGTGAAGGGCATTCCGATAAACTGGATAACTTCCTCTCGCGTATCTCATTGTGAGGAGGTGATTTTGGCTCGGTTGCGTATTCGCCACTGCAATTTTACCCAGAGTTATGTTTTTAAGCATGACCCTTCTCTTACTTGTTGGCTTTGTAGCGAAGGTCTATAGGTCCGTCACGTGTTGCTAGAATGTATTGCTCTGGCACTTCTTCGGTACGCTCTGACATGCCGGCCAGTGTTGTAGATCTCTTAGCGGATGATAAACAAGCGGTTGATAGGATTTTTAATTTTTTGTCAAAGGTAAATTTACAGCGGCCTTAGTCATCATAATAGCAGGTGTTTCATACTGCTCGGTTTTGTTTTATATATTTATTTATATTTATCCATGACTTGTGCTATGATTTTTATATTGATATTTATCTCCGGCTTATGCTTTGATTTACATATATGCATGTTTATCTCTGGCCTTTGGTATGATATTTTGCACTGAGCTTTATCTCTGAACTTTGCCATAATCCGTTTTACAAGAGCGTAAGGACTTAGCAGTTGAATGCCGTTAAACAAAAAATAAAAAAAATAAATAAATAACAGATCCACATTTTTATGTGCAAACACTTTGTGTATCTCTTTAGGTTAACCAATTAGACAACAGCAATTCAGAATAAAGAGCATTTCATAAGCTATTCGCAGAAAATTCAAGACATACGATGCATTTGTAATACTAATATCCTGAACATATTTTATATTGATAAAAATAGTCAGGACCCTATTTGAGAAAATAAAAAATAACGAACGGTGGTGTTGAGATATTTTGTTGAAAATCTTTGTGTCGCATCCTTGGAAGATGATGAACCTAAGTATCAAGTTTGGTATTTAACCAGCTCTGTATTTTAATTATGCTGTACACAGACGCGCGCGCACACACACAGACATTTTTTCTGAAAATGCTTTATTTCATTTCAGGGGAGCTCAAAACTGTATTTCCAGTGATATCTCCATATCGAATTTTTGGGTGGTAAGTAGTAGTGAAAGAGGTAACAAGTAAACGGTGATAGGGATCGAACACGACTCGCTGCTTGTATTACAGTGTTTCTTTTACACTACTGGTAACTTCATTGAACAAACCAAATATAAAACTACCCCCAAAAATAATATAAATGATGACGAAAACATCACAGAATCACAATTGCGGCACCACATGTGAATGTGCGGGACTAGGTAACTTCAGAACGGTTATGGGCAAGACAAGCAGCTGTACATTGGTTGCCTATGTAAGTACCGTTTACACCATTCCACGTGTTCAATTGCTCTCCTAATACAATGGGGAAGCAGGTGAAGACAGCATTTTATTTTATGTTACAGATAGAATCCTGAAAATTGGGTGCACTTCAATGGAAAAATAGTGAGCCATTTTCTAGGTCAACCCTTCTTCCGTTGGGTTTCCACGTTTATCTAACACTCGACTCTACCCAGCCCTTATCAGTGCTCTCTTGTGAGGTTGCACACAAATTGCAGGACACAAACATGAACTAATGAGCAATGTTACATTCGGGGTGAAACGAAAGATGTTCAGATATAGCCTCTCTTAATGAATTCTATTCTGATTCGTACAAACAACTAGACGCAGGCTAGCCCAATGTGATACGACTAGCAAATGACATTGTAGAGGGAGGAGTGGGTAAGAAATGAGTTACGTGTAGCGTTAATAACTACTGATGTCAGGCGTACCTTCTGAAGTAGTTATGAAAATGAAATCGAAATCATCGCCTATTGGTGGAGACAATATCCAGAAAGAGTATTCTTTATTTATTTGTCAATTTGAATAAGTACTTTGGTCCATTCGTGTTATTATTATTATTATTATTATTATTATTATTATTATTATTATTATTAGTTGATGACACTAATGTGACCTGGTAGTGAAAAAGCATCGTTAAATAATCTTCTGGAAATTTCCCTTCTCCCCATCTCCAGATCATTCTAGAATGTAAATACGCGTTGGTGAGTACGTTTCAGATACAATATCAAGTGCAGTTCTACAAGTGAGTTTGTGACGACAGTGCGATATAGAGTGAGTGTTGCTTCCGCAAGAGACTAGAGACGTCTTGTGACATCATTATAATTATTGCTAACTTAACGGTAATGAACTAGCAAAAACGTAGACTACACAATGACAGTAATACTCTCCGCCCATCTTTTGCTAACTTGGTAATCAAATGGTTAAAATCATGCAAAAGATGAGAACATTTACGTTTGGAGAGGACGGATCTACATCTTTCCGTGTAATTTTACATGGCCCTAATCTTATGTGAGCCTCCCTATTTTTACTTTATCTACTACGTATAGTAAGTAAGGGAAGTATTGTATTACACACAAAAATTCAATACCGAGATTTCACCGGAAATACATGTTTTGAGACCGCCTGAATCCAAAAAAAACATTTTTGGAAACAGGTCCGTGTGTCTGTCTGTGAACAGCATAACTCAGAAACAAACAGCCCGATAAACACAAACTTGGTATTTAGGTTCCGTATCTTCCAGAGATGCGACACGAAGGTTTTCAAGAAAATCCCCCCACCCTAGATTACCCTTTACATGGCAGATTTTTCGAAAATTTTAATTTTCTCAAAAAAGGCTGTAACGATTTTGATTAATTTATGTCATATACATTTTTTTGTTGAGTGAACCATTTTCGAGATATTGCTTGTTATTCCCTTAAATTTTTCAATACTTATTTTCTCAAATGGGAATTCGTTATTCATTTTTTTGCCTTAAATATGCAAAGGTATTAATCTGTGGGAAAGGGAATGGTGCTGCACCTAGCAACCGGATATTAAGAGATATGTGTATGTTGAAAGGCTACTATATTTCTATATTGCCCTTGTAAATATATATTCCCCTTACATCTACAAGAAAATTAGCAATAAGATAGAGTCTGCAAATGTTTATCTGGATTAACATGAAGTAGATGGAGAATAAGCGTTTGTAAAAATAGTTTGTACAAGATTAGAGAAAGTCATGTGAGTGTAACACATCAGATTTTTTGTACACAATTGTACTTATTCGCGATTCCAAAGAAGACAAACCTTTATAAACTTCAATATTTAAGTTTTGAAATTAGAATGTGAAGTAGGTGTTGTTGGAGTTGTTTGTTATTAGCTCCACGTTTGGACGTCAATTTGAAGAAGATTGGTTGTTATCGTATGAAAGCCAATTTAAAGTAGAATTGTTCTTTACATTGTTTGCTGCTACGTATGAAAAGCCGATTTTAAATAGGAGCTGTATTATAGTTCAACTGTGGGGAGCCGAACACTTGAAGTAGTTACAATCTCACGTATGTTAAACAGTTTCCGGTAGCCTTTGCCCCAGGTTAAAAAAATATTAACTTTGTTATTAACTGCTTCTTTAAATATTTATGTTTGCCTCGGCTGCGTCAGTATTATTGTTAGAGACATGTTTCTCTTAGGCAGGGTTTTGGTAGACTAAGAATGTAGCTTACACAGAGTTTAAGTTGTTTTATTAATCCTGGACACAAATTAAATAGCATTTCACTGATATAGAGAGCTGTGATATTCTTTTATTTAATGCTTACACTTTTTTAACACGTATACTTATTTTTCGTCTAACACGAATACGTATTATATTTCTCTAGAGGACGCATCACGCAGGTCTGCAGGCAATTGAACCGATTTCAACCGACTAAACCTAATATCTCTGTATTTCAACTCTCTGTTTGGCTAATCCTACTCCAATAGAATACATGCATTTAACTAAAGCTTTTCCTGGCTGTTGGTTGGCTATTTTTTTAAACTGTCTCAAAATTTACATTTTTGTTACTCTAATAATGACTAGTAGGATTTAAACTCTCAAACTCATTATTGCCTCAACGTTACCTCATTGTTACCTCATTGTTAGCAACTTTAAACTTATTATTCTCACAGCTTCTACATTATTAAATTACGTAATGTATTCACATAACATTATTGAACATGTTTACAATAATATAAGCATATGCAATGACTGTTACATACATTTTACAAATTATTACATACATGTTGCTTCAAGGTGGGCTGTTATTGAATTTACATATTATATAATTAGACTGAAATTATTTAAGTGTTAAAAATACTGCCTCAAATGTTCCTTTTTAATTCTTGTTGTATGTTAAAAATAAAACATTTGTCTAAACATTTAAATGAATATACTGAAAATGAATGCAAAGCAAAAATGGTAAATATTTCAGTTTCATCTCACTAATTGTTTTAAAAATATACTTTGCAAGTATATTAAATATGTCATAAAACCTAATTACATGATGAATGCCACATTATTACAATAAGATGATAAAAATACAGAAGCAAAACCTCTGCTTCTTTTAGTACACTTTTGTGTCTAACTGAAAAAAAGCTTGAATGTGTAGTTTAATGTTTAAAGAAGTGGACTGAGATTCAGACTCATAAAGTACTTTAAATTTAAAACAGGAATAAAACCATGTAAATATTTATGTTCGTAAATTAATATAAAAAACCACAGAGTTAACGATGTTTTAGCTGATAAAAGTAGGGACTCCCAAGATTTCTGAGAATACTAATCATGCCTCACACTTTTCATTTTTGACCAAAAAAGCTCAAATCAAATATTTTTACTGAAAGAACCTTTGTTTCACTTTAGTCTCCCCTTGATATATCAATGGTAACACATTTTCAAGGGCTTCCTTTTCCAATGGAAGAAGCCATACTTGCAGCGCTGCTATTTGCAAACGCAATATTCTCCTGGCGTCGCTACTGACGTTGATAGACCATGCTAGCGTCAAGTCAATAGCACTGTAAAATAAAATAGAGAAGAAGGTAAGGCATTCCATCTTTTTTCGAATAGGGATACCTCATGACTTTACACACATTTTTCAGGAGCTTTATTTTATGTGGCAGGGCGAACACACCAGCAAGGAATTCCATAGTAGATATTGGAAGCGTTACATTCCTTATTACAACGCATATTTCCTTGTCATTCTCCTAGTTTTTCTTTTGGCGCTAACTTTATAACAATGTTGCTCCAGGGTACGAATTTAAGAAAATCACTGTTACACACATGAACTCTGGCATTGTGATGTAAATTAACAACTTTACGATTAAATATCAATACTATTTGCAACGTTTGTGCTTGTCTCCGTAGTTAATCTGATATTGCTGTTGCTACAACCCTTTTCTGATTCACCATTCCTTCCAAGAGATCAGTTAGTAAGCATATCCTCCTTCAATAACACAGGCAAATGTTTTTCCTCTTTTTGTATATTTTACTTCGTGGATTCCATCATGCCAGGTTTTACAGTTTTATTGAGAGTTAATTTGTGTCCAGGGAAAATACACATTTGTTTTGTATAAATAATGGAAAATTAAAAATTCAATTTCAATAAACTCTGTTGTCTGTTTGTGCTCATATTATACTATTAACTAAACATTTTAAAGTAAAATATCGTTGTATATAATGGAAAATTGCCTTGTTTTTCTTTTAGTTTGAGTATTTCATGAAATAAATACAAGCAATTTTGCAAGCAGATATATTTCGATTAATTTCTATTTAATTCTTTAAACAAACGTTTTGTATTATAATCATACGAATTTTCGACCCATATAATATGATTTTATACCTACTCTATATATTATTGGTAAAAAATAACTTGTTTTTCTACTTAAAGTTAATCATGATAAATACCTTCTGAATTGGTTTCAACACGCATTTTTTAACTACATAGAAGTATACAGGGTGGACTATTTAAGTAGAGAGTGTACAATATCTCCAAAAATAAGCGTTATAGAAAGAAATTTCTTTAATAAAAGTTGCTTGATATTGAGGCAGTAAACACTTGAATAATGCTAATTAAATTATATAATATGTAAATTCCATAACAGCCCGCCTTGAAGCAATATGTATGTAATAATTTTTAAAATGTATGTAACAGTCATTGTATATGCTTATATTATTTTAAACATGTTTAATAATGTTATATGAATGCATTATGTAATTTAATAATGTCAGAGTTGTGAGAATAATAAGTTTAAAGTTCCTAACAATAAGGTAGCCATGAGGTAATCTTGAAGCAATAATAAGTTTGAGAGTTTAAATGCTACTAGTCATGATTAGAGCAACGATAATGTAAGTTTTGTGACAGTTTAAAAATAGCCAATCAACAGCTAGAAAAAACTTTAATAAAAATGCAGATATTCTATTGGACTAGGACTAGCCAATCAGGGACTTGAAAAACAGAAGTTTACGGGTTTGGACGGTTGAAATATGTTCAGTTGCCTGCAGACCTTGGTAGTGACCGGATGGAAGATGTGTTCTCTAAAGAAATATTACGTATTCGTGTGAATCGTAAAATTAAATATACGCGTTAACGAAGCACAAGTTTTAAATCAAAGAATCTCACGCTCTTAATATCAGTGTAGTGCTATTTAATTTGTGCAAGAATTAATAAAAAGAAGTGAATTTAAACTTGAAATCTGTGTAAGCCTACATTCTTGTCGTACCACGCCCTGCCTAAGAGATACGTGTCTCTAAAACAATACTGACGTAGCCGAGGCAAAAACAAACATTAATAATGTCTATAGAAGCAGTTTAATAACAAAGTTAAATATTTTTTTTAAACTTGGAGCGTAACAATAAAATATACATCTTCAAATCGGCTTTTCATTCGTAGCAGTATATTACGTAACAAACAATCTACTTCAAATTAACGCCCAAAGCGTGGTGCAAACTTCAACAACAGAACACTTTCTCAAATTGGTTCATCCAAGTGTGGAAATAAATAAATAAACAACGTAAAGACAATACTACTTCAAGTTTGGCTCCCATACGTGGGGCACATCATATCCTACTTCAAGTTGACTTCCCAAGCGTGTGGCTAACAACAACAGTAAAACTTCAACAACAATAAATTACAACAGTTGAGGAACAATATCTTCTTCAATATTATGGGGGAAAGTAAATGCTGTCAATCGTGTTTTGTTTGGAGAACGTTATGACAGTCATTTTAGCGTCAATTTAATTTTTTTTTAAATAAGAACCTACAATTAGGGTCAAATTAATTTGATGACCATTACAGCGCCCTCCAAATAAAACACAACTAAGGGCATTTAATTTCCCCCATAATATCAAGCAAATTTTATTCAAGACATTTCTTTCTACGCCACTTAGTTTTAGAGATATTGTACAGTCTCAAGTTAAATGGTCCTCCCTGTATATAACGCCAATACGATCATCAAATGTTTAAAAAGAAGCTAGCTGTAAGTATGCTGAACTTGATATTTTGAATACCCTTTGCGGCCTGGTGAGAAACAAAAGAACGGACATAACATTTCAAAAGTGTAACTTTCAACAGTAGAAAACTTTGACCAACAGCAGGAAATATCTTTTGAGCGACTAAAACTATAAACATAGGTATTGCATATTTTAAAATTTTATATACTTTTCTGCAGTATGTTTTACTTTCCTTCTTAAGGTTTCATCATTAAAAAGATTATTATATTAGAGCAAAAATAGTAAAATAGTTAACCTGTGTGCTGATTGCATCCACCATTTTGACATAATGAATATTATTAATAATACGATTATTAGTGATAAAGATGTTTGCTAAACAACGTAACATTATGATATTAAAAATTATAACATAAAATGATTGCAAACTTTTAAGAGCATTAATGGCTGAAATTCTTTTTTCTTTTTTTTTCTCCATCCTCTTTGCTTAGAGGTTTTACCTTTTGGATTACAGCAATCTCTTGTAATTGGTATTAATTTACTCAAGTGTAATTAGTATACTTTTAATTTTATTGTTTCAGAACCATTAAAGGCTTTTAAATAACCATGAGCTATATGCCTGAAAAATGTTATGCATATTTAACAAGCGTATAATTTAACAGCAGAGTAATATTTTTGAATACTGGTGAATGAAGGATAAAAAGAATTTTATCCAGTGCATTGAAAGGTACTAATATTAGTATCTAGATGGCATACATTATTTTTAATTATGAAAGCATTTACTTTATACAAAATGTGGCTCGATAGATTTTGACCTTAGCCTTCAGAATATGCAATAAATATTTCAGGTTTCAAGCATAAAAGTAGCATTTAAATGCGAGTAAACGTAGTAAAAAAAATCTGATGTGTTACACTCACATAACTTTCTCTACTCTTGTACAATCTAATTTTACAAACGCCTATTCTCCATATGCTTCATGTTAATCGAGATATCGAGATGTCAATCTTATTGGTAATTTTCTTGTAGATGCAAGGGGAATATGGTAGCTTTTAAGCGATAGTCAAATATTTTAACGCTGGTTGCTATGTGGCGAATTCCATTCTCTTTGCATGTTCAGGACATAAAAAAATGAATAACGAATTTGATAAAAAGTATAAGTATTGGAAAATTTAAGGAAATAACAAGCAATATCTCGAAAACGGTTCACTCAACAAAAGAAACGTATATGACATAAGTTGTGTATTTTAACGCGATCTACATTTTTTGTGTAGTAAAATTTTGTCTATCTCTTATGGTTTACCAGTTATGCAAAAGTCGTTCACAATGAAGAATATTTTTGGAGACATTCCCAGAAAATTCGAGATATACATTTTATTTGTCATGACAATATCTTAAACATATGATATTTTAATCAAAATCGTTAGAGCCGTTTTTGAGAAAATTAAAATTTTCGAAAAATGTTCCATGTAAAGGGTAGTCTGGGGTGGGGGGATTTTCTTGAAAACCTTTGTGTCGCATCTCTGGAAGATACTGAACCTAAATACCAAGTTTGGTGCTTATCCGACTGTTCGTTTTTGAGTTATGCTGTTCACAGACACACACACACACAGACACACACACAGACACACAGACACACACACAGACACACACACGGACATGTTTCCAAAAATGCTTTTTTTGGATTCAGGAGGTCTCAAAACATGTATTTCCGGTGAAATCTCGGTATCGAATTTTTGGGTGGAATGCAATACTTCCCCTACTTACTATACGTAGTAGAGAAAGTAATAAAAGCGTAGAAATATGACTGACTCCTTTAATGTACGGAAGAATTTAAACGTGCTGTGATTAAAGGTAGCTCGCAGGGCTCTGAAATTTAGCAACTTATAGATAGATCTAAGATTACAAAATGATTCTTCTATGAAACATTACCACAATTTCAGTAATGACACCCATAAATTACCCAATGTTTGCTCCAGCAAAAGAGTAATATTATGTCCTCTTAAAATAAATCAGAGAGCTCAGGGTAAAAGGGCAAGGTATAGAAGGGACCTCAAAAATATACAGAGTGATACGTTTGAGATGTAACAAAAGTAAAACGTTGTATATAAGAGGATAATGCACACATCCCTGAGCAGTTTGCTGTATTATAAACAGAAAATATGGAAGTTAACAAAGAGTGATGTGTCAGACTTCATCCGCATGGCATAGCAGGGCTAGAAGACAAAATGGTGGTCATGACACAACAACCCACTCAGTGTGCTGTACGTTATGTGAAATGTGCCGTATAAGATGTATGGGTTCTCGGTTTCCCAAATAATGCAGTTACACTTGTTGACTCGGACACTCACATAAAATGTGGCTTTGTCCATGAACATCCATCGATTTGCCACTGATCGTCCGCACACATCACGACAGTAAACTAGAGATGTGATTCTAATTACCCTGTGTCAGAGCTGCTTTCGCTGAACATGGATGGAAACATCTTAGGATACTGTCCAATAATCCTCTCAACACGTTGCTTATGACATATTCTGCTCTGATAATAAGTAATGGAGAGACTTCCATAGAATTCCACTATTTTGGGAAAAGTTTGAAACATCACTCAGTGTTAACTTCCATTCTTTCCGCTTATTTTACATCAAACTGCTCAGAGATGTGTTTATTAACCTCTTATATATAACGTTTTACTTTTCTGACATCTGAAATGCGTCACCCTATATACTTCAGCTGAGCTATCAGTATGGAATTATTGGGTCGAATGCGATACTTCCTCGGCTTTAGGTAAGCGTAGGAGAAAGTAAAAATCCAAACACTGTATGCATCCGATCTGTAACTATTTTCATGACCAGGTAGTAAGCAAATCAAGTGGAAATTACGTGCTACGCCAGATGAGCTTGCTTTTGCATGTGCCGCTGAATAGCACGGTGAGTTGCACATATTACAGTTTCCTGATGAACGGCCGCCAAGTCCATTGTGAGGATGTACAGGTATATCCATGACTTAATGAAACCGTGGTGCCCTTCAGATTGCTGGTAATGATGCTTATTTCTCTCAAAGAATAGTATACTTCTTTATACTAAGCAAAACGCTCAAGTGAGGTGGCCAAGGCAGAAGTTTAGGAAGAATTATATACAGTAAAACGCTGCTTAACTGAATCCCAACTTAACCGGAAAGGCGGAGGAGAGAGAAAAAAAGTAAGAACAAATGAACTAAGAAATCTGATGCATTACATTCCCATCACATTCCCTACCCTCTACCTTTATTAACGGGGAATAAAAACTACTCTTACGAAAGCTTATTTTTCTGTCTACTTCATTTTAATCGAGATAAACATTACACATTTCGTTGTAAATGCAAAGAAAATTGCGATGGTCAAATGTTTAAGAACTGGACGCTATATGCTGCCTCTTACGATGCAATCGCGAGAAACTGAATGTGACTAGGACTTTAAATGAATGACCAAGTATTGAACAATTCGAACCATTAATATCGGACGCTTCGGAAACGGCTGATGCCACAACAAAGGTTATTTGAAATAAATTTGAAGATACTTACATTTTTGTGTATTAAGTTTTCGTCTATCGCTTAACGTTTACCGCTTAAGCGATAGACAGACTATACAAAATTATGCAAGATTATACACAATTCCTTCCGAAAGAAGAGGACTTCACAGACTATTCCCAGAAAATTCAAGATATTCATTTTATTTTCATGAATGAACATCTACAGGTATAATGCTCATGAAGCGATGAGGTAATATAATTGCTCGCAAGCGTTGCAAGATGAAATTTCAGAAAGAATTACTGATTTTACGAAAATCTTTTATTCAGGAGAACCTCAAAACATGTATTTCTAGTAAAATCTCGATATCGAATTTTTTATTGGAAAGCAATAGTTCCTATGCTAATAGATAAAGTAAAATATAAGTATTATAAATAGTAATTAAAGACCAAATTGAATTAACCGTCATTGACATGTCTGAGAAAACAGAATTGGCCATCGCTCGACAACACCTGGACAACGACTATTATGTAACTAAGCATTATCAAATTATCATTTCAACCAATTACAAATTAACATCGTTATAACTTCATATGAGAATCCATCTTTATACAGGGTGAATCCCTAAAACTTGCACCGCAGTTATTTCCGAAATGAAAACTGCTATTGATGTGTAGTTTTCACAGCATTGATTGGTAGTCTATAAACAGTTTTTAATAATACTGAGAAAGTGTATTTTTTGGGCAAAAATACAATTTTTAAATGGAACAAGCCTAGTTACATCAACAGAATAACGGCAGGGTAAATTAGAATGCCAATGGTCTTTGTTCCAGGATTCTAGTGCAAGTGGTTTACGAGAAATCGTATTTTGAAAAGTTTCCACCCCGCAATTGTCTGTCCCATTCAACCTGCTTTGTTGCTAGGTACGATGTTGTTAGGTTTGTTTGCATTATGTTTTCTGTTCATTGATTGCATTGCGACCTTCTGGTCAGTTCAAGCGGTAAGTCGTGAGTGGAAGATGGGGTTTACTAATGCAGAAAAAGCCGATATGCTCATGGTGTATGGAGAGTGTAGGAAGAATGCAGTTCGTTCCTGTACGGTGTATGCGGAAACATATCCCAACAGACGTCAATCATCTCGGCAATTATTTATTAACCTCTTCAACCAATTACGTGAAAGTGGTACTGCAACTCCTAGAAAACGTAACAGAAACAAACAAGTGATTGTAGAAGAGGCAGAAATTAATGTTTTTGCTGCCGTTGCTGTAGATCCGCAAATTAGTTCCCACATAATCGTACGTGGAAGTAGCATAAGTCAGGCAATTAGTGTACTGCGCATCTATCTCCATCGACATAGGTTCCATCCCTATCACATCTCTCTCCATCAAGAGCTGCATGGAAACGATTTTGAAAATCGAGTTAACTTTTGTACATGGGCATTCCAGATTCATCATGTATCTTGTTTAGTGACGAGACAACATTTACTAATCATGGCCAGGTAAGCCGCAGAAACATGCACTATTGGTCTGCTGACAATCCCCGTTGGCTTCCTCAGGTGGAACGTTAGCGACCATGGAGTTTAAACGTGTGATGTGGGATAGTGAACCATCAGCTCATAGACACTTTGTTTATAGAAGGAGCAATGAACTCGCACAAGGATCGCAGCCTCCTAACAGACCATCTGCCACAGATGCTAGAAGACGTTCCTTTGCAGACTAGGAGGAACCTGTGCTACCAACATGATGGGTGTCCAGCCCATAGTGCATGAAGTACTACAGCTTGTCTTAACGGATTGTTTCCAAATCGTTGGAATGGACGAAGAGGAGCTGTACCTTGGCCGGCTCGTTCACCGGATCTGACCCCTTAGGTTTTTTTCTGTTGGGAAGGCTGAAAGACACTGTCTACAAGGATGTACCAACTACACTAGACGATATGAAATGATGTATTACTGCTGCCTGCTCTGAAATTCCCGCTGAAATGCTAGAACGTGTGCAGCAGCAGTCTTTCCATAGCAGACTGGAAGCGTGTATTGAAACTGCCGGTGGTCATTTTGAACACAACCTTTGAAGGGCTATGTTCTCTTTACTTGTAAAAACTCACAGAAGTATTGTACTTCCCTTTCGTTTTTCTTTAGTTTACCACAGGATGTACACGTGTCGGTGCGTAAAGGTTTCAAAATAAGATTTCTCGTAAACCACTTGCACTAGAATCTTGCAACAAACGCCACTGGCATTCTAATTTACCCTAACTTTATTCTGTTAATGCAACTAAGCATTGTTCCATTTAAAATTGTATGTTTGCTCAAAAAATACACTTTCTCAGTATTATTAAAATCTATCTATAGGATAAATGTAAGAGACCCTGACTACCAATCAATGCTGTGAAAACTGCACATCAATAGCACTTTCCATTTCCGAAATATTTGCGGTGCATGTTTTAGGTGATTCACCCTGTATATGCATTTTATTTCAAACGAAAAATGCATTTAACTCTCCAATGTCCTGAAATTTATTTGGTGGTTGCTTAATACACAACTTCGAATGATCATCTCAGCCGGAAAATTCAACCCAGCGGAATTGAACCTGGGTCTGCTGTGACAATGTTGCCACTACAACATCCTATTCTTTGCAGTAAGAGATAAATACTTAATACTCGTTTTGTTCTCAAGATTTTCCATACATGATTTTCTCCTGTGTTCCGTATGCTTCTGAAACTTCAGAATACACACAAAGCACAACTTTGAAGCAAAGGACGAAGGATGTCGTGCAGAGACAATCCTCTGCGCACAACAAAATTATGAAGAGCTGTACTAACTAGTCCTGCTACGTCAGGCGTTCTGCTCATCATGCGACACGTGAATTATTCACTTTGAAGGAACACATCACAGCAAGACACATCAAAGCGCAAGGAACGGATTAAACAACAAAAGATTTTCGTTCCCGCGGGACCGTTAAAATGAGGGTACAGATGCGGTCCTTGTGCGCTGGCTTTTGTTTTGACTGGGTTCTTTTGCTAATTGTTTTCCTTTCTTTTTTTCTTGCGACTAGCCCGAACAGTTTTCGTTTTACCAAAACCTGTTATCTGAGAATGTGTTCACTCCCAGAAAAAAATGTCTGCGAACTTGAAGGCAACTAGGCATCTTACGTAGGAAGGCATGCACTTACCAAGCGAGATGACTTCGGCGCTTAATCTGTGGCCTTCATTCGGGAAGTCCTGGGATGGATCCCTGGCGACCTCCCACTCTGGCCCATGGGTTTTTCGTGGCTTCCCCGGGTCACCAGGAAAATGCTGGGAAATCATTTTCTACCACGACTCTTCTTCCTCTCATTTCCTGTACACATCGTCTTCCTTGTCATCTGTTTCAGGGTTGTAGGACCAGGCGACGTTGTTCGGCGGGTAGTGACTGGGTGGTGACTTGCGTTCTGTAGAGGTTTCTTCCCTGGCATCGCTGTGGTACCGCTCAGTTAGGGCTCTCCTCAGCGTGGGACTCCGCTCCGGGGGACCCTAGAGGTTGGTGGTTTGCGGGCAGTGCTGTATCGGATGCGTTCTATCTGGAAATGCGAGGGACCCCGTCCATGCTTGTGCCCGTCGGAATCCGGATCTGGTCGTCCTTCGTGTCTCTTCCCTCATCCTTACCTCCCAGGGCTCACGTTGGAAGCATAAAGGACTGGTCTTTAAGGCATGAACTTGTACGGGAAATATGCATATATATAAAACCAATTTCAGCAAAACAAGAAGTCAATAAGAGAAGAAAATTGTTCAGAAAAACACCTGAGACATGCCAGGTGATTCGGAGGAAAATTGAGAAAATAAGTGTCATGTTGTTAGCTAAAATGCATAAGCAAGCATACTCTCACAACATTTTCACCGCGATAAAGTTACTGCAACACTCACACTACATTTTAGGCGAGGACGTTCCTGCGACACTCTCAACATTTTCGGTGAGGAATTCGTTGCGACACTCAACATTTTCGGCGAGGGGCTTTCTGCGACACTCTCAACCTTTTCGGCGAGGAAGTTGCTGCGACACTCAACATTTTCGGCGAGGAAGTTGCTGCGACACTCTCAACATTTTCGGTGATGAAGTTGCTGCGACACTCTCAACATTTTCGGCAAGGAAGTTGCTGCGACACTCTCAATATTTTCAGTAATGAAGTTGCTGCGACACTCTCAACATTTTCGGTGATGAAGTTGCTGCGACACTCTCAACATTTTCGGTGATGAAGTTGCTGCGACACTCTCAACATTTTCGGTGATGAAGTTGCTGCGAGACTCTCAACATTTTCGGTGATGAAGTTGCTGCGACACTCTCAACATTTTCGGTGATGAAGTTGCTGCGAGACTCTCAATATTTTCGGTGATGAAGTTGCTGCGAGACTCTCAATATTTTTGGTGATGAAGTTGCTGCGACGCTCTCATAATATTTTCGAAGCGAGGAAGTTGCCAAGGAAAATAAGTTCGCAGCGGATATCCAGTAGCCAGGTCGTGCCTCAAAGGGATGTTCACATGCGTGAACAAGGCAACCACACAAATACTCGGTATTCGCGACAACTCAGAAAGGTACAAATTCGCAGTGTGCAAATAATATTGTGGCGAGCGAGAAATGGGACCTGGAACACAATAAAGTTATCGTTCAACATTAAGGTTGTTATCGTTCATACATGATAGGCAAGATCACCGGAATCACCGCATCTTGAACCTTACTCAAGACTTTCATGTCTCACAATTAACCTGGCTGTATAGACGAGGAGGACAAATGTCTCCATATCCCACCTTATCCCTTCTCCACCCACACTTCAAAAACATATACACACTATGTGACTGTATCTGTTACCTCTTACGTGTAACAGTTGCAGTATTGATGGCCCATTATTGCAATATAAATTGTGCACAATTATCATATAATGACACTTAAAATCATTAAATTTAATGTCAGTAATTTATTCTAGTTTCGTTATTACTTAGTGCTGCAGTATTATGTACTGAGCTGCCAATATGTATCTTCACTAGTCGCAATGGGTTTGCACCTCAACTAAGGATCTCACGGCGGCTGCGAAATTGGCCTGGAGTCGCCAGTTTGCATTATGCTAAGCTGGTTACACAGCTGACTTTGTTTGTTAATGTTGTTATAAATGCGCATTAGCTTGTCGCGTTCTTGAGTAATTTATTGGGAAATTCATAGTTACCGCTTTCCAAAACCGCACTTCAGCACATTGGAAATAAATTCCAAGCAAGTCGTGGTTCCAGGAAAACGGTAGCGTGAAAAAATACAACATTCACTATTGGTGTTAGTAAATTTCAAAATTCTTTAAATAAAAGTGCAGTACGGTGTACAATTCGCACTAGACGCATAATCGAACCGAATTTTTACTAATAGATGACCCTTGTAAATGAAATTTTAATTCCATGTTTTAAGCAGGTGTGTGAAGAAGAGAAATCATATGTTTGATCTCAAGAAAAGTAGGCCACTATTTTATTTATTTATTTACTTATTTATTGAAATTGAAACAATAGCAACAATTGTCGTATTTACGGGCTGTCATCAAGGAAAGCGTCAAACAGACAAATTGTAAACAAATTCTCTGCATCAGAAACATTTATAGAATTTACAAACTACTGTAAAGATAACAATGTGAGTAGGTTATTAAGGAGAGAGCGAGGCCACTTTTTTGCGTTTATATGGGAAAGGATAGGGAAAACGAGGCTAGATGCGACGGTTCAAGGAGGAAAATGCGTTTATATGGGCGAGATAGGGAATACGACGACCAATACTATGCTAGACAGTGGTAGGAGGGGGAGTGTGCTTTATATGGAAGAGATAGTAGAGAGCTGTTAGGCTAGACAGAGGCTGAGGAGCATGGTTTATATGAAAAGTATAGGAAAAACGAGGAGAGGTATTACACTAGACAGAGTTGAAGGGTAGAGTATGTCCTTTATATGAGGGAGGTAGGGAACAGGAGGAGGGGTGTTAGGCTAGACAGAGGTTGAAGGGTAGAGTATGTCTTTTATATGAGAGAGGTAGGGAACAGGAGGAGAGGTGTTAGGCTAGACAGAGTTGAAGGGTAGAGCTTATCTTTATATATGAGACAGTTAAGGAACAGAGGGTAGGGATGATAGGCTAGACAGAGGTCAAGAAGTAGAGTATGGTTTATATGAGCGGTATAGGAAAACGATGAGAGGTGTTAGACTAGACAGGGCTTGAAACGTAGTGCATGGTTTATATGAGCGGTATAGGAAAACGATGAGAGGTGTTAGACTAGACAGGGCTTGAAGGGTAGAGTATGTCTTTTATATGAGAGAGGTAGGGAACAGGAGGAGGGGTGTTAGGCTAGACAGAGGTTGAAGGGTAGAGTATGTCTTTTATATGAGAGAGGTAGGGAACAGGAGGAGAGGTGTTAGGCTAGACAGAGTTGAAGGGTAGAGCTTATCTTTATATATGAGACAGTTAAGGAACAGGGGGTAGGGATGATAGGCTAGACAGAGGTCAAGAAGTAGAGTATGGTTTATATGAGATATAGGAAAACCAGGAGAGGTATTAGGCTAAGGAGGTTGAGTATGCGTTAATAAGGAGAGACGAGAAAACGGAGAGATCCTATGCTAGGATAGACAGCTGTTAAAGGTAGAATGTGTTTTCTATAGGTTAGATAGGAACCCAAGGAGAGATACTCAGCTAGACAGGAGCAGGCGGGAAATGCGCTTTATGAGAGGCAAGGGATACGGGGAGAGACGCTAGACTAGACAGAGGTTTAGAGTATGCGTTTATATGTATGAGGGATATAGGAACAGGAGGAGAGATATTAGGCTAAGGAGGTTGAGTAACCGTTTATAAGGAGAGATGAGTAAACGAAGAGATCCAATGCTAGGATAGGCAGGTGCTAAAGGTAGAATGTGTTTTATATATGCCAGATAGGAACCCAAGGAGAGATAGACAGGGGCAGGAGGGGAATGCGCTTATGAGAGGTAGGGGATACGGGGAGTGGTGTTAGGCTAGACAGAAGTAGAGGAGTAGAGTATGGTTTATATGAGAGGTATAGGGAAACGAGGAGAGTCGGTAGGCTAGACAGATAGTGAAGCAGTAGGAATATGGACTTATATACAGCAGATATAGGGAATAGGAGATGCTAGACCTTGAAAGCGACTTTAGGCGAGAACTTCATGGAAATATGTTTCATGTCAATGTTAGAGCGCTAATTCTAGACATGCTCATCACGTAACCTATTCAGGGAAAAGGTGACTCGCTCAGGGGAAAAAGGTGACCAGCAAAGGGAAAAAGGTGACCAGCAAAGGTAACAAGGTGACCAGCAAAGGGAAAAAGGTGACCAGCAAAGGGAAAAAGGTGACCAGCAAAGGGAAAAAGGTGACCAGAAAAGGGAAAAAGGTGACCAGGAAAGGGAAAAAGGTGACCAGGAAAGGGAAAAAGGTGACCAGCAAAGGGAAAAAGGTGACCAGCAAAGGGAAAAAGGTGACCAGCAAAGGGAAAAAGGTGACCAGGAAAGGGAAAAAGGTGACCAGCAAAGGGAAAAAAGTGACCAGCAAAGGGAAAAAAGTGACCAGGAAAGGGAAAAAGGTGACCAGGAAAGGGAAAAAGGTGACCAGCAAAGTGAAAAAGGTGACCAGGAAAGGGAAAAAGGTGACCAGCAAAGGGAAAAAAGTGACCAGCAAAGGGAAAAAAGTGACCAGCAAAGGGAAAAATATGACCAGCAAAGGGAAAAATGTGACCAGTAAAGGGAAAAATGGGACCAGCAAAGGGACAAAGGTGACCAGCAAAGGGAAAAAGGTGACCAGCAAAGGGAAAAAGGTGACCAGCAAAAGGAATAAGGTGACCAGCAAAGGGAAAAAGGTGAACAGGAAAGGGAAAAAGGTGACCAGCAAAGGGAAAAAGGTGACCGGGAAAGGGAAAAAGGTGACCAGCAAAGGGAAAAACGTGACCAGCAAAGGGAAAAACGTTACCAGCAAAGGGAAAAACGTTACCAGCAACGGGAAAAACGTTACCAGCAAAGGGAAAAAGGTGACCAGGAAAGGGAAAAACGTGACCAGCAAAGGGAAAAAGGTGACCAGTAAAGGGAAAAAGGTGACCAGCAAAGGGAAAAGGGCAGGGAAAAGGCGGTCCTCTCACGGGAAAAGCTAACCCACTCACACTAACAGGTAAGTAATTCAGTTAGTATCACAGGGTAGGACAGGTTCCGGGAAGCGGATATAGCATAGTTCCGTATGATGTTACAGGTAATTCAGAGAGTATCGTAGGTATTTAGGATAATTCAAGTAACATAGGTGTTTAAAGTCACTCAGCTAGTATCACAGGTACTCATGGTAATATAGAGAGTAATTAGATCATAAACATTTCTTATCCAACGTTACAACAATTTATATACTTTTTTCTAAATCTTACAAACTTATTGTACGATGCGGAGAGGGATAAACTGCATATTGGTTCACAAATTGAAAAGCTTTGCGTCAACATACCTTTATTTAAGTTTGTTGTAGATGTCTCTCCCCTTTTATCTAGGCTTGAGACTAGCACTAGGATTGCTCCTAATGGCAGGGTTACCACCTTCCCTTCTATCTTCTTCTTTCTTCATCAGGCGTCTGCTAGTTGCATATCAGCACACGGATAAACTTCATTTTTAAGATTGTAGACTCACGAGAAAATCTTCATCTTCGACTTACATTCTCTTAAGCACTGTTTGTAATACTGTAATGTCCATATGCATAGGTAGTTATCCTATCCTCAGCAATAATTCTTTTATCATCAAAGGGATTCAATGCAATTTTATTCACTTGCACTGTGGTAACAGCATGCTTTCGTGATAGGATTAGATTCATGGGCGTTCTGATGATTTCACAGGTTTTAAGACAGTCTGTATAGCTGTCAAACGAAATGTACTGCTTAATAGCGCTACGTTTTATACCTTTAATCTTTTTTATCATTGAGCCTTGAATATCTAAGGCATACATCTTAGGACGTAGTCCAACAAAGCGTAGGATGATTTTGCTATTAGCCTCATCTTTAAATTTTCCCAAATACCTTCTTGTTCTGAGTAGAGTGGCATATATGATTGACAGGGTAATCAGCTGTATCCAGATGCTCAAGAAAACGTAGCTTGTCCTGGTACACATCTTCAATTGTTACACGATGAATGAATGAATCAGTGTCCATATACATAAGCTTCAGGTTTTCAGCTCCATAATAAGGCAACAACACGTCGTAATGGTAGTTATACATTAATGTCTTGGAGATGTCCAACACACTCATTCCAATGTATATAGGCTTATTGAACACAATCTGACGAGAGGCCATATGTACAGCAGCTAGATTAGCAGCATATATCGTCCTGTCGATAAACGTAGGCTTAGCGATCAACTTCTCTAGAGTTTTTTCATTAGTCACCAGTCGTATGTCCATACGGTTACGCAGGTTCTCCATAGTTTTTCCAAACATGGCGTTGTTAAAGAGCTTATAGAGATCCTTCTCGAAGTCATTTGCAGCTTGTTGTCGTAGCCTGTTGTTAAATTCCACATAAGGTTTCAACCACCGAGACTGTCGGAATTGTAGTACACGATGGATTTTTGTTAGTCGTAGTCCATGACTAAGAGCCTGCTTCAAAGCCATGTAATGCACTACATACTTCTTTCGAGGTCCAAGATGAGGTATCAGTTTCTTTGTAGATGCTTCCAATGGCTTCATACACTCAGGCAGGAAAGGTAGATCGTTGTGTAGATCGTGAAGTTCTGCAGGATATTCGATATCGACTTGTAATATGTAACCATGAGAATCGTCTTCTTGTAGTGTTTCTAAGTTGATTTCTTCAGGCGAAACCCACTGAAATCCACCATAAGGAAGGGCGTGACACATTGCCCACCCATATTGGTTATTAGCATCCTCGTATGTGATAAATTGGGTTGGTCTCGACGGATCAAACTTCTCCATATAAGTGTTATTAGCCTCTGCATACCGATGGGAAACTTGGCATAAACCTCCTCTTATACCTGATTCCACCATGAGTAGTTGATCATAATCTTGTAACAGCTCTAACTTAATTCCAGTATACAGTAACATAGCGTCCCATGTAAGTCCTGGAGAAGTAAAATAATGGGCAGGATCAACTTTGTGTGTTTTAAGGGTTTGCTCTCTGAACGTCTCAAAGACATCAGCTAGGAGTAGTACATCTGAGGTTAAGTAGAGATCGCTGTACTCTCCCAGGTTTCTAACATTAAACAGCTCCCATACATTTCTAGCATGATCGTAGTCAGTATCAGTAATTTCTTCAGCATTTAATCTATTGTAGAAGGAGTCCTTAGGAGACAAGCAGGTATCGTTCAGGGCATCCCATGACGTAACAAAATCATATGGAAATACACCCTTACGAGTCATCAACTTCAATTTGTCTTCTCCGAAGTACTTTAGTGTTTCAGGATACGAGGTTAGATTTTTTACCAACTTATCCAAGCTTGTACTGAGGAATCGGAAGCTGTCCACAAATCGAAGCTTTATATCTCCTACATACTTGGTGAATGAGATATAGCTTTCTTCAGAGTTAGGAATTACCTCCACGCGTTCACTTGTACAACCCAGCTCCTTAACAATGAAATGAGAGTCATATCCGCTAAGGTTATGCATGAAGACTGGTATATATTTAGGTGTTTTACAGGCTAAATTACATTCATTATGAAGACTTCCACGATATTCACCGCTGATGTGATCATGGTCGCGTACTTTGTAGTTCTCTTCTGTAAAGCCTTTTCCACACAAGTAGCATGTCGTAGAAGACTCAAAATCCTTTTGCTGTTGATCCGTAAGTTTCAGAGGCTTAGCAGATTTGTATATGTCATCAATCATTTTTGCAAGAGATGTCAGGTACAGCATAAACTTCTGAGCAGCATCAGCACCACGATACACATAGGGTTGCTTAGGAAGACCAGTTTCGAGATGTTCAACGTTGCTTGATGGTTTAACGTAAACACAGAAGCTCATTGGTGTGTGCTCTTGATAAGGGGTTGTATAGGAAGTTTCAGGATTGGGTATACACGTGTGGCATGGAGTGAGAATACTCTCAAAATCAGCATAGATGACATAAGGTACTTTCAGCATCCTCTCAACATTTTTAAACTGAACAATTGATTTATCCTTGGTAGGCATAACTACCCTTGCAACACCATGTTGATTACAGATTGATGTATGTTCTTGTAGTTTTTCCTGTCCACTTCGTCCATATCGATCATCAAAATGTGTAAAGCAGCGCTTACAAGTATAAACCCGTCCATTATGGTTAGTTTTCTGGCGTCGAACGAGTTTCTCAAAATTCTTTATATACACGTAGTGATGTTTTCCACTGCTGTCATTCAATAGTAACAGGTCGCGATGTTCAGGTAGTTCAATGTCAGCAACCTTTATTGGATACACTTCATGCTTCTCATCCAGCCCGAAAACGTTAATGGATATCTTGTTAAACTTCCCAAATTTAGGTATTTGAGAAAGTGGAGTAGGGTAGGAAACACAACTGAAGTCGTACTTGTCTTGAAGTTGCTTGTATTTGCTGACGCGTTGAGGCTTGGTGCTGACGAATTTGGCCAGTATAGAGTACATGAAACATTTCTCGTCGATAAAGTTCTGAATGTTTATACACGCTTCTTTAGCTCCGACAGATGACGGTAGTGGTATGTAGCTACTTCCTCGCAACGGGTTGTACTTGTTGATACGAAGTCGAACTCCTTCCACAGTAAGCAAAGCCCAGCTGCTACCCTTAAGCTGAGACTCCTCCATTTCAGTCACCAATTTCTTGAATTTCACTTCCATCGTTGAGTCCAGATCAGTTTCCAGGAAAACAGCTTGATTCCGTGTTTTAAATGTTTTGTCACAGGTTTCTCCAATACTGTTAACAAATCGACACTCAACCAGCAGATTAATTTTAACACTCTTATGAACGCTAAGCTCTTTATGCACAGCCTGGATTATGCGTTGTTTTGCTTCATGCAGATACATATTCAGGTCCTTAGGTGATTCACATCGTATAAAATACGATTTCAATCGTCCTTCGAATGAAGTTTCGTATTCTTTCATGTCACAGTCCTCCATTGTTGACAGTAACTGATGTTTAGTGGGCTCTAATCTTCTTTTCTTCTGAGGGATGCTTATTTCACATATATCTACGTGTCGCTGTCCCTTATAACAATCTTTGAAGGTTACATTACAATGTTTACATTTGAAGAGCTTCTTGCAGCTCATCTCATGTCTTCTCTTGTCATAACCTCGGAGGAACTTCTTCCCACATTTTCCGCATGCATATCCAGTAGCGCTTGGAATAATATCCTTATACGCTGAGTTATTCATCTTTATTCTTGATGTAATAACGTATTAATCACTGATCAATGAAATGTAGACCTCTTCACCTTGACACCACTTTAGAAAGCTGATTATTCTTGGAGAGAACACAATGTTAACACCTCAACACTAATTAGCGCAATGAACTCCAATGCCCTAGATCACCGTATTTATAGAGGGAGCACGAGCCTTTTAGATCAATCATAAACTCGCTCCATAGCTACCTGTATATGTTTGCTCCACGCGTATTAACCTCACGCCCAGAGTCAGGATGTTTATGACGTCACACCCAGACACAGGATGTCTGGCAGTATCAAACACGTTTAAGGTTGTCTCGCAACTACCTGTATGTGCTGTCACACCAACAAGAGAAGTATTCCCACACGCTCATTCAGTCAAATGTTCCATTCAAAGCCTACCATCACCCATTACACCAAAGCTAGTACAATCTCTATTATCAAAATACTTAAAAGTAAAGGCTTAAAAGGTAACGTAGAAGATTTTCCTCCTTATTTACTTAAATGTGTGTATATACTACATTATTTCATGTTTTCATCCCCTTTTCAATTCTTCCTTTCCATCTTCTTCCAGAAAGACCATTACATTTCACTACAATCATGAGAAAAGCAATTTTTCCAGAGTTTCACCGATTCTAAGCTTCTAGAATCGAACCCGGTAATAGTTTTAATAAATGTATTTTAGCTCCCTCGCATCAGCACCTACCATTTAATCTTTACTCGAACCTGATAGGATTCATAGGCTTGAAGATATATGAAATCACCCCTTCGGGATTCAATCTGAGTACTTTAAAGTACTTTTTGTCATGATAACGATATTTAGGAACTAGGTACTCTGTTTACGGTTTACTTGACGTGTCTATATAAATTAGATTACGAGTTATTAAATTTGAAAGTAAATTTCATTAAATCGGTATTCGAACCCAGAACACCAGGAACAAAATAATTTATAATATTAGCTTGACATGTTAAACAAAGCTGTGTGCAGTTACGCTATCAAGCCAAGGTATATATTCTAGTGTACGGAGGAAAATTAAGGAACTCATTAAAAGATGGGGAATCGAACCAAGCACAACTGATTGACAATTATATACAACATTAATTACCTATTATAATAGCTATCAAACATGCTTTGGACCACTCCTCTACCTCATTTAGTTCCAGAGATAATGAATATTTAAAATTAAGAATCGAACTCAGAACACCAGATCCCCAAATATAGATCCGCAAGAAACTACCTATTCATATAAATGTAATAAAGTTTATTTGACGTCTCTATCTTAAGTAGTTTAGGAGTTATTAAATTTATAATTAAATTACATTTTAAGGTATTCGAACCCAGAACACCAGAAACAAAATTATTTATAAACTTAGTTTGCTATGTTAAAAAGAGTTTATACAGTTACGCAATCAATCTAAGTGATATATTCTAGTATACAGAGAAAAATTAAGGAAATCATTTAAAAATCGAGATTCGAACTAGTGACAACTGATTGAAGATTATATACAGTATTAATTACACATTATAACAGCTATCAAACACGCTTTGGTACATCCCTCTACCTTTCTTAGTTTCCGAGATAATGGCGATTTAAAAATTAAAGATCGAACCCAGGAATCCAGGTACCCAAATATACATACAGTAGAAACTACGTAATCATCTAAATGTAATAAAATTTATTTGACGTCTTTATCTTAATTAGTCTCTGAGTTATTAGAAGTTGAATTTGTAATTACTCGTGGGATTCGAAACCAGGCATCCCGGCCAACTCGGATTAATATCTCAAGGACGCGTCGCATTCCAAAGAATTGACTAGTTTTCATCCCATTGTTCTATCTCTTTTCATTCAGGAGATATAAGCGATTAATCAGTAGGGTAGAATTGAGAGTTCTAGATCAATTTATATGCATGGAATGCAATTAATATGCTAATTAGCCCCGCCCCCACTAATTAGCCCCCCTCTCATTTGATAGCTATTATAATAGGTAATTAATGTTGTATATAATTGTCAATCAGTTGTGCTTGGTTCGATTCCCCATCTTTTAATGAGTTCCTTAATTTTCCTCCGTACACTAGAATATATACCTTGGCTTGATAGCGTAACTGCACACAGCTTTGTTTAACATGTCAAGCTAATATTATAAATTATTTTGTTCCTGGTGTTCTGGGTTCGAATACCGATTTAATGAAATTTACTTTCAAATTTAATAACTCGTAATCTAATTTATATAGACACGTCAAGTAAACCGTAAACAGAGTACCTAGTTCCTAAATATCGTTATCATGACAAAAAGTACTTTAAAGTACTCAGATTGAATCCCGAAGGGGTGATTTCATATATCTTCAAGCCTATGAATCCTATCAGGTTCGAGTAAAGATTAAATGGTAGGTGCTGATGCGAGGGAGCTAAAATACATTTATTAAAACTATTACCGGGTTCGATTCTAGAAGCTTAGAATCGGTGAAACTCTGGAAAAATTGCTTTTCTCATGATTGTAGTGAAATGTAATGGTCTTTCTGGAAGAAGATGGAAAGGAAGAATTGAAAAGGGGATGAAAACATGAAATAATGTAGTATATACACACATTTAAGTAAATAAGGAGGAAAATCTTCTACGTTACCTTTTAAGCCTTTACTTTTAAGTATTTTGATAATAGAGATTGTACTAGCTTTGGTGTAATGGGTGATGGTAGGCTTTGAATGGAACATTTGACTGAATGAGCGTGTGGGAATACTTCTCTTGTTGGTGTGACAGCACATACAGGTAGTTGCGAGACAACCTTAAACGTGTTTGATACTGCCAGACATCCTGTGTCTGGGTGTGACGTCATAAACATCCTGACTCTGGGCGTGAGGTTAATACGCGTGGAGCAAACATATACAGGTAGCTATGGAGCGAGTTTATGATTGATCTAAAAGGCTCGTGCTCCCTCTATAAATACGGTGATCTAGGGCATTGGAGTTCATTGCGCTAATTAGTGTTGAGGTGTTAACATTGTGTTCTCTCCAAGAATAATCAGCTTTCTAAAGTGGTGTCAAGGTGAAGAGGTCTACATTTCATTGATCAGTGATTAATACGTTATTACATCAAGAATAAAGATGAATAACTCAGCGTATAAGGATATTATTCCAAGCGCTACTGGATATGCATGCGGAAAATGTGGGAAGAAGTTCCTCCGAGGTTATGACAAGAGAAGACATGAGATGAGCTGCAAGAAGCTCTTCAAATGTAAACATTGTAATGTAACCTTCAAAGATTGTTATAAGGGACAGCGACACGTAGATATATGTGAAATAAGCATCCCTCAGAAGAAAAGAAGATTAGAGCCCACTAAACATCAGTTACTGTCAACAATGGAGGACTGTGACATGAAAGAATACGAAACTTCATTCGAAGGACGATTGAAATCGTATTTTATACGATGTGAATCACCTAAGGACCTGAATATGTATCTGCATGAAGCAAAACAACGCATAATCCAGGCTGTGCATAAAGAGCTTAGCGTTCATAAGAGTGTTAAAATTAATCTGCTGGTTGAGTGTCGATTTGTTAACAGTATTGGGGAAACCTGTGACAAAACATTTAAAACACGGAATCAAGCTATTTTCCTGGAAACTGATCTGGACTCAACGATGGAAGTGAAATTCAAGAAATTGGTGACTGAAATGGAGGAGTCTCAGCTTAAGGGTAGCAGCTGGGCTTTGCTTACTGTGGAAGGAGTTCGACTTCGTATCAACAAGTACAACCCGTTGCGAGGAAGTAGCTACATACCACTACCGTCATCTGTCGGAGCTAAAGAAGCGTGTATAAACATTCAGAACTTTATCGACGAGAAATGTTTCATGTACTCTATACTGGCCAAATTCGTCAGCACCAAGCCTCAACGCGTCAGCAAATACAAGCAACTTCAAGACAAGTACGACTTCAGTTGTGTTTCCTACCCTACTCCACTTTCTCAAATACCTAAATTTGAGAAGTTTAACAAGATATCCATTAACGTTTTCGGGCTGGATGAGAAGCATGAAGTGTATCCAATAAAGGTTGCTGACATTGAACTACCTGAACATCGCGACCTGTTACTATTGAATGACAGCAGTGGAAAACATCACTACGTGTATATAAAGAATTTTGAGAAACTCGTTCGACGCCAGAAAACTAACCATAATGGACGGGTTTATACTTGTAAGCGCTGCTTTACACATTTTGATGATCGATATGGACGAAGTGGACAGGAAAAGCTACAAGAACATACATCAATCTGTAATCAACATGGTGTTGCAAGGGTAGTTATGCCTACCAAGGATAAATCAATTGTTCAGTTTAAAAATGTTGAGAGGATGCTGAAAGTACCTTATGTCATCTATGCTGATTTTGAGAGTATTCTCACTCCATGCCACACGTGTATACCCAATCCTGAAACTTCCTATACAACCCCTTATCAAGAGCACACACCAATGAGCTTCTGTGTTTACGTTAAACCATCAAGCAACGTTGAACATCTCGAAACTGGTCTTCCTAAGTAACCCTATGTGTATCGTGGTGCTGATGCTGCTCAGAAGTTTATGCTGTACCTGACATCTCTTGCAAAAATGATTGATGACATATACAAATCTGCTAAGCCTCTGAAACTTACGGATCAACAGCAAAAGGATTTTGAGTCTTCTACGACATGCTACTTGTGTGGAAAAGGCTTTACAGAAGAGAACTACAAAGTACGCGACCATGATCACATCAGCGGTGAATATCGTGGAAGTCTTCATAATGAATGTAATTTAGCCTGTAAAACACCTAAATATATACCTGTCTTCATGCATAACCTTAGGGATATGACTCTCATTTCATTGTTAAGGAGCTGGGTTGTACAAGTGAACGCGTGGAGGTAATTCCTAACTCTGAAGAAAGCTATATCTCATTCACCAAGTATGTAGGAGATATAAAGCTTCGATTTGTGGACAGCTTCCGATTCCTCAGTACAAGCTTGGATAAGTTGGTAAAAAATCTAACCTCGTATCCTGAAACACTAAAGTACTTCGGAGAAGACAAATTGAAGTTGATGACTCGTAAGGGTGTATTTCCATATGATTTTGTTACGTCATGGGATGCCCTGAACGATACCTGCTTGCCTCCTAAGGACTCCTTCTACAATAGATTAAATGCTGAAGAAATTACTGATACTGACTACGATCATGCTAGAAATGTATGGGAGCTGTTTAATGTTAGAAACCTGGGAGAGTACAGCGATCTCTACTTAACCTCAGATGTACTACTCCTAGCTGATGTCTTTGAGACGTTCAGAGAGCAAACCCTTAAAACACACAAAGTTGATCCTGCCCATTATTTTACTTCTCCAGGACTTACATGGGACGCTATGTTACTGTATACTGGAATTAAGTTAGAGCTGTTACAAGATTATGATCAACTACTCATGGTGGAATCAGGTATAAGAGGAGGTTTATGCCAAGTTTCCCATCGTATGCAGAGGCTAATAACACTTATATGGAGAAGTTTGATCCGTCGAGACCAACCCAATTTATCACATACGAGGATGCTAATAACCAATATGGGTGGGCAATGTGTCACGCCCTTCCTTATGGTGGATTTCAGTGGGTTTCGCCTGAAGAAATCAACTTAGAAACACTACAAGAAGATGATTCTCATGGTTACATATTAGAAGTCGATATCGAATATCCTGCAGAACTTCACGATCTACACAACGATCTACCTTTCCTGCCTGAGTGTATGAAGCCATTGGAAGCATCTACAAAGAAACTGATACCTCATCTTGGACCTCGAAAGAAGTATGTAGTGCATTACATGGCTTTGAAGCAGGCTCTTAGTCATGGACTACGACTAACAAAAATCCATCGTGTACTACAATTCCGACAGTCTCGGTGGTTGAAACCTTATGTGGAATTTAACAACAGGCTACGACAACAAGCTGCAAATGACTTCGA
Organism: Deroplatys truncata; assembly: GCA_030765065.1. Lineage (NCBI taxonomy): Eukaryota > Metazoa > Arthropoda > Insecta > Mantodea > Mantidae > Deroplatys > Deroplatys truncata. The sequence continues at coordinate 210,548,114 of CM060978.1, read as the reverse complement.
GAAGGATCTCTATAAGCTCTTTAACAACGCCATGTTTGGAAGAACTATGGAGAACCTGCGTAACCGTATGGACATACGACTGGTGACTAATGAAAAAACTCTAGAGAAGTTGATCGCTAAGCCTACGTTTATCGACAGGACGATATATGCTGCTAATCTAGCTGCTGTACATATGGCCTCTCGTCAGATTGTGTTCAACAAGCCTATATACATTGGAATGAGTGTGTTGGACATCTCCAAGACATTAATGTATAACTACCATTACGACGTGTTGTTGCCTTATTATGGAGCTGAAAACCTGAAGCTTATGTATATGGACACTGATTCATTCATTCATCGTGTAACAACTGAAGATGTGTACCAGGACAAGCTACGTTTTCTTGAGCATCTGGATACAGCTGATTACCCTGTCAATCATATATGCCACTCTACTCAGAACAAGAAGGTATTGGGAAAATTTAAAGATGAGGCTAATAGCAAAATCATCCTACGCTTTGTTGGACTACGTCCTAAGATGTATGCCTTAGATATTCAAGGCTCAATGATAAAAAAGATTAAAGGTATAAAACGTAGCGCTATTAAGCAGTACATTTCGTTTGACAGCTATACAGACTGTCTTAAAACCTGTGAAATCATCAGAACGCCCATGAATCTAATCCTATCACGAAAGCATGCTGTTACCACAGTGCAAGTGAATAAAATTGCATTGAATCCCTTTGATGATAAAAGAATTATTGCTGAGGATGGGATAACTACCTATGCATATGGACATTACAGTATTACAAACAGTGCTTAAGAGAATGTAAGTCGAAGATGAAGATTTTCTCGTGAGTCTACAATCTTAAAAATGAAGTTTATCCGTGTGCTGATATGCAACTAGCAGACGCCTGATGAAGAAAGAAGAAGATGGAAGGGAAGGTGGTAACCCTGCCATTAGGAGCAATCCTAGTGCTAGTCTCAAGCCTAGATAAAAGGGGAGAGACATCTACAACAAACTTAAATAAAGGTATGTTGACGCAAAGCTTTTCAATTTGTGAACCAATATGCAGTTTATCCCTCTCCGCATCGTACAATAAGTTTGTAAGATTTAGAAAAAAGTATATAAATAGTTGTAACGTTGGATAAGAAATGTTTATGATCTAATTACTCTCTATATTACCATGAGTACCTGTGATACTAGTTGAGTGACTTTAAACACCTATGTTACTTGAATTATCCTAAATACCTACGATACTCTCTGAATTACCTGTAACATCATACGGAACTATGCTATATCCGCTTCCCGGAACCTGTCCTACCCTGTGATACTAACTGAATTACTTACCTATTAGTGTGAGTGGGTTAGCTTTTCCCGTGAGAGGACCGCCTTTTCCCTGCCCTTTTCCCTTTGCTGGTCACCTTTTTCCCTTTACTGGTCACCTTTTTCCCTTTGCTGGTCACGTTTTTCCCTTTCCTGGTCACCTTTTTCCCTTTGCTGGTAACGTTTTTCCCGTTGCTGGTAACGTTTTTCCCTTTGCTGGTAACGTTTTTCCCTTTGCTGGTCACGTTTTTCCCTTTGCTGGTCACCTTTTTCCCTTTCCCGGTCACCTTTTTCCCTTTGCTGGTGACCTTTTTCCCTTTGCTGGTCACCTTTTTCCCTTTCCTGGTCACCTTTTTCCCTTTGCTGGTCACCTTATTCCTTTTGCTGGTCACCTTTTTCCCTTTGCTGGTCACCTTTTTCCCTTTGCTGGTCACCTTTGTCCCTTTGCTGGTCCCATTTTTCCCTTTACTGGTCACATTTTTCCCTTTGCTGGTCATATTTTTCCCTTTGCTGGTCACTTTTTTCCCTTTGCTGGTCACTTTTTTCCCTTTGCTGGTCACCTTTTTCCCTTTCCTGGTCACCTTTTTCCCTATGCTGGTCACCTTTTTCCCTTTGCTGGTCACCTTTTTCCCTTTGCTGGTCACCTTTTTCCCTTTCCTGGTCACCTTTTTCCCTTTCCTGGTCACCTTTTTCCCTTTTCTGGTCACCTTTTTCCCTTTGCTGGTCACCTTTTTCCCTTTGCTGGTCACCTTTTTCCCTTTGCTGGTCACCTTGTTACCTTTGCTGGTCACCTTTTTCCCTTTGCTGGTCACCTTTTTCCCCTGAGCGAGTCACCTTTTCCCTGAATAGGTTACGTGATGAGCATGTCTAGAATTAGCGCTCTAACATTGACATGAAACATATTTCCATGAAGTTCTCGCCTAAAGTCGCTTTCAAGGTCTAGCATCTCCTATTCCCTATATCTGCTGTATATAAGTCCATATTCCTACTGCTTCACTATCTGTCTAGCCTACCGACTCTCCTCGTTTCCCTATACCTCTCATATAAACCATACTCTACTCCTCTACTTCTGTCTAGCCTAACACCACTCCCCGTATCCCCTACCTCTCATAAGCGCATTCCCCTCCTGCCCCTGTCTATCTCTCCTTGGGTTCCTATCTGGCATATATAAAACACATTCTACCTTTAGCACCTGCCTATCCTAGCATTGGATCTCTTCGTTTACTCATCTCTCCTTATAAACGGTTACTCAACCTCCTTAGCCTAATATCTCTCCTCCTGTTCCTATATCCCTCATACATATAAACGCATACTCTAAACCTCTGTCTAGTCTAGCGTCTCTCCCCGTATCCCTTGCCTCTCATAAAGCGCATTTCCCGCCTGCTCCTGTCTAGCTGAGTATCTCTCCTTGGGTTCCTATCTAACCTATAGAAAACACATTCTACCTTTAACAGCTGTCTATCCTAGCATAGGATCTCTCCGTTTTCTCGTCTCTCCTTATTAACGCATACTCAACCTCCTTAGCCTAATACCTCTCCTGGTTTTCCTATATCTCATATAAACCATACTCTACTTCTTGACCTCTGTCTAGCCTATCATCCCTACCCCCTGTTCCTTAACTGTCTCATATATAAAGATAAGCTCTACCCTTCAACTCTGTCTAGCCTAACACCTCTCCTCCTGTTCCCTACCTCTCTCATATAAAAGACATACTCTACCCTTCAACCTCTGTCTAGCCTAACACCCCTCCTCCTGTTCCCTACCTCTCTCATATAAAAGACATACTCTACCCTTCAAGCCCTGTCTAGTCTAACACCTCTCATCGTTTTCCTATACCGCTCATATAAACCATGCACTACGTTTCAAGCCCTGTCTAGTCTAACACCTCTCATCGTTTTCCTATACCGCTCATATAAACCATACTCTACTTCTTGACCTCTGTCTAGCCTATCATCCCTACCCTCTGTTCCTTAACTGTCTCATATATAAAGATAAGCTCTACCCTTCAACTCTGTCTAGCCTAACACCTCTCCTCCTGTTCCCTACCTCTCTCATATAAAAGACATACTCTACCCTTCAACCTCTGTCTAGCCTAACACCCCTCCTCCTGTTCCCTACCTCCCTCATATAAAGGACATACTCTACCCTTCAACTCTGTCTAGTGTAATACCTCTCCTCGTTTTTCCTATACTTTTCATATAAACCATGCTCCTCAGCCTCTGTCTAGCCTAACAGCTCTCTACTATCTCTTCCATATAAAGCACACTCCCCCTCCTACCACTGTCTAGCATAGTATTGGTCGTCGTATTCCCTATCTCGCCCATATAAACGCATTTTCCTCCTTGAACCGTCGCATCTAGCCTCGTTTTCCCTATCCTTTCCCATATAAACGCAAAAAAGTGGCCTCGCTCTCTCCTTAATAACCTACTAATGTGAAGCCATTCGTGGTACGCCACTGTGATGCTGCTCCCTGCTTCTATGTTCAATAATTTAATGTTATCTGTTGATGACTTTTATGAAGTCATCTCGCAGCTCATTCTGCGTTGTCTTGTGCGTCAGCGTTCTAGTAGTATAGCTATGCGCGCTTTATCTCAGAATATGCGCGAGTGTATTTTGAAAACATAATACCAACTAAGGTTGATTAAAACGTTTAGTTTTACAAAAGTCGCTGACTGTTGAATTAATAACTTAATTACGTCTATAACAATAATTAAGCGAAACGTCATTTGCCGTGAGTCGCAGAAATGTTGCTCGAAAAGATCCTTATCAATAGCCGCCAAATCTTTCTAACGTCATGTGCACTACACAAGACTCAAGAACCTCAGGAGAGTCACGAATGTATGCACATATGCATGATTGTTTCTGATTAGAATGTGAGCTCTTTTCTTAACTTAAGCTCCGCCCATATACAATACCCCTATCAACGTTCGACTTACACGGTCCAATCTTAAAATCCTACCTATGCGTCTCTCACCTTGTTTTTACCTCGAACCTTTCAGTTTTCTAATTTACAGAATTGTTGTCTACGTGACTTTCCAAACATATTGTACTAAACCGTAACTGCATTCCAAGAATCTTTAACTCATCTGTTCTATACTCGGCTGTTATTAATGTCTTTCTTACATGACTTGCTAATTACCTTTTTCTTTTCGCAAATATTTCAACTCAGGCTTATTGTATTATGCATTAATTTCATACACAGAAATTATTTATTATAATTATTTCTTTATCTTACTATCATTTCTTTATTTAATTATTTATTTCATCGGTTAATAGTTACGAATTCAAAATACCCCGTTACATTCGTTTCTTATTCTCAATAATAATCGTTTGCCCGAATAAAATCTTAACTCTAAATTTATCTAATACTCTGTCGGCAACTCTTTCAATGTTCTTACATATTTTTACAAACTTCTTCTTCTTTACAACTCATTGTTACATACAAGTATTTCAAGAACATTTGTTAACGCTTATCTCACAAATCAAATAGAATAGAATCCATATTTATTGCAATCATCTCTAAAAAAACTTGCACCCACAATTTTAATTTATCAATAGTTAGAATTATATGACTGTTTCCTGTATGGACGAAGGAGTTTCTTATGCCAACGACCCATTAGTTTTCTATTTTTGGCACATTATATTATATTCACAGGCATGTTTTCTAAATTTAGCTACAATTAATGCAGAATGTTTATTCTTTTGTTGATAACTTATTATCAAACTAAATGACTAGTTAGGTTCCCAAATGTGTTTTCTTTTCTTTTCTTTTGGGTTTTCGTTTCTCTGCACTTTTCTTTATCGTTTCAAAAGGAATCCTAGCCGTATCTTTCTCACTTAGCTCAATTTTATTTTAATCTACATTCTTAGGTAAATTTTGAAATATTTGTTCTGGTTCCCTGTCTAATACGAGTTTTATAGATGCAAATCCTCTTGTGACATTTATAGTGTTACTTACAGTTTTCACTATTAAAGGACAATATCTAATCCTAACTTTATTATTCTTATGAGTCAGTACACGAAAATAAATACCTGTATCGCTCAATACACGTACTGTTGGGTTACCAGACGGAAGATACGATGAGCAATAATAAAGTTTTATCCAATTATTTTTCAACGTTTCGTAAAATATTTACTTTTATTAACCATGGCATTGTCTACTTCTTCTCGAATATAGAGAGGAATTGCTCGTGCTTTATGGGCATATGTTTCAATAGCTGTCATTTGAAAAGAATATGTGTAACTTATACGTTTCCCAGGCTTTTCTGAGAATAATGCTTCTCAATTTTTCATTAAAATTCGAAATAATTATTTTCTCTGTTATTCATTTAAGTAATTTGCCTGGTTTACTCTAAACAAATCTTATTAATCCTCAAATTTTCTTTATTATAGTACCTATTTGCTTTCCGATAATCAGAATTTTCGCAGGGATTTTCTCGGGAATCTCCTCGTATACGATTATTATGAATTACATTGGTTTTTCATCATACTCTATTCTCACTCATGTTCAAAACCAAATTCTTCTACAGTTTCTTCTACCAGCTCCATATTTCCTATTTTAATATATTCCACAAAGAAAGCATCTCCCCGTATCTCTTCCTCCTTTTGATCCCTTATCACTTATTCTGACACGCTATCCTCATTACTACAATGGCTTCCTTCCCTGTGTCTAATTTCACAAATCTAGTTTCGAAGCTGATAATGGCATTCCGTGGGTATAAATAATCACATCTAATTACACAATCTGTTACTAATCTTAGTACTGCAAGAAACAAATTTCAAAAGTAATTTCATTCACTTCTGCACATAACTTCACTTGGAATTTGGCTCCTTATTTCCCCTTGCCAACTGCCAATGACAAAATATTCCACTTAAAGGTAATGGCATTAGTTTAATATCTTTTCATCAATTCCTCATAAAAAGTTTGTGAACAGATTGTACTGTTTGCACCGTTATCTATTATTGCATTGTATTCTTTCGCATTGATTCCTCGCGGATCTAACAGTACTTCATTCTTCGTGCCTATTTGAAATACTCCTCTATGTTTCTTACTCATGAATGTTTGTCCTCTGGAAACCCTAACTTCCGTGTACTTAACACAATCATTATGTTCATTCTTATTCCTAGCCTTCACTGAAGGCGCGTGTGACTCAGATCAGCGTTTCCCTGTCACCTACTAGACTGTTTACATTTCTACTTTCATTCATCTGATTTTGGGAATTTCCGGCTATTTTTCTTGTCATTTGAACTGCTTATGTCCTATCTTTTTCTACCGATGTGTTACTCCCACTTCTACTTCTTTGCTCTTGTCTAGGCGATCTCGGTCGAAATTCGCAATTATTTCAGATTTCCAATATTCACTACTTGAGTATTGCCTACCTCTAAACTGTTGATTACCTCTCTAGGCCTATTAAATCTTCTCATATTCATATAATTAACTTCCAAATGTCCACCTCTCTTGTCTAAATTTCTAATTTGATTCCTGTTTGTTTTCCCACCGCACTAGTTGTGACCTAGAAGCCGGACCTCTGTATCTATTCCTATTGCCGTTTTGATTTTCATTTCTCTGAAACTGTGCCCCTTGCCCGAAGAAATGTGAACTTCCCATTGCATTTCCTACATGATTTCCGTTATTCTCTGCCTCGGAATTTTGTTTTTTACTCTCAAGTCCATCAACAAATCAATCATTTCTGATTCGTTAGTGGGTTTGTTATTACTAGCTGGTGCTGAATCGTTTCTAGAAAATGTGTCATGACAATATTTATGAGATCTTAATAACTTATAGGTGGAGCTAACATCCTATATTTCCTTGTTAATTTCATAAAATGATTTACCATTGAATAATCAATTCTCTGGTTATATTTTCGTTGCTGAACTCTAATCTAATGCTTACTTGCCTATTTGGTCCCCAATACCTACTCATGAACACATTTGTAAAGGTCCTGAAGTCATTGTCATTTCCTACAGTTATATATAACCATTTTGTTGCATTTTGCGTAAAACATTTCCTAACTATAGTAATTTTGTGCACATTTTACACTAAAATATTCCTGCAATTCTCGAATAATACTTTTTGAATAGCTGTTCCCATTTTCAAGTTGTGATTTCGTTTAAAGTATGATTAGGCCAGTATGTGTTATGGTTCTGGTCTCTATTTCTCTGAACATTAGTTCGTGTAAGTTCATTACTGGAAGTGCTTGCACCTACATTAGGGCAAAGAGGTGACCGCTAACACATTTTGTTTTGCTTCGGCTCTTGCTGCTGCTTCACTTACATAATTACCATTTGATTTCGTACACTTGTACCTATTCTTAAATTTTCTAATACACATCTCCTTTCTGTTACTTCTGTTGTTGCATCCTTAACCTCCAGCCTGTCTCTAGCCTTTCTGCTTTTTCCATGTCTATTTCTACCTACTTGTAAATCTTTCTGTCTCTAATTTCCTTGCTACTTCCTCCCTCAATTTTCTAATTTCTTCTAATTCTTCTCTAGCTGGTTCCCTAGCCTATTGCATTTCTTTGTTCGCTATTTCGCTTTCAGATCAAAGTTTCTTTGCTACTTCCTCCCATAGTTTCCTACTTCTACTTCTGATTTTTCACTAATCTGTTTGCAAATTCTCTTTTCAGGTTTTTATACTTCTTGGCTAATTTATTTTCAAACGTGTTGCATTTCTTCTCTAACCTGTTCTGTGTTCTTTGTTTTCACTTCTTACCTTACGTATTTCCCCTCCAATTTTATCCTTGAATGTTTCTAATGCGTGCTCTTGATTTTCTAGCTTCTTTCCTAATTGCCTATGAAACAATTCTTCTAATTGTTTCATAGCTCCTGTTAACTATTTTCTAATTTATTTCCTCCCTCTTGTTGACTATGTTCTAATTTCTCTCCTGTCCTTTCCATAATTTCCTTCCTAGCTCTTGTTGACTATTTTCTAATTTCTCTCCTATCTTTTCACCCATACTTTTTAAGATTTCCATCACTGTCATTAAACCATTTCCTTCCGTTCCTAATTTACCTTCTCTTTCTCCCTGAATTCATTTGTTTCAACTTTCCGAGCTATCCTGTATCCTTTGGTCATTTTCCTCTGTTTCTGTCACCTTATTTTGTAAAATGTTTTGTCTACTACTACTTTCTCCTTCCTGAACTTCCATTATTTCTACTAAATTATTTTAACCCAAAACTCTTCCACTCCTTAACCTCATTAACCAACTCTAATAAATACTTTAGATAAAGTACCTTGTTGTTGTAGTTGCTGCTGAACTGCTGCTGCTGTGTTTGAAGAGTTATCCTATAGATTCCGATCCCTTGTATAACCTACCTATCGCTGTTGTAGATCACCTCCCTCTTCTCGAGCTGTTGTTTACTGGATTTCAGTTCCAGTGTGGCCTCTTCGTCTTCTGATGATCCGCAATTCGCAGTCCCGCGATGGTGCGCCATTTTTGAAGCCGTTGATGGTGCCAAAACTTTGATACCGCTCTGTGCTTCTATTTTTTATGTTGACGATTTTTATGATGTTATCTCGTAGGTCGTTCTGCGTTGTCTTGTGCATCATTTTCTCTAATAGCTATGGGCGCTTTATCTCAGGGTATGCGTGAGTGTATTTTGAAAGGATAACACGAGCTTAGTGAGCTGATAAATTTTAATGTTGACTAGATTGTTCAGTTTGAGAAGAGTCGCCGACTGTTGAATTAACAAATTAATTACTTCTATAACAATAGTTAAGCGAAGCGTCAGTTGCCATAAGTCGCAGGAATGTTGCTCGAAAAGATCCTTTTCAATAGCCACTGAATCTTTCTAACACCATGTGCACTACACAATTTAAAAATTACACACGAGAGTCACGAATTTGTCACGAATATATGCACGAGTTTTTCTGATAAGAATGCGTGCTCTTTTCTTACTTAAGCTTTGCCCACATATCAATACCCCTATCAAGGTTCCGAATAACGTGGTCCAATCTTAAAATTCCATGTATCAGTCTCTTACATTGTTGCTAAGCTATACCTGTCACTTTTCTAATTTCACAATTTCTGCCGCATAACCTTTCAAACATACTGAACTAAACCCTAACTCCATGCCAAGAATCTTTAAGTTAATGTGTTTTATACTCGGCTGTTACTAACGTCTTTCTTACATGACTTGCTAATTATCTTTTTCTTTCAGCAAATTTTTAACTCAGGCTTGTTACATTATACATTGATTTAACATAAAGAAATAATTGAAATACATAATTTCAGTATCTTACTATCATTTATTTGTTTCATTCTTTATATCTTCCCGCTAACAATTAAGGTATCAAATGTAATATCGAGAGTTAAATTTGTTTCATTTAATGTGGTAGTCAAAAAGAAAACTAAAAACTGCAAAAAGACTGTTAAACGTAATAATCCAAAACGATACATAGTAAATAATTAATAGCAATGTAATATAAACCATTTAAGTACTAAAATAATTGTCATATAAACGGTTTCGAAGAAGACCAATTGAACTTCCTATTGCATATAGATAAATTTATTTTATTTTGTATTTCTTCAATCCATACTTTTTCCAAGTATTTAAAAAATGTGCAGATATGGTGCCCCGAACATCAGACGGATTAACTAGAGTTTACCGAGATCATGCTTTGTCTTGAAGTACGGGATTGTGGATGTATACGATAGATATCCCTTTTCTCTTTGTCGACTTCGTCTGGTTGCCTTTAAGTTTTTCAAACCTAAAGGTAGGATCGACGATATATCCTATTTTTTTGGCTTCTGGAATTACAATCGTGTCAATTTGTCTTGTGCTACCGTTAGTTTCCAAACAGTGGACCTCTTCGAAGAATTTATAGCTGTTCGATCGCAGTTTGTCGACAAACATAAAGCGAATTCTGTGATGGCGAGAGCTGCGTAGTACTTCTCCATGAGGCCAGGATCCTAAGACATGTGCAAGTGTTTCAATCTCTCTGTAGCATCGCCGATAGAGGCTGTTGTCTTGAGATCTACCCGGAATGGAACGCACGGCGGATATGTTAGCTATCATTTGTATAGAATCACGCCATTCACTTGATGTTAGACCATCACGGTTTCGAATCCACGTGTTCGCTGACATACAGCAGGGGAGTCCATGGTTAAAATTTGGTAAGTGTTTGAAGATAGAGAGAGCCATTGCTGCAGGTTTTTGCCCATCTCGCTCCCCGGATCCAACAGTCTGCGGTTTTTACTTATGGGGTAGTTTTAAGGACAAACTGCACAAAATAAAACACGGATTATTAGAATAAATCAAGAAAAAATATGAAATGATTTCAGAAACACTACAGTGGCCGAGCTAGCGTGTGTCATTTGGAATGTATTTAGCTGTACAACACCTTTTAGCTGAGGGGGTCGATATTTTCAACACTTTGCCGCAAGCCTTTCTACCTATATTCTTAAAGAAGAGGATAACCATTATTTTAAAAATCTCGGATTTGTAAAAGGTTATTAGGAAAAGTAATTTCCGGAAACATTCTTAGGGTCAAAATACGGGTGGCGCAAGAACCCCAAAATGGTTTATAAAGGGTCTTTCAACAAGAGCGTCCCATCTTTAACATGTGATAGTTACCGTTGTTACTGAGATACAGCAGTATTTTGTTTTTCATATGGTTACAGTTGTTATTGACAAATAGCCAGGGAACGTAACAGCATTCAGCAACGCGTAGAAATTGTGAAAATTTATTATCAAAATGGATCATCTGCTCGCCAAACCTTCCGTGTATTGCGTGAAGTTTACGGTGGGCATAATCGTCCCTGCGAGAGAACGATTAGGCGTTTAATCAATGAATTTGAAAGAAGTGGTTCTGTCAGCGATCAAAGAATGCCTGTACGTAATCGACATAAGCGCTCCAACGAAAACATAGGCACCGTTCGTGAGAATGTACGCGAGAACGGAAACAAATCAATTGCTCGTCGAGTGCAAGAATTGGGGCTTTCGCCGACCACAACTGGACGAATTCTGCATCTGGACTTGACGTTTCACGCTTACAAAATGGTGTTAACTCAAGAACTAAAGCCCAACGACCATAGGTTGTGCCGTGTATTCGCTGACTGGGCTATGGAGCAATTGGAAGCTGACCCGGATTTATGTCGAAAAATCATCTGCAGCGACGAAACTCTCTTTTGGATGGAAGGTTGTGTTAAGAAACAAAATTGCCGCTATTGGAGCAATCACAATCCAATGCAGATTCAAGAACGATCACTTCATCCCCAAAAGGTTACTGTGTGATGTGGATTTTGCTATTGTGGAATCATTCCAAGATGAAGATGGAGAAGCTCTAACTGTCATTGGAGAAAGATACCGGGCTCTTATAAGGGACTATTTTTTTGCCTCAATTGGATGGTATGGATCTCAGAAACATCTGGTTCCAGCAAGATGGTGCCACATGTCATACTGCTCTCGAAACAATCGATCCTTCAAAGGAGAAGTTCAGAGGTTTCATCATTTCCCGCGATGGTGATGTTAACTGGACCCCGAAGTCATGTGATTTAACGCCGTTGGATTATTTCTTGTGGGGTTATGTTAAATCTCGAGTTTATGTCAACAAGCCAGAAACAGTAAATGATCTTATGAATAACATCACGCGTGTTATTCGTGAAGTTGGACCTAATTTACGTTGTTCTGTCATTGAAAATCGGGTCAACCGTATACCTGCAACCCAACGAAATCGCGGCGGTCACTTAACTGATGTTCTCTTCCACACGTAATGACGTTAATTATGTTCCAAAATAAAAAAAGAAGTAAACCTCTATCATTTGTAGAACGTGTTTTATTTAAGTTCAAAGATAGGACACTCTTGTTGAAAGAACCTATACATCTCACTCATTTTAAAATTAATTTAAGATTAATTTTCAGAGACAAGTTGCCAACTAAATTATCTTTCTTCTCACAAAAGGATGTTTTATTGTTCTACTTATACCCCGCGTTTATCTGCAGTGGTCATATCAGTAGTGTTTTACCTTTGGAACAAATTGCCTATTGGCAATGGTATACAGTTGTCATTGGATTTCTGCTTCTTCTTTGGGTTTTGTACATTAGGTCATACATATACACAGTCACTCTCATTCTTAGATTCAGTCTGTGGAGAGGATAGTGAATAATCAAGGCTAGAGGAAAATTCGCACCCCCAGCCGGAAATTGAACCCGGGACCCCTCGCTCAACAGGCAGGTGTTCTACTGGGAAGAAGAAATTTTTAACTATTCTTATAATCATTTAGGAAAAATATTTTAAAATAAAACGAAAATTTTTTAATATACGTATTACTTCAATACTTTGGGGAGGGCTAAATTGTCATAAACAATCTACTGGTCTTCAGACAACCTTGGAAAGGTTTTAAAACTTAATGAAGAACACGATCTAAAGATTTCAAGCAACTACATGAAGTAATTGAGAGAGACATCAATATTATCAAGTACATGCCTCGTAAAAACTAGTTCTGAAAAAAAAATTGCAAGTTTATCTTTGGTTGTAATTTTGTGACATTCGGTGCAAACGAAACATTTCTCAAGAGTGAATGACTGAAATACAAGATTCTTTGATCTGATGTCTAATGCTATCTACAGCCTACCACATAAACTATTACTGATACGAAATAAGAAGTACGAAGCAAAGCGCGCGGCTCGCGCGCGCGATTATGTGCGTGAAAGTAAATTCCGATAAATACCAAATTTGGTATTTAAGTTCAGTGCTTTCCAAAGATCAAAACGAAGGCTTTTAAGAAAATCTCACTAAAAATTACTCTATACATGGAAACATTTTAGATATGTTTTATATTTTGAAAAATGGCTCTATGAAATTGATTAAAGCGCCATATGTTTAAGATGGTTACAAAATGCTATTTTGAATTTCCTGGGAGCAGGCCCTCAAGTCCTATTCATTTGTATAATTTTGTGTAATTTTTAAGTCATTAGACAGACGAAAACTTTCACACAAATAATTTAGATCTCTTTAAAACCCACAAATACATAACCCTATGTGCCATTTCCAAAATATTCCTTCTTATTGGCTTAAATTTTTCAATGCCTCTTTTGTAATTCAGTCATTCAGTCGATTTCAATCACTATTCAGTTGTTTCCGCGATGCCTTGGTAAGGGAATAAAATTTTAAGGGCAGCAAACATCTAACTATTGGATTCTTCTATTCCCATACACCTACAATGAAATGTGTAATGAAACTAGTTCTGCAAAGGTTTATTCCAATTAACATGAAATAGACAGAAAAAATTCTGATGTTACATTCACATGACTTTCACTACCCTCTATCGTTTATTAGTGGCCATAAAAGTTATTCTTACGTAAGTTTATTTTTCTATCTACTTCAATTTAATCTACACAAACCTTTGCAGAAATAGCTGCATTACACGCTTCGTTATACATACAAACAAATGAGTTAAATGCTTAAGAATTGATGCTATATGTTGGCCGTACTGTTTCCATGCAATCGCAAGAAACAACTGAATGTCGACATTATTTTAAAGGAATGACAGAAGTATTAAACAAATCGAACTACTAATAAGGATATTTCGGAAATATTTATGTCATAAAAAGTTATTTGAAATAAATTTTGTGTTTTAAAGAGATCTACATTTTGTGGGGTGTGTTTTCGTCTATCTATAGCTTAACGTTTACCATTAATACAAGTGTATATAAGATTCTTTCTGCATGAAGAGAACTTCACAGACTATTCCCAGAAAACTCAATATATACATTTTATTTGTCATGTAAATATAGGTATTTAATATATGGCATTTTAATCAAAATCGTTGTCATTTTTTCAGAAACTCCAAAATTAAAAAAATGTCGCACATAAGGCATAGTTGGAAGTGAAGAAATTTTCTTGCAAATCTTCGTGTTACCTTGGAAGGGTAGTGTACATTAAATACCAAGTTTGTATTTATCCGACTTTTCGTTTTTGAGCTATGCTGTTCACACACACAGCCACAGCTATGCCAACCTTTTTCTAAAAATGATTTTTTTTTTGTTCAGGAGTCCTCAAAACATGTGTTTCAGATGAAATCTCGGTATCGAATTTTTGGCTGGAATGCAATACCTTCCCTACCTACTATGTATATTGAAGTGCATAAAATGAGACCCATGATGTAACGGAGCTTTTATGTACTGTACTGACAAAACATAGCCCCACCTACTACTCGCGTGACCACCTCTGTTTTTCAAGTATAATTCTAGCCACTTTGACAGCGTACTTTACCTCCACAAAGTATGGCCGAACTGCCGAAGGGTGACATTACAACTTAAACCTTATGCTTCCATGCTACACTGCCGCTTTATTATTGCCGTTTAGTAGCAGCAAAAACTCAACCTTCTTCTCCATGTCGCTGATGAAAGCTCTCATGTATGTAAATGTCTTCCAGTTTAACCTCATATGCAAATAATTGTTCACCCCTTCCTCTAGAAGGCCGAATTATATTGTAATTGGTTTAGCCTTTCCTTGTGTACTAATCGTACCGAAACTCTTTCATAGAGGTGATATACTACACCTTCATTGCACATAGGTTATAAACATTGTTCATTGGTCAGTTTTTATGCCCCGAATTGTTTTTCATATCAGTCACATAGAGAGCTGATACCGGTCGCGCGATGTCAAAAGTTGGTTATCTGAAGTTGGAAACCTTACGCAGAGAAAAACGCCATGATGGTCTGAGGGAATGGACCACTATGCATAAGAGTGTACGTGGTAGAGAAAGTAATAAGCTTTCGTAAGAATAGTTTGTAGAAGTTGCATAAAAATAAACTATAATGGGCATAGAAAATCATGAGAGTGTAACATATATAATTGTTTTCGTGAGTGGCGGGAGTCATTTTGTGAGCAATACGTGAATGTCGTAGTAAGTGAATGACAGTAAAATGGCCGATTCAGGTTGATATAGCATTCTACACATATGGTAATGAGAATTACAATTACTATATTTTACTTCGTTTTGTGCCGTTGTATTTAGGCTTTTAACCCTAATAACTTTTGCTATTATCCTAAGTTTTAGAGTAATAAATTGGAAAGTTTAGAACGTTATAATGTCAGCTCTGTATTTTTCGTCTGCCATTTGTCACAGCGTGTCTTATTCATTTCTGCGCATGAGCTAATGCTTTAATAAAAGGGAAATTGTTACCTGTGTTGTTAGCAAGCACTCGGTGCAGTTCAAATTTGTTATAGATTGTAACAAATGCAAACCCAGTTGCTGCTAAACACACTTTGTCACTTAGGTGCTCAGCAGAGCACTGACACTACACTTGAGACACCTTTGATACACACTCAGAGCAGAACATAACTGATCAGTCGAATTTAATCGCAACTGAACTGCTGAGTCACAACCAGCAACTAAACTGCACACGGCAATGTCCAAACTCTACAACTTCTTGATTGCACTAAACTTCGTAACTTCTTAACTAACTCCCGGGCAAGAGCAACCCCTTATATAGGCCCCGGATACAATGCGGGATATACTAGAAGAGGTAGCTACTGGAAATGGCTGAAAAGAATCTTCTGGAGCATTAAAGCAGTATGCGACCCATAATGAGTTCGTTACGCGCCCATTGTTCTGAAGGCCGGTCGAGGGGCCCACCCAGGTGCGGCAGAGATGCGCTTACCGGCAGGTAGCTTCGCGCGAGCGGGGGGGTTCACAATGTGTGTCTTCATATAGAGAATTATCTTAGTGCATTTGTTTACATACTCGCAAATACATTTTTCCAACTGATTTAATTAGGAAGCAGTTTATTTACATACATAGTACCATACACGACCACTGCAGTTTTCTCTAGTTGTTTCCTGCACATTTAGTATAATAAAGTAAGCCTTACGTCGCATTTTGCTGTTTCTATACGCAGCTATTTACGAGAAAGTTCATATCCATATGCATAATAATTGCAGGAAAAAATGAAATTGTTTATACATGTTATGGCGAGAAACGGTAAAAATATGTACATTTTTGGTTTTCCTCTGAAACTACTTGAAGCGGCAGAGAAAGCTTTACCAGACTATAAATTTTGTTCTGTGCCACTGAACACAGGAACTGATATACTAAAAATATTTTAGTTGTTAATTGTTTTCAATTAATTTAAATTAAAATGCAGCTTTCGTCTACAATTGAGATAAAATATTCAATGTTTTTAAATATATCCGAAAATATATAATCCAAAAATGTCAGGTGTTCTCAGATATGTATGGAAGTTTCGCATTTAAAGGGTTTATAATTTTGATTAAATGGCACACGGTATGCTAAGAGAAATGTAATCGCCTGTGAGTCTCAGTTCAAATATATTTATAAACCTTCGGCTACTTCTACACTCTGACGAGTATATAAGAACTGTAATGTCTCTTTCTTGATTGGCTAGTCTTGAGATACAGATATAACAGTAATATTTATCCACAACATTTTCTTACAATATACATTAAATATACATTAGCAAATCAGGACAGCAATGTGCCTTTTTCCCATTTAAATTGGTTTTAAAAGTCTCAAGCACTTAATAAAAGGTATTTGTTATCGCGTCAGTTAACCTTCCTCTTTCATGTCGAGTTAGAGGCTCATAGATTCTCCAGATATATCGCTCAGGTGTTTGCTTCCGCATGTCTAGAAGCGTCTAGGAAGGGATGAAAGCGGCACTATATGAAGAGCGTTCCAGAATTTCTCGGCCGACTCAGAGAATTCGTGCAAATGGCCAAATTACTACGGTAGCTGTTAAGTAACATCCTTTAGATTGGGCGCTGTAAAGTTTCAGAAGCGTAAGTGTACTCACTTGTTTATGACGATCGTATAAACCAGTTTACATCTACAAAATGGATAATACTGAAATATGAGCGGTGATAAAGTACTTCGTTTTGGAGGATTTAGCATCGGCATAAGTGTAATAATCTGATGTGTACACTCACACTACTTTCTCTACTCTTGTAAAAACTATTTTTACAAACGCTTATTCTCCATATGCTTCATCTTAATCGAAATATGGAGATGTTAATCTTATTGCTAATTTTCTTGTAGATGCAAGGGGAATTGGTAGTTTTTAAGCGACAGTCAAATATTTTAAGAGCTGTTTGCTATGTGGAGTATTCCATTTTCTTTGTAATTACCAGGACAAAAAAAAGAATGAATAACGAATTCCCATTTGAGAAAAAGTATAAGCATTGGAAAATTTAACGGAATAACAAGCAATATACCGAAAATGGTTCACTCAACAAAAAATGTATATGACATAAATTGTGTATTTTAACGCGATCTACATTTTTTGTGTAGTAAAATTTTGTCTATCTCTTACGGTTTACCAGTTATGCAAAAGTCGTTCAAAATTAAGAATACTTTTGGAGACATTCCCAGAAAAGTCAAGATATACATTTTGTTTGTCATGAAAGTATCTTAAATATATGATATTTTAATCAAAATCGTTAGATCCATTTTTGAGAAAATTACAATTTTCGAAAAATGTTCCATGTAAAGGGTAATCTGGGATGGGGGGATTTTCTTGAAAACCTTCGTGTCGCATCTCTGGAACATACTGACCTAAGTACCAAGTTTGGTGTTTATCCGACTGTTCGTTTCTGAGTTATGCTGTTCACAGACACACAGACACACACACACACAGACAGACAGACAGACACACACCTAGACACACACCTGGACATGTTTCCAAAAATACTTTATATGCATTCAGTGCACCTCAAAACATGTATTTCCTGTGAAATCTCGGTATGGAATTTTTGGGTGAAATGCAATACTTTGTCTACTTACTATCCGTAGTAGAGAAAGTAAAAAGTAATATCCTTCGTGTTCGACGGTTAAAGAGCGCATTTATGAAATTAACCGTCGTACATCCATTCAAGATGACGAGTGCTCTGAGCGTCCCAAAACCGCTACAATCGACGTTACATGTGACAAATATTCACAATCTGTAGACAATGAACCGCTGATTAAAGATGCGTGAATTGGTTGACTTTGCAAAAACCTCATAAGGCATGTCCGCTACGTTTTACACCAAGTTTTGAATAGGAGAAAATTTTCCACTCGATGACTGCCGCATTTGTTAACAATGGGCAAAATGCATTAGAATGTGCGTTTATTAAATGCGTGTAGTCATGTTTAAGTGCAATTTCAATGAGTTTTTCCCCACGTTTCATAATAGTATATGAAACATGGATTCTTCCTTACACGCAACAGCCGAAGGATCAGTCCAAAAGGTGGGTTGTAATAGGTAAAATGGTCCCATCTGCAGGAAGGGTCATTGGCTACTATTTCCGAGATTCTCGTAATGTGGACCCAGAGACTTCTTCCAGAAGGACGGAACTATCGTCGGGTAGTATTACTTCATTACTGGACCAACTGAAGAATCCTATTCAGGAATACGAATCCTTGCGGTAAACAAAGTTTCTCTTTTATCACGATAATCCGCCTTCACACACATTCTTGCTGCAAAAGTTCACTTCCAAGTGTTGCATCCGCCAGATTTCCCGGATTTGGTTCCCAGCAAATTATTGTTTGTTTTTAAATATGGAAATGGCTGGGTAGACGAAGATTCACATTAAAGGATGAGGTTAAAGTTGACTCAGGAGTTTATTCTGCAGAGTTAGATGGATATTATTTTAAGGAGGTTTATTAAATAATTTGAAATTCATAGGACTAGATTTATTGCTTTATAAGATAAGTAATTTGAAAAAAATCTCTTAAAACAATGCGATTTGTTGGTTCAAGCCGAGTACGCCCCTCTAAGCAACCTTATAGAAGGCTACCATTGCAGGGAAAACGGATGTAAAAGACGTAACGGCAGTCATTTGAGTTTAGTTTAGCTCTATGAGCGATAGATGTGACAACATACGGAACGTGATACGCAAATGAACGTTTGAAGTGATGACCACAAATAGTCTGTTATTCTTATTGTAAATGAATGCAAATGAAGTTAAGTTGCATTGTCCATATCTAACAATATTCTCATTATGAATCACACAATTTACCAAATAGAGAAAAGAAACAAAAGGAAAGAATAAAAGAAAGGGAAATTTTTAACATTTATTGTTTTACATTCATTGGGGTTTTAGCATCTTTCTGCTTTGACTATATACAGATTAAGTTTAAAGTTGAATAAACGCTTCGGCGCAGTACCATCGTCCATTCCTGTCATAGAACATGCCCTCTGCTAGAAGGCGTGAAGAGAAATATATAGAAAGCTTAAGGCTCCTTCTCAGTATTTTCCTGGTTTTCAACTTGCTAAATTAAAGTAGCAATGATTTCAGTAGCACTCAGGTTTGCTTCTCGGTACCAGCATGGGGATCCCCCCCTAGAAGATACGGCAAGGGGTGCACTTACCCGGTGAGGTCCTTCTAATTGAGTAGCTACTTACAGAAGTAACAGCTCCGGTCTCAGAAACCACTCCAAAGTCCCCGGGGGAATTTGACATGTTGACCAGAGCCACCCCCATTACTGCAATCTGGTCTTTTTATATAGACGGAAGCAGAGGTTAAAGGTCCATTGAAGTATGTCTTTTGCCACTATGGCTAACGTGCCAAGAGTTTAATTTAATGATTTCACTTTCATTCGGCGCTGTTCAATGTTCTTGCCAGAACTATTCCAAGGTTCTCAACGGCTGAACCAAACTCCTCGCCTAAAGCATATGTTGTGGATCAACATCGGCTTTCCAAGCCGAAGCAAGCAGAATACAATAGTTTACAATTGTCAATAATAAATGATGGTGGTAGTTGGAGATGTTCCTGCAGGTCGATAAGGTTCAGTTTCCGATGCTAAGGGCACTTTGCCATGAACCTTAGAGAAGGTGTACATCAATCACCCGTCACGTATTGTTAGGTCATCATCGCGGCGGTGAAAGCTCCGACGCCGTCAAGTGGCTGTGCCCCCTGCCCCCTCCCACCTCCTGGCTATGTATTGATTCCTTCATATTCAGTTTCTTTCCAATATAAGAGCTCCGCAGCGCTGATATGAAACGTTGTCAACAAGGACGAAATGGAAGGGGAAGTAATATGTGTCAGATATCAAAATATGTACTTGTTCTGCTAGACAAACCTTGCACTCCAGCTTGAAGCTGGACGACGTTTCCACATGAAACGCATTCCATAAAACAAGGTCTGAGCATTTGTTTTGTTGCTTTGCATGCTTCCTGTGGTCTAAGATAGCATATTTAATGTCTGCGATACAATCACTGGATATCGAGAATTCTCGCTTTGAGATGCCCTGTAAAACAATAAGTAGAGACAGACAGATAGATAGATAGATAGATAGATAGATAGATAGATAGATAGATAGATAGATAGATAGATAGATAGATAGATAGACAGATAGACAGATGGATAGATAGACAGGCAGATAGACAGATGGATAGACAGACAGATAGACAGATGGATAGACAGACAGATAGATAGATGAATAGATAGATAGACAGACAGATAGATAGATGAATAGATAGATAGACAGATAGACAGATGGATAGACAGACAGACAGATAGACATATGGATAGACAGACAGATAGACAGATGGATAGACAGACAGATAGACAGATAGACAGATAGATAGATAGAGATAGATAGAGATAGATAGAGATAGATAGAGATAGATATAGATAGAGATAGATAGATAGATACATAGATAGATAGACGGACGGACAGACAGACCGGATAGACAGACAGGCAGACCGGATAGATAGATAGATAGAGAGACAGATAGATAGAGACAGACAGATAAACAGATGGATAGACAGACATACAGACAGAAAGACAGATCGACAGATAGATAGATAGATAGATAGATAGATAGATAGATAGACAGACAGAAACACAGATAGATAGACGGACAGACAGACCAGATGGACAGACAGACAGATAGATAGAGACAGACAGACAGATACATGGATGTATCTTTATTAGTTTCAAATTATTGAAGTTATTACACAAGTATTTAGTGCATGGGTCATTAACCGTACATGCATATTTAAGATACAAGATGTGGTAACAAAATAAACAACAGAAAAGAAACAAAGCAAAAAAAACCAGAAAAAGAAAAAAATAGAGGAAAATTATCTTTGTCTAACTGAACAAAAATTGACCTTGCTTCGCGCACTTTAGCCATGAAAATGCCCATGTTTTGCCAGTTCCTCTGGTCAGCCAGTAGATCCCAACATGCCAATCTCT
The DNA here is from genome assembly GCA_030765065.1 of Deroplatys truncata. Lineage (NCBI taxonomy): Eukaryota > Metazoa > Arthropoda > Insecta > Mantodea > Mantidae > Deroplatys > Deroplatys truncata. Next base: position 210,526,667 of record CM060978.1, on the reverse strand, counting down.
TTCTTGAGGGACTTAAGAATTTTTCTTTGAGTGTAATTGTTCGCTGGTTCTCCCACTGTGCACATTCCGCCAAAATATGTACCTAGTCCTCATCCAAATCATAGAATGGGCAGATTCCCCTGACAGAATCGTCAGTCATTTTCTGTGCCCTCCAGCCCCCAGTCTAAACTATGCCATTGCTGATCTTTCCTTTCTTCCTAATTTAACTATATATACCTCTTTACCCCAATTCAATTTTATTTCATTTGATAGACTTAGAGAAGGTTTGATTTTACAATCCGATTCTATTTCCTGTTGGTTAATGTCTCTTAGTCTTCTTTTGATACCTTTCCAAACGTTTTTGTCATTTGTTACAGCTCTTCGATTTACTGACCCCATTCCTATTCTCCTCAAACCCCTTTCCAAATCAGCTGCCCAAAACGTAGGAGACAGGTTATCTCGCTGGTACGTATAGCATTTGGATCGTAGTGTGAAATTATCTCCCTGCATCAGCCTCAGCCAGTACTTCACTGCTCTTATTTTAGAGTGTATTGTGTCTTCATAACATCCCACCTCCCTCAATACTCCCGAATTTGATGTGCCTTGTGAAACTCTAAGAACTCTTTTCCAAAATGCTACCTGCGTTTTATTTACATGCTCTGCTCTCTCCCATCCCCCAGATTTCACTTCCGTATAACAAAATCGGCTTGATCATGGAGTTATACATCTTTTCTAATGCATCTACAGGTACATCCGGTATCCGCGAGAGGGTACGTATTTAACTGCCCTCGTGCTTTATAGTTAGCTACTGAGAGATGTTTGTTCCATTCTCCTCTCATATTAAACATTACTCCTAAATAGCAGAATGTTTAACATTTTGTAGTTATAGCCCCTTGTAATACCATTTTTCATCCCTGCCATAAACATAGCCATTTTTGAAAGCGATTGTTTTCGTTTTATTAAATGTGTGTAAGCAACGTAACTAAACAACGAAAATACGAATAAGTGCCAAATGTATTCAAGGTAGACGTCTCTGAAAGGATCCATATCTAACATTTTCAGTGAGCATTACTTGTACCAGGCAAGAACTTTCAGAGAAAACGAGCTGTTGTAATTTTCTCGAAAATGGCTTCCATTATTGAGATTAAAGTAAATGACATTTGAGAAATGCTTGTGTGGAAAATGTATATCCTATTTTTACTTTCTCTACTACGTATAGTAAGTAGGGAAAGTATTGTATTCCACCCAAAAATTCGATACCAGATTTCACCGGAAGTACATGTTTTGAGACCCCCTGAATCCAAAAAAAGCATTTTTAGAAACATGTCCGTGTCTGTGTCTGTGAACAGCATAACTCAGAAACGAGCAGTCGGATAAACACTAAACCTGGTATTCAGGTTCAGTATCTTCCAGAGATGTGACACAAAGATTTTCAAGAAAATCACCCCACCCCAGATTACCCTTTACATGGAACATTTTTCGAACATTTTAATTTTCTCAAAAATGGCTATAACTATTTTGATTAAAATATCATACGTTTAAGATATTTTCATGACAAATAAAGTGTATATCTTGAATTTTCTGGGAATGTCTCCAAAATCATTCTTCAATGTGAACGACTTTTGCATAACTGGTAAACCATAAGAGATGACAAAATTTTACTACACAAAAAATGTAGATCCCGTTAAAATACACAATTTATGTCATATACATTTTGTTTTGTTGAGTGAACCATTTTCGAGATATTACTTGTTATTCCCTTAAATTTTTCAATACTTATTTTCTCAAATGGGAAGTCGTTATTCATTTTTTTGTCTTGGATATGCAAAGAGTATTAATCTGTGGCAAAGAAAATGGTGCTGCATCTAGCAACCAGCTATTAAGAGATATGTATATGCTTAAAGGCTACTGTATTTCTATATTGCCCTTGCAATTACAAAACAAGGGGAACGTAGTACGCCTTAAGTGAGTCAAATATTTTTAGAACTAGTCCCTATGTGTAAAAGGTAATTCTCTTTGCATGTCAAAATATCGTTTCTGCAAATGTTTATCTCGATTAATATGAAATAGATGGAGAATAAGAGTTTGTAAAAATAGTTTGTACAAGAGTAGAGAAAGTCATGTGAGTGTAACACAGATTTTTTTATAAACAGCTCCTCTCTCATATGCAAATGGGGAAAACTTACCACAAAAACGCAATAGTCCTTGGAAGGTATTAACCATTGTCGTGATTTTCGCTGTTGTTCGTTTAAAAAGTCTTCCTTTAAGATACTGCATTTTGAACTCTATGTGGTTGTTCCTTTTGTTTCTCACGAATTTCTGGCTAGCGTATTTATGGTATGCTGATTGTTATCTGAACCTCAGGTATACAAAATTATTAAGGTATTTTTTGAAAACATATTGCGAATATTTATCGTGTCTGATAAAAGAAAATGAGAAATTCTTATGATTGGTGGATATAAGATTTTTACTCTAATATCTTCCATAGAAAATTAAACGAGCATATTCTTTTGTCTGGAAAATTGACGTCCTGATATTAAAACTGTAGAGGAAAATTAAGAATTCGCAAATGCTTGATAAAAAAGTGTAGCGCTCTTGGCTTTCAAGAACGTAACCGCTGACGTCATTCTGCATAATGCTGCCCACTGCCGGCGTAACAAAGTATTTCATACGAGTTACATTTCCTCGTTACTGCCATTGAGCATTTGTTTGAAGTCCCTTAGGAGTTTGTTACCGACCAGCGTGGCTCACCTTTTTTATGTGTTTTTGTAGTTTTGTTACGATAACATTTTAATACATAGTAACCATTCTTTTCCTCTTCTTCTCTACTTAGTGGACTTGGCAAATTGTTCCTGCTATCTTTCATAGGTCCACCTAAATTCCTTTTACCCTTTAGTTTATAATTATATGCTGCTTTAAGTAGGGTTGGCTGTATTCTTTCCAGTGGTTGCTGCAGTTTTTTCTCGATTTTATCTTTTACTGAATATGTATATAACTTTGTTCTTATATCTTCATTAAATATTCTATCTAATTCTGTGCAGTTTTTGGTTCTCCTGAGAAAGTTCATATCTGTAACCTGTATTCTCCTTTCCAACTTCTTTGTTATTAGTCAGGTTTTGCACAAATGTAGCAACATACGAACAATTTTAATCTTGTGGCCTATATTCCATGTGAAGATATGCAATCGATCGCATATTCCCAAACTTTGATTTTTTCCTGCCTCTGTCGTAAAACGAGTTCATCCGGCTGTGCACCGTGAGGAAAATGAGTAAAGTATGCCTTTTTATATTCGGGTTACCAAAACAGACGCACAACCACTTAACTAGGTAGATCGGGATTTTTATCTCGGAGTTTCCTTCTAGATGGGCTGCCAACCAAAGTTTCAGAGTTCCATCTACCCTCTCATTTTTTACTTTCTCTACTACGTATAGAAAGTAAAAAATAAATGGCTTTGGACAGTGGAAAGAGAAAATTAAGAGGTAGCGCATCTTACTTTGAATGGAAAACTATAGTGAATGTGTGATGGTTAAGTAATCAATAAATGAAAATTGAAAAACAAATGGAAATGGGACATGAAAAAACTGAAAAAAAAGAGCAAGATAATTTATTGACAAGAAACTGTAAAAGGTAAATAAACTGTAGTGATTGTCTACTGAATGAGTGACCAGGGTCAAAGTGCAGTAGATAATCACATTTGTAAAACTCTTAGCACAATAAATACTATACTATACGTATAGTAAGTAGGAGAAGTATTGCATTCCACTCAAAAATTCGATACCGAGATTTCACCGGAAATACATGTTTTGAGGCCTCCTGAATCCAAAAAAAGTATTTTTGGACACATCCGTGTGTGTGTCTGTGAACAGCATAACTCAGAAACGAACAGCCGGATAAACACCAAACTTGGTATTTAGATTCAGTATCTTCCAGAGATGTGTCACGAAGATTTTCAAGAAAATCCCCCCACCCCAGATAACCCTTTACATGGAACATTTTTGGAAAATGTTTATTTTCCAAAAAATGCATCTAACGATTTTGATTAAAGTATCATATGTTTAAGACATTTTTATGGAATATAAAATGTATATCTTGAATTTTCTGGGAATGTCTCCAAAAGTATTCTTCATTGTGAAACACTTTTGCATAACTGGTAAACCATAATGGATAGACAAAATTTTACTACACAATTTATGTCATATACATTTTTGTTGTTGAGTGAACCATTTTCCAGATATTGCTTGTTATTCCCTTAAATTTTCCAATACTTATACTTCTTCTCAAATGGGAATTCGTTATTAATCTTTTTGTCTTGGATATGCAAAGAGTATTAATCTGTGGGAAAGGGAATGGTGCTGCACCTAGCAACCAGCTATTAAGAGATATGTATGTGCTTAAAGGCTACTGTATTTCTATACTGCCCTTCCAAATACAGAACAAGGGTAACATATTACGCCTTAAGCGGTAGTCAAATATTTTTGAACTGGTCGCTATGTGTAAAATGTAATTCTCTTTACATACCAAGAACATAAAAAAGAACAGCGAATTCTCAGTTGAGAAAAAGTGTAAGTATTGGAAAATTCAAAGAAACAACAAGGAATACCTTGAAAATGGCTCACTTTACAAAAAAATGTTTATGACATATATTGTGTGTTTAACGAGATCCACATTTTAATTTAGTAAAATTTTGTCTATCTCTTATGGTTTACCAGTTATGCAAAAGTCGTTCAGAAATAAGAGGACTTTTGGGGACATCCCCAGAAAATTCAATATATACATTTTATTTTCCATAAAAATGTAAAATAGTTAGAGCCGTTTTTGAGAAAATAAGAATTTTCGAAAAATGTTGCATGTAAGGGGTGGTTTGGGGTGGGGGATGTTCTTGAAAACATTCATGTCGTATCCCTAGAACCTATTGAACATAAATACCAAGTTTGGTGTTTATCCGACTTATAGTTTTTGAGTTATGCTGTTCACAGACATACAGACACACACAGAGACACACAAGAACGGACATGTTTTCAAAAATGCTTTATTTTTTTATGTCCTGCACATAATGCAATGCTCCACATAGCAACGAGTTCTTAAATATTTGACTATCGCTTAAAGCCTACCATATTCCCCTTGTACCTACAAGAATATTAGCAATAAGATACAGTCTGCAAACGTTTATCTCGATTAACATGAAGCATAGGGAGAATAAGCTTTTGTAAAAATAGTTTGTACAAGATTAGAGAAAGTCATGTGAGTTTAACACATCAGATTTTTTTTCTTCGTGTAATTCACCCTAGAAGTTTGCCTTCACTATGCCCTCGAGCCTCGTTCATCGTTATGGGTTACCTCAAAATTCAGCCGATGTCTTCCATTCGCTACTAACATCTGTGTCAGGTAAAAATATACCAATTCTAGAAAAAAAAAGTGTACAATAAACTTTTTTGTAGAATAGCACATAATTTAAATGTAACCAATATTTCAAGATGAAGAGTTTATCACATGATCAACTGTGTTTGTGCATTACTTAAAGTACGATTGCCTACTCCATGCGCTATCTTGGATTAAGTCCAAAATCTTTATATTTTTAGTGCGCGAGTCAAAACCTGCAGCGCCGGTAGGTTTCTGGCAACGCATACATCTAAAATCTGCGCGGTTGCACCCTTAATTGTGTCTCGTACTCGCATTGTCAAAATGTAGGCGTTTAAAAAATGAGGAAGTGTTCGAACCTTGGATATGGAGTGACAAGACCGATACTAGATTACAGGACTGCCGCCGCACCAAGCATGAAGAGGACTTCACAGATTATTTACAGAAACTCAAGATATGCATCCTGCCATTCATGCTAACATCTTAAACCAATGGTGTTTTAATTAAAATCGTAGGTTATTTTTCAGAAAATGGAAAGTAACGAAAAAATGTTCATCAAAATGTATTTTGGGATTGGCAATTTTCATGCAAATCTCTGTTGTATTCTTGGAATACGAGTTTTGAGTAATTCTATTCTCACTCTCTCTCTCTCTCTCTCTCTCTCTCTCTGTGTCGGATGTTCTTTTAAAATGCATGTTTGGGTTCAGCGTACCTCAAAATGTATTCGTTGCTGACCGATTTAATTTCCATCTGTATTCTATTTGCAGCAGAAAAAATTAAGTGGAAGCATTTTTAGGAAAATCACCAGCACAATAAAAATTAATTCTAGAAGTTAAAACAATAGTACAATCTTCAACTTGAAGCAGATATAAAGAAATTGATTGGAAGTAACTTATAAACTTTCTAAGCAATGACAAGACTGAAATCCATTGGAGTGGATAAGAAAAACTTGTGTAATTTATTTATGTGTGCATTGTTAATTATTATTGCTTGAAAGTACTATTTATTTCATAAAATGTGCCTAAAGCACTTTATGTTTTAAAGAATAAAAATTGTATTACGTTAAAGAGAATAGACAAAAAGAATTCAATTTGCAATGAAATAAATATTGTAAAAAGAACATAAAAATGTAATAAGAGAATGGTCCAGTAGAAATATGTTTGATATGAACTAAAATTGTAAATAGGTTATGTTTTATTAATATGCTATTTATTTAAGACAAGAATTACTATATTAAATGTACCTATTTGTTTTACTATCATTAGCAACTAAGAAAGCCTGAGTAAGCAACTTTGAACTTTTTAAATTGTTAGAAAAACTTTCAACCGAGAAAGAGCGCTTACCATAAAAAGTGAAAGACATGTAAATTCGCCTCGCGAATTGCTGCGTATAGCAAAAACAACAAGTAGTATAGAATTAATTACTACAAGTATTATTATTATTAAGTAAGTAAGATATTAAAATATTTGATCCGTATATAAATATGTATGTGTGTGTGTGTGTGTGTGTGTGTGTGTGTGTGTGTGTGTGTGTTCATCGTTAACATGCACATTCAAAAGAGAAAGAAAACACACATTCTATTAAAAGCGAATTTATTGGATTTGTTATTAAATAACCATCTTACCTTTCCAAAAACGAATATATTCTATGGAAAGAGTTATTATTGCTACAAATTGAGCTAATAGCATTTTAAAAATCTTAAAATACAAAGGGCGGCGCCGTGACCGAGTGGTTAGACCGCTCGCCTCCCAACGAGGCGGCCCGGGTTCAATCTCCTCGACCTGCATGTGGGATTTGTGGTGGACGAAGCGGCGTTTTTCTCCGGTTTCCCCCGCCATTCATTCCACCAACTGCTCCATCATCACCTTTCCTTTCATCCATTTCAGCAACACTTCGTTTCATCTACATCCCATCGGGCTGATATTCTGTCTGATCCATGAGTGTCTGCTCCTCGACGGGCCTCTGACCCCAGGAACCCGCTTGTAAGTCCTGGGGGTGTAAGTCCTACATAAGAGGAGGGTAAACAGATAATGAATTAAAATACAAAGGACGAGAAGAAATATTAGCAAAGTTATTAATCGTAACATACGCTACAACTCAACTAGCACTGAATAAGAAATGAGGCAGTATTTTTAACACTTACAGAATATCAGTCTAATTATATAATATATAAATTCAACAACAGCCCGCCTCAAAGCAATATGTGTATAAATAATATATAAAGTGTATGTAACAGTCATTGTATTATATTTATATTATTATGTACATGTATAATAATGTTATCTCAGTGTATTAATTTAACAATGTAGAGAGAGAGAGAGAATAGAAGTCGAAAGTTGCTAACAATGAGGAAATAATAAGGTAACCTTGAGACAACAATAAACTAGAAAGTTTAATAATGCTACTAATAGAACAATGATGTAATATTTAAAACAGTTTATAAATATCCAATAAAAAACTAGAAAAGGTTTAGATAAGTTAAATAAAAATATTCTATTAGAGTAAAATTAGCCAATCAAAGACTTGAAATATAGTATACGTATAAGTTTAGGTGGTAGAAGCCAGACGCTAAAAGACAGCGTTCCCAGCCGGACACTATTAGGCAGCGTTTTCGAGAAGTTCAATAAGTATGCAGTGTGAGACATGAAAATTCATTACGGCGAGAATATAAAGTTTAAGTGTTAAAAAGTGCAATTAATAAAAAAAATCTCACAGCTCTACAGTAGGATACATCAGTGAAGTGTTATTTAATCGTGAGAAGGAATAATAAAAGGAGTGAAGTACATAAAAAATTATAATTTGTGTAAGCCTTCATTCTTTAGCCGCACTAACCCCTGCTAAGAGATACGTGTTTCTACAAATTACTACTGACGCAGCCGACGCATATATATATATATATATATAATATTTAAATAAACATTAAAATACAAAGTTGATTTTTTTACGTTGGGGCGAAGGCCACCGGAAAAGTAAACGTTGGGGCGAAGGTCACCGGAAAAGTGAACGTGGTGCGAAGGCCACCGGAAACTTTGTATCATACGTGCGTAGTCTAAACAACAAATTCAGAAAATACCCGCCATGAAATTCACTTTTACACATCAAATACATCTAGGTTGGGAATTCACCACTGGATTTGAAACACACACCAAAACAACAAAGCATTTTACACAAAGTTGTCAAAATTTGATCAGGTATGTGATATAATTCATTGGACTTTTAAGACGAAAAAAAAAGAAAAAGGCATAAGAATGAAGTAGTACAAAAGAATGGCTGTCCTTTACTTCTTTCTGATAGTAAATCTTGGGTGATTAATAAGAAAGTTAATAGCAGAACTCAGAGTGAAGAAATGACTTTCTTGAAAAAAGCCAAAAGCTGTACAAGACAGGTAACATATAAAATTAATACATAAAAATTTAATTACTGATATATTCAATACATGATAAAACTCAACAATATCGAAATAATTAGAAACAACGTTTATACCGTAAGGACCAAACAAGACTTCCAAAATCTAACATACTCATACAGACCATCAGGACAAAGAAAAGATGGAAAGAGGTGCTGTGGATACGGAACAGGCGTCCCGCCTAAACCATGTAGTGAAAAAGAAAGTTTTATTTGCGGCTAGGAATGTAGTTTATTTCCGTGACTCGGGAAAAGAACGAATTTTCGCCACGCTTGGAGTCAGCAGTAGATCTATGTCCTCACTCCTTACTGAAAGTTTGGGTAAGCATGCGTAAATTATGCAAGATGCTTAACAAAATATTTGGATCAGTAATTCCATTCTTTAAAATATTTTAACACTTGTAAGCCGCAGCTCTTCCGTACAGTACCACTGCTTAATCTCAAACTTAGTTTATCGATATTTCCGCACACTTCTGTTACTGCTACTCCTATAATTTCGGTTACTTGTATTAAATTAATTTATGCTCTGCAAAATTAATGAAAAATACGTAGAGTTTTGTTCTCTGCAAATAACCTCTAAGAAAATAATGGTAAAGTGATTAAGGTTGTAACCTGCAGCACTGAACTTTGTGATGACGCGTGCTAATATTCACCAAATTTAAGTTCCATAGCTTTATATTACTTTCTCTAATACGTTTAGTAAGTAGGGGAAGATTGTATTCCACCCAAAAATTCGATACGGAGATTTCACCGGAAAGATATGTTTTGAGGCCCCCTGAATCCAAAAAAAAAGCATTTTTGGAAACATGTCCGTGTGTGTCTGTGAACAGCATAACTCAGAAACGTACAGTCGGATAAGCACCAAACTTGATATTTAGGTTCAGTATCATCCAGAGATGCGACACGAAGGTTTTCAAGAAACTTCCCCCACCCCAGATTACCCTTTACATGGAACATTTTTCGAAAATTTTAATTTTCTCAAAAACGGCTCTAACGATTAAAATATCATATGTTTAAGATATTTTCATTACAAATGAAATGTATAGGTACCTCAAATTTTCTGGAAATGTCTCCAAAAGTATATTTCATTGTGAATGACTTTAGCATAACTGGTAAACCATAAGAGATGAACAAAATTTTACTAAATAAAAATGTAGACCGCGTTAAAATACACAATTTATGTCATATACACTTTTTTTGTTGAGTGAACCATTTTCAAGATATTGCTTGTTATTCCCTTAAATTCTCCAATACTTATACTTTTTCTCAAATGAGAATTCGTTATTCATTTTTTTTGTCCTGGTAATGCAAAGAGAATGGTGCTGCACATAGCAACCAGCTCTTAAAATAGTTGACTATCGCTTAAACCTACCAATTCCCCTTGCATCTACACGAAAATTAGCAATAAGATTAACATCTTGATAACTCGATTAACATGAAGCATATGGAGAATAAGCGTTTGTAAAAATAGTTTATAAAAGAGTAGGGAAAGTCGTGTGAGTGTAAGACATCAGATGTTTTTTTAGTTTGCTACTATATCGCAAAATTAACACCTGAAATACCTTCGCGTAGCGCCAGTGTACTTCTTCATCCTCGTTTCACTTTAGGTGGTTGGATTGATGGTTCCTTACGATGTTTTGTTCCGCGGGGAAACTTCCAGAAGGGGATAACGGCAGCACTTAGCAATCTTCTAGAGGTTTTTCAATGCTCAAAAGAGGATATAACAGATATAGCGAGAGTCAATTGGTACTCACTTCAGTTCGGCAGAAAACAGGCAAGCATCTAGATGACGATTTTTGAAGTATATAAACTTTACGAAGCATTAAATTACTTTTATTTTCCACAGTATATTAACCACTCTACACAGCTACACTGCCTCGTTCCTGCAGTTTTGTAATTATTCACTTCAAGGATTGCTGGGACTACCCAAAATTAAAATTAAGTGAAGAAATCATGTCAACATTTGCAAGTTAAGATGCTAATTTTGTCTATGCATGATACCTTCCATTGCAACAACCTATTCCGCTTTTAACAGTTACTCTTTCCAAGTTCAGTAGTCCATGCTAGACTCTAGTTCCCGAGGTCGCGGGTTCAAACCTGGCGGAAGGCAATGGACCTTTACGGGCGTACAAATACTTAGCCTAGCTTCTTTCCTAAGGGAAGTAAAGCCGGGGGTCCCGTGCCTAGATTTACGGCACGCAAAAGAACCTTAAGCCTGATAGAAAGTCTCTGAGCAAACTTACCGGTGTTTCAAGCCCAATATAGAATGGGACGCTAAGGACCACAGCAGTTAAAGAGCGTTCATAAATAAAACTCAATTTTAGGCTCAATAGTGACAAATATTTTTACAGCAAAGAAACCATGGACAGCATTGTTGTAATATGGAAACGAAAGGCCCATAGGAGCTTATTTGGGATAGTTGAATATTAAAACATCTTATCCCTGCAACTTTATTGAGGTAAATATGATAGTTTTCATACAAAAGTAAATGAAGGTTGAACTACAATACAAGCAAATATTGCATGCTATGCTAAAAAATGTGATGTTACACTCACATGACTTTCTCTACTCTTGTACAAACTATTTTTACAAACGCTTCTTCTCCATATGCTTCGTGTTAATAGAGATGTTAATCTATTGCTAATTTTCTTGTAGATGCAAGGGGAATTGGTAGGCTTTAAGCAATAGACAAATATTTTAAGAACTGGTTGATATGTGGAGTATTCCATTCTCTTTGCATTACCAGGACAAAAAAAATGAATAACGAATTTGAGTAAAAGTATAAGTATTGGAAAATTTAAGGGAATAACAAGCAATATCTCGAAAATGGTTCACTCAACAAAAAAATGTATGACATAAATTGTGTATTTTAACGCGATCCACATTTTTTGTGTAGTAACATTTTGTCTATCTCTTATGGTTTACCAGTTATGCAAAAGTCGTTCACAATGAAGAATGCTTTTGGAGACATTCCCAGAAACTTCAAGATATACATTTTATTTGTCATGAAAGTATCTTAAATATATAATACTTTAATCAAAATCGTTAGAGCCATTTTTGAGAAAATTAAAATTTTCGAAAAATGTTCCATATAAAGTGTAATCTGGGGTGGGGGGATTTTCTTGAAAACCTTCGTGTCACATCTCTGGAAGATACTAAACCTAAATACCAAGTTTGGTGTTTATCCGACTGTTCGTTTCTGAGTTATGTTGTTTACAGACAGACACACAGACACACACACGGACATGTTTCCAAAAATCCGTTTTTTTGGATTCAGGTGTCCTCAAAACATGTATTTCCGGTGAAATCTCGGTATCGAAGTTTTGGGTGGAATGTAATACTTCCCCTACTTACTATACGTAGTAGAGAAAGTAATAAAAAGTTGCAAGCACTTACTCAATGTATTTCTTATGGTCATTTCCACTGTGTTACAGAGATAAAAATTCCGGCATCAACAAAACCTTAGTAATGCACACTCTAGTTTATCATGGGCAAAGTTCAAGACCTTGCAAATACAATGTGCCATAAGTAACAGGATTCAGTTTTACCTCAAAAATGCCCGAATTTCAGCGACTCGCATTATGGGGAACATACGCCCGACAGGGTAAAGGTTGTTTTACAACCGCCCGAGAACGGTAACCAAAATGGAATGAGAACGAAAAGCAATGCAGCATATAAAAGTTTGGTTCAGAACAGCCCGGTAACGAGAACGGGAATGCATATTGATGATCATCTCGATCACAAGGTGAAAGTTGATTTTGGGCTTTGTGATTTCATTTGCTTTTGTTTTTTTTCTGATCGATGATATTTTTACTTTCTCTACTACGTATAGTAAGGGAACTATTGCATTCACCCAAAAATTCGATACCGAGATTTCACCGGAAATACATGTTTTGAGGTGCATTTTGGAAACATGTCCGAGTGTGTGTGTCTGCCTGTGTGTCTGTGAAGAGCATAACTCAGAAACGAACAGTCGGATAAACACCAAACTTGGTATTTATATGTGACTCGAAGGTTTTCAAGAAAATCCCCCCACCCCAGCTTATCCTTTACATGGAACATTTTTCGAAAATTTTAATTTTCTCAAAAATGGCTCTAACGATATTGATTAAAATATCATATGTTTAAGAATCTTTCATGACAAATAAAATGTGTATCTCGAATTTTCTGGGAATGTCTCCAAAAGTATTTTTCATTGTGAACGACTTTTGCATATCTGGTAAACCATAAGAGATAGACAAAATTTTACTACACAAATAATGTAGATCGCGTTAAAATACACACTTTATGAAAAACACATTTTTTGTTGTTGTTGAGTGAAGCATTTTCGAGATATTGCTTGTTATTCCCTTTCATTTTCCAATACTTATACTTTTTCTCAAATGGGAACTCCTCATTCATTTCTTTTTGTCCTGGACAAGCAAAGAAAACTGAATACTCCACATAGCAACCAGCTATTAAAATATTTGACTATAGCTTAAAGCCTACCAATTCTCCTTGTATCTACAAGAAAATTAGCAATAAGATTAACATCTCGATATCTCGATTAACATGAAGCATATGGAGAATAAACGTTTGTAAAAATAGATTGCACAACAGTAAAGAAAATCATGTGAGTGTAACACAGATTTTTTCACTTACTTCCAATTTAGCCCACATAATGCGGGTTAGCCAATATCAAAATTAGATAGAGTAAACGTTATCTAAATGCATATCTGTTACGTTTCCTATCCCTCTAGTTGTACCAAACTTTAATTCCTTTATATAACGGCGTGCATTAAAGTTGTTTATTGTTCTTTGTTAATTTCACCAAAGCTCAATAGATCTGCAGGTATCGGGATCTGAGATTTACTACTAGTTTCTTCCAGTTTCTTGTTTCTATCTTGCGACTATAGAGCGCACAAACGGCTATTTTATGTCACGGCCGCCTACAATAACCTTTACAGTGAAGAGTTTAATATGCACAATACGGATCGAATATGCCGTACCCGGAAACGGGAACGAAGAAGAGAAAGTTAAAATTTGGGCAAGTCTCTTTTCCGTTCCCAGGGGCCTAGAAGACTTCCCGTCGATTGTAAACGCTCCCATTTGAATACATGCATTTCAACTTTCTCGTTCTCGTTCTGGTTACCTTTCTCGTTGGTTGTGAACCAGCCTTAAACCATGTAAATAACGGAAAATCAATAATCACGATCGAAATAAATCAATAATGCAATATAATACTGTAAAATAACTTGTATAGTAAAACGTAGGCTTATGTAAACGAACATTGTAATTATTAAGCGAGCTAGCAGCAGGGTAAAAATCCACCAACAACGCACATTGATGAACACAGGGTTAGGCAAAAGTCGCGACGTGTGGAGAGAGAGGTCCAAGGAGAGACTGTGATAGAGATAGAGAGATAATTCCAGGAAAAACCTAGGCTTCTAAGGGAGTTGGAAAAGGAGTCAGAAAATAGAAAGAGAAACAAGAGTTGTGAGACAGAGATATATGGTTTTCCCAAAGGAGTCAGACAGAAACCTACTTCCAAAAAGGACTATTTCTTTCTCATAGTAACGCTAAGTAAGTACCAACCAAAATAAAGATTGGGCGAAAGTGCTCGAAAGTTAGCGCCATAGCAGCAAGGTATAAAAAGGAGGTCCGCTCCAGAATTCAACATTCTTCCGTGTGTACTCTTTCATATCCCCTCATGTGAATTATTTGCAGGCAGATTGCCATAACTTGTGCGTATGGGTGGGAGATAACTTTTGACGCAAATAGCTAGGTCCACTACAGTATTCAAAGTAGCGGGAAGATGAAAAATATAGTCTATAAATAACCTGATTATTACTCAAAAGGGAAAACAGTTGCTAGCTGCTTCAAAAATCTTGTTACTTTCTCTCTACGTATAGTAAGTACGGGAAGTATTGTATTCCACTCAAAACTCGATACCGAGATTTCACCGGAAATATATGTTTTAAGGCCCCCTGAATCCAAAAACAGCATTTTTGGAAACATGTGTGTGTGTGTTTCTGTGTGTCTTTGAACAGCATAACTCAGAAACGAACAGTCGGTTAAACACCAAACTTGGTATTTAGGTTCAGTATCTTCCAGAGATGCGACACGAAGGTTTTCAAGAAAATCCCTTCACCCCAGATTACCCTATACATCAAAACATTTTTCGAAAATAGCTCTAACAATTTTGATTAAAATATCATATGTTTAAGATATTTTCATCACAAATGAAATGTATATCTCGAATTTGCTGGGAATGTCTCCAAATGTATTCTTCATTGTGAACGACTTTTGCATAACGGGTTAACCATAAGAGATAGACAAAATTTTACTACACAAAAAAATACACAATTTATGTCATATACATTCTTTTTGTTCGGTGAACCGTTTTCGAGATATTGCTTGTTATTCCCTTAAATTTTCCAATACTTATACTTTTACTCAAATGGGAATTCGTTATTCATTTTTTGTCCTGGTAATGCAAAGAGAATGGAATACTCCACATAGCAACCAACTCTTAATATATTTGACTATCGCTTAAAGCCTACCAATTCCCCTTGCATCTACAAAAAAATTAGCAATAAGATTAACATCTCATATCTCGATTAACATGCAGCATATGGAGAATAAGCGTTTGTAAAAATAGTTTGTACAAGAGTAGAGAAAGTCATGTGAGTGTAACGCATCAGATTTTTTTTTTAAAGAAATCCATTCGTTGAAGAAGTTAATCCTGTTAGCTGCCCTCACCCACAATATCCTGAGATACAACAAAAATAGGTACCTGAGAAACGACGGTTTTATTCGCAGCTATGCCGACTGGTAGCCCAGGCAGAGAAATTCAAACTCGAATTCATCAAAGGTGAGATATCACGTACATACGTGAGAAGCGCTGCAACGCCGCCCGCTACGACTGTGTTGAAGGGATATGCAAGATATCCCAGTGGTAGGGTGAAGCAAGATCAGTATTTTCCAATTAATCCTACAATGGTCGAGGATTCGTGAATGAAATAGTGATGGAAGATGAAGTAGTGTGCAAATTGTGGTGTCTTTAATTTTAACAACAACTCTGTACAGGAAGACGAAAATATTGTACTAGGGCCAAGCTTATCACGTGGATGGCGGTGTCCTTCATTGCCGGCCGACTGAATGGTTGATAAATAAGCAAGGTGGCAGGAGCGCCTTCGAGACACATCGAGATCATTCTGGATCTTTCTCCCCCGCTGCGAACTTTCTCAAAACTTCTGTGACTGTATATTGGCGAGCGTCATCCCAATAGTGAATGAGTTAGTGATTTTCTATGATAATGTGACAAATTTCTGGTTACTCAGTGTGATCTACGAGTGAGGTTGTAACGTACACTGAGTGCAGCTGGAGGTGCGAAGGAGGATAAGCCCTTTGTCCGACATACAATAAGTGAACCATCAGAAGAGGAGGCTAATCGTATGATTCATTATACCGCCGCGCACAGAGAAAAGTGAAGCGTCAATGAAACTGAATTGTCATATTACACTAGTCTGCATTTTCAAACTTTTTGTCAAATGATTTCTTAAAAGTAGGTGTTCTTGAATCACGTTTTTATGCTGATTCCAGAAATAACTTCCGTTAGTTTCTATCACGTCAGGTTTTTACACAAAATAAGTAATGTTTTGACAATTTTACTAATGAGCGTAGAAAAGTATTCAAATACCATTTCACACAAGGTAAGTTTTTATTCAAGAAACATTTTAAGAATCTCTCAACAGCTCCACTAATTTATTTCATGACTACATTTTAACATAACAAGAAGCCAAAGTGTTTCATTTAATTTTTTCAATCTTTCTCTTCTTTGACTTCCTTACAGATCCTTGAAGATGACTGTCCCTCCTCAACATCCAACAGTAGTCGGCCATCATAGTTTCATTCCATCTCCCCTGGTACCTCCCTCCTCTCCATTTCCTAAATATCTTGATGAAAACGTTCACCCTGCTCTTCACTATAATGTCCCAGATTTTCTGGAAAGTAGTCGATATGTGAATGCAGAAAATGCACCTTTACACTCATGCTACAACCCATCTTCTTGAAATTTTCCAATATTGTTTCGACAATGGCCTTGTAATTGGCCTCTTTGTTATGGCCTAAGAAGTTTTCAGTAACTGACCGGAAGGCGGTCCATGCTTCTATTTCTCTCTCATTCATTGTCTTCTCAACATCTTCATCCTTCACCAATTTCTTTATTTGAGGACCAACAAAAGTTCCAGCCTTTAATTTGTTTTGTGTAATGACGGGAAATTTCTTGGAAATGACCCCGAAACAGGGTCCGTCCTGTGGTAGAGCCCTTACAATTTGCTTCATCAAGCCCAATTTTATGCGTAGTGTTGGAAGCAATTGTGAAAAAACTGTACGTGATAGAAAAAAAACTAAAAGCAGTTCGGAAATCAGCAGAAAAAGTGAGTCAGAATCACTTATTAGTTTTCAGTCATCCGATATCATGCAGACAGTGGTACAGAAGCAACAGCGAAAACTGAACAAGGTTACAATACGCATGCCTAAAAGCGTGCATATTTAGAACGATTTATTAATAATTTGTCATTTGGTTACCCCTTTAATTTGTTTGTTGATACATGACCTGAATGTTTATTTTGCTTTATAAAATTCATATGACGTGGAAGTTGAGATTAAATATCAGCGCAGATGAATTTAAAATGTAAACACTTCAAACACGCTACCACTTTTTCCGAGCGAGGGCTACTTCAGAGGGGAGTTATTTGATTCACACACAGCCGGCTGTCGCGGTTAGCATTGAGGCATGTGCTTCAGCGTAGTATGTTGATACTACTGGATTATAAATGATTTATTTTTGGCGAAATGTTTGCATATGAACCAAAGATTATAAAGAAATGTCTTCTTACAATGATTTGTATTCGCAGTTTAAAATGGATATCTACGCCCTTTGCAGCCTATAAGCGGTACACACAGTAATTTTCATATTAAGGGATTTACATTCATTATTGTTTGTTGTGAAGACACTAGTCAAATGCCGTAATTTGAATATATTGAAAAGTCAAAAAACGTGTATTCACTTATTTTCGTGTGGCAAACGTTACACAGTATTTGTCATGCAAAGATTTGGGTCAAAATGTGACCTATTTGCAGATTATATACCTGCTTCTTCATCATTAAAACAAACATCCTTGTAGGGAATCTGGGTCTGTTAGAATTCCTATATTGTTCAGTACAAATAAAGATTATCTCAGAGGACAGAATTCTTTTAGTTGAGATTTCATTACCTACTTTTCCCTTACTTGAAACATTGATCATGCTATTTATAGTCGGCTTGAATCATGTAGAGGGAAACGGTTGCTGGGCGACATTTATAGCGGGAAATCGTTGATCAGTAGCATCTGGAAAGAGTCGTTCCTCTGGTAGATGCTATCTGTTTGCAGTGTTCTCGTCCTCGGCTATGGATGCTCGTCGGCTACTGTGTTTTCCATCCCTACCCTTCCCCTATGTAGCAAATTCTTGGTTCTCAGGGTTATCGTGGGTGAGGCAAATTAAAAATATACTGCATTTCCCTTACTAAACGTGGTTTATTGTCAATTTAAATATTTATGGACGGCTAGATTTTCGATTATACCAATTCCAACTTTTAAATAAATCAGGAGCCTAAACTAACTGCACACGTCTTCCCCACCCATATGCACACACGTACATCTATTGACAAGAACGTAGCACTTTGTGTCGCCGAAATTCTAGAAGAGAGAGTGAAAATCTGGGGCTTTGTTCGCCTTTATATACCTGAGAGTAGTGACGCTTACCTCTGCGATTCAAAATGTAGCGACGTTTCTAATTGGTCCTCAGACCGCCTTACCTTAACATGTATGAGAATATTCTACTCCAAAGTCTTGCGCTTACGCGTCACCATGGGATTCAATATCTCAGTCTCTTTCTTTTCTCTGTCTCTTTCTATTTCTCCTTACCGCTACCGGCTCCCTGTTCATTAGCTTGGTGAAAGGTGGGCTCTACTTAGAATTATGCTTTACTTGGAATTTGCTAGCTTGCCCGTTTCTTACAATCTGCTTTGTACAATTCTTGGTTGCTGAATATTTTAACATGTTTCTTGGTGAATTATATTATTGCTATGTACAATTATTATATACGTATGGTATATCCCCTTTCAATCAGTATGACGTCCGGGACTTGAACCACAGTGAAGAACCCCCATCACTATACTACCGTGACTAGATACTCGAATGGCAATTAAATTCTCTCATATGTTCCACATATCTCACAAAAAACACCAAGGCACTCTGAATTACTGCCAGAAGTTATGCCATAAAGGCGATCTATTATACTGCCAAGTACTTTTGAACCCGGGATTTTAATTATCCACAGTTATTTCACAATTATTTATATTACAGATTTCTGATTATTTATATAGTTACTTTACCACGACAGCACAATGCCAATGCATCAACAAGAGAGCCGAAGATCCATAATTTGAATCCCGGAAGTGGGTTAGCATTGACTTTTTCAAATCTGATGGACCTTCCAATTTTTCTAAATCAATATGCATTTACTGTATTAAACCTTTTATTAAAGGACAGCAGAAATATTTCTCTACTCTAGAGTCATGTTGTATTGGTATTCCTAATAATGTGAAAGAGAAGTTAGAGAATATAAATTTCTCCAAAAGCTATTAATGAATAAGTTTTGAATATACAAATAATCTTTCCACACAGATACACTATACCGGGTGTTTCAGAAATACTTTTTACAAACTTCGGGTATGGGTTCCTCACACCAAAAGAAGGAAAAAAGCTCATATGAACATTTGTCCTATAATCCTTGGTTTTCGCGTTATTCCTGTCACAATGAAAGTGTGAGTTCAACGGTCTTCGGGGTCCAACCTCAAAAATTCATTTCCCTATGCATTCATAAAAGGCGTTGATCCATTGTACTACATACGGTAGATGGCGAAGTGTTGCCATGGAGACTTGTTTACGTTTGTCATTTGTCATTAGTCTGACTTCAACGTTTCAATTGTGTACATGTAGTGAGTTAACTGCACGTGTTTCGTTTCACCATTGCTGGATATTCATTTCGTGAACAGGCAGCCATTATTTTTATGTATGGTCGCGCGAATGGTAATGGACGCGAGGCTGCACGGCTCTATCAGATGGAGTTTCCAAAGCGAAGACAACCGAGACATCCAACCTTTTTCGCTGTTTATCGTCGCCTTGCTGATAAACGTGACAAACGCCTGACTCCGGCACATTTTAGTCGCATTGTTCGAGATGCACCGATGGATAGGCAGAGGGGGACCAGTTACATGACGTTCTCCCGACCTCAATCCTGTGGATTTTTACCTCTGGGGCATCTTAAATCATTGGTTTATGGTGCAGCCATCCCGGATGCAGAAACGCTTCATCGACGTGTCATGGAAGCCTGCGAAACCAATCCACACCACCCCGGAGGTTTTGACAGGGTGCGACATTCCATGATTCGACGAGTACAGGCATGCATAGAAGCAAGAGGAGGGCATTTCTAGCATTTATTATGATTTTTGTGTGCTATAAGTGTACCACTGTGTTGAAATCCTCCTAACCAGAAAACAAAGGATTATGGGACATATGTTCATATGAACTTTTTTCCTTCTTGTGGTGTAATGAACCCATACCCGAAGTTTGTAAAAGTATTTCTAAAACATTCTGTATATACCTCATAGTTTGAGAGAAAGAAAGAAAATAACAAAGCTTATGATTTTATCTACCCACTATCATTTGTCATCATATCTATCTTACATATGATTTACACAAAAACTTGTTTTTCCCCTCTGCATCTGACTTAAGTATGAAATTTGCTAATTATCCAACTTTTCGCCTTGGGTTATACTGTTCATACACAGAATTTTTCATTGAATTTATTTTTGAACTCAGGGGACATTATACATTTTCGGTCCTGATATGGAAATGTTGGAATGCTATACTTCCTCTACCTGCCACATAAACGGTAGGGGAAGTAAGCGTTGTAGCGTGAGACATGGAGCAGAAAAATGTTGCTGTTGCAGAAAGACCACACTACCAAACAAACGCAGCGCAGCTCCATCTTTTGACATTAGGGAGTACTGGTTTCTTCTGCAGCCAAGAATAAAATAAATTAAGCGCTTGGTAGTGACATCTGAACGTAGAACAAAATTAGACCAGCAGAGCTGCTATTTTCAAAACGCGATAAATACTGCTTCTGTTTCTAAAACTGGAACACGTTAGTATAAACTTAGCCAAGCAAGTTATTGCCGATTGAAGTTGTTTAGGTCATTGACAAACTAAAACTATATCCGAATTAAATGTCCTGTTTTCACTCAACTTCATGTTATACTCAAGTGAGAAAATTACATACATAAGAAATCCGTGTTACAGTGTTGGCTAATATTTCCACATCGCTGCAGCAGTACACGCCTTTCCTACCTCCGCGGGATCAAATCGTAATGTTGATACCGCTTAGACCTTAAGAAACCCAGAAAGTGTTGAAATACATTCAGCTTTATGTATTCTACCCGTCACTGCTTATAAGACTAATATAACACTAGTATGCATTTTCAAACTTTTTATCAGATGATTTCTTAAAAGTAGGTGTTCTTGAATCAAGTTTTTAGCTGATTCCAGAAATAACTTCCGGTTTTTTCTATCATGTTTTGACAATTTTACTACTGAGCGTAAAAAAGTATTCAAATACCATTTGAAGGTATTTCACACAAGGTAAGTTTTTATTCAAAAAACATTTTAAGAATACTCTCAAGAACTCCCCTAATTTATTTCATGACTACATTTTAACAAAACAAGAGGCCAAAGTGTTTCATTTAATTTCTTTCAAACTTTCTCTTGTTTGACTTCCTTGCAGATCCAGATGACTGTCCCTCCTCAACATCCAACAGTAGTCGGCCATCATAGTTTCATTCCATCTCCCCTGGTACCTCCTCTCCATTTCCTTAATATCTTAGTGAAAACGTTCACCCTGCTCTTCACTATGATGTCCCAGTTTTCTGGAAAGTAGTCGATATGTGAGTGCGGAAAATGCACCTTTACACTCATGTTACAACCCATCTTCTTAATTTTCCAACATTGTTTCGACAATGGCCTTGTAATTAGGATATTTGTTATTGCCTAAGAAGTTTTCAGTGACTGATCGGAAGGCGGTCTCTCTCGTTTATTGTCTTCTCAAAATCTACATCTTTCATCAATTTCTTTATTTGGGGACCAACAAAAATTCCAGCCTTTAATTTGTCTTGTGTAATGAAGGGAAATTTCTTGGAAAGGTACTTGAAGCAGGGTCCATTCTGTGGTAGAGCCCTTATAAATTGCTTCATCAAGCCCAATTTTATGTTACTGGCGGAAACAATATCTTTATATCCCTATATATCTATATTTTTGAAGTGAAATTGTGAAAAAACTGTACGTAATAGAAAAAAACCAAAAGCAGTTCTGAAATCAGCATAAAAAGACGAGTCAGAATCACTTATTAGTTTTCAGTCATCCGATTTCATGCAGACGAGTGTAGTAGAAGTAGGTGTTGTGATGGTGGTGTGATTGAGAAAGCACTATTTGTTTAACACTTAACTAAGGTTGGACTCCTATATTTTACAAACATTTCATGTGGTTCCAGACAAATTGGATGTCATATATATTAAAACGGAGTTCTCAATCTATGGTACATTGTTGCGGGTCGAGAATGATGCCGCTCAGGTTATGCTATGTTCAGCGTAAGTAACCTGGTCTTCTGGCGGTCTTTGGTTTGCAGTCCGTCGGCTGTTCTTTCGTGCTGGAGGATGCTGAAATCAAGCCTATCCCTATCGACTTTATCTCAGGAGTGTTTGAAGGCAATAATATAACCACGTGTTCGATTATTACTTGAACTTTATTAAAGATATAAAATAATAACGCCTAACAAGGATTTACATTGTTTACATTGTCACGCTTTTTCTATATTCTTAAATCTTTTTCCCGAAGGCAGCACTTTATAATCATTTATGAGAGGCTGACTCATTGTTTCATACGATATCCTCCAACCTTCACACAAAGTTTAGGCTTCGCTGCCTAAGACTCAGAATCACAATGTGGGCCGGTTTGAAAAACTTCTCCTTTTTATATGAAAATACCCCGATGCGCACATTCGCAACAATAATTGTGACATATATTTTGATTGACGCTTTACATAGCGTTGTATGGGAGTTCAATCACTCGTATTTCTGTCACGCTTCTGGTGTCATATTTTGTAATTCTGATGTATCTCTGCCTCTCTCTCTCGTCGATCCTCTCTCTGACACAAATTGTCAGTTTTTCCAACTCCCTATACTACTACGGGTGTCTTGGTGAATTCCACTCTGTCACTGTCTCTTTCCCTCGTCGGTCCTCTCTCTCATACAAGCTATTACTTTTACTAACTCCTGTGCTGCTAATGTCCAAATACTAGTCGGTTTAACTTCCTGGCTACTTTTCCTGTCCCAGGTATCTTTTACAATGTTATACATATAGGATTGTAATATTGTATATTACATCCTATATAAATATTATTCAATAATATGTCTGCTATTTACATCTGTCCTCCCTTCTTATTTATTTATCGTTTTACGTAATTGTTTGCTATTAGTTTCCTTGTTGTTTATTACCATATCTGTGATTATATTATTTATAATCACTTGTACATATTGATTATGGGTGGGCGTTCCCCTGCAAAGCGTATCTTTAATGGTACGTAAACCTTATAATGGAATAAAACTGCTAGTCAGAAATTAGTTAAATATGAAAGTAAGTAGATTTTACTGATTGTACGTCAAGTCCTGGAGTGCCTGTATCATGAATATAAGTTTATCAAAGTTTGTATATATATATAGGGTGGGCCATTTAAGTTGAGACTATACAATATCTCCAAAACTAAGCGTTGTAGAAAGAAATTTCTTTAATAAACCTTGCTTGATATTATGGTGAAAGTAAATGTCATTAGTCGTCTTTCATTTAGAGGACATTGTGGTCATTTTAGGGTCAATATAATTTGTCTCTAATTGTAGGATCCCATTTAAAAAAATTAAACTGACCCTCATAACGTCCTCAAAGCAAAACACGACTAATGGCATTTACTTTCCCCCATAATATCAAGCAACTTTGTTAAAGACATTTCTTTCTACAACGCTTAGTTTCGGAGATATTGTACAGTCTCAACACAAATGGTCCACTCTGTATATGCGTCACTACATTTTAACTTAACAAATTTAATTTTAAGACATTTTACGGGACAAATCATCGAATAGGAAGAGATTGGACAGTTTTTACTCCAATAAATATCTAATCCCAATTCTACATACAAGAAATAATTAAATGAAAAACTTTTATATTTATAAATGTAGAGAAATGCTTATTTTCACCGCTACTCCACAAGAAATCAAACATTTCTTTCCTTACCGGTACATTTAATATCCTGCCTTGAATGCAATGGTACATCACTGAAAAGGGTTTATAATCCCTGTATTACAGCATTTATTACACAGTGATTCATCTGTCACGATATATTTTTATTTAGAAGTAATGTAAAATCAAGCAATAAGTACTTAGTTATATGCAGCATGCGGAAACAGCGTTCAAATGTTTATCGGAAGCAGGGAGAAATAAATTCAGTAGCTAAAGTAACAACCTGATGCAAAGGGGAAAAAAGAACAAGAAAAGAAGAATCGGAAACATTCCTACAGGTGACACCTTTATATTTAAAACCTACAACATCAAAATACAAAATAGAAGCAAAACTTACATGAATGTCAAACTTTCTTTTTCAGTTTGGCATGTCTTGAAAATGCAACGCTAGGAGTTTCATAAGATTTCCCACTTCCATGGAAGAAGTGGTGTTGTGTGATATTTTCTCCAAAATGTCTCTAAAAGCTTTTCTTCACTATTACAACGAGTACAGATACTGAACTTAACTGAACTTAGTAAATGTTTTTTGTCATTAAATTATAATGAAACTAAAATAGAATAGAGAAAAATTCAGGTTTTAATATTTGTATTCCGTGAAAAAATTATAATGAGAGAAAGTGCCATATTTTCTTCTTGCTTTTATTAAACAATCATTACCATCAAGGCAATTTATCCAATCTTTGTTCCTAATCCACACAGAACTTTATTACTTTTATTCCACGTCAAACCGGATAAATATATAAAATTTAACTGTATTTATAATTGAACATTTGAAATTACAGAAACAAACGAACCACAAATATACAAATACAGACTTTTTCCCTCCATGATACACTCGAAGCAGAAGTGATGAGTAAATAAATGACCTTAGAGCTATAACGTTATCATTTATTACTTTAAAACATCATGTCATTAATTATCAAAATAATTCGAATGTTAATGTTCACTGTGTAGCAATGAGCTCTGACTGCAACTAAGGTGCCCTTTTTACTTTCTCTACTACGTGTAGTAAGTACGGGAAGTATTGTATTCCACCCAAAAATTTGATACCGAGATTTCACCGGAAATATATGATTTGAGACCCCCCTGAATCCAAAAAAAGCATTTTTGGAAACATGTCCGTGTGTGTGTGTCTGTGTGTGCCTTTGTGTCTGTGCGTCTGTGAACAGTATAACTCAGAAACGAACAGTCGGATAAACACCAAACTTGGTATTTAGGTTCAGTATCTTCCAGAGGTGCGACACGAAGGTTTTCATGAAAAAAATCCCCCCAGCCCAGATTACCCTTTACATGGAACATTTTTCGAAAATTTTAATTTTCTCAAAAATGGCTCTAACGATTTTGATTAAAATATCATATGTTTAAGATATTTTTATGACAAATGAAATGTATATCTCGAATTTTCTGGGAATGTCTCCATAAGTATTCTTCTTTGTGAACGACTTTTGCATAACTGGTAAACCATAAGAGATAGACAAAATTTTACTGCATAAAAATGTAGATCGCGTTAAAATACACAATTTATGTCATGTACATTTTTTTGTTGAGTGAACATTTTCGAGATATTGCTTGTTATTCCTGTAAATTTTCCAATACTTATTTTCTCAAATGGGAATTCGTTATTCATTTTTTTTCCTGGTAATGCAAATAGAATGGAATACTCCACATAGCAACCAGCTCTTAAAATATTTGACTATCGCTTAAAGCCTACCATATTTCCCTTGCATTCTACAAGAAAATTACAATAAGATTAACATCTCGATTAACAAGAAGCATATGGAGAATAAGCGTTTGTAAAAATAGTTTGTACAAGAGTAAAGAAAGTCATGCGAGTGTAACACGTCAGATTTTTAAATATAAGGTTTGTGTATTTAAAATGCTGATGTGACATACAGTTTATATCACTTTTTTCCGTAAATATTTCTTAAGTACTCCTGCTTCTGAATTAATTTTACAATCCAGAACACCGAGATCGGGGAGACCGAGGTCATTAAGACACTGGTTCATAATAAACGTCTCTACAGACGCTTTTTACTTTCTCTACTAAGTACAGCAAGTATGGGAAGTGTTGCATGCCCAAAAATTCGATACAGAGATTTCACGGAAATACATGTTTTGAGGCATTTTTGGAAACATGTCCGTGTGTGTGTCTGTCCGTGTACAGCATCATTCAAAAACGAAAAGTCGAATAAAACCAAATTTATATTTGAGTTTAGTTTCTTCCAAGGCCACACAGGAAGATTTTCAAAAAAAAATCCCCAACCCCCAACTACCCTTTACATGGATCATCTTTCGAAATTTTTTATTTTGTAAAAAGTGGCTCTAACGATTTTAATTAAAATGCTATATTATGAAAGATATTTCATCACAAATAAAATGTATGTCTTGAATTTTCTAGGAACACCCTAGAAAGTTCTCTTCATTCGGAAGGAATTTTGTAAAACCTTGTATAACTTGTAAACCTTAAGCGATAAACGAAAATTATCACACAAAAAATGTGGATCTCTTTAAAACACACAATTTACTTAAAATAATTTGTTGGTGGTATGAGCTGTTTCTGAAACATAGTTATTAAACCTCCAAAAAATGTTTTTTAGTTCTTTTAACTGCCTTGGTCTTGTTGGCGGCCTTTCCTTTGGAATTTATTGCCAATGGCGTTAACTGGTGTAACTCTTATCGTTGAGTTTCTTGCACTTTGTTTTTTAATCATTACATCATACACACATTCACACTCTCATTCATACTTCCAGACTCTGGGGAGGATAAGGAATAATCTTGGCTAGAAAAAATTCCCACCCCTCCAGCCGGGAATCGAACCCGAGACCTCTAACACAACAAATATGCGCTCTATCGACTGAGCTACGGGACCAGCCCGCTTTAATTTGTTAAATAGTTGTCATTCTTTTAAAGTCCCATCGATTTTCGGTTGTTTCTCGCGATTGCAATGAAACAGTATGGAATTTTAGGGCCAGCATATAACGTCCATTTCCTAAAGATTTGACTATTGCTGTTCTCTTTATATTTATAACGAAATGTGTAATGTAGCTATTTTTGCAAAGGCTTATTTGGATTAAATATGGCTAGGAAAATAAGCTTTAGTAAGAATAGTATGAATAACTATCAATATAGATAGTAGGGAAAGTCATGTGAATGTATCGCATCAGACGTGTATTTCAGGTTTTCTCGTCCCTCGTAACTGGAAAATTCCGGAGAGGAACCGTAAACCTAGGAACATTTTCTTTCCAAAATTCCTTTCCAACTACCATTTCATTTAATGCATCATTAATATCCACCGCTCGCAGTGCTATGTATAGTAGGAACGGACATTACACGCTACAAAACCATAACATATAGACTTGAAATAACGTATTATGATAAAAAGAAGCAATATACAAAGTGATATCAAATTTATGTTGAGTTTAAAACTTATGTCAACAACGTTGATACCGCATCACTGACACCAAGATGGTATGGAAGGAAGTTTTGGGAATGTGATTTCATGCCATCTTCAGCTCAAGATCGACTGCGAGGTTCGTCCGTCCTGTCCCCGGAATAAGTTACCGCTGCCCTCTGATGTAACCAGTTATTACTCCCATCTGCTTCTTCGGTTTTTTCTCAATCCATAGAAAAACAGAAGAAGCAGATACGATTAATAATTGGTTACATCAAAGGGCAGCAGAAAATTTTTCCACTTTTTATATTGGGTTCAGGAGGGACGAGCCTCAGAGTAGACCTTAAGCTAAATATGGAATGAAATCACATACCGAAATCGTTCCTTCCACAACATGTTGTCACTGAGGCGTTCTTAATATTCTCGACATAGAAAGTCTTGAATTAACTTTTTGGTAGCATTAAACCATTCCCAAAATACACAACTTAAGTGCATAAATATGGTCCATTCCCATAGATATTAATGTTTTTCCGCCCGTAAGATTTCCACCTTCAAGACTCCACCAGCCGGTATCAGTTCTGTATATGATTGGCCTGAAAAACAATTCAGGGACACCAATTTACGATGTTATAAACAATGTGAAACGAAGGGGTATCCGTATACCGATTCTATGAAAGTGTTTCGTTTAATAAAACAACGTGGCTTTCTAGAGCAAGAGGTCAAGAATTGTTTGCGACGTCGTTAAACTGGACGACAGCAACAACATTTATGAGAATTTTCATCAGCGACATGAGAGGATTAAAGTTATTGCCGCCACTGAACAGCAATAAAAACCGACATTAAGAAAAAGGTGACGTAGCATAAACATACAAGGTTTAAGTGTATTGAAAGAACAACTTCGTCCTTATTTCTACGTTTTTATTGTATTACACTATATTATATTACTTTTGCGCCGAAATTTAACGAAGTTTTACGGACAACTAACTTGTAATGTTACAATTCGTCAGTTCTGTCATATTTTGGAGGAGGCAAAACACCCTGGCAATCCAGTGACTAGAATGATCCTTTAGTAATAGAGGAGGTCACACTGGCAGAGGGCGAGGTTAAATTTGTCATTACCAAAATAAAAATATGCGTTTCGTTATAGACCAATTTTTATGCACCGGTCAGTGCATGTCCTCCTATTGAAGTTTATTTTTGTGTGCGAGTTTTTAAAGTAAGTAACGTTTTAATATTTTGCCACTGCAGTGCTATAGTCGCGATTCTGAGCAGGCGCGATCGCTTCTTCCATTCATTAGGAACCCAGACGCAGCTGTGCAATCGTTACTTTGTGTTTTCCTGTTGTTAGAGCGTTTTGAAATGTTCAAAACAGCCGAACGACCCTCTGACTACGAAGTCAGATCAGTGATTCGTTTTTTGAATGCGAGAGATGTTACGCCAGCAAACATTCTTCACCAATTGTGTGAGGTTTATGGAGAAAGAATAATGAGTGACAATGCCCGGCCACGTACAGCCAAACAACTCTAGATCTGATCGCCCCATTTAATTGGGAACAATTCGCTCACCCTCCTCATAGTTCAGATTTGCTATCAAGCGATTTTCATCTATTTCTTTATCTGAAGAAATTCCTTTGCGGAAAACATTTCATCGACGATGATGCTGCGAAACAAGAAGTGCAGACTTGGCTTTCATCACAGGCGGCATCATTCTTTGAAGACGGTACACAAAAACGGGTTTCCCTTTACGAAAAGTGCCCGAATAACGGCGGTGACTATGTGGAGTAGTAGTGTAAGGTATAAGGTAATGAAGGACAAACTATTTGGAAAATAATGTTCTGTTATTTAAAAACAAACTATTGGTTGAGGCAGTATTTTGTATAACAACACTGTGAATGCCAGAGTAATTGTAGTGTAAATTAACATTATTGTATGACAATGATTTTAGATGTTTGTTAGCCATAAGCATTGTTAGGAAATAAGTTTACACGGCCTCACTGAAACTGACAATAGAAATGGGTAACAATGAACCGACGGGGTGAGTTGTTTATCACTAAGAAGAGACAAACAAATGACGTCAGGGTTGCGTGCCTTTCTTTAGAAATGGAAGAAATATCTTCCCTTGAGCATATGTGTTAGTAATTGCGATTGGCTGACAAAACAGACGCTAATGTTGGCGCGATTTGGTAACCAATAGTAGCTCTATTATAATGTTTAGGCATTTCGGGGTGAAGGAGTATACATTCTCGAGCCATAAGCATGTTTCACGCAGTCTTGAAAAGTCATTCGCGAGGTACACATGTGAAGTACGCGGCAACTAATACACAGTAATTACATTCGGAAATATAACAGTTTCAGTCAGGCGTGTATAAAGATTAAAGATGTGAACTATTAATTAAGTGTGACGGCAATAAAAGTGCGAAAATAAATTATTTTATCAGTGTTATCTTTTAATAACAACTCCTTTCCGTTTACAGCCCTGCTCAGAGATATTTGCTCGACTGAGTAATAATAGCTAGCCTGAGGACAAAGCACCCAAATCTTAAAATAATGAAACAATAACAAGCGCCCAGCAAATAAGATAACACGAGCCGAATACTGCGACACGGTACTTCCTTTAAAAACACGTCTCGTATGTAAAAATTTTAAGAATGAAGATTATTTTCTCCTTACCTCTCTTCTAATGCACACATTTCTAAGCAAAGCTTACTCTTGATATGAATAGTTGAGTAATGTTTCTGCATTTATGTGACCCAGTCCGTATTGCCTAATTTAAGCCATTCCTGGCAAACATTTACTGTGCGTTACCTAAATTGGAAAATGGTAATGAGCAGAGGAAGACGCGTGGCTGTTGCATATAGGAATTTTCTGCCCATTTAGTGTCGCTAAATGAAGGATGATGATTAATGAATACTCAAATGAGCCAGGGTTCAAACTGCTCAGTTAGTCGACAGAGTACAGGGAAATATTTGCACTGTATAACGGATGATTCAAAACTACCTCATCAAAGATTAATGTGTTTTTCAGAATAGCAAACTGACAATTCTACAACAGGGAGTCAATACCAAGAAAGACATGGTTTGAGCAGTAAAACGTCAAAGTTTGAAACCGTTTTGGTTATGACGAGTGTGCGTTTCAGATATTGCCGAAAAACAGTTTGCATTAAAGTAAATAGGAGGTCCAAATTATCGACAGCGTACTTGATTATAGTCTACTTAAGTAGTGCAAAGATTGACGCACTGATTAAACATGTGTAGTTATGTGAGCAATATTTCAGTCGCTGCTGCAACGGTGCAGCAGCTCTGTCATTGCCATCCCTTTGCCGCATGGAAGCACCATATCTGTCATTTGCATATTTGTGTACTGATACACATGTTACTGCTGTCGACAACGTTACTGCAGTCGCATTTACCAGAAATTACTCCATTAGGATGTGAACTATGTTCTTTGGTGTGATTCATCAATGCATGTAAACGGTATCAGGAGCAGTTAATCCATCCACCTTATGCAAAAGAATAACGAATAACATAACTAAACAAAAACATTCTGAACATCGCCAAAACTTCCCGTTTTTGTTCATGGTTTCAACCTGTTTGTAGCCCAGCACAACGTACTAAACTTTGTGGGCAATGTTTGGAATCAACCTGTATATGCATAAAATGAAACAAAAACTTCAAGCTTAAATCTCCACTACTGCCTTATTTCGTTTAGCTGGTAATTCTATAAAAACAGGAAATCGACTTTATTTATCACAACTGAGTTCATATTAGTACACAAGAGCCTGATACGAGGGCGGATCGAAAAGTAACACACAATAATTTTTTTCTGCCTTGGTATTACAGCTGGAATGTTTCAATTTCATACAGATATAATTTGAAGTTTTCACTATACAGGGTATTTTTTGTTTCATGTGCAGCTCTAGCGAGAGAAGCATGAACTCAGCAACAAAGATGGCGCGCATGTTACTGTCGTTTACGGGTGAAGTGCAGAGAGGTGTGGTTCGATATTAGTGGGCCAAAGGGCATAAACCGAGTGATATCCACAGGGATATGCGTGGCATGTATGGGGATGATTGCATGGATCGTAGCAATATCTCCAGGTTATGTGCATTCTTCCTAGAAGGACTTGTGAACCTTAGTGATTCGCCACGTTCTGGGAGGCCGGTAACAGCTACAACCCCACAGAATGTCAGAGGCATTGAGGCGGCAATTTTGAACGACCGGCGTGTGCAACTGCAAACCAATTTAAGGGAATAACAAGCAATATATGAAAACGGTTTAACAACAAAAAATGTATATGACATAAATTGTGTAGTTTAGCGCGATTTACATTTTTTGTGTAGTAAAATTTTGTGTATCTCTTATGGTTTACCAGTTATGCAAAAGTCGTTCACAATGCAGAACACTTTTGGAGACATTCCTAGAAAATTCGAGATATACATTTCATTTGTCATGAAAATATCTTAAACATATGATATTTTAATCAAAATCGTTAGAGCCATTTTTGAGAAAATTAAAATTATCGAACAATTTTCCATGTAAAGGGTAATCTGGGGATTTTCTTGAAAACCTTCGTGCCGCATCTTTGGAAGATAGTGAACCTAAATACTAAGTTTGGTGTTTATCCGACTGTTCGTTTCTGAGTTATGCTGTTTACAGACACACAGACACAAACGGACGTTTCCAAAAATGCTTTTTTTTTATTCAGGGGGCCTCAAAACATATATTTCCGGTGAAATCTCGGTATGAAATTTTTGGGTGGAATACAATACTTCCCCTACTTACTATACGTAGTAGAGAAAGTAAAAATGTACCTAATACACAAGTTGTATTAAATAACTTTTTTACAGTATCAGCTATCCGCCAAATGTTAATTGCTGTATGTTTACATTTAATCAAAAGCGTCATCTGAAGGAACAGGTTGACAAATTTTTTTTTGGGGGGGTGCGAATTCATTTATAACATATCCACTTGTGAGGCAAGTAATTCAATTTTGCTTTTTCACCAAACATATACCAGTATTACCTAATTTCAAAAACTTTTGCAGAGCAGAGAATTAGCGCCATTGACATAAAATAAAACAAATGCTTTATGTGAACAACACAGATTATAAGCGAGACCAGTGGACTAGAGAAAAAATTGTGAATGTTCTGAAATATTTTTCTTTTCTATTCAGATGATAGTGTAAACAATTAAGTCATGGACTTTGCTGCAGTCCCCAAGGAACAACACATTTGAAACGTCTCTTGATTTAGGATTATGAAGCAAGACTGCGCAATGAAATGCCCACCCAGTTAATTAGAACGGAGCCGAGGGGGACACGCAGAATCTGCTCACTACATGGTATCCCGCGTGTTATGAACTTCTATACTTATGTTGGGGGGTTATCGTGGACCGGGTGTTAATTAGAGAGGGAAGCACTGACCGCTAGCGATGTGGCCCACTTGGAGAGGGGGCTGGCGTCCGGCCAGAAACGTGAGAGGCAAAATTTTCCGTTCCCTGTCGTCAAACAACACGTGGTTCAGTAATACACTTTTTTTTCCTTTATTTTTTTTTTGCAGGAGCGGAATATATTGGCAATTCTGATGACTAATGAGCTTTCTCCATCCCCCTTTCTCTCCTGGTAACACTGGAGAATCCCATGACAAGGGTTGGGGGTGGTGTCTCTGGGCATTTTAGCTATTCGGATTATAATTTTTCAAACTAAAAATCTAATGTGCAACAACCGTACGTCTTTCTCTGCCAATTTCCGTTGATTTTCTCAGCTCCTTTACATAGTGTTCATATAATGTTACTATCCTATATATTTACTATTAATCATGACCAGGGCTCGCATTGTGATGGAATGTCATCTTTTAATTTTTGTATTATAGGCATTGCTAATATTACATAAATCCTTATCACGGGTCCCAGATTATGAAATTACGATTTATTTTCCCATTCTTTTTATTGTTTACGTAATTTTTTATTTTTAGGCCATTTTTTCGATTTCACATCGTTAGTCTGTCATTTTCTTGCCCTATTTTCTTTCGGTATATAAAGAGTAACTTTGAGGCAGTATTTCTAGCACTTAAATGATTTAAGTCTAATTATATAACATAAAATATAATAACAGCCCGCCTTAAAGCAATATGTGTATAAATAATATATAAAATATATGTAACAGTCATTGTATAATGTTTATATTATTGTGTATATGTATAATAATGTTATGTGAATGTATTAAGTAATTTAATAATTTGGAGCTGTGAGAATATAAGCCGAAACTTGCTAACAATGAGGTAACCTTGAGGCAATAATGAATTTGAAGGTTTAATAATGCTAGTAGTAATTCTTGGCACAATAATGTAATATTTAAAATAGTTTATAAATAGCGAATTAAAAACTAGAAAAAGCTGAATGTTAAATAAAAGTGTTCTATTGGAGAAAAGTTAGCTAATCAGAGACTTGAAATTGAGAAATTTTTAAATTTAAGTGGTAAACGCCAGTCACTAGAAGGCAACGTGCCTGAGCAGTTCGTTAGCTCGGTACGTATTCAGTGTGAAACACATAAAATTCATTACGGCGAGAATATTATAAATGTTACGTGTTTAAAACTGCAATTAATAAGTAATCTCACAGCTCTCTATATCAGTGAAGTGTTATTTAATCGCGTGAAGGATTAATAAAAGGAGTGAAGTAAAATTTATAATTTGTGTAAGCCTACATTCTTTAGCCGCATCACTCCCTGTTAAGAGATACATGGCGCTACAAATTAATACTGACGCAGCCGAGGCAAATATAAATATATATAATATTTAAAGAAACATTAAATACAAAGTTGATTCTTAAACGTTGGGGCGAAGACCACCGGAAACATTGTACCATACGTGGGGCAGTTACTTCATCAAGTTTGGCTCCCCAACAGTGGAACTATAATACAACTTCTTCAAATTGGCTTTCCATATGTGAAGCTACAACCTAAATCTCAACTTCTTAAATCCTTTACTCGCATTCTAGAAAAAAGCACTTCCTATTTAAGGTTTAGTCTGAAAGGGTGACTATTGTCAGGGGAGCCGGAATATTAAGTTACAAATTCATGTTCCTAAACTAGGATGCCTCTTTTTCACCTTAGTAAGTGCATGCAATGAAGTTGCTACTCTCCTTGGCCTTGTCTCTTGTCATAGGCTGTAAGGCTCTCTTCATTCACCATGAATTTTATAGATATAAACTGACAAGTGAAAAGAGTTAATGCTACATTTTTGTAATCCCTACTTCAGAAAGCAAAGCTACATTGGTGGCACGAGATTTTGTATGAGGCTCGATTAACGTTAATTTTGCTAACTTTCGGGGTTTTTTTTCAATTAGAGGTTATTCATTATTTAATTTTTTATAATCAAATAAGAGTTTTATTTTTATGTTTGCGTTTATGTGTAATGTTTCATTTTATTTGTTCTTACTCAAATCATTTCAGATTTTTAAGGTTGAACAGACCTAGTTATCGCCATCTACACTCAAAACTAATCTCAATCCTAGTATTCTTTTCAGAATCTTCAAACAAGAACGTGGAACAAATATATTTTTAAATAATTTTCCAAATTATCGCATCATTATTCTTATATCTACCTACTCTTTCTGCTTGTACACCAGTCCAAGTAGAATGCAATATCCTTCTAAAAATGTATGTATAAAATTGTTTTAATTAATTTATAACTCTCTCTACTATACATTTAATATGTTAAATAAACCTCAGTTTTAGGTCATTTTGTAAATATTGTCGTATTTTAAATTTGTTAATTTATGGGGTAAGTTTTGTAAGTTTTAGGTCATCAAAATCCCTGATCATGATTTAGATTCGCTATAAATAGCAGAACATCTTTATACGCATACAGATATGGGCGTTACTTGGAATCCAACTTTGGGGGTTCCAAAGTAAGTGAAAGTCGCATTATGAAGCGCGGCATTAAACACATTTTCAGTCACTTGGAACTAATTAATCCTTTAAAATGACTACCACCACCACGTCCACCACCACATATTTAAAGTCCGTCCGATATAGAGCGTTTGTGGTCTGCCAATGAGTTTATGTTCACTATGATTACTACGATCGTTCGGTATCTGTATTTGTTGTTTTCCAGTCTCGGGGTTTTATTCTTATATACCTCAAGGTATATATAAACCGAGAATTAAAAGTAGAAAGTCATCATTTAAAGATATTCTCGATTGAAACTTTTATAAAAAATTTCGTCCCATCGTTCATAAATTTGTAGGGGAAAGAAAAACAAAACGCTTTAAGGCGCCAAGTGTTTGGTAAAAGCGCGTTTTCTCTTGCAGGTGAGTAAAAAATACACATTTGATGGCAAGGTCCGGTCAGTTGCAGGCTAGAATGCTTTCTGTCTTTGATGACACTGCGAATTGGATATGAACGTTGCTAGTGATGTTTAATTTCGAATTTATTTCATGTATTTCATCAATGTTCAACATAAGTAGCTGAAACCATACCACACTTGTATTAGTTTGAAAGAAACAATGAAGCAAAATAAATGTTTTAACTCACACATTTAAGTATGAGTTATTTAAAAACCAAATAGTGCTTTATAATTATGAAATACAAAAGGATTCAACTCTCAATACTCAGAGAGAAGAAGTTGAATAAAATTTCTATTTTAAAGATTAAAGTTCAAATTCCACTAAATCAAAGCCTAACTCCCGCTTATTAAAAAATAATGCAATGAATGACTTTGAACAATTCAGTAATCTAACAACAGCAAAGGATAAAGGTTACACTTTAAGTAAGCTTGAAACAAATGTGATAGAAAGTCATAGTATAAAACCAGTAGAGAGTGAAACCTGTGCCAAATTGACCCTCCCCCTGAGAAATTTACTCCAGGCGACTAAGGTCTGCACTAAAGGAAGGTTGACGTCTCCGTGAAAATTAGTGAAATGAGCATAGTGGTGCTTTTGCAAAGGAGACGTCAAGACTAAGAAGAGAGAGCACAGTTAATTTGATTTACGTAGTGCGTCTGCAAATGTGGCCGTCGACTGCGCAGGCGCCGGTTCACTCTCAGCTCTGCTCACCGTGCAGTGGACGAAGGTGAAGTTAGTCTTTCTTCGACGGTGAGGAAGTTCACGAGGAAAACAGCAGGCCAGCGTTTAGACAGAAGGCATTGCGGATAGTATTTCTAAATTCCTTTTAGTTTAACTTATTCAAAATTATCTTTAGTAATTATTAACCGGGAAAGATTGATCGTGCGAAACATTGACTTATTAGTGTTGTAAATTTGAAATATATAGGTAAATGTGAGAGCAGAAAGCAAGTATGTATTAATTGTAATTTAATTTAATGGATTGAAGCCGTAAAGAATTTAAAGGGATTGTGTAAGAATAAGGGTGTCTAAAATTGCAATTATGTATTTCATAGAAGGGTAAACTTATTAAATCAAAGAAATTCGGCTTATTAATTCATTTATGTAATATATTGTCAAGAAGTAATCTGCCATCATTCCTACTTTAATCCACTTCCTCTTGGGAATGAAACACACGTTTGAACCTGTAAGTCAAGACTGTGATTATTTTAGTGTATTGTATCAAAATGTACAGTGCATCAGCAATACGGTTCATGAACTTAAAATCTTCTTAATTTCAATGGAGAATATACAAATCTGTTACCTTGCAGAGCATTGGATTAAGGAATCCTCTATCTGTCTAGATTCAACTATTTTCTCAAACTTTGTAATTTCAGATATGTTCTGCAGAGAAAACGCATTCATGGGGAAACTATGATAGCAGTAAAGAAGGGAGTTAACTATAAGAGGTATTTAAGAACTGCCACATTAAATGAAGAAAGAATATTTGAGCACTCGGTGGTAAAAATCGTGAATTTAAAATTACTTATTGTATGCATTTATCGGCCACCTAACATTTCTTGATAAACTTGAGAATGTGATCAACATACTCAAAAAGCACTCAAAACAGATATCAATATGTGTGGATTTTAATGCAGATTTTCGAAAAGATAGCATAGCTTTACATAGACTAAACAAACTATTAACTTCATTTAATCTTTCAAACAACATTCAAAATCCCACAAGAGTAACTGACATGTCTAGATCATTAATTAACGTTATGATTTTTGATGAAACTGTAAACACTTTCAATCTATTGAATATTAATACTGGTTACTCTGACACAATGCCATTGTATTAAGTCCAACTAATATCACAAGTACCAATGCTAAGATCAGGCCCCTTACACATTATAAAAGGATATTCTCTAATGAAAATGTGCAATATTTTAATGCAGTCAAGAAGATTGGTTAGATGTGTATAGCGCATCTACTGTTGATAAAAAATATCAAAACTTTTGGCAACATTTCTGCATAACTTTAACATTGCTTTTCCCTACAAATTGATAACACAAAGATACATGCATAAAAACAAGAAATAGATAACAAATGAATCATTATTTCAAGTAAGAGGAAACGATATCTTACTGAACTGAGTAAAATTAACCAAACAGAATATTTTATAAAATATTTCAAGCAATATATACAAGTATACAGTAAAGTAATAAAGGCTGAAAAAACTATACATCGATACATGCATTTTCAATGCATCCAATAAAAATAAGGTTATATGAATATAATAAAAAGTGAAACTGCCAATAGCAAGGTTATCAGTAGAAATATGATGCCACTAAATGTTAATAATGTAACAATTGATAATCCCGTTGAGGTATTGAACATTTTCAATAATAATTTTACCAGTATAGCAGATAAAGTTTTCTTGCCTCAATCGAATTTAACAAAAAAATATGACCAACAAACTAAACAGAAATGCTAAGAGTGTATATTTAAAGCTAGTAAATGAAGACGAGATAAATAAAATAATTAACTTAAAAAAGAATACGTTTTCAGCAGGTTTTGACGAAGTTCCAGAATGTATAATTAAATCATGCAAATACTATACAGCAACACCCTTAACTGAAATTTGCAATGGTTCCATAAGTCCCGGAACTTTTCCTGATATCTTAAAAGTAATAAAATTGATTCCTATCTTTAAGAAGGATGATGCACAAAATGTTGATAACTATAGGCCTAACTCATTCAGTCAGGTTTTTCCAAAATTCTGGAAATAATCATGTTTAAAGGGATCTCCCCCCTTTTTTGTTCTTTGGAAAAATATGTAGTTAGTGAATCGCAAAAGGGTTTTAGGAAAAGCAAATCTATTCTAAATGTCTTTTATAAATTCATAAAACATACATTAGAAGGGTTTGAAACAAACAACTCCACTATAGGGATCTTTATGGATATAAGTAAGGCATTGATTTGGTAGATCACACTATCCTGTTATCAAAGTTGGAAGCATGTAGTATAAGGGAGGTGGCTCATCAGTGGTTGAAATCCTACCTTACTGATAGAAGACAAGGTACTGTCATAAGAAAATAAATAAATGGTTCTCAAATTAACTCGGATATAAAGGTAGTAAGCTGTGGTGTTCCGCAAGGTTCTATTCTTGGACCTCTACTTTCATAATGTACATAAATGACTTACCACTAAGCATTCCCCATGCTCAGACCATATTATATGCAGATGATACTAACGTTATAATTCAGGGATGTAGTTTTTTAGAATTGCAAAGCCAAGCAGATAGTGCAATGAAAAATATGATGCAATGGCTCTGCTCCAACAAGCTAATGCTTAATACTACAAAATCGCAGTGCATGCAAATAGCATTATCTGGTAGAAGTGACACAAGTGTAGTACCTAAAATTACATATAATAATGACGAAATACTTTATGTCCACGGGACCAAATTTTTGGGGCTAACAATTGACAAATTCTTATCCTGGAAACCGCATATTCAGAACATTACTTCAAAAATTAATAAAGCACACTATATAATATCTGTATTAAAATATTTGTAATATACACGCACTAAAAATGATATATTTTCTTATGTAGAATACGCTCTTGCTTGTAGAATTTTCATATGGGGTGCTGCTACATAAATAAAAGCTCTTTTTGTAACACAAAAGAAAACAATAAGAAAAATGTTTGTATAAATAAGATTACTCACTGTAAAACCTATTTTAAGGAAAACTATATACCAACCTTACCCTGCTTATATATTTTAGAAACTGTTTGTTTCTTAAATAACAATACTCAAAATTTCCAGATGAATAAATCAGAACATTATCATAAAACAAGGAACAGCAATAAAATACATTTACAAGGTTCCAGATTTACTAAAAGTGTGAACTCCATTTTACATAAAGCTATTCACATGTACAACTTGATCACTGAGAAAATAAAATGTAAGGATAAAAAAAATTCAGAAGAGATGCAAAAAGATTTCTAATAAATCATAGTTTCTATAGTACTCAAGAATTTTTTCAATATTCCGAATATGATTCTTAGCTGTAAGATAGCAGACTTGTATTTAACCCTTTGTTATTATACATGTACTTATACGAATAATATCTACATACTTCACGTTTCAATTGTATTTATACCAAAACTCATTATGTACTATAGTGAACACTATGATCGTATTTTTTCCTGTAATTGTATTTTTTGGTTTTTACGTTTATATTTTATGTGTTTTGTATTAATAGTTTTCAAACAAATTTTAAAATAATTCCTAATACAGATTTATTTCTATTCAGTGACAGAATATCTAGAAACTAATTAGTTTATAAGCTTTCTTATGGAATATACTATGTTTTACAATTCCAAAATTTAGTTTCGGTACTTACTCATGTAAGAAATTAGGATTTCTGTATTGTGTATTATTTAATTAGGCCTGTTCTTTTTGTACTAATAATTTATTGTTGCTGAAGCCAATATTTATGTATTGAAATCAAACGGTGAATTTAAATAAAAAAGAATTTGTTTATTAGTTTAAGGGACTATGAAGTAGATAGTAGCTCTTGCCCCACCTATGGGAGCCAATTTTGAAGTAAGGTTATGTTAGGTGGAGTTGTATTGTATTTCGAATGTTGGGGAGCCGAACTTGAAGTAGTTACAAAAGCACGTATGGTACCCGGTAACCTTCGCTCCAATTTTTAAAAATATTAACTTTGTATTTTTACTGTTTCTTTAAATATTATATTTGCCTCGGCTGCGTCAATATTATTGTTAGAGACATGAATTTCTTCAGAGAGTGGTGCGGCTAAGAATGTAGGCTTACACAGGTTAAAATTTTTACTTCACTACATTTATTAATTCTTGACACGATTTAAATAACACTTCACTGATATAGAGAGCTGTGAGATTATTTATTAATTACTTGCACTTTTTAACCGTAAACTATTTTTGTCTCACACTGAATACGCATTAAACTTCTCGAAGACGCGTTTCGCGTCCGGTTAGGAACACCGTCTGCTATCAACTGACTTCTGAATTTGTAGAATTTGCCCTATTTCAGTTTCTGATTGGCTAATCCTACTCTAATAGAATACTTTCATTTAACTTAAGCTTTTTTCTGGTTGTTGATTGGTTATTTATAAACTGTCTCAAAATTTAGATTATTGTTACTCCAATAATGACCAGTAACATTATTAAACTTTCTTATTCATTACTGCCTTAAGGTTACCTCATTGTTAGCAACTTTCAACCTATTATTCTCACAGCTCCTATATTATTAAATTATGTAATACATTCACATAACATTATTGAACATGTCTATAATAATGTAACATTAATACAATGACTGTTTCATGCATTTTATATATTATATTATACACATATTGCTTTAAGGCGGGCTGTTATTATATTTTATATTATATAATTTGACTGAAATCATTTAAGTGTTAAAAATACTGCCTCAACTATGATAAAAGAAAGTAAATGTATTTCGCTTTAATTTAAAAAACGAGACGGTCAACTGAAATTATATTATTTTTATTTAAATTTT
Source organism: Deroplatys truncata (assembly GCA_030765065.1). Classification (NCBI taxonomy): domain Eukaryota; kingdom Metazoa; phylum Arthropoda; class Insecta; order Mantodea; family Mantidae; genus Deroplatys; species Deroplatys truncata. The sequence continues at coordinate 210,485,213 of CM060978.1, read as the reverse complement.
AATAAAAATTACATATAATGTTGGTTGCGATGTTTATGCCGAATACATGAAAGCAAGCGGACGATACATACAACACCCGTGCGAGGCCTGTGTGTGGGGTCAGTTGTTTAATCAGTACGACGTTGTAGCTCCAGCATAAATTGCGATTGCACAGGACAAAAGTGCTAAATTGTGGCAAAAATACACATTCAAAAAAACATATGCTAACAAGGTATGGATTACTTACTGTTTCATCATCTGAATTCATTTTTGAGTGGCAACACAGCGAAAACTACTGCGGGAAACTTCCCTTTCTACTTTCTCCACTACGCATAGTAAGTAGGGGAAGAATTGTATTCCATCCAAAAATTCGATGTGGAGATTTCACCGGAAGTGCATATTTTGAGGCCTCCTGAATCCAAAGAAAAGGATTTTTAGGAAAATGTCCTATGTATCTGTGTGTCTGTCTGTAAACAGCGTAATTCAACAACGAAAAATCGGATAAATACCATCCTTGGTATTTAGGTTCAATACCTTCAAAAGAACTGACATTAAGATCTTCAAGAAAATCCCACCACCCCAGACTACCCTTTACGTGGAAGATGTTTGCAAAGTTTTATTTGCTAAAAAGGGCTAACGATTTGATTAAAATATCGTATATTAAAGATATTCACATTACAAATAAAACGTATATCTTGAATTTTCTGGGAATGGCCTGTGAAGTTGAAAGAAATTATGTATAATCTTGTTAAGGGATAGACGAAAACATACTACACAAAAGAGGTAGATCTCTTTGAAACACACAATTTATTTCAAATACATTTTTGTAGTATCAACCAATTCCGAGATATCCGTTAACAATGGTTAGATTTATTCAATACTTTCTCTTTGTTTTTAAGTACCATCGATTTTCAGTTGCTTTAGTAAGAATACATTGTATACCCACTAATAAACGATAGAGAGTAGAGACAGTCATGTGAATCTATCATTATACTTTTACGTTCTCTGCCACGTACATAGTAGGTAGAGAAGGTATTGCATTCCACCCAAAAATTCGATATCGAGATTTCACCGAAAATACATGCTTTGTGGCACCTAAATCCAAAAAGAAATCTTTAGAAAAACGTCCGTGTGTGTGTGTCTGTGAACAGAATAACTCAAAGACGAAAAATAGGATAAATGAAAAAAACTTGATACTTAGTTTCAGTACCCTCCATAGATGCGACACGAACATGTTCAAGAAAATCCTCCTACCCAAACTACCCTTTACATTTTAATTAAAATCCCGCGTATTAAAGATATCTACATTTCAAATAAACTGTATATCTTGAATTTTATGGGAATAGCCTCTGAAGTTCACTTCATTCCGAAGGAATTTTGTATTATTTGTATAACTGGTAAACGTTAAGCCATAGACGAAAACGTATTTCACAAAAAAATGTAGATCTCCATAACACACAATTTATTTCAAACAACTTTATTGTGGCATCAGCCATTTACGAGTTATCCGCTATTACATAAACGAATTAAATATTTGAATACTTTGTCATACTTTTCATATATGGTCTTTCAACAAGAGTGTCCTATCTTTGAACTTAAATAAAACACGTTCTATAAATGATAGAGGTTTATTTCTTTTTTATTTTGGAACATAAAGTCATTACGTGAGAGAGACCCGTGATGTTATTCATAAGATCATTTACTGTTTCTGGCTTATTGATATAAACTCGAAATTTAACATCACCACCACGGGAAATGATGAAACCTCTGAACTTCTCCTTCAAAAGATCGATTGTTTCGAGAGCAGTATGAAATGTGGCACCATCTTGCTGGAACCAGATGTTTCTGAGATCCATACCATACAATTGAGGCCAAAAATAATCCCTTATAAGAGCCCGGTATCTTTTTCCATTGACAGTTAGAGGCTTCTCCATCTTGAACTTGGAAAAAATATGGACCAATGATTCCACCATACCAAAATCCACACCACGCAGTAATCTTATGGGAATGAAGTGGTCGTTCTTGAATCTGCATTGGATTGTAATTTCTCCAATGGTGGCAATTTTGTTTCTTAACACAACCATCCATCCAAACGTAGGCTTCGTCGCTGAAGATGATCTTTCAACAAAAACCCGTGTCAGCTTCCAATTGCTCCATAGCCCAGTCAGCGAATACACAGCCCAACCTAAGGTCGCTGGGAATTAGTTCTTGAGTTAACACCATTTTGTGAGCGCGAAACCTCAAGTGCAGATGCAGAATTCGCCAAATTGTGGTCGGCGAAAGCCCCAATTCTTGCGCTCGACGAGCAATTTATTTCCTTCCGTTTTCGCGTACACCCTCACGAACGGCGCCTATGTTTTCGTTGGAGCGCTTACGTACAGGCGTTCTTTGATCGCTGACAGAACCACTTCTTTCAAATTTATCGATAAAACGCCGAATCGTTCTCTCGCGGGGATGATAATGCACACCGTAAACTTCACGCAATACACGGAAGGTTTGGTGAACAGATGATCCATTTTGATAATAGATTTTCGCAATCTCTACGCGTTGCTGAATGCTGTAACGTTCCATGGCTATTTGTGAATAAAAACAGTAACCACATGAAAAAAATGACTGCTGTAATTTAATAATAACAGCAGCTATCATATGTTAAAGATAGGACACTCTTGTTGAAAGACCCTTTATTTTCAATACTCAGTTGTTTATAGCGATTGCATGCAGAGCATGGAGTGTTAAGGCAAGTACACAGCATCCATTTCTTAAACTATCGCTATTCCCTTTGTATACATAACGAAATGTGTAATGCAGCTGTTTCCGGAAAGGTTTATCTAGATTAAAATGAATATAAACTTTCGAAAGAATAAATTATATATCCACTAATAAGCGATAAAGTGTAGAGAAAGCCGAGTGAACGTATCATATAAGTTTTTTTTTATTCTGAATTAAGCCTTCACATACTATAATACTATTATAACGTATGTAGGTAGGTAGACAGGGTAAGCTTTATTAGTGTAAAATTATTTAAGTTATTATGAAAACACTTAGTGCATGGGTCATTGGCCGTTTATGCATATTTAAGTACAAGTTAAATGTGAAGAAAAGAAATAAATAAAGATAAGTGGTTTCTGATCAACTGAAAAAATTTGATTGGACTTTGCGCACATTAGCCAGAATATTGCCAGTGTTTTGGCAGTTTCTCTGCTCAGTCAATAGACCCCAACATGCAATCTGTTTTTTTTCTGTACTTAACAATTTAATTTTTCACTGGTGTTCCTACTGTGCACATACTGTCAAAGTATGTGCAGTCTTCATCCCTACTAAAAACAGATATAATATATTTCTGCCAGGAGCATCATTCATTTCAGCCTTCCAGTCAATTCCTGACATTCCTGTTCTTCCTAATTCAGATTACATATTTTCAAATTTATTTCATTTGCTAGGCTCAAAGAAGGCTTTATTTTATCTACAACCGATTCAGTTTCCTGTCGAATGGTGTCTATTAGTCTACTTTTACACATGTAATCTCTTTACCATACTCACAACATGCTTCTTTTCTTCAAACCTTTTTCCAGCTAAACCCAAAAGTTAGGAGACAGGTTTCGTTGGTATTTGGAGTAGTAAGAAACGATCCTCCTGCATCGCCCCAGCGAGTATTCCACTGCTCGTATTTTGCATCGTACTGAGTCTTGGCATCTATTATATATTACAGAAGATTCCACTACAGTAACAGTAATATTGCTTGCTCTTTTAACACTTGATATACCACGATAAAATGAAATTGAAATATGTGATCCTCTGAATTTTGATCGATATGGTATGTGGTTTTTCTTTTTCCACCCGATAATTATTATACCAAAGTGTATTTTTGTATGGTTCCGAAGTACTTTTCTTCCTTCTGTCACTGATATTTCAGGCATTTACATTATGAATACAGCCATAGATATGATATGGGAGTTTGAGTCTTTCGTTATGTCTCGTCACTTATGATCCACAGGTGTTCTACTACTTTGGTATTGTATACTCATTATTAAATATAATATTAAACCATTTATTACCTGCAAGTATTTGAAAGATGAAATTTTATTTGTAGTTTTGGAAACATAGTTATGATTCCAAATGCATTGCACACTCCCACAGAAAGACTGAGAGACAAAGATGGGACAAGAACATCACGCGTTAAAAGTTTATTAAGGTGGTTATTTTGAGTAGATGAAATCTGATGATTTACTGTTGATTATAGCATTTTCATTATATATAATAATGGAGTCCTGATACCTATTGATACCTCTTCTTGTAAATTTTTTTCCACATATGTTACATTTAATGTTATCTGATTTATTTTCCGAAGTAGCAGAGGGTAATTCAATGGAAGTGGAATATACCAGATCATTGTTGATGAATCTAATGATTTATAATAAAGCTTAAAATTATATAAAACTAAGAAGGTTATCAAAGGGTTATTATGTATGTTGCTATATGTAATAGCTACAATTTTCCTCAGTAATATGAAACGAAAACCATCTATCGGTGTGGCTTCGGATCGTAATCAGCAAGGTATTTTAACGAATCGTAATGTAGTTGAGATATCATTGATGATAATAGTGATAACGATGATGATGATAATACATTGAAGAATGTAATACCACTAAATCAAACTAATTTTGAAGGTTTCCCTAAACATAAAATTTCTTGTCCATATCGTGCTCAAAATTTCCGAAAACTTAACATCCATATAAGTAGAGCACATCCAAATCAGCATCGCCATAATATTGTAAATTCGCATGCAAGCTGCAGTAAAAATACAACACAAGATGAACCTAAAATAAATTACTCTCAACCTCAGACAAATAACAAACTTATGGAATATAGCAAACTACAAACTTGGAAAGAAATGTTTTCCCTTGAGTTAGATAACGGCAGCTTTCATAAAACAGCAAAAGATTTTCTTTCGTTTCTATCAGATGCTATTCATATACTACCAGGAGGTCTAAACAAAATGCTATGAGGAAGGGAAAACAAAAGTTTATACAAACGCATCGCTCGCATAAAACTTCAACTAATCCTGAAAGCGCAACTAAACGAGATATATTGAAAAGAAAATCAAAACATAACTATCAGATAACACAATTTTACTACTACAACCAAAGAAGAAAAGCAATTCAATTTTTTTAAACGAAAATAACATAACGTGTAAGCTGAATAGTGAAGCAATGCATTATTATCTTAAAAATATATTTTCTATACCAAATGATCAAATTCGACAGGAACATCATCAGAAAATCAATAATATCGATTTAACAGAAATATATGATAGCCTTAATACAACAATCTCCAAAGAAGAAATAAATAATGCAATGAGAACTACATCGATTGACACGGCTAGCGGTCCTCACCACGTGTTGATGAGAACAATTAAGAATGACCTTGCTTCAGAAATAATTGCAAAAATAGTTACCAGAATGCTAAAATCTGGAATTATACCACTAACATTTCAAACAGCTGGATCTATCCATATACATAAAAGAGAGGACCGGTCAGCACTCTCAAACTGGAGACCGATTACAATCACCTCAGTTGTCAAAGAGTTATTGAAAGAACACTTGACCGTAGAATGCCTAATTATGTAACATTAATTCATCAGTGAGGCTTTACACCATCTCCGGTAACTCACATTAACACTACCATTCTCAATGCGGCTCTCAAATCTGCCAAAGGAAGAAAAATTAACATTACTAGAACATTTCTGGATATAAGAAGCCTTTGATAGCATAGGTCATTTACGTCTTCACAAATCACTAGATTTCATTGGAGTTCCTAGCAAATTATCATGTTTAATTATGAGTCTACAAGAAAATAACACCACAGTATTTGAAACCAATAACAGTAAAACAAATCAGATTGAAATAAAAAAGGTGTATTACAGGGCTCACCTCTATCTCCTATTCTTTACAATCTAGCAACTGATTCCATTATGTAAGGGCTCAGTGAGCCACATTTTTCTGAGTAATATGGTTACTCGTTGTACTCAAATTGTCAGAATTTAATAATTATGCAGATGATACCGTGATCATTGAGAAAAATTTGGATGCAGCAAAACAATTAACTAAATTGGCAATACAACGTTTTCAAGAAATTGGCCTCACCATCAAAACCTAAAAATCTGCTTGTTTACGCATTAGAAATAGAAAATATTCTACTAATAATATTAATTCTGCAGACAATGAAATTCAATGTCAAACCCTGATGAGAAAATACGTTACCTAGGCATCAGTTTAAAAGATGAAATAAATTTCGGCATTCATCAAACTTTAGAAAAGTTACGTACAAAAGCTGAAGCATTATAAAGTTCACCCCTGTTACACATCCCAGATGTGTTACACTCACATGACTTTCTCTACTCTTGTACAAACTATTTTTACAAACTTATTCTCCATATGCTTCCTGTTAATCGAGATATAGAGATGTTAATCTTATTGCTAATTTTCTTATAGATGCAAGGGGAATTGGTAGTGTTTAAGCAATAGTCAAAAATTTTAAGAGCTGGCTGCTATGTGGAGTATTCCATTCTCTTTCCATTACCACGACAAAAAAAAGTATAACGAATTCCCATTTGAGAAAAAGTATAAGTATTGGAAAATGTGAGGAAATAACAAGCAATATCTCGAAAATGGTTCACTCAACAACAAAAATGTATATAGCATTAACTGTGTATTTTAACGCGATCTACATTTTTTGGGTAGGAAAAGTTTGTCTCTCTCTTATGGTTTACCAGTTATGCAAAAGTCGTTCACAATGAAGAATACATTTGGAGACATTCCCCAGAAAATTCAAGATATACATTTTGTTTGTCATGAAAGTATTTTAAGTATATGATATTTTAATAAAAATCGTTAGAGTCTTGAGAAAATTAAAATTTTCGAAAAATGTTCCATGTAAAGGGTAATCTGGGGTGGGGGGATTTTTTTGAAAACCTTCGTGTCGCATCTCTGGAAGATACTGAACCTAAATACTAGGTTTGGTGTTTATCCGACTGTTCGTTTCTGAGTTATGCTGTTCACAGACAGACACACAGACGCACACACGGACATGTTTCCAAATTTTTTGGGGGGATTCAGGGGGGTATCAAAACATATATTTCCGGTGAAATCTCGGTATCGAATTTTTGGGTGGAATACAATACTTCCCCTACTTACTATACGTAGTAGAGAAAGTAAAAATTACTGACAGCAGTGTCAAAATGGCACATTTCTGAACTCGGAGAGGAGTAGCGGGAGAGGGAGAGAGAGAGAGAGAGAGAGAGAGAGAATACAGTGGCACCCATTTAAAATTTATAGTACATGGAATTTTTGGTGCACTAGCGAACACTGGCTGCTAACAAAGGTAAAGTAACGCATATATCAGACAAGTTCCCCGTTATGCGAGTCTCTGCAGAACTTCAGCATAGCTGGTGAGTGATGATAAACGCCTGTGACGTCACACAAATGCTTGAAATATACATTAATTCATTTTCATTGTGTAGATTATAATGCTAGGCACATATGCAATCCATCTGTCATAAATTCTTGGCATGGAGTCATGTGCAGAAATATCTTGGAAACTTTTGAGACTGGAGCGCTTGACAAAGGTATATTTATAGAGTTATGAGAATTATGTGAGCTGGGAATACCACCATTGTTTATGTAAACTAACTAAACAAGTAGTTCTGTAGATATACTACTGAATTTGAGAGCATAGTTTATAATGTGTTATAATGGTTTCAGGTTGAAATATTTGCCCGAGCAATATTAATTAAAGATAAAGCAACGACAGGACAGGTAAGAAATAAAACTAAACAACAAAAGTGTAATAAAAGCGGAAGATATGTAAATTAAATGGAAGAATCTCGTAAGGGGGGGGTTCCGACCCCTTCAGCTGCCGGGCGCTGCGTACCCTGAGCACTCCTGGTACTTCTGACGTTACTAGAAGTACGTCGGACCGAACGTTTGAGCCCCTCCCGTCAGGGAGCCGTTAGGATTGGGTTGGTCTCGACGGGGTAGTGGTTCAGGATACCCGTGGGAGATTGGGTACAACTGTATGGTTTTCCATGCAGCCGGGATTGTGAGACGTCTCAATGTCCTCCGGCACCGCCCTGGATAGCCGTTAGACAGCATGGTAGATTACTGTCGTCCCCACCGAGGTTATCGGTAGTCGCCCTTCGGGGATGTCGCGCGTAAGTGGCGTATCCACTTCCATCTCCTGCGCAAGTAGGGGGGGCCTTTTTGGAAAACAAGGTATTAGCGTCATGGGAAACCCCCACGTTCTGGAGAGCCACTCGGTTAGTGCCAGACCCTGGGTTAGGAGGGGGACTTGGGCTTCGGCTCTTGTTCTGGTAGATCTTCGTCCTCAGAAATAGAATAAATATTAAATTATAGAAACAGCATGTATTACAAAGAAGGAAAGAGAAAGGTATTAAGTGAAGCAACAAGTAGTTGTAGAACACAGATGACCAGCGAAGGGACAATTACAGGTAAATGCAGACAAAAGATTGAATGCAAGTAAGAGTAACCTATATCTTTTACACTATAAGCTGAAAGGAGAGGTAAACAAAACTTCAATATATCACTCCGCAGCACCACGTGGAGGATGAGGGGAACTAAGTCCCGTGATAGGAAACTGCTTCAAACAATGCGAATACAGTGTATTGCGCAGCTTGGGGATCATTAGCTTTTAAACATTGTATGTCTTATTCCTATATTTTGCCTTATATCCTAAACTTATAACACACAATACTAAGAGTAGACAAATAAAAGTTGTACCTGAACAGTTCGGCATCCTTGGAATTCAGATTTTGATTTCCTGAAAATAGTGGGTTTCTTCTGAAATTCCATTATACAATATACCAAATACCACTTCTCTAGGTATACATCATAACAGAAGGATCGTTAAATGTAGAACAATGCCTCTGTTCCGAATTATGAAAGAAATTTAAGTTACATATAAATATATAATACCGATTTTAACAAACAACTACTACCGGTTCATTTAATTACCAGCACCCATTATCTTCATATAACATGAAATAACTTTAAATAATAACCTCACAACTTTTACATTGCACAAGTTTAAATGGTATATGAATGCAGTGTTTGAATGTAATGTTACTTGGATTCTTTAACGCAGGACGCACATGGAGGAGCTCATGGCTAGAATTTTGAATTTCGAATTTTGAGTTAATCCGCCCCCACCGGAAGCTTTGTGACAACCCAAGCTTTAGGAGCTTATCAGCTAACCCCTCCTGGAGGGACTACTTTTCTTGCGCTAGGCGGAGTTATGTGGTATTATGTAGCTTATGTACGCTGAGGCAGTATTTTATATCACAACACTGTGAATGTCAGAGTGATTGTAGTGTAAATTAACATTATTGTATGACAATGATTTTAGATGTTTGTTAGCTATAAGCATTGTTAGGAAATAAGTTTACACGTCCTCACTGAAACTGACAATAGGAGTGGGTAACAATGAAGCGATGGGGTGAGTTGTTTATCACTTAGAAGAGCCAAACAAATGACGTCAGGGTAGCGCGCCTTTCTTTAGAAATGGAGGGAATATCTTCCCTAGAGCATATGTTTTAGTAATTATGATTGGCTGACAAAACAGACGTTAATGTTGGCGCGCTTTATTAACCAATAGCAGCTCTGTTATAATGTTTAGGCATATCGGGGTGAGTGAGTATAAATTCTTGAGCCAAAAGCAAGTATCGCGCAGTTCTACAGAATCATTCACGAGGTAAACGTCGCGCAGTTCTACAGAATCTCTCGCGTCGTGAAGTTAGTTACAAAATCTGAAGTACGCGATAACTATTACGACAGTAATTACATTGGGAAATATAACAGTTTCAGTCAGCAGTGTAGAAATATTAAAGATGTGAACTATTAATTAAATGTGACGGCAGTAAAAGTGTGAAAATAAATTCTTTTATCAGTGTTATCTTTTGGTAACAACTCCTTCCCGTTTACACGCCCTGCTTAGAGATATTTGCTCGACTGAGTAATAATAGCTAGCCGGAGGACAAAGAACCCAAATTTTAAGAAAAATAATATAAACAATAACAGGCGCTCAGCAAATAAGATAACCCGAACAGATTACTGCGACAACGTTCCTAAAAATTAAAAACGGACATACTCTATAGGTACTTTAAAATAAGGATTGGGAAGCTTTATGGAAGTTGTAGGAGCAATATTAGGCGCAACTAACTCTTGCGGCGGTTTTGGAGTCATCAGACCACGCTGTGCACAATAAGTGGAAGACAGGGACATTAAACCGACTGTTATGAATGATGTATTCCAGGAGATATTTTAGTGAAAGCTCCAAAAAGCGCAGTTCGTTTGCAATTTTGAAAACCAGCAATAGAGTGGTTTTTCAGAACAATGGAAGACAAGCTTGTAAGTCGTGGGATCCGATCAGTGAGCAAGGACACACTGCGTGTATCAGAGGTCCTCATAGGGAAAAATCTTCCGTACACGGTTCTCAATATCTGCATCACGGAGGTGTCTGTAGAGAGGGTGGGTAGTAAGCATCTCTGCAGCAACTGATGTCGAGGGATATGGAGAGGCGGTTCCACTGCTTTCACTAAAAGCGCATTTGTAGGCCTTGATATCATACACTGACACGAGGGCCGAGAGCGTGAAACTGAGCACTGTCCAGCTTAGTTAAGCTTAATAAGCTTAACATATTATGTGGCGTCCTCAAAGAAAATGCAACCATATTCCAGTACCGTTCGTACGAGAGAACGGCGCAGTTGTATGAAACAGAGCGAAATATGTTGAAAGATTTCCCTGGCGGGTTTTGAACCCCGAATCTCCCGTTCACGAGTCCGTGCCTTATTCTCGGGTACCCGTGTCGGTACTAAGAAGATTATGAAACCTTAAAGCGTATCTTATAACACATACATTAATATCCCAGTCAAAATGTATTAAACTATATCCAAAATATGCAACAAGAGCATAAAAATAAACAAATTAAATACAACTGGAGTATTAGTACTAAATACACTCGACAAATTTCAATATTTCACCGATGATTCAAAGAATCCCCGATAAATGCTTTGACAGCATTTATGTCAATGTTGGTCATAAGTTTGTAATTTAATGCTAAAATTTGCAGGTCTGATCAAAGGTAGAGGCTAAGGTTTCCCGTGCCCCAACCATTCGGCCTAAAGCTTTCTATTTCAGAGACGATATTTTTCATTACAGCAAGGGAAAGTCGGCTGATATAGGTCCTCTGCTCAACATAAAATGCGGCTCTTTTGTACTAGTCTGAACTTGAAGGTAGGGTTAGGATATAAGTTAAGTTACTTGTATGACAACACTATCAGTACCTACTGCACTTTCTTGTGTTACTTATTATTCCCTGAAGCTCCTCGTGATGGCTCTGTGGTTAATTAGGAGGCTTGCATTAGAGAGGTCTGGACTTCGATTGCCATTGGACCGACTCTTTGAACTTTGGTTATTTTCGCGGTTGTCTTGGTTGGAGGCGGATGCTGGGGTGGATTATATAATGTGACGAACTTTCCTGTCCTCCATTTTCTATCCTTTCATTTCTTTATGTTTCAGGGTCAAAGGATCAGTAAGAGGATGATCAGAGAGGCGTTTGGCATTGGAGTTTCCTATGAAAAATGTTCTACCGTGGAGTTATGCATGTGACGGGCCCTCAGAGAGATCCCTCCGTGAGGAAAAGTAGCCTGTTGGGCGTCGTGCCAGCGTCAGGATGGAATAACTGGAGACGTTTTGGACTCCGCCTCTGTTAGAACCTGGTCGCCCTCTGTGACCGTCGCTTCATCCCTTCCTCTTATAGGGTTCCAGAAGCGCAATAAGCCTTTATGTGTGCTTAAGTGCCAAAATGCTTCTCCGCTTCCCGGTAATCATAACTGGCGTCCTTTAGTACTTCTGCCAGCATAGACTGTGCTCATGATCTTTTCTTCTTAAGGTCAAGGTCTGACTCTCACTGTAACGACAGTAACCCAGAGTGTGAGGAAACGCTTCAATCTGTGGCAGCGCTACAGCGGTTACTTGCCTTCTGCCTAATAAAGCTGGCACCGTAGCAACGCCACCTACCATTTGAACAACTTCTCTCCATTTCCTAATACAATACATATAAAGTGTTACTCATCTCCCCACCTTGTATTAATCAATTAATATTTGCCTAGAATAGGTTTCCTATTAGGCAATATAGATTTTGTTAAATAATGATATGATCGACTAGGGTTAAATGAAGAAGCGTAGATAACTCAGCTGTTTATATCACAAATAAACTTCTGTCAATAAGAGCACTCAAGCTAAAAAAAAGAGAAAGAATCGTATATTTGCGAACATCTACCATGTGTGCTGCCCATAGACATATGACTGGTAAAATTCAAATATATAACATTGAATATTCCAGAAAGACTAATGCTACGAATAAAATTATAAGAAAAAGCCTGTCTAAATCTGAACTACATTTTTCTTGTAGCAAACTTTTCTCTCTGTTCGTGTTTCACAGTTATACAAAATGTACTACGAATGAAGAGATCTTCACAGCAATTCACAAAAAATTAAATACACACGTTAGATTCGCCAGTGAACATTTTGAAACAAAGCAATTACATCATATCGAAAACCTTTCCCTCGTTTTTGAATTTAACATAAACTGAATGTTTTAAAACGTCTACATTGTCTTTATAAGTAAGTTTTAATCTATTTCTTATGTTTCATACTTATCAGGAAATCAGATAGAATGAAAAGTTATTCACGAGCTGCTTACAGATATACATTTTATTCATCATGTTAGTACATCAAACAAATAATATTCTAACCAAAATCTTTACGTCCATTTTTCAAACATAAAAACCAATGAATATTTTTCCACTTAATAGTATTTTTTGTGGTGGGGATCTTCTTTAAAATCTAGTGATGCATCGTTGAGAGCTGCTAAATATTAATACTGTTTGGTATTTATTAGAACTTTTCGATGAGTTATGCTTGTTCACAGACATACGTGTTCTGTCTTTTTTACACTCTCTATTTAAGTTCATATTTTCCAAAGAAAATTTTCAGGAAATTCCCCTCACTCCAACTACCCTTTTCATGGAAAATTTTCGAAAATGTGATTTTTCCAAAAATGCCTCTATTTTGATTAAAATTCCATATATCAAAATTATTTACATAACAAACAAAATGTATGTCTTGAATTTTCTGGGAATAGACCGTGAAGCACTCTCATTTGGAAGAAATTTGTGGCATATGTCATTTCCAAGATATCCGTTATTAATGATTCGAATTGTTCATTACTTTGTCTTTCTTATCGATTTTCTCGCGATTGCATGGAACAAGTATGGAATTTTAAGGTCAGCGTATACCGTCCAATTCTTAAAGCAGTTGACTGTCACTGTTCCCTTTGTATCTATAACGAAATGTACAATACAGTTATTTTTGCAACGGTTTATCTCGATTAAAATGAAGTACACAGAAAATTAAGCTTTCGTAAGAATGGAAAGGTAGAATCAGATTACTTAAAAATGCAATGCCATAGTCGGGCTTCATAGTTTCAAACAACATTCTCAGTCATCTGATTCTACCTTTCCTCCAACCTTGTCCAACACACGGCTTGTGTGGAAGGACAATTAATTCCATTAATTGACCTAATAGTAGTTGAATTTTACAACATTGTAAGTCGCCATCGGGGTAGGTCACCTCAATACAATTTGAGATATCTTTGTGGTTTACCGGGAAAAATGCGAATTAGTCGGAGAATTTAATGCCGTGCTGGCATATTGCTATGGTAGCTCAATGGTTAGAGCAACCGGACGTAGACCAGGGGATCCGTGGTTCAAATCCCGAGTATGGCATTGAAATTTTCAGTCCGTTGATCCTAATTTTCTAACCTTGCCCAACACAGGGCTTGTGTGGAAGAACAAATAATTCCATTTCGTAAGAATAGTTTGTATACCCACTAATAAACGATGGAAGATAGAGAATGTCATGTGGATGTAGGACATCAGATTTTTCATAAAATATTTATTGTTTGATTTAGGGAATCCGAAATCTCAATATGGAAATTGCGTGGAATGCAATAATTCATGAATAGATAAGCGATAGAGATATTTAAATGCATTTTAAATATTTTAATGTAAATTTATATAAATATTTAATGATACACAAGAAACTGAGTCAGTATTTTTAACACTTAAATGATTTCAGTCAAATTATATAATATGTAAATTCAATAAAAGACCGCCTTGAAGCAATATGTGTATGTAATAATTTGTAAAATGTATGTAACAGACATTGCGTATGCTTACATTATTGTATACATGTTCAATGATGTTATATGAATGATTTACGTAATTTAATAATGTAGGAGCTGTGAGAATAATAAGTTAAAAGTTGCTAACAATGAGGTAACCTTGAGGCAATAATGAGTTTGATAGTTTAAATGTTACTTGTGATTCTTGTAAGCAATAATGTGATTTTAGTAACAGTTTATAAAAATAGCCAATCAACAACCAGAAAAACTTTAGTTAAATGCAGGTGTTCTATTGGAGTAAAAATAGCCAATCGGAGACTTGAAATACAGAAATTTACAAGTTTAGACGGTTGAAATCAATTCAGTTGCCTGCAGACAGTGCTCATAACTGGATGCGTTGCTTGTGCGTCCTCAAGAAATTAATTACGTATTCGTGAGAGACGAAAATAGTATACTTATAAAAAAGTGCAAGTATTAAAAAAAGAATCTCACAGCTCTCGATATCAGTAAAGTGCTATTTAATTTGTGTCATGGGTTAATAAAAAGAAGTAAATTAAAACTAAAAATCTGTGTAAGCCTACATTCTTGTTATATCACAATCCTGCCTATGAGAAACGCGTCTCTAATAATACTGACGCAGCCGAGGCAAACATAAATATTAAATATCTAAAGAAACAGTTTAATTCCAAAGTTAATATTTTTTTTAAACTTGGAGCAAAGGCCACCTGAAAGTACATTTGTGGCGAAGGCTACCGGAAACTGTTTAACTAATGTGCGGTTGCAACTACTAAAGGTTCGGCTCCCCAACAGTTGAAATATAATACAACTCCTTCAATACTCCCACTTTAAATCGACTTTTCATACGTAGCAGCAAACAACGTAAAGAACAATTGTTCTCAAATTGCCTCCCATACGTGGGGCTAATAAATATACTTCTTCAAACTGACGCCCAAAGCGTGGTGCTAACAAACAATAATAACGTAACAATCCTACTTCAAAACTATGTATTTAGATTTATACGATACAGTCCAATTGTGGGGTAATCGATTCAGCATTTCTTACTCTCCCTTTTCCATTCCCGTGCGCTTTTAAATGCGATTTTTTGTTTCAGTGTAATCCATTGAGAGTATATTAACATAAGTTTTTCATAAAATAAAAAATTATAAAAATATGTTGCATAAATTTTTAATACACGAATTACACACAACGTGAGGTGTATGATATTTCACTAACTTATTTTAAACGGACAGTTTCGCTATGAAACTAAAGCTTGCCAAAAGGTGTTACGAAATGTTATTTTTGGACATGAGAATTTCCAAGTAGAACATCCTTCATGACAGTAAAATGTGAAAGATAGCATGGCATTACTTAACCGACAGCACTGTCGGTTTTAAACAACCTGTCCTCTGGAACGATACTTTCCTCGTGTCAAACATACCGTGAACAGACGCACACGCCCTACTATTTTGGAGGAACGGTTTTGGCAGCTCGGCATCTATGTGTTACCTCTGCACTAGAATTCGTTTAAATTAGCCTACATTCTGTTCCTCAGAAATGTACATTGTACCATGGTTGCCTGATATAATACCATCATTGTAACATGAAGCAAATGCTCATCTTCATGGTGTGGGAGTAACTGGTTAGGGTTCCTATCTTTACAAGACAAAGTATGCTAACATCCAACTTGCTGAACATTGGTTTCATTTGAGCATGTCCTCCTCCGTGGTCTAGGGGCATCATGCTAGTCTCTAGTTTCCCTGGTTACAGGTTCAAACCCGATGGAAGGCGATGGACTTTCTCGGGCATAAAAATCATTAGTATGGCTTCCTTCGGAAGGGAAGTAAAGCTGGTGGCCCCATGTAAATTTACGACACGTAAAAGAACCTCCAGCCTGATAAAGAGGCCTCTGAGCAACATTTCCGATCGTTCACGGACAATATAGAATGCGACACTAAGGGCCATAGTTAAAGAGCGTCCGTAAAGAAAACTCAATTTAATTTAGTTTTCATTTGAACATTTTTCATCCTGTAGAGCAGGCTTTAAATTTCTTTCCAATATTTTTTTATTAAAACATATAATTGCACCAAGTGCCGAACTTGGTTAATCATGTCCACATTTAAGGATTATTCCATTTATTGCATTTCATGTCGCAATTAGCAATAGTAAGGATAGAGAGCACAAATTGTCCATAGTGTTGTTAAAATAGTTGATTATTTATATGTACTGTCAATTGCACTTTCACAAAAGTTTACAATAGATAATTCCCGGTTGTTACATGTAGTTACGTGGTATTGGCTGATTTTTTGTATTCATTTATTTATTGTTTTGCGTGGGGGGGGAAATACATTACCATATTCGACCTCCAGTCGGTATGCAATGGCTGAGGGAGGATATTGGAGCTCGCCGCTCAATCGCGGAATATCCACTAAAAGACCCCTTCACGTTTTAGTCGTCTATTACTGTGTAATCTCGGTTATCATTAACTTACCGGGTCCCACAAAGCACTCAAAGCACTCCCACAAAGTATGTGTGTGGGTACTTTGCTGGCATGCATTGCATGCGAGCGCGTCAGTGGTTAATTGCTGGGATGGTCCATGAAACCTGAACAATACCAGGAAGAGTTCCTGCATTATTGCTAGTGGATATTTAATTGCTTACTTTCTAATGTGATTTACTTGTCTACTTCGTATGTTCTACTGATGCTATAGCTTTATATGTTAATGTATTAGTGACATCGTGTGGCGTTACATCCTGTGCTGGTACTCACGGGTACTCAAGGCACGTCGGTAGTGTACAGATGCCCATCACTCTAGGCGCATCCGGCCCTCTGTCCTTCATCAGGCTCATTGTGCGTGTAGTTGCCGATGTCATCCATAATGCAGTGCCCCGCGGTTCGCTGCCCAGTCGATCACGGCAGTGGCTGAGGGCTTGAGGACTCCGAGACAGACGGTATCTCTGATTGTTCATCGCACAGTTTGCACACAGTTTCGTCTGGGTCGTGGAAGCCCTCGTTTTTACACAGCTTATAGTTTGAGTTGATAATTGCCAATGGTCCTGCTTGGTGTCTGTTCCTATTCATCATGGCCTCCGTTGAATAGAAGTCGAGCCAGATTTCTTTTGTCTTCCTTACTCTGTCCTGCAATAGTTTTTCCCAGGCGTCTGTGGATGGTAGCCCAAGCTTTATCTGCAAACTTTCAATGAAGAAGGTATACTTGGCAAGTTCATATCTAGTCTGGATTTTGTGCGTTTCGAGATTTCCAGGGCAGCTTTCAGGAAAAGCTACTTGACTGCTTTGTGTCCGCAGATCCGCCAGGAGTTTCTCCCATATGATGTCCAGTCCGCATGTGGCAATGGGCACTGTTTTCGTGTCAAATAGTATCGTGGAGCTCCAGTGAGAGCCATTGATTGTTTTGTAGCCGCCATTGCTGTGGACTCTATATGAATCTGTAGCATCATGCTGTGGTTTACCTGATCAGCCTTAGGTGTTTTAATGTATTAACAGATGTGAGGTGGTTCCTAGGTGTATTCTGTCTCCTGCTGCCTCTCTGCTCCTTTTCGGAACGCCATTTTCACGGTTTTCTCTGTGTTGATTGCCAGCCTGTTGTCCTTACCCACCTGTCCAGATGGTTGGTGGCTTTTTGTACTTCCTGCAGAGATCGTGATCCAATGATCATGTTCGTCAGTGTATGAGTAGATTTTTGCGTCCTCTGTTTCTTGGTTAATTGTCTCCACCACATCGTATGTCGCTATGTTGAATAATTCTTCTTGCTTAAGCTGTTAAACAGCATATTGCGATAAAAGCTTGGGAAGTGCATCACTGAAGAAGGGGGGTTTATTTTATCAACGATATTGAATAATATAAATAGGACTTACGCGAAAATAAAATTAATTACTACCAGCTGTTGATCATGGTGGTTCCAGTAGCAAATTCATCAACATTAACATTGGTGGCAAAATGACTACCATTATTCACGTGTGGTTGTCGACCTTAAAAAATCAATAACTTGCAGTACACTCTTAAATTATAAATAATATTAAAAAATAGAAAGGAGATAAAGGCCCAAATAAGATTTAAATGGTAAATTTTAACTACAAAATATGAATGTACGCCATTTCTACAATAATAAACATATAAATAGTTAGAGGACTTAATATAGTTCACAGTGAAGTAAACTAGGCAAATCACCTAGGTAGTTTAGATTACAGCATTGAATGCAGGAAATTTAACTTTTCACCATGACAGCATGAACAGGAAGCAGACAAAACAAAGAACACTGCCTTAGAAAACGAGATGTTAAACCCTTGCGACAGAAATATTGAGTAAAACGTGCTTTATGCTGTGGTAAAAGTTAACTCCAGCATTGGCATTTTCAAATTTCGGAATACGCCACACTTCTTGTTATTAGTAATGACTTTGCTGTATTTGTCCTTCGTTAACTGCCGTCTTTAAACCAGGCAAATTAGTCTTGCAATATCACTAACTATGCGCTTATCTAAGGATGGAAGTATTGCACTCGAAACAAAATCCTGCATCGAGATTTCACCGGAAATTCACGTTTTGAGGCTCACTGAATAAAAAGAAAGCAAAATAGCACTTATTGTCTACACAGTATGACTTTCTCATACACAGAGAATTAAGAAGCGCATTAAAAGCGTTGACATGATTTGTAGTTCGTTTCACACAGACTAAAAGTTTGGGTTGCATATAACCACAAAATCGGGGATATATTGTACGGGTATTAAGTACCTGATACAAAGACCGAAATTGGGTGTTTGTTAAAAGGACACTACGGTCATTGAAGACATGTGCTTTGTCCGAGACTTTTGATTATGTATTACAGGAAGAGGAAAATGTTAATAACGAGGTGACCAAACTGTATTCACTCTTAGGTTGATCCGCACCAAAACAAAACTCAGGTGACCAGTGCACCGTTATAATGTATCCCTCCGCCATTCGCACCAGAAATACTGTCATACTTCACGACCATGTGACGAGTACAGCCAAAAAGAACAGGGTCCGACAACTTAAACGGTGACTAACATATTCTGTTAGAGTTGAAGGTGATAAGATTGATGGTAGTAACAAAATAAATGTTTACACATATAATAATAGTTAATTCTAAAAGAAACGAGCGAGAAAGAAAGTAACAGATATGTGATATTTTATATTTATTCGCTCTCTGGAAGCGGCACTTATCAACTGTTGGCGGCTCATTTTTAAAAAAGAAATTTATATTGTTACGTGAATTGCATTCTTGTCACATTCCTGCATCGCGTATTTCACACGCTTTCTGTTTTACCCGCGCGTAACCACTTTCCCGTTTCAGACTTTTTGTAACGAGCACTGTTTATACTTGTACTCGAAACACCGATGAACTCAGAAGTTAATTTCACCACTTCTTTCACGGGAAGTGTTAGATGTTTCTCACATAAGTTACAGTAAACTTCCAACCTATTGTTTTTTCAGCAAAACAAACAACACCCCTTTTGAGGGTCTCTCCCAAACTATACGCAATAATTTATATTTGTATATTGTTTATGTACCTTATAACAAAGATATTGAGGTTAGGTATAAGTGGATTAAGCAAATACTAGATTTAAGTACTCTATACAAAAGTTTATTCATTGTTTATTCGAATATTTACATAAAAGAAGGAAAAAGTAACTGTGTAACGGACACGTAGCTAGTCTATTTAAAAAAATAAAAATTGCATACCTTTACAACGGTTATACCAGAGAATCAATAATACATGTACAATTAGACACACGGTTTTAACCAAAATGGTGATTGCACAATCATGTCAAATAGAAGATGTGAAAATGTTTCATTTTTAGTGATCTACAAAACAGACTCAATGTATCATACAGAATGCATTGTGTCATTTGATTAATAACAATGAGCTAAATGATCATAATGTATAAGTTAAGTCCCTTGAGTATACCTAGAGTAGAGTTTAAAACCCGATACAATTTAGGGTATTGGTAGTTGGGTGGAACCATAACAATTCGTTCAGTGTTATGAGATAACAGCACAGTAGCTTAGCTGTAATAGTATAAGTAACGGTAATGCTATTAGGACATGGGATTTTAAAATCGTAAATCCAAAGTTTCAAGATAATTGAAAACCCACATTTTTCCTGCAACCTAGGCAGCCTAAACGTACAACACTCCATTTAAGAATGTAAAAACGAGAAGATGAGGATCATGGCTTCCAACTATGATTAATTTAGCAAATAAATATTCAAAATTATTCATAAAATTCACAAAAGGCATAGAATTCGAAAAATTAATAACCTAAATAGTATATATAGATAACAAAAATAATAATAATAATAGACAAAGAAAAAGCATAGAAAGCATTAAAAAGTATGTTAAAGTAGTTTATATTCAACAACTAATGAAGATTTATTGCCCGAAATGGTATAAAATTATCTCTAGTACATGTCTGTAAATGTAATGGAGTATGTTGTTAAATAAATTAAAAAAGTAGCTTTAACTGTTTTTCTCCATTTATTTACTGCTTTGGGCTCGAAATAGAATATTTCTGCATTAAATATTGCATTACGGGTATAAATAAGTTATATCATAAATGAGACATTAAAATTGATCCAAAAGAAATAACTAATATCTACGATGTTCTCCTAGGAGCACTTCTGTAAACATCAACAAGACATAAATATTATTTACAGCACCGGAGATAGTATAATAATAGTTTAATAACTGCTACATCATAAATATGTTTTGCTAACATTGATATTAATATTGATTTACAAAGAGAGAGTGTTTCTCATTGTTCGAGGTTTGAACCTTTTATCTTCGAGTGCAATTTATTAGTTTTGAAGCAGTAACCCACTGGACCATATGGAAATCTCGCTAAGATGCTGTGCAATTAAACATTTTTACGTGGCCATACTTTTTTTCTTTCTTTCTTTTTACTTTACACAAATTATTTATATCTATGTAACATCGCTGGTTAGGCAAGGAAAGAATTAGTGCTACAAGAACCGTGGACACAGAACAAAATATTTGAGGGGTGCCAGTACGGCTATGTTTATAAGACATACTATAAACTTGGCTTGCACACGTGCGGAAAACTTAGGGACAGCAGGTTCCCATTTTATCTCAATACTAATGCACAATTGCATATTAGGAGTGATTTTGGAAGATCTAAACTACTGAACAATCTGGATACATTAGTACCTAAACGAGCAGGATGCCTCAGGCGGCAATGCCTTGGTCCGCATTCGGGAGGTGGTTTTGATTCCCACGGCCTTCTCTCCTGACCCATGGGTTTTTTCGGGGGTTTCTTCGGTGCTGGGAAGGTTCATCACATTCCTGAATTTCCTGTCCCTCCATCTCGCCTCCATTCTCATTTCACTTCAACTTTTATCTGCTTGGTCTGTTTCAGGGTTGCAAGTGTCGACAGGCGTATCGGTGTTGCATGGCACGGGAAAAGGATGCTCTATGGAACTCTTCATTCCAGAAATGGGGACGGTCTCCAACTCCCGAGCCCTCCAGTGGGATGTGCAAGCCTGCACGGGGGGGGCGGTTGTAGCAACTGCCATTCAGTTTCCATCTGGAAAAGGGTAGGGACCCTGCCCTCTGCCTACTCGTGCCTGTTGGTCCAGCCGCCCTCTGTCTCCTCAAGCTCACCCCCTTCCGGGGGCGTCCCATCAGGGATTTCAGACACTAAAGATTTTCGTAGGTGGAGGTACTACGATCCTTTCCGCTCCTAGTCCTAATACACAAAAGACCAAAAATATTATAGTGCATTTTCTTTAAGTTGAAACATGGAGAGTAGAAAGAGGTAACATTATATTCCACACGACAATTGACAACCCTTAACTGCCTAATCTCAAAACCTTTACTACTGAAACTTAGTATTTAAAATCTGGGTTACGTTGAAACATGAAATTTAGAAAGGAACAACCAACACACGATTGTAACAATACAATGAAAGCCAGCGAAGCAAGGACGACCGAAGATATTGGGATATTTTCCATAATTCACTGCGAAAATTACAACACTATTACAAGTAAAGAGACTAGGCAGTGAAGAGTGACTGAAACAGGCTTTCTCGGCACTCGGACCATCATTAGCGTACCCCCTCCCCTCTTCTAGACCGGTCAGGTAGCGTCAAAATTGTCATGTTTCAACTTAAACCTTGCGTAGTGTGAACATGCTTAGTTTTCTTGGGTATACCCCTTTTATTATTGTTAGGTAAATACTTCCTTTACGTACGCCGATCTAACACATTTAAAGCGTTTTGGTCAATTTTGTTTTCGTTGGCACTACTTTTGAATGCAACATGAAAACAACTTGTTATCCTCAGCATAGCAATTGCCGCGACGCATACAGCTGTTTGATAATTTGTCAAGTATACAACGCATTCGGTGACTACATATACTACATTACACTAGTCTGCATGATATCGGATGACTGAAAACTAATAGGTAATTCTGACTCGCTTTTTTAGGCTGATTTCAGAACTGCTTTCAGTTTTTTTCTATCACATACAGTTTTTTCACAACTTCACTTCAACAATATAGAGATATAAAGATATTTCTTCCGCCACTACACATAAAATTGGGCTTGATGAAGCAATTTGTAAGGGCTCTACCACAGGATGGACCCTGATTTAAGTACCTTTCCAAGACATTTCCCTTCATTAAACAAAACACAAATTAAAGGCTGGCATTTTTGTTGGTCCTCAAATAAAGAAATTGATTAAGAATGAAGATTTTAAGAATACAATGAATGAGAGAGAAACAGAAGCATGGACCGCCTTCCGATCAGTTACTGAAAACTTCTTAGGCATAACAAAGATCCTACTTACAAGGCCATTGTCGAAACAATGTTGGAAAATTTCAAGAAGATGAGT
Source organism: Deroplatys truncata (assembly GCA_030765065.1). Taxonomy (NCBI): domain Eukaryota; kingdom Metazoa; phylum Arthropoda; class Insecta; order Mantodea; family Mantidae; genus Deroplatys; species Deroplatys truncata. The sequence continues at coordinate 210,462,094 of CM060978.1, read as the reverse complement.
TGTAACTTGAGTGTAAAGGTGCATTTTCTGCATTCACATGTCGACTACTTTCCAGAAAACCTGGGACATTAGAGTGTTGGATGTTGAGGAGGGACAGTCATCTTCAAGGATCTGCAAGGAAGTCAAAGAAGAGAAAGTTTGAAAAAAATTAAATGAAACACTTTGGCTTCTTGTTTTGTTAAAATATAGTCATGAAATAAATTAGGGGAGTTCTTGAGAGTATTCTTAAAATTTTTCTTGATAAAAACTTACCTTGTGTGAAATGGTATTTGAATACTTTCTACGTTCATTAGTAAAATTGCCAAAACAATATTTCTTATTTTGAGTAAAAATCTGACTTGATAGAAAAAAACGGATGTTATTTCTGGAATCAGCATAAAAACTTGATTAAAAACACCTAATTTTAAGACATCATTTGACAAAAAGTTTGAAAATGCAGAATAGCGTTATTGTGGTAGCTATGGCGCGATGGCAAGAGCAAGTTACTATGTCCTCACTATTCAGCTTTAGCTAGGTACTTGTAAGAGCTAAGCAATTAGTTACAGTTGTGAGGTCAGCAACACATACAGCGCTCAGGTATTGCCGCTTTAAAATGCTGCAGGTTCAACAAGTAAAGCACATCTTCTTTTTTACTTTCTCTACTACGTATAGTAAGTAGGGGGCGGCGCCGTGGCCGAGTGGTTAGACCGCTCGCCTCTCACCGAGGCGGCCCGGGTTCAATCCCAGGGACCCGCATGTGGGATTTGTGGTGGACAAAGCGGCGTCTGGGCAGGTTTTCTCCGGTTTTCCCCGCCATTCATTCCTCCAACTGCTCCATCATCACCTCTCCTTTCGTCTACTTCCTCCCATGATCACCCATTCTGGATATTCTGTCTGATCCATGAGTACCTGCTCCTCGACGAGCCTCTGACCCCAGGCACCCGCTTGTAAGTCCTGGAGGGTGTAAGTCCTACACAAGAGGAGGTTAAACAGAGAAAGAAGAAGTATAGTAAGTAGGAGAAGTATTGCATTCCACTAAAAAATTCGATATCAAGATTTCACCGAAAATACATGTTTTGAGGCCCCTTGAATCCAAATAAACGCAATTTTGAAAACATGTCCGTGTGTGTGTGAACAGCATAACTCAGAAACGAACAGTCGGATAAATACTAAACTTGGTATTTAGGTTCAGTATCTTCCAGAGATGCGACACGAAACTTTTCAAGAACCCCCCCAAATTACCCTTTACAAGGAAGATTTTTCGAAAATTTTAATTTTCTCAGAAATGGCTCTAGCAAATTTGGTTAAAATATCATATATTTTAGATACTTGACAAATAAAATGTATATCTTAAATTTTCTGGGAATGTCTCCAAAAGTATTCTTCATTGTGAACGACGTTTGCATAACTGGTAAACCATAAGAGATAGACAAAATTTTAATACACAAAAAATGTAGATCGCGTTAAAATACACAATTTATGTCATATACATTTTTTTATTGAGGAACCATTTTCGAGATATTGCTTGTTATTCCCTTAAATTTTCCAGTACTTATACTTTTTCTGAAATGGGAATTAGTTATTCATTTTTTTTGTCCTGGTAATGCAAAGAGAATGGAATACTCCACATAGCAACCACCTCTTAAGATATTTGACTATCGCTTAAAGCCTACCAATTCCCCTTCCATGTACAAGAAAATTACAATAAGATTAACATCTCGATATCTCGATTAACATAAAGCATATGGAGAATAAGCCTTTGTAAAAATAGTTTGTACAAGGGTTGAGAAAGTCATGTGAGTGTAACACATCAGACATTTTTTATTCGGTTGCTCTGAAAACATAGGTACTTCCGGTGAAATCATGACATCGAATTTTGGGCAAATTCAATTAAATTGAGTTTTATTTATGGCAGAATACAATACTTTCTCCATTTACGACACATTGCGATAGTGAAAACTGATTCAGCCGCGAGTGAGGTTACAGATCCCAGCGTGACGTGGTAGCTGCATACCAAGAGCTGCAACATAAATTGCAAAACCAATACTTGCAACCTAGCATATTAATGGGAATCCTCTACCTCTTTCGGATTCAGCAATATCCACAAGAAAAAGATTCGGAGTTAAGAACGGATGCATCGATTGCATGAAAGTAGGCTTACTAATGCAAATCAGGATGTGCAAGAGAAATGCATTTCGCACGAAATGGCCGGCAAGGGGCTGGCTAATCTTAGAGAGGAGCGCCAAGCAGCCCAGTTAACTTTAGAACCTCCTATTTCTGGATCAGGCCACTGCTTGTCCAGTGTTTCGCTTACTTGAGAATATGCTTTGCTGCAGGTGTCTTCAACGCTGCAGCGGTTCCAAACCAGGCAGCGTGAAAAGGTCCCGCTGCTTTTAGGGAACTTACAGAGGAATACATCTGAGGTTTTAACTAATGACTCTTGAAATCACTTTAGGCCTAACATAACTCCGGTAGGTGGAAACACCATATCAAAGGCGACGTGAGGAATGTGTTCGTACATAATGTAACAGCTGCACATGCTCCAATGTGTTTTTATGTGGAATCCGTTAAGGAATTTGCACAGTATTCTTGCGTCAGGAGTAACGAAATCGGCGGCAGATAAAATGTCTTACATAATAGCAATTTATGTAACAAGTGGATAGCATTGATAACTATGCACAAGTCAACGTTCCTGCGAACATTTTGACCAGTGTTCTATTAAGATTACCCATGAGTTGGATACAACATTTTATGCAATCTTAGCATTATAAATCGTTTGAAGTGAATCACAAAATAACTCGATATAAGTGGGAGCGTCTTCATATATAGGGTCTTTCAACAAGAGTGTTCTATCTTTGAACTTAAATAAAACACGTTCTATAAATGATAGAGGTTTATTTCTTTTTTTTATTTTGGAACATAATTAAAGCCATTACGTGTGGAAGAGAACATCAGTTAAGTGACCGCCGCGACTTCGTTGCGTTGCGCGTATACAGTTGACCCAATTTTCAATGACAAAAGGCAGTATGACGTCTGGCACCATCTTGGTGGAACCACATGTTTCTGAGATCCATACTATCCAATTGAGGCCAAATAGTTCCTTATAAGAGCCCGGTATCTTTCTCCATTGACAGTTAGAGCTTCTCCATCTTCATCTTGGAAAAAATATGGACCAATAATTCCACCATACCAAAATCCACACCACACAGTAACCTTTTGGGGATAAAGTGGTCGTTCTTGAATCTGCATTGGATTGTGATTGCTCCAATAGCGGCAATTTTGTTTGTTAACACAACCATCCATCTAAAAGTGGGCTTCGTCGCTGAAGATGACTTCTCGACAAAAATCCGGGTCAGCTTCCAATTGCTCCATAGCCCAGTCAGCGAATACACGGTGCAACCTATTGTCGTTGGGCTTTAGTTCTTGAGTTAACACCATTTTGTAAGCATGAAACTTCAAGTCCAGATGCAGAATTCGCCAAGTTGTGGTCGGCGAAAGCCGCAATTCTTGTGTTCGACGAGCAATTGATTTGTTTCCGCTCTTGCGTGCACTCTTACGAACGGCGCCTATGTTTTCGTTGGAGCGCTTACGTCGATTACGTACAGGCGTTCTTTGATTGCTGACAGAACCACTTCTTTCAAATTTATCGATCAAATGCCGAACTATTCTCTTGCAGGGACGATTATGCACACCGTAAACTTCACGCAATACACGAAGTTTAGGCGAAAAGATTATCTATTTTGATAATACATTTTCACAATTTCTATGCATTGCTGAATGCTGAAACGTTCCATGGCTATTTGTCAATAACAACTGCAACCACATGAAAAAAATGACTGCTATAATTTAATAACAACGGCAGCTATCACATTAAAGATAGGACACGCTTGTTGAAAGACCCTTTAATTGTAAACGAAACGTTAGCTTCTCTTCCTGCATTTCATTTGTTATAACCTGGCGTGTTAAACCGATAAGCAAGACAACCGATTGCACATCATTCTGTTTCCTGGGAAAGAAATGAGCAGATGTTACGGGCTGTGATATGCCTATTATCAGCATAGTGTGGTAAGTAATTACAAATTCAGATCTGTATTTAATACTGTTCAGAGATTTTTGCATCTCCGCTGCTCAGGGAAAAGAAAATCATAATTTGTTTCATCTTCTCTTTAGAAACCATGTCAACTTAGAATACCGGTATTACATAATTTCTATAGGAGATAAGTCATTGCTATTATTGACATGATGTTGAATACAGTAACAACATGTATGCTAAGATTGCATGCAATGTATTATATAAATTTTATTTAGTTATATGGATTTAGTTAAGATTTACATGAACTTAGTTCACATGTACGTTACAGAAACGAAGGTTTTAATGCCTCCTAGGTTAGAAAATGGATTTAAGTCCAACTCATTCCATTTACCCGTTTTGGATTACTTGTGTAACACACTTTCTTTGGCTTCTGACTGAAGGTATTATTGACTTAAGTCATAAGATATGGAGTATCAGAAGCTCTCTGAAAATATCCCACAAAATAATTAGTTGATTTTATGGGTTGTAAATGATTAAGCCTGATCGATATCCTTAACGTTCTACGATTTCCATTAAGATTTTACGTACCAAAATCTAAGATATATCATTCTCATGACGGTAATTCATAAGAAGTAAACTGCATTCGACGAAATGTTATGCTTACTTGGATTGACTGTGCAATGAAGTATAGCATCGCCTTCGACAATTTCGTCATCGACAGAACTGTAGCTAATTCTAGAGCAATTTTGGAACTATTCCTTATAGCTAGTTACACCACTGCTTTTGATATTCATAAATTTTCTGTACCCCATACATTACCTGCACTAGTATTACAAACAGAGAAAATTATTATAATCGACTTTATAATTCTTTCACTTGAAAAGTCCTATTCTTTCTGATGGGCTTACGCTATAAACCTTCTAATTTTAATTCATATACTTTACTAAAAGGCGAAAAGCGATCTACAAAGCCCTCGTTGAGAATTCCATAGAGTAGAAAATAGTTTCTGTACTCCACAGAGGATACATGACGAAAGAAAAGTCGTTAGTTGCTGTACTCCGTAAAGAATGCACGCAAAAGCAAATGCCGACTGCATTTTATTCCAAGCAATATACATAAATGACCATGAGGTAACACGTAAGCAAGCATAAAGCAGAGCTTGGAAAGAGACAATGTATCCTAACGTATGATATATTAGTTCTTTAATTGTGTTTGTGAAATACTGCAGATTATTGTATGTGTGTGCGTGTAATGAAATATTTTCAAAACCTATGAATAAACTTTATTCTAATTTTATAGATGTATACACTGAAGTTTCTGTGTGCCTAAACCTTCTATTATTCCTCATAAGGAAACGTTTTGCTTTATTTCCTTTGTACTTATGTTTTAATCGAGTTCGTTAGCAGATTATAGCAAATAAATGCACAATGCCATGGACACAGCGGTCTTATATGCCAAGGCCGAAGCCGCTTTATATGCGTATCGGCCGAGACGGCAAGACCTTGGTATTATGCCACTGGGCAGCATTGGCGCAGGATGTGTCAAGGATATCTAGGTTTATCAGCTGTGAGCTGTCCGAGTCGTTGCTTTGTCTTCGTGTTGTGAAGTATTTTGGCAAAAGTGAGTTGTGTGTGATTTCCATAGGAATGTTATTCTCTTATTATTCCACAGAAATTCCTGTCAACAAATTCACGCTTGAACAGCGTATTTTCATGTACGATATATACGTGAAAACTGATTCATGTAGAAGATCTGTAGACAATTTCAGCAGCAATTTCCTGGTGAGATGTTTAGTCAATAAATTTAGAACAATGGGATCGCTAAACGCTAAAAAATAAAGTTTATACGAACAATCCCCACACCGTAGACGAACTTAAGGGCAATATAAAAGCAGAAATGGTGAACAGTGCGCAAGAAGAACTTGCGTGTGAATGGTAATTGCATATGACATGTAAAGAATGTCTTCGGGCAGATGGCGACACTTTCAACAACACTTATGGTAAGGTTAGTACTCATTACATATATGTTACTAACTCGTGAGCAAGTAATGCGGGAGTTACCTAACGGAAAACCCCGCAGTATAGTAGACTGTGTGCAGAGCACGCTTTCGCGCGATCAGTGGCCTTGGCATAAAGCGAAGGCACTGTATAAAGGAGTTAATATTACGAGTAGCATTCAGTGAACCAATATTTTGCACTTAACAACTAGAAGATTATTTTTCTCCAATGGTCTCCTCTTTTTCAAAGAGGTCAACTTGAAGGCCTGGGAGTGCCGAATCTTCATATTTATCACCTTCACCTCTATTTCATTATACTCGTATATGTTAAGGGTTTCTGCATTACGTGAGAGCTATGCAGCTTTTATGTTATTAAATAGTTATGGGATCAAGGAGAAGGTACAATGGTTTAAAATTTCACCTATTCTAATTATCTAAAAAATTACTCGACCATTCTGACCGATGGTTGTTCTACCGCCCAAGGATATTTATTAGCCATACATTTCCACAACTTGGAGGACTGTCGAGGGTTAAGCAAGTCAGACTTTCTTCCGCTTCTTGAGAAGTAGGTGTTTTGTTGTATTGTTATTTTCCCCACGTATGGACGCCAATTTGAGAAGTGGGTTTGTTGTAGGAGTTGTATTTGCCCCATGTATGGAAAGTCAGTTTGAAGATGATGTATTATTGAAGGAGTTGTATTATATTTCAACTGTTGGGGAGCTGAACTTGAAGTTTGTTTGCAACCGCACGTACGGTACCCGGTTTCCGGTAGCCTTCGCCCAAATGTACTTTCAGGTGGCCTTTGCTCCAAGTTTAAAAATACTAACTCTGTAATTTAAACTGTTTCTTTAAATATTATACATTTATGTTTGCCTCGGGTGCGACAATACTTATTTTAGAGACACGTTTCTCTTAGCAGGGTTTTGGTGCGACAAGAATGTAGGCTTACACAGATTATAACTTTACTTCACTCCTTTTATTAATACTTGATACGATTAAAATAACACCATTGATATAGAGAGCTGTGAGATTCCTTTTATTAATTAATTACACTTTTTAACACAAACTTATTTTGTCGTTTCACACGAAAATACGTATTAAATCTTTCGAGGATGTGCCTCGCTTCTGATTAGTAACACTGTTTGCAGACACTGACTTCTGAATTTGTAAAATTTTCTCCTTTTCAGTTTCTGATTGGCTAATCCCACTCCAATAGAATACCTTCATTTAACTAAAACCCCCTCCAGTTCTTGATTGGCCATTTTAAAAACTGTCACTAAAATCACATTATTGCTTACAAGAATCACAAGTAAAATTTAAACTCACAAACTCATTATTGCCTCAAGGTTACTTCATTGTTACATCATTGTTAGCAACTTTTAACTTATTATTCTCACAGCTCCTACATTATTAAATTACGTAATACATTCATATAACATTATTGAAGATATATACAATAATATAAGCATATGCAATGACTGATACATACATTTTACAAATTATTATATACACATATTTCTTCTAGGTGGGCTGTTATTGAATTTATATATTATATAATTAGAGTGAAATTATTTAAGTGTTAAAAATACTGCCTCATTTTTCACATCATTTTGCGTGAATATCAAGGGATATACGGGGAAAAGGATTTCTGTAAAAATCCTCTGGTTCATTGTACTTTAATTTCGTAAACAAGGGTAGGAGATGAATGAATTTAATTAATTCGTAGAGTTTAAAAACTAACCGTGAAATGCTGGTTCACTCAGCTAGTAATTTGGCAATCAGAATATAATTTACTTAGTTCCTCTGACGTCTTGACTTATTTTATGAGCTATAATGTGCTGTGCAACAAGCTAGACAACACTTCCAGGGCATGGAACACTATCGAAGGGAGGTTAACGAAGTAAAGAAGACAACATATGCTGATATTTTTAATGCACGAATTTTTGTAAATGTCACAACATTTTTCGTCTACATTAAGAATATCACAAGAAAGTTGTTGTTTAGGGGAAATTTACCATTAAAGACCTTTAATTCACTGTACAATAAACGTGTAAAATATTTGGGGAGGGGTAAACGGAATTAATGAAACATCATTCAAGACTTATAAATCTACAATATAATAATGCTCGATAACCAGGCTGATAACTTTTTAAGATATCACAAATGTTAACAACACAAGCACTTTGTTTGAAATCGTCTAAGCAATTTCGGTTAAGTATATTCCTAATCTCCGGCAGTAGTAGTCCAAAGTATACATAATAATTGTTATGAATTAAATTATAACTTAAGTTACTAAATTAAAATTTAAGTTATTACAAATTACACTATAAAAGATAAAATCTTGAAGCTCCAGCTGTTCCCGGGCCAGAAAATGCAAAATGGTGAAAATTTTAATGTTTCCGTTTTTTGAAAATAACTTCTGGTTCTCCTGATACAGAATGCATTACATCTTGTACAAATTAATGTGAACGAAAATATAATGTATTTTTTTTAAATTATCTGTTTCATAAAATTTCAATGTTACCTTTTTAGTAAGCACTGGTTTTAGTGTTCAGTGTGCCCACCTTGGTCTTATTTACTATTTTCACTCGTTTGGGCATAGAGTCAATGAGTTTCACTTATAATACTTCACTTATTTCTGAGTCATATTTTTATCCCAGCACAAAACATCTTTTATTTAGTGGTTCAGTCCGTTTCTTATCCACCTCTTGATAATCAAAGCGGATCAAAGATTCTCAACAGCACTGAGGTCCGCTGAATTTTCAGGCTAGACGAAACACTGGAAACCATTTTTTGCCATAAAGGCTTTCCACATTCTTCGATTTATGACATGGGGCAAGTGTAAAATTATCTTTTCAATGTTCAATATTACTGTCAATCTCTTTAGTTCTGGAGATGCTCTTTTCTCTAAAATTGGGATGCACTTGACATTGTTCATTATTCCATCACTAGGAATAAAACATTTACTGCCTTGAATATAAAAAGGCACACAACATATTTTTTGGCAGCTTTACAGTCGGGATTTCTTCTCCTTACTTGTAAAACGCCCAATCTCTGCACTTCAAAATTACTTTCATCTGAAAATAGGAAAATTCTCCACTCCTCTTGTATCCAGTTGATGATTTTAGTCCATGCCAATCTCTTTCTTCAATAGCAGTTTTGTGACTGGTCTTTAAGGTTTTCCTCCAACTTCTGAGAACCATCTGCGCACTACTGAAGTGTCAATGTTTACCCCTGCAGCCTCCAAATCTCTTTTAAAATCAAAACTGTTCTTATAGATTCATGTTTCTAGTTCTCTATCTTTGAGTCATACTAAATTCATGGAGGATTATGACCATACTTGGCTTCTTAGTTGTGATATCCATTATGAACAAAAGTATGTTGCTAAATAAAATGTTGAAACAGCTAGAAACACAATTGCTAATCGTTTTCCATTTGTGTTATATCTAAAAGCTTGCTTCGGTAGTCTGTCAGAGTGCAATCGATTGACATGCTCTTACAGTTCTTTTGATATTGAACTATCTCTTGCACTATTCTACTTTGTATCTCTAGTTCCTTTTTTATATCTTCGTTTCTAAGATATCCCTAGTAACCTTCTCATGAATCTCTTTCAGCGTGTTCAATTTCATTTTTGTCTTTGTTTTCCTCATAATCCAAACTTCACCACCATATAGTAGCATTGGTTTCGATACAAAGTTATTTAGACTGAGTTTTACATTTTTCCTCATTGGTTTTCCCAAGTATCTATTAATAGGTCTTGTAAGGCATTTGCATATTTATCCCAATTTAGTTGTTTAATTTTTCCCACTTCTCTACTAACTACAGCATCTATTCTCTGATTCTGTTCTATTTTCTGCTGTTCGATTACTTAAAAACTTCCATTTATTGCGCAATATTCTATTACATTGTTATCTAGTACTTGATTTAAATTATAAATTTATGTGACATGCCAAATATATAAAGTTATTAACTTGTTCTATTTTTGTTACTAAAAAGCTTCACAAAATGAGCCGGATTGACAGCAACTATGACGATTTGACAAGAAAAGACATCCGGGAAGGCCAAGAAAACTATAGTCAGACACGTTTAGGCAGAACTGCCTAATCCTTGAAGCGTAGAAGAAGAAGAAGAAGAAGAAGAAGGAGGAGGAGGAGGAGGAGAACGTGTTCTATATCTGGTTATTTATCACAATTTTGGCTCTTCTGTTGTGTTTACTTTCCATAGCTATCTTTTTTGGTTTACTAATTAATATGTTCATATTCTTCATTTTAAAAAATAACAAACCCAATAGACGTGCAAAGATCAATACTCCTTTCCACTGAAATGAAGTAGTATGGTTTTTGAAGGTATTTTATTAATCGCCCTTGTTTCAAAGCTACTGGGGCAGGCCAACCAGTAGCCAATAGAAGTTACTTTAAATCGCTAAACCAAAGTTAGGCCACTTCCTTAACTTGCACCCTATATTCCTCAAATTGAGTATAGTTAACTCCCTGTATAATTTTCGCTGACGTTGAGCAAGTTAATGTTACGTGCTCTTAATATTTTTACGACATAATTAATGAAATGGCTGAAAGCGGCCAAGTCAAAGCGGTTTATGCAATCTGGCATAGTAAAGACGACAGGTGTGCCTAACGATCTCGTTAGCCTATTACACTTGTCGAGAATGCTTTATGTTCTCCCACTGATCATAGAGACCGTATCCTACCCACAATAATTTCTTAATCTCTTGGGCTCTCTTTATAACCCTCTCCTTTAGAGCTTCCCTTCGTTTCTGATGCTTAACTCTCTCCTAGCAGGCGTAGTCCCTTAAATATATATTCTTATATTTGTAAATATTTAGGTGTAGTGCCCAAATAGCAGACATACTTATTAAATCGAAAGATAATGTGTTAATATTAATCTGAAACCACTGTTTCTTCTTTTAAATCTAGGTGTTTCTTCTCATATCTACCACAGAAATTAAGTCAAGAATACTGATGTACTTCATTCTAGACTTTAACTGAGCGTGGTGCAAATAACGTGTTACACAGAGTATAGGCGATGAATATTCGATTACGGAAAACTATAGCTCAGAAGAAAAGCACAAAGAATTAAGATTTTAAAAGTTAGAGAAGGTTTATAACTATCCAAACTCAATTATTTAGGACTGCCAATATCGATTTCGAATTCAAAGCATGTGTGTAAGATTATACACATTTAAATTAAATTGCTGAACAAAAAGAGATTTAAAAAGAATATGAAAGGAGATAATCGTATGACATATCTAAAATGGCCATAAATTGCTCTTACGAAACCTAGAATATTAACAAGTAATGAAAAATCAAAATTAGAGGCTGACTATTACTTTATTACTTGGATAAACAAGAGTAGCTCTAGTGAGAAGCACAATAAATCATAACTAAAAGAAGAGAATATAGCAGAAGGGGTAAAAAATACAAATACAACGGAGAAAAACATAACTTATATTATAAACTGACAAACTATTTTGCAAACATAGGAAATATATTTAATTGTTCCATTTATATTCCGCCTTTAACTGTAGTAATCATATCAGCGGCCTTTCTTTCACCTTTGGAATATATTGCTGTCGGCAATGGTGTCAAATCATTTATAGTTGTCGCTAGATTTCTAATTTTTCTTTGGGTTTCATACCTTAGGTCATGCACACGTTCACTCATACTTTCAGACTCTGGAGAGTGTAGGTAATAATCTTGACCAGAGAAAAATTTCCATCCCCCAGCCAGGAAGCGAAACTGGGACCCCTCACACAGCAGGCAGGTGCTCTACCGACTGAGCTATAGGGCCAGTCTACAGAAAATATTGGAAGACTAAATAAAATATGAAATGAAAAATTTAACTTATTTCGGAACAGGTCAAAGGAAGAAACGAGACTTTTCTTCCGGTCAAAGACTAATTGAAGAGATTCATGAGGTTTTTCGTACTTGTGGCCATGGCAAACACGGGAACGTAGCTAACAACGACTCAGTTAGCATGCAAAACTAAGGATTACAACTTATAGATGTACTGAGAGCGTTAAGAAAAATCCAAAAGAAGAAGTTATTTCGATTTTGCCAAGTTACAGTTTTAATAATCAAAAGATTTGTTACCCTAAAATCATATGTTAAATCCTTTATAAGAAGATGGCCAATCCAACCACCCCCTCGCCACGAGCCAGGTGCCAGAGACAGGTGCCACGTGCACACTAGTCTGTTAAATCTACCATGGTTCAGTACTAAAGAGGCCGAAACATGCCATACCATTTTTTTTAACATCACTCATCTCACCCTTACTACCTAGTTCTAGAAACTACTAGAAAAATCCAAACCCTGCCAGAGATGAGTGGACCCTTCCGGTCCAGGACTATCAACCCATTCCGGGAGGATCGCTCCAAGTCAGGCCTACGAACTAAACCTCCATATTATCGCCACAATATCCAAATCAAGGGAATTGAAAAACTAACGAAATGGTTCCTAAAATAGTGCACATGCACTTGGGTTATCTCTTGTGCATCTTAATAGCAGACAGAAAGCTATTTCCGCCTGCTTGTTGTTTATTAACATTTCGAGGAATCAATGGTCCATGTACCTGTAAGCAAAGAAGAAGGATAAAAGAGACGGTTCATTATATGAACTTGCTGGAGTGTAGTTTGTATTTATAGCGCAGTTACCCCTGCACTAAGTACATTGGGGAACAGAATAGCTGAGCGGCTCGAGTATTTTCTAAGTCAAAGACTTTTACACTGCACATGCTCGACACTGTTACCTTACTTCGCACAATAGTGCTCAAATCGCAATGAAGCGACACTTGTCGCGCCACATCAGCGACGCGCGACATTAGTGTTCACTACGTTAAGGCACAATTTGACATAACCGCACGAATCTCAGGCGAAAGCCTGATAACTTTTCGTTTTATTGGTAATACACTTGAACTCAGCTCATTTAAGCCTAGAATTTAATACTTCATCCGAAAAACAATGCATTTCTCTGTAGGCTAAGGCCATCTTAACACGAACACACACCAATTCTGTGGATACCCCATACCGTAAGGTAAAATGAACTCCAATTCATCTATCGCCGCACGATTTTATCGCGTTCATGCAAATTTCTATTGTTAATTGTCTTGCCGCTCTAGTCGCGACGCCAGTGTCGTTCCGTTGAGAATTGGGCGTGATTTTTCCTTGTAGACATTATCTGCGTTGAAGAGAAAATAGAATAGACAGGCTGTATTTCAAATCAGTATGCAAATACAACGTAAAGTGCAATGCGTTATGAAAAACAAATAACGAACCTGAAATGTTCAGAACGGCAGGACGAGTTGTTTGGTAGAAAAGACAACATTTTAAAGGTACGAAGCGGAATGGTTGAGTTGTTTATGGCATCTGCCTCCGCGGCTGCAAATCGGGATTCGATTAGCAATAGCGACCACATTTATGGTTTTAAAATACCTGAGAATATAATGCATGTAATCTTTAAAATAGGGTATTTTTCTCTAGCTTAAGTTCTCAAGTGTTACCCAGAGTTACTTCAGCTTATTTCACAACCATTTCTATGATACTTCAATTAAAATTAAGTAATTACACAGGCCTAAAGTATATTTGTGAAGTTTATTCATACAGAATTTAAGTAAATTATTAGAGTGGAAATATAGATAAAATTTAAGATTTCAAACGAATGTAAAGCTACGCGAAAATGCTGTATTTTAAAGGCTGGGTGTATTACATTGTGATACAAATTAAAAACAATAAATTAGATCTTCTCTTGAGGCACCCCCATGCATAGCCATTCCACTTCATGCTACAAAAGCATTAGTTGTTCTAACACAGTAGAATTCGTCCTGCTGTTCTGAATATTCCGTGTTTGTTATTTTCTTTTTAACAAAGTGTCACATTTCACATTGGCATATTTGCATACTTGTTAGAAACTATAGCCTATTGTGTTTCAGTTCATCATCATCATCATCATCATCATCATAAATATTAAAGAGTGTCTTAAAAAAAACACACATATTGTCATCTCTTGGGCCAAGACATTAGTCCCAAGGCATGCGCAGTGTGAAATCTTTGATTTAAAAAACATTGAGCTGCTCACCTATTCTGTCTTTTACTGTACATCGAATGAGACTATAATCGTCAGCTTAGCTTCAAACGTAGGACAGATATTGACAATTCTTGACATAATTATACAAATAAATAGAAAATTTCTGCTCCGTTAAGTTTTCAAATGTGCATTCGATATTAATTCGGGAGTCTAAAACATCTGTGTATTACGTGATATTATCATACATTAAAATATCCGTTTTTCTATAAAATACACAACGCAATGCCTGTATACAATACTAAAGGCTAATTGAAACGTTATCTGCAGTTGGATATGGTAGAAAATATTTTGCAGGCTATCTTTATTTCTAGATTACCGAATATATCCAAGTTTCATGTGTACTTCTCTTTGTGAGAGAAAAACTCAGTATTTCTGTTACAAGAGTTTCCTTTCCTCAATGTACATTATTTGACATCAGTATTCAATGCATTACCCATTAAATTTCGCAAAAAGTTCTGTTCTCAGCAGCTATCCCCTCTGTCAGTGCACGCACACACATTTGTTACTACAGAACTCTGTGGCATTTTTCTTCCTCTTCTCAAATCGATGTAAACCCATCCTCTTCTAATCAATTAGATGTAGTTTGAGGCTTGTTTTCTAAGAATTCCGACAAAGTTTAGTCTAACGTCAGCTGTGAACATCCTAGGGAAGGGGTTCTATTGCTGTCAATAGTTGATAGGAGCAGTAAGGCCAAGCAGTACACAATGTCGCTTGGTGCCTGAAGATGACATGGATGGCTGCTATCTGTTGAAAAAATGAATATTCCTTTAATTTATTATTTTTGAGAGAATAACTGAGATGAGTGCTTTCACGCGTAGTTAAAACACTGGCTATCCTGACCTTAGCCTCGGGTAAGACAGAGAAAAATCCCTCTCGCTTAGTGTGATAGGTGCTGTAATAATCAAATCGACAATTAAAAGTCAAAACAACTACGAGGCGTGTTTTAAAAAGTAAGTATCAGCAATTGTTTAAAACATAACACAACATATTATCATCCATTACCTTATACGAGGTACCTTACATTACTTCTCCACCTTTATTCTGGCACTTGTAAGAGAAACCAGCTTTGTTTGCGTTCATCAAAGAATGATGCCGCCTGTGACGAGTCTGCACTTCTTGTTTCACAACATTATCGTCGTTGAAATGTTTTCCACCAAGCAATTTCCTCAGGTGAAGAAACAGATGCAAATACCTTGGTTCAAAATTCAGACTGTAGGAAGGGTGGTGGAATAGTTTCCTACCAAATGATGCGATCAGATCTTGAGTTTGTTTGACTGTGTGGGGCCGGACATTGTCACTCATTATTGTTTCCCCATAAACTTCACAATAACTGGCGATGAATGTTTGCTGCCGTAATATTTCTCGCATTCAAAAAATGAATCACTGATCTGACTTTTCAGTCGGCGGTCGTTTGATTCTTTTGTACATTTTGA
Source organism: Deroplatys truncata (assembly GCA_030765065.1). Lineage (NCBI taxonomy): Eukaryota > Metazoa > Arthropoda > Insecta > Mantodea > Mantidae > Deroplatys > Deroplatys truncata. Next base: position 210,446,557 of record CM060978.1, on the reverse strand, counting down.
AACTCTCTAACAACAGGAAAACACAACGTGACGATCGCTCACAGCTGCGTGTGACTTCCTAATTAATGGTTTGCGCAATGATTGCGCAGCTCAAAATCGCCCTGTAGCGCAAAATATTAAAACAGTACTTACATTAAAAACACGCCTCGATTTCTGGAAAGTTGGCAGCACTGACAGTAACTCCATGTAAAGCTGTGAAAAACAGAAAATTAACAGAAGAGAGAATGTACAAGGAATTAGCACAACATGTTTACTCTAAACGTTTGACAGACACATGTATGATAAAGAAATGATATTTGTTACTATACTTCTTCAAATAAAGCTCAGAGCTACATGTGGATAGATGAGAATGATCCAAGACCAGGATTTTTTCGACAAGCATTGCCTTATCGGTACAGAATTTTCATCATTTTGTTCAATTGTGAAGGTCCATTACTGGTTAACTGTAAGTCAACACAGCAGTGTTGTATTGTTTATTGGAGAAGTTGAGGGGGGGGGTCGTCCTAAGGAAGTTCGAGGCTGCTGCTTTTGAACGTCTCCTCCTCACAGAGCAGTTGCAGGTTTGAGGAAACTGGTAGTCGCCGGAGTCCAGTTGTTCTCCCTTACTGCCCTAACCTTGCAGCGTACGAATTTGGTTATTTCCTTCAGTGAAATTGTGCATCGTTGGGAAACCCTTTTAAACAAGTACAGGACCTTCCTCATACCGTAAATTCAGCTCAGAATACAAGATTGCCTTTGGCGAGTCCTTTCACCTAGTATAACTGTAAATGGAGAGAAATTGAGAGTTCTTAGAAGAATGAGAGGCTAAGTTTTCGTATTCAGTTCTTAACTTGGGGTTTGGGAAAACACTTGTAAATGCTCCTAGTATAGACATACTGTGGCGTTATTAGTAAGTATTGTCATACCAGACACGTTATTGCGTCGCATTGTCGATAGTATTTTTGGGGTGATTTCTTTCGGCTGAACGAGCCTTCTCCTCTGGCGTCGACCACGCCAGAGAGAGTAGGCTCTGCTGGAAGTTCCGTCTGGTATGGCGCCGCCAACTCTGGCTAGCGTGCCTAGCCAGGGTTAGAGAGGAGGGGATAGCTTAGCTTAGCTTAGCTAAGCTTAGATTAGATAGATAGCGTTACTGTTTTGTGCGTTAACTTCTTTGTGTGAGTAAGTGTGTAAGAAGCAGGTTGCGTGTGGCGAGGCATCTCTCCTCAGTCCTTTGTCTCCCTAAGTGTCAAGAGGATTCGCCAATGTTTCATCAAAAAATTACAGGTATGTGTGTGATGTGAGATTTGTATGATGTAAGATTTCATCTGAATGTGGACACCAAGGTCCTGGTCCTCTCGCCGTTTGTAGCCACGCTCTCCCATGTGCGTGTTGGGGTGATCAAAATGTAGTAATTTGCTGGGAACCTTTTGGCCCTCACCACAGTATGTAACTCAACTCAGAGTACCAGATTTCCTTTGGCAAAAGCTTTCACCTAATACAGCGTGAGTGGAAAGAAATTGAGAGTACTTAGAAGAACTGAGAGACTAAGGTTTCGTATTCAGTTTTTAACTTGAGGTTTGGGAAAACACTTCCAAAGCGTTAGAAGTGCTCCTAGTATAGACACACTGAAATTTTAGGTTAAGTAAATAATGCAGTAATCAGCATGGAGTGGAATAACGACAATGCATTGCTGGACTCGCAAAAACTTTCTCACGTCGTTATTTACAAAATTATGAGTATACAAAGAAATACAATTTGATAGGAGTTTCGTCCCATAATAAATAAAAACGAAAGTGAAGAACAAAACTTTGATCACTTCTACAGGGAATACACTAAACCTCAGGCAGTAATGCTGTTTCTAAACCAACTTCTTTATATTTTAAGTATTTTCCCCTATAACATTCTTATGCCTTATTTCTCGTGCTGGGCTAAAAAACGAATGCAACACATGCAGAACTTTCTTTCTTACGCAGTCCATCTTGTTCACAAACGCTTCTGAATGTGGGAGAGAGGATTTATCAAACAAGTTTAATGGGAGTTAAGCAAAACTCATACAAAATGCATTGTGTTTTTGTGACACAATATTTAGACCTCTTATATTAATTTGGTAAATAATGTATTAGTTTTATTGGATTAGAAGGGTTTTATTGTACTTTTAAACACTTTGTTGTACACTTCATGGCTAAATCCGTCTAGTGCACTTGTTCAGTTAATCGTTTACATATTAGAAGACTATGGGTTGGTTTAAAATTTATAGCAAACTACATTGATTATGTTCATAGCATTTTCTATACGATCTCATTTAATTTTTATCTTCAACTTGACTTTTTGTTGTTTTTTCAGGTTAAAATTCGAAGTATTTGTTACCTATTCATTTCATTTTGCTAATGCAGGGCGTCGTGGTGGTTTCCTTTCGGGCTCTCTTACTGAGGGTCGGGTTTTGATTCCCGGCTCTGGGATGGCGAATTTATTTCGACCCTTTCGACCTCTGACTCGCTTATATGAAGTCTCCCAAGTCCCAACGTGGTTCGGAGTCCACGGTAGTTCCTCTCATTTCGCCGCCATTCTCATCATCACCCTAACATCGGAAACAACTGATTCTGCCGGTGCCTTCGCCTCAGAAACGGGTCCAATCATCGCTTGGTGGAATGAGGTAACCCCGAAGGTCATAGGCCATATTGGGAGAATTAAAACAATATTTTATTAATATTGAGGATCTATAGTTTTACGTGCCCTCATATTAATGCCTCAGCTATTAACATGCACAAAACCTACCTCTCAATTGCTGCTGTGCACATGCCAATGACAGTAGACCGAGAGTGGCATTACGCATCTCTGTATATTCAGAGAAAATTTCAATACAAATTCGTTATTTCCAGGGAAAATGAATCATGAGCTTGACATACTTTAAACTGGTGAGACAGATCATATAATCTCCCTTTATCGGTAGTTAGCATTAATGGCAGTCATCGATTATGTTCAATGAAATGATTAGGATTAACAACTCAGACTGAAGGGCCCTCAGCCACTGAAGCTCAGCACCGAACATAGGCCCTTTGCGACCCCGATCCTGACCCCGGTACGCCATCTTAACCCGGGGATCCCGAGATGAGAAAGTCCCTCCTCCCTCCCAGGAAGGGACACCAGCTGGCTAGCAAAGCGCCAGGAAGAAAACTTTACACTGCGCAAACTCCACCGACCTGCCGCAATGCACCAAACGCCGTCACCTAGTCCAACAACCCTGAAACATAGAGATGAAAGAAATGATTGGAGTAGAAAATGGACAGGGGATTGGTGGTAGAAGAGGAACTACCCCAGTATCACCCTGGGAAAACAGAAAAATCCCACGGCCCAACCGGCCCAACAGGAACCGAACCCGGCACCTCCCAAATACCAGCCTCACATATTGCAGCGGAGCCATCTTGCTTGGTATTAATGTTTTAACTGAATATAGATTTATGATTACTTAAGTTAAAAAAAACAAACTCAATCAGTAATATTTTAAGTCATAGCTACAAATACACTTTGGTGCTCTTAGCACAGCGAGATTCCCTGCAATATAACAGTCCCTTGTGCGGTGGTGACGGCCGGGACTTGCAAAATATTTTATCGTACTTAAAATATAGATGAGTAAGACTTATCAATACACATGGCGATAATATTATAAGCCATGCATGCAAAATTGTTACATGTCACTGATGAAAACACATATGCAATGGTGAATTCTAAGTTCGAAAATAACCAGTTTGTTGTATCAAAGCTACTTCAAATTATTTTTTTATAAATATTAAATGCAATGATTTAACAGCACTGGCTGTTGCTATCATACGGTTCTTACGGGGAGGTTATCCACACCCGATTTTCTGTTATCATTTTCATTGTTTGCTCAAACGATAAACGATATCTTTTTTTAGTAAAGCTTGAGCTACACTTTAGGAAGAACCATGCTGACACATATTTGCAAGTGGCTCCTAAATTTCTTGATCCAGTGCTTCCCTGTAAAAGTACAAGAAATTTGTCAGGTGCCTCCTACCTAATTACAAGCGTGATTCTTCTTAGGTAAAATACTCTGAATCACACGCAAACAAGTGCTCAAGTACCACATAAATTTAAAAAAATTTACATAAGCAGCTTATCTTTTAGTACATGCACTTCCATTAAGTATATGCCCAAGCTTGGCCAGTTTTGACTGTTTAGAATCAACTCCCAGCATGCTGTCCTCCGTCTGTTGGAAGCCAAAAATACTTCCGGTAATAATTTTTTCCTAATACCCTTCGTCTGCACGCATGCTGCCAAAATATGCGTCCAGTCTTCCTGCTCCCCGCATAATGGGAAAATCCTCCTGCCATCGTCATCAACAATCTTACAAGCTTTCCAACCTCCAAACCTAAGCCATGCTACTCCTGTCCTCTGTTTTATACCCAATTCCAAAATATGTTTCCTTACCTCACCCAGTTTTTATTTTATTTTGTAGCTCCAATGTTGATCTTTGCCTACATTCAGATTCTATTTCCTGCCGGTTTATATCACATAGTCGTCTTTTGACTTTTTTCACGGCGCTGTGTGTATTTTCATTGACCTTTTGCCAGATATCGTTTAAGCCAATTTTTGATAATTCCCGTTGTAACCCCGCCGCCCACTATTTTGAATGCTCTATGTTGTTCACTTGATGACGATAACATATTGCTCTCAGAGTTGTTTGGTCACTTTTAATTATTTGCAGCCATTTAGTTTAGCAAATACAGCATCTTCCCAGCATCCAGAATGTAGCAAGTTTGCGGTAGTTGGAAGTAGAGGTGGAATGTGGGGTGTCATGTAGTGATTGGTGAACCAGTGTGTTTACTTCTCTCGCACTCAAGCTGCACTTTGCGTGCCCATCAAATAATTGAAGTAAATAATCAAATGTATTATATTGATTTAATGTAATTTTAAGAAGTCAGTGTGTTGTAAAAACCAGCACGGGTTTAAAGAATAAAAAACGTTCAGTGAGAAACAATTCCTTTTAGTAGGAGAATACAGAAATCTTCCCTAAAGTCACGTCCGGCGCTAAGTTGTCGCGTTAAAAGTACTTTAGCAAGTGAAACAGCTGCGCGCGCATTAGTACAAGCTAGGATTCTGTTTGGAAAGTTAAGGTTTCAGAAGAACGTGACTTATCTTGTTATCATATCAGTTCGGCTGAGAACACTTATGTTTCGGATGTAATTGGGGAGTTTTCGTAATATTTCCCAACGAATAAAAATTACATTTATTATAAAGAAATTATGAATAATATTAAAGAAATGTGCCAGGAGACTTAGAGAGAGAAACCCCAAATTATATGGCGAAGTCCGCAAAGGAAGACTTGCGAGTCAATGCCATAAAGAGGAGTGCAGATATAACGGGCATGTGATTTGTGAAATGTGTACCCGGGGATAACAGAAGCTTACCACGAAAGGTTCGCAAGTTAAGCCTGAAAATATAAAATATATTTTGTGTGGTCGGATCATAGTATGGGAGAGGAACAAGCAATGGTATGAAAATGTACGTGTAAATAAAGCTGTTTGAACTAAAATGGCGTCTTCATTTAACTTCGAAACATCAAGACCTGAGATACATACCCATCAATCTGCCCACGCACCTCTTTATCTCTCCCTCTCCTTCCCTCACATGTACCGACCCTGTCGCAACACTCATCGTGAGTCGATCACAAACACCAGTGACAACATAAAAATAGCGCTCCAGATGACCTGACAAGAACTAACGCTATGCAAAATTTAGGCTTTAGAAAAACTCAAATCGGATAGTTGCAGCTGTATTTTCCATACTAGCTTTACTATTTCTCGGATCACATAAGGGACATTCCATTTCAAATTATGAGAAATAGAAAGAAAATCGACCTTGCATTTTCTTAAACGAAACCAAACTGTTTGTATTTGTAGACAAGCCCAATATAATGCTTTATGCAAACTCTTAAAATTTAGAACATCGTAGGTTTGTAATTACTTGTTCAAATTTATTGTATCCTTTCTAAAATTTCCAAATTGAAGGTGTTATAACTCTGAAACCTTTAAATCTAATTATTTAAATCGAGCTTTATTTTGATTCCCTAAATTTTAATTTTATATAAGTAAACATGATCTTACTTTTATTTAAATGAAGAAATTTCTATTTTTTTACGGTAGGCAGTTACTGATAAATAAAAATAATTGTATTATGTATGGTAAGTTTCCGTAATTTAAACACAACCGAACATATGTATATTTTATTGTAATGGTTACTGATAAGTTTCGTCTAAAATAAATAAAATAGTAAACTATTTTACGTGCTCATGGTCGCTCTCGCAGTTTGTTTTGTGAATGTCAAGCAGGCTGCTGTGCATGGTTAAACCATGAGAACACTTACTAAGCAGTATGCGGTTCTGAGTATTTCCTCACAGATTCACAGAGCGCTTGGTGAGCATCGTGCATCAACTACTACATCGCTGCGTTATCCACGTTTTGTATTATAACTACAACCACCAACATTGCCGACTTCCCTTAATGACGCTATGGATTATTCTCAGTTTAATATTTTAGTTTTATATAAAAGTCCGGAGAGGCTTAAAATAAGCAAAAACTGTATATAAATTTTTGTGAATATTATAAAAATAATTAGCATGTGCTAAAATGAAATGCGGACTTTTATCTACAAAATGAGATTTGGTACAATATTTTGAAATAAAGGTTTCCGGAGGTATGCGTACTTAAAATGCGACAAAATGAATTAATACGATACATTTATCGTTCAATAACGTGACAACCGTTGGGTTTTAGATGCCATAGCATCCCTTATTAATAGGAAAAATTACAATGCAAACAAAAATTGCAAGGTTTTTTGACGTTCGATTTCAAATGGAATGTCCCATAAACAGCTAATCACGTGGTCATTGAGTTGGCGATGTTTCAATGTAAGAGATCTAGAAAACCTTTGAACTATCAGTTCATTAAGAAAGATTGCTTTGTTCACAATTCATAGGAGGAAGCATTCATTTGAAACGACTTATACAGAAAATACGCATCCCTAATAAGTAGTGTGGTCTGTAGACAAGGATTTCCCTATTATTAATCGCAATGCTCCACAAGAATGTTATTCTACTTAAATGGAAATTGAGGTAGTTACACTTTTTCTTTAATAATATGGATTTTAATTCAACTAAATATATTTTACGAAGCCGATATTTACTGCAATTAAGTCCTTCATCACAACAAAGTATTTTCCCTTGGGGATAAAACTGTTTATTTTTAATTTAAATATATGCAGATATTTTTAGTATCATAGATATAGTCATACAAGCAAAAGAACTAATGGAAAAGAGGCATTATTTTCCATTAATAAGTAATTAATTGGGATGAGGGTATTGACGAGTACAAGCTGCAGACGGGAGGGGGAGGTTAGTGTGTGTAGAGAACGGGACTTTTTGGAATTATTATTTGGTATTTTTACTTTCTCTGTCACCTACACATAGATTAAAAAGGTATTCCATTTTACACAAAAATTCTTTACCAACATTTCACCGGAAATACATGTTTTGAGGCCTCCTGAATCCAAACAAAGCATTTTTTGAAAAAGGTCTGTGTGTGTGAACAACATTAACTCAAAACCGAAAAGTCGGATAAATACCAAATGTGGTATTTAGGTTCATTACTTTCCAAAAATGTGACACAAATATCTTTAAGAAAACTCCCACCCCAAACAATCCTTTACATAGATATTCTTCGAAATTTTTTATTTTCCTAAAACTGGCCACAACGATTTTGATTAAAATACAATCGTTTAAAAATATTTAAATGACAAATAAAATGCACATTGAAACGGCAACTCTAGGCCGAGGCCGAGCCCGAGAACTGTAATTCTAGATAATTTATTAATTAACTTTTATTGATGTTAAATCATACTATGTAAATATCTTTTTCTCATACTGCTTGTATATTTTAAGAAGGGTGATTTAACGTTATGTATCTATCTAGGTTACTAATATTAGTAGAGTTATAAATGGTTTAATGTAAATAATTTAAGCGCTATGTTAAAATACTGTCCACGATGGAATGTTTTAGCTACAGGAATAGTGCTTTCGAAGGCAGAAAACCTAGTTTTATTACCTCTCTTCGGTCGCCGTGCCATTATTCCTACAGCGAGGGTGTAGAGCCTTTGTCCCATTATTTGATAATTCGCCGTGACCAAGTGAGTGAGACAGACAACCTAACGGTAAATGTAGGAAAAGCCGCGATTTATATTAAACTTGGACCAATGAGATCCCTGAAAGTTTATTCGAAATAGTTAGACGCGTCGAGTCGCGCTAAAAATGGACCAATAGGAAAGGAAGCAACCTCAGAAGCCTGAGACTATAAATGGATCTGTTTGGGGAAAATTCGGGACAGTTTATGTCATGTGTGGTCAGGGAGAGATGCTGCAGGATGTGTGAGATATCGCGCCAAAACAGGGAATCAAGATAGTTCTAGCAACACACCTAAGATCTGCTACTCTTAAAGCGACAATAAGAATATTTAAACTTCGTGTCATATCCGCGCCATAGTTTAACAGCGGTGGACAGTATTTTACAGCGGCAATACCAGTTTTGTATACTACGAGTGTTAATTAAATAAAAAGAAACGGCAGTGTCATCTTTTCATAAACAAAGCAAGTCTATGTCTTCCTATATCACCACCCGAGATCTACGTTTTCCTTTACCGAGGATAAGTCCATGCTCCCATATAGTTTAAGAAAAATTACTGCAGCTAGCCGAGGATAAATTGAAGAGAACCAACACACTGAGAACTTCTGGTACCAACGGGAGAAGCATCAAGGTAAGCCTAACAGCACGGATGAGGAGGTGATCGCCGCAACATCTAGAATTTTTTAGGAATAGTCTGTGAAGTCCTATTCATTCGGTAGGAGTTTTGTATAATCTTGTATAGCAGGTAAACGTTAAGCGATAGACGAAAATGTACTGCACAAAAAAAATGTAGATCTCTTTAAAATAGACAATTTATTTCAAATAACCTTTTATATGGCATCAGTCATTTCCGAGATATCCGTTATTAATAGTTCGATTTGTTCAATACTTTGTCATTCCTTTTAAAACCCGTTGATTTTCAGTTGCTTCTCGCGATTGCATGGAAACAGTATAAAGTTTTAAAGCCAGTATATAGTGTCCAGTTGTTAAACGGTCGATTATCACTGCTCTCCTTGTATCCTAACGAATGTATAATGTAGCTATTTCTGCAACGGTTTATCTCGATTAAAATAAAGTAGATAGAAACAAACTTTCATTAGAAAAATTTGTACATCCACTAACAAATAATAAGAGGGTAGAGCAAGTTAGTGAATGTATCCCATCATATCCTTTTATTATACTATTAGCTGAAATACCCATGATAAAAGAAATAATCTTATAGGCTATATTTTAGATAAACCTAAAGATATCGAATTTATTCCTTTGTTCCTGAAAATGAACCTGTATAAAATATTTGCATTATAGTCCTGTAACAATGAAGTATAGCTATGTTTACTTTCTCTACTACGTATAGTAAGTAGGGAAAGTATTGTATTCCACCCAAAAATTCGATACCGAGATTTCACCGGAAATACATGTCTTGAGACCGCTGAATCCAAAAAAAGCATTTTTGGAAACATGTCCGTGTGTGTGTCTGTCTGTTGTCTGTGTATGTGTCTGTGAACAGCATAACTCAGAAACGAACAGTCGGATAAACACCAAACTTGGTATTTGGGTTCAGTATCTTCCACAGATGCGACACGAAGGTTTTCAAGAAAATTCCCCCACCCCAGACTACCCTTTACATGGAACATTTTTCGAAAATTTTAATTTTCTCAAAAATGGCTCTAAGGATTTTGATTAAAATATCATATGTTCAAGATATTTTCATGACAAATGAAATGTATATCTCGAATTTTCTTCATTGTGAACGACTTTTGCATAACTGTTAAACCATAAGAGATAGACAAAATTTTACTACACAAAAATGTAGATCGCGTTCAAATACACAATTTATGTCATATACATTTTTTTTGTTGGGTGAACCATTTTCGAGATATTGATTGTTATTCCCTTAAATTTTTCAATACTTATTTTCTCAAATGGGAATTCGTTATTATATTTTTGTCTTGTATATGCAAAGAGTATTAATCTGAGGCAAAGGGAATGGTGCTGCACATAGCAACCAGCTATTAAGAGATATGTATATGCTTAAAGGCTACTGTATTTCTATATTGCCCTTGCGAATACAAAACAATGGGAACATAGTAGGCCTTAAGCGATAGTCAAATATTTTTAGAACTGGTCGCTGTATTCTCTGTAATTCTCTTTGCATGTCAAAAGATCGTTTCTGCAAATGTTTATCTCGATTAATATGAAATAGATGGTGAATAAGAGTTTGTAAAAATAGTTTGTACAAGAGTAGAGAAAGTCATGTGAGTGTAACACATCAGATTTTTTCCAATCTAAGGGGTAATTTACGGAGTTATGTCAGAATAAATAAAATGAATGAACTGAGAAGAAACATTAGTGTTGTATATTATATCTAACTAACTTTAAAGCAAATTTATAAGTGAAAAATCTATGTGTTACTTTTAGATGACCTTCTCTACCCTGTAGCTACTACAAACTATTCTCACGCAAGCTTTTCTGCCTACTTCATTAATCGAAATAAACCTTTGCATAAATAATACTACACATATCGTTCTAAATACAAGAGTTATACAGAAAGCATAATCGATAGTCACGTGCCTCTATATGCTGGTCTTAAAATTCCATAATCTTACCATGGCATAGTGAGATACAACTAAATAGCGACAGCACTTTAACAATGACAAAGTACTGAAAAATTCAAAACAACAACGGATGTCTCGGATACGCATGATGGCATAGAAAAGGTTATTTTAAATAAATTGTGTGTGCGAAGAGATCTATATTGTTATATAATGCGTTTTTGTCTACATCGTATGGTTGATCCGTTGTACGGAATTGTATAAAATTCCTCCCAAATGAAGAGTACTTTACAGGCTATATCCAGAAAATACAAAGTATACACCTTGTGAGATAAATATTAAATACCTGGCAGCCGTAACATTCCGATATTTCACCGGAAATACACGTTTTGGTGTCCCCTGTGCCAAACAAAATCATTTTTAAAACAAGGACTTGTGTGTATATGAACAGCATAACTCAAAAACGAAAAATAGGTTAAATGCCAAACTTGGTATTTAAGTTCAGTATCTTCATAGGAAGCGAAATGAAGATTTTCGACGAAATCCGTCACATGCAAAAATGTTGATTATTTATATTTTCTCAAAAACAAAAGCTAACAGTTTGGACTAAAGAATCACATATTTAAAATCTGATGTGAAATATAATTTTATAATTTCAATTCCCTATGAATACGTTGTTTGTTGGTAAATTCGCTTTATTTGATTCAATTTTGTATTATTTTATTCACAAAGTAACCTTAAGAGGTAGACGAAAACTAACTGCAGATATGGGTTAATTAAGATACGTACAATGAATTTCTTTCGTAGTGTCAGCCGTTTTCTTCCATATGCGTCTCCTGATGATATGGTTGCTAGTTTGCGATACTCGCCATTTGTTTTCCGTTATGTTAGGACGAATAACCAAATGTAGTAACATTTACTACTGTACTCTTACTGTAAGATTCCAGGGACAGGAAAGGTGTGTAGGCTATGAGGCCCATGCGATTGCTGTTTTTGCAAGTGTAGCAGGTATAGGTTGAATAACGGAGGGGGACACTTCGCGCACTGCGACTACATACATTATTGTGGCTAACGTCCTCTGGGGGGAAGTGAAAAAAAATTGAGTTTTATTTATGGACGCTCTTTAACTACCATGGTTCTTAGCGTCCCATTCTATATTGGGCGTGAAACACCTGTAATTTTGTTCAGAGGCCTCTTTATCAGGCTTGAGGTTCTTTTACGTGCCGTAAATCTACGACACGGGACCACCGGCTTTACTTCCCTTCCGAAGGAAGCCGTGCTAACGATTTTTACGCCCGAAAAAATCCATCGCCCTCCGCCGGGTTTGAACCCGCGACCTTGGGAACTAGAGGCTAGCACGGTACCACTAGTCCACGGAGGACGACTTGGGGGGAAGTGAAGGAACCGCAGAGGTCGCAGGCAGATAAGCTACAGAAACGCGCGAAGGTCAGTTTCAGGCTCGAAGACCCGTCTCATTGCTGGAAGTGCCTAGAAAGAGCAATGAATGATCCATTGACCAGGCAGGTTTCTAGTGTCAACGGGGAGTTCTCTTTCCTTTGCGCAAGCATCCGCGTCGTTTGTCCGGCATCGCCATACGCCACAAGGATGAGAAGGAAACAGAATTGAAAGGAAATCATGGTAGATGAGAAATCACTCCAGCATTTACCTACCGCCCAGGAACACAACGCCAGAAAGCGTGGGCGCCGAGAATCGAATCACGAGCTCCCGAATGCGAGCCTCACATTGTGTAGTATCTAGGTCTTTAACAACAACAACAAAAAAAACACTACCACTTTTTCCGCTTTCTTTTCTCTGTATTGTCACAATTGGTTCCCACGAATAAAGATTTGAATGCTCGTCATTTTGAAACCTTGTTGTTTAGCTTTCAATCTGGGGTGGGGAATATGATGTGTTACCTTCACATGACTTCCTGTACCTACTACCGTTTTTTTATAAAGCTTCTGCATGTGCTTACAAAATGTATTTTTCCGTTAATTTCATGGATATTATTAATTTCATTAAACATTTCGTAGCAGATATGTACAACGTAGATATAGAAGATCGAAGCAATAGTAAAGATTTTAAAAGCGGGTCACTTTGAAAGTCCATACTCTTTCCCTGATGGCACGAGAAAAAATGGTGACAGCACTTCAAAAAATGACAAAGTATTGAAAATGTCAAAACAATAATACTGGATGTCTTAGAAATGGCTGATGCCACGAAAACGTTATTTCAAATAAATTGTACTTTGAAGAAATACGAGTACATATGTATGTAGTAATTATCTATCTCTTATGCTTTGTAAGTTTTAGAAAATTACAAATAATTCCTTCTGAACGAAGAGGAATTCGCTGGCTTCGCAGGGAATTAAATACAAACTTTTATTTGTCAAGACAAATTTGTTTATTTGTCGTAAATTAAATATGTATTTTAATCAAAATTTTAAAGCCACTTTTGAGTAAATAAAAAGCTGACCAAGTATTTTCCATATGAAGCGTATTTTGAGTTGAGGGATTTTCTTCATAACCATCGCGTTGTATCCATGGAAGATGAATTTAAATACCAAGTTTGGTATTTGTCCTAAATTTGTTTTTTCTGTCATACTGTTCTCTCTCTCTCTCGCTCTCTCTCTCTCTCTCTCACACGACTCTATTTTCTAAAAACTTCCTTTTATTCAGGAGGCCTCAAAACATGCATTTCTGGTAAAATATCGCTCTCAAATTTTAGGAGGAATACAATAGCTTCATTACTTACTAGGATGTGCTGGAGAAAGTAAAAGATATACTTAAGAGAATGGGTGGGTGGGTGGGTGGGTGGGTGGGTGGGTGAATGGATGGATGGCTGGGTGGATGAGTGGGTGGGTGAGAGGTTAGGTGGATGGATAGACGGATGGTTGGGTGGAAGGGAGGTTTGGTGGGTAGATGGATAGATGATTGGATGGGTGGGTGGATGGGAGAGTGGGTGGATGGGTGGATGTGAAGATGGATGGATGCATGAATAGATGGATGGATGGATGGATGGATGGGTGTGTGGGTGATTCGATGGATGGATGGGTGGGTGGGTCGGTGGGTCGTATGTTATGTGGTGTAACAGCAAATTCCAGTTAATGTATTATTGAATCTTTTGGCAACAAGGTTGACTCGATTCACATTAAATGAATAATTGTATTATGATTATAAATCACAAGCTTGCAACAAAAGTTTGGGTATTCGATAAAGAAAGCAAAATATTACTGATCTTAACCAACCCGTAATAATTTGAAGGTTTTCTCCGAGTCTTCTAAAGAGAAATGTTAGGTTCTAAACTTCATGAAAGCGCTCAGTTCTACAATAAGCGCTACATTACGACAACTGCTTCACCGCTGCTATCTTAAAAGTGTATTGTAAAATGCACTATTCTACAATTAAGTGTACTTTAACTCTCCCTCAGAGAAATTCCTGTGTATTTTAAGGTCTTGATGGTTTATATAACAAAGAAATAAACGTAACCTGTAGCGTAAATGTGCTAGCTAGCTATTCCTAACTGTTTATTTGAATTTCTTCCCCTTCGTTGGCTTTCTCTTCTTTACTTTCCACCGTGTAAACTTAACCAACTCGCTTCACGCCAAAATAAAAAATAAAGGAATGGTCTATAAATAAAATGTTTCCAAGTATCACAACTCAGTGTTTTCTTTTCCTTCTAACTCCAGAGAAGAGTTTAATTTCCTTACGCTGCTACCAGAGAGCAGCACCAGCGCAGTGATATCTCGCAACTTCCGTTTTTCGGGGAAAACGCTAATATTTGTCCGCTCCGCCATTTCGTCTCCAGAAACTTCTATTAAACCAACTTAAGAAGAGGAAATTGCAAAGACCGATGCTATACCGACATTAAAGAAACTTCTTTTAAGTGCACTCAAAATGTTTACATTTTATTGCTCTAAATAAAACTGGTGTAGTATAATGTAGGAATTGGTTTCTATGACATATTCTTATTCTCCAGATGTATAACCCTATACTTTTATTACTTTTGAATAAGTTAAGGTGTGTTGTTTTGAATATATAAAAATATTTCGAAAACTAGAATAATTAAAAGGTATAATATTTGGAGGCTCATTCGGGAGGTGCCGGGTTCGATTCCCATCCAACCGGCAACTCTGACGTTGGGTTTTTTCGTGGTTTCCACAGGTCGGTAGTCGAATTCTGGGGTGATTCCTCTTCTACCACTAATTTTGTGTCCACCATTTCCTATCCTTATCATTTCCTTTCATCTGTTTCATCTTCAGAGGACCAGCGACTGCGATTGTTGCGACGGGATGTTGAAATTTGCGCTGTGTAAAATTTCTCCCTGGGGGCCATTCGCGGCAAGGGTTGCATTCTCCAGGTTTAAAATGGCACAGGCGAGTTCGTGCCGACGTCAGGATTGGCCCCATTTGGAATCGTTAGGAACCTCGCCTTTGGTAGCGTCGTCCGGATCTGGTCGACCTTTGCGTCTCCCCCTTCTGCCAGGGAGCACAAAGGACCTAATATGGCCTGCGGACCCCTCCGTCTGACTAATACTAATTCTAAACCTAAACATTCCAAATCTACCTTTTGGGAAAATATAGCCATCTTAACACTTGGATTCGTTTCTTGTAAGTGCTGATAACTAACAAATCCGTAGTAAATTTGAAAAACTTTACTCTGCTGATAAAAATGTCTCTGTTATTATTCAGTTGTATTCCAACTTTCCCACCTAAAACTGGCCATGAAATCTGGGACTGTTTTAGGAGAAACAGTTTAATTCCATTTTTAATCTTCAACAGTATTTCAATATGTGACTTAAATACAAAACTTGATATGACTTAATTAAGTTGCAGCTCTTAAGTTTCCAATTCTGTTAGCCGTAATTTTAAAAATTTAGTGTTTAGACACAATTTCCATAAAGATGTATCTAAAGATAAGATACCTTTAATAAATGTATGGTAAGGTTTAATACATACAATTAAAATACACTTCTCTTTCTATACTCGATATATTACATTATCTATCTTGCGTGGGATTACAAAGGTGTAATTTTTACGTTTAATATATGTATATGTGGAATAATGCGAAAATTGCCAAAGTATGCCATTAAAGGTACTGCATCTGTCGCTTCGTACTGTGAATTCTGGACTCCTTCATAATAAAACATAACTCTTACACATTTTGGAGTATAAAGATATATTTCAGGCCATTCTTTACGGCAAGCTATACTCTATTAGTACTAGTGCTATGTACAACAGCTTATGTGTGTTCAATACATATCTTTCTTTCTTTGCAGTATGTGAGTTTTTCCCCCGTTTTTTCTTGTAATAGCTTCTTTATACATGACATTTTCTAGTATAACTAGCCATTCTCTCTACTGAGAATATCTAAATAAAATTTTAGAATGATAAAGAAAATCTGCAACTACATTTTTAATTTCTCTACTACGTATAGTAAGTAGGGAAAGTATTGTACCCCACCCAAAAATTCGATACCGAGATTTCACCGGAAATATATGTTTTGAGACCCCCTGAATCCCCCTGAATCAGCATTTTTGGAAACATGTCCGTGTGTGTGTGTCTGTCTGTCTGTCTGTCTGTCTGTGAACAGCATAACTCAGAATCGAACAGTCGGATAAACACCAAACTTGGTATTTAGGTTCAGTATCTTCCAGAGATGCGACACGAAGGTTTTCAAGAAAATCCCTCCACCGCAGATTACCGTTTACATTGAAGAGTTTTCGAATTTTTTTTAATTTTCTCAAAAATGGCTCTAACGATTTTGAATAAAAATCATATATTTAAGATAGTTTAATGACAAATCAAATGTATGTCTTGAATTTTCTGGTAATGTCTCCAGAAGTATTCTTCATTATGAACGACTTTTGCATAAATGATAAACCATAATATATAGACAAACTTTTACTACACCAAAAAATGTAGATCGGGTTAAAATACATAATTTATATCATATATTTTTTTGTTGAGTGAACCATTTTAGAGCTATTGCTTGTTGTTCCCTTAAATTTTCCAATAGTAATACTTTTCTCAAATGGGAATTTGCTATTCTTTTTTTGTCTTGTATATGCAAAGAGTATTAATCTGTGGCAAAGAGAATGGTGCTGCACCAAGCAACCAGCTATTAAGAGATATGTATGTGCTTAAACGCTACTGTATTTCTATATTGCCCTTGTAAATATATATTCCCCTTACATCTACAAGAAACTTAGCAATAAGATAGAGTCTGCAAATGTTTATCTCGATTAACATGAAGTAGATGGAGAATAAGCGTTTGTAAAAATAGTTTGTGCAAGAGTAGAGAAAGTCATTTGAGTGTAACACATCAGATTTTTAGACCTACTTTCGTGTTAATAGGATGTTCGCTAGTAGGTAAATATAGAGAGAGCTGGGCCACTTTTTTGGGCATATATGGGAAAGGATAGGGAAAACGAGGCTAGATGGAGCGGTTCAAGGAGGAAAATGGGTTTATATGGGAGGGATAGGGAATACGACGACCGATACTATGCTAGACAGGGTTGAAGGAGGGAAATACGTTTATATGGAAGAAATAGTAGAGAGGTGTTAGGCTAGACAGAGGTCGAGGAGTAGAGTATGGTTTATATGAAAGGTATAGGAAAACGAGGAGGAGTGTTAGGCTAGACAGAGTTGAAGGGTAGAGCATGTCTTTTATATGAGAGAGGTAGGGAACAGGAGCAGCGGTGTTAGGCTAGACAGAGGTCGAGAAGTAGAGTACGGTTTATATGAAAGGTATAGGAAAACGAGGAGGACTGTTAGGCTAGACAGAGTTGAATGGTAGAGTATGTCTTGTATATGAGAGAGGTTGGGAACAGGAGGAGGGGTGTTAGGCTAGGCAGAGGTTGAGGAGTAGAGTATGGTTTATATGAGAGATATAGGAAAACGAGGAGAGGTGTTAGGCTAGACAGAGTTGAAGGGTAGAGTATGGTTTATATGAGAAGTATAGGAAAACGAGGAGAGGTATTAGGCTAGGAGGGTTTAAGTATGCGTTTATAAGGAGAGACGAGAAAACGGAGAGAGATCCTATGTTAGGATGCACAGGTGTTTAAAGCTAGAATGTGTTTTATATAGGTTAGATAGGAAACCAAAGAGATACTCAGCTAGACAGGGGACAGGAGAGGAATGCGCTTTATGAGAGGTAGGGGATACGGGGAGGGGTGTTAGGCTAGACAGAGGTTGAGAGTAGAGTATGGTTTATATGAAAGGTATAGGAAAACGAGGAGGGGTGTTAGGCTAGACAGAGTTGAAGGGTAGAGCATGTCTTGTATATGAGAGAGGTAGGGAACAGGAGCAGGGGTGTTAGGCTAGGCAGAGGTCAAGAAGTAGAGTATAGGAAAGGTATAGGAAAACGAGGTGGACTGTTAGGCTAGACAGAGTTGAAGGGTAGAGCATGTCTTGTATATGAGAGAGGTAGGGAACAGGAGCAGGGGTGTTAGGCTAGGCAGAGGTCAAGAAGTAGAGTATAGGAAAGGTATAGGAAAACGAGGTGGACTGTTAGGCTAGACAGAGTTGAAGGGTAGAGTATGTCCTTTATATGAGAGAGGTTGGGAACAGGAGGAGGGGTGTTAGGTTAGGAGAATTGAGTATGTATTTAGAAGGAGAGACGAGAAAACGGAGAGAGATCCTATGCTAGGATAGACAGGTGTTAAAGTTAGGTTAGATAGGAAACCAAGGAGTGATACTCAGCTAGAGGGGGGCAGGAGGAATGCGCTTTGTGAGAGGTAGGGGATACGGGGAGTGGTGTTAGGCTAGACAGAGGTTGAGAGTAGAGTAGGCGTTTATATGTATGAGAAGTATAGAACAGAAGGAGGGGTGTTAGGCTAGACAGAGGTTGAGGAGTAGAGTGTAGTTTATATAAGGGTATAGGAAAAGGCGGAGAGGTGTTAGGCTAGACAGAGATCGAGGAGTAGAATACGGTTTATATGAGAGGTACAGGGAAACGAGGAGAGTTGCTAGGCTAGACAGATAGTGAAGCAGTAGGAATATGGACTTATATACAGGAGAGATAGGGAATAGGAGGGGAGGTGCTAGACCTTGAAAGCGACTTTAGATGTGAACTTAGTGGAAAACTGGTTCATGTCAACGTTATATACGTTCCCATCATGTAACCCATTCAGGGAAAAGGTGACCAGGGAAGGGAAAAATGTTACCAGCAAAGGGAAAAAAGGTGACCAGCAATGGAAAAAGGTGACCAGCAAAGGGAAAAAAGGTGATCAGTAAAGGGAAAAATGCGACCACCAAAGGGAAAAAGGTGACCAGCAAAGGGAAAAAGGTGACCAGCAAAGGGAAAAAGGTGACCAGAAAAGGGAAAAAGGTGACCAGCAAAGGGAGAAACGTGACCAGCAAAGGGAAAAAAGGTAACCAGCAAAGGGAAAAACGTGACCAGCAAAGGGAAAAAGGTGAACAGCAAAGGGAAAAAGGTGACCAGCAAAGGGAAAAAAGGTGATCAGTAAAGGGAAAAATGCGACCACCAAAGGGAAAAAGGTGACCAGCAAAGGGAAAAAGGTGACCAGCAAAGGGAAAAAGGTGACCAGCAAGGGGAAAAAGGTGACCAGCAAAGGGAGAAACGTGACCAGCAAAGGGAAAAACGTGACCAGCAAAGGGAAAAAAGGTAACCAGCAAAGGGAAAAACGTGACCAGAAATGGGAAAAAGGTGAACAGCAAAGGGAAAAAGGTGACCAGCAAAGGGAAAAACGTGACCAGCAAAGGGAAAAATGTGACCAGCAAAAGGAAAAATGTGATCAGCAAAGGGAAAAATGTGACCAGTAAAGGGAAAAATGTGACCAGCAAAGGGAAAAAAGGTAACCAGCAAAGGGAAAAGCTAACCCACTCACACTAGCAGGTAAGTAATTCAGTTAGTATCACAGGGTAGGGAAGCGGATATAGCATAGTTCCGTATGATGTTACAGGTAATTCAGAGAGTATTGTAGGTATTTAGGATAATTCAAGTAACATAGCTGTTTAGAGTCACTCAGCTAGTATCACAAGAGGCTAGTTTCCAGGGGCAGGACGTATCATAGATGCATATTTTTCACAGGCAATTCAGCTAGTATCGGGGGGGTATTTAAGCTAATTCAACTGGTATTACAAGAGGCGGACTGCATCATAGCAGTGTATGACTTCACAGCTAATTCAGTTAGTATCGTAGGTATTTAGGCTAATTCATCTAGTATCACAGGAGGATAGATTCCAGGGGTTGGGTATAGCATAGTTTCGTATTTCACAGGTAACTCAGCTAGTATCGTAGGTATTTAGCATAATTCAAGTGTGATAGGTGTTTAGAGTAATTAAGCTAGCATTACAGGAGGGTAGGTTCCAGGGTCGGTTATAACGTAGTTTCGTATTTTACAGTTAGTTCAGGTAATATCGTAAGTATTTGGGTAATCAGCATAGTTTCACAGATACTCGTGATAATTTCGATCAGAGATTTGTATCACAGCTATTTAAGGTAAATGCAGGTGATTCAGGTTGTATCAATGGTATTTGAGTCATTTTAACAGGTAATTCATCTAGTATCATTGATATTTGGGCGGCAAACCAGATAGTATCACAGGTGATCGTGCTAATTTAGAACAGGAATTCGTATCAGAGCTAGTTAAGGTAATTTCACATGATTCGGGTAGTATCCAAGGTATTTAAGTCATTTTAACAAATAATTCAACTAGTATCACAGCTACTCATGGTAATATACAGAGTAATTAGATTATAAACATTTCTCATCCAACGTTACAACAATTTATATACTTTTTTCTAAATCTTACAAACTTATTATATGTTAAACAGTTATTGTGCGATGCGGAGAGGGATAAACTGCATATTGGTTCACAAATTGAAAATCTTTACGTCAACATACCTTTATTTTAGCTCATTGTAGATGTCTCTCCCCTTTTATCTAGGCTTGAGACTAGCACTAGGATTGCTCCTAATGGCAGGGTTACCACCTTCCCTTCCATCTTCTTCTTTCTTCATCAGGCGTCTGCTAGTTGCATACACAGCACACGGATAAACTTCATTTTTAAGATTGTAGACTCACGAGAAAATCTTCATCTTCGACTTACATTCTCTTAAGCACTGTTTGTAATACTGTAATATCCATATGCATAGGTAGTTATTCCATCCTCAGCAATAATTCTTTTATCATCAAAGGTATTCAATGCAATTTTATTCACTTGCACTGTGGTAACATCATGCTTTCGTGATAGGATTTGATTCATGGGCGTTCTGATGATTTCACAGGTTTTAAGACAGTCTGTATAGCTGTCAAACGAAATGTACTGCTTAATAGCGCTACGTTTTATACCTTTAATCTTTTTTATCATTGAGCCTTGAATATCTAAGGCATACATCTTAGGACGTAGTCCAACAAAGCGTAGGATGATTTTGCTGTTAACCTCATCTTTAAATTTTCCCAATACCTTCTTGTTCTGAGTAGAGTGGCATATATGATTGGCAGGGTAATCAGCTGTATCGAGATGCTCAAGAAAACGTAACTTGTCCTGGTACACATCTTCAGTTGTTACACGATGAATGAATGTATCAGTGTCCATATACATAAGCCTCAGGTTTTCAGCTCCATAATAAGGCAACAACACGTCGTAATGGTAGTTATACATTAATGTCTTGGAGATGTCCAACACACTCATTCCAATGTATATAGGCTTGTTGAATACAATCTGACGAGAGGCCATATGTACAGCAGCTAGATTAGCAGCATATATCGTCCTGTCGATAAACGTAGGCTTGGCGATCAACTTTTCTAGAGTCTTCTCATTGGTCACCAGTCGTATATCCACACGGCTACGCAGATTCTCCATAGTTTTTCCAAACATGGCGTTGTTAAAGAGCTTATAGAGATCCTTCTCGAAGTCATTTGCAGCTTGTTGTCGTAGCCTGTTGTTAAATTCCACATAAGGTTTCAACCACCGAGACTGTCGGAATTGTAGCACACGATGGATTTTTGTTAGTCGTAGTCCATGACTAAGAGCTTGCTTCAAAGCCATGTAATGCACTACATACTTCTTTCGAGGTCCAAGATGAGGTATCAGTTTCTTTGTAGATGCTTCCAATGGCTTCATACACTCAGGCAGGAAAGGTAGATCGTTGTGTAGATCGTGAAGTTCTACAGGATATTCGATATCAACTTCTAATATGTACCCATGAGGATCATCTTCTTGTAGTGTTTCTAAGTTGATTTCTTCAGACGAAACCCACTGAAATCCACCAAAAGGAAGGGCGTGACACATTGCCCACCCATATTGGTTATTGGCGTCCTCATATGTGATAAATTGGGTTGGTCTCGACGGATCAAACTTCTCCATATACGCGTTATTAGCTTCTGCATACCGATAGGAAGCTTGACATAAACCTCCTCTTATACCTGATTCCACCATGAGTAGTTGATCGTAATCTTGTAACAGCTCCAGCTTAATTCCTGTATACAACAACATGGCGTCCCATGTAAGTCCTGGAGAGGTAAAATAATGCGCAGGGTCAACTTTGTGTGTTTTGAGGGTTTGCTCTCTGAACGTCTCAAAGACATCGGCTAGGAGTAGTACATCTGAGGTTAGGTAGAGATCGCTGTACTCGCCCAGGTTTCTCACATTAAACAGCTCCCATACATTTCTAGCATGATCATAGTCAGCATCACTAATTTCTTCTTCATTTAATCTATTGTAGAAGGAGTCCTTAGGAGGCAAGCAGGTCTCGTTCAGGGCATCCCACGACGTAACAAAATCATATGGAAATACGCCCTTACGGGTCATCAACTTCAATTTGTCTTCTCCAAAGTACTTTAGTGTTTCAGGATATGAGGTTAGATTTTTTACCAACTTATCCAAGCTTGTACTGAGGAATCGGAAGCTGTCCACAAATCGAAGCTTTATATCTCCTACATACTTGGTGAATGAGATATAGCTTTCTTCAGAGTTAGGAATTACCTCCACACGTTCACTTGTACAACCCAGCTCCTTAACAATGAAATGAGAGTCATATCCGCTAAGGTTATGCATGAAGACTGGTATATATTTAGGTGTTTTACAGGCTAAATTACATTCATTATGAAGACTTCCACGATATTCACCGCTGATGTGATCATGGTCGCGTACTTTATAGTTCTCTTCTGTAAAGGGTTTTCCACACAAGTAGCATGTCGTAGAAGACTCAAAATCCTTTTGCTGTTGATCCGTAAGTTTCAGAGGCTTAGCAGATTTGTATACGGCATCAATCATTTTTGCAAGAGATGTCAGGTACAGCATAAACTTCTGAGCAGCATCAGCACCACGATACACATAGGGTTGCTTAGGAAGATCAGTTTCGAGATGTTCAGCACTGGATGTAGGCTTCACGTAAACACAGAAGCTCATTGGTGTGTGCTCTTGATAAGGGGTTGTATATGAAGTTTCAGGATTGGGTATACACGTATGACATGGAGTAAGAATACTCTCAAAATCAGCATAGATGACATAAGGTACTTTCAACATCCTCTCAACATTTTTAAACTGTACAATCGATTTCTCCTTGGTAGGCATAACTACCCTCGCAACACCATGTTGATTATAGATTGATGTATGTTCTTGTAGTTTTTCCAGTCCACTTCGTCCGCTCTGGTCATCAAAATGTGTAAAGCATCGCTTACAAGTATAAACCCGTCCATTATGGTTAGTTTTCTGACGTCGAACGAGTTTCTCAAAATTCTTTATATACACGTAGTGATGTTTTCCACTGCTGTCATTCAATAGTAGCAGGTCGCGATGTTCAGGTAGTTCAATATCAGCAACCTTTATCGGATACACTTCATGCTTCTCATCCAACCCGAAAACGTTAATAGATATCTTGTTAAGCTTCTCAAATTTAGGTATTTGAGAAAGTGGAGTAGGATAGGAAACACAGCTGAAGTCGTACTTATCTTGAAGCTGCTTGTATTTGCTCACACGTTGAGGCTTGGTGCTCACGAATTTAGCTAGTACAGAATACATGTAGCATTTCTCATCACTAAAGTTCTGAATGTTTATACACGCTTTCCTTGCTTCAACAGATGACGGTAGTGGTATGTAGCTACTTCCTCGCAACGGATTGTACTTGTTGATACGAAGTCGAAGTCCTTCCACTGCAAGCAAAGCCCAGTTGCTACCCTTAAGCTGAGACTCCTCCATTTCAGTCACCAATTTCTTGAATTTCGCTTCCAGTGTTGAGTCCAGATCTGTTTCTAGGAAAACAGGATGATTCCTCGTTTTAAATGTTTTGTCGCAGGTTTCTCCAATACTGTTAACAAATCGACACTCCGCAAGCAGATTAATTTTAACACTCTTGTGAATACCAAGCTCTTTATACACAGCCTGGATTATGCGTTGTTTCGCCTCATGCAGATACATATTCAGGTCCTTAGGTGATTCACATCGTATAAAATACGATTTCAATCGTCCTTCGAATGAAGTTTCATATTCTTTCATATCACAGTCCTCCATTGTTGATAATAAATGGTGTTTAATAGGCTCCAATCTGCTTTTCTTCTGAGGACTGCTTATTTCACATACATCTTCGTGTCGCTGGCCCTTATAACCATCATTGAAGGTCAAGCTACAATGTTTACATTTGAAGAGCTTCTTACAAGTCATCTCGTGTCTTATCTTGTGATAACCTCGGAGGAACTTCTTCCCACATTTTCCGCATGCATATCCAGTAGCGCTTGGAATAATATCCTTATACGCTGAGTTATTCATCTTTATTCTTGATGTAATAACGTATTAATCCTTCTTCAAGGGAAATGTAGACCTCTTCAATTTGATATCACTTAGAAAGCTGATTATTTTTGGAGAGAACACAATGTTAACACCTCAAGACTAATTAGCACAATGAACTCCAATGCCCTAGATCACCGTATTTATAGAGGGAGCACGAGCCTTTTAGATCAATCATAAACTCGCTCCATAACTACCTGTATATGTTTGCTCCACGCGTATTAACCTCACGCCCAGAGTCAGGATGTTTATGACGTCACCCCCAGAGACAGGATGTCTGGCAGTATCAAACACGTTTAAACTCGTCTCGTAACTACCTGTATATGCTGTCACACCAACAAGAGAAGTATTCCCACACGCTCATTCAGTCAGATGTTCCATTCAAAGCCTACCAACACCCATTACACCAAAGCTAGCACAATCTCAAAGGCTTAAAAGGTAGCGTAGAGGATTTTCCCCCTTATTTACTTAAATGTATGTATATACTACATTATTTCATGTTTTCATTCCCTTTTCAATTCTTCCTTTCCATCTTCTTTCAGAAAGACCATTACATTTCACTACAATCACGAGAAAAGCAATTTTTCCAGAGTTACAGAGATTATAAGCTTCTAGAATCGAACCCGCTAATACTTTTAATAAATGTGTTTTAGTAATTTAGCTCTCTCGCATCAGCATCTACCATTTAATCTTTACTCGAACCTGATAGGATTCATAGGCTTGAAGATATATGAAATCACCCCGTCGGGATTCGATCTGAGTACTTTAAAGTACTTTTTGTCATGATAACGATATTTAGGAACTAGGTACTCTGTTTACGGTTTACTTGGCGTGTCTATATAAATTAGATTACGAGTTATTAAATTTGCAAGTAAATTTCATTAAATCGGTATTCGAACCCAGAACACCAGGAACAAAATAATTTATAATATTAGCTTGACATGTTAAACAAAGCTGTGTACAGTTACGCTATCAATCCAAGTGATATATTCTAGTGTGCAGAGGAAAATTAAAGAACTCATTAAAAGATGGGAATCGAACCAAGCACAACTGATTGACAATTATATACAGCGTTAATTACCCAGTACAGAACCTATCAAACATGCTTTGGCCCACTCCTCTACCTCATTTAGTTCCAGAGATAATGAAGATTTAAAAATTAAGAATCGAACTCAGGAAACCAGATCCCCAAATATAGATCCGCAAGAAACTACCTATTGATATAAATTAATAAAGTTTATTTGACGTCTTTATCTTAAGTAGTTTAGGAGTTATTAAATTTATAATTAAATTACATTTTATCGGTATTCGAACACAGAACACCAGAAACAAAATTATTTATAAAATTAGTTTGCTATGTTAAAAAGAGTTGTATACAGTTACGCAATCAATCTAAGTGATATATTCTAGTATACAGAGAAACATTAAGGAAATCATTTAAAATTCGGGATTCGAACTAGGGACAACTGATTAAAAATTATATACAGTATTAATTACAAATTATAACAGCTATCAAACATGCTTTGGTTCATCCCTCTACCTCTCTTAGTTTCCGAGATAATGAAGATCTAAAATTAAGGATCGAACCCAGGACACCAGGTATCCAAATGTACATTCAGAAGAAGCTACCTAATGATATAAATGTAATAAAATTTATTTGGCGTCTTTATCGTAATTAGCCTCTGAGTTATTAGCAGTTAAATTTGTAATTACTCGTGGGATTCGAACCCAGGCATCCCGGACAACTCGGATTAATATCTCAAGGACGCGGCGCATTCCAAAGAATTGATTAGTTTTTATCCCATTGTTCTATCTCTTTTCATTCAGGAGATATAAGCGATTAATCAGAAGGGGGGAAATGAGAGGGGGCTAATTTGTGGGGGTGGGGGCTAATTAGCATATTAATTGTACATTCCTGCATATTAAGTGTTACAAAAACCCCATTTCCCCCCTACTGATTAATCGCTTATATCTCCTGAATGAAAAGAGATAGAACAATGGGATAAAAACTAATCAATTCTTTGGAATGCGCCGCGTCCTTGAGATATTAATCCGAGTTGTCCGGGATGCCTGGGTTCGAATCCCACGAGTAATTACAAATTCAACTGCTAATAACTCAGAGACTAATTAAGATAAAGACGCCAAATAAATTTTATTACATTTATATCATTAGGTAGTTTCTCCTGAATGTACATACGGATACCTGCTGTCCTGGGTTCGATCCTTAATTTTAGATCTTCATTATCTCGGAAACTAAGAGAGGTAGAGGGATGAACCAAAGCATGTTTGATAGCTGTTATAATGTGTAATTAATACTGTATATAATTTTCAATCAGTTGTCCCTAGTTCGAATCCCGATTTTTAAATGATTTCCTTAATTTTTCTCTGTATACTAGAATATATCACTTAGATTGATTGCGTAACTGTATACAACTCTTTTTAACATAGCAAACTAATTTTATAAATAATTTTGTTTCTGGTGTTCTGTGTTCGAATACCGATAAAATGTAATTTAATTATAAATTTAATAACTCCTAAACTACTTAAGATAAAGACGTCAAATAAACCTTATTAATTTATATCAATAGGTAGTTTCTTGCGGATCTATATTTGGGGATCTGGTTTCCTGAGTTCGATTCTTAATTTTAAATCTTCATTATCTCTGGAACTAAATGAGGTAGAGGAGTGGGCCAAAGCATGTTTGATAGGTTTTGTACTGGGTAATTAATGCTGTATATAATTGTCAATCAGTTGTGCTTGGTTCGATTCCCATCTTTTAATGAGTTCTTTAATTTTCCTCTGCACACTAGAATATATCACTTGGATTGATAGCGTAACTGTACACAGCTTTGTTTAACATGTCAAGCTAATATTATAAATTATTTTGTTCCTGGTGTTCTGGGTTCGAATACCGATTTAATGAAATTTACTTGCAAATTTAATAACTCGTAATCTAATTTATATAGACACGTCAAGTAAACCGTAAACAGAGTACCTAGTTCCTAAATATCGTTATCATGACAAAAAGTACTTTAAAGTACTCAGATCGAATCCCGACGGGGTGATTTCATATATCTTCAAGCCTATGAATCCTATCAGGTTCGAGTAAAGATTAAATGGTAGATGCTGATGCGAGGGAGCTAAATTACTAAAATACTTTTATTAAAAGTATTAGCGGGTTCGATTCTAGAAGCTTAGAATCTCTGTAACTCTGGAAAAATTGCTTTTCTCGTGATTGTAGTGAAATGTAATGGTCTTTCTGAAAGAAGATGGAAAGGAAGAATTGAAAAGGGAATGAAAACATGAAATAATGTAGTATATACATACATTTAAGTAAATAAGGGGGAAATCCTCTACGCTACCTTTTAAGCCTTTGAGATTGTGCTAGCTTTGGTGTAATGGGTGTTGGTAGGCTTTGAATGGAACATCTGACTGAATGAGCGTGTGGGAATACTTCTCTTGTTGGTGTGACAGCATATACAGGTAGTTACGAGACGAGTTTAAACGTGTTTGATACTGCCAGACATCCTGTCTCTGGGTGTGACGTCATAAACATCCTGACTCTGGGCGTGAGGTTAATACGCGTGGAGCAAACATATACAGGTAGCTATGGAGCGAGTTTATGATTGATCTAAAAGGCTCGTGCTCCCTCTATAAATACGGTGATCTAGGGCATTGGAGTTCATTGTGCCAATTAGTCTTGAGGTGTTAACATTGTGTTCTCTCCAAAAATAATCAGCCTTCTAAGTGATATCAAGGTGAAGAGGTCTACATTTCCCTTGAAGAAGGATTAATACGTTATTACATCAAGAATAAAGATGAATAACTCAGCGTATAAGGATATTATTCCAAGCGCTACTGGATATGCATGCGGAAAATGTGGGAAGAAGTTCCTCCGAGGTTATCACAAGATAAGACACGAGATGACTTGTAAGAAGCTCTTCAAATGTAAACATTGTAGCTTGACCTTCAATGATGGTTATAAGGGCCAGCGACACGAAGATGTATGTGAAATAAGCAGTCCTCAGAAGAAAAGCAGATTGGAGCCTATTAAACACCATTTATTATCAACAATGGAGGACTGTGATATGAAAGAATATGAAACTTCATTCGAAGGACGATTGAAATCGTATTTTATACGATGTGAATCACCTAAGGACCTGAATATGTATCTGCATGAGGCGAAACAACGCATAATCCAGGCTGTGTATAAAGAGCTTGGTATTCACAAGAGTGTTAAAATTAATCTGCTTGCGGAGTGTCGATTTGTTAACAGTATTGGAGAAACCTGCGACAAAACATTTAAAACGAGGAATCATCCTGTTTTCCTAGAAACAGATCTGGACTCAACACTGGAAGCGAAATTCAAGAAATTGGTGACTGAAATGGAGGAGTCTCAGCTTAAGGGTAGCAACTGGGCTTTGCTTGCAGTGGAAGGACTTCGACTTCGTATCAACAAGTACAATCCGTTGCGAGGAAGTAGCTACATACCACTACCGTCATCTGTTGAAGCAAGGAAAGCGTGTATAAACATTCAGAACTTTAGTGATGAGAAATGCTACATGTATTCTGTACTAGCTAAATTCGTGAGCACCAAGCCTCAACGTGTGAGCAAATACAAGCAGCTTCAAGATAAGTACGACTTCAGCTGTGTTTCCTATCCTACTCCACTTTCTCAAATACCTAAATTTGAGAAGCTTAACAAGATATCTATTAACGTTTTCGGGTTGGATGAGAAGCATGAAGTGTATCCGATAAAGGTTGCTGATATTGAACTACCTGAACATCGCGACCTGCTACTATTGAATGACAGCAGTGGAAAACATCACTACGTGTATATAAAGAATTTTGAGAAACTCGTTCGACGTCAGAAAACTAACCATAATGGACGGGTTTATACTTGTAAGCGATGCTTTACACATTTTGATGACCAGAGCGGACGAAGTGGACTGGAAAAACTACAAGAACATACATCAATCTATAATCAACATGGTGTTGCGAGGGTAGTTATGCCTACCAAGGAGAAATCGATTGTACAGTTTAAAAATGTTGAGAGGATGTTGAAAGTACCTTATGTCATCTATGCTGATTTTGAGAGTATTCTTACTCCATGTCATACGTGTATACCCAATCCTGAAACTTCATATACAACCCCTTATCAAGAGCACACACCAATGAGCTTCTGTGTTTACGTGAAGCCTACATCCAGTGCTGAACATCTCGAAACTGATCTTCCTAAGCAACCCTATGTGTATCGTGGTGCTGATGCTGCTCAGAAGTTTATGCTGTACCTGACATCTCTTGCAAAAATGATTGATGCCGTATACAAATCTGCTAAGCCTCTGAAACTTACGGATCAACAGCAAAAGGATTTTGAGTCTTCTACGACATGCTACTTGTGTGGAAAACCCTTTACAGAAGAGAACTATAAAGTACGCGACCATGATCACATCAGCGGTGAATATCGTGGAAGTCTTCATAATGAATGTAATTTAGCCTGTAAAACACCTAAATATATACCAGTCTTCATGCATAACCTTAGCGGATATGACTCTCATTTCATTGTTAAGGAGCTGGGTTGTACAAGTGAACGTGTGGAGGTAATTCCTAACTCTGAAGAAAGCTATATCTCATTCACCAAGTATGTAGGAGATATAAAGCTTCGATTTGTGGACAGCTTCCGATTCCTCAGTACAAGCTTGGATAAGTTGGTAAAAAATCTAACCTCATATCCTGAAACACTAAAGTACTTTGGAGAAGACAAATTGAAGTTGATGACCCGTAAGGGCGTATTTCCATATGATTTTGTTACGTCGTGGGATGCCCTGAACGAGACCTGCTTGCCTCCTAAGGACTCCTTCTACAATAGATTAAATGAAGAAGAAATTAGTGATGCTGACTATGATCATGCTAGAAATGTATGGGAGCTGTTTAATGTGAGAAACCTGGGCGAGTACAGCGATCTCTACCTAACCTCAGATGTACTACTCCTAGCCGATGTCTTTGAGACGTTCAGAGAGCAAACCCTCAAAACACACAAAGTTGACCCTGCGCATTATTTTACCTCTCCAGGACTTACATGGGACGCCATGTTGTTGTATACAGGAATTAAGCTGGAGCTGTTACAAGATTACGATCAACTACTCATGGTGGAATCAGGTATAAGAGGAGGTTTATGTCAAGCTTCCTATCGGTATGCAGAAGCTAATAACGCGTATATGGAGAAGTTTGATCCGTCGAGACCAACCCAATTTATCACATATGAGGACGCCAATAACCAATATGGGTGGGCAATGTGTCACGCCCTTCCTTTTGGTGGATTTCAGTGGGTTTCGTCTGAAGAAATCAACTTAGAAACACTACAAGAAGATGATCCTCATGGGTACATATTAGAAGTTGATATCGAATATCCTGTAGAACTTCACGATCTACACAACGATCTACCTTTCCTGCCTGAGTGTATGAAGCCATTGGAAGCATCTACAAAGAAACTGATACCTCATCTTGGACCTCGAAAGAAGTATGTAGTGCATTACATGGCTTTGAAGCAAGCTCTTAGTCATGGACTACGACTAACAAAAATCCATCGTGTGCTACAATTCCGACAGTCTCGGTGGTTGAAACCTTATGTGGAATTTAACAACAGGCTACGACAACAAGCTGCAAATGACTTCGAGAAGGATCTCTATAAGCTCTTTAACAACGCCATGTTTGGAAAAACTATGGAGAATCTGCGTAGCCGTGTGGATATACGACTGGTGACCAATGAGAAGACTCTAGAAAAGTTGATCGCCAAGCCTACGTTTATCGACAGGACGATATATGCTGCTAATCTAGCTGCTGTACATATGGCCTCTCGTCAGATTGTATTCAACAAGCCTATATACATTGGAATGAGTGTGTTGGACATCTCCAAGACATTAATGTATAACTACCATTACGACGTGTTGTTGCCTTATTATGGAGCTGAAAACCTGAGGCTTATGTATATGGACACTGATTCATTCATTCATCGTGTAACAACTGAAGATGTGTACCAGGACAAGTTACGTTTTCTTGAGCATCTCGATACAGCTGATTACCCTGCCAATCATATATGCCACTCTACTCAGAACAAGAAGGTATTGGGAAAATTTAAAGATGAGGTTAACAGCAAAATCATCCTACGCTTTGTTGGACTACGTCCTAAGATGTATGCCTTAGATATTCAAGGCTCAATGATAAAAAAGATTAAAGGTATAAAACGTAGCGCTATTAAGCAGTACATTTCGTTTGACAGCTATACAGACTGTCTTAAAACCTGTGAAATCATCAGAACGCCCATGAATCAAATCCTATCACGAAAGCATGATGTTACCACAGTGCAAGTGAATAAAATTGCATTGAATACCTTTGATGATAAAAGAATTATTGCTGAGGATGGAATAACTACCTATGCATATGGATATTACAGTATTACAAACAGTGCTTAAGAGAATGTAAGTCGAAGATGAAGATTTTCTCGTGAGTCTACAATCTTAAAAATGAAGTTTATCCGTGTGCTGTGTATGCAACTAGCAGACGCCTGATGAAGAAAGAAGAAGATGGAAGGGAAGGTGGTAACCCTGCCATTAGGAGCAATCCTAGTGCTAGTCTCAAGCCTAGATAAAAGGGGAGAGACATCTACAATGAGCTAAAATAAAGGTATGTTGACGTAAAGATTTTCAATTTGTGAACCAATATGCAGTTTATCCCTCTCCGCATCGCACAATAACTGTTTAACATATAATAAGTTTGTAAGATTTAGAAAAAAGTATATAAATTGTTGTAACGTTGGATGAGAAATGTTTATAATCTAATTACTCTGTATATTACCATGAGTAGCTGTGATACTAGTTGAATTATTTGTTAAAATGACTTAAATACCTTGGATACTACCCGAATCATGTGAAATTACCTTAACTAGCTCTGATACGAATTCCTGTTCTAAATTAGCACGATCACCTGTGATACTATCTGGTTTGCCGCCCAAATATCAATGATACTAGATGAATTACCTGTTAAAATGACTCAAATACCATTGATACAACCTGAATCACCTGCATTTACCTTAAATAGCTGTGATACAAATCTCTGATCGAAATTATCACGAGTATCTGTGAAACTATGCTGATTACCCAAATACTTACGATATTACCTGAACTAACTGTAAAATACGAAACTACGTTATAACCGACCCTGGAACCTACCCTCCTGTAATGCTAGCTTAATTACTCTAAACACCTATCACACTTGAATTATGCTAAATACCTACGATACTAGCTGAGTTACCTGTGAAATACGAAACTATGCTATACCCAACCCCTGGAATCTATCCTCCTGTGATACTAGATGAATTAGCCTAAATACCTACGATACTAACTGAATTAGCTGTGAAGTCATACACTGCTATGATGCAGTCCGCCTCTTGTAATACCAGTTGAATTAGCTTAAATACCCCCCCGATACTAGCTGAATTGCCTGTGAAAAATATGCATCTATGATACGTCCTGCCCCTGGAAACTAGCCTCTTGTGATACTAGCTGAGTGACTCTAAACAGCTATGTTACTTGAATTATCCTAAATACCTACAATACTCTCTGAATTACCTGTAACATCATACGGAACTATGCTATATCCGCTTCCCTACCCTGTGATACTAACTGAATTACTTACCTGCTAGTGTGAGTGGGTTAGCTTTTCCCTTTGCTGGTTACCTTTTTTCCCTTTGCTGGTCACATTTTTCCCTTTACTGGTCACATTTTTCCCTTTGCTGATCACATTTTTCCTTTTGCTGGTCACATTTTTCCCTTTGCTGGTCACGTTTTTCCCTTTGCTGGTCACCTTTTTCCCTTTGCTGTTCACCTTTTTCCCATTTCTGGTCACGTTTTTCCCTTTGCTGGTTACCTTTTTTCCCTTTGCTGGTCACGTTTTTCCCTTTGCTGGTCACGTTTCTCCCTTTGCTGGTCACCTTTTTCCCCTTGCTGGTCACCTTTTTCCCTTTGCTGGTCACCTTTTTCCCTTTGCTGGTCACCTTTTTCCCTTTGCTGGTCACCTTTTTCCCTTTGGTGGTCGCATTTTTCCCTTTACTGATCACCTTTTTTCCGTTTGCTGGTCACCTTTTTCCATTGCTGGTCACCTTTTTTCCCTTTGCTGGTAACATTTTTCCCTTCCCTGGTCACCTTTTCCCTGAATGGGTTACATGATGGGAACGTATATAACGTTGACATGAACCAGTTTTCCACTACGTTCACATCTAAAGTCGCTTTCAAGGTCTAGCACCTCCCCTCCTATTCCCTATCTCTCCTGTATATAAGTCCATATTCCTACTGCTTCACTATCTGTCTAGCCTAGCAACTCTCCTCGTTTCCCTGTACCTCTCATATAAACCATACTCTACTCCTCGATCTCTGTCTAGCCTAACACCTCTCCGCCTTTTCCTATACCCTTATATAAACTACACTCTACTCCTCAACCTCTGTCTAGCCTAACACCCCTCCTCCTGTTCTATACTTCTCATACATATAAACGCCTACTCTACTCTCAACCTCTGTCTAGCCTAACACCACTCCCCGTATCCCCTACCTCTCACAAAGCGCATTCCTCCTGCCCCCCCTCTAGCTGAGTATCACGCCTTGGTTTCCTATCTAACCTAACTTTAACACCTGTCTATCCTAGCATAGGATCTCTCTCCGTTTTCTCGTCTCTCCTTCTAAATACATACTCAATTCTCCTAACCTAACACCCCTCCTCCTGTTCCCAACCTCTCTCATATAAAGGACATACTCTACCCTTCAACTCTGTCTAGCCTAACAGTCCACCTCGTTTTCCTATACCTTTCCTATACTCTACTTCTTGACCTCTGCCTAGCCTAACACCCCTGCTCCTGTTCCCTACCTCTCTCATATACAAGACATGCTCTACCCTTCAACTCTGTCTAGCCTAACACCCCTCCTCGTTTTCCTATACCTTTCATATAAACCATACTCTACTCTCAACCTCTGTCTAGCCTAACACCCCTCCCCGTATCCCCTACCTCTCATAAAGCGCATTCCTCTCCTGTCCCCTGTCTAGCTGAGTATCTCTTTGGTTTCCTATCTAACCTATATAAAACACATTCTAGCTTTAAACACCTGTGCATCCTAACATAGGATCTCTCTCCGTTTTCTCGTCTCTCCTTATAAACGCATACTTAAACCCTCCTAGCCTAATACCTCTCCTCGTTTTCCTATACTTCTCATATAAACCATACTCTACCCTTCAACTCTGTCTAGCCTAACACCTCTCCTCGTTTTCCTATATCTCTCATATAAACCATACTCTACTCCTCAACCTCTGCCTAGCCTAACACCCCTCCTCCTGTTCCCAACCTCTCTCATATACAAGACATACTCTGCCATTCAACTCTGTCTAGCCTAACAGTCCTCCTCGTTTTCCTATACCTTTCATATAAACCGTACTCTACTTCTCGACCTCTGTCTAGCCTAACACCGCTGCTCCTGTTCCCTACCTCTCTCATATAAAAGACATGCTCTACCCTTCAACTCTGTCTAGCCTAACACTCCTCCTCGTTTTCCTATACCTTTCATATAAACCATACTCTACTCCTCGACCTCTGTCTAGCCTAACACCTCTCTACTATTTCTTCCATATAAACGTATTTCCCTCCTTCAACCCTGTCTAGCATAGTATCGGTCGTCGTATTCCCTATCCCTCCCATATAAACCCATTTTCCTCCTTGAACCGCTCCATCTAGCCTCGTTTTCCCTATCCTTTCCCATATATGCCCAAAAAGGTGGCCCAGCTCTCTCTATATTTACCTACTTTCGCTATATTTAAAAAAAGTAATTGCTGGTAAATTTTAACCGAAGGAAGGTATAATTGAGTAAAAAATTATCTCTCTTAATAAACAAACAATATATTTAATAAAAGTAGATCAGTAAACGTATAAGGCTTGTATCCTGTACACTGTTCAGTCTGATATCCTAAATAGTTTCTGAGAACTTAGAAAATTTAACATTGGCAGAATGGGACTTTATAAACTCCCCTTAAATACTGACTGAAGTAAAATATATTCTCAGATTTTATAATTTATGCGCCTTGTATTATGTACATTAATAACTTGATAGTAAATATTATACCCAACCTACAAAATTAGCCCTCAAACACAGAAGCATTGTTGACCTCATTCCTATAAGTTTTGCTCGGTCGTAAAATCTAAATACCTGAAGCTTCCTCCAATTCGGTCGAATTTTACAGGGTGTAAGAAAAGGTTGAAAGTATTCCTTGGTAGTAGTTTTTCCGAGTTCATCCCAGGAGCCCGAAAGTGGCATTTGCGGTAGAGGAAGCGGCGTCTGGGCGGGGTTTCTCCTAGTTCTCCAGTTTCCCCGCAATTTATTCCATAAACTGCTCCTTCATTATCTTTCCTTTCATCCACTTCGCCTTCATTTCATCTGCTTCCTCACTGTCATACCCGGCTACGGACTGATTCCCAGGTCCGGGTTCTTCATTCTTTGATCCAATGTTCGTCTGCTCCTCTATAGGCCTCTGACCCTAGTCACGGGTATAAGTCCTAGGGTGTGTAAGCCCTACATACAAACAGGATAAATCGACTAAGTAAGTCATTTTTCGATTCTCTTCCACCTGCCTGTAATAGGCAAGAGGAAGTATTGTATTTCATTCTAAAATTCGATGACGAGATTTCATCGGAAATGCAAGTTTTGAGGCCCCTGAAGCAAAAAAGCATATTTAGAAAAGGGTCATGTACGTGTGTGTGTGTGTGTGTGCGTGCGCGCACGCGCCTTGATCAGCACAGTCCAAAAATCTGATGTGTAACACTCATGACTTTCTCTACTCTTTTACAAACTATTTTTACAAACTCTTATTCTCCATATATTTCATATTAAGAGAGATAAACATTTGCAGAAACGATCTTCTGACATGCAAAGAGAATTACATTTTACACATAGAGACCAGTTCTTAAAATATTTGACTGTCGCTTAAGGCCTACTATGTTCCCCTTGTTTTGTATTTGCAACGGCAATATAAAAATAACATAGCCTCTAAGCATACACATATCTCTTAATAGCTGGTTGCTATGCGCAGCACCATTCTCTTTGCTACAGATTAATACTCTTTGCATATCCAAGACAAAAAATGAATAACGAATTCCCATTTGAAAAAATTATTGAAAAATTTAAGGGAATAACAAGCAATATC
This sequence comes from Deroplatys truncata, assembly GCA_030765065.1. NCBI lineage: Eukaryota > Metazoa > Arthropoda > Insecta > Mantodea > Mantidae > Deroplatys > Deroplatys truncata. Next base: position 210,409,846 of record CM060978.1, on the reverse strand, counting down.
TCGAAAATGGTTCACTCAACAAAAAAATGCATATGTAATAAATTGTGTATTTTAATGCGATCTACATTTTTTGTGTAGTAAAATTTGTCTATCTCTTATGGTTTTGCAGTTATGCAAAACTCGTTCACAATGAAGAATACTTTTGGAGACATTCCCAGAAAATTCGAGATATACATTTCATTTGTCATGAAGGTATCTTAAACATATGATATTTTAATCAAAATCTTGAGAGCCATTTTTGAGAAAATTAAAATTTTCGAAAAATGTTCCATGTAAAGGGTAATCTGGGGTGCGGGGATTTTCTTGAAAACCTTTGTGTCGCATCTCTGGAAGATACTGAGCCTAAATACCAAGTTTGGTGTTTATCCGACTGTTCGTTTCTGAGTTATGCTGTTCACAGACACACACACAGACACCAGACAGACACACACACGGACATGTTTCCAAAAATGAGTAAAAAGAAATGGCCAGTTAATACCGAACTGTTGCTTAGGTTCAACATCTTTTAAAGATGCAACACGAAAATTTTCAAGAAAATCTCCTCACCTCAAGTAATACTTTAATGGTAGATTTTTCGAAGTTTTTGATTTTGCAAAAATAGCAGTAATGATTTTGTTTAAAATACCGTACATTTAAGGAATGCACATAGCAAATAAGATTTATATCTGAATTATCTGAGAATAGTCTTTGATATCCTGTTGATGCGGAAGAAATATTGTATGATTAGGTATATACCAGGTGGCCCACACAAGCCGTCCTAGTTGAAGTTTGTTTACACCGGATAGAGCGGATTCCAAAAGCTTTGCCTAAGCAGAACTGCAAAGCGGACTCCCTATCGAAAGAGAGAATACCATTGCTTAAAAACGAACACTTTAACTGGTAATACTGGTCCCAGAGTTCATCCGATAGAAAAACTGCCTGCTACATGAGGTGTTACACGCTCGATTCCGGCTGGGCTCCAGAAAGTTGTCTTTAAACAAAAACATTTCACGGTATGCAGGTGCGGTGTTTGAATGTGAGAGTACCTATATGTGTTTGTTTGTATGTGTGTGTGTAGGGGGTGTTATCGGTTATTTAACAACGAAATCGCCCATTAACAGGAATTCAGGATTGCCACTTGACGCAAACCTGAGCATACGTGCTGTCATTTAATTACATGTCAATTAATCTACAATCAGTACAACTATATGGTACAAATTGGGCCGCAAAGTTTATAAGATTAAATAAAATTCTATTTTTATTATATTTATGTACCTTTAAAGACGCGTTAGAATTAAATTAGTTTCTATTAGTGCATTATTCATAATAAGCATGTAAAAAAACATACCCGCCTCCTGATGGACGTATGATGTAAGGCAAGGGTGGCGAAAAGGCCTTTCTTCCGCGAGTCAGTAAATATGCAATACGCAATGCATCACTCAGCAGCATGCGAAAAACAAACGGACGGTTGCAGAGAGGGAACGGCACCTGCGAGTCAAAATAACTCGCGAGTCACGTTTTCGCCACCTCTGATGTAAGGGCCTCTCACGCCCCTCAGAATTTTTGGGATGAATACAAAGCTTCCTCTATCTTACAATGGTAAGCAATAGAGAAAATGATGAGGGTTATGATGGTGACGATAGGTGCTTTGAAAACAATTAAAATACTGTATGGTTTAAATTAAGGATGGGGTAGCTCTGGAAGTTATAACCCAAGGTTTCATCAAACACGATGTTTCATCCAGATAAGTCAAATAGTGTTAATGTGTGTGTGCAACGAGTTGATATAAGGATAATAGAATTTTGTCAAATTTATAGTATACCATAACATTTTCATAGGATTCGAGCGTTTACATTTTTGCCCGAATCCTATCCAAAATTGTTCCTTATGAACTTCAGAGAAACAGGAGAAATTCAATCATATGGCAGGATGGACACCTCTCCACAGAAAACCACTTTAAATATACCACGTTTTCACAAAGGAATAATTAATTAAATTATACAAAATAGTAACAGTCACAAAATTAACATATAGTAGTGAAACTTGACTCTAACAAAAATATTAACACAACAAATACTCTCAGATGACATTTCTTTGAAAAGTTGCCGGACACCAAATAACACACCCATAAAAGAAACATGGAAACCAGACAAGAACTAAAAATATCCAATATAAACCAATGTATAATAGATCAACTGGAAATAACATGTAGATACAATTTCAACAACTTGCAGACCACTACAAGGGAAAAGAACAAGAGGACGCCCAAACGCAAGATGGGAAGATCAAGAAGGCCTTGAAGTCGGAACTGGATAATACCCAAGCATTGGAAGTTGTTGAAGATGATGCTTTCGTTTTGAACCGCTGGGACTAGAATGCCATTGAACATATGCCAAGAGTATCCTCAAGTTCATACGAATGAACGAGTGAAATTCGGAGACATGAATATGATTCCCTTTAGTATTCCCATATTTAAAACTTCTTGGACTTTTGAAACTATAGGGTTCATCCACCAGGAGGTACGGTACTTTCAGCATTGAAGGAATTATCAAGATCGTGATGCTCTGTCTGTCTCTCTCACGCGCATACAATTTCTCTTTCTCTCTTTATAATATTGCTGTATATGTATTTGCTTCTTAAAGCTTGTCTCAATCTTAAAAGACAGTATGAAGTAAATGGGATATCTCTGTCTCTATCTAACGCACGCATATTGCCATTAGCTTTGTCCTTTTCTACTCTCTCGCTGTCGCCAAGTTGTTAATAACATGTTGTTAATATTCAGTTATTATAATTTTCAGTTTTAAACATATTATCCTATGCAGAATATTTTCACTAACACATTCTGTCATTTTTAGAGCCTTTATAGATTTCTGTGGGTCCCAATTACTAAAGAAAACGTGTTTTTCAGTAAAAGTTCGATATTGCTGTTTTTATGCTTATCACGCAATAGGTAACTAATAGACTAAACTATAGAATACCACAATATATTTTTCTTAATTAGAGTATACTAGAGTGCTAATACTTGCCTAGTTTAAATTCTTTATCTTTAGTAAGATGAGCGTTATAATTTTTTCAGTTTCATATCTTCGGGAAGTTCCATATCTATGCAGTATAAAAGTGAGCCAGTGAAAAACGTTTTTGTTACTGGTTTACGATGAGGATCAAGCGAGAGAAAATGTTGAGTAGGGTTTTTAAAAGATGATCCTGTAACTTCTTTCATTCATTGTGTATGATAAACAAGTCATCCATCTATTCAGCTAACGGTGCCAGGCGCGAGGCAAAAGGCAATAAGGTTAACATCACTTGTAACGAAGTGTGTGCGTTTATACACTGTGAAGTATTATGTACGTTATTGATTTATAATTTTAAGTAAATATTTATAGTTATGGAGGGGGAAGCTACGAAGAAACGAAATGTTGGTAAACTAAGAAGAAATACGAAATAATAATGAAGGTGTTAGATTATTCAAGTAAAGTTAGTGTTAGTAAGGCAACGAAAGAAACAGCTAAGGCTACCTGGTGTTCAGAAACAGTAGCGTATTGAATAAAAAGGGAATAAAGAAAGGGTCTCTAAGGACGCCATCAAAACAGAAAGCAAAAAGGCGGGGAAAGCAAAAATACGCTAGGTTAACGCAATATGATGGAATAAAGCAAGGCGGAGTTCGGCGCGTCGCTCATTTTTTACTGTTGAAAACATTCCACCCATGCTAAATGTAATTTTGTCATGGGTAAACGTTGGTGATACCCTATCAACCCCCAAATTTCTTTGATAATACATATTTCTATCCCTGTAAAATTGTATTTCGGAGTACTAAAAATACAAAAAGGAAAGATTAAGTGCACGTGCGGATTAAATGTCTTCAATAGCCTTAAGTAGCAGTGTAGATATTTCATTTTTGGTGATGTATCATTCACAAGATGGCATTAACTTGGTAGACCGATCGCAACTGAGAGCTATAGTTGCGAACCTACGTATAGTATGTGTGGCAACACTGCGCTCCAATTAACCTGTACTTCTTTTACGATATAGTATGTGAGACACTATGTAGTATGTTGCAAGCAATTGAAGTAATGACTGGCCGTAAGATAACATGTTTATTTTTAATGTTGGCTTCCGCAGTATCTACAGGCGATAAGGAAGTATAAAGAAGTTAGAAAATGTGGTTACACTGACCTAAAGCATTGTGCGCAACAGTGTGTTATATAAAAAATCTGATGTGTTATACTCACATATTTCTCTACTCTTGTACAAACTACTTTTACAAACGGTTATTCTCCATATGCTTCATGTTAATCGAGATGTCAATCTTATTGGTAATTTTCTTGTAGATGCAAGGGGAATATGGTAGGTTTTAAGCGATAGTCAAATATTTTAAGAGCTGGTTGCTATGTGGCGCATTCCATTCTCTTTGTATGTCCAGGACATAAAAAAATCTGATGTGTTACACTCACATGACTTTCTCTACTCTTGTACAAACTATTTTTACAAACGCTTATTCTCCATATGCTTCATGTTAATGGAGATATCGAGATGTCAATCTTATTGATAATTTTCCTGTAGATGCAAGGGGAATATGGTAGGTTTTAAGCGATAGTGAAATATTTTAACGCTGGTTGCTATGTGGCGCATTCCATTCGCTTTGCATGTCCAGGACATAAAAAAATGAATAACGAATTTGAGAAAAAGTATAAGTATTGGAAAATTTACGGGAATAACAAGCAATATCTCGCAAACGGTTCACTCAATAAAAGAAATGTATATGACATAAATTGTGTATGTTAACGCGATCTACATTTTTCGTGTAGTAAAATTTTGTCTATCTGTTATGGTTTACCAGTTATGAAAAAGTCGTTGATAATGAGGAATACTTTTGGAGACATTCCCAGAAAATTCGAGATATACATTTTATTTGTCATGACAATATCTTAAACATATGATATTTTAATCAAAATCGTTATAGCCGTTTTTGAGAAAATTAAAATGCTCGAAAAATGTTCCATGTAAAGGGTAGTCTGGGGTGGGAGGATTTTCTTGAAAACCTTCGTGACGCATCTCTGAAAGATACTGAACCTAAATACCAAGTTTGGTGTTTATCCGACTCTTCGTTTTTGAGTTATGCTGTTCACAGACACACAGACACACAGCCACAGACACACACACACAGACACACACACGGACATGTTTCCAAAAATGCTTTTTTTGGATTCAGCGAGCCTCAAAACATGTATTTCCGGTGAAATCTCGGTATCGAAATTTTGGGTGGAATACAATACTTCCCCTACTTACTATACGTAGTAGAGAAAGTAAAAATGAATAACGAATTTGAGAAAAAGTATAAGTATTGGAAAATTTGAGGAATAACAAGCAATATCTCGAAAACGGTTCACTTAACAAAAGAAATGTATATGACATAAATTGTGTATTTTAACGCGATCTACATTTTGTGTGTAGTAAAATTTTGTCTATCTCTTATGGTTTACCAGATATGCAAAAGACATTCACAATGAAGAATGCTTTTGGAGACATTCCTAGAAAATTCGAGATATACATTTCATTTCTCAAGACAATATCTAAAACATATGATATTTTAATCAAAATCGTTAGAGCCATTTTTGAGAAAATTAAAATTTTCGAAAAATGTTCCATGGGGTGGGGGGATTTTCTTGAAAACCTTCGTGTCGCATATCTGGAAGATACTGAACCTAAATACCAAGTTTGGTGTTTATCCGACTGTTCGTTTCTTAGTTATGCTGTTCACAGACAGACAGACAGACACACACACACAGACAGACACACAGACACACACGGACATGTTTCCAAAAATTCTTTTTTGGGATTCAGGGGACCTCAAAATATATATTTCTGGTGAAATCTCGGTATCGAATTTTTGGGTGGAATACAATACTTCCCCTACTTACTATATGTAGTAGAGAAAGTAAAAAAGAGCATCATCAAACGTTTACAGTTCTAATAACTAATTTTATTCCTTTTAGGAGTGGCTCCATGCTTGCATGTTCCTTGGCTTGCATATAATATTCGATCCAATTAATTCTTCTAACCAGGGAACTATACAGGGCTGCCGACTGTCGCTAGTATTATTGATCACTGAACGGCAGGAACTAGTTTATCAATATAAATATAAAAGTGCAGTGACAACACTACTTCGCAGACGACCAAGTTAATTACAGCATCATTAAACTCCCTGCAACAGTTTATTCTCTACTTAAATAAAATTGCAAAAGAATATAATCCAACGATATCTGCATCTAAAGCAAAAATGTTGGTTTTTAAAGGAAAGAGTGTATGAAGAATAAGATAATAATAAACAATACAGCGATGGAACAGGTACATAATTTTAATTATTATATTTAGGATGTGAACCTGAAAATATAAGAAACGAAGATGTATAAAATAGAATTCAACGATTCAGTTATTTATCTGGAACAATCAAAAGAATTTGAAAAACTATTTATAACTAGAGTTATAAATATCAGCTGTCCCATTTCTCTTGTACGGATGCGAAGGCAGGACTTTGACATCAAACTAATAAAAAGTCCGCAGAGATGAAGGTTGTTGCAAACGGTGGCAGACTCTCAAAAAATATACAGAAAGAAAATGAAGCCGTTAGGAATCAGTTAAGGATATTCAGCCTTAGCTAGAAAGAATAGCAATATCAAAACTTGTATTGTGAAAATATTTAAGAATGAAAGACCATCGACTTCCCCAAAAATCTTATATACATAAACCTACAAACAAGAAGCTACGAGGACGTCAATGGAAGAAATGGATGGATCAATTCGACATACTTCGAAATCGGAACAAGCCAATAAACCTAAACCTTGTTGTTGTTGCTGCTGCTGCTGATGCTGATAATGATGATTATTCTCTCGGTCAGGGTAGAGAAAGTCATGTGAATGTAACACAGAATTTTTTCCCCAATTTTTGCCAATTACTCTCCGCTGCCCAGCTCGATTCCCAAACTCTTCCACTGTCGCTCCGTACAGGAAACCGTCCATCCTGCCATTCTACTTACATAAGCCAGACTCGGATTGCCAGCGACACGACGTGCTGTTTCCATACACTGCTATAAAATGTACTAGCTTGCTGAAATTCCTGCTCCGCAGAAATCCGTTATAGCACCCGATGTCTTATATATGAGATTAGATTAGATTGGATTGCATTCTGTGAGTTTACTACCAGCCATAAAGGCTTGTGAACATAGAACATGTCAAGGAAATGTACAAAAATTACATATAAACATAAATATTACACATAATATAGAACATTTGAAATAAAATAGATACATACTATATGGGTGTCAAGGAAATGAACAATAAAGTTACATATATACATAAATATTACATAGTATACAGAACAGTTAAAATAAAATAAAGACATATTATATACAAAATGAAACAAATCAAGTGTAATTTGGTCCAGAGTCGAATGCCTCCTTACCGTTATAAGGTTAACATACGTATAGGCAAGAACAGTTATTTTAACATTCACTAGGCTTGTACCTTTGTTCATCTCATCATTTTGTTCTATTTGTTTTGTAATGCATAGCATTTACTGTCAGTTCTTAATATACATACATTTAAATAGTTTAATTAATTCTAGAGCAGGCATCAAATATAACTGGCAATTGTCATTAATATTTACTAATGCTACTTACAGAGCTATTATCATCAGGATAATTTGTCATTCAGATAATCTTGTACAGAATAATATGCTTTTGAGCATAGGTACTCTTTAACAGCAGTTTTAAAGACATTGAAATTGTGAACTTTTCTCTTAAGATCATTTTATGGTCTCGTAACATACACCTTTCTGGAGGCAAGAAAGCTTTGCACTGGGATGATGGATGTTACCCTTTAGTGTTATAATCAATGTCAGTGAACCGGGAAAAAGAAAAAAGGGGGCGTGTAAGTTGAATGTTCCCCATAAAAGTGTGCTGCCCACCAAACGTCCCTTGTTTCATCACTCCGAAGCGTCTGCTGACTGAGTCATGGTGCCAAAAAATGTGTTGGCTCTCCCCCCTCCACCTGTGTTAAGAAGCATTCCTGTAGGACACGTAGTCGGTTTGGCCAGGGATACATCCTCAGTGTTCCCTCAGTGTAGTGATCCTGTCGTGTGCTAGTGCGCTTCCTACATCGAGAAACTGTTCTTTCTTTTATTGCGGCTTTTTCGTTTTTTTCCAAGTAAGTGCATGTTACTCATAGTATGATTCACGTAGGTACACCTGCGCACGTGAATGCCTTAACCGTGATTCAACAATCCGCAGTTGACTTTATGTATCGACTTGTTCGCTTGGTGACCGTGAAAACAGTTGAATATGACCGCATATTACAAATTGTTCCCACGGCAGTATGCTCTACTAACCACACCCCCTTATGAAATATTATATAACGCATGCATGTTGCGTGATTTATCTGCACGCTGCACAGGAATGGGGAAATCCATTAGTGACCAAAGCAGTGCCAGGCATGTACCAGCGAAATGAATAACAGATGCACTGGGATTACACATAAAAGAGCAAAAAAGCTCATTTAACAATATGTCTTAACTATACAGGCTTGTCCAGCCTTAAAACTGAAAGTCATTTCAATTCAGAAGCTTTCTGGAAAAAACCATCAGCTAAATTCCTATTTAAAATGTCTCTAAGAAATACTGAAGGGGGTCACTAAAACGTCGTACCGAATGCGAGTTACAAATAAACATCTGCATTGTATTCACATGACTTTTCTCACCACTATCGTTTATACAAATTCTATAAACTATTCTGATAAAACCTTATGTTTTCTACTTCATGTTAAACGAGATAAACCATTCATTAGACATTTTGTTAAAGGTACAAGGGAATAGAGGAAACCGAATCGATAGTCACATGTTTTAAAGCTGGGCTAGAAATGTCATACTCTTTTCATGATATCGCGAGAAACAACTGAAAAGCGCCAGTACTTCAAAAAATGTTCAAGTATTGTAAGTTCAAACCAATAACAAGGAATATATCGGATATAGTTAATGCCATAGAAAGTTATTTGAAATAAATTGTGTGTTTGAAAGAGATTGAATCTTTTTAGCAGTACGCTTTTGTCTATCTCTTATGGTTGTCCATTTATACAAAATTATTCAAAATTGCTTTCAAGTGAAGGAAGTGTTCACAAGCTATTTCCACAAAATTTAAAATAATTATTCATTTTATTTGTCATGCAAATATCTTAAACATGTCGCATTTTAATTAAAATCGTTAGACATTAAGATAATCGAAAATTTCGAACATTTTCCACATAAAGGTTAATTTGAGGCGGGGAGAGTTTCTTGAAAAACGTATCGTATCTTTTGTAGATTCTGAACTTAATACCAAGTTTGGTATTTACGAGAGTTTTCATATTTTAATTAATTGTTCACAGAGACACACACAAAATGACCTTTTTCTAACGTGCTTTTTTATTCTGGGGACCTCAAAACATGTATTTCCTTTGAAATCTCGACACAGAACTTTTGGTTGTAATAACGATGCTCCATCCAAATCGTGATTTATGCTATTCAGATGGCGGATAGGATCCGTTTTAAATTATTGGAACACACTTATTTCCTTCTTCTAAGCTCATTCCTCTCATTAAAACAGAAAACAATAAATTAATATTGCATGTAATGCAAATAAGGCAGAATAATTCCTACAGTAGCTTCCCTCTCCTGAAAAGAATAACTCAGCATTAATCAAAGATTCTATGGCGACCTCTTCAATTATTTTACTCCCAAAATTAGCAGAAAATTCAAACAAGGTTCCTAGAGGTGATGAATCACCTGAATCAAAAACGAACATACAGACATACAAACAGGTTAAGTCTTTAGAAATAATATGTTAGCTTAAGCTTAAACATTTTATGTTATATTATCTTTGTTATATCCGAGGGGTGTGCATACTCTTGATATATTCTTAAAGCACTTAATTATTGTGTATACCCTTTTGTATTTTCTTTGCCATTTACCTATAGCAGCAGAGGAAGGATTATATTTCTCTAAAAATGCGCTAACAGAATTTCACCGTTTTGAAATACACTAGACCAAATAAAACAGTTTTAGAAGTAAGTCTGCGCGCGTGCCTGTATTCCTGTCCGTTAACAGCATAACTCAAAAAGTCGGGCAGATACCAATTTCATATCAAGTCAGACACTGTTTAAGCATAACAGGAGAGGATTTCAAGACAATCCTTTCACGTGGAAAAGTTCGTTAGTTTTTTATTTTCTCAAAAATGGCTGAAGCGATTTTGATTAAAATAGCAATCGTTTAAGATACATGCATGTTTAATAAAATGTATATCTTGAATTTTACATGAAAAGTCACTGAAGTACTCTTTATTCTAAATGGATTTTGTATAACTGCCAAACCATTGGCGGAAAAATATTTAGTTATTTGAAATATATCCACAGTTTATGCAAAAAGAAAACTTTTTATAAGCCGCTTTCGAAACATTCGTTCTTACGTACTCAAGTTTTCCCAATTTTAATTGTCGAGTGGTATTTATAAAGCATCTTATGTGATTCTACTTTTTCCCACGTGGATTCATAGTAGTGCCAAGTGCTGTTTTTTCCATGTTGCGTAATATGAAATTATTTCGTCAGAAATGTATCGTTAATAATGTATGATGAATAGAAAGAAAGCTTTATATAAACAGGAATATGTGTGAAGAAAGTCGTACCAGAGTAACTTAACACACTTTTTACCTAGTTAATCAAATTTTATTCCCAAATTACGCCTCATTATAAAATGCAGAAACAATAATAATAATAATAATAATAATAATAATAATAATAATAATAATAATAATGCTTCGAAAACTAACGCTTTATCAAACAAATTTACTTTATGCCATGCCCACCTCATCATTTCTTACAGAACTCTTAATGCTTTGCTCTGTAATAGCATAACACCTCTGTCCGTTTGGATATATTATTCGATTTTTATTACCTTTGACCAATAAAATAAAATATTAAATTTAAACCCACAGTTGTTACTAATTTATCATTTGTATTTATTTTGTATTAGCCGTGTGTACCCAGTAAATTCAAAAGTGGAATCACCTTGAAAAATTCAATGCTACTGCGAGGCGAGAATTACTTTATTTTAGGAGTTATTTAGAAGGCGTTGTATCGTTTTTCAACTGTTGGGGAGCCGAACTTGTAGTAGTTGCAACTACACGTATAGTAAACAGTTTCCGGTAGCCTTCGCCCCAAATGTACTTTCAGGTGGTCTTTGCACCAGGTTTAAAAATAATAGCTTTGTAATTTGTTTCTTTAAATATTATATATTTATGTTTGCCTGCGTCAGTATTATTTTAGAGACATGGATATCTTGGCAGGGCGTGATGCCACAAGAATGTAGGCTTACACAGATTTTAAGTTTTAATTCACTCCTTTTTATTAATCCTTGACACAAATTAAATAGCACTTCACTGATATCGAGAGCTGTGAAATTCTTTTATTTAATACTTGCACTTTTTAACACGTATACTATTTTCGTCTCACACGAATACGTATAATATTTCTCGAGGACACATCACGCATCCAGTTACAAACACTGTCCGCAGGCATCTGAATTGATTTCAACCGTCTAAACATCTAAATTTCTGTATTTCAAGTCTCTGATTGCCTAATCCTACTCCAATAGAATACCTTCATTTAACTAAAACTTTTTCTGGTTGTTGATTGGCTATTTTTTTAAACTGTCTCCAAATTACATTATTGTTACTCCAAGAATCACAAGTAACATTTACCTCTCAAACTCATTATTGCCTGAAGGTTACCTCATTGTTAGCAACTTTTAACTTATTATTCTCACAGCTCCTACATTATTAAATTACGTAATACATTCACATAACATTATTGAACATGTTTACAATAATATAAGCATATGCAATGATTGTTACATACATTTTAAAATTATTACATACACATATTGCTTCAAGGCGGGCTGTTATTGAATTTACATATTATATAATTTGACTGAAATCATTTAAGTGTTAAAAATACTACCTCAGAGGATACGAACCACAGATTTTCGACACTCAATGCCAATATTCCTTGTAATTTATCATTCCCTAGCCTTTATCCATCGAAAATCAATAAAGCAAAATATTTATAGCATATCCGTGCATTTATAAATTTGTTATGCCGTTGAGAGCAATTGATAACACCAAATTTGATCACTAAAGCTATTGCACCGTTAACTTCTCCAATAGTTCTCCATATTTTATAAACATTTCTGTCAAGTTAGCTGTTCCTAGATTATATTGGAATACTTTATTTGTTATAATATGTGCACATAATTTGTTTTATATGTAACATTTTTAACTAAATCTCATTCGAGTTTTGACTCTTACTGGATAAGTTTACGGCGACTTCGTCACTTGTAAATTTACCGATAAAATCAAAACGTCTAATGATATTATTATTATTATTATAAAAACTAACAACTGACGTTCAAACATTCATAATATCCAGAATTGAAGTACTCGCGATCCTCTTGCAACCGCGACAACCACGCGGCAATGAAATGCGAAGTTAGTTCATTCTTCTCATAATCACCCGGGCCAACAACTTGATAAACCAATAGGTATTTGGGATGTTTTTAAAATCACTGTTCAAATTTAGCTTAAAGATTATCAAATGCATCTATTCGAAATTTAATCTTTTAAATTTTTCGCGGCCTTGTTGCATTTACATAACATACTGTAATTAATGCTGATTAGGTATAATAATGAATAAAGAGGTTATATGATACAGAAATTGCAAAAGAATATATTTTAGAAAAGGTTTTCAAAAAAAGCTGTAAACTGCGGGCTGCACATACACAAATATCTAGGGGCGATTGATTCAACCCGTATATAGGTGTTTCACAAGTATAGAATACAACAATAGACTGATTATTTGCCAATCAATTTGGTATTTGTAGGAAAGTCACCTCGTAGAAATGTGAGCTATTTCAATTTATCGAAACGTCCTTCGTTGTACGTAAGTGAAGGCTGAAAACTACATGTATTTCCCCTCTGGGGGAAATTTTGCAGCATGCTGTAGTAGTTCTAGGATGCAGGTGGCTTCCATGATTTGCCATATGCAGTAAAGTAAGTGAAATGTCACCGAATAGCACCCTCTCTAGTAGGAGCTTCCGCTGTTGAGAACTGCACATAAATATTATGAGCAGCGTACAGAAATTGCACTATAGCCTTGGACAGAAATATGCGGCTTTCATGACAGACTCAGCTTGAGATCTCACGCTAAGAACTTCAAATGCGTTTATTGCATATGGTGTTGGAGCTTTCTGAAAGCGGAACACGCTTATTGCTGTGAATTTCTTTCAACAAATATGTATTCTAGCTGACGCTCAAGTTTCAGAATGCTTATGATATGAGCATAAGCTACCGCTGCAATATTGAACCATGTGCTCTTTGGTTTAGTGTCACAGAATTATTAATACCCCTCTTTATCTTATCTATGCTGTGAGTTTATTAACTGCCTTATTCTGAAAGTCTTAATTCGCTCTTTAAATTTAGATACATATATCGATTCTTCTACAGCGAACATAACTTTATATACATTATTTCAATGTAGCCATTGCTCACCTCTGCTACAATAATACAGATATTATATCATAATAGTATACTACCGTAAGTGCATCTTGCAGAATGAGGAAGAAACTTCAAAATAAGAGACGAACTGAAGTATCTTCACCTCCGAGTTTCGCAAAGCACACTAACTTTTCAAAGATAGTGAATAATAGAAATGTTTACTCGAAAACAAAATTAATTACTGCCAGCTGTTCAAAAGCAGTATCAAGATCGACCGCGCTAGCCTCTGCAAACTGCTGCTCGATTAGTCACCTCTGTTAATGCTGACAAACCAGTGAACAACTGAAGGTAAGATGGCTACTTGCGCCGAAGGAGTTAAATGTAATGCTGCAAGAATGAAATCATAAGCAATAAATGAATAAAGTAAAGACGATTAGATTTAAATGATAAAACTGAACTTTAAAGTATGATCATATTTGCAACAATTTAATATACGTATCAATAGTTGTAGGATTAAATACATTTTATTAAGCCTGCGGTAAAAATGCGAAACTCACGGAGTCAGGAATTTCGGCCTGAAAAGAATAATAACATGAGCGGATAAAAACCATAGCGCAGAAAAAAAACACTGTCGGCGAATAAATAACATTGTCACACTTGAAATCAAATTATTTAATGCTTTTAGATGATATATGTTAGCTGAGACAGGTCTTTAATCGTTACTCATTCTACTTTCATTATTATAATTGTAATCAATATTAACCTTTTTCTGACTGTTTCTTATTACACGAGTTTTATTTGTTCGCGTTTGATACTGTATTGCATTTTTACTGTTGTACCCTATTGTCATTTTTTTTAGCAAAAGTAAAGATCCAATATAAATGCGTAGATAAAATCTTGGTAAGAATTCGTAAAGATTATTTATTATGAAATCACAAGGCAAGCAAGAGAACAACGCGATCATTATTATACCCTTTACGAGTAGGTAATTTTCTAATGCGATCACTATTATACTCTTTACGAGTAGGTAATTTTCTATTATATTTTATAATATTTGTGAATTTTAGTAAACCTCCAAAAAGGCTTCGCTTCTATTTAAGTGTTCCTGTACAGCGCCATTCCGTATTTGAGAAGATACATTTTGGACTGAAGTTTGTTTTCATTGGCCCCAAATTTAGCTGAGCTAGAGATAACATAGTATTATGCACCTAATCATCTACTTTCATAGATTGTGTTAAAGTCGATTCACATTATTTTACTTTGGATTTAATTGAGATTATTTGGATACAATATTTATCAAATTTGTACTAATATTGCAATTAGACAGCACTAGGATAAGTTCCTTATAATCTCTTAAATGTCTTGAATATTAAAAATAGATGCTAGCATAGTGAGTTACAGATGTAAAACTGAACATATTTTACATTCATCATGGGCATTCGACCCAAAAGTTGCGGATGTGAAAACATCAAAACTCAAACTATGAAAGTCTGATAAGTGTCAACAAACGTCTATATATAGAGAAAATCTACTATTTTTTAATTTATTTATATAAGTATTTCGTTTAAAAGCACTACTTTTTGGAATGAGATGAATAAATTGAATATATTGAATTTTCTGTAAATATCCATTAAAGTTCCCTTCATTCTCCGTGAAGTGTATACAGCTGGGAAGAGAGAGAAAAGCAGGAGACCTCCTTATGGTTGAGAAAGATGGTTTTTTACATTATTTGCACCACGGTTTGGGCGTCAATTTGAGGTAGTTTGTATTATATTTCAACTGTTGGGGAGCCGAACTTGTAGTAGTTGCAACTGCACGTATAGTAAACAGTTTCCGGTAGCCTTCGCCCCATATGTACTTTCAGATGGCCTTTGCCCCAGGTTTAAAGAAATATTAACTTTGTAATTTGACTGTTTCTTTAAATACTATATTTATGTTTGCCTCGGGTGCGTCAGTATCTGTTAGAGACACGTTTTTCTTGGCAGGGTTGTGATACGATAAGAATGTAGGCTTACACAGATTATAATTTTACTTCACTCCTTTTATTAATACTTGATACGATTTAAATAACACTTCACTGATATATAGAGCTGTGAGATTCTTTAATTAATTAATTGCACTTTTTTAACACGTAAACTTATTTTTTGTCTCACACGAATGCCTATTATATTTCTTGAGGACACTTTTTTGCGTCTGATTAGTAAATCTGTCTGCAGGCAACTGAATTGATTTCAGCCGTCTAAACTTGTAAATTTCTGTATTTCAAGTCTCTTGATTGGCTGATCCTACTTCAATAGAATACCTTCATTTAACTAAAACTTTTTCTGGTTGTTGATTGGCTATTTTATAAACTGTCACTAAAATTACATTATTCTTACTCCAAGAATCGCAAATAGTACTGTTAAACTTTCTTACTCATTATTGACTCAAGGTTACCTCATTGTTACCTCTTTGTTAGGAACTTTTGACCTATTTCTCACAGCTCCTACATTATTAAATTACGTAATGCATTCACATAACATTATTGAACATGTTTACAATAATATAAGCATATGCAATGACTGTTACATACAGTTTACAAATTATTACATACACATATTGCTTTAAGGCGGGCTTTATTGAATTTACATATTATATAATTTGACTGAAATCGTTTAAGTATTAAAAATACTGCCTCATGGTATCCATACTCGGATGGAATTCCAGAACCAAGAAATGTTTATAATTACGGTTTACATCAATCGGGTTAAAAGCAAAGTAAAGTTTGCTAAGTAAAGTTTAAAAATTCTGTACCTACGAGTTCATACACACCGAGTTAACCAGCTGTTAATTAATATCCAATCATCTCTTCTATATGAAATTCACTCATCTGAATGACACTGGTGGGTTATATCAAATTCTGCTAACACCTGTTTAATGAGGTCTTTAATGTCGCTCCAATGCTTTAATAAAGCTTTCCAGTGCTACGTTTACACATTCGAAGGGAAGCATATGATTTGGCTTCATTTAGTTACTCATCTACCTTTAGTGTACCTTTCACTACGGAATCTTTCATACTTACTGTAAATTATTCTCCATTACCCAATATTCATTTCTGTTTTCTTTAGAAATAATTCCTACCCATAGTGGCTCACATTTTTACTTTCTCTACTACGTATAGTAAGTAGGGGAAGTATTGTATTCCACCCAAAAATTCGATACCGAAATTTCACCGGAAATACATGTTTTGAGACCCCCTGAATACAAAAAAAAACATTTTTGGAAACATGTCAGTGTGTGTATGTGTGTCTGTGAACAGCATAACTCGGAAACGAACAGTCGGATAAACACCAAACTTGGTATTT
Organism: Deroplatys truncata; assembly: GCA_030765065.1. Taxonomy (NCBI): domain Eukaryota; kingdom Metazoa; phylum Arthropoda; class Insecta; order Mantodea; family Mantidae; genus Deroplatys; species Deroplatys truncata. The sequence continues at coordinate 210,392,953 of CM060978.1, read as the reverse complement.
AGGTTCAGTATCTTCGAGAGATGCGCCACGAAGGTTTTCAAGAAAATCCCCCCACTCCAGACTACCCTTTACATGGAACATTTTTCGAAAATTATAATTTTCTCAAAAATGGCTATAATGATTTTGATTAAAATATCATATGTTTAAGATATTTTCATGACAAATGAAATGTATATCTCGAATTTTCTGGGAATGTCTCCAAAAGTCTTCTTCATTGTGAACGACTTTTGCATAACTGGTAAACCATAAGAGATAGCCAAAATTTTACTACACAAAAAATGTAGATCGCGTTGAAATACACAATTTATGTCATATACATTTTCTTTTGTTGAGTGAACCATTTTCGAGATATTACTTGTTATTCCCTTAAATTTTTCAATACTTATTTTTTCAAATGGGAATTCGTTATTCATTTTTTTGTCTTGGATATGCAAAGAGTATTAATCTGTGGGAAAGGGAATGGTGCTGCACATATCAACCAGCTATTAAGAGTTATGTATGTGCTTAAAGGCTACTGTATTTCTATATTGCCCATGTAAATATATATTCCCCTTACATCTACAAGAAAATTAGCAATAAGATAGAGTCTGCAAATGTTTATCTCGATTAACATGAAGTAGATAGAGAATAAGGGCTTGTAAAAATAGTTTGTACAAGAGTAGAGAAAGTCATGTGAGTGTAACACATCAGATTCGTTTTAATTTTAACCCAGTGATATGATTCACTGGTATCTATTTAAATTTATCAGTGAACGTACTGCATTCTGACTGAAAAAGGTAAAGACATTGAAAAAAATATTAGCTGAACTGATTAAAAACTGTGAATTTAAGTAAAGCTAATGTATTGAATGTATGTGTTTCACATGTTGAACATTTGTTGAAATTAGACAGTTATTTCAGCAAATGCATTCAAAAACCAAAGAGAAAATAAACTTTCTACTGAACATTTTAGGCTAGGAAGTTTTTACGATGTGCGAAACGTTAGGAAATGTATGTCTAAACATGTTGCATATTTTTGTTTGACTGCCATCCACAATAAGGTTTTACCTTAAGATTCACCTTATAGAACACGTTATGAATCAATGGAAGAGTATCTGGCATAATATACATTTTGAGCGTGTACTAGTTGATTGACAAGTGACACCCTACCTTCTGCCATAGAAAAAAGAAGTATAGGCACAATCTCACGTCTTCCCCGGACTGTTCGTATTGTGGAAGGATAGTCACTTTACGCCATATTCTCACAGAACTGTGTGGTAGCAAAGATGACACGGTTATGGGTTCAGCGTCAGCTCAACAACACCACAAACCAATCTCCCCCTCCAGCTGATTTTGATATCGGAGCTCTCTAAGCTCCCATTTAAGGATGCACAGCTGTGATTATCTATGGTGTTGTTATTTGTTGCAGAACAAAATACTTTCCCTGGCAACTTTTCATAGCATGCCCACTGCTAGGTTGCATCCTCTGGAAAAGACTCATCCAGGTCTTACAGATACCCTCAGCAGCTACAATCCATGGCTTTACCATCGTAGAGTTAATCACCTGCCAGGCTCAAGCTCGAGTAGAATTGCTTGGCTTTGCCATGGTGTATGATGGTAACGTTACCTATGCAGTTACACGCTTCTATTGCATTCTGTTGGCGATATCCGTGTTACCATAACAGTACCACAACATAAACTCAATATAACCTCTAACTCAGATATGGTTAGCTATATAGAGTCCTTAGATACAATATACTGAACGTTTGATGTCCTAAATCTATGATACTGTATCTAAGTTTTCATACTAAAGCTGCATTTCTTATACTGGAGTAAGTGTGTAAACTGAAAACATGATAAAAGATGAGCCAAACAGTGCTGCTGCCAATTTCACGGTACTGGCATATTTGCCTTCTTATGGGGAATGCGCTTACCGCCAAAAGCGTGTGAGAGGAGGAATTACACAACAGGCATTATGTGTTATGTAGATAGACGATTTCGAAGTTGGTTTGTTGCAACCACGAAAAGGGGGATCCGGTAACAGGTCCTTAACCTTTAGCACATATGAGATTTTTGAGGTGAAGGTACCGGAACACATTGCAACAGTCCCCTGGTATGCTTCAATGCACTGTCTCGTCGTGGTTTCGTTGAATAAATTGATGCACAAAGAATTTCTGATGTGTTACACTCACATGAACTTCTCTACTGTTGTACAAACTATTTTTACAAACGCTTATTCTCCATATGCTTCATGTTAATCGAGATGTTAATCATATTGCTAATTTTCTTGTAGATGCAAGGGAAATTGATAGGCTTTAAGCGACAGTCAAATCTTTTAAGAGCTGGTTGCTATGTGCAGTATTCCATTCTCTTTGCATTACCAGGACAAAAAAATGAATAACGAATTTGAGAAAAGGTATAAGTTATGGAAAATTTAAGGGAATAACAAGCAATATCTCGAAAATGGTTCACTCAACTAAAAAACTGTATATGAAATAAATTGTGTATTTTAACGCGATCTACATTTTTTGTGTTGTAAACTTTTGTCTATCTCTTATGGTTTAACAGTTATGCAAAAGTCGTTCACAATGAAGAATACTTTTGGAGACATTCCCAGAAAACTCGAGATATACATTTCGTTTGTCATGAAAATATCTTAAACATATGATATTTTAATCAAAATCGTTAGAGCTATTTTTGAGAAAATTAAAATTTTCGAAAAATATTCCATGTAATAGGTAATCTGGGGTGGGGGATTTTCTTGAAAACCTTTGTGTCGCATCTCTGGAAGATACTGAACCTAAATACCAAGTTTGGTGTTTATCCGACTGTTCGTTTCTGTGTTATGCTGTTCAAGGCACACACACAGACACACACACGGACATGTTTCCAAAAATGCTTTTTTTTTGGATTCAGGGGGTCTCAAAACATGTATTTCCTGTGAAATCTCGGTATCGAATGTTTGGGTGGAATTCAGTGGTTCCCCTGCTTACTATACGTAGTAGAGAAAGTAAAAAAGAAATAATAATAATAATAATAATAATAATAATAATAATAATAATAATACAAGAAAACCCAATGCACAAAAAGGAAGATAAGCGTATTAAAATATGGCATACTAAATATTAACAAATCACAAAACAACGCTAAACTGTAGTACAAAGTACTCTTATACCCTACTATATTACCCAAAGAGTAAGACAAATAAATACAACATACTAATAATAAGTGGATAATGATAAACTGGTATAGAATCAAGAACCAACACCAGTTGGTACGCTCAGCTCTGCTTAAAATCCCGCGTTTCCTACTCGTAGCCTTCTTAGATCTCACTTGTCTCACCGTAAGTAGAAATTTACCCCGCCACGTCTTCCCTGACTGCCAAAAGCATCCAAAATGCCCTTAACCGTCCATTCGAACTGGTCAAGGGTAGCAGTAAATATGTTTCCCTTTATTCCTCCGTACTTTGCAGTTTGCCAAGATATGCACTTACGACTTCTCCTCGTAAACAGGGTAGATTCTCATACCACTTTCATTAATATATCACCCGCCTTATTGTTTAATTGTTGCTCACTCGATGCGCACTACGTAATCTTTATATGGTATGACGGGTCTGGCATTGATTCATGGCATGTTGTCATTATGTAAATATAACAAAACAGAACCATTTGTGGGTAAACGAAAATATGCGGCAATACTGCCTAGACTTCAGACTTCTTAATGTGTTTAAGCTGGTCTTGCAGAATATCATCTCCCTATCTCTAAATGTTTAATACAGCATCTCTTTTTTCTCTCTTTTGCCGAAACATCCTTTAGAGAGTAGAGGGCGTTTGTAAAGATATAATGCCATTTCACGGATAATTTGTACAAAAAATATGATGTATTAAACTCACATGACTTTCTCTACTCTTGTACTAACTATTCTTACAAACGATTATTCTCCACGTGTTCGATATAAAAATTTGCAGAAACTATTGTATTGCTAATTTTCTTACAGGTGCAGGGGGAATGTGATAGGCTTTTAGCCACAGTCAAATCTTTTAAGAGCTCGTTGCTATGTGGAGCATCCCATTCTCTTTGCATAGCCAGGACATAAAAAAATAATAATAAATTCCCATTTGAGAAAAAGTACAAGTGTTGAAAAATTCAAACAAATAACCAGGAATATCTCGGAAATGGTTCACTCCACCAAAAATCGTACATGACAAATTGTGTTTTAACGAGATCTACATTTTCGTGTAGTAAAATCTTGTTTATCTCTTACGGTTTACCGGTTATGCAAAATTCGCTTTTGGGAACATTCCCAGAAAATTCGAGATATACATTTCATTTGCCATAAAAATATCTTAAACATATGATATTTTAATCAAAATCTTTAGAGCCATTTTTGAGAAAATCAAAGTTTTAGAAAAATGTTCCATGTAAAGGGTAGTCTGGGGTGGGGAATTTTCTTGAAAATCTTCGTGTCGCATATTTGAAAGCTACTGAACCGAAATACCAAGTTTGGTATGTATCCGACCTTTTGTTTTTGAGTTATGCTGTTCACAGACACACACAGGGACCTTTTTCTAATTTTTTTTATTCATGGAGCCTCAAAACATGTAAGGATTTCCGGCGAAATCTCCATATCGAATTTTTGGGTGGAATGCAATACTTCCCCTACTTGCTATACGTAGTAGAGAAAGTTACCAAAATAAGGGGACTACAAGGAGGGTATTTCAACACGAATACTCGCCCAATATGTGGAAATTCAGATTCTATGGAGAGGTGTGAATAGGGGGTAGTTGTAAACATTTTCAATAAAAACAGAAAAGGTTTATTATAGAGGTAGAAAAATATTTAGTAAAGGCATGAGAGGAATAGTTTAACATTGTATAAAATGAAATGGCGAACCAGTTGACAAACTTGCCACCAGACAAACAAGGTCAGCGAGAGGGGCTTTATGACCAACTGGGGAATGTAGGAAAGAGCATCAAGTTAATCTTCAGCGGGTTAGCCGGATGTGGGTTAAAAGCAGGTTAGAAAGTGCTTGGTGCCAGCACGCGAGCGGATTGACACCTGACTGGTTATTGTTTTAGGGCTATAGCATAATAAGTTAGAACAACATTTTTGTCTGTGATTTTTCCGTAGAATATTATTCTGTAAAGTTAATGTTATAATAATTCATGGACACATTTAAGCGTAATCCCTGTATTTGCTCATTGCAGGAACTTATATACATGTGCTGAGTTTCTTTTTAGTAGTGTTTTATGCCTCTTCTTATTACATGTGGCACTACAGGCGGTGGACACTGATGTTAAATGAAATGATAAATTGGTATAGAAAGGCCTAAGTTTAGGGTATATCTCTCCGGCATTCCATTCAGTGTGAACGAGGGAAACCTGGGGAAAAAATCTGATGGGGAGAACGATCCTGGGGTATTTGAACCACGGAACTTCCGTTCTCGAGCCCATGCTTAACGACCTAGGACACCCGTGTGGGTATGTGCTGAGTGAAGCGTCTTCCTGTCACTCTCTAGGATCGGTGTGGTTAGGAATCTATCTCTCGAAATCCCACTTGATCTTCACTTTTGTTTCAGGTACTTCTAATTTAGATTTAGGCTTCGAACTGAAATCTTAACAGTACCAAAGCTGACGATGCTGTGTAACTATGCTCAGGAGGTCAAAATTATGATTAAGTTTTTATAAACTAGATGTCACAAGTATATTTGTACCATTTCACGTTATAAAGGATGAAATACACAAGCAGCCCTTTGCAAGCCCCAAATCACAATATGAAATGCTTCACTTTCTTCCCCTTGGTTACGTTTTCAGATAATTGATGAAAAAGCATTTCAATTCACAACTGCTAAAACTAAGAAGAATAGACCTTGTCTTTCTTTACATTCAACCATTAAACTAAGAACGACGAAAAATTGCTGTAAAAATAAAAAGTCAAAGATTCTATACTAAACGATCTCGATGTATTACTGCGTTTGGCTTTTATATTGTGGTTTTAACTCAAAGTAATCCTTATTTTCAGAATCAGCGCTGATTTTGCTGTTAATGCACAATAAAGTTGTGATACTTCAATATATGAGAGATTATTTGGTCTTAATTGGATGCTGTTTGTTCTTTTATATCCTCACTGTTTTATCTGAAACCTCTTTCTTCAAGTAATATGACCTTATCTCTTTGTATACACTTTTAAACTATAAACTTCTCCGGGAAACCGCAAATCCGGTGCTTGCGGTCTACATCCATCCTCAAAGGGATGTGTTTTATTATCACAGAAAACACTGTGGAATAGTACTTTATAAAACAAATCTATGTATATTTTTCTTGAGTACAGAGTTTTAGGAATAGGTATAGTTTTCTTTCATAAGTGTTAAATAGGCTACAAATTTCTACTTATACTTACAATGAAGCAAGAATCTTGCCCACATTTGTGATGTGGAGGTAGCGTATCTGGCTCACATTCAAGAGGTTTTGAATTCGAGTCTCAGTTACGGTGAGTTACCCGGATAAGGTTCTTTACCATTATTTTCTCTTATCCTGATAAGTTGTATGTCGGATATCTTTAAGCTCAATAGATCCCAGACTTACTTGAGCATCATTTCACCAATTTCATTTTCATCATCAATATGACCTACTCGGTTAAAGGACGTTAATAATACAGAATGGCTGTATGTCTTCATGTGGTTATGCTCGCCTGTATTTCGCGGGTGCAGCTGTCTTGTCTGTGTCTGCATCCGTCTTTTGTCCGCACATTGTCAGAGAAAATGGCGGAAGCGAGACGAAAGAAGATTTCGAACGACGCCTTGAATTCTCTGATATAGGCTGGAGATACTGGAAGATGATCTTGAATTAGAGCAACAAGTTGTTTGGTTCGACGAGGTTAAATTTCATGTGTCGGGTTCTGTTAACAGATATAACTGTGTTTACTGGCGACGTGAAAACCCAAATGTTACTGTTCAACACGATCAACTATCTCCAGAAGTGATGGTGTGGGCAGGAGTGACATAAAACCAAACTAAACTCCTCTCGCAACAGCCCGTTTCCGGGCCAAGGCCTGCCGCCCGGCCGCTGCGTCCCCCACCTCTGTCCAAACAGGCGTCATGAGTGCGGTGCAGTACTAGAAGATGGGACGTGGTCAGCGCCCCGGAACCCTCCCGACCGGTATATGCGGCCTCCTTAACCTCGAGACGCTAATTTTCATCAAGTAGCTCCTCAACTGGCCCTTCAGGGACATAACGAGGCTAAGTGCACCCCGGGTCAGTCTCCTAGCGGAAGAAAATCCCCACGCCGGTACCGGAAATCGAATCTGGGTCTCCCGCTTGCTAAGCAGCTGCGCTACCACTGCGCTAGGAGACGACCACAAGTGACCAGGGCGAAATTTGACCTTTTTGTTTTCAATGTGAATGTCACTGGAGAAAGCACCTGAATCTGCTACGGAACAACGTTGGTCCTCCCTTACAGCCACAGGATGACTTTGAAGATATGTGGTGACAGCAAGATGGAGCTCCGCCGCATTACGCTCTGATATAACGAGAATGTCTTGATGAGTGATTTCCAAGAATGTGGATTGGACGTCGGGGTCCTATTGAATGCCCCTCCAAAATTAAATTGAGTTTTATTTATGGACGCTCTTTAACTGCTTCTTAGCGTCCCATTCTGTACTGGGCGTGAAAGACCGGAAATTTTGCTCAGCTTGAGGTTCTTTTATGTGCCGTAAATCTACGACACGGGACCACCGCCTTTACTCCCCTTCCGAAGGAAGCCATGCTAAGAGTTTTTACCCCGAAAAAGTCGATCGCCCTCCACCGGTTTCAAACCGCGGCCTTGGGAACTAGAGGCTATCATGGTACCACTAGACCACGGAGGACGACAAATGGCCCCCAAGATCTTCCAACCCAACTCCTCCATATGTTTTTCTTTTAAAGAATAGCGTTTACAAACATACCACCCGTTGACTTCAATGGAGCCCAAATTGATCACTATGTAGAAAGTCGATAAACAAAAAGTTTGCATATTAGTCGCAGATTCCTTAGTATTAATAAAGTGAGTGTTAATGTTTTGTATAGCATTTTATTTCTCATCAAACATTTACCCCTTACTTCGCGGCCACCCAATAATATACCGTGACGCTACGTCCCATTTTAGGCTGGGCCTACCAACCTGACTGCCGGCCTCACGCTCACTTACGCACGGCAAAGGTGGACAATCATGCAGCGGATACGGAGAGGAGATGTGGCCAGCATCACGCGGCCAGCATCACCCACCCCAACCGAAATGTTAGCTTTCTGGCCGAGTTCGCTGCCTATCTAAGCTCCTCAATTTTCTCACGATGCTGATTGGACAGCCGGGATCAAATATCTTCCACCGGGAACCAGAGGTCCATAATCTAGCCCAGCGAGACATGCTCCGCTCCTAGTCCTATCCTACTAATGTTATTGTTTTTATAAAATACAAGTGAATGATTACAGAAATAATCCATAAGGTACGACATTAATAGAAGGGTCTTTATACTGCGCAACTTTGCAGCGGTATCGAAGCTATTTTAACCATTCTTATTACACAATATATCGCCATTTGTCATCAAAGATTACAAAAGCAGCAATTGCTGGAGCAGCATCTTAAATTATTTTAAAACAAAGATTAATATTCCACAGTAATGCACTAACCTATAGTAAATTTAAAATTAAAAATCCTTATTGTAGTTTATTTTATCGGATCAAGAACTGAATATTGAAATGAACACAATGTACGAATGTTAGCAAACAAGGATATACTGATTCTTAACGTTTAAAAAAACTATTCAAAGAAAATTAAACAAAATTAACTATTCCAATAATTAGGAACAATTAGGCTCCAGAAAAGTATGCTGTTTCTGATCCAATGCCGCGAAGTTCAAGAAAATATAGTCTACACAGCGTTAATAATTTTACGCAATATTAAAAGTCTCACCTTACGCAATGATAACAGTATGTAACGTTGCACCTTAATAACTACCATAGATAAAATAATGCATAGGGCAGTTTTCACTGATCTTTAAGGAGTTAAATTGTGCTTTAGAAGCGTTGTAACATTTCGATAAAATATTCGTGTTCTTGGAAAATTTTAATGTATAGAACTTAAAATACCAAACCGTACAAATTCAGCAACATTCAGTTCCCTTCCTGTATTATAAAGTTAGCAATAGGATTTCTTACATACTGCTTACCTATGGCATTGAAAGTATTGCATTATTCAAGTAAAAATTCTATATCCATACCTCACTGCACGTTCTAAGATGCAATAACTTTTTAAAAATCCGACTCATCTGTCAGTCGACCTGTGTGTGTCTATTTGTGAACAATATAACTAAAAGACGAAAATTCGGATAAATATCAAATTTGATAGTTAAGCCTTTTAAGAATGTAAGTTGAAACTTTTCAGAAAATTTCAATCTAAATGGAAATGCTTACGTCCTTTTTTTCATTTCCAGGGATTTAGATTAAAATGAAATCTCGTATATTTGATAATTTAGTAGGATGAATAGAAAATACATCTTGCTAGACAAAAGCTGATTTTAGAAAAACGGCATGCTATTGCAATTTATAAATTAATAGTTATCTTTGTTTGGCGTTTTCCTTTTTTCATTCTTAAAGTAGTGAACTTCGACACGTTTCTGTTTAGCTCTGACTAGTAAATAACCGATTTTAAACAGATGAATGTTTTCTTAACTTACAAAATGGATATTATCATAATGCTATATAATTGATTAACGAATAGTAGACAGAAAGTAAACTTTCTGTAAACACTTTTTGTAGTAAAAAGTGGAAATAAATTTTATTGATAGAGTAAATGTTCTCTTAGATTCTGGCCCAAATTACGCAAGAAATTATTACCAGGCGGCGAAATGATTTTTTCCGGAACTAGGGTTAAAGCGGCGAGGAAAAGCTTGCTCAAGGACCCTTTGCCGATGTACAACTAAACCAGGGTCCGTTAGATCACGCGCCAGAGATGGACGTTGATACTACTGCATATCTTCTCAATAGAGACAATTATGTAAAATAGTATGAAGCGGGGTCTGAATTGATTCGAGGTTCTCGTTTCTAGAACACGCCTATGTGTCCACCTGAAATATTCTTTTATTTCTGCCAGGTGGATACTGGCCAATGTGTGCACAGCAAAAACAAGTGTCTCACACATTATTAATATTCAAAACTGTAGGGTCCATTAGCCAATAACGGCTCCTAGTATACCCACTGAAACAGTGGTTTAAAATATCGAAACTTGGGTTTCTTTCCAAGTGTACAAGTATGGAAATGTTCAGTACAGAATCGAAACTGTCGTATAAAAATAAAAGAAAAAATAGACGCATTTTTCGAAAAGATCTATATGTGCGAGTGTTTGTCTGTAAACAGCATAGGTAAGTCATAAACGAAATGTCGGTTATATATCAAACTTGGTATTTTAAATTCAGTGTCTTCCAAGAATGCGACATGAAGATTTTCGAGAAAATACCCTCACCCCAAGTTACCTTTGCACGGAAAAATGTTCATTTTTTATCTTCTCAAAAATAGCTCTAACGATTTTGAACAACATACCATATTGTAACAAATGAGAACACCAGTTACAGGAAAACACACTTTATTTGACACTGTCACTCAGCATAGCACAAACGTTACACTTGAGCCACTTTGGCACACACTCGGATCACAACACAACTGAACTGCTAAGTCACAACTCACAGCTAAACTGCACTGTCTACTTGTTACCTCGTCACTTCTAACAGAACTAACTCAACTGAACTCTGGACATGAATAGACCCCTTACATAGGTCTCGCATACAAACGGAACTTTCTAGGACAGGAACTTACCAAAACATGCCGACACGAAGGTTCCAGAACAGGTATGTGACACATAAAGGGGTTTTTATTCCACACTGCGTATTATTATTGTTCCGACGACTGGCCGAAGTCCCTCACCCAAGTGCCATGCCGGGAGGCACTTGCCGACGGCCCGCAAGTATGGCGGCGCGCGCAGTCAATATATGTTTAAAATGAGAAGAGTGTTAACCAATTTAAGGGCATTATTTGACGAAGAAATTTGCGTATGCAGCCATTGATTCTAAATAAAAAAGTACTGAAGTTTTTGGTGAAGCTTAAATCCACTGCACTATAATAAGTTATTTGCATGAAAAATCAAAAGTACAACTTGGATTTTAGGAAATAGCCTATGAAATCCTCTTCTTTCTGATGAACTTTGCATAACTAGAAACCACAAAAGATAGACAAAATCTTATTATACAAAAAGTTTAGATCTCGTTAAAGTACATAATTTATGTCAAAACTTTCCCGTGCCGTTAACCATTCCCGAGATACTCTTTACAATTGGTCTTCAATATTCAAATATTTATAACTTTTTGCTAGCGACAATTTGCTATCTGCTTCTTTTGTGTTATATAAAGATAATGGAATTTCAAAGCTAACATACAGCGGCCCACTTTTTAAATAGCGTATTATTATTGGTAGTTGATATTACATGGGATGTACTTTATATTAAAATTATAATGAGACAAAATTTGTGTGTTAGTATTGTGTGTGCGCGTGATCGTGTGTTAGGATAACCTCAGAAACCATTCAACTGATTTGGATAATTATTTTATCATTGAAAACCCTTCTTCATCTCGATGGAAATGAGCTACAAGACAGTTTATAATTTAAACGCTAAATAAGTAACAGACTAAAAGGATTTTCAGTGCCTGGATATTAACATGTAAATGTTCAAGCCATAAAATAACTGCTTGAGAAGAGGGCCTTTACTTTTCTTCGAGAATTCCATGGAGTTAAACTAGTTACTTCACAGAAACTGCATTTGAAGTAAGACAAAATACGCGAGTATTTCATTCCATAGATCTACATAGAGGGCTATGATTTAGCAACTGAGAAAATAAAAGAGACAGCAAATTAACAGACAGTCGAATCTACTTATAACGGTATCAGATGTTGCAGTACTGCTGTATTTTCTCTGCATGTAATCGAGTTCATTACTACTGTAGGCTAAATCTATATTAATATTATAAAGAGAGAAAATGTGTATGTGTATGTTTTCTTTGTATATGTAGCGGAATCTCAAAAACCACTCAACCTTTTTGACAATTCCTTCACCGCTGAAAAGCCCAATTCGTTTTGACGGGCATGGAGCTATAACACCATTTCATAAATTATTAAAGCATTAAAAAGTTTTTACAAAGCCCTTGTACTTGAATACAAACACACTGTGGTTATAAAAGAACATGCTTGCGAAGACCTGACTTGTAGTTGAGAATGATATGAGTAGGAAAAGCGCTATTACTCCACAGAATATAAATAGTTGCTGCTCTGCACAGAGTATAAAAACAAAGGCAGGTCATATCGCTCTCCGTGGTCTAGGGGTTCTAGTTCTAGTTTAAAAAAAAGGTGGGTTTTATTCCCAAGCACTGCAACTTTAAAAATCTATTGCGCATCCCCCCTTTCATCAGTTAGGTAGTGTGTTACTCGTTATGAACTTAACCAGGCTGCTAACTGAGGCTTTCGATAGTTCATCTATCTTTGGAAAGTGATTGCCAAAAATTCTTGCTCTTTGATTCGCAAGAGCAGGGCAATCAATAGCAGATGAGTAACAGTCTCATCTCCTTTTAGGCATCTACTACAGATAGGGTTGTTAAACAACCCCGTTCTGTATACATTAAACTTTAGGACACAGTGTCCTGTAATGAATCCTGATGCCCATGCAAGCCTTCTTCTACTAAGACCGCGCAGGTACTTTGCCCGGCTGTTACCCAGGTCTGTAATAAACAACTTGGAATGTCTGCAACCCTCAATGGAGTTCCAGTAGTTCTTGTGTTCTGCTTGAGCCCAGCACTTAATACCCTGTTTCAATGGTCTGTAGGATACCCCCAGTACAGTCTCCGGACCCAAAAATGGGATTTCGCTGTCAATCTTGGCTGCTTCATCTGCTTTCTCATAGCCTGGTATACCTGTGTGTCCTGGCACCCACATAAGTTGAACCTTATTGTGTTCATCCAGTATTATTAAGGATTCCGGCATTCTGAGACGAACTTTGATTTTATTGATGGTGATTCAAGTGCTTTAAGAGCAGCTTGACTGTATGAGAGGATAAGAACACTTCTATTCTTATATCTCCTTTTAATTCTTTCCATGACAATGGCTAGGATTGTATAAACCTCAACCTGGAAGACTTTAGCTAAGGTACCCAGACTATATGAAATCTTGGTGCCATTACCGTAAAGCCCAGCCTCCGTTCCTGATTTGGTTCTAGAACCATCAGTATACCACATTGGGCCTTTGTTATTATGAGGTTTTACCGGTCTTTCCCATTCACTCCGCTGTGGATAGGAGATCGTAAATTTCAATTCAAACTTGAATCTTGGTTCAAGAATGTCAGTCCTCATGTTGAGTATCCGTTGTACATTCTTGTCCCAAGGAAGCTTGAGATGATTAATATGTTCAGTATTAGACACTTTGGTTTGGCGACAAATACGGTGATACGCGATCATGGCTGCTGCTTTCATCCATATGTGGAGAGGTGTGAGCCCAATCAGCATCTCCATTGCCGCAGTTGGAGTAGTTTAGGAGTACCATGCTAGCCTAGCCTCTAGTTCCCGACTTCGCGGGTTCAAATCCGGCGGAGGGCGATGATTTTTTTCGGACGTAAAAATCCTTAAGTCTCGTGTCGTAGATTTACGACATGTAAAGAAACCTCAAGCCTGATAAAGAGGCCTCTGAGCAAACTTTTACGGTCTTTCGCGCACAATGTAGAATGGGACGCAAGGGCCATAATAGTTAAAGAGCGTCCGTAAATAAAACTCAATTTTAAAGGAGGGTTACATTTTATTGCAAGACTAATACATAGGTGGCTATTATGCGACACTTCAGCAAACAGAAAACAAGAGTTTAAAAAGCGATAATCGACCCTATGTTATATTTGTTTCTCTAATTGCGATTTATCAAATACTACAGATGTGTGTGCAATGAAACAGTCTCAAAACCTCTGAACGACCTTTATTCTAACTCTATATATGTATGCACCGAGTTTCTAGATGCCAAAACCTTCTAGTAACCCTCATGTAACAAAGTTTTCCTTTATTTTCTTTGTATTAATGTTGTAATCAAGTTCGTCAGCAGGTCATTCTAAATAACTGTATAAAGAGAGAAAACTGCTAACATTAGTAATCAGTGAAGCGTTATTTATATTAAATGAGATTATTTTTCTCGATGGTCGCAGACTATGTCTTTTCCAAAGAAGTTAACTTGGTGACCTGGGAGTGTAGAGTCTTATTTCGTTATACTTTATGTTAAGGGTTTCAGCATTATGTGAAAACGATGCAGCTTTTATGGTATTAAATAACTACGGGACCGAAAATAAGGTTCAAAGGTTTGAAATTTAACCTACTATAATTATCTAGAGCGGCGCCATGGCCGAGTGGTTAGATCTCTCGGCTTTCACCAAGGCGGCATGGGTTCAAACCCAGAGGCCCGCATGTGGGATTCGTGGTGGAAGAAGTCGCGCCTAGGCGGGTTTTCTCCGGGTTCTGCCATTCACTCCAACAATTGCTCCATCCTTTCCTTTCATCCATTTTGGCTTCATTTCATATCACTGTCTTTCTCACTCTTATACCTGACTACTGGCCGATCCTCCGTTCCGAGTTCATCATTTTCTGATTCAATGTTCGTCTGCTCCTCAAAAGCCTCTGACCCCAGGTGCGGTTGTAAGTCTTAGGGCATGTAAGCCCTTCATAGGAGGACGGTAAGCCGACTAAGTAAGTAATACCTATCTAAAAGTTACTCGACCATCCCGACCGAGGATTCTTCCTCAGCCAAAGGAGGGAAGGGGTATGTATAGGCTATGCATAATTTCCAGAACTTGGAAGACTGTCGAGGAGAGGTTAAGGAAGTGGTCGTTCCGCCGATGTTTCACCTCCCTTTTGCGTGAATACCAGAGGATTTTTAATCCGTTATTTGTACTATTCGGGACTGTGCAGTCACAACTATAAGAGGTGAAGGGGAGGATTCATATAAAGTTTAATACTTTCATAAAGAAAGGGGAGGTAAATGAATATAATTAATTCATTATTGGAGTTTAAAAGGTTAACGTATGCAATATCGGGTAAGCCAGCTAGAAATTATGCAAAGAGCCAGATTCATGCACCGCCGCTAACAATATTGATTTGTTATTGATTTTTGTGAAAAGAAATTGCAAAAGCTGCACACATAAAAACAGCAAATTTTATTCGATTAAAAGAATAATGTTAACAGGGCAACGTAAATAAAATCACTGTTTAATTTTGTTCTTATTTATGTATAGAGAGAAAGTGTGCGTATTTGGTGTATAGTACCGTAGTAGGTACCTAATGTTGCAAATTCATTTGAATTGGTCTTTCAGTTATATATCACACATATGGACGACAAATTCCTTATCTCAGCGTTATTTCTGTCACTGTTTAGTTAGGTATCTAGGTATTGTTTCTACGATTCCTGATATTCACATTCTAAATAACAAAACGCAACCGTGCAACGCTGGGTAAAAGTATTACATAATACTAGCGCATTCCATACTATAGTATGAAAGGGGATATACCACATACACACATACACACATATATACATATATATACATAGACATATAAATCAATATTAAAAAAATTGTACATAATAATACAATTCACCAAGAAATATGTTAGAATATTTAACAACCAAGAATTGTATAAAAGTAGATAAGTACGGAATAGGCGAGCTAGCTAATTCTAGGTAGAGCCCACCTATCGCCAGGTTAATGATCAGGGAACTGGTAGCAGTAAGGAGAAAGAGACAGATAGAAAAAGGAAAGAGGCAGAGATATTGCATCTGCTTCCTGACACGTCACGGGTCGTGTATGCGAAATCTTTTGGAGCAAAGTATTTCCATACCTAATAAGGTAACGCTGTCTGAGGACCAATTAGAAATGTTACATTTTTAGGTGCGGAGGTAAGCCGTCACCAAGCTTAGGTATAAAAAGGGGAAGAAAGCCCCAGATTTTCACTCTCTTATAGAATCTCGTCGACACAACGTGATACTCTCTGGACGACGGATTCACGTGTGTGCATATGTGTGGGAAGACGTGTGCGGTTAGTTTAGGCTCCTAATTTATTATAATGGTAGGAATTGTTATAATTTGTAAAGCTAGCCGTCTATAAATATTTATTGGAATTTTAAGGGAAATGCAGTGTATTTTAATTTGCCTCACTACGAAAACCCTGAGACCTGTGAAATTAGCTAGATAGGTAATGGTTAGGAATGGAGAATACAGCAGCCGACGAGCAGCGATAGCCGGAGACAACAACACTGCAGCAGAGGAACAACGTTACCCAGCTACAAATGATGCACAACGCTTTCCTGCCACAAGTACTAGCTTAGTTCTGTGTCCATTGGCTGCTTTATTTACGAGGCATTGCAGGGTCCTAAATCCGTGCGTGCGAATCGGTAATGAATTTAATTCATGCAGTTATGGTACGGTTAACAATGGGAATATTATTTACGAATAAATTTACATTTTAAGCAAACTATAACAGGTTTATTCTTGCTAAATATCTTAAATTAGTCTCCATCGTGCTAATTATGTACTTTAACAAACTGCCAAAAGCAATAATAAATAGACATCGGATTTGTATTCACTAAAAGTATGTTAAATATGCACATATTTATTCATTCAAAATATTTAAAATGCATTATATAATTTCGAAAATATGTACTAACCATGCACTAAAAGTTGTTAACTTTAATCTCATCCTTTTTGGCACTTACAATGTATATTCTTTTTAAAATATCATTCCAATCGTTATAATTTGATTTGGAGTATATAATGAACACTTTCTCCAAATGCTCAGGTGTAAATTTATGACGTTTATTGGTTAACATCGTCCACAAATATTGGGCAAAATTTGAAAGCACTTACTAACTCTGGGGTTCAGGAAGCGCTGATGTTTCACCTTGAAGATAACTAATTATCCAAAGAGCAAAAATAGTTTGAATGTCAGGATTTTCCCCTAAAAGACAGCACAATTTGGCGCTTAGTTTTTTTTATGAATTTTAAAGTTTACTCTGAACCTCGTTGAGAAACGATACATGTCTCTCTATAGTTTATTACTTTGTCGTTAAGGTTTTGAATTATTAATTATAAAATTTAAAATGTTTAAGTTAATGTATTATATGCTTGATGTAAGCGAAAATGTTGAAACATGCAAAAATATGAGATTTACATTAAACTGAACTAACTCATTTTTCATTTTCTTTCGTCCTCCAGTTACACAAGTATAAATATAATATAATCCGCACCTTTCAGAAAGTTAAAGATATCCGTTTTTGTTTAATATATGATTCAAACTTATTTCATTTTATTCAAAATAGTAAAGCAATTTTTTGAAAAAATAAAGTAAACTGACACGGCATAATAATTTCTCTGAAAAATCCTGTTTTGTTTACCTCAAAGATTAACTTCAATGCTTAGGGTGGTATTGCACAAATGTTCATTTGTTATTACTACTACTACAAGAAACTTGAATAACATTTGAATAATCCAAACATGCATTGGACTTCTCTCGCCGATTCATATTATTTCGCGGCGAAACCTTCATTTACCCCAGCATATCTTGCAGTGAGGCTTCCCCCTTTTTTAATTTTAAAAATCTGCCTGACAGTACACGTGACCATAAAGATCCAGAATATATGAAATGAATAAAAAAGAATGATTAAAGGAGAATAAATAGAAACATCGAAGCTTAACTAAATAATTGCATCTAAGTAATTAATCAGAAACAATTGCATCTAAATTGTACAACAATATTATAAATAAAATTCCGAAATTCTACGTTAATTCACACTGGAAGCGCGTAAGCTAAAGTTGAAAAGTGTATCAGGTTTGAAGAATTAAACACGAAGGCTCGAATTGCAGATTTTGGCTATCCGTGCCGATGCTCTAAGCCGAGCTACCGTGACGAAACCCTCAAACTTGCCTCATGATTTCAAAGCGATTCAGTTTTCTCCCTTCGCATATTAACTGCCAATGTAAAAGAACAATCAAGGGGAGACCAAACGGCGAAAATTGCCTAAAATGGCATATTTAGGTTTTTCTGCAGTCTTATAAATTGGATTTCATCTTTAATTTGATATTAGTTTTATCACTGTAGGCGCAATAGTTGCATTTCAAATATAATTGTAAAAAAATGGTACATCATCTGGCATTTTGTACTATGAATTCTACACCACTTCACGGAAGAAGAAAATAATAAATCCTACACACCTTGGAGTAGAGAAGTAAAATTTAGCCCGCCTTTTAGAAAACGTTTTTCTGTACAATTTGGTACTACTATTGAATATGGCAGCTTCTGTATGCTCAAGACTTACGGTTTCTTTCTTTGAAAATATGTGCGAGTTTATTTTCCCCATTTTTGCCGTGAACAGTTTTTTCGGTCAATCACATTTTTTAGTATAAATGATGATTAGGACGATAAAAACAACCTCTAAGTTCTGGTGTAGATATACTTTGGTATTAATGACATGTTTACTTGTTTATAAAAAATAATTCCTGATAAATTCTAATCAAATGATAATAAAATTAAGAAAATAGTCCTGCCTTGCTTAATAATAATCAAACTTATTGCATAAAGCAAAAGAGTGAGCTTAGAAGGCATTCATCTAAAAGTGTAAAAATTTCATTCTGGCATTTTAAATAGTTTCTGAGATAATGTGTCATAAATTTAGCAAATTTAACATTGACAGGATAGGGTTTTTAATCTCCCCTTAATAATTTAATGAAATAGAAGCCGGAATTAAAAGTATATATAGCACTGTTAAGTCCCTTTTAAGGCACTGTATCTCGTAGGAATTTACTACCGTTGAAGAATCGCCAAGATATACGAATTAGATGCTCATTTAGGAGTTTCCTCACGGTTGCTCAGCAGTAGAGCATCATCTCGGAAAGCTAAAATCCATGATTTCGTTTCGGGTATCGCAATTCATTTTTATTTTTTCTACGGCATACATAGTAGGTATAGGAAGTAACTTCGACACCGAGATTTCTCTGGAAATACTTGTTTGAGAACCCCTGAATCCAAAAAGAGCATTTTTAGAAAAAGGTTTATATGTGTGTCTATGCACAGCACCATTCAAAAACGAAAACTCGGATCTACACCAAACTTGGTGTTTAAGTTCATACCTTCCAAAGATGCAACACAAAGGTTGCAGGCGGTAAAGTCTGTGGCCCAGGTTCAAATCCTTTGGGCCGAGCAATCTGTCTGAGGTTTTTTCGTGGTTTTCCTCAGTCGCCAAGGTAAATGCCGGATTGGATATTTAATACCACGACCCAAAGTTCCATCTTAAGTCTAAAACAATAGTAAAATGAAAAATAAGTGGTAATAGCGAATGCTATGCCATCTATCTACAGACAATGTAAGCAGTTAGACTGGAAGGCACCCTAATGCCATCTGCACAGCATGAAGCAGGGGTTACAGGGATGAGAACTAGAAGGCCAACTGTCCATCACATATCGTTCTAAGAGATATCCACCAACAGATCCGTCAAGATATGACCAAGGAGTTAAAGCGACGTAAAATAAAAAAGAATAATAAAAAAAATTCAAGAAATCCCCCACCCCAGATTACCCTTCACATGGAAGATTTTTCGAAACTTTTGATTTTCTAAAAAAAATGGCTAATGATTTTGATTAAAATACACTATAAAAGGTATTTACATGACAAATAAAATGTACATCTTGAATTTTCTGGGAATAACTTCTGAAATCCTCTTTATTCGTAAAGAAATTTATATAATTTTGCATGACTGGTAAATGTTAAAGCGATAGACGAAAACGTACTACAAGTCCTGTCAATTTTCAGCTGTTTCTCGCGATGTCGTGGAAGGAGTTTGGAATTTTAAGGTCAGTATTCCCTTATGTGTAATTCAGCTATTTCCGGAAAGGTTTATCTCGATTAAAATGAAGTAGACAGGAAAATAAATTTTCGTAAGAATAATTTGTTTTCCACTAATAAGCGATACAGGTAGAAAAAGTCACGTGTATCTAACACATGGGATTTTTAAAGACCTGTTTAAGCTTTTGTTTTAGCCAAAACATGTCCATTGTGTAAGGCCAGACATCATCATCATCATTTGATGACAACTTTTAGTTCTCGTAAGGCAGCATTCTGAACCCGAAAAGCGTATCCATTCACAGCATAAGGCAGTTTTCACGTCTTCGACTTGATAAGTCTGACGAAACCTAGACGAACGGTGTCCAAAGGGCAAGAGCCACACGTTTCATTTTCACTGACAGAGAGGAGAGTTAGAAGAACGTGTGGGAAGTCTGGGCAAAAATAACAGCACAAGTCATATGCAGACATATGAAGTTGACGTCACGTTTCCGTTCCGTGACGCGTTGGAAGCAGGCTCGTGCTATTTCCGGAACCGTTTGTCAGCCGTCACATTTTTCTCCAAGCATTTTGCATAACCATCTTTCGGTTTGAGTTAAGGTTAAGAATATTCAACACATCTGGAAAATACAATGATGTTATGAAGCCTTTAGCTTTATGTTAGCAGGATAGCACAGGCGGCAACGTCTGTGGCCCGCATTCGGGAGGTTAGGTTCGATCCCCGCGGCCGACCTTCCTGACCCATGAGTTTTTGCGGGGGTTTCCCCGCGTCGCTAAGGCGAATGCTGGGAAGGATCATTAATTCCCCGAATTTCCTCTCCCTCTGTTTCATCTCCATTCGCATTTCACTTCACCTTTCATCCACTTGGTTTCTTTCAGAATTGCAAGTGTCGGCGGGAGGTCTCGGCGTGTACAGGGGAAAAAGATGCTCTGTGAAAACCTTCGGTCCCCGGATTGGGGGAAGTCTCTGAGTCCCGGGTCCCCCAAGGTATGTGCAAGCCCCTCAGTGGAGTTTAAATCTGAAAATGATAGGGACCCTGCCCCCATGTCCTCTCACTCATCCCTTATTCCGGGGGCATAGGCACAAAAGATCTGCTTAGGTCGAGGTGCTAAGTCCCCTCCGCTTAGAATCTTAATCCTAATCCTTTAAGTTCCAAGCAACGTTTCAAAATAATGTTTATATACTGTAATATTTAATTTCCATAATCATAACTTCATTTCGATACCGTGATGCACACATTGTTTCCGGAAATTACGGAAACAATGTAAATAATTACTTAATCCTTACGAACCTGGGCCCACAATAGGTACATATGTACTGTGTTGTGAGGTGCTAAATTGGAAATGTAATCCATAGGTCGACAATCGCGATACATCGACTGCCGTATGCAGACGTCGGGTATAGCAGGTTATTATTGGAGAGCTGTGTGGCGGTGCTTGATACAAGCTTTGTGTTATCATTATCAACCAAGAGGTGCCCCACCAACCTGTTACTTGTTTCAGTTCCAATCGCCAATAAGCCTGTTAACTTTGTGGAATGTTGACATTGCTCCTGTCGAATTGCTGAGCCGATCATGGTTTGTAACATTCAACATTTGAATAGTACTTCGAAATTTCTTTCAGTTTGTTTTTCATTGTATGTGCGTACAATGCGTTGTGGATAGTAACTTATTATGTCACTATCAGTGCCTTACTCTTATGCTATTCAATTAAACAAAATGATATGTTACACTCACATGACTTTCTCTACTCTTGTACAAACTATTTTTACAAACGCTTATTCTCAATATGCTTCATGTTAATCGAGATGTTAATCTTACTGCTAATTTTCTTGTAGGTGCAAGGGGAATTTGTAGGCTTTAAGCGATAGACAAATATTTTAAGAGCTGTTTGCTATGTGGAGTATTTCATTCTCTTTGCATTACCAGGACAAAAACAAAACGAATAACGAATTCCCATTTGAGAAAAAGTATAAGTATTGGAAAATTTAAGGGAATACTAAGCAATATCTCGAAAATGGTTCACTCAACAGAAAAACTGTATATGACAAATTGTGTATTTTAACGCGATATACATTTTTTGTGTAGTAAAATTTTGTCTATCTCTAATGGTTTACCAGTTATGCAAAAGTCGTTCACAATGAAGAATACTTTTGGAGACATTCCCAGGAAATTCGAGATATACATTTTATTAGTCATGAAATTATCTTAAATATATGATATTTTATTCAAAATCGTTAGAGCCATTTTTGAGAAAATTAAAATTTTCGAAAAATGTTCCATGTAAAGGGTTATCTGGTGTAGGGGGATTTTCTTGAAAACCTTCGTGTCGCATCTTTGGAAGATACTGAATCTAAATACCAAGTTTGGTGTTTATGTGACTGTTCGTTTCTGAGTTATTCTGTCCACAGACACATACACGGACATGTTTCCAAAAATGCTTTTTTTAGATTCATGGGGCCTCAAAACATATATTTCCGGTGAAATCTCGGTATCGAATTTTTGGGTGGAATACAATACTTCCCCTACTTACTATACATAGCAGAGAAAGTAAAAATATAGGGCCACAATTAAATAACTAAATTAATCGTCTAGATCCAATCATTCACCTTTAAAATATAAGAGGACTATTTCGGAAACACCCTGTGTTACTTCATTCGTAATAATTTGCTCATTGTTACTTTCTCTACTGATAATGTGCTACGAACTAGAGTTTACTTGCTCCTTGACAGGCTACTGGCCCGAGGTATTGGATTGTAAGTCCTACAACCAGGAGGGTAGTCCGAAAAAAAGTTTTCTAAAGAGCAACCTGCATTAGCAGCATTCGGCACATGAATGTTAGGCTGTCACATCTAAGAGTATAAATAATTTTCATTTGCGCATTAATTATTCTGGTACTGTATCTGTAAAAACATCTGATGTCTCAAACTCGCATTACTTTCTCTGCTCTTGTACAAACTATTTTTACAAACATTTATTCTCCAACTACTTCATGTTAATCGAGACAAACATTTGCCACTTAACTTTCTTGTAGGTGCAAGGGGAATTGGTAGGTTTTAAGCGATAGACAAATCTTTTAAAAGCTGGTTGCTATGTGGAGCATTCCATTCTCTTTGTATGTCCAGGACATAAAAAACTAATAACAAATTCCCATTTGAGAAAAAGTATTAGAAAATTCAAGAAATAAGAAAAAATATCTCGTATATGGTTCACTCCACAAAAAAATTATATGACTTAAGTTGTGTGCTTTAACGATCTCCACATTTTTTGTACAGAAACATTTTGTCTATATCTTACGGTTTTCCAGTTATGCAAAAGCCATTCAGAAAGAAGAGAACTTTTGGGGACATTTCCAGAAAATTCAAGATATACATTTTTATTTGTCAACTTAAATATATTATATTTTACTCAAAACCGTTAGAGCCATTTTTGAGCCATGTTCCATCTATAGAGTAGTCTGGAGTGGGGGATTTTCTTGAAAAATCTTCATGTCACATCTTTGAAAGATACTTAACACAAATACCAAGTTTGGTATTTATCCGACTTTTTGTTTTTGAGTTATGATGTTCACAGACACAAACAGGGACCTTTTTCTGAAATGGGTTTTTTTTGTATTCGGTGTGAAATCTCGGTATCGAATGTTTGGGTGGAATGCAATACTCCCCCTACTTACTATATGTAGTAGAGAAACCAAAAATGCAATTATGGGATGCTGGTTAATGAATTGTTTTTACAACGTGATATATCGCTAATGTATGACTTTTTCGTCTCTGTGTATCACATTTAGTATTCTTTGATTTTTAAAACCTGTTGTTGGTTGACATAGGCGTACAGAAATAGCTGGAAAGCGTAAACAAATCAGCAGCCGTCCTTGCCTTCTTAAGATATGCGAAACTGTTATATGAATACGGAAACTATGTGAATGTTAGTGAGTGCAGTGGCGCATAGTTATAGGTACCTATATAAATTAATGCTAATATTGGCGGTGCGGTGTCCTTATTAGGCTCGCGGAGCACGTCAGCTGCGAAATGGCAAACAATTTTTAAAAGACAGGAAAACACCCATGAACATCTATTGTCCTGTTTCTGCAGATGAAAATCATACCATAGTGTACGTCATAAGTAATACGGATCAGCGTGTATACGTGAATGTCGTCAGCTGGGACTTTCTACAGCACACCATCAGATCCCAACCACCTCCAAATCTTTCTTCTCCAGAAGAAATGAAATATAATCGTCAGCCAAATCGACTCAAACGCAGGACACTACAAGATTTAATACTTCTCAGCACAACGTCAAACAGTAATTATTGTTCTGCAAACTGATATTACAACTGAGTGGTGTTTTCTTACTATGTAATATGTTCTTTCCTAGTTCATTCTCTGGCTATCAAGTAAAGAAGGTATTGCATTTCACCCAAAAATTCTATCCGATATTTCACTGTAAATTTGAGACCACCTGAAGCCCCCCCCCAAAAAAATAGAGAACGGTCTGTTTGTATGTGTATGTGTCTGAACAGCGTAACTCAAAAACGAAAATGTCAAATACCAAATGTAATATTTACGTTCAGTATCTCCCAAAGATGCGACGCAAAGA
This sequence comes from Deroplatys truncata, assembly GCA_030765065.1. Lineage (NCBI taxonomy): Eukaryota > Metazoa > Arthropoda > Insecta > Mantodea > Mantidae > Deroplatys > Deroplatys truncata. The sequence goes on along the minus strand of CM060978.1, from coordinate 210,368,455 downwards.
TTTTCAAGAAAATTCCCCTAACCCAAATTACCTTTGCATGGAAGATTTTTTAAAGCTTTTTATCTACTATAAAATGGCTCAAACGATTTGTTTAAAACAACATATATTGAAGATATTTAAATCATAAATAAGATGTATATCTTGAATTTCCTTGGAATAGCCCGTAAAGTACTCTTCATTCGGAAGGAACTTTGTATAATCTTGTAAACAAATGTTAAGGGATAAACGAAAACGTAGCTACTCCATAAAAAAGTTTAGATCTCTTTAAAACATATAAATGATTTCAAATAACTTTTCTATGGCACCAGTCATTTCCGAGATATCCGTCATTAATGGATAGAATTGTTTAATATTTAGCCATTCTTTTAAAAACCTATCAACATTCGGTTGTTTCTCGCGATTCCATGGAAACAGCATGGAATTTTAGGGCTAGAGTATACCGCCCAGTTCTTAAACATTTACTGTTGGTGTTCTCTTTGTATCTGTTACGAAATATGTAATGCAGCTATTTACGGAAGGGTTTATCCGATTAAAATCAAGAGATAGGAAAATAAACTTTCGTAAGAATAATTTGTATACCCACTAATAGGCAAGAGTGGATAGAAAAGTCATGCGAGTGCAACACATCTGTTGAGTGTTCTATCAATCTCATAATGAACAAAAGTGAATGGGAATGAATAGGTGAGTTAGTAACTACTCCACCAATGTTGACCTACTAGTGTAGGTCAAACATTGGTGGAGGTCAACAGTTCTAGGTCAAACTCGACCTCGCTATTTCTGGACGTGCATGTAGAAAAACATCTGATAGTGCAATACGAACTCGGAGTTCTGGCTTGAGATAGTTTGAGTTTAAAGAAGTGGAGCCACAGTTCTCACCAGCAATTGGGATGTCTCGATCGAGATTTTGTCACCAGATGGCAGGACACCGTCCTGTGAGTTTAAGGGAGTAGAAAGGTTGTATCCAGAAAGGTTGTATTGCATGTATGTCTATTGACTTTTTGTACACATGTATAGTAACAGAGAGAATATTCGATACCGATATAACACGGAAACACACGTTCTGAGGTCCCTTAAAAGGCATCTGTATCGTTTGCGAGCGCGCGCGTCTGTGTGTGTGTGTGTGTGTGTGTGTGTGTGTGTGTGTGTGTGTGATTTTATGCAAATAGTCTATGAAGCCTTGTTCATTCTGTAATAATTTTGTAACTCCTAAATATACACAAACCTTACTACTTAAAAATGTATTACGTTAAAATAAAAACAATTTTAGTCAAATAATTATTTGTGGTATTAGACCATTTTTGAGATAGTCTTTATTACTGTATTGCTTAATACAATAATAAAGTATTACTTAATACTTTTTACTTTCTCTACTACTTTACTTTCTCATTTTTTTGTCTTGGATATGAGTAGAGAGCCCTGCGATACGCCGTACTCTTGAATAAAATGACTTGATAATACCGAGCCCACACGTACTTACGTATAGTAAGTAGGGGAAGTATTATATTCCACCCAAAAATTCGATATCGAGATTTCACCGGAAATATATGTTTTGAGACCCCCTGAATCCAAAAAAAGCATTCTTGGAAACATGCCCGTGTATCTGTGTGTGTGTGTGTCTCTGTGTGTGTCTGTATGTCTGTGAACAGCATAACTCAGAAACGAACAGTCGGATAAACACCAAACTTGGTATTTAGGTTCAGTATCTTCCAGAGATGCGACACGAAGGTTTTCAAGAAAATCCCCCACCCCAGATTACACTTTACATGTAACATTTTTCGAACATTTTAATTTTCTCAAAAATGACCAACGATTTTGATTAAAATATCATATGTTTAAGATATTTTCATGAAAAATAAAATTATATCTTGGATTTTCTAGGAATATCTCCAAAAGTATTCTTCATTGTGAACGACTTTTGCATAACTGGTAAACCATAAGAGATAGACAAAATGTTACTACACAAAAAATGTAGATCACGTTAAAATACACAACTTATGTTATATACATTTGTTTTTTTTTTTTGCTGAGTGAACCATTTTCGAGATATTGCTTGATATTCCCTTAAATTTTTCGATACTTATTTTCTCAAATGGAAATTCGTTATTCATTTTTTTGTCTTGGATATGAGTAGAGAGCCCTGCGATACGCCGTACTCTTGAATAAAATGACTTGATAATACCGAGCCCACACGTACCCGAAAGACGCGATCCGTCAAACTCCCGAAGAAATATGGGAAGACGACCGCGTATAGTCCATGCGTGGAGTGTACGTAAAATGCCGCCCCTTCAACAAGTGTCATAAGCTGTCTCCAGGCCAGAAAACACAGCCACTGTTTAACACTTTCTCAGAAATCCTTTCATAATATGCATCAACAGAGATACCAGATGGTTGATGGTAGAGCGATGGCGACGAAACCCGCGCTGAGTTTTCGCCAGAAGGTTCTGAGACGCAAGCCACCATGTCAACCGCCCGTTGATATGCGCTCCATCACCTTGCAAATGCAACTGGTGAGGCAGATAGGGCGGTAGCTGGAAGTTAGTTATCGATCCTTCCCAGGCTTAAGTATAGGGACGATGGCGGCTTCGCGCCAAACTGAAGGGAAAACGCCGTCTTGCCAAATACGGTTATACACCTGTAAGAGAAAGAGTTTACTGTCGGCTGAAAGGTTCTTCAACATCAGGACATGAATGCCGTCCAGCCCAGGAACGGAGTGTCTAGAGAAATGGAGAGCGTGCTCCAGCTCCCTCATTGTGAAAAGTTCATTATAACACTCCTGATTAGGAGACCGAAAACTATAGGTCTCGGAATCCAACTGGTCTTTGAGAGTGCGAAAGCCGGCCGAATAATGTTCAGAACCGAAAACCGACCTCAGAGTGTTAGCAATGGCAGCCGGATCCACTATGGTGGCATTGGGAACCTGAAGGCCAGACGCAGTACAATGCGACACTTTACCGGAGAAGCGACGAAGTTTATTCCAAACAAAAGAGGAAGGCTTGAAGCGATTAAAAGGCTGAATAAAACGAGTCCAGGACGCCTTCTTGCTATTCTGAATAATGCGACGAGCCCTGGCGCGTGATTGTTTAAAAGTAACCAAATTATCAAGTGTAGAGTGTCGCCAAAATACCCTAAGCGCAGTTCTACGGGGACGAACGGCGAATTGTGCGTTCGGTGGCAGATAGAATCGTAGAGGTAAGGTGCTGCACCATTTGGTTAACGTCAATGAAGGGCTGGAACTCAAAACACACGAGGCTGGCATACAGTCTCCAGTCGGCTTATGGAATTGCCAAATGTCCTCTGGAATGCTGGACGTGGTGAGACAGAAGAGACATGATGCAGGGGTAATGATCGCTGGAGGAGGTGTCAGCGACGATGTTCCACTGCAGACGACAACCAAGCTGGATTGAGCAAACGGCAAGGTCTAAGTGAGAGAACGTACCAGAAGAATCATAAAGAAAATTAGGCTCTCTTATATTGAGGATGGAGAGGTTTAACTGAGTAAAAATGTCGGAAAGAAGCGTTCTCCTTGCACAAGCCCTTGGCGAACCCCATAAAATCTCCCAATAGAAGAAATGGTGTTGGGAAAGCGAACAAGAGATCTCAAATATCCGTGTTAGCGAGGGAAGACGATGGAGGTGAATAGACGGAGCAAATAGAAAAGAAAAAGTCTGGTAATTGAAGCCCAACGACAACAGCTTGCAAGTCGGACGTAAGTGTGAAAGTATTAAAATGAACGTCGTTACGCACTAATATCATGACACCTGCATGAGCAGCAGTACCTTCATCCGGTGTAAGATCGTAGCGAACCGGAGTATACCCTCGGAGATCAAAAGGATCGTGAGGGCGAAGCTTGGTCTCCTGCAAATACATGATCATAGGCGCATGCAATCGTACACCACGTAAATTCCAGGTCAGGATAGCCATGAATAAAAGGGACAAAATTCCTACTTAGAAGGGCGGCTCAAAATAACCTTCTGCTTAACCTTGGGGCTCGGGCCTTTGATATGGAGTTGGTCAGACTCCATAGGCTCTTCAAAGGGAGGACCCACGCGCTCAGTGCCAGAAACCGATTCAAGCGCCAAGAATCGGTTCTGGGTGGCAATAGGGGACGGCTGTCGCTGAGCGCGACTTATCCCAGGAGCGTCCTGGGACTGCGACCTCCGAGGAGGAGAAGCTGAAATTTTCTTATTGCGCCAGAGATGAACGGCCGGATGGTAGTTGCGGACATGGCAGTCATGCTCCAGGTCTGAGTTTCGGCATCCTTCCGGGGTACTAGCTAGGCAACAACAGAACTCAATGTACCCGATCGCAGGAGCGCAGGTTGGCGCGTATGGTAACGCCTTCAGGCTTCAGCGAAGGAGAGTTTTTCCTTTACCCGGATCTCCTAGATCGCCTTCTCGTCCAAGTACCGCGGACAGTTAGCGAATGACGCAGAATGCGACCCTTTGCAATTAAGAGGTGATGTACAGGTACCATCGTGTGAGGGCTGACTACCTGAGGCACAGATGGAAACGGCACTCTTAAAAATTCTCCACCATTGCAATCGTCTCCGACCTCGGGCGTTACCCTGGCTTAGGTGAGTGGCCTATCCATACCGGTCTCATCCCAGGGTCACACCTCCCACAACATAGACAGAGGAACCCAATGGCCGTGGGGAGTCAGCAGCTCATGCAATGCCCCCCCCCCCGTGGGACTGCAGTTGAACAGCGGATACAATCACAGGCCCTACATGACGACCCCGGGTGGTGGGAATGACGCTATTACCCGCGCACCCAGTGCGCGGGTATCCGTCAGGCAGTGTCCACGGAGCATTAAAATAAAGAAAATTGGAAAATAAACCAAAACTGTGTGTTCGTTTCGCAAGCAAGGAAGGCCGGCGAGGAAGGAAAAGAGATGTATGAATGTTCGTAAATACACTAGAGAAGAAAGAAACGATGACGAGGGGCGGCATGGAACGAAATTCAAAGAACGCACGAGAGCCTACCTTGTGTCCCCCGGTTCGAACCCACCTCGACCGGACGAGGGTGGAGGGATGATAGCGATGAGAGTCTCGGGACCCCGGGTGCGCCAAAGCCGTACTCACACTGAGTGAGCCCTTGGAGGGAAACTCGAGAAAATTATAAAAGTCGGTATACCCAGGGTCTGGCGTGTGTTTGAGGGTTCGCTACCGGTTAACACCCAATTTGCCCTTATAATCAGATTTCAGGAGTGCCGCTGGACTATCTACCTGAGCACTCACGCCATGTTATATGCAAATAATATGACAATCTACACTCGGTGTAGCTGTATGTTAGCTATAGATACGCAAATAAAACAAAATCGTTGTTGGATTCACGTGAGTCTCTACTCACTCTTTAACAAAATATTCTTAGAAAATCTTATTCTTCTATCTAGATATTGTTAATCGAAATAAGTTGTTTTTACGCATGCTTACGCCGAGACCTCCCGCCGACACTTGCAACCCTGAATGAGACCTAGCAGAGGAGAGATGAAGTGAAGGAAGATGGAGATGAAATAGAGAGTTAAGAAATTCAGGGTATCTGATGTTCCTTCCCAGCATTCGCCTGGCAACACCAAAAACATCTGTGAGTAAGCAAGGTCTGCCACGGGAATCGAACCCACCTCCCGACCTCCCGAATACGAGTCGACGTTACAGCTTGAACCATCCCGCTCGGTTACATAGGATAGACTAAAGTGACAGATTTTAAAAAATCTGATGTGTTACACTCACATGACTTTCTCTACCCTCGTACAAACTATTTTTACAAACGCTTATTCTCCATATGCTTCATGTTAATCGAGATGTTAATCTTATTGCTAATTTTCTTGTAGCTGCGAGAAGAATATGTTAGTATTTAAGCGATAGTCAAATCATTTAAGAGCTGGTGGCTATGTGACGCACTCCATTCATTTTGTATGTCGAGAACATAAAAAAAATGAATAATCAATTCCCATTAAATTAAAATTTTCGAAAAATGTTCCATGTAAAAGGTAACCTGGGGTGGGGGGATTTTTTTGAAAACCTTCGTGTCGCATCTCTGGAAGATACTGAACCTAAATACCAAGTTTGGTGTTTATCCGACTGTTCGTTTCTGAGTTATGCTGTTCACAGACACACACATGGACATGTTTCCAAAAATGCTTTATTTTGGATTCAGGGGGGTCTCAAAACATATATTTCCGGTGAAATCTCGGTATCGAATTTTTAGGTGGAATACAATACTTCCCCTACTTACTATACGTAGTAGCGAAAGTAAAAAGCGGATCGCCATTTGGTGGATTTTAAATACAATGCTCTTTGCATCACCACAAGAAAAATCTGATGTTACACTCACATAACTTTCTCTACTCTTGTACAAACTATTTTTACAAACGCTTATTCTCCATATGCTTCATGTTAATCGAGATATCGAGATGTTAATCTTATTGCTAATTTTCCTGCAGATGCAAGGGGAATTTGTAGGCTTTAAGCTATAGCAAAATATTTTAAGAGCTGGTTGCTATGTGGAGTATTCGATTCTCTTTGCATTACCAGGACAAAAAAATGAATATTTTATTTGAGAGTATTTTATTTGAGCATTGGAAAATTTAAGCGAATACGAAGCAATATCTCGAAAATGGTTCACTCAAAAAAAGAAAACGTATATAACATAAATTGTGTATTTTAACGCGATCTACATTTTTGTGTAGTAACATTTTGACTATCTCTTATGGTTTACCAGTTATGCAAAAGTCGTTCACAATGAAGAATACTTTTCGAGACATTCCCAAAAACTTCAAGATATACATTTTATTTGTCATGAAAATATCTTAAACATATGATATCTTAATCAAAATCGTTATAGCCGTTTTTCAGAAAATTAAAATTTCCGAAAAACGTTCTATGTAAAGGGTAATCTGGGGTCGGGGGATTTTCTTGAAAACCTTTGCGTAGCATCTCAGGAAGATATTGAACCTAAATACCAAGTTTGGTGTTTATCCGACTGTTCGTTTCTGAGTTATGCTGTTCACAGACAGACACACACGGACATGTTTCCAAAAATGCTTTTTTTGGATTCAGGGGGTCTCAAAACATGTATTTCTGGTGAAATCTCGGTATCGAATTTTTGGGTGGAATACACTACTTCCCCTACTTATTATACGTAGTAGAGAAAGTAAAAAGGGAATAGAAACTCAAAACTAACGAAAATGTTTCCATGAAAAAGGTGGTTTGGAGTGTGGGATATTTTTAAAAATCATGTCGCATCATTAGAAAATGTAGGACTTAAATATAAAGTTTGGTATTTAATTGGATTTTCGTTTTTGAAGTTATGCTGATACGCACGCACGCGCAAACACACATATGTGATCTAAAAATACATGTCTCAAAACGTGTACTTTCAGTGAAATCTCAGTATCAAAATTTTGCTCTACTTAGTCTAGGTTATTAGTAGAGAAAGTAAAAATAGAAGCAATAAAAAAAATATCCCGTTAATGATTGCCTGTGATGTCTTCCAAGAAATGGACGAAAACTGAATTATGTAGAAAATAGTTGAATTTATGATCCATGGCCTTAAAAGTGAACTATGAAAATATGAACTGTATCATAAATTAATTACTTTTGCCAACCTGAAATAAGTAATACAGCGACATGTGTTGCGTTTGTGTTGAATTGGTGTATTGTTAGGTATTAATATTTATACTTTATTTAATATTATCGGAAATTCAGGAACAAATGCAAAAATAACCTCTATTCAGAAAAAAAAAGCTCAAATTTAAACTGCTTTTCCGAATACAAAAAAATTCTTATTTGGCACCCACTTTTAATTAAATTTAAATAATTCCCCATTGAGTATCTAACTGTTGTAATACCCTGTTGTTGTGATAGTGCAGCAGCAGCAAAGCTGAAAGCATACGTTCAAATAGGAATAAAGGCGTATTACCCAATACGTGAAAACAACACAGAATACAGTATGGCATTTCTTGCTGATGGCGGATGTTTCAGATATATTTTTTATACATTTCAAGCGCACATTAAACGAACACATAACGACCTTAAGGATTACACTTGGTAGTATTGAGCTTAAGAATTTATAAATCATCCTGTACTGTTGGTTTCAAATCATTTGAGTAGAAATAGAGAAGAACGCAGCAATAATTCCATATTTTCGAAAGCTTTTACACACATATACGAAAAGTAGTCCTATTTGGATAATTAGAAGAATATAGCAATATTAACGGACAAGTGCAGTTACAAAGCGCATCACTAATCCCGCTAATTGCGCGTGTGCGTGTTATAGTTAAGAACATTCCTATTTCTGTCCTATTCAAAAATATATAGTGCATTCCTTCGTTTCCTTTTACTATATTTGCCATTGTTAGCAAATTTATGTCCTCCAAACAAACACAACTAACAGCATTTACTTTCCCCCATAATATCAAGCAACTTTTATTCAATACATTTCTTTCAACAAAGTTTAGTTTTGGAAATATTGTACAGTCTCAACTTAAATGGTCCACTCTGTATATTAAGATGTCATGATCTGACAGCTGATATAATGATGATTTGACATTAAACAACAAACAAGAAAAACGTTATTATACAGGGTGAATCACCTAAAACTTGCACCGCAAATATTTCGGAAATGGAAAGTGCTATTGATATACAGTTTTCACTACATTGATTGCTAGTCAGCGCTCGTACACTTAGCCTATAAACAGATTTTAATAATACTGAGAAAGTGTATTTTTTGAGCAAACATACAATTTTTTAGCTTTGGGATACAAGTTTTAGGTGATTCATTATGCATTTTATATAATATACTACATTTAATTCCAGAAATAATCTGATTAAATCCCGCTCAGTTTACGAGGTTCATCGTTTAAATTCGTATCTGCTCGTGTGATTGCCTATTATAAAATGCTTAAAATAATATAGTATATAACTTAGAAAAATCTAAAACAGATATGCCGCATTTCCGGGGGACATTACGCATGCAAACATGGAGGAAAACGATAAGAAAACAGGATAAACACAGAGGTTTCCTGAGATAAAGAGTGAAGTTTATAGGGAAAAGATAATAATGGGAAGGAATGGGAAATGTAAGAAAGAAAGAATGAATAGGGAGAGAAGGGATTGAGTTTCATACAGTGAAAATGAGCTTTCAGCAGCCAAACAAATTCCCTGAGCAGCTTGACCGCACGCTCCAGCTTTTCTCGAGTGCTTGAAGCAAAATATACTTATAAAACTGCTGTCAATGGCAATTCAAATATATTGTGCTTATTGGTGTCTATATACAGCAAATGATGCAAAGTGTATGCGGCCTAACAGTTATCTCTAGTGTTAGATTACTCTTGTGCTGCTTTCAAATGCAAGGATCGCCATGATATTTTCAATAACATTAGACAGGATTGCCACATTTATTATTTCTCTCCCACGTACATAATAGGTAGAAAAAGATATTGCATACCACCCAAAATTCGATATCAATATTTCACCGGAAATATGTGTTTTGAGGCCGCTTGAATGAACAAAAAACTTTTTTTAGAAAAAGGTCCGCGTGTGTGTCCTTGAACGGCACAACTAAAAAACGAAAAGTCGGATAAATACCAAACTTGGTATTTAGATTCAGTACCTTCCAAAGATGCAACACAAAGATTTTCAAGAAAATCCCCCATCCCAAACTGCCCTTTACATGGAACAATTTTTTTAAATTTATTGAATTTCTAAAAAAAATAACTAGCGATTTTTATTAAAATACCATATATTAACATATTTAGGTCACAAACAAAATGTATATCTTGCACTTTCTGGCAATAACCTGTGAAATCTACTTTATTCGGAAGGAATTTTGTATAATCTTGTAAAAATGGTAAACGTTAAGCAATAGACAACTTTAAGGCACAACTTTATTTAAAATAACTTTTTTTGGCATACGGAATTTCCCAGATATCTTAGTAATGTTCATTACTTGCCATTCTCTTGAAGTCCTGTCTATATTAAGTTGTTTCTCGATGTCATGTCATGGAAACATATTTTAAAGCCAGCGTGAAGGTCTTAAACATTTGAATATTGCTCTTCTCTATGTATCTATACCGAAACCTGTAATGCAGCTATTTCTGCAAAGGTTTATTTGGATTAAAATGAAGTAGATAGAAAAAAAATCTGATGTGGTACACTCACATGACTATCTCTACTCTTGCACAAACTATTTTTACAAACGCTTATTCTCCATCTACTTCATGTTAATCGAGATAAAAATTTGCAGACTCTATCTTATTGCTAATTTTCTTGTAGATGTAAGGGGAATATATATTTACAAGGGCAATATAGAAATACAGTAGCCTTTAAGCACATACATATATCTTAATAGCTAGTTGCTAGGTGCAGCACCGTTCCCTTTGCCACAGATTAATACTCTTTGCATATCAAAGACAAAAAGATGAATAACGAATTCCCATTTGAGAAAATAAGTACTGAAAAATTTAAGGGAATAACAAGCAATACCTCGAAAATGGTTCAATCAACAAAAAAAATGTATATGACATAAATTGTGTATTTTAACGCGATCTATATTTTTTGTAGTAAAATTTTGTCTATCTCTTATGGTTTAGCAGTTAAGCAAAGATCGTTCACAATGAAGAATACTTTTGGAGACATTCCCAGAAAATTCAAGATATACGTTTTATTTGCCATGAAAATATCTTAAACATATGATATTTTAATCAAAATCGTTGGAGTTATTTTTGAGAAAATTAAAATTTTCGAAAAATCTTCCATGTAAAGGGTAATCTGGGGTGGGGGGATTTTCTTGAAAACCTTCGTGTCGCATCTCTGGAAGATACTGAACCTAAATACCAAGTTTGGTGTTTATGCGACTGTTCCTTTCTGCGTTATGCTGTTCACAGACAGACACACAGACAAACAGACAGACACACACACGGACATGTTTCCAAAAATGCTTTTTTGCAATACTTTCCCTACTTTCTATACGTAACAGAGAAAGTAATAAGGTTTAATAAGAATAGTTTGTATACCCATTAATAAACGATAGAGGTTAAAGAAAGTCATGTGAATGTATCACATGAATGTATTTTTATTTAAATTCACTACCGTTACAGACCAATATCATCAATTGTCTCTAAATTTACACGAACTTTTATCATCTTGATTAGCTATAACCTTTTCGTCGTGCTTAAGTGATATACATTGTATGTTACAACTTTTAATTACCGAGCAACGGGATAGGGCAGCGGATTTGTTTCCGGCTCTCGTACTGAGTGTCCAGAGCTCGACTCCCAGCACTTAAGTCAGCCCTATTCGCGCCTTCATCTCTGACGTGCTCATGTGAAGTATCTTCAAGGCCCAACGTGGTTCGGAGTCAACGGTAAAAGTTGTAGGTCCTCTCATGCTGCCGCCATCCTCATCATTTCCCTATAATCAGAGACATGGGATTCTGCCCGTGCCTCCACCTCAAAAATGGGTTCAGTCATCGATTCGTGGAAGGCAAATAAATTGAGTTTTATTTATGGACGCTCTTTAACTGCTGTGGTCCTTAGCGTCCCATTCCATATTGGGCGTGAAATACCGGTAATTTTGCTCAGAGGCCTCTTTATCAGGCTTGAGGTTATATTACGTGCCGTAAATGTATGACATGGGACCACCGACTTTACTTCCCTTCCGAAGGAAGTTATGCTAAGAATTTTTACGCCCGAAAAAAATCCATCGCCCTCCGCCGGGTTTGAACCCACGGCCTCGGAAACTAGAGGCTAGCATGGTAATCACTACGCCACGGAGGACGACTTTGGTGGAATGAGGTAACCCTCGAAGGTCGTTGGTCATATGAAGAATTTTAAAAACGACTTTCCATTTCGTTGTGTACGATTATGTCATGTTAAAGACTGTTCTAATATAAGCCGCGCAAAAAGTGAAACTCAAATGACGTCTTCTTTGGTTCCAGGTAGCTGTTCACTCTGAATCTCTCTCTCTCCCTCTCTCTCTCTCTCACTCTCTCTCTCTCTCTCTCGACTCCGGTACCGAATTAGGGATATTTTCCCTGCTAGTGCATAGGGCGTATGATCATTATGTCTTTGGGGACCAGAGTTCAGTATCCGAATTGTCTGAATTTCTGTGCTAATGTTTTATTACTTTCTACTTGCTACGTATAGTAAGTAGGGGAAGTATTGCATTTCACTCAAAACTTCGATATCGAAGATTTCACCGGAAATACATGTTTTGAGGTGTCCTGAATCCAAAAAAGGTATTTTTGGAAACATGTCCTGTGTGTGTGTGTGTGTGTGTGGGTGTGAACAGCATAATTCAGAAACGAACAGTCGGATAAACACCTTACTTGGTATTTAGGTTAAGTATCTTACAGAGATGCGACACGTAAGTTTTCAAGAAAATCCCCCACCCCAGATTACCCTTTACATGGAACATTTTTCAAAAACTTTAATTTTCTCAAAAATGGCTCTAACGATTTTGATTAAAATATCATATGTTTAAGATATGTTCATGACAAATAAAATGTATATCTTGAATTTTCTGGAAATATCTCCAAAAGTGTTCATTGTGAAGACTTTTGCATAACTGGTAAACCACAAGAGATAGCCAAAATTTTATTACACAAAAAATGTAGATTACGTTAAAATACACAATTTATGTCCTATACATTAGTTTTCTTTTTGAGAGATATTGCTTGTTATTCCCTTAAATTTTCCAATACTGATACTTTTTCTCAAATGGGAATTCGTTATTAGCTTTTTTTTGTCCTGGTAATGCAAACTGAATGGAATACACCACGTAGCAACCAGTTCTTAAAATATTTGACTATCGCTTAAAGCCTACCAATTCCCCTTGCACCTACAAGAAAATTAGCAATAAGATTAACATCTCGATATCTTAATTGTCATGAAGCATATGGAGAATAAACATTTGTAAAAATAGTTTGTACAAGAGTAGAGAAAGTCATAAGTGTAACACATCAGATTTATTTATTTATTTATTTTTGTCTTGGATATACAAAGAGTATTAATCTGTGGCAAAGAGAATAGTGCTGCGCTTAGCAACCAGCTTTTAAGAGATATGTCTATGCTTAAAGGCTACTGTATTTCTATATTGCCCTTGCAAATACAAAACAAGGAGAACTTTGTAGGCCTTAAGCGATAGTCAAATATTTTTAGAACTGGTCGCTATGTGTAAAATGTAATTCTCTTTGCATGTCAAAAGATCATTTCTGCAAATGTTAATCTCGATGAATATGAAATAGATGGAGTATAAGAGTTTGTAAAAATAGTTTGTACAAGAGTAGAGAAAGTCATGTGAGTGTAACACATCAGATTTTTTTTTCCAATTTCGGATATTGGCTCTCCAATGTGAATGAAAGTTTCCTGAGATCTCTTATGATAAGGTATGTGCTTATTATCATTGTAATTGTAACTATAAATATGAGAACGTGAGCGGTTGCGGGGATATTATAACTGTTTCGGCTGGAGTTCGAGCTGCGGCGGCTGGCGCGCGAGCTGTGGCCACAGTGTGAAAGAAAAACACTGTGCATACCTTCAATTAGAATATAAAATTTGAGCGGAATTTCGGTTCTCCGGTAATTTCTTTAAAATATATTTTATAAAAGAATATATTAAAGTGCAATATGTAGTTTAAGTTTTAAATCAACTACACAGAAAGAATGTATCACGATATTGTACGGGTTATTTTTGAGAAGATTAAACTGAAATTTAATATTTTTAACATTTTAAATTGCACAGTCTTCCCTTAAAACGATTTACAAATGACTTCATAACTGCAATACGACAATTTTATATTACAACTAGGTACGCAGGGGAACTTATCACCTCGACCTACGCAGATCTTTTGTATCTAGCCCCTGACAGGGTGCCCCCAGGAGTGAGAGATGAGGGGAGAGGAAAGATAGGGCGGCTGGACCAAGAGGCACCACAAGCAGAGGGCAGGGTCTCTTTCATTTACAGATCAGAACTCCCCGGGTGCTGGCTGGTGCAGCCGGCACTCCTCTCCCCCTTAGGCTTACACATCCCTTGGGGAGTCCGGGACCCGGAGACCGCTTGCGCTCACGAGGACGAAGATTTCCTTAGAGCATCCTTTTCCCCTGCCATGCACACGCCGAGACCTCCCGCCGACACTTGCAACCCTGAAGGGTAAAGTGAAATGAGAATGGAGATGAAATGGAGAGACAGGAAATTCGGGGGATGTAATGATCCTTCCCAGCACTCACATGGCAACCCATGGAAGCCCCTGAAAAAATACATGGATCAGCAAGGTCGGCCAGGGGAATCGAACCCATGGCCTCCAGAATGCGAGCCATAGAGGTAACCGTTGAACCATCCCGCTCAATTATATTACGACTTTACATATTATGAACCTTTTGCATTCTAAAATTTCTTTGTTCTTCTCATTGCCTTAGGCTTCCAACCTTCCAACCGACTCTTCCAAATGTTTCGAGTTGCAAAGGACCTGCTTATTTCGTACGATTTTTTGATATTCTCTCCTAACTCATCCTTGAAACATGGTTATTTCCATTCATTCATTCATTCATTCATTCATTCATTCACTTGTTGGATGATTTTCACACATCTCACGAAGTTATTCATTCCTTATTGTCACATCCCTTTTTCTTACTTTTAGTTTAAGTGTGGTATTTTTGGATTTCTTGTACACGTTCTATTTTTGATGATTCAGCTCTTGACTCAGAAGCATAAGTTTGGGCATATCGTACTACTGATATACAGGATGTATCTTTATTGGTGTCATGTATTTGGGGGACGTGTTCCTGATATCATAAAAATAATTCATATGAACATGGGTCTGAAAATCATTTATTTCAGAGTTGCAACACAAAATCGAAAGTTACAAAAAATGCTCGAAATGGCTTCCTCTTGCTTCGATGCATGCAGTAAGCCTGCTTTCCATGTTCTGGCATACTCTGTTGAAAATTCCTGGTGTGTTTCGTATTTGGTCAAATCCATTTTGGATAAGTCCTCTCAAAATGTCACTATCAGATATAGGAATCGCATAAACTAAGACTTCAAATGTCCTCAGACGAAGAAATCCATTGGATTCAAATCAGGCCATGCAATGGGTCCTCCTCGACCAAACCAACTTTGCGGAAATCGATCATTCAAAAACTTACGAACCATCATACTGAAATGAGCTGGATCACCATCATGTAAAAACCACATTCATTGGATGATGTCCAGAGGCACATTATCAGCTAAGTGATGCAACTCATTTCTGAGAAACTGGAGATAGGTTTGTCCATTCAGACGCGGAGGGATGAAATAGGGACCAATAAGGTGATCATGAATGATTCCACCCCAAACGTTGAATGAGAACCTCTGTTGATGAATGTTCTGTCGTACTTCATTAGGATTTTCAAATGCCCAGTTATGAGTGTTATGAAATATGAAGTTGCCATCGCGAGTAAAACCAGCCTTATCCGTGAATAAGAATCAGGCTAGGAAATTGATGAACGCAGCGCACTGCTGTAACATGCGTTGACAGAAACGTCTTCTTGGCTCAAAGTTCGTCTTATTTAATCCTTGCACACGTTGAAGGTGATACGGGTACAGAAGATTTTCATGTATAATTCTCCAGATAGTCATATGATTAAGTCTTTCCCTTACAGCCATACATCTTGTGCTTTGTGATGGGTCTGCATTCACAACACGAAAAACTCGTAACGGCCTGTCAGGGTACCTTTCTGCATAAAGTTCACCTGCTCATGCTGCATTGCCGTCTGCACGGCCATGCGTGTAGTGCATATCCGTCTGTTCACTCATGGAAGACATCATATTTGACCTATAACAACGAAACGGTTGGTTTTCGCACCCATGTATATATGAACTTTTTTTACTGTTTTGATGTCAGGAACGCGTCCCCCAAATATATGACACCAATAAAGATACAGCCTGTATAGATGCTTCCTTTAGATTCTGTTATTAGACATTTGTTTCTCCAAATTACATCAATAGTTGACCCAGAAATAAATCCTTGCTGCTTTGTTAGCTAGTTTGGTGTTAAGTAAGGTATGATGGTTAATTAATTCTGTGCTCTGTCACTGTGCAAGAATTAAAAATGTAACATACTGCTATTCTGTAATATGTACCCAGTGTGGAAGATTAAATCTAACTTTACCCTTATATGCAATTATTTATCAGAAACTAACTACTCATGTTCATTATAACTTCACTTTACAAATTACGCCTGCTTCCAATATAGATGGTATTGAATTAATATGCAAAATGGAATAATTATAAATGCGTTACCAACTGTTTTCAAGTACTGCAATAATTATCAACTTCAGCGAGCAAAACTAACGCAGTAAAGTAAGCTTATTGATGGATAAATTTAATATAATAATTTTACTTTTATATACGGAATTTTCAAATTGTAATTTTAAGAACTTAAATTCAGTGATAGAGTTTCTAGTGCTGAAGCGTCGGCTGTCAAAAGAATGCGGTTGTCCAAATCCTTACCTTGATCTAGGAGTTCACTGCCTGGCACACCAACATTCCGTTGTCTGGTTAATGGAGATGCACACCCTGAGAACAAAGGGAGCGGAGAATGTAGGGCGTTGAGTCAAATGCCTTATTGGACAGTGGCCACAATCTAGAGAGTATATTTAACTACAGGTAACTAGAGAGAGCTGGTGGAGGTAGATACAGATGGAGATGCCAGTAACTTCGAGCTACACGAAGAGTTTGAACCTCTCCCAAATGTATAACAAAGACATTAACAGTGAAATTCATTATGTATGCAATCAATCAAGTTCAGTATAGGTTTTCTTATTCTGCAATAATGACGAAAGCATGTGTACTACAAGAAGCGATTTTAACTCTAATTATGTTTGATAAACTTTTGTAGTGCTAGGCTTGTAATGCCTTACAATATGGTAATGGACGAGAAAGTTGTACTACACCAAAGCATTTTGAAGGCTAAAAATAAACCTAGTTACACTTTAAATTACATGCGTAGAAAAGGATGTAGGGCAAAGCATTTTACAAAATTCTCCCAGTCTTCAACACATTCTTGCATGGAAACAGTTTCAGTATGTTTCATTTCCTTAAAAACGGTTAGATGATTTTTATTGGAATATCGCTTATTTGAGGGACGGCCAATATATCCGAATTTTCTATAATAAAAAACCCTGTGAAGAGCTCCTCTTCTAATTCAGTTTCATACAACTTGAAACTTATCAGAGACAAAGGTTTACCATATGGAAAATGCATGACTCATTAAAACATGCAATTTTTATCAGAAAAAACAGAAGCTATGTTCTCGCAGCAGTAGCCGTTTACCAAACTGAATTTGGTGTGGAGATAAATGGTCGAGAATGTGCGATTCCGAATTTTCCCGCTTCTTATTAGTTACAGCTCAGTTTCGGCAAAACGCCCTGAACATTTCAGAGACTGCTAACCGGCAGCTGAACCTGCCGTAGCCCAACTGGTTGTGGTCAAGTGGAGCGACATGAAAGAAGGTGCATATATTGTGAAATGCACGGTACTTGACTGTTACACTAGATGTTGGAACTGCTGATAAGATTTATATTAGCTCTCAGTTCATTTTCACATTTATAGATGAAGCTACGAGAGTAAGACTTTTCAGTATGAAGTAATTTATGCTACATTTTCTTCTGGAGCTTACAAAAAAAAAAATCTGATGTGTTACACTAACATGACTTTCTCTACTCTTGTACAAACTATTTTTACAAATGTTTATTCTCCATATGCTTCATGTTAATCGAGATATCGAGATGTTAATCTTATTGCTAATTTTCTTGTAGGTGCAAGGGGAATATGGTAGGCTTTAAGCAATAGTCAAATATTTTAAGAACTGGTTGCTATGTGGTGTATTCCATTCAGTTTGCATTGCCAGGACAAAAAAAAGCTAATAACGAATTCCCATTTGAGAAAAAGTATCAGTATTGGAAAATTTAAGGGAATAACAAGCAATATCTCCAAAATGGTTCACTCAATAAAAAAACGTATATGACATAAATTGTGTATTTTAACGCGATCTACATTTTGTGTAGTAAACTTTTGTCTATCTCTTATGGTTTACCAGCTATTCAAAAGTCGTTCACAATGAAGAATACTTTTGGAGACATTTCCAGGAAATTCGAGATATACATTTTATTTGTCATGAAAGTATCTTAAATATATGATATTTTAATGAAAACCGTTAGAGCCATTTTGAGAAAATTAACATTTTCTAAAAATGTTCCATGTAAAGGGTAATCTGGGCGGGGGGATTTTCTTGAAAACCTTTGTGTCGCATCTCTGGAAGATACTGAACCTAAATACCAAGCTTGGTGTTTTTCGGCTGTTCGTTTCTGAGTTATGCTGTTCAGACAGACAGACACAGATACACATACGGACATGTTTCCAAAAATACCTTCTTTGGATTCAGGAGCCCTCATAACATATATTTCCGGTGAAATCTTGGTATCGAATTTTTGAGTGCAATGCAATACTTCCCCTATTTACGAAGTAGAGAAAGTAAAAAAAAAAGATTGGTAGTTCTAGACCACTTTGGCAAGAAACGGAAGGTTTCTATATCCCCCTCACATTTACATATCTGATTAAATTCATTACAAGAAAAAGTTTTTCCAACTTACCTGACGCATTTAAAGTTTATTTTTAAGTATTCCATCTATTATCGTTAACAAAAAGTATTTCTTCTAATTATAGGCAAAAAGAAAGTTCAGTACAGAGCAAGACACTTAACTTGATTAAAAATTCCATCCAGCTCCACTCGAGATATTTTTCTTCTCGTTTAATAAAATTTAGTTGAGTTGGAGATACATATTCATGGTGCCTAAGTAGAGTTCACGAGAGCCACACAAACTTAAAAATAATTGAATTGATTCTATTTTCAAGAGTGGGCCGTTCATTAGCGATTGTTAACCTGTTACTACTGGCTGCTGAATTGTACATGATCAGTGCTGGCTATTCCCTTATTTTAATTATACTTCTGTGTCTCTCCTTTGAGATTCAAAGGATTATTGTATCATGTTGTATCTAGTTTTTTTGCCTATTTAAATGGTTTTAATGTATTTGCTCTTTAATTATTCACTTTTCAATTTTCTGCACCTGTATGTTACCCATTAATTATTCATTTACGTTTCTGCTTATGCTCTGCTTCTTTCCTTTGAATTTCCCATAGTAAATGTTACTTTTAATTATTCCTTCCTGTCACTCTTTGCTTTTCTAATGTCTCCTATGTTTTTGTTATTTATTTCTCCTTCTTCCATCCCTTTTCCCCTAAGATAAACAATAACATTTGCCTTTACTGAACACCGGGTGCTCTTATTTGAAATTAATTTTCAGAAAGTGCATGATCGTTTAGGATTTTATCTTCATTAAATGGCGAAATGTACGAAAATAATAATCATGTGCTGAACATAATAAAATTAATAACTTCATTTACGAATTCGCGATTCTCTGCTACACCTGAGTTAAAAGGGGGACATTATACCTCTTATTTCTTACAAACTAGCTGGCCTGTTCATTTTCAGTTATCTGAATTGTTTCATCATGTACATGGATCATGTGCCCTAAGCTACCAAGCATCTTTCTTCTAGGGTGAAATAGACATGCTGTTTCTGAAAACTATATTCCAATCCCTGAAATAATTCACAAAGTCCTTATCTTCCCGCTGCATGGAGACGCATGGTTTGTTATGTACTGCGGTATCACCAACTGGACAGTCCTAAATCGTTATATAGATTTATTTCTGATCGATAAAACATGGTAAAAGTCGTCCCGCTAGCGTTTTTGCCTGTCGCGAGATATCATTATTCGAAAATTGTATACTCAGGTACAAAAAAGAAGTACCGATACGAGGAAGCGAGGTTTAAGTTGGCAATCAATAATTGACACGCCTGTGCCTCACATTCTATCCCTCATTCGGTTACAGAGGTAAATGCTTGAATGCCGAACCAATAAGAACCGGATTCATTCAGGTGCTAGTATGGACAGTCTATGGAGGGCATATTGTTTCAATCATTCAGGTGACATATATCGATTCTCCACCCCTTTCATCGCCCAGCTAGACCTGACCTTTCTTTCTTCATAGGATAATGCTAGCGTATCGGACTTCAGCTAAAACCATGTCGCAGTACCTGTCGTGTTATCTTGTTTTACTTGGCGCCTGTTATTGTTTTACTATTTTGAATTTTGGACTCTTTGTCCTCCGGCTAGCTATTATTACTCAGTCGAGCAAATATCTCTTGAGCAGGGCGTGTAAACGGAAAGGAGTTGTTACTAAAAGATAACACTGATAAAAGAATTTGTTTTTACACTTTTATTGCCGTCACACTTAATTAATTTCACATATTTAATCTTGATACACACGCCTGAATGAAACTGTTATATTTCCGAATGTAACTACAATCACTTATTTACCGCGCACTATTAATTCGCGTATTTCACATTTTGTAACTAACTTTATGACGCGAGAGATTCTGTAGAATTGCGTAACGTGTACTTCGTGAATGTTTCCTTATAACTGCCTGACGTGTAACTCGCGAGAGAGATTTCTTAGAACTGCGCGACGTTTACCTTGTGAATGATTCTGTAGAACTGCGCGATACTTGCATTTGGCTCAAGAATTTATACTCCCTCACCCCGATATGCCTAAGCATTATAATCGAGCTGCTATTGGTTACTAAAGCGCGCCAACATTAGCGTCTATTTTTTTATCCAATTATAATTACTAAAACATATGCTCTAGGGAAGATATTCCCTCCATTTCTAAAGAAAGGCGCGCTACCCTGACGTCATTTGTTTGTCTCTTCTAATTGATAAACAACTCGCCCCATCGCTTCATTGTTACCCACTTCTATTGTCAGTTTCAGTGAGGCCGTGTAAATTTATTTCCTAACAAGCTTATAGCTAACAAACATCTAAAATTATTGTCATACAATAATGTTAATTTACACTACAATCACTCTGGCATTCACAGTGTTGTGATATAAAATACTGCCTCAACCAATTAGAGGATAGCTCACCTAAGGCAGGCGCGGAAAACAAGTGAGAATGAAAAACACTGAAAGTAACCAAAAGCATCGGCACGTTTTCTTGCACTCACTGTACTTCCAATATTGCTCTAACACACAAAGCGTACAAAATAGACATGGGTCGAAATATCGGCCCTTTGGGATTCTTGGAGTGGACAGACTGATAATACCATCTTTAATGACAAAGAAATAACAAGGCTAACAAGAGAACTGTAAACCTCCCTTTGTGGTGTGGGGTAGCATGTCTGCATCACATGCAAGAGATCCCGAGTTCTAATCTCGGTTAGGGTGCGTTGTCAGGATAAGATTCTTACAGGGTTTTCCTTTATGCTGAGAAGACAGCTCTAGGGATCCCGGGCCCATTTGAGCATCATTTCAACCATTTCGTTCATTCACCGTTCTAAATGACCTACCTGCTTCAAGGACCTTTACTTAGAGAGAGAGAGAGAGAGAGAGAGAGAGAGAGAGAGAGAGAGGGAAGTTGTGACTAAAATCATTCCTCCCCCCCAAAAAATATTTGTAACTCAAAGACGTATATATTTTAAACAGAATAAAATTGTAATCCGAAGACTGGAAGAACTGTCCATCAATAAAATATTGGCCATGGAAGCAACCCAAAAAGTACATGATATGAGGTTTGTCCCAGAAGCACCCGACCTAACAAAGAAACCACAAAACGTTTGAGAAAAAGCATCTTTATTTCTCTACATAGTCTCCTTTCAGCTCGATACACTTTACACAGAGATGTTCAATAGCTTCGATACTCTGTTTATAGTCAGAACCGTCGAGTTCTACAAAATAGCCATCAACTGCAAACTCCCCTCTTCATTGTTGACAAATCCTTTACCACCAAGTCATTTCTTCAACTTTGGAAACAGAAAATAATCAGAAGGGGCCAAGTCTGGCGAATAGGGTGCATGAGGAAGCAATTCGAACTTTAACTCATTGATTTTGGCCATGGCGATAATGGATGTATGAACTGGTGGATTGTCTTGATGAAACAAAACTTTCTTTTTCGCTAAGTGCTGCCGTTTTTGCTTGATTTCATCATTCAAACGCTGCAATAAGTTTGCATAATACTCGCCATTGAGTGATTTTCGTTTTTGAAGATAACCAATGAAAATTATCCCACGCGCATCCCAAAAAAACTGACGCCATTACTTTGCCTACAGATGGAAGTCTTCGCCTTCTTTGGAACCGATTTTCCCCTTTAAATCCACTGTTTTGACTGTTTCTTCGTCTCAGGTGTGAAGTGATGGACCCATGTTTCATCCATGGTTATGAATCGACGCAAAAACTCGGCTTTATTGCAGCGAAACATCGCCAAACACTCGACTGAAACATCCTCACGACGCTGCTTTTGTTCTATTGTGAGTAAACGCGGCGCCCATCTTGCGCACAGCTTTCTCATGCCTAAATTTTCAATTATTATGCGATGTACAGGACTACGATATCTGCTAGCTCGCGCACTTTCACTCGACGATCATCCAATACGATTTTATGGATTTTCTTCACAAATTTCTGGCGTGGTTACCTCATTTGGTCGACCACTGCGATGTTCGTCTTAGCAGCTTGTACAACCTCGCTTAAACTCTGCCACCCAATATTTTACTGTTGCAAACGAAGGAGCAGACTCCCCCAGAATAGAATCTAGCTCAGCTTTAATATTAGTGGGACTAAGACCTTTCAGATGTAAGTATTGTATCACATAACGATGGCCAGTTTTACCCATGTTTACAAATTCGCTGAGAGAGTTCACTATTAATGGCTGCCAAGCAATTACTAAACAACGTAGCATCGTCAAACGTCAAACTTAAGCATTATAAGGTTGGTACTACCACAGTCATTTGTTTGAAATAACAACCGCTATATATACGTCAGGTCGGGTACCTCTGGAGATGCCCTCGTAGGGGTGTTATAATGAAACTGTATTCAAGTGTGTACTACCAGTCCGGTTCACCAATCTTGAAAGATATGCTGATATATGCATGGCAAAGGCCATACGTTACTGAAAAACAAGGTGGACTTTCTTTGTTAGCAATGTGTATAGGGTGAAGATGAATGTGAAAATGAAGCGGTCATGAAATGCTTGTATTGTTCCATATTATGATGGATAAGTTTGTGATAAAACACATCCAAATTACATAACATCCATGCGTATAGGTTACATAAGCTCTACCGTGCTAGTATGACAGTATGAACGTCGGTCAGCCTGAGTTCGAAGTGCGTGTCAGAGGGCACTATATCTCGCGACAGGCGGAAAGGCTAGCGGAATGACTTTATCACCACATTTTGCGGACCAAAAATCTACATGTATACCGATTTAGAAAGAAAGTGTATGAACCGCTTCGAGAATTCTGTGATTAACGCTACTATAACCACAGTCTCATTTCCCTATGGTCTAAACAAGCGTCAACTGAATTCTCTCTGACGTCAGAGAATAAACTCCTTCTGGATTCTGCCACAGAGAGAGGATTTCATTGATATTATAGGGAACAGCTAATTCGGCAAGGAGAATAGACGTAATTTTCTATCTACCTGATTGCTTTTCTTCTCTTCGTACCCCTTACCTATGAATCTTCCAAAATAACTATTACATCACATAGCTATGCCATGTCTTTCTAATTGAGTTTGCTGACCCTGGCCTAAACGCTTTGTTGAAGATTTTCTTGCTAAAGGAGAGAATCAACGTACTGGAAGACTAAGATATGCCTTTGACTTCATGCAAAGATCACTGTTGTCTATGGCTTTGAAGAGGATGAATGGAAGAGTTTTGAGGTCGAAATGAGTGTCGTAGGGTGGCATGATTTTGTCTTCTAAGAACCATCAGCTGATAGATCTGAAAATACACAGTATACTTACAAATATTTTGAAATTTAATAAATCTGGACTTAGTTCACAATTTTATAATATACCCATATCACAAAAAAAAATTGACAGAGCGTCTTCTAAACCAAACATTTGCTGCTTCTTCATTATAACGGAACACCGCACAACTACGAACCGATAGAGCACGTGTCTACCCTTATTAGCAACCTAAAATCTGGTACGATTCCATCCAAAAATAAAATATTGACTTTGGAGTAAACGTTTTACAGCGTTGATTAATTTGCATGCCCTGGGACCTAAATCATCCAAGACCTTAACCTCAAAGGAGAATTTTACGGCATGTGTACAGCAACAGAACTGGTTTCTAATATACCGTATGCATTCCTCAACACCGAACACACCTCTATTTCTTATTAATCACCACTTCGGAACTTTCCTCCTCTTCAAGAGAGAGGGACTCTAAGAATATTTAAGAGCAAATTGAAATATTGCGAGGCGGCGCCGTGGCCGAGTGGTTAGACCGCTCGCCTCCCATCTAGGCGGCCCGGGTTCAATCCCAGGGACCTGCATGTGGGATTTGTGGTGGACGAAGCGGCGTCTGGGCGGGTTTTCTCCGGGTTCTCCGGTTTCCCCCGCCATTCATTCCACCAACTGCTCCATCATCACCTTTCCTTTCATCCATTTCACCATTTCGTTTCATCTACTTCCTTCATCCCATACCAGGCATCGGGCTGATCACCCATCCTGGATGCTCTGTCTGATCCATGAGTCTCTGCTCCTCGACGGGCCTCTGACCCCAGGCACCCGCTTGTAAGTCCTGGGGGGTGTAAGTCCTACATAAGAGGAGGGTAAACAGATAATGAATGAATGAATGAATGAAATATTGCGTATTAGATTTCGGCAGAAATATAGATCAATGTTTTAGTTTTCCTATTTTTCAATTCCTATATGTATTAAATTCATAACAATACTATTAAGGTAATCACCGTTTCCATTATATATTCTATTTTTGTACTATACTTGCACTGTGGTTTTCTGTTACTCTCATTCGCTGTTATATCTATATATAACAGAGGTTTATTTGAATATTAGCTGCTGCCATATCCGATATTGTATGGATGCATCCAGTAAGTTGAGAAAGGAGTATTTTAGAAGGAGCCGTATCGTATTTCAACTGTTGGGGAGCCGAACTTGAAGTAGTTGCAACCGCACGTATGGTAAAAAGTTTCCTGTAGCATTCTCCCCAAATGTACTTTCAGGTGGCCTTTGCCCCAAGTTTAAAAAAAATATTAACTTTGTAATTTAACTGTTTCTTTAAATATTATATATTTATGTTTGCCTCGGCTGCGTCAGTATTATTGTTAGAGACCTCGTTTCTCTTAGCAGGGTTGTACTGCGACTTAAGAATGTGGGCTTACACAGATTATAATTTTTACTTCACTCCTTTTATTAATGCTTGACACGATTTAAATAAAACTTCACGGATATAGAGAGCTGTGAGATTCTTTTGTTAATTACTTGCACTTTTTACACGTAAACTATTTTCGTCTCTCACGAATACGTATTAAATTTCTTGAGGACACCTTTTTCGTCTGGTTAGTAACGCTGTCTGCAAACAACTAAACTGATTTCAACCACCTAAACTTGTAAATTTCTGTATTTCAAGTCTCTGATTGGCTAATCCTACTCCAATAGAATACCTTCATTTAATTAAAGCTTTTTCTAGTTGTTGATTGGCTATTTTTAAGCTATCTCAAAATTTACATTATTTTTGCCCAATAATGTCTAGTAGCATTTAAACATTCAAATTCATTATTGCCTCAAGGTTACCTCATTGTTATCTCATTGTTAGCAACTTTTAACCTATTATTTTCACAGCTCCTACATTATTAAATTACGTAATACATTCACATAATATTATTACACATGGATACAATAATACAAGTATAAGCAATGACTGTTACATACATTTTACAAATTATTACATACTCATATTGCTTCAAGGCGGGCTGTTATTGAATTTACATATTATATAATTAGACTGAAATATTTTTAAGTGTTAAAAACACTACCTCAAAGTAAAGGTTGAAAAAATAATTATAGGGTGGTTTTGAAAGTCATGAGTAGCCTACAAGTCATACGGAATCTGGTAGTTTTCTTCATCACTTATAGATCAGGTGTGCATATGTTTGTCTGATTGGCCGAGCAGTATAGTTCTGTCTACAAGTGGTTGAAAATACGGGTTGCGTGGGTTTTGAAAGTTCTTGTTGATTAATATTTTCATCAGATTGTTAAACAGTGTAGATTTCTACATAGATCATTGAAGATTTGGGAGAGGTAGTTTTTGAGAGTTGTAAGGTAGTCATCAACTTACCTAGGGTCCAATTACTATTGGACTATTACGTATACAAATGTTTACCTAGATAGGTCAAAGTGTTGATGTTATGTTAAGAGTGGAAAATATGGCTTCATAATAAATTTTAACGGTTTTATAGTCGCTTGTTATTTTTCAAGATTCTAATCAAGTTTTGTCAAAGTCATACTAAAACCACTCCTTGATAAGTTAATAATAAAGGTCACGAAATCAGAGAGAAATTCCCTGCAATAACTCAATTTTAAACCGAACATTTCCATGTTCGCAATATAGTGCTAAAATATCCTCTGATATTCAAATACAAAGAAACGGGTTTGGAATCGGGTGACATGAATTTGAAACCCTCCTCTAAAGTACCTCTCCGGTTTAAATACCTATGTATATGTTTTATACTATGAATGGTTTTCGAGATTAGCCCTCTCCAAACACACACGTTTCCTCTATACATATAGGTATATAATGTTAGTATAACGTTAGGATACAATGAGAGTGGGATATGATGGGGTAAGCAGCAAGTGATATGCATATTAGTTATGATATAAGATAGAGAGGAAACGCACTCATAAGAAAATAGCTACTATCGAGAGTGCCCCGGCTTATGGTTTTATTGTGAATTTAATACCCACTCTAACAAAGCTTTAAAATGGATGTAATTATTTTTAAATGTCAAATACTCCTATTCTGAATACGTGCTATCGAATGCACGGAAACGTGCCGATACGTTTGGTTTCCTATAGCGTTTTACTTTATTTAATGTTGGCAGAAGCTCCAAATCTGTGTTCAATATCAACTCTGGATGAGCCAATGTCTTATTGGTTTGAATTGAAGTCCGACATATACACAATAGTCTATGAACAACGGACACGCCTAGGTGAGTGGCGAACGGGGAGAAGTACAGAAAAATTTGACCTGGGTGGTTGGAAGACATGCTTCGCCACGACTGTCCTGGATGAGTCCGTCTCGTATTGTTTTGATGTCAGAAATCTGGCACTCAATCATTAACCTATGAACAAAGGTCGGTTTCAGGCGAAAGAGCGAAGGGAAAGGGGAAAGTAATACAAACATTAGGTAGAGTGCTATAACTAGGTAAGGGGTGGAGGCTGGGCGTGTTAGAGACCGCTTCGTATTTCCTTACCAAAATAAACCACAAGACATCATATCGGCACAACTCAATGCACACAACTGTATATAATAACATATAATATGTGTGTTTATTGTACTCTTATAATTACTTTGCTAATTTAACACTTTGTAAGTGCATTTCCTTTTCACCTCCCGCTTTTCATCTATGTAGTAGTTTTGAATCACTGTTTTCTTTTCTATTTGTTTTATCACTTTCACAGATTTTCACATTCTATTTTGTCATGCTTTCAATTCTCAAGCCGTTTATTTACATGAGCATCACGTGGTTTGTGTCATAGCCTACATATTCAATCACTCTATTGTGGAGTCTTGTTGTGTTGCAGGGCAAGATGATCCCGGAGGGGGTGAGATAGCGTCCCCTTTCCCCGGGGGGCCTCGGAGATCACCCCATCTCTCTACTGTGGGACCACTAGCATTATTGTTCACTATTGTGAGTTTACACTAGAGGTAAGCAGCATGTATGACTAGAGTAAGTGTTTGTAGTGTCATGTAAACGTGCTTGTTAGCTGTATACAGTGCACATCGCCCGCGGCAAGTCCATTCTTCTTACATCCTCGCCATTCCCTGATGTATAAGAAACGAACACACACCCTCTACGTCATCCGTAAAGCGTGAACATTTTTATTAGAATCACTAAAACGAGAGTATTTTGATGGTAACGTTTCTGAAGCATTTTCCTCTATTAGGCGGCGCCTAACGGAACCCTGTGAAAAAGGACCGAAACAACACGCGCTCATCTCATCACTTGAAACATTCTGATTACATTGTGTCCAATTGCAGCCCTGATAAAGCAACCGAGAGAGGAGACTTATCTCATACAACCGTTTATCAAATTCCTTTCTGCGTAGATTGCCAAAGATACAATATAACAGAATGGATGGAGTGGGAACGTTGAATACTTTAGCGTCATTTAAAGCTGATATACCTCACATCCAGTGCTATTTTATGCAGGTTTGGGGTAGTATTGGCATAGTTTGGGTACAGGAATTTAGGATCCCAATCGTCACGAGGTGTGATTTTTGTAACGAGATGTAGACGTAAGGAAAGCTTCTGATTATTGTCGGTAGAGTTTTTATGACAAAGAATGTGATCTGTAGTAACTTGATTATGACCTTCTGTTTTTCACAACTTATTTTCTGTAGATAATTGTTCTTTTACACTAGCCGTGTAGGTTAAAATTGAAACGTTTAATCAGGTTTGAAAACAATAGTTAAATAAATAAAACTTAGTGCTCCAGGGACTCGAACCAACCAATCTTCAGCTTTCTGAATCGATGCTCTTTTGCTAAGCTACCATCACAATAAACACGAACGCGCATTAAAGTTCTTAAATCCGATACCTCATACAATTATTTATTGAGGTTAATCTGACATTTATTACATGAGACCAACTAATTAGCAGATGCATTAAGAGTTTGGTACGTAGACATGATTATTTTGTAAGTTTATCAATGTTAATTAGGTTCTCTTAACCGTGCCGAGTTCCCAACCACTATTGAGTTGTGTACGTATGCACATTCTCTCTTCTGCCCCTCTCTCAGAGTTGCTAGTCTGCAATTGGGATATCGCGCGCCATAAGACGAAGCAGGTACTCGTAATTGTTATTCCAGGCGCATATTTTCGCCCTGTCTGCACCAATGGCTAACTGCAGGTAGCTATAGACATAATTTCGAAAACTATTCACTTGCAGGCTAATGTTTACTGCATTTTACTTACTTGTTTGTATTCATACTTCTTGCTTCTCAAACTTTTTATCCTCAGCCTGAAGATGTTCACGTGTAGGTATAACATACTTCTGATAAGCATAATAAGTTGGAATGGGAAAGTACAAGAATGTAACATAGATCACGGTTTTATGTAAAGCCCATTTTGTAAAAAAAAAAATAAGAACTGCTAAATATTTTGGATAATTTCAATGTATTATCAAATCCATATCTTCGCGCAGATTTCGTAGTCACTTAAACATTTATCCTAGTATGAGAAAATTTTAATGCCCTCTGCTCATTTAAATCCACCACCATTTTGTTTAAGCTTATAGTGGCTGTTTTTGCTGCACTTTTTGCTTTCTCTGCTACATATAGTAAGTAGGGGAAGTATTTTAATCCACCCAAAAATTCGATATCGAGATTTCACCAGAAATACATATTTTGAGGCCCCTGAATAAAAAAAAGTAATTTTTGGAACATGTGTGTCTGTCTGTCAGTCAGTCACAGTAAGTATGTATGTGAACAGCATATCTCAAAAACGAAAAGGTGGATAAATACCAAACTTGGTATTTGAGTTCCGTATTTGCCAAGGGTGGGACAAAAAGATTTTCAAGAAAATCCCCCATCCTACACTACCTTTTACATAGAAAAAATTTTGATAAGTTTGATTTTTTCAAAAATGGCTCCAACGATATTGATTAAACTAGCATATGTTTAAGATATATGTAAAATAAAATAACTATCTTGAATTTTCTGGGAGTATCTCCAAAAGTCCTCTTCATTCTGAATGACTTTTGTATATAACTGGTAAACCGTAAGATAGACAACATTTTACTTCACAAAAGAGTGTAGATCTCGTTAAAATACACAATTTAAGTCATATACACTTTTTGTCGAGTGAACCCTTTCCTAGATATTCCTTGTTATTTGTCTGAATTTTCCAACATTCCTTTCCTTGAATGGGAATTCGTTATTCTTTTTGTGTCCTGGACATGCAAATAGAATGAAATGCTCCACATAGCAAACAGCTCTTAAAAGATTTGACTATCTCTTAAAGCCTACCATATTCCCCTTGTATCTACAAGAAAATTATCAATAAGGTTTTCTGCAGTTTCTGCGAATGTTTATCCCAATTAACGTGAAGTAGATGGAGAATATACGTTTGTAAAATAGTTGGTACAAGAGCAGAGAAAGTCATGTGAGTACAACAAATAAATTTTTTTCTTGTCTAGGAGGCTATATGAGAGAAACAAGATTCATTAACGGTGACGTTTGTTTAGAGGGGTCATCTGGAAGTCCGTTTGTAATCAAAGAAAAGTTATATTCGTATGTTCTCAAAAACATACCTTTTATGTTCCATATGGAATAAGTAAAGCCAGAAAATGCTGCTTTTATAAGATAGACTGGAAGCCCTATGATCATCTGCTACAAAGAAAGCTAAAATAAATGTTCAAAAAATCTGATGTTTACACTCACATGACTTTCTCTACTCTTGTACAAACTATTTTTACAAACACTTATTCTCCATCTACTTCATGTTAATCGAGATAAACATTTTCAGAGTCTATCTTATTGCTAATTTTCTTGTAGGTGTAAGGGAAATATATATTTGCAAGGGCAATATAGAAATACAGTAGCCTTTAACCATAGACGTATCTCTTAATAGCTGGTTGCTATGTGCAGCACCATTCTCTTTGCCACAGATTAATACTCTTTGCATATCCAAGACAAAAAAAATGAATAACGAATTCGCATTTGGGGAAATAATTATTGAAAAATTTAAGGAAATAACAAGCAATATCTCGAAAATGGTTCACTCAACAAAAAAATGTATATGGTATAAATTGTGTATTTTAACGCGATCTACATTTTTTCTGTAGTAAAATTTTGTCTATAGTTTACCAGTTATGCAGTAGTCGTTCACAATGAAGAATACTTTTGGAGACATTCCCAGTAAATTCGAGATATACATTTCATTTGTCATGAAATATCTTAAACATACGATATTTTAATCAAAATCGCTATAGCCATTTTTGAGAAAATTAAAATTTTCGAAAAATGTTTCATGTAAATGGTAATATGGTGTGGGGGATTTTCTTGAAAACCTTCGTGTCGTATCTCTGGAAGATACTGAACCTAAATACCAAGTTTGGTGTTTATCCGACTGTTCGTTTCTGAGTTATGCTGTTCACAGACACACACACGAACATGTTTCCAAAAATGCTTTTTTTTATTTAGGATGTCTCAAAACATATATTTCCGGTGAAATCTCGGTATCAAATTTTTGGGTGGAAACAATACTTCCCCTACTTACTATACGTAGTAGAGAAAGTAAAAATGGAAAACATTGAAAAAAGCCTTAAGATGTGTAAGGAATAGAATAAAAAGTTACAGGTACGTTGTACTTTTTACCATCGTGGGCCTCATTTAAAAGTACCGATCCTATTTAATTCCCCAACTATAAGCTTTAATGTATCAATTTGTGTTTCTCTAATACCTCAAAGACGTTGCACCAGTTATGGCAATGCCTTATTTTTAAACTGTGTGGGAAATTACTTTAATGTATGCGTGGAACACATTGATTAAATATGCACATATTTAATTTAATGTATTTTAAAAATCCTTTCATATTATAATTAGATATTTTCGCAACATAAATTTAAAGTCGCTACTGTTTTAGAATTATTAATGGAACGGTTAATGTATCTGTTAAACTGCATAACTGATTCTGTAGAACAGTCAGGTTAATGTGATGTTACATGAGGTTTAATGGCAATTTCAACAGTCCTAAAACAGTATGTCAGTGACACTTATAAGTGTGATATACATACATAATAATGGCACTAGAGGCTGAACAGTATGGATGGCTCTAAAATCACTAGCGTGAAACATTTATGATGTCCGTGTCTCAAGCGTAACGTACTACAACTAAAATTATTCCCTGTATAAAGATATTAACTGAATGATAAACGCAAATTAATAATAATGACAGCAAGACTGTGCTACAGCACATAGTTCCCCTCCCAAGCACTCTGAAACTGCAACACGAACGGGCCATAAATTGCGAATCGAGAAGCAGAGGCTAGCGTGCCGATGGGCTAACAATGCCCGATTGTAAATTGCAGGAGTACGCTGTTGTTATTCCTTCCCGCAGTGGGCGCTTCCCACCCCACATTTATGAGCCCATTTGTTAGTGCCGCTAGCACTGTACACCGCACTATCATAATATGCTCTCGGGAGACCGTGGCTTCTCTCGGATTACAGATAACTTGCCACTTCGGGGTTGCAATGTTAAATTACTCACAGGGGTATTTTTTGTTTCCGAAGCTATTATTAATTTGATTTTAACTAAAACAATTAACTGTGGAAATGCTATTGGCATAACTTGTGTTGACAGCTGAGGCAATATTTTACATCATAACATGCTGTGAATGCCAGAGTGATTATAGTGTAAATTAACATTATTGTATGTACATGATTTTAGATGTTTGTTAGCCATAAGGATTGTTAGGAAATAGGTTTGCACGGCCTAACTGAAACTGACAATAGAAGTGGGTAGCAATAAACCGAGGGGGTGAGTTGTTTGTCACTAAGAAGAGAAAGCCGAAATTGACGTCAGGGTAGCGTGCCTTTTTTTTTAGAAATGGAGGGAATATCTTCCCTGGAGCATATATGTTAGTAGTAGTGATTGGCTGACCAAAACAGGTGTTAAAGGTGGCACAATTTGGTAACCAATAGCTACTATATTATAATGTTTAGGTAATTCGAGGTGAAGGAGTATACATTCTCGAGCAATAAGGAAGTGTCGCACAGTTCTGAAGAATCTCTCACGAGGTGCACGTCGTAGAGTTAGTTACAAAAATGTAAAGTACGCGAAGTAATTGGTACGCGGCAACTAGAACGACTGTAGTTACATCTGAAAATATCACAGTTTCATTCAGGCGTGTATAAGGATTAAATATGTCAATTATTAATTAAGCGTAACGGCAATAAAAGTCTAGATTCAGATTTCTTTATCAGTGTTATCTTTTAGCAACAACTCCTTTCCGTTTATACACCCTGCTTAGAGACACGTGCTCGACTGAGTTATAATAGCTAGCCGGAGGACAAAGAACCCAAATTAAAAAAAATAATTAAACAATAATAGCCCAACAAATAAGATAACACAAGCCATCGAGAACTGCGGCACAGCTTAACAATTCATTCGCTGCAGACTTTTACGTACTGTTCTAGCAGCATATAACCAGAGATATTTAAATATGTAGCAGAATTTACGTATTTAATAACACATACTAAATATGAGGAGAGAGTCCAAATGCTATTGCACTAATGTTATTAATGTGTGAATTTGTAGAACTGCGGATTGTTAAGTTTTAGAAAGTGAACGTTCTTATTACTCATGATCAGGCCTAGGAATTCTTAAGCAGCTGGTTTCAAGTTATCTACACTCAAACCTTTGCATTACAAAGAATACAATACAAAAGAGACCAAGGGTCAGCGACGCAGGTGAAAACCGGTCCGAGTGCTGTCTGCAAACGCCAAAAGAAGTACGAGGGATATGGGGCCCTTTGTTATCTATGACATCTTTGCCTGCAGTCCAGTTAGTCTTATTTCCTTCCAACGTGGTTTAGTACTTAGAAATTCCTATGACTAATCATGATACAAAGATACTTTCATCTTAATCAAATACTTTTCGAGTCCCTTATGAATGTTTAGTTAGAATGTCTTTATGAACTCTCTCTTAATCTTTACTTCTCGTGCAAATTCTAAAATAATGCTTGATTTATATATTTTTGATAAATTAAACAAAGTAAAATATTAGTTTGACATGTTAATTTTCTATTAAACCTGTCTTGAAGCTTCATATCAGTGCCAATTTTCTTCTTCATAGTCTCGTGAAGCTGCAAAATCTTTCTCGGGAATTTATCTGTAAAGTTGTTGGAAGAGATGGGTTTTGATTAGAGGCAAAAGTTGGCCTTCTCTAACCTCTATTGCTTATAAGTGAGTATATCTTACTAAAGCCTATTTTTCTACCCCCTTCATTTTAATCCAAATAAGCCTTTGCAGAAATAGCTACATTACACATTTCGTTATAGATACAAAGGGAATAGCGATAATCAAATGTTTAAGAGCTGGAAGCTGTACGTTGGGCTTAAAATACCACACTGTTTCCATGTGCAATCGCGAGAAACAACTGAATGCTCAAAGGACTTTAAAACAACACTTCGAACCATTAATTACGGATATCTCGGAAACGGCTTATGCCACAGGAAAAGTTATTTAAAATAAATTATGTATTTTAAAGGGATCTGCATTTCTTGTGCAGTAGTTTTCGCTATCGCTTAACGTTTAGTAGTTATACAAGATTATATAAAATTCCTTCCAAATGAAGAGGACTTCAAAGACTATATACGTGGTAGAGAAAGTAAAAACAAAACAATATAAAACAAAAAACTTCCCACTGACCCTGCTTTCTGTCCAGCTTCAGAAGAGTGATTCCACATTCAGTTACGAAACGCAACTTGACCCTCAAATTACCATCCATGGATGGTCCAACCATTCATTGCGCTCTCCGTGCACAGCCATTCAGTATTTTCGTTGTTATTTACATTGGTGTAAGAACAAATGCAAAGTGCTTTATACAAATGCTGTTTAGTTTTTTATGAAGAGCTAAAAAACATATAAAAGTAGGTACCCATTCGAAAAAAATTAAATTGACCCTAAAATTACCATCATAAAGTCCTCCAAATAAAACAGGACTAATGACACTTACTTCCCCAAAAATATCAAGCAACTTTTATTCAAGACATTTCTTTCTACAAAGATATTGTACAGTGTAAACTTAAATGGTCCACCCTGTATAATTAAGCACAGTTTCCAAGGACTACTTCATATTATAATACCAAAAATTAATGAATTTTGAATAAAAATAACATCTTAACAGTGTGAAGTAGCTCGTTAGCATTTGTGAACCATATGCCTTGTGTTCCAAATATACGAGAAAAAATTCAAAGCAATTAGTAGAAAATAGATTTTTGGATATTTACAGATCCATTGCCTTAAATGATGAGCAATACACATTTAGACAAAGAAAAGAAAGTTGAAATATGCACCTTTAGCTCTAATGGAAAATGTAGTTTATAGTAATATATAGATATATATATATATAAGCCTATTTTCATTAAACGCAAAAACACTTAGTGGTCTCTTGGTAACCTCCTGCACTAAAAGTAAAATCCATATAATGAAAAAGTGTCTATATAATTAAAGTGGATGAAGAGTAAGAAGCGTTCATACAAAACAAACAAAGCAGATGGATAACAGAATTTCAATAAAGCTGCATGGAACACTATTCTCATTAGACGACATTATATACACCAAAGCTGAGAGATAGGAAAAGCAGAATTCATAGGAGGTCCTGTTGCTAAAACAGCTATTACAAATATGAGGAAGCTTCTTAATAGAAATAAACATGCTGAACCTGCAAATCTGGATAAGAAATAAAACAATGAGCGGACGAAGGTAGGATATTTAACATAACTGAAACACAGGAAAATATGAAAAAAAAATTCTGATGTGTCGCAGTCACATGACTTTCTCTACTCTTGTACAAACTACTTATACAAACGCTTATTCTCCATCTATTTCATGTTAATCGATATATAGAGATGTTAATCGTTACTAACTTTCTTGTAGCTGGAAGGGGAATATGGTAGGCTTTAAGTGATAGTCAAATGTTTTAAGAGCTGGTTGCTATGTGGAGCATTCCATTCCCTTTGTATGTTCAGGACGTAAAAAATTAATAACTAATTCCCATTTGAGAAAAAGTACAAGTATTGGAAAAATTAAGAGAATAATAAGGAATACCTCGAAAATGGTTCACTCAACAAAAAACATGTATTTGACATAAATTCTCTATTTTAACGCGATCTACTTTTTATGTAGTAAACTTTTGACCATCCCTTATGGTTTACCAGTTATGCAAAAGTCGTTCACAATGAAGAATACTTCTGGAGACATTTCCAGAAAATCCGAGATATACAATTCATTTGCCATTAAAATGTCTTAAACTTATGGTATTTTATTCAAAATCGTTAGAGCAATTTTTGAGAAAATTAAAATTTTCGAAAAATATTCCATGTAAAGGGTAATCTGGAGTCGGGGAATTTTCTTGAAAACCTTCGTATCGTATCTCTGGAAGATACTGAACCTAAATACCAAGTTTTGTGTTTATCCGACTGTTCGTTTCTATGTTATGCTGTACACAGACACACACACACACACA
Source organism: Deroplatys truncata (assembly GCA_030765065.1). Lineage (NCBI taxonomy): Eukaryota > Metazoa > Arthropoda > Insecta > Mantodea > Mantidae > Deroplatys > Deroplatys truncata. The sequence goes on along the minus strand of CM060978.1, from coordinate 210,332,090 downwards.
CACACACACACACACACACACACACATGGACACGTTTCCGAAAATGCTTTATATGCATGCAGGGCACCTCAAAACATGTATTTCCTGTGAAATCTCGGTATTGAATTTTATGGTGGAATGCAATACTTCCCCTACTTACTACACATAGTAGAGAAAGTAAAAAAGATGATGTTTAACAAAACAGAAAAACAAATAAAAACTGTCCTACATCATTGCTTTAAACACATTTTGGAAATCGGTTCTCTAGAAGTCAATCTTTATGCTTAAATGGTCAAAGTGAAATAAAGAGACACGTTTTACCAATAAGTTTCTCTAGTAGAATACAATAAACACCATATTGCTGCTAGGTGTTATTTAAGAAAAAATCTTATGTGTTACACTCACATGACTTTCTCTACTCTTGTACAAACTATTTTTACAAACGCTTATTCTCCATATGCTTCATGTTAATCGAGATATCCAGATGTTAATCTTATTGTTAATTTTCTTGTAGATACAAGGGGAATTGGTAGGCTTTAAGCGATAGTCAAATATTTTAAGAGCTGGTTGCTATGTGGAGTATTCCATTCTCTTTGCATTACCAGAACAAAAAAAATGAATAACGAATTGCAATTTGAGAAAAGTATAAGTATTGGAAAATTTAAGGGACCAACAAGCAATAAGTCATAAATAGTCCTCAACAAAACAAATGTATATGACATAGATTGTGTATTTTAACGCGATCTACATTTTTGTGTAGTAAAAGTATCTCTTATGGTTTACCAGTTATGCAAAAGTCGTTCACAATGAAGAATACTTTTGGTCACATTCCCAGAACATTTAAGATATACATTTTATTTGTCATGAAAGTATCTTAAATATACAATATTTTGATCAAAATCGTTAGAGCCATTTTTGAGAAAATTAAATCTCGGTATCGTTTTTTTATTTTGTGTGGAATGCAATACTTCCCATACTTACTATACGTGGTAGAGAAAGTAAAAGTTGTTCTGCATGTTGAGTGCTTGTTGGCTAATTCACTATTATCTTTTCTTAAGATTCATTAATAAGCAGCAAATATTTATTCCAGCGTTTGGTGCTTCATTCAGGAAATAGGAACCTCCGCCGCTGCTATCTGGGAGATTTAGCTCTTCTTGCGTGTATCTGGCATATGGTTACCAGAGAGACCGGCGTAGATGTTATTATTCACATACGCATACATTTAAAGTAAAAATATGCAGAATATCAACAGTGCTTTTCTTTCACACCGCATGACGCCGCAGCTCAAATTACCGCCGAAACAGTTGCAATATCCCCGCAACCGTTTTACCTCTCACCATCAACTGTATGCGCGGTAGCAAAGTCTGGTTGGAAAAATCCAGACTGATATTCAACGTCGGCCAGTGTTTCAAAAATAGTGTGAGCAAGTTATTCCTGTACCTCTGTGCGTTTATTGTTTGTTCAAAAACATACAAGTCTTATTATTCTGTAAGCATTTGCTGCCCATCAGTTTTCGCGTCATGCAAGAGAATCTCGTGTATAAAATCGGGTTTCTCTGTACTCCAATATCTGTTGTTTTGCTAAGAAACATAGCCGTTTAAATGGAACCATGTTTTGTCAGAGAAGAATATTAAGCGTGGGTCAATTACAATCATTTTGCAGAACACAATTATAGAAATTTACCCGACTCTGATGATCACATAAAACGTTTATGGCCGGTGAACGTCATCTGCCAGCGTGTGTAGTACCAACAGTGAATTTCGGAGGTGGTGATATTATGGTGTGGTCGTGTTTTTCCTGGAGGGGGTTTGCACCCCTTGTTATTTTGCATGGCACGATCACAGCGCAGATCTACATTGACATTTTAAGCACCTTCTTGCTTCTTACTGTTGAAGAGCAATTCGGGGATGGCGATTGCATCTTTCAACACGATGGAGCACCTGTTCATACTGCATGGGCTGTGGCGGAGTGGTTACACGACAATAGCAACCCTGTAATGGACTAGCCTGGACAGAGTCCTGACATAAATCCTATGGAACACCTATGGGATGTTTTGGAACGCCGACTTCGTGCCAGGCCTCACCGACCTCTCCTCAGTTCCGCACTCCGTGAAGCATGGACTGCCATTCCCCACCTTCCAGCACCTGATTGAAAGTACGCCTGCGAGAGTGAACGCTTTCATCAAGGTTAAGGGTGGGCCAACACCATATTGACTTCCAGCATTACCGATGGAGGTTGCCACGAGCTTGTACGTCATTTTCAGCCTGGTGTCCGCATATTTTTGATCGCGTAGTGTATGTGGACAAAGGCAGGTGATGCAGCGTTCATGCGGTAGCCCTGGCTGTATGGGCTTTTGCACCACTGATTTATTAGGTGTACGAAGTAGTTTTCAAAAAAGCATAGAACTATATCACTGTTTGCCAGAGAATTCGGCTAGTTTCATTACCTATGTCGCAACGATCTATGATATCTAATATATAGAAGGAAATATTGAAATACGCTGGAAAAATGTGGTAACAGTTGTGATATTGTTACTGATGTAGAACCGAGCGAAATGGCTCCGCGGTAACGCATGAGGCTTGCATTTGGGAGGTCCTAGGTTCGATCCCCTTCGACAGCCCACTCTGACCTTGGGTTTTTCGTGGTTTTCCATGGTCGGTAGGCGAAATCTTAGGGGATTTTTTATTTAGCACGATTTTCTTTCATTCCGTTTCCTTCCCATGTTTCAGATGTGTTTCGGTTTCGAGTAGATAGCAGGCGCTTATCTTGCTCAAAGTCTTGGAATATTCTTCGTGTTCACTAGAGGGCTGCTTGTTTGTAAGGGTCGTTCACCGTTCTCTGTGGTAGTAGTGTGACGGATCTTCAAGCCAGGAGCTCTTAGGGACTTCCACGTGTTTCTGTGGCTGTCTGTCTGTGGCCTTCAGGCACCTGTAGTTCTTTCCCTTCACCTCTTCCTCCTGGAAGCGGTAGTGGCAATACATCTCCCGTAAGTCGCAGTGTGCGGTGTGTCCTCCTCCGTTGTGTACCCCATAATGATGTAGGACAAGCCTTTGAATCGGTTTAAAGCATCGGCGTTTGAAGCACCTTACCACATTCACCGCGTGCAGTGTATTTGCAGTTGTTTGCTCATTTGAAAACCCTTGCAGCTATAAATAAGTGACCGTGAAAGCGAGTGGCCGTATGGTGAAGCTGCAAATCAAGATTCTATTTTTGTGTAGATCAAACATTTCTTTCGTGGTTCTGAGGCGTTTCGATGTTTTGCAAGCATTTAACCTAAATTTCTAATTAACCATGCGTTTTATAATATATAAAAAGGTTGTACTCGCATTTCTTTTAGCTATTGCTTTAATCTGCTTAATGTACCAGGTGATCCAAACAAGCCGTCCTTTGCAGTTTTAAGTTTCCCGCATACATAGGTGCAAAAGAAGTTGCCGCATCACTGCTGTTCAAAGGGGCAGTGCAGGTATAAAACGAAAGGTCACTGGTAGTGCTGCTGTCTGCAGGTGTTTATGTGGTAGTTTCGCACTGATAAGATGTTATCTGTGCGGAGACGCACCAAAATGCAGCTGAGGATCGAAGGCTGTGTTCTGAACATTTTCAAATACGACATCCGTCTTCTGCTCCTCTTTTGAACGTACAGAAATAATATTAGGAAATGGTGGATCATTCCAGGTAGAACGTGAGCCTGAATAGCCCTTACATCGATTCGTCCACCAAGGGGGACATATTTCTGCACATGCTTATTATGAATAATGCACCGATAGAAAATAGTTTAATTGTAACGCACTTTTAAGGGTAGATAAATATAATAAAAATGTAATTTTGTTTAATGTTGTTAACTTTGCGGCACCAGTTGGTGCCATATAGTTGTACTGATTGTAGATTAACCGTTATGGAACTACTGACTTAACACCTGTGCTCAGATTTGCATCAAGCGGCAACCCGAAATTCGTGTTAATGAGCGAACTGCTTATTAAACAACCGATAACACCCCCACCCACAAACACATAAGTATTCTCACATTCAAACATCAGACTCTGGGCATACCATGAAATGTTTTTATTTAAAGACAACTTTATGGAGCCGTGGCCGAGTGGTTAGACCGCTCGCCTCTCACAGAGGCGGCCCGGGTTCAATCCCAGGGATCCGCATGTGGGATTTGTGGTGGACAAACGGGTTTACTCCGGGTTCTCCGGTTTCCCCCGTCATTCATTTCACTGCTCCATCATCACCTTTCCTTTCATCCATTTCACCATCATTTCGTTTCATCTACTTTCTTGCTCCCCATACCAGGCATCGGGCTGATCCCCCATCCTGGATGTTCAGTCTGATCCATTAGTGTCTGCTCCTCGACGGGGCTCTGACCCCAGTAAGAGGTGTAAGTCCTACATATGAGGAGGTTAAACAGATAATGAATGAATGAATGTATGGAGCCCAGCCGGGAATCGAACCCGGAACCTCATATAGCAGGCAGTTTCTCTACCGAAGTTCTGGGACCGGTAATAGAAGTTTAAAGTGTTCGTTTACAGGCATTGGTCTTTCATTTAGCGGTCTCCTCTCTGTCGGTATGGAGTCTCTTTGCCGTTCTACTAAGGCAAAACTTTTGCATACGCACTATGCGGTATAAACTAACTTCAACTAAGGACGGCTTGTGTGGGCCACCTGGTATACGCACTGATACAGGTTGAAATAATGTGCTTCGTTGGCCTTATTTCGAACTATCCGGGAACAATGACAAAGAAGTTGACTTATAACCTTTTCCTGGCCTAAACATGAGCGGTAGGCTAACGCGAGGGTGATTGGGTATCGTGCTCTCTGGTTGCTTGAACCTTTACGTTACAGCCTAGAACTGTTACACATGTAGAACTCGGAAAGTGATGGGGAAGATTTGAACGATTCATTGGAAATTACTGCTTCGTTCATACAACCCGCGTAATAATCCTTCTCCATGAACTGTTATTTCAAACAGTTCTCAAGGTTAACAACTACACTCATTCTTGTTCGCGGTTCCCCTCGCAGGTTCAATATATTTCGTATCCACCAGGGAAAAAACGTGTAAATCGCTAGATACAAGACTACTAGATGTCAGGATTATAGAACTTTTGTGTCCACAGGTAGCTGTGAATTAGCAATATTATTAAATATTACGAAGGTTTACTGGGTACTCCAAAGTGAACAAAGTCCCTCGAGGGATAAAAAATTGGCTTTTGCAGGCTTAAACATTAATACACAAACTACATTGCTTGGATGACCAATTTATATAAACTTTAAACCCAGAGCAGTAGCTATGTGGCGTAGTTTTTCTACTGCATGTAATTTTAATAAGGTTTATCCATCAATATAAATTACTATGTTTACAGATAAATATTAAAAATTCTTCTACAAACCATATACCGTTTTGTTGCATCCGTATATTGTGAGAAAAATCATCGATGAGTTAAAACAGAAAATCTTAGTTTCATGCAATGAAGATGGATATCCTTCAATGTGGTTCCTTTTTCTCGTCCCAGGGCTCGGAAACGAAAATTTTAAAAGCTCCTTTTGGCAGTGACCTAAAACACAAAACCATTACTCTCCAAGATGATGGTGAGGCTATAACCACAAGCACGAAAGCATTTGACTTACATGTCATGAAAACTTTTCAAGTTATTGCATGCAGACGTCTAAGTTAGTACCTTTAAATTGTCTTCGTCTGTTGAGAAGAAAGGATACCTACTTTAAAGAGAGGAGAGAAGGTATTTGTGGTTTCTTAAACAATGATACAGAACGAAATTACCAAAGCTTTGAATTTTCCCAACAGTCCTTTTAGCGCGTTAGACGGTTTGTCCTGGATACTGCAGTAAAAAAAAGGAAATGAATGCATTGTGTTCTGATTAAGTCTGCGGGAAGCTCATGAATACTCGGCCATTCCAGCAACTGCTCCGCCGGCGATCATTTCCTTCTCCCTTAATGGACGACGCGAGACCGCTTTGATTTGATTCAGCACCATTTCGATTGCACTGTTGTTTCTGGAATTGAAAATTCCAATCTTGCAGTTCTGAGTAGAAATTTACAAATATGGGACATATGTGGTAACTTATAACACTAAGACTTAAATGTTTTGTTGACTATCACACTGTTACTACGTCATACTCTTTTGACTAATAAGGCGCTACGAAACGACGTTTTTCAACCAATCATGGTTTTATACCACATTTATATCACCTCTCTAGAATTTGTCTGCTTTTATCACCTCCCTATCATCTGTTAATTTGTTTGCGATCGTTATTTGTTTTCCGCGTAGCTGTTCAAAGCTAGCTTCACCAAAAAATCAAAGAGAAGTAGTTCGATAAACTAATTTAGCTAGTTAATTAATATTTTATGGTATTTATTTCTGTAATCTTTATATACTATCCTTTAATCGTTAGATAGTTTTGGTTTTCTCTAGATAAATTAAAGCCTCTAGTGAGATAACTTTAATAAAATTCATTACTTACACTACCTGCTAAAAGAATAAGTTCCTTTTCAAAATATCGCGACAAAACATACCTGGCAAGGAAATCTTCTCTTTAATTTCCCTATTACTTACCCATAGCAAGGAGGGAAAGTATTGAATTCCAGCCAAAAATTGGATACCGAAATTTCGTTGAAAAATTGAGGCATTATTTTTAACACTTAAATGATTTCAGTCTAATTATATAGTATAAAAAATAACAGGCCGCCTTAAAGCATTATATGTATAAATAACATAAAATGTATGTAACAGTCATTGTATTATGCTTATATTATTATGTACATGTTTAATGGTGTTATGTGAATGTACTAAGTAATTTAACAATGTAGGAGCTGTGAGAATAGAAGCTGTAAGTTGCTAACAATGAGGTAACCTTGAGGCAATAATGAATTGGAAAGTTTAATTATGCTACTAGTAATTCTTGCAATAATAACGTAATATTTAAAACAGTTTATAAATAGCCAATCAACAACCAGAAAAGCTGAAAGTTAAATAAAAGTATTCTATTGGAGTAAAATTAGCCAATCAGAGAGTGAAATAGAAAAATTTACAACTTTAGCGGTAAACGCCAGTCGCTAGAAAGCAACGTACCTGAGCAGTTTGTCCGCTCGGTACGTATTCAGTGTGAGACATAAAATTCATTACGGTGAGAATATTATAAAGTACAAGTATTTAATAAATAATCTCACAGCTCTCTATATCAGTGAAGTGTTATTTAATCGTGTGAAGGATTAATAAAAGGAGTGAAGTAAAAATTATAATTTGTGTAAGCCTATATTCTTTAGCCACATCACACCCTGCTAAGAGATACACGTTTCTACAAATTAATACTGACGCAGCCGAGGCAAACATAAATATAAATAATATTTAAAGAAACATAAAAATACAAAGTTGATTCCTAAACGTTGGGGCGAAGGCCACCGGAAAGTAAACTTGGGGCGAAGGCCACCGGAAAGTGAACGTTGAGACGAAGTCCACCGGAAACTTTGTACCGTAGTGGTTGCAACTACTTCAAATTGGCACTTAAACGTGGGGCTAATAACATAAAGATAAATACTCCTTCAAAATACGCGTTTTGAGAATCACAAATCTTTTCTTTTTAAAACAACAAAGAAAGAAAAGCAATGTGTCAACATGTATGTTCACACAAACACACACACACACATACACACATGTGAACAGAATAAATCAGTTTGTTAAATTCCAGACCAGTATTTAACTGCAGTATCTTCGAAGGATGCAACACGAAAATTTACAAGAAAATCTCCCTCCACCACAACAAACCACCCTTTACGTACAAAATGTTAGTTATATTTAATTTTCTCAACAACGGCTCTAATAATTTTGATTAAAACACCATATGTTTAAGATATTTGCATAACAAACGAAACATATATCTTGAGCGTTCTAGGAAAAGACTGTGAAGTCCTCTTCATTCTGAATGGCTTTTGTATAGATGATAAACCGCAAGAGAGACAAAATCTTGCTACATAAAAAATTTAAATCTCGTTAAAGCACACAGTTTATATCAAATGAATTTTTTATACAGTTAACCTTTCCGAGATATTCCTTGTTATGTTTTGAATATACAAATACCTACACTTTTCTCTGTTGCTACTCGTTTCTTTGTCCGTGGCAATGCAAAAAGCATGGAATTCAGAGTATCACATAGCGTCACACGCTACAAAAATCTAACTATCGCTTTACCTAATGTGTCGCACAACGAGATATGTAAATGTGAACTGAAAAATCAATGGATTAAATTGAATGGGCTCTTGTAAGATTAGTTTGTAGAAGATTCATTAGAGTAAGTAATGTGAATGAAACACATATAACCTTTTAGAGCCTCTCTTTATCTTAGGTCATTTCTCTATGAGAAAAACACTAAATTGCGATAGTCAACAGTGAATATTTTACCGTCTTTCATTGCTTCCTTTTACTCCTATATTCCAAACGATAATAGTATATTATGCAACGAGACTATAATGGTAGTAATTATCATAGGAGCGTTTTAATCACCATTATAGACAAGTTTCATACGACTGTTTATGCTCGATCATGTATCTAAATTAAAGGTTTCATAAGTATTCGTTTCTCGTTTGAGTGATGTGTTACAATCATTATTCCTTTATCCATGGTTACAATGCAATGACCTTGTAGCACCTGTGTCAAACATAGTTGCTAGCGTTGTGAGACGTACTACGCAGAATAATCGATACTTGCGCTTTCACAATGTTACATGGCCACTTCTGATTGGTCGAGTACCAATACTTTAATGAACAGGTGTACTTTAATGAGGCCTATTGAAGTACTGCTACCAGTCGTATAAATACTACATTTTGGCATGGTTGCGTATAATAGTAGATTATGATACAAGGAGTAACAGTAGGTTTTTGTTTTCCGAACAGGAATTTTTGCGAAACGAAGGCCATAGGTCTAGTTTTGCAATGCTACAAGCAAAATAAATCCACTTTCAACACGTGCGGCATATACTACTTTTTAGACAGCGCTCGAATTCGTAAAATATAAATAATATTATATTGACTGCTGAAACTAACAGATATGGCGTTTAGAACGCCTTCTTGAATCAAAAGAAATGAGGTTAAAAAGCGAGATGTTAGATATTTTGTTGATTCGCTAGCAGTCATTTTCAGATAAATTATTTCCGCCATGTTTTGCCTTACACCAGGCAATGAAGCGATTAAATGCTATATCATATTGCTTTCTGGATTTTTTAGATAAGTACTTCTAGTGTTATTTTTTCTGCTGCTTCTGTAATTTCACTTCTATTTCAGCTCTTCTGAATTCATACTTTCGCAATTTAATTTTTATGTAGGTTAGATAAAAGAGTAGCGTTTTAGATCAAAGAAAGCCACCAATATAACGTATAGGTTAACTCTACAACGAATTGCGATAAATTGAAGCATGATGATTTAAAGTGTGAACAGTTAATGCGAGCGCCATGAGAAATTAATCCTGTAAAAAGACATAATGAAAAGTAGAGCCTAATCAAACCAAGTCGAGTTATTAAATATGTGCATATACAAAGGGTAACTGCCATGTGATTGGGCTTGAAGCCAAAGTTGGTCTCACTGAAGTATGATAGAGGCAAAAGTTGGTCAGTTCGTCAGCCCTGTGTTAGAAGTTCTATTTTTAGAATTTTAAAATAATTGTAGTAGGGATTCATAATTGAGTATACTGAATTAGACAACTCTTAACGTTTATATTCATTGTACTTTAGCGCTGCTTGTCATGTTGTCGGATAGCTCTAATAGTATATCAAATTTAATTTCCAGCACAGAAATCAGGAAATGATTTGTAGATGGTTTTCTGCAGCAACTGCAGCTAATTAATATGTAAAATAAATATTTAACAAGCGATCATAAAACACATTCAATTTCATGTTAGGCCCAAGGCATTCTATTTGAACGTTATTTATTATGACAGGAACTAATTTTTTTTAATACTGAGACTGGCTTGAGTTCATTCTCCACTTAACTAATTTGCTTTTAGCCCTATGTCATATGAAAACTCTTGTAAAACTATTTTAGAAACTTTATTCTCCATCTAATTCATGCTAATCGGGATAAACATTTGCTGAAATTATCTTATTGCTAATTTTCTTGTAGGTACAAGGGGAATATGGTAGGCTTTAAGCGATAGTCAAATCCTTTAAGAGATGGTTGCTATGTGGAGCAATCCATTCTCTTTGCATATCCAGGACATAAAAAAAGAATAACGAATTCCCATTTGAGAAAAAGTGTAAGTTTTGGAAAATTCAAACATAACAAACATCTCCGAAATGGTTCACTCCACAAAAAAATGTATATGACAAACTGTGTGTTTTAACGAGATCCACATTTTTTGCGTAGCAACCTTTTGTTTATCTCTTACAGTTTACCAGTTATGCAAAAGACATTCGAATAAAGAGAACTTTTGGGAATATTCCCAGAAAATTCAGGATATACATTTTATTTGTCAGGAAAATAACTTAAATATATGATATTTTAATCAAAGTCGTTAGAGCCACTTTTAAGAAAATCAGAATTTTCGAAACATATTCCACGTAAAGGCTAGTAAGACGGGGGGGGTATTTTCTTAAAAATCTTCGTGTCGCATCTTCGAAGGATATTAAAGCCAAATACCAAGTTTGGTATTTATCCAACTTTTCATTTTTGAGTTATGATGTTCACAGACACACGATACACTCACGGACCTTTTTCTCAAAATCCTTTTTTTTTATTCAAGGGCCTCAAAACATGCATTTTCGGTGAAATCTCGGTATTGAATTTTTGGGTGAAATGCAATACTTTCCCTACTTAGTATATGTAGTAGAGAAAGTAAAAATGCAAGCTTATATCACAGGGTCGATTTGCTTCTATGAAGGATGTTGCAGAGCTTGTAAACTTCGCTACACGAGGAACACCAAGGATCTATTTCATCAGGTGTATTTAACTTGAATACCGTTTAAATAAGCTCAACTGCTCTTTAAGCTCCGTTATTTAAGCATCGTTTCCTGACCATTTAAAGCTACCTTGAACATCAAATCCATACAGCACAAACAATGATTTATTAATAATGGTTATTCCAAAAACATTATGAAAATTTAAATTTATTCCGCAGTTTATGTTATGCATGAAACTAGGTTTTTTATCAAGTAAGGTCTTTAGACGGAATATTTTTGAAAACATTGACACGAATTTTGAATTTGCATCGGTTGTGCAAGTTATCATCGCTGTCATTGTTGCCAATGCTGCTGGTGGAAATTTAATAGGGATATACGAAATTACTTGCGGTTGATTTCGTGTCCTTCAATAGTAGCAAAATTACAAAGTAGCTCATTTATAGGATAAGAATCCAATGGGTTACCATCACATGACTTTTTCTACCCACTATAATTTACTTTCACCAATGATATGGGTAAGACGGTAGCGTCTGTGGTTCGCATTCGGCAGGTCTCAGGTTCAAATTTGGTGCAGCTGTTTTTTGGTAGATTTCCCTCAATACAAGAATGGATATTCAATAACATTACCCAATATTCCAACTATAGTCAAAAAACATATGTATGTATATCTAAATTATGGTGTGTTACATTCACATGGTTTTCTCTACACACTATCGTTTAGTTTTATATAACGTCTATAAACTATTCCTACAAAATTGGAAAAGTAGAATAAAAATTCAGTATCATAACCCGGGATTACACCACGGATCATCCTGTTGCTCCAACCAACTGGGGTACCATGGTAACATGCCAGGACGACATTAAATTTCCCAACTGAGTCGCATCTAACGTCGTGCCGGCATGTTACCACTGTATCTCAGTTGATTAGGGAAACCGGACGGAAGCTGGAAGATCCGTGGTTCAAATGCGGGCTATGGCATTGAATTTTTACTTTCTCTACTACGTATAGTAAGTAGGGGAAGTATTGCATTCCACCCAAAAATTCGATACCGAGATTTCACTGGAAATACATGTTTTGAGACACCCTGAATCCAAAAAAAGCATTTTTGGAAACATGTCCGTGTGTGTGTGTGTGTGTGTGTGTGTGTGTGTGTGAACAGCATAACTCAAAAACGAAACGTCGTATAAGCACCAAACTTGGTATTTAGGTTCAGTATCTTCCAGAGATGCGACACGAAGGTTTTTAAGAAAATCCCCCCCACCCCAGACTACCCTTTACATGGAAGATTTTTCGAAAAGTTTAATTTTCTCAAAAATGGCTCTAACGATTTTGATGAAAATATCATATGTTTAAGATAATGTCATGAGAAATGAAATGTATATCTCGAATTTTCTGGGAATGTCTCCAAAAGTATTCTTCATTGTGAACGACTTTTTCATAACTGGTAAACCATAAGAGATAGACAAAATTTTACTACACAAAAAATGTAGATCGCGTTAAAATACACAATTTATGTCATATACATTTCTTTTGTTGAGTGAACCGTTTTCGAGATATTGCTTGTTGTTTCCTTAAACTTTCCAATACTTATACTTTTTCTCAAATTCGTTATCCATTTTTTATGTCCTGGACATGCAAAGAGAATGGAATGCGCCACATAGCAACCAGCGTTAAAATATTTGACTATCGCTTAAAAGCTACCATATTCCCCTTGCATCTACAAGAAAAGTACCAATAAGATTGACATCTCGATATCTCGATTAACATGAAGCATATGGAGAATAGGCGTTTGTAAAATTAGATTGTACAAGAGTAGAGAAAGTCATGTGAGTGTAACACATCAGATTTTTTTTAGACTGATTCTGCCTTTCCAACCTTGTCCTACACACGGCTTGTGTGAAGCAACAATTAATTACTGTTCTTACTTTACGTTAACAGAGATAAACCTTTGCAGAAACCGTTTCATTGTGGATACAAGAAGGATGGAGGGAATCGAAGCGGTAGTAAAATGCTTAAAAGCGGATCGCCATATGCTATTCTTAAATACCGTTCTCTTCCCATGATATCGAGAGAAACAACTGAATGTGAAAACACTTCAAAAAATTAAAAACACCTAGAAATTCTAACCAATAATGATGGATACCTCCGAAAACGCCTGATGCCAAAAAAAGTATTGTAAAATAAATTGTGCGTTTTAAAAAGATGTTAGTGTTTTGGGCAGTAAGTTTGTCTATCTCTTATGTTTTACCAGTTATACAAAATTATACGAAACTCCTTTAAAATGGAGAGGATATCACACGTTATTCCCAGAAAATTCAAGATATACATTTTATTTTGCAAGTAAATATCTTTAATATCTCTCATTTTTAAGATAATCTGAGTATTTTTGAGAAAATAAAAAATTCGAAAAAATTCCATTCGAAGGCTAGTATAGGATGGGCATATTCTTTAAAATGTTAGTGTTGTATGAAATTAAATACCAAGTTTGTAATTTATCGGGAATTTCCTAAATTTCACTTACCTTTTTATAAAATCCTTTCTTTTTATTCAAATTTCCAATGATATCTCGGCATCAACTTTTGAATGAAATTGCAGTTGTTCTTATACCTACTAGGTAGGTGGTAGGGGAAGTACAACTAAATGACAAAGGACGGCGAATATGCCACTAAAGTCGAGTTGGCTAAGCAGATAATAGGAAGATGACTAGGCAACAAAGGCCATGCGACTATATGTACACTGAAAGATCAGCAGCAATCCCAAGATTCCAAAGCCACCTTCCGCCAAAACTCAATAGCAACAAACGAGATGGTAGGGGAAGACATTACGCAACTAAGGCCATCTTGTCGGGCATACACTGATTCTGATGAACCAATGAATTTACAGTAACCGTCGCAATATGTTCAAGAAGCAAAATTTTCTTTCCCACCTACTCTCCAAATTATAGGCAAAAAACCTTGTTGTTTTACTGCATGTTATTAAGGATAATGCCGTCCGAGTTGGTTTCAAAAAAATTTTGTAGCTACATAGGGCATAGTACGACAGTCAAATGTTTAAAAAGTAGCATGCTATATATATAGACTGCACTTAATATTGTAAATACCTTTTTGCACGGCCTAATGAGAAACAAAAAAAAGGAGTGTGTAGTTTGAAATAATGTAAATTACCGTAAAATGCAAATTTTAAAATCCTCCGTAATTTCTCAATATGTTTGTCTATCTTCTATGGTTTCAAGTTGTTCAAAAATCCAGTCAGAATGGTATTCACAAAAGGTCAATGTATACATTTTATTCGTGTCAGTATGTCAAACATATGCTATTTTTATAAAAATCGTTAATACCATTTACCGACACGAGTTGTCGAGGTCGTTAAGGCACGGACGTGTGAACGAGCGGTCCGCGGCACAAATCCCGCCAAGTCTGTCCTTCCTGACTGAGGTTTTTTTCCACATTTTCTTTTGGTAAAATTTAGGGAAGTATCCTAAATTTAGGCCTGGAACGTCTCCTTCCCAAATTTTCCTTCCTAATTATCGTTTCGTTTCATGTTTCATCAAAGTCCACCGCTTGTGGTGCCATATGTAGTAATAACTAGCATTAAAACTACTAAAAGAAAAGTTAATGCCATTTTTTAAAAAACAAACCCAAATAAAATGTTTCCATAAATAGCAGTTGAAGGATTCTTTCGTCTATATCTCGCATCCTTGGAAGATACTCAACCTTGTATATGCTAATTATCTGACTTTGCAGCGCTTCCTCTAGCTGCGATAGGTAGGTGGTAGAGAAAGTAAAACTTAATATTATATAGGTATAGGTTAAAGCAATACATATTACCTGCTTATATCCTTAGTACAGAATTGAACCCAGAGACAATGGCTGCACCTTTTATTGCTACAATAACTCGTGTAAAATTTCACCTAAATTCTTTATTCTCTTGGGACTAACATGATCATAATCAGAAGTGTATAAAAAACATCGAAACAGTGAAAACATTGATCGCGCTCTTTGGTATGTTTTTGGCAGACCACACATTTAAGAATCGAGATTGTAATCGTTTGCGGAACATAAATTTGCACAGCTCCACCGCAACACGCTCGTCGGTGTTCTCGCTTCTTTCCAGAACCTTTCATGTGTAAAGATGAAAGTGCGAATACGCCGTGTGTCAACATGCAGCTGGGTAACCTTTTGCAGCTCTGAGAGGATATGAGCTTGCAAAACATATGCTGATAAGAGCCTTTCTGCTTTAAGCTTTTGTCCATTGTTCCCATTCCTTTATCTCGCACATTTTATTTTAGCCTCACGTCGCTGAAATTCTTTTGTCCTCTCTGCAACAATTTCGTGCTCAGGGATCGCTCATTAACCACTGCTTCCTCATACCGTTTTAATGCGTCCATGTTGTTCTTGAGGGACATCACGTATTTTGCAGTCAGGGGATTTTACTGTTACGCAACGAGCTTCAGCTCTTTTGTACAGAACATCAATTATATGGCAGTCATAATTGAGAAACAATTACTCTTGTATACGTTCGATTTAGAATAGAGTAACAAAATTTATATACTATGCTTTCTAGAACATATTTTGGTACACAGTGGATGTTCATTTAAAGCGTGCCGTGGTATGCTGTATGACGTCACTTGTCTAGCCGCTGAGCCTAGAATTCAACCCGCCTACTCCTCAGAGGCGCATGATTCGTGTGTCTTAAGAAGTTGCCGAGCAAGCAAGGCGTTTAGTCTGAACGTGAGAATCTTTCACGTCTTAGCAACAGATGGCGGGCGGTACGGTATGTGTATTACCAAAACATCTTGCGCACTGTTTTTTTGTCTGGTCTCTATCAAAGGTCCGTGAAAGCTTTAAGCGGTGTACTTTTTATCACTGCTAGCATAAAACAACATGGATTTGCCAATAGGGTATGTTGCGGCTCCTGCTGTGAATGTTAATAAGGCATTTTCTGTGTAGAATGAATGAAATGTGTAGATTACGTGAACTTGTTAGATTAACATGCATGACTGTTTGCTTTGTTTTATTTTACGCTTTTGCGTGTGACATTGCGAGGCACGTAATTTGGTCTACGTTTTATGATTAATGTCGTTACGTATTAGCACCTTTTGAAATGCACGACGTGCTTGCTAGGCAATTTCTCCGCCACACGTATACTACGTTACGTCCTTGCCCTTAGAACTGACACACAAATTGGCTCAAAACAATGACGTCATGACACTTTGAAATGAACACTCGGTATAGTACACCATCTAAGGACAAATTATATTACTCATAAGATCCAGAAGTTCGACCAATTTAATTGGAACTGGAAGATCCTGATCAAAGCCTAATCCTTAAAACCCGTAAGCTCATGAATACCAAATGAATCAGCGCCCGTGTTTTTAAATCAATCAAGTGAAGAACTGCCTTAGATTTATTCTTTGTCGCCCACTAAGAGTCCATGTACCTATTTAGAGAGACGAATACTCCACACAGTAAAAAAGCTGTTTAAGGGACTCCGGTTACTTTGGATTGATGCCCATCCCTCCATTCTTCTAAGAGACTCGCGTCGACATTCTAAGCGATCTTATAACTTCTACTATACAGTAGATATTCCACCCTTCTATAAAATCTCCCAAAGAGCAGAACACCGATACCATTTAAAAATCAGTGAAAAGAAAATTGTACAGCTATATGAGTAGATAAATTAATAGGCCACAATAAATTTAAAAAGTCTATATCCAGAGTGATTGTTGAACTGTCACGTTACACAATCGATGTTACATTCATATTTCGAAACTGCCGTGATTGTCTGTACGTTTTATATACAGCACACATTAAGTTGTGCCATTTTATTTTAAAACGTCTAATAGCGGTTTACGTCACAAGAGGTTTACAATTTAAAACCACTGATCTTCAGGTTTCAAAGTAGCTGAATGGCATTATGGCTATACTCTCAGTATTACGAAGACAGAGACAGCACTAGCTTCCTTTTGAACCTTACAAATCACCTCTTCGTAATCCCATTTTTATCGATTTGGGCTTAAGACTGAAATGTTTGCACGCAATACTCTTTTATGAAAGTTACAAACAAGTTATACCGGCCAAGAGTTGTAAGGTCGATCGCAAAATATTAGAAGTGAAACTTATCGTGTTCTCTTTGGCGCACTGTAGAAACAAAATCTGATGTGTTACACTCACATGACTTTCTCTACTCTTGCACAAACTATTTTTACAAACGCTTATTCTCCATATGCTTTATGTTAATCGAGATATCGAGATGTTAATCTTATTGCTAATTATCTTGAAGATGCAAGGGGAATTGGTAGGCTTTAAGCGATAGTCAAGTATTTTAAGAGCTGGTTGCTATGTGCAGTATTCCATTCTCTTTGCATACCAGGACAAAAAAATGAATAACGAATTCCCATTTGAGAAAAAGTATAAGTATTGGAAAATTTAAGGGAATAACAAGCTATATCCCGAAAACAGTTCACTCAACAACAAAAATTTATATGACATAAATTGTGTATTTTAACGCGATCTACATTTTTGTGTAGTAAGAGTTTGACTATATCTTATGGTTTACAGTTATGCAAATGTCGTTCACAATGAAGAATACTTTTGGAGACATTTCCAGAAAATTCAAGATATACATTTTATTTGCCATGAAAGTATCTTAAATATATGGTATTTTAATCAAAATCGTTTGAGCCATTTTGAAAAAATTAAAATTTTCGAAAAATGTTCCATGTAAACGGTAATTTGGGGTGGGGGATTTTCTTGAAAACCTTGGTGTCGCATCTCTGGAAGATACTGAACCTAAATACCAAGTTTAGTGTTTATCCGTCTGTTAGTTTCTGAGTTATGCTGTTCACAGACACACACACACACACACACACACACACACAAACACACACACGCACATGGACATGTTTCTAAAAATGGTTTATATGCATTCAGTGCACCTCAAAACATATATTTCCGGTGAAATCTCGGTATGGAATTTTTGGGTGGAATGCAATACTTCCCTACTTACTATACGTAGTAGAGAAAGTAAAAATATATAAAATGAATAAATGGAGCTTGTTGCACTGGACACAGCGCATTACATTAATAATTAGGGTATCATAATTAGGATTCTCCTTAAAGTTTTGGGTTCAGATGATACAATAGATTTTATGGCGCCAGATTTTAATAATCAATCTTAGTGATTCCCACCAAGAAACATTTCTGTATGATTGTTCTTTCATATCTACTTTTTAAACATGTTGCAGCTTCTCTGCATTTGTGAACTTTTAATTATTAATACTTTTTAGGCATAGGAACAAACTAATACGTTACAAGAAGCACAGCTGAAGAACAATAGGAGATAAACCAAAGAAATGAAACTCAAAAGCAATGGAAACGCAGACACAACGTTACAAGAATAAAGTAATCAATGAAAATAGTAATTTATTTTGATCTTAAAATGTGTGCAATAGTAGCAAAACGACTGAACCGGCATAACCTACCTCCATGTTGCGAGGATAGAGTGTGTCTCACATTCAAGAAATCCCCAGTTCGAATCTCGGCTTGGGTGACTACCCAGATATGGTTCTTTACTGGGGTTTTCCGTTATCTTGTAAAGATGAATGTCGGGTATGAGCGGAGAGGAACTTAGCACTTCGACTTAAGAGATATTTTGTCCCTAGGTACCTGACGGGGTGTCCCCGGGAGGGAGAGGTGAGGTGAGAGGAGAGGAGAAAGAGAGCGAACGGATTTGGAGACACACAGAGCAGAGAACAGGATCGCTACATTTTCCACCTGGTACAATTGGCTCTCCCCCTGCAGGCTTGCACACCCCACTGGGGGCCCTGGACTGGAGACCGCCCCCATTCCGAAGGATGAAGTGTTACAGAGAGCATCCTTTTCCCTGACATGCAATGCCGAGATTCCCGTGGACACTTGCAACGCTGAAACAACCAAACAGATAATAGGTGAAGGGAAATGAGAAAGGAGCTGAAATTGAGGACAGGAAATTCGGGGGATGTAATTAGCACCCCGGAGAAAACCCATGATTCAGGAAGGTCAGCAGGGGAAATCGAACCCATGACCTCCGGAATGCGAGTCACACTGCTATCACCTGCGCCACTTCGCTGGATAATGTCGGGTAACTTTAAGCTCTATGGACTCCTGGTTCATCTGAGTATCCTTTCATTTATTGTCCAAAATGACCTACTCGGCTAAACTATAAAAAAATTATATGGACACCTAAAACAAAAATCTCAGAACAAATGAGGGAAAAACAACTGAGAATGAGCTCGATACTTCACGAGAATAACTAATATCAAAGAAGCAGTATAGATAAGAGGCTTGAAAGAGAGCTTGAAAGAGATAATACAAAGTATCCAGAGGCAAGTTTGCGAAAATAAAGCTATCTAGTAATTCCATCGAAAATATAAATATCCTGGAAGATAGCGGTTAGTAAAAATATATAATAAGAAATAAAACAATAAGAGCTGGTGCAAATGTATTCTGAGATAATAAAATAAGATATAAATATAACACAACCAAACAAAAACATCTTTAACTTAGGTCGCTTGGTTTATCATTACGATTTAATTATAATAAATTTCTCGTCTTGTTTGCAGTAATAAAATTGTTCCTAGTGAAGTACCCAAACTATTTTCCTCGGAACTATGTGAGTAAGCACACGTTTTCTTTGTTATAAAAACGTCTTAGAAGAACGACATAATATGCACTTCATCACCTATATACAGAGCGGTCCCTCAGCGCTCTGGCCGGGAATTGTACGGCAGTCTTGTGCGACAGACAATGAACTCAAGGCTCTTCCACTTATCGGACATGTGGCAGCGGGCTTCAGTCAGCTGTTATTGCTTCTTGTGTATAGACGCGAGACGCGGGTGTATTTGTGTGCGATTGAATTATCGGATTATTACAACCCAGAAATGGTACTCAAATTTTCGCTTAAACAAAGACTTTTTATGCATGGCACGTACGTGAAAACCGACTCATGTAGACAGATGTGTAGACAATTTCACGATAAATTTCCTGGTGTGCTTGTTCCGAGTAGAGAAACAGATATCTAGTGAATAAACGGGATCATTTAATGTTATAAGTTGTAAAAAGAAACGAAGGGTTCTAACGCAAGAAAAACGTGATTGGCGAAATATTTGAACGGTCTCCGAATAAATATTTACGACGTGTAGTACAACAAGTGTTTCAGAAACCTCAGTACATAGGTCTACGAAACTGTTGAAATTAAAACCATACAGAGTGACTATAGTCCATCAATTACGACCACGTGAGGCTTCCTTGGAAGACAACAAGAATGTTTTTGATGACATAATAATCTTTAAAGGGTTATGGGCGGCTCGATCGCCGGATCTTACTTTGAGTGACTTTTATTTGTGGGGAACTCTCAAAAATAGAGTCTATAGGAATAATCCTCGCACCATAGACGATTAAAAACAGTATAAGAACAGAAATTAGGGAAATTACCCAACAAGAACTGATGCCTGTGAATGTTAATTTCATCAGAAGGAGCCAAGAATGTTTATTTGCCAAAGAACACCACTTTTAACACCGACTGTGAAAAAGGTTAGTACTGATAAAATAAAAAGTAATTATGTTTGTTCAATAGGTAACCAATATAATCATTATAAAATCAGTAATAATATGGTATCAGTATCAATAATGATAATAATAAACAGATACACTGAATATAACGCGCGGAACACGCATCGCAACTACCGGCCAGATAGCTGAGGGATCGCGCACGGAACACGCATTGCGACTACCGGCCAGATGGCTGAGGGACCGCTCTGTAGCTCCTATCTCTTCCACAGTTATGCTTTGGCTCCCAATTTGAGGTAAATTTGAGGTAAATACTAAACACATTCATTTTCTTTCATATACCTGGTAAATATATCTACAGTATTTTCATATACAACATTAATGCTTAAGGCCAGAAATGAGTGTTTCTGCAACTCAACAGTTTATATGAGAGATTGTTGAAGCATGGCTTAAGCTCATAAGTAAAAGAAGAAAGGATAATTAATTATAGCGCAGACTGGTGAAATATCCATGTTGTTCTTATTTCTTTTCTTCCACCGTACATCTTCCACCGAACTATTTCCTTTCTTATGTTTTCTCAGCGTGACATCGTGCTTCGCTGAAGAATAGGCAATGACTACACAATCAAAATTCACCCCTACCATTTCCCCTATTAACCTTTCCTTTAGGTCGTTGACGATGACGGTACGTATAACCTTTGTCTAACAACCGGTCGTTTGCGCTTCCGTTTGTTCATCCGGTTGCATAGATCTTCAGCACTTCAGAGTTCCGTTTCCTTGTCACCCTACTCCATTATCCCTTTAGAAATAACCCTTACATTTTCTCTGTTTAACATTTATTTATGCAGTCTACAACGAGTACTAAAATAAATCACATTAGATCCTTACTATGGTAAATCATCGCTTACGAGGCGAGATGGTTTCCCAGTAATGTGTGAGCTCGCAATTGGGAGGTCTAAGATTCGATTACCGTCGAGTCGGCTACTCTGACCATCGGTTTCCCAGGTCGGTAGGCGAATATGGGTGATTTCCCTACTATCACGAATTTCCTTTCCATCATTTCCTTTCACCTGTTTCACCCGATTTATTTCAGAGTTGTAACAGGCGACGGCGGTTGGTGTGTTGCGGCAAGACGATAGAATTCGGAAGTTGGAAGGACTTGTTTCTGGTGCTTAGTGGGACAGCTAGGGCTTCCCTGGGCCCCAAGTTAGCGTTGCGAAGGCAGCCGGCGTCAGGATTGGTGTCATGTTGAAATCATTCCGACTCCGTCCTTGCTAGGGTACATCGTCGTCCGGATCTGGTCGCCCTTCGGGTTTCGTCTTCATTCCCTCCTCCCAGCGGTCATTTGGAAGCACAAGGCCTGCTATGGCCTAGGCGCGGTGCTGTGCTCCAGTTACTGGAGCTCCCTCCGTCTGACTATTCCCAACTCTTATCACTTTCCACTTTCAAGGTTTGCACTTTCGCAAGGGAAGTAACAACACATGTAATTTATCTCGCCATACCTGCGATTGAAACCATATGAGATACGAAGCAATATTCGAGAGATTAGTGCCAGTTTCAATCTTAAAGTTCCTAAATACGCTGCTGCAACGGCAACAAACTATGCTACGTAAGTGGACAACCCTGGTTGAAGTGGAGCGAAGCTATAATGGCGCTCGACTCACTTCCTTCTTCACTCTAACAATGGGTGAAACGGGCGCTCGTTTTTTAAACGTTGCACGAAAACTGTTGGATAACATTTTGAATTCAGCATTTACATTACATCTGTATCCGACGTTTCGAGATAGATTTCAGCATAAATGCCTTAATGCTTCCATAATGTTGCATCATAAAGAATCAAAGCAAATTCAGTTACAGAAGCCGAAGCGCTGATCATTTCATCAAAGGTGTGATAAGATTGTTTTATTTTTCTGTAGATGTTTTACCAAACGAAATGAAAATATATGCCTTGGGATACTATACAAAAGGTACGAAGGATTGAATATAAACGTACTGGGTAAATGCAAGTCCCAGATAAGGTAGAAAAATATTTCTTTTAGTGAAACATCATTCAAGCTATCCTTTAATACAAAGTCTGGCCTTCGCCTTGCAAGCTGTACAAAAAACGTCAGATGCTTAATTTAAAAACTGCGCTCTCCGTGTTAACTGAAGAGATGCTGTAAAGAAATTCTCAACGCTACAGTTTTATTTTCTTCTCCAAGCGAGAGAAAGAGTAGAAACAAAAAAAGAAGGTTGGTTCATTGGGGAGGGTCAGTTCTTCCTTTTCACAAGAGCTCATTTCCAAGCAGTCGAGGTGCAAAGATAAAATACTGAGCTCTGCTGAAATAATTACACTGCCTCCAGTTAGGATAAGAGTATAATATTCACTTTAGGTTCTACTATAAGATTGTAAGATTAAACATATATATTATTACTATTATTATTATTATTATTATTACAACTTGAAATAATACACTTACCGAAACCCTATTGCGCCGATTTAATGAATTTAAAATGCAACAACCAACAGGTTAAATCTCGTTATATTTTCTAGGCCAGTGTGTGTGAATATAAAAGTAGTGTAGGGATTTAATACCTTATCATATAATTGTGCTTAAAACTTTATAGTCATTATAAGAGGCCATAAAGATCGCGAGTGTTCCTGAAGGTTTCAATTCAACTAACGTAGGGTGTGTATAAAGTGACAGTATATTTTCCGCATCACTATACTTCAACCGGTGTGTCATCCTGAAAGTTAACTCAGCCGGAAATTAACCTAACAAGAGAACACACTAATTCTTTTCACAATTTAGTATTTTTCAAGCAATATGCAGCACATCCTCTGATGTAAACTTAATATTGTGGGTGGGTTTCTCCAGACACAATGCTTTTGGCATACAGGGCTTCTGGTTGCAATTTCGGTGCAAAAGTAGCGTTTATCACTAATTCTGTGTGGTTATTCATTCTCTACATCTTCATCAGCAGCATATAATGATGGCATTATATACATATCACCATTTTACGAATGAGTTAAGCATATTGAGGCATAGACAGAATTAAAGTATAAACAGCGCTGTAATCATGGGTAAGTGAAGAAGTATTTTGTATAATGTATTTTATTTCGGTGATTTCAGGACAAATTTACAAATTAATACTCCATAAGGTTTTAAATTAAATATATTTAAAGAATATTTTATAGATTCGCCTGATTCATTTCCATTGAAATTTGTGAGAAAACAAATGATGCTTTCTAGATTCAGGGCGGAAAATCATTTGCATGAATATAGTCACTATTTTACTTTTATCTTTGAGTCATGTAATTGTTCAACGACGTGTCTTCAAGGGGGTAGGGCAAATTCTAATAATCTAAAAAAAAAGAAAGAAAAAAAAGAAAAGAAAAAGAAAACGCTTTGGCCATGTGGCGTTCAATGGATCTAGTAACGACTTTAACTGCAAGGATAACAAACAATAATGACTTTACGCAAACCTACTCTTAAAAACAAGTTGTTAACTGTATTCAAGTTGCTGTCACTTATAGGGAGAAGATGAAATCATTTTGTGATATTCTTTTCTGAGCAACGAAGATGAAACAAAAAAGATGTATACAGGATTAAATATAGAATACTTAAAAGTATGAATTTATAACTACCTACCATGCTGTGCTGATAATAGGCTACATCACAGTCCGTAACGCCTCTCACTTCTGTCCCAGACGGAATGCATTCAACTGGCTGGCTTGCTTATCGGTTCAACACCCAGGAAATAACAAATGAAATGCAGGGAGAGAAGCTATCGTCTCATTTATGAACATTTGAAGGCGCTCACACTTATGTCAGCTATAGATTCTGATTTATTTAATTATTTATTTCCTACAATTTATAATGCTAAGATTGAAAAAAATGTTGTATCCAACTGGTGGATAAATAACCATTAACAAATCAAATAAGAAAATTATTTTGTTATTCCGTGCAACCTTTTCATAATCGTTATCTTGATCTTCTCGTATATAATAAAGGTGAGCCGTTCTTCTGTAACTTTAGAGTTTTATTACACCTAATGTTAACATGTATAATGGGTTATCCTGAAACCAAAATACAAGTCAATTTTTTTAATATGCGTATGTGAGAATCATTCAAGAGTGACGGAAATGGTATTATAATTTCTTCCTTCATGAGGAGAAGTTGTAATGGAACACAAAGTAAAAGATGGAAATAACCCGCTTATTTCGAGATATCGTATTGAGATTAGCCAAAATGTCATGTAACAAAAATGTTATAATCATACCGTTTCTGATAAGCTCTGCTACTTATAAAAGTTCGATAGGATGAATATTTAAGAAGTTATATAAATTTTTCCTTAGTATTAAATTGTTCTCTACTTACCATTCTATTTATTATCAATATTTATCAACATTTCAATAACGGCTGTTTTACCGGATTCACATCACATTATTTATTGGTTACACATAGTGAGTGAGAGAGAGAGAGAGAGCGAGAGAGAGAGAGAGAATGTGAGTGAGTGAGTGAAAATATTTTGCATTTAACATAATAAAGTGAGCGAAACAGTATCAAATTTATTTGGAAGGTTCCTAAATCAGTGACATAAGATCAAAAGAGTTAGAGTGACTTTAAACAAATATTATTAAAAAGTAATGCCTTTTAGCTGGCTAAGATCACATTGACAGAGAGGGAGATCTGATCCTATCTTCCTTATCGGAGGGGCCTCGGCAGCGATCCAGAGGGGATATTGTACCTACGTTCCACGAGGGGATGCCCCCTGGAGGAAGAATGTGATGAGAAGAGATACTGGACAGCCGGATCCAGGAGTGACGGTACAGCAATGACAGGTTCTTAAGTTTCCGGAATAGACACCCCGGCAAACGGACAGACAGACCGGCGACCCCACCCCATACAGAGGAGGTCCAACGTCCCTCAAGGGGGATTGGATACCGCGACAGTCAGCCGAAATCCGAGGGATTGAGATAGTTCCCAGGGAGCTTCCTTTTCTCTTGCCACACCGCATCGAAACACCATCACCGACACTTTCGACCTTGAAAGAGACCAAGCGAGAAGGATGAATGAAATGAAATGGAGGGACAGGAAAATCGGGGGCTTAAAGAATCCACTCCAGCATTCGCTTGACGACCCAGGAAAACCCCCGAAAATCCCATGGGTCAGAGCAGGCCGTTCCCGAGGATGAAACCCGGGTCCTTCCGAATACAGGCCAAGAGAGGGAGGTAGTGTGATCACAGTATTTCACAGGCGGACGCCTCATGGCGGCACAGATTATAAACAAACGCGGATGTTGGATGCAGTGTGATTTAATGGAGTAAATTGTAAACGATTTTCATCTTATAATTTGTATTACGAACATCTTATAACATATATTTGTAACTTCAAGGGCAAGCACCTTTCGGGGCGCTTATTAGCCCGGAATCATTTGGCAGTTACTTTTCAGATTAATACAAAATGCTGGCAAAGTATTAATTAAACCCGTTACCAACCAGGGGTAGAAATTTAATCATGAACATTTTATCATGAGATTTAATCATAACTCATACGGTGTATGGCCAAGAAATATGAGCAGTGATCAACATAATTATGATTAATAATACACTGAAGACAAATATTATCTAAAAATGAATAGCACTTATCGATCTTGGTGGTTCCTTTTATTTTAACTCTAAACACCTCTTTTGGAAAATGTTTTATTAAGGCTATTTCTTCCCAATCATTTTTTGTGTAGGTGAAAATATATTCGCATCTATTTCACCTTTTCACTTTTCCAACAGGACTCGCTTTGGTTTCAATAAGGAATTGATTTATAACATTCTGCAGGTTAACTGGGAATACGGCGCTAGCTGCCAAGGGACCAATAAGTGGATTAAATTACTTTTTTTCACTGCATTGGCGCTGACAAGGCTGTTGGCGACATTTCAAGCATATTGTGACCATGAAAAATTGGGTCATGTGATTTATAACCCTGTCGTTAATGTCCAATTCCATTCTATCCTTCGATTATCCTTGAGCTTTCCTCAAGATTTCCCAACAGTTTACCAAGATATTTTCGGCAGGAGTGACAGCTCATAGCAATATACGTTACGACCTGTCCCATCAATCAGGCAACATGCGACTCGGAAAGTAAACATATATGTACTTACGTAAGAGGGGAGAAGAGAAAAGAGATGAAAGTGAATGAGTTAAAAAAAGCAATCATTTATGACAATAATTGTGTATCTTTTATATACTATCTCTAATATTAAGAAAAATATATAAATTGAAAATAAAATAAGAAAAAAATAACAGACTACTATTATTTGAGAAAATAGTAGAAACAATCTGGTAATAAATATTATGTAATTAAACATATATGCATAAAAGGAAAAAAACAGCATTTTTCTCTATTCTTCTTCCCCTTCGTTTTTATTACGACTACGTTTAGAATTTTCATAAACAGGAATTCAGAGAACGCGCTCAATACATGTGTTAACCCAAACACAGATTTAAGGAACACTTATTTTATGAATCAATCACAACCACTTTAGGTGCATTAAGATTCCGTTTACAAAATTTGACTAAGTAAAAAGTAAACCTGGACAATTTGAACCAAACTGCTCAAAGTTTCAACGATAATTTTATTTTCTTATTATTGCCGAGTTTCTATGTTCTCAGCACTTGTAAAAATTCTTCCGGTTTGTCTTCGAATTTCTGCATTGACACAAGTTGTAATTTTTATATATATATATATATCCTGCACGTTCTTCTTAGAAAGCAAATTTCCACTTTGTCAATTACTATTTTACATATACACACTTCTAAAAAGTATTTAAATTTATAATTATTCCCATATCACAGTTTTTTTACTGAAAATTAAATCCCCAAAAAGCGATACAGTAGTCTCCTTAATGGACTTATTTTAAAATTTATGAAATAAATAAGTAATACAGTGCATCGCGGACACTAGTATGTTAATATGACAAAATACTAAAAAAATAGAAAGATTGCAAAGAAACAAAGGTAGTGCTATAATCATGGCTATTGCAGTATAGAAGTTCATGCATACGAAAAGATACTATTTTGTTAAGTCGTAAAGTCCATTTGTCCTTTTTTCATAATTTTTGGTCATATTTCACGGATGTATAGCCTTTATTCTCTTGTTAATTTAAATTGAAAAACCAATCTATTATATTGCCAAATTTCGTGTGTGAGCGGTGCTATGGTTAATAGAATTTAATATGATGCACTTGGCCTCATGCTTATTATGTACAATTAAGATATATACATGTTTGTTCACAAATATTATGGTATTGTATTTACAAAGTTCAAGCAAGCATTTTAAATGTGTACTTATAAATAGTCTATAAGAGACAAAAATTGCCGCCAACTTTCCAAATATAATGCAGATAAAAATCTGCATTATAGGTTTATTTAAGAGAATGCAGTATTTAAAATCCTATTTACAAAGATTTTCAGACAGTTAGCAAAGTGTCTAATCATAAGATTCACTTAGTTTATAGAACGATTTTTAATTCATTTCGTTAACCTTTTTAATTCTTAGTTTAGATAAAGAGAAAATAATTTTTAAACAAATTTTAAAACAGCACTTCCCCTACTTACCATACGTAGTAGAGAAACTAAAAATATATGATAGCAAATATCTGCTTTTGAAGGCCTCTATTTGATTTATAAATTAATAACTCAAAAACCCTTTCAGGTACAGAAAATTTATTCGAAAAGTATATGTTTTCTCTATCACGTACATGATAGATAGAGATGTTGCATTCCACGTATTCGATACCGAGATTTAACGGAAATGCGTGTTTTTTTAGGCTACCTGAATCCAAAAAAAGCATTTTTAGAAAAAGGTCTGTTTGAGAGAGAGAGAGAGAGAGGGGGGAGAGCAGCATAACTCAAAAACAAAAAGTTTTTGAATTATGCTATTAAATAAATTATTTGAATACCAATAAGAAGCTGATAAATACCAAACGTGGTATCAGATTTAGTACCTTCTAAAGACGTGACACGAAGATTTTCAAGAAAATCCCCACCCCAACTAGCCGTTACATGAAATATTTTTCGAAATTTTTTATTTTCTGAAAAATGGCTCAATGATTTTGATTAAAATGCCATATATTATAGATATTAGGATGACAAATAAAATATATATCTTGAATTTTCTGGAAATAGCTGTGAAGTCCTTTTCACTCGGAAGGAATTTTATATAAACTGGTAAACGTTAAGCGACAGAGGAAAACGTAGTACGTAAAAAATTTGGATCTCTTTAAAACACATAATTTATTTCTAATCACTTTTTTTGACCCCACCAATTTCCGAGATATCCGTTACTAACTATTCCAATTGATCAATACTTGGCCATTTTTTTAAGTTCTGTCGATTGTCAGTGGTTTTTGCAATGTCATGGAAAGAGTATGGAATTTTAAGGCCAGCATATAGCGTCCAGTTCTAAAACATTTAACTGTCGCTATTCGCTTTGTGTCTAAATTAAAATGTGTATGAAACAGCTGAATATGTAATACATCTATTTCTGAAAAGGTTTAAAGTAAGGTAGATAGGCAAATAAACGTTGGTACGAAGAATTTGCGTACCCACTAATAAGTGATAGAGGTAGAGAAAGCCATGTGAACGTAACACATTATATATATTTTTAGTTCTCTAACTGTGTATGAAAAATCTTGGAGGAGTTTGATAGAAATTATCTGTGCTGAGAACGAGATGAGAAAAGGGTTTGTATGTTTATTTATTTATCTTAAACAGTAATATAACAGGTTTCCCTAGTTACCGCTTTTAGTTAAGAAATTCTTGTGAAAGTCGGGCTACCTTCCCAACTTGCTCTCATTGGTATCTAACCTACAGGGTATTCGCACAAAAGTTTATTCCTTTATTTTATTCGCGTTAATCATAAAATGGCTTCCATACTCATTTTGTTGTAGGTGCGTAAGAGCATACAGTAAACTGAGACGACTGTCACTTCTATAAATGCTAGCGTTGGTAATTTACATTCTTCGCAGGAGTTCACGAGAAATAAAAGACAACCACTTAACTTTTCAAAGCGTACTTGAAACATTGAAAACTGCAAACGCAGCGAATATTTCTGAAATTCTTAATGATACAAAATAAGTTATTTGTTATAAACTGCATATTTTAACACGAGTTCTACGCAGGGTTTATTTTAAAACTATTTTCCTTGCATCTTTAAAACGATCCCGACTTAAGCATAAAATTTGACATCAATCTCACCTTTCATCTTTGAATTATGCTGCTTTCAAGTAAACCTATTTTAATCATTTAGGGAAACCAAAACGCACCGTAAATGTTCACAATCGAATGCTTTGAATCGAATGGTATACTTCCCAAAGATAATTTCTAGGAAGAGAGTCAAAATATAAATCGAATATTACAAACATAATTGCAATAAGCATTTTAAATAAATGAAGATAAACCAAAAGAAGGTTTACTAATGTTGGCACGTATTATTATAATAGATAAATAGCTTTAAATTTGAAATCACAAATTTTCACAGTTTTTGAAAAGACAATCCAAATGTTAATTTTTACCGAAATTGTTTCCAAGATTTAGTGCTGTATTCCCTTACTCTTCCGGCATAAATATTTTTATTTTTAAAAAGGTAATTAGACCATGAAATTAACTACGCCAAGGTTGATTTCTTCATGTATTTTCTACATCACATTTTCTAAATGCCTTCTCTGTTGTAAATGTTACATAGAAAGCATAAAGTATAAAATTCTGATGCTGTAAAGACAGTAAGTACATAAGATACAATATTATGGGAGAAACACCACCTAGCCGTATTTCCTCATTTACCTTAACATGGAACCCCGTTCTGTTTAGTGCAATAAGATGTGAAGTTCTGGACCGGAATTAATACATGGGCAGCAGAACCGGTGAATTTGGGTTACAGAAGCCCACTCAGCCACGGTAATGCACTAGCTCAGCCGAACATGTTCAGCGCTAGACTAGAGAAAGAAAGAAAGAAAGAAAGAAAGAAAGAAAGAAAGAAAGAAAGAAAGAAAGAAAGAAAGAAAAAAGTAGACCAAGAAAAATGGGGAAAAATATAAATCGGAACAGAGAGTTAGAAAGCTGCATATTCGAAGATTGAATGCGATGTTCGTACATGCAGTTACGTATATAAGTGCTCTTCTCTCCGTACTATGTTTTTAATTACCAACTAAACTGAATCATATGTAAATGAATGCTCTTAATTAGGTACTGAAAGAAAAACGGAAGTCAAAGCAGAGAATATTGATTTATGTGTGAGAATGCCAATAAATATTTTGATAATAGCCCCGGGTGCGGTGGAAAAATTATCTTAGAAAGCAAACCTTTACAGTATTATAAGGAAAACAGAACCGAATGGAAGTACAGTGCTTTCGTTTTATGTCAAGGCAACAACCGCCTTATATGCGTATCAGCTGAGACGGCAGTGACCTCGACATTATTCCACTGCGCAGCAGCGGGCAGGACGTGTCAAGGGTACGTTTATCAGCTGTGAGCTGTCTCAGTCGTTGCTTTGTCTTCGTGTTGTGAAGTGTTTTGGCAATACGTGTGTTTGTGTAATTTCCTTAGGAATGTTATTCTCTTATTAGTTCACAGAAATGCCTGCCAACAAATTGAGAAAGATGTTTTCTGACCTACGTATGGAAGCCAATTTGAAATAGATGGTTTGTTAGTTTGGAAAGCCGATTTGAAGTAGGAGTTGTATTGTAGTTCAACTGTTGGAGAGCCGAACTTGTAGTAGTTCAACTGTTGGAGAGCCGAACTTGTAGTAGTTGCAACCGCACGTATAGTAAACAGTTCCCAGTAGCCTTCGCCCCAAATGTACTTTCAGGTGGCCTTTGCCCCAAGTTTAAAGAAATATTAACTTTGTAATTTGACTGTTTCTTTAAGTATTAAATATTTATGTTTGCCTCGGCTGCGTCAGTATTATTGTTAGAGACACGTTTCTCTTAATAGGGGTTTGGTGCGACAAGAATGTAGGCTTACACAGATTATAATTTTACTTCACTCTTTTTATTGATACTTGACACGATTTAAATAACACTTCACTGATAGAGAGCTGAAAGATTCTGTTTTTATTAATTAATTACACTTTTTAACACGTAAACTTGCTTTTCGTCTCACACGAATACATATTATATTTCTTGAGAACACTTTTTGCGTCTGGTTAGTAACTCTGTCTGCAGGCAACTGAATTGATTTCAACCGTCTAAACTTGTAAATTTTTGTATTTAAAGTCTCTGATTGGCTAATCCTACTCCAATAGAATACCTGCATTTAACTAAAGCTTTTTCTGGTTGTTGATTGGCTATTTTATAAACTGTCACTAAAATTACATTATTGTTACTCCAAGAATCGGGCGTAAAAGTCCTTAGCATGGCTTCCTTCAGAAGGGAAGTAAAGCCGGTGGTCCCGTGTCGTAGATTAAAAGAACCTCAAGCCTGATAAAGAGGCCTCTGAGCAAAATTACCGGTCTTTCATGCCCGATATAGAATGGGACGCTAAGAACCATAGTAGTTAAAGAGCGTCCATAAATAAAACTCAATTTAATTTAATTTTCCAAGAATCACAAGTAGTACTGTTATACTTTCTTATTCATTATTGACTGAAGGTTACCTCATTGTTACCTTATTGTTAGCAACTTTTAACTTCTTATTCTCACAGCTCCTATATTATTAAATTACGTAATATATTCACATAACATTACTACACATGAATACAATAATATAAGCATATGCAATGACTGTTACATACATTTTACAAATTATTACATACACATATTGCTTCAAGGCGGGCTGTTATTGAATTTACATATTATATAATTAGACTGAAATTATTTAAGTGTTAAAAATACTGCTTCAAAATTCACGCTTGAATAGCGTACTTTTATGTACGATACATAGGTACGTGAAAACTGAATCAAGTACACAGGTGTGTAGATAATTTCAGCGGCAATTTTCGGTTTATCCTGTTCTGGGTAGAGGCACTGTGAGATGTTTGGTCAAAAAATTTAGAACAACAGGATCGCTAAACGCTGAAAAATAAAGTTTATAGGAACAAGCCCCACAATGTAAACGAACGTATACAAAACGGAACATTACGTAAGAAAAATGTATGCGTGTCAATGATAATCTCATTCGACGATGTCAAGAATGTGTTCGCGCAGATGGACAGCACTTTCAACAACACTAACACTCGTGAGTAAGTAACGCGGGAGTTATGGAACAGTAAAACCCCGCAGTGTAGTAGACTGTATGTGGAGCTCGCATTCGCGCGATCTGCAGCCTTGACATAACACGAACGCAGTGTATGATTGAGCAAGTTAGTAGATTTTAATTATCTGGGTTGTTTCATTCTAGTGATGGAGACCGTGATTTAGAACACAAATTATCTAAATTTCAATATGTATGTGATAGTATTTACAGAGCTTGTAAAAAATTTCTGATGTGTTACATTCACATGACTTTCTCTACTCTTGTACAAACTATTTTTACAAACGCTTATTCTCCATCTACTTCATGTTAATCGAGATAAACATTTGCAGACTCCATCTTATTGAAAGTTTTCTTGTAGATGTAAGGGGAATATATATTTACAAGGGCAATATAGAAATACAGTAGCCTTTAGGCATATACATATCTCTTAATAGCTGGTGGCTATGTGCAGCACCATTCCCTTTGCCACAGATTAATACTCTTTATATATCCAAGACAAAAAAATGAATAACGAATTTCCATTTGAGAAAATAAGTATTGAAAAATTTAAGGAAATAACAAGCAATATCTTGAAAATGTTTCACTCAAAAACAAAAAATGTATATGACATAAATTGTGTATTTTAGCGAGATCTACATTTTTGGTGTATTAAAGTTTTGTCTATCTCTTATGGTTTACCATTTATGCAAAAGTCGTTCACAATGAAGAATACTTTTGGAGACATTCCCAGAAAATTCAAGATATACATTTTATTTGTCATGAAAATATCTTAAACATATAATATTTTAATCAATATCGTTACAGCCATTTTTGAGAAAATTAAAATTTTCGAAAAATGTTCCATGTAAAGGGTAATCTGGGATGGAGGGATTTTCTTGAAAACCTTCATGCCGCATCTCTGTAAGATACGGAACCTAAATATCAAGTTTGGTGTTTATCCGACTGTTCGTTTCTGAGTTATGCTGTTCACAGACACACATGCACACAGACACATACACAGACATTTTCCAAAAATCCTTTTTTTGGATTCAGGGGCTCTCAAAACATGTATTTCCGGTGAAATCTCGGTATCGAATTTTTGGGTGGAATACAATACTTCTCCTACTTACTATACATAGTAGAGAAAGTAATGATAAGAGAAACAATTTTAAGATTTTGTAAAGTTCTAGCTGTTCTACTTTTAACAGGTTAGTGAGAATTGGGCCCCAAATAGAGCAAGGAAAAGGAATATCCAATCTCCAGAGGTACGATTTTTAAAACGAATATCGGATATACTCTCAAGAGATTACTCTAAGGGTATACTCTGGCATAAGGCAACAATTACAAATCTATAATTTAAAAGAAAAACTTGATTTCTTAAAACAACAATTATATGAACATATTGAAAATTGTACTTAAACAGATTAACAAAACAAGTATTTCGTTACACTCAACGAGGTAAAATTCAACAGAAAGACCGATACTACGTTGGGAAGACAGTTTTTGAGGCGGAACACACTTTAAAGTCTATCCTTGAGGTAGAAGAGGAAGAAGAAGAAGAAGAAGAAAAAAAAAAGAAGGAGAGGAAAAAATTACTTAACCCCGAACATTTCCTTTTCCAGCCCAGAGTTTAAATATAAGACTACAACTGCAGTGTCCTTATTTCATTTAGCAATATTTGGAACAATTTTTCCTTCTTATTTTGTGTTTTCACAAATTCTATTACTTTAGATAATTTAGCTAAAATGCCATACAAATTACAAATACAATTTTTAGCAGTCATGTGTGTATGACAACGTTGACAGATTATGATGCTTTAATAACTTATCTGCGATGAAAATACGTTAAAATGATAACTTCTCTGTAACCATTTTTTAATTGCTGAGGCCGAAGGATCCGATATAATACATCACATGACTTTCTCTATTCGTTATACATATATAAAACATATAAAGTTAATCTCTATCCACAAAATATTTTTATACCAAGGAAAATTACAAATTAAGCAGAAGCGTTTAGCTATAACATGCGGAAACTTATTCAATAACAAGCTGTTGTATTGGAAACAAAACAAGGGGAAAAGAATGAGGAACCGCAGATTTTCAAATGTGTCCGTTAGATGTCCCCAGGGAAAGGTCCAACATGGAGTATTTAAAAAATGGCTAACACTACGAAAATATTTAAAGTAAATGTGTATATTTATTACCTCTACATTTTCCTGAAAAAATAAATTTTTGTTACAATAAACTTTTGTTTATCTTTAAGGTTTTCTGTTAATAAAAACTCGAAAAATAGAGAGAACTCGAGCCATTTACAGAAATCTCATATTAATCACGTCAGTGTATCAAAGATATGATGTTTACTTTTTCTGCTGCGTAGAGTAAGTAGGGAAAGTATTATATTCCACCCAAAAATTCTATGTCGAGATTTCACCGGAAATACATGTTTTAAGGCCCCTTAATCCAGTAAAAAGCATTTTTAGAAAAAAGGTGGGGGCGCGCGCGCGTGTGTGTGTATGGTCTGGGAACAGCATAACTAAACATTCGTTAAATATCAAACTTGGTATTTAGAGTAAGTACCTTCCAAAGATGCAATACGAAAATTTTCAAGAAAACCCCTCCACCCGACTACCCTTTACATCGAAGATTTTAGGAAATTTCTGATTTTCTAAAAAGTGGTTCTGACGATTTTGATTAAAATGCCTTAGGTATATTAAAGATATTAACATTACAACTAAAATGTATGTTTTGAATTTTCTGAGAATAGCCGGCGAAGTACACCTTATTTGGAAGAAATTTTGTATAATCTTATGTAACTGATAAACCTTAAACGATAAACGAAAACCTACTACACAAAAATGTAGATATCTTTAAAACACACATTTATTTAAAATAAGTTTTTGTGCTATAAATCGTTTCTGTGATATCTGTTATTAAAAGTTCCACTTGTTCATTTCTTGTCCATTCTCTTAAGTCCTGTCAACATTCACTTGTTTCTCGCGATTCCATGGAAACAGATATAGCATCCAGTTTTTAAACATTTGACAATTGCTGTTCCCCTTGTATCTCTAACGAAATGTGTAACGTAGCTATTTCTGCAAAGGCTTATTTGGATAAAAATGTAGTAGGCAAAAAATAAGCTTAGTAAGAATAGTTTGTACACACACTAACAAACGATTGAGGGCAGAGAAAGTCATATGCAGGTATCACATCAGCTTTTTAATACCAGTTGGTATAGTAGTTTACATTTGTCCATGTAAAGGGTAATTTGGGATGGTAAGGTTTTCTTGAGAAACTTCATGCCGTATCCTTGCAAGGATATTGGTATTTATAATTAAGTTGGCATCTATCCGACTTTTCGTTTTTGAATTAGCTATTCACAGTCATATGGACAGAAGACAGAGGCGCGCAAAAATGGACCTAATCATATAAAATTGTTGGGTGGAATACAGTATTTATCTACCTACTATAGGTATATGGTAGAGAAACTAAAATGAAAAAATTATCACAAAAACTATCTACTGCTTTTCATAAAATCAAAATTAATATTCACATTTACGAACACTTTTAAATTTTCGACATCCACAAACCAGTTTCGCTGCGATATATGGGAGATCAGCACTTGATACTACAGCATCAAGCTTCAGTAGTCTTCCACGGCAGGAAAAACAATCACACAGTATTATATAGAAGAGAGAAAGGTCGAACGAAACTTCTTTAACTACGCCAAGCTCATAGATTTTGTAAACTGACCGCGCCGAAAATGCCTTTATTCCAAGTTACAAAAATACTCAATGTATATAACACCAACCACCAGGAGATAAAATACAAGTGGACAGTAGGTTGACTGGCGATTAGAGGGGAAGCGCTGGAGGGGAGTCCAAGTGTATGAATGCACGTGTAATATTTGCTATAGAACATCCTTCTCTTCAATATTAATTTTTGTCCGAGTATAAAAGCATTCCTCCGTCAAGTTTTCGGCCTTCTATGTGGCCTTCTTCGGAGTGTCGGTTGACAGCCCGTGAAAGCATTATTCATGATCAGCATAGAGAAAGTCGTTAGTGTAGTATCTACAAAAGACTCCGAACCGTCTGCGCGGTGTTTTTGTTGTCCGCGTCCTCGGCGCTTGTTGCCGTCTGCCGCTATCATAGAAAGGCGCGGATGAAACCATACAACATTTTTAAAACTACTTTTAAACACTTTACTTACCAACTGTACGAAAGGAGATGCTGAAACTAGCCACCGTGTTGTCCATACATTTTTGACACCTCTTTAGGAAACTATCCATCACTCGCCGTAGTTCACGTTGAGAAATTTCCTGGTGGATATTTTGTTTTAATTCTCCCAGGGTGTGTAGGTTTGTCTTGTACACTTTATGTTTTAAGTTACCCCCGAGGGGTATTTTATGAACACTATTACCAGCTCCGCGGTGTTTTTTACTGGGCATGTGGAAATATGATAAAAACATGATACCGCACTGCTGCTATAAACAAAGTCACGCTGTTGCGGTTTTGTTGTGCAGTGTGAAGTGCAGTTTTGATGTGATGTGGTTCAGTTATTACGAGTTATTTATTATTTTGTCCTGTACTTAGTCACAAAGTATATCATGGCTCAGTATATGTTTTCTACTGCACAGCGTGTATTTATTTATGATTCGTATGTGTTAACTCGGTCAGCTCGCCAAGTGAAAGTACGATTTGCAGAAAGATTTTCAGGTGTAAAAGTTCCAGGCCGTACAACAATTCATGAACTTTACAGTAAATTTCAGGCCACAAGAAGCGTTCAGGCTAAGAAATATAAAAGACGGCGTTCAGTCATCGTTTGGAAAATCCGCCGCCAAAATCCATGATGGATAGTTTTCTAAAGAGGTGCCAAAAATATATGGGCAACGACGGTGGACAGTTTCAGATTTCCTTTCATAAAGTTGGTAAGTAAAGGCTTTAAAAGTAGTTTTAAAACTGTTGTATGGTTTCATCCGCGCCTTTCTATGATAGCACCAGACGCAACGAGCGCCGAGGACGCGGACAGGAAAAACACCACGCAGGCGGTTCGGAGTCTTTTGGCTCACTGTAATATAACCAAGACTATGTTAACAGTCTGAAGTGCACCAACTAATGTGAAAGTAAATAGTACTGGGGAGTTTTCTGCGACTTCCCCACCTTAACGACTGAAGTATCGAGTATCAGACATAAATAACTACCCTAGTAACTACGGGAAGAGCGTGGCAACCTAAAAGTACTGTTGGAATTTGAAGTGAATCGTTCAACGAGGACATGTCACATAATTACAGATGTCACTCGGCCGGTAGGTGTGATCCAAGTCCTCTCCTTAGGAAAAGGAATGGGAACAGGTCAGTGCTGGCTGGCAAATGGGACATGGATGCCCTACTTTCCACATTATTGCAGCCTTGTAAACTCCTGGCTCCCAATTTTCACCTTCCGAGTGGCAGAGTAGGCCATGCCTACAAATACCTTCCTTCACTCGTGTGTTGGACTTGGAACGGAATCCAAACGCATTAAAAGTCACTCTCTTTTCTTTAGTTGTAACACTTTTAGATGCGCTCTGAAAATAGTGTTTACTTTTTTCATGCAAACGCTTTTAAAATAGTTACATTAGTGAAACTCTTCCGATTAGTCGTTTTCAGTTTCGTTAGATATAATTTTAAAGAGACCCTTAGCATCCCGAGTATCTATGTTTAGTTACCTTTATTTTTTTCAAATGAAATTGAGTATGCAGATTTGTTTCTTCTGTTACTTTTAGCCTAGATTATTGCCGGGTAGCGCAATGTAGTGCGGTTAAGAACGCGACATATCAGGAAAAAAACTAAGTTTTATTTATGGACGCTCTTTAACTGCTGCGTTCCTTAGCGTCCCATTCTATACTGGTGTGAAATACCGTAATTTTGCTCAGAGGCCTCTATGAGGCTTGAAGTTAATTTGCGTGTCGGAAATCTACGATACGGGACCACCGGCTTTACTTCCCTTCCGAAGGAAACCATGCTAAGGATTTTACGCCCAAAAAAATCCATGGCCCTCCGCCAGGTTTGAACCCGTATCTCGGGAACTATAGG
Source organism: Deroplatys truncata (assembly GCA_030765065.1). Classification (NCBI taxonomy): domain Eukaryota; kingdom Metazoa; phylum Arthropoda; class Insecta; order Mantodea; family Mantidae; genus Deroplatys; species Deroplatys truncata. Next base: position 210,293,388 of record CM060978.1, on the reverse strand, counting down.
CTAGCATGGTAAACACTACACCACGGAGGGCTACGCGACATATCAGGTATAGCGGACATGATAGTGTGGCATAATAATTTCATTGTCATTACCAGACACACTGTTGTACTGTATTGTTGCTACCAGACGTAGCATTATTGGGTCTCCTTAGATATATCTCGGCTTAACGATCTCTCCTATCGGCGCGGATCACGCCAAAGGGAAAGATCTGTTTTAAATGACCCGGTGTGACGTCAGCCCTGCCTGGCTTTGGCTAGACATGGTTGGTAGGGGCAAGGTAGCGTGACTCGAGTGGAAGTGGTCGCTGGAACCAGTCGTGTGTGGCCGGTCTACGGTCTGTAGCATCTCCCTCCATCCTGTTTCCTTTGTTAATTATGTAGAGAATCCAAACGTTTTTATGAACAAATCCCAGGTAATGTGTGTTATGTAATCTTTCAAAATGTAATATAAAACCCCACACCTTCCCCATAATTCTATACACCAAGGCCTCGGACTTTTGCTGCCAGCGAGCTGCGCCCCATCCCTCCATGTGCGTGTTAGGGTAACCTAAATTAATCATTTACTGGTGGCCTTTTTGGCTTCACCCCAACATGTAACAATAGATATAGGCAAAGTCGTAGAACTACAACTGCAAATAGAATCATATAGGTATATAAGTATAAATTATTGGGTTTTCGTAGGCAAAAAGGAAAGCATTGTGTTCAACAGCTAACAGTGGCGTTGTGTCTTATACAGCTGCACCCGCTTGAAGTCAATGTACACGCCTTGCTAACTGCAACATCACTGTCCATGGATGTAAAATTTACAGAAAAGCATACAACCATCCGCCGTTTACTAATTATAAGAGTTGGAGAGTTCGTGTTATTAAGCGAAATATGGCTACAGCTCAGAAGATAAATAATATACAAGCCTTAAATTGCATTTGGGATTCAAGAATTGGTAGTAGAAGTAGTTATGTATTTTGCTGTTTAACATCTTCATGTTTGTTACACGAAAAATCCACGTCTACACTTTAAGCCGAACTTCTCTTTTCTATGTGTGTTCATTTCCCCTACGTTCCTGTTACTATGCTGTTTATGTTATGCTTTATTTAGCAGATACCCATATTTATGAACACACACCCATGCACGAGGCGGGACTCGAACCCGTATTCCGCTGCCAGAAATCACCAAAACTAGGCAAATTAGCAAGAGTGGCATGGGGACCGGCATATCTCTCGTGCTCTGCACAGCGCTGGCGGTCATATCAGCGACTCAGGACGCTAGTTGCATGACGCATATGAAAAGGAATGTCTGTCTTTTACTTACAGATCAGCAGTCTGCCATATCGGATGAAATACACTGCAGTATACCGAAGGTAGGGTGGTGCAAAATGTGTCGAATTCACCACCGCTCTCGGCTCTCAAAAAACACTTGTGCTCGGCTTCACCGATCATGTGCAAATCTAGCTTGCGAGATGTTTACGCTTCGTCAACGCTAATCATGTTAAAATGAAGGTTGTCAACTATGATGACTCCTAACATAAGTTTGTGAGGTTGGCAACGGATGTACTTGCAACGTCTCTTATCATTGATTGCTCTTGTGTCCTCAAAACATAGCATGTATGTTTTTGTCACTAGCTAGCCACAATCCAGGAGAGGTGTCATTAAATAAGATGTCGTTATCACCTAATTGTACCTTCCTGTCTCGAACAGCATTCATAGTTGACGTCAAATAGAAAACTATCTGAGCACAGTCTAACCACCGTGGTACAACTTTCGTAATTAATGAACTTGCGTTACAAACTACTCGTATCTGGATGTTCAGGGAAGACAGCGGTTTGCTGCACTGCGTCAACCGGATGATAAAATGGAAGCATGATGCCCTAAACACCAGGAGTATTTGCTATTGTGTAACATTCTTCCACAACTTCGGTGGTTGGTTCATCTTTCGTAAACATAAAATAATGTGGTCATAAGGAATTAATTATTGTTCTGAATGCTTCATTCACGTATCTGCACAGAGTTGGTTTTAAAGCTCTGTTGCAGTTCCCATCAACAAAACAGTATGACGGAATATATGAGGGTTAGCAGCAGCTTCTGTATCGGTAGAGGTAGCCTATCATTGTCATATTTTGAGTACTACCTGTTTCTGTAATCTATATCGAGTCACAAACTTCACGTCGTAACCAAGCGGGATGGCTCAGGTGGTAATGTTTGTGGCCCGCATTCGGGAGGTCCCGGATTGATCCCGGTGACCGCCCACTCTGACTCGTGGATTTTTTCAGGAGTTTTCCGGGTCGTCACGTGAATGCTGGAGTGCTTTCTTTCATCTCCCGAATTTCATGCCCCTCCATTTCGTTCCATTCATCATTTCACTCATCCTCCACTCCGTTTGGTCTATTTCAGGGTATGAAGTACCGACGATGGTGTTTCGGTGCAGCGTGGCAGAGAAAAAGGATGATCTGTGTGAACGATCTCCGTCACTCGGCCTTCGGCTGGTTGCCGGTGTAAAAGGACCGACCATTGGGGGCGGTGTGGGGCGGGGTCACCGGTCTGCCTGTTCGAATGCCGGGGTCTATATCTGGAAACTGCAGGGACCCTGCCATTGCTGTGCCGTCACTCCCGGTTCCGTCCGCTCAGTGTCTCCCTTCACCTCATCCCTCCCTCCCGGGGGCTCCCCTTCGTGGGGCATCGGTACAATATCCTCATTCTTAGTTCGGTACTGAATCCCCTCTGCTTCACACTCCAATCCAATCACGTCATACATTTCGTAGATGCTGTTATTTCTAAGTCAATTTACACATTCTGTACCCTCTATATACTCGATGAACAACCTCTCAAAGTAAGAAACTCCTATTATTCACCTAGTGGAATGGAAATATTTGGGATGACGTTTACAAGAATTGACAGCCTGTCAGTCATTTGAAGGGAAAATGGCTCCTCAGAAGTTGAAGGAAGCTTCGGCTGTCAAAAGGTTGACACGTCTCTCCATTGTTAACGAACCGTCATGGGCTTGACGATCCTCAAATACCTTGATGACAGTTGGTGAAACCAAGCATAAAGCTACCTACCGATAGTGTTCCAGTCAACGAAAGAAGCCAAATGGAGGAAGACGCGTCTCTTCTTTTTATAGTGATACATCCCACTAAATATTATTCACAGTAATGAATGAGAAAAGGTTGTAAGCCAAATCCAACTCTCCTGTAACACACTCTTGGAAATGCAGATCTAATGTGATAAGGTATGTTGATATAGGTATGCCCTAAATACATAAATGTCTGACCATATCTTGGTTTTTGGAGAAACTCATGCAAAAGCTTTATTGGATGGTCTAAGCTTGTATGTGTTTACATCCTGCATAAGACGTAGTGTTTACGGGAATAGCGGATGACATGCATTTTGAGCGGTGGAATGACGCCAATCTACTGCCAATCCCAATGTTGCACCATTGACATTTCCTGCAACCAACCGCATACTGTGAGCAGCAACACGCTGCTTGTGGAATAGTGTTAAACTCGACACCGTGATTCGGTATTTTAAATTGCTGTGGCGTCTTAATTATTTTAGTCATGATGTTCAGTTTATTGCTCTGTTTTAAGAGCCACTAAAAACAATACTTAGTTAAAATTACCTGCCTCTTAACATGTTCCTTAATGAACTGTTACACTTATCTACTGCCACACAATTATTACAGTTTTCAGTTAGCACCCACAAGTTAACTGCACTTAATATTGCAACTTCGCTGCTACAAACTGCTGAACCAGAAATTCATAATTATCTTATTAGAAAATGCAGTTGTATCAAAGTCTTCGAACAAAAACAAAAATTAAGAAAACAAACGCGTTACCCGTGAAACTAACTTTTCGGCGCCTTCCTAATGCAAAGTATAAGAGCTCCAAGCTTCTAACTAGATTAAATTTATACAGGTTCTGTAAATGTTTTGGAAACATTGGAAATTAATAAGGAAGTTGCTCCGTTCAAACCGTTAAAGGAATTTGCATTCCAATTGAATATCTGGAATACATCCAAGAAATTATTCTCCTGCTCCTTTGACTAAGTTGTTGAAACTATGGTCCGTTGACAGTGTTTTTGTAATCAGAATGTTCTCAATATTTCAAACCTTCTAGCATTTCACCCTAATGCTTCAACAAAAACTAAACGAAGTAAAAGACAAGTTTTCACTCTGATATAAAAGCAGTGCTGATGTAAGTGTAAATTTATTTCATGAGCAAAGAAATAATTTCTACAAAAGTAAACCCTATTGTTTGAACATGCTGATACATTATTTCATTTACAAAACTTAGAACATTCAACTGACTGGAATCTTAGAATTCAGGACCTCCCCATGGGAGAATATTATCACAGTTTCATGAAATAGGGAACAATGTAAGAAAAATTCTGGGTAGTCAGTGGTGAACTTCCGAATTTACTAAGAATTTGGATAAGGGATACTACGATGTTGAAACTTCATTGAAGAATCGATATACAAAATAAGTGAAATATGCAAGTTGAAGATTGTGAAGAGAATAATAATAAAACGAGATCATACTAACTCTAAATATTACTCGAATAGTTAAGTGGATATATTCAGCATGAGTTTTTTTATCAGGCTTACAAGGAAAGTACAAAATCCTTCATGTCGAAACCAAGTTGAAATTCCTGCTAGATAAGTTATATATAAGAAGACCATAACTAATAGGTTATGCGTGAGTTTCAAACGCAAGATCTAGATACTATAACCTAATACTGTAACTTGCGACGCAGATAGACATCCCTGGTTGAAATTTAGAGTGCCTGTCTTGTCTCAGGAATCACTCCCCTCTCTGGCTAACCAGGGCCGACCATTTCAGTCAGTTAATAACGTTGCTTCCCTGAGGTAAAAAACTTGATATCACTAATTTCTAAGCCTTATAGCAAAGTTGGCAGGTGCAATTTGGTACAGAGCCCTTTTAAGACAAATCGTAAAACTTTCTAGGCAGGTTTTGGAGTAAAGGGTTCGACACTTTCCTTGTTACTTAAAATATATGAATCATACAAATTTGCAAACTACTGAAACAGTTCAAACATGTACTCGTAACTTAGTATTTTGAAAGAAATCCGAATTAAACTCTGTTAAACGCATGTTAAACTACCATGAATTACTGCACCTAAATGTACAGGCACGTCACTGGACATAAGATCGCACGTAATTCTCGAATTCTTTAATCTTGCAAGACTATATTCAACTCAATTGAATGGTACTCTGTAACATTTGGAATTAGATTCCTTTTACCGATATTCAAATATTGGGGGTTCCTATGTTTTTCCTATGTTGCTTTGTTTCCTATGTTTTAAAAGAGGGTCTTAAGTAAATACTCTGTTGTACAAATTAACAAAATACTCTGGGAGAACCACGAAAAATCGAACATCTTGGCAACGCGAGCAAAGCAGCATGTCGGTATATTCTACCCTTTCCCCAAAAGTCATGTTGTTGTGTTTGTAATGCGATGAACTTTGGTTTTAGCTTAGGTTCTGGTATTTACCCCTTCACTACGAAGCCCCGACAAAATGCCGTGATTTCCCTTGACGCACACTTATTGAGCATTATATATACGAAGCAGGCTTAAACAATGCAGTACAAAACACTTAGCTCACAACACCACAGAGAGTTCCGAAAAGTAATTGAATTTTTCAAATTATAACTTTATACATTATGTTCTTGCAGTTTATTTGGGGAAGAGGCGTTTCATTTCTGTTTTCCCTAGCAACGTACATATCATAGTAAATGGAATTAATAGAAAAACTTTAATTCAATTGCTAAATCTTTTGGAATTAATATGATTTGGTAATTATCCCCGTAGTTCCAAGTTCCAGCGTATCTTGGATTTGATGCGACAACTTTACCTGCATTGCAAAGAGCAAAGTGAGGCTTTATACATTTGAAGTGTGAACGGGGGTGGTATTATAGTGTGTTGGCGCTATATGATGTTCTTATAAATTTTGGAAAAAAACTAATCTGAATATGCCATACTTACCATTTCAGAACATTAAATTCCGAAAACTTAAATAGGAAATGTGGATATGAAATCAAATTTCGCGAATTCAACAATACCTAAGGGGTATTTGTGAAAGTATTTAAACGACAACATTCCTCAACTCAAAATACTATTTTATGTTTAGTATTGATCCCTAGCAATAAGTAAGTAACAAGAATGCTTTCAACATGTTCAAGAATACTTGAAACAATCTTGAAATCAGAGCAGATGGGGAAACCTTTTTCTGGTTGGACGACTTAAATATACTGTAAACAGCATATGTTGCTCAAATTTAAATTAAATGCACAATTTTCATTGTCTAAAGTATAAATTGTTATTTAAAAGGAAAAAGTAACCTTCTATAAAATTTTAGGTTCGTAAGTACTAATTTAATTGCACAACTAACACGTATAATTTGTAGCAGTCACTTGACTTTCTCTACCCGTTACCAACACACGGGTATCCTTGGAACAATTTTATAATTGACAGTTTTTATATACAGTCCATAATATTATCAATAATATTTCTATAAGAACTAATTAATTCATCGACTTCACTTAATCATGATAAATGTTAGCCTAGAGATAGTTTCAATAGCTTGGAGAATATGCACTTAGTTGCAACGCAGCAAAAGACTGTGGCAATCAATAAAAAGTTGTGTGAAATTTAGATATAAACATAGCACACCAACATAAACGTGTGTCATGAGTTATTGAGAAATTATATTTTTAATATGATCCAGGTTTTCCTGCAGTAAGTTTTCAAGTTTCTTATGGCTTTCGAGTTATATAAATATCAGTAAGAATAAAGTAAATTTCACATTCTATTTAGAGAAAGCTTAAATAGACATGTTATTTATAATCCTGATATCTCAAACATAGATACTCTACCAAAGTCATTATGACTCATATTCCAGAAAGCTTATAAGTAATTGAGCATTTTTCCCGTTAAAGTTTGTTTAGGGTGGGAGAATTTTAAAGAAATTCCCGTCTCGCATCATTAAAAGCCCTAGGTATGATATTTGGAAGTTATTTAAATTTTTGTTGACTTTTGGATTCAAAGTCACTTTTTTATTCAGGAACGGCAATTGAAACTATGGTATCCAATTTCTGAATGGAATGCAATAACCGCTCTATTTTTGATAAAAGGGAAGGAAAGTAAAAATATAAACAAAATATATAGTTTCTGGGTAGCAAAATATTACAAAAGTTTCTTCATTTATTTATAATATCCGTTCGTATTTCTTCTTAGCCTTAGGCTAAACGCACAAATGTTTGCTGCCAAGAAAAATAAGCCGAACATGCTTGTATTTGTCACCTCTACATTCTTAGAACGAAGTCCTTCATTGCGTGCCAGTTCCATTGTGAACAGATGGAACAAAGGCCAAAACTGCATTGTCATACAAAAATACCGCGAAAATAAACTGCGAAACAAGTGCCTCTTGCGAAACATCTTGTGAGGTATTCGGAAACACAGCCTTAACTGTTCTTAGAAGTAGTTCACCTAGAGCAAGCAATACATTAGAACACATGTGAGCGATTACTCCGAAACTGCTAGAATAATATTCTGTTGAGCTGACTCCTCTCTGTAATAGTGGAAAAAATACTGTAAGGCTTGCAAAATACGACGGGATATTTAAAAAGTATAAGGATATTGTGCCAAGTTATGAATATATTTATGGCCAGCTGTATCTATGAGGGTGACCGAGGGAATATTGTTTTCCTTAGAACACTGCCAACTTCACTTGCTTGGTAAACGCTACCTACCACTGAAACTCCTTGCGACATGTCTATTAGGCGGTCTTCTCTTAGCCAAGATTATAATGATAATTCATCAGAAAGGAGCCAAATGGTATTAGTCACAGGAAAAATTGTACATTATCGTCATCGACCAGAAAATCCTCTGAAACCTCAAGAAATCCTCACGAAACGGCCCAATTCAGCATAATCAGCATCATCAGGATCAGCTTTTTGCCTTATTTTACTCTAATTCTTTTTCAGTCGACTCATAATGGTAAAACAGCTCCAAAAACTATTTTTTTTATATTTGTACGTCTTCTTTATTTCGTTTCGTCCTTTTCCACTGATTTAAGTATCATTTAATTATTTTCTCAGACCTCCACTTCACGAGTCCGATTAACGACCTCGGCTACCCGTTTTGGTTTCAATTATTACTTTCTCTACTACGTATAGTAAGTAGGGGAAGTATTGTATACCACCCAAAAATTCGATATCGAGATTTCACCGGAAATACATGTTTTGAGACCCCCTGAATTAAAAAAAAAGCATTTTTGGAAACATGTCCGTGTGTGTGTCTGTGTGTGTGTGTGTGTCTGTGAAAAGCATAACTCAGAAACGAACAGTCGGATAAACACCAAACTTGGTATTTAGGTTCAGTAGCTTTCAGAGATGCGACACGAAGGTTTTCAAGAAAATCCCCCACCCCAGACTACCCTTTACATGGAACATTTTTCGAAAATTTTAATTTTCTCAAAAATGTCTCTAACTTTTTTGATTAAAATATCATATGTTTAAGATATTTTTATGACAAATAAAATGTATATCTTGAATTTTCTGGGAATGTCTCCAAAAGTATTCTTCATTGTGAACGACTTATGCATAACTGGTAAACCATAAGAGATAGACAAAATGTTACTACACAAAACTGTAGATCACGTTAAAATACACAATTTATGTCATATACATTTGTTTTGTTGAGTGAACCGTTTTCGAGGTATTGCTTGTTATTCCCTTAAATTTTTCAATACATACACTTTTTCTCAAATTCGTTTATCATTTTTTTTATGTCCTGGACATGCAAAGTGAATGGAATGCACCACATAGCAACCAGCGTTAAAATATTTGACTATGACTTAAAACCTACCATATTCCCCTTGCATCTACAAGAAAATTACCAATAAGATTGACATCTCGATTAACATGAAGCATATGGAGAATAAGCGTTTGTAAAAATAGTTTGTACAAGAGTAGATAAAGTCATGTGAGTGTAACACATCAGATTTTTTTTAATTATAAACCATAATTTTAACTGGATCAGTAATATGGAAACTATTTTAAATGCTATTTCTTTTTATTTCATTATGACTTTTCGTTATGATTCCTCTATATTTATGTGCTAACTATTATTTGATTTAAATGCATGTTTTTATTCTAGATAATTATAACTCTCTATCTACTCCTAACCAGCATTATTTAAATATATTTTAAATTATACCTAATTTTTAATAACAAATAAGGCAAAATCCAATTTTGCTAAGTTTAGAAAGAGGGCATTACTAATGTTTAAATCCGTAATTTAGTTATGCACCCAATCAGAGGTGTGGCTAGGGAGGGGTTTTAGGGGTTGGAACCCCCTGCTAAAAGAAATGTAAAAATTAATAGCAAACATAGCTACGTTCAATAATAACATCTTTCTAGGTTGGCGGGAACGAGATACTTCCCAGTCCTATCACTAGTAGCACTATATTTACGTAGCATGTCTTGAAGAATATCGTCAAAGGTGACAGCAACAGAAACTGTACTTCAGATGGCGTTGGTACAACCGGGTTAAGATATTGGAGGCGGTGCTAAATTTGAGCGGTTTGCAAGTTAGAGCAATATCTCCCAGTTTATAACATAGCTAGGAACCCTATTTTATAATTAAATAAAATGGTCTGCAGCGGTCTTATACAATATGTACTTCACAGTGGTCATTGATTCTCATGTTACAACACATTTGCCGCTTAAAATTCGCAAAATATCGTATCCTAATTTTAATTCCAGATATTATACCTTATTATGTGAATATAAAATGGATTTATTTAAATATTTCAACTCAGGATTAATTCATATTTATCATTTGAGTTGGAACATATTGTTAAAAATTTTGATCCCTATACACAACCCCCCTTAATATTTTTTTGGCTACGCCACTGCTTCAAAACATCGAGGCCCCTCTCGATTCATGTTAAGCAAATGTAGTATTATATTGTTGTATTTCTGTTTCCGAATTTGAGAAGATGAGTAAGAAATTATTTAAATTTCTCTGACAAAATAACTTGAAAATGGGTTAAACTTATGAGATGTTCTAAAGCAATATTACGTAGCAATAGTTACATGAAAGACAGTATTTAGGTTCTAAGTAAGTGATTTGTGAACAACAGGTACTGCTTTTGGTCAGATATTCATATTAGGAATGAAATGCACGCCTATTTTGTCATTGGAACACGCAACAAAAAAATCAAGGAATGGAAAATTCCAAGACATACAAATATAAAAACTTTTCAATATATAATAGTTTTGTAAGTAAATCCGAACGCGGAACTCGTAACTTCGGAAAATGAAGTTCAACCTTGATGGCTATCTGGATGCTCGTATAACAAAATCGATACGGCGTTTACACATTAAAATGCAATTCTTTTACTGAACATCTATTAAAGTACCTTACGAATCGAAGCTTAAGAATGAAATCGTTATCTTGAACACAGTACCAAAGAAGAGAAGTGGCAATGAAACGGATTTTGCAAATACGGAATATCTTCATTGAATGTCTCTTTAAATTGGATTGTATGGCATTGTACTCTGCACCAGTAAGGTTGCTTATTCTATTTTCTACAACTAATTTTTCTGCCTAAATGTCTAACGTACTCTGCTTTTAGCTGCGCAGCTGGATGCTAGCACCAAGATAGGAAATAGTCTGTCAAATGAGCGGAAACTAAACTTTTCTATTTCATAAAACGATCGATCGCAGCGAGGGTTGAATTGCGAGAGTTTCGCTGGATGGACTCTGCTCTAAAATGAAGCTAGGGAAGGAGATCGGCTCTCGATAGCCAACCACTCTTGTTAAGCCTGTATTTGCAGCTTTCGCCTTTATAGCAGATTGACCCGCTCTACACCTAAAGCAGTAAAGTTGCCTGCTCATGAGGAATTAGATAAAAAAATTCTGATGTGTTACACTCACATGACTTTCTCTACTCTTGTACAAACTATTTTTACAAACGCTTATTTTCCATATGCTTCATGTTAATCGAGATATCGAGATGTTAATCTTATTGCTAATTTTCTTGTAGATGCAAGGGGAATTGTTAGGCTTTAAGCGATAGTCAAATATTTTAAGAGCTGGTTGCTATGTGGAGTATTCCATTCTCTTTGCATTACCAGGACATAAAAAATCTGATGTATTACACTCACATGACTTTCTCTACTCTTGTACAAACTATTTTTACAAACGCTTATTCTCCATATGCTTCATGTTAATCGAGAGGTTAATTTGATTGCTAATTTTCTTGTAGATTCAAGGGGAATTGGTAGGCTTTAAGATATAGTCAAATATTTTAAGAGCTGGTTGCTATGTGGAGTATTCCATTCTCTTTGCATTACCAGTACAAAAACAATGAATAACGAATTTGAGAAAGAGTATAAGTATTGGAAAATTTATGGGAATAACAAGCAATATCTCGAAAAGGGTTCACTCAAAAAAAAATGTATATGACATAAATTGTGTATTTTAACGCCATCTACATTTTTTGTGTAGTAAAATTTTGTCTATCTCTTATGGTTTACCAGTTATGCAAAAGTCGTTCACAATGAAGAATACTTTTGGAGACATTCCCAGAAAATTCGAGATATACATTTCATTTGTCATGAAAATATCTTAAAAATATAATATTTTAATCAAAATCGTTAGAGCCAGTTTTGAGAAAATTAAAATGTTCGAAAAATTTTCCATGTAAAGCGTAATCTGGGGTGGGGGGATTTTCTTGAAAACCTTTGTGTTGCATCTCTGGAAGATGCTGAACCTAAATACCAAGTTTAGTGTTTATCCGACTGTTCGTTTCTGAGTTATGCTGTTCACAGACACACAGACCCACACAGGACATGTTTCCAAAACTGCTTTTTTGGATTCAGGGGGTCTCAAAACATGTATTTCCGGTGAAATCTCGGTATCGAATTTTTGGGTGGAATACAATACTTCCCATACTTAGTATACATAGTAGAGAAAGTAATAAAGTCTTTTACTTTAGGCAATTCAATTTATTACAAATGTGTATGTGCAACACACTGTGCATACTTTAAGAAATGAGGTCAAATCATTTGGTATCACTCACCATTAAATTTTCTCAATCACATATCAATCAATGCCCTTTGCTAAACAGCAATTTGTTATACTCCTAATGAGTGAAGTATGTCGAGAATTGGCACAGATTAGAGGCTTGAAATGCTCGAAGGGCTATGTCCTCATTACGCACTTCATTAAATAGAACCGTGTTCCGGCCTTCAGGGAAAGAGAAGAGCTTTTTAACTTAATTTTATCTGCTGCTATGTCTACATTGCATTCATTCAGGAAAAGGTACCATCTATAAACATGCCATATGGTTTGATTCCTGGTCCAAATCAGGTTATTCAGTTGATCTTCCTTGACTTGAAACAACGAAGCTTACACCAGAATTTAAACCAACGCACGCATCTAATTTAAATTTGTAATTAGCTACTTCTGTCTGGGAAGTATTAAATCCTATATTTATCTATCTACTCCGTGCAGATAAGACTACAAAAATTCAGATATAATACGTATTTAAACATTTAATACATTTACAATGTTTTATTGAATTCGGAATTCCTCTTCAATGTTTTTCATTATAAACTATACACATTGTTCTATTCTTTTTGTTATAAAGACACATTATTTGGTTTAACGTACAGAGTTTTCATTTATTTACTGTAATTTTGAAATTCCAAAACTAACATTTGCAGTTTATAGCTTGCTAGAAAAAGTGCATTTAAGTAAAGTAAAAAATCTGGAAATTAGTTAAGAATTAGATAAAATTCTTCTCTAAATAAATGAAATTATAATTGAAAGTGCCCGGTTTAATTGCAGTCAATTATTGCACGAGTGTAAGTTTACGATGGACTATTCTTGGAAACATTTTCGATAACAATGATGTCGTAAACCTTTTCATACACTGAAAGTATTTCTTTTTTATCCTTTAACACAATTGTTACTTCTCTTTCAATGAAGCTAACTTTACTGATAATAGTTGACCCTCCAACTCACCTCTTTTTTACAGCACATTAGATCCCAGAATAAGTGTATGTTATAGTTTAACAGGTCAGTTAAAGTGTAAACAGACATCAAACTACAATTATTTTTTGTAAACTATGTCGAAGCTATATTTTTAGCCTGCGGGCTCTAGAAAAGAAGTACTTAAATAAGCTTTATAAGAAAGCTGTATTTATGAGGAAGTCCGTGGTAAAGTCTATTAAAGCGTTCAACTTCTGCTGCTAAATAACTGTTTGCTTGTAAAGTGTGTTTATTAACTTGAATTAACTTATTAGGAATATAATGTTCTTAAAAGTACAGAAACATAGGAATGAATAAGAATTACTGCAGCTTCTCGAGAAAGGAGGAGGATTTGGGCTACGATTACTAAAGGTAATAAATATAGTATTGTTATTTTTACAGTATAAGCAAATTATTGAAACAAAATTTGTACAGTTTTATTTATATTTTATTTACCAACAGAGCTATGAAATAATCTGACTTACAAACTGAATTACTCAAGATAACGATAGCATCTATACGGAATATACTGTGCTAAAACATGACTAGATTACTTGGCAATAAACAATGTTAAACAAATTTCAACAATAACTTAGAGTGGGTAAACAATGGTAGTGTGAAGCAAATTTCAATGTATAAAAGATGAAGGCCACCAATGCATCTTTCATATCAGGTTTGATTTCAAAGGAATATGCTTACAAGCACAGCAAACAAGCTGCAGGACTATCTAGCTTGAAATGTCACAAATGCCTTAAAACAATTTAATATACTGTGAGTGATGAAAGTGAAATGGATAAATGATATTTTACGAGGGTGAAAACAGCGGTAATAGGTTGTACAGCATCTGATCTAAGCTGGAAGCTACTGTTATAATTATGCAGTTGTACCACAAAGTTCCTACAAGACTGCATTATGTAGAAACATGTTTAGCATTTATTACATGAATATCTATAGGTCAGATTTTTCATGAAATAAATCCCTTCACTTCTTTAAATGGTTTGCATCCCCTTTACCAAAATTCCTGGCTAAAAGAGAAAAAGCGCTTTTTAGGCCTTGATTATCAAGGAGAAATAGGAATAGTGTTGTACATGTGTCCTGTTCCATGCTCCGTAGCTTTATTTTCAACATTCCGTGGGATTTATATTGTAATGTGATGTTCATTCAATGCAAAGCTCGCAGGTTCTTTTTTACAATTAACTTATTCGGAATCAGCCATTTTTAAATTGTTTAACATCTGTAGGCCAGATAGTACTTGGGGGAGATAATAGATGATCCTTATAGAAACGTGATAGTTTAGGTTTGTAAAGAAATTTGTAGCTCCGCCCTCTCTAAGCCTTATCTTACAGCTTCTCCCCTTACCTAATGCTAGCCTCTTGATTGACAAGTTGCTTACGTCCTTCCAGAAGAAGGGCAGGAATGTAACACTATCGACGAGTTATTTATGTTCTTTCTAGGTGAGTACTACTGAATTAATAGCAATCATGATAATATTAATAAGGATTACGTTAATATTTCATTTTTACCTGTGTTGTTATCGTTATGTGTATCTAAATAATTGTGAACCAGAAGTTATTGAAATTCATAAAAAGTCGAATACTATTTCCTTTCTTGATAATTCCTCCACCAACGGTGATCGGTTCTTCAAAGTATGTCAGATGATCTATGAAACCTTATAGCTCTACATCTCTTTTCAATGGCAGAAATAATTTTAGATTTCGTTTCCTTGTCTGCTTCAGAAGAAACTTTTTATAACGATTATGGCTGTTGTGCAAGTAGGTAACTCATTTTTCACCCATCCTCCAACTACAAGGTCGAACCCGACATTAAATTAGGATTGTCCGTTTACACCACTCAGAGAGCTACTTCTGACTCTTCTTTTGCTTCATATCGAATGCAATATCTCAATACAATATCATTGGAATTAATTGTTCTTCCGCACAAGTCGTGTGTTGGACAAGATCGAAAAGGTGGAATCAGACGATTGAAAAATTCAATGCTATAGCCATAGTACTTACGGTTATGGCACTGGATTTTTCGGTCGTCTGATTCTACCTTTTCGACCTTGTCCAACACACGACTTGTGCGGAAGAACAATTAATTCCATTTATTGACCTAATAGTGGCTGAAACTATGAAGCCCGGGACTTAAAATACTTACAACATTGTAAGTCGCCATTGGGATATGTCATCTCAATGCAATTTGAGATCTCCGTGTAGTTTACTGGAAAAAAAATCTGATGTGTTACACTCACATGACTTTCTCTACTCTTGTACAAACTATTTTTACAAATTCTTTTTCTCCATCTATTTCATATTAATCGAGATAAACATTTGCAGAAACGATCTTTTGACATGCAAAGAGAATTACATTTTATACATAGCGACCAGTTCTAAAACTATTTGACTATCGCTTAAGGCGTACTATGTTCCCCTTGTTTTGTATTTGCAGGGGCAATATAGAAATACAGTAGCCTTTAAGCATGTCTATCTCTTAAGAGCTGATTGCTATGTGCAGCACCATTCTCTTTGCCAAAGATTAATACTCTTTGCATATCCAAGATAAAAATTAATAACGAATTCCCATTTGAGAAAATAAGTATTGAAAAATTTAAGGGAATAACAAGCAATATCTCGAAAATGGTTCACTCAACAAAAAAAATGTATATGACATAAATTGTGTATCTAAACGCGATCTACATTGTATAGTAAAATTTTGTCTATCTCTTATGGTTTACCAGTTATGCAAAAGTCGTTCACGATGAAGAATACTTTTGGAGACATTCCCAGTAAATTCGAGATATACATTTCATTTGTAATGAAAATATCTTAAACATATGATATTTTAATCAAAATCGTTAGAGCCATTTTTGAGAAATTAAAATTTTCGAAAAATGTTCCATGTAAAGTGTAATCTGGGAGGGGATTTTCTTGAAAACCTTCGTGTTGCATCTGTGGAAGATACTGAACCTAAATACCAAGTTTGGTGTTTATCCAACTGTTCGTTTCTGAGTTATGCTGTTCACAGACACACACACACACACACACGGACATGTTTCCAAAAATGCTTTTTTTGGATTCAGGGGGCCTCAAAACATATATTTCCGGTGAAATCTCGGTATCGAATTTTTGGGTGGAATACAATACTTCCCCTACTTACTATACGTATTAGAGAAAGTAAAAATTCGAATCAATTGGGGGAATTTAGTGTCGTACCGGCACGTTGCCATGGTAGCTCAGTGTTTAAAGCCACGGACGAGACCGGGAGATCCGTGGCATTGAATTTTTCAGACGTGTAATTCTACCTTTCCAATAATATCTTTGGTTCGTGTTTGTTGCTTGAAATTTGTTTCAACAGATAAGGGCTGGGTGGAATATAGGGTTAGTAAATTAGATATACAAACTTTACGGAATGAAAAAAACACTACTAGGAGAATGTTTTCCCACCCAATGTGCCTCAACTGGAGTCTTATGGCTGGTTGGCTAGCTGACAGGGAAGCGTTTTAAAGAATATAGGACATGTTCCAATTCTTAAAAGGTTCCCAAACCTCGAAACTGGCCCGCACTCAAGCTTCATAAGGTTTTTATTTCAAGTAAACTTGAACAAAAATTCTGCCAGTTAAAGTAATATATTAGATTAGCTAGCATACAGATAACTACGCATCTAACAGTGGCGTGCCAAAAAGGGTTTACTTCCAAATGAGCGAGGATTGCAAGTTTCACATATTTGGTGACGTTTTGTTTACAGCAGATAGGTCAGCCAATGAGCGACGAGCACATTCGCAAGTCTTTTGCGCATCTATGAAAGTACGTCATGATGAAACGAACGAGGTCATCGACAGCGAACCCCGTACCCCGAGGAAGTACATGAACCTCAAGAGGGGGCAGACAACATTTTTAAATATAGAAAGCAAGTAGATCGGCTAACGCTCTCCTGCTTCTTTCACGCTCTCAGTTAGTGTTCTTTAGAATGGAGGTTTGGGTTGCTTCTTGAGACTGCTAGTGTACGACAGGTGAGTTCGTGCTATACAAACTAACATGTGCGACGAATATATAGCTGCCTTTTTTCTCAAGCGACTTGCATCGAATCTTTCTCAGCGCCATATTCGCGGTTCTTAAGAAGACACCAGAGCTTGTAGTGGTATGATTTCATACTGTAACATCGGATATATTTTTAAATCATACATGGGAATATTTATGTGAGTTTCACGGAAACCGAAGTTCCATAACTGAAGCAGATGCAAAGTATATCTGACTTACGTATATTAAAAGTGACACGAAAAAAATCAAGAATTAAATATGTCTATGGCTTTTTTTTTCATCACGTCACCTTTGTATTGAATGCATTAACATGATATTTTTACTAATTAACTCCTGTGGAATACTTCAATTCTTCATCATTTTCCAAGATTGTTACTATCAGCCATAGTGGTGTCTTAATTCTCGTGCTTGTCAGTGGTGAAAGGCTAGAATTACTTGCCTGACTCAAACACCATCTTCTTATCTTCTCGTTCTTGCCGTTTCTCTGATATATAAATAAATTTATTTCCCTTTATATTCTTCAATAACTTGGACATTTACCTTCATCCACGTGTTTGATTTAAACGAGTGGTTACTACGAAACTATGAATAAAAGTTTGAAAAAGAAACCAGCTCTCGGTTTCGATGTTTTATTTAATGTTTTAACCACTGGGGTTTATATTCCGGATCTAATATTGTATGTTTGGATGTTTAAATTATGTAGCATTATAATAAAGTAATATGAACTCCAAACTTTAAGAAAGCATAGCTTTTCCACTTAGCGCATTTAAATTATCAGTTAACTGAAGCCAGAAATGGACAGAAATGTTTTCTCGCAAACACTTTTTCAGCATACTCAAAATACTGCACACGATGTAATGATTTATTAATTTGTTTCAAAATGTTTTACTGCCTTTTAAAAATACATTAAATAAAATGGTCATATACATTTTTTAAAATAAGCTCCAATAATTATAAATAATCGAAATTTGAAAAATAGAGAAGTTTTTAGAGTACATAAAGTAATATTTTTCTACAATGATTAGAGGTTAATGTAAAAAATATAATATGACAGAACTTTTGTAATCTTATGTACTGTAAAATCTGAATTTATTATGTGAATGGTTTTAAAAATGCATCGTACGCAGCATTTTACCTGAAGAACCAATTTACACAATAAAAAAATCTGATGTTTTACACTCACATGACTTTCTCTACTCTTGTACAAACTATTTTTACAAACGCTTATTCTCCATATGCTTCATGTTAATGGAAATATCGAGATGTCAATCTTATTGATAATTTTCATGTAGATGCAAGGGGAATATGGTAGATTTTAAGCGATAGTCAAATATTTTAACGCTGGTTGCTATGTGGCGCATTCCATTCTCTTTGCATGCCCAGGACAAAAAAAAATCTGATGTGTTACACTCACATGACTTTCTCTACTCTTGTACAATCTAATTTTACAAACGCTTATTCTCCATATGCTTCATGTTAATCGAGATACGAGATGTTAATCTTATTGGTAATTTTCTTGTAGATGCAAGGGAAATATCGTAGCTTTTAACCGATAGTCAAATATTTTAACGCTGGTTGCTATGTGGCGCATTCCATTCTCTTTGCATGTCCAGGACATAAAAGAAATGAATAACGCATTTGAGACAAAGTATAAGTATTGGAAAATTTAAGGAAATAACAAGCAATATCTCGAAAACGGTTCACTCAACAAAAAAAATGTATATGATATAAGTTGTGTATTTTAACGCGATCTACATTTTTTGTGTAGTAAAATTTTGTCTATCTCTTATGGTTTACCAGTTATGCAAAAGTCGTTCATAATGAAGAATACTTTTGGAGACATTCCCAGAAATTTCGAGATATACATTTCATTTCTCATGACATTATCTTAAACATATGATATTTTCATCAAAATCGTTAGAGCCATTTTTGAGAAAATTAAAATTTTCGAAAAATGTTCCATGTAAAGGGTAGTCTGGGGTGGGGGAATTTCTTGAAAATCTTCGTGTCGCATCTCTGGAAGATACTGAACGTAAATACCAAGTTTGGTGTTTATCCGACTGTTAGTTTTTGAGTTATGCTGTTCACAGACACACAAACACACAGACACACACACACAGACACACACACACAGACACACACACACGGACATGTTTCCAAAAATGCTGTTTTTGGATTCAGGAGGTCTCAAAACATGTATTTCCGGTGAAATCTCGGTATCGAATTTTTGGGTGGAATGCAATACTTCCCCTACTTACTATACGTAGTAGAGAAAGTAATTACTGTTGTTGTATGAAATAAATGGCAAGGTATCTTACATACTGTGACTTTTCCAAATTTCACACGTGTATTACCTTAAAAGCTTGCATCTTTCAACTAATAAATTGCTCCGCATGATAAAGTTTACAGTAATATAAAGCTCTAAATAAAGTATATACATACAGATTTTCATATAAACATAATAGCTGCTATAAAAATGTCACAATAACTACAACATTGAATTTGAAGAGAAAAGAATTAATTTCTTTAAAATCTAATGTACTAGAGAAAAAGGCCAAACGCAATCTCTACGATAATCGAACATGTGTCATGCCCACGTCTATGGTGTGAGGGTAGCATGTCTGTCTCACATTCAAGAGGTCCCGAGTTCGAATCTCGGTTACGGTGAGTTGCCCCGATAAGATTCTTTTCGGAGTTTTATCTTATCCTAAGAAGATGAATGTCGGATAACTCTAAGCTCTAGGGACCCCGGACTCATTTAAGCACCATTTCATCCATTCACCGTCCAATATGACCAACCAAGTTAAAGAACGTTAATTCACTCATTCATCAGATAATGTATCATCAGCTCTGTGTTATAGCTTTAGAGGCCTGTATTTAATTCTTTATTGTGTGGAGCATTTTGTATAACGCGGAAAATTGCATTTCAAAAATTGGAAAGAAATTATTTGAACAAAACTTGTCGTATAACATCTTTGAATTTTATGCATGTGTGCGCTTGTAAGCAATGTTGAAAATACTTCACTACAAAACAAGTGTCAATTTTAGCAATTTAAGGTAACGTGTTTAAAAATGGTGACATTTAAACTAAAGTGTGTAACCTGTTTTTTGGGGGGAGGGCGTTAGTGAAGAGTTATTTTTATATATGCATGATCACCAAGAGCAGGATTCTTAACATCGCACCTTTGTCTTACTTTATGCAGGAGATTATTAATTATTATTATATTATTCTTGAATTTTAGAATATTATTAAATTAGTTTTTCGAAAGTTTAGCATCGTGTCTTTTCATTTTATTTCAAGACATGTTCTCTAGGGTTTTAATATTAGCTTAACGAGTTATATAAACAAAAGAGGCTGCTGATTTACGGCTTTCCTCGCTTCGTGTGTCGTTTTGGAAAGTTTTGTGAAAGAAAATAGTATACAGTACCATATATTTATTTTAAAATTTTCTTTACTGACTTTCTTGGACAAAGCATAACACATAAAAAATTACCAGTAATAACACATAAGTGGTTGAACGTGGCAATAGAAAATGTTAAAAAGAAGTAGTAATGATATGATTAGAAAAAGGCCTTAATTGAATGATTAGAAACAAATGCTTTAATTGAATTACATTTTATAGGTTTCGAAAATGTTCATGGCGAAAAGATTGAAATATCACTGTGGATTATTTTGAAAATTCACAATATGGTTCGGGTAACAACAGTAGAAGAACTGGAAGCTTCATTAAGGATAATAAGGGCTATAAAGTTGATTTTTAAGAGAGCTATCTCATCCTTTAAAATTAGACTTTGATGCAGTAATTTGTATCACAAATTACTTAAATGTAAAGAATGATTACAGTATGAATATGCATTTTTGTGTGACATTGATTTGAGATGTTTGTTGATTGTAATTATTGTTGAGAAGTAAGTTTATACTGCCTTACTGAAACTGACAATAATAGCGTGCAATAATGCAGCGAGGGGGTGAGCTGTTTATCATTATTAGAGACGAGGAAGTTACGTAATGTTGGCGCGTTTTTCTTAGAATTTGCTGGAACATTATACCTAGAGCATATGTATTCATAATTTTCATTGGATATAAAAATAAACGCTAATGTTGGCGCGTTTTATTAGCCAATAGCAACTCAGTTATAATCTTTAGGCATATCTGGGTGTAAGAGTATAAAAAGGGCTAGGTTAGAGACAGACGCCGTCAGTTCACCGAAAATATTTGTATGCTACACGTCGCCTTCAGTCCAGCAGAAATATTACACGTCGGCTATCGGTTCGCAAGTTACGCGTATCAGAGTTATGAAAAATCTCAAGTATTGTAAAGTTAATGATACAAAAAGTTGAAGTACGTGAATTAAGAATGATCAGTAAATAAGTTATTATAACAGTTTCAGTTTGGCAAGTGTCAAGATCAATGTGTAAATGTGATAGTGAATGTGTTCGACAATAAAAGTGTAAAACAAATTCCTTCATCAGTGTTATCTTTGGATAAAAGACTCCTTTCCGTTTACACAACCTGTATAAAGAGAAGTGCTCGACCAAAAAGATCATAGCTAGCCGGAGGACAGTGAGAAAAAATTAAATAAAATAACAGTAGCATTCTTTCAAACAAACACTAATACTGCCGCAAATTGCTAACACCAGATGGAGCTAACAAACCTAACAAGTGAATCACGTCACAAAATGGCTTCACTACGTGGAGTAAACACACATACACAAATAACATTATAAATTTACCATCGCAAATTGGCTTCCAAAACGAGGGGCTCAACAAATAAATATAACAGAAGTATACCACTATCAACTTTCCCGTTTAGTAGGTAAGCCTGACATCTTGCAGGTATAGCAAAGAACTTGTTGATTCAATGTTTCATCATTCAGCTTATATATTCCCTAATTTGTGCCTTATTTTTTCATTCCTTTTCTGGCATTTCTTCTATCCTGCTTACTCAAAATAAATAGCATTTAAACTCGCCTTTAAATTGTCTTGTAAGTTGCACTGTAACCGCAAATTACAGTTAGAACCATTGCTTACTTTATCAGATAACGTAAAATTGCGCTGAAGGAGAAATTGTGTCAAAGAAGCATTTTCTCTAAATGCTGGGATAGCACAGGGCAATAAGGGATTTCCGCAGACTTCTAAAGCATTTCCAGAACACGTGTTCTAATCTCGTTCGAAAGCTACTGTTTTCCTTGCAGCGCACTCTGCTACCGATATCAAAACTAACTCATTCTGCTTTAATGAATTAATTCCATTGCGCTCCGGGCTGGCCAGGATAATCACGTCCGGAGGCATTTCCCTAATGCACGTTCGCTCGACAAAAATGTTTTCTGGGGAAATCTGTCTCGTAATTCTTTGCTAACACTGGTAGGGCATACTAACTCCACACTGCGTGATTTGCTTATTAGATTTATCTCTTGCGCTCTTGTTTCCATTTTATTCTTCCTGATTTATTTTTTAACATATCTTAATTTGAATGAAATTGCCCCTTGAAGCCACAGTACTAGAACTTCGCCCTTTCTTCCCATTGTTTCTTTCAAGCTATCTCTCTGTTTTTATTGTATTCCTTTCATTCCACATTACATTAGTTTTATTTTATTAATATCTCATCCATCTATCTATCGTTCTCCTTTATTTAGTTTCCCCCCCTTTCAGCTTTCATCACAAAATAACCATTAATCTTCTCTGCTCCTGTTCTTTGTTTCATTTCTCATTAAAACCGTGCACTGAAATTTTTTTCTCTATAGCCATAATACGCTTGTATTTATCCACCAGACGCACCAATATACGGTCAAGAACAATTTCGAATATTCTTGGTTGTTCGCAGTAGGGCATTTCTGATAGTTTATCTGGTTGAAATGAAGCAGATATGAAAACAAGCTTTCGTAAGAATTTCCTCCTGATTAGTACTTAATGTTTCATTGTATTCTGATTCATTTGCTAATTTGTCGACGGTCATAGTTATTGTGCTTTCAGACACACATGCATATACCAACAGGGTTATTCAAAAGGGAGGAACAGACTTTAAACGTTTATTTCTAATGAACGACAATAGACAGCAACAGATGCGACACATCAATGAATAAAGGAAAGTTCAAAGTTTTAGGCCCTCACCTATTTGTTCCATTCGGTGCCTCCAGCGGCGCTGGGTTTGTTTACAAGAAAATGGCAACGCCACAGGAAGAGGCATTTTGTGTGCTGCAGTATATAAAGAGTGAATCCATTGTTTCATTGCAGCGTGCATTTCGTTTTAAGTTCAACAAACAGCCACCTCGTCATAAAAAGTTTACAATTGATACAATAAATTCGTAGATGGTTTGCGTATGCAAACGGAAAAGCACTGGTCGTCCTCGCATAACAAATGGTGCTCATTTTGAACAATAAAATATAATTCTGAACTTTCCTCTATTCAGCGATGTATCGCATGTGTCACCATCTATTGTCGTTCATTAGAAATAAATATTTAAAGTCTGTTCCTTCTTTTTGATTAACCCTGTATATGCCGGGATACCACCCAAGGCTATGCAATATATGCAATGCATAATTATATATTGCATAATGCTACCGTTAGAAGTAAATAAAACATTGGGGAATCCCATAGATTAACAAAATGCAGTTAACGCATGCCTACAAGGTACATGTAAAGGTAGGAAGGTACACCCGTTAGAACACACATAGGTTCATTGGTTCGCCAAAATCTTTGATTTTTTAACTGAATTGGGGTGAATGACAATATATGGTCTATTTAGATATTTATTAAGGTTGCGCGAATTATTCGTATGGTTTATCCAGTAACGCATTATCTAAATAGGGCAAAGAGTAACGAATTGTAAGTTAGGAACTGAAAATAGGGATTGAAAAGTTGTGGGATATTTTATCACATTTGTCAGATTCTAATACCTTTATAAACAAAATCTGATGTGTTACACTCACATGACTTTCTCTACTCTTGTACAAACTATTTTTACAAACGCTTATTCCCCATATGCTTCATGTTAATCGAGATGTTAATCTTATTGCCAATTTTCTTGTAGATTCAAGGGGAATATGGTAGTATTTAAGCGATAGTCAAATATTTTAAGACCTGGTTGCTATGTGGCGCATTCCATTCTCTTTGTATGTCCAGAACATAAAAAAATGAATACGAATTCCCATTTGAGAAGAACCATAAGTATTGGAAAATTTAAGGAAATAACAAGCAATATCTCGAAAATGATTCACTCAACAAAACAAATGTATATGGCATAAATTGTATACTTTAACGCGATCTACATTTTTTGTGTAGTAAAAGTTTGTATATCTCTTATGGTTTACCAGTTACGCAAAAGTCGTTCACAATGAAGAATACTTTTGGAGACATTCCCAGAAAATTCAAGATATACATTTTATTTGTCATGAAAATATCTTAAATATATGATATTTTAATCAAAATCGTTAGAGCCATTTTTGATAAAATTAAAATGTTCGAAAAATGTTCCATGTAAAGGGTAATCTGGGGTGGGGGATGTTCTTGAAAACCTTCGTGTCGCATCTCTGGAAGATACTGAACCTAAATACCAAGTTTGGTGTTTATCCGACTGTTCGTTTCTGAGTTATGCTGTTCACAGACACACACACGGACATGTTTCCAAAAATGTTTTGTTTTTTTTGGATTCAGGGATTCTCAAAACAAATATCTCCGGTGAAATCTAGGAATCGAATTTTTGGTTGGAATACAATACTTCCGCTACTTACTACACGTGGTAGAGAAAGTAATAATGTCAAAAATATTCATTGATAATAAAGTTCAGCGAGATTAAAGGGAACGTTGGTGGCGCTCCTCCAGTAATTCAAGTTAAAATAATAGTCTCTCCCTTAGGGCTGAGAGTCATTAAAATATATCATGTTCGCAATAAAGTGCGAAAAATAACCTCCGATTTTGATACGAAATGGAATTTAATTTAATTGAAATGAGTATGAGCTGTTAGTATAGATTATCTCTGAAAAAGCAGCATGCTAAATCGTCACAGGCCGCCAATAAATTCTTAGCGTTCGCTAAAGAAAGGAAACCTCTTGTAAAGGAGGTGCTTTTCAGAATGACTTTCTGAGATAGGAGCACCCGTTTCCTCGGGAATATAGCCAATAACGCAAACTGCGAGACAGGGTTGCCACCGTGGAATTTCAATAAAATCCTTGCGTCTCTCTCCTTATACCCAGCAGAGCTTAGATGGTATCAGTTTCATACAAACACGGAGAATATTTCCCCCTGCTAAAACTATCTAATGCTGCATTCTTTTATCGACGAGGAAGCACTAACGCACAAATTCACACACAGTGAGCGTGTCATCTTCAAAGTAAGCACAAAACATTCAGGGAGTTTTCGTATTAAATTGAGCAGTATTACACAAGATGATTTCAGGAGAGTAACAGGTGCTAATATTATTATCCTTCGCGACATTATCTATTGATATTATAGCCATTACACAATCTTATATTGTTGCTCATTTCCATTATGTTCATTCCAGATTATTCATTATCATTGGAATACTAAATTAAATTTCGGAAGCTGAGCAGCAGTTAATACACACTAGTTAGCTTAGTAAGTTAGGTGTATTAATGTCAGCAAGGGGAGGGGCAAATATGGGCTAATATCTAATGAAAATGTTCAGTAATTAATTATATATTTACAAACAATCGGCTCATGTTTTTCCAGAATGGTAAACAAGCGTATGTGACATTTGTGGGTACGAAAAGGGCATTTATCTAATTAGTTTGATTAAAATACTATATGTTTAAAATACACTGGTGTGCAAAACCCAAGAACGAAAGTAATCTTCGCATGCTGTGACACTGCCAAGTAACATAGCCCGATGAACTTGAATCATACATAGAGGGAACTGCTACGGTATGCTACACTAAAGTCAATACCACATATGATGGCTCTCTAGATTTACAGAAGCCGATACACGGTGCTTGTGTATGATCACCACGGACAGCAATGCATGCTCTGCATCGTGCTCCCATGCTGTCCACAAGGTTGGTAAGCAGTTCTTGTGGTAGGGCGTTCCATTCCTCCACCAGCGCTGTTGACAACTGTTGGATGGTCGTTGGTGCATGTGGATGTGCTGCAATGTGTCTCCCCAAAGCATCCCACACGTGTTCGATGGGATTTAAATCGGGGGAACGGGCAGGCCAGTCCATTTGCCGAGTATTCTCTCGTTCCAAGAGATTCGATGCGGTCGCGCGTTATCATCCATAAAAATGAAGTCAGGGCCGACTGCACCCCTGAAAAGACGCACATGGGGAAGGAGTACAGTATCACAATAACGTTGACCAGTAAGCGTACCGTGTTCAAAGATTTGGAGGTCGGTGCGCCCTTGCAAAATTATGCCTCCC
This sequence comes from Deroplatys truncata, assembly GCA_030765065.1. NCBI lineage: Eukaryota > Metazoa > Arthropoda > Insecta > Mantodea > Mantidae > Deroplatys > Deroplatys truncata. The sequence goes on along the minus strand of CM060978.1, from coordinate 210,266,925 downwards.
CATACCATAACACCCGGACCACCAAAACGATCATGTTCAAGGATGTTCCTGGGTTAATCAGGTTTTCCTACCTCTCGCCAGATGAGGTTACATCGAGAATAACTACTTAGACTGAATCTGCTCTCATCCGAGAGGAGCATGCGACCCCATTCCTCGTTGGTCCAATTTTGATGCTCTTGGGACCATCGCAAACGGTGCCGCCGATGTGCGGATGTCAATGGAACACAACGTACTGGCCGTCGGGCAAAGAAACCACCTCTGTGTAGTCCCCGTGCCACTGTGTATCGTAACATTGCGTGCCTAGCTGTCCTGTTAAATGCGGTTGCAATTGCACCCGCTGTTTGGACCCCTTCTTGCCTGATGCACAATGTAGCGGTTATATGCTGCTGTAGTTGAGCGTGGTCGACCACCACCTCTCCTTGGGACAGCAGTGCCTGCGGTTTAGAGGGTTCCACATGCACGTGAAACAATGCTGTGAGCAATTCCAAACTCCTGAGCAACACTCATCACAATTCGTCCTTCTTCCAGTTTTCCGATGATACTTCCCCGTGTGAAGTCATCCAAATGGTGTTTACAGGCCACGTTGCAATGAACACCACTACAGTGCACCGTAACAGCTCGCTAATTGCCACACACCGTCTTGTCCTGTTTCGTCAACTGCCCTCTGTTGCGGGACCAGGCCCATTTGGCTCTATAGGCACTATAGGCTCGCTACACTCACGCCGTGTAACATCCAGCTTTGTGTATGTGTGAGAGACCTCTGGCAAAATGCTTCATTTACTTCCACCAAGTAGTTCATTTGTTATGTTACTTTACCCATCTCGTCCTTAGGTTTCTACATGGAAAATAAAACGTATACCTATATTGAATTTTCTGGATACAGCCTATAAAGAAATGTTGTATAATTTTGTTTAGCTATGAATCATAATGGATAGATACAATCTTATAACACAAAAACGTAGACCTCTTTAAGGCACACAATTTAATCAACTTCTTCTGGATTTCTGCCCTTTCCGGGATAACCGCTGTTATTGGTTTGAAGTACTTTGTGATTTAAAGTAAGTCGTAGTCCAGTTGTTTCTTGATGTCATGAAAAGAGTATGGAATGTCTAAGTAGCATACAGTGAGTAACATCTGAGTGTCCATTCAGTTTCCTCTATCCCCTTGTAGGTTCAACAAAATGTGTAATGAAACCATTTCTGTAAAGGTTTATCTGGATAACATGAAGCAGTCAGAAAAATAAAGTTTTGTCAGAAAGTTTGTAGAAGTGTATAAAAATAAAAGATAGTGAAGAGAAAGTCATGTGAATGTAACACGTTAGAACTTTTACTTTCTCTACTGTTTAAGTCGAGGAAGTATTGCATTTCACTCAAAAATTCAGAACCAAGATTTCACTTGAAATACATGTTTTGAGACCTGAATCAAAAAAAGGGTTTTTGGTGAAAGGTTCGTGTGCGGGTGTGTGGTCTGTAAACAGCATAACTCAAGAACGAAAGTCTGGTCAAAGACCAATGTTGGTATTTAAGTTCAGCATCTTCTAGAGATGCGGATCGAAGATTTCCAAACAAATCTTTCCAGCCCAAACTACACTTTACATAAACAAACTTTGGCTTTTGGTTTTGTTTTTCTAAAGATGACTGACGATTCTGATTAAAATGCCATATCTTTAAGATATTTGCATGAGAAATTAAATGTGTATCTTGAATTTTCTAAGAATAGTCTGAAAGTCCTCTTCAGTTTGGATGAATTTTTTACAACTTGTAAAGCGTAACAGATCGACAAAATCTCACTACTCAAAAAATGTACATCTCATTTATCATACAATTTATGTCAAATAATAATTGTTGTGGCATCAACAATTTCGATTAATGTATGCTTCATTAATAATTAATTATTCATTAAGGAATTCGTTATTATTGATTTCAAATGTCTAATATTTTATCTTTTCGACAGCAATATCGCTAGTATTTGTTTTTCTCGTGGTCGTGAAAATAGAGTGAATTCTCTTCTTAAAAGATTTCACTATTGCAAAGTCTACTGTATTCCCTTATTCTTTTGTACCTACAAGAAAATATGCAATAAAATATTTCTGAAAATGTTTATCTCAAATGGAGAGAAGTAGATAGAGGAATAATATTTTATAAGAAAGGTTTGTTGAAGAATGGGTGGAGAAATTCATGCGAACATAGCAAATAAGATTGATACAATAGTTTTGACAATCCACCAGAACTAATACTAACATTATTGGGATATATTACTTTCTCTACTGCGTACAGTAAGTAGGGGATGCATTGTATTCCACTCAAAAGTTCGATACCGGGATTTCACCGGAAATATATGTTTTGAGACCGCCTGAATCCAAAAAAAGCATTTTTGGAAACATGTCCGTGTGTGTCTCCGTGTGTCTTTGAACAGCATAACTCAGAAACGAACAGTCGGATAAACAGCAAACTTGGTATTTAACTTCAGTATCTTCCAGAGATGCGACACGAAGGTTTTCAAGAAAATCCTCCCACCTCAGATTACCCTTTGCATGGAACTTTTTTCGAAAATTTTTAATTTTCTCAAAAATGGCTCTAACGATTTTGATTAAAATATCATATGTTTAAGATATTTTCATTACAAATGAAGTGTATATCTCGAATTTTCTGGAAATGTCTCCAAAAGTATTCTTCATTGTGAACGACTTTTGCATAACTGGTAAACCATAAGGATAGACAAACTTTTACTTCACAAAAAATGTAGATCGCGTTAAAATACACAATTTATGTCATATACATTTTTTGTTGTTGAGTGAACCATTTTCGACATATTTCTTGTTAATCTAAATTTTCCAATACTTATACTTTTTCTCAAATGGGAATTCCTTATTCATCTTTTATGTCCTGGACATGCAAAGAGAGTGGAATGCGCCACATAGCAACCAGTTCTTAAAATATTTGACTGTCGCTTAAATCCTACCATATTCCCCAATAAGATTAACATCTCGATTAACATGAAACATATGGAGAATAAGCGTTTGTAAAAATAGTTTGTCCAAGAGTAGAGAAAGTCATGTGAGTGTAACACATCATATTGTTTGGAAATTGATCCCTTATTTGATCCTCCAGAAATGCAAATGGTCTCTATTAGGTATGGATGCCGTAAAAGGTATATTGTATAATTTATAGATATCTTAAAAGGGCAATCCTGGTATACTTGAAGTACTAATGTAATCAAGGCAGTATCTGTTGTGCTGTAGAAGATGGATGTCCTTCGAAGCACTTTAAAGCTCGCATAATAACAAGATTTCCAAGTCGGCAGTTAACGTTACAAATTGCCTTGTGTGGCCCACCAGTGGAAACTGCGAGACGGCACTTAGCATAGAAGACTGTTCTTTGATAATGTGGGTAAATGGAGGTGCATTTGGCATGTTTCACACTCGCAGACAACACTTCCTCTGCACTAAGACGGCAATTATTTATTCACACAGAATAATAATTACGTACTAACGTCAGAGGGTGTTCCCTTTAAATAATCCCCTTCATGGTATGCAATTTTCATAAACCTCTTGCCCTCGTTACGGAACTGGGTGAACATTAACCAAAAGCCCTGTTGGTGCTGCTTCACAGCCATATGCCCTTTCTGTGGATCATATAATTTTCATGAGTTTATGCAAGAACGATTCTTCGTACCACTGACTAGTATTTTGTGATGATACATTTTAGTAATATTCGAAATAAGCAATAGTTTATGCAATCTTATTATAAACACGTTGTTACTGTATTACATACTGTAAATATTTGGCTCATTAAGGCACGCGTGCAAATATTTCCTATAGCAATGACATAACACCGGTGTTCCAAGATGTTGTGGCTTGTGATGTTTCAAACCATTTTGTGATATTCATTTCTCAGAGCAAAGAAGATGCAAAAGCCTCTCTATGTTATTAAATATAGAACGACAGGCAATGCTTGCGGGATGAGGGCAGCCCGTAACTTAAGCGTACTAATGCGACGGGTTTGACCGCTTGTAGAAAGTATGGGGGTTATTAAGACTAAATTTATAATTACTTACCATGATGTGCTAATGATAGGCTAAGTCCGTAACACCTAACCACTTCTCTTACGGGAAGGGAATGCATATAAGTACTTGCCTTGCGTATCGGTTCAATACGCCAGGGAATAACAAATTAAATGCAGGGAGAGAAGCTAACGTCTCCACCAGGTGGCTCAACCGCACCACATTTCACGTGTGCAGACATCCCTTCGTCGTTAAGAGAGTTGTAGAACTGAACGGGGGAATTCCAAGTAAACACATATCGACGAGGAATTGGCGCATTAGTGTGAGCGATCTTCGTTCTATGTATTTCTCTTGCTTATCATCAAAGACGATGAGTGGATCGCGCTCAGTTGAATCAAGAGTACCCTAGACGCAGGATCAGCCGAAGTGGCCACTCATCTTGGCTACCAAGATCTCCTGACCTAACCCCATTAAATTTTATTTCTTTCTTTTGGGACCACATCAATAATACTTTGTATCGAACAGATCCCCTCAATGGGGAGGTCTTACTCAAAGGATCGTCGATGCATGTGCATCTGCCGCGCCAGCGGTTCTCAGAAACGTCCATATGGATGTACAGAGACCGTTGGAATATTGTATCAATCAAAGGGGCACAATTTCGAACACCTATTCTATGAGTGAAGTCTGCATGACAGTGCCGTTATATCATGACAGTGATAGGAATAAAATAATAATAATAATAATAATAATAATAATAATAATAATTAAGGATAATTATGAAGATTGTAATGATGATTATGAATAATAATAATAATAATAATAATAACAACAAGATAACAAATGGCAGTGAAACTCTACGTGCTCTCATGTTTGCATTGTTTTGTACGGGCACTTTAATATTTTGATTTAACCCTGCAGTGCGTATTGTACATAATGTTAGCGTAAACACAATTTTAATAAAAATATTGTGGGCGTATACTGATTGGTCAAATAAAGGCATTTTGATTAGTTGCCAATCTGAAAAGTTAACTTATTCCCTCGAAAACAAAGTCTCTGTAACTGAAGTGGAAAGCATTCTAAGTCCTTGTCGGTCTGTTTACACTGTTCTTGTCTATCATCACGAATTGGGACAATCCTGGGAACTGCTTCTCACTGAGTGCAAGCCGCTAATCGTCTTCGCTGATAAGCAAGAAATGTAAGGTAGCTCACGTTATTGTCCCAGTTCACCACTGACCTGTGTTTACTTGGAATTGCCCCGTTGAGCTCTGCAATTATTTTAACGCACGAAGGGATATCTGCACACGTGAAATACGGTTGGGTCACCTGGTATGAAGACGCTCTCATGCCTTTGATAGTATAAACGTGGAAGAAAGAATAACTATGGTCTGTTGTATTTAAGATAATACGAATTTGTAATGAATGAGTAAAGGAAATCGTGTGAATACGTCACATCAGATTTTTTTATTTATTTTAACAAACTGTATAATTATAGAATATCGTACCTAAGTACATCACTTTGATTACAGTAACCTTAAAAGATGTTTAATTGTATGAATGAAATAACGTTTAACAGTTTTAAATTGCGCTTCAAATAATAGCACACGCTTTATGGGCCAGAAACATTTAAGTTCTGGTTGGCCCATAAAACTTAATTCCCCAATCATTAAAATGAGATCAAATACTTCTTACATTCAAAAGCAATATTATAAAAGAAATGTTGAAGAGATTTAATACGTATAATCTAACAAGGAGGAAAGAAAGCGTAGACATTAATATCTATACTACGTACAAATGTGTGATTAATCTACTAATTGTGATTAAAAACAAATGAACAGTAAGTATAATAATGACTAATGAAATAGGTTGCTCGGTTCTCATTTAGAGACTTACTTAGTTATATCTTTCTCCCAATTACTTTATTCGAAGTTATATATATTATTTCCTCCAGGTTTTGGTAGTTGCTCTCTAATTGGACATTCCTTCTAAGGAAATTTAGTACATCCACTACTTTGTTTCCCTATGTATTTGCCCTTACTATAGTTTAAAATACATTGTTTTCCATCTCATCCCTCCCACATAATATATTTTCGACATGTATGGCTTCCGCTTTCAATTGTTCATATCTCCCTGCTTATACATTCAGTTTTCATGTGGTTTTTCCTCGTTACTCGCTTTTTTTTTCTTAACGTGTTTTTTCTTCTTTTAAAATACGTTTTATTTTGCTTTTTCTTTTATTATGCAGTATTTTCTATGCTTGGTTCTTTTTCTTGTAATATCTAGCCTCCATCCCATTTTGATCCTTATAATTGTTATATGCAGCTTCCCTCTCTTTTCTTGCCTCCTTTACTCAGTTTTCCATGTGTCCTTTTCTCTAAACACCGTCTTTTCTCCAGTTAGAACTGATTTCGTTCATCTCTTCTCTAATCTTCCTCTAAGGCCTTTAGTGTATGATACTGTTCAATTAGCATGCGTGCTTCATTGTCTTATTTTCAACCCTATTTCATCCAGAAGTAACCATTCTACATGTTTTCCATGTATGGTGGTTTCATTTTTAACAATGCAGTTCCTTTTAAGCCCGCATCTATGGAGTAGGAATATCTTCCTCACATTCAAGAGGTACCGAGTTCGAATTTCGGTTAGGGTGATTACCGGATAAGATTTTTCGGGGTTTTCCCTTATCCTGAAAACACGAATGTCGGGTGATTTAAGCTCTGTGCAGCCCGGACTCATTTTTGCATCATTTTATCCGTTTCATTCATCGTCCGATATGAGCTGACCAAAAATAATTCAAGTATTTTTAGGATGTAACTTCACCTTACGTGCCGCATAAAAGATGCTGACGGAGAGAAGTAAGATAAAATGGTGTTTAATAATTATAGGTTAAACAATGCTTTGACGTAATATTTTAAGGTAAGAAATCTGATGTAATGTTTAACAACTAACAATGATTCCAGTCAGCGGATGTGATTCTCTTTCACTATTTTTCCATATTACTCGGTTTTGTCAATTAGATTAATGATAGCATTCTTAGAACAGACGATATAAATTTATGTGTTTATTAATTTCCACCAATTCACCTGACACCATTGATGAGTTGCTCAACAACAATCCCTACGAGATGTATTTCTTATGAATTTACAATGAAGAAATAAATATAGCAACATATTTGAGCTTTAAAAAGACTTTTTATTTTCAAATCATTTTATGTTAATCTAAATTAAACAGGACCTGATAATTCAATCACGTGAATAACTGTGCAATCCAAATAGCTAAGCTTGTATTTTATTAAAACTGTGAAGAGTAATTTGCAATTCTTGTCAAAAACTTGAGCAGGAAATGAAAGTGTTGGTAAACATTGATACAATCGGCTATTCAAGAGCTTTTCATTTTTATGAAAATAGAGACCCACCTCATTTTCCAAATTTGCGAAAATAATTGGTTAGACATGTATTCTGTAAACTTTATTAGGCATCAACTAAATGAAGTTAAAACAACAGCATGGATGGCTGTTACAGGAGTCGGCTATCCTCAGCACTACTACTCAGCAATGGAGACAACCTGACTCCATTGCATTTAGTTGTAATGAAGGAAGCAAGAATGGTACTCCACATGTGCAATATGCTAAGCAAATGAGAATTCCTGAAATCGATTCAGGTTTGCTAAGAATTAAGAAAAACATAGATGCGGCTCAAAAGATGACTCAGACACAGGATCAAGGTGCAAAAATATTTTTTTCCCTGGGTTGAATATGCTACTGTTTTTGAAACAGAAATTTATGGTAATATTTAATGTATGCATAAAGACATAAGGAGAGCTTACACTGATGAACAGATCCTTATCTTCTCAGCTAGCCAGGCTCTAAGTAGTCATAAGGTAACGTTAGGACTGGTTTTAAGCCCAAACATGCTCACAAGCTTGACAGAACAGAATGAAGTTCAACTCATCTGGGTACCGTATCATAGTGGCATAGAGGTAAATGAAAAAGCTGATGAATTTGCAAGACAAGAAGCAACTTCACAATTATTGGGCCAGAATCGGCTCTAGTAATATCTGGATGTTCAGTAAGAGAGACTATTAAGAACTGGTCTAGACTAGAACATCATAAAACCTGGCTTAAAACTCCAGGAAATAAACATGGTAAGCTATGTATTAGAAAACCATGTAAGAAAGAGTTGAAAGCTTACTTAAATGTAACAGACTTCAGCTGAGAATAATTACTGCATTTCTCACTACAAGACATGCTCTTTTGAAAAAGCATCTTACACGATGGAAGTGTTTCAAGGTAACTTAGATTGCATATTGTGCAAGAAATAAACTGAAACAGTCCAGCACATTATATGCTCCTGTGAGGCCTTAGCTCACAAGAGATACCTCTGAGAAAATGTTTTTATAACCAGAATAATATCAAACCATATCTATTATAAAACTATATTCCTTGTTAAAGAGTGCAGACATAATAAATTGCATTTAAAACGATACAGGTAGCTCAATAAGACCAAGGCTGAAGTGCGTCCGTAGCAATGACGAAAATCTGTATCAAACAAGACAAGACAAGAAGCTTTATTAGGGGCAGAAGAAATATCCCTTACATTTGCAGATATTATTGTAAATACCATGCTAAGAGAAAGGGTCAAAACGGCAGATCCAAGATAAGATAAAATGAAGAATCATTGAAGCCAGAACAGGTTTCTTACAACCCAATCTATAATTAGAATCCTTCGCACTGTAAGATTGGTGCTTCACCAGTATTCATGTTCAACTGGCTACAAACCACAGAGGGTTGCCTGAAAACGCCAAGATTTTATTTGACAGGGCTGAATACATCTGATTGTATGATACAGTAGAAAACTCCTAGGTTGGTCGTCATTAACATAAATAAAACAAAAGCGGTTGAAAGAAACTCTAAGGTCACCTACCTGACGTAAGTGAACTGTTCGCTAAGTACGCGAGAACAGATTTGGCAAAGATATTGCAAAATGAGCTAAAAATTAAGATCTGTGTGCTTAAATTTCTTCTTTCTATTGGTGATAAGGTCTGTTTCCATTATAGACGGTCTTCCCACTGGTCGTGGTGCGTCTGGTTTGAAGTTCATCGCGTGGTCTCTCCATCCTTTTCTTTTTAGTTTAATCCATCTCTAGTATCTGTAATCCCTCATATGATCCGTATTTACTCATTAGTGTTTTTATCATATAATGTATATCCTGCTATCAATCTTAAAATTTTCATTTCGTTTGTACTAACAAAATTTTATGTTTCTTTGTTTTTGCTGCATTTGTCATCACTGGTCTGATAAAAGTTTTATATATTCGGGTTTTACTTTCCAGGTTCATATGTTTATTTCTCCAAATAGTGTTCCTGATAACTTCGATACCTTTCTTACTTGTAATTTAACTTCTAAAATAAGTCATTTTAACCCCTAGTAATTGAAGTTCACTATCTGCTCTATATTCTTATTTGTTCTAGTTTGCATCTAACAGATTCTTTAGATATTTCAAATGGTTTAATTTTTCCGTTGATATTTGCATATAATATTATATTGTTTAGTGGTTAGCTCAAACTTATAAGTAGCTTTTGGAAATTATTCTCATTTTCCGATAACAACAACGCATCATCCGCATAACATAATATTTCATCTCTTCTTTCTTAGCTTACCGAGCGAGGTGATGTGCGCGACTCGCATTCTGGAGGTCCCGGGTTCAAACCCCCGAAGCCGACCAATCTGACCGAAGGATTTTCGCGGTTTTCCTGGGTCGCTAGGCGAATGCTGGGTTGGATAATTTCATCCACTAATTTTCCTATTATCCCTTTCATCAATAAATTTCATTTCCTTCATCTTCTTCGCCGCCATACCAGGCATTGGGCTGATCACCCATCCTGGATATGATCCAGTTTGCTTGCTCCTCGACAGGTTACTGACCCAAGGCATTGGCTTGTAAGTCTTTGGGGGTGTAACTCCTACTACGAGGAAGGTAATCTTCTAAAGAAGAAGAAATACTTTCCCAGCTTAAGGTCACTACTAGCTTGTTTCGTTTCCTATGATTTTATCCATTACGTATGTCACGTATGTCATCAGCGAAAGCTTTTAACTTATATTGTTTTGATAATATTTCATTGATTTTAAGATATTCAGAATTTATTCTAAACTTAATTTTTATATCTTCTTAACATATAGAAGCTTTGTTAAGCTGCGTACGTGACGGGATGTAAGTAGCTACCACTGGTAGATCCCAGGGATGTTCTAGTAACGCAATTTCCTAATGGAAAGCTCTGGAACAATGTTACATCTGCAACTTGCTATGTAGTGCGTCCGGTAGGAATTTTCCTACCAACCCACGTAAATCTTGGGGACCGGCACACCATATATGGTAAAGCCGCCATGACAATTCCACAAGATATTAATTTGTTATTTAAGTGAGTCCGGGAGTCCTCTTGCGGGCTTTTTGTTGTCGGATCTCCAAGTCTCAAGACAGACACTCTACGGCGCTCTGGACCCGTCCGTAGGCTCGCCGATGACATACATTCGACACTTCCCCAGGTAAGGCCTGATGGCTAATCTCTTGTCTTAATCTTCATCCTAGTGTCAATTGTAAAGATTCAGTTCAGGAGCCCTGTCATGTAAACCAAACACTAGCCACTTGAAGTTATTAAAATACTGCTCAGTAGTTAGTCGCAGTTAAACCAAATATTTTGATATTGCTCTACCTTCTGATCCTGAAACCTACGTCCTCTAGTCGTAACCCCCCGGGTTGTGACACTATATTAAATAATATATGACAAACTATCTCCTTGTCCTGCACCTACTGATATGGTACTTTTTATTCTTGTATAATTGTTAGAACAGATTCTATCTACGATGGTTCTTGGGTTTGCAGAACTTTACAGCGAAGATCCAGAAAAACGTTACAGCTTTTAATTTCTTTATCAGGACATGAAGCAAGAGTTGCTACATTAATTTTAACCCTGGGCACAACTAGGATTATCACTTATAGTTTTAGATCAAAGGAGGTCCTTCACTGCAAACCCAGTGCTTTCCATCCTTATTATTCTGTCATTTGTTATTTCCTTCTGTACAGAACCATTTTCTCACTATTCCTTCAAGTGCTTCTCTCAGCAACAGTTTCTCCTATCCAGTGACCCAGCCAATGTATTTTTTTCTTCCTCATCACTTCTAGTACTATTTCCTTTACGCCATCTTTCTAAAACAACTTAATTACTAATTCTGATTTTAGGCTTCACACGCTCCGATTCTCATAGCCTGAATATAAATACCTAATAGCAAACAGTTTCCTCGTTCCTAACGCGTGACGGTATTTACTACCCGGTTAGATATTTCCATAGCAAGTACTTAATTGCCAATTATTTACCGAGACTGTAGTAATGGCAGCAGCTTATCATGAAAACTAAAACTAAAATTACCCAACCTTTAAACATTCAATTCCCAAAACCTAAAAGCAATGAACGTTGGGCCTATTGGGCTCTTGCGGGCCACAGCACATAACAATGATTTAGTAAGTGGCCCCGTGGCACTGCATGCGCCGGAGGGTCTGTTGCAGCTATTTCCAAAGGGTATTCCCCAAAACCTTGCTAGGGGCTGAATCATAAACTGACAGTAATTTAAAGCTAAATACAGTTTATTGGGAATACAGTTGAGGAATCACACTGAAACAGTGTATATTGTTCTACCAGGGAGAACTTTCGTATTGCGTGAAACGAAAAACTGAAATGCGCATGTACTTCGTGTATCCATTCTAAACGCTGAACGCGAGCATTGTGAGTTAAAAGGAAAGCTTCCAATATGCTTATTTATGCTTCTTCTGTTTATCTCCAGCAGCGAAAGAAGTTTTAAAATGTTCCCCGTGGATGAATGTTTGCTTTTTGAAAAACTTGGCAAGATTTCTTCGCGATTATTTAAATCCTTTTGGCTGAATCAAGGTTGCATCTGTGTTTTCAAATTCAATCGGCACTTGGTAAAAATATCCCCTAAAATGTTATATGTCTATGCATTCACTGCTGCTGATCTCCCTATAACGTGAAAAAGGCGGTACATCTGTGAAAAACAAAGTCCACAGTTTTGTTTTGATTAACTTGAAAATGTTACCACATACGGAAACAGAAACGAAGTGTAAGTTATAAAATATTAATGTGTTATGCTTTTGAGATATTATTCTTTGTTATTAGATCATTCTTGATACGCTAATAAAAAGTGCTACTTGTACCAAAAGGTTTGTTAAAATTTTTCTAAAATTTTATTTTAAAGTGAGAAAACCAATATAAAGAAATCATTGCAGAGACATTGATTGATTCGAACTAATGCACCAGAAACAATTGTTTTGTATATGTCTTATTGAATGCTTGAATTTTATCAACTTGAGTTATGTAAAATATGAAATTGCAAATAAGCTACTTAATATTTTCAAATAATTTCACGGCAAGTTTAAAATCTTCTAAAAATTACAATCATTTAAATAAAAAATTTGGTTCTAAAGTAGTTTCAGTGCTGAAATAAAAGATCTCAGAAAAGCAGATTTCAGTAGTAACAATGAATGGCCGCACATAGCTTGGGGGCCATTTAAACAGCAACAATATTGTAGCATGAATTCACTGGATATGGGCATAATCAAAATGCAACAAAAAACAAATTTATATGTAATTTCTTTTAAATTGTAGGCCAAATTCCACCGATAAATTACCTTCTGATAGCGTTAAGCAGATCACATTTCATGAACGTTTGTTTTTAGAATATTGCTTGCAACCCTCCACATTTATAAACCTGCTTTCTTTAAAATAATGAAAAGAAAAGACAGAGTTTCTTATTGAAGTTAGTTGTAACAAAGCATTTCATTTTATGCGAGTGACTCCACAGAGAGAATACGAAAACGTGTACGGTAATGTATGCGCAAAGTTCGTATAGACTGCATCAGTTGCCTGCACCAATGTCATGGTCATCACCAGTGGTAAACTAGTCGCGGGCATCCTTTCCCCAACCGGCTTCAAAGCGAACGGAAAGCTTTGAAGCCTGACCATAAACCCATCAGTAAACGATTAGTAGGGTCTTCCCATCCCTTAAACACAACACGTGGTCCTTTCTCCAGCTCCACCAAAGCAAAGCGTTGTAAAGATTTTATGGTGCTTGCGGTTAGGGAGGGTAGGGAACAAGTGTTTGGCTACTGCACAAAGGTCGCCGCTTGGGGATCCGAAGGCTGCGATGACCATACTACGCCAATGTCAGCTATCTCAATGCTCTGTGATGTCAGGGAGTAAAGAGTATTCTTGCTCCTGCTATGAGAAAGCAACTCAATGACAAATGTTGCGCAGGTGAGGCAAGCTGAAAAGCGAAGTTACTGTTAGGGCACCGAGGGGATGGCTCAGGCGGTAACGTCTGTAGCCCGAGGTTGTGTGTTCGATTCCCCGACCGATCTTTCTGACGCATGGGTTATTTCGGAGGAGGTGAATGCAGGAAGGTTCATTATATTCCTCGAATTTCCTGTCCCTCCATTTCACCTACATTCTCATTTCACTTCAGCTTTCATCTCCTGGGTCTGTTTCAGTGTTGAAAGTGTCGGCGGGAGTCTCGGAATTGCATGACAGGGGAAAAGGGTGCTCTATGTCACCCTTTGTCCCCCGGAATGTGGGCGGTCTCCGAGTCCCGGCCCCTCCAGGGATGTGCAACCCTAAGGGGAGAGGGGAGCCCGTTGCACCAGCTGCCATCCGGGGAGTTTCAATCTGTAAAAGTCAGAGACCCTGCCCTCTACCCTGTCGCGCCTTCTGGTCCGACCGCCCTCAGTCTGCTCTCAACTCATTCCTCCGTCCCGGGGGCACACCGGGTACTTCAGGCACAAAAGATCTCCTAAGTCGAGGCGCTAAGTTCCCCTCCACAATTAGTCCTAGTCCTATTGTTAGGGAAAGACAACTGTATAAAAGAAATGTATGCTGTACCTTGTAAGAAACAAAAGCTGCCCTTTCTTCCCCTCGCCCCTTACCTACAATCTCCAAAACGATGTTACGTCACAAGACTGTGATACGTCACACGTAAATGAGTTAGCTGGCACTGCACTGTACGATTCAGGATTCCACTCGCCTCGGTCGGATTTAAGTTTCTGTGGCTGCTTCTGCACCGCAGCAGCTTATACAATGCTGTATTTCGGCGACATTATTTAAACTACAGCTCCATTTATTGTAGTGATATCTCTGGAATAAGTAATGTTCAAGGGGGGGGGGGAAACGTATCTAAGGTTTGCTGAAAAAATTAACCAGAACTAAGAGGCGAAAACTAATAAATGCGGAAATGGAAATCAGAAAGAAGGATTCTGTAGTAAACGTTTTAAAAATAACACCCATACAGAACAGAAATCTTTTCCAAATCAGAAATGAAAATTAGACTAGTTAAGTGAAAAATCTTTCTGTTCTTGCTTACCGTTATAAATATAACACCTAAGTGAATTTGATTAAAATTAGATCCAATATTAATAGTTTCACAGTTTATTGTCATTAGGTGTTCCACGTCTGCATTGCATATAAATTTATGTCATTAAAATTATGCTGTAAGTTTGTTCATTTCTTATTAGCTATGTCAGAGATTTAGATGTAATATTCATTCGTTTATGCTAAGTAACTTTTTAAAATGATGGCACTTAACCCAGTCGCGATTTTTCTCGATTTTTCAATTGTCTTTAAATAGCGCTTACTTCAGGAAGGTGTTTTATCATTTTCTTTGCTACGCCCTGTACAGAAATCACTAAAAACGGAAGATTACGAGCGAGAATTACTCTAGAGCAGGTATGTACAACTGAAACTCAATTGTGCGCTTAAGATAAAGACAGCATACACCCGCTCCAAACCTCGGTTATGGATGTCATTCACGGAATTTTAATTTGGCATTCATTTATATGCTAAAAATAAAGAATTTGTACTCTGTGGAAGGGAAACTTATGCCTTTGAGTTCTTTATCCCTTCTTGCTGAATTCAACATTTCTGCTATAAAACATTAGATTGATAGCAATTGTGCTTTCTGTTCTTCCACTATTTGTTAAGAGAATTAATTATATCGATTGCCTAGAATAAGTTATACATCTATTTCTATTAATGAACTTAATGCCTATTAATGAACTTAAGTGTTACCATAAAGCCTTTTAGAAGTTCATGTAAATGTGTTAGTGGCGTTTATATATTTGAGGCAGTATTTTTAACACTTAATGATTTCAGTCTAATTATACAATATATAAATTCAATAACAGCCCGCCTTAAAGCAATATGTGTATGTAACAAGATATAAAAAGTGTATATTACAGTCATTGTATATGTTTATATTATTGTATACATGTGTAATAATGTTATGTGAATGTATTACGTAATTTAATAATGTAGAGCTGTGAGAAATAGGTCAAAACTTGCTAACAATGAGGTAACAATGAGGCAATAATGAATTTGAAAGTTTATTAATGCTACTTCTGATTCTTGGAGCAACAATAATGTCATTTTTTTTTCAAATTTTTAAAATAGCCAATCAACAACCAGAAAAACCTTTAGTTAAAGGAAGGTATTCTTTGGACTAGGAGTAGCCAATCATAAACTAAAATGGAGCAAAATTTACAAATTCAGAAGTCAGCTGCTTGTAGACAGCGCTCATAACCGGACGCGTTGCTTGTACACAGTGTTCCTAACCGAACGCGAGATGCGTCCTCGAGAAATTTAATATGTTTTTTGTGTGAGATAAAAATAGTTTACGTGTTAAAAAGTGCAAGTATTTAATAAAAAAACAAATCTCACAGCTCTATATATATATATCAGTGAAGTGTTATTTAAATCGTGTCAAGCATTAATAAAAGGAGTGAAGTAAAATTATAATCTGTGTAAGCCTACATTCTTCAGTCACACCATTCCCTGCTAAGACATTCATGCCTCTAAAAAATATAAATACTGACGCAGCTGAGGCAAACATAAATATATAATATTTAAAGAAACTGTCAAAATTACAAAGTTCATATATTTTTAAACATTTGGGGCGAAGGCTACCGGAAACTTTTTACCATACGTGCGGTTGCAACTACTTCAAGTTCGGCTCCCTAACAATTGAAATATAATACAGCTTCTTCAAATTGGCTCCCAAAGCGTGGGGCAAATAACAATACAACTCCTCCTTAAATTCACCTTCATCATATTTAATACTCTCGTAAACATATTACTGCAACCTAATACGATGGTTAAAATCTTTGAAATACGCTATCGCTTACTGTTGGGAACTTAACGATATTTGTGCAGTTTCTGAGAGTGTGTCAATCCCTAATACAGCAGATAATCCGGCACTTCAGCAAGTCTTCGTTGAAGATTACTTCCAATGTCCGGTCAGAAAAACAAAGAACGAGCGAAGTTTGATTTCCCAAAGGAGTTCCCGATATTGTGTGGAGACACAGCGTTGCTCTTCTCAATGTATCGAATATTACTTACATACCGGGTGTTCTAACTTCATCTTTTTTTAGGTGTACACTACCGCAAGGATATAGGCCTACTCGTCTGCTTGAACTTCTAGATCTGCTCGAAGTAAATTTACTTTCAGGAAGCTGCGTTGTTGTTGGGTGCCCATGCCTTTTAACCTAAATTATGTTATTTTGGCAGTTCTTGTTATGCTTAGTTCCACTTCTTAGGTAACTACATTAATGAGTCAATCTGGATCCTAAGAAGTACATATTTAACTAGAAATTAACAAGTATTAAAATAATAAGTGTAGAGCATCATTATCTAGCGCAGTTACTACCTCGTTGCTGCATACTTTTCAGCGGCGAAATAGTAGCGATGTATCCTTGGACTATTACTTTAATTAAACCATTTTCTTAACATGAGAAATAAAACTCCGGTATAAGAGCCTTAGAAAGAAAGACAAAGTAGACATTCGCGCTCGATAAAATGTGGTAAACAAACTTCCGAGGCGCAATTTCAACGCCCAGTGCTAACTGCGCTCTATATTACATAATTAATATTAACGGGCTTTCAAATAATTCATTTTTATGTGTTTTAAACCACTAGAACCAATTTACCGGGTGAATATTTTATCATTTACCTGCTTCATGGTTATGACTCATTAGCGAACAATTAATGTGTGCCCTTGTATCATTTATGCAAATTAGTAATTTGTTTGAACAGGGCATCCACTTATTTCTTTATGAGGTATTATTCTATTTGTTCGAAACTTGCACAGATTTACAGCTTTAAATTCATCATTTCTCCTTTAAACCGGAATGAGTAATTCATGAATGTATTTTGGAAGGCATTATGTCCAAAAATTATTTAATGACAAAGATTACTCTTTTAAAAGAACTTCAACAATGCATATAGTTTTACGACAACCACACTAATAATAATAAGAAGAAGAATGGTGTACGTTCATATTCTTTTTGGAATACAAATCCCCATTCCCTCTTTAAATAAAGATATTAAAGGCCTCTTCGTATCTTAAGAGGGAGATATTTTAAAACATGATTTTTAATTTTTTTAATCTAGAGGGTATTGTAATAAATGAAAACAGTAGTTGCTGAGAAACAATTTATATGTCACTTAGACACTCAATGTAACACAACACGTTACAATTGGGTCACTGCTGACATACACTCGGAACAGAACACAACTGAGCAGTCGAAACCAAGTCATAACTGAACTGCACCCGGCAGGTTCACTCTTACTGTCCGAACTCTTCGTAACTTTTTAACTAACTGTTCGGGAAGAGCAGTCTCTTATATAAGCCCCACATACAATGCGGAACATATCGAAGGGGAGGATACTAGAACCTACCTAAAGGAATCTTCTGGAGCAGCAATTACTCAAATTGTGGGGAAGCGGAATATAATGGGTTTGTTATTCTGAAAGGCCGGTCGTTAGCCGCACCCAGCCGATCAGGTAAACGGATCGGAATGCGCTCACTTCGGCGGCCGCGCCGCAGTTACAATGTTGTAATACATAATATAAATCAGTAATTGAATTTAAATGACGAGCTGTTTATTGCTCAAATTAAGAAAGCAATAGAAATTCAAGTGAAGATACAAAATTACACAACTTTAGTATTCTTTTACATAAATGCTGGAGCTTGAACTTGGATAGAAGTATAGACATTCTAAAAGTTGTGTAGGTGAAATTTGAAAAGGGTAATTTTCTAGATCTTTTGCAGTTCTATAAATTTTAGTTTTATAGAACACACACATATATTTCTTTGTTTCTTTGTTTCTTTATTTGTTTATTTTAAAATCATATTCTGTTATGCTATATGTGCATCTACAATTCCTCTTTTACAATTATTTAATTGTAGGTTCCCATTTAAAATATTAAATTGACCCTAAAACGACCATCACAACGTCCTCCAAACAAAACACGACTAACGGCATTTACGTTCCCCTATAATTATCAAGCAACTTTTATTAAAGACATGCATTCCTACAATGCTTAGTTATGGAGATATTGTACAGTCTCAACTTAAATGATCCACCCTGTATAATATATATATATATATATCCATATTTTTATTATTTCCATAGGTCCGTCCCTTAAGCTTACTCTCTTTGCTGAGATTAGTGGTGTCGATTTGCGTAGCCTATCAGTTAGGCCAATTCTGTCCGATGGAACAAAAGCAAGACATTTTCTGAACTAATCCTTGCTATAACAATATTAACAGTTAACTAGATATTACACTTTCCTCTAAAATTTCTAAGCAGTAACAATGTTATTTAAGAACCAATAGAGGTGACAGCTCTCAGTGGAAATGCTGGTGAGTTAAATTGAGTAGAAATACCAGATATATAACATTAGCATCATCTTTAGTGGGTTACAAAAGTATGTTTAAACTTTTACGAAGTTTAGATAATTAATATTCGACTTCTTCTTCTTTCTCTGTCTACCCTCCTCGTAAGTAGGGCTTACACTCCCCAGGACTTACAAGAGGGTGCCTGAGGTCAGAGGCCTGTCGAGAAGCAGACACTTTGAGTCAGAGAGAATATCCAGGATGGGTGATTAGCCCGATGCCTGGTATGAGAGCGAGGGAGTAGATGATATGAAATGATGGTGAAATGGATGAAATGAAAGCTGATGTTGGAGCAGTTGATGGAATGAATGGAGGGAGAAACCTGAGAACCCGGAGAAAACCCACCCAGACGCCGCTTTTTCCACCACAAATCCCACATACGGGTCCCTGGGATCGAACCTTTGGTGAAGACGAGCGGTCTAACCTCTCGACCACGGCACCGCCATTAATACTCAACTTAGGATACAAAATTAAACAGTAACAATATAAATCAGCAAAGCTAATAAATTCTCTCACGTTCACGCAATAAATTCTCTCTTCTTGCGCAACAATTCTCTATATTCCTAACATCGTATTGTACATAATTTAAGTAGCAAAACAAATGAAAGAAAGAAAATTGGCTACGTTTACATACGCATGGATAAATTTCTACTTAGTATTCTGTACTGGCGTGTTAGTGACATACGAGGCATAAATGAATGAGCCCGTTATACGTACGCTATAAAATTCAATAATACACTGACCAAATGAAACGCTAAACTACAATTACAGATGGATACGATGGTAAAAGCCCTTAAGCATTAGACACTGCATCAGATCTGTCGATAACATATTTGTACAAAACAAATACTAATTTGCAGCGAACCTGGTTTTATCACAATAAAACAGAGCGGACAACAAAAGTACACCTATCACATGTGACCATCCTCACAGCACCTTGCACAGAAGTGCCTAAAATAAGGCAATATTCAAAACATAAAAATCTTATATGATACATTCACATCACTGTCTCTACCCTCTATCGATTGTTAGTCTTGCTAAAGCTTATGTACTTCATTTTAATACAAATAAACGTTTGCTCAAATAGCTACATAACACATTTCGCTATAGATAAAGGTACAGCGATAGTCAAATGATAAGAACTGGGCGCTATGTGCTAGTCTTAAAGTTCCATACTGTTTCAATGGAATAGCGAGAAACAAATGAATATTGACAGGACTTTAAAAGAATGGCTAAGTATTGAACAATTTGAAGCATTAATAACGGATATCTCAGAAATGGTTGATGCCACAAAAAAGTTATTTGAAATAAACTGTGTCGTTTAAACAGATGTACATTTCTTATATAGTACGTTTTTGTTTATTGCTGAACGTTTAACAGTTATAGAAGATTATACAAAACGCCTTCTGAAGGAAAAAGACTTCAAAGGCTGTTCCCAGAAAATTCAAGATAAACATTTTATTTTTCATGTAAATATCTTTAATATGTGGTATTTTAATCCAAATCGTTAGTCAGTTTTGAGAGTATTGAATGTCTCACTGTTGGAAAGCCAATTTGAAGTAATAGTTGTATTATAGTTCCGTTGTTGGGGAGCCGAACTTTTAAGTAGTTGCAACCACCTGCGATACAAAGTTTCCGGTGGCCTTCGCCCCAATGTTCACTTTCCGGTGGCCTTCGCCCCAATGTTTAGGAATCAACTTTGTATTTTTATGTTTATTTAAATATTTTATATATATATATTTATGTTTGCCTCGGCTGCGTCAGTATTAATTTGTAGAAACATGTATCTTTTTGCAGGGGGTGATGCCGCTAAAGAATGTAGGCTTACACAAATTATAATTTTTACTTCACTCCTTTTATTAATCCTTCACACGATTAAATAACACTTCACTGATATAGAGAGCTGTGAGATTATTTATTAATTACTTGCACTTTTAAACACGTAAACTTTATAATATTCTCGCCGTAATGAATTTTATATGTCTCACACTGGATAAGTACCGAGCGAAGGAACTGCTCAGGTACGCTGCCGTTTACCGCTTAAATTTGTAAATTTTTCTATTTCAAGTCTCTGATTGGCTAATGCTGATTGGCTCCAATAAAATACTTTTATTTAACTTAAGCTTTTTCTAGTTGTTGATTCGCTATTTATAAACTATTTTAAAATGTTACATTATTATTGCTCCAAGAATTACTAGTAGCATTATTAAACTTTCCAATTCATTATTGCCTCAAGGTTACCTCATTTATTACCTCATTGTTAGCAACTTTCGGCCTCTATTCTCACAGCTTCTACATTATTAAATCACTTAATACATTCACATAACATTATTATACATGTGCATAATAAAACTAAACATAATACTATGACTGTTAAATACACTTTATATATTATATTAACACATATTGCTTTAAGGCGGGCTGTTTTTTATATTATATAATTAGACTGAAATTATCTAAGTGTTAAAAATACTGCCTCATTTTTCAGAAAATCAAAATTTTCGAAAATTTTTCCACGTAAAGGGTAGTTTGGGGTAAGAGCGTTGATTCGAGTTTTCATTTTTAAGTTACGCTGTCCACAGACACGCAGACATACCTACACGGACCTTTTTCTAAAAATGCTTTTTGTTTATTCAGAGGGTCCTCAAAACATGTATTTCCGATGAAATCTCCGTATCTATTTTTTTGGGTGGAATGCAATACCTTCTCTACCTACTAGGTACGTGGTAGTAAAACGAGCACAGCACCTATAATCTGTGGATGGGATACACAATTTGAAAACGTGGAGTTGTTTTAAAGAAAAACTTATCTTTTCTTTCATTCATACAACTTTCTCTAGTCACTATCGTTTATTTGTAAATGTATTCTATAAACTATATCCACAAATATTTTTTTATGGTAATCAAGATAAAAGTTTACGGAAATTGTTTCATTATATTTTCAGTTTACGTACAAAAGGAATACAGAAGGCTGATGGTCGAATCTTTATGTGCTGGCGTTGAAATTCGTGATCTTTCCACACGACATCGCGGAAAAACTGAATACTGACCACTTCAAAAATGACAAGGTGTTGAAAATTTCAAACCCGTAACAACGAATACCTCGGAAATGGCTGATACTACAAAAAGGTTATTTGAAGTAAAGTTTGTGTTTTAAAGAGAACTAAACTTTAGTGTAGTAAGTTATACAAAATTATAAAAAAGCAATTCCGTATGAATAAAATTTCACATTCTATTCCCAAGAAATACGAGATAAACATTTTATTAGCAATGTATAAAGCTGAAAGATACAGTATTTGAATCAAAATCGTTAAGAACCATTTTTAGAAAATAAAAAATAAACAAAACTGTTCCTTGTAAAGGGTAATTTCAGGTGCGTGCGTTTTCTTGAGTATCTTCGGATTGCATCCTTGAGAGATGCTGAACTGAAATACAAATTTAGAATTTCGTTTTTGAGTTATGCTATAATCATACACGCAGGCATTTTTCTAAATTCTTTTATTTGGGAGGGCTCAGGGCACTTCAGAACATGTATTTCCCGTAAAATCTCGATATATAGTTTTTGAGTGGAACGCAATACTTGCAATAAGTAGGTACTAGATTAGTTAATGAGCATCGACTTTAGTAGTCTTCTTCTAGCCTTCCTACTTTCCATGCTTGAGATACAGCGACGGAGAAAAGTATTCGTACAATTTTAAAAATTCTAGTAGCCCAATTAGGGAATTATAATTTTCCTTTTTAATAGACAGAAGGAAGAAATAGTATTACGGCTTATTTGTTTTGGCAGCTTTCATATCTTGCATACTATTAATTTATTGTTTGAAAAATTTACTGATTTTTCAAATTTTTGTACTGGTGTTTACAGAAGTATTTTTCATGCTTCAAATAGAGCGATGTTTCTTGTGCGATACCTGTTTTTGCGGTGAAAACAGGTTTTCGTCTGTAGGAGGAATAAAATAAAATAAATAAAATTCAGGGATTTTCAACATTTTTTCTGAACTTCCTCATTAACGCCTCAAATATTACGACTTTACAACTTTATTTCTCCGGAGTTTAAATCATACGTCGATGAAAATATCAGGTAGTATACACAAAAAATTGCACCATAAGTGCATATAAAATAATACTATTCGTGATTTCTGTGTTAAAAAAGAAAAATTTCTCACCATTAATATGAATGCTGGATTTTTTTTTAAAGTGAAGACGACTATATATAGTTTGGCTTAAAACCGCCAGGTATGCATCTTTTGGTAACCTGTGAAACTATGAACATCACGAGGCTTTAAGCAAAAAATGCAAGCGATTTTCCTTCCACCCATGTAGTGACGTAGATCACTTCACCCACGCTTAGCCACATGCAAGCAACGACTGTTGGCAAAAGCTTTCATTGGATCGCAGCCACAGGCCTCAGCTCACAGACTGGCAACTGACTTATACTGCTAACTGTAGAAACCACATCACGCGATCTCTACGTGTAACGTACATTGATTCAAAACTATAATAAAATGTGTGACTAAAATTGCATACGAATTTAACAGTGATTCATGAAAACTGAAATTACATTCTCGTTACTGAAATATACTTATACTTATTAGCTAACTTTTAAAATTGTGGAACGTTCTGAGCGAATTTACATATCTCCAGAATTATTATAACATGTCATCAATAATTTCGATCAATCATACCTTTCTGCCTAATACAAGCTCAACCGTACAAACTCAACCTACTCCTTTCTTTCCTCTTTTCCGTTTCCCTCACCTCTCTTCAAATCAAACAATGCGATTTTGTCCTATTCTGCTAAGTATATTTTTCTCCCACACCTCCCAGTGCATCTCTTAACAAGCAATTTCATATCATCAGATGCGCCAGCCAAATTATTTTTTTCTTCTTGATCGTTTTCAGCAATGCTTTTTCTTCGTCTACTCTTACCATAGCAACTTTATTGCTTATTTTGTCTGCCGCGTTCCCTTCTCCACTTTCTCTGTTCAAGTACCCTCCCCATTTCTCGCAACGTTCAAGTACGCCGAAACACTTTAAAATAACTAACCTGTGTGTTTGTGTGCGCATGTGCGTGTGATGTACGTGAGAATGTATATTTTGTAACACCAGTGAATCAAATATATTGTATTTTAATAAAAATCGTTAGCACCATTTTCGGCAAAACAAAACAATTACGAAAGTACTTCCAGGTTTGTATGGAGAAGCAACAGCTTCTTGAAAATATCGCTTTCGTTCTTATAAAGAAATTACCCGAATACTAGTTTCTGGATTTTGCTGCTCTCTCTCCTTCCCTCCCTTTCTCTCTCTCTCTCACTCGCATTTTATTCCAAATATGTTTTTTTTTCTGAATGAAAATTATATATCTTAAAATATTAGTTTTAAAAAGATATATTACACTTATTTCAAAAGTTCTAAAATTTAATTTAACATATTTTGAAAGTAGTGATTTTAAGGACAAAACATGGAAACGTAAAAAGATACTGAAGTTTGATGTTAAATAAATTTTTCTTAAAAAAAAAAAGCTATGACATTGAGACTTATGTTAGACACTTTCACCTTTCTGTGTTTGTATTTTTAGTTTATATTAGAATGCTTGAACAGCTAGAATATATTAGAAGTTTGGTAAGCTATACCAAAGCTATGTTTACTTCATATACACCTTTCTCGAAACTAAGATTTTTCTCTGCAAATGCCCCATTTTCTCAGCAACTATTAAACTTGGAACAAGGAAACTTTGGATAGAAATTAATTTCATAATTTTCAACTCCATACAATATTATTTTCATAGATTAGTTAGGAGCGATTTTATCATTAAAAGTCTGAATACATTCATGTTGAAAATTAAGAAAAAAATTAAAATTTTTAAATTGTAACTCGCCACAATACAACATCCCCGTTTCTATTTTATTATTAGGGTTTCGTGAATATGAGATAAAATTTTGAAAAAGCTGCGACCAATATATACCGAGATAATGGGACATTCTAATTTTAACACTATTACGATAGGGTAGCTAGAACTTGTCGATATCGAATTTTCTCTAACTTAGGTACGTAAGTTGTAGATAAAACAAAAGCAGATTATTTTGAAGGTAACAACCACCATGCCTGCATCTTCTTCTGAAAGTTAAAACATTGCGTCTATTTTAATATTTAAGTTCGCCACAAGCTCTTTCGCATTTGCAATAAAGCAAGAATCCGAGGTGCACCTGTGGTATGCTATTCATATTTTTTAAAAAGGGACCTGACCCACAACCTGGATCGATCCCAAGTCTTTCTAATAGTAAACAGGCATTTTGCCACCAGAGGCACAATAGCAAATCATTTCAGCTTGTGCACTTCTATGAAGTGCAGGCGAGGTCATTACCTCACGTATTTTTTTCGGCTGGTGGGTGCTGGAAAGGGATTCTAAAAGTGGATCCAACTACATGGGCCAGTCGGTCGGAGGCTGGGTGGGTAATCGGCACGAACTGCAGCTGCAGGCGGCGGAAATCTGCCTTCAACATCCGGCAAGGTAAGCAAACACCTCTTAAATACTTGCTGCCACGGGTAGATACTCTCCTTATAGGGTATAATACAGTTCCTTCCGATGGGGATGCTGAAGTGCTCAAAATTCTGGCGCTCAGTTCGTGAAATCAGTTTCCTTGCAGAGCTCGGAAGTCAGTGAAGAATACTGGATATACACGGATGAACGGCTTACATCGTATTAAGTCCTGGGGGTTCATTCCAAGTGCTTAATACAAATGTTACCGATGTTACTGAACCACAAACTGTCAATACTGTTTTCCAAAATAATCACATAGTACTATATAGCTTAGACTTTTGCCTACTCCATCCTTATATGTTTACTAATTTAGAGGTGGTCACTTACTGTTTTCCTAGATGACCTACATTTCTTCTTCCTTAAGATTTATAGTACTGGTATGATTTTAGATACTCCATTTAATTCCATTCCGTTTATATATTTAGCTAATAGTTGGCGAAAGATTCTGTTTTTCTAATATGATATTAATATAATATTCTTATCAATATAATCAGTTTGTTTATGATCCACAAGGATATATCTAACCATTAAATTCGATTGCTGCTTCAATTTAATTAAAAAAAATTGTCTATAGCATTCATATTTTCCATTGTAAGTTAAAAATGGAACTATTATCATATAACGTTTTTAAAGTGTGTTTTACTAACCTTTTCAGGCTGGGTTCTTTGAATTGCAACTATTAAGTACTGGATATGGGAAGTTTTATGTTAAGATTTCTTAAATTTCTGAAAACTCTTATTCAGCCAAGTAATTTTAAGCTGTTAATCATTTGAATTATTTTAATTGTCTTATATTTGTTCTCAATGACTCTTAATGTTAGAATGCCTTTTCCTTATTTTACTGAAATCGATTTAAAATTACATTACCAGCTGCAAAACCTCCTCTTCCCCATTCGACCTTAAACCCCGATAGCTGAATAGTGTAATTGTCCATTTCTATCAGGTTACATAATAAATATTTAAGAAATACTTGCTGCAAGTACACTGTAATTGATCGCAAATTACAATGCGCTTAAAGATGTCTTACTTTTAAATTACAGTCAAATTCTGGTTACCAGATTCTAATAATATCAACTCTTGTCGTAGTTTTAACAGTATGCCATAACTTTATACCGAATTTGTTTTAAGTGTAACACAAACTTTGTATTACCTTACAACCTTATTATATATAGATTAGCATTCCTCTCGCCACTAAAATATTCCATAACTGATACTAGAATGAGTCTAAATTTTTATAACATCCTGAGTTCCTTAGTGACATTTTCTATGGAGAATCCAGAAATAGATCACATGTGGATATCAGTAAAACTAAACTAACACAACTAGTAATCGCAATCCCTCGTCGATCCGCACGTATCTGCTACATGCAGTTTTTCTATTTGTTGAAGCGTTAATGCAAACAATTAATGAATTTCAATTCCTGTCTAAATGAGCACACATTTTGGTGCGAAAACAGCTGCAGCTAGCGAGGCGAGTTTAAATAATACATTCAGGCTGAAAACGAACGGGTTTTCATTACTGCTTCTGTCATGAGCCACTTTTAAATTTCTGGAAGCTCTTAAAAAGTAATACACAAGCTGAAATATTTATATAAAATGTATCAAGTCTACTCGGAAAGACTTAACATTGCAGTTTCGTTGCGTTAATGCTATGTATCACACAAGAGAATTCGTCGTTTAAAAGATACTGCTCTACAAATTACTGACCTTTCGTCAGCATTTTGTTGACAGTCTGCATTAACTGAGAGGGAAAGTTTTTAAGCGTCCTTTAACAGATTAGGTCATATCGGACGATCAACGAATGAAACGGGTGAAATAATAACGTTCAAATGACGTTAAAGTTAACCCAACATTCATCTTTTCAGGACAAGGGAAAAACCCGAGAAAAAATCTTATCCCGATAACCTATCCTAACCGAGATTCAAAATCGGGACTTCTTAAATGACACCTGCTCCCATAATCACAAAGGTGGGCAAAAGCATTTTGGAAACATGTCCGTGTGTGTGTCTGTCTGTCTGTCTGTCTGTCTGTGAACAGCATAACTCAGAAACTAACAGTCGGATAAACACCAAACTTGGTGTTTAGGTTCAGTATCTTCCAGAGATGCGACACAAAGGCTTTCAAGAAAATCCCCCAACCCAGATTACCCTTTACATGGAAAAATCTTCGAAAATTTTAATTTTCTCAAAAATTGCTCTAACGATTTTGATTAACATGTCATATATTTAAGATACTTTCGTGACAAAATGTATATCTTGAATTTTCTGGGAATGTCTCCAAAAGTATTCTTCATTGTGAACGACTTTTGCATAACTGGTAAGCCATAAAAGATAGACAAAATTTTACTACACAAAAAATGTAGGTCGCGTTAAAATACACAATTTATTTCATATACTTTTTTTGTTGTTGAGTGAACCATTTTCGAGATATTGCTTGTTATTCCCTTAAATTTTCGAATACTTATACCTTTCTCAAATGGGAATTCGTTATTCATTTTTTTGTCCTGGACATACAAAGAGAATGGAATACTCCACATAGCAACCAGCTCTTAAAATATTTGGCTATCGTTTAAAGCCTACCAATTCCCCTTGCATCTACAAGAAAATTAGCAATAAGATTAACATCTCGATTAACAGGAACATATAGAGAATAAGCGTTTGTAAAAATAGTTTGTGCAAGAGTAGAGAAAGTCATGTGAGTATAACACATCAGATTTTTAATTATGTCATCATTCATCCTTTCTGTGTGTTGAAACCACTGCTTTGATATTGAGTATTTTTTCCTCTTTGGGTTCTTTTTGGGTACTAATGTATATCCTGATACTCGTCTAATAAATTGCATCTCCGATGTTTCTGAATTCCTTATAGATGAAGTTAGATAGTATTGGGTTATTCAAAAATAAGGAACAGACTTTAAATGTTTATTTCTAATGAATGATAATTAATGGCCACACATGCGATACATCATTGAATAGAGATAACTTCAAACCTTTATTTTGTGTGTTCAAAAGGAGTACCATTTTTATGCGAGGACGACCAGTGCTTTGCCGTTTGTATACGCAACCATCTTCTACGAATTTAATGTATCAATTGTAAATGTTTTATGACGAGGCGACTCGTTTTTGAACTTGCAACGAAATGCACGCTGCAATAAATCAATGAGTTCACTCTTTCCATAACGCAGCACACAACACGACTTTTTCTGTGGCGTCGCCATTTCTCGTAAACAAACACACTGAATGGGACTTAACACTTTGAACTTTCCTCTTTGCTCTTCCAACAAGCCGTGTGTAGGGCAAGGTTGGAAAGATAAAATCAGATGACTGAAAAATTCAATGCAAATTCAATTCAAAACCCGGCTATGGCATTGAATGTTTCTATCTTTCCTACATGTTATTAAATTTATCTTCCGTGACTGCAAACGAATTCAAATATTCATTTATGAAACCCATCCTCAATGGGAAGTACATTATTTACTGACCAATCGTCAAGTTACACATCCAAGTAGAGTATGTTCTAACGTGTAGGAGGTTAAAACCACCCTATACTGGACCCTTTTAGTGACGTTTTATGCTCTAGAAGCACCTGTCGCAGCTTTGACCATCCGTCGGGATGGATTTTAAATATTATATACAAATATTTCAAGAACATTTGTTTATTCATATGAAATTTGGTTTATATTGGTATAAAATTAAATGTAGTTTATAAGAAGGGCGTCCTAAAAATGCAATGCTGTTAATGTTAAGGTATTGAAGGAATTTTTACAAATTATAAATATCATTACAAACAGTTGGAGTTTTAGGTTGCATGAGGCACTTAGAGAGGTTAAATTTTATACGGCACCAGTTTAAAGAAAATTTGTCACACGTTTAAAATATGGTTGAAGCGGATACAAAACTAGCCAAAGAGAATAATGGAGATCATACTAGTCATCTGCTGCTTCTTAGCATCTCGGAAAATGGAGTAGAGCATGAGATCTCAGCGACTTAGCAACTAGCCGACAATAACAAAGCCCAATGTTTTGACATTGTTGATCTAATATAATACATAATGAAGTGTACAACATATCCAATAACGTTGGAACCATATCACAATTCTAATGAAAGTCAGTGAAAACCTACAATCAATAGTTATGGAAAGGTAGAATCAGATGACTGAAAAATTCAATGCCATAGTCGGGATTTGAAACACGTGGTTCAAATCTCGGCTACGGCACTGAATTTTTCAGTCGTCTGATTCTACCTTTCGAACCTTGTTCAAAACACGGCTTGTGTGTAAGAATAATTAATTCCAACGAGTTATTTGTTTTAAAAAAAAAAGAAGCTTCCGTTATGTCCACAGAAGTTAAAGGGGTTATACAAATGAAACAATAAGAAAAAGCATTTCTTTCCCCTTTTCAGAATTTATCTGTTTTGTTAAGTTCTTAACTTATTCGTTTTTCCCCGAATTGGCGCGAGTAACAAAAAGCTTGCGGTGATGAGATTTTTTCTTGTTTTGCTTTTGTTATGTTTTATATCGTGATGATAACTCTGTGCGTCCACGCATAAACCATCTCTCTTCAGTTTACCCTTTGATACCACAGCCTTCAGTTTTGGTCGCTCGCGTTTGAAGTAGTTAATTTATTCGCTGCCCTTATTACACGCAGCGAATTTGGAATCTGCGACCAAAGTAGTCTATGATCCGCGAACAGATGCGCCCCGCGTCATATGCAGTTCATCACTACAAAACTGGCCGGCCATTCCTGTTTTTGAGGGCCGCTGCGTAGCACGCAGCATATGTCGCGGATTAGTGTTTCCAATGCAGCCTGCGTTGCTGTACAAGGAACAGGAATTCGATAAGCAGCCACAAAGCTAGCAGGTAATTCACACGGCTACCAACCAAAACCCGCAAACTATTCAAATTCCTCTCTGTGCCACCTGATGTTGTACCGCTGACGTCAAAAGCACCTTTTTCTCACCAGGTTTCTGGTAGTCAAAGGCATCCTTTCCCCGATATAAATACACGCCGATCGTTAGTTGCGGTATTGGCAGACAGAGATGGAGGTAACCAAAGAGAATTTGTTCGCAATGTTTGCAAACCTGCCCATTCCAGTATTACGCTAATTCATCAGGAGAGAGATTCTCTCTTCCAAAAGCTTGCAGAGCACCTCTTTTCAATTAAGGAAGAGTAGATGTTGAAAACCTAGAACACAAGCAGTACAGCTTACAACAGATAAATGAAATCTTCAACATCGGCGAATAATTAGCTTACTGCAGGATTTAGAATTTGCATGCAAAGAGCTATTTGATCTGCTAAAGACTGACCCCGTTATTATAACTCTTTTTCGATGCTGTTTCCTTATAATTTTAATCAACATCTTTGAAATTGTCCTTCTTGTAATATATATATATTCACACAAGACTTTCTCTATCCTTATTAGTGGGTATACAAACGAGTCTTACTAAAGCTTATTACTTTCTCTACTACGTCCAAAAAAATCATTTTTGGAAACATGTCCGTGTGTGTGTGTGTGTGTTTCTGTGAACAGCATAACTCAGAAACGAACAGTCGGATAAACACCAAACTTGGTATTTAGGTTTACTATCTTCCAGAGATGCGACACGAAGGTTTTCAAGAAAATCCCCCCACCCCAGATTACCCTTTAATATGGAACACTTTTCGAAAATTTTAATTTTCTCAAAAATGTCTAATGATTTTGATTAAAATATCATATATCTAAGATATTTTCATGACAAATGAAATATATATCTCGAGTTTTCTGGGAATGCCTCCAAAAGTATTCTTCATTGTGAACGACTTTTGCATAACTGGTAAATCATAAGAGATAGAGAACATTTTACTACACAAAAATGTTGCTCGCGTTAAAATACACAATTTATGTCATATACATTTTTTTTGTTGAGTGAACGATTTCCGAGATATTGCTTGTTATTCCCTTAAATTTTACAATACTTATACTTTTTCTCAATTGGGAATTCGTTATTCATTTTTTTATGTCCTGGACATGGTAAGAGAATGTAATACTCCACATAGCAACCAGCTCTTAAAAGATTTTACTATCACTTAAAGCCTACCAATTCCCCTTGCACCTAGAAGAAAATTAGCAATAAGATTAACATCTCGATTAACATGAATCATATGGAGAATAAGCGTTTGTAAAAATAATTTGTACAAGAGCAGAGAAATTCATGTGAGTGTAACACATCAGACTTTTTATATCTATCTCATTTTAATCCAAATAAACTTTTGCAACAATAGTTATATTACACATTTCGTTATAGATACAAAGGCAACAGCGATAGTCAAATGTTTAAGAACTGGACCCTAAACGTTCTGAGAATTCCATACTGTTTCAATGGACTCGAGAAACAGCTGAATGTTGACAGGACTTTTAGAGAATGACTAAGTATTGAACAATCGAACCATTAATATCGAATATCTCGGAAATAGCTGACGTGACAAAAAAAATGTTATTTGAAATAAATTGTTTTTTTAAAGAGGTCAACATTTCATGCGCAGTACGTTTTCGGCTATCAACGTTTACCAGTTATACGAGATTATACAAAATTCCTTCCGAATGAAAAGGACTTCAAAGGTTATTCCCAGAAAATTCAAGATATACATTTTATGCCGTGTAAATATCTTTAATGTATGGTACTTTAATCAAAATGGTTAGAGCCATTTTTTAGAAAATAAAACATTTCGAAAAATTTTCTATGTAAAGAGTAGTTTGGGGTAGGGGGATTTTCTTGAAAAGTTTATGGTGCACGCATCTTTGGTAATTACTGAATTGTGTTTGATCCAATCTTTTGTTTTTGACTCATGCTGTTCACCGACACACACATGGACTTTTTTGTATTCAGGGGGCCTCAAAACATGTATTTCCGATGAAGTCTCGTATCGAATTTTTGATAGAATGCAATACTTTGTTGCAAGTATATGATAGAGACGGTAAAAATGGAACGAGAAATGTAGAAGTAGCAAAGGTTCAAGTAGCAAGTTATCTAAAAACTAATAAGAGAAGTATTGGGTGAGCAATGTATACTGGAACCGGGTGTCAAGCTTTATCTATGGCAGGTCACGCTGGCCTCACCGTTGTACGGTTTTCACGAAATTTGCACTAAAATAACATACGTATGCTTTTAAGCTATTGTTACAAACAAGCTTAACTCCGTAATTCACCCATTCGTATCACCTAGGGAGATGCTTTATCATACTTTCATTTCCCATACATTTCTAGCGCCTGATATCGAAGTTAAACAATACGCACTAAACCAAAGAGACTAGATACCTCCCTTATTAACGAGTTTTGTGGATAAATGTCCGATAACTTAAGTTTACAAGCATAAAGTTTCTTGCAATATTAGTTATTTATCAAATTTAGATAAGAGGAATATCCAATTATGTAATTTTTTCTTTAGTATTATTTGTGTACATAAAGCAGCTTTTGGAGGAAGAATATTAAGTTGAATAATTTTAATTCCTTTTTTATTTGTTTACCATTATTAAAATTCCGTTTCTCTAATGGTTTGTATTCTGTTAATATTTTTAGTAATCTTCCCTCATTCATCGTTTGAATATGACGTCTCCAGTTTTCCTTGATTTGGTTAATCCTTTCTATGAGTTTAAATGTTTTCAATTCATCCCTATTTCCTGACTGTATTTGAGATCCAGCAAAGATTGTACTATTAAATCTGTTAGTAATTTCTTGTTTTCATAAAGGCATTAGAAAATTGCCATTTATTACCAGTTTTCAAAATATATGACATGTACTTTGTACAGAGAGAGAGAGACAGAAGTGACGACTGAGGGAAGAGAGAGGGAGCGAAAGTAAGGGGATGGGGGATATATATACACCGGTGTGCAAAACCTAAGGACGAGATGGGTAAAGTAACATAACAAATGAACAACGTGGTGGATGTAGATAAAAGTGCGGAAGCATGTTGCCAGAGGTCTCTCACACGTACATAGAAAGCTGGACGTCACATGGCGTGAGTGTAGCGAGCTGTTACGGCACACTTTAGTGGTGTTCATTGCAACATGGCCCATAGACATCATTAGAATAACTTCACACGGGGAAATATCATCGGGAACCTGGAAGAAGGATGAAGGGTGACGAGTGTTGCTCAGGAGTTTGGAATTGCTCACAGCAATGTTTCACGTGCATGGGGAACCTTCCAAACCACAGGCACTGCTGTCCCATGGAGAGGTGCTGGTCGACCACGCTCAACTACAGCAGCAGATGGCCGCTACATTTTGCAACAGGTAACAAGAGATCCACGCCAAACAGCGGGTGCATTTGCAACCACATTTAACAGGATAGCTAGGCACGCCATCTCACCATAGACAGTGGCACGGCGACTACACAGAGGTGGTCAGTACGTTGTGTTCCATTGACATCCGCACATCGGCAGCACCGTTTGCGATGTTCCCAAGAGCATCAAAATTAGACCAACGAGGAATGGGATCACGTGCTCTTCTCGGATGAGAGCAGATTCAGTCTAAGTAGTGATTATCGACGGACCCTCATCTGGCGAGAGGTGGGAACACGTAATGAACCCAGGAACATCCTTGAACATGATCTTTTAGGTGGTCCGGGTGTTATGGTTTGCGGAGGCATAATGTTGCATGGGCGCACCGACCTCCAAATCTTTGAACACGGTACGCTCAATGGTCAACGTTATTGTGATACTGTACTCCTTCCCCATGTGCGTTTTTTCATGGGTGCAGTCGGCCTTGGCTTCATTTTTATGGATGACAATCGCGACCGCGTCGAACAGAGCAGGTGGAGGATTTCTTTTGGTACGAGAGCATATTCGGCGAATGGATGGCCTGCCCGTTCCCCCGATTTAAATCCCATCGAACATGTGAGGGATGCTTTGGGGAGACGCATTGCAGCACATCCACATACACCAATGACCATCCGACAGCTGTCAACAGCGTTGGTGGAGGAATGGAATGCCCTACCACAAGAACTGCTTACCAGCCTTGTGGCCAGCATGGGAGCACGATGCAGAGCATGCATTGCTGTCCGTGGTGATCATACACCCTTTTAAGCACCATGTATCGGTTTCTGTAAATCTAGAGAGCCATCATATGTCGTACTGACTTTAGTGTAGAGAGAGAGAGAGAAAGAGAGAGCTCTACCGTTAATACAATAACGCTAGCAGATCTGCGGTTTCTGCTAGTTTATAATATAACCATCCGTATTTTCAAGAAATAAAAAATGCTAAGGAAATTAAACTCTGATACCATACTCATATGCATATATCTGATCTACGGAAGCAAGATTATGAAAATATTGTTATTATTCTGCTACCATTTTACCATAGGCCTGCGACACACACACACACACACGCACACGCACACATAGGATGTATCATAATTAATAGCGCAAACTGAAACTTTGAAGGTATACGATAACAGAAGTAAAACGTTCCAGTAAACATGGGTTCGTAAACCTGCCATGTGCGAGATAATTGCAAATGTGTTACTACAAGCATCCACTGACTTCATTATGCAAGATCGTCCTATTTAGTGCAAATGAATTTGAAAAGTAGACTTTTCGTTTAACAAATGCCTTTCTAAATTACCTCAAAATTCACTTATAGTTTAACAAGGAATACAATTTTACTTTAGTATGCTATTAATACTGTACACCCTTCCCCGCTAAAGGAGGTGTTCAAAGTGTTCCTGCATCTGGAGCAATACTGCACTCGTTTCTGCAGTGAGTTTCGAATTCTTTCAAACACCCACGGATCATTTCGGAATCCTTGACAAGCACGTACAATTCTCTGCTCCAGTACTTCAACGGTATCAACGGAGCTGTACACAGCACTTCTGAGGTGACCCCATACAGAAAAATCCAAAGGACTGAGATCAGGTGATCATGGAGTTCAAGGTAGAGGCCCTCCTCGCCCTATCCATCTTGGACCATATCTCCACGTTAGATGTCCTCTTATAGTAGCAGAAAAATGTTCCGGTGCTCCATCATGCATGCACCACATAATCCGGCGTTGTTCAAGGGGAACATCCATCCCAAAGTAGTTCACATCAGTGGCGGCTCATAACCACACATTCGTAATGTTTGCGGACCCATGTTTACTGAACGTTTTTGCTTCTTTTATCGTATACTTTCAACCATTTCAGTTTGTGGTATTAATTATGATTCACCTCTATATATGATGACAAAATGTATATAGAACCATTTTTAAGATCTCTCCAAAGTGTTTATGTAGATCCTGGTAATGAGTGTAATCATTTAGTAATTAGTTATTTACATAACTACATTAAAGTGAGTTTTTTTCAGGACGAGTAAGATGCTGATGCTGGATATTTCTGAAAAAAAAACTTTCCTACAGTTACGAACAACATTTTGTTTCATATTATGCCGAAATATTTCATAGATTAGTTAAATATTGTACTGCATATTACGAGGCGTGTTTTTAAAGTAAGTACCGATAAGTTTTTTAAAAATACAAAACATTATTCTCCAAATACCTTAGGCCATTTATTACCTTACAACTACTACTTCTCCACATAGCCACCACCGTCATTTAGACACTTGTCGTAACCGGAATCAAGTTTTTGAATGCCTTCGTCAAAGAATGATGCCACCTGTGATGAAAGCCAAGTCTGCACCTCATGATCATCGTCGTTAAAATGTTTTCCACTGAGGAATTTCTTCAGATGAAGAAGCAGAAGAAAATCGCTTGGTGCAAATTTGGACTGTAGGGAGGGTGGTCGAATTGTTCCCAAACAAATGAGGCGACCAGATCTCGAGTTTATTTGGTTGTGTGGCCGGGTTTGTCTCTCATTGCTTCCCCATAAACCTCACACAATTGGCATTGAATGTTTCTGGAACATTTCTTGCATTCGAAAAAGAAATCACTGACCTGACTTCACAGTCGGCGGGTTTATCGATTGTTTTGAACATTTCGAAACGTTCTAACAACAGGTAAACACAAAGTGATGATCCGCACAGCTGCGTCTGGTTTCCTAATGAATGGAGGAAGTGATGGCGCATGCTCAAAATCGTAACTGCAGCGCTACAGCGGAAAAATATTAAAACGGTATTTACTTTAAAAACATGCCTCTTATGTTGTACATGGACGCAGTCATATGTTTAATATGCACATTGCAGGGCCAATGTATTCGTACTGAATAGAAAAATTTAATTTGAGTATGGCTTGGAGGCAGAAAAACATGAAATTCCATATAGTATGTCGTCCTCCGTGGTGTAGTGGTTACCATGCTAGCCTCTAGTTCCCGAGGTCGCGGGTTCAAACCTGGCGGAGGGTGGTGGATTTTTTCGGGCGTAAAAATCCTTAGCATGGCTTCCTTCCGAAAGGAAGTAAAGACGGTGGTCCCGTGTCGTAGATTTACGGCACGTAAAAGAACCTCAAGCTTGATAAAAAGGCCTCTGAGCAAAATTACCGGTATTTCACGCCCAATATAGAATGGGACGCTAAGGACCATAGCAATTAAGGAGCGTCCTTTAAAATATATATGGGACAGGTATTTACTTTCCAAACGTATTCGAGAAACAATTGCTAAATTATTGGCAAATTTTCCGGCATCTCCTACATCATGTGCATCAACGCCGTTCTATTTCTCTGGCCTTTCAGGGCCTTGTAGGCCTAGATCCGGCTATAGAATGTTTCTCTCGTTTATTTAGCTTTACACAGAGGAGCTGTTGAATCTGGAGCGGGTAATGCGGTGCCTGGACAGAAGCCCAACATAAACAACTCTCACTGAGCCACTAAGGTTCGAAAATAACCGACCATGCGCAAAATCTCTACACAAGTTTCAGCTGCTTAGCGACGTGTATTAAATCTTCGCAGTGTAACAGCAAAGCTAACAGTCTGGTCAAATAAGGCTGTTTTACTACGTTGTGATGTTCGCTTTTTTATTTACCTTCGCGTGTTTCATAGTAAATACATTCAATTTGACAGAAGTATTTAAAACACAGTCGTATTTACTTCAAGCTATCAATAAAGGATATAAAAACTTAGGCAATTATTTCTAAAAACGTAAATTTATTACACATTGTTTATTAATCCACCGTTTATATACGTAGGTGGAAGAAATACTAAAATTCATATCAAGATTTCGCCAGAAATACCGTGTTGAGATTCACAGAATAAGAAAGCACTCTTTCTGAAACTAACTACGTAATGGAAACAATGGGACTTAACTGTTTGTCTTTAAAGAACTTCATATACATGACCATCAGATCGATCTACTGATCGAAAGATAATTCTATGTCGCCGAGTCAGACTGCTAGTCATGTCCCGCGCTCTACCGGCCGAAATTTAACCTGGCCGCTCAATGTATGTGTGTGTATTTAAATATTAAATATCCATTTCTCAATAAAAATACTTGTTTTCATTTTAATTCATGCCAAGCCATAATTGTTACAAATAACAAAAGGATACGAGAACTAGGTTTCGAGTAAAGCCAATCAACAAAGACTGCAAGCAAGGAAAATAAAGCTAAGATTCTCAGATCAAACAGAATTACAACCACAGTGAAGATTCATATTTAATACTAGCAAATGCTTTATCTGCAACAAACCCTCTTAAATAATACTGCGATTTAATCTCAGAATGAAAGATATATTAAATGATTTATTTTGATGATATCAAATGTAAAATACAGACGTGTCAAGTTTACACACACTATGAAAACTCGCATGTTTGTATGTCCTAAAGCCACATGCAATACTATTTCTTGTGAATTTCTTCTTCTTTTTACTTTCTCTACCACCTACCTAGCAGGTAGAAAAGGTATTGCATTCCACCCTAAAATTTGATACCGAGATTTCACAGAAAATACATGTTTTGAGGTCCATGAATCCTAAAAAATCGTTTTTAGAAAAATGCTCGTGTGTGTGTTTGAACAGCATAACTCAGAAACGAAAAATCCGATAAACATCAAACATGGTATTTAGGATCAAAGATGCGACACGAAGGTTTTCAAGAAAATTCCCGCGCCCATAACAGCTCTTTACATAGAACATTTTTCGAAGTTTTTATGTTCTAAAAAATGACTAACGATTTTGATTAAAATACAATATATCAAGTATATTTACAAGACGAATAAAATGTACACTTTTAATTTTCTGGGAATAGCCTGTGAGTTCCTCTTTATTTGGAAGCAGTTTTGTGTAATCTTTATAACTAGTGTTGAGTGATAGACGAAAAAGTACTACACAAAAAATGTAGATCTCTTTAAAACACACAATTTATTCCAAATAACTTTGTAGCATCAGTCATTTACGAGATATCCGTTATTAATGGTTCGAATTGTTCAATACTTTTGTCATTAATTTTATATCCCATCTATTTTTAGTTATGGCGATTGCATGGAGACAGTATTTAATTTTAAGGTATAGCGTCCAGCGTATAGCCTCCAGTTCTAAAACATTTGACTATCGCTGTTTCCTTTTGTATCCCAACGAAATGTGTAATGTAGCTATTTCTGCAAATGTTTATCTGGAAAAATAAACTTTCGTAAGAATAATTTGTATACTGACTAATAAACCATAGAGGATTATGCGAATGCAACAAATCAGGTTTTTATAGTTGTTAGGCGGTAGTAAATTTTAGCCGAGTGAATTCTGTTAATTATGCAATGGTAGCATAAAAATTATGTATCCATCAGATCAGGTGAGCAAAAAGTAAACACTCATTTCAAGGCGGGGTGCAAGATTGTGTTTCTTGTGCAGCAGTAGAACAAGAGCCGGCTGTCAGATAAACACAGCTATAAGAAAATGCTGAACAGCTAAATATAACTGTAGACAAACCGGGTCAGTGGCTCGACAGCAGGATCTGATCCAGTAGATTCCCACCAAATTTGCTGTCATCCACTGCACTCTCTGTGTACAAAATTTGCAGTTTATATAAATTGTGTTTATAGAAATACAATTACTGATCGTCATCCATTTTCAACGATATTAAAGGATTTCAGACCTTTTTTGCGGGAGATTTTTATGAAATTATAGTTTTAAAGGGCCGAAGTTACAAAATTCTGATCATCACTTTCTCTACCCTCTATTATTTATTAATAGGTATAAAAGATTTTCTTACGAAAGCTTATTTTTCTACTTCATTTTAATTGAGACAAACCTTTGCAGAAATAGCTATATTACACATTTCGTTATAAATGCTAAGCGAATAGCGATAGTCAAATGTAAGAACTGGACGCTGTATGCAGGCTTTAAAATTCCACTCTCTTTCCATGCAATCGCGAGAAACAACTGAATCTCGACAAGACTTTAAAATAATGGCAAAGAATTCCGCAATTCAAATCATTAACGGATATCTCGGGAATAGCTAATGCCACTAAAAATGTATTTGAAATAAATTGAGAGTTTTAAAGGAATCTACATTTTTTGTACCGTGCGTTTTTGTCTTAACTTAACGTTTACAGTTATACAAGATTATACAAAATTCCTTACAAATGAGGCTATTCCAGGCTATTCCCAGAAAATTCAGGATGTACATTTTATTTGGCATGTAAACACATACTTTATATGCATTTTAATAAAATCGTTAAAGCCACTTTGGGAGAAAATAAAAAATTTTGAAAAAAAAGGTGAAGAAATCTTTTTGAAAGTTTTCATGTCATTTAAATATTAAGAATGGTATTTATTCGATTTTTCGTTTTTAGTTATGATACACACAGACAGACACAGCACACACCTATTTCTAAAAATGCTTTTTTTTGGATTCAGAAGGCCTCTGCTAAAATATCGGTATCGAAGTTTTGGATTGAATGCAATACTTGAAAGTAAAAATATTCTCTTGTTAATTTACTTTTATTTCATATCCAAAGGAGGTTAATAAAACCATTACAAACAGTATAGGATACTTAAAGATCAACACATGTAACACCAAATAAAAAGCCTACTATTCTACCGCTCTCAATTTGATACCATTATCTTGTTATCCTGAACATAGTGCATTCAAAACAAGTGATTTTGAGAAAATTACTTTTGAAAGTTCAATTTAACGCATGAGGAAATACAAGTCCTCAATTTTTCAAGAGCTTTTGAATGTCTTGAGCATCGCTCTGTTTACATTAGCGTCCCATTAAAGCCATGACTAAAAAGCGACCATTTTAACTATGTTGATTTTCCACTATATATTCTGGTTTGATATTGGCTGTTAAGTTTGTATTTTACTGACTTCAGAATCCATACTGGTAGACGACAAAGACGACATAAATTTGTACTAAGTTACAATTAACAACAGCGAAAACCTATACACCTTATGTATTTAGGGAGTGTATATAACAAAATTGTGAGGTAATTTCTTAATGGGTTAGAACGTTTTGTTTCCTGAATGGATACAGGTATACAACTCTAAAAGGTCTAGCAGCGCCTAGACTAACAGAGAAATAATTTTGATTTTAATACAATGTGCAAAGAATAAATGGTAGTATAACTTACATATTCGGGGGTATTCAGAATTTTACATTCTGAGAGTATTATAACTGGAAAATTTACAAAGTTTCAATTGTTTTATTGCGTTATTTTCAAAATTATTTCCTATGCACTTGGTAGAGCAGAATGTTTGATTGAGCACATCAAAATCTAGTAGAATTATCATATAAAGCGACGGAGAAACAAATTCGTGAAGTCATAAATTTAAAGCACTAACAAAGAATTATACGCTTCGCGACTAGACGAAATTTATTTTCCTGTCAATTTAAATAACAATTGTAGTGATGTAATTAAATTAGTTTTGAAAATACCTCAATAAAAAGTTGAAACAATCGCCGGAACATGTAAACTATACTATCTTTATGGTATTAAGAATGAGAATTTTTCTCTCTATTAATTTAGCTATACTTTTTAAACTGATTTGAATTTTTGTTTCAAGCCTAAGTTTTGCTTTTTACTTTAACACTACTAAAGATCAGATTACATTTGCTTCTTTATTTTTTAAGCATATAAAATGGTTGTAAATCACTCTGTGAAGTATTCCATATAATATTTCTAAGGTTTCCAATTAGCACGTGTGTTTTGTATTTAGTCTGGTATATTACAGTATGCATCTGGCTAGAACAGTAAGGACAATTTTACTTACAGCTCCATGAATGTCCCATTAATTTGTGGTGGTTTTGAAGCATGCACCCATAAAACACAAGGCATTCTTTTTACTCTTTTCTTAATTTCGTTTCGAGTCACCATATGGATGTGACACATCTACTACAAGTATATACTTTACACAGCTAAAGCCACTTTTACGAGTACTCCGTTAGTCTGTTTTTATGTCTTATCTCTTCATCTGCACAACAGACTTCACAGCGCTGAAGCTAGACCCAAAGCCTTTGTTTCATAATGCCCGTGTTTTGCTTTCATTTGGTGGTACCAACTTCCTAAAATGTCGCCAGAAATATCACCAAGTTTTGGAAGGGAGCATTATCGCTTTACTTGCAGGTAATAATTTTGCCGGACTATCCTAATAATTGTGCTAAAACAGAGCGTTGTACAAAGGGTTATTTTAAAATCTGAATATTGTGACACTTCCTTCGAAACCTTGCTATGGTGTTTGTATTTTTAGTTTCTCTACTACTTACCTGTAATAAATAGGGGAAATATTGCACTCCAGCCAAAAATTCGGTACAGAGATTTCAACGGAAATACACGCTTTGGGACTCCCTGAATCAAAACAAAAATAGGAAAAGATCGTGTATGTAATTAGAGTTGATGTTTAGGCATTTAACATAAAAAATCTGATATTTTACACTCGCATGACTTTCTCTACTTTTTTTAGAAACTATTTTCCATCTACTTCATGTTAATCGATATAAAAATTTGCAGAAACTATCGTATTGCTAATTTTCCTGTAGGTGCAAGGGGAATATGACACGCTTTAAGCGCTAGTCAAATCTTTTAAGAGCTGGTTGCTTTGTGGAGCAATCCATTCTCTTTGCATGCCCAGAATATAAAAAAATCTGATGTGTTACACTCACATGACTTTCTCTACTCTTGTACAAATTGTTTTTACAAACGCTTATTCTCCATATGCTTCATGTTAATCGAGATATCGAGATGTTAATCTTATTGCTAATTTTCTTGTAGTTGCAAGGGGAATTGGTAGACTTTAAGCGATAGTCAAATATATTAAGAGCAGGTTGCTATGTGGAGTATTCTATTCTCTTTGCATTACCAGGACAAAAAAATGGATAACTAATTCCCATTTGAGAAAAAGTATAAGTATTGGAAATTTTAAGGAAATAATAAGCAATATCTCAAAAATGGTTCACTCAACAACCAAAATGTATATGACATAAATTGTGTATTTTAACGCGATCTACATTTTTTGTGTATTAAAATTTTGTCTAATCTCTTATGGTTTACCAGTCATGCAAAAGCCGTTCATAATGAAGAATACTTTTGGAGACATTCCCAGGAAATTCGAGATATACATTTTATTAGTCATGAAAGTATCTTAAATATATGATATTTTATTCAAAATCGTTAGAGCCATTTTTGAGAAAATTAAAATTTTCGAAAAATGTTCCAGGTAAAGGGTAATATGGGGTGAGGGGATTTTGTTGAAAACCTTCGTGTCGCATCTCTGGAAGATACTGAACCTAATATCAAGTTTGGTGTTTATCCGACTGTTCGTTTCTGAGTTATGTTGTTCATAGACAGACACACATACGGACATGTTTCCAAAAATACTTTTTTTTGGATTCAGTGCACCTCAAAACATGTATTTCCGGTGAAATCTCGATATCGAATTTTCGAGTGGAATACAATACTTCCCCTACTTACTATAAGTAGTAGAGAAAGTAAAAACAATAACGAATTCCCATTTGAGAAAAATTGTAATTATTGGAAAATTCAAACAAATAGCAAGTAATATCGAAAATGGTTCACTCCATAAAAAATGTATATGACATAAATTATGTGTTTTAACGAGATCTACATGTTTTGTATAGTAAACTTTTGTCTATCTCTTACGGTTTACCAGTTATACAAAAGTCTTTCAGAATGAAAAGAACTTTCGGGGACACTCCCAGAAAATTCAAGA
The DNA here is from genome assembly GCA_030765065.1 of Deroplatys truncata. NCBI lineage: Eukaryota > Metazoa > Arthropoda > Insecta > Mantodea > Mantidae > Deroplatys > Deroplatys truncata. The sequence goes on along the minus strand of CM060978.1, from coordinate 210,223,554 downwards.
TATACATATCATTTGCCATAAAAATATCTTAAATAGGATATTTTAATCAAAATCGTTAGAGGCATTTTTGAGAAAATCAGAATTTTCGAAAAGTGATCCATGCAATGATTACTCTGTGGTGGGCAATTTTCTTTAAAATCTTCGTGTCGCATTCTTGAAAGATACTGAACCTAAATATCAAGTCTGGTATTTATCCGACTATTCGTTTTTAAGTTATGTTGTTCACAGACACACAGATTGCATACACGGACGTTTTTCTAAAAATGCTTTTTTGGATTCAGGGTTCCTCAAAACATGTATTCCGGTGAAATCTCGGTATCGAATTTTTGGATGGAGTGCAATACTTCCCCTACTTACTATACGTAGTGGAGAAAGTAAAAATTCAGAATGTGAATATTTTTCTAAACGGAAAAAAAATTCTGCAAGCTGTGTTTGAAAAATACAGATAGTAAAAACATTAATAATTCAAAAATAATTATTATAAAATTGCAAAATAGGCTGCACAGCTGCATAGCTCTACGATGAGTATTTTAGCGAATATGAATATATTCTGAAACCTTGAACTTTGCGCAAGTCTATACTTAACTAAATTGAGCTAACGAATATTTCTGCTTGTTCCAGGTGAAACACTCAAACAAAGATGGAGCAGTTTGAGCAGCTGTTAACCTGTGCCATATGTCTGGACAGGTACCGCAACCCCAAACTGTTGCCATGCCAACACAGCTTCTGTATGGAGCCCTGCATGGACGGGCTGGTCGACTACGTCAGAAGACAGGTAACATTCTCAATAAAGTACCATGCTTCAAATAAACATGGTGCACGTGATAGCACTATACTTGTGAATCTTCAGTCATGGATTCGTCCATTCGAAGTCCAGAAATGGCATGTACCAAGCCTCGTGAAGTATGTTGGGGGGGGGATCAATTAGAAGACCGTGTAATTACGTGTGTTCTTGTAGTGTTTAACTTCCGTTCTTATTACATACGGCACCACAGGCGGTGGACACTGATGATACATAAAAAGAAATGAAAATGGGAAAGGAAATTTGTGAACGAATCGTTCCACGCCTAAGTTTAGGGTAGCTTCCCGGAATTTGCTAATTTTGATATCTGAGAAAACCTGGAAAACCCCTCAGTCAGGGAGGACTGTCCTGGTAGGATTTGAAATGCGGATTTCCCGCGCACAAGTCAGTGATTTAAGGAGCTCGACCATCCTATCGGTATGTGTGTTCGTGGTGTGTGCGTGCCAGCGTGTGTAAGTGTGTGTGAATACGTAAGACACTTATGTCCATACATTAAAAATCACTTTTGGCATCTACACATTCCATGTTCTAAGAGAAAACGTTCTTCTACAGTACATCTCTCCAGTCTAAATGGTTCATATACTGAATATTCTGTTTTGAATGAGTGAGTGGGGAGCCAGTCAGCCTATTAACGTTTCAGATGTTTCAGGTAGGTACCCAAACGCTGCTTAAAATGTACATACATAAGTTTAATGTAACGAGTGAGCCCCTGAAACCACTGCGGACTGTTCTGAAACCAGAGATGCTTTGTTTTCAGAGTAAATCTCAGACAAGAGCTCCTTAAATGTAGCCCATACAAAGATTCCAACACTTATCGTAACGTGAATCTCTTCACAAAGTTACACTTTTCCGAATGGAACGATGTCCATTCTCTAAGAACACATAACTGAAATGGTCAATGCCGGCTTTTGCAAAATTCCAATGTAAATATTTAAGATGATGTTCCTATATGAAACTTTTAAACAAAAGGAGATCTGTTCCGTTTAATAGCTCTACTAGGCTTGAAATGCACCTTAATTTCAATAAAGATGCAAAGCGTGTATTGCTCTTACAAGTTCAGATCTTAAATTCACTTAGTCAAAAAATTAGCCCATAAAATTAATTTATATAGCTGTTTTTGGGCGGCGCCGTGGCCGAGCGGTTAGACCGCTCGCCTCCCATCTAGGCGGCCCGGGTTCAATCCCAGGGACCTGCATGTGGGATTTGTGGTGGACGAAGCGGCGTCTGGGCGGGTTTTCTCCGGGTTCTCCGGTTTCCCCCGCCATTCATTCCACCAACTGCTCCATCATCACCTTTCCTTTCATCCATTTCACCAACATTTCGTTTCATCTACTTCCTTCATCCCATACCAGGCATCGGGCTGATCACCCATCCTGGATGCTCTGTCTGATCCATGAGTGTCTGCTCCTCGACGGGCCTCTGACCCCAGGCACCCGCTTGTAAGTCCTGGGGGGTGTAAGTCCTACATAAGAGGAGGGTAAACAGATAATGAATGAATATATAGCTGTTTTTGGCCTCAAAGTTTCTCTTCCCATTTTCCATTATCAATAGAATCAATCATTTAAAATTATTTTTCAGTAACTTACATTTTTTAAATGTTTTGAGTTCTTAAATACGTGTAAACCAAGTAAAAGTAAAGGTACAAATGATGCTTTTAAAACTATATTGAATATACTTGGATTTTTGGAACATTTTGTACTTATTTATATCTCTATATCCATATATATATATATATATATTTATATCGTTTTATGTTCAACATAGTCGCGCTACGCGCAACGTTTTCGTTAAGCAAGCGTTGGTTCTACTACGTAAAACCTCAGCAAGGTAGAATAGTAAATTTTAACGACGATATCTCCTAAACGTTTTGCGCTAGAAACATACAACAAATGCGAGTGACGAGAAACAAATGAATGGCGAGAGCACTTTAAAAGAATGACAAGGTATTGAAAAATTCAAATCAATAATAACGGAAATATCGGAAATAGTTGATGCCACAAAAAGGTTATTGGAAATAAACTGTTTGTTTTAAAGAGTTCTACAGGTTTGTGCAGTGCATTTTGTGTATCTTTTATCGTTTACGAGTTAGACAACATTTTTCCAAATAAAGAAGACTTCAAAAACTATTCCTAGAAAATGTAAAACATACATTTTATTTGTCTTATAAATATCTGAAATCGTTGGTATTTTAAACAAAATCCTTACAGCCATTTATGAGAAAATAAAAAATTTCGAAAATCTTTTCAAGTAAAGGGTATATTGTATTTTCTGGCAAATCCTCATATTGTATCTTTGAAAGATACTGAACATATACACCAAGTTTAGTATATTTATGACTTTTCGTTTTTGAGCTATACTGTTCTCGGACACACAAGCACACACCCATACATACACTCATACATAAGGACATTTTTCTAAAATAGCCATTTTTATTAAGTGGATCACAAAGCATATATTTCCGGTAAAATCTGGAAATCAAATTTTTAGGTGGAATACAATATCTTTTCTACCCACTAGGTATGTGATAGAGTAAGCAATATAGGTTCTAAGGAGTGGAAGAAATAAAAAAGTGAATTAATTCCAAGAATCAGAAGTCAGAGAATAAGGAATCACAAAAGAATAGATTAATAATTCTATATGTTTGGGCAAAAAAATCAGAGGCTATCTTCGGCATTGTAACTGTATATAATTTTAGTGGTAGAAGGTGGCAATCTATTAAATTAGCGAGGACGCGATCTATATTCCTGCCAACTCTAGAAGTTCCTTGAGGTCACTACAGGGTGCAATGTGCACTAAATAGACCATGGCATTGATGAGAATTTGAGAGTTTGACCTTAACAACTTGGCTTCCTCTCAGCAAATACTCTCGAACTGTTCCATTTGTATTAAAAAAATGTTCTAAAAACGCTTGATTTAATGGTTATTCACTAAAAACGTATGTTTATAATATTATTAACAATGCGTCAAGCTGTATTTGGAATTTCCTATAAAACAAATAACTGGGAAACAAATAGAACAAATACCATACATTACGATTATGCCATCAATAAGGTATGTGTTAATAAGGTAAATCAGGAATACTTTTTTATAATATTCTTCAAAATTTGTACTCTGAATAAAATAAAAGTGCAACGCATATACTCGTCTTCATTCGCTTATAAAATCTTTAACCTAAGTTTTCGATATGCCTTCTGGAATCAGTTCATCGTCAATAACAGCGAAGGCTTTTACGCCCCGAAAGATATAATGTATATAAAACAGAAATGCAAATCAACTTTTGTTGGAAGGTTGTTGGAATCCACTAATCCGATTTGAACTATTTTTTTCATGGTGAATATCGTAAACCCTTGTGTCTAATACAGGCTATCACTTGGTAAACATACTTTATTATTTAAAACGCAAGTTTAATATTAACATGAAGTTTACCAAGCGATATGGCTCCGCGTTTATGTATGAGGCTCGCATTCAGGTCGATTCTGTCGACCTGCCACTTCTACCTTAGGTTTTTCTTGGTTTTCCATGGTCCGTAGGTGAATTCTGGGGTGGTTTTTCATCTACCTCGATTTTTTTCCATAATATTTTATCATTCCGTTTCCTTCTTATCTTTAGATGTGCCTCTAGGTTTCATGGCATTAGGCGGTGAAGGGCAAAAGGTGGGGATGCATGCTCAAAGGAAAGAGTACTCTCCGTGGACTAGAGCGCCGCTCGTAAACGGCCGTTCATCGCCTTCTCTAGGCAGCTCCAGCAGTAGGACGAGTCTTCGAGCCTAGGACCGTTAGGGACTCCGCGCATCTCTTTGGCCTTTCTGCCTGCGTCCCGAAGCCTCCTATGCTTCCTTCACTTCATTCCTTACTCCTGGTGGGTGGTAGCCAAAATAGATCTACATAAGTCGCAGTGAGCCAGGTGTCGCCTTCTGTTGTTTATCCTGTATCTACCAGGAGGCCCACACAAGCCGTCCTTAGTTGATGTTAATTCACACCGAATAGCACGAATTCCAAAACAGAACTGCAAAGAGGACTCCAGACTGACAGAGAGAAGACCGCTAAATTAAAGATGATGCTCGAAAACGAACACTTTAACTGATATTACTGGTCCCAGAGCTCATTTGGTAGCGAAGTTGATTGCTATACGAGGTGTTCCGGGTTTCGATTCCGGCTGGGCTTCAAAAAGTTGTCTTTAAACAAAAACATTCCACGGTATGCCCAAGGTGTGGTGTTTGAATGTGAGAGTACCTATGTGCGGGGGGATATGTTATCGGTTATTTAATAACCAATTCACCCACTAACAAGAATTCAGGATTGCCACTAGACGCAAACCTGAGCAGACGTACTAAGTCATTTAGTTCTATGACAGTTAATTTATACTCAGTACAGCTATATGGCACTAATTCGTGCCACAAAGTTAACAAGATTAAACAAAATTCTATATTCATTATATTTTGTACCTTTAAAGGTGCATTACAATTAAATTATTTTCTATTAGCGCATTATTCATAATAAACATGTGTAAAAACATGCCTCCTTTGTGAACGAATTGATGTAAGAGGCCTCTCAGGCCCACGTTCCACCTGGAATGATCCATCATTTCTTAATATTCATCTCCGTACGCAAAAAAATAAATACAAATAAAAAGGGCTCAGAAGACAGATGCCGTATCTCAAAATGTTCAGAATACAACCTTCGATCCTCAGCTGCGTGCGTCTCGGCACACATCGTAACCATATCCGTGTGTTCGTTATTAGCGACATCACTTTTTTGTCTGAATGACCGGGCTCAAACTGCATGCAGGAGACCACGCGACGCTTATCGGTGCGAAACTACCAAGTAAACACCTGCAGACAGCAGCAAAATTTCAGTAACCCTTCGCTTTGTTCCTGTACGGCCCCATTGAACATCAGTGATGTGACAATTTCTTTTGCACCTATGAATGCAGGAACATAAAACTGCAAAGGACGGCTTGTTTAGGCCATCTGGTACTTATACCTATAACATGAAGTTTTACACACCACAAAGTTGATACAGATTCAGAGTACTCAAATTGCATGACCACCTTAATCATCCCGAGTTGTTAAGTATTTTAAGTGGATAACTTAAATTAAATACGAGACAAACCGTCATAAAAATATATTATTATTATTATTATTATTATTATTGATCTTCAAGTGGGGAAATCTGATGTGCTGCATTCACATGAACCTCTCTACTCTCTTCTACAAGTTATTCTTACATACACTATGTGATCAAAAGTATCCGGACACCCCCACAAACATACGTTTTTCATCTTAGGTGCATTGTGCTGCCACCTACTGCCTGGTACTTATTATCCGCGACCTCAGTAGTCATTAGACATCGTGAAACAGCAGAATGGGACGCCCCGTGGAACTCACGGACTTCGAACGTGGTCAGGTGATTGGATTTCACTTGTGTCAGAAGCCTGTACGCGAGATTTCCACACTCCTAAATATCCCTAGGTCCACTGTTTCGGATGTGATAGTGAAGTGGAAACGTGAAGGGACATGTATAGCACAAAAGCGTACAGGCCGACCTCGTCTGTTGAGTAATAGGCAGACATCTATCCAGACTATCACGCAGGAATTCCAAACTGCATCAGGATCCACTTCAAATACTATGATAGTTAGGCGTGAGGTGAGAAACCTTGGACTCCATGGTCGAGCGGCTACTCATAAGCCACACATCACGCAGGAAAATGCCAAACGACGCCTCACTTGGTGCAAAGAGCGTCAACATTACACGATTGAACAGTGGAAAAACGTTGTGTGGAGTGACGAATCACGGTACACAATGTGGCGATCCGATGGCAGGGTGTGGGTATGGCGAATGCCCGGTGAACGTCATCTGCCAGCGTGTGTAATGCAAACAGTGAAATTCGGAGGTGGTGGTGTTATCGTGTGGTCGTGTTTTTCCTGGAGAGGGCTTGCACCCCTTGTTGTTTTGCGTGGTACATCACAGCGCAGACCTAATTGATATCTTAAGCACTTTACTGCTTCCCACTATTGAAGAGCAATTCGGGGATGGCGATTGCATCTTTCAACACGATCGAGCACCTATTTATACTGCACGGGCTGTGGCGGAGTAGTTACACGACAATAACATCCCCGTGATGGACTGGCCTGCACAGAGTCCTAACTTGAATCCCATAGAACACCTTTGGGATGTTTTGGAACGCCGACTTCGTGCCAGGCCTCACCGACCCACATCGATTCCTCTCCTCAGTTCCACATTCCGTGAAGATGGGCTGCCATTTCCCAAGAAACCTTCCAGCACCTGATTGAAAGTATGCCTGAGAGTGAACGCTGTCATCAAGGCTAAGGGTGGGCCAACACCATATTGACTTCCAGCATTACCGATGGAGGAAACCACGAACTTGTACGTCATTTTAAGCCAGGTGTCCGGATACTTTTGATCACGTAGTGTAAGCTTATTCTCCTACATGCTTCTTGTTAATGGAGATACACTTGCGTTATACATTTACACGTTTCGTTGTAGGTATAAGTATGCGCAGACTAAAGCAATAGTCAGGTTTTTAAACAACGGGTTGCTATGCGATAGCCTTATAATTCAATCTTCTTTGCTTAACCACGAGGAAAATACGAATAGCGACTTACCGCTTGAAAAGATTATAAGTATAGTGTAGGCTATATTGATGGAACACATTTCTATTGCGTATTTCTGGAAGGAGAAAACATATATATTAAATACTAAGTGTAACACTTACCAAAATATGGGAGTTTATCACTACTCATTTTTAAATATCACATTCCTTGGATGGTTGCCACCTTGACGAGAACATTCTTGGACTCTAATAGTCATATTGTTCATAACGTGGCTCAGAAGTTTGGTTGGAATGGCCTCTATCTTCCTTCGAATGTTTTCTTTCAGCTGATCAACTGTATGGGGTCTTGTCATGTACACCTTTTCCTTTAGGTAACCCCAGAGGAAGTTGTCCGGAGGGATTAGATTCGAGGATCTCAATAGCCAATGGATATCGCCGAATCTGAAAATGAATTGTCGAAGGGTTCTCATTGGCACTAACCCTATATGACTAACTTTCTTCTTCTTTTTTTCTGTTTAACCTCCTTGTATGTAGGACTTACACCCTCTAGGACTTACAGGCGGTACCTGGGGTCAGAGGCCCGTCGAGGAGCAGACAGAATATCCAGATGTAGATGAAACGAAATGGTGGTGAAATGGATGAAAGGAAAGGCGATGATGGAGCAGTTGGTGGAATGAATGGCGGGGGAAACCGGAGAACCCGGAGAAAACCCGCGCAGACGCGGCTTTGTCCATCACAAATCCTACATATGGGTCCCTGGGATTAAACCCGGGCCGCCTCGGTGAGAGGCGAGCGGGACTAACCTTCATTCCTGAAATGATACGGCTGGGTCTTAGAGACATGAATGCAACAGGATGGTGCTACTAGTCATGCAGGATTAATCATCCTAAAATTAACTGTTTAAGTAAAACATATTGCAACCTACGACATACGTCCATACTCATTTACCCTATTTCGTTTATGGTTAGGCCGATAGTGGGCGTTTCGTGGCTATCATAATTAGTAGAATTCATCCTGAAGGGCCGCTAACATTTGAGCAAACAATAGCGCGAGATAGAAATGACTAATAGAAGGAGAATGAGGCAACCTATCCCTTTAGACCATAGCGAACACGAGGTTAGGTTAAAGTTGGTGATTCAAATAATACCTATGTTATCAGTCTCTGGATATTCGCCGCTTCCAACATCGCTATTCTCCCGGATTATACTAATATGGTTGGGTTGGCAATTTCCTCTAAGCATGCAAGTATTGACAAAATGGAATAATTTGTTGACATACAGTGATTATTTTACTACTAAAGGAAACGTTTTAAAATCCATGGGTAGGAGTCTTATTGCTTTTTTAAGCATTCACATCTCATCTTAAAGCCACTATCATAAGCTTCTTCTTCCCTAAGTTACTATTTTGCTAAATTAACCAGAATGTATGACTACTGCAAACTATAATTGTGTTTAGTTTTTCTTTAAACATGGTCTTTAACCTCTAAGGTCATATCGGCGGCTTTGTACATTTGGAACAATTCTCATCACAATGATGTTCACCCGCTTACAGCAGTGTTAATCTTGGGTTGGTATTACTTTTGGTTATTACATTCAATTCATACACTCATTCACACTGCCATCTATACTTCCAGACTCCTGGCCAAAGAAAACTTTCCACCCTCCAGCCGGGAATCGAACCCGGGACCTCTGGATTTGGAGGTTAGCATGCTATCCACCATACCACAGAGTCAGTCTTTTATTAATTGTTTCAAGTCATTTATGATTACACACGAAAGTAAATTATAAAGTTTTTCTCAAACCTTAATTATTTATTTTTAAAAGTAGGTGTAATGGTTGCTAACTTTAATGACAAATTTATAATAATGCCACCCGTGATATTTATGAATATTATATTACTGTATGTATGTGAGTACCTTGTTCTTATATTTTTGCCTATGAAAAGCTTTAAAGTGAAAGGATTAGCGAAAGATACTCTCTTTTCGTACGTTGCTCTTGAATTGACGTAATATAATGGATAAAGTATACAGCGGGAAGTATAACAGTGTGCAATTGACATGAAAAGACCTCCTATTTGTTTGACTTTGTAGAAATAAAGTAACAATAGAAAATATGTGATGAAGCTAAAATAACCAAGTATAATATAAGCCTACCATGAATTTTTTCGACATATGAAGTCGTATGTCGAATTTTCATCAACGCAAATGGTCCTGCCTAACAGTATTCCGTTACATTGACGTTCTAGAGTGCTACATATGGAACATGATATGGTTATTTGTTCTCCTAGTGTTGTAAAATTCCTAAAGTAAAAGCAAAATCGCTACTAACTTGAATTTCAAGTGGTGAATAAAGTTGCTCCAAATTGGAGAATCTACTTCCACAAATATTTCTTATTCTGCATTTAGTATAGAGGACAGTTAATTAGGTGGCTTATAAAACGCCATGTAATACTGTCCGAGTGTAAATGAATAGTACGAGGGTGAAGCCGCGGGTAAAAGCTAGTATTTTGTAACTCAGCAGCACAGATTTTAGTTTTCATGTAAGAATTAGCAGGTCTGTTTGGAAGAGAAGTCTCTCCAAAGCGATGTATTATAAATCAAAGAGCAACTACAGGAACGCTGAGCATGTCGATAGAAGTAGCCAGATATACCGACCAACCACTGGCCACTTGGCTTCTTCATCAGACTCCGTTCTGTTTTTAGTTCGGACCAGGGCGGGGGATAGAATTTCGGGACTTGTACGTCACTGCTGTCTCCCTTCCGCATCTTTATGAACGTTAACCATGTCGTCAAGTAAGATGCTTTCGTATCGTAGACGCGCCAAATTTGTCAGTTATCAGGCGTAATCCCTATAGTTTTGGCTTTAGAAAAAAACGTTAAGTTATCACCTGCTAAGAATAAAATCAACAAAATTGAAGTTGGTTTCCAATTAATTCTTTCAACTAAAGAGACCAAATACTAAAAGCAAGTAGCCAAAGAATAGAAATATCTATGGAAATATTTCCAAGAAAGTTTGGGCACTCAAAGCTAGGTAACCAGTATAAAATAGCAGTTAACAATGGACGGAGATGTATGAGAATACTTCAGAAATGGATTTTGGAGAGAAGTTAAGACATACATCTGAAGATATGGATAGAAAAACTATAAGAACATCAAGCACACTTACACTCTATAGGAACTCAAAGGAAATTTTTAAAGTGAAAGTTATGTAGAGAAATTTAGTAAACTGGAGGCCGTTGTATGGTTAGGCTAAAAATTCGGAAATTAAGGGGTATCAGAGGAAATTTAGAACAGGGTGTTCCATAACGTGCAATAGTAAGGAAGAGGCAAGTTTGAATGTCCAGGAACTAGCAACATGAGGGTAATCTTAATTAAAGAAAAATTACTAAAATTGAAGAAGTCAGATGCCATAAGAAAAATATTTCAAAATAATGATCAGATCGGGAAATTAGGAGAGTTATTATCAAAGGTCAAAATTAAATGGTTGTAGTCAATAAACAATCAAGAAAATGTAGTAGGGGGAACAGAGACTGTCTAAACCATTAGCTAAACCATTGATAGACATTTATGCAGTTGTGATTTGTAAGTAAATTGAGTACGTCCGGGAGAACATCCAGGGCTGGAACCGAGCCATACCACTTGTAATAACTCCCAGCAATAAATAAATACAAAATCGCAAATACTTGTCCTGCCCACACAGCTTAGCATTTTATATTAGATTCTACTCAAACTGTAAAACTGTGAGAACATTTCACAATAACATCAAAGTTAAATATGCTCAGTTTAATTTGGAATATTTTTATCTCGCACACTTACGTGGATTTTGGCTTCGGACCACCTGGCACTAATCCATTTGGGATATTTTTTGTATCGATTTTATGATCGGAAAGAAATAAATAGGCGGGAAGTGATGCTTTTCTTGACCAGATTCAGCATTCTTACAATTTTAACCACTAGCCCTATAAAATGGTAGATTCAACATCTAAATGTTATTAGTGACCAAACGCTACCTGAGTATAATCCACCAAACGCACCCATACAGACACACCGCTAAAGCCGCTGTCCTTGGCATTCACTGTCCTAACTATATAAATTCCTTTTTTTAAAAAAAATAAGGCGCTTTTATCGTTTGTATAAAAACTATATGATGTATTACATTCACAAAACTTTTCTACTCGCTATCCTTCCACTCAAAATTTGGATATCAAGATTTCACCCAAATTATACTTTTTAGGTTTCCTGAATCCAAAAAGAATAATTTTGAGAAAAATCTTTTCCAAGTATACGACACTAAGATTTTAAAGAAATATCCTACCCCAAACTATTGTTTACGAGAAAACGTTTCTTTATTGTTAATTTTCTAAAAAACTCATATAACGATTTTGATTAAGATAATACATGCTTCAATTATTTGCATGAAACATAACACGCATATTTTGAATTTTCTGAGAATAGCCTGTCAAGTCCTCTTCAGACTGAATCACTTTTGTATAACTGTAAGAGATAGACAAACTCTTACTACACAAAAGTGAAGGTATCGGTAAAGGACAATTTATGTCAAATAAAAATGTCAAATACTCTTGTTATTGCTTTGAACTTTCAAATACTTCCACTGCTTTCAAGTGGAAGTTCGCTATTTGTTTTTTCTCGTAGTCATGCAAGGAGCATGGGATTTTAAAACCACCAAACAGCGATCTACTTTTTAAAAATCTGACTATGGCTTTAGCATACTGTATCCTTATATCTATGTTTACACCCTCTAATACCTAAAACGAAATATATATGTGTAATGAAGTATTATTCAATTAACAGGGAGTATATAGAAGAAGAAATTATTGTGGAATACTTTGTAAAGGGAAAGTAGAGAGAGTCGTGTGAACGCAACACATCGGATTTTATATGCGTTCTACAAACTAAACTTACAAAGGCTTATTTTTCTATATACTTCATATTAATCGAGATATTTGTACCCGGGCTGTCGAAGTACCCGATCTAACAAAGAAAACACAAAAAGTTAGGAAAAAAGCATCTTTATTTCTCTACATAGTCTCCTTTCAACTCGATACACTTTTCCCAGCGATGTTCAATAACTTCGATACCCTGTTTATAGTGAGAACTGTCGAGTCCTCCAAAATAGTCATCAACTGCAAATTCCACCTCTTCATTGTTGGCAAATATTTTACCACCAAGTCATTTCTTCAACTTTGGAAACAGAAAATAATCAGAGGGGCCTAATTCTGGAGAATAGGGCGCATGAGGAAGCAATTCAAACTTTAACTCTTTGATTTTAGCCATGGCGATAATGGATTATGAACTGGTGCATTGTCTTGATGAAGCAAAATGCGGTCGTTTTTGCTTTATTTCATCATTCAAACACTGCAATAAGTTGGCATAATACTCGCTATTGATGGCTTTTCCTTTTTGAAGATAATCAATGAAAATTATCCCATGCGCATCCCAAAAATACTGACGTTATAACCTGCCTGCATATGGAACTGTCTTGCCTTCTTTGGAGCCAATTCTCCGCTTTCAATCCACTGTTTTGACTGTTCCTTCGTCTCAGGTGTAAAGTTATGGACCCATGTTTCATCCATGGTTATGAATCGATGAAAAACTCGGCTTTATTGCAGCGAAACATCGCCAAACACTCGACTGAAACATCTTCAGACTTTCCGTTTGTCCATTGTGAGTAAACGCGGCATCCATCTTGCGCACAGGTTTCTCTAAATTTTCAGTTAGTATGCGATGTACAGCACTTTTTGAAATGCCTACGATATCTGCTAGCTCGCGCACTTTCAGTCGACGGTCATCCAATACCATTTTGTGGATTTTCTTCACAATTTCTGGCGTGGTTACCTCATTTAGTCGACCACTGCGATGTTTGTCTTGGCAGTTCGCACGGCCTCACTTAAACTCTGCCACCCAATATTTCACTGTTGTAAACGAAGGAGCAGACACCTCCAGAGTAGAATCTAGCTCAGTTTTATTATTGGTTGGACCAAGACCTTTCAAATTAAAGTATTGTATCACATAACGATGGCCAGTTTTATCCATGTTTACAAATTCGCTGAGAGAGTTCAGGAGGCTGAACGATAGTCAGTTCTTTAAAAAGTTGGTCGCAATATACTGGCTTCACGAGAAATAAAGAATGATGACTTACCACATCAGAAAACATTTGAAACATCAAATCAACAATAACAAACAGCTCGTAGTTGGATTTCAGCCTGGGGGTTGGGAATTTTTCTCTAGCCAAGATTAATCCCTATACTCTCCAGAGTCTGGAAGTATGAATGAATGTGATTGTGCGTGTGAGCTAATGCACAAAACCCAAAGAAAAATCAGAAATTCAAGAACAACAGCTGTATGCAAATTAACATCATTGCGATAGACAATGGGTCGCCAATATGACTATTGCTGTTAAAGGCTTCTATAAATGGAAAAATATCTCATAAATGATTAATATCACAACAAATTTCATAGAACATAAGTTGGGTTTGTGAAAATTTCCTGAAAATCTTCTTTGTATCGTTGAAAGATGTTGGACCTAAATAACAAGTTTGGTATCCGATTTTTCGTTTTTGAGTTACGCTATTCACACACACACACACACACACACACACACACACACACAGGTCTATGGATGTTTTTCTAAAACTGCTTCTTTTGGTTTAAAAGGATTTCAAAACATACCTTTCGGTAAACTCAAATATCAACTTTTGCGTACATTACATTATTTCCTATATCAAAACAGGTAAGCGGTAGAGAGAGTAAAACTTTAAAATATGTTATAACATACTATATCTCCTTTTAAAGGTAATTTCTACTTTCTCTACTAGGTATAGTAAGTAGGGGAAGTATTACATTCCACCCAAAAATTCGATACCGAGATTTCACCGGAAATACATGTTTTGAGATTATTATTGGAAACATGTCCGTCTGTGCGTCTATGAACAGCATTACTCAAAAACGAAAACTCGGATAAATACCAAACTTTGTATTTTAATTTAGTATCTTCCAAAAATGTGACACAAAGATTTTCAAGAAAATCCCCCCCATTGCAACTACCTTTTGCATGGAACATTTTTCTCTGCTCCAACGACTTTGATTAAAATAACATATATAAAAGATACTTGCATGACAAATAAAATGTATATCCTGAATTTTCTGGGAATAGCCAAAGAAGACCTCTTCATTCGGAAGGAGTTTTGTATAACCTTGTATAACTTGAAAACACTAAACGATAGACGAAAGTGCACCACACAAAAAAGTGCAGATTTCTTTAAAACACACAATTTAATTAAAATAATTGTTTTGTGGCACAATCCGCTTCTGAGATATCCGTTATTAAAGGTTCGAATTGTTCAATACTTATTCTTTTAAAGTCCCATCGATTTTCAGTTGTTTCTCGTAATTGCATGGAAACAGTGTGCAATTTTAAGCCCAGCGTATGGCGTCCGGTTCTTAAACATTTGACTGTCGCTGATCTCTTTGTGTTTACAAGGAGATGTGTAACGTAGTTCTTTTGTAAACGTTTATTTGTTTAAAAGTAGTAGATAGAAAAATAGATTTAATAAGAATAGTTTGTATGCCCACTAAGAAAGATAGAGAGTAGAAAAAGTAATGTAAATGTATCCCTTCAGATTTTTCACTATAGATTTTTCTTGTACATTTAAGTATCACTGTGGTAAATTGTGAAAACATGATAATCATCAGGTAAAGAAAGGTGGCCTAAAGCTATTTCGCGGTAGAACCTATAGCTTTACTGTTCAGGCAGTTAACGCATTTTCTTTGCACGTGTGCAAGAATAAATTATTAATTATTATAAACAATAACCTTTCCTACTACTATTTTATAAGAGCACGCCCCTAACTGACTGCAACCTTCGTATTAGAAAGAGACTATTTTGGTTAAATCAACTGGTTTGGCGAAGGAAGCTAGTCAAATAAATGTGAGATTTTCAATAATATTTCCTATGCGTACTCGTGAAGCACAAATTCTGGGAAGTGGAATGGTGCCCCTATTCCTTTCACGCACGGGAGATGCTGGAGTAGCGATTACACAGACTGAAGTTAAAAGCAATTAGGAAATCCGAGGAACTGCACACAGTGCTAGGAGGAAAAAAATGCGATGCGTCCGAGTTGTCCGATGCGACAAGTGCCACGTGGTTTTGCTTTACGCTACTCTAAAGAGACAAGATTATAACCAAGATAAACACCAAAGTCATTTGGATTTGTTCATTCATTATATGGAGGCTTCCGTATAATACTAGTTTTAGGGGAACAAAGAACATTGTGTTTGTATTAACAAGGCCCAGAAATTTAACCAAAACACATTTTTACAGGTTAGCAACGAACAGAACTATACGAGTTTCTCACTAAAATACGGATGGATAGAGTTCATTTCCTATATAACTACCTGAAAATTTCTCTCTAGTCCCTAAAACCTCCTCTGAAACAATTTACATACTAAACTGTCTAACAAATGTGATATTTCGTATGATACACACGCAACACCATTTTTATTTTCTGTACTACGTAAAGTAGGGAAAGTATTGCATTCCACCCAAAAATTCGATACCGAAATTTCACCGGAAATACATGTTTGGAAGCCTCCTGAATCCAAAAAAAAAAATACATTTTTAGAAAAAGGTCTATGTGTGTCTGTGTGTGTGTGTCTGTGTATGTCTGTGTCTGTGTGTCTGTGAACAACATAACTCAAAAACCAAAAGTCGGATAAATACCAAACTTCGTGTTTAGGTTCAGTATCTCTCAAAAATATGACACGAAGATTTTCAAGACAATCCTCCAACTCCAGACTACCCTTTACATGGAACATTTTTCGAAATTTTTTATTTTCTCAAAAATGGCTCTAAGAATTTTGATTAAAATGGCATAAATTTCAGATATTTTCATGACAAATAAAATGCATATCTTGAATTTTCTGGGAATGTCCCCAAAAGTCCTCTTCTTTCGGAATGGCTTTCCATAACTGGTAAACCGTAAGAGATAGAAATATTTTTCTACAAAAATTGTAGATCTCGTTAAAACATATAACATATACATTTCTATTTTTTCTTCTTTTTTTTGTCGAGTGAACCATTTTCGAGATATTCCTTGCTATTTGTTTGAATTTTCTAATACACATACTTTTTCTCAAATGGGAATTCGTTATTCGTTTTTTTATGTCCTGGGCATGCAAAGAGAGTGGAATGCTCCACATAGCAACCAGCTGTTAAAAGATTTGACTATCGCTACCATATTCCCTTGCACCTACAAGAAAATTGGTAGTAAGATTAACATCTCGATTAACATGAAGCAGATGGAGAATAAGCGTTTGTACAAATAGTTTATACAAGAGTAGAGAAAGTGTGACGGATCAGATTTTTCAGATAGAAATAACTTACAATAGTTTTGGGCAGGAGTAGAACTGTACAGTGTGGTGTATTTCAATAATCTACAATATAACAATTTACATGTTTAAATGTTATAATGATAAAAAGTCTCTTCCTTCTTTAAAACAAGGTATTCTTGAATAACAATAAACTATCGACTATGATGTTCTGACGGTACATATAATTATTTCACTTTTGTATTCTATATTTATTAATCTACATACATGTTGTATGACAGGTGAAATGCCCGGAATGCAGAGCCGAACACAGGATTCCCTATCAGGGAGTGCAGGGCTACCCGACCAATGTAACACTACAGAGGTTCCTGGAGCTTCACATCGAGATCACAGGCGAATTGCCGGACCCCACGAGCGGTCAGATCATGGAGCGCTGCAACGTTTGCTCCGAGAAATCTTACTGCTCCATCTGCGTCCACTGCGAGAAGAAAATCTGCAACGACTGCAAGGGAGCACACATGGACATCCTCCGCCGAGAAATCTCCCGCATCAACAATCAGGTACAGAAAGTCTGCAAAAAGTAGGACAATGCTGTGTGGTGTGAAGATGCGAAACTGCTAAAATAATAGAATTAATAGAATATATAACAAGAAATGCAAAAAATAAATATTGACAAAAGTACACTTTAAATTAGCTTTCCTTCTTTCGCCTTCGAAATTGTTCAAATTGAGAATGTTTATTTTAGGAGGAGGAGTTGTATCGTATTTCGACTGTTGGGGAGCCGAACTTGGAGTAGTAGCAACCGCACGTATGGCAAAAAGTTTCCGGTAGCCTTCGCCGCAAATGTACTTTCCGGTGGCCTTTGCCCCAAGTTTAAAAAAAAATATTAACTATGTAATTTCTTACTGTTTCTCTAAATTATATATTTATGTTTGTCTCGGCTGCGTCAGTATTTATATTTTTTTAGAGACATGAATGTCTTAGCAGGGAGTGGTGTGAATGAAGAATGTAGGCTTACAAAGATTATAAGCTTTTCTTCACTCCATTTATTAATGCCTGACACGATTTAAATAACACTTCACTGATAATGAGAGCTTTGAGATTCTTTTGTTAATTACTTGCACTTTTTAACACGTAAAACTATTTTTGTCTCACACGAATACGTATTGAACTTCTCGAGGACGGGTCTCGCGTTCGGTTAAGAACACTGTCTACAAGTAACTGACTTCTGAATTTGTAAATTTTGCTCTATTTAAGTTTCTGAATGGTTAATCCTAGTCCAATAGAATACCTTCATTTAACTTAAGCTTTTTTTTCTGGTTGTTGATTGGCTATTTATAAACTGTCTCAAAATTTACATTATTGTTGCTCCAAGAATGGCTAGTAGCATTATTAAACTTTCTTACTCATTATTGCCTCAAGGTTACCTCATTGTTAGGAACTTTTAACCTATTATTCTCACAGCTCCTACATTATTAAATTACGTAATACATTCACATAACATTATTGAACATGTATACAATAATATAAACATATATAATGACTGTAATATATACTTTATATATATTGTTACACACATATATCTTTAAGGTGAGCTGTTATTGAATTTATATTATATGATTTGACTGAAGTCATTTAAATGTTACAAATACTGCCTCAAAATACGTTAAAGATTTAAAACAAGCTTCTTATCAGGCAGTGTGAATCTAACTGGTAGTTATATGCAGTGAAACAAACTGAGAAATGTACAATGCACATCATTTTACAGGTGCGGCGCGCATTACACCGTCTGGAGGATGCCTTGGGTTTAGTTGCTAAGAACATGCTCTCGCTGCAGCAGAACTGTAGCTCCGTTTCAGAGGAAGTGGACGAAATTTACCGCCGTCTCAATAAAGCTCTCAAGGACCGCACCGAGTTCTTACGGGGTGAGATCGACCGTTACGTGACTACGGAGCTCCGGAACTTAACCACGCTGAAGGAACATCTCGAACTCGAGATTTCCAACATCCAGAGCAACTGCGACCTGGCCGACAAACACATGACGGATGCCGTCGAGTGGGATGACTGTGAACTCATGGATGCCAAGGAAATATTCCTAAAGGTAAAATTGTTTTACAACTCATTCCATGTTTGTCCTCACCGAGCTTTCGTGAAGTTTGCTTTTTCTGGAAACTCACGACCTAAAATAACGGCTATCTCTTTGTACCATTGGTTTCATAATATTTTACGTACCTCTCCTAATAAACCGTTATTTAAAACGGTACACCCAACTTTTAATGCATGAAGACGTATTAGAACGTTAACACTCTTTCTATTACATCTACCTCGGTGAATACAGAAACTTGTAGCACAGTACTTTCCCATTGGCTATATACTGAGTTACATCTTTGATGCTGCAGATAACAGATCCCACAAGACCCACTTTAGAGCTAAACAGGCGCTAATATTGATTATAGAAATGTTTTACTGAATATTATTACATTCATGAGCTAAATCAGAACTAATTACACTCTGTTTCTTTCCTCGCCATTCAAAATACTGAAAACGGGTATCTTGTTACTCAAGACAAACAAGTGGTACCAACATAACTTATCATATTTTGGAGTGTGTACTGCTTCGCCAGCAGTGTCCTCCTGAAGATGCGAGCGCGATTTTCCGCAAAACGCCGGTCTTCCCTACACACCACGACCGCCAATTCCGGAAGAAGAAAATATCTACTTACTAATGCCGACAGCGAGAGTCACAGCTATTACATGTATCTATTTGTTTACGTTATAAGGAAAATATGAGGAAATATAAAATATCTAGGATCAATACTGAGCTTACTTAACACAGACGGAGTTTCATAACTTTTACCGAAGTAAGGAAAGCGCGATAACAGCGGGAATTTTATGTTCAATGCCCATAACTGGCAATGCAGACCCAGGAATGTCTTTTCATTGAATGTTAAGTCTCTCATGTAACATAGATAGGAAGTAAAGCCTTGTACCAAAGCGTGCCCGTACCTCTTCTCGAACTTAAGATTTGAAAGCATATCAAAATTTTAAAAGTAACCTAAAACGTTTAGGTGTCTAATGGTGTCTCAAGGAGCCTGGAAAAACTGTCAACATCAAAATTTCAATACAAATATTTCTATTTTGTTTTAATACTAATTTTCATATTAGCAAATACCACCTAATAAATATGTAGAAATGCTTTTAAATGTAATTTTCTCGCCGTTTATAATTGCCTTTCAATTTTCAGACTGTGGAATTCATCCGGAATTTTGAATATGAGAACACAGATTACAACCGAAGAGTAAGGTTCTCAATGTCAACGGATCCAAATCAATTGGTACTCCATGTGGCCGGTTACGGTGAACTTAGTATTAACATGCCTCACCAGCATTTCCCAGGAGGAGGTGGCATGGCTCCCGGTAGCAGTTCAGGAGGTCTTTTGCAGCCGCCAGGCATGGGTGGAGGTGGACCTGGTTTAATGAGATCTAAAAGTGACCATAGACTCGCTTCTCAATACCGCCAGCAACAGGAAGGTTACGAGGGCGATCCACCTAGTGGCCGCGTGTCGCCTTTAGGTGGCAGGAAGTTTGGAGAGAGGTATTCTCGGGGTGATCGGGGAGGAGGATATGATCAACCCTCATCCCGATACGGTCGTGGAGGTGGAGACTACAGTGGGGAATTTGAATCTCCTTACGATAACGAAAGTAGTTGTCGACCTCGCAAGTATAGATCCAGGTTGTCCGCGCGGCACCTAGGTGGTGATGCAGATTCTGATAACGACAGTCCAAGATCGGTACGTTTCTCTGCCGACCATGCTGCTCAGCAACACAAAGAGAGAGAGCGCGTTCTGGATACCGAAGACGTAGCTCGAGGCCCGCTAAGTGGCATTACGCGCCTGTACGACTCTCCAAGGGTTATGAAGCGCCTCCAGGAATCAGAACAGGGAATCAAGAAGAAGGACAAGGAACCCGCTCCAGCTCCAATTCCCCAGTTTAAGCCCCTAACGCCCCAGCCGCAATTACAACAAGCCAAGCGAGGAACTCAGCGGCAGGTCAGTGAAGATGACGAGATATCCAAGATAAAGCGCGCCAACAAGATGACCACCCCTACCACCTCTACCGAGACCCCAAACGCAGAAAGGCCCATGGCTGAACGCGTCGCAGCACTAAAGACCAGAGATGCGTCTTCAGGGGAGGATAAAGACAGCAGCCAACCGTCATCTCCCACCGCCAGAACGTCACCATCTGACACGCCTGGGAGGAAGGCCTCGGCAACGGAGGTAAGAATTTACCAAATAGGAGGGGAAATCCGATAGTAGGCGTAAGACAGTATCTCCATATCTTTTCCTTGCTTATGACTACTTCTCTATTAATCATCTTTCTTTTTCTTTTAACAACTAAAATCCTTTATTTAATAAATTGTTATCCTTATTTGATGACATGGATGATGCCATCAAATGATGAGGTGAATACGTACAAAACAACTACGACCTCGTCAGAAAGAGAAATAAAAAATAAAACCATATTTAAAATGCAGATTTGACAAAAGCTGTCATGGCAAACAGAATATGTGGCATAAGCCTGTTGTTTAGGGAAAATATCTGTATTTTCACAATGATATTCCTAGTTTACTGAATGTACAGCATACAGTTGAGGGTAGATCCTTCATCACTTTTTATTTCTAGAATTCCATCCCCCAGAAAAAATATGGAATTCTATCATATTTAGATTCACCTTAAACATTGTGTCATTGGATGATCTTTATTATCGTAATCTCATAATGTTGATAAGGTTAAAGAAGTATCAAAATAATCCTAAGTTATTTCGGACAATGATTGCATTAAGGACTAATTTCATAATGATATAAAATATTAATATTAACATCAAATGACATTATTCCAGATTATTTCAACATTTTAATTCTTTATTCAAATTAAAAGGGAATTAAACCGCCCAAAGAGGTGTAAGATACACGTGTTAGTGAATGCTGTTCTGTGAATCCCATGCAACGTTTCACTGGTAGAATGTTGGGCATGTAGTAGCATACAAAGGATAACAATATTCCGAAATACTTATTCAGTCACCTAGCAATATGTTATACTGTCTCTCCTTTTTTTTATAATTTGTTCAGTAAGACGTAAATGTGAGGAAATATGATGCACTGTTATAAAGTGTTTGTATGCATAAATATATATTTAAAGTATTTGCACAACATATCCTGTAGAGTATAGTATTCTGTAGAGTAGAATACTCCCTAGTATGCACTATATTTACTCTGTGCTTTCATATTCACTTTAATGCATTCTCTGTTTATATTAGAAGTCTGCGTCACCTTTCGGTTTTTTATTCATATTTTGTGCATGTGGATTCACGTTAGTGGCTAAATGCCATGCGCAGTATGAAGGTGACGTTGACTTCTCTAAAGGTTCATTTTCCACCGCGTTCTTACTTGCGTTGTTAAATCTGTTTCCTTATCCTTCTACTGGGTTGTTTCTATAATGTTGTGAGTCTCTCCATTTAAGTTTGTATTTAATGCAGATGTGGCGAAGGATTTTCAAGGAATGCATAGCAATACACAACAATAAAAAATGTGGGTATATGAAATAGTGAAAATAACAGGTCTTACTTGTTTTATAAAACTATGCTTATTTATTGTCATCTGGTTTGTACTAGATCCATTAATTTTTGTAATTGAGTTACGTATTTCAGTCTGAAAAACATGATACATATTTTTCAAACAAATACTGAATACAAACGTTTAATATACCTACAAGGAATCTAAGCATTTCTAACAGACAATTCTAAAATTTAACTATTAGAGAACGTTACAATTTTAAAGCTCTGACTAAACATGTTGCTCAAAGTGTATGATCTGCATGTGTGTATACCCCAGTTTCAAAGTAAAGTATTAAACTGACTTAGACCTTATGCCTGGATTGTGGATGTGTGGATTCACACATGGGTATGAGCATTGTAGTATCAAATACGAGGGTAATCCGGAAACTCGCAGACGTTTTGAAATAAACAATTAACAAAATGCAAATATTAACGTTTATTATTTACATTTGTAAGGTACAATCTTAAGCTATTTTTCTACATAATCGCTATTCAAATTGAGGCATTTATCATACCGTGGCACAAGTTTTTCAATACCCTCTCTGTAGAAATCTGCCGTCTGTGACTTCAACCACTGGTTTACACCTGCATGCAGTTCAGCGTCAGTATCAAAGCGTTGTTTACCGAGCCATTTCTTCATCCCTGGGAAGAAGTCGCTCGGCGCCAAATCCGGGCTGTATGGTGGATGATCAAACACCTCCCATCCAAAACCATCCAAGAGTGTTCGGGTACGATTGGTCGTGTGTGGGCGTGCATTGTCGTGAAGAAACAACACCTTGGTGTTAAGTTTTCCCCGAAGTTTATTTTGTATGGCACGCCTTAACTTTCTTAGTGTTTCACAATACCTCTCTGAGGTTATTGTTGTTCCACGTTCCAGAAACTCAACGAGAAGCACTCCCTTAGAGTCCCAAAACACAGTAGCCATGACCTTTCTTGCTGACAGCGTTTGCAAACACTTTCTTGGTTTCTTGGGAGAATGTGTGTGTCATTGATTTGCATTGACAGTTCATCAGTCACAAGGCTAGGCCTACCACTGTTATCCTCGTGAACATTGCTACGGCCATTTTTAAAATCAACGCACCATTGCCTGGCTCGGCTTTCACTCATTATTCCCTGCCCATAAACATCACAAAGTTGACGATAAATTTCAATTGGTTTGTTCTTTTTAGCCAACCACACTTCACAAGTTCTATTGCATCGCACATTTTAGCAACTCACAGAGAGCACAATATAGAAGGCACAGTCCTCCCGCTACCACAGCTGGATGCGTACTGAATGTAGGAACGTTCTGACACCAAGATGGCGGCTCTAGCCCTACACATCGCCACGATAGGCCAAAACGTCTTGGACTTTCTGGACTGCCCTCGTATATAAAGAGCGTACATCATTCATATTTAGTAAATAAGAGAAATACAGTCACTTATGGTTTAACACAGGCAATGATTTAATGAATATACAAATGTGGTTCAAGACGGATAATCACTTATAAGAGCTAAGTTTGCCACTAAGAAATCCTTCATAGAAAAAGGCATTTCTAACAGACAATTCTAAAATTTAACTATTAGAGAACGTTATAATTTTAAAGCTCTGACTAAACATGTTGCTCAAAGTGTATGATCTGCATGTGTGTATACCCCAGTTTCAAAGTAAAGTATTAAACTGACTTAGACCTTATGCCTGGATTGTGGATGTGTGGATTCACACATGGGTATGAGCATTGTAGTATCAAATACGAGGGTAATCCGGAAACAGATTGCATTTGATACAAAACAGAGATATTCTGCTTGAAAATTCATTTCTTGGCGAATTCCACTCTAGTTGTATATTTCGAAGGGATCAGGAAAAGCCACATTCGACACCAGGGTCACTAAAACCGCGGCCAGGCTTCGATTTATCAATTCCACTCATTATGCTTAACATGATATAAATGTCACCGTTAGTTTTAAAACCAAAGCTCTTGTGATTAATGGTTCTGACTTTAGGACTGTGTATCTATTAACGCGATGCTGCATTAAATAACCAGCTGCACAAATGGCTATGACTCACCAAATATGAGACAAACCAGGATTCTTTTGCTGTTCTATAGCTTTCTGTGTCGTTTACTTCTCTTTCCAGTCCACGGAGCTATCGTGACGTCATTCGGTGCCGCGAAGCCTCCCACTTCCCGTCTTTCGTACCAGTCTGCTGTATTTATGTTAACGTTACTTCTTATTTATACTAGTTTTATACATTTATAACGGTAGCTTTCTGTTCTAATATTTGTAGTGCTGATTTTTGGAATGCATATGTATACATAAAATAACACAAATTAATGAGACAATAAATAACTTTGGCATCTACATATATACTGGGACGATCGAATATAAATGAGACTTTCTTTTTAACGAAAAGAAAAGGTGCAGTACATGCTTGTGGATTTTAAGTCATCATAGTTAGGATATTTAAAAATCTCTATTTAGTCAAACTTTGTTTCAGTCCCGCTCTGCATTCAGTAGAACGAATAAACAAGACGTACAGTCGAGTGCATGGCATCGTGCCGATATAATTCAATGGTTTATGTTGGTAAGGAAATACTAAACTGCCTCTTCGACGCCAGATCCCACCCTTTACCTGGTTATAGCACTCTACGTAACGTTTGTCTTTCTCCCCACTTTCCCTTCGCTCCTGAGCCTGAAGCCGACCTGTGTTCATAGGTTAATGTTTGAGTACCAGAGTGACATCAAACCAATATGAGACGGGCCATCCAGGGGCTGGTGTGGACATCGCTACGAAGCTTGCATTCCAACCACTCAGGTGAGATGTTTACGTATTCCTATCCTTTCGCGCTCATCTAGTCCTGACCTACGTTCATGGGCGTGTGTGTCGAACATGTATTCAAACCAATAACAGATTGGCTCACCCAGGGCTGGTGTGGAACAGATGCGTTTCTACCAACATTAAATAAAGAATAACACTATAGGAAACCAGGTACAACAGCACGTCTCCGTACACTTGACTGTACACTTTTACATTGCACAAATCGTCGCTAACAAGCTTGTTATGAAAGAAGGGATAAGCAGCTGTACTATTAAGGGGATTATTATTTACACTGCTTATGATTGCCATCTAATTGTATGAATTCAAATAAAACCGCTAAGAATGAAAGTCGAAGACTAAGAAGAACTTACTAAAGTGGACTGTTATATCACAATGATTAAGTTTGTAGCAGGCATAAGCTGTGATATCTAAGAAGCCCGTAGTGACTGCTGGGAATATCAAAATAGCCCACTACAGACCCTCTCCTAAAATAAAACGTCACTTCCTGAACACCCTATATCCAGTTCCACAATAACCCTCGTATAACTATCCTACATTGGTTCAATAAAATAAGAATTGACCACTCAGCACTTTGAGATGATGCCCGGGTACAAGAGCTGGTGCAAAAAGTGGTTGCAGACATGACCATCTGGGAGAGCGAGATCGCGAAACTATTTAAGCGCTGAAAAACATGGGGGAACCATAAAGGAAGTTAATGTCCTTATATTCCGGCTTTATTATGCTGCAAAATATAAAGTCTCGTTTATATTTGATCACCCCTCGTGAAATCATTTATCACACAGGAAAGAGATTTGCATCATGAAAATAAGCCCCAGAGTAAGTAGAGTTTTATGTACGGAAAAGGCGCATGCTATGTTACACCAAACCTCTGAAACTTGCTTAGCCACGTATTCTTCGATATTAAAACCTAGAGCTTAACCTTGAAGTGTGCAATTAGCACATTTTTCTATCTTCTAGAAGTAAGTTATGTGTATTCATGGCCACGCATCTCTCCGATTCATATTCCTCGAAAATAAAAAAATCATAAAATGTGATGCAAACCTTTTTACCTTGTTATGCAACAAGTAAAAAGAGCATATTAAATAAAAAACACATACATAACGGAACTTACACTCATATACCAACTACATTCCAAAACTATATTGAAATATCCTTACGGCCAATATCCAAGTAGACCATTCCTGACAACCAACGAATACTTTATCAAAGCTTCACGTATTATGACTAACAGGTTCGGTTATAGTTCTTTTATTTAAAACCTTGTCTGTTGGCATGACTATACAGCATAGAATTATAGCTGCAGTGTATTTGCATGTTGATGGAGCATTTTGTATACAGTGTGCTTTAATGGCTCAGATCTTAACTGGGTGTTTCCAAGTGAAATGTTAAAATAGAACCAAATATTTGCTTAATGAGACCTTGATCAATTCTCATCTAAGCTGCCATTTCACTTGGTCAAGTGCTTTAACTTGTAAATTTGGTTGTTTCTCTAGCCCGCCACCGAAAGCGTTGCAAAATCGCTGACGCTGGCGGGCATGTCCCCATTTTTTCCGCCTACCAACAGGTCGCCTCCAGCGATGCTGAGTCCGACGAAGACTCTCCAGTGGCGTCACTACCTCAAAAGAAAACGACCGCAACTTCAGGTACGGGCAGTAAGACCAGTTCGCGGCGTTCTTCCACATCATCAGACCAGGCTCCTGCGGCGCATGTTAAGGCGACTAGGTCAGCAAGTTCAGATTCTACCACCTCCACCGAATCTTCAACAGCTGCAACAACAGGTGCCAGTACAACCACTCCCGCTTCCCCTCCAGCCTCCACTGGCACCTCTACCCCTCGCACACGTATATCCTCCACGGGCTCCGAAACTCCGGCAAAAAAACCTTTCCAGAGTCGTTTCCTTGCTAATCGACAACAGCAGCAGCAACAACAACAACAACAACAGCAACAACAGGCAGCAGAAAAAACTCCCGCAAAGGAGGAGGAAGAAGATGAGGACGAATCCGAAGAAAGTAGTTCAGAATCCGAAGAGACCGACTCTGAAGAGGAATCTGCTGACGATAAGAAGACTACAACAGAACCAGCGACGACTACATCCACTGCTGCACCAGCTAGCAGCAGATCAGCTCTGGATCGCACCGACGTCGGAGCTCTACTTGCAAGAAGCGCTCAGGCACGCGACACGGCCGAGCAAACCCGGCGCAACAGTAAAGATGATACCGCTACTAAGCCTAGTGCCTCTAGATATGACAGCAGCTACACATCTAGGTACGGCACGGCCAAGGACAGGGCCAATGAGGACACCAGCAGCCCACGAAGCTACGGTTACACCAGCCGTTTCCTCAACAAGTCCAAGAGTTCGGCTGCCGTATCTCCAGACGAGGAGGATTCCAGTGGTGGTCGCGGAAGCAAATATTCTTCCTCCAGGACCAGTACATCTGCCGCTGCCGAGGAAGACTCCAAGTATCCTAGTGGTCGCTCCAGGTTAGTACTGATATTTTCTGTCACATTTCAACTTATGTTTCTTTTGCTAGTTATTTGTACGCATGTGTTCCCTGAAGAGTGAAATTTTGTTCAACTAATGTTGTGCCCATATTTACCACAGCATCAATGAAATGTGACGATTTACTAAGTCATGGCAACATTTTTTCTACATAAATTTAAATGTGTATTATTTTAATGAAGCAATTGGATGAGACACTCCTTCAAGGAAAAGAAGTGTGTGTTAACCTTCGTCGCAAATGGTAATACTAAAGCATCCATTATACTCGTTGTATATTGTAATTCCATATCTATATTAAAATACCCTTTGCAGAATGTGCTTCCAAATGGTTTGGCAATTCAGGAGGCGTATTACTGCCTTATTAAGTATGGGTGAAGCAGAATGTTCTTCGCTCCTTCCTTCCTGATGTCGAGTAAATGTCGAGTAATTGATGGCCTCAGAGATTTCTTTGATTACGGTGTGGGCTATGTCAACATTCAGCTTAAAGCTGAGAAGTAAAGACTTACGCAGCTCAAGTTCAGAGTATGTAAATTCACGTTCGTTCTCGCCCGGAAGCTCTTCACAAATATGTATTTGTATTGCCATTAATTATTAGAGCATTATGTGTTCATAAATAAGCATATTTTGAAAATATGATAAAACACATTTGTCGGAAAAATATTTTTCTTTACTTAGGAAGTGTAACAGCAAAAGATATTTGTAATACATTAACAGTTTTGAAGGACGTGATTTATATCTTGGAAATATACCGCTACACACGTCTTATTACTTTCCTTTCCTACTGTCCCACAAATGAAGATGAAATACAATAATGGGAATTTAATAATTATTCAGCTTGAATGGATCAATAGGTGCCACTTTGCACTTACTTTTTGCTGTTTAACACTCGCTCTAGCTACATACTGTACCAAGGAAGTGGACATTGTCAATACATAAAATTAGATTTGGGAACGAAAATTTAAGAAGGAAACGTTCCAGGTATAAGTTTATCAATAATGAGAGCTGAGGAAAATCTGGCTAAATGTCAACAGGGAGAACGTTCCTGGAGGGTTTTGAACGGCGGATCTCCCGTTCAGAGTCCATTCTTTAACAACCTTG
This sequence comes from Deroplatys truncata, assembly GCA_030765065.1. Classification (NCBI taxonomy): domain Eukaryota; kingdom Metazoa; phylum Arthropoda; class Insecta; order Mantodea; family Mantidae; genus Deroplatys; species Deroplatys truncata. The sequence continues at coordinate 210,194,807 of CM060978.1, read as the reverse complement.
GCCAACCGTTTCCGTTTTCAGCTGAATGAGATTGGCTTCTCTACTTATACGAACGACGAATATGTATTACCAACAATGTTTGTAAGAAAAACTATTAGGTGTTTTTATATGCAAGGTGGACCATTTAACTTGAGGCTGTACAATGTCTCCAAAACTAAGCGTTGTAGAAGGAAATGTCTTTAATAAAAGTTGCTTGGTATTATGGGAGAAAGTAAATGTCATTAATCGTCTTTTGTTTGGAGGACGTTATGATGGTCATTTTAGGGTCAATTAATTTTTTTAAATGGAAACCTATCCTTTGTAAGTTGTTTTCTCATTAAAATGGTTTATAAAATGCTATCTATTTTGTAATGAGCAACAAGGAAACAAAATAAAAATGTTGGTTCACAGTTATGAAACGTAACTTGACCCCGAAATGATCATCCATGAATGGTTCAACCACTCATTGTGCTCTCGTACTCAGCCACTCAGAATTTTCGTTGTTATTTACGTTGGTGTAAGAACAAATGCAAAAAAATTTATACAAATACTGTTTAGTTTCTTATGAGGAATGAGAAAACTATAAAAAGGTAGGTTTCCATTTTAAAGAATTAAATTTTCCTTAAAATGACCATTACAACGCCCTCCAAATAAAACACGACTAACGGCATTTACTTTCCCCTATAATATCAAGCAACTTTTATTCAAGGCATTTCTTTCTACAACACCTAGTTCTGGAGATATTGTACAGTCTCAACTTAAATAGTCCACCCTGCATATTCCGGATGGAAGGAAAGTCAATAATTAATTTAAACCAACTATAAATCTCATTATTTGAAACATATTTTGTATCTTTCATTTTTGTATGAGCATTTTCTGCGGAGATCTTTTAGGTTTCTCGAGAACATAAAACGCACACGCTGACAAAGTTTCAGTAGCAGGTGACTGGTAGCTGGGAGCGTGGGTTGTGCGCTCCCTTTCAAAACCAGAAGTAGGTCAACGCGTAAACAGGTTTCACCTTCGCTGTATGGCACGTGAATCATGAGTGTTTGTACCTTCTAATAATTGCATCTGCATCTTCCAATGACACATTTTGTAACCTACACCCAGAATCTACGGACGATCAGCTTGTTCAACATTAAACTTAAATACGTTAAACCAAACCACCTTTCTGATATGTAAACACAAAAAATCACACAGTACTTTGAACATGAATATCAACAGAATAAACAATAAACCAAATGATTCAAACGATTGACAGATATTGTACAAAATGTCCACCATTTGCGCACCTACAAGCTTCACACTTTAGTAACCAATTACGTCTTACTCCATACCTGGTTCAGCGAGAGTTGATATGTACATATCCTTCTGCGTATAAGTGGAAAGAAGAAGATGGAGGAAAGTACACTACTGGTGCACATTTGGGATTGCATCACAGACGTTGCTTTATGTGCAGGACTTGGAGATTACATGCTTAATGAATATTTGTTCTTTTTTAATACGCTACTTTGTAGATCATACTAACATATTACTGGAGGCGAATAATGATAATAGTACCTTTACGCTTTTACATTATTCCGATTCCGGCAGCGGCTCTATTCCTTCCAGATCACATTCGGACCATCCTCTGAATCATTCCCTGCGGTATTAATGACCAGACGGTTCACTACGCTGTCTGTTAAACCACTCAGTTCCGCCACCTTTGTTTCGTAAATATTTACGACGCCACACAACAATATATTCTCTGTCAATAATCATTTCCGTTTTTTTCTTGTTCACAAAATCAAAGTCAATCTGCTTCATCATTAAATAAAACGAAGTTCTTTAACCACGTCTAAGAGTTACCCACCAACAGATCCGTTGCAATATGACCGTGTAGTTAAATCGACATAAAATAAATAGAGTAACATTAATAATAACTTGAACTAATACCATTACTATCCATACCGTGACTGAATTGCAATAATTTATTGGTATGCGAAAACGGGCTCGTTCTTACCTGAAAATGACCCAAGTAATGCCTGTCCCGCCTGGAGAGAGGTGGGGAATTGCATAACACAATGGACAATATATAATACAATATCCTCCCTCACCCGCAGAGGCTGTGGTATTTCTCAGAAACAGATATTTGCATCACTAAATAAAGGTTTTATGGAATAGCTCTAACTAACCCAGCTATATGCAACCATTTTAGGTATATAAATAACAGTCAATAACCCCCCCCCCAAAAAGCTTAAACTGAGTTTTGGGAACTAGGTGTAAACAGGAAGAATACGACACCTGTACTTTAGACAAGAACAGTGCATTTGTTTGCATTGCAACTCAACTCCCGCTGATCAAGCTATAACAAAGACACTTTCATTGCTGCGTATTTCCTCCGCAGACAGATGAATTCGTTGTCTCAAAGGTTCGACGTCAGTAATCAATGCTTTGTAGATGCCACTTTTCATATCCCCCAGAAGAACAAGTCCAGAGGATTCAAGTCCGGCAGGCCATACACTAACAACATAACAAGGTACCAACGATTTGAAACGGCTGGCATCTCGTATACCTTGTGCTGTACGTATAATTCTCCACTAAACACACCTCGAGTTCTTTTATCACTAAACCTATGAGTTTCAATGCGTAGTACGATGTAACTCTAATAATGACTCAACCTCTAGTGGAGCTGAGATGAAGGCATTACTTCAATCCTATACGTCCAATAGCTACAAAGTTATACCTGTCATTTCGCCAAAACATTACACGAACCTTTCGTCCTGTTTGTTTGAATTAAGTGTCGTGTGGCAACCAAAATCGCCTAATCCTCTACCTTTCAGTTCAGATATGCTGTTTTGCTTACGACCTGTTTTCACCCTCGTCTACCTTGATCTAGCAACGTTGCCTATGCCTCCAACTACATTGTCTCCCTCGGAAAATTATTGACTATTCCTGTATAATTTCACATGGTTACTACTGAAACTAGATCAGAAATACGTTACTCTACCCAATCAACAAGTAACAAACTATTATCTTTATACATTCTCGTGGAATGAACCATGTACTTTGAAAAACAACTGACTTGTTACTTTCTCTACTACGTATAGTAAATAGGGGCAGAATTGTATTCCACCCAAAAATTCGATACCAAGATTTCACCGGAAATATATGTTTTGAGGCCCCCTGAATCCAAAAAAGAAATTTTGGAAACATGTCGTGTGTGTCTGTGTGTGTGTGTCTGTCTGTGAACAGCTTAACTCAGAAACGAACAGTCGGATAAACACCAAACGTGGTATTTAGGTTCAGTATCTTCCAGAGATACGACACGAAGATTTTCAAGAAAATCCCCCACCCCAGATTACCCTTTACATGGAACATTTTTCAAAAATTTTAATTTTCTCAGAAATGGCTCTAACATATATTTAAGATACTTTCATGACAAATAAAATGTATATCTTGAATTTTCTGGGAATGTGTATTCTCCATTGTGAACTACTTTTGCATAACTGGTAAACCATAAGACATAGACAAAATTTTACTACACAAAAAATGTAGATCGCGTTAAAATACACAAGTTATGTCATATACTTTTTTTATTGAGTGAACCATTTTCGAGATATTGCTTGTTATTCCCTTAAATTTTCCAATACTTATACTGTGTCTCAAATGGGAATTAGTTATTAATTTTTTTATGTCCTGGACATGCAAAGAGAATGGAATACTCCACATAGCAACCATCGCTTAAAAGATTTGACTATCGCTTAAAGCCCACCATATTCCCCTTGGACCTACAAAAAAATTAGCAATAAGATTAATACCTCGATATCTCGATTAACATGAAGCATATGGAGAATAAGCGTTTGTAAAAATAGTTTGTACAAGAGTAGAGAAAGTCATGTGAGTGTAACACATCGGATTTTTTTACAAATCAGTTTTTCAGATCAACAAAATGGCTTGTCACAGAAGAAAATCTGTTATACTTGTTTGTAATACCCCTGTGAGGTACATATTAAAAGGAATGTAATAAGTTCCCTTCCACCCTGTATAATATATATATATACACGCTGTATATACATACATAGACCCTTTCAACCACTTAAAGATACACAATATATAACACTGTTTTAGCGCAGTGTTTAAAGTTAAAGTAAACTTGTTAAAGTAAAATTACACATTCTCGTGGAAATATAAGTGATCTTTGAATTGTGTACATATATCTTTACCGTTTTTGCCTTCTGTTGCTTTGTATATTCATCGCTTTATTGTATTTCTTTTTCCAGTCCGCCACATAACATTTTCTCCCCATGTTTTAAAGTTATCTATTGCATATAAATATATTGTTAGCTGCAATTAGATCACAGATTCAACCAGTGATTGTTTTAGTGTAACGTAAGGTGAGCCTTATGATAAGTGATTTTGAGGCAATGTATCTACAAGAATCCAAAAATACACAGTTTTCTTCCGATTGCTTTGAATTTTTTACCGTAAACTCAGAACTGGAAACATATAGCGCACACTAAATTTTAACGAGATATGTCAAACCGTTTAGATATTAATTTTTTATTAACAACTAATGATTTTATATGGTCATATGAAATGCTCATTGGACTCTACGGTTTATCGTTTCAGTAGCAAATTTTTAATTTTAACTTAGTATACACATCACAAAGAAATTTTTGAGCAGGCATTTCTCGATTTTAATTAGTGTAAGAAACATAAATTGTATAAATGTTATTGAATTTTTAAACTTCTTCAGTGTGAGCTTTGGAAAGCGATTAATTTTGGTTGAACAATTTAATGTACTTTAATTAGTGCACAAAAACTTTCAAATCTGCAATTCCTTAAGCTTTTCTGAAAATTTCAGGGTAATAAGTTATAAATTGTGGTCTATAAGCATTTTTAATCGTGAAAAATGATGGGAAAAATCTGAAGTGTTACACTCACATGACTTTCTCTACTCTTGAACAAAGTATTTTTACAAACTCTTATTCTCCATCTATTTCATATTAATCGAGACAAACATTTGCAGAAACGATATTTTGACATGCAAATTTTACACATAGCGACCAGTTCTAAAAATATTTGACTATCGCTTACGGCGTAATATGTTCCCCTTGTTTTGTATTTGGAAGGGCAATATAGAAATATGCCTTTAAGCATCGACATATATCTTAATAGCTGGTTGCTAGGTGCAGTACCATTCTCTTTGCCACAGATTAATACTCTTTGCATATCCAAAACAAAAAAATTAATAACGAATTCCCATTTGAGAAAATAAATATTGAACAATTTAAGGGAATAACAAGCAATATCTTGAAAATGATTCACTCAACAACAAAAATGAATATGACATAAATTGTGTATTTTAACGCGAGCTACATTGTTTGTGTAGTAAAATTTTATCTATCTCTTATGGTTTACCAGTTATGCAAAAGTCGTTCATAATGAACACTTTTGGAGACATTCCCAGAAAATTCAAGATATGCATTTTATTTGTCATGAAAATATCTTAAACATATGATACTTTAATCAAAATCGTTAGAGCCATTTTTGAGAAAATTAAAATTTTCGAAAAAGTTCCGTGTAAAGGGTAATCTTTAAAACCTTCGTGTCGCATCTCTGGAAGATACTGAACCTAAATACCAAGTTTGGTGTTTATCCGACTGTTCGTTTCTGAGTTATGCTGTTCACAGACATACACACACACAGACACACACGGACATGTTTCCAAAAATGCTTTTTGTGGATTCAGGGTGTCTCAAAACATATATTTCCGGTGAAATCTCGGTATCGAATTTTTGGGTGGAATGCAATACTTCCCCTACTTACTATATGTAGTAGAGAAAGTTATTAAGAAAAATGGAGTTTGAAGTTCAACGCGGTGTTTTGCTTAAATGGTAGAAGACCAATGAATAGCCATTTATTGTTTTAAAATTGTTGCTGTTAAAAAACCAATTTTGTAGCATGAAAGTACAAGTTATAAATATAATAAAATGCAAAAAATAAACAATCACAAATTGAAAGGCTTCACATTTACTATTACTTCACAGATACATTGCCTTAACTTGTAACAAAGGTAAATCATTTAATAACAAAGAAGATTTTCAAGAATAAATATACATGACTAGCTACATTGATCTGAACCTGTAGCATAGCTGTATAAAGAAAGAATATTTTGTAACAGCATGTTTAAAGCATGAAGTAGGGAGGAATAAGAATTTAAATTTGACATTACCTGATATTTCAGTTGACCGCAGGGTTCCGTTTCCATTTCTGTTTTGATCACTATTTTTTGGTTCATGCTTCTGTCTCCATCTGATATCGTTTAGATGATTGTATAAAGGATTTATTATTCTCCTGCTTTTCTTACAGGTATGCTGCACTTAAGGATCGCCGTTCGCGGCTTGCCCGCAGTAGGAGTTCCCACAACTTCGGGGGTGCGGATGATGACGAGGACGATAGACCGACATCGCCGACATCGAACATGCCGTCTTCCTACCTGGCATCGCGATATGGCCCTGGATCGTCTTCCACAACTTCGGCAACTGGCTCAGGTACCACCAGCAATGACCTGGCAAGGAGTCGCTCCACACACGCACTTAAGACTTCTTCTCCAGACCGCACAGTATCATCATCGGCAGGTAGGTTGCACTAAACAATCATGTAAACTAAGTCGACCCGGCCTTAGAACCGGACTTGATGTATACAAAACATTTTTTACCCCTCCAAGTTAATCTCGTGATCGTATAAGCTGTGAGGAGCACACAAACAAATGCCACGTGGACTCATGGCTCGTGTATTATAATGCATAAGAACCCTGGACTATTCGAATAGTAATGATAGTAATAACAAACACCCAAATAAAAGCTGAATTGAAATTAAATACAGGTAGCTTAAACAAAAACTCACGCTAACCTGTAGTTGCATCCCAATCAGGAAGAGGTGTCACCATCATATCATATCCTCCCTCTCAATAGGTATGATCACTGTATTCCTCTTCAAAAACCTAAAACCAATTTCTAGCAATAATTTATGAAAGATGAATTGCTTAAAAGAAGGCAAAGTAGAATCACTGGTTACTGAATTTAATACGTTGTGTAATGTTGGCGTTCGATATTAAGGCGACAAGGTGCTCTGAAATGGTCTAAAATCACATTTTTTGTCTTCGGCATTAATAAAATCTCTATTATTTCCAGTTTCAGAAAATATATACTTTTGAGGGTTAAGAGGTTTTTAAGACATTTAAATACCATTTAAATGCTAGTCTGCATTCCTTTAAAGCTGTCATGTAACGCCCCCTTTTAGAACATTTTTGTATCTTTCAACAACGAACGACTATATCATGCCCAGCGAGCAGTTCAACAATTAATAAAAGAGGCTAGGACCAAGAGAATGATTATGACCCTGGAATGTGCTGAAGTGTGTCAGAATTTTAATGTTCAAACTTTAAATTCAGTTTTCTTAAAACAACATTTTTGGATACTTATGTACCCTTTTCTCAGAAAGTATGAAAAGTAGAGAGCTGAAATTTTCAGTACATGTACATAACCCATGGCTAAACTTTCTGAACCACAATCATAATTTTATAATGTATATTAGTGATATTAAGAAAGCAACAACATTGCAAATTTTCTACATTTTTACTTTTTTAAACTTGCAAATATTTTTTTTAATTTCTAGTGAACTGATATACATAACTAAAAAATTAAGGTTCAGAAGGTAATTGATTATACTAAGAACAAGCATACAAACGAGTGATTCTGTATTGCAAGTAGTATTTGAGAAAAAGGTACATGAATTTATATGTTTTAAGAGTAAATTTTATTATTTTTCTGCTGAATGAAATATATTTTATGGACTCAAATACCTAAGCTATCAATGCAAACAGCCACTTGAAATAATTGTCATTATTTATAGAATTATTCATAAAAATTTCAGATAAAGCATTGAGAACTTTAAGAGCAGTGGTAATTTAACACACTTAAGGTGTAATTTCCATGTGTTCAGACCACCTGTCCCCTTAAAGAAAACTGGTGCACTTTCCCACGAATAGAACTTTTGGTAGCCATCTGCGTCTCTAATTCTGGCTTATTTCCTTTTCTTCCTTGATGTTTGCAACGCTGCCGTTTTCTTTAGTTCTTTACATGCACATCCAACGCTCCACTCGAAAACACCAGTATAATCCAAAGGTAGTTTCACAATGCTATTCACGACAGCGGGATTCTGCTGCATTAGTCTGTTAAAAACAGCCAACACAATTCGCTTCGCGCCGTATTGCTCACTATATCACCTTTATTGCCACTTGGCAATATCGTATGAATACAGAAGAGGAGTGAATGACTCCACACAGAATTAAACGAAAGCCACAACATATTTTAGTTTTACTGTTCGCATTAATCAAAAGAATCGAACTATATTTGATTTACATACTTCTTGAAACCCCCAGATAATCGCACATATTTGAACTACTATAATTATGTTATGGTGTGTTTTGTTTTTCTGCGCATCGGGCTGGTTAATGATGCCATGTGTTTACATCAAGTTGGGTTCTAAGAATGGGGCGATAATAGCTGCACATCAAACTTAGTATACCTTAAATAGCAAACAAAAACTTCTGAAAAGCCTACGGTGTGGCTGGTACTCAGTGAATATCCAAGTAAATATACATTGTACATACACAAGCTATCACAAGTAGATAGAACTGCACATTGCAATTCACAGTCGCCTCACTCCTTATGCGGTAACTACAAACAATGGTAAGGGTAGAGAATAGTCCTTTGTTTGTGAGGCAACTTCAGCTGAATACTCGAAGGTAATGGATGGTGGATAGAATACTGAATGTTTTTCTGTTTTACCTTTAGTATTACAACATTTGAAAAGTTCTGATTATGTTTGTCTGAATTACCAAATACACTAGTCTGCATGATATCGGATGACTGAAAATTAATAAGTGATTTTGACTCACATTTTATGCTGATTTCAGAACTGCTTTTAGTTTTTTTCCATGACGTACAGTTTTCTCACAATTTCACTTCAAAAATATAGAGATATATAGATATTGCTTCCGCCACTACACATAAAATTGGGCTTCATTTTTAAGGGCTCTACCACAGGATGGACCCTTCTTCAAATACCTTTCCAAGAAATTTCCCTTCATTACACAAGACAAATTAAAGGCTGGAATTTTTGTTGGTCCTCAAATAAATAAATTGATGAAGGATGAAGATTTTGAGAAGACAATGAATGAGAGAGAAATAGAAGCATGGGCCGCCTTCCGATTAGTTACTGAAAACGTCTAATTACAAGGCCATTGTCGAAACAATGATGGGAAATTTCAAGAAGATGGTTGTAAATTGAGTGTAAAGGTGCATTTTCTGCATTCACATATCGAACACTTTCCAGAAAATCTGGAACATTATAGTCAAGAGCAGAGTGAACGTTTTCACCAAGATATTAAGGAAATGGAGAGGAGGTACCAGGGGAGACGGAACGAAACTATGATGGCCTACTACTGTTGGATGTTGAGGAGGGACAGACATCTTCAATGATCTACAAGGAAGTCAAAGAAGAGAAAGTTTGAAAAAAATTAGATGAAACACTCTGGCTTCTTGTTTTGTTAAAATGTAGTCATTAAATAAATTAGGGGAGTTCTTGAGAGTATTCTTAAAATGTTTCTTGAATAAAAACTTACCTTGTGCGAAATGGTATTTGAATACTTTTCCACGCTCATTAGTAAAATTGTCAAAACATTATTATTTTGTGTAAAAACCTGACGTGATAGAAAAAAATGGAAGTTATTTCTGGAATAAGCATAAAAATTGTATTCAAGAACACCTACTTTTAAGAAATCATCTGATAAAAAGTTTGAAAATGCAGACTAGTGATGTCATCAAATAAGCTTACAGCCTAGCAACGATTATTTCTTTTTTCTTTTGCAACATTAAGTACGCAAGTTATATCAGCTTTTGTTTCCTAAAACCTAATGTGCTATTGTTGAATTTGATTTACAGAAAGGAAATGTGTATTTGCGGATATTATAAATTGATGTCAGAAAGATTATTCCTTCATAGAACATAACGCATATTTTATACTTACCAAACCTTTAGTATAAAGCAATATATTATGTTGAGAAAATTACAGGCATAGTGCACTCCCATAAATATAAGGTTGTAACTCTTAGATTAGATTAGATTGTATTCTGTGAGTTCACTAGCAGCCATAAAGGCTTGTGAACATAGAACATGTCAAGAAAATGTACAAAAATTACATATAAACATAAATATTACACATAATATAGAACATTTGAAATAAAATAGACACATACTATATGCGTTTCAAGGAAATGTACAATAAAGTTACATATATACATAAATATTACATAGTATACAGAACATATAAAATAAAGACATATTATATACAAAATGAAACAAATCAAGTGTAATTTTGTACAGAGTTGAATACCTCCTTACTGTTATAAGGTTAACATACGTATAGGCAAGAACAGTTATTTTAACATTCACTAGGATTTTACCTTTGTTCGTCTGATCATTTTGTTCTATTTGATTTGTAAAGCATAGCATTTACTGTCAGTTCTTAATATACATACATTTAAATAGCTTCATTAATTCTAGAGCAGGCATCAAATATGACTGGCAATTGTCATTAATATTTACTAATACTACTTACAGAGCTATATAAGTATTATCATCAGGATAATTTGTCATTCAGATAATCTTTTACAGAATAATATGCTTTTGAGCATAGGTACTCTTTAACAGCAGTTTTAAAGACATTGAAATTGTCAACTTTTCTCTTAAGATCATTAGGGAGAGTATTAAATATTTTTATGGTCTCGTAATATACACCTTTCTGGAGGCAAGAAAGCTTTGCACTGGGATGATGGATGTTACCCTTTTGTCTAGTGTTTATCTCATGAATTTCCATGTTTGTAATAAATGTGGTTCGATTGCATACATAGAATTTTAAGATTGAAAATATATACATGGAAGGTAGGGTTAATATCTTCAGTCTTCTAAAAAGATGTTTGCATGAGTGTCTGCTATGAGTGCCGGAAATGATTCTTATAACCTTCTTTTGCATGAGGAATATTCTTTTACTTTCTACCGAATTTCCCCAAAATAATATTCCATATTCAATGATAGCGTTAAAATATGCATAGTATACTAATTTAAGTGTATCTATAGAACTGACATTTACCAATGCTCGGATAGCATAACATGCAGAACTGAGTTTGGGTATGATATACGTAATGTGAACTTTCCAATCTAAATATCTGTCTACTTGGAGGCCCAGAAATTTTATGTTGTCTATTTGTTCTAGTGACATGTCATTAATCCCAATTTCTATTGGAGTGTGTAGTGATCGATGGGTTATAAAATTAACAACTTTTGTTTTGTCTAGATTTACAGATAATTTATTAGTTCCAGAAGAATACCTTGGTTCATTGAAATACATGGCTGACATTTTTTATTTTCGAAAGCACTCAAAAATGTAACTGAAGGCAAGAGATTGCTCTCAACTCTCACACCGATTCAGAGTACTTCAAGTCATAGACATTAATTTTTTTTAAGTTTGTAAAAGGAATGGTCTTCATAACCAATGACAGCGGTGTTCTTCAATAATACAGTCCCAGGAAAACTATAAGAAACGTTTTTGAATAGCATCCATTAGGTGTGTTACTTTACGATACTTCGGTACTAGGCGAGCTTGAAATTAAAATATGAGTATGAAATTCTTTTTCATTATTGATAAATGGTTGTCAGGGTAGTTTAGGAAATAATGTGCCTGAAATTTAGCACCTATCTTTCAGCTGCATATCTGAACTGTTGTCTAATGATTTTGACACACTCCGTAAACGTTACCACATCTAGAATTTAGGCACTTTACTAAGAATCATACATTTGTGTTTGGTTTTTCAATTTAGAATCCACAATGACAAAAATACTAATTGCCTTCTGAGTTCAAAGTCAGCGTGTTTATTTGCAAAACTTTTAGTGTACACTTTGAGCTACAGAAGCTACAGAATTTAACATTTCGCAAGCTGAATTATTCCAAGGAGTATTAAAAGCCTTGCGCTGTTGAGCTTGAGTTTTGACATGATACACTTTCGCGTACTCGCCAAAGAGAAAGAAATAGGGCAAAATTTATTGGCCGCCATTTTACAATGTTGGGCCTAATAAACTAATTGGCTGATTAGAGCAATAGTGAGTTCACGCTTCTTCCCTGAAGCATTTTAATTTAGCTCCAGATTTCGATCAGAAAATTCGACTAAGTGAAAATTTTAGGCTTAGAGAGAAAAATATATTTGCTGTAGAGCTTGCAGCAGCTTTATTAAAACTATGATCTGATAAACCACTAATTCTAAATAAACTAGTAGATTTAGCAGAAACTCATTTCTTACTCGAAGTTCTTCATCAGTTTACATCAGCGGACCGGAATTTCAATAATTGTTTACATGTATATTTTTAAATTAATATTTGCACAGTGCCAAACCCAGATGCGACAACTCCTTGACCGCTCTAGTGCCATACGTTTGGTTTATGGCCGAGCTACAGATCGCGTATATGTGTAGCTCGTTAATACTGCAGTGACCTTTGTATGTTCAACTGCCCTAGTGCCCTACCAGCGGTTTTGAGGGTTTTTTATTATTTTTTTTATTTATGGACGCTCTTTAACTACTATGGTCCTTAGCGTCCCATTCTATATTGGGCGTGAAAGACCAGTAATTTTGCTCAGAGGCCTCTTTATCAGGCTTGACACGGGATCACTGGCCCTTCCGAAGGAAGCCATTCTAAGGATTTTTACGCCCGAAAAAATCCATCGCCCTCCACCAGGTTTGAACCCGCGACCTTGGGAACTAGAGGCTAGCATTGGTACCACTACTCCACGGAGGACGACACCACTAGCGGTGAATGACCCGCTCAAGGCTACGTTTATCAGCTGTGTTATACTATGTCAGTATCGCCTTCTGTTCGAGCTGTAAAGACTAGTTTGTTCATTGTACATCTCAAAAGTGAATGTTTATTTTGTGTTGAGTGTAAAATACATTGGATTACTCTTATTATTCCACTGAAATACTTACCGAAAAATGCATGCTTGGACCAAGAATGTTTATGTAGATACATAGTAAAACTGGAATCATGTAGACAGGTGTTTAGACATTTTCAGGAGAACTTTCTTGGTACTCGATTCCAGGTTAGATGTATGGTTAATAAGTTTAGGATCCGACTTTGTGGTGTGGGGGTAGCGTATTTGCCTCACATTCAAGAGGTCCCGAGTTCGAATCTCGGTTAGAGTGAGTTACCCGGATAAGGTTTCTTCCGAGATTTTCCCTTATCCTGAAATGACAAATCTCGGGTAACTTTAAACTCCATGGACCTCGGGCTCATCTGAAAATCATTTCACCCATTTCATTCATCTTCCAATATGACCTAACCGATTAAAGGACGCTAAACAAAAAAAATAAATAATTTAGGACAATGGCATAGCTAAACGTTGAACGTAAGAAGCGAAAAAGAAAATATATTCTGACAGAGGAAAAAAGTGATGAAATTGGCGCATCATTCGAACGCTCTCCAAAGAAGTGTCATAAACGTATTGCACAGCAAGTGGGTGTTTCAAACACCTATGTTCATAAGAGCTGCTAAACTTTTAAGATTGAAACACTGTAGTGGTTGTAGTTCACTCCTGGCATTCCTCGTGACGAGTGTCTCTGTACAGGTGAACACCACTTTCAACACAACTTATAACAAGATTGGTAATTATTATAGTGTATGTTTTTATCACTCGCGGGAGTTTTAGAGCGGAAAGCTCCACAGTGCAATATGCAGTGCGTGAATCACGCATACGCGTGATCCGTGGCCCGTCAAGGTAACGAACGCACTGCACTTATGCAAACATTCTGCATTCAGTAAAAGGAACTATTGTATGTAAACTAACATGATATATTCGTTTATCATTACATTCTCAAAGTTGTAAAGCTTAGACATAATAATTACTTTTAAATAGTTTCACCTTCAGCGATGACCATGGTTACACATCTATTGTCTATAAGTAAGAAAGTAATGCTCGCACTATCAACAGGTGGTAGCGGAGCAGCCGGCAGCGGAGGATCAGAGAAGGATGGTGCTGCTCTCAGTTCGTGGGCACGCTATCTCAAGAACAAGTACGGCAATAAGACGGGCGGCAAGGAGGGTCACGGTACAGGTTCCTCCACAGGATCGCCCTCATCCTCAGCTACGGCAGCGCGACGGTTATCCCTTGGCCTCCCTCTTCGTCACACCAACAGCGTCGAGAGTTCGGATGACGATCAAAAAAACCCGGGAGGCTCCCCCACTTCCCCTACAGCAGCTACGGCGGCGGCAGCAGCAGCGGCAGCAGGTAAGGCTCTCTGCTTCTATCACGTAAGCATGATTCTTACATACACACAGTATCGAAGTGAGAAATCAGATGAAGATACTCATACTCTGTCCAGTGTAACTAATCTACAGAATGTAAGCAGAGATATACATGGCAGTGACTCAAACGCAGCTGCAGGTAATATATACGAGGAAAGAAATATCAACTAATAAACTTATAAATAAAATTGACTATAGGCACAACTTATGAACTTTCAGGCTAAAACCATTAGCGAAAATCCCAAATAATTCATTGATTACAAATACTTTCATAAATATGACTGACGAGCCGTCAAAAATTTTTTGGAAAGAGAAGTTTTTCACTCTCGCGCACACCTTTGCTAACGATTTGAGCGTGAAGTAGTTTATCTTTACGTTATTATCTTAGCACAGCGCTTTGGGCATCAAACTTGAGGTAGTTGCAGCCCCACGTACGATAGAAAGTTTCCGATGGCCTTCGCCCCCACGTTTAAAAATAAACTTTGTAATTTGAATGTTTATTTAAATATTATATTTGTATGCCTCGGCTGCGTCAGTAGTAATTTGCAGAAACGCGTATCTCTTAGCAGGGAGTGGTGTGGCTAAAGAATGAAGGCTTACGTAAATTATAATTGTTTACTTCACTCTATTATTCCTTCTCACGATTAAATAACACTTCACTGATATATAATAACTGTAGAGCTGTGAGATTATTTATAAATTTCACTTTTTAACACGTAAACTTTATTTTTATTCACGTCGTAATGAAGTTTTATGTCGCACACTTAACCTGTACCGTATCAAAGTGCTCGGGAACGCTGCCTAGTAGTGTCTGGCTTCTACCGCGTAAATTCGTACATTTACTATTTTCAAGTCTTTGATTGGCTAATTTTACTCCATTAGAATACTTTTATTTAACTTAAGCTTTTTCTAGTTTTTGATTGGCTATTTATAAACTGTTTTAAATATTACATTATTGTGCCAAAGAATTACTAGTAGCATTATTAAACTTTCTAATTTATTGTTGTCTCAAGGTTACCTCATTATTACCTCATTGTTAGCAACTTTCGGCCTCTATTCTCACAGCTCCTACATTGTTAAATTACTTAATACATTCACATTATACATGTACATAATAATATAAACATAATACAATGACTGTTACATACATTTTACATATTATTACATGCACATATTGCTTTTAAGGCAGGCTGTTATTATATTTTATATTATATAATTAGACTGATATTATTTAAGTGTTAAAAATACTGCCTCAAGCGTTCAAACTTGCAAAAGGACCGGAGGAAAACCATATATCTAATTGAAAGTTTGCACTGTGTCTCACTGGGCAGCAATTCATGGCAGTGTGCTCTACGCTTTATTTGAGCAGGCAAGGCATTCCACCCAGTAATCGCAAGAATATAAGGCGGGTGGACATACTTATATATGCATGTGATTTACAACGCATAGAAGGGAAACGGTAGCAATATAGGGTTATAAGTCGAAAAGGAAAAAACAAATATATAGGACAGATAGTCTCAAAAGAGCGGAAATGTACATGCAAAAAGGAAGTATTTACGTTTCCTTTTCTGCGCTTCATAGTATTAATATTCCTTTCCTTTATGTAAACGTTTTCGAGGACATATCTGCCTTACGATTTCATGCTCAATGTGCTTTAGTACTATAACACAATCTATGGTTGGATGAACATAAGCCCAGCAATATCACAAACTATTAATATCAGATACATAATCCTAGAGATACCTCTATTAGAATAGAAATGGACTCAAATCCAGTAAAAATTGAAGAAAAAAATTTCGGCTTGCTCCATAGCTCAGTCGTTAGAGCGCCTACCTGGTGTGCGAGGGGTCCCGGGTTCGATTCCCGGAATGAGAGGGTGAGGAATTCTCTCTAGACAAGATTACTCCCCTATCCTCCCCAGAGTCTGGAAGTATGAATGTGTGTATGTGATCTAATGTATAAAACAAACAAAAAATACGAAAACAACGCTAATAATAACGGTATAAGAGTTAATACCATGGGCCATATGTTCTAAAAGTAAAACGCCGCCGATATGACCGCTGCAGTTAAAGGCAGGGTATAAATGGAGCAATAATTTATTTCTGTACTGTAGGTAAAAATGAGAGTTAGTGGTGCAGAATGTATGAAACACTTTCTTTAATCAAAATAAAAATGATATTAAATTATGTAGTTGCACATAGTTTTCATATACTTGATATACTCCTTGTCAGAGATTGGCGTTGCTGTAGGTTATAGTCACCATGGATATAATAAAATGTAAGTTACACAGACGTAACATGGCAAGTAACACTCCTATAACTTTAAAATAAGCAGTCAATTGTGTATGTCCAAGTCTGTTGATTAGTCCATCAGCAGATCATAATTTGGCTCTTAATGTAAAAACAACAAGTTATTTTAATGAAACTTTGGAAACGCAACGCATCTTTTTCATCCATCCTTATTTGTTTAAGGATTCACCACTACTTAAAAGAAATTACGCGTGCAAGGGCATTTTGTTTAAAGGGACACTAAAAGCTATCACATTTTTCGGAGAACCGCATACGAGTCGGCTTTTTATATAGGACTTCGATAAGCATCTGTGGACACATTTCTATTTGGTTGAATTTAATATAAATTGAAGGTCATGTTTATACGGAGAGTTCTATAAACTTTTACCAGTCTTTAGCAGTCAACATCTCGAAGACACATTAAAATCAGTACGAAATTAAGCCTGGTTTACGATATTTAAGCGAACCAGTATAGAAGTGAAGTTGGACTTTTGTGTTTACAAAATTAGAGAAACTAAATCAACTGATCTAAAATAGGTTTGGAATTGCATAAAATTAAGGATGTTTTATACGAAAGACTCCAAATTTTAGAGGAGTCTAACAGTATAAGTATGAAATTGCGTAAGTACATAAGCAATATTACCACTTCTTCCTCAACAAAACGAAGTACCTGTAGCTTAACGCTGTGCATACATTTGCATTCTTATTCCGTTTTCTAATTGACCAATATGTGCTGGCCCCTGCAGTATCAAAACACACCACCAAGGTTTTAATAAATACCTAATGAAATCCCCGTCAAAACCCTCTGACGATGTGTGATTCTGTTGTTCAGGTTTCGCAGTGGCAGCCGGTTCCTCCCCTAGGAGCCAGTACCTGCAGAAACGCCGTCAGCAGTTCAAAATCGGAAGTCGGGGGAGCGAGCCCGGATGCTTTACTTGGCCCCGTGGCATCGCCGTCGGGCCAGATAACTCCATCGTGGTGGCCGACAGCTCCAACCACCGTGTCCAGGTGTTTGATGCCAACGGAATTTTCGTCAAGGAATTTGGAAGTTACGGCAATGCCGAAGGGGAGTTCGACTGCCTGGCAGGAGTTGCTGTTAACAGGATTGGACAGTTCATCATTGCAGACCGTTATAACCATCGCATCCAGGTACGTGCTAATTTAGGAGCTCCAACCACTTACACAAACCAAGGTTCAAAGCAAATCCTAAAACGTTGTCTTCATTTGATTGTTGAATATCTTCTATCGGCCTGTGTCTGTATTTAAAATACTTAAAACACACAGCAAAGCATGTTTTGTTTACACAACAACAAAATCCAAGAATGCAACAAAATGAATTCACATACTACACGAGTTTTGAAACAATTATGAAATACAAAACCAGAATTATTCTAAACACATTCAATTGAAGCGGGTACACCATAGGAATAGTTTATTGAATAACAGAAGAATCAAACAATTAGTTTAGGGCAAAATGTTAACAGTGCAGCGTTCTCGAAGATAAGCTATTCGTGATTTTCTCCTGCAAGACAAACATCAAATACTTCATTTGGATACCTATCTTGGAACTCTATAGATAGAAGCCATTTGGTCTATAAAGGCATATCCAAAAAACATAGCTGCCAGTTTCAACTGAAAGCTCTCTAAATCGAAGCCAGAACCCCACAAAACATAGTATGTGTTGTAAATGGACATATCCACTTAAAGTGGAACGGGACTGCATTGCCGTATGATTCACTCCCAATGTGATCTTCAAGCAAACGGCCTATTCCAGGCAGGTAGTGCAGTGTTGTTTCCTCCTTTTAAATTGGTTATTTTCTGCTCGATTTCGGAGCCATGAAGTTAAAATTGACAACTAATGTTTTGCACATTGCTCTTCCTTGAAAATTACTTCTGAAATCGTAAGTACGAGGAATTTTCGGTCATGAAGGATTTGGTACTTCCCTTTTGATATTATAGGAAAGTTATAGGAGAGGGGCATTATCTTATAAAGAGAACCCAGCTCAGTCAACTCAGAAAGGAACATCTGATAGCATCAGAGAAGACAGACACAATATCTTACTCCAACCTAAATTCAGTTTTATTCAGAATGCTAGGACATCAGTAATTAATCAAGGAATAAGCAAGGAAAGGATTAAGGAATAAAAACATATATTACTGCAAACCTTAAGCATTTTATTTGCGATATTCAGATGCCTTCGGTTTTAATAGCTGAGGAGGCAGGCCACGTAGGAGCACAACTTGTGTTGGAGTCGAAGGCATTGAGGCTGAAGAGCCTTGTGTTGCAGCGTTTAAGTTGACAGAAAGTTGTTTTACTAGTTGAATCCTCAATGAAACACAGAAGACGCGGGCAGAAAGAGATGAGAATAGCAACACTTTGTGGTCTTCTTTAGAATAACATCGAAGATGCAGCCAATATTCCATATATCACACAATGCCACATGTTCAAGCAACACTGAAGCAAAGCTGAATTGAGCTTTGTACAAATACAGAGATTATAACATTCTGACATTTATTAAGCCCTATGGTTTAAGCAGCTCCACCATTCTTCTCATTTATTTTGTCTAGCTCAGAAATGCAGATTTCTCAACAGAAAAACAATATGGACATTACTGCTGTAAGGTAATCAAGAATGTGATACGAGTTAAAGGTAAGAAATGTGTACACAGACAACACTAGGTAAAATGCATGGTTTGTTTCCATGTTATTAACATGTGTTGCTGTGTTAAGTGTTCGCCTTAATATCGTGGCCTATATTGGTGTCAATAACCAAAAGATCTGGCTGTTGGACAACCTGTGCTGAACCAGGTGCGCTTTGGTTCAAGGCCTCCTACAGCTTAATTTGGCATTTTATATAAACTACAATAAGTGCAATGGAGCATTATTATCATGTAGCACACAATATTAAGTTGATAAATCTACCATATTACATCACAAAACAGCCCCCTTTCATTTCATGAGTTTCACCTTGAATCCCAACATTTAGAACTTAAGAGATAGATTAATTATTATCAATTAAATGAACTAATTGATTATAATTTTCTGCCTCAGTATGCAGGAAAGAGTCTCTAAATGTAATGTAACAATATATATGAATAATATTAAAACGTTATGCTTAGAAAATGAATTGTTACCTGAACCATACAGAGTAATAAGTTCAAGGAAATCTACAAGCCAACGATTATATCGTGGTAATAGATGTCATTTATGCGTTTATTTATTTACTTCCCGTTAATAAGATTGGCCTTTCGAACAAAGTTTAACAAAAACAAAACAAAGGAATTGCAAGTAAGAACATTAGAAAAAACAAAAATAATCACATAATAAGTATCAAGTTTTGGTCAATTATGAACAATAAAATAACACTCTTATGATTTAAGTCACGTTGTAAATATTATCATGGAGCCTCGTAGAGACGCTAGTGCAATACCATAAGGGTAGCGTTTTGAAAATCCAAGACAAAGCCAAAATCTGTGTACAAAAATGCATCGAAATAGTTCCTCTGTCATCTTACCGTAAGAAAATCGCTGTGTAATGTTTTTGTTATTTATGTGTTTATTTATATATGTACTTGTTTATTTATATATGTACTTGTCTATTTATTTTAAAAATTGACAGTATTCACATACATTAAATGCACGCGAGCGAAATGCAGTTTCATAATTCCCAAGTAGGTCAATAAATTAATGACTAACTCCATCGAATCCTCGTTGAAATAAATTTCTGATAGACCATCAACTATACAAATCAGATTTCTTAAAAAAAATAAGACAAATATACGAAAGTACACAAGTCTGAGTGTGAATTGTGTGCACTAAGATCCTTCTAAATGTCTCTAGGGCACGAGAACAAAAATTGAGCCTAATGTTCAATCACTGAGCGACGGCTGGAATGAGACAATGGTATTATCGCGAGACAAACCATTAGTGAGAGGACCATCTGTTCCATTTCAGCAGCTGTCAACTATTTATGACATAAGCTGAGACCAGGAGGGTATATGTAGTAAGACAGTAACAGAACGGAAAGTTGAACCATATATAAAGAATCTACCAGGTAACCAGGATATGAATCGCAGATCTGCGGCTTTCCGTGCCTATGCTCTACTGCTAAGACACCTGAATATGCACCGAACCCTGCTGATCTGATCCTTGTATCCCAGTAATCCTCCAAAGCGATCTCAATTATTCCTATACGTCGTACCTTACTAAGGACTTGCTATTCTGCATGGACTTTTAACTTCCATGTACTCTGAAGATAATGTATGTCTTATAATTGCCCTTCCGCATTGAAGTGGAAAATTGAAGCAGCTTTGAAACATTGAATTCTAGCATAGAATCATGTGTTCTTGAGCTTTTCGTGTCTACGCTCTACCGCTGAACTGCCGTGACCAGACAGCCGAACGCTTGCTAAATCTCCGTAGGATCAATCATACGCTTTATTATCTTTGCTAAGTAAGCAAGTGAGACTAAAATGATATTTTAAGTGGATGCCCAAAGCGGGAAAAAAGTTTGTATGTATTTGCATACTACTTTGAGTTTTTCTTTACAGAACGCGGTTCCTTAATGTTCAATGGGGCAACTGAATTCTGACGTATAGACACCTGATAAGAGGCCAATTTCGTCAACCAAGTTTCCGTCGATGTTTTGATATGTGTGTTCTCTCCGTTCCTTGTGAGATGTTAAACACCACATGTAAATGGAATCAAAAACTTGACTACTGGAAGTTTATATAAGTCACTGCTAAAACGCTCCCATGCGTAGCTATTTCATATCACTGGTGATCTATGCGCAGTTAACATCGAAATAATATATTTCTCAACATTTGGTAAATGTTAGTGTCACACGTCAGGTTAGTCAGACTATCACAAGCAGAAACAGTTTGCCTTCACGTTTGCAGCAGTGCTTGTGCAGTTCTTTTCCGGAAGTCTAATCAATGTCGTTCCTTTTAACCCCTAGACGGTGCACTTGTAACAATACGTCAGAACACAGGGGCCCTTGCCAATCTCTCTAACAGCCGGCCATTCGTCTACGTCACCCCTATCGGAGAACTCCGGAATATAGGCGTCAGAATGGAGCCGACGATAAACCCCCGTCTTCGGAAAGAATGTTATTCGGATACATTCGATTTCACAAAGTAATCTTCGGTGCTATAAACTGCATGTGTGCCTTCTAACAAGATGAGAAAGAACGCTCACTTGCGCACAACTTCCTTAAGCCTCGATTACATGGGGCGAATTTGTTCGCTCAGCGTATGGGCGAGTAGCAAATACATTACAGAGTAATCGAATAAGCTCGCAAAGAAGCATATTAACAATTAGCCTGAAATTTGGAATAATAAAAGAGGAGAATGCATCACTGCTTTCTCAGTGCATTAAACTCCAAAATAGAAGTTCTTATGGACGATATGGCAGTGAAGGAATTAAAAGCAACAGTTAAATATTATAACTTCCGGGAAATATGTAAATATGAGTGGAAAAAGTACCGTGACTACGTTGCTCTTTGGGATATCAAATAAGTGCTCCAAACTTTTGAAACTGCCAACTGTTGCCAAATAGTGTACAATATTTGCATCAAAATAGATTCATGCCGACAAGTGTGTCGGCAATTTATAGACAGATTCCTGGCACTGGACCTCCAAATAGAAGTACAGTTAGAAACTTTGTCAATATGTTTAAAGAAAAAAGTGCCGTCAGAAATTCCGGGAGTGTATGAATGCTGATGGACACCACTTTGAGCAATTACTGTAACAGGTTAGTGAAATAAAATGATTGTGTGTATGCCATACAGTAATGAAGGTTTATAAGCAGAATACTCGGGAAGTTACGCATCTAGAATGCCGCTGATTACCTCACATCCTACTGCCTGCACCCGCCGGCTTTCTCGGCTGAAACGTGACACGCACTCATGGAGGAAGTGACTAGCCTCTTCATTCTCATCAGTGACACAGAGAGCTTTTGATGATTAGGGAATCGAGTAACCAGTCACCAGTGAATAAAGTCGCGGAAAGTCCACTTTGGACGCTGAGAATTGGAGAGAGCGAGTTAACTCGGTGTACCCACAGCGAAATTGTACACCCACTACCAAATTCGTGAAGAACCTACGAATAGAGTCTACCTGTGTAATCGAGGATTTTATAGCATGCTATAATTGACGCACGTTATAATTGTAAATAAGTGTTAGCTAACAGACTTTTAAAACCCGGTGTTCCAATATTAAATGATTTAGTGTCGATGCATCATTCAAACGAACTGAAGAAGCCTACTCCTTAACGTCATTGTTCTTTATCCCTTAAGTGCACAGTGTAAGATAAATGCATTACGACCCATATGTTCTCTATAACTGTGGCAAATAAAAATTGTTATTACAAATGTACATGCCGGAATTCCTTGAACTTATTTCACTGTTTGTATCCTGGTAGGTATACAAAAATGTGTACAAATGGGTCTCCTTCGATTACTTCAGCTTTCCTAATCACTTATTCTTTAATCTGCTATATCGTCATTTTAGATGTTCTTTCAAACTCCCTAAATCCGAGTCCCTTAGATAAAAATGTAAAAAGATTCATTCTATTATAATTATCTGCCTATTACAACCCAGACTTTTCCCTTTTTTCCTCTTTACCCTTTTCTTCGCTTCTGCATTTGAATCATTTACCTAAATACTCCTCTATGGTCTGTTATACTCGTAGTCTTTTGACTCCGAAATTTTCCCATTCAGCATTCATTCTAGTTTATGTCTTAGAAACAGTTTCAGCCAGTAACCAAGCCAATTGTTTCGTCTTTCTAAATAGCTTCAGCTTCACCCTCTCTGTCTAAAACAGCATTGTTTATTTTAACTCTACATTCCATATCGTCTGGTCTTCTTCATACCCATATTTCAAGTGATTCCAAATTTTTCCGCTCTTATTCGCATTATCAAAGTTTCCCCACTACACAACGCCACATCAACACAGGGTATTTCACTTTCTTCTTTTCCATAGATATTTCATCAAGTATGCTCAAACATTTTATAGGTTTTAAGCAAACATGTTGCTTCTTATTTTCCACCCTTTACTGATAATTATGAAGTTCCGCATCCTATGCACAATTCTTATTTTAAATGCATCATAATACCGATGTTTTAAAATACAATCTGTGTTAGATATTCTAACTGCTGCCTTTATTTATTTTTAACAAATAATGAATAGTATTAAAATATATATAGTTATGAGAATTTTTCAGAGTTAGGATTCTATTCATATCCTTTAAATAGCTGTTATGTTTTAACGTTTGAAACAATGTTTGCGAAGGAGACCTTATTGAAAATGTTTATGTGCGTCGGACAAGAGAATGTTGCCGTTTACAGGTGATGGACCCGCAAGGTCGGTTCCTGAGAGCCTTTGGTAGCCAGGGTACTGCAGATGGACGCTTTAACTATCCATGGGGCATCACTACTGACGCCTTGGGCTTCATCTACGTCTGTGATAAGGAAAACCATCGTGTACAGGTAGGTAACAATACACACACATATAATATATATCTATACAGGGTGGACCATTTAAATTGAAACTACAATATCTCCAAAACTAAGCGTTCTAGAAAGAAATGTCTTTGGTAAAAGTTGCCTGGAGGAAAGTAAATGTCATTAGACGTGTTTTGTTTGGGGTACGTTATGATGGTCATTTTAGGGTCAACGGCAATGGAGATATTGTACAGTCTCAACTTAAATGGTCCATCCTGTATATATAAGCGCTAAAAATTTACCCATTAAGGAATGTAATTGACATCGAAGCAAAAATTTTGAAAACAAAAACCTTTTTTTACCAGTTTCACACTAAGTATTGTTTTAGTTTTGTTGTTTTTACCTTAGATGCATTTAAATGCCATAATGCGCGAATTTATATTTTTGTACATTATTGTCAAATACTATGAGCTAAACTTCTGTTCTCACTTTTTATGCATTTCTGCAGCACTTCAAACGTTACACATTAAGGAGCTTTTATTTACATTTTTTTAAACATTCTTTCTCTTAAAGTGTGTATTAGTCACACAATTGCTTAAATGAACTGTACGTTTGTAATCTCATCATGTAATTATTTTCATTAACCCCAAAAGTAGTCATATATGTAACATGACAGCTTTAAAAAAAGTAAAAAGGGATAGGTAAAACTGTAGTATTATTCGCTGTTTTACAAAAAAAACTGAAGTGACAGTCATTTAATTAATTAAATTATTTGTCATGAAAGCTATCATCAACTCTCGGAATGCTGAAGAACCATGACTGGATTCTATGAGCTTTCACACAAGGAACATTCATTCCAACATAACTGTAATCTTATTCTCTCGTATTCACGATAGATCATGACATTAATTTATTGGAAACAACTAGATTACAGTGCCATAATTTAATGTGTACACACCCGTAAATACCCTTCAGTTCGATGTCCTCTTTGTGCTCATCATATAGGATGACTGTTTTGCTATCATATTTAAACTTTTAATCTTCCTTTTCCGTATTATGTAGCCCTGAATTAGCTTATGTATCCTATATATACAATATGCCCTTGTCCGGTTATGCTTCTTGGATGTAAATTATGCAAGTATTCATTATGAATTCAAATGAAACCATTTATTGCATTGTATTATTATTTCTTCCTCGCTTTCAATAAAAGTAAGTTAATCGCAAAATTTTGATTTTAGACGCAATATATTACACAAAAAACCTAGAAAAAATAACAAAGTTTGAAATCAGTCTGGAATAACCATGGTTATTTTCATTGCATGAATAATCCTGGTATAAAAATCTTGAGTCAAGATGAATTATTCTCCTGTATCAGTATACTCTGTGCGAAATGGCCACCAATGGTAGTTATGATGTGCGCAATGGAGCACGTCTAAAAGCAGATATCCGACACGAGGAATATCAATAACCACGAATGAATTTCAGGATAGAATACTTTTGTGGTAAAATAAAAACAAAAGCTTGAAAATGCTGAAAATGTAATATATTACATAAAGCATATATCGAAATATCTTTCAAATAATTTATCCTAGATAACCTATAGCCTTATTTCTATAAACTAGGTTTATGTAGATAAACATCTGAAGAAACGTCATTTTTTTATCGTCATCAGATGAGTAACATAGAGCATCCAAAATAGTTGGCACCGGGCTAAACGGGCACTATAAAAATGTGCTTAAACGATATCTCACAAAGGGGTAAAGAAAATAAATACAGTGGCGTGAATAAAAATCAAAAGAGAACTATGTGATACAAACAGACAGGAAATAGAATCTGAATGTAGACAAAGATCAAACTGAAATAAAAACTGGGTGGAGTAAAGAAACATATATTTTGAAATTGAGTATGAAACAGAGGACGGGAACAGCATGACAGGGTGGAAACGTTGGCGATGCCTGGTAGGAGGATTTTCCCATTATGTAGGAAGACTGGACGCATGCGTACAGAGGGTGCTAGGAAAAGATTATTATTACTGAAGGTATTTTTGGCTTTCATAAGACGGAGAACAGCACGCTGGCGCTGTGAATATAAAATTGGCGGTTCTGGCCGATTCTGCAAGTTAAGTTTATCAAATCAGATATTTTTGTAGGGAACGTATACGGTCTTTTGACCCATGCGGTTGTGTTAGACAATTAATTTAATATTACGTACACCATCACCACCACTAGCGGACATAACTTCAACCCTCTTTGCTTACCGGAGAGCTTCACCTAACTCCGTACATCGCTGACTGCAAGCAATATTTTTTTGGCTAAACTTCCGTGCGTTGGTATCATTCTTCCGATGTGGAATAGCCAAAGTAAAGAATATTAATCATTCATTAAAGATACAGACTTTCCAGAATGTTCTAACTTATGTACGGTATTTTGCGTTTTGGTTGCAGGACAAGCCCCAGTCGGCCGCACTTCTAATATGACTTCGCGTGTTAAAACTGAAAATGTGGAAATGTTCTCCCTCAGCTAAAGAGTCACATGCATCAGGTGATTTGGTTCGGACACTGTAATGTTTGCGATTTTATTTCGTATGTTTTCCTTGAGTTCGTCCAATATATGAGGATATCTTTCCGAGGTTACAAATAGCCTTGCATCTGCGGAGAAAGGGGATTATACAACGGCACTAATCACACTAATTTCAAACAATTTCCTAATGTTTACTGTGGATTATTCTGATGTGCAAGCCCTGGTGGAATCTTATTGAAACCTCCCAGATAATTTCTCTTCCTCTGTAGACTGATTAAAATGGCCTCAGAATGTCAATTTGATAATTCTCTCAATTTACTATCTGCTCTTTCAAATTCAGATCGATTATGTATTTTGTGCTAATCGCCCATGAAATCTCAAAAGGCAGGGGCCATGAGTGAGGAGGGCAACTAGCCTGGTCGAGAGGAAAAGATATATCAGGAATCCCCGATATTACATATATAGATATGAAGAATTAAACAAATCACTGTATTAGAAGGTCATTGTATGAGAGAAATTTCAGCTGACTTACAGAAAAGCTGAACATTTTAAACTTTATAATTTCATATTTCTTTAAAAGCTTCCAAATTCACCGTGTTCTAACACAAGCTGATGTTTACCGTAAACCTCATATTATTTTTCATCCCAATAGATGCATAAAGATGAAAACTGTTATTTTGAGTATGCCCACGTAATGAAACAAAATTATTCTGTCTCTTATTATGGTTCAAAACAAAATCGGTGCTACAATATAGGTTTATTAAAAAAGAAGGAGCAGATTTCAGTTTTTATGTTTCAAACAAGCAGTAAAACGCAGAACATAGTACGAACAATTACGTAGAGGAGTGTTCAAACCCTTATGGTCTCAGAGGCAATATTCACTCAACGTGATCACTATTTGCTGCACATAACAGTTCAGTTCTTGCCACACAGGAATCAACTGATTCGTAGTTATCGTACTCACAGCTTCTTTAACATTTCCATATTTCACATAGGCATAGGTGCGACAAGCACATTTCCTTAGTACTCCTACGGATGAACATCATAGTGAATTAAGTTTGGTAATCCCAGAGGCCCCCGACGATGAACAACTAATTTCCTCATTCTCCCCTTCCGCTTCCAATTTAATATTTCGAAATGATTTTATTTTCGTAGAACCCAACCTAATGAGAAAAGTGAAGCGACTGAAATGTGATAAAACACACAATGCTGATTACTTTAAGCTAAAACATTTCCACGCATTGTACATACTTTGAGTCTCTTTTACAAAAACTAGACTTTAAATCGTTAAACGTGTAAAATAACATGTTTTCTTCCAAATAGTTTCATACTAGAAGGAATAGCCCCTTTATAGTATCATGTTCGTCACGTTAAAGAAATAGCAAATTTTCTAAATTTAAGTGAAATGTTTTCCAAAGAAATTTTATTATAAGTGTTATTTTACAAGAATGGTCTTTTAGTGCAAATTGTTTGCTATTTTCGTTAAAAGTTTTCATAGTAAATAGAGTTGTATATCGTGCATAACATACAATACAGATTATTCTTTAGCTATTATTTGCCAATTTTCATTTAAAACTTTAAAATAAGTAATAAAAGTTTAAGTAGATGTGATCTTATATAAAATCGCTCTTGATTTTAAAAAAGAAACCTTTTCGCTCCACGTCTGTAAATATTCTCAGCAATATTTAAAGCCGCGTTATCTGTGACTTTAGTCCAACGCCAAGTTAGAAATAGTGTTTTGTAAACAACCCTCACGAATTATGTCCTGCCACTAAGTGTGATATAGAAAAGGCAAGTCATACTTAGACAAAGAAAACATCTCAGCCAGACCAAGAGCCGTGTTTTCTCGCCTCTGTTTCATTATTTAAAATAAAAACTTTAAAGCTACTCCTAATTTTTAAAAATTGTGTATTTTCCCTGTTAAGGATATTTGCACATGTTATATCTTGATACTGATCGAAAGGAACTTGTTGCAGGTGTTCCAGTCAGACGGCACATTTGTGGGAAAGTTCGGTTCATGTGGAAGCAAACCTGGACAATTAGAACACCCACATTATATCGCTGTCTCCAGCACGAATCGTGTGATTGTCTCGGACTCAAACAATCACCGTATTCAGATATTCGATGTCAACGGTAGAGTCCTCACTACCTTCGGAAGCGAAGGATCTGACGAAGGTCAATTTAAATTCCCCAGGTAAGTATGGCTGTTTGGTGGTCTTCGTCAGCATCAGTTAAACTCGAAGATTGCCATTTGGTTTGTCGGGTGATTTCGTGTCTTTCAGTCATTTAAGATGATTTTATGTACCTATTGGACTAACAGTCTTAATTTCTCAACTGTAAGCTTCAAATACGTTACAGCAACTTAGGCCCCATTCACAATGAAAAGTAAGCGTGGATGCAACATAAGCTTAAGGCGTTAGCACCCATCTTATTTAATGGAATCGTTATCATAAAGTCACGCAACGCGTTACGTAACGCAAGAGTTTGCAAACCGCGAACTGTATGCTTGCGTTGCGTGCATAGAGGAAGTATTCTGCATTTCTTTCTCCATATATTGCCAGTGTGACGTCACCACGGCATCCTCACTGGATGGGGCGAAGAGGGGACAGTTCAGGTTTCCAGATGGGTGAGCAAACTTTGGCAGAGGGATGGAGAAGGAGCAGTGGCGAAGGATGGCAAATTATTGACGTGTAACTCTGGTTCCAAATTTAGTTTAATTAGTACTACTAATTACTACAGTACTACTCTACACTACAATAAACATGTCGGTTTTGGGGCGTAGCTGAAGATTAAATTAAAGATTAAAAGACAGTGTCGCAGATTCTTCTTAGCACGTGCCTAGCAGAGAGTGCAAGCCGTCAAAAACTCTAAGTTTAAGCAGCAGCAGGCCATGCTGATCCAGTACTTTACCCAGCCCTGAGTAAGCAGCATCAGCACGCTTTGCACATTACATCCACGTGCATTTGTGAATATTCAGAAAATGTATCCTTAAAATCACGCGATGCTTCCCTGCTTACATAAATATCCGGGAAATGTCTCGTCAGAATTTCTAAAGCCAGTTTTATCGTTCCTCTTAAACAAATTTTGTTCTGAACATCCTAACCTTATAAATTATATTAATTACAATCTTATAAAATACAAATATAACCGTTACACCAGGTTCTGAACAACACACAATCGCAATACGAGATTTTATGCCATGTATTTGTACAATCATGGTGCCTTTCCATTTAGTCGGGCCACGCCATTTTCAATGCTGACGCCAGACGCTGATCGATTGTTCCTTTGCTATAATAGTTTTGTTTTATTTATTTTTAAAAACTGGATGAATTTTCATACTGGATTTTATTGGTTGTTATTCAGTTTGAAACTTGCGGTTCGCTCAAGATTTCCGCACACAATTTACTGATATTGGAACCCGTGACAACTGTTTGCGTTTCGCCTATGGCTGCATTGTGAATGGTTTTACCGCATGCCTGCCATTATGTTGCGTTATGTTAACATTACGTCTTCATTGTGAAAGGGGCCTAAGTTATCGTGGCTCTTTCGTTCCAGTGGTTTATTCTGAACTTCATCGCTGCATTTACTGCTGAGGAATCATAACCTTTCTAAGGGGCTTACCACAGCTTGGTTTGATCAGACAGTTCGGAATTCAAAGCAACTGACAGGAGAGCCTGACCTACCTCTGTACTCACATGTCAGTGCTGGCACAAATTGCAAATTTCTCCAGGAGTGGCATTGGAAATAAGCTTTGCGCCATAAATTTATAACTGAGGGAGTCGTTTCAGCGAAGATGACTAGGACAGAAATCGTTCGTCCTTTTAATCAAACCCAACTGCAACTTACAGAGACAACAATAAAGGTGTGTTAAAATGCTGGCAATAAAATGTTCCACAAATGACGTTAATTTTTCTAACGTTTACCTGAGTTAAACGGAGTATTGCATCCCAAACATGTATCAAAAATACATGTTTGGAATTCCTTGAATTAAAAAAGAAGCATTTTTAGAATAAAGTCCGCATGCCTCTCTGTCAACAACTAAATCAAAAACGAAAATTCGTGTGAACACTAAATTTCACATCACTTTGTTTAAGGATGCAAGGATACTTTGCGGGAAATTATCCCATCCCAATAACAGGTATTTACATGGAAAATGGCTCAAACAATTTTGATAAAAAAAATACGAGGGTAATCCAGAAAGTCCCAGACATTTTGAAATAAACAATTAACAAAATGAAAATATCAACGTTTATTACTTACATTTGAAAGGTACACTCTTAACCTATTTTTCTACATAATCGCCATTCAAATTGAGGCATTTGTCATACAAGTTTTTCAATACCCTCTCTGTAGAAATCTGCCGCCTGCGACTTCAACCACTGGTTTACACCGGCATGCAGTTCAGCGTCAGTATAAAAGCATCAATTTGATGCACCAAACTCCGTGAAATTTGGGGAAAATGTTCCGAAAGTTCTGTAATCGTGAAACGACGATTTTCACAAATTTTATCATTGATTTGCATTGACAGTTCATCAGTCATAAGGCTAGGCCTACCACTGCGAACCTCGTCGTGAACATTGGTACGGCCATTTTTAAAATCAATGCACCATCGCCTGACTCGGCTTTCACTCATTATTCCCTGCCCGTAAGCATCACAAAGTTGACGATAAATTTCAATTGGTTTGTTCCTTTTAGCCAATCGCACTTCACAAGTGGCGGGATTTTCTATTGCAGCGCACATTTTAATAACTCACAGAGAGCACAGTAAGGAATGCACAGTCCTCACGCTACCACAGCTGGATGCGTACTGAATGTAGGAACGTTCTGACACCAAGATGGCGGCTCTAGCCCTACTCATCGCCACAATAGGCCAAAACGTCTGGGACTTTCTGGACTGCCCTCGTATGTTTGAGATTATGGGCTTGACGAATAAACCACATGTCTTGAATTTTATTGTTTATGAAGTCCTCTTCATTCTTAGAGTTTCAAATAATTTAGAAGCCACGAGAGCTAAAGCGAAAATTACTGCACGTAAAACGCGGTTCTCTTTAAAACATATGCTATGTAAATAATGTATGTATTATTATCGATTTCCGAAATATTTTCTGTTGTTCGTAGAGAGTATTCATCGCATTTTAAAACAATCCGATTTGAAATATTATGTGTAAATTTTTTGAAGTGCTGCAGCATCTTGGCTGTGCAAAGGTAGCGTTATGGTTGAATGAAGTCCTTCTGCTTCTCACGAACTCCCGCACATAATATTATTATGGATAGCATGGCGATGTGCATTTTAAGCCGTTTTCTCAACCTCCTTTGAACACATAACACGAAAGCATTGTGTATTCCAAACCATTTTCGACAAATATTTATTACAAATAAGGTGAATAGAGAAAAAAATTAATTTTTGTGTGAATAAACAGTGAAATCCCTATAAAATAAATAATAACGGATAGAGAAAGCCATACGATTTGTATATTTCAGATTAGATTCTTTTCTTTTAATGAAAGTAATACATAGGAGAGGGAAGTTATGGAATTTATGTTTCACCTTCTATCTCCATCATGTTAAATGGATCATTTTCAATGTACCTTTTCTCTGAAACTATTTTAAATAAATTTTGACAGTCTATTGGCTTAATGCATGTGCAAGAAGTGACTTTTTTTTTAGTTTTCTAGCTATATTATGAAGACCTCCATAATGTTTTTTTCTTTTAAACACTTACCCAGGAAAGGTAATTATTGGAACAATTTTTAAAATTACATTTTTAATTATTATTCTAAAAACATTTCATTCCGTTGGAAAATACTGTAAGTGTATGTGAACACAATTACAGCGTTCTTCATTGAATACTTCCATGTGAACAATTTAACATGACAGAGACAGAAGGTACTCTCTCCCCTTAAGGTCTGAAAAAAAATCTAGTTTTATTTATGGACAATCTTTAATTACTATGGTTCTTAGTGTTCCATTCTATTCATATATTGGGGTTGAAAGACCGCAAAGTTTGCCCAGAGGCCTCTTTATCAAGATTGAGGTTCTTTTACGTGCCGTAAATCTACGACACGGGACCACCAGCTTTACTTCCCTTCCGAAGGATGCCATGCTAAGGAATTTTACGCCCGAAAATATCCATCGCCCTCCGGCGGGTTTGAACCTGCGACCTCGGGAAATTAATTCTGAGAACCCATGCCCCTATTAACTTGTTTCTTGATATATATTATAACTTTCTGGCATCAATTTTACATAGCAAAACCTATGTACACGAATTACCATCTCGTATAAGACATCAAAATTACGTTACCATCACTTCCAGAACATGCTGTATTTACCCCAAGCAATCTAATTTACGCAGAGCGCGACGCGGCACTATAACGTTCAAATTAATTTTCCCGAAGACGGCTGTCTGTTCTTTTAGGGCCAGTGACAGCAAGGCAAATACCAAACCTTTGCACAATAACGCCTCGCAAAATAAAGGGCTTCGGAAGGGAGGTTCATAAACATTCTGTCACATAATTTATGAGTAATAAATCTGTTAGGGTGGGGAGATTCCGACCTTGTCTAGAATATCGAGCAATAAATTGTGTGCACGATGCGCAGTATAGAGCTCACATGCTGCGGCGCACATATCTCCGGGGTTCGATCCCTCGCTATAGCTCTCAACCATGCAATAAATGGCTAATACAGTATGTGGCGAATGCTTCAGAATAAAACAAGTAAAAGTGGCAACTTATCATTGTTTTAGAGTACTGCGACATATGAAGAGTATTTCAGGAGAAAATGTCATGAGATTTAACCTTTAGAAAGACATAGTTATAAAAATGGGTTAAAAATTTATAATTTTGTAATTCAATATTATTTTGTACTGAGTAATTTCAGAATAATTGGATAATAATTAATTATTTTTAAGCAATTATGAATCCCCATCACAGAAAATGGTAGTCCTAACCCAACGTATACTCAAAGACCTTTTTGGTAAAAAATGACTTATCCGCATCTAACTGTATATATAGGTATATCTGTAATTGACAATTCAATTTTTCTGAAACAAAATGACTGAAATTCATTTATTTAAACCAAATATGCAAGTAGCTTTTGACATGAACCTTGTTAAATGTTCAGTATTATATTTCCAGGAAATAACTAGGTATATATTCCCTTGAAACGTCCTACAAAAGTGTAAA
This sequence comes from Deroplatys truncata, assembly GCA_030765065.1. Classification (NCBI taxonomy): domain Eukaryota; kingdom Metazoa; phylum Arthropoda; class Insecta; order Mantodea; family Mantidae; genus Deroplatys; species Deroplatys truncata. The sequence goes on along the minus strand of CM060978.1, from coordinate 210,161,002 downwards.
ATATTAAGGAAAACTGCTGTGTAGAACACCCATTACAGTTCCTTCAAAACTGTAACAACACCTAGTAACATTTTACAATAACACTTATAAGTTACTAACTGTGCCCCTTCTACATTACGTGGAAGCCCCGAGGTCGCGGGTTCAACCCCGGCGAAGGACAATGGAATTTTTCGGGCGTAAGAATCCTTAGCATGGCTTCCTTCGGAAGGGAAGTAAAGCCGGTGGTCCCGTGTCGTAGATTTACGGCACGTAAAAGAACCTCAAGGTCTCTGAGCAAAATTACCGGTCTTTCACGTCCAATATAGAATGGGACGCTAAGAACCACACCACAGGAAGGCGAAATGTCCCAACAAAACACAACCATTAAATATGTATATTCAACATGGTTTTTACAATAAACCCTCTCAAAATGTATAATGTTTAAAGTGTGAATTAAATAGTCCTTTTACAAGTGCACATATTGCTTTCATTGATCAGTGATCACATGCATTATATTTAAAAAATGTGGGAAAAGGCACAGAAAGATAAAAACCGCTAAATATAGCGTTAGCAACAGGGAGAACAAACCTTAGCTCTACGCCCTTTTTCGAGTGCAAGAATTAACACCACACAATAGCCCAATTAAATGCCCAATTACAAAGAAAAGAAAACTAATTAAAATTCTACCAATATAAACTAAGTACTCTAAAATGTTCCCCGCTTGAACACAAAATGTAAGGCCTTTAAAGAAACGGACACACGGAAATACTAGCGGTCAGAGCCGCATGCGTTGGCTACAGCTACATTTATAAGGAGAAAAACAGCAGATCTTACCCAAATTAAACACCAAGAAAGTGCGCCAGATGGCCGGTGGGAGTTTAAAATACACAAATCCGAAAAGAGGACAAACGAGATACATAAAATTAAACCTTAATAAATTAATACGGCACAATACTAATGCTAAATTAATTGAGTATAAACGGTAAACGAATTTCCTCCAATCACAATTTCTCCATAATGAAATATGATTTCAACCAAGCATAAAACAATTAATTTTTAAGAAAACCTATGAGCACAAAGACATGTTATGCATCCGACACATCAAAGGCTAACTTCCATAAGCCTGTTTTATTCATTTCGCGGCGTACCTTCTTTAAGTTTTTCCACAACTATATACAATTTCGATATGTCCTTTAAAATCTGATTGGGCAATGATAAGCATTTCCTTTAACCTATTAAATTCTTAAATCTTTAGCACTCGTGCTGTTGTCTGTATTACTATGCTAGAGGACTTAAGTAGTTTTTCAATAAATGTAATAAATTTTAATGTAATATAATTTTAATATAACCATTCCAGGACACGGATAACCGTAGACCATAAATGTATTACAACCATATGCTACTCAGTACATAGCGTTCATACTTACTATCATTCTAATTTCCTAATTATCTTGAAAAAGTAAAGGATGGTTATGATAGAAACAAATACATCTTGTAACATGGACCAAAATGTTGCTTCGGTCGTCATAATTAAGATTAATTGGAATTAAATACACTCTTCTTCTATTTTCCGCGCATTATATGTGGTAAAATAATGACTAGGAAACGTCATAGTCATCTTAGTAACTATCTAGTGTTTTAGCCATTTAGGAATCAACATGTTTAAGTATTTTGGGCCATCTAAAACAAACACGCTTTCAAAAGTAAAACCAGATGAACCGTGCGAGTATTCGCACAACCTCTTGCCAAATGTACAAATACAGCATAATTTGTCATTCACCAATGCTTAAATACTGACTCACCTGGCTGACAGTAACGACAGAGTGTGACATAATCCTATATATAGTTTAGGTGTTTATTGTAAATTATTTTTATAAAATTAAAAGCCATATTTAATAAGCAAATTCATAAAATCTTCATATGCGCATATGTCATTCAGTTAATCACATTCGATACCAAACTCAACCTTCTTTTTACTTTCTCTACTGCGTATAGTAAGTAGGGGAAGTGTTGTATTCCACCCAAAAATTCGATACCGAGATTTCACCGGAAATATATGTTTTGAGACCCCTGAATCCAAACATATCATTTTTAGAAACATGTCCGTGTGTGTGCCTGTGTGTGTGTGTCTGTGTGTCTGTCTGTGTGTCTGCCTGTGTGTTTGTCTGTCTGTGTGTGTCTGTGTGTCTGTGTGTGTGTCTGTGTGTCTGTCTGTGAACAGCATAACTGAGAAACAAACAGTCGGATAAACACCAAACTTGGTATTTAGGTTCAGTATCTTCCAGAGATGCGACACGAAGGTTTTAAAGAAAATCCTCCCACCCGAGATTACCCTTTACATGGAACATTTTTCGAACATTTTAATTTTCTCAAAAATGGCTCTAACCATTTTGATTAAAATATCATATGTTTAAGATATTTTCATGACAAATAAAATGTATATCTTGAATTTTCTGGGAATGCCTCCAAAAGTATTCTTCATTGTGAACGACTTTTGAATAACTGGTAAACCATAAGAGATAGAACAAATTTTATTACCAAAAAATGTAGATCGCGTTAAAATACACAATTTATGTCTTATACTTTTTTTGTTAAGTGAACCATTTTCGAGATATTGCTTGTTAATCCCTTAAATTTTTCAATACTTGTTTTCTCAAATGGAAATTCGTTATTCATTTTTCTGCTTGGATATGCAAAGAGTATTAATATGTGACAAAGAGAATGGTGCTGCACATAGCAACCAGCTATTAAGAGAGATGTCTATGCTTAAAGGCTACTGTAGTTCTATATTGCCCTTGCAATTACAAAACAAGGGGAACATAGTAGGCCTTAAGCGATAGTCAAATATTTTTAGAACTGGTCGCTATGTGTAAAATGTAATCCTCTTTGCATGCCAAAGGATCGTTTCTGCAAATGTTTATCTCGATTAATATGAAATAGATGGAGAATAAGAGTTTGTAAAAATAGTTTGTACAGAGTAGAGAAAGTTATGTGAGTGTATCACAGATTTTTTTCTCCCTTTCTTATTTAGGCCACACCACATTTGTATTGAAGGTTGCTGTGATACGTAGAATTTTTGGCAAGATAAGGCTATGGTGTTTGTGCAGTATCCATAGTGTAAAATGGTTTCAACTATTTGGTGTCACCATAAAGTCATCAGTAACTTCTTATTTTTTCAGCGAATATTTAATGCCTCGGATTTTCTAATTAAAACTATTTACATAAAATGTGAATAACTTACATGCTAGTAGTATATTATGATCAAACTGGGTGCCATTTGAACACCAGAAGAGGGCGCGCATCCACACAGCCAAAAAGACGACCAATTCGAATATGGGTCCTCTGCCAGTCAATCCCAAATATAAAAGGTGAACCTATGTATCTATGTATATTTTAAATTTGTGTAAAGGCTCTACGGCTGCGTTACGTGATAGGATTCTTTGTAAATCTGTGAGATTACTCAGTACTTTGTTTACTTTGAACGATAGCACTATGTTAATTCGGGAAGATATCTATATCTGCTCAGGCACTCCTGACATGTTTGCCGCATGCCATGGCAATATATGTAAATATGAAAGAAAGCACAGTAAAATGGTCTTCGATAATATTGCAAATGAATGAGAATACGAGTAATCATTTGGGAATTACTAAGGAAGAAAAAAATAATCATGTTGTGATAGCAAAACCCAGTCACTAAGCTACGAAAATGGCATGCATGTTAGTGTGCCATAAAAACATAAAGCTAAATGACGGAGAGCTGAGTGGCTCCCTTGATGAATGAAAGTTAAATTTATTTTAATTCGGTTATATTATTACGTGGAGTCATAAAAGTTGAATCATCAAATCGTCACATGCCCTGTGTCTTAAACTACTAATGAATGTCCATGTATGTTATTCCATTATATTATTTTCTTAATATTGCTTCCAAACCATCTGCAATCCTTAGTGAAATAATATATAGGAGGTGTAGGTGGAGGATCTTTAAAACACAAAGGTATTATTTTTCATTTTAAACTTAAGATAACAATAAAATGGCCTGCCCTGTAATAAAAGTATTATTAAAACTGCCATAATAACACTGAAATTTCAATTAATACTATTTCTTCTAATCGCAGTTTAACTTCTTCGTCTTTTTTTCTTCATGTTCTGTTTCTTTACGTTTTGAAGTTCCCGAGTAGTTTTCTTCCATTAAAGCGAAACATTTACAGGGTTTTGACTAGCAAGATAATATGATTTTGAATAGCTGTATAGTCAAAATAATTTAATAGAATAATTTTAACACTGAAGCAGTTTCTGTATTATTTTAGCTGTGAAGTAATTACATTTACTGGAATCGGCTAATACGTTGCGAAATTCCTAGCCAGTTAAAATATATAGCGAACGATAAATATAATACTTTCATTTCTTTCACATGTATTAATTACCTGTATTTTTAATTTAAATTACTCGTAACTGCTAAACAACATCAGCTATTTACTCAGCCCCAAATTTCATGCCAAACTACTTCATTTTCATAGTAAATAATATAGAACAAATTATATTTAAATCCAAAGTTAGGATGTTTTCCCTCATTCTCTTGCTACCTAGCACTTAAATTTGTTGGGTCGTTAGATATTGTGTGTAAAGAGCAGCCAGGAAAAGTGGGAATTATACCATATTACAAAGTGACGTAATTAAATAAATAAACGCAGATACAGGATAAGAGACAACTATTGCATATATAGGCCAAGAATAGAGCATACTGAATGCACAAATTTAATTTATTGTATAGCATAAATCCTAAGAAGTATTTGCTTCAATCGCTTCATATGCTTCAGAGCACACTATTCATTTACGTCTCTAATGTCATTAGTGCTAGGATAATGCTTTTCATAGAACGCAGTAGTTAATATCTATAAACCAAACTAATGGTCATGAAGAAGAAAGAGTTAAAGTTGCAGACACATTTTGCCAAGTTTACTTATCAATTTAAGCCATTGCAGTTCTTGTAACATTCGCTACACAACCGAGGCGGGCTACTGTGTACTCCGCTTCAGGAAACGTGTATCTATCACCTGAGTGTCGTCAGAACGCCTTACTGCTATTTCATGGCGCAGTACCATGTTCTACTTGGTAGCCATTGCATCAACTGCTCAATTGTGCAATTTTAAGCCGTTGCTACTTTCTCTTCTGCTTATCAATAGTAGATAGAGAGGTATTATATTCCACCCAAAAATTAAATATCGAGATTTCGCCGGAAATAGGCTCCTGAATCTCCCCCCAAAACGAAAAAATCAGCAACCTTGCCCGAATATGTGTGTGTGAACAACATAACTTAAAAACGAAATTTTGGATGAATACCAAACTTGGTATTTAAGTTCACTACCTTCCATAAATGCGACACGAAGATTTTCAAGAAACTCCCGCAATCCCAAACTACTCCTAACGGGAAAATGCTTCGAAATGTTTTCTCTCAAAGATGGTTTCAGCGATTTTTTATTAAAATACCATAAATTTAAGACATGACAACTAATATGTATATCCCAAATTTTTAGGAGTCTATGGAGACCTCTTCATTTGGAAAGAATTTTTACAGGTAATTCGTAAACCATAAAATGTACAAAACCATAACAGATAGGTTATAAAGTCCCGCATATTTTCTGGTACAGCTATATGGAAATGTTTTCGAAAAACGCTCGGAGAAGTCAAACAGTATATTTTAAAAGACATACTTTTCTCAGAAACAAACCATTCTTAATAGCTATACTTGTTGTTGCGTCATTGGAAACATTTTTAAATGACTCTTTTTTATGCTATCTCAAAGCTTTTATTATTGTGTATGATCGTACAAGCTATTAATGGTTTTGTACAAGAAAGATTGTTGTGCTATCCAAATAAATAGTTGAATTTCCTGGTGTTACTGATGCAGTTTATTTGTAGAAATTAACACAAAATAACAGTGAGAGAATTGAGATTTTTAATGATGATTGGATGTAGTGGCAGGAAACGTACACAAGACACAGCAAAATAAAAGACAATCAGATATGCTTATAACGTTATGATTTTCATTTGTAACTTATTTATTTGAATTTTAGCGATGTTATTGTTCGGTTGACGTACATACGAGGGCTGTCCCAGAAGTACGCGACCTAACAAAGAATAAACAAAAATTTTGGGAAAAAACATGTTTATTTCTCTGCATAGTCTCCTTTCAGCTCGATACACTTTTCCTAGCGATGTTCAATAGTTTCGATATCCTGCTTATAGTGAAAAACATCGAGTTCTGCAAAATAGACATCAACTGCAAACTCCACCTCTTCATTGTTGGCAAATCTTTTACCACCAAGTCATTTCTTCAACTTTGGAAACAGAAAGTAATCAGACAGGGCTAAGTCCGGTGAATAGGGTGCATGAGGAAGCAATTTGAACTTTAACTCATTGATTTTGGCCATGGCGATAATGGATGCATGAACTGGTGCATTGTCTTGATGAAACAGAACTTTCTTTTTCGCTAAATGCTGCCGGTTTTGCTAGATTTCATCATTCAAACGCTGCAATAAGTTTGCATAATACTCGCCATTGATTCTTTTCCTTTTGAAGATAATCAATGAAAATGATCCCACGCGCATCCCAAAAAAACTGACCTCATGACCTTGCCTACAGATATAACTGTCTTCGACTTCTTTGGAGCCGATTCTCCCTTTGCAATTCACTGTTTTGACTGTTCCTTCATCTCAGGTGTGAAGTATGGACCCATATTTCATCCATGGTTATGAATTGATGCAAAAAATCGGCTTTATTGCAACGAAACAACGCCAAACACTCGACTGAAACATCCTCACGACGCTGTTTTTGTTCCATTGTGAGTAAACGCGGCATCCATCTTTCGCACAGCTTTCTCATGTCTAAATTTTCAGTTAGTGTGCGATGTAAAGCACTTTTTGAAATGCCTACGATGTATGCTAGCTCGTGCACTTTCAGTCGACGGTCATCCAATACCATTTTGTGGATTTTCTTCACAATTTCTGGCGTGGTTACCTCATTCGGTCGACCACTGCGATGTTCATCTTGGCGCTTAAAATCTGCCACCCAATATTTTACTGTTGTAAACGAAGGATCAGACTCCCCCAGAGTGGAATCTAGCTTAGCTTTAATGTTAGTTGGACTAAGACCTTTCAAATGAAAGTATTGTATCACATAACGATGGCCAGTTTTATCCGTGTTTACAAATTCGCTGAGAGAGTTCACTATTAATGGCTGCTAAACAATTACTAAACAACGTAGCATCGTCAAACTTCAAACTTAAGTTTTATAAGGGTGCTAGTTTCTAACCATAGTCATTTGTTTGAAACAACAACCGCTATATATATACACGTCAGGTCGGGTGCTTCTGGGACTGCCCTCGTAAACAAAGGTTCTCATTCAATTAGTTATTTGGTTACCAAAGCAACGTTTGTTGTATAAAACAATTGATAGCTTATATAATCACACACAATAACATATTTGAGATGGTACACAAAAAAAGTATAGGTAGTCATTTAATGTTTCCGGTGACTCACAACTTACACAACAATGATATTAAGAATGGTTTGTTTCTCTGAAGAAGTTTCTTTTAAAATATATCTACTGTGTGACGTGTTTTAAAGACATTTCCATTTAGCTGTAGCAGAAAACATGCGGGACTTTTGAAACGCACTGTATGTATTCTGTTACTTGATGATGTGTACAGTTTTTGCTTTAGCTTTAGAGATATCACCGATTTACTACAGAAGCACTAGTGCCTAGAAGTGAGCGTACGTCATTGAATAGATGCGTCTTATCGGTATCCTTTCCGATTCATTTTTGCGAATGACGGGGAGTAGATAGTTATAAGAAAAATATTATGTTACATTCATATGGGTTTCTCTACCTGCTATCGTCTACCTTTATGTAGCTTCTACAAACCGTTCTTATGAAAATTTATTTTTCTATCTACCTCACGCTAACCGATGTAAACCTTTGCAGTAATAGCTTCATCACATCTTTCGTTGTAGATAGAAAAAAAATCAAATCTATAGTCACATGTTTAAAACGTGTCCTATATGCTGGCTTTGAAATTCCGTACTCTTTTCATGAAATGTTGAGAAACAAATGAATAGCGACAGCACTTTTAAAAATGACAAGTATTGAACAATTCAAAGGAATAGTACCTAACAGTTATCTCACCGAGAGGGATGGTACAGGCAGCAATGTCTGTGGCCCGCATTCGGGAGGTCCCGGGTTCGATTCTCTGTAACCGCCCTTTCTGTCCATGGGGTTTTCGTGGTTTTTCCCTGGTCGCCTAGGCGAATGCCGGGGTGTTGCATTCTACCACGATTTCTCCTTTCCCCCATTTCCTCTCATTTCATCTCTCCCTTTTTACGTTTTCGGTGTGTTTTCAGGTCCTGCGGTGCCAGCGGTGTCGGGCAAATGGCACATATGCTTACGCATTGGACAGATTTCTCCCCGCGAACGTCAGGGTGTGTTGCCATGCCTGATAGGTACCATGATTGCATTAGGTACAGTGGTGACAAGTAACCCCTAAGCCCCGTTCATCCGCCATGTTCTTGCTAACACAAACAAGGCGATAGATATATCCACAAAAATATGTGAAACGAGCGCCTGGTTTTTAATTAAGAGAGATCAAGTATAGTTACATAACTATAAATCTACATATACAGACTTCTTCGTAGCATAAAAACCTTCTAGTACTGGAACATACTTGCTCTACAGTATATTGTGTTTATCAGTAACGAAGCATTTTACCGTTCTTATTTACGTACAAGCTATTTACTCATAAATGATATGAATGGGTACGAAAACAGATGTCGTGATGTATACAAATGGCATACGATTACCACACGTCCTCATTTTAGACACAAACCCGAGAGCCCGCTTATATATGGGTTGAAATAAAATTAAGTCGTGCAACAAATATAATACGCGCTTGCATAAATAAAATATACAAAGCAAATTGCTTGTGCTTTACATTGGGTGGCTCATGAAATTACCTTATAAATCTTGTTTTCTTCGCTGTTTACTTCTTCTTCTTCTTTTCCACCTTTTTGGTAATAGATGATAGATCCCACCTGTTGTGAAGCTGTCGACATTTATTTACAAATCTAACCACATAATAAAACTGAAATCGATAATTTTTCCAGTATTTTTCAATTTCCTTGTATAATTTATGTTATATAATATAATGAGCTACCCTGATACCTGTCGTCATCCGAGGGTTAGGGTTACCATGCTAGCCTCTAGTTCCCGAGGTTGCGGATTCAAACCCGGCGGAGGGCGATGGATATTTTCGGGCGTAACATTCTTAGCATGGCTTCCTTCTGAAGAGGAGTAAAGCCGGTGGTCCCGTGTCGTAGATTTACGGCACGTAAAAGAACCTCAACCCTGATAAAGAGGACTCTGAGCAACATTTCCGGTCTTTCACGTCCAATATAGAATGGGACGCTAAGGACCATAGTAGTTAAAGAGTGTCCATAAATAAAACTCATTTCAATTATACGTACGCCAAAAATAGCATTTTTAAAATTTATTTGGGTGTATGTTACGTTTTCATGCAAGAATCGCCGAAGTGAATGTTGTGAAACTAGAAATTTAACATGCCTTAGGTCCCACTTATAGAATAGGCTATAGGCTCAAAGTAAACAAATCGAAATATCCCACTTATTGATCTTTTGAAAATTTTACATAATAAAAGTTATAACCATGATGTTTCTGACAAATTGTGTTATTTACAAAATTTATAAGAAGATTATTTAAGATGTTATACAATTTTTCCCATGCTTTTACCCATTCGTGCCTGTTACTGTGATAAATAGTATAGCTCCGAAATTATGTTTCAAATTCTTTTTATATATACCCCGAAAATGCCGTTTTTAAAACCTGTTTTAAAAACACTGCATGCTAGAGAGTGATGGAAGCAGAATGTGAGAAAGGGAGAGAGAGCGGGAGAGGGAACTAGGAGAAAAAAATAGGTAGAGGGAAAGAACGAGGAGTGGATGTGAGAGGGAGGAGGAAAGTGGTAGACGTAGAGAAAGAGGGAAGCCATGCTAAGGATTTTTACACCTTAGAAGTTCAAAGCACATTTGCGGATTTAAACCCGTGACCAGTGGAACCAGAGGCTGGCATTGTAATCGCTGCTGACAGAAAACACATTTGGGTAATTGCTGTAAAAGAAGTTAGTGTTCTGCTGATGTATTTTAAACATTTTCTATTTTATACTGCTCTTAGGAAAAGTAAATCTTAAACAGATTTATTGGCATTGCACTTAGTAGCTCCCTTGCAATAATTAGAACTAATTTTAAATGTGTATGAAGTAGATCTGTTATCATTCGAGCTGATGACAGCCATATTTCATATTCAAACTTTTTTCAAGGAATGACTGCAAAATCCACTTCCATTTAAGCGATTGTTCAAGACATAAAACAGAGTCCTCTGGGAAATATCGCAATAACATGCCCTTCTTGGTTTAATTCCTGCAACCCACTACTGCAGAACTAGGCATATTTTAACGCTGAATAAACTTACGTAATTCTCTTTTATTACTGCGTCTTTATTACGATAAAATAAACAAATAAATTTGATTGTATTCGGTAACACCTGCACTGACACAGTGGAACATGTGCACAACTAGCAAAAATATGGCGGACAATATCACGTGACCTCGTTGGCCAATAACAATCGACACACCACTTATCGCCACCGTCTCTGGTACAGTCACTGTACGTTAGGGTGGCTTTCTCGGGATTAATCACCTCTACTGGTGTGTAGGTGTTCAAACTGGAAATATTAGGGACTTCCGCGCGTCTCTGTGAGCCTGTCTGCCTGCGGACCTGAAACCTTCTAAGGCTCTTTCACCTCTTCCCTGCCTCCCGGGGACTGTAGCCACAATAGATCAAGCTGGTCGCAGTGCCGAGAAGTCCCCCTCCGATAAAATACATCTTACATTCTAACGGATATCTGGGATATCCGTTAAATTGGTTGGTGCTACATAAAGGTTATTTGAAATATAGTGTGTGTTAAAGAGTTCTACATCTTTTGTGTTGTACGTTTTTATCTGCCTCTTATGGTTTACGCGTTATATAAAATTGCACGAAATTCTTTCCTATGAAGTGGACTTCACAGGTTATTCGCAGAAAATTCAAGATATGCATCTTAATTGCCATATAAATATCTGAAATATATTATATTCTAATTAAAATCATTACAGTCGTTTTTTGGAGAAAATCAAACATTTCGTAAATGTTTGCGGTGGGGGAATATTCTTGAGAATCTTCACATCACATCTTTGAAAGATACTGAACTAAAATACGAAGTTAGTATTTATCCGACATTTTGAGTATATGTACACGAACAAATGTTTGTCAAATTCAATACTTTACAAGACTTTTCAAGAGTTGTCACAACTTTACAACTTTTCTTGTCAAATTGCTTCCAATACTTTTAAGGTCTTTGAAAGTCTTGAAAGCAAATAAGGACATACTCTAAACGGTCAAAGATTTCACAATGATTTGATGGATTTGACCAATGAAATGCGAGTATTCAAAGTGTGTCACGAAAAGCGAAAACAAAACAAAAATGGCTACCCGGCCAAGGTATGTCGTATGCGAAGTGATTAGGTTATACATAAGCCATGTCTGTACAGCGAGAGCTCCGTGGATTACCATAAGATGGAGCAGATCAAGGCGATTATGAAGAAATAATTGCCAGGCAGTTTTCCGAACTAAGTATAGATTAATACCATGTTATATAATGTGGTTAACCTATCGATTTTTGTTATTTTCATTATATTCCACACTTGTAATGTGACTTCATTGGATATAATACTTGAAAGTGCTACGTAACATTAGTAAAGAACAATATTTCATTGCAAATTGTTATACTGTGACGAAAATACTAAATTGCTTTGCGTGTGATAAATTATCAACGTGTTCTGAAGGGTTTCAGTGTGGCGAAGAGACAACTTGTAAATACACCTTTTTACTTTCTCTACTACGTATAGTAGGTAGAGGAAGTATTGTATTCCACCCAAAAATTCGATACCAGATTTCACCGGAAGTACATGTTTTGAGACCCCCGGAATCCAAAAAAAGCATTTTTAGAAACATGTCCGTGTGTGTATCTCTGTGTGTGTCTGTGTGTCTGTGAACAGCATAACTCAGAAACGAACAGTCGGATAAACACCAAACTTGGTATTTAGGTTCAGTATCTTCCAGAGATGCGACACGAAGGTTTTCAAGAAAATTCCCTCACCCCAGATTACCCTTTACATGGAACATTTTTGGAACATTTTAATTTTCTCAAAAATGGCTCTAACGATTTTGATTAAAATAAAATATGTTTAAGATATTTTCATGACAAATGAAATATATATCTCGAATTTTCTGGGAATGTCTCCAAAAGTATTCTTCACTGTGAACGACTTTTGCATAACTGGTAAACCATAAGAGATAGACACATTTTTACTGCACAAAAAATGTAGATCGCGTTAAAATACACAATTTATGTCATATACATTTTTTGTTGTTGAGTGAACCATTTTCGAGATATTGCTTGTTATTTCCTTAAATTTTCCAATACACTTTTTCTCAAATTCGTCATTCATTTTTTTATGTCCTGGACATGCAAAGAGAATGGAATGCGCCACATAGCAACCAGCACTTAAAATATTTGACTATCGCTTAAAGCCTACCAATTCCCCTTGCATCTACAAGAAAGTTAGCAATAAGATTGACATCTCGATATCTCAATCAACATGAAGCATATGGAGAATAAGCGTTTGTAAAAATAGTTTGTACATGAGTATAGAAAGTCATGTGAGTGTAACACATGAGATTTTTGACATTGTCAAGTCTTGCCAGGTCTTGCCAAGTCTTCTCCAATCTTGTCACATATTGAAAAATATTTCTCAATTTTCTTGTAAACTCTTGAATTGAAAAAAGGTTTGGTCGTGTACAAGGGGCTTAACAGGCATAAATCAGCTAGCAATCAAATACAGCAACGCCATTAGCGAGAGTTAGATACTGGTGCTACTGATGTGAGTGCGAATAGTCATGTTATGTGCGGGCCCACCTGTTGCATTACATCTTTTTGGGAAGAATAGGTGGGAGGTTCCAGGTTAGCAGGATCCCTGATATGTGTGTTAGTATTTATTTGGAAAACGCTAATTCGTGACATCATTTTCCTGCCCGGTTACTCACTGCGCCCTTATTTATGTTTGTGAGAAGGCATAGAATGCACTACCTATTAAAATTAGTTGAATAGAATGTAGTTTTGTAAACCGTTAGCATTGGTTTCTTCATGTTTCCTTCTTTTTCTTTCTTCTTTTTTGCTTCTGTGTATATAGTTATGTAATTTTCTTCAACCTTCTTTTTTCACTTTTATTTCTTACTACTTTCATTTACTGTTTATTTTTAATTCTACCTTATTTTTTGACCTTCTAAAGATATCATATAGAACATGTTTAGTTTTATTTTGTATTCCCTTTCCAACTTTCCAAAGAATAAGAGAAAACTCGACTTGTGCTACATCTTGCAAGGAACACAGGAGGTTATAGTTTTCCAACTGCTCTTACTGGGATTATACCCCTTCCCAATATCTCCACTGCCAGCTTCAACTTCCTCGCTGGCTATATCTATTTCACTATTCACTACTAAATGGAACGAAACTTAAAACACTATATAAGCATGTTATTTCAGGAAAAGGCTAAACTTCTCTGGAAAAGGAGGAAGCAAAATGGAAGAAACGCGCTGTAAAACACAGATTTTTCTCTTAGTGCTGCTGCAATTCTGGCACATTAACATAGTTATTAATAACTAAAAGTATGGAGGTATAAGTGAAGGAGCGTAGATCCTCAGTTGTGTGTTTTTCCTGCCAAGTTGACATAAGGTTAGAGCACAAAGCTTAAATGGCACATTATGTAAGTATAGATTACACAACGGAGGATACCTCGTACTGCGACCTACACCTCCCAGGAGTAAGGGATGAGGCGAAAAAACCACAGGAGGCTTCAGGCAGACAGGCCACTGAGACTCACGGAAGTCGCTTACAGTTCCAGGCTCGAAGACCCGTCCCACTGCTGGAGCTGCCTAAGAGGTCGATAAACGATCCGTGGCCAAGCAGCCCTCTAGTGTCCACGGGGAGTACTCTTTCCTTTGAGCAAGCATCCGTGCCATCTGTCTGGCACCGCCATACATCGCGAAACCTAAGAAACACGTCTGAAAGTTGAGAAGGAAGCGGAATGAAAGAGAAATTATGGAAAAGAAGCCGTAGTAGATGAGAAATCACTCCAGTATCCGCCTACCGACGAGGAAAAACCACGAAAAAACCAACGTCAGAGTGGGCAGTAGACGGGAATAGGACGCGTGGCCATTCTCGTTAAGCACTTTGGTGCTTGGAAGTGTGTATTCAAGCCTCGCCTTCTAATAGTGTAAATGAGTGTACCTGCGTTAGGTAAGGTAACAAAGTAAAAACAGAAAAAATGGAAACAGTGAAGGAATATATTTTTCTTTAAATTATATAATGACTAGTGCTTCCGTGTGAAAAATATTCGTTATTTATTTATTTATTTTACTTCCCCAATGAAAGGGAAGAATAAAGTATACTAAATACAAATGTGGTAGAAAAATATGAATTTAAGTAAAGTTAACCATACAAAAATAACAAAACTAAAAATACAAGAACAATTAGAAATAAAATTTATTAGAACACTCATATTTAAGTTAGCTATGTGTATATATACCGGGTGGAAGGGAAGTCGTTAATTCATTTAAACTAGCTGCAAATCTCATTATTTGGAACATATTTTGCACTTCATTTTCTTCTATAGCCATTTTCTGCGGGGATATTTTAGATTTTCCGAGAACCTAAAACGCACACGCTGGGAAGGTCGCAGCGGCAGCCGACCGGTCGCTGAAAGCGTGGGTGATACTCTCCCTTTCATAGCCAAAAGTAGGTCAGCGGCAAACAGGTTTCACTTCCGCTGTATGGCGCGTGGCTTATAAGTGTAGAGAAACGTTTCGTGTGTGTAACCTTCTAATAATTGCATCTGCATCTTACAGTGACACAGTTTTTAACCTAAACGCGGCATCTATGGATAATCAGCTTGTTCAGCATTAAACTTAAATTACGTTTCGCAACTGATACTGCTAATTTAATGAACCAACCTAGCTTTCTGATATGTAAACACAAAATAAACACATATTAGGCTCTTACAAAGTCCATTAAGTGGTACTTTTAACACGGATAGCAAAAGAATAAACAAGAGGCCAAATTATTCACAGATATTGTTAAAAATGCCCGTCATTAGTGTACTGCAAACTTCACGCTGTAACCAATTACGCCATACTCTAGCAAAGACACTTTCATGTTGCTTATTTTCTCCACAGCCAAGGAAAACATTGTCTAAAACATTCGACGTCAGCAATTGATGTTTTGTAGACCCTTTTCATGCCCCCCCCCCAGAAGAAAAAGTTCAGAGGGTTCAGGTCTGGCAATCTTACAGGCTATACAAGCACTAACAGCATATCAAGGTACTCAGGATTTTAAAAGACTGGCATCTCGTAAACCTTGTGCTGACGTATGATTATAAAAACACCTCGGGTTCTTTTATCACTAAACCTTTGAGTTTCAATGAATAGTACGATGTTCTACCATGTACACCATTCTTGATCAATCCTTGTTGATTGAGCGTCACGGAAACGTGATCAAACTTTGACCGCGATTAAATTGTAGTCGCGGTGCATCATAGTTAATTTTCGATCAACGAACCGCTATCAGCTGACCGTGCGCTAGATTGCTGAACGATCATGATTCTGCACTAATTACTCAAAGGAACACATACGAGGCTACAGCCAAAGGGGTTGCAGTGTAATTGTCTAAATCGCTTTGTTTTTGTTATGTTTTGAAATATTGTGTGATTCAACATTCTTTCGGTGGTAAACAAAAATGGAAAACAAAAGAAGGACCCCGAATTTTATTCAGTATGAGATAGACATTCTGTTGGAACTAACTGTCTCGTATTCCAATAAATTGGAAAATAAAAGAACCGATTCCTGTTCTTTAAAGGGCAAGCAGTAGGCGTGGATGTATTTAGCCATGCATTTAAACATACACCAGGTGAGTTGTAATAACCAAATACATAAGTAAATAAATCTCTATTTATTAAAATAGAGCGAATCGTGATATGCAATCCTTTTAAAAATTAAAAAGGTTATTTGTAAACTGCATTATACCATTTTGATAACACTGCAGAATTGCTTAACTCATAATAATGAAGTGACGTAAATTTTATGTTAACAAACGCAGCAATTGAGTATTTATTAAGTTTATATTGTCTTGCAAATGTCATTAAAAGGATGACTGAAATTTAACAAATATGAACAATAATGAATGCAGGTTTATATTTCGAACGACATCCGGAAATCCATCGATTTGATCCATTACAGATTTTAATTCTGCCCTCCGCGAGAGCAATACAAGTCGTGGACAAAAAGAAACAATTATATCTGACAGATTACTGATAATACGCAACACCGTTGTTAAGTGGATTCCAGAAATACCCCCGCTCACAATATTAAAAGTCCTGTAGCGTATGAACTAGTTGTTAAAGCTGTATTCATGTGTGAAACAGGGTGATTGCAGTTCTTAGGGCTCTCTGACCTCTCATTTACTCACGGTATCCTTTACTATTCGGAATTGTTCTTCAAATTTCCTGTCCCCATACTCTTCAAACGGGTCGCCTCTTTTTACAATGATCCGGTTTTGACGTCGGGCTCGATTTAAGTAATCCAGATTCGTATGTCATCCTCAGAGCCTTCAAGGAAATCTAAACGGATAGCCATGTTGTACAACTTGACCGCAATCAATGTAATTGATCGGTCCTGCACCCTCGGTCAAAGTTGACCATAATCAACTACCTCGGTTAACTTTGATCATTATCCATGCACCGAAAAATCGCGTTGAACGCGGTCAAATGTCGAATAGTCCACGCTCAAAATTTGTTCGGTATTGGTACACATGGCCACTAGTGGAGCTGACATAGGCATGGTATGCTAATCAGTCAGCGACCGCGAACGCTTGGACAATGAAGGCATCATTTCCATACTGTTAGTGTAGGCCAATCACAAGTTGTACTTGTCATTTTGTCAAAACATTACACCACCTTTCGTCATGTTTGTTTAATTTAAGGGTCGTATGGCAAATAAAACCGCTAGTCCCCCATCTCGCAGTTCAGGTATGCTGTTTTGTTTACGATCAGGAGACGGTTCTCACACTAACCTATTATGATCTAGCAACGTTGCCTATGTCTCCAACCACATTACGTCCGTAGTGTTCGGAGAATGGTTAATTATTTCAAAATCCTGCACGATGTTACGTATTTGCTATCAAAACTAGGTCAGAAATAGGTTACTCTACCCATCTATAAGTAAAAAGCTATTATCTGCATACATTCTCGTGGAATAAACCATCTAATTTATAAAAAGATTTTGGGGGGGAGGAGAGAAACGGCTGATCACAGAACAAAATTCTAGTATATCTTTTTGTCTGTAATACCTCTATGAAGTACATAGAGGAATGTAGCAAGTTCTCTTCCATCCTGTATATATGGTTTCTCAAAATATAGATGGAGTATTAACGGCAGTGAAAGCTATAGTGTTTAGCAGAACGCTGCCAAGATTGAAATTCTTCCAGAAAACAAGGGGCCGTTTAGTTACTGCCCTTGCACGGATCATCAATCTTATTACTTGATTAGAAGCAAGGTTGTATTCTGTGCTGGTGCTGTGGGCTCATATGTGTTCTGATTTTATTAATGGACTGCTGTTTGCAGATTTAACAGTTTCACTGTAGGATCAACTATATATCCTTTTTGTTGGTTTTTAAAGCTATCATATCGATATTAATATACTCCCATATTTGGATAAGGCGTGAACGTTTTCGTACACCATGAATCCTGTGTTTCACTGAGTATAGCAGTTCAACTGTATTAGCATCAGCTATTCTGACAATACTTCAGATACACGAAGACGGATGTGGGGTGGCGTGTCCCAAAAAGAAAGTTGATCCCGTATTTCATCCTCAGCATTTCGACGCCAAGGATAATTTTTTCACGACTTCTAGGTTCCTTCTGAATTCAATGATTTTGCTTCTCTGCGTATTCCATTTCATTGACAGTTGGTTTGAGGTCTGTGTAACAAAATCGTATCCTTTGTTTTGCAGTTCTCCCATTTCTTCTTTGTATAGCTGAGATATGAAGAATCCTTAGCTCTCCTCTTCGCCTGTTATGTGCACTTCTTCACCTTTAAATAGGTTACATCGGGTCTTCCACGCTGATACCTCGATAACCAAAATCTCATTGCTCTTACTTCCTAATCTTACGCCATATTTCTTGGACTTCTTTCTCCCACAGACCTATGTTATGACACTATTAATGTTTCTTTGCGTTTGATGAAGTCGGGTTTTAATTGCTTTAACACTAAAACCTAAGGGTTTGATGTATTATCTCCAACCACTATTGTTTTAGTTAAATACTCTTGTCCCTTTAATTAGAGGCAATAGTTTATTAACTGAGTTTTCTTTAAGAAAATCAACATTTGGATTTATCAGGCCCAAAAGATATATCTTTTCCTATCCAGTTCTCTGTACCTTCGGTATGTGTAACCATTATGAAGCGCACATGGCTTCCTTTCCCTTTAGTAGTAATCACTTCCATCACAACTACTCGATTACTCTCAGTGAAAAATAAGCAGACAATTCTGTGGTCAAAATAGGTATATGTTTCATACACGTGCTACCTGGCATGCAGTGTGCGACACCTGACCGGTTTTTTCACATTATTGGATTTTCTTTAAATCTAAACCAGTCATATTCAGGTAGCAAACAATCCTTTGACAACTCATTTCGCAGCATTCCTTTTGGCCGTTTATTTCCCTAACCTCTTTTTCCCATATATTCAGAAATGAATAAAATACTAAACATTCACAATTAATATTGGGTAATAAAGCAAGAATTAGTGTAACGTATAGATAGCAGTCTTAATTAAATGAGAAAATAGAAGATAAATCGTCAATTTACGGATCTAAAACAACAAAATAGTTGCTGGACGCAAAGTACCCTGGCTTTTATTTTCAGAAATTATGAATGCATGCTGTTAAGAAACACATCTTCTTTCTCTATATTTTCACTCTTTTCTTTCAGAGAATCTTTTCTTTACACAACAGCCTTTCTAAATTACAGTTGTTATTGACAGCATGGGTCATGTCTACACTTTGTGTTTGTGTTCATTAATATAAAGCTAAGAGCAGATTTCTGCACTCCAGTAGGACTGATTCATCATAAACGGTTACACCTATAAATAACATGCTAGAAGTCGGTAGCACACACGAAGGTGGGTAAGTGCAGGTTGCATAGTAGCATTTTGAGGCACTTGACCTGCCAGCGCAGAGTGAGCGAGAATGAAAGAAAAGGACAGTGTAATATCACTGATCATACTCTTTCTGCGCAGTAGCTTTCCCCCAGCCACCTTCGTGTGTGCTCCCGACTGTAATATGCCTCATTCAGTACTATGCGACGCACGGAGCAGAGCATTCTGCGGATAAAATGAAAACGTCATCGAGCCTCAACGGCTTACCTGTAAAAACCTGATATTATCGCTGACTCTTTATATACACACTGCAGCCAGCCTATAGCAAGAGATGTGTGTCGCATAACATTTGGTTTTATGCATGTGCAAGAAAAGACGGCAATCAGTGGTGGAGATTGGAGACACTTAGTGTAGTGATAGCGGCAGCAAGACGCCGCCTTTACAAATCGGCATACACTTCTGTTTTAACCAACCACCATACCTTTAAAAAATAATCCTGAAACTTCTGTAGTCAGTAATGACGAAGTATATTAAAGGAGATCCTTAAACACTCCAGCATGCCAGACAAAATGTTGTGTTGCTATGTTGTATGTGGCATTTGCTTGTTCAGCTGCAATATGTCAAACCCTTACAAAACATGGGTTACTGCAGCGTATTTATTTCACAAAAGTAAAATTATGTCTGTTTTATGGGTTGTGATTTGTTCACTTGGTGTTTGTATATGTGCTTTCGTGTAACGTCATCTGTTGTGATGATATTAACAGTAGCACTTTAAGGCCTTCGGACTTTGTTGACTAGAAGAAAACAAGGTTCTAAATTTTATATTGACGGAGAAGGAAGTTCGACATCACCTCTTGATGATGTGAAAATTATACACCTTCACTTATAAGTCAGAAAGTTAGAAACTAAAGTTATGAAACATAGTAACGCAATTACACTTGTGAGAGAATGCTGTTTATGGTTTTAATTCCCAAAGATGTAGAAATACTCTTAATTTTGCGAAGATTAAATAGATCCACAAAAAAGAATCCTGTAGAATCAGAATCCACTTGCAGTTTTGCCCTTTTAACCATTTAGTTGCCCAGATGCAACGTTTTAATGGAGAGAGCAGAAGATTGCAAATAGCGCGTGAAATGTTAAAACTTCATTTTCTTTATTCTTGTTTCCTTACATTTAGCTACTTTAAAATATTTCTCATTATATAATTTTTGTTTTATTCTTCTCAAATTTTCAGTATATATTCTTTTTAGGTGGATTAAAAGATATACAGGCTGGACCATTTAAGTTGAGACTGTACAATATCTCCAAAACTAAGCGTTGTAGAAAGAAATGTCTATATAAAAGTTGCTTGATGTTATGGGGGAAAGTGAATGCCATTAGTCATGTTTTATTTTGAGGTCTTGTGATGGTCATTTTAGGGTTAATTTAATTTTTTAAATGGGAACCTACCTTTTTATGTTGTTTCCTGACTCCTCATAAAAAACTAAGCAACATTTGTATAAAGCAATTTTCAGTTGTTCTTACACCAACGTAAATAACAACGAACATTATGAATGGCTCTGTACGAAGAGCACAATGAATGGTTGGACCTTCCATGGATGGTGATTTGACCGTCAAGTTACGTTTCATAATTGGGAGCCAATTTTTTTGTTTTGTTTCCTTATTCCTCATCACGAAATAAACAGCTTTTTATAAACCATTTTCTAATGAGAAAACGACATAAAAGTGTAGGTTCCCATTTAAAAAAATTAAATTGACCCTAAAATGACCATCATAACGTCCTCCAAACAAAACGCGACTAATGGCATTTACTTTCCCCCATAATATCAAGCAACTTTTATTAAAGACATTTCTTTCTACAACGCTTAGTTTTGGAGATATTGTAGTCTCAACTTAATGGGCCATCCTGTATAGGGCGTTTTCATGATATCAAGTATAGTTTTGGACTTAGATGTTAGTCATTTTATACACGATTACCGTTAAAACATAATGTGTTGCATAGTTTATTTACTATTTTTCCCGAAAAGGTTTCAATGTGGCACAAATTTATCATTTTATTTTTAAAACCTCTATTCGAGGATAATATGCAAAATAAATAGTTTAAAATTGTGTAATTTTCATCATGTGGGGGATTTCACATATGAATCTATTTTCGTTTTTGAAAATTGTTTTACCGAGCGAGATGGCACCGCAGTAACGTGTGTGACTCGTATTCAAGAGGTTCCGCGTTCAAACCCTAGGGCCAACCAATCATTTTTTCGGGTTTTCCTCGGTCGCTAGACGAATGCTGGGTTGGATAATTTGATCTGCAAATTTTTCTATAACTTTTATCACTACTTTTCATTTCCTTCTTTTTCGCCGGCATTCCAAACATTGGGCTGATCACCCATCCTAGATATACTATGATCCAAAGTTACCTTGCTCCTTGACAGGATACTGACCCAAGGTATTGGCTTGTAAGTCCTTGGGTGTGTAAGTCCTACAAAGAGAAGGCTAATTAGTTGAAGAAGAAGAAAACTTGTTTTCTTAAAAGCTAGATGTATAAGACAACGAAATTTTTTTTTCTTCAAAATTAGATGCAATATATTTGTTCTAAAAATTTAAACAAATTTAGATGAAATTTGCAGACAGTGGAGTACGTCACTGTCAGTCTTCATTTCGTCACCAACCATCACCCCCTAACTGTGCTCACAAATACTCTAATTTATTATAGTAGCATTATGATTCTGCACCATCGAAATCTGCACTTTACTTCAAAAGTACCTAATCAACTCAAAATTTCTAGTCGTCTGACTTGCTACATCCAAACAAGGGACCATACGTCACTGGTCCCTCTTACCCGCGGCCTGGAAAGGCTCAGTTAATAGTTTCACGCCTCAACTTGACCTTAAAAGCCAAGTAATGCGTTATTTGCTTCTTATTAAAAAAATGAAGATCGTGAAAAATGTCCCCTTTTGAATGTGGATTTGATCCAATTAGATATCACTATTACCTTTCTTTCTGCATTTCGTTTTGATTGCTATTATCTTTTTAAATTTTGACATCGAAATTGCTTTAATTCTACCTAAAACTAAGTCTTAACTTTTCCTTTAAATATTCTTCAAATGTATACTAGAGGAAATGAAATAAAATTAGACCATTCTTAAAACCTACCCTCGTATACATTACATATTTAATATTAACAACAAATACGAGTCGATTTTATTCCACATTAAAACAAATAAAAAAATATCGTACGTGTAGCTACGTGAAACAATGCTTGTCGATATAGGATCTAGGCTTTTTAAATAGGTTTGAAACATCAAAAGCATCTCGCCCAGTGGCCCCCCCACTTCCCTCTTGTCTTACAAGCTATCCACATCGTAATGCTTTTGTCTTAGAAGTGACACAGTTTTTATCTCCGAAATATAGAATGCCACCGGGCCTTGAAACTTTGCCAGCCCACAATATACTGATCCCCAAATGTAACATACTTCTACTTTCGGTTTTACTTTAGTAGTATTTGACTGCACCCCCAGGGCCGGTCAATCTGACCGAAGGTATTCCATCCTGGATATGCTTTGATCCAAGTTTGCTTGCGCCTCGAAACAGGCTAGTGACCCAAGGCCTAAGTCCTACGAAGGTAATCGTTAAAGAAGGAGATTTGACTGGTTACTGATCGGGAACGAATTATTAGAGTTGGAAAATAAAGTATTAATTAAGCAACTTTGGCTGCTTAAAGGAAGAAAAAGCTCTACTCTAATTGAAGGATATTGCAAGACGTTTTGCTCATAACTGTGCCTGAGATGATCATACACGTAAATTTAAAGCCGAAAAGATGTGAAAAGAGGCCGCAAACTGGTAGTGTTTATATTTGAAAGAAATAAAGGTTACATTCATACTTTCCCGTCTCTTTGATTCGGATTCAATGCCGCACTTGTATGCACTTTCTACCTCTGCGGTCAATACTGAGGTGAATGCAACAGAAGGAAACTCTAAGACCATTCACTACCAACATAAATAAACCGATGGAGCAAAAGGCAATTCTTAGTTCGTCTGTATGGCGTAAATGAGCTGCTTCCAACAATACATGCGAGAAGAACGCCTTAAGATGTGGCAGTATGACTTGAGTTTTCAGTGAGGAAAAAATTAACCACAACCTGTTCTATAGCTTGTAAGATAAGTTTTGATAGCCTCTAAAAATTATATAAAGTAATATTGTTTCACTAAAGGTACGAAACATAACCTTTATCTGAATTCTATACGTTTTAAGGGAGTATGTTTTTTATGGATTAATATATATTGCTTTCGGATTGGAATACAGATTTCTAGACGAGCAATTTGGTTACGAAGAATATGTTACTGTTGCCTTTTAAATACAGCTACTACAACGATTAAACATCACCACACAGGTATCAAGCTTTTAACGTTACCTAAAGTCCAACTATAATTCATAGAGCTGAACCACAAAGTGCAACCAAGTGTGGCCAATTCTGAGTCCGAGTACGAAAACAGGTTACAGTTCTTTACAAATATTTCATAATTTTAAACATAATTTAACAAACTACACCAATGACAGCCTACGGAACAATGTAACTGTTATATAACCTCTACTTTTATGCTGAGCTACATGGAAATATGGATCTGCAGGTCATTACCACAACGTAAACAAAGTAGGAGAAAAAAAGGGTAAATTGTCATACTGTTTCCCTCGTTTGTGTCACTTTTGCCCGCATTAGGTCTTACGCTGCTCTAACGTAATGCTGCCAACATATGAATAATGCCACCGAAGCCGGTAAGATACTCAGCCTCAAAGCGTAGCCGAGAGATTGAGGGCCCTCAGCCTCAAAGCGTAGCCGAGGGATGTTTTTTAGAAGGAGAGGAGTGCAGCAAGTTGCGGCCGATCCGCAACTGCGAAGCGACGACAGAGCGTAGCCCAGGGATCTGCGCGTCTAAAACTCCAATGATTCGCGTTCACAAAACAACAACACATCGCATATTCAGTGCATTTCACTGATTATTTAGGTTGGCAGTACCCACTTTGCATGGAAAAATGGCTACGTTTATTTCTTCCTAACGCTATTTGCCTATATAAATAAAACACTTAAAGCGGGTGGGTAGGTGGGTACTAGATATTGGAGAGACCACATCATGTTCTAAAATCACTCCTAAGGTAAGTAATTTCATTGCTTTTTCACTTCCTTATTCCTAATTTAGGTGGGCAAAAGAAAGACCTAATGCGGGCAAAAGTGACACAAACGAGGGCAACAGTATGACAATTTAGCCGAAAAAAATCTGACTTTCTCTACTCTTGTACAAAATATTTTTACAAACGCTTATTCTCCATATGCTTCATGTTAATCAAGATATCGAGATGTCAATGTTATTGCTAATTTTCTTGTAGATGCAAGGGGAATTGGTAGGCTTTAAGCGATAGTCAAATATTTTAAGAGCTGTTTGCTATGTGGAGTATTCCATTCTCTTTGCATTACCAGGACAAAAAAAATGAATAACGAATTTGAGAAAAAGTATAAGTATTGGAAAATTTAAGGAAATAACAAGCAATATCTCGAAAATGGTTCACTCAACAAAAAAATATATATGACTTAAATTGTGTATTTTAACGCGATCTATATTTTGTGTGTAGTAAAAGATCGTCTATCTCTTATGGTTTACCAGTTATGCAAAAATGTCGTTCACAATGAAGAATACTTTTGGAGACATTCTCAGAAAATTCGAAATATACATTTCATTTGTCATGAAAATGTCTTAAACATACGATATTTTAATCAAAATCGTTAGAGCCATTTTTGAGAAAATTAAAATTTTCGAAAAATGTTCCATGTAAAGGGTAATCTGGGGTGGGGATTTTCTTGAAAACCTTCGTGTCGCATCTCTGGAAGATACTGAACCCAAATATCAAGTTTGGTGTTTATCCGTCAGTTCGTTTCTGAGTTATGCTGTTCACAGACAGACACACACACGGACATGTTTCCAAAAATGCTTTTTTTGGATTCCGGGGGTCTCAAAACATGTATTTCCAGTGAAATCTCTGTATCGAATTTTTGGGTGGAATGCAATACTTTCGCTACTTACTATACGTAGTAGAGAAAGTAAAAAGGGTTACTGCATGTTTACATTATGCTTTACTAAAGCTAACTGTTTTTCTGAATATCGTTGTTTATTTTTGTAACTTTTAAAAGGTTTCGGTGTTTTATGATTTTGGAAAGCATACGGATATTGTTCATAAGTATCGCATTAGAACGTAATTCCTTTCATTTCTGAATGATGGATTAAATGCTTTAATAGTCGATATAAGTTTAGTACTCTCCAATATTCTTAATATCAAATACCCATCACAAAGCAAGTATCGATCATTTGATAGCGAATGTCTGCATCGATAAGGTCACCAATGCAGCTGTATATTTGTTCATAAGAACGTAAGATTTTAAATGGAATATGCACAATTGGGTGTAAAAAGTGGTCATCCCCCTAGACAGTAGTAATGCCTTTCCTCCTTAGGATTTCATTAGATTCCTCCTAGTCCTTATCGCTTCTCTATATGACTGGCTTCAAACAAATTCCAACAAACGTGAACCAGTAAGCGACGTTATATTTGGTGTGATATGGAGGGTCAGAAATAAACTTCCAATTCTACTCTAACTGGAGTAAACAACAAGAGGTGGGCTAGTCTAGTGTAACACAGTTAACCACTCTACCTCTTAGACGGATTGGTGAGCGAAAAAGGTTACTTATAGCGTCAAAATGCGTACAGCCACAATATTTGCGTCAAACGTTTCTTTTGAAGTAGGTACGAAGTCCAAAATAATTGCTGCCATCGAATAGGAAGTAACGCTGCAAGTGCTGCTGAATTGTGTGACGTTTCTTAGAGAACTGAATCTCGTTGCTGAAAAATGACTAAGAAAGAGATAATTATTTCTATATATCTGTAAATTTCAATAACTCTTAGGTTCATAAGCATTTAGAAACAGCAATAATAACAATTGGTGAGTGTAATACTATGTAACACTCAGACGTTAGTTTTAAAAAATCCAGAAGGGTTTTAAGAGCTACCAAGGGTCCTTTCTTATTTTCCTCATGTAACGCGCTTCACAAAGGTTTTTGTATACGTTGTACAAAAACGTATTTGTATGTTGCACACGTTTGTAAAACATATTTGTGTTTCATACACCTAAAATATTTAAATATTAAAGCGATCCTGACTTAATGCGAAAAACTAAGTGACGATAGGGCAGCACTGTCTACGTAAACTGATAATAAGATGGATTCAAGTGATGAGAATCATGCATTCTAACACTCATTAGAGGTAATGGATGCGATACTTGAAGTGTTTATGCACTTCATGTAATAATTTTCCAATGTGTACATTCGTGCTGTTTAAGGTCAAGAAAATATGCAATCGATCAAAAACTATATTAAAGTAATTTAAATGTTTCCATTCGTATTAAGCAAAAGCTTATATAGCTGTCTAAAATGCGCTTGATTTGGAAAAAGTCTCTATCATATCTCGTATCTGTTAAATAGCAACATAAAACATGACGAGCAGGGCGGAATTAGTTCACTAGCCTTAAATGTAGCGTTAAATGGTACTTCCAAAAAGGAAGAAAAAACACGAGCGTCTGTTCATTAATTTTATTTATTTACTCTGTGGTTAAACACATGTTGCACAAATCCTGATTAAACGCAGTGCAGCGTGTAAACACTAGCCTTACATATCGCTGCTAAAAGTACTGCAGAACAGCTAAAAATAAACTCCTGCTTTTTATTGCTAAATATTTACATTAAATTAATGTTTTCGTGTATTTGAATGCGCTAGAATAATATGAACGCTCATTTGAACAGCTATTTTTACGGTTCAGAGAGGAAAAGCATTGATAAATAAAGGACTGAAATAAAAAAGCTTTAAAAGTACCGAAATTAAACATTTTGATATTTTCGGTAAAAGTAAGTGAGCCTGCCAGGTTCTAAATATACGTAAGGTCTTAAATGGCAACAGAAATTATGTGGTTACAGGCGGCAACAATAGATGGCGCACATTCACTACGGGTGGGGGGAGAAGTGTCTCATAGTTCAGAGGACAGCATATTAACTTCGGAAAGGAGTAGGTACAGATACACGCAAAAAGCTTTGTAGATATAAGAGCGAAGAAATTTCTACTGTGGCGCTGTGGGCTAGAGAGGAAGTTCTAGTTCCCGGCCACGGAATGTGTCCGGGTTGCGGATTTTAAGTCCCGGGTATAGGACCGGTGCCCACTCAGCATCGTGATGAAAGTGAGGAGCTTCGATAGGCAGCGATTCCGGCCTCCAGAGCCAAAATTCTGGCTGGAGGATGGTGAGACTAGCCACATCACCTCCCCGTATCTTTGAATGACCATCCACCTCTGCCTTGCGTATGTGGGAAATGAGGTGGGCAGTGGGTTGATCTAGGCTCCTTATGGACTACAGCACCACAATATTATTAATTTATTATTATTTTATTATTATTTAAATGCCAAAGAATCTTTCTTCCTGTCTTCTGAAATAGTGAGGTAAGCCGTATGAGTTTCATAAAACAAACAAACCTTCTTTCACTTCCACCCCTATTAGGTCTTCTCGCTAGGATATCAAACTGGGTTAGTCTAAGTTCCTCTTATTTGCATCGAAACCTACACTTTTACGTTTCTTCATTGGTTAACTTAATTTCCCAGTATTTATCTCAAGTACGTAAAAACGAAACACGAGACTTGAGTGGGATTAAATCCTAGGAAAATTTGGAAACTTTATGGAGAAAGAATTACTCTTGCGACTTGAAGGCATACGTGTAACGTCCTAAACCAGGTTATATACAACTACTTAAGCTTCAAGCTATCTGAAGAAAGATTTGAGACGAGAAGACCAAAATAAGTTTTATAAGGCGGCAGCATTTCCAAAAATGAACAAATATTGATAAATTCAAATCAATTATCACGGATATCTCGGAAGTGGTCGGTGCTATAAAAAAGTTATTTGAATACAAATTCTTTAATAAGAACTAAACATTTGTGCAGTAAGTTTCTCTCTTCTCTTATGGTATACCAGTCATACGAATTTATACAAAGGTCCTACGAATGAAGGAAGAGGATTTCACAGACTTCTCCAGAAAATTTAAGATGAAGATTTATTTGACATTTAAAAAAACTTTAATGTATGGTCTTGTAATCAAATTCGTTAAGAGCCATCTTTGAGAAAATCAGATATAATGAATCATGTTCCATGTAAAGGGTAGTTTGGGGTGGGTAATTTTCTTGAAAATCATGTTGCAGGTTTGAAAGTTACTGAACTTAAATACCAAAAACTTATCCTACATCCTGTTACATGGAATTTTTTTCTAAAATTGTCCTTGTTGCATTAAATGGGCCTCAAAACATATGCTTCCGGTGAAATCTCGATGTTGAATTTTTGGGTGGAATGCAATGATTCCTCAGTCTGCAATATTTGCTAAGTATGTAAGTACAAGAGAAGGATAATGAATCTACAGACTCCCCCAAAAAGCAGTAGGCATTATAAGCGTGTTAAATGCTTACTGAATCTTGGCTTCATCTTGTTTTTTTTTTCTAATTCTTCTCCGTTTCCATCACAACACAATTACCCTGCTTGTATCATTTTATGGTTCCAGCTACACGTAATTCAATCAGCAGATGAAAAAGAAAATGAATTATATATATATAAGATGAAAATGAATTATTGGCATTGACACGTGCGTTGATTTTCTCCGATGTATACAACAATACAAAATGGTTAGTTTTATATATAAGATGAAAATGAATATTGGTATTGGCACGTGCGTTGATTTTCTCCGATGTTATACAACAGAACAAAATGGTGTAGTTATATATATATATATATATATATATATCTTTATTGGTGTCAAATTATTGAAGTTAATACACAAGTATTTAGTGCATGGGTCATTGGCCGCACATGCATATTTAAGATACAAGTAGGGTGTCAAAATAAACAACAGAAAAGAAAACAAAACAAAAAGGAACAAGAAAAAGGAAAATAGAGATAAATTACCTTTGTCTAACTGAACAAATTTGACCTAGCTTCGCGCACTTTAGCCAAAAACTTTTCCATGTTTTGCCAGTTCATCTGATCAGCCAGTAGCTCCCAACATGCCAATCTCTTTCTTGAGGGACTTAAGAATCGTTCGCTGGTTCTCCCACATTGCACATTCCGCCAAAATATGTACCCAGTCCTCACCCAAATCGCAGAATGGCAGATTCTCCTGCCAGAATCGTCAGTCATTTTCTGTGCCCTCCAGTCCCCCATATGGAATTGCGCTATGGGGTATAGAGGAAGGTTGGAAGAGGTTCGATACAGTTTCGAAAACATTTTGTAAAATAAGTTGAAAGTATCCTTAAACACAGGTGATGCGGGTGCACTAACTGGAGTTAGGAAACGTTAGCACAAGGGAGTTAATAATACAGAGGAGTTAAAGTACTGGTATAGGCTAAGGCGTTTGCCAGATCAACACCTTTTGAAAGTTTTCTTAAATTATCAGATGCATGAAGGGAATAATCCTAGTTGTGAACAAACAACTAATAGGAAAGGTTGATGAGAAAATATTAACACAATTTGAAGATATGGGTAGACAATTTATGGGTAATGATGAATGAGAAAATCACTTTAAGGGCACAGAAGGACCTCAAGGTAAATCATATTGTATTTGAACTCAAAGATAGTAAATAAATGGTGTAATATTCGAAATGTGACGCAGGGGTATTCCCGAACACTGGGGTAATATCGGACAAGGTATTTTAGCCCACTGACAGTATAGTGACAAAGATTCTGTTGCTGCTACTAGTTCCAATGGAAGGGAAGCTTCTACAACCCACAGCCACTCAAGTTCTAGTTACTAGCGAGAGGTCATTCTGAGAAGGCGGAATATGTTTTCAGCTGTTTCTTCTGCTTCCCATAATAGCCATCATTCAATAATGCCCAACAGCTCTTGTGTGTTTTTCATTATTAATGTGTGAGTTAATGATCTAAAAACAAAATGACGTCAGCCAGGGAAATGGGGAAGATTTTTTCGGCATTGCCCCATATGCATGGATTTTGTATAATAGGTACATACATTTTTGTATTTTAAAACAATACGATTTAGTTCCTTGACTTAGGTATTCTGTAATACTCAAACAAAATTATTTTATCTTTGATTATAGCCTGAATTACTATCCATTCCGGGTCGTTCAGTAGCATCTGAATACTGAAATACAAGGAAGCCAAAACAGTATTCAGAAGACGCAACTCCCATGAAAGCAAAGCTTCAGGAAAAGGAACTGAAACGGCAGCTGAAAGTAAACAAAACAAAAGTAAACGGCAGAAGTAGTGAAGACCAGAAATAATAATTGCAGGAAAGCAATCGGTTTAGAATCTTCAGAGGAAGAGGATAGGTATAGACCTAAATATATGCGATGGTATTGATATTTTGAGATGATTCTGATTTGAAAACGGACGCTGAAGATTTCTGCTGTATCTGTGGCGAATTTGGACGAGGCAAGGAATTGTGGCACAATATTTCAAAATTGTGTACTTTGCAAAACGTGGACTCATAGATTACAGTTCCTGGGAAAAGAAAGCGGAGGCACACGTTCAGTAAATTCGATTGTATTAGTCCATCATGTTCGCAGAAAAGTCAAATTGTTTTGACTGTTTTCATAAATACGCGTGTTTCTTATTTATACCTATTTATAAAAGACTTATCTAAGATGTTCACCATTATTCCTGTGGTCGGGATAACGCTGAACAATATTCATATTTTAAAGCTCATTTTTCAGGTTACCAAGTTATATTTGAAATATTATTCTGATGGATAAATGCAAGGAAAATGTTATAATTTCCGAACACTCTGTTAGCTTTTTCTTCAGATTTTTAGTATTTCCTGTTAAGTTACAGATCAACAAGTTAAGAGAATACCTATATAGAGTAAATATAAAATGGTTTTGCGCAGCAGAAAGGAGGAGACCAGAGAAAAACAACTGAATGTATATTAATAGAAATTGTAACTAAACAGTGGAGACGACTGTAAAATGGCCAGGGCCAAAAGCAGTCGTCCCCAATCTGATCGTAATATCTTGACACTCAATAAACATTTACTTTACAAAACCGTGTGTCTATTTGTTACAGGGGCGTGGCCGTGGACGACCAAGGATATATCTTCGTGGCCGACTCGGGCAACAACCGAATCCAAATCTTCCACCCGGACGGCACGTTCCTACGAGCGTTCGGATGCTGGGGATCCGGGGACGGGGAGTTCAAGGGTCTGGAGGGCATTGCAGTCATGTCCAACGGGAACATCCTCGTGTGCGACCGGGAAAACCACCGTATCCAGGTCTTCTAGGAACCTGCAGGTAAGTTGTCTTGCTTTGTACTGCATCATTTTTAATTAGTCATTTCTTCCATTTGTAATAAAATAAATAATACTGAGCAACTGAATTCAATAACAATGGCGGTGGAAAACTGCTTTTGAGAAAGTAGTTTTATGCTTTGTAAATAAAGACCACGGCAGCAAAATGTAAATGTCGTCATAAAAGAAAAACACTGGGGGGAAATTTTGTTTTTAAAATAGTATCGGATAGTTAATAAGCTATACTTGCTAATATATTTTTGTCTCGAAATATTAATGTGTTCTTCTTCATATTAAACTACGTAAAGTTACCTCATTCTAAATATTTTTGTTGAATGGCTTTGTAAAGGGTGTAGAAACCTTAAATGTGCAAGTAAAGTTCTTGTGTAAAAAGGGAAGAGGAGGTATGCATAATACCACTATTTAAGTATCAAAGATTACCAATAGCAAACTTAAAACTTTTTTCATCTTTCTTTCTTTCTCTCCCTCTCTCTCTCTTTCTTTCTTTCTCTCTCTCTCTCTTTCTCTCTTTCTTTCTCTCTTACTTTCTTTCTTTCTTTCTCTCTTTCTCTCTTTCCTTTCTTTCTTTCTGTCTTTCTTTCTCTCTTTCTTTCTTTCTCTCTCTCTTTCTTTCTTATTTTTCATGTACCTACTCTTCTAAGTCCCATACCTTCATGTTGAAATATCCTAAGGCCCAAAGCTCCTAACATATGCCAAAATGTTATATCAACCATTCTATTATTCCACCATTTTTTAGTATTTTCAGATTATCACAAACAATACATCAGTAAACAAAACCCAGAGAATATTGATAGGTGTGTTTATGACAGGGGTAGCATTCGGGTGAAGGGAATTTATCAAATATCTATTTCCCAAAATATTAATATATTTTAATTTTAAGCCAAGCAACAGTTGTGTTTTTAATTTACACGGGTCTTGTAGGTATTTACAAGCATTCCCTAATCTATGGCAAGATTTTGCTTAAATTCACTGTGTATTACATAGGACTACATAGTACCTACTGATGAGTTGTATTTACAAAAGTCACTAAATGAACAATTTGTTTCTATATTAGGTGCTGGTTTCACAACTTAAAAAGCACTAAGATGAAGATACAGTGCTGAACAGCGAGCTATTGTTGCCATATTTTCACTTGTCTCTTGTACAGCTATGCCATCGATACATGCCACTATCATGTGATATCAATTCTTTTGAGAGTAATCCTGTTATGTGATCATCTGTTCACTTATACATTCAGTATGTACTCCTGTCATAATCCCCACGATTATACACATGTTGCGTAGTGAACTATTTAAAAAAATGACTAATTTAATGCAGCATCAGCTTCTGAAATAACTCTGCACATGACAAAATAAACAAGTGACTTATTTTCACTGTTATTTGGCAGCCCTGCCATAAGATGTTTTCTAGACTGTAAACTGACAATAAATCAGGGGCGGCTCAAGAGGGGGGTTGAGAGCCATGCCACTCCCAGGGCGGCAGGTTTTAGGAGTCGAAAAATCTTAAAATATGAACAAAATGTTTGTAAATATGATGAAACTACAAATCATGCTTAAATTTTTCGATATTTAGGAGATTTTTTGTTATGAAACTGGTGAAAAATGAAATGCCAGGGTTGGTCACATTGATGACAACTGTCAAAACATCCCATATGCGGAGATGTTTTAACAATAAGCATCACATTTATAAACAGCATCATTGTAGCTTTATCTCTTCCTCCTGGGGGGTGGTAGCCATAATAAATCTATCGTAGGTCACAGTACACAAAATACTCCCCTCCATCGTATACCCTGTACCCTTATAATACAGATTATTACTTACTAGTGCAGTCACCATCAAGTATGTTTTGATTTTGTATATGTTTTTAATATTTGAATCTGCTGATGAAGTGTAAACCCAAAATACTGAACATTTTTAGTGACTTTGTCTGTTTTTATCTTTTGCTCTGAATAATTTTGTTCTTTACCACATAATTTATTTCTTCTTGAGTTATATTTATTGATCATCCATTAAACATATACTTCATGCGAGAGTGAGTAGTCATAGAGGTCTGACATTGCAGATAAATGCATGAGGGAGGGTGAGGATTTGGTGCTTGCAACTATCGCATGGGGTGGCAAAACTCCTGGAGTCACCCCTGCAATAAATGCTAGTAACATGCCATGTGTTGTTGCTGAAAATGTATGAGATCCATAGGTTCTATCACTTGGAGTGCAGAGTTGACTCCCATAGGCAAGAGGAACTGAACTCAGTAGTTAAATTCTTGCTTTTAACTCTGTGCATGCCATTAGTCATAAATTTCAATTAGATACAAATTCAATAAGTGCTATCATGTACATTGTTAGAGACATCATTTTCTCAATGAAAAGATGACAAGAAAGATTTTTTAATTGTGGACATATTACAGGAACCAATATTAATAAGAGCAACAAAATAAATTAAGAAAACCTAGAAAGTGCTCAGTCAATAGAAAAATCAACACTGGAAATCATGGAGTGTAATAATAACAATCCAAATTAGTGTTCGGAGTTGACAAAACCTTATTTGCTTCACTGAAGTAAGTAATAGGTTCACTGATTATGAACATTACAAGTACTATAATGTCCATTTTACATGGCTATGGTGCAAAAGTGAGAACAACATCCCCATTAGGTTTTTCTTTATGCCCGTCCTACCTGCATATAAAATCTTTTCTGCTCTGTGTAGCAACAGCTCTGGACAGCGTCTTGTACATGATGCTACTCTGCTTGCCTCTGGATGACGATACTTTATGTGTGTGTATATTAGAATTGTTCATTTAGTGTAAATATTGTTTAATAAGACACAGCTAGCTCTTTTTGGGTAGGCACTTACTCTTATCAGGGTTTGGAACGACAAACAAGGATCAAATATCCAAAACACATATGTTTCACTTGTATATTATTTGAATATATTAATACTTTAGTATGTCACTGTTAGTACATAACACCCATTACAGCTTTAACAAACTTGCACTGCTTGCCAGAGTATTTGCGTGTATTTCTATGAGATTACAATTTTCTCATAATTTAGATGAAATTATGTATTAGTTTAATGTAAAGCTAAGGTCATGTGTATTAATACTTTAAGCTGTGTTTCTATAATATTTCCGTCACTCTAACACGTAACATCGTGGAGTAAGCATTCTAGTGGTCCGCTTCTACCAACTCTGAGGCTAGAATGAAGTTAGAACATTTTTGTTGTTGCTTCCTTCTGTGTTGGTTACAACAATGCATGAAGTTTATTGGTCATTACATTGATGTAGCTGCTAATTAGCCTATCATACAATAGGTATAAATGAGTGTTTAAAAAGAGAACGCTAGCTTCTATTTAACTTATTTAAGTTCTTAGCCTTTGTTATGGGCTTACATTGGTTATTAAGCTTTCCTTTGCAATTTTTCAGTTATAAAACTTACAATAAAAACCTTTTAGTTGCAAGTGCAGAATACTGCTGGCTATGACTAAATATTATTAAAACATATATTTTTGTACACCGTAATACTTTCAAAGATATTAACATTAATGGTAAAATTAAATACATTAATTATAGTTTAAAATCAATTTAATTATTTAACTAAGCTTTTTATAGTAGGGAAAGCAGCCTTCCATGTTTTATGCAGCTGCAGACCCCATATTTAACCACCTCATCTTGCATACTTATACACATTGACTGTGAGAAGCAGAAAACTATTTGTAACTTGGGTGATGCAGAAGTTTGTTATTCCTTCTTTTGTTTCAGTTTCATATTCACTGAAAAAGACCAATAACAAAATAAATAAATCAATTTCAAGAGGCACAAAATATATTATAAATAATGTGGGATTTTAATAAAAGAATTTTATTTCCAGGCCTGTTTTGATCAATGGCTGTGTGATCTCAGTTCCAATAAACCGAGTGCCTGCAGTACAACAAGAAGTGCAACGCATGCCTATGAGGCTTCCATATTGTCCACGCTTAAGCTTCTGACACAGTGAGGATCAATGTGTTGTGAAATAAAAATGTTTAAATAAACTGTAGGTGCATATTCCAAAAACCTTTGGTTCTGTAATTAATGGCAAAATACCAAAGAACAAGTGTCAAGACGCTACTGCATAACTGTTATGTGTAAATATATTTATGTTTTCTTTTTTTTCTTTATTTCCATTTTGTGGAAAGATATTTTCTATAGATTTCTCTGGTTGTTTTTCTACTACATTTTCAAACTTTGCTAAACAGAGCTTTTGTAGGTTTCCAAAAACAGGGTATTCTGCTTCTGCTTACAAAAATTAAGAAAATTTGATTTCGTGTCATTAACTTCCTACAAAATAACACAAAATCTGCCCAACAAATGTATCCCTTTTACCTTAAGTTGGTTGGGTTTGATATTCAAACCTGACTTAACTACCTGTGTGTCAAAGCATCATAATGATGGAAGGGAGCAGAAAATATAACAATATTCATCAAATGTAATCCTAGTTTTAAGAAAGAACATTTTGTGATAAAAGATGTTTTTGGTCACCAACTAATTCTACTGTGTCTTTAAAAGCGTAAGTGTGTACCTGGTCATCCCCTTCAATTTCAATAAAGCTTTTAAAAATGTTATTATTTATACTTTTATTTCTATGCTTTTCAGTAACTATCCTAGGAAAACTATTTTCCATAGATCTGAACCAGGCCTATATTTATTAAATCTGTCATTAAGTGAAACTTCAGTAAACTCTCTAGACTGATTTCTTAGATAAAAGTCTTACCATGATTTGAATCCTGGAATTTGCTTGCAGAAATCACTTCTCCAATAACAAACTGCTTTAAGCATGGAAATTTGTATTCATTTAAAGACTCAAAGCATGATGGTTTCAAAATGGAGCACATAGACCAGTGGTCAGCCACCCAGGCAAAACAGGTCAAATTAACTGAGAAAAAGGGTTTCACAAAAGGCAAAGTTATATTTCAAAAAGAGGAATTTATTTTAGTGACAGTTATATGGGTTGATTAAGCCAGTTGATGTAAAAAGGGTACATAAGGAAATGCAATGCTTTGAGAAAAATGGAGATGAATATTTATTTCTATTACTTCTTTGGTATATGTTTGTTTAGCATGCTGTGGCATTACTGTCAGCTACATTACTTTATTCAGATAAAATTATACTTATATATTTCAAATATTAAAGAAAAGAAAGAAAAAAGGAAAAAAAAAGTTCAGCCGCTGTTATGAGCACTTTTAATACAGACACTATTTTTGGTGATCAAATTTAAGAAATAAGAGTGAAATGCATTATTTAAATTAAATTTAATCTGTCTTAACAGAAAAATATACTTTGTGGGGGAATTAAATCATAACTTTAAAGACAGTATTACAGATTGTTCGGTCTTGGTTTATTACTCCATCAATGAAGATAACATTATCTTCACTCAAAAATTTATATA
The DNA here is from genome assembly GCA_030765065.1 of Deroplatys truncata. Lineage (NCBI taxonomy): Eukaryota > Metazoa > Arthropoda > Insecta > Mantodea > Mantidae > Deroplatys > Deroplatys truncata. The sequence continues at coordinate 210,123,841 of CM060978.1, read as the reverse complement.
AACCTCTTACTTCATCTACTTTTCTTTGATTTATGTTTGGGCATGCAGTTTCTTCAATAGTGAATTTTTGTGTCTTGAAATGGGATTTCCAAAAATTAAAAAGTTCAAAATTCTCACTGACAGGGAATGTAGAGAAAAAAATGACAGTTTGCATAGCAATTGTCAGTTTTCAATGCATCTTACTGAAACTCTCACCAAAATATTCTTCTTCTTTTTTCTCTGTTTACCCTCCCTTTGTTATGACTTACACCCATCTGGACTTACAAATGGGTGCCTGGGGTCAGATGCCTGAAGGGGAGCACAGAACTATGGATCAAAGAGAGAACAGCAGGATGTGATCACCTTAAAGCCTGATATGAGAGCAAGGAAGGAAATGATATGAAATGGCAGTGAGATAATAAAAGGAAAAGTGAGATGGAGCAATTGGTGGAATGAATGGCAGGGAAAACAGGAGAACCCAGAGAAAACCCAACCAGATGCTGCTTTGTCCACCACAAATCCCATACGTGCTTCCCTGGGATTGAACCTGGGCCACCTTGGTGAGAGGAGAGTGATTTAGCTAATATGCCACCGTCACCAAAATATGTCAGACAAAATGGCAGATAAACCATGTATTCTGTATAAAAAGGGCACATGGACCTTGGTGTTCTTTTTACGTTGACCACCTTAATTTCACCTATTTGGTATGCATTTGCTCATTCTAATATAGACCATCTTAAAGTAGAACAACTAGAACAAAATATTCATCACTGGTCATCTCTCAATAGAAACAGTGCATTATCATTGTGTACATTAGCTTCACTATCTCAGACACTGCTCACTCTAAGTATGGCTATCACCTTGCAGGCAGTGCCCTGTTACCACTTTTCATTCTGCTCTTAATGCCAGGATATATACAGCATAATAAGTTCAAATGTTATAATCTGACTCAACATGTGGCTGATACTTAGCTCAGCTGTAAATACAAGCAGCAATTGGCTAAGTAAAGAGTTTCATCATAAGAAAATCTAGAGTTATCCAAAACTATGAGTTAACCTACCACAAATCAAAGCTATTGCATGTTATCATGATCAGTAAGGTGATATTGAGTAATTCTGAAATTAACTGTAAATTTATGTCCTGACAACATTTTTAAAAATGTAATTTAATAGTGAAATAATCCTTATATGAACTAAGAAACATGAAAAAAAAGTCTGTGTTTCATTGACTTTTACTACCGCTCTTCTACAAACTATTCTCTCAAGCTTATTTTTCTATGTGCTTTGTGTTAATCAAGATAAACTTGCATAAATAGATTTATTACCCAGTTCATTTTAGGTACAATACTGTAGGCTTAGCTATAGTCAAATCTTTTAAAAGTGGATCACAATGTGATGGCTTCAAAATTCTGTTCTCCTTGCATTATCACAGGGAAAAACAGGAATAACGACTTTGCAGTTGAAAAAAGCATAAAGCACTTGACAATTCAAACCAATAATAAACAATATCATTGAAATGATTAACATCACAAAAAATTTATTTGACATAAATATTGTGTCTGTTAATGAGACCTACATTTTTTTTTCATAGTAAGATTTTGTCTATCTGTTATGGTTTACCAATTATTAAAAATTCATTTAAATGAAGAGAAACAGGTATTTCCAGAAAATTCAACATAACTTATGCTGAAGGATGGCATAGGTTATAATGTCTGTGGCCTGCATTCAGGAGGTTCTGAGTTCAAACCCCCAGGGTGGACCAAATTGTACGAAGGTTTTCTTCATGGTTTACCTCAGTTGTTAGGTGAATGCTGGGTTGGATAACACTGGTCAGCAAAACGTTATACAAATCTCTCTTTGGAAAAAAAAATTATTTTTACCTTATGTATTCGACATCACTAAGCAAAATATGTTAGTCAGAGTTATCTAACATGTACTATTTTTGGGACAGGTACTACTGAAATTGGAAACAAAATGTATTTTTAGTAAATTTTATTATCAATTTCTCTCTATGATTCTTTTTTAATGTAAAAATGATAATTGCCCACCAATAATTTAAACCTTAGATAGGATTATAAAAGGCTTCATAATGGTACCTGGATGAATACCTTGACACTGCAATGGGAACTTAGAAAGCATGGATAAGAAAGGAAGCTTATTATCTTGTCCCATAAACAGATTATTCCTGTCTATCAAGCATGGAACAAATACCTCATTCTTTAGCTAAAAAGAGAGTAGTAGACGTGATACATGAACGTGATCAAAAGTATAACTGCACTCTGTTGTAGAATATTTTACCCATATCATTTAACTTCTTTTGCGTGCGTCAGTGAAAAATATCTGTTTTCATGCATTAGTCTTTATAGTGCTTTTAAAGTAAATTATGTCATGTGTTTGTAAGAACAGTGTTGATAAATTTTGTTACATTTATGGAGAAGTAATATTTATACATCCATTGTAGGAGAAGCTTATGAACTTTATTTTGGCTGTAAGGTAGGTGACTAAGATAAAGTTTCATCAATAAAATTTTCCTTTAGGTCGTGTTCAAGAACTTTCACTGGATGTTTAACAGGTATGTATAAAACAATGCCTTTGGCAGTTCTGGTGGTCTGGCATGAATCTTGCAATCATGTGGATGATTGTTACTTTTGCATGCTCAATATCTCTGGCTTCTTCAAAACAACAACAACAACAACAACAACAATAATAATAATAATAATAATAATAATGACAACACAAAATCTGGTATCTCAACATTCCTTCAGCAATAAGAGCTGTTCCCCATGCCAGCACCACCTGAAAACTATATCCTAGATTCTGAGCCAGACCAAGTTAGAGGAGAAGCTCCAAGTATGAGGGCAGACTGAAATTTCTCCAAGACCACCAACAAGCATCCTTACATTGTCTCTCAGACTGAATGGAATGACCTTGTTCAAGACTTAACCTCTCCAAAACCAAAGCTCAACTACTAGCATCTCTACTTCAGCAATGGAACCTTCTGCAGAATGATGCAAATGTTTCTTTTTATAGGAAGTGACTACTTTCACTCTGGTGTACTATAATGGTGCAACTTGATTATGTTGATTATGTTCCCGAACAATGGCGTCTCTTCATTGACTCCTCTAAGATTAGTTTCATGAAAGAAACTATGAAGACCATCAATGGAATATATGTGCTGACGTTAAAGTTGTAGCATTGCTGGCGGGGCTACAATAGGGGCATACAAAATTCAACTGCTTCATGTGTGAGTGGGACAGTCATGAGAGGGATGAGCATTATATTGTCCAAAAATGGCCACTCCAAGGAGAAAATATTATAGGTCAAAAGAATGTGGCACATGAAGTGTAAGTTGAGAGGGCAAAAATTATAATTGCTTCCTCTTTGCATTAAGCTTGGCTTAATAAAACAATTTGTGAAGGCAATGGAAAAGAAGGTTAAGGATTCATTTACCTGAGGAAAAAGTTTCCACAAATTAGTGAGACCAGGATAAAAGTAAGCATTTTCATTGAACCTCAAATAAAGCAACTATTTCAGGATGCCATATTCAAAGAGAAATTTAATTTAATCAAGAAAAGAGCCTAGAATGCATTTGAAAATGTATGTTGTAACTTTCTGAGAAACAGGAAAACTAAAACTTATGAAGAAATTGTGGAGTATCTACTTGCGGCATTTTGTAACATGGACTGTAATAGGTCTCTGAAGTTCATTTTTAAGTTCTCATTTGGACTTTTTCCCCGCAAATATGGGAGATATTTCTGATGAGCATGGTGAAAGATTTGATCAAATTGTAGCTGAAATGGAAACAAGATACAGTGGGAAATGGAATGAAACGAGTTAGCCAACTACTGTTGGACTCTTGCACAAGAGACACCTGAGGAATCATATAAAAGAAAAAGGACAATAAAATAAGTTTTCCATTAAAGTGGAAATTTCCTTCAGTTTTAAATAGTGTTATTGTTAAGACAGTGACAAGTTACAATTAGGTTTTAAAATAAAAACAGTCAAAAGTGCAGTGAGTATTACCTGAACATGTATTATTAAATTTATCCAGTGGTCTTCAAGTGTACAAGGTATTAAACTTTAACCAGAACATTCACAACTGAAATAATTCAGCTCAGCTACTTATCATTGCTTCCAGTATTGTGAATGACATTCAACGATTTCACTTAATTTATTTGTTACAATGTTGATAGATTTTCCATGACAGAAGTAGTTTCTTTCTGCATGCATGCAACATGCTTTTATTTTTTAGCGATGACAATGAAATTATCTGTATTTATGCATATTTGGAATATACATGTATTTATTTATAGTTATATACAACATTATCAGCTGCAAATATAGAGTACCTAATGTAAATATTAAATGGCTGGAAAAAGTTTATGAATGGTTGTGGAGACAAAAATGATGTATGGTATAGAAATATTGGGATTAGATAGAGGATGGGAGAGTATAGATGAGGTGCATAGGATGTTTTTAGAGAACTACTAGGGTTACCGAAGGAAATTGTAAGACAGGTAGCCAATTAGATATGGGCAGAGTGGTGACTAAGGGGAAGATAATGGAAAGAGCTTTGAAATTTTGGTTCAGATCTTTAAATCTAGGAAAAAGTAATGTGTTAAGTCAATGTATAGAATACCAAGAGAATATTCAGAACATTTTGGAGAAAAATGGGTTAGGAGACATGTGGAGACGGAGAGAAAATAACATGAAAAATTTTTGGAAAAAGGCGAGGAAAAGACTGGAAGATATAGAAACACAAATCATGCTCAGTGAGACTGCCAAAAAGAGCTCATTGGTTTGTTATAGGCCAATGCAAAATACATGGGGTAGGGAAAAATATATAGACATAATAAATAAAGAAAGGAGAGAATCTATTGCATGGATAAGAACCGAAGCATGGAGGCTAAGAGGGTTAAGACAGGGTATTCCTCAAAATCAATGTCCGATATGTGGTGGTAATGAAGACATTGAACACATAGTATTTAAGTGCCAAGGAACAGAAAATTGTAGAAGAGAATTTTTTAAAAAGAAGTGGTTGAAGGGGGATAGAAATACGCTTATAATCGAAATGATGTGCAAGGACACTAGGAGCATTGGACAGTTTTTGTGTAAAGTCAAAAATAAATGTCTTTGGACAGTGGATAGAGAAAAGTAAGAGGTAGTGTATCTTACTTTGAATGGAAAACTATGGTGAATGTGTGATGGTAAAGTAATCAATAAGTGAAAGGTGAATAAAAAGTGGAAATGCGACATGAAAAACTGAAACAAGATAATTTATTGACAAGAAACTGAAAAATGTAAATAAACTGTAGTGATTGTCTACAGAATGAGTTGACAGGAAATTGTAAAATGTAAATAAATTGTAGTGATTGTCTACAGAATGAGTGGCCAGGGTCAAAGTTCAGTAGACAATCAAATTGTAAATCTCTTAGCACAATGAATAAGTATACAATACAACATTACCATTCATCCTTACTTACCCAATCTGAGATAAAAACAAAGTATCAGGCCAAAATTTCAAATGTACAGACACAATCTTAATTTTATTTACATAAATTTATGGCTCTTTTAAAAATGGTATGTGGTAGAGCAATTTGGTTTTCAAATTCAGATTCAGCATAGTGAAAACCACTAACCATTTTTTTCCACCTAAGAGGATTTTGATGCAGACTAGTAATTTTTCTGCAAATTTTCCTGCCATCTCTTTCATCACTACACATTTCATTTCCTTCTTCTTCGCCACCATATTAGGCATTGGGCTGATAATCCATCCTGGATATGCTATGATCCAGAGTTTACTTGCTCCTCGACAATACTGACCCAAGGCATTGACTTGTGAGTCCTTGGGGGTGTAAGTTCTACAAAGAGGAGGGCAATCCGCTAAAGAAGTAGAGTTATGCTATTCTCTCTCTCTCTCTCTCTTTCTCTCACCTTACATATTACAGCAATCATTATTCACATTATATTATTCACAATACATTTTTGTCTAGAATTGATTTCAAAATGGGCTTAAAATACTAGTTATATTTAAAATGTAGAAACAACATACAAAATAATTATCTGGACCTTGCAGGAATAAATTCAAAAGGCATAGTAACAAGCTCTTGTGAAGGGAAAGAAGAAAGAATTGGTAACTTACTTTCCAGCATCTTCCATCAGACAACACACTTGCATCCAAAACACATGGCATGGAATGTTTAAAACATGGCTAGTGCCAGAGAAAATTTATCTATTACAAATGTATACCTTAATGACCAGTACATCTTTCCTGTATTAAGTTTTTATCAATATCATGGTCTCCTATTTATATGAAATTATACAATAAAGTGGACTTCTCAGGTTATTCACAGAAAATGTAAGATATGCTGCATTTTATATAAATATGATATACGTTCATGATATTATCATACATGTGGTATTCAATCAAAATTGAGTCATTTTTGAAAACATAAAAAATAATGAAAAGTTTTCTATATGAAAGGAGATTTTTGGGAAAATTTATATCATGTGCTGAAAGAAGTTAGACTTGAACATCAAGCTTGGCGTTTATTTGATGTTTCATTTTTGAGTTAACTACTCTGTCTACATATTGCCCCTCCCACATACTTTTTTATTCATGGGGCCAAAATGTGTTTTTCTGTTGAAATCTTGATATTAAATTCTTGGTTGGAATATCATACCTCCTCTACTTGCCTAGATGATACTTTTATTAAATGTCACTTCCATGGAAAATATGCAAAAATAAAATTAAATTATAATAATTAAATAAAATTGTATTATATAATTAAATAAAATTATAAAATTCCAGTGTACATAACCATAATTTAAAAAACAATGACGATTATTATAGAATAACATTAAGGGGAACTCTAAATAATCGTGCCATAGAAGTTAGAGGAAGAGAATTATTCAATAAATTACCTAGAGAAATAAAGAACATAAACCAGCCCAATGTAATGATGAAAATAATAAAGAAATACTTAATAGAAAATGAATTTTATAGTATAGCTGAATTTAGACATGGTAAAGCAATGTAAAGTGAAAGTGATATTTAAGGTAAACTTAATGTAAATGCAATGTAAAAGGATAATTGATTCTTAAGGTAAAAATGTTAATGAAAATTAATGTAAAATTATAAGCTGTGCTTGTTAAATTATTTTATATTTGTAATGGAACGTGTCCTTTAAATGCATTTAAAAGGATGGTAATAAACCATACATTAGTGGAGGGCTGCACTCTAATTATTCCAGTGCAATGCAATTTCTTTCAAGTATGCACAAATATTTCTCATTTGTGGCATAATAATGTATATTTATAGATAATTTAATGTTCTTCTGTTATCGTGGTTATGGCTTTTTGGAAAGTTTGGTTCTCTTCATTCTTTATTTATATAATATGCCTATGTGTATTAATCTTCTTTCCTCAAGCAAGTTTATTTCAAAATTTTAAACATCCTACTAAAACCACCTGTAAAATAACAGTAAATGTCTTCTGAATGAGCATTTCATCTCTCCAAATAGGACTGGTAATTATTTCAATTTGGGAGCACAATTTCAAAATGTGAACAAATATTAATACTACACACATGACTCAGCATTTTCTACATAAATTTGGATTATTATTTCCCCTAGTTTCATTAGTATTTTAGTAGATGTTGGCAATGCAAATTATTGTGTAATCAGAGTAAAGATAACCACAGGATCCGCTCTCAGTGGTAGCAGGATGGTCAGAAGATTATAGGATAGGAGTCAGATGGACAAGAAAGAAAGAAGAAGTTAATAATAATAATAGTAATCCCATGGCATTGCAGCCCAAGAAGCACTGCCAACCCAACTGCTGTCATGAAACCCACACACTAATGACAGAGGTAAAATATTTTGTTTGTTAACAGTGCTGCCAATTGCCAGGAACATATTATTGCTACTGATGTGCCGGAATTTTGTCACACAAGAGCTTTTTTACATGCTAGTAAATCCACTGACATGGAGCTGTCACTTTTAAATCTGCAACCCCATGAATGGAATCGAACCTGGACACATTCCATACCCAGGAACCAAAGCAGCATGCTCTAGCCTACTTGTGCCTCAGTACAGAATGGAGAAGAAATTACATGAAAAGGTGTATAAATAAATAAAATCTCTGAAATCCAAATCTAAACTACCTCAAATTTATAAGATGTTAAGGTTGACAAGAAGAGTTTTACTTTTTTGACTTTTGAGCTTAAAACCTTGGAACATAAGTACTGATTGATATGTAGATATGGTCCTTTGTTTTCTTTTATACATTTCCAACGATTATAGAGGGCATGGCTACCCAGCCCAATTCCAATGATCTATTTATACTTCACATTAAGCTCCCATTTCTGCTGTAAGAGAACACTTGGAAGTGCTAGTATGCCTGGAGGATTTCCCACCATACCCCTATCCCCCTGGCACATTCTCATTATTCACAGTTACTGTTTTAGATGCTGTACCATATTTAAAATAGTGTTTAATATGAGATTTTATTATTTTGATTTGTTTTATGTTTGCCATTTCTGTTAGTTTCCTGTGATTTTTTTAAGTTACAATTTTGTTTATATAATTCTAAAAATTTTAAGTATCTAATATGCAGAAGGCTGAGTGGTTAGACACTCATCTCTCACTAAGGCAGACCAAGTTCAATCCCAGGGACCCGCATGTGAGATTTGTGGTGGACAAAGTGGCGCTTGGGCAGGTTTTCTCTGGGTTCTCCAGTTTCACCCACCTGTTTCATTCCACCAGTACTCCATCATCAACTTTCCTATCATTCATCTCTTATCTGCATCTATCAACTACTTCCTCGCTCTTGTCGTCCTCTGTGGTGTAGTGGCTACCATGCTAGCCTCTAGTTCCCGAGGTCACAGGTTCAAACCCGGCGGATGGCATAGTTTCCTTCTAAAGGGAAGTAAAGCTGGTGGTCCATGTACTATATTGATGGTACATAAAACAACCTCAAGCCTGATAAAGAGGCCCTGAGCGAAATTACCAGTCTTTCATGTGCAATATGGGATGGGATGCTAAGGACCACAGCAGTTAAAGAGTGTCCATAAATAAAACTCAATTTGCTTCCTTGCTTTCATCCCGGACATGTAGCTGATCATCCACTCTGGTCTCTCACCCTCTGATCCATAGTCCCTCTGCATCCCGTCAGGCATCTGCCCCGGGCATTGTCGTACATCCTGGGGAGTATGAGTCCTTGGTTCAAATGGGAATTAAGGAGGGAAGGTTATAGCCAGTTGGGCTGTTTCCACTGCCTTGTAGAAACTCCAAGAACTATCACAACAATTATGATAAAACCAAAGAAGAGAAGGTGGTCCAAAGAAATGTGGAAAAAATATCAAGATTCATACCAGAGGTAAGTGACTACTCATATCATTTCATATAAATATGTTTAATAACAAGTAACAGAGTTAGTGCATATTGTGTTATAACTCTATCATCTATTTTCATGCAAAATGCATATCATAAACATAGATAACCTCTATATATGTTAAAACTCATGTGAAATCCTATTACTATTAAAAATATAAGATACAATGCATGAATTGCTTACAGAGTGAAACTGAATACACAATATAGAAAGTCTATGTACAAGAATACAAACATATTGGAGTTATAAAAGAACATACTTGTGAAGAAGGCTTTGACTTTCCATTGAGATTGCCATGGAATAGAAAGCAGTTGTTGTTACCTTGCAGAAAATGCACGTAAAACAAGATAAATGCTGCCCATATTTCATTTCAAACAATACAGATGGTTATCATTTAGCTATAGGAAAACAGAATACATAGCAAAATAAAACAGAATTGAATCTGTTATGATGGTATGATACACATGTGATACCAATGGCAACATATTTTAATAACTCTCATGTAAGAAGGTATTGCTTTATTTCCTTTGTACTTATGTTGTAATCAAGTTAGCAGAGAAAGCTAAATAATTGTATAAAAAGAGAAAATTGCTGGTACATTAAAATCCATCAACCAATATTTTATAATTAAGAACTGAAGATTATTCTTCTCGATGCTTGCAGACTATGCAACTTTTCCAAAGAGGCTAGCTTGTTGGCCTGGGAATGCAGAATCTTCATATTCACCAGCTTCACCTTTATTCCACACTATATGTCAAGGGCTTCTTCATTATTTGAAAACTATGCAGCTTTTATGTTATTAGATAACTACAAACCAAAGAGAATATTTAAATGCTTAAAATTTAAATCTATTGTAATTATCTAAAAAAATTACTCGACCATTCTGACCAATGGTTGTTATACCATCATAGGGTACTTATAGACAATGCTGCATTTCCAGAAGATTGTTGGGGGGGAGTAGATTAAGGAAGTCAGACATCACTGATGCTACACATCCTTTTACATGAATATCAGTGGATTATTAGGAATAGCCAGGGTTGTACAAAATTAAATTATAAAGGCTAAAGGGGAGGATTAGCTATAAAACTCATCCAGAACATTGTAGAATAAGTTCATAAAGCATGGGGGGGGTACATAAATGAAATTAATTAAATCAAATGGCTAACCATGCAATGGCAGGAAAAATACAATGCTGATTGTATATGATATGGCAATACAGCAGCATATAAATTTAGATTACTCATACAAACTGTATTGATAATTGTACCTTCTTTCTTCTCCTTTATATATAAGCAGCATCAAAATGGAGTAACTTTGTTGTTATATAACCAATATAAATGATACCAGAAAAATTTATCTTTTGATATGCTGCATTAATCTCTTAAATTTGCAATTCTATAAATAATAGCTCATTGCACAATTACAGTGCATCTTTTAAAAGTTTACATACATTTAATGGCAAAAGATGTAGATAGTGGTATCTTAAATTAGCAAATATAACATATATTTCTACTTTAGTGAAAGCCCATAGAACCTTCCTTTATGGCAGGGCCATATATAGGATTGTAATTTTGAGGGGTGAAGGGGTGAAAGATGAGGCAGTATTTTTAACACTTAAATGATATCAGTCTAATTATTAATATAAAAAAATAACAGCCTGCCTTAGAGCAATATGTATATAATATAATATATAAAGTGTATGTAACATTCATTGTATTATGTTTATGTTATTATGTGCATGTATAATAATGTTATGTGAATGTATTATGTAGTTAGCAATGTAGGAGCTGTGAGAATAGAAGCAAGCCGCTTTCCGTAGCAAATAGAATTACAAAGTAAAAGCCGAAAAGTTGCTAACAATGAGGTAACCCTGAGACAACAATAAATTAGAAAGTTTAAAAGGGCTACAAATAATTCTTGGAACAATAATAATGTAATATTTAAAACAGTTTATAAATAGTCAATCAAAAACTAGAACAAGCTTAAGTTAAATAAAAGTATTCTATTGGAGTAGGCTTAGCCAATCAGAGACTTGAAATAGAGGGAATATACAAATTCAGGCGCTAGGTGGTACAGGATTGCGTACCCGAGCAATTAGGTATGATGGGTATGATAAGTGTCCAGTTGAGACAAGAAAATTCACTGCGGTGAGAATAATATAAAGTTTACGTGTTTAAAAGTACAATTAACAATAATCTCACAGCTCTACAGTAGAATACGTCAGTGAAGTGTTATTTAATCGTGTGAAAGATTAATAAAACAAAGTTAAATACCATTATAATTTGTATAAGCCTTCATTCTTTAGCCACACTAGCCCTGCTAAGAGATACGTGGTTTACAAATTACTAATGACGCAGCCGAGGTATACATATATAATAAATAAATAAACATTAAAATATAAAGTTGATTTTTAAACGTGTGGCGAAGGCCACCGGAAAGTTTGTATCGTACGTGGGGCGAACATTCCTAGAAACAATCTCCCGCAAAATTGACATCCATTACGTGTGTGGTACAACAACTACAACAATTAAACTACTGCAAGTTTGGCTCTCCAACAGTGGGGCTACAACTACTTCAAAGAGACTAAGCTACATCAAATTTAAAATTTGGAACACTTGTAAATGAGACACAGTCATAATACACTAATGTATACACATAGTTGCCAAGAGTTATTATTTCAAACAAGCATGCTGTTTGGGTCCTGAGACAGACATATCCACATTCTGTGTGACATGTCTGTATAAATACTCATGCTGATTCGTATAAGTGGATTTTACAACATTTATCACAGATGTCAATATGTACTCAAGTTAAAATTATATAAACAATTTGAAAGCACAAATGTGTTCAAAATACAAAATCAAGTCTTCTTGAAACTAGCAAACTGATCCACAACTTCATCATCAGACACATGAACTATCACTGTGATTCATAGCAAGGCAATTCCATTTAGTTATGATTCAATTGTTGTGCTTCTCAAGTAAGTCTTTGTTTTAGTGTAGAAAAAGTTCTTTCTGCAGAAGCAATGTAAATCTCACAAAATGGTTAATATCTTGAAGAAATATTGTTTATCACATTTAGAAATAGTACTCCTTGAAGTTTTAGGAATGCCCATTTCATGGGGTCACTTTTCTCATACCTTTAATCACTTCTTCATAGTACAAGTCAATTTCATAGAACCTCAGAGCAGGCAGAATAGATTGAAAATCATGATTAACATAAATTTCAGGAAGTATGCACTGTAAGGAGATGAACTTTTTCATGAGCAGGCATAGTGAAGCAATAATATCCGCCCGAATAGTAATAATAATAATAATAATAATAATAATAATAATAATAATAATAATAAAGAATATGAAGGATTAGGAAAGGGGGGAATAAAAAGGATAACGACTGAGATTAAGAAAAGAACAGAAACTAATAAATAAAACGAAGTTAAATAAAATAAAAGGTATGAAAATAAAATGTATGAAACAGAGTATTTCAGAGTGAACATTGACCAGCGAAAACCGTAAAATCAGAAATGTTTCACGAGCAAACAGGCGAGGCCATTAACAAGCACTTAAGCTACATAGAATTTGTGAAGGCAGAAAAGAACGCACAGGAAAAAGGATACAATAGACGGGAAGTCCCAGATGCAGTCATCCGCACAGAAAAGTAAATCAAGCGAAAATAAGGCGATAATGTCAGACGCGGTGAAGGCAAACTTTCGAATTTTAGTAAAACCATTCGGAAGCGGAGTGCAATTTATAAAAATGACCAACGAGAAACTATAAAAGTCACGTGCCTAGAAAAAAGGTGGAACGAAAATAGAAAATAGAAGGAGACTAGAAAATTATCTATGACGGGAGAGGAGATTGAGACGTGTGTCACATGCATTACTTCGTGTCGAACATCGGATCAGACTTCATGTAAAATTTCGTGTCAAGCTAGTGCCGGGAAGATCGCATCATTCCGTGGGCGAATAGGCCTGCGGAAATGGATATAAATTCACGGCGACGAAAACAGTAACTTTAGAATTTTTATCTTCAGAAGGGGAATAGGAAAGGGGAAGCATGCGAATTTAAGTTAAGAATTGTAAACAGGGTTGTGAAGGCAAGTCTTGTGTGCCGGGGATTCGGGAAAATATTCCAACAGTGTGGATTATCAAAGTAAAGGGGCTAGTGAAGGAGAAACTCAAGTGTTATTAATCTCCTATCCACACTCCCTGAGAGAAGATCTCATAACCCAACCAGCAATTCATCCCCTACCTTGAGCAGCCGGCAAAGTAAACCTTCTCCGAATCAAAAACCCTCCACCAAGCCACACAACCATAAACCATCCCGCTACAATAGGAATTTCTAAGCATTATAGCCAGGATGGAAGAAAATAAGGCTGAACTGTTGCTGGACTATAGCCAGGGAGTCGTAGGTAAAAAAAAACCACTCCCACCCCTTTACAGACTTTTGACATAGCATTCATTATGCTTTTTACCTGCGTGTATTTGCCCTTGTCCTATGTTGTTTTGCATTCTTTGCAGTGATAATGGTTTGAGTGTACACAATTTGAAGTCAACTTCTGAATTTCTGTGTCTGCTTATGAGAATGAAATTGTTAATTTATAAAACTGGAAAATTTACCTAAAAAGGAATATTGCCCAGTGATAGTACTCTTTGGGTGTAGAACAAGGCACATCACAACATGTGTTTTGTAATTTGCAGATTCGAGGAACTTCTTCTAACAAATTAATGGTTTCTGCAAATAATTTCACACTTGTAAAAGTGCCTTATGTGCCTTCAAATTGTTTTTCTGCCTCATTTCTCTTAGCAGTTAAAAGTTTGATGACATCAGGTATCTTCTGTAGATAAATTGACATCCTTACTTTGCAAAGCCTCCAAGAGGTTGTAAGTTATAGCCAACATTTTACATAATGCAAAAGTGGCGACAATAAATCGAAATTTTCATATGGAATTGTCCAGTGTGGGCCTAGCTGCACTTTTAGGGAATTGCTGCTCTATAACCATTAATGCTGAATAACAAATTTCAAGGTTTTTTTTTCACTCGAACGAAAATAGGTGATTTTGTACATATTAGTTCTATGCTGAATTCAGATCTGAAATTCAAAATTCCCTATCACGTACTTTTTTTTTGAGAAATCGGTTTCGATGTTCTTTTTTTTTTTAAAAAAAAGCATAAAACAGATCTAACTAAAATACTGTAATCAATCCTTAGGTGAATTATTTCATACATGTCATTATTAGGAAACAAGTGTGCAGAATCCATAAATTGCAGTTAAAGTGTACAACAATCACTATTTTGGGAATTTCATGCAAAAACTTAAAAATATTATTGATTTTACTCACGTTTTTAAAAACAATTCGAGAAGACTTTTGCTTGTAGATGGTATCAGGAACCTCCCTTATTAGCTGCCAACAATAGTCAGCTAACATACTACAGAGAGAGCCAAAAAACTACGAACCGGCTGCGAGGTGTTTTTCCTGTCCGCGTCCTCGCGCTCGTTGCCATCTGCTGCTTTCATAGAAACCACACAACATTTTTAAAACTACTTTTAAAGGCTTTACTTACCAACTTTATGAAAGGAGATGCTGAAACTGGGCACCGTCGTTGTCCATACATTTTTGGCACCTCTTTAGGAAACTATTCATCACTCACCGTAGTTCACGTTGAGAAATGCTGGCAATTTCCTGGCGAATATTCTGTTTTAATTCTACTAGGGTGTGGGTTAGTCCTGTACACTTTGTTTTAAAAGTTACCCCAGAGATAGAAATTGCAGGGAGTTAGATCGTGGTCCAAGGGGGACACAAATTTCTACTAATAATTGTGTCCTCAAACACACTTTATACACTGTGAGTGTGTAAAGTGCATTTTTTAAGGACATATTGCACCCTACATTTTTATATGCCTTTACCATGTTCTCAATAATTTCCTTGCAGTTGTCAGCTTTTGTATTTTCCAGGAAATTATTGCACACTATCTTGAATCCCACCCATGCTGCTTTCTCGTTCTCCGATAGTAGTTCTTCAAAGAACCTATCTTGCATTAATTTACGTATTTATCAGCCAATAAAAATACCCTCTTTTAATTTTGTTTCACTTATTCTTTGAAGCTTCTCTTTCAAATACTGAAAACCCCTACTCTCTCTGTTCAAAGCCTTTACAAAGTTTTTCATTAAGCCTAACTTAATGTAAAGTGACGGCAGCGAAATGTTGTCTTGGTTAACTGATGCTTCACACTCAGCACTCTTTTCTCCCGGTATTAAAGCACCCCTTACAGGTCACTCTGTTACTTCATAGTGTTTTTCTTTAGCTCGATGTCCCACTCACATATAAAACACAAAACTTGGTGTAACCATTCTGCATTCCCAGGAGTAACCCTATGACTCTAAAATCCCCACAGATTTGCCATTCATACTTTTCGTGTTTATAGCTTTCAAAACTATCTTCAAATTCTCGTAGGTTTCTTTCATCTGGACAGCATGAGCTATGGGGACGGAAGGATAAGAGTTACCATTATGTAGTAACACTGCCTTTAAATTTAACTTCGAGGAATCAGCGAAAAGAAGCCATTCGGATGGATTGTAATCGTCACTCAGTTGTTCCATGAGCCCACTAACATCATTACAATAAACAAGTTCATTTTTCTGTGAAAAAAATTGAGTTTTATTTATGGACGCTCTTTAACTTAGCGTCCTTAGCGTCTCATTCTATATTTGGCGTGAAAGATCGGAAATTTTGCTCAGAGGCCTCTTTATCAGGCTTGAGGTTCTTTTACGTGCCGTAAATCTACGACACGGGACCACCGGCTTTACTTCCCTTCCGAAGGAAGCCATGCTAAGGATTTGTACGCCCGAAAAAAATCAGTCGCCCTCCACTAGGTTTGAACCCGCGACCTCGGGAACTAAAGGCTAGCATGGTAAGCACTACACCACGGAGGACGACCTTTCTGTGAAAAGATTGATGTCAAAGGGTGTTCACGTTTTCTGTGTGCTTTATATTTACACCAGACTGAAGTAAGTTCCAGTTTTGTAGCCGTGAGCTTAAAAGTTTTTGTTAAATTAAGATCCCTTACTAAATCATTCAGAAGTAACAATCTGTAATGTGATCCCTTAGTTCTCTCCAAAACATCGGTATAGCAAATGGTATTGATTTATGAGTGGCATTTAACCACCCTTGAAGGTATCGTGAACATCTAGTACAACATATGTACCTTGGTGCCCACCACTTCCCTTCGTCCCCAGCTTTACATAAAAAATATAATTCATAAGCCTTTTTTACTTTAGGAGTTAAAAATTTTCGTTGAGATTTTGTCGTAAATTCACCACAGATATAACAAACTGGGTTCGCAGAATTTAAACACTTACGAGGCATTTCAAAACAATCCGTAAATAAATAAATAACTGCTGTCACGGCCCGTTGTACACAAGAAAACACAATTATAAGAAGTATGACTGTTTAAAACCTTTACGAAATTTTAACGAAGTTCACAAATACATGTCATTTTAAAGAAACATGCTAAAGTACATAATCGTATATAACTAGTGCTCGTTCCGAACGCACAGTTTATGACGCGCAGTAGTCAACATGGAAAGGAATTCCTCCAGCTCCCAGAGGAGGAGGGTGGGGGTGAATAATACTCAGTCTTCGTCTACAGACGGTAGAGAGTGGTTGTATAGTTAAAAGGTTGGTGTTTTGCGCAAAAAAGGAACAATGTCCAGCAAAGGCAAGAAACGTTATGCCATTCTTGCAGAGTTTTACCATTACTGCTCCACTGTCTTCACGGCTAGATGCCGTCTGCTGTCCCTCTTAAAACCTTTTAAACAGGTCGTGTGTTAAGCCCCCTCGTCAAAACGTTGACAAGTTACCTCACGCCGTATAATAGACTGGCCTGCAATAAAACCAAACCCTGATAAATGACATGAGAGGTTGAGTGACCGATAAAGGTGGCGGCGGGAGCAGCGTAGCGCAGCGGAGTCACACCCCCCCACACAAAAGTTCTGAATCAGTTCAGAACAATGAGTTCTGAAATTTGTGCTTAAAAATCTATCAGAAATAGGGATGTTGTCACCCCTAGTGTGCGGGCAGTCTATCCTACAGATAAAAGGTTCGTTGTTCATGTAGTACAGTTCAGTACATAACTCTTACGCGGTACGGAACTTCTTTGCCAAGCACCCCGATATTCTTGTTCTTGACTGTGCACCTAAGTCACCAGATCTCAGCATCATTGAGAATGTGTTTGCAGGATGGTTCAAGTTTGATAAACTCTACAAAGAAGAACCAGAGTCGCCCTCTGGGAACACTATCATGAAATGTGGGAACATTTGCATTTAGAACCAGAGTCCTTCCAGTACCTAAGTGATTCAGCGCCCAGTGATAAATCAGGTACTGGACAAGAATGAACATTGAACAGATTATTAAAATAATGTCTGGTAAATGTGACCTCTTTCAGAGTAAACAGTATAATTTCTCTTCAGTTTTATATTATATTGTCATTAAAAACACCTTTCCATTAAGAAATTGTGCAAAACAATGTTTTATTTAGTTGTATATTTAAACATGGTTACTATAAGTGATAATGAGTAAAGCTATTGCTCAAAGTTATATATTCATATGTGAATAATCTAGAACTGTGCATGCAAAACAGGACGCCACTACATGCACAGAAAGGTAAACAGATACACCCCCTCCTTGCTGTACATACTCCATCTTGAAGGCCAGTATAATGCCTTCTGAAGCTGTGGTGATGGCATAAATGTATGCGACTGTACAAGGTGTTATACAGGGATGTGCTTCATATACACTGGCAGCTGCTGCATAAGAGCACATGAACATCCTAACTTTTGACACCTTGCAGATTTATTGGTTATTTTTTCTTTGAATGCTAATAAACATAATGTATATGTAGTGATTTGAAACGTATGGCATTTAAATATACTGTGCCACTCCTCTCAGTTCAATGAAATGTGGCAACAGAGTCGGGAGCACGTCTTGACTTGTGCACTTTTTAAGCTTCTGCACATGCGCAACTGGTATGACATAATTGCTTTATGGGTCAAATACAGCGAATTGTGCACATTTGAAGATGTGCATGAAGCTTCTCCCATGCTATGTTTCCATACTATGTCTATAATTTTACATTAATGCCAGTAGATGGTAGCACACTGCAGTAGACAATGTCTGCATGATTGCAGAAACTTCTACTTATTCCAGACCATTCATACTCTCAATTGCAATTTAATTTACAGATTATTTCATTCTTGCCTTAAAACGTTGTACTCAGTTATGTACATAACACTAAACATCCACAAATACAACCCTTTATTTTTTTCAGGACAACTTATGTATCATCATCGTTGCTATCATTGTCATTATCATTATTGTTACTGGGAATGGTTGCAGTTGTACAATTTGTTTATAATCATAACTATTATGCGCAGATGCTATTTCACATTTTCAGAGCTATCTAACTCTAAAATTTTGTGAACACCCAAAATGTAATCTCATGAGCCACTATTGTTTATATGTAAAAGGATATGTAGGAATATATGATAGGAAATGAGTAAAAATGGCAAATAATATTCACAATTGCACTAGAATATATGTGAATGTGATGCTGATTAAGTATTCCAGTAGTCTGCAAGTATATTTTTTCTTGTAGACAAAAATGCAATACCAATCCATAAATTTGACTAGTTTTATTAAATTTTAAGTATTAATGCATATTCCTTGCAAGTCTTCAGCTCTGAAGCCAAAATTGCAAATGTGGAGAAAAATTAAACCAAATAAAGTGTCAAGCTATGACTTCTTTAATTAGAAACAGATTTGATTATCTAATGGTGTTTTACATTATAAATGTAATTGCAGAGAATACTTTACAGAGAAAATGGTCGCAGTAGTAGTAATAGTAGTAGTAGTAGTAGTAGTAGTAGTAATAATAATAATAATAATAATAATAATAATATGGAACATTTTTAATTATTTTTACTCTGCTCAAAAATGCTTGTAACAATTTTGCTTAAAATGCATATGTTAAATATATCTGCAGACTAATATAATGTATATCTTATGTTTTCTGTGAGTCTGTAGTCCCCTTCATTCTGAATGAATTATATATATAGTTGGTAACCCATAAGAGATAGATAAATTCTTATAACATAAAACTTGTAGAGCTCAATGTAATATGTCAAACTTTTTTGTAGCATCACCCATTTTCAAAATATTTGTAGTTACATTTTTTAAGTTTCCAAGGTTGAATTGTCATACAACACCTATAAAGCTTCTTATGCAATTTTTATTTTTTCACCAAATGGTTCATTAGTAAGAAAAACTGACTTTATGGTATACAAATGGTTAGGTTTTTTTTCTTTTTTTTGTACTGTGCATGCATATTGCTTAATTTGAGATTAATTCTAACCAAACATTTATCACAGCATAAAATGAATAGAAAAATCAGTTTTCTTTAAATACTTAAGTAGATAAGGGACTGTAAGAAGTTGTAATGGGTGGAGAAACTCGTGTGAAAGTTATGAAACAGATTTTGTTCCCTTTCTCTCATGCTCTTTTACAAAAATATTATTCAGCTACAGGTCCAAAAATATTCCTAACTGATTTATTGAGTTTCATAAGCAATCACTCAAAATTACTCCCTTCGCCATTGGCACAAAATGTTATGAAGGGTAATTTGTCTGAAATTATTAATCACATTTTGAAACCATTTAGATAGGATCTTTCTCCTTTTACTTGTCTATCAATTGGACACCTAAACTGGAGAATAGCATTTGATCGAAAGATGCAGTGTTGAGATTTCACCAGAATTTTATTTTTTTTTAAGTATACGAATAAAAACATTAAAATCAACTTTAAAAACCAATTAAAAACTTTCATAAAACGAAAAAAAAAAAAAAAACACACACACACACACAGACACAGACACAGACACACACACATATATGCAGTCTACACATCTGTAAACAGCATAACTCAAAAACAAGTCAGATAAATACTAAATTTCAAAAATCAACCAGAAAGCTTTCAAGAATACAAGAGATTATTTCCCCACAAACAACCATTTAAACGGTAAGGTTTTATTATTGTAATGAAAAGAAGCTAGAAACAGTGATGTGTATTGAATTTATTTAAAGGTGAGTCGGAATTGTAACACTAACATCACTTAAGTGAGTAAACTTAAGTGATGTTAGTGTTACAATTCCGACTCACCTTTAAATAAAAGGTTTTATTACTTTTTATTTTCTTAAAACTTACTCAATTTATTAAAATATCATATGTTTGAGATACTGGAATAATAAATGAACCTTACATTTTGAATTTTCTGTAAATAGGCTGTGAGGTCCTCTTTATCCTCGCATAACTTGGACCCTTAAGAGATAAACAGTAGCCTTGTATTACAAGAAGAATTCAAATATCATTAAGACAAACCACTTATGTGAAGTGAACCCTTTGTGTGGAACCAACTATTTCTGAAATATTTGCTGTTCTTCATTTGATTCATATCAAGTAATACAGCTTGAAATGTTATGTCTCCATTCTTGTGTTTTCCTTGGACACATGCAAAGGTTACTATAATAGTAACTGGTATAGCTAATAGGTATGCAATTAATACACATCTAATATTTAAAGAGTTGAATTTGCCTGAGCTGAAAAAGTTTGTAATACCATAATATATTGCCTAAATGAAAACATTTACAACAAATCATTATCATGATTAAGGGAAATACATAAACAAAATATCTGCTATGTTGCATTCACATAACTTTCTCTACTCTCTCTTCTACAAACTATTCTTGTAAAGCCTGTTCTCCTACCTGCTTCTATAATCGAGATAAACTTTCATTACATATTCATTGTGGGTAAGAGGATATAATAGGTTAAAGTGATAGTCAGATTTTTAAAAGTTGGGTTGCTCTGTAATGGTTTTGAAATTTCACGCTCTTTGCATGACCACACACACACCAAAAAAAAAACAAAAAAAACAAAAAAAAACAAAAAAAAAAAACAAGTGACTTCCCACTTAAAAAAGTTCAAGTTTTTAAAAATTCAAACCAATAACAAAGATTACCTCAAAAATGTTTAATGGCAAACACAATTTGACATAAACTGTGTGCTTAAATGGGAAATACATATTTTATGAGTACAACTAGGGTTAGGATCATGACCAGAGAATGGAAGGAGCACCTTTCACCTCGACCCATTGTGAATATTTTGTACTCGTCACCCCCAGGAGGAATGGATGAGGTGAAGGGACTGCAGGAGGCTGCAGGCCAGCTGACAGAGATGCACAGATGTTTCTAACGATTCCAAGCTTGATGATCCAGTCATGCCAGTAGGCTGCTGAGGGCAAAACTGGGGAGAACTCAAACCCACTGGAAGTGTCTCAGAGAAGGCTGCCATCTTGCAGGGCTGAGAAGAACTTTCCAATCAGCAAGCATCTGCTCCATCTGTCCAACCTGATCGACACTGCACATCCCCTAAGCCTACCTGAAGGGGAAGCAAAACATTACAAAATGAGGGAAAGGAAATTTGTGGTATAAGAGAATCCACTTTAGCATTCACCTTGGCAACTAGGAAGAACCATGAAAAACTCGTGATCAGAATGGTTGGCCACAGGAATCGAAACAAGCCTCACACGTTACCGCAGTTATCTTGCTCAGTTTACTAAAAGTCAAAAGTCATTCAGAATGAAGAGACCTTCACAGGTAAATACATTTTATTTGCCATGAAAATATCTTAAACCTATGGCATTTTAATCAAAATCATTAAGACAGTTTTTTAAAAAATAAAACATAATGAAAATTGTTCCATGTAAAGACTATTTTGGGTTTGGGGGATTTTTTATTAAAACCTTTATGTCACATCCTTTGAAGATGATGAACCTAAATACCACATTTGATATTCAGTTATACTGTTCACGCTCACACGCATGCACACAAAGACCTTTTTTCTAAAAATGCCTTTTTTGGATTCAGGGGGCCTCAAAACATGTATTTTCATTGAACTCTTGGTAATACATTTTTGGGTGGAATGAAACACTTCCTCTACTTACTATAGCTAAGTAGTAGATGAAGTAAAAAAGGTTTTACATTAATAATTTGTAGAATAGGTAAAAAATGAATGGCAGTGGGTAGAAAAAGTTGTAGTGATAGTTACACAGCATATTATTTTGTATACATTCACCATTTTTAAGGTGAAACATTCCTCTTCTTCTCTTTCCAGTTTTCCTCATTTTTTTCATCTTCATGTCAACCTTTTATTAATTTAAATTGGAATATTAATTTTCATAACACACATTACTTTGCACTGTGGCCATCAGCACATTGGCTGGCTGCTTCAATAGCGCATGTCTGAGTTGGGCACCAAATTCTATAACTTTCTGTTTAAGTAAGCTACTATTTCCAAACCAGCCATTAGAGATACAACGTTATTCTTCTATATGTCTGGAGCAGGTACAGGATGTTTTTATTATGGTGAAATCTGACTGGGATGTGGAATGGGCTACTACATCATTCAACCATTCAGTTGATGTACTTAAAATACATCGTACTTATCATTAATGCATACAAAGAAAAAAATATTGAGCATTGGAATTGATAAATTTTAGCAAACCAATATGAGAACAAAGAATTTTTATTAACAGCTTAAAGTGTCATACTGTTGCAGCATTTCTTTTACAAAATTAACAAAAGTAGTTTAAATAAGAAGAATACAGCATGACTGTATCAACACAGCACCTAATACCTAATAAATTAACAATACTTAAAAAGGTGCTTGTAAAAGATACAAATTATAAAAAAAAGGATTCACAAATCACTATTTCCATTTCAAACTTTTTGTTAAATTTCTGTAATATTGGTGTTCCCCATCACTGAAGAGGCATACTGCCTTTAAGGATAAGTAACCACTAAGTATGTTTAAAACTGTAAAATGTTCCATCAACTTTAATAATTAATATTATGAAAAAGATTTGTTGTTTCAAATTCTTCACCAGTGCAATGGTTAACATATTTACACATGTTCAATTGATGATAAAAAAAAGTCCAGGTCTGAGATTTTAACTAAATAAAGTAAGTTACTTTTACTCTATTTCCTACAACATGAAAAATATTGGATCATCAGACTTTCTTCCAAAATCTCTCTCGTTCATGTGGACCTAAGCTTGGAACTCATAAAAGATGAAAAGGTAGTGATTGTTTCATTCATGTATACTAGCTTTAAAATGTATATATTCTTTTTCGTTTCATGTATTTAAAGGTATGAATATATATGTTTATATATTTTACATCCATAGTGAGTTCTTAAAAAGGTGACTAGGAATTGCAATGTATGCTATTAATAAAAACTAATTTTATAATGTAAATTACAATTAGTAGTAAAGGATTTTTTTCTTTAGTGTTATTATACAGCTATCTGAACTGCATATATTAAATGTGTAATAATATCGGTTGCTGTAAGAATTAAAATCTATCATCTCAAATAAATATAAAATAAATAATTATGTTATTGAAATAATGTATGCCATAACTTTTCAAACAACCATCACTGGGTATATGCTATTATAGTATTTACAAATTTACGAAATATTTGTACTAGCATTGTTAAAAGCAGAATTTATGTATTCAATTTCCTCTGTTTCTGCAAGCAATCTCTCACCCTTCATTCATCCACCTAACAACAATATAATGATTATCATTCGTTGCTCCAGCCTCAAATGGCACATACTCTCTGCCAACTTTTCATGATTATCAAATGTTGATAAAGTACATATAATAATAAGTCAGGAAAAAAGTTTAATTAAAATTCTCCTTAATACAGAATAAAATTTTTCAAATATTCAACAGCTATGTACAGGGAGGGAGTATTGATTCTTGGTTTGTTATTATTACTTTAAAATGCAAATATACATAATGTACGTAAATATTGATTAGTTACATATATAACATTAGTTGGGAAATTGAATGGGGAACCTATTAATGAACTTGCGTTCTCTAAAGTTTGAGCACCAAGTTTAATACGTAATTAGACTTATTTTGTCATAGCACGTTATTTCGTAACCTCATAAATCCTGTCTTTGGTTCAATCAATCATGCAGAAAATTTAACAAACACATTGATGCTGACCGATACCTTAGTGTACCCAAGTGAAGCCCAAGCAAACGCAATCTTTTGAAGATAAAAACCTTAAAGCTGGCTGAAACATATTAATTGTGCCATTCCTCAGAGTAATAAACAAAACTAGTAAACACTCGTGTATTGAAATTTTCCTTGCTGACAGTTTAGTCTTTCGTAAATACTATCATTATTTTAGTGTATAAAAAGAAGCAGACGATCATTACATGATTCATGAATAACATCCTGCTGCTCCAACCATTTTTAAATTGAGCTATGAATCAGAAGCACATCAAAGCAGATTGTCTGATATGTTTTTAGAATAATTTCATACATAATTCCCAGGCAAATAATGACAATTTAATATTAAAAATAGCAATGCTTTTCTTTTTGTGACTATATATATATATATTTTTACTTTTTAACACAGTAACTATGCTGACTATGGAGTGAACTATAAATATGGAATTTCAAGTATTTATGTTTAGAGATGGTGATCTATAAGTATATCAAAATGTAAATTTGCCCAGTTTTCTTGAGCTTTAAACTACTATTTATTTGGATGGCAGCTTTGCTGTAACTATGTTGGCTGTTTTATTGTGCCAAATATTAATGCATCTGAATAGCATCAGCCTTGGGAAACATCTCCTGCTTTTTTTTTTCTTTTTCTTTCTTTCTTTTTTTCTTTTTAAGTTTTGGAAATGCTTGTATGTGTGACTATTTTAAAATACTGTTTCCTAATGTCTTAAAAAAGGGACAATTACGCATTTAAGGACAACACTTCTTCTAAGTTTGCATTTTGATTTAACTGACAATAAAGCATACTTTATTGTGTATAAATATAAATATGTAAACCCTTTTACAAGCATGAGAATATTTTAAAAGCTACTCAGGAACAGGCCTGCTTACATAACAAAAATAAAAGGAAAAGGAAATGTAATTGATGTCGCTGGATTTCTATAGAGCATCAGAGTGATTCAGTGCTCACATACATAGAGAGTCATAACACGTGAAAGGAAACAGCAAAACAAATCAGCATACACAGTTGGCTTAATATTTTAAATCTCCTTTTAAAAAGCACCAATATTAAATCAGATATAATAGATATTGCGAATATATCTGTTACAGTGATAAATCACTATTTGTCTGGAGATTATCTGAACAAAAATTTATCAGGCTGAATACTTTGAAATCTACTTTGAAATCTGTTTGCCTTATCTACTTGAAGCACTCTCAATCAAATTTGATTCGTTAAAAACAAATATATGATCCATACATAGTTTGTATTCACTAATATACTAAGACGGAGTGAAAAATAAGACTATCTCTAAGGAAATGTAGATTTGGTGGATAAAAATTTACCTATTTTCATAAAATACTTTACATTTTAAAGGTTACCTATCTAATTAATGCCACAAGAGCATAAACAAACATAAATACATTTTAATGCATTCTGCATAAATACATCTTAAAGCTGAAAGAAATGAATTTCGCTGAACCACCATAAATGTATTCATTAACTGTATATAATTTTATTTTGCATAACAGAGGTTTACAACAAAATTCGCAAACTCTACAGTGAAGGCTTTATTTTTCATTTCAGTTGATTCTCTGGATGTAGACAAAACCTAAAGCTTCAATATTGCAAACGGAAATTAGAATAAAAATAACTTAATTGTCATTAAAAGGTTTAATCATCAATATGCTTTGCAATGTTTAGATTGTCCCCTGTCTTTCTGATTTACCTTTATTTTTATGGTTTATTTTCAAATGATGAAATCGTGTGCATAAATCGGGACTAAATATTAATTATTAGTAAAAATATGAATGTTCAAATTTATACATGGAATTTCATTGTTTTATTTCTGTAAAAGCCTATGATATGTTAAATGAAACAGATCACATTATATTATATTGAAACTGAAGTTAGCAGCAATATACTGTTATTTTACACAATTCTTATTATGATTTTCACATCAGAATATCCAAAAGATTATGGGAACCTTTTTAAAAAGTAGATTTGCTTCCATTCTTGTTTCTTAAATTACAGTATTGCTCGAATGAATATATTATGTAAATTGCAAAGAGGTAATGGCAGGATGCATTAAACTTTTTATTAAGAAATTGGCATTCTAAAATTATACTTACTATTGCATTAAAAGAAATAGTGTTTCAACATAGAGCATTTTTTCTCACTACTGCATTAAGTGAGGCTTTCTTTTGCTTCATTTAGAGAGTTTAAAAATATGTACAATGTTGCTATACAAGTCAGTATAACAACTATGAAAAAACGCTATATTTATGGTTACGTAATGCATATGTAATTTCAAGCCTAAATTACGTTATCTAAGCACTTTGCTCCTACTGCCATGTTTTTTGTACGTTGCAAGTTACTTTACGTAGTAGTAGAAATTTTGCAGTTTTTCAACAAAACCCACTGTGATGCCAACTTACAGCAATAAAAAATGCATAATTCAAAATACATAGTGGTACTTATCACATCCAGAATAAATTGAACACTTAGATAAATATAAAACCTGAACTTCACAAAAAATGCTTAACTGCTGCTGTTTTCAACATTATTTTCATGGTTTTCTATCTTTGTTTATTTGTTTCTTTCATTTACAACATTAAAATAAATGGGTATCTCTAACTGCCATTAAGGTAGGCAATATGAAAAAAATATATTTATTATTATTTTGATTTATAAAATCCCCACATCACAATGACTTTTGTCTGCCTTTAAACACTACATTGTTTTATGTTTATCTTAAAAAAATTGGTTATACCTTAATAAGCACTTGAATTTTCATAGATAAGAAGATTGAACTTTTTAGGCATGATGAACAGTAATTTACTTACTTATATATGTTGCACTTAAAGAATTAATAACAATATTTTAATATTAAATAGATGGAGTTATTTTGTAGCTCCTATTCTAGAAAAAGTTTTAAACATTCGAAGTAGAATTTATAATATTATAATGCATCATCATTCACACTACAAGGTAAAACTGATCTTGAAGGTATGCTTGGTTCTTCAATCAGAACAAAGCAGTCCTGCAATTTCTACATGATAAGATCTATGTATTTGTTATATAGTAGAAGTTGTAATGGTAATAGTAGTTATAGTATTAAGAGTAGAGTAGCACAATAAGAGATTAATGTAGTATTACAATAGTAGATTAGCAGTAGGAGTTTAAATCATTATCATATTACATACTTTTATCCTTTAAAATAGTTATGTGCATAACTCTGTTAGATTTGGCAATCCTCTTTCTAGTGAACTGTACGTAAAGTGGAAACAATTGAATATTGTGTTACCACTCATTACATATGGGTAAAAATTGGCAGTGGTTACGCAGTTGAATTATCATAACAATAGATAAGCAAAAATATTTAAGGAAATAATTTCTATCTCTCCCTGTAAATGAGGACCATTTTAAAAGTGTCAAGAAGTCTATTCAATTGGTTAGATATCACTTAAAAGATGTGTAAGAACTTCCTGGTGATATTTTCATCATTGTTCTAAATTTCTATGCACATATGAAGTAGAGGTCAAACAAAATTTCAGAGTCACTAACACAAATTAGTTTGATAACATTTCATGGACATTGCAGTATGCAGTAAGTTTAGATTGCTTAACTGTGTTGAAACATTTAAAATGAACTATTTGCCAAACATATTGTAATATAGCAATAATAATTTGCCTTATTTTGTTACATTTTCTTAGAGTGAGCTGCTTCATTCTAAGCTGAAGGCAATTATCACAAAGCTCTATGCCTCTGCATAAACCACCCTTGATTCAAAAAATGTTACAGCATGAAATTTGTAGGTTTATCAAGAATATAGCTGTACTCTTATATTATTGTCCTCCCTAATGCTCCTCATTTATGGCCTATGACCTTCAAGGGTTATCTCATTCAACCAAGCAATTACTGGACCATTTCTGAGGTGGAGGCACCCAGAGGGTGGAGTCCATTACCTCCAATATTAGGGTGATGTTGAGGCTGGCGGTGGAGTGAGAGCCTATAAATGAAACCATTGTGCTACCTCAGTGCCCACCCTTATATTATTAATAATTTACATGTAATAAATGAAAAGGTAAATTACAATTTCTGATGTATGACCAGGAAAGTATGATTGATATCTAAATTTTAACACATATTCTGTTGGGAACCTCAATGTATTCTTCAACCAAATAAATTTCTTTTAAAATCTTGAATATGACTTAAACGTTAATTTTTCTTGTTCACAGTTGGAAAATTCTCTACAGGATAATTTATGTCTTGTTATCAATCAAACTGACCTGAGTTAAGAAAATATTGTATTTGCAACAGTAAGCAGAAAGAGAGTAAACACTTTGATCTGTTTATTATTTATTGTGAGAACAGACTAACTATCCCCTTAGTCGTCTAAAGAAGAATTAAACTGTAATAAAATGGAATATTGTAACAAATAAAGTTAATTGTTAATCTTATGTCAATTGCAAAAGTAACGTCATTGTTATAAGATTTTTGTTTGGGGTCCTTAAGAAGATTATAGCGCACATCTTTGCTTGTTAATTGATAAGAATGGCTAAACTTATCAATGATTGTTACATAAGCTACAAAATAAGCATTAACCTCTACTGCACCTACTATGTTTTAAAAGCAAATAAATTTTTAGTGCCTCTTCATAAACAGACATTCCTCTTCTGTAGATTATATCCGGTCAATAAAATACAATTCCTCTAACTTTTGAAATAGTCCTCATGGCCAAAGGAAGTAGAAAAAAGAGAAAAAGGGAGGGGAGATATCACAAAACTTTTATCTAGCTACAGAAGTCACCCTTGGAAAAGCCATTCCCTTCAAGTTGATTTAGTGACAAGAATCAACAAGAACAAAATCGGTCTAATCAGGCAAGCTCTGGAGGGGCAAAAACCCCAGATACCTTTTCAACTATATTAACTAGTGCTGAGCTTCAAAAATAACAAATGTTGTGAAATACCTATCACTACAATGAGTATAGGAAAATGTTTTCTCTTGTAGTGATGATGGTATAGCTAAACTACTCAGTTAAGAAAGCTTCTGATTGTATCTCTCTCACTGACTCACATTGCACTAATGCTCAAAGCCTTCAGGGGGCTAACTACTTCTACCTTCACATTGAAGACTCTGGATCTTCCAATATTTTTATTTATTGGATTCATAAAGATTAACAATGATTAAAGCTTGAAAAGATGAGTTGTTTTTAATTCAATAGTATGTGAATATCTCTTCTTTTTGATATTCACTATCTTGTCTATCAGCAGTCTTAAGTCTATAGTTATGATATCCATTTTAAATGTAGGAAAATTTCTGGTTAGAGAAATAGAGAGAATCGAGTGAATGAACAGAGAGAAAAGTGATGAACTGTGTTATGGTAAGTACATGATAATTCTACCCTCATGTCTCTGGTGTGCTTTTCTTATAAATGTAATGCTTGTGAATTATGATATATTTACATATAATATATATAATAATATGTATAATACATATTCATATAGAGTTGTCATTTGGGAACAATTTTATGCTCTAACAAAGAGGAAAAAAAAAATCATCACAGCTTCAAAAATCTCACTTTTTGCAAATCAGCAAAATTTCCTTGCACCGATTGATTCTCCCACAAAATTAGACATGGTAAATTTGCCTTTAACAACAATTAACTTTGCAAAATAAAATTTTAAACTTTGTTCCAAGCAGGCAAATAAGAACAAAAGTTTGATGTCATTAAATTGAAATCTGTTTTCTGACTAAGCCTACAACCATCACCATAATGAATAATGAAATATAACCACTCAACTTGCAAAACAAGTTTCTTTCTTTTTCTTAAGTGATGTATATAACACTTTGAAATATAAAACTAGCCTGAAAACAAAGAGCTTTCTCTCTTTTTCTCTTTAAATATAATAGTATTTACAAATATATGGGGAACCGGCCCCTTGGTGCACCGGTGGATACTATAATACCACTCTTCGATTCATTTTATTTTCCACTTATCCTCTAAAACATTATGAATACATTAAATATTGATATTAGAAGGCAAAAAGCTTTCTTTGTAATATGAGAGAGAAAAAATAGAATGTTTTACCATCTCTTCTTAACTATTAATAATTGAATATTAATAAATAGGTTAAGAAAAGTGAAAGGAAAATGACGAACATCTTCTCCGCTAACAATTAAGGAGAAAAAACATCAATCAGCCTTGTTCCTTGCTCAATTTACATTTTGTTAACTATTGCTAGTACTAGCGTATTGCCCATATATATTGATAAGTTGAAATTTCTCATCTTCACTTGTCATAGGGAAATAACAATATCTCCCATTTGTTTTGCTCTTGAGGTACAAAGTGTTTTTATATACAAAATCAAAACATGTTTGACCCACTTTAAACAACTCTTCCATATACCATTACCTGAACACCTTAGAATGGCGCATATTATACCAAGGACAGAAACCTCATGTTACCTCAAGAAAGAGGGAGTTGCAGAGTACACACCCAACAACCTAGACTGGACGCTCAAATCTCAAGGCCACTCTATATGTTATTCTTTTTTTCCTCTAAGATCATATTATTTCTTGTTCAATGCCCTATACACTGCTGCAACAGTGAGCTCTCTTCTTGTTCTGTGTTTTCTTGTTTTTCTGCGCTGCTGGCCATCTCCCAACAGCAATAATTTGGATTTGGGGAGGTAGAGCATTTGGGGCTGTTTTGGAAAACAGCAGAGACTCAATTCCTCTGCTGGCTTTGGGAATGACACGAAATGACAGCCTCTGGTCGGAAGTGCAGGCATCCTTCTGAAGAGATGCTGTATTCCATTTATAATTTGTGATACCACATTCCGATGGACTTCAGGTTTTATCTGAAGAACCCGCACCAAGACTGTCCTTGTGCCTGGAGAAAAAAATAACAAAAATACAAATGCGAAGGTAAACACAGTAAATCAATATTAATAAGAGAGAGTGAGTGTGAGCATGAGCATGTGTGTGTTTATTTTTTGCAAGAGTTTTATGTTTAGAATGGTCTTTCGTAATGATTCATTCGCTTTTGCTTCGATTTTACTAACTCTATAAAATCTGACAAAAATTATAGGTTATGTTAACATTTGCTACCTCTAGCTAGGTTTTCACACTTTATACACCACTCTCTCTGTTTGAGTGATATAAACAAAGGTTATACACTTTAGCTTTAGACACCAGCAGAATTGTGGGCTAAAGTGCAACTTCTGAAAGGTTACCCTGCCGTATTTTCAATTCATGAAACAACCCACAACATTTCATCACTTATGCTTAGGATTTAGAAAAGATTTAGAAAATTATCCTTTTATAGACTAGTTTTCAAAAACTATGCTCTATCTTTTTTTCAATCCAAACAAACACATATAAAGTACTTACTCATCTGGACAAAGCTTTAGAAAACTGCATTTTAAGATCCGTAAAAATTAAAGGATTGTAGACTATATTATATACGAGGGTGGTCTGAAAAGTTTCCGATCTAATAAAGATACAAGACATTTTTTCAGAAATTTTGTTTTTATTTTTTAACATAGTCTCCTTGTAACTCTACACATTCTCCCAACGATGCTCCCATCTCTGTAACCTGTTCAAATAGTACTCGGCGTTTTTCTCCGCAAAATAATTGTTCACGAAGGTGATTACCTCTTCATTTGACGAAAATCTCTGTCCTCTGAGCGCAATTTTCAGATGAGGGAACAAAAATAAGTCGCTTGGGGCTAGATCTGATGAGTAAGGTGGATGGTCAAGCAGTTCAAACCGTAATTCGTGGATTTTCGCCATTGCAACCGCTGAGGTTGTCTTGGTGAAACAGGATTTTCTTTTTCTGCAAATTTGGGCGTTTTCCCGCAAGGTCTGCTTGTCAAGTAATGATGCGTAGTATGCTCCTGTAATGGTTTTTGCTTTTTGAAGATAATCGATTACAATAACTCCATGATTATCCCAAAAACAGTCGCCATCACTTTCCCAGCCGAAAAAAACAGTTTTTGCTTTTTTTTTTGGAGCCGGTTCCCCCTTTGCAGTCCACTGTTCGGACTGTATTTTCGTTTCGGGCGTATAATGGTATATCCAAGTTTCATCTACAGTAATTAATCGGCGCCAAAACTCGAATTTAATGCGCCTAAACTGCGTTGGAAATGTTCATTCGAACACGTTTTTAGTCTAACGTGAGCAAACGCGGCACCCAACGCGCGGACAGCTTTCTCATGTCTAAATGTTGATTTAATATGTGACAAACACGTTCTTTTGACATGTTCGTACCTCTGCTATCGCGCTCACTTTAATTCGGCGGTCGTCTAGCACCATTTGGTGAACTTTGGCGATGTTTTCGTCGGTAGTTGCAATTTTTGGACATCCCGAACGTTCGTCTCCCAAACTCTTACGGCCACGTTTAAATTCAGCTGCCCAAAATTTCATTGTGGTAAATGATGGTGCAGAGTCCCCATACACAGAATCCAACTCATCTTTGATTTGTGTAGGCGTATTGCCTCTCAAAAACAAATATTTAATGACAGCTCGATACTCGATGTTGTCTATTTTCATAAAAACACTCAAATCACCTCACTCAAATGACTTACATAACAACTCAGCGTCCAAAATAGCTGACACTTTGGTGAATAACTGTCAACAGATAAACAACGAAATTCACTAACTTTTATTTACGAGTGCTGCCATCTTCATCATGTCACTTTTCAGACCACCCTCGTAATTTTTTTTTTTACTGGAACTTCAGGTTGAAACCCATTCTTGTAAAGTTGAGCAAATGTGACACACATATGACTTGCCAATATTTTACAATCACTGATAGGCTAGAACCAACTCCAGAAAGTCCAACAACAGATCTAAAAGTTTTGATGAAATTTTTGAACTCTTACATGCAACTATACCAACATCAACTCCTAAATGATGCTGATGCTGTCATAACAATGCAAGTCTAAGTGAAAAATATTCTCCTTTGGGTGGGTGGGTTAGTGAGTGAGTTTATGAGTTTATTTTCACCACTAAAATGGATACATACGAGGGCAGTCCCAGAAGTATCCGACCTGATGTATATATATACATATATATATATAGCAGTTGTTGTTTCAATCAAAAGGCTATGGTAGAAAGTACCACCCTTATAAAGCTTAAGTTTGACAGTGCTAAGTTGTTTAGTATTTGTTTGGCAGCCATTAATAGTGAACTCTCTCAGCGAATTTGTAAACATGGATAAAACTGGCCATTGTTATGTGATACAATACTTTTATTTGAAAGGTCTTAGTCCAACTAATATTAAAGCTGAGCTAGATACTACTCTGGGGGAGTCTGCTCCTTCATTTACAACAGTAAAATATTGGGTGGCAGACTTTAAGCGAGGCCGTACAAGCTGCCAAGACAAACATTGCAGTGGTCGACCAAATGAGGTGACCACACCAGAAATTGTGAAGAAAATCCACAAAATGGTATTGGATGACTGTCGACTGAAAGTGTGCGAGCTAACAGACATCGTAGGTATTTAAAAAAGTGCAGTACATCGCATACTAACTGAAAGTTTAGACATAAGAAAGCTGTGCGCAAGATGTGTTCCATTGTTTACTCACAAAAACAGCAAAGCAGCAAAAAGCAGCATTGTGAGGATGTTTCACTTGAGTGTTTGGCGATGTTTGACTGTAATAAAGCTGACTTTTTTCAGGATTCATAACTATGGATGAAACATGGGTCCATCACTTCACACCTGAGACAAAGGAACAGTCAAAACAAAGGATTGAAAGCGGAGAATCGTCTCCAAATAAGGCGAAGACAGTTCCATCTGCAGGCAAGGTCATACGTCAGATTTGGGATGCGCGTGGAATAATTTTCATTGATTATCTTCAAAAAGTAAAAGCAATCAATGGCAAGTATTATGCAAACTTATTGCAGCATTTAAATGATGAAATAAGGCAAAAATGGCCGCATTTAGTGAAAAAGAAAGTTCTGTTCCATCAAGACAATGCACCAGTTCACACATCCATTATCGCCATGGCCAAAATCAACGAGTTAAAGTTCAAATTGCTTCCTCATGCACCATATTTGGCAGGCTTAGCCCCCTCTGATTATTTTCTGTTTCCAAAGCTGAAGAAATCACTTAATGGTAAAAGATTTGCCAACAATGAAGAGGTGGAGTTGGCAGTTGATATATATTTTGCAGAACTCGACGGTTCTCACTATAAATAGGGTATTGAAGCTATTGAACATCGCTGGGAAAAGTGTATTGAGCTGAAAGGAGACTATGTAGAGAAATAAAGATGTTTTTACCCTAAAGTTTTGTGTTTTCTTTGTTAGGTCGGGTACTTCTGGGACAGCCTTCGTACATGGTATCAGTTAAAAAAAATATACAATATTTAAGTTTATAAAACAATCCACTTAATCAATTAGTCACTACACAGAGTTGCTGTGCAACCTGGGGATAAAAGTCTGTGGTTGCCAAACTATTGAGCCCTACTTATAGCTTAAATCTAGTACCTTCTATGTTTAATTTTTTTTGTGCCTTGCCTACTAATTTTCCTCAGTCATTTAGCTCTTACTTTGCCTAAAAATGTTCATATCTTCATTATGTTTTTCCTTTATTTTACATTCATCATATTTTTCCATACAATTTCCTTAGTTAATTAGATCACTCCTTCTTACCTAACTTCTCCCTAAAATCTTGGTTTCCTCACATTCCAAAATTATGTGCCAATTATTATCCTTCTAGTTATACAATGGACATTTCTCTACATCGCCCTTATTCCTAGACCTTTCAATTACACAACTACTGTTCTGGCCCATTCAAAGCCTGTTACTACTTTGTTACATGTTTCATAATTTTCCCTACTCCAAACCACTTTCATTCCTCTGTATGTACCCAATGCAGTTTTCAAATTAATTATTGCAAATATTTCTTGCCTTTCAATATCTAAAGTTCTTAATCTACTTTTTTTTTTTCTAGGAACCCTATTCCAGTGAATATCTGCTCTGCAAGTATCTCCAAACCAATTTTCACCATACTTTCCTTTATTTTATTGAGTCACGAAACTTCTTGATTAAGCTTTTCCTGTAACACTAGACATCGATGTTAAACATTATGTTCATCATGTAAATTTCTAATTTGATGACAAATACTTCATACTCTTTCCAAGATTTTTCCCTTTAATTCCAATTCTTACTAACTCTACCTCCCTCCACACAAAGATTCAAAGTCATCCAAATTTAAGTGGGGCAACCCTCCATATTTCTTAATACACTAAGATTATTCTAAAGCTTTGCTCTCTTTAATCGTATTTTTATTTTATACACTCTAAATAAAAACATGCTTAAAAAATTAATGTGACTGTTCATATATACTTATGTCCTTGGATTTTTGATTCTCAGAATTCCCCTTATCCTTAGGCTAAATAAAATTTTATTTTCATACATTTTCCACTGTTAGGCAAAACTAGTACATGTCTGACTATTATCTATAATTTGGGAGAGTTATCAATACTATGTAGCAGCTCATCCAGGCTGCTTCAGAAACTGCAAGCATTATTATAGCAAAAGCCAATAACTGTGAAAAGCATTGCCTTTCTGAAAGAGTTTACAGCATTGAAAAAGGATGATGAGCAATAGGAATGAAAAAAAGCAATTTATACATTGCAACATTCTTTGCTTTTTAAAGCTTGTTTTAAAATGGCAATTATCAAGGCTTGAAAGTTTAACCAAACACACTGCTTTTTAGTTAATGATGAATCAGGAAAGCAAAAATGGTTCATTGTTCACATACCTACCTGTAATCACTCTCACAAGTTAAATAAAACAAAGTAAGGACCTTTTTCTAAATAGGCTTTCCTTTTCTTTTTTTTTATTCAGGATACCTCAAAACATATATTTCCGGTGAAATCTTGACATCAAATTTTTGGATGGAATACAATACTTACTATATGTAGCAGAGAAAGTATAAACAGGAGTCATGGAATGATTAAGTCACCAAATGATATGTCGGCATGAAAGAGCAGCACATGATCTTCTCTATGGGCAAAGGTAAGCCAATCTTAGGTTTCTGCTGATTTGTAAATTGTGTTTCTCAAATATTTGCCTACCCTGAGAATTTTACTTTACTTCTGCCACTGACAATAAGTATGTATTTAATCTGAAAATTTATTTAGCTTTCTAATTTTCCACGAGTCCAAAGGCCACTTTTTGATATCCCCTCCCCTTGTGTATATATCATATCACTCTTGCAGTGATCAATAAAGTTACTACGCCACTATCTGTATACCTACCTGACTTCTCCAGAACTTTGAACTCACTGTACTGATAAGTGTTTATGACCAAAATATAATTCTTTATGCACACTCACCTCATTAATTTTTGGTTAAACTTTCCAGCTCCAATAAAAATAACAGTGTCTTTTCATTAGGTTTTTAATCTTAACCTAATAAGAATTACTTAGCATAAACATTGAAGAAAACAAAGAAAGCACTTTTTAGACCAAATAACTGTTTTTGCTCTTTTAACATAAGCTTGAGAGGCTATCATCACTATAATCAATCTGGAAAGTGAGTTGAAATTTGGGTAAAAAAACATGAAAACCAGTTTCAGATACCAACAATTTCCTCTAAAAGGGAATCTCTTTGAGTACATATAGGATTGTTGGTGGAATAGGATTATGTAACATTAGAGGCATCTTTTTCACATTAAAAAAAATTAATCTGCAACTATGTAATTACAAGACCTCTTTAGTGATGCAAATGAAATGAAAGGAAAAGCAATAGGCAAAATATATCATAGATTCCTC
Organism: Deroplatys truncata; assembly: GCA_030765065.1. Lineage (NCBI taxonomy): Eukaryota > Metazoa > Arthropoda > Insecta > Mantodea > Mantidae > Deroplatys > Deroplatys truncata. Next base: position 210,086,550 of record CM060978.1, on the reverse strand, counting down.
CATGTGTTTTTTCTTCTTCAGATTTTAATATTAAGGGGTTAAATATATATTGCGGTTTAAAATATTCATACTTAAAAAGTGATAGTTTGTATATTACAAAAAAGTAGTTTTTGTATAAGGAAAACCACATGTTTTTAGCTACAAAACAACATATTGCTCTTATCCCTGACGATTTTATATTCCAAGAATAAATTACTTTTATGTAAAGTTGTGCACATAAAAGAAAAAATGTTAAGTACACTTTAAATCCAAAAATAATTTGATTTTCCACAAAATATACGATACATGTCAATTTATTTTATGTGTGGAACATGTAAACTAAAATTCAGAGAAAGTGATGCTTTATGTATGTTCGATTTGATGTGGAATGACTCAAAATAGAGCCTACTATTGCGTATTCACATGTTCTGTGCTCCTATGCAAGGAATTTTACTTTTTTCTTTATCCAGTTATCACTATTGTACTTGTTTAGTTCACAATATAGGCACCAACACCAATTTGCTGTAAAAAGTACATGTTTGCAAAGACAACAGACCTTATCCCGCTGTTATTTGGGCCGGTGTTGGAGGAGGCCAAACTGCTGTCGGGACAAAGCAAGTTTTGGTGGACATCCACTGACCGGTCCCCCTGCCTCTCTTTTTCTGCTGCCAAAGCTCGCTCTCTCTGCAATCTGCACCAGCCAGCAAGCCAAGCGTAACAGACAAATATACACACACAGAGAGCATTAGACTCACACCTTAAAGAAGAGTAGGAAATTATACAATGACATGAAGGATGGATGCATGCATGTCTTTCATTTTCACTTTTCATTTGTAAAAATGCTAAGCTCTTAGCCTACAACTTCACTTTATTACAATGTTAACATAATGAATGAATCCCACTTTATCCCATGACTGGCTAGGGTCTCCTTGGAGAGGGGAAGACCCACCCTATGTAACTGACATGTTGAACTATTTTATGTGAGTGGAATGTTGTACATTAAGTATGAACGCAATCAGTTGAAGCCCGCCTCTGCTGTGTGGGGTAGCATGTCTGCTTCACATTCAAGAGGACCTAAGTTTGAATATTGGTTAGGATGAGTTACCTGCATAAGGCTTTTTTGGGGGGTTTTTCTTACCCTGAAAAGATGAATGTCACGTAACTTTAAGCCCTATGGATCTCAGGCTCATTTGAGCATCATTTCACCCATTTCATTCATTCATCATCCAAATGAGCTAAGTGGTTAAAGGACACTAAATTAAAAAAAGTAAACTAAAATCAGTTGCTTGTATACTGTGAGTTTGCACTCTAGATCATTTCACGCACTTCTATTTTGGGTAACAGCAGCACTTAATCAGTAGACTTCTATTTGTTTCTTGCATAAAGCTGTCCATCTTCTTCTTGGACTGCCTTGTGTACTCTTGCCTCCATAAGGGCCTCATAGGGAGTTTTATAGTAGTACAGATATGGACAAATTCAGACAGGTGCACAGGCTAGCAACATTTTTGGACAGGAAGATAACATGTAACATGTGTATTCATCTATCACTGCTTATCTCATCCCCAAGTTTTGCTCTTGCAATGACATTAGGCAAAGGATTTAATTGAGCAGCATAACTGTTAACAATGACGCCATATACATACTTATGTAGGTATATATTACACCACCCCATGAGCAAAGATCCTTGCATGCCAGCCATTTCCATCGCCATTTGTTGTATTATTGCTGTACTTATTAGATTAACATGCAGCATGGCTTTGATTCTGCAGATGTTTATCTCATAGAGTTCAGTTAGCAGCAAATAATTTTCCTCTAACAGAATTCTTTCCTAATCAATTGCTCCCTGCATTTACAACTCTCAACAGGAACAGTCAGTTTAATCTGGAATAGAGATGTATTGCTTCCACATCTTTTCTTGTACTTCTTATGAACCCAGACTGTTTTTGAGATAGGCATGTTTCTATATGTGAGGATAAGTAGAAACAATGTGGGCTGTTAAATTACACACTACTATTGGGAGTTGAGGAGATACCATTGATGAATAAATCACTGAAATTGCTGTTTGACAATCTTCAGTTGGTCTATGCCTTCAATTTTGAAAAATTACATTCAAACTTTGTCTTACCTGTAAATGTCTATTCAGAGAATTTAGAGGACTATTGTTATATGGCCACAAAGGGCAACAGATTTCATAATCAGATAGATGTGCCTTAGAGAATTTCTGTAGGATGTATTCAGCCAGGGTCTTCAAAACTATCAAATAGTAATGGAATTAATTTTTCTTCCATATAAGCCGTGTGTTGGACAAGGTTGGAAAGGTAGAATCAGACAACTGAAAAATTCAATGCCATAGCCGGGATTTGAAGCACGGATCTCCTGGTAATGACCAGCAACTGCAGTGTAAGGTAGCACTTTGTGATGGCATATTCTATCATATGTTATGATGGTCTATTCTATCATGATAGTTGAAAAATAAATCACCATTGTGTTTTCTATTGATGGATCAAGTTTCATCTCCTTGGGCATAGAAGAACTGGGTGTTTACGAGCTCTGTTTTTAGACTGTAGTAATGAAGACAAGTTTAGTGAACACTAATAATGGAATTGAGGTACACAGCTGTTACTTGCATCTGCTTTTCTGATGATCATTTGTGTTTTGTTTGAGCAGTGGTCCAATATGCACTTACACAGTTTCAATTTCCCTGCATTTTTATGTGCTATATTGTTTCACTACTCATTTTTACTTTCTCTACTACGTATAGTAAGTAGGGGAAGTATTGTATTCCACACAAACATTTGATAACGATTTTTTACTGGAAATATATGTTTTGAGACCCCCTGAATCCAAAAAAAGCATTTTTGGAAACATGTCCTTGTGTGTGTCTGTATGTGTATGTGTCTGTCTGTAAACAGCATAACTCAGAAACGAACAGTCGAATAAACACCAAACTTGGTATTTAGGTTCAGTATCTTCCAGAGATGTGACACGAAGGTTTTCAAGAAAATCCCCTACCCCAGATTACCCTTTACATGGAACATTTTTCGAAAAATTTTAATTTTCTTAAAAATGGCTCTAACGATTTTGATTAAAATATCATATGTTTAAGATATTTTCATGACAAATAAAATGTATATCTTGAATTTTCTGGGAATGTCTCCAAAAGTATTCTTCACTGTGAACGACTTTTGCTTAACTGGTAAACCATAAGAGATAGACAAAATTTTACTACACAAAAAATGTAGATCGCATTAAAATACACAATTTATGTCATATACGTTTTTTTTGTTGAGTGAACCATTTTTGAGATATTGAATGTTATTCCCTTAAATTTTTCAATACTTATTTTCTCAAATGGGAATTCGTTATTCATTTTTTTTCTTGGATATGCAAAGAGTATTAATCTGTGGCAAAGGCAATAGTGCTGCACCTAGCAACCAGCTATTAAGAGATATGTATGTGCTTAAAGGCTACTGTTTTTCTATATTGCCCTTGTAAATATATTTTCCCCTTACATCTACAAGAAAATTAGCAATAAGATAGAGTCTGCAAATGTTTATCTTGATTAACATGAAGTAGATGGAGAATAAGCGTTTGTATAAATAGTTTGTACAAGAGTAGAGAAAGTCATGTGAGTGTAATACATCAGATTTTTTCTAGTAGTGTTTAATGCCTATTTTTACTACATAAGGCACCACAGGATGATACATGAAATGAAATTTGGGAAGGAAACTTTCCAGACCTAAGCTTAGAATGCCTCCCTAGCATTTACCAGTTATGAGGATAGAGGAAAACCCGAAAAAAAATCTTAATCAGGGACTGGTCCTGGCAGGATTTGAATTGCAGTTCATGAATACATGCTTAACAATGTCAACTATCCTATCAGTTTCAATGCTCATGTTCACATAATACGTTCTCACAATTTTCTAAATGGCTCTTGGACGTCCATAATTATCATTAACAAGTTTTACAACTTTGCTTTGATTTTCAATTATTTTAATGTGTACCTACCACCCTATTCTCATAAAATGTATGCTTTTCTTATAAAGATATGTAACATATTAAGTTATATGCACATCCCATATGACTTGCTATATATCATCATCCCATTTGAAGATTCATGATATCTCTTCCACTGACAGCATGAGTTACTTACAAACAAAAAATTATGGCTGCACACATTTATCTTCCTCACATTCATACAGCCCTTATTTCTGGTGCTAACCAGAGTTGCTATCCATAGAGATTTTGTTTGGTTTGTGCAGATTTTATTACTGATGTTCACCATTCAGACATGACACTATAAATGTCCAAAATGTTTCCAATTTGTGTTATGTATCATTCTGTATCACAGTCCTGCTCACATGATCTAACACAAGAATCTCCTTGCTGCCATCCAAATGAGGACCCTCACGACATGATGACTTCACACATTAATTTGTAATTTGCATTTGAATTGGCAGTGTTTTAAAGGGCTGATGGGCTGGAATCAGTGTCAGCGCCCAGTAATCAACCCCAAGTAATGATGTGATGGTAACAATAATAAATAGTGTTTTGATGATTTTCTGTATTATTCTTGTTTGTTTGCTATACATTATAAGAGAATAAATGTTTAGTAAAATTAGAGAGAAAGGTGAGAATAATGACTGAAGCAATAGTGGCTATAACAGTGAAAATAAAAATCTAGTAAAAAATTATTTTAAACTGATTGTTTACTTTTAGAAAAGAAGGTTTATGAGAAAATAAATTAAAAACTAGGTACCTACTGTAATGATATCACTTTGGCATAATAAGTTCTTTGTCCAACAGATTGAGTTAATGCTTCTTTTGAGTTTTTTATTTACTTCTACACAATGAGCTTAGTAACATAAGAATTTCATAACCAGAAAATGATTCCCCACAGTCAAGAAATGTATTTAAAATTTTAAGCAAATTAGGATATAGCGTGAAATTAAAAATGTGGGATGAATAGTTTACATTTCTAAAATCCAAGTTAAAGAATTTGTGTCCATTAGATCAGGCATCTTTTAAGAATGATGCTCTAAGGCTTATGAGATAAGCTTGGCTTATTTGAAAAAGCAGTTCAACTTTGAATCCTCTCTTATTAAATGCTACTGCTCTTCAGAATTAAAAAAAAACTGGTGAAAATTGAAAGTCTTGGACATATATTGGAAGTAAATAAACTGCCAGATTATGGTGATGAGTATATAATCAATATGCTGCATTAGATGTAATGTCTCAAGAAATAATAAAGCTGTATATACCAACAGATTAGAAATTGGCAGAATATTTCAGAGTGCAAAAGTGGTCCCCACTTATATAACATGCTAAAATTGTTCTTTCTATTCCTGCGAGAAATGCTGAGGATGAAGGAGTGTTTTCAGTGATGAAAAATTTATGGACTGGATGGAGGAATTTTAAACCAGTTCATTTTAAACAGTTGAAAGTGAAATTCTTATAAGGATGAACTACTGGAGGACTTCTATGGAGTTTCATCTTCTGAAGACCATAGTTAGTAATCAGAAATACACATTCAAAAAGCAGCAGCAGCAACAAAAACATCATCAGAAAAATTAAAGGTAAATTTATGCTAAGTGTTCTTATTGCAAAAAAATGTGAGGTCATAAAGCTCCAGACATTTCAACTTTGAAAGTTTGCAATCCTAATGACTAAGCTATCATACAATAAGTGGCATATTTGTGGGCACATTTATATCATAGGAATGTTAAAGCATACTGTAGGAATTATTTGTGTGCCCCTAATGTATAACATAAACATTATTTTCAGGAGAATCCTGTGGCTAATAATATTTATTTATGTTTGTATTTAACACAAAATTATGAGTGAAATATTTAATTATCAGTTAAATACAGCATAAACTACAAGCAAACCACCACGCATACCTGGAAATCAATAAATTTATATTAATAACTCATAAAATTCTGTCTGAGCAGATTAGACCCCTTTTTTGCCATTATAGAGCTAAGAAAATCTCTTTATCAATCAAACTTAGTTTAAGGATAAATGTTTAAATGAAGATCTTGCAGAAATAAACATTCTCACTTGTATTTATCATGATTAAGGCACTACTGCTTGAAACAAATAATAATAAATAAATAAATAAATAAATATATATATACACACTGAGTAAGCATCACCTGTTGTTAGTTTCTTTCTTTTTCTCTCTGCCCTTTTTTTAATTCCTGTGCAAATATCTACATTTATTTACAAATTCATTTAATTCCAACCAGCAGGATTGCACAACTCACCGGATTTCCAGGGCCTACATCCCATAAGCTGAAGGTGCAGCAGAAATATAAGAAAATGTATTAATTTACATACATATTAGCTATGTACATTTTTTTATTCTTTGCCTACTAAGCAGTTAGAAACTCTTTTTTTGGGGTTCTTCTCCTAAAGTTTCCCAAAAGACATGAAGTAGTAGTGTATTTGATCAATATAGATGGATGGAAGGAGAGACACATGACAAAGAAGTTAATAACAATAAATTTTAAAAACAGACTATAGGAATGTATGCAAATTGCAAAAATCAACAAAATGCTGTTGTTACTACAAAAGGAATCAAATACTTTGTAAAAAAGACAGACCTGATAAACGTGGGCCTTAAAGTATTCATCAATATCAGCTGATTTTTATAACAAGTAAAATTAGTTCAATTAACATAATCCACTTTAAATTCCCTACTTTTTACTAGTTAAATTGGTTTTGAGGTATTTTAGGTTTTAACATTAATATATACATAAATATCTTATTTTACCCTATTCAATAGAAAATACTTCTGAACCTGATGCACTGAACAGCATATTAGATCCAATTTATGATGATTTTATTTTCATACTACAGTATAGTACAATAATGTATTTACGGCTGGCCTCATAGCTCAGTCAGTAGAATACCTGCCTGCTGGCGAAGGGTTCCAGATTCAAAGATTATCCCCTATCCTCCCCAGAGTCTGGAAGTATAAATGAGAGTGTGATCTAATATATAGATAAAACCCAAAGAAAAGCCTGAAATCCAATGACAACTGTATATGAGTTAATGCCATTGCTGACAGGTAAAAGGCTGTTGATATGACCATTGCAGTCAAAGGTCAGGTACAATTGAAAAACTAAAAAAAGGTATTTAAATATTCTGACTTTGTTTTGAGATAACACTACCCACAATAGGCTTTCTTCTAATCAGGTATTTGTCAAAAGTAATTATATCACCTAGAAATGGGACTTTTGTTTTATATCACACAATCCCAAATTCAATAATTGGATGATAATTAACCAATAAAAGCACAGTGAAGTGAATCTTTAAGAAATGAATAAAGAGACATTCACTAATTTACACAAGAAGCACAATTTGTAGTTTCCAGGTTATGTTTTGAAGGCAATTTGCCTTTATGCTCAGCTGTGATTGACTGCTGATTAATCTGCTTTCTGTAAGGGCTGATTCCTTAGTAATGTAGATGAATTGGCAGTGGATTGTAGCCTACCAAGGGGTGAGGATGAAGGCAAGTTGCCTTGGAAACACATTCCAGAAAATGTGAGATGTTCTTGTGTAAATTAGTGATGTTGTGACTGTTGCTTTAGTCATTTTTTTTAATCAATGATTGGAATTTGAATACTGAGAAAGAACACAGTATTCCCAAGATTTAAAATGAATGTTAGCCATAATTATTTGCTCTTTTTTTTCTGGAAATGTTAATTTTATGAATCTTTACTAACTCTGAAAGACACAATCTTAAATTTTTTATTGAGGATTTTCTTTGAATTATTAATGAATACATCTAGCACTCTTATGTCCTCCTGGTTGCTGCATTCAAGATGCAGATATTATTTGTTTCTCAAAGCCACCAACTCACTACCTAGATACCTAACAATCTATAGTGGCAACGCAGATAATGAAATAGAATAAAAAAGATAGCTTTAAAAATGTTAAAGCTTAAAGAAGGCTATCAATATTTGCTTTGTTGCCAGGTTTATTATATTCCCAAATTCTTTACTGACGTAATATAAATTATTTAGGAATACCCCTGTTATTCAACACATATGATGCAGTTACAAGGTTTAGCAATGAGTTATAATTTTGTGGCTTACAAATTTTTACCCTAATTCATTTTAAGCACTAAACGCCAATTTCACAAGAGTAACATCACAAATACAATAATAAGAAAGCAGAATTAGGATGTTTAAAAATTTATGTAGCTAATGATATTACATAGATCTGCAGTTTTAATTTGCTATTTCATTTCAGCTTTTCAAATGTAATCTTATCAGAACCATGATGTCTTCAGTTTTTGAATTTTGCATAGCATATAGAAAATACTTTTATTATTTTGGAAACAAAACAGTAAACAATTTAAAACACAGTTTCTGGAAAAGGAAGAGGATTTTACCCTTTAGAAATGTCTTTGAAAACAGATAAGATTTTTGCTAATAAAGCAGTAAATCTGAACCAAACATAGAAAGCGATGTATACAGAAAGCTAAAGAAAAGGTATAGTATGACACAAATAAGCAAGCTGTTTTATTGTAGATCATTTAACCATTAATAGAACTTAAAATGTATATTGCACTTACTTGTTCTTGGATTGTCTCATGAACTGCTGTATTTTTCGTGCTGCCTGATGCTGCCGACGCTGAGAGTATGTGCGCCTGGACAGTATAAACATAACTTAGCATCTTTAATGGCATTGTGAGATCACTTACTATTATTTTAGTATTAATCCCTATAATTCAGGCTTATATACTGTGAACTTATAGATACAAAGCTGCCTTTGTGTTAACAGGAATAAAGGATTTAGAAGAGAGAGGATTAGTATAGCCCAGAGTAGCTTGACTCAAATGTAATTCTGGGATTTCACAGCAAATTACAGCACTCAATAGCCTAACACAGCAACAGCAGTGTTCTTCAAGCAGCATAGTAGAAGAGTGTGTTTTCATCAGTATGCTATTAGTATATGCAATAAGTTTGTACACTTCCTTAAAAATCTGGGTGATGTAAAAGACTTTTGAACTCCTAGTGACTTTTGAGCTCTATGATACTTGCTTAAAATATTAAATAAAATTATAAAAGGTACTTTACGGATGTAATGCTTTAATGCAAACTACAGTATTACATGTGTAGCTGGCAGCAAGCCTCTGTTTGGGTGGATGGATGGGGGGGGGGGGAAGGCTGCTTCAAGTAGTATGGCCAATAATAATGTTGAATATTAAAGCCACAGTGGATTGCTTTGTTTTTTTTCAGGAGGTTAAACCATAATGAGGAAGGAAGGAAGGAAGGGAAAATGGCAGATAAATATTGAGGTCAACTTATAGAGAGAGTAAGAAATCAGTTAATGTAAATTTGATGTGTGTAAAAATTAGTATTACAGGCTACAGATATTACAACAATATTACAAAAGTGTTATAAAGGAAAATAATGCAGACTAAATTGGACTGAAGATTAATACATACACTTACTACATTAATAAATTCAGGCAAAAAAAAAAAATAAAGACAAAGAAAACTACATGAAGAGACTCTTAAGGTAAGAAAGCAAATCAGACCTGTGAAACACAAGAAGTTTGTGTTGTTTTCCAAGAAAACAAAAGGAACTCATTCAAGAACATAACATACAACTGTAAACCCTCCATATACAATCTACCAAAATCTGAAAACAATCAAAACAGCAGTGAAAACTTTCAGAAAATATCACACGTACAAAAAGTGCAGAAATTGATGATCTCCTATATTATTGCTGTCATTGTTGTAAAAATATAAGAGAAAGACTAAAGATTAGTTGTAAAAAAAAGTACCTAATATTTAACAAAAGCATTTTAAGGGGATATTGAAGTGAAATCTGCACACTTTGAGCTATTGAACCCAGAGACCTAAATAATTTTGAAAACATGTTGTTGTACCTTTTGATATTATCTATGAGAACCTTCAGCTTAATTGGTCAACTTTTCACTGTTGTTTTAGAAATTTATTCAGGTTTGAGGGGGGGCACTTCAAAGCTATTCTAAAAGCATATCTCCACCAACAATATTTGAAAAATTTCTCTACATTTCTGCAAATGTGTTCTAAATGGTATATTAAACAAAGGTTGACATGGATTTGTTATTACAGCTGCAGGTTAATTTTTATACAATAATTAAATGCAAATGAAATATAATTGTTCACTGAAAGCACAAAATATACACATATTTTTTTAAATACAGTTTTTTATTTTACACTAAAATTTATTCCAACTTCTGTGCAACAATGTTTTCAAAATGTTTCAAAAGGTTACCTGCTTCTATAATAAAATTGTGAAAGGAGTAGGTTTTGACTATAGGAAATTGTAGTAAAAAGTAAAACAAGAAAAATCAATTTCAACAAAGCCACAGGAACAGGAATTTAAATAGTGTAGACATTTATAAGCAGGCAAGGAAAAGACTGGAAGATATAGAAACATAAATCATGTTCAGTGAGATTGCCGAAAAGAGCTCATTAGATTATAGGCCAATGAAAAATACATGGGGTAGGGAAAAATATATAGACATAGTAAATAAAGAAGAGAGAGAATCTATTGCATGGGTAAGAACCGGAGCATGGAGACTAAGAGGGTTAAGACAGGGTATTCCTCAGAACCAATGTCCGATATGTGGTGGTAATGAAGACATTGAACACATATTATTTAAGTGCCAAGGAACAGAAAATTGGAGAAAAGAATTTTTTAATAAGAAGTGGTTGAAGGGGGATAGAAATACACTTATGATCGAAATGATATGCAAGGACACTAGGAGCATCGGACAGTTTTTGTGTAAAGTCAAAAATAAATGGCTTTAGACAGTGGAAAGAGAAAAGTAAGATGTAGTGCATCTTACTTTGAATGGAAAACTATAGTGAAAGTGTGATGGTTAAGTAATCAATAAGTGAAAAATGAAAAACAAGTGGAAATGGGACATGAAAAAAACAAACTGAAAAAAAGGAAGATAATTTATTGACAAGAAATTGTAAAATGTAAATAATCTGTAGTGATTGTCTACAGAATGCGTTGACGGGAAATTGTAAAATGTAAATAAACTATAGTGATTGTATACTGAATGAGTGACCAGGGTCAAAGTGCAGTAGACACAATCAAATTGTAAAACTCTTAGCACAATAAAATTTGTCAGAAACAATATTTGAAAAAAATCCCTCCTTCATAAGTTTCACACAAAAGCAACATATATGATAACATTAATGGAACTGACCAGAACATTAACAGCACATTGGATGTTGCAGATAAACCTGAGATACATCTCACAAAAATGAGATGTATACCACAGGTGGATAAAAATGCATCTTAGACATTATTGGAGCCCACTGAAACAGAACTTTGATGGAATCCCAGAAATAAGATGCATCTCAGGCATGAGTTGGTAAATTTAATCTCGGTTCACAAGGTCAGGATGCATCTCACTGTTTCCTAAGCCATCCCAGCAGTTGTCTCAATATTTGACATAAAAAATGTAAAATCATAATTGCAGGGTTTGTTAAAACTAAAAACAGGAGGGGGATGTAAAACATATATGTAACAATTAAGTTCATAATTATAATGAATTTCATCATTGTAAAAGTCAAACTATACAGGATCGTATAAAAATATGGGATGTGTAGATGGTTTAGATTCCCAAAGTAATGTGACATCTTGACATGCATAGAAGTAAAGTGTTTCACATGTTATTCACACAACTGTAATACAAGCAGAAGGCTACAAGCAGCAGTGTCACAATAAAATGCAGATATACTATGGAACAAACCTTAATGATGTTTCTTCACAGAAAGAAAGTCGAGTCATGCAGTGTTAGCAAATAGTGCATGCAGTGGGATGAGGTGAGATCATTAAGGTTTGTCCTGAACTATACATTAGAAATAAACATACCAAATTTCCTTGTGTCACTGAAAAAAGTGATTGTACTCATGTATGGTGAAATCTAATCTGAGATGCATTGGGGTAAATGCATAAACAAAAATGCATTGCTGGCATTAACTTTCACGCAGAATGTTATAGCTGGACTTAGTCTGTCTATAAATTTAGGTCTAGAAAACATCAAAGAGTAATTTAAAGTGAAGATTGTAAATATACAGAATTCAGATATTTGCTGACTCATGGAAGACAATTATTTAAATATAAGTGATGTATTGTACAGGACTGGATCATGGCAACTGTCCCCGGAGCAAGCTGCTATATCCTTATGTAATATTCTAATTATGAATAATAATAATAATAATAATAATAATAATAATAATAATAATAATAATAATAATAATAATAATAATAATAATAATCTGTATACTTCATTTTAATCAAGATAAACCATGGCAGATATAGTTTTATTATGCATATTGTTGTAAGTACAAGGGGGATGAAGGAAACCAAAGCAATACTCAGATTTTAACACTGGCCTTGAAATTCCAATCTCTTTCCATGACATTGTTGAATAGTGACAGCACTTTAAAGAACTGACAAGGTATTGAAAAATTCAAACCAATAATAATGGATATCTCAGAAATGGTTAATACCACAAAAAAAAATTATTTGAAATAAATTGTGTGTTTTAAAGAATTCTACATTTTCTTGTTTAGTAAGTTTTTCTCTATCTCTTATCTCCATTATATTAAATTACACAAAATTCCTTCTGAATTAAGAGGACATCAGAGGCTATTCCCAGAAAATTCAAGATTCAAATTTTACTAGTTATGTAAATATCCTAAATATGTAATATTTTCAAGTTTGGTCCTTATCCAGCTTTTGTTTTTGAGTTATGCATGCACGCACATATGCACACACTCTCTATCTTCCTCCCTCACCCCCCCCACACAGACACACACATAAATGATTTTTTTTTTATTCAGGGGCCTCATAATGTGTGTTTACAGTGAAACCTCAGTATCATATTTTTAGGTAGAATGCGTACCCTACTAGACACATGGTAGAGAAAGTAAAAGGTTTCCTTTTTTTGGGGGGGCCCTCCATTTATATGCCACCTTTAATATTTCAGGTCATATCTGCAGCTTTTTACCTTAGGAAAAATTGCTCATTGGCACTGATGTTCACTCATTTTACAGTAGTGTTAACGTTTGCATTGATATTACTTGGCTATTACATTAAATTCACATACACATTCACTCCCATTTATACTTCAAGATTCAGTAAAAAGTTATTTTATGGCCCAACAGCATATGTTTAATCAACTTAAATGACTGGTAATGAATTATGTCACTTATGTATTTTTTATTGTAAAACGTTTCAAGCACCTCCACCCATCACTAGAGGAAAAAGCCGATGTTGGGCATATAGATGCTCAAAACATATTCTTATTAAAATGGTGTAATTGATGTAATCCATCAGCATCCAATCCGAGTTAAATAACTTCAAAATTAAAATGTTTGGTATAGAAATCTACTCAAATATATCAGGTGGAAGGGTAAAACTAGAGAGTGAGGAAGGAGTTGTACTGTATTTCTACTGTTGGGGAGCCGAACTTGAAGTAGTTGCAACCGCATGTATGGTAAAATGTTTCCAGTAGCCTTTGCCCCAAGTTTAAAAATATTAACTTTATAATTTGACTGTTTCTTTAAATATTATATATTTATGTTTGCCTCGGCTGCGTCAGTATTATTGTTAGAGACATGAATTTCTTTGCAGAGAGTGGTGCGGCTAAGAATGTAGACTTACACAGATTATAATTTTTACTTCACTCTTTTATTAATTCTTGACACAATTTAAATAACACTTCACTGATATAGAGAGCTGTGCGATTATTTATTAATTACTTGCACTTTTTAACATGTATACTATTTTTTGTCTCACACTGAATACGTATTAATCTTTTCGAGGATGCGTCTTGCATCCAGTTAGAAACACTGTCTGCTAGCAACTGACTTCTGAATTTGTAAATTTTGCTCCATTTCAGTTTCTGATTGGCTAATCCTACTCCAATAGAATACTTTTATTTAACTTAAGCTTTTTTCTGGTTATGATTGGCTATTTATAAACTGAGTCAAAAATTACATTATTGCTGCTCCAAGAATTACCAGTAGCATTATTAAACTTTCTAATTCATTATTGCCTCAAGGTCACCTCATTGTTAGCAACCTTTAACCCATTATTCTCACAGCTCCTACATTATTAAATTACATAATACATTCACATAACATTATTGAACATGTACATAATAATATAAACATTAATACAATGACTGTTACGTGCATTTTATATATTATATTATACACATTTTGATTTAAGGCGGGCTGTTATTATATTTTATATTATATAATTTGACTGAAATCATTTAAGGTTAAAAATACTGCCTCAAGAGAGATCTCAATGAGCACATCTGAAAGGTTTAGTGGCTTGTATTTCATAGATGTGTAGAAAAATACTTTGGAAAGAGAAGATACTTTGAACTTAAAAACTTTCTCTTGAAGGTGGGTCTATGGGCTGTGTAATACCCAAGCATGACTACCTCATAGGCTGTTTTTTATTAGTGTTTAACAACCATTCTTACTAATGACGGCACCACAGACAGAGTACACTGTTGATAAATGAAATGCTAATTAGGAAGGTAACATTCCAGGCCTAAGTTTAAGATATGTCCCCAGCATTTGCCAGTTATGCAGACCGAGGACAACCTGGAGAAAACCTCAATCAGGGAGGATGGTCCTGCAAGATTTGAACTGTAAACCTCCCATTCATGAGTCTGATCCTTAACAACTATGGCTACTCGTCTTGATATGCCTCACAGTAAAATGTGTGTTCAGATTCAGAAGAAGGCTGTGACTACATTTGAGGCAGCATTTTTAACACTTAAATGATTTCAGTCAATTTATATAATATAAAATATAATCACAGCCTGCCTTAAAGCAATATGTGTAATATAATATATAAAATGCATGTAACAGTCATTATATTAATGTTTATATTATTATGTACATGTTTAATAATATTATGTGAATGTATTACGTAATTTAATAATGTAGGAGCTGTGAGAATAATAGGTTAAAGGTTGATAACAATGAGGTAACAATGAGGTAACCTTGAGGCAATAATGAATTAGAAAGTTTAATAATGCTACTGGTAATGTAATTTTTGAGTCAGTTTATAAATAGCCAATCAACAACCAGAAAAAAGCTTAAGTTAAATAAAAGTATTCTATTGGAGTAGGATTAGCCAATCAGAAACTGAAATGGAGCAAAATTTACAAATTCAGAAGTCTGTTGCTAGCAGACAGTGTTCCTAACCAGACGCAAGACGTGTCCTCGAAAAGTTTAATACGTATTCAGTGTGAGACAAAAAATAGTTTACGTGTTAAAAATTGCAAGTAATTAATAAATAAACTCACAACTCTCTATATCAGTGAAGTGTTACTTAAATCGTGTCAAGAATTAATAAAAGGAGTGAAGTAAAAATTATAATCTGTGTAAGTCTACATTCTTAGCCGCACCACTCTCTACAAAGAAATTCATGTCTCTAACCATAATACTGATGCAGCCGAGGCAAACATAAATATATAGTATTTAAAGAAACAGTCAAATTGCAAAGTTAATATGTTTAAACTTGGAGCAAAGGCTACTGGAAACTTTTTACCATATGTGCGGTTGCAACTACTTCAAGTTCGGCTCCCCAACAGTAGAAATACAATACAGCTCCTTCCACACATTGGGTAAATGATATTAGTCTTTGTTAATGTATTTAATTCTCAGGGCAATTTTTTCATGAAATTTGTAATGTTTAATGAAACCTACTAAAATTGCAGCACTTGTTTTAAATTTGAATGGAAGAATGAAATAAAATAAATGTTTTAACTTAAACAATTGCTTATACGCTTAAAACAAAACTCAAATAAAACTCCTTAAATTGTTAGACACAAAAAGAAAATAGCCTATTTTACCTAAGCATTCAATGAAATAAAAGCAAATTGGGTGATTTTATATATGAAGATCATAGCGAACCCTATATGCAACAATTTTTATAAATCAAATTAGTTTATTTTTGGAGAAAAAGTTTATTACATTATTTTTCAGACTTTTCTTCTGTTTCCTATAGAGGCTCCATGTCATTATGGACACATTTTTCTCACTATTGCAGAAGCTTGAAAATTACATTACCATAGAACTTCAATCATCACTGTGAAAAAATTGATGCATTCCTTAACATAATGGCATTTTTGGACTTCGCAAAACCAAAAAATTATTATTAGTGATTTTTTCATTTCCTCCATATGTAACAACTTTTCTATGAAAGTTGTGATCATGAGTCAAAAATTGATAATCCTGTAAGTGCCAGCCCCTTCATTGCAATGTACCCAAATTCAAATTTTATCTAAAGATACACTTTGGTCTTCCTTAATAATCCATTCTTACTTTACTGCATTGATTAGAACCAGCACATGACTGATTATTATGGGGCTGGCCTTCAATTTCTGTTTCTCCATCATTAACAGTTTTTACCCATCTTGCTAACACCCACACATACTTCTCCATATGCATAATGAAGTTTCTGATGGTTTCTAGAGTGGGATTTGCTCTTTAATGAGAAATTCAATCACAGCACACAGGCAAAACAAAATACCAGTTGCAGCCATTTTGTATCAGCAGGTCGAGTGATGCAAAATGATGAAATCAGAACTCACTGAAGCTGCAGACTAGTTTACTAATAATTTTTGGGTTTTTCTTAATACTTTGTAACTTACAAAAGTACTTTATACACGATTTTCATTATCACTCTTATAGCTGGCCTGCCTTTGTGGTGTAGTGGTAATGTGTCTGCCTTTCATTTAAGATGTCCCAAGTTCAAATCTTGGTTAGGTGAGTTACCCAGATAGGTTTTTTTTCCAAGGTTTTGCCTTATCCTGAGAAGGTGAATGTCGACTAACTTTAAGCTCTATGGACCCTGGGCTCATTTAAGCATCATTTCATCTATTTCATTATTCATCGTTTGATATGACTTCCCAGGTTAAAGGACAATACACTTAAATAAAAAAAAATAATAATAAATTTTAAAACTATCATAGAAGAATTAAATAAATAAAAATAAAATATTATTTATTATTATTATTTAAGGCAATGCATTGGTGAAATTTGGTAAACAATGTGAACATTTTCAATTTTTTGTTTTTTGCATTTTTATTTTAGTTGATAAACAATTGCATTTATAACTTGTGCTTTCACAACAAACAATTGGATTTTTAATATAATTGATTTTAAGGCCACAAATGGCTATTTAATTGGTCCATTACTTTAAATTCTGTTTTTCTCCATTTCTTCTTTTCAGCACTTTTCACAACAAAACACTGCTTGTACTATAGTTTTGAACTTATTACCTTGAAATTTTCAGGACAGCTTCAGGAAATATGGACTTAAAAACTTTTGTACTAGTTAAAACATATTAAATAGTGCATTTGAAATGAATTATTTTTCATAATTCACATTGAAAAAGCTGAAAAACTCAATAACATGTAGACAAAGAATTTATTTTCTCTTCAACCAATTAAAGTTAAGAAATATGACAACCACAGGATCATATTACTTTTGATCACTAAGTAATATTTTATCCATATTCCATAGTTAAAAGGAGCCACTTTATTCTTCCTTAAGTGTTAATAATTTATTTGTATCCTATTATGCACAGAGATTTGTAAAGCATGTAATGCTGATCAATCATAATAAAAATAAAAGAAAGAAAATAAATTAAGAAATACCTAATTAACAGTTTCTTTATTTTTGAATACTAAGCTCAGATTAAAAATTTGGAAATGATACAATAAACCATATGGTCCAAGGAACATTTCATATTACAGCATCAAAAAGTGATTAATTATGAATAAAAAAATTAATATCTTAACAATGAAGGTAGCTTGAGTCACACTTTTTTACACTCACCTTCACGAATTAAAAGTTGTATAAAACAGAAACGTTTTCGCGGACATTTGTCCTCATAGTCATCCAGTCGCTGACTTCACTGTTAATAATGCTTCTGTTTTTAATCTTTAATCTTAACAATGGTTTGACATAGCTCATTAAAATTTTGTATGCACAATATGTTTTATGTTCTGAGTATGTGGTAAAAAAGTCAAAGCAATCGGATAAAAATGTAGATTTTTGGATTTTTAGAGTTGCCTTAAATAAAACAAACCAATAGTGATGTGATGTACAGTATTAGTAATGGTATTTGCAGCATGCTTTACTATTACATGACCGAGTGGGATGGCTCAAGAGGTAACGTCTGTGGCTTGCATTTGGTAGGTCATGGGTTAGATTCCTGTGGCCAACCATCCTCACCCATGGATTTTTTTGGGGGTTTCCCCGGGTTGCTAGGCGAATGCTGGGAAAGTTCATTACATCCCCCAAATTTCTTGTCCCTCAATTTCACCTTCATTTTCATTTCACTTCACTTTTCATCTGCTTGAACTGTTTCAGAGTAGAAAGTGTCAGCAGTAGTCTTGAAATTGCATGGCAGAGGAAAAGGATGCTCTATGTAACCCTTCGTCCCCCAGAATGGGAGCAGTTTCCAAGTCCTGGGTCCCCCAATGGGATGTGCAAGCCTGCAGGGGGAAGGGCAGCCGGTTGCACCAGCTGCCATACAGGGAGTTTCAATCTGTAAAAGGTAGGGTCCCTGCCCTCTGTCCTGGACCAGCTGTCCTGTCTTCTCTTACCCCTTCCTCCCGGGGCACCCTGGCAAGGGTATAGGCACAAAAGTCTTGTACATCAAGGTGTTAAGTCCCCCTCTGCACCTAATCCTACTCCTACTCCTACTACTAAGCGTCTGTAGTTTGATAGGTCATGGCACAACATTCCTTTAAAGCCTACTTGCAACCTCTTACCTTCAGTGAAAATGATAATTTTATATGAGGTAGAACTATGCATTTAAGAGAGAAAAAGATAACAAAAAATGTGGACCTGTTGCTAATTATGACAATACTTCAATAAGACTTGCTTAAGTCATTCTGTATTTTAATCAGAATACTATGAAAAGTATGCAGTTGTGTGTTAAAGTGCTTGAAGACTAAAATGATTATTATAAACAGATGACACCTACGCTTCTTCCACTGAGTATAGTTTGGGAAGCATTTAACTGGATGAAAGTAAAAGTGAACTAATGCTTTTATAAAAAAAATAAATCAATACCTTTTACAATATTCATATTAATGAGTGATTTTTTTTGTATATTTTGATCATGTCCAATATTTCAAACTTAATGATTATATGTGTATACAACAGCTCATGCAACAAGTATTTAAATTTGCTTTTAATTAATAAACTGAAACCAAATTAAAAATTATTATTTAATAATGCTTGAGGACTCTTTGAAAATTGGGGCATGAAAGGCAAACAGCCTTATATAATTAGCAGCCTAATCCTATTATGTAATATAATACTAATTTATTATAAACCTTCGTAGAATGAGCACAAGTATGCATAAAACTCATAAAAAATATATGAATAAAACAAAACATAGATACCATGTAAATCAAGAAAATAGGAAACTACACAATCTAATCGGAAGCTGCCAAGTAAGTAAAGAAATGCATGAAGTGAAGATAGTGTTGAAAAAACCAGCAACCCAGTTACCACTGTTTGATTTTCTCTTATTCCTTTTTACTGCAGTGCTAATATCATATCTCAGCTCTCAAGAAATAGATAATAAGAAATTTAGGAGTGAAAAGATAAACAATATAATTATAGCATACACTTAATTACGCAAGAACAATTGCAGTAAATAACACAAATATTATAAAAGGCAGGAGATGCTGCAACCATATGTATTAAAGCATTTATAACTTCAAACAAACAACTTCAAACATTTTTTCAGAAAAAAAAGAAGAAAAGAAAAGAAAAAGAAGAAGAAAATAAGAAGTATGGTAACCAAGGCTGTGTTTATAATTTCCCTTACAAATTGCAAGTTAAAATTTGCTGACACTAATAATACCTGTTGCATAACTGTTGCATAAAGTTCAACCCTTACTAACAATATTATTGCAATTCTATACATAAATTCTAAAAATTAATGACATAGTCGCGCTACTAACTGAGTTTCACAGCATACTTCAAGAAAACAACATGGAGGCTAGATTTAAGTGATAAAATATGGAACATTCAAAACTCCAAAACTTTTAAATGTAATGTCTGTATTAACAGGAAAGAATAATACAACAGACTGCCTCTATAGTTGAGTGGTCAGTGTTCTGGCTTATCAATTTAGAGGTCCTAGGTTCAATTCAGGTTGGGCTGCAGTGTTTCAAGTTAGTAATGATTAAAATCCAACCTTAAAAAACCTGCAATCAACAATTGTTTCCTAAGTCAAAACCCACGATATGGCTTTTGCAACTAACACACTCTTACCTCATAACAGTGACACCAGGTTGTTCCAAGCTTTTGCAGTTAATTAAAAAACAAAATCAGCAATAACTAGAAGTAAAATTATGCCTTCAGTAAAAATTTTAATTATGTATTGCAACTTGTGTGACACATCATACCATTCACAGAAAAGAATGACTTAAAGAGAACTTCAGCCAGAAATAAAAATATAGGAATAATGTCTATCAATGCATTTTTATAGTGATAGTTATATTCTTTATGGAAATTTCAATCAGACAAAATATTCAATGTCACAGCTAGGATTCAAACCATGGAACTTCAGCTTCTCAAGTCAATGCTCTACGAATGAGTTACCATACTGAAATTCTCATACATGCATTAAAATTTCTCATCTTAAGCAAGTATTCTTGTAATATTTCAGGCCACCTGTACTGCATTGACAGGAGAAGCCTAAGATCCCTGATTTGAGTCCCAGTTGTGTCATTGAATTTTTCAAGTCCGATTCACTTAGTGCCAACATATATGGCTAGCATGAAAGAATAATTTTCAAATAAAAGCTTTATTTTGCAGAAAAGTTGAGATTTTGGTAAACACATCTATCTGAAAGGTACAGTTTAAGTAGGTATCTGTTTAAAATAAGTGACCTTGTATTTATAGAAAAATTGTTATCATTCAGTAATATGGCAGTGATTTTACAAAAGAGAACTGTAGTATTCATCAATAATATTAGAAATTTTACTTGTAATTTGTAACTTCTCCTCAAACATTATCCAACAAAAAAATAATTTACAAACTAAAGATTGCAACTACAGTCACTAATAATAATAGTTTGTAGTTTATTCTGCAACGGGTCCGAAAAACTGCAATATACGTATATTATATATAGTTTTGCATTCTGCATGTAAGCCCTTAATGATTCAACTAACATTTAATTTGCATTCTTTAAGGTCTTTATTTGTGCAGATTTTAGTCCTTAATACAAATCTTCTTTTAATCCCTTATTGCGTCAAGCAATGAATTCTATCATAAGTCTGGTTTTTATGCAGACGTTTTAAAATTCTTGCAAAGTGAATTAATGGCAATTCAAGGATGATAGTATTTATCATCCCTAAATTTAAAAATATTCACCTTCAATAATACTTTCTTCTTCTCCTTCTTCATGAGTCAGCTGCTAGGTACATCAAACACAAAAACATAGCACAGTGAACTTACCTTGTACTTTTGGTGTTTCATACAAACACTGTGTTCAACATGTTTACAACAGAGTTACCAGAACTACCACAGAAAGGCACAACCACATTGAAGCAGGCAGGGAGAGAGAACATCACCCAAACCTATCTTGCTCCTCATAACACAGTGCTCACATGACTGCCAAGAGTTTGCACACATTCCATACTTAAAAACAGCAAAATAATGCCGTTGATAGGAAAAGCAAGAGTTTTAGGAATATTAGAATTATGTACTGCATTGCTATGGTCTGATTTTTATAACTTTAGGGCTGGCATTTCATAACTTGGTGCGCTGATGGCAATATATTGTCAACACAACTGCCAATCACAGCATCTTAACTCAAGTAATAAAATTCTTAGCTGTTGCATTCACATGTCTTTCTCTACTCACTCTTCTGCAAACTATTCTTATAAAAGCTTATTCTTCTATCTAAACCTTTAATTCCATTTACGCATTTTGTTGTAGATATAATAAGGATACAGTAGGTAAAGTGTTTGTCATACTCTTAAAGAGCTTTTTTCTACATGATGGCTTCAAATTCTAGGCTCTTTGCATGACCCATGCTACCAAAAAAAGTTCTGATGTGTTGCACTTACATGACTTTCTCTTCTCTAGTACAAAAAAGTTTTACAAACGCTTATTCTCGATCTGCTTCATATTAATCTAGATAAACATTTGTAGAAATTATCTTATTGTTAATTTCCATGTAGTGCAAGGGGAATACGGTAGGCTTTAAGTGATAGTCAAATCTTTCAAGAGCTGGTTGCTATGTGAAGCATTCCATTCTCTTTCCATGTCCAGGACATAAAAGAAACAAATAAATATTTCCATTTGAGAAAAAGTATAAGTATTGGAAAATTCAAACAAATAACAAGGAATATCTAGGAATTGGTTCACTCAACAAAAAAAAATGTATATGACATAAATTGTGTGTTTTAATGAGATCTATATTTTTTTGTCTATCTCTTACGATTTACCAGTTATGCGAAAGTCATTCAGAATGAACAGAACATTTCATGATATACATTTCATTTGCCAGGAAAATATATTAAACATATGATATTTTAATCAAAACCATCAGAGCCATTTTTGAGAACATCAAACATTTTGAAAACTTTTCCATGTAAAGAATAGTCTGGGGTGGGGGAGGATTTTCTTGAAAATCTTTGTGTTGCATCCTTGGATGATATTAAACTCAAATACCAAGCTTTATATTTATCTAGCTTTTCATTTTTGAGTTATGCTGTTCACAGACAGACATAGACACACATGCAGACACACATACACGGACCTGTTTCCAAAAATGTATAATTTGGATTCACCTCAAAACATGTATTTCCGGTGTAATCCTGGTATCAAATTTTTGGGTGGACTGCAATACTTCCCCGTCTTACAATATGTAGTAGAGAAAGTAAAAAAGATGTGATATATTCACATGACCTTCTCTACCCTCTTTTGTTTATTAGTGGGTATACAAATTACTCTTACACAAGCTTATCTTTCTATCTACTACATTTAACCCAAATAAACCTTTGCAGAAATAACTAGATTACACATTTTGTTATACATATAAAGAAAACAGTGACGTCAAATATTCTAAAAATAGTGTGCTATATGCTGGGCTTAAAATTCCGTACTGTTTCCATGCAATCACAAGAAACAACTGAATGCTGAAAGGACTTAAGAGAATGACCAAGAAATAAAGAATTTGAACTGTTAATAATGAGTATCTCAGAAATGGCTGTGCCACAAAAAACTTATTTTAAATAAATTGTGTGTTTTAAAGAGATCCACATTTTTTGTGTAGTACGTTTCCGTCTATCGTTTAATGTTTACCAGTTACACAAGCTTATAATGAATGAAGAGGATTTCATTGGCTATTCCCTGAAAATTTAAGATATACATTTTATTTGTCATGTAAATATCTTTCATATATGGTACTTTAATCAAAATTGTTAAAACTATTTTTAGAAATGAAATGTTTTGAAAAATTTGCCATGTAAAGAGTAGTATGAGATGGAGGAATTTTGTTAAAATGTTTGTGTCGCATCTTTGGAAGATATTGAACCTAGATACCAAATTTGGTATTTATCCAATTTTTCATTTTTGGGTTATGGTTTTGACACACACACACATGCGCGCATGCACAGACATGTTTCCAAAAATGCTTTATTTATATTCAGGGTGCCTCAAAACATGCATGTTGGGTGAAATTCCAGTATCAAATTTTTGCGTGGAATGCAATACTTTCTTGCTTAGTATACATAGTAGTGAAAGTAAAAAAAATTTGATGTAATACATTCACATGACTTTCTCTACCTTCTATCGTTTACTAGTGAGTATACTAACTATTCTTACTAAAGCTTATTTTCATATCTACAACATTTTAATCCAAATAACCTTTACAGAAATAGCTGTATTGCACATTTCATTAGAGATACAAAAGGAACAGCGATAGTCTTATGCTTTAGAACTGGACACTATATGCTAGCCTTAGAATTCCATTAATGTTTCCCATGTAATCATGAAAAAAAACTCAATGCTGAAAGGACTTTAGAGAATGACCAAGAAATGAAAAGTTCAAACCATTAATAACAAATATCTCAGAAATGACTTATGCTACAACTTATTTGAATAAATTGTGTGTTTTAAATAGATCTACATTTTTTGTGCAGCACATTTTCATCTATCGCTTAACATTTACCAGTTATACAAGATGATACAAAATTCCTTCACAGGCTATTCACAGAAAATTCAAGATATACATTTCATTTCTTGTAGATATCTTTAATATATGGTATTTTAATCAAAATCGTTAAAACCATTTTTTAGAAAATCAAAATTTTTTAAAAACATTCCATTAAAGGCTAGTTGAGATGGGGGGATTTTCTTGAAAATCTTAATGTCACTTCCTTGGAAGATACTGAATTTAAATACTAAGTTTGGTATTTATCCGACTTTTCATTTATGAGTTATGCTACACACAGACACGCACACGGACATGTTTCCAAAAATGCTTTATTTGGGTTCAGGGGGTCTCAAAACATGTATTTCAAGTGAAATCTCGGTATTGAAATTTTTGGGTGGAATACAATACCTTCTCTACCTACTATGTACCTGGCAGAGGAAGTAAAAAAAAAAAAAAAAGAACAGCAACTGACCATTTGAGGAAAGGTACAAGCATTTGAAATTTCAAACCAATAACAAAGAATACCTTGAAAATGGTTAATAACTCTGCAAAAATATTTTATTTGGCATAAACCATGCACTTAAAGGAGATCTAAATTTTTTGTGTAGTAAGATTTTGTCTGTCTCTTATGATTTATCAGTTACACAAAAGTCATTCAGAATGGAGGGGACTTCACAGGCTATTCCGAGAACATTAAGATATACATTTTATCTGTCATGCAAATATCTTAAAATATGATATTTTAATCAAAACTGTCAGAGCCATTTTTGAGAAAATAAAAAATAGTGATAAAGTTTAGGTAAATAAGTTTGGGATGGGTGGATTTTCTTGAAAATCCTCATTGCGTATCTTAGGAACACGCACATGCATACTGTTTTGAGGGCATAGGATATAACTGTCATGGTATGCAATTGTTTTCTTTTTCATTTACTCTTTAAATAGATGATATTATATTGTTATTTACGTTTCCTCAAAATGCCTACCTCCAGAAGCCATTTTATAGTATCACTTCTCACTCAGTTTTGCAATTCAATACATGTTTACATGCTTGTTTACCTATCTGTGCCTGAAAAGGTACTGTTTGCACATGAACACACTGATAACATAGACTTTAATGAAATACCAATTGTGAAATGAAGAAAATCAAACTATAAAGCAAACTAGCTTTGTTTTTTAAGTTTACTTTATATTTAATGTGGTTCAGTTGCATAGTACAGGGTAAATTTCATTATAAGTGTCTGGTAACCTGTATAAGGTTAAAAGAGAAAGACCTCCATTGCAGGAGAATACTTACTGCAGTTACTGCTGATGTGGTGAAGGGAGTTTTGAATGTACACTTGGAAAATACACAGCTAGAGTATGTAGTAACAAAATGAGTCCTTCTTAGGATTAAAATATCCTTTGATAAACCATTACAAATTTCTAACCTTGGCTTTGCATGTGAGCTGATGTGTGGAAGGAGCTTAGGACAATGGGTGAGAAACTTACTTGAGGCCACTACTCGCAGGGTTCGGCGTGCCCTCACGGCTACCTCCCCTCCCCCCCTGCTCCCTGTAGCTGCGGTAGTAGTTCTGGATGCACACCGCTGCCTCCTGACTTTTCTTGAACCTCTTGTGTTCACAATAAGAGCGGTAACCATTCTGTATCACCATTGCAGCACGAGTCATCTGCTTGAAGTAGGCATACTGTAATAGAGCATGGAGTGATTAGAATTTGATAAAAAGAACAAGAATGATCCTGGATTCTTAGTAGGAAGTATGGGGTATACCTGTTTGTAGCGGCGATAATAATTTTGTATCAATACTGCAGCAGCTCGCTCTTTATCCTGCTCTTCCAGCTTCTTTCGACCTTTGTATGATCTATAAGCTTTCTGTATTATTTTGGCTGCCTCATAAAGCTCACGCTGCTCTCGATCTGCAAGATAAATAATTTTTAATAAAGCTTGTTTTATATCCATTACATTTCCCATGTTTTTGGGCAAATAACCAAATTATAATATCTTAGTTTCATAAAATTAGGCCATAGATATAATATTTTCATTTATAAAATTAAAATTAAACATTGTGTGCAAATTAACCATCTCCTTAATCTAAGAATAAACTGATCAAGGAATCAAATCAGGCAATAATGTGTGGTCAGTAAGGCTTAATAGTTTTTTGACATTTTGCAAAAATTATATGCAAGGTATTATTTTGCATCTCATTTCAACACATCTGTGGTAAAAAGTACAAAAAAATTATCAAGCATATATGCTTACCACATCATTAATTCTGCCAAGTTCATTATGAACTTCTTTGTAGATGGAGATCTTTGATTACTCTGTTGCTTAATTTCATGTCTTAGCTACTTCAACAGTTCTCACATTAGACTATAGTGATATAGATATTTGAATTTTAGCCATATACATTAAAATGGGCTTCATGATGTGCAAGCTCAAGTATTAGGAAACTCTATAGAGGGAGCTTCACTCATGATGTTCAACTCATGCATGTTTGGAAAAAATTGCCTAGAATACAGCCAGCAGCTATTTTGATGATTATCTCAGTATTTTTATGTCCTGTTTATCTATAGGATATGCTGCCAATAGATCTTTACAACCCTTACGGATTTAAATAAATGAGGCATCTAGATGCAAAGCCTGCCAAGTCCATTTTTAGCCATTTTTTAGCTGTGTACACATTTATGTGTCCAATGAAGAGCTCTTTATTAATGTTCAAATGGTAACATCTAAAATCCATAATTTTATACTAAAATTACATTTTTAAGTTTTCCCTTTACAGCAAAAACTGTTAAGTCCATGATGTATAGCACCCAGATGCTGCCAAGTCCACATGAACCAATTGGCAATTGGAGACATCACACATCTCACATGAAACAGTTTGACACCTTTTCCCACATAACTTAAACATCTGTTAGTACATAATTTTGTAAAACACAAATGAGTACATAAATATTTTTCGAATCAAAGTGAATACAAAGAAGAGTTTTATTCATATAAGTTCATGCAATCCAGGCCAGTTTGGAAAAGAATCCTAGTAACCAGAAATGTCAGAGAGAGAATTTGTTAAATTTACAAACATGATTATTCACTCATTCATTCCAGGTTAATGTTTGTTATAATGTCATAAGATTAGATAATTAATTACCATCACCAAACCACAATGCTTATTGTGTTACATATATTCTGCCATCACTACCAGTAATCCAACTGCCTGTGAAGAGAATGGGAGAGAATGTGTTCCTGACCTATGAATTTAAAAAAAAAATGAATGATACCTAAATCAGGAATAAATCTATCATATCTATTTTTTGGTGAACCATAAATTATTCACAAAGGATGTTCTTGAATTTTTAATTATAATAATATTTTGCATTGTTACAAGAATAAATTGCTAATCAAAATTACTTGGCTAAACAATGCCTTTATCTATATCACAGAATCTAGAATTGACAATAAGCATAATGTTCCAACCAATATCTGCCAAGTCCAAAAATAAATCCTTATTTTCTACAAAAATAACAGTTGTACATTTATTTTATTTTCAGATATGTGGTTCCAAAATCCTTCATATATTATTACTGTAATAGCCATATTTTAAAAATAAAATGAAAGCATAGGTATGTTTCTCTCCTCTCCTGAAATTTTTTAAAATTTGGATTTGATGGGCTTTGCATTAGACACCATATATGTCTATCATTACATATAAACGGTTATCAGAACATGGATTAAGTATGTTCTATAATGCCGGTTTATTTTATCACAGATGTGGCAAAGTAGTGCATTGTCTCATTTACATTTAAATACATAGTGGAGTAATGGAGTTTCCTCAAGTGAGCTGTTTGTTAATGCATAACCTATATATGTTAAAGAAAATATGGTGTGTTTTTTAACTTGTTCAGTGAGATTTTATAATGAAATAAATAACAAAAAATTATCTCATCTACAGTTTACTATATTATCACAGCTTTTAATTATTCATTGATACCTATGGATCACTGACATTATACAAAAGTCACAAAATGCCACCAATATTTAGGCAAAATATCCCAATGACTGATGTATTACTTTCTCTACCACATACATAGTAGGTAGAGAAGGTACTGCATTCCATCTGAAAATTTGATACAAAGATTTCATAGGAAATACATATTTTGAGACCCCCTGAATCTAAAAGAAGCTTTTTTAGAAAAAGGCCTTTGTGTATGCCTGTGAACAGACGCAAACAGACATGCTCAAAAAATGGAAAGTCAGATGATTTTTCTAAAAAATGGCTCTAACAATTTTGTTTAAATACCATATTTAAAGATAGTTACATGGCAAATAACATATATAATCTTGTATAACTGGTAAATGTTACACGATAGACGAAAATGTACTATGCAAAAAATTTAGATCTCTTTAAAACACACAATTTGTTTCAAATAAGTTTTCTGTAGCATAAGCCATTTCTGAGATGGCCATTATTGATGGATTGAATTGTTCATTACTTGGTCATTTTATTCAAGTCCTGTCAACATTCAGTTGTTTCTTGTGATTGCATTTAAACAGTATGAAATTTTAAGCCTGAATATAGCATTCAGTTTTAGACATTTGACTATCACAGTTCTCTTTATGTCCATAATGAAATGTGTACTGTAGCTATTACTGCAAAGGTTTATTCGGATTAAAATGTGGAAAATAGAAAATAAGCTTAGTAAGAATGGTTTGTATACCCACTAATGAATGATAAAGGGTAGAGAAAATCATGCGAATGTATCATATCAAAAATTGAGTTTTATTTATGGAAGCTCTTTAACTACTATGGTTCTTAGCATCCCATTCTATATTGGGGTGAGTGAAAGACTGGAAACTCTGCCCAGAGGCCTCTATCAGGCTTGAGGTTCTTTTACGTGCTGTAAATCTACTACACGGGACCACCGGCTTTACTTCCCTTCCAAAGGAAGCCATACTAAGAAATGTTACGCCAGAAGAAATACATCCCCTCCACCGGGTTTGAATCCACGACCTCGGTAACTAGAGCCTAGCATGGTAACCCAAGAACATGGAGGACAACATGTATCACATCATATTTTTGTTTTAATGGTACGGAATGCTTCATAAAGATTAGTCCCTGTTTTAGAAAACCCTAGATTGCAACTGCCCTAGTTCATATTTTAGGATTGAAATATTATAAAAAATTTATTACCAGAGCCTTTAATTGCTTATATACACATAAAATGATCACTGGACTAATTACTATTCAAGTAAAGATTTAAACACATCTTTCTTTAAAATCTGACACAATTAACCCACTCCAACAACATTTCCATTAAATAATATAAGAGCATGTACCCAATGGTCAATAAAAATTTACAAAAGACAGAAAAGAAAGCTCAAGAGGTGGCAGCTGTCAAAGCATAGATTTGTCCAAGTTAAAAGGAGCTTCTGAATCTGCTTCCCTTTCCTAGTACACAATGATTTCATTATACTTCCCCCTTTTATCAGAGAGTGTGCATGAGTGCATGTGTGAAAAATCTGATTCAACTTATTGTCAAAAAATTTATCCCAAAGCCTTTTAAAAAAAGTAATCATTTGTGTCATTATCTTTAACTTCATAGCAAATGCTTAAAATGACTCGGTTGTTTTCAACCAGAATAGTAGTTGAAACAAGACTGAATTATGTATAATTTTAAATTTATGTACATTTATTTTGTTGTGAAAATAATGTTAGCACTTGCAAAACCTGATGTGCTATACAGACATAGTTACCATGCTAGAGGCTACTTGCCATGGTTGAATATTCAAATCTGGCATAGAAGGTAATTTTGCTTGATATAAAAGTAGTAAAAGGAGTATGTAAGTCAAAATAATACTAACCAGAGAGTGTGAGATTGGAGAAGTCCTTTTCAAACAGACTGCTGGAAGCTTGGAAAAACTCACAAAAATCTGCAGTTGTAGGAGGTGGGGATGGTGAATCAAGTGTGAAGGAGCATGGAGACTGAAGGCATGTAGAAGATGCAGGACTAAGAGAAGAAGATGGAGTACCAACATCATAGTACCTGCAACATGGTCAACAGTAATTTTTTATTATCAGGAATACATGTTATTACGCTATTCTACTTCATATTTTATTTTACTTCTACTAGAAAATTCCTGTGACCAATGTAAAATTTATATTTAATGTAGTTGCACCTTTGTTTAAAAAACGTTTGAAAAGCAGCATATGTCTTATAGACCAAAAGTTAAGCTTTTTATGACTTTAATTTCTGAAAATGAATCTATTCCGAGTTGTGATTTCTTTCTTGCCTATGCTAAAGTATATGGAAACAGGCAAGCATTTTGCAAATTTGTGAAAACTTAAAAGCATTATGGTACATTGACATTTAAGGGAAGACTGTACTGTCAAAGTTATTTAGCACATTTATGTAACTTTTGCTCAGAGACTACTTTAGTTATAAACATGAAATTTGACAGGCTTAAATGAGTGTATCATTTGCATTTATCAAAAATATGTTTGTTCTGATTCCATTAAAATTATGCTCATAGGATAATCTTTAATTTTGGTTAATTGCTAAAACACTTTGACTCATAAAATTAACTTTTGTTTCCCTAACATTTACCTTTGAGTATTTTCAGAAAACATCTGTGTGTGTATGTGTGTGTGTATATGAGAGAGAGAGAGAGTGAAAGTGAGGGAGAGAGAGCATAATTAACAGCATCATTAAAAAAAATATTGGACCGATACCAAACTTGCTATTAACCTTCAGTATCTTGCAACAAAATGACAGATTAAAACAAAAAAATCCCCACCTCAAACTATCCTTTAAAAGAAAAATTTTTTGTTATTTTTTATTTTCTCAGAAATTGTTTTAATAATTTCAATTAGAATACCATATGTTTAAGATTTGTATGGCTAATAAAATGCATATCTTGAACTTTTTCGGTTACCCTGTGAAGCCCTCTTCATTCTGAATGAATTTTGTAGAATTTTGTATAACTGGTAAACCATAATAGATAGACAAAAGTTTTTTAAACAAAACATTAAAATATATGTTTTATGTCATATGGATTTTTCTATACTCTTAGAGATTTGGTAAATATTTATTTTTACATCTGTAAGTTTTCACAGGTTGATTATCATGCAATTCTTATTTTTTCCCTCACAGTACATTAGTAAGGAAAGACAACTTACAGATGTGATTAGTCGTGTTTTGTTTCCTGTATTGTACATATGACCTCGTCCATATTGGTTAACTTGAGATTATTTCTAGCCAAAAGCTTATAATTAGTAAAGTAACATGAATAAAAGCATCACTTTATATGCTATAAACATAAATTCTAATCAAAAGAGAAAATCGTGTGAGACACATCATATTTTTGCATTTTATCTTAAAAGAATGGTAAGTATACATAAAAGCATGCATTTAAAACATAAAATTCATTTATGTACAATTAGTCAACTTTGAGGAAAAAGTGCATGTGTATATATGT
Organism: Deroplatys truncata; assembly: GCA_030765065.1. Lineage (NCBI taxonomy): Eukaryota > Metazoa > Arthropoda > Insecta > Mantodea > Mantidae > Deroplatys > Deroplatys truncata. The sequence continues at coordinate 210,054,849 of CM060978.1, read as the reverse complement.
ATCAATCACTCAATTTTATGAGTTGAACACTCAAGTGAGTGTTCATAAGCATCCGTAACATATAAAGATTGATACATAAGAATTAAAAATGTACAGTGATATTTGAATCAACATATTCAACAATGGAATAAAAGGGATCTGAAATTAACCAGTTATGAATAACAGTTTTGAATCTGGATAAACCTACATTCTCAGCTGCATAGGGTAGTTTATTAAATAATCTCTTGTGAGTGGAACCAACATTCTGTTTTAGCCCAGTTTTACCCTCTGTGGAGGAATCAAGTTAATATTCCTAGTTTGATAACTAGGAGAGTTTGCAATTGATGGATTGACTTAATTTTTATTAGACAATGATATTTATACATATTAATTACTGTTAATATACTTTCGCGATAAACAAGGGCTTACAGCAAGTTATATTGATTCCTAGCAATGATTTGCAGTGCTTTCTAGTATAGTTTAAGATATCAATTACTTTACTAGAATTTCCCCACATAATAACACCATAAGTTATTGTATTATGAAATAATGCAAAATAACTGATTTTAAATAGCTTTTAGGAAGTTGTTGCTTCATATTTCTTAATAAGCAAATTACTCTATACAGGCTGCTACTAATATAATGAATATTCTCAGTCCATATTCATTTATCACCCAGCACAATACCCAATAGTCTGACACAAGACATAAAATTGTTACTGGAAACACTCTTTAAGGTAAAAAAATAGACTGAGTCTTGTCCGTATTTAATGTAAAGCCATCAACATTAAAACAAAGAACAGCTTCATTTGATGCATCATCCATACAAGATATTAAGCTAGTAACATTTTTATGAGAACCAAAGAGTGTCTTATCATCAGCAAATAGTAAGGACTTAGAATGAACGTTCAAAGGTAGGTTATTGATCATAATTAAAAATAGTAAAGAGCCCAAGACTGAACCCTGGGGCACACTACTATTAACATGTCCAACATCTGAATAATTGCTATTATAATAAACACATTGGTGATGGTTGTATAAGTAGGTTATAAACATTCCCAATTCTGTGCTTATTATACCTTAAAATTGAGGTTTTGAAATCAATATATCAAGAATTACACAATCGAAGACCTTAGAGATATCACATAAAATTGCAAGTGTACTTTCAAGATTTGCAAAACCTGAAATAACCAAAGATATAAGTTTCTCAATAGCATCTGTTGTAGATAAACCACTTGTAAATCCAAACTGGGCAGTACTAAACAAATTATTTCTTGCCAAGTAAGCAGCAAGCTGCTGTCTATTAACAGTTTTAAAGCATTTTGGAAAAAACAGGAAGGACTGAATAGGTCTATAGTTTTGTGGTTTCATTATGTCATCTTTTTTAAAGAGGGCACAGTTTTAGCAACTTTTACTGAATCAGGAAAAGTTCTGGTTAATAAGTAATGATTGACAGTAAAAGGTGGCATAATCAAATGCAGTATAGCATTCAAACGTTTTTTTAAGAACTTTTCGAATCAAAATAAACATAAATAATAATAATAATAATAATAATAATATTATTATTATTATTATTATTATTATTATTATTATTATTATTATTATTATTATTATTATTATTATTATTATTAATCTAAAACGTAAGTATCAAAGTATAACAAACAACAAAATCCTCATAATCAACAATTTTGGACAAATGTCCTTTCTGAAGGGTGGTATTAGTAATGAATGCCATAGATAGCACAAAGGACTTAAGATTCCTATTTAGAAGAGGTTTCAAATGAATTTAGCTCCAAATCAAATTAATTTGTTGGATTTTATGGAAACAACTAAACGCTAAGCTTATCATTTCCTAGGTAAGAAATCTACTTATTACTTTGTATTTTAACCACTGTAAACTTATTGTAATATTCAGTGATGAAAGCTTTTTTCCTTACTAATACATTGTAAAAAGGGGATACTTCTTATATGCCAAGAAATATAAAAAGTATTTTTACTTATCTATCCTTTGTTCATTTCATGAACCCAATACTACTTCTTGATCAAGAGGGTCAACGTGTTATCTCACTCTTAACTAGAAAGTTGAATAATGGTGAACTGTGTGGCCAGGATTAGATCCATGGACATTCAGCTCTCCTTGCTGATGTTCTTTCCACCTCAGCTACCATATTTCCAAACACCAACTAAGCAATGAACTTTTCTTGCCTGATCCATAAAATGTCCCATTATGTCTCCAAGGCAAAATCAATATACAGTTATTACAAAGTCAAAGGCAACTCACTATTATAAGCCCTTCTAACAATATTGTACTAAAGTTTTAAGAACACTTTTACAAATTATATATATTTTCTTTGTTAGGCTTATTATTTAAGGCATACTCCCACTTTCAGTAAGAAAACCTAATTCAGAAGTTTGTTATTACAATCTAATGAAATCTATACTTTTCAACATTTATCAACATTATCCTTACCTGTAGTTATGGTCGCTGAACTCAAAATTAAATTCCACAGGCTCATATGAAGAAGATGGTTCATCCATCAGCAAGGGTTCCATAAACACTTCACTGAGGGAATCAGAGGTTGCCGTAGATGACTCTGGTTGCGAGGGACTGCAGTCATGCCCTAACATCATGTCTTCACTTTCATTCTGCAGAAAATGTATTGCCATTAAAATCATATGGTAGTGGTGGTTGATATAGCTAATAGTTTGCAGCACAAAAACAAAACTAAAATTGTTAACTATAGAACATAATTATTCAACCATGTATCCATGAAATGCTGATACATTTGGACAGAGGGGACTCTTGTGGGTCTCTTTTTTTTTTTTTTTGGACTTAACGATAGCCTTTGTCAGTGTATCTTATATCAGTGCTATGTTACAAAGTTTTGATGTAAAGGTAAAATCCAAGATTGATAAAATCCTATTTGACTAACTGCAGACAATGTACAGAAATTTTTAATAAAATAGGTAAACATATTAAAACGGTAATACTATGTTATGACGTAGTTAAGTATGGAGTTCAAGGTTCTGTGCTTGGCCCCTTATTTTTCTTCTACAGAGTGAGCCAAAAGACTCCGAACCACCTGCGCGGCATTTTTCCTGTCTGTGTCCTCTGTACTCATTGCAGTCTGCTGCTATCATAGAAAGGCGCGGATGAAACCATACAAAATTTTTAAAACTACTTTTAAAGGCTTTACTTACCAACTTTATGAAAGGAGATGCTGAAACTGGCCACCATCGTTGTCCATACATTTTTGGCACCTCTTTAGGAAACTACCCATCACTCGTCGTAGTTTATGCTGAGAAATTTCCTGGCGGAATTTTGTTTTAATTCTTCCAGGGTGTGTGGGTTTGTCTTGTACACTATGTTTTAAGTTACCCCGGAGGGATATTTCATGAACAATATTATCGGCTGTGTGGTGTTTTTCCACTGGGCGTGTGGAACTATGATAAAAACATGATAACGCACTGCTGCTATAAACAAATCATGCTGTCGTGCAGTGTGAAGTGCAGTTTTGAGTTGACGGTGATGTGATGTGGTTCAGTTATTATGAGTTATTTATTATTTTGTCCTGTACTTCGTCACAGTATATTATGGCTCAGAATATGTTTTGTACTGCACAGCATGTATTTATTTATGATTCGTATGTGTTAACTCAGTCAGCTTGCCAAGTGAAAGTACGATTTGCAGAAAGATTTCCAGGTGTAAAAGTTCCAGGCCTTACAACAATCCATGAACTTTACAGTAAATTTCAGACCACATGAAGCGTTCAGGCTAAGAAATCTAAAAGACAGCATTCGGTTCTTACCAAAGAAACATTAGACGACATTGGTCATCATTTGGAAAATTCCCCCCAAAAATTCCATGATGGATAGTTTCCTAAAGAGGTGCAAAAATGTATGGACAACGACGGTGGCCAGTTTCAGCATTTCCTTTCATAAAGTTGGTAAGTAAAGCCTTTAAAAGTAGTTTTAAAAATGTTGTATGGTTTCATCCGTGCCTTTCTATGATAGCGGCAGACAGCAACGAGCGCCAAGAACGCAGACAGGAAAAACACAGCGCAGGCAGTTTGGAGTCTTTTGGCTCACCCTGTATATGTAAGCAACTTTACCAGAACAGAAAACTGTAAAATTCTTGTGTGCAGATGATAAATCATTGTAAATTTGGCTTAAATTACTAAATAAAATTGAGAATTTAATTATAAAAGTTTCAAAGCAATGAACTGACTTAAGAGACTTAACATTAAATGTAAATAAAACAAGCATGAAACACATGTAAACAACTTCAACTTGAAAACAACTATAAAAACAGCAATGACCATGTTTAGCTATTGACAATAAGGAAATTTATGAGTGATACGGTAATTTGTATCACAAATTACTCAAATGTAAATAATTATTTTAATATGAATATGTATTTTTATGTAACATTGATTTCAGAGGTTTATTAATTGTAATTATTATTGGTAAATAATAATATACGGCTTTACTGAAACTGTCAACAATAACGCAAGAATGCAGCAAGGGGATGAGTTGTTTATCGTTACCGGGAACCAGGAAGTTACGTAATGTTTCGCGCCTTTTCGGTAAAAAAAAGCTTCCAGAATGTTCTCTAAAAGAAATATGTATTAGTGGTTTTCATTGGATGTTAAAATAGACGCTAATGTTGGCGCGTTTTATTAGCCAATAGCATTTCATTTATAATCTTTAGGCGTATCTTAAGGCTAGCCTATAAATAAGCCAGGTCGAGGTAGCGGGGCCCCCAGTGCAACAAGATTATCAAAACATTACACATCGTCCCCAGTTCGGCAAGATTCTCAAACATTATACATCGTCCCCCAGTGTTCAACAAGATTCACAACACATTACACATCGTCCCCAGTTCGGCAAGATTCTCAAACATTATACATCGTCCCCCAGTGTTCAACAAGATTCACAACACATTACACATCGTCCCCAGTTCGGCAAGATTCTCAAAACATTATACATCGTCCCCAGTGTTCAACAAGATTCTCAACACATAACACGTCAGCTCCCAGTTCAACAAGATTCTCATGTCAGTCTCTCAATTCGTAAAGTTACGCGCAGCAGAAGTATGAGAAATCTTACAAAGTATTATACAGTTGAATATATATAGTTGAAGTACGTGAGTTAAAAGTGATAAGCAGTTGTTATAAACAGTTTCAGTATGGCGATTATCAAGATAAATATGTGAAAGTGTTCGTGAACGTGTTCTGCAATAAAGATTATAAAACCAATTTCTTCGTCAATATCATTTCTAGACAAAAGATTCCTTTCCGCTTCACACCCTGCAAGAGAAACATGTTCGATCCCAAACAGCTAGCCGGAGGACATTTAAAATAAATTATTTCAAAAACTGATACAAATTGCTACGCCAGAGGGAACTATGGACCAGACCAACAAATGACGTCACACAAGATGGCTTCGCGTGAAGTAAACACATATTTGTTATACTCGCAAATTGGCTACCACAACGTGGGGCTAACTATAAGATCTCCAAGATATAATAATTTACGTAAAACAGAATACGTAAGCAAATTTGTTATACTCGCAAATTGGCACCCATAACGTGGGGCGAAGATGACCAGGAAAGGAAGGCGAAGCGACCAGGAAAGGAACTCGAGTAACCAGGAAAGGATCAGAAATAACCAAGAAGAATTGAGAGGACCAAAGGAGGAATGCAGCGGTGAAATCATCTACAAGACCCAGATTCAAGAAACAACAGGGACGACAGACTTCGATCGTAATTCCGAGATTACGATGCAACAGGAAATTCAACGCAAAAACATCGAAACGACGTAGATTCATCACAACACAACGCAGAAGCGACATCAAACCTAGGAGAATGGGGCAGAACGCTGGACATCAAAGCTACATCAACAGACAGCGTCACAAAAGGTCAGAATATAGTAATTTTTTTTAGAAAACAAAAACAATGGCTGCTAGTAAAACAAAAAAAACCGTGATGGAAGGGGATAGTGTAACAGTTAACTGTAAGTCAATACCAAAAAAAGGCTCAAACAATGTAGTATTGGAGGGAGAAAATGTTAGTGCAGAAAGTAAGAATAGAATAGCAGGAAATATTACTATTGATGCTAGTACGATGAAGGAAATGATGGAAATGCTGAGAAATATGTATAGGGAAACGAGGGAATATATTAGTAAGAAAATAGATCAAAACAGGGAAGATATGCAAAAGGGTTTTGAGGAATTGAGAGAAGCTATAAACAAAGATCATAGGGAATTAAGGGAAGATATTGGTAAGAGCTTTGAACAAAACAGGAAATCAATTGAAAATATTGGTAGGAGTAATGATATATTAGAGCAAAAAGTAGATCAAAGCAGTGAAGAAAGTGAAAAGAAAGTTACGAAGCTAGATAGTTGTATGTCAGAAATGAGAGATGAAAATGAGGAAGTAATAGTAAGTGAGATAGGAGAAGTTTCAAAGAAAATGCTAGACATGAGCAAGGAAATAGGTAACAAAGAAAGTGAGGTTAATGTAGAATGTACAGAGTTAGGAAGTCAAGTGAGTAATATTTCAAGTGAGCTAAGAAAGATAAAAGAGGTTAGGAATGTAGATGTAAATGAGGCGCAAGTTAATTTCAGAGGGGAAATATCAGAAATACAGAATGAGACAGTAATGCAAAGAAATAAATTGTACCAAGCTTTTCAAAATGAAAACTCCAGTCCAGTACAGTTTAGTACAGATTTGTCTGAATACTTTCAAATTAAAGAGATAGTAGAAGAATTGAAAATGAAAGTTGTTAAAAGATGTGTTGTTCAGGAAACTGTAGATTGTTTTCAAATGTTATCATGTGATGAAATTTCAAATGAATACAAGAGGTTATTCATGAATAAAAATTTGAAGGTTAGGTTACGGCTACGAGTAATGCTTAGCCACATACAATTTGATCCAGGAGGGTAAATAGCAATGTGATGTAAAGGAAATGCTGGATAGGTAAAGATGACTTGCAGAGAAATGTATTGGAACGTAAGAGGGTTAAATAAATATGTATGTCATAGGAATGGAGAAATAAATTTTAGACATGACTAAATGTTTGAGAGGAAAATAACATTTTATTAGTAACTGAACATGTGAAACAAAGCATGATATTATATTAAATTAAAAGTACGTAAATACAATTCAAAAAGTATTGTTAAAATAATAATAATAAATTCAGAACAAAAAAAAAAAAATATATATATATACTTATGTAGCAAACAGAAAATGTGACACAGTGCCTAGATATAAGAGATGTAAATATATGTAGAGGGTAAATATTTTGGTAAATATGTATAATTATTAAAAAAAAAAAAAAAAATCTTAAATGTATAAATTTTTGTCAACAATGTAAGAGGGTAAACAATTTTGAAACAGTGATTAAATAATTTAGGGTAAAGTATTTGCTATATAAAAAAAAAAATATTTTGTAATGTCAGATTAATATCTAAATTAATTAAACCAGAGCCAGTAAGTAGTGGCGAGATAAAACATATGTCGTGTGTTAAATGCGTGTGAAGTGTAAAGTGAAAGTGATAGCGTGTGTTACAAGATTTAGGAGACTAAAAACACAAATTATAAAATTCTAAACAAGTTATAAATATTTATAATTATGTTTCTAGTGGGGCATATGATACGGTAATTTGTATCACAAATTACTCAAATGTAAATAATTATTTTAATATGAATATGTATTTTTATGTAACATTGATTTCAGAGGTTTATTAATTGTAATTATTATTGGTAAATAATAATATACGGCTTTACTGAAACTGTCAACAATAACGCAAGAATGCAGCAAGGGGATGAGTTGTTTATCGTTACCGGGAACCAGGAAGTTACGTAATGTTTCGCGCCTTTTCGGTAAAAAAAAGCTTCCAGAATGTTCTCTAAAAGAAATATGTATTAGTGGTTTTCATTGGATGTTAAAATAGACGCTAATGTTGGCGCGTTTTATTAGCCAATAGCATTTCATTTATAATCTTTAGGCGTATCTTAAGGCTAGCCTATAAATAAGCCAGGTCGAGGTAGCGGGGCCCCCAGTGCAACAAGATTATCAAAACATTACACATCGTCCCCAGTTCGGCAAGATTCTCAAACATTATACATCGTCCCCCAGTGTTCAACAAGATTCACAACACATTACACATCGTCCCCAGTTCGGCAAGATTCTCAAACATTATACATCGTCCCCCAGTGTTCAACAAGATTCACAACACATTACACATCGTCCCCAGTTCGGCAAGATTCTCAAAACATTATACATCGTCCCCAGTGTTCAACAAGATTCTCAACACATAACACGTCAGCTCCCAGTTCAACAAGATTCTCATGTCAGTCTCTCAATTCGTAAAGTTACGCGCAGCAGAAGTATGAGAAATCTTACAAAGTATTATACAGTTGAATATATATAGTTGAAGTACGTGAGTTAAAAGTGATAAGCAGTTGTTATAAACAGTTTCAGTATGGCGATTATCAAGATAAATATGTGAAAGTGTTCGTGAACGTGTTCTGCAATAAAGATTATAAAACCAATTTCTTCGTCAATATCATTTCTAGACAAAAGATTCCTTTCCGCTTCACACCCTGCAAGAGAAACATGTTCGATCCCAAACAGCTAGCCGGAGGACATTTAAAATAAATTATTTCAAAAACTGATACAAATTGCTACGCCAGAGGGAACTATGGACCAGACCAACAAATGACGTCACACAAGATGGCTTCGCGTGAAGTAAACACATATTTGTTATACTCGCAAATTGGCTACCACAACGTGGGGCTAACTATAAGATCTCCAAGATATAATAATTTACGTAAAACAGAATACGTAAGCAAATTTGTTATACTCGCAAATTGGCACCCATAACGTGGGGCGAAGATGACCAGGAAAGGAAGGCGAAGCGACCAGGAAAGGAACTCGAGTAACCAGGAAAGGATCAGAAATAACCAAGAAGAATTGAGAGGACCAAAGGAGGAATGCAGCGGTGAAATCATCTACAAGACCCAGATTCAAGAAACAACAGGGACGACAGACTTCGATCGTAATTCCGAGATTACGATGCAACAGGAAATTCAACGCAAAAACATCGAAACGACGTAGATTCATCACAACACAACGCAGAAGCGACATCAAACCTAGGAGAATGGGGCAGAACGCTGGACATCAAAGCTACATCAACAGACAGCGTCACAAAAGGTCAGAATATAGTAATTTTTTTTAGAAAACAAAAACAATGGCTGCTAGTAAAACAAAAAAAACCGTGATGGAAGGGGATAGTGTAACAGTTAACTGTAAGTCAATACCAAAAAAAGGCTCAAACAATGTAGTATTGGAGGGAGAAAATGTTAGTGCAGAAAGTAAGAATAGAATAGCAGGAAATATTACTATTGATGCTAGTACGATGAAGGAAATGATGGAAATGCTGAGAAATATGTATAGGGAAACGAGGGAATATATTAGTAAGAAAATAGATCAAAACAGGGAAGATATGCAAAAGGGTTTTGAGGAATTGAGAGAAGCTATAAACAAAGATCATAGGGAATTAAGGGAAGATATTGGTAAGAGCTTTGAACAAAACAGGAAATCAATTGAAAATATTGGTAGGAGTAATGATATATTAGAGCAAAAAGTAGATCAAAGCAGTGAAGAAAGTGAAAAGAAAGTTACGAAGCTAGATAGTTGTATGTCAGAAATGAGAGATGAAAATGAGGAAGTAATAGTAAGTGAGATAGGAGAAGTTTCAAAGAAAATGCTAGACATGAGCAAGGAAATAGGTAACAAAGAAAGTGAGGTTAATGTAGAATGTACAGAGTTAGGAAGTCAAGTGAGTAATATTTCAAGTGAGCTAAGAAAGATAAAAGAGGTTAGGAATGTAGATGTAAATGAGGCGCAAGTTAATTTCAGAGGGGAAATATCAGAAATACAGAATGAGACAGTAATGCAAAGAAATAAATTGTACCAAGCTTTTCAAAATGAAAACTCCAGTCCAGTACAGTTTAGTACAGATTTGTCTGAATACTTTCAAATTAAAGAGATAGTAGAAGAATTGAAAATGAAAGTTGTTAAAAGATGTGTTGTTCAGGAAACTGTAGATTGTTTTCAAATGTTATCATGTGATGAAATTTCAAATGAATACAAGAGGTTATTCATGAATAAAAATTTGAAGGTTAGGTTACGGCTACGAGTAATGCTTAGCCACATACAATTTGATCCAGGAGGGTAAATAGCAATGTGATGTAAAGGAAATGCTGGATAGGTAAAGATGACTTGCAGAGAAATGTATTGGAACGTAAGAGGGTTAAATAAATATGTATGTCATAGGAATGGAGAAATAAATTTTAGACATGACTAAATGTTTGAGAGGAAAATAACATTTTATTAGTAACTGAACATGTGAAACAAAGCATGATATTATATTAAATTAAAAGTACGTAAATACAATTCAAAAAGTATTGTTAAAATAATAATAATAAATTCAGAACAAAAAAAAAAAAAATATATATATATACTTATGTAGCAAACAGAAAATGTGACACAGTGCCTAGATATAAGAGATGTAAATATATGTAGAGGGTAAATATTTTGGTAAATATGTATAATTATTAAAAAAAAAAAAAAAAATCTTAAATGTATAAATTTTTGTCAACAATGTAAGAGGGTAAACAATTTTGAAACAGTGATTAAATAATTTAGGGTAAAGTATTTGCTATATAAAAAAAAAAAAAATTTTGTAATGTCAGATTAATATCTAAATTAATTAAACCAGAGCCAGTAAGTAGTGGCGAGATAAAACATATGTCGTGTGTTAAATGCGTGTGAAGTGTAAAGTGAAAGTGATAGCGTGTGTTACAAGATTTAGGAGACTAAAAACACAAATTATAAAATTCTAAACAAGTTATAAATATTTATAATTATGTTTCTAGTGGGGCATATGATACGGTAATTTGTATCACAAATTACTCAAATGTAAATAATTATTTTAATATGAATATGTATTTTTATGTAACATTGATTTCAGAGGTTTATTAATTGTAATTATTATTGGTAAATAATAATATACGGCTTTACTGAAACTGTCAACAATAACGCAAGAATGCAGCAAGGGGATGAGTTGTTTATCGTTACCGGGAACCAGGAAGTTACGTAATGTTTCGCGCCTTTTCGGTAAAAAAAAGCTTCCAGAATGTTCTCTAAAAGAAATATGTATTAGTGGTTTTCATTGGATGTTAAAATAGACGCTAATGTTGGCGCGTTTTATTAGCCAATAGCATTTCATTTATAATCTTTAGGCGTATCTTAAGGCTAGCCTATAAATAAGCCAGGTCGAGGTAGCGGGGCCCCCAGTGCAACAAGATTATCAAAACATTACACATCGTCCCCAGTTCGGCAAGATTCTCAAACATTATACATCGTCCCCCAGTGTTCAACAAGATTCACAACACATTACACATCGTCCCCAGTTCGGCAAGATTCTCAAACATTATACATCGTCCCCCAGTGTTCAACAAGATTCACAACACATTACACATCGTCCCCAGTTCGGCAAGATTCTCAAAACATTATACATCGTCCCCAGTGTTCAACAAGATTCTCAACACATAACACGTCAGCTCCCAGTTCAACAAGATTCTCATGTCAGTCTCTCAATTCGTAAAGTTACGCGCAGCAGAAGTATGAGAAATCTTACAAAGTATTATACAGTTGAATATATATAGTTGAAGTACGTGAGTTAAAAGTGATAAGCAGTTGTTATAAACAGTTTCAGTATGGCGATTATCAAGATAAATATGTGAAAGTGTTCGTGAACGTGTTCTGCAATAAAGATTATAAAACCAATTTCTTCGTCAATATCATTTCTAGGCAAAAGATTCCTTTCCGCTTCACACCCTGCAAGAGAAACATGTTCGATCCCAAACAGCTAGCCGGAGGACATTTAAAATAAATTATTTCAAAAACTGATACAAATTGCTACGCCAGAGGGAACTATGGACCAGACCAACGAATGACGTCACACAAGATGGCTTCGCGTGAAGTAAACACATATTTGTTATACTCGCAAATTGGCTACCACAACGTGGGGCTAACTATAAGATCTTCAAGATATAATAATTTACGTAAAACAGAATACGTAAGCATCATCCGCATCATGAGGTATACATATTATACAAATTTTAAGCCTGCTGTAGATAAAAAGACTGTTGTTTGATTTTGAAGTAAATCAGTATGTAAAAAAAATTTTTTTTATGTGCTACATTCACATGACCTTCTCTACACACTAATGTTTATTTTTATTTAGCCTATACAATTATTACTTTATTACTTTCTCTACTACGTAGGGTAAGTAGGGGAAGTATTGCATTTCACCCAAAAAATTGAAACCGAGGTTTCACCAGAAATGTATGTTTTGAGGCCCCCTGAATCCTAAAAAAGAAAGCACTTTTAGAAAAAGGTCCATGTGTGTGTCTGTGATCAGCATAAGTCAAAAATGAAAAGTTAGATAAACACCAAACTTGATATGTAGGTTTGGTATCTTTCAAAAATGTGACACAAAGATTTTCAAGAAAATCCCCCCCACCCCATACCACCCTTTACATGGAGCATAAAATATCTTATACACATGGCATTTTAATCAAAATCATCAGAGGCATTTTTGAGAAAATCAAAGATAACAAAAATGTTTCATGTAAAAAGTATTTTGAGTGGAAAGAACCTTTTTTCTAAAAACACTTCCATATACCTCAAGCATAATATTTACAGCGAAATCTCAATATGAAATTTTTGAGTAGAATGTAATACTTCCCCTATGGTATAGGTTATACAACAGAGGCGGACACCTTGGTGCTGCAATCTACATAGATCTATTGTGGCTACATCCCCCAAGGAGAAAGAGATGAAGTGAAGGAACCACAGGAGGCTACAGGTTGCAAACAAAGAGACACATGGAAGTCCCTAATAGTTCCAGGCTCAAAGACCCGTTCCACTGCTGGAGCATGACTAGAGAAGATGATGAGCAACCCGTCAACCAAGCAGCCATCTAGTGTCCACAGGGAGTATTTTTTCCTTTGAGCAAGCATCCACGCCATTTGCCCAGCACCACCATATGCCACAAAACCTATAGGTAGAAGCACACCTGAAAGATGAGAAGGAAAGGGAAATTATAGAAAGGAAATTGTAGTAGATGTGAAACCACTCAGCATTCACCTACTGAGCAGGGGAAACTACAAAAAAATCTAAGGTCAGAGTGGGAGGTTAATGGGAATTGAACCCATGAACTCTCGAATGTAATCTCACACATTATTGCAAAGCCATCTCACTTGGTATACTTCTTCTAAATATGTACTAGGTACGTGGTAGAGGAAGTAAAAATGAATTCAACCTATTGGTAATTTAAACAGAGTCAATACTTAAAAAAAAATTGTATCAGAGCTATGTATAAAATTAAGACAAGAACTTTTAAGTAAATCCTTTTTCAAAACACACTGTTTGTTAACTATTGTTTCAATCAATGTTTACAAAACAACTTTATTAGAATGTAACTGTACACACTCAACCAGTTGTAATAAGAATAGGTAATGTATTATGCTTAAATACTTGAAGGAATGTTAATCTTCATAGAATATATGTAAACAAAAAGGCAACAGAAAAGGATCCATTTATTAAAAGGGTTAAGCTTTTTTAATAAATTACCTATAGAACTTAAGCAAGGTGATGCATTTAAGAGACAAATAAAAATTTACCTGACTGGCAAATGCTTAATACTGGCTTGATGAATTTTAAATCTATATGTGTAAAGCTAAGATTCCTACTAAAAATGCTTTAAAGTTGTACAGAAAAATCTATAGGTAATAAACTAACAACAACAACAATAATAATAATAATAATAAATGAAGTCTTATATAGAGTAGAAACAGTGGTCAGTTACATGTGCCTTTGAAAAATGCACCTTTATTTATTTCAGAAAGTTCAGCAGACTGCTGTGCACCATTTTCTCAGAGTCCAATGTACTTTTGTAGTACCTAGAACAAATATTTTGCTTGTAAATATGGAGACAGTCCCAGAAGTACCTGATCTGACATATATATAGCGGTTGTTGTTTCAAACAAATGACTATGGTAGAAAGTATCACCCTTATAAAGCTTAAGTTGAAGTTTGATTATGCTACATTGTTTAGTAATTGTTTGGCAGCCATTAATAGTGAATCTCTCAGCGAATTTGTAAACATGGATAAAATTGGCCATCGTTATGTGATACAATACTTTCATTTGAAAAGTCTTAGTCCAACCAATATTAAAGCTGAGTTAGATTCTACTCTGGGGGAATCTGCTCCTTCATTTACAACAGTAAAATATTGGGTGGCAGAGTTTAAGCGAGTCCATATGAGCTGCGAAGAAGAACATCGCAGTGGTCGACCAAATGAGGTGACCACGCCAGAAATTGTGAAGAAAATCCTATAAATGGTATTGGATTACCGTCAACTGAAAGTGCGCGAGTTAACAGACATTGTAGAAATTTCTAAAAATGCTGTACATTGCATGCTAACTGAAAATTTAGACACAAGAAAGCTGTGCGCAAGATGGATGCTGTGTCTACTCACAATGGAACAAAAGTAGTATCGTCAGGATGTTTCAGTCAAATGTTTGGCGATGTTTTGCTGCAATAAAGCCGACTTTTTGCATCAATTCATAACCATGGATGAAACATGGGTCCATTACTTCACACCTGAGATGAAGGAACAGTCAAAACAGTAGATTTAAAGGGGACAATCAGCTCCAAAGAAGGCAAAGACAGTTTCATCTGCAGGCAAGGTCATGGTGTCAGTTTTTTGAGATGCACGTAGATAATTTGATTATTTTGATTGATTATTTTCAAAAAGGAAAAGCAATCAATGACGAGTATTAAGAAAAATTATTGTAGTGTTTGAATGATGAAATCAAGCAAAAATGGCCACATTTAGTGAAAAAGAAAATTCTGATTCATCAAGACAATGCACCAGTTCACACATCCATTATCGCCATGCCAAAATCAATGAGTTAAAGTTCAAATTGCTTCCTCATGCACTCTAATCGCCACACTTAGCCCCCTCTGATTATTTTCTGTTTCCAAAGTTGAAGAAATAGTTTGGTGGTAAAAGATTTGCCAACAATGAAGAGGTGAAGTTTGCAGTTGATGGCTATTTTGTAGAACTCGACATTTCTCACTATAAACAGGGTATCGAAGCTATTGAACATCGCTGGGAAAAGTGTATTGAGCTGAAAGGAGACTATGAAGAGAAATAAATATGTTTTTTCCCAAAATTTTTGTGTTTTCTTTGTTAGGTCGCATACTTCTGGGACAGCCCTCATACATAAGTCTGTATTGTGTCTTGTATCATATTTATGCATTGCACTTAAGTGAAGACGGTAAATCCACTGCCTAAATTTTTTTAACAACATGACTACAACTTCATCTTATTGGTACTTCTGTTTTTAACACATGTATGAAACATTATCTTAAATAAGAGATACACGGGAAAGGAAGAGTGCTTAGTTTTATAAAAATAGTTTTAAAGGATACCCTTGAATTTCCTCCTACCATGACTTATTTTCTTTTGAGTTGTAAAGCATCTGTTACTTTAAATATGGTATCAATTATACCATATTTCACACTGACTCAGAGTAGTCACAATGTAAAGAAGCTGGAGGACTGAGTCAGTGTTGCTAGTAGCTGATGGCGGTTGATGGTAAGCAGTTCAGTAGTGGAGTTTGTGATGGCATTGTCTAAATCATAGTTTTCTTGAATACAGACATTTAGTTCATAATAGGAGGATGCATCTTTTGTTGTGCAGAAGAAGATAATGCGAAATGCTTAATTTGCTCAGAAACATTACTTGGCATATTTAAAGTAACATCCAAAGACACTAAATGTCATGCTTCATATAGTGAAATTAAAGGTACATATTGCACAGGAAAATTGTTGATTTTTTTTAGGAATTTAACAAAAATATTGCAAAAGCTAAATGCAAAAAACATTGTTCTGGAATTCCCAAAAATTGATAATTGTAAATAAAAAACTAATTTGCTAGTTATCTGTCTGAAACATCACTCAATCCCTAAAAGGTTTTCAAGAGAATGAATTTCTGAAGCTGTATCTGACAAAAGCTGTGGAAGTGCTCTCAAGAAGTTCTCAATTTTAATAATATAATTTATCTTGAAGAACCACTATAAGGAGAGTGAAAACATTTCGAAAAATGTAGAAAGTAAGTTATATACAAATTTGCAGTATTTGTTGCTTTTCATTAGATGAGAGCACAGATATCTCAGACAAAGCTCGTCCTCCGTGGTGTAGTGGTTTGAAGCTGGTTATCGAGACCCAGGAATAATAATAATAATAATAATAATAATAATAATAATAATAATAATAATAATAATAATAATAATAATAATAATAATAATAATATACGATTGAACATAACGACAAAAATGTGCTGAATTCATATTAGGAATGGGTTTTGTTGGAAAGGCAGAAAAACCAGTTTTGTTTTCCTTGAAGCAGATGTCTACCTGCTATGGGCAACAACAAGCCTACCGGAAGTTTCGCTTTTGTACTTTGGCTCGGACATGTAGTTTACAATGGTTTCAAAGCTTAGCAGGGTCAGAAAGTATACGTGTTTTATCTATGATCTAAGAATATTTCTGGGAAGATTTTAAAACTCAAAATAAGCTGTAAGAAGCAGACGTGAAAGTTGTCAAGTGGGGGTAGCCAATAATAAAATCATGGAACAAAAATGATAGCCAATCAAAAGATCGTGTATACATCACATGATACACTTGAACTTAAAACAGAACGAAACACAAGAAAGGTGGGGGAAAATTCTAAGTTTGGCGAAAGGTGTGAAAAAGGAAAAGAAATGCCGAGACACATTCCGGTACAAACTAACCACGAGGATGGGTGACGAAACAAAATTAGAAGAAAATAATCAGAAAGTTTATAGTGTAAAAAAATGAAGTTGTGAAATATAGGCAATTCGAGGGCTAGTTGGAGGAACACATAAGTAGCGACTTCGAAAGTGATAAGAATACCAGTGGTTTCGACGACGAAGGTGGCGGGTCGACCAGATAGGAATCTTCGTAACCAAATAAAGAAATAACTCAAACTTCGCTGGCAGTATTATTAATATCATCAAGGCAGTGTCACCACTCCTGAAAACTAGAACCTCAGCTCTACCAAAACAAATTCCAAATCCCTGCCATCCAGCAATCGAACCTGGGACTCTCGAGTCTCCTGAAGCAACAGCAAGGAACAACACAGATGCGTCAGAGGTCAACGTCAGGTTACCATGCTAGCCTCTAGTTCCCGAGGTCGCGGGTTCAAACCCGGCGGAGATCGATGGATTTTTTTGGGCGTAAAAGTCCTTAGCATGGCTTCCTTCGGAAGTGAAGTAAAGCCAGTGGTCCCGTCACAGATTTACGGCACGTAAAAGAACCTCAAGCCTGATTAAGAGGCCTCTGAGCAAAATTGCTGGTCTTTCATGCCCAATGTAGAATGGGACACTAAGCACCACAGTAGTTAAAGAGCATCCATAAATAAAACCCAATTTAATTTAATTTCAGACAAAGCTGAATTAGTATATTTATATTCACAGTGTTGATAAATCTATGGTTAGTACATATCTGCTTGATATCCCTACAAGAACATACAACTGGTGAATATATTTTTGAACCACTGTCAGACAAAGAAAAATTACAATATGAACTGGGATGAACTAGTGTCAATAAAAGATGTAGCGCCAGCAATGATAGGTTGTAAAAAAGGTTTGATAGCAAGAGTAAACAGCTACTTACAAGAGCAAGGCGGGTATGACAAACTTTAAAATTTTCATTGCATTATTTTTCAAGCAGCAGTAAACTTGAACATAATGGATGTTGCCATTAAAATTATACATAAAATAAGGTGTAGTTCATTAAAACAGAAAATTTAAACAATTCTAAGTGTAACTCCAGGAAAATTATGAAGACCTGCCATACTATGTGATATGTGTTGGCTTAACCATGATACTATGTTACATGGTTTCTTCAACTTGAGAAATGTTGTCGTCACCTTTATGAAAGGAGTACAGGATGTACCAGAATTATAGGACAAAGGCTGGTAAGGATTTGGGGTTTCTTTGTGACGTCCATATGTCAACTTCTGAATGATCTCAATAGTTGACCACTGAAGAAACATCCTAAGTGTTTCAGTTTCACTAAGGATGCTGACTTTCATGATGCCATTGAGACTGATTCTGTGTTGTCATCTGCAGAAGGTTTATGACATGAAGTCACTAATAAACAACAGGAATAACATTGGACATAGTATGGAAACTTAAGGTACTCCATATTTTACCTCTAGTGTATCTGATTGGTATTTTCTTTCTTTCATTCTTCCATTTTATTTTTAACTCAAGATTTCTTTAATTTTTATTTCAACATTTGCTTTTGAGTACAGCTTCAGTTGAACCTCACTTTTTTTAGGTACCAAACTTTGCCCAATAATATTTAGCTCACATATATATTTTTTGATTATACATTTTCTCATTAATATGTCACATTTTTCAGGTCCTCATGCACAAAATATAGTAGTTTACTTAAGCATTTATATGTTAAGTTTATGCTACATTAAGATATATTAGCTTTATCACCTAAATATCTAAGAATATGCAACATTACATATAGGGTGACATGGGTGTGTGCTTCCCTTTGTTTGACACTGTTATATGAGCATCTTAAAATAGAATGGAAAACAAACCTTTATCCTTTCTGGCATAGCAGCTATAATTTGTTCTGCCAAAGTTAACACTCGAACTTCTTGCTCCCCTGTAACATGGAATGTAGCTTCAAGTTTAGCGTACTTTGATGTACAAATTTGCATATTTACCCACATTTGTTTATTAAATTTGCAGCAAAAACAATTTTGTAATCAATTAAATTTAATCACCAAACCACAAGTATTCAGTTCTCTTTGGGTTCTTTAAAGTTATCATAGACATTCATTTAAAGATCAGCAGCTTTACAACAAAGTTCAGCCTTTAAACAAACTTTTAGAATATATAGAATAATTTCAACAATGGCAATTCAAATTTATTAGCATAAGGTATGTAACTCATCAATCAAAATTTTATTAAATCTTACTCAGATCAACTATGACTTCAAGAATATGATTGTAAACAATGGTATTTATTTTCTCCTCTGAACTAACTATGCAATGAAACTTAATCAGGTTTTTTAAATATATACATTATCAGATGCATAAGGAAGGGAAGAAATTATTTATACTAAAAAGAAAAGGAAAGGTGAGTAGCAATTGTGCAAAACTCATGGCAACAGGCACACTTGAACTGACCTACAACGCTCTGTTTGGCTTCCAGTTCCTCATCTGAGACAGCCTCCACGTCAATGATGGGGCTCTCGCTTCGGGGCCCCGTTGCCACCTCGCCTGAACCCAAATCCAAGCGTGAAGGAAAAAATTCAATGCCGAATAAAACAAATTAAAAAAAAAAAGAGAAAAAATAGGGGTTTCAAAACAATATGCAAGCAAAAAATATTATTATTTTTCTTTCAATGCACAAACTTGGTAAATTGTAAGCATCCAGGTCTTAACATCCATATTGCTCCAAGAGAAACACAACATGCATTTATCAGTGTTGGAAATCAGTTTAGAAATAATTCAGAATACTATTTCTGGGTTAATTATGTGACACTTTATTTATATTAAGAGGCACTTAAGTTTGCAGTTCCTTTATGAGTCAGCCACTTAATTTGAAGTTAAATTAATTAAGATACATCATCATTTATCAAATATAACTGAGTAGTAATGTTAAATCTGATTTGTGTCACTTAAATGCACGTTTATAAATGCTATTTGAGCACAGTCTTTAACCACAACAAAACTTTTTATTTAAAAAGTCAAATTATACATATATGGTAACAGGTAAGGCATACAACAGAAATCTGTAAAGTAATTCTTAGAAAGAGTTCTTCATAACAGATTTTTCATTAAATTGGCAATTCATTTTCAGCTTAGAAACACATTAACTGCAATTATATGTAACTATTAAGTAATTTTAGTTATAGACATGGATACTTATGAAAGCATAGTACATGCCATAACTTTAATCTTTAAGCCTAATTGATAAATTTCAGTAACAAGAATGAAGATTATGAAATATGCCTAAAAAAATTCTAAGAATGTTACATGTATATATACAAAATGCATTCTAAAAAGTGACCTAAAATGCATTATTATAAAACAATTCCATAAGTACTGAAGTATCCAAAAAACCTTGCAAGTAGCCGATATGTTAATAAATCGTACTTTAAATTATGAATTCTCTACAAACAAAAAATTATAACTTTAAAAGCATTTAAAAACAAGGTTAAATGATATACCAAATCTAACTAACAAGCTTTTGATGGGTGCAATGGTGAAAGTTGAAAACAAGAACAAAATTGCAGTAGTATAAATTGGATGCAGATAGCAAGAAAAGATTAGAAATTTAAATAGTATTTAAAAAAATGCATAACTTTACAAGCAGAATTCTACTAATAGATATTGTCAGTCAGTTTGCAAAAAGAGGTTATCTACAGCTCTGAAGCATTTTTGATACACCATTTAGCTCAACCCCCTCAAGCAAATGCTTTACATGCTTGCAAGTTTTGGTATAAAATCTCACTTCCAAATGGATGGGAAGGAAAAAAGAAAAAAGAAAATGGACATGCATGAAGTCATAAGCTGTTTTTGTCTCTTCATCCAATACATGTACTTATTTTAAGGAAAATATTACTTTGATCTTCTTGATAACTGCTTACTCAAAATTGTAAAGAAAGAAGAAAATAAATACCTATATAGTGCAGAACAAAACTATAAAATGTCAGGCATGAAAATTTGGGTGAAAAGTCTCATGATAATTCTGCTAGTCTGAATGTCAAATTATAAACAGAATTAATTTTACACATTTCTCTAAAAATGAGCTTCACAACAAAAGATTTTAAAATTGAGGAAAACAGCAAATGCTCCAAAATTTATGCATGCCTTTAGGTGCCTAAAATTCCATAGCTCCAGGGCTCATTTTGAGTGCTATGTTTCTCTGCTATAATATGCTATTTTATTTAATTATTTGCTCTGATTTTCCCAGTATTACTCAAATATTTTAAAATCATGAACATTGGAAATCATATGACAAATTCCTCAAACAAACAGCAGCTTTATAAATCCTGAGACTGAATACAGAATTCTGAATATTTCAGTATTTCTAGATGAGATGCTTACCCTTCGGAATGCCTAATATTGATGGTGTTTGTTTCCACTAGTACCTAATTTAAACCTCATGGTCAAAAAGGATTCATGTTGGCTTATGGCATTTTTAATTCAGTTAATTTTCTCTTTAGGCTTAAACCAATTCATTATGACAATTGCAAAACTTGGTGTTGACAAATCAACTCCACTATTGGCACTATTTATGTAGGAACCAAAGACTTAATGTCCCAATACCTATTTTTATTTGATGTAAGAGCAAACACTAACAAAATGTCTCAACCATTATCTTGTTTCTCATAGAATTTGATCTGGAATTAATAAGAGGAAATGTTCCCTGGTTTAACTTGGCATTTATTAACCACGTATAAGTAAAATCAGTATTACCATGAATTTACTTACAGCATTGCTTTTTTTTTGGGCTATAAGCTTAATTTTTTTGTACAATAATGTTTTATTGTTACTAACACCCTAAGTGTAAGCTTAAACATTTTTTAATCATTACAAGATTTTTTAGAAAAAAACTGATTTTTCAAAATCTATGTGGTTCCAGAAAATATAACCTATAGACATGGAAAAGACTGCATAGCATCTTTGACATGCATGTAATTTAACAGTAGAGCCATAATTTTAATTCTGAATTTATGAGAGATTTGAAAAAATATTCATCCAGTGGATTTGAAGAAAGTATTGCTTTTTAGCACATATATGACATATTTTATTTTCCAGCTCTAAAAATATTTACTTTATCCAAAATAGGGCTCCATATTTTTTTTAACCATAATGTTTAGAATATGCAGTAAACGTTTCAGTTTCAGAAAACTGTAGCATCCTATAGCATTTCTATGCGAGTAAATGCAGTAAAATTGAAAGTGCAGAGAAATTACTTTACAAATGACTTTAAGAGGCACTTAACATGTGCAGGGTTGAAATGTGATGTAATTAAAACTACCTCCAACTGCTGTCGGGTTATAAAATTTGGCTGCCTTATGGATCTTAACATTATCATTTATTATTATTCTTCCATTTTTCTTAAAAATGGCCAAAATTTCCCCTTAACTCTTAACTGAAACATTCTTTTATTTCCATAAGCCTCTGCTATTTAGAGTATAATTTTCTCATTACAGTTTGAAATGAAATGGGCAAAGGAGCAGAACAGAAATAAAAAGAGGAAGAAAATTAAGAATGATGAGAAAAAAAGCGAAGGTTAAAAAGAGAACAAGATGGGAACTTACCTTGCTTTCAACTTTCACCCACCAAAGCCCCTCGTAATGATTTAATGCAAAAAAGGGGTGATGCACATTGCTAACTTCCCAATATAAAATTTTACAAACCTTGGCAGTATCTTACATGAATTAGGACAACATTCAGCTCAAAAGAAAAGAATATTACTTGTTTTCAGGACTTTTTCCTTCTAGTTCAATATTCGGTCTATTGCATATTAAACAGAATTAACTCGCTATATGCAGATCTAGAAATTGCAAAATATTTCCATGATTTCACAATAAATAACTGAACATGACAGTATTTTGTCATTTTTTTTAAAGTATTGAAAATTCAAACCAATAATAACTAATATATAGGAAATTGCTAAAGCTGCAGAAAAATTATTTGAAATAAATTGTGTGTTTTAAAAAGATAAACACTTTGTGTGCAGTAAGTTTTTGTCTATCTCTTATGGTTTACCAGCTAAACAAAATTATACAAAATTCCTTTCGAATGGACTTTACAGACTGTTCTCAGAAAATTCAAGATACGTTATTTGTCATGAAAATATCTTAAAAATACAGTATTTTAATAAAAATCTTTAAAGCCTAAATCCAAAATTTTGGAACATTTTTCCATGTAAAAGATAGCTTGAGGTGGGGGATTTTCTTGAAAATGTTTGTGTCGCATCTTTAGAAGATGCTGAATCAAGTTTGATACTTATCAGGCATTTTTTTTTGAATGCTCTTCACAGACACATATACACAACCTTTTTCTATAATTTTTACTTTCTCTATTACGTATAGTAAGTAGGGGAAGTATTGTATTCCACCCCAAAATTCGATACTGAGATTTCACAGGAAATATATGTTTGAGACCCCCTGAATCCCAAAAAACCATTTTTGGAAACATGTCCATGTGTGTGTGTGTGTGTGTGTGTGTGTGTGTGTGTGTGTGTGTGTGTGTGTCTGTGTGTGTGTGTGTGTCTGTGAACAGCATAACTCAAAAACGAACAGTCGGATAAACACCAAACTTGGTATTTACGTTCAGTATCTTCCAGAGATGCAACACGAAGATTTTCAAGAAAATCCCCCCACCCCAGACTACCCTTTACATGGAACATTTTTCGAAAATTTTAATTTTCTCAAAAATGGCTCTTAACGATTTTGATGAAAATATCATATGTTTAAGATAATGTCATGAGAAATGAAATGTATATCTCGAAATTTCTGGGAATGTCTCCAAAAGTATTCTTCATTATGAACGACTTTTGCATAACTGGTAAACCATAGGAGATAGACAAAATTTTACTACACAAAAAATGTAGATCGCGTTAAAATACACAATTTATGCCATATACATTTTTTTTGTTGAGTGAACCATTTTCGGGATATTGCTTGTTATTCGCTTAAATTTTTCAATACTTATTTTCTCAAATGGGAATTCGTTATTCATTTTTTTTTTTACTTTCTCTACTACGTATAGTAAGTAGGGGAAGTATTGCATTCCACCCAAAAATTCGATACCGAGATTTCACCAGAAATACATGTTTTGAGACCTCCTGAATCCAAAAAAAGCATTTTTGGAAACATGTCCGTGTGTGTGTCTGTGTGTCTGTGAACAGCATAACTCAAAAACGAACAGTCGGATAAACACCAAACTTAGTATTTAGGTTCAGTATCTTCCAGAGATGCGACACGAAGGTTTTCAAGAAAATCCCCCCACCCCAGACTACCCTTTACATGGAACATTTTTCGAAAATTTTAATTTTCTCAAAAATGGCTCTAACGATTTTGATGAAAATATCATATGTTTAAGATAATGGCATGAGAAATGAAATGTATATCTCGAATTTTCTGGGAATGTCTCCAAAAGTATTCTTCATTGTGAACGACTTTTGCATAACTGGTAAACCATAAGAGATAGACAAAATTTTACTACACAAAAAATGTAGATCGCGTTAAAATACACAATTTATGTCAAATACATTTGTTTTGTTTAGTGAACCGTTTTCGAGATATTGCTTGTTATTTTCTTAAATTTTCCAATACTTATACTTTTTCTCAAATTAGTTATTAATTTTTTTATGTCCTTGACATGCAAAGAGAATGGAATGCGCCGCATAGCAACCAGTGTTAAAATATTTGACTATCGCTTAAAACCTACCATATTCCCCTTGCATCTACAAGAAAATTACCAATAAGATTGACATCTCGATATCTCGATTAACATGAAGTAGATGGAGAATAAGCATTTGTAAAAATAGATTTACAAGAGTAGAGAAAGTCATGTGAGTGTAACACATCAGATTTTTTTTTTTTTGATATGCAAAGAGTATTAATCTGAGGCAAAGAGAATGGTGCTGCACCTAGCAACCAGCTATTAAGAGATATGTATATGCTTAAAGGCTACGGTATTTCTATATTGCCCTTGCAAATACAAAACAAGGGGTACATAGTACGCCTTAAGGGATAGTCAAATATTTTTACAACTTGTCGCTATGTGTAAAATGTAATTCTCTTTGCATGTCAAAAGATCATTTCTGCAAATGTTTATCTCGATTAATATGAAATAGATGGAGATTAAGAGCTTGTAAAAATAATTTGTACAAGAGTAGAGAAAATCATATGAGTGTAACACATCAGATTTTTTTTGTCCTGGTAATGCAAAGAAAATGGAATACTCCACATAGCAACCAGCTCTTAAAGTATTTGACTACAGCTTAAAGCCTACCAATTCCCCTTGCATTTACAAGAAAATTAGCAATAAGATTAACATCTCAATATCTCGATTAACATGAAGCATATGGAGGATAAGAGCTTGTAAAAATAATTTGTACAAGAGTAGAGAAAGTCATGTGAGTGTAACACATCAGATTTTTTTTTATTGAAAACATGTGTTTCTGGTGAAATCTCTGTATCAAATTTTTGGGTGGAATACAATATCTTCTCTAATTGTGTAGATGGTAGAAAAAATAAAATGAACTTCAAGGTTTAATACCTTATGTGGATGTAAGTTTACATCCACATAAGGTATTAATAGCATGGAAAGCAGTGTAACGTAATATTACTGATGTGTAAAAATTTGAGTCTTGAGTTGTTTAGCTGCTAAACATACTTACTGCTTTTAATGTGTCTTAAGAGCTAAATCTCCTATTTATGAGCTAAATGCTATGAAATTACAAATTCTCTTGATATTGTACTTTGTTCTAAAAGAAAAGTGCATAGCAGATTTAAATAGTGATATTAATAACATCAATATGTTGGGAAGTTAGCACATTTGGATACAAAATGATTTGAGCATATTTAATGCTCAGTTTTACTCACAGAGAGCAAAATCCATTCTCCTGACTGGGGAGTTCCTTATGGCATCCCTCCCATCTGATATACCACTGTCATAGGAACTCTCTACCACAGACATAGGTGAGCTTAGAGGCAATGACATGCTGCGGTCAAAACTGAAAAAAAAAAAAACGAAGAAAACATCACACTACTTACAAGAAGAAATATTACTGGAATTCAAAACAGATTTATAGAAATTAAAAGTATCTTTATAAGCATGATTTTCCTATAGAATAATTCTTAAATTGATGTTGTTGGCATTGTTTTAATGCTCTGCATATGGTCAATGACCTTCAGGTAGCCTCCTTCCACCAAGCAATGGCTGGATAATTCATTAGATGGAGACCCCCAGTGGCAGTGTTTGTTACCTCCCGTTGTAGGTTGATAATGAGAATGTTGATGGGACAAGAGGATCTTCTACAGGGTTTACTATGGATTACAAACCATCTGGGCATTGGGGATACCTCATATGAGCTAGTTAAATGTGAAGGCTTGGATAGGGTCAACTTAAAATCTCCAAGCCAGCAATAGAATCATGGACTCTCAACATGAGAGGTGTGAACAAAATCGCTGTGCTATCCTAGCACCCTATTTTTAAGTTGATCATTTATTAATTTGTATATGCTGTTTAAGCATTTTATGATATGATAGCTGAACACACGCATATCAGATTTCAGGCAGTTTGTTATAAATATAAAACTCAGGCATCTCATACTATGTATATATGTGTATTTTATTGTGCTAAGAGTTTTACAAATTTGATTGTCTACTGCACTTTGACTCTGGTCACTCATTCAGTAGACAATCACTACAGTTTATTTACATTTTACAACTTCTTGTCAATAAATTATCTTGTCCCATTTCCACTTGTTTTTCACTTTTCATTTATTGATTACTTAACCATCACACATTCATTATAGTTTTCCATTCAAAGTAAGATGCGCTACCTCTTACTTTTCTCTTTCCACTGTCCAAAGCCATTTATTTTTTACTTTACACAAAAACTGTCCAATGCTTCTAGCGTCCTTGCATATCATTTCAATCATAAGTGTATTTCTATCCCCCTTCAACTACTTCTTATTCAAAAATTCTTTTCTCTAATTTTCTGTTCCTTGGCACTTAAATACTATGTGTTCAATGTCTTCATTACCACCACATATCGGACATTGGTTCTGAGGAATACCCTGTCTTAGCCCTTCTAGCCTCCATGCTCCGGTTCTTACCCATGCAATAGATTCTCTCTCTTCTGTATTTACTATGTCTATATATTTTTCCCTACCCCATGTATTTTTCATTGGCCTATAATAAACTAATGAGCTCTTTTCGGCAATCTCACTGAACATGATTTGTATGTCTATATCTTCCAGTCTTTTCCTCGCCTTTTTCCAAAAATTTTTCACATTATTTTCTCTCCTTCTCCATATATCTCCTAACCCATTTTTCTCCAAAATGTTCCGTAATTTACTTACCCATCCATCATTCATTAAGCTATTCTCTTGGTATTCAATACATTGTCTTAACACATTACTTTTTCCTAGATTTAAAGTTCTGAACCAAAATTTCAAAGCTCTTTCCATTATCTTCCCCTTAGTTGCCATCCTGCCCATCTGTAATTGTGCTACCTGTCTTATAATTGACTTCAGTAGCCCTAGTATTTCTCTACAAAACATCCTGTGCACCACATCTATACTTTCCCATCCTCTATCTAATCCCCATATTTCTATACCATACATCATTTTTGCCTCCACAACCATCTCATAAACTTTTTCCAGCCATTTAACATTTATATTAGGTACTTTATATTTGCAGCTTCTAATTGCTGCCATCACCCCTTTACCTTTTGCCAATGCAAACTTCTTTTGTTTCTCCCATTTATTACCTCCATCTATTTTTACTCCTAAATAGATACAGTCACGCACTACCCTGTAATCTTTATTCTCTCCCTTCCACTTTTCATATTTGCTTAATTTTCCCCCCTTTTTGAAAACCACAATCTGTGTTTTCTCTTGATTCACTTTTAACCTCCATTCTTTACAATATACATCAATTGCTTGTAATGATTGTTTTAAACCACTTACTGTAATAGATCCTACCACTAGGTCATCTGCAAAAAGAAGTCCTGGGATTTGGATGTTGTTAATTACTGGTGCACAGTTATTATTCCTTCCAATTTCTAGTAAGACATCATCTATGTATAAATTAGATAAAACTGGGCTTAACTTACATGCTTAATAAAGCTCAGATGTATAAAATTTGTATTAGTAAGGGCAAAACTCAATATGTTTGCTTGTGTTCAGTGTAAGTTCCCTTAGTAGCAAGCATACACCCAGCATTTAAGTTAAGCTCTTAGGTCAATCAATGGTAATTAATTGTTCTTTCAGACAAGCCATGTGTAGGATAACGTTGGAAAGGCAAGTTCTTGCCTGATGTGTTCTAACATAGTATCATCAATTGTTTCAGTGGTTTCCGTGGTAGATGCTTGGAAATCAACCACGAAGATAAGAGTGCATATAAAAATCTCATGTTTTTCAAACACTTTGTTTTATTCAAATAACCTCTAGAAATAAAATAGACAAAACAAACGAAACAAATTATATATTTTCAATGGTAGTAAGAAAACTCTAGTGAAAACTGTGGGTTCATAGATTTCTTAGTATTCAGTGCCAAAGCTCATCTTGATTATCTATGATGTATGGAGTCAGAACATGAATGTTTCTGCATTAGTTATGATTTCATATCTCTGAATTTCATTATAGGTGAGTTGCTTATGCTTGAAACATTATTTGTAACAGTGCTGTAAAGCAACAGCTTTAAAAGCTGTAAATTCTTTTATTTTATTTGTAGAGTTATAGTAACTGTAATTGAGATACTTACCGTGAGAGTTTTGGAGTTTCCCTTCCACTTCCTAACTTGCTACTCCCCCTTGGTCGCAAAGATGGGAGGCTATCTGAAGACTGGCCTGAACCTAAATGGATTCCACTATCAACTGAAGGTCTTTTTGTCAGCCGCTGATGCTGCTGATGCATTAAAGTTGCTCCTGGGAGAATAGGAGTACCGCTGCTAGAATCTGCCATCCCTGTTGCAAACAAAGAGTTTCATTACAAATAAGATTACCACAACCTACATGAAGCTCAATAAATGCCTTTTCTCCTGTCGCCATATAACATTTGTGTGCGGCTAGGAAATAATAGTGAATGGAAAAAAAGATATTCTTAGGAATGTAATTCCTATAATTCATGGGTTATTAGAACCCAAATGGTTCTAATGTATTGCTTTAAAAAAGAATGGAGGACTTAACAGTACAAGCCTGGGATTAAAAATGTCCTTTTTAAAAATTTAGCTTCTCTTTATGTATTTTGATTGTAGAATTACATAAAATGTAATACATTATATTCATGTCACAAAATAATGTTTTTCATACAACTAACATTAAATTATGTATTTTAGGAACATTTGTTTATCTTCAGCAATCACAAATCAGTGCTCTCATGACAAATTTCTCAGTTAAACTGTTAATAGGCTGTACAAAAATTTCCTAAAAACTTGCTAATGTGATTAATGCTGAGCCATATGCTTGCAGGAATCAAACTTAGGAGGATCACTATTGACAAAGATTTCTGCATATAATAACTGAAGTGAGGTGATTGTGCTACCTTGTAAGGGAGAAAAAATGAGGGTCCAGGCAATGCAGATAATTAATACTGTGCTGAAGAATTTCAAAGCCTTGGGATGCCTAATGGAGTTGACTTGCTTGGATGTAATGTTGGACTTGGGTGTCACAAACTGAGGGCATTTCTAGCTAAGATTCAGCAAAGTGGGTTGAAGAAGGAGGTTTTAGAATGGAAGAGGGGTAGGGAGGTCATATAAGAGCAAAGGTTAGAACACTCTATATATATATATGTTAAGTTTGTAATTTTATTTCATTGTAATTCATTCTTATTCTTTTTTTCTGAATGTGTAGTATTTAATAATTCTCTGTTAGTATGTGCCTCTACTTTTTCATATTGTTAGTATGCAGTAGCCACATGTATATTTCTTATTGTACCCTTATTGTAAGTTTCCACGGGTAGGAAAAGCATGTACGCCATGAGGTCCATGCGATTGTTCTATTTGTAAGTGTAGTATGAAACTGTTCAATAATAAAACTATTGCTAATACCATGAGCATCACCACTACTAATTTCCAGATACTACCTAACCTTATCTACTTGAAAATCTTTATACAGCATGAATTGAGAGAGGATGGAGAACTTTTTAGGTCTGCAGTGACAGTGAATGAAATAGATGAAATGAAACTCAAATGATCTTGAGGTCCATGCTCAAAGTTACCCAATATTTGAATTATTAAGATATGGGAAAACTCCAGAAGTAACTTATCTGGGCAACACACTCCCATCGAGATTGAAACTCAGATGTTTGGATTAGAATGTTACTTCACCCAATGAGAATGGAAAAAATAGTATTACACTAAGCATATGAATTGAGGACAGCATTGCCAGTGTAATGATAGTATGGCAGGAGGTTACTTGTGGATAAAACAATGTACAGGTTCCAAAATCCCACAAAGGAGAAGTAACACATGCAGCTTTCAGCAAAACAATAGAAGCAGGTGCTTAAAAAGGCTAAATTATTAACTATGGCAATCTAATAATTCCTGTAGGCTGTATTTTATTCTCTTAGCTTTTTCAATTTAATGAATAACCTTCCATTAAATGCCAATATACATTGCAAAAGAATAGATCAACTTTTAATTCAGCAGCACAAAAAATAATCCTATATAAGCATAAAATAAGTATTATTTTGAAGACTATGTAAAGTTCTACAAGTAAATCTGGGCTGACTTTTGTTAACCTGTAGCAAACCATGTGTTACAGTAATGCATAATCAAGTGGCAAACCTTGGAAGGAGCCCACAGGACTGGAAGAGGAACTATCTGAAACTGCAGCAGTCTCACTGTTGGTACCACCATTACTGCCAGATTGTGGAATGTTGACATGTAGCTCAAGGCTCAATACTTTGTACTTCTGTGATTCATTTCTGTAA
Organism: Deroplatys truncata; assembly: GCA_030765065.1. Lineage (NCBI taxonomy): Eukaryota > Metazoa > Arthropoda > Insecta > Mantodea > Mantidae > Deroplatys > Deroplatys truncata. The sequence goes on along the minus strand of CM060978.1, from coordinate 210,023,992 downwards.
TTAATAAACAAGTTCAAAAGTAACATCTTTTGCAGTATAAGAAATTCATAAACATGCTTTATTCAACATATTACAGGGTTTGATATAATTAGATTTTCAGAGAAATTGCCAACATTTCCAAAAAAAATGAATGTTTAATTTTTACAACAGGTTCAACAAAATGTTTTCAAAATACTTGTAACTAGCTTTATAAGACTTATAAATGGCAAACTGAATATATGTAGATCAGAGTTTATTGTGCACAGTGTGGCATAGATGTCAATAGCTCAACTACAGCTTCTGCACATTACACTCAATGAAATATTATAGCAATGTTTATTTTTCCCCCCCTTTGAGGATTAGATTCACCACAAAAACAGGATTGTGCCAGGCATTTATTGCAGCTTTACTCTGTGATGTGTTTTAGTATAAAAGCACGCTTAAGCCTAGGAAAGTTTAAAAGGAATTTAATCAATTCTTGTTCTATAATTTATTTACTTATTTTGTTTTATCATAATGTTTGTGGTGTGCTAGAAGAAGGTACCGGCCATACATGACTTAATCTTGACCTACATTATACTATTTGTGTTTGTAGTTCCAGCTGATAACAGCAGTTACACTTTGCACTGAGATGAAAATAGGTCAGAGTGCAATAAAAATTTCAGCTACAAAGCTTTTGACATGTTGGTAATGTTCAGAAACTGTCTTGTAGAATTGAGGCATGCCAGACTTCATCAATGTGGACTGTCTACCAGAAGGTACCTCTCTTCATGTTGAATGCAGGAACTATAAATGTGAATTGTTACACCGGAGGAGAGAACTGTAAACACTATCCAAACATTCTTAATTCAGAAAAATGTATTCTGCTCGCGAAAGATTTAAATCTGAAAATGAATAGCTTGGATAGTCTAAGCTCCTTACTAGTTTTATGAACATATAGCAGTGCTTTTCTTGATCAAATTGTCTATTTGCATAATTACCACCACTGCAATGGATCACATAACAGTCACATGTCTTTACCATTAATTCGTAGATATACGTTGGGTTATCAAAATCTTGAATGGAGGTTTCCGATTTCACATGTAAAACTGCTGTTAAAGCCAAACATTATAAGTTATTGGATACTTTTGCTTTTTGGATTACTGCTAGATGGTATAGTAATTGCATTTGTGATTTGTTTCCATGCAAGCTTATACACAGTGCGCATATTGTAAATGCTTCTAGCTACTAACCCTTCACGCTAAAAAGGTTTTTAGTTTTAAAACAGCCCACGAGTAAATACCAGTTAAGGCCAGTACATCATACAGTATCCAATTGCCTGCATTGTATGATGTCTTTGTATCTCTGCACCAACTCTTTAGTTGCTTTCTTTCCTGCTCGCTGAAATGTTTTCCTTTTGGTATGTTTTCAACCTAACTAATGCAACTGTATAATTATTACTACAAATCCTTAACTAAATTTACAATCTATTTGATTTTAAATGAAAGTTAACTAATTAATAAATGTATAATTTAAAACTCGCAAACTTCTGCCACGTTCTCAACAGCTGTTATGAACAAAACAACAACAAAAATTAAAATGGCAACTGGTTATGTGGTGACCTGCATGTTCGTTTACACATTCCTTCATGCATCCGAGTGGCTGTGAAACAGCTGAACCATTGAATCTTGTGTGCTTCAGAAATAAGCAAGTGTTTCCTTATAAGAAGGAAATACTTATTGCGTAAGAATCTCCTTTTCACATAAGCGACTATGAATTCATCCCAAAATGTCTAAAAGCATAACAACTCTGGGTAAAACAGGGCATCTGAGGATTCAATTGGAACTTTTTACTTTGGGGCAACTTTCTTATGAGTGAAAGGTTTATCTAAATACAACATAGTCAGAACACTGGCATACATACCTAGTTACAGCCCCAGGTCTGAGGAAGACACCATCATGAGAACGAGCAGTAGAGGCAACAGAAGCAAGAGAGACAACAGAACCAGCTGGAGAGAGAGTTGATATATCGGGAGATGCAGATGAGGCTACCACCATCATGCTGTCAGTGTCTGTGAGCAATGCTGGTGAGATCTCAGAACTCAGCACTGTTGATGAAGTTGGGGATGATGTGCTGGATGAACCTGTATAAAACATAATTTCCATTGTTACCTTTATTTTTCCACAAAAACAAAACACCATATATTCATGTTTATCTTTAACAGCACATTTTTCTCATGTAGAAAATGAAAATACATCATATGTAGATAAGTTCAGATGCAATACTTTCCCTTGTTATAACATTTTTTCTATTTCTCTGTTTAATTTTTACTTTCTCTACTACATATTAGTAAGTAGGGGAAGTATTGTATTCCACCCAAAACTTCGATACCGAGATTTCACCGGAAATACATGTTTTGAAACCCCCTGAATCCAAAAAGAGCATTTTTGGAAACATGTCCGTGTGTGTGTGTGTGTGTGTGTGTGTGTGTGTGTGTGTGTGTGTGTGTGTGTGTGTGTGTGTCTGTCTGTCTGTGAACAACATAACTCGGAAACGAACAGTCGGATAAACACCAAACTTGGTATTTAGGTTCAGTATCTTCCTGAGATGCGACATGAAGGTTTTCAAGAAAATCCCCCCCCCCAGATTACCCTTTACATGGAACATTTTTCCAAAATTTTAATTTTCTCAAAAATGGCTCTAACGATTTTGATTAAAATATCATATGTTTAAGATATTTTCATTACAAATGAAATGTATATCTCAAATTTTCAGGGAATGTCTCCAAAAGTATTCTTCATTGTGAACGACTTTTGAATAACTGATAACCATAAGAGATAGACAAAATTTTGCTACACAAAAAATGTAGATCGCGTTAAAATACACAATTCATGTCATATACATTTTTGTTGTTGAGTGAACCATTTTCGAGATATTGCTTGTTCTTCCCTTTTGTCCTGGTAATGCAAAGAGAATAGCAACAGCTCTTAAAATATTTGAGTATCGCTTAAAGCCTACCAATTCCCCTTGCATCTACAAGAAAATTAGCAGTAAGATTAACATCTTGATATCTCAATTAACATGAAGCATATGGAGTATAAGCATTTGTAAAAATAGTTTGTACAAGAGTAGAGAAAGTCATGTAACATCAGATTTTTTTTACAACAATATAGATTCACATTCTGATACAAGCGAGAATGATTGAACTAATTTTGTGTTTTACCTATTTTTTCATTGTATTATAATCATTAAAAAGCTTGAAAATTTTACTTTTACCGTTACCTTGATAAAAAACAGAAGTCATTTTATGGGTTACTCTAAACTTCTTTTAGCCAAAAACCACTGAAGATGATCATAAAATGTGCATCCAATTTTTATCAAGGTAAAGGCATGAGCACATATAAAAGTTTTAATTTATTTAGCGCAATAAATAAATAAATAAAATGGCAAAAATCCTGCATTGTCATTTCATTTCCTTATTAATCCCGTTGATCAGGTACATGATTACAATATTCTTACAAATACTATTACATGATAATGGTTGCTAGTGAGATTTTACAAACAATATATAAAAATTATCAAATGTCTTAAAACTACAATTTAACATATTTACAATCTTATTGCACCAATAAAGAATGCATATATATTCATTTATTCATCTAGGATATAAAAACTGCCCTCAGTACAACATTTGTTAAATTCTTTTTTGAATTGGTTTGTCTCATGTACATTTTTCACCTCTTCAAGTAACTTGTTATAAGAGATAGCATGCGGCAAAATTAGTCTTATACAATTCGATCCTGTGTGCCTGTGCATAAAAAGTTTTACTTATTTTGGTTTCATAGTTATGTCTCTGGTTGTTAGTTTTGCAATTAGTCAGTTTGGTTCTTAACATTATTGTTTTGAATACGTATAGGTATAGTGAATTTAATGTTAATATTTTTAATTTTTTGAAGGCCTCTCTACATGACTCAAATTGTTTTAGTCCCAGAATTATTTTATTTGCCCTTTTCTGTAAAATAAAAATTCTTATTCTGTATATAGCTGCACTTTAACCCGATATCATTATGCCATGTGCTAAGTGAGGGTATATTAATCCATAATAAAGAATCTTCAAAGTTTTTATGTTTACTAGTTTAGATAGTTTTTTAGCACATATAAACCAGAGCTGACTTTATTGGAGATTTTTACTATATGTTTATAAGCTTTTGTCAAGTATTATTCATAAAAATTTGTATTACTTGTCTCTCTTATTAGCTCTCCTTCTACAATAACTTTTAGGTTTGTAATATTCCTATTTTGCTGTGTCTGGGTCACTATATAGCTTGTTTCTTTTTTAGAATTAATAAACATGTTGTTTGAGTTTAAATACTGAGCAACATGATTTTATATTATGATCAGTAGTAACTTCTAGGTGTGGTGAACTTTTTCCCATTTATAACTGTTGTGTCATCCTCATATGTAATTATTTTACCATCTTCAATATTAGTAATATCATTTACATAAACGAGGAAAAGTATCGAACCTTGTACGGTACCATAACTGATACTAAGGGATAGGAATTATAATTTCTTATATAGTTTTTGTTGATTGTGTAATTTTTACCATTTGTGTTCTATTTGCCAGATACAATTTGATCAAGTGATATCCCTTTTATACCATACATATATAATTTATTTAGCAGTATTTCATGGTCTGCGCTATCAAATGCTTTACTCAAGTCAAGAAATATACAATTACATTGTACTTTATTGTCAATATTCTCGATAATATTATCAGTTATTGCAATAACTGCATCTTTAGATGATTTATTTTTTCTAAATCCAAATTGAAGATTATTGAATATTCCATGTTTATTTAAAAAAAGAAGTGATTTGATTTGCTACTACTTTCTTGACTAATTTGGATAAGGTTGATACTAGTGTTATCAGTCTACAATTAGCTACTGATTCTCGGTCACCTTTTTTTGGATAGGTTTAACAATTGCATTTTTTAGATAGTTGGGAAATACCCCTCATGTGATAATAGAGATAACCATATCTAATAATGGATCTATTAAAACTGTGAGACATTTCTTTAATAAAGTATGGATATACCATCATTCCCAGAAGAGTTTTTGTTTTGCATTGTATTGATAACTTTCTTTAACTCTTCTTTTGATATTTCTCTAATATATATGGAGTTACTAATTTACTTTTGGTTACTAATTGGTTTGATTGTTTTATCTTGTTTTCTAGCAAATGAACAATACAATTTGTAAAGTTTATGTTAAATATGTTACTTATATCTATTGGGTCAGTGATTAATGTACCTATATTTGTTAGTTGTATATTTTCAGGCCCTTCTTTAACATTACCACATCCTTTATTAATGATGTTCCATGCTATTTTTGAGATACAGTGGGAATTCTCAAGTTCTGTTACTATATGTTTGGATTTTTTTCCTTAATCATTTTGTATTCTTTTTATAACTAATGCATTTCACTTTATCCATTGCATTTTTTGTAACTCTATAATGATAAAGATCATAACAACATTTTAGTTTCACTTCAGCAGTTAAAATAGCTTTATTTTTTATTTTTTTAAATTGGTTTTACTTTAAATGGACATGCAATATCAAAATAGTGCCTTAAAGTAATATAGAAATTGTCCCATTTTTGTTTGTATAGTTTTCATTATAAATTCCCATTCAAGTTTCATTTTTACTTTCTCTACTACGTATAGTAAGTAGGGGAAGTATTGTATTCCACACAAAAATTCGATACCCAGATTTCACCGGAAATACATGTTTTGAGACCCCCCTGAATCCAAAAAAAGCATTTTTGGAAACATGTCCGTGTATGTGTTTGTGTGTCTGTGTGTGTGTGTGTGTGTGTGTGTGTGTCTGTCTGTCTAACTCAGAAACGAACAGTCGGATAAACACCAAACTTGGTATTTAGGTTCAGTATCTTCCAAGGATGCGACACGAAGGTTTTCAAGAAAATCCCCCCACCCCAGATTACCCTTTACAGGGAAGATTTTTCGAAAATTTTGATTTTCTCAAAAATGGCTCTAACGATTTTGATTAAAATATCATATGTTTAAGATATTTTTATGACAAATAAAATGTATATCTTGAATTTCCTGGGAATGTCTCCAAAAGTATTCTTCATTGTGAACGACTTTTGCATAACTGGTAAACCATATGAGATAGACAAAATTTTACTACACAAAAAATGTAGATCGCGTTAAAATACACAATTTATGTCATATACATTTTTTTTGTTGAGTGAACCATTTTTGAGATATTACTTGTTATTCCCTTAAATTTTTCAATACTTGTTTTCTCAAATGGGAATTCGTTATTCATTTTTTTGTCTTGGATATGCAAAGAGTATTAATCTGTGGGAAAGGGAATGGTGCTACACCTAGCAACCAGCTATTAAGAGATATGTATGTGCTTCAAGGCTACTGTATTTCCAAATTGCCCTTATAAATATATATTCCCCTTACATCTACAAGAAAATTAGCAATAAGATAGACTCTGCAAATGTTTATCTCGATTAACATGAAGTAGATGGAGAATAAGCGTTTGTATAAATAGTTTGTACAAGAGTAGAGAAAGTCATGTGAGTGTAACACATCAGATTTTTTAACAAGTTGCAGAAGTTGTTTATATTTCCCTCGTAAATTCCCTTAATTCTATATTATCTGTCTGGCATGATGGTATTTTAAACTCAATATCATTTCTTGTGCACAGTAATCTGAAAGATGACTTTGTATTACTTTTGTTTGGAAAGTGTCTAATGAAAGGTTGATTATGATATGGTCATTATTGTAACCAAAATATCTGTTTCCCTGGTAGGTTGTTTGATTGTTAGATGCAGTTTGTACGTATTTGTAATATCTAGAAGTTTCTTAAAATAATTATTATTTGCTTTCCTATCTATTTTCAAATCTCCGATAAACACTATAGTCTCACCAACAAGCTGCTATTAAAACTTGGAAGAAATCAACTGTCTTACTATTTGGCGACCTGTAGCAGACCAGTATTGCCAATTTTTTCCAGATTATTACTAAGCTCAACACCTACAATCCCTCAGACTTTATCAATACCATGCTTTTTTATCCAGCTTATTGATTTAACAGTAATTACATTAAAAATACACTTGATGAAAGTGGAGTCAACCTAAACACTCTTACTAGCTTCACTCACTTATTTATTTTGCAGAACATGTATTGTGAGCATGAGATCACATCATCAGCTGCCTGTTGACTGTCAGATGAACTCTTGAGTCATATTGTTGAAAGCCTGGGGTGTCCTCTGATGGCCTATGGATGAAACTAAATAGAGGGTTTCTGCTTCTGGCAAATCAAAGTTCATGATGCTGTTTTCAAACTTCTTTATAAATCTTCTCCCATATTTCAAGCTCTTTGGGTTTTTGGGTTGGTTTCAGCAACTGGATACTGGTGTCTGTTTCATGATTTTGAGTCCAGAAGTGAAAAGCAACTGCTAATTTGTCGGTCTGTTTGGACTTTATGCAGTGCCGATGTTCCTTGAAGTGGGTGCCTATGTTCCTTTTCATTTTTCCAAAGGAAACCTTTTCACAATTTTCACATTGGATCCGGTAGATTCCTGACTTTTTGTTCTGAGGTATGGGATCAGATTTTCTTGCTTTAATGAGATTCTGATGCTAAATTTTTTGTAAGGTGCCAGGGTAATGTTGTGATCCTTGTATATTTTCTGAAATTTCTGAAAGAGACCTGAGTGGTATGTGAATTTCCTGAAGTTGATCTTTTCTGTTGCGTTAGAAAGTGTGGTGATCCGCTTGACGCATTTTTGTCTTTGAATTTACGTATTTTCCTATCTACCATTTCCTGGTTGAATCCATTCTCTACTGCAGATTTGACAGTGTGTTGATATTCTTTATAGTATTCAGTTCAGTTGAGGGGATGTTGATTAATCTATGAGCCATGCTGTTGAACACTGCTTCTTTGTGTGCTTTGGGGTTGTAACTATGTGCTTTGATGTAATTATCTGTGAGCATGGGTTTTCCATGTATTTCAAATTCTATGCCATCCGAAATCTTCGTTAATTTGAGATCCAGGAAAGTTATGGAGATGTTGGTAGCTATCTCTATGGTGAACTGAATGGATGGGCCCTGTAAGTTTAAAAGCTGAGAGTATCCTCTATGTGTTTGTGTTTTACTATTGCAAATATGTTGTCAATGTATCAGTACCAAACTTTGAACATATAGGGGAACGCTTTGGTGATGTATATTTCAAGTTGGCTCATAAATAAATTCACCAGGAAAAGAGATAGGGGAGTTACCATAGCCAAACCTTTTTCCTGTTGGTAGAAATTCCCTTCAAAAATGAAAAATGAATGGTTTAGGCAGATCCTGGTGAGGTGTAGATATTCTTGACAGTTCAGCAAGGATGTTGGTGGAGAGTAACCATTTGCTCAGAAATGTGACCAGCTTGTCTATGGGAATGCTTGGAAATAGGTTTCTGACATCAAATGAGTGTGTCCTGGGGGTCCAATTTGATTGGCTACAGTTTTTCCACCAGCTCAAGTGAGTTTTTGATGCTGTGACTTTCAAATTGTAATAGTGCTTGAATTTGGTGAAGTAACCAACTGGCAAGGCAATGAGAGGGAGAGTTTATATAACTAATGATCCATTTCATGTTGTTGCCAGGCTTGTGGATTTTCAGGAGGCTATATACAAGTTCTTTCCGAGTAATCAGATCCATCCAAAATGATGATTTTGCTCCCCTTATCTGCCTTCAAATATACCACATCCTTATTGTTTAGAGTTTTGGTGATGTTCCTATGGTGTGTACCCAGGTCCTTTTTGTGTGACATTTTGCTCAATATTTTGAAGCATTTATGGCGAACTGTGCACCCGTTGCTGTTGCTCAAATCTGCTGTGGCTATTTTGATCTCGGTCACGTAGTCATCCGGATTGTTGGAAAACTGGGCAACTTTTGAGGCCTTTATTCAAAAAATATAGCTCCTCTTTGTTGAAGGTTTGTTGCGAAAGGTTAACAATGTTGAGGTCAGAGTGATCTGTGTTGAATTTGGCCAGTTTGTGTAGATGCAAGTTGTTAAACTTCTTTTTCTGTGCCACTACTTTTTGCCTAAATAAAAGTGTGATGTGTTTGAAAGAGTTTCTTTTTAGATTTTCCCAAATGGTGCTGACTAATGCTTTTGATATTTTCACATGCAGATTATGCAGTTCCAGATCCAGTTTCCCCAATTTAATGTAGTGCTTCGATTTCTCAATTTCTATCACTTTCTTTTCAGCTGCTCTTTGTTCCCATCTGTTCTTATAGTATTTTACTATTTTGGGAACAAATTTAGGGCATAGCTTTGTTTATAGGCACCTATTAACGAAGCGTATGTCCGCTGATATTACTTTTCTATTTTGTTTTAATTTGAAAAATCTCCTGATTTCTAGTTTGTGGCCACAGAAAGAGTTGTTGAAAAACACATGGTTGAGTTGTGGGTTTCTTATCTTATCCTATATTTTAAATCCGCTCGAGAATTTTCCTTGTCTCTTGTTCCCGAGATTGAACTTCCTTATAATATTCAGATATTGGACACCCAGGACACACTCGTCTCATTCAACGTCAAAAACCTATTTCCAAGCATTCCCATAGACAAGATGGTCACATTTCTGAGAAAATGGTTACTCTCCACCACTTTCCTGCTGAACAGTGTGAAGAATATCTACACCTCACAAGGATCTGCCTAAACCATTCATTTTTCATTTTTGAAGGGAATTTCTACCAACAGGAAAAAGGTTTGGCTATGGTAACTCCCCTATCTCTTTTCCTGGTGAATTTATTTATGAGCTAACTTGAAATATACATCACCAAAGCATTCCCCTATATGTTCAAAGTTTGACGACATATTTGCAATAGTAAAACACAAACACATAGAGGATACTCTCAGCTTTTAAACTTACAGGGCCCATCCATTTAATTCACCATAGAGATAGCTACCAACATCTCCATAACTTTCCTGGATCTCAAATTAACGAAGATTTCGGATGGCATAGAATTTGAAATACATGGAAAACACATGCACACAGATAATTACATCAAAGCACATAGTTACAACCTCAAAGCACACAAAGAAGCAGTGTTCAACAGCATGGCTCATAGATTAATCAACATCCCCTCAACTGAACTGAATACTATAAAGAATATCAACACACTGTCAAATCTGCAGTAGAGAATGGATTCAACCAGGAAATGGTAGATAGGAAAATACGTAAATTCAAAGACAAAAATGCGTCAAGCGGATCACCACACTTTCTAACGCAACAGAAAAGATCAACTTCAGGAAATTCACATACCACTCAGGTCTCTTTCAGAAATTTCAGAAAATATACAAGGATCACAACATTACCCTGGCACCTTACAAAAAATTTAGCCACAGAATCTCATTAAAGCAAGAAAATCTGATCCCATACCTCAGAACAAAAAGTCAGGAATCTACCGGATCCAATGTGAAAATTATGAAAAGGTTTCCTTTGGAAAAATGAAAAGGAACATAGGCACCCACTTCAAGGAACATCGGCACTGCATAAAGTCCAAACAGACCGACAAATTAGCAGTTGCTTTTCACTTCTGGACTCAAAACAGTCCAGAATCCAGTTGCTGAAACCAACCCAAAAACCCAAAGAGCTTGAAATATGGGAGAAAATTTACATAAAGAAGTTTGAAAACAGCATCATGAACTTTGATTTGCCAGAAGCAGAAACCCTCTATTTAGTTTCATCCATAGGCCACCAGAGGACACCCCAGGCTTTCAACAATATGACTCAAGAGTTCATCTGACAGTCAACAGGCAGCTGATGATGTGATCTCATGCTCACAATACATGTTCTGCAAAATAAATAAGTGAGTGAAGCTAGTAAGAGTGTTTAGGTTGACTCTACTTTCATCAAGTGTATTTTATTAATTGCATCAATGTGATTTCACCACTTTCTGGATATTAGTTACATTGTTTGAAACAAAAAGTGCTGTTCCACCACCTTTGAAGTTTTGTCTCTTTAAATGAGCTTAATCTTGTGTTCTCCAATTTGGCAGTGAATTATTTTGTTTTCTTTTAAGCCATGTTCAGATACTGCAAATACATCAGACTTATTTTCACTAAGGAAAACACAACTTAATCTATATTTTATTACTTACATATTGTATATTCTGATGTATAAATTTTAGCCTATTTCTATTTTTTAGCAGTGGTTTTAAAAGACTGAGTCACTTTTGACTCAGTTTTTAAAACAAGTTTCCCTGTTGATATATGTTATTTTGTATATTACTATATTCTAACGCTATTATTGAAGTCGATTCTTGAGTTCTGTTGTTAGATACAATATTGTGTGTTTTGCTTATAAGTCATTCCTTACCTTATCGCTTTATGTGCAGTTCATGTTTAGTGTGCAGGTTTTTGTCAGTCTTATTCACATATATCTTAACATGTCTAAATCTCCTACATACACTATTTATCATTGCATTACTTTTTCTTATTGAATCATGTACCTGAGAGTTTGCATTCAAATCTGTCATACCTGTTTGGGATGTTTACCAAGATTACATTTGTATGATGCCACCATTATTACACTTGTCCAGTTTTGCATTATTCACTTGGGAAATGCTAACAAGAGATTTTTCAACCAGCTCAAGTCAAAACATACATTTACAATTTGTAAACTGATTTACCTCAGATATGCTAAATCACTACACAAAAAAATTATCTAGCAAATCTCAATGCAATGCTGTAAATTCCAAACTGAATGTGAGAATGCTTGAAAGCTGAGAAGCCTTGCTGGTTGCATCACATGATGCACGGGGTAGATGGGACAGTGCACAGTGGATTTACATCATGTCCCTCAGAATGCAATGACATATCCGGTGCTTCTTCCTTTCAATGGTGGGTGTCAGTGTATTAGGAAAAAACAAATGTGCTCTACAAACATGTTAAATCCTGTAAATGTACTGTTACTTGTGACTAAGTATTTTTATGGGCATATAATTCCCAAAACTAGCAAATTAATATACAAGAGGAAAAAAATTGGCAGGTATAATAAAACTTTTAGAAATTCCCTTTCTTTGGGGGCAAATCGTTCTACAGAAGTGACTTGAGATACACAGTCTGAACAGTCTGATTGTGAAGCAAAGAAAGTGACACTTATGCCTTATTATAGATTTCAACACACAGGCTGCCCATTCTCCCCTGCCAGAAATTTAATTCATTATTTATCACCATCAATCACCATATAAATCGTCATCTAGCTATGTGTGAGTCCACTGAAATAATAAAAGGTGTATGTAAGTTCACATTACAAAAGGAAATCAGTCAATGTTGTCTTAATGAACACAGTTAGAAAAAGGATTAACATTGGGAACAACCATTATCAATTGCATAACATTTCCTGAACATAAAAACAAGATATGTGAACAAAATGATTGCAAATTAGGTTGCATTATTTAATGGTGTAAAACATATTTGGTTTCAACCACTCTATCAAGCATAGCCACTTGTGTTATATGTTTGCAGATTAAATAAATAACTCTCTGGGCATTAAATATTTATCACTTTACAATTTTTGAGAGAATGGGAAGATAAGCTATGCATCAAACACTATCAGTTGCTTGCATTCACTATAATCTGGATCTCATGATATTGTGGGGTGTGGAGGGGATCAAAGTACAGTATCTGCCGGTCAGGAAGAAGGTTACTCAACTGCATCTCCCATATACTCGCAATGTATTTCATCAACACATTCAAAATACATTTAAACTATCTTCCTGATTTTCTCAGCAGTTAATTTTTTTTTTTTTTTTTGTATTTTGTTTTTATATGTGGTAGATGCCTCAGTACACAAAATTTAAAGGTATGTTTCCACCCCGTAAGTATTAAACTTATATTTAAGAATAAACACAGTTACATAAATTAAATAAGGATGGAGTTGAATTCAAGCTGTCACCAGGGGAACTAAGTCCAGCCATGAAGGATCCAGATACCCCATCCAGTTGACAGCAGCTGAAGATGTAGGCAAGAGCCTGTGAAAAATGTATTACATAAAAGTATGGTGAGTGAAACCATATGGAAGTTTAATCGACTCCATACTTACTTAATTTAAATTAATTTCACTGTATAAACTCCTTTAAATTCTAATATTTATGTTGAAAGCCTTTTTTTATTCAGAAACTTTAAATTTTTAATTTTTATTTACTTACCACACATTATGTACACAACCAAAGTTAGTACTGACTTGCAACTCAGCTGTCATTTATCCAAACTGTGGTGTATCCTTCCATCTGAATACTTACTAATCATTTACAAAATCATGTATCTGCCTGCATGTGCTGACATTTTCTTTAACCTTTCCCTTATTAGGTACAGTTACCTACTGTTGTGCAATATTACCATCAAATAAAATTAGTATTAAACTTTATTACATTTAATAAGTAACAAAAGTTATAAACATTTACCTCACTTCAACAGCAAAGCTTGAGAGTAATGGGAGTGTTTAAAAAATCCATAGTAATACTTGCAAAAATCCACAGCAAAAAACATATACCATAAGATTTAATTGGAATAGTGAATTGGTGTCAGTACATGCAAACTAGATATAGTAAACAAGTTACAAAAAATCTGAATAAGAAATTTAAAATATTTTCTGAAATATGACAAATTTATGTTCCTGGACGAATTCAAAATGAAATGATGGGATTTCACAAAAACATTACATGGAGATTCAGTGTAATGTGGGAGAAGCCTTTGATACACATTGCATTTTTCCTCTGTGTTAGTGTACTGTGCTTCTTTTAATTCATTTATTCTGCATTTCCATTGTATGTTTTTAATTAAAGTCCTATACTACTTTGAAATAATCTATTATCTAGTGTTGATCCTAATGTTTCATTTGGATTTATATACCAAATTCTTCAGATTGAAATAAATTAATTGAATTAAAAATTCAATTATACTCATGTTGCTTATAAACTTATGCTGGTTTTGCTGCCTCAACATTTTAGCATTTGATACAAGGGGTAGGGATGTATCACCTACAGCCTCTCCTATCCAAATTTTATCCTCTTCCTGCCTGCAATGCACCCTGCTTTTAACAGACAAGACTCTGGTGACCAAGTCACAGTGGTATAACCATTACATCTAAAATGGAGGAAATGCCATTGTCATATGCTGACCTGTCACATCATGTATAAGTGACCCTAAGTGGTGAAGAGAGGATATGGTCAGTGGGCTTGTCTAACAATCCTACCAGCTAGATCCAATGGACCCACTATCCAATGACAGGTGTCATCCTCCAAACATTTTAGGGATTGTAAGTGAAGTAACTGCCAAAATATAGAAACATCAAAACAGTTACACTCCATCTGTTCTCCAGATCCAGATTACAGTTATGCTTCCAAGTCACAACATCTGGAAATTACTGGAGAGGAAGAGAGCTAATGTCTGCATTGTCAAATGCTCAGCATTAATAAACAACAACATTTTAGTGCTGTGAGTGAGTAAAGAAATCAATCAAGAAACCAGGGTTCTATTATCCTCTAATGAATGGTCATAAAATAATGGCATAATAAAGAAGCCAGTTTTGTGGAAGTAGAAATTGTTCTACATGCCTACTTTTCCTTACATCCACACATGGTAATAGTATTCCTTTCTACTATTATGTAAATTTCCTTACATTTCTGGCTTAAAGTTAAGCACAATGGCTTAAAATGATCATGCTCAGTTTTGAGAAACTAGATGCCCATAAAATAATTTGGACATTATTCCATATGCGAGCAGGAAGCACTTTAGTTATCATAATGGAACACAAGCATTTACAAATTCATCTTTATTAGTTTAATGACAGTAATATAGAGAATGAGTATTGCACTTAATGGCTAACATATTTAAGGACATTTATGAAATATATAGTGAGTTTTGTTCCATTTTCACAAGTTACACAAATCAAGCATAAGATGCATCTCAACCAAAGCATCATGGAAGCGTTGCTATCGTTGGATTCTGCTGCCAACATTGCAACATTGAGGGCCCTAAACTGCAAAGCTTAGCCAAAGGATTGAAGGCCCTAAGCCACACATCGTAGCCAAGGGATGCTTTTTAGAAGGAGAGGAGTGGAACAGTTATGGAGTGACGATAGGGTGTAGCCATAGGATTTGCATGACTAAACTTGAATTATCCACTTTAGCTACATTTTCATTGCTTTGCAACATTCCAATAGCCATATTTCTTTATCATGTTGGCAATAACTCCTGGCAAGATGTCCACTGTGGCCACTATATAACAGCAGTTGCCAAGAAGCATCCAATATTTTTGATAAGCAACAACACCTGTATTATTTACCAGTAAGCATACTACACAATCAACTCCACATATGAAAAAGCCTGATTCCGTAACTCTCTTAAAATTTTATAGTTCCTACTTGCATACAGAATAATGTCCAATAATTATATTTATGGATTATTGTACATGCAACTATAAGATTAGAAAGCTAATCAAACAATCTATATTGTACAGAAAACTCATACAAAATCTGATTACATTTAAACCAAGAACTATGCTCACCAAGTAAGGTCATATTGTTCTTTTCTCGTGCAGCCTCTAGTCTTTCCATTTCCTGCGCAAGCTCCTCATGAGTGTTGGATCTTGCACAGTCAGTAGCTGTCTGTGCAGCAATGTTGCGTACATTTAGTGCTGTGTGATTCCACTGATATAACAAAATGGCTGTCTCCCTATGTCCTCTTGCACATGCCCACATCTGGAATTGAAAAGTTATACACTAAATATGTAGCTTAGATACCACCTAAAACAATATCCAGTTTCACTTTGTATACATCCATTGTATACAGCCTGCTCTGCTTTGAGTTGTGGTTTATTTAATGCTAACATGTTTTGCTTTTTAATCAGCAATGAAGTTTTGGAACAAAGAAAAAATTAAATGGGAAAATAAGACATTTAAATTACAAAATCTGATGACATTCTATCTATTATTATTGCTGTTCTAAAAATTATTCACAAAAAAGCTTCTTTTTGTATTTAATTTAGGTTCATATATACACAGGTACAAGAGCATATAGGAAGTTGAGACAGTGGTTTACTACATATTACTTTCTCTACTATGTATAGTAAGTAGGGGAAGTATTGCATTCCACCCAAAAATTCGATACCAAGATTTCACCGGAAATACATGTTTTGAGACCTCCTGAATCCAAAAAAAGCATTTTTGGAAACATGTCCGTGTGTGTGTCTGTCTGTGTGTCTGTGTGTCTGTGTGTCTGTCTGTCTGTGTGTCTGTGAACAGCATAACTCAAAAACGAACAGTCGGATAAGCACCAAACTTGGTATTTAGGTTCAGTATCTTCCAGAGATGCGACACGAAGGTTTTCAAGAAAATCCCCCCACCCCAGACTACCCTTTACATGGAAGATTTTTCGAAAATTTTAATTTTCTCAAAAATGGCTCTAACGATTTTGATGAAAATATCATATGTTTAAGATAATGTCATGAGAAATGAAATGTATATCTCGAATTTTCTGGGAATGTCTCCAAACGTATTCTTCATTGTGAACGACTTTTGCATAACTGGTAAACCATAAGAGATAGACAAAATTTTACTACACAAAAAATGTAGATCGCGTTAAAATACACAACTTATGTCATATACATTTCTTTTGTTGAGTGAACCGTTTTCGGGATATTGCTTGTTATTTCCTTAAATTTTCCAATACTTATACTTTTTCTCAAATTCGTTATTCATTTTTTTTATGTCCTGGACATGCAAAGAGAATGGAATGCGCCACATAGCAACCAGCGTTAAAATATTTGACTATCGCTTAAAAGCTACCATATTTCCCTTGCATCTACAAGAAAATTACCAATAAGATTGACATCTCGATATCTCGATTAACATGAAGCATATGGAGAATAGGCGTTTGTAAAAATAGTGTGTACAAGAGTAGAGAAAGTCATGTGAGTGTAACACATCAGATTTTTTTTGAAGCATATTGATATATGTTGTTGTTGTTCACTAATGGCACCGGGGATTATTGATCTGCATCATTTTCCCTCTGGCTTCCCATATTGATACATGGTAGCCCTGATATCACACATAGTCTTTTCATCAGCTAACAAGAAACATATTAACAATGACTTGTCATTTCACTATTTAAGTTCAAAGTTCACTATTTAAGATATTAGACAATTTATACATAAACAGTGAATATTTCAGAGGTACTTAATGGCACAAAAAATGTCTATTATACATAAAATTGTATATTTTAATGAGACTGACATTTTTCCTAAAGTACACTTTTGTCTATATCTTATGGTTTCTTCAGTTATATAAAATACAATAAGCGGAAAGATAACTTTATAAGGCCTTTCATAAAAAAATTCAATATACATATATTACTTTCTCTACTACGTATAGCAAGTAGGAGAAGTACTGTATTCCACCGAAAAATTCAATACTGAGATTTCACCAGAAATATATGTTTTCAGATACCCTGAATCCAAAAAAAACATTTTTAGAAACATGCCCGTGTGTGTGTCTGTGAACAGCATAACTCAGAAACGAACAGTCGGATAAACACCAAACTTGGTATTTAGGTTCAGCATCTTCCAGAGATGCGACACAAAGGTTTTCAAGAAAATCCCCCCACCCCAGATTACCCTTTACATGGAACATTTTTCGAAAATTTTAATTTTCTCAAAAATGGCTCTAACGATTTTGATTAAAATATCATATGTTTAAGATATTTTCATGAAATAAAATGTATATCTCAAATTTTCTGGGAATGTCTCCAAAAGTATTCGTCATTGTGAACGACTTTTGCATAACTGGTAAACCATAAGAGATAGACAAAATTTTACTGCACAAAAACTGTAGATCGTGTTAAAATACACAATTTATGTAATATACATTTTTTTTTGTTGAGTGAACCATTTTCGAGATATTGCTTGATATTCCCTTAAATTTTCCAATACTTGTACTTTTTCTCAAATTCGTTATTAATTTTTTTTATGTCCTGGACATGCAAAGAGAATGGAATGCGCCACATAGCAACCAGCGGTTAAAAGATTTATCTATCGCTTAAAACCTACCATATTCCCCTTGCATCTACAAGAAAATTAGCAATAAGATTGATATCTCGATATCTCGATTAACATGAAGCATATGGAGAATAAGCGTTTGTAAAAATAGTGGAGAAAGTCATGTGAGTGTAACACATCAGATATTTTTGTTTATTCTTGCCAATATCTCAAAACATGATATTTTCTGATCAAAATTTTTAGAGTCATTCTTAACAAAATAAGGTAATGAAAATTTGTACATGTAAAGGGCTGTCTGGGATGATGGGATTTCATGCAAAATGTTCACCTTGCATAACAAGTATGAAATTTGTGGTTACATTTTATTTTTCAGTTATGCTGTTCACAGGCATTAAAGGCTTATTTATAATAACCTGAGAACTGAAACCACAACAGAAATGAGAATGGGAAGCAAAGCAGCACATAACATTTTGGTTCACAATAGCCCAGTAATGAGAATGGAAATGCATATTGATGACCATATCGATAACAAAATGGAAAGTCAATTTTATTCATTGGGATTTCATTTGTTTCTAACTGACAAATGATATTTTTTCACCTGCAATTCAGACAACACAATGCAGGTTAACTAATATCAAAATTCAAGTAAACATTTTCTAAATGCAAATCCACTAATATTTCCGATTCCTCTAGCTGTACCTAGCTTGTATTCCTTTATTAATAGTGTATATTAAAGTTTTTGTTTGTTGTTTATTAATTTCTACTGGTGTTTGCTGTTCTTTGTAATTTTTACTATTGTTTTTGAGGCAATAGCTAGTTTTGAATTGCTTATAAACAAACTACAGATGATGCTTTCGCTAGAAGAACCAATGCTCAATCTAACTGCAGGTGTCAGGTTCTGGGGTTAAGACACACATATGCTAGAATTTCTTCCACTTTCATTTTTCCAGCTTGCAACTTGAGAGAGCTCTAGCAGCTATTTCATGTCATGGCCACCTCAAATAATCTCTGCACTGAAGAGTCTAATATGCACAATATGGAACCTATGCCGTGCCCAGAAATGAGAACAAGAAAGTTAAAATTTAGCCAAGTCTTCTTTCCCATTCATGGGACCCAGGAGAGCTTTCTGTTAAATGTGAATGCTCACATTACAGTACATATATTTTAACTTTGTCACTCTTGTTCTCGTTGCCAATCTCATTACTTGCTGACCAAACTATATACTTTTTCTGAAAATATTTTTTTCTTTCCCCCCCCCCCCCCCCCAGGGATTTCAGAAGGCTTATTTCAGGTAAAATCTTGATGTCAGATTTTGGTTTTAATGCAATATTTCCTCTAATAATGATATGCAGTATGGAGGTACAAAATTACTGCAGATAGTAAATATTTTTATAAAGAAATAAGGAGTCATTTATTTATTTTGATCAGACACGTGGCTTAAATATGATTAATTTAAGCATTCTTAAGTGTAAGAAGCAGAATATACTTTCTGAAACTCACCAATGGTGTATACCCATCTTCATCTTGGCTGAGAGCATCAACCTCTGTCTCCAGTAACAACGAGGAATTCTCTGCTCTCCAGTGCAACATCGCACAGACCAACCTAAACAAAGGAATCACAAATGCTGAATTGTGTAAAAATTAGACCTGTTTCTCTTTTTTCTATTTCTCTCTTCATCAGAGCATATGAGTACAAAGAATGAATGGAACGCCCACCTCATGATATTGAGGGAGTGTGTGTACCTGAGTTTTTGTAAATCTCAAGTTTGAATTTTAGTTTGGATGAATCACTGGATAGGGTTTCTTCCCTTATCCGCAGAAAGCAAATGTTAGTTAACTCTAAGCTTGTACTCACTTGACCATCGTTTCATGCATTTCATTCATTTGCTATCTGATATGACCTAACTGGTTAAGTGATATTAAGTTTACAAAAAGTAAACACAAAGGAACAAACAAGAACAAAAATTTGACATGATACATTCACACAACTTTCTCCACCAATAAGGAATTTATATATATATTACAATATTCATATCAACAGTGATTCTTAAATTCATACATGTTTTGAAAGCCAAATAAAGCATTCTCAGAAATATCTCTGCGTGTGTGTGTGTGAGTGTGTGTGTCTGTGTGTGAACAGCATAACTCAAAAACGAAAAGTCAGATAACCAAACTTGGTACAGTAGGCCCTCACTAATTCGAAATCGGATAAACCAAAAAACACGGTTAATTCGTAGTGGCTGCTTGGTCCCTGCCAAATTACATGGAAAAATCTATCGCTTAAACCGAATTTCGAATAAATCATACTATGAACTAAAATATGGTCCCCTCATTACATATTTCATATGTTATTCTTCGTTTAAACTGAATATCTATGCTGTGCGTGCATTACGATATTTTCCATTACGCATTTCACATAGTTTTTCTCAATTTTCTTTTTCACTGTCCAGCCCCTATGCTTCAAAAAAACGCTTGGGAAATCCCAAAGAAAGAAGGAATTTCTGGGTTGGTGTCTTCTGAGGGATGGCTATGGCATTTTCAGAAGAGGCATAAAATCAGTGCTGTCAGTGTCTGTGGGGAGTCATGTAGAGTAAATGAGGAAGATGCCAATGAGTGGGCACAGGAGTTTCAATCTAAGCTCACTCATCACCCAATAAATGTGTTTAATAGGGTGAAGCAAGTGTTTTCTTTAACTTGATGCCTGAAAAAACACTATGTGCCAAAGACGGAAAATGCTGTGGAGGAAAATGCAGCAAGGAGAGACTGACGGTGGTCCTGTTGTAATTCAGATGGTTCTGAGAAGCTCAAACCATTAGTGATTGGAAAATACATAAATCCATGTTGTTTTAAAAAGGCCAACCTATTCAATCTGCCAAGTCAGTACGAGAATAACAATAAAGCTTGAACGACCAAATCCCTTGAAGATTCAACAACAAATGGCTGCGAGATAAAGGAACATTTTAGTAACTTTGGATCACTACTCGGCACATCAGTCCGATGACCTGGAACTCCTGAACATAGAAGTTGTCTTCTAACTAGCTAACACTACAAGCCACCTGCAACCATTGGATCAAGGAATAGTCACCTCAATGAAGCATAATTACAGACACCAACAGGTTAAGACTGCCATCAGTGCAATAGAAGTACCTACAAGAAACAGTTCCACATTGGAATGTACTGCAAGCTATCTGCAACATATCTGCTGCTTGGGATGAAGTTACAACAGACACCATAACTAACTGTTTTAAGAAGCCCTGGACAGCAACTGATAACGCCGCTGAAACTGAACAGGAAACCGATGATCCACATCTGAACTTATAATGTGGATACAATTGGAATTCTGATAATGCTCTTCTACACGCTTACTCCTGGTTGGTGCTCTCTTGTACCATCATTATGGAAGAATGGATGTAGGTAGACAACATCTGTGCTGCTGAAGAACCAGTCATTTGCTGATGATACAGAATAGAATGATAATTCTTTACTGTCATCTTCTGAGGTGGAACATGAAGATATGACACCGCGACCCCACGCTGCAATTCTGTTCTCGAGAGATTGCTGCCACTTCTGATGTCTCCATGGCATTTCAGGTTGCCCTGGATGAGGTATCTTCAGAGGGTGCCATAATATAATGAGCAACAATCCGCTAACAACAATTAATGATTTTTTCAAATTATAGAACTAAAATGTGTAATGGATAAGAACATGTGTTCCGATTAAAACTTAGTGTTAAAAGAATGGTATATTTAAAGTGTTTCTTAAGGTTATTGTTTGCTGTATTATATGACTCACTAATTCAATGAGTAAAATATTGTTCTAAATAGTACTGTTTTAAAAATATTATGACAAGCATTTGACAGTATACTTTCTCGATTAAACAAATGCCACATATACTGCATACAATAGTTACTTTTACCTTTTCTTAGAAGTGGAACACCCTCATTCATTGGTACGCACAAGAGAGAAAGTGAACTCAACAGTCGTATTTTACCATTTCAGATAACACAGGATTATTTTTACAAAACCTCGTTAATTCAAACTTCGTTAAACCGAATTGGCTATTTTTTGGTCCCTTGTAATTTGGTTAAATGAGGGCCTACTGTATTTTAATTCAGTATCTCCCAAGGATGCGACATAAAGATTTTCAAGAAAATCGCCCCCCCCCACCCATTATATGAAAAAGTTTTCGAAAATGTTGATTTTCTAAAATATGGCTCCAATGATTTTGATTAAAATACCATATATGAAAGATATTTACTTGACAAATAAAATGTATAACTTGAGTTTTCTGAAAATAGTATATGAAGTCCTCTTCATTTGGAAGGAATTTTGTATAATCTTGTATAACTTGTAAACGTAAAGTGATAGATGAAAACGCACCACAGAAAAAATGTAGATTTCCTTAAAACACACAACTTATATAACATAAGTTTTTTTTTTGTTAAGCCATTTCTGCGATATCATTATTAAAGGTTTGAATTGTTCAATGTTTGTCATTCTTTTAAAGTCCCATTGATTTTCAGTTGTTTCTCACAATTACATGGAAACAGTATGGAATTTTAAGGCCAGCATATGGTGTCCAGTTCTAAAACATTTGAGTACTGCTGTTCTCTTTGTATTTATAACAAAATGTGTAATGTAGCTACTTTTGGAAAGCTTTATATGGATTAAGTGTAGTAGATAGAAAAATAATTTTAGTAAGAATAGTTTGTATACCCACTAATAAAGATATAGGGTAGAGGTAGTCATGTGAATGTATCACATCAGCTTTTTTAATCCAAATAAACCTTTGCAAAAATAGCAATGTTACACATTTCATTATAGATACAAAGAGAACAGCAATAATCAAAAGTTTTAGAACTTGATGCTATATGCTATCCTTAAAATTCCATACTCTTTTCATGCAATCATGAGAAACAACTGAATGTACAGGATTTAAGACAATGACCAAGAATAAGCAATTTGAACCATTAATAACAGATATCTCAGGAATGGCTTATGTGACAAAAAAACTTATTTTAAATAAATTGTGTGTTTTAAAGAGATCTACATTTTTTGTGTAGTAAATTTTGCCTATTGCTAAACATTTACCAGCTACACAAGATTACACAAAATTCCTTCCAAATGAAGAATTCATAGGCTATTCCCAGAAAATTCAAGAATATACATTTTATTTGCCATGTAAATATCTTTAATTATATGGTATTTTAATCACACTTATTAGAAAAGCAAAATTTTCGAAAAATGTTCCATGAAGGGTAGTTGGCGTGTAGTGCTTTTCTTAAAAACCTTTATGTTGCATCCTCAGAAGATACTAAACCAAACCAAGTTTGGTACCTATCCAACTTTTCACTTAAAAAAAAAATGCACACACACACGCACGCACGCGCGCACGCACACACACACATTTCCAAAAATGCTTTATTCATATTCAGGGGGCGCCTCAAAACGTGTATTTCTGTTGAAATCTCGGTATAAATTTTTTGGATGGACTGCAATACCTTCTCTACCTACTATGTATGTGTGTAGAGAAAGTAAAAAGAGCAACAAGTCATTGGTTAGTAAGTGAATTGGAAAAGGAAATATATACAGCGTGGTATGAAATCCAGTCACATGTTTGCTACGTTGCCACCAGCAGGTGTCACTGTATACAATTATGCCAGCTAATTTATTTGCTATTTGCTCATTTGCTGGTACTTTACCACATTGAACAATGTCACCCAGTGTAATCAAGGCTTTCATGTAATAAAGAAGCAATATTTTGAATTTAAATGAAGTATCTGTATATAAATGATTTTCTACAGTCACATAGATAGCAGTTTACATGCTATCTTTAAACATTACTTATCTGAGAAGTAATTGCTGGTTAATACATTTCCACCTCTATCTTCTCCAATAGCCCTCTACAATTCACACTGTTCAACTACAGCATTATTCTTAAGTTGCAAATCAACAAAGTTTGCTATTTTTTCAATAGGTGCTCTGTTAATTAATAAACATATCACCTTCTCTCACCTTGAATAGCCAAGAGATGCTGCGAGATGTAGAAGGGTCATACCTCGATGACTGGAGAACCAAGATGGATTCACCTCTTCACCAGATCGCCATGCCCTGCTTGTCATTTCCTGACAATAACTCACTAACCGATCTTCAAAGTTAGACTGGTTGAAAAGTGCTGAGCCTTCAACCTAAGAGATAAGAACTAGTAAGTCAGGATTATGAAAACAGAGTCCACAAGACATGAGCAAGGATCTTTTATTGAACTTACATGAAAATGCTATGTGAAAACTGATACAAATATATTGTGCCCAGACATCTTTTCTTGCCACTGTAAGCAAGTAGGTATTAAGTTAAAATTTTTAAGCTTGAGCGTTCAAAATTATAAAGGTTTAAATTAAAATGTAGGTATTCATTGTGTGTATAATATGATTCTGATAACGTGTCTCTGGCCCCTTGAGGATAAGAAACATATTTCAAATAAAATACTCTTTTATTTATATACTTAATATACATCAACAGTAAAAACAACATTAATATTTCCCAAAAGCAGAAAGCTACAATATGTATGATATGAGGTAGCAAGTCACGAGAAGTTGACAAAACAAGAGCAAAGAAAGATGACACCATTTACATAATGTAAACTGCAATGTGACATTGATATTCCAAGGATTTGGGCTATTCCCAAATCAAGTGGCACAAAAGAATGCTGGGTTTTCATTTTTAGACTTGTACAGGGTCAAAGAAGTGGATAGCAAACATTTATGCTGGTTAGTACCTGATAGGATGCAGTTCCCTGTAGCAGCTCATGTGAGTCAAACTACCAGAATTAGCTTATAGATGTGGATAATTTGTGCTATACAAATTAGCAGAAAATCATATACAATGAGGAGATGAGTCTCCACATTATCAGGCTATCAAAAAGCACAATGAGCAAGCAGAGAAGAACAGGTATGTGCTAAATTTAATAATAAACTATATACATTTTTGTGCAAAGTTTAAGGAAACATGTGAAACCAGATGGTGCTGGTGACACTGATAATTCATATATTGTGTAGTTTGAGTAGGTATTATTGGCACTGCCAGTGCTTTCATTTTCTAATGCCAATGTTAACCGACTGATACCAAAACTAAAAGCTGCTTTGCCGTGGAAGTTCCAAATACTTTTGCCTTTTAAATGACCTATTGCTTTGTTTGGTTTAGTTGTGAAACAAACTTTATGTGATACTAACACAGATTTCAATTTATTAATAGCCCTTTAACATTACTAAGCACAGGGAGTGTGTACTAACCATGTCAGAACCATCGGGTTCTTGTTTAATCTGCAGCCGGTCATCCATGGCCTCTAATCGCTGCAGTAGGGTAAACTTGAGCAAGTTGTCACTACTGCTACGTTCTAACTTAGGTTCACATGCTGCTGCCCGGTCTTCACGTGCAACAGGTTTCTTGTACTCAAATATCACAGAGTTGGAAATGACAAAGCCCTCACATGCTACTTGCAATGTTGCCAATCCCACTTCATGAGCTGTAAAAACCAGAAGATCATCTATTAAATTAAACATTTCATTCAAGATTAAAATAACTTTCTAATTAGTTTTAATTCAGATATCCATAAAATGAGACAAGAACACAGAAATTAGCACAAAAGTTTAAAATTATGATTGGATTGGGTTGGTCATATAACAGTTCTAGGAAATGCATCTTCATTGTAAAGCTTTTAGGTAACACTGACAGATTTTGCTTATTTTAGTAATTAATTCCAATTCTGAGCCCAGATCATCAACGACAAAAAGCACAGTCATGGTGGCAATGTAAGTACCATTTATATCAGTCGTCTTATCTAGTGTTTTTAACATGTAAGTTACTGTAAGGAAGTTCAGGCGTTTTTAAGCTATATGCATGCTGGGAGACACAGGTCAATTCTGATCTTTAAGCTCTCTGCATGGAAGAACTGCATTTCTGATTACATAAGAAAATTTGTATATCACAAACAGCTACTGCAACAGATGTAATGGCTTTTGATATCATTAGTCTGTTTATTCTTATAATAAAGTAACAGTAATGCAAATGTTGCTTCTGTTTTCATGTGAACAAGCACTACTCCTGTTGTGCAGTTCTAAATCTATCCATGGCAGGACTTACACAGCTTAGCACATACACACAAGTGCATACAGAAAATTTCAATTATCAGAATCTATTTTTGTGCGCATGTTTTAGCACTTGTTCTTCAGCCATTCCTGATAGGAAAATGGAGCAATGGTTTTACTTTTCTGAGATTTTAGCTGCATATAGAAATATGGGTTTATTTAAATGACTGGCCCATGGCTTAAATACTGCTATAAATGGCTCATATACTGAATGTATTAATTATTCCTTCAGCAGTAATTTATTTCTCTACAATTTCTAGAAGGTTCCTTCATACTGAACTTGAAAGCATCCATGGTAGGATAGAGATAAGAAATGGATGATTTCAGCAAGTGGCCAAGGCTAAGCCGATTGTGTCTACTAAACCTCCAGCAGGAAGGAATTAGGTGAGACAGTGTGAAGGATGGACAGATTTGATTGCAGCAGGGTCCCTAACAATTCCAGATAGAACATTTCAGCTGTGGCCACAATGTTCCCAGGATCTGCACAGACAGGAAGAAACAGTTTTCTCCTCAAAGCACATCCACCAAATACAGCACACATCACTGTCCACCACCTGGGTCTACAAGAAGAAGGGGGAAATAAAATTGAAAGGAAATAAGAAACAATGAAGTTCATGATAGTATATAATCCACCCCGATGAAATTAACTGAAGATTTTTATACTTCCAAATGTTTTTTGCTAACTTCTTTACTTTCAAGAATACATTCAACAGCCTAATTTTAAGTTTGTTTCTCTATGTTTCTGCACTAACAAAGGAGGTATATTGCACGTTTCACCTGCTCAGATATACAAGCCAATTTAAGCAAACATTGCAAACTAATTAAAAAAAAAAAAGATATGCAAAGTATACATCTTCCTCCCAGAAACAAAATGATTCACAGCAGCTAGACTGATACCATAGCAGATGCACTTTCACTTCTGCAGCATTTAAGAACATGAAACAAAAAGCATTAATCTCCCAGCGAAAGCTTCTTCTGAGAGGGGTAGAAATTTTCAGACAAAATCATGTCTGCAAAGGAACTGTGGTTCATCTAGCTTTAGGTGCATAAGTATTATAGTCCCAATCTGCTTATTTTATAAGTAAATTCTAATTTTATCATTATTGAGTTCCCAACCTCCCAAGTCAGTAGTAAGAAGAAAATAAATTGCTATCCTTGATAAGCAATCATGATTTTGTAACCTTTTTGTCTTATAAGACTATGTACATATATGTAAGGGTTTTCCTCCTATTTTTGTGGACTTCTTTCTACTGGAGCACCTATGAATGCATTTTGTACATTGTTATTGTACTTCACTTGCAATGTTTTCTGTTTCATGCATATCTGAGTGGATTAACCACCACAGCTTCCTCTTAAAGAGAGATATCAAGAGGGCAAACAATGTCATTTAAAGTATAACATTTATCTGTAGTAATACCACAAGACTCTAATATGTTCATAAATCATAAGTCTAAGTGTAGCAAAGGATGAAGGAACTTTCTACTTTCTATCAGTGATATTTGCTAAGGTAATTTCATGAATAAAATTCCATAAATAGCATTAATGTTTCTTTCTTTCTTTCTTTCTTTCTTTCTTTTATTTTCATCCTTTTAAGTACAATTAAAGGGACACGTCAATATTTAAATATAGCCTATTTACATAATATAACCTTATATAATCTAACCTTATAAACTATTTACAGTAAAGCATTACATACATCCATGTTTAAATTCCTCTATACTATAGAATGCATTTTCAGACAAGTATTTTTTTATAGTTTTCAACATTACTTGTATTTGGTTTATGTTTTTTATTTCATTTGGTAGTTTGTTAAATAATTCTTTTCCTATAATTTCTACCTCACGGTTATTCAATGTTCCCCTCAATGTTGTCCTATAGTAGTCGTCATTATTTCTCAAGTTATAGGTGTGTACATTACTATTTTTTTTGTGTCCTTTATTTACAGTAAGTTTTATACTTTCATATATATATATGCATGAAACAGTTAGAATTTTTAGGT
Source organism: Deroplatys truncata (assembly GCA_030765065.1). NCBI lineage: Eukaryota > Metazoa > Arthropoda > Insecta > Mantodea > Mantidae > Deroplatys > Deroplatys truncata. The sequence goes on along the minus strand of CM060978.1, from coordinate 209,995,813 downwards.
TTATGAACAAGTTTCTACATGTTTGTCTATTATTTATCTTACCTATTATTCTGATGGCTCTTTTCTGCAGTTTAAAGACTGTTTCCATTTCTTTTTGTGTAATATCCCCCCATAGTGTAATACCATAGCTTATGTGTGAAAATATGAAGGCATAATAAACCTGTATCATTGTTTTGTTATCCATTGTCTTTCTAACCTGCCGCATAATATAGATGCCTTTGTTTATCTTTTTTGTAATGTGCATTACATGGGATTTCCAGTTTAGATTTTTATCGATTATCATTCCGAGGAAGTTTGTACAATTTAGTTCACATATACTCTCACCCTCTATGTTTAAATTGATGTTACCTAAATTGTGATTCCTTATCTCAAAGTGCATGCATGCTGTCTTTTTTACGTTTATTACCATATCTAAGTTGGAGTAGAATTGCTTTATGGATTCTAAAATTGAGTTTGCCCTATTTTCTACATCTTTAATTGCCTGCCCCCTAATTATAACTGTCATGTCATCAGCGTACCCAATTGCTATGCCACCCTTTGTTTCTATCAATTCAAATATTTCATTTATATATATTAAAAATAGAAAGGGTCCTATTTTTGAGCCTTGCGGAACTCCTTGGTGTACAGTTTTGAAGTCTGACTTTATTTTTTCTATCATACCATTTGTATTTATATAATTTATTTCTACACATTGTGTTCGGTTTTTTAAGTAACTCAACAACCATTTTAGTGCGAGGCCCCTAATTCCACATTTTTCTAATTTGTTAACGAGTGTTTGTATATTCATACAGTCAAATGCTTTTGATAAATCTATAAAGATAGCAATTACGAATTCATGGTCATTTAGTGCTTTTAATATAATACTATTGGCATTTTGTATTGCTTTTATTGTAGATTTCTGCTTTTGGAAGCCATATTGCCATTTTGATAAAATATTTAGTTTTTTTATATAATTTTCCAATTGCTTTAAATATAGCCCTTCCATTAATTTTGAAAAAGTGGAGCACAGAGTAATTGGCCTATAGTTCTCGACTTCTTTCTTACTTCCCTTTTGTTTATATATTGGTCTGACAACAACTTTTTTTAATGTATCTGGAAAAGTCCCTTGCATTAGTGATGCGTTTATAATGTGTGTTAGAATTTCAGCAGTTTCGTGTTTAATCAATTTTAATAATTCATTTGAAACTTCATCTAAACCACACGATTTCTTTGTTTTTAGCTTACTTATTTCATTTATTACACTTTCTTCCGTGACTTCCAGAACTGCCATACTATTTGGTTGACCTACTTGTTTTATTAAGTTAGCCTTTTTGTTTAATGATGGTTTGTTTAGGTTTAGTAGTGTTGCTATATTTAAATAGTGATCATTAAACATTCTGCAAATATTATTTGGCTCTTTAATTTCTTTATTACTGTTTTGTATCACTATGTTTTCGGTATTTTTACTTCTGCCTTGTTTATGAATTGTATTCACAATATTCCAAATTGTTTTTGTTTTATTATCTGTTTTCTGTATAAGTTCCCTATTATATTTCATTTTTGCATTTTCTATTACCTCTCTAAAAATATTATTATAATTTTTTATATATTCTAGAGATCGTTCATTCATGTTTGGATGTTTTATTGAGTTCAGAAACTTCATCCGTTTCCAAGAAATCTTTATCCCCTTTGTCATCCAGTCTGTGCACATGGCCCCTTTGCCATTTTTTACTTTAAATTTTTTTACAGGTATAGTACTATTCATTCCCTTTTGTAAAATTTTTGTAAAACTATCATACTTTTCATTTATAGTTTCCCTTTCATAAACCTCTTTCCAGCTTTGCTGTTTCAGGAAGCATCTTAGTTTTTCTAAATTATTGTAATTTATTGACCTTTTGTATTCAAATATATTTGGAATTGCAATTTTGTTTACATTTACTTTTATAACCTGTCCAAGGTGGTCTCCTATCCCTGCTTTAATTACAGTTGATTTCCATTTGTTTTTTTCTAAGTTAATAAAAACATTATCTATGCAAGTTCTAGATCGCTTTGTAATTCTAGTGGGTTCTTCTATACCTACTTTTAGGTTATGCCTATCTAGTAATTCCATTAATGCATGTTTGGCTGCACTATCAGTCAACAGGTTAATATTTAAATCTCCCATTAAAATTTTGATTTTGTTTCCCTGTATCGAATCTAACAATTTTTCTATGTTCTCGAAAAATATTTTTTTATCCCCAGATGGCGCTCTGTACACTCCAATAAGTATTATACTTTTGCTTTTTAGGTTAATTTCTAGTGCTGCAAGCTCACATGCCATCTCTACTATGAAATTGCTGCAGTCTATTTCTCTGAAATTCAATTCATTTCCTACGTATATGGCAACTCCCCCACTAACATGTTCTTGCCTGCAGTAGTATGCTCCTAGAGTAAAACCCTGGTAATTATTGGCCACTATTTCCTCATTTTTTAAACTATGTTCTGTAAATATCATTATGTCTGGTTCTAGGTCCTTTATATTTAGCTCTATTAACATTCTTTTATTACCTATGGATTGGACATTTTGGTGAAATAGATTTAATTCCCTCACAACTTTACCCATTTTGAGCCCTATTTTTGTTTCATTTTCTATTTTTCCACCTTCTGAATTTATTTTTCGTTTTTCTGTTCCATGCATACGTTTATTACTCTATTAATCATCTGCCCTAAGAGTGACGAGCCTTTCCGATTTAAATGAAGGCCATCCCTGCCCAAGCAACTTACATCTAGAAATTTATTTGTGTTTACATAAACTGCATGCAAGGCGTTACAAGCCCATTCTATTTCTTCATTTAGGTCTTTTATATAGTTTTCACTTACGTCTCTTCTTCTCATTACACTGTTCACTACGATTACTGCATGTTTGTAATGTTCCTTTGCACTACGGATTGCACTATATACTTCGGCCATAACCTCATTTGGTCCCTGTGCCTGTTTTATATCATTCGTACCTACGTGTAGCACAACTGTTTTAACCTCACTTTTGTTACTTTCCCTACCAAGATGATTTGGGAGATATTCTGCCTTTATTCCTCTAAGCACGTTCATTTTCACATCTGCCCTGTTTAGCACTACATTTTTTATAATTGAATCACCAAAAATGAGTACACTTTTTGTGTCTCCCTTCTTCGTCTGTTTGCTTCCTTGTATAGCTACTTCCTTGTCCTCCGCGATGTTTAATTGGGGGTTTATCCATTTGTAAGCTGACTTCTTTGTGGTTATTCTTTCTTGAACCGCCCTATATTGTCTGTTTTGATCTGTTTTTTCAGTCTCTCCTTCTTTTAGGTGCCCATTTAACACCTGAAATCTGTTTGTTGTAGCGATTTCGGCTTCCTTGATTTCACCACGTGTTGTCCGTCTTTTTGCAACTGTTATGTAGGACTCCTTTTCCTCTATTTGCGTGTGGAGTTTTCTTTCCAGACTTTCTTTTTCCTCTTTCAGCGTCTTGATCTCTTCTTGCGCTTTTTTTAAGTCCTTATTTAGAATGTCTATTATGAGTTGCAATGATGCTATTACCTCGGCTTCCCGCGATCCGGTTCCCTTCGTTTTTCCTACTTCCAATCGTTGGCCAGTGTTATCTTCATTTCCGCACTTTTCTTCATTAATTTGCTTCTGGCTATTTCCATTTACAATACATTTAATTGCCTCGTTCTGTTCTTTTTCACCCAATTTCTGCACTTTACTACGGGTGATGACACTACATGCCGCCATCTTTCTTAGTTCATGCTATATTACTGTTTACTTTAATGTATATACCTAATTTCACATATAGGAATGGCTTTTTCTGCATTTTATTTTGTTTACCAGCTATGAATAATTGAAAATAAGGTGCAATATCTTATAAAAAGCTGTGCACAATTCACTTACTTTGAAAATTTTATAGTGATTGTTATGTAGACTTGACAGACATCCCATATTATGTGTATTTCCTGTATTCAAGATAGAACAATCATGTCCTGTATTACCACTATAAGGGACATAAAAAGTACTGTATTTCATTTTATGCTTAAAGACTGTATTTTGAAATGCATGCATGTTCATTCAGTACATTGGTATTGGTAACTACTGGTCACAGGTTATCTGTAGTGCTGTATAGTAGCTGCTTGTGTGCATGGTTACCTCACAGATTCACCTGATCTAGTCATGTTGCTGGAAAACTGCAAAGAGGGAAGACATTTATGGGGCCTGGGTGGTTGTATATTTTTGTTGTTTGCTACTTATTGAAAGAAAATGGAAGATTCTTCCCCAAATTAAAGGCTACTTTGCATTTATTTAACATATTGGGAAAATGAAGAAAAGTATTCTTGGTTATCATCTGTGAAAAATAACAGTTTCAAAGTATGGTGTAACACTTGCAATTCTGAGTTTTCATTTACATGGCGGTAAATTCAATATGAAACCAGCCTTTAAAACCTGAGAAGCGCACTTCAAGCTTCTTCTAAGCAGAAAATAACAACTTTGTTTCTGAGGAAGAATAGTAGTGAAGAACAGTCAGTTAGAACAAGTAAAATTGCAGTGTGTAACCACATTGTAAAATACAATCTTAGTTATAATAGTTTCAAATGTAATATGTAACTCATTCAACATGTATTTGGCGATGATTTGAACAGTGTAAGCAAGTTGGCCTGTGGCAGAACCAAAGTAGAGGCTTTAGTAGAGAATGTGTTGGGACCAAAAACTGTAAGCAATTTTCTTTAACAAACAATTTTGTTTATTTTAAGATAGTTTAAGTCATTGAAAAGTCTGAAATTTTGAATCTTCTGAAGAGAAATTGTTAGCATTTTTCAGTGATCTGTATAATTGGATATCCCCAACATGAGTACCTCAATGTCATGTATGGTGTTCCTGGCTAATATGACCATGAAGAGAGAGTATTTTCAATTTTGAATCAAAAATGGAACGTTGAAAGGAGTAAATGTTGTTTGAATTTGATAAAGTTGAAATTAAAATTACACTGAATTATAGTGTGTAAGTGCTTTTATGACCTTATTAAGAATGACAGAAGCTTTTTGACCAATGCAAGGAAAGTTGCAAGTATACAGCATGATGGTGCATCATAATATCAGATGATTAATTGCATATTAGAGGTAATTTTCTGTCATGGAAATAAAACAAAAATAGTGTGAAAATATTGTTCTTAATGCATATATTTCAGTGTAAAATCACTCTGGCCGTTCCTTTTGAAATTTTAACACAGAATACAAATACATGTTTGATTGATGTAAATATAGGTATTTTTTGGTAGTCAATATTTACAGTACCACACTGGCCCTCAAATGCAGCATGTTATTTCAAATTAATGTATTTTAACTTTCCAAGTACCTACAAGAATCACTTGCTTTTTGGATTGTACTGAAGCATGTACCTAGAACATTAAGTATAAGTATAACTCACTATTACATTATGAGCTAAGTTGTGTATTGCATTTGATTATGACCACCTCACACTCACCAGGACAGTAGCATCTCAGCACACCACTCTGAACAAGCGTAGTTGGTACAGGGAATGTGTCGAATAACACAGTATATGGTGAAGTTGTTGAATACCATGGCCCAGTCACAAGCACCTTAACTCCACCCTGCAGAGATTATAGTCCATTCCAGTCAGTCTGTTTATTTAAGTAACACAACTATGTACTTCAGGTATCATTAATACCAATATGATAACAAAAAATGTTTGGAATCTTCAATTCTAATTTATAATAATATAAGTTACCTCAGGATAGGCCCACTCTGGTGAATAATCTGTTATGTTAGCAGTACCCTCACGGTAATCCATTCTTGGTGAAGCCTGATCACTGTTCTTGTCCACAGCACTTACAGAAGAACTGCCAGGTGTTGCTGGTGCTGGCTCTGGAGTACCATGATCTAGATTACTTCCAGAGTTAGCACCACTTCCATTTGCTGTTGTAGGTCCTGAGTTACTCTCTGCTGAGGGCTCCAGTATTTCCAATTCAGGGAAGTCCCCCAGCATATCAAATGCATCCAAATTTACAAACACATCATCATCAACCTAAAAATTAGCAGATACAAAACACATCTAGAATTATTAAAAAACAACTTTAATTGTTGTTAACAGCCTCAATAAACAATATCTGGCAAATAATATTTTCACTTGTATTGGTAATTTAAAAACAATTCTAATTTTTTTTATATAAAACATAGTAAATACTCCATTAATTATTATGTTGATGTCTGTGGGATTCTTTCATGGTGACAGATGTTTTTGGATTAATTTCTGAGAACAATTTCTGTTAATCATATTTGAATTTCACTGAACTTAGAACTTTAATTTTAAGAAATAGTGCCCTGTTTAGTTTAATTTTCCAATATTTGCAACTTTCTATTCCTAATTCCTGATGATGATGATAATGATGATGATTAGAATGATCATTGTCATAATTAGCAGATTTATAATTTATGTTCAAAAAACAATTCACTGCCGACATGTATACAAATGCTGTAGTATTTAAAGTTGGGCAAACTCCATGCCAAACATGGGTAGTCGAGGTTGATAAGGCATGGACCCGTGAATGGAAGGTCTGTAGTTCAAATCCTGCTAGGACCATCCTCCCTGATTCAGGTTTTTCTTTCGGGTTTTCCTGAGTCCTCATAATTAGTAAATCTGGGCCCTTAACTTGGGCCTGGAATGTTTCCTTCCCAAATTTCCTTTTCCACTTACAATTTGATTTAATGTATCAACAAAGCCCACCAACTGTGTTGTCATATGCAGTAAGAACAGGTGTTAAACACTACTTAATGAAAGAAAGAAAAAAAAAAGGAGAGAAAGTCCCCTGGAAAGAGAATCAAGTCTCAGAGCATAAGTTTTTACAATACTTGGGGAACTCAATGTTAACCGGAATCCTTTCCCATCTCACCACTAGCTACCCCCAAGTAACAACTGGATGTACCCCTCATACACCTCATGCTACCTTCATATGGCATTATCAACACTGTCATTCTCACTGCTGTTGCCTATCTTCCTTAACCATTTTTATATCATATTACCAAGATATTTTCCAAGCTGTTTTATGTTTTTATCTGATCTTAAATTTAAAATTCTTATAGCTCTTATTTTATATTCCCTCAAAAAATGTTTTTTCACATCCCAAGATGCAATGCCAAGTGCTATGTGATTCTTTGCACATTGAGTATTTTCCCTTACAGATCCACATGGCATATTCCTCCTGTTCTAAACCATACCAATCCTCTTCCTGGTTTATCACTTAATTCAATATAGTTTTACTTCATCTAAACTTTCCTAGTAGATATTGTCTTTCATACAGAAGATATCACAAGAAAAAAATGGTTTGGAGGCCCCTAAATCCAGAAAAGCCAATATTAAAAAAAGCCTCTGTGTGCGTGTGCGTGTGCATGTGCATGTGCGTGTGCGTGTGCATGTGCGTGTGCGTGTGCATGTGCGTGTGCGTGTGTGTGTGTGTGTGTGTGTGTGTGTGTGTGTGTGTGTGTGTGTGTGTGTGTGTGTGTGTACAGTATAAGTCAAAAACAAATATGCGACACAAAAATTTTCAAAAATATCTTCCCAACATAAATTATCCTTTAAATGAAAAATGTTTCATGATTTTATATTTTCTCAAAAATGGCTCTAATGATTATTAAAATACCATACATTTAATTTACTTACATAATAAATAAAATGTATATTATCTTGAATTTTCTGCAAATAGCCAGTGAAGTCTTCATTTGAAATGAATTTTGTATAACTTTGTTTAACTGTAACCATTAGAAATAGACAAATGCACCAAAGATGTAAGTATCTTTAAAACACATTAACTTATTTCAAATAACTCTTTTTCGTAACATCTGCCACTTCCGAGATATCCACTTTATTGGTTTAAATTTTTCAATCCTTTGTCATTTTTTTAAGTGCTATCACCATTCAGTTGTTTTTCATGATGGCATGGAAACAGAATGAAATTTAAAGGCCAGCATATAGCAATCTGCTTTTAAACATTTGATTATCGCTTTAGTTTCCTGTATCCCCATTACAAAATGTGAAATGAAACTATTTCTGCAAGTATTTATCTCCATTAACATTAAGTAGATAGAAAAATAAGCTTTAGTAATATCGTTTGTGGAAGGTATAATAAAATGCAGGATGCTAGGTACAAAACGTCATATAAATGTAACACATCAGATTTTTCTCTTCCCCAAACATTTATCATGTTCTGTGTAGTTTTAAAGGTTATTTATCATTAATACTAGCAATATCTATTTATGACTATTTTTCAATATCCTCGATTCTTATTTTTACCTCTATCCAAAAGTCCTATCCCCATTTCTTTTTCACTCTCAAATCCTGTAAATCAATTACCAACTTTCTGTAGAATATTTTGAATATTAAATATCCAAGTGTTGTTCCCTTAATTCTCTCTTGTGCTATCAGACATTCTCCTCATCCCTTCCATATTCTATACCAACATTTCAGTACTCTTTCCATCACCTTGCTTTTATAAGCCCCTTACATAGATATGACTTTTCAGAGACTTCGATCCCAGAAGATTTCGGTGCAGGTAATCTTATGTTAGCAACTTCAGAACTTATTGGCAGTCACCATACTTCTTCACTATTTCTTCCCTCTCCCTACTAAACCTGTAGTCTTTTTAGTACCTTACAGCCACAGAAAATCACACAATGCACCAGCCCTGTTTCTTCAGAAATGTTTCTTTATAGCATCACTAGATGTTCAAAGTAGTCAGGACTTGCACAACAGTGCACAAAGTACACAAACAGTTATTCATTTTTCTACAAAGTTTGAAAATGGACTTATAAGGTTATTTGTTTCAAGGCTTCAAATGGTTTTGGTTTTCATTAATTTTATGAATAATATTTTGGATAAATGCTGAAGAAACTGAGTTGAATAAGAATTAAAACAGAGAAATTCATTAAATATGAGTTATTGGCAGTTACCTGAGTTGGTGAAACGACTACATCACATGTGTCAATAAAGTCCATAGGGTTAATTTCCGACACTATCACATCATCAGGTGACATCTCATCTCCACTAGACCCTTGTCCCATTGATTTTGAGGCAAGGACATGGTGTGCTCCTGCTGCTGATGTGATGGTACCAGATCCTGTTTGGCGATGACGGTGATGTCCTGGAGGTCCTAATTCTGCAGCTGAACATGACAGAGGCATGTTGGCTGACAGGGTACGCTGAATATCTTCTTGTGAAAGATCCAGTGTCTCGTTGAAGAAGCCCCCTCCAGTGACATCAGCAGAAGATGCTTTGTTGGGACCAATAACAAGCACTGTATCTCCATAAGGAGAGAGTTCTTCCCCACCCCCACCCCCTGTGTCCATGTGTTTGGTAGGTGTTGGAGGAGCACTACTCATTGAGTTGGACGGCGTCGATGCACGCATAATGTTCTTATACACTGGTTCAAATGCTGATGCAGTAGCATTGCCATTCGTCACATCCATCTTGTTGATATTGTTGTTGCTGATGTTTAAATTATTATTAGATGTATTGCTATCCTGTAATTATCAACAATTATCTTTTTTAAACTAAAATATTTCCAAGAAAAATATAATCTGCACTAATGCTGCACTACAATTCATTGCCTTAAGCTCTAAAATAAGCGCTCAATGATTTATGTACTTTAAGGAATCCTCTAGTGTCACAGAACAAACTAGAAAACCATTCTTACAGAAAATAACAGAGCACTACAAAACTTAAGTATGCTCAGTATTAATAAAAATATTGAATTTTTCGTGTGATAGGGTAATGAGCAACCATTTTATTATACGATGTGAAAAAGGTAATTCTGCAGCCCATATTTAACTTTACTTTAAATGCTAGGGCATGTTATAACACTTATTTTGTGAGTTGGTAAACTAAATCCCAAGTGACAAAAAAGATGGCCTCAGTTGCAGTCACTGTACTAATCTAACCATGTAAATAATTTGTTGATAGATGGTTTTAGTTGCATAGTTATCTTCCTATGCCATTTGCTTTAAAACTTCATCTTATTAGCTGGGTGAAGGAGATTAACCTTAAGGAATGATCATGTCAATGAAGCTACGAATATCACATCAAAAGATGGTTCAGCTTCTTCACAATTTTCTGTAGCCTGAAATGACTATAATGCATACCTAAATGTTTTTGAGAACAATTTTTTCAGTGTGTGTACAAGGGGGTGTTCTAAAGTTCTAAGTCCGACCAAGAAAACAAAAGATTTAAGAGAAATTATTTTTTAAATTTTTTTTTTTCAATATAGTCACCATTAGATGATGATGATGATGGTGATCAGGATGAAAGAGACAATAAAGAACTTAGTGATGTGTAATGGATAGAGAAACAAAATTTTGCTGGCATCCTTCATGACAAAGAAGCAACAACAAAGAATAGAGTGATGTGTTGTGGATACGAAACAAACTTTCTGGCACCCATCATGATGATGATCTTTAAGATTTACTTAATGACACTAGCAACTGCCAGAGCCATACCAGAGTTACTGGCATCTGGAATTTTGTCCTACAGAAGTTCGTTTACATGCCAATAAATTTACTGACATGAGGCTGTTGCATTTAAGATATTTAAATGCTATTGTCCTGAGCCAGCATTCAACATGCAGCTCTAGATACAGAAAACCAATGCTTAACCAACTGCACAACCTGGATTGACAGTGGTGACTGATAACTGAAGTTAAGTGGAAACCCACAATCCTTCAGAAATAAATCTTGCATATGCTGTTCTCTAAATTTAATTATGTATTGCACTGAACAGATAACTTCAAACCTCGTTTTATAATTAACTCCATAACACAAATATAAGGGATATTAGTTTGTAGTATATCTTACCTGATGACAACATGAGGATGGAGACGAACTTGTTTCCATTGCCTCCTGCTTGATCACTATTGTAGTAGATTTTGATTGTTCCTTATTGTGATGATGTTGCTGTTGCTGCTGCTGCTGCTGCTGTTGTTGGTGATGATGGTGGCTACGAGCAGTCTGATGATGTGTAGCAACAGCTGTATTAGTGCTACACACAAAAGATGTCACCAGGGACTGATGATGTGTGGTGGGATTGGCTGAACTGCTAGCTGATGAACTGTTCAGGATGAGGAGTCCTCCTCCACCCTGAATCTGTGACAGACTTAGCACTAATGGGGGTGTAGACGTTGTGCTTGAATTGGCAGAACTTGCATGCTGTGCCTGTTGTTGGTGGGAATGGTGTGAGTGGAGTGACAACGTATCTCTACGTTGTGAGGTGGTTGTATTGGCAGCATTGTTGGAGGATGCTGTCAGTATCATACTGCCAGACCCAGTAGTGGATGACACCTAAAGCGTTGGAAAATATTTTTAGTTAGATGCTACAACAAAACAGCAAAACATAAACAAAGACCTTGACAATAAATAATTAAAATTAAATTAATGTACATAAACAATGAGCTTTGGAAGAAATTTTGTTGCCTAAAGGAGGAAGACCAATACTTACTTTCCATATGAGAACTGGCTTTGAAAACAAAACACTAAGACTTCAGTAATATGCCCCTGCTAATAACTCTCTTTAAATTTGGTCTTTAGACATTTCATGAATAATTCTGCATAATTTTGCCCTCCTAAACTTATTCCAAATCTCATTTTTTGCTTCTTTTCAGATGAGAAACAAGTAAAAATTCTGTATATATTGTGAAAATTTAATCATTTGAAAATACAGAACTATGTGCCATGACCAATAATAAACAAATAAATTTTAACACTGACACCTTTTCACAGCTATGGAAACTTCTGCTCTGCACTTAAATATAAGTAGCAGAAATTTGTGTTTCTCACCTTAATGACTTTTCTTTTTTACTTTCTCTACTACGTATAGTAAGTAGAGGAAGTATTGCATTCTACTCAAAAATTTGATACCGAAATTCACCGGAAATACATGTTTTGAGATCCCAGAATCCAAAAAAAAGCATTTTTGGAAACATGTCTGTGTGTGTGTCTGTCTGTCTGTCAACAGCATAACTCAGAAACGAACAGTCGGATAAACACCAAACTTGGTATTTAGGTTCAGTATCTTCCAGAGATGCGACACAAGGTTTTCAAGAAAATCCTCCCACCCCATATCATCCTTTACATGGAACATTTTTGAAAACTTTAATTTTCTCAAAAATGGCTTGAACGATTTTGATTAAAATATCATGTATTTAAGATACTTTCATGACAAATAAAATATATATCTTGAATTTTCTGGGAATGTCTCCCAAAGTATTCTTCATTGTGAACAACTTTTACATAACTGGTAAACCATAAGAGATATACAAAATTTTACTGCACAAAAAATGTAGATCACGTTAAAATACACAATTTATGTCATATACGATTTTTTTGTTGAGTGAACCATTTTTGAGATTTTACTTGTTATTCTCTTAAATTTTCCAATACTTATTACTTTTTCTCAAATGGGAATTCGTTATTTTTTTTTGTCCTGGTAATGCAAAGAGAACGGAATACTCGACATAGCAACCAGCTCTTAAAATATTTGACTATCGCTTAAGGCCTACCAATTCCCCTTGCATCTACAAGAAAATTAGCAATAAGATTAACATCTCGATATCTCGATTGACATGAAGCATATGGAGAATAAGCGTTTGTAAAAATAGTTTGCACAAGAGTAGAGAAAGTCATGTGAGTGTAACACATCATATTTTTTCTTTTTCTTTTCTTTCTTTCTTTTTGAAAAGTATAAACTTTGATACTCAAAAATCTCCTTGTATATTTTCTGCTCTTTGTGTCAACTGGTTTCATTTAATTTTATGCTGTCTGAAGAGATGAGTTTGATCATAAAAATCTGCAATGCCTGTACTGCTTAATGCACATTGAGGCTGTCTCTTAAAGAGCCTATTAATGTACTAGGTATCATTGCCAACTACGTGAGGTAAATTTAAAAATATCCTATTTAGCCAGAACGGATTCCTTTAGTGCATCATGATTGGTATATTTGGCAAGTAAAGTATCTGGAGAAGCCACTTCAAATGAAATAGAACTTTATGCACTGAAAGTGAAGTGCTTTATAATATTTTGCATAGATGATAAGGTTTTATTTTCTAAACTAATGCAAGAAATAAATAAAGAGCATTTTAAATGTTAATTTTGTATAAAATATGAATTAAAATTGAAATAACTCCACAGTTAATTGTGCTTCTGTTTTTGTATTTAAAATAAAGAACTGATGATATGGATCTGTAGCAAGGGCACATTACTGCCTTCACACAGTAGTTTTAACCTGTGTGCAATCAGAAGAGTCTTAGCATTAGCAAGCCTTGTGTGGATTGTATTACCTAACTGTACAAGAATAGGTTCCCACCTGCAGACCAAAGTGAAAATAATTAGAGAGAAAGCAGCCACAGACAAGACTAACTGCAACATGGAGGTAGTAACTCAAGACAGTCAGTTGACCTTGGTATGCATATGGCATACAATCCATTACACTTTGATACTGGAATAAAGCCATAAAGCAGGTGGGCATGTCTCTTGAGAGAATGGCATATCAAGAAATGCTTAAGTAATGCCAGTAGTGCCACTTGGAAGTTGAAAGATGACAGTGGGTGGTTTCATTGGTTGAGGCTTGCAGATATCTGGATGAAACTGACCTATGGCATTTTTTGTCATCCAATGGGCCAAAAAGATGTGCAGCAAATTTATAAAGAAAAACAAATGTCAAGGGGTTGCATGTTATTGGAGGTCAACTTAGGATTCCAGAGTAGCAAAAACTGCCAAGATAAATGCATCCTATTTCCACAGACTCCTTTAAAATAAGAGATACAATGAGAGAGTTATATGGTGATGATATCTCAGAGGTATGATGACTGATCCATTAATGTACCCTTGCCTTGATCCATGAGTTTTTATGTAATTGCTTGTTAAATCCTGTGTGTCATTATGCCAATAACTACACACAGACATTCTCACAAGAATGTGTGTGCTATGCTAAAAATAGCTGAATCAGTAAAGAAGTGGGGCAACTGTTTAACCCTTTCAATCTCTGTGTCCATTATAATGGATACTATGTAAATTGCCTTGCAGCAAAAGAAAATATGATTGCAAGAAGCTTTTAACTTTGGATAATTCTCTATCTTTAATGCTGCAAATTTCAGTGATTTAATTAAATTTATTGTTATAGAATCGATTAAAGTAAGTAAACAAAATAAGGTTAAAAATTTCATTAACACCTTTTTCTTCTTTCTCATTTTAAATTGCATAACATGCACTTCCCTCCAGTGCTACCAAAGTTTCATCACTCCATGTATACCAATCATCATTTATTTTGCATGAAACCACCCTGTCCACCACCACAGACTTGGTACCAGTGCAGCAAGTATTTGAACCTAGCTAGCCTTTGCTAATGAAATCCTAGTGGCAAAAGCTTTCAATGGGACAAGTGATTACTATATGCTATCAAGTATGAAAAGTCAGTTTTGTTCACAGTAAATAAAACCTGAAAGGTTTACCTAACATTAGGCTTTATCTGATAGATGTAAATATCTATTTCCCACATAATGCTTTTCACAAGCATTGGTTTGAGATGGATAAAGACCACAGAGTATTAACATCACCCATGTATAAGGATAAATCATTTAAAAACCACACCTAGGGAAGAGGCTCAGTGATGCAGAATCATATTCATATCTATAAAGATGTAAAATGAGATGGTGGGCATTTCTGTGGAGGAAGTTCCAGTTGCTACTGTACCATTGTTGGACTGCACCTTGCAAACAATGTGAATATTTTGCCATTGAGGGTACACTTCAACATAACTACAATGTGGCACCAAAGGGCTGCCATGCCAATGTGTGCATAAGAATTTCTCAAAAAGCATGTAATGTATTAGTGGTACTGGTTGGACACTGTAATGCAACAGAATACCAATGGCATCTTGGTTATATTTATAGAATTATTGAAAAATAGAATTTGAAGTGTTTAATTATTTAAAATTGTCGGTTTTCCAAAGTTTATATTCAATGTTATCCTTTGCTTTGATATTATTACCCAAAACAGCATAACATTATTGGGAGTGTCTCCACAGTCGAATAATCAATGCTCTTGACTTTTCAACCCAGAGGTCCCGGGTTCAATTCCCGACTGGTATGGCAAATTTTTCTTTAACCAGAATCATTCATTGTGGAAGTGAATGTGAGTGTGTCCAATCTAAGAAACTGATAAAATCAGAATTAAGAAACCCAGTACAGTTCAGTGAACAATAACATCATCAGTTAAAGGGGCCTATACAAATGAAACCATTAAAAAATAGTAATTGTATTATAGCAATTCTTTTGCAAATTAAAAAATAATCATACATACTCTTAATTATACCCTACTTAAATTTAATTATTCAAATATAATGATTATATTCTGTTATATTTCTCCAATGTCAACCATTTATCATTTGTATTAGCTTTGTATTTTCATTCTTTGCAACAAATATGTATAACTAAATAATTATTATCCCATATTTGTTAAAAGTTTTGTATATTGCTTCTGACAGGGTATTCTTATAATAATGTATAAGAAACACTTTTGCTCTTAACTTTGTTAATAAAATGATAAAGCTTATGATGCAATCATTATTACCTGATTGTTGTTCTCAGAGTTAAGTGTAGCCATGCTAACTACAGCCTGACGTGAATTAGAGCTCTGAGTAAGCTCGGATGTGCTGGATCCAGTCTTTGCAGCAGATATCCTGCGCATAGGGTGGGAACATGTTTTTCCATCTGCACATGTTGAATCTGGACATCCACATTCCAATTGCTTCGTTAGGGCTGCAGCTCTAGCAAGTCGCTGTTTTTCCATCAGCTGTGTCACTATCGCCTCCACGGTTTCTGCCGTCTGCAATAATAAGCAGAAGATCACTCTTATTTTGTCCTTCAAAAAGTTTTAGAGAAATTTGCTTTCATACTTTCTTTTCTTAGCTTACTTGAATAAAAGCTACATTTAAAATAATTTTAAATGGTGAACACAGTCTTAAAAGACCAGGGCATAATAGTCCATATCAAAATATGCATAAATAAGATAGGAAGCAATACTCCATCTTGTAACTTATTCCAAATGTCAAATGGGGAAAGTGCTATTACCATGGGTAATGCTTCTCTATGCATGGGTTTAAGTTTAATCCCATATGCTCTCCTTGAACTTTCCATGCTTTCAAATTGCTATTTTGTTATTTCAAGCACCACATGTAGAGGTTTGCTTATTCAACACTGGATAATGGATCTGTTGCACAACATGATTTGTGAACCCTGCCTGCTTGGCATACACAGTATAAACATCAACTGTTTCCACTGTTTTACAGTTGAAAACTGATAGTATTCTAGCATTAGTTTTAACTGTGACACTGCACTTCTTTACAGTACCTGAAAATAAATAAGTCAGCTATGGATTACACTACAGCTGAATGTTGCAACATGCATTTGGAGTTGGAAGAGAGTGGAAATCGTCCTGTTGCCATCACTAGTACATGGAACATTACCCACAGTATTACTACCTTGATCTGCAAGTTTTCAAACAACTACACCAAGAATACAATCCTTTTCAGTGACAGGTAATGACACACACACTAGATTATTGATGCTTTCATTCCACTCCAACTTCTATGGTTATCAATCATTACCCCATTTGACTTCTGAGTATAACTGTCTCTATCCCTATAATCAGTTATAATACGTGACAATTCCTAAATCCGCCATCCTCATGTATTCCTTATTATACCCAGTCTACAAAGGCAGTATTTGGTATTCACCCTATATATAAACTATGCTGCTAAAAAGCAATTGTAATTAACAGTAATTGAAAATTGTGGCCCAGGTGTCCTTTTTTGAAAAATAATTTGCAAATTTATGACATGAATACAGCCGGGAATGATTCTTTTAATAATTATCATGACAAAGAGCATGCCTGGAAAAAAAGAAACATTTCTACCTTTGAAAGTTTAGAAACTCAAAAATGGTGCATGATACCACATTTCTTACCTTCATATGTGCTTTATAATATATAAAAAATTCATATTTATGATGTGCACCCCCTCTTAAGAACTACTATTCACATTATTTTGCAAATATTCAAGCAGTGCTCTTAGAACAATGACAGTGATATCATTTACCTTACAATCCCTATGTTACATTATATTTGACTTTCATTTATAAATCAGTGTCCTATGTAGCAAAATGTGGCTGAGAGAAAAGTTTAACTTTGGAAAGTTATCCACCTTTATTGTTGGGCATTTCAGTAAATCATGAATAATTCAAGCTTGGCATAAAATAAACAAAAATTCAAATATAAAGTTTTGTTTATACATATTTGTTGTTCATTTGCTTTTTATTTAAATGTTTAACATATTTTCACCACAAAGCTGCTACAAAAGTCTTGTCAGTATCCATGAATGCCAGTCACTACTACTTTTATTGCAGACTTAGTAACACTGTAGAAAGGATTTGAATCTAGCTATACTCTCCTAGCCTAAATCTGGTCAGTGACATTCAAGTACTTAGGCCAAATAAGCTACAAATCCAAAAACAGGTAATAACAGCTTTTACTGATACAATCAGTACTATATCATCAGGCCTGAAAATTCATTTTAGTAAAAAAATACAGTGCAACAGAAAAGACTAACTATCTTAAAGCCTGCAATATTCAGTTATTTTTTGGAACAAGATGTTCTGAATAGCTTAACGGCAATCATGCTTCTTTCATTAAAAGTGCAACAATATATGTTATGAGTTGCTTAGAACAATTGTATGGCAATCCCACTAAGTATCAAGTTTCTTAAAGTGTTTCATTAAAGTGTTTATCATTTAAAAATCCATTACAACATTTGGAATTAGTCAATCTGTACTTTTAATTTTCAAATCATATTTAACATAAAACCACAGAAATAGAAATCATGATTTTTGTCTAAAGCTTAATACTTAATTCTGGGGTTTTGAAAAATATTTCAGAAAGGAGGAAGGATGGCATTTAAACATTTTTGTCAAGAGTGTTTTGATATAAAAGCTGAGAGCTGAATTATTAAACTAAATCTTTTGTGAGGCAGGTCCAATAGAACTGTTATTCTTCTCTCCCTTAACAATAATTCTAAATGCTGATCTTTAACCCTTATGCACACACGTATAATTTTGTAACGTATCTACACACATGGGATAATTTTTACCCCAATTTGGAAAAAATTTTGTTTTCTTAAACTATTAAGGAAATTGGAATGTAGTTATGTGTATCTCAACATTAGTGTGTTCTGAACAATATTTAATACTTTTGTTCTTAGCTGACATAGTAACTCAATGAAAATTACAATGATTCAATATGACATTTTCGAAAACCACTTGTGCACATACATATCTTTCAAATAAGCCCTCTGCTATATATGCATGTAATTACTTTTTAAATAGTATTCTAATATATTAAAAATATTTTAGAAAAATTAACACTACATTGTTCTTTTTTCATATGGCAGAATCCAGGTTCACAAAGAATGTCTATTCCAGAAAGTTGACTTCTTTGTCTGTAATTATTAGAATCACTGCCAACACATTCTTCACAAACTGAATATGAATGTTCCTTGCAAGTTATTTTGAAGCACTTCTTACATGTAGTTTTGGTTTTACGTTTTTTTTTTCCTTTGAAATATATCTGAGTCGATAAAGGCACATCCTCTTTATTATCATCATCTCTGCCTCTTGCTCTGTATCTATCACATGATCACTTTCTGAAATGTGGTCATCCTCAGACTCACTATTTATCTTATTTTCACTTGCACTATCATCTAGATAGGTTCTTGTGTCCTTGTTTTGCTGAATCTGTAATCCATTTTTCCAGCTCAGGAATTACTTTAGCACATGCGTGGGGTATTTTTACTTTCTCTACTACCTATAGTAAGTAGGGGAAGTATTGTATTCCACCCAAAAATTCGATACCGAGATTTCACCGGAAATACATGTTTTGAGACCCCCTGAATCCAAAAACAGTATTTTTGGAAACAAGTCCTTGTGTGTGTGTCTGTGTGTCTGTCTGTGAACAGCATAACTCAGAAACAAACAGTCGGATAAACACCAAACTTGGTATTTAGGTTCAGTATCTTCCAGAGATGCAACAAAGTTTTCAAGAAAATTCCCCCACCCCAGATTACCCTTTACATGGAAGATTTTTCGAAAATTTTAATTTTCTCAAAAATGGCTCTAACGATATTGATTAAAATATCATATGTTTAAGATATTTTCATGACAAATAAAATGTATATCTTGAATTTTCTGGGAATGTCTCCAAAAGTATTCTTCATTGTGAACGACTTTTGCATAACTGGTAAACCATAAGAGATAGACAAAATTTTACTACACAAAAACTGTAGAACGTGTTAAAATACACAATTTATGTCATATACATTTTTTTTGTGAGTGAACCATTTTCGAGATATTGCTTGTTATTCCCTTAAATTTTTCAATACTTATTTTCTCAAATGGGAATTCGTTATTCATTTTTTTGTCTTGGATATGCAAAGAGTATTAATCTGTGGCAAAGGGAATGGTGCTGCACCTAGCAACCAACTATTAAGAGATATGTATGTGCTTAAAGGCTAC
Organism: Deroplatys truncata; assembly: GCA_030765065.1. Classification (NCBI taxonomy): domain Eukaryota; kingdom Metazoa; phylum Arthropoda; class Insecta; order Mantodea; family Mantidae; genus Deroplatys; species Deroplatys truncata. Next base: position 209,976,210 of record CM060978.1, on the reverse strand, counting down.
TGTATTTCTATATTGCCCTTGTAAATATATATTCCCCTTACATCTACAAGAAAATTAGCAATAAGATAGAGTCTGCAAATGTTTATCTTGATTAACATGTAGTAGATGGAGAATAAGCATTTGTAAAAATAGTTTGTACAAGAGTAGAGAAAGTCATGTGAGTGTAACACATCAGATTTTTTACCCAGACACCGGAGAACACATGTTTACTGACAAAGATAATGCATGAAACTGCTCCACTAACACATTGTTACAAGGAGGAACTATTGATTGAAAGGTATGTGTAAGGCCATTGTTACAGAATGTATGTTACAGTGCTAGCGGTGTATCGAAGCTATCGTGGGATATAATTCACTCCACGCATGTGCTTACGGGTTAAAAACAAAAAATGCTTAACCTTGTTTAACCAATTCCTTTTTAAACAATTTTATACATTAAAAGCCCAAATACAGCATAATTCACCAAAGTGGTGACTGCAAATGTGGCATCCTTGTTTAGGTTCTTCCTGATTGAGACTTTTCACAATTTCTTTTGTAGTTTACACTACTAGTAAGTGCCATAGAATTTTCATTATTAGGCTGGATTAGATTGCCATTCAAAATCACTTCCTCCATTATACATTATTAATAATTTTGTGATGACAAATGGTATGGGTGCTGGAGAAACTTCTTATTAATCAGATACTAATTCTCATGAGGTTTACGAAAGGATGTAAGAAAATGTAAGAGAGGAAACCCCTCATGTTTTTAAATATGCAACATATATAATGGTAGGTAATACTCACTGATATTTCCAGTTCATTGTTGAGGTCTGGCTCATCTTCACTGAAAACTAAAAAAGAAAATGGCATATAAAATAACACACAATCTTGTTTTACTTATAAAAAGACAAAAAATGCTCACAATTTTAAATTAAGGCAGATTCCTACATAGAGAAGCTTTTTTACTTAAAAGAATATCAAACTAGAGTAAACTTTTTGCACTTTTACTTTCCAAAATTTAAGCTGAACATTTTATGAGTAGCTACTAGCATCCTGAGCTACATGTTGACCATCAGGGATTTCTGAGATCACTCCTGTTGGAGTACCTTTAAAGAGCATTGGAGAAACATAAACACCACACAAACAGAGAAAATGGCATTGGCAATTAATTTCTGAAAGGAAAATTATGAAATTCAAGCAAAAATTAAATAACTAAATATGGCTCATAGAACCAAAACACTTAATATTTGGATACAATTTTTACATTAAGAAATATGAAACAAAAGGCTATAAGAGGTCCTAAAATGTTTCATTGCGCACCATCCTGGAGCCTTCAACATCACAATGTAAGCTGAGAATGCTAGCAACTGCCTGTGAAACAAGATGTGTTAAATTTTTGATAATAGAAGCAAGTAAGAGCATAAAACGTTTATTCTTAATTTTTGTACCATAAAAATGCATTAAAGTTCTAAGATCTTATGAAATAAATGAAATTCTATGTATATTGATACTAAATACTTGAGACTAGTAACCTTGACTGGGGAATCCACATTGATGTACTATCTAAAAAATTATCCCAAACATGTTTTGCATTATATACCCTTAAAAATTCAGTTAATCTTGATGTACTTAAAATGGCCTACTTTACATATTTCCATAGTCATTTATCATATGGTATAATATTCTGGAGAAAGTCCAGTTATAAAAATAGAATCTTTATAATACAAAAAAGGGCAATCAGAATAATGTTAAACCTTTGCAGCAACACAAGCTGCAAACCTTATTTTATACTGTTAAATATCTTGACTGTTCCTTCGCTACACATTTTTAAAACTCTGGTAACAATGTATAAGTAGCAAAATAGTTTTAACACAAATGCTGATATTCATGACAATAATACAAGAAATGAATCTAAACTGTACATTAAAGGTCATGAAAGAACCCTATATGAAAAAAGTTTATATTATAATGACATTCAATTGTTTAATAAACTCCCCACATATTTAAAAAAATTAAAACCCTAACAGTCTTCAAAAAAGATTTGAAAAAAAATTATAATACAGGGTTGTTTTTATTCAGTGGAAGAATATCTAGAAATGAATTAGTTTATAAGCTTTCTTATGGAATATACTATGTTTACAATTCCAAAATTTAGTTTAGGTACCTACTCATGTAATAAATTAGGATTTCTGTATTTGTGTATTACATCTAATTAGACCTGTTCTTTTTGTACTAATAACTGTATTGTTGCAATGAAGCCAATATTTCTGTATTCAAATCAAACAGTGAATAAATTTTGAAATAAAAGCAAAACCACAGCAATTTTCATACAGTTTCTTATATTCAAGTAGTTTCAACAATACATTAAAATAAGTGGATGGCTTCAGTTAAAATGGAATGAGCTAATTGCTGAGCATAACTGAAGAGGACAATTGAAACCATTACTAATAAATAATAATCTTTTAAAAGTAAAATCCATACACATAATCTCTAAAGATTTATTACAAAGTAGGGAAACAAACTTTTTCTTCCATAAAATGGATACAGATGACTTACTCCTTTTTACCCTAGATTGTACAATTTAGCTTTAAAACAGAGAAAACTTTTAAACCTCTTAGAAGGGCATTAAAGTTACAAAAACTCCACGAACTGTTTCATATGTACACAGCTTGGATCAAGAGCTAAATTCTGGACTGCTTTCAAAGCAAAAATTCATAATTTGTTTTTGCAATAAAAGCATTTTGTTGTGTTCAGCAATGGAATAATGTTGTTAATGAGTACATGAATGTAGACAGGGAAAAATCCCAGGGAAGATGCTGTATTGTTTTTCTTACTGTCACATGAAAGATTTTACATTTTTGTGGCCAATAAAATAGCAAAGGATATTGCTCATAAAGAGACAGGCTTTATATGTAACTTAAAGTAAATTCAGAACTAAACAGAAACCTATTACTGTAATTATTAGGAAGTAATTCCACTCTTGAATCTTTTAAAGAAGTGATATTCTTTTTTTCCCCCTCTTTCTTTTCTTATTCGTTTGTCTTGCATCCTCTACTGCTCTTCTTCAGTGAACAAACATTATTCATGTACATTTGGTTTTTTTAAGCTTGTATAATCACAGCTTAAATGCTTTTGATTTTTATGCCTTTTCTTCTCTAATAAGCATTCTGTCTCTTTCTTGAGTCATTATTTCTTATTCTTTACTTCTGTCTCAGAATGTCATCTTTAAAAGTATGAAATGCCACTAATGTAGCTAAAGGTGCTCTGTCAAATACAACTTTTACAAAAGAATATTTGAATTATACACTTTGGTACTGCTAATTTTTCAGAGTCTTTCTTCCTTCAACTATGAATATTCATATATCACTTTGCTAGGATCTAGCCAACCTTCTGAATCACTTGAGACAAATTTAATCATATGCATTGTTCCAAAAGTTGCATTATTTAAAGTAGCTTTTAAGCTTATTCAAATAGTTCTATTGTTCTTTTATGAATAACAACTTATTTGGAAAGTGGCAAGTATGCTGATCTATTGTTTCTTTTCCCTTGAGTTCTACTTTTCCAGCAGTTAGAAGTTTCAATAAATAATACATGATTGGAAAAGGCTGGTATTAGTGTTATCAGCTTAAAAATGTTATAGCAACTCTGAGTGTAGTTTAAGAATGTTTCATATAATCAAGGTGTGAAACATTGTGTATAGTTTGTGCTATTTTGTTTTTATTTTATCTCTATGATGCTTAGCAAATAGGCTCTAATCAAAATTCACACTGAAAATTTGCTGGGAATAGTAATTTCTAAAATGAGTTTTGCAGTAATGCAGAACACAGCTAAAGTAATAATGATAGTAATATTTTCATTACTTGAAATTTTTTTTTTCATATTAACCACAAAGTTTACAACAATCATAAAAAATTGTGTCTATGGTAATCAAAACAGGCCTGATTCATATGCATTAAAATTTAAAGATGCACATGCTTCTATGCACCTAAAATCAGTGAAATATGTGCACAAATATGCAAACTTTAAAAATGACATTATTGAACTCTTTTCTACATTGTCTTTTGGATAAAATAACAAAATAGTAATTAACCCTTTCCAGCCTAACAGTGCCACATGGCATTATATATTTGTTATGGAAGTTGGGCAAAAAATTTGGACTTGGAAGAATTAACTTTCAATAATTATGAATCTTTATTAGGATTTTCTTTTAATAAAAACCAAAAATAGAATGTTGTTGATAAGTTTGTTTTTAATATAAATGAAGATAATGCATTATATTATACTGCTACTGAAGTCTGCCAACATCCTCACATGTCAATCACCGTTTATTTTATGTGCACCCTTCTTATACTGTAGCACAGACTTTGTAGCACTGAAACAAGAATTTGAACATAGGTAACCTGCAACATTGAAATCCTGGCCAATTGTATTCAATGCTATAGCCAAATGAACTATGAGATCAGGTAGGCCAAAGTTTTAAGCACACAAATATCAAAATCCATTTTCACTGAAAACTTATCAGCCTGGAAAGGGTTAAAATTATCCCATGCATATCTGATTATTCACCAATATAATTTCTGTTGCATTAAATAACCAGTATTTTCCCTTAATTCATAGTAGCTGGGAAAATATTTATCCAAGAATTAATTCATTTTTTTTTATCTATACAGAAACTATTTTTATGTTGTGCAATATATTAGTGAATTATTGGTTTGCAGTTCAAGAAACCATAATGTCAGAAAAAGGTGAAAAAGAAACTGAAAAATTTAAAGGTTGCAAATTGTATACTTGTCTCAGGGTGACCTAAATTTGCATACTAAGTTGTGCTCCTGTCTTGTTGTTTTTCTGACAGAAGTCATTGTGTTCTAAAGCTTTTAGATGCTCTGGAAAAAAAGAATATATATGCTGATCTCCAATAAATTCTATTGTGTGCTGCTATATTAACTATTTGTTTAAAAGCTAAAATGCAAGTATATTAAGTGTGAAATGTCTGAATGCATTCCAAATGATTATATTATCTAAAGAGAGCATACAAAGGCTTCTATGTTCATTCTAAAGGCTGTGCATATTTTCCAGTACCTATAACAAAACACTGCAGAGCTAAAATTTTGCTCTCTAACACAAATATGCTAAAAGAGCAATTGCAGAAAACAGGCACATTTTGATGAGAGAAATATCGTGCGACACAAAAGTCAGATGGGTAAAGAAGACAAATGGGAAAAAAACTTCCATTCTAAAGTACACTTTTGTATAATGTATTATTGGACAATTTTGGCATTCAATTGGTTTATGTCAAACACAGGTAAATAAATTATTATTTCTTAATGTTAATTTGTGTGTTATACAGTAAATTAAATTTCTGTTAGAGTATGTGTGTTCACTGCCAGAGATGTTAAAAATGCTATCCATTGACTTAAAGACAGTGCCTCACTCTATCATGACATTCTTCTGTCACTCTTAAAAGTGTTGTAGGTGGGATATTCTGAATAGTATAGGTGATCCTTTGTATTAACTCATCTACAGTTATGGACTTTGTCTGAAAAACGTTCTGCTTTACACATGCCCATAGAAAAAAATCAAGGGGTGTGAGGTCTGGTGACCGTGGAAGTCACACCTGAGGTCCACCTCGTCCAATCCATTGCACACCAAACATCTCATTTACTTTCAGGTGAACAGTCAGAGCATAATATGCCGTGGCTCCATCTCGTTGAAACCACATGCTTAACAGTTGATCCAGTAGCATACCATCCAGGAACTCCTGCAAGTGGTGTCCAGCAATTCTCCATATACGTGCTGGTTTACATTTCCATCAAAGAAATGTGGTCCAACAACCATATCACCAATTATTCCACATCAGACCATAACTTTTGGAGCACCAAGGTCATTTGATTCTCGTATCCAATTTGGGTTTTCTCTGCACCAATATCGTAGATTTTGTGTATGAGCGTACCCATCCTTAAAGAATAGGCATTTGTCATTGAACAGGACATGCTGAACGAAGAATCGATTATCATGCAAATGTTGCATGATCCAGTTGCAATACGTTTGCCTCTAGAGTGGATCCTCTTCGTGCATTGTGTGTACATGCTGTAATTTATAGGGGTGAAAATGTGTTGATTTTAGTATTCTGCGTACAGATTCTCTACTGATACCACTTTCTTGAGCCACATAGTACATTGATCTTTCAGGGCTGGTTGTCATCTTCGCAATCACATTTATTGTATTCTGTTCATTGATAGCAGATTTGGGACACAGTTCATTTCTTGTCGAGTACGCTGAAAGTTGTCTTGAATTTATGCAATAATTTGGCAACATTCTGGTAAGATGGTTTTGGAATGTTTAGATGACGATGATGAAATTCATCTGCAACTTCTCTTACTGTTCTATGGTTGTCCCCACTGAGAAGTACTAGCTCCACTCGCTGTTCAGGACTCAACATTATCTTTCTTCAATTCTGAATGAATGTTAATTTTTCAATTGGAAGCAATCTGTTTTTAATTCATTCCCAACTCAATAGCTTCAAACAAGCTAAACAAAACACGAAAGTAATTCTTATGTATTGTTGTTTGCCTTGGTTTACTTCAACTGCTAATCCTTTTAATCCACAGAAACTAATTTAGAAAAACATGAAAGATAAAAGTGGCGAATTCCTAGCGTATAAAGAGGAAATAAGTAAATAAATTAAACTTAAATAATGATAAATAAGTACATAATTTCAAAATTGTACAATAATACGTTATCCAGTTCACTAAGTTCACAAAAGTGAACATACTCCAGTATATTTAGATAGGGAGTTTTTTCCCATTTGTCAACTGACTTTTGTGTCACAAGGTATTTATTTACTTTTTAAAAAACAGTGGATGCCAAAATTTATCAGTAGTAGATACCGACACTCAGGGCCACCCATGGGTAGGGGGGAAGATGGAGTAAGTTGCGCCATCAGGAACATTTTTGTGGGGGAATTCAAAATTTTGGCAAATACAAAAATACTGAACTAAATTAACTTAAGTAATATAAAGGCATTTAATACAATTTTTAATCAAGTATTGTAACTGTTAACTCAGTTTGTATTTTTAGGTTTGTTAATCTAAATGTGCTGTACCTCCTCCCAAAAGTAATGCTAAGTACAATTCATATTACATGGTATAATGTGACGTATCCAATGATAATTTTTGGAAATGTATATAAGAAACTATAAAGTTATAGGTAGGAATGTAGTGATTCAGAACATAACATTATTACACTTACTAAACTGGTCTATTTAGATAGATACAATAAGATACATTGAAATAACAAGTAATAAAATATGCCACCAGCCAAATATTTTTATTTGTAATCTTTTGCTGTAAATATTATTTTTTATTGACTTTAACTTTGCAATTATTTGTTTAAGCTTTTACTGTGCACCGGTATCACATTAGCTACTATAGTACCTATAAGACAGCCCCTTTGCAAAGCTTTCCAGCAACATTGAAAAGGAACTAAATATCTGAAATTGAGCTCTCAGAAAAAATAGGGGGAGGATGTTTGTTTTGAGGGGGGTGTGCCATAGCCTTTGGGGGATGGGCACCCCTGCCTACAGTTATTATTTGAATAAGTTTTAATTTAAAACCTTAAATAAAGTTTTCATTCAAAGTGTTCCAGGTAATTACATATTACTCAAGCACCATATTCCCTTCCATAATCAAACTAGGGCAAAATTAGAAAATAACTTAATTATTCTATTTTCTGTTTTATTGTAAGATCTGGAGCTACTATATGGACAACTGTGGCAGTTTTCAAATTAGAGGATTTCTTCATTCCAGAAAGACAGTGTACTGTGCTAATATGTAGTTGGTTTCTGGGATAAATAATTTGGTTCTACAGATTTGGGAATAAAGACAATTATATCAGCATTAGTAAAAAACTGTTCTGGAAATTGCACAATATCCTAAAAGCAGTCATGCTATAAATATATCAATAATAAATGTGCATGCATTCTCACATGAAAAACATATCAAATTGAAATACTAGTAATTATTTTTAAAATGCCCTTTTGTTCATAGATAATATAATAGATGCTAAGAGTGATTACGCTGCACTTTAAATATGTGTTTTGAGCATTTATTTGCTCTATGGTCCTGATTTTATTTCACCCTTCTTAAGCTTTGTGCAATACAGCGCAGTAATTTAATTTTTAATTTTATTTTATTATTTATTCTACTTGTATAATAGTGCTTTAAATGCTAGGTCATGATGTCATAATAGTTGTTCTGTAGGTTGGCATAAGCATTAAGCATATACCTAGCAGATGGCCTTAGTTGTTTAGTTGTCTTTTTATACCATCTGCTTAAGTGATTTATACCCTTCCTACATCATATGTTTTATTTTTGTTTATTTTTAATTGTAGGTGGGACTGCATCAGAGCAAAAGATGCTATTGCCTGAACTGGCTCACTAATGGTACTACCAATCTCACTTTTATTTAGCTGTTTACATGATCACGAAAGAGAAAAGTTAAGAATACAACTAATGTTAGGGATATATAGTATGTCCCATGATTTTTGAGATGCTCACTATTCACATATTTCAGTGTACTGTATAAGAATAGTTTTGTATTTACATAATACTGTTGACCAAGTATACACTTTGGAGTGGTTGGTGTTTACACAGAATTTTCCAGAAATATGTAACAACATAAACCATTCTAGATTTCATTCATAAATTTGCTGCACTGTTTATCCTAGTTGAAATTGCATAACCATGAAGTATCAGATTGTAAGAAACATTTGAATTTTACTTTTGAAGTAATTATTTTAATACATCATGGTCCCTATTTCCTATCTAAAGTTTTATGGACAACTGAATTAAGATTCCATTATTAACAGCATAATGTTTCATTTTTTTTTATTATTATTATTATTATTATTGTTGTTGTTGTTTATTTATTTATTTATTTTTTTGTGGTAGAGGAACAAATGCCCTGGTTACAAGCCTGTAATATTTCATGCTTATATCATTTGAACCACGGTGAAAGCTGCAACAAATTTATGTAATAAAATGCAGATATTAAATTTAATGCAATTCATAAAAGTACATCACTCTGTAATAGGTACTATGGATTTCTATAAACTCTCACATAATTTCCATCTGTGCCAAAGGTCACACAAGATTTTGACCAACAATATTAAATAAATACAAAAGTATTTTTAGTTACACTAAAATGTGCTAGTTATAGGAATATTTTAAACTTACTGATTAACTTTTTAACTTACAAGAATCAATATTTACATTTTTCTCAACTGCTTTAACATAATGAAGAGCTTTCATTTATGTGATACACTTATTAATTCTTATGAACACCATTTTAAGAGAATAGCTAATAAATTACCAATAAGTGAAATTTTTAAGTAGCATAAAACTTTGGGTATAGCACACTGAAGTTTTTCTGAAAGCTAGGCAAAGTGACTTATTATGGTGATATGTGTAACATTTTAAACATTAAAAAAAAAATCAGAAAGATCCTTGTAAGACTTAAATGCAGATATCAGAAATTAGAAAAGGAATACTTAAAAGGCTTTAAGTATCAACAACATTATTAAAGTTCCATGTGAAACTATAAAGTATTCATGTAATGAAAAGCTAAACAATTAAATTGATTTTTTAAATAATTTGTCACTAAATTTTAGTCTTTTAAGGAACAAAGCTCAACACATAGCAAACAAACCTCACACATTATTTCAGCAAGTACTGTACAAGAACTGATAGCATAAAAAATAATTTTTGGCAGTATGTCACATCATCCTACTTTGAAGCTCTGAAATTCATTCTGGCTAATTCTATGCAATGAAATCCTGGTAATTATAGCCTGAGACATATCATGCTATAAATATAATACGTAAGAAGGAATGTGACATGCAAAAAGAAAAGTAGAAAAGGTAGAAAAGTTAGAAAAGTAGAAGCATGTGGTGCAGCAGGCAGCAACACAGATCTGTTCACCCTGCTGATGACTGGTGGTTGGCGACTCACACATGGGCTTCAGCTGAGACACCAGCTCCTCTTTGGTCCACTCCTTTTTGTCACCCCAGAGCGCCAAGCTTGGCGTAATAACTGCCAACTTATTGTCATCTGGGTATGGCACATTTAGGTAGTGTACCAGCACTATGTCCGGGTTCTGAAACAAGCAGTCAAATATTCATTATAGAAAAAATTCTGAGTTGCTACATTCACATAGCTTTCTCTACCCACTGTCATTTATTTTTATACAGCTTCTACAAACTAATCTTATAAAAACTTATTTTTCTACTTATTTCATGTTAATCCAGATAAACCTTTGCAGAAATGGTTTCATTACACGTTTTGTTGAAATAAGTAGGATACAGCAAGTTGAATCGAAAGTCAGATGTTTAAAGGCAGGGTATCATATGCTGGACTTAAATTTCCATAATCTTTCTATGATCACAAGAAACAACTGAATAGAGAAAGCACCTTAAAAAAAATTACAAAGTATTGAAAATTTCTTCTTCCTTTCAACTCTCAGGCCCAATGGTCTATAGGACATCACAGTTGAAAATTTCAAAACAATAACAACATGTTTTGTGTAGTATGTTCTTGTCTATCTCTTAATGCTTAACAGTTATACAAAATTACAGAAAATTCCTTCCAAATGACGAGGACTTCAAAGTCTTTTCCTAGAACATTCAGGATATACATTTTGTCATGGCATTTAAATCAAAATCTTTAGAGCCATTCATTCATTCATTATCTGTTTACCCTCCTCTTATGTAGGACTTACACCCCCCAGGACTTACAAGAGGCCCGTCAGAGGAGCAGACACTCATGGATCAGACAGAGCATCCAGGATGGGTGATCAGCCCGATGCCTGGTATGGGATGAAGGAAGTAGATGAAACGAAATGTTGGTGAAATGGATGAAAGGAAAGGTGATGATGGAGCAGTTGGTGGAATGAATGGCGAGGGAAACCGGAGAACCCGGAGAAAACCCGCCCAGACGCCGCTTCGTCCACCACAAATCTCACATGCAGGTCCCTGGGATTGAACCCGGGCCGCCTCGGTGGGAGGCGAGCGGTCTAACCACTCGGCCACGGCGCCGCCCTTTAGAGCCATTTTTAAGAAAATCAATTTCGAAAATATTCCATGTAAGTGTAGTGTTTCTTGAAAATATGCATGTTGCATCCTTGGAACATGTGAACTTAAATACCAAGTTTGGCAACTATCTGACTTTCTGTTTTTGAGTTATACTGTTCACAGACACACACAGAAGCCTTTTTTCTAAAGATGCTGTTTTAGTATTTTGTTTTTTTATTCTATTTTATTTTACGTCGCTTTAACTCCTTGATCATATCGCGACGGATCTGTTGGTGGATATCTCTAAGAACGATATGTGATGGACAGTTAGCCTTCTAGGTCTCACCCTGTAACCCTTGCTTCATGCTGTGCAGATGGCATTAGGGTGCCTTCCAGTCTAACCGCCGCCCTCACACAGAAAGGCGGACAGTTAACCTTCTAGGTCTCACCCTGTAACCCCTGCTTCATGCCGTGCAGATGGCATTAGAGTGCCGTCCAGTCTAATTGCTTACATTGTCTGTAGATAGATGGCATAGCATTCGCTATTACCACTTATTTTTCATGTTACTATTGTTTTAGACTTAAGATGGAACTTTGGATCGTGGTATTAAATATCCATTCCGGCATTTACCTTGGCGACTGAGGAAAACCACGAAAAAACCTCAGACAGATTGGTCGGCCCACGGGATTTGAACCCGGGACCTCCCGAATGCTGTTTTTGTATTCAGGGTGCCTCAAACCATGTCTGTGAATATTGAATTTTTGGGTGAAATACACCTCTACCTACTAATGTGGTAGAGAAATTAAAATTTGTCAACTCCTTGAATTGTATGCATGTAACAGTTTTGAGATCTAGGTATGTGATAGATCAAGATCACATGCCCAATGTGGTGATAGCATGCGTGTTTCCCAAGTTGTGGGCCCTAATGCGATTCCCAGTTACCTGTGTAAGATTTTAAATTAATTCTCCTTGTCAAGAGTTCTGAGCTAAGCAATACAAATAAACGTTAAACACACAAAGGTGTTCTTCGGGGAGCTACGTTTTCACATCAGCCGCAGCCAAATAGAGAAGGGCGGTAAACAAAATCGACAATCTCTGGAAGGGTGCGCAGGTCAACAAAACCAGGTCCGAATGTAACACAGATGTTTTCATTCACAATTTGCGTTTTTTGAGTGAATTTAATCTCTGTACCACATTCACACGTGCACATAAAGTGCAGTTCTACATAAATGTGCGGGCAGATGTAGTTGATATTTGTCTCATTGGGTCGTATCTCCTATCAGGCGACTAGATGGCAACAATTACTAGTTTTCTCGCGATAGCATTGTTAGAACTGTCGAGTAACACTCGCTGCAGTATGATGCATGAGGTACAGCACGATCAGGCGCCGGTATATTTCACACATCGTCAGCGTGAGTACTTGAATCAACAATAGAAATGCAGATCTGGTCCTGTACCAAGGCTTCCCCTATTTCCTCATTTGTCCTCTCTCAACTATTTATGAGCGGGGAAAGATACGTGATCATGCTTATGGAATCCCAGTTGAATAAGAATTCTGGTGGTTCAGAAAACTGCAGCAGCAGTTGTAATTGTGAAAGACATTTTTCTTCAAGTTAAAATAAATTGTGTAATAAGAATTTTCTGTTAGTATTTAACCTTAACTTTCCTTCGCTTTAAACCTGTATGTCTATGATTACGTTCCACACCTTATGGGCACACATACTTAGTTTGGCTTCCACTTTATTAGTAGCTGCACTAGATGTGATATACCAAAGTAAACAGAACAGTACAAATAAAACCGTTCAAATGTACCTTCCAAAGCTTTTTGTTAATTGTCTTTTCTTACCCTAGTAAAGGTCGATAAATTATAGGAATCAAGTCTAGGGGAGAATTGCTGACGTGACTGGAAGGAAACAAATTTCAACTGCATACGTCCAAAAATTTATCATCTCGAGGTAAGAAAGCAAAACTTTTAAAGATTCCAGACTCATTTCGAATGAATGCTAGACGTCAAAACTTTCAAGTCAGGGATCGGCTCAGCGCGCATCACTAACTGGGTTCCGTGTTTTTCCGCTCATCTTTGCTTGGATAAAATCAACAGATTTTTTTTTCATAATCCTTCCATATCGTGCGATCGTCTTCTCCATAGGGCATAAAAATGCCAAATAGCATAGGCGTTCTTCGCATGAACATTTTTCAGTTTTATTTTGACCACATGTCTGCCCATTGATTAACACATTTTACCCAATTTACGTTTGGATAAGGTAGCAATTTAAAATTGGTTTACTCAGTTTCCCCTGCCTTTGCATTCTGCTTATAATAACTTCGCAAATTTTACAAATTTTTGTAATATTACTGTTTTTACTCTCTTAATTTCCTGCCAATAATACCGATAAACAAATGTTTACCTGGTTTGAGGTAAGGTTTCATTTCTTCTGACGCATCAGATATATTATTGAGAAAGAAATAGTTACCTACTCTAGTGTATACATTTGTATAGAAATAAGTTCTTAGATTGAAATAACTTAGTAAGAATAAAATCATGTTTCATCTGTTTACCTGGAGAAGCCAGTAACATCTCCGATGGAAGGTTGGTAAGATGGCGGAATGGACGTAACACCCGTATATACACTGTAACAGAAAACATCATATCACTGACACATGTTTAACAGTAACAAAAATAGCATTATTGTACACAGAGTTGTGATATAGTAGATTAACAATCACAAAGCATCATACTCACAACATACCTCTAAGTAGGAGGAAGAATATGTTTTAAGTATGCGACCGACTTCAGGCGTGTGCCATACGAGACATGTTTACGATTACTGTAGTATTGATTAACAGATACGCAGCCAGTTAAAAAATATGCTTACATAAAAGGAACTATTCCTGTTTTATGCTGCATTAGATTGGATCCATATTGTTCCTTATCCGTCAATAGGCCTCCCCGGTTGGATAACACTATAAATGAGTACAGGCCGCAGACGCTATTGAGAGCCCTAAGCCGCAATGCGTAACTCAACGTTGAGGGTCCTAAGCCGCAAAGCGTAGCCGAGAGATGCCCTATGTCAAAAGTATCCGGACACCCCACAAACATACGTTTTTCATCTTAGGTGCATTGTGCTGCCACCTACTGCCTGGTACTCATTATCCGCGACCTCAGTAGTCATTAGACATCGTGAAACAGCAGAATGGGACGCTCCGTGGAACTCACGGACTTCGAACGTGGTCAGGTGATTGGGTGTCACTTGTGTCAGAAGTCTGTACGCGAGACTTCCACACTCCTAAACATCCCTAGGTCCACAGTTTCTGATGTGATAGTGAAGTGGAAACGTGAAGGGACATGTACAGCACCGACCTCGTCTGTTGACTGACAGAGACCGCCGACATTTGAAGAGGGTCGTAAAAAGTAATAGGCAGACATTTATCCAGACCATCACACAGGAATTCCAAACTGCATCAGGATCCACTCCAAGTACTATGACAGTTAGGCGTGAGGTGAGAAACCTTGGATTCCATGATCGAGCGGCTGCTCATAAGCCACACATCACACAGGAAAATGCCAAACGACGCCTCGCTTGGTGTAAGGAGCGTTAACATTACACGTTTGAGCAGTGACAAAACGTTGTGTGGCGTGATGAATCAGGTACACAATGTGGCGATCCGATGACAGGGTGTGGGTATGGCGAGTGCCCGGTGAACGTCATCTGCCAGCGTGTGTAGTGCCAACAGTGAAATTCGGAGGGGGTGGTGTTATGGTGTGGTCGTGTTTTTCCTGGAGGGGGCTTGCACCCCTTGTTGTTTTGTGTGGCAGGATCACAGCGCAGACCTACATTGATATTTTAAGTACCTTCTTGCTTCCCACTGTTGAAGAGCAATTCGGGGATGGCGATTGCATCTTTCAACACGATGGAGCACCTGTGGCGGAGTGGTTACACGACAATAACATCCTTGTAATGGACTGGCCTGCACAGAGTCCTGACTTGAATCCTATAGAACACCTTTGGGATGTTTTGGAACGCCGACTTCGTGCCAGGCCTCGCCGACCTACATCGTTACCTCTCCTTAGTTCCGCATGATGCAGTAATTTGTATCACAAATTACTTAAATGTAAATAATGATTGTAATATGAATATGCATTTTTATGTGACATTGATTTCAGATGTTTATTGATTGTAAATATTGTTGGGAAGTAAATTTATAATGCCTTACTGAAACTGTCAATAATAGCGCGCAATAATGCAGAGAGGGGGGTGAGCTGTTTATCATTATTGGAAACGAGGAAGTTACGTAATGTTGGCGCGTTTTTTCCGTTGAGAACCTTCTGGAATGTTTTCTCTCTAAAGCATATGTATTCATAATTTTCATTGGATATTAAGATAGACGCTAATGTTGGGGCGTTTTATTAGCCAATTGCAGTTCAGTTATAATCTTTAGGCGTATCTGGATGCAGGATTATAAATAGAGTAGGTTAGAGGTAGCTTGCGTGCAGTTCATCAAAAATCTGTGTACACTACACGTCGTCTTCAGTCAGTCAGTTCGTCGAAAGTATTAGTACGGCATACATCGGCTATAAATTCACAAGTTACGCGCAGCAGAATTATGAAAGATCTAAAGTATGGTAAAGTTAATTATACAAAAGATTGAAGTATGTGGATTAAAAGTGATCAGTAAGAAGTTATTATAACAGTTTCAGTTTGGCGAGTATCTAGATCAATATGTAAAATTGATAGTGAACGTGTTCGACAATAAAAATTATAAGACAAATTTCTTCATCAGTGTTCTTTTTGGATAAAAGATTCCTTTCCGTTTACACAACCCTGATCAAGACACATGTTCGACCCAAGATAAGATAATAGCTAGCCGGAGGACAGTAAACAAAACTTAAAATTCTTTCAAACACTGATACTAGGTACCACAAATTGCTAACACTAGATGGAGCTACAAACCGAACAAATGAATGACGTCACAAGATGGCTTCAACACACGTGATGTAAACAAACATTTGTAAGTAATACCGTTACAAATTGGCTACCACAAGGTGGGGCTACAATAATGTTAAATAAATAGAACATAAATACTGTCGCAAAGTGGCTCCCATACGTGGGGCAGTTAAAATTATGTAACCAAACAAAACAAAAGCAGCACAATATAAGATCTTCAAGTTCTAATAATTTACGTAAAAACATATTACGTAAGCATTAAACTGTCGCAAAGTGGCTACCCAAACGTGGGGCTCAAAACATTATACAAATATCCCACTACACGCACTCCGTGAAGAACGGGCTGCCATTCCCCAAGAAACCTTCCAGCACCTGATTGAAAGTATGCCTGCGAGAGTGAACGCTGTCATCAAGGCTAAGGGTGGGCCAACACCATATTGATTTCCAGCATTACCGATGGAGGGCGCCACGAACTTGTACGTCATTTTCAGCCAGGTGTCCGGATACTTTTGATCACGTAGTGTATTTTTTTAGAAATAGAGAAGTGAGCAGTTGCGGCCGCAATTGCGAAGCGATAACAAAGCGTAGCCGTAAGATCTGCCCGTTTAAAACTCAAATGATCCATGCTCACATATCGAATTCTCCTACTAAATCAAGTTCTCATTACTTCTAGATCCCTCTACATATTGAATTTCATCGATTCCTATGTATTATGCATACATGTTGCAGCCTTATTATGGTATACGGAACTTTGTCTGATTGGCATTAACAGCTATGCATAAATTGAAGATATTTTCAGAATAAAAACGGGGAAAAGCGAGAGCGTTCCCCTAAAGTCTCTCTCACCGAGACTGAATTTACCTGAAATATTATCTTGACTCAGTCTAAGCTCATACTCTGTTAACTGAGCCTATTGACGCTCAACGGATTGAGGAACTTCACCGTTGGCCAGAGTAATAATGCTTTCCGACTAAGATAATGCGAAGGTTGGATACCATACTCTTCATAGTGCCATTATCACTAGACACAAATAACAACATCGTTTGTACACTTTTATTTTTCCCTGTGAATATCTTTAGCGGTGTCCGTGTGCTACAATGATGGTTACACAATTAAGCTACAAATCTGCAAAGGTATATGCTTTAAGATTATAGTAAACCCTGTTTTTACGTTACCGCTAATAATGTTCTCTCGTTCGTGTCACAGTGTATTGAGAAAGTATCATTCACTTTACAGTCGAAACTGAAAACAGAATGGGGTATAAAACAATATAGGTATTTTGTCCAGAAATAGAGCCCGCAAACAAGGGGTTACTTGGCTCAGACTGGGATCATGGCGAGCGATCAAATTCATTCACGAAGAAGGGATAAGAATCTGTCCCTGGTGTAGAGAGAAAAAAATTGGATTCATATTCTGGCGCATTAACAAATGAGAAAGCATCTGCCAGGTTCCTTTGCTAACTCAAGGAGAGGGTTACAAGCTTGTTGGACCTTGCTAGTTGGGAGGGGGAAGCAATTGGTACATTTTTACAAAATGTTATGCAGCTCAGATCACAGTGTAAGGAAGAGGGTCAAGGGTGGTAAGGAGGGTTAGTGGCTTTGGGGCGGGTATTTATTGATTTTGTAAACAATAGCGTGTACTAGTGAACAAATTTGTTCTTCTTTTTCTTCTGCTTTGTTTGTGTGATTTTTATCGTTAGTTTATGTTTTTCTTCCTTTCTTTTCTTTTCATTTCTTGTAACTATCATTAACTTTAAAGTTTAGTGTGATGAATATAGTCTGAAACATACGAACTACAGTGTATTATACAAGCACGTACGGCCTATCTGACCCGTGCGATGTATGAGTTTGAACGCGTATAATGTTTAAGACCAATAAATATACCATTCTACTTTACCTTTATCTGGATATTTCAAGGTGTCCCACAACATTTGGGACACTCTCATTCATACATTAACTTTATATTTACCTCATAATGCTGATCAAAACCTACGACTTGGAAGTGTTGCCAACTATACAATATTAAAATTCATTATAACATTTGAGGCAGTATTATTAACATTTTTAAATAATATCAGTCTAATTATACAATATATAAATTCAATAACAGCCCACCTTAAAGAAACATATGTATAAATAATATATAATGTGTATGTAACAGTCATTGTATTATGTTTATATTATTATGTACATGTATAATAATGTTATGTGAATGTATTAAGTAATTTAACAATGTAGGAGCTGTGAGAATAAAAGCCGAACGCTGCTAATAATGAGATAATAATGAGGTAACCCTGAGGCAACAATAAATTAGAAAGTTTAATAATGCTACTAATAATTCTTGGAACAATAATGTAATATTTAAAACAGTTTATAAATAACCAATCAAAAACTAGAAAAGCTTTAAGTTAAATAAAAGTATTCTATTGGAGTAAAATTAGCCAATCAAAGACTTGAAATATAGTAAAAGTATAAATTTAGGCGGTAGAAGCCAGACGCTAAAAGACAGCGTTCCCAGCCGGACGCTATTAGGCAGCGTTCCCGAGAAGTTCGATAAGTATTCAATGTGAGACATGAAAGTTTATTACGGCGAGAATATAACGTTTAAGTGTTAAAAGGTGCAATTAATAAAAAAAAATCTCACAGCTCTACAATAGGATACATCAGTGAAGTGTTAATTAATCGTGAGAAGGAATAATAAAAGGAGTGAAGTACATAAAAAAATCTGATGTGTTACACTCACATGACTTTCTCTACTCTTGTACAAACTATTTTTACAAACGCTTATTCTCCATATGCTTCATGTTAATCGAGATATCGAGATGTCAATCTTATTGGTAATTTTCATGTAGATGAAAGGGGAATATGGTAGGTTTTAAGCGATAGTCAAATATTTTAACGCTGGTTGCTATGTGGCGCATTCCATTCTCTTTGCACGTCCAGGACGTAAAAAAATGAATAACGAATTTGAGAAAAAGTATAAGTATTGGAAAATTTAAGGGAAGAACAAGCAATATCTCGAAAACGATTCACTCAACAACAAAAATGTATATGGCATAAATTGTGTTTTTTAACCGTTCTACATTTTTTGTGTAGTAAACTTTTGTCTATCTCTTATGGTTTACCAGTTATGCAAAAGTCGTTCACAATGAAGAACACTTTTGGAGACATTTCCAGAAAATTCGAGATATACATTTCATTTGTAATAAAAATATCTTAAACATATGATATTTTAATCAAAATCGTTAGAGCCATTTTTGAGAAAATTAAAATTTTCGAAAAATGTTCCATGTAAAGGGTAGTCTGGGGTGGGGGATTTTCTTGAAAACCTTCGTGTCGCATCTCTGGTAGATACTGAACCTAAATACCAAGTTTGGTGTTTATCCGACTGTTCGTTTCTGAGTTATACTGTTCACAGACACACACACACAGACACACAGACACACACACGGACATGTTTCCAAAAATGCTTTTTTTTGATTCAGGGGGTCTCAAAACATGTATTTCCGGTGAAATCTCGGTATCGAATTTTTGGGTGGAATACAATACTTCCCCTAATTACTATACGTAGTAGAGAAAGTAATTATAATTTGTGTAAGCCTTATTCTTTAGCCGCACCAACCCTTGCTAAGAGATACGTGTTTCTGCAAATTACTACTGACGCAGCCGAGGGAAACATACATATATAATATTTAAATAAACATTAAAAACACAAAGTTGATTTTTAAACGTGGGGGCGTGGACTAAACATCTTTACATTAAACTGTGCATTAAATGCAGCATTGTATTTCATTCCATAAATGTACTGTAGGTACTCCCCATCCTGATTCAAATGACATAGGTATGAATCGCAGGTTTGCATTCAGCTCCGCAAAACAATGTATATAGCTGTGCAAATTTTAGGCTGCTACTCCATTATTATTAAATCTTGCTTATCTGAGACTTCTAAGCAGGAATTGGGATCAATGTTTATCATAACGATTATTTCAAAACAACTATTTCAAATCACGATTATTCAAACGTGTCTCAGATTCTGAAACTTCTTGCTTTTCAATCAGGACGAAGAATGGAACAAATTTACGGAATTAAAATTTAGGGTGTGTGGCAATCGATATTCCCCGCCACGTTGTTTGGGGTTAGCGTCGGAAAGTTGGGACGGCTTACGTCATACTCTGCGCACGCAACTGTCCCCTGTCCTTCACTCAGCTTAACCAGTCTAGAGATTATTGCATTGGTTGCACTTCGGAACTAAAGAGTCGTCTCCACTCTTTGGTGAGACCAGCTCACCGCTCGCGATGTATACATTTTGACTTGGAAAATCAATCTCGAAATTAAAAAACTCCGTTTGTACGAGGGCGGATCGAAAAGTAACGCACAATAATTTTTTTTACAAAAGAGTTTAATGGTTAAAACAACAACAAAATCACTAATGAACTTTACACCTTTTAGCCATTTTTCGACATAGTCATCACCAAATTTCTCAACACATTTCTGCCATCGTGATACCAGTTTCAATATGCCCTGTTCTAGAAGTCCGTTTCTTTGGAGTATAGCCATCTGCAGATTGCTGATTTCACTTCCGCATCTGTCGCAAAGCGTTGGCCGGCCAGGAATTTCTTCATGGGACCAAACATATAAAAGTCCGACGGTGCAAGATCCGGTCTGTATGGTGGAGCTGGAGCACCCCCAACCAAATTTGGTGATTTTCTGACGAACAGCAGCAGCAACATGGGGGCGAGCATTGTCATGAAGAATTTTGGCATCGTTAGAATTCATGTTGTGGCATTTGTCACGAAGGGCACGACGCAATTTCACCAAAGTTTTCATGTCGGCTGCAGCATTCACAGTGGTCCCGTGTTCAGTAAAGTCCACCAATACACACCATGCATATCCCAGAACACCGTCACAAGCACTTTCCTAGCAGATTGAGTCACTTTGAATTTTTTCTTCACTGGGGAACCAGCATGTTTCCACTCCATACTTGCCTGTTTGGTTTCGGGCGTGTAGTGGTATGCCCACGACTCATCACCAGTGACGATTCCTTTCAGAAAGTCATGCCCTTCTGCGGTGTATCGCATTAGGTGATCCAAGCTCATCAGGTTCTTAGGAACCCAGTGAGCACTAACTATACGAAATTTCAACCTGTCATGAACAATATCGTACACTGCACCACAGGAAATGTTGAACTGTTGCGATAAGGTTCGTAGTTGCACACGCCGGTCGTTCAAAATTGCCGCCTCAATGCCTCTGTGGGGTTGCAGCTGTTACAGGCCTCCCGGAACGTGGCGAATGACTAAGATTCACACCACCTGGAGGCATTGCTACGGTCCATACAATCATCTCCATACACGCCATGCTGTCCCTGTGAATAGCACTCTGTTTATGCCCTTTGGCCTATAAATATCGAACCACACCTCTCTGCTCTTCACACGTGGACGACAGTAACATGCGCGCCATCTTTGTAGCGTAATTCACGCTTCTCTCGCTAGAGCTGCATATTAAACAAAAAAATAATCTCTATATGAAAACTTCAAACTACATCTGTGTGAAATTGCAATATTCCAGCTGCAATACCAAGGCAGAAAAAAATTATTGTTCATTACTTTTCGATCCGCCCTAGTAGATCTTAGCCCTGACTCAGGTAATGCTTTTCTTTTATATGCTGAAAAGTGGACTGAATATGAAAGGTTAATACGGAGCAATGTCAACTGGAGCAAGGTTTTAAGTATACAAATTATGTCGATTTAACTAAATATTAATAACCTCAATAGAGTTGAGCATTGCAAAGATGTAGGGTAGATTCTATTAAAAAGGTTGTTTAAAGGAACAGTTGTCTCATTGCCGTTCTATTTAATGGAGAACTTAAACAGAATATTTTCACTATTTTGAGGATGATAACTTAAAAATTATATTTCTCAAAATATTTTAATTCACATATTGAAAGCTGATTTTTATTCACATAGATACTTAAATATTGAATTTGTAAGCTTTTATTAATATACGTAGTTAAACGTTGTGGAGAAGTTCGTATTTCTGTCTGTATCTGTCTCTCTTTCCCTCTCCCTCGCACCTACAAAAATATGTGTAATGAAAGTTTATCTCAATTAAGAAAGAGTAGGTGGAAGAATAAGCTTTTGTAAGAATAGTTTGTAGAACGGTAAATAGAGAAAGTCATGAAGTTCAACATAATTTTTTTTCCAGAAGTCTACACTAATATTAATTTCTAAGCAAACAGCTTCTACAGTATCCCCAGCTTCTATGGAGACCATACCACTCCTTTAAATAACACAAAATTACTTGTGGAAATTCTGTGCTATTTTAACTGCGATCAATAAACGAATTATCGAAACCTTGAAAACGATCATACGGTATAGGTCATATACTTTGGTTGTCAGTCCAGTTCAGGTTCTCTTATGTGTAATACAGTAAAGGTTATGCACAGGTACCAACTTATTTCAAAGCAAAGGGTTCATAAAGCACTCAGCTGTTTTGTTTTTAACATTTTACTTTCTCTACTACGTAAAGCAAGTAGGGGAAGTATTGTATTCCACCCAAAAATTCGATACCGAGATTTCACCGGAAATACATGTTTTGAGAACGCCTGAATCCAAAAAAAGCCTTTTTAGAAACATGTCCGTGTGTGTGTCTGTGTGTCTGTGAACAGCATAACTCAGAAATGAATAGTCGGTTAAACACCAAACTTTAGGTTCAGTATCTTTCAGAGATGCGACACGAAGGTTTTCAAGAAAATCCCCCACCCCAGATTACGCTTTACATGGAACATTTTTCGAAAATTTTAATTTTCTCAAAAATGGTTCTAACGATTTGGATTAAAATATCATATGTTTAAGATATTTTCATGACAAATGAAATGTATATCTCGAATTTTCTGGGAATGTCTCCAAAAGTATTCTTCATTGTGAACGACTTCTGTATAACTGGTAAACCCTAAGAGATAGACAAAATTTTACTACACTAAAAATGTAGATCGCGTTAAAATACACAATTTATGTCATATACTTTTTTTTGTTAAGTGAACCATTTTCGAGATATTGCTTGTTATTTCCATAAATTTTCCAATACTTATACTTTTTCTCAAATTCGTTATTCATTTTTTTTATGTCTTGGACATGCAAAGAGAATGGAATGCGCCACATAGCAACCAGTGCTTAAAATATTTGACTATCGCTTAAAACAGACCATATTCCCCTTACATCTACAAGAAAATTAGCAATAAGATTGACATCTCCATATCTCGATTAACATGAAACATATGGAGAATAAGCGTTTGCAAAAATAGTTTGTACAAGAGTAGAGAAAGTCATGTGTGTGTAACACATCAGATATTTTGCATTATATTTAGTTTTTTGTTTTCTGACAGTGTTTCTTAAGAGAATTATATCGCTTCTAGAAGCCAGCATCGAACCGACCAGCAAGGTTTCTAGTTTTGTACGGCCCTTTCTGCGGAAGTGACCAATAAAATGTACAAGGGCTTCGTTTTACTTGCCACCCTCGGCCCTTTAACGGCTAGGAGGAATCTACCATTATGGGAAGAAACTGCAGTACGTGTTGGGGAAAGCTTGTTAGTGTATACCACTGAGAGGGGAAGATGAAAGAAATAACTTGTCGGTTTTGTGGTTCCTGCTTGCTTTTCAGAGTGCTCTGATAAAAGAAGTGCCGATTCTGCTTTGTAGCATGCAAGGAACCTTATACATTTCAACATATATGTAAACAAATTTGACTTGGTGTCTGACATATACTTGCAGTCGCATTGACACGGCTGGATGGATGAATGAAGCTCGTCAAACTAAAAGATAGTATGCCGAAAAAGAGTTGAGTGCGATAACATTTCGGGCTATCCAAAGTCCAGCTTAGAATAAATACCCGTCCCAAAATCACTGGATAAATAATCCATATTATAGACTAAACATTAAATCACCTTAGGGATAACGCATAATTCTGTTTACTACTGTGTAGGAAATTTGAACCAATTGTTACGTATCAAGATATCTTGTAAAAGTATTTTCCATGTCAAATACATATGATAGTGAGATAAGGTTCCCAATGTGCCTCTAACTCTCTCTATTGCCACTTAGCTACAGTTGCATTCTACTAAAAAAAATTTGATGTGTTACACTCACATGACTTTCTCTAATCTTGCGCAAACTATTTTTACAAACTCTTATTCTACATCTATTTCATATTAATCGAGATAAACATTTGCAGAAACGATCTTTTGACATGCAAAGAGAATTACATTTCACACATAGCGACCAGTTCTAAAAATATTTGACTATCGCTTAAGGCATACTATGTTCCCCTTGTTTTGTATTTGCAAGGCAATATAGAAATACAGTAGCCTTTAAGCATAGACATATATCTTAATAGCTGGTTGCTAGGTGCAGCGCCATTCTCTTTGCCACAGATTAATGCTCTTTGCATATCCAAGACAAAAAAAATGAATAACGAATTCCCATTTGAGAAAATAATCATTGAAAAATTTAAGGGGATAACAAGCAATATCTCGAAAATGGTTCACTCAACAAAAAAAAGTATGACATAAATTGTGTAATTTAACGCGATCTACATTTTTTGTTTAGTAACATTTTGTCTAGCCCTTACGGTTTACCAGTTATACAAAAGGCGTTCACAATGAAGAATACTTTTGGAGACATTCCCAGAAAATTCAAGATATACATTTTATGTGTGATGAAAATATCTTAAACATATGATGTTTTAATCAAAACCGTTAGAGTCATTGGTGAGCAAATTAAAATTTTCAAAAATGTTCCATGTAAAGGGTATTCTGGGGTGGGGGGATTTTCTTGAAAACCTTCGTGTCGCAGCTCTGGAAGATACTGAACCTAAATACCAAGTTTGGTGTTTATCCGACTGTTCGTTTCTGAGTTATGCTGTTCACAGACACATAGACGGACATGTTACCAAAAATACTTCTCTACGTAGTAGAGAAAGTAATTAGATATTGAGATTCACCGGAAACAGACGTTTTAAAGCTCCTTGAATAAAAAAACTTTTAGAAAAGATCCGAGCACGAGCGCGCGCACGTGTGTCTGTGTATATGTGTGTGTGTGTGTGTGTGTGTGTGTGTGTGTGTGTGTGTGTGTAAACAGACAACCCAAACACGAAAAGTCGGTTAAAAGCCAAACTTGATGTTTAAGTTGATCCGACACCAAGATTTTCAAGCATATCCCCAACCCAAACTACTTACCTTTACATAGAAATGAAGTCGTTATACGGTTTGATTCTCGTATTTCGTTTTCTCAAAATTGGATCAAACTATTTTGATTAAAATACCATATATTTAAGATATATGCATAACAAAATGCATATCTTTCATTTTCTATGAATAGCTTGCGGTGTACTCTTCATTCTGAATGACTTTTGTATAATGGTAAACCGTAAGAGGTAAACAAAATCTTACTATACAAAATATTTGGGTGTCATTTAAGCATACAGTTTTTTCAAGTAAAACCTTTCCAAGATATCCATTATTACTGGTTTGAATGTTTCAATAGTTTGTCATTTTATTTGCTGTCGCTATTCAATTGTTTGTTGCGATGTCAGGGAGTTTCAAGGTCAGCATATAGAGACCACTTTTTAATTATATGAGTAATTTAATTACACTCTTGAATCTACAATAAAATGTGTAATGAAACTACTTGTGTAAGTGTTTGTCACAATTAATTTGAAGTAGATGCAAAAATAAACTTTTGGAAGAATAGGTTTTAGAGCTGTATAAAAATAAACCATAATGGATAGGAAAGTCATGCAGCGCATGCTTACTAAAGCGCAAGCCTAATTTTATACGCAGTGTACCTTGTTTTCCCGCAAACTGTTTTTCTGCATTTTTCCAAACTGAAAATGCTCAATATGATGCAATTATTTACTTATTTGTTTCAAAAAATTTGTATCAGTACTAAGAAGTACATTAAAGAAAATGGCCATACACGTTTATAAAATAATGCTTCCATTTTGAGATAAAATATTTAAATAAAAAAACAGAATTTTTGAAATTATTAAAAGTAAACATAATAAGAGGTCAATACCAAAAATCGAATATGATAGCTAGATATTTTTGTAAAGTTATTTAGCTGTAACACCTGAGTTTTTCATAATATTTTTAAAAATGGATTGTGTGGAGCATTTTGATTGGAGCAATGAATTTGCACAATAAAATTAATATTTAAATAGCCATTCAAACTAAACGTTTACAACATGGCAAAACCATTGCTGTTATTGAGTGTATACCTCGCAAAAATTTCAATGAGATACCTTATATGATTGGATTTTTCAAATTTCACAGATGTAAAGGGTCTTTCAACAAGAGTGTTCTATCTTTAACATGTGATAGCTGCCGTATTTATTGAGTTACAACAGTCATTTTTTTCATGTGGTTACAGCTGTTATTGATAAATAGCCATGGAACGTTACAGCATTCAGCAACGCGTAGAAATTGTGAAAATGTATTATCAAAATGGATCATCTGTGCGCCAGACTTTTCGTGTATTGCGTGAAGTTTACGGTGTGCATAATCGTCCCTACGAGAGAACGATTCGGCATTTGATCGATAAATTTGAAAGAAGTGGTTCTGTCAGCGATCAAAGAACGCCTGTACGTAATCGACGTAAGCGCTCCAATGAAAACATAGGCGCCGTTCTTGAGAGTGTACGCGAGAACGGAAACAAATCAATTGCTCGTCGAGCGCAAGAATTGGGGCGTTCACCGACCACAACTTGGCGAATTCTGTATCTGGACTTGAAGTTTCACACTTACAAAATGGTGTTAACTCAAGAACTAAAGCCCAACGACCATAGGTTGCGCCGTGTATTCGCTGACTGGGCTATGGAGCAACTGGAAGTTGGCGCGGATTTTTTTCCAAAAATCATCTTCAGCAACAAAGCCCACTTTTGGATGGGTGGTTGTGTTAACAAACAAAATTGCCGCTATTGGAGCAATCAAAATCCAATGTAGTTTCAAAAGGTTACTGTGTGGTGTTGATTTTGGTATCATTGGTCCATATTTTTTCCAAGATGAAGATGGAGAAGCTATGGAGAAAGATGCCCGGCTTTTATAAGGGACTATTTTTTGGCCTCAATTGGATGGTATGGATCTCAGAAACATCTGGTTCCAGCAAGATGGTGCCACATGTCATACTGCTCTCGAAACAATCGATGTTTTGAAGGAGAAGTTTAGAGGTTTCATCATTTCCCGTGGTGGTGATGTTAAGTCATGTGATTTAACGCTGTTGGATTACTTCTTGTGGGGTTATGTTAAATCTCGAGTTTATGTCAACAAGCCAGAAACAGTAAATGATCTTATGAATAACATCACGCGTGTTATTCGTGAAGTTAGACCTAATTTACGTTCTTCTGTCATTGAAAATTGGGTCAACCGTATACGCACAACCCAACGAAGTCGCGGCGGTCACTTAACTGTTCTCTTCCACAAGTGACATTAATTATGTTCCAAAATAAAAAAAGAAATAAACCTCTATCATTTATAGAACGTGTTTTATTTAAGTTCAAAGAAAGGACACTCTTGTTGAAAGACCCTATACTACCTTAAAAATTAAACTCTCCTAGTTTCAAACTTTAGCGCACCAAGCTGGTCAAAATTTGCATGGACGTACGCATCGGCGCTTCAATTGATCTTCCAAATTCCCTGATCCTACGGTTCGTCCATTGGGACAATTCTACGTCTACAGGAAAGATTCATTTGGGAATATGTGGACTAATCAAGTTTAAGCAGTTACGGGAATACACCTAGGCAAATAAAGCTGTGAGCGTTGCGAAAGTCTCAAATGCAATTTGATGGAAAGACAATATATGTTGTCTACAAGAAAATAACGTAATGTAGATTGCACAAAATGAATCTTTATAATTTAATGAAAATTCTATATTTCTGATAACAGTTTATTTTAATTTAATAAAATCAATAGTATACAAATAAGAAGTGCCGCGGGTAAAATATACACGTAATTCAAAAAGAAAAAGCTCTGACGTGTTACATTTACATGCATTTCTCTACCTATTATCGTTTATTTTATATAGCTTCTACAGAGTATTCTTACGAAGGATTATTTTTCTATCTACTTCAGTTAATCGAGATAAATTTTTACAGCCATAGTTACATTACACATTTCATTCTAGGTAAAATAGGGATAGAAGATCTTTAAAAGCGCTTCGCTATATGCTGGCTCCGCGCTGTTTCCATAAAGTTGCGAGAAACAAGCGAATAGCCACAGCACTTTAAAAATTACAAAATATTGAACATTTCAAATATTAACGGATGCCTCAGAAAGTCATTTAAATACTGTGTTTAAAGACACACATATTTGTTCTGTGAGGTTTTGTCTACCTCTTATGTTTATGGTTATGCAAGATTATTAGGTATACAAAATTCCTTCCGAATGAAGGGGATTTTATAGGCTATTCCCGGAAAATTCAAAGTGTACATTGATTAGAGCTATGTTTGAGAAAATCAAAAGTATCGAAACATTTTCATGTAAAAAGTAGTTTGGGGTGGAGGGATTTTCTTGAAAATCCTCGTATCGCATCTTCATGACACCAAACTTAAAATGTGAACGCGCACGCGGCTCTACCTGCGGATGTCTGGTAAGGCCGGACGTCCGGGATCCGGGTCGGGTCTGCGACGGGTCGTCGCAACAATAGCCAGTGCGGAAACAATAGAATAGCGAGTATGGAATAAAAAGCCCCCTTAAGTGCCACTTACTTGTTCCGGAACCTTCGTTCGGCATGATCTAGTGG
Organism: Deroplatys truncata; assembly: GCA_030765065.1. Lineage (NCBI taxonomy): Eukaryota > Metazoa > Arthropoda > Insecta > Mantodea > Mantidae > Deroplatys > Deroplatys truncata. Next base: position 209,947,431 of record CM060978.1, on the reverse strand, counting down.
GTTCTTCTTCTCGAAAGTTCCGCTTTTATGCGAGGCCGATATAAGGGACTGCTGCAGTGTTGAGTCCAGTTGAATTGAGTGCTGTTAGAAGTGTCGAATTTAATTGAGTTTTATTTATGGACGCTCTTTAACTGCTGTGGTCCTTAGCGTCCCATTCTATATTGGGCGTGAAAGACCGGTAATTTTGCTCAGAGGTCTGTTTATCAGGCTTGAGGTTCCTTTACGTGCCGTAAATCTACCACTGGTTTTATTTCCTTTCCGAAGGAAGCCGTGCTAAGGATTTTTACGCCGAAAAAAAATGCATCGCCCTCCGCCGGGTTCGAACCCGCGACTTCGAGAAGTGTCGAAGTTAACAGTGCAAGTGTAACTCAACAATCAGTTGTGAACCGTGTGCAGTTCAGCAGTTCAGTGGTGATTTGATTCGACGGATCAGTTGTGATGTATTCCGAGAGCAGGCTAAAGTGGCTGAAGTGTAACGTTTTTGTTACGTCTAGGGCCTAGTGATAAATAAAGTGCATTTTTGCACACACACACACACACACACACACACGCAGAGGCGCAGGCGCCGACCTTTCTCTAAAAATAATTCTTTTTTGGTTTTGGGACGCCTCAAACCATGTATTTAAGTTGCATATGCAATTAATGGTCTCTGAACCCTGTACACCCAATGGCGGAATAGGGCTTTAATGTACAAGATAATGTCAAAATGCACGAATGTTATATTATAGATAACTTAAAAGTATACCAGTCTCTTTCATTGCTGTTAGTTTAAGTTCAGGTCCAGTTTACATTTAAACTTATTGTTATGCATTGCAAAACTCTTACTACTTAAAATAAATTGATAACATTAACCCAGTAATGTTCATTCTTTGCATAGCTGGGTGAGGTCTACACGAGTTCATTTCAAATTTCATTCATATTATTAGTGTAAAAAGTAAGTTTAATATAGAAAATATAGTATACACTACAATTGCTCTCCGCATTTTTATCTAGGACTCCTTTTGCCCTAGCCCCTGATTCGTTTTGTCATGATCTCATGGGCAAAGGAATCATTGCTGATGTTTAGAAAGTCGTGTATTACTCCACATACCTCAGTAGAAGGTAAAACGTTTTTTAATAAAATTTATAATAATAACGAATTCCCATTTGAGAAAATAAGTATTGAAAATTTAAGGGAATAACAAGCAATATCTCGAAAATGGTTCACTCAGCAACAAAAATGTATATGACATAAATTGTGTATTTTAACGCGATCTACATTTTTTGTGTAGTAAAATTTTGTCTATCTCTTATGATTTACCAGTTATGCAAAAGTCGTTCACAATGAAGAATACTTTTGGAGACATTCCCAGAAATCGAGATATACATTTCATTTGTCATGAAAATATCTTAAACATATGATATTTTAATCAAAATCGTTAGAGACATTGTTGAGAAAATTAAAATTTTCGAAAAATGTTCCATGTAAATGGTAATCTGGGGTGGGGAATTTTCTTGAAAACCTTCGTGTCGCATCTCTGGAAGATACTGAACCTAAATATCAAGTTTGGTGTTTATCCGACTGTTCGTTTTTTAGTTATGCTGCTCACAGACACACACACAGACACACCCGCGGACATGTTTCCAAAAATGCTTTTTTTTGGATTCGGGGGGTCTCAAAACATATATTTCCGGTAAAATCTCGGTATCGAATTTTTGGGTGGAATACAATACTTCCCCTACTTGCTATACATAGTAGAGAAAGTAAAAAGAACACTATCTCGAACAAATGTTTTAGTTAAAATGAAAGCATATTTGATGAAATTAACGAAACGAAAATATCACACCATACAGAGGCGAAGTAGTTGCTGGTATACCCGGTTTTCCCTGTAGATGACCAGTAATGAATCCCAAGAAGCAAAACAAATTATTTTAAAAACTGTTCATTTGCGGAGCAATGCTTAACCAAACGTTTCCATTTGCTTTAGTTTGACCATTATAATCGACTGAAAGGAAACAAACCACTCTATGTGCTGAAACCGTATAGAAATATACAGAACGTAACGAAAATGTGCGTCTGTCAAGAACTTGAGAGGCATGCACCTCTCATATAGAAGTGCGAAAATTTCGCACCCGTGGCCTTGTCACGCTAAGAACCCAAAATCAAACTGGACATTTAGAAGGAAACAAGCTCTGAGAAAATATTTTATGTACTTCAAGAGAATCTGTAAGTAAAATTTGGACCAAACATTTCAAAACTTGGATTTTTTTAAGGGTTAAGTAATTTGGAACTATTACTTTGATAATTTATGCGAAAAGCGTAATTAGACGTTACATTTTTACTTTCTCTATCACTTTCTCTACCTAGTAGATAGAGAAGTTATTGCGTTCTATTACAAAATTCTATACCGAGATTTCACGGAATACATGTTTTGAGGCCCCCTAAATGAAAAAACTTCTTTGGATTGAGTCCGCGTGTGTGTGTGTGTGTGTGTGTGTGTCTGTGGACAGCATAACTCAAAAATGAAATGTCCAATAAATACTAAACTTGCCATTTAGGTTCAACATATTTCAAAGATGAGACTCAAAGATTAAAAAAAAATCCTCCCACCCCAAACCTCCCTTTATATTAAGGATTTTTCGTAATTTTTTATTTTCTCAAAAATGGATCTAACGATTTTTATTAAAATACCATATGTTTAAGATATTTAGATGATCAATAAAATGTATATATTAAATTTTCTGGAAATAGCCTGCAAAGTCCTCTTCATTCGGAAGAAATCTTGTATAACGGGTAAACCATAAGACGTACTACGCAAAAAAATTAGATTTCTTTAAAACACACAATTTATTTCAAATAACTTTTTTGTGGCATTAGGCATCACCGAGATATTCGTTGTTATTGGCTTGAATTTTTCAATACTAATGTCTCTTTTTAAAATGTCTTCGCTGTTCAGTTGTTTCTCGAAAGAGTGTGGAAGTTCTAGAGCAGGATTTAGTGACTAGATTTTAAACATCTGACGGTCGATTCAGTTTCCTCTATCCCCCTTGTACCTTCAATGAAATGTATAATAAAGCTATTTTGCAAATGTTTATTTCAATTATTAACAAGTAGATAAGCTTTCGTAAATAATTTGTAGACGTTATATAAAAATAAACGATATTAGGTAGCGAAAAGTATGTGAACATAATACATCAGATTTTTAAATATCTGTCTACAACTTCATATAGTTTTACTCCACCGCAACCAATATTTTGCACGTTTTGTTGCGTTCAAAATGTTCTATAAGATGCGATATTTATTCAATTTTTCTCAAATGTTCAATTCAAAATACCAAATGAAGGTATGTTTACTTATCTAAGCCACTTTAAAATATAAGTGATATCACGAAAGTTATCTGTAGGTTCTTTGATACAAGTGATTTAGAGTGCCGACAGATGTCTTAGTTACTTAGTCACTTTCCTGCACCATATGCTTAAGCTTCCCTTGTGGAGCTTAAATCCACTGCACTATTCTGCCATATTAGAATGGAAAATTTGACTACTACGTTACTGTTGATTTAATCGAATGATGAATTGTTGGTATGCTGTTCTACAAATAGCCGGCGTGATTTCGGACAGATGACCTTAGTTACACAGTCGCCTTCCTGTACCATCTAATTTCTATTTCTCTTATTAAGCGGGCGGAATTTTGAGTTGTGTAACTGAATATCCAACCCTTTATTTGTTTGGGAACTGAAGGAACCCTCCCCACCCCCCAAAAAACCAGATTGGTTGGATCAGGATATCTAAACTGTGTTTTCCCAGATGCGAGTAACAGACTTTACCTCTTGATGCACCTTACTGGTGAGTATAAATTTTATCATATGCATTTTCTAAAAAATTTTATTTTCACAGAACCCAAATATATTGTGCACAGTTTGGGGAATTCTGGGAAAATTTTGTTAAAGGTAATATCAGTAACTTTGTTTGTGATCTGTTTTGTGATTTATTCTGAAGCAAAAAAGAGTAGTTCTAAGGATTTCTAAACAACAGTTTTGTTTCTAATTTTGTAAATTAATTTGTTAATATTTGTATCTTTGTTAAAAAGTCGTTGTATCGTAGAAAAATTTTAATGAACTGTCAAGAATGCAATTATTTTTTTTCTTGTGGCCTACAATATAAATAAAAACAAAACGTATAGTAAGCTGGTGCACCAGTCCAGGATAAAATAATGAACAAATCTGGTTGAAAGCTGCACGGATTGGAAACTTTAACTGTGCATTTTTTTAAGCTATGCAAACCATAAACTTGCAGAGCACTTTCATCTGTGAACACAACAATAAGGCATTATGGTAAGTTTTCAAGATAAGGATTGCCTTTGTATTTCAGGGATGTGAGTGATCATGGGATGTGTGCTGCGAGATTGTTACAGCAGGATATTGGCGGTCTAGGAGCCTTTGTGGAGGAAGATTCTCCCTCTCTCGAAATCTTTAGAGTAGTAGATATGAGAGTAAAAATCAAAGGGACAAGAAAAGCTATGAGCGTGTGGTGGCTTTGCGATGGTTGGCGCCGAATGGATTCAAGTGCTGACACGCTCGCTTTCAGAGAATTCATTGCAAGAGTTGGCATCACAAACAACTTCTGGAAGAGGGAGTAAACAACCTTCCTACCTAACATTTGTTTGAGTAGCTACTGTCTCCTACAAAAACAAAGGATCCATTCTATATGTCTTGTCCAATACAAAGCAACTTCGAGCAGAACATTTAATCACTTTCCAGCAACACGTGGAACAAAGATCTTGCTTCCTGAAGAACTACAGATGAAAGTCTCAGTGCGACGAATCGGCCATGACATCAGTATGGCTTATAAGTTTCTGCTGAAATTTACAATTTCCATTCTTCTTAAAAAAACTGGAAATTATATCAAATTTGAAAAACTCGATGTCATGACCGGAACTTCAACCATAAATCATATAGAAATTAATCACAAAGATATGACTTCATAATCTCAATATTGCAACGGAGCTATCGTGGGACGGGCTAGCCGCATGTCCTTCAGCGCGGCCGACTGGTTGGTTGGAAGGTAAGGAGGGCTGCGCTCTTCCCGACGTAAATACCGGAAACGTCTTCGAACGCAAAGAGATATTTCTGGATGCTTGTCTCCACTCCTCTCGCGTACCCTCTCGAAGCTCCTGCGAATATATATCGGCGAACATGCTCGAGACAGTCGGTGAGTGAGTTAATGAATTAGTTGTTACGTAGAGCCGGTGCTGCTCAACGTGGGAAAGAAGCGAAGTCCTGTGTTCGACAGATAACAAGTAGAGGGGATAGGAGTTCTGTGTTCGACACTCCAGCAAAGCAGAAGGAAGAAGAGGCTGCTTCGGGTGTGATATATTACACCGCTACGCGCAGAAAAAGAAAAGTGAAGTGACAGTGAAAACTGAACTAAGTTAAACTATAAACGAATTCGAATTATTGCTTAGGAACTAATAAATGAAGTAACAGTGAATCTAAGCCACAATATAAATAAAATATTAGGATGCGTTCTACAACTTCTCCCATATCACTTGGCCGATTTAAACCAAATTTGGCACACTTAACATTTACTGCTTGAGCAAATGTACTATAGATTTAGACATCCTTAGCGTAGCCACCACTGGAGTGATTACAACCTTAAAAGTGAAGGAGTAGCTAAGGTTGTTGCCACTTTTCTCCTATACTGCTAAACTAATTTCCGCAAAACTTACTTCATATATTAATCGATTTCCAAGAACAAAAATACCGTAGGGATTGCATGTCCCTAGCGCATGGGTCATAACCATAGAAGTGAGGAAGGAAGCAAACAATTTTTACTAAATGCATAGGTCCTTAAGGACGCCTTTTACGAGTATTGTCGTACAAGTTAGGGCTCAGATTTATCCCTCTTGGTAAAGTTGACGGTTGCTAGGACTAAAACTACTTTATAACATTCTAGAGTAAGCTTAAAATGATGAAATACACTGAAATATTGTACACATTTTAGAACAATCTGGAATATTCTAAATTATGTTGTTTACAAGCAATCATTGAATTAGTCGCACACCGGGGAGAGAACTAAAGAAGCAACTGCGCAGTCTTTTAGATAAATCAAGCCACTTTTGGCCAAGTCAGGCAAATTAGGACGGAAACTATATGTTTTCTAAGTGTCTGTTGCAACCTCTGTTGGATGAAATACATCACCCTAGCAGTGGCAAGATGCAAATCTATCACTGTATAGATGTAAACGGTTCTCAAACAAGAATGCATGCAAAATCTCTGCTTCTTCCTGATCCGTAGTCGGATCCAACCGATAACACATTGCCATCAAGAGTTTTTTTCCAAAGATGTGGAACTACGCATCAAAGGAATTCCGCCACAAATCACTTATCAAGTGTGAAAAGCAAGCACCAAATCTGCATAATAGGTTCAAAATGCACAGCCTTGTTTACAATCGGCTGAGCTCTCCAAAGTAATTTCCTCATGATGTGATATATATGGCCAGCATTTGGATACTTGTCACTAAATACCAAAATTGCTTTCAAGAATGTGCTTGACATATTTTTCTGAATGTAGCGCTGCAAACAAGATGTCAATATACTCGTAATATGCAACAATACTATACCTATATGTGCTGCATTGAAGTTATAATACCACGCGGGAGAATAATAATTCTGTAAAAATAAAAGTGCCATATATATATATATATATATATATATATATATATATATATATATATATATATATATATATGACACTTTAAATAATTGTACAGTTTTAGTAAATCAGGGAATAGGAATTGGTAATAAAACTGAATAAATAAGATTTTGTTTGCCGACGATCTAATCATAATTCAGAAAAATGAAGATGATTTAAAGATAATTCTTTCATGAATTAAATTATGTAAATTATATGATTTTAGGGTATCAATGAGAAAAAAACAAAGCTTTTAAAGCAAAAATTCAGTGCGATCTAAAACTGTTCTGGAGAATCAATGTATAACAAATATATAATTTCAAATGTTTAGAACGGATATCGGTTCTAAAGTAGAAAGGAATACTAATTCTAAAATAAAAAAATTCCAGGCAGTAGCTACAACTACACAGAGAACTTCAAAAGAAAATTCAAATCTTGTGTCTTGGGTCAATTTAAGCCCAGATCATCCGTATAATTTCCCGTTTCCTAACAGAGTGTTTAATTGGCAGTTAATCGTGCTTTGAGCAAGTGCTCACAGAGAACCATAATGCTAATTTAAACACCTTTTTAGAATGCTCCAAATTACAGACACACCGCCGTAAAAATCCGTTAAAAGAAACTGCGAGCGCAGATCGTGAATTCGGCGTCGCCACTAAACTCTTGCATGTCATAAACATTTTACGAGGGAAGGAGAACGAAGGAAAGAATAGATCTCTCTTATTCCAATTAGCTGGGATGCTAACCCCACTTTATTGTGTTGTCGTGAGGGGCGGACAAGAGCAAAACAGGAAGGAAGCAACGGATGTAGACCTCCATTGATTCCTCGAGGAGAAAATAACCGAGAGCAAAGTGTAAAACAGCTTCGCGATGAATGCAGAAATTAATATGGGTGTTGTTTGGTATTCGATGTATCATAATCCACATATATACACTACGTGATGAAAAGTATCCGGACACCTGGCTGAAAATGACGTACAAGTTCGTGACGCCCTCCATCGGTAATGCTGGAAGCCAATATAGTGTTGGCCCACCCTTAGCCTTGATGACAGCCTTCACTCTCGCAGGCATACTTTCAGTCAGGTGCTGGAAGGTTTCTTGGGGAAGGGCAGCCCATACTTCACGGAGTGCGGAACTGAGGAGAGGTATCCATGTAGGTTGGTGAGGCCTGGCACGAAGTCGGCGTTCCAAAACATCACAAAAGGTGTTCTATAGGATTCAAGTCAGGACTCTGTGCCGGCCAGTCCTTTAAAGGGATGTTATTGTCGTGCAACCACTCCGCCACAGCCCGTGCAGTATGAACAGGTGCTCGATCGTGTTGAAAGATGCAATCGCCATCCCCGAATTGCTCTTCAACAGTGGGAAGCAAGAAGCTGCTTAAAATATCAATGTAGGTCTGCGCTTTGATCGTGCCACGCAAAACAATAAGGGGTTCAAGCCCCCTCCAGAAAAAACACGACCACACCATAACACCACCACTTCCGAATTTCACTGGCAGATGACGTTCACCGGGCATTCGCCATACCCACATCCTGCCATCGGATCGCCACATTGTGTACCGTGATTCGTCACTCCACACAACGTTTTGCCATGTTCAATCGTGTAATGTTGACGCTTCTTACACCAAGCGAGGGGTGTTTGGCATTTTCCTGCGTGATGTATGGCTTATGAGCAGCCGCTCGACCATGGAATCCAAGGTTTCTCACCTCACGCCTAACTGTCATAGTACTTGGAGTGGATCCTGATGCAGTTTGGAAATCCTGTGTGATGGTTGGATAGATGTCTGCCTATTACTCTTTACGACCCTCTTCAAATGTCGGCGGTCTCTGTCAGTCAACAGACGAGGTCGGTGCTGTACATGTGCCTTCACATTTCCACTTCACTATCACATCAGAAACAGTGGAGCTAGGAATGTTTAGGAGTGTGGAAATCTTGCGTACAGACTTCTGACATAAGTGACACCCAATCACATGACCACGTTCGAAGTCCGTGAGTTCCACGGAGCGTCCCATTCGGCTGTTTCACGATGTCTAATGACTACTGAGGTCGCGGATAATGAGTACCAGGCAGTAGGTGGCAGCACAATGCACCTAAGATGAAAAACGTATGTTTGTGGGGATGTCCGGAACGTTTTTTACCTAGTGTACATTTCTGGAAAATAAATACATACAGTAAAACAGGCGCTAACACTAGATGTTGTGCGCCCTAATAAGTGAGGTATTCACAGCCGTGCAGCGATGTTGAGCGGGTACGCCGAACAAAGACATGGGAGATCTCATGGGTGCGAGGTGATCATGAGAAAGATCATTTAAAAATGATGCGTTGCAAATAATGGCAGGACAATCACGTTAACAATTTAGAACATTATCATCATTAACTAAATTAAGCACTAATTCAAACGAAATTTGAAAAATAAAATTTGTGTTTATCGTGATTTCGTGATGGGACAAATTATTTCAACTAATAAAGTAAAATATTAATTTACGAAGATCACAGTCGATAGAGTTTAATATTTTCCTAATTTCATAATACATGTTCTACAATTAAATGAAGTATTTTATTTATTTGTATTTCTCTACCGCGTACATAGTAGATAGAGGGGATATTCGATACTGATATTTCTTCGGAAGTACATGTTTGAGACCCCCTGATTAAAGAAAGTATTTTTATTTTCTCTACTACGTATAGTAAGTAGGGGAAGTATTGCATTCCACCCAAAAATTCGATACCGAGATTTCACCGGAAATACATGTTTTGAGGTGCTCTGAATCCAAATAAAGCATTTTTGGAGACATCTGTGTCTGTTAAAGTTTGGAGTAGAGGATTTTCTTTGTCTTTATGTTGCATCTTAGGTAAAATACATTTGGTGTTAATCCTATTTTTCGTTGTTAGTTATACTGTTTTCTCTCTCTCTACCTCGCTCCCTCATATTTTTCTGAAAATGTTTTTAGTAGTTCAGTGGACCTCAAAACGTGTATTTCCTGTGAAATCTCGATATCGAATCCTTGGGTGGAAAACAATAACACCGAATTTTACTACCATAGACAAATGGCAGAGAAAGAAAAAACAGTCGACTTCTTGCAATGTTACCACCACTTCCTAGTCCCGATAAAACAAAGAACTTTCCAAATGGTACTACTAAGTATAAATTATGATCACTTCATTACAATAACCAATGCTTTAAAATCATTAAATCATTACTTAATATGACGTTTTCTGTAATTTGAAGCCTAGTTAATTCAGAAATTGCGACTACCCCTTTGAAATAAGTCCAAAGTCTCGGTCACAAGTAGGTAAATTGGGCCCTTATATTCCTTTTTACTTTCTCTACCACGTAGTATATAGTGGGAAGAGAAAGTACTGTATTCCACCCAAAAATTCTATACCAGATTTCACCGGGAATACATGTTTTGAGGCCCCCTGAATAAAAAAAAATTTTTAGGAAAAGGTCCATGTGGATGTCTGCCTCTGTGTGTGTGTGTGTGTGTGTGTGTGTGTGTGTGTGTGTGTGTGTGTGAGCAGCATAACTCAAAAATGAAAAGTCGCACACACAGAGTTTCAAGAAAATTTCCCCACCCTGAACTACCCTTTACATTGAACAATTTCGAAATTTTTTTATTTTCTAGAAAATGGCTCTAACGATTTTGATTGATATGCCTAATATTAAAAATATTTACATGAAATAAATGTATATCTTGAGTTTTGTGGAAATAGCCTGCAAAGTCCTCTTCGTCGAAAGAGATTTTGTATAATATTTCATAACTGGTAAATGTTAAAACGATAGACGAAAACGCACTATACAAAATATGTAGATCTCTTTAAAACACACAATTTATTCCAAATAAGTTCTTTGTGGCATTAGCCATTTCTAAGAAATCCGTTACTAATGGTTCGAATTGCTCAATACTTAACCATTCTTTTCAATTCCTGTCGATTTTCAATTGTTTCTCGCGATGTTGTGGACACTATGGAATTTAAAGTCTAACATCCATTACGTCAAACAATAGTGTTGATAACATACTTCTTAATATTGTAATTTGTGAAATACTCTAAACGTTAAAGTGACAACATTCTTTTTCTTTTTCTGTCAACAGTGCAACGTACAAGTGACCATCAAGCACATTGTCACCGAGTGCCAGCTTTACAATCGATGGCAACAGCATCACCAAATACCCTGTGAACTTCAGCACTTAACTCCTCTCCAAACTGTTTCAAGTTGATTCAGTTCTTCAAAAGTATAAAGATGTATAAAATATATAATGGTTTGTTCTAATTCCAGTGTTCATGTACAAATAAGTGTAAAGCCGTGATATGTCTTTAGGTTAATCCGACTGTAAAAAATCTGATGTGTTACACTCACATGACTTTTTCTACTCTTGTACAAACTATTTTTACAAACTCTTATTCTCCATCTATTTCATATTAATCGAGGTAAACATTTGCAGAAACGATCTTTTGACATGCAAAGAAAACTACATTTTATACATAGCGACCAGTTCTAAAAATATTTGACTATCGCTTAAGGTGTACTATTGCCCCTTGTTTTGTATTTGCAACGGCAATATAGAAATACAGTAGCCTTTAAGTAGAGACATATCTCTTAATAGCTGGTTGCTAGGTGTAGCACCATTCTGTTTGCCACAGATTAATACTCTTTGCATATCCAACACAAAAAAAATGAATAACGAATTCCCATTTGAGAAAATAAGTATTGAAAAATTTAAGGGAATAACAAGCAATATCTCGAAAATGGTTCACTAAACAACAAAAATGTATATGACATAAATTGTGTATTTTAACGCGATCTACATTTTTGAGTAGTAAAATTTTGTCTATCTCTTATGGTTTACCAGTTATGCCAAAGTCGTTCACAATGAAGAATACTTTTGGAGACATTCCCAGAAAATTCAAGATATACATTTTATTTGTCATGAAAATATCTTAAACATATGATATTTTAATCAAAATCGTTAGAGCCATTTTTGAGAAAATTAAAATTTTCGAAACATGTTCCATGTAAAGGGTAATTTGGGGTGGGGAGATTTTATTGAAAACCTTCGTGTCGCATCTCTGGAAGATACTAAACCTAAATACCAAGTTTGGTGTTTATCCGACTGTTCGTTTTTGAGTTATGCTGTTCACAGACACACAGACACACACACGGACATGTTTCCAAAATTGCTTTTTTTGGATTTAGGAGGTCTCAAAACATATATTTCCGGTGAAATCTCGATATGGAATTTTTGGGTGGAATACAATACTTCCCCTACTTACTATAGGTAGCAGAAAAAGTAAAAAGGTTAAGAAAAAATTCTTTAAATACCTATATGCTTTTAAAAAGCATTAAAAAATCTACTTTTACTTGCAGCATCATTTGCAGCCTATCCCAGGTTACTGCACAGAAAGATGACACTATCTGTGCACGAAGACGCCTGCGTGGGTGTTAAGTCTGTGGATCGAGACTTCGTCGATAAGGTCTACTTGAAATTCATTGCACACAGCAAGTCCCCGGATCGATGCCCGCTCGCCGAAATTCTCAAGGAAGCGCGGGTCCAGCCACGCCCACTATATAAGCAAACAGACCACGTAGCAGTCCTACTGGGAGCACATAACCTCAGGTCTTTTATTATGTGACAATCTCGACTAAGGAAAAGAAACGGAAAAAGCAAATTAAGAAGCTGCTGGAACGGATTCGTACAAGTAATGAGCGGAACCAAAGAAATAAATTGGGAGCAGATAAAAGCTAGGACTGTAAAAGAAAACAGAATCCTTGAAGACAATTTTAAAAGCTCCTGGGCTTTGCTCCCTTAGAGCTTTTTACGGGAGTACTTACGAGTATGTGTGTTTCATTTGAGAGGAGACGTTACATCTTGGGGGCTTAAAACATGCCGCATTAAGAATTAAAGTCGTGAAGTAAAACGTAAACTTTGCAACTAGTAATTTGGAGAACCCGAGTTCGAATCCCAGTCGGAGTGAATTAATTATCTGGGTAAAGTTTTATGAGAGTCTTATCCTGACAAGACAAAAGTAGGGCAACTCTCATAGGAGAAGAACAATTCACGTTCGTACGGGATAAATGCAGTTTCCTTTACAAAACGTCTGTGCTTATAGTTCCTATACATAAAGTGAAATGTATGATTTCGGAATAACAGCCTAGCAAATAGTGTTTACATAGCGAAGCATTACGTTATTAGAAACTATTCAATACCTATGTTTATTATATTTCATTTCCAACAAACATACAACAAATTACATCAGATAGTACGTTTTTCTTTATTTCTCATTCTCTTTTTTACTTTCTCTACTACGTGCTTACAGTAAGTAAGTATTGCAGTAAAAAGTGTTGCATTCCACCCAAAAATTCTATATCAAGATTTCACCATAAATACACGTTTTGAGGTTCCTGAATCCAAAAAAATAATTTTCTTAAAAAGTCTGTGTGAATACATAATTCAAAAACGAAAAGTCGGATAAATTACAAATTTAAGTTCAGTATCTTCCAAAGATGTGACCACCCCAAACTACCCTTTAATGGAATATTGTTCGAAATTTTATATTGTCTCAAAAATGGTTGTAACGAGTTTGATTAAAATGCCACATGTTTCAGATATTTACATGACAAAATGTATGTGTAGAATTTTGGAATAGTCTGTGAAGTCCGCTTTATTCTGAACGATTGTATATTATTGAAAAACTGTGAGTGATAGAGAAAATCCTACCACAAAAAAGTAGATTTCGTTAAATCATGTACTTCCTGTCAAATAAAAAGTTTAGTAGCATTCACCATTTCCGAGATATTCCTTGTTATTGTTTTGAACTTTCAAACACTTATACTTTTTTCAAGCAGTAAGTTGGTATTCGTTTTTTCTCGTGGTCATGCAAAGAGCATGGAATTTTAAATCATCACAGACGACTTCTTTTTAAACATCTGACTTTCCCTATACCTATAACGAAATGTGTAAACTGCATTGGTAGTTTATATAAATTAAAAACAGAGAATAAGCTTTTGTAAAAATATTTTGTAAAAGAGTGAGCAGAGAAAGTCATGTGAATGTAACACATCTTTAACTCCAATCTTTGAAGTAAATGAATTTCTGCTAATAACTAATTTCATGCTAATTCTGAGAATATAAACAAACGAGTGTTCTGATTTTTACAAGTTTCATCCACAAGAGTTTCTCTACCCATTAACGTTTATTTTTTCATCTCGCTTACCAATATTCTTACAAAACCTTAATTATCTGCCTTCTTCAAATTAAACGAGATGAATCTCTGCAGAAATAATTTCATTGCATAATTCGTTTTTTTGTAAAAGAAGGATAAAGTAGGCTGAAGCAAGCGGCAACTGGATTTGAAATTTCGTACTCTTTGCATGACATTGCAGGAAACAAAGGAATGGTGACTCAGAATTTCAGGAAGATTCGAACCAATCACCAAAGAATGTATTGGAAATGGTTAATGTCATACAAATGTATTTACTAAAGATTGTGTGTTTTAAAGAGAACCACATTTTTCGTGCAGTAACTTTTTGTCTGTTGCTTATGGTTTACCAATTATACAAAATTATAAAAAAACTCATTCCGAATGAAGGGGACTTCACGGGCTATTTGCAAAAGAATTCAACATACACGTTGTATTAGTGATATGAAAGGTGGGAGGAGATTTTCTTAAAAATTTGTGTCCCATCCTAGGATGGCATTTGTCTTTTTGTCCTTGAATTGTGCTGTTCACACACACATCACACACGCAGATAGGCACATATATGGACCTTTTTCCTAAACTATTTGATTTTTATTCAGGGGATCGAAAAACATATATTTCCGGTGAAATCTCGATATTAAATTTTTGGGTGGAGCGCTAGAGGAAGCAAAAATTAGGCAATACTACGGTTGATGCAAATCTTATTTCACTGTGGCAAAGTTAAGACTTTAAGGTCCTTCTCTTACATTCTGTGGTTAGACTGAGAATGATGTATGGGGGGGGGCGATAGATTAATAGAAAGAGAAAGATAGAGAAATAAAGAGAGAAAGATGCACACACACATACACACAATTTACACATACGTATCTAAAAAGAAAGCTATGAAAAATTAGTATCTGAAATTTTTAATAAATACAGAAGGTAATATTTTATTATCACTATTAGTACTAATAAATATCTATACAGAAAAATGTACTAAAAAGACTTGCGAATTATCTTAAGCCGCACATTTTATTTCTGAACGGCACAAGGGTGCTGCAATCCCATATGTAAATGAAAATATTTTCGAGATTCTCTGCAGGTTTTCAATTAGATCAGATGTTTATATCTCACATTCTAAATATTTTATAAAATATTCTTTTAATAGTTGGGTTAACCGAGCAGGATGTCTCGGGAGGTAACTTCTGTGACCCGCTTTCGGGAGATCCCGGCTTCAAATCCCAACCAATCTGACCAGGATTATTTCGCGGTTTCACTTGTCGCCAAGGTAAATACCGGATTGATATTTAATACCACAACGCAAGTTCCAACTTAAGCATAAAACAACAGTAAAAATAAAAATAGATGATACTAGCGAATGCTCTGCCATCTATCCACAGATAATGAAAGCAAATAGACTAGACGGTACCATAATGCCCTCTGCCGCACGTGTAGAATCCAATATACAATTGCCTAGTACTAAAGTTTCTGTAGATACGTGTCGTGACTGCCATCTGCCCGTCACAGAAGCAGGGAGCATTTGCCTAGCACCAAGGCCTCTGTGAACACGTGACCAAGTAAGATGATATGATACAGAGTGAGACTTAGAAAGCTGTCTGACACACACCAATTCACAAGGTAACTTTTAACAAATCTCTCGCGACATGACTACGTAGTTAGCGACGTAAAATAAATAGAAGAAAAAATCTGATGTGTTACACTCATATGACTTTCTCTACTCTTGTACAAACTATTTTTACAAACGCTTATTCTCCATCTACTTCAAGTTAATCGAGATAAACATTTCCAGACTCTATTGCTAATTTTCTTGTAGATGTAAGGCGAATATATATTTACAAGTGCAATATAGAAATACAGTAGCCTTTAAGCATAGACATTACTCTTAATAGCTGGTTGCTAGGTGCAGCACCATTCTCCATGCCACAGATTAATACTCCTTGCATATCCAAGACAAAAAATGATTAACGAATTCCCATTTGAGAAAATAAGTATTGAAAAATTTAAGGGAATAACAAGCAATATCTGGAAAATGGTTCACTCAACAAAAAAAATGTATATGACATAAATTGTGTATTTTAACGCGATCTACATTTTTTTGTGTAGTAAACTTTTGTCTATCTCTTATGGTTTACCAGTTATGCAAAAGTCGTTCACAATGAAGAATACGTTTGGAGACATTCCCAGAAAATTCAAGATATACATTTTATTTGTCATAAAAATATCTTAAACATATGATATTTTAATCAAAATCGTTAGAGCCATTTTTGAGAAAAATAAAATTTTCGAAAAATGTTCCATGTAAAGGGTAATCTGGGGTGGGGGGATTTTATTGAAAACCTTCGTGTCGCTCTCTGGAAGATACTGAAACTAAATACCAAGTTTGGTGTTTATCCGACTGTTCGTTTGTGAGTTATGCTGTTCACACACACACAGACACACATGTTTCCAAAAATGCTTTTTTTGGATTCAGGGGGTCTCAAAACATGTATTTCCGGTGAAATCTAGGTATCGAATTTTTGAGTGGAATACAATACTTCCCCTACTTAGAGAAAGTAGTAGAGAAAGTAAAAATAGTTGAGCAACAAAGTAATTAATATACGCCTATTCTTTTGAATACCTTCCAAACATTTTCTAAATATTATACTTATAAATACTGCATACATTCTGAGGTTAAGCTTGGAGTACGTAAGGGCCAGTTGTACGAACTCGCAGTAAACCCTGTTAGACCTTATTCCATGGTTAGGCACCAAATTGTGTTGTACGATGCCTATCAAGGGTATAACAACAGAATAACTTATTCAATGCTTTCAAGCGTCGATAACTCGTTATTCCGAGTATACAAAGAAAATGGTTGCTTGCCTGCTTGTTGGATATAAAAGACGAACTTCTTAATGTGTTTCTGAGAACCAAAAAGCTTAAGACAATACGTCGAATCCGACAAATGTACACGATGACAATGAGATTCAAATTGAGAAAGGATACCGCCCTGAGATGTTTTTATGGTTATTTAGAACATATGACAGTCAGATAGATACAAATAAGGCAAAATAAAGTTATTATTTAAAACACAATAACGACCTAGAATATTACCATAAGTTTTATGGGAACAGTGAAGTTAAATACTACTCAAGATAACCCTTAAATACAGTGCAATTCACTATTACGATGCGTAGCAAAGTAAAGAGTGAGGTTAAGTTATCGACAAAACAAAAACTGGTTACTTCAAAAGGCACAGAAAGATATTAAAAATGTAACATAGCTACATCCCTGCTGTATTCAGTAATTGGAAGTTACGTGTAAGGTGCTTGCAGGTATTTTGTATGACGTACTTTCAAAACTACACTTTTGTGCCCGAACACGCTTGGGAGAATTCTAATTATTTCACAGTACCTCAAACCGTCATTCAAATAAGAAATAATAACAGATTAGGAGCAAAACATTGATAAAACAATCCAAACTGTGAAGAAGTTAGTTTGTAGATGCTGTAGTTGTTTATTTATTTAGCTCCTCGTATGGACGCCAATTTGAAGAAGAATTGTTCTTTACGTTGTTTGCTGCTACGTATGAAAAGCCAATTTGAAGTAGTTTGTAGTGTAGTTCAACTGTTGGGGAGCCCAACTTGTAGTAGTTGCAATCGCACGTATAGTAAACAGTTCCCGGTAGCCTTCCCAAGTTTAAAAATAATATTAATTTTGTAATTAAACTGTTTCTTTAAGTATTAAATAATTATGTTTGCCTCGGCTGCGTCAGTATTATTGTTAGAGATATGGAAGTCTTGGCAGGGCGTGATGCGACAAGAATGTAGGCTTACGCAGATGTTAAGTTTTAATTCACTCCTTTTTATTAATCCTTGACACAAATTAAATAGCACTTCACTGATATCGAGAGCTGTGAGATTCTTTTATTTAATACTTGCACTTTTTAATACGTAAACTATTTTCATTTCACACGAATACGTATTTAATTTCTCGAGGATGCATCATGCATCTGGTTACTATCACTGTCTGCAGGCAACTGACTAGATTTCAACCATCTAAACTTGTAAATTTCTGTATTTCAAGTCTCTTAATTGCTAATCCTACTCCAATAGAATACTTGCATTTAACTATAAACCCCTCCGGTTGTTTATTGGCTATTTTTTTAAACTGTCTCAAAAATTTACATTATTGCTTACAAGAATCACAAGTAACATGTAAACTCTCAAACTCATTATTGCCTCAAGGTTACCTCATTGTTAGCAACTTTTAACTTATTATTCTCACATCTCCTACATTATTAAATTATGTAATATATTCACATAACATTATTACACATGGATATAATAGTATACAATAATATAAGCATATGCAATGACTGTTACATACATTTTACAAATTATTACATACACATATTGCTTCAAGGCGGGCTGTTATTGAATTTACATATTATATAATTTGACTGAAAAATATGTAATGTTAAAAATACTGCCTCAACTGCTATGAGGGCGATACTGAAAATCTTTATGTCTGTCAATTTTTATGAGTCAAATCCAAAACATTTTATATCAACAGTTAGACGTGTGAAACCTTTGTTGTCGATGGATTCCACATAAACTGATTCCCGATCAAAAACAACAAGGCATTCCAAGGCGGCAGTTCAAATTTAGTTTGGAATATCTGGTGATAAATCTTGGATATATTGTTATGATCCTGAAAAGAAAAGTCACTCGACCCAATGGGTCTTTCGAACATAACCTTAGCTTACAAAAGTCCGACAAATTCGCAGTGCTGGTAAGATGGTTGCTATGGTTTTTATTTTTTTAAACGGGACATATTACTACTATAGCATTAGAAAATAGATGTACCGCTACTGTAGATTGGTACACAAACGTCCACATGGAAAAATAATTTACATCATGACGACGCATCGTCGCATACAGAAAAACAAGTACTTGGATGCCCTAAAGATCAGCATCATGGACCCTCCACCATACAGCCCTGACCTTGCATCTTGTGATTTCTTGTTGTTTCCAAAAATTAAAGATAAAATGCGTGCAGTCGCTTTTTCATTATCAGAAAACATGACAAAATATGGTTTCTGAAGTGCCTCTAGAAGAGAGATATCATTGCTTTAAGGACAGGTTTCATCGAATGTAAAGATATACTGATGTTAAAGGAGAATATTTTGAAAAACAATAAAATCTTTTACATATTTTAAAACTAATCCTTGTTTGATTTTCTAAAACTTTTCAGTGTTGCCCTCGTTCACGAGTTTCAGTAAAACAAAGTTTGATTAATAAAGGTGGTCATGAATGTCTCAGTATAGCCAACATTAGAGTTAAATCTGCTAACAGTGGAAAAGCTATCTAAGGAACAGAAGTGACCCGTCGCCTCTATTATACTCTAGTTAGGGTATTTCGAATATAACTACTCCAAGATATATTGCGAGCCTGTACAACCGCCCTAAGAAAAACGTTAGTTATGCGAGGCTTAAGTGAATTCTATCAAGATGGCTGCTCTAAGAAAAGGAGACTCACCTCTGTGCCCTGCACCTTGAGCTTCATGTGGTCTTCTCGTGTTGTTTTGCCGTCTTTGCGTTTCTTCCAACAGTACCCGTCTCTACGGTATCGAACCTTCTTCCGACTGTACAGCAGCATAGACCCGCTCTTTGGTCTGCAACATAACAATATTAACACTCTTTAAAATACCTTAAACTCATCATGTGAAATGCGCATGCATATGAGCACTAAGTCGGTATAAAAGGAACGAGCGATGTGCTGCTAACATAAGCTCCTATTACAGCATGGTTTATCGTTATGCCGTGAAAGGCATTAATTTTAGGAGATTAGACAAATTGTAGCTAACAAACAAAACCTAACATAATTATTTTCTTGAAATGTTTTTGGATTCTTTTAAGTTTTCATTCATTCGCTGTTTAACATCATCTTATGTAGGACTTACACCCCCCAAGACTTACAGGCGGATCCCTGGGGTCAGACACTCTCATGGAGCAGACAGAATGTCCAAGATGGGTGATCATCCCGATGCCTGGTATGGGATGAAGGAAGTAGATGAAACGAAATGACGGCGATGGATGATAGGAAAGGTGATGATGGAGCAGTTGGTAGAATGAATGGCGGGGGAAACCGGAGAACCCGGAGAAAATCCGCCCAGACGCCGCTTTGTCCACCACAAATCCCACATACAGGTCCCTGGGATTGAACCCGGGCCGCCTCGGTGAGAGGCGAGCGGTCTAACCACTTGGCCCTTTTGAGTTCTCATTACGGAATACTAATGAAAATACCTGAATGCCCGCCTCTATGGTGTTGGGGTAGCTATCTGCCTCACATCGAGAGGTCCCGTGCTCGAATTTCGTTTACTCGGATAAAGTTTTCTCCGAGATTTCCCCTTATCCTGAATAGACGAATGTCAGGTAAGTTTAAGTTCTATGGACCTCGGGCTCATTTGAGCATCATTTTACCACTTCATTCATCGTCCGATATAACTTAATCAGTTAAAGGGCGCTAAACAAAACAAAAGATTCCACGAAGATGAGAATTTCCTTAAGTTTTTCAAAACCTCTCCGTTTAGATAAATTATGTGAGTGTTAAATTTACATATTTTTTAAGTAGCATGCTTAATTTTTATATCTCTGGAATTATTCTTACAGGAGTATATTTTTCTACTTCATGTTAAATTAAATTGTTTGAGAAATAGTTTCATTTCATATTCCGTTGTGACACAGGAGACTGAAGCAATAGCCATTCATCAAAAAGCGAGCCACTATATGCTTGCTTTGAAACCGCACCCTGCATGACCACGAGAAACAAAAGAATGGCGACTTAGCATTTAATAAAGGTATAAAGCATTTCAAAATTCAAACCAATAACAACGAATGTCCCAGAAATGGTTAATGGCACATAGATTTGATATAAACTATATGTTTTAATAAGATCTCCAATATTTGATTACTAAACTTTTGTCTATCATATGTAACACTTATTCAAAATAAAGAGGTCTTCACAGACTACTCGCAGAAAATTCAAGATATACATTTTATTAGTCATGCAGATGTTTTAAACATATGAGATTATAATCGTTAGAGCAATTTTCGAAGAAAATAAACGAACTCCATCTAAACGGTAGTTTAGGGTAGATGCTTTTCTTCACAATCTTCGTATCCCATCCAGGAAGATGCTGGACTTAAATACCATAATTGGTATTTATCCGACATTTAGCCTATGCTGTTCACACACATGCACGCACACGCACACACACTCACAAACACACACGGACATTTTTCTAAAATTTGTTTATTCAGAGGACCTCAAAACGTAAATTTCAAATGAATTCTCGATATCGAGTTTTTGGGTGGGAAATGGGTAAAGTAAAGAGAGGTATGAACCCATTTAAATTCCTTACTAACCATATACAAATAAGAGTAATTTACATTTAGTACAGTGAAAGTAAGAAATACCTACAAAAATGTTTTCTTTACCACTTTTTTTAATATTCTATTATGAAAACGTATGAGGAAAGTAGTATATTGGACACCTGTGTTGTCTGTATCCTCAACAAAATTAGCTTAAAATAAATGAAACTATTGCTAATTGTAAAAAAGTAACTTAACATGCTCCAAAGGTCATTTGCCTTGTTTTGGGAGGGGACATGTTTTACTAATGTTTTGTCAGGTCCATATGCCACTGCTACTGTTTCTAGATGACGCTTAAGTGGACAAAACGGCAAATGTTTGTTGTGCTGCATTCACATGACTTCTTCCACTCACTCTTCTACACACTATTCTTACAAAGCCTTATTCTTCTACTTCTGATAATACGGATAAACTTTCATTACACATTTCGTTGTAGGTATAGAGAGGATACAATGGGCCAAGGCGATAGACATATTTTTAAAAATCTGATGTGTTACATACACGTGACTTTTTCTACTCTCTACATCTCATTAATGAACATACAAATTATTCTTACAAAGGTTTATCTCCCTATCTACTTCATTTTAATCCAGATAAACGTTGCTGCATTAATAATAGCTACATTACACATTTCGTTATAGATACAAGGAGAACAGCGATAGTTAAAATGTTTAAGAACTGGACGCTACACACTGGCCTTAAAACTCTGTCCATAACATCGCAAGCAACAACTGATAATCCACAGAATTTGAAAATAATACCTAAGTGTTGAACAATACGAACCATTAATGACAGATATCTCGGAAATGGCTCATGCCACAAAAAACTTATTTGAAATAAATTATGTGTTTTAAAGAAACCTACATTTCTTGTGATCGCTTACCGTTTACCAGTTAGACAAGATTATACAAAATTCCTTTCGAATGAAGAGGACTTCAAAGGCTATTCCCAGAAAATTCGAGTTATACATTTTATTTGGCATGTAAATATCTTTAATATACCTATATTTTAATCAAAATCGTTACAGAAGTATTTAGAAAATCAAACATTTCTAAAAATCTTCCATGTAATGGGTAGTTTGGTAGTTTGAAAATCTTCATGTCGCATCTTTGGAAGATACTGAACCTAAATACCAAGTTTGGTGTTTATCCGAATTTTCGTTTTTGAGTTATGCTGTTCTTTTTCTGAAACTTTTTGATTGAGGGGGCCTCAAAACATATATTTTCGGTGAAATCCCGGCATCGAATTTTTGGGTGGAATGCATTACCTTCTCTATCCATCTACTACGTGCATGATAAAGTAAAAAGCCGGCTATGTGACGACTCTGTGACGGCTCTGAAACCCCATCCATGAAGAAGTACAACTATATGAAAATTCAAACCAATAACAAAGCATATCTCGGAAATGTTTAACGCCACAAAAATGTATTCGGCATAAATTGTGAGCTTTGACGAGATCTACATTTTTTGTGTGGCAAGGTTTTGACTATGTCTTACGATTTACCAGCTACAAAACTCAGAATGGAGAGGACTTCAGAGGCTATTTGCAGTACATTCAGGATATAAATTTTATTTTTTATGCAAATGCCTTAAATATATGATATTTTAATTAACATGAGAGTCATTTTGAGAAAATAAAAATAACGAAAGAAGAGGACTTCAGTGGGCTATTTGCAGTAAATTCAGATTATGCATCTTATTTGTTCACAAATTATTTTAATTAACGTCATGAGAGTCATTTATGAGAAAATAAAAAATAACTAAAAATGAATGAAGAGGAAATCAGAGGGCTATTTACAGTAAATTCAGATATAAATTCTATTTGTTACGCAACTATTTTAATTGTGATGTTTTAATTAACACCCTGAGAGTAACTTTTGAGAAAATAAAAAATAGCGAAAAAGTTAGATCTAAAGGGTAGTATAGGGTGGTAAGACTTCCTTTAAAATCTTCGTGTCGCATCTTTGGAAGACGCTGAACAAGTTTGATATTGAACCGAATTCTCGTTTTTGAATTATGCTGTTAACACAAACACGCGTGCGATTTTTTTTAATCAGGGAGCCTCTGTGTATTTCCGGTGAAATCTTTATATCATATTTTTGGATGGAATGAAATACTTCCTCTATTTACTATAGGTAAGAAGTACAGAAAATAAAAAGTGGACGTAACTTGCAGTTACCTCATCAGGATGCAACACCCGTGTTCAATTCATGAAGTAAACTGGTTGCTCCATTTATATGCCACCTTTAACATCTGCGGTCATATCGGTCGGTGGATTTTTACCTTAGAAACAATCACTCATCGGCAATGATGTTTACACTGGTGTTAACCTATGCGTTAGTATAACTTTTTGGCTATTACATTAAATTCACACACATATTCACACTTCCAGACTCTATGGAGAAGAGGGAATAATCGCGACTACAGAAAAATGTCCACCTCCAGCCGGAAATCGAACCCGGTGCCTCCGAATTTGGAGGTTAGCATGCTGACTACTAGACCACGGAGGCTGGCAAAATTGAGATACTTTTGTGTAATATTATTTTATTAGGTAGCCTCTCTGACGTAGAAGATCGTTTTTTGAATAAACCGACATTTTCTGAACAGGTGTTCAATTACTCAGTAGAGCTGATAAATAAATTGAGTTTTATTTATGGACGCTCTTTAGCTACTGTGGTTCTTAGGGTCCCATTCTGTGTTGGGCGTGAAAGACTGGTAATTTTGCTCAGAGGCCGCTTTATCAGGCTTGAGGTTCTTTTACGTGCCGCAAATCTATGACACGAGACCAGTGGCTTTACTTCCCTTCCGAAGGAAGCCATGCTAAGGATTTTTACGCTCGAAAAAATCCAACTCCCTCCACCGGGTTTGAACCCGCGACCTCGGGAACTAGACGCTAGCATGGTACCACGGAGGACGACAGTAGAGCTGATGTACAGCCGGATGCACGTGCCGATGCTTCTAGTTTCCTTTGTGTTTTTTTCCCTTTATTTAATGTTGGCAAAAACTCTTTATCATCCGTGTTTCTCACCAGCCCTGGATGAGCCAGTCCCTTATTGGTTACAAAGCAAGTCCGAGACACACAAGTCGTCCTCCGTGGTGTAGTGGTTACCATGCTAGCCTGTAGTTCCCAATGGCCGGTTGCAGGCTTGCGCCGGTGTAAAAAAGTCAAAGAAGGATGTGTTTTACAACCTCCATCTCTGCATATTTCTCTTGATGAAACGATGTTCCATTTCAAGGAAACTATGGTTTCGAGCAATACTTTAGAGGAAAACCAAATCCAGCAGGCATCAAGACATTTGTTTTCGTCAATCCTAATGGAGCCGTATGTGACTTTGTTGGTTACCAAGGCAGACAACTTTCCTGATGAGTCGCTTGTGCATCGCTTATGCAATGCATTTGTCTGCTACTCACAAGGTCCTTACAACCCGGTCATATAACTTATCACGACAGATTTTTCACTTCTATGAAGCTGGTAGACTTGTTTTTCGAAAAGGGATTTGGCTCGACTGGGACTATTAGAAAAACCGTATATCCAAAATTGTTCGACTTCGGCCAGATAAGGACCTACAGAATGAGAAAAGAGGAGCATCTGATATGCTTGTCAGAAACGATCAAAGGTTGTTGATAGTGAAATGGATGGACAATAAAAGTGTCTTCATGCTATCTTCTGTTCAAGGTATTGATCCCAGCGATGTATGCCAACGAGGGTTCAAGAAAGAAAGAAAATACTTGGATGTTCACAGATCAAGTATAGTATGGAACTATAACACCAATATGGGTGGGTTGATATGGCTGATCGGCTCAATTCATACTGTCTAATGCATGCCAGACCAAAGTATGGGCAACTACAGCTTTATGCCATTTATAGACATGGATAAGTAACACTTGGCTCCAATACAAAGAGGATCAGAAAAAAATCAATACCGCACCAAAGAAAATATTGCAGCTGAGAGCTTTCAAGATGATGCTTGGGCAACAGCTTCTGAACAGAAGTAAACCATATATCAAGAGGAATCCGAACCAGACTGTAATAAGAAGAAGGCTCAAAAAGAGGAACTTGAACCTGACCCACCTAAGAGGAGCAAGCCAATACCACTGCCACCTTCAGCATTGCCAAAAAAACAGAATATATGTCAGAATTAGTTGAAACGAAGACATTTCAAAGAGAATTGCGAACAGCTTTGAAGAGCTAGAAGTGTAATTTGTAAGGTTTTTCTATGTCTAAATGCACAACAAAACTGCTTTTCTGAGGTCCATGTAGTTAACCCCTAATTTGTAAAATTGTAATTTTTAGGTAAAGTAATAAAATTGCTGTTTTAAATGACATTACTTTAAAAATGCCTTTAGAGCACCAGGGCATGCAAAACATCATTAAGACTTTAAGACTGAGATTTCACAGAAAATACATGTTTTATGCCCCTGAATAAAACAAAAAGCATTTTTATAAAAGGTCCGTGTGCCTGTGAACAGCATAACTCAAAAACGAAAAGCTGGATAAATACTGAACTTTGTATTTAAGTTCAGTATCTTACAAGGATGGGACACGAGTATTTTCAAAAAATCCCCCTCCCCAGCTAGACTTTACACGGAACATTTTTCGAAAATTTACATTTTCTAAAAAAAAAGCTGTATCGATTTTGATTAAAATACCAAATATTAAAGATATTTACATGACAAATAAAATGTATATCTTGAATTTTTCAGGGAATAGCCTTTAAAGTCTTCTTCATTTGGAAGGAATTATGTATAATCTTGTATAACTAGTAAACATTAAGCAATAGACAAAAACGTACCACACAAGATATGTAGATCTCTTTAAAGCACACAATTTATTTCAAATAAGTTTTTTGTGGCATAAACCATTTCTGAGATATGGGTTATTAATGGTTCGAATTGTTCATTTCTCGGTCATTCTTTATCATTCTCGGTCATTCTTCATCATTCCTTCAACATTCAGTTGTTTCTCGCAACTCCATGGAAACAGTATGGAATTTTAAGATTAACATATAGCGTCCAGTTCTTAAACATTTGACTATCGCTGTTCTCTTTGTATTTATAACAAAGTGTGTAATGTAGCTATTTCTGCAAAGGTTTATTTGGATTAAAGGTAGTATATATAAAAAAATAATCTTTAGTAAGTATAGTTTGTATACTCACTAATAGTTGATGCAGGGTAGAGAAAGTCATGTGAATGCATTGCATCAGATTTTTTAGATCATTAAAAATAGTGACTGAGGTTGACCACATTGAAATCCATATTATTGTATACTATACTTGCATTCACGCCCAAATGCAAGCATAGGCATTTTTACTTTCTCTACTACGCATAGTAAGTAGGGGAAGTATTGTATTCCACCCAAAAATTCGATACCGAGATTTCACCGGAAATACATGTTTTGAGAACCCCTGAATCCAAAAAAAGCATTTTTGGAAACGTGTCCGTGTGTGTGACTGTGTGTCTGGAACAGCATAACTCAGAAACGAACTGTCGGATAAGCACCAAACTTGGTATTTAGGTTCAGTATCTTCCAGAGATGAGACACGAAGGTTTTCAAGAAAATCCCCCACCCCATACTACACTTTACATGGAACATTTTTCGAAAGCTTTAATTTTCTCAAAAATGGCTCTAACGATTTTGATTAAAATATCATATGTTTAAGATATTTTCATGACAAACGAAATGTATATATCGAATTTTCTGGGAATGTCTCCAAAAGTATTCTTCATTGTGAACGACTTTTCCATAACTGGTAAACTATAAGAGATAGACAAGGTTTTACTACACTAAAAATGTAGATCGCGTTAAAATACACAATTTATGTCATATACATTTCTTTTGTTGAGTGAACCATTTTCGAGATATTGCTTGTTATTCCCTTAAATTTTCCAATACTTGTCCTTTTTCTCAAATTTGTTATTCATTTTTACTTTCTCTACTACTATAGTAAGTAGGGGAAGTATTGCATTCCACCCAAAAATTCGATAGCGAGATTTCACCGGAAATACATGTTTTGAGACCCCCTGAATCCAAAAAAAGCATTTTTGGAAACATGTCCGTGTGTGTGTCTGAGTGTGTGTATGTCTGTGTGTGTGTCTGTGTGTCTGTGAACAGCATAGCTCAAAAACGAACAATCCGATAAACACCAAACTTGGTATCTAGGTTTAGTATCTTCCAAGGATGCGACACGAAGGTTTTCAAGAAAATCCCTCCACCCCAGAGTACCCTTTACATGGAACATTTTTCGAAAATTTTAATTTTCTAAAAAATGGCTCAAACGATTTTGATTAAAATATCATATGTTTAAGATATTGTCATGAGAAATGAAATGTATATCTCGAATTTTCTGGGAATGTCTCCAAAAATATTCTTCATTGTGAACGACTTTTGCATAACTGGTGAACCATAAGAGAGAGACAAAATTTTACTACACAAAAAATGTAGATCGCGTTAAAATACACAATTTATGTCATATACATTTTTGTTGTTGAGTGAACCGTTTTCGAGATATTGCTTGTTATTCCCTTAAATTTTCCAATACTTATACTTTTTCTCAAATTCGTTATTCATTTTTTTTATGTCCTGGACATGCAAAGAGAATGGAATGCACCGCATAGCAACCAGCGTTAAAATATCTGACTATCGCTTAAAACCTATCATATTCCCCTTGCATCTACAAGAAAATTACCAATAAGATTGACATCTCGATATCTCGATTAAAATGAAGCAAAAATAGATTGTACAAGAGTAGAGAAAGTCATGTGAGTGTAACACATCAGATTTTTATATGTCCTGGACATGCAAAGAGAATGAAATGCGCCACTTAGCAACCAGCGTTAAAATATTTGACTATCGCTTAAAACCTACCATATTCCCCTTGCATCTACAAGAAAATTACCATTAAGGTTGACATCACGATATCTCGATTAACATGAAGCATATGGAGAATAAGCGATTGCAAAAATAGTTTGTACAAGAGTAGAGAAAGTCATGTGAGTGTAACACATCAGATTTGTTTTGTATTTTTAATACAAATTTCCTCCATTTACTTTAAAACACTACAAAAATTATCTCGGAACTCAGGAGGCTATGGACGGAGGTCAAGCTTAGTGAGTGGTGAAAGGGGAGGAGAACGAAAACATTTCACCTGAGTGGTTGGAGGGCATTCTGTGTAACGATGGTCCACACTAGTCCTTAGACGAGCCCGTCTCGTATTGGTTTGATGTCAAATGTCTGCAACTCACACATCAACCTATGAGCAGAGATTTCAGGTGCAGGACCGAAGGAAACGGAGAAGCAAAGCAAACATTAAGTGGTGTGTTAGAACCAGATGAGGGGTGAGGGCTGAGAGTGGCAGAGGCGGTTTAACAATCCCTAACAATATAAACCACTGAGCATTATATCGGCACGATTCCGCGCACTGGAGTGTACTTATAGGAAGCTTAAAGATACGTACTATAATAACATGAAGATGAGTTTCAAATTGCGTGGAAAGCGTTAAGCATAGAACGAAAAGCGTAAAGTGGCAGAGTCGGCATCATACGGCGGATGTTGAAAAGGTCAGCACCCATCCGTTAATTTACTTCATTAATAACGCCTTTGCTTAATGACTAATCTAGAGGGCGGTAGGAAGCATAAGTAGCATAAGAGCTTCACCATGAAAAAATCTGATGTGTTACACTCACATGACTTTCTCTGCTCTTGTATAAACTATTTTTACAAACGCTTACTGTCCATATGCTTCATGTTAATCGAGATATCGAGATGTTAATCCTATTGCTAATTTTCTTGTAGATGCAAGGGGAATTGGCAGGCTTTAAGCGATAGTCAAATATTTTAAGAGCTGGTTGCTATGTGGAGTATTCCATTCTCTTTGCATTAGCAGGACAAAAAAAATGAATAACGAATTTGAGAAAAAAGTATAAGTATTGGAAAATTTAAGGGAATAACAAGCAATATCTCGAAAATGGTTCAATCAACAAAAAAATGTATATGACATAAATTGTGTATTTTAACGCGATCTACATTTTTGTGTAGTAAAATTTTGTCTATCTCTTATAGTTTACCAGTTATGCAAAAGTCGTTCACAGTGAAGAATACTTTTGGAGACATTCCCAGAAAATTCGAGATATACATTTCATTTGTGCTGAAAATATCTTAAACATATAATATTTTAATCAAAATCGTTAGAGTCATTTTTGAGAAAATTAAAATTTTCGAAAAATGTTCCATGTAAAAGGTAATCTGGGGTGGTGGGATTTTCTTGAAAACCTTTGTGTCGCATCTCTGGAAGATACTGAACCTAAATACCAAGTTTGGTGTTTATCCGACTGTTCGTTTCTGAGTTATGCTGTTCACAGACACACAAACGGACATGTTTCCAAAAATGCTTTTTTTTTGCATTTAGGGGGCCTCAAAACATATATTTCCGGTGAAATCTCGGTATCGAATTTTTGGGTGGAATACAATACTTCCCCTACTTACTATACGTAGTAGAGAAAGTAAAAAAGTACAAGCGACGCCAATACGGAGAGAAAGAGAGCGAAAAACACACAGATATTTAAAACAGAAGAGGAGAGCCTGAATGCCTTAGGGCGAAACAGTCTGAAAACATACAAAAGGTTTAAAATAAAACAGTTGAGGAAAAAGAAGCAAAGTAAAGAGGGGGTTGAAAGAAAGTGACCATTATAGTGAGTTAGCGCGGAGTTAGCGAAGGAAAGAAAAAAGAGTTGTTAGTGGTACAGCACTCTGCAACTTCGTATCGACCAGTGCTACGCAACTTGTACTTGCTTGGACCTTGGTTCGATCGCAGCTCTTTAACTAAGTTTTCCTTGTCTTAATGTTCTTTGTGTCGTTGCTGAAAAATGTTTATGAACTATACACTGTTTTGAAACAAAAAGTTCTCATTATGAGTTTAAGAGTTTTAAATCAACCTCGATTTGCACAAGGGGATGAAGTTTCCCCGCATTGCTCCGCATTCAGCTGATAAGAGATTATGCGGAATATGAAGGAGCAATTCATCTATGCTCCATTTACATAGAAATGTCACTTTTATAGAAAACCAACTGTTTTACCCGGCATTGGACGGGTGTATCCTATAAGTAAGGATTGGTTTTTGAAAGCTGTGAGTAACCTACAATTCTTATTCGTATCTACACTTAAGTGTTCAAATTTTGTCCAAATGGTGAAAGGGTCAAATTTCTACATAAGGGGATGCAAATATGAATAGGGATTTTTATTTTTTAAGTTTTCAGGTATCCTATAATTTTCGCTGAATCCTACAGCTCTAGTACACGGATTAGGATTGTTCAGACGGAGGGTCCTCCGGTCACTAGAACACAATACCACACGTAGGCCATAGTAGGCCCTTTGTGTATCCAACGTGACCGCTGGAGGAACAGATAAAGGGGAGGCCCAAAGTAGGACCAAATCCGGATGACGATGAGCGCAATTGGTATCTAACGATTCCAGAATGACACCAATCCTGAAGCTGGCGCGAGCCTGCCTGCACCGTCTCGGGATGAACGAGCCCCCCAAGGAAGGGGCACTAGCCGGTCTTCCAAGCGCCAGAGAGAAATTTTTACAACACAAAATGCCACCATCCCCCGCCGCAAATGACCAATTGCCGTAGCCCGGGCCTACAACCCTAAAACATATTAATGAAGATGAAATAGAAGAAAGGATGATGGGGAGAGGATATGATGGACAGGAAATTCGGGCGGAAGAGGAACTACCCCAGCTTTCGCCTACCGACCCGAAAACCCCTAGGTATGGATGTCCGGCTCGATGGGAACCGAACCCGGATCTCCCGAATGTGAGCTTCACTCGCTACCGGTAGCCATGTCACTCGGCATAAGAAGTGAGAGTTTGTGTAGTTCTGATAGTCATTCTCTTTTTAAGGTAAACTAATTTAGCTCTGGAATTGTGTGAACTTGATAATCACTGAAATGTGAAGCTTTATGGAGAATCTGTCCTTCGAAACATGGATTTTTAAGCAGCGAACCTTCTAATCAGTAAACTTTAGTAGTGCTTTGGCATACAGAACTGCATAGTTTTCACCATATTTATTGAAAAAAGTCAATTATATTTAAATTCATCGGCTGTGTACTTTCTCCAGTTCCAATCACTCATGGAGTCGATTTCAACAGATAGAAAATCAATGTTCTACGCAATCCAGAACAAGGAAGAGTAATTCCACAAGGCGTCTACAACACAATCAGACAATAATGGACCATAAGTTACTCTTCGCTATCCATTTATCGACAGATACTTTTGACTATATTAGCTCGCAAAGTAGGCAGCAAGCAAGAACAGAATGCAACACAATTTAAGAGAAGAAAGAAAAAAAAGAGGAGGCAAGAAGATGAGCGAATTCTTCTGACGGAAACTTCTCAACCCAATCAGCGCTGTCGAGTTTTGCTGGCAATCGTATTTTCCATACAGGCTTCTCTATAGGGAGGCATTTTATTAGACAGTACCTACTTGGCTTTGCGGTAAGGATTCGAATTTCATTTCTTACATTCCAGTCACGCACAAGCATATAGTTCGTATCCATTCCTATGCACAGTGGGTTGCAAAGCTGTTAATATGCAAACTGAAGTTAAAGAATTAATGCCTATTGCATAGTTCTGTTCTCTCCCATTCAGCCCTGAACCATGTTCGGCATCGTATGGGTTAAATATGAAACGTTGAGTTGGAATTTAAAATCTGATGTGTTGCATTCCTATGAGTTTACTGTGCTACATACTATTCTTATAAGAGTTTGTTCTTCCATCTAAGTGCTTCTTATTAATCGAGATAAGCTTTGATGGCACATTTACATACTTCGTAGTATGTATAAGAAGAATACAGTAGGCTAAAGCGATAGTCATATTTTGAAAAAGCATGTTGCTATAAAATGGTTTTGAAATTTTGTACTCTGCATGACCACGAGGGAAAAAAAAACGAATAACAAATTTCACTCGAAAAAAAGCATAAGTATTTGATAATTCGGACCAATAACACAAAATATCTCGTAAATGGCTAAAACAAAAACAAAAACAAAAACCAACCAAAAAATTGAAATAATTCTGTGCTTTCACGAGATCTACAATGTTTGTGTAATAAGATTTAGTTTATCATTTATAATTTACCCATTATAGAAAAGACATTTAGAATTAAGAGGAAAACACAGGCTATTCACAGAAAATTCCAGATATAAATTTAATTTGTCATGCATCTATCTTAAACATGACAGTTGAAAGGTACAATCAGACTGAAAAATGCAATATCATAGTCGGGATTTGAACTACGGATCTTCTGGTTTCCGTGCGGGTGCTCCAACCAATTGAGTACTATGGCAACATGCCGGTATGACAGTAATTCATTCCCCAACTGACTTGATTTTTCCCGATAAACCACAAGAAGATCTCAAATCATTAACGAGATAACTTACCCCAATGGCGACTTACAATGTCGTAAGTACTTTAAGTCCCGGGCTTTATAGGTAGCCTCTATTAGGTCAATAAATAGTTAATTATTTTTCTCATTCTGATTCTACCTTTCAACCTTTGTCTTGCACACGGCCTTGTGTGAAAGAACAATTGCAGTGAATTGTGGAGAAAATTTTTGAACAAGCCAACAATTAAACTGTTACCATAGCATCAAAACCTTTCATATAAAACAAATGAAATTTTTCATTCAATTAAATAAGATAACTAACTCTCAGAAAAATTCTGATGTGATACATTTACATGACTTTTTCTAACCCTTATCTTTATTTGGGTATACAAACTATCCTTATTAAAGCTTACTTTTCTACCTATTACCTATATTTTAATCCAAATAAACATTTGCAGAAATAGCAACATTACACATTTCATTATAGATGCAAAGAGAACAGTGGTAGTCAAATGTTTTAAGAACTGGACGCTATATACTGACCTTAAAATTTCATACCGTTTTCCATGCAACCGCGAGAAACAACTGAATGATGACAGGACTTTAAAACAATGTCCAGGTAATGAAAAACTTGAAATTAATAACGGTTATCTCAGAAATGGCTTACACCATTAAAAACATACCTAAAATAAAATATGTGTTTTAAAGAGAACCACATTTTTTGTGTACTATGTTTTCGTCTATCGCTTAACGTTTACCAGTTATACAAGATTATGAAAAATTCCTTCCGAATTAAGAGGACTTCACAGCTAATACCAGAAAATTCTAGATATACATTTTATTTATCATTTAAATATCTTTAATATATTGTATTTTAATCAAAATAGTAGAGCGGTTTTTTAGAAAATACAAACTTTAGAGAAATGCTCCATGTAAAGGGTAGTTGGGGGTGGGATATTTTCTTGAAAATCTTCGTGTCTCATTCTTGGAAGATAATGAACTTAAATACCAAGTTTGGTACTTATCCGACTTTTTGTTTTTGAGTTATGCTTTTCACAGACACATTCGTAAACACACGCACATGGATCAGTTTCCAAAAATGCTTTATTTGGATTCAGGGGGTCTCAAAACATGTATTTCGGTGAAATTTCGATATAGAATTTTTGGGTGGAATGTACGTGAAAAACGATGATGCCATTTAAAATTTCTCTCTATTACGCACCCCTGTACAGTATTAGCCGAAAATGTATTTTTTTATATAAATTTTCCTTTTAAAATATTAAATGTCACCTATCCGAAATTTTTTTAGAACATTAATTGCAGTTTTATTTGGGTTAATCCTTAATTAAGAAAGACCTGTGTTTTCATTCTGTGGGGATTTTGTAAATAGCAACGCTAATTATAAACGCAAGGCTGATAAAACTTTTTTTAATTTATTTATTTTAGGTTGCATGAACAATGAAACCATGAGCGACCTGCAAAATACATATAACATTACATTGTCTTTCAGTAAAAGTAATGGAAATAACAAATGAACATAACCTTTAAAGTTTTGTTATGTATTAACGAGTGATATATTTCGACGTTTTAACTTTAGTGTCCAATTATAAAATCTCTTTGTCGAAGATTAAGACTATTAGCTTATTCATACATGAAGATGTTGGGTGTATATATTAAATTTTGTAGCAATCCGTTCGTTCTTGAAGTGTAAAGCACTTATTACACACATACACACCTCAAGGTAGTTGCTTCGCCAAATACAAATAAAAAACGTATAGTAAAATATACTAAATACCTTTTCTGAATTAATTAATTCACTCAAATTTTATGAACTCCAATAAACCATATAAGTGCATAAATACATACAGGGTGTAACAAAAATGTACGGAACAAATTGCAGGATACATTCCTCATACGTAGACAAAGAAAATATGTGGTCTGGAAACGCTTTGTTACCATGCTACAACTCATTTTCTCCAACTCATTAACCATGGGAAACACACAAGAATAGAACGTACCAGCATACCACATGCAACTCTTTCTCACAGATGTCCCATATATCCTCCGTGAGCATTGATAAATGCATCAACCCGCAGTCGTAGTGAATCCCGGATGCGCTGATGTATCTATGGAGTATTGCATATGGTTTCGCAGCCTTCCATAATACAGGTACGGAGACTCTGAACATCTGGTACTGGGGTTCGATGTACAAGAGCTTTCAAATGCCCCCACAAATAAAAGTCCAGTGGGTTTAGATCAGAGGAGCGTGGAGACCATGCAATTGGTTCACCTCTACCTATTCATTTGTCACCTAATCTGTTATTTAGAAGCCGACGGACATTGACACTAAAATGAGGAGGTGCTCCACCGTGCATGATGTACATGTTTTGTCGCACAGCTAAAGGCACATTTGCTAACAGATCAGGTAGAACATTCTCTACGAAATTATGGTAACTTTGTCCGTTGAGCCTGGGTGGAAGAACGTGAGGCCTTACCAAACAGTCACCAACAATGGCGGCCCAAACATTGATAGAAAATCTTTGTTGATGACTTGCTTCAACAGTTGCGTGAGGATTGACGTCAGCCCATACATGCCGATTGTGATCATTTACAATTTGATCTCGTTGAAACGACACCTCATCTGTGAAGAGCACCGATGCACTAAAATTAGGGTTCACACTTTGTTGCATAAACCATTCGCAGAAGCGTACCCGTGCAGGAAAATCAGCTGTTGATAGTGCCTCCACACGCTATAAATGGTATGGATACAGCCGGACCTCGTGTATCTCTCGCCAGACAGTCCTGTGGCCAACATTCATTGTTGCAGCGACTTGTCTTGTACTGACACTAATGTCGTCGTCAACTGCCTGAAGAATTGCCGCCTCTTGTTGCGGTGTCCTCGTCCTTCTAGGCCTCTCCGGTCGCGAGTATCAAGCTGAAATGCCCCATGTTCCCTAAGACGACGATCAATGGCTTCAAACGTTTTCCTGTCGGGGCACTTTTGTCCTGGAAATCTCTCCCGGTACAAACGTTGAGCGCAAGTGCCATTGCCGTCTGCTAATCCATACATCAAATGGGCATCTGCCATCTCTGCATTTGTGTACACTGCCATTGCACGAGCCAAGTCTCTTATCAATTCTACTAGTACGTAGTTACCCGTGTGCTTGCCAATGTCTTACTGCTCACTGGAACAGTTGATGTTACCTGCAAACAAGCAATGATGTAAGTCGCATGGCAACAGGGGCATGTAAAACAAAGCACTGGCGGTGCACCTACGATAATTAAAACGTAAGCAGACGTAACCATGGTTCCCCATGATTCTAACGTTCTGTTCGTGTGTGTTTCCCATGATTAATGAGTTGGAGAAAATGAGTTGTAACATGGAAACACAGCGTTTCCAGACCCATGTTTATATAACATAATTTCTTGGTCTGCGTGTGAGGAATGTGTTCTGCAATTTGCGGCGTACATTTTTGTTACACCATGTATATTTTACAGCATACAAATTCAAATTGTAGAAATTGTTGTTTAAATCTAAAACCAATGGTTGCAGAAAATGAAATGATGATTAGGATGAAAAAATTATTAGTAATTAAATAGGAAAATTACTTTTTTAGTATGTGATCCTTGATATGTACTTTCTCGTACTACATCTCGTCATCATTGGATGATAATTAAAGTTCCTAGTAATATTAGTTTTTCATTTAAATTAAACGTTTTGTCTCAGATGTCTTAAAAAAACTGGTAACCTTTGTCAGAAGTAAATTTCATGATAAATCAAAGCGGAAACATCTAATATTATCCCAATAGTCGATATACTGTGAAAAAGTAATATGTTTTCAAACTTTATATAACTGTGTGTTATTAGTTTGTATTAACGCTATCTCTGTGCTTATGTGCATAAAAGCATGTATATAATTAGACCAATATTTTTAACAAGGTCGTTTTTGTTTTGGGTTCAACATCGGTTATTTATCGAAAATTGAAATACTGAAATTATATTACAATTATATATATTATTATCATAACTATTATTAATGCTTCAGCGACCAAAGAAATAAACTCCCCAAAAGCGACAGAGCTTTACGGGGGATAAAGTAATACATGCGCAAGCCTTGTGTTTTCTGTTAAGCAATGGCTCTTATGCAGCATTACAAATTAACCTCGGGGTGGAGATCGTTTCAGAATGAGCCCGCTCAGACAGAGTTCTACTACAGGTATTCACAACGCTAGGCCTCCAGGATAATCTGTAGATGGGAAACTCATTTTGAGGAGCTAAGCACACCCTCGGCCTAATAAAACCCAACTACAGCTCGAGGGGCAATGGAAGTCAATAACCACATGACCCACGTTAACATCGACTTAATATTAAACCATATGCAATGTTACTGAGTATTCCTACGCGCTTTAAATTCTCTCTGAATCGTGCTTCCCAATCTCAAGCTGGGTACAAAGATAACTATTATTTAAATTCATATACTATTTGAATTAATTGTTGGACAAGGTTGGAAAGAAAAATTCAATGCCACAGCCGGGATTTGAACCACGGACCTCCACTCGGTTGCTCTAACCACTGAGCTACCGTGGCAACATGCCGGCACGACATTAAATTCACCAACTGATTAGCATTTTTCCCGGTTAACAACAAGGAGATCTCAAATTGTATTGAGATAATACACCCCAATGGCGACTTACAATGTTGTAAGTACTTTAAGTCCCGGGCTTCATAGGCTTCCGGGACTTCATAGGCACTGGTAGCTCAGTGGACGGAAACCGGGAGATCCGTGGTTCAAATCCCGGTTATGCCATTGAATTTTTCAGTCATCTGATTCTAGCTTTCCTATACTATTGTTAGTAAATCTACACATGCATGCAGTCTTTAAATTATAGAAAGTTGCGGGTGTAATATTTATCGATTCGTTAACTACTGCTTGTTTTAACATATAATTGAATCAACAGTTAGTTCCTTTGAGAAAAGTTGTATCGGCACCGTGGCCGAGTGGTTAGACCGCTCGCTCTCACCGAGGCG
The DNA here is from genome assembly GCA_030765065.1 of Deroplatys truncata. NCBI lineage: Eukaryota > Metazoa > Arthropoda > Insecta > Mantodea > Mantidae > Deroplatys > Deroplatys truncata. Next base: position 209,909,747 of record CM060978.1, on the reverse strand, counting down.
GCCCGGGTTCAATCCCAGGGACCCGCATGTGGGATTTGTGGTGGACAAAGCGGCGTCTGCGCTGGTTTTCTCCGGGTTCTCTGGTTTCACCCGACACTCATTCCACCAACTGCTCCATCATCACCTTTCCTTTCATCATTTCGTTTCATCAGCCATTCGGGATATTCTGTCTGATCCATGAGTGTCTGTTCCTCGACGGGCCTCTGACCTCTGTAAGTCCTACATAAGAGGAGGTTAAACAGAGAAAGAAGAAGAAGAAAAAAGCTGTACTGCAGAGTCCTGGAAACCAGTGGTCGGACAAGTGCACGCAGAGAGCATATGAATATGGGAGTACATTAATGGTTTTATTTCATTGTGCCGAATGTTTCCGAGAATGCACGAGGTACGAACATGCGGCCATGCGAGCACTCGGTTTAATGTTGAGCCATAGGTCTTATAAATATATTGTTTATAGAAACATATTGTTGCAAAACCCGGGCAGATTTCTTGTTGTAGAGCCAGTTCTTGGCATAGGAAATACTTTTGATAATACGAAAAGCCGAATGTTAACACGGAATTGAGTTTTTCTCTTCATTTTTTTCTTGCCCAAACACACAACTGACCCACTGTACGTAACCATAGTCACAAAATTGTGTAATTATTAATAGTTTAAACATATTCTGTTATTCTTTCATTTCCATTTGATGTGAACTTCAAGAGAAAATGCATGTCCTTTAGCCCAGCCTGCGTATCACTATGCATTGCTTATGTAATTGACAATTTTAATTTACTGATAAAATGCTATGATCATTATCATTACAACTCATATTGCGTTGGTAAGGAATAATTGTGCATGTGTTGCAAAAGAATACGAGTGGAAAATACAATAGGAAAGCAACACCAGTTTTAATATCCGTTTTTCTTCTTTTAATGATTTTCTTTACCATGACAAGCTGTATTAAGGGTAATGTCTGTCAAAATAATGACTGGATGAATAAGTAATATCTAAGCATGAAATTGTAGTTAAAACAACAGTGACTGTAGTTTATTATTATTATTAATCTGTTTATTTTACGTAGCTTTAACTACAGGCTCATATCGCGACGGATCTGTTAGTGGATAACCCATAGATCGAGGTGTGGCGGACAGTTAACCTTCTAGGTCTCATCCCTGTAACCATGCCATCTTGCTTCGTCACGTGTCCACAGAGACCGTGGCGCATAACCGTGGATCTTCTGCTTCGTGCCGTGCAGATGGCATTAAGGTGCCCTCCAGTCTACCTGCTTGCATTGTCTGCGGATAGATGGCCCAGCATTCGTTATTACCACCTATTTTTAATTTTTACTATTGTTTTAGACTTAAGATGGAACTTTGGGTGGTAGTATTAAATATCCAATCCGGTATTTACCTTAGTGGCTGAGGGAAACCACGAAAAAACCTCAAATCAGATTGGCCGGCCCACGAATTTGAACCCCGGACCTCTCAAATGTGGGCTACAGACGTTACCGCCTGAGCCATCCCACTCGGTTTTCTTCGTTCTGTAAATTTAATTCTCTGCGAATTCCCCATTAACCTATTACATAAAGGGCATTTCTCTGAAATTTATTTTTGTTCCCTAAAAAGTGTGTAATATTATCAGTCCATTGTGACGCTCTAATATTATCACATTCGAAAGTTTTATGCTGAGGTTATTCTCAGTTCACCCGCATTTTTCGTTTTATCCAAATCCTATGGTACTCCTTAAAGTACAGGCAACTTTGAAACTGCGTAACTTAAAGTATGAATTTCTATAAAGGGTACTGGTGCGCCGCTGTATGTACTATTCCAACTTACGAAGCTTCCAAGACTGATTTGACAGTGTCTGCTGAGTTATGTGGCCACTCAATTGTATGGTTCTACCGTTTACTAACGGACAAAGACGAGGGGGTAAAAGTTTACTTGTGACGTCATAACGAGCATTCAATTCAGATAAATGATTTGCTAAATCCGTTATTTTAAGCGATTTCAATATACAAATCACATAAGTATCGAGTAATTACATAAGGATTAGTTGCAATTAACTTTACTACAGAATTAATGTGTTAACTTTGTTCGAGAAGCAGCTTTACACCTTTACTAAATTTGCATTTCACAATTGGAAATTCCTGAAATCAGAAGTATGCAGCATGGCAGGCGGTGGATAATCTGAAATGCTTTGGAAAATTTAAGTATTATAATGCAGTCCGGAAAGTATTTGTGGCAGCTAAATTCAGGTAGTGGAAATTGCCATTGCTAATGTGCACGAAGAAAAATAGTAATTTATGCAGCAGGTGGGTAATCTTGAAGCCCGCATGAGTGAATGTCTGTCGTCCATGTGACAATTTTCACGAGTGTTATATTAAGATTTTCTACAAGTTGGATACATTTTATGCAATCTTGGCATTATAAACTGTAGGAAATAAATAATAAAATAATTTGGTATACATAGCTGACATAAGTGGGAGCGACTTCATATGTTCATAAATGAGACGTCAGCTTCTCTCCCTGCATTTCATTTGTTACTACCTGGCGTGTTGAAGCGATAACCAAGACAACCACTTGCATGCATTACTTCCTGGGAGAAAAATGAGCAGGTGTAGGGACTGTGATGTAACCTTTTACTAGCACAGCATGGTAAGTAAATTAAGATCTTATTATTATTCTATGTTTTTTAGTGTACAGAGGCTTTTGCGTCTTCGTTGTTCAGAGAAAAAGGTATCACAAAATGGCTTCATCTTCTCTCTATTAAGGCAAGGCAGCTTGGAATGCTGATATTACGTCGTTGCTATAGGAAACACGTCATTGCTGTATTAGCATGTGTGCCACAATAAGCCAATTATGCCCGATATTAAATACAGTGACAACCTGCCTATTAGAATACGATATGAGCGTTTTCAAAATTTTTCATTTTATTAATTTTATAAGTACCGTTTTATCGATTTTTCCACATTTTCATGTGTGTTTAAAATACTTTTGTAGCATTTAATATAGCAATGTTTATATTATCCCCGATAATGTTTAAACTGATTGAGGAATAAATCCCTTAAACTGAGACGTTAATGAGGAATTTCAGTAAAAATGTTGATAATTCCCGACTTTGATACTGTTTTAATCCACCAGATAAAAAGTCCATTGCATTTGCTGTGGTAAATGCATGTAAAATAATGTTATAAACATCACAAGCAAACATGTTGAAAAATCGGTGCAATTTTATAAAAAAACATTAAGCCAATAAAATAAAAAAAACCTTGAGAAATGCTAGAATATGTAAAATGCAATATCGTTTGTTTTTTCTGCAAATTAAGAAGCAGAATAAAATAATTTATTGACTCAAAGAACAAAAGATAGGGCTTCTTGCTTGAGAAAGTTGCCACGTGATAAAACTTACTATATCAACACATCGTATATAAAATTGAAATAATTTAATTTTATAAAATATATTTCATGAACTTATACAAATTCATATAAACACCCACGCAGAATTTTCTTTCCTTAATTTGGCTGCTAGAATTATTTAAAGTGGAGATGAACATTTTTGGAGTCACTGTACGTGTTTACATATTCAACTAAAAAATAAATCTTGTGTGTTGCAACCACACATTGTTCTTCACATTATTCATACAAAAGCTTATTCTTCTATCTACTTCATGTTAATCAAAATAAACTTTCAGTTCATATTTACACATTTCATAGTAGGATAAGGAAGGTAAAGCATAGTCAGATTTTTAAACAGTGTGCTTCTAAGTGCTGGCTTTGAAATTCCCTGCTCTTTGTATGGCAACAGAGAGGAAAAAAAACAATGAGGACTTTCCAGTTGAGAAAAGTTTAAGTATTAAAATTTCAAAGCAATAACAAGGAAACTCTCGGAAATGGCTATCTCTACCAAATATATATGACATAAATTGTGTGCTTTAAAGATATATAATTTTTTATAAAGTAAGATTTTGTCTATCTCTTGCGGTTTACCAATTATATCTATAAAAGTCATTCAGAATGAAGAGAATTTCAGAGGCTATTCCCAGAAAATTCAAGATCTAAGTACGTCTCATTTGTTATGTAATAAAGGGTAGTTAAATTATATTCGAACCCACTCGCGGCCTCCCTCTACTTAGCGAGACAGCCGGTAGTCACCGGGGAAATTACGTCAGCAGAGGCGGACTAAAATCCTTACCTTATAATAGATGCTGGAAATGTTGACCTTCTAAACATGCAGCATATCTAGTGTAAATATTCTCGCTCACTCTCCGAAGCTCAGCAGCAGGAATTCTTGTGATTTCTTGCACAATGTTTTCTCTAAGTTCCTGTAGTGTGCGAGGATTGGAACGATACACTTTGTCTTTTAAAGAACCCCATAAATAAAATTCACATCTCGTTAGGTCAGGAGAATGAGGGGGGCACAAATCAACACTAATTATTCTGTCATCAAACACCTCTTATTGCATGTAATGATTCGGCACCATATGCGCTGTTGCAGAATGTTGCTGGAACCAACCATACGATTTCTCTTCATCTGTCAAGCGATTGCAAAATGAATATTTACACGAGATATGCTGCCTGTTTGAGAGCAGATGGTCAACATTTCCAGCATCTATTATAAGGTATGGATTTTAGTCCGCCTCTACCAGCGTAATTTCCCTGCCGGCTGTCTCGTGTAGTAGAGAGAGGCCGCGAGTGGGTTCAAATGTAATTAAACTACCCTTTAGCTTAAACATGCGGTATTTTAATAGCAATTGTTAGAGCTATTTTTAAGGAAATAAAAATTTCCTAAACATGTTCTATGTAAAAGGTAGTTTTGGGGTGGGGAGGCTTTCTTGAAAATCTTAGTGTCGCCTCCTTGAAAAATTATGAGCTTAAATGCCAAGTTTTGTATTTACGCGACTTTTCGTTTTTGGCTTATACTGCTCATAGACACACAGACACACACGTGCGCACATGCACGGACTCCTAATTAACTAATTAATTTTTTAATCAGGTATCCTCAAAATGAAGATTTCCTTGAAATCCCTGTATGGCATTTTTGGATGGAATGTACTATACCTAAGTAGAAGAGAAAGTAAAAACGAGGTACATCTAAAAGGTTTGAAATTTTCAGAAGCACGTTTACGTAACCCCTCCTTTCTTCTACGCTTTTGAGGAAACAAATGTTCTCCTCTATTTTATTAACACTCTGAACAGTTATGTAACAGTAACAGCATATTTTTAATCTATATATAAAAATAAACTAGCATTAAAAGAGTTCCTAGATAATAGGCCACGATAAAATCACCTTCTTGTGATACCTTGTCTTTCTTAAGCCTTTGGTCACGCATGCCACTTATCGGCAATGACTTGTGATATACCGCCAGACCTGCTTTAAGTTATTATAATACACGCACATACTTCTAATGCAGTGTAAGAACATTAAGGCCACATGAAGTTAAATGGTACTCTGATAGTATGTTGAGTGATTGCCTTTCTATGACGAAATGCTAGGAGAATAAAATGAGTTGGTTGACGTCCATCATGCCTCTTAAACCCTCCTGAGTGTTGGAAACCTTAAATGCCAGTGCATTGCTGCCAGCTTCTGGCGTTTCTGTACCTCTAGGGAAAAAACATGGAAGCAGCTATAAATCCAAAGGCTTCTGTAACGCATCGATGTCGATTCTATACGGACATAGGGTATATAACGGAGTGGAACACCTCGCGAACTCCGACCTACGGGAGCTCTATTGCGGCTACCAGCCTCCAGAAGGAAGGCATTAAGTGAAGGAACCTCAGGAGGCTAAAGGCCGCAGGTAGACAGGCCACAAAGACGCGCGGAAGTCTCAAAATTCATAGCGCGAAGATAGATCCCGCTATTGGAGCTATCCAGAGAGGGCGGTGAACACCTATTCAACCAAGCAGCCGTCCAGTGTCCACGGGGTATACTTTTCCTTGGACCAAGCATTGGCGCCACCTGTCCAGCACCGCCATGGGTAGGTCACGAAACCTAGCAGCACACCTCTAAAGATGAGAAGGAAACGGAATGAGAGGGAAATTAGGGAGAGGAAATCGTGGTAGATGAAAAACCACCTAAACATTTGCCTACCGACAGGGAAAACCACGAAAAACCCAACTTCAGAGTAGGCGGTTTACGGGAATCGAAACAAGGACTCCCGAATGCAAGTCTCACACATTACTGCGCAGCCACCTCAATTAAAAAAAATATATATAGAAGTTGACAGACATCCCGTTCTAGTTCTTGTGGTTGCGGTTCAAACCCGCGGAGTTCAATGGATTGTTTGGGCGTAAAAATCCTTAACATGACTTCCTTCGTAGGTAAGTAAAGCCGCTGGTCCCATGTCGTAGATTTATGGCACGTAAAAGAACCTCAAGCCTGATAAAGAGGCCTCTGCAAAATTCCCAGTCTTTCACGCCCAGTATAGAATGGGACGCGAAGAACCATAGCAGTTAAAGAGCGTCCATAAATAAAACTCAATTAAATTATATTCCATGTAAGTAAAGTACCTACTCGCTAGATACCTGTAATGCTATTTTAATAAATATGCTGTTTTCTAGTCTTATATCATCACTATCATTATTGAAGAATAGCTGTATTATACCAGGGACAGTGAGAAGGGACTCGCGAGCCATTGGATTCTTCGGGGTAGGAGTCTCCCAGTGTTCTTTAGGAAAGAGCGATCTGATTATTATTTTTATTATTATCATCGTCATCATCATTATCATCACCATGGTGCTGCGCCGAGGATCATAGCGCTGTTCCTTGTCAGGGAATGCTCATGCACCTAAGCCCACGCATGTGGGTGCATTTTTCATCCCATGTGCCCAATCAGCATCATGAGGAATTTGATGAATAAGATTAAGCAGTGATCGGTGGATCTACTAAAACAATATTCCGGTAGGGGAAAGCATGGTGCTGACCACATCATCTACCCATATTGGTTAGATGATCCTTCACATCCGCCGTCGGCACGCGTGCATGCGCCCGGCAGTCCGATTGTCAGTTTATGGATCAAAAAGGGCTGTCGCGCCAAAATTTCTTCTTCTTGTTAATGGCGGATCATGAATCCTGAAGTGATTTGTTACGCTAGTTACCTGCACCGATTACAAGCGTAAGTGCCAAGCTAAATTCTAGCATTTGATCACAGCGGGGCTGTTTGCGTAGAGAGCAGGGATGACCAAGTAGATTGCATATATCAGATTGCACGAGGTGCAAAAAGTTGAAATTCATCTTTGTCCTCGAGGTTACTAACTGTATACAAACTAAAGGATTTGCTCGGGCTTTAAGAACAGCATCTAATAAAGGTCTGAGCGGAATTCAGAGATCAGACAGGAGATGGCAACTTGAGTGGGGAAACACAGGTTTTTGCCGAAAGGCAACAAACTTCCACTTTGGAGAATTTATGACTAGTCACATTCGTGACGTGTTTTGCTTATATAACAAAAACCTTATTCGGGTTGTAGCAGATGAGCCATTCATCTTACGTTGAAAGACAACTCTCCCGGCACGTCACCCAACACCGGGGGCGGGTTTCTAGGGCCAATAAAACGAGAAAAATAAGAGAGAGGAAATGATTAAATCTTGAATCTACCGTCATTCTTTGAGCTGGGAAGAATACAGTTTCCCAGAAAGGGTTACTTTATCTTTGCACAGTTTAGTGCGAAAGATATGTTAATAGATTAGATGGTTTTAGATGATAGCCTATGCTTATCCCCGAGTAACTGCAGACAGCGGTAAAGCAATCCAACAGCAACATTAATGACCACTCTTGTAATTAAAGGGAGATTAAAAGCTTTACCTCGCCGCCAATGTTAACTCTGCCAAGTTCATGGCTATTATCTCAGAAACTATTTAATACATCACACTGAAAATTTTACAGTTTATAAATGCATGCCTTCTAAGTTCACTGATTCACTTTTGTAGAATAATGTAATTTATTAAAGTAAAGCGTGTTTGTGCCACCTTTTGATTAGTTAAAATTTTATCAGAAATTGTTTTAATAACATAATATTAACGCTAAAGTAGGTCCACAATAGCACTTAGAGGTTGTTTTATCACACTTAAGTTTAATTCACCCATCTTCAATAGTTTGACAAAACGGGTTATTTATACAGAAAATGCCACTCGCAAAATGCCATTTTGCTCGAAGCAAAAGTAGAGGAAACGTTCTCGCATATATATTTGCAGGGAGAGAAACCACCTAACTTAATCATACAGAAGCTGCTATACTTAACAGTAGTACCAATGTTTAGAGAAAAACGTTTCCTCAAGATAGGCTAAAGAGTACCTCTCTAATTCAAAGTATGTAGGAGTTATGATTCTTTCTATGAAGTGGCGCAGAATTCGCAGTACAAAATGGCAGATGCAGTACCCTTTTAAAAATGTGTTTAAAATACAAGTATTGTGCTAAATGATAAAATATATATTATATTAAAGATAAAATTACCCCCTCAAATAAATAAGACTGCAAAAAACTAAAATATACATGTTTTGGCAATTTTCGCCGGTTAGTCTCCCCTTAAACTATAAAATCTTGGGAATTTTGGGGCCCTTAAGAGGGAACCTGTAGTAATCTCTGCCTGTCCGTGTGTCTGTCTCTCACAAGCACACACACACCCACGCGCGGATAACGCAGTTTGTATTTCATAGGTAAAAAAGTGCTTAAAAGAATGCAGTTCTCTAATAAGCTGAATATATAATAATATGCTAATGCGCATATTAATTACTTATGAGGTAATAAGGCATTTACCGGATATTTTCTTGTCATGTTGCTTTACTCACACTGTTGCATCCAGATAGGAAATTTTAAAGAAAGCCCATAAGCGGTTTAGCGTATTTAAGCGTCCAGGTAGAAAAGACAGATACACTATGTGATCAAAAGTATCCGGAACCCCCACAAGCATACTTTTTTCATCTTAAATGCTTTGTGCTGCCACCTACTGCCTGGTACTCATTATCCGTGACCTCTGAAGTCATTAGACATCGTGAAACAGCAGAATGGCACATTCCGTGGAACTCACGGACTTCGAACGTGGAAAGGTGATTGGGTGTCACTTGTGTCAGAAGTCCGTACGCGAGATTTCCACACTCCTAAACATCCCTAGGTCCACTGTTCCTGATGTGATAGTGAAGTGGAAACGTGAAGGGACATGTACAACACAAAAGCGTACAGGCCGACCTCGTATGTTGACTGACAAGGACGCCTCGCTTAGTGTAAGGAGCGTTGAACATTACACGATTGAACAGTGGCAAAACGTTGTGAGGAGTGACGAATCACGGTACACAATGTGGCGATGGATGGCAGGGTGTGGGTATGGTGAATGCCCGGTGAACATCATCTGCCAGCGTGTGTAGTGCCAACAGTGAAATTCGGAGGTAGTGGTGATGTTATGGTGTGGTCCTGTTTTTCCTGAAGAGGGCTCGCACCCCTTGTTGTTTTGCGTGGCACGATCACAGCGCAGACCTACATTGATATTTTAAGCACCTTCTTGCTTCCCACTGTTGAAGAGCAATTTGGGGATGGCGATTGCATCTTTCAACACGATCGAGCACCTGTTCGTACTGCATGGGCTGTGGCGGAGTGGTTACACGACAATAACATCCCTGTACTGGACTGACCTGCACAGAGTCTTGAATCCTATAGAACACCATTGGGATGTTTTGGAACGTCGACTTCGTGCCAGGTCTCACCGACCTACATCGGTACCTCTCCTCAGTTCCGCACTCCGTGAAGAATGGGCTGCCATTCCCAGAAACCTTCCAGCACCTGATTGAAAGTAAGCCTGCGAGAGTGAACGCTGTCATCAAGGCTAAGGGTGGGCCAACACCATATTGACTTCCAGCATTACCGGTGGAGGGCGCCACGAACTTGTACGTCATTTTCAGCCAGTGTCCGGATACAGTTGATCACGTAGTGTAGGTGAGAGGGCTGATGAAGTTACTTTACAATGCGATTTAATGTTAACGGAAACACTTGAATGAACGAATGAATGATCAGGGAAAGGAGGGGATACCTTGCACCTAGACCCAACGCCGATCTTTTGGGCTTACCACCTCAAGATGGAGGATGAGGTGAGGGAGCCGCAGGCAGGCCGGCCGACAGAGACGAGCAGAGGTGTCAAACGATTCCAAAGTCAATGACCCGGCCATACCCGCGGGCTGCTCAGAGAAGGCTCCCTCTGGCGGAAGCGGGGAGAATTCGACCCACCTGAGGCGGCTCAGTGAAGGCTGCCATCTGGCCGGGCCGAAAACAACTACCGACACAGCACCTACCGAAACATGAAAGGGGAAGCGAAATGATTGGAAATGCGGGAAAGAAAATTCGCAATAGCAGACAATCCATCCCAGCATTCGCCTAGACAAGCAGGGCAAAACACGAAAAACCCACGGTTAAGAGTGGTCGGCTCCAGGAATCCAACACGAACCTCCCGAATGCCAGACTCGCACATTACCTCGGAAAACAGTAAGTTTAATCACTATTTAAGGAATTTGTTTTAAACAACAAAAATTAATGCTGATTAGAGCAATTTTCTGCCATAACGGAATTTGGAATTTTTCCTGTTTCTTGACGGAGAAAATCTTCGTTACTATAGAATTCTTGGGTAATTCTCCAAAAGCGATTTTTTAATTTGAAACTCAGCAAACAAAAACTAGACGAGATTATGAAAGACAAAATGATGGGATGTACCTTCAGAGGACAAGATTGTCAATTATTCTGCACTTTGGTGTACAGGAGGAAGAGAGTGAGCACTTAAGCCGTTAAAATCCTTTTAATTGTCTTAAGGCCATGAATTTGCAAAATTTGACTAAAATTGTGAAAAATTAAGAAAATAAATTTCGCCACAATAAAATAACAACAATTCTAAACTTTAAGAAAACATAGTTTTTTTTTCCACTCTGCGCATTTAAACTACCAATTAACTGAAGCTATAAATGGACAGGTGCATGCTTATTAATAGGCAGGCCCAACTTTAAATCTTGTTTTCTCGCAAAGGATGTGACGCCAAATTACCCTTCACATGGAAAATTGTTCGATATTTATTATCACAAAAATGGCTCTAACGTTTTTTGTTAAAATACCACATGCTTAAGATATTTGTAGGGCAAATAAAATTTTCTGCGAATAACTTGTGAAGTCCTCTTCATTCCGAATGACACTTTGTTTATTGGTAAACCGCAAGAGAGAGGCAAAATCTTACTACACAAAATATTTAGTTCTCATTAAAGCACACAATTTAGTGAATTTTTTTTGTGTCATTGATCATTTACGAGATTTTTTTTTGTTATTGGTTAGACTTTTCAAATACTTTAGTTTGCACAACTATAAATCGCTATTTGTTCTTTCCCTTCCTTTCTTTGTTTCTTTCTTCTGTTTTATTGGGGGGGGGTTGTTTTTTCGTGATCGTGCAAAGAGAACGGAATTTCAAAGGCATCACATAACGACCGACCTTGAAAATATTTGACTATTGCTGTAGCTTTCTGTATTATTCTAATACCTATAATAAATGAGTAATGACAGTTTATCTCGATTAACAATGAATGAATTAATGAATATTTATTTCTCAACACTCACAATTACATCATTAAATTACACGCGTTTTAGACTATAATAACATTTGAAAAACCGAGCGGGATGGCTCAGGCGGTAAAGTCTGTGGCCCGCATTCGGGAGGTCCCGGGTTCAAATCCCGTGGGCCGACCAATCTGTCTGAGCTTTTTTCGTGGTTTTCCTCAGTCGCTAAGGTAAATACCGGATTGGATATTTAATACCACGACCCAAAGTTTCATCTTAAGACTAAAACAATAGTAAAAATAAATGGCAATAGTGAATGCTATGCTATCTACAGACAATGTAAGCAGTTAGACTGGACGGCACCCTAATGCCATCTGCACAGCATGAAGCAGGAGTTACAGGATGAGACCTAGAAGGCTAACTGTCCGCCTTTCTGTGTGAGGGCGGCGGTTAGACTGGACGGCACCCTAATGCCATCTGCACAGCATGAAGCAGGAGTTACAGGATGAGACCTAGAAGGCTAACTGTCCGCCTTTCTGTGTGAGGGCGGCGGTTAGACTGGACGGCACCCTAATGCCATCTGCACGGCATAAGCAGGGGTTACAGGGATGAGACCTAGAAGGCTAACTGTCCGCCTTTCTGTGTGAGGGCGGCGGTTAGACTGAACGGCACCCTAATGCCAGCTGCACAGCATGATGCACGGGTTACAGGGATGAGACCTAGAAGGCTAACTGTCCGCCTTTCTGTGTGAGGGCGGCGGTTAGACTGAACGGCACCCTAATGCCAGCTGCACAGCATGATGCAGGGGTTACAGGAATGAGACCTAGAAGGCTAACTGTCCGCCTTTCTGTGTGAGGGCGGCGGTTAGACTGAACGGCACCCTAATGCCAGCTGCACAGCATGATGCAGGGGTTACAGGGATGAGACCTAGAAGGCTAACTGTCCGCCTGTCTGTGTGAAGGCGGCGGTTAGACTGGACGGCACCCTAATGCCATCTGCACGGCATGAAGCAGGGGTTACAGGGATGAGACCTAGAGGCTAACTGACCATCACATATTGTTCTAAGAGATATCCACCAACAGATCCGTTAAAGCGACGTAAAATAAAATAGAATAAAAAATTGAAAATATTAAGCTATTTAAGTCACAGATTCACTTCTTCGATGCTTGTCTATGCTATTCTAGTCTCAATACACACCACTCCTGGTTTTCCGTCTACTTTCTTACATTATTTAGCACCTGTTTTTTGGTAGTCATTTCTTAACCATTTCTCTCTGACTTTACCCAAATAGTTAAATACTTCTTATCCCCTTTTACAGTCAGAATTTTCCTAATTAATACTTTCCATTCCAAGTTTTTCCATTTCTGTTGCCAAAATTGTTCTCTGCATGTCTTTGTTTGATTACAGTATAATATGCAACAGAAATCCGTGTTCACTTCACCACACATTGGACATTTTAACTGTATCCTCGTCATGTCTTATGCCTCGTCCTAGTTTATTTCATATCTCTATGTGATTTTCCTTCTCCCACAGTGTTTTAGAAGAATAAGATTTTGTAAAAATAGTTTGTAGAGGAATATAGAAGGTTAGGTGAATTTAACACATCACATTTCTTGTTCCTCTAATCGACCTCTATTTGCCTTTCTCCTTCCATTGGGTATAAGGTGATGTTAACGATATATGGGCACCTCTATATTTCTCTGAACGACAGAATACGAAACAGCATTTCAGCAACTTTTCCCGAAAAGAACCCCTGTGCCATGAGAGAATAACACCGCGATAGATTAATTGTTTTAGAGCAGAAGTCGCCTGCAGCACCCACAATTCATGGAACAATGGAAAAAGTTTTTAAAACATTCCTGTTGCATGCGTTGCTCTATATTTGTCCTCAGATTGGAGGAAATTCGTCGGAATGATATAGTGCTGGGAAACGAACCCAGTTCGGTGGGCCAAAATTGTTTCCCTGGCATTTTTCCATAATTTCCAAGTTGGCACCGAAATTTGTGTTATTCTACTGTTTCGCGAGAGAGGCTATCTCTCTGTGAAATCGATACGAGACGTGCTTCGTAGCACAACGTTTTGGAAGCACAAGCGTTTAAACGACTGAACCTTCATCGGCGTACACCCCAAGTGACTAATTCGGACTTCCCCGATTTGCAACATACTCTGGTCATCAGCGAAATCTTAAATCTTAATATCTTAATCAATTGACACCTATAAGGATTTTTCGGAGTATGTATATGATTGTATATAAACTAATGCGAAATGAACTTTTAAGTTTCTGCTGACAGGTTCTGAGTAAAGCTCGGCATTTGCGTATATGCCTATTTTGTTCTTTCGTTTAGAAACGTAGGTTATGTGTATATAAATATGTTTTTATGCTTACTGGGGGAAAATATACTAATTTTATAATGCCTATAATTTCTTATTTTCATGGTGTGTGTGCTTAAGGACTAAAAGACCTACTAAAGATATTTTTTTGTAATGTGAACTTTTGTCAAGCTTTTTGTCTATTGTAATTTCATTACTTTTGTTATTGGCGGTTATTTATTAATATAATGTTAACTTAGTACTGTAATATTTCGCGCTCTGAGCCAATGAGCTATTGTTGCCAACATGCTTGAGGAAGTTTGCAATAAAGAATTGGTTTCGTAACGTCAGCAGTTGCATTGTTTCATGCAATAATAAAATAGTAGCCACTTAGCACAATAAAGCGTACGGTAAATGGTCAACTACAAAAAGCATTGGTTACGACTGAGAACTCCATGATTTTAGTATTAACTCATCCCTTTATTCATTAATATGATGCCTTCATTGTTTTCTACTTCTCATGTGGGCGAAGAAACAGTACTGACCCAAAAAGACTACACTTATTTCATTGAAACACAAGAATAGCCTGTTTAACAGCTATACATGACAACAGACTCAATAAACAATCAACGGAGTGTAAAACGTATTCAAGAGAGAAATTATTAAAAGCTGTAAATATCGTTTCACATAAAAGTTACATAGTAACCGAAGAGTGCAAATTTAAAGAAATAATGCTTTTAGGTTACACTCCATTAAAAGAATAGTGTAATATACCATTTAATATATGGTATATGGATATTTGATATTTACACATTTCCCTGTGATGTCAAAATGTGGGAAATGAATAAATGGTTGTGTCTACTTTGATTATCATTATTGATAGTGCCTGCATTAGTGCCTATTTTGAACTTCTTGGAGTGTCTGTTTTAAGTATATATGTCTATTTTATGAGTTTTATTAATTAGCCGAGCCCATATCTCTGCTTGAGTTATTGCCTTAACTGAGGGGATTTTCTCTCTCCCTCCACCTCCCCCTTATTCTCTCTCCTTCCGTCTCTCTGAGAGTGCAACGTACATTTAGGTCAAAGATGATTTGAAATCCGGTAACAAAACTGCTTTTTCTGAGAAGTTAATAAAAAATTAAATTTAATGGCAAGCGTACTTATGCCCGTTTCTTAATGCATTTCTCTCTCTCTCTCTCTCTGGTTTATATACTTCCCCTGTTTCTTTATATTGGTGGCAATGATTTGAACAAATGATGCTGTTTGTATCTCGTTAAGGTGTGGGTTATCATTGGGATTTGTTAGCTTTGCAGTGAAACACACTCTTATTCATGCCCACATTCTTACTTTCAGGCGCTGCGTATGATAGGGAATTATTCTAGTCAAACAACAATAACCCTGCCCCAGCTGGAAATCCAACACGAACCTCTGGGTAAAGGACGCTGATGACTCGTCCGCAAAGAACAATCCTCACGGTTATTGTTCAATCGGAACTATAAAGTTACCTACTTGTAGTAAAAATGGTTTCCGTAGTAGATAGTATTATGAATATATATATATATATATATATATAAAGTTCTTAAGTAACCATCCTACCAAAATGTTGTAAATAACACAGCTTACCAGAAACATATTACGTATTAATTTTTACTAAGCAACAATGAACAAACGAAAAGGCCAATAGTAGCGAAAACTTCGAATTTCTCATCAGCACCTCCCCCCTTTGGGTAAAGTAATTAATATATAATTGAGGCAGTATTTTTAACACTTAAAAGATATCAGTCTGGTTATATAATATATAATATAACAACAGCCCGCCTTAAAGCAATATATGTATAATATAATATATAAAATGTATGTAATAGTCATTGTATTATGCTTATATTATTGTGTACATGTATAATAATGTTATGTGAATGTATTAAGTAATTTAATAATGTAGGAGGTGTGAGAATAGAAGCCTAAAGTTGCTAACAATGAGGTAACCTTGATGCAATAATGAATTAGAAAGTTTAATAATGCTACTAGTAATTCTTGGAACAATAATGTAATATTTAATACAGTTTATAAATAGCCAATCAAAAACTAGAAAAGCTGAAAGTTAAATAAAAATATTCTATTGGAGTAGAATTAGCCAATCAGAGACTTGAAATAGAGAAATTTACAAATTTAAGCAGCAAACGCCAATCGCTAGAAGATAACGTACCCAACCGGACGCTAGAGGCGTTCCCGAGCAGTTAAATACGTATTCAGTGTGAGACATATAACATTCATTATGGCGATAATATTATAAAGTTTACGTGTTAAAAAGTGCAAGTAATTAATAGATAATCTCTCTATATCAGTGAAGTGCTATTTAGTAGTAAACATTATAATTTGTGTAAGCCTACATTCTTTAGCCGCATCACCCCCTGCTAAGAGATACGTGTTTCTACAAAAAATACTGACGCAGCCGAGGCAAACATACATAAATAATATTTAAAGAAACATAAAAATACAAAGTTTATTCCTAAACGTTTTGTCAAAGGCCAACGGAAAAGTGCACTTGGGGCGAAAGTCACCGGAAACTTTGTACCATACGTGGGGCAGTTATTTCATCAAGTTTGGCTCCCCAACAGTGGAACTACAATACAACTCTTCCTTCAAATTGGCACATAAACGTGGAAACAACCTTCTTAAATTGGCTTTCCAAGAGTGAGGCATTCAACCATCTCAAATTGCAAACATAAACAAATATAATATTTAAAGAAACATTAAAATACAAAGTCGATACCTAAACATTGGGGCGAAGGCCACTGGAAACTTTGTACCGTACGTGGGGCTGCAACTATCTCAAGTTTGGCTCCCATACGTGGTGTAACACTACAACAATAACCCTCCTTCATAATCCAGCCTATTATTTATATGAGGGCTAAGGTTTACGATATAAAACAACTACAAATACTTGTAATTTTTTTGGCTTAAAAGCTAATATAATATGAAATGGCAAAAATCTCGGAGACACTTTCGAACATGTGATGCAAAGGACGCGATAAATTTTGAAAGTCCGAAGATTCTCCAATTGAAGAAGCTATTTTTGTTGTATTGTTATTTGCCCCAAGTTGAGCCCCAATTTGAAGAAATTTGTTTGTTTCGCGTATGGAAAAGCCGATTTGAAGTAGTAGTTGTATTGTATTTCAACTGTTGGGAGCCGAACTTGAAGTTCGTTGCAACCACACATACAGTACCCGCTTTCCGGTAGCCTTCGCCCCAAAATGTACCTTCCGGTGGCCTTTGCCCCAAATGTACTTTCCGGTGGCCTTTGCCCAAAAATGTTTAAAAAAACTTTTAACTTTGTAATTTTTATTTTTCTTTAAATATTATATATTCATGTTTGCCTTGGCTGCGTCAGTATTATTTTTACTTAACAGGGCGTGATGCGGCTGAAGAATGTAGACTTACACAGATTATAATTTTTAATTCACTCCTTTTTATTCATTCTTGACACGATTTTAAATAACGCTTCACTGATATGGAGAGCTGTGAGATTATTTTATTAATTACTTGCACTTTTTAACACGTAAACTATTTTTGCACGTATTAAACTTCTCGAGGACGCACAAGCAACGCGTCCTGTTATGAGCACTGTCTACAAGCAACTGAACTCTGTATTTGAAAATTTTGCTATATTTCAGTTTCTGATTGGCTAATCCTAGTCCAATAGAATACCTTCATTTAACTAAAGCTTTCTCTGGTTGTTGATTCGCTATTTTATAAACTGTCACAAAAATTACATTATTGCTTCCAAGAATCACAAGTAGTACTGTTAAGCTTTCAAACTCATTATTGCCTCAAGGTTACCTCATTGTTAGCAACTTTTAACCTATTATTCTCACAGCTCCTACATTATTAAATTACGTAATACATTCACATAACATTATTGAACCTGTATGTATAATATAAACATTTACAATGACTGTAATATACACTTTTTATATATTGTTACATACACATATTGCTTTAAGGCGGGCTGTTATTGAATTTACATATTATATAATTACACTGAAATTATTTAAGTGTTAAAAATACTGCCTCACAATGCGCAACGACCGATGACCTCCAGGTTATCTTGTTTTTCTCATAGCAGCCAACACGTGCTTCATTTGTAACAACAGTAGCCAACCTCTGAAAAATATTCCCATACATCTACACAACAATTTGGATACCATCATCTGGAAGCGATTAGCAATCGGTCACTTTTGAAAAGTCCTGGATATACTTTCTCCCGGGTTTTATTGCTTTACATTCACGATCATGCAGTGAAGTAGAATTTAGTGTTCTGCGAGAAGCAAAGTTTGTATGTTCTTGGAGATATTCTTGCAAATAATAAAACGTTTAGAAATGACGGATCTGTCGATTTACCTCAATGATGCAGAAAACGCATAAATGCTCACATTTGTCAGTATTTGTGACACCAATTTGCTGACTCCAAGAACCATTCAGCAGACGCTTTTCTTGAACTAATGGAAGGCAATAGGTAGGCCTAACCTGTGGTGTAGCGATTAGGTTTAATTAAAGTTTAGGCTAGGCGTAGTTTAGTTAACGAGTTAGCGTTTAGTATACATAGCTAGTAGGCGTAATTTAGGGACAATGTATATAATGATATAGTTAGTGTTGGCTGCATTGCTTTGAGTAATGCAAGATGGAGAATTTGGCTGCCCTGCGTTCTTTAATATGGCTACATACGCAGTAACTAAAGAAATAAATAATTATAAGGCTTAAGTTACGTTAATAAAACATTTTTAAACAAGAAATCACCAAAATAAATAATTATACATACATATTACAGCAAAGAATATGAAGCTGTACTTCGAAAAAGTATGGCACTGTCGTTGGACGTAGTATAAAATCTGAGTCACATGGAAATTTGAGCCAAAATCTCTATTAAATTACTCTAAAATATTGACTAAACATCTTTGTTGTTAAATGTCAACACTATGCATTAGAATGTTAAGAGTATCCAAGGCTAATATATCTATCCTATAAGAATTAATATTATTCAGAAACATGGATATTTAGAGTATTAACCTTAAGGGTAATAGAAATTTAACTGCAAAAACTCGAATTACAATTGTATTTATTGTAAGTTTCTGTGCAAACAGTTAACAAATTTTGAAAGTATTATTTTAGATGTTCCTGAATATTTATACGCATTACTTAAATGAAAATTAGAAGTTCATTTACATTTGCATTCAAAATATGTAAATACACAGTTTAACGATCGCATTAAAATGGTTTTCACGATTCGATGATACAATATTATTGATGAATTTCACACAGCTTTTTAAATTGTATTTATTTATAAAATTGTGCAAATTATTTATTTAACGACATCTGAATGAAAGAATATGAAGTAAGTCGAGAATGGTCGAAAGTTATCATTTAATGATATAGCTACCTTGGTCATGTAGTAAGCGAAAATGAATTAGAATATAGCCGCCGCGGAAATATAAAGCATATGGAGGTACGTAGGTGGCAGGCGACAGTAAATACAATAATTGGAATGATGATTAGCAAGGCTGCGTTGTCACATTTCTAACCCTAACATTATAATACACTCTGGAAATCTTTAAATTATCTTACGATTTTAATGCATAACTTTGTATTTTTCTATTTGTAATATTTGCAAATCTCTGTACATTTTAAAGGTGTCACCAAAACAGATACATTCATACTTGCTTACTGAACAAATAAATGAGAAATTTACAATTTTCAAACGTGAGATACTTTTATAAATGACTGGATTCTTATTTCTACTTTCACTACCTCGTGCATAGTAGGCTGACATGTTACATTCCACCGAGCAATTCGACATCGAGAATTCGCTGGAAATACATATTTTGAGGCCCCTGAACCCAAATAAAGCGTTTGTAGAAGAAAGACCGCGCGCGTGTGTGTGTGTCTGTCAGTCAAATTATGATATTTTAATCAATCTCCTTAAAGCCATTTTTTAAAAAATCAAAACTTTTGAAAAATCCTTCATGTTAAGGGTAGTCTGGAGTGTAGGGATTTTCTTGAAAATCTTCGTGTCGCATCTTTGGAAGGTACTGAACCTAAATACCAAGTTTGGTATTTATCTGAATTTTGGTTTTTTGAGTTATGCTGTTCACAGACACACACACACATCCGGACCTAAAATGCTTTTTTTTTATTCAGGGGGCGTCAAGATATGTATTTCCGGTGAAATCTCGATATCGAAATCTCGAAAGTAAAACGCAAAGGTTCTGGAAATGTAACAATGTAGAACAGTACTTGATATTTATGCAAGCATATTATATTTTAAATCACTGATTGCCGCAGCAACCAATTTCTTTGCTTCTAGAAATTATGACACCAACATACTTCATACGTGTGATAAAAATATACTACTGGTATAGTTTAATAGGTTGTGTTCGATTAAATATTAAAGTAGCACACTAGGGCAACCTAACCAGTAGGTAGGTTAGGTTGACAACACTGAATGTATGACAAACCTTGTCCAATATGACTGCATCACCAGCAAGTCCAGAATAAACAAGATCGCCATTACAGTTGTTAGATTTGGTAACGCTTTTGGATTATGCGGTTCACTAACATCTCATCCATTGAAAGATTAAAATAATTTTGCTCTGAAGTGATGGGTCACTTCCCCAACTGACCTTTATATTTTGCAGTATAAAGGCACGCAAAATGTGTCACTAATTGTATTACTTTCAGATAGCCGGAGCTTGCAGGAACGTTCCATTTTGTACCCACTCATCACACACACTCACAGTTATACGAGTTAGATACAGTTCAGCCCTAAAGATAATTTGAAATCTTTTGGGGTTCATCTTACACAAAAGCGTATTCCCCTGCGGTCCCTCCAATCAGTAAGGAGCGGTTCATACGTAATTTAATTCGCAAGATCCCTTAACGAACGCTATTCGCAGATTACTTTCGAAAAAGGCTGACAGTTTTATTGAATTCAACATTTCAGCACCAAATGTGGATGTTATTGCGATATTTCTATTCGTTGCTATCCGCGACCGTGTAATAACTTCTACTTTTTCGCCGTCATATCACCAGGCAATGCATTAATATCTTGCATCCATAAAATAATATACCCCAGAGCTAAAGGTGAGGTACATGCTACCGAGAGGCCACTGAAATCGGGACAGAACACTACAAATACACCGCAACGGCCCATTTTGCTTCGAATGTGACCTCTCTGGAAGGGAGGGAGGGATAAGGAGAGAGACCCGAAACGGAACCAGATCCGTGAGACGACGTGCGCACGCATGGACGGGGTCCCTAACGTTTCCAAATCTAACACAACCTTTGCCGCTTAAGCCCGCCCACAAGCTCTGACCCCCCCCAGGGGTGCCTAAACGGGAACCTGCTCCAAGAGCACCCAGAGGCGGGACCTAGCTGAGCAGTTCGACCGACGCCAGGGAGAAACCTTCACAAGGCGTACCTCCACGGCCGGCCCAGACGTAACACGCCGTACCTACACCGTCACCAGTCCTTATACAGATGATGGGTGAGAAAATGAGGGACATGAAAGTCGTGATAGAACAGAAACCATCCCAGCATTCGCCTACCGACCAGGGGAAACCAGAAAAATCAAGTCAGAATAGGCGATCGCCGGAAATCAAACCCACGACCTCCCTCATACATTACCGCAGAACCATCTGCTTACTAATGCCCACAGATGCGAAGGTTTGTAAGATTGTGATAAAGTTCAAAATATGCGAACAAATCTTTCTCATTTATGATATTACTCACATAGCACACACGTGCTAGGAAAGGTAGAATCAGACGACTGAAAAATTCAATGCCATAGTCTGGATTTGAACCATGGATCTCCCTGTTTCCGTCCGTTTGCTCTAACCACTGAGCTACCACGGCAACGTGCCGGTAGGACATCAAATTCTTCAGCTGACTCGCAATTTTCCCGGTAAACCATAAGGAGATCTCAATTTATTTTGAGATGGCATGCCACAATGGCGACTTACAAGGCCGTAAGTACTTTAAGTCCCGGACTTTATTAGTTTAGCCTCTATCAGGTTAATTAGTGAATTAATTGTTCTTCCATGGGAAGTGTAAAAGAACAATTGCGAACCACACCATGTGATTCAAATTACGACATGGCATTGAATTTTCCAGTCGGTTGATTCCATCTTTCCAACCTTGTCCTACACACGTGACAGTGTGCAAGAACAATTAATTCGCTCACATGCTACTTCATACTCTACCCTCTCGATTTCCTTAGGAAAAGCGATGCAACAATAGTCGAAGCTGCTACTTTAATATTTGAAGGGATATTTTCTTCGTAATCACTCAGAACGAATTAGCCGTTTTCTCGATTCCGGATAATCTATACCATACTATTATTATCGTAAACAAGTGAATTCTCTTGTTTCAGACAAACTTTACTATGATCAACAGAATAATATTACCTAGGTTTTTATTTCCATTGAATCACAGAGTATCACAGCATTTATTGAATAATGATGCTGTTATTTATAAATCAGCGATCATATCATGAACACAGTTGAAGTAAATAGTCATTATTAAGTTGTGGTGGATTAAATATTACATACAAAATTGTTGGGTGAAAATAATTATCGCTGTCATGTAATTACATAACTCGGCTTACGCCCAGTTCATGCAATACACTTTCAAACGGTAATGATGTTCATACTATTATATATAACTATTACACTATTAGGCGCATAGGATCCGCGCGTCCTTGTGTGCGAGTCTGAACAGCATAACTCAAAAACGAAATGTCGAATAAATGCCAAACTTGCTATTTAAATCTAATTGTGATTAAAACCCCCTATTTTAAAGTTATTTGCATACCAAATAAAGCGCATATATTGGATTTTCTGGAGATATAATGTGAAATTCTCTTTATTCTGAGTGAACTTTGTATAATTTTATATAACTGGCTCGTAGATGATGATAATAAAATTGTCCAAAATTAGAAGTTACTTGTAGCGGTTTTGTTATGCAGAACTGTACAGTAGCTGTAGACATAGACTTTGAGGGTTATATAGTTACAATTTAGGTGTTTATGGTTTTTTTCAGGTTTACAAAAACAGATTCTCTTTTGGGGAGTAAAATCATTCAGTAAAACTGCATGAAATAGATTCAGTTTTATTTTATTTTTGGGGGGGAGGGGAATAGTGCAGTTGAGTTAAGCAAGCTAATTCTAAGCCGGCAAATCTTACACCTATGTAGCGAATTAGGTGGATTTTCATTGTATCAGTGATGCAATTAAACACATAATTATTAATTAGATTTATTTTGTACAGAACTGTGACAATTATAGTATAGAGGATCTCTCTTCACAACAGATAGTTTGACGTTGCGGCTATAAAACATGAGGATATCCTGTGCTGTAGAATTACTAACTCTTTGTAAACGGTACTTGAGCAAGTAAGCACATAAATCGTTTAACATTTTGGGGCTCATAGATGGCAATTGAGTACAACATGCATCTGTTGTTCAGCATGTGCACTAAAGCGTGTGCAATAGCTACAACTTTTCTGGTGACTAATTTGTACTATTTCTGAGTTGCAGCTACTATACTCGAGAGATTCTGTGTCACATAAACACGATAGGAGATACCTCGCACAGAGAACAAGAAATAAAACTTCAAAATAGTTTAAAAGAACGATAATGTATAAAGTTAAACTAGAACTTCACAAGATATTAGGAAATTTTAAATCTGAAGAAACCTTGCTTCTCCTATACGGAAATTACCCAATAATTTGTCAACTTTAATTCGAGGAGAAATTAAATTAATTTCAGTTTTATTTATGGACGCTTTTTAACTACTAGGTCCTTAGCGTCCCATTCTATATTGGCCATGAAAGACCGGTAGTTTTGCTCAGAGGCCTCTTTATCAGGCTTGAGGTTCTTTTACGTGCCGTAAATCTACGACACGGGACCACCGGCTTTACTTCCCTTCCGAAGGATGCCATGCTAAGGATTTTTGCGCCCGAAAAAATCCATCCGCCGGGTTTGAACTCGCGACCTCGGGAACTACAGGCTAGCATGGTAACCACTACACCACGGAGGACAACAATTCGAGGAGTGTTGCTCATACGCCATTCTCACAATATTGTTTAATTACATATTAATAATTACAAATAAATTGTATTCAGAACAGAGAGGAGCCATTTCATGAAGACTAAACCCAATTAGGTTAAAATCAGTTTCATATTTTGTAATCCCACATATTAATACTTTGACGGTTCATCAAAGCATCAAATACGGCTGGTAATGCCACTTGGCCACAAAATCAAGATGGCCGTCAAGTTAAGGGGTACTGAACACTGTAATTGCTGGTTTCTGCATATTTCAACCTATTTAATCGAAATTTTTGGGATGGATTTATGGAACATAATTATAAGAAATTAATTTCCTTGTCGTATGTGCTTAACCATAAAATAAAATAAAATTTAAAAAAGAAAATCGAGGTGTGCAGAAAATAGCCATGTTGAAATTTTTAAAATTCTAAAGTCTATCTAATATACAGTTCGTTACAATCAAAGATTAAATTTTGTGTTACATTAAACCTGTTCTGCAAAAAATAATAAGAGCAATAATGTTAAAATTTTAATTTAAAAAATCAGTCATGTATTACATTATTAAATCTGTAAATCTTAAGGGATATTTGAGGTCAAGATAAGGTTTCTTAGATCTTTTCAAACACAGACATTATAAAAAAAAAGGTACATTGAAAATTTGAAAGAAACTGAACAAAAATTAATTATAAGGATCATTTTAAACTGGCAAAAAGGCAAGCAAATAAGATTACGAGATGGCTCAGTGCTCAGTGGTAGAGCACTTGCCTGCTGGTGCGAGGGGTCCCGGGTTCGATTCCCGGCTGGGGTGGGATTTTTTCTTTGCCATGATTATTCCCTATTCTCTTCGGAGAAGAATGAATGAGAATGCGAATGTGTGTGTGTGTGTGTGTGTGTGTGTGTGTGTGATTTAATAATACGTAAAAACCCAACTAACATGAATTAACGCCATTGTCTTAGGAAATAAGTTCCAACGGAAAAGGTCGCCGATAAGTTCAATGTAGTTAAAGGCGGCATATAAATGGAACTTTAAAAAAAAAAAGATTAAGAAAAATAGATTTTAAAATTTCATGCGCTATATGACACAGCTATTTAAACGTCGTATTTGGGCATTTGATATTCAAAGGCGAAACCTAAATGGGATCCCGATTCCATAATGTTTGAGAATTTCTCTGGAAAATCTAAGTATGTTATTTTTACTTTTCCACCACTTATAGTGATGTGTATAAAATGCGGTCCATAATGAAACGCAGCTCTTTAAGTTGGTATTGACAAATCTCGCCCCACCTTCCAGCGTGACCACCTCTGTTTCTCGAGCATAATTCTAGTCACTGGATTGGCAGAGTACTTTACCTTCCCCTAAATTTGGCCGAACTATCAAAGTTTAACATTATAAATTAGTTGTGTTGTTCTCACTAGTGAAATCCATTTGATAATGCTTACTTGAATTGTAGTGCAAAACTAAAATACAATAAAAACGTATAAATAATGTCGCTGATGAAAGTTCTCATATAAATGTCGTAGCTGTCCTCCATTTTAACGACACAGGTAAATAATTCTTCTAGAAGCCCATACTATGCTGAAATGATTGAGCCTTTCTTTGTGTACCATAACGAAACTCTTTCATAGAGATGGTATCCGAAACACCCCTTCATCTCACATTGATTATAATATCATTCAATGGTTCGCTTTTTTGTTACTGAATCGTTTTCAGGCCAACCACATAGAAACTGATATTGGCTGAGTGGAGTCAAAGCTTGGTTAGCTGAAAGTGAAAACCTTGCGGAGGGAAAAACACTACTGCGATCTAAGAGAATGGGCCACGTTTTATTCCCATCAGTGTACGTACAAGTATTGCATTCCACTAAAAATTTTGATACCGAGATTTCACTCCAAATACACGATTTCAGGTCCCCTGATTAAGAAAAATCATTTTAAAAAGATGTTTGCGTGCTTCTGCGAACAGCAGAACTCAAAAGCGAAAAGTCGGCTAAATACTAAATTCCTTTGGTAGTTTACGCAAAAAGGTGGTTCAAAATGGTTCCTTGGCGTCGTAGTATGTGCTACAGGTATCGATATTAGGACTTAGAACTTGATTGCACTCCGCCGATCGACACGTGTTAAATTGTTCTCGCTATCGTCAACCTGGCTAACAGCGTGCATCAAGAAACCATTTAAGTAATTCACATAAACTGTAAGGAGAATTTGGGATGTTTTTGGCTTAATTTTCTCCATCTCTAAGTTCCCCAGTTGCAGCACTAGCCTGAGAACATAGAGGGGTCTTAGGACAATTAATTTGAGATAGGGAACTTTGGGTGAAAGTTTTCCTACTTACTTGTTTATCTTTAAAGTTCAAAAGGGCATGCATGCCACTAACAGAATCTCACAAAGCTCTCAAGAAGAACGGTGAGCAAGTTTTTAACAACTGAATCTCTTATTTAGCGCAATAATGCAGTGGCGTACAATCAAGTGCTTCTGCGTGGCATATTTCACGTTGCTTTATCATTAAATTGTGAAAACATTCTTTACCGTCTGCAAAGGAGCATTTTTTCCCTTTTATTAAGAAGAAAAAATGAACTGGGTTTTATTTATTGACGCTCTTTAACTACTATGGTCCTTAGAGTCCCATTCCATATTGGGCGTGAAAGACCGGAAATTTTGCTCACAGGCCTGTTTATAAGGCTTGAGGTTATTTTACGTGCCGTAAATCTACAACACGGGACCACCGGCTTTACTTCCCTTCCGAAGGAAGCCATGCTAAGGATTTTTACGCCCGAAAGAATCCATCGCTCACCGGCGGGTTTGAACCCCGACCTCGGGATTTATTAAGAAGGCATACACGTATTCTAATACTTATTTTAACTCCATTTAATTTGACATGCAATCCTAATGTCAACTTGCAATTAATTCACTATGCCATAACATCGGCATATCTATATTAATATTTTGACAGAAAAGTTGTATATGTGAGTATGTAGGTGTGTGTAATTTCAAAACCCATCGTCTGATTAGGACGATTCATTTACCACGGCCACTTCCTTCTGACGGATATGGTTTATAGAATACCACCTAATTTCATTTCATAAATTATTAAAATATTAAAAAGCATTTACAAGCCCCTGTGCTTGTATATGAACACAACAGAATTACAAAACAACATGCTTGCAACAAGGGTTTTACATTTAGTTCCGAATGCCAGTGTAGAAAATAGTTCTTGTTCTCGACAGTACATGCATATAAAATAAGACAAATGCTGCGGATATTTTATTCCGTGCAATACATGTGTAGATGGCCACGATTTAACACAGCAAAATAAAAAGAATTGAATCTACCAATGCCAACATATTTTAATAACTCTCAAGAAAGTTTGAAATTATTTCCCTTGTGTATTTTAATCAAGATTGTTAGAAAGGTGTGTTACATAACTGCATAAAGAGAGAAAGTTGCGTTTAGCTAACATTAGAAATCAGTGAACAGATATTTTATAATCAACAAATGAGAATATTGTACTTCCGATGGTCGCAGACTATGTGTATTTTCCATAGTGGTTAACTGGGTGGCCTGGGATTGGGAAATCTTCATATTCACCAGCTTCACCTCTACTTCGTAGCATATGTTAAGGGTATATGTATGCTGTGAAAAGTATGTAGCTTTTACGAGTATGTTATAAAATAGCTATTGCACCAAAGAGAAGCTATAAAGCTTTAAACTGTCACCTATTGTGACTATCTAAGCATTACATGACCATTGTGATCGATAATTGTTCCACCGCCAAAAAGTTCTTATAGACGCTGCAGAATTTCCACTGGGAGACTGATGGGGGGAAGGTTAAGGAAGTCAGACGTTCCGCCGATATTTTATTCTTTTGCGTCAATTTCAGGGGATTTTTCATCCGTCATTAACCACAAAAATCTTCTAGATCATTGTACAATAATTTCATTAAAAAAACGGGGTGGATAAGGTAAATTAAATCAATGAAATTGTCATTCGAGTTTAAAAAAATCTGATGTGTTACACACACATGACTTTCTCTACTCATATAAAACTATTTTTACAAACGCTTATGCTACATATGCTTCATGTTAATCGAGATATCGATATGTTAATCTTATTGCTAATTTTCTTGTAGATGCAAGAAGAACTGGTAGGCTTTAAGCGATAGTCAAATATTTTAAGTGCTGGTTGCTATGTGGAATATTCCATCCTCTTTGCATTACCAGGACAAAAAAAAAGAATAACGAATTCCCATTTGAGAAAAAGTATAAGTATTGGAAAATTTAAGGGAATAGCAAGCGATATCTCGAAAATGGTTCACTCTACAAAAAAAAAACGTATATGACAAATTGTGCATTTTAACGCGATCTACATTTTTTGTGTAGTGCAATTTTGTCTATCTCTTATGGTTTACCAGTTATGCAAAAGTCGTTCACAATGAAGAATACTTTTGGAGACAATCCCAGAAAATTCGAGATATACACTTTATTTGTCATGAAAGTATCTTAAATATATGATATTTTAATCAAAATCGTTAGAGCCATTTTTGAGAAAATTAAAATTTTCGAAGTAAAGGGTAATCTGGGTTGGGAGGATTTTCTTAAAAACCTTCGTGTCGCATCACTGGAAGATATGAACTCAAATACCAAGTTTGGTGTTTATCCGACTGTTCGTTTCAGAGTTATACTGTTCACAGACAGACACACACACACACACGGACATGTTCCCAAGAATACTTTCTTTGGATTTAAGAGGCCTCAAAACATGTATTTCCTGTGAAATCTCGGTATCGAATTTTTGGGTAGAATACAATACTTCCCCTACTTACTATACGTAGTAGAGAAAGTAAAAATGTACCCATGCAACATCGGGTAACCGGTAGTTATTCCTAACTCAATATATAGGGCTATTACAAAAGAAATAGATACTTTCAATTATTTATAAAAATAAAAATTTCACATGTTGAGGACATGCATTTTTTTCGTCGTTGAGAAACTGATGAAGCTTCTTTAGGCCACAGTATTAGGCACAAAGGCACTGATAGTTGGCCTGTTGCAAGCAGGATAAAATTGGTGCAAACAGTGCTGTGGAAGTAGTTATTTACGTAATTGTATAAAAAAGCGATTTTTTTTCAGGACGTGTAAGATGTAGTTGAGGGCGGAATATCGAAGGAGTCCTGGAGTAGAAAGAAAAAACACTTTCCCACATTTACGTATAATATTTTGTTTCGTATTATGTCGAAGTAGTTTATATGGCTTAAATATTGTACTGTATGTGGGATATGGACGCAGTCACATGTTTCAGATGTTAATTGCAGGGCCAATATATTCGTAAGTTGGTGTTGGAGTAAGGAAAGTAACTGAACGCAAAAGTTCAATTGCACGTACTGGTTTGGAGACCGAGAAAGATAAAATTTCAGATAGTATGAAACAAACAGACAGAACAAACTTCATAACTGTTGTCGAACGAAATGCTCGAATATGTTCGTTAAACTCCCTCCTGCTTTTTTAAACGCTATAGTTCAGGAAGACCAACCGTTTCAAAATAAACGTGGTACATTCTACGTGCAACCTTCCAGAGAACTCCATGAAAATCAGCAGAAATGGTGAGTGAAGAACTAAAATCACAGTTTAGAGGCTGCAGTTTGTACAAAATCTAAGGAGAGAAAACAAATGTGCTTTGAAATCTGGGTCGTAATTAAGATGCCTTCATGAAGATGCCCGGATAATTCTCAATAATTTCAATTTCCATCTGAGTAAGAAAAAATTTGGTGAAGCTCGTGCGGGACACCGAATATCAGCGTCTTCAATGGCGATCCCCAAAGAAGCTTCTTTGAAGGAAAAGAGAAACACGTGGTTAATATTTCAACTGCAGGAGAAGGGAGGGATCTTAATTTTCTAACAGGATGGAGTGCCACCTCCATGACAACTAGATGTTAAGATTTCCCTGGCTCAAGCAGCGTTACAGTTTCAGTGAAACAATGGCGCTGAAACAGCCGCAGAGTACCGATTCTACATCTTGCACCTATTTTCTCTGAGAAAGTGTGGAAGACAAGGTTTTCATCACGAGAGGTGTCGAGACATATGTTACACCGTATTTGCTATGAACGTGACTTTCGGTGCCGTTTTACACAAGCCCATGTTGTACCTTTGCTTATTACTATATTAAACTCAAAGCATATGTTTATAGAAAGTGAAAACAGCTGCATTTATCTTCAATAATTTTTGGATTTATGTCACACTTAAAGTGTGTATTTCTTTTATAGTTGCCCCTATATGTAAAATATATCGTTGTTGGTCATTAAATTATTTATAGGTTAAGATCAATCGCCAACGTCGAAAATTACAGGGATTATTTCACTTTATAAGAAAGTGAAGATTCCCCATTCCCCCATTGGCCTCTTTCGAAAATAGTCTGCACCCATCGAGAAAAATAATTTTCTCAGTTGGTTAACTGATTTCTAATGTTAGTAATTTTCTTTCTTTATGTCATTATTTAGTATGCCCTGCTAACGAACTTAATTACAACATAAGTACAGAGGAAATACAGCAAATTTTTCTTACATGAGTGTTACGTGGTTTTGGTATCCAGACATTTCAGTGCATACTTTACAGAATTAAAATAAAGATTATTCAGAAGTTTTAACAGGTTTCGTCACACGCACACGCACACACACACACACACACCTGCAGTATATGATAAATGCCAGCTAAATAAATATAAATTACGATTCATACTGTTATATTCAAGATCGATTATCGCTTTTATACTCTGTCTTCTGTATGCTTAAATATTACATCATGGTCTCCATGGTCTCATCATGGTGTATATTTATTGGAATAAAATGTAACCAGCTTTTATTCTTACATGCATTCTCTTTAGAGTACAGCAACTAACCGGCTTTTGTTTCTATACGTATTCGCTGTGGAGTACAGGAACTACAGTGCGGTCGTTTTAAGATGAGGCCAAAGGCAGGCTATATGCTGTATTGCAGTGACCTCAGTACTTTTCCGATGCGAAACTGGCGGCGCATGACGAGATCAGGGTTATCTTTATCAGTTGTGCTCAGTCGGTGATTTCTGTTCGTGCTATAAAGAGAGTTATGCAATGCGCTTCTCAAAGGTGAAGGTTTATTCAAGACATCTGTGTTGTGTGTGATTTGCTTAAGGGTGCTAATGTATTTTTATAAATCCACTGCAATGCCTGCCGACAAATTCACGCCTCAACAAGAATTTTTATGTACGATACATACCTAAAATACGAATCATGTAGACAGGTATGTAGACAATTTCAGGAGAAATTTCCTGACATTCCAGTTCCAAATAGAAAAACTCTTAGACCTTTGGTTAATACGTTTATGACGTAAACGCTTAACCTAAGAAGCGAAAACAAAATGTTCTAACGGAGGAAAAAGATGATGAACTTGGTGCACCTAAAAAACTTGGGGAACCCTAAAACAATCTGATGTGTTACACTCACATAACTTTCTCTACTCTTGTGCAAACTATTTTTACAAACGCTTATTCTCCATATGCTTCATGTTAATCGAGATGTTAATCTGATTGCTAATTTTCTTGTAGGTGCAAGGGGAATTGGTAGGCTTTAAGCGATAGTCAAATCCTTTAAGAGCTGGTTACTATGTGGCGCATTCCATTCTCTTTGCATTACCAGGACAAAAAAATTCTGATGTATTACACTCACATGACTTTCTCTCCTATTGTACAAACTATTTTTACAAACTCTTATTCTCCATCTATTTCATATTAATCGAGATAAACATTTGCAGAAACGATCTTTTGACATGCAAAGAGAATTGCATTTTACACATAGCGACCAGTTCTACAAATATTTGACTATCGCTTAAGGCGTACTATGTTCCCCTTGTTTTGTATTTGCAAGGGCAATATAGAAATTAGCCTTTAAGCATAGACATATCTCTTAATAGCTGGTTGCTAGGTCAGCACCATTCTGTTTGCCACAGATTAATGCTCTTTGCATATCCAAGACAAGAAAATGAATATTTGATAATTCCCATTTGAGAAAATAAGTATTGAAAAATTTAAGGGAATAACAAGCAATATCTCGAAAATGGTTCACTCAACAAAAAAAAATGTTCGACATAAATTGTGTATTTTAACGCGATCTACATTTTTTGTGTAGTAAAATTTTATGTATCTCTTATGGTTTACCAGTTATGCAAAAGTCGTTCACAATGAAGAATACTTTTGGAGACATTCCCATAAAATTCAAGATATACATTTTATTTGTCATGAAAATATCTTAAACATATGATATTTTAATCAAAATCGTTAGAGCTATTTTTGAGAAAATTAAAATTTTCGAAAGATGTTCCATGTAAAGGCAATCTGAAGTGGAGTGGATTTACTTGAAAATCTTCGTGTCGCATCTCTGGAATATACTGAACCTAAATACCAAGTTTGGTGTCTATCCGACTGTTCGTTTCTGAGTTATGTTGTTCACAGACACACACACGGACATGTTTGCAAAAATGCTTTTTCTTTTTGGATTCAGGGGTCTCAAAACATATATTTTCGGTGAAATCTCGGTATCGAATTTTTGGGTGGAATGCAATACTTCCCCTACTTACTATACGTAGTAGAGAAAGTAAAAAGTTTATAGGAACAATCCCCGCACCATATACGAACATAAGGACGATATAAGAATAGAAATTATTAACATTATGCAAGAAAAATTCATGCGCGTGAAAGGAAATTTCATCCAAAGATGTCAGGTATGTGTTCACTTAGATGGACAGCAGTTGCAACACCATTAGTACTCATTATAGTGCATGTTACTATCACTCATAAGTAACGCGGGAGTTACAGAACGAAAAACCCCCAGAGACAGTGTGCGGAGCACGCATACGCACGGTACGAGGCCTCACCGTAAAACGACCGCATTGTATTTTCTACTCCATGGTATTCTAAGCGAAGGCTTCGTAAATCCCTTTTAGTGTTTTAGTAATTTATGAATTGAAATTACAAGATGCTTTATAGCCCACGTACGTCAGAAAGACGAGAGCTTTACAATGTGAAAGAATTATCAAGATCGGTTGAGTGGTTTTCGAGGTAACCACACACGCGCACGCACGCACGCACGCACGCACCCACACACCCACACATACATACATACATACATACATACATACATACATACATACATACATACATACATACATACATACGAGGCATGTTTTTAAAGTAAGTATCGTTTTAATATTTGCCGCTGCAGGGCTGCAGTCGCGATTTCGAGTATGCACGATCACTTCCTCCACTCATTAGGAACCAGACGCAGCTGTGAGTGGTCGTGACTTTGCGTTCTTCTGTTGTTAGAGGGTTTCGAAATGTTCAAAACAATCTAACGACCCGCCAACTGAGAAGTCAGATCAGTGATTCGTTTTTTGAATGCGAGAGATGTTACGTCAGCAAACATTCATCGACAATTGTATGAGATTTATGGAAAAACAATCATGAGTGACGGCCACACACCGCCAAACAAACTCAATATTGTGGCGTATTATTAATTTTGTCATTACCAGACGCACTGCTGTACTTTTTGTTACCAGACGTAGCACTATTGGGTCTACTTAGTTATATTTCGGTTTGTCGGTCTTTCCTTTTGGCGTGGACCACGCCAAAGGTAGGGATCTGTTTGAAATTGTCTAGTATGACGTCAACCCTGTCTGTCTTGCTAGATTGGTGGGGAGAAAAGTTAGCGTCACTCGAGAGTTAGTGGTCGTTGGGGCAAGAGGCGTGTGTGGCCGGTCTTCGGTCTGTGGCATCTCCTTCATCCTATTTCCTTTGTTAGCTATGTAGAGAAGCCAAAAGCTTGTTAATAAATCCCAGGTAATGTGTGTTATGTAATGTTTTTGCGTAATATAAAGCCTACACCTTCCCCTTAATTACACATCAAGATCCCGGACTTCTAGCTGCTGGTAGTTGCGCCCCCATGTGCGTGTTGGGGTGATCTAAATCGATCATTTTCTGGTAATCCTTTTGGCCTTCACCCCAGCATGTAACAATATCTGATCGCATAATTTTGTTGGGAACAATTCGATACCCTCCCTACAGTTCGGGCTTGGCACCAAACGATTTCCATTAGAAGAAATTCTTTCGTGGAAAACATTTCAGAGACGATGATGTTGTGAAACAAGAAGTACAGACTTGGCTTTCATCACAGGCGGCATCATTCTTTGACGAAGGATAAAAAAAACTGGTTTCCGTTATGACAAGCGGCTGAATAATGGGAGTGACTAGAGAAGAAGTAGTGTAAGGTAATGAATGATAATAAAGTATTTGAAAAAAAAACTTTCTGTTCTGTTTTAAACAATTTTCGGTCTTTTAAAAACACACTTAGTATAAATTTTCTGCCTTTATAATATTAGTATGTGTTTATTCATTCTCTTGAAATAACACAAGTATTTAAGTACCTCAGCGAGGCTTCCACCACAAGCAAGTTCGTGAACAGGATGTTATATCTATTAGTACCGCAGAAGTTGATTATTTGAAAGTACTACATATTGTTTAACGTTATGTTGTTAACGATGATCTGCTTGTGCCTCAATGTAATGATAAAGGTGCTGCTGTAATTAGAAGAGGTGGTGTGGGAAGGAAATATGCGCGGCAGGGATTGGCAACGGCGGTAATTACGCACGTGCGTGTTCACAATCAAGTGGCGCGCGGGTTCGTGCCCGTTATCACGATGACGACACAGCCCCTGTGATGTGCGCAACCCGCTCATTACTGCATCCGTTTTGGATTAGGCATTCTATCACGTGAGGAAGCCTTGTTCGCGTTCCAACAACTTTTGGCATTTGCTTAGGATTATTGCCATTCCCCGAGAGAAATGGAGCCCATTTCCTGATAGATGATGTTTTCCGGATCTGCGAATATTATGCTCTGTCTTTTTAAAGTTTCCTAGAAATAAAAATCGAAAGTAGAGTTAGAGCATCGTTGGCTAGCAAATATGGATGATGGAAACAACAGCTAAATATTTTGCAGCTGGAAAACGGCCAATTCAAACTTGCCCAAACTTAAGTAAAGTATGTTCTGACCCATTAACATTTTGTCAGCCTTTCTAAATTGTACATGCTTGTAAGAGTTTCGTTTTATATTACGCCAAAATTCCAAATTTTCTTGAAAAAATAAAACTGTGATCTCCTGAACCATAAATACTACATGAACATGCATTTATCCAAAAACCTATAATTTAAGATACATTGCAAAAACGCTCATTATATCTAGGTTTATTCAGAGATCATTCGATCCCCAATAATACTCGGTCAAATAGTCCTAATAGACTGATTGTCCATTTGATGGAGTGACTCATTTGGCAACATAGTGAAATCATTTCTGGAACGAGTATACATTTGTTTGGATTCGTTATTTTGTTTCGGTTCTGCAAGTGAATGTAACTCCAAAACGAACTGTTTTACATTATGGGTAAAACAACAAATACACTACTTCATCAAAAGTATCCGGACACCTGGCTGAAAACGACGTACAAGTTCGTGGCTCCTTCCATCGGTAATGCTGGAAATCAATATGGTGTTGGCCCACCCTTAGCCTTGATGACAGCGTTCACTCTCGCAGGAATACTTTCAATCAGGTGCTGGAAGGTTTATTGGGGAATGGCAGTCCACTCTTCACGAAGTGCGGAACTGAGGAGAGGTATCGGTATAGGTCGGCGAGGCCTGGCACGAAGTCGGCGTTCCAAAATATCACAAAAGGTGTTCTATAGGATTCAAGTCAGGACTCTGTGCAGGCCAGTCCATTACAGGGATGTTATTGTCGTGTAACCACTCCACCACAGCCCGTGCAGTATGAACAGGTGCTCGGTCATGTTGAAAGATGCAATCGCCATCCCCGAATTACTCTTCAACAGTGGGAAGCAAGAAGGTGCTTAAAACATCAATGTAGGTCTACGCTGTGATCGTGCCACGCAAAACAAGGGGTTCAAGCCCCCTCCAGGAAAAACACGACCGCACCATAACACCACCACCACCTCCGAATTTCACTGTTGACACTACACACGCTGGCAGATGACGTTCACCGGGCATTCGCCATACCCACACCCTGCCATCGGATCGCCACATTGTGTACCGTGATTCCTCACTCCACACAACGCTTTGTCACTGTTCAATCGTGTAATGTTGACGCTCCTTACACCAAGCAAGGCGTCGTTTGGCATTTTCCTGCGTGATGTGTGGCTTCTGAGCAGCTGCTCGACCATGAAATCCAAGTTTTCTCACCTCTCGCCTAACTGTCATAGTACTTGGAGTGGATCCTGATGCAGTTTGGAATTCCTGTGTGATGGTCTGGATAGATGTCTGCCTATTACTCCTTATGACCCTCTTGAAATGTAGGCTGTCTCTGTCAGTCAGCAGACGAGGTCGGCCTGTACACTTTTGTGCTGTAAATGTCCCTTCACGTTTCCACTTCACTATCACATCAGAAACAGTGGACCTAGGGATGTTTAGGAGTGTGGAAATCTCGCGTACAGACTTCTGACACAAGTGACACCCAATCACCTGACCACGTTCGAAGTCCGTGAGTTCCACGGAGCGTCCCATTCTGCTGTTTCACGATGTCTAATGACTACTGAGGTCGCGAATAATGAGTACCAGAGAGTAGGTGGCAACACAATGCACCTAAGATGAAAAACGTATGTTTGTGGGGTGTCTGGATGCTTTTGATCACATAGTGTACTTGTTAAAAGGGGAAACAAGGAACATTCAGTAGTCCGAAGGAAAACAAAGGAGTAATAATTGCAGCGACTGTGAGAACACAGCAATTTTAGGCGATTGAACGTTTCCGAATAGAATATTAATTTTTACAATTAAAATTATTATTATGATTATTATTATCTTTTATCATCATCACATTCCACACCCGA
Organism: Deroplatys truncata; assembly: GCA_030765065.1. Classification (NCBI taxonomy): domain Eukaryota; kingdom Metazoa; phylum Arthropoda; class Insecta; order Mantodea; family Mantidae; genus Deroplatys; species Deroplatys truncata. The sequence continues at coordinate 209,872,941 of CM060978.1, read as the reverse complement.
TACTGTATTATGTGAGAGTAGCGAGGGGTTCAAATTTGTATGCTAACTTGTAGTTAAATTTTATTGATGTCCCCATGTAACTCGAGAGCGTTACATTGTAAAAATCTTTGCCGATGTTATTATGAAACAAAAATAAGCTACGTTGTGGCTGTGTCTGGCTTATTTAAAATCTCGTCTTTTTTCCTACTTATCAGCTTATTACGATTAGTTAATTTCTCGGTAAAGAACTTATCTCTATGCTCCATTAGCTACTTCTACCCTTGCAATAACACACGTGACAAAGCTATTTTCAATTTTGTGCTCCCTCCAATTCTATCAACATTTGTTTTATGGTCTCTTCTAAAATAATTTTTGACTCACACCTGAGGCAGTATTTTTAACACTTAAATGATTTCAGTCTAAATATATAATATAAAATATAATAACAGACCGCCTTAAAGCAATATGTGTGTAAATAACATAAAATGTATGTAACAACCATTAATTATGTTTATATTATTGTATACATGTATAATAATGTTGTGTGAATATATCAAGTAATTTAATAATGTAGGAGCTGTGAGAATATAGGTCAAAAGTTGTTAACAATGAGGTAACCTTGAGGCAATATTGAATTGGAAAGTTTAATAATGCTACTAGTAATTCTTGAAAACAATAATGTGATATTTTTAAAACAGCTTATAAATAGCCAATCAACAACTAGAAAGGCTAAAAATTAAATAGAAGTATTCTTTTGGAGTAGGATTAGCCAATCAGAGACTTAAAATAAAAAAAGTTACAAATTCAGGCGGTAGAAGTCAGTTGCTAGTAGACAGCGTTCTTAACTGGACGCGAGACGTATCCTCGAGAAGTTTAATACGTATTCAGTGTGAGACAAAAATTCATTACGGCGAGAATATTATAAAGTTTACGTGTTGAAAAGTGAAAGTAATTAATAAATAATCTCACAGCTCTCTATATCAGTGAAGTGTTATTTAATCGTGTGAAGGATTAATAAAAGGAGTGAAGTAAAAATTTCTATAAGCCTACATTCTTTAGCCGCATCACCCCCTGATAAGAGAAACATGTTTCTATAAATTAATACTGACGCAGCCGAGGCAAACATAAATGTATATATTATTCAAAGAAACATAAAAATACAAAGTTTGTTCCTAAACTTGGGGCGAAGGCCACCGGAAAGTAAACTTGTGGCGAAGACCACCGGAAAGTGAACATTGGGGCGAAGGCCACCGGAAACTTGGTACCATACGTGGGGCTGCAATTACTTCATCAGGTTTGGCTCTCCAACTGCAGCAATACAATACAACTCCTCCTCCTAAAATAAACTTCCTTCACACAATGGTATGAATAAAATTTCTCCAAATTTTCCTGGCTAAAATACATCAGAAACGTCCTTGGCTACAGTATTCTGCCGGCTACATCTCCCCAAGCTATGCACTTCTTTCTCTACAGCAGTAACTATACTTTTTCTTTTTTAACGGATTACCCTCCTCTTTGTAGGACTTACACCCCCAAGGACTTAAAGGCCAATTCCTTGGGTCAGTATTCTGTCGAGGAACAAGCAAACTCTGGATCATAGCATATCCAGGATGGGTGTTCAGCCCAGTGCCTGGTATGGCGGCGAAGAAGGAAATGAATTGTAGAGATGAAAGGGATGATAGGAAGACTCAACCCAACATTCACCTAGCGACCCAAGAAAACTGCGAAAAACCCTTAGTCAGATTGGTGGACGCGGGGGCTGAAACCCGGCACCTCCCGAATGCGGTCTACTGACTATTACATAAGTAAATTACTCGTCAAAACCAATAATCACAAGATGGAGCGACGTTTCCGTCTAAACCTCTAAGTGTTATATTTATTAGAACGAAACTGGCAAACAGGACACAGAAAACGCTATATTCTATATCACTTTCCATTTCTGCAAAGAATGGCTAACGACTGAGCCGCCGCAAAACAGAACAGTAAAAATCGAGTTTTCATTATCAACCGAGAACTACTTGGAATGTCTTGGCGCGATGCCAGAGACATCATAAATAAACACAACAAGGGCAGAGATTTGTATAGTATTTTTGTGCAGGCAGTTCTGGCAAGTCCCTATAAAAACTGTCTCAGCGCCTAATAGAATAACGCTCGAGAATACGGTTGTAAACTCCGTCGTTAAGCACGGCGATTCCTGTCCTGAAAACAAAGCATATTAGCCAGCATAATAAGGCTGCTTTTGAATAATGCATGAAAGCGTTTTACTTGTGGTAAAGAACAGGGGCGAGTTAAGGCTGGAAATATGAACTCTTCTCTAATTTCGCGAGCCGGCGCCGGTGGTCTCATGGTTAGGACCCCTGCTGCAACTGGGGCATTCTTAGGAATCGATATTATTCAAGGTGAAATCCGATGCATCCAAAGTTCCGTCGAGAGAATCTGAGTTCGATTACTGCTCTGAAAAATGTCTTTGTATCTCATAACTTAAAACACAGTATTAAAAATCTGTTGTAATGAATATCTAGCAGTCTTACATCGAAAATACAAACTTATTTATAACAATATAAAACACGAAAATTCTCAAACATTTTCTTGGTATACTGAATAGATTGTCTGCATAACAAGATAAGCAAATTTACGCACTACGATATTTTAAATATCTCAATGTTGGGGTACTTTTAAGTTTTAAGCCAATAAAATTCGTTTTCTTAGTTGTTTTCCTAAAATACACCGTTTACATGATGATGGTGATTATGATGGTAATGACAATACTGATAATCGGTGAAGTACTATTATACTGAATTCCATTTCAATTTGTTATTATCTAAAAATGTAAATCCGAATTAAATTACAATGCCGAGCTTTTAGAAAAGATAATAAAGAAATATTTGGTTGTTTATGATACTCTTTGATATTTTTCTATGAAAAATTAAAAGTATTTAAAGATTTTCCTATAAACGGGGTTCAAAAAGCAAACATACTTATTTCTTTTTTCACTGCATATTTCATCCCAAAAAACAATACCTGCAGTGAACAGCCATAAGCTGTTATGCGCATATTTTCTAAAATGTAAAATGAGCTTACTCAGAAATTCAAATAGCCAGAAAAATAAGTTAACACGCAACAATTTCCCCCCCCCCAAAAAAGGATTACACCGTCTTAATTTATAACTGTTGAAGGTAATCGAAATAAATATAAAGTTAAAAATTCGTAAACAAAAAAGTATGTATTTCCAAGTTGCAAATATCAGATTTTGGTTTCCTACCAGAGTTCTATTAGATGCTGTTACCTACAACCTAAACACTATAATGGTTTTACTATGGCCAGTCCAATCAAGGTAACACACCGTAATCCCCACTCTCATGCTATATATGTCTCTTACTACAGTTCCTCCCTTACAGCTTGAGACCAGTTACAAGACTCTACGCCACAACAATACTACTGCTACTGCAAGAGGGGAACTGAGTGGAGTGGAGGAAAGTTGCAAAGCGAGGAAAATGACCTTGAGTGGACTGAGGAAAATTAAACCACTATAACACTTGTTTCGTTCTGTGTGTAATTCGACAAGGGAAAATGAAACCTGTTTTCGACTGCATGTTCGTTGCTCATTGTTTTCAGCACTGGTTAAAACTATGGTGCAAATTTCAAAACGTTTATATGGTTATGCAAAAACCATACATCAAAATTCATGAACGTTCTTGAAAAACGGTGACATACTGTGTATAATTGGATCGTTTTATATTTCGATGCTTGTCTTAGGAGAGCGGGTTTAGGAATCGTTCTGTGTTGTACGGCGACTAGTGAAGTATGTGTTTCTTTCTCGGTTGAATCATGAGAAATTTTATTTAATAAGAACCACCTTTTATCCATCAGAGGCATTCTGGATGGTGGATGGTGTCAGAAATCTACCAGGTTTGCATTCTGAAGCGACAATGGTTTCAACATTGTAGTAACGAGGAGGGACTTTGGTTTGGGCATCTGTACTAATGAAAAAAACTTCTGGTATAACTCTATGAATGGACTGAGTATGCTGCACACAGAAATATACACACATGCACACCTATGCACTAGAAATAAATGGTGTGCAAAATCTAAGGGCGAAAGTAATCTTCGCATGCTGTGACACTGCCAAGTAAAATAGCTCGATGAAACTTGAATCATACATAGAGGGAACTGCTACGGTATGCTACATATGGAATGACACGAACAGAAATGTCACTTTTATTCATAGACCATAAGCTACACTAAAGTCAATACGACATATGATGGCTCTCTAGATTCACAGAAACAGATACATGGTGCTTAAAAGGGTGTATGATCACCACGGACAGCAATGCATGCTCTGCATCGTGCTCTCATGTTGGCCAAAAGGTTGGTAAGCAGTTCTTGTGGTAGGGCGCTCCATTCCTCCACCAGCGCTTTTGACAACTGTTGGATGATAGTTGGTGCATGTGGATGTGCTGCAATGTGTCTCCCCAAAGCATCCCACACGTGTACGATAGGACTTAAATCGGGGGAACGGGCAGGCCAGTCCATTAGCCGAATATCCTCTCGTTCCAAAATATCCTCCACCTGCGGTGTTCGATGCGGTCGCGCATTGTCATCCATAAAAATGAAGTCAAGACCGACTGCACCCCTGAAAAGACGCACATGGGGAAGGAGTACAGTATCACAATAACGTTGACCAGTGTGCGTACCGTGTTCAAAGATTTGGAGGTCGGTGCGCCCATACAACATTATGCCTCCCCAAACCATAACACCCGGACCACCAAATCGATCATGTTAAAGGATGTTCCTGGCTTCATTATGTGTTCCCACCTCTCGCCAGATGAGGGTACGTCGAGAATCACTACTTAGACTGAACCTGCTCTCATCCGAGAAGAGCACGCGAACCCCATTCCTCGTTGGTCCAATTTTGATGTTCTTGGGACCATCGGAAACAGTGCCGCCGATGTGTGGATGTCAATTGCCGTTGGGTACAGAGACCACCTCTGTGTAGTCGCCGTGCCACTGTGTATCGTGAGATTGCGTGCCTAGCGGTCCTATTAAATGTGGTTGCAATTGCATCCGCTGTTTAGCGTGGATCCCTTCGTGCCTGTTGCACAATGTAGCGGTAATCTGCTGATGTAGTTGAGCGTGGTCGACCACCACCTCTCCTTGGGGCAGCAGTGCCTTTGGTTTGGAAGGTTCCCCATGCACGTGAAACAATGCTGTGAGCAATTCCAAACTCCTGAGCAACACTCGTCACACTTCGCCCTTCTTCCAGTTTCCCGATGATTCCTCCCCGTGCGAAGTCATACAAATAGTGTCTACGGGCCAGTTGCAATGATGAACACCATTACAGTGCACCGTAACAGCTCGCTAATTGCCACACGCCGTCTTGTCCTGTTTCATCAATGCTCCGTGTTGCGGGACCAGACCCATTTGGCATTATAGGCCCGCTACGCTCACGCCATGTGACGTCCAGATTTCTGTGTACGTGTGAAAGATCCCTGGCAACATCCTCCCGCACCTTCATCTACTTACATCAAGTAGTTTATTTGTTATGTTACTTTACCCATCTCGTACTTAGGTGTTGCACACCAGTGTATATCTCAATTAGTGCATCGAAACATTTTAAGACATCTTTATTCTATTTTCACAGATTTGTAGAAAAACAGTTTAAAATGCAAAGACATTTGGCAACAGCGCGCTCTTCCTTGCAGGTAGAAAAATCGCACTTCACGGGTAGAAAGAATGCGCGCTCTGTTTCTTATGTAATCGCGAATCGGCTACTGCTCGTAATGGTATTCAACTACCGTGCATTCTCAGCAAAATACTTAGTGTTTATCGAACACATCTAAAACCGAAACACGCTTTTTAAATTTCGAACGAAACAATAAAACAAATGCGTTAATTTAAATATTATCTTCTTAGGCGCTTAATGTAAAAACCAAATAATTACAGTAATTCATAACTATCAGATACAATAAAAAAACAGGTACTTATAGAAGTAATTACTAGAAATAAATAAAAGGGAAGTTATACTTTTATTTAACAATTTAAATGCAACAAAACAATTTAACTAATTGCATTTAAACATTTAATATGCGAAACTAAAATTAAACTCTCTTAGTTTACTTAAACATTCAATAAAAAAAATAAAAACAACGCAGAATGCAGGTAACGATCTTTACACCAAAGATATGAACCCGCGAGTGGGTGAGAGATGCCAAGGCTGTGAGCCGCGTGTGTGTGGTGGGTTATTCAGGCCGCTGTTTCGGCGTGGTAACTTCAGCGTAAATTACTAATTGTGAAAAACAAAGTTGCTAGGTGAAGCAGATGCTTACGGAAGAAAGTCATAGTGACAAAAACATGAAATTAATCTTGCATTAATCGTTTCGTGAGTGAATTATGCAACGAGAAGGGTAGAAAGCCTTTTTTACTGCTGAAATAAGCGTTTACAGAATGTTTCATTCGTCTTCATACATAGAATTATTACCTAAGAGGATAACTATACTCCTTTCACATTAACTTGTTCTTTATTTCGAATTTCTGAGTAGATGTAACTACTACAGTTTCTTTAATATGTTTTCTTTACTTTGTTACTGTCGACCTGTTATAACAATTGGCCAGCGAACATTTTTGACGACTGGATGTTTCCATCTTGAGGACTACGTTGGGAGGACCTCCCTTGTTAAGAAGGCATTAAGTACAATATGAAACATTACTGTGCTCTGCTGTAGGATAGCAAAATGAATCACGAAAACAGTGCATGGATGGAAAAGAAGTGCAACCTCAGGAAGAACTTGCAATGTGTCATGTAATTGTGACAAAGAAGGGAAACAAAACGAATTTTCTCTGAATAAAGAAAGAAAAGAAAGAATAAGATCTCAACTCGTCACTTCCATAAGTTTTAAATTTATGAACACAAAACTTAATTCACAGCGAGAAATGCATTCTTTGTAAGTAATTACTTCATATCAAATGTTCGGTAATGCTTCAAACCTTACGCAAGCCTTTACGCCTGAGGGTTTGATTGGACACTGCTTTCTCTCACGCATAGTTTGAAAGACACACTTGGTAACCGTAACCTAATATCATTCGTTAATAACCCTATGTTGTTAACTGATCCTCAAAATAATGTCATTTTTAAACGTTCGTAAAGAGATAAATGGTTGTTTGGTGTGTTATGCTTCACAAATTTTGTGCTGAGCGTTTGAAAATCAACGATTTTTCTTCATATACCTTCAGAAAGCCTTTATATAATTCACCGAAATGCTGAGTATATTTTATCCTTCAATTTCAGAGCTTTTCCAAGTAGAAAATTGTTGTAAATATAAATTTACCGCAGATACATAATGATGTGCGTTCCAGGAATTAACTTTTTATTTCGCAAATTCAATATTAAATTTCTCTTTCCAGTAGAAATATATTTAGTTAGCAACGTTTTAGCGAAAAAATCAATATATACCGTTGAATGTTTGAGATATACTAAGTTATTTAAATTGCTGTTTGAGAGGTTAAGTGCTTCACTTGAACGTTTACTTCGGTATATATAGGGTGGGTCAAAAAACACCGGGAATTATTTTTTTCTGTTTAAACACGCGCGCGTATAATTACACCAATCATGGTAACGGAGAAGTCTGACCTTGACTGACGCTGGGATATACGCGACACTGTCCATGTGCTGTTCAGTTTGTGCAAGGGAGCCATTGTGTAAGCAGTGTTTCAGTAACCAGACATGGATTTCAATTTAGAACAACGAGCGTCAATTAGGTTTTGTTTTCTGAAAAGAAAATCAAGAAAAACCGCTGCAAACGATGCAGGACCAAGCTTTATCAAAAACACGTGTTTTTGAATGCATAAAAAATTTCAAGATGGTGAAAAACGACTTGAAGAAGCTCCACGTCCAAGACGACCCTCCACATCAAAAACTGAGGTGAACCGCAACACCAATGTTGCAAGAAGATGACAATTAACAATGGCGAAGATTGCAGACATTATGTGCATTTCGTATAGGTCAGTTGAAGACTTAATTCGCAATGATTTGGCAGCAAAATGGTTTCTACGAGTGTTTCATGAGAAACCATGCCAGCAATAGATCACTAGGCTTCGGAGGGAATCCAACTTTCTTGACAAGGTTGTCACATGTGATGAGAGCTGGTTTCATCACTAGGATCCGGAAACCAAACAACAAAGTGCACAACGGAAACATCCTTCCAGCCCAAGGCTAATAAAATCAAATGTGCAACAAAGTGCAGGGAAAATAATGCACCTTGTGTTGTTTTGACAAAATTGGGGTAATTTATGATCACATGGTTCCTAAATATACTACAATAACTGCTCAATACCACAGTAACGTCCTTAAAGGACCACTCAAGACGAAAACGGCTAAAGAGAGACCAGAAAGTGCTGCCAATGGATGTATCCTCCACCAGGACAACGCCCCTGCTCAGCGAGCCATAGCAACACAAGCGACAATCACTCAACTAGGTATCGAAATCATGTCCCACCCACCATATTCGCGGGATCTAGCACCCTACGATTTCTACCTGTTTTCACGAGTGAAAAAAATACTTCAAGGGCGCCAAATTCAAACCGGTAAAAACTGTTATTTCGGGTGTACTGAATAGAATGTCAAACAAGGGTTTCTTGAGTGCTTTGAAAAATGGATAGAACGTTTAAACCACGGTGTAGCCTCAGAGGAGGGTATTTTGAAAGTTTGTAGTTAAATGCGAATAAAAAAGATCATAGTGTCCAAACAAAAACAGTTTTCCCGTTATTTTTTGACCCACTCTCGTAGTAAATTGCTTTGTTGTGCATAATAAAACATACCAACATAAAAATATACCTTGTAGTAAAGAAAACCCACCTTGGTTATTTATGAAGTAATCCAAGAATCCAATTTAAAAAAGCAGGAAACTGTTTCATTACATTCCTAATCATACTTATCAGAAGCGTATGAACAAGCAGATGTTTAATAAAATCTGTTTAATGAACTTAGAACTCGCAATGCTAAAAGCTTCACAACTTTAGTTAGCTTAATATTATCAAACATTCTTTAAGATTTAAACCAACTATATCTCTGACTTAACCATATCAAACTCCTGAATTCTTTCTCTTAAGCTGCAAATTAATGAGATTATTACTTTAATATCTAGTTTGTTTAGGATAAAATTAATATAATACGTCAAGAGAAAAAGAAATATTTTACACTAAAATACTTATAAAACTTCACCATCAGTACTGTTAACTTTGAGGCAGTATTTTTAACACTTAAATAATTTCAGTCTAATTATATAATATAAAAAATAACAGCCCGTCTTAAAGCAATATGTGTATAATATAATATATAAAGTGTATGTAACAGTCATTGTATTATGTTTATATCATTATGTACATGTATAATAATGTTATATAAATGTATTACGTAATTTAACAATGTAGGAGCTGTGAGAATAGAAGCCGAAAGTTGCTGACAATGAGGTAACAATGAGGTAACCTTGAGATAGCAATAAATTAGAAAGTTTAATAATGCTACCAATAATTCTTAAAACAAAAATGCAATATTTAAAGCAGTTATAAATAGCCAATTAACAACCAGAAATAGCTTAACTTGAATAAAAGTATTCTACTGGAGTAGGATTAGCCAATCAGAGACTTAAAATAGAGTAAATGTACGAATTTACGCGGTAGATGCCAGACGCTAGAAGGCAGCGTTCCCGAGCAGTTCGCTTGGTACGTATTCAATGTGAGACAAAAAAATTCATTACGGCGTGAATAACATAAAGTTTACGTGTTAAAAAGTACAATTAACAATAATATCATAGCTCTACAGTAGAATACACAAGTGAAGTGTTATTTAATCGTGTGAAAGGTTAATAAAACGAAGTTAAATACCATTATAATTTGTGTAAGCCTTCATTCTTTAGCCGTACTACCCCTGCTAAGAGATATGTGTTTCTGCAAATTGATACTGACGCAGCCGAGGCAAACATATATAATATTTAAATAAACATTAAAAATACAAAGCTGGTTTTTTTAAACGTGGGGCGAAGGATACCGGAAAGTGAACGTGGGGCGAAGGCCACCGGAAAGTTTGTATCGTACGTCGGGCGAACACTCCAAGAAACATATCTCCCGCAATACATGGTGCAAACAGCAGTAATAATCTATCTCAAGTTTAGCGCCCAAAGCGTGGTGCTAATAACGTAAAGATACTCTATCTCAACTTCTCATTATACCTATATGCTTCTCGAAACATTGCATAGCGTTTGCTTATTTGAAATATTCTAGATTGTATTACAACACTATTACCCTAATTTCCACTTGTATCTGAACTATTATGCATAATTGAATAAATGTTACTATTTAAGCAAGTTACGAGAACAAACCAAAATAAAGTACCAAACTGTTTTGTTATCATTTTAATACTCGTAGCTTATAATCAAATAAAAATAATTATGGCACAAGTGTTAAAAGAGGAGATTTATTTTGCGAGTAGGAATGTTTTCGAAACGAGTCTGAAAGCCTGGGCAATCGGAATGCGGAATGGTAGCTCTAGTGTGTTGTTGTTTGGCCTTCTTAGCACCAGTGCTGATAACATGATCACTTACACAATCATAATATTCTATATATATATATATATATATATATATATATATATATATATATATATATATATATGTGTGTGTGTGTGTGTTAAGAATAAATTAATAGGATAAGTGTAAATAGTATTATTAACAAACATATATTTATTTAACATTATTATCATTACTATTATACATTTGGTGTATCTGTGATATTGGGTGCGCAGTTGTTACCATTAGTGATATTAATTCCTTGTGTAGAGGAGGTATTTGATAACACCATTGATTACATTGTTTGGATTGGAAACAGTTGAATTCATTATGTGAAACAATTTTCCTTTTCTGTTCTTTAGAATTCTCAACATACTCTTTCTCCAACTTTTTGGTAACAATTCCAACGTTATCCTCTCCGAAGTTTGAAAAAAGTCTTCTGGTTCTGCCGAATCCATTTCCGTGTCATTTAAATGATCCGCCATTAATGGATAATAGACCTCCGCTTAAATATATATAATTTCCATTGCAAGGGTTATAACAATGGAGTGTAATAATTTTGTTATTCCACTGAATGTTATAAACTTCAATTTCTGGTACGAGTGGCTCGTGTTAAAATCTCTACATTTAGTGCCACACTTATAGTCTTAATTAAAATTCCCCTAAGTTAAATATTCCTACTTTTAAATACTATTTTAGAACTAAGCTTGTGAAATAAAACACAAAATTGGTACCAATACTCATTAGTGTTAACTTCTAATGATCTTTCCTTTATATTTAGAAACCTTAAACTTACAATTGCAACGAAACTGTTTAGTTGAAGTATCAAAGACAGCGTGTATGTAAGAATACAAGAAAAAACCGAAAAAATACCCGATGAAGAATAGGACGCGTGCCAAAAAATTCAACTACCAACACATGCGCCTTACCAGATGTTCGGATTATTCCTTTTCTTACTCCAGGGCTTGACCCTAGGGAAGCTTGTGTTGTAAAAAGCTATTGCTGCAGAGTTCCGTAATATGTTTAGGTCTCTGTAGCCATTCATTCTAGCAATCCCTCTATTTTCAACATTTGTTCTAGTGTAATGTAGTCTGCCACATGTACGTGACTTGAAAATGGCCCACGAAGTTGCAATCCATCGGCTTAACGTTGAACTTCGGTGTGACTCGCGCAAAAAAGAGAAATGCAACAGAAAACTTCTATTCATTTCTTATTTCATTTAAACCGCGAGGGACCAAATCAAACCCCATTTTTTATGAAATTATAGATAACAACAATAATTCTATCGTAACAAAACATTGATAAAACAGCCAAAATCCACTGAGTTTTTTACGAAATAAATTGTAATGCATATATTTAAAAAGCCAAGAGGTAGCATTTGATTGGTTTTTCCTTGAACCCTATCGACACGGGTGTCCGAGATCATTACGACGGGACTCGAAAACGGTCCACATCCCGTCCTCCCTAACTTCGAGTCTTTTTCCAGGTTTTCCTCAGTCCTCATAACTGGCAAATGTCGGGAAGGTACCCTAAACTTAAGCCTGGCATGCTTCCTTCCCAAATTTCCTTTCCCAGTTATCATTTCATTTCATGTCCATCGCCTGTGGTGCCGAGAAGTAAGAATGGGTGTTCAACACTATCTACCCCTGAACCCTTCAATAGTTCTTCCTATTCCTACGTATTCTAAATGAATAAATAAAATACCCCGTTAAGAATCCGCACATAGATATGTCATTCATTATGAAAAAGTAAGTTAACGTATAGCTAGTAGTTTTTAAGAAACGTTTGTATTTAAATTTTTAAGTGCAAGACTTTTAGCTTCTTTTACTTTTTCTCTCAATTTTGCTGTTGGTGCTAAACATAGTTTTCAGGTCTGGTAAGACATACCTGAATTGCTGCATCGAGTACGAAGAAACCTTGCATTGTTTGGTTATTCTAGCCTTCAAAGCTCCTGCGCATCGCACTTACCCATTTCAACGTCTCTTTTTACAGGGCACTAAATGAAGATCGCAGTGGTTTGCTTCTGAAGCTCTCTAAGCAACTACCCAATACGCGTAATAATCTTCGATTGCCCCATTGACTTATTGACTTCATTTGCCGTCTGCATCGCCTCGATTCGCTGTTTTCATAACCGGGCTATTGGTGTATTAATTGCCCCTTTATATAGGTACTGTCCTACTGCGTGTTCGACCTTGACTTACCTTTTCCAGAAACTTAGTATTCACTGCTCTTCCTTTGACTTCTCTCCTCACCTAATCAGACTACAAACTGTTTTATAGGCGGCAACAACTTATCTGATAATGGTTCCTTTCTCACAGCATTAACCCAGACTCGTAATGCCCTAATGCTCTATTTGAATTTGCAAATAGATGGAGTGATTTTAATAATAAAGATATGCTTTACAAATATGTGGAAAGATTTTTATAATAAATATATGTTTAACTAAATATATTTCATAATTTTAAAAAAATAACTATTAACTTAACTAATTATTTCAAATATAAATTCCAGAATACCTATAAATAGAAAAATGATTCACTTGAAATGCTTTATAGAATAACGCTGTGACAATCGTACCGGTCTCATTTTATAGTACAAAATTAAATAAAAGGTATAAAAATTAATACTGCAAAATTTTCTTCTTTATGCTGTAATTAATGAGGAAATTTCTGCATGATATTTCAGTTACGTTTCTTCTCGTTTCATTATGTGTAGCAGGATTGCTTTTTTCTGTACCAATACCACAATATTGTATTTTCCAGCCAAAATAAATACTGCGTACTACAAGTTGAAATGCTTTTACTTTTAGAAAAATAAGAACTAAATTACTTTCAGCTCAAGCAAACAGGATTTTGCTCGGAGAAAAACTGCATTTTGCAAAGCCACTTTTAACATACTAGCCTATGGCTGTCTATTTCCGTTTTCCGTAGTGTGGCGGGGTACTATAAATTTGAACAGACATACTCATGATGATAATAATAATAATAATAATAATAATAATAATGTAAATTCTTAAAGAATAGGGAGTATAATTACGTTTAATGCAAGTTTTTTGCAGTCTATACAAAAACCTAATTTACTGACTGATTGAAAAAATAAAGAAAAATAAAATAATGTAGCATGTAGCCCATTTTCTATTCTATTTGATTTAAACATATACGACATGATGAGAGTATGGAAAGTTAAAATCAAAACATAATCTGAATTAGGGTTTCGGGACAATTACTACACTGTTATTTGTAGACAATTGCTAGTTGATGACGAATTTACAATGTTGATAACAATATATTCTCCAAGCAGAGTAGCTAAAGCTTACATTTTACTATATACATTTAAAAAAACAAAAATGTATGATTGAGAAAGACATAATAAGAGCAGAGATAAACTGTGACAGATGTAATGGAATATGTAGTTACCCTCGTCAACCTATAAAGAAGATGTATTTTAAAAAATCATAAAATTTGTGGAAACAGAAGCATTCAAAACACAGGGTACCAGAAGAAAAATAATTTTAAAGTCTTATAAAACCACTTCAATGTAAAATAAAACGGAAGTTTTTACACACACAGACACACACACACACACACACACACACACACACACACACCAAATCAAACCAAAAAGCTAAATTAGAACAGCTTAAAAGAAAAAGTATAATCAAAGGAAGGTGTCACTGCCAGGGACAGATATTGGAGAACCTCTAAATACCAAGCCATTAAATGAAGTGACAAGAAAGAAACATTATTTGGTTTCACCATCTTCAAAAAAGTGCTACTGCAAGCATAGAGATACAGGCCAAAAGGAGCAAGATGGTTGGTTGACTTAGAATACTATGGAAGAAACTATTGAAAACTAGAGCTGGAACAGGACATAAGAGTGACGATTGTTTTGATGTCATCAAACCTCTTATGTAGTTTACTTTCTATACTAATTAGCAATAGTAAGTAGAGAAAGTATTGATTCCACCCAAATATTTGATATCGAGATTTCACCGCAAGTACACGTTTTGAGACTCCCTGAATAAAAAACAAATTTCAGAAAAAGGTATGTATGTGTGTATGCGTGTCTGTGAACAGAATAACTAAAAAATTAAGATTCTGTTAAATACCAAACTTAGTATTTAAGTCTTCCATGGATGCGAGACGAAGATTTTAAAAAATTTCCCATCCCAAAATATCATTTGCATCGAAAATGTTTAGAAAATTTCGATTTCTTCAAAACATGATTCTAACGATATGCTTAAGATATTTCCTAGACAAATAAAATGTAGGTACTAATCTTGAAGCTTCTGAGAATAGCCTGCAAAGTCCTCTTCATTTAGAATGACTTTTCTATAATTGGAGAGACACAAAATCTTACTGCATAGAAATTTGTTAAAGCACATGATTTATGCCAAGTAAAATTTTTGTGGCGTCAACAATTTACGAGATATTCTTTGTTATTAGTTTGAATTTTCAAACACTTAGAATTTCGTTGTTTATAGCTATTCGTTTTTCTTGCGGCCATATAAAAAGAAGTAACCCCTGTTAAAAGATTTGACTACTGCTTAAGGCTACAGTATTTCCTAAACCCCTTGTACCTACAAGGAAATCTGTACTAAAACCATTTCTGCAAATGTTTATCTCGATTAACATGAAGTAGACTGGAGAATAAGCTTTTGTAAAAGTAGCCTGTTGAATGGGTAGAGAAAGTCATGTGAATGTAACACATCAGACATTTTTTTTATGCCCGGTAGAACTTTCCTTTGCACATTTCATTTCATTCACCTTAGTAGTGTAACAGTTGAGCAGGATACCGAAGTATACGAGGGACTCTTATACAACACCACAGCACAAGTTTGTTTGGTGTTTGCTAGCAGGAAGTCGCGAGCAAAGGCTGTAACAATCTTTTGACCGGCCTTCCGGCACAGCTGTAGTCAGCCAGACCTCTCTCTTTGACTTGCGAAAGTTGTGGTCTTTCTCCTTGAAGCAAACCGCTAGTCTGCGGGAACTTTCCCCCTTCTCTGCTCTTGAAAATCGATAGTAGTTGCCTTAGCTACAGTTAATGAGTACCTTTAACAAATACGCCTGCAGATTTTTCTGATGCCTTTGATCTGTTTGCACTGTATTTCCATTTCGACGGGGTTGCTAATATCAGCAGTTTACATAGTTCCTTAATCTCTTCTCGTTTTTCCAGACGAGGAGTTATTTTTGGTTTTCAATATAGCTGACGTACGGATCTAAAACAAAATCTTATAAGAGGCAAAGAAAGTGTTTGAAGAAAGTAATGTAACGCTTATCTGTCAATTCCGCCAAGAAAGGTTTTAACTGACATCCTGCGGTACTCTAAGAATACTGCTACATGCATTGTTGTATTTAAATCTATGCTAATATTCTAAAAGAGAAAATATGTATGTATGTATATGTATGTAGGTAATATCAAAAACCACTCAACCAATTTTGATAATTCTTTCACCTTTAAAAAGACCTATTTCTTTTGATATGGGTATAAAACACCTCGTCATTTCCATTCATAAATTAGCAAAAGGCTAAAAAGAATTTAAAACGCCTTCATTGAGAATGCCATAGGGTAGAAAATGAATGCCTATATAAACAAAAGCCGGTTAGTTGCTGTACTCCGCAGAGAATGAATGTAGAAACAAAAGCCGGTTAGTTGCCTACTCCGCAGAGACTGTATGCAAAAACAAAAGCTGGTTACATTTTATTCCAAGAAATATAACAGATGGCCAAGCCATAGAAGACAGAGCCTAAAAACCGATAACACTAGTCTGCATGATATCGCATGACTGAAAACTAATAAGTGATTCTGAGTCACTTTTTATGCTGATTTAAGAACTGCTTTTAGTTTTTTTCTATCACGTACGGTTTGTTCACAATTTCACTTCAAAAATGTAGAGATATAGAGATATAAAGATATTGTTTCCGCCACTAACATAAAATTGAGCTTGATGAAGCAATTTGTAAGAGCTCTACCACAGGATGGACCCTGCTTCAAGAATCTTTCCAAGAAATTTCCCTTCATTACACAAGACAAATTACAGGCTGGAATTTTTGTTGGTCCTCAAATAAAGAAATTGATGAAGGATGAAGACTTTGAGAAGACAATGAATGAGAGAGAAATAGAAGCATGGACCGCCTTCCGATCAGTTACTGAAAAGTTCTTAGGCAATAACAAAGATCCTAATTACAAGGCCATTGTCGAAACAATGTTGGAAAATTTCAAGAAGATGGGTTGTAGCATGAGTGTAAAGGTGCATTTTCTGCATTCACATATCGACTACTTTCCAGAAAATCTGGGACATTATAGTGAAGAGCAGGGTGAACGTTTTCACCAAGATATTAAGGAAATGGAGAGGAGGTACCAGGGGAGATGGAATGAAACTATGATGGCCGATTACTGTTGGATGTTGAGGAGGGACAGTCATCTTCAAGGATCTTCAGGAAGTCAAAGAAGAGAAAGTTTGAAAAGAAATTAAATGAAACATTTGGCTTCTTGTTTTGTTAAAATGTAGTCATGCAATAAATTATGGGAGTTCTTGAGAGTATTCTTAAAATGTTTCTTGAATAAAAACTTAACTTGTGTGAAATGGCATTTGAATACTCTTCTACGCTCATTAGTAAATTATCAAAACATTACTTATTTTGTGTATAAAACTGACGTTATAGAAAAAAACGGAAGTTATTCTGGAATCGGCATAAAAACTTGATTCAAGAACCTACTTTTAAGAAATCATCTGACAAAAAGTTTGAAAATGCAGACTAGTGTAATCGATCCTGTTTATAGCAGTACGTTCATTATATTTATTTCTTTAATTGCCATGTATCAAAATGTGTGTGTGTAATGAAACAGCGTCAAAACCTTGAATAGCCTTTATTCTAATTCTATGCACTGAAGTTTCTGGATGCCAAAACATTCTGATAGCCTCATGTTAGAAAGTTTCGCTTTATTTTCCTTTGTGCTTATGCGTAATCAAGTTCGTTAGCAGGTCATGCTAAATAATTGTATAAAGAGGAAAATTGCTAACATTAGAAATCAAAGAACCGATATTTTATAATTAACCACTTAGAAAATTACTTTCTTCGATCGTGGCAGACTATGTATCTTTTCCAAAGCGGTTAACTTGGTAGCCTGGAACTGAGGGATCTTCATATTCACCAGCTTCACCCCGGTTGCATTCTATATGTTAAGGTTTCCCATCCTATATACCTTTTATATTATTAAATGACATTAGAACAATGGAATCGGTGTTGTGGAGGCATAGGAATACCGGTCCAATGTGGCACAATATTATTTGCAGACCATCAGGCTCAAAGTCGTGTGGACATGAAATATATGAAGAAAAAACTTCTGGAAGCCTTTGAAACAGGAGGATTACGAGTAAATATGGAAAAACTGAATACCTTGGAGGAAGTGGACAGGACATCCACCTATCCCATGGAACTATTAGAGCTTTTAACAAATTCAAATATTTAGGATCACTTATTGATGAATCTAGGGAGTTGTACAGCCGAAATAGATAGTAGGTTAGTACAAGCACGAAGACCTATAAGGATATTGGATGGAGTACTGTGGAGTAGGACCACGTTGAATCATACGACGAAGAGGATTTTGAAGGCGGATGTGGAAAGTATAATGACCTATGGTGCTGAGGGGTGTACCTTGGTAGAGGGTAAAAAATCTAAGCGAAAATGGAAGGAATAAGACACAGTGCCAGAGTATCCAGATTAGAAAGAAGAAGAAATGAAGCGGTGAAACAGATGGTGGATATTGAGGAGACATTGATGCAAAGAAATGAAAGACGAGCTCTTTAGTGGTATGGACATGTTGGAAGAGTACAGGATAAGACTTCTTTGGAATGGTCACCTCATGGTAGGAGGAACGCGGCAGACCAAGAACAACCTGGAGAGGAGAGACCCATAGATTGATGAGTGATAGATGTCTGGAGGAGGATGATTAGCTTGATTGGGAAGAATGGCGAATGGGAATAGGGTAACTACTGAAGAGTGGAAAAACCCTCAAAAGTAAAAAGTAAGAAAATGTGAGACCAAACAGTAGACACGAAGGTTTGACATTTCAGCTACTGTGATTATCAAAAACCTTACTCAACCAGTCTGACCGATGATTATGCCACCGCTAAAGGCTACTGATAGCCTATGCATATTTCCAGAAGTTGAAAGACTGTTGCAGTGAGGTTAAGGAAGTCACATTCAGCCGATGTTTAGTCTTTTACGTAAATAGCAGGAGATTTTTCATCCATTACAGCCGGGCTGTACGAAATTACAATTATAAGGCGTAAAGGAAAGGATTCACCACAAAAATATTCTAGGTTATTGTACAATTTTTATAAATAAGGGGGGAGATAAATGAAAATAATTAAATAATCACTTGAGTTTGAAAAACTACTTGTACAACGTCCAGTACGCCAGCTACTATTCAATAATCATATACGTAATTTTGGACAGCATTTCTGAAATGCATAAAATAAACGTTCCGAAAATACTACTGAAGGTTTGAAATGATGAAGTTACGTTATATTTTTTTCTTATTTCTACTTCTTTCATGAATGAATGCGATATGTACAATTCTACTGTGAACAATTACCTAAATTCAAAGGTTAGATGAAATGTTTATATTAAACGGTGCACAAGGTCTATAATAGAAGTTGCTAGAAATATTTGACCTTCCTTTCTTCTCTCAGATAACATATAATTTTAATCCACTTGTCCTTCATTTATTTTACCACTAATTTATTCTTGGTTTTGGAAACAGAATTTAGGTTAATCAAAGTTATTTTGCAAATGTGGAAGATATATGCAGTTAGCTAATATTCCGCACCAAAATCAATATATGCGTATCTCAACTGATGATACCATGACTGAAAAATCTGATGTGTTACACTCACATGACTTTCTCTACTCTTGTACAAACTATTCTTAAAAACGCTTATTCTCCACATGCTTCATGTTAATCGAGGTGTTAATCTTATTGCTAATTTTCTTGCAGATGCAAGGGGAATATGGTAGGCTTTAAGCGATAGTCAAATCTTTCAAGCGTTGGTTGCTATTTGGCGCATTCCATTCTCTTTGCATATCCAGGACATAAAAAAATGAATAACGAATTTGAGAAAAGGTATAAGTATTGGAAAATTTAAGGCAATAACAAGCAATATCTCGAAAATGGTTCACTCAATAAAAAAAATGTATATGACAAAATTGTGTATTTTAACGCGATCTACATTTTTTGTGTAGTAAAATTTTTTTTATCTCTTACGGTTTAACAGTTATGCAAAAGTCGTTCACAATGAAGAATATTTTTGGAGACATTCCCAGAAAATTCGAGATATACATTTCATTTGTCATGAAAATATCTTAAACATATGGTATTTTAATCAAAATCGTTAGAGCCATTTTTGAGAAAATTAAAATTTTCGAAAAATGTTCCATGTAAGGGGTAGTCCGGGGTGGGGGATTTTTTTGAATTCTTCGTGTCGCATCTCTGGAAGGTACTGGACCTAAATAGCAAGTTTGGTGTTTACCGACTGTTCGTTTCTGAGTTATGCTGTTCACAGACACACACACAGGCAGACACAGACAGACACACACACGGACATGTTTCCAAAAATGTTTGTTTTTGGATTCAGAGGGTCTAAAACATGTATTTCCGGTGAAATTTCGGTATCGAATTTTTGGGTGGAATACAATACTTCCCCTACTTACTATACATAGTAGAGAAAGTAAAAATACAAACACAAGTTTACTTCTTAGCAACAAAACACAAATCAGTGGAGATGCTCTGGCATGTGAAGACCGTCGAGGCTGTCCAACGTGCAATACGCCTGGAAGAGACGGCCATTTCCGTGTTCCAGACAGAAGGAGAATGTTCAGGTGGGTAAAACAATGGTGTGAGACGGGTTCTGAAACCAATGTGAAGCTAAAGGACCTGAAATGACAGTTCGATTGTAAAAATTCTTTCAGCCCCAGATGTTTTCTGTAGAGTTATTTCAAGAACAAAGTTTTTTTCGCGGCAACTCCACAACACCGATGAGTTGAAAGGCGCAATCCGGCAAGAGATTCAGGTCATTCCTCAAGAAATGATTCAGAACGTAATGAGGAGCTTCCGCGAACGTCTTAACAATGCATCGTCGATGATGGAAGCCATTTACGTGATGTACACTTGTGTTTTGTATTTTTCAGTAATAGAATGTTTGTAGAATGGTTATCTATAACTTATGTTGGTATAAATATACGCCAAACCTCTTAATAACCAAATGAAAATGTATAAAGCATTACACATATGCTTCTGTTTCACTTGCGTATCCCTTCTATATTGTAACAAATAATGACTCCAATTGCTGCGAAACAACTTTATTCGTCTTTGGACGCTCAGAGGCCAACTCCTTCGCTGCCAATGCACTCGACTGCCAAGGAGCCTTCTTGCATAGTCCCCGCATACACAGCGGAACCTTCTGGAAAGGAAAACTACTCGAAAGCCGCCTAAAGGAAATTTTCAGAACTGCGGGTAGGCGCTCATAAAGTTTGTTGTGCGGGCCACTTGTTTTAAAGGGGCGGCCGAGGGCTCTAACAATCCAGGCGACTAGGCAAACTCCCATACTGACGCGGCAATTTCGCGCACGTGGTCACATTTCTGCGATCAAGTTACTGAAGATGCGCACTGTAAACTAAGCAAGCCGTTAAGTCTTGTTTCATACCGTAAGATTAAACATTAACACAACGACGTAAAACGTAAGCATAAATTTAAAGCGATGAGTTTGTCATTCACAACCACAAAGGAAATATAAACAACAGGCAATCGCAGGAGAGCGCGAAACAGCTGAATTAATATGGCGGCCTGCGGAGCAGACAAAAAATAAATAAATAAACAAGAGCTGGATACCCGGTTAAAGAACGTTACACTAAAAAAAAGCACCATCTACCATCACAATTGTTTTGCTGCGGTTTTAAAGACATTCCGTGATTCTCGTCCATGAGCTTATACAGAAAGTCTATTAGTGAATCAATGCAAGGTGAGGAAAATCAGATATAAGGCGGCAAAATAATCATGTGAAGAGAATCGATCTCTGATTGCCTGGTTTCTTATGTTTGACAAGACATTAATTTGGAAGCATGGACTTGCAAGCAAGTTTACGTTTAATTAAATCTTTATTTTTATGTTTGCGTGATTAATTGTGAACCGTTCCATTACAATAATGTTATATAGTCTTTAAGTTTACGTTAATTTTCAATGCGAATGGGAGCTTATTGTATTTTGTTCCTCGCCGAGTTAGCCACATATCAACTGACTGACGCGTCAATTGATTGACGCAATGGTTATTACTAGTCGGCGATCAGGAACATGTGTCCTAGTGACTACCCTCTTCGACTGTAGGACGACTTGTAAGGCTGATCAAGATATAAAATCAATAAGTGGAGAATAGTAATTTCATAACGCCAAATATTTTACTTTGTGTTGCTTTACCAATTCATTGATTGTAACAACCTAATGTCTTCTTGAACTCCCATGCTTTCTGATATCGAAGGCAAAGGCTCTCGCTAGGCCTCCTGTGTGTGAACTAAAAGCTAGGCAAATAGTAAGCAGAAACTGAATGGTTTTTAAATATATGCCACCATAGTTAACGGGACTAAATTGAAAATTAAAATCAGTTGCAGTTAAACTTGAATAAGATTGCTACTAGGTAGACCAATAACGTGATGGAAACAGCCCAGCAGCCTATCTAACTAAAGTAACATCCTGATTTTTTGTAACAACGCGTAAATGAAGTGACATCCTTTAAGGCAAGGGTGGCAAAAACGGCTTCCTTCCGCGAGTCACCAAATATGCAACACGCACTGCATTACTCTGCTGCATGTGAAAAACAAACGGACGGTTGCAGAGAGGGAACAGCGCCTGCGAGTCAAAAGGGCTCGCGAGTCACGTTTTCGCCACCTCTGCTTTAAGGTAACCAGGAAGTGTACATACAGGTACATCTAGCAAATAATGCAGCAGTATATATTTTGAAATCAAATGAATATCAATAGGAAACAGTTGTTAGATATTAACAAAACTTTATTAAATATGCGTTGAAAATTTAATTTGTTTAAACGAAATAAAATCTCATTAAAAAAGTAAAACTATTATGACCTAAGTTATTCATATAATTGGAATGACCGTTTTACATAATAACATACAAGAGAGAATCCTGTGAATTTTTCTATTTTGGTTGCTTAAAAAATAATTTTAAAAAAATTGCAAATATATATTTTCTCACTTCTTATTGGTATGGATTTTTATAAACTACTAGTGATATTCAAACAATTCTAAGTTCCAATTTATGTCGTATGTAGTTTATATAAAAAGCACCATTCTCCAATTCCATCAATAGTTTTTAAGGAAACGCATTATAATGTCAGCGTTTTCAGTTTTTAACAACATATTATCTTTGTTTTATATTTTTAAAAATTTTTCTACGTTTATTGGACAATTAAAATTTTCAGGGCTTCTTAAGTAAATTAGTTTTCTTAATATTTCACAAAATTTTCATATTAATATCTTTTAAAACATTTTGATTTACGGTGCAAAATGTACAATGCTGCATTATTTGCTGGGTGTACCTGAATGAACACCTCCTGGTTACCTTAGAACCACCCAGAAGAAAAATTGTGCAGCTACGTAAGTTTTGTCGCACATGAAGGATATTTGTTTTTTATCTCCTTTATCAACCTTGAAGCGTTATAAACCCTAAAGATGTTAACTATATTATATTAGATTAGATTTGGCTTAATGTTTATATTAATTTTTGAGTATAGCAAATAAACAAAATTAAGCTCCTTGGTGCGGCAGCCATAGGTGGGTCATTGTCTATCACTTCATCGTTGCTGCCTACCATACAGGACATCTTGAGCAGAGGGCAGTGTGTGGACAGCACATCAGTACCGTTCAGACGTGATTTTCTAAACAAGCAATTATCAATCAAATACCTCGTCAACTGATGCCCAAGGAATTCATAGGTTGTGCGCGCTCCGTACTGGACCCCCAAAATTTAATAAATTAGAATGTTAATGATAGAATATTGGACCTCATGAGGGATTCCAACCTGTACGATACTCATTAAATTAAATTTAAATTGAGTATTTATGGACGCGCTTTAACTACTATGGTGCTTAGCGTCCCATTCTATATTGGGCATGAAAGATCGGAAATTTTGCTCATAGGCCTCTTTATCAGGCTTGAGGTTCTTTTACGTGCTGTAAATCTACGACACAGGACCACACTTCCCTGCCGAAGGAAGCCATGCTAAGGATTTCTACGCCCGAAAAAATCCATCGCCTTCCGCCGGATTTGAACCCGCGACCTTGGAAACTAGAGGCTAGCACGGTACCACTAGTCCACGGAGGACGACACGATACTCATGGGAACAGATAACTTTAACGCAGGTAGGACCTATAATACCGGAAAGATACATAATATTTTTAAAGTTGTTAATATAATGAATATAAAACAGTTCTATGTTACTTCGAATTTGAGGCAGTGTTTTTTAAAACTTAAATAATTTCAGTCAAATTATATAATATGTAAATTCAATAACAGCCCGCCTTGAAGCAGTATGTGTATGTAATAATTTGTAAAATGTATGTAACAGTCATTGCATATGCTTATATTATTGTATCCATGTGTAATAATGTTATGTGAATGTATTACATAATTTATTAATGTAGGAGCTGTGAGAAATAGGTCAAAAGATGCTAACAATGAGGTAACCTTGAGGCAATAATGAATTAGAAAGTTTAAATGTTACTTGTGATTCTTGGAAGCAAGAATGTAATTTTAGTGATAGTTTATAAAAATAGCCAATCAACAACCAGAAAAAGCTTTAGTTAAATGAAGGTATTCTATTGGATTAGGAATAGCCAATCAGAGACTTGAAATACAGATATTTACAAGTTTAAGCGGTTGAAATCAATTCAGTTGGTTACAGACAGCGTTACTAACCAGACACAAAAAGTGTCCTCAAGAAATTTAATACGTATTCGTGTGAGACGAAAATAGTTTTACGTGTTAAAAAGTGCAAGTAATTAATAAAAGAATCTCACAGCTCTCTATATCAGTGAAGTGTTATTTAAATCGTATCAAGTATTAATAAAAGGAGTGAAGTAAAATTATAATCTGTGTAAGTCTACATTCTTAAGTCGCACCACAACCCTGCTAAGAGAAACGTGTCTCTAACAATAATACTGACGCAGCCGAGGCAAACATAAATATTAAATATTTAAAGAAACAGTTAAATTACAAAGTTAATATTCTTTTAAACTTGGGGCAAAGGCCATCTGAAAGTACATTGGGGCGAAGGCTACCGGAAACTGTTTACTATACGTGCGGTTGCAACTACAAGTTCGGCTCCCCAACAGTTGAAATATAATACATCATCTTCAAACTGACTTTCCATACGTAGTAGCAACAAACATATTTCTCAAATTGGCTCCCAAAGCGTGGGGCAAATAACGTAAAGACAACACAACTTTCTCAAATTACATCGTACAATGTCTATTAGGCTATGTCTATAATAATAAATCGTCATTATTATGTTGTTTCGATGTTGGCAGATCGTTTAAATAAGCACCCATTCTTAGGTGTGATGCGTATTTGTTATGGGATTTCCCCTTTCTAAGACAAAGTTAGACCGTTATGGCTTTGTATAAATGTACCTATCACTGTGGAGTGTCTGATATAAAAATCTGATGTGTTACACTCACATGACTTTCTCTACTCTTGTGCAAACTATTTTTGCAAACGCTTATTCTCCATCTACTTCATGTTAATTGAGATAAACATTTGCAGACTCTATCTTATTGCTAAGTTTCTTGTAGATGTAAGGGGAAAATATATTTACAAGGGCAATATAGAAAAACAGTAGCGTTTAAGCACATACATATCTCTTAATAGCTGGTTGCTTGGTGCAGCACCATTCCCTTTCCCACAGATTAATACTCTTTGCATATCCAAGACAAAAAAATGAATAACGAATTCCCATTTGAGAAAATAAGTATTGAAAAATTTAAGGGAATAACAAGTAATATCTCGAAAACGGTTCACTAAACAAAAAAAATGTATATGACATAAATTGTGTATTTTAACGCGATCTACATTTTTTGTGTAGTAAAATTTTGTCTATCTCTTATGGTTTACCAGTTATGCAAAAGTCGTTCACAATAAAGAATACTTTTGGAGACATTCCCAGAAAATTCAAGATATGCATTTTATTTGTCATAAAATATCTTAAACATATGATATTTTAATCAAAATCGTTAGAGCCATTTTTGAGAAAATTAAAATTTTCGAAAAATCTTCCATGTAAAGGGTACTCTGGGGTGGGGGATTTTCTTGAAAACCTTCGTGTCGCATCCATGGAAGATACTGAACCGAAATACCAAGTTTGGTGTTTATCCGACTGTTCGTTTCTGAGTTATGCTGTTCATAGACAGACAGACAGACAGACACACACACACACGGACATGTTTCCAAAAATGCTTTTTTTGGATTCAGGGGCCTCAAAACATGCATTTCAGGTGAAATCTCGGTATCGAATTTTTGGGTGGAATGCAATACTTCCCCTACTTACTATACGAAGTAGAGAAAGTAAAAAATTGCAGTAGTGCATTTTGGATGTCAGATTTAGCGTTGAGTTTTAGTTTCAACGATTATTTCAGCATTAGAAAGCCTTTCTTGTCAAAATATGGGCGATTTTCACTGAAGAACATTAAAAGTCGACGCAGCATTATCTATAAAGTTGTTATAGTACCGAGAGTAATAAAGTAATTTAAAATGTATTATAATTCGAGGAAAAATCCATAATATTCAAGTGTTAATGCTAGGGATGGGACCTTGATACCTCGATACTCTTGATACTCGGGGGTACCGAAGTATGTCTAATACTTTGAGATAAACATTAGATACTTTTTTATGTTTAAGCTTTGCATTATTGAAGACTTTGGTTTAACTTCATGCGACATAATAAACGAGACTTCACGTTCTTGCCTAGCATGTGTCCCCAAAGAGTTGCTGGACTATAGTTTATGATAAACCTTGACTGAGTTTCCTGAGAATGAATCAATGCAACACTACATAGACACTTGTGTCTAAATAAAAACACGCAAAACAGTGGAGGAAGCAGTAGAGGTACTCAAGTAACATACGGCGTTAACTGAGTTCTGAATGAAGCTGTTCTAGTTGAGAAGATGTTATTTTAGGGGGATTTGTAGTTTTATTTGCCCCAAATGTTTAAAAAATATATTAACTTTGTAATTTGACTGTTTATTTAAATATTATATATTTATGTTTGCCTCGGCTGCGTCAGTTTTATTGTTAGAGACAAGGATGTCTTGGCAGGGTTGTGGTGCGACTAAGATTATAATTTTACTTCACTCCTTTTATTAATACTTGATACGATTTAAATAACACTTCACTGATAGAGAGCTGTGAGATTCTTTAATTACTTACTTGCACTTTTTAACACGTAAAACTGTTTTCGTCTCACACGAATACGTATTAAATTTCTTGAGGACACTTTTTGCTTCTGGTTAGTAACGTTGTCTGCAACCAACTGAACTGATTTCAACCGCCTAAACTTGTAAATTTCTGCATTTCAAGTCTCTGATTGGCTATTCCTAATCCAACAGAAATACCTTCATTTAACTAATGCTTTTTCTGGTTGTTGATTGGCTATTTTTAAATTGACTCAAAATTTACATTATTGCTTCCAAGAATCACAAGTAACATTATTAAACTCTCAAACTGATTATTGTCTCAAGGTTACCTCATTGTTACCTCAATTGTAAGCAACTTTTTAACCTATTTCTCACAGCTCCTACATTATTAAATTACGTAATACATTCACATAACATTATTACACATGGATACAATAATATAAACATATACAATGATTGTAATATACACTTTTTATATATTGTTACATACACATATTGCTTTAAGGCGGGCTGTTATTGAATTTATATATTATATAAGTAGACTGAAATCATTAAGTGTTAAAAATACTGCCTCATAGTTGCATTAAGTCATGTTTCTGCAACAGCCTGTCGCTCTCAGCCATTATATTAACCTTCTCCGGTGACCAAAATTTGTGAATTCAGCAGAAACAAATCAGAACTTAAGACGTGAGATAATACAGCGCATAGAAATACTTGTTCTTTCCTTCCATCCGTTAGTCTGTGTTTATGCATGTCAAACTCGGGTCAAGAGCATGGCTTACGACTAATTTCCATAATAGGATAGAAAAATCCTTTAAAAGAAGATTTTCAGCATAAAAAATAGTTATATAGAAGGGTAAGCAAAGAAATTATTATTATTGGCCTTGATTAATAATAATAATAATAATAATAATAATAATAATAATAATACGTAATATATAACCTGTGGCATTACCAAAACCAAAAGTGCTGCGAATTGGAGAATGTCAAATTTCGGAATTAGTATACAATACATGGAAAACAATATTGGCAACTTTGGCCCCCATGCTCCGCAGGAAGCAAAGCTATAGAGGCGGTTATATTTGGTAGTTATTTTTGTCAAATTAAGCAATTTCTCAATTATTTTTATCGCTGATACATACGAGTGCTTCGCGCAAACGGCGACTGTATTCAGACACACTGCGTCCACTCTATGCTACGCGATCTGAGACCGCGTGACTTGCCTTGTTTATATTGGCCGATATATTCTACTGACTTCAGTGAATGCACGTTGTTTCTCCCGCCCTGCATTTACAGAAAGTCAATAGCATACGGTCTAAAATTCAGCAGAGATAGCAGAATTATGTAACTACAAAGTAATATTCGTATAAAGTGCAAATAAATATGGGAACTTAGAGAGCGATCTCTTTATGGTCCGGCCCAGATCGCGTGTATATGTGCTCCGCGCGCTGTCTACTACACCGTAGTGTTTTCCATTGTAAAACTCCCATGTTACATACTCATAAGTAATAGTAACATGCAATATAAAGAGTACTAAACGTATTATACGTGATATTGAAAGTGGTGTGCATTTGCGATCCGGGCCGGGCCATAAAACGAACGCTATGTGGTATGTATAGCGAAATCCTATATAAAAGCCTAAAAGATGGGGTTGAATTCATAAACATAGACATTCAAAGGAAAGGCAGTGCGCCTAGAGCATAGCTGTCGAAAAACCTAAATCGAATTGCAGATTGAGGCAGTATTTTTAACACTTAAATAATTTCAGTCTAATTATAGAATATGTAAATTCAATAACAGCTCACCTTAAAGCAATATGTGTATGTAATAATTTGTAAAATGTATGAAACAGTCATTGCATATGCTTATATTATTGTATCCTTGTGTAATAATGTTATGTGAATATATTAAGTAATTTAATAATGTAGAGCTGTGAGAATAATAAGTTAAAAGTTGCTAACAATGAGGTAACCTTGATTCAATAATGAGTTTGAGAGTTCAACAATACTACTTGTGATTCTTGGAAGCAATAATGTAATTTTAGTGACAGTTTATAAAATAGGCAATAAATAACCAGAAAAAGCTTTAGTTAAATGAAGGTATTCTATTGGAGTAGGATTAGCCGATCAGAAACTGAAATACAGAAATTTACAAGTTTAGACGGTTGAAATTAATTCAGTTGCCTGCAGACAGTGATTGTAACCGGATGCGTGATGCGTCCTCGAGAGATTTTATACGTATTTTGAGTGAGACAAAAATAGTTTACGTGATAAAAGTGCAACTATTTGGCAAAAACATCTCACAGCTCTCTCTCTCTCTATATCAGTGAAGTGTTATTTAAATCGTAACAAGTATTAATAAAAGGAGTGAAGTAAAATTATAATATGTGTAAGCCTACATTCTTGTTGCATCACGACCTGCCAAGACATCCATGTCTCTAATAATAATACTGACGCAGCCGAGGCAAACGTAAATATATAATATTTAAAGAAACAATCAAATTACAAAGTTAATATTTTATTAAACTTGGGGCAAAGGCCACCTGAAAGTACATTTGTGGCGAAGGCTACCCTAAACTGTTTACTATACGTGCGGTTGCAACTACTTCAAGTTCGGCTCCCCAACAGTTGAAATATAATACAACTCCTTCAATACAAACTACTTCAAATTGGCTTTCCATACATGGAGCTAATAAAATATCTATCTTCTTCAAGATGAAAGCAAAGAAGATATTCCTCGACAGATATGTCCCTCGTTAGCATCGAAAGTATTAATAAAGGAAGTTTACTTTCTGCTAGATCGGATTCCAAGGCAAAGCAACTTTCGCATTCAATTCACAGCCACACCCGGCTCACGTAGCCTAGTTAAATGGTTACATAGGTCGTGTTTTACACGGGGTAAACACCCGTTTTTAGTAGCTCATGAAATCATGATATTTATCTTCTCTCTAACCGGAGCATTTCTACACATTTCTGCCAGCAAATGGCTGCAGAGTAATGTGAACTACTATATTCACGGTAACCAACACACTAAAAAGAAAACAAGGAACCGTGGTTTCATGATGAGGTCCCAAATTAAAGCTGTTAGTGAAGATATGGGACTGTAATATCGCAGGTATTTGCAAATGGCCCCTCGCGGCATCCCTAATGATGCTTAACATAGTAATGTCAGTGCAAGTAAGGTTTCGTAACGAATTCTATTTGTTGCTAGCAAATTTACTTAATCAATGGTTATTATTGGTCATTTATAAATTTAATGGTAAGTGCTTAAGATATTTGTTTATTGTCTACGTATTCTCAAAAACCGGTGTATACGTTAAGAGAAAACTGCACAGGAGTTGGGGATGAAAAAAAAATCAGGTTTTAGTTTTATATATTGTCTAAATTCAACCGCCCTTAATTCCTTGAATTTTTATTATTCTGTACATTATTTCAAATTTTAAAAGCACAATTAAACAAGCTTTTCTAATTATTTATTTTATACATACATATGAAGCCATGAAATCATATTTCTATCAAGAATCTTATGCATCATCTAGTT
The DNA here is from genome assembly GCA_030765065.1 of Deroplatys truncata. Taxonomy (NCBI): domain Eukaryota; kingdom Metazoa; phylum Arthropoda; class Insecta; order Mantodea; family Mantidae; genus Deroplatys; species Deroplatys truncata. The sequence goes on along the minus strand of CM060978.1, from coordinate 209,842,385 downwards.
ATAATGCTAAAAGTTGCAGTGAGAAAGCGTTGTGCATCACTTGTAGCTGGAAAACGTTGTTCCTCTGGTTGATGCCCTTTGCTGCAGTGTTCTTGTCTCCGGGTATTGTTGCTCGTCGGCTGCTGTTCTCTTCATTCCTAATCAATTACCTATCTAACTAATTTCGCGGGTCTCGTAGTTTTCGTAGTCGAAACAAATTAAAGTACACTACATTTCCCTCAAAAGATGTGGTTTATTATCACGTAAATATTTATGGGCGGTTAGCTTTTCCCATTTTAACAATTCCCACCATTATAATAAATTAGGAGCCTAATCTAACTGCACACGCTACCCACCCCAATGCACACACGTGCATCTGTCGTCCAGAGTATCACTGTGTGTTGAGGAGATTTTATACCTAAGCCTAATGACGCTCACCTCCGCGCTTCAAAATGTAATGACATTTATAATTGGTCCTCAGACCGCGTTACCTTATTATATATGAGAATATTCTGCTCCAAAAGATTTCGCATACTCGCCCGAGTGACGCGTCAGGAAGCAGATTCCATATCTCTGTCTCTTTCCTTTCTATATCTGTCTCTTTCTATCTCTCTTTACTACTTACAGTTTCTTGCTTATTAGCTTGGTGAAAGGTGGGCTTTACCTTGAATTAGCTAGCTCGCCCGTCCCTTACTTATCTAAGTTACAATCTGCTTTTGTACAATCCTTGGTTGTTAAATATTTTCACATATTACTCGGTGAATTACATTATTACTATGTAAAGTTCTTGTTTAATATGTGTGTGTTGTATATCCCCTTTCAAAGTAAACTTGACAACATGATAAGGTGTTCTTCAGAAGCTCTGTGATCAATAGAAATGGATAATTTTAACCACGGTTTTCGCAAATCTGTATTCTTTATACCTTTTCTTAGTAAAACGTTTAAATGCAAGAAGCTAAAACCACCCAAGTTTATAAACATACATCTACTAAACAATGGCAGCAATGCAGACCAATAAACAGTTACAGCGAAAAATATAAGCTTTAAATTTGAAAATATGAGCAGTACAGAATATATGAAATTTTAAAAACCTTCTTTGTTTAAACTTAGCGCTTAATAATAATCATTTAGCTGGGCAGCTAAACCCATTATTAACTCCAGCAAGCGTGTCACTTATGTAAACTTAAATATTACCAAAAACTTAGCTTCCTTAACTAATGGAAATGCATACAGTTGTCATAACACTTGGAATTTGCAGCACATTTGAGAATTTAACTATCAACTTCTGAATACGGGCATGGAAATAGAACAGCTATTGCAGAAAATGGAATTTGATGAATTATGGATTAGAAAACTTCTATCTGACACGTCATTCTAGTTCGCAGGGTTTAGTTTTGAAGCAATATACAATACTAGCCACGGATAAACTAATACGATAACTCATTAATGTAATAAGATATCTAATTCACAGCTTCTCACCATCAACACATTAATAATTTCTTTCTTTAATATTTTGTTATAAATTTTACGTGTTATATATATATTTTTTGCTAATATTGTACATATAATAATTAAGAGGATGTTAAAAATACATATATTCATAATGTACACACGGTAGAGAACAAGTATATAACGCTATAACATATAAAACATAATATGAGAGGGAAAGGCCATTGTTAGCTATATAACCGGTAATAAAATTATGAGAAACGCAGTAGCATCTACGTAAGCATGTAACGAACCTTGAATTCATAATTAAGACAATGGAAGTTTATAAACATATATATGTAACATAAATGTTATTGGATAGTAGCACCAATCGGGTACATTGATACATGCCTATAATTCAAAGGCATACGCTAAGAAAACGGTTGAAGAGAACGCTAACAGAAGCCTGTCAGACTTCTGGCAGGAAGGCCGGATATAAGCTCGTCTCTAAATAGACGCTAAAATTACGTATTTAAAGTCTGCCACTTATACATACTTTAACATGACAAAGATTATAGTGAATTGTGAATATTTACATGTGATTTATTTAAAATACAAGTGAAACAGTTAACAGAATACATGTGTGCCCAATATTATAACATTCTCCATACCTAAACCCTGACAAGATACAATTGCTCTCCGACTCAAAATACAGCAGCCGTGGCACATTATAAAATGATAATTATAACATACTAACACACACACAAGAATACAGATATACGATCATCAGATTCTAGTCTACAAGAATGTCACAAGAGAACGAGCATCAAGACGACCTACAGGTACGTAACACAACATCCATCATCATCATCATCTATGGTCCATCATCATCAACCTAGTAGGGTTCTCGGTGCATAGTGTAGTTTCATGTGGGGATCTACTACGGAGGAATCGCTACAGTTTCAGTGCTGTTAATCTATGCTATATCTTTTATCGGCTATGCTTGTGCGCTAAACAGATCAATGTGAAATAAAAAGTTAAAATTTTTACAATATAGGAGTGAACTTAATTGACGGCGTATCTGTTTGCTGCTTTTAACTGTTTCTTACAAAGCTAATGCTTCGTTTTGTAAACAATTTGTGTTACTGTCAATCGGAAATTTTTGTTGAAAATACTTTAAATTAACAAAGAGAGTGTTTAGCAGAACCTTTGAAAAAGGTGAAGAAGGGATTCGATACATTGAGTTGGTGACAGAAGTAATATGACCCAGCATTGATGACAAACAAAACTCATCGCATTAACCATCAGAGGTTGCTTGCAGTAAGATCAGTTCTTTCTACTGCCCGGGGTTAAACACCAGAAAAGTTAGAGGCAGAGGAAGGGAAGGACAATGTATTGATAAACATAATGTTTTATCTTTGTAGCATACGGGGCACTATTAACACTGAAGAGTCAATTGATAAAATTATGAGTCGAAATGATATTAAAAGCCTTCACTTACATCAATGGTTGGTATTTATCCAACTTTTCGTTTTTGAGTTTGCTGTCCACAGCGTGCGCGTGCATGCGCACACACACACACGGACCTTTTCCTAAAAATGCTTTTTTGGATTCAGGGCACTTCAAAACATGTATTTCCGGTATCGAATTTTTGGGTGGAATGCAATACTTCCCCTACTTACTATACGTAGTAGAGAAAGTAAAAAGTGGAATGCACATCAGACTACTATTTTTACACGGCTTCTTTATATACACAAATAATGTAATACCGAAATAACAAATTGTGACCAACTTTGGTTTCAAGTACAATAACATAGCAAGTACCATTTCTTTGTATTTGAACACGTTTGATAACTCGACTTGATTTGATTAGGTTTTGCTTTTCATTATGCCGTTTTACGTGATTAATTTCTCATGGCGCTCGCATTATCTGTTCACAATACAAATCGTCATACTTGAATTTATCGCAACTCGTTGTAGAGTTAACCTATACCTATATTGGCAGCTTTCATTAATCTAAAACGCTTCTCTTTTATCTAACTTACATAAAATTAAATGGCGGAAATTATGAATTCAGAAAAAACTGGATTGGAAGAGCCAAATGAAGTTACAGATGCAGAGATAGAATAACACTAGCAGTACTTACCCAAAAATCCATAAAACAATTTGATATAGCATTTAATAGCTTCATTACATGGTGTAAGAGAAAACATAGTGAAAATAATTTCACTGAAAATGACTGCTAGCGAATCAACAATACATCAAAACATGTGACATCTCGCTTTTTTAAAGTCATTTCTTTTGTTTCAAGAACGCGTACTATACGTGATATCTGTTAGTTTCAGGAATCAATATAATATTATTCATATTTTGAAAATTCTAGCGCTGTCTAAAAAATAGTATATGTTACACGTGTTAAAAGGGTTTTATTTCGCTTGTAGGATTGCGAAACTCAGCCTACGGCCTTAGTTTTGCAAACATTCCTACTCGCAACATAAAACCCTAGTTTAACCCTTGTAATAATCATAATCTACTATTAGATGTTTTTAAGGCCCGTTCTTACTAAATATGGCACCACAGCCAGTGGACACTGATGATATTTGTGATGAAAGAATTGGGAAAGAAATTTAGGAAGGAAAACGTTCCAGACCTAAGTTTAGTGTACCTCTCCAGCATTTCCAGTTATGAGGATTGAGGAAAATCTGTAAAAAAGAATACCTCAGTCAGAAAGGACGAGGACCTCACGTTCAAGAGTCCATGTGAAAATTCGATCGCTCCTCTTAAGGGTATGGTTGTCTTATGAGGTTATTCTAACCGCAGATATGAATGAAAAATTATAATATAATTTAAGTCTTTTATTTAAAAAAATTGCACATATTTGTGGAACTAATTCAAATATGCAGATATTAAGATATGCCTTACTGAATGAAGTATATTGGAGTATAGCAGGTGATATACACGATATACATAAGAGATCGGTTTAAATTACATCTGTTCTGCTCGTGACATCATAGCAAGTATTCCGTCCAAACTGCAAGATACGTTATACATGTTTACATATTTGTTACGTGATTTCAATAGATTAAATGATAGTCTCGCATGTAAACTAACTCGTGAAGTACCATTCATCACGACGCTCTAATTTCAAAAAAGGGATGCTACATTCACATGACTTTCTGTACCCATTCTTCTACAAATTATTCTTAAAAATAGTTTTTCTTCTATCTACTTCATACTAAACGGGATAAACGTTTGCAGAAATGGTTTCATTGCATATTTTATTGTAGATACAAGGGGATACAGGAGATCGTAGCGATAGTCACATGTTTAAAAAGCGGGTCGCTATGCGCTGGTTTTGAAATTCCTCTCTTTGTAGACTACGAAGAAAAATTAAATGGCCACTTAGAACTCAAAAAATGTTTAAATTGTGTGAAAATTCGAGCCAATAAAAACTAATAAATAGCTCGGAAATGGTTAAGTTCACAAAAATTTATTTCACATAAATAGTATACTTTAGAGAACTACAGGTTTTCTGTAGCACGCTTATCAAGCTTATACAATTCCTTCAGAATGAAGAGGACTTCACACGCTATTCTCAAAAAAATTAAAGATATACATTTTGCCATGCAAACATCTTAGACATTTTGCATTTTAATCAAAATCATTAGAGCGAGTTTTATAAAATACAAAACAATAAAACATTTTCCAAGTAAATGGTAGTTGGGATGAGGCTTTTCTTGAAAATCTTCGTATCACATGCTTGAATGAGCTGAACTTAAATACTAACTTTTATTTAGCCAACATTTGAGTTGCGCTGTTCATATACACATTCGGACACCTTTAAACAGTGATTTTTTCGTTCATTTCTAAACGTATTATCCGGTGAAATGTCAGTATCGAATTCTTTGATAGAATACAATACTCCTAACGATTATAGGTAATGGTGGAGGCAGTAAAATGGATGGAATACAGACGGAAGGGGCTGAGGTTTGGCTGCTAGGTTTTTATATAATTATGGTGTATCGCTAAGTCTTAAGAATGGATTAATTTCTATTATTTTAAGTAACTTTAGCATTTCTTTATTTTACTTTTTCCTGTCTATCCCCCACTCTATTCTTATTTTAAATATACATATCGATAAGGACAAAATACGCATGCCCAAGGGGGCATTGGAATGCATCAAACGTCCTAACAGTACGACTAAGGCAGCAGGCGGCATAAAAGTAATAGTTTGACTCATGGAGCAAAACTGTGGAGCGCCTTGTCAACCCGCATCCCGCCTAACAGAAGAGTCGGTGAAGTTGCCTGCCCGTAATGGGGCTACAAGATTGCGACAAAACTGTCATTACGTCTGCGAAGTTGGCCCGAGTGAGGCGCAAACGAACATTAGTGGCACGGAACCACATCACCTGTTTCACTCTCAACCCTGAACTTCTCTTTTCCCCGCTTTCACTTGCAGTGATCACGTAAATCCAATTTCCTTGCGTTTATTTTTGTCCTTTTGTATGCACAGTTAAGCGTCTCGAGTGTAAGGCTTTAACACAAGATTGCATTGCCGGCAAAACTCGTCACGTGAAATTTTACATACTACCCTGAAATCGCGAATTCCAATTTTGCCCAGGGAGAATTTTAATATTCCATCATCACAAATAGCCCCAAGTTCAACGTACCTTCTGCATCACTCTTGCATTTTCTTTAGGAGTACTCTGCATAAACCGACCATAGACGTTGTCTAAGACCGTGAGGAGAACCTATTATTTAAAACGGTGATTCCCAAAACACGAGTCGGGTTCCCTAAGCTAAAATGTAGGTGCTTTTATATAAGCTTATTCAAAATGAACAACCCTATTTTAAATATTAATTTATAATGAACAAATAGATAGTGACGCATATGATACTTCACCGAAAGTTTTAACCCCCAGTCAATGCATACAGGGCGCTGTGGTTTGTTTACGAGAAAATGGCGACGCCACAGAAAAAGCCCGTTTTTTGCGCTGCAATATGCAAAAAGTGAATCCATTGTTTCAGTGTATCGTGCACTTCGTTGTAAGTTCAACAAACAGCCGCCTCGTTATAAACAAATTTATAAATTGGTACAAGAAATACGTATAAGAAGGTTGTATTTGCAAAGGGAAAAGTACTGGTCATCCTCGCATAACAAATGATGCTCCTGTCGAATGCATGGAAGAAAACGTTGAACTTTCCACTTTCAGTGATGCATCGCATCTATTGTCGTTCGTTAAATAAATATTTAAACTCTGCTCCTTCTTTTTGAATAACCCTGTATTTTACTAACCTAGGCTAAATCAAACCTCCAAAAACAATAAACAAAATTCATCATATACTAAAACAAGCTATGAATAGCAGCTCTTAAGTTTATGGGTTTTACAATAATTAACCACTTATATACATATGGTATTTTGAAAGCAATCAACAGACTAAATGTCGGCTATTACAAAGCATTTATTTTTCTATAGAGAAACATTAGATATATAGATAAGTGTTTATGTTTAAAATACCTATGAAGTTTATTCTAACTCAATCTGTATACTGAGCTTAATTTGAGTAAACAAATATATGAATAATGTATAAAATTAGAAATAAAATTAATAATACACAAAATTAGACTTTAAAAACATTCTCTCACAGGAAACAAAGGAAACAGCCTGAGAAGCAACTGCCCTCTGGAATTCTGAAACGGAAATAAACTGAAATGCCTATAAATACAGCACGCAGCAACCGTTATATCTTTATTTTCAGGTCAGTTATTCGACCAAAACGTCATTAGAAAGACGAGAACGGGAGTATTTGAATTATTTAAAATTAGAGATGAGTGTTTCTTTTATGCAATTTAATTTATTATTTTGTTAATAACTATTATTTACGAATTGTTAAACTTGTAATATTAATATTTGTGAGACAGGGGTGTTTTTTATGCTAATGTGATTTGATCTTAACAAAAATATTTTATAAAATTAGTTTGATCTGAATACTTCTCGGAATGCATGAAAGGTATAACTAAGAAACATTATCTGTGCAATACAAGCCAGTGATAATCCCAAGTCTTACCCATTTACTAACCTTGGGAGCACGTCAATCTAGTGTAAGCAGCTCAGAAATGGAGCATCCTAATTCCCGGAGTTTGCACAATACTTAAATTTTCTACCCAGAAATAAGGAAATTTAAACTTCAGATGTTGTATCTTCTGAGAAAAGGAGGTGTTCTAAATGAGGAAGGTTAACAAAATTTAGGTAACATATTAATAGAAAATCAATTAATCAATCGCCCAGGCCATATATTGAAAGGATTTCACCATGAACTCATCACCATAAAAGAAACCCTGATAGTACCTTATGAAGCAAAAGATATGAACGTCCTACTACAAACATTATGTGTTTCACACAAATCATTAGGTTGATATCTTCCAGCCGATTTGAAAGATACCACAATGATAACACATGGCTGACAAAAAGTCCGAAGGTACACGTTAGTCATTTTAATAAAGACCAGCTTGTTTATCAATACTGCGTATGTTGACGTTCCTTATTTTACAGTCATGTAAATTTGATTTTTTTTTATTTTCATTATTTCTAGAAGCACCTCATCTTTACTTCTCTAACATATATCTGTAATAGGTAGAGAAGTAGCCAAAATATGTGCTGTACCCAGAAAGCATTTTGGAAAACGGTGTGTATGTATGTGTGTGAACAACATAACTAAAAAAAACGAAAAGCCGGATAAATATCAAATTTCATATTTAAGTAGACACTGTATAAGCGTGTCAAGCGAAGATTTTGAAGAAAATCTACTACTTTTATATGCGACAATTATTTTATTTTTAATTTTCTCAAAAAATGACTCTTAATGATTTTGATTAAAATACCATACGTTTAAGATATTTACAGACTAATAAAATTTCCGTGGAATACCTGTGAATCCCCTTTATCCTAACTGAATTTTGTATAAATTCTTTAACTGACAAATCATAAAGGATAGGAAAAAACTTACTAGAGAAACAAATGTAGAGGCCATTAAAAACAAATTTGTGTCAAATCCTATCATAGCGATAGCCGTTTTTGGAAATATTTCCAACCATTTGTCTGGGAATCAGCCTGAAACCTGAAAATATGCGATTCTTCTTTTTTCTTTCCACTGCACAATCCCATCCCACAACTAAACATTTGAATGTGGTTTCCGCACATTTACGCCAACAAGCACTTATTGCTTAATTTGAAATCATTTCTAGGCAAAACTCATCGGGAATAACGTAGAAGAATACTTTTCATATGAGTATTACAATACATAGTGAATATACCTATATAAATTTGTCGCGGGAAGACAAAGTAACTTGAATGCTCGCATAAAATGTTTTCTGAACTATCCGGAACAATATCGCTACAAGATCTACAAATTCAAACTATATTTTCACATCCTTAAAAGGTTAAATCTTATCGGGCTGTGAATGAAGTGATTGAAATTATGCTTAAATCAACCCGGTATCCATAGGAATTAGTAATCGTATTCACCTTCTGAGGATAAGGGGAAAAAACTTTATTCAGATAACTCAACCTAACCGCGATTTGAACCCGGGGCTTGTGAATGTGAGATAGCCACACATTATAGAGTTGGACAAATTCAAAGGTATATTTCCCTTCTACTATATTTGTTTTTATTAAACTAAACACAACGTACTGTTCGGAGTGGAGGCATATGTTTCTCTCGCGACTTGAATGGTAGGGTCTGGTAGTACGAAACTGCCTTCACTATTTGTTTTCTTTTTTTTTTAGTAATATTCTCGCTGATGCGAAGAGCACAGGATTCTTAATTGCAAACTGTCTGTGAGAGTACGAGAGTTGAGAGCGAATAGGGGCAAAAGCTGCAACCTACAAGCATCAAGTACTGAAAATTTATATTCAGTAGTTTTGCTTTTTAAATATTTAAGCACTTATAGCGGCTAATAATATGGTTATTATTTAAATGTCGTTTTCTTTCACTATTGCTTTAATTAATGATAGCTGTTAATATTAAGTTTTTGGGGGAAACAGTACTTAAATTATAAAAATAATTGCTAATAAACTATAGAAAAACAGAAAATAAGTTTCCTAATGACGACTTCTATTCTGAACAAACACGATAAATGTTTTATCTTAACCAAAGCGTAACACCTGGTTCGTACGTTTTTAGGCGTTTCTTATCTTGTTTAAACACCAGTATAATAACCCGCATTCAATAAAAGAGTAAGTTTCCCTTTTAAAAGTATTTCTACTATGAGCTTCTGAATCAAACTACAATGTACGAGAGAAAATTCAGCAGTAATGCGTACATAGCATGTTCTGTTGTTCCCTAGGATATTTGAGGTTATTGAATGCACATGTAATTAGTGAGAAATATTCTGAACAAGTGTGTAAAGACTGCCTAAGAACTTCTATATCTCTAGGCAAATTGAAACGGACGACGAAAAGAAGTGTTTTCGTCCAGAGATTTTTTTTATTAAAACTACAGAAAGCTGCTCGCACACAGCCGAAATTCTAAGCACCATATTTCAGCACCATTCTATGATAGTCTAAAGCTGGAATCGCTTACATGGTCGTATTATAACAGAATAAAAACCCTGAAAAACCGAGATTTCCTACGGAGGCGCTATGGAGTTCATTGTGATCAATATTTTGAAATAATACAAGATGTCGAATTGTGAAAAGATAACCCATGAATGTGGTACATTCAAATCATGGCTGCATCACATTTTAACGAGCACTTCAAAAGATAACGTCCAATGTTTCTCCTTGATACTGTAAGACCATATATCGGTGTGCAAATATTTAACGATTATAACTGTGAACACTCATTCAGCCAGCCAAACCGAAGATAAATCCATCTTTGTCATCTTTCCCCAAAAACTTAAAAAGTTGGTTTGAGATCAGTGTTTTACAAATTTAAATGTCCTAAATATGGCTGTGACCCGAGCATCCGAGAATTAAAATTCAAAGGAGAATTAAGTGACGTTCAACAGCCACGCAACATGGGAAGCACGAAGTGGTGATTTAACTGAAAAGGTAATATTTGGAGTGGTGTTGACCCAAAAAGGTTGAAAAAGGGTCTGACAGCTGAGTAATTTTTTTCATTATTACTGGGATCACCGTCGTATAGAATATAACTTTAGATCAGCATTGACCATAATCTAAACAGCAGGAATTAAATGCAAGGCGTGGATTGGTTTATGTGCTGGACTGGTTGTAGTGAAACACGTTTTGGGCACCTCTGTTTACGAATTTGTGAAAGTTTAAGGTTAATTTAAATTATGTATACCTGTTTCATTAATTTAGATAAATCATGTTCAAAATTTCAATTTGGTATTATAATTACTTTCAAAGATATTAAATATCTTGTTTAAATGAATTTTAAATATGCATAGAATTTCGAAGACTTTTATTGTACAACAATAAATCAATTGTTTTCTTGTTTTCAAGCTTAAAATAATAGGACTGGTTATTAGTTTTTATATCACACATTTGTTTACTGAGATATTAATTTTACTTTTTTCAGGTTTTAAAAATAATTTGTTTTTGCCCAGTATTACAGAAAAAATTACTACTATTGTGAATAACCTTGTGAAGACTAATTCACTGTTTTCTCTAAAAATGGTCCACAATTTGTGACTAAAATCCATGCTACAGAAAAATTCGAACGGAAACATGGCATAAGGCTCTAAATGTCTACTCACTGACATTTAACATTGTTAGCGCAGATTTAGAAATGTAGAACACAAAAACTATGTCACATGATGTGAAATTGGTCTTAAGTATATTCGAATCCGATAATTTTGTCATTTTTTTTAAACTTTCAGTCCACGGATCCCTTAAATTCATATCTAAAGACATGTGCAGGGTGCTGAGTGTCACCAAAAGTGACTGCTTTATGTGTCAATACACATAAAGCAGTCTCGGCCTGGCGAAATCTTCGCCATTTTATATCCTAGTTTCTCAGCGAACGCGTCGGAGAATATCCTTGACCTATTTCTTCTTTATCTAGGTACTTACCGGATCTTGACCTCCTTTGACTGCCACTCATTGTGCCGCTCGAAACTGATGAGGATGGCGGCGATTTCCTGCAACAAGGAAACTAAAGTTAACTTGGCCACACAGTCGGGGTGAAATAATCAAGCTGAGAACAAGAGGGTTTTCTCACTAAATGGGATAAAAAATGGGCTGTCAAAGGGTACGCCGCGACAATGATATGTCATGAGAGTTGCTAAATTCGCCGTGAAACGTTTTAGTATTGACACTGCTGTTAAAAATAATATTCATTCTGAAAAAAATAGTAAATATATAAATATGTTAACATATTAACATTCGGAAAACAGAAAGCGGTTCCAAGTAGCGATGTTAGGGCTTCCAAGTTTGAAGACAAAGATAAATTATTCACGCTTACATGAAAAGACAACTGCCTCCAAGGGCCGTGAATGGTTCACTATAGAAACTATTCCGAATTGCACCGAGATCAGTTTAATAATTATTTACATGAATATAATATATTCACACACATTATAAATAATTTATATTTAAATTATATTATAAATACCTATATATGTGAATATTAGGTATTTAAACCAACATTTACTTAGTTTTGCAAAAACATTTTAAGCCGATTTAAAATGTTCTTTCTTACGCATTTGGATAGTTATTTTCCATACTCTGCACACTTTTATACCTATTTTAAACCCTTTCTGTAATTGTATATGCTGTTGTTTTATTTAAAAATGACAACACTAAAATTAGAATCAAAGATTCAAATTTAGCTTAATCATCTCTACACAATTTCCTTGCGCGATTCTACTTCTGAAATTTTTTATATTTTATTTCACTTATGTTGTTTTGTATTTTCTCTAATTGTTGCGGATTTATTACAAGAATTTATTTTTAAAAATGTGGTGTGCCAGAATTAATGCACGATAAGGAAGTGGTTTTTATATGTTGTCTGTCAGTGTACCGCCTAATTACATATTACTCAACCACTACAATGCTGCATTATATGCATTGTTACATTACGTGATACTGTATTGAGTACTAATTTTTCAGTTTCTAATGCGTTTTTAAGTTATGCTCTATAGCTGCAAAAACATACCAGACCCCATTGCTACCAAGCAACTCACATTTTGTTTCACCCTTAGGAAAACACTTTTTCAATGCAAGATGATATATTTTCCTGAATGGTTCAACTGATCAGCATATATGAAAAGGATATACGTTTCCTTGTGAAATAAAATACTACGATTCCTTGTGTTCTTAAGTGAAAAAAACTGAATTAATTCACATTTATAAATAATACCAAAATAACAAACAAAAGTAAACACAGTATAGCGTACTGAAGATAAAATATATTATTATTTGTTTCATTACATTTTGGTTTTGCAAAAAGAAAGGATGTTTATGACGATCTTTAACTTTATAAATTCATGTCACAACAACTGCAGAAGAAGATTTGTTTGTTCCCTATGTGCTACTTGAAGGTAAGGGCGTTTTAACGCGCTTACTCTTCTTCTTTTCTTTCTTTTTAGTAGAATTTAATGCCCATTCTTACTACATACGGTACCACAGGCAGTGCACATGATGATACATCAAATGAAAAGGTGATTGGAAAAGGAAATTTGGGAAGTAAATGTTCCAGGCCTAAGTTTAGGTTATCTCCCCGGTATTTGCCAGTTATGAGAACTAAGGGAAACCTGGAGAAAACCTCAGAGAAAGATGACGGTCCTGGTAGAAAACGCAGCTTCAACATTTTGGATCATATGGTGACGGTTCCTATTAGGTTCTTTGATATATTTATTTCGGTGTGTTAAAAGGACAGCCTTAGTTGAAAGATCACTTTTTGTTTGAGTAATGAGATTCTAGATGATACCAATTGCGTAGTCTACTTCCTATACGACCTAATTTGCTGCTTTTTATTTAATTGCAAAGTATTTCTGTGATGGTGTGATTTGCTGTTCTTTGGGTAAATACACGCCGTCATTGTGATGTCGGACAGATGCTCTTATTTGCATAGTAGTCTTCCTGTAAAATTCATTTCTACTCCATTTGTTATCGGACGGAACTTTGGACCACCGCATTGAGTATTGGCGGCTGAAGGAAGTTGCAAAAAAAAAAAAAAAAAAAAAAAAAAGTCAGGTTGGCCGGCATATAGGTATGACCCACAATATCCCAATGCAAGTTACAAACGCTACCATCTGAAATATCTCATTCAGTAACGACACGTTCATTAAAGTTTGCATATTTTTTTATTTATTTATTTGTGCTAGCAATCTTCCTTAGAATTTGGCTATACATCAGCCCAAGCTGTTACCTTGCCATATTCTACCCATATTACATTCTTTAATTATACATAAAATGATGATGATGATGATGATAATAATAAAATAATAGTAGTAATACCAAAATAATAATCTAATAATACTAATATTATAATAATTATAATATAATTACATAACTTAACATCACATGATGAAACTAATTCAGTCTCTTTTTATTGTCCATAACGATTTCTTTTTTACTTTGGAGAGGTACTTTCCTACCTTTTAACTATCCTTGTTAAAAAAATCTTGCTGAAGGCTAATTTCCTGTACAGATTTAACCATTTCCCATTTATAGCTTGCCTTCTCCAAGGTTTGCATATAACAAGCATAAAACCTATGAGTTAGTCAAAGAGAAATCAGAAATATCTAATTCTATAGCGGTGGCTATAATGACTAGTTAGCTAAATTACTCCAATTTCAGAATTAGTTGTAATACTTTCTTACCTTGATCAAACCTCACATTCAAGCTGGTTCGCCGCTGCATTTTCGGACCTGTTCGCCATAGCTCACGGCCGACGCGTTAAGACACATCATTAGAAATTATTATGTTCATAAGTGTGTCGTGATATTTTAGCCTAAATCTTGGAAACTACTCTCAAGCCTTCTGGTTTCTAGCATGCCAACACGGTCAACTCTTAAGAAGACATAATCTACTTTGGTATCTCCAACAATAAATTGTCAGTATATTTTGGAACGGTATTGCAAGGCTATAAAAAGAATGAGATATAGAGAAAACATAGGCATAATTATATATCAGCAGGTCCCAGGCCAAACATACACCTTATGAGGATCTACTAAGGGTGACATAAGAGCGGTTAATGCACATTAAATTTTGCAGTCTACTTACAATTCATTTTGAAGGGTATTCACAGAGAGGTCAGTCTTTCAATGTCACCCACTCGTTTGCAGATATACGCTAGAAGCCAGGTTGGTAAAGGAAGGGATCCCCCCCCGAAACCAGGGCAGAGCACCGCACGATGGCTAAATTCGGCCCTTTGTGTTTCTACCATGACACCTGGGAGGGAGGGATGAGGGGAGAGACCCGAAGGATGACCAGGTCCGGATGGCGACGGGCGCAAGCATGGAAGGGGACCTTAATGTTTCCAGATTGAACGCATCCAACGCCGTCCGGGCTCACCCATAGGCCCCGAACCTCCGGGGGTCTCCGAAGGAGTACCAATCGAAAGCACACGGAGGCGGGTCCTAACCGAGCTTCCCTGGAAAGGCGTCAGAAGAAATATCCACAGAGCGCACAGCTACCGCCCAGCCGCAACATGCCGAACACGGTCGCCTGGTCCTACAACCAGATAAGAAAGGTGATGGGTACAGGAAATGAGGGCCAGGGAGTCGTGTTAGAAGATGAACCACCCCAGCATTTGCCTGCCGATCCGGGGAAACCCCTAAAAAACTCATGGGTCAGGATCGAATCCGGGATTTCCAGGATGCGAGTCGCATACGTTACCACTGCGCCGCATCGCTCGGAAAAGCCTAGTTGGACAATAACTTGCAAGTCCGAGGCCGAAACATGAAGGCTTGTGCAAAACACACCACTTTCGAAGCTCTTAAACGTCAAAACATGACGCGGGCAAACTGAGAGAAACCCAGGCAAGACTGTAGCCAAGAGCCATGTTGAGCATCAGTTTTATTCAAGCCACAGAGAAGTGGGATTAAGAAACTTTATGAATGATTCCGAAATTCAATAATTAACGAAACTATGTCAATGACAAATCATTAATGAAAACAACAACTCCATATATCTTCGACTATTTCACAAGTTTATGCAGCCTTCATGCAAATATCGACCAACAGTTGTTACTGTAACACGTTGAAACAAAACAACTCCACCTAGGCACGGTTTCTATGATAATTTAGTAGTTTCCGAATGTCATTTCCCATATAAAACAAGAAAGAGTGAATAAGTTATTAAATAGTAATCCAGCCTGGCCTTCATACGTCGTAGTATTGTCTACATTTCCTCTACCATCTCTTCTCTGATTTCCCTGTTTGAGTTACGTCTTTAGTAGCCTTTAAAAATTAGTAGTATTTTTTTTTAAAATACTACTGCCAAATATTATTATAAACACTTTTAAAATATTATGACCTCTTACTGTAATTCTATATTGCTTCATGATGAATATATAATCCTTTACAATATTTATTTCTGAGGTAGAAAACTGCTGGCATTTGGCTAAAATGGTGTTCAGATTTGGTGACGTTATTTAAAACCAAGCTGCAACGCTACTATGTGCATTTCGAATACACTGTTGAATAAAGTAAATTATTTTGTCAATTCTGTTTTCCTTATATCGGTACTGAAATCAGAATAAATAAAAGAAAATATAATTCTTAATAGCTATTGTCCAAATCTGCATTAGTTTGCTACTGACCTCCAAAACGTTCGTTGTAATTAGAAACCATTAAAGTAAAAGGACGTAAAGGAAAGGCGAGGTACTGGGTCACCTTATCAGTACACAGCCCTATGGAAATATGCTATAACACTGCAATTTCCTTAGGTACCAGTCTTTTGTTTCCAAACGTTTTCTTTTAATCTTGCATCTGGGTCAGCAATTTATAAAGTTTAATCAGATCAGCAAAAGACTGGATGTCATTATAACGGGAGAAAAATCACTCAGTAAAACTTTGTTTTGGAACACCAATTAACTGTAATTCGCCTGGTACAAGAATGGGACAAGACTTCCATCTTGATATGTACAGCAACTAACAAAAGTGCATTCTTTAAGGTTTAATGTGTACAAGATGACAGGATCACGCTTCTATACCAAATCTATCAAATCGTTTCTTTAATTTTTTCAGGGTTCACTTCCATCTCACTCTTTGGACAACAGTCATGGGGGAGGGATTATCAAGAGGCGAAGAGTGGGTACTTATTATTATTATTATTATTATTATTATTATTACTCTATTTTACGTCACTTTAACTACAGGGTCATATCGCGACGAATCTGTTAGTGGATAACTTTTAGATGGAGTTGTGGCGGACAGTTAGCCTTCTAGGTCCCATCCCTGTAACCAACCGCTTCGTCGTGTCCACAGAGACCCTAGCGCATGGCAACCGGATGATCTGATTTATCCAACTTTTCCTGTTTGAATTATGCTGTTCATAGGCCCAAGGACCTTTTTCTAAAAATGCTTCTTTTTTAGATTCAGTGGACCTCAAATCATGTATTTGCGGTGAATCTAGACATCGAATTTTTCAGTGGAATGAAATACCTTATCTATCTACTATGTACATGGTAGAAAGATTAAATATCATAACTATATATCCGTCTTTTTGAAGGGCAAATACAGTCCTGGTAGTTAATCAATGCAATTTACAGTTCTCCAAACCTGGTTTTTGAACTCCTCTTCTTCTATTGAATGATGGATAATCATGCTTTAACTTAACAAATTGTTTTCAGTGCCTTTAAATGCGGCAAAATAAAGCCATTCCTCCATTTTAATTAATAGGTGGACCAGTGAAGCTCTCTTAAGAGCTAAGGTTCAAAGTACATAGTTCACCCTGCATACTATAATATATTTGAAGAGATTAACAAGCTAAACCAATCAAGCTTCAGTTCTTGGCAGCACGAGTGGAAATGAAGGGGAAGGGAAACTCCCCCTCTCTCTATAAGGTTGACATCCCTATTGTGGACGATGCCATATTCAAAAATGGGGGGGTGTAAAAACTCTGTCTAGACGTTAGTATATTTACGACATTGGGTAACGTGAGACTATACCGTATCATAAAACCCACTATTGCAAAGCTATCTAATGACATTATTTATGGGGTAATGATTTTGAGTTTATACAGAGGCTTTTAAATTTGCGAAAAAAGAGACGTATAGTTGTGTGCGCGCATGTGTGTATTATTTAAAGATAAAAATTGAGGCAGTATTTTTAACACTTAAATGATTTCAGTCTAATTATATAATATATAAATTCAATAACAGCCCGCCTTAAAACAATATGTGTATGTAACAATATATAAAAAGTGTATATTACAGTCATTTTATATGTTTATATTATTGTATACGTGTAATAAGTTTATCTGAATGTATTACGTAATTTAATAATGTAGGAGCTGTGAGAATAATAGGTTAAAACTTGATAACAATGAGGTAACCTTGAGCCAATAATGAGTAAGAAAGTTTAACAATACTACTTGTGATTCTTGGAGTAACAATAATGTAATTTTTTGTGACAGTTTATAAAATAGCCAATCAACAACCAGAAAAAGCTTTAGTTAAACAAAAGTATTCTATTGGATTAGGAATAGCCAATCAGAAACTGAAATATAGCAAAATTTACAAATCTAGAAATCAGTTGCTTGTACACTGTTCATAACTGGACGCGTTGGTTGTGGGCAGACGCGAGATACGTACTAAAAATGTAATACGTATTTTGTGTGAGAAAATAGTTTATGTGTTTAAAAAATGCAAGTAATTAATAAAAAAAGAATCCCACAGCTCTCTATATCAGTGAAGTGTTATTTAAATCGTGTCAAGCATTAATAAAAGGAGTGAAGTAAAATTATAATCTGTGTAAGCCCACATTCTTAAGTCGCACCACAACCCTGCAAAGAGAAGCATGTCTATAACAATAATACTGACGCAGCCGAGGCAAACATAAATATAATATTTAAAGAAACAGTCAAAATTACAAAGTTAATTACAAAGTTACATTTTTGGGGGGCAAAGGTCACCGGAAAGTACATTTGGGGCGAAGGCTACCGGAAAAAGGGTAGCATACGTGTGGTTGTAACCAACTTCAAGTTCGGATCCCCAACATAAGAACTATAATACAACTCCTTCAATACAAACCATCTTTTCAAAATAAGATCACGTGTTTTCTTGGACTCGAAGTACGTTTTATAAATTCTATAGAACACAGAAAGGAGTGTTCTACATCGGCGTAGAACTCAGAAAAGAGCTTCTCCTTCCATGGTCCTCGCATAGATGACATGTTATTTTAGGTAAAGAAGCCAATTGTAAATTACAAACTGTGTAAATGGTAAGCCCTCACCGTAGAGATAGGAGTGCTTTTAGTAGTGTTTAACGTCCGTTCTTTCTACATATAGCACCAAGTCGGTGGACACTGATAATACAATGATGAAATGATAATTGGGGGGAAAAACGTTCCAGGCCTAAGTTTAGGGTAACCCTCCACCGGCATTTGCCAGTTACGAAGACTTAGGCAAATCTAGAAAAAATATCAGTCAGGGTATTTGAACCGCGGACCTCCTGTTCACGATCAAGTGACTTAACGACCTCGGCTACTTGTCTCGGTAGGAGAGAGGATGGATAACCTGTTTGTCTTCTGACCTAGACATATAACTGTGCACCAGTTCTTTGTATCTGGTATAATAAGTTATTATTTGATGCGTATGATGAATAAAATCGCTGATATCTATTTCTGCTAAACTTCTCAACTGTCAGGATGACCCCATTTGTATACATCACAATACTAATGTACACTAGTAACACAATCATTTCTTAGATCAGCTGCTTCCTTAAGGTCAGGTCAAATTAGTTTAGCATGTAAGCGTTTTATGTTTTCAAAGTATAGCATCATGTAACACCTAATGTACAATATAAGCTTTCGAAGTATTTTAAAGATTTTGGAAATAAAGTACTTCGCTTGCGCTAGATTTTGAAAAACATCCATCATTCTGTAGAAACACACTTGCCGCCGGTCTATTTCACACTCATCTGTAGAAAACCTAAACTAAGTTTGAACATTTAAAATGTACTAAAGAATCATTTGAAATCTTTTCTCTGACATGAGAAAACAAAACCTAAAAGCTGTGTTAGGTTCACATCTGCGTTTTAAAAAAGTGTTCGACATTATGAAAATTTTTATAAAACATTAAGCTGCATTTTATACTGTCTAAAATAGAAAGTTAACACTGTTACAGGGATTATTTTTGTATTATGGAGAATGTTGCAAGTATAAACAACATATAATTATGGAAGGTAGACATTTTACTATTCTCTTCCTTTAACGAAAGATAATTTGTGAGAATATTATTGTTACAGTAGTTTTTTACCATGCGAAAAGGATCCTTATTATACTACATTCATACGAAGGGCGGTTGTTAACTTTGATGGATGCCTCTGTTGGCAAGGGTCATTAAGGTGATGTGTTAGACTAATATTAAAAATCTTTCTGCTCGTCCATCATGCGAACGATCCATAACCTGCCCAGTTCATGAAGTCGTACCTCCAAAATAGTGCTCCTCTCAACAGATTTTTCTTCTTTCATTATTTTTTTACGTCCTTTGTTTTCCATTTTTCTCCACTGCATTTGGTTAATATAATTAATTTTTAAAATACGTTGCTGTTCGACTTTTTATTGTTTCGTTTCAATAACTGCCTCTAACCCTTCTGGTCGTAGCTATAGGCATTTTTTATTTTGGAAATACTTTACTCTGTCACGGTATTTACATTAGGTTTGCATTCCTTATTACTTTTAAAGCATACTTCGTTCACTTTCGTTATTTCAGTGAGCGGAGAAAAGTATAATTCAGGAAAAACGTCCCCACCTGAGAATCCAGTTCAGGACTTCTGGCATGCTAAACTAGAACGTTGACTACTCGATCCCAGAGGGAGTCTTAACAGTTTTCTGTTCCCTGTTGAGTATTAATTTACTATTACATGTTACAGGCCCTTTTCACAATTTTATAGCATAATTGCTATTTTCAAGTGTGTCGACCTGTAACCAAAAAGGGAGTGCATGCTGAGAGCCAATGGCAGGTGATGAGGAGCTAGTTGGCAAAGCTGAGGTATAAAGGTGCTAATAACTGAGCCCAAAAGTAAGAAACAACACAAACAGAACACCCTAGTAAAGGTCCGGTGTAATATTCTTTATTTGTATTAGTTTCCTTTAGTGTGGATTTAAGAATTCTCTCTTTTTTTCCTCGTTATGATATTGCATTTGTGTCATATTTTACTTTTTATTTCTTAGAATTGGCAAATTAGTATTTCTTAGTTTTGAAACCCCATCACTATACTAGATGGCCCAAACAAGCTGTCCTTTGCCGTTTTACGTTTCCCGCATACATAGGTGCAAAAAAGTTAATGAATCACTGCGGTTCAAGGGGCAGTGCAGGTACAAATAAAGGTTACTGAGGCTTTGCTGCTGGCTGCAGGTGTTTACATGGTAGTTTCGTACTGATAAGCGTCGTGTGATCGCCTGCATGCAGTTCGAGCCAGGTCATTCAGACAAAAGGGTAACATTCATCAATAGCGAACACGCGGATGTGGTTACAATCTGTGCGAAGGCGCACCAAATGCAGCTGAGGCTCGAAGGCTGTGTTATGAACATTTTCAGACGCGACATCTGTCTTCTGCGCACGCTTTTCTTTCTGTCTTTCTTTCTTTTTCTTTTGGCGTACAGAAATAATATTAAGAAATGATAGATCATTCCAGGTAGAATGTGGGCCTGAGAGGCGCTTTTTCAATTCGTCCACCAAGGCGGGCATGTTTTTTCCACTTGATTATTTAAATCTAACGCACACGCACCTTTAAGAGTACCTAAATATAATAAAAATAGAATTTTGTTTAATCCTGTTAACTTTACGGCACCAATTAGTGTCATACAGTTGTACTGATATAGATTAACTGTCGTGGAACTAAATGACTTAACACATGTGCTCAGGTTTGCGCAAAGCGGCAATCCTGAATTCCTTTTAATGAGCGAATTGCTTATTAAATAACCGATAACCCCCCCTCAAACACACACAGCTACACTCGCAATCTTTTTGTTTAAAGACAACTTTCTGAGTCCAGCCGGAAATCAATTCCCGGAACACCTCATATAGCAGGCACTTTCTCTACCGAATGAGCTCTAGGACTAGTAAGAGCAGTTAAAGTGTACGTTTTCAAGCATTTTCTTTAATTTAGTAATCTCCTCTCTTTCGGTATGGAGTCCCCTTTGAAGTTCTGCTTAGGCAAACCTTTTGGCATCCGCGCTATCCGGTATGAACTAACTTCAACTAAGGACGGCTTGTTTGGGCCACCCGGTATATTTATATTTAAATACACATATGCATACATTTATTCCCTAACATAGGAAAAATAGACACCGTTTAGAAAAGAATAAAAAAGAAAGCATTAACACTTTATAACTGCATAAAATACCATGTTATCTATAACCCAAAGTAATGAATGACGATTAAGGAGACTTAATGAACATAAAACAATAATTGCAGTAACCGCACTGTTGAAGAAGACAATTTTATAGCCCATTATCATTTGGTGCACCTATTTGATGATATATGTGGTGAAATAAGCGGATAAGATAGATGATTATTACGGTAATGAAGAAATTTGCACAATGCAGCTGAAATAACAATAATGCTCAAATATGTGCTCAGTGATTAATTCGCAACAAATACCTATGATAAAGAAATACACTTATTCACTCATTTATCCGTACTCCATACCTTTCCAGGCAATTCCCAATTCTTTCACAAACATATCTACATAGTTTATGTATTTAGCTACTTTCAACAATTGATTCGACTTCGGTGCAGTCCTGCCCGGAAATTGCTCTTACCACATTCGGTCCCCCCATAAATTGGTGCCTATAATATTTAGCAGTATATGTCTGAAAAGTTTGAATTTTTTTTTCACTCAACTGTTGATTAATGTAACATGTACAAAACGTATTATATCCTCTCTGATAGCAGCAAAGGCCACGGTGCTGTATTTCTGGAACTAAATTCAAGCATCGGAATAGTTCCAATAAATTTCTATGAAAATAGTTACAGTATCAAAAAATTTCAAACGAATAATTTGTTGCGGATTTTATTGCAATGGCGAAACTGAAAATCAAGTTATTACTAAAGACAGGAAAAATTGAAGCTTCATATTCTATACCATGTTTGTTATCATTATGTGAACAAGTATTTTTAGGTTTTGCAGTATGATAAATTCAGTGCACGTGACTAAAATTTAATATTTCATAATATTTTGGTAAAACCTTCATATTTACGGGATATATTCAATTTTGTAAGATTACGATTTTTCGGCCTATAAAATAGTTTCCGTTAGCAACAACCAGATTTCCAGATATTCTATTCGGGCAGCTTTCCGTGAAAAATACATTTGGAAAACCCAAGCCATCTATTCCAGAAAAAAAACCCGCACTACCCCTCTAAGTACAGTTGAGAAGATGTAGAAATTTCTCTAGGTATGTGATGTCACGTGCGAAATAAAACACCTTTTATTCTTGAAGAGTTTTTATTTTGGTGAACCGTGCTTTTAATTGTAATTAGTATTAAGCAACAACCAAAACCAATCATTTATTTTATTTTATTCTTAAGCTTAAGATGTGTTAAAGTGATTAAAACCTATAAATGCTATGTTATTTGCCGTATTTAATTTCTATTTTATTATTAAATATGGACTAAAATCTTCAAAGTACATGTTTTTAATTTCCCTATGATGTACATAGTAGGTAGACAAGCTATTGCATTCCACCCAAAATTCAATATATAGAGTTCACCAGAAATACATGTTTTGAGGTCTCTGAATAAAAAAAAGCATTTAAAAATGTCTTTGTGTGTACATATGTATGTGTGATTCTGTGAACAGCATAACTCAAAAACTAAGTGTAAGATAAATACCAAACTTGGTATTTTAGTTCAGTAACTTTCAAAGATACAGAAAATTTTCAAGAAAACTTCCCCCTCCGAACTACATTTATATGAAACATTTTTCGAAATATTTGATTTTCTGAAAAATGGCCTAACGATTTTGATTAAAATACAATAGCTTTACATGAAAAATAAACTGTATATCTTGAATTTTCTGGGAATAGTTTGTGAAGTCCTCTTCACTCGGAAGGTAATCTATATAATATTGCAAAACAGGTAAACGTTAAGCGATAGACCAAAACGTAGATACTATAGAAAAAAATGTAGCTCAGTTTACTCAAAAAACCGCTTTATAGCATCATCTATTTCTAAGATATCCGTTATTAATGATATGAATATTTGAATGCTTAGTCATTTAAGTCCTGTCGATTTTTAGCTGTTTCTCGCGATGTCATGGAAAGAATATTCAATTTTAAGGCTAGCATATAGCGTCCAGTTCTAAAACGTTTGAGTATCGCTATTCCCTTTGTATCTATAAAAATGTATAACGCAGCTATAAAGGTTTATCTTAGTTAAAGCGAAGTAGGAAAACAAACGTTCGCAGAAATAATTTGTATACCCACTAATAAGCGATAGAGAAAGCCATGTAAATGTAACCATAAGATTTTCTTTAAAGTAATTAAATGAACCGGCTCTAAACCCTTAAAGTATAAGATGTTTTGACTTCAAAACGCATATCATAATATTGTGAGATTAAATAAATTGGGTTTTATTTATGGACGCTTTTTAACTACTATAGTATTTGGCGTCCCATTTGGGCGTAAAAGACCTGAAATTTTGCTCAGAGACTCGTTTAACAGGCTTGAGGTTCCTTTACGTGCTGTAAATATACGACAAGGGACCACCGGCTTTACTTCCCTTTTAAAGGAAGCCATGCTAAGAAATTTTACACCCGAAAAAATTCATCGGTTTGAACCCGCGATCTCGAGGTGGTACCCGTAGACCACGGAAGATGACATTTTAGGATTGTTTTTCATATTTTGGCAAAGGAATTACATATTTAGGCCAATTGTTCTTCATATTTTGCCTGCCTATAGCTTACATACAAAGATCGTTAGTTATATGAGATTAACCAACACCGAACACTGCCGAAAATACATTTTTTACTAGGAAGAGTATACGCACGATAGCAATACGGCATTAGAAGTTTTACGTATTAAAGCTGAGGAACGCGCTGGTGAAAGCAGTGTATTTATTCCACTTACACCCTGCATATCTGGTGCACAGGAACCCTGCAATCCACATTAGAGGTTACCGTGGTTCGTTGCCTATTTCCATCAAAACTCCAACATACAGATAAGCATCGGGTGCCATAAAACTCTTCCCACTGGCCGTTTGTTCAAAAGGCACAACTTCTTCATGCTGCACCAGAGGAACTACAACAGCCCCGAGTTTTAGAATCGATTCTGCTGGAACAAAAACAGAGGCGAGAAGGTTGGGTACTTTTTCAAATTGTCGTATCCTTATCTTCCATTTGAAATCCTTCTATTTTAAACCTTGCCATTTTGTTGCATGTAATATCATAATGTTGGTCATGATCTCCCCGGCCTTTTTATCGAGCGGTAAAAAAAGAATAGAAGCCACGGAAAGCCTCGACATAGGGTAGTCGTTGCTTGGCGTACCTTATAATGGGAATTTAATGCAAATTTTCTATTCTGAGAGGAGACAAAAGCTGAGGTAATCCTGGCCCTGGGAATGCAGCAGGTGACGTAGCTATGGAAACAATCACCACCCGCCGTTATTGTTGTTATCTGAGATTTGCTAACGTACGAGAACAATCGCTTGAGTGTGCCGGTGAATTTTATGGTGGCTTATGGGTTTTAAGCTAACAAGTAGACTTGTACATTTGTATGCAATGTGCAGTTAACATAAGAGTTTCTGAAAGTTACCTGTACCTTATCCTTTATTTTTCCTTAAGCTTAGTGCTGGAGCTGCTGCTGCCCTTTTCTCTAGAAAATCAAATGAACATATACATTCACAAAGAACTATGCAAATGTGCAGCAGGTAGTACTATAACAGTATAGCCGTAACCTGCTATAACACCTGCTTATTGTACTGCCACAGAAAACACCTTAGAGCACTGTTTCATTCTCGAAAGTCATACTTACGTATGTACATTCGTTACCACGAACTAGAGGTTGTGACAACTCCTTATTTTGTAGTTACCTACTGCCGGTAGAAACAACTTCTCTATCATTGTTACAGTAAGTACAGTGATTTTCTTTTACACTGTGGCCACCGCACGGCGGTTGGCGCACCGGCCGCTACAACTTGGATTCCCGCCGAAACGGGAACCTCCTCACGTTGTTATAGTGAAAATTACAATTAAAAGGACAATAAACATATACCTTTATCATAAGAGATGTTGGAGATGTTATTCTCTATCCACATATTTCTGGCACCATCTCATAAATTTTTATTCACAATCGAGAGTTATACATCCGAAATTGACCGAATTTCTCGTTTAGTTCTTCCACAGTATGGGATATGTTGTATTTACTTTATTTTTGCAGCTACCTCATAGATAAACCCGTATGCAATTGTATCAGGGAAATCCTGAGGGCTATAATCCTTTACTAATTACTCTATCTGATTTAAATTTAATGACTGTGTTCGCTGAATGCACGGTAGCATAGTCTTGTTGGAAAAGACCAGACTGGCATTCAACGTCGATCAGCTGTTCAAAAAATTGTCTATGATATTCCTGTACCTCCTTACATTAATTGTTTGTTTAAAAAATCTGATGTGTTACACATGGCATTCTCTATCATCTATCGCTTATTAGTGGTATACAAACTATTCTTACTAAAGCTTATTTTTAAATTTACATAATTTTAATCTAATTAAACCTTTGCAGAAGAAGCTACATTATACATTTCGTTATAGATGCAAAGGGAACAGCGATAGTCAAATGTTTAAGAACTGGACACTACACTGGACTTAAAATGCCAGCTGTTTCCATACAATCGCGAGAAATTACTGAATGTTCAAAGGACTTTAAACAATATCCAAGTAATGAACAATTAAAACTATTAATAACGGATATTTCGGAAATGGCTGAAGCCACCAAAAAGTTATTTGTAATAAATTGTGTTCTTTAAAGGTATCTACATTTCTTGTGTTGTACGTTTGTTTTTATCGCTTAACGTTTACTAGTTATACAAGATTATACAAAATTCCTTCCGAATGAAAAGGATTTCAAAGGCTATTCCCAGAAAATTCAAGATATATATTTTATTTGTCATATAAATATCATTAATATATGGTATTTTAATAAAGTAGTTAGAACCATTTTAGGAAAATCAAAATTTTCGAATAAGGTTCCATGTAAAGAATAGTTTGGGGTGGGGGATTTTCTGAAAATCGTGTCGCTTCTTCTGAAGGTACTGAACCTAAAAGCCAAGTTTGCTGCTTATTGGACTTTTTGGTTTTGAGTTATGCTGTTCACAGACACACACATACACACGTAGACACACACGGACGTTTTTTTCTAAAGATGCTTTTTTTATTTATTCAGGGGGCCTTAAAACATGTATTTTCAGTGAAATCTCCGCATCGAAATTTTGGGTGGAATGGAATACCTTATCTATCTACTATGTAAGAGAGAGAAAGTAAAAATCTTATGATTTTCTCTTCCTTCTGTCTTTATTAGTGGGTACACAAATTAATCTTATTAAAGCTTATTTTTCTATCTCCTACATTTACTCCAAATAAACCGTTGCAAAAATAACTACACTACACATTTTGTTATACATCAAAGAGAACAGCGATAGTCAAATGTTTAAGAAATGGACGCTATATACTGGCTTTAAAATTCCATACTGATTCCATGCAATCGCGAAAGAAAACTGAACATAGATGGGACTTTAAAAGAATGAGAAGTATTGAACAATTCCAACCTTTAATAACGGATACTTCAGAAACAGCTTATGCCACCAAAAATTGTTCTAACTAAATTATGTGTTTTAAAGAGATCTACGTTTTTTGTGTGGTACGTTTTCGTCTATTCGTTAACGCTTATAAGTTAAACAAGATTACATAAAATTCCTTCCGAATGAGGAGGACTTCCTAGGCTGTTCCCAGAAAATTCAAGATATACATTTTATTTGTCATGTAAATATCCTTCATATATGGATTTTAATCAAAATCGTTAATGGCATTTTTTAGAAAATCGAAATTTTCGACACACAGACGTTCACACGGATGTGTTTCCATAAAATGCTTTATCTGGATTCAGGGCGCCTCAAACATGTATTTCGGGGAAATCTCGGTATCGAATCTTTGGGTGGAATGCAATACTTTCACTACCTACTCTGCGTGGTAGAGAAAGTAAAACTACAGGTCCTATTATTATATGCATTTACTGCACATTACACACAGCAATTTCCGGGTCATGCAAGGGAAACTCCTGTGTAAAATCGGGTATCTCTGTGCTTCAGTATCTATTATTTTGCAACAGAACATAACCATGTAAATGTACCATGCTTCGCCAGAGAATAATATTAAGCGTGGGATAATTGCTCTATCATTTCGGAAAATCCAATACTGAAGCTTACCCGACTCTGATGATCTTGTGAAGAATAAAGTGTATGCAGCACATCCCCATACAGTGAAATAACAAAGAAAACAGCATGCGAGAAATTCAATCAATTTCGGATATTGATCTCTCAAGTGTGAATGAAAATTTCCTGAGAAGATGCCAGAAATATGCGGAGAGAGAAGGGCAACATTTCCAACATCTCTTATGATAAGATGTGTTTATTATCCTTGTAGTTACAACTTTAACTATAAGAACGTGAGGCGATTCTGCGGATATTACAACTGTTTTGGCGGGAGTTCGAGCTGTAGCGGCAGGTGCGCGAACCGCTGTGCGATGGCCGCAGTGTGAAGGAAAAGCGTGTATATGTTACGATTTGCAGCGGCGTATCATGATCGTATAATAGATTATGCATAAGTATTATATATTCACAGTTAAATAATATTTCATATGAAAATGTTTTCCACTCAGTATACTCTCGCAATTATTTATTGAGCAACATTATACGGACGCATCTTCTTCTTCTAGGTACAGCCCTGTCGACCCGTTCCGTCCTCAATTAAACATATCATTCCATATTGTCCTTTATCTTCCTATTTGGTGATATTCTCTTGGTATATAGTTTAATATAATTTTTTATATTCGTTCTCTTACATCCTTATTCTATGCTGGTACCAGTTAGTTTTATTTTCATTGACTTTTTTTTTCATTTCAGTTGTATATGTTTAACCGTTTGCGAATTTCTTAATTTCTTTATTTGTCTAAGGAGTAGAGCCTATTACTGTCTTAGGAATTTTATCTCTGCTGTTTCTATTCTTTTCCTGTCTGTCCTAGTCATAGTCCAAATTCCATGTGTTGCCATTGGAACGTCATTACTTTATAAGATTTCATTTGGGTTGCCTTTGAAGCCTTATTTTTACTTTCTCTACTACGGAAATACATGTTTTGAGGTGCACTGAATGAACATTAAGCATTTTTGGAAACATGTCCGTGTGTGTGTCTGTGAACAGCATGACTCACGAACGAACATTCGGATAAACACCAACCTTGGTATTTAGGTTCAGTATCTTCCAGAGATGCGACACGAAGGTTTTCAAGAAAATCCCGCCACTCCAGATTACCGTTTACATGGAACATTTTTCGACAATTTTAAGTTTCTCAAAAATGGCTCTATCGATTATTGATTAAAATATCATATATTTAAGATACTTTCATGACAAATAAAATGTATATCTTGATTTTCTGGAAATGTCTCCAAAAGTATTCGTCATTGTGAACGAATTTTGCATAACTGGTAAACCATAAGAGATAGACAAAATTTTACTACACAAAAAATGTAAATCGCGTTAAAATACACAATTTATGTCATATACATTTTGTGTTGAGTGAACCATTTTCGAGATATTGCTTGTTATTCGCTTAAATTTTCCAATACTTATACTTTTTCTCAAATGGGAATTCGTTATTCATTTTTTTCCTTGTCCTGGTAATGCAAAGAGAATAGAATACTCCACATAGAAACCAGCTCTTAAAATATTTGACTATCGCTTAAAGCCTACCAATTCCCCTTGCATCTACAAGAAAATTAGCAAAAGATTAACATCTCGATTAACATGAAGCATAAGGAGAATAAGCGTTTGTAAAAAATAGTTTGTACAAGAGTAGAGAAGGTCACGTGAGTGTAACACATCAGATTTTTTAATGTTCTTTGTTCCATTCATTTGTTTTAACGCATTTAATTGTATATATAGGTCTTCATTTTTACAATATGATACGTTAAAACGTTACATGAAAATTTTAAATTATATGACTCCAATATATCTTTCAGGTTATTGACACTTCCCTGTAACCCATCTCCCGTTTCTTCGAAAATAACCTGATCATCAGCAAATTGCATACATTTATTTATTGGAAACCCCCCAGTAAAATAGTTTTTCCACTCTTTTAGTGCTTCGTGTATATACATACTGAGTAATAATGATGATAAAGGGCTTCCCTGTCTGACCCCTTGATTTATTTCTTTTCTTTTGTTTCCATTTTAGCGCCATTGTCAATCTTGATTCTTGTATTTTTATATAGACTCTCAATTATCTTAAGCAAATGATTGGGATATCCTTCTTTTGCATTGTAGTCCACAGTTTGTTTCGGAGATGTATGGACAAACACATTAATATCTAATAGAGACATCTTGTGATATAATCACTCCCAAGCTCGTCCGGTTTTATCCGAGACCAGTACGTCTACATTCGGGCCAGCTGTGACCTTACCACTCCGAGCTTATCCAAGTCAGAGAATATGCGAAAGCCGAGTTACTGCTGAAGTTGCAAGGATGTGGAAGTAGTTCTACCGGCATGCCGAGAGGGTTTACACACATGAGAATTAACTCCAAGTGTATCTAATTTTCCAGCGTTTGCTGGTTTTAGAGTAAACGACCAGATTAAACGGTTGGTTTGGAAAGGAGGCGGAAGATGAGCTCTAAGATTTCAAACATTTGCAGTACCTGCTGCAACAACCTAAGACACTCCAAAGAAGAACACTATACTGTTGCAAAACCAACATTATAGAAACAAAGGATAGATGATTTTGCAAGAACTAAATAAATTACAACCGAGCGGGATGGCTCAGGCGGTCCCGGGTTCAAATCCCGCGGGCCGACCAATCTGTCTGAGCTCTTTCGTGGTTTTCCTCAGTCGCCAAGGTAAATACCGGATTGGATATTTAATATCACGACCCAAAGTTCCACCTTAAGTCTAAAACAATAGTAAAATGAAAAATAAGTGGTAATACCGAATGCTATGCCATCTATCTCCAGACAATGTAAGCAGTTTGACTGGACGGCACCCTAACGCCATCTGCACGGCACGAAACAGATGGTTACAGGGATGAGACCTAGAAGGCTAACTGTCCACCTTTCTGTGTGAGGGCGGCGGTTAGACTGGACGGCACCCTAATGCCATCTGCACGGCATGAAGCAGGTGGTTACAGCGATGAGACCTAGAAGGCTAACTGCCCGCCTTTATATGGGAGCGACGGTTGGACTGGACGGCACCCTAATGCCGTCTGCATGCCACGAAGCAGAAGATTCGATAGCTATGCGCTAGGGTCCTTGTGACACGTGACGGAGTGGGTGGTTACAGGGATGAGACCTATAAGGCTAACTGTCCGCCTTTATAGGAAGCGGTGGTTGGACTGAACGGCACCCTAATCCGTCTGCACGGCACGAAGCAAAAGATTCGGTAGCTATGCGCTAGGGTCTCTGTGACACGTGACGGAGCGGGTGGTTACAGGGATGAGACCTAGAAGGCTAACTGTCCTTCACATATCGTTCTAAGAGTTATCCACCAACAGATCCGTCGCGATACGACCAGGGAGTTAAAGCAACGTAAAATGAAATTAAAAAACAATTACATAATGACACTTTTACAATTTAAAAAGTTGATGCTGTTATAAGACAAATACTAAGTCAAAAAAGTGTACATAGCATAGTGTCTAGTACCTTAAACGTTGCAGAGTACTTGAATAATGACGGTTGATTGATGGAAAGTTTTAGTTGATGTTTCGGTTCCCAAATTGCGTAATAGAGTGGCACGCTATCGTGAGGAGCATCCTAATACTAGGTAACAATGTTCAGCTTCATCGGGGATTTGTTTCTTGAAAGCATACGCAATGGCTATTATAATTTGCAACCGTTACGCCACATTCCAACCGGTTTATCCGTATGTCCATGCGCATATCGACCTATTAAATTATTGCGTATTTGGAGCTCAAATATTTTATACACAATTATTCAACAGCGATTGTCAATAATATGAAGATGAGAAAGTACGAACTAAAACAAATTTCAGTACATCCTGGTCTGCACATTAACAGTTTTAATGTTGCGGCTTGTAATCCGTCACTAAAGTGGCCAATTGTACAGAAGAAGATGTACGTGATATAACAGCATTTGCTGCTTGGCAAAATACAGACTCTTAACACTGCAGAAGGAGAAGAGGAGAGAAGGTGCTTGCGTAAACAAACAACTCAGTAATTGAAGAGAAATGAATACAAATGAAATACTGTAACTCAGTGTCAAACATAACATACGGAAAGCAACTAAAATTAAATTCTATACAATAATAGTAACTTCAGTAATTCAAAACGACGCTGAATCAGGGGGCTAAATACAAGGATAAAAGCAAAACATAAACATCAGATAGTATATTGGCGTGTGCGTCACGTTAGAAACTCGGACTTGACACATTCATAAAATGTTTACAAAAAGTAATGTGTTTCACTAAGAAAATATATAGCATACAATTTCATATATAGAAATGTAGAATCAAGTCATGGCGGTATTATGATGAACTTTACTTAACGTGATTTAACGTGACGGGAGTAATGTAAAGTTAAGAAAAGCTGCTTAACTAAAGTCTAATTAGGATGCACTTAACGTCTCTAGAATGGCTCTTGATTGGTAGTTTTTATTACTTCATGCTACTGCTTCACGCCCATTGGTACTAATTACCATATGACATTAAACTTGACGTAACGGGAAGGTAAAGTTTGACACTGCCAAACTCTTAAGTTACGTCGCGTTAAGTCAAGTCACGTTAAGTCAACCTTAAATTGCTCCTTTAATCCAATGTGTTACACTTTCACGTTACGTTAAGTTCATTCTAATCCCGACTTCATTCCATTTTAGGTATGTTGGCTACTTTAAGCACCTGTTGGTGTCACTTGTCCTTCAATCCGCCGTCCTTAAGCTTGAAACAATTCCCGAACCACTACATGCACGAAGTTCAAATTTTACGTATAAGATGTTTAATAAACCTTGTCAGTATATTTAAAATGTGGCCAAAATCAGTACAAATTTAAGATTATGCAAAGTATTTTGAATACTTGCGATCTTTAGGCCACCACTACCGAGTACCTCACAAGCTTAAATGTTGCAATGATTTTAAGTAAACTTGTCAACATGTTTAAACTTTGCTCGAAATCAATGTAAATCCAGGGTCGTTTATAAGGCCAGCCTACAAAAAATTAAACTTTGTAGGCAAACCAATACTTGTAGAGGACTGAAAACTTATACAGACAGTTTCAAGAAAATCTGTCCATCCATTTTAGACATAGTTGAAAGCGCTACAAAATTAAGAGTAGGTTATATGCAGCTTCCTAAAAAAGCAAACCTTTTAGAACTACTTCTCCAAACATGTATAATAATAAGTTTTACCAACGCTACTACAAAACGAACGTACCAGAAATTAAATCATATATACACATTTACGACCACCAACATTTGTTTATAAATAATCTATAAAAGATTTACTTTTTCATACAACATGCAAAAATGTATTTTTATGTAAAGACCAGAAAAGGAAAACATGACAGGAGGATGCAAAATGAAGCCTCCTTAGGCTTACCTCTTATAGTTATGCGAAGAGGATGAATAGATACACAATCTCACATCGCATTTGTGGGGAATTTATTAGTAAGATATGAATTCGTTTGTAGAATTCATATCACTGCTATGCAAAACTGGTTCTGCTATCAGAATGTCCGTTCTGCAAAATATCAACCGATCGTAGTTGTTTCTTACTATTAAAAAATCTAAATTAGGGCGTACCTATGCTACAAATAATTACCGTGTTACCTGTGTGGCAGTTTTCTTATAAAGCACCATATCTCGACCTGGAGCAAATATTTTGTGATGATGACACCGTCCTCTTGCAAGCCCTCGAGGCTCTGGAAGGAAGAACGTATTGGGCGGGTAGACTGAAGAAGAAATTTAATTTCCAGAAACGAAAAAAGCAATTTCGTGCTTCTCAAGTGCCCGTCCTGTCTTTCCTAGCAGTTTCATTACAAAACTTGAGGGTAAACAGCGGGGATGGGCTTCAGAGTTAAAGGCGATGCTTTGCTATTTGCTCTTGCAATCAAGATATTTCCTCTGCATAAATTGTCCTCTAGAACTGCAGATCTAGCTCAAGTGGCAAACTTCGATCGTGCTACTGTGCAGATTTCAGAGCAAATTCTCTGTGGAAGTAACATCTCGGCTGTTAAGATTCTTTCTTTCTCCTTGTATTTTTAAAGGACTTTTTCTGATTTTAGATTTTTGATTCTCTATGAATTTGTATCGTAAAGATATTCCACCAAAGCCCTCTGGAAATTGGAAGCTGGTTTATGGGGCTTGCGCAGCCTATCTCAAATTTAAACGAAATATGACCCTATGTAAATATTACTTTCTTAAAATTTCTAGATGCGTACATAAAATGTTTTACTAGGCAACTATGAACAAAAACTAGTTTTGAGGGGAGAGGATGCGGTGTCATTAGTTCCATTTGATTCAGCGGAGTTTTCGATGTGGTTTAAAAGTAGTCAAGACTTTAAAAAATGGAAGGAACCGGAAACCTAGCCTATTAGATTATGTATATATTTTTCGAAAGCATTATTTTAATAAATCAACTACCAAACTAAATAAAAAGTCTGTGTTTAGCATTTATGTATCTTTAATTTCTTGTGTATAAAACACAATGCGATCGTTTTATGGACAGGCCAGGATCGCGCGTATGCGTGCTTCGTACATTGTTTGGTGGTTTTTCGTTCATAACTCCCCCGTTACTTACTTCCGTGTGATAGTAACATGCACTATAATGAGTGCTAGTCTTGTTATAAGTAGTGTTCGAAGTGGTGTCCAACTGCGTGAAGACATTCCTGGTACTTTCGGATGAAATTTCCATTCACACGCATAAGTTTTTCTTGCGTAATGTTCATAATTTCTGTTTTGTTATTGTCCTTAACTTCGTCTATGGTGTGGGGTTTATTTTTTAGGCTTACCCACAGTTTCATCAATTTTTTCCTCCCTTAGAACATTTCTTTTTCGCTTCTTAGGTTTAGCGCTTCTATTGTCCTAAACATATTAACCGGACGTCTACAGTTTATCTATCTGAAACTGCAATACCAGGAAATTTATCCTGAAATTGTCTACACACGTGTCCACATGATTCGGTTTTTACATATGTATCCTACATAAAAATTGTTTGTTCAAGCGTGAATTTGTCGGCAGACATTGCAATGGACTAATAATAAGACAGCCACTTTAAGCAAATCACACACAACACATATGTCTTTAATAAACGTTCACCTTTGAGAAGACAACTCTCTTTACAGCACGAACACAAAGCAGCCACTGAAGCACAGCTGATAAAGATAACCCTGAACACGTCATGTGCCGCCAGTCGTACATCGGAAAATTACCGAGCTCACTGCAATACAGCGTGCTGTAGCCTCACTTAAAACGACAGCACCGTACATAACCATTCTTACTTTCAACAACAGAAAAAAAAGCAGAAATTATGTCATATAGGTACATGCTATTAAAACGAGCTAAACATCAATTTAAAAACATAAATGAGTTACACGCTTCGATCTACTGCAGAAACTGCAGTACATCTTCTCTGAGTTCGGCTGACCTTAAGGAAATCTGTGTGATGCTCAGGCAGAGGTTTTAGTAAGTAAACAGAGCAATTATGTTACCGCACGGGGTATAGCTCCCCCTCCCCCTTCTTCCCTACACAATAGCCGGTTTCGTTGCGACTGTACCTTTATTTGCTGCATACAAACCAGTGGCGAACTGTAATAATATGCCTAATGTAAAGAAGAATCACACACCGAAACCATCAACATGATTAGCATCGTTTGTGGCGGAATTTGGCAGGAAAACATAAGCACAAATGGCGAAACCGCCTAGAATCAAAATATTTAAGGGGACGGAACCTGGAATTCCCTTGGCTCTTAAGTAACTGTAACTCGATGGGGACATCGCTACTAGGCTGCAGTATACTACGCTCAGTATTACGATAAAATTGTTGATCTAATTAATGTCTTTGACAAGAGAAAAAATGCCTCTATACGTACAGCGAAGGAAATAATTTCACAAGCTTTGTTTTTAGAGCTTTCCTAATATATATACCACGTGAGTAATCTCATCCTGCGGATTGGTAACTAGGCAACCGTGCATTTTACAGACGATGCGAAATGCAGTTGCTGACACCGGATTCACCAGCCCGCTGATTAAGGCTACGGTGGTGCTCGTTGTTAACGTGCTCTAGTAGCGCAATGGTTGATATGCTGGAAAGTCATGGTGAAGGTCGAAAGTTCAAATCACGCCTTTGAATAAATGAGTTTTTTGTTCGTTTCTGTTCATGTTTCGAGAACGTTCTAGCAAATCTTGATTTCTTTCGAAGTGGATTTGTCTATAAATAGGAAGTTCCAGCCGTTTGTATTCACTGTGGAACAATGTTTTCGAAAAGAGAGTATCTGGACATGCTGTTAGTATACGGTGAAGCGCAACAAAATGCAACGGGGGCACGTCGTCTATAAGGCCAACGCGCATACTGTTGTGTTACGAGTGCAGGGGACTGCATTAACTTCCCAATCCGCATGCTGAGAAGACTCACCTGGTATTATGTAGGTATATATAAAATACACTTAAAATACCAGAAGCTATTGAGGCAATACAACAGGTTTCAGGAATACTGAGTATGGTATAAAGCTGGAACTGATAGAGAAAGGGTGACAAATAAACTTAAAAGTATTCTAGAGAAGAATTCTCAGGCTAGGCAGAAATGTGTAAAACGAGGGACGCGTTACCGAGGTAAGGAATCTCAAGCAAGTCTGATATTTAGTTATTTATTTGCTCCTCCTACGTCGGATGATTGGAACGTAGTTTCTCAAAAGTAACAACTGTCTACGTGCTAATTGCATGTGATTTGTGTTCCGTGTATTTCGAAAATACATTATCGTAAACTCATGATGTAACAGAAAAGCCAATGCTACTCATATTTCTGCACATTAATACCTTAAATAATGAAGTAACTTTATTGGACATTACCAATAGCTAAACATATCTATATTCTTTTGTTCCGATACTCCGTATTCCTGATCTACCCGCTTTCTAAGCACGGTGTAGTGCTTTCAACTGTTCATATTTGTTTACAGAGAACACTGCAAAGTCGCATTCGCTTCCACCTTCTCACACCATCAACCCTCGGTGCGCTTCTAACTTGATGGTTTACTTACTAAAACCGCTCAGCCTGGTGGTATAAAAAGTTTGTAATTTGAAGACAGTTTTTTGAAAACACGCAAGTTTGTTTTGTTATTACAAAATTTGGCTCATTTGGCACTTTAGACAGATCACGCAATGGCAAAACTGCGTAAGATGGTTGTATTGCTATGTTATTCCTAAGATGCTAGAATCTATGGGAATTTTTTAGCGTAATTTGCAAAGGTTGACTTTTCTGTGTTCTGATGAAATTATAGACGGTTTTTGTGTGCACCCATTCAATTAATCATGAGTTGTGTTTCAGCAACAAGCCAATATTTTGCTTTATTAATTTATTATAGCAATTTTACAAGACAAGAAGTTGGAATGAATATCACTATTTTTAAAGTTCTATGGACATAAATAATAATAATAATAATAATAATAATAATAATGCTCAAAGTTGCTGAATGAATATCCTGTTAAAAAGTTGAATCACCAACCAGTTCATGCTGTTTGGCTATAAGAAGCAATATTTTCTTATTGAACAAAAGTCAATATAAAATCGGATTTGATGATATACACGATGAGGCAGTATTTTTAACACTTAAATAATTAGTCTAATTATATAATATATAAATTCAATAACAGCCCGCCTTAAAGCAATATGTGTATGAAACAATATATAAAAAGTTGATATTACAGTCATTGTATATATTTATATTATTCTATACTTGCGTAATAATGTTATGTGAATGTATTACATAATTTAATAATGTAGGAGCTGTGAGAATAATAGGCTACAAGTTGCTAACAATGAGGTAACCTTGAGACAATAATGAGTAAGAAAGTTTAGTAATGCTACTAGTCATTATTGGAGCAACAATAATGTAAATTTTGAGACAGTTTATAAATAGCCAATCAACAACCAGAAAATTGCTTAAGTTAAATAAAAGTATTCTATTGGATTAGGAATAGCCAATCGAGACTTGATATACAGAAATTTACAAATTTAGGCGGTAGAAATCAAGTCAGTTGCTTGTAGACAGAGCTCATAACTGGACGCGTTGGTTGTAGACAGTGTTTCTAACCTGACGCGAGATGCGTCCTCGAGAAATTTAATACGTATTTTGTGTGAGACAAAAATAGTTTACGTGTTAAAAAGTGCAAGTAATTAATAAAAAAAATATCACAGCTCTCTCTCTATATCAGTGAAGTGTCATTTAAATCGTGTCAAGCATTAATAAATGGAGTGAAATAAAATTATAATCTGTGTAAGCCTACATTCTTCAGTCGCACCACTCCCTGCTAAGACATTCATGTCTCTAAAAATAAATACTGACGCCGCCGAGGCAAACATATATAATATTTAAAGAAACAGTCAAAATTACAAAGATAATATTTTTAAACATTTGGGGCAAAGGCCACCGGAAAGTACATTTAGGGCGAAGGTTACCGGAAACTCTTTACCATACGTGCGGTTGCAACTACTTCAAGTTCGTCTCCCCAGCAGTCGAAATATAATACAAACCTTCAAATTAGCTTACCATACGTACAGCAACAAATCTTCTTCAACGACCAATGACATATTCAAAAAATAATTTTCTACCTATATAAAAAGTAAGAAGGAAGTGCTGATCATACAACATGGAAAACACAATTCAAATCTTTATTTGTGGTAAAAAGCTCTCACGTTGGAAAGAAAAGAAAGGGGGAAGAAAAAGAAAGAATCCCAAACATTCAAGCATGTTCGTTAGGCGACGGCTAGGAAATGTCTAAACTTGCAGGTTCGAAGATGAACTATTTTGAAAACGGCTAATGCTGTGAAAAAAATGTATTTGACACAAATTTCCTGTTTTGATGAGCTTTGCATTTTTCTTGCAGTAAGGTATCGTTTATCTGTTAGGATTTCCTTGTCATAAAAATTCTTCGAAATAAAGGAAAATTTCACAGAATATTCACTGAATATCCACAGTATAGCTTTTATTTCTCATGTCAATGTATTAAACACGTGACATTTCCTTCAAAATCGTTACAGCCGTTTATGAGAAAATAAAAAATAATTAAAACATTTCCATGTAAAGGGTATTTCGGGGGGATTTTCTTGAAAGTGGCACACTGGAAGTTGCTGCTCTTAAAATAATCTTGATAACCAATTTTCAGCTGGAATACAATGCTACTTCTTACCTACTATGGGTAGGTAGAAATCTCCCCGACACGCATATGCTTACGCTTGCCCTAAATTATCCCCGAAATCCTCTTTAGTATTAGCAGACACAAAGTACAACATACTCATCATAACTTTTAAGACCGAGAGCGGCCTTAAGATAACTGCAGCTAATGATTCAGAAGCGAAAGTTGGGACTACAGATCGTAGATAAATTCTTGCATAGTTGTCGTGATCGAACCGCACCTAGTTATCGATTAAATGCACTGAGAGAGGAAAAACTGTGGGAGAGATAAAACTGTTGGATGGGAACAGAAAGGAAGAGAAGTGGAAGATAAGAGTGATTAACATCTCCTCTAAACAGGTGCAACTTGAATGCAATAACACCGCAGAGGCACGGAAGAGTTACTAACCTGAAATCAAAATATCATAACATTCCTGAAGAGGAAGACACGAAGGTCTGTAATTGCGTGCGGCCGTGCCAGTTCCCAAGAAACTTGGTAATTACCGCCGCTATAAATTTAATAGATAACGTTTTTAATGAATCGGACGCTGGTTCGGTCCGATTAACAAGCTCCCTTCGAACCAAGTTGGGGTACGTTCTGATATCGACACCACCACTTTTCTTCCCCAAAAAAGCATCCAAGCGTTGTCGTTCATAATAGTCGCTTGCAGTTGTACAGATGCCAGATCTATGCGAATATTATAAAGATAGAAAATGTATGTCTATGTTTTTTTATATTCATGTAGTTCATTTTCAAATCCCTTTAGTTGAATATGAATTTCACAGGGTATTTTTCGCACTTTATTGCAAACATCCGTATTTTTAACGACTTCCAACCAAAGGGGTAAACGGAGAGGTTTAAAATAAGTTAAAATACAAATTTTGTAATATTATTTTCATCCTTATTTTCACGCCTAACATACTAATAAATGTTAAGGAAATTAATTTTTAATTTTAACAGAAAAATTACATTTTAATAATAAATTATAATAACTTTAAAATGGAATAAAGTCTTCCGACAACCTAAATCTTTTCGAGTACCCTGTGATCGAACCCTTTAACATTCGAAGATGGTTCCATGTTCCCAGTTTTTAAAACATACCACATTTAATCCCGCTCAGGGGGGGTGTTCATATTTTTCGCTACCAACAATGCGGAAAGTTTCCAAATATTGATTAAAACTGGATACATTCTCAATTTGTTTTAATCTGGCTCTAGGGTTATATTTCTTATATTTTGCACCTGAAGCAGGCTGAGAGCTCGACGAAGTTGGCATTTGTTCTGCACATTTCTGCTTCACTCATTGCTTTGTATGAAAAAAAACGTTATTTCAGATTTTTGGCACCTTCTCTTTCCGTTTTGCGAATTCTACATGAATTACTGCGAGTAAGGGCAAGACATATTTAGGAGAAACAGTTGGAAATGATGTATTCTGAACAATTAGCTATTTTCTCTTTAGAGTTTCGTTAGTTTGGGTAGAAGTCGAGATTCTGGATCCTCTAGTTTATTAGGTCCAATAATACCAGACTGTCCGTTTAGATTGATATTCATTTGTGGCAAAACAGGCTTGTCTTTATTCGGGTTTGGGACCATATTGGTTGCGCGGGTATTCGATCATTTGCGAGATTCAAATTCTCAGTTGAGGTGATATGTCTGCTCAACTCTTCCGGAAGTACTGTTGCTGTATTACCACTCCAGTGTACTTCTACACCAGCAAAATTTGCGTCCGGAAATACATCCCAATAAAAATCTGATGTGTTACACTCACATGACTTTCTCTACTCTTGTACAAACTATTTTTAAAAACGCTTATTCTCCATCTACTTCATGTTAATCGAGATAAACATTTGCAGAGTCTATCTTATTGCTAATTTTCTTGTAGATGTAAGTGGAATATATATTTACAAGGGCAATTTGGAAATACAGTAGCCTTTAAACACATACATATCTCTTAATGGCTGGTTGCTAGGTGCAGCACCATTCCCTTTTCCACAGATTAATACTCTTTGCATATCCAAGACAAAAAAATGAATAACGAATTCCCATTTGAGAAAATAAGTATTCAAAAATTTAAGGAAATACAAGCAATATCTTGAAAATGGTTCACTGAACAAAGAAAAATGTATATGACATAAATTGTGTATTTTAACGCGATCTACATTTTTTGTGCAGTAAACTTTTGTCTATCTCTTATGGTTTACCAGTTATGCAAAAGTCGTTCACAATGAAGAATACTTTTGGCGACATTCTCAGAAAATTCAAGATACATTTTATTTGTCATAAAAATATCTTAAACATATGATATTTTAATCAAAATCGTTAGAGCCATTTTTGAGAAAATTAAAATTTTCGAAAAATCTTCCATGTAAAGGGTAATCTGGGGTGGGGGAGTTTTCTTGAAAAGCTTCGTGTCGCATCCTTGGAAGATACTGAACCTAAATACCAAGTTTGGTGTTTATCCGACTGTTCGTTTCTGAGTTATGCTGTTCACAGACACACACACACACAGACAGACAGACACACACACGGACATGTTTCCAAAAATACTTTTTTTGGATTCAGGGGGTCTCAAAACATATATTTCCGATGAAATCCCGGTATCGAATTTTTGGGTGGAATACAATACTTCCCCTACTTACTATACGTAGTAGAGAAAGGAAAAACAAAATATGAAAATGTTTAAAGCTAGAATTTTCACTTTGCCCTAGAGTAGGTACCTTCGATTGAAAATTAGAAGTTATATCCAATATAATAAAACAAAACGAAATACCCACTTCATAGAATAGACAATACTCTAAATATTTTAATTATTTATATACACACACACACACACTGTAGTTTGTGAAAATTGCAACGCCAAGAAAGAATTTTCCGAATAATCCGAATAACTCCAAACTTGGTGGAAGTGTAGAAGTGTGTGCAAGCAATAAGTGATTAAGTTTGCAGAGAGCTGGGGTACACGTAGGCCGAGCAGAGCTCTCTCGTGTGGGTCTTACAAGGTCAGTGTTGCGCCTAGTGTAGTGCAGAGCTGTCAAACAAGGTGGAAACAACAATAAAGTGAGTGCCAGTATGCCTCGTCGACGTCAAAAAGAGTCATATCGACATGTGAGTGATTTCGAACGGAGCAGAATGATCGGTCTCCGGAAAGCGGGTTTGTCATACCGTGACATTTCGGCTCGTACAGGGCGCGTTGCTACGACAATGATGCGTGTTTGGAAGCAGTGGATAGATGAAGGTCGTACGCAGCGAAGAGTGGGTACTGGACCACGGAACATGACCACAGCATGGAATGATCGTCATCTTGTCCATAAAGGACAAGATGGCCATAACGGACCGTATAGCTTCATCCACAGGCTTGGTTCGACGGTGGAGCACTGCAACAGGTGTGAACTTGTCTGCATCAACAATTCGTCGCCGTCTGCTGCAGGTTGAACTGGTTGTAAGCATGCCATTACGTCGGCTTCCATTGTCCAGAAACCACAAGCTCCTCCGACTGCAATGGGCAATGAACACCGTCACTGGGGTGCTGAGTGGTAGTCTTTTCGCACGAGTTCCGCTTCAACGTGTCTAACAGTGATGGCCGCATACGCGTCCGGCGGCACCGTGGTGAGCGCAACCTGGAGGGCTGCATTGTTGAGCGGCATAACGGATAAACACCAGGTACGATGGTTTGGGGCGCCATTGGTTACAACAACCGATTTTGCCTCCTACGAATTGAGGGCACTTTGAACAACAACCGGTACCTAACGGTGGTTGCAGAGCCTGAGGTACTCCCCCTGTTTCAGGCATCTCCACAGGCCACATTTCAACAGGACAATGTCCGGTAACATATTGCGAGGAATGTACAAGACTTCTTCGAAGAGCGACGGGTACCATTGCTTCCCTGGCTTGCAAGTTCGCCTGACATGTCGCCCACCGAACATATCTGGGAGATATGCTTGGTCGACACTTGGTGCATCACGGTCCTCCAGTAACCAGTGTCACAGATTTGTGGGCTCGAATATAAGCTGCGTGGAGGGAAATCCC
Source organism: Deroplatys truncata (assembly GCA_030765065.1). NCBI lineage: Eukaryota > Metazoa > Arthropoda > Insecta > Mantodea > Mantidae > Deroplatys > Deroplatys truncata. The sequence continues at coordinate 209,799,221 of CM060978.1, read as the reverse complement.
TCAGGAACTTATTCAGAACGTTTTTGATTCAATGCCAGGCGTATAGCAGCTCTAATTGCAGCGCATGGAGGCCACACCAAATACTGAATATTAGGGCTCAAAGGTCGTGTATGGATTTGAAATGTTTATCATTTGTTTCTTGTCAAGTACCTAACCTGTGGTATTAAATTCATTGAATTGTTACGTTTTCTTCTTGGTGTTGCAATTTTCACAAACGGCAGTGTATATTATTTAAAAGAATGGTTAAAATCTGCGCTTCAAGTTTTGCAAAGGAAGTCGCTAAAACAATTAAATAACCACACATTATCGTGATCTGCACAAAATGAACAAACTTCAGTCTGTTAGGCGGGAAGTGTCGATGCTTCAAGAAGATGGTCAGTTCGTACTTCCTTTAATTATGGAAAAAAATCTATTTTTTGTCTTTTTTCCCCGAGGTTTCCACTTTGCCCTTCCTTCCCATACCAAGGGAACAAGGTAGTCTGATCACATGGAAATTGCACCTTAAGTGTGTTAAATTACCACTGCTTTTAAAGTTCTCAATGGTTTTTCCTGAAATTTTTGTGAATTATTCTATAAACCATGATAATTATTTCAAGTGGTGGTTTGCATTGATAGCTTATGTAGTCGAGTCCGTAAAAATTATTTAATTCAGCAGCAAAATAATAAAATTTACTCCTAAAACATGTGAATTCATGTACCTTTTTCTCTGATACTACTTGTAATACAGAATCACACTTTTGCATGCTTTTTCTTGGTATAATCAGCTATCTTTTGAATCTCAATTATTTAGTTATGTACATTAGTTCACTAAAAATTTAAAAAAAATTATTTGCAAAATCAAAAAAGTAAAAATGTGGAAAATTTGCAATGTTTTTGCTTTTTTTAATATTACTAATATACATTATAAAATTATGATTGTGGTTAAGAAAGTTTAAGAATGCGCTGGACACATGTACTGAAAATTTCAGCTCTCTACCTCTCATACTTTCTGAGAAAAAGGTACATAAGTATCCAAAAATATTGTTTTGAGAAAACTGAATTCAAAGTTTGAACATTAAAATTCTGAAAACTTCAGTACATTCCAGGGCCATAATCATCTGCACCTTCATTTCTGGATTGCTTCAGCTTTTTTGATTGCCTTCTCTTGGTCCTGGCCTCTTTTGTTAATTGCTGAACTGTTCGCTGGGCATGATATAGTCGTTCGTTGTTGAAAAATACAAAAATGTTCTAAAAGGGGCGTTGCATGACAGCTTTAAATGAATGCAGACTGGCATTTAAATTTCTTAAAAAAATCTCTTAACCCCCCAAAAGTATATATTTTCTGAAACTGAAAATAATAGATATTTTATTGGTGCCTAAAACAAAAATGTGATTTTTGACCATTTCAGAATACCTTGTACCCTTCCCCGAGATTTCCACTTTGCCCTTCTCTCCCCTACCAGGCAACCAATTCTAAAATAAAAAAATGTTTCACAAAAATGTACAAAAATTAGGTAATTTAACTGCCGAGTATCCCCTTAAGTTATTGTGGTTTTCGATCCTAGCAGAATGCGCTAGTTCAATCCAATCAGAGAATTTATAGTTAATGTACGTATGCAGGCCTTAATTAAATATCTATATCGCTGTTCTGATTACTAAGCATTTCTGAATTTCACCGACATAAATAATATCGAGGATCCCATTCATGGTTAAGTCAGCCAGTTCTCGTTACTTCTCCTGATATGTGGCAGCATACATGTTTTAGGCTTAGAATGGAAATACATGTTTTACGTTCTGTCAACGCGTTGGATAATTGAGCACGAGATGGAATGAATGAACTACATCGCAATCACTCCCTCGCCACTACGGTTGAGGGTGTGTCCAAAGGAAGGGAAAACTGACGTTTACCAGGACTCAGCAATGGACAGCGTTCGTTATACTTTATCTAACTGCACCTGTTATTATGCTCTCGAAAACAATGTTATTTTAAACACACGTAATAAATGCATAATGGAAAATTAATAAGGAAGATAGCATTTTCTTCAAATTTTAGAGAGCATATTTCTTTTCTCGCCTAGAATGAAGCCGTACATTTCGTCTCCACAAACAAAAAATTAAAGTATATAATGAGGTGTGTTTTTACTTGATTTAATATAATTTTAAGAAGCCAATGTGTTGTGGACACCAACATGGGCTAGCCCAAGAAACAGACGCTTTAGCAGAACAATACAGAAACTTTCCCTCCGGGCCAAGTTGTCGTAGTTAAAAATTCTATTGTAAGTGAACCGGAAGTGCGCGTATCAATACAAGCTGGATTATGTTCGGAGTGTTAATAGTTCAGAAGGAAGTGACCGGTCTTGTTACGTGTCAGTTTGCGTAAGAACGTTTATGTTCCATATTCACAGAACAGAACCAAGTGAGGAGTTTCTGTAATATTTCCCCACCAATAAAAGAATACATTATATACGAGGGTGGATCGAAAGGTAACGCACAATAACTTCTTTAACAAAAATGTTAATAGTTAAAACAAAACAAAAAAATCACAAATGAATTTACACCTTTTACCTGCTTTTCGACATAGTCACCAAGTTTCTCATCACATTTCTCCCATCGTGATACCAGTTTCAATATGCCCTGTTCGTGGAAATCCGTTTCCTTGGAGTATAGCCATCTGCGTACTACTGATTTCACTCCCGCATCTGTCGCAAAGCGTTAGCCGGTCAGGAATTTCTTCATGGGACCAAACAGATGAAATTCCGACGGTGCAATGTCCGGACCGTATGGTGGATGCTGGAGCACCTCCCAACCAAATTGGGTGATTTTCTGACGAACAGCAGCAGCAACATGGGGGCGAGCATTGTCATGAAGAATTTTGACATCGTCAGAATTCCTGTTGTGGCGTTTGTCGCGAAGGGCACAACGCAACTTCACCAATTTTTTCTTGTACGCTGCAGCATTCACAGTGGTCCCGTGTTCAGCAAAGTCCACCAATGCAACACCATGCGTATCCCAGAACACCGTCACAAGCACTTACCTAGCAGATTGAGTCACTTTGAATTTTTTCTTCCCTGGGGAACCAGCATGTTTTCACTCCAAACATGCCTGCTTGGTTTCGGGCGTGTAGTGGTATGCCCACGACTCATCACCAGTGACGATTCCTTTCAGAAAGTCATGGCCTTCTGCGGTGTACCGCGTTAGGTGATCCAAGCTTGTCATCATTCGCTGGCCCTTGTGGTTGTCTGTCAGGTTCTTAGGCACCCAGAGAGCAATAACTTTACGAAATTTCAACGTGTCAAGAACAATAGCGTACACTGCTCCATAGGAAATGTTGAACTGTTGCGATAAGGTTCGCAGTTGCACACGCCGGTCGTTCAAAATTTCCACTTCAATGCCTCTGACATTCTGCGGGGTTGCAGCTGTTACCGACCTCCCGGAGCGTAGTGAATCAATAAGGTTCACACGGCCCTCTAGGAAGCATGCACACCACCTGGAGACATTGCTAAGATCCATACAGGCATCCCCATACACGCCACGCATGTCGCTGTGAATATCAGTCGGTTTATGGCCTTTGGCTCACAAATATCGAACCACACCTCTATGCTCTTCACACGTGGACGACAGTAACATGCGCGCCATCTTTGTTGTGTAGTTCACGCTTCTCTCGCTAGAGCTGCATGTGAAACAAAAAATACCCTCTGTAGTGAAAACTTGAAGCTATATCTGTGTGAAAGTGCAACATTCCAGCTGCAATACCAAAGAAGAAAAAAATTATTGTGCGTTACTTTTCGATCCGCCCTCGTAGAAATACGTTCAACAAATATTATCAAACAAACGTGTCACGTGACGTATTGTGGGAAACAAGACATTATATGGCGAAATCTTACATCCACGAGTAAATACACTCAGGATCTGGAAGTCCACAAAGACGAATGTGCGAGCCAATACTGTGTTGGTGTATCGGGTATGTGGTCTGTGAAATATTTACCGGCGATAACAGAAGTTTACAGCGAAAAGTTCGCGAGCTAGGCCGCCGACAAGAGAATATAAATATGTTGGTGTGGTCGAATCATACTAAAAGAGAGAAACAAGCGAGGATATGAAATGTGCGCGTGAATAAAATTGTTTAGCCATAAACGGTATTTTCATTTATCACCGAAACACCAAGATCCGAGATACTTTTCGTCCACGCACCTCTTTATCTCTTCCTCTCCTTTCATTCACGAGTACCGATCCTGCCGCAAACTCAGGAAGATAATTGTAAACCAAACCACGATGAAATTAGATGCACCTGTCAAATCAAAATGGAATTGTTTCATACCACGAATACAAGCGTGCTTCTTAAGCAAAACGTATGCTTAGGGCAACAAAAGAAAACTTCTTGGATGTTTAAAGTACACAGTTTTGTTTGTGTAAACTTTGTCAGCGATATGTGAAACACCACCACATCTACTAAAACTTTCTTTGTTGTAAAACGACGTCCCATACAATAGTGGTTTTTCTTTTTCTCTCCTCTGACACAGCAGCAGTAAACATTATAACGCGGCAGTCGTGGCAACATAAATTTATACACTTGAGAGTTTACAAAACTCGCTATTGACAAAGGCTCACTAAGATGTTCTACTGCTAAAGCTGCACAGAAGATTACAAAGAAAGCTACACTATGATAGATATATTCTATAACGCTGCACTGCATCTCTGTGATCTGTGTTAAGCGGAATTGCAAAACATTGCATGTACCTACTAAGACAGTATTAGGGTTGCAAAATGTACGAGTAGGGATATTTACGCTTTTTGTTCCACAATGGTAGGGACGTATGAACGAATTCATAAACCGGAAGAAAGAGAACAAAGTAATGGCCAGTATAGGTATCATTAATTGCTAATTTGATTGGAATCTATTCAAATAAATACGCGCACTGCTAATGTACATTAATGACTAATGATTTTAAAAATGCTTGATATGTTACATTCACATGACTTTCTCTACCCACTGATGTTTATTTTTATATAACTTCTATACACAATCCTTAGAGAAGTTTATTTTTCTATCTACTTCATATTATCGAGACTAAACTTTGCAGTAAGAGCTACATTATAAATTTCGTTGTAGGTACAAGGGAAGTAGAGGGAATAGAATCGATGTCAGATGTTTAAAAGTGGCCTAGAAATTGCATACTCTTTCCATGACATTGCGAGAAAGTACTGCATGGCGACAGCACTTATAAAAAGACAAAAATGACTGAAAAATTAAAACCAATAATAACGGATATTTCGGAAAGTCTGATGCCACAGAAGGTTATTTGAAATGAATTGTGTGTTTTAAAGAGTTCTACAGCTTTGTGTAGTATGTCTCAGTCGATCTCTTAAACGTTTACAATTAAAGCAAAATTATAAAAAATTCCTTCTGAATGAACAGGACTTCACAGTTACTCCAAGAAAATTCAACATATACAGTTTATTTGTTATGTAAATATTTTAAATTTATGACATTTTAATCAATATCGTTAGGGGCATTTTTGAAAAAAAATCAGCATTAAAAAATTCCCACGTAAAAGGTAGTCATGCTGTTCACAGACAGACATACCAACAGAGAGAGAGAGAGATGGAGAGAGAGGGAGAGAGAGAGAGGTGAGAGATAGACATAAACGGACCGTTTTTTTTTCTTTCTAAAAATGATTTTTTTTATTCTGATGGCCTCAAAACTTGTATTTTTATGAAATCTCAACATGCATTTTTTAGATGGGCTGCAACACTTCCTCTACCTACAACGTACATGGTAGAGAAAGTCAAAGGATGCCGAGGCCAAGAAAAACGCCAACAGTTGCGAGAAATGAATTCCAATATGACAGCAATATAATGCCACTATTTTTCTAAATGCGATGAAGAAACAAAACAACTAGAATAAGGAAGTTTATTTTGACTTTTTATAGTTTGTGTAAAGTATTAGCAACTAGAGCTGGCGTGCACGCCAAAGAACGAAAAGCAAATGTATCTACTTAGGACTGGGCAAGAGTCAGATTTTACTGAATACAAATTTCGAGATCCTTGGTTGCAAGAGGAGGCGATTAAGAATACATTAGTATCTTTACAAATTACCTCTTGTGAATATGTGAATATAACAGATTGTAATAAAATTACTACAATTAAACTTTAGTCAAGAAAATATATTCGATTTTAGCATATGAAATCGCCACAAGGATTATTAGTAAGAAGTAGGGGCATTTAAGCTTGCCCTCAAGTGATTGGTATCACTGTATGTGTAACTTAATTTGGTGAATGTTTTAGGAGTATTGAAGTATAGTCACAAAATTTATTGCCTGGAACAAGAATTAGACATAGACAGACACGATTCACAGATTATTGAACACTCTCGTATAAATCTGTTTCAGTAGCTTCATGACATGATTAGAAAAAAGCAATTGATCCAGTGTCAGCGAACTGAATGCTCTGTGATGTCAGCGAGAAAGTCTCTCTTTGCTCCCGGCGCTCAGCTAGAAGTGAGAAGTGAGGCTAGGGGAAACGCCACGCTACTGTTAGCGAAGGACTAGCGGGGTAAGGGAAGAGCGTGCTGTACTTAAGACACAAAATCCCCCTTCCCTTCCCTACTCTCTCTTACCTATGAATCGCCGAAACGGTGTTACGACACAGGATCTGTGATACGGCACACATAACCAAGTAGTCTGATTTTCGTTAGGTACATAATATGTGTACTTAGCAAAACTTTGGGAAAATAACGACTAAGATCGTGTTTTTTATTGTTCCATTTATAACACCCTTTAACTGCAATGGTCATGTCGGCGGTCTTTTATCTGTGGAATATATTGCCTATCGGCAATGCGTTCACTCCTTTACAGTTGTCAATGAATTTCTGGTTTCTATTTGGATTTTATACATTATATCTCTCTCACACACACACACACACACACACACACACACACGGACAGACACAGATTCACAATTCTCTGAGGAAGATAGAGAATAATCTTGGCCGGAGAAAAATTTCCACCCCCAGCCGGGAACCGAGTCCGGGAGCCCTCGTAAGCAGGCAGGTGCTCTACCGACTGAGCTATGGGGCCAGCCCAAGATAAAGCTATTAAGGGGATTCCTCGCTTTAACTTCTAACCATCACAAAACAGCAGAATTTATATAATAACAATCGACAACAAAAACATTTTTGTAATAAATAATAAAAATAAGGACCTTCTTGAAAGGTTTTATGTATAAGTTGGAAATACATACTGATATAATCTACAGCGCTAGTCTGCGCACTTTCGGGTTTAGCCATTTAAGATGCTGGCTTCTGATTGTAGGTATATCATAAATATAAATCATATGATTTAAAAGGCGCCCCAAAACACTTCTAATTCGTCGTACTCCTTTTTAGATTTCGAATACTTCTGGAAAGGGGGTGATCATCTATATAAAGCGAGCAAGGAGCGACAGAGTTCTAGCAAGTCGCTGCTGGTTGACTGTGCTGCGTGAAACATCTATGTGTGGACCAAGGACGCGAAAGCCGGTAGTGCGCGTCAAGCAGCCGTTTAGAGAGCTTCTGAAGCAAACCAGCAGCGGCTTCAGTTAGAGATACATAAAGAGTCGAACAGACCAAGTGTACTATGTGAGCTATGCAAAAGTAGAAAACCTAGACAAGAACGAAATTTGGCCAGACTAGTTGCAGCATCTCGATGTTTACCGTTTTGAATTTAATTGCGGCAACATTGTTGCCGTGCACTAATTTAATTTTGGCATACACTATTTAATGCCTATACCTACAGAGGTGTGCATATTATTAGACTCAAGAATATATAATGGTAAAATGATTCTAATTTCTGAGTTTGAAAATAATTTAGAAATATCTAAAATCTTATCAGAATCTATTTGTCACTGTGTATGTGTATTTTTATCTAATAAGAACAATGTATTAGTAATTTCTCTTGGAGAAAGATCAGTTTTCGAACCCAGAGCCTCAAAAATCTACATATGAAAATGGTACTCATCAAATGTCTTATATTTAATTTCCAGATAGTACATAGGTGAAGAATTACTGAACTCGGTCGTCTAAAATCCATTTTTGGAAAACTTATTTTATTGAAGAAAAAATATTTCCTTCTCTCTAGTATTAGAGGATAAACAGTTGATTCTGTGGTTTTATTCTGTATTTTCATATAGGCAGTCACCTAATTCCGATTTGTGAAAAGTTATATAAACATTTTATCAGAATTTAGGTTCAATATCTTGGAGAGAAACCTTGAGCATAAATACCAAAACTTTGCTTTGAGTCTAATAATTACTTGCATCACACCTACAACAGCTGATGTGTGCTGGTAGTATTGAATATTTGTGATTTTACATAACTTACGTGCTCTGTATTCAGAATCGTTCGAAGATAAGTTATTAGTATACCCACAAACAATTTACAATAACATACAGCACTGTTGCTTAGAAACAGTTGCAAGTTGCCATCTCGAGGAATTAAACATAATAGTCTACATTTTTGCTGTCACAAAACATATTACGATAAAAAATTGTGACTGTAGGAAGGAAATTGCTAATTTTTGGATGGCACTGTACTGGGAGAAATCGTGCAGGGCATCTCTTAGCATCATGGCAGTCCCCTAAAATAACTTTTAATTGATGCAGCTGATGGCAGAATGGCACGTGAAGATATTAACGAATCCAGACGTCCCGAACAAAAGACCCACCTCCCTCCCGTAATTATCTGTGGCTTTTGAACTTTATGCTGCAAGAAACTTCCATTTAATCAGCTTCTTGTATTTTTAGTATTTACATTATCCCAAACCGAACATTTCCCTTGACGTCACAGAATTAACCAAGGGAATATAAATAAAAAGAATTCTTTCAGAAACGAGGATTCCAAACTACCTCGAGCTCGCTTATTGGGTTCTTTGTCCAATCTCTCAACGTTTACTTCAGCGTACACTCGCACATAAAAGTAAAGACGGAAAATCGAAGACCAGCTATGCTTATATCTGCTTCGCTCAATTCTGGACTTTGAAGGACAGTTTTGATAACGACTCAAGAGTTGCTTAAGGTTATCCGTGAAACCCTTAAACTTTCTTATTCCATCATGCTTTGCAGGGCGGTCCAAGGGGAAGAAGAGAGGTCCATGTGAGCATTGCAGTTGCGAAAATTAAACATGCTCTGTTACCCACATTTTCAAATTTAGACCAGACGAATCGGACATGTGGCAAATTGTGACTGAAGGGTCCTTTGAAGAGACAGAATAGGACGCAACGCCTTGCACGACATGATTAGTGCTACCAATTACATTATGATTTTGTTTCTAAGCTTTGTGAAAATTAAATGAAACACTAATCCCCTCTGACAATTTATCCTTATATTTTCTTACTTTTTCAGCAATGAATATATGTAATCTTGGCCAAAAATTATTTTGGTTTCTCTACGATACCAAATGCTGGTCATTATTTCACTACTGACGAAAATACCACCGCCGACGCCGCCACCACCACAGCAACAACGATAATAATAATAATAATAATAATAATAATAATAATAATAATAATAGCTCATCATTAACACCTTACTTACACTCTGAACTTAACCTTGTTTAAATAATATGTCTTAAGAAAGGAACTACAAATTACGATAATAGTGACAATAATATGTTGCTATTTGTAATAGACATTACATATTTGAGCATGAAAAATAACTTTAAAACATTAAGTAAAATACTATTTGCTACTAATTTTATTTACATACATAATTACCAATGTGGCTAGATAACTAAGGTGAGCCACTCCGGGGTGGGAGCTGCCATTGGCTGCCCGCCTGTGACGTAAGTGAGAGTGAAGACGAGCGCGCGGAATACATACACAGCGCAGTGAACACACTAAATTGCTCCCGATTAACTCCCAATTAATTATTATTAGCACGTTCTTCCAGTTTTGTTTAAAAGGTATACTATTTCAGAGCTTTCTACAAACATTGTGGGCTAACCATAAAGCAAAACGAATGGAAACTGCATTACATTAGTAATATATTTACGTATAAACAAAACTACTGTAACACATCCAGTACTTCAACGTAAACTGGAGGCGCTACAAGAGATTCAAACATACATTACTTTAGTACTAAAGGAAAATTTACGACTACTCTAAAGGAATCGCTAAATGGATATGCTGGTGTATTTTTTTACCGTAAGAAATGAAAACAATAGTTCCAGAATACATTATTCTGTTACAGGATGTAAAATGAAAAGGACATACCTGCAACATTCCACTTGTACTTGGACATTCACTAAGTGCATATCCATGCCAATTGGGAATGAACTGCTACGGAACTGCATCTGGGAGCAGAATTTTCTTAACCGGCAAACCTAAAAGTTCACTCTTCAAATCCCGTTTATAGTCACTAGGAAGAAAGTGCACTGAACATACACGTGAATTATCAGCGTTAAATTTGTCAGTACGCTTACAGCGAGACACCCAAACGCGCTTTAATTGCTCATTTTTTTGGAAATGTGTGATAATTCACACCAACCATTTTAAAACCACAATTACGGTATTGTGCCACAGCACAATACATTTTACTCTTAACGTTCTCACTCATTGCACACCGACTTAAACACTTCATAATCAGAGAAAACTGAATCTATATTCAAGATTCTAGTTTAAGTATGTGTGTGCAACTTATTTGTTGAAGTTGGGGGGGGGTATATGATAAGGAACAACGCACTTTCGTACATCTGTTGTTAAGTTGTGAAGTTTCCGCCAACATAGCGAGGTAAAGTAGGATAATTTACCAAAACAGCTAAAAATATATTATACTTTCAAAATAAAGCCAGAAGCATATATTCCCTTCCGATATATGAGTACATCGTGATTTATTGCACTTGTACGTGACTTTTAAAGCAAAGAGAAGCTCAGCTTAATATCTGTTGCCTTTTAGCAGTTGAGCGGCATAATTATTTCAAAGGAAATGCTGTTTGCTCTTACAGCCAAAGTTTAACAACCTTTTTCCGTCCACTGTGGTTCTGTAAAGAATTATATACCTGTAAAAGCTTGCCATTTTCAGAGAAGAATACCTTTAGCCCGCATTACATTTATTTTCATGTGCAGACTTATGAGTCGGCCTACCTGCCATAAAGGAAGTTCTTTATATTCCTCAGGAATGCGTATTAAACAGTGATTATTGTGAGCAGAAGCTATTTGAAGACCAAGTATCATATAAGCATGATCCGGATTCTGATGACATGCCATCTTGGTCTCATATTAAGAATATATATATATATATATATATATATATATATATATATATATATATATATATTAGGTCATTTTCGTAGTTTCAAGTTTTCTATTTTGGATAATCTTTTTTTCGATATTACATCATTACTTTTGTAATTTCTTTGTCCTTTGCCTCTTTATTTGGTAATTTCCTTGCATAAGTATAGAGTATATAAAGATTATTGGTTGGTCTGGAAAGAGTTGCTTGTGGGTGGAGAGATGGTTATTGTCAGGGAAACAGGTATAATTACTGTTATGAATTCATGTCCAACATTAGGGATGAGAAGGTCAGTTTTCCCTTTTTTGCTTAATAAGTGCGTATTGCTCTTATTTATGTATGACATGGACTGTGAAATCCTCTTCATTCGCAATAAAATTCTCAAAAGAGTTAATGCTACACTTTTGTAAGACCTGTTTAAAAACACAATAAGTTAGAAATTAATTGAAAATATATTTGTTCTATGTTCTTGTTTGGTGAATCTGAAAAGCAAAGAAAATAATGTTCTTACTTGTTTGAAAAATCTGAAAAGGAAGGTAAGAAAGTTTTCTTTTCTTTTCAGATTCTTTGAACAAGAACATTTTCACTGCTCTTTTACTTATTTTTTCTTCGTGTATAGGAGTTATATCAATATATAAATTAATTTATAACTTCCTGTACACTAAGTTTAGTAAATCAAATAAATCCCATTTTAGATAATTTTTTGTAATTACAAAGTCATTTTAAAACAAATGTAGTCATTTAAAAAAAATTAGTCATCAAAATCCGCGCCCTGCTTATAAAACACCGCTCTGACCTTATTTCCTCTCATGTATTTACGTCCATCTCCCCTGTATTTGCTCACATAATATTGATTTGTTTCGTTAAGCCTCTCCTGCTAGTTGAGCGTGAAATGTGTCCATGTTTTATACAAAAAACGAAAACTAAGATACGAGTAAGTTATTGCACTTTCCTTGCATAAATACTAAATAATAAAAAATTAAAACAGAAGAAGGCTACAGGGGCCGATGGAATTCCCGGGGAATTTTGGAAAAATTTTGGGGAGTTAGGTGAGGGTACAAAGTTGTTGACACAGCTATTTAACAGAATCAAAGAGAAGAAAGTGATACCGGAGAGCTGGAAAGTGAGCATTATTGCACCATTGTATAAAGGAAAGGGAGATACAAATAATCCAAGCAACTACAGAGGAATTAGTTTATTATCTATATTAGGCAAGATATACACTGGTATATTAGCTAGAAGATTATACGAGTGGGTAGAGAGGGAAGATAAGCTATCAGAATACCAAACAGGTTTTAGGAGAGGAAAAAGAACAATAGATAACATAATGATAATTCAAACTATAGTAAACAAATATTTAAGAAATAAAAGGGGTAGGGTATACATATTTTTTGCAGACTTCGAGAAGGCTTTTGATACTATAAACAGAGAGGCTTTGGTATATAAATTGAGGAACAAAGGAGTCAGCACTGCATTCATCGAGGGGGTTCAAAAATTGTATGAAGGAATTAAATTTTGTGTAAAATGTGGAAGAAATAGTACTACTGATTATATACAGCAAAATTTAGGTCTGAGGCAAGGTTGTAAACTCAGTCCAATATTATTTAACTTATTTATAGATGATATTTTAGATAGAATAATGAAAAGTAATAAACACTGTCCAGTTATAGGGAAAAAGGAAATACCAGGGTTATTATTTGCAGATGATCTAGTAGCTGGGGCAGTAACAGTGATAGGGTTGCAACATGCTATTAATGAAATTGCAAAATTTTGTATGGAATGGGGGCTAAAGGTGAATACAAAAAAGTCCAAGATAATAGTGTTCAAGAAAGGATCAAAATTAAAAAGAGAGGAAAGATGGTATATAAATGGAGAGCAAATAGAGGTGGTAAAAGAATTTGATTACTTGGGCATTAGATTCTCAAGCAACGGGAAGTGGGAAGCACAATCTAAATATGCACAATTGAAAGGAAAGCTAGCGATGAAAGCTGTTAGAGTTTGTTTGTGCAAAACACCCACGCTAACAATGAACTGGTTGGAAAGGCTATATGAAGCTGTAGTAGAGTCAAAAATGTTATATGGAATAGAAATATGGGGGGTGGCAAAGTGATGGATTAAGATTGATATAGTCCATAGAATGTTTTGTAAAGAAGTTTTGGGTTTACCCAAGAGTTCACCAAGGGGCGTGGCACTGGCAGAGCTAGGAAGGGTAGGGAGAAAAGGTATAATAGTGGAAAGAATCTTGAAGTATTGGTATAGATGTTTAAATTTAGAATATAATAATATATTAAAAGAATGTATACAGTTTCAAAAAGCTGTCCTAGGAGAAGAGTGTTGGTTAGGGGAGATGGGAAATGCCCTAAAAGAAATTGGCATGAGGAATATTCTCCTATTAGATAAATATAATAACAGTGGGTTTTGGAAAGAAGTGAGATTGAAGGTGGAAGATATCGAGAAACAAGAGATATGGGCTAGTTTTGAGGATAAAAGGTCATTGATCTTGTATAAATCAGTTAAAAGAGATTGGGGAAGGGAGAAGTATGTAGATATATGTAATCAATTTGGTAGAATAGGTCTTGCGTGGATGCGCACAGGAGTAATATTTTTAAAAAGGAATGGATATAATGGTTCGGGGAGATGTATTATGTGTGATGAATCGGGTAGTACTTATCATTGTCTAATAGAATGTGATAAGGTTAAAAGGTGGAGAGAGGTTATATGGAATAAAAAATGGGACAAGTTAAACAAAGAAGCAGTAGCATTAAGAATGTTGGGAAGCACAAAAGTAGAAATAATTAAAATGATGGGAACATTTTTAGGCAACACAAGGGATAAGTGGATAAGGAGCTTAAGAAAGGTACAGCTGAACGAGCATAGTTTGTAAAGTAGAGAGATGGTATAGTAGCTTTATCCCAATATATACAGCCTAGGGGCTAAATATGGGGGAACTAGAAAACTGGTGCACTAGACATAAGTTTTGGATGTAAGCTTTATTTGTATTATTGTAATAATGATGAAATAAATATTACATTACATTACATTACATTACTAAATAATATAGACACCTAATTACAATTGGCAAGTTCCTCAGATCTACCTCCTTTTAAAAAGATCAGTGTAATATGTTTCAATGATCGCCAGTGCAATACACTAATACACCTTTTAACAACACCCAATTTCCCGTGGTGAAAGCATTACATTTGTGTGCTTTTAAGGGCATTGGTTGCGAGCATATACTAAAGCATACAGGAAAGGTTGTACTAAAATTAATATCTCCAAAATATTAAAGCTGGACGCATCCTTGTTCTTACTCTTTCAAGTAGGAAGAATCAAATGGGAACTATGTACAATTAATTATTCATTAATTAAAAAATTAAAACAACTTTATACTAGAAATAATTAAGAAACTAGGTTTATATAAGCACATTCTCAGCCTAAATAATTAAGCCAAAATATCCAAATTCTGAACACATCATTCGAATGTACACTACTCTGTAAATTCGGTTTATTTGAAAATTGAGGATATTTTCGAGACTTGCTGTGCAGATAACTGTTTTTCAACATGTGGGCACAGTTTCATATGCATAAGTCGATTATTCATGTTTTTACCTAAACGCGAAAAAAAGTCTCGGAAAAAATGCACATATATCAAGTTTTCAGCTATCATGATTTTAAAACTGCTATGTTTAAATCATATTACATAATAGCATGATCAACATACAGTTTCTCTCATTAAGCTGCGTTTTTCACAATCCATAAACAAACAATACAATTTAATTTCGAATCAAAGTTTAAGACCCAATAGCGTATAACGTTGAATTTTATATAGCATATAACGTTATTTTCGTTGCTAAAATGGCCGAATGATGTGTTATTGGTTTTCTTTAACATAATATAATTAAAGTCAAGCAATAGCATAAACTAAGAAAATGGTTTTAAAGCTTGCAACTTAGAGCTTCTGAACAACTTTAATATAACAAATATCTGCTTTATATCTACATATCTCTCTTTCTTTGAATAACATATATGCTGTAAGTCATCCCTCAAGACCAAATTTCATATATCGACAGCTTTTTAGTGAATATTTCAAGGAGAAATGAGTTATGCTGTAAAAGGACAGGTTTGTGTTTATTATTTCCAAGACTAAGTCTAGTTATAGATGCGATTTTGTTTCAAGTAGTATAGGGTCGAAACAGATCGTATAACGAGAATATTATCCCAACTTTCATGCCGAAAAGTACGGTGCAGAATAGTGGCTAGCTAAAACTTTACTCTCGATGACGTCATGTAGCAGGCGGACCGAAAGCAGTACAAGCGAAAACGGTGCGGGAAGAAACCCCCCCCTGCATAATTACAATATTTGCACATCTTTCTATTTCTAAAGTTTTTTTTTCTCCACTCATTCCTGTCATTCCATTCCTCCTATTTCAGTTCTTTTGCTTTCATCCCCGTCCTTCATTTCCTGCATCCAAGTATTTCTGGATCTACACCTTCCTCTTCTGCCAGGTGGACACTATTGGCAAACTTTTCTGGGTATTCTTTCCTTTTGCATTCTCTTGATGTATCCACACCAATGTATTAGTTTATATCTTACATATTCTACCGCAGAATTCTTAAATTTCATTTCTTCATTAATAACAGTGTTGCTAACTTTTTCTAATGCTGAATACCCCGCTGACCTTAAAAGTGCATTTCCATAGAGATTAATTTCGATGTTATATCTTTATTAAGTTTCCAAATTTCAACTCATATGTGAGAATACTTACAATTTAGTTTCTTTTGTTATATTTCTGTCCAATAAAATACTATTTAACATGAACATTTATGCTGCTAATAAAAACATAGTTATTATTTGCAAAAATCTGATGTGTTACACTCACATGACTTTCCCTACTCTTGTAAAACTATTTTTACAAACGCTTATTCTCCATCTACTTCATGTTAATCGAGAAAAACATTTGCAGAAACGATCTTTTGACATGCAAAGAGAATTACATTTTACACATAGCGACCAGTTTTAAAAATATTTGACTATCGCTTAAGGACTACTATGTTCCGTTTGTTTTGTAATTGCAAGGGCAATATAGAAATACAGTAGCCTTTAAGCACATAGATATCTCTTAATAGCTGGTTGCTAGGTGCAGCACCATTCCCTTTGCCACAGACTCTTTGCATATCCAAGACAAAAAAATGAATAACGAATTCCCATTTGAGAAAATAAGTATTGAAAAATTTAAGGGAATAACAAGCAATATCTCGAAAATGGTTCACTCAAAAAAAATGTATATGACATAAATTGTGTATTTTAACGCGATCTACATTTTTTGTGTAGTAACATTTTGTCTATGTCTTACGGTTTACCAGTTATTCAAAAGTCGTTCACAATGAAGAATACTTTTGGAGACATTCCCAGAAAATTCAAGATATACATTTTATTTGTCATGAAAATATCGTAAACATATGATATTTTTATCAAAATCGTTAGAGCCATTTTTGAGAAAATTAAAATTTTCGAAAAATGTTCCATGTAAAGGGTAATCTGGGGTTGGGGGATTTTCTTGAAAACCTTCGTGTCGCATCTCTGGAAGATACTGAACCTAAATACCAAGTTTGGTGTTTATCCGACTGTTCGTTTCTGAGTATGCTGTCCACAGACACACAGACAGACACACGAACATGTTTCCAAAAATGCTTTTTTTGGATTCAGGCGGCCTCAAAACATGTATTTCCGGTGAAATCTCTGTATCGAATTTTTGGGTGGAATACAATACTTCCCCTACTTACTATACGTAGTAGAGAAAGTAAAAAATGAATAACAAATTCCCATTTGAGAAAATAAAGTATTGAAACATTTAAGGGAATAACAAGCAATATCTCGAAAATGGTACACTCAGCAACAAAATGTATATGACATAAATTGTGTTATTTTAACGCGATCTACATTTTTTGTGTAGTAAAATATTGTCTATCTCTTATGGTATACCAGTTATGCAAAAGTCGTTCACAATGAAGAATACTTTTGGAGACATTCTCAGAAAATTCAAGATATACATTTTATTTGTCATGAAAATATCTTAAACATATGATATTTTAATCAAAATTGTTAGAGCCATTTTTGAAAAAATTAAAATTTTCGAAAAATCTTCCATGTAAAGGGTAATCTGGGGTGGGGGGATTTTCTTGAAAACCCTTGTGTCGCATCTCTGGAAGATACTGAATCTAAATACCAAGTTTGGTGTTCATCCGACTGTTTGTTTCTGAGTTATGCTGTTCACAGACAGACACACACACACACGGACATGTTTCCAAAAATGGCTTTTTTGTATTCAGGGGGTCTCAAAACATGTATTTCCGGTGAAATCTCAATATCAAATTTTTGGGTGGAATACAATACTTCCCCTACTTACTATACGTAGTAGAGAAAGTAAAAAGAAAATAGGATCATTATATCAATTAACTTTTCAGTTCATTTAAAAAAGATGCAGAAATTACAATTTGCTGTATGATGTATAGCGTAAAGAGCGCTCTATGTTTATGCTATTCTGTGCTTAGTGCATTCTTCCTCCCTATTTTACTTCTGACACAGTGTCTTTCCTCCACTGACAGTAAACTAGCTGTGCGCAAGAGGTCAGTAGATGACGCACCATCTGAACGAGAGAGAGAGAGAGAGAGAGAGAGAGAGAGAGAGAGAGAGAAAGAAAGAAAGAGTGAGATTAAGAAGCAATATGCCAAAGTGAAAAAAAATCAGATGTGCTGCAAACACATGAGTTTTGTACTCACTCTTCTACAGATTATTCTTACAAAACCTGATTCTTCTATCTGCTTCTTTTTTTTTAATTTATTTGTTTATGGTCACTTAAACAGTAAAGTCATAGCTCGACCAGAATTTTACAACTAACATAGCACATACATTATAGCTTACAGTAGATACAATGGTTAGCGTTCACATTCATATGTTAATCTCAACAATTAATCTGCTTCTTGTTAATCAAAATAAACTTTCATTGCACATACACACATTTCGTTGTAGGATACAAGGTAATGCGGTAGTCAGATTTTTAAGAGCGAATTGGTATGAAACATTTCATGCTCTTTGCATGAGAACGAAAAAAAATGAATAGCGAGCGTAGTGTAAGCATTTGAAAATTCAAATGAATAACAAGGAACATCTTGGAAATGGCTAACTCCTCAAAAAATAATTCATTCGACGGTTTACCAGTTATACAAGTCATTCAGAATGAAGATCACTTCAATGGCTGTTCCCATAAAGGCCAGGATATAGGTTTTATTTGCGATGTAAATATCATAAATGTGTGGTATTTTAATAAAAAATCATTACAGCCAATTTTGAAAAAATAAAAAATATCGAAAACTGTTGGTGGAGGAATTTTCCTGAAAACTTTGTGTCGCATCTTTGGAAGATATTTAAAGTTTAAACACAAAGTTTAGTATTTATCGAATATTTTGTTTTAGAGTTACGGTGTTCACAGATATTCACATGAACCTTTTTCTAAAAATGCTTTAATTGGATTCAGGAGGTCTCAAAACGTGTATTTTCGAAGAAATATCGATATTAAATATTTGGGTGGAATGCAATAATTCCTCTTACTTATTATAGGCAGGTGGCAAGAAAAGTAAAAAGGGTTCCATAATGGATTCATCGTTTTCAAGAAAAGCGAGAATGGCCTAAAACTGACAGAAAGGACGGATCAACAATTGATCACAGCTAGGCGCTAGAAGCTTTTACTGGGAAACCCGCTCAAACTCCAAGTAGGCTTCCGTGTTTTAAGGAACAAGCCCAATGCCATGGGAATCTATCGTGGATGCACGGTTAGAAGGACATGTTAGAAAGTAAACTTCGCGAGTCCCCATGGCCTTCGTTTGCAATATCTGGAATACTGCGATAAGGGCTGTTGAGAAGGCGGAAGACCTGGTAACGCCCTGATATTCTTTTGAGCACGTTGCTGCAAGGGCAAGAAATGCTTAGATCTCGCTTTCTGGGGATGGATGAGCGCAGATATGGCCGGAGAGTTAGCTTAAAAGTCAAACAGCATGAATTGGAACGGATACATCGAAACACTTGAAGGTGGTATGTTACTCTCTGTTTATCCGGCAAAAGAAATAATAAAAAATGTAATAATAATAATAATAATAATAATAATAATAATAATAATAATAATAATAATAATAACTAACTGGTCCAACAGGACGAGTGGACTAAGGCTCTCAGCACGGCCTCTGCATTCTCTGCCTCGTGGCATCATAAGCTTAAGAAACGTTGAGGATCAATTATGTAAAGAATAGCAGCAACGTGCATAAGCCAAAACTAACGAAGGCTTGTTCTGCAAGCACCTTGAGATCCATCCTATAGAACTACCTACCACATCCCAAGATCCAATATAACCATTGCAGTTGGTGAGTGAGACAGCAGAGAAATTGCAGTTGGTGAGTGAGACAGCAGAGAAGATAAAACTGCGGCTGTTCTCAGTAGTGACATAAAATAGGTTTGGGAAAACATCAGAAGGAACCCTAGAAGCTGCTCCACTAGCTCTATCAGGATTTAAGCGTTTATTTCTGGAATTAACGGTGAAGGATGGACTACGTACTGATATTCTTTTTTGTGCGGAGAAAAGACCGATTTTGTTATTTCATACACTTTTTTCATCAATCCTATTCTGACCGAGAAAAAAAATTAATTTTTAACTTTATATTATTATGAAAAAATAGACTGTAATTGTTTTTTTTGCATGGCTTGGAATTAAAATTAAGGTTTTCATTTACACTGAAATTATTTATTATGCGATTCATGTATATATCATCAATAAAGTTGAATACTCTCTTAGAATTAAGCATAATATTACATTTGGCCTTGCTGTTCACAACATAACACTGACATTAACAAAGCTAAACCCAGGTTATGTCGTGGTATGGCGGGTTTGAAAAGCAAACGCCGACATACCAGAAGTAGAAATGTAACATAAATGTTAAGGATTTTTACACCCGAAAAAATCTATCGCCCTCCGCCGTGTTTGAACCTGCGACCTCAGGAACTAGAAGCTAATATTATACTCCTAAACCACAGAGGACGACATGCAGAAAAAGCCAACATGCTTATGGTAAGAAGAAAGCAATTCGTTCTTGTGCCGTGTACGCGGAAACATATTCTAATAGACGTCAACCATCTTGGCAATTATTTATCAACCTCTTCAACCAGTTACGTGAAAGTGCTAGTGCAGCACCTAGAAAACGTAACAAGAACAAACATGTGACAGGGAAGACGGATAAATTAATGTTTTGGCTGCTGTTGCAGTATATCCCCAAATTACATAGTGTCGGTGTAATCGCTCGAGGAAGTGGCATGGGTCAGGCAAGTGTACTCAGCATTCTCCATCGACATAGATTCCATCCCTATCACATATCGCTCCATCAAGAGCTGCATGGAAAGGATTTGGAGAGCCGTGTTAACTTCTGTACATGTGCATTAAGACATACATGATAATCCACCAGATTTATCACATATCTTGTTTAGTGGTGAAGCAACATTTACTAATCATGGCAAGGTAAACCGCAGTAACGTGCACTATTTGTCTGTTGACAATTCCCGTTGGCTTCGTTAGGTGGAACGTCAGCCTATGGAGTTTAAACGTGTGGTGTGGGATAGTGAACCATCAGCTCATAGGCCCGCTTTTTGTGGGAAGGAACACTGAGTTGGCATAAGTATCGCAGCCTCCTAACAGAACATCTTCTACAAACGACGTTTACCTGCAGACTAGGAGGAACCAACATGATGGTTGTCCGGCCCATAGTGCAAGAATTACAACAGCTTGTCTTCACGGATGTTTCCAAATCGTTAGATTGGACGAAGAGGACCATACGTTCACCGAATTGGACTACTTTAGATTTTTTGAGGAAAGCTGAAAGACACTCTCTACAAGGACATATCAACTAGAACAGATAATATGAAACGACATATTAATAATATTTGCGCTGAAATTTCTGCTGAAATGCAAGAACGCTTTGCAGTAGTGTTTCTGGAAGCGTGTGTTGAAGTTGGCGGTGGTTATTCTGAACACAATCTTTGAACGTCAATTTTCTCTTTATTTTTCGGAATTAACAGAAGTAGTGGATTCACGTTTGTTTTTCTTTAGCTTGTACCGCCAAAGGTACACGGAGTGTCGGTGTGTAAAATTTTCAAAATAAGGTTTCTCGTAAACTACTTGGACTAGAATCCTGTGACAAACATCACTGACATTCTAATTTACTCTACCTTTATTTTGTTGATGTCAATAGGCGTTGTTCTATTTAAAAACCGTATGTTTGTTCAAAACCACACTTTCTAAGCATTATTAAAATCTATGTATAGGCTAAAATCCAAGCACCTGACTACCAATCAATTCTGTGAAAACCGCACATCAATAGGACTTTACATTTCCGAAACATTTGCGGTGCAGGTTTTAGGAGATTCAGCCTGTATATACAGTACAGCAGTACAGCATTAACCGAAATGCACTTAACCGAAACGGCAGAAGGAAAGAAAGAAAGAAAGAAAGAATGAATGAATGAATGAATGAATGAATGAAAAAATATGAGATGCTCAAATTCGCGGCGGCAACGTTGCTGCGACGATTGGCGATAATCTTTTGCATCAACCCTAAATTCCAACACAGGCACTTGAAATTGTACGCAGTCAAACCTCTCCCTTACCTCACATTCCAAGTAATAGTGTAGCGTTATAGTAAGTATTAACTACTTACACCCGCATTCAATATTAAGTTACTGTTTGTGTTGGTCAGTGTGGTTTATTTATATTTACAATGTCAACGAAAAGAAAGCTTGTTGTCATAAGTATTGAGCAGAAACCAGAAGTCGTTAGCGATATTTACAAGGGATTCAAACATTAGAGGTAAGAACGGCTACAAATTCGTATTCATATCTTAACAGGAAATATTGAATCGCTATCAACAATACAAAACTTTCTGTTTTAGGATGAATCAACACCAACCGATATAATGCTTATCAAACGGTGGCTTGATATAGTTGCTCGCAAATGTTGCGAGCAGAAAGTTCAGAAAAAGGTCACTATTTTATAAAATAGTGTTTGTAAATACTATAATGCATATTTTAGTATTGCATACAGTGGAAGTTACTTATCAAACATTATTATGTGTACATGTTATAGAGCTTTTAATCATTTTAACAAACTTCATAAAATTACAATTAAATCCAAATTAAAAGTAAACAAATTTCTTATATAGGGAATTAATATTCACAAAATTAAAGATAAAAATAAAGAAAATACGGGGCACACATAATACAATAAATAATTAAATTAAAGGATTTATGCATGCAAAGTACATTGTTTTTTTCCTTTGGCTGCTTAAAGTAGCCACCGAAAAAATGTGCTATCCGAAACGACTCTACCCTCTATAGTTCGGCTAAGCGGGGTTCTACTGTATATACATGTTACTCAATAATAACGAATATTACTGCTACAATACTCGATAAAGGAAAATGGATAAATCTCACAGTAGCGATGGATCTGATTGCAGCATATCTCTACTTCAAGGGACTGGCACATTTAATTTATTGCAAAAACAAACAACCTCAAAAATTAATCTGAAGGAATCAAAGAGGAAGATAAACACTCGCTGGAAGCCAACCTTGAACTCCGGGCACGCGCACTAGCGTGAGAAGGCTAAGCGCGCTTTCGTGACAAACACTCACATGTATATAATATATACAAATATCGATCTTTTGGCCGAAAATGTATCACTTTACCCACTTTGAAGGCCTTTACGTTACGCCTGTTAGGTCAACCTTCCAAAAACGGTATCATCTTATCAGCTCAGTCAAGTTAGCGACACGCAGCTATTTATTATTCATAGACATGCACACAGCCACTTGTTCAGGGCGTAAGTCTTTAAGGGAGATGTGACTGAAGCTGTAAGGCATTGCAAAACTTCCAACAAAATTTCCCTTTCAACAAAAGCTTCCATTAAAACTCTGAAAATAAAAGCAGTTCAAGTACTTTGTGCCACAGCTTTTCTCTCCCCTTACATGACGAAACCATTTGCATGAATTGTAACACAAATGTAACGACAAATGTTAAGTTTCTCTACCGCTTTCCTATAGCAGGTAGAGAAAGTAATGTATTCCATTCAAACGTTGGTATTATTGAGATTTTACCTGTAATACTGGTTTTGAGATTCCCTGAATTAAAAAAAAAACAATAGAAAAAGGTCCGTGTATCTGGGAGTGCGCGCGCGCGCTTACATTTTCACGCTATAATGCACACATCGATTCTACGAAACTTAATAAATAACATATCTTAGTTCCCAATCAGGACATACACGTAGGAGTATATGAAGGGCCTCTAGAAACCTGGAGCAGAGCATCGCAACTAGGCCACAACAGCCCTTTTGCTTCTAACGTGATCCCTGGAAGAGAGGAATGAGGGGGCAGACCCAAAGGGCGACCAGATCCGGACGACGATATACGCTACCAAGGACGGGTACATTAACGATTCCAGATGGAACATTGCCACGACGTAACCGGCATAACGTCCGGGAGATCCCAGAAACCCGAGCCATTCCCTAGAAAGGGTCCTTGGCGGTCTAACCAAACCCTAGGGAGAAATCTTTTCCAAAATGTACAGACCACCCTCCTGCCGCAAAGCACTGCACGCATCTTTAAACATGAAACAGATGAAAGGAAATAATGGGGACAAGAAATACGTGGTAGAAGAACCACCCCAGCATTCGCCTACCGACTCGAGGAAACCACGAAACGTCCATGCTTAGAGTGACCGGCCCGACGAGAATCAAACCCGAGATCTCCCGAATTCAAGCCTCACATTTCTCTCGGTAATCTTACGGAGACTTTTAATGGTATTGAAAATAATAAAAATTAAAAATATGTTGATTATTTTCTAGTTATGGGCATATTTAATGACCAAAAGTTAATAAACATGTCTGATAGGTATTGTCATTTATAAAATTTCGATTAAATGAACATTTAAGAAGTTACAGCAATTCCTACTTTCTGTATTGCTTACCTACAGTAAATAGATGGAGTATAGTATTCCACCCAAAAATTCAATATCGAGATTTCATAGAAATATATGTTTTGAACACCCAAGAAACCAAAAATAAAAGTATTTTTAGAAAAAGATCTATGGGTGTGTCTGTGACAAGTAACTAAAACACGAAATGTCGAATAAATACTAAACTAGATATTTAAGTTCAATATCTTCCAGGGATGCTACACGAAGATATAAAACAAAATCCGTCCACCCAAAAACTACCCTCTACATGAAACCTTTTTCGTTATATTTTATTTTCTCAAAAATGGCTCTAACGATTTTTATGAAAATACCATATATTTATATGTGAATAACAGATAAAGTTTATATCTTTAATTTTGTGGGCATAGCCTGTGAAATTTATGTAAGTTGTAAGAGTAAGAGACAGACAAAACACTACTCAAAAATGTAGATCTCGTTAAAACATACAATTTATGTCAAATGAAAGCTTTATGGTATTAACAACTTCCGACATATTCTTTGTTATTTATCTGAATTGTCAACTACTTATATTTTTTACTTTCTCTGTCACTTATCTATAGGAAGTAGTGGAAGCATTACACTACATCCAAAAATTCGAGACCGATATTTCACCTAAAATACACGTTTTAGAGTACCTCTAAATAAAAATGCGTTTTTAAAAACAATTGTGTGTATATATATATAGTGTATCTGTCTGTCTGAAAGCATAACTCTATAATGGAAAGTTGGTTAAATAACAAACTTGGTATTAAAGTTCAGTGACTTCCATGAATGAAGATCCTCCACGCCAAACTAGCCTTTAAATGGAAAATGTTCAGATACTTCTTATTTCTTATTTTTAAAAAATGGCTTTAACATTTTGATTAAAACACTATATATTTAATATATTTATATGACAAATAAAATGTATATCTGGAATTTTGTGGGAAGAATCTGTAAATCCTCTTTATTCTGAATGAACTTTTGTATAATTGGGACAGAAAAAATCTTACTATATATAAAATCTGATGTGTTACACTCACATGACTTTCTTTACTCTTGTACAAACTATTTATACAGACGCTTATTCTCCATCTATTTCATGTTGATCGAGATAAACATTTGCAGACTCTATCTTATTGCTAAATTTCTTGTAGGTATAAGAGGAATATGGTAGACTTTAAGCGATAGTCAAGTCTTTTCAGAGCTGGTTGCTATGTGGTGCATTGCATTCTCTTTCCATGTCCAGGACATAAAAAAATAAAGAAGTTTTGGAAACATGTCCGTGTGTATGTCTTGTGTGTCTGTGTGTATGTCTGTCTGTCTGTCTGTCTGTGAACAGCATAACTCAAAAACGAAAAGTCGGAAATCACCAAAATGAGTATTTAGGTTCAATATGTTCCAGGGATGCGACATGAAATTTTTAAGAAAATCCCCCACCCCAAACCATCCCTTACATGGAACATTTTTCGAAAATTTTTATTTTCTCAAAAACGGCTCTAAGGATTTTGATCAAAGTATCATATTTTTAAGACATTTTTATGGCAAATAAAAATGTATATGTTGGGTTTTCTGGGGATTTCCCCAAAAGTCCTCATCATTCTGAACGACTTTTGCATAACTGGTAAACCGCAAGAGATCGACAAGTTTCACTACATAAAAATGTAGATCACGTTAAAAAACACAATATATGTCATAAATATTTCTTGTAAAGTGAACCATTTTCGAGATATTCCGTTATTTCTTTGAATTTTCCAATACTAGGACTTTTTCTCAACTGAGAATTCGTTGTTCTTATTTTTATGTTCTTGACATGCAAAGAGAATTACATTTTACACATAGCGACCAGTTCTAAAAATATCTGACTATCGCTTAAGGCGTACTATGTTCCCCTTGTTTTGTATTTGCAAGGGCAATATAGAAATACAGTAGCCTTTAAACATAAGCATATCTCTTAATAGATGATTGCTATGTGCAGCACCATTCTCTTTGCCACAGATTAATACTCTTTGCATACCCAAGTCAAAAAAATGAATAACGAATTCCCATTTGAGAAAAAGTATAAGTATTGGAAAATTTAAGGAAATAACAAGCAACATCTCGAAAATGGTTCACTCAACAAAAAAAGTGTATACGACATAAATTGTGTATTTTAACGCGATCTGCATTTTTTGTGGAGTAAAATTTTGTCTATCTCTTATGGTTTACCAGTTATGCAAAAGTCGTTCACAATGAAGAATACTTTTGGAGACATTCCCAGAAAATTCAAGATTTACATTTTATTTCCATAAAAATGCCTTGAACATATGATACTGTATTCAAAATCGCAAGAGCCGTTTTTGAGAAAATAAAAATTTTCGAAAAATGTTCCATGTAAAGGGTTATCTGGGGTGGGGGGATTTTCTTGAAAACCTTCGTGTCGCATCTATGTAAGATACTGAACCTAAATACCAAGTTTGGTGGTTTGCGTTATTGGTTTTTTTTATGTCTTGGACATGCAAAGAGAATGGAATGCGCCACATAGCAAACAGCTCTTAAAATATTTGACTACCGCTTAAAGCCTACCATATTCCCCTTGCATCTACAAGAAAATTAGCAATAAGATTAACATCTCGATTAACGTGAAGCATATGGAGAATAAGCGTTTGTAAAAATAGTTTGTACAAGAGTAGAGAAAGTCATGTGAGTGTAACACATCAGATTTTTTTTCGTGGTAATGCAAGGAACATGGGAATTTAACACTTTAACTTACTGCAACCTTCAACGAATGTTAAATATGTAATGAAAGTTTATATCGATTAAAAATAAATACACAGATTAGTAAGCTTTTGTAGGAATCGTTTGTGGAAGGGTGAGTAGAAAAAGTTACGTGAAGGAAACACTTTTTTTTTCAAATGCTATTCGTTTTTTTTTTTTGTTTTGTCTTATTTTTCACCCTCGTGTCATACAAAGAGAAAGTATTCATGATTATGTCACAAGCGACGGTCGCACGAACCATAGTTCGTGTGGTAATTTTCACGAGTATCATGTTAAGATTATCCATAGTTTATGAATTTAAGCGTTACAAAAATTGTGGGAAATAAATCATGAACTAATTGGTCCATAGCTGACATACATAAGTGGGAACGTCTTCATATGTTTGTAACTGAGGCGTTAGCTTTTCTCCCTGCATTTCATTTGTTACTACCTGGCGTGTTGAACCAATAAATACTTCCTGGGAGAGAAGTTAGCAGGTGGTACGGACTGTGATGTAGCCTATCATCAGCACAGCATAGTAAGTAAGTATAGATCCAGATGTTAAGTATTTTATATTTAGTAATGTACAGAGGTCTTTGGTTCTTCGTTGCTCAGAGAAAAGAATATCACAAAATGATTTCGTCTTCCCTCTATAAGCCACAGCAATTTGGAATACCGGTATTACGTATTTGCTGTAGGAAATACGTCATTATTATTATTGGCACGCGTGTCATAATGAGCCAATTATGTACGATATTGAATATAGGACGGTTTAAGAGGGCCACATACTGAGAGAGAGGGGGAGAGGGAATGAAAGAGGACAGGGTGTGCAGTGTTAGTAAGCGTATATTTTGGAATACATAACAGGCTTTATTGAAATTCCCAGTTTCCTGGCGCGATTGCGATACGATTCTTATCCTTATTTTCCGGGAGCAAAACTGTCTGGGTCTCCCTAAATCTAGGTTCTTTTAGGGATAAAAGAAATAAAACTTAGCTATTATTCGAGTATAATAAAATTTATATGAACCAATATTAGCTGGATGATCATCAAATTCTTATTGTTTTACTGTGTGTCTACATGGTAGACGTATCAGTTATTTAATACTTCTTACATAGTTGATCATGGTTGATCCATCTAAGTTCTGGGAAAAGGTATCAGGTTTCTGTACTAAATATATATTTATGTTCCCATACCTATTAATCCTATCAATGATACGAATCCTAGCCCAACTCTCCGATCTGTTATAAAGCCCTTTCGCATAAACTCACAAAAAAAGTGATTTATTATAAAAGTTCCGTGGAAGTCTTCAGTTAGCTGTCCCCTTTATTTTCGCACGTGATGTATCATGGGGCTCCATGCAACACCAAAAATCGATGTTATCGCACGCTCTGGGCATCCTGAAACCTCGACCTGGTTTAATGCAACTGCAGTTGACACTCGCAGAGCTAATTCAGCCACCGCCTCAGCACATTTCCTATTTTCAAAATGTAATTCCGTATAAAATATGGGAACGTTTGCCGGAGAAAGGAGCTGAAAGAGACCATAGAGGAAACGACCAATATGCTATGGGGAATGAACAAGAGGAAATTGCCTTTGGAAGGAAGGGACACATATGGTCATGGTTGTTGTATACCCAGAACGTGCTAAACAGTCGGGCAAACGATGCGAATTAAGCCCTCTTCCTTCTCACTTGTACTTTTTTCCTTTTTTTTTTATTATACACTTCTTTGTTGCTTCCACTTCTATATGAACATTGTCGATCCACGTTTTCGGAGATGTTTCCTTCTTCTGTTGGTGTTTAGCTTCTAGCAAGTCGTCCTTCAGGGCGATGGATGGAATTAATGGGACTTCATTAGACCCTAGAATTATCTGATATACCAAAGGTGTTTTGAGTTTACGCAACCTTCTAGACAGATGTGCCTTAGGCCCATGTTCCCCGCCCACTTTACAACTCGTTTACGTATCTAGATAGAAAAAATTTTCTGATGTTACACTCACATGACTTTCTCTACTCAACTCTTCTAAAAACTGTTCTTATAAAGATGTATTATTCTGGCTATTTCTTGTTAATACAAATAAACTTTCAATTCACGCTTACACATTTCGTTGTGATATACACTAGTTAAAGTGATAGATTTTTAAATAGCGTGTCGCTATGTGATGGCTGGATGCTGTTTGTATGACCACGAGAAAAACAAGAATAACGACTTTCCATTTGAGAAAAGTATATTTGAAAATTCAATCCAGTAACAGAGATTATCTCGAGGACTCTTAAGGCCACAAAAAGATGTATTTGTCATAAACTATGTATTTTAACGATATCTACAATTTTTTGTGCAGTAAGATTTACCCTATGTATTACGGTTTACCAATTATACAAAAGTCATTCACAATGAAGGGAACTTCACAGGCTATTCCCAGAAAGTTCAAGGTATACATTTCATTTGTTCATGCAGATATGTTTATCGTATGAGATTTTAATCAAAATCATCATGTAAACAATAATTTGGGGCGAGAGATTTTCTTGAAAATTTTCGCTCGCATGCTTGGAAAATCCTAACTTAAATACCAAGTTTAGTATTTAACCACTTTTTTCACGGAGTCTCAAAACGTGTATTTCCGGTGAAATCTCGGTATCCAATTTTTGGATGGAATGCGATACTTCCTCTAGTTACTATAGGTAAGAACCTAGGTATTAGAGAAAGTAAAAGTGCTTCACACTCAGCGAGGAAAGCAGTTTGGAGACCGAGGGCTTTAATTTTGAAAATATTTACTTATTGCCCTTTGTATGCAATGTTCAGGCAGGTGGCATACATAATAACTTCTATCATTTTTATTAATAACGCTGAAATGTCTAACAGAGTCTTAAAGGCGCACTGAAAGGTAATACATACATCCCAGGGGGACTTACGCTCCATCATCTAGTAATACGGCTAGAGTGTGAGTAATTTAAAGCCGCTGAGCATCAAGGTTCAAAGTAGCTCAGTGGTATCATGACTATTCGTTCATACTTTCCAAGTGAAAAAATTAACTCCTATAGAGTTTAACATTTTACCGTCATTGCTCCTTGCTTTGAAGTTCAGGTTGGATATTTCTACACAACATATTGTATGTAAGTAAAAAATAATTCATTCCGATAAGATTGTTTACGTGTATAGGAAAGATCTACTTTACGAGCTACACTCGTTTCGCTCTTGATGAAAATATTTCTACTTGTAAACAGATCTCACTTCAGCGACAATTACAGCAACGAATACAGTACAGTAGTTTAACAAGTACCTGACCAAAATCAGTGCTATTGTTCAGTACTTTATCCGCTTAGGTGATAAAACGTTAGAATAAATAAATAACAATAAGTTTATCGGATATGGAATTTGGAACATCGCACTTCGAGCATATCTCCTTTGTTTCCGAGCGATAATTCATTCGGACACATTTGAAACCTTGATAAAATACTTTGAATGGAGTACCCCAAACTATTGCTTTCTAAGCTTTCTCCAGCCTTTTGAATTTGAATAAATGTAATAATTAGTATTGGTTAGATACAGGGACTTTTGTAGTGTTTAACGCCGTTCTTACTGCATTCTGCACCACAGGCACTGATACTGGCGATAATGAAATTATTATTGGGAAAGGAAAATTGGGAAGGAAACGTTCCAGGTCTAAGTTTAAAGTACCTCCCAGGCATTTGTCAGTTGTGAGGTCAGGAAAACCTGTAAAAAGCCTCAGCCAAGGACGGTCTTGGCTGGATTTGAACAGCGGGCCTCCCACTCAAGATTCCGTGCTTTAACGAACTTGGTCACCCTTGTCACTAGTATATAGGGATAAGAAATATAGTTGCAGAAGAATCTCTTTGGGGCGCGAGAGGCATTGTATTTAGATAGGGCTATAATCTGCGGATTGCATAATTATGGAAATCTAGGAACGGCTGATCTCTTAGGTATATTACTGTCGCATCATTACAAGAACAGCCGTTACCTACACAATTAGCCCCAAATGGCGACATTTTTCTTGTAGTTTTAAATATCCGGACAGCTTCTATCACAGGGTGAGTGAATAAGCTCATGGTCCGTAGCACATAGTTGCTCCATTTTTGTATTAGAATGAAACCTTATCTAGACAACTCCCGAAGGGTCTATGATTTATGGGGTAGACACGTTATATGCAGAACACGAGAAAGGAGTGATGAATTTTGACGTGTTGCATTTCTCTCCGTAGCGAATTACAAATGAATTAAGGTTAACGGTAAACATGATTAACTTACAAAATTAAGTGAAATCACTAATTGAAAATGTGTTATGTAAAACGGTAATGACATTCGCAGACATAAACCATGCAAGATATCGTCACGTGCTAAGTTGTGACACTGGGGGGATAGCTAAAAGAGGGATTGCAGGGTAGAGACAATTATTAAAACGCTTGGCTAGAGCGATCTGGCTATATTCTAAAGAGTTACATTTCTACCGTGCGATAGTTGGGTTTACAAGATCAGAGATGATGATGGTACTAGCTAACATTATTATTAACAATTTATTTTATAATGCTTACCTTGAAAAACGTCTCTACTCAACACGACTTTGTCAGGCCGCTAGTGGTGCCAAATAAAACCCTCCGGAGCGGCCGTGCAGCGGCCGTCGACAGGTAGCATAGTGGTCCCGGCTAAGTTACAACACAAAGTCCCCCGAGCAGAGCTCAAGCGCATGCTTATATAGAGTTGAATACCCTAGAGGGGTTCATTCTAATACCGTGGCAGCTATTCCAAATATGGCCTGCCACCGCCCTGGATTTGAAATATAGCGGTCAATCATAACTCGATATGTCAATGTTCTAGAACATTCTATGTGACGTAACGTGATTTAAGGTACAGCTAAGAGCCTGCAGAAAGACATGTATCCCTGAGAAAATGATGGCATAGTGAGATCCCTTTGAAATGTCAAAGGAAGTGGCAAACCACTGTTTCCTGTCATATATACAATTTACTAAGACTTAAGCAGAATTAAGAATATAAAATATGATTGTATATGAATTCAGAAACTTGTGACAGGTTAATGTTAAATAATATAAAATAATAAAATAATATGGATCTTCTCAATCACGTTAGTGACAATATACAGCTATGGATATTCAAAATATATTATTGTCTAACTTACGACCAACTTTGTCTAGGTTCAAGAAGTTAGCTCTGTATGACGCTCACCACAGGAGCAAGCTCTTCCAATTTCCAAAACTACCACAGAGGCCGCAGGAACCTTAGCAACCGGAGAACAATTAGTTTACATTATTTTAAACCCACTTGTAGTTGAAGAGTGAGGTATAGGGTATACAACCTCGCGCACTGCCACCTACGGGAGGTCTATTGCGACTATCACCCTCCAGGATAAAGGGATGAAGTGAAGAACCACAGCAGGCTACGGGCCGCAGGCTATAGAGGCGTGCGGAAGCCCCTAACAGTACAACTATTGGGGTGATAAACGACTCCTACAACCAGGCAGTCTTCTGGTGTCCACGGGGAATACTCTTTCCTTGGAGCAAGCATCCGGGCCATCGGTCGGGAAACCGGCACACACCGTAAAACAAAACACACCTGAAATATGAAAAGGAACCGGAACGAAAGGGAAATGATGGAAAGAAAATCGTAGTAGATGAGAAACCAACCCAGCATTCGGCTACCGACCAGGGAAAACCGGGAAAACCAAGGTTAGAGTGGGCGATCGACGAGAATCGAACCCGGGACCTCCCTAATCCGATCCTCGTATGTTACCTCGAGTCAACTCGCTCGGTAAGAGTGAGGTAATTGCACTATTCGTGAGGCACAATTTACATTTTTTTGCTTTAGTAAAAATGCTGATATATAGCAATTTTGCGCTAAGTTAGTTAATGATTTAAAATAAGTACTGAAATTGTGTAACGTGGTCGCGACAATGCAAACTGAAGTTGTATTTGGATATCGGCTGTCTATTAAAACTAAATAGTTGGCTATGATATTTTGAGGTTAGCTTTTGGTTGGGATTTTGTCTCCGGTTTGTTTGTAGGCTGGAAGGGGTGACATATTTGTACCATCGCGTATATATAAAAATAAACGATAGTAGATACAGAAAGTCATGTAAATTTAACACATTAGACTATTATGGCATGCAACAATAGCTACAAAGGATGTCTATGTGGTTCAAAAGTCAAAGTTTTGGCTTGTCAACCATGAGGTCCCGGGTTTAGTTCCCAGCAGTAGTGGGGGAAGTTCTCTTTGATTAGAATACTTCCTACGCTAAGCAAATTCTGAAAGTATGTATATGGGAGTGAGGGAGTGAACGTGAGTTTCGTGATTAAAACTAAGGTTAAAGAACCTATAGTCAATGAGTTGTTTCTCAAGTCAAGTCACCCGATATTATCATACAGAGTATAGGCTGGACCAGGTGATATATACAGGGTGGACCATTTAAGTTGAGACTGTACAACATCTCCAAAACTAAGCGTTGTAGAAAGAAATGTCTTTAATAAAGGTTGCTGGAGTTATCGGGGGAAAGTAAATGCCATTAGTCGTGTTTTATTTGGAGAACGCTGTGATGGTCATTTTAGGGTGAATTTAAGCTGTCCCTAATTATAGGTTTCCATTTTGAAAAAATTAAATTGACCTTAAAATTAACATCATATCGTCTCCCAAACAAAACGCGACTAATGGCATTTGCTTTTCCTCATTTCTCAAGACATTTCTTTCTACAATACTTAATTTTGAAGATATTGTACGTCTCAACTAAAGTGGTCCACCCTGTGTATATAAAACAATTTTAAAAAAACGCCGTGTAATTAGAAAGTTATTTCCGAAATAAAACCCTCATGGGTTTTGCTAAAACTTCACTGTATTGCCTATTCAGCAAAGTTTTAGCTAGTGAGGTGGCATGATTTATCTCTCAGGTAAAGCTTTAGCTGGTGGGAGGTGTACAAGTATGCTGAACTCGGGCCGCGCGTGGCACATACAGTGGAAAATAGCCAAAATTCTTTCACTATCGCTATCTTGCCTCAGACAAAGGAAACACTACCTCCTTCCACTAGCTAAACCCTTACCTACTTGGAAAGGCGTCCCCCCCCATCAACTAGTTAAAACGGTTCCAAATAGGTCACTGAATTCAAATCAGACAGCTTAATCTTAGAAATTTCTCTGATCAGAAGTAAATCAAGTTCAAGGAGAAATGTCCTTACATTTGTGCACCGAAAATTCCTAAGTTAAGTGAACTCACGTTAACTTTGGCTCTGATCTGAGAAAAATGTTTTATGCATTCGGACTTAGACATGTTTATGGAGTTCATTCTTGATTTTGATCAGTGCTAGGACAGAAAATTTCTCAACTGAATTGAGAGCGCTAGTGTGTTGTTATCTCGAGTTCTTATCCTCGGAATTTCATGTCATTCAAGCTAGATACGATTTAAAATAGAAATATCTTAAATATTATTATTAACCCTACCTTGCATGTATACATTTTCAATCTTAAAATTCTATGTATGCAATCGAACCACATTTATTACAAACATGGAAATTCATGAGATAAACACTAGACAAAAGGGTAACATCCATCGTCCCAGTACAAAGCTTTCTTGCTTCCAGAAAGGTGTATATTACGAGACCATAAAAATATTTAATACTCTCCCTAATGATCTTAAGAGAAAAGTTGACAATTTCAATGTCTTTAAAACTGCTGTTAAAGAGTACCTATGCTCAAAAGCATATTATTCTGTACAAGATTATCTGAATGACAAATTATCCTAATGATAATACTTATATAGCTCTGTAAGTAGTATTAGTAAATATTAATGACAATTGCCAGTCATATTTGATATCTGCTCTAGAATTAATGAAGCTATTTAAATGTATGTATATTAAGAACTGACAGTAAATGCTATGCATTACAAATCAAATAGAACAAAATGATCAGACTAACAAAGGTAAAATCGTAGTGAATGTTAAAATAACTGTTCTTGCCTATACGTATGTTAACCTTATAACAGTAAGGTGGTATTCAACTCTGTACAAAATTACACTTGATTTGTTTCATTTTGTATATAATATGTCCTTATTTTATTTTAAATGTTCTGTATACTATGTAATATTTATGTATATATGTAACTTTATTGTACATTTCCTTAACACGCATATAGTATTTGTATTTTATTTCAAATCTTCCATATTCTATGTAATATTTATGTTTATATATAATTTTTGTACATTTCCTTGACATGTTCTATGTTCACAAGCCTTTATGGCTGCTAGTGAACTCACAGAATACAATCTAATCTAATCTAATCTACGTTGGGATAGACTGTAATGTATTTGCTTTTTTCATCGTTAACGATTTAAACGAAAGACTTTATTTATACTTTCTGCACCACCTACTCTTTACTAAGGAAGTAGATACTATGTTTAGCTCATTTATGTGAAAATTTCACAGGAAATGCATGTTTTGTTGACCTTTATAAAGAAAAGAAGGAAAGTAAGAAAAAAGATAAAGTTATCAAAAAAATTAATGCCCGCGCTTGCGTATGCGATCTTTTAAGAATGCAAACCTGCGGCTTTCATTGAATTCTTCCCAGAGTAAGTTTAGTGTGGCGGAATTAACTCTCACGTGTTAAAACGTCGTTGATTTTTATTGTTTCAACAGTCCAGGAATGATTTTAATTATGATATACGTTTAAGATATTAGCAGTATACTATGAATATATTGAACTTCGTTAGAATATTCAATGAACTCTGTTTCACTCTCGTTGAATTTATTTTATTACCGAGTAACCTTCAACTTGCATAAAAAGGATGTACATGTTAACAAAGTATACAATACATGCAAAAGAACCTCTTTCATAGAATTAGTGATTTCCGAAGCACTCGGTTTTTTAGTTTAAGCTTCCCCTGGAGAAATGCTGTCCTTTTCTTTACATAAGCTCATTTCTAACAAAATCGACTAGTAATCCAAGCAGCTGAGTGTAATTTCTGCATCTTGCATGTAACAGGATCCGTATTGCTTAGTTATGAACGATTTCAAAGTAAAACAACTATTGAGATAGTGTGATAGAAGAATATATTTTATGTCCGTATACGGAATGCTTATGAAATGGTAATGGATACAAAAAGTCATGTAAATATATATCATATTAAACGTTTACGCTCCTTCGTCTCTCTCTCTCTCTCTCTCTCTCTCTCTCTTTGATTTTGTTTTTGTTTGTTTGTTTTTGTTCATTACGAATTATTACGTCCTACGTCAATCTCAGGATCCAATGATATGGTTATAATTCTCCTTCTATATAGATATTGTTATTGAAAGGGTTTCCAGATTTTACCTTGAGTTTTGCTTTTGGCTTTAGCATAAATCTAACATTTTATAAGAAAAGGTCTCGATGAGAAACATATAGCATGATTTCTGACTAATTATTTTTTAAAATCAAATAGCACACACTGAAATAAGTTTCTCCCCCTTTCTTCAGCTAAAAAGAGATAAATATATTAATATGCTTACACTAATATTATATAAGAAATGTTAAAGATGCTAAATATACAACAAATGAGAACAGCGATCATTTGCTTTATTGAAATGAAGAAATTGTGCTGCAAAACGTGCTCAACAAGTAAATAAATAAATAAAATAATAATAACCAGAGAAGTGATCTATCACGATAACGCTCACGCAGAATGGGCTATTTGACAAATGTGAGCCTGCCAGACTAGCATTGTATCTCAGATGAAAAGATTACACACCTGCATTTCAACCAACAAGTTCCTAGGTTTCACTGAAAGGGTAGAGCCGATATACCTCAGATCGCAATTTTTTTCCTACTGTTCCTAAACATAGAGACTTGCAAATAAACATTAATTTTACCGGGCGTTACATTGGCAGCTCTTCGTAGTTTTCGTCAGCTTTATCTTGATGAGCATATATTCATGGATCCTCAAATACTAAAATGACTTTTCAAGTTATAAATTGTGTATTTTTTTTTAAATTCTATTTTATTTTACGTCGCTTTAACTCCTTATTCGTATCACGACGATCTGTTGGTGGATAACACTTAGAATGATATGTGATGGACAGTTAGCCTTCTAGGTCTCATCCCTGTAACCACCTCCTTCATAACGTGTCACAGAGACCCTAGCGCATAGCTACCGAATCTTCTGCTTCGTGCCGTGCAACGGCATTAGGGTGCCGTCCAGTCTAACCGCCGTCTTCACACAGAAAGGCGGACAGTTAGCCTTCTAGGTCTCATCCCTGAAAATGCCACGTGCCCACAGAGACCCCAGCGCAATGCAGCCAGATCTACTTCGTGCCGTGCAGATGGCGTTAAGGTGCCGTCCAGTTTAACTGCTTACACTGCCTGTAGATAGATGGCATAGCATTCGCTATTACCACTTATTTTTATTTTACTATTGTTTTAGACTTAAGATGGAACTTTGGGTCGTGATATTAAATATCCAATCCAGTATTTACCTTGGCGACTGAGGAAAACCACAAAAAGGGATGAAAATTCTAAAAGATTGTTACCCGGATATCGCGGGGTCCCTAAATTTCACAGATGGAAACACTCCTGCAGGCTCCCCCAGCGCTCCTCCTGACGAACACGTCCGAACTACCCTGGTTCCGCACCAGAGAAGGAAGAAAGAGTCACAGAGCGCATATCCACCGCTCATCACACACCATCAAACTACCCAGTCAAGTCCCGTATCTCGAAAGATTATATGAAATGAAATGATGGGAATGAGTGACCGGAAAATTCTGGTATTAGAGAAACCACCCCAGCATTCGCCTGGCGAGAAGGGAAAAACCACGAAAAAACCGGAATGCAATCGCCGGGAATCGAATCCGGGACCTCCCGAATGTGAGTCGCAAGGGTTACCGAGGTGCCACCTAACTACGGTTAAATACATTTGTACTTTCTCCACTCCTGATCTAAGGTAGAGGAAGTATTTTATATAAAGCGTTAATCGGTATAGAAGGTCGCCTGACTGGTAATCATTTCAGAAATAAGATTTATAGGAAGCATAAGCCCATAATGCATTTAATCGGGAACTTTGAGATTGAATCTTTTAACATAATTTGATACTGAATTGTGAGGAAAAAATTGATGTGTTGCATTCGCATGACTTTCTCTACTTACTCTTCTACAAACTATTCTTGAAAAGCTTATTATGCGAGCTACTTCTTGTTATGTTCAATAAACTTTCAATTCACATTTACACACTTTGTTGTATGATACAGAATGTATAGCAATAGTTAGATTTTTAAAAAATGCATCACTATGTGATGCCTTTGAAATTCCACACTCTTTGCATGACTATGGGGAAAAAATCTGATGTGTTACACTCACATGACTTTCTCTACTCTTGTACAAAACTATATTTACAAACGCTTATTCTCCATATGCTTCATGTTAATCGAGATATCGAGATGTTAATCTTATTGCTAATTTTCTTGTAGGTGCAAGGGGAATTGGTAGACTTTAAGCGATAGTCAAACATTTTAAGAGCTGGTTGCTATGTGGAGTATTCCATTCTCTTTGCATTACCAGGACAAAACAAAATGAATAACGAATTCCCATTTGAGAAAAAGTATAAGTATTGGAAAATTTAGGGAATAACAAGCAATATCTCGAAAATGGTTCACTCAACAACAACAAAAAAATGTATATGACATAAATTGTGTATTTTAACGAGATCTACATTTTTTGTGTAGTAAAATTTTGTCTATCTCTTATGGTTTACCAGTTATGCAAAATTCCTTCACAATGAAGAATACTTTTGGAGACATCCTCAGAAAGTTCGAGATATACAATTCATTTGCCATAAAAATGTCTTAAACTTATGGTATTTTAATCAAAATCGTTAGAGCCATTTTTGTGAAAATTAAAATTTTTGAAAAATGTTCCATATAAATGGTAATCTCCGGAAGATACTGAACCTAAGTACCAAGTTTGGTGTTTATCCGACTGTTCGTTTCTGAGTTATGCTGTTCACAGACACACACGGACATGTTTTCAAAAATGGTTTATATGCATTCAATGCACCTCAAAACCTGTATTTCCTGTGAAATCTCGGTATCGAATTTTTGGGTGGAATGCAATACTTCCCCTACTTACTATACGTAGTAGAGAAAGTAAAAAAAACAAATAAACGAACGAGTTCCCACTTGAGAAATGTACCTTTAAGTATTTGAAAATTCAACCGATAACAAATAATATCTTACAAATGGTTAGCTTCACAAAGAAAAAAAAACATTCTTTCACATTTGTGTGCTTTAACGAGATCTACGTTTTTTGTAGTAACATTTTGTCTCTCTTTTACGGTTTATCAATTATACAAAATTCATTTAGAATGAAGGGGACTTCACAGGCTATTCCCAAAAAATTCAAGATAGACATGCCATTCAAATATCTTAAACATATATTTTAATCAAAGTCGTCAAAGCCATTTTTGAGAATATCAAAATTTTCGAAAGC
The DNA here is from genome assembly GCA_030765065.1 of Deroplatys truncata. Taxonomy (NCBI): domain Eukaryota; kingdom Metazoa; phylum Arthropoda; class Insecta; order Mantodea; family Mantidae; genus Deroplatys; species Deroplatys truncata. The sequence continues at coordinate 209,759,737 of CM060978.1, read as the reverse complement.
TTTTCTAGTAAAAGGTAGTTTGGGATGGAGAGATTTTCTTGAAAATCTTAAGCATACTTAAATGCTGAATTTAAATACCAAGTTTGATATATAACCGACTTTCTGTTTTTAGTTACGCTGTTCACAGACACACACACACACACACACACACACACACACTCACACACACACACACACCACAAATAGACGCGCGCGCGTATCTTTTTCTAAAAATGTGCTCTTTAAAAGGGGGTTGAGGGAGTCTTAAAACGTGTGAAATCTTGAAATTAAAATTTTGGGTAGAATGCGTTACTTTAAAACTTACTAAAATTTAGTAGCAGAAAAAGTAAAAAATAAGATGTTAATAATTTTAAGTTCTGGCAATCATCACAACAAAATAATGCTATTGAAAATATGTGGTAGTATTTAATAAGAACTCCATTTTGTTTGTAACAAACTTTACTAATTAAAACGTTAGACCCCAATATCTCGTTTCATTTTGAGCAAAGCAACGCGTAGTAGGTTAGCAGCATATGGAGTAATATTTGCTCCGCCTCGGCAACTTTCCCTTCGAACGTGCCCTCCTCCTCTTGCAGCAAAGAGCGGGAGAGAAAATGGGGTGGAAAATGAAAGGGAAAGCCAGTGACACTTTCACAGCGCGTACCTCTCGCCTCCAAACCAACTCCTTCCGTCCGTCCGGGAAAATTACCTTCGGAATCCGATAGTACCGCTGCTGCCGCTCTCTTCCCGGACGTTATTTGTGGTTTATGGACTGGAATCTCAACAACTGAATATCGGCAGCTCAAATGACCGTATTCATGGTTGTCAAATAAAATATATAAAGAAGAAAAATTCTTTGGAAGAATTGCATGCCAATGATGCACAACATGAATTTGTTCCCGATACTCTTGATACTTCTTTCGGCCTTAATTTCGTGAAAAGAAAGAATATATATATATATATATATATATATATATGCAACAACACTTGCGTAGAGAAGAAACGTTAAATATATCCCTTGACTTTGAGACACAATGTGCCCGAATTAATTTTATTATGTACTAATTTATTCAGTGTATAATTTGATATATAAATTATATATGTTACAATGTGAAAACCATGTAAATAGTAATTTCTGTATAATGTAATATTTGCCGTGTACATAATGTTCCTGTTTAACTAAGTTTAGAATGTCTTGAACTCTGCGGTTAGGATAGAAATATGCTGTTCGCATGTGCAGTGAAAACGGGATCTTTTGTGTTAGTCTAGGGTAAGGTTTTATGGCTCTATTTGTTTCCGCTCCGGAAGTAAAAAGGTCACATGATATACACAAACTGACGAATAAGAAATCCGATACCAAAACTTTAGGTGGGAGATTGTGGTCTTTAAATAGTCGAGATTCACCCCAAAAATAAAACAGTTGCCTTTTAGATGCTGACGAGGAATCCACGATACTCCGTCAAACAAAGTTGGCGTGCAAATGGTGTCCTATACAAAGTGATAAGTGAACAGGAACATGATGTAGTGTTATATTGAAGAATTGACAATAAATAGCCATAAACCAAACATTATGGTGAGTAGTAAATTATCCTCTGAGCTCCTACTACCACCACTGAGATCGACGAGCTTATTAACAATCATGATAGGCAGAGTCCATGCAAACATCACCGCTGAGAACCAATTAGCCAGAGTAACAGCGAGAATCACCGTATAGTTAAATCAACCAGCCAGGACAACAAGACGAAGCCACGTGGGATTGAGAAAACAGGTACAGTGAATTTTAGCATTACTTCTGTATCTAGCGTTCGACTCCAACCCGAGCGGGCATCGAACCTGTGACTGCCACCAACGGTGCAGTCTTCGAAACATAGAGAGGCGTGAGGTCCCGACGCAACTTAATGTACGCATCTAGCTTAATATTCTATGTCCAATGTAGCATATTACTAACATACAACCTTTTAATACTGAACCAGCGTAATTGTGTTTCGAAAAAAAAATCCATTGCTGATTTCCTCATTAAGAGACTAAAGGGCGAAATTGCCAACAAAATTATATTTTCAAATCTTTTATACAGTATTATCAATTGGAGTTTCCTCTTTCATTTTACATATGCTTTAAAACTGTAGATAGAACACATATTTTAAAAATAGTTTTAAAAATATGATATGATACATTCACATGACTTCTCTAATCTCTATCTTTATAGGACCCATCTCACTAAAGCTTATCTTTCTATCTACTTCATTTTAATCCAAATAAACATTTGCAGAAATAACTATATTACATATTTCGTTATAGATACAAAGAGAACAGTGACAATCAAATGTTTAAGAACTGGACGCTATGCGCTGCATTAAAATTCTATGCAGTTTCCATGCAATCGCCAGAAACGAATGTTGAAGGGACTTTAAAGAATGACTAAATAATGAACCATTCGTACCGGAAATGGCACGTACGGATGTCTCGGAAATGGCTGATGACACACAAAAAGTTATTTGGATTAAATTGTATGTTTCACATTTCTCGTGAAGTGCGTTTTCGTCTACGTTTACTAATTATACAAGATATTGTATAATTAGTAATTCCTCCTGAACGAAAAGGATTCAAGGCTATTCTCAGAAAATTCAAGATATAGATTTTATCTGTCGTGTAAATATCTTTAATATATAGTGCCATTTTTTAGAAAATAAAAAAAATTGAAAAATTTTCTATGTAAAGGGTAGTTTGGGTGGGGAATTTTCTTGAAAATCTTCGTGTCGCATCTTTAGAGGGTACTGTAAATAAATACCAACTTTGTTGTTTATCCGATTTTTCGTTTTTTAGTTATTGTTCACAGACACACACAGACATTTTTTAAAATTTGTGATTCAGGGTCCTCGAAACATGTTTTTCCGGTGGCATCTTTGTATCTAATTTTTGGGTGGAATGCAATACTTTCCCTACTTCCTGTGTACGTGGTAGAGACAGTAAACGTCTGTGATACATTCACATGAATTTATTATTGGTTATACAAATTATTCTTACACAAGCTTAATCGTCTACTAATTTTCTATCCCTTTCTATTTCTTAATTTTCTATGCATTTCCGATGAAATCTTGATATACTCTACGCTTATGTCCCGTTCGCACAAAGTCTTAAATGTCTGGGAACAGGACTTGGAACTTTGAGATATATGAGCTAGTTAACCAAGATAGTTATGTACAATAATTAAAACGATTAACAACATGTAAAAGAATAAAATCGGTTTACAATTCGCTTTCATTTATTATGACTTTATAAATTCAATAAGCTATTGTGGCTTTTATGCACTTCCATTCTTCAAATTTAAATAGCTATGTATAGCTTCGCTAGATATTATTAAGCTAAAAGCTTTAGTCTGTTTCTGCCGTAAATTGGTCCATTCAACCAAATACTTGAAATAAAATCAATATATTCTAACATTTAATTTTAAATTTTGAAATTTTCCGAATGATTGTTAGACATGGAACCCCAAAGTATGAATCCAGAAAGGAACGATCTCACCAAGAATTTAACATTTCCTTCGGAACTTCATAAAATGAATACATTATCTGAAAAAAATGCCAAAACATATAAGCCTGATATCGGGACAATTAGAACTTTCCCTGTGTTAGATAGTAGAATTGTTTAAAGTAGAGACGAATTCTTTCTGGAGTCACTGTATGTGAGTTTGTAATGAGTAGAGAAATTCGAATGACCCATTAGAAATGTCTGAATTACTGAAATAATTCCAAACATGTATGTGTGTGTTCCTGTCTCTGTTAGTAGTTTTACCCGCCGAAACCGGCATAGCAACACACAGAGTCTGTGCTGTGAAAGCTTATAGCAGTACACGCCGGCGTTCTGATGAAGTGCAAATAGAGCGGCTCGGATAATATCAAATATTTACCGCCCTATTAAAGGCCTGGAGGCTTAGTCGCCCGTCACGACGCTGAGTGAAGACTAAGATCCGATTTACACCAGGACCGTCCGACGCAAGTAAGCTTAAAACTAGGGCATGTAACCGTTACATAACTTCCATTTAGAAAATTCTAGCTCGCACTGTGCTAAGTAACACCTGAGAAAAACACAAAGATTTTAATTATGGTCTTAATAAGAGCAGAAGTGAGCATACACACCATTAATGTTTTACATTTTACTGTGAGTAAAATCGCATACCGCATACTGCATACCGCAACTAAGTGATCCACATTATTGATACATGAAATAAAATGATAACTAGCAAAGGAAATGTTTTAGGTCCACGGCTTTGCCAGTTATGAGGACTAAGGAAAGTCTGAAAAAATCCTCAATCAGGGTCGACAGTCCTGGCGGAATTTGATCCGTGACTTTCCTTTGATTAGCTTGAGCCTTAACGATCTCGGCCACCCGTGTCGTTATAACTGTTGACGCAGAGCTTATAACAAAAACTAACAAAGGATTTTTACATAACATTGGAAGTAATTTAAACTGAAATTAAATGAAATTAAAGCAAATGATTTGCTATTATGCCCTAAAAAGATGGCGTTTTGACCTTGTTTTGAGGTGATATTTGCCTGAAAATGCAAACTTTGAGATTTTGAACCAAAAGAAAAACAGGATTGTGCGTGCGTTCCTTCTTTGTTTTTGAGTTTATTGTCCTTTAACCGAGTAGGTCATACCGGATGGCGAAATACTGAAAGGGGTGAAATGGCAGTCAAATGAGACCAGAGTCTACATAACTTAGTGACCTAACATTATTCTGAGGATAAACTAAGACTGAAAATGAGCAAACTTGTTGAAAACCTGGAGCCCAAAACAACATTTTTATAAATATGTACATAGGTTTATGTATCTATTAGAACGCGAAATACCTGGATGGTGAATAAACCGGATAGACACTCTCAGGGCGTTTGGAATAAAGTTATACCTGATCCGCCTCAAATTAATATCTTGGGTTAGGTTTACATAAACAATATATTTTGAAGCGAACATATACTCGTACGATGCATATAAACTCCCCGACAAACTTTCACGTTTTTCAAGCTTGTTTGCTGAGTGTTTGATAAAAAGTATGCATGGTTACAAAGGCAATTGGAAACTAAGAGATTGATGTGTTCTATATTAAATAATAGTAGCATCTCTAAAAGACTGTAAAATGCCTTTACTTACATAGTGAAATATAAGGGTTATAGAAGGGCTTTTGAGGTAACGGATCCTGGGACTGATGTTTAGGTTCAGTTAAAAATATTCGTAAGCGTGTTTCTTATGAAAGAGACAAATTATCTTCAAATTCTATTTTTATATAACTTACAAAGGAAATAAATATTTTATAAATATTTTCTATAAAATAATGGAGACTTTGGAGATTCCTAGCAAAACAAAAATTGAAGCAGAGGCACAAATGATTCTGTTCCTTTCTTTTTAAGTTTAAAATAATACCTAGGGCTAGATTTATGATTTTGGATCATAAATTTACTTATTTGAATATTAGTTATTTTATATTTTTGGATTTATTTAAACACAGGCATGTACATCTTCAATAAGTAAATTTTATTTTGGACGAACCAGTCGCATTAAATAAAAAAAATAACTAGTGTTATGAAGACAGCTTGATTAAGCATGACTTGTTCATTAAAATTCGATCACGATGCGGAAGGTACAATTGAATATTTGAAAAATGTATATACGAGCAAACCCCGAGCAAAACATGGTGTAAGTATTTAAAGGGCTATTTGTTGTTTTTTTAAACTCTGCAGGTATTGCATCTATAAAATAACTAAATACGAAAACTATAATGCCAGATCATGTGATTAGGTTCAAAGTGCATATCAGATAAAAATATAGAATTTATTTTTGTTCAAAATGTCAGTCCACGGGTCCGTTAAGTTAATTGACCACTGCCGACTTTTGCTTGGTTTTGCCAAGCACCTGTGTCCACGGATCTTCGCGCCTAGAGCTCGAAAGGCAAGCTTATCGCCATTTTTTAAAGGCGGCAGTGAATGGAGGATGGCACTATGTGAATGATGGTTGCTCCTATACACGTGAATGAGAATTGCACTCAAGCAGAATTTTCTACTTTAAATAAATATTTCACTTCTTAATGCGAGAATTGGTACTTGTGCGCATATGCAATAAATAATATACAGTGTCAATTTCGTAAACCGTACCGTATTTTGAAAGGGTATAAGAATAATAGTGATCATAGCTTCTCGGAGGATTACCCATTGTAATAAAATCAAATTCAAGCTTTCGGCCAGAATTAGATCTGTGGTAATCCTCAGAGACTCAGTTCCTGTAGAGAAAAATGATTCCAACAAGATGGTACCATAGCACATGCTCGAATTTTCATGCCTGCTGCGCCCTTTGGGAATCCACTCATCTCGAAAAAGGTGATCTTATACGGCCATTAAGATCCTCAGATTTCTCTGTCTGTGACTACTTACTCTGTGAGTATTTTAAAAGCTAGGTTGTAGATCTTAAAGGACAATAGTCACAGAGAAATTAATATTATTCCAGTGCAACGTTGACAATATGCATCTTAGACTGGCAGAAATCGAAGTCATTAATGGAACATAACTTTCAAGAAATTAAATTTTTTCCTGTGTTCCATAAAATGACACATTGTTGGCATTAATCCCATTTATTCAGTCATATGCACGAATAATACAAGCAATGCCTAATTGATATGCACAATTGTCAAATGTTTGAATAACTGTATTTGGAAGAGAATAAATTGTTATATTCTGACAAAGCCATGTGGTCGATAGCATGAATCATATACTAGGACAGTAAAGCCGGTGAACCCGTGTCGTAGATTTGCGGCACGTAAAAGAACCTCAAGCCTGATAAACAGGCCTCTAGCAAAATTAATTGTCTTTCGTGCCCAGTATAGAATGGGACGCTAAGGACCACAGCAGTTAAAGAGCGTTTACAGACAAAAAACTCAATTTGATACACTAGGACAAATAAAAAGATCGGATAAAAGAAAGTATCAACATTTGAAATTATGTCTATTCTGCTCAAAGTCGTAAGTAGTATAAATTTCAGATGCCTAGAAAATTCAAGTGGTGACATCTAAGGTGGGAAATAAACACTGCCTCTCCTTCACTACGCTACCATTACCTAGGGTTGGTCCAACGCCAAAGTAAGACAGCCAGAGTATAGGAAATTTTGCGTTTCTTGTATACGTCAGTTCGTATTTGTTTCAGTGTACATAGATACTGTGCCGCTATGATTTGTCTCTACTCTCTCATCCTACTGTAGTTAAGCTACACTATGTGATCAAAAGTAGCCGGACAACCCCACAAAAATACGTTTTTCATCCTAGGTGCTTTGTGTTGCCACCTACTGCCTGGTACTCATTATCCGCGACCTCAGTAGTCATTCGACATCGTGAAACAGCAGAATGGGACGCTCCGTGGAACTCACGGACTTCGAACGTGGTCAGGTGATTGGGTGTCACTTGTGTCAGAAGTCGGTATGCGAGATTTCCACACTCCTAAACATCCCTAGGTACACTGCTTCTGATGTGATAGTGAAGTGGAAACGTGAAGGGACATGTACAGCACAAAAGCGTACAAGCCGACCTCGCCTGTTGACTAACAGAGACCACCGACATTTGAAGAGGGTCGTGAAGAGTAATAGGCAGATATCTATCCAGACCATCACACAGGAACTCCAAACTGCATCAGGATCCACTCCAAGTACTATGACAGTTAGGCGTGAGGTGAGAAAACTTGGATTACATGGTCGAGCGGCTGCTCATAAGCCACACATCACGCAGGAAAATGCCAAACGACGCCTCGCTTGGTATAAGGAGCGTCTACAGTCCACACGACAGTGGCAGAATGTTGTGAGGAGTGACGAATAACGGTACACAATGTGGCGATCCGATGGAAGGGTGTGGGTATGGCGAATGCCCGGTGAACGTCATCTGCCAGCGTGTGTAGTGCCAACAGTGAGGAGGTGGTGGTGTTATGGTGTGGTCGTGTTTTTCCTGGAGAGGGCTTGCACCCCTTGTTGTTTTGCGTGGCACGATCACAGCGCTGTCCTACATTGATATTTTAAGCACCTTCTTGCTTCCCACTGTTGAAGAGCAATTCGGGGATGGCGATTGCATCTTTCAACACGATCGAGCACCTGTTCATACTGCACGGTCAGTGGTGGAGTGGTTACACGACAATAACATCCCTGTAATGGACTGGCCTGCACAGAGTCCTGACTTGAATCCTATAGAACACCTTTGGGATGTTTTGGAAAGCCGACTTCGTGCCAGGCCTCACCGACCTACATCGATACCTCTCCTCAGTTCCGCACTCCATGAAGAATGGGCTGCCATTCCCCAAGAAACCTTCCAGCCACTGATTGAAAGTATGCCTGCGAGAGTGCACGCTGTCATCAAGGCTAAGGGTGGCCAACACCACATTGACTTCCAGCGTTACCGATGGAGGGCGCCACGAACTTGTACGTCATTTTCAGCCAGGTGTCCGGATACTTTTGATCACGTAGTGTATCTACTCTGAACTTTCGGGCTTACACTATACACATTCTAGCGGTAATCGAGCATGCCATAAACGGATTAAGAGCTTAAATGTATAATTGAAATACTGCTCTGAATAACCCTATCTGAAAAACCTGGTGTGTTACATTCACAGGACTTTGTCTACCTACTATAATATATTTTATATAGATTATAAGAACAGTTCTTACGAATGGTTATTTTTCTATTTATTTCGTGTTAATCGAGATACACCTTTACAAAAACAGTTTTATTGCTTATTTTGTTGAAGGTACAAGGAAACCGAATCGAATTCAGATGTTTGAAAACCGGGTTGCGATATGCTGGACTAGAAATTCCATCCGCTTTCCATGACATCGCGAAATCAAAAAAAACTGAATAGCGAGAGTAGTTTAAAAATGGTAAAATATTGAAAATTCAAATCAATAGGAACGGGCATCTCGGAAACGGATAATGCTACAAAAAGCTATTTAAAATAAATTGTGTGTTTTAAAGCACTCTACATTTTTTGTGCTATACGTTTTCTATCACATGGTAAACGCCAGTTATATAAATTATTAAAACGTCCTTTCGAATGAAAATACCTTCAAGGTTATTCACAAAAATATTTGGTGTTTATTCGACATTTCGTTTTTGGGTTATAATAGACATACACACACAGAGGAAGAGAGAGAGAGATAGAGATATACATTTTTCTAAAAGTGCCTTTTAGGTTTAGGGAGCCTCAAAACATGTATTTCCTTTGTAATCTCGATAACGAATCGGGTGGAATGCAATAATACCTTCACTACCTTCTAGGTACATGATAGAGAAAGTAAAAACTAGTAAGCATACTCATCCTACTCACTGAATCACAGTTCAAGTTTCAGGACGTGCCATTAGGATTACATTGCCATACTAACATGGTGCCTAAAGAACATTGTTTAACTGTTTTGGACGCTTCCTTTGGTACCAAAGACTGCAATTTCTAGTAAATGGAGTTACTATCAGATAGAACCAATTTTAATATTTTATATCAAGATTCCGTTTGATGTTCCGCTCTCTAATAGCTTTCGTGTGTTTATATTCCAAATTCCTAGACCCTATTGGCTTTGGCTTATGCATTACAGCGTGTACAGATTTTGGAATGATATACAGCAGGCAAAGGCAGTTTTATAACTGTTGCTTACCTAGTTATTAGTCTCACGTAATACACTTGCGTGTCAGTCCAACATTTAGGAAGTCTGGAGGTCGATTCCCAGGGGGCTAGTGTTGTCTGTAATTTTTTTTTCTCTTAGATTGGGTTATAATGCATACGATAATATTTCAGTGAGGTATATCGTTTCAATAACATAGGCATACGGATATCTGATATGCTCCGGCATTATAAAAGCAAAAAGAAGTGAATTATCATATAACATGAGTGTTCTACTGAAGAGGTCTGGTATTCAAACTCCTATTTCTGTGAAAACGGAGAAAATGGCCTGATTTAAAATACAATTCCCATTTTATTGGCAATTCACCCATTAATTAGTATATAGAATATTTTTAAGCAAGTTCTGGAGCTGCCAATTGCGGAAGTTAATGGGTTTTAATTGCAATGGACAGAGTAGGGTGAAAATACTGATTATGGAAAAGGATTTGAAATACGGTACATACTCACCAAGACTGCGTTGAAACAACGTTTAAAATAAGGAAAACGTGAGTTTAAAAAAGAAATTGACAAATCATTTATGAAACAATTTAGAGAATAAGGACTTAGGGGATATATGGAAGATTGTAATAAATAATAAAAGATTTCGGATGTGTGCAAGAAAAATGCACAAAAATTGTTCGGTAGGCCATTAGAATTACATTTATCGATGGAAAACAATTGCGAAAGGCAGAGATATACCTACAAATAGTATGGAAAAAGAACAAAGAGAAACGAATCCTTAGTTAAGATCAGTGGTCTGGAGGCTAAAAGAAAAAAAAGGGGGGAAACAAGCTTTTGCAAGGTGAATGTCGGTAATGTGGAACGAGGAGATCTAGGCCCATACTAGAATGTATGAATGCAGAGAAACTAAAACTAGGAGGAAATAAAATATACGTAAAATGTAATGAACCGAATAACTGTTTTAATGACGTTTTTAGCAAAACTTACAAGAATATAATATAATAACTTACAACGTTGAATCTTGAACGTTTTTCAGAGTACATGAAACAGATAATTTGTTCAGAGCTAAACAAAAATTGAACTGGACAACTTTACGAGAGAATAAGCGCGCGCGTATGTGGCGACGCAAAAATATCACGTTACTAATGCATATATGTTATTTATAGTCTGAAACTCACGGTTGTAATGACTATCTGAATAAGTAGCCATGGCAAGTTTTACTAAACAGCCTATAATACCATGAATTTTCTTCCATTCATTCATTCATTCATTCACGCACTCGCTTAAAAGGTAATTCCGCTGATAATTCAGCGCATTTCAGTCCAAGGTTCAGCGAAAAAAAAACCGAAAAGAGAGAAAGCTTTGATCAGAGAATGGCTCTTAAGAGAGCTGAAAGCCATTCATTGGATTAGAGATATGCTGATCTATGACTGACGCCGGGTATAGTTTACTATCGACGCGCTTAATGCTCAATCATCGAAAAGTTTAAGAAAAAACTGAGTAAAACTTAATCCAAGCATTAAGCACAAATCACAATGTTTCTCTGCAACCATTCAGTACATTTTTACATGTTATGGGTACTTATTGTGTCTGCATACGTAAGCTGAAATGTTCAAAATTAAGTTGAAATTGAGCAAGCACAACATTTTAATATTTTTACTTTTTCGGTGTACAAAGCAAAAATAACCCATTTAACTTATTACAATTGAGGTGTTTCAGGTAACCTGAGGAAAGGTGCATTAAACAATTAAATACAAACTTAATAAAAGCATGCTTCAAAGTCACAAAGTAACTCTTTTAAAAAGGGAAAAAAAAAGATTCATTCACTCGGTGTGTCACCATAATAATTAACCTATAAAATTAATGTTAAAATTAATTGTAAGCAAAAACATTTAAATCCAAAATCTCATTCGATATAAACTTTTTACTGCAAAAAAGGCTGTTCAGTATACATGCAGTATGATGCCACTACAACCCACCTTGTACTACAGAGACATATGACTTGCTATCGGAGAAGTTGCCTAGCAAGCACGGCGGTCGAAATCGGAAATCCGTGAAAGCTGTAAGTGGGGTACTTGTTATCCCTAACTTAAGGCGCATGGATTTGTCAACAGAGCGTGTTGTGGCTTTATTGTGCGATTGTAAACAAAACATTATCCTCGCGGAATAAATGGACATACGTAAGGTTATGCAAGAATGATTAGAATATCTGATTGTTTATTTTAGTTTATTTTACGCTTTTGCGTGTAACATTGCGAGGTACGTTACTTGATCTACATTTTATGATTAACGTCGTTACCTTTATTAGTACTATTTGAATTGAATGCCGTGCTTATTAGGCAACTTCTTCGTCACAAGTGTAATACGTTAAGTACTTACCTTAGATGTGACACTCGCTTCAAAAATTGATTAAAATGACATCATGACACTTTGAAATTAATGGTCAGTATAAGGAAGGCGTTGTAAAACTGGCCCGTACTTTTTGTGCTGTAAAAGTGTTAGTTGTTTCCTCCTGGTCTTATAGAAAGAGGCCCCATCTGATATTTATAAACAACAAGTAGATCAAAACTGTTTAAATTAGCCTTAGTTTTACGTTACGTATTTTTGGAAAACAATGTTAAAGAGTAACGCAAAATAAAAATAAGCATTATATGCAATTTACGAATGCTTTGGAAGCTGTCAACGAATGTTGTTTATTCCTACCGAAAAAGACCAAAAAGTTAGATTTTTAATGAAAAGGTAAGAATTATCACGCCAGAGTGCCAGTCTAGGACCGATCCAAATAACAAATGCGTTCACGCCCCTCAAAAGTGGAACGGAAATTAAAATATGGCGAGAGGAGGGGACGAAAAACTAGATTAAGCGCGAATAACACTCACTATAAGTTGTTTCAACGTTTGTTTAGCTGTGAAAAGAAAATTAAGGCCACCTTGACAAGGCAATTTTTGCTTTGGTTTCTGTGCAGGTGATGAAATCACACGATATAAAGGATTCCAAAATTTCCTATATATTTCTACTCAGTTTTACGTTGGCTCAGTTATAGTGTTTTACTAGTGTTTTAGTGTTCTTATTAGATACGGTAACACAAACGGTGGACACTGATGCCATATGAAATGAAGTTATAATTGGGAAAGGAAATTTGAGAAGGAACGTTCGGGACCTAAGTTTAGAGTACCTCCTGGGTATTTGCTTTATAAGGTGAGGAAAACGTGGTAAAAACTCTTGTCAGAGAGGACAGTACTGTCGTGGTTTGAACCACGACCTCCTTTTCACGAGTGTCTTAATGACCTCGGCCACCCGTGTCCGTATTGGGCATTGGCTTGTTTTTATACATTACATACTGTGAATGTTCTAAATGTATAAAACACATTTTTTACTGTTGGGAAGAACGGGGTGAAAGTCAACCATTAAGGGACGTCTAATCTATGACCAACCGCCAATGTTCACTGAAAGAGTTTTTCACTATTAAACGTACAAAGGATTATGCAGGGAGGTACTAATGATAACCTTATCTATGTTTAATGTATGTGAGTTTGTTAAGCGGTATATTATTGTTATTATATTGTTGTTATTATTATTATTATTATTATTATTATTATTATTATTATTATTATAATTTTTAAGAACTAAAGATGGTTAAGATTTTTTTTTCAATTGAAGACATTAATGAAAAATCTGATGTGATGCATTCAAATGACTTTCCCTACCCTCTATCATTTATTAGTGGATATACAAACTATTCTCACTAAAGCTTATTTTTCTATCTACTATATTTTAATCCAAATAAACCTTTGAGAAATAGCTATATTACATATTTCCTTATAGGTAAAAAGAGGACAGCGATAGTCAAATGATTAAGAACTGTAAAATTCCATACTGTTTCCATGCAATCGCGAAAACAACTGAATATTAGAAGGACTTTTAGAGAATGACCCAGTAATGAAAAATTGGAACCGTTAATAACGGATATCTCAGAAATGGTTTATGCTACAAAAAAACTTATTTGAAATAAACTGTGTACTTTAAAGAGATCTACATTACTGCGTACTGTATTTTCGTCTATCGCTTAACGTCTACCAGTTATTCAAGATTGCACAAAATTCCTTCCGAATGAAGAGGACTTCACAGGCTATTCCCAGAAAATTCAAGGTATACATTTTATTTGTCATGCAAATATCGTTATTATATGATATTTTAATCAAATTGGCTAGAGGCATTTTATAGAAATTCAACATTTTCTAAAAATGTTGCATGCAAAGGGTATTTGGGGGGGAATTTTTTTGACAATCTTTATGTTGCATCCTTGGAAGATACTGAATTTAAATACCAAGTTTGGTACTTATCCGACTTTTCATTTTTGAGTTATGCTAATCACACACACACACACAAATACATACACACACGGACCTTTTTTCAAAAAATGCTTTTGTTTATTCGGGGGCCTCAAAACATGTATTTCCGGTGAAATCTCGGTATAGAATTTTTGGATGGAATTCTACCTTCTCTACCTACTATGTGTGTGGTAGAGAAAGTAAAAAAGGAACTTTGCTTCATGAGGCGTTTTATAACATGTATACCTACACATTTCTGGCAGATAAACACATCAGAAAACCAGCAGCTGTCGACATTAGGATGAAAACAATAAACCTGCAAAAGCATATCTCAATCACCTTTCATTGAGTAAAAGGACGTGCTAGACTACAAGAAAAAGAAAGCGCTGACTAACTAGCCAAAACAGTCGCAAATTATAGAACCACCATTGACAACAACAAAATTCCATTGAGCAGGGGAAAGTAGTTACTGAAGAATCACTATACAACGATCTGCAATTCAACATATATTAACTCCGAAGTTGCTGCCCACACCAAACTGTTCATGCATACTATGTTCCACAGAATCCCTACAGCCCTGGTCAAACTATATGCTTACGCAGTTCTTAACGAATGATTGAAAGTTTCCGATTCTACCTCCACAGAATAAGGCCATTAATAAGGCCCCCTCACCAATCTGTGACTGCCCTGCAAAAGCAGCACAAACAGCACATCATCTTGTGACTGAATGTACACTGTTTTTCAGAGAAAGGCCTACAGTAATTCGAAGTCTCCCACTTCAATCTGGTGCTGAAATACATCAACACGCCCAACGTTACCTGCTTTCTGAAATCCATCTTCGACCCATTTAAAGACTAATGCGAGTGTTCAATTGCATATATACGCATATTGTAAATAAAGTATAAATACCCGTGGTATACCTTTAGGTAAAAACGGGTTGAACGATTTGTAAATAAATATAACAAACATATAGCAATAATACAGAATGTTAAAAATTATGTTTACAGTGGAATTAATTGTTCTTTCATACAAGTTGTGTGTAGGACAAGGTTGGAAAGGAAAGGTATAATCAGATGACTGAAAAATTCTGCCATGACCGGGGTTTGAACTATGGATTTTTCGATTTCCGTCCAGTTGCTCTAAACAACGGACAAGCAAATATTCAGAAGGGACATATAAAAATCCCATATATCCGTTGTGAAATAGATTTAAATATTTATATTTCTTGCTTTCCACTCGAGGGTTGCCACTTACAGTGATTTTAACCGATAATTTGGATATTCATGAGGATATAACTGCAGAAAAAACGAGGGAGCATCGTCTTCATTTTGGATGAAGAATGCAATTGCGATTACGTCTATACAGCAACTTCACACGAGATGCATAATTAAACGTTGTTTTTGTGAAGTTTAGGAGCACCAGAAAGTAACCACTAATTAACTTCTTTGACCTTCTGTGCAAATGGTACTACTCTTGGTTGCTTTCCCGGAGATGGCTCATATACAGCTCCCAACTGCGGCAAACTACTGGTCCAAGATTTACAATCAGTTACGTAAGCATCATCATTTACTCACAATCATACTCTCTCTGTCTCTCTCTATCTCCTCTTCTCTTCTTTTAAACTGATTACCTTCCTCTTTATAGGACCTGCACCCCCAAGGACTTACAAGCAATACCTTGCGTCAGTAGCCTGTCGAGAAGTAAGCAAACTCTAGATCATAGCATATTCATGATGGGTGATCAGCCTAATGCCTGAAATGCGGTGAAGAAGAAGGAAAGGAAATGAAAATGCAGTGATGAAAGGTATGATAGGAAAATTCGCGGATCAAAGTATCCAACCCAGCATTCACCTAGCGACTGTGGAAACCCGCAAAAAAATCTTTTGGTCAGGTTGGGCGGTCCCGGAGATTTGAATGAAACTCCCAAATGCGAGTCGTTCAAAGCATCGCTGCGCTACCACAATCACATTCACAACAGGTAAAACTCCTGGATAGACCGTCAGCAGTTGCCTGCCATCAGTCAATGACGTAACGGACGGCCACTTATGTATTCCTGAATAGCGATCTGTAAATGGATGTGACCGTACTGAATTCTCCGAGATTGTACAGTTCATTTAGCAATGCTGCATCCAACAGTACCAGAAATTCCAACATTTTTTTCCGCCCTTCTGAATGTTTGCTTGTGAGCTACCATGGCTAACATGCCGATACGACATTAAATTTCCAACTAACTCGCATTTTTTCCGGTAAACCACAAGGAGATTGCAAATTGTCTCTCAATGATGACTTAAATGTCGTAGGTACTTTGAGTCTCGGGTTTCATAGTTTAACTACTATTGGTAAATTAATGGAACTTGTTCTTCCATACAAGCCGTGTGTAGGACAATCAGAGTGCGGTTCTCTAACAATTCATCTACCATGGCATCGTGCCGGTACGGCATTAAATTCCCCAAATGACGTATATTTTTCCCGGCAAACCACAAGGAGATCTCAAATTGTTTTGAGATGATATACCAAATAGCGACTTACAATGTCGTGAGTACTTTTAAGTTCCGGGTTTCATAATTTAAACACATTAGATCAATTAAATAAGTTCATTGTTCTTGCACAAACGGACGAAACCGGAGGATCCAAGGTTCAAATCCCGGCTATGGCATTGAATTTTTCAGTCGTCTGATTTAATGTTTACGATGTTTCAGGAGTTATCAACAACATCTGGAATTTCTGAACGTACGCTGCGTTAAACAGCGTATTAATTAAATAAAGGCAGTTTAAAAAACAACTCTAAACAACATAGTTCACATCCGGTATGCATTCAAGTAAAGGGAGTCCGAAAACCAATGGTAACAACACTTAACGAACACGTATAAATTGGATGTCTGAGAAGTTGTTGTCATATACGGTAAATCAGATATTTGTGTTTACCTCCTCCTACACCCTGAAATGTTTTAAGCGAACATTTGTAACACCACGCAAATAGAACAATTACTTTTTTTCCAGCGCAAAGGTTAAAGAAGGTGTTATTGTAGGAGGAGTTGTATTTTATTTCGAATTTTGGGGAGCCGAACTTGAAGTAGTTGCAACCGCACGTATGGTAAAATGTTTCCGGTAGCCTTCGCCCCAAATGTACTTTCCGGTGGCGTTTACCCCAAGTTTAAAAAATATTAACCTTATAATTTTTACTGTTTCTTTAAATATTATAAATTTATGTTTGCCTCGGCTGCGTCAGTATTTATATTTTTTTAGAGACATGAATGTCTTAGCAAGGAGTGGTGCGACTTAAGAATGTAGGCTTACACAGATTATAATTTTACTTCTCTCCTTTTATTAATGCTTGACACGATTTAAATAACACATCACTGATATATATATATATATATATATATATATATATATATATATATATATAGAGAGAGAGAGAGAGCGAGAGAGAGAGAGAGAGAAAGAGAGAGCTGTGAGATTTTTTTATTAATTACTTGCACTTTTTAACACGTAAACTATTTTTGTCTCACACAAAATACGTATTAGATTTCTCGAGGACGCATCTCGCGTCCGGTTAGGAACACTGTCTACAATAACTGACTTTTGAATTTGAATATTTTGCTATATTCCAGTTTCTGATTGGCCAATCCTACTCCAATAGAATACCTTCATTTAACTAAAGCTTTTTCTGGTTGTTGATTGGCTATTTTATTAACTGTCACAAAAATTACATTATTGTTGCTCCATGAATGACTAGTAGGATTATTAAACCTTCTAATTCATTACCGCCTCAAGGCTACCTCATTGGTACCTCATGTTAGCAACTTTTAACTATTTATTCTCACAGCTCCTACATTATTAAATTACGTAATGCATTCACATAACATTATTGAACAAGTATACAATAATATAAACATATACAATGACTGTAACATACACTTTTTATGTATTGTTACATACACATATTGCTTTAAGGCGGGCTGTTATTGAATTTATATATGTTACATAATTAGACTGAAATCATTTAAGTGTTAAAAATACTGCCTCAAGGTGTTGTACCCGCCAGTTTCGTCAAATAAAATTTATGCTTGTTTCTAGCTTTCTATAATCCCTGAAACTTTGTAAACGAACTTTGACATATGAGGATTAAAATATGAAGATTACATTACTACGTCATAGGAGCGTTTTACGTTTTTACTTTCTCTATTATGTGCTTACAGTAAGCAAGAGAAGTATTGTATTCCCCCAAACATACGATGTGGAGATTTCACGGCAATACATGTTTTGAGACCCCTGAATGCAAAAAAAAACATTTTTAGAACAAGGTCCATGTGTGTGTATGCGAAGCATAACTCAAAAACGAAATCCGTATAAATACCAAAATTGGTATTTAAATTCAGTATCCTTCAAAGATGCGACAGAAAGATTTTCAAACACAATCCCGCTCTCCAAACTACCCTTCACATGGAAATGTTCGATATTTTTTTATTTCCTTAAAAAAGCCATATATTTAAGATAGTTACAAGACATAAAATGCATATATTGAATTTTCTGGGAATAGCCTGAAGTCATCTTCATTCGGAAATAATGTATAATTTTGTATAACTAAGAGCTGGTCAAAAGCTTACTACACAGAACATATAGAACATTTTAAAACACGCTTTTTATTTCAAATAACTTTTTTTCTGTGGCATTAGCCGTTTCCGAGATATCTATTACTATTGGTTTGGATCTTTCAGTGCTTTATCGTTTTTTTAAAGACCTACCACGTACAGTTGTTTCTGTTGATGCTATGGAAAGAGTATGGAGTTTCAAGGCCAGCATAAAGAGACATATGGCTATCGATTTTGCTTTCTGTATGCCCCTTGTATCTACAGCGTGAGAAATGGTTGATGCCCCACGTACGATACAAATTTGAAGTAGATGAATTGTTGGAGAGCCATACTTGATGAAGTAACTACCCCACGTATGGTATAAAGTTTCCGATGGCCTTCGCCACACGTTCACTTTTCCGGTGTCCTTCGCCTCAACGTTTAAAAAATCAACTTTGTATTTTAATGTTTATTTAAATATTATATATGTATGCCTCGGCTGCGTCAGTAGTAATTTGCAGAAACACGTATCTCTTAGCAGCGGCTAAAGAATGAAGGCTTACACAAATTATAATTGTATTGTACTTTGTTTATTAATTTTTCACACGGTTAAATAACACTTCACTGATATATCCTACTGTGGAGCTGTGAGATTATTTAATAGTTGCACTTTTTAACACGTAAACTTTATATTATTCCCGCCGTAATGAAGTTTTATGTCTCACACTTAACCTGACCGTATCGAAGTTCTCGGGAACGCTGTCTAATAGCGTCTGGCACTTAAATTCGTATATTTCCACTATTTCAAGTTTCTGATTTGCTAATTCTACTTTTATTTAACTTAAGCTTTTTCTAGTTATTGATTGGCTATTTATAAACTGTTTTAAATATCATTATTGTTCCAAGAATTAGTAGCATTATTAAACTTTCCAATTCATTATTGCCTCAAGGTTAGCTCATTATTACCTCATTGTTAGCAACTTTCGGCTTCTATTCTCACGGCTCCAACATTGTTAAATTACTTAATACATTCACATAACATTATTATACATGTACATAATAATATAAACGTAATACAATGACTGTTACATACATTTTATATATTATTACTATACACATATTGCTTTAAGGCGGGCTGTTATTATATTTTATTATATAATTAGACTGATATTATTTAAGTGTTAAAAATACTGCCTCAAGCGAAATCTGTAATAAAACTATTTCTGCAAAGGTTTGTTTCGATTAACATGAAGTACGTAGAAAAGTAAGCTTTCGCAGGAATAGTTTATTGTAGTTACATAAAAATAAACGATAGTGGGTAGAGGAAGTCATGTGAATCTAACACACATGATATATCTACATAAGCTGTTTAAAGACGAAGCTTGTAAACATGTAACATACTGCTGTGACTCGGTCTGGGTCGCTGTAAAGAATGAATGAGAGTCGCAGCGATGCTCTATAAAATTAACACAGAACAATGTCTCCGCCAGGGGGTCTGACGTCCACACAAAGACAGGTGGAAACTGTCAGCTGTAAACAAAGCGTATTCAGGGTTCGAAACTGGAGTAAGTCACGCTCGGCAGCGCACATTCATAGAGACGTATTGTTGCTGGAGAGAACCTGGACTCACATTCTACTGATTAAATAACTTCATGCATCAGTTAACAAAACATTACGTTTTAGCAATGAAAGTTAGTGTTTTGTTCTGCCTTCATTTAAAAGAAATCACCGTAAAATTTCGTTATAATCCTTCCAACAGGCATCTTTTCTTCTTGGTCAACAGCGATGATAAACTTTACGGTGTGTTAATCTAACAAGGGAAAGTTCACCAACCGTTAACGTTCGATTTTTTTTTAAAGAATTCAGTTTCATTTTTCTAAAAGTAGCTGATTAGAATAGAATGGTGTCAGTTGTTGGTTGCCGATTTGCTTAATGTTCATCCTATAATAAGATACAAAATACATTACATATATTGCATTTCAAACGCAATCACAGCATTGTATTCCAATAAATATGAGCTGATAAGAAGAGGAAAAACAACCTGATAATATAACAGCATCAGCAATGTCTTGCCGGAGTATTTTCTTGTAGAACTGATCTACAAAACCTGCATGCTAAATCAATATTAAGTAATTTTCTTTCAAACATACCTTATAGTAGATAACTATGTAACACGGCGCTTAAAAGTACTTAGGAAATTTAGGTCACCATTTGGTATGTTATCTAAAAAAAATACCTTGTGTTATATTCACATGACTTTCTCTACCCGTTCTTGAACAAGCTAATTTTAAGAAAGCTTATTCTCCCAACTACTTCATGTTAATCGAGATAAACATTCGTAAAAATTGTTTTATTACATAACAAGCTAATTAAAATGAAGGGAGGCTTAACGTATGACTCGTATGTACCGCAAAAAAACCATAAAGACAGTCATCATATTACCTCGCAATTATAGTGATGTTAAAACCATCAAAATGAGGCAGTGTTTTTAACACTTTGATTTCAGTCAAATTATGTAATATAAAATATAATAACAGCCCGCCTTAGAGCAATATGTGAATGTAAAAATATATAAAAAGTGTATATTATAGTCATTGTATATGTTTATATTATTGTATACATGTAATAATGTTATCTGAATGTATTAGATAATTTAATAATGTAGGAGCTGTGAGAATAATAGGTTAAAAGTTGCTAACAATGAGGTAACAACGAGGTAACCTCGAGGCAATAATGAGTAAGAATGTTTAATAATGCTACTAGTCATTATTGGAGTAACAATAATGTAAATTTTTGTGACAGTTTATAAAATAACCAATCAGCAACCAGAAAAAGCTTTAGTTAAATAAAAGTATTCTATTGGAGTAGGATTAGCCAATCAGAAACTGAAATATAGAACAATTTACAAATCTAGAAGTTAGTTGCTTGTAGACAGCGCTCATAACTGGACGCGCTGCTTGTAGACAGTGATCATAACTGGACGCGTTGGTTGTTGATAATGTTCCTAACCGGACGCGAGACACGTCCTCGAGAAATTTAATACGTATTCGTGTGAGACGAAAATAGTTTTAGGTGTTAAAAAGTGCAAGTAATTAATTAATAAAAGAATCTTACAGCTCTCTATATCAGTGAAGTGTTATTTAAATTGTGTCAAGAATTAATAAAAACGAGCGAATTAAAAATTATAATGTGTGTAAGCCCACATTCTTCAGCCGCATCACGCCCTATTAAGAAATCCATGTCTCTAACAAAAATACTGACGCAGCCGAGGCAAACATAAATATATAATATTTAAAGAAACAGTCAAAATTACAAAGTTAATATTTTTTTAAACATTTTTTGACGAAAGCTACCGGGTACCATAACTACTTCAAGTTCGGCTCCCCAACAGTCGAAATACGATACGACTTCTTCTAAAATACTCCTTTCTCAAAAATCATGCAGTAAATACATAAAAACCAGAAAGAGAGAAGAGAAGAACGCGAGAATAGCATAGAACAGCAATGAACAGTTGTTATTACAGTGCTTTACCACAGTCAATTCACACGTATAAAACTTTTTACTAAAAGTAATCGCATACACGTTTAACACGGAAATTAAACGATTCCACAGCTGTAAGATTTCCTTACAACAGAAAGCAACTGCGGATGTGTTCTCAAATAAAGGTTATTGGTTTAGGGAGAAAAGGCAGTAGATATTTTTGGTGGATGTTGACAGAACATTTTTATAGGTACTCTCAATTACTACGGTTCGGAAGTTAAGGGAAAATTATTTTTCTTTTCAAGCACCTGTCAGAAGACGAGGCCCAACATAATATTTATACATTTTGGGTCCCTTTAAGCCAGAAAATCGTCGATTTTATTTGTACATTTTTTTTTATTTACAGTTTGCTGTGGATGTTTTCTTCTTATTGGTTCTTTCTAACCATTTTTTAGGTCTTAATCGCTTTTTGCAACTTCACCTTCTCACAATTTTACTTTTACTGCTCTTTCTCAATTGGAATAGACAGCAATGATATATATATATATATATATATATATATATATATATAATTTTAAAAATATGACTGAAGGAAGAAGCACTTTATTTATAAAGCATACCACCAGAATTTTGTATTTGTTAAGCAAAACGTTTAACTCTATTTCAAATAATAACTTTTGGCTGTTACTTGATAAATTAAGCACATCAATCTTTCACTGCAATACGTAAGTACCTATTAATAAAAATCAAGAGTCCATAAATAGCAACACTTGGTGGAAAATTATACACATACCGGTTTAGTTAATAGCTGCTATAACGATACTGTTGCCTAATGTCAAGCATTATATTTATTATGTCAATATGCAATTACAACTAAAACTATTAAAGTATTAATTTAATTTGAATCACATTTTTACATTACCCCTTCCAGGTATTAGACAATTTTTGGTTTCTTAGGTTCTTTTTAAAAGTCTTTTTGACACTTTATAGGCCCTCAACTTCCGAGCCCTACAGTAATTACCAAACAAAATGAAATCGCTATAATTTACATAATAATCTTCAGATAGCAAAGTAAATGAACACGACATACATATCAGCCTCAAAATAAACATGGCATTCTATGTAGTTTCATATTTCTCTCGCCGAGAAGTCGATTTTGAGTCTGCAAAGAACATTTTGACGTCGCAGTACCTTCAAATGTGTCGTCAAGATGCATATTATAGCCGTTTTTCATCCTTACGTTGATGAGCCTTATGGACCAAGTCACGACAGCTTTATAAAGTACTTTAGTCCTTATGACTTCCGCAGGTAGGATCATCCATCTTCTCGTAACACTCGGGCTTAGTGCCGCGGGCGCCAGTTAAGGCGAAGACAAAGGATCTGCAGTAATTCTAATGCCTTGCAGAAAGGTCCAATTTATTTTTACAACCCACATCAGCATAAGAGCACGAGATTGTCGCAAATATTCGTCGCTCACTACCACATGACTTCGGTTTTTAGAGTGATTATTAACACAAAAAATCTAATGTGTTACACTCACATGACTTTCTCTACTCTTTTACAAACTATTTTTACAAACGCTCCATCTACTTCATGTTAATCGAGATAAACATTTGCAGACTCTATCTTATTGCTAATTTTCTTGTAGATGTAAGGGGGATATATATTTACAAGGGCAATAAAGAAGTACAGTAGCCTTTAAGTACATACATATCTCTTAATAGCTGGTTGCTAGGTGCAGCACCATTCCCTTTCCCACAGATTAATACTCTTTGCATATCCAAGACAAAAAAATGAATAACGAATTCCCATTTGAGAAAATTATTGAAAAATTTAAGGGAATAACAAGCAATATCTCGAAAATGGTTCACTCAACAAAAAATATGTATATGACATAAATTGCGCATTTTAACGCGATCCACATTTTTTGTGTAGTAAACTTTTGTCTATCTCTTATGGTTTACCAGTTATGCAAAAGTTGTTCACAATGAAGAATACTTTTGGAGACATTCCCAGAAAATTCAAGATATACATATTATTTGTCATGAAAATATCTTAACCATATGATATTTTAATCAAAATCGTTAGAGCCATTTTTGAGAAAATTAAAATTTTCGAAAAATGTCCATGTAAAGGATAATCTGGGATGGGGGTTTTGCTGAAAACCTTCGTGTCGCATCTCTGGAAGATACTGAACCTAAATACCAAGTTTGGTGTTTATCGGACTGTTCGTTTCTGAGTTATACTGTTCACAGACAGACACACACACACACACACACACACACACACATGTTTCCAACTATGCTTTTTTGGGATTCAGGGGGTCTCAAAACATGTATTTCCGGTGAAATCTCGGTATCCAATTTTTGGGTGGAATACAATACTTCCCCTACTTACTATACGTAGTAGAGAAAGTAAAAATAATACACAGTACGCATTATCTTAAAAGCCACTGCCAGACCGAAGTTCAACATTACGTGGAGTATACAGTGGATGCAAGCACACCTAAATATATAATAAAATTGTAGCCAAAACTGATAATGTTCCATTTAACATAAAAATCCCATGTTAACATGAAGCCAAAAATTGCATTTTAAAAATGTTTGTACTTTTGTATGTTACCTTTTCACTGAGGAGAAATCGATGTACCGATTGTCATGAAACTTGTATACTTATAGTATAGCAAATTTTAGATCCCACTTACAGAACAAGATATCTGCCCAGAGAAGTCATATAAAGAAAATTATACGAAAAATAATATAAATACATATAATATAAGTATGCAGTACTTTATATTTATAAGAATATAATATGAATACTAAAAATCATTCAATATAAAGAAAAATTGCCAAAATATAAACTTTTAAGCTAAAATATGAAGAAAAAAAATCCCAAAATATTGTGAAATATATATTTTTCAAACAATACATCTTATACTTTAAGGGTACACTTCACGTATTTAAAAACTAAGCTTCAAAAATGTTCCCATATTTGATAATAAAATATACAATATAATAAATTACACGGAGTTTATAGATTTTAATCATTATGAAACCCTTTAACTTAGAAAAAAAGGAAACCTTAACGGTTGCCTTGTCTTTTCATAATACGTATTAAAATATGCAAAAATGAAACCTCTTCAAGAATAGAGGACGTTTAATTTCATACGTGACATGCTGCATTTTCTCAACTGTACCTGACTTGTTGGAAAGGGTAGCGCCGTTTTCCAAGACGCGTTTCCTGGAAAGAGTGCTTTGGGTTTTCTGAATGTGTTTCTCAGAAAACTTCCGGAATAGAATATCTGGAAAGCCCACTTCATTTCTAGTGGAAACTATTTTAAAAGCAAAAAGTCAGAAATATTTCAAAATATGAGGAAAAATAAATATTTCTATAAAATAAATGCATTTTTTGTCACGAGTATTGCATTTTACACATTGAAAAATGACGATGTTCCCACAATGATAGCAAGCATAGTATAAAATATTAAATTTCATATGTTGCCTGTACCTATATATATGACTATGTGGTGAATTTTGCCTTGGGTGGGAGTTGTAATAGTAGAACAAATAAAACACCGAAATACCTCTTATTACAGAGTGCTTAGAAAAGATGTTACGTAATAAATGTTTACAAACACACGTTTTTGACGGTTTACGTTTTTTCCAGCTTTTGGATAGGATGAATACTTAAGAATATTATTTACATTTTTGTTTTACATGAACTAGTTATACACATTATAAGCCTGGATCTTTTATTAGATTTATCTGGCTGTCACGGAAAACAGTACAGCTCTGACTGCACAAGCATTATGAGCAGGCACAATTTTGTGTGCTATTATATCGTTTATTTAGTTTTTAGTACAATACCGGAGAAAAAGCTGTTTTAATAGTGATTTTAAAAACATCACATGGCAAAACGCACACAGAGACCGAGTTGGAAGGAAGTCTGAGGGGGAATTGAAGATGTAAAAGCCGAAGGAGGGGGAGAGACGGGCAGAGGCAGAAAATCTCTGCTATTAACACAATAACGCAAGCAGTTCAGAATTAGGTGAGGTATGGATTCTGGATTTTGTTTAAAAAGCCAATTAGATGAACATAAAACTATTGATAAACAATCCTGAGCTAAGAAGGAGCTGAAAAGATAACAATATAAAATATTCTTTCTTGCCCCTGTAATAAGTTGACACCAATGTTCTGCCGAATGATATCACACACCATATCTTCAGAAATTGAAGATTCAGCTTTAATGAACATTTTCTCATGTGGTCGCAGAACGTTGTAATTACCCAATAATTACAGGAATCAAAAACATAATATTGGCCTTCATTATTTTTTTAAATACACATTAAACAGGTTTCTTTACTAGAAGAAGGAATGTGTTAAATATTCAATTTATCAAAGTAAATGTTTAAAAATCTTAGGCATAATGAAATCAAAACAAGATGTGTGTTTCGTGATGATTGTTTTATTCCATGCGTTGTTGCAGTTTGTTCACTGAATGCACTGATTCCTAATGTTTTACCTGTACAGAAATTCTGACATATTGCTCACACGGCTTTCTCTATCTATTAAAATGCTTCTATTCACGTTAAGTTATTCTAGATATATTTTTGCCTAGAGACGATTTCAAATTAAACAATAAGTGAGTAGTTAGAATGCAATAAGCAGAAACAGCATTCAAATTAGGATAGAGGAATAACTTCAAAATTTGTGAGGGAAAAGAAAAGCGAGGAAAAGCAACATGTCAAGGATTCCGTCAGATAACTCATTTACCTTGGAAAAAATGTAAATATACAACACGGAATATTTCCATCACGACTTAGGCTATATAAAAAAATATTCACACCAATTTTGTATATTAATTACCTCTACATTTTTCCTACAGTAAGCTTGTCTCAATTCCTTACATTTACCTGACAATACAAAATACAAAATTCAATCAGGATTAAGAGGACTTCCTAGACTATTTAAGAACAATAAAAATATTCATTTTATGCTTCTTGTGAATATCTAAAACATACGATATTTTACTGAAAATCATTCTCCGTTTCTGAAAAAAATATACAGTAACCAATGTGCTTATTTGGGCTGGGTGAATTTTATGAAAATCTTTGCGTTGTAATCTTGAAACATGTTGACGTAGTACGAATTTTGTTTTCATCCGAATTTTCATTTTGTGTTATGCTGACTCTCTCTCTCTCTCTCTCTCTCTCTCTATCATACACACGATACACTTTTTGTATAAACGCTCTTTTACTTTTTAAAGGTATCTCAGTATCAAAATACTGAGTGGCATAAAATACTTCCTCTACTTACCATGTGTAAGTGGTACTGAAAATAAACAAGGAGTTGCATTATCATTTATGAAACAATTTCAACGAAAGAGAAGCAAGGAAAATCCCTATGGGTTAATGGGACAATGTGAGAAGAGCCGGCGGTTCTGTTGCCAAATACCGAATTTGTAAAATTTTTGGACAATTTAACAAGTTATGTACTGTATAGAGAATGTTTACATGTATTTTTTTCCGTTAGTTGCTTAAAAAATTAGCAGTTGTTTTAACTTTTGAAAAAACAAATCGATGTTTCTTCACTGCTTACTCGTATGCATTTTTATGAATAGTGATATTTAAATAAATCTACCTTCCAGGATTATATATGTAGTTTATGAGAAAAAAAACACCATTGCAATTCCACCAATAGCTGATAACAAAATCTTATGTGTTGTACTCATACGACGTTCTGTACTCACTCTTCTATAAATATTCTTACAAAAGCTTTTATTCTTATGTCTACCTCTTGTTAATTCAGATAAACCTTCTTTATTCATTTACACTTTTGTGTGGCCTTTGGTTGTCAGGGACCAATTAGCTGTCAGAATGTCATATTTATTTTCTTTTTTGATTATTCATTAACGTTCTTTAACCGAGTAGGTCATATCGAACGGTGACTGATCGAAATG
The DNA here is from genome assembly GCA_030765065.1 of Deroplatys truncata. Taxonomy (NCBI): domain Eukaryota; kingdom Metazoa; phylum Arthropoda; class Insecta; order Mantodea; family Mantidae; genus Deroplatys; species Deroplatys truncata. The sequence continues at coordinate 209,731,784 of CM060978.1, read as the reverse complement.
GATGAACTGATCTCAAATGAACCCGGGGTCCTAGAACTTAAGAGATGCACAAGATTCCTCTCAGCTTTTCGAAATAAGTGAAAATTCCAGAAAAATCCTTATCCGGGTAACTCGTACAAACCGATATTCGAACTCGGGACCTCTTAAATGTGAGGTAGGCACGCTGCACCCTTACCACAACGGTGGCCTCCGAGTAACTCACCCTAGTCGAGATTCGAACTCGGGACCTCTTGAATGTGAGGGACACACTAACCCCACACCACAAAGGCGGGTGAAATTCTGTTCGTTCTCTTTCCATGAACACGAAAAATAAAAGAGGAAGGAAAAAACAAAGAGTTGCGTAAAGTACAAAGCGTTTGAAAATTCAAACCAATAACAAAGAATATCTCGGAAATGTTCACATAAAAATGTAAATTGTATGCTTTAACCTATCTTGTTTTGTGATTTTGTCTATTTCCTGCGGTTTTGCAAAAATAATTCAGAATTAACATATCTCACAGGCTCCTCACAGAAGATATGCCTTCAACATATATATGTTATTTGTTCTGAAAACAGTTTAAACATATGGTATTTTAATCAAAGTAGTTAAAGCCATTTTTGAGAAAATAAAAAATAACAATAACTTTTTCACGTAAAGATGGTTTAGGATGGGGAATTTTGTTTAAAATCTTTGGGAGGTCCTCAACTTAAATATCAATTTTCGTTTTTGAGTCTTGTTGTTCCCACACGGACCATTTTGTAAAACGGCTTTTTTGGATACGGGGGGCCTCAAAACATGTATTTCTGCTGAAATATCAACATTGAATTTTTGTGCTGAACGCAGTATTTCTTCTATTTACTGTAAGTGCACAGAACAGAAAGTAAAAACGCCATGATTTTGTCACAGCGTTTTCAACTTTTAATAGAACTTTATTTTTTTTTATTTTTATATGAATTAGGTAAAATTTCAGGGATTTTTATAATCATCCCACAAAAGTCTGTATTGATAGCTTTAGAACTTCTTGAGATATAGTGCAAAATGTACGCTGCTGCATTATTTGCTGGATGTAGACTTCCTGGTTACCTTAAAGAACCGTTGTCACGCAGAGCTGAGAGCTGGGCCACTGTAAAGTAGCCTCATTCATGCATGCATCCATCCATCCATCCATCCATCCATCGACTGTGAAATGTTACTTGGTAAACTTCATCTCTTTGTTAGTGGACACGTCGCTGTTAAACGTGCGCGCTGTTTGACGTCACATTTCGCGGCAAAGGTGAGCCGGAAAGGTTAAACACCTGCTCTTTACCGTAATGACTCGACCTAACCTTGTGCTGCGTCGAGTTCCCTCATATTCATGTGCATTTAAGTGTTAGGCAAATTGCCCCTTTGGCTCTGAAATCAAGTTTCCGTAGTCTTATTCAACTCTGTGTGTTTGACCACCAAACCCGATATGTGAGTAGGGGAGTCCATTGCCGTTATTCTAGAGTGCAGACGAAATCCCAGCTAATGCGGCACATCAAAGCATTGAGATTTCTGTGATATGTCTCACAGATTTGATGGGCAACTATTTACAATTTTAAGGTAAGCAATATTCCCAGATACCCTCTAGTCAAAACACATACCAGAGAACATGTTCGACACAAGGAAGGATCTGAAATTCCACAAAATTCTAAAGCTACGAAAATTAGTTTTTTTTTACTTTGACATATGTTTTTATTTAATTTGTTTACTTATGTATATGTGTTACGAGGTATATACATTTTAAACGGACTCTGGATCGCCCTGTGTAACAACTTTTTCGATAATCCTAAACAGTTTTTGAAATGTTCTCACTAAACAAAAGACCTTAACTTTCATTTGGTATTTATTGTATTTTAGTATTTATTTGATGTGATTATCTGTATGTACAGAACAATATACAACATATTCCTAAGGTAAAATTACCTCATTTCGGATTCAAATGCCGCTAAGAGAAACTCAATTAACTTAAATGCATTTACATGTCAATAATTACTTAAAATATTAAATTATCAAAGGAAATGAGATGGAGTGAAAATCTTTCCTCTAATTATGAGTGCAATATAATTATGACGGTGCTGAGCACTGCTACCGATTCTTCATGTACGACGAACCTAAGTTGAGCTTATGCTGGCCTTACAGTTGATGTTTCAGTGAAGCATGTTCAGGTTTTCAGCAGATTTGCTCCGACAATCCCTTCCTAAACTTTGGTAGTTTTATTTGAGAAATGTTCTTTTGCGACTTCGAGATGAGTGCAGATTTTTGACCGTATATTTTGACTTTAAAATTCACACTGAGTACTATATGCAAGGTACTGAGTTCGACACTCCAGACACGTCTGCTGGTCATAACTCAAGTCTGGCGGCACATGCTGGTGCAATTTTAAAGAAAAATTACGGAAATAACGTAAGTGTGTCTCGCTGACTCATACTTTGTCTCGGCACAGTGAAACTACATTTCTGGCATTTATTTCTGTAAGTTGTTCAAGTACCACAGCTTCTTACATCTATAACTTCCTATGATGAATTCTTCCGTCTATATATACTCCTATAAATCAGCTATTAGTCCGTGACCAAGACATTTTTAGAGTATTTAATGCCCGTTCTTATTGCATATGACAGGTGGACACTGATGGTACATGAAATGATAATTAAAAAAGGAAGTTTAGGAAGGAAACGTTCCAGACCTAAGTTTAGGGTATTTGCCAGTTATGACGACAGGAAAACCTTAAAAAGCCTCTGCCTGGAAGGACGTCCCTATTGGGACTTCAATCACAGACCTCCCGTTTACGAGTCCGTGCCTTAATGACCTCGGCTACCCTTGTCGGTAGGCGACGAAGACGAATCGTTTAGCAAGCAGCATAAAAAATACTATGTCTGAAACATTGCAAATCTTTGGTATGATTAAAAATGTCAATCTGCATAAGAAGAATCCTAACCATTACATCATAAATTCACTTTTAGGTCTTTCTGACCCATTGTGGCTACCAATACTACAAGTGTTCTATCCGTGCTACTTTTTGGGCCTTCCTGCATGTTTTCTACCTAAGGAAGGCAAACTAACTTACAGAAGAAGGTGTATCTTCATCATTCATCTCTCTTATTTCCTATCAGCCACTGGGTACAATTGTCTCAAACTTTTGTTTAGTTTTCTAGTGAGGGGTCCTTACTTTACACGTTAGACCTTATAAAACTTTAAAAACCTTTCATTAGGCATTTTCTTTTACAACGTTTTTAAAGAAGCTCCTATTAGCCGATTATATTTATCATTAACTAGTAGAACCCATGGCTCTTCTCTTCCCGAGTTCGGAGATCGGGGACGGCCACTCTGACCATGAGTTTTTTCGTGATTTCCCCGGTGGGTAAGCGAATGCTGTGATGGTTCCTCTTCTACCGCAAATTCCCTGTCCCCATCATTATCTTTCATTGTTTCAGGGGTGAAGAACCAAGAGACGGCGGTTGGTGTGTTGTGGCAGGATGGTGGAGTGTTGGAAAGGATTTCTCCCCGACATTTGGTGGGTCTGTTGGGGCCCTCTCCTGGGAGTTGTCTCGATTGCCATGAGACCCCCGGGGGCACAGGGCTTAAGCAGCGCTAGGCAGCGTCGGATGGGCTCTAAATGGAATCGTTAGGGAGTTCACACTTGCTAGCGCACATTGTGGTCCACATCTGGTCGCCCTTTGGGTCTCCCTCTCATTCCTTCCTTCCGGGGGGGGGTCGCGTTGAAAACAAAAAGGACGTACTTGCAGTGCTGTGCTCCAGTTACTAGAGGCCCTTCCGTCTGTCTACTCCTCCCCTCTCTCACTTTCTCCCCCCGCGCGTCTCTTAATCTCTTCACCACCATTTTCGTTATCGCCGCTGTCTCCTTAGATGTAATTCGAAGGTTTAAAAGTGACATTAAAATCTTTTTTTCTGAAATGTTCATAAATAGTAACATAAGTAAAAGATCCTTGTGCCTTTTCCTTATGCTTGTTATGCGATTGGAACACACTGTTTCTGAAGTATAGGGTTTAGTCCGTGAATAACAGAAAGGGAAAATTGATACAGCGTCTTAAAGATTAACCATAGGAAAGTTTGTAGCTTGTCGAAACATTATGCTTAAACTATTATGTAGTGTTTCTTTAAGTGAATAATAAGCGAGATATTTCAATATTTGTTGAGATATTACAGACCTCTTAAGAAGTAGATAATTAGGTCATAGTCATACAGCATATTTTCTAAGTGTGACTATGGTATGTGAGAGCAAGTAATGAAAATCGTTTTGACTACTATTTGTAAAAGAAATTACACCAATTTTTACATGTTAGTATTAATTATTCATCAAAAGTAGACAATTTATTATTACAAAGATTTCGATTGCAATGCATCGCATCTGGAAATACTATTTTTTCTGTCTTAAAAGTAGTACATCCTAGATAACTAAATATGAAAATATTTTCTATTATTTACATTTAATTTAATTTATTACATTACTATTTCTACTGGTTACCGAAAAAAGAATAAATTTAGATGTTTATAAATTTCTGTATTGCATTTCGGTAATAACCAAAGAGTGCTCCTATGCGTGCTACGCTGCGAGTCATGAGCGAGTCACTCTCTTTGCTATGGTGAGAAGGACGGCAATGCATTCTGAAGGTATGCAGTTGACAATTTATACCCGCTCATTGCATTCGATAGTTTTGAGTATTACTTGCAATAAGCTAGAACTGAAACTTCTCGTAATGCTGATGTTCTGCCATGTATGAGCTGTAACACCTCTACAGGCTCGACAGGCTCTGCGTCGAAAGCATGTCGGATTTCTTGAGTCAGAGATAGTCATTTTATTAAAGTCTTGCTTCTCGCGTTAAAAATGTATAGTTCATGAAATATTCGTGTCTGTGAGCAGTCTGACCAACACGCCATGATATTTTTAATGAAAGCCGCTCGTGGCCCGGTGGCGAAACCGCCGTTCCGCCGCGATCCTCTTTTGCTTTTACAGGCTTTCTTCTACTTCCCAAATCTCACGGCATTTTCCAGAGCAAATGTTAATGAAATATTAAGGAATTACTGCAACAGAGCTTAATTGTGTGTTACGACCTTTATGTACAACGGTTAAAGCAAAGATCGGTGGTCTTTTAGGTAGAGCTCGAATAAAGCGCCTCTGAATAGTGCTCCCAGTAGCATAAACAACCATGTCTAAGGTACATTCTCTACCGGGTATAGATGTCATCCTCTAAGGAGTCGAGTCTATTTGCAAAGACAAATTAAAACTTATGCTACCAGTTTAGTCTGTGAACGCTTACTTCAACATAAAAAAGTTTACCGCATTTTGGTCGCGTTATAATTCACATTCGGAGCCACTGAGACAAGTCTTATTAAAGAGTATGATAGAAAGGCAATTGCCGTTTCTATTTTCTATACTTTCCCGTGGTGGAAGAAATTCGATATGGATATTTCAATGGAAATAAATGTTTTGGGGCCTTGAACCTCAAAAGAGCATTTTTACTTTCTCTACTACGTATAGTAAGTAGGGGAAGTATTGTATTCCATCCAAAAATTCGATACCGAGATTTCACCGGAAATATTTGTTTTGAGGGCCCCTGAATCCAAAAAAAGCATTTTTGGAAACACATCCATGTGTCTGTCTGTGAACAGCATAACTCAGAACTCGGATAACACCAAACTTGGTATTTAGGTTCGGTATCTTCCAGAGATGCAACTCGAAGGTTTTCAACAAAATCCCCCCACCCCAGATTACCCTTTACATGGAACATTTTTCGAAAATTTTAATTTTCTCAAAGGTGGTTCTAACGATATTGATTAATATGCCATATATTTAAGATACTTTCATGACAAATAAAATGTATATCTTGAACCTTCTGGGAATGTCTCCAAAAGTATTCTTCATTGTGAACAATTTTTGCATAACTGGTAAACCATAAGAGATAGACAAAATTTTACTACACACAAAATGTAGATCGCCTTAAGATACACAATTTACGTCATATACATTTTTTTGAGTAAATAATTTTCGAGATATTGCTTGTTATTCGTTTAAATTTTCCAATACTTATACTTTTTCTCCAATGGGAATTCGTTATTCTTTTCTTTGTCCTGGTAATGCAAATGGAATGGAATACTCCACATAGCAACCAGCTCTTAAAATATTTGACTATCGCTTAAAGCCTACCAATTCCCCTTGCATCTAGAAGAAAATTAGCAATATGATTGAGATCTCGATATCTTGATTAACATGAAGCAAATGGAGAATAAGCGTTTATAAAAATAGTTTGTACAAGAGTAGAGAAAGTCATGTGAGCGTAACACATCAGAATTTTAGTGAAAGGTCCGTGTGCATATCTGTACGTCTGTGAACAACATACCTCAAAAACGATATGTTGCATAAATATCATTTGGTAATTAATTTTATTACTTTACAAAATGCTACAACAATATTTTCAAGAAAACCTCACTCCAATTACCCTTCACATGGGAAATGGTTCGCTATTTTTTATTTTCTCAAAAAATGGTTCTATTTTTTGGGAATAGCCTGCGAAGTACTTTTCATTTGGAAAGAATGTTGTATAATTTTGTGTAATGGTAACCTTAGGAGTCGGACAAAAGCTTACTACCTACAAATATCGATCTCTAAAACACAATTTTTTGTGGCCTCAACCGTTTCCGGACATATTCAAACCAATTATTGGTTTGCATTCTGCAATGCTTCATTTTTTGAAGTGGTCATCGTTCAGTGATGCCACTTCAGCGATGTCTTGGCAAGAGCATGAAACTTCAACGCCAGCTTATAGTGACCCGGTTTTAAGCATCTGACTATCAATTCCTTTCCTCTATGTCTCTTGTATCTGCAACGAAATATGAATTGAAATGGTTTATACAAACATTTATCTCGATTAGTAGGTAGAAAAATTAGCTTCGTAAGAATACATGGTGTCCGGGACAAAAACTACCAATAAGAAAGTTTAATAACTCACTCGATAATGAACCTAGGAACACGTTGTTTGCGGTACATGATACATGAACACCTAAGATTTTTGAACTACACACAAATCTCTATGTGTGCATCCCTTGTAGCACGACAGGCATCCAGGCTGTGCTAAATTTCTATAGGTATTTGCTAGCATCTGTAGAGTTACGTTGCAGAAGCAGCTTCAATTCTCCTACTAAATCATCCAAATCCTTGACAAGAATGCTGTAAACGATATCTTTATGTGTCTCCAGTAAAATAAATCCAGAGAGTTTAGATCTACGGAACTTAGAGGCTATGCTACGGGACCACCGCGGCCAATCGAATGCTGAGGGAAGCAGATGTCGAAAGGATCACGCCCGTATCCTGAATCTTGTTGGAAGAACAATCCGTTATGTATCTGCGGGATGGCATAATTCTCCAGCATATGATATACATTACCATTGATACTCCGCTCTACGAAGAAGAATGGACCAATCACGTTTCCCATGTGTAGCCACACCAAACATTGACTTTAGAGCTCTTACCACCCGAGGTAAGAGAACTCCCCTGTGCTGGAATTACGCCTGTTGACAACCCTACACACACATTAAAGACGTAAACTACCTTCCTCAGAAATTCGTTGTCATTATAGATCTTTGATAACATGTTGACGCATAATCGAATCGTTGCGGCAAATCAATTGGTTTTAACTTGTGCACTAATTGGATCTTATACGCTCGAATTCGTAACCTTTTATGCAAATTATGAGGCAGTATTTTATATCATAACACTGTGAAGGCCAGAGTGATTGTAGTGTAACTTAACATTATTGTATGACAATGATTTGAGATGTTTGTTAATTATAAGCATTGTTAGGAAATAAGTTTACACGGCCTCACTAAAACTGACAATAGGAGCGGGTAACAATGAGAGAGGGGGTGAGTTGTTTATTAATTATAAGAGGCAAACAAATGACGTCAGAGTAGCGCGCTTTTCTTTGAAATGGAGGGAATAGCTTCCCTAGAGCATATGTGTTCGTAATTTTGATTGGATATAAAAATAGACGCTAATGTTGGCGCGCTTTATTAACCATTAGCAGCTCGATTATAATCTTTAGGCATATCTGGGTGAGGGAGTATAAATTCTGAAGCCAGAGACGGGTAACGCACAGTTCAACAGAATCATTCACGGGTTACACGTCGCACAGTCCAACAGAATCATTCACGGGTTACACGTCGCACAGTTCAACAGAATCATTCACGGGTTACACGTCGCGCAGTTCAACAGAAGCATTGACGAAGTACACGTTACGCAATTCTACAGAATCTCTCGCGTAGTAAAGTTAGTTACAAAATGTGAAATACTCGAATTAATAATGTGCGGTAAATAAGTGATTACAGTTACATTCGAAAATATATAACAGTTTCAGTCGGACGTGTATCAAGAGATAAATATCTGAAATTAATGAAGTTTGATGGCAATAAAGGTGTAAAAACAAATTCTTTTATCAGTGTTATCTTTTAGTAACAACTCCTTTCCGTTTACACACCCTGTTTAAGAGATTTGCTCGACTGGGTAATAATAGCTAGCCGGAGCACAAAGAACTCAAAATTCAAAATAGTAAAACAATAACAGACGCTCAGCAAATAAGATAACATGAAAGATACCGCGACAAATATCATGAACAGTTGACTTCGGCATCCTTATTTCCCTGCTGAAACGACAAATAGATTTGGATGGACTGCACTGGAATGTTACCTGAATTACACTGACTTGCTGTTCTGACACTTCTCACGCGTCGTTTCTCTACGAGAGACCCGGTTTCAAGCAGCCGAGTATGGCAAGCTGTTATTGTGTGTCTGTCAGGCGGTCTTTCTTGGGGATATTTATGTCCAAACTGACACTGCACACGCACCGGAAGTTCAATTTTGGAAGCCAATAACAGCACTCAACTTTCTGTTGCACCGTGTAAACCATTTTGAGGTTACGTTCGAAAAACAAAAACACAGACGACAAAATGACAACAAAATGTTATCAATATAATAATTTTAGATGTTCCTTTATCATGTGCCGCAAACAGCATGTTCATAGCTTCATTACTGAGTGAGTTATTAAGCTTTCTTATTGGTAGATTTTGTCCCGGACATCCTATAGCTTGTGAGTGACGCTAAATAATAATAAACGATGAGGCAGTATTTTTAACACTTAAATGATTTCAGTAAAATTATATAATAAAAAATATAATAACAGCTCGCCTTAAAGCAATATGTGTATGTAACAAGATATAAAAAGAGTATATTACAGTCATTGTGTTTGTTTATATTATTGTATACATGTTCAATAATGTTACGTGAATGTATTATGTAATTTAATAATGTAGGAGCTGTGAGAATAATAGGTTAAAGGTTGCTAACAATGAGGTAACATTGAGGCAATAATGAATTAGAATGTTTAATAATACTAGTAGTGATTCTTGGATCAACAATAATGTAATTTTCGTGACAGTTTATAAAAATAGTCAGCAACAACCAGAAAAAGCTCTAGTTAAATGAAGGTATTCTATTGGAATAGGAATAGCCAATCAGAGAATTGAAATACCGAAATTTACAAATTTAGGCGGTAGAAATCAAGTCAGTTGCTTGTAGACAGCGCTCATAACTGGACGCGTTGGTTGTAGACAGTGTCCTCGAGAAATTTATTACGTATTCAGTGTAAGAGGAAAATAGTTTACGTGTTTAAAAAGTGCAAGTATTTAATAAAAGAATTTTACAGCTCTCTATATCAGTGAAGTGTTATTTAAATCGTGTCAAGAATTAATAAAAAGGAGTGAATTAAAAATTATAATCTGTGTAGGCCTACATTCTTCAGCCGCACCACGCCTTGCAAAGAAATCCATGTCTCTAACAATAATACTGACGCAGCCGAGGCAAACATAAATATATAATATTTAAAGAAACAGTCAAATTACAAAGTTAATATTTTTTTAAACATTTTTGGGGCGAAGCCTACCGGAAACTTCTTACCATACGTGCGGTTGCAACTACTTCAAGTTCGGTTTCCCAACACTTGAAATACAATACAACTCCTACTTCAAATTGGCTTTCCATACGTGAAGCAACCATCAACGATAGTGGGTAGAGAAAGTCAAATATAAGATTTGTTTTATTATATTGACTTTCTTCCTAAGGCGCTTTTTTTCTCTGCAAAGATTGTAATTATGCTGAAGTTACGACGTCGAAATCGCATCTGAATAACTGACCACATACACGAAACGCTGTGGTTATCACTGACCACCTCGCCATCAAAGGTTCATATCTTCCGTATAAGCAGCCTTATCAACGTCGTACGTTGTTTTTATTTCCTTTTACTGTATGTTTAAATACAAATAACCTGGTTAAGGCGTTAGCACCTGAGCACCTGTATTTAGTAGTTATAAAGTACAGTATCTATTTGATTTTTACATTAAGTAAAAGGTTAAAATAAGCGTGTATTTTCTTTTATTACTTCATTCCAACTTCACTCCAACGGTTTCAGTTTTCTTCTTAAACATTTCACTGAAAATACACGGAAGATCATCTTGGGAATTAAATACCCGTAGCAAAGTTAATACCGTTTCCGTAATGGAATAACCTTCGCAGACTCAATGCCCATTCTGCTCAGCTGCAGACTTCACCTCCTCGTCATTTGCGATTTTCTCATCCACCTGCACAGGAAAAGACGCAGTTACGACACGTCTCTGTATTTTAAAGTGTTTTCTATAAACATATGAAAGATGGAAAAACATGTTCATAAACCTGTCCACTGTACTCACGATCTATTTCTGATTTTAAGGATGACAACTATACCCTTCCACCGATATACTATTTCGAAATTTTGTGATTCGGTGCTTCTAACATGAAGTAAAATGTAACACTAAGTCATGGCAAAAACATTTTTAAATTAGTTCATTAGTCTCTGTGTTTATTGTCTACCCACAAGTGTTCCCCAGCTGCCAAATGAAGAAAATAGCTTTTAGTATACCTATTCTTGCTGCAGCATTTATTTACTTAAAAAAACCAGGTCTTCAATATAATGTATTGTCAAGTTATTAACTTGTAGTGACCAATAGTGTATTTATTTATTTTCTGTAAAGTATATAAAAGAATGCGTTATTTTAATTACTTTTTTCGTTTACTTTAAGCTTCCGTTAAAAATAAAGCTACGATAGAAAATTTCACAATCCTAAAATTTGTTGTAAAACGCTCTTGCAAACTTGAGTACTATTTCCTAAAAGCCTGCTGTGAAAAATTTAACACAAAATAAGGCATATTATATTGTTTAGCTTCTGACTTATTTTTATCCGACGCCTTTAATTTTTCGGATTATTACGGCGACTTTGACAATAATTGCTAATGAGTAAGGCTCGAAACTTGGGACCTGTTGTGCCCGGCGTTCAACTGTGGTTGAGCTGTATTAAGCTAAGATAACGTGTACTCGGCCGTACCCCTTATTGGTAGATGGTGTTTGTTTACATTGAATAACGTTGGTTTAGGATACAAGGTCCCAAATTCCCAGGTTTACACATGAGCACAGCCCAGTGAAGAAGTGTGGAAATTATGCCTAAAGTAAAATAGAGTTCATACATCAAAAACATCATCACTTTATGCATTGTTTGTAGCGGAATTTGATACGGAACACTTCAGCACAAATGAGGAAATCATCAAATGTAATATTAGAGCTCAAAGGACGTTTAAAACATCATGTTAAACAACCCGTAATTGGCAGAAAGACGAGGAACATGAACATTATTAGAGGGGAAAAATAAGGAAAGCGGACTTGCGGTCTTCTCAGCTCCAAACTATGAATCACAATTTATCGAAGATCTGTGTCATACGCTAATAAGAGCGGAACACGTTTAAAAAAAATCCCAGTCCTCCATATAAAAGAAAAGACGACGTAACTCATATTTCTGTATATTAATGCCTTAATTAAATCATGAGATAACTTTATTGCATACTATCAATAGTTAAATATACACAGCTTTTTCTCCCCCCCCCTAATACAGCTTAATTCTGGTCTAACTGCTGTCGAAGTAAGATGTATTGCCTTCAAACTGTACATCATTATTGTTGACAGAGAACACTGGACGGCCACAAGCGCTTTCACCTTCTCCTGCCAACAACCCTCGGTGCGTTCCAAACTTGATGGTTTACTTACTAAAACCCCTCTGCCTGCCTATGAGTACTACTAGTATTCTTTTGGCGAGTTTAACCTCCTTTAATCCGATAGATCATATCGATGCTGAATGAATGAAACGGACGAGGTAATGCCCATATGAATCCGGGGTTCTTTGAGCTTAGAGCTTACTCAACATTCATCTCTTCGGAAAATCACAGAAAATTCCTTATCCAAGTAACTTACGCTAAACGAGTTTCGAATTCGCGACCTCCAAGACCACGGAGATAGGGGTAGATTAATACTGAAGTGTGATTACAGGAAATGATTTCGCAACCTATAGTTTTAGAGGCTAGTGAGGACATTATTTTGTACGATGCTCTTGCAAGCAGATTGTAAAAATAACACGAGCGGCAATTAAGCAATTGTGAACATTATTTCTGGGAAGAGAGGTTTTAAAAGTATTGTTCTAGAAATAGCAGCAAAATAAACGGATGAAGGTTAACTTATGACCGTAACGCCAGTTAGTACTCAAATCGTAGGCTCTTTCTGATCATGAAACTGCCAGTAACCAGAGGCTATAACTGTATTTTAACACCCACAGAGCCGGAATCTTTATTATCCAAGATCATGCAACAAAATGCAAAGGGAGAACACCAACAGTTTTCCACACGAATTTAACAGGCTGAAGAGCTTCGCTCCATTTCTTCTCCAAAGAAGTTCTAAGTTGTCTGGAAACGTTTCATCGTACTTTTTAAGTGTCACTTATTATCGAAACGTGGGGTTTGTGTAAAAAAAGATGACAAACACATTGTCACAACTGCAAGTAGAAGCACAATTCCCGCAGACTTAAGCACCTTAGTCCACGAACAAGCAGGGGCGAAGCTTTAAAATATAAACAAAACAAGCCAAATTATATTTTGCAAACTATAGTGAAGACATATAATACTAACGCTGATGTTTACCATGAGAGGTGATAAGCTTTATGCTTGGTAGCGCCAGATGTGCATTATTCTTAATACTATGTTTAAAACTGCTTTCATATAATATGAGATTATTAGTTACGCCTGTAATCAAAAAAATAAGCTGCCCTGGTAGGCATTCTGGACACTCCTCCCCGGACTGTGACCGGAATGTGACATTTTTATAGGGCTATATACTAAAAAGATAAATGTGAAATGGTGAAGAATCATACTTTTAATTTTTTGGCTTTTAACTCTGCCCCTCTAGCATCTAATATGGCAACCATTTTCAATGCACTTTAGTAGTGCAGAACACTCTCACTCTCTCTCTCCCTCTCTCTCTCACACACACACACAGTATGATTTTGTATTTTCTCTACAGTACGTAGAGGAAGTATTTTATTCTACCCAAAAAATCGTTATCGAGATTTTATCGCAACATCGCCTTGTAGTCGACTGAACCCCTGAGAAGTATTTGGGGAAAAGATCCGTGTCTGTGTGTGCGTATGTGCGAGCGAGAGAGAGACAAAATCGTAAACAAAAAGCTAATACACATCAAACATGGTATTTAACACTTGCATCTTCCAAAGATTCGACAAGTTCTTCAAAAACATTTCCCCACTTCAAACTACTTTTACACTGAAAATATTTCAGTTGTTTTTAATTTTCTCGAAAATGGCTCTAACTAATTTGGTAAAAATAGCACGTTTTTAAGATATTTGCGCCAGTAATAAAATGTATATGTTGAATTTTCTGCGAATAGCTTATGCCAGTGTTAAGTTCTCGCCATACTGATCCAATTTTATATGTTTTAAAATAACTGGTAAATCAAAACAGATAAGCATAAGGTATATTATAATTAAACAGTGTTAAATGCCGAAATTTCCAAGTTACAAAATCAACCTACATTATCAAATATAAACTTTGTTCGCTGTAGGGTTGGAGATCATTTGGAACTATACGACGCATGCGCATTAAATTTTCACGTCGAAAAATTAAGCTGTGCAAGCGTCTTATATTTTCAAATGGTATCTGATTGTAGTATGGACATAACTATAATTTCCACTATTATCGTTATAAACTGTTTGATGTTATCGCGGTGCGTCTAAAGACCAAATCTGACTAGGAGCCTTTTTAAAAACGAAGCGTTTGTTATTGCTCTGCCTCTAGTGATATGAGCGCGATATTTGCTTCTACTATAACGAGACACTTACGCATTTTTGCGGTTTTGTTCATCCGTTGATGAACATAATTAATTGCCAAATGCTAACTGTAACCTACACTATGTGATCAAAAGTATCCGGACACCCCACAAACATACGTTTTTCGTCTTAGGTGCATTGTGCTGCCACCTACTGCCTGGTACTCATTATCCGCGACCTCGGTAGTCATTAGACATCGTGAAACAGCAGAATGGGACGCTCCGTGGAACTCACGGACTTCGAACGTGGTCAGGTGATTGGGTGTCACTTGTGTCAGAAGTCTTACGTGAGATTTCCACACTCCTAAACACCCCTAGGTCCACTGTTTCTGATGTGATAGTGAAGTGGAAACGTGAAGGGACATGTACAGCACAAAAGCGTACAGGCCGACCTCGTCTGTTGACTGACAGAAACCGCTGACATTTGAAGACGGTGGTAAAGAGTAATAGGCAGACATCTATCCAGACCATCACACAGGAATTCCAAACTGCATCAGGATCCACTCCAAGTACTATGACATTTAGGCCTGAGGTGAGAAACTTTGGATTCCATGGTCGAGCGCCTGCTCATAAGCCACACATCACGCAGGAAAATGCCAAACGACGCCTCGCTTGGTGTAAGGAGCGTCAACATTACACGATTGAACAGTGGCAAAAGTGGTGTGGAGTGACGAATCGCGGTACACAATGTGGCGATCCGATGGCAGAGTGTGGGTATGGTAAATGCCCTGTGAACGTCATCTGCCAACGTGTGTAGTGCCAACAGTGAAATTCGGAGGAGGTGGTGGTGGTGGTGGTGGTGTTATGGTGTGATCGTGTTTTTCCTGGAGGGGACTTGCACCTTTTGTTGTTTTGCGTGGCACGATCACAACGCAGACCTACATTGATATTTTAAGCACCTTCTTGCTTCCCACTGTTGAAGAGCAATTCGGGGATGGCGATTGCATCTTTCAACACGATTGAGCACCTGTTCATACTGCACGGGCTGTGGCGGAGTGGTTACACAACCATAACATCCCTGTAATGGACTGGCCTGCACAGAGTTGAAAGGGGATATATCATACATATTATACATTGTACATATGAAAGGGGAACCATACATATAAGAATTGTATAGTAATAATTTAATTCACTGAATGTTAAAACATTTAACATGTAACTTTGTACAGAGCTATTTGTAAGCAACGGGCGCGCTAGCTACTTGAATGAGAATTCCTGAAACTCATAACGACCGTGCCTGGCACAGAGTGGTACGACGCTACATGATAGCGCTGAAGCGCAAGGTTCTGAAACCTCATATTTTTATACATGCTTGGGTAACGCGGCCTGGGGGCCAATGGGAAGCATCGTTACATTTTCAAACGTAGAGGACGCCGTGGGTAAGCCGCCCTATATAAGACCAGGTTTTGCCGAAGGGCCACTCTTACTTATTACCAGTTCAGCGCAACAAGAAGTCACGCCAACGCAAGGTGCTACAGATACACGTGCATATACAGGTGCATATACGGGTGGGGATGCGTGTGAAGATAGATAGGCTCCTGATAAATACTCAAGTGGTGGGATAAAGTAAATGGGAAAAGCTAGCCGCCCATATCTATTTGAACAAGGAAATAAACATCAGTTATAAAGGGAAAACTTGCAGTGTATTTTTAACTTGCCTCACCCACTAGAACCTGAGATTAAAGAAACTTAGCAATTAGGTAGGAATGGAATACTCAACTACCGACGAGCATCACTAGCCGAGGAAGAAGAACACTACAAGAGCACGCTGCAAGAGTCGACCAACCATTTCCCGCGACTATAATGCAGCTTAGCTGAGTGTTTTATAAGACATTTTTGTTTCGCATTACTTTTAAATAAACATTTGCCTATCGCTCTTTAATGTTTCCTCACAGTCTTTGCCTAAGTGCAACAATTATTAAATAACGTGGATTAGGTAGAGAAACAAATAGTTACAAGAAGGTGTACGATTTATTTACTCATTTTTGTCAAAAGGGCATATATTTTCACGCAACACTATAATTTGTTTTAGCAGAGATGCCCCGGCTGAATACTCTGTATAAATAATACATTTAATAGCATATTTTATCGAAAATATTTGAGATATTACTCATCTGAGTTGAACTATACCTTCTTTGGTGAATATCTCAAACGGTTGTGATTGGCAGATACGTTTACGTTTTAGAAATATCTCATTATTTAAACAGAAAATGCAATATTAAATGGCTATTAGAAAAGATAAACAAATGATTGTGATCCTTAAGTTTAGCCTGAGCTCTCAAATTTCAAGGATACTCGCCTTGGTCGTATTGCATTGTAGAGTGCTATACTGAGGTGATTACAATTATGTTATCCAGCTATTGTAAGATGTATAAGATATATACAGATATTGTAAGATGTGACTACGCACTTAAGTTATGTCGAATTGCAGAATCTAGATCCAGGAGTTTCTCTACTCTGTATTTGATGTAGGGTATAGTGAATTGTGATACTACAAAGTGAGCCAAAAGACTCCGATCCGCCTGCGCGGTGTTCTCCTGTCCGCGTCCTCGGCACTCGTTGCCGTCTGTCGCTATCATAGAAAGGCCCGGATGAAATCACACAACAGTTTTAAAACTACTTTTAAAGGCTTTACTTACCACTTTCCGGAAGGAGATGCTTAAACTGGCCACCGTCGTTGTCCATACATTTTTGGTACCTCTTTAGGAAACTATCCATCACTCGGCGTAGTTCACGTTGAGAAATTTCCTAGCGGATATTTTGTTTTAATTCTTCCAGGGTGTGTGTTTTAAGTTGCCCCGGAGGGGTTTTGAGTTTACGGTGATGTGATGTAGTTCAGTTATTACGAGTTATTTATTATTTTGTCCTGTACTTAGTCACCAAGTATATTATGGCTCAGTATATGTTTTCTATTGGATTTATTTATGATTCGTATATGTTAACTCGGTCAGCTCGCCAGGTGAAAGTACGTTTTGCAGAAATATTTCCAGGTGTAAAAGTTTCAGGCCGTACAACAATCCATGAGCTTTACAGTAAATTTCAGGCCACAGGAAGTGTTCAGGATAAGAAATCTAACAGACGGCGTACGGTTCTTACAGAAGAAACATTAGACGACATCGGTCATCGTTTGGAAAATTCCTCCCAAAAATTCCATGATGGATAGTCTCCTAAAGAGGTACCAAAAATGTATGGACAACGACGGTGGCCAGTTTAAGCATCTCCTTCCGGAAAGTGGTAAGTAAAGCCTTTAAAAGTAGTTTTAAAACTGTTGTGTGATTTCATCCGGGCCTTTCTATGATAGCGACAGACGGCAACGAGTGCCGAGGACGCGGACAGGAGAACACCGCGCAGGCGGATCGGAGTCTTTTGGCTCAACCTTATGTTTGCAATGGAAACGTATATCTATGCTAGGGAAGCTGCAAGTAAAAGCTAGTGTAAGGATAAAATAATTATAGCGTTGGCCTACCTACGTACGTTTTCATTTTTGTATCTTTGAATTTAAATTATCTAATTGGACTTTGCTCTCCAATTACATCTTTTAAAATATGTACTTATAAGCCGAAAATTGAGCATTTACAACGGGATAGTCTTGCGATAAAAGGGTACCTTCCTCCCTGTGACCTTCATATTTTGTTATGCAGGACTGCACGTTCATTTTTATGTGCAAAGCAGAGAGGCGGTTGACTATAGACAGCGCTGATAAAAAAAAGAGCAAGCTGGCTAGTAGAAACAATCGATTCCCGCAACGCACTCCAGTGTAAATGGTAGCCTACGTGCAAGGTTACATTACTGAGGATATGCACTAAAACCATTTGGTTTTATTGGATCTTTCATTTCGTAAAAACGAATTCGCATATCGACGCCGCATTTGACGATCTATTCCAAGCTGTGTGGCTGCATTTCGATTAGTGTATCGTTTACGTGAACAATTTTAGAACTAGAACTTTCACTTATCAGTCAGAGAAATAAGCGTGTATATAACCGCTAGAAAGTCCAAAAGTATACTTTCTAATCGAGGCTATACATTGAGAAAGGATGAGAAACTGCACATGAATGTAAGAGGAATGGATGCGGTAACGAAATTTGGTCATTTAGGAGTAGGTCTATGTTCTAACACAAGTTGGAATGAGCAGCAAAATAATGGTAACAAAAACCAAAGACTCACGATTTTCATAAGAGCTTGCTTAATAAAAATACCAGAAACAAGAATAAATTAGCTCGAAAGAATTTACACAGTTACAGTTAAGACCAAAAAGTTACATGGAGTAGAAATGTGGGGTGTGGATATTGCACAGAATGATGGTGATAAAATCAACAGAACCTTCTTGAAACACATTTTAGATTTTTCAACAGCATCACCAAATGGTGTAGTACAAATTGGAAAGATATACACCAAACGCAGGATGATATCGTTAAGGAGAGTTCCTGTATTGAAGGGAAGTGGAAGTGGAAAGGGTCATTATTTCTTAAAATGTAGGAAATTAGTATGGATAATGTATGGATTAATAGCAAATATCAAAACAAAGGTTTTTGGAAAGATGAAAGCTTAAGACTGAAAGATACTAACAGATAAGAAATATCTGGTTGTCCATGAGGCTTTATGAAGAAATAGAAGCAGTATAGGGCAGGGAAAAGAATATAGAACTTTTTTATAAAATACGTTGAGAAGGATATCCAAGGGACCGGAGTTATACATAAAAAAGATTACAGGATGACGATGATGATGATGATGATAATAATAATAATAATAATAATAATAATAATAATACTATAGGAAAGTTTGCAATATGTGGAGAAACGAATAGGAATTTCATTGTACATTATACTTAACTAAAGAAATAATTGGAGAGAACAGGCAAGGCCAGAAAAGAAAAACGAAAAAAGAAACTACTTGGAGAAATATTAATAAGAAATGCTTTGTATTGTAAAAGAAACAAATACACATCTTCCGACAGTGCCAGGAAGAAATTGCCAATAATGTTTATAACGAATTTAAAAGAAAACCTTTTAGTATGCTAAATAATTAATTATAGAATAAAATCAGGATCGTAATTTAAAAACCTGATGATCACTTCTACGTGACCACCCTAAGACCTCTCAAAATAAATAAATAAAGAAATAAATAAATAAGAGCAGACTCCGAAACGAATATTTGTCCAAGTCCAAATCGTTTCTGCGGCCGGTTCACAATGGTGTCTCAGGACGCGCGCTTTTAGCTTCCTTCTATTGTCACCTTTCATATTGAGTCCCAGCTACTGAATATGTGCTGACAGGAGAGCGGTTATAAGCAGGTACGTAGCAATGAGACATACCGAGTTTCGTATTCGGAGTATATTCATTGGATTTAAAGGTATTTATACTCACACATAAACCTAAAACACTCTCCTTTTCGTTTCCAAATTAAATAAGAAATAAGTAAATACTATAATCCTGAATGAGAAAGCAAACATAAATATAAACTAACTTAATATCAGGTGTGTAAACCCTCTCTGCTTCTATTACTGCCCTCATTCTACGAGGCATGTATGATATCGAATGCCAAGTCAAATTTTCAGGCGAGGATACTTCCTCCCAAGCCTCCTGTATTTTATCCCCAAAAAACCTCTTTTGTCTTGCGTTCACTTGAAGGTCCAGAAACTTCTTCACCTCTAACCACACATTTTCGATAGGATTCAAATCTGGTGAGCATGGAAGCCACTCAATCACTATGTTATCTTGGCTTTGAGAGAACAGTTTGAAACCTGTTGACTTGTGTGGACAGGATAGTTGTCCTGCTGGAATTCAATCATTCCATCAGGATCTCTAGTCCTTACAGAAGGAACCATGACGTTTTCGAGGATATCTTCATACGGCTGGTTATTTAATGTGACATCAAGCTGCCACAGCACACCTAGGCCATCTCGTGACATCCAACCCCAACACGATACAGATACGCGAACTTGGCGATCCATTTATGCCACTATTCTGCGTTCCTCTGGGGCGGCAGATAATTACTTTACCCCCATTTGGAGATGAATATGTCAAACTATTTCAGTTATGGTCGACATTTTGTTCTGCAAATACGAAGCGATATAATCTTTGATCGTCTGTAAGACGCTGCTTCTTAGCTGCCGATCGAGTAAACAGCCCTCCTGTAGTCAAACGATGCGAGGCTGTTCAGTTCGACTGAGGGAAATGAGATTTTTTTTAATTGTAGACACATGCTAGAAGGGATTACTGTCTGCCTCGTTTAGAAGTGCAGTTAAAATTAAATTGAGTTTTATTTATAGACGCTCTTTAACTACGTTGGTCCTTAGCGTCGCATTCTATATTGGGCGTGAAAGACCTAATTTTGCTCAGAGGCCTCTTTATCAGGCTTGAGGTTCCTTTACATGCCATAAATCTACGGCACGGGACCACCGGCTTTACTTCCCTTCGGAAGCAAGCCATGTTAAGGATTTTTATGCCCCAAAAAATCCATCGCCCTCCGCCGGGCTTGAACCCGCGAACTCGGGAACTAGAGGCTAGCATGGTAACCACTACATGGCGGAGGACGGCTAGAAGTGCAGTGTCCTAGTGAGGAGTGAACAAACGTTTTTGATTTGAACCAAGTCAACGACGAACAATCTCTTCCCCGGATAACTGCAACCAACGTATCTGTGGATATAGGAGGTTCAAGTGTTCTTGCAGTCTGAGACAGAGTATCCAGCAATGTTCACTAACGTAACGAGAGATCTTCTTGTAGCTTCGTCTTTATGTGTGCGCTCAAACATAGCAAAAGTCAGTATGATTGCTAGCATATCATGCAGAGCTGCAAGGCTATGAGGTGCGCGCCCATGATCACGTCAGCGCCATTCATAACTGAAGAATGAGACAGAGAGCTTGCAAATCCAATATTAAGTGAATTAAATATTTGGTTCAGTTTTTCGACTTAGAGTTGTTACTAATATGGCATTTATCTTGAAAGCGAAAAGAGTAATTTGTTTGTATCTTTATACATAAATATTTCAAAATTAATAGATATGTAATGCATGGAAAATATGCGACATTGCCATATATTTAACAAATTAAAATTTAAACAATAAAAAGCACACACCAAAGAATGTAATTGTTGCAAATATAAGACATGCGTTTCGCCGCTCAGCTAACATACACACAACCAAATTGAAAGACATCTTCCAACATATCGCAAAGCTTTGAAATGAATGCAGGGGATATTAAATCGTGTATTGTGAACGCAACGTCAGCGTATGCTTCTGACGTTTTCAGAATCGAACTCCCTCTCTGGTTGTTGCTCATTTATTTAGGCTGTACATTGGGACCACAAAAATATTCAAGCAAATCAAGGAAGAATTATATTTAGAGGGGATTTTAAGTTTGTTAGCAAAGATTTAATTTACTCAAATTATCTATTTGCGCTATTGGTGTGAGAAATTTGTCTTCTCTTCACTGTCTACGCCAACATATAGGTATAAAAACATCATCAATTAGTATAATCCAATCTATTTACTTAAAAGAGCATCAATTCAATCTTTCTTTACTTAATTATATCAACATTATCTTATGATTCTAGAGTTCAACAGTCTTGGGATTTTCAGGGAGTAAATAGCTCCTTAAAACCACGAATATATTGGACGTTCATTTATTCAGCGCTTGTAACATAAGCAAAACCTAAAGCTTCAGGCAGTACCTTTGAGATACATTTCTTGTTTTTAATAAATTATCTTTGTAATTCGAGCATTATCGTACCCAACATGGGCATGTTCAATGAATAATAATGATAATGAATATTACAATGAACATGACGGTGCTAGAAAACGTGTAAATGTGGGGCAGGGCTCAGTAGCATGCAAATGTAATGTGATTTTATTACAAGATAACATTATTTGACAGCAACGACGGGAAAGTCTAGCGAAACAAGAGCATATCTGTCATCTTACAATTAGTCCAATTTTAGACATTCTGTGCACCATGCGAACTGTATGTTGCAGATTCAGGAAATTCGTTGGTGAAAGAACAGTACAAAAAAAAAGCGGCGAGAAGGCATAAACCAGGAAAACAAAACAGGGACACTATTAACTTAGACCTATTCTACCGTCATACAGAAAAACAAACTAACAAAACAAAACTAAATTCAGTTACCTTCAAAACTAAGTTGAGGTGATTTTCTGAGTTAAAAAACTGGTGCATCCTAAGTCAAAATTGCTCAATTTTGCTATAACTTCACTCCTTAAGTCTGACACCTCACTGACACTTAAAAGCATTAATTTATTAAAGCAAGTGACAATATAACCAAGGTTTCCTATTAAATAGCCCATATCGTAGTAATATCCTGAAGCTGTACATTAGCAAAATATTATCTCTTTCTACATTTCTTAAACCAGAGTTTTTAAACTTGGTAGATCAGTTCCTCTTTAAATGTTAATTGTTACCTCAAGCCCCACATTTCTAATAAGTAATTCATAAAACTATATCACTTATCTACTACGTACATATAGTAAGTAGATAAAGTATTGTATTCCACCCAAAAATTCTATGTCAAGAGTTCACAGAAAATACGTTTTGAGGCCCTTCGAACCCAAAATGTATATTTAGAAAACGGTGTGCGCGCCTGTGAATAGTGTAACTCAGAAACGAAAAATTCCATAAATGCCAAACTTGTTTAAGTTCAGTATCTTCCTAAGATGCAACATTAATATTTTTAAAAAAATTCTTCCACACTAAAATATCCTTTCATGGAATTTTTCGTTCTTTTTTATTTTCTCATAAATGGCTATAACGATTCTGATTAAAATGCCACATGTTTAAAATATTTGCATGAAAGATAAATGTATATCTTGAATTTTCTGGGAACAGCCTGTGAAATCCTCTTATTTTGATGACATTCGTAGATAAACATCTTACACACAAAAACTATAGATCTCTTGAGAAGGTTGAATGCCTCACTGTTGGAAAGCCAATTTGAAGAAGTTGTATTATATTTCCACTGTTGGGGAGCAAAACTTGATGAAGTAACGGCCCCACGTATGGTACAAAGTTTCCGGTGGCCTTCGCCCCAACGTCTAGGAATCAACTTTGTATTTTAATGGAATTAATTGTTCTTTCACACAAGCCGTGTGTTGGACAGGGTTGGAAAGGTAGAATCAGATGACTGAAAAATGCAATGCCATAGCCGGGATTTGAACCGGGAGATCCGTGGTTCAAACCGGCTATGGCATTGAATTTTTCAGTCATCTGATTCTACCTTTGTATTTTAATGTTTCTTTAAATATTATATATATTTATGTTTGCCTCGGCTGCGTCAGTATTAATTTGCAGAAACACGTATCTCTTAGCAGGGGGTGATGCGGCTATAGAATGTAGGCTTATACAAATTATAACTTTTACTTCACTCCTTTTATTAATCCTTCACACCATTAAATAACACTTCACTGATATAGAGAGCTGTGAGATTATTTATTAATTACTTGCACTTTTTAATACGTAAACCTTATAAAATTCTCGCCGTAATGAATTTTCGCCTCACACTGAATATGTACCGAGCGAATGAACTGGTACGCTGCCGTCTAGCGTCTGTTTGAGTACGCTGTCTAGTAGCGTTTGCTTCTACCGCTTATATTCGTACATGTTCTATATTTCAAGTCTCTGATTGGCTAATTTTACTCCAATAGAATACTTTTATTTAACTTAAAGCTAGTTTTTGATTGGCTGTTTTCAAACTGTTTTAAATATTACATTATTGTTCCAAGAATTACTAGTAGCATTATTAAACTTTCAAATTCATTATTGCCTCAAGGTTACCTCATTGTTAGCAACTTTCGGCTTCTATTCTGACAGCTCCTACATTGTTAAATTACTTAATACATTGATATAACATTATTATACACGTACACAATAATATAAACATAATACAATGACTGTAACATACATTTTATATATTATACGTATTGCTTTAAGCCTGGCTGTTACTATATTTTTATGTTATATAATTAGACAGAAATCATTTTAGTGTTAAAAATACTGCCTCACTCTTAAAGCACACAGTTTATGGCAAACTTTTTTGTAGCGATAACCATTTCCAAGACATTCTTTGTTATTTGTTTGAATTTTCAAAATCTTAATGCTTTGCTCAACTGCAAATCCCTATTCGTTTTTTTCTGTCTTTTTTGTGGTTTATACAAACAAAGCAGAATTTTAAAGCCATCACATAGCGACCAGCTCTTAAAATATTTGACTAACGCTGTAGTTTACTCTAGATATTCTTCTTATATCTGCAACGAACTATGTAAATAAGTAATACTGGGTTATCAGAATTAACAAGAAGTAGGTAGAACAATAAGATTTTGTATAAATAGTGTAAAAGAGTGAGTGGAGAAATTCATGGAATATATTATATATATAGTATTTTGTTTTGCTATGAAACGTGTGTTTCTGTCCCAATAGGAAGTGGATTAAAGTAAGAATGATGGCAGATTACTACTTGACAATATATTGCATAAATTAATTAATAAGCGGAATTTCTTTCATTTAATACGTTTACACTTCTATAAAATACATAATTTCAATTTCAGAAACCCTTATTCTTCCACAATTATTTAAATTCTTTACGACTTCAATACATTGAATTAAATTACAATTATTACATACTTGCTTCCGGCTCTCACATTTCCGATATATTTCAAATTTAGAACACCAATAAGTCTATATTTCGCACGATCAATCTTTTTCGGTTAATAATTACTAAAGATAATTTTGAATAATTTAAACCAAAAGGAATTTAGAAACACTGTCCGCAATGCCTTCTGCCTAAACGTTGCCCAGTTTTCCTCGTGAAATTCCTCACCGTCGAAGAAAGACTAATTTCAGCTTCATCCACTGCACGGTGAGCAGAGCTGGAACTGAACTAGCGCCTGCGCAGTCGACGACCACATTCGCCGACGTACTACGTGCCCTTTCTTCTTGGTCTTGACGTCTCCTTTACAAAGCACCACCATACTGATTTCACTATTGTTCCCGTGGACGTCAACCTTCCTTTAGTGCAGCCCGTAGTCGCCTAGAGTAGATTTCTCCGGGGGAGGGTCAATTGGGCGCAGCTATAACATTCATTCCTTTGTCCAAAAGCCTATTTTTCCACTGTATTTTAACAAATACCTTCATTGCCTCTTCCAGGTTATACATATTTTCCTCTAGTTTCCAAGAGAAATTTATTTGATGATGTATATGCATTCTGTAACAAAGGGGTTGACGCACTGTACGAATTCTATTGCTGCCTGCCGTTAGAGTCACACGGTAGCTAATTCGGCGAGGTAAGAGAAGTTAAAACAAGAACAGCGAGTACTAATAGTTGGTCGCGAATGTTTTAATCTATCTCGAGGACGAAGTCTCTGGAAGATCGGCATATGTATCAATCAGTTTGTCAATCAGCTAACAAGGAGCTGTGAATCTCAATGTTAATCTCATCTCAGGTAGTAGAGCCATCAGTGATTGTTTTGCATATCAAGCAGCTGTTTTAGAGTGTTGCAGACGTAGGCTACAGTATGATATTTAGTAACAATTTCATAAACATATCCGGGTAACTGTGCTACGTGGAAGATTGAATAAACCGACAAAATCGTAAAATGTATCCTGGTAAATAGAGAATTTAGTTAATCCCACAAAAATTATAACATAACCTATAAGTCAGTATTCAAGATGGTATCCACAATGAGTAGGCAACAGTTTAACATCCTAGTATTAAACATTGCGTGGTTTATTTAATACATTTTAAAGCCAGCAAATGTAGAACACATAACCGAGAATTAAAGATGTTCATGCATATAAAACTACTGTAAGGCACATCTTCCTCTATTGAAATAAAATACATCCTTGTCTGCCCGTCTTTAATGTTGTTATAGTTATAATGCTGATACAACAGAACAAACATACACACACAAATACACAAAATTTATCCTTTCACTATTTTTCTCACTTGGCAGTGGATCCGAAGGAACTCTTAAAAGTAGACTAAAAACGTAGTGAATAATTTCACTTCTTTTTTCATATAATTTTACGGTTTACCAAAATACGCTTCCACGTTTTCCCCCTACTCATAAACTGGGCTGATTGAAGTTTCAATCCCTTTTATGGTAACTTCTGTCATCCATCCTACTCTTTAAATGCTCCATCCCACCCTCAGATTTTGGCCTAAAAATCTTAATCGCTCTTTGCAGAGCTATTTATCAGTTGCCCGCATTCTGCAAGCAGCGTTCTTAAGTTTCTTCACGCACTCCAATTTCCCTGAAATAGTGCCTCCCCATTCACAAATGTTTTCTTGAGTTTCATTTCATCCCATTGACGAGGAGAAGGAATTTATTTTTGAAATATACATGAAGAAGATCATCACTACCGCAAGCATAAAATACGTTTCAGGTTTCACATACTTGCCACCTTCTACTATCAAATACTCAGTTATATTCCCTCAAAAGGGATGCTGCATAATCACTTATGTGTCAGCTTCGTTCATAGTCGCTTCCTCAGGTAAGAGCAGTATGGAATTGAGCTTGGGAATGCAGGCTCTGTCGTACACTGACGTAAAAAATGTGTGCCCCTCCCCCAAGGATTCCTCCTTTAGGTATCCAACCTTTTATTCCACCTAGGCGGTATCAATTCTCTATGCGACTAGCCTGAAATATAATTCAGGTACGTAAAGACGAACCAATTCACGCTATTCAAATCGATGAGAAATGAAGAGGTGGTTAGAATGCCGCATCTACGAAAGAGTTGCACTACGATTGGTATACAAAGAAAGGCTAAACCAATACGACAAAATTAATTCAGTCTAGTATAGGAAGGGGTGAAAAACTATATTAGCGTTTTCATCAGCGACACGAAGAGGTGAAAAATATTGCTGGTATCAAGGCCATGAGGTAACCATGGAAATACAAGATTTAAATGCGTTAATAAAACAAAAAGAAAACATTTCTTAAACTTCGTCTTTATTTCAAAGTTTTTATTCTATTATGTTTTATTTTTGCTCCAAAATCCACCGATCTTGCCCTAACTGTAATTCGCTAGTGAGAATATAGAGAGCTATCCTATAATGTAACCCTTCGACAGACTGGCCATATTTTGGAAGGCAAAGTACTCTGCCAATATCCAGTTAGAACTATACCAAGGAAAAGAGATCACGATGACAGCGGGTGGGGTTGGATTTGTCAGTACTAACATAAGCTGCGTTCCATTGTGGGCCACTTTTTATGGACGTCAGTATGCGTGTGGGGATGTGTTTGGTTTCAATTAACTTTGCTTTGGGAAGCCGACGGATGATAGTCACTTTTTGAAGCCGTATCCTTTGCTTCAATAGCTGCTGCTGATTCTGTTGCCGGGTGTTACAGTGGTAACTATGAGGTCTTTCTCTCAGGGTATTGTGGGGGTATTTCGAAAGGATGACACGCGTTTAAACTGACTAAGAAATTTAATGTGATTAATACTTTAGCTCTTGAAGTGAGTTGCCGACCGTTTGAACATAAAAAATGAAATTGATTATGAAACGTAGCACTCGAAACCATAACAGCTGATTTATTATATCTGCTAACATCCGGAGTTTAAATTTTACGGTTTGAAATATTTCTTTCTGCAATAAAAGAAACTAGAAGCGTAACTTGCCGTGAGTCGCTAAAATGCTTACCTGCAAAACCCCTTGCAATGGCCGCTAAATCTACTCATACAAGCGCGTCACTGAACGCTTAAAATAACACACCAGTACTAAACAGATTAAGTGACTAATTCTCAAGAGAGATTGTTACAAATATGTGCACGAACGAGTCTCTGATTAGACTGCACGCCCTTACATTAACTTAAGCTCCGTCTACACATCACTACACCTACCAAGGTTAATTCTCGCGCGGGGCCAATGTTAAATTTCTACGTATGCGTCTGTTACCTTGTTGCTATGGGGTACCTCCCGAATCTCAGAAATTCGTTCCCTTTCTCAGAATTTCTGTCTACGCGATCTGCAAACCTACTTAACTTATAACCTTAATTGAATTCCAGGAAACTTTACACTATAGCGTTCGCTACTCAGCTATTACTAATGCCTGCTCGCAAACCTTTTTAATTCAGCTTTATTACATTATACCTTAATTTAATATACGGAAATTATTTATTGTAATCATACTTGCAAGGCCGTTATTCGTCATCGCCATAACTACAAGATGCTTAGGGTTTAAGGGGAGAGATGAGGGCACCGCAAGATATCTATGAACGCATTTTAAATTAAAGAACCCATACGGCAGAAGTGTAAAATGGCTAGATTTAGTACAGAGTTCAGAAATCCTCTATACCATATTCAAATATGTAGAGATAGGAGAAACTATTTTGTATATTCTCTTTGCAGTTTTATACTACATGACACGAGCTTCAGCTGTCTGCAGATATTCCAATTCGGGGGAAGGGGGTGTTGGGACACTTAGAGCACGTTCAGTATTTGTTTACTTCTAAGCTACGTCACAGAGAAGTGAAAAATGTTTTCCCTGATGAAAAACGGCATTTTTAACTTCTCTCCCTTTTCCCCTTTCTCTCTGTTATATTACGTCCGTGTAACAGGGAGTGTTTGCTAAGATATATTGAAGTGCATTAATACTGCAGACATTGATGAATGCCTTTGGATCCTTTATCCGGGAAACAAACAAGGATCTTAAAGCATAAGCAACCGATTCTTCGTATCAGAAACTTTTAAAGCGTATCACGGTATAGATTACTGTTTTATGTGTACATAAAACATAGATTATAACAAGGACCGAGGAAAGTTATGAAATTGTACTAGGAGCTCCAGGATCGATCCACACAGCAAACGTATTTGCGTTAATCTAAAAGTAAGTTTGACACAAACACAGTTCTTAAGTCTCTCTTCGGGTGCAACTTCGCTTAAATAATTACTCGAATTTCAAATTACTGTTTGGGCTTCAAAAAACATGAATGACCTGCTGAAACTTTGAAAAAACTAAAGGTTTTACTAAAGTACGCTAAACTTTACTGCAAAGAAACATATTTTAAAACAAGTTCTAAGTGATTTATAACTCCAAATAAATCCAAAACGTCTGTGTTGACCAATACTGGCGCATTACACAGCAACCATTTCTAAACTAACTTATTTTTGAGACCTTTACTTCAACGTAGCGATATGTTGAGACCTTTTAAACAGGAGAAATGTCATCAACAATCATGATACCAACTTCAGCACCGAAATGAAAACGGATTTTCCTAAGCAGCCTTTAGTAAGTAGCATTCAGTACTCTGAAAACAAGTAACTCCCACTTGGGTGCCCTTACATGCAGGTATTAAAGGAATGAAAATGGCTGACACAGTTGCAAAGGAAGCCGCCCGAAATCTTACAGAGACCATGGAATAACTCCAACACACCATGCTGCCATTAGCTATATGTAAAAAACTACTTATTTAAATACGGAAGAAGATGTGGTCAACAACTCTCAGCAAACTGCTAGATCCACCAATTTCCTTGAACCAATCCGAAAAATTGAACGTCGAGAGCAAATAGTAATTACTCGTTTCAAAATTGTCACTCTAAAAACACACACTCATTCATCCTTAATAAAGAACCACCACCAAAACGTGAGACCTTCAATGCAACGCTTACTGCGTGACACATCCTGCTGCAATGTCCAAAATACACGAGATGGAGGCTTCGGCTGGCTTCAGTGACCTACCAAGTGCTCTAAGTAACCACCACAACGAAAAGAGCTTTGATGTTTATAAGAAAATGTAAAATCTTTGAATTATTGTAAACCGTAAATGTCACCATTTTGTAACTTACTATAATGTTCTCTATCGTATAAAGTTAAAAGGTCGCGATATGACCATGCTGTTAAAGCGATCCAAAATAAATCAAATTTAAAAAAAACACAAGATTTTGCCTCTTTATGCGACGGAATATGTGCTTACTTTCGACCTGATATTCTAAATTGATTTTGACAACGAAAACAACAACATATTGTTCATACAAGCAAACTTATTTCCCTCGATTATATTTAAATAACTACGAGATGTAGTACTAAAGATTTAAATTTTTGCTTTATGCCTACGCATTGTTTCTCACTGTGAAATTCTTTATTACTTACATAATTTAGGGGTGGTTTAATAAGTTATGTAACTATTTCCACATGCCAAAGTAATGTTTAGGTAATAAAGCTTTGTGTTGATAAATTATCTAAAGCGTGTTCTTCCAGGAAATAAATAGATTCGCAGTTTAAAAGAAACGCTCAAAGGGAATAGAGGAGAGAAAAATGGGAGAGTTGTAGTTAACCAGCATTTACAGAAATGCTATTGGAAGTATTACTTAGTGTTTCTTTTCTAACTTCTCAATTGTTTTATATATCCTTTTATAAATCATATGATCACATAGAGGCTGTTGTTCTTCTCTTTGTCAGGATGGGATTGTGAGGGAGAAGGGAAGAGAAGAGAAGAGAAGAGAAGATGCACATTTAAAAAGTACTATGGCTTTTTTAAGTGTTAAATTTAAATTGAGTTTTATTTATGGACGCTCTTTAACTGCTGTGGTCCTTAGCATCGCATTCTATACTAGGCGTGAAAGACCGGAAATTTTGCTCAGAGGCCTCTTATCAGGCTTGAGGTTCTTTTACGTGCCGTAAATCTACTACACGGGACCACCGGCTTTACTTTCCTTCCGAAGGAAGCCATGCTATGGATTATTGTTTTTAAGTGTTAACGTCCCTTTTAACAACTGATACCTCTAGAGACAATGAATAAATTGAGAGAAGTTAGGTTCAAATGAAGCTTGGGGTTGATGGAGCTGAGTCTTGACTAAAAGGATAAGAGGAACCCCGAAAAACAGTTATCCAGGCAATTCACCTAAACTGGATAACCCTCGATAAATACACCGGTGTTTCTTTGCTACCGTATTCAGAGAGCTTTACCAGTGGCGTGCTGGAAACACAGCTTCTGTTAGCTTAACCTGCATTGTAACGACATCAGTATATAATGCAAGAAAGCCAATTGTCGCTTCACTGCGCCCAGTCGGTTTTCCATATGGAATTACTTTTTTATTGTGTGGAAAAGGACATTATGTAGTTGAACCGATTCAAACAGTATTTGATAGCGTGTGTCTGACATAGGAGATGCATTTTAACGCTCGATTTAAAGCCCAGCACTTCAGCACACCTTTCAATCGTGCGCACTATTTCGACACCCGGTGTTATCTCGTTCCCCTCTATGACCATTATGTGGACGTAAATAGGCTAGTAATGTCGTCACCCATTGTAATCTCGGGACTATCTCATTGGCATCTTTTATTTCAAAATACCGGGTCAGAGGAATTAAAGTGGGGGTAGGGTGCGGGTTCAACATAAATTGTCCGGAAATTCGTGCACAAACTCTCCCGAATTGTATTCTATGAACAAGTTGAATACAAACCTATTAGAGGAGCCATCTTCAGTAAAATGGTTGTTGATAGTTCTTCAGTATTTTAATTTAGCTTGACGAAAAATGTTTCTATTATAATAATGTCCAGACCGCATGTCAGGAAATTTGTCCTGGCACAACAAAACTAATTTAAAAGCGGAATTAAATTACCACAACGAAATCATCAGCTTTCCAACTTTTATTTGCTAATATAATTACAATGGGAGAAAGAATACCATTTCTGCCTCTTTTACTACGCAATAATGAATCATCACGGCGGTGACTAATCTGTTGAATTAATAATTTTTATTCCAAGCAGAACCGGATATTAAACTACATTGCTAGCAACAGCTGAACATTTGAGGTTATAACAACAGAGGTGCCACCAACGCAGGGAAATGGATGGTATCTCACTGAGATGGGAATAAACTGAACTTAGGAGAACAAATCACCACATGTTAGTTTTTGAACAGCCAACTATTGACTATGAGAATAATTCGATGGTTACTAGTCAATCGGGTAACTATGAGCTGGTTGATGACAATTTCATATAATTATCTACTAAACGTATTATTTCTCACCCACAAGCGGAAAAAGTTAATCAATCAATATGTTACACCTTTAAACTAAGTGGTTCCTATCTTCTGCTGATGGTTATACCAAGGGCCGGATAGTCTTCCTAAGGCGCCAACTTGCATTTGTTCCCACCGTCACAAACCACCCTTTGTTGAGCAACTTAAACTCCAGTCGAAAAGCTGGAACTGATACACAGGTAGAAACTTAACGGGGCGAAGGTGGGCGCCATTTGTTTAAGTTTTCGCAACTATAACATGATCAGCGCTACCCCTAACTTAATTTCTTGCCTTTCTGTCTCATTTGGCGTAGAATACCACCCTGGAAAATTAATACGCAAAAATGGATCCTATATGTTTTTGAGAATCTGATAAGTAGATGCAATTAAGGTCTGAAACATTTTCACCGTTTTTGCTCCTGTGACGAAGGAATTATGAAGACAAATTCGTGTACACTAACACAAAAACAAAACAGGTATGGGAGAAAAAGCCCTTTGAAGTGATAAAGCAGGTGGTGTCAACGGTGCCAAAATGGTAGAGCCCTGAATTTTCCATTAGGTGCATATACTTGAGCAGCTTCTGTCACTGTTAAGAATGAAACATACTCATAATCCAGAACTCGCAGCTATGCTTGCGTTATCGTGTTGTTTACTGATCTTTATTTCTTGTTACTTTACCTTCCCCTTGCTTTAAGTTTCTCCCTCCTTAGCTTTGTGTGTTAAAATATCGTTTCAAGAATTATTGAAAATAATCCTTTTCTGCATGTGATATAGAAATCATGATTAAAACAGAATAGTTTACTAAATATTATATATTTTATTCTTCATTAAATTTAACGGGAATAGAAAAATAGTATGAATCATAAAGAATAGCTCTAGTTTACAAGATATATGGACTTTTTAAGTAATAGCTTATTGTAACAAATGAGAACACAATTACTGCGAAACATGCTTTATTTATCACTTAAGCACTTAACATAGTACACTTGAGCCACTTTTGGTACACTCAGAACACAACACAACTGATCCGTCGAATCAAATCACAACTGCTGAGTCATAACTGCACTGTCCACATTTCACTTTGTCACATCTTCTAACAGAACTCAACTGCCTGTTGAACATTCCCGTTATATACGTCCCGAATACAAACCGGAAATTTCTAGAAGAGGAACCTACGAGAACATGCCAAAACGATTCTTCCAGAATAGGTAAGCGGCACATAATGAGCTATTATTCCTCACTGCCTATTGTTCTTTTGTTTCTGCACTCGCTATTGTTCCGACGGCCGGTCGAAGCGCTGCCGGGAAGCGCTTACCGGTGGCCCGCAGGTAGCTCCGCGCACGGCCACATTATTCGAACCGAAAGATTTCATTTATTTTTATTTAAAGGGTTTAATTTATTTTATAGAACACACACACACTCTTTCTTTTCCTTCTTTTCTTTACGCTTAGTCCTCAAACTTTCATAACAAAGTATAAATGTGGGAATACAATAATATGCAAATGAGTTCGGGGATCTAAAACCATAAACCAGCCCTAACATTCATGCTAATGATTGAGGAAGAATCCGAATATGAATCTCGCCAGGCAGTTTGACCCAACCGTAATTCTAAACCGGGCCAGCAGATTGGGAGGATAAAACATTATGCCTTATACACGTTCAGAGCAACATATTTCCATGGTGACCATAAAAAGAATTGATCAAGCAATTGGATTGTGTACCCCATAAAATGAAATCCCGATACAACCCTTGAAATATTCTTATTTAAATCTTGCAAAATGGAATAAGATTTGTGAGAACAATTATAATGCTTAATAATTCCTGTAACATTTCTTCACAAACCTCAATAATAAGCCAGTTGTTTATAATTTGAGATAGATTTATCTTTACGTTATTAGCACCTCGCTTTGAGATAGTTACAGCCACACGTATGATACAAAGTTTCCGGTGGCCTTCGCCCCACGTTCACTTTTCCGGTGGCCTTCGTCCCAACGTTTAAAAATCAACTTTGTATTTTTAATGTTTATTTAATATTTTATATATGTATGCCTCAGCTGCGTCAGTAGTAATTTGCAGAAACGCGTATCTCTTAGCAGGGGGAGTACGGCTAAAAAATGAAGGCTTACAAAAATTATAATTTTTACTTCACTCCTTTTATTAATCCTTCACACGATTAAATAACACTTCTCTGATGTATTCTACTGTAGAGCTTATTAATTGCACTTTTTAACACGTAAACTTTATATTATCCTCGCCGTAATGAATTTTCATGTCTCACATGGAATACGTACCGAGCGGACTGCTCGGGAACGCTGCCTTCTAGCATCTGGTTGAGAACGCTGTCTTGTAGCGTTTGCCGCCTGAATTTGAAATTTTTATCTATTTCAAGTCTCTGATTGGCTAACCCTACTCCAATAGAATACTTTTATTTAACTTAAAGCTAGTTTTTGATTGGCTATATTCAAGCTGTTTTAAATATTACATTATTGTTCCAAGAATTATTAGTAGCATTATTAAACTGTGTAATTCATTGTTGTCTCAAGGTTACCTCATTGTTAGCAACTTTCGGCTTCTACTCTCTCAGCTGCTGGATTGTTAAATTAAGTAATACATTCACATAACATTATTACACATGTACATAATAATATAAACATAATACAATGACTGTTATATACATTTTATATATTATATTATACACGCTTTAAGGCGGGCTGTTATTATATTTTATATTATATAATTAGACTGATATCATTTATGTGTTAAAAATACTGCCTCAAATTTTTGCCTTCTATTGCCCAATTACTTCCTCTTTTGAGGGAAGCGATCAAGATATAGTGGAATTCAGGGTAATTAAACTTTGATTGTAAAGTTCTCGAGTGAAAATACCTCAAGAGGAATGACACAAAATTCAAATAAAAACAATAAGATGAAATAAAAAGTAACCGCAATACGATTATCAAATAGTGTGAAAAATTTCACTACCCTAGCTACCGTATATCTGTGGCATAACCTCTGAGAATTAAATTTCCCTAAATATTCTAAAAACAAATAAAAGATTTCTTTCTGCTCGTAAGAGTGATAGGTGATAGGAGAACAAAACCTGTTTTGTGATGAATTGTATGTATCTAAAAATAGTTTAAACTTCAAAGCTCTAAATGCCCAATGGTATAAACATTTTGGCTGTATTTATTTCTGATGCACTTTCATTTGGTTGAATATATGAATATTCTGAACTTAGAGAACACAAAAGGAGAAATAAAAGCACACTGAAGCGGTGCCCATGAAACAGTGAATTCTTCAGTTCTCGTGCCCTACTACCAACATTACAAGAATGAATTTCCACTGCGAATGAAACTACGCTCTTGCAACTACTGTTTCTCTTTCTCTGTGCAAGCGGATACTTTATACATTTCTTTCTGAATTCGCTCAACATATCTCTGATGCTGAGCCAGAGAATTGGGTGCATTAAAGAAAATCAGGCAAAGAAGAAACAGCTATACATATGTGTGTATGCATATATATATATATATATATATATTAAAGAAACGGCGCGCATCCTGGTATTACAGTTAAAGAGGAAATGTGAATTACTTGATAAAATGAAAACGTCAACCAAACAGATAAATGCCCATGGAAGCGATATTAATCTGAGTTAAAGCTGCGCTGAAGACAAATAAAGCAGAAGTAATGAAATTGGGTGGAATGAAGTTGAGCAAATTATATGAAATTAGGGAAGGAGAACTACAGACTTCTGTAAGCAGCAGCCCAGGTATCGACTGCAGGCTGCTGTGTTCCAGGTTTGAGTCGCTCGCGGTGTCATAATGAAAAATCTGATGTGCTACACTCACATGACTTTCTCTACTCTTGTACAAACTATTTTTAAAAACGCTTATTCTTCATATGCTTGATGTTAATCGAGATTTCGAGACGTTAATCTTATTGCTAATTTTCTTGTAGATGCAAGGGGAATTGGTAGGCTTTAAGCGATAGTCAAATATTTTAAGAGCTGTTGCTATGTCGAGTATTCCATTCTCTTTGCATTACCAGGAAATAAAAAAGAATAACGAGTTCCCATTTGAGAAAAAGTATAAGTATTGGAAAATTTAGGGAATAACAAGCAATACCTCGAAAATGGTTCACTCAGCAAACAAAAAATGTTTATGACATAAATTGTGTATTTTAACGTGATCTACATTTTTTGTATAGTAAAATTTTGTCTTTCGTTTATGGTTTATCAGTTATGCAAAAGTCGTTCACAATGAAGAATACTTTCGAAACATTCCCAGAAAATTCAAGACATGCATTTTATTTGCCATAAAAATGTCTTAAACATATAATACTTTAATCAAAATCGTTAGAGCCATTTTTGAGAAAAATAAAATTTTCGAAAAATGTTCCATGTAAGGGGTAATCTGGGGTGGTGGGATTTTCTTGAAAATCTTCCTGTCGCATTTCTGGAAGATACTGAACCTAAATACCAAGTTTGGTGTTTATCCGACTGTTCGTATCTGAGTTATGCTGTTCAGAAACAGACAGAGAAACACACACACGGACATGTTTCCAAAAATGCTTTTTTTTTGGATTCAGGGGGCCTCAAAACATATATTTCCGGTGAAATCTCGGTATCGTAGTAGAGAAAGCAGAAAGGTGACGAATGAAGTGGCGTATTTTCACAAACAGCAACTGCATTAAGCTACTCTAAGAGCAAAGAAAACACCCTCGTTAAGTTACTCTAAGAGCAAAGAAAACATCCTAAGCGGAAGAAATTAGCTTTGCGCTGTTTTACCTTCAAATGGCTCTCGATGTGAAAGCTAGGCTGCATAGAAAAGACTATCAGGATAAGTTTAAAGAAGTTAAAATATTTACACTAAACATGACCTCAGAGCTTATATATACGGCTTTCCGGGGATTTTAATTCTATGCGCTTCTAGAAGTTTCACAAGGAATCTTGGATTGGCGATTAATCGTTTTTTCAGGAAAAACGTATGTAGTAAAGTTGGTAAAGTAAAATCAGACTGATAAATTCATGCCATAGCCGGATTCCTCAGTGATTCTGACTTTCCAATTTTTGCGTTGGTATACTGTGGTTTGTATTCTTATTTTGTTGGCCAACTGTTTCTCATTAATTGGTTTCCTATAAAACAGTTATTTGTTTGGCCGTACATGCACTCACTCTTGCCAATGCTTTGACTTTTGAAGTTTTGCGACAAGCTGTGGTCTGCGGTGCTACCGAAGGATTTCGTCAATTTGTGTGTCTCGTCACTGAGAACTATATTTCTATAATTTTCCTCCTGTTGGAAGTGAATTATTCCAATTCTACATATTTTACTGCTCTAAAACCTGTTTGCCGTTTTATGCTACGTTCTGAATGACTTACTTCCAAGTTAGTTCAAGTGCAATTTTCGGCAGTCACTTACGTTCAAAGCATGCGACAATGCCTTGCCTGGTGAAACGATAGTCCCCTTTCTTTCTGTTCATGATTATCGGGAAAGCTTTCCAAGCTGAAAAGAAGTACGAGGGGCACTATTTATATTTTGAGCCTAATAATTAAAACAAAGTAATTTCTGATTGAAAACTGCTTTATTGTTTTTCAAAATATTCTCCTTTATGATCAATACACTTTTGCATCCGTTTGAACCATTTGTCAAAGCATTTATTCCAGTCTTCTTGAGACACCTCCAAAACATGGTTTTTGAAGGCATCAACGGCTTCTTCTGCCAACGAATATCGTTGTCCACGCAATTTATTCTTGATGTCCGGGAACAAAAAGAATTCATTGGGTGCCAAATCAGGACTGTATGGCGGATGACCGAACAATTCGATTTTTTGACTCTTCAAATACTGTGTTGTTAGACGAGATGTGTGTGCACTCGCATTGTCTTGATGAAGAACGATCCTACGGTTCTTGTTGGTTTTCTTTACGTCACCGAAGACTTCCGGCAAACAAATGGTTGTGTACCATTCGGCAATAACCGTTTTACGTTCCTCCAAAGGCACTGTTGGCACATGGCCAGTTTTGCTGAAAAAGCAGGCGACTATTTGCTTCGAAGCGCTTCGAGTGCGAACAACTTTTGTTGGATTTGCTTCATCTTGAAACACCCATACAGTCGACTGCTGTTTACGTTCCGGCTGATACGCATAGATTCATGATTCGTCACCTGTTACAATCTTATATACTCTTTTGAGGCACCGCAATTGTATTTCTTGAGCATTTTTGTACGCCAATCGACACGAGCATCTTTTTGAGATTGCGTCAAATTATGTGGGATCCAACGAGAGCAAACCTTTTTCATGGCTAAATAATCATGTAATATTTTATATATACTGGTGGAACTAATGCCTAGGGTTGCCTCAATCTCACAATATGTCGCATGACGATCTTTCATTATTAGCTTTTGCACAGCATCAATGTTTTCTGACACAACAACCGATTTTGGACTACCTTCACGAACTTCATCATTGAGCGAACGGCGGCCACGATTAAATTCGTTATACCAGCGTTTCACAGTGGTAAAGGATGGAGCTTCGTCACCAAATGTGGAAGTTAGTTGATCGATGCACTCTTGTCTTAATAATCCACGTCGAAAGTCGTAATAAATCATTGCACGAACATTTTCACGAGTTAATTCCATGTTTTTGTTGAAACACAATTTTCAAGTTAGTGTAAACAAAACAAATGACGCTCTATTGACAAAATGTTTGACGTAGATTATGGTCAAAAATGTCAAACTTTCCGTTGGAAACGTCAGATGGCACCTACAACATTCAGGGTTGCCAAGGCTCAAAATATAAATAGTGCCCCTCGTATCTAGTTGGATTACTGCATTTTGCAACTAATACATTATTATATATTGCTAGTGCAATCTTTCATAGCTCATGTTGGCGCATCACAGTTTTATTTTAAAGCATTATTTTGAAACTGTTTTATTGTGATTATTCCATTTAAAAGCCTAATCTTGCATTACAACTTGAAAATATGAAAGTATGCTGGTCTGTTACAGTATTCTAGATTAACTTAATTCTAACTTAATTTAACTAGTTTGATGCGGGTAATGTTAAGGAAACCTTAAGACCTGGCGTCGCATCAGAAATCATCTTTTCATGTTTCGGCGTTTTTATCATACAGGCCTTTAAGAAATATCCTTCGTCGCAATTTCATTGCTAAAGAACAACCATTTTTAAAATTATTAATATGCAGATGGTCGATGCGCAGGTATTTGCTGAGTCGGCATTATATTAGTGTGCTGCGGGGAAGCTATATAGGGTGTAGGGCAGGAAAGGTTAATGACACAAATAACCGGTGACATCTTTCGTAGCACAGGGCAGTATCATTAGTATAACAGACAACTAATGGGAATAAATGACAGTGCACTTTTGAATCAAACACTACATAACAATATGGCCCTTCTGCAGAGAATTATAGAAATCAACGTGGCATACTTCGGGCTACTGTCACCAGAATGCAGACTTGTCAAAGCTCATGTAGGAGGATACTTGGCGCCGTTGGTTAGCTAATTTTTTCAGATTTTCAGATAGGAGTGGATGGGAGGTGGAGGACAATGATGACCCGGCCACACATTTACAGCCCTAGATAGTCAGTATAAAGCTGGTTTTACACCCGCACACTTATTTGCACTGACCTTCATAAATAATAATTCATACAAGTTAAGAATGCCTCTGTGGTCTGGTGGTTAGCATGCTAACCTCCAAATCCTGAGGTCCCGGGTTCAATTCCCATCTAGGATTATTCCCTATATTCCCTAGAGTCTGAGAGCATGATACAGAATTTGTGTGTATGTGAATTTAAAGACAACTCAAAAATGAACAGAAGCAGTAAACGAATAAACACCATTGCCATGAGCAATTGTTCCAAAGGCAAAACCGCTGATAATATGACCTAGGTGTTAAAGGCGACACATAAATGGAACAACAAAATAAATAATCCACCTTCTCCGCGTACCGTTTAGCAGAAATTTCTCCCGCAATAATTATAACTTTTCTTCGAGAATGCATTGGATTTTTCTCACTTGTACTCTCGTGTGATCATATTCCTCTTATTTGCATTCTTCACAGATTGTATTCACAGCTCTTATACCTTGGTGTTAGTACACTGCTTCCATAGCTACTTTCACTGGAACCAGACTAATTTGAGGGACTTGAATACCACTAAGAACCTAGCGCGAGGATAATACATCTCAGAATGTTTGTTAATTAATTTATCTAAGCATTCTCTGCCATCACCTGATTGATTACAGAGGCATGTTTGTTGCCTTTTTGCACTTCCGTCATCTTTGTTTTTGAACAGCTCATCTAAATAAAAATATACAAAATAAAATCTGATGTGTTACACTCACACTACCTTCTCTATTCTTGTACAAACTATTTTTACAAACTCTTATTCTCCATCTATTTCATATTAATCGAGATAAACATTTGCAGAAACGATCTTTTGACATGCAAAGAGAATTGCATTTTACATATAAGGACCAGTTCTAAAAATATTTGACTATCGCTTAAGGCGTATTATGTTCCCATTGTTTTGTATTTGCAAGGGCAATATAGAAATACAGTAGCCTTTGAGCATCGACATTAATCTTAATAGTTGATTGCTAGGTGCAGCACCATTCTCTTTGCCACAAATTAATACTCTTTGCATATCCAGGACAATAAAATGAATAACGAAATCCCATTTGAGAAAATAAGTATTGAAAAATTTAAGGGAATAACAAGCAATATCTCGAAAATGGTTCACTCAACAAAAAAAATGTATATGACATAAATTGTGTATTTTAACGCGATCTACATTTTTGGTGTAGTAAAATTTTGTCTATCTCTTATGGTTTACCAGTTATGCAAAAGTCGTTCACAATGATGAATACTTTTGGAGGCATTCCCAGAAAATTCAAGATATACATTTTATTTCTCATGAAAATATCTTAAACATATGTTATTTTAATTAAAATCGTTAGTGCCATTTTTGAGAAAATTAAAATTTTCGAAAAATGTTCTATATAAAGGGTACTCTGGGGTGGGGGGATTTTCTTGAAAACCTTCGTGTCGCATCTCTGGAAGATACTGAACCTAAATACCAAGTTTGGTGTTAATCCGATTGTTCGTTTCTGGGTTATGCTGTTCACAAACAGGCATACACACACAAACACGGACACGGACATGTTTCCAAAAATGATTTTTTTGGATTCAGGGTGTCTCAAAAGATGTATTTCCGGTGAAATCTCGGTATCGAATTTTTGGGTGGAATACAATACTTCTCTTAGTTACTATACGTACTAGAGAAAGTAATAATGAATTATTATTTGTCCAAAGTATGCTATATTTACTGATTTTGTTTACAGCAGCCTGTCTTTTAATTAGCATTTAACTTTTTGCGATTTAAAACTCATTGTATCCAGGAATGAAGAAAACGATGTAGTTTATTCTAATTCAAGTGTTATTGCTCTATAGAGAATTTTCGCCGCTGGTCTAGTATGCGTCAAAGATGTTTCAGGGGCGATAAACTAGTAAGCAGGAAACTATGTTCAACAGGAAATCTTGAAATAGCTGGAGAAGTGGCACCAGACATTCTGTCGTCAAACAATGTCCATCAAAAAACAGAACGGAGACCTTCAGTTTGTCCTTGCTGAAATATAGAGCAAGTTCACACGCGATGTGAGGGAGAGGAGAACTATGGGAGCAATAGACACTAAAACCCGGCTGCTATGTAACAGGCGAGCAGTAAGTATAGCAGAGCTGTCAACAAAATTCCAACATCCTTAGAGGAAGTTCCGCTTTCCCTCAGCCCGCTTATCAGCTTCCGCATACTTAGTCGCTTTCTGCCTTACGATACCTACCCTTAGGTCCAGTTAAGTCCTTGTTTTTACTACTGTCGATACCAACTTTCATATAAGTGTTACACTATCAGAATGACCGTTTAAAGATTTATTCATAAAAGACGATAATTAAGTTTATGTTACAAATTTACTACTTATTTGTGCACTACCTTGAAGCCTTTGATGGGTAGGGTATATGCCAATAACTTGACATCATATGAATATTATCTATATTAATATTATAAGTAGACAGAATTTCTATGTGTATGTAATGTAATCTCAAAAACCACTCAACCGATTTTGGTAAGTCTCACCATTGAAAAGTCCATTGTTTCTCAGAGAAATGGGACTATAAAACATATATATTCAACAAATAAATTACTAAAAGATTATAAATTTACAAACCTTGTATGTGAATACGAACACTTGGATTTTAAAAGAACATGATTGCGAAGAGGCAGAAAAATGATTACTGCACGGAATATGTATATAAAGTAAGACAAATGCCAAATATTTCATTCGAATCAGTATATAGGTATGTAGATCGTCACAATTTAGCAACTAAAACACAGCAAAACAAAGGGGAATTGATTCTGCTTTAACGCTATGGTAAAGGTAAAGGTGCATATTACAAAGAACTCCCTGGAACCGGGACAGAGAACCGTAAGTAAGCCCTAACAACTCTTTTTGCTTCCAACGTGACCCCTGGGAGAGAGGGATGAGGGGAAAGACCCGAAGGGTAACCAGATTCGGATGCTGACGGGTCAAAGCGTGGACGGTGTCCCTAACGTTTCCAGATATAACACATCCTTCGCCGCCCGCTCCCTGCCCACAAGCCACCAATCTCCTGCCCCCCCTCGAGGCGGAGCCCACACCTGAGTGGTCCCCGCAGCGACGCCAGGGAAGAAACCTTTACAGAGCGCATACCACCGACCAGCCGCAACCAACGCCTAGTCCTACAAACTCTGAAACAGATGACAAGGAAGATGATGGGTACAGGAAATGAGAGAGAGGAGAGTCGTGATAGAAGATGAACCACCCCATCACTCTCCTGTCGACTCGGGGAAA
This sequence comes from Deroplatys truncata, assembly GCA_030765065.1. Classification (NCBI taxonomy): domain Eukaryota; kingdom Metazoa; phylum Arthropoda; class Insecta; order Mantodea; family Mantidae; genus Deroplatys; species Deroplatys truncata. The sequence continues at coordinate 209,688,666 of CM060978.1, read as the reverse complement.
CTACGAAAAACCCATGGACCAGAGTAGGCGGTCACTGCTGATCGATCCGGGGACCGCCCGAATGCGGATCACAGACGTGGCCGCTTGAGCAATTCCGCTCGGTTGATTACGGTATGATATGCATGCGATAGCAATGCCAACATATTGTAGTAACCCGCAAGTAAGAAAGCTTTGCTTTGGTTTCTTCGTATGTTATAATAAATATCGTAGCAGGGAATGCTAAATAATTGTATAAGAGAGAAATTGTGTCCAATTAATATTAAAAATCAGTCAACTCATATTATATAATTAACAACCAAGAATATTATTTTATTTGATGGTCGCAGAACTGTCTTTTCCAAAGCGGTTAACTTGGTGGCCTGACCGTGAGGAATCCTCATACTCACTAGCTTCACTTCTATTTCGTCGTATAGGTATGAATAAACGGGTATAGAACGATATTTGTTCCACCGCCTAAAGGGTACTTACAAGCTATTCAGTATTTCTGGAACTTGAAGGACCGAGAGGAGGTTAAGGAAGTCAGACGTTCCACCAAAGTGAATACCAGGAGACTTTTCATTCGTTATTATGTATAGCCGGGGCGTATGAAATTATAAGTATTATAAGACGAAAGGGGCAAGAATTACCATAAAAATCTTCTGGATAATTGTACAGTAATGTCTAAAGAATAGAAGGGGAGCAGGTAAATGAAATTAAGTAAATCGTTATTCAAATTTAAAAAATCTCATGACTTTCTCTACTCTTGTACAAACTCTTTTACAAACGCTTATTCTCCATATGCTTCATGTTAATCATATTGCTAATTTTCTATTATATGCAAGGGGAATTGGTAGGCTTTAAGCGATAGTCAATATTTTAAGAGCTGGTTGCGATGTGGAGGTGGTATTCCATTCTCTTTGCATTACCAGGACAAAAAAAATGAATAACGAATTCCCATTTGAGTAAAAGTATTGCAAAATTTAAGGGAATAACAAGAAATATCTCGAAAATGGCTCACTTAACAAAAAAAAAGTATAAAACATAAATTGTGTATTAACGCGTTCTACATTTTTTGTGTAATAAATTTTGTCTATCTCTTATGGTTTACCAGTTATGCAAAAGTCGTTCACAATGAAGAATACGTTTGGAGACATTCCCAAAAATTCGAGATATACATTTTATTTGTCATGAAAGTATCTTAAACATATGATATTTTAATCAAAATCATTAGAGCCATTATGAGAAAATTAAAATTTTCTAAAAATGTTCCATGTAAAAGGTAATCTGGGGTGGAGGATTTTCTTTAAAACCTTTGTGTCGCATCTCTGGAAGATACTGAACCTAAATACCAAGTTTGGTGTTTATCCGACTGTTCGTTTCTGAATTATGCTGTTCACAGGCGCATACACGGACATCTTTCCAAAAATGCTTTATATGCATTCAGTGCACCCCAAAACATATATCTCCTGTAAAATCACGGTACCGAATTTTTGGGTGGAATACAATACTTCCCCTACTTACTATTTGTAGTAGAGAAAGTAAAAACTACTCGGGCACGTGCGGCAGCTAGTTGATAAATACTATACGGAAAATATATGCGATACAATAATATGTGTTAGAGATTTAAATGAGGAAACATGAGTAAGCAATGATTTCAAGAAGTTTGAATGTCGGTTAGGTTGAGTTATCCGGATAAGTTTTTTTTTTTTTTTTTTTTTTTTTTTTTTTTTTTTTTTTTTTTTTTTTTTTTAGTTTTCCCCTATCCTGAGATGATGAATGTTGGGTAACTTCCAGGTGTATAGATCCCAAGCTCATTTAATCATCACTTCACTAATTCCATTCATCGTCCGGTATGACCTACCATAATGATCAACATTTATGTGGACGCTGCCTTGGTCTATAGTAATTATTTTAAAATGTAATATTAGTTTAGGTTTAAGCATAATTCTGTACAAGGACGATCATATCATCTTTACATATCTTAAAACAAATAACAAGTAAGTGATTATAACCTGTAATTCGCTACGAAATCTAGTATGTGGATTTTAAGAGGGGACTCCCAGTTAGAACCAATAGTTTTAAATAATATAATTACCTTTAAGTATCTTATATGTTTAATATCCCAGGAGAAGGATACAAATTTTAAATTAGCAATCTTCGGAATGTCGATAACGTCTTGCATTGAGGATATTTTATTAGAAGTGACATTTAAAAGTACTTAGTATATCCAGTTCTCTTTTGTAAAGAATATTAAAATGAAGTAAATAACCAGTCTCCAATGTAAGACGATTCTTCTTATGTTGGATAGAGAAAGATCACATGGGTGTTTTGATGTAATGATTTTTTGGTGGAGATAAATAATTTGTTATGGGCCGAAATGATTAACATTTAGGCCACAGTGGACACGTATCTTACACTACTGGACTTCTGCGCCAACTGCCAAGTCACAATAATCAGTTTTTATACAGTATTAGCGATACCGCTATTGAATTAGAGCAGTGTAAGTGTAAATGAAAAGACTCAAATCAAAGGAGTTGGAACAAGATATGATTCCGGCCAGGAATAGTTATTATTATATTACAGCTGATTTCTTAACCTTTCTGATTCATTCTCTGAAATCTCTGTCCATTTTCTCCATAAATATTGATTTATGGTTTTCTTCCATACAGCCACATCGTCTTATACCTATTAGCATTGCTTCCGGATATGTAGTTGAACCTGTTGAACACTTACTTTTTTACTACATGTGAGTCTATTTTGATAAATTAATATAAACACATCTTAAAGTGCTTCACGAAATTCCATTTTACCTAATAACATTTTTGTTTTATATTTTACGTTCTACTTAGTGGAATCCAAAGACACTGTAGTGAGCTCCTTAAGGCACGCAATGCAAGTTCCTGGAACTACGTATCTGTAGCATTTATCCTTCCTACCCCAGGGAAATAATTATCGGTTACCACACATAAGCATAGGAACAACATGTAAATTAGCAAACGTCAACATTTTGTCACGAATCATTCACTGTGCAATTAAACTATTTACGCTTGTAATGTACACAACATTTATGCTGTAACATCAAGCTGAATATAAATGTTTCAGGTCTAACCTACATTATCAAATGAGAACGGAAATGCTACTATTTAAGCAATAAAATGCAAAATCTACAGACATTGCAAAAGTAAAATAAATACAGGAATATTTATCTTTATAATATGTAATTTGCTACATTAGTTGATGTGGCTAGATCAAAAACGGAAGACGCCGTCTCAAATTGGACTAGTTGCAAGTGGAATACCGAAATTTCACTGAAAATGTGTGTGGCCCCCTGAATCCAAACAAAGCATGTTTAAAAAAGGTCCGAGTATGCGTCCGTCCATATGTCTGTGAACAGCATAAGTGAGAAACGAAAAGTTGGATAAGTGTCAAACTTGGTATTTTTTATGTTCAGTATTTTCTAAGGATCCGTCAGGAAGACTTCAAGAAAATCCTCCACCTACAACCACCCTTTACATAGAACATTTTTCGAAAATATAAATTTTCTAAAAAATGGCTCTAACAATTTTGATTAAATTACCATACATTAAATATATTCATATGGCAAATAAAATGTATATCTATAATTTTTCTGGCAATAACTTATGAAATCCTCTTCATTCAAAAGAACTTAAGTGGTAAAAGATAGACGAAAACGCACTACACACAACGTTTATATCTCTTTAAAACACAATTTATTTTAAATACGTTTTTTGTGACATAAGCCATTTCTGAGATACGTTATTAATGGTTCAAATTGTTCATTACTTGGTCATTCTCTTAAAGTCCTGTCAATATTCGGTTGTTTCGCGCCATTGCATTAAAACAGTGCGGAATTTTAGGCCAACATAGCGTCCAGTTCTCCCAACATTTGACTATCGCTGTTCCCTTTGTATCCCTAAGGAAATGTGTAATGTAGGTATTTCTGCAAAAGTTCATTTGGATTAAAACGTAGTAGATGGGAAAAAAATATGATGCGTTGCACTCACATGACTTTCCCTACTCTTATACAAACTATTCTTACAAACGCCTATTCACCATATGCTTCATGTTAACCGAGATAAATATTTGCAGAAACATATTGCTAATTTTCTTGTAGGTACAAGGGGAATATGGTAGGTTTCAAGCGAGTCAAATATTTTAAGAGCTGGTTGCTATGTGGAGCATTCCATTCTCATTGCATGTCCAGAGCATTAAAAAAAAATGATGTGTTACACTCACATGACTTTCTCTACTCTTGTACAAACTATTTTTACAAACGCTTATTCTCCATATGCTTCATGTTAATGGAGATATCAAGATGTCAATCTTATTGATAATTTTCTTGTAGATGCAAGGGAAATATGGTAGCTTTTAAGCGATGGTCAAATATTTTAACGCTGGTTGCTATGCGGCGCATTCCATTCTCTTTGCATGTCCAGGACATAAAAAAATGAATAACGAATTTGAGAAAAAGTATAAGTATTGGAAAATTTAAGCGAATAACAAGCAATATCTCGCAAACGGTTCACTCAACAAAAGAAATGTATATGACATAAATTGTGTATTTTAACGCGATCTACATTTTTGTGTAGTAAAATTTTGTCTATCTCTTATGGTTTACCAGTTATGAAAAAGTCGTTCATAATGAAGAAAACTTTTGGAGACATTCCCAGAAAATTCGAGATATACATTTTATTTGTCATGACAATATCTTAAACATATGATATTTTAATCAAAATCGTTAGAGCCGTTTTTGAGAAAATTAAAATTTTCGAAAAATGTTCTATGTAAAGGGTAGTCTGGGGTGGGGGGATTTTCTTGAAAACCTTCGTGTCGCATCTCTGGAAGATACTGAACCTAAATACCAAGTTTGGTGTTTATCCGACTGTTCGTTTTTGAGTTATGCTGTTCACAGACACACACACACACACACACACACACAGAGACACACACACACACAGACACACACACGGACATGTTTCCAAAAATGCTTTTTTTGGATTCAGTGGGTCTCAAAACATATATTTCCGGTGAAATCTCGGTATCGAATTTTTGGGTGGAATGCAATACTTCCCCTACTTACTATACGTAGTAGAGAAAGTAAAAATCTGATGTGTTACACTCACATGACTTTCTCTACTCTTATACAAACTATTTATACAAACGCTTATTCTCCATCTACTTCATGTTAATCGAGATAAACATTTGCAGAGTCTATCTTATTGCTAATTTTCTTGTAGATGTAAGGGGAATATATATTTACAAGGGCAATATAGAAATACAGTAGCCTTTAAGCACATACATATCTCTTAATAGCTGGTTGCTAGGTGCAGCACCATTCCCTTTGGCACAGATTAATATTCTTTGCATATACAAGACAAAAAATGAATAACGAATTCCCATTTGAGAAAATAAGTATTGAAAAATTTAAGGGAATAACAAGTAATATCTCGAAAATGGTTCACTCAACAACAAAAATGTATATGACATAAATTGTGTATTTTAACGCGATCTACATTTTTTGTGTAGTAAAATTTTGTCTATCTCTTATGGTTTACCAGTTATGCAAAAGTCGTTCACAATGAAGAATACTTTTGGAGACATTCCCAGAAAATTCAAGATGTGCATTTTATTTGTCATACAAATATCTTAAACATATGATATTTTAATCAAAATCGTTAGAGCCATTTTTGAGAAAATTAAAATTTTCGAAAAATGTTCCATGTAAAGGGTACTCTGGGGTAAGGGGATTTTCTTGAAAACCTTCGTGTCGCATCCTTGGAAGATACTGAACCTAAATACCAGGTTTGGTGTTTATCCGACTGTTCGTTTTTGAGTTATGCTGTTCACAGACACACACACAGACAGACACACAGACACACACACGGACATGTTTCCAAAAATGCTTTTTTTGGATTCAGGGGTCTCAAAACATGTATTTCCGGTGAAATCTCGGTATCGAATATTTGGGTGGAATACAATGCTTCCCCTACTTACTATACGTAGTAGAGAAAGTAAAAAGAACAATGAATACCCATTTCAGAAAAAGTGTAAGCATTGGAAAATTCAAACAAACAACAAGGAATATCTCGGAAATGAGTCGTTCAACAAAAATGTATATGACATAAATTGTGTGTTTTAACAACATCTACAATTTTTGTGAAGTAAAATTTTGTCGGGTTCTTACGGTTTACCAATTATGCGGAAGCGATTAAGAAAGAAGAGATCTTTTGGGGACATTCCCAGAAAATTTAAGATATACATTTCATTTAGCATTAAAATATCTTAAGCATATGATATTTTAATCATAATCGTTAGAGAAATTTTTGAGAAAATCAAAATTTTCGAAAAATATTCCATGTAAGGGTAGTCTGGGGTCGGAGTATTTTCTTCAAAATCTTCGTGCCGCATCTTTGGAAGATACTAAACTCAAATATCAAGTTTGGTATTTATCCGACTTTTCGTTTTTGAGTTATGCTGTTCACAGACAGACATACAGACAGAATGATAGACACACACACCGACATGTTTCCAAAAATGCTTTATAGGATTATGGGCACCTCAAAACATCTATTTCCCGTGAAGTCTCGGTATTCAATTTTTGGGTCGAATGCAATACGTCTCCTACTTGCTATAAGTAGTAGAGAAAGTAATTAGAAGACAATAGAAACAACTGCAGCTAGTACCTGGATGGAACGAATGAAAAATGTAAATATAAGCAAGCTCTTATTACTATTAACTAATTAATAGTTAATTAATTAATAAACTATTATTATTAAAGCTGCCACAAACCATGGTATATATGAGGTTAAATTATCGCTTTTAAGGTCAGTATATTAGGGTTAAAATAAAAGGAAAGTGAATGCAAGAAAAAAATCTGATTTGTTACACTCACATGATTTTCTCTACTCTTGTACAAAGTATTTTTATAAATGCTAATTCTCCATCTACTTCGTGTTAATCGAGATAAACATTTGCAGACTCTATCTTATTGCTAATTTCCTTGTAGGTGTAAGGGGAATATGGTAGGCTTTAAATGGTGGTCAAATCTTTTAAAAGTTGCTTGCTATGTGAAGTATTCTATTCCTTTTGCATGTCCAGGACATAAAAATACCTATTTGAGAAAAAGTGTTGGAAAATTAAACAAATAACAGGGAATATCTCGGAAATGGAAATTCACTCCACAAAAAAGTATATGATATAAACTGTGTTTTAACGAGTTCTATATCTTTTGCGTAGTAACATTTTGTCTCTCTTACGATTTACCAGTTATGCAAAAGCCATTCAGAAAGAAGAGGACTTTTGGGTACATTCCTAGGAAATTCAATACATACACATTATTTGTCATATAAGTATCTTAAATATATGATACTTTAATCAAAATCGTTATAGCCATTTTTGAGAAAATCAAAATTTTCGAAAAATGTTCCACGTAAAGGGTAGTCTGGTGTGGGGGATTTTCTTAAACATCGTCGTGTCACATCTTTGAAGGATACTGAACCTAAATACCAAGTTTGGTATTTATCCAACTTTTCGTTATGCTGTTCACAGACACAGACTTTTTCTAAAAGTGATTTTTTCAGGGGACCTTAAAACGTGTATTTCCGGTGAAATCTCGTATAGAAATTTTGGGTGGAATGTAATACTTCTCCTACTTACTATAGGTTCTAGAGAAAGTAATAAATTTTGGTTAAGTCACGTGAATGTATCATCAGATTTTTACATATGTGACTATAAAACACTATGCAGACAGTCTGACCTTGCTTTCGCTCAGCACTAACGATTCTTCGAAATCGCACCGTTGCTGTCCAAAAGCAATTTGACAAACTAAGCTCAAGTTAATTACGGTAGACAGAATCAGAGATAAGTTACATAATCAAAATGTTGTAGGTACAGAATTATACTCGAGACCAGCAACCGCTGTTCTTAAACAGCCATACGGTAAGAAAGAAACCTTTCTTTCATGTGCCTTGTCTAGCTACTGCCGTATCTGTGCCTATCATAATTAAAATTGTCACAAGACAACAGAAATCGACATGTTTCCGCACCTGAGATAAAGACAAGAGGACGGAACTGATTGGATGACAATTGTTTTATAAATTCCATTTTCAAGAAGAATCCGCAAGAAATAATCCGCATCACCGTCCTACAGGCAGTGAATGGGATTGCTACTTGTTCGTCATTACTACCATCAGTAAGGGAAGTGTTTCTTTGGCCTAAACGGTTTAATACGTTTATTTAACCCTGAAGTTTTTCTTCGAAACAAGAGTACTGAAACCCAAATGCATTTGACATTCTTTGCAAGGACGTTTCCTCCTAATGCGTTTATGGCGTGCCATATCAGCATCCCTCTATTTAGTTTCCCTTTTCGTATACATTTAAGAACAAGAAGTGATGATTATGGAGTTGTTTTTGGCAAAGGGTAGATATCTCCTTAGGCTAGACCAGTGTCAGCCAACTGAATGCTCCCGGATCTCAACTAGGGTCAGAAGTGTAGGTCAGGTAAGACAAGGAGTAAGCTGAAGTTACTACACTGCAGTTTGTGAAAATTGCAACCGCAAGAAGGAATTTTCCCAATAACTCCAAACTTGGTGGAAGTGTAGAAGAGTGTGCAAGCTATAAGTGATTAGGTTTGCAGAGAGATGCGGTATACGTAGGCCCAGCAGAGGCCTCTCGTGTCAGTGCGACAAGGCAGTGTTGCGCCCAGTGCAGTCAGCGCAGAGCTGTCAAACAAGGTGGGAACAATAACATTAGTGCCAGTATGCCTCGTTGACGTCAAAGGAAGTCATATCGGCGTGTGAGTGAATTCGAACGGGGCATAATGATCGGTCTCCGGGAGGTGGTTCGTCATTTCGGCTCGTACAGGGCATGCTGCTATGACAGTGAGTTGTGTATGGAAGCAGTGGATAGAAGAAGGTCGTACGCAGCGAAGAGCGGGTAGTTGAACACGGAACATGACCACAGCACGGGATGACCGTTATCTTGTCCGCATGGCCATAACGGACTGTACAGCTTCATCCACAGTGTTGGCTCGACGCTGGAGCACTGCAACAGGTGTGAACTTGTCTGCGTCAACGGTTCGTCACCGTCTGCTGCAGGTTGGACGGGTTACATGCATGCCATTACGTGGGCTTCCATTGTCCAGAAACCACAGGCTCCTCCGACTGCAATGGGCACGTGAACGCCATCACTGGGGTGCTGAGTGGTAGTCTTTTCTCACGAGTCCCGCTTCAACGTGTCCTACAGTGATGGCCGCATACGTGTCCGGTGGTACCGTGGTGAGCGCAGCCTGGAGGGCTGCATTGTCGAGCGGCATAACGGATAAACACCAGGTGTGATGGTTTGGGGCGCCATTGGTTACAACATCTGATCTCGCCTCCTACGAATTGAGGGCACTTTGAACAGCGGTACCTAACAGTGGTTGTAGAGCCTGAGGTACTTCTCCTGCTTCAGGCAACTCCATAGACTACATTTCAACAGGACAATGTCTGGCCACATATTGCGAGGAATGTACAAGCTTTCTTCGAACAGCGACGAATACCATTGCTTCCCTGGCCTTCACGTTCGCCTGACATGTCGCCCATCGAACATTTCTGGGATATGGTTGGTCGGCAACTGATACGTCACGGTCCTCCAGTAACCAGTGTCACGGATTTGTGGGCTCAAATACAAACTGCGAGGAGAAAAATCCCTCAGGAGTTTATTCAGAACCTTTTTGATTCAATGCCACGGCGTATAGCAGCTCTAATTGCAGTGCATGGAGGCCACACCAAATACTGAATTTTAGGACTTAAAAGTGATGTACAGTTTTGAAAAGTTTATCATTTGTTACTTGTCATGTACCTAATTCATGCCTTTCCTTCTTGGTGTTGCAATTTTCATAAACGGCAGTGTATTAGCGAAGGACTAGCGGAGTTTGGGGAATGTACAGACGTTCCAAATGTTTTCCGTTTCACCTATGGGGGGTAAGCGGGGTGTCTTATCGAGAGGTTATGCCAGGTGCCTTAGCTCATACCTGCTCTATGAAGTTAGAAAATATCATTCCAACACATTTCCCTACGACTTTGCTGTAAGAAAGTAATAAAATGAGAAAAGAAAGCAGCAACAACATTACAGCACAGCGATATAAGCAGTATAGAGACTAATGTTTAGGAATTAGAGGCACCATATTATTGTACAATAAGCAAGTGTTAAAACAAAATGGTTTGGTTTTCATTATTCACAACTTTCTCTACCCATTATCAACTAACCTACGTTCTTTATTTTTATAATGTCCTTATAAAGTAAGGTTTTTCCGTTCACTTTACCTTAATCTGACAACAATTTAGCCAGAAATTATTTCAAGTTACAGTCTTCCCTATTTGGCTGCACGCAAGATGCCGTAACGACAAACAGCCGTTTATCTATACCACAACTATTCTACTTACTGTCTGTACTATTTACCTATAGTAAGTAGGGAAAGCGTTGTATTCCACCCAAAAATTGAATAGCGAGATTCACTGGAAATACACGATTTGAGAATCCAAAGATATCAGTTTTAATTTCTCCACTACGTAGCTTCAGGAGGCAGAGAAAGTATTGTAATCCACCCAAAAATTCAATAAAGAGATTCACCGGAAATACATGTTTTGAGACCCCCTGAATCCAAAGAAGGCATTTTTACTTTCTCGGCTACGTAGTTAAACGAGGTAGAGAAAGTTCTCCATTCTAACCAAAAGTTCAAAGATATTCACCGTAAATACTCGTTTTGAAATTACTTGAATTCAAAGAAAGCATTTTTACTTTCTCTACTACGTTGTTACAGTAAGTAGAGCAAGTATTGCATTCCACCCAAAAATTGAATAAAGAGATTCACGGGATATACTCGTTTTGAGACTCCTGAATCCAAACAAAGCATTTTTACTTTCTCTACTACGTAGCTACAGGAGGTAGAGAAAGTATTGTATTCCACCCAAAAACTGAATAACGAGATTCACCGGAAATACACGTTTTGAGACACCCTGAACCCAAAGAAAGAATTCTTACTTTCTCTACTACGTAGTTACAGTAAGTAGAGAAAGTGCTGTATTCCACCCAAAAATTCAATAAAGAGATCCATCGGAAAAACACGTTTTGAGACTCCATGAAACCGAAGGAAAGGTTTTTACTTTCTCTACTACCTAGCTGCAGGAGGTAGAGAAATTACTGTATTCCATCACTACATTCAATAACGAGATTCAGCGGAAATACACGTTTTGAGACCCCTGAATCCAAAGTAACCATTTTTATCTTCTCTACTAAGTACCTACAGTAAGTAGAGAAAGTATTGTGTTCCACCCAAAAATTCAATGTCATAATTTTACCAGAAATCACGTTTGTGACTCCCTGAATCTAATTAATTTATTTTTAGAAAAAAGGTCCAAGCCAATGTGTGTGTGTGTGTGTGTGTGTGTGTGTGTGTGTGTGTCCACGAACAGCAGAACTCAAAAGCAAAAAGTAGGTTAAAAACCAAATTTAGTGTTTAAGTTCAACTTCTTCCAAGAATGCAACACTGAGATTTTAAAGAAAATCCCCAACTCCAAACTACCATTTACATTGGACATTTTTCGAAATTGTTTATTTTTTCAAAAATATCTCTAAGGTTTTTGGTTAAAATAGATATTGTTAAGCTATTTTCATCATAAATAGAATGTATATCTTTTATTTCCTAGGAATAGTTTGTAAATTAGTCTTTATTGTGAATGACTTGATAATTAGTAAATCGTAAGAGAGAGACAAAATCTTACTGCACAACAACAGTAGATCTTGTTAAAGCACAACATTTATATCAAATAACATTTTCATTTTATGTGAAATCACTTCTATATTTTACCTATTCTGAAACATTCTTTGTTATTAGTTTGAATTTTCAAACTTTATACTTCTCTCAACTGCAAATAGCTATTGTTCTTCTTTTTTTTTTACTTTCTTTCTTTTTCTCGTGATCATACAAAGAGAACAGAATTTCAAAGCTATCACGTCTGTGGCTCACATTCTAGTTATAAGGCTCCAAGCCTGCCCTTCCATTCCCTCCGCACCTCTTGCCTACAAAACCCCGAAACGGAATGTGTCACACGTCCGATTATGGGCTACAACATTATGGCAACCACGACTCACCCAAGGGAGCACTAAGTAGTCTTATTCTACGGTGATTAGTTGGTCATTTCCTTCCGCAATATGAAAAGAGGCATCACATACACAGAATCTTAAACAAGGAAATCTCTTGTGATAAGGTATGTGATTATTATCATTGTAATTATAATTGTGAATTTGAGAACGGGAGCTGTTTGCGCGGATATTGTAACCTTTTGGCAGTAGTTCGAGCTGTGCGAAAATGCTAATACTGAAGCATGTATGGTATTCTTTCAACAAGGGTGTCCTATCTTTGAACTTAAATAAAACACCTGCTATAAATGATACAGGTTTATTTCTTTTTTTATTTTGGAACATAATTAATGTCATTACGTGTGGAAGGGAACATCAGTTAAATGACCGCCGCGACTTCGTTGGGTTGCGCCTATACTGTTGACCCAATTTTCAATGACAGAAGAACGTAAATTAGGCCCAACTTCACGAATAACACGCGTGATGTTATTCATAAGATCGTTTACTGTTTCTAGCTTGTTGACATAAACTCGAGATTTAACATAACCCCACAAGAAGTAATCCAACGGCGTTAAATCACATGACCTCGGGGGCCAGTTAACATCACCACCTCGGGAAATGATGAAACCTCTGAACTTCTCCTTCAAAAGATCAATTGTTTCGAGAGCAGTATGACATGTGGCACCATCTTACTGGAACCAGATGTTTCTGAGATCCATATCATCCATGGAGGCCAAAAATAGTCCCTTATAAGAGCCCGGTATCTTTCTCCATTGACAGTTAGAGCTTCTCCATCTTCATCTTGGAAAAAAATATGGACCAATGATTCCACCATACGAAAATTCACACAGTAACCTTTTGGAGATGAAGTGGTCGTTCTTGAATCTGCATTGGATTGTTATTGCTCCAATAGCGGCAATTTTGTTTGTTAACACAACCATCCATCCAAAAGTAGGCTTCGTCGCTGAAGATGATTTTTCGACAAACATTCGGGTCAGCTTCCAATTGTTCCATAGCCCAGTCAGCGAATACACGGCGCAACCTATGGTCGTTCGGCTTTAGTTCTTGAGTTAACACCATTTTGTAAGCGTGAAACTTCAAGTCCAGATGCAGAATTCACCAAGTTGGGGTCGGCGAAAGCCTCAGTTCTTGCGCTCGACGAGTAATTGATTTGTTTCCGTTCTCGCGTACATCACGAACGACGCCTATGTTTTCGTTGGGAGTGCTTACGTCGATTACGTGCAGGCGTTCTTTGATCGCTGACAGAACCACTTCTTTCAAATTTATCGATCAAACGCCGAATCGTTCTCTCGCAGGGACGATTATGCACACCGTAAACTTCACGCAATACACGGAAGGTTGGGCGAGCAGATGATCCATTTTGATAATAAATTTTCACAATTTCTACGCATTGCTGAATGCTGTAACGTTCCATGGCTATTTGTCAATAACAAGTGTAACCACATGAAAACAATGACTGCTGCAACATAATAACGACAGCTATCATATGCTAAAGATGGTACACTCTTGTTAAAAGACCCTTTATATAGGTACAGCAATATTCCAAGATTTAGTATATTAGTATATTTCCTATTATAAATATGCAGCCTGAAGCTTTGATCACATTCAAATTATTAAACCACATAAATATTCGACTTCGGTACAATGATACGACCTATAATCGCATGCACTTACTACGGAACGAAAATGAAACTGATTTGTTTCACGTGCAGTTACTTTATGTACCTTTGAAATGAATTTCATGCACATATCTCGGTAAGATAACTAAGATACCGTATGCTTCTCTCGGTGAAAAATAAAATCCCCTACCAGCAGTGGCATCAGTGAAATGTTGATCAGGCTTTAATCTCATTAAGTACGTACGGGAGTAAACAGCACGATTTGTTGCGTTGTGTGTAAATTGGAATGGACAGGCCCAAACCAAGCAGCTGTCCATTATAACTACACTCTCGATATTTTGCACATCCCGCAGGACAAATCCTATTGTTCTGTAATTACTTTCCAGCAATTTGTGACGAAAGCAGCACAGTTTCACACCGGAAACAGCACAGTTTGGCAAATTGCACGAAATTTTACGAAACTGTTTCAATGCGTTTAATGAAAACCAATGCGTAGTGCATATGTTGAAACGCAGTGTAAAATACAGCGTACCTATGTATGTCTACGTCATTCTGAACATGTTCAATTTGAGAATCATGAGAGGGATTCTTTTTACGTTTCTTAGGGTCCTATAGAGCAATTCTAAAAGTGTTTCTAAGTACAAAACTATGTAAACGCGCTAATGCAAAGAATCGCTGGATACATATTTTCTCCAGTTTCCATTGTGTTACAGAGCATTTTGCCGTAAATATTTAGCTAAACAAGGTGGAATATATGTCTTGAAAAACAGTCATCAAAAGCAGCAAACAGGTCCTTACTAACCTTTGCAAAGTATGCAGCAAACAAATGATTTGCAATGCTCTGCTTGATAACATTGTACTATTGAAGCACCGATGCACTGCTTATCGTGACAGGCCAGATAACGAGGTCACCTAGGAGTAAAGCACACAATTTCGTTCTCAAGTAAACGTTGGCATATGCACTCACAACTCTCGCTCCAAAAAAGGAGGGAGTAGTACGTATGAATAAATACGTGTATCTACATTGATATCTAACCATAAATTGAAAACAAAATCGTAAGAACGTAAGCTTTGAGACAAAATAAATACCAAATCTTTACGACAATGAACATTTTGTGCAGGAAAATAGATGCAGCATTGACGTAGGTTAAGTTATATAAGTTCTTGAAAATGCATGTGCCTTTGGGCATTTGTTCTGAAATCTGTAAACACCACGTTTTGCAAACCATTTTTCATTTATCCCAAGAATTCTATATCCAATGGTTATCACTGCAATAATGCATACGTTAAAGGCATTTTTTGCATCCGTTTATAGTGCTCTGATAAAGCCATTTAACGAAGAACTTCAACCATCCGCGCTTTTCATCATTATTCGTTTCCATTTCTTACTTCCTTAGCAGCAGAAGGAATACCTGGGTGATGCTAAAAGTCCTCTCTTCTAGTGTAAGTAATCAACATTTAAAATGACCAAATTGTAACACAACCTGATGATAGTCTATTAAAAACATAATTTCATAAGTTCTAACTGCTTCTCTGGAGCTGCATCTCATTTCTACATTCATTAAGAGAATTCCTAAGCATTATTATTTGTGAAGAGTTTCAAAGATCTCATATTTATGCGGCACTCTTATCAGCTAGATTTACCTTGATGCAAAATTATACAGTTTTTATTTGTTGGAACTACAAACCCTGTCATGATCGAAAACTGTGACTAAGTCCATTATTATGTCGCAAATAACTGATGCTATTCACTCTCTCTCTAAGCTGGGATACTGAATTCTGAAAAATGCACTGGTCCACCCCCCAAAAAGGAAAACAGGTAGTAAGTAGTAAAGATTGACTCGGTTTATTCTAACTGTCCTTAAGGTCGCTTTTATATTCAAATACATCATAGAATTATGCCATCACATTAACTTATATATAGAGACAAATCAAAACGGTGAATCAAGACAAAAGGATCCATAGGACTTCAACTGTGAAGTAATCGAACAGCTTGAGCTTGACAAGCTGTTCCGAAAAGAAATGTCTATACAGTCCGCAAATTGAATGCTGAATGCTAGCAAATACGCTATGTAACGATTTCCTACGCTCTTCATATAAATGCATGCGTAGTGAAGCATGCCAATTAAATAAGTCAGAGTTCTGAATTTACACAGCAATAAGCAAATTGTCAACGCAACCAGATAAAATCATTTCGATTGCATTTGGCGCTGTGGAAGTCGCTATGGTTGGCAAGTAGTATAGAAACTTCAACGGCTCACCCTCGTGGTGTGAGGGCAACGTGTCTATTTCACATTCAAAGGGTCACAAGTTCGAATCTCGGTTAGGATGAGTTATCCGGATCAGGGTTTTTCCCTATCTTGAGAAGATGAATGGCGGGTAATTCTAAGCTGTGTGGATCCCGGGCTCATTCCAGCATAATTTCACCCATTTCATTCATCGTCCAATATGACTTCTCCAGTTAAAAGACGTTAAACTAAAAATAAATAAATAAAATATCAACATGATCAAATAAACTCTCCTGAGCACTACAGGAGGAGCATGTTTCTGTTCTGTGAACTGAAATGCACTTATTAGATAAAACGTGAAACTTTGAGAAGTCGTGCTTAACCCTTATAACCACATGTCAACTAACCTGAACGTTTTACAGAGTTGAACCAACTTGACACATTACAATACATTTTCAAACCCTTAAATTAAAACTTATGGCACCTGCATTTAATGGCAAATGGCTGTTTCATGTAGAAAGCGTCAAGCACAGGACACTGGCATTAAGAAAGATACGCTTTTGAAAAAGAAGCCTTTAATGAACAATGTTTTGTTAGCATTCTCCGATTTATTTCGTTCTTTAAACAGAACAATAAAATCCTAAATATCTTTATGTTCGTAGGTATGCAATTTCATGTGAAAATCGAAGGTTTCTCGGCCCGTATTTCCTGGTTAACTTTTTTTTCACAGAATATTTTCAAAACGGCACAGCAGCAAGTCTATGTAGACTGTTTCTAAATATACAAAACATTTGGCAAGCAAAGCAAAATAATGATGCTAGCAAATATTCTAAGAAGCAAAATCGAGCATTCACTTTTAGAATTCTCAACCTTATATACATATATTCGGAAGTAAACTTTAGAGAAAAGGGATGAAGCACACAGGAGTGAAGTCGGTCGCACTAGTCGACTTATGAACAAATAAAAACATATCTTCTGTGCTATGATTCGTTCATTAACATAAGTGCTCTTTATCCGTGGTGCTCTGTGGTGTAATGAATTTAAGAGCGGTGCTCCGATTTCTACCATTGGGTTCGAACCCACCCATATGTAGGACCGATGTCCACTCATTATCATTGGTAGCGATCTGTGTCTCACAAAAGCTAACATTCTGGCTAAGGGACGCGTGGTGTTGGCCACACTAGCATTCCGTAACGGTCGTATATCACCAACCCCTGTTGTGTAAATGCTGAAAGTCGGGTTGATAGGTTTTGGCTCTTCATGGGCTGTTGCTACAACTATAACCCTCTTTAGACAATACATCCACCATACGTTCAGAGATCAAAGCAAACAACCACAACATTAAGGAAAAATAAAGTGGCGTATTTTAAACCGAACCTAATCAAACCCCATGCTCAACCTAGTCAAGGTTGAGCTTGAACCTAAGGACCTAATCAACCTAAGCAAAACTCAACGTAATTTCAACGCATCTGCAGCCGGTAACAGCACCTCTGGTCTGTGCCGCGCCATCTGTCGACACAAGATGCCATTAAGACAGTTACAAATAGGGCACAGTGCGGTATTGGAAACTTGTGCGGAGAAAGAGACTTCAAATGCTGTGGGAACAAAAACAGCGGAAGGGTGGCCTGGCCAGCAATTAATTAATCCTTGTTTTCCAGCACCAGCAACCCCCTCCCCCTTACATGCGGTTTCCAAAGCAGGGTGCGTGAGCGGAAAAACTGCTAATACCATCTCCCCTAATATGATACATGCCGCCTGCTTTATATCGAGCTTTTCCG
This sequence comes from Deroplatys truncata, assembly GCA_030765065.1. NCBI lineage: Eukaryota > Metazoa > Arthropoda > Insecta > Mantodea > Mantidae > Deroplatys > Deroplatys truncata. The sequence continues at coordinate 209,670,900 of CM060978.1, read as the reverse complement.
CTCTTGCATTGCCAGCACAAAAGTCCGTTTTTGTAAACGGAACCACATGACATGGTTTTTGTTGGGCTTTAATGAACTTTGGTTAAATATATAATCCAATGCAAAGAAATAAATCGCCAATAAGAAAAAATATATACAACTATAATGGTTGTTTTCAATTCGGAACAATCCAAAAGCGTTCAGCGCCATCAAGCTGACAAACGGCGTTACCAGAAACATAAAACACTCGCACAAAATAAAAGTAGTGCCTCCATTATTGATTGACCATGATCATAAAACGCTAAAACTGTGCGTTATTGCACGACAGTTAATTTGCTTGCGTAGCAATGTTTTTCTTTAAATGTAACAAATGACATATTATCCATTAATTACAGGACTTTTTTAGCACTCATCGCTCATTCTTAAACTTTAGAATTCATTACAGAAGTGGGTGTTTATGTATAACATGTGAATGCCAATTAAACCTGACAGAGACGTAGAAACAAGTGCCTGGGGAAGTCACCACAATTCTTTTCTGTTGGAGTACATCCCTGGAGTGAGCTAAACATCAAGACACCAATTATAATAATTGTTTTTTTTGATTTGTATATTGTAACAAGATGAAGCACTTTGCCGTTTCTGATGGTCCACGCCCATCAAGAATATACAAAAATCGTAAAGAGGAATAGTGGCTTCCAGAAGTATCTTTTTCTCCTCTTACTTTAAAATAGCATCTGTAGAAATTGTTACTAAAACATTTAAATACGCACATGAGTGAAAATTATGGGAATCAAAATAAATGTTATTTTATGGTAACTGAACTGAGTTCTATTTATGGATGCTCTTTAGCCTCCATGGTTCTTAGTATCCCATTCTATATTGGGCGTGAAAGACCGGAAATTTAGCTCAGCTCCTCTTTATCAGACTTCAGGTTCTTTTACGTGCCGTAAATCTACGACACGGGTCCACCGGCTTTATTTCCCTTCCGAAGGAAGCCATGCTTACGACTTTTACGCTCGAAAAAATCCATCCCTCCCCGCCGGGTTTGAACCCGCGACCTCGGGAACTAGAGACAAGAAGTGAACCACTAGACCACGGAGGACGATAGCTATTTTCTGGTGATTTTGCTGTAAAATATATTTTGTCTATCTCTTATGGTTTACCAGTTGTGCAAAAGTCGTTCACAATGAAGAATGCTTTTGGAGACATTCCCAGAAAATTCGAGATATACAATTCATTTGCCATAAAAATGTCTTAAACTTACGGTATTTTATTCAAAATCGTTAGAGCCATTTTTGAGAAAATTAAAATTTTCGAAAAAAATTCCATGTAAAGGATAATCTGGGGTGGAGGGATTTTCTTGGAAACCTTTGTGTCGCATCTCTGGAAGATACTGAACCTAAATACCAAGTTTGGTGTTTATCCGACTGTTCGTTTCTGAGTTATGCTGTTCACAGACAGACACACGCACAGACACACACACGGACATGTTTCCAAAATGCTTTATATGCACTCAGTGCACTTTAAAACATATGTTTCCTGTGAAATTCCGGTATGGAATTTTTGGGTGGAATGCAATACTTCCCCTACTTACTATACGTAGCAGAGAAAGTAAAAAGCAACCTATATGATATTCTTTTACATAAATAGTGCTGTTCATGGCATTTTTATAGCATTATTAGCTTAAATTGCACTAGAAGTATGCATTAACTGTAATTACATACAAAGACATCCATGAACCTATTGCGATTATTAATATATGTTGCTTCAATTCTCTCTTTAAAAAGTTTACTCTTATTATCACAAGATGATCTGATATTGTTCATAAACTCACGAAAGTAGTGAACAAATTTATCTGGAAAGCTCAGACCCTCGAGTGCTATTTATTAGGACTAGATAAGGAATAAAACAAGAATTTTAATATGATTCTCCTAAATTCAGCTTATTCATAACAATAGTTGTGTATTTTTATTACCGATATGCTTAACATTTTCAAACCATGTTGAAACACCGAATGCCGATTATTTGAGATAGAAATAGAATACACATTCACATCGTTGCGGCAAAGGAATTTGTTAATTTCATTGCGCTATCCGGCTGTGATGCCAAAATTCAACATTTTCTTTCGCCTCATGGTCCATTTTTGATGACGTCATATAATATAAATAGTCCCACATGTTAAAGACTTCACAATGGAAATTTTGTATCAAACTAAATTTTAAGCATATGAAACTATGGTTGTAATAATCCTTCTTTTTCAAAACTTGCCTGCAAGTATAATTTGTCAGTGATATTCAATTTTGATAAGTTCGATGTTCCAGTTCTTTTTTGTAAAGTTTCTTTACTTTGCCATTCTGAACATTGAAACACTGTTCTTGGGTTTATATGATTCTCAATACAAGAGTTTCTGTGAAAACAAATATTTGTAATAACTACAGTAAGGGTATGAGAATTGTAGAGTTTACAAATGCAATCGCCAGATGGGAAATTTCGTAGGAATTGTAAGTTCTTATACAGGGTATGCCAAGGTATACCTGTTTATACTACACTGTTTTGAACCGATTTATTAATAAATTATGTTAGAATGAAGCAGATTTATAATACGTAACCGAATCTAAATTTTCGTGTATTTGTGTAAAGCTTTTAACACAGTCGTATAATGCTACACGTATAAAATTTAATGAAACACCCAAACGATTTTGACAGAAAAGCTGTTATGTACATATGTAACTCTAGATCATATGGGAACATTAAATGAAATGTCTTAAGAGGGCAAAAGATAAGCAACTCTAAAAGTTGCCAAAAATGAGAAAACTGTGGGGAGAAAAGTCTCCAACTAGAAGGATGTTAAAATATTTCACAGTCAAATTCGTGTAGTGTATTCGTCATTGGTTGAAATTTGGAGCAAATAAGGTCTTATACTTGAGAAAATTTATATGCAGTGAGCACGTTTAATAGAGAACGAAATTTCTCCACAAATATTGTGCGGTATCTTTACAGTAGTTAAGTACGACATTTAAATTCCTACTTTTTATTTATACTGCTCAAAAAGAGACAGGCAAGGGTACACACGCACACATAAACACACAGCAGTATGTTTTCTTAAACGTATCTTTTTCTAGATGCATAGGAACTCAATCTGTAATCCTTAGCTTTATTTTAGTTCTTCTGCTTTTCAACCTACAAAATTCGGCTGTTTTTTTTTTATTTTTTCCTGCGCATCAATTTAAATCGATAATGTAAAGATCGAGTTTCAACTCCTGTCACTTAGAGCTGAGGGGTTGGTGTACACAGTGACAGCGCTTCAGAAAATAAGACAGAAGGGTAGACAAAGGAACGGAGAAGGGAGAAATTAACACCATTTTGTTATTATACCTCATGATGACTTAGTTTTGAAATTGCTGGAGATTAGGCTTTAGCTCTGTTGCACATGCAAATAATCATACTCGAAATACTCCCTACATTTTCCATGTATTTTCGGTTCCTTGTACCGTATCCATAAATCCTTGACTTCAAACGTCATAGGCTTAGGTTCTATTATTTCTTCAGGTGCATAATTTTTACTTTCTCCACTACGTATAGTAAGTAGGGGAAGTATTGTATTCCACCCAAAAATTCGATATCGAGATTTTACCGGAAATATATGCTTTGAGGCCTCCTGGTTCCAAAAAGACGAACTTTTAGAAAAAGGTCCGTGCGTATCTGTGTTTCTGTGAACAGCATAACCCAAAAAACACCAAACTTTGTATTTAGGTTCCCCCACCCCATACTACATTTACTTGGAACATTTTTAGAAAATAATGATTTTCTCAAAAATGGCTTTAAGGATTATGATTAAAATATCATATATTTAACATATTTTCATGACAAATAAAATGTATATCTTGAATTTTCTGGGAAATGTGCCCAGAATTCCCCTTCTTTCTGAATGGCCTTTGCATAACTGGTAAGCCGTAAGACATAGACAAAAATGTTATACACAAAAAAAATGTAGAGCTTGTTAAAAATAAATTGAGTTAATTTTGCTCAGAGGTCACCTTATCAGACTTGAGGTTCTTTTACGTGCCGTAAATCTACGACACGAGACCACCGGCTTTACTTCCCTTCCGAAGGAAACCATGCTAAGGATTTTTACGCCCGAAAAAAATCCATCGCCCTCCGCCGGGTTTGAACCTATGACCTCGGGAGTTAGAGTCTAGCATGGTAACCACTACACTACGGAGGACAACAGAGATCGTTAAAACACACAATTTGTAACATACATAATTTTTTATTGAGCGAACAATTTCCGAGATATTCCTTGTTATTGTATGAAGTTTCCAAAACTTATACTTTTTCTCAAATGAGAATTTCTTATTCGTTTTTTCTTTATGTCCTGGACATGCAAAGGGAACGAAATGCTCCACATAGCAACCAGGTCTTAAAATTTTCACCAGCTTAGAGTCTACCATATTCTCCTTATATCTACACGAAAATTAACAGTAAGATAGCTTCTGCAAATGTTTTTCTCGATTAACATCAAGTAGATGGTAATAAGCGTTTGTAAGAATAGGTTGTAGAAGAGCAGAAAAAGTCATATGAGGATAACACGTCAGATTTTTTTTCTTATCTACTACATTTAATCCAAATAAACCTTTGCAAAAATAGGTACATTTCACAGTTCGCTATAAATACAAAGGGAAGCGATAGCCAAATGTTTAAGAACTAGAGGCTATATGTCGCCTTAAAATTCCATACTGTTTCCATGCAATCGCGAGAAACAACTGAAAATTGATGGGACTTAAAAAGAACAAGTATTAAACAATTGAAACCTTTAATAACGGATATCTCAGAAACGGATTATGCCACAAAAAAACTTATTTAAGTAAGTTGTGTGTTTTAAAGAGATCTCAATTTTTGGTATGGTACGTTTTCGTCTATCGCTTAACGTTTACCAATTATACAAGATTATACAACATTCCTTACGAATGAAGAGGATTCCCAGAAAATTCTAGATATACATTTTATTTGTCATGTAAATATCTTTCACATATGGTATTTTAATCAAAATCGTTAGACATTTTTTTTATAAAATCAACATTTTCGAAAAATATTCCAGGTAAAAGGTAGTTGGAGGTGAGGGGACTTTCTTGAAAATCTTGTGTCGCATCGTTAGAAGATACTAAACTCACATACCAAGTTGGTATTTGTCCGACTTTTCGTTTTTGAGTTATGCTGTTTACAGACAGATAAACAAACACACGGATACACAGACATGTTTCTAGAAATACTTTATTTGGACTCAGGGTGTATTTCCGGTGAAACGTAGACATGGAATTTTTGGGTGGAATGCTATACTTCCTGTACTTATTACACGTAGTAGAGAAAGTAAAAACCAATCATCGTCCAATTTTTCTTCCCCCTTCTCTTTCTTTTGGTCTTTCCTTCTTTTTGTTTTATTTTGTTTGCTTTGTTTATACGAACAGAAACATAGGAGAGATTAAATTTTAATTTACTTTTATAGAGAAAAATTACCCCTTGAACATACGGCAAAAAGTGTAACGAGTTATTTATCCATTACATTTTATAAAAAAATTCGTATTAATGCTGTAATGTGGAAAATCTTCCTTTATGCACTAGAAAATATCTTAATACATCCTTCCCTACATTATCTTCTCAGTCACGATTCCCTCTCATGTTTTCTATATTGCTGGTGAATAGATCTGAACGATAAGGAATTCTGCAAGGGGTCAACCGCAGGTCAAAGGGTCAGAATGCAGCCTAGTAATCCCTGAAATGCTGTCTCTCTTTTATCTGAAACATTGTTTCCCTCACATCAACCCTTCGAAAAGAGATACGTTAACTCAGTGCTTTAAGAAAACCGGTTGGGGTGCGAATTGAAATCATCTGATACTTCTGGTTTGTGGTGTCCCTTATGAAGTACAATTCCCTTAATTAAATCACTCGCTAAAGCTATCCTAAAAATATAAAAACATTACTGTTTCTCAATGTTAGCCAACTTTAAAGACTACCATTACTATATAATTTTGATTCATACCGTAGTCTTTCTATGTTGTTAGTCACAGCCGACTAGCATTGATATTCATGTTGGTTAACCAGTAAACTCCCATTAACATTGATTATGTTCATCGCATTTTGCTCTTCAACGAGGCACAACAAGTCATATAAATATGGAGTCTACTATAAAGGCACTGTTAATATTACAGATAGAATTTAAATTTACTTGATCTAAAGAAACCTGCTTGAGCTTATGCAATTCTGTTTTTGTTTTCATTAGACAAAGGAAGTAGGCATTGCATTCCACCAAAAAATTCGATACGTAGATTTTGTCGGAAAAACGCATTTTGAGGTCCACTGAACGAAAATCTTAGGTTTTGCACTCACATGACTTTCTCTACTCTTGTACAAACTACTTCTACAAACGCTTATTCTCCATCCACTTCATGTTAATCGACATAAATATTTGCAGAAATTACCTTATTGCTAATTTTCTTGTAGATGCAAGGGGAATGTGGAGACTTTAAGCGATAGTAAAATCTTTTAAGAGCTGGTTGCTATCTGGAGCATTCCATTCTCTTTGCATGTCCAGAAACACAAAAAAAAACAGCGAATTCTGATTTGGGAAAAAGTATAAGTACTAGAAAATTCAAACAATAACAGGGAATATCTCGGAAATGGTTCACTTGATAAAAAGAATGTATATGACATAAATTGTGTTTTAACGAGATCTACGTTTTTTGTGTAGTAACATTTTGTCTATCTCTTACGGTTTACCAACTATGCAAAAGTCGTTCAAAATGAAGAGAACTCTTGGGGACATTCCCAGAAAATTTAAGCTATACATTTCATTTGCCATAAACATATCTAAAACATATGGTATTTTAATCAAAATCATTAGAGCCATTTTTGAGAAAATCAAAATTTTCGAAAAATGTTCCAAGCAAAGTATAGTTTGGGGTGGGGGATTTTCTTGAAAATCTTCGTGTCGCATCTTTGGAAGATATTGAACCAAAATACCAAGTTTGATATTTATCCGACTTTACGTTTTTGAGTTATCCTGTTCACAGACACGCAAGCAGACTCACGGACCACACACGGACATGCTTTCAAAAATGCTTTTTTGGATTCAGGGAGCCTCAAAACATGTATTTCCGCTGAAATCTCGGTATCGAATTTTTGGGTGGAATGCAATACTTCCCTTACTTTCTGTACGTAGTAGAGAAAGTAAACAAGCATGTTTAGGAAAATGTTCAGTGTATAAACTTTAAAGTACCCTTAACATTTCCGATATATTCATTGTTATTGGTTTCATCCTTCAAACATTTTTTACACCTCTGGACTCATTTGTTTCTCGGGATGTAATGGAAAGACTATGGAATGTTAAATCCATCATAGAGTGGTCCCCTTTAAAAGATCTGACTAACACTTTAGCTACCTGCACCTTTTTACCTACAACGAAACGTATAATGAAACCATTTCTACAATCTCGATTAGCTTGAAGTATATAGAAAAATAAGGTGGTGTAGGAATGCTTCGGAAATAATAAACTTTCTCTAGGTGGAGAAAGTTATGCGCATGTAACGCATAGATCTTTTAAATGCATTTTCCTATATTACACCATTCAAATTTATAAACACAGGCTCTAATTATCATTCTAGAAAAAGGTTTTAAAACTGCCAGGTTATTACTTTCTCTAGTACCTACGTATTTACAATAAATACAGAAAATATTTTATTCCACCCAAAAATTCCATGTCGAGATTTCACTGGAAATACATGTCTTCAGACCCCAGAGTCCGCCCCTCCCCCAAAAAAGGAAGAAAACCAAAAAAAGCATTCTTAAAAAATATTCCTGTGTGTGTGAACAATATAGCCCAAAAACGAGATGCCGGATAAATAAAAAACTTGATATTTAAGTTCAATATTTTCCAAAGATCAACACAAAGATTTTCCAAAAAACAAAGAATTTCCCCAACTCAAACTGCCCTTTAGACTGGATTGAATTGTGAAGTGCAGGGGTTTCGGCACCGGAATGAAGATATTGTACCGACCTCCTGCAAGAAGGGTCGCCCACGGGAGAAGGGATGAGGTGATGGGAGACACCGGGCGGCCGAACCAGGAGTGAGGGCACAGCAGTGACAGGGGCCTAAGTTTACAGATATAGACGCCCCGGCATTCGGACAGGCTACCCGGGGACCCCGACCCACACAGGATCCAGCCCCCCTCCTTATACCCGGCAACCAGCCGAAGTCCGAGAGACGGAGAAAGTTCAGAGAGAGCATCCTTTTCCCCTGCAACGCCGAACCGAAACACCATCGCCGACGCTTCCAACCCTGAAATAGTCCAAACAGGGTAAAAGGATGAATGAAATGATAAATGGAACGAAATGGAGGGACAGGAAATTCGGGAATAAAAGAAATCATTCCAGCATTCGCCTGACGATCTAGGAAAACCCCGAAAACATCCATGGGCGGGATCGAACCTGGGACCTCCCGAATGCGGGCCATAGACATTATCGCTTGAACTATCCCGCTCGGTAAACTACCCTTTATATGAAAATTAATCCATATTTTTTTTTCTCAATAATGGCTGTAATGATTTTCTTTAAAATGTCATATATTTAAGATATTTAATATATTTAAGAATAAATAAAATGTACTTCTTAAATTTTCTGGTAATAGCCTATGAAGTCCTTTTTATTCAGGAGGAATTTTATATAATTTCGTATAACGGGAAAAGCATAAGATATAGACAAAAACCTACCTCAAAAAGGTAGAAGTCTTTAAAACACACAATTTATTTGAAATAACTTTTTCTGTAGCATCAGCCATATCCGTTGTTATTGATTTGAATTTTTCAATATTTAATAGCTTTTTAAAGTGCTGTCGCTATTCGGTTATTTCTTGCGATGGCATGGAAAGGATTTTCTAGGCCAGAATATAGCGATTCTATTTCCTCTATCCTATTCATAGCTCCAACGATATGTGTAATAAAACTATTTCTGCAAACGTTTATTTCGACGAAGTGGGCTGAAAATTAATCTTTGTTAAGACAAGTTTTTGGAAGCCAAATAACGATAAACGATAGTGGGTAGAGAAAGTCATGAGAATGTAACACATCAGATATTTTTTCTTTAGATCGATTATGTAAGGAAATATGAGCTATGGAAGTCTTGTCAATGAGTATTCATGTTCCTTTGCCACCGTAATGTTTGGCTTGGGCTAATTTTCAGCATTACGCCAGAAAAGGGTGTGAAGAAGTGAGGAAGTACCGTGTGGACCACACACCCTGAGCCTATTTTTATCCTCCTGGAATAATGCAAGAGCAACATGTGCAATAAAAGCCAAGAGCGTGGCGTGCGTTTTACTGCCAATCGATGTGCACCGCTGCGCTCAGGCAGCCCAGGGTTCTGATCACTGTGCAGCTGCTCCTGCCTTTCATAACTTAGGAAAATAGTGTAGGAAACAGCCTCATCTGGAGTAGGGAAGACGATTAGGAATTAAAGTGAGAGCTTCAGCAACTTCCATATTCTACCCTGAACTTAATCGTCAAGTTTTACTTTATATACCGCTTACCTATGATAAGTAGAAGAATTGTATTCCATCAAAAAGTGTATATACCGCTTACCTATGGTAAATAGAAGTATTGTGTTCCATCAAAACAAGTCTACTTTATATACCGCTTACCTATGGTAAGTAGAAGTATTGTATTCCAAAAAAAATCTATTTATATACCGCTTACCTATAGATAGTAGAAAGATTGTAATCAATAAAAAAGTCTACTTTATATACCGCTTACTTATGGTAAGTAGAACTATTGTATTCCATAAAAAGTCTACTTTATATACGCTTACCTATGGTAAGTAGAAGTGTTGTATTCCATCAAAAAATCTACTTTAAATACCGTTTACCTATGTTAAGTAGAAATATTGTATTCAATAAAAAAGTCTACTTTATATACCGCTTACTTATGGTAAGTAGAAGTATTGTATTCAATAAAAAGTCTACCTTATATACCGCTTACTTATGGTAAGTAGAAGTATTGTATTCCATAAAAAAGTCTACTTTATATATACCGCTTACTTATGGTAAGTAGAAGTATTATTCCATAAAAAATCTATTTATATACCGCTTACCTATAGATAGTAGAAAGATTGTAATCAATTAAAAAGTCTACTTTATATACCGCTTACTTATGGTAAGTAGAAGTATTGTATTCCATAAAAAATCTACTTTACACACCGCTCACTTATGGTAAGTAGAAGTGTTGTATTCCATCAAAAAATCTACTTTAAATACCGTTTACCTATGTTAAGTAGAAGTATTGTATTCCATAAGAAAATCTACTTAATATACCGCTTACTTATAGATAGTAGAAGTATTTTATTCCATAAAAAATCGACTTTATATACCGCTCACCTATGGTAAGTAGAAGTGTTATATTGCGTCAAAAAGTCTACTTTACATAGCGTTTACCTATGGTAAGTAGAAGTGTTGTGTTCCATAAAAAATGTATTTTATATACCACTTACCTATAGACAGTAGAAGTACTGTATTCAATAAAGAAGTCTACCTTATATACCGCTTACTTATGGTAAGTGGAAGTATTGTATTCCATAAAAAGTCTACTTTATATACCGCTTACCTATAGATAGTAGAAGTACTGTATTCAATAAAGAAGTCTACCTTATATACCGCTTACTTATGGTAAGTAGAAGTATTGTATTCCATAAAAAATCTACTTTATATACCGCTTACCTATAGATAGTAGAAGTATTGTATTCCATAAAAAATATTCTTTACACACCGCTCACCTATGGTAAGTACAAGTGTTGTATTCCATCAAAAAATCTACTTTATATACTGCTTACCTATGTTAAGTAGAAATATTGTATTCAATAAAAAAGTCTACTTTATATACCGCTTACTTATGGTAAGTAGAAGTATTGTATTCCATAAAAGAATCTACTTTATATACCGCTTACCTATGGTAGAAATATTCCATCAAAAAGTCTATGTCCACCGGAAATGTACGTTTTGAGGTCTCCTGAACCCAAAGCAATTTTTTAGAAAAATGTGTATGTGTGCAGTTAACTCAAAAACGAAAAGTCTGAAAAAATCAAACCTGTTCTTCATATGTTTAAGGTATTTGATTAATAAATTTTTCTGTGGACAGCCTGTGAAAAGCTCTTCATTAGAATGAATTTTGTATAGCTAGTAAACCATAAAATGTAGACAAAAATGCACTGCATAAAATGTCAAGTTCATTGAAATACACTATTTATTTCAAATAGCATTGCTTTAGCCATTAGATCTGAAATTTTCCTAGGTTGATCTGTTATACGCATCTTACGCTATTCTTCTTTTTCCCGTAGGATTCATCAGTAACAAAAACACTGATCTACCAGCGGTATGGCTCAGGTGGTAATGTCGTGAGGTCCCGGGCTCAAATCCCGTGAACCGAAAAATCTGACTGGTAATTTTCCTGGTTTACATCAGTCGCCTAGGTAAATACCGGCTTGGTTTATTAATACGACCCAAAGTTTCACCTCAGGTCTAAAACAATAGTAAGCATGAAAATATTTGGTAATAGCGAATTCTCTCTCATCTATCCAAAGATAATGAAAGCAGGTAGACTGGATGGAACCCTAATGCCATCTGCCCGGCACATGTAGAAGCAGAGGTACAGTGTCTGGCACGAAAGTCTTTTTGCGAACGCGTGTCGAAGCTGTCATGGCCCGTCACATTAAGAAGCAGAACACTAAGGGCACTATGGACGCGTAACGAAGCAGGATGGTGTGGCACAGGGATGAAACCTAGAAGGTTAACTGTCCACAACATACCGAGCTACGAGATATCTCCTAACAGATCCGTCGCGATATGACCACGTACTTAAAGCGACGTAAGAGAGAGAGAGAGAGAGAGAGAGAGAGAGAGAGAGAGAGAGAAACGGATCTACACTATGCGAGCAGCTGTGTTTTGTTTTCCGTACTATGCATGAAGCCAAGCCCATATTGTTTCATTAAAGAGTATTTCTAGGGAACAATTTATAGCGGGTAACGTAACGTGAATAGAAATACTAAACTTTTGATATGAATTCTACAATACACAAACGACATTGTGCAGCTGTCTTGGGTAGAGAAAGCTGTGAGGATGTGATGCATCAGAGGTTTCTCAAATATCAATCATTTTTTCATCATCATCATCACAGTCAACATTGCTTGGGATATTTATTGGCCTGTTGCTTTCTTTCTTAAGTTTGTATTGATACTCTCAGGGAAGTGCCGGGTGCACCATTCATCTTCTTTTAGTACAGGATCACTGCAAATTACTTACACAAAACTATACCACCACTACTGTTGAGGCGAGGGTAGTGGCAAGATCTAATGCGTTTAAAAAGCTTTCCCATATCCTCAAGTTTACTACACACCAGTTTGTGTGCGTTAAGAGTACGGTGCAGCATGCTACGATGCGATAATAATCTTGTCACCACCTTACTCCAGGTGCCTTGGTCACCACCAGTCAGCGTGGAGATATATATACCGCGTGAGTCTTCTCATCCTACAGATTGGTAACTAGGCAACCCTACATTTTAATGACGATGCGAAATCAGGCGCTGACAACCCATTCACTAGCCTGCTGTTTAGGGCTACGATGGTGCTCGTTGTTAGCGTGCTCTAGTAGCGCAATGGTTTATATGTTGAAAAGTCACGGTGAAGGTCGGAAGTTCAAATCACGCCTGGGAATAGATTCGTTTTTTTATTTATTTCTTGCATTTATTTATGACGTTGATTAAAGCCTATTCTAAAAAGTAACAATTTGTGTTATAATTCAATTCACATAATTAAACTAATTAAGTGAAACGACACCTCCATGCCGAACTATCAGCTCTCGTTAAATTTACTAAACACAAAAAGTACTTTCAGATGACAGTATTTGAACCTGGGACCTTCACCACTAAAGGCCAACGCGCACACTGTTGCGCTGCGAGTGCAAGTCACTGTATGGACAGCGGTGCAAAGCAGTCATTTTGATTGATACGACGCGATGCGTGGACGGAACAGCCTGTACAACACCCGGACTGCATAACTTCTCAATCCGTAGGCTGAGAAGATTTACTGGTATATATGCGGAGCGCGCTCATTGTAGTCTGCTGTTTCAAGAATCGCGATCAGCCACGTCTATTCAAAGGAACTTCAGGACTAAACCTAAACGAATTGGGAGCTCAGATGGGAAAAGCTGTAGCAACCATTGACGTGTTATGATCCGTAGAATTTGGAACGAACTCGCTTACAGATTAGATATTTGCCGAGTTACAAAAGGAAATAACTTTGAACATTTGTAATATTTGTACATAAAATTTGCAGTAATGTGTTTGCTTCATTATTTCATTAAATCTGGTTTATACTTTCTTCATAATTTAAATTCATTTTTATAATTAGTTTATAATGACTCTGAATATCAATTAAAAATGTTCGCAAAAGCTTAGGATTACAATAACCCAAGTCATCATTAGGTACTATTTATTTCAAAACATCTCTCGTAACTACTGTGTCAGACTAGAGGCTACTTTTGGTTGATCCCTAGATTTCTATGACTAGGAAGATGACATTACGTATGCTTAAATGCGACAGCCTACTGTTAGTACATTTACTGACATGTAAACAGGAACAATTTCGATACAGCGGTGACGCTGGTAGGAAAGTCTCGGTGGCAGCGTCGTTAAGTATACGTACATGATTTATCATTATCAATTATTATTTGGACTTAGAAGAGCGTTTTATAAACTAGCCCATAAAGAGAGCCTTACTGCATTTTTGTACATTTCAATTATTTATTTTGAGACATTATTTTTATTTCTATACAAAGAGATTTATTGAAGTGGTTCAAGCGTACATGTTCATTTTGGCAATGAAACTCAGGGCAGCCTGTACTGAATTGTTGACTGCATTTTCGAGTCGCCTGGGAATTAAGCCAGTTGAGAACCAACTTCCCTCAGGATCTTGAGGACAATTGGAAAGTTACTGTTAGTTCCGCCAATCAGGTCACGTAAGCCCGCTGACCATGGTTCACTTCGTACCAATTCGCGATGATGGCATTAAGATCTGCAGTCTGTTTCTCCGTCTTTCTCCCAAATTCTATCGCACCAATGGAATGGGATCTACAAACGCCTAAAGTAACAGTTCTCTAATTAAAGTTTTATATCTTAAATAATATCTTATGTAAGTATTTAAAGAGTATTTAAACTTCTTTTGAGGCAGTATTTTTAACACTTAAATAATTTCAGTCTAATTATATAATATGTAAATTCAATAACAGCCCGCCTTGAAGCAATATGTGTATGTAATAATTTGTAAAATGTATGTAACAGTCATTGCATATGCTTATATTATTGTATACATGTTCAATAATGTTATATGGATGTATTACGTAATTTAATAATGTAGGAGCTGTGAGAATAATAAGTTAAAAATTGCTAACAATGCGGTAACAATGAGGTAACCTTGAGGCAATAATGAGTTTGAGAGTTTAAATGTTACTTGTGATTCTTGTGAGCAATAATGTGATTTTAGTGACATTTTATAAAATAGCCAATCAACAAAGAAGGGGGTTTTAGTTAAATGAAGGTATTCTACTGGAGTAGGATTAGCCAATCAGAAACTGAAAAGGAGAAAATTTTACAAATTCAGAAGTCAGCTGCCTGCAAACAGTGTTACTAATCAGACGCGAGACACATCCTCGAGAGATTTAATATGTATTCCTGTGAGACGAAAAATAAGTTTACGTGTTAAAAAGTGTAATTAATTAATAAAAAGAATCTCACAGCTCTCTATATCAGTGAAGTGTTATTTTAATCGTATCAAGTATTAATAAAAGGAGTGAAGTAAAATTATAATCTGTGTAAGCCTACATTCTTGTCGCACCAAAACCCTGCTAAGAGAAACGTGTCTCTAAAATAAATACTGACGCACCCCAGGCAAACATAAATATATAATATTTAAAGGAACAGTTTAAATTACAAAGTTAATGCTTTTAAACTTGGGGCAAAGGCCACCTAAAAGTACATTTGGGGCGAAGGCTACCGGAAACCGGATACCATATGTGCGGTTGCAAACAAACTTCAAGCTCAACTCCCCAACAGTTGAAATATAATAAACTCCTTCAATACAATTCATCTTCAAACTGACTTTCCATACGTGGTGCAAACATGTAACAACCCATATTCTTCATTTTTTAAAAATACTCATATGAGATTTTATTAAGTTCTAAGAGCAGAGAAATTATTTTCACAAAAGAATTGCATTAAAGATTAAGCTTTAACAAGACAATATAAGATAAACATTTGCTTTAAATGTTAAAAATTATGAGACCTAAGGCATAAAATCATTGATTTTGCTTGGGGAAAGTGATCTCGGAATTGTGTCTCCAAGTCCATCTATAGGTCTAGCCTTCTTTTTTCTCAAGGTTTCCCTAATGTCATCATCCCGCATTCTCGATCAGCAATCATGGACAGGTGGGATTGACGTCCTAGTAGCCAATAAATTTTGCTAAAGTTGAAATTCAGATCCTTTCTTTTCATCTTTATATGTTCTTTCCACATCTGTGAATCCAGGGTCACACACAGATATTTTTCTCTATGCACTGCTGGAATGACTTCGTCGTTGATATAAACTGGCAGTATTGGACACTTTCATTTGTAAAATGGATCAAATCCTGGCTAGGAGTTAGGAATCGGGAGTAGCCAGACGGAGGAATCTCCAGTAACTGGAGCACCACATGTAGGTCATAGTGAATCCTTTGTGCTTCCAACGTCACCTCTGGAAGGAAAGAATGAAGGGAAGCCGAAGGGCGATCAGATCCGGACGAGGATGTGCCAGCAAGGACGGGGTCCCTACACCAATCCTGATGTCTCCTAGCCCTGCCTTAGCCACTTGGAACCTGGGGGTCCCGGATGTAGACAATATAGCTAAAGTTCTACCGCTCTGATGGAACATTCAGCCATCATCACTTGGCTCTACAACCCTGAAAAAGATGAGGTCAATAGATGAAAGGAAATGATGCGTAGGAGATAATGGACAGGAATTTGTGATAGAAGGGAAAACACCTCAGAATTTGCCCACCGATTCGGGGAAACCACGAAAAAACCCATGGTCGTCTTCTCTTATCGTGAAAACCAGATACATTGGTTACTTATGTTTCTAGTAATTAAATAAAGAGAAACCAAAAGCAGTTCCCAGCATTGATTTTCCAGGATCGTAATATATGGAAAAATCCCAGTGTATTTCATGTTATTTGCATCATAAAATTAACCAATATAAGGGTGGGAATCCGAGTGCACTCTATCATCCGGCTTCTCTAGCTTACTGCCGGCGCATTCGGTAACTTTACATCGACGCTATGTAAGTTGTTACTTCTGCTGCACAGCAAGGAAATTTTGCAGCACAGTAGGCATCTTTTGTTAGTCAAGAGATTTGTGAACAGGCTGCATTATTATATGGCCTCTAAACCAACATAACATCTACGTACATGCATCTCAATAAAGAAGTTACAGAATATTTTACTGCGTTCTACGCAAACTCAAACCTAGAATTACTTTTTGTTTTAACTCTACTGCCTTTTGTTTCGGGTCAGCGGTTTTGGCCGCTGTTAACGAAGTGCGCGGCTGCCGACCGGCTACAATTTGTGGAAAATCATTCCAAAGTTTCAAGTTGGCCGGCCTTGCGGAAAGCCAAGTGCATAAACTTGGAAAACTAAATATTCAAATGGTTTACCTGCGTGTTTACCTAGAGGCAAAGTTTTCCGTGGTTTGTTGAAGGAAGCAGCTCATTCCCTCAGGCATCGCCAATTTCCTTGTTTATTCTGCCAGACATGTTGCTGGCAGTTACATTTCTAAGATAAAGTCGCTTAGGTGTAAAGTATGACTGTCTGTGCCCATTTAAACTGCTCCTGTGAGATTCTCATCTGAAAATATAACGCGAAGAACTTCTGTTACACCTTTGTGTTTCTTACTTTTATTTTCATTATTGTGTGTGGGCTTAATATCATAACCAAGTAACTGGTAAACGATGCTTTGAACCAGTGTTCTTTCACACTAGCCGTGTGAAGACACCGTGTTGTAAAGTTGAATCAGGTTTGAAAATATCCAAAGCCATGGCCGGGATTTGAACCACGGATCTTCGGTTCTTCGTACCGATTCTCTTATGGTTTGAGTTATCAAGGCGAGATTCTCGTACGATTAAACCTTCTCAAACGCTGCTCTATAAAACCCGGATATGCAAAGCATTCTCAACATTGCAAGTTGCCCTTGAGATATATCTTTTAATAGTTGAGATCGCCTTGAAACTTTACTTGGATACTTGGATTAGATAAGACTGCATATTTGATGTTTGAGGAAATAATCCAATAGGCGAGAGCAAGAAGGAAGAGATTCCATAGATCACAGTATTCGGAAAGCAATAATAATAATAATAATAATAATAATAATAATAATAATAATAATAATAATAATAATAATAATAAGCTTTTTGAAAAGTAAAGGAATAATTACTTTTAAAAGAAAACGTTCTATTGTAAAGTTATACTACAGTTATATACTCGAATATAACTCTGACAATGTTCATGGAGTAAAGTGTTTCATAAACGTTTAATGACTTATGAAGTATAGTTATATAAACTTTGGGAAATTTTTCTTCTAGATATCAAATGGGCTTAGGTAGAAAAAACTTTGATATAATATAAGTTTGAAAGTAAATAGATAAAAGAAAACAAAACAACTAATAATAGTTAAGTAATAAGTATTTTAACGATTTATTACCATTACAAGTCAACAAGTTGGTATCTATATATTTTAATAAAGTGCAAACCTTCGAAAGACTAATAGCGTCCCTTAATGGTTAATAGGCGTATATTATCCCTCTCACATACATACTATACACTCAGCATATAAACAAATCTGACGTGTTACATTCACAGGACTTTCTCTACCCAATAATGTTAATTTTTCTCTGTTTTATAAATTACTCTTACATAGTCTTATTTTTACATTTATTTCATGCTAGCCGACGTAAACGAAAATTATTGGAGATAAAATCGTGTCTTACAATTTTCATGTAGTTTTTATCTATCTCTTATAGTTAAGAATAAAAAGGATTTTTAACCGCTATTCACAGAAAATTTAGGATATGCATTTTCTAGCCATGCAGATATCTTAGGTATAACACAACTTAATCAAAACTGTTATAGCATTTTTTGTAAAACTTCATAAGCAAAAATTTCCATTCGAAGGCTAGTTTGGATGGAGGATTTTTGTGTCGCAACCTAGGAAATAGCTGAACTTAAATACTATGTTTACACGGCATTTCGTTTCCGAGTTATGTTGTTTTATTCGCCATGCGTTTTTGTATCCGGAGGACCTCAAAATATGCAGTTCGGGTGAATTCCATACCGAATTTTTGGATGGAATATAATACTTAGCTACTCTACCTAGGTAGGTGGTAGAGAAAGTAAAAGTTTATAAATAACTCGGTAAAAAATAAATCACAGCTGGAAATCGAACCGGGAGCCGCTAAACGGTAAGCAAATGTTTTATCCGATGCAAAACGAAGGTAATGCGCTGAATCGGAGAAGAATAAAAATATAATACACTTATCAGAAATGTAATGAATAACGACGTAATTTTTCGTGCAGCAAGTTGATCGCACTGTAAAACGGATAATTATATTTATTACATACATTTGCAGCAGTACTAATGAGAATACATTTGCGAAATTGCTCGTTATTTAAAAAAGGCAATCATATAGAGTCCCGCAAAGTGCTACGTAACGCAAGAGATTGCTAACCCCAAATTTTATGCTTGCGTTACATGCATAGAGGAAGCATTTGGCATTGTTTCTCCCAACATTGCTAACTTCTGAACAGCAGAGAATCGCGATTCCAGATTTACGCCATCAACTGTACAATCAGAGTGCTCTTCCATTTGGCCGTGCCACTCCGTTTTAAATGCTGACGCCAGAAGCTGCTCTATTGTTTGCTTGGTTTAGTACCCTTTTATGCTCTATTTTCTTTTTATAAAGATTGATGTTGGATTTTGATACTAAATATTATTGGTTACATTATTCAATTTAAACTTGCGAAGTGCATTCCGCTTGCAATTTACGCATCTAGAAGCCCGAGATAAGTTCTTGCGTTACGCCTAAGGCTCCACTGTGTATGTTCTTACCTCATGCGCGCACTTATGCTGCCTTATATTAAGGTTACGTCTTCATTTATGAATAGAGCCTTAGCCATTTTCTAGCACTTTCTATGCACAGTTGAATGCGCGGAAACGTTCCGATGCTTTTGGTTTCCTACAGTGTTTTTCTTTATTTATTGTTGGCAGAATCTCCTAACATGTGTGATCCACACATTTCTGGGTGAGCCAATCTCATATTTGTTTGAATTCAAGTCCGACACACACACTCACACACACACGCACATACACACCCACACACAAACCTAAGAACAAAGAATAGGCCTAAGTGAGCGGCGAATGAGGAGTACGGAAAACTGGATGAGTTTGTCTCGTGATAGTTTGATGTCGAAAGTCTGGCATTTAACGTTAACCTATGAACACAGGACAGTTTCAGGCTCAGGCGTGAAGGAAAAGGGGGGATTAAGGCAAACATTATATGCATGCTAGAACCAGGTAAGGGGTGGCAAAGGCGGTTTAGTGTTTCCTTATCAAGATAACCCACCGTACACTATATTTGCACCATTTCATGCACTCGAACGTAAACATTTTAATCTACAAGATGAGTGAGTCCGCCGACAAACTTCAGGGGCTGATTCCTGAATGGAAATGGAGAACAAAAGTTCATATCACCTTGTGCATAGTTTCTACGGTGAATGACACTGAAGAACGACATCAAACAAAGAGCCCTGGCACACAGTACATGACCTGAATCCCATCATGTCTAACAGATGTTCAAAGTGGTCTCCGTGGGAGCAATGTTCCGGGCTGTGTCCGAATATCGTCACAGGTTACGTGGACACGCTGTTGAAGGGTCTGAACATCAGGAACAGGCCAACCATATGCAACGTTTTTTTTTTTTTTTTTTCAGATGACTCACAAGTAAATGTCCAGGAGGTTTAAGTCCGGTGATCCAGCAGGTCATGCAACAGGATCTCCACGTCCTATCCAACGTCTGGGGAAGATGTTGAGGTGTCGACGAACATGAATGCGGAACTGGGTGGCGCTCCATTGTGCTACAGCCACATTGCCTGTGTATTGCCAGCGGCACATTCTCCAGCAATAGAGACAGCGTTTTGCAGGAAGTTCAGATATGTTTCTATGTTCAGGCGTTGTGGAAGAACAATAATCCCTGCCCAAACATTGATGCTGAACCGCTGCTAGCGCGACACTTCAACCATTCAGGGAGGACTGGTTCTGTAGTCCATAGATGACGATTATGCAGATTAATGATTGCATCTCTGGTAACGTCACTTTATCGGTGAAGAGGACTGAAGGCAGAAATACCATAATGGTGATGCCTGTTGCACAAACCAGCGACAGAATCTTTCCTGTGGAAGTAATAAACCCTGCACACGTTGAAGATGGTAGGGATAATAGCGGTTGTGATGTAGTATACAGATAACCTTCTTTGACTTACACCATGTTGGCGGGTCAATTGCCAGGAGCGTGTTGTACTAAGGTTGTTCTCAATATCATGGAAAACATGTTTCTCTACATCTGGTGTACGCACAGTACGCGGCCGCCCTGAATGTTCGTCTGTCTCAAAGGACAAAAACAAAAACCGAAAAATGGCTGCAAATGTCGTGTGACGTGGGTAGTGCTGTCTATCAGGGCTCGGCTGGGTACATCCGTGCTGCCTCACGACCGTTTCCACCTGCTTGGCCATACACGAACACCATCTCGGCTTGTTTCTGGAATGAATACTGGACCATTGTGCTTCTACGTTGCTTAAATCACACCATCTGCAATGCACAAATTATGAGAAAATGTCGTCAATTCCATCTACCATGGAAACTGCGTTTCCGGAAACAAGGTGATATGAACTTTTGTGCGCCATTTCCAGTCACGAATCACTCCCTGAAGTTTGTGTATGGACTTACAACTCGCCCTGTACAACTTAGAGAATGGTTTATGAAACCGATAACTCTATGTGTCATGTTTTCAACTCTTATTGTCATAGATGTGTTTATAGGACAAATAACATTTATTGAACCAACAAATCCATTATTGCAACCATATTTTTTTGGAAATTCCATGCATTTCCGCAATTATAAGATTCCTGACTCTGGATTCTAGCACTGCCTCACGGAATGATTGATAGCATCACTTCATGGTCATTTCGCTTGACTTGGATTAATCTTGTACTCATTGTTCTTCTCTCTTCATTCTGCCCCACTAAAAGTCATGTCAAACTGCAGTTTGAAGTAATAAAGACAACAACGAAGGTAGATGAGCCGCTGTTGCGCCGCGGCGCTGAGCGGGAACAACGCTAATTGAGCGTTCAGAATATAATGGGTAATCCTGTGTAATGGTGCGATGGAATCAGAAGCCCGCGAGGTGATTGGTCAGTGCATCCTATTGCCCTCCAGAGTCGTGTACGCTTCTTACTGCAACGTAATTATCCTGTTTCCGCCATGGAGCAACAGCTTCGCATTGCCAACACCGTTAAGACGCTGCTTTCCTTCCCGTGAACCACGCAAGTAATGGACACTATTCTCAAACAGAAATGCATAAAAATAACTCAAACACAGACAGGAAATAAAAGAAAATTCATATCCCTATGTTTTTAAAAAGTAAAAACAAAAGACAAAAAGATGTTATAAAACAATAAATATATAGTCGAAGTTGATTATTTCGAACCCTTTTAATCCGAAATCGAGAACAAATCGAACTTTCGGCATGGTCTCTTTACATCCCTATACAAAACAATGTTAAATAATTTTCTGCATTTCGATTAGTTTTTGGATAATTCTATGGAATCTCAATAAGAATGAGTGAAAGAAATGTAGGTCAGTCAAGCTTTGTTAAATTCCCGGAAATGGTGTGCTACTGTAGCTCCACCTTTCCCTTCTTCCCGCAGGATGGCCAAAGTTGTTTGTTAAATTTCAAATTCCTGTGCAAATCAATGTAGTTCCACCCCCTCCACACCCTAATTCAATCCGTTCCATCTATGAATATGGGTTACGGACCTGCGCTGGCAAACAGTATATGTGTGCAATAGGAAAGTTATGACCTCGCAGAGCTTACGTTTATTTTTGTCCCTGGATTCATTGTGAACGGTTCCATTAAAATACATATCATCTAGCTTTCAAATTTCCACTTGCACATAATTTTCATTGTGAATTGGCTCTTACTGTAGCAGTGCTTACAGTGTTAACATTATCGCAGGCATCTGTGTTTGTGTACTGAACTGGGTGGACTGTATTTCTCTCCAAACCGAGTGCGCAATACGAACATTAAATTTGGCTGTAAAGGCAGCAGCCATCCGCAGGTAGAAAAAGGTTTTTTAAAGAAGTATAAGATTGAATACTAAAAACAGACACATATCTAGCTTCTCTGAAAACTTTAAATCTTTACGTACTGTGTTTAACACTACAAATGCTGTATACTAACTAAACACCTGTACATTCAGGTACTGCAATTTTTTTATTATTGCACTTGTAATTTTTTTAATTGAAGCTTTTAAAAATGGCAACTTTTCTAATTAGAAATCTGAATAATTCGAGTTTTTTGCTGGTTCCCTCAGTTTCTAATTATTCATGTTCGATTAGTACCAAAATGTACCTGGCGGTTTTCGATTTTGGAAAAATAACCGCCGTTAATCTGCATACTGGGTTACGAAACCAAAACTCGCATTTTAAAATGTTTGTGTGTATGTCACCTTTTCACTCAAGAATGTCTGACACTTGATATATTACTTACATCGAATATTAGAAAAAAAGGGTGTGAGACATTTTAATTACTTCCCTTATTGTAAATATTATAACGTGGTACGAAGACAAACGCTTTAATGTATTATGTGTTTTTATATAATAAAAATAATATGAAACGTTATCACTATTATTCATAAAATTCCGATATGATGAATATTTAAGAATTTATGCAATACTGACTAAATACCTGTATGATAAAAATAAATTCCTTTGTTCATAATTCTATCCTTTCATATTTGCTCGACACATTTGGCATTCTACCAGGGCATTAACATGAACGGATCCAAAATAGGTAGGCGTTTATTACTTGATTTGCACATTTTAATCCAAGCGCTAACTATTGCATTAATGACCATCAATCACGAGCCGCTCATTACTAATTACACACATTGCTAGATAACGCAGCGACCGTACATTTAATGTGATATAATTATTTGCAATGCGGGTAGCTATGAAACAGTGCTTATTAGGAAGAAAACATTTAGTTCAAATTGTAATCCTCAAAAACTATCAACACCGTTTAGCTAAAACATTTTGAGCTAATGCTGCTGAGCCACCCTCATAAACCACGTAAATTGTCTCATTTAAGCAGTCGCGTTATTCAAGCGTTTTATTTCTTCTCTCTTCTTTAGCTCCAGAGCTTTCTCTACTTCCGCAGCATTGCACATCAAGATTTCGCAGTAAATACAAATTTTGAGACCTCCGGAATACCTCTTTCAAAACAAGGCACTTTTGAATAAACGCTCCCAGGTCTGTGTGTTTGTGAGCAGCATATTTCATAAAGAAAATACCAGATAAATATCAAGCTACACGTGTGAGTCAGCCACCTTTCATCTTTTACGGATAGAAGATGTTTTTCAAGGAATTTCTCCCACCCCAAATATCCTTTCATTATTTGTCTCCCTTAAATTTGCGCTTTGAATGTTGACTGGCTTTAGGGAATTCACGGATGCGCAAATTAATACTTACCTACTAGTCGCCTACGATATGAGTGCATTCGGTGGGAAAATGAACCTAACAGTTACATTTGTTTCTCGCGATTGCGAATCGAATTTTAAGGCCAGCATATACCATCCAGCTCTTAAGCATTTGACTATCGCTGTTGTCTTTGTATTAACGAAATGTGTAGTGAAGCTATTTTTGCAAAGGTTTATTTGGATTAAATAAAGCAGATGTGAAAATAAGCTTTAGTAACAACGGTTTGTATACCACTAATAAAGCTAGAGGGTAGAGAAAGTCTTGTCAGTGAATGTTTTTTTTTTTTTTGGTAGCTTCGACAAACTATTCTTACGAAAGGTTATTTTTCTATCTACTCCATGTTAATCGAGAAAAACCTTAACTGAAATAGTTTCATTACACATTTCGTTACGCAATGGACGGTCAGATGTTTTAAAAACTAACCGTTATATTATGGCCTATAATTCCATACGCTTTCCATGACCTCGCGAGAAACAACTGAATAGCGACAGCACTTTAAATGACAAATATTACAAAAAAATTCAAACCAATAACAACGCATACCTCGGAAATGGCTACTGACATTTGAAATAGATTGCGTTTTAAAAAGATCTACATTTCTTGTGTAGTACTTTTTGTATCTCTTATGTTTTACCAGTTAGGTATATAGCAAATTGGACTTAATTATATAAGATTGTACAAAGTTCCTTTGAATGAAGTCTGAATAAACTTCGCGGGCTATTCCCAGAAAACTTAATATATACATTTTATATGCCAAGTAAATCCTTAAACATATGATATTTTAATCGATATCGTTAGCCACTTTTGAGAAAATCCAAAATTAAGAAAGATTTTCTACGAAAAGCGTGGTTTAGGAAGGGGGGGGGGGTTTCTTGAAAAACCTTCTTGAGGCATTTTAGGAAGATACTGAATTTAAATACCAAGTATGTATTTGCGGTGAAATTTCAAAATCGAATTTTTGGGTGTGATATAACTAGGTACGTGGTAAAGAAAGTAATAAGAGCAAGCAATACAACCATGGTTTGTTTTTAGCTTATTTTTTTGCTTTCTCAAAAATGATTTGCATAAAATACCATAATTTGCAAATTTCCAGCAGATATGCAGGCTAATGGCACAAACCCTCGACACGTGCTTGTGCTTTATTTAGAAAGTACGTGTGAAATACTTAGAGTACGCCCCAAAGTTTGAAAGTAATCGGTTATTTTAAACCCGAAGTCTTCCCTTTTAAGTCATAAGCACTGCACGCCGTCCTATGCGTGTTTCTACAACTCCAGTACGGGCATGCAACTACGGCAAGTTTAATTGCACGAACGTTTTCCGCCTATGTTCATCTGTGAATAGTTTCATGGAAGAACGTTAAACACCAGGTTCACTAACGCCAGGTGCCAGGCGCCTTATTATTGCACATTCTAGGATTCTCGGTATTTCTAGGCAACCTGCTGATTTAGGACTAAGTATACCTATTGTTTAGCAGCTCAATTTTTTAGCTCCTTTTCTTTTAAGTTAATATCAATTTGATATATTGCTTAAATGCCATTAAGTTTGAAAAATTCATTTTGGCTTTCGGAACATTTCAATGATTTCTGTTGGATTTACACGCTACATTCAAAAGTGAAACTTAACCTACATATGTAAATTAAGGGGAGATTAAAAGCTCGATCTCACCAGTGTCAAATCCGCTAAATCCATGAATTTTTCTGGTCTAGTTTTATAAAATAAGTTTGTTTATTAAGCAACATAGAATATTTGTATTTCTTTTATCATTTTTGATTAAAATTTTTAAGCCATTATTTTTAAGAACAGTAATCAAGCATTTTATTAATAGCAAAGTAGAACCAGAACAGTACTTAGATGGAATTTAGAATGGTAATAAAGACATTTATATCAGAAAATTTCATTCACAGAAAAAAACTACTCAAGTAAAAATAGAATAAATACAGAAACAAAGCATATGTCATTAAGTCAAAGATCTGCCATACTTAACAATTCGTACCAATTTGTACAGCAAAACTTCCCTATAAATGTGGGCTAAAGTTTACCTCTCTACACTAAAGTGTATAGCAGTATGATGTTTACTTTATCTACCACGTCCCTGGTAGATGGAGAAGGTATTTCATTCTAACCAAAAATTATATACCGAGATTTCACCGGAAATGCATGCTTTGAGGATTTGTGTAGCATGTTTTCGTCTATCGCTTAAGTTTACCAACTATGCAAAATTATACAGAATTCATAGACTTCATAGGCTAATCCCAAAAAACTCAAGATATATATTTGATATACGATCTTTTAATCAAAATCATTAGAGCCATGTTTAAGAAGATAAAAAACTTTCGAAAAATGTTCTAAGTAAAGGGTAGGGATTTTGGGTGAAGAAATTTTCATCTTTGGCATCTTTGGAAGATAGTGAACCTAAATACCAATTTATCCGAACTTTTCGTTTTTGAGTCATGTTGTTCACAGACACTCATATATTCACACACGCGCAGAAATTTTTCTAAAAATGTATATTTAGATTAAGGGACTTTAAAACATGCATTTCCGGTGAAATTTCCATATCTAATTTTTTGTTGGAATGCAATACTTCCTCTACCTACTAGGTACGTGGTAGAGAAAGTAAAAATAACCTGGCTGCACACGAATACAAGTATATGCCTTTAGATACAGATTTGTCGAAAATGAAGACACGGTGACGTCATTGGTAACAAAAATTAATCAATTGACTGTACTACAGGTTGTCATTAGTATTTTTTATTTTTCACTCGCATTATTTAAGTTGTCATTTTATATTAAACTAAAAATAATTTCAAGTAGAGAACGCAGCTTTTAGAGAAAAGCTCAAAGTAGTAGTTTGAAATAGTTAAAATCAGCAATGGAGTTCTACTCATAAGTAAAGAAAAAAGTTAATTTTAATGTAGCGACAAATTCATGAGCGACCCTGTCGCAGAAGGATTTATAAAGGGAAGTTTAAAGTCAAGTTGCATCTATTAAGATTCTTTCATGCATGAACTTAATAATTTAAATAAACATAAGTTGCTATTGTCATATACATTAATAAAAGGAATACTCGCTTTTAATAAAAGTTCCACTGTTAAACAGGGAGATTTGTTATTCTAAAACAAACAACCATTACATGTCAAAGAAGGAATTGAGCCAATAAAACACGACTTACCTCAAAAGAGAGGCAAAGTACTTGCAATACGAAAATTAAGTGTATAATTTTTGCAAGAACTAATATATGGGTGTTACATTCTTGTATAACCACCAACTATAAGTAACTGCAAAAAAGATTCTATAACCTTATTAGAATTAAAACAAGGTGGTTGGTACTTTTATAAAACAATCGCTTCTGAGGAGGGGAAAAATAATTTTTCAGACTTTCGGGGCTGTGATCGGTTTATTCATTCCAAACATATCCTTACACATATTACTTAATTAGCAATGACAACTATTTAGTATTTATTTACGCTCTTTCAACAAGTCCTAAGTCCCAGCTACAGAAAATAGAGAAAGAATAAAAGCACTCAAACACAAACAAACACACATGCATGCATACCAACGCACACAAATTTAACTATGAATACTTTAAAACTATAAACAAGAATTTATAAAGTTGCCTTTTAGTGTTACAGTAATTGAGGGTCAAATCAAAGTGGATAAATTTAATCAAAGTTTTGTTATATGAAAGACACATTTTTAATAATAGTTAATTATTAAAAGTGATGCAGTAATTTGTATCACAAATTACTTAAATGTAAATAATGATTGTAATATGAATATGCATTTTTATGTGACATTGATTTGAGATGTTTCTTGACTGTAATTATTGTTGATAAGTAAGTTTATACTGCCTTACTGAAACTGTCAATAATAGCGTGCAATAATGCAGCGAGGGGGTGAGCTGTTTATCATTATTGGAAACGAGGAAGTTGCGTAATGTTGGCGCGTTTTTCCGTTTAGAACCTTCTGGAAAATTTCCCTAGAATATATGTATTCATAATTTTCATTGGATATAAAAATAGACGCTAATGTTGGCGCGTTTTATTAGCCAATAGTAATTAAGTTATAATCTTTAGGCATATCGGAGTGTATGGGTATAAAAGCAGTAGGTTGGAGGTAAAGTGAGTTCAGTTCATCAAAAATCTGTGTACACTACACGTCGTCTTCAGTCAGTCAGTTCGTCGAAAGTATTTGTACGCCAAACGTCGGGTATCGATTCACAAGTTACGCGCAGCAGAATTATGAATAATCTAAAGTGTTGTAAGGTTAATTATACAAAAGATTGAAGTACGTGGATTAAAAGAATTATCAGTAAGAAGTTGTTATAACAGTTTCAGTTTGGCGAGTGTTAAGATCAATGTATAAATGTGATAGTTAACGTGTTCGACAATAAATGTGTAAAACAAATTTCTTCATCAGTGTTATATTTGGATAAAAGATTC
The DNA here is from genome assembly GCA_030765065.1 of Deroplatys truncata. NCBI lineage: Eukaryota > Metazoa > Arthropoda > Insecta > Mantodea > Mantidae > Deroplatys > Deroplatys truncata. Next base: position 209,642,559 of record CM060978.1, on the reverse strand, counting down.
CTTTCCGTTTACACACCTTGATCAAGAGACATGTTCGACCGAGAAATAATAGCTATCCGGAGGACAGTAAACAAAAATTAAATCAAATAACAGTCGCATTCTTTCGAACACTAATACTGCCGCAAATTGCTAACACCAGATGGAGCTACAAACCGAACAAATGAATGACGTCACAAGATGGCTTCCACGCGTGAAGTAAACATAAATACACAAACATTTGTAAGTAATACCGTTACAAAAGCTAGCGACCTTGAAATTTTGCAAAAATACTAAACGTACTCGTTAAAATTCAGGTATTGACCAAATGTTAGATTATGCACTAGACTGTGGATATATTGTGGAGATTGTAGATTGTGACTTATGTAATAGGATTTGTTGTGCAATGTCTCTTCTGGTACTCAGTCTAATTAATTTGAATTTAGCCAATACATACGTATGGCAAAACAATAGAAAAGTCAACATGGGGAAAAATTACCAAAACTAATTCATTAAAATGTATTTTCCTTAAAGATTATAATTATCAATCAGAAATGTTATGTCGTAATTAGTTACTTTATCTGGGAATCTCTGTCGTTCTTTTTCTGCCTAAAAACTGCATCATTTTTCTGGGTTTGTTTTTCTGCATTTCCAGGAAAATGTTTAAAATTATATCTCCTTTTGTAATATTACAAATGAACACTGTATAACAAACGGAAGAAATCAACTTCCTTGCAGTTTCAATTCACTTGAGTTTGCTTTACCTAAGACCAAGCAAACGTCAAGAAGTTTAAGCACGCCGTGTATTGATCTCGAAAGTTGATAAATGACACCAATGGCAACCGCTTGCCCAGCTGACGTTTTAGTTCCGCTCATCGAGGGCCCAAGGGAGTAAACGAGTAAATTTCTCAGCTTACTGCTGGTGTGATTATTTCCTTGAAGCTGTAATTAATATCTCTCTCTTCCGTAAGTTTTTTTTCCATAGTATCTTGACATTCAACACAAATGCTTGACACGCGCTGTTTGAGGTTCCTATATAAAATTTGAAGTGTTGCGTTCACATGGATTTCTCTAGTGAAGCTTATACACACCATTCTTACAAAAGATTATTATTCTAGCAACTTCTTGTTAATTCAGATAAACGTATTCGCATTTACATATTTAATTGTAGAATACGAGGTGTGATCAAAATGTTTCCGGAATGACGTTATAAATACTACACAACGGTTTGTTTTGTCTAATCTGCATTGTCGCCCTCGAAGTAGTCTCCTTGGGAGTTGATACACTTGTCCCAGCGCTTCTGCCACTGCTGGAAGCACCTCTAGAAGTCCTCTTCTTTCAACATGTTCAGAGCCTTCTGCGATTCGCGATGGATGATATCAGTGCCCTCAAAACGGCGTCCTCGGAGCCGCATTTTAAGTCGCGGGAGAAGAAAAAAGTCCGCTGGTGCCAAATCTGGAGAATAGGTGGGATGATGAACAGTATTCATCGTATTTTTATCCAAAAATTGGCGAACAGAAAGAGCTTTGTGCGCGGGCGCATTGTCATGATGCAGGAACATGTCCAAATTGTCTTTCAAAATGCTTTGAACAATTCCAAAAGAGAGTCCTAATGAGTCAGAAAGTTCTCTTATTGTAATGCGCCTATCATTTAAGACCATTTCCCTCACCTGATCGATATTTTCATCAGTTTTGGTGAAACATGAAACAGAGTCGCCCCGAACGATCTGCATCTTTAACAAATGTCACACCACTTTTAAATTTGGAAAACCACTCAAATGCTTGAGTTTTGCCCAGAACGTCCTTCCCATAAGCTGTTCTTAACATTTCGTAGGCTTCTGTTGCAGTTTTACCGAGTTTAAAGCAAAATTTGATGTTCGTCCTTTGTTCTTCGTAACGGAAAACGCGGAAAAATCGCAGCACATGCAAAACACGTGTTCACTTCAGAGCGTCTACCTCGTCACTGCATGGTCACAGGAAGTCACATGACCTCTCATTTTTATCGGGAAGGAACGCTGCATGAACAGTTTGGGTAAGCTTTAAAGAAATCTCAGCGTCAGTATTGTTGTGAAGCCATTCCGGAAACTTTTTGATCACACCTCGTACAGAAGGTAAAGTTTTGAAGAGCGTATTGCTATGTGATGGCTTTGAAATTCCATGCTCCTTGCATGAGCGCAAGAAAAAAAATCTGATGTGTTACACTCACATGACTTTCTCTACTCTTGTACAATCTATTTTTACAAACGCCTATTCTCCATATGCTTCATGTTAATCGAGATATCGAGATGTCAATCTTATTGATAATTTTCTTGTAGATGCAAGGGGAATATGGTAGCTTTTAAGCGATAGTCAAATATTTTAACGCTGGTTGCTATGTGGCGCATTCCATTCCCTTTGCATGTCCAGGACATAAAAAAATGAATAACGAATTTGAGAAAAAGTATAAGTATTGGAAAATTTAAGGAAATAACAAGCAATATCTCGAAAACGGTTCACTCAACAAAAGAAATGTATGTGACATAAGATGTGTATTGTAACATGATCTACATTTTTTGTGTAGTAAAATTCTGTCTATCTCTTACGGTTTACCAGTTATGCAAAAGTCGTTCATAATGAAGAATACTTTTGGAGACATTCCCAGAAAATTCGAGATATACATTTCATTTGTCATGAAAATATCTTAAACATATGATATTTTAATCAAAATCGTTAGAGCCATTTTTGAGAAAATTAAAATTTTCGAAAAATGTCCATGTAAAGGGTAGTCTGGGGTGGGGGATTTTCTTGAAAACCTTCGTGTCGCATCTCTGGAAGATACTGAACCTAAATACCAAGTTTGGTGTTTATCCGACTGTTCGTTTTTGAGTTATGCTGTTCACAGACACACACACACAGACACACACACGGACATGTTTCCAAAAATGCTTTTTTTGGATTCAGGAGGTCTCAAAACATGTATTTCCGGTGAAATCTCGGTATCGAATTTTTGGGTGGAATACAATACTTCCCCTACTTACCATACGTAGTAGAGAAAGTAAAAAGTATAAGTACCTATTTGAAAATTCAAAGCAATAACAAGGAGTATCTCGGAAATGGTTGACATAAATCGAGTGCTGTAACGAGATCTACATTTTTGTGCTGTAAGGCTTGTCTCTTTCTTACGGTTTGCCAATTGTACAAAAAGTCATTCATAATGAAGCAACTTCACAAGTTATACCTAGAAAATTCAAGACATGCATTTTATTTATCATGCATGTACCTTAAACATATCCTACTTTAATCAAACTCGTTAGAGCCACTTTTGACAAAAATAAAAATTTCGAAAAGTAGTTTAGGGTGAGGAGATTTTCTTTATAATCTTTGTTTAGCAACTTTGCAAGATAATGAATCTGAATTCCAGGTTTGGTATTTATCGTACACTTTGTTTTTGCGTTAGGCTGTTCACACACACGCGCGCGCGCGCGCGCACACACAGAGGCGTTTTTCTAAAAAATACACTTTTATTCAGGAGACTCAAAACATGCATTTCCGGTGAAATCTCGACATCAATTTTTGGGTGAAATACAGTTCAACTATAATAAGTGTGACAAGAAAAACTGTGAGAGAGAAACTAAAAAAGAAGGAATTTTTAGGAAAAGTACCTCGCGCTTAGAGAGACATACTTCAAATAGGCAAGAGACACGAAGAGATTTCTCAAGAATTTCCTCCATCCAATATCCCTGAAAAGAATTTTATTATCCTCTTTTTTTTCTCTCTCTCAAAATCTCTCTTAACGTCTTTGATTAAAACATCACAAATTGAGTATCTTCATGCATTTGCTGTAAGTAGATAAGGGCAAACAAAATACATCCACTTGATTTTAAAACCAGTTAACGACTGTCAAAGCTGTAACAGTTTACCTAACTGGTTGACAACATTTCTTGCGGATAGTAACGGAAATAAACCGAAAAAGAAATCTGCTGTGTTTATTCATATGACTTTCTCTACTCGCCATTGTATTTTTTCTTCTATATATTTCCTGATAAACGAGATAAACTTCCATTATACATTTACATATTCCATTGTAGGTATAAGGAGGATACAGTAGGATAAAGATATTTTCTTAAAAGCTGCCAGAATTTATTTACTTTAAAGGCACTAATTTTAAAAAGAAGCATCTCAAAGGAATTACAAAAATGTTAACTGTGCATTATGCTTAAACATTCGCATTTAAACCGAGCGGGATCGCTGAGGTAGTGGCCCTCATTCGGAAGGTCCCGGGGTCGACCAATTTGACCGAAGATTTTTTTCGCGGTTTTCCTCGGTCGCTAGGTGAATACTGTGCTGGATAATTTGATCCGCGAATTTTTCTATAATCCCTTACATCACTACATTTCATTTCCTTTTTCTTCACCGCCGTATCAGGCAATGGACTGATCAGTCATCCTGGATATGCTATGATCTGCTTTGTCTGCTCCTGGACAGGCTACTGACCCAAAGCATTGGCCTTAGGGGATGAAAGACATACAACAAGGAAGGTAATCCGTTGAAGAAAAAGAAGCTTAGCATTTAAAAGGACGGTACTAAAGTGGCATTATATACATAAACTATTACTGTCTTAGGCGTTTTTTACCGCGAGAGAAAATAATTTAAAATAATTTAATTTAATTTCGTATTTTATTTCGTATTTGCTAGAGAGAAAGAAAGAGAGAGAGAATTGCCACAAATTTACTCGAGCGTCAAAATCAGCAATTGCTCTCCGAAGCAGATGGAAGTTTGGAATTCGTCCACCTAGCAATGACTTTTCATCTCAAACTTCATCTGCCATAGCCTTTAATGTGATGAATGATATTAACCTTTGAAGGAGCAAATGAGCCTGGAATATACTGACGTTTAAAATAACCTGGCATTCGGCCTACTAAGGGCAAGAAAGAAACGAGAGGGAGGATTCCTCATTAGAGATTTTAACGACCCTGTACGGTGAAACGTAGACAAATTGGTAGCTTAGCAATAGCGATCAAAATTCTCATTATCCTACATATCCAAGTGGGCGATTCGATTATATATCGCCCACTTGATTAGTTCCTTCATTTTTATTGTCTGCAAAACAAAGCCAAACTGTTCAAACGATGTGCGACACTAGAAAGAAATCTGGTGCTTTCGAACATAAGCGCTCCACTTCTCTGGCACCGCTAATTAAAATAACTTCAACTTATATGAGATAAGATTTGGGTCATCCATTTATACTTACATAAATCTACGTTATTCCATTTCTCAAGCCTTAGAAAGAAAAGGGAAGGAGAACACAATCTTTAAAGACAGCCGTTTAAGACAGCCCATCCTTGAAAATGCTAACAGACGCAATTCTTGGCCTATCAACTTCATATTTTTATATGGTAATTTGTATGTGCTCTACAAATAAAATAAACATTTGTAATGTTTTAAACTATTATTGATAAATTAATTAATAAACCTTTAGGTTCCAATTTTGCACTTTTTCAAAATGCCCCTCGCGATGAACAATAAATAGCGGATTTCTGACTAAATAATTAATTTCTACGCCATTAAACCAGAATAAAAAATCCGACTTTTTTAATGTTCATTAACTTGGCTTAAAAACCGCTAAATATTATTCTCATGCCTTTCCTCATTTTTGCACTAGTATTATATAAAATACTTAATTGCACATCAATATGCGTTATATAAAAGTATCCTATGTCACTTTCTTTGTTCAGCAGTTCTCCACTAATGCTGAAAACGTCTAGGATTATTGGTTGAGATTTTCACGACGGGCAGCAATTTGAAAATTGCAAGATGTTGGTAAAAAGTATTGGAATATCAAGCAAACTATATGCGCACCAACTTTCAAATCCCTGAATTAGTTAATAAATATCACATTTACTGGAATGCTAAAGAAACTAGAAGGTACAAACAGAATATAACACTAAAAACCTGAAACGTTTTGATCATTTTTGGACAAAATTTCATAGATGCATTTGCCTTAATGCCATCGGTATTAGCTTCGCAGCTCTATTTTATCAATATAAAGTTTCTGCTTGTTTATAATAATATTACTTATTTTTGGTAATTTGAACATGTTTTTATTAGAACCTTTCAATATGTGTGCATTAAAATACATATTTACAGCTGATATATATACCGATTTAAGAAACTGTAAAATTTGTATCTTATTAGGTGTGTTCACGACAATAGCGTAATCAGAGATGTCAGCTTGTTGTCTACACCAAGGGTGGTAAAAATGCATTTCTCTCTCGAGTCATCAAATATGCAACACGCACTCAGCAGCACATAGAAAACAAATGAATAGACGGCTAGAAAAGGAGTTGCGCCTGCGAGTCCCATTGCCTCGCGAGTCGCGTTTTCGCCACTACTGGTCTACACTAAAAGCACAATGGACAGTTCACATCGATATGCCGGATGGTTATGGTGTGCTGCAGTTGACATAGGTTGCAGGATGGTCTTTGATTAGATATTTACAATAAGAGAGTGCATCTCTTTGCAGTGGCCAATTCTAGATGGGGAATGATTACTTGATTTCGTCGTTTGAGTCTTCATAGAGGTCGGTAAGATCGGTACAGCCTCATGAGCCAGCTTAATGAAGTTTGCTATCGAGGGTAGCCATTCCGTCTTCCATTTCTGCATGAATAGTCGTTTGATGAAGGTAATGACGTCTTGGTGAAAGTGGAGCAATATGTGTCACTAACAAGATATCTAGTTGCTTCTTTACGGCTGTGATCTGCTATTTCATTGCCTTCTATGCCTAAATGGGAGGGAATCCATATAAATAATACTTTCTGCCAGTGTTGTTAACTTTGGAGCAAATCTAATGTATTATTGTATGGAGTTTCAGATTTCTGGCTGGCTAGTAGTGCACTTAAGGTAATCAATGAAAATGGTGAGTTGGGCTTTAGTGATTGATTTACAAGAGATGTTTGTGTTTCAAGTTTCTTAAACACAGAAGCAGAATTTTGGTGATGTTGTTAATATGAAATATAGCAAAAATGACAGCATCGAAAAATATATGCTTTCCCTTCCCACTACATCTGCACTACTACTTTATTCAAACTTCCGCTATTAGACAACGATAAGATGAACATCTATTTGACTGAGCTGGTCAGAGGTATAATTTTGCATGGGAATATGTCTTAGCAATTTTTCTATGATTTACGTTATAGTCATGAATTTTACCTCTGCTTTGTAAAAATATCTCATTCACAAAGTAACACATGAAGTCAGGCCCGTTTAATATTGACATAATTATAAATGGTCTTTGGAATATTCCTTACATTTGAAACTGAATATAATATCCTACCTAACATCACATATATGTTCTCGTGGTCATCTGTGGTTTCTTTGTTATTAATAAAGAATACAGGAGCTTTACAAAAGGAGTCACCAGGTAGAATATGATATCCTTCAAATCGTTTTGCTGATACACGTGTTGGTAGAAAATGAAGTGTGTTTCTAGATTTAGTTCAGAGGCATTACATTACAAGTACAACGTATAAGGAAAAGTTTCGTTTCTAACAGTAATTATTTTATTAAAAGTCACATATGGGTTTAGTTCAAAATGCTGACAAACTCTGCAACATCCCTGTGTTTGATGGGTGGTTGAGTGGGTGAGTAGGTAGGTAACCATTTCTTGTCTTCGTAAATGGGGTTAGAAATCATCTATAAGTGTTGTAGTGGGCACACAGGGGAAAAAGCTTAATAGATACCCTAAAGTATACATTCTATACAGAGAATATTTTGAAATTGTTTTTGGAAATTACGGTAACTGCAAAACTAACCCACTTGGAAGTACTGGTCACATGCCTTTATAACAAAGACAGCAATTTCTTAGTTTAGATTTTGGAGTATTCACTGGAAGCCAGGTATAATCTGCACCTTATTTAAACAAAATGCACGATTACCCGAATATCTTGGGTCAAATCAATACAAATGGTAGAGGGCGACAATGGAATTAACTAAGTGGCTACCATCAAACCCGATGGTTTGAATTCTCCAAAATACTCTTAGTATTTATTCTAAAACGAAACACGCAGATAGGATCCTAGCGAACAGCTATTCCTCATTTTATTCTGGAGTTTCATTTGATACGCCCATAGAATAATCCCCAGAGGTGTGAAATCTGGCGATTTTGCTCATCACCTCCTATCAACCCAAACATTAAAGACTCAGTAGTCGCGCACTTAAGGTTCCAACTGGGAAGATGCCCCAAAGCGTTGCAGTCACATAGACTGACATCTCTGGCAGTACTGAACGGAGTCAATTCAAACCGAAGAGCAGGAGATAAGGCACAATTAAGTGACCCTGTACAACGCTGGTGACCAGCCAGAAAGTGGTCCGGCTGGTCACCAGACCACCTTCTGGCAAGGCAACCAGAAGGTGCCACCAGTAAAAATTGTAAGTTGCCTTTGCACAATAAATTTTTTCCAAGATGTCGTAGAGGATAAATTAGGCACTTATGACCAAATGTTCCTAGCTTCAAAAGGCTCAGTGTAGATCATTTTACCACCCTACTTGTCCCAAAGGTCTGGAACGTCCTTGTATGTGCCTACCAAACTTGAAGGCCTAAATCCCTATTCATGTTAGAAATTTCAAGAGTGCAATTGAAATAGCGATGTATAACTAGTCTATGGAATGTTATTTCTTAAGGTTGCTTTTACGTTTCTTCCCTGTTCTACTTTGAAGTTTGTTGAAGAAGGGAGACGGCCTTTATCTACAAACTATATGATTGTTTGTAAAAAATTTGCAATCTTTGTCTTCATTATAAAGTACACATTTATACCAGTGTAATACATTTGTAGTTCCTCTGACGCTTAAATGTTGATAGGGTGGGGAAATATTGCATTTTATTAAAACCATTGATACAAAAATTTCATCGATAATACACATTGAGGCCTTCTGAATACACGCTTTAAAAATAATTTTCATAAGCTGATCTCTTTCTCTCTCTCTCTCTCTCTCTCTGTGCGTCCGTGTGTGTGTGTGTGTGTATATATGTAAGCGCGCGCACACTGGCGCGTACGATGGCAGGCAATTATGTCTATGAAATACCAGGTCCAACTACCCTTCAGATAGAAAAATTATCCTTATCTTTTTACTTTCTCACAAGTGATTAATAATTTTGTTTAAAATGTAGTATGTACAACATGAGAGATGAAATGCATATCTTGAACTTTCTAAGAATAGCCTATGAAGCTCCTTCATTGTTAATAGGATTCTATGTTTCTAAATAAATGTACATAATTTAGACATCATAAGAGACAGGTAAAGTCTTACATCAGGAAAACTTTTCCTCTCCTTAAAGTACACATTTTCTAAAACTAAGTATTTTGTAACGTTTGCCATTTCCAAGATAAATATTCGAGCTGCTTTTGACTTTTTCCAACGTTTTAGACATACCCTTGCAAGTGCCATTAGCTCTTCTGAGCTAATGCAAGAAGTATACAATATCCGGTATATACAAAATAGCTAAATGTCATATTATTCTCCTGTATGCTTTGTGTACCCACCACAAAATTTGTACTGCAACTGTTTCTGTCGAATTTATCATAATTAATAGGAAGCAAACGGAAAACCAGACTTTTGTAAAAACAATTTATAGGATTGGTGTGAAAATAAATGATAGTGAGTAGAAACAGTCGTGTGACTGTAATATATCAGAGTTTTTCTATTGAAATTCAGTAGAATTCAAAATAAGATCCAGTTCACTGTGTAGTAATCCATGGCTAATCTATTACTAATATTATAGCGAGTGGGTGTGTGTGTATACAGGGTATTCTCAAAGACCATCCAACCGGTTTTGGATAATTCTTGCGCAGTTGAAACATTCTATTCTTTCTGACGGCATGGGATATAAAGCACCATCTAATTTAAATGCATAAATTACTAAAGTATTAAAAAGGATTTACAAAGCCGGTGTAGCAGAATACGAGCACATTTGAGTTATAAAATAACATGCTTGAGAAGAAGGTTTGAGTGTTTGGTTGATATTGCCAGCAGAGAATAGTTATTACTCCACAGAAAATCCATTTAAAATAAGAAATGAGGCGGATATTTCATTCTAAACACTATATACCTAATAGATGGTCACAATTTAGCAACTGAGGCATACCAAACCAAACAGAATCGAATCTGCTTATAACGGTAAGAAATCCACGCGATACCATGCCAAAATATGTTACTAACCCTCATGTAAGAAGGTTTTGCTTTATTTCCTTTGTACCTATGTTTGAATTAAGTTCGTTAGAAAGGCATGCTAAATAATTGTATAAAGAAAGAAAATTGTACCCAGTTAACATTGGAAATCAGTAAATTGATTTTCTATAATTAAGAAGTTAAAATATTATTGCTCTCAATAGCCGCAGACTTCGCGTCTTTTACAGAGCGGTTAACTGGAAGCCTCGGAGTGAAGAATCTTCATATTTACCAGCTTCACCCCTATTTCATTGTATACAATACGTGATCAAAAGTATCCGGACACCTAGCTGAAAATGACGTACAAGTTCGTGAGGCCCTCCATCGGTAATGCTGGAAGTCAATATGGTGTTGGCCCACCCTTAGCCTTGATGACAGCGTTCACTCTCGCAGGCATACTTTCAATCAGGTGATGGAAGGTTTCTTGGGGAATGGCAGCCCATTCTTCACGGAGTGAGGAACTGAGGAGAGGTATCGATGTAGGTCGGTATGGCCTGGCACGATAAGGCGTTCCAAAACATTCAAAAGGTGTTCTATAGGATTCAAGTCAGGACTCTGTGCAGGTCAGTCCAGTACAAGGATGTTATTGTCGTGTAACCACTCCGCCACAGCCGTGCGGTATGAACAGGTGCTCGATCGTGTTGACAGATGAAATCGCCATCCCCGAATTGCTCTTCAACAGTGGGAAGCAAGAAGCTGCTTAAAATATCAATGTAGGTCTGCGCTGTGATCCTGCCACGCAAAACAACAAGGGATGCAAGCCCCCTCCAGGAAAAACACGACCACACCATAACACCACCACTTCCGAATTTCACTGTTGGCATCACACACGCTGCCGGATGACGTTCACGAGGCATTCGCCATACCCACACCCTGCCATCGGTTCGCCTCATTGTGTACCGTGATTCGTCACTCCACACAACGTTTTGCCACTGTTCAATCGTGTAATGTTGACGCTCCTTACACCAAGCGAGGCGTCGTTTGGCATTTTCCTGCGTGATGTTTGGCTTATGAGCAGCCGCTCGACCATGGAATCCAAGGTTTCTCACCTCATGCCTAACTGTCATAGTACTTGGACTGGATCCTGATGCAGTTTGGAATTCCTGTGTGATGGTCTGGATAGATGTCTGCCTATTACTCTTTACGACCCTCTTCAAATGTCGGCGGTCTCTGTCAGTCAACAGACGAGGTCGTGCATGTACGCGTTTGTGTTGTATATGTTCCTTCACTTTTCCACTTCACTATCACATCAGAAACAGTGGACCTAGGGATGTTTAGGAGTTTGGAAATCTCGCGTACAGACTTCTGACACAAGTGATACCCAATCACCTGACCACGTTCGAAGTCCGTGAGTTCCACGGAGCGTCCCATTCTGCTGTTTCACGATGTCTAACGACTACTGAGGTAGCGGATGATGAGTACAGGCAGTAGGTGCCAGCACAAAGCATCTAAGTTGAAAAACATATTTGTGGGGATGTCCGGATACTTTTGATTACATAGTGTATGTTAAGGGTTTCTGCATTATGAGAAGATTACGCAGCTTTTATGTTGTTAAATAATTATGGGACCAAAGAGAAGGTACAAAGTTTTAAGATTTACACTAATGTATTTTATTTAGACATTTATTCGACCATTCGGACCGATGACTGCTCCTCCGTCAAAAGGTACTTATAGTCTAGACAGAATTTCCAAACCTGGAGGACTGCTGCAGGGAGGCTAAGCAAGTCGGACATTTCACCTGTGTTTCACATTCTTTTGCGTGAATATCAGGGGACTTTTCATCCATCATTAGAAATAGTCAGGGCTACACCAAATTACAGTTATAAGGGATAATGGGGATTTGTTTGTTTATTTTACCATAAAAACCCTCTAAATCATTTTACAATAACTTAATAAAGAACGGCAACGTCGAGTAAGTCAGCGAGTGTATTTATGAGGATTAAATAACAGCAACAATAATACATGCTCGAGAAATAACCTTGTTTCGTGAAGTGACATAGCAAAAGTGTGAGCCGGGCAATGACCTGTCTCTAAAAGAATCTAAAATTTACCCAATTCATAAAGCCCGCAGGGGGATACAACGTCGCGGAACGCAAGTCTGTCTGTGGAGTAGGGTCAGTGTCGACAATCAGAAAGTCCCCTTACAAATGAATTCTTCTCGCCGATGGGGTAGGGCAGTAGCACAGAGAAGATTCCGGAGCCCCGCTGGGCCCGGGAGGGGAGGTGCGGTGGGGGGACCAACGGGCCGGGCGGGCGGCTGGCGATCAATATGATACACATGGAGAGCAGCTACTACTGCGTGTGTCTGTCCGTCCGCCAGTATGAACCCCTAGGTTCCGGCGTGTTTGCTGTCACATGCTGATGGATGCCAAACAAACAGCCCCGCAGCTTCTGATCCCGAGGGGGAGGGGATCGTGGCTCCACCTTGAGACGCTCTGTGTCAACAACACACAATTCTCCATGTCAACTGTACGTGCAGAGTTAATGAAGGCATTTAAATTACATTCTTCTATTGAGCCGTAGATCCTACTGGCGCCTATCGCAACTGTCCATTTCATTTCAAACTTCCTGTCACCTGAACGTTTGATATAAGTCTTTCACAAGATTTCACATTCCCGCAAACCATTAACTTCGAAACACTGAACTGTGGTTTGCACTTCAAAAGTGGAATGAGATATCTCCTATCACTTACCAATTTGCTATCTTTAGAGATCAAATTATGTTTAATTGTGCGGACTTGAAATAAATCAATGCAGTTATTCCAAATACGTTGTAAGAAAATCGCCTATTTTGTCTAACCTGACATAAGAACTAATTTACTCTGGACCACTGTTTATCTATTTCACCTACATGGATCTAATTGTTGCTTATGTGAAATCGAAATAGATATATGAATAGTTGCAGTGTTCCGCTACAATACTTTGGATATACTGATAAAGAATCATACATATTACTCACTTTTGTTTTTTACTGATACCGGGGAGAAGCAAGATTGCCTACACAGTGTTGAACAGGTGTTAGTCATTTAATTTTAACAGAAAAATGTTTATCGTAAACTGGGAAAATTGTATTCAACTTTCTGTTATTTACGAATAAACAATTTTAGACAGTAAAAAAGGTATGATGAGTTACATTAACTTGATTTCATATACCCGATTTCAAATTAGGCAACAAGCTCTTATATACGTTTTTAAAAAACACTGAAACAACATTAAAATGTTAAGTCGTAGTAACAAGATCTTGAGATTGAAAGAATAAAGAAAAATTGCCAACTTTCAAGCATGCGCCTCAGATAACATACATGGGAATGTGTAAGCAAGTATACAACATAGAATGCTTCGAAAACGACTAACGCTATGAAAATAATTATCTCACATACATTTTGTATTTTAATGATCTCTACACGCTTTTGTGCAGTAAGTTATTAGCCACGTCTTATTAATTTACTGTTATACTACTTTATACAAAATTCAGCCAGTAAGAAGAGGTTTCCATACGCTGTTCAGAAAAAAAAATTGCATATTTAATCGTCGCCTTAATATCTTAAAATTGTTAGCCATTTATGAGAATACGAAAAATAACAAAAAAAGCATATAAACGGTATACCTAACTAGTGTCTGACTTAAGTATGAAATGTACATATCCGAATTTTCATTTTTAAGTTATGCTTCAGTCCCCCCCGCCTCTCTCTCTTTCTCTCTCTCTCTCTCTCTCTCTCTATAGTTTATCTACTATAACTAGCTGGTAGAGAAAGTAAACAATACGGTGTGTTTTAATGCTCAAATTCAAGTTACCGACAAACCTTCATATAATCTAAGTTTTCGTAACATAATGTTCTTCTCCTTCTTCTTTAACAGATTATCCTTCTGTTTGTAGGCTTTGTACCACCAATTACTTCAAGCCAATGCCTTGGGTCAATAGCTTGCCGAGGAGCAATCAACTCTGGATCATAGCATATCCGGGATGAGTGATCAGCCCAATGGCTGGTATAGCAGTGAAGAAGCAGCACCTTCGGTCATATTAGTCGGGGGAGGGGTGTTTGAACCCGGAACCTCCCGAATGCGAGCCCAGGCACCGCCTGAGTCATCCCGCTCGGTCGTAACGTAATATTAAAACACAAAAACACAACATTTCTTTCTATTCTTTGGCAAACCTCGTCGTTTAGGGAAATATGAATCATATTTTAAGAATGGGATGCGTTATATTCACAGAACTTTTTCAACCCAGTGCCGTTTATTTCTGTATCTCTTCTACAAAGTGTTCTTAGAGAAGTTTATATCTCCATACACTTCATGCTAATCGAGATAAACTTTTGCACAAATGGTTACATTTTACATTTCGAAGCGATAGTCAGATCTCTTATTAGCGAGCTATATGCTGGTTATAAAATTCCATTCTTTGCATGACATGGCGAGAAATAAGGCATGGTGATATAAAACTTAATAAAATTACAGCATTTGGAAATGCAAACCAATAGCTACAAATATCTCGTAAATGCTTAATGGCACAAACAAATTTAGTTCATATAAGTTGTGCGTTTCGACAAGATCTGCATTTTTCGTATAAGTTTTGATTTACCAGTTATACAAAATTCATTCGGAATGAAGTGTATTTTGGAGACTACTCGCAGAAAATTCAAGTTGTACATTTTGTCAATAAATATCTTAAACAAGTGGCATTTTAATCAAAATCGTTACATCCATTCTTGAGAAAATAAAAATAACCACAACTTTACCGTCCAAAGCGTAGTATGGGGTGGGGTATTTTCTTGAAAATCTTTCTGTCACATACTTGAAAGATGCTGAACTTTAATACCATGTTTAGTATTTATCCAGCATATTTACTTTCTCCATCACGTACCTAGTAAGCAGAGCAACTATTACATTCCATCCAAAAAAATCTTATGTGTTACACTCACATGACTTTCTCTACTCTTGTGCAAACTATTTATACAAACGCTTATTCTCCATATGCTTCATGTTAATCGAGATAAACATTTGCAGACTCTATCTTATTGCTAATTTTCTTGTAGATGTAAGGGGAATATATATTTACAAGGGCAATATACAAATACAGTAGCCTTTAAGCACATACATATCTCTTAATAGCTGGTTGCTAGGAGCAGCACTATTCCCTTTGCCACAGATTATAACTCTTTGCATATCCAAGACAAAAAAATGAATAACGAATTCCCATTTGAGAGAATGAGGATTGAAAAAATTAAGGGAATAACAAGCAATATTTCGAAAATGGTTCACTCAACAAAAAAAAGTATATGACATAAATTGTGAGCTTTAACGCGATCTACATTTTTTGTGTAGTAAAATTTTGTCTATCTCTTATGGTTTACCAGTTATGCAAAAGTCGTTCACAATGAAGAACACTTTTGGAGATATTCCCAGAAAATTCGAGATATACATTTCATTTGTCATGAAAATATCTTAAACATATGATATTTTAATCAAAATCGTTACAGCCATTTTTGAGAAAATTAAAATTTTCGAAAAATGTTTCATGTAAAGGGTAATCTGGGGTGGGGGGTTTTCTTGAAAACCTTCGTATCGCATCTCTAGAAGATACTGAACCTAAATACCAAGTTTGCTGTTTATCCGACCTCTCGTTTCTGAGTTATGCTGTTCACAGACACACACACACACACACACACACACACACACGGAAATGTTTCCAAAAATGCTTTTTTTTTTTATTCAGGAGGTCTCAAAACATATATTTCCGGTGAAATCTCGGTATCAAATTTTTGGGTGGAATACAATACTTCCCCTACTTACTATACGTAGTAGAGAAAGTAAAAATTGTATACTGAGATTTTACCAAAATTAACGTTTTTAGGCCGTTGAATCAATAAAAGAATTTTTAGGAAAGCATGTGCGCGCACGCATGCATGCATGCATGTGTGTCTGTGAACAGCATGACTCAAAACCGAAAATCTGGAAGCTTGGTATCTAAGTTCAATACCTTGCAAAGACACGACACTATGATTTTCAAGACAATACTCCCAGTCCAAGCTACCCTTTGCATGGAAAAACTTTCGATATTTTTTACTTCCTGAAAAATAGTTTTAACGATTTTGATTAAACATCTGCATGAACAAACAAAAAGTACATCTTGAATATTCTAGTAATAAATATTCTGCGAGGTCAACCTATTTTAGAAGAAATTTTCTATAATATTGTAGAAGAATAACCTATAACATATTGACAAAAATTGTATAGCAGAAATGTAGGTCTCTTTAAATGTAATGTTTGTTTTCAAATTAACTTTTGTCGCATCTGCCTTCTCCAACAATTCCGCTGTTGTTGGTTTTAACTTTTCCTATAATTTTTAAAAGAGCTGTCGCTACTTACTTATTTCTCGCGATGCCATGGTAAGACTATGGAAGTTCAAAGCCAGCATATACGAGGCGTGTTTTTAAAGTATGTGCCCACAATTTTTAAAAACTAACAGAATATTTTATCGTCATTCTTTACCTTACACTTTATATTCCTTCTCCACATACCATCGTTATTTAGGCACTTGTCCTAACGGAAAACCAGTTTTTGTATGCCTTCCTCAAAGAATGATGCCGCCTGTGATGAAAGCCAAGTCTGTACTTCCTGTTTCACATCATTGTCGTTGAAATGTTTTCGACCAAGGAATTTCTTCAGATGAAGAAACATATGAATGTCGCTTTGAGCCAAATCCGGACTGTAGAGGGGGGGGGGTCGAATTGTTCCCAACCAAATGATGCGATCAAATCTTGAGCTTGTTTGGCTATGTGTGGCCGAGCACTGTCACTTATTATTGTTCCCCATAAACCTCACATAACTGGCATGAATGTTTGCTGCCGTAACATTTCTCGCTTTCAATAAAACGATTCACTGATCTGACTTCACAGACGGCGGGTGTTCGATTGTGTTGAACATTTTGAAACGCTCTAACAGCAGTAAAACACAAAGTGACGATCGGTTACAGCTGCGTCTGGCTTCCTATGAATAGAGGAAGTGATTGCACATAATCAAACTCGCGACTAAAGCGCTGCAACGGCAAAATATTAAAACGGTACTTACTTTAAAAACAAACCTCGTAGCCAGCAGGTTTTAAACTTCTGACTATCGGTTCAGTTTCATCTATCCCGCTTGTACCTTGACGAAATGCGTAATCAAATATTTCTGCTAATGTTTATCCCCATTAATGTGGAGTAGGCAGAAAAAAGTATGCGTTAGATTCACAAGACTTTCTCTACCCACTATCATTTATTAATAGATGTAAAAACATTCTTAAGAAAGCTTATTTTAATCGAGACAAAAGTTTGCACAATAGCTACATTACACATTTCGTTATAAATGCTAAGGGAACAACTATGGCCAAATGTTTAACAACTGGACGCTATATACTGACCTTAAAATTCCATACTTTTCCATGCAACCGCGAGAAGCAAGTGAATGTCGACAGCACTTGAAAAGAATGACAAAGTATTGAAAAATTCAAACCATTACTAAAGGACATTTTGGAAACGTCTGATGGAACAAGTTATTTAAAGATATCTAATTTTTGTTGTTGTTGTTGTTGTACGTTTTAGTCAATCGCCTAACGTTTACCAGTTATACAAATTTATACAAAATTCCTTCCAAATGAAGAGGAATTCACAGGCTATTCACAGAAAATTCAAGATACACAATTTATTTGTCATATAAACATCTTAAATATATGGTATTTTAATCAAAATCGTTAGAGCCATTTTTTTAGAAAATCAAATACTACGAAAAATGTTCCATTTAAAGGGTAGTTTGAGGTGGGGTAGGATTTTCTGAAAATCCGCGAGTCGTATATTTGGAAGACACTCATATAAATACCAAGTTTTTATTATTTATCCGACTTTTCGTTTATGAGTTATAATGTTCACGTACACACACATAGGTCTTTTTCTAGAAATGATTTGTTTCTATTCAGGGAGCTTCAAAACATTCATTTCCGGTGAAATCTCGGTATCGAATTCTTGGGTGGAGTGCAATACCTTTTCTACCTACTATTGCACGTGACAAAGAAAGTAATAAGCTTGCGTAAGAATAGTTTGCAGAAGCCATATGTAAATAAACTATAGTTGGTAAGGAAAGTCATGTACATATAAGCTTTTTTATTGAGGGGACATCAAAACACGTTTTCCAATGAAATCTCGAAATCTTATTTTGGGTGGAATGCAACACTTTATGTACCCACTCTATGTATGCGTTACAGAAAGTAAAATAAAATCCCACTGCTGGAATTTGGGTAACCATTTCAACGGGATGAAGATCCGTGTTCCGAATCCCAACAGGAGCAAAGAACTTTTCAAACCAGATTTTACTTTCCAACCTTAGCCTTTACACCGCTGCTTCGGAAGAGCTATTTAAAGATGATAATTATTTTTGTGTTTGCACAAATTTAAATACGTTCTTATCCACAAAATTAAGCCATAATTATGTTATAGCGATTAGGTTTGGCAAAACCATGTTTTTATCCTTTATACTTCATTATGAAAAATTAAAATTACCCAAATATTTGCCAACAAACAGGGTTTATACGTCACATATACTCAGAGATCCAATGAACTTTCCACTGGGCAAGTGGACACGTGCTATCCGCCGCTGTTGTAATCAACGTCATGCTACTAATGCCAGCTTTGCTCTGCTCTGCAGTATTCTCATACAACCCATATGCCAATATTTCGACGAGAACAATTGAAAGTATGTTTGAGAAAGGCCCCATCAGCCCCACGCCCTAACCCCCTGCGACTTTTATCTCAGTAAATTAAAACATAAAGTATACAAGACAAACCCACACAACCAGGAAGAATTAAAACAAAATATCCGCCAGGATATTTGCCAGCATTTCGCAACGTAAATTACGGTGAGTGATTGGATAGTTTCTAAAAGATGTGCCAAAAATGTATAGGCAAAGACGATGGCCAGTTTCGCACCTTCATAACGTTTGCAAGCAAAGCCTTTTAAACATAGTTAAAGAAAGTGTTGTATGGTTGCATCAGCGCCGCTCCATGATAGCCTACCTTAGGGATTGGGGTGGTTCCGAATCCTTCAACTGCCGTGGTGCGAGCGCTTTGGATCCCTAGCACTTGTGGTCCTTCTAACGCTACTAGAAGTATGCTGGGTCGAACATTCGAGCCCCTCCTGAAAGGGAGTTGTTTAGATTGGGTTGGACTCGGCGGGGAAGTGGTTCCCGATACCTATGGAAGACTGGGTACGCCTGGCTGGTTTTCCGCCCAGGCGAGGTTGTGAGACGCCCAGATGTTCTCCGGCACGAAGGGTGGCGAAAACGACTTCCTTCCGCGAGTCACCAAATATGCAACACGCTCTGCGTCACTCAGCAGCATGTGAAAATCAAACGGACGGTTGCAGAGAGGGAACGTGCGCCTGCGAGTCAAAATGCCTCGCGAGTGACGTTTTCGCCACCTCTGTCCGGCACCAACCATGAGTGAAAGCTGGTAGACGATAACTAGATATACTGTCGGCCCCACCGAGGTACCTCGGTAGTCTTCCCTGATAGGGTTTTCCCCACGAGCATGACTCCTGGGGTCCGAGGGTGCGGACTGAGTAGTCAGTCCAGATCCCGTGGTCCTTTACTTCATGATAGCCACAGACGGGAATGTGCGCTGCCATTGCGAACCGGAAAAACAACACGCAGCCGGTTCATAGTTCTTTTGGGTCTCCCTGTACTTTATTACTTTCAAATATGTCCCTAATCGGAAGGAAAATTCTTTTTTATTGGATTTTTTTATCTACTCCCAAAGAAAATCATCATTGTAAAATTAATGCATTAATATCTGTTCACTCTAATTTCATGCATTAACAGATTAGTGCTATGATCCATACATCGCACCATAAACGATGCAGCAGTAGAATTAGGCAGACTTCCTTCGTTTACTAATGCTATTCTCATAAAAAATTTAATTTATATAAACAAATGAAGCGCAATATCAGTGCTTTTCCTGTTACGCATTTAACACCCGGACATTAAAAACATATTATGCAAAAATGTCAGGGAATGACGTTACAGGAATAAAATGCATTTTAAAAAGCTGGAAACACAGATGTTGTTATTTTTCATGGCCTCTTTTTCTGCTACCGGAGGACATTAGCATGTGGCGAATATGCGTGAGCGCACGTGGTCGCTAAATGAATGTGGAATCTGCCCAGGGCTGATAAGGCGCTGTCATGGAACGGGACAGTGAATCATATCTTTGCTTTTGTCCAGTTTATTTTCAGCTCTCAGTCCGACCAGACTGGTCCCCTAACTAATGCTGCCACTCGTTTGCATCTCAAGAGGTAACGGGTTCGATTTCTTTATGGAGACTGTAAGTATTTTCATTGTCAATAGTGATGTTAAACATTCAAATATAAATTTACGGTTCATTAGGTTATTTCATTACATTTACCTCATCATGATTCATAATTCCGAATTTATAATTTCCCCTAGTAATTGAGGATTTAAAAAGAAGCCTTCTGCAAAGTGTTTATTTAAGCACATTTAGGAATCATTGTTAGTATCACACCGCGACGGTTAATATATGTAGGTTAGTTGGTTCACCTGAATCAGTATATGCCAGAAAGATAGTCATAGTTGCATAGTCGTCGTCTTCTTGTGCCATATACGTATGTAACTTGGAGATGGTTGTCCTTAGTTTTATAGTCGCCTTCCTGTACCAATTCTTTTATTTCTGTTTTGTTTTCTTCTTTAAGTCGAACCTTTGGCCGTGGTACTTAATATCCAATCCTGCCTAGCAACCCAGAGAAACCAGGAAGAAAAAATCTGATGTGTTACACTTACATGACTTTCTCTACTCTTGCACAAACTATTTTTACAAACCTTATTCTCCACTTGCTTCATGTTAATCGAGATATCGAGATGTTAATGTTATTGCTAATTTTCTTGTAAGTGCAAGGAGAATTGGTAGGCTTTAAGCGATAGTCAAATATTTTAAGAGCTGGTTGCTGTGTGGAGTATTCCATTCTCTTTGCATTGCCAGGACAAAAAAAATGAATAACGAAATGCATGAAATTAAAGAAGTTCTCATTCATAACACTGAAATACTTCTCTCGTCTACAAAAGATTACCCTTCCCTTTGTAGAACTTACACCCCC
Organism: Deroplatys truncata; assembly: GCA_030765065.1. Classification (NCBI taxonomy): domain Eukaryota; kingdom Metazoa; phylum Arthropoda; class Insecta; order Mantodea; family Mantidae; genus Deroplatys; species Deroplatys truncata. Next base: position 209,621,246 of record CM060978.1, on the reverse strand, counting down.
AAGGACTTACAAGCCAATGCCTTGTGTCAGTAGCCTTTTGAGGAGCAAGAAAACTCTGGATCATAGCATACCACGATGGTTGATCAGCTCCATGTCTGGTATGGCGGTGAAGAAGAAGGAAATGAAATGTAGTGATGGATGTTAGAAAAATTCATAGCTGAAATTATCCAATACTATTTTCATAATCATCATCATCTTCGTTCATTGGTTAACGCAGAAGATTATACTTTTCTATCTCTTCCCAATTTTCATAATCGTTTACAATTTGCTATGAAATTAGCTTTAGGTGTTTGACTTGTTACATTCCTTCGGTTTCTGCCTATGTGAACCTATTTTACCCGGAATAGCAAAACATTTCCTAGTTTCGTCGCCCTCCGTGGTGTAGTGGTTACCATGCTAGCCTCTATTCCCGAGGTCGCGGGTTCAAGCACGGCGGAGGGCGATGGATTTTATTCGGGCGTAAAAATCCTTAGCATGGCTTCCTTCGCAAGGGAGGTAAGGCCAGTGGTCCCGTGCGTAGATTTACGGCACGTGAAAGAACCTCAAGCCTGATAAAAGAGGCCTCTGAGCAAAATTATCGGTCTTTCATTGCCAATATAGAATGGGACGCTAATAACCACAGCAGTTAAAGAGCGTCCATAGATAAAAAAAATCCTAGTTTCGATTTTTCACCATCTTTTCGTGTTTAGTATTTCGTTTATCTAAGGAATTGTATTTATGTTCCCATGTACTAGTATTGTACATATTTTCTTCCTTGCCTTTTAAATCGAATACCGAATACGTAATAATATGAACGCTATGCCAATTACATTCAGGTAATCAACAAACATTTCTTCTCTAAAAGGCTAATACATTACCACAAATTTAGCATATTTCGTTCTGATCAACTTAATCTATTAGATATCTTAAAAATTACTGCGGTTGCATTCGCCAGCTTTGTTAATATTGCTGCCCATATGTAGCGCTTTCGGCACATTTATTGAGATTAATGCTCCTTTGAGCTTAATGGGAAACGATTTATCATTGTTGCGAGTTTAATACAATTAGGTATAATTACAGTTGATAGAATGCCTCCACAAATTACTCTGGTGGTAGAAATGTTACCAAAACCACACAATTATTACAATTACGTATCGAGATTTAATTATGAGTCACCATCAACTGTTCAAACAGGTAAAACTGAAAAACTGCCGCTTTTCTGTTCCATGTTACTGCTTTACATAGGGCTAAAATGCCAAAACTAACGTAAAAAGATGCAACATTTTATGCCACATTAATATTTAGCCTACTGATTAATTTTTATTTTATTACTTTCTCTTCTACTTACCTTATAGTAAGAAGAGGAAGTATTGAATTCCACCCAAGAATTCCATACCGAGATTTCAACGGAAGTACATTTTTTGAGAGTCACTCAATCCCAAAAAAGCACTTTTACAAACAGGTGTGTGTGTATGTATATGTGTGTGTGTCAGTCTAAGTGTATGTATGTATATACCTATTCATGTATATATGTGAGTAAGCATGTCTCTGAACACCATAACTCAAAAGCGAAAAGTCAGCTAAATACCAAACTTCTAAGAATGAGACATAAATATTTTCAAGAAAATCTTCCCATCCCAAACTAATCCTTGCATAGAAAATTTTTTCGTTACTTTTTACTTTCTTAAAAATAGTTATATTTTTATTACAGTACCATATGTTTAAGATATCTTCATTAAAAATAAAATAAACACACTGAATTTTCTGCGAATAGCCTGTAAAGCTCTGTTCATTCCGAATGACTTTTGTATAATTGATAAACTTTAAGAGATACAAAAATGTAGACGTCGTTAAAGTACACAATTTATGTACACTATAATTGCTTGTGTCGTTAACCATTCCCGAGATATCCTTGTTATTGGTATTTATACCACTATATTTATACTTTTTCAGGTGGGACGTCGCTATTCGTTTTTGTCATGATTATGCCACAACGATCCGCTTTTTCAAAAGCTTTCTCTTTAGTCTACAGAGTGATTTTTATACCTATAAGAAATGTATAAATTTGTAATGGAAGTTTATCTTGATTAACAGGAAGTAGAATAAGTGTTTGTAAGAATAGTTTGTAGAAGAGTGAGTAAACAAATTAATATGTAAACAACACGTCAGATAGTTTTTGTAACCATTTCAGTATATTTAACATTACTTTGTGTCAAGAATTTGGATTTAACTTTTCTTGTGAACTTTGTTAATTAAAATTTGGAACCTAAGAACCTACCTATATACTCTAGAAAGCTACTGTTTCATGTAAAAAGCTGGAAAAAAGTTCATTCCATATATTCTTCCCGCTATGCGCTTATTTGCTATCAGAACTTGTGTTTTAGCTATTAGCATTATTTACATATCACCTAAATAATATATTTTTAAACAAATGGCTTACTTTCTATGAGCCTTTTATGCTATATCTCTGATGTCCTTATACCTACTCATTACACTTTGTTAATAATTTGGTTCTGCAAAACGATCTATGTAAAGCTTTAACATTTTAATCACGGATAAATACCATTAAAAAATCAACACAACGGAGCAGTCATTTCTGAACAGAAGAGAAACTATGGGAGAAACATCCTGTCACAGTAACTTCTGCAAATGTCTAGGCATAACATAAGAATAATCTGGAAACCCTGGGATTAACACACCTTCTTTTCTGAGTCTGGTTCCTTCACTTCCTGCACTGCATACATACCGTAGGGTTGTATGCAATCTTTCCTTGTCTTCACAATGTACGCTTGTCACGCTCATATGCCCTAGACGTTTGTAATAGAAGTAGGACAAACATACTATAACTGTTAATTTGGAACGGTTATGAGTGTAACCGCTGCAAAAATAATACAGATCCAAGCAACAGTCTTACGAATATGTGCCCCCCCCCGTACATTTATATGCCGCCTTTAATATCTAAGTAATATGGCAGCTTTTGCGTTTGGCGCAATAATGCCTCATGGCAATCGTGTTCACGTGTTTGCTGTTTGTGTTTATAATTGGGTTGTCTTTTAAATTCACACAAAAATTCACAGTTTCAGACTTCAGGGAGGATAGGAATAATCCTGGCGAATAAAAACTTCCGAACCTTCAGCCGGGCATCAAACCCGGGTCCGATAGACTATGAGGCCTACCGACCACAGAGGCAGTCAGACTGTATCTATGCGATCGTTCGAGTGTTTATAATCTGTTCCGCTCTGATCTAGAGAATATGTTGCATTAATTATAACAATTACTGGTACCTGTATACGATGTAACTTGGGGATCGACCTGCTTCCAAAGACTCCCTAATTATTTTCCAGCAATTATGATTTAATCATGGTATTGAGTCTTCCGATACATATGCTAAAGGCAGTTAACTGAAATGCTTTTTTGGAACATTTAATCGTTAGTGTTATGCATGATGGTTACCATGACATAACACACACTAACTCATTTAAAGTGTGATGAGTGAGCGTAATTATAATTATGTAACAGGATTGTTATTAACATTTATGACTAATTCGGGCGTGGGAAGTGGAAAGGGTATAAGGGAAGGAAGCAACATCTTTCGATACGAAACGAAGAATCACGACTTTGAGGCAGTATTTTTAACACTTGTGATTTTCAATCTAACGTTTTAATATAAAATATAATAACAGCCCGCCTTAAAGCAATATGTGTATGTATCAATATATAAAAAGTGTATATTACAGTCATTGTATATGTTTATATTATTGTGTACATGTATAATAATGTTATGTGAATGTATTATGTACTTTAATTATGTAGGAGCTGTGAGAATATAGGTCAAAACTTGCTAACAATGAGGTAACCTTGAGGCAATAATGAATTGGAAAGTTTAATAATGCTACTAGTAATTCTTGGAAACAATAATGTAATATTTTTAAAACAGGTTATAAATAGCCAATCAACAATTAGAAAGGCTAAAAGTTAAATACACGTATTCTATTGGAGTAGGATTAGCCAATCAGAGATTTGAAATAGAAAAATTTACAAATTCAGGCGGTAGAGGTCAATCGCTAGTAGACAGCGTTCCTAACCGAACAATAGACGCGTACGTATCGAGTGTGAGACTAAAATTCATTACGGCGGGAATATTATAAAGTTTACGTGTTTAAAAGTGCAATTAATATATAATCTCACAGCTCTCTATAGCAGTGAAGTGTTATTTAATCGTGTGAAGGATTAGTAAAGGGAGTGAAGTAAAAATTATAATCTGTGTAAGCCTACATTCTTTAGCCGCATCACACCCTGTTAAGAAATATATGTTTCTACAAATTAATACTGACGCAGCCGAGGCAAACATAAATATATATAATATTTAAAGAAACATTCAAATTACAAAGTTAATTTTTTAAACTTGGGGAGAAGGCCACCGAAAACGTTGTACCATACGTGCGGCAGTTACTTCATCAAGTTTGGCTCCCCAACAGTGGAACTATAATAAAACTCTTTCAAATTGGCACCTAAACGTGGTGCAAATAATAACGTAAAGACAATACTACTTCAACTTGATGCGAAAGAACCCGAGTCAGGAAGTAACATCAGTAGGATGTTTTGCTATTATGGTTATTACTTTCTGTACTACGTATAGTAAGTAGGGGAAGTATTGCATTCCACCCAAAAATTCGATACCGAGATTTCACCGGAAATACATGTTTTGAGACCTCCTGAATCCAAAAAAATCTGATGTGTTACACTCACATGACTTTCTCTACTCTTGTACACACTATTTTTAAAAAACGCCTATTCTCCATATGCTTCATGTTAATCGAGATATCGATATGTCAATCTTATTGGTAATTTTCTTGTAGATGCAAGGGGAATATGGTAACTTTTAAGCGATAGTCAAATATTTTAACGCTGGTTGCTATGTGGTGCTTCCATTCTCTTTGCATGTCCAGGACATAAAAAAAATGAATAACGAATTTGAGAAAAAGTATAAGTATTGGAAAATTTAAGGAAATAACAAGCAATATCTCCAAAACGGTTCACTCAACAAAAGAAATGTATATGACATAAGTTGTGTATTTTAACGCGATCTACACTTTTTGTGTAGTAACATTTTGTGTATCTCTTATGGTTTACCAGTTATGCAAAAGTTGTTCACAATAAAGAATACTTTTGGAGACATTCCCAGAAAATTCGAGATATACATTTCATTTCCCATGACATTATCTTAAACATATGATATTTTCATCAAAATCGTTAGAGCCATTTTTGAGAAAATTAAAATTTTCGAAAAATCTTCCATGTAAAGGGTAGTTTGGGGTGGGGGGATTTTCTTGAAAACCTTCGTGTCGCATCTCTGGAAGATACTGAACCTAAATACCAAGTTTGGTGCTTATCCGACTGTTCGTTTTTGAGTTATGCTGTTCACACACACACACAGACACACACACAGACACACACACAGACACACACACACACAGACACACAGACACACACACGGACATGTTTCCAGAAATTCTTTTTTTGGATTCAGGAGGTCTCAAAACATGTATTTCCGGTGAAATCTCGGTATCGAATTTTTGGGTGGAATGCAATACTTCCCCTACTTACTATACGTAGTAGAGAAAGTAAAAAGCATTTTGGAAACATGTCCGTGTGTGTGTCTGTGTGTGTGTGTCTGTGAACAGCATAACTCCAAAACGAACAGTCGGATAAACATCAAACTTGGTATTTAGGTTCAGTATTTTCCAGAGATGCGACACGAAGGTTTTCAAGAAAATCCCTACACCCCAGACTACCCTTTACATGGAACGTTTTTCGAAGATTTTAATTTTCTCAAAAATGGCTCTAACGATTTTGATGAAAATATCATATGTTTAAGATAATGTCATGAGAAATGAAATGTATATCTCGAATTTTCTGGGAATGTCTCCAAAAGTATTCTTCATTGTGAACGACTTTTGCATAACTGGTAAACCATAAGAGATAGACAAAGCTTTACTACACAAAAAATGTAGATCGCGTTAAAATACACAACTTATGTGTATGTTTTGTTGAGTGAACCGTTTTCGAGATATTGCTTGTTATTTCCTTAAATTTTCCAATACTTATACTTTTCTCAAATTCGTTATTCATTTTTTATGTCCTGGACATGCAAAGAGAATGGAATGCGCCACATAGCAACCAGCGTTAAAATATTTGACTATCGCTTGAAACCTACCATATTCCCCTTGCATCTACAAGAAAATTACCAATAAGATTGGCATCTCGATATCTCGATTAACATGAAGCATATGGAGAATGGACGTTTGTAAAAATAGTTTGTCAAGAGTAGAGAAAGTCATGTGAGTGTAACACATCAGATTTTTTTTAATTACACGTGGATATACTTGACTAACTTTGAAGGGGTTTGTAAGTCCACATATCCCCTAGTATCGAATGCTAATTGATTTATTTTAGCACAAGTACTCACACATTAAGTATCCAATATATCTGTATGTATGTTCTCCATCTTTCTGTAAACACAGTTCCATTCGCCTCCATATTATTCTTGACATATTCTTAGGTATGTCCGGTATTATCGTGCGAAATGCATCCTCAACAGCATCGCTCAGCTCTTAGTTTGTAATGTAACAACGTACAGATAGATGCGCCTTAATGACTTCCCATAACGAGTTGTCAGGTGTAGTGAGATCAAGGCTTCTTGGTGGCCATTTCAAGGGAGCTGGTGTTCCTGATGAACCACGACCTATCCAGTCCTGGAAAGTCTCGCGCATTGCAAGACTTAGTGAGGAGGTGCTCCATCTTGCTGCAACCATATGCGTTCTGTGAGGTCCTTTTCCTCAAGTTGAGGTATTAACCATGTTTGTAACATGTGTAAATAATTTGCGTCATTCATAGTCCCTTCAAAAACTTACGATCCAAGCAGATGTTGTGATGTCATTGCTGCCCGTGAGGCGGGTTCCTTTCTATCTCGACTGTGTATGAGGATTCTCTTTGGCCCAAAAGACAATATTTCTAGCACGTGAGCTGCGATAAATCGCTCATTCATATGAAAACATAACCTTGTCACGATTCACTGCATTTGGAAATTGAGTTAACAAAGCACGGCATACTAAAACGGGCTCATACCGGTGTCTTTCCAATAACTCGTTTACGAACGTCGGTCGAAAAGATCTGGGTTTGGTTCCGAAGCATGTTTACGTATTGAATTCATAGGAGATTGTTCAATCGAAGCAGAGACTCCGGCACATGTTTCTTCTCGTGTCCTCTTCCTTAACACTGCCAAAAGCAAATCCAGAAGTGTTGCTTTTCGCGGTGTAGCCTTATTAAATCTTTCCTGGAATGCTCCCATAATCTGTCTCATTGTCTGTGCTGTGTGTTGTCGTTCGTCCATCCACCCACCTGTCACTAAGCGCTCCACAATAATGCAACTATGGCCACTCACATCTGCCATGGCTACAAATTAAAACTCGACTGCGAAAACATGTAACCATGAATTCCAACAACTGATTCTGACAATTGGTAAGAAGTAACATAGCTACATAGCATAATAACATTTGATATTCACAGGGGTACGGGGACTTCTCGTCCAACCAGTAGTATTGTTTTAGAACTGAAACGCTAAGGACCCTTACTGACAAATAACAATTTTTCCCCCGCAGGGTTAGAAGACGCAGATGTTTCGCCGAGAAATGCGATCGGCATTCTCAAGGCTAGTCTAGTATACACTTTAGACTCCATAGCTAGACGGCTACAAGCTCGGAAAGCAGTGATCTGAAGATTGGAACACCAGTAAAAACAATGCTATTGAATGATTTCTGTGTTGTGCTAAATGAACGTCCTCTATCTTGGTTTAAGCTGTGTAACTATTTATTTGCTAATAAAAGAGCCAATTATCTCCAGTTTTCTGAACATTGATAAAAGTGCTGATTTGGTTGGAAAATTGCGCACTCCGAACTTATTCGAAATCCCCGTTGCATCTTAACCAGGGGTTATGTTTCCAGCACAAAGAAAAACGCTGCCGAATTGAATACTACATGTTTGCGATATTACTACTTATAAAGACAGCTCACATTCTGTAATAAAGCCAATATCAAGATCAGTTATTGGCAACAATCGGGCCAGATGTGTGAACATACATTCTTTCAAAACCACATCTCTGTAATTAATTTCACTTTCAATTTACGTTAACTACTAGATAGAAATTATAATTCACTAAAATGGTAACAGTTTATATATATATATATATATATATATATATATATATATATAGGGTCTTTCAATAAGAGTCTATCTTTAACATGTGACAGCTGCGGTTGTTATTGAGTTACAGCAGTCATTTTTTTCTTGTGGTTACAGTTGTTATTGACAAATAGCCATGGAACGTTTCAGCATTCAGCACCACCTAGAAATTGTGAAAATTTATTATCGAAATGGATCATCTGTTTGCCAAACCTTCCGTGCATTGCGTGAAGCTTACGTGTACATAATCGTCCCTGCGAGAGAACGATTCGGCGTTTGATCGTTAAATTTGAAAGAAGTGGTTCTGTCAGCGATCAAAGAACGCCTGTACGTATTCGACGTAAGCGCTCCAACGAAAACATTGGCGCCATTCGTGGGAGTGTACGCCAGAACGGAAAGAAATCAATTGTTCGTCGAGCGCAAGAATTAGGGCTTTCGCCGACCACAACTTGGCGAATTCTGCATATGGACTTGACGTTTTACGCTTACAAAATGGTGTTAACTCAAGAACTAAAGCCCAACGACCATAGGTTGTGCCGTGTATTCGCTGAGTGGACTATGGAGCAATTGGAACCTGACCAGGATTTTTGTCGAAAAATTATCTTCAGCGACGAAGCCCACTTTTGGGTGGATGGTTGTGTTAAGAAACAAAATTGCCGATATTGGAGCAATCACAATCCAATGCAGATTCAAGAACGACCACTTCTTCCCCAAACGGTTACTGTGTGGTGTGGATTTTGGTATGATGGAAGCATTGGTCCATATTTTTTTCCAAGATGAAGATAGAGAAGCTCTGTCAATGGAGAAAGATACCAGGCTCTTATAAGGAACTATTTTGGCCTCAATTGGATGGTAAGGATCTCAGAAACATCTGGTTCCAGCAAGATGGTGCCACATGTCATACTGCTCTCGAAACAATCGATCTTTTGAAGGAGAAGTTCAGAGGTTTCATCATTTCCCGTGGTGGTGATGTTAACTGGCTCCCGAGGTCATGTGATTTAACGCCATCGGATTACTTCTTGTGGGGTTATGTTAAATCTCGAGTTTATGTATTTGCGATTTTTACCCTGTTTTCTAGTCACCTACAGTAGGTAGAAGAATTGGTGCAATACATCCAAAACTAACATCGAAATTTCATCGAAAATACACATTTAGGTCCACTGAACTGTGTGCGCTTGCGTGTGTGTGTATAACAGAGAGATAGCAGCATAACTTAAAAAGAACGGATGAATAACAAAGTTGTTCGGCATATTTCAAGTATGGGAAATGAGGATTTCCAAGAAAATCCCCACCATTAACATAGAAAATATTCATAAGATCTTTTCATTTTATCAAAAATGCCTCAAACGATTTTGACTAAAATATATTTGACATGTTGACATGAGGAATAAAATAGAGATCTTGAATTTTCTTTGAATAATCATGACTGAATATTATATAATGTTGTATAACTTAGAAATTATAATAGATACAAGAAAAACTTATTTCATAAAAGTGGTGCTTTTTAAAATTCGTAATCTGCGTTAAATAACTTGGCGGTTTCTCGGGTGTTTCCTGTTGTTAATTGGAATTTCCCAATATTTCGAGGTACTATATGCTTTTGGATGTTATATCCCTCTTATGTTTCTTATGATGCCATGCAAAGAACATTCAAAATATCAAGTCGTACTAGCGTTCTGTTTGCTTCTAAGTAGCTAAACCAAATGTGTATTAAAACAAATTCGGAAAAATTTGATGTCATACATACATATGACTTTCTCTACCCTCTATCATTTTTAGTGAGTATACAAACTATTCTTACTAAAACTTTTTTTCTGTCTACTACATTTTAATCCAAATAAGCCATTGCAGAAATATATGCATTACACAATTCGTTATAGATGCAAAGGCAACAGGGATAGTCAAATGTTTAAAAACTGGACGCTATACGCTGCCTTAAAATTCCATACTGTTTCCATACATACGCGAGAAACAAGTAAATGTTGATAGGACTTAAGAGTGACCAAGTAATGAACAAATCTAACCTTTAAAAAGCGATATCTCAGAAGTGGCTTATATCACAAAAAAGCTTATTGGAAATAAATTGTGTGTTTTAAAGAGATCTACATTTTTGTGTACTACGTTTTCGTCTATTGCTTAACGTTTACCAGTTACACAAGATTATACAAAATTCCCTCCGAATGAAGAAGACTTCATAGGCTATTCCCCGAAAATTCAAGATATACATTTTGTTTGTCATTAAATATCTTTAATATATAGCATTTAAATCAAAATCGTTAGAGTTATTTTTAGAAAATAAAAATTTGGAAAAATCTTCCATGTAAAGAGTAGTCTGGGGTGAAGGGATTTCCTTGAAAATATTAGTTTTGAAACTTTGGAAGGCACTGAACCTAAATACCAAATTTGGTATTTATCAAACTTTTCGTTTTTGAGTTATGCTGTTCACACATACACACATACACACACACTCATGGAAAGTTTTGTAAAAATGTTTTTTTTTTATTCAGGGAGTCTCAAAACATTTATATCCCGTGAAATATCGGTATCGAATTTTTGGGTGGAATGCAATACCTTCTCTGCACGTGGTAGAGAAAGTAAAAAAACATATCATAATTAGCAAGATGTACAACAAGCTATTTTACGAATAATTTACAGAATAAGCATGAGAAAAGGTTATGGATAAGAGAAAAGTGTGATTTTTAAGAAGAGAGAGAATCTATTGCATGGGTAAGAACCGGAGCATGGAGGCTAAAAGGGCTAAGACAGAACCAATGTCCGATATGTGGTGGTAATGAAGACATTGAACACATAGTATTTAAGTGCCAAGGAACAGAAAATTAGAGAAAAGAATTTTTTAACAAGAAGAGGTTGAAGGGGGATAGAAATACACTTACGATTGAAATGATATCCAAGGAGGCTAGAAGCATTGGACAGTTTTTGTGTAAAGTAAAAAATAAATGGCTTTGGACAGTGGAAAGAGAAAAGTAAGAGGTAGCGCATCTTACTTTGAATGGAAAACTATAGTGAATCTGTGATGGTAAAGCAATCAATAAATGAAAAGTGAAAAACAAGTGGAAATGGGACATGAAAAAAAAGAGCAAGATAATTTATTGACAAGAAATTGTAAAATGTAAATAAACTGTAGTGATTGTCTATTGAAGGAGTGACCAGGGTCAAAGACAATCAAATTTGTAAAACTCTTAGCATAATAAAGCAATAATAATAAAGAAGCATAATTATCAAGAATCAATGCCAGGATAGCATCCGTTCAGTTCAGTAATAGTTCTGATTTAGTTGTATATAATAAACAAAATTGCCAAGAAGCTGTTTTGGAAGAATATAGATGTTTAACAACCGGTATTAGACAGTTCAGGGCCTTAACTGAACCTCTCTTCATTCCGTTGCACTTCATCTCAAATGCCAATACCAACGCACAACGTCTCAGTCCCATAATTTCGAGGTAAACAGATCAGCTCAATACGGCCATGAGAGCTGCTACTGTGGAGGAGAGTGGTGTATTTATTAGTCCTAAGTAATTTGCGTATTGAGACTCACACATCACAGGTACTTATACAATACACGGCAGTACACCAGCGCTTGTTTTTAGTGCCCTTTCTTACTACCTCTGAGTTTATGTCAACCTCTCTATCTGTTTTGTCTAGTGGTAACGTTTTTCATTTATACCCCCACCTTTAACTACATTGGTCTTATTATTGCCTATTGGCAATGGTGTTAACTAGTTTTCTCTTGTCGTTTTGTCTTGCACTTTTGGGGTTTAATAATTAGAGAAAAATTCCCACCCTCCAACCGGGAATCGAACCCGGAACCCCTCGTACAGCAAGCAGGTGCTCTCCCGACTGAGCTACGGGGCCAGACCAGTGAGAGAAACACAAGGAATGGGTCCCTGCACTTAACGTAGTTTCCTCAATGAAGTCAGTATAATAACATGGCCCGGATTTTGATGACCTAAATGTGTTTTGAAAAGTGACCTATAAAATGACTTTAAAGTTAAAAAAATGATACAATTACCAAAAATGACCTAAAACTAAGATGTATTTAATTTATTAAAATTATTGCACTGAAAGTTATGAATTAGCTTATACATGGTATAACTGATATACAAGTAGAAACAGTATATGAGAGTAATGATGAGATCATTTAGAAGATGAACTAAAATACATTTGTTCCATAATCTTGTCTGATGTGTTAGAGAATAAAATTAAGAAAATTTCGTTGAAGCAGGTGTAACAAATTTATAGCATTATCTATATATTTTGAGTTAAAGATTACACCAAATTCATTGCGTCCTGTCTCATTCCTAGTTCGGGGCATGAGTTCGTAACTGTGATGATACCTGCTCCCCTGAGAATAGCCACCCCTCCACCCACAATCAACCCTTTCTTGTTTAGCATTCAATAGGAATAATGTTTTCCAAGACTGCGAGTAAAGTATTTACAAGGTTACCCTCATTTCTCAACTGGAAAGTAAAATTTAAGAAGTTACCTTACGTAAACTATCAACAATATAAAATATTTACATATTCATTGTAAATGCTAGAAAATGGCTAAATAAAAACGTAAATCTGAAAACAGTGCCCTAAAATAGAAAATGCCATAAAATAACTAAACAATGACCTAATAAGTATTCAAATCCGTACTCTAGGACTCATAAACAGGATTTATACACGTTAGCAATGCCTATGATGCAAAGCTTAAAATATGACGTGTCATCAGAAACCCGATCCTGGTAAAAAGTAATAAACATTTCTGATTTGACAATGTGTTAGCAAGCAGTGTACAACATGAAGTTGTATAATTAGTAAACACAAATACTTTCCGAATACCTGCTTAATACAAGAGTCTAGTAATGAATGTTTTAAAATAATAATGGCACATTAGAAAAAGCGCGTTAAACAGTCGAAAACATAATTGATATTTGAAGAGTGAAGGGACAGACAAAATATGTTATAGATCCCGCAACATTATTCACGAGGAAACACAAACAGGTGAAATATCCAGGTTAACCTCACTCTTGATGTTAAGGATTTCCGAAACTATTAAACTATGTCAGTAAAACTGCCTAAATTTTTGACATCTACCAATTACATGAAACGCTTGAAAGAATAAATGTAAAAACAAATACGAACGAATAATTATTATTTGTGAACGATAGCATTAACAGGACAATGTTATACTTTTCATGCAAACAAAATTGAATATACTTTGCAAAGTCGACACGCTTAACACACATGAGAAGTTTAAAACTTCTCCAAAATGATTCTGTGAGATGTTGATAGTGCTTGGATATAATTTTGTGAAATCTGTATCTGTTTGGCGTATAACCTCTAAGTTTCCAGTCTGAATTAGTGGTGTTCTTCAGATACAACACTGAGCTGAGGAGCACCAAACCAAATCGGTGCACTAATCTAACTATTCCAAGGAATGCCGATAGTAGCATATACGGTTAAAAGGTTTCTAAGACACAAAACTCCCGTATACTAGCTGTGACAAAGGCCGCTTGACCAAGTAAAATCGCTTTTATGATGAAACTGTAACTGGTGATTCGTACCTGGAAATGTTACAAGACTTAATTTCACCTGAGCTGTAACGTAATTGAGAATTATACAACATGAATTTTGCAACAAGATGGCACTCCACCACATTACAATGCCTGAGTAAGTGGAAGGTGTGGTACAACCGATTGAAAAATAATGCTGTTTACTTTCTCTACTACGTATAGTAAGTAGGGGAAGTATTGTATTCCACCCAAAAATTCGATACCGAGATTTCATCGGAAATATATGTTTTGAGACCCCCTGAATCCAAAAAAAGCATTTTTGGAAACATGTCCATGTGTGTGTCTGTCTGTGAACAGCATAACTCAGAAACGAACAGTCGGATAAACACCAAACTTGGTATTTAGGTTCAGTATCTTCCAGAGATGCGACAGGAAGGTTTTCAAGAAAATCCCCCCACCCCAGATTACCCTTTACATGGAACATTTTTCGAAAATTTTAATTTTCTCAAAAATGGCTCTATCTCGAATTTTCTGGGAATGTCTCCAAAAGTATTCTTCATTGCGAACGACTTTTGCATAAGTGGTACACCATAAGAGATAGACAAACTTTTACTACACAAATATTGTAGATGGCGTTAAAATACACAATTTATGTCATACACATTTTTTTTAGTGAACCAATTTCGAGATATTGCTTTTTATTCCCTTAAATTTTTCAATACTTATGCTTTTTCTCAAATGTGAATTCGTTATTAATTTTCTTTGTCCTGGTAATACAAAGAGAATGGAATACTCCACATAGTAACCAGCTCTTAAAAGATTTGACTATCGCTTAAAGCCTACCAATTCTCCTTGCATCTAAAAGAAAATTAGCAATAAGATTAACATCTCGATTAACATGAAGCATAGGAGAATAAACGTGTAAAAATAGTTTGTACAAGAGTAGAGAAAGTCATGTGAGTGTAATACATCATATTTTTTAATTTCTCGAGCAAACAGCCTGTATAATCACAGCTAACCATTAATAAAGTTTTACCTACGTATGTTTGTATATGGCGCATTGCTCATAAATACTGTATAGTAAGATGAATTAAATAAGGTAGAAGAAGCTTAGTAAACTTTGATTGTCTATATTAATGCCACGAGCGGTTTCCAAATGATTTGGAACTTATGAGTGGCATTTGCTAAGGCTGTTTTATGAATAAGAAAATGTGATTTACCGAAAATTCATGATTAGTATGATAAAACTATAATAGTTATATTAATTTGCATTATAAGTGGCGTTGTTTTCGAGAGCAAGTTAGAATTATGGTCACGTTTTGTTTGATCAGTGCAACGTGATTATATAGGTATTATTTTCTGCCATCAGGTGTGCGGAACTTGCAGTAGGAATTCGCTATTCTTTTATCTATGGCTGTAAGAATGTTCCTAGTAGAGAAAACACACAAACATTATCAACATTATAGGTTATCAGAAAAAAGGTGATAAATGTTAACTTGTTTCAATTCATTGGTTAATTATGAACATTATTTAAAGACATAATTATCTCGTTAATTTTATAGTGCATTCCTTGTACTCTTATCCGTTTGATTTCCTCATATTGATGCTGTAAAAACAATGTGAAATGTCACAGCTAAAATGCTACAAGAAATGTATTTTAAGGAATACAATATAAAAGTCCAATTCATTTGAAGACTAGGAATTTCAAGAGGCGAGAGACACAAGGAACGCGGAAAGAAAAGTGGTCCAAAACTTATTGGAAAAAAGAAAGATTAGTGCAGCAGTTTTAAAGTCAGAAGAATATAAAACAATGATCAATTTATATGATGAGAATACCCCTGAATGTTTACAAATTAACTTCGTAATCGCTGCGCTAATTAACAATCGTGCATATTTTCATTTGAGCAGTTACCAAATCTCGTTTCTGTTATGTTTATGTAGCGGCATTGATTGTTGGTAGCAGTGCAAAATGATACTCCAACCTCTTCAGAGTATTACAAAAAAAAAGTGATTGACTCAAAATCAACATTCCTTTAAACGTGATTAGTCACCATCTCACATAATCTGTGGCATGAGTGAGTCACCTTAAACGCCCACTGCGTAGGCAACTTATTCGCTTTTGCTGTGGAGCATGATTATCTACTCTGCAGGCGAGGGATTTGGACTGTTGCCGTATTATATTGGGCATGAAGAATAATATCAATCTAATCGACTTCGAAAATTTGCGGTATTGCACACCTCAAGAATTAGAAGATATTAGTGGACCACACGGTATTGTACAAATTAAAGCAAATAAAACTATGTTACTAATGGAATATAGGACGTGCTCGAGGAACCCCAGGATTGCATTCCAGGGAATACATTAAATAGAAAACCTGGCTTAAAGGAATAAGCATGAATGAATGGTATTCTATTTCTTCGTGTATACGTTGTCACTGTTGGTCAAAACCGCTAATAACTTGCTAAAAAGTATGGCATCAGTTTAATAAAATTACAACAGTAACAATTACGTCATAAAATAATTACTTTACAAAATATGAGACATACGTAATCTTAAAATCATAATTAAAAATATCTACGGTAATAGCAAAAGTAATATCCGTTAGACCGAAGTAGCCTAATAGAACGAAAATGGAACTAAAAGAAGGCATAACTTAGCAGGTGAGAAAATTTAATTATTTGGTGTATTTAGTTTCATGTGATGAAGACCATGGTTTAGAAAAAAAGCTATATTTCAATATATACAGAGCTCATATTTAAAGAAATCTAAAAACAACAAGAATAGAGACAATTTTATGAAGTTCTAGTGTTCCACTTCTTACACAAGGCAGTGAGAATTGGGACCTTAAACAGGGCAAGAAAAGAAAAATCGAATCTGAAAGGATGAGATTCTTAAGATGAATACTGAGATATACTCTAAGAGATAACATTACTGACATAACAGAAGAACTAAAAATGTATAAACTTGCAAGAAAAAATTGATTCCTTAATACAAAAATGGTATGAACACAAGAAAAAAATGCATCTAAACAAATTAACAAATCAAATATTTCTTCGCATGTTACGGGAACACCTATACTGCGTTGGGAAGACAGCCTTTGAGACGGAATAAATTTTAAAGTCCATCCTTGAGGCAGAAAAGAAAAAGAATACAGATAAATTACAATAAAACAACCATCATCATCATGGAATCTAACATAGCATCACGAGTCTGCTTATGAACATGAAAGTGGAAAATACAATTCGTCATGAGAAAATTTGGATTTCGACACATATAAAGCTAATTAACACTTGACCATTAATGTTTATTTTCTTTAATTTCACATTTTCCTTGGAATTAGGGCTAATTCTGCTTTTTCAGCTTCTACTAAAATGTCTTCCAGAAAATCTATTTTTGCTTTTAATGTCAAAAAAGAAATTAACTACAATAAAATCCATAATCATAAGAACAAACGCACACATACACCCACTTCACAGTAATCCCCTGGACAATATTAATGTTATTTTATTTCAGCTTTATAATTCTGTTTTACCAAAAATAGTGTATGAAATCCATGTATACTGTTATATAAATATTGGATTACTAACGTGTTTCAGAATATACTATTGTGCATTCCTAGCAACATTAACAGGCTCTCATTATGGCCAGAATCCACTTATGTCATAAAGCTTACCAGAAATCTGGACATAACAAATCAGTTCAAATGAATTCATTCATTTTCGAAACATTCCAATATGCGCTTTCTTGCAGATTTCTAAATCATTCTCTTACAACCTCCTATAGAATTTCTTCAGACGTGCGTTGGCAATGCAAGCGATTATTTCATTCTCCAACAGTGTGCCTTATTTAAGGTAACAAGCGAAATTTTCAGCAACCCTTATATCACTTATATAGATTCAACACTCATTCCCTCTATTCATATCTAGATTACTTACAATCCTCTCTTGTGCACTCCTTTTGATCTCTGGCGAATCCTTGAAAATTATCACAAAATGCAGCAAAGTAGAATTAGAATCTCGGATTGATGTAGAAATGTGTTGTATTTCTCCTTTCATATTAAAGGAAACCGTTAAACAACGGCCAAGGAAACATCCACATCCCGTGTCGCTACACAACTTATGTTATGTTAAAGTTTATGATATATAATTTTTTTCTACTGTTTCCCCATAGTAAGTAGAGAAAGTATTGCATTCCACCTAAAAATTCAATACCGAGATTACACCAAATACGCGCTTTGGGATTCCCTGAATAAAACAACAGCATTTTTAGTAAAAGGTGTGAGCGCTTATGTCTGTGAACAGCATAACTCAAAAACGAAAAGTCCGTAGAGTACCATACTAGGTAATTTAAGTTCATATTTCAAAGATGCGATCCGAAGTTTTTCAAGAAAATCTCCCACCTTGAGCTACTCCTTATTTGTAAACTTTTTTCAAAATGTTTTATTTTCTCAAAAACGTCTCTTAACGATTTTGATTAAAATACTATATGTTTAAAACATCTGTATGACAAATTAAATGCATGTTTGCATTTTTCTGCCAATTGACTATGAAGTTTTCTTCATTCTAGATGACTTTTGCATAAAGTGTAAACCTTAAGATATAGATAAAATGTTACAACATAAAAATGTAGATATCGTAAAAGCACACAATTTCGGAGATATCCCTCGTTGCTGGGTAGAATTTTCAAATGTTTATACTTTTGTCACTTGGTCATGCAATGAGCATAGGATTTCAAAACCATCACAGAGGGACTCACTTATTAAAAATCTATCGCTTTAATTACTGTATCCTACAACAAAATGTTGAAATGTGTATTGAAAGTTTATCTGGATTAAAGTAGCACAGAGAGTATAGATATTACATTATGCTATAGGAGTCTGTTAAACTATAATAATTACATTTTTCCAAGACCATTACTCTTTGAAACACAACTTTGAGTTAACAGTACCATATTAATAAGTCCTCACTTGGCCACGATTATCTTGCCACATCTATAGCCCCGTGCTTATATTGAAGAGATTCGGGTAATGCTACTGAACGTCTTTGTTTTTTCCGGATGTGGAAGCTTGTGTGCATTCTTTCCTTGTGTCATCATGCAGCACTCCACTACAGAATGAGGAAAACATCAGTCAGTTTGTCCCTGGGGAGGGCGTTAAATACCTCCACATCGCAGTCAATTCCTTTCTGTGTTCTTGGGCTTTTCTGGTGCTGCAAAGAGTGGATTGCATTAAAAAATCCAAGGACCAAAACATTTAAATCTGGGCTGTTGCAGTTTGTCGCTTCAGGACAATATTCCATCCAATTTTTCTGGCCGCTCAATAATTTCATGATCGTTTTCAGAACAATGGGGTTTTGCATTGTCCTGAATTGTGAACATTTTCTTCCTCCGACGCGCCGGAAACTGTTGTTGGATAGCTGGAATTACGTTTTGGTCAAGCATTTCTCGAATGTCATCCTGCGTCACTTGAGGTTTCAGGCCCCTATTACTCCAATGAATGGAAAAATGCCTACTCGACCATTGATCCATTCTGTTGTACGAATCCATTTAGGTCTTTCAACTGCCGACATAAACATGATCTTGCTTAGACTGGGAGCATGGCGGATGATAAACATTACTATGAAAGTGTAAGAGAATGAGCCCCATTTACGAGGAGGAAGAGTCATGGGTGCATTATCTTGGCAAGCTGTAGGGGTACGGAGGATTAAAGGGAGAAATATTTACCGCGATCCTTTACCACCTCGAATGAAGAGTTAAGGACATGTTGGACACCACTGACAGACAGTGAAGACATGGAGGGGATAGTTAAATTTCTACTTAAGGCGGCACAGCTGATAGTAGGGAAGTGGGGGTGTAGGAAGAGCTAAATGTTGGTGTTGGTGCTTTATTTTTATCTCTTTTTTCACTTATTGTTAGTTTGTTGTGTATATTTATTCTCCTAAGCGTTCTTTGTTTGCTACGATTGCATATAGAAATGCATCGGGATACGGTTTACCGATATTTCGTGGTTTTGTATATACAAGATCTATATTTACATATGTTTTACTTTTTTTTCCTGCAATCATGTTCTCTGGTAGTGGTATTGTTTCTCGTTTCCTATTTACTGTCGTTTATATTATTATTTAATCTTGCTTACTATCCTGCGGACCCGTGCGATCGAAGGGATCTATGCATGTATATCGTTATCTAAATAAACTCACTCATTCATTCATAAAATGATCTCAGGAATGAACCGTTTGATTTTGCATTGACGTTGTGGAGACTTCTCTCTATCAGGAGGTAATATTTCTGATGTGAAATAGAACCACTTCTCATCAACATGTACGTAATCGTACATAGCCTGGAATTTACCATTCTTCTCCACCATGGACAAACAGAACTGCAAACGTTCACGTTTGTTTTCCTCTGTGAGAAGGGACTTCAGCGTGGATGAAACTCGTTTTGATTGTTTTGCCTTCCTTGAAATACAGAAAGAGGGTTGATGTTGGCATTTCGATTGCACATACTAAAGATCGAATGGTCCCACGTTTGTGTAAAAGAGTGGCCTTTATTTTACGCAATTGTGCAGAATAGTCTTTGCGTGGGCGACCACAATTTCCTGTATTCCTAGAATTACATTAGCACATAGCTTGCCTTGATCATATTGCATTTTGGCTCGGTGTCAAATCTGAAATACTGATGTTACTTGAAATTGATCTGCTGTTTTCGTAATAGCAAACCTTTCCGAAATTCCAGTTATTGTGTATTGCAGCAGATACTGCAGAATAGCATTACGACACTCACCTGTTAACTGTTGTTTCTTTGAGGTTCTTGTTAACTTTGGCCGGGTTAATGATTCCTTGCCGTGAGCCTGACATCACTGCTTGTGGCCAATTAATTCTCGTTCATATTGCACCAGGCAAATAGTATGCCTCTCGTCACCGTATTACGTTGGAGATGTCACACTGATCACACAGTGGAAATTGTTTACTATACTGCACATAATGTCGTCTCCAGAAAAGGTAATAGTTGCGTATGCGCCATAATCCCACTTCTGTTCTTTTATGTATACCATAATTTGGGAGGGCGAGGGAAAGATTTTGTAAAAATAGTTTCTAAAACAGTGAGTAGAGAAAGTCATGTGAATGCAATACTTTACTTAAAATTCTATGAACGTTATAGACAACTCGTATATAACCGAGTCTGCATTTTCAAACTTTTTGTCAGATGATTTCTTATAAGTAGGTACTCTTGAATCAAATTTTTATGCTAATTCCAGAAATAACTTCCGTTTTTTTCTATCACGTCAGGTTTTTACACAAAATAATAATGTTTTGACAATTTTACTAAAAAGCGTAGAAAAGTATTCAAATACCATTTCACACAAGGTAAGTTTTTATTCAAGAAACAGTTTAAGAATACTCTCAAGAACTCTCCTAATTTATTTAATGGCTACATTTTAACAAAACAAGAAGCCAAAGTGTTTCATTTAATTTTTTTTCAAACTTTCTCTTCTTTGACTTACTTGCAGATCCTTGAAGATGACTGTCCGCCTCAACATCCAACAGTAGTCGGCCATCATAGTTTCATTCCATCTCCCCTGGTACCTCCTCTCCATTTCCTTAATATCTTAGTGAAAACGTTCACCCTGCTCTTCACTATAATCTCCCAGATGTTCTGGAAAGTAGTCGATATGTGAATGCAGAAAATGCACCTTTACACTCATGTTACAAGCCATCTTCTTGAAATTTTCCAACATTGTTTAGACAATGGTCTTGTAATTAGGATCTTTGTTATTGCCCAAGAAGTTTTCAGTAACTGATCGGAAGGCGGTCCATGCTTCTATTTTTCTCTCATTCGTTGTCTTCTCAAAATCTTCATCCTTCATTAGTTTCTTTATTTGAGGACCAACAAAAATTCCAGCCTTTAATTTGTCTTGTGTAATGAAGGGAAATTTCTTGGAAAGGTACTTGAAGCAGGTTCCATCCTGTGGTAGGGCCCTTACAAATTGCTTCATCAAGCCCAATTTTATGTGTAGTGGCGGAAGCAATATCTTTATATCTCTATATTATTGAAGTGAAATTGTGAAAGAACTGTACGTGATAGAAAAAAACTAAAAGCAGTTCTGAAATCAGCATAAAAAAAGTGAGTCAGAATCAGTCATCCGATATCATGCAGACTAGTGTAATCCTTGTTATGGTATTTGTAAATGCAGCAGCGATGAGAATACACGTGATCCTTTCAGTGCAAATGATGACCTATTTGAAAGTTCAAGGCTTGATCTATAAATCCGACTGTAAGCATAAAAATAAATTTGAATGCATGTTATTTTTGTAACATTTGGTAGGAGATTGAGCACTGATGACTGTCGTAGACACGCAAAGTTGTGGCGACATCACTGGTAATGACAAGCGCTGTCTGTAAAGAACGCCACACTTGTGTGCTTCCAAAAATATTGCGATATATGGCACTGACAGTTAACAGGGGTCGTATAGAACGAGGAAAAAGGGGAGGAAACTAAGTTACTTCGGTCGCCACAGAACGATTTGACCCTAGGCCTCAGTCAACAAATAGAATTCTGCTTCAAGCGAAAAACAAAGAAAACAATAGAGACGGGAGGCAGAGGAGAAACTTAAAGAAGAGAGCACAAAGGGAACCAAGCAATGCTCATAAACAAAGAGAGGGAAATGAAGTACATCAGATATATGATAAACAATGGGAAAAACGATGAATAAAACAGTATTAAGGTCGAAGTTTGATTAACATCAATGCGGGACCAAAAAAAAAATATTTTTATACTACTGCAATTAAAACTTTGCTGGTAATTTCCGATTTTGTTAAATAATTTATGTTATTTGTTATACTGGATTTTTCAAAGTTACCTATGTGTTGAATTTGAAGCAACAATAAATTCTCATATTTCACAATGTTACTTTATCCCTTGTCTGTGTTATGTAGATAAAGTATTGTATTTCATAAAAAATCGATATAACGATTTCATCCGCAATACATGTTTCGATCTCCTCGAAGCCATAGGAAAATTGTAAACTATCCGATTGGCGCGAGTGCACACGCGTCTATAAACAGTATAACTAAAAATAAATGTGTTATATTCAGATGACTTTCTCTACCCACTATCGTTTATTTTACATAAGTTATAGAAACTGTTTGCGCGTTTTAAAGTATTGTATTTCATCTGTGTATAAGTTTTTTTTCTTATCTTTTATCCTACCGAATGAAGAGGACTTCAAAGCCCATTGCTAGAAAATTCAATATATACATTTTATTTATCATGCAAATATTTTAAATATAAGGCACTTTAATCAAAATCATTAGAAACATATTTGAGAAAATAAAACATATTAAAACGTTTTTCATGTAAAGGGTGGTTTGCGGTGGGGAGACGTTTTTGAAAATTCCGTGTCTCATCTTTGAAAGATATTGAACTTAAATACCAATTTTTGTATCTATCGGGCTTTTCGTTTGATCTGCTGTTTACAGTCACCCGCAGACATACGCGCGCGGAACTTGTTCTAAAACTGCTTTTGGGGGGGGGGTTCAAGGAGGTCTCGAAACATGTATTTCCGGTGAAATCTCCAGTGAGTTTTTGGATGGATACAATACTTCCTCCACTTACTGTAAGTGCGTAATAGAGAAAGTAAAAACTTAAAAGTTGGATAAATACAGAATTCGTACATGACTTTAGCATCTTTCATATGGTGCAATCGAAGATTTGAAATATAAAAAGACACCTCAAATTACTCTGTACTTGGAAATCTTTTTTTTCTTTGTTTTTTTAATGGCTACAATTTTCTTTTATTAAAGAAGGAAGTGATTTTAACTAAAATTTATTAAAATACCATATGTTTAGGACATTTCCATTAATAATAAACGTACATCTTGGTTTGTCTGTGAATAGCTTGTAAAGTACTCATTCATAATGAATTTTGCATAAGCTTATGTAACTGGTAAATCATAAATGATAGGCAAAACTTCCTACTCAAAAACTTCTCTACTTCGTTAAAACACATTTTGCAGGATTATTCATTTCTGTATTATTCTTCTTTATTGATTTGATTTTCTCAATATTTGGAATAAATCTTTGAAGTGATAAGTCATCATTCATTTGTTTCTCTTGATATGTTGTCAGGAGTACCGTGGTCAACGAAACAGACAAGCTACGGCATGAATCACAGAAGTCATGTGTAGTCATAGACAACACTGAATAGGCTCATAGGAGGCTCGTACTTAACATTTTCCGACATTCTATTTCGTTAATCACGGGGAGTACCGAATTTAAAAGCTATACAGCGGCTCACTTTTTAAAGATGTTACTATTGCTTCAGCCTCCTGTATCCCACCTTGTTCTTATATCGAAATATAAAAATGAAACAA
The DNA here is from genome assembly GCA_030765065.1 of Deroplatys truncata. NCBI lineage: Eukaryota > Metazoa > Arthropoda > Insecta > Mantodea > Mantidae > Deroplatys > Deroplatys truncata. The sequence continues at coordinate 209,597,137 of CM060978.1, read as the reverse complement.
CCTGTGCAAACATTTATTTCGATTAAGTGAATGAGGTAGAAAATAACAGTTTATAATAATAGTTTATAGCAGATATATGTATAAAATTCGATAATGGTTAGAGAAAGTCTAAGAGTGACGCATCAGAATTTTTAATTACCTACATACGAGGCATGTTTTCAGTAAGTACCGTTTAAATATTTTGCCGCCGCAGCGCTGCAGTCGCAATTTTGAGCATGCGCGATCCTTCCTCCATTCATTAGGAAGCCAGACGCAGCTAAAAGGCGATCGTTACTTTGTGTCTTCCTTTTGTTAGAGCGTTTCGAAGTATTCAGAACAATCGAACAGCCCACCGACAGTAAAGTCAGATCGGTGATTCGTTTTTTTTAATGTAAGAATGTTACGTCAGCAAACATTCATCGCCAATTGTGTGAGGTTTAAGGGGAAACAACAATGAGTGACGATACCCGGCCATACACAGCCAAACAAACTCAATATATGATCGCATCATTTGGTTGGGAACAATTCGACCACCCTCCCTACAATCCGGATTTGGTACCAAGCGATATTCATCTGTTTCTGCGTTTGAAAAAATTCCATGGTTGAAAACGTTTTAACGACGATGATGGTGGTGTAAAACCAGAAGTGCAGACTTGGCTTTTATCACAGTGGCATCATTCTTTGATGTAGGCATATAAAAACTAGTTTTCTGTTACAACAAATGCCGGAATAACGGCGATGACTAGTGGAGAAGTAATGTAAGATGTAAGCTAATGAATGATAATAAAGTATTTGGAATGCTTTTAAATTATCGGTAATTACTTTAAATCCTCCGATTTAACTAGCTTGTGCAGTTCCAACTTAGTAAATAAAGTCGTTAAATTATGGAAGCAATGTTAATTAGCAAATATTTAAAGCATAATATTCTACACATTTTTATTTAAAAAATCTGCATGGGATGGATATTTATTCAAGTTTCCGACGATATTATTCGTATACATAAAGAAGTTAGATCTTGACAAATTATGCATCTGTTATATCGTTTTCTGGTTACCAGGGGAAACAGGATATGTATAAGGAATTAGCAAAAAAACGGCATAATGCTGAATCTATTATTACCCACCCAAGGCTAGGAGAGTCCTGCATACGATAGCGCCAACAGTGGCGAAGAGATGTCATCGGTCCGGTTAAGTACTGAACAAAATGCGGTCTTTATCTACTTGCCCGATTGTCACCTTTCTTGGCAGACGTTCAAGGCATACTCTCTCATCAGCTTGTTTTCGTTCTAGGCACTCGACTACTCAGTAGCAACTGTTGGGTGGAAGCCGCTGCCCCAGAGTTATAGAATAGGGCAAGGGTGGCGAAAACGACTTCCTTCCGCGAGTCACCAAGTATGCAACACGCACTGCATCACTCATAGCACGTGAAAAACAAAGGGACGGTTATAGAGAGGGAACGGCGCCTGCGAGTCAAAATAACTCGCGAAGCACTTTTTCGCCACCTCTGGAATAGGGCATTCACGCCAGCGGTATCGTGGATGTTGAGAACGTTTCCACGTCTGCTGGACTTATCTGCAAACTCATTGTTTACCAAACTCACCAGACAGGGACTCGCGTGGCTTAGAATGGGAGCATGGCGGATGATAAAAAGTTAGTGATGGAAATTAAAATGCCCCATTTGCGAGAGGGGGAGTCGTGAGTGCACATCTTGGTGAGATGTAGGGGTACGGAGGAATGGGGGGAAAATGCTTTGCCGCAATCCTTCACTACTTCGAATGGAAGGTTAAGGGCGTGTAGGACTGTACAAGCAGGAAAGGAAGTGTGGAGGGGATAGGTAAATTTGTACTTTAGGCGAGACAACTGAGATCTAAGAAAGCTGATGGTAAGGAAGGTGAAGTACAGAAAGAGTTAAACGTTATGTTTTATGTTATTTGTGTAACTTTTCACTTTTTGTTGCCGTTTTGTTTTTGTCTTTCTTAACAGTTCTTTATTTAATATAATAGTGTATGATAATGTATCGTAATACGCACTCTTGTTTTAATGGCTGTTTATATTTAAGATGTTATATTTGAATATGTTCGTCTTACTTTTTTTTCATGCAATACTGTTTTCTTGTAGCGGTATTTTTTGTTCTTTTCCTTCTATTTTTTTTTTTCGTTTTTAAACTTGCTTATTATACTCGTATAAGCACTTGCGGTCCATGCAACCGTGCAAGTAATAGGATATACTTTTATTTAAATAAACACACTTATTCATTTATTCTATGGTTTTGAACTACAGGCAGTTGATCAACATTTTCCATAACTTTCTAAACCAATGCACCTTCTCAGTAGTCGCGGGGAAGAAATCTATGTCTAGATCCATAAGGGGTGGAATCCCAAGGCACTGTTCTATTGCCCACGCTGTTTGGTCCGTCTATGCAGGACTTCCCAACACAGTAAGCATGTCAATGTGCTGCTGATGACGTCCTGCTCTGCAGAATATCTATAAACACGGGTCCGGGTCTGCCTACGCAGAGACCACGCCCTCGCTAACCCAGGATTACTCGTGGGTCCTTTCCATTAGGAACGATACCTATTTTAAAACCCGCCCCCCCCGGCCAAGCCGAGAGTGAGCTAGGACTCATCCTGCCCAACCGCCCCAGACAGAGACGGACGTGGATACGCCACTTACGCGCGTCAACCCCGAAGGGCGACTACCGAACAACCTCGGTGGGGCGACAGCATTCTAGCATGCCGTCTACCGGCTTTCCAGGGCGGTACCGGAGGATATTAAGGCGTCTCACAACCCCGCCTGCATGGACACCCATCAGACGTACCCAATCTCCCATGAGTATTGGGAACCACTGTCCCGTCGAGACCAACCCAATTCGAACGGCTCCCCGACGGGAGGTGCTCTGCAGAACAGTATATCCCTATCAGAGGCTTCAACGCGACACAAAGATACTTTTGCTTCGTCCAGCAATGGTGGATGTCCGTGAATCTGGGATGCCCATGCCATACTGTTTACCAAATGGCGAATCCATAATCCGCAGATTGAATGGGCGGAAATCAATAGGAGTCACTTTTGATAAAGATCTAACTTTTCGCGAATGCTGCAGGGGAAGACGAACTGGGCTGTCTGCAGGGGAAGACGAACTGGGCTAAAGGGGTCTAAACGCCTTATACCCGATTTTATGTTTTTCACCACAGTTACTCACCATTTCAGAGCTCTGATATCTAGTACCTTTGATAAACTATGCCTGTGGCGCCTGGGGCACGGCAGCAGACTCCCGGCTTGACGGGGTTACAGTGGATTCAGAATAGAGGAATATGATACTCTGCCTGCCGTCGACTCTCATATGAGAGTATTACACGAAACCTCGCCATTTATATATGTAGTTAGGCGTCGGACTGAAAATCTGTACAACAGATTGCCAAATCGTGAGATCACCCTTGTTACATTCCGTGGGGACTATTCACCGAGTAGACGCCGCTTTAGAGGTTACTGGGTTCCTCCCGTGGCATTAAACCAGAAAGCACCTGCATAAGTTCAACACAAGCAGTCTCTCTGTCAGTGAACAATCAAAATTAAAAATACATCATCTTTAGGACAGAAATTTCGCCAGGCTGCAGCGGCTGAGCACGCTGTCTCTGAAAAAGCTTCCGTTGAAAAGCCAAAAAATCTAGCACCATTTGCAACACTAGTGCTACAAATATCCTGTCTCAACCTTCAGTGATTAAATCCTAACTTAGGTAGGCACACTGAAACTACACCTAAACTTACCATGATGGCACCAGACAGTGGTCAGGTCAGGACAGTATTTTCACGCGTTGCGGGAGTAGCCACTTCTTCGAACTTTGAAGGGATTGGTTATGCTTCAGCACCTCATAAAAAGCAGCTTTTGGCAATAGTTTTGAAAGCGTCATGCTGAATATAGAGGCAGCATAGAAAGGTACATTGAGAGGAAAACTATGAGAGGGAAGAAAACACGCTTTGTAATTAAAATAAAATTCAGAGCGCAGCTAGGGTTCAGCTGTTAAAAAATAACAGAAAGTTTTGAGACAATTAGCTGGTTTGGGAAATGTTTTGATAACATTTATATGACATTTTGCTGTTCATAGACACATGGCGCGCTGGCCATTTTCTAAATATAGTTTTGTTGATTAATGGGACCTCAAAAATGTATTTTTGTGAACCTTCATATTTTTAAGTTGTACACAATATTCGGCTTGAGGGGTAAAGAAATGAAATGAAAAATTCTGGAGCCAATGATGAGCACAAATCTGTTCGAACTCTGTTAAGTGTTTTGGAATATTCATTTAATATTCTGCTATATATGAAACTGTTGCTTAGACACGATTCAGAGAGGAGTAGCACTCTCAGGAACTTCAAAGTGCTTACTTTATGACGCACGTATGTAGTGACATTGCAACAGAGTGGTCCCAAGATGCTGTCACTCGTGACACGTACAAACTGGCGCAATTCCTGTCAAAACTCCAGTCTTCAAAAGCGACGTTTCCTTTCCTTGAAGTTCTTTTTACTAGTGCTACGACAGAGTGCGGAATTTGACTGCCTCCGTTAGCTATGCTCCAGTAACTTAAGGAGGCACGAGAAACAAAAATGTGTGTGTTACGTTTACATCACTTTCTCTAAGCACTACCGTATATTTGTGTATCTCCTCTACAAGTTATTCTTACAAAAGCTTATTTCTCTATCTACTTTATATATACATCGAAATAAACGTTTACAGAAATCGCTTCATCACACATTTCGTTTTAGGTCAGGAGATATACAGGAGGCTGAGGCGATATAAAAATTCTGGCTTGCAATTCCTCTGTTTGAATAACATTATGAGAAACAAAACAAGGATTTAGCACCTAAAAATAAACTACTGTAATATTCAAACCAAGCAGCAAAATTCTAGGAAATTGCTAAAGCCACAACAAATTTGTTGGGCATAAATTGCCAACTAGATCAGCATTTTTCACGGAGTAAGGTATTGACCATTTCTTATGGTTTACAGTGACACTAAACTATATAAAACTCATTTACAATCAAGAGATCTCTGCAGAACATTAAAAAAACATTTTATTTTGTTATAAAATAATCGTTTAATATAAACACTCTGTTTCTTCAAACAATTGTCATGAAATGCAAAATATATCTCCACACGTACAATTTGATATCTGTGATGCAATATTAATGAAGGACATAAAGCTCAGTTCTTGGAGAGTCCGTTAATAGGAAATATCATTTCATGTGAGTCTTATTCTGCAATATGGGAAAATCTGTTCTCAACGATTTCCTTAAAGAGAGATTAAACGTCTTATCCCGCCAATGTTAATTTGCTAAATTCATGACCTTATGTTTCCTTATCCACCTTTATACAATAATTTTGTTTACTAAGTAAGATAGGTTATTCTTATCAATTATACCATCCTTTGACTGCATTTTAGAAGAAATCATTCTTTTAAAATATAACCAACTATGCGAATAACACCAAAATAAATCTACAACACCACTTAGAGATGCTTTTTGTCATCCTAAAATTTAATTATCTATCTTCAATATATTTCCAAGAAAACGGGCCATTTATATCAGAAAATGTAATTCACAAAAAAAGCTTTTCTGGGCAAAAAGGGAGAAAACAAACTTTCATATATTTACAGAGCAGGAAACCACATAGCTTGAGCACATAGAAGCTGTCATACTTAACAGTAGTACCAATTATACAGCAAAACATTCCCTAAAAGATGGGCTGATGCGTACTCTATACTCGAAAGCATGTAGGAGTTTTTTTCTGTGAAATGGAGCAGTATTTGTAGTAAAAACGGTAGATGCAGTACCATTTTTAAGAAATATTACTATGCCTACAATAATAAAATGTATATCAAATTAAAGAGCAAATTTTATTTTATAAGACTGCACCGAAAACTAGAAATGTGATTTTTTTGGTAATTTTCTCGATTTAATCTCTCCTTAAGTATTTTCCCTTGTTTCAGAACCTATTTAGGTGCGGTGGAGTCTATCACCACGCAACATAATCGCGGGCATTTCGCATCCCATCAATACGACTATATATTAGCAAACAGCAATGTTCGCCTAACCGGGCAAATCAAGAGATAAGCGAACACATGTGTTCCTATGATGATGAGTCAAGTTTCAACACAAGAAGCAATTCTCCCTCTTGTTTTACAATAGCTTAGTTTTTAATCTGTAAAATGGTCAATATTCTTCCTTTGTGCGCTAAAGCGAACACATCTTTCTTGCAGTTTTTAATATATAAACAATTATTATTTGTAATTAACGCTATTTTATATCGCAGTATGTCAATCTGCAACGAGATACGACAAAGAGCACATGTCACTGTGAAGTTAGGTCATCGATGATAGTATTAATTACTAACTAATAGATTTTCGGTAATTTAATTAAGACTAACGAATGCTTATTTCGGGACCAAAGTTCGACCAATAATTATCTAATGACAACAGCGTGAGTATGAAAGCTGCAGTAAATTTTGAAAAATTATAAGCAAGAGGAGTATAGGTAAGGTGCGAGAACGATGCCACTTTTTTGCAGTTATGGGAGTAGGTTTCCTAGATTATAGAAATAAAAAATGAATGTCAGAGAAAAGTTCTGTTATACATTCACATGACCTCTACCCTCTATCTTTATTAGTGGGTATACAAATTATTCTTACTAAAGCTTATTTTTCTATCCACTACTTTTAATCCAAATAAACCTTTGCAAAAATAGCTACATTACACATTTCGTTATACATACAAAGAGAACAGCAATAGGCAAATGTTAAACAACTGGACGCTACATGCTGGCCTTAAAAATCTATACTGTTTCCATGCAATCGCGAGAAACAACTGAATGTTGACAGGACTTTAAGAGAAGACCGAGAAATAAAGAATTCGAACCTTGAATAACAACGGATATCTTAGAAATGGCTTACGCCACAAAAAAGCTTATTTGAAATAAATTGTGTTTTTTAAAGAGATTCACTTTTGTGTGTGTGTGTGTGTGTGGTGTGTGTGTGTGTGTGTGTGTGTGTGTGTGTGTGTGGTGTGTGTGTGTTTTACGCTTAGATCTATCGCTTAACGTTTACTAGTTACACAAGATTATGCAAAATTCCTTCCGATGAGGAGGACTTCGCAGGTTATTCCCAAAAAATTCCAAATATACATTTTATTTTTCATGTATCTTTAATGTATGGTAAATTGTTAGAGCCATTTTTTTAGAAAAGTTCTATGTAAAGGGTAGTTGGAGCTGGGGGGATTTTCTTCAAAATTTTCGTGTCGCATCCTTGGAAGATAATGAACTTACCGACTTTTCATATTTGAGTTATGCTGTTCACAAACATACCTACTTCTAAAAATCCTTTTTTTGGATTTCAAGGCGACTCAAAACATGTATTTTCGGTGAAATCTCGTATATGGCAAAGAAAGTAAAAAAAACCTATTAGATTTTGAGCAGCATGCTTTAAAACTACGTATTAAGTTCGATTCTGATTGTCGTTAAAGGCATCAATGATAAGGTATATTAGATGAAAGGCGCTCGCCTGTGATAATACATCGCATCTTGCTTACTTTTATCGACAGCTTCGAAATAGCAGTAATGCCACGAACCATTGGCGTGTTTTCCAGTACTTGTGATTTCGATTTGCTTTCACCATACGCAATATTATTAAGGCAGTACTCCTGAGGATTAAGCTTTTTCATTCTTACGCTCCCTAAAAAAACTTTTGGTATAGTGTATTCTAAGGCTTCCAAAATTTTGGAAGACTACATCAGACTGTTAATTTGATGATACATACTGGCCTATTTAACTTAACCCAGATTTTTGTTCATACTGAAAATGTCATAATTTTTACAACCTTTGTATGAGTGAGGGTTACATTGATAAATGCTTTATTTTTATCTTTATTTAAGGTCACTTCAGCTTCAAGGTCATATCGCAACCAGTGTAAAACAATAACAATAATATAATATAGATGCTGGTAGTCACGCCTACAACATTGGTGAACATAGTTTCAACATTACTAAACGTATTAGAACATAATTATAGCATTAGTGACCATGATTATAAATTTGTAAACATAATTACGGAATTAGAAAACAACATCTTGTGATATTACAGTTCTGTGTTAAATTTGCTTATATTTGTTTACAGAGTTCAGCAATATTACAAAATTCAACAATTTTATTGCAATACACGTGGTTTCCAAGGGCTTCTGTTCTGGCATGTGTACGCTGATAATATTTCTTATATTTTTCTAGATGTGTCTGACAGTTATGACTACGTTACAGACACTGTAGATAGGAGGAGGAGATTTATTAAGTAAGTAGTTGCGGGTAAGTTTTGTGCGTCCGATACGAAGACGGTTGATGAGAGCTTTTGGTTGGCAAGTAAGATTTGTTATTGGATATGGTCCTCCGAATGGTAGTGTAGATGATTCTAGTAACGTGGTTTGCCAGTTGAGGTATATTCTTCTCTCGAGATGCATGGTTACATCGATATGCGGAGAACGGATGTCTATTTCGTGTACAGGCAAACAAGTTGCTTCTTTTGCTGCAATATCGGCTTGTTCATTTCCAGGTATACCTTGCTGCGAAGAAATCCAAGTTAAGATAAACCTGTTATGATTCCATCAGTATAAGGGTGTATAGGTTTTGGATTTCTTCTATTATTGGATTTTTTGCACATCGGTTTGGTGCGAGAAATCAGTTAGGACTAGAAAATGGCAACAGTTTTGGTTCTCTTTAATGCTTTCAAATGCCCTTTGATAGAAAGTTCAGCGGAGAAAACGTATAGAATGACTTAAGGTATATAACATGGTGTGTGTAGGATATACTACTGCACAGACACAGCCAGCTTCATTTTTGGAGCCATCGGTCTAGATATGTAATGTTTTGAGTGTTTAGCACACATTTCATTGAAGAGTAGTTGATACATAGTTTCAGGAGTTGAACTCTGGATATTTTCTTTATTCGTTGTGAATTGGCGGAATACTTCTCTTCCACGGCGGTATTTCAGTTGGCAATGTTTTAGGTAGATCTTGGTAGATATATTCAATATGATACTGCTTCAGATTTGTAGAAAAGGGTACTGTAGGTGTTGATGAAAGAAGCTTTTGTTCCTGGTGATACCTTGAGAAGACATATGGATAGAGTCTTAAATTCGGAGTTGTGGCTACTTTTAAAGCATGCGTTACACCAAGCTGTATCCTTGAATTTGCAGTGAAAGTTCATGGGCCTCTATTTGTAAGCTGGAGATGGTACTGGTTCGATAAGCTCCCAAAACTATTCGTATAGCTGAATAATCGCGTGGGTCTAGCTGAATTGTAGACTATAGCTCCATAATCCAATTTGGTCCCGTATGATAGATTTATAGGTATACATTAATACATGTTTATCTGCTCCTCAGTTGTTTGCGGATAATACTGTTGTGTATATTGTTTCTAGGTAAGCATTCGTCTTTTAGAGCCTTAAGTTGTGGTAACAATGTCAATCTTTTTATTCCTAGAAATTTCATTGTATTTATATTTGGTATCATGCTTCCTTCAATTAGAAGGTTGGTGGGAGAGTACGATGTTTTGGTTCTTGAAAATAATATGTTACTGCATTTCATTGTTGTTAATTTAAAACCAGATTGTTTGGACCAGATTAAAATTTTATCAAGGGTGCCTTGTAACATTTCCTTTGTTGTGCTCGTACATTTTTCTGACATACATATGACAAGATTATCTGCAAATAGAGAACCTTCACTGGAGGCTTGATTTTCGAAGTAACGTTGTTTATAGCTATTAAGAATAGTGTTACACTAATCACTGAACCTGAGGGACACCACTTTTCATTGGTGCTTTTTTAGAGATGGCGTTTGTTATACTCTCTTGAATTTTTCGATATTTTAAGAAGTTTTGAATGAATCTCAGCATACTTCCTTTAACGTTGTTTTGAAATATGGTTTTTAGTACATGTTCATGCCAAACCATGTCATAAGCTTTATTTATGTCTAAGTTCACTGCTATGAGACGTTGTTTATTTAGGAATGCTTCTTGACTTCTGTTTCTAGAGCTATAAAACTGTCATTTGTTGAATAGTTTTCTCCAAATCCATCTTGCTCTGTAGTCAAGAAAGACGGTTTTTCAAGAACCGATCTTAGTCGTTTGTTTACGATTTTCTCTAGCAGTTTGCACATTGTGCAAGTCAGCGCAATTGGCCTGTAGCCTACTGGAAGTCAATGGTCTTTGTTTGGTATAGGTATTAGAATTACAATGGCCATGCACCATTGATCTGGGAATACGTGTTTTTTTGGGGGGGGGCTTTGATTTTTTATTCCAAATGTAGTTAAAATGTTCAAGTAAATAAGTCTTTTCTTTTATTGGGAGCTGTTTTAAGAACTTGGAGGGTATAATGTTGGGTCCCGGACTGCTCGCACTTCGACTGTTAATAATTGCTTTGTTGAGCTCTTCTAGTGTCAGCTTTTCATTGAAGATTTCGTCATTTAGGTTGATATCTCGTGTATAATTAAGTCAGGAGAGTGGGTTTTGAATTTCAAGAAATCTTCTTCGTAGCTGGAAACACTTGAAATTCCCGAGAAAGTTTCAGCTAGGTAATCAGCAATATGTTGAGAATCTTCCACGTAACAATTTGTGTTACAATTTAAAGGTAAAGTTGTGGAAGATGTAACTTTGTTAGCGCGTATCCTTTGCACTTTCTCCAAAATTACATTTTGTGGCGTTTGGGTGAAAGAGAAGACAAAAAGATAACCATGATATCCTTTTGCTCTCTTTTATTGTTCGTCTTGCTTAGCTCCGTATTTCTGGAAGTTTATTTTCTTTTCTATTGTTGGATGTAGTTTATATTTATAAAACGCATTGTTTTAATTTTTGATTGCTGAGTTACATTCTTCATCTCACCAGAGTGTTTTCTTATTAGAGTTAGTACCGAATTTAGGAATACTAATTTCTGCAGAGTTAAGAATTGTATTTGTAAACTGGTGTACTATGTCATTGATTGCAGAAGAACAAAATTCGTTTTCAGGTATTAATTTGGGTACATTTCTTTGATACTCTGATTTATATTTTGACCAGTTCAATTTTTTGGTATTCCATTTCTTTTTCGGTTGATTATATTGATGTTTTGCAGTTTCTTTTTCTAGTAAGATTGGGAAGTGGTCGCTTCCTGGAAGAGTTTTATAAGCTAACCAATTATACGCTAGTGCCATATCTGGCGTACTAAGGCAGAGGTCTATATTGCTACAGGTATTATATCTGACACTGTAGTGTGTAGGGTTGATGGAATTCAATATTACTGGTTCTGTTTTGTTTACTGACGTTTCTACATTTTTACTCTAGCATACTCTATAATTAGAATTAAAATTGCCTACAAGAATGAAAGGCTTTGGTATTTGATTAATTCATATAGGTCAAACAAACAAATATGTTTACTGTTGGGCAAATATATGTTACATACACATAGCAATATCGGGGTTAGCTATTGGAGTACAATAACTTCAAAATTTGCGTTGATATTTGTTTTTGAAACATTTGTTTTGCCGTATATAAGTGGCAACACCTCCACTTCAAATATTAAAATCGCCATAATTTTTATGTTGAGAGGAGTAACCTCTAATCTTTGTCACATAGTCATCTTTAAAATTCGTTTCTTGCAAACAAATTATATCCGGCTGGCAATTAAATGTTGTAAGTATTCATATTGAGCCCAAAAACCATTCAAACTCCACTGGAGAAGAAATGTGTCCATTTTGTGATTATTTGGAGGATCTTTGTTTTAGTGTTCCTTGGCAGTTTCTTCTTGTTTTGATTTTTCATTATGTTTTAATTGATTGATTATTCTGGTTATTTTGTTTTTCATACATTGAGATTTTAGGAAAGGATATATCAACAAAACTTTCAATATCGTTTTGCGATTTTGCTATGTTTACGACATCTGCAATTCCTGAAGCATTTTCGTAAAAGCTTTTCAGTTGTTCATAACTGAAAGTGAACTCATTGGGTGAAGATTGAATCAGTGATTTTATAGGAGTATGCGATATATCAATGTTAAGTTGGCTACCCTGTGTTTTTGCTTTGTTTTTAGGGTGTTTTGCCTTTTTGTTTTAATTATGGTTGTATGTAGCTGCTTCTTCGTCTGAGCTTTAATAGGGGTTTCTGGTTCGTTGTTGGCTTGGTTTATAGATTAAAAAGTTGTTACTGACCTCTTTGTTACGATTGACCTCCTAGTACATGTTGTGGGTAACGGTGCGAATTCATTTTCCATTTGTGCTACGTAACTATCTTGCTCAGGATGGCTTTCCCACTGGTCCACGATTTTCTCTTTAGCATGGTGGTGATTTGTTGCTCTGTTTGTTGCATAAATTCTAATTTGTCTTTTGGAGTAAGTGCGTTGTTTGTGTTTTGGGGATTGTTCATTCTTTTGTATTTGTTCATTCTTATAATAAGTTATTTCATCCATTTCTGAAGGGGTATCGTCAGGGTTTTATGGCATATGATCGTGGCTGGATGTGTTAGGGTTTGCTGGAGATAGAGTATTGCTTATTTTGCATTGCCTTGCAAGATGACCGACCTTCTTGCTTACAAAGGAAACAAGTTGGATTGTGTAAACCCAATAATTTATTCCTACATGAGTTACCGAAAAGGTTTCCGGAAGTTTCTCTAAATCGTCAGGATTTACACATACTTGTCGACGAAAACTCATGATATGGGAAAAGCCTGGTATAGAGATACCTATTGTTATGTACTCAATTGATGATGCTGGATTTACGCCCAGTTGAAGTAGGCTTTCCTCAATGGAGTTATTTGGGATTACAGGGCACACATTGTCTTGTTTTTTGTTAGTAGAGGTTAGCAGTGGTTCATTGTTTATTATTATGGTTTGATTATTTGTAATCTCATATATTATTTTATTGTGTGACAAACATAGGCAGACTCGACCAATATTTTTAATACAAATCTGATGTTGGTAAGGTCCGTTGGTTTTTCTACAGCTAGAACGTAATCTTTCTATAGCAATTGCTTACTCTCTTTTGGGAGTCGTTTGTAGGACTTTGGAGTATGTTACTTGCGGAGATGTAATGTCATTCATTATGTTTTGCTGTGTTTGGTGTCATTTATGTATTGGGATCTCTCTCTCTCTCTCTCTCTCTCTCTCTCTCTCTCTCTCTCTCTCTACGTTCTATGGATTTGCGGCCGTCAATTGTTTTGCAACATTATTATGGTTAGAGTTTTTTAGTGGGCTATGGCGGCAGCATTAATTTGTTTTAAACTATGCTATGTTTATGTTATCTGATGTTATATGTTTTATACTTATTAATTACTTAAAAACTCGCCAAATTTTATTGCTCTAGTTAAAGTTTGCTTCTCCGTCGTTAACCCCTGGCACTATTCATCGACTTTTATTCACTATGTAATATATTATAGCAAATAAGTCGAAGAACATGCGAAACATTAACTATCGATATAGCCGCCTTCAACTGTTTTAGAGCAAAGTTTATACTCATTCATTCTGTCTGAATGTCCAGGAACAAGAGAATGTATGAGTCAGCTGATTAAAGAAAACTCTTATGGATTGCATTCACATAACTTTCTCTAACCCTAAAGTGTATTAATGGGTATACAAACTATTGTTTTGAAAGTTTATTTTTCTATACACTTCATGTTAATCGAGATAAAACTTTGCAGAAATAGCTACATCACACACATCGTTATAGATACAAAGGAAATAGCGATAGTCAAATGTTTAAAAATTGAACGCTATACGTTGGCTTTAAAATTTCATATGTTCATGAAATAGCGAGAAACAAATGAATATCGACAGGACTTTAAAATCATGACGAAGTATTGAACAATTCAATACCGTTAATAACGGATATCTCTTAAATAGCTTATGCCATAAAAACGTTATTTGTAATAAATTGTGTAGTGCGTACTACTCCCTGTATATAACTTATGGTTTACCAGCTATACAAAATTATACAAAATTCTGTCCGAATGAACAGGACTTCACAGACTATTCTCAGAAAATTCAAAATACACATTTTATTTGTTATACAAATATCTTAAGCATGTGGTATTTTAATCAAAATCGTTAACGCTATTTTTGAGAAAATCTAATACTTCGAAAAATCTCCCATTTAAGGGTAGTTTGGTTCCCGGCCATGGGATCGATCCCACCTATGAGGTTGCGGATGTTTAAGCCCCGGTTATAGGACCGGTGCCTACTCAGCAAAGTGAGGAAATTGAGAAGCTGCGATGGGCAGCGAATCCGGCCATGAAAAGCAAAGTTTTGGCTGGAGGAAGCGTCGTGCTGGACCCATACCTCCCCGTATAGGTAGGATGATCGTCCAACTCTGCCGTGCGTATATAGACGTAAAGCCGGCAGTTCAGGTGGGCGAGAGGCCTCTTTATCAGGCTTGAGTTTCTTTTACGTGCTGTAAATTTACGACAGGCGACAACCTGCTTTACTTCCCTTCCGAAGAAAGCCGTGTTAAGGAATTTTACGCCCGAAAAAAAAAACCATCGCCCCTGCGCCGGGTTTGTGTGGAAAGGGTAGTTTGGGGTGGTCGAATTTTCTTGAAAATCTTCGTTTCGCATCTTTGGAAGATACTGGACTTAAATACTAAGTTTGGTATTCATCCGACTTTTGGTGTTTTGAGTTATACTGTTCACAGACACAGAGACACACACGGACCGTTTTCTAAAAATCCTTTTTTTATTCAGGGAGTTCAAAACATGTATTTAGGTCGAAATGAACTGCTTCAGGGTCTGAAATGGTGGTAAAGAAAAACTTTTGTAGATAAAGCTCAAATAAGGAATTTGTGGAAGCATCTGCATAGAGTGAAAAATAAATGGGTATGGATGATCAATAACTAACTAATGAACTTTGATTGTATTGGGCAGATTTGTAGGATGGAGTTGTTTTGAATGTGCAATATTAGGAGTATGTTATTAATGAGCGTGTTAGTTTAAGTTGTAATGTTTATGTTAAAGGGACAGATATTGATGGCCTGGGAAAGAGCCAGGGCTGAAACCAAGCTGTATTTACTTAGTACTTGAATAAACATAGATACATCAGGAACTTTTATAGATGCAAGATTGGAGAGCAACGACAAATGAGTTTTTCACGTCCACTGGTAGATTACTGTAATGAGAAAAATACTGTACAGACATATGGAGCGTTAACGAATCACCTGTCATTCAATTCGTTAGAAAGAGACTCATATAATGAGACCTGTACAAGAGCGCCAATTATGCCACGCATTTATCGATTCCATAGCAGTGCGTGAAGTCGGACATGTTAAGAGTTACCACGTCCAATTACCGAGTGTGCAATTGGGGGTTCATTTGGTAATGAACTGATCGTTGGCTTTGGGCGGAAACTTTCAATTTGTGTGCTTCACTGATGGGGTCAAACGTTTATTGACACTGTCTCTGCGCGATGTAGTTGTCGCTATATTCCGGTTCTTATCCCCACAGCACCAATTGTGGACACTGACTACAGTAAAAATGACAACTTTTATATGCAGATACCCATGCCATGTGATTGACGCAGAGGGTGATGTAGAGTAGGCATAACTGACTTTTTACTGTTGATATAAGCTCTCCAGTTTCGGAGAGCTGCATCTTAATGTGATCACCCTGTGTAGAGTTTATGTCAGGTAGACTGCTATAAAATATACAGGGTCTTTCATAAGTAAGGAATAATGCCAATAAAACTAAAATTAAATCTTTTTTAAAAAAATGCTCGGACATGGAAAATTTAGTACTTAAAAAGAAAAAGTTTACAAAAACAAAATGTCAGCCATTTAGTTACATGAACAATTTCATTGTCTCATACAAAAGCTTTGGTTGCTATGGGAACATATTTCTCTCCACTTGATTACTGCTTATGGGGATATTTTAAACATAGAATCTTTGTTACGAGGCGCCTAATAATATGGAAGAGTTAAACATGACTAGAAAGAATGCAGAGATGCTACCACCAGCAGAGTTTGAACATATTGTCGTAACCTCTTACATTTTCACATATTACAGGGGGTAGGATCTAAATCATAGCAATCTACACGAGGTACGACGGGGCGAGCTAATAAAAGTTCCTAAAAACACCTGAAAACTCTTAAAATATGCCTAGGTCATTATGGTAGGGACAAAAGGATCTGTCTACATAAATAATCTACATGCCGGCAATTTGGATGGTCAGTTATATTAGCAATAAAATATGATACGTGCTACCTACTGCTTGACGGAGCGTCTACTCCTAACATCTGCACTGTTCGCTAGCTACATTACAACAGACAGAGTGGGCGTCCTAGACGCTTACTGAGATATAACCGATTTACCCCCACTCCTATTACGTCATTTCGGTCCGTGTTACCAACCCAAACAAATGTTGCCAAAACCACATGTGTTCATAAAAATGTATTACCACAACCAAATGCCACAATATACTACAAGAATTCACGTTTCGACTTAGCTACTGTCAGATTGCAAATGGAAAGAACATTGAACAAGCCAACAATTCTCATAGCAACCAATTTTTTTTGTGTTAAACAAATTAAATGTTTCATCCAAGTAAATAAGATAGCTTATGTTTCAGAAAAAAATGAAAAAATAATATGCTAGCATTTAAAATTTTTATTGATGACGTCACACCTGTACAAAATTTGGCTGAAAATGTTGTTTGTTTTGTAAAATTATTCTATAAAAATATTAAATTTGAGGAATGCATTTTAAAAAATGCGCTAATGTTAATTTTATTTGCATTATTCATTACTTATAAAAGACCCCAAGTATAATTCTTATTTAATGCGAATTATAAAACTCAAATATTTCTGCCATGCTCAATTAATAAATAGTCGTCGGTCGCTATACTATGGTTTCTACAAGCTTGATGAATTCAATATGACATGGCCAGCTCTTAATTTAACAGATGTCAAAACATATAATGGACAGTACGGAAATAAAAAAGCTGCATTTTTATAATTTGTGTTTGTATGCAGGTTTCTAAATGCAATCCTGGAAAAATATGCTAGACAGATACGTTCGTATAGATACTAAAATAACAAGAATGTATACTAGATTAATTTTCAGCTATGTTCTATGCCACCCCTCAAGTGGTAGGAGAGACATTCAGTCGGGTATTTTCAGTGAAACAAAGACCTGGAGCACTTTAATGCTTGGAGTATAGCATTACTTATGATGGCAAACCCTTTTAATGCATGTAAGCTGCTTTTTCTTGGCAAATTGTCGGAGGGAGGTTATAAGAAGTATAATATTTGCCAATATGTCATGCCCATTACGGTGAATATCAGGGGATTTTTTGTCCGTTAGTAGTACTTTACGAAACTACAATTACAAGATGTAAAGGTGAGGAGATAGGTCATCCTAAAATAATTTCATAAAGAATACAGTGGGAGGTAAATAATAAAATTTTAGTTTTAGATACCTACCAGCGAAACTAGTGACGGCTAGTATCTATTACAATAAACCTCACATATTCCAAAGTATGAAAGATGAAATTAATTGTGTCTCAGGACCTTTCAGTGTAGATTAGTTTAGGAGATTTTTGAGGAACCACATGGAAATAAACATTAATGTTGAACAGATAATACTGATGGTCCAACTGAAATTGCGTATAACAGGCATTTCGCGACATGCCATAAACTTTCCCTAAAAACAATGAACAGGTGCCAGAATTGAAACCACTGCATTTATTTTTCTTTCTATCTTTATTTTGCTAACGTCTGAATCTTTCTGAAACGCCACCCTTTTGGTTGTTTGGGCTGTTTGTGAAAACCATGGCATCTTATCCCGACGTCGAATATACGCCTCAAAAGATAAAAATAGGCATTGATATTTCAACATCACAATTACTTCAACACTCGTCACGGATATTTATTTAGGTTATTTGCAGTTTTCTCTTGTATAGCTCTTTCGTTCTTTGATAAATCAAAGAAAAAGTAGAGGAAAATGCTGCAAACCAGAAGTACAAATAAATATTCCAGGTGTGTTTAAAAACATCTCTTTTAATTTTAGCCTTTCATTTTTAAGGTACCCATGAGACCATACGGATTCACGCATATCTCTAGCATGTATGTGCCACCTGCACTAGAAAGTTAAATTATGCATTCATTTATTTTATTTATAAAACCTTGACGGTATATTATGTGCCGTAATCTAAAGGATTGTACACTTGCTACATAAATATTATTAAATCGTTCAGTCCAAATTCTCTTTTAATAAACAGTCTCATTGGAGGCAGAGGCCTTCTGATAGCTTGTAGCTGGAAAACATAGTTATGGAGAGTGGCTCTCGCTTATTCGCAAAACCGCAGTCTGTGGCATTCGTATTCCTTTTACTGGGAAAACCTCGTACATTTGTTAGCGGTCACTAATCATGATGCTAACGCCAATTGATTAGTGTGACACAAAGACGTAATCCAGCGGCTACAGGGCGAATACAAAGCACCCTTAACGAGAACACTGTTTAATTGGCATCCGGCGCGGCTTATATCAATGCCCACAAATCCGTTTACGCCGTTGTACTGCAGCCAACTGCATTCTTTAGTCTAGTTCCCCTCCGCAACACTTTCGCACCAGCTTTAAGGACGTTTCCTGTTCAGCATTCTATAATTCAGCTCCAGAGCACCAATGTGTCCAAATGTACACTCGCACAAACATGTAAAGACGAAAATTAATACCATTTTAGTAAGGCTTGTGCCTATTTTGCGCAACTCTGGCCTTCGGTTCCGACAGCGATTCGAGGCTCACGGCTAGAAATGTTACATCTTCCTACTGCCATGTGTTTAAGTTTCGATCTGTTAAAAGTATAGTGATAACTCCTGCAAGTACAGGTAGAGATAGTAATAATAGAACTGCTCCTTTGAGCGACACTTGCTTAAGCCTAAGTGCTGAAGGCTTCATTTTCCAGCTTTTACTTTTTTGTGCGAGTGTACTAGGTTCAAAGTTCTTTACCATATCGACGAGAGAGAGAGAGATAGAGAGAGAATAAAGAAGAGATACGCTTGTCCCTAAAGATAAAAGATAAATATCTATACCATTTTTGGGGGGAATGGCTATTCGTCTGGAAAACAAATCCGGGAACAGAAGGTTTCTACCAAAGTATGCATTCGTATTTGTTTTCCGGTTCATTGAAAGGCAGGCCATCTGGATTAAGCCTTGAGGGCTATGGCAGTTGAATTAGTTTATGGCGGTTACTTCATTTTCTTTTGTTTGTTATGCAATTCGTTTTGCAACAATCTATAAAAGCGGTTTTCCCCGATTTTAGGATAACGTATTATGAGTTGAATTATGCATAGAATGAAAAGCTCTTTAACAACATTCATTTATTAATGGCTCATATAATCTAAATGACTAATTCTAATATTGGGTACAAACTTTCTGTTATACTTCTGTATTATGATTTAAACAATCAAGTTATGCTATATAAAGTACTACGCAATGATTTCTATAATTTATTCCTTTGTTTTGTTACATTATTTTATTGGCTATATGAATGCGTCATATTCGCGCATATATTGAATATCTATTAATACATGATAAATTAAAACATTTAGTTATAGAATGGGAAAATTTCTTGGCGTGTGTTATAAATAGCAGCGATCAATCTACCCTACTGCATGTGCGAATTATTTTCAACCAGTTTCGCAGTTGCCCATTCTGCGAGTTTTAATATTGATATTACAACCCCAAGTATAAACTTAATTCGTTTGTATCTAAATAACCTATCGAACACTGCACTCATTACAAAAACATAGGCACGCAGTCCCATTAAGCAATTTGTAGTTCCGCATGCCTTGGGACGGCAGCATGGCTACTGTATTGTTTACGTTTCCAGCTATTTTTAGACTACGGTACCTATTCCTCATTTCCAGGGCCATGATAGTGTAATTAGCGCAGCTGGGTTATATGTATGGGAATGAGTTAGGGTATCGAAGGGTAGGGCTCAATAGTAGCTACTATTCCTGCTTCTTGGTGGCGAAGTGTAAAGGGCACGAAGAAAAGAGTAGCAATTTTGCTTAGAACCCGCCTCCATCTACTTCTGGGAGCGCTAATTTGCTCTCAAGACAGCGAGCCAGATATATAACAGCATTTAGTACGTTATGATTTATTTTATATGTACATTTTTACAAATAACCTCTCCTCTAAAAGTAGTACAACCATATAACACTCAAGTTAATACTTAATACCATATAATACTTAAGTTGTCAGCGATTTCTGCTTATTTGGATTAGTCAAGGATAACTATTACTTCACTTTGTAAGAGAAGTGTTTAAAACAAACAAACCTAATCACAGACATGCTAGACAATAAGGAGAGCTTAAGAATGACTTATGAGGCCCAAAAATGCATAAGTCTATTTGGAAACAGTGTTGTTCATAGTCAGTAAAATACTCATAGAAACTGTGTTGTATGCCCTCAACAAAGAGCGTTTTGTAAGCAAGAGCTAAACCAATGCTATTGCAGGATAAACGAAACATCAGGCGGCAGTTTCAAATCCTGCACAGTAATGCGAAGAATCTTCAAAGTTTTAATACAAACTTTCTGAAGATTTAGCCACATGCTATGCAATTTTGAATTTCTATCTTAAATTTGTTTCGATTAATTACAAATTATTTAATTAATTTAATGCAACTGTTATTTAGGTGAGTGATTTTGAAAACAAATTAAGTTAATAAATGAAAAAGTTCAATGTAACATTTAAATTTCACATGTTTTATTAATTCGGGTTACTCATTCTTTTAAAAAATGACTACTATTTAATTGAAACCTTTGTTCAAAATTTGTATAATATTTTAAATTTTCAACAGATGATAATGAGAATCAAAGAGTAAAAAAGAGAGTATATGTCACTTCTTTTTACCAAACTTTAAAAAGATTTGTAGCAGATTTGAGTTAATTGCTCCACAAACTTTGTCCTAATAGATATTTCAAGAATGCTCAAAAAAATTTAAATGCGAGAAATCAGGGACTGAAGTACGCCATGGGCTGTATAATGTTTTTCACTTTTTTGAGTAATCCCTCGCCTTAGTTGTATTTCGTTTTGGTCTTTAATAAACCGAAGTATTCCTTAAAATTGCAAATTTCGTAATGATTCTTTTGTAATGGTTACAATCCAAAACTGCGCACAGAAACAACAAACAAACACCGCTATTTTTTTAAGTACAAAATCGTATACAGGTTGGAACTAAATACCGTATTTTCTTTACTTCTATATCCGAAAACCATATATTAAATTATCAGCAAATGAACACGGTATCACCATATGGCACTCTCAATGTTAACGGACAAAATGTCTATACACAAAGGAATAAGCTGTGAAACACGCCGTTGGAGCCGTTTTTGAGAAAATTAAAATTTTTGAAAAATGTTCTGTAAAGGGTAATCTGGGGTGGGGAGATTTTCTTGAAAACCTTCGTGTCGCATTTCTGGAAGATACTGAACCATTCTGTGAAGAGAAACATAACAGCTAGAGGCACGAAAAGGCATCCTCCACGGTATTTCTGGTAACAGATATTTCAAAACAAATAGAGAATAAAACAGAGCTTAAAAGAAAACGGATGAATTAATTGTGAAAGCCTTCAGAACGAAAGAAGCAAGCACTATGCAGAAACATGTTTCCTATAAGCAGAAAGAGACTTTTCTAGGTTTTTAAAATGTGTTAGCTAATGGCGTCGCTTCAGGCAATCACCTGCTATTTACTTTGTTATTCTTCACGCTGGTATCCGATAATAATTTAAGAGTTGCAGCCATAAATTGTGATAGTGCTACAATCAAAACTTTAAATGATTTTAATGCTTTTAAAAATATTCCCCTTTAATATCAATACATTTTTGTATTAGATGAAACCATTCCTTAAAGCAATGATTTCACTTTATTCTTAATTTTTGGAAACAAAAGAAATCACAAGCTGCTAGGTCAGGGGTGTATGGTGGAAGGTCCATGGACTTTTAGGGTCCTTTAGGGCATCAGATACTCAGTTGTTAGTTTTGCTGTATGCTGCGATGCGTTTTCATGATGTAACATTATTTTTTCCTGTTGGGCGTTTTTCACAAACGTTTTCAAAAATTTGATGTAAACAAACATTTGTGTACCAATCGGCAGTAACGCTACGTCTATCTTCTAATGCTATGGTAGCAATATAGCCCGTTTAAAAAAAACTAACAACCATATTCTTACCAGTACTGCGAATTTGTCGGACTTTTGTAGGCTTAGGATCTGTTCGGAAGACCAATTGAGCCGATTGACTTTTCGTTTCAGGACCATAACAATAAATTTAACATTCATTACCAGTAACGATATTCCAAACCAACTTTGAAATGCCGTATTGGCATTTTTCCAGTTTTTTCGTGAAAATCAAATCGTTGTTGTTTGTAATCGGGAGTCAGTTTATGTGCAATCCATCGACAACAAAGCTTTTTCACGTCTAATTGTTGATATAAAGTGTTTTGGATATGACTCATACCAATGCCCAATTTCTCCCAAAAAAAGTAATAAGATGCCCGTCGATCTTCTTCAAGCATTGCTCGAACAGCGGCGATATTTTAATCAGTAACAGCAGTTCTTGGGCGTCCTTCACAAAATTCATCATTAAGAAAAAAACCGATATCTTTTGAATTCACTATACCAATTATAAATTGTTGCCTAAAATGGGGCTCCTTCACCAAATGCATTTATATACAGGTCTTCGGATTGTTAACGCGTTAATGACGATTTAAAGTCGTAAAAAATCATAGTCTGAAAATGTTCTCTAGTCAAATTCATTTTTGGGTGAACACAAAATGTTTAAAAGATGATAATTAACAAACTATTAAAGCAATTGAACAAATTACACGGCAATAAACCCGAAATATATTAGAATGTAGCTGTCAAATATAAACAACTTTCATTTGTTATTAGAAACATGGTATTCTAAAAAGTTTCAGTATCGCCCTCGTATTAGGAAATACATATCAAAAACCACTTGGGAAAACGATGGGTTGTTTACGAATTTATACACTGTTCAGCTAAATATCGTCTAAATATCTAGTGCTGCATTGCTATATCGATGTCAAGGGAATTTTAATAAGACAAGTGTTTAAAACGCCATTTGAGATAAAAAAAACTTTTAGAACTTTCATAATTTGTTTCACAAGGAGTCCACGGTACAAGGAGTAAACTCTATTTATAGTGTGCTAACCCAGGAGCTGAAAATGAGCTAACCAGTCGATGAACCGTTGCACTTTGCTACAAAAACAAATGCTGTAAGAAATGCCTACATTAGAAGGCCAATATTAACAGAAAAAATTTCGTATAAATTAGGGGAGGAGCTAGAGAGAAATTTCGGTGTGCAATGAGAGCAGCTTTACTTAGAAAATAGAGGCTATGTTCAACCTAGCGAGGTATAAAATACCATCACGTGTATGAAAGTATTACGATGATTTTCGATTTTATTTTTACAAGATGTGTGTTATTATTTTATAACATTCGTGTATATTCGCATAAATAACATTACTTTACATATGCACGAGTCTTATAAGTCCCTGCACCTGTCTTTGAATGTTACGTTTTACCGCTTTTCTTTGCTATAGAGCTGTTCATGAATGTAATAATTTCTCTCAATTTTCGAAGAAACTCAATATACTCGTTACTCCCGCGTTTCTTTCCAACTAATCATTCCCTTTAGTGCAACCTTTAATGTTAAACAGCGTCTAATCTACAGCCACAGTAGAAGCTAAAACGTTATTTGGGGAGGAAATATGGGATGTAGAGTATGTCTGAATATATGTTGATATAATCAATAGAAGTTTTTGTAAACAAGTCCTAAGTTTACCATCACATCAACAAAGGAGATGCACAGAAATGGGTAAACATTCCACAAAGAACAAACTTATAGCAACAATTGAGAAATACATGCACAGAATCACCACACTAGAAGAGAACGATGTTACTAAAGAATCCATTCTGTGATTTCGATGAGGACTGGGTACATATTGTGGCAGAATGTGGACAGTGGGAGAACCAGCGAACAATTAAACTCAAAGAAAACTTCTTAAGCCCGTCAAGAAAGAGACTGGCATGTTGGGATCTTTTGGCTGACCAGAGGAACTAGCAAAACATGGGAAATTTCTTGGCTAAAGTGCGCGAAGCTAGGTCAAATTTGTTCAGTTAGACAAAGGTAATTTACCTCTATTTTCTTTTTCTTGTTCTTTTAATTTTGTTTTCTTTTTCTGTTGTTTATTTTGTCACCATACTTGTATCTTAAATATGCATGTACGGTTAATGACCCATGCACGAAATACTTGTGTAATAACTTCAATAATTTGAAACCAATAAAGATACCTTATAACTCTACTAAAGAATGTTTCCGTTCGCAAGAGAACTATAGGTGGAATGGATTATAGTCTCTCAAAGAGCCGGAAGATCTACATTATTTATGTATGGAATATACATTGGATTAATAGGGAATATCAAAGCAGAGGTTTTTGGAAAGAAGTATCATTACAAGAAATAAAGAGAGACAAGATGTACTCGGAAGTGTAATAGTAAACCGCGATGGTCATATCGGCGGCGTTTTACCTTTGGAACACATTGACTATCTGCACTGTATTCCTGGTTTCTCTTTGAGTTTTATATATTAGATCACACACACATTCACACTCTCATCCATACTTCCAGACTTTAGGGAGGATAGGTACTAATCTTGGCTAGAGGAAAGATTTCTACCTCACAGTAGGCAGGTACTCTACCGGCTGAGCTATGAGGCCAGCCAGAAAAGAGTTCCTCGAGACTCTTTAGGGAAATAAAAACGACATGGGAGCAGAGAAAAATACATAGAGCTATGTGATGAAACAGGACGTGAAGGTTTTGCTTGGGCATCCACTGGAGTCGTGAATTTAAAAGGCGTAAGACATGACAATGATTTTTCTAAATGTCCAATGTGTAGAAACAGAGTTTCACTGTCTACTACACTGCAATCAAACAACAGGCATGGCAACATAAGTGGAAGAATTTAAATGGAGAAATACTGTTTAGAAAGATTCAGGCTGTAAAAAATTGGACGTTCTTTTGGTAAATTTCGAGAGAAATGGGTAAAAATTAACAACACGAAGCTGAAATTCCGTAAGAATGACGGGATAAAAAATTGTAAATAGAGATAGGATGATGCAGTAAAACTTATTGGGGTCATCAACACACTAATGACCTGGAGTTGAGTATAATGGTTCTAATACATGTAGGCAACCTGAGAAAGAGGCTATTTAGAGGAGACAAACAACATCTATAGCATCTTATTTTAGATTTATGTTATACAAAAGTATAAGCAATTATGTAACTAGTGATCAACCTACGATGAGAAATATCTAAGCACCTCCTAGGCACCGTTCGGCACTAAACAGCGTTTCTGCAATAAGATGTAATCATTTGACTAAATCGTTATTTAGACTAGATATTGCAAACGACGAGCACGCGGTTCTATCCAGCTTCAGTTTGCCTGTGGTGTGTAACACAATACCTGAAATATGTGCTTATTGAGACGTAAACTATGTAACAAGCAGACTCACCTCGTTGGTGTTCCAGCGGTGTCGCTGAGTGGGGAAGTGGTCTGCCTTGGGAAGCGACTCCAGATTCTCCGGCAGTTTGATGGGTTCCCCATCTGAAAAACACAATAATGGCAGCATAAGCATCTCAAAAAATGCAATGCAGGAATTATATGTAAAAACACCTATAATCTACAGGGGTGGGCTTATCCACTCCGAAAGTGTGTGAGCAGTCCTTCCTTCCTTACTTTAACTTATTTGCCTACGCTACATATGACAAGTACTACGACATAAACACGATGATGTCATTCTAAAACCTCCAGACATGAGCTGTCTATGCCTGACAAATACAATGAGACATCGATATGTTAAACTCCTTCGGTATTGTGGACTTACAGAACAAACCAACTCTCACAACAAGCTTATTTCATATGTTATGCCTTTCTTTGCGATCTATTTACATTGTGCATTGCTGTAGCAATAATATGAGTTGTTACTCCGGCGCAAAAAAAAAAATGGTAAAAATGGCCCTACACTGAACCAATAACAGTAGTGTTGCAGGAGAATGTAATTTGAAGAGTTGGCTTTATTGTTTGCATTTGTACACCTCCTTTAAATTCTATGGTTATTTCAGGGACTTTAACTAGGGAAATAACTAACCGAGTCTGTAACTAGCTGACTGTAGGCCTTTAAGGTTGTTTTATTAAATATTAAGCAATGAAACACATTCGCATTCGCTTTCACATGTACAGTTCTAGACACTGCAGATGGTAGGAATGAAATTTTCTCGAATTAAAGAAAAATTCCACATTTCAACCGATTTTTCTTTTCATAGCGTTTGATGGCCGTTCTTGCTGGATATAATACATGAAATGAAATGATAATTAGGAAAATTTGGGAAGTAAACGTTCCAGGTCTAAGTTTAGGGTACCTCCCCGGCATTTGCCAGGCATGAAGATGAGGAAAACCTGATAAAAAAACCTCAGTCAGGGACGATAGTCCTGGTGGGACTTGAACCGCAGGCCTCCCGTCCATGAAGCCGTACATTAACGTCCTCGGCCACCATGTCGGTCAGGCCAACCGGGAATCTAGTATGAAAAAAGCCAGAATGCAGTGGAGAAAATGTTATTGAAACAATACTAGAAGTATTTTCAAGAGCTTAAAATGCCTTAGAAATACAGTAAAGTCAAGATTAGAAGGTTTATATTTTACCGCGGAACCGGAACGGTAACGCTAAACGATAGTGAGAAGTGTTTTTACACGGGATGTATTATCCTAATCGGTCGTGCACCGTGACGCAGCGGGAGGTGCGCGGTGCTACGATTTCCGGCCACGGAATGCAGGTATAATCTTTATTAAAAGTGGGATTGTAATTATATTTCAAATTCTGTTTATTACTGGGTCTCAATCGTTTCTCTACGAAACATTTTAACATTTTCATCAACTAACCATATTGGATGAATATTAACAACCATAATAATATGAAGAGCAATGATTGGTAACAATCTATGGGTCACGAAAACCAACAATCGGCAGGGGGACGCATGGTGCTTACATCACCTCCTAGCACCGGTTGAAGATCATCCACCTCTGCAGTATGCACAGGGATGTAGGGCTGCAGTCGGGTTATTACTATTACTATATCATATCTCAGAGTGAAAAATGAACCGGTTTGAAGTACACGTTAATAGAAGCAAAAAAGTTATGACAAATACGGATTCGCAAACGAGCTATTTTCTGATATTTTTTATTCTGAATGAATAACTGATGTTACGACAAGCAAATTTGTAAATTAAAATTTGTCTTATTTATGCACATATTATGTAATGTGCGACGCCGTGGCCGAGTGGTTAGACCGCTCGCATCTCACGGCGGCCCGGATTCACTCCCAGGGACCCGCATGTGGGATTTGTGGTGGACAAAGCGGCGTCTGGGCGGGTTTTCTCCAGGTTCTCCGGTTTCCCCCGCCATTCATTCCACCAACTGCTCCAACATCACCTTTCCTTTCATCCATTTCACCATCATTTCGTTTCATCTACTTCCTTCCTCCCATACCAGGCGTCGGGCTGATCACCCATCCTGGATATTCTGTCTGATCCATGAGTGTCTGCTCCTCGACGGGCCTCTGACCCCAGGCACCCGTCTGTAAGTCTTGGGGGTGTAAGTCCTACATACGAGGAGGTTAAACATAGAATGAATGAATGTATGTAATGTATGTTCTTTAAATTCAAGAATGACTGAACTAACTGCATGGAAACTTGGTGTATAATACAATTTAGGTCCCACTTCGAGAACGTCCTTTATATCTTAATTACTTTCCCCAAAATACATTTATAATTGGTTGCGATATAAAAACAGAATATTTCATTTACAATGTAGGCTATTTTAAGCTCATAATAACAAAAGCATATAAACATAATTTTCTAAAAAGTTTTATTATGTACATTTTGATATAATGAATATTAAAAAGTGCCGTGGTAGTGCACCATCTTGCTTTGGAAGAATGTTTTTTTTTCACACTTTCTACCTTAGAGGCTCCCAGTACTGGGAGCCAAATTCAACTAATTCAATGATGCTGGATGCAGGAACCATATAAACTATTAAAAAACTAATTTTTACCTGTGTTGTGGCATAGCTCCCTCTTGTAGTGGAGCAATAAATTGTTCTAAGAGTAATGCATGACTACACGTAAGATTTGATAACGCGGAATTAGAAATAAATGTAATCCAGTGAGATTTAAAGAAGCACTCTCATACTCCACTCGGAACACCAAATATGGCGTGATATTGAGGAAGTTGGAACGTTAACAGGTCCCCCCCCCGTTTTCCATGGTTAACACGGTGCCTAATCCCCACGTGTTTATCCCTAGGGTACAGAGCTGACGCAGAAAATGAAGCACACTTTTGTCTAGGGATGTCCGTTTAATCTAATCCTCTTTCCTTTTCTGAAATTAAGTATTTTGTTTGCATAGTTGGCCCACGTGTTGGCAAGGAGCCAAACGTCGAGACCTCCGATCATCGATTTGCCAATACAGAGTGTAACAGGAGTAGTTGCAGCGTTTAGCTAATGAAACGGTGAACCTGAGGTCTGGCTCCGTCGATAACAAGTGGGACCAGTTCTTTGTCTTGCTGACAAAATGGCAAGCTCGCTTCTTACATCTACAACGCCATCAGTTAGAATGCGACGGGAAGCTTAAGTAGAAATACACCGGCAGCATGGCATAGAACGTGAGTTCGTGTTCCCTGATGCTTCAGAAATAATCCGTATTAAATACGGTTCTACACGTTAACAAGCGGCCACGATTGTGTTGCAGTCTGATATCTATCGCTAGTTATGGTGACCTAAACAACACGCGGCGTTATCACGTAGCTTTCTGTTACATCTCTCCCCTCCTTCACGATGATGGAAAAAGTATTGGTATTTCTGCCTTTGGAACAAGTGCCCATCAGCAAAGATGTTCACTCCTTAACTATTGTGCCCATCGCTGGGTTGGCACTTTGGTTTTCTTTATAAACATTAAATTCACACAACATTTACGCTCTCATGCTTCCAGAATCAAGGGAGGACGGAAAATATTCCTGAATAAACAACAATTCCCACCCTCCAGCCGGAATATCAAACTCGAGATCCCTGGATTTGGAGACTAGCAATGCTAACGACAGACCACAAGGCAGTCCCAATACATATTATCCCTAAATAACCAAGGTTCATACATTTTGAAACAGTAGATTCATCCAATCTATTCCATTCTTGGCATTTGCTCTTGATTTTGCCTTAATAGCAAAGAAAAAATGGATCTTATATAGACGCAATAAATCAGCCCCATTTTACTGTACTGGACGTCGCAACACCTAACAGGAGGCAAATGACACTGCCTTTCCTTATGAACTGACGGCTTGCTAAGAAATATGCGCCTACTGAAAGGAAAAGGTGTCCCCTGTTTGTGCAGCTTTTACTCGACCTTGTAATGTAAGCGTATGGGACAAAAAAGCATTATACATTACCGGTCCCCTAAACTCCAATCCTAGACATCTGTACTATAGGGCGTGCTTTTAATGTTATACGCTCACGAGAAGCTGCATCGACTATAGTCATTTCCCTGTATTTCTACAGTTAGCCACTGCACGATGTTCCATGCATTTCACACACCTCTTGTGTCACATACGCTCTTCAACTGCTGTGATCGTTAGCGTCCCATTCTATATAGGGCGTGAAAGACCGGTAATTTTGCTCAGAGGCCTCTTTATCAGGCTTGAGGTTCTATTACGTGCCGTAAATTACGGCACACCTTACTTCCCTTCCGAAGGAAGCCATGCTAAGGATTTTTACCCCTGAAAAAACCCATCGCCCTCCGCCTGGTTTGAACCCGCGATCTCGGGAACTAGAGCCTAGCATGGTAACCACTACACCACGAAGGGCGACAGGTAGCTAATGTGGAGTGACCGCAAGATTAATATTAAAATCAACCCTAGTGACATGCTGGATATCTTTCCTTACAAGAGTTTATTAACGACGCACACCGCAAATAATTGAGGTACGACCAATTAACAGGCTATTTAATTCAATTAAAGAAAAGGGGTAGGTACCGGTGAACTGGATAAAATCAATTATACGCCCAATTTATAAAGCGAAAGGTAGTACGTCTAAACCAAACGCTATCGTGGGATTGTTCTAATATCTAATGTAGGAAAAATCTTTACTGGAATTTTGACAAATGGGATACAGAATTGGGTAGAAGGAAATAATGTCCTTTGGGAATTTCAAATGGGTTTTAGAGCGGGGAGGAGAACTGTCGGTAATATATTTATAATAAAAACACTAGTAAATGAATACCTTAAGGAAAAAAAGAGAGGAATTATCAATGGCATTTATTGACCTAGAGAAAGCTTACGACAGGGTGGAGCCACAGTTATTATTGCATAAACTATTATATAAAGGACTGAGTCAACACATGGTAAATATTCAGACAGCCCTGTACAAGAAGAACACCTTTTGTATGAGGGTTGGGGAAGGATTAGTATCTAGAGAGATAACACAAGGGACAAATTTAAGCCAAGGATGTAAATTAAGTCCAATACTCTTTAACCTATTTATTGACATTTTATTAGGGCTAAGCAAGAATAATAGTTCTATGCCTGTAATAAGTAATTTTGCAATTCCTGGGCTACTGTTTGCTGATGATTTGGTACTAGGATCAATCACAGTCTGACTCAAGCACTAAGTAGGTAAACACTGTAACTTAACTGTGAACAGGAAAAAAAGGTATTTAAGAAGGGAGCAAAATTGAGTTAACATGACATGTGGAAGAATGGACACAAGGAGTAGTACGACAATGTATTTACTTAGGCATTAAAATGAATGGGGTGGGGCTATGAAAAACAAAAGAAAGTAGCATACGTAAAAAGCAAAAGGAGCCATGTCAGTAATCAGAATTTGTAAGTACAAGGAACCGAACATCGAAGTTAAGTGGTTGGAAAAAATTTATATGATGGTAGAATTTAAAATGCTATAATGAATAGAAATATGAGGAGGAATCCAAAGATATGGTCCATAGGATGTTTTGTAGGGAAGTATTGGACTTACCAAGTGCGGTGGCAAAACAAGCAGCGCAAAAAGAGATGGGAAGGGTATCGAGGAAGGATATTATTATAGAAACAGCACTGAAATATTGCTTTAGGATCTTCAATTTAGATAAGAATAATTTGTTAAGGCAGTGTGTAGAATATCAGGAAAAGTCTTAGGAACTTGGGATGGACTAGTAGCATCCGAAAGAACCTGGAACTCAACGGGATGGGAAATACTGGAAGAGAGGAGATAATAATCATAATAATTTTGGCAAAATAATCAATAAGAGATATTAGATACAGAAATACAAAACCTTTCTGGTGGGTTAATGGGAAAAAAAACCATCTCCGGTATACTGTACACCAATAAAAGAAACGTGGGAAAGGAAGACATTCGTTGATAAGGTAAATAACGAGCAAAGGGAGAGATAGTATGGTTAAGAATTGGTGTTTGGAGATTATGAGGGGTAAGAAAGGACATACCACAGAGTCAGTGTCCTATTTATGGAGGGATGGAAGATCTGGAGGATATAGTATTCGAATGTCAAGGAACGGATCTATGGAAGAAGGAATTTCCGAAGTAAAAATGGGCTAAGGTGGATAGAAAAACAGCGTTAAGGGGAATTTTTTAGAAAGGATAACAGAGGATTAGGCCAGTTTTGAAGTAAAGTTAAGAAACAATGGAACTGGTCTAAATCTGAGTTAACGTAACCTTTTGTTAGCTATTAATGCCTTTTTTGATAGTGTGTAGAAGTAATTATGTTGGATAGGTATGGCGAGCAAAGAGCCTGGGTTGAATGCCCTATCATACTCCAGTATGTATTAGCTTAACACAAATAAATAAACAAAAGTTAGCAGGCACTTTATCCTAAAATTACTTTAAAAGTTACAATTGTGTTATGATTACACCTTAAACACACGACTGACTTGAGAGCTAATGTTTTAGATACCTATGGCACTACTGCGGAGCACTTATTAGGGTAATTTCAGTCTGCCCGTCTTTATACATGAAGCGCTGCACGTGTGTAGCTAAAGTTTTAGATATGTGAGTATGAGGAAAATTTGCTGGTAAATTTCAGATATGGTAAATCGGTGAAAATTAAGGATAGTATAAGTAGATACATGAAGGGCCTACTACAATACATAAAGCTTTTTAGGCGAACCGTTACAAGTATGCGGTCATAATTTTATATGTAGGACTTTGAAAGTAAATAAATTGATAAACTTGACTGAAATTATTATAAAATTAATGGTAATGCATATGGAACTGGCACGCCGTCCTGCTCCGTGCCGTCAGCGTGTTTCTGCCTTGTAGCACATGTCTATAAAATTTTATGAAACGCAATAAAATATATCAACCAAAGCTATCAATTTTCAGAGCGGAGTTTATTTACTTTATGCAGCGAATGTAAGGACTTTTAAATGTAGGGTTGTAATCCGGGAATCCCATAAAAGCGGAACAATCGGACAATGCATGCAGACAGAAGAAAGTTATCATTACATACAGACGATAAACCACACCATTTCTGCTCTTCGCATTAA
This sequence comes from Deroplatys truncata, assembly GCA_030765065.1. NCBI lineage: Eukaryota > Metazoa > Arthropoda > Insecta > Mantodea > Mantidae > Deroplatys > Deroplatys truncata. The sequence goes on along the minus strand of CM060978.1, from coordinate 209,564,506 downwards.
TCCGCGAGGAGCAAGGAGCAAGGGGAGTTAAAGATACGTATTAAAAAGGACCCCCGAAACCGGGGCAGGGTTCCGCACGTAGACCATTGTTACCCTTAGTGTTTCGAACGCGACTTCTGTGAGGGAGGGATGAAGGAGAGAATCGGGAGACGACGCGCGAAACTATGGGCGGATTCCCTAACGATTCCAGATAACATACCCGACGTTGTTCAAGGTTGTCCACAAGCCCCTCCCCTCCCCCGGAGGTCCCTTAAGAGAAACCGCTCACAGAGGGCGGGTCCGGCAGCAGTCCGACCAACGCCAGGGAGAAATCTTCAAAAAGTGCGCAACCATCACCATCCAGTCGCTATACGCTGAACACGGTCCTCTGCTCCTTCAACGCTGAAATAGATGATTAAGGAAATAATAGGTACAGGAAATGGACAGGAAAGTCCTGGTAGAAGAGGAACCACCTCAAGATTCACCTAACGATCTGGGTAAACCACGAAAAACACATAGTTAAAAACTGGGCAATGGTCGGGAATCGAACCCGGACCTTTCGATTGCAAGCCTTACACATTACTGCGGAGCCATCTCGCTCGGTTATTAAGAAGAGACTGAATGGGGAAAACTGCCTAAAAATGACATTTTTAGTTTTTTCTGCAGTCGTAACAATTAGAATTTCCTTTTTAATTTGTGTACATTTTATCGTTGTAACCACAACAATTATATTTTAAATGTATTTTTACGGAGCAAGGTGGCGCCGGGGTAACGCATGAGATTCGCATTCGGGAGATGCTGGATGCGATTCCCGGCGACCGTCCGTTCTGACCCATGGTTTTTTTTGGGGGGGGATGTGTTTCCCGTATCATCAAACGAATGCTGGAGTGGTTTCTTTCAGCCCCCAAATTTTCTGTCCCTGCATTTCGTTCCATTCATCACTTCTATTGTCCTTCAACCCCTTGTCGTCCTCTATGGTCTAGGGTACCATACTAACCTCTACTTCCAGGGGTCGCCGGTTCAAAGCTGGTGGAGGGCGATGGATTTTGTTGGACGTAAAAATCCTTAGCATGGCTTTCTTTGTAAGGGAAGTACAGCCGATGGCCCCGTGTCGTAGATTAGCGACACTTAAAGGAACCTCAAGCTGATAAAGAGGCCTCTGAGCATAATTTCCGGTCTTTCACGTTCAATATAAAATGGAACCTAAGGACCATGGTGGTTAAAGATCGTCCATAAATAAAAAACCTCCATTTTCACCCCCGTAAGTCTGTTTCACGGTTCGACGTGGAGACGATGGTGTTTCGATGCGGCGTGACAGAGAAAAGGATGCTCTCTGCGGAACATTCTCCGTCGGCTTTCGGCTGATTATCGGGGTAAATGGACCGCCTCTTCGGAGCGGGACATTGTATACTGTGAGGACCGGAGGTTCCCTGTCTGCCTGTCCGACTATCGGAGCGTCTCAAACTGGTAACTGTGGGGACCCTGTTATTGCTGTGCGGTCACTCCTGGTTCTGGCCGCCGGTATCTCCTCTCAGCTCCTCCTCATCCCTCATGGGGGCATAGGTACAATATCCTCACTAAGTAGTGCCAAATCCCATCCGATCATCAGAAAAAAATAATGTATTTTTAAAAATTGTACTGCATCTGTGATTTTGCATTCCGAATTCTGCTGCACTTCACACACACTTAATCCTACCCTGGAGTACAGAGGTAGAATTTAGCTCGTACTTCAGGGGAAGATTCGATCTACAAATTGGTACCTATTCTAAATATGGCAGCGTCCATACGTCCAAGCAAAGTGATGTTTCTCTCTGTATATATTATATATATATATATATATATTTCAGTTTTAGTTTAAAAAGGTTTTTTTTTCCTCTGAATGACATTTTCTGCTATAAATGACCCGTTTTCTCGGGAACTACTGAAGGTAGCTAAATTAAACTTTGGTATGATAAAAAACAATACTTCTATTATCTTACTGATGTACTTTGGTGTTCAAGTTGGTTAGTTATATATAAAAAAGTAATTGCTGATAAATGTTATGAAAATAAACCACATTAATTTATAAAAGTAGATCAGCAAACTTAGAAGACATACATATACTTTCTGAGTTAGTGGATCATGAAGTTAGCAAACTTAAGGCCTTTAAATCTCCCCTTAAGTATGGTAATATATAAGTTTTTATTTTATGGATATTTTGTTATAATTACACTACATGGATTTCTTTTGTGTGTTTTGATACTTTATTCGTAAGAGTTTGAAAGTAATGGTAAACGGTTTCAAATTATACAAAAGAGTTCAGTCTCTACTTGCTGTCTTAGTACCCAAATACCGTGATCTAGTTATGTGAGCCGCATGCATTTTACCTTGAAACATCCCAGCAAATGTAAACAACACACTACTGAATCCAGCAATCCAGGCTGTACTTCATTATCGGTGAGTTTATTTGTAAAGCCTCCTCTTGCAGCTGAAAAAATCACTTATCTTCCACTGTTTCAGTTCCTAAAGAATACCTTTCTAATGTTTAACAAGTGATTTAATCGAGGTTAAGATCCATTTTCTGCATTTATGCAATAGAAATACAGAAATTAAAGACATTCAGTCTTAAAAATGTTTTAAAATGTCCGTATAAATGAGTTCAGCTGCTGGCATTCTTATAGACATTTCTGTTTTATCTAATTCTACCATTACGTTCGTTAAAATGTATTATTTTGGTAATAGAGGAAATGTTATTGTTGAAGGGTTTAAGATTTTATAAGTATCGCCAAACTGTACTCCTCCTCTTGAGGAAAAGTTAATCGTTCAAAAATAGGTTACAGTACAGATATAACCTTTTTTTTAGTCACGGAGCCTTTAAGGAGTATTTTGTTATAAGTCATGGAAATAATTACAAAACGATTCAACTTAAAACATTTGAGACTTATTTTTCTTAAACTAGGATTGACTGAAAAGGTCAGTTTTACAATTTTCCTTAAGGATGATTCTAAAATCCTGACTTCGCAGCTGGCTGACATAATCTTATGGATACACTGATTGCATCAAACTTCCTACAGTGAATTCTTAAAGTAGCAATGGACTCCATCGATGCTCCTTCAGCCATTTTTTATTTCCTGATGTATTTCTGATCCCTCCATCAGATGTCATTAGAATCATGGGGTTAGAAAGCGATGATTGCGTTATCGACTAAATGCCTATGCGCAAAATGAACACAACAATAAAGTATAAGGCTTTGGAAAGCGTAATAAGTAATTGCACAGGTCAATTAGGTTGTAAACATTGGATAATATATTATAGTTTAATAACATAACCATAACATTTTTTTAACCGGGAATTTAAACTTCGGAAGAGAAAAGTTATATCGAGAGTTTGTTAATAGTGCATAGTGAAGGAAAAGTTCAATTTGACGTACTGGTTTAGAGGTGGAAAAACAAAATTCCAGGTGGTATGCAACAAAACAGTACTCTATTTTGAAAACTCAATTGCTTTCAAAAGTAAAATAAATAAATAAATTAGTACACTAAAACACAGAAAATAAACACAAGGGGAGAGAAAAAAAACAACAAAAACAATTTTATGTTTGTATCAGATTCGAACCTTTGCTTCACCACATTCCGGCAGCTAAACCACTCGGCCAGAACACACGTAGCCAATCACGCTCTTAGGCAAAACGTTCCTCTGTCTCCTTGCAAGCATTATATCCGTGAAACACCGTCTTTTTTAAGGATTTCGTAGCTCTTTGGTTCTCATCCAGGCCTTTAATCATTAATGGGGTTTGTGTACAGTACCAAATAGAAGGGCAGAGCTACAATAACAATTTGTTTGCTTAAAAGGTCAATGTTTTCACATTAGACTATAAACTGCGGGTTACATAGATGCAAATACCTAGGGCAGCTGACTCACCTGGTATATATACACATAGACATATAAATCAATATTAAACAAGAATTGTATATAATATAATTCACCAAGAAAAATGTTAGAATACTTAGCAACCAAGTATGGTACAAAAGCAAATTGTAACTTAGATAAGTAAGGGACGGGCGAGCTAGCTAATTCCAGGTAAAAGATAATTCTAGGTAGAGCCCACCTTTCACCAAGCTAATGAGCAGGGAACTGGAAGCAGTAAGGAGATATAGAAAGAGACAGGTATAGAGATAATGAATCTGCTTCCGGTTGCATCACTGGGACGCGTATGCGAAATATTTTGGAGCAGAGTATTCTCATACATAATAAGGTAACGCGCTCTGAGGACCAATTAGAAATGTCGTTACATTTTGAGGCGCGAAGGTAAGCCTCACTAGGCTTAGGTATAAAAATGGGAAGAAAGCCCCAGATTTTCACTCTCTTATACAATCTCGCCGACACACAGTGATGCTCTCTGGACGACAGATCCACGTGTGTGCATTGAGGGAAGCGCGTGCAGTTAGATCAGGCTCCTAATTTATTAGAATGGTGAGAATTGTTATAATTGGAAAAGCTAGCCGCCCATAAGTATTTATTTAATAATAAACCACATTTTTAAGGGAACTGCAGTGTACTTTAATTTGCCTCACCTACAAAAACTCTGAGACCCGTGAAATTAGCTAGGTAGGTAGTTTATTAGGAATGGAGAAAACAGCAGCCGACGAAATGAAAAATGAAATTGAGTTTTATTCTTGGACGCTCTTTAACTACTATGGTTCTTAGAATCCCATTCTATATTGGGCGTGAAACACCGGTAATTTTGCTCAGAGGCCTCTTTATCAGGCTCGAGGTTCTTTTACGTGCCGTAAATCTACGACACAGGACCACCGGCTTTACTTCCCTTCCGAAGGAAGCCGTGCTAAGGATTTTTACGCCCGCAAAAATCCAACGCCCTCCGCCGGGTTTGAACCCGCGACCTTGGGAACAGCAATAGCCGGAGACCAGGTCACTGCAGCAGAGGGCATCAACCAGAAGAACAACGTTTTCCAGCTTAATTGATGCACAACGTTTTCCCGCTACAACTGGAGGAAAGTGTTTTTTCAGGACTCATTTCGATATTCCGGCTTCAGTTTCACTTCAGCAGTAAACATCTTACTCGTCTTGAAAAAACTCACTTTCCTATACATTTACGTAAATAACTAACTACTTATTTTATTAATCTGCACGGTTATTTATACACAATCGAAAATTGGGATTAATTTCGTTTAATTTTCTTATATGTAGAGAATTTAACACTTTTAAGCTACCAACTTTTTCCAGTAGGTGGACGATAGCTGATCAATGGCCTGTACGAGTATAGCAAGTGCGCTAACCCCTCAAAATATGTAAATATTCATTGCTAACCATTACCTCCAATTTCGCAATTAATTATTGTGGATTCCATTACCTTTCCCTTTACATATTTACTATCTCTATAACATGGGTATGCTGCTGAAGCAATAAACCCAATCTTTAAAGAAGCATAAATCCAATGACATTAACATGTTGAAGCTTCTATAAAATCAGGTCGACAGAGTTGGCGTTAACGAATTTATCACATTTTCCAGTCCCTTGAGAATTTAAAGCTACAACAGTCTAGTTACTAATTAAGGATGAGTTGATGGAGTGGTGCTCAGTTTGACATGCGAGTTGTTATGCATGCGTCCGTACTCACACACGCACATAAACCATCATTAAATGTAATTCCCTTGGAAAGGAATGTTACATTTCTTCATTATTTATGCTAGCATCAGCATAGCGGGTGTTTCGTTAACCGTTCTTGCAGCAGCTGTAGTGAAGGATGTAATTTCCTAGAAAATGAACAAACGAGAAGTTCCGTGTTAACATGAGAGGCCTGCATTCGGGAGGTCCCAGGTAGAGGTCTGCACAGGCCGAAATTTTTAGGTCCAGCCCAGACCGGCCCGGCCCGATTCACAGATTAGGTTATATTCTACAGCAGGCTCCAAAATTCATGCCTGGCTATAGCCGACAGTAAGCGCCGGTGTCGTCTCAAAGGTCACATTTACTTCTGTGTATGCTAGTATAATTCTGCGACCTGACTCTAAGAGGAAAGAAGACGAAACTAATACTTTTTCCTTTAATAGAACTATCCAAGCGAAATAAATTTCATTACATAATATGTTGTTTAAAAAGTGAATATTTCACTGTTTATAAAGGTGCTATGGAAGTTTAAGATGCATTATTAAGTAATTTTCTTGAGAAACAAATTTCACATAACGTTTATTCTTATTTTGTTTTTATTTTTAACGTTCATTGCTAATAATAATATATATCACAACGTTTAGCGCTAAGTGTGTAGTTCCATACAGTTGGCACATTCAATAATTCTATAATATTCAAGTAAAGTTTTAAAAATACGGAAACAAAGGTAATATTAATGTCAAACTGTTAAAGCAGTTTGGAAGGAAGAAAACTCGTGTCAACCGTATAGTGGGCGTCGAGTAAAAACAGCTATTGTATCTAAAAGGGAACAAAATGTTAATAGGTACGTGGAAACGACGTATAGCACAAAATATGCAGTTTCTATAAAGTTGTTTTATTCGGTTAGGATAACATATTATAAGCTAAATTTTCAAGATAGTGAAACAAAAGTGTTAATGCAAAACGGCTGATGTGCTTTTTGTTGCAATTGGTTCCTTATTTGAAAGCACTCTATTCTGAAAATTCAATTCCGTTCAAAAGTAAACTTGCTTTCAAATTAAAAACTGAAAAAGAAAGAAAAAAAGCTTAGGAAATAACATACGTTGTTAGACTTAGATACTTTGTATTATGATTCACGCTCTGAATTCTTACAATGCTTCTCTTCCTTGATCTGGAATGGAATGGAATGTGTAACGGAGGGGACACCGCCCCGATCCATTGAATGAGGGTATTGTGCCTGTGCCCCTCAGGAGGCTCCCCGGGAGGGAGGGTCGAAAGCAGGAGTGTCGGCACAGCAATGACAGGGTTCCTAAAGCTTCCAGATAGTGACGCCCCAACAGTAGGGCAGGCAAACTGATTAGGATGATGGTGGACTAGGGCCATTCCTCGGGGGGAGGGAACGTAGATACCTGCATCACATGAGAAGAGCCCTTTGCGCACTCGAGAGATGAAGACCTGTAGTTCCATTCTAGGACTTGATATGGAATTTTTAAAATTGGTTCAACCTTCCTACCTTAGCCTACACGCAGCTCATGAGAAAGGACACTAAATGAGGTGGGGATAAATCAGCCAGCACAGTGGAGTTCCAAGGGCAATTGAAAGCCTCATCACGATAACTCATTGTTAGAGTGTCCGCACAGAAAGCCGAGGATCCATGGTTCGAGTTCCAGTCGTAGCAATGAAGTTTTCAAATCTAGTTCAATTTTATAAAGGCAGCTTGGACTAATGCTGTGATAGAATAAATAACAGATGCAAGTTTACAAGGCAAAATGTTGTGAGAACACAGTAAACACATAAAATACAGGAAAACGTATATTGTTTTACAAACTTACATTGTTAAGTGATTTTGTCGCATCTCTCATAAAACAGATCTCCAGAATTATTGTCTCCTTCAAGCTGCCGGCTGAATTACCTCAATATATGCCAATACCTGGTATAAACGTAAGTGTTGCAGTCGATCAAGTATGTAGAAGATGCACGGAATCAAATGAAACAGTTTCTCATTTGTTGTGTGACTACGAAGCTCACACAATTCTTAGGGTTAAGTACTTTAATCAGGAAATCCTGCACTTGCAAGGATTTTACTAGCTGCCTACTAAGAGACTTGCAGACTTTACAAAGGGGATTAAATGAAGGAAAGCACAATAGATAGAAACGGTCGCAGTGCATAGGGCATTTATTGACCTCCCTTTCTTTTAAAATAAATTTTAAACAGGTGTTCGTCTGTTTGCCTGTCTGTCTGTCTGTCTGTATGAACGGAATGAGATTGGAAACGATGCATGTTTCTTTTCAAGAGTCCAGAGCTCCATACAGTATTCTTTGAGAAACACTAATCTCCAAAAGAAATAACGCAACAAAAATAAAATTGAATGCAAAGCGTGTATACTCTAAGCTCTTTCGTTTGCAAGAGCGGTAGCGCACAAATAGAAAATAAAAGATCGGCAGAGGCACTAGCAAAACAGCTCTATCGGAAAAGAAAGAAACAAACAAAATGTGAAGCTTGAAGAAACAAAGCCGTATCATTTCATACAATAAAATAAAACCTATAATACAGCAAAGCGTGAATGGCAAATATCTATATGCTTGCAGTAGAGCGCTGGGGAATTCACGAATTTTATGATTATACACAGGGCGAGGCATTTAAATATCTCCTACCAATGACGTCGGCAAGCTGTTTTAGCTATACTGAAGGGTGTTTGAGGACTAAAACACTTACAATGTTGAATGTTAATATTACTCAAACAAATGCAATTAAGAGTATAATACAGATACATATTTTAAACAGATATGCATCTATAAGTATAGCACAAATTAAAATAAATAAAATTTAAGTAATGGCGTTCAACGCATAAATTCAGTGGAAGTAGTTAATACGTAAATTGCTATTGAGCTTTAGTGGGGTATAAAATTATCGACTTGAATAACTCGTTAAAAAAAACCAAGATCCTAATTTCATTCCAAAAACACTGTTCTTTTGGAATACTTGTTAACTAATTGCTATAGGAGCACACTGCTTGTTTTTGTTACACTATGGCTACTTTTCCATTAAGGGACCCATTATCCGCGACCTCAGTAGTCATTAGACATCGTGAAACAGAAGAATGGGACGCTCCGTGGAACTCACGGACTTCGAACGTGGTCAGGTGATTGGGTGTCACTTGTGTCAGAAGTCTGTATGCGAGATTTCTACACTCTTAAACATCCCTAGGTACACTGTTCCTGATGTGATAGTGAAGTGGAAACGTGAAGGGACATGTACAACACAAAAGTGTACAGGCCGACCTCGCCTGTTGACTGACAGAGACCGCGGACATTTGAAGAGGGTCGTAAAGAGTAATAGGCAGACATCTATCCAGACCACCACACAGGGATTCCAAACTGCATCAGGATTCACTCCAAGTACTATGACAGTTAGGCGTGAGGGGAGAAACCTTGGATGCCATGGTCGAGCGGCTTCTCATAAGCCACACATCACGCAGGAAAATGCCAAACGACGCCTCGCTTGCTGTAAGGAGCGTCAACATTACACGATTGAACGGTGGCAAAATGTTGTGTAGAGTGACGAATCACGGTACACAACGTGGCGATCCGATGGCAGGGTGTAGGTATGGCGAATGGTCGGTGAACGTCATCTGCCAGCGTGTGTAGTGCCAACAGTGAAATTCAGAGGTGGTGGTGTTATGGTGTGGTCGTGTTTTTCCTGGAGGGGGCTTGCACCCCTTGTTGTTTTGAGTGGCACGATCACAGCGCAGACCTACATTGATATTTTAAGCACTTCTTGCTTCCCACTGTTGAACAATTCGGGGATAGCGATTGCATCTTTCAACACGATCGACAGCACGGGCTGTGGCGGAAGGGTTATACGACAATAACATTTCTGTGATGGACTGGCCTGCACATAGTCCTGACTTGAAGCCTATAGAACACCTTTGGGACGATTTGGAACGGCGACTTCGTGCCAGGCCTTACCGACCTACATTGATACCTCTCCTCAGTACCGCACTCCGTGAAGAATGGGCTGCCATTCCCCAAGAAACCTTCCAGCACCTGATTGAAAGTATACCTGCGAGAGTGAACGCTGTCATCAAGGCTAAGCGTGGACCAACACCATATTGATTTCCAGCATTACCGATGCAGGGCGCCACGAACTTGTACGTCATTTTCAGCCAGGTGTCCGGATACTTTTAATCACGTAGTGTATATCCATTGCGGTAACCTTCAGCGGCTATGTTTGGTTTTCTCTTTCCTCGCAACATGTACGTGTTCTGGGATGTACTACGTATCTTTTGAACGATTTATATGAATACCTTTGGACGTATATTTCCTTTTATTTTGGACATAGATATGATTTTGGATTTCGCTATTTGCACAAGAAATTGTTCTCATGTTTATATGCATTTTCGGTGAATGCAGAGCGGAACAAAGAGGCCGTGCAGAGTGGCAACGCAGTTCGCATTGTACAGCTGCTTATGCGCCCTGTATTCAGAGAAAGCCGGGAGCAGCCATTTTTCATCAGATGTAAACTAGAAAAGTAATCTAAAATTGTGGTATTAAATCGCGCGTAAAGGTATTCAGCATAGAGCGAGCAACGTCCGCGTGGCCGACTCAATACAAGAGTTCGCTGGTTAAAGGAAGTATGCAACAGCACAGGAAATGATGATGCGATGACAGCCCGACGCTCCCATGTCACTGCTATACGAATCCGTTAGAGCAAGCGGAGACCGACTACTTAGATAAGATTGAACACGAATATGTTACGCTTAACTTGCATTGTAAAAGCTGTTCGAAATTATGCCTCTCTGCGTCTATACAAGTCTGGCATCTCTCGAACACATTATTGAACAGTCGATCTATTTCTTCAACCGAAATATTTAAAAACCCACTCTGTATAATGACTTATAAATCATCGAAGCATTTGTAAGCATTTCCCATAGATATTAATCACATGGGTTTAATTCTGGAGAGGCCAATCTATTATTCTGCCATTAAAAACACTTTATAATGTAATTCTCTTGGACTTCTTTACACGACAGCTCTATATCTCGTCTAATTTTACATCTATTAGAACCTTGGCTCTCTTCTTTGTTGTATAACACGGATTTTTATTACAATCTAAGATTACATATGTGCTAGAAACGGTGTAAGCAGGCAATTTCTGTATAAATTCAAGATATCGTGACTCGCTTCGAACAAGACGTAACGCTGACATACGCTGTTCTGTGGTATATGCAATGATAACTACACACAGTAAACGTAATGAATAGGCTGCTTCATATAACGCTAATCCTGATGTGTACCAACAACGTTAGATTGATCTGCAATTGTCTTACTCTCTGGTACGTGAGCTAGATACCGATACCGGCGACTGCCAGGCGATTCAGGATAAAAAATAGGCTTATCTATAGATAATTCCTAAAACAGCTAACAAAATGATGTTGAGTAGAGAAAGTCTTGTGATTGCTATACATAATATTTTTCCCCCTTATTTGTATTAGAAAAACTCTGGAACGCATCGGTTTTTGCTTGCTACTCTTATGGTAGTATATAAAATGCAATTCTGTATTGTATTTAATGATGCAAAAATGTCACACCTCAAACGTGTAAAAGATGCTGATCCTCCCTTCATGAGTATAAAGTTTTAACGTCTGATATGAAAGTACTACTCTGTAAGCTATTATGAAAGGGGAGATCGGTTGAGCAAATCAGCCCTCGCTGTAAAAGTCCTCCGATAAGGATTTTGCAATAGTGCTTATTTGAAAACCCACGCATTTCTCCTCCCATCAGGCGCCAATGTAATGCCATTCGAAAAATACCATAGCAAGTTTAACTGAATTTCCCCTCCAGTGCAGTACTTGTCGGAGTTGAACAAAGATATTGTTACCATAGTAACACCCTAGAGAAAATATCCCTAACCAAACGTAGCATCATGCGATCCCATCGCATTTTCATTCGGCGTTTCAGAATATTCAGGCCCTATTCTGGAAATGTCGATAACAAACAAAAAGTGAATTAGCATTGTAATTCGCCCAGGCATGATTCGGTATTGTTTGCACTGTCCTGATATAAATGCATTTATTTCAGTTTGTGTTTGTTTGTTTTCCGACGTCACTCACGCGATTTATCTGCAATCGAGTCCGTTACTCCCAATAATATATTCTGAAGACGAGAGTGGTGATGCGTGAACTATATTTTGATAGGGCGATGATGCTGCCTCGTAGCCAGGGACCGGGACGTCTCATCGGCAATTTCCACTCTGATTTCAAAGACCTTTTATCTCATATTTTCCAGCTCCGAATAGCACCTTACAATAACCCAGAGATTTAACTTCTTTCATGCACCCCATTTATGTTTCAAGTACATTCAATGGAGAAGATATTTGTAAGAGGACAAGGTGCTCTGAAATGGTAAAAAATCACATTTTTACTTTCTCTACTACGTATAGTAAGTAGCGGAAGTATTGTATTCCACTCAAAAATTCAATACCGAGATTTCACCGGAAATGTATCTTTTGAGAACCCCTGAATCCAATAAAAGCATTTTTGGAAACATGTCCGTGTGTGTCTGTGTGTGTGTGTGTGTCTGTGTGTGTCTGCATAACTCAGAAACGAACAGTCGGATAAACAAACTTAGTATTTAGGTTCAGTATCTTCCAGAGATGCGATACGAAGGTTTTCAAGAAAATCCCCCACCCCAGATTATCCTTTACATGGAACATTTTTCGAACATTTTAATTTTCTCAAAAATGGCTCTAACGATTTTGATTAAAATGCCACATGTTTAAGATATTTTCATGAAAAATTAAATGTATATCTCGAATTTTCTGGGAATGTCTCCCAAAGTATTCTTTATTGTGAACGACTTTTGCATAACTGGTAAACCATAACAGATAGACAAGATTTTACTACACAAAAAGTATATATCACGTTAAAATACACAATTTATGTCATATAGATTTTTTTTTTGTTGAGTGAACCATTTTCGAGATATTGCTTGTTATTCCCTTAAATTTTTCAATAGTTATTTTCTCAAATGGAAATTCGTTATTCTTTTCTTTGTCTTGGATATGCAAAGAGTATTAATCTGTGGCAAAGAGAATGGTTCTGCACCTAGCAACCAGCTACTAAGAGATGTGTCAATTCTTAAAGGCTACTGTATTTCTATATTGACCTTGCAAATACAAAACATGGGGAACATAGTAAGCCTTAAGCGATAGAACTGGTCGCTATGTGTAAAATGTAGTTCTCTTTGCTGTCAAAAGATCGTTTCTGCAAATGTTTATTTCGATTAATATGAAACAGATGGAGAATAAGAGTTTGTAAAAATAATTTGTACAAGAATAGAGAAAGTCATGTGAGTGTAACACATTAGATGTTTTGTTTTAGGCACCAATAAAATCTCTATTGTTTCCAGTTTCATAAAATATGTTCTTTTGGGGTTTAACATGTTTTTAACACATTTAAATTCCTTTAAAGCTGTCATGCAACGCCCCTTTTTAGAACATTTTTGTATCTTTCAACTACGAACGAGAATATCATGCCCCGCGAACAGTTCAGCAATTAACAAAAGAGGCCAGGACCAAGAAAAGGCAATCAAAAAAGCTGCAGTAATCCAGGAATGAAGGTGCAGATGATTATGAACCTGGAATGTACTGAAGTGTGTCAGAATTTTAATGTTCAAACTTAAAATTCAGTTTTTTCAAAACAACATTTTTGGATACTTATGTACCGTTTTCTCAGAAAGTATGAAAGCTAGAGAGCACATAGTTAAACGTTCTGAACCACAATCATAATTTTATAATGTATAGTAGTGATATTAAGAAAGCAACAACATTGCAAATTTTCCACATTTTTACTTTTTTGACTTTGCAAATAATTGTTTTTTCACTTTCTAGTGGACTGGTATACATATCTAAATAATTGAGGTTCAGAAGATAGCTGATTATACTAAGGACAAGCATGCAAAAGTGTGATTCTGTATTGCAAGTAAGATCAGAGAAACAGGTACATGAATTCACATGTTTTAAGAGTACATTTTATTACTTTTCTGCTGAATGAAATAATTTTTATGGACTCAACTACATAAGCTATCAATGCAAACAACCACTTGAAATAATTTTTATTATTTATAGGGCAATTCATAACAATTTCAGGAAAAACCATTGAGAACTTTAAGAGTAGTGGTAATTTAACACACTTAAGGTGTAATTTCCATGTCTTCAGACTACCTTGTCCCCTTAAAACGATTTTTGGATATTATGCGAATACAAATAAGTGCACACTAAATCACACATATTGTTTAATGTTTCTATTAATTATAAGCGATGCAGCATGTAAATATGTGTCTGTTAGGGAAATGGAGAAGTGTACAAACATGTAACAAAACAGTGATCTAGCTAGTGGATTGGTATACACTTTCCATGGCTCTCACAGTCAGAATGACGTTAGAAAGTAATAAAACCCATAGCAGGAAGCTCTATGGCCGTCCAATGTCAACAGAACTATGCTAGAGATCCAAATAAGCCTTAAAACAGCCTCTTCAACATATTTAGTACTTGGCAACTGTGCTTTAGTTCCAGGAAAAAAGAAAAGAGTTATTCTTGTAACCCGGTACAACAGCAATATGCTGTTTTTCATAGTCTTATTCATAGATTTGTGAATTTACCTTTATCAGAACAATAATATTCAAAAGAACTTAAACATATTCAATAGACAGCCTTAAAGAATGGTGTTAACAAAATGGGAAAACGTTTCAAGTTTAAAAAGCAATTGAAAGAGATCACTACTCTCAATAGCATCAAAGAACAGCTTTCAGTGTTTAAAAAATATAATTATCATCCTAAATTATTCAAGAAACTTGAAAATATTTTAAAACTTATGGAATAAAGTTAGCTCCACAAATAGATTCAGTCTTAATAATATGTTAAACAAGCACACCGCTAACATCAAAGATAAGAAGACTCTCTCTGGTATTTATAAAACTAAATGTGATCATTGTGACAAATTTTACAATGGCAAAACAAAACGCAATCTTTCAATTCGTTTTAAAGAACACCAAAGAAACATCAAACTTAAACAAACTGATAAATCAGCTCTTTCTTATCATTTTTTGAATAATCAGCACAAAATTGGTCAAGATATGTAATTGCAAAAACCTGTACATAATTTAGCCTGTTTGGATTTTTTAGAAAAAAAATTATGGTTAAAAACAACCAACAAGCTTTGAACTTTGAAATTCCGCCGTTGGATGACGCCACTCGCCTTCTGGTCCAACCACAGAAGAGTTTGGGTGAAAATGGAGTCCGTTCCAGTTCAAGGTCTCCAAAACACCAAGAGAGGGCAGTATAGCAGTTTTTTGGTTCACCTTTGGCAGTTCCAGAAACTTCCACCTGAGGTCCTTCCATTAGACTTCATGGGTTTCACATACTTCTCTTTTGACTTTGTGAGGTCAGTCGACCTGTTACCGCTGAAGATGAGGCCATAGAAGCCTCGAAACAATCGTTCATCCTTCTAGACCATCATGATATAAGTGAAGGCTTTTAATATTATGTCGACTCAAAATTAAATCAAGATTATAAAGACCTACTATATATACTGAAACCAGCTCTAAGTTTATGTTCTGGTAATAGCAAAGTTCTTTCAACAAGCACATGCGAACAAGTGTCTATAGTGTATTCACGCATAAAAACAAAGAACTTTTATACGAAACAGTTTTTATTATGCCAATCACTAATTTTATAAAATTATAAAAAATTTGAAAACATTAATGCACTGAGAGGCTAACTGAAATTTCGTTTGTTTGATTTAATAAAAACACAAATGCATTAGGTATCTTTAGAAGCTATAAATTGTTGCATGTTGCTTTCAAGATAATCAGCAGGAAACTTATTGAAATACACATGTATATCCATTTATGGAAATTTCTAATAAAAATAGTTATTGTTCACTTTTATATATTAAAACGCGTTAATATTTCTCCAGAATATATTTCTAAGGGCGGGATTGAATTGAGTTTTATACGAGATTTTGTGTACCAATTTTACCCCGGCAAATTTGTTGTTCATGGCGAATTTTTGTTAATCTTTTGTCTGTAGGCACGGGGATCTTCTTAAGAGAACACTGGAACAATTTTAGAGGCAGCACGCAAACCTTACCAATCCCTAAAAATGATTTCTTCAGTTTATTTTTTCCTGTCTTTTAGCACTATTTTTGAACTCTTTCTATCTTGCAACATCTCAGAGGGAGAGCAAGTAGATCATGGTACGTACTTTCTTTTCGAAATGACGTTCAAGCATAAAAGTGAGACAGCATTTTTAACACTTAAATGATATCAGTCTAATTATATAATACAAAAAATAACAACAACCCGCCTGAAAGCAATATGTATATAATATAATGTATAAATTGTATGTTACAGTCATTGTATTTTGTTTATATTATTACGTACATGTATAATAATGTTATGTGAATGTATTACGTAGTTTAACAATGTAGGAGCTGTGAGAATAGAAGCAAACTGCTTTCCGTAGCAAAGAGAATTACAAAGTAAAAAGCCGAAAGTTGCTAACAATGAAGTAACCTTGGGACAACAATAAATTAGAAAGTTTAATAAAGGCTACTAATAATTCTTGAAACAATAATAATGCAAGATTTAAAACAGTTTATAAATAGCCAATCAAAAACTAGAAAGGCTAAAAGTTGAATAAAGGCATTCCATTGGAGTAAGCTTAGCCAATCAGAGACTTGAAATAGAGTAAATGTACAAATTTAGGCGGGTGTCGCTACAAGGAAGCGAAACCAAGCCGTGCAGTTTAGATTCGGTACGGTATAGGTTCAGTGTGAGACAAAAAATTTATTGCGGTGAGAATAATATAAAGTTTACGTGTTAAAAGTGCAATACAAAATCTCACAGCTCTATAGTAGGATACATCAGTGAATTGTTATTAAATCGTGTGAAGGATTAATAAAAAAGAGTACTATACAATTATAATTTGTATAAACCTTGTTCTTTAGCCGTACCAGTCCTGCTAAGAGATACGTGTTGTGCAAATTACTACTGACGAAGCTGAGGTATACACACACACATATATATATACATATATATATATATTGTCGTAGCCTCTTCTTATAAATACTCAAAAACGATGGGGCAACTCGCTTGCAAAGAATGTACCGGGAAATTAATCAAACTTCTTACACGGCGAGGCTACGACGAGGGACGCAGCTAAACAAAGTACAGAAAATATTACTAATCCGAAACGTTACATGGCTTAAAGGAAGGAAAGGACTCTACACTAACATAATTAAAACTTCCACAGAATGGATGGCTGATGAATTTATTATATAAAGATAGATAACGTAGTGCTTACACTCTTAGCCCACATGTCCGCCGGCGAGGCCGCATAGCAGTTGCACGTCCTTACAGCTCGAAGGTTACCTCCTGACTCGTCCCAAGTGACGCTATCCTCAAGCGTCAGAGACGCTAAACAACTCATCCCCTCCTAAAGATTCTTAACTCTCCCTACCCCAAGTTCCAACTGCCATCGCAAATCCCGGTGACCAGAAAGACGTATGTCCTATAATCTCTGCATACGTCACAATATATATATATATATATATGTATGTATATATATATATAGTTGCTTTCTAAACGTGGGGCGAAGGCCACCGGAAATGTAAACGTGGGGTGAATGCCACCGGAAAGTGTGTATCGTACATGGGGCGAACATTCCTAGAAACATTTTCCCGCAATAATTGACATCCATTACGTGCGTGGTCTAAAACACCTTCAAGTTAGGCTCTTCAACAGTGGGGCTGCAACTACTTCAACAGCGCGTACGCGTTTGATGGCTGAAAGGGTACGATGTTTGCATGCGGACTCGGAAATTCACAGCCCCTTTAATTTAAGGGAAAGTTGTCTGAGAATACTGGGAAATTATGACCTGTACCGCAACACATTTCTCACATCTTTTCAGAAGTTTACATTACCAGGCATTTGTTCCTGCGAAACTGCTCATCGGTTTACTCCCTATTTCTTATGAACAATAGATTTTATTTCCACAAATTCGAGAATAAATGTGCCTCACTTGTCTGTAAGTGTTTAATTTCATGCAGGAATAGTACTTGAAATTATTACGTTAGCAAATTAGTACAGAACATACAACGGGGTGGGGGGATACCTCACGCTCTGCAATCTATTGTGGCTGCCATCCCAGGTGGAAGGGATGAAGGAACCATAGGAAGCTACAGGCCGCAGGCAGACGGGCTACAGAGACGCGCGGAAGTCCCTAACATTTCCTAGCTCGAAGACCCGATCCACTACTGGAGCCGCTCAGAAAGGACAATGAGCAACCCTTACAACCAGCAGCACACGGGAATACTCTTTCCTTGGAGTAAACAACCGTTGTATTTGTCCGACACCGCCTTACGCCACAAGCCTGGTAGCACGCCTGAAACATGAGAAGTAAACCGAATGAAGAGTAAATGAGGGAAAGAAAATCATGAGAGAGAAGAAACCACTCCATCACTCGCCTACAGATCAGGGAAAACCAAGAAAAATCAAAGATCAGAGTTGGCGATCAACGGGAATCGAACCCGGGATCTTCGGAATGCCAGTCTCACACGTTACAGCAGAGCTAACTGGCCCGATTACCAAAGTATTTAACAGTGTATGCAAGGTGGATAAATAACTTTCCAAATGCTTTAGGGGGCACTGAAGGTCAGAGGAACGGCGATAGACAGATGCCCCTCTGATTGTCGTACCCTCCTGCGGATGAAGATCTAGCCGAAAGCATTATATTTGTGTGAATACCGAAAAATTATTTGCAGCAAAGGGAGGTATTATACAGGTATAAAACAGAGGAAAGCTTCACTTTAATTCTGTTGTTGGAAACCGTAAGCAACCTAGATGCGATTGGTTAATGAAATGTGGAAGCATGCTGAAGATGTTGCTTTTTGAAGAAGTGAACAGAATTCGTAAATCGGCTTTTGGCTTCCCAATACAGAATTGTTCCTCCTAAAAGGTAACTTAACCGCGAGTACTATACCGTGTATCGAAGTATGTGACTAGCAAACGATATGCAAAATTGGTCCCATGTCATACGAGACTTGCATTAAAATCAATCTTAACGGCTTAGAAAACATTCGTGTAGCTATGGGCGCTGTTCACCCTGTTGTCCTCTAGACCTGAAAAGCTAGTAAACAATGTTAATGTTGGCTGAATAATTAATAACAAATTTTCCTAGAATCTTTCAAAATCTGACGTCTAGAAGTAGGGGTTTTCATCTCGTCATATATCAATGTCAACTGGAACCTGTAAAACACACCAAACAAGATTTACACATGGCACGCCATTGTTGTATGTCGTCTAATGACACTCCTTTGACCATCGACAAGACAATGTATCAGAATGACTAATTATATCAACTCCTAGAACTTTTTCACTTACATTAGATATAACATCGCCCTATCCACCGTATGGAAAATAACGAATATAGTACGTGTTAGGCATTTATTCAACGTTATTAGCAATTGTGAAGAAATGAAAAGTTATGACACGCAGCTGACTTAAAAATCTGATGTGTTACACTCACATGATTTTCTCTACTCTTGTACAAACTATTTTTACAAACGCTTATTCTCCATCTACTTCATGTTAATCGAGATAAACATTTGCAGACTCTACCTTATTGCTAACTTTCTTGTAAATGTAAGGGGAATATATATTTACAAGGGCAGTATAGAAATACAGTAGCCTTTAAGCATATACATATCTCTTAATAGCTGGTTGCTAGGTGCAGCACCATTCCCTTTGCCACAGATTAATACTCTTTGAATATCCAAGACAAAAAACATGAATAACGAATTCCCATTTGAGAAAAAACTATTGAAAAAGTTAAGGGAATAACAAGCTATATCTCGAAAATGGTTCACTCAACAACAAAAATGTATATGACATAAATTGTGTATTTTAACACGATATACATCTTTTGTGTAGTAAAATTTTTTCTATCTCTTATGGTTTACCAGTTATGCAAAAGTCGTTCACAATGAAGAATACTTTTGGAGACATTCCCAGAAAATTCAAGATATACATTTTATTTGTCATGAAAATATCTTAAACATATGATATTTTAATCAAAATCGTTAGAGCCATTTTTGAGAAAATTAAAATTTTCGAAAAATGTTCCATGTAAAGGGTACTCTGGGGTGGGGGGATTTTCTTGACAACCTTCGTGTCGAATCTCCGTAAGATACTGAACCTAAATACCAAGTTTGGTGTTTATCCGACTTCATTTCTGAGCTATGCTGTTCACAGACAGACACACAGACAGACACACACACACACACACACGGACACGTTTCCAAAAATGATTTTTTTGGATTTAGGAGATCTCAAAACATGCATTTCCGGTGAAATCTCGGTATCGAATTTTTGGTTGGAATAAAATACTTCCCCCACTTACTATACGTAGTAGAGAAAGTAAAAAGTAGTTTACTTCTAACTTTATTTGCCGGGATGCAGAACTTGTCTTGGCTCTACTTTTTCCTTGGTACCGCGATTTGGATTATGATATCAAAACCATTCCAAATATGATTTGAATTGCACGTGGGGGATCAAATTACATAAAAGCTTTAATAATTCGTCAACATTACTATCTCCGCGATTGAACAATTGTATTCGTTTTTACTTTCTCTACCACGTAACTACATAGTAGGTAGACATAGTAGATAGAGAAAACATTGCATTCCACCCAAAAATTTGATATAGAAATTTCACTGGAAATACATGTTTTGAGACCACCTAAAACATAAAAAGCATTTTACTTTCACTACTGCTTACATAACGAAATTTTTTTATTTTCAAAAAAATCTGCCTCTAAATGATTTTATTACAATACCAAATTTCAAAGGTATTTACATGACAAAAATGTATATCCTGACTTTTCTGGGAATAGCCTATGAAGTCCTCTTCAATCGGAAGGAATTTTGTATCATGCAAAATTGGTAAACGTTAAGCGATAGACGAAAACATAGTACACAAATCATGTATATCTCTTTAAAACAATTTCAAATAACTTTCTCAACCAATTCCAATGTAGCCGTTTATTAATGGTTCCAATTATTCAATATTTAACCATTCTTTTTAAAGTCTTAACGATTTTCAGCTGTGCTTGCGATCATGGAAAGAATACGGAGTTTTAAGGTCAGCGTATAGGTCCAGTTCTAAAATAGTTTTATCTCGATTAAAATAACGAACATTGGAAAATAAAGTTTCGTAAGAATAACTTGTATAACCACTAATAATGCGATAGAGGGTAGAGAAAGTCATGTGAATGTAACATCAGATTTTTAGAAAATGGACCGTGTG
Organism: Deroplatys truncata; assembly: GCA_030765065.1. Taxonomy (NCBI): domain Eukaryota; kingdom Metazoa; phylum Arthropoda; class Insecta; order Mantodea; family Mantidae; genus Deroplatys; species Deroplatys truncata. Next base: position 209,543,557 of record CM060978.1, on the reverse strand, counting down.
TGGGTGTGTGTGTGTTTGAACAGCGTAGCTCAAAAAATAAATGTCCAATAAATACCAAACTAGATATTTAGTTTCTGCATGTACCAAATATGCGACACGAAGACTTTTTAGAAAATCTCGCACCCCAAACTATCCTTTACTTGGAAGATTTGTTTTAAATTTAAGATTTTCTCAAAAATGACTAAGATTTTAAATAAAATACAATATCTTTTAAATATTTCCTTGATAAATAAAATGTATATGTTAAATTTTCTGTACCCCCTTCATTCGGAAGGAATGTTTTACAAGGTTATGTAACTGGTAAAGATAGACAAAAGCTTACTACACGAAAGGTGTAGATCTCTTTAAAACACATTTTATATTAAATAATCTTTTTGTGTCATCAGCCATTTCCGAGATATCTGTTGCTGTTGGATTGAATTTTCAACACTTTAGTCATTTTTACTTTCAATACTACGTATAGTAAATAGGGGAAGTATTGTATTCCACCCAAAATTTCGATACCGAGATTTCACCGGAAATACATGTTTTGAGACCCCCTGAATCCAAAAAAAGCATTTCTGGAAACATGTCCGTGTGTGTGTCTGTGTGTCTGTGAACAGCATAACTCAGAAACGAACAGTCGGATAAACACCAAACTTGGTATTTAGGTTCAGTATCTTCCAAGGATGCGACACGAAGGTTTTCTAGAAAATCCCCCACCCCTGATTACCCTTTACATGGAAAATTTTTCGAAAATTTTAATTTTCTCAAAAATGGCTCTAACGATTTTGATTAAAATATCACATGTTTAAGATATTTTTATGACAAATAAAATGTATATCTTGAATTTCCTGGGAATGTCTCCAAAAGTATTCTTTATTGTGAACAACTTTTGCATAACTCGTAAACCATAAGACATAGACAAAATGTTACTACACAAAAAATGTAGATCGCGTTAAAATACACAATTTATGTCATGTACATTTTTTTGTTGAGTGAACCATTTTCGAGATATTACTTGTTATTCCCTTAAATTTTTCAATCCTTATTTTCTCAAATGGGAATTCGTTATTCATTTTTACTTTCTCTACTACGTATAGTAAGTAGGGGAAGTATTGTATTCCACCCAAAATTTCGATTCCGAGATTTCACCGGAAATACATGTTTTGAGACTCACTGAATCCAAAGAAAACATTTTTGGAAACATGTCCGTGTGTGTGTCTGTCTGTGTGTCTGTGTGTCTGTCTGTGTGTCTGTGTGTCTGTGAACAGCATAACTCAAAAACGAAGAGTCGGATAAACACCAAACTTGGTATTTAGGTTCAGTATCTTCCAGAGATGCGACACGAAGGTGTTCAAGAAAATCCCCCCACCCCAGACTACCCTTTACATGGAACATTTTTCGAAAATTTTAATTTTCTCAAAAACGGCTCTAACGATTTTGATTAAAATATCATATGTTTAAGATATTGTCATGATAATTAAAATGTATATCTCGAATTTTCTGGGAATGTCTCCAAAAGTATTCATTATGAACGACTTTTTCATAACTGGTAAACCATAAGAGATAGACAAAATTTTACTACACAAAAAATGTAGATCGCGTTAAAATACACAATTTATGTCATATACATTTCTTTTGTTGAGTGAACCGTTTGCGAGATATTGCTTGTTATTCCCTTAAATTTTCCAATACTTATACTTTTTCTCAAATTCGTTATTAATTTTTACTTTCTCTACTACGTATAGTAAGTAGGGGAAGTATTGCATTCCACCCAAAAATTCGATACCGAGATTTCACCAGAAATACATGTTTTGAGACTCACTGAATCCAAAAAAAGCATTTTTGGAAACATGTCCGTGTGTGTGTTTGTCTGTGTCTGTGTGTCTGTCTGTGTGTCTGTGTGTCTGTGAACAGCATAACTCAGAAACGAACAGTCGTATAAACACCAAACTTGGTATTTAGGTTCAGTATCTTCCAGAGATGCGACACGAAGGTTTTCAAGAAAATCCCCCCACCCCAGACTACCCTTTACATGGAACATTTTTCGAAAATTTTAATTTTCTCAAAAATGGCTCTAACGATTTTGATTAAAATATTATATGTTTAGGATACTTTTATGACAAATAAAATGTATATCTTGAATTTTCTGGGAATGTCTCCAAAAGTATTCTTCATTGTGAACGACTTTTGCATAACTGGTAAACCATAAGAGATAGACAAAATTTTACTACACAAAAAATGTAGATCGCGTTAAAATACACAATTTATGTCATACACATTTCTTTTGTTGAGTGAACCGTTTTCGAGATATTGCTTGTTATTCCCTTAAATTTTCCAATACTTATACTTTTTCTCAAATTCGTTATTCATTTTTTTATGTCCTGGACATGCAAAAAGAATGGAATGCGCCACATAGTAACCAGCGTTAAAATATTTGACTATCGCTTAAAATCTAGCATATTCCCCTTGCATCTACATGAACATTACCAATAAGACTGACATCTCGATATCTCGATTAACATGAAGCATATGGAGAATAAGCGTTTTTAAAAATAGTTTGTACAAGAGTAGAGAAAGTCATGTGAGTGTAACACATCAGATTTTTTTGTCTTGGATATGCAAAGAGTATTAATCTGTGGGAAAGGGAATGGTGCTGCACCTAGCAACCAGCTATTAAGAGATATGTATGTGCTTAAAGGCTACTGTATTTCTATATTGTTCTTGTAAATATATATTCCCCTTACATCTACAAGAAAATTAGCAATAAGATAGAGTCTGCAAATGTTTATTTCGATTAACAAGAAGTAGATGGAGAATAAGCGTTTGTAAAAATAGTTTGTACAAGAGTAGAGAAAGTCATGTGAGTGTACCACATCAGATATTTTAAGTACTGTTGCTATTCAGTTCTTCTTTTAAGGTACGTCGTTATTCAGTTGTTCCTCGCGATGTGGTGGAAAGAATGTGGAATTAGGATAACGTATAGCAACCCGGTTTTTAAACATCTGAGTATGGATTCAATTTTCTGTACCCACCTGTACTTTCAGCAAAATGTATAATGAAACTACTTCTGCAAAAAGTTTATAACTAACATGAAGCAGATAGAATAATAAGAATTCGTAAGAATAGCTTGTAGAAGTTATATACAAATAAATGATAGTAGGTAGAGAAAGTCGTGTGAATGTAACACATTTGAATTTGCTTTATTTGTCGGAGCTTAGCAGCTTCCATTCCTTTACTGCATATGTTTCCCCATTTCTTCATAAAACACCTTGAAGATTTAATCTGTTATGTCCTGGTCAATACATCCATAAATTTGAACATTTTTAAAAAAATGCTTTTTCTAGAATTCATTGAAAAAGAATAGGAATACACTGTCATAAACATTTGAAAATTTTACAATCCTCTAAAATGAACACCTTATATGGTCCATTTTTCAGTGCTAATTGTTGTTTAAGGACGGTGAGGGTCTTAACTGGTTACTGCATAACAGAGTAAGGGGGTTGAATAAATTATAAGAACACATAGAATGCAGATTTTTAATAGATAACATTTATCATGCAAGCTTTTAAAAGTATTGAATTATCAGAACACTTGTCTGATTATACTCTAAACTTCGAGTGATATTTATTATGAATTCAATCGTTATTACTTTATTATTACTGTAAAATATACAAAAGTTATTGTTTACATTTCGTTTAAACACGAATCATCACATAGCAGCATATAATACATTAGTACCAACTGCTGAATTTTGTAACAATGGCAACTTCAAAAGCAAAGGAAATATGTTTTATTAACAGACTAAAAATCCCATCCTTCTGGAAGAACATTTGCCTTTAAACTTTAAAGCTCCCATATTGTCCTGAACCCCACGCAATCGAAACAAATGAAGGATAAATCACTGCATAAAGATGCATCTAAATTTGGGTGAGGTATACTTATCGGGTAATTATCATCACATCCTTGGAAGCGATAAACAGCCTGTAATTAAGCCGCGGATGCTTGATATCAAGGTTCTTAAACACCATTTGTCCATAATGTGCTTAAGTCATGAATAAAATAATAATCCATTAGATGATGTGCTAGTTGCATAAGTGTGTACATCGCGAATGGGAATAGGTTATGCTGAAAGATCATGTGACATGGATAGAATGTTTTAAAAATAATAATGGACAGTTTTCACACGCAAATAAATCTACGGGGAATATCTACGGGCAAACTCAGAGAGAGCTACGAAAATATTCTCTTCAGCCATATTATGTTTGTCTAGTGATTTTGTGATTCTGGTACAGAGGGACAGCCGATACCATTTAGTATCACAAATAGTAACTCCTAGCAGAATGACATGTGACACCATTCTTTAAAGGAAACCATTACATATTTGTTAATTTACATGCCTGACATATTCTCAGTGGGAAAAAGGCCCATGCCATTCGTTTCTCTAGGTTTTATGAGTCGATGCTTCTCATTGGCCAACTTGGTTTCAGACAACCAATCAGAAAGCGTCTCTCATAGTTTATTTAACAGTGTACAAGTTGGCGGCAGTAGGTGTTGACATTAATGCTGTTGAAGAATAAATTACCACAATAGCGTAAAGCAGTTATAGATCCAAGAAATAGGAATTCACAAAATACTTAAACCTCATTAATTCCTAATTTATCTGCTATGATTGTGTCCTGAAACCTTACTTAAAAACAATAATACAATATAATGTGAGAACATTCCAAGGCTTTCTTTTTAATTATTTATCTTAAATTGTTGTATAAGGACATAACACCAAATCAATATTACCTAATATTTAATAGTATTTACAAATCACCATCTAGTTTACGTAACAAGTGTTATTATAACGGCAGGAGTTCATATTTCCATAAATATCAGATTTGCTTAATTGCTTTTTCCTGAAAAACACACTCTGGTGACATGTACCCCTTTTCCAATGGGTCCCTCATAAGCCGTCCATAGCTGAAGTTAGTTTATACCAGATAGCGCGGATGCCAAAAGGTTTGCCTAAGCAGAACTGCAAAGGGGACTCCATACCGACAGGGAGCAGACCGCTAAATGAAATACCAATGCTTGAAAAACGAACATTTGAACTGCTATTACTGGTCTCAGAGCTCATTCGCTAGAGAAACTGCCTGCTATATGAAGTGTTCCGGGTTCATATCCCGGCTGGCCTCCAGAAAGCTGTCTTTAAATAAAAACATTTGACGGTGTCCAAAGTCTGGTGTTAGGAATGTGAGATTATCTATGTGTGTATGGGCGGGGGTGTTATCAGTTATTTAATAAGCAATTCGCTCATTAACAAGAATTCAGGATTGCACTTGACGCAAACCTGAGCACAAGTGTTAAGTCATTTGTTATATGACGGTTAATCTACAATCAGTGCAACTATAGCACCAACTGGTGTCGTAAAATTAACAAGATTAAACAAAATTTGTTATTATATTTATGTGCATTTAAAGGTGCGTTGGAATTAAATTATTCTCTATTAGTGCATTATTCATAATGAGAAAAACATGCCCGCCTTGGTAGACGAATTGATGTGAGAGCCTCTCAGGCCCTCGTTCTACCTGGAATGATCCATCATTTCTTAATATTATTTCTGTACATATAAAAAACACAGCTTTCGAGCTTCAGCTGCATTTTGGTGCGTCTCCGCACACATCATAACCATATCTGTGTGTTCGTTATTGGTGAACGTTACCTCTTTGTCTGAATGACCTGGCTCGGATGACCAGGCGATCATGCGACGCTTATCAATGCAAAACTATCACGTAAACACCTGCAGACAGCAGCGCTACCTCAGTGACCTTTCGCTTTTTAGCTGCACTGCCCCTTTGAACAAGTGATAAGGCAACTTCTTTTGCACTATGTATGCAGGGAAACATAAAGCTGCAAAGAACGGCTTGATTGGGCCAACTGGTGTTAAAACCAGTATTCCATAATTTGAGAGGTAGTAGTATGGACCAAAACAGAAAACAATGTCCAGTAAACATGGGCTCTAAAATGCATACCTTAAGAGCTATAAGCACTCGTTCATCTTCGCTACTATGAAACATCTCTTCTACTGCAAGCTCTTTACTATTATGTATGACCTACAAATGGAGTAAACAAATGAAGCACATTACTCTGTTACTGTAAAACAGCATAGCTTCTAATGTAATCTGCTTGCGATTACATACGACCTGCACATGTGAACCATCGCTAAAGGAGGTGCTCAGTATGTGCCAACACATAATTAGGGATGTCCGAAGTAAGTAACCACCCAGTCTCTGAAAGACTCCATGTTGGTTACGGATGCTCTGGCAGACATTGATGACGACTTCCTGTAGTGTTTGTATATAATTAATGGGGATTGAATACACCAAATATTTCAAGATAAAACTACAATGTTAAAGCATTTCACAAACTTATCAAAGCGTAAACTGATCCCATTAGAACAAATAAGAATATGCCTTGCACTTACCCAGAACAGTTTACAATAACAACACTTACTGATGTTTGCTGCATTCTGTATCCATCCATGCACAATAACACAGTAATGTGTTCTCATTTGTTTACTGCCTGCTGTAGGTCGTATGTAATGGCGAAGAGCTTGCAATAGAAGAGATGTTTCAGAGTGAAGATGATGAAGTGCTCATAGCTTTTGAGGCAATATTTTTAACACTTAAATGATTTCAGTCTAATTATACAAATATATAAATTCAATAACAGCCCGCCTTAAAGCAATATGTGTATGTAAAAATATATAAAAAGTGTATATTACAGTCATTGTATATGTTTATATTATTGTATCCATGTGTAATAATGTTATGTGAATGTATTACGTAATTTAATAATGTAGGAGCTGTGAGAATAATAAGTTAAAAGTTGCTAACAATGAGGTAACAATGAGGCAACCTTGAGTCAATAATGAGTAAGAAAGTTTAACAGTACTACTTGTGATTCTTGGAGTAACAATAATGTAATTTTAGTGACAGTTTATAAAATAGCCAATCAACAAAGTTAAATGAAGGTATTCTATTGGATTAGGATAAGCCAATCAGAGACTTGAAATACAGAAATTTACATGTTTAGGCGGTTAAAATCAGTTCAGTTGTCTGCAGACAGTGATTGTAACCGAATGCGAGATACGTCCTCGAGAGATTTAATACGTTTTCGTGTGAGACGAAAAATAAATTTACGTGTTAAAAAGTGTAATTAATTAATTAATAAAAAGAATCTCACAGCTCTTTCTATATTAGTGAAACGTTATTTTAATCGTATCAAGTATTAATAAAAGGAGTGAAGTAAAATTATAATCTGTGTAAGCCTATATTCTTAAGTCGCACCACAACCCTGCTAAAAGAAACGTGTCCCTAACAATAATACTGACGCATTTGAGACAAACATAATAAATACATAACATTTAAAGAAACAGTCAAATTACAAAGTTAATAATATTTTTAAACTTGGGGCAAAGGCCACCTGAAAGTACATTTGGGGCGAAGGCTACCGGAAAGCGGGTACTATGCGTGTAGTTGCAACGAATTTCAAGTTCGGTTCCCCAACAGTTGAAATATAATACAACTCCTTCAATAGACCTACTTCAAATTGACGCCCAAAGCGTGTTGCAAACAAGTTACAACAAAATACATTCTTCAAATTGGCTCTCCATAGGTGAAGCAAAACAACTACTTCAAATTGGCGCCCATACGTGGGGAAAACAACGTAAATAAAGAAAATAAATACTTCACCCTTTACGTATGCATTTTAGAACACATGTTTACTGGACATTTTGTGTGTGTGTGTGTGTACACTACCATCTCTCAAAATATAGAATAATTATGTGTTTTATTATTTATCCTTGCTATTTATCCTACAGTCATAACATGATAGTATGTTCCACGTTTTACTCTGAAATACTTCGCTTACGTCAACAAATAAGTGGTATTGCAGTAACATTTCTATATCAACGTTATTTAGTAGATGAGAGAGCCGGTGCCACTGTTTTATTGCTTTAATCCGCAGCAAGGACTTTGAGGACCGTGGAAAGCGTACACCACTCCGCACTTAGCTTTGTGGGTAGGGAAAACCATGTTAATCCCCAGTCAGCCTGTTCGGAATGAATACGAGCCTCACTGTTACCGCTGAGTATTACCGCTTTGATGTTGATGTTTGTAAACATCACTAAGCGTTTATAGAATCGTGTTTATAGAAACAGTATTAGCCATCCAGGAGAAGCATTTACACTTTAAGCAGAATATTCTTTATGAACTCTATTAAGGTTTTACGAAAGGACTGAAAGGGTTCAGGATAATAAAGTTGTCTTACACCTAACACCAGCAGAAGATGCTGGTCGTTGACGTGGCATAGCTCAATTTTATCACTGGATACGTCTCAGCAACCGTATTGAATGAGACAGCGTCGCAATGTAAGGCAGTTAAGGTGTTTAAGTAGGCAAGCACCTGAAATTTAAAGTCGACTAAAGGAGATCCACCTTGTCGACCTGGAATTTCTCTTCCCAACTTATCATACCGTTAATTTCCGCTGGTACGACCTTTTAGTAAGGAAAAGAGGGATACAACACATACCAAGTTTAGTGCACGACGTCCTGGCCATAAAATAAGACAACTAAGTATGCATTCATTTTATTTTTTTCCTCCAAGAAGAATAACTGCAATATGGAATTTACATACCCAAAAACAAATAGCGCATTAAACAACCTAAAAACTTCAGAATCAAATACTGGAATAAACGCTTTCAGAGCAAAGTTATACTAAAGAAATACCTACATAACAAACCATACAATTAGTGAAATCAAAAAATATGAATACCGATGAATTAATCACGTACAATCAATGGCTAAAAATAACTTTGAAAACTCACACGGGCTTACAGGATTACGAGGCAATGAGCCAAGCAGGCAAAAAATTGAAGTATTGAGCTCGAAGATTCATGAAGCATGATGCTTGTGATCTGAATGCAACGACCTTTAGTGTTACTTTAGTGTTTGAGATAATTTCAATGTTTCCAAATTTTACACGTACAGAAAGCGAATTAAGTACATCGGGAACCTAGTTCACCTCTTTGTACTGTAACCCTTCGTGGGATTCGATCCAAAACCGGGAAGTTCCATCACATTTCATGAAATGGCGTAATTGGAAAAAATTGAGCAAAGGGGACAACACTCTGCTGATCTGCCTTTCAGAAGAGTATTTATTGTCAGCGTAAGTGAATCAGGGTGTTCAGTCTTTCAATCGTCTCGTAGCCGCAAAGAAACCATTACGTTCACGTTAAAACTTGGGTCTCGAACGCCAACCTAACACAGTATAATTTTGCTAAGTGTGTCAAGTTATGCATTTGCATTCAGGTAAGTATTGGCGAGGGTATTTAAAAGCTTGCACCTCGGAGCCTGTTAGAGGGCCCACAACCCGTTACTCGCTTAATTAAATGACCTAGCCGATAGATTTTATAGGACCTACTGTCGTTATTCTACACACTCTAGCTTCCCAATGTGAGGCAGTAGTTTATATCAAACACTGTGAATGCCAGAGTGATTGTAGTGTAAATTAACATTATTGTATGACAGTGATTTTAGATGTTTGTTAGCTATAAGCATTGTTAGGAAATAAATTTACACGGCCTCACTGAAACTGACAATAGGAATCGGTAACAATGAAGCGATGAGGTGAGTTGCTTATCAATTAGAAGAGACAAACAAATGACGTCAAGAGTAGCGCGCCTTTCTTCCCTAGAGCATATGTTTTAGTAATTATGATTGGCTTATAAAACAGACGCTAATGTTGGCGCGATTTAGTAACCAATAGCAGCTCTATTATAGTTTTTAGGCATATCGGGGTGAGGAGTATAAATTCTTGAGCCAAAAGCAAGTATCGCGCAGTTCTAAGAAATCTCTGTCGCGAGTTACACGTCAGGCAGTTCTAAGGAAGCATTCATGAGGTACATATTACGCAATTCTACAGAATCCCTCGCGTCGTAAAGTTAGTTACAAAATGTGAAGTAAGCGTACGACAGTAATTATATTCGGAAATATAACACTTTCAGTCAGGCGTGTATAAAGACTACAGATGTGAACTATTAATTAAGTGTGACGGCAATAAAAGTGTGAAAACAAATTCTTTTATTTGTGTTATCTTTTAGTAACAACCCCTTTCCGTTTACACGCCTTGATCAGAGATATTTGCTCGACTGAGTAATAATAGCTAGCCGGAGGACAAAGAACATAAAATTCAAAATAGTAAAACAGTAACAGGCGCTCGGCAAAAAAAGAAAACACGAACAGATTACTGCGACAAATGGCATCCCTAAACTTTATGCCTTCCCGGTTGGTGAGCGAATCCCACGAAAGGTCGTTACACAACATTGATACATCTCTGAAGAACGCGAGTAACATGGCCAGTTTTCTGTGTGTTGAGTTTTCAGGTAGTGTAGTATTAATAAAAACATGGATCGATAAAAGGAACAAGTCTTGTTTTCACAGCAAACATTTGGACGTTTAGTAAAAGAGATACACATACGATGTGGAATATTTGATTTCGCCTTGAAGCTGTCAAGGGTTGTATGAATCAGATGACAAGGTCTAATGCGGAATACTTTACATGCTTGAGAGTAACTGCTGCAATGTCGAAACCATGTTTTGTTTTGAAAGCTTGGACGTCTAATTGAGGTTTTATTAAATAGATAAGGTACCTTTGTTGGTTTCAAGTTATTGAAGCTATTACACAAATATATAGCGCATGGGTCATTGACCATAAATGCATATTTAAGATACAAGGTATGGTGACAAAATAAACAACAGAAAAAGAAAGAAAACAAAAAAACAAGAAAATAGAGATAAATAACCTTTGATTAACTGAACAAATTTGACCTAGCTTAGCGCACTTTAGCCAAGAAATTGGCCATGTTTTGCCAGTTCCTCTGGTCAACCAGTAGATCCTAACATACCAATCTCTTTCTTACCGGACTTAAGAATTTTTCTTCAAGTTTAACTGTTCGATGGTTCTCCCACTGAGCGCATTCTGCCAAAATATGTACCCAGTCCTGATCCAAATCACAGAATGGGCAGATTCTCCTGCCAGAATCGTCAGTCATTTTCTGTGCCCTCCAGCACCCCAGTCTAAACCATGTCATTCGTGATCTTTCCTTTCTTTCTAAGTTAAGTATATATGTCTCTTTACCCCTATTCAATTTTATTTCATTTGCTAGACATAGAGAAGGTTTAATTTTACAATCCGATTCTATTTCCTGTTGGTTGATGTCTCTTAGTCTTCTTTTGACACCTTTCCATATGTTTTTGTCATTTGTTTCAGCTCTTTGCCATACTGACTCCATTCCTATTCTGCTCAAACCCCTTTCCAAATCAGCTGCCCAAAACTTAGGAGACAGGTTTTCTCGCTGGTATTTATAACATTTGGATCGTAGTGTGGAGTTATCCCCCTGCATCAGCCCCAGCAAAGGTTTTATTATGGAATAGGTAGTATTTGCGAAGAAAATTACGGAGTGATAACTGACCTCCGTTGCCAAATATCAGTCATTTGAGTCATTCATAACTATTCCTTTCAAGCGCATAGTTCTACCTTAGACATTTAATTACAGAAACCTAAATAACTCAGCATATTTAAGAAAGCGAAACATTTATGTCTACCGTCCTTGTTATTCGGGTTTTCTTAGTAAAACTAATTAAAATGAGTACCTGAAAACATATTTGTTATTTATAAACATTTTAAGTGAATGGAAACTGAGTGTACTATAAACGTATTCTTTATGGACAATATTTAACGTTTTATTTAAATTATCAGATATCTCTTGGAAACTAAAACACAAGTTACTGATAGAGTCGAAAAAAAAAACAATAAAGGCACCTCCGTGGTTGAATGTTCAACGTTGTGATTTCTTAAATCTGAGGACGCCTGTTTGATATGTATCCTCCAAATATATAACTATCCTCCCCAGAGACTAAGATTATGTCAGAGAGGGGAAGAGAAAGAAAGGGAGCGAGAGAGGATTTCAAGTTTTATTTAAAAAAACAGCTACGGTAATTCAACGCAATAGCTAAAACCAGTAAAATTCATTGTCGATGCGTCTTGTTTCCGAAGTCAAAGCCAGCAATGTAACCTAAGCTAGGTGCTAAAGCTGGCAAGTAAATGGAACAAAACAACCGGGTATGTTCCTAACAAACACAGCTTTTAATTAGTGCGCTACTTCCATTATGCTAAATGCCATTCATTTTAAATTGCTGTTTTCTGAATTGGAACTTTCCCTTGATTCATAATGCCAACAATGTCTTCCTGTAATTTTGTGTGTGCTTTATTTTCGACACTAAATTCACCTACATTCACAATGTGTTCGTTGTTATTAATCTAACGTATAGAAGTCTTCTTGCAAAATACATTAATATACACTATGAGATCAAAAGTATCCGGACACACACACAAACATACATTTTTCATCTTAGGTGCATTGTGCTGCCACCTACTGCCTGGTACTCATTCTCCGCGACATCAGTAGTCATTAGACATCGTGAAACAGCAGAATGGGACGCTCCGTGGAACTCACGGACTCCGAACGTAGTCAGTTGATTGGGTGTCACTTGTGTCAGAACTCTGTACGCGAGATTTCCACACTCCTAAACATCCCTAGGTCCACTGTTTCTGATGCGATAGTGAAGTGGAAACGTGAAGGGACATGTACAGCACAAAAGCGTACAGTCGACCTCGTCTCAAGACTGACAGAGACCGCCGAAATTTGAAGAGGGCGTAAAGAGTAATAGGCAGAAGACATCTATCCAGGCCATCACACAGGAATTTCAAACTGCATCAGGATCCACTCCAAGTACTATGACAGTTAGGCGTGAGGTGAGAAACCTTGGATTCCATGGTCGAGCGGGGTACAAGAAGAATAATTAATAAGATTTTATTTGAATAAGAAAATAGTTTATTTGAAGCTAATCTGGTAATGTATATAAATAAAATTAACATTCCCCCTAAATAAATTAATAATACATATTTAAGCTACATATCACACAGGAAAATGCCAAACGACGCCTCGCTTCGTGTAAGGAGTGTCAACATTACACGACTGAACAGTGCCAAAACGTTGTGTGTAGTGACGAATCACGCTACACAATGTGGCGACGATCCGATGGCAGGGTGTGGGTATGGCGAATGCCCGGTGAACGTCATCTGCCAGTGTGTGTGGTGCCAACAGTGAAATTCGGAGGTGGTGATGTTATGGTGTGGTCGTGTTTTTCCTGAAGGGGGCTTGTACCCCTTGTTGTTTTGCGTAGCACGATCACAGCGCAGGCCTACATTGATATTTTAAGCACCTTCTTGCTTCCCACTGGAGGGGAGGTGGAGAATGGGAGTTTTTCTTTAACCAGGATTTTTCCTCGTCCTCCTTAAAGTCTGAAGTGTGAGTTAGAGTGTAAATGTGTGTTGAATTTAACGCATATAAATAAACCCAAAGATTAGAGGACCAGTAAAATGTGTGAACATCACTGAGCAATTGTTCCAAAGACAACGCCGCCGGTATGTTCCTAGATTATAAAAGGTGAAATATAATGGAACACCATTAAAAATGTTAAAAATCAATATCAATGTGACACTGATAGAATCTGATCAACCCAATTAACTGTTTTTCAGTTAACTATACCGCCAATTTTAAGATGTATTAAGCATTTATCTCCCACAGCAACGTTTAGGTTTATATTGTGGCGTATTAATAATTTGGGGGGTTACATTATTGTTCTACATTGTCAGTACCAGACATATTGTTGTTTACGTCACTCTTGACTGGTAGCTTTGCTAGCCACGAGTAGTGGGGGATAGCGTCTGTCTCAGTTAGGATTCCGTGAGAAACGGACCGCGTGTGTAAGGCGGGCTTTGGATCGGTGGGCATCTCTTCCCGCCTTCCATTTTAATCATGTAGGAACCCCAAACGGTTGGTAAATAAATCTAGGAATATGTGAGTAAATTTGTGTTATGGATTTTGTACAGTGTAAAACCCACGCCTTCCTCTTAACCTCCACACCACGTTTCGGTCCTCCGCAGCCAAGTCCCCTCAATTGCGTGCTGGGTATTATAAATTAGTTTAATTTTCATGTGAACTTTTAGGTCATCTACCCAGCATGTAACAATATTCAAAGAAACTGTTTAAATCACTTCCCGATTAACACGCTTCTTCCTTTCTAACATCGATTCCAACAATGTTACTATCAGAAAGTTATACCACCCTTAAAAGTTGTAAGGAAGTCAGAGAAACAGTCTCTGTAAAGTTAACTACATCCAGACTTCATGCTAAGTGAGAGTCAGAGCACCATGGTTACAGATTGCGTCAACACATTGGAATACTAATGTTTAAAAATACCTGCAAACTATGTATATGTTTCCGAGCGAGAGTTTTCAAAACAGATGTATTTTAAAGTGTAATCATAATTACGAGCACATGTTTTATTTCCCAAGAGATGTCGACCGCCCCTTTCCCATTGCTGTTGTATTGCAGTTTCCTACATTACAGGCAATCTAGCTAAATAGTTGTACACAACCTGAGGGTGCAAATGTTGCAAAATTATTAGTCTAATCTGTATTCTTTTGTTCGTCTACTCTACGGCTTACTTAATGGATTTCATTGTATGTGGAAAATTTTATGATTGCGCAGTAAACGAATGTATTTTTTTATTTTCAAAGGATTTGGTACGTTTTAGCGTTTAATTTCGAAACATTTGAAGAAACATTGCGAACTTCTATGTGTAAAAGTTTCCTTATATTGCATTATTAAAACACTCTTAAATATAGTCAGCTCCTATACTCGTATACTATATCGAATTTGCTGATAACCTCACGATATCCATGCGACGTCAATGCCAAACTATTTTAATAACCCTCATGTAACCCTCCTTTATACTTATGTTGTAATCAAGTTCGTTAGCAGGGCATATTAAATAATTGCATACAGATAGAGAATAGCTAACATTGGAAATCAGGAAACAAATATTTTATAATTAACAACTCAGAAAATTATTTTTCTCGATGATCGCGTTTTCCAAAGCTGCGAAATCTTTACATTCGCCAACGTCATCTCTATTTCGTTGTACTGTTGTACAGGTTTCTGTATTATGTGAAAGTATGTAGCTTTTATGTTTTTAAGTAAGTATGGAACCAACGAGAAAGAACAAAGTTTTAGCATTTCATCTAGTACAATTATCTAAAAAGTTACTCGACCTTCCGTCCGATGATTGTTCCACCACCAATCGATGCAGAATTTCCAGAACTTGAAGACTGTTGAAGGGCGGTGAATGATTGCCGATGTTTCACATTTTTTGCGTGAATATCAGGGGATCTTGACAGTTATTAGGAGTAGCCGAGACTGGGGGATAAAGGGAGGAATGAAATGATCATAAAACCTTCTAGATCATTGTACCATAATTTCATAAAGAACGGGGAAGGAGGTAAATTATATTACTTAATCCGTCATTCGAGTTTAGAAAGCTAACCGTGCAACGTCGTATAGGCCAGCTAGTCATATCATAAAGAGCAAGCAATTAATCTTCCACAAGTTGAATCTGATCAAGGTACTTGCTATTGAAAAAATAATAAAACTCTACATTCTGCCGTTTTTAATTGCGAAATTGTGATCCCTCAAGGCATAAATCCTGTGCATTCATTCCAATTCTGTAGATCTCCACTTTCGCTAACGAATGAAGGCTTTAAGCTTTCCCTCCTCTTCCGAATCGGGGAAATTAAAAGAAATGAAGAAGACAAAGACGAGTCATCTTCATCAATACCGTCTTAAATCTTGATTTTTGTTCTTCGCTATTATATTCAGGTACAGAATAAAGGCAACTGTCCTTTGCTGAGAATAAAATTATTAGTCGATGCTTTGGTAAAATGTTAAGTACTCTTCTTTCGCTAATACTAACTGACACTAGATTCTCTACTCGTGATAGACTTCCATGCATCCGTTATAAATTACGGTCTTCATACAAACAGTAATTCTTTCGTCCGAATTACGTTATTTATGACATATTTTTGCCTGTGAATGATTACGAATTAATCAATCAGTAATTAGTTATATAAAGAATATAGAAACAACATTCAATTAATGTTAATTTTAGTCACGAGCTCTTCTGATGGAAAGAGAAAAGCAAAATCGCAATTTTTAAGCATGTCCGCCAGATGACGTATTTGGGAATCCGTAAATATGTTGAAAAAGGCTAGCGCTACAAAAAATTATCTGACACAAATTAAATATGTTTATGAGCTCCACATTTTTCCTATAGAGAGCTTTGTCTCTTTCTTATGATTTCCAGGTATACATCATTCAAATTTCAATCAGGATGAAGAGGCCTCCACAGAATAATCGCAGATAATTCAAGATATTAGTCATGAAAATAACTTAAACGTATGGAACTTTAATCAATATAGTTTACGGTGTTTCTTGGAAAATGAAAAATAACAAGCGAATTTAATGTAAAGGGTAATTTAAGATGAGAAATTTCTTGAAAATCTTCACCTTGCACAGTGTATGATTCAAATATAATGTTTGGTACTTAAATGAATTTTTGGTTTTACTTTCTCTGACACCTAAAAGGAACTATTGTATTCCACTAAAAAATTTCTATGTCGAGTTCACCATGGGACCCCCTGAACACATACATACATACACACACACACACACACACACACACACACACAAAGCGCTTTTTAGAAAAAAGGTCCGTCTGTATAAGCGCGCGAGCGTATGTGTCTGTGTGAACACCACGAAATATTCGATAAATACCAAGTGTGTGAACAATACAGTTCTAAAACGAAATATTCCATAAATACCAATCCTAAGATGTGACAGAGAGATTTTCAAGAAATTCTCTCCACTTCAAACTGTCCTTTACATTTAAAAGTTTTCGATAATTTTTTCTCAAAAATGGTTAAAACAATGTTTATAAAATTATCATATATTTAAGATGCTTACGTAACAAATAAAATGTATATCTTTAATTTTCTGGAATTAGCATGCGAAGGCTTCTTTATTTCACTATTCAGTTGTTTCACTCGATGTCATAGAATAACGACCAAGAAATGAACAATTCGAACCATTAATAAACAGATAGCTCAGAAATGGTTCATGCCACAAAAAATATTATTTTAAATAAATTGTGTTTTAAACAGATCTACACTTTTTGTAGTATGTTTTCGTCTATCGCCTAACGTTTACCAGTTGCAAAGGTAGAATCAGACGACTGAAAAATTCATTGCAATAGCCGGGATTTGAACCAGTTATACAAATTCATATAAAATGCCTTCCGAAAGAAGAAGGCTTCACAGGAAATTCCTATAAAATTCAAGATATACATTTTATTTGTCATGTAAATAATTTTAATGCATGGTATTTTGGTCAAAATCGTTAGAGCGATTTTTTGAAGTTCAAAATTTTCGAAAAATGTTCCATGTAAAGGGTACTTGGGGTGGGGGAGTTTTTGAAAATCATGGAAACGCATCCTTGGAACGATGCTTTACTGAATGAACTTAAATACCAAGTTTGGTACTTACCTGATTTATTGTTTTTGGGTAATGCTGTTCACTGATAGTCACACAAACACACACACGGACATGTTTCTTAAAATGCTTTCTTTGGATTCAGGGGCCTCAAAACATGTCTTTACGTGAAATGTCGGTATCGAATTTTTGGATACAATATAATGCAATACTTCCCCTACTTACTATATGTAGTAGAGGAAGTAAAAAAGAAGCCATGTGCCACTCACTAAATCACATTCAACACCACTTTTTACTTCCTCTATTATGTACTTAAATTAATTGGAGAAAGTAACGTATTCCATCAAAAAAAATTGATGCCGAGATACCATTGGAAATAGATGTTTTGAGGTGCTCTGAACCAAAAAGAGCATTTTTAGAAAAAGGTCCATAGGTCCATGTGTGTGTGTGTGTGTGTGTGTGTGTGTGTTGGTGGGTGTATGTATGTGAACAACATACTCAAAAACGAAAATTCGGATAAACCCAAACCTGGAATCTAAGCGTAATATCTTCCAAAAATGCGAAAAGATTTTCAAGAAAATCCTCCCACCCCAAACTACCCTTTTACATAAGAGTATTTTTCGAAAGGTTTGATTTTTCTTAAAAATAGATAAAGGTATTTATATGACTGACAAAAAAAATATATTTTGAATTTTCTGGGAATAGTCTGTGTAGTCCTATTGGTTCGGAAAGTGTAGATCGCTTTAAAACACACAGTTTATTTCATTTTTTTGGCATAAGCCGCTTCCGAGAATTCGATATTAATGGTTCGATTTTTGAATGCTTTGCCATTCTTTTAAAGTCCTGTCGACATTCAGTTGTTTCTCGGGATTGCACCGAAACCGTATAAAATTTTGAGGTCAACATATGGCGTCCATTTCTTAAACATTTTATTGTTGCTATTCCGTTTGCATTTATAACGATATGTGTAATGGAGCTATTTCTGCAAACTATTTCGATTAAGATGGAGATAAAAAATAAGGTTTCGTAAGAATAGTTTTTATACGTATTAATAAGTGATACAGGGTACAGAGAGCCATGTGAATGTAAGACATCGGATTTTTTTTTTTTTTTTTTTTTTTACTTTCTCCTCCAACATAAGCTTTCCTCGTGAGGAAAGTAATTTCACACCAAGTTTTTCTAAGTGAGGCTTAAAGTGTGTTAATTTTTCAAATCAATCAGTTCGCCATTCTTTATTCAAGAGGTAATATTAAGCACATGTAAAAGTAGAATAATAAATCAGTAACTGAATTTTTGCTTCCGTCTTTCATTCAGGTTCGAAAATCTGCCAGGATACACCTTTGTTGCAGGCATGAACCTAGATGTTTCATTTATCCTCCATTACGTGAAGAACACATTTCAACTTGATATACTAGAGCAGTGACCGGCGAACATTCGCAGACCTATAGCCATAGTCCCGGCTGCTAGGTTGCATCTTCTGGTAAACACCGCGTGTCATCGCTGCCTGGGGTGGCATCTGATGGACGGTAGGGCGCCGCTGGGTTGCCGAAATGAACGCATGAAAAATTCAATTTGATCCGTGTGAGTTATTCCCAATCCAATCTGCGAACAGTTGGTGCCAACACAATGTGCTGCATAAAACAGAACGCTGTAATTATTCCAAGTTAGCCACAGGGTGCCCCGCAGCTCCCGTCAACCTAATGATCTCAGTTGTAATGTACTGCCGTATTAATCACCCTGTCTGCGTGAGACTGGACGTTCCATTTGCTGAGTGGAACACTGTCTCGTTGCGTGAACTTCGCAAGCTTTCAAGATATTGGGAGTTCTGCAAAAACATTAATCAGATTGCAAAGATAGGATCAGACTGAAAAAATCTTAAGTGTTACACTCACAGAGCTTATTAGTGGCTACGCAAATTATTCTTACGAAAGTTCATTTTCTGTATACTTAATTTCAATCGATAAAAACCTTTACGGAAATAGATGAATTACGCATACAAAGGGAATAGGTTAGTCAAATATTTTAAAACTGGACGCTATACGCTGGCCTTAAAATTCTATACTCTTTCTATGACATCGCAAGAAACAACTGAAAATCGACGGGTCTTACAAAAATGAAAAATTATGGAACAATTCGAACCATTAATAACGGATATCTCGGAAATGGTTGCTGCCACAAAAAAAGTTGAGTAAATTGTGTTTTAAAGAGATCTATTTTTTTGTGTTAAAATTTTTTTGTCCGCTTAGTATTTACCAGTGTTACAAGATTATACAAAATTCCTTCCGAAAGAAGAGGACTACACATGCTACTCCCAGAAAATTCTAAACATACATTTTACTTGTGGTGTAAATATCTTTTATATACGGTATTTTAATCAAAATCATTATGGCCATTACTTGGAATATCAAAAAATTATAAAACTATCCCATGCAAAGTGTAGCTTGAGGTGGGGGGGATGTTTTAGAAAATCTTCGTGTCTGATCTTTGGAAGAAACTAAACCTAAAAACCAAGGTTTGTGAATGTCTGAGTTTTCGTTTTTGAGTTATGCTATTCTCTCTCTCTCACACACACGTACACACACACACAAACACGGAACATTTCCTAAAACTCTGACGTAATACATTCCTATGAGTTTCTTAGTGGCTATTCAAAATATTCTTAATAGAGCTTATTTTTCTAATAGATTTTAATCCAAATACACATTTGAAGAAATAGCTACATTACACATTTCGTTATAGATACAAAGAGAACAGCGATAGTCAAATGTTTAAGAAGTGAACGCTATTCCATGCAATCGCGAGAAACAACTGAATGTTGTCAGGACTTTAAGAGAGTGACCAATTAATGAACAATTCCATCCATTAATAACGAATAACTCAAAAATGACTTAGATATGCCACAAAAAACTTATTAAAGTACATTGCGTCTTTTAAAGAGATTTACATTCTTTGTGTCGTATGTTTTCTTCTATCGTTTAACGTTTACCAGTTACAAGATTATATAAAATTCCTTCCAAATGAAGAGGACTTTATAGGCTATTCCCAGAAAATTAAAGCTATGGGCTTTATTTATCATGCAAATATCTTTAATATATGGTACTGTAATGAAATCGTGAGAGCCATTTCTTGTAAAATAAAAAAAATGTAAAAAATATTCCATGTAAAGAGTAGCTTAAGGTAGGGGATTTTCTTGAAAATTTTTTGGTCGCATCCTTGGAATATACTGAACTTAAATACCAAAATTGGTAGTTATCTGACTTTTCGTTTTTGAGTTAAGCAGTTCACCGGCACACATGGGCTTTTTTCTAAACAATTTTTTTTGGATTCGAAGGGCCTCAAACATGTATTTTCTGTGAAATCCCTGTATTGAATCTTTGGCTTGAATGCAATACCTTTTCTGCCTACTATGTATGCGGTAGAGCAAGTAAAAATCCTTTTTTTTGGATTTAGAGGGTCTCAAATCATGTATTTCCGATAAAATCTCGGTATCGAATTTTTGGGTGGAATGTAATGCTTTTACAAGTGCTATGCACGTATGTGTGGAAAAAACAATTAATTGACATTAATCAGATGTCCAATGAATACACATTTAAAATTCTGAATGATGCTTATATTCAGTCTAAATAGGGAATTGAATGTATGCATCCAAAGGCTAATATTACTGATTCAATACTATGAATAGTATTATAATGATCTTATGAATAACATCATGCGTGTTATTCGTGAAGTTGGACCTAATTTACGTTCTTCTGTCATTGAAAATTGGGTCAACCGTATACGCCCAACCCAACGAAGTCGCGGCGGTCACTTAACTGATGTTCTCTTCCACACGTAATGACATTAATTATGTTCCAAAATAAAAAAGAAATAAACCTCTATCATTTATAGAACGCATTTTATTTAACTTCAAAGATAGGACACTCTTGTTGAAAGACCCTATATTTAACAGAGGTGTAAACGTAGTGAAAATACCCCAAAAAGTATGTGATTTACTCAGGATTCGCCAAGAAAATACTTTTGTCGTTTCGAAGATTTGAACGGAATGATTCTGAGGTACTGTTTAAGTGGTTTAATCCACAGTGATTTACGTCAGTCAACCGTAGAGTTGGTAGATATGATAAACTGCGAGGAAGCCAACTGTCGTGCGACGTTTGCATGTCATAGCCAAGATTCAAACGCTAAGATTACACATCAACCACCCAATAAATCATTCCTTTCGCGGAATACCAACGTGCGGAGCATTTAAGATATTCTAGACGTAGTAATGTCAACCCGGCCAAAAACAAAAAAGAAACCGGAAATGGTTTTGACGGAAAATTATTTAGCTTTTCCAAACCACATCCGATATCTCAGGACTTTCAAGAGAAGAAGTATTTTAGCCTTTTGTACAAGTACAATTTCATGAAGAAATCTAAGAATTCTGCCCAAAACTGCGAAGAGAAACACTTAAAATCATGTCTAAATTTTAAAAGGAACACTACAAAGTTACTCTTTCATTCAGTTTAAGATTGCTTGCGGTTCATGTCGAGGTGTCATTGTCAATTAACGAGCGTGAGTGCATCAGGCTTACATTGCGCTGTCGTGGTTTGATCAATTCGCAACAAATAACCCATTTGTCAACGTCACGCCCTGATGGCATTCAAATGCCAATCCAAGAGATCAACAGTCAACATTTTCAAAAGGTTAAACCCACACTCCAATCCCAGAGGTACCCCTTACTGTTACGAACAAAATGTATTAGAAAGGCACTCCACTGGTTTGCTGATTCGTTAATAATAATAATAATAATAATAATAATAATAATAATAATAACAACATATTAAACAAAGATTATTGCTAGGACTTTAGCCTTCCATTCCAACTACTTCTGCTCCTCTACTATTCTATACCATTTTATTCACATCTATGTTGGACGGTATTGTCCATCAGCTGCCTACTTCATTTCCGCTCATGTCTTTTTTATTAAAGCGCTTTAAAACCCATTTGCTTATGTAGTGTACCATATCAATAAATTAACAATTCCTACTCTTCCTCAATCCCATTTCTACATATTGTCGTGTTTTTCTGTTTGTTTCTCTCGGAATCAAATCATTACACCGAAGCTTAACAGTAACCATCGCTTACTAAATAAAATGCAATTTGTTTTTGCTGTATGTATATTAAAATACAGTTTAATTATTATTCAAATAGACGAACGTAACTTTGGATAAATCCCTAATAAATAATAACATAATAAGAATATACTATATAGTGCAGCGGAGCTACGTTAAACTTTACACACTATACTCCTAACAGATAATTCATTTATGGATTCAGCTTTTTGCCCGGAATGGAATACGCTAGCCAGGTTTGGCAACCAGTTGAGTTATTTACCAATTTACAGAGACGATGACTAAATACAACGATTAGTTAATCACCTCATGAACGACTAGATTTCATGATGTCGTTATTCACAACACTCACAATGTATACATTCTTTTAAGGTGTTACTTTCAAAACAATAAATGACAATAAATATAAAATTCGGAAAAAAACGACTTCAAACAACTCAAATCTAAAAGTCTGTATTTCAAATCTATGACGAAGGCTTTCAAACTTTGCGTTTCTAACCAACTAACCTTATTATACTGAAAGACACACCTTGACTAAAAGATCTAAATCAAGTGGTTCTCGCAGTAAATATGACTTCAAATATAGATGCATAAAAATATAAATAAAGTAAATCCTCTGAGTACCTACAAACAAATCGACTCTCAAGGAAAATCTGCTTATTCATTCCGGCGGATTTCTCTGATTCAAGCAAAGACGACAGAAGAATCCGAATGGAACTCGAGAGACTTAACGACATAAGCAAGCTTTGGTCAACTACCGAACTGCTCGAAAATTAAAAAAAACTGAGTTTCATTTATGACGCTCGTTAACCACACTAGTGTGCAAAACCTAAGGACGAGATGGGTAAAGTAACATAACAAATGAACTACTTGGTGGAAGTAGATGAAGGTACGGGAGCATTTTGCCAAAGGTCCCTCACACGCACAAAGAAAGCTGGACGTCACATGGCGTGAGGATAGTGAGCCTATAGTGCCAAATGGGTCTGGTCCAGCAATACGGGGCAGTTGACCAAACAGGACAAGACGGTGTGTGGCAATTAGCGAGCTGTTACACTATACTGTAGTGGTGTTCTTCATTGCAACATGGCCCGTAGACACCATTTGGATGACTTCACACGGGGAAAAATCATCGGGAAACTGGAAGAAAGACGAAGAGTGACGAGTGTTAGAATTGCTCACAGCATTGTTTCAGTGCATTGAGAACCTTCCAAACCACAGGCAGTGCTGTCCCAAGGAGAGGTGGTGGTCGACCACGCTCAACTACAGCATTGTGCAACAGGGAAGAAGGGATCCTGCCAAACAGCGGGTGCAATGCAACCACATTTAGCAGCAGCAGCATTAATAGTAGTAGTAGTAGTAGTAGTAGTAGTAGTAGTAGTAGTAGTAGTAGTATTAGTATTAGTAGTAGTAGTAGTAGTAGTAGTAGTAGTAGTAGTAGTAGTAGTAGTAGTAGTAGTAGTGGTGGTGGTGGTGGTGGTGGTGGTGGTAGTGGTGGTATTTATTAAGTACTTAGTATTACATTAATTGCATAACACAGTCGCATTGGTCGTACGACCGTACATGCTCTCTAGAAAAATCTGATGTGTTACACTCACATGACTTTCTCTACTCTTGTACAATCTAATTTTACAAACGCCTATTCTCCATATGCTTCATGTTAATCGAGATATCGAGATGTCAATCTTATTGGTAATTTTCTTGTAGATGCAAGGGAAATATGGTAGCTTTTAAGCGATAGTCAAATATTTTAACGCTGGTTGCTATGTGGCGCATTCCATTCTCTTTGCATGTCCAGGACATAAAAAAATGAATAACGAATTTGAGAAAAAGTATAAGTTATGGAAAATTTAAGGAAATAACAAGCAATATCTCGAAAACGGTTCACTCAACAAAAGAAATGTATATGACATAAGTTGTGTATTTTAACACGATCTACATTTTTTGTGTAGTAAAATTTTGTCTATCTCTTATGGTTTACCAGTTATGCAAAAGTCGTTCACAATGAAGAATACTTTTGGAGACATTCCCAGAAAATTCGAGATATACATTTCATTTCTCATGACATTATCTTAAACATATGATATTTTCATCAAAATCGTTAGAGCCATTTTTGAGAAAATTAAAATTTTCGAAAAATCTTCCATGTAAAGGGTAGCCTGGGGTGGGGGGATTTTCTTGAAAAGCTTCGTGTCGCATCTCTGGAAGATACTGAACCTAAATACCAAGTTTGGTGCTTATCCGACTGTTCGTGTTTGAGTTATGCTGTTCACAAACACACAGACACACACACACACACACACACACAGACACACACACACACAGACACACACACGGACATGTTTCCAAAAATGCTTTTTTTGGATTCAGGAGGTCTCAAAACATGTATTTCCGGTGAAATCTCGGTATCGAATTTTTGGGTGGAATGCAATACTTCCCCTACTTACTATACGTAGTAGGGAAAGTAAAAATACCTGGTCTATATACGTGACTTGCAGAATCGACCAGAAAACAACTATTTTTACTTTCTCTACTACGTATAGTAAGTAGGGGAAGTATTGTATTCCACCCAAAAGTTCGATACCGAGATTTCACCGGAGATATATGTTTTGAGACCTCCTGAATCCAAAAAAAGCATTTTTGGAAACATGTCCGTGTGTGTGTCTGTGTGTCTGTGAACAGCATAACTCAGAAACGAACAGTCGGATAAACACCAAACTTGGTATTTAGGTTCAGTATCTTCCAGAGATACGACACGAAGGTCTTCAAGAATATCCCCCCACTCCAGACTACCCTTTACATGGAACATTTGTCGAAAATTTTAATTTTCTCAAAAATGGCTCTAACGATTTTGATTAAAATACCATATGTTTAAGATATTTTTATGACAAATGAAATGTATATCTCGAATTTTCTGGGAATGTCTCCAAAGGTGTTCTTCATTGTGAACAACGTTTGCATAACTGGTAAACCATAAGTGATAGACAAAATGTTACTACACAAAAAATATAGATCGCGTTAAAATACACAATTTATGTTATATAAATTTTTGTTGTTCAGTGAACCATTTTCGAGATATTGCTTGTTATTCCCTTAAATCTTCCAATACTTATACTTTTTCTCAAATTCGTTATTCATTTTGTTTTGTCCTGGTAATGCAAAGAGAATGGAATTCTCCACATAGCAACCGCTCTTAAAATATTTGACTATCGCTTAAAACCTACCAATTCCCCTTGCATCTACAAGATAAAAGCAATAAGATTAACATCTCGATGTCTCGATTAACATGAAGCATATGGAGAATAAGCGTTTGTAAAAATAGTTTGTACAAGAGTAGAGAAAGTCATGTGAGTGTAACACATCAGATTTTTATAATCAGTACACTATATACATACATATAAAATTGAAAAAAAAAACATTCTCAATCATACACGCAAACACACACACACACACGCGCGCACACAAGTGCTCAAGCACCACATACATTTAAAGAAAATTTACATAACCACCTTATCTCTTAGTTCACGTACTTACATTAAGTCTCCTGCGAGCTTTCCAACCTCCCAACCTAAGTCATGCTATTCCAGTCCTCTGTTTTATACCCAATACCAAAATATGTGTTTCTTTACCCCACCTAGTTTTTATTTCATTTTGTAGCTCCAATGTTGATCTTTGTCTACATTCAGATTATATTTTCGGCCTGTTTATATCACATAGTCGTCTTTTGACTTTTTTCACGGCACTGTGTGTATTTTCATTACCATTTTGCCAGATATCGTTTAAGCCAATTTTTGATAATTCGCGTTGCAACCCCGCCGTCCACCATTTTGGATGCTCTATGTTGTTCATTTGATGATGATAACATATTGCTCTCAGAGTTGTTTGATCACCTTTAATTATTCGCAGCCAGTACCTAACTACCTTTAGTTTAGCAAATACATCATCTTCCCAGCATCCTACCTCACGAAGAACTCCGTAGTTTGAAGTACCCCTCCCCAACCCTAGAATGCGCTTCCAGAAATTACATAGTATTTGATTTACATTATTCACCCTCTCCCATCCCCACACTTCACTGCCGTATAGTAATGAGGACCTAACCATTGCTTCATAGATAGTCTGTAATGTTTTTACTGGCATATCTGGTACCCGGGTCAATATCCTTAGTACTTCAGAAAGTTGTCCAGTCTCTTTGTGTTTTATAAGCTCCATGTTTTTGTTCCATTTTCCACCCATATCAAACCTTACTCCTAGGTAATCGAAATGTTTAACATTTTGAATTTCTTCCTCCCCGTAGGTCCACTTTTCATGTTAGGCGTACACATATCCATTTTTAAAGGCGACTGTTTTAGTTTTAAGAATATTTACCTCCACACCCTATTGGCTACAGTATTGTCGAAGAGTGTTTAAACCAGACTGCAAACATTTTATCGTTTTAGAAAGAATTACAATGTCATCCGCGAACAACAGAACTGGTATTTTTTGGTCTGCGATTGCTGGTGCATCTATGTCTTCCTCCGTCATCTCGCTAACATCATCAACAAACAAATTAAAAAGTAACGGAGATAGTATGCAACCCTGTTTAACCCCCCTCTGCGCTATGTTACATTCTGATGTATTGTGCTGATCGGTCTTGATAACAAACTTAACTTCTTTATACATTGCCATGAGTGCTCTAATCATTTTCCCCGAAAATCCTGGACAGCTAGGCACGCAAACTCACGATATACAATGGCACGGCGACAACATAGAGGTGGTCTCTTTGCCCGACGGCCAGTACGTTGATATCCGCACATTGGCGGCACCGTTTGCGATAGCCCCAACAGCATCAAAATTGGACCGATGAGGAATGGGGTCGCGTACTCTTCTCGGATGAGAGCAGATTCAGTCTAAGTAGTGATTCGAGATGTACCCTTATCTGTCGAGAGATGGGAACACGTAATGAACTCAGGTACATCCTTGAATATGATCGTTTTGGCGGTCCGGGTGTTATGGTTTGGGGAGGCATAATTTTGCATGGGCGCACCGACCTCCAAATATTTGAACACGGTACGCTCACTGGTCAACGTTATTGTATACTGTACTCCTTCCCCATGTGCGTCTTTTCAGGGGTGCAGTCGGTCTTGACTTCATTTTATGCATGACAATGCGCGACCGCATCGAACAGCGCAGGTGTAGGATCTCTTGGAACGAGAGGATATTCGGCGAATGGACTGGCCTGCCCGTTCCCCTGATTTAAATCCCATCGAACACGTGTGGGATACTTTGGAGAGACGCATTCCAGCACATCCACATGCACCAACGACCATACAACAGTTGTCAACAGCGCTAGTGTAGGAATGGAACGCCCTGCCACAAGAACTGCTTACCAATCTTGTAGCCAGCATGGAGCACGATGCAGAGCATGCATTTCTGTCCGTGGTGATCATACACCCTTTTAAGCACCATGTATCTGTTTCTGTATATCTAAGAGCCATGATATGTCGTATTGACTTTAATGTAGCTTATGGTCTATCAATAAAAGTGGCATTTCTGTTCGTCTCATTACATATTTTGTTTAGTTCCCACTATGTATGATTCAAGTTTCATCGAGTCTATATTACTTGGCAGTGTCACAGCATGCGAAGATTACTTTTGTCCTTAGGTTTTGCACACCAGTGTACTATGGTCCTTAGCGTATCATGTTATATTGGACATGAAAGACCCGAAATTTTGCTCAGATGCCCCTTTATCGGATTTTTACGCCCAATAAAAATCCATCGCCCTCCGCCGGGGTTGAACCCGCTACCTTAGAATCTAGCATGAACTGTTCGAGTCAGAACAGTAAACCTGCTAGTCAAAAAAAAAACCTCTATGTAACTGCCTTATGTACATATCACAAATAAAACTGAAACAAAGAGTTTAAGAAAGGAACAGCTATGGTCATCGCAGCCTTCGGATCCCCAAGCGGCGACCTTTGTGCAGTAGCCAAACACTTGTTCCCTACCCTCCCTAACCGCAAGCACCATAAAATCTTAGTGACATCCATGTGCATATGCGCGTTGTTGCCAAAATTAAAAATAGTATTTAAAAGCAAAACTTTGCAGGTGATTTCCACATGTACAGAATACAATCATGCAGTTTGTCTGCTTGCTTTACACACAAAATAACTATGTAAATAACTATGAATCGCATAGTAATTACATTTAAGTTGCAAACGCTTTAAAATATAACTGAACTAATGAATGATCTGAACTAATATACTGCGCTACAAGAATAGAAATGCATGTTAACATATCCGAGAGAAACTTAGAAACATGTTCCGAATAAACTATACATTGTTGGACTATCATTAAATAATTAAAATACATAAATATTAATTTATTTTGAAAGGAACTCTTACTCCCAAATCAAAGCATCATTTTTGATTATGCTGTGCGCGGAGCTATGGTAAAAAGTTTTTTATCACTTGTATCACAACAATGTTTTATTAATATAAAGCTAATACAAGAAGTTGTGTATTGTTTAAGGTGTAAGATTTATAAGCATGACATCTTCTGTTTACTTAAATGAATAGCTTTATTATAAAATGCAGGATAAGTAAAAATACGAAGGCAAAAGAAAGAAAATAAAAAAAAAATCTTATGTATTATATTCACAAGATTATCTCTACTCACTCTTCTACAAACTACTTTCACAAAAGCTTATTCTATCTACTTCTTAAATAATAAGATAAAATTTCATTGCACATATCGTTGTAAATATAAGGACACATAGGCTAAAGCGATAGTCAGATTTTTAAAATACAGATGACTATATGATGACTTTGAAATTCCATGCTCTTAGCATGACCACGAGGAAAATACAAACAGAGACTTCCAACTTGTATTTCAAAATTCAAACCAACAACAAAAAATTTCTCGGAAATGGTTAACACAATTTGACCTAAAATTTGTCCTTTACCGAGATTGCATTTTACGCAGAGTAAGATTTTGTCTCTCTCTTAGAATTTACCAGTAATACAACAAGTTGAGAACGAGGAAAATTTTACAAGTTATTCCCAGAATATAAAATTCATGATACAAATTTTATTTTTCCTGCAAATATCTTAAACTTGCGGTATTTTACTAAAAATCGTTAAGCTGTTTTTGAGAAATTCAAAACAATAACAAACATTTTTCCACATAAAAGGTTCTTTTCTACATGTTCTTGAACATTACACATAAAAATCTGGCTTTGCTTATTCAGTTTTTGTAGCCCTTTTCTTCGTGGTCTTGGCATTACTGATATTCGGCAGAGGGTCACTTGCTGGTGCGACCGGAGGGGCATCAACTTGGTTCGTTTCCCAAGGTCTCCACATCTTAATTAAACTATTAAACGCTAATAACTATTAAACACTGCTAAACTTACAAAACTGCACTAAGTAAAACACTATATAACTTCTCTGAAGAAGTAATATAGAAGCTTAGCTGAACATGGAAGAAAAGCACGAGCGAACAGTCACAGCTGCTAAAATAAAACCGAAGAAACAGCAGAAATGACATTGCAACAACGCTTTGCTTTGGTGGAGCTGGAGAAAGGACCACGTGTTGTGTTTAAGGGATGGGAAGACCCTACTAATCGTTTACTGATGGGTTTATGGTCAGGCTTCAAAGCTTTCCGTTCGCTTTGAAGCCGGTTGGGGAAAGGATGCCCGGGACTAGTATACTTCCGATATATACCTACATATTAACGAGTGTGCAAAATGTATAATAATTTAAGCCAAGAAAGTATGTTTTCCAAAAGAACTGTTCAGCGTAGAGGTCCGTTTGCTGATAGTGCTCGAATACGAGGGCAACACTGAATTTTTTTTAGAAAATCAAGCAAGGTTTAGTTTTAACAAATTTAAATGATTGCATTGTTTTTCAAAATATTTCCTTTAACATCGATACATTTTTACATTCATGAAACCGGTCGTAAAAGCAATGATGCCACTTTTTCTTGGACACTTCAGAAACCAGGTTTTTAGTATGTTCCACTGCTTCATCTTATGTCCAAAAAGTGATTCCACGCATCTTATCTTTAAATTTAGGAAACGAAAAGAAAACACAAAGTGCTAGGTAGGTCAGATATACGGTGGAGGGTTCACGGTGCTGACCTTTAGGGTATTAGGATTCTCTGTTGTTAGGTTTGCTGTATGTGAGGATTCATTGTCATGATGTAACATTATTTTTCCTTTTAGGCGCTTTTCACGAACTTTTTAAAAATTTTGCTGTAAACAGACATTTGTTTATCAATCGGTAGTAATGGTATGTCTATCTTTTAATATAACCCGTTCTAGAAAAACAAAACTAGCAACAGCACTGCGAATTCGTAAGACTTCTGTAGGCCTTTCTATAAAACATGTGCGAAACGAAAATTTGGAGTAAGAAAGTTTAATAACTCAGTGAATAATATCAATATGATGCCGTTGGCACCGAAGTATGAGAGAGAGCTCCCAAATATCGGATGGCTCTCGTGAAAACTCTGCGTGGACACTTCTTGTAGTATGACAACAATTTTTGGCTTACCTACATGTGTATTCAAGCATCTGTGAGTAAAATTTGCAACAGTTCTTAGGTTTCTATGATGCAAATTCTGCCAATCCGTTGCTGAATTCCTGACAATATATTTTATGATGCTCAAATACATATCTGTTGACGACAATACGGATATGAAAGAGGACACGTCGTTAAAATTACCACAGAAGTTCATTTTCGTCATCAATCTTCAACAAATCAAAATTCCTTTAAATGAATTCCATTTTTAATTTGTTATTCAAGAGTTAAAACTTCGTTGTTAGTTTTTTTATCCCCGGGTACCCTAAATTTTCTGTATTGCTGTGAATGATCGAATATTAAATTTAATTAATGCATTAAACAAGATCTGGAAGTCTCATCATTCGACATTCTGAAATAGGAGACGTGCAATTTCCATGTCTCCAGAAGACAGAGCACGCTGCAAGAGCCCTCAAAAAGATTCGTTTCTCGAGAACTTTGCTGTTACGAGGAACTGCTGCAGAAGTTAGTTCTCTGACCGATATTTGAGTTTACAAACCAACTATCGAGTTAAGAGCGGTGGTGTCGATTCGGAGCAGAAGTTGAAGTCCCAAGAGAAGTAGCGTCGACCTCTTCAATTATGCAGCGCCGGGTGGGATCTTTAACACGGGCATCGATTTGCTTTGTTTATAGCAGGATGTACCAGGTATGTCGCTATACGTACTCTCTAGATATGAGAGCTCCAAACGTGACTCTCTTTTTGTAATGTATCCACTATGTAATATAAATGTAGTGCAAATGTGAACAGAGACAACCGATAAGCTGCTTTTGTGCCGACTTAATCAAGCTCCATTGTAAACGTAGAAGCGCGTAAATAATCACTGCTAGAAATCGATATTGAACATTAGAAGCACTTTAGTACTTACAATCGACGCTTAAATTAGTACATGTCTAATAACTAATCATAACCTTTAGCGGAATAAACCACAAGAACTAAGGGAGATCGTAAGACCGCTGCATACTGTACCTCTGCCCAAGCAAGACATCATGAGCAGAATGCAGTAGAAAGGTGGTTAGTACGTGATCAGTATGTCGAGTTCCCCTATGACTTATGGTCGATCTTTTCAATTAAATATATCCTCAATGCGTCTTTACAGAAATGACGTGGCTGAATGCATCTAAGGAACCCTGGGCCCCCTGGCTATGGAGGCGGTGAAGCTACTCGCATCGTACAGGGAGGTCCTATATACACTACATATAAAAAAAATCTGATGTGTTACACTCACATGACTTTCTCTATTCTTGTACAATCTATTTTTACAAACGCCTATTCTCCATATGCTTCATGTTAATCGAGATATCGAGATGTCAATCTTATTGGTAATTTTCTTGTAGATGCAAGGGGAATATGATAGGTTTTAAGCGATAGTCAAATATTTTAACGCTGGTTGCTATGTGGCGCATTCCATTCTCTTTGCATGTCCAGGACATAAAACAAATGAATAACGAATTTGAGAAAAAGTATAAGTATTGGAAAATTTGAGGGAATAACAAGCAATATCTCGAAAACGGTTCACTCAACAAAAGAAATGTATATGACATAAATTGTGTATTTTAACGCGATCTACATTTTTTGTGCAGTAAAATTTTGTCTATGTCTTATGGTTTACCAGTTATGCAAAAGTCGTTCACAATGAAGAATACTTTTGGAGACATTCCCAGAAAATTCAAGATATACATTTCATTTCCCATGACAATATCTTAATCATATGATATTTTAATCAAAATCGTTAGAGCCATTTTTGAGAAAATTAAAATTTTCGAAAAATCTTCCATGTAAAGGGTAGTCTGGGGTGGGGGGATTTTCTTGAAAACCTTCGTGTCGCATCTCTGGAAGATACTGAATCTAAATACTAAGTTTGGTGTTTATCCGACTGTTCGTTTCTGAGTTATGCTGTTCACAGACACACACACACACACCGACACACACACGGACATGTTTCCAAAAATGCTTTTTTTGGATTCAGGGGGACTCAAAACATGTATTTCCGGTGAAATCTCGGTATCGAATTTTTGGGTGGAATGCAATACTTCCCCTACTTACTATACGTAGTAGAGAAAGTAAAAACAGGATGGGAAGAATTCCCCCTGTAAGTAAGAAACCAATAGTAAATCTTATATGTCTCCGTCTCCACCCAAGCTGGTATTTGCATTTCAACCAGGGTCGAACCACGGTTAACTAATAGCTTTTCCTTC
This sequence comes from Deroplatys truncata, assembly GCA_030765065.1. Lineage (NCBI taxonomy): Eukaryota > Metazoa > Arthropoda > Insecta > Mantodea > Mantidae > Deroplatys > Deroplatys truncata. Next base: position 209,510,221 of record CM060978.1, on the reverse strand, counting down.
TGCGTCTTGTTTATTATTTCGAAAGTAAACCATGTTTAGCATACAGATAATGTGCATTTTATCCCAAATACTTATATCACGATTTCAATGAGGAAGTAAGCTTAAGTGATAATAATAATAATAATAATAATAATAATAATAATAATAATAATAATAATAATAATAATAAAAGCAAGAACAGTTCTCACAGTTGCAAAATACCACTTTTAGAATGGATAGACGCGCAATGTCAAAAGCGTAAATATATTAATTATTTTCAATAAATTTCATTAAGCTCCTGAGCGTGTAAAGAGGAGTATTGGCTAAAATTCTTTAGATCTTTTCTTTTAAAATGCACACGGAAGAAGTGTTCAAATACTCGCGCAAACTACTATATAATTTAAGGAATGCTATTTCATAACCATTCTGTCTTGGTCTGCTTAAACTTGTTCAAATATATATGATTTGAATTACTTCTTGGAAACTTATGAATATATTTAAAACGTGCATATTTATTGACATATTTCTTTGAAGAGTTGATTTAAAGCAAGCATACAGTGAAATGTAACTATTCCAAATTGAAGTGACTTGCGATAAGTAGTTAGTAAAGCCGCTCCATGTGGCTCTCTTTGACAAAATAAAGTGACTTTTTGGTATTGGTATATTTGCCTCATAAACGACTCCTTAGTTGTAAATGATGACAGTACATATGGCTATAATATACCGCCAGTAAGGAGTACTTATCGACATAATGGTGAAAACCCATAATAGAAATACTCCATTGGATATTTTGCTAAATATATGATCTACGTAACAAGGCATAAAATGGTCGATCGGTCGGTTGTTTGGTTGGCTGGTTGGTAGGTTGGTTGTTATCTAATTTTGCGCATTGGCAATGAAGCCATTCGCTCTCTTGCACTCCAGCATTTTGATGATAGGTTGGTATGTCGATCGAAAGCTGAGCAGTTGAGTAAGTGATTTCTCTCCATTTCTTCTTCAAGTTCACAGAAAGGGCATATAGGAGATTCTGCTATGCCAATCCTGTGATTTTTGTTTAGGCATTCATAGCCTGTTAATAAATCTAAAAACAGCTACAAAGGATTTTCTTGGTAGTGTGGTAATTCTAGTCGTGTTATGTAGATATTCCCGCTGTTTTTCGTCTGTTTGTGATGCATATTCTTTTTTCTTTTTTTGTAATTTGATGTAATTATTCTTTTGATAGGGTGATAAGACCGTGGACCAGTTGATTTTAGAGTAATATAACTACCTTTTTGGCAGGAAAATCAGCTGTTTCGTCACCATCCATTTCACTGTGCTGGTATCTATTGATATACTACTCTATGTTTGGTCGTCCTGCGCGGACTGGTGGTACCGTGCTAGCCTCTAGTTCGCGAGGTCGCGGGTTAAAACCCGGCGGAGGGCGATGGATTTTTTTCGGGCGTAAAAATCCTTAGCATGGCTTCCTTCGGAAAGGAAGTAAAACCGGTGGTCCCGTGTCGCAGATTTATGGCACGTAAAAGAACCTCAAGCCTGATAAAGAGGTCTCTGAGCAAAATTCCCGATCTTTCACGCCCAATATAGAATGAGTCGCTAAGGACCATACTAGTTAAAGAGCGTCCATAAATAAACCTCAATTTAATTTTCTACTCACTGTTTTGAATTTACAAGGCCTACAATTTCTATTTATTACATAAAATTATATAAATAAAATGTCAAGGCTTCGGAAGGACTTGCCCTTTAATTCCTTCTGATAATAAATGAAGGCTTAAAGGAACCAACCTAGTCAAAAGCCTGATGTCCAATTCCTCACTTTCCCGTGGTGCAGCTGTTAGTAATTACACGATAATATTGTTATTGACAGAAATGAGATTTAATTCCTTTTGAAATTTGAAGGCTTAAATGAACCCTTCTGAATAAAATCATGTCATGAACTAAACCGAGGAGCTGGTTACTAATAAGCACTGGTCAGCTTGGTGAGTTATAGACAAGGCATAACATTTCTAAGAATTAAACCTTTCGTCCTGAGAGGAAAAAAAGTTGAACTGTTACCTTAGGCACGGATGTCGCAGTTAACAAACCACCCCCATCCCTCGTACAGTCAGCGTCAAGCATCACTCTTCAGACCGATTTTGCCTGCCTGTCAGTGACCCTTGGCCGCTGTTGTTTACATTCTTTGTATTGACATATGGTTTGAGTGTAGATAACTTGAGACCAACTGCTTAAAAATTCCTAAGATTTCCAGCATAAATCACAATCAAGATGAATGCGAGGCGTCTAAGGTACGATTTTAATTAAAATTAATATTAATCGTTTTGTTTTGATTAAGGGAGCAGGGTATTCTGAGCAGAAGCCGGAAACGCCTTACTGAATTTAATTTCGTATATTCGGTTAATATACTTATGTTTTATTGATGGAAGCAGATAGTCAGAGATTTAATTTTATATTTAGTTTACTTTCCTAATTGAAACGTGTCGCTTATGCTTAACATGTTCATGACGTGAAAAATTACGTTAAATTCAATCCTAGAATATGATGCCTCCAAATACATTTTCACATAATCCTTCAGCAATACAGGACCACAAATCACTCATGCATGTACTTATTACAATAATACATGCTGCGAAGCACGATAAACCCCTAAGTATACTAGTTTGGTACAAGCGTTTTTCCTTATTTTTATAAAAATGCGCAGAAATATTTTCATAATTGACCCCAAGTGATCACGAAATGAGCTTCTGTAAGGACCGCAAAAAGGATTTAAGCTATTTTTCCAGCTTAAATATTTTCTGAGAAACGTAAGTGCGTAAAAAGAATCTGAAGATATGTTCACATGACTTTCTCCGCCCACTATCGTTAATTTTATATAACTTCTAAACAAGAAAGCTTATTTTCTACTTACTTTATATTAATTCAGATATAGGAAACCGAATCAATAGTCAGATGTTTAAAAGCGGTTGCTATGTGCTGGTCTTTAAATTCTATACTCTTTCCATCACATCGCGAGAAACAACTGCAGAGCGAAAGCACTATTTTAAAAAACCTAATGTGTTACATTCACACGACTTTCTCTACCCAATCGCTTATTTTCATACAGCCTCTACAAACTACTTTTGCTAAAGCTTTTCTTATATCTACATCAAGATAATTTAGTTAAACGTTGCCCAAATAATTTAATTTCGCATTTCCTTATAGTTGCAAACGGGATAGCGATACTCAAATGTTTAAAACGGGTTCGCTATATACTGGCCTTAAAATTCCGTGACATTTCCATGACATCACGAGGAACAACTGAAGATTTAGGTACTTCAAAAAACGAAATAACAAACTACTGAATAACAACGCATATCTGGGAAATGCTGATGCCACAACAAATTGTATTTTTTTAAAGAGATCTACATTTTTGTGCAGTATGCTTTTATTTCTCTTAGGTTTATTATTTGTACAAAACAATACAAAATTCCTTCAGAATAAAAGAGAAGTTCATACGTTATCCCCAGAAAATTCTAGATATCCATTTTATTTGTCATGTAAATTTCTTATATATAACTATGCATTTTAATCAAAATCGTTAGACATTTTTGAAAACGTAAACATTTCTATGTAAACGGAACATCTAAGGAAAGAGTAACTTGAGGTAGAGGGATTTTCTTTAAAATATTCATGTCACATCTATGAAATACTGAACTTGAATACCACGTTTGGTATTTAGAGGATGTTTTGTTTTTCAGTTGTACTTTTCACACACGGATCCTTTTTGCTTTCTCTACCACTAAGTAGGGGAAGTATTGCATGCCGAGATTTCACCGGAAATACATGTTTTGATGCCCCGTGATCCAAATAAAGCATTTTGGAAACATATCTGTGTGTGTGTGTCTGTGAACAGAAACTCAAAAACCAAAATTCGGATAAATATCAAACTTGGTTTTTGAGTTGAATATACTCCAAGATGGGACACGAATATTTTCAAGAAAATCCCCCACCCCGAACTACCTATTACATGGAACATTTTTCATAAATTTTTATCTTTTAAAAATGGCTCTAACGATGTTGATTCAAATACCATATATTAAAGATGTTTACATAACAAATAAAATGTATATATTGAATTTTCTGGGAATAGCTTTGAAGTCCTCTATGTATGGAAGGAATTTTGTATAATCTTGTATAAGTAGTAAACGTTAAGTAGAAAGCGTACCATACAAAACATTTAGATCTCTCGCACAATTTATTTAAAATAAGTTTTTCTGTGGCATAAGACCTTCTTAAATATTCATTATTATTAAAGGTTAGAGATGTTTCATACTTCTCATTCTTTTAAAGTCTCCTCGATTTTAAATTGTTTCTCGCGATTGCATGGAAACAGTATGGAATTTTAAGGCCAGCATGTAACGCCCAGTTCTTGAACATGTGACTATCGCTGTTCCTTTGTATCTTTAACGAAATGCGTAATGTAGCTATTTCTGCAAAGGCTTATTTGGATTAAAATGTAGTAGACAGAGAAATAAGCTTTATTAAGAATAGTTTGTATACTCACTAATACACTATAGAGGGTAGGGAAAGTCAGGAGTATTTACAATATCAGGCTTTTTGCTTATTCTTTTTGCAGATAGACTCAAGGAGGTGAACAGCCACACCTACGTGCACTTTTTTCTAAACATGCTTTGTGGGATTCAGGGGATCCCAAAATGTGTATTTTCACGCGTGAAATCTGGATATCTAATTTTTCGGAGAAACACATATCTACCTATAAATGCAGCTGTAGATAAAGTAAAAATGCAGTTTCGATAAAATTAAGTTAAAAGAGGGTATATGTCACACCCACTTGTATTACATGCATTTCATAATACATTTGAAGAAATAAAGGTGCTTCGGATCCCGATATCTTACTACATACTTTCTCAAACAAGAAAATTATACACATTTTTAAAGCTAACACCTAAAAATACAGTTTTTTAGCATTTCAGTGTACCCTATCTCCTTACTACTAAACTGCGCTGCGTTGTCAGCTATCGCTTTTTAATTCAAAGAGAAGATTTTTAGTAACTTCTCCATGCACTGCAAATCATTTTTAGTGGAAAAATTAGTATTATTCTTTATTTTATAACATAAACCCCTGTACACGTTGCTTAAAATATTAGGCCTAAGATTCAGCTACTAATATGAAAAAAATATACATTTTATAAATTCTACATTTTGGATACATCGTAGTAGGAAGCCAAAAACTGATGTGCATTTTGTTATTTATTTTCACTTTCTCAAACATGGGACCTATTTGTATTTACATTCATATTAGTGCGCATGAGATACATTTAATTTTTTCAGCTTTAAAATTCGCAATGTTTACATATGTTAATCTGACATTTAATGACTGCCCAACCTTTAAAAAAAGCTTGAAATATAGGAAAAATGCATATTTAAGTTCATAGGTTCTCATCATAGAGCTGTAAGCTGCTACAAAGTCATTTTATATGACTAGGAACCCATACAAAGGCAGGTGTCAGAAAAGTAATGCTCATTGAGGAAATACTTATAGCTTTAACAATAACTCTTTCTTTCTTTTAAGATTATGGTTCTCAGGTATCCGCTGGTCCACAGATATGATTAACCAAAAGTACTTTTAAATTAGCTTTAACATGAATACACGAATACCTATGAAACGACAAAGCGTAAAGAAAGTTCTGTATATCTCGCAGTCATTCTTCCTCTCCCCCATTACTTTCCTCCTCCATTCACTATCTACATTTATCATGTCTTATCGGTATTTTAATATAATAATTTGACATAAGTTACAATCGCATGGCTTTGGACATTCGTTCCATTAATCTCAAGCTAGTGCCACAATGCATGTAATTAGGTGTGAATGTTCTTGTAACCAAATATTTGGACCACGTAATTCCGAATGTCTATTTGTCATTCTGAGTGACGTTTCAATTAACTGATTTACTTGCGCTCATTTCAACTGTTGTTTGTTCAGCAACGCTATTCCCACAATCCAATCTGCTACCGCGTGATGAAAAATGAAGCAGAAATTGATCGCTAATTGAACGAAATTTGACTTGCTAAAACTTTCAGATAATATTATCGTCAATTCCGCGTTAGGAATAACAATGATGGTGACCTAGGGTAGCATATTTATGAACCAATTTTTTTCTATACGCTATTTTCACTTCATGTTTAATTTTGGTGCAAATTTGAGAACTAATAAAATATGTGATACTCGTATTCAACAAATTAAAAGAGTTAATCCGATGTTCTATATCCCAACTTGAGGTTTACCTAGGTTGAAGGACATGAGCTTTCATTAAACATTTCACTGTTACATACGTCATGCAAACAACGACCGCATGGTACTGATTCGGACGCGCAAATCGTGTTCGCTGAACGCTTCCCGCGCGGTTGGAGACCAAAACCTTAGATTACTTGTCTTGTTTACATCTTATAAATGTTAGCTCTGCTGAATATTGATGACTCCTCTTAGATTTCTGTGAATGAAGAGTGGGACAAACAAAATGATCAATCGCAACCTAGTGGAATGGCCGTAGACACTACTGCTAATGACTTGTTCATTATCAAAGTTGGCTGAATTGACTGACGACTATAATACAATGGTGAAACACAGCAATGACACTGTAATATAACAAAAGACATTGCGTGTTGCATATCTCAGGATTTATAAGGAATTGTGGACCACGTATATTGTGGAACACTCATTTAAGCTCCGCAGATTACACAGATATGCTGACCTAACAAATGAATCCTAATGCCTCGATGTATTTACGACAATGTATCCAGGAAACACGGTACAAAATGTGAAGATTCGATTTTTTGCTTTACGAATTTTTATTACTTTCTCTACTACGTATAGTAAGTAGGGGAAGTATTGTATTCCACCCAAAATTTCGATACCGAGATTTCACCGGAAATACACTTTTTGAGACCCCCTGAATCCAAAAAAAGCATTTTTGGAAACATGTCCGTGTGTGTGTCTGTGTGTGTGTGTCTGTGAACAGCATACCTCAGAAACGAAATGTCGGATAAACACCAAACTTGGTATTTATGTTCAGTATCTTCCAAGGATGCGACACGAAGGTTTTCAAGAAAATCCCCCCACCCCAGAGTACCCTTTACATGGAAGATTTTTCGAAAATTTTAATTTTCTCAAAAATGGCTCTAACGATTTTGATTAAAATATCATATGTTTAAGATATTTTTATGACAAATAAAATGTATATCTTGAATTTCCTGGGAATGTCTCCAAAAGTATTCTTTATTGTGAACGACTTTTGTATAACTGGTAAACCATAAGAGATAGACAAAATTTTACTACACAAAACATGTAGATCGCGTTAAAATACACAATTTATGTCATATACATTTTTTTGTTGAGTGAACCATTTTCGAGATATTACTTGTTATTCCCTTAATTTTTTCAATGCTTATTTACTCAAATGGGAATTCGTTATTCATTTTTTTGTCTTGGATATGCAAAGAGTATTACTCTGTGGGAAAGAGAATGGTGCTGCACCTAGCAACCAGCTATTAAGAGATATGTATGTGCTTAAAGGCTACTGTATTTCTATAACATGAAGTAGATGGAGAATAAGCGTTTGTAAAAATAGTTTGTACAAGAGTAGAGAAAGTCATGTGAGTGTAACACATCAGATTTTTATACTTTCAAGCTACACAATTTGTCCTTTACCATTTAGCAAAGCACCGCGTTGAACTTTAAACTCAATTTTCCTCAATTGGTTTTCTCTTCAACATTTTTCACTATTTAAATGCAGCTTGCACCACCTACTAGTTTGAAACTTCCAGGAGAGCTTCGGAAATTACGATTTAAAAATTGTGCACTTATAAAAATTATTACACAGTACAGTTGAAATTAATTATATTTCACAAATCACATTGAAAAGTTTGAAAAATTTAATACAATACACACAGTTTTCTCCCAAACTAATTGTAATTAAGAAAAGTCTGGACATAATTTCTTTAAATTCGTATACTAAGCTCAAATTAAAAATTTGAGAGCGATACGATACACCGTAGGGGTTGAGAAGGATTTTCTATTACTATATCCAAAATTACTAATTATGAATAAAAAAATACTACCTTAACATAGCTCGTTAAAATTATGCGTGCACTATTTATTTTATGTTCCGAGTGTGATTTAAAAAGGTGAAAACAATCAGAAGAAAATGTAGATTGTTGCATTATCATAGGTAGATTCTTAATGTGTAATTTTATTAAAATGTGTTTAAATTAAACAATACAATCATAAGGTTTTATATATAAACATCTTGTTTAGAGCTTCTTGATGTTAATTTTCTCAAGCTATCGGAAAAGTTACACAAAAAAGTATAATTGGGTGCCTGGAATTCATTAGGGAACGAAACCAAGCAGCTGCAAAATTTGTTTATATGAAATGGCAAATGAAAGCTTGCGCATATATCTTTGCACCAATTTGTAAGTGTGATTATTCCAATAAATTTGCGACTAATGTTTTATAGCAGCTTACCTTTAGTGCAGCGCAAGCACAATATAAACTTTCAAATAAGATAATAACCAACGCAAGCTATTTTTTTTATATTTTCTGCCCTTTCCTCTTGTTTTTTTTTTGGATAAATCTATCAGCTATTAGAAATTCAAACAAAGAAATGCTTAAGTTAAAGCAATACGAATATTAACATTAAAACATGCAAATGTGATGACTTAATGGCAAAATTTGGAGACATATTGCAAAAGGATCGTTTACTATAGCATTAAATAATCAATTGAAGGTATTATTAAACTAAGGAGTTTTGGTTCTGATGGCATAAAATGGTTCATAAATTAAATACTTGTGTATCTAAATTATGTAAAAAATAGAAAAATTGTATGTTACATTCACATGACTTTTTCTACTACTCTTCTCAAATTTTATTTGGCATAAACTGTGTACTGTGGCGAGATATACATTTTTGGATAGGAATACTTTGTCTCTTGAGGTTTAACAATGACACAAAAGTCATTCAGAACAAAGAGGGTTTCACAGGCTATGTACAAAAACTTTATTTACATTTTGTCATGAAAATACCTTAAGCATATTAATCATAATCGTAAGAGCTGTTTTTAAGAAAATAAAAAAAAGCTGATGCGATACAATCAGGAGAAACAACTGAATGTCGACAGACTTTAAGAGAATAACAAAGACATGAACAAATCGAAATTTTAATAATGGATATCGCAGAAATTGCTTGTACAATTATTTGAAATAAATTGTGTATTTTAAAGAGATACACATTTTATGTATAGCAGGTTTTCGTTTATCGCTTAAAGTTTACCAGTTATACAAGATTACATAAAATGTCTTCCAAATGAAGTGCACTTCGCAAACTGTGCACCATCATTTTTCACTTCACTTACCCTCGCCGCCATCTTCTTCTCCTCGCACAACTCCATCTCCTCCATTCTCCACCCCTCGCTGCAGGCTCTCACTACTGTCTGCGAGAAACAGATGAAGATCGACAAGACTTCAAAAGAATATCTAATTATTGATGAATTCGAATCATTAATAATGGATATCTCGAAAATGGCTGGTTCCATCAAAAGTTAATTGAAATAAATTGCGTGCTTTAAAGAGATCTACATTGTGTGTGTAACAGTTTTTCCTCTGTTGTTTAACGCTCACCAGTTACACACGATTACTCAAAAATTCTTTCTCCGAATGAAGAGGACTTCACAATCTATTCTCAGTAAATTAAAGATATACATTTTGTCATGTAATTATAATTTTAAAGTATGGTATTTTAATCAAAATCGTTAGAGCCATCTTTCAGAAAATCAATGTTTCGCAAAATCTTCCGTGTAAAGCATAGTTTGGGGTGGGCATTTTCTTGAAAATCTTCCTGTTGCATCTTTGGAAGGTACTGAACCTAAATACCAAGTTTGGTGTTTATCCGACTTTTCGTTTTTAAGTTATGCTGTTCACAGAAACACACACGCACCGACCTTTTTCTAAAAATGCTTTTTTTTAGTTCACGGAGCCTCAAAATATATATTTTCGGTTAAATTTCGGTATGCAATACCTTTCCTACCTACTATGTATGTGGTAGAAAAGGTAATAAGGAAAACTCATTCACCAAGCCATAAGGTATCGTGTGCCAGAAAATACTCATTTAGCGGAATCGAAGATGCTCAGGAGGTTACGAACAACCACACAGTGAACATACTTTATGAAGACCGCTTTAACCTTATGTTGTTTGACAAGTGGCCGTTTATGTGCAAAAGGTCAAGTCTGATCCTGTTTCTACATCATGGCTCGTAAATACTGTTAGCCGAGATAGAGGAAGGCCGTTCCCGGCTTCCTGTGTAAAGTGGTCCAAAGCCCAGACCTGATGAAAAGCTATGCCACATTTTTATCGAAATCCCTCGTACTTGACAATGACTGCCCCTTGCTACCGTTGTATTCAAAGGGTATTTCTGAAGCCTGTTTTATGGCCAACACATGTTTTACTGTGTCATATTTTGCTTTACGGTCGAGATTTGTTTGCTACCAGATAACACAATGTTGCTTTCTACCCTCGTAGTAAACTATGACCATCCTTATTTATATATGGGGGACTATCATCTTATTTTTATGATCTTGGCTTCGCCATATTTTCAGTGATGGTATCTTCTTCCTTTTTCTTACACTGGTATCTCCGTTCTATGAACTATTGTCCTTTTACATTTAAGACTTTCACATCATCTGAATCGATTACTCACTGTTTAAAAACAACAGTTTGAAAATAGGGTAAACACAATGAATAAAATTTCAGGCTTTCAGGCCAGAAGATAAACATTTTGTTTTGTTCCACAATGCTCGATAGGTTGCCTTTCTTTAGTGAACGTTCAAGTTGACTCAAGAACAGAATGTGGTAATATCTACGTTAATACTGTAAACATTTCACGTATTCGTAGCTGCACTATTCGTAGCCTTCCTCAGGAGAAAGCTAAGATATGGTGTTGCATGGACCATACTCAATCAGAGCTGAAATTGAAGTTGTTGCCCACACTTTAGAGCAAGTTTAATATTTTAATTATTTGGGAAACTACTTCAATTTTAATAGTAACATGGATGGACTTTATATTGCATAGGCATACGATATGTGCAAAAAGAAATAAAAGTGGTATAAAGAAACAAGAATAAATTTTGTAATACCACGAGGGTCAAATTCTACTCCCTAGGTCTCAGTCGAGGTTTATACACAATAAAGCTTTAGCTAGATTAAAGCCACGGATATGAGATTTTTAACACAAATCAAGGATCATAACTTTGTTAACATACCTACAGACAGCAGAGAATCAAAAATATAGAAACGCTGAAAGAAATCTATCGGCTGATACAAGAAAAAAGAACTTCAAAATTGGATTCGAATTAAAAACAACGAACCTATGGTAAAGGGCGATCATTAAAGAAACGTTCATTTCGAACGGTTCATTTACAAACTATCCATCACCGAAGATCAAGAATAAATTTGTTGAATAAGCTCTTTCCGCTGCAAAGCCACTTACCATAAAAATCAAAGTATTTCGCAACTAAAGCCCAGATTATTATTACAAAAATGTAGCGCAGTACACCAGCATAGCGTTCCGGATATTTTAGTACAAATTAGCTTGCATATTTCAAGTGCTTTTAGGGGTGCAATTCCCTTGGTAATCCATCATATATTTTGAAGAGCAGAGAAGCCCTGTGAAGTTTGTAAGCCCATTACTGTACATTCTGATATGGGATGTGTCATCAAGTATTAATCCCAATTGCACAAACATTCCTAGCGAAATATTTGGTCCAGACAATTGTGGGTCGGACAGCCCTGCAGCGTGCGCACGTAGTGTTTGTGAATGTTTGATTTATAGCAGGGCGATATGGGCAGGCCGCTCGGATTGTTACAGTATGTAATCAGCACGAACAATATTATCTGTTCCCAGTCTCTAGGGGCACCTCCATCAAACGCAAGCAGGAATGGTAGTAGCGCTCTTGTTCACAAGATAAAAGACACCTCGCATGGAAAGGGAGTGAGGGCCGGGGCCAAAAATCCCACCCAGCTTGGCCGGAATTTTCGCGAGGATATCGATTTCGATACAGCAGCGTCGCTTGATTAAAGTTAATGGAAAGTTAAGGCTCGGCAAGCGGTGACGTAGGCATCCCCGGGGAAGTTGAGGGACGGCCCCACGGAGGGCGATTTTACCTGACGTCACGACCGAGAGATGGATGCCTACCATCTTCCCTGCGATTTATCCCGCAGCCCGTAATCTCATGTGCAAATCCTCCCAAGATCTTTGTATCCATCTGTCTCTAACATATATCCCTTCCCTGTCCGGGACCGATTCCGTCAAATTTATCACTAAATGTGTTCCTTAACCGCTGCCATTTACCTCACAATAAATCTAAGAGCTGTCAAACTCCTCTCTTTCCAAAGACACGCCATTATACACACTTCTCGACTTAGAAATCAATACAGTTCTTGTTACACAAATTGGTATACCCCTAAGTTCGGCAGGCAGCTCATGCGGGACAAGGTTGGCGCACGGCGCTGATCCTCTACCTCTCAATCAAGTTGCTTTTCATTTGGTCCACAGTGATGTCAAGAGGCTGAGCGCAGCCCGTTCCCAAAACACTAAGGCATTAAAAGTCCCTCGCCACCGGGGATCAAAATCCACTTCCCTCACACTACAGACAGTAAAGTTATAACAGAACTGCTGGGACGGTCTTTAAAGGGGCATATTGAAAAGAATACCGGAAGAAAAAGGGTTTTAGTTACAACCATAACAAAAAACACAACATGATTAATAGCTTCAAGTGCGAGATATTTCTCTAACTCAGTGTCATAAACAGGAGCTTTAAAAAAAGGGAAAGTTAGGTAAATAACTTAAAACAGGATTTTCAAATAGTTTACCTTTGTAACAATCCTTACGGGACCCACATTATTTTAATTAATTAACAGACGTAACTGCGCTCCACTGCGTTTATGTTTTGCCCAATTTCTTCTTCTTGTTTTCCTTTTTAAGTTGTTTAATGTGAGGAACAAAGTAGCACAAAGTTTGGTTTACGCCGACAATAACTACAACACTAATTTTACTATGACTTCTAATTAATAATTCCAAAATATCTACCGTCTTGCCATGCATATTTATTATACTTATTTTCCCCATAAATTATGATATATTTTATGGAGAAAATCCCATAGATTTATATGGAAAGTGTTTTTACAGTGATAGTTATTCCCAGGTATCTATATTTTCAAATTTTTGTTAAAATTACTGTGCTTAAAAATTGTATCACTGATTACACACTGTAAGTGAATGGGATAAAGATACTTGCGTTCAATAGTGTTCGTAGAACGGTGAAATAATATTTAAAACCGTTAATTAAATAATTATAACTTTCATACTTATCAACGCGCTTCTTCATTTAGGGGTATTTCGCTTAAATGGATAAGTGATCTGAAAATAAGGACCTCTGCCAGTATGGTGAAATGAAATAGAATTTAGTATAAATTTCTCTATAATAGATTTAAGTATCAGCATATACTGAGAGGAATGGCTGCGTTTTGAGATAAAAATGATACAATTATACTGTAATATTCCATAAATGTATTTTGACACCACCATGAGCACGTTGTAAATAATTAAATAGCAGTGATTAGTTGCTTGGAATTTCATATAAACAAAATCATTGATTCACTATAGATGTTTTATCTTCTAGTATTTTTAATTACTTTAAGTTTTCATTTCCGCTGAAAAGAACATACTTTTCTGGCCCTTAAGCCTACTCCACAGTTTAAAACTATTGTTTATAAATAATCAAAAAACTGAAGTTATTAGCCATAGACAAATGATTATCATACTGAGTTATAATTTCTACAAAGGAACTTATTACTTACAAATAAATACTGTTTTTAAAGTAAGTACCGTTTTAATATTTTGCCACTACAGCGCTGCAGTCGCTATTTTGAGCATGCGTGATTACTTTCTCCATTAGTTATTAGGAAGCCATACGCAACTGTGAGCGATTGTCACCTTGTATTTTCCTGTTGTTAGAACGTTTCAAAATGTTCAAAACAATTGAACTAACCGCCGACTGTAAAGTTAGATCCGTGATTCGTTTATTGAATGCAAGAAATGTTACGTCAGCAAGCATTCATCGCCAATTGTGTGAAGTTTATAGGGAAACAATACTGAATGACAATGTCCGGTCACACACAGGCAAACAAACTCAAGATCTGATCGCATCATTTGGTTGGAAACAATTTCACTACCCTCCCTACAGTCCGGATTTGGCACCAAGCGATTTTTATCTGTTTCTTCATTTGAACAAATTCCTTGTGGAAAACATTTCAACGACGATGATGTGAAACAAGAAGTGTAGATTTGCCATTCATCACAGGCGGCATCACTCTTTGACGAAGGCATACAAAAACTGGTTTCCCGTTACAAGTGCCTGAATAACGGCGGTGACTATATGGAGAAGTAGTATAAGGTAATGAATGATAATAAAGTATTTGGAAAATAATGTTCTTTTTTTTTAATTATAGGTATATATTGCTTACTTTAAAAACACGCCTCGTCAACGTGTCTTGGAATTTGGCACAAAAATCGCAGTAGAGGTATTTCTCCATATTATAAATGTGATAACGAAAAATGCAATATACCAGGTGAGTCAGCTGCATGTCCGTGTGTATGTCTGTGTATCTGTCTGTGTGTCTGTGAACAGCATAACTCAGAAACGAACAGTCGCATAAACAACAAACTTGGTATTTAGGCCCAGTACCTTCCAGAGAAGCGACACGAAGGTTTTCAAGAAGATCCCCCCACCCCGGACTACCCTTTACATGGAGCACTTTTCCAAAATTTTAATTTCCTCAAAAATGGCTCTAACGACTTTGATTAAAATACCGTATGTTTAAGATATTTTCATGACAAATGAAATGTATATCTCGAACTTTTTGGGAATGTCTACAAAAGTATTCTTCATTGTGAATGACTTTTGCATAACTGGTAAACCATAAGAGATAGACAAAATTTTACTGCACAAAAAATGTAGATCGTCTTAAAATACACAATTTATGTCACATACACTTTTGTTGTTGAGTGAACCCTTTTCGAGATATTGCTTGTTATTCCCTTAAATTTTCCAATACTTATACTTTTTCTCAAATTCGTTATTCATTTTTTTTGTTTTGGATATGCAAAGAGAATGGAATGCGCACATAGCAACCAACGCTTAAAAGATTTGACTATCGCATAAAGTCTACCAATTCCGATTGCACATACAAGAAAATTAGCAATAAGATTAACATCTCGATTAACATGAAGCATATGGAGAATAAGGGTTTGTAAAAATAGTTTGTACAAGAGTAGAGAAAGTCATGTGAGTGTAACACATCAGATCTTTATATTACTGTTCTTTCTCGTTGGCACTGTATTTGGTAATAGTGAAATATTTTAGACATTAGCTGTCACTGTTTGCAACTCCAACCACTCAGCTTTCTGTGCTGATGCTCTCTTGGCCGCTGAACTACCACGGCTGGAAAAACACATGCGCATTAAACACTCTCATTTGATTCATGTGTCCCGGTAAACCTTGAAGTAGATTTCAATTATCCGAAATATAATCTTAAATAGGATATGAAGTTTTGCAAATCTATCCTGCCAATCCGTATAATTTTATCTGATGTTTTCGAAACCGACAACAAAAGATCATTTTTCGGAGAGCGATGTTGATAAAATGAAAAATTAAGTACCTAATAGCTTAACATTATACAAAGTAATGTCTCTTCCTTATTTTTACATTGTTTTCCATGACAGACAATGATAATAAAATATGTAGAATGGTAATGTATCAATATTAACTAATTCAATACACGGATGACAGTAACAAAAAATATGTGATGTGCTATACTCACATGACTATCTCTACTCTTGTAGAAATTATTTTTACAAACCTTATTCTCCATCTACTTCATGTTAATCGAGATATTTGCAGAAACTATATTATTGCTAACTTTCTTGAAGGTGCAAGGGGAATATGGTAGGCTATAAGCAATAGTCAAATCTTTTAAGCGGTGGTTGCTATGTGGAACATCCCATTTTCTTTACATGTCCAAGACATAAAAAAAGAGAAAACGGATAACGAATTCCCATTTGAGATAAGGTATAAGTATTGGAAAATTCAAACAATAACAAGGAATATCTCGAAAATGGTTCAACCGATAAAAAAAATGTATATGACATAAATTGTATGTTTTAACAAGATCTACTTTTTTGTGTATTAAAAGTTGTCTATCTGTTACGGTTTACCAGCTATGTAAAAGTAATTCAGATTGAAGAGGACTTTTGAGAAATTCCCCTAAAATTCATGATAAACATTTCATTTGCCATGAAAGTATGTTAAACATATGATATTTTAATCAAAATCGTTAGAGCCATTTTAGAGAAAATCAAAATTTTCGAAAAATGTACCATGTAAAGGGTAGCCTGGAGTGGGAGGATATTCTTGAAAATGTTCGTGTCCCATCTTTGAAAATACTGAACCTAAATACCAAGTTTGGTATTTAGCCAACTTTTCGTTTTTGAGTTATGCTGTTCACAGACACACACGCAGGCACAAATACGGACCTTTTTCTAAAAATGCATTTTTTTATGCGGGGGCCTCAAAATATGTATTTTCGGTGATATCTCGATATCCATTTTTGGGTGCAATGCAATACTTACCCTACTCACTATACGTAGTAGAGAAAGTAAAAATGTATATGATTCAATAAATTCGTCATTCTTTTGAATTACAAATAACAGAACCTATAAACATGTTGCTTTCAAAATGTTTTTGCAACATTAAATACTAAGCAATATATTTAGATCTCTTGGTTTCGTGCCCCTTTAATTTCCTTTTTAAGAAAGCAATTAAGATGTTATATGGTCTTTTCTCCATGTGCGACCTAATATACGCTACACACTAAGTTTCAACAATTTAACGAAGACGAAACTATAAGCCTGCGACTTTTCTTTATTCTCTCTCTCAACCTCTCGCTCTCTCTCTCTCTCTCTCTCTCTCTCTCTCTCTCTCGGAAACATAGATAATATTTATGCAACCGAACGGTAACTTTTCAAGTAAAGGGTTAAAAGCTCTCATTCTACCCTGTCCTACATCTCAACCGCATTATGAACCCAAAAAGCAGCAGGCACCATGTAAAACTGTCATATCGCACGTTTAATTTCAAAGCTACCAACGGCCACTTCGGAATAAAATATTCAACCGCCACATAGGCACGCACTCTGTACGGAAAATTATGCAACCCGTATGTCCAATTTAACAGCCAGGGCCACCACTTTTATTGGATTTACATACTCAAGTAGGGGGAAAGACGGGGAAAAGAGAACACTGTGGTTCCCACTGACGACGAAATTAAATTGTTATTTTTCTGACAACGGCAGGAGAGATAAAAATACAACTAGGTAGCTCTGGAAACATTGAAAAAATAAAAACCCATATCTGCGGTTTCGCTGTACTGATATAGACTTTGCATTTCCTGCTAAGGCCTATACCTACAGATATGTGCAAAAGATCTTGCAGTTGGACATTTTCAACTGGTATTGAAGTGATATACGATAGGTGTCCCAGAAGTACCCGACCTAACAAAGAAAACAGAAATATTTAGGGAAAAATACATCTTTATTTCTCTACATAGTCTCCTTTCAACTCGATACACTTTTCCCAGCGATGTTCAACAGCTTCGATTTCCTGTTTATAGCCATCAACTGCAAACTCCACCTCTTCATTTTTCGTAAACCTTTTACCACCAAGCCATTTCTTCAACTTTGGAAACAGAAAATAATCAGAGGGGGCTAAGTCTGGTGAATAGGGTGCATGAGGAAGCAATTCGAACTTTAACTCGTTGATAATGGATGTGTGAACTGGTGCATTGTCTTGATGAAACAGAACTTTCTCTTTCGTTAAATGCAGTCGTTTTTGCTTTATTTCACCATTCAAACGCTGTAATAAGTTTGCATAATACTCGATATTGATTGCTTTTCCTTTTTGAAGATAATTAATGAAAACTATCCCACGCACATCGCAAAAAACTAACGCCATGACTTTGCTTGCAGATGTAACTGTCTTTGCATTCTTTGGAACCAATTTTCCCCTTTCAATCTACTGTTTTGACTGTTCCTCCGTCTCTGTGATGAACCCATGTTTCATCCGTGGTTATGAGTCGACGCAAAAACTTGGCTTTATTGCAGCTAAACATCGCCAAACACTCGACCGAAACATCCTCCCGACGCTAGTTTTGTTCCATTGTGAGTAAACGCGGCACCCATCTTGCGCACAGCTTTCTCATGTCTAAATTTTCAGTTAGTATACGATGTACAGCTCTTTTTGAAATGCCTGCCATGTCTACTAGCTCGAGCACTTTCAGCCTTCGGTCATCCAATACCATTTTGTGGATTTTCTTCAGAATTTCTGGCGTGGTCACCTCATTTGGTCCACCACTGCGATGTTCATCTTGGCAGCTCGTATGACCTCGCTTAAACTCTGCCACCCTATATTTTACTGTTGTAAACGAAGGAGCAGACTCCCCCAGAGTATAATATAGCTCAGTTTTATTATTAGTTGGACTAAGACCTTTCAAATGAAAGTATTGTAAAACAAAACGATGGCCAGTTTTATCTATATTTACAAATTCGCTGAGAGAGTTCACTATTAATGACTGCCATATAGTTACTAAAGAACGTAGCATCGTCAAACTTCAAACTTAAGCTTTATAAGGATGGTACGTTCTACCATAGTCTTTTGTTTGAAACAACAATCCCTATATATGTCAGGACGGGTACTTCCGGGATTGCCCTAGTAGTTCCTCCGTCATTCAAACTTCGAAAACACGGTGACACAATAGCTCCCATCCCTAAAACGTCATCATATGGTGTAGCGCACGTTCATCTTATTTAGCTCCAATCACAGCAAACTCACCATGTTTCTTCTTAATCTAGCGACATTGGTTCAATGATTAGGTAACTGATATTTCGCGAGCTAAAGACGCAAAAGGGTTGAACGTGATAAAACTTTAAGCAATTGTAGCAGCGTTCTTCTTCTTAAGAAGAACGTTTCTTAATGTTTTGGTTTGTTGCTTTTTCCATTGCATCCAGTGTCTACCCAATCAGTCCAGTCACAGTTCCTTTACCTACATTATTTCTATAACTATGTCCTATTCTCCGGACTTTTATCATGCAATTTTTCGTTTATCTGAATCCTCTGTTGACTACGCTGATTCTTGGTCGATTCAAACATTCTTCTCAAGTTAAAGCTTCCAAAAGCTCGGTGCTTTTGATTGTAGGTATTTTAAAGAGGAAACATCCCCGTTGTGGCTAGGGGAGAATGAATGTTTTAAGTAGCTATGCCAATAAACCAATGTTATCTTAAATGCCATGCCTTTTATTATAAACGAAAAACACTTATATAGTACGTCCGACTGAAAATTATATTTCCCTACTTAAAAGAATTTATAATCCAAAGAGAAAAAAAAACAGAATGCACAGGAAGAGATTCTTTTTATAGCTTTAGAGTGAACAATATCTTCTTCTTTTTTCATCAAAACGTTATAGATGTTCTGCTTGTTAAACCCCCTGTTCGAATTGCAAACGAATTAATCTGCGGTGATTCCACTTCAACACTTACCATAAATCTTGTCTTCTGAGGTCTCCACAGGATGTTTACAGAGCAATTTTAAACAAAATAGGAACTTCGTGAACTTTACCGTAAAATGTCTTCTATGTTGTTTGTTCAGGAAGGAGCGTTTCTCAGCCAACGGTGAACATGGACAAAACACCAATAAGGTGCATGTGGTAGCTGCGTGATTTATGTTTGACGACAGACATTCCAGATTGAGTACAGCACCTTCACGAAGCAATGGGCGCCAATTTAGTGTTGTGCTTTCCATTCTCAGTACCGCCATAACATGTTTCTGTCTGGGAGGTCTAGAACGATGCACATTGAGCCCTTTGCAGTCTTTAAAGCTATGCAATAGGAATTAGGGTCATAGCGAAAGGAACTGTGTAAATAAGGCAAGAAGTAACAACTGTCTATCCGCACTCACCCATATAAGGGTTGAAAACATACGTACAATTTTCTCACCAGCTCCTGACACTTGTGCAGGGTGCGATTGGCAGGAACAGAAGGAAATCTGTGGAAGCATCTCTCACCGCTAATTTAAAACTGTGAAAACGTCTAGCCACCTTTAATTCCGCTGTCATTGAATTCTTCACTGGGTCATCGTTTGGGGGACAGATTGGGTCGTATGACCCCATTTAGTAGATAAACCAAGGCACCACTTAATCCTTGGGACGAGGCCAGAGTGGCGGTTATGCCCTGCCATCCTTTGTGGTCCAATTAAACGTCCTTTCCGTTTCTCCTGGTGTTTTAGTACTTGGAAATATCGGTGTCAACTCATATGTTTTAATATCCCATATAACATTTCAGTTCTACACAGACGATGATGATTAATGAGTGCTGAAAAGAGTCAAGGATCCAAAGAGGTGAAAGCTACCCGGCAACCTGAGCATATCACCTCTCACTACTTTTTTTTTCTGCTCATGAGCTCCATATGGACGGAGACGGAGAATACAGAAGCTGTGGGACATTTTTTGGCCATGCAAGATACATTGTCCTTTAAAATTCACATGATCCGTACATTCATTGTGCTCATTGGAAAGTACATTAGCTTTTATTTCTGGGGTTGGATAAAAACTCTCATGACTTTATATTACAGGATAAATCCTGGTCAAAACCAAGTGGTATTCTACGCCTCGGCTACTAAGAGTACCCTAGTCCTAACCGGCGGCGTCTGTGCTTCAATTCCGCTGTGTAAACTTTCTTATAGAGGATGCCATCCCTAAACTAAGATGACAGGATGTTGCGAAAACACGCTGCTGTTGACAAGCCTGATTAATGTTTCGAAATTAATTATTTTAATCATCTTAGCCTCCCTGCAGGAAGGATCTTAAGTTGTTAGACCTAGGAATTGAGGCGGCCATATATCAACACTAATAATTCTGTCTTTAATCAGCAATAGTAACGGATTTGCGTGTTGACTAAGCAAACAAAGAGTGTGTCAACTAAAGCTTGGTTCACTGATGAAAGAAACCACTAGCAATAAAGTATCTGCATTGTAACTGTAAATAATGGGTCCTTGTAAAATCGCAAGGTTGGAATTTAAACAATGGCATTACTTCAGGCACACGGAACACCGAGACCTCCACTTGTTCTATTAGTTCAGGGAGATATTTTGTTAAACAACGTTCAAGAGGTTCGCCAATTAGTGGTTCTTTTGTTAAAACTGAATGTTTTCTCGTGTTGCCATTGGACTCTCAGATGCAAATTTGTGCGGTTCTAAGGACAGGTAAATCCTTAATAATATATCAATAAATTTCGCAGGCACATTTTATGCTACAGTATACACTACACTGGATGTCCCAACAGTGTGACGGGTGAGTGTGTGCTGGCGTGAAGAGGCAGAGAATAGCCCTGGTTCCGGCGCGCATGGTAAACAAGATACAGAAAACCGCGTATGAGGCAGTATTTTTAATACTTGAATAATTTCAATTAAATTATATAATATCTAAATTCAATAACAGCCCGCCTTGAAGCAATATGTATGTAATAATTAAAAAAAATGTATGTAACAGTCATTGCAAATGCTTATATTATTGTAAACATGTTCAATAATGTTATGTGAATACATTATGTAATTTAATAATGTAAGAGCTGTGAGAATAATAAGTTTAAAGTTGCTAACAATGAGGTAACATTGAGGCCATAATGTTACTAGTCATGATTGGAGCCACGATAATGTAAATGTTGTGAGTTTAAAATTAGCCAATCAACAGCCAGAAAAAGCTTTAATTAAATGCAGGTATTCTATTGGACTAGGATTAGCCAATCAGAGACTTTAAATACAGATGCTTACGGGTTTTGACGGTTGAAATATGTTCAGTTGCCTGCAGACCTTGGTAGTGACCGGATGCAAGATGTGTTCTCTAAAGAAATATTACGTATTCATGTGAGACGAAAATTAAATATACGTGTTAACAAAGTGCAAGTATTAAATTAAAGATTCTCATAGTTTTTGATATCAGTGTAGTGCTATTTAATTTGTGTCAAGGATTAATACAAAAAGAAGTGAATTTAAACTTAAAATCTGTGTAAGCCTACATTCTTGTCGCACCACGCCCTGTCTAAGAGATACGGGACTCTAAAACAATACTGACGCAGCCGAGGCAAAAACAAACATAAATAATATCTATAGAACCTGCTTAATAACAAAGTTAATATAATATTTTTAAGCTTGGAGCGTAACAACAAAAAAACATCTTCAAATCAGCTTCTCATACGTAGTAGCATATTACGTAACAAACATTCCACTTCAAATCAACGTCCATACGTGGAGCTAAATAAACAACTCCAACGTAAAGACAAATAACTTCTTCAAGTTTGGCTTCCCAAGCGTGTGGCTAACAACAACAGTAACATAGACAACATAACTACTTCAAGTTGGCTCCCATACGTGGGGCAGTAAAATAACTTCTTCACGTGAATGGCCAAGTGTTGTAGATAAAGTAGCCTAGATGAATTATTTTTGCTGAAATGTGTAAAGAACGCTTAACAATACTACCGACATAGATAGAACAAACTACTCATTCCTGGTACATCCCAGAGATGTAGTACTGTCGTTACCCTTTTCATTACCTGCCGGGTAATTCCTTAGTGGGAAATAAAACGAAAACCAGTTCTAATGAAAATTTCCGCGCCATCCTGCAGGAAGTACGAGAGTTATTATTACACAAAACTGTCACAGAGCTCGACTGCGAACATGACTGCATTTTAAATAGGCGCTGACACACAGAGGAACTCGTCGTGGCACTTTACTGCACGAGAGGGGGTACTTTTTGTCGCGCACAGTTGGCAACATCCCACTCCAGTCAGACGCTGCCCCGAGCGCTCGTTATAACAGAGTTTAAGAGCCGGGAATGCACAAAGCAAGATGCGCAAAGTTTTGCAAGAGATGTAACCGGATGTAGCCGTTATTCTGAATCTAGCTGTTACATAAGGGCTATTCCACTTTGGCGAACACACAAATATACATTCTTCTTCGTGAAGAAGACGGCAAGCTAAGAAAGAGGAATTCTGCTTTTTGTCAATCCATTTAGTCACAATGTATTTAAAATAGTGAATGATATAAACAATGTTTTATATCTTTCACAGATGCATTGCAACAAAATGAAGTAAACATTAAATTCCCCTCATACGTTTTTATGAAGGCGGTGCCGTGGCCGAGTGGTTAGACCCCACCAAAGTTGGATCTCAGAGACCCGCATGTAAAATTTGTGGTGAATGAAACGGCGTCTAGGCGGGTTTTCTCCGGGTTCTCCGATTTCCCCCACCGTTCATTCCACCAGTTGCTCCATCATCACCTTTCCTTTCATCCATTTCGCCTTGATTTCATATCATCTTCTTCCCCCACTCTCATACCTGGCTATGGGTGCGATCCTCGGTTCCGGGTTTTTCATTCTCTGATTCAATTTCCGTCTGCTCCTATACCGATTTCTGATCCTAGGCACGGTTGGAAGTCCTAGGCGCTGTGAGCCCTATATACGAGGAACGTAAGCCCACTATGTGTGAAACCCTATTGTATATACAGAGAGAGCCAAAAAACTACGAAAGATGCTGAAACTGGCCAACATCATTGTCTATACATTTTTGGCACCTCTTTAGGAAACTATCCATCACTCGCCGAGTTCACGTGAGAAATGTTGCCAGTTTCCAGGCGGATATTTTGTTTTAATTCTTCCAGGGTGTGTGGGTTTGTCTTGCACACTTTGTTTTAAGTTACCCCAGAGATAAAAGTCGCAGGGGGTTATGTCGGGGGACCGAGGGGGCCATAAATCCCTACTAATAATTCTGTCCTCAAACACACATACAT
Organism: Deroplatys truncata; assembly: GCA_030765065.1. Classification (NCBI taxonomy): domain Eukaryota; kingdom Metazoa; phylum Arthropoda; class Insecta; order Mantodea; family Mantidae; genus Deroplatys; species Deroplatys truncata. Next base: position 209,486,252 of record CM060978.1, on the reverse strand, counting down.
AAAGTTGTTAAGTAAAGCCTTTAAAAGTAGTTTTAAAAATGTTGTATGGTTTCATCCACACCTTTATATGATAGCGGCAGACGGCAACGAGCGCCGAGGACGCGGACAGGAAAAACACCGCGCAGCTGGTTCCTAGTCTAATGGCTCTCCCTGTGTTATAGTTTAACGTCGCTTAACCGGGTAGGTCATATTGGACGATGAATGAATAAAATGGGTGAAATGATGCACAAATGAGCCCAGTATTCAAAGAGCTTAAAGTTACCCTACATTCACATTTTAGGATAAGCGAACACCACGAAGAAATACCTTATCCGGGTAACTCACAGCAACCGAGATTTGAACTCGTAAACTCTTGTAAGTGAGCCAGACACGCTACTACCACCACCACCATCGCTACCGCTGCTACTACTACACTACTACACCTCCTCCTCCTCCTCCTCCATGGAGGTGGGCTGAGAAACATTGTGTACGAATATAAAAGTAAAATTATTGAAGAATGTGACACGAGAATTTGATTTTCACATACTAACCACCAAATAAGAAAAACAGTTTAGTATATTTTGTACCTAACACACAGTCAACTCTACCGAAGAGGATAGGTGCTTCAGTCAGTGTACCTCAGTCATACCTGGTTGACAAAGTTGCAAATCAAAATTATGTGCTCAAATCCCCATAAATGCAACATTGTGTAGCTCGTTTTATTGGTTATGGTTAATTCAGCATTGTTTCCTGGTATGTCATCAAGCTCAGGCAAAAAATATCTCCGACCTTACCCGTGGAAACATTTAACGGTCAATTTCTGTTCCTTCTAACTATAAAATACAGTCATTCCACAAATAATGATCTAAAGAGATTTACCAATATAGAAAGTTAAAGAACAATGTCGATACTATTGACTAAATGATTGCACAGGCTGTTCGGAAATTCTCATTACAGACTCTGGAGCTGTAGAGGGAACGAATAGAAAATGCTTTGAACAGGAACCCATGACCGGATGCGTAACATCCAGTAGGTACAATCTCCTCTGCATGTGAGAAAGCGAAATCAATTTGATTAGTAGTGTTGTAGTTGTGTATGAAATTCATTAAGTTCCTGAAATATCCTGGGAGAAAGTAGATTAGTAGTGTGTGAAATGCATTAAGTTGCTGAGAATATCCTAGTAAAAAATCTGTGTTACACTCACATGACTTTCTCTACTCTTGTACAAACTATTTTTACAAACGCTTATTCTCCATATGCTTCATTTTAACGAGATATCGAGATGTCAATCTTATTGCTAAGTTTCTTGTAGATGCAAGGGGAATATGGTAGGTTATAAGCGATAGTCAAATCTTTTAAGCGCTGGTTGCTATGTGGCGCATTCCATTCTCTTTGCATGTCCAGGACAAAAAAAAATATCTGATGTGTTACACTCACATGACTTTCTCTACTCTTGCAGAAACTAATTTTACAAAAGCTTATTCTCCATCTACTTCATGTTAATCGAGATAAACATTTGCAGACTCTATCTTATTGCTAATTTTCTTGTAGATGTAAGGGGAATATATATTTACAAGGGCAATATAGAAATACAGTAGCCTTTAAGCACATACACATCTCTTAATAGCTGGTTGCTAGGCGCAGCACCATTCCCTTTGCCACAAATTAATACTCTTCGCATATCCAGGACAAAAAAAAATGATAAACGAATTCCCATTTGAGAAAATAAGTATTGAAAAATTTAAGAGAATAACAAGCAATATCTCGAAAATGGTTCACACAACAAAATAAATGTATATGATATAAATTGTGTATTTTAACGCGATCTACATTTTTTGTGTAGTAAAACTTTGTCTATCTCTTATGGTTTACCAGTTATGCAAAAGTCGTTCACAATGAATACTTTTCGCGACATTCCCAGAAAATTCAACATATACATTTTATTTGTCATGAAAATATCTTAAACATATGATATTTTAATCAAAATCGTTAGAGCGTTTTTGAGAAAATAAAAATTTTCGAAAAATGTTCCATGTAAAGGGTATCCTTGGGTGGGAGAATTCAGGGGGTCTCAAAACATGTATTTCCGGTGAAATCTCGGTATCGAATTTTTGGGTGGAATACAATACTTCCCCTACTTACTATACGTAGTAGAAAAAGTAAAAATGAATAACGAATTTGAGAAAAAGTATAAGTATTGAAAAATTTAAGGGAACAACAAGCAATATGTCGAAAATGGTTCACTCAACAAAAAAATGTATATGACATAAATTGTGTATTTTAACGCGATTTACATTTTTTGTGTAGTAAAATTTTGTCTATCTCTTATGGTTTACCGGTTATGCAAAAGTCGTTCACAATGAACAATACTTTTGGAGACATTCCCAGAAAATTCGAGATATACATTTCGTGTGTCATGAAAATATCTTAAACATATGATATTTTAATCAGAATCGTTAGAGCCATTTTTGAGAAAATTAAAATTTTCGAAAAATGTTCCATGTAAAGGGTAATCTGGGGTGGGTGGATTGTCTTCAAAACCTTCGTGTCGCATCTCTGGAAGATACCGAACCTAAATTCCATGTTTGGTGTTTATCCGACTGTTCGTTTCTGAGTTATGCTGTTCTCAGACACACAGACACACACACACAGACACACCCACGAACATGTTTCTAAAAATGCTTTTTTTGGATTCAGGGGTCTCAAAACATGTATTTACGGTGAAATCTCGGTATTGAATTTTTGGGTAGAATACAATACTTCCCCTACTTACTATACGTAGTGGAGAAAGTACTTAAAAGTAGATGAAGTACTTAATTTTGTGTCATTAACGATTTCCTTTCCTATGTACACGGTTTTCCACTGATTTATAGCTTTTTCTTCCCTTAATGCAACATAATGTGGCAACCACCAACTTTCTTTGACTTATTGTGCCAGAATCACATTCTAAAACACTCAGTTATATTAGATTGTGCACAATTGCATACGGTCCGCGAGAAAATGTATCTTTCTAAAAATAGACTTTATCATCTTCTTCTTGTTCTTCCAGCCATGGTTTAGGTCGAAGCCATCGTTTCTTGGGTCGTCCAATTGATCGTTGTCCTGGATTTGTAGCTGAATGTTTGTATAGGAGTTCATTCTTCTGGCATTCTTTGTGTCTTGTCCATATCTGACTGTGTCTTTCATTAAGTCTAAGATGGATTATACACCTAATTATTTTTTAATATCCTTCATTTATCCCATGGAGTTAAATCCTGTGATCCTGGATTATCACGACATATCTGTCTATGCCCAAGCCATCAGCTAAGATTTTAGCGAACGCCAAGTTCCAAATATGGTAGAGCGCTATAGGGTTGAAATTGTCGATGAATGTTACACGTATTGTATTTCAAGTAACTTAAATTTAAACAAAAGAATTGAAATTGTTTTACCCCAGCGTTTGAAATTTTATTTATAATTCATATATTATTATAATTATTATTGTCATTATTATTAATGTATAGATATAGGTTATACAATGGAGAGGTACACCTTGCACACTGTGACCTGCACAGATCTACTATCCCCCGAGGTGAAGGAACCACAGGAGGCTACAAGCTGTAGATAGACAGGTCACAGAGACGCGTGCAAGTTCCTAACATTTCCAAGCTCGCAAACCCATCCCACTGCTGCAGCCGCCGAGAGAGGACGATGTGGGACCCACCAATCAAGCAGCCCTCCGGTGTCCACGAGGAGTACTCTTTCCATTGAGCATGCATCTGCTCCAGCTGTCCGGCACCGCCATGCGCCACGAAATCTAGAAGCACGTGTTGTTGTTGAACGAAGATCTACCATAGAGCCATAGCCCAGCCCCCCTCCAGAACCCAGGGCTAGCGTCAGCCGAGTGGCTCTCCAACCGTGGGTGTTTCCCATGAGGCCAATACCTTGAGTCTAAAAAGGTCCCCCTTCGCTTACGCGATGATGGATGTGGATACGCCACTTACGCGCGTCATCCCGAAACGGGGTGACTACCCTTAACCACGGTGGGGACAACGGCAATCTAGCATGCCGTCTACCAACTCTCACTCATGGTTGGTGCCGGAGAACATCGGGGGTCTCACAACTCCGCCTGGGCGGATAAACCAGCCAGGCGTACCCAATCTCCCATGGGTATCGGGAACCATTGCCCCGCCGAGTACAGCCCAATTCGAAGAGCTCCCCATCGGGAGGGGCTCGAATGTTTGGCCCAGCGTTCTTCTAGTAACGTCAGAAGATCACGAGTGCTCAGGGTCCGCAACGCGTGCACCACGGCACCTGAAGCGGACGGAAACCCCCCCTTACGAGAAATTTAGAAGCACACCTGAACGATGAAAAGGACGGGGAACGAAAGAGAAATGATGGAAAGGCAATCGTGGTAAAGAAAAAACCACCCCAACATTCGCTTGCCAACCCGGGGAAACCACGAAAAACCCATGGGTCAGAGTGAGCCGTCGCCGGGAAAAAAAACCCAAGAACTCCCGTATGCGAGTCGCACACGTTACCGCGGCGCCACCTCGCTCGATTATTATTACTTCTAAAGTAATGCATTCTTACTGAATTCCAAGTGGGAAGGTAAAGGAAACGCCCAGAAGGTCCTCCTTTGTCTATCCAAAGTCAGGCAAGCCGACAAGAGCTGTGAGATAACCTCACGAATGGAAGAGCCGTCCGCAACTTTGTGAATGAAACGTATAATACTACTGCTGGTGTCAATGTTCGCGGATTTGTAAGTAGGCACCACTTCTAGCGTGTTTACAAGCTCCGCCTTGCTTGTTATCCGTCTCACTTGCTCCTTCCTTCACTAGTTGTGTCTTAGCTCTGTGGTGAAGTGCACACGGACGGTAAAAAGCGCACGTAAAGAGCACAGTCGTTTGAAACGAAAACGCAACTTGTCCGCTAGCTAATTCAACAATAGTAATAACAGGAAAATGTTAAGCACCTCCAAAACGGATGCTGCAGAAAGTTTAAAGCATCCTTATCTGGATTACGGTACTATACTATGTTGATAATTGAAGATGAGATTTCCCAGCCACTCTATAGGTATTTTAATGATACCTTGCATAACTGCTATTGATAAAGGCATTAGCAACACTCCCCCCCCCCGCCGTCTCATAAATTTTAAACACGCTTAATAAAATACCGCCTCTCATCGCCCAGCAGACAAGCTCTTTTTACTTTCTTTACTACGTACTCACAGTAGGTAGAGGAAGTGTAGCATTCCACATTCGGGAGGTCCCGGGTTCGAACCCCTTCGACCGTCCACTCTGACCCATGGGTTTTTTTTCTTGAACATTCGCCATGCGAATGCTGGAGTGGTTTCTTTCATTCCTTGAATTTCCTGTCCCTCCATTTCATTCATCCTTCACCCTGTTTTTCTGCTTCAGGATTGGAAGTGTCGGCAATTGTGTTTCGGTGCAGCATGACAGGGAAAAAGGATGATCTCTGTGAACTATCCCCGTCCCTCAGCTGGTTGGCGGGGTATAAGGACCGCCCTTTGGGGGGGGGTTGGACCCTGTGTGGGGGTTGAGTCCCCGTTCTGCCTGTCCGACAGCCGGGACGTCTCAATCTGGAAACCGTAGTGTCCTTGTCATTGCTGTGCTGTCACTCCTGGTTGCGGCCACCCGGTGTCTCCCTTCACCTCATCCCTCGCTCCCGTGGACGAACCTCGTGTGGCGTCGGTACAATGTCCTCATTCCTAGATCGATGTCGAGTTCCCTCCGCTTCACAATTCAATCCAATTGTATTCCACCCAAAAATTCGATGTGGAGATTACACAGGTTTTGTGGTCTCTGAAGTAAAAATAAAATTAGAAAAAGATTCGTGTGCGTGTGTGTGTGAACAACATACTCAAAAACGAAAAATCGCATAAATACCGAACTTGACATTTAAGTTCAATATCTTCCAAAGATGTGACAGAACATTTTAAAGGAAACAGCCCTCCTTTACATGGAAATATTTCGATATTTTTAATTTTATAATAAGTGACTTAACGATTTTGATTAAGATACCAAATGTATAGCGATGCGTTTTACAAGATTTCAGTATCGTCTCTCCTGTATGCATTTCTGTAAATGTTTATATCGATTAGCCGAAAGTAGATAGACAAATAGATAAAAAAATTTTAACAATATACTGCAGAAGAGGTATAAAGATAAACGACAGTGGGTAGAGAAATCTATGTGAATATAAAAAATCGCAGTACCCCTGTATCCTAATAGGTTTGTATGTATGCATATGTTTGTGTGTGCGACCGTGTGTGTGTGTTCTTGAAGCTTTATGAAAATTGAATTATAATCCATATTAAACACATTTAGTTATTACATCCCATATTAATACATAGATTTGAAACCTTTTGGTTATAGATTATAGCGTCACGTGATTGTAGCAGAGTGACGTTTGAATCCATCTCTCTGAAGAACAACTTGAAGCATAGATGGCCAAAAGCTCAGAGATGAATTTAAATATTACTCGGCTGCAATCCCATGAAGCTGTTATCATTATTAAAATGCAACTTAACAAATGGCGAATCAAATTAATCAAGAAAATGGAAATTATAATACGACATAAAAACTAACCTGCATTGTTTATACTGATTTTACGAGTAATTCCTCTAGCGTCGTCTAGGCTCGTTGACGTAGCAGCGGTATTAGACAGAAAATAGTTTTAAGTTTTCTTTTAAAATAGTTCTAAAGAAATAAAGTAATGAAAGTGGATCTGTAGAATATAACGCATCAGTGTGCATACAGAGAAACTGTCAATATAGCTAATACTGTGAATTAATCCAAAGAAAATTGGTCTTGGTATTGTTAAATTTAACATTAGCTAGAAAGGTCCGTTTAAGGCCACTTGGAACCAAGATGTAATACACTTACTGGCTTCAAGTGGCCACGCATTGTTCTAACTTTTGCTTATCTGCCTTAGCTGACAAGGGAGGGTTGTAAAACTGACGATGAGAAAGACAACGAAACTTGCAGCTTAAAACGACGAGTCACTGTGTAGAATACTGTTTCGCAAGTTTCCTAAACGTTCTTTGAGTAATGGCTTTTTTCCTCAATCAATTGTGATTATACTATTGTCATCTCAAGATGCACTGATATGAGCTAGCCTGATATACCTTCTAATTTATACTATCGGATGTTGAGTCTTCTTTGTGGTGTTTTTGTGTGCTTAATAATGAAAGTGATTCACATTAGTTGTCTGTATTACCATATTATTAAAACTGAACTTAGTCCTCTGAGAATTAAATGATTTTTTGTGTCACAAACCATTTTTCATACACTACCTATGTACTTCCAGAGTAAATGTTACTTTCGAGTCTTTGCAAAACACCATATTGCAGCATGGTCTCCTTCAATATTTTTTTTCTAAAAGAAGCTGGGACTGTTTTGCTCGCCAGAAAACGTCAAAAACCGAAATGCATTGGTGAGCACGATCAGAGAAGCCGGCGTACTACATTAGATGCGCCACTCAACCCAGCTTCCCATAGCTGTGTCAAACGATTGAGTCACGTAACATTTGACATATATTATAATAATTACTGTAATAGTTATTACAATGGGCATATCATTGCTCTGCGCTGTTAAGTTTCGTTTCCATTCTAGTCAAAAACTCCGTAAACCTCCCTTGTGAGTGAAACAAATATTTACAAAGGCACTATCCACAGAACCGAATGATTTCTCTTCAGCTCCTCATGTCAGCCAATCAGAAATCACTAAATGCCAAATGTATCGTCCATGTTACGCCAAACAATTGCTTATTTACAATGACACGCATCTGAGCTTAATCCCAACTCTCTTATTCCGACTTTCTCTTGAAGCATAGCACTCTTGGGGTTCAGTGATGAGCCACATTACCGCACAGGCCAAGAGAGTCAATTGCAGGCAAATTTGTTCATGCATACCTTCATTACGATGATGCATCGACGATTATTAAGAATGTATGTGCGCGTGTGCGTATGTGAAATGCAAGGAGACCTATTGAGCCTTCCGAACAATTTTCAAATCAACGCACTCATCGCAATCTCAACCAAGACCTGAGACGTTACATGATGTGTTATAAATACAATCAGCGACAAATTCAAGTTTAACTATTTTACCTTGTAAACATTTTCGGAAAAAATAACTCAGCTGCTCTGGATAAAACTCTTATACCTAAAATCTTAGGTTTGTGCAGTTAAGAAACGCATTCTCTATTTTAATGCTTAAGATAATGCATTAGCAAAAATTGAAAGTTACAGTAGATTTCAATTCTTTTACATTAACCAGATGTATACTAAATATAAGGTTTTCGAAAGAAGAAAGCTCAACGATTCTGTTGGTTGGAAAGCATGCTGCGATTGCCTGAGGTTAATCATGTGATGCACGATCCACTAAGTAAACAGAGGATTTTTGCAAGAGACACCGGCGGTCGTCTGCGAGATGTCGGTTAATGGGTAGCCCTGATTCCTACCAGGACCTCAGCTAGAATTTAGTAATACACAATAAAACATTTTACAAAATTGTATCTAATAAAGGCACATATCTGAATTAAAGGATGTAAAATGTAGTGTTACTAAACAATCCTTCATTTAAGCAAGCCTAACCATTATACTTAGTTCCTTAGTGAGTGCTTCATTTATAATAGCTTATTTAACTTGTTATTCACAGCTAGTTCCAGGGACGAACTCGAATCCAGGTCGTCACAAATGTATCTAACATATATTCTGGCAAAGTAACAAAAAAAAAACAAGGAACTTATAGTTTGTACGTTAAAGTAGCAAACTGGCAACTTAAGCCTACGATCGTGTTCAGACGCGGACGGTTTAAGTCAATTTAGCAAACCTGGAGCCGACTAGATGCACATAACCTATAAGTTTAATCTCCATCTCCCTCTCTCTCCCCTCCCCCTCTCTTTCGCCCTTGCTTTTTATCCTTTAACTTCCCTTAACAGAACGAACCATACCGAAAGATGAATGAAGGCCTGAAGTGACTAATTCAGGGAGATAAGCGTTAAAGCTAACATGAACGATGAAGAAATATCTCAATTAGATATCTTGATTCCCTCAAAATTAGAAACCACGTCAGCAGGTTGAGGGGCCTGAAGTTTACCACCACCACAATCGTCCTCCGTGGTCTAGGGGTACCATGCTGGCCTCTAGTATCCCGAGGTCGCGGGAGGGCGATGGATTTTTTTTGGGAGTAAAAATCCTTAGCATGGCTTCCTTTGGAAGGAAAGCAAATCCGGTGGTCCCGTGTCGTAGATTTACGGCACGTAAAAGAACCTCAAGTCTGATAAAGAGGCTTCTGAGCAAAATTACAGGTCTTTCATGCCCAATATAGAATGGGACGCTAAGGAACGCGGTAGTTAAAGAGCGTCCATAAATAAACATAACACAGTGATGCCTAAGCTGGCGGTACTTATAACTGCGTTGAATCAAAAGCAGTGAATACTACTCGGCGACATACGTTTGACCTGCAGCTACTCTCGCTGAAATACCTACTGCTTTGGAATTCAACAGAAAATTAATATAGCATATTTGTATACTCCATAACAAAGAAATGAATCATAAAGCTATACTGCGCTTAATAAATTCTTCGCTACAATAGCAATATTTTTACATTCTACAGATCTGCTTAATAAATTTAATACCCTTGTAATGGAGATATATTGTAATTCAGAGCAACGTATTTCTATTCCGCAAAGACAAATGTGCAATGATTTTAGGAGCGCTTCTAGAACGGCGCAGCAGAAATTTTATGCTGACAAGGGTATGCAAAGAGATGCAGATGTTCAAAATAAATTCATAACCACAATGTTAAATTTAGGACATTTGCATTATTGCCAAGATACCAAGAGAACGACATGCAGGAACATTTTTATTTTATTTGCTTTTTAGTGTACTATAATAGATTTACATGGAGAATTCCATAACTTTTTGAAGAAAAACTAATAATGAATATTATTCAAAATCCTTGTTCTGCACTTACTGAAGCATAATTACTTTAGGTACACAAGAAATAAAAGGAATAGGGTGTGTGTGTGTGTGTGTGTGAGAGAGAGAGAGAGAGAGAGAGAGAGAGAGAGTGAGAGTGAGTGTGTGTGTATGTGTGTGTATTGCAGACTTTGAGATCGCTTTCGAGACTATAAACAGGACGCTTTAACATAGAGATTGAGGAATAAAGGAGTAAGTAATTCATTTATTGAGGGAATACAAAAATTGTACGATGGAAATAAATTTCGTGTTAGATGTGAAAGAAGTAAAACTATTGCTTATATACAGCAACATTAGGTGTGAGGCAAGGATGTAAATATTATAAATGATATTTTAGACAGAATAATAAAAAGCAATAGGTACTGTCCAATTGTAGGGAAGAAAGAGATACCAGGAGTATTATTTGCATAAAATCTTATAGCAGGGAAACAACAGTGATAGGGTTACAGCACACTATCAATGAAACTTTCACATTTTATATGGAGCGGGGAGAAAACATCAGGCGAAAAATTCACTCAGTTTCAGATATTGAACCTCCCGAGTGTAGATTAACATTTTCTGAGAATATGACAGAAATGGACAGAAAAGGAAATGTCCAACATCACTTGTGATAAGGTTTTGCTCATCAACTATCATAATTGTAATAGTAACTGTAACTATGAGAATGTGAAGCGGTTGCAGGGATATTATAACTGTTCCGGCAGGAGTCAAAGCTGTAGCCACCGGCGCGCGAGCAGCCGTAGCGGTAGCCACGTGTGAAAGAAAAGCGCTGTAATACAAAGAGAAAGTAGAATAACCACGTACACGAGGGAAAAGCTTGCAATTGTAACTTCCAGCTAAGCGTCTTAAAAATGTTACAGTATTCTTATATGAGTTTAGAAAAGACCACGGTATAATCATCCATTCAGTTAGGTTCATCCGGTTAGGTTAGGTGTAAATTTGAGTGAAAAACGTATAGCGTTAAGACGTATAACGTGATACCAGAGCTGCTACATGTTATTTTAAAGCGATTTTTCTCATGTGTAGTTTGTTCTACATTTTAGTTTCTAAAAGCTCAAAAAACTCTACTAGCTCCTAAGCTAAGTACATGATTGCCTTCCCTTTATTTTAACGAAAGATTAATTAACACTGCTGCGCTGGTAGTAACACATTATGGTTTTCTTGTTTGGGTGCGTGTAACAATTTTATTAATTATTGTGTTAGCTTTGTTTTCAGTTTATTTTCTCTAGAAGTGCACTATAAAATAATTTTACCAGATAAAGATAAATAAACTAGGATTTTTAAGAATAAAATCCACCAGTTTAATTTATATTGCAATTAGTGAAGAAGAAATTCAACCTTATAGAAACGAATTAAATTAATTAGTCACTACACATACTTATTTGGAAACGAGAAGTATTCTTACATATTTTTCTACATCATATCATTTGTAAAAATGCGGAACATTTATGCTATTTATCCCTCGCCACTGAACACACCTCTATTCACCATTACTCAGCATCATATTTCACTGATTACGAAATTCTCTCCTCACTCAAATCAGAGACTAACAGATTGTGACACCTTTAAATATACATTAAAATATCACTTACTTAAGTTTGTAAAAATTATAATTGCTGTGGATTTCTCTCTCTCTCTCTCTCTCTCTCTCTCTCTTCTATTCTTTCCTTTTGTAAGGAGAAGCAATCGCAATATAACCATTGAGTCGTATTCGTAATTATAATTGTTTTGTATTTTAGAGATACTTACGCAGTAGGGCAGTATTTTTATTACTTTTTCTCTAACTCCCCATATTTTGGGCAAAATATTTGTATTTCAGTTTTGCCTATCGATTTATATAACTTGGCTGTCTAAAAATACCAATAAAATGTGAGAAATACCAAAGAATGAAGGGGGAAAAGAACAAAATGCCTCAATAACGAGTCTCAAAAGACTAAGAACATTTCTAAGCTTTTAAGGACAATAAGGTCGGAAGAGCTCTGTGTCCCTGATCAACGACGGAACTCTTCGGAACAAAAGGTCACGCAAACAATAAAGTAGGGATAGCAGAAGTTGAATATGCAGTAGGTAAAGGATGGGAGCAAAGATTTAATATATTTCTTGAACGGCGTCCGTACGTTGATTGAAAACCTGAATATTAATGAGCCAGTTGTGCATAAATTGCCTCGCAAACAAAGTACTCTCTGGTTTCTAATGCAGCAATCGTTTCCTTTCATATCAACTTCTACATCAGACATTACGCCGCCCAAGCCACCGCCTACGCCGTTGTTTAGACGTCATTTCATGAAAATCACGAAGCAATAACAACAGTCTACAAATCTCGTTATACATCTTTCATATCAGCCAATTATCGGATGAGCACAAATTTTAAGGGGCTATTTATTTGCTTCTTAATTGACTTATATTCTGCCTTGTCTTCTTCTTGATGCTTCATTTTATATCGTTTACGATTGAAATATTGACTTTGTGTTTTCAAGTTTAGTTCTATCCGTTCTACTGCATTTCTTTCGCTATCTTTAAGTTTTGCCTTTTCTGCTAAAATATATACTGCATTCACTGTTCTTTTTCTTTAATCCGTTAATTACCTTCCTTTTGGGCTTACTACTTAAACAAGGCCAACAAAAAAGATCTGTCATGCACTGAAATTTAATTTCATTCTCTAGAAATTAAAACTAATAAGACCTTAAATATAAGCATAGCTTAAATTTCAGGAGGGGGAATACATTCTTTATGTGGCGGAAATATATGGTAGCAGAAGTAGTATTTATTATGATAGCCATACTGGGAAATAACCTCAAAATCATAAGGTTTTAGGACGATTCCTAAATAGCGATTTCAACAACATGTGAAATGTGTTGACATGTCAAAAGTCTAATATGTTGTAGCGGTTCCTCCTTGGTAGGACCCCACTACGTTGATGATGATGGATGTTGTTATGTGCCTGTAGCTCGTCTTGATGCCCGGACTCTTGTGATGTATATTGAGCTTCTCGTAGACTGGATTCTGATGATCGTGTATCTGTATTCTTGTGTGTGTGTGTTAGTATGTTGTAATTATTATTTTATAATTATGCCACGGCTGCTGTAGATTGTTTCGGAGAGGGTTATAAGGGTTAGGTATGAAGAGTGTTAAATGTATTTTACGCACATGTATTCTGTTAATATTTCACTTGTATTTTAGATATAGCACATTTAAATATTCACAATTCACTATTACCTTTATCATGTTAAAATATGTATAACAGGTAGACCATAAATACCTAGTTTTGCGTCTATTTAGAGACGAATTTATACACGGCTTTCCTACTTGAAGACTGACAAGCTTCTGTTAGCGTTCCCTTCAACCGTTTTCTTAGCGTACGTATCAATGTACATGATTACAGGCTTTCATCGTCTTAATTAATGAGTCCAAGATTCGTTACAAGCTTACGTAGATGCTACTGAATTTCTCCTAATTTATATTATTGGTTATATAGCTAACAATGGCCTTTCCCCCCCTCATATATTTTATATGTTATAACGTTATGCACTTATCCTCTACCATATGTACATTATGAATGTGTTTTTTTTAACATCCTCTTAATTATTAAAGCAGAGAAAATACATAACACGTAAAACTTAGAACAAAAAATATTAAAGAAAGAAATTATTAATGTGTTGAAGCTGAGAAGCTGTGAATTAGAGATATTATTTCATTAATGAGTTATAGTATTAGTTTGTCCGTGGCTAGTACTGTATATTACTTCAATGTCAACTTCGTACGTGTGGCGGTTTATATAAACATATTAAAATTTTATGGAACTCTACATAAAAAGCCTTAATTTTTCATCGAATTCAAAAAAATTTGAAATAAATTAATAGATGTTACTTAAACTTTTATACACAAAATTAGTACTTCGCACCTGCAGTGGTTAGTAGGACCTTTCATAACTAAAGACGGAAAAACGGCCGTGGAGATGAAAGGTTTGTATTAATAGAAGCACCCGGTACCGAATACACCTTAAACTAAAAATGACATACTTGAACAGAAGAAAGTGTTTTTCACTTCAGACACTGCGTTTCTACTTTCTCTACCCTTACCTAATAGGCAGAAGTATTTATTGCATTCCAGCCAAAAATTCGATATCCAGATTCCCCAGATATACATGCTTTGAGGTCCTTCGAATACCAGAAAGCATTTTTTAGAAAAAAGGTCCATGTGTGTCTGTCTGTGAGATGCATAACTCAAAACCGAAATGCTGGTTAAATACCAAACTTGGAGTACCTTCCAAAAGTAGAAGGTACTGAACATGCATTTTGTATAACCTGTAAATCATAAGAAACAGGCAAAAGCTTACTACACACAATATACAGAACCCTTTAAAACACATTTCCTGGGCATCAGCCACTTCTGAGATATCCGTCATTATTGGTTTGAATTTTTACAGTGCTGTTGCTATTCCTTGCTGAACGCGATTCATGGAAAGGGGTTGAATGTCAAGACCAACATATAGCCACAGGATTTTGAACAACTGACTCGTTTCGGTTGCCTCTTTTCACCTTGTACCCACAGCGAAATGTGTAATGAAGCTATTTCTGCAAATGTTTATCTCTATTAATCTGAAGAAGACAGAAAAATAAGCTTTCATAAGAATACTTTGTAGATACTACATAAAAATAAATGATAGTAGTCATGCGAATGTAACATATACATTCTTTTTTTAATTTCTCTCTCGCTTTCCAGCTGCTCTGAATGTTAAAATGCGTCGCCTCAGTCTTCAGTAGTGTTTCGCGCTTTTTTAGTATTTTAGGAGTAATATCGGTCTAGCATGAGCCGTGCATGAGGCATCTGCTCTCTGCTCTTGTGTTTTTGGGCTCTAATTAGACCTTTTGATTGGATCTGCTTCTAGATCAGGCACCGCCAGGTACACTACTTCTGAGCAAAGGGCAGCAGGCAGAGCCAAGGATCCGTCCGCCTGGCAACAATAGATGACGTCACAGCTGTGGACAGCTTACCAATGCGGTGGAGTTTCAACGTTCGTGGTGAAGAGATGGTTGAGGCTAGCGGCTGTGCAAAGCCTGAGTGGGAAGATTTATCTTTTTTTTGCAACAAAAGGAGCAAGGTGCAAAATGTTTGATGTGTAGCAAAACATTAAATCAACCGAAGAAGTTTAATTGGAAACGACATTACACGGTGTGTCACTGGAAACACTGTGATTATGCGCAAGATGCTAATATGTATGTATGTTTCAAAGAGATTCAGGAGAATTTTGAATGGTAAAAAATGTTGTTTAGGGAAAAAAAGTTAATTTTATGCGGGCATTAGCAGACAGCGCAAGGTAATTTAAAGACCTTGTAATACCTTTAAAAATAGCCTAACTTGAAAAATGGTTATATTCCCATGTGAGGAAAGCATTGGGACATTATTTTAAGGGAAACAATCAATTTCAAATGTTGGACCGTTTTGGGGTAGGGTCCCCCCTTAAATTCCACTGTTTGTATAATCTGTCCTGAGTTTTGTATTCTGAAATATAATTTTGTTCCTGTTACATGAAGTTTTTATCACCGTTTGTTTTATTCCTTCTGATTAAGTTACTGTAGATGTATATGTTAAAACATAATTATATTAATAAAATGGATAATCAGAAAGAAAAATTTTAATGTACGAGGTACGTCCAGAAAGTAAGTTCCGTTTCAATTTCTCTCCGCTGTAACGCTGCGATCGCAGTTCCGCACATGCACGGTAGACGCTGTGTATCAAGGAGAAGAAACGTGCGCCATTTTGAGATCGCTCTCAGCCACGTACGCTTTGTTGTGCTTGTTTACAATGTCGGTGTTGATTGAAAATCCCGCCGCTTGTGAAATCAGATCTGTGATTTTTTTTTCCTGAATGCTAAGAAAGTGAAACCAATTGAAATTTATCGGCAAATTTGCGAAGTTTACGGACAAAATGCGATGAGTGATTCAATGGTGAGAAGATCGGTCCGACAGTTCAATGAAGGACATAGTGAAGTGCACGATGAAGAACGAAGTGGGCGTCCATCTTTGGTTACAGAAGAACTGGTTCACGCGATTGATGATAAGATCCAGCAAAACCGCAAGTTTACAATTAGTGCTCTCGCTATGGAATTTCCCCAAATCTCACGATCACTAATTCATGAAATTTTTACCGAAAAACTGAAATTTCGTAAACTTTGCTCTCGTTGGGTACCAAAGATTCTTACTGAGCAACACGAAACAAACCGGAAGGGTAGTGCACTTCAGTTTTTGACACGTTATGATGAAGGCGGCGAAGAATTTCTGACAGTCACAGGAGATGAAACTTGGGTTTCTTACCACACCCCTGAAAGTAAGCGGCAATCAATGGAATGGAGGCACACTTCATCCCCAGCAAAGGTTAAGCCGAAACAAATCTTGACACCTCGAAAAATGATGTGCACAGTGTTCTGGGACTGGAAAGGTATCTTACACATTGATTTCTAACCGCGTGGTCAAACAATCAAAGCAGATGTTTATTGCGAGACACTTAGGAAATTGCGCCGCGCAATATAGAATAAGCGCCGAGGATTGCTGTCAAAAGGTGTTGTTTTTCTTCACGACAACGCACGACCACACACTGCAAATGTGACGCAAAACCTCCTACAGGGATTTGGCTGGGACGTGTTTGACCATCCTCCGTACAGCCCTGACCTCGCTCCTAGTGACTTTCATCTGTATTTACATCTCAAGTCCTTCCTTGGTGGTCAACACTTCAACAATGACGAAGAGCTGAAAGAAAATGTTTCCAACTGGTTGAAGACACAGGCGGCAAACTTCTATGAAGAAGGTATACAAAAACTTAAGCCACGCTATGACAAATGCCTGCAAAATTTCGGTAGTTATGTGGAAAAGTAGTTTAAGGGTTGTAGAATTTTGTGGAATAAATAATTTTTCTGTATCTGTTTTAATTTAATTTTCTGTATCAATTTAATTTTATTACCAAACGGAACTTACTTTCTGGACGTACCTCGTAAGTACAACGCAGAACAAAGTGTGATAAAATATGTTCTGACTAATTGTAACAAATATTGCAATTCCATACATGTACTTTGTAATGCTATAAATGTAGAATATTGTTTCAGTATAGGTATTATTAAATTTTCACGTTACATAATTTGACCTGTGTGTGTGTTTAGCTCCGACATCGATAAAAGACACCACTAACGCAAATCGAGCCGCGTTGAGACTCTCAGCCAACGGCGAGCAAGAGAAGAGCTCCATCGGGCAAACCTGTCGATGTCTGCTCTATACCTTGTTTCAACCTTAAAGGACAGTATGGAGATAAATGGGATATCTCTGTTTTGTGTCTAACATAAACATGTTGCCAATATTAAATTGTTATAAATTTCAGCTTTGAACACGTTATCCTATGCCGAATATTTTTACTTTCTCTACTACGTATAGCAAATATTGCATTTCATCCAAAAATTCGATACCCAGATTTCACCGGAAATACATGTTTTGAGGTGTCATGAATCCAAATAAACCATTTTTGGAAACATGTCCATGTGTGTGTCTGTCAGTCTGTGAACAGCATAAGTCAAAAACGAAAAGTCGGATAAATACCAAACTTGGTATTTGAGTTTAGTATCTTCCAAGGACGCGACACAAAGATTTTCAAGAAAATACTCCCCCCCCAGACTACCATTTACTGGAAAAGTTTTGAATAATTTTATTTTCTCAACAATGGCTCTAACGATTTTGATTAAAATATCATATGTTTAAGATATTTTTATGTCAAATGAAATGTATATCTTGAATTTTCTGTGAATTTCTCCGAAAGTCCTCTTTATTCTGGACGACTTTCGCATAAGCGGTAAACAATAAGACATGGACAAAATTTTACAAACAAAAAATGTGGATCTCTTAAAACACACAATTTGTCATATGCTTGTTTTTCTTTTGTCCTGAACATGCAAAGAGAATGGAATGCTCCACTTAGCTACCAGCTCTTAAAAGATTTGACTAACACTTAAAGCCTACCATATTCCCCTTGCACCTACAAGAAAATTAGCAAGAAGATGATTTTTGCAAATGTTTATCCCAGTAACATGAAGTATATGGAGAATAAGCGTTTGTAAAAATAGTTTGTACAACAGTAGAGAAAGTCACGTGAGTGCAACACACCTGATTTGTCTCTATCAAATTATATCATCTTAGAGCCTTTATAGATTTCTGTGGTTACAAGTTTCGAAATAAAACGATCTTTCCGTAAAAGTTCTATATTTGCTGTTTCTATGCTTATCACGCAGTAACTAATAAGCCAAAAGGTAGAACGCAACAATGTATTTTTCGTGGCTAGAGTAAACTAAAGTGCCGATACCTGTCCAGTTTGAATTCTCTATCTTTTAAGTCGTCCTTCGTGGACTAGTGGTACCGTGCTAGCTTCTAGTTCCCAAGGTCGCGGGTTCAAACCCGGCGATGGATTTTTTCGGGCGTAAAAATTCTTAGCATGGCTTCCTTCGGAAGGGAAGTAAAGTTGGAGGTCCCGTGTCGTAGATTTACGGCACGTAAAAGAACCTCAAGCCAGAGGCTCTGAGCAAAATTACCGTCTTTCACACCCAATATAGGATGGGACGCTAAGGACCACAGCAGTTAAAGAGCGTCCATAAATAAAACTCAATTTAATTTCTATCTTTTAATAAGATGAGCGTTAAATTGTTTAAATTAAATATTTTCGAAAAATTTGATAAATATGCAGCAGAAAAGTCAGCAAGTGAGAAACTTTTTTGTTATTGGGTTTACAAGGGGACCAAGCTGGGGAATAGTTATGGAGGGTTGGATGCAGTTTTTAAAAGAAGTCAGAATCCTGTAACTCCTTGCATTCTTTGTGTATGACAGAGAGGTCATGCATCTATTCAGATAACAGGTGTCAGAAGCGAGGCAGAAAGCAGTACTATAGTTTAACATCAGTTGTATTGAAGTATCTAGGTATATAGCGAATAGTACACTGTGAAGTGCTATGTAAATATTTATTTAATATTTTAAATACATATTTATGCTTATGGAGGGAGAAGATAGGAAGAGCCAAAATGCCGGCAAACTAAGAAGAAACGCAAATTAATAATGAATGTGTTAGATTACTTTTCAAGCAAAATAAGTGTTGGTAAGGCAGTAAAAGAAACAGCTAGGACCACTAGGTCTTCAAAAAAGTAGTGTATAGGATAAAAAAATGAGCTAATGAAAGGACCTCTAAGGGCCCATAAAAAAGCAAGCAAAAAAGAATACGGTAAACAAAAACCCACAGGTTAATTGAATATAATGGCGTGTGGCGCATCGTTCACTCTTTGCTGTTTGAAAACATTCCAACCAGTTGAATGTGATTTTGTTAGGGGTAAACAGTGATGATGCCCAGACGAATTATAGATTTTATAATTTTATATTTTCATATTTCTTTGATAATATGCATATATTTTTATGCCTGTAAAATGGTTTATCGAAGTACTAATAATACAAAACGGAGTCATAAAGTACAGGTGAAAATTACTTTTTTTACAATTGCCTTAAGTGCACATATTTCACTATTTGGTGATGTTATCATTCACCAGATGACATTAAATTGGTAGACCGATCGCAGCTGGGAATCAAAGTTGCGAGCGTATGTAGAGTAGATGTGGCAACAGTGCGCTCCATTTAACCTGTGCTGTCTTTTAAGTGTGAGATGCCTATAAGTGAGTTTTGTCGTTGTTAAGTTGCATATACAACGTTGGCGAGTCGTTTGAAAGTAAAATAACAGAAAGAATGAGTCGAACTGACCGAGTGGGATGGCTCAGGTGGTAACGCCTGTGGTTAACATTTGGGAAGTTCTGGGTTCTAGTCCCCAGGGAACAATTTGACCGAACGTTTTTTCGCGGTTTGCCTAGTCGCTAGGCGAATGCTGGATTGGATAACTTGATTCGCAAATTTTCCTACCATCCCTTTCATCACTATATTTCATTTCTTTCTTCTTCGCCGCCATACCAGGCATTGGTCTGATCACATATCCTGGATATGCTATGATCTGGAGTTTGCTTGTTCCTCGACAGGCTAATGACCCAAGGCGCTGCTTTTAACTCCTTGGGGGTTTAAGTCCCACAATGAAGAGGGTAATCCGTTGAAGAAAAAGAGTCGAACTGATTAAGATAGCTCTTGTTTTGCGATAAATTACTGATAATAGAATTTAGATGCACGAAATTACAGTTTGGAACTTTTTTTGTTTTAAAAATAGAATGTTTAATTATTTAAATTACATTTTTGGTCTGTACTCGGCGACTAAACTACCTGAAGAAGGCATTGCTTCGGTTTTCGATTTCTGTGGATACCTGAGGAGCATGAACAATGACCTGCCTCATGCAGATAAAATATACAACCTGTCATGTTAATGTCTCAGTGTACATACATATCAATAAAAGAGGTGCATGGGGTTGGGTACTGTGGTTTATTGGTTGGCTCAATGCTATATTTTCTGTAATTCTTTAGGAGCAGACGTTTACATTGTGTATATATGAAACTTAGGATTTTGGAAGTCAGTGATTAAGGCTGGGAAGATTCTCAGTTTTAATACAATTATGGGTTTACAAAACATTTATGTAAACATTTCTTGAAGTTTAAAGGCAAAACTGTTGAAGTTCTGAAAGAAGGTGTTTGAAACTGAAATGAGCAATATAACACGCCTCTATAAAACAGATTATAATTTTCGTCATATCTAAAAATTGTAACGAAAAATTGTACGATAACGAATGCATCAGGGAATCCGCTACTGAAAGAAACACGTCACAACATAGAGCAGCAAATTCATCATATGATGCGACACAGCAATTCATTTGAAACCAACAACGATCATGGAGTTCATATTTGCAGTGCGCAATAACTCCTTCGGCGTTGGCAACAATAGTTTCATCTTTGAAGGCATCCAAGTCCGAAATCTTCGCACAGTAGTAATGTTGGCAAACGCTTACGGAATCCACCGCCTCATTATGCATTAAAGTTCCATGTGAGGCACAAACAAACGGCTCGTGCTCTAAATCTGTAATGGCGCTGCAATCGAGGCATTCATGCGAGTCTCCAACGTTACATTCCCTGATGACAATGACTGATATCGGAATGCTAGTCGCTTTAAGGCACGAAATCAGGGACCGCTTCTGCTACAAATCCAGGGGTTCCACGCTTGTGTCTCTTGGAAATATTGCGTTGGGGGATTACAGTTTAGACTTGAGTTATGAAATATGTGTCAAAGCAGTGGGTTACAATTAATCGTAATCCAACACTTTATATAACCATTAGCACACCGCCATAGCTCAGAACAGTGTAATTTCGGAAATGTTTTCGAAACAAAAAGGTGCAATTTATACAACTAGCTTCTCTAATACGTATGGATATTAGTTTACAAAACATTATTAATTAATGGATTCCATTGAAAAATAAGCGTGTATTAACGTTATATAGGAACTTTGAAAACCTTATTTCTATATATTTCAATTCTTTAGTTTTAATACTATCACGCTGAAGGCCCGGAGGTGTGTTTCAACAATAGAAGGCACAACTTCAGGTATGCATTCCTCATATGTAGACAATAAAAAATTCCGTTACAACCGGAAATACTTGGTTTCTGAGTTATGGCCTTCAAAACAGTGATATTCACCGGAACGTATTTCTTACCACAGGTAGTTTTCTTTACAGACGATGTTCAAAGCATCCACCTCCTGCTCGAGTGCAGGCCTCACATAGGCATCTCGTGGCCGCGCGAACACGACCACAAATTCCAGAAGTATTACGTATTTCCTCACAACCTACCACAATCCATTCTGAAAGGATTCCATGTCAGGCACCGGAGATGAATACATCAACGCTTTGAAATGGCCCCACAAGTACAAATCTACAGGGTTAAAATCAGGTGAGCGTGGTGGCCATCTCTACCTATCCATCGATAAGGAAACCTTCGATTCAAGTACGGATCGGTACGACTGAAGTGTCCAGGAGCGCCATCATGCAAGACGAATACTCAGTGGGGTGTTATTCATACACATGAGGTATGGTGTTTTACAAGAAGTTTGTTTACGCCTGCTCATTTAGTGTGTTTACAAGTGCATGAGCTCCAACTATCCGATCAGCAATGATACCGTCCCACATGTTGAGAGTGAACCACACTTGGTGCTGCGATGGGACAATTCCATGTGGGTTTTCATTTGTTCATATATGCTGATTGTGCAAATTTGTAATGGCATCTCATGTAAGCTGTGATTCACCTGTAAAGAATACTAAGGCAGGAAAAGTCCAATTTGGATTTGTATCACACTGCCGCACGAACCACTATCAGAACATCATTCGAGCAGGATAATCCGCTGTTCACGTTGCAAACAATGATACAACTGCTGCTCTCGTAAGTCTTCAGACAGTCGTATGAGGAACTTTCACTTGCAACGATAATCTTCGTGTACGGATAGAAGCATGCCGTGTCCACAGAATCCAGAATCTCGTCCTCTACTTCTGGAGTTGTAGATATTGGCCGTCCCCTCCCCAAACCAGGAGGTGTAAACTTCCCAAGAACGCACAGACGGCAATGGTGACGTTCAAATGTCTTCCGATCTAGACATCTTCGCTGTGGGTACCTCTCTTGGTACAAAAGACGAGCCATCGCAGCATTGCCACCTTACCGCACATAAGTGAATTTCTGCCAGGTACTAATTTGGACACATGTCGCTCACAATCGAACACCAAACACAACACTCAATGTACCCTTCGTCTCGGAATGATCTGCCAGAGTGTCATGTTAATATCTTCTATCATGGCAACTCAACTACCTGGGGGAAGAAAAACGATCCGGTGAATATCACTGTTTTGAAGGCCATAACTCAGACACCAAGCATTTCCGGACATATGACATTGCTTATGAATGTTTTTTTTAATTTAACCGACTAAAATATCTATATTTTAAACAAATACAATTTAATAACTTTTATGCGTTTGCACTGAAAGTAGTATAAACGCGTAAATATTTAAATTTCTGGCATTCGGACATACCAATACACACCACACATTTGGACTTTAGCTTTATATGCATACTAATATTGTAAATGCCCGAGCGGATGGCTCAGGAGTAACGTCTGAGGCCCGTATTCGGAAGGTCGTGGGTTCGATTCCCGTAGCCGACCTTCCTGACCCATAGGTTTTTCGGGGGTTTCTCCGGGTCACCAGGCGAGTGTTGGGAAGGATCATTACATCTCTTGAATTTCGTGTCCCTCCATTTCATCTCCACCTTTCATCTGCTTGGCTTCTTTCCGGGTGGAAGTGTCGGCTGGAGGTCTCGGCGGGGCATAGCAGGGGAAAAGGATAATGTTTTTACATCCAGTGGTTCAAATTTTATGTATTATTAATTTATAGTTACCTATCTTTTGGGATGTTTAAACGGAAACTTTTAGTTATAGTCACCTTACAATGATAATAAATACGTTGCTAGCATAAAGCTATTTGTTTTGTTTCTATCAACTGGACATTACGTTTTCACAATCTGATGAACCAAAATGTATATGATTTTCACAATACAACGCCTGCTCTGAGAGACGATACAAATTGCTAAAAGAAGTACAGCAGATCCCCGGTATTTCGAGGTTCCGTGTAATACGAGCTGTTCTTAAGAAAATTAAAATTTTAAATAAACTAGATTAAAATCCCGTTTTTATACGTGTCCGCATGTACGTTTTACGCACTTCCGAATGTGTTACATTTTCAAATTTCTTTCAATTTTCCATGTACAATACAGGTAAAACTGCCCAACTTAGGGTTTTCGTTCATAATGCACAGAAATAACCTTGGTCTCAGACTACTAATGTATTCCTATTACAGATGGACAGGTACATAGGTTCCGAGGAATGCGCTTGCCCTTCACTAATTGGAACCGCGACATTGCCCTTCCTGACAATCAGTTGTACAGTGCATACCATCGTTATTGTTACCCCTATTGTTGTCTCTACTCAGCGACAGTGGTCATTTAAATATCATTCATTCATTCATTATCTGTTTACCCTCCTCTTATGTTTACCCCCCAGGACTTACAAGCGGGTGCCTGGGGTCAGAGGCCCGTCGAGGAGCAGACACTCATGGATCAGACAGAGCATCCAGGATGGGTGATCAGCCCGATGCCTGGTATGGGATGAAGGAAGTAGATGAAACGAAATGATGCTGAAATGGATGAAAGGAAAGGTGATGATGGAGCAGTTGGTGGAATGAATGGCGGGGGAAACCGGAGAACCCAGAGAAAACCCGCCCAGACGCCGCTTCGTCCACCACAAATCCCACATGCAGGTCCCTGGGATTGAACCCGGTCCGCCTCGGTGGGAGGCGAGCGGTCTAACCACTCGGCCACGGCGCCGCCGTCATTTAAATATCCTTAAGTAAAAATACACATTTTACAACATAGCTGACCGTTGTTGTATGTAGATGGTTGTGTAGTAAGATCTACACTGTAGTGAGCCCACCTGTGTCACGTTGATTTTAAAGTGTTGTACGTATATACATATGTAACTGTGTGTTTCTTAATGTTTTAATTCATAAATTACAATAAGGGGTAGGCGTAAGAGACAATTTGTGCCCTTGAATTTGAAACTGGAGGCTTTGAAAAGACTAGACAAAGAAGAAACATTAAAAAACACCTGCTGCTGAGTATGGAGTCAGTGAAGTGACAGTTGAGATCGGCGTAGAAACAGAGACAAAATTGAGAAGTTTTCATCTAACAAGTGTTCTATTCCGTCATTTGAACGGAAGTCAATGAAGACATCTGAGTATGAATAACGAGTGAAGCTTTGTTCATTTGGTTTACTCAACAAAGACAAAAAAGGAAATTCAATTTCAGGGACTATTCTACAAGAAAAAGCTGTATTTCTTAGGAATGAATTAAAGGAAGGCGAGGACAATTTTACCGCAAGTTCAGGATGGTTGATTACGTGGAAAAAGCGATACGGTATAAGGGAGCTTGAAATTTGCGATGAAAAACTTTCTGCGGATTCTCAAAGCGTTACACAATTTTGTGAGAAATTAAGTGAAATTATACAAGAAAATCTTACTCCTGATCAACTGTATAATTGTGATGAAACAGAAATAAATTATATTTCCGTATAATCCGAGTTTTTTGTAATTCGAGGTAGCCTCAGCTCCAATTAGCTCGAATTACCTCTAGCTCTACTGTATTCAAGAAATATTTCTTCGTACGAAAGTCATGCATTCTTTGATGTAGTCCTTTAACAGGTAAAAAACGATATGTATAACGCCAGATAGTAGAGGTCCGTGATCGTAACTCTCTAGTTTGAAGCAATAAGATTTTTCGTACAATAACAAATACCGAAATGGGTAGTCAAGATTTTAGGCACCTCAGTTGTGAGTTCAACTTTGGTGTAATAGTGCTGTTCAGTTCTTTTAGTAATAAGCTCTGCTCTAGCGTTTATAAAGTTGCGATGGCATTTACCACAAACACGGAACTTTTGCCGAAGCGAAGTTTGACAACGACGCGATTGTACCATATTGGTTCTCGCGAAACATCAGGAGGTTTGAATTGCACAGTAATAAATAACCAATACGGTGTAAGTCATACAGCACGGGCGAATTCACGCAATCAGCAATGTCCTACGTTAAAAGTACGAGTAACAGTGAACTTTAGGATGAGTTCTGCCATGGAATGACTATGATGTTGGCAGAAGTTGCTTTAAAATTTAATAAAAGTTGAAAAGGGAGCCCTTATCCTGCCGCGGTGAAAAATAGTGCCAGGGGTAATAAATGGACGCCGTGGCTCGGGACAGGCTGAATGGATGAACTCTGGCAAAGTTATGCAAACTCTGGAACAGGTACAAGGTATGGGGAAACAGACGTACCGCAAGCTGCTTTAGGGCCATGATAAGGCGTGGCGCTGGCTGTCGGATTTATGTTTGATAAGGCGCCAGCCAGAGAAATGTTATCTACTTTATTGTTTCCTTTTGTTGGTGCTACGACTCTCATTACTGCGTCCGTCAGTTTTTCCGAACGTTTCGCTCCATGAAAACTTGCACAACTTTGATGTCATGAGTACGAATTTCTCTGTAACGAGTTAAATTTCTGGGTTCGTTCTTTACGAGCTCGCTTGATTTTCCACTCTACATATCGATTGCGAGCTCCCTTTGAAATTGCTACATCATCACTTAACGAGCGAAATCAGGGCTCGGTAATCAGAAATACGCTGTAGTACCAAACTAAAATGTGATACGTGCATGAAGCTAAAAGCTGAGAAAGTCGATGCTGAGGTATTGGCATTAACAATGTATACTTCTTGAATTTATGATGTACCTATGCAATTAGATATCACTAACACATTAGTACATGAATAACATTAATATACTCAATCTATAATTTAAACCGTAGATACTGTTTTGGGGCATTATTTACCATAGTTTTAATTTGGATGCTATATTGCGATGGTTCATAGGTTCTTTTGGCTTAATATAAGCTGTATGTGCCAGATGACCATAGCTACGCATTCGCCTTTCTGTACCATTTGTTTCTGTACCATTCGCCTTTCTGTACCAACATTGCTGTTGGTTTAAACGAACGGAAGGTTTTTGCCGTTCTGTAGCCTTAACCCCAAAGTCGCCTTCTTATGCCACTTTTTGTCTCTCTCTGGCTCTAATTTCCCCCATGGGACAAAATATGCAATAAGGTATCTAGCTGGGAACTGAAGAAAACCAGGAGAAGGGAATCAGTTTGGTTTGTTTAGTGTTCCTGAAAAAACTTTAACTTACGCGAAAAGGAAGTTGCAAAACTAGGAATGGGGCGAATGGCGTCGAAGCGTTTGATTGTAAAAAGAGCTTTAAGCATTGGTGTAAGATATTGAAATTAAATGAAAGCAATACATTTAAAGGTTGTTTAAAATTTCAGCAAAGTATGCTAAGTAAGAGCGAGTGATAACATTTACTGCACTTTCAGAATTTAACGGGTTGGGTGATATTTGGGGACTGAGGAAAAATGATAAAAGATTTGGGAAAAGCAAGGGAAAAAATTGAAGATATTGAAATATAGAATTTATTTTCTGGAAGAGAAGAAAAGAGATCATTAGTGCAATATTAATGAAAAACAAACGAGGAAAGAGAAAGAGATAAAGAAAAGTCTGATGCGATACATTTACATGACGTTTTCTACCCTCTATCGTTTACTAGTACGTATACAAATTATACTCACTCAATTTTATTTTTCTATCTAATCCAAATAAACCTTTGTATAAATAGCTACATTACACATTTCGTTATAAATACAAAGAGAACATGCATAGTCAATTGTTTAAGAACTGGACGCTATACGCTGTTTAAAATTTCATACCGTTTCCATGCATTCGCAAGAAGCAACTGAATGTTGAAAGGACTTTAAGACAATGCTCAAGAAATAAACAATTCTAATCTTTAATAATGGATATCTCAGAAGTGGCTTATACAACAAAAAAGTATTTAAAATAAATTGTGTTTAAACAGATCTAGTTTTTTGTATAGTACCTTTTCGTCTGTCGCTTAACGCTAACCAGTCATACAACATTATACAAAATTTCTTCTAAATGAAGGGATTTCACAGAGTATTCCCAGAAAATTCAAGATATACATTTTATTTGTCATGTAAATATCTTTAATATATGGTATTTTAATCAAAATCGTTAGTCATTTTTTAGAGAACAAAAGAATTCCAAAAATCTTCCATTCAAAGGAAAGTATGGGATACAGGGATTTTGTTAAAATTCTTCGTGACACATCTTTGAAAGCTACTGAACTTAAATATAAAATTTGGTGTTGACCCGACTTTTCATTTTTGAGTGATGCTGTTCAAAACACACACAGGTACCTTTTTCTAAAAAGCCTTTTTTTATTCAGGGGGCCTCAAAACATTATTTCCGGTGAAATGTCGATATTGAATTTTTGGATGGAATACAATACTTCCCCAACTTATTATGCGTAGTAGAGTAAGTAAAAAAGCGAATAAAGATAAGAGGAAAGGATAAGGATGAATGTTTTCGGGGATATGAGGATTGAAAAGAAAACAAAGATTTTACACAAGTTCAGTACAACTGAGTGGACGAAAACATCTTACCTACATATATTAGAGACAAATAGTTTAGATTGCCCCTATTGCAGGTTTCCATTTAAAAAAAAATTAAATTGACCCTAAAATAATCATCATAACGTCCTCCAAACAAACACAACTAATGACATTTAGTTTCTTCCATAATATCAAGCAACATTTATTAAAGACATTTTTTTCTATAACGATTAGTTTTGGAGATATTATATAGTCTTAACTTAAATGGTCTATCCGGTATAAAAGGGTATTTATATAAACATATTGATAGTCATACATAACTTAATTTTGAGCGGAGTACAAAACATTAAATATATAGAAGTTACAGTAAATTTGAGAATGAATTAAATTAAGAAAACGACTTTAACTGTGCTAATTCCATAAATTGAGAACTTTTCTACATTCTACAACACGTTATAACATTTTATATGTCGCCTAGATATTCAACAACTTTCTTTGGTTAACAAATCAGTACACTCAAGGAGGAGGTCAGAAATGGTTACATGCCCTCTGCGTTTCGGACAAGTATCCTTAACCTTTTTTTCGTGACTCGGGTTGAACTGAGCATTTTTTTTATTGTTTTTTAAACAGGAATAAAGGTTTAAGGAAAAACAAGAATATATAGGTATTACGAAGGAAGAGGAATAGAAAGGATTTAATGCTGTGGTGGCGCTATTTAATTGGGGCATAATGGTGAAAATGGTGGCTGGTACTGCTGTTTGTGGGTGATTACTAGGAATTGGCGGAGTGCTCCGCAGTGGTGGTTAGGTATCTGCCATGGCCGAAGCCCTGACAGGGATCTATGAACAGTGGTGATGTAACAGGACATGTATACTCCGTACCCGGCCTGTTACCTCCGGGCATTCGGTGTATATCCAGGGAGTTCTGGATAGTGTTGACGTGTGTGGTGAATCCGCAACCTGGTGAGTAGGACTTCTTGCGTTCTTCAGAATAGAGTGCTCTGGACAGCTACACAATGTGTATAGAAAACAACACAGATAACGCTTAGTATGTTGGGCGGGACATTAAAGTGAACATTTTTCAAGAAGGAATCCATGTCTGGAAATACATGGGGTGTCAAAGTTTCATCGGAATGTTATTGATTTGTTAATGTAGTTATGCAACCCTTTCGTCCTCAGCGTAAGGTGGATGGACGAACTGTACCTTAACTTTCCTGCGCGCGCACCACATTCGCCCATAGTCTAAGGTTCGCATCCTAATGGGGTGGTTTGTGCTGTGTACCAGTGCAGTAACGTCTTTGACAGCATTACGACATATACCAGTACACAAATATCGAAATGACTGATATGCTGCTTGCATACGGCAGAGCTGATGGCAACGGCAGAGCTGCAGCACGACTGTAAGCGGAAAGATTTCCCAAAAGACATACTCCACATCATAAGATGTTCGCAGCAATTGTGAGAAGACTAAGAGAAACCGTAAAGTTACAGGCAGATACCAATTTTCCACCATTGTAGAGTGTACGTACAGTAAAACATATGGTTTTGTTTTTACATTTTTACTGTACGTACATTAGTATTGTGTGATATCGAGACCTACGTATGGCAGGCCTTCTGATTACTGATTAATTGTTCTCATTTGTGTTCGGTATCAACTGTCTAAAACGGATGCGGGCCGTCCACGCCCGGTTCGAACATTTAGCTTTGAGGAGGACGTGTTGAGATGTTTCGAATACGACCCGTCCACCAGCACTCGTCAAATGGCGCAAGACGGTGGAGTGTTGTCCCTGAACAACAGCTACATCCATACCACCTGCAGAGAGTCCAGGCATTAGCAGAAGAGAGCTACCCACGAGTACAGTTTGCGCAATGGTATTTACAGCGCTGCATACTCCAGCCGACTTTGGTACTGTTCACCGATGAATGCACGTTCACTCGAGACGGCATTGTGAACTTGCACAACATTCATTGTTAACAAGTGGTTAGAAGTAAACAGAAAGTCCAAAGTTCTGTAACCATTTTCAGTGTGTGTTATTTTGTACTAAAACATCCTTAAGTATGTGGTGCTGAGCAAATAAAAAATAACGAACAGGGTAGTCTGGGGCGGGGAGACTTTCTTAAACACTTTATATTACATCTTAAATACCAAGTTTGGTACATATTTATATTTTGTTTTCAATTATGCTGTTCTTCCCTGCCCTCTCTGCCTGTCTGTCTGTCTCTCTGTCTCTGTCTCTGTCTCTGTCTCTCTCTCTCTCTCTCTCTCTCTCTCTCTAAAAAATGATTATTTGGGTTGAGGTGACTTCACTGTGGCCATTTTTGTAAAATGTACTTTTAATTTCTAGCGCAAATACAAGCTGAGGTTGGAAAGTTAAAACAGATTTGAAAATTAAATGCCACGGCCTAGACCCGAACCATGGATCTTCGGCTTTCCGCACAAATGCTCCGCTGCCAGGCTTTTTATAGAATACACACTTAAGTTCCCTCACTTTATCGAGTTCTGTTGGTGACTTTTGACACTTTGAAATATGATTCACCTCTATACCTTTAATATTTTCCATTTATGATTCTCGTAATCACTTTTCTATTTAAATACCACAGCACTACTTCCAAATTGCTAAACGTTTGACTACATATTGGAAAAATGGAATGTGATACAGAAACACTGAAGTCGGTTTAAAATTCAGCACCCCAAAGACAGTAAATGTAACACAATGCTTTCAAAAGGTTTTATAACTCTTGATTTTGTAACCCTGTGTAATTGACTACACAGTCACGTACGCACCGGTGATCGCTCGTTAGCACGTTTGTCTCTGAACATCAGAGCACTCTAGCTGAGGAAATTGGAGTTGTTCCGAATGTAACAGAAGTAACGTAATTGTTCCCTAGTCATCTATATTTAAATGAGGGCGGGTATTCCTATACTAATTTTCAGCAACCCTCGACCTTGGTAGTCGCTCGCAAAACAGTTCTAATTTCTATGGTTTCAATGGGATGTCGCTGTTGCTAAGTTGTTCAGTTTGTGTGAAGAGCGCTTAAAAATAGGTGGCAGTGAATTGCCGGGCGTCATCTGGTGCACTTTGTATGGCTTCGTATGGCCTAGACTGCGCTCGACACATCCATCACTTCGCAAATAAAAAGCTTCGCTGGCCTGACAAATAAGCGGGCTCCACATTGATCGCAAACTGCCATTCATCAGCGTGATGAGGTGACGGCAACAGACACAGGGCGTCTAAACATTTGGTTGGCTTCAAATACATTCTCCATAAAGAAATTGCAATAAAATTATCCCAGACACAGCTGCCAGTTACATACTTTGGGGATAGGATGTTCAAGAATAAATAAAATAAATACTCTTAACATTCAGTGACGTATAGGTTTGCTTACAGTGTATTCGATATCTTTTTTTAATTTTGATTTTGGTTGTGGCTGGCGTATGTTTAAATTGAATAATTTCCTCGGGGTAATAAAAACCAAAGCAGAATTTGATGGCCACATTTGAAACCTGATACAACATGAGGCAGTATTTTTAACACTTAAATGATATCAGTCTAATTATATAATATAAAATATAATAACAGCCCGCCTTAAAGCAATATGTGTATAATATAATATATAAAATGCATGTAACAGTCATTGTATTAATGTTTATATTATATACATGTAAAATAATGTTATGTGAATGTATTACGTAATTTAATAATGTAGGAGCTGTGAGAATATAGGTCAAAAGTTGCTAACGAGGTAACAATGAGGTAACATTGAGGTAATAATGAATTGGAAAGTTTAATAATGCTACTAGTAATTCTTGGAAACAGTAATGTAATATTTTTAAAAGAATTTATAAATAGCCAATCAACAACAAGAAAGGCTAAAAGTTAAATAAAAGTATTCTATTGGAGTAGGATTAGCCAATCAGAGACTTGAAATAGAAAAATTTACAAATTCAGGCGGTAAAAGTCAGTTGCTAGTAGATAGTGTTCCTAACTGGACGCAGATGCGTCCTCGAGAAGTTTAATACGTATTCAGTGTGAGACGAAAATTCATTACGGCGAGAATATTATAAAGTTTACGAGTTAAAAAGTGCAAGTAATTAATAAATAATCTCACAGCTCTCTATATCAGTGAAGTGTTATTTAATGGTGCGAAGGATTAATAAACGTGAAGTAAAAATTATAATTTGTGTAAGCCTACATTCTTTAGCCGCATCACACCCTGCAAAGAGAAACATGTTTCTACGCAGCCGAGGCAAACATAAATATATATATATATATATATATTTAAAGAAAACATAAAAATACAAAGTTTATTCTTAAACATTGGGGCGAAGGCCACCGGAAAGTAAACTTGGGGAGAAGGCCACCGGAAAGTGAACGTTGGGGCGAAGGCCAACGGAAAGTGAACGTTGGGGCGAAGGCCACCGGAAACTTTTTACCATATGTGGGGCAGC
Organism: Deroplatys truncata; assembly: GCA_030765065.1. Taxonomy (NCBI): domain Eukaryota; kingdom Metazoa; phylum Arthropoda; class Insecta; order Mantodea; family Mantidae; genus Deroplatys; species Deroplatys truncata. The sequence goes on along the minus strand of CM060978.1, from coordinate 209,453,804 downwards.
AATAATACAACTTTTTCACATTGGCTTTCCAAATGTAAAGACCATACAACTCCTCCTAACAATAAAATGTATTTCAAACAATTCTCAGGTTGAACACGATCAAGCGAAGGCCACTTGATATCGCGGTGTGGTTGGGTAGAACAAATCAAGTAGTCGTTCGCGGTTCAACCAATCTAAAACCCTATTCCTCTCCGAGTTTGTTTTTCTAGACAATGTTTAACAGCTAAACTTAGGTGAGCTGTGAGTTTAGTTTTAAAATATACCTTTTAAAGGAACCTATGCGAAGGTACATGACGCCCTTAGAGGACAGTGTTTTTTAAGGCACTTCCTTAAGTCTAAATATTGTAATTCACCATAGATAAGAAGGGTTCTTGCTGTAATATTTATTCTGCACCATAACTCTCAAATTTAACATTAGAGAAGAATGCAAATAAGCTAGGAACGGCCATTTTATTATAACGATTTCAAAAATAACGCGGGCAGAAAGTAACTAGTTATTCAATACAATATACAACAGTAGTGGAGACAATTGCATTCACTGCGTATGGGCAGTCGAGTGCATAAAATCATGCCGATATATCATGCGCACGGTTTATGTTGGTAAGGAAATACTAAACCACTTCTGCCGAGCCCAGCCCTGCTCCCCTTACCTGGTTTTACCACCGCACTTAATGTTTGTCTTATTTGCCGGTTACCCTTCGATCCTGAGGCTGAACCGACATTTGTCCATTGGCTGTAGTTTTGAGTGCCAGATTTTTGACTTCAAACCAATATTAGACGGACTGTTGTGGACAGTCGTGGTGAAGCTTGTTTTCCAGCCCCTCAAAGTGAAATATTTCCGTATCCATCGCCCACCCAGTCCGGACCTTCGTACATATGCCAATGCCTTTGTGTCGGACTTGAATTCAAACCAATAAGAGAGGCTCTACCCCGAGCTGGTGCGGAACACCGATAAGGGGATTCTGCCATTATTAGATAAAGAAATAACACTAAAGGAAACCAGAAGTATCGGCATGTTTCATTGCACTCGAATGTACACAACCTCTAGTAGATTACTTCTAGAACTCGAAGCCATTATAAAATATTGCATTATATTTCTCCTTAAGACAACGAAACAGTAACGTTCATCACACCATCTAGAGATAAAAAAAAGATCAACTAGAAGGTGATTGCAGCACGTATATACAATTCCCTGTAGATCATCATCCTTTATGCTTCAAACCAATTAGTCTCGGCATTAACTTTAAAATACGTACAAGAAAAAATTTACTCGAAAGAAAATACGTATATATAATATCGGTTAACAAACAAGTTACGAAAACGTATTGAACGCACACTTATAATCTGAAATGTCATTCTTAAGGTACAATTATCTTGCGATCATGACCCGCCAAATAATAATCCCGTCTGTTACAGAGAGGCATACATGCATTAATGTAACAGAAATATATTATCAGTTACTCTCTCCAGAAAAAGTGAACTACAAATTAGACTTTAATAATTAAACATTACTTGTGAGCTATTAACGGAAAATACCAACGAAAGTTAAAACCGTTGCACGAATAGCAGTTTGTCACACCCATAACCAGTAAGGTGTGGGTTACAACGCGAATTATCAAAAATTGGCTTAAATGATATCTGGCAAAGGGGTAATGAAAATACACACAGTGCCGTGAGAAAAGTCAAAAGACGACTATGCGATATAAACAGGCAGAAAATAGAATCTGAATGTAGACAAAGATCAACATTGGAGCTACAAAATGAAATAAAAACTAGGTGGGGTAAGGAAACATATATTTTGGAATTAGGTATAAAACAGAGGACTGGAATAGCATGGCTTAGGTTGGAAGGGTGGAAAGCTCGCAAGATTGTTGACGATGCTGGCAGGAGGATTTGTCCATTATGCGGGGAACAAGAAGACTGGACGCATATTTTGGCAGCATGCATGCAGACGGAGGGTATTAGGAAAAAATTATTACCGGAAGTATTTTTGGCTTCCAACAGACGGAGGACAGCATGCTGGGACATGATTCTAAACAGCCAAAACTGGCCAAGCTTGGGCACATACTTAATGGAAGTACGTGTACTATGAGATAAGATGTTTATGTAATTTTTCTTTAAACATATGTGGTGCTTGAGTACTTGTGGGTGACTGTGTGTGTGTGTGTGTGTGTGTGTGTGTGTGTGTGTGTGTGTGTGTTTGAGTGTGTGATTCAGAGTGTTTTTTCAATTTTATATGTATGTATATAGTGCGGTGATTATAAAAAAAAATCTGATGTGTTACACTCACATGACTTTCTCTACTCTTGTACAATCTATTTTTACAAACGCCTATTCTCCATATGCTTCATATTAATCGAGATATCGAGATGTCAATCTTATTTGTAATTTTCTTGTAGATGCAAGGGGAATATGGTAGCTTTTAAGCGATAGTCAAATATTTTATCGCTGGTTGCTATGTGGCGCATTCCATTCTCTTTGCATGTCCAGGATATAAAAAAATCTGATGTGTTACACTCACATGACTTTCTCTACTCTTGTACAAACTATTTTTACAAACGCTTATTCTCCATATGCTTCATTTTAATGGAGATATCAAGATGTCAATCTTATTGATAATTTTCTTGTAGATGCAAGGGGAATATGGTAGGTTTTAAGCAATAGTCAAATATTTTAACGCTGGTTGCTATGTGGCGCATTCCATTCTCTTTGCATATCCAGGACATAAAAAAATGAATAACGAATTTGAGAAAAAGTATAAGTATTGGAAAATTTAAGGGAATAACAAGCAATATCTCGCAAACGGTTCACTCAACAAAAGAAATGTATATGACATAAATTGTGTATTTTAACGCGATCTACATTTTTCGTGTAGTAAAATTTTGTCTATCTCTTATGGTTTACCAGTTATGAAAAAGTCGTTCATAATGAAGAATACTTTTGGAGACATTCCCAGAAAATTCGAGATATACATTTTATTTGTCATGACAATATCTTAAACATATGATATTTTAATCAAAATCGTTAGAGCCGTTTTTGAGAAAATTAAAATTTTCGAAAAATGTTCCATGTAAAGGGTAGTCTGGGGTGGGGGATTTTCTTGAAAACCTTCGTGTCGCATCTCTGAAAGATACTGAACCTAAATACCAAGTTTGGTGTTTATCCGACTCTTCGTTTTTGAGTTATGCTGTTCACAGACACACAGACAGACACACACACGGACATGTTTCCAAAAATGCTTTTTTTTGGATTCAGTGAGTCTCAAAACATGTATTTCCGGTGAAATCTCGGTATCGAAATTTTGGGTGGAATACAATACTTCCCCTACTTACTATACGTAGTAGAGAAAGTAAAAATGAATAACGAAATTGAGAAAAAGTATAAGTATTGGAAAATTTAAGGAAATAACAAGCAATATCTCGAAAACGGTTCACTCAACAAAACAAATGTATATGATATAAGTTGTGTATTTTAACGCGATCTACATTTTTTGTGTAGTAAAATTTTGTCTATCTCTTATGGTTTACCAGTTATGCAAAAGTCGTTCATAATGAAGAATACTTTTGGAGACATTCCCAGAAATTTCGAGATATACATTTCATTTCTCATGACATTATCTTAAACATATGATACTTTCATCAAAATCGTTAGAGCCATTTTTGAGAAAATTAAAATTTTCGAAAAATCTTCCATGTAAAGGGCAATCTGTGGTGGGGGAAGTTTCTTGAAAACCTTCCTTGGAAGATACTGAACCTAAATACCAAGTTTGATGTTTATCCGACTGTTCGTTTCTGAGTTATGCTGTTCACACACACACACACACACACACACACACACACACACACACACACAGAGACACACACGGTCATGCTTCCAAAAATGCTTTTTTTGGATTCAGGGGGTCTCAAAACATGTATTTCCGGTGAAATCTCGGTATCGAATTTTTGGGTGGAATACAATACTTCCCCTACTTACTATACGTAGTAGAGAAAGTAAAAATGTGCCTTAATATATGTAAGGGAAGCGGCAAGAGTGGGGCACTTGAGTGATTTCTTAGCCCTGGCAATGCAGGAAGCTTCTGTTTCATCCAATTCATTGATGACATTTTTAATGTCCTTTAAGTGCTTGGCATAGTAAATGGCAACAGATAGCCAAGTTCCCCAGCGGGTAATTATTGGCTCAGGTGGAAGAGGGATTGCCAGTACTTTCTCTCTGAACAATTGTATACGTGTTGGAGATTTTAAGAAAACCTTGACCAAAGATATCAGGCTGTTCACGTCATCGAAGTGGCTTCTAATCTCCTCTGTAGGTGGTGCAGGCCACGGGTCAAGCATGTAACATGTAACATGGTCGGGTGGAAGGACTGTAGAAAACATCCCCCCTCAGCCTTCAATGTGTAGGCAGCACTGTCACTAACAAAAGAGAAGCGTGGATCTGCAGCAATCCACTTTTTCAATAAATGTGATTTATACATTGCTTCACTATGAAACAATTACATTAAAAAAGTATTGCAACAATCAATCACCACACTTTCTGCCTGTTGTGCTCTCAGTGAACGATTGAAAGCGATCTCGTTACACAGGTTACGCTCCACCTGACCTTCTATCAGCTGCATCAAGGTGTCACCATGTCACATGTGCTGCGTTTAACTGTAGTGATTTGATCTACTGACAGTAAGTGTTGGAAATAATTTTACAATGAGTTTCAATACCATAATTCATTTCCTAAAAGAGAAAACAGCTACTTAAGTTATTTTAAGTGTCAACTCCTCATTTGGGTTTATAATTTCTCTACTACGTATAGTAAGTAGGGGAAGTATTGCATTCCACCCAAAATTCGATACCGAGATTTCACCGGAAATACATGTTTTGAGACCCCCTGAATCCAAAAAGAACGTTTTTGGAAACATGTCTGTGTGTGTGTGTGTGTGTGTGTCTGTGAACAGCATAACTCAGAAACGAACAGTCGAATAAACACCAAACTTGGTATTTAGGTTCAGTATCTTCCAGAGATGCGACACGAAGGTTTTCAAGAAAATGCCCCACCTCAGATTACCTTTACATGGAACATTTTTCGAAAATTTTAATTTTCTCAAAAACGGCTCTAACGATTTTGATTAAAATATCATATGTTTAAGATATTTTCATGACAAATGAAATGTATATCTCGAATTTTCTGGGAATGTCTCCAAAAGTATTCTTCATTGTGAACGACTTTTGCATAACTGGTAAACCATAAGAGATAGACAAAAGTTTACTACACAAAACACGTAGATCGCGTTAAAATACACAATTTATGTCATATACATTTTTTTTGTTGAGTGAACCATATTCCAGATATTGCTTGTTATTCCCTTAAATTTTCCAATACTTATACTTTTTTCAAATTCGTTATTCTTTTTTTTTTTTGTTCTGGTAATGCAAAGAGAATGGAATACTTCACATAGCAACTAGCTCTTAAAATAGTTGACTACACTTAAAGCATACCAATTCCCCTTGCATCTACAAGAAAATTAGCAATAAAATTAACATCTCGATTCTCGATTAACATGAAGCATAAGGGGAATAAGCGTTTGTAAAAATAGTTTGTACAAGAGTAGAAAAAGTCATGTGAGTGTAATACATCAGAGTTTTTTATGTCCTGGACATGCAAAGAGCACTTAAAAGATTTGACTATCGCTTAAAACCTACCATATTCCCCTTGCATCTACAAGAAAATTACCAGTAGGGTTAACATCTCGATTAACGTGAAGCATATGGAGAATAAGCGTTTGTAAAAATAGTTTGTACAAGAGTAGAGAAAGTCATGTGAGTGTAAGACATCAGATTTTTTAGGGTAATGAAATTCACATATTCTGCTCCAGGGAGTGTAAAACGAATAAATATCTTGAAATGAGTTAATTAAATAGCGAGGAAAAATATAGGTTGAAACCTAAAAATCCGGGCCCTAGTTATGAGTTATGACACACATCATTTTCAGTGGTTTATAAACGTCTATGGTAAACGGCCATGCAAGTTTGGAGCAATAGTGTGCAGCTGCAAGCCTAAAAGAAAGACAGATTCTAGCCTTTCATTCTGAAGCTGCATAGTTTAACACGGAGGGAGTTCATAATGGCTTTCAAGCATTGCACTGGAACCCATCGAACGATTGTGCGCCTACCAATGGTATCCAATTAAAAGCTATATGAAAACAGGTAATAATACAAATGTTTCTAAAGCGTTATTTAAACTGAAAATTTCGTTTCGCTGTTTATGATCACCACATTCAGCTTACATTCAAAAAGCTACGAGACTACTATCTTCCTATTTATTTCTTCAGAATAGCCGTTAAAAATATGGCTATGATGTTACTGTTCCTTTGCTGAGGTCAGCTCAACAATAACGCCTCTAGCAGGTACGTTTAACACAAATCTTGTTGCTGTCTCACGTCCAAATGAGAAATGCGAGTCGCAAATATTGAGGTCATAAACCGCAATAACACAACAGTAATTCAATGTAAAATCCTTTCAACTTTAATGGCTAAACCCGGACTGCACAAAAAAAGGAGGGGAGATAAACAATTCGTGTGTGAAACGAAAACCATTGGAAACTTCGATTAAGCTTGGACCGGTTTGTTGTGGCAATTCAAAAGCGATAAGTGTTTAAATGCGCGTTATCTCAATATGTGTCACAAAAGAAGCAGTATATCTACTAGCAAGCTTGACAGCTTTAGGCCCATTTTCACTGTTTAGTCTATCGCGGTGCTATCTGTTATTTCGTTTGTCCTCATTCATGTGACGCCTGTGTCAGGTAGACGCTTTTCACTATCACAACAGCATTGGGGAAAAGTACACTAGTATTCATTACACCGAAGAAAGAAGGAATTTCCATGAGTTATTTCCAATTATCATGCACCCTCTATCAGAATTAACCATAATTTCAGATTCACTAATTATGAATTTCGTTATACAAAGAACAGTTTCCCATTTGTTTAGGAAATTAAGGCTGGAGTTTTCAGTTTTTACAGTTTGAACCAGAAGCTTCAAACTCGTATAACAGACTTGTATCATCATCATGATTACTCTCTGATTACCCTCTGCATTAGTAGGGCTTACACCCAGGATTTACAAGTGGATGCCTGGATCAAACGCCTGTCGGGGAGCAGACAGACTGTGGACCGTAGAAAAGAGCAGCTGGGGTGGGTCATCAGCCGAAGCCTGGTATGGGAGCGAGGAAAGAGATGATATATAAAATAACGGTGAAAGGTATGAAAGGAAAGATGATGACGGAGCAGTCGGTGAAATGAATGGCGGGGGAAACCGGAGAACCCGGAGAAAACCCACCAAAACTCCGTTTTGCTCACCACAAATCCCACATGTGGTTCCCTGGAATCGAACCCGGTGGGAGGCAAGCGGTCTAACCACTCGGCCACGGCACCGCTTGTGTCATCAACATGTGCTGTAATATCAAACTGTATTACTTAAACGGTGAAATAACCAATAGGTATCTGAAGCGATTTCAGGTTAGCTGACCGCTTGATGGAGCGCGTGGGTATGTAGTCCAGTAGGCGCGAGTGAACGGATTCATATCAACTTTCGTCATTGGCTCCCCCAAGATTACAAGCCTATAATTGTTTACAGCTTTTTATACCGTGTAGTAAAAGCGATTCACTTGTTGCAACTTTTATTTTTCTGGCCTAATATTTTATGAGTAGATTATATAAACATGCATCACTATGAACCGTATGGATTTTTAAGCTTTTAAAATCAAAATATTTGTTTTTATACTGCGGATTCTTCTAAATCTAGTTTTTGTTCTCTAACTGCAAAAAAGAATGCACACGAGGTTGAGGAAAACTTGCATGTATTAAACGTTTTAAAGCTACATCTAGAATTTAAAACAATATGTTTTTCTCCCCAGTTTAGCTCCTTTTTGCAAAATCATTTTTCGCTATTTTTTCACACCAAGAAAACTAAAATACAAGTCTCGTATTATTAAATTTTCCATACAGTAACTGCTTTGTGCGGCAAGTTCAATTTCATAATCCAGTTCATAATCACAGAGCTGAGAAGCAAGCGGACCTTCCTGGCACCTGTCATTAAAGGATTTTACGTTTTAAACTACACATCAGTGGGAAGAATATTTGCATAAAGCAACTTCTGTCAGCATGTTTCATGTATGTATATATTTTAGCCCAGAACAAAAACTGAAACCGATATTCATTTAAAATGCGTTAGAATTTGCTTTCTCACAAAGCTTAGCTTCCTGTGTTAACGATAGAAAAATGTTATTTTGCCATTAGCAATAAGATCCAAATGCTATACACTTGCTTTGAGCTATAGTGCTTTAAAGTAGAGGCGCTTTGTCTTTAGAAAAATAAACAATAAATAATATCTTACCCTCGTTTAAGCTTCCAGACATATTATCCAATGAGTTAATCGACTCTTTTTATGAACCTCTTGAAAGTCTGTGATTCACAGAATAAAATATTTACTGATTATGATTTTAGGGCGGAAAGATACCTAGAGACCAGAGATAAGAGTTTTGTAGTGTAACAACTATTTTATGCTCTTTGAAGTTGATACTCTACGGTTCACATTTGTATACATGGAAGGAAGAGATAGGAATACGTACATAAATAATGCACGTTTAACCTTATGAGAAAAACAGATGGATACGAGTTTAATAAGAATCTAGTGAGCGTCTAACTACACGGAATACCATTGCCAGAATCTTAAGCAGTTTTATTAGTGAACAGACAGATACTAAAGTCCTTTCAAATGGAAACTAATTCTTAAAAGCGTCGCCACAACATGGTGGCAGAATGCACGCAGTTAGCCGGTGGAGTCGGATATTAATACACATTTTAACTGAAACAGATTATCTTGTAATTAGAAATGCAATAACTACTTACCTTTATCTTGTATGATGGTGCAATTACAGCTCTAAAGCCACAAAAACACTTGCAGGAAATTTTGCATTAACTATAATAGCTTGTATAGTTACTGTAATTTCTCGTCTTATTTTTCTTTCCTCAGTTATATTTTGACATACTGATTTCGCAAGGTGTCACCTTAATCATGCTTGCAACAGTTCTCTATGTGCTTTAGGCAGGGAAAGTGTAGATATGGTGAACCAGCTGTTATGCCGGGCTATTCTGTAACGTTTTCTTAAACCTTAACAAATTGATAAACCCGCTAACCAACTGATCGGCATTCTGCAACTTCGTAACAAAACAACATTTTGTTAAAAATAAGGATTTGCTTGTTGAACGCACAAACCCCGGACGTTCATACTAACCTGTTGGTTACACAATATATTCGCATAGACGCCGTTATAATGCTGCTGTAAGAGGAAAAGCACGATAGAAGCTTGTCAAACAACATTTATCAAATGCTTATTTATTCGTTTTAGCGAAAAATATAAATGTAACGAATTACGCCTAAGAAAGCAATGTTCCGTGCGATAGGATTGGTAAATGATGCTCCCAACATAACTTTTAAGAGACGAATTTTAACAGGAAAAAAATTTGTTTAATAAAAACTAATAGTTTTGATTTAAAAATTTTAGGTTCAGGTAGTGATAAATCTTGAGTTTTTTGCATGGTTCACGAATTTATTTGTCTTATTTATAGGTTGAGATTAGGAACTGAACACTTTTGAGAGTTGTAGGATAGTACAGCTTCTTAGAATTATTTTAAGATAATTTCCAATCTGCTAAAAGAATTGGCTAGCAAAACAATTAAGCTGAGTTTTATTTATGGACGCTCTTTAACCGCTGTGGTTCTTAGCGTCCCATTCTATATTGGGCTTGAAAGACCGGTAATTTTGTTCAGAGGCCTCTTTATCAGACTTACGTGCCGTAAATCTACGATATGGGACCACCGGCTTTGCTTCCCTTCCCAAGGAAGACATGCTAAGGATTTTTACGCCGGAAAAAAATCCATCGCCCTCCGCCGGTTTTGAACCCGTGACCTCGAGAACTAGAGGCTGGAACGGTTACCACTATGCCACTGAGGACGACAATTGGCTAGCAGAAAGCGGTTTACCAGTTTCTTATAACCATAGAAAATTTAATTTATACTAATGCTGCTGGAAGAACAAAATAGAAGGCTTTCAGCTGAGTTATAACATGATAATACTTAATAAATTTGTGTAAGGAAAATAATCCGAAATAAAATACTTGTAATTGTAACATTTCCCCAGATAAGACAGCTAGAGATATTAACCTTTCTTTTCACTACGACCTTCCACTTAACGAATACCTAAAATAATATGGATATTATCAGATTCCAATAATGATTCAAAGATTAATGCAAGAATATGTCCACAAAACTGAATTAAAATATACATTATAATTTCAGAAAACCCTGCATGGCAACTGGCATCTTTATAAAGCGTAATTCAAAGCCAAAAACCATAAAGACATTAAGCAATAATTGCGGGTGATATGAATTTGTGAAACTTGCATAAACAATATGAAACTGAACTGCTAATTCTTTTGTCTGTCTTTCTAACCTAAAATTAAACTCATTTTACAGTCACTTTTATCGCTTCCCCGTAAAACACTAATTCTTTGGGGTCACAAGAAGATGTAAGTCATGCTATTCTAAGCAATGTGTCCGAATTTTAAAAATCCACATATATTTTATATTTTTCGTGTGATATTTTCACAGCACCCGCTTTATCCCAATCTTGGCAAGTAAAAGTAACAAAAGTGTTCGGTAGTCGGTATTCCGGCGCTGGCGGTAGTGTGAAAACAAAACGCTATCGCAGAGCGCACGAATTTAGTCACTCCAGTACTCTAACAAACCACGAGGAAACAAATATTGCGATAACAAATAAGTTACAAAATGCTAAATATTAGTATATTTGTTAAGAGGGTGTGTCGTGTCTCGTCTCGCACTGCAAAGGATGAACGTCCAACTAAAGGCACTGTATTTTCAACCTGTTGCATTAGCGTATTGGGAAAATATTCCCTGGCAGAAAATATTTATCTTATTTCAATTGCTCGAAGCAGAATGTTCTTTATTCAAGAACACTTGAAACTAACAAATGGTTTTCAAAATTCCAAATATGATGTACAATATGCAGTAGTGTTGAGCGAGGTCTTCCCGAAACCGAAGTTCCTTTCTGGAACCCAGGCAAGATGCCAACCTAATGGCTATCTCTCCTTTGGGTTTTACATTAGGTTCAACATCTAGTTGCTTAAAAAGCACCCGCTTATACGGAACCGAAATGGATATATGCCACTCATGCGCGCCAACCCAAACGGAAAACCACCGAAGAACCTCGCCGGGGGCGAAATATTCAAGCGCTCTCTCTCTCTCTCTCTCTCTCTCTCTCTCTCTCTCTCTCTCTGTCTCTCAAACACACACACACACACACACACACACACAAAGATGGGGAGATAGGTAGCTAGATAACATGGAATGAAGAAGTTCATTCGAAAATCGCATATTTGACAATACCTAACTTACCAAAATTATATTTTTGGTTCATTTTGTTTTCTTTTTTCTTTAGGAGTGTTGAACGCCCGTTCTTACTGCATATGACACCAAAGGCGGTGACATGATTGAAGAGACAATTGAAGAATGCTGAAAGATACCGGATGAACTTTTATAAAGTTTGATCTTCACAACTGCTTGAACCTTTATGGAAACATAACTTACTTTCTGTGTTGACATTTTGTTAGAAATATCTTGAAATTATGTGAATTTTAAGGATAACGTAGCAATAAAAGTATATAAACCAACAAAGTTGGAGCAGGTTGAATAAAGCTGAATGAAACATAAATGAAAGGCAAATGACTACAACTATAATGAAATTATTTTCATAAAGAACCAAAATTTGTTAAGCTCTTTCTACTCAAAATAATTAACTTTGTCACACAGTTCCTTAGCATCGTCAACTGTTGAGAACGACAGAAATGCATGACGATGCAGCCGCTCCAGCAGAGGGTGACGCAGCCAGTGGACACAAAGAGAACATTAACCGGACGTAATAATGCGCTGAGATCAAACACTGACGTAACCACATTCTACTTTGTACATGTGGCAAAATGTCGAACTGTTCCGTGTAGGGCAGCACCGCAGCCGCGAGTATATTTGCAGTAGTGCTATGATAACAAACTGGTACACCATTAACTGGGCGGATCTCGAGCATGTAGCGGCACCAACTCTGTGGTACTGAGGCGAGGTGACTGTTCTAATGCTTCCTATTAGTTTCTGTCCACGTGGCGAGAAATGGTAGCCCTGATAAGAGATTGTCATCAAGGGGGATTTTGCTTTACGTTCTTGTTTTTCTGAATATAACACACAATTAATTAGCCATTAAGTAAAGATTACAGTCCGGTTATCAACTTTAGTGCCCTCTTATTTATATAAGTAAAGCATCGTACCTTTAAGGTCCTGAAAGTCAATAAAAACGTCATATTGTACCTGACCGAGCGAGATGGCTCCGCGGTAACGTGTCCCTGATTTGATTCCATTCTGAACTTGGGTTTTCTCATGATTTCCCCAGATCGTTATGCGAGTGCTGGCGGTTTCTATCACTAATTTCCTATCCTCATTTCCTTTCATGTTTCATCTTCATATGTTCCAGGTTGTAACACAATTCAATGGCGATTGGTGCATTGCGGCGGGACGATGGACTTGCGCTGTGAAAGATTTCTCCCAAGCGCTTGGTTGGCCGACTGGGGCCCCTTCCTGGAAAGGACTCGTTTTATTCCCGGTCCCCAAGTTGAATTTGGTACAGGCAGATTCCTGCCGGCGTCAGGATTGGAATCGTTAGGGACGCGCATCATCATACGGATTTTGTCGCCCTTCTGATGTCCTATTCACCCCTTCTTCGTAGGGGTTAGCACAAAGGGCCTGCAATGGCCTACGTGCAGTGCTGCGCTCCAATGGCTCGGGGCCCCCTCGTCTGACTAATCCTATTCCAAATCCATGCTCTACCTTTGCTACGCTCCCTTTTTCAGCTGCTTACAACCACATTATCTAAAATTAAACAGATTCTGCATATATACACAGTTTCTAAAAAATTACTAACTATCCATAAACGAATATTCCTATACATACCCTAATATACGCTGGCATGCATACAAAAACATAAATGGACAAATGCGCTGAATAATGACATAACAGGCATAAACACAGTCTTTCTCAGGAAAATAAAATAGAATGCACCGCTTATTAAAAGCGGTAGAGCGATTATTTACTAGCACGCATTGCAGTGTAAAATAATTGAGTTTTACAAATGTACAGTTAAATTCAAAGGGACAAGGGACTGCTTTGATCACTGTTTGATTGAAAGGAATTATATTTGGAATTAGAATTTGTCCTCTGAGCCCAATTTTAATGCAACCCACTCACAAAATGCCGTTAAGTGCAACAGGACCTCTTTAACCTGTCATAATTCACTTTTAGAGCTGTAATAGTCTATGAGGAAAGCGTGGAGAAGTCTGTCCTAAGAAATGTAGAATTTATCTTTTGAGATGCTTGTCTTTACACCGTCTTTAATGTATTAGGGGCTAACCGGCGGCTTTTAGCTTTGGAAGAATTGCTCATCCACAATGATGTTCACTTGTTCATTTGTGTTCATCTTTGGATGGTGTTACTTTTGGATTTGTTTTTATAAACATTAGATTCACACACACACACACACACACACACATTCACATTCTTATTCATACTTCCAGACTATGGAGGTTAGGGAATAATCCCTGAAGTTAAATTCCCATTTTCTAACCACGAATTGAATCTCCGAGACCTCTGGATTTGCTAACGACCAACCACAGAAGTCCAAGCCTGCTTTTGTTTTATCATATGGAAATGAAAACTCCAATGCACGTAATTTCTAAATTTGGGAAACTCTTGGTTTTTTCTTCTTTTTTTTGAGTTTTGTGTTTTCTTATCCTGAAAAGTGGGCACAATATAAGCCTAGGCTGCCTAATTCATTTTAACGATCATATCAGTCCATTCATATCTGTCAGTCACGGAATATCAAAAAGCTGCATTATATCAGTGTCTGAGATATGAATGCACATTTTTCCCGTGGTACATTTGAAACAATGCACCATGAATCGGAAATATGCTATTATGGGTAGAAAAGATAAATAATTAGTATATTACGCAAATACGCTAATGTTGGGGTTAATTTTTTGCAAACGGAATTGCTTTGCTAATATTTCTCATTTTATAAATACATTCATAAATGCAAATATATTCCGACTTCTTATTCTTTTTACCATCGCAGTGCTTCTCTACAAGTTGTTTAAAGCATCCGTTGTCCTCTGCAGAGAAAAAAAAACTCCGATCGTCCGACGTTTTACTTCAGAAACCAACATCATCAAGGAACAACACAGCCCAAGTGGAAGACTATTGTTCAGAGTAAAAAGTAAACGTTTGTTTCGGTTATTTATCTTGCAATGATGGCCACTAACCTCATACTAACATTACTTACTCAAGTAAATTTCTCTGACTATCAAAGTGAGAATGAAAAGACACTGACACTTGAGTAAGTGACGAATGGGTGTCCCTCTAGTATTAACTATAAATCTGACATTAAAAGTCCCAATTCATTTGAGACATGAAATCAAACAATTCAATTCATGTCAGCCAGCGGATACCGAAGTACATCAATAATTGCTGTCATGAGAAATGAATGTAGACTTTTCCTTCGGTGCATTTACCTACAATAATGCACCATGGATAGATATTTTATTGTGGGCCAAAATGAAAACGCTGCACGAGTTTAGGCGATCATGTCCCTGTATCTCACACTAGCGGATTTCTTTCTATAGGCACACACGAAGTCCTCCCCCATTAGATTTCGATGAACACAGCAGCACAACTCCAGTGAGAATTATTATGAAAGCTGGCGTGAATATCAGGGAGCACCCAGATCCACGGTGAGCCTCCAAGTTCACGACCGCATTTTCAACAATATTATTTTGAAGCACAATATACTACGATGCCTTTAATTGTTACGACTGCTAAATTGTGTCGCACTTTCATTGTTTATTACAGTTACAATGTATGTACAAACCACTATGCATCGGAATACCTACTTGTTTGGATATACAGAATGGTTGGTACTCGTTTCTCTGGCAAACTGTAATAAAACCTGAAAACAGAAAGGCCTTCATTTTCATTATTACCAACCTTTGGGTTCATATTCGTAATCCACTCTAAAAGGGCGAGGATAAGAAGAAAAAAAATTCTTGGTCCCGCAGCGATTTATAGCAGAGCATTTTGTTCTGTGAATTTCACCAGCTTCATGTACCGCTTCCTATGGATACATGTTGTGTCACTGAAAGCGATGATTACCCTGACAAGCAACTGCACGTTCCACGGATATCCTAATGAAAGCCTCTCCAGCGTATCACAGTGCGTCACCCATATAGAAATGTATCCCATTCAGGAGAGAGCGGAATTGTCCGCGATGCGTCTAAAGCGTGCAAGCAATATACGAATCGAAATTGATGTGTATGACATCTGGCAGATCCGCGAATAAAGCTGCCGTATTATGTTCCTCAAAGCGAATACTTTTCCATGTTTTAGGACGCACTCATAGTATCATCTCTGCACATTGTACCACCATTTACACTCGTGGGTTTGCAAAAACAGACAGCCTCAAAATTCAACCCCCCCACCATTTTCTTTCTTCCTTTCCATACTAATAACATTAAACTCAACCGAATTTGATAATTCTTTCACCATTAAAAAGTCCTATTCATTCTGACGGAAACGGGCCTATGAAACATTTTCTAATTTCAACTCATTAATCACTAACAGTTTAAAAAGGATTTATAAAGTCGGTGTAATTAAATACGAACACATTGGTGTTATAAATGAGCACACTTGCAAGGAGGCTTTTGATTTTTGTTGACGTTGCCATGGAGTAGAAAATAATTGTTACTCCACAAATAGTAACTAAGAAAATAGAAGTCGCAGCAAAGCCAAAGAGAATGAAATCTGCTTACAACGCTGCGATACGTATGCGACACCAATGCAAAAATATTTAAATAAACCTCATGTAAGAAAGTTTCGCCTTATTTCCTTTGTACTGATGGTTGCAATCAAATTGTTAGCAGGGCATGCTAATAGTTGTATAAAGAGAGAAAATTGCCAGCATTAGAAATCAGTCAACCAGTGGTTTATAATTAACAAGAGAAGGTTACTTTTCTGGATGGTCGTAGACTATGTGTCTCTTCCAAGGAGGCTAATTTATTGGCCGTGGGAGTGCGGAATATTCACACTCACCAACTTCTGCTTTATTTTGTTGTATATGTTAAGGGTTGTATGCGTTTAGCTTTTATGCAATTAAATAACTACAGGACACAAATATAAAGTACGAAAGTTTAACTCTCACCTACATTAATTATCTAATAAATCACTCCACCATTTCTACCGATGATTGTTCCACCGCCAAAGGGATACTATTAGGCTATATAGCATTTTCAGAACTTGGAAGACTGTCTGGGGGAGGTTAAGGAAGACAAATTGTTCCGCAGATGTTTCACGTCCTTTTGCGTAAATATCAGAGGATTTTCATCAGTTATTAGGAATAGCCCGGCTGTAGGAAACTACAATTATAAGTGTTAAAGGGGAGGATTCATCGTAAATATCTTCTATATCATTCTGCAACGATTTCATAAACAACGAATGGATTTTTAGCGAACCCATCATATTGAAAAGACTGGCAACATTGCAGTTCAAAAACTACAACTCTCTTTGTCTGTGCATATCAGCGCTAATAATGTATGCAAATGTCTACAAGCTTGTTGATGCGATTACTAGTCAAGCAACTAGTATCCCAACAATAAGCACTAACTCTTCGCATAGAACAACATGAACGCATCAGAGAGCAAAGTGTAGGGAATTTCAACAAGAGTGCAATTTCAGACTTGTGCACAATTTACAGTGTATGTAATCTATTCAATACGGTAACATGAAATTAGCGCGAAACTTTTACTGTCAAAATAGCTTCAAGTCATTAAGGTGCCGTATTATCTTCCTTCGCTTCTACTTCCCCCAAACAGGTCTAGAAACCAGGGAGAAAAGACGTTTTTGTTGCTTTCTCCGCTCAACATATTTACTTTCAAGTGTGAAAAATTATGATATGACCGGCGTCATTTGTCATCACTATTCAACACACGTGATGTTGATAAACTAAGCCCTGAAGATGGACGAGGCAAGTCTCTTGAAACCTTCCAACAAAAAGTAAATGCAGCAGCAGTCATCCATTTTCTAAAAAGAGCTGGGTGGCAGTATTCACCCTGTTTTTTCTTTAGACGTGATGAACCTCAACTTGAGCACAACTATCGATCCATATTTCACAATGCGCTCCATCAAAAACACTTTCTGCCTTGTAGACACTGACGGTCCATCGTCCATCTTACCTGACCATTAAACAGCGAAAGTATCCAAGCATCGTTTTTCTTGTTTATCTACACCTTTTTTCAAAAGTTTCCTACAACTTCCTTTTTTATTATAATAGGTTTTACTTCGCAATTGAGAACTTTGTTGATAGGAAATTTCCAGATTATTTTATGTTATTATACATTGTTTTCAATGTAGTGGCAAGGCACTAACGTGTAGGTGAGTTAGTTGATATTAACGAAATCAGTGTAATATGTCTTTAGAACAGCATCGCCATTAGCAAATATACCTAAAGCAAGTTAAAAAATCTGATGTGTTGCAATCACATGAATTTCCCTACTCTTGTACAAACTATTTTTATAAACGCCTATTCTCCATCTACTTCATGTTAATCGAAATAAACATTTGCAGAAACTATCTTATTGCTAAATTTCTTGTAGGTGCAAGGGGAAATGGTAGGATTTAAGCGATAGTCAAATCTTTTAAGAGCTGGTTGCTATGTGGAGCATTCTGTTCTCTTTGCATGTCCATGACATAAAAATATTTGTCTATCGCTTAAGGCCTACTATGTTCCCCTTGTTTTGTATTTGCAAGGGCAATATAGAAATACAGCAGGCTTTAAGTATAGACATATCTCTTAATAGCTAGTTGCTTTGTGCAGCACCATTCTCTTTGTCACAGATTCATACTCTTTGCATATCCAACACAAAAAAATGAATAACGGATTCCCAGTTGAGAAAAAGTATAAGTATTGGAAAATTTAAGGGTATAACAAGCAATAACTCGAAAATGGTTCACCCAACAACAAAAAATGTATATGACATAAATTGTGTATTTTAACGCAATCTACATTTTTTTGTGCAGTAAAATTTTGTCTATGTCTTATGGTTTACCAGTTATATACAAAAGTCGTTCACAATGAAGAACACTTTTGGAGACATTCCCAGAAAATTCGAGATATACAATTCATTTGCCATAAAAATGTCTTAAAAATTTCGAAAAATGTTCCATGTAAACGGTAATCTGGGGTGGAGGCATTTTCTTGAAAACCTTCGTGTCGCATCTCTGGAAGATACTGAACCAAAATACCAAGTTTGGTGTTTATCCGACTGTTCGTTTCTGAGTTATGCTGTTCACAGACACACTCATAGACACACAGACACACACACGACATGTTTCCAAAAATGCTTTATATGCATTCAGTGCACCTCAAAGCATGTTTCCTGTGAAATATCAGTATCGAATTTTTGGACGGAATTCCATACTTCCCCTATTTACTATACGTAGTAGAGAAAGTAAAAATGTTTCCAGGTGCTTATCATGAAAATGAGTTTGATATTTGCATGGAAAAAATTTAATGGTGTTTTTTTTTTTTTTCGTTTGAATAAGGAAAAAAAAGACATTTTAAGCGTTAATTCTAATGATCACAAAAGAAACAGTTAACTATAAATAATCACATCAAAGTTTCTACTCTCTATCTTTATTAATGGGTATTCAAAATATTCTTACTTAAGCTAAATTTTCTATCTACTACATCTTAATCCAAATAAGCCTTTGCATAAATAGCTGCATTATACATTTCATTAAGGCAGCAATATTCAAAATGTTTAAAAACTGGACGCTTACACTACCTTAAACTCCCATACTGTTTCCAGGCAATCGTGAGATACAAATGAATGTCGAAAGGACGAGCAGAATGACCAAGAAATGAACAATTCAAACCTTTAATACCGGATACCTCAGAAACGTTTATGCCACAAAAAAGCTTATTTGAAATAAATTTTGTGCTTTAAAGAGATCTACATTTTTTGTATAGTACGTTTCCGTCTATCGCTTACGTTTACCAGTTATACAACATAAAACAAAATTCCTTCCGAATGAAGAAGACTTCATAGGCTATTCCTCAAAAATTCAAGCTATACATTTTATTTGTCTTGTAAATATCGTTCATATATGGTATTTTAATAAAAAAAAATCGTTAGAGCCATTTTATAGAAAATCAAAGATTTTGAAAAATGTTCCATGTAAAGGGTAGTTGTCACATATTTGGAAGATATTGAACCTAAATACCAAGCTTGGTATTTATTCGAGTTTTCGTTTCGAGCTTTCGTGTTCACAGACAGAGGGATATGTTTCCAAAATGCTTTATTTGGATTCATGGACCTCAAAACATGTATCTCCGGTGAAATCTCGGTGTAGAATTTTTGGGTAGAATGCAATACATCCCCTACTTACTATACTTAGTAGAGAAAGTAATACTATAGGAGTTGTTTTTCATCAGAAGCTGATTTTGTTCCCCAAAACAAACAACTGTCTTAAATACTTTAATGAGGTTTAACAAAATTTATGAACATTATTACACAGTGATACTTTATTAAGAAACGCTATCTTCAACATAACAGACATTTAACATCTTACTTTCCCAAAATAACGTCAAAGATAAGTGGCTGGCCCTAGGATCAAATTGACCGTTGATATGCTGGTCTCACACACAGCAATCCAGAAATATATTTTCCATTCTTCAGATGAGTCTTGAAAGATTTAGAAATCGCATCTATATTGGTTTAAAAATATGATTACGTGTAGTATAAGAAACATTCAATCAAGCCCCTTCCCTAACAGCCTCCTAGTATGATCGTTGATACCGAGATATGTGCAAAACTCGCTAACATAGCCATTAGATAATTAACTGTCCCGATGTTCATTACTCGAGAAGCTTTGGTATGTGATCGGAATTGATTTCCTGGCAAGTGGTGCGTTTTCATGGCATCGGGTCAGTGAAATATTCCTGCCCTCTGACCTTGCTATATATCACACCCCATCGCTCCTACTTTCGCTTCTCCATGATTATCATTCTCATCATGGCGACGTGACAGCCATCGTAATGCCTGCGCTATCTTCTGTTTCACTTAGCACTTTTGTCGTTACCACCTGTAATGCTTCGCAAAAATACACGAGTTTGGTTCCCTTGCACTATTAATGTAAAATCAAATTTGCTATCATAACTAACTTCTATTCCTGCTCTAAGGTAGTAGTAAGCAAAATAACTAAACCTTACAGTCGTCATAAAATATACCCGTAGAGTTTGTGTTAAGTTACGAAAGTGTATAAACCTTAGAGGAATTACTTTCAGCCATATAGAAACGTAGCGTAATTTAAAAATCTGATGTTCCATTCGCATGACTTTCTCTACCCTCTATCGCTTATTAGTGGGTATACAAATGATTCTTACAAGAGTTTATTTTCCTATCTACTTCAATTTAATAGAGCTAAACTTCCTGGAAATAGCTGCACTACACATTTCGTTATAGATACAAAGAGAATAGCGACAGTCAAATGTTTTAGAACTGGACGCTATACGCTGGTCTTAAAATTCCATACTCTTCCCCTGAAATCGCAAGAAACAACTGAAAATCAACATTATTTTAAAAGAATGACTAAGTATTGAACAATTTGAGCCATTAATAACGGATATCTCAGAAATGGTTGATGCACAAAAAGGTTATTTGAACTAAATTGTGTACATTAAAGTGATCTATCTTTTTGTATATTATTTTCGTCTATCGCTAACTTTACCAGTTATATAAGATTACACAAGGAGATTTCGCAGATTATTCCCAAAACATTCAAGATATACATTTGTTATGCAAATATCTTTAATGTATGGAATTTTAATAAAAATTGTAAGCTTTTTTGTTTTAGAAAATCAAACATTTCGAAAAATCTTCCATGAAAAGGATAATTTTGAATGGGGTAATTTTCGTGAACATCTTAGTGTCGCATTTTTGGAAGCTACTAAACTTAAATACCAATTTGGTGTTTATCAGAATTTTCTTTTCTGAGTTATGCTGTTCACAGACACACGTAGATTGACCTTTTCTTAAAAATGTATTTTTTTAATTCAGGTGCCTTAAAACATGTATTTCCAATGAAATCTCAGTATAGAATTTTTGGGTACCTACTAGGTACTGGTAGAGAAAGTAAAAACAAAAAATCGATCCTGTTAGGCAATGTTTCAGTTCTCATGCTTCGTCTTAGAATGAGTAAGCTGACCATTTGAAGGAGGTTTGAGTTGTTTTTTTTTGTAATTTATTTATGGATGTTCTTTGACTACTATGGCTCTTAGCGTCCCATTCTATATTGGGCGTGAAAGACCGGAAATTTTTCTCAAAGGCGTGTTTAACACCCTTTTGGTTATTTTACGTGCCACAAATATACGACACGGTGCCACCGGTTTTACTTCCCTTCCGAAAGAAGCCATGATAAACAATTATTCGCCCGGAAAAATTCATAGGGGTTTGAACCCGCGACCTCGGATTTGAAAAAGGTGGTTTCTAGTTTCCCATCATACCGATGCTGTAGTTGCAACGGTTCCCCGGTAACGCCCAGTTGTTTAAGGGGACGGATCGGTGAAAATTGGATAAAAATGATAAATATTTCCAATTTAGGCTTTTTAAATTATTATTATATACGATTCTCTAGGTGCGTTTCCGTGATAATATTTGTTATTGGAGTAAAAATGAGAGTATTGATGATTAAAATAACGCTGGGTGGAGAGTGTGGTAGCGCATTGAGGTTTTTTCTCGTATTTCTCACATTTTTTCACAAAATATCTGCAAACTTTTTCTGCAAAATTTGTTGCACATATGTTCGTCAGTTTCCAAATTATATATTTTAAGTAAAAATGTACATTGTTTAATAAAACATATATAAGCAGAATATCAGGCCAGATGTTGTAAATTTCCAGTGAGATTTTCTTGGTTGTAATGTTTTACACATTTATCAGCATTTAAAAGTATCCATACGATGCAATTTGTAAGTTATCAGGGTGAACCTTTGGGAACAATTTACCAAATATATGCTAACTAAAACCTGCTATGCAAATGTGTAACGGTATCAAGCTCACCCAAGTT
Organism: Deroplatys truncata; assembly: GCA_030765065.1. Lineage (NCBI taxonomy): Eukaryota > Metazoa > Arthropoda > Insecta > Mantodea > Mantidae > Deroplatys > Deroplatys truncata. Next base: position 209,431,530 of record CM060978.1, on the reverse strand, counting down.
TGATATGTGTTTATTTTTTGCAAAAGCAAAAATTGTTTTTGAACAAATTAATTTAAAAGTAATTTCTTAACAAACTTATTTTCTAGGTCGATATGGAACATAAATCTGAAATGTTAAAAAATTAAGAAGAATAGTTATTGCGTGTAAGGAGTATTTTTTGTAAAATAACTTAAATTTGTCTTAAGACGCATACTCCAGGAAAGACAAAGTATGTGTACTAAACTTTGCAACCACGCTGTGGTAAACAATTCAAAACTTCAGTAAAATACTGTGGGTTTTAGAAAATTCACAGATCGGACTCCTTAAACTCGTATTCTTGCTTTTAGTGTTTGACTTATGAGATCCCTAGACTTCACGGTGTGTGATTTTGTTTTATTGTGGGATATAGTATAAAAGCACCCGCAGTATCCGTTAGGTTACCCGTCACAAACGAAGGCGATTGCGCAGTAGCAAAATGTATGCGACATCATTCTCACGTGCTTCCTAACGAATCAGGGATAATCTGTTTCAGCGCGTGCTTGTATAAACTTGCTGCTGTTTAACGGTGAAATTTGATAATTGAGAGATGAATCGACTCCATTGTGCGGACACCTTCGGAATTCCAACTCTGAAGGACAATCTAATGACGAACATAATGAAGATACGTAGTGCATTATTTTGTACAACAAAGTAATATGTCGCCCTTTTCACGTAAAACCACTGCGTGCTGGTGACGACTCCTTTTCCTCTTCCCCTTCCTTGCAATAATCTGTGCAGCAAACATCATTTACCGCCTTCGTTCTTTAAACATCCTCCGCTTTGTTTTTACTAAGGACAGCGATACACTCAGCGGTTCGTATGCTGCTACGCGTTTGGCAGGAATTTTCATATACCCTTGATACTCCCGTATTGCAAATGGTGGCAAAAATGGAGGGCAATGGATTTATTCGGGCGTAAAAATCCTTAGCATGGCATCCTTCGAAAGGGAAGTACAGCCGGTGTTCCCGTGTCGTAGATTTACGGCACGTAAAAGAAACTCAAGCCTGATAAAGAGGCTTCTAAGCAAACTTTCCGGTCTTTCACGCCCAATATAAAGAAATAACAGTTAGTGAACCTGCATAAATAAAACTCGATTTAATTTTAATGGTGGCAGAATTGAACATTTGTAAGAGGAGGCAATACTTGCGAGTAGAATAATGTGACTGAATAATGTCATTTTTGCCCTTGTCCTTAATAAAATGTTTCGTCAAAAATTGGTTCCTTCTTTTTAAATAGCTCTCCACAGCGAACAAAACCTCTTTACTCCATGTGATCCACCACTAGTCATCATAATTCTTTATATATCAATTTGCACTGCAACTTGAACTAAGTTGATGCTTGCCAACTATATGCTACCCAGTAAATACAGTCTTCTCTTTGCACGAAAAACGATCTTGGCAACAGTAAATATGCTCATTTAAAAATAAAATTATTGCATACTGCTATGCATATCATTGTAACAAATAAAGGAAGCAAGGTTGGCAACACAATGCACAATAAAACAACGTTAATTTAATATTTAAACCGTTGAAACCTGGTATAAAACATGTACTGTCGACGCTTTCTAACAGCTAAACAAATTTGATTGCTGTGCTGAATGGACGGGCACAGAGCTCAGTGTACATAACAAATGGAGATCAGTTGTTCAACTTCTAAGCTAGGCACATTGCTTTTTAAATTCATCACATGCATGTAAGTGTAAGTATAAGCTATTAAATATAACTAGCCGATTAGTTATGTATGCTGCATAAATTTCTGTCCTATGAACTTCACAACACAAGGATTCATACCCATTATCTGTAATATACATATTATGCTGTTCTGCCTCTTGGGTTTTGAGGAGAATGTCCATACAGCACCTTTCCTAGCGTTCATATACTGAACTAATTTTTATTCCCATTTTTGAACATTTAAATAATTCGTTAATGTCTAAAATTCAATTTAAACTCATGCTAATGACTATCCCTGCCTTACAAAGCGTCAACCCAAGTTACCGTTCTGCTAATCATGGTAGTGAGACTGCTGCTTATTGTTTCCCAGATACTGCAACCTTCCTAGATATAAATTAATTTCTTTAAACAAAACTGACAGAGACTGAAATAACTACTCCATATACCTACTTCGATTAGTTAGATTGGATATTTTTGCTTTCACTTAAACAATAAATAATAGATATACGATTAACGTCTAAAAGGATAAATCTTCAATAGATAAATTATTAATACTTAAACTACCAAAAGTAATTAACATTTTCAATGTCTAATGTGCTCTAAGATTTTGCCGATATAAGCAACTGTAAACAGTATTATTTGCAACTCCCTCTCTCTTTTCTATCCTAAATTGAATCCCTAATTTATTTCCAATTTGAGTGTTTAAAGGTTTTCATGTTCCTTGCTATTTTAAAACACATCCATAATTATTGCTGCAGATGTAAAATGTCGACGAATACTCTTCCAATTTAACCTTTTTTATTTTATTTCTATTGCCTAATGCTACTTTCGACCAATAAAATGCACGTGTTGAACTTCAAAACAATCAGCTATCTAACGCTACGGGATTGCTTATGAAAGTAGCGTTAGGGTTTTGTCCCTGTCCCAGCTTATGTTTCATGAATATTTTCCAAAGGTGATGAATTTTCAATGGGTATTTCTGCTTAAAAGTTAAATTCGCCTTTTAAAACGTTATTTTCTGCGTCATCCTTAATTGATATTGAGTTCCATTAACTGTAGAAGTTTTCTGTTAGATTCTCTTACTCGTATCTTTTAAAAAAGCTGGGATTGGAACTTGTTCTTAACGGAACTACTAACTGAAAATATGAGCACAACATTTATATACTTCATCGATAATAACTACTATTATTAATAAAAGCTTATACATTGTCAAGTTAAATTGTGTAATTAAATCCCCCCTTTACTCTGGTTAACTGAAATATTTTGTGAGATTGTTAGAGATAAAAAGTACTGAGATATTTTCGTTTTGGCTAGATACGTTTTACAATTACTGTGTTTTTTTTGTTTACAGTATTACCTAAACTTTATTTCTGTAAGCCATATTTTTCAGAAAATTAACGAAATATGTTGTACATTACTACTTATACATCCGCCTGAAGTCCAGAAAGAACGACAAGCTCATCCTTGGAAATTAACCCGCCAATGTGTAAAGGAATCCTGGAATGGAGTCATGATATCCAGATTCGTCTAGTGTACCCTAGGGTCACAGACGTTAAGGCGTGTGGTATCTCGACCCCTAGCAGTGTAGACTCTATTGATTTCGTTAATGACGCTCTATTTTTGCTGCCTTGATGGATACAAACGATTTGGGGCCCGCAAGGTGCACCCCAGGCGTGGCCCAGTTTCATAGCGGCCTTTCCAAAAGTCACGCACCCTTCCCAATCTCTTAATGGAAATTAAAACAATGACAAGCGTTTTAATAGAAGTGAACCACGAGATATATGAATGAAGGTTACAGAATTATCGATCTTGAATATCTTGATTTATTTGTTTACTAAAATTCGCTTTACATCACATCCATTGTATACATATTATTCACATGCTCCGTTTCTATTGCCTCTCTGCTTAAATTAAAATATCCTGCCACTATTTAGTACTAGATAGTAGATTTATTTCCATTTTTAATACAATATTACAAATATAACGTAAATTTAAAAATTAAAAAAATTGGTGAGTCTAACTAGCTTCCCCGTACTTTAACCTCTAGACTGTATGTACAGTCATACATACAACCTTTTGTGCATGTTGTATGTACTATACCATCTCTGCACTTTTCAGGCTGTAACCATTCTGTTGCTCCTTTCTTAGGCTCCTGTCCACTTATCTCTTACATTTTCTAAAAATGTTCCCACTATCGTAACTGTTTCTGCCCTTGGACTTGTCAGGATTTTAACTACTACTATTACTACTACTACCGTAGTTCTTTGATCTTGGAAAGGCATTTTGATTAAAAGAAAATATTTCAGATGCACCATCCAATTCATAAATTTTCCCTTGGAGGAGCTTCACCAGCAGTCAGGGTTACTAGTGAACGGTGTTTACAAAAAAAGAAAAGGTTAGGTATGATTATTTTAAGAAGTTAAATAACTCAACTAAACAACATAAAACTTTCTTTTAGTTAAGCCGAGCTTGGGATAAAGGATGAATAGTAGAATTATATCTGAAACATTTCAGCCAGGTTCAGGACTCGAGTTATAGTACCGCGTTATCCTGGAAGCCTACCACGTAAACCTCTCTGATTCTGTGTATAGCGGATAACTATAACTTAGTCAGCTGTGAAAAGTATGGGTCGTTTTCATACAGATGGCCCACTTCAATTCACAAACAAACAAAATAATTAAATAAAACGGAATATGTATTTTAAAATGCTTCTTTTCTACGTACTCGCCATAAGCGTTAGGCGTCCAACGATACCCAAAAAAAAGGGAGTACACAGCTACATAAACACATATAATGTACAGAGTTCTCTTAACTTCATCTTCTCTGGAACGCAACTCAGAACTCAAATAATTATGTACTCAAGAGATTTCTTGGTAATATCGACTCATAAAACAACTCCCTAAAAGTACATTTACAGAGGTAACACCATGGAACTAGTAACAAAAGCTGGGCTGTTTTCTTTTTCTGTTCCTTTTTAGCAACAACTGCAAAGAATCAAATCCAAATAAAACCAAATGGTGAATTTTATTGAGTAAACTCAATAATATTAGCAGAAAATACAAATTACCATGCCCGTATTTACCTTCACGTCTGTCCCTTTCTAAGTGAAGAAGGAGAAGGACGAATTGTGAGGAAGCGGCGATGAGATTTGAGTTTTTCATTGAAATACTATTCACTTTGGATAGGCTAACACTTCACCACCAAACATTTGAGTTTTAGGGACTCCTCTTGGCAGCAAGGGGATGAGATTTCTTGGGACGGCAGAGAGAGAGAAAAAAAATATCCAAGTAAAATCGTGCACACTTTCTATGTCACAATTTATATAGAGGCGTCGCCAATGTACAAATCCACCTCTCTAAGCATGATTTGCCCATTAGGATATGAAATTACGATCTGTCTAATAAACGTGTTTAATCATTGTTACACTAAATACAAACGGAGCGTGAATGTAAGGCACATTTTTGTCAAATTTCAGATGTCAAGAAAATTTAAACATTCATTAGTTAATTTACATACAGTAGTGATTATGTTCACTTTTGTGACCACAGCAATTACTGTAGAAAAACGATGACGGAAACTGGAAAACACCGAAGATGATCCATTTGGAAATGGCTTATATAAAGCCACTATTGCCTTTTACCTTGGGGTTTTGGTTTTAATATCTACTATTTAGGGTAAAGCTGTTATTTCACACAGCGAATGTTTAGAGCAAAGCTTTATATTTAGAGAAATGGCCACGGATGCACTATTGAAGCAAATGACAGTCACAACCTTAATTAAGGAAATGTTAGGCTGGTCGTCCACTAGGTCGGCATGTGGGCGGTGCAATACAGTGAAGTGCAGAAAGGATTTTACTGGATGGTCTGTCACCATCAAAAGCGACGTGGCGCGTTACCGATATTACATTCCATACATTCCTTCAGGATTCAGTCTTGTGCAGGTGCACTTTCAAAATGTTGTTTGTTTTTATTTAATCATATTTCCAGTTTGCAGTGTAACAAAACGGGTGCTGCCTGTGCTTCTGCGGAAGCTGTTCTCAAACATTAATGTCTAATGCTACACTATCTCATCTGTCTCTTGATTTTTGTTATGTTTCTTTATTTATAGTCGCTTTGACTACTAGGTCACATCACGACTTATATCCATATATACGAGTACAATATTAATGCATTGTATATTGATTAGAGTAATACAATAATTGTAATACATTGTTACAAATATATTTTACATTATTAAGTCTTGAATAGAAGTAGAACAGTATAACCTATTACCTATGATATATTTTTATTTGATCTGTTATATTTAAATCTTGTTAAACAGTTTGATGTCTTTCAAGAAAAAATAAGTTTTTGAAATGAGTAGGGTTGTTTAAAGCTAAAAATATATTTTCAGGGATGTTATGACTTCTTCTCTCCATGGTATGACTACTGCATTTAGTGATGAGGTGTTCCATGGTGATAAGGCAATTTCAGGTCTCGCAGTTAGGAGCGTTTTCTTTGGTGAGTAAGAAGGAATGGGTTAAGCGTGAATGGTCTATGGTGTAATCAGTTGATTTTTTCTTTTTAGAGTCTGCACTGTACAGGGTTTCGTGGAGGCTTTCCTAACTAAGTGGAGTTTGCTTGATGTTGTAATGGTCCAATCTTGCTTAGTGGATCAGTTAGAATTGCATTGCACTGTGTTTATGCTGTGCTGAGTTAATGTAAAGAGCTTGATTGACAGCATAGAGCTCAGAGGTGAAAACAGAGAACAAGTCTGGAAGTTTGTACTTATGTTTAGCATTCGGAGTAATTATAACACAGCCATTACCCTGATCAGATTGGAGCCATATATATGCACTATGTGATCAAAAGTATCTGGACACCCAACAAACATACCTTTTTCATCTTAGGTGATTGTGCTGCCACCTACTGCCCGGTACTCATTATCCGCGACCTCATTAGTCATTAGACATCGTGAAACAGCAAAATGACTTCGAGCATGGTCAGGTGATTGGGTGTCACTTGTGTCAGAAGTCTGTACGCGAGATTTCCACACTCCTAAACATCCCTAGGTCCACCGTTTCTTATGTGATAGTGAAGTGGAAATGTGAAGGGGCATGTACAACAAAAAAGCGTACAGGCCGACCGCGTCTGTTGACTGACAGAGACCGCCGACATTTGAAGAGGTCGTAAAGAGGAATAGGCAGGCATCAATCCAGACCATCACACAGGAATTCCAAACTGCATCAGGATCCACTCCGAGTACTTGGCAATTAGGCGTGAGGTGAGAAACCTTGGATTCCATGGTCGAGCGGCTGCTCATAAGCCACACATCACGCGACGCCTCGCATGGTGTAAGGAGCGTCAACATTACACGATTGAACAGTGGAGTGACGAATCAGATACACAATGTGGCGATCCGATGGCAGGGTGTGGGTATGGCAAATGCCCGGTGAACGTCATCTGCCAACGTGTGTAGTGCCAACAGTGAAAATCGGAGGTGGTGGTGTTATGATGTGGTCGTGTGTTTCCTGGAGGGGGCTTGCACCCCTTGTTGTTTTGCGCGGCACGATCACAGCGCAGACCTACATTGATATTTTAAGCACCTTCTTGCTTCCCACTGTTGAAGAGCAATTCGGGAATGGCGATTGCATCTTTCAACACGATCGAGCACCTGTGCATACTACACGGGCTGTGGCGGAGTGATTACACGACAATAACATCCCTGTAATGGACTGGCCTGCACAGAGTCCTGACTTGAATCCTATAGAACACCTTTGGGATATTTTGAAACGCCGACTTCGTGCCAGGCCTCACCGACCTACATCGATACCTCTCCTCAGTTCCGCACTCCGTGAAGAAATGGGCTGCCATTCCCCAAGAAACCTTCCAGCACCCGATTGAAAGCATGCTTGCGAGAGTGAACGCTTTCATCAAGGCTAAGGGTGGGCCAACACCATATTGACTTCCAGCATTACCGATGGAGAGCGTCACGAACTTGTACGTCATTTTCAGCCAGGTGTCCGGATACTTTTGATCACGTAGTGAATATATATATATATATAAATATATATATATAATATATATAGATGTGTGTGCGTATTTAGCATATGTGTTACGGATTTCCTGGTAAATTTGTTTATATATGGTCACACTCTGCGCTTCTGCAAGATATTAGCTCATTTAGAAGACAAATAATATAATCAAGCGTCCTACATGCCGGAATTACAGCTTCCTTTCTATCTTTCGATGTACTGCAATCTTCATTTCGCACTAATGCGGAGAATGGCGCTGCTTGCTTTTTATTGGCAATAAATAATCACGCTGTGGCTGGTACAGTTACAACAGCCTTACAGGTAAAATTTACATTCAGCCAGAGTTAATGATATGATAATAATTTGCACTAAATAGGAGCACATACAGGGCCAATTGCCCCCGAGAGAAGCAACCAGATGCTATTATTATTGGTTGTGTTTGTAAGATTGCGTTGGCTACTGGCACAAGTTTAGTGCATAACATTTGAACTGCTATGCTTATGCAAGACGGTCCAATTAAAGTTACAAAAACATGTAGAATAGCTTCAACTCTTCTGGTTGCTGATTTTAGCAACCAACTCTCTATTATAGGTTAATGGTTAATGGATAAATGCACGCATTTTCATCATGCTCGATTTTTGGCTTGTGTATTAATGCTGCAAAGAATGGTGAAGATTATAAGAATAGTTAAAATGCATACATATTATATTAATAAATTAGGAAATTTAATAATTCTTTAAGTAATGCCAGTATGATACTCTCATTTACAGCAAATGACAGGAAATTTCGAAGTTTAGGATGGCTATCAAGGTACCTCTAAAAATGATTCTCCTGTAGCATGCAGTCATGTAACTTCTTATGCGTTTCCTAGCATTTCCGGAGTGACAGGTAAAGAAGCAACTATGATACTCCGCTGACAATAGTGAAAATCAGTCAATGCAGCCCTGTAATTGACGTCCTATTCCGATGTCTAAATATGACGATTAACCCTGGAGGACTCCAGAGATATGAAAGCTGGATTCATCTCTAAATTACCAATACCTATCTGCGACAACTTTGGAAAAGTAATGTCTGTTGTATAAACATCATTTTCGTACTTGTATTACCTGTTGGATCACTATATTTTGTTAGTAACAATTTTCATCTCGCGTTCTTTATATTACATTTTGAAACAAACCAAACGCAAGCATTATTAGAAAGAATGTATATGAAATTAAATAATGTGATAATTGTTACCTTCTTGCTATCTCTCAGAGGTTTAATTTATTCAACTAATGTAGAGGAAGGATTGCATTCCACCCAAAAATTGGATTTGGAGAGTTCACCGGAAACACATTTATCTAAGTCCCTTGAATTCTGAAATAGAATTATTAGATAAAAGTCCATGTGCATGGTGCGCGCGGACCAATATGTGTGTGTGTGTGTGTGGAGCATAACCAAGGAACAAAAGTGGGATAAATACTAAATTTCGTACTTGAATCAGATATCATTTAAGGATGCGATACAAAACTTTACAAAAGCATTTCTCATTCCAAACAAAAACATATGAAAAGTCTAATGTGATAAATTCAATGACTTTTATCGCTTATTAACGGGTTCACAAACTATTCTTACGAAAGCTTATTTTTCTATATACTTCATTTTAATCCAAATACACCTTTGCAGAAATAGTTACATGACAGATTTCGTTATAGATACAAAGGGAACAGTGATAGTCAAATGTTTAAGAGCTGGACATTATACGCTGGCCTTAAAATTCCATACAATCACGAGAAGCAACTAAATGTTGAAAGGACTTTAAAGAATAACCAAGTATTTAACAATTCGAACTATTAATAACGGATATCTCGGAAAAGACTTACGCCACAAAAAGGTATTTGAAATAAATTGTGTGTTTTAAAGAGATCTGCATTTCTTATATGGTAGTTTTCGTCTATTGCATAATATTTACCAGTTATACAAGATTATACAAAATTTCTTTCGAATGAAGAGAACTTCAAAGGTATTCCCAACAAATTCAACAAATTTTATTTTACATTTAAATATTATTAATATATGGTATTCTAATCAAAATCGCTAGTCATTTTTATAAAATATAAATTTTCGAAAAATGTTCCATGTAAAGGGTAGTTTGGGATGGAGGATTTTCTTGAAAATCTTCATGTCGCATTTTCAGAAGATGCTGAACCTAAATACCAAGTTTGGTGTTTATCCAACTTTCCGTTTTTAAGCCACAGACACACACACACACACACACACACACACACACACATGCACACGGACCTTTTTCTAAAAATCTTTTTTTATTTAGGGGGCCTCAAAAATCCTGTTTCCGGTGAAATCTTGGATATCGAATTTTTGGGTGGAATGCAATACCTTCCCTAATTACTATGTACGTGGTAGAGAAACTAAAAATTGTTCCGTCAAAAATAGCTCGGACGGTTTTGATTAAAGTAATCTAAGTTTGGTATATTAAACTTTGAATTTTCTGTAGAGTTTGTGAAGTCCTTTATTTCCAATGAATATTATGTAACTCGGAAGCCATAAGAATAAAAACATACCAAGTAAAAGTGTTATTTTCGTTAAAATACTCAACTACTGACAAATAGTTTTATTTGCAGCTTTAGCCGTTTCGAAATCTTTCGAAAATGGTTACATTAATGCAGCATATGTGAGAATTTGCGATTCCATTTATTTTTCTGTAGAGTTAATTAGTAGCAAATATAGATTTTAAACTAAATTGTGTTTTATTTCATGCACGAGTGGTTTTGATTAATTTAAAACAATTTCTAGGGCAAATATTAATATAAAACGCACAGAAAAAATAACTTTTTATATTCATAGTACAATTTAGGATACCATTGCGAACGGTACAGAATGTGTTTTGAGTGTTAACATATCATATTTTTTATGTAATTTGTGTTATACTATTGCACAACAAAAGTTAATGTACTGCTCACCAAAACTTAAAGAGTTCATTATTCTCCATAGTCCTCATCAATCGGATAAAACAAATAGATTTTTTTTACTTCGAATTTTACATACAGACTTATGTTTGACCTCTGCAGCCAGCTTCTCGTCTCCCCAATAAGGAGAAATGCTAACGGATGCAAGCTCTATCATTCACTGCCAGAAACAGCGAAATCATCAGCACACATAGTAGAAGTTGCCTTTCAGAGAGTCCTTTAAGTATATATCTTGGTGGATGTGGTTGCAAGTTTACATACTTGCCTTAAAACTTAAAGAATATTTACAGTTCCTTGCAATTCGTATTGCGTAAGCTAATTTTGGATAGTTGAGTCAAATTTAAATAATGCAATGCGGAAGGATCTTGAAACATAGACAGATCTTCGGCTTTGTTCTACCACTGAAATATCGTGACGAAATACCAAAATATACATGGAAATTCACTTCTAATTTGTTCCAAAGACCTCGGCAAACTCAATCACTCTGTAATGCCGTCAAGAATATTTGTTTCAGATGCGCCCTAGCTGTCCAGTCTATTTGATGCCGACAAATGGATACTTCATATACAGGTAGACCATTGAGACATTACAGTATCTCCAAAACTAGGGGTTGTAGAAAGAAATGTCTTGAATAAAAGTTGCTTGATATTATAGGGGAAAGTGTTTTATTTGGAGGACGTTGTGATGGTCATTTTCGGGTCAATTTAAATTGACTCCAATTGTAGGTTCCCATTTTAAAAAATTAAATTGACCCTAGTCTGACCATCATAACGCCCTACAAACAAAACACGACTAATGATATTTGCTTTCTTAATAATATGAAGTAACTTTTATCAAAGACATTTCTTTCTGCGACGCTTAGTTTTGGAGATATTGTACAGTCTGGACTTAAATGATCCACCCTGTATATCTTATAGGCGCATAAGGGACACATTCACTGAGTAAATTCAGAAGAATAGGCGAACGGCAACTGCCTTGGACCGTACTCGGATTGCGATGATACGCATTTAAATTACTGTATTGTAATTTCTAACAAGCAAGGTTTCTTCACAACACCTCTGCTTTTTGTAAGCAGGCGCATAAGAGGCTAAAACCATCAAACATTTCCAGACAAGAGACACAGTGGTTTCGCGTGATAGATGGGAAGTTTAAAAGCAGTTGGAAGCAGAGGAAGGAGCAGCACCTTTTTTGGTGCAAATGGAGAGTGGCGTGACCATGTTTATTATATAACGCAGCAAAGGAAACTCATGTCGGCGATCAAATCTAAGATAACCGACAACAATAACGTCACGTCCCACCATACACCAGAGCCAAGCTAAAATACAATAACCACGATACTATTTTGACTCTACATCATAAAACACGACAAGTAGATTCACATCAGGATTAGCAGAAAATAGGTAACAATATCTTAGAAATAAATTAATATACGGGTTGTGAGCCTGTGGTCCAGAGAAACTAAGTTAATTCTAGACATTTCGTCCGCAGCTGCGACAAACCAGTCATCGTGTCATTCATCGTCATAGGAGCGTCAGTTCCAGCTCCTATGACTCTAAGCAAACTCACTAAAATAGTACAAGCACAATGTATCCTGTGGATGATTCTCTGCGGTTTAGTGGCATACAAATCACAGTAAAACTATAAAATAAAATTATTACTAATTGAATTCCGTTGCTTTTAAATTTTTGTCTATATTTTACTCCACTAGCCCTGGCGAAAAACATTTTAGCATACTTATAAAAGTCACACATAAACATTCTTGCAAAAAGTAATCAATACGGACTAGCGCTTGAAAGCGCGGTAAAAATTCTATTCAGAATGTAAAACTGAGAAGGGAATGGACCTGGCCTACTGAACGGTTTTCATTAGCGCTGGCCGCTCAGATTATTTATGATAGCTTCATCCCACACGAACCTAAAGTTCAATCCCGTTTCATTTGGAGAGAGGCCAAATTAGCGGCCGCGATAGCCGTGATTGGGCGGCAGGTTGCTCTACACAGCCAATGGGATTCTACGGAACAACGACAGTTAAGCAACGAAATAGATTCGTGTCAGCGAGGCGTTCCCAGTGGACCCATGTTAACATGCGCTTGATACAACAATACATGCATGAGTCCAAAAATATAATCATCATCCCATCCCTCTCTTCCATTTTATTAACTCGTTTCCCAGAAAACAAATTATATCATTTCACCTTTTCAATATTATACTTCCACGCACTGCGATAATGCGCTGAACTGCATCCAGGTGTATTAAAACCCCAACAATAAAGGCACGCTAGCGTGGCAGTTGAAACAGAAGTGGTTTATTGCATTCATAAGGATCCTGCGTTGATCCGAATCGCCTGTAAACTCACAGGAAACGTTTTATAATGCTAACCGTTTACACAACGAACGATATTAATTGTATACAGGAAGCACATATGACAAGTATATATCCATACTATTGCTGAGCATACACTCTGCAAAAATTACTAATTATTTACGAGTTTTAATCTATTGAAAATCAAAACCAGGAATCCATCATTTGTAATACTCTCAATGGACATTTTGATTTTGTATTGTATTGATTTTGTGTTACCCACACCTATTTAAACAAATCCACCATGCCTATTGAAACCAATTCAACAACGAAGTTTTTAATTTGTTATTATTATTGTTATTATTATTTATGGACGCTCTTTAACTACTATGGTCCTTAGCGTCCTATTCTATATTGGGCGTGAAAGACCGGTAATTTTGCTCAGAGGCCGGCTTTACTTCCCTTTCGAAGGAAGGCATACTGAGGATTTTTACGCCCGAAAACAAAACACAGAATGTGCGATTATGTGCCGTATTAGGACTAATAACAACATTATTAATGTTAAGAATAACATTATTCCAAATAATGAAAATGCATGTGTTTCTCAGAGGTGTGTGACGTTCGTCAATTTCGTTTTGCACCAGTCACGTCATGTGATGTGGAACGGAGTATTTCAGGATATAAAATTTTTTGAGTTTTAGAAGAGGTTTTGCTTTTGATACATTCAGAAAATATATTGTAACCCACTGTAATAGTTTTCCAGGCATGTAAATCACACATAAAACTGATTATTTCATCTGCCACAGTTCAGATTTATTATTTTGTTCATCACATTTATACTTTGTAATAAAAGCTTAAGTTTACTACAGAATTGTAGACTTTCTTCTGTGCCCACCTATACCTAAGGCGTATACAGCACTCAGCACAGCACAAACTCAGTAGCGCACTAGACTACTGCCCCTCTCCTCTCCGCTGGGTTGTAAACAAAGTGACAGTATAATATAAGTTAACCTAAAGTCATGTCCGAAGTATAATCATCACCTTGCTAGAAGCTAGGAAAGCGATGATATACAGCTATAAATTTATGTTGATAATCAGCTATGACTGGTGCAAATTTAATGCTTTATTCTCTTATTTGCCTTCAAATTCAAGAAGAAGAAAAATTCATTATTAATTTTGATATACTAAGACGTACAAGTGGAACGTTCAAACTACCATGGCATTTGCTAGGTTTAAGAGTTTTTTAAGAATAAAATTCTATATACACTATTGAAGTTTTCTTTGAATAATAATAATAATAATAATAATAATAATAATAGTTATTTTTATCATTATTCAATTTAATCTACTTACATATCTAATCTACTGGCCTCTCTTTCTTTTAGTTATTATTATTATCATCATCATCATTATCGTCATTATTTATTCAACACTATTTAAACCCTACTGCACCAAACGGCTTGTTAGGGTTATAAATACATACACAAAATCAAACAAACAAATAAATAACAATTTAAATTATTAAAAATACTTAAATGCATGAATAAATACCAGATATTAAGGATATAAAAGCAGAGGTGCAGCATGATTTTGTGAATAATTTTGTCAATGGCTGTGAATAATGGTTTTTACTATGGTAGAGATGTCCAAGTAGAATGTATCTTCTGATATGTTGCCGATCGCACTGAAACAGCAGCTGGAATTCGTTTCTTCTGACATTTCACATATGTAAATAAAACCACCTGGTGACTATAGATGAAAATATTGCAAGTAACTTAAATTTCCCGTGTCCAGTAACAAACTCCTTAAGAATTTAGCTTGTTGTGAAGTACTTTCAAGGGATGCATTCATATACTGAAGGAAAAAAATTCTTGTTAGTTTTCCATTTAAGTTGGTTAACCATAGGTTATTCCACTTTTCTGCTATTTCTTTCTTAAGAAAAATGTTTTAATTAAATTTATACATAACGAATGTCTAATTTTCAAGTTGGATTTGGCAGAGAGTTTTGCGATCTGATCAACTCCTTTGAACAATTCCAGTATGGCCTTTAGGCACGATAGACAAAACATGTTTGATAATTTCAATAATGCTCTTTCTAATTGTATTTATTAGAGGATTGTTATTATACTTGTCTTGAATGGCTAGAAGAGAGGTGTTTGAATCACTGTGAACACATTCGTTAAGTTCATTTTCAATACTCCATCTTATAGCTTGATCTAAAGCAAACATTTCTACTTGAAAGATGGAGCAGGTAGAAGCTAGACGAAATCCTTTGCTGAACATTTCTGTGTCATGATCGCTCAAGTTGAACCACGAAAACGCATCCTACATAACTGGTTTTATTGTTTTTTTTAACTATTCGTGAGCCGTCGGTAAAAGTGTCATTGTCGTGAATGTCGTTACAAACGATTTGCTTAACCAGTTCATAATGTACACGGGTGCCCAGCTTCCAGGAATGGAACTCCACCATCAATAAGAAGAACGTGTAAGGAACCAGCGTAAGCCTTCTTTATGTTAAACACCTTGGCTTTGTATATTGCCGACAGGTAGTGTGGCTTTATACCGGAGAGAATTAGAGCAGCATCGGTGGAAATTATCCTGTATCTTCTGATAATTTGGTGTATGAATCATCGCTGAATTTGGCAATGTTTTCTTTGAGCCCACTTTTTGTCAAGTGTGTCCTGAAACGCTGCAGAACAATAAAAGATGAGGGGTTCAACTGCTCCACGATATACAAATAATTTTTAGTGCAGAGGAATTAACAGCCCAGATAAGTTACGTGGCGATTGCTAATCCATTCAAAAGCTTACTTGCTTTAATTTGAAGAGAATTTAAATGTTCTCGGAATGTGAGATTCGGGTCTAAATAATCCAAGATACCGTAGTTTTTTTATGACCTTAATTAGTTGATTATTAACGCAGATGCCTGACACCTCTTTTAACCTTCTCCTGGTGACTACCTAGCAGTGGTCTTCTTTGCATTTCTTTTTAGTTCTTCTGATATATCAACTTTCGGAATTAACTGCGACAAGATACGCGCAATCTGAACATCAGTTGTGACAATTTCATTTCTACAATTTTAGAGACTAGTGGCCATATTTTGTTGAAAATGAAGTTGTTGATGCTGCTGCTGTTGGATTATATCAAATGCTTTGCGTATGAATGGACTAGTCAGTAATAACACCACGAGGGTTTGCCTGTCAGTAAGAAAAACCACAGACTGAGATGAAACCACAAAATATATTTGCTAAGTCTTCCGAGGATGTACATTTCCATTGTCAGAGTTAACGCTGCTACAGCTTAATTCAATTTAAAGCATCTAACGAATGTAATTTCACACAGGAGAACGTTTTTTTTTATCAATGTTCCTTTGTTTACTGGCTCCTTAAAAGGGTGCTATAAGTTCACAGAAACTTGATAGTCCTGCGCGAGGAGATTAACTCGAGATTATAACATGATTCTCAGCTACCCCTAAACAAGGATCGGATAAAATGCCTGGTATGTGTGGAATAAGTTCCTTTATCCAAATGCAGCTGTTCTGTCTTATGCAATACCCTAGCTTGGAACTGACATGAGTCAAAGCAAGTTACAATGTGATTTAGGGGGATTTCCCTGATCTGTCTTTCATGCTGTGTGCCCTCTACCACATTATGTTCGTTTTGACTCTTGAATGAGTCGTAGTAAGGAATTCACACCTATGAACCGTGAATCAAGCAGTCATATTTAATGAATTGTTAGTTCACACACACTTCTAAGCTCTAAAACGTTCACAACATCCAAGACAGTCTTAATTACTCCAAAATCCCGTGCACAATATTTGTTTTAATTGCGTTCAAATGCTGTCCAATGCATATGATACTGACAACTGGGTGTAAGCACAATTATTCACGTTATTTTCCAAGTATTATTTTTGTTTTGTTGAGCACTGCAAGCTAGGCTGGTACGAGAAACAGAGCTGAAATTATCCAAAAGTACGTCCTTGGATCCAGTCCACGTGGAAAACATGCCCAGAAGTAATAGGCACCATGAAATGTGTTCAATGATTGCCAAAGCCTCAAACTCCAGCCAGGTTTATGAGGGAGTCCATTGTAGCACAGAGAAAGCATCATACAGAAGAGTCGACATCATACCCATTCAACCAGACCCATATAACCTCATAGACCCTGCCTTAGGCGAAAAGCACGCGAAACCAGCCAGAGAAAAGTGTTCATTTACGAGCCAACAATACCTTACTTCTGCAATAAATATCACCTGCTTCAATTGACATTGTTGGTTTACTAATTGGAGCCAGGGGTACTACCCATACTCTTTACAATTCATTTATTAAAACAGTGAAGATAGAATTCAAGCTACAACTACCAAATTAGTTGTTATAACTTTGAATGATTTTTCACTCTTAGGTAAGCCCATCCCCAAGTGTTAATAAGAAATTTGTTGTTATTGCCTGAACTCTTCGCTTCTTAATATCCTGGCAGGCCCTATTCCCGAAATTAACCTTCAGATTTTGATTTCTTTTAGTTAGCGTCTAGCTCCTGTAGTAGAAATAAAATAAGCTATAGCGGAATTGTTGCGTTTTATGTGCAGACTAAGACAAAATACATGAACAGGCAGAGAGAGTTCGATTCGGAAAACGTCGGAAGCATTCGCTAACGCTGCGTTTACAGTACAGCTTGTGTAAAAGGCCGTGACACTCCATATTATGAGCAATATAGAAGAAGTGGGGGAGCAAGAGACTAGATCAGAACTCGTAAGCAGTCATATGTACGCATTGTAAACAAACGTGTAAACTTGCAATATCACACTCACAAAAGGTAGAACACTGACCCCACCTCTCTTATTTTGCAAGTGGGCTGATCAGTGTGCTACTGCGCATCTATGCTTCAGGAGTGGGGGACTGTCACGACGTTTTACACAAGCTGTACACAATTTAGTACCACCCTGCGTTCATTTCAAGGCTATGCGATAAGTAGGAAGATGGCTTTTAGTTTCGTTGTATGCACAGTAGCTGAACGGTGAAACGTGTATGTCTCTTAATTGGAACAACCTGAGTTCGAATCCTTGGCGTAATTCTTTATTTAAATTGTAATTTGTTAAATGCATAAAATATCTATTAATTCTAAGATATTCATGCATAAAAACACAAACAAATCATGTCTTTTTTCAAAATAAGTGTCATATTAGTAAGAATTCTAAACTGCATTTCATACCGTTTCCATGCAATTCCACTGAAACAGTATGGAATTTTAAGGCCAGCGTATAGCGTCCATTCTGAAACATTTGACTATCGCTGTTCTGTTTGTAACTATAACGAAATGCGTATTGTAGCTATTTCTACAAAAGTTTATTTGGATTAAAATGTAGTAGATACAAATATAAGCTTTAGTAAGAATAATTTGTATGCCCACTAATAAAGATATAGAGCAGAGAAAGTCGTATAAATGTATCACATCAGATTTTTCATTTAGGTCAACTTACTTCTTAGTTACTTTCAAAGTGAAAAGAAGAGTGTTTTAATGTGCGTAAAATGTGAGCGTAAAATCACATAAGGCTTAGCAATTGGATATTGTAGTATGCGTAATAAACATTGCGCTTTTTCTGAAAAAAAAATAAAATTATATTAGGGATACTAACCTAGATAAGTCTCATTACTACGTATCTGCTTATAACCGCTCAGCTGTCAGCGCATATTGAGTAGCTGACAGTCAATATGAAAGGTGACAATAGAATGGAGCTAAAAGCACACGTCCCGAGACATCATTGTAAACCGGCCGCAGAAAGTATTTGAACTTAGACAAATATACGTTTCGAGAGTCTGCTCTTTTTTTTTCTTTTGCATTACAGTGTATATGTTGGTCTTTTTAATTATTTAGGATGTTGTTCATATTATTAACTTAAACTTTTAGAATTCCATCTCATTGTCTATTCTGCACCCATCGCGTTTTAGATATTTAGTGTGTAATGTGGCGTAACTGGAGTTTTAAATCAGTGCAGCTTCAGGAAACGAAGCCTGCCATGAACTACAAAGCGCCCGTCCCATTTACTCTCCCTTGAACCAGAATATGCTACTAGCACAGCTAAATATGTTTCCTAGGTCACATTTACAACCTGGAAACTCGTAGGAGGTGGTAAAGAACAAAAATTCTAGTGTGGTGTTCCGCCTGTAACTTATGTCCTTGATGACCACAGGGAATGCAATTATGTGTGAATTAGGGGAGAAGTGGATGCTTTCTGGAGCGTTTAGCACTTCGCTTGCTGGAATCTAAATTTAGCGCATGTAATGTTAAATTCTTATGTGGAAAATAAAATGCACAGAATTATTATAGTTACTGAGGTTGTTTTCAAAACTGTGGCTGCCAACGCGAGTGACTATTCAAATGGCAGGATGACTATGACGATGTTTAATCGCGTTTTACAATCACAATTCATACAGATGTGCTATTTGTTATTTAAGGTGTTCACTCATTCTCGAACCCCTTACGGTCAGAGTTAAAACCATTTAGTTAGTGAGTACTGTTAGTTCAGGCACTAGAAGAGAATCCGAAGAATCTTTCTACGCTTAGAACACGGCACCCTTCTCTTATAGCACTCCTCCTAATGACACTGCAGGGCAGCGGATTAAAGGAGTCGTCCTCCGTGGACTAGTGGTACCGTGCTAGCCTCTAGTTCCCAAGGTCGCGGGTTCAAACCCGGCGGAGGGCGATGGATTTTTTCGGGCGTAAAATCGTTAGCACGGCTTCCTTCGGAAGGGAAGTAAAGCCGGTGGTCCCGTGTCGTAGATTTACGGCACGTAAAAGAACCTCAAGCCTGATAAAGAGGCCTCTGAGCAAAATTACAGGTGTTTCACGCCCAATATAGAATGGGACGCTAAGAACCATAGTAGTTAAAGAGCGTCCATAACTCAAATTTTAAATTCGGATTAAAGGACCTAATTTTCGCTTTTAGAGATGAGACAATATCATACTGACCTGCGTAAAGGAATATTCCGGCAGGCCTAAAAAGACACGGAAAGACTAAATGAGGAATAGCAAGTTCATTCTTATCTCTTCAGGTCTCATCGGTTCACTGTGGCATCCTGAAGATGTCTTTATTTCTCACTCACTCAAATGTTGATATAGTTATCACTATAACCTGTTAAGGTCACTTTTTATAACAACAGGAACTCAACTATTAGTCAGCCCTTCACTAGTTCGAAACACTATTCTCAACTGCTTCGATACTCCTTGGACCTTTTGGGTTAACCACTCATGCTTCGCATTAGAATTGGCAAAGTCATATACATGTAAGATTTAAGACTTAAAGAGGTGTTTTCGTCTGTGTATGTCCTTATTATATAACAATTCTGTAACGAAAGCCAATTTTTTGTTCCAATATTATTTTCTCAATCACTATCTCACTTCTAAAAGAAGTGTTCACGTATCTCTCACCAACTTACTTCCGGTAGTGTAGTGCAATACGTGTTATAAATTAATTTCGTGCTCAGGCACGTGCTCGGTATTCAGTATTTAAGCAATGCCATCGGCATTTAAAATTAAATCAAAATAAAATTCATGTATCTCTTCCTTCAAAAATCGTAGAACACCATACATGTAGAAGAGGTTGATAAACAACTGCCGAGATGGTTGACATCTATTGGGATACGTTTCCGCATACACCTTACAGGAACGAACTGCATTCTTCCTACACTCTCCATACACCATGGGCATGTCGGCTTTTTCTGCATTAGTAAACCTCATCTTCCACTCACGACTTACTGCTTGAACTGTCACAAACTAACTGACCAGAAAGTCGCAATGTAATCAATGAACAGAAAACACAATGCCAACAAACATAACAACATCGTACCTAGCAACTAAGCAGGCTGAATGGGACAAACAATTATCGGGATGGAAACTTTTCAAAATACGATTTCTCGTAAACCACTTGCACTAAAATCCTGCAACAAACCCATTGACGTTCTAATTTACCCTACCTTTATTTTGCTGATGTAACTAGGCACGGTTCCATTTAAAAAATTGTATGTTTGCTCAAAAAATACACTTTCTCAGTATTATTAAAATATGGTTTTACGCTAAATGTACGAGCCCCTGACTACCAATCAATGCACTTTCCATTTCCGAAATATTTGCGGTGCAAGTTTTAGGTGATTCACCCTGTATAGTAAAGGGTTTAGGATATCCTGCTTAGGAGCATACATGTCAGCACAGGCAACACTTTGTCCCCTTAACGTGGTAGATAAGTAGAAATAGAAGAAGAAAATTGAAATTTCTAATCCCTCTCTAATTTAAAAAAGTCATAAAAGAACACATTCTACATATTATATGCAGGTGAGCCCTCTCTAAACTGGGAGGGCGTGTGCCGTAATTTCGTGCAACAAGAAAGCCCAGCGAGCTTGTGCGGTACGGTTATGCTGGTGCTAATAGGTGCACAGCGTGTGAAATATGCGGCTTCCCAACCAGACGACCCACATTCGATTTATGACCAAGGCTGTGGCTTTAACGGGATCCCAAATATATCATGATGAGTGGAAGCAGAGATAAGGGAATATTCTCATTTAATTGGCAGTCATGCTTTATGTGTGGGCCGCACTCAATTCCCGGTCTGGCCATATGACCTGACTGAGATTTTCTGCTAGACTACGTTTCACCTCAGGGTGGCTGTTTTTAATGCGCCTCGATAATTCACTTTTATCCCCTCTAAACCATCCGCTGAGCATATCTAAAGCGATATAATTACACACGGATTCCGATGCAGCCGTTACCACAATCACAAGGATCACCACCACAAATGAACGCGTGTTTATTAACTAATGGACATTCAGGGGCTGTAGGAAAAAAGAGTAAAAATGAAATTTATATAACATATAGTACATTTAAAATTGGACATTTGAATTTTATTTATTTAAACTTAGCGAGTGATTTAATAAAGTTGCCGAATTTAAAACCATTCAAGTTTATTTTCTTAAAAGGCGGTCGTGGATTAAGTTTTTTTGCTCCCTCTGCTCATCTGTTACAAAGTCCTTTTTTATTCTTTCTAAGAATTGTTAACATAGGTCGATCCAAACATACACTTTGTTCATAGACTTTTGAGACAGTGGAAGGGGGAGATAGGACGTCACGAGCTCAGTGCGGCAGCTATCACAAAGAGCCGGCACACGTAGCTGACCCGGGCACGAGCAACCGTTTACTATCTTCCCCTGAACACTGAACAAAATATGTTCAACATCCTTCCAACGTGACTACAAAGACGTGAAAATCTAGCACTAGGGAAATTGTTGCAAAAGTCTGATAGAATTTCTTTGTTATGAACTTGTACATTAATTCCCTACCTACCAATGCAACCTACAATCATACAGTTAACTAGAGATAGTTGACTGTGGCAGCACACACCTATGCCGGTACAATGTGCTCGTTGCCCGCCAAACCACTTGCTGCTAGTTTCCCAGCATCTGCAAATTACTGATCTACACCACTGAGCACCCATAAATCATTTGTGTAAAACAGTTGACGTGTTATTGGAGGTCAAGCAAAACCAAAAGCATAGTATCTTAAATTATTAGTTGAATATGAATTTACGTTTTGAAAAAACTGATAAAACATGTGATAATTATTTATCTGTTACATAGAGACTTCTTTAAATACGCATATAAACGAAATACTCATGAGATCTACACCGTGGTAGCTAGTTTCTTTCATTTTACGACTTATAGACCTATACCATACTTACTAAAATTAATATTTTGTAATGTAGATTACTTCACGTACATTTCAAATTTGCAATGATTTCCTTAAATACACCGTGTCAACTTTCCTCCATAGTTTCAGTATATGATCTACAGCACTAGGGGAAAATTTTTCCCTGTTGCTGTAATAGGTTTTCCATGAATTTCCTTACATAAGTCGTAAGGGTTCGGATCAATGGACTCTCGCAGTTCCATTAGATCACGACCTATGTTGAAATAAGTATTTCCTTTTTCGCTTACCATGCTCTTTGAGGCAGTATATTTAACACTTAAATAATTTCAGTCTAATTATATAATATATAAATTCAATAACAGCCCGCCTTAAAGCAATATGTGTATGTAACAACATATAAACTGTGTATATTACAGTCATTGCAAATGTTTATATTATTGTATCCAAGTTTAATAATGTTATGTGAATGTATTACGTAATTTAATAATGTAGGAGCTGTGAGAATAATAACTTTAAAGTTGCTAACAATGAGGTAACAATGAGGTAACCGTGAGGCAATAATGAATTTGAAAGTTTAAATGCTATTGGAGCAACAATAATGTAAATTTTGAGACAGTTTAAAAAAATAGCCAATCAACAACCAGAAAAAGCTTTAGTTAAATGAAGGTATTCTATTGGTTTAGGATTAGCCAATCAGAAACTGAAAAGGAGAAACATTTACAAATTCAGATGTCAGTTGCCTGCGGACAGTGTTTGTAACTGGATGCGTCCTCGAGAAATATAATACGTATTCGTGTGAGACGAAAAATAAGTTTACGTGTTTAAAGTACAAGTAATTAATAAAAGAATCTCACAGCTCTCTATATCAGTGAAGTGTTATTTAAAATCTATCAAGTATTAATAAAAGGGGTGAAGTAAAATTATTATCTTGTAAGCCTACATTCTTGTCGCATCACAACCCTGCTAAGAGAAACGCGTCTCTAACAAAAATACTGACGCAGCCGAGGCAAACATAAATATATAATATTTAAAGAAACAGTCAAATTACAAAGTTAATATTTTTCAAAATTGGGGCAAAGGCTACCCGGTACTATACGTGCGGTTGCAACTACTACAAGTTCGGCTCCCCAACAGTTGAAATACTCCTTCAATACGAACTACTTCAAATTGACGCCCAAGGCGTGGTGCAAACAACGTAAAGATCATTTCTTCCACATCTTTACCGTAAACCTTCACGCTAATTCGGTCAGAATGTCGTGTTGCATTATTGCTGTATTCGTTACCGTAAAGCAACGCAGGCACGGAATATCGATCACGTGGTTTTTCGCGCTTACGGTAATTCAAAGTAGGCTGTGCAAATATTCTCTATTATCTCAATACATACCCCTTTATATAAATGCAAAATAATGTTTTAAAATTAGATAAAAGTTTGTCTGAGTTTTATGTATATTTAATAGAGTTTAGAATAGCGATTCCCAATATTTCCTAAATGGCGACTGAAGTGCCGTTCTTATTTTCAATCCCTCCTCTTTTTACCTCCGGAATTTTTACAAGACTGCAGTTCACACTGTCAATACTTCCCAAAATTTGATGAAGTAAGTAGAAGCGTGCATCCCGGAAAGCTTCTACCAAACTGCTTACCAAGAGCTAAAGTACTTAATAACATTGCCTAGCGTTTTAAAACGAGCTTTGCGACTTCCACGTCAATTACAGTCCTCGGACAAAATGAATTTCCGCTAAATTGACAAACAAGGAGGACTTAAAGCCATCTTCCTATTATTCCTTTTTAAAGAACCGGAAGACAGAGCGGGGAAATATCTTCCTTCATAATGCTTATCCTATTAAAGTAAGCAGGTGGGAAACCATTGTGATCCTGCTGTATCCTGTAAATAAACCCCTTTCTTAGCTTTCCTGATTAGAATTAGGTTTGATAACTATTTCTAATCAAATCCATCTTGTCCTGGTCTTCTGATATTTCCTATTGTTTGGCACTGTAGATATACACGACATTATGAGAATCAGTGCGTTGAATTTAATGGCGGCTCCTTGCTGTTTCACAAAGAAAAACAAATCTGATGTGATACATTCACATGAATTTCTCCATGCTCTATAGTTTATTAGTGGTATATAAACTGTCCTTACTAAAGCATATTTTTCTATCTGCTACATTTTAATCAACATAAACCTTTGGAGAAATCGCTACATTACACATTTCGTTATAGATACAAAGGGAATAGCGAAATTCAAAAGTTTAAAAACTGGGCGCTATATGCTGGCCTTAAAATTTCACATTGTTTCCATGCAATCGCGAGAAACAATTGAATGTTGACAGGACTTTAAGAGAATGACCAAGTAGTGAACAATTCGAACATTAATACCAATATCTCAGAAAACGTTATGTGAAACAAATAGTGTGTTTTAATGTGGTCTAATGTAGTACGTTTTCGTCTATCGCTTAACCTTTACCACTTATACAAGATTATACAAAAATACCTTTCGAACGAATCGGAACTTACAGGTTATTCCCAGAAAGCGCAAGATATACATTTTGTGTTATGTAAATATCTTTAATATATGGTACTTTAATCAACCTTTAAAACCATTTTTTTAGAAAATAAAACTTTCGAAAAATGTTCCATGTAAAGGCTAGTTTGGGGTATGGGATTTCCTTGAAAATCTTCGTGTCGCATCTTTGGTAGGTGCTGAATCTAAATACCAAGTATAGTATTTATCCGACTTCGTTTTTTATTTATGCTGTTCACACACAGGCACACACACGCGCGCACATTTTTCTTGTCTCAAAACATGCATTTCCGATGAAAACTCGGTATCGAATTGTATGGAATGCAATACCTTCTCTTCCTAGTAGGTACGTGGTAGAGAAAGGAATTATAATGTGTCCTAAGTTTTGCCGCAAACCTTTCAATATCTCCTTCTGCCTACTACTGTCCTTATAGTAGGAGAAATTGTAAAAATGTATAAGCTTTCTGTCTATCTTGCTAAAATAAGTCGCCTTGCCTTAGATTTATGTTATAAACTTTAACTTCTGTGTCTCTACCTAGTATATACTTCTGGAAATGTATTTGGCTTGGAAGATGGATCAGAAACGGAGGACGGTTCAGCACCGCTAGGCCAATCTCGCCTACTTAACGTCCGGGAAAAAGAAAGAGATAAGGGAGAGAGAACGCAGGACGTCCAAACCTGATGGCAATACTGCAGCAAGGTCCATAACATTTTCAGGTTGAGTATTCTCGACCGCCCCTACGATGTCCTACTTACCATAACAGACAGGTTCGGACAGAAGGTTCCATGCCCCGGGAAGTAACTGTCCTCTCCTCAGAGCGCATCCACCGGACATCACCGTTCACTAAACTAACCCTGCTAACCTGCAAATGAGGGACATGAAAAATCTTTTATGCCTAGGTCCCTAATGGGGCGCCTCCGGGAGGGATGGATGAAGTGAGAGGAGTCAGAGGGCGGCCAGACCAGGAGGCACGACAGGCAGACAGAAGGGCCCCTATCATTTACAGATTTGAACTTCCCGGGTGGTGACTGGTGCAGCCGGCGCCCCTCGCCCCTGTGGGCTTACACAACCCCAAGAGTAGGGGACCCGGGGCTCACAGTCCGGGGGCGAAGGTTTCCTTAGAGCATCGTTTTCCCTGCCATGCATACGCCGAGACCTCCTGCCCCTGAAAGAGGCCAAGCCCAGGTGAAAGGTGAAGCCAAATGAGAATGGAGACGAAATAGAGGGACAGGAAATTTGGGGGATGTAAGGATCTTTCACAGTATTCGCCTGGCGATCCGGGGAAACCCCGAAAAAACTCTTAGGTCAGATAGGTCGTCCACGGGAATCAAACCTACGACCTCCCGAATGCGGGCCACAGACGTACTAGATTTACTTTAAAAAGTTTTTGCAAGCAACTATTATACAATCCGTGAAATAATGTATTACTTGAAGAAAATCGTCAGTATATTTAATAACTACAGTTTCGTATGATCCTTCTAGTACGACGGAAGTATTTCTTAAATTATTTCCCCGCCCCCATTTTCCCCTTGCATGTCCGCCATCACATGCTATTCTTTTGGATGTCGCTCTGCAACGTCGATGCAACCTCTAACATTATGGTAATTTCTTTAACTAGAAAACTTTCTCTTGCAATTGCTTCCTTATCTTACCAGGCATCATACTGAGAACAATGCTGGCATTAGTGCATTTTCAGAAATATTTGCAATGTGCACTAAGGCCGGCTGAGCAGCGAACCCAAGCGATGCAACTATTGCAGTACAGATGGAACAAGCATTTGAGCTAAACAGAATGTATTTCTAAATTCTGAAGAGCTAATAGTGAACATCGGTCACAACTTGGTTCCCCGCACTTGTTACGGTTTGAAACACAGTACCTTATATTCATCACATACCTACTACATGTCAAACAGTAACCTCTACAGTTTAACAAAAGGTATATCATTCCAATACGTAATGGTATATGTAACATAAGCGTTACTCAAATCGCATTAAACCAGATATTGTGGCATATTAGTAGGTATTGTCATACCAGACACATTATTGCGTCGCATTGGCGACAGCATTGTTAGGGTAATTTAGTATTTCTTTCGGCTTGTGCTTGAATTTCCGTCTGGCATGTCACTCTCCACCTCTGGCCGTCGAGCCTAGCCAGAGTTAGAGAGAGTGGGAGGGATAGATGTTAGCGTTACTTTCTTTGTATGTGTGAGTGTACATTTAATAAAGCTTCTTCAGCTGTGCTGCATATCAATATGTGAAAAATCTAGTCAACTTGTCATGATGCACATTCTAGAAGTGTCAACTTGGTGCGCAGGCAAATATGAACCCGTCTTCCTCCATAACTGCTGAACTGCCTTATTACTTTCTCTACTAGTACAGTAAGTAGGGGAAGTATTGTATTCCACCCAAAAATTCGGTACTGAGATTTCTTCTTCTTCTTTCTCTGTTTAACCTCCTGTTATGTACGACTTACACCCCCCAGGACTTACAGGCGGGTGCCTGGGGTCAGAGGCCCGTCAAGGAGCAGACGCTCATAGATCAGACAGAATATCCAGGATGGGTGATCAGCCCGATGCCTGGTATGGGAGGAAAGAAGTAGATGAAACGAAATGATGGTGAAATGGATGAAAGGAAAGGTGATGATGGAGCACTTGGTGGAATCAATGGTGGGGGAAACCGGAGAACCCGGAGAAAACCCGCCTAGACGCCGCTTTGTCCACCACAAATCCCACATGCGGGTCCCTGGGATTGAACCCGGGCCGCCTCGGTGAGAGGCGAGCGGTCCAACCACTCGGACACGGCGCCGAGATTTCACCGGAATATATGTTTTGAGACCCCTGAATCCAAAAAAAGTATTTTTGGAAACATGTCCGTGTGTGTGTCTGTCTGTGAACAGCATAACTCAGAAACGAACAGTCGGATGAACACCAAACTTGGTATTTAGGTTCAATATCTTCCAGAGATGCGACACGAAGGTTTTCAAGAAAATCCTCGCACCCCATATTACGCTTTACATGGAACATTTTTAGAACATTTTGATTTTCTCAAAAATGGCTCTAACGATTTTGATTAAAGTGTCATATGTTTAAAATATTTTCATGTCAAATGAAATGTATACCTCGAATTTTCTGGGAATGTCTTCAAACGTTTTCTTCATTGTGAACGACTTTTGCATAACTGGTAAACCATAAGAGATATACAAAATTTTACTACAAAAAATGTAGATCGCGTTAAAATACACAATTTATGTCATATACATTTTCTTTTTGTCGAATGAACCATTTTCGAGATATTGCTTGTTATTCCCTTAAATTTTCCAATACTTATACTTTTTCTCAAATGGGATTGTTTTTTTTTGGTCCTGGTAATGCAAAAAGAATGGAATAGTCGATAGCAACCAGCTCTTAAAATATTTGTTGCCTCTGCAGTTACGTCCCCGAATGTTTATGCTGGGCTAACTAAAATTTAATATCTAGCTGCAAAACCTTTTGGCCTTACTCCGGTATATAGCAAATTTTATATATTCTGCCAATAAAAATACAACAAATAGCATCGAAATACATGTTTTCGTTGCTCAATTATTTGCACATATCGGTCAACTAATTTGAAAAAGTATATTAGAGAGAATACAGCAAGGGCATAGGAAATATATGTTCTCGTTAAATACTCACTTGTTTACAATAAGAGTCAACTAATTTTAAGATTTTATTGCAGTAGTGCAATATTTGAAATATCTCGATGAATCTTAAATCACTTAACCATGTTGTTCATCAATAAATTCAGCAACAAGTTCCCTTAATTAGGCTCCCTTGTTTCGCATGTTGTAACCTTGTTGTTACCTATACTTGACCGTGAGTCCACTATATCTATCTATCTTTTTATTTTCTCTACCACGTACATAAAAGCTAGAAAAGATATTGCATTCCATCCAGAAATTCGATACTGATATTTCACCAAAAATACATATTTTGAGGCACCTTTAACCCCCAGAAAACATTTTTAGAAAAAGGTGTGTGTGTGAGTGTGGTGTCTGTGAACAGCATAACTCCAAAACAAAATGTCGGATAGATATCAAATTTTGTGTTCAGCTTCAGTACCCTCCAAAGATGCGACACGAAGATTCTTCAAGAAAATCCCCACAACCCAAACAACCCTTTACATGGAACATATATAGAATTTTTTTATGTTCTAAACAATGGCTCTAACGATTTTCATTAAAATACGACATATTAAACATATATACAGTATAAATAAAATGCATATCTTGATTATCTAGGAATAGCCTGCGAAGTTCTCTTCATTCTTGTATATCTTGTATAAGTGGTAAACGTTAAGCGATTGACGAAAACGTGCTACATAAAAATGTAGATCTCTTTAAAATACACAATTAATTTAATTAACTTTTTTGTGGCATAAGCCATTTCCAGATTAATTATTGGATTTTTGTTTAGTTTCATTTATACGCCGCCTTTAACCACATTGGTCTTATCGGTGGCCTTTCCTTTGGAACTTACTGTCTATTGGCAATGGTGTTGACCCGTATTCTGTTGTCGTTGAGTTTCTTGCACTTTCTGGGTTGATCCCACACACACACACACACCCACACCCACACACACTCACACACATTCACGCTCTCATTCATATTTCCAGACTCTGGGAAGGATAGGGAATAATCTTGGCTAGAGAGAAATTCCCAACCCCCCAGCCGGAAATGAAACCCGGGACCCCTCGCACAACAGGCAGGTGTGCTACCGACTGAGCTACGGGGTGGTGAAATTGTCAAGTTCTATCGATTTTCGGTTGTTTCTCGCGGTTGCATGAAAACATAGTGGAATTTTAAGGTCAGCGTATAGCACCTAGTTCTTAAAAATTTGAATATCGCTATTCCTTTTGTATCTATAACGAAATGTGTAATGCAACTACTTCCTAATAAGCGATAGAGGGCAGAGAAGATCTTGTTAATGTAGCACATCAGATTTATACAGTAAAGTATTGAATCTGTATATTTAAATTTAAATAAATATTCATTCTTAAGAGTTCATTTTGCACACTCCAACTCTATGAAGTGCGGGTATTAAGACCTGAGGACCTCTACATTCTCTCCGTGGTTAGAACCTTGTTAAGCCGTATTCTGGCTATGTCCAGCCCATCTTAATCACAGCTAACAGCGGCACTCCTGTGGACTAGCCGGAGACAAAGCCCGAAAGTTCTACACAGTAAACTCGGAAAGCAAACAAACTTCCATACAAGTAAGTATGGTATGAGGAGCAAGCAGACGATGCTAGGGCGTTACTTCCCATAAAATCACGATTCTGGTATATTTCATAAGGTATCTCCAAATCTTCACAAAGCTTTACTTACAAAGGATGTGCAGAGAGTTCCCGTGTAGAATTATAATGAAACTTGAACACATCAAATAAATAATTAAAATTAGTACTAGAGATACTAGCTATCGCAACTTCCAGAAAGGAATACGCTTGATTATTTGATAATGCTAACGTGGATAGTTAACGTTTTTAACACCTTATTACTTTCTCTTTTACTTACCTATAGTAAATAAAGGAAAAATTTCACTTCACCTAAAGCTTCGATACCGAGATTTCACCAGAAATACACGTTTTAAGGCTCTCTGAAAAAAAAATTAGAAAAAGGTCAAATCGCGCGCAATTAAATGACAAACTTATTATTTACAAGTTCAGTGTCTTTAAATGAAATTTCCCGATGCCAAATACCCTTTACGTGGAAGAAGTTAAATAATTTGTTTATTTTCTCAAAAGGGACTAACGATTTTGATTAAAATACCACATGCTTAAAATATCTGCACAACAAATAAAATGTAGATCTTAAAATTTTCTGCCAACAGAAGGCCTGTGAAGGCCTCTTCATTCGGAATGACATTAAAAAATAACATTTTTGTGGATGTGAGCATTTTCGAGGTATTCGTTGTAGTATAAACGTTAAGAAATTTATAGTGTTTTCAAGTGGTAAGTAGCTATCCGATTTTATTGTGGTCATGCAAACGCATGGAATTTCAAATCACATAGTGACACGGTTTTTAAAAATCTATCGCTTTAGGCTAGTGTATACTTCATAATTTTACAACGAAATGTGTAATGAAAGTGTGTCTCCACTAACAAGGAAGTAAAATAATAAGCTTTTGTAAGAATAGTATGTAGAAGAGTGAATAGAGAAAGTCATGTAAACACAACACATCAGATTTTTTTCAAATAGATCCCTCTGTGTGTGTTTTATTAATATGATTTAAAAAACAAAATGTCGGAAAAATAACAAACTTTACACGAACATATTCAGGAAAATCCTCTACCTCCAACCTAGCATTTACATGGAAATTATCGTTATATTTTATTTCCTAAAAAAAGTCTGACGATTTTCTTAAAATTCCATATAATAAGATAGTTGCATTACAAATAAAATACACATCTTGAATTGTTTAAGATTAGCCTGTGAAGTCCCCCTCATTTTGAATGAATTTTATATACTTTATATAACTAATAAACCGCAATAGACAAAATATTCCTACATAAAAACTGTACATTTTGTTAAAATACAATGTTTATGTAAAATAATTAATTTTAAGCTACGTCATACTTTTTAGAAGTGTTAAGTCGCCAATCATTTGTTTCTGGTGGCCATGCATGAAGTGGAATTTCAAAGACAGCCTGTGTCGACCCTCTTTTTAAAGACTTTACTATTGTTTCAACCTCTTGCATCCCTCTTGTATCTACAACATGTGTAATGAAACCATTGCTGTAAACGTTTATCCTGATTAACATGAAACTGAAAGCAAATAAGCTTTTGTAAGAATTATTTGTAGAAGGATGGACACAAAATCATGCGAATTCAACACATCCGATTTTTAATTTCTTAAACAATGCGGGGAACGCCACTAGAGCCTTATACCCAGCTTAGCATAAAGAGAAACCAGCATTCCCGAGAAAAAACGGTCTCTTAAATTGTAATATTTTATATGAATAAAGTATTGAGGTTTGTAATTTGTAAAACGTGTTTAACAGAATGCATAAAACGGAAAGAAATTGCTTCTAAAGATTGCAAAAACGAATGACATCGAGTGTGAAAGTTATAGCATAGGAAACCGGTTTAAAACTGTATAGAGACGAGAAATGCCCTTAGGGAAGCGTTAATTTTGTTTTTGTTGTTTTTCTGTCTATTCGGCACATTAGTTTTGAATTATATATGTAATGGTATAGGTACAGGAGGGCGACATAACCAATGACTACTCAGCCAACGGTTAGGACCCAGGGGTTATGTCCGTGGGGTTTTCCATTAGGACGGTACCTATTTTATATACCGCCTCCCCGTGTTCACAAGTTCCACTTACGCGCGTCAACTCCAAAACGGGAGGACTACCAAACAACCTCGGTGGGAGCGACAGTGTCCAGCTCTCATAGCTGGTGCCTGAGAACATTGGGGCGTCTCAAAACACCGCCTGGGTGGAACCTCCAGCCAGACGTACCCAATCTGCCATGGGTTTCGGGAACTACTACACCACCGAGTCTAACCCATTCCGAACAGCTCTCTTTCGGGAGGGGCTCGAATGTCCGGCCCGGCGTACTTATAGTAACGTCAGAAGTACCACGAGTGTTCAGGGTCTGGAGCGCCCGCACCATAGTAGCTGAAGGGATCGGAACCACCCCCTTTACGGGGAGAAGGGAGACACCTCGCGCACTCCTAAATACATCTATTGTGACTACCACCCGCCTATAAAGAAGGGATGAAATGAAGCAACCACAGGAGGCTGCAGGTCGCGGGCAGACGGCCACAGAGATCCGCAGAAATCCTTAACAGTTCCAAGCTCGAAGACCCGCCCCACTTTTGGAGCTGCTTAGAGACTAGAAATATGAGAAAGAAACGGGATGAAAGGGAAATGATGGAAAGGTAATCGTGGTAGATGAGAACTCACCCCAGCATTTGCCTACTAATCAGGGAAAACCGCGAACACCAAAGGTCAGTGTGCGGTCGATGGGAATAGAACCAGGGATCTCCCGAAAGCGAACCTCACACATTACTGCGGAGCCATCTCGCGCGTTTCCTAATAGTTAACTTTTCAGCAATTCTTAGCTTTATCCAAAATTGTAAATGAAACACAAAGGTAACCATCAACATTCAACGTGCATTTTGACGGTTACTGGTTACTAATAAAGCAGACAAGTCTAATCGAGAGCAATTTGACATTTTCTCAATTGATTCCTACAGACTTCGAAAGAATGGAACGAGGAATACGTAGATGTTTAAGTACCGTAAAAGCTTAACGTTCTAAAGCCTGGACGTAGAAGAATACTATGAATAAGCGGCAAGGGATCCAAGAAAACATTACGATAACAATATCTGATTGGCGCAAAACAGATGGCTTGTGCGTGCTTTTTGTACTTCCTGCGTGAGATGCTTAGCAAGAGACAGACGTGATGACATTTGTGGCATGGAAAAGGAAGAATGGAATTACACAGTGGGGGAGAGACGTAAACTATTGCGTGCCACCGACACAGGCTGTTTCGGAGGAAGGACTTCAACATAAATTGCCTCTCAACCAGCAAGAACCAATAAAGTTACCTGTATGTGAAATATCCACAAGGAGAAAAAATATCCTAACAATGTTTCGATACTGTTTTGAACTACAAATCATGTGCGAAAAATTAGTTACAAAAACTGTGCATGAGAATCTCCAACGAAAAGTTGACTCAAAGACATCATCCAAAATTAAAATAGTAACAATAATACAAAATTCATTTGGAAATCTTATTTTCTGAACCATACTATAGTATACGATACATAAGTACCGATTCAAATGGATATTAATTAATCGTGAAGATCCTGAGTATAGAAACAGCATGCAATAAGGAAGAGAAACGACTTAATTCAGCTTTCTCGCCAATATTCTTCTTCTTCTTTAACGGATTACCCTCCTCTTGGAGGACATATCCCCAAGTCAATGCCCTGGATCAGTAGCCTGTCCAGGAGCAAGTAAAATCTGGATCATAGCACGTCAGGATGGGCAATCAAATAAAAAAATTATTTAAAATTAAGGAACAGCCTTAATAATGATACAGCCACGAAAGGTTTGCTGCTTATATCAATGTCTTTTGGAACTCTGGACTTGTTTTTCAAAGCCACTTAAATGAGGAATAATAATAATAACAACACTACTAAAATTGCTTAACATTCTCTACGTTAGAAAAAATATAAAAACTGGTTAGGAGAAATTGTTAAGCATTTTGGCTTAAATTATTTACTCTTAAAACATATGTCAATAGAACAGCAGCCAAGCATCACTGACGGGGAGGTAAACACGGTATGGTGAGTGCTGCCCCTGCAAACACCAACAGGCTGCAACGTCCCTAGTTAAACTCCAGTAACAGTTCAACGTTATGTCCTTCCTGGCTTTCATGCTTAGAAATTTCCGTCTATGGATGTGTGTCACATTTTATAATGACTGATGGATGTATTTCTAAGCGTTCGCGGCATATGTATTCACTAGTAGCTGTTTGTCTGTTATGGTTTCCTAATTCTACAAAATAACATAAAATTAAATAACTTCACAAGTTATGACGCGAATTCGAGATATAAATTTGATTTGACATGTTAACAACCCATACATAAATGTGTATGCAGAATCATTTGTGCCTTTTTAAGGACAATAAAAAAATGACGAAAAAATTGTCAAGTAAGAGTAATTTGGGTTACGGAGTTTTTCTAAAACACAAAATTTTACCTGCCATTCTTTAATGATGTATGTATCCAGTATTTAGCTTAGTAATAATCCGATCTGTCATTTTTACGTACTAATCTCTCTCTCCCTCCCTCCCTCCCTCCCTCTCTCTCATACACACACATCCCATATTTTAAACGCGCCATTAATAACGAATTTTAGGTAGAAGGCAAAACTTCTTCTACCTACAAGAGGAAGTAAAAAGGTATCTAAAACTTAAAAACATCCAGTTTGCTTAGATGACCTATTATCACACAGCATCAACTCTCTGGTATTACGTCTTCAGGGGTTTGTGGGTATTATTACATACCTTCTTTCGTCCACAAATAGGTAATGTAATCACAGCGAAGGAATAAGCTTTTCTTCAATGTAACGATAGCGATGTTTCCCTTTCTCACTACTCAACAGAACGGTTCCTGCAGCGAATTGACATTTGTATGTAATGGAGTGTGATTTAGTATTCTTGAAGACAACAACCGTAAAGCTAACAGCGCATTCTTCAGAAACTGAGGTGCGATGACTGCCACCATTGGTGCATTGGACGCTAAGGAGGACGAGGACCAAGCATCATATATACTCAATGCTAGCTTACATAAGGTTCTTAAAATGAGTTGGATAACCTCCATACCATATACAAAATGACATCGTCCTCCTTCTCTGTAAAAGAAGGAATATTTATTCTCTCTCTTACAAATGTATTGTTCTCAAGATAAGCAGCTGGAAACCTTTTAAATAAACATGGTGTGTTTAGCCTATAAAATAAGACACATGCTTGCGCACTTCCAAGAAGGTTATGCGGTTCACTGTCGTAAAACTGTTGCAATAAACTCACATTAACATCGGAAAGTTCACGGCCAAACTATAGTATTTCCCGTATAAAAAGATCGCATAAAAAAGGTTTAAGTGATGTGAACTGTGTAAGTATAGTAAACATCACTGCATGAGGAAGACTCCGTCTTCGAGCATACTAGAGTGTAAGAGCAGCACATTTTCAGGTCCAAGTGCATGCATTTAAAATTTGGATTTCACATACCGTTGAAGCATAGAGACGAAAATCACACGTAAAAAAATCTGATGTGCTACACTCACATGACTTTCTCTACTCTTGTACAAAATATTTTTACAAACGTTTATTCTCCATATGCTTCATGTTAATCGAGATATCGAGATGTTAATCTTATTGCTAATTTTCTTGTAGATGCAAGGGGAATTGCTATGCTTTAAGCGATAGTCGAATATTGTAAGAGCTGGTTGCTATGTGGAGTATTCCATTCTCTTTGTATTGCCAGAACAAAAAAAAAGTGAATAACGAATTCCCATTTGAGAAGAAGTATAAGCATTGGAAAATTTAAGGGAATAACAAGCAATATCTCGAAAATGTTCACTCAATAAAAAGAAAATGTGTATGACATGAATTGTGTATTTTAACGCGATCTACGTTTTTTGTGTAGTAAAATTTTGTCTATCTCTTATGGTTTACCAGTTATGCAAAAGTCGTTCACAATGAAGAATACTTTTGGAGGCATTCCCAGAAATTTCAAGATATACATTTTATTTGATATGTAAATATCTTTAATATATGATATTTTAATCAAAATCGTTGGTGCTTTTTACCTTTATCTTTAAATTTCTTATTTTTTTATTTAGGTTTAAAGATTTTATTTTAAGGGTTTTAATAAGTAAAGTTAATAAGGGAATTAAACCCATTTTAAGAAAATTAAAATTCTCGAAAAATGTTCCATGTAAAGGGTAATCTGGGGAGGGGGGATTTTCTTGAAAACCTTCGTGTCGCATCTCTGGAAGATACTGAACTTAAATACCAAGTTTGGTGTTTATCGGACTGTTTATTTCTGAGTTATGTTGTTCACAGACCGATAGACACACAGACACACACACGGACATGTTTCCAATAATGCTTTGTTAGGATTCAGGAGGCCTCAAAACATGTATTTCCGGTAAAATCTCGGTATCGAATGTTTGAGTGGAATGCAATACTTCCCCTGCTTCTATACGTAGTAGAGAAAGTAAATAAACTCTTGTTGGGCAGTAATTCTACAAATTGGATGATATCAACTCATGCTTCAGTGCAGAATATTCATAAAATCAATTATTGAATGGAATTTAAATCGCACATTTTGCTAGTTAGGAACTTAGCAATTCCGATTCTATTCCCAAATTTTCTGCTTATACTTTCTCTACCTCACATCTATAATTGATAGAGCACTTTATGTATTCCACCCAAAAATGCCATATTTATATTTCACGCAAATGCCGTGCACATATGTGTGTGTGTGTGTGTGTGTGTGTGTGTTTATAGCATAACTCAACAAAATCAACAAATGAGAAATTTCATACTTGTCTGAGATTTTTAAGCACATTAAGCGAAAGTGTTCAAGACAACTTTTCCAACATACCGTAACCTAAAATGGAAAATCTTTAATTCTTATTAATTTTCCTTGGCGATGGTTCTAACGATTTTGATGAAAACATCACATGCTTAAGATATATGCCTGACTAAAAAAATGTATAGTTAAATTTTATAACTTGTAAATTGCTCTTCATCCTAAATAATTTTTACAACTGGTAAACCATAAGAGACAACACGTTTACTGCACGAAAAATGTAGAGTCCATTTAAATATATAATTTATGTGAAATAACTTTTTGTAGAATTAGCTGTTTTCAAACTATTTATTGTTACACATTTAAGTTTTCCCAGGTTGAACTGTTTTTAGGCATTTATGATAGTATATTATACACAATACTATAATGGTAGTAATTAAGATGCGAGTATGTTTATGAAGCGAGCGATAGCTCGTTTCAGAATTTTCATACGAGCGTCTTAATTACCATTATAGTCAAGTTGCATACGCCTGTTTTTGTTCGACCACACTATAGGTAATACCAAAACTTTGAGTTTTTATAAAAAGTTTTACCTTGCTATTGTGTGTAATTAAATGCTGATCGGATAACAGCACTGATGCTAACATATTGAGCGTGTTTGCGAGTAGTGCAATAGATGGCAGAACTGTTGAGTCCACGCCGTATTTATCGATTTTGTTTTGCAGATAACGTGAAAGCAACACATACTGAAGCAAAGGAAATCAACTCAATTTATTGGAGTATTAAATCCCAAAGGACTGCAGCTTTGAAGGTGTTGAAAAGAATGGGCGTTAGGAGAACTGCGCACGCCGCCGAGTAACATAATAATGAATCACTGAAGTATTAAGGATAACATACACTTATACATAACAATTCCGTTACGTCACACGTAATCAGTATATTATAGTGTCCTCGACCAAAAAGCATCTTACGGAATTCCTGCATGGGCTCAATAGTACGAGGGCGAGCGAAAATTTCTAGAAAATCAAACACGTATTAGTTTAAAAAAAAATTAAATGATGTTATTGTTTTTCAGAATATTCCCCTTTAACATCAATACATTTTGCATCAATACCACTCCTTAATGCAATGATGCCACTCTTCCTGAGCTACTTCAGAAACCAGGTTTGTTTATAATGTTCCACTGCTGCATCTGAAGATGCAAAAGTGATTCCACGTATTTTATCTTTAATTTTTGGAAACAAAAACAAATCACAAGGTGCTAAGTCAAGGCTGTATGGTGCTAACCTTTAGTTAGGGCATTCGGATACTCAGTTGAGGAAGGTAGTTTCTGCCCCACGTATGGAAGCCAATTTGAAGGAGTTGTATTGTTAGACCACGTATGGTACAATGTTTCCGGTAGCTTTCGCCCCAAGTTTAAAAATATTAACTTTGTAATTTGACTGTTTCTTTAGTTATTATATATTTATGTTTGCCCCGGCTGCCTTAGAGACATGAATTTCTTGCAAGGAGTGGTGAGGCTAAGAATGTAGACTTAAACAGATTATAATTTTTACTTCACTCCTTTTTATTAATTCTTGACACGATTAAAATAACACTTAACTGATATATAGAGCTGTGAGATCATTTATTAATTACTTGCACTTTTTAACACGTAAACTGTTTTTTTTTCTCACACTGAATACGTATTAAACTTCTCGAGGACGCGTCTCGCGTCCGGTTAGGAACGCTGTCTGCTAGCAACTGAACTGATTTCTACCGCCTAAATTTGTAAAATTCTGCATTTCAAGTATCTGTTTGACTATTCCTTATCCAATAGAATACTTTTATTTAACTTTCAGGTTTTTCCGGTTGTTGATTGGCTATTTATAAACTGTCTCAAAAATCACATTATTGTTGCTCCAAGAATTACTAGTAGTGTTATTAAACTTTCAAATTCATTATTGCCTCAAGGTTACCTCATTGTTACCTCATTGTTAGCAATTTTTGGCCTATTATTCTCACAGCTCTTACATTATTAAATTACATAATACATCCACATAACATTATTGAACATGTACATAATAATACAAACATTAATACAATGACTGTTACATGCATTTTATATATTATATTATACATATATTGCTTTAAGTCGGGCTTATTGAATTGATGTATTATATAATTTGACTGAAATCATTTATGTGTTAAAAATATTGCCTCACAGTTTTGCTGTATGGGATGATGCTTTGTAATGATGTAACATAGCAACCATCTTACCAGCACTGCGAATTCGTGACCGTTTGTAGACTTAGGTTCTGTTTCAAAGACCCATTGAGCCGATTGGCTTTCCTTTCAGGATCATAACACTAAATTCAAGATTCAACACCAGTAGCGATATTCCAAACCAAATTTGAAGTATCGCCTTGGAATTTTTCCAGAATTTTTCTGCACCAATAAATGGGTTTTCGTTTTTGATCGGGAGTCACTTTATGTGGAATCCATCGACAAAGTTTTCTCATGTCTAACTGTTGATGTAAAATGTTTTGGATCTGAGCCATAATAATGCCCAATGTCGCCCAAATAAATTCCTAACATGTCCGCCGATCTTCTTCAAGCATTGCGAACAGCGGCAATTTTCATGTAACAGCACATCCTGGACGTCCTTCATGAAATTCATTACTAAGAAAAATCCGATCTCTTTTGAATTCGCTGTACCAATTATAAATTGTTACCATAGCTAGGGCTTCTTCGCCAAATGCAAATCTTCACATTTTTTAGACGTTAATGACCATTTAAAATTGTAAAACTCATAGCCCGGAAATATGCTCAAGTCAAATTCACTTTTGGGTGCACATAAAATCTTTAAATTACGGTAATTAACAGCCCTTTTAAAGCAAATCGAACAAACTAAGGGGCAATCAACTCGCAAAACATTAGAAAGTAGCTGTCAAATATAAACAAATTTCTTTTGTTTTTAGAAACATGGCATTCTAAAATGTTTCAGTATCGCCCTCGTAACAAAACCTGACTTTACGATATGGGAACACTTGTGTTTTGTTTTTTGTTCCGTTCACAATAAACCAGTCATTTAGTGAAGGATTAATTCACAGTAAAGCCAGGTGAATAGAAGAAAAAGTTTTATATGAATAATATAATATACTAGATGAACCGTATTGAAAAATTCAACCTTGACAAATGTCTATATACACTATAGATTGCCATTCATCAATGTTTAAATACTCAACTTGTCTGATGACAGCAGTGAAGTGGAGTAAAATATAATCGTATATTAGCAGTTTTGATATTTATTATAACTTTTTCTAAAATTAAGCATATTTCATAAACAATAAATTAAAAAATCTTCATATACACGAGAAAAAATTAACTGTGATTCACTAGATCACATCTGATACCAACTTTCTTCTGACAAGATAAAAGTCATGATGTTTAGGATACTTCTTAGTGTAAAATGGTTTCTTCAATGGTGGCACCATAAAGTCATTAGCAGCTTCTTAGTTGGTTTCTTTTTTTCACGAGACTTCTAATTAAAACTAGCTACATTAAATGTGAATATATTCAAGCTGGACGCCAGATATCCTTACACGAATGTACACATAGACATATTTAAGAAGGCGATCAACCGAGATTTGAAACTGAGTTCTCTGCCAGTCCAACCCAGGTTATGTTACATTTTGCAAACGTATATATGGTATGGAGGTTTTACAGCTGCGTTGTCTAAAAGATCCCACAGTATTTTATTTACTTTTAACGGTAGCACTCTTAATTCTAGAAAATATCTTAGGCGGTGAACATACCTGGATTCAGGTACTGTATATACTCTTCGACAAAACTGCAAATGAATGAGATTTACGATTAACCACATAAAGATTAATAAATAAGGACATATACTGCGGAAACGAACTCCAGTCATTCACCCCCAACAGAGGCTAACATTACCACTACATTACGAAAACTGCATGAAAGTCAGTGTGCTATAAAAGCATGAACCTTACGGGGATAGCACAGTGGCTCCCCTGGAGGATGAAAGTTTTAAAATTTATTTTAGTTCGGTTTTATTATTACTTGGCGTCATAAAATGTTGAATTGATAATTTTTCACGTTCTATATCCTACCGCTTCATGAGTGCTCATTAATGCCATTCCATTATGTACTTCGCTTGATTTATTTTTCCAAATCGCCTGCAATCTTTAATGAAATAATATATAGGAGATAAAGAATGTGTGCAGTAATGGGCAGAGGTCGTCGTGTGAGTGTCACACATTCGATTTTTCATTCAAGATAGAGGTGGAACACAAACATGGATTATTTTTGGAATTTTGGGATATAAGCTCAAAAGGTTATAAATAAAAAATAAATTTGTTCAAAAAGACTCCTAGCTACCAAAAAGAACATGCCGTTCATATTGTTCTCAGTCACCCCAAAAGCAAATCACAAGCCTATTTTCAGGTTAGTAAGTGATTAATATTATTCATTGAAAAATAACGTAGTTAATTAGTTCCATCGTTCCACAATGTCAAATTAATGTCCCCACTCTGTGCTTCCTGAAATCTAGCGATTTAATGTAACAAGTAAAAAGTAACCCCTATTAAGCTTTATTATTCTATAGGTTCAATACGTATGTCTGTTTATATTTCTCAATAACTACACTTCAATTATTTTGAGCAGAAGCGATTAAGTTTTTAGGTCCTTACTTTTCCAACAGAGGTCGCAGCGAGTAGTCGTTAGCATGTGCCAGGTAGGTGTGCCTTGTTCTCGCGAGATTTATAGCGCTTGGCAAGAGAGACACCGCGTGTTCACCACATGAGTGTAGCCTGTAACGCACCTACTTCAGGTTAGTTAGTGAAGAGATTATATCCACAAGAGGGACTCAAATAAAGTTCTTTTGTTCTCAATTATTTCAATAAATTCGTACAACAACGGTGAAATTGGTGCGATTAACTTGAGTTTCTGCAAACTTAGAATAGTTCCGCATTTTTGTCTTTGCGAGTGATAAATATTTCCTTTTAGAGTTCATATCTGCAGAGCCGACCAGTGAGCTGAACGTACAAAATAGCCTGAGGACCATAAAGCTGAAATCAACCAATATTTATCCTCCGAGTATAAGCGAAAACCTCCAGGAAAAGTTATCAAACACACCGAAACCGAGATTCGAACTCAATTTCTCGGTTTAGGAGGCACACACCTTACCCCTGCGCTATGGAGGTGGGCTATGATAGTTTCCAGAGTCACAAATTCTGCATATCACAATTTTATTCATGGTTCACATGGATTCCTTAAGGGGATGCATTTGCAACTTTCTGGTTCCCCTCAAAAAGGACGATTTTTTAGCAACCTGTGCGCGAGATATATTTGTATGCTTGGCTTAATTGTTCTTTTTGTACCAATAATAGCTGCTTTTCAAGAGTTACTACACTTTTATTGTTAAGTATACGTATGTTCATATTGCATTAATTGGAATAATTCTGAGTTTTTATCAATATCACCAACCTTTTGAAGCGATAGTGATGATTTGTTGATTGGATCATTACACGGTAAATTTACCTACAGAAAATGACTGAATTTTTAAGTAGTGCTACAGAGACGATATTCACTACTAATCCAAATCTTAGCCCCTACTAACAAAAATTAAATATTATTAATTAATTATTCACAACAAATACATATAACTATATTAAGAATGCCATCCTACAATACAAATGTTAATAATTTCTAGAGAGTTGTATGTTACGACAATGTATATAAATGTTAATAATATTTAACAGCAAAGCTAGAAGTATTTCGCATTTGCAGCTAGAAAACATAAGTCCTCACAAGGATTGTAACAGTATGAATTCAATATGAAATCAAGCAACAAAACATATTCTGCTTTAACAATGCAGTAAGAACATAACAATGAGTAAGCTTCTAGGACAGTCGATAGCAGTTTTAAAGCCAGCAAACGTTTCTCTAAGCTGTCAATGATACATACATTATGTAGTATTTGATAGGTTTGTACGTATGATACGTAACTATAATAGCCAATAGAATTCAAGAGCTTATATTCTTAAGCGTAGATAGACGCGACGCTACGGAATTCGTTGCAAATTCAACAGTTCTTACTCCGATCGTGTGATAGGCAGAAGCTATGTGAAATACCGTTGAAAAGGTGCGGTAGTCGTACAGACATTACAGTTATAACTTCGAGCAATAACAAGGACAATATTAACTAGCAAAAGATATGGCAATTGTTTTAATAATAATGATAATAATAATAATAATAATAATAATAATAATAATAATAATTACTAAAACTAGTGAATACTTATAATATATTACGTGTGCACTCAAATACTCTGGCAACCTAAGTAAGGTCAGTTTGTACCATAGTGTTGTATGTTAAAGTGGCCCGCAGAGTTTCAATATATTTAAGTATTAGTACTTTGAATCGTTATACCAAACCCTGCAAAGAGCAAAATGCCTACCGCAAAACATAGCTATCCAAGGCAAAACGGACATAATACATTAAAGCATAGCAACGTTTAAGTACACACATACAATGCAAAAAAAGTACAAACATCTGCATCCACCGAGGCAATCTACATCTGCATCTACCAGAGTTGCAACATCCTCAAGGATTTTATAAACTGCCGTTTGTGAAAATTGCAACACCAAGAAGGAAACGCATGAATTCGTTGAATTTAATAACACAGGTTAGGTACATGACAAGTAACAAATGATAAACGTTTCAAATCTATACATGACCTTTGAGCTCTAATATTCAATATTTGATGTAACCCTCCATGCGCTGCAATTAGAGCTGCTATACGCCGTGGCGCTGAATCAAAAAGGTTCTGAATACGTTCCTGAGGGATTTCCCTCCACGCTGTTTGTATTCGAGCCCACAAATTCGTGACACTGGTTACTGGAGGACCGTGACGCACCAGGTGCCGACCAACCATATCCCAGACATATTCGATGGGCGACATGTCAGGTGAACGTGCAGGCCGGGGAAGCCAGCAATGGTACCCGCCGCTCTTCGAAGAAGGCTTGTACGTTCCTCGCAAAATGTGGTCGGGCATTGTCCTGTTGAAATGTGGGCTGTGGAAATGCCTGAAGCACGGGGAGTACCTCAGGCGCAACAACCACGTTATGTATCGGTTGCTGTTCGAGGTGCCCTCACTTCGTAGGAGGCAAGATCGGTTGTTGTAACCAATGGCGCCCCAAACCATCACACTTGGTGTTTGTTCGCTATGCCGCTCAACAATGCAGCCTTCCAGGTTGCGCTCACCACGGTACCGCCGGACACGTATGCAGCCATCACTATAGGACACGTTGAAGCGGGATTCGTCCGAAAAGACTACCTTTTGTCACTCAACACTCCAGTGATAGTGTTCACGTGCGCATTGCAGTCGGGGGGGCTTGTGGTTTCTGGACAATGGAAGCCGACGTAATGGCTGCATGCAACCAGTCCAAACCTGCATCAGACGACGACGAACCGTTGATGCAGACAAGTTCACATCTGTTGCAGTGCTCCAGCGTCGAGCCAACGCTGTGGATGAAGTTGTACGGTCCGTTATGACCATGCGGACAAGATGACGGTCATCCCGTGCTGTGGC
The DNA here is from genome assembly GCA_030765065.1 of Deroplatys truncata. NCBI lineage: Eukaryota > Metazoa > Arthropoda > Insecta > Mantodea > Mantidae > Deroplatys > Deroplatys truncata. Next base: position 209,386,664 of record CM060978.1, on the reverse strand, counting down.
CATGTTCCGTGGTGCGTACGACCTTCATCTATCCACTGCTTCCACACACGCATCACTGTCGTAGCAGCATGCCCTGTACGAGTCGAAATGTCACGGTATGACAAACCGCCTCCCGGAGACCGATCATTGTGCCCCTCACTCACCTGCCGATATGGCTCCCTTTGACCTCGACGCGGCATACTGGCACCGACTTTATTGTTTTCACCTGTTTGACAGCTCTGCACTAACTACACTGGGCGCAACACTGACCTTGTCGGACCGATACGAGAGGGCTCTGCTCGGCCTACGTGTACTCCATCTCTCTGCAAACCTAATCACTTATTGCTTGCACCTCTTCTACACTTCCACCAAGTTTGGAGTTATTCGAGAAATTCTTTCTTGGTGTTGCAATTTTCACAAACGGCAGTGTATAACAATGAGTGTCCTAGGAACCGCTACTCGATTGTTTTCACCGTCCTCTGGAAATGTTTATAAAATAAGGGAAACTTATCCAGCCTGTTATGTTTCTAACCTGATTATGACTCTCTCCATGAACTTCTGCATGATTAAAATCAATTAGTTATAATAAATGGTAATTACTAATCCTGGCAGCTCAAATACAAACTGTTAAATTTTACGGGGGCTATGAATGATTCGCTGAGTATCAATTTTATACAGATTATTTTATTCATACGCAGCGTTTTTTAAATTGGTCAATATAAAATAGGAATACCTAGGATATCGACCAATCGTTTACCTTACACTATGCCTGCAAGGATGCCACGGATAAAACGTCCGCTCGTTACTGAACCGTAATAGTATCTGTATGAGGTGATTAACATGTCATATCAGCCAATTGGGTTTTTAATCAATGCACATTCAAATAGTGTAAATTTACAAATAAATCATGCTCTTCAAAAAAGGTGCCTTCATTGTGTTCTGATATTAGCTTGTTTTGGGATTAACTATTTTATCGTTTACAGTGTTGGCAGCTTGGTTAGCATTCCGTAACACTATGACTGTTCATTAACTTAGTACAGGGAGGCCCAATGAACGGCTGCGCGATGTTTTTCCGGTTCGCGATGGCGGCGCGTGTTGCTGCCTGCGGCTACAACAGAGTGGCACTGATGCAACCATACCACAGTTTCCTACCAAGGTTATGACAGGAGATGCTGAAACTGGCCACCGTCGTTGTCCATACATTTTTGGCACCTCCTTTAAGAAACTATCCATCACTCGCCTTAGTTCACGTTGAGAAATGCTGGCAATTTCCTGGCGGATATTTTATTTTAATTCTTCCAGGGTGTGTGGGTTTGTCTTTTATACCTTACGTTTTAATTTACCCCAGAGCTAAAAGTAACAGGCGGATAGGTCGGGAGACGAGGGGGTCACAAGCCTCTACTAACAATTCTGTCCTGAAATACACTTTGAATTTTTCTCATTCAAAAATTGCTGTACGGGCCATGGCAGAATCTTGCTGAAAGGCAAAAGGCAGGCCGCTCTCTGTCTGTTAACTCTTTAAGAAACGGGTTAAAATTGTATTTACGTATGCATGTGAGGTGTCAACTCTTGACTCAAAAAAGGGCCCTATAATTCCTTCTTCACTCATGGGTAACATATACCAATTTGTTCATTATGGAGAGGTACTTCATAATAAAATAGTGTGTGACAGAGGTTTAATAACGATTATTTTGCGTACACATATATCCATGAAGGTGTGACCAGGCCTCGTCCCATAATTAAATATGGATATAGTTTGCCAATGTATACATTATTGAGACTCCACTCCCTGTATGCCTACGTACTGATCACCTTGCTGAAGAGCATGTTGCACTGGTTTTAACTTCAACAATTTAGTAGCTGTTTGCACAGAACCGTACGAAATGCCTAAGCGATTTCTGAAGGAAGCCTCCAAACGATGACCGATGTCTAATGTTTCTTCGGTAAGAACCCTACACTATCTATTATATTTCTTAGACTGAACACTACCTTGAGCTAAAACTTATTATAGCAATTACGATTGTTGAACGGCCTGGAACCCTTACAATGGAAATCGTTCTGCAAATTTCATTTGCATTTGAGGAGGTGACTGCATTAACACATACGAATCATACATGAATACACGCTGCGCAATTGTAAACTATACTGAGTCATAATTGTGACTAAATACATGACACAATCTGTCGTAACAACTGCACTACAGCGCATCATGATCAACGCAATACTGCAGTGCAGAGCACATCTAGTCGTCCTCCCTGATCTGGTGGTACCATGTTAGCCTCTGGTCGCGATTCAAGCCCGGCGAAGGGCAATTGATTTTTTTCGGGCGTAAAAATCCTTAACATGGCTTTTTTCGGAAGGAAAGCAAAGCCGGTGATCCCGCGTCGTAGATTTATGGCACGTAAAAGAACCTCAAGTCTGATAAAGAAGCCTCTGAGCAAAAATTTCGATCTTTCACGCCCAATGCAGAATGGGGCGCTAAGAATCATAGCAGTTAAAGAGCATCCATAAATAAAGTAACAATTTTATACTTTCTATATGTATTGTAAAGAATAAACACAGATACAGCACACTTATGCTTTTGATGACATTGAGTCATAAATCTAGTTTGAAAAGAGCTTCTTTGACGAAAGAAGCCAACCGGCCTAATCCATGAATATGATCACTGTGACATAATGACGACGACTGCCAATGGAAAAGAACTCCTTGCCTTTTGCGGCGGTTATGAAATGAAAAATACGGCTAGGGTTACAGGGGAAGCGTTATTGACACATCTAGATGAACTGATGAGAAAAATAAAGGGTTTCGGGTGGGAAACACAAGTCACGAAGTCGTCCTCCGTGGTGTAGTGGTTACCATGCTAAGCTCTAATTCCCAAGGTCGCGGATTCAAACCCGGCGGAGGGCGATGGATGTTTTCGGGCGTAAAAATCCTTAGCATGGCTTCCTTCGGAAGGTAAGTAAGCCGGTGGTCCCGTGTCGTAGATTTACGGCACGTAATAGAATCTCAGGCCTCTGAGCAAAATTACCGGTCTCTCACGCCCAATATAGAATGAGACGCTAAGGACTACATCAGTTAAAGAGCGTCTATAAATAAAAACTCAATTTAATTTCAAGTCATGACACTAGAACTAGATTTTATAAAGTAAATAACGGAAATGACGAGAAACAACATAGGACTAATGAAGGTACTAATGGAAGTCGGAGTTTACGAAAACTCCTCATCTCTCTTTCTCTTTATCTCTGCTGACAAAAAAAATCTTGCGGATGTCCTTGATAATAATGTATAATTTTATTCATAATATAGCCTTTCATCGTAGGGAAAAAGCAAAATGACGTCAAAAAGCAATCACCTGAATGGCTAACAATGTTAAAGAAAGGTTCAACCGGATGTGTTTTAATGAACTCAAAATACATTGAATTGTTAACAGAATAACCTCTGTATTAAAATTTAAGGCAGCTGATGTCATTCGCGCACTGTCTAAATAAATACCTTTGAAAATACTGCATAGCTTATGCTGTCCTGACTTTGAAGACGGTTTGTCAGCACACGCTATTTGTTATTGTCTCATTATAAAAGGGAAACGCTTTCACTTTTCGTTTCCTCTGCAAATATGTTTACGTCAATCCTATAAACTCATACTTACCGATCAGTCAAAACATTGCGCGCGGACTGGTACTGCGTGACAGGAGGAGGTTACAAGCTGAACAATTTGCGAGTCTGAAGCTCTTCAGGGAGTGTTCTTAAATTTATCTTTTCATCTGAGAGAAACTCTGAGAGAAAGTTTAAGACAGGCTGCGCCAGATTGCTGAAGGAATGTTTTTGCCTGGGATGTAGCGGAGCATTTAACTAGAAGAATGGAACATTTTAATCTGCTCATGGAAGGAAGGTTTTAGCTCATACTAAAGCTTTTTATTAAAAATGTATGCACGAGTATACCTTACAGAATAAACAGAGATAGCTAAGCCATTCGACTTTGCAACAAATGGTTTGAAGGATATAGGCTGTCTTCAGAAATGCAGAAACTTAGACTATGATTTTAAAACTTAACGATTAAAAAAAGACTAATAACCGAGAGAATATACAATAAAAAAATCTAATTTGATACATTCACATGATTTTATCTACCATCCATCATTTATTAGTGGTTCAAACTATTCTTACTAAAGTTTATTTTTCTATCTACTACATTCTAATCCAAACAAACCTTTGCAAAAATAGCTACACTACACATTTCGTTATAGATACAAAGAGAACAGCGACAGTCAAACGTTTAAGAATTGGACGCTATGTGTTGGCCTAAAATTCCATATTGTTTCCACGCAATCGCGAGAAACAACTGAATATTGACAGGACTTCAAGAGAATGGCCAAGAAATGAACAATGCGAACAATTACTAACAGATATCTCAGAAATGGCTTATGCCACAAAAAAGCTTATTTGAAATAAATTGTGTACTTTAACGACGAGACCTACATTTCTTGTGTAGAATGTTTTCGTCTATCGCTTAAGTTTTACCAGTTATACAAGATTATACAAATTCTTTCCGAATGAAGAGGTCTTCAAAGGTTACTCTTAGAAAATCAAAGATATACATTTTATTTGTCATGTAAATATCTTCAGTATATGGTATTTTAATCAAAATCGTTACAGCCATTTTTAGATAATCGGAACTATCTAAAGGGATAGTTTGGAGTGGGGGATTTTCTTGAAAATCCTCGTGTCACACTTTGGAAGGCACTGAACTTAAATAGCAACTTTTCGTTTTTGCGTTATGCTGTTCAGAGACACACATACACACGGACCTTTTTCTAAAAATGCTCTTTTTGGATTCAGGGGAGCCTGAAAACATGCATTTCCCTGCAATCTCGGTATCGAATTTTTGGGTGGAATGCAATAGCTTCTATGTACGTGGTAGAGAAAGTAAAAAAAATATCATGTTAACACTCACACGGCTATCTCTAACCATAAAAATTCCACTACTAATCCGAGTGTATTATAATATTCTACGTATCCAGGTTGCCTTGCTCATAATATATTATGTACAATTCAAATGTTTAATGTGATGGAAAGAAAGAAGAATCATAAACTTTTAAGCAGTCATTCGGATGATGTACTTGGGAAACTGTAAGCATGCAACAAGTATTTCTAAATACGTATTTCGAAAACGGCCGACGTTACGAAAGTGTGGCAGAAAGTATGTATTTTGACGAGTTCTGCATTCCTTTATGTACCGATAGTAAAATTTTAACCACCTCCCATAATTTCCTAGTTAAACAAATGTACAAAATCCTATCAGTATGGAGAGGACAATATTCGAGCTACACGTTTTATTGTTCATACAAACATATGACATTCTAATCAAAATCGTTTTTAAAAAATAATAAACATTTTCCCACGTAAACCGTAGTTTGGGTTAGGGGATATTCTGGAAAAACTTAGCCAGGCATGCCTCAAGTATGAAAGTTAATGTTTATATGATTTTCTTTAGAGTTAGGCTATTCATATTAGAGAGAGAGAGAGAGAGAGAGAGAGAGAGAGAGACAGACGGGTGGCCGTAGTCGTTAAGGCCACGAAATGAACTGGAGTTCTGCAGTTAGAATCCCGTCACCCCCCTCCGTGACAATTCCCCCGCCCCATTTCTTCCTCGTTACTCATAAATGGTATCTTATAAACCTATGCTAGAACATTTCCATCCCAAGTTTCCTCTCACAGTTATCAAATCGTGTGACATCAATATTCACCGCATTTAGTGTAGTTTGCTACGAATGTAAAAACAGGCATTAAATAGTATTAGAAAAAATCGGATTGTTACATTCATCTGACTTTCTCTATCTATTTTTCAACAACCTATTATTACAAAAACTTCCTTGCAGGTACAAGGGGATTAGGGGAATACAGTAGGCTTAAGCGATAGTCAAATCTTTTAAGAATGGTTCGCGATGTGGTGGCTTTGAGATTTCACTCTCCTTGCACGACCACGGAAAAATCGAATAGCGATTTTGCACTTCAGAAAAGTTTAATTATTTGAAAATTCAAACCAATAATACTATATATCTCGGAGATGGATGGTTAACGTCACAAATAAGGTGTTTTTAGCATATTATTTAAAGTCGCCTAACTGCATGGCCTTAGAGCGAGTTTTAAAACATTTTTACAAACTTTTGACATAATGTATACAGACAAATTACATTACATAGTACAGTTTACAATGTTGGTTAACTAAATTAACATTTCAGGCTAAAATATTAATAAATTTTAACTACATTGTGCAATAAGATTACATTGTGTGGTCATTTTTACAATATTTTGTCATTAGTCTATTACATGAATTTGAATCCTTTATTTACAGGTTTAAATTGGCTGGAATCTTGAGTTTTTTTCCTCTAAAGATCGTACAACTAGTAGTTCTCGATTATGTGCTGGATAATGTTCCTTGTATTGCAGATTGCGCATTTAGGTGGCTTTTGTTTAGAGAGGATGTAGGGGTGTGTAAGCTTCGTATGTCCAACTGGGATTCTGGTTCTAAGTATCTGGTCACGGTGATTTAGGAAGTTGACTGAAAAGGATGCTGTAGAATTATTTCTTCCGTCGTGGAGTTTACTTTTGGTAGAAGTGACCCAAGAAATTTTCCACGTATTACGGAGAGTTCTTTCGGATAAACTGTGTGCTTTAACGAACTATACATGTTTTGTATGGTAAGATTTTGTCTATCTCTTACAGTTTACCAATTATAGAAAGAAAAAAAAGCTCATTCAGAATGAAGAGGATTCACAGGCTTTTCACAAAATATTCAAGATACACATTTTATTTGTCATGAAATATCTTGAACACATAGCAAAGGGTTAGAGCTATTTTTGAGAAAATAAAAACGTTCCAAAAATGTTCCACGTAAAGGGTAGTTTGGGAAGGAGTATTTTCTTGAGAAAATTCGTGTGGCATCTTTGGAAGATACAGAAGTTAAATAAAGTTTAGTATTTATCGTACTTTTGGTTTTTTTTTTGTTTGTTTGTTTGTTATGTTGTTCACACAGAAAAACACACACACACACACACACCACGGACCTTTATTTGTAAAACGGTTTTTTTCTTTTGGAGAAATCTCGATATCAATTTTGGGGTGCCATACAAATCTTCCCCTACTTACTGTTAAGGACAGTTCGTGTAGATTTGGGTTCAATCAATTGATTTTTTTGTTTTTTATTGTAATGGATTATAAATGGCATAAGGAACATATATATGTTTTTTTATTTGTTTGTTTTTGGTAATTTGTCACTTTAAAGGACTCTTATGGTCCAGAGATGTTATAGTATATTAGTATGTAACAATGTGCTCACCTTGTTGCTTTTGCCATTTCCCGTATGTTTTATTTTTTTTTTAAACTTCAGGTACACTTTTCTCAAAATCTATTTAACTTAGAGGTATCAATTTTGTATGATTGTACAGAATATTTAGCTGCATGTAGTAGACTAAATATTCTGATATTAAATTACATGTTTTCTACAAAACAATATAGATATAAAACCTACACCAATTATTTTCTTGTGACTTATTTTTTAAAACTTAAATTAGGCCTTATAGTGGCAAAATAGTTAACCGGCTATTTTAAACTATTTACAAAACTCATAATAAAAATATTGGTGGGGTTCTAATCTTTATTTTCAGAGAAAAATGTACCTGCAAGTGAAAGTAAAATTTTTTAGAAATTATTTTACGATATTTAAATATTTTATAATTAAAACATTTAAAGCTATCTAAAAACTCTTTATACCAGTATACTACGAAAACGTTCTTTAATGAACAGTAAAAAAATTCATTGTCCTATATGGCGTAATTCTTTCTTTCAGCTGCGAAAAAAAACGTAATATAATACCCTGGAATCTCTACCGTCCTTATGTAGTGGAGAAAGTAGAACAAGACACAGACCAACTGCTTACTATATGTGATTTTGTTTTAATAGGACGACCTCAAAACTTCTAGTTTCGAAACGTTTGGTTGGAATGCACACTTCCACTATCTACCTAAAGGTAAGGGGTTCAGAAAGTAAATATACTTAATATCTCTTATGTTACAGCAAAACATATCAACATAATAAACACCATTCTCGATAAAAGTCAGCAATTTTTTGCAGAAATAACACACTGAGAAATTTCTATGAGATCTTATTCTGCCCTGTTTACTCCATTACTTGCGTTATTATCTAAGATCTGCATAAAGTGTGGCTAGGTATTCGTTTGGCTGCTTAGTGTACTTTTTACATGTGTAATAATATTTTTTTACATTCAGTTAGGTGAATGGAGCCTGCGAGAAAGAATTGCTTGAAAGTTTGTATCATTTTTGGAAGAAACTTCTTACATTATACAAGAACTAAGAGCTGTTAGGAAATAGCCGTGAGTGCACGTGGAAACTGGGCATTTTTTGCGATCTCAATGTTATAAAGTCCTCCAAACTGAAGGTCACATCTGAATGCTTTGTAACCGACCTTCACAATGATGTAATTCATGACGTCAATACACCTACGTTTTCTCTCCACAATACAAAACATCTTCAAGAAGTTAAGAGAAACATGGTCACGTGTATCTCCTTTGTAGAAAAACATAACAGAAGTGAGCTTTCACGTGTATAGTTATGAGATAACAAATGAGAAGCCTGTTCCAAAACATCCTATGTGCCACGCTCACACGATTTTCTCTGCCAGCTCATAGAACCTTAAATATTATAGTATTCATATAAAATGTGATTCTTGTATTCACGCTGTTAATCATGATAATTTCTTGGCTATGGATAATTTGATTATTATAAGCAATATAGATATGGTTACTTGCATAATTTGGAAAACAAACAACTGTTAGCACATCATAAGTTAGCATTCTGGTACTAATAAACCCATGCAAGAAAAACTGCATAAGTTGAAGAATTGCACTGCATTGCAATATAGAATTGCATTGAATAACCGCATAAGGTGCTTTATAGATATCGCATGACAGTTCGAACTATAAAATGAGACAGAATGTGCCTGGATTAATTTTATAATGTGTTAACTTATTTAGTGATTAATTTGATATATGAATGATATATGTGTATAATGTGAACACCGTGTAAATAGCCATTTTTGTGTAATGTAATATTTGTCTTGTATATAATGTTCCTGTTTCACTAGTTTTAGGATGTGTTAAACTCTGCAGTGTGGTAGAAAATATGCTGTTTGCATGTGCACAGAGAAAGCCGGGATCTTTTGTATTAGAGGGTAAGGTTTTATAACCTTTGTCTCCTCTCAGGGAGTATGAATGAGTGAAATGTAACACAGAAGGGAAAATTACCGAGAGAAGCCCGGGAAAAAGTCACGTGATATATACAAACTAGCCAATAAGAACATATTTAAATTATATTTAGCCGCGCTAAGAGAACCGCGAAAATTCCTTCAATGAGAAATCCGATGCTAAAATTTCAAGTGGGGGATTGTATTCCATAAATAGTCGATATTTACCCCAAAATCCAGGAGTTGACTTGTAGTTACAGACGAGGAATCCACGCTACTCCGTAAGAAAACGTTGGCGCGCAAATGGTGACCTTTTGTGCGGAAGTGTAAACGTGACTAATCACATATTAATTAACAATAGTATCGGTGATTCCCGAGTTCTATATAAAGTGATAAGTGAACAGGAACATTATGTAGTGTTTTAAAGTGATAAATGACAATAAATTGCAGTTACCCAAACATTATGATGAGTAGTGAATTCACCTCTGAGCTCCTTTGTACCACTACCGAGATCGACGAGCTTATTAGCATAGGCGAAGTCCATGCGTACATCTCCGCTGAGATCAACTAGCCAGGGCAACAGCGAAAATTACCATACAGTTAAATCTCCTTTCTACGGAGACTTGCCTGATGAAGACGAGGCTACGTCGGATGGAGGGCTTAAAGCAGCTACAGTAAATCTTACCATTACTTCTCTACCACCACACGCGTTCGATTCCAACCCGTGCAGACATCGAACCCGGGACTGCAACCCAAAGATAGAGCTAGGTCACCTCCCCGGCGCAGTCTTCGAAGCAAGAGGCGCGAGGACCGACGCAGTAAAACAAAAATGTAACAGCGAATATTTCAAAACCAGCTGGTGCAAAAAGTGAGAGAGAGATTATTTGACATAAATTGTATATTCAAGAACTCTACAGGCTTGGTCATTAAATTTTTGTCTATCTCTAGTTTACCAAGTGCATGGATCTCTCAAGATGGCTCCTCTCGTCGGATTGACATACTAGCCATCCCAACAGGCTATCATCCTGATATATCATCGATCCAACAGTGAGAATGGAGCAGAATGAACAACAACCAGCTGAAGTATACACTGAAAAATGTCGAATTTACGAGTCTACCATCCCCTACTACCTTGAGAAGTACAATTTATCAACTATTGAAGTTGTTGGACTGATGGTCGGGGCAAGAGGAACCATACCTAGGCACTTTTTTGAGTTTTGCAAAAAGTTCAGTCTCAAGGCCAATTTCATGTACAACATTGCAGTTTTTGCTCTTAAAACGTTCAATCAAAATTCTCCAAAATCGTCTATATTCAAAGTAATTTCATTCTGTAGCGTATGACTAACAGCCACACTTTTAGTAATTTCCCCTCTAAAATAGACTTTTCCGTTGTTTTCTTTTACTCATAATTGGAATTTGTTTCAGAGATAATCATCTTTTGTCTTCTTGTGCTATTCTTGTTTTTATATAATAATTTGTAAAAGTATTAAGCTTTGTCTGTTTGGCAGCCCCTACTTTTGGGAAAGCTTTCTTTCTGAATTAAATAAAATTAAAAATTCTTTACTTAAATCGAAGATTTCACATGTTAACACAAAATTCAATATAAGCTTTCTATTAATCATTCAAATGTCTTACATACACACACTCACACACTTGTTATATCGCGTTTCAGTTGTGCAACTGTACATTGGTTTAGTGTTTCCCCCTCACAGCCCTCTTGATTTCTAGCCTTGATGATGTTAAACAGTGTCAACAAAAACACCTCCCTCCAAGCGGACGATTTTCTGTACCTCCTATTATAATTTATTTACAAGGTTATTCTACAAATTATTCACAACAGAGCTCGTTTTTATGTTCACAGACGCATACAGAGTTCTAGGTAAACAGTTACATGTTTAATAAACAGGTGATAGTTGTTGACCTTATCATTGCAAACTCTTTTCACGATCTCAGGAAAAACAGAAGAATGGTACTATTTCAGAAGTGCATTCGAGTTTTACACTTTTATGTAGTAAAATGATGTCTGTCTCATAATTTGCCAGTTGTATAAAATTCTCTAAACTTGAATAGGAATGAAGAAAAATACGAGGCTCTTCAAGAAAATTCATGATGCACGTACATTTTTTTTCACACCAATATCTCCCCAGCATAAATTTTGAAGGAAAGTTGTTAGAACACCATTTTTTTTCTAAGAATGTTTTTAGGCTTCAGGGGACCTCAAAAAGTACGTTTTCGTTGAAATCTCTATACATATTTTTTATTTTATACAATACCACCATGTATTACTGAGCTCACCTTGTTGTCTTTGAATCAAGAGAAGGCTTAATGTAATGCATAAACTTATATACTATCTGTTTTTGTTGAGTGCATGCACGCACGAAACGGGAGACAATTAAATTGTTTTAAAAAACCAAACCATAAAAGGAACACCACATCTGCATTTTTATGGAATATAGGGATGACATTACCTGCTCATATCTATAATGCCAGGGAGAAAAATTAAAGAATTAAATAAAACAAAAAACCACACAATATACTCAACACAATACAGGACATGGGAAAAGTAATTTACCATATGAATGTTGCCACATGAGTTTGTGTACCTTACTACAGCTCTTCTTGTTACGATTGATAATAAAGTGGTGAATAACGATAACAATGTTTTCTAATTTTTTCTTGTTCAAGGGTTCACAATATAAGATATATTGCTGTTATTGTGATGGCAAAATTTGCTATACCACGAAAATACTAATTTTCGGAACCAGTTTATACGCCTCTTTTTCTTGCTTTGATACATACTACCTCATTTTCAAATACTGGAAAATGTTTTCATAGCAACCGTATAAGCTGCTTGCAACTGCTTTGGTTATATCGGAGAAACAATTGTATTGTTTCATGTCAAGTTCGCGTTATGTTAGATCTTGCGTTAAAAGCAGAGGTTCTTATCTGTCTCTCATTCTCACTCACTTTCTCTCTCTCTCTCGGCTTGTTCCTGTTTCTCATTTTCCTTACATCTCCGGCTCTCCCGCTCACTATCCCTTCCTATTCCTTCCTTTCCTTTTCCACCCTGTTCTTTCATTCCTTTCCTACCTCTTGCAGTAACTTATGTACCACGTAATGTTTGAAAACCGGTAATTGAAATACTTTTTTTAGAATATTAGTAAAAATTAAAACTTAAGCAAAAGGTGTAACAGTACACGAGTTTCGGTGTGTTCCTAATGCTTGTATGCTATCGGAATCATGTTCTTTCTGAGTTTACACACACGAATAATACTAACGATAAATTCTTATAACTTCATAAAGATTTATCCTAGCAACACTTTGTAATAACAAAATGTATTAGAAAATATAATGTTTATAAACGTTTATACTTATCGCTTTTTAAACAATATCATAATAAGCGAGACATTTCTTTTCTTTTTTGGGGGGGGAGATACATGTTCTGAGAACCTCTGAATCAAAATAAGTATTTTAGAAAAAGGTCCTGTACGCCTTTGTGTACGGTACTAAAGTTCAGCATCTTTCAAGGATGCGACATAACGATTACCAAGAAAATCCTCCCACTACAAACACCATTGTTCATTATTTTAATTACCTCAAGAACAACAATAACGACTTTGATTAAAATGCATATGTACATGTCTAATAAACTTTAGGTAGTTCTTGAAATTTCTGCAGAATTTTGTATAATTATGTGTAATTGGTAAGAGATAGGCAAAAATTACAGCACAAAGAATTAGATCTGTTTAAAACAATTATTTTATTTCGAATTAATTTTTGTGTCCTCATCATTTCCAAGATATTCATTGCTATTGGTTTTAATTTTTCAATATTTTGTGCTTTTTGAAGTGACATCACCATTCAGCTGTTTCTCGCGATGCCAAGAGGTACGGAACTTCAAGCTAGCATAAAGCGACCCGCTTTCAAAATATTTGACCATCACTTCAACCTCCTGTATCCCCTTTGCACCTGTAACCAAATTGTAGGTACAAAGGGGATACAGGAGGTTTGTACTTACAATTTACAACTACAAATAAGATGTAGGTTGGTATCTGCAAACAAGGTTTTTACCTACAACGTTTATCTCATTAAGTTGAGGGAGATAGAAAAATAAGCTTTTGTAAGAGTAATATGTAGAAGAGAGAGCAAAGTGAACCACAATTGATAGAGAAATTCAAATGAATCTAACAAGTTTGTGTCTCATAAACCCCTGCATCTTTGGACAAGGTAATTAAGATACCATGCAGGTTATTTTTTAGGTGAGATCTAAGCCAGAAGTGGCGAAAACGGGACTCGCGAGTCACCTTGACTCGCAGGCGCCGTTCCCTCTCTGCTACATACCATTTGCTTTTCACATGCTGCTGAGTGATGCAGTGCGTTTTGCATATTTGGTGACTCACGGAAGGAAGGCGTTTTCGACACCCTTGATCTAAGCTATGCTATATACATAGTTTCAGAAAATTAGTTGGGCAAGGAAAGGTATGACACACATAAATATTATAGTCGAAACAGCCTTAGAACCGGAAAGAATTTCTCAGCATTAGTCTGGTGTTCGTATCAGCTATGAGGAACAAATGCTCATCATTATCCTATGAATGAAGAAAAGAGGTGACCAATATCACACGTAATTAAACGAAGCCACAAGCTTCTTTAGTGTTAATATTAATTTTCTTTACTATTTCATATTAATCAAAAGTTGTTTCAAACTATGATTAACACCTTCTTGAAAACCCAAAGATCACTGCGCATATTTAAAGTACTATATGGTTTGCTGCGCTTAGGTTTTCTACGTATTAGGCTAGTAAATGACGTCATATGTTCACTTCAAGTTAGGTTCTAAGAGTGGAGCGACTTATACTTAACCATTAGAAATTCTTAAAAATGTTATTTCTCATTTCAAAGTAGCCTATTATACATGCAAGTTTCAACTGTTCAACTAAAATCAAATATATATATATTCCTTTGAAACACAACCCATTCACTCTCACATTCATGCTTTCGTAATCTGTGGAGGGGGGGCAAAGCATTATTCTAATTAAAGATAAATTCCCCAGCTACAGCTATGATTTAAACCCGGGATCACTCCAGATCACTCCAGCATAGAGACATTTATCTGCAAGATTTTAAATGCTGCCATTAATTTTATATTTTTGATCTCAGAGTAAACAGATAAAAGGCACAACATTTTGTGAAGTTGACTGTATCTCGCTGATGTCAGGCAATAAACCTGAGCCCCACATTAAAGGCAGAACATTAAAGATTATGATGGCTGCAACGTATTCATGAGACATTCAATCTGGTTCATAGGTTTTAGAGCAACGACTGCCATGTTATAGCCTCAAAGGTAAAGGCTAATTTGGGGAGCGGCCTGTAAAGTGTTTTATGCTTCATCGTAGGGCCCTCAAGGCATTTTGGTCATTAAGAGACGTAATCCTGTGATAAACTACCAAGTTATTATTCCTTTATAATGCAGTTCACATCAAAACAGTGTCCTAGACACGAAAAAATATGACAAAGAAGCGAAACAAGTGCATTACTATATTGGGATACAAATGTGGTAAGTGCATCATTGATGAACGAGGAAGAGTTTAAAAATACAATACGAAGTCGATCATTTTCTATTACTGAGATTCTCAAAGCACTTAATGCATGTGTAGTGCATAGTATTTTTTCGACGATAGTGACATAGAAATAGTACTTATGCAAAAATGAAACCTGTGCACCACGATGGTTCCAGTAGCAAGGTTACCAATATTAACATTGGTGGCGAACTGGCGATTCATGTCTGGTTGTTGATCTTGAAAGATCAATAACTTAAGCTCATATTGAGCTGCTGCATGAATTAAATCGTAAATAGATATTGTGACGCAGCGTCTATAGCCCATACCTATCGGTACGTTGGCGCCGGGCAGCTGGATAAACAAAGATAAGTAGGGCTCTCTTCCAGAGTGAACACTTGAAGCGCTATCGTCAGATAATCAGAATTTTCTGGTAGTTTCTAGAACGTTCTGGATCTCTAGCTAACTGCTGTATAAGCTAACATTCTCGCGAGTGAGGAAAAGAATAAGTGAGCTGGTCAGTGCGTTTCTGATACGCATCAAGGGCGGTTCTACGAGTGTGTTTGTGACGAAAGTTGTGACGTACAACGAGTGAGCAATTATATCTTGTGTTCAACTCCTCAGCGAGTGAACCATCTGAAGAAAAAGCTGATTCGCGCAGATTTCATTACGGCGCTACATCGCTAAGGGAAGTGAAGTAACAAGAAAAATCAAACTAGATCACATTAATGAAGTGACAGTGACAACTAAGTGAATTGACAGTGAACATTAAACTACATCACATTAGTGACGTCGCAGGGAAAACTGTAGAAGTCACAATATTAACAAATTAAAAGTAAAGTAATATACAAGTATAACATAAATGGTAAAATTTAACTGTTTAATATGATTTATTCCATGTCTGCAATATAAATGTCTATGTGCCGGCTTAACGAAAGCATGGACATGTCCATATGAAAGTTGTTATATCGCGCATAAAGCTGAGCGACCGACCCAAGTACTTATATTAGGAAGCTCAGCGCTCAATAAAATATACGCGTATAGCAATTTACGCCCTGAAAACCGAAGGTTATTCTGAAACTAGGATGTGATAAATCACAGCTAAAATTAGTCGGCAGTTTTAGTCACTAAACAAATAAAATTAATCAAAGTTTTAGCATTTGCAAGCCTAAATTTTCTGTATAAGCCGCCTTACAAATATTGCACAAAAATGTTTGATTTAGTAGAGTACTTCGTATTACTCCTATTCTTAAGTGTACAAATTTTCGAAGCCAAGAACTAAGGAAGAAATAGGCGAAGTACTGTGTGGAGTGTGGCACTGTATAGTGTGAAAACTTGGATCTTGCAAAGTGATAGATAGCCAATGCATTCGAAATATGACATGAAGACTGGAGTGTAAAATGGTCACAAACTGTGTAATAAAGTGCCTTTAGAAAGAGTGGGCGAAGGAAGAACAATGCTACTAGATCAGGAATAAGAACAGGAATTGGTTGAAACACAAGAGGGAGAAAACTATTTGTTAAAAATTCACTGAAAGGAACGGTTTATGGAAAATAATGTACGAAATGGATAAACAAAATCTGATGTGTTATATTCATATGACTTTCTCTAATCCCTAGCGCTTATTAGGGAGTATACAAATTATTCTTACGAAAGTTTATTCTTCTATTTACTTTCTTTTAATAGAGATAAAACTTTCGGAAATAGCTGCATTACACATTTCGTTATACATACAAAGGGAATAACGATAATCAAAAATTTAAGAAAAGAACGCTTATTGCTAGTCTTAAAATTCCATACTGTTTCCATGCAATCGCGAGAAACAACTGAAAATCAACCGGGACTTATAAAGAATGACACAGTATTGAACAAATTGAAACATAATAACGGATATCTTGGAAATGGCTGATGCCACAAAAATGTTATTTGAAATAGATTGTGTATTTTAAAGAGATATACTTTTTTGTGTAGTATCGCTTAATGTTTACCAGTTAAAGATTATTATACAAAATTTCTTCCGAATGAAGTGGACTGCACAGGCTATTATCAGAAAATTAAAGATATACATTTTGTTTGTAATCTAAATATCTTTAATATAAGTATTTTAACAAAATTAAAACTTTCGAAAAATCTGCCATGCAAAGAGTAGTATGCTTTTCTTGGAAATATTCGGAACCAAGTTTGGTATTTACCCGACTTTTCGTCTTTCAGTTATGCTGTTCACAGACGGACGCATACGAACACACACACGGACCTTTTTCTAAAAATGTTTGTTCTGGATTCAGGAGTCTCAAAACGTGTATTTCCGGTGAAATCTCGATATCGAATTTTTGGGTGGAATACATTTCCTTCTCTACCTACTATGTAGGTACGTGGTAGAGAAAGTAAAAATACGTAACATTTAGCTAAATGGTTCAGAGATGGAGCCGAAAAGAGATAAGAATGGAGTCTGCTTGATTTGAATTGAAGAACCTAGATTTTGGCAATAAACTACGATTTATTTATTTATTGATATTTTATTTATAATAAGCGGAAAAAAGTAACAACATAAATTAATTCCTTAATAGCAGCGTAAACAATAGAAATTGCCTGCGGTTACCATAAACAATTACGTAGACATGAAGTGTTTTAAGAATGAGGAAACAAAAGCAAAATGAAAATATGGCGGAGAAACCAATCTGTGTCGTCAACCTCATCCCGAATACCACAACAAATGTCCGTAACGGTAGCAATTGTTTTCCAGTGGCTGGGTGCAAAGCGTACGGGCTCTATGGCTTCCTTCTGGACATAATTATTAGATTAGCATTCTGCCACGAGTTCTCCCCCTTCCCCCACTCAGACTCCCCGGACCAACGCGTAATATGCCAAGGTTGTTGCTAGCCACCACGACCTACTCAAGCTTTTTTCTTTTTAGGTACATATAACTGAAACAAATTATGTTATTGTGACATAAATTGCAATAACCACTCTACTCCATTAGGATATTTTTATTTAAGGGTAACGTAATTTTCAGTATTTTGAAAAAAGCACTTCGGTTTATTACGTTTTTTCTTTGCTGCTGCCATCCTTCAATCAGTCATTCGTCGTACATTTAATCATTGCATGCTTTATGAAATCAGGACATATAAGAGCATGTAGAGAAGCCATCAGTTACATACAGGACAGTAACAGATACCATGCACCCGGGACGCTGAATTCCTTCCGTCGTCAAAGATGGCTAAACCGGTTTTGGCAAGCATCAGAAGGAAATTGACAAGGATAATTAGCAATGCCAATGGACCAACATGAGTACGCAACGCGGTTTTAATCCTGAATGATAAAGAAATATTTTAAGCAAGTTCGCTAATGTGTAGTGCATCTCTCAGTCGCTGCACAAAAAGAGTTGGAACTTAAGAGCTCACAGAAATTTTAAGGTCATATTTCATATTGATTGAAATTGGTACACAATTATCAGTATTTATATAAAAAACCTTTCTAATATATACGGCATTTAGGAGAACCATTGGAAGTACGCACTTCAATATTTACGTACGAGATACTCGAGAAAATTTGTTGAGACTGGTACAACTACTAAAATATTTCAATTTTTGGGCTAATTTCTGAATATACGCTTACTGATGGTACAACTCTATTTCCACCACAAAACGAATACACCTTCGATTACTATTCGTACATTTACGACCTTATTATTCAATTCAGCAAAGCATAATCGCCCCGCCCAAAACCATTTATATCTCCGAATGGTTTTAACAATAAGGGTCATTTGCAGTGAAAATTAGACATAAAATAACATGAGCATGTTTCATGTACGCGTTCACATTGGCTTCCATTGATACAAACATGGCAGAATACATAAACATAGGTTATATTCATCTTACGGAGAGAGATAGCTTCGCGGTGAAGTGAGAGGCTCGCATTTGGGAGGTGCGGGGTTCGATTCCCACCAACCTTGGATTTTTTGTAGTTTTCTCTGGTCGGTAGGCGCATGCTGGAGTGGTTTCACGTCTACCACGATTTCCTTTCTATCATTTCCGTTTCACTCGCTTCCTTCTCATCCTTCAGATGTGCTTCTAGGGTTAATGGCGTATGGTGGTGCCGGAGAGATGGCGCGGATGCGTGCTCAAAGGAAAGATTACTCTCCATGGATACTAGAGGGCACTTGGCCGACGGGTCGCTCATCGCCCTCTAGGCTAATCCAGCAGGGTAGGAGTCTTCGAGCTGGAACTATTAGGACTTCCATGTGATTCTGTGACCTATCTGCTTGGGGCCTGTAGCCTCCTGTGGTTCCTTCACTTCATCCCTTCCTCCTGGGAAGCGGTAGCCACAATGGATCTGTGTAGGTCACAGTGGGCGAGTTGTTACCTTCCGTTGTATGGTCCATATCCTATACATTCATGTTCGTAAAGTTCCAAACAAAGCTGGATTTGTAGGAACTTTACAACCTTTTATTGATACGACGAGAATTAAATTGCTTTGTAAAATGTAGTTTACTTTTCTACATTTCGGTATAAGGTGCACAAAAATTATTTATATTTTGATCACGTTCCTTTTCATTTATGTTATTATGTTCTGTGATTAAATGTTCATTTAATTCCAATATTTAAATCAAGTGGGGAGAGTTGCAAAGCTTGCGAGTTCTATCCCACTCAAAAATAAGATGGTCAGTCAGGGAGCAAGTTTCACTTGGGATTTCACATGCATCTCATTACGTATGCGTTCTACAGTCTCCTTCAATGCACGTAACACGTCACCATGTGCCGATTACTTCAATGTATAAGATCACAGGCCAAGAAAAGCTGAGGTATCTACTCATAAAACCCGATATATTAGATTTGGATTTTAAGAAATACGAGTAGTGGTGATACCTAGTTTTGTTCATTTTGATACCTGCACATAACATGCACCTCTTTTGCCACTGTTGCAGTGCTGGTTTGTTCCCAGACTGCCATGTTTGACATGTTACCTGAGTCAACATGGCAGCTTAGTTTTTACTGTGAATGAACGGCCTTTAATTTGTCTAACTTTTTACCTGAATTATTTACTAACGCCAAGGTTTCCCAAAGTCAGTGCCATTCATAATTTCTTGGTTCCTGTTATGAGTGATGGCAATGGAAAGAGGAACAAGGCGAAGACTGTTACATTCTTTTATACTTGCCGACGACAGACATATAGACATGCATAATTTTACTCTTCCAGCGCAGAAGGCGTGGCGATGACGCATTATCCTACCATTAAATTGTAAAACGAGGAAGTTGCTTTGATATTCAACGACAATCCGCTGAGGTATAATCGGCGTGTGGTCTGATTGCCCCACCATGGAATCACGGAAAGCCGCCTACAAAGCCAAGAAAGCATTGAGCAGTTTTTCCAGACTTAATGATAAATGAAATTGACAAATGATAACTATGCAAACAGCTGTAAACAATACTTATTTATGACACAGCGTTAAAAATTACTTTTTATTTTGTGAGCAGGCATATCTGCAAAAGAAGGCCACGCGAAATCTCTTATAACCAGGCACAGGAATTCTTAAGCAGTTGGCTTCAAGTTAGCTACATTCAAACGATTATCACAACAAAGAACATAAACAACATCTGCCAAAACGGCAGACAAAGCACGGTTTAGTGAGTGGTCTGCACTTGCCAAAGAGTATATCAGGGATGCGGAAGGGGTAATTTGTTATCTACGACGTCAGTACGTAAAGTTCAACCTAATTTCCTTTGGTCCTGGCTTTAATGCTTGGAAATTCCTACGCCTGCTTATACCACTATCTCATGATCAATTTTAATCTTCTTGAATACCTGTAAATAAAATGTATGCTACAAACAACCCTGTACTTGCCGTTTTACCTTGTCCCGAAGAAGACAACTGTTACATGCAACAATATCGTACTGCTTTTTATACTCCTTTGGCACCAATGTGTTACCATTTCAACTGCCTATGATACTTTTTCTAGTCCTGCCGAAGACATTCAAATAACCTACCATTTCATTAATCACTACAAGTCACTCAACGGTTCAACCCAGGAAAGTCCATTAAAAAGAATGATTATAAATTTTGTAAGCATGATGCAAAATTACGTATTCATTCAACTGATCTATTTATTTCAGATGAAAATAGTATTGATCGATTTAAACTGTAAGAGGTTTACTCAATTTAATAAATATAAACAATGATTCAAACAAAAATTATTAATCCAATAAATTTAAAATTTCTTGCGTCCTAATTTTGATACTCGTATATTCTTAATAGACCATGCAATTTGTAACTTTCATTCGCTTAATCGTCTTCAGATTTAGCAAGAAACGGAAATTGACAATATTGCAATATTAGCATTTTATAACACAGGGTGCTGTAACTTTATGTTTCAGTTTTATAGTTTTATGCTAATACAGTCATGTAAAAATGCGTTTTAAAGAAAGAAAAAATGAAAGTAGCTATTACAACATTTAATGTTATCATGGAAACTTGCAGCCTAATTCCTAGCAAACATTAGTTTAGAGCCCTGATGAATTAGGAGACATTAAACGTTTTTCACACCCGTATTTCTAAAAAAAAACTGACGTCATCAAATTCACAAAGAATATCATGAAGGAAAGGTCCCCCTTTTTTTTAGACCTTCCTGCAAATTATACGTATTTAGGTACAGGACTTTGCCTCATACGTATAATATACGAGTGCCGGGTAGAAATCTAGCGCACTTTAGTAATACCACCATAAATATAAGTCCTTCACGGTATTTAAGTATTCCAAATGTGGCCCTTACAAGTTGCTCGATAACACGAGACCGCCGTGTAAAACTTAATAAGGTGATACAAAAAGAGAGAGACTTATCCTAGTCATCGAAGTAATCTACCACAAAATCTTGCAAGTCATATATTTCTAATGTCAAGAGGCCCCGGAGCGTTACAATGGTTTGTTATGATACCGGTCTGATAGAAGTCATGCAACATGAACATTTAGGGCGATCTTAAAGACCCACTTGGGCCACAACATGCTCGGTTGTTTGAGAACTAATGAGAGGACAATACGAAGTGGGAGTTGCAAAACATTTGGGATTACAAATAAATGTTATTACCGGGATGCGACGGAAGTAGGATATTCAGGCAGCAAAACAAAACCTGAAAAGGAAGGGAAAAATGGTAGGAAAAAAGGCTAGGTGTGGGCATACGGCTTGGGTGATAAAGTCTGTGGCCCGCATTCGGAAGGTCGTATGTTCGATTCTTGCGGCCGACCTTCCTGACCCATGAAATTTTAGTCAGTTTCGCCGGGTCGCTAGGTGAATGATGGGAAAATTCATTACATCCCCTGAATTTCCTGTCCCTAAATTTCACCTACATTCTCACTTCACTTCACCTTCCATCTGCTTGATTTGTTTTCAGGTTGAAACTGTCGGTGGGAGTCTCGGTGCTGCATGGCAGGGGAAAAGGAAATGGGGGCGGACTCAGAGTGCCGGGCTACCCAGGGCATGTGTAAGCCCACAGGGAGGAGGGGAGCCGGTTGTACCAGCTGCCAACCGGGGAGTTTCAATCTGTAAAAGATAGAGACCCTGCCCTCTGCCTGCGTGCCTCCTGGTCCGGAAACCTGTCTCTTCTCATCTCGCCCCTCCCTCCTGGGGGCACCTCGTCAGGGGTTTCAGATACAAAAGACCTTGTAGGCCGAGGTGCTAAGTCCCCATCCGCAGTTAGTCCTACTCCTAGGTATAGGCATATTTAAGCACGTGTCAAACGACCACTGTCAGGCATCTACTCTACTTTTATTTCTCCATAGCTGAAGCTTCCCCCCAACAAAAATGTTTTCAAGTTCCAGGAATTTATTAATACCAAATTGCTACAGCCAGGCGCACTTTGGCATTCATGAAGTTGGAGCAAATGCTGCATAGCGTTTGTTACGATTGAATCAGTTTCCTAATGCGGACATTGTATCAGTTTGATCCCTAACTTAACATTTGTTTCTTCCTCAAAGTTAACTCTTAAAAAAAGGGGTCGGAATTTTTCGAAACAGCTACATGAGAAACTCCAAAACTCTTGACGTTTAGAAAATTTACCTTTAATGGATTCTATGTACCCGTGCGAAATAATATTCGCCATTAATGAAAAGAGCTGCGCAATATTAAATTTAAGTTTCAAAATGCCGCCTCTTTGCTTCCACCAGAATCAACATTGAAACCTCCTCCAAACTACAAAATGAAAATAACCTCAGTGAAGTGATTTGAAATTGACACATACGAATGAGGCGCACAATATCCTATACCCAGGTACAAACTCTTCATTTGGACCGTCAAGATGTAGAGTTTTTTTCAAGTACGAAATACTATTATTAAATGTTATTTCTACCTAACATTTAGATTTTTCCCATTTACGAATGCATTCATTTTGAATGTAAATAAATGCCTTGCGGATGCATGTATAGAATCCCGAATTGTAGGCCCCAGATGTTTATTCACATGGTGACAGCGGTGACCATAATTTAATGATTCTATTGTGTAGGTTGCGCAGTCTTTGGTACGGATCCAATTGAGCTATTTTCCAGAGAATCTTCGCATCCAGGTAGCAGTGTGCTTGAAGACAGATGCTGGCCGCAGATCCATAATGAATGAGCTACATCCTCGAGTAACAAGTAAATGTTGTCGGCTCCAATGTTTAGGACGAAGACTTGTTTGTAAAAGAATACAGGTTCAAGCCTTCGTTCCACGTCACTACCGATGGATTGCATTCTTTCGTTGCACTCTGCATCCGCCCATTGTAAAAAAATATATCATCTATCGTATACAAGTTAACTTTCATTTAGCATTGCTAGCTGTCTTGAAAACAAAATATGTGCACACGTATATTTACCTAACATGTTCTGATACTTCCTATACCAACGACAAACTCCCGATTTGGACCCATAATTTATTAAGACTTTGTAGCAACATACACATGCTTGCAAGTGTTTGCCAACTCCCAACAACAGAACAATGATTCTTCCTTTGTGGGGGAAACGTTTGAACCCGCCCTACTTCATTCTTCTGATTTATCTAATATAAACATATATTAAAATTAAATTGAGTTTTATTTATGGAAGCTCTTTAACTACCATGGATCTTAGCGTTTCATTGTATATTGGACGTGAAAACCGGAAATTTCGCTCAGAGTCCTCTAACAGGCTTGAGGTTCTTTTACGTGCCGTAAATGTAGTATTTAGTTTAAATGTAGGTACTTTATATTCGTTTTATACTTTCCGTATTTTCGTCCCACCTAGTCCAGATAAACGAGGTACTTGTATATATACAATATGTTTCAGGACTTCTGCGACAAGCTCTGAGAAACGATAGATCTCTTAGAGAGGAATATTTTTTGTCAAGCAACCACCATCCTCCGACACATCGTTATGGAGGTATTCACCCCTGTTTGAAGGTATCCAGTAGGATGGTTTTTAGAGGCAGAGTCAGTACACTTTGATTCTCTATTTGTTTACAACCGTTGAATCAAGTGACATGATTCTTTTTGTCCCTTACAACTGGTTAGGTTTGGTCGGCCTGAGACGCACAGCTCAGTTTAACCAAACGGGATGGCAAAACGAAAGGTTCCAGCAGATGATTAGAGTACAGGGCCTGGGGCCAAACGACTTCGCACCTCGTGCTCAGTTTGTCCAGTGGTTTCTGCAACGAAGTATCGCAAATCCTACTTCCCGCGCACGTCTTGTTTACCGATGAGGCCTGCTTCACTCGAGACGGATACTTCAACAGCAAGAACAGCCACATTTGGGATGTTGAGAACCCTCGTGCAGTGTTCGTTAGACATCGTCAACAAGAGTTGTTGATCATCTGTTGGGACATTTCATTTTGCCACCCCGTTTGGGTTAAATCGGGCTACCTACCAAGCCTAATCAGACATAAGGAACCAGAAAAGAGACGATTTCACTTGATTCAGTGGTTGTAAACACACAGGATACGCTTCAAACTGGGGTGAATAACCCCGTAACGATGCGTCGGAGGATGGTAGTTGACAAACATTGTTCCCCTCTGCGAGATCTATTGTTCCTCAGAGTTTGTCGCAGAGGTAGTGAAACATTATGTTTATGATTAATGGGAAGGCGATATTTCAAATATTTAAGTGGCATGATTTGATAGGATTGAGGCAGAAACATGTCTCGTTAAAATGCGCTACATCTGTATGAAAAGTCTTGCTAGACACAATGGCTAGAAGCTGTAAGTAAATAGTTATTTCTTCTATTAAACTCCACCTATGTTTAAAAATGACGAAGGAAAATGTTTTCTGCATTATAACCGTTTGGCTGAAAGTCATTAAGAGTTTGAATAGTAATTAGTTCAACCTGGACCGATTTATCTTTAAAGGAAGGAGAGGAAACCTTAACAAACTGCTCATGAAAAGAATCACAAGTGCTACAGCGTCCTCTTGGGATATGCTCATCTCTCTGTAACGAATATCTTTCCAGCTGAATTTATGTAGTAGAAAATCCTTGCTCTTTGTGTGAAGACAACTAATTTAAAACTCCCCTTTTTTGTTTCTTCTTCAAGCTAATACTTATTAATTTTGATAACAAAACATTTTCCTTTTCCGTTTAACTGCTCTTCATTTTGCATGAGGCAACTTGGATAATTCAATTCACTTATTTATAAAAACTGCAAGAAAGTTCATTAGTAAGTTTATGTAGTTAGCGAACTTCTACTGTTTGGAAAAACGGAAGTGGAAACTATTGCTACTTCCGGTTCTGTTAAAAAAAACCTTTGAAACTGCTGTTAGAAGAGTAGCAATTTGGCCATGAAATCACTCTATTTTGCACTCTAGGAGACATGTAGGACTCCATACCCTTTGTCATCAGCATATAAAAGGACATAATTGAGATTGCTTATGCCAACTTCCCTTTTGGCTAATTTCGAACTACTGCTGTCTCTTTAAACTACCTTTACAGTTACATCTGGCAAATACAGCTTCATATGTAAGGAACATATTTATGCATGGATCGACCACAGCGTTTGAAGGTATAAAGACCTGCAAAGAAAATAAGTTTAAAAAGATCTGATGTGTTGCATTCACGTGGCTTTCTCCGCTGTCTCTTCTACAAACTATTCTTACAAAATCGATAAAACATTAAATCTTCCGGGCTGGAAGGCCGTGGTCTAAGGGTAAAATTACTAGCACCCGACGTTTCGGCTCTGTGGTTGCCATGGCAGTGTATAACCAGTGTGCGGATATTTGACAATGACTGTCCCACGCACTCCTGCAGCATGCAGACGACTGCACAAAAATGTAGATCGCGTTAAAATACACAATTTATGTCTACATTTTTTGTTGAGTGAACCATTTACGAGATATTGCTTATTATTCCCTTAAATTTTCCAATACTTATACTTTTTCTCAAATGAGAATTCGCTATTCTTTTTGTTTTCTTTTGTCCTGGTAATGCAAAGAGGATGGAATACTCCACATAGCAACCAGCTCTTAAAACATTTGACTATCGCTTAAAGCCTACCAATTCCCCCTTACTTCTACAAGAAAATTAGCAATAGGATTACCATCTCGATATCTCGATTAACATGAACTAGATGGAGAATTAGCGTTTGTAAAAATAATTTGTAGAGAAAGTCATGTGAGTGTAACACATCAGAATTTTTTTATTATTATTTAGGGAGTCTCAAAATATACCTATATTTCCGGTGAAATCCGGAATCGAAATTTTGGAAGCAATGGTATATTTCCTCTACTTACCATAGGTAAGTGGTAGCGAAAGTAAAAAGTGATTGAATCATTTAAGACGCATACCTCCGGAGAAAATTTCATGATCTGCCCTAGGTTTAAAACGAGGAAAAGAGAAATTTGGATAGACTAAGCAGAGATGGAAAGATTCTTAAGCCCTAAAATGTGGTGATGATGATGATGATGATGATGATGAAGGTGTTATAAACAGAAACTACTGGTTCACAATATGAAAATAAGATAATAGTGTCTATTACAACGGAAAATTAAGGTTAAAGAAAATGTGTTAAGTAGAATGTTGCAACGATAACTGTTGAGAAATTGACGGATATTAAGAGGGTGTATCAAGAACAACTGATCTTATATTATAGTCAAGAAATAATTACTTCATTTTTTTAAAATACACTATGTGATGAAAAGTATCCGGACACCTCCACAAACATACGTTTTTCATTTTAGGTGCATTTGCTGCCACCTACTGCCTAATACTCATTATCCGCGACCTAAGTAGTCATTAGACATCGTGAAACAGCAGAATGGGACGCTCAGTGGAACTCACGGACTTCGAGCGTGGTCAGGTGATTGGATGTCACTTGTGTCAGAAGTCTGTACGCGAGATTTCCACACTCCTAAACATCCCTAGGTCCACTGTTTCTGATGTGATAGTGAAGTGGAAACGTGAAGGGACATGCACAGCACAAAAGCGTATAGGCCGAACTCGTCTGTTGACTGACAGAAACCGCCGACATTTGAGGAGGGTCCTAAAGAGTAATAGGCCGACATCTATCCAGACTATCACACAGGAATTCCAAACTGCATCAGGATCCACTCCAAGTACTATGATAGTTAGGCGTGAGGTGAGAAACCTTGGATTCCATGGGCGAGCAGCTGCTCATAAGCCACACATCACGCAGGAAAATGCCAAACGACGCCTCGCTTGATGTAAGCAGCGCCAACATTACACGATTGAACAGTGGCAAAACGTTGTATGGAATGACGAATCACGGTACATAATGTGGCGATCCGATGGCAGGGTGTGGGTATGGCGAATGCCCGGTGAACGTCATCTGTCAGCATGTGTAGTGCCAACAGTGAAATTCGGAGGTGATGGTGTTATGATGTGGTCGTGTTTTTCCTGGAGGGGGCTTGCACACCTTATTGTTCTGCGTGGCACGATCACAGCCCAGACCTACATTGATATTTTAAGCACCTTCTTGCTTCCCACTGTTGAAGAGCAATTCGGGGATGGCGATTGCATCTTTCAACACGATCGAGCACTGGTTCATACTCAACGGGCTGTGGTGGATCGGTTACACGACAATAACATCCCTGTAATGGACTGGCCTGCACAGAGTCCTGACTTGAATCCTATAGAACACCTTTGGGATGTTTTGGAACGCCAACTTCGTGCGACCTACATCGATACCTCTCCTCAGTTCCGCACTCCGTGAAGAATGGGCTGCCATTCCCCAAGAAACCTTCCAGCACCTGATTGAAAGTATCCCTGCGAGAGTGAACGCTGCCACTAAGGCTAAGAATGGGCCAACACCATATTGACTTCCAGCATTACCGATGGAGGGCGCCACGAACTTGTACGTCATTTTCACCAGGTGTCCGGATACTTTTGATCACGTAGTGTATCTTTACATACTTTCAAAGTGTTTCATTTGGGAAGAAATAATTATTCCAAATATTTACTGACTGTCCAAAACAATTACTATATGGTATTATTTAATACTCTTTAATTCCTCGTTGCTTCTATAATTATGATCAGACAGGTCTTTCTTGCATTTCATCCAGTTACTGCGTTTATGATTATCCAATGCATACTGTCAGTAAGGTATTCATGACCGCACTTCAATCGTTTACGCCACCCGAACAGCTGTGTTCCAGTGAATAAATGCTCCCTATAAGCTTGCTGCATTGTTTCAGAGCACAAAAATTTACTGCAACTTCAGTTCCAAGCAAAATATAGAAAACACTACTTCACGCCTCGCTAATTCCCACTGAATAACGCTGCCTGTAAGGATTTCAAAAGCACTGGATGGATTCGTACTCCTACTGATAGGAGCCGCTGTGGTTCGAATAGGTTTGCTAAAACGTAATTAAATCAGATATAACAGGAGAATAACACTATGTGCATGATATCGGATGACTGAAAACTAATAAGTGATTCTGACTCACTTTTTTATGCTGATTTCAGAACTGCTTTTAGTTGTTTTCTATCACGTACAGTTTTTTTTTCACAATTTCACTTCAAAGATATAGAGATATAAATATATTGCTTCCGCCACTACTCATAAAATTGGGCTTGATGAAGGAATTTGTAAGGGCTCTACCACAGGATGGACCCTGCTTCAAGTACCTTTCCAAGAAATTTCCCTTCATTACACAAGACAAATTAAAGGCTGGAAGTTTTGTTTGTCCTCAAATAAAGAAATTGATGAAGGATGAATATTTTGAGAAGACAATGAATGAGAGAGAAATACAAGCATGGACCGCCTTCCAATCAGTTACTGAAAACTTAGGCAATAACAAAGATCCTAATTACAAGGCCATTGTCGAAACAATGTTGGAAAATTTCAAGAAGATGGGTTGTAACATGAGTGTAAAGGTGCATTTTTCTGCATTCACATATCGACTACTTTCCAGAACATCTGGGATATTATAGTGAAGAGCAGGGTGAACGTTTTCACCAAGATATTAAGTAAATGGAGAGGAGGTACCAGGGGAGATGGAATGAAACTATGATGGCCGACTACTGTTGGATGTTGAGGAGGGACAGTGATCTTCAAGGATCTACAAGGAAGTCAAAGAAGAGAAAGTTTGAAAAAAATTAAATGATACACTTTGGCTTGTTGTTTTGTTAAAATATAGTCATAAAATAAATTAGGGGAGTTCTTTAGAGTATTCTTAAAATGTTTCTTGAATAAAAACTTACCTTGAGTGAAACGATATTTAAATACTTTTCTATGCTCATTAGTAAAATTCTCAAAACATTACTTATTTTGTGCAAAAACCTGACGTGATAGAAAAAAAATGGAAGTTATTGATGGAATCAGCATAAAAACGTGATTCAAGAACACCTACTTTTAAGAATACATCCGACAAAAAGTTTGAAAATGCAGACTTGTGTAATAGTAATTTGTGGTATAAGAGATAAAAATATTTTGATACTGAGTGAAAAATTAAGCCCGAACTTGCTGAGGGTAATAATGTTCGCGAAATTTGAAATATATTTTAATCTCGTGTGCGTACAATATTTTATCCGCTCCTAAAGCGTAAATCAGAGCAAGTATTTTAATTCAATGTCTAGATTTATCGTTGCTGGTTGTCCTGGAGATTATGTATACAAATAAACTGAAACTGATGGCAGATAGTATAAATGCAAATTGAAATATGTGCGAAAAGGAATAAATGTTTATTCCTGAATATGTTCTAATGGATGCTTAGAGTAGAGTGAATTTATTGGTCCCTAAAAAAATGATAAAGTGTATAAGTTATTTGGTAACTGGAGAAAACGAAACAAAGGAAAGGGAGTTAATGCAGATATTGTTCTAGCATATACTTCAGAATAGTATACTATGCAACAAGATTATAATGGTAGTAATTAAGATGCGAATGTTCATGAAACTCGCTACCGCTGTTTCATAATTTTCAAAGCAGGTCTTAATCACTGCCATTGTAGTCAAGTTGCATGTTTTTGGTCGACAACACTATAATTTCAAAACTTTTGTATTTTTACAAAAAGATCTTACCTTGTCAGTTGTATGTAATTAAATGCTGATAGAATGGCAACACTGATAGCACGACCCTGAGCGTGTTTTAGAGTAGTGCAAACATAATGCACTGTTGAGTCCACGTTGTATTTATTGATTTTTGCAGGTAACGTGAAAGCAACACACTAAAGCAAATGAACTCAATATATTGGAATATTAAAATTACAGTGAACAGAATTTATTTTATTTTAAATATATATTTCATTCTTTATCTGGGGAATGGATCCCAGACTGCTGCTTTGAAGGTGATAAAATGTATGGGCGAGCTGCCACCACCGAGTAAAATCATGAGTAGTTGAAGTATTATGGATGCTATAAGAATTCAGTTACATCACATCTAATCAGCGTGTTATAGTAAGATCGGCCAAAAAGATAAGTAAATGTAAACCATCGATATTGTGGTCATATCATTCTAAGATACAGAAGATCTTATGGGATATGTGTCTATTATGTAATAGTGATTAAAACCAGCATTTAAGTTGCTAGAAACGATTAAACAAACGATAACCTATATGGCAGGAGCCGCTTAATTTGTGATCTAAATAAGATACTGACGATAAAAATTATGGCGAAAATTATGAGAATGACGAACTACAAAAGATTATATCGATTTCAAGTAGTCTCTGAGTCGGAAGCAGTGATGGTTCGGTCTATAGGGCACATGAGCATATTTCCTCTATTACTGGACCATAAATACATAAAAAATAATTTCTACATGATTATCACCTGAAATAAGTAAGCTTCATAACGAATGTTCATGCTTTCGAAAATGCCCAAGAGAAACTTACAGTTTAAAGAGCTTCTAGGACGAACGTACACAATGTGAAGTGGTGTGAAAACAACGGGCACATTCTCCTTGTACCCGTACACTGCGAGTACGCAGGCAAAATCCTTGGTTTAAAGGAGGGTAAACGAGGGCTTGGGAGGGATATCCCATGGGGTAGCTTTGTGTTGGACACACCAGTCTCTATGACCCCCGTTTTTAGACATACGAACGTAGTCTCTTCTGTCAATCGCAGCAACTCCTTCAGCTGAGTGTTCTTTCGCTCCATTCTTCTAATGAGAAATCTGAACCCTGATAAATCCGTTAGCCTCCCGTAGGAAACATTTAGTAGGGACCGTCATTTATAGGAATAGGCCTTAATGCTTGGTGAAAGGAGGTTCATGAGCTTAAAGCTGACAACCGTGGCAATTTTGTTTCTGAGGACTTTTGTTATAACCAGTCAAGTCGCCAAAATGTTAAAAAAAAAATGGATATTGAAGCATGTGTTCCCGTATCCGTTGCTATGACCTGCGTTCTGAATAACCCTAATTGATATGCATCCTTTCACTACTGACGATTTTCATGTTCATGCAATGTAGCAACTATGTTCGGGAATGAAAAATCTTTGTATTCTACTAATCCAATATTTTTTTATGAATTGTGCCATTGGTGGGAACAGTCTCTTTGGTCTACGTGGCAGCAGAAAAAATGTTATTAAGCCCATTCGATTATGTTTACACCCTCACAAAGGAATGGTCTTCTGGAAAGAAATTCAGTTAGAGTACATAATAGATAAATGCAATATTTATGCAATAGTGAAATTCTAATGTCGCTGCACTAACGACTACAGTGATGGAGAAATTACCTTGTGATTGACATACGTACATTCAGTCGGGTGCTAGAACACTCGTGTTGTACCTAGTAAACAAGTTTGATTATTTGGGAGTGAGAATAAGTAGTAGTGGGAGATGGAATGATCACAAGCCTTAGCTAAGGGAAGATTAGCAACAGCTGCTATAAGAATATGCTTAAAAAATACCAGATATGCAAATTAAATGATTGGAAAGGGTTTACAAAGCTGTAGTTGAAGCAAAAATGGTCTGTGGATCAGAGATTTGGGAAGGATGGGAGATCCATAGATCATTCTGTAAATGTGTGTTGGGTTTATCTATTTCATCACCTAATGGAGCAGCAATGTTGGAGTTGGGAAGAGTAGTAGCAAGGGCATGATAGTAGAAAGGATACTTAAATATTGGCACAGATTGAAATCATTGGACGAGCATAATATCTTGAGGCAATGTTTAATAATCCAAGAAAAATCCAGTCCTGGGATGAACTGGGCTCAAGGAATAAGGAGAATTTCTACAGGAAATAGGAATGGGCAACTTATGGGAGGAGAGAGAGGGGTTTCTGGAAAGAAGTGAGGGACAGAGTGGAAGATATAGAGAAACAAGAACTATTCAAAGTCTGGAAGGAAAGAAAGGTTTGGAACTATATAGACAATTAAAGGTGGACTGGGGAAGGGAGACTCTTATGGATGTAGGTAATAGGTTAGTGAGAGAAGGGTGGGCCTGGTCTAGATTAAGTGCACATAGGCTAAGGGGAGATAGGAAGGGAGCGAATTTTGATAGATGTCCTCTTTGTAGAGAGGCAGATAATGATTTGCATTATATAATTGAATGTGAAGAAACTAAGTTGTGGAGAGATCAGTTTTTATCTAAAGAATGGGAGAATGTTAACAAAGAAGTATTAAAACTTAGGATAATGAAAATACAAAAGGAGAAGAATATAAAAGAATATGAGAATATATGGGGAGAGCAAGAGAAAAATAGTTTAGAAAAATAAAGCAATATGAATTTGTCATGACCCACCATGCATAAATAACCATGGTGTTAAAATGCATGATGGGCTAAAGAAAAAAATAGCAACGCAAAGTAATGTATTAAAAATTGTAAGCTTTTTGTATAGCATTATGGAAATAATTACATTAACCTGACCATTCATCTGTGAAAAGAAAGGCAAAGAAGATTAACTGTGTCACTCACAAGGTAATTTCTGTTTAGCTATAGTAAAATCTATAAATACATGGCATGCTGGTACTCACTGGCGTTGAGTGGCGTGAGGGCGGAGACGGCAGCGTGCTGAGGATGGTGTTGTTGCAGGACCCCTTGTGCCGCCGGGTGGGGATGTGCCCGGTAGCTCAGGTGACGCTGATAGCCCTCCAGCGTGAACAACACCGTGGTGTATCTCTTACTTATTGTACTCTTACGTTAGCACCACTCGCGAGCAGTGTTGCGATACAAAAGTGAGCAGCGAAAAGAAAAAAAAATTCTAAGGCTTCTATTTGTGATGGGAAAGCAAGAAGGCAGTCGTGACGACCATGTCGACATGTGGTTTTGTACAGCGAAGGTGCGCCTGGTGTTGCAGTATGCTTTTTACGGTTTGCAGCTGTTGCGACCCGACTCTTCCTCTTCTTATTTATGGCCTAATTTTATATCGGAGAGACGTTAAGGGCCGCAGACGGAGTAGTCCTTTGTGTTGCTGTTACTTTGGTACCTCCGCCACAGCGCATCCTGCTGCACAAATTACACGGGGTTGGCAACTAGATCGCACGACATAGTTACTGCGCTTTAACAGAACAACTCTGCAAAACTTTGCAAGGGAAAAATGGCAAGTAGGACCTGTATATTACCGTCACAATTAAGATATGCATAATCCAGTCATGAGGAAGTTGCATTATTATAAGCAATGCAGTACATTTGACAATGTTCTCTTTAATTACAAATTTATATGTGAAGCTAATAAATCAACCAACCAGAATAGCAGGTTGCATGATTGATATAATCCGTAAGAATAAATACTTCAATGATGAAACAAAAACTATAATTTACAAAATAGTAATACGGCCAATACTATTTATGCCTGACTAGAGCTCGTACAAAAGGAAGAAACAAAGAAATTAAAGCAGATCTTAGAAACAAATGATACGAGCACCTACCCTAAGGAAAGTTCTTCTTAAATATCAGATAAAATTAAAAATTAGGAAATAAGAAGATATGCTGACAAACAATACATGAATGGGTGAAGAGGAGAAGATATGAATGGAACGAATGGTACC
Source organism: Deroplatys truncata (assembly GCA_030765065.1). Taxonomy (NCBI): domain Eukaryota; kingdom Metazoa; phylum Arthropoda; class Insecta; order Mantodea; family Mantidae; genus Deroplatys; species Deroplatys truncata. Next base: position 209,352,507 of record CM060978.1, on the reverse strand, counting down.
AAATAGGATAGTTCGCATATCAAGAAATAACCTACCACCTGGAAGGCCAAAGAATGGTTGGAAAAACTCTTAGTTTCTAGTACGAACAGGCTGTAAGCCTCTAATTGCAGATAATAAGAATAAGAAGACGAAGGTAGCCATCAATTAATTCGAAATCACGCATCGAAAAACAAGATCGTAAACGTACGTATAGGTCAACTTTCAGGTAGTTTGTTTTGGGCCAGAAATACTGCGATAGTATTGCTATGGTGAATTATTATTATTATTATTATTATTATTATTATTATTATTATTATTATCATCATTATCATCATCGTTGTCGTCGACTCGTCTATATTTTGAAAAATTATACTAAAATCAAGAATTTTATGAGGTTCTTTATACCTACAAATTGCAGTTCATATTTTATCGATTTAAACCAAATTTGGAATGCATTAATATATTTTCTTCAAACACTACATAATTCTTGCATTTGAAGTTCATACATGGAGCACAGACACGCATAGAGAACAAACGCAAGAAACATCAACAAATTCGCTAAAGACACTCTGGGATGCAAATTTTTACTTTCCCTACTACGTATGGTAAGTAGGGGAAGTATTGCATTCCACCCAAAAATTCGATACCGAGATTTCACCGGAAAAACATGTTTTGAGGTGCAATGATTGCATATAAAACATGTTTGGAAACATATCCCTGTGTGTGTCTATCTGTGAACAGCATAACTCAAAAACGAACAGTCGGATAAACACCAAACTTGCTATTTAGGTTCAGTATCTTCCAGAGATGCGACACGAAGGTTTTCAAGAAACTCCCCCACCCCAGATTAACCTTTACATGGAGCATTTTCGAAAATTTTAATTTCCTCAAAAATGGCTCTTAACGAGTTTGATTAAAATATCATATATTTAAGATACATTCATGACGAATAAAATGTATATCTTGAATTTTCTGGGAATGTCTCCAAAAGTATTCTTCATTGTGAACGAATTTTGCATAACCGGTACACCATAAGAGATAGACAAAATTTTACTACACAAAAAATGTAGATCGCGTTAAAATACACAATTTATGTCACATACATTTTTTTTTGTTGATTGAACCATTTTCGAGATATTGCTTGTTATTCCCTTAAATTTTCCAATACTTATACTTTTTCTCAAGTAGGAATTCGTTATTCTTTTTTTTTTTTTTTTTGAATACTCGACATAGCAACCAGCTCTTAAAATATTTGACTATCGTTTAAAGCCTACCCATTCCCCTTGCATCCACAAGAAAATTAGCAATAAGATTAACATATCGATATTTCGATTAACATGAAGCATATGGAGAATAAGCGTTTGTAAAAATAGTTTGTACAAGAGTACAGAAAGTCATGTGAGTGTAACACATCAGATTTTTCAAGTTGAACTTGTGTCATAAATCTTAATATCTCTGGTTACTAAACATACATTCGCATTTCTTTCGTAAAGATGCACAGAATACGCCACACGGTCCAAAAATGAAATGCACGCGCTACTAGAAAAAAATATCCGATGCTTGCGATCCGTCCGATTAGTAATATACGGACAAATGGACGCCTTCCTTAGGATATCACATAGAGTTAAGTAGTTTAGAGTTTTATTTCTAATTATAACAACTTACTTCAGCGCTGTCGTAGGCCAGGACACCTTGGGTTTTCACAGATGGCTTACATAAATTACATGTTTAATTTTAAAGATAGGAATCGTTTGGTTTTGATTATGATACGATTTAGTTTAGCCATTTTAAAAGCATGAAACTGTTGGAAGATCAAGACGACCATGGAAAATGAGAACTCAGAATTGGTACCCAGATAAATAATTAGCAATATCCGACTACCCTATGTAGAAACTTTCGGTCAGAATAAAACTGTTTGCGTTTCAGGTAGCCAATTGTTTTATGTGAAATTAGTAATAGGAAATGTAGCAATAAAGTACCAACATTGAACATTTATTTTCAGTCATATATCCGGTTCTGCTTTTCTATGTTGGCGAAAGACATCTCTGTGCACCTACTGTCCAGAGACACAGTTCGCATAGGTACGACTCCCACCACTATTTCTACGATGAAATTTTTGTTTTAAACACATTTCAACCCTGAAGTTTCGAGCTGAGATAAGCTTCGCAATTCCGCAACGGCGAGTTACGATGCATCCAGATGATTTGAAATCTGGCAAGCGGCTTGAGCAAGGACCATAGAATCACAATCTCATTTCTTTTACAGCCTTTTCAAACATGAAAATAATTCTGTCCAGCTCACAATATCGGTCTCGATATTCCTGAAGAACACCGTAGTGGAATAATTCGTACAACTATGAAAGGTAAGCTTAAGGCAAATATAGTAATCGAAACAACGTATGTACGACTCACGTTTTCAACAAATATTTTACGTGTCTTTCTCTAGGCACAATCGTTTATTTGTAAATATTTTCTGCGAATTATTCTTCCAAACAGCTTAAACCTTCTATCTCTTTCATAGGTCTCAGATAGCTTCATTACACACTAAGTTGGAACAAAGAGATATTTAAAGAGTGGGTCACTATGTGATGGATTTGAATTTCCATAGTTTTTACATAAACAACTGAATGGCGACAGCATTTTAAAAAAGACAAAACATTGAAAAAGTCAAACAAATAACAATGAATATTTCGAAAATTACTGACACAAATATAATTTAAAATGCATTGTGTATTTTAAAACTATCTATATTCTTGTGTATTAATATTTTGTCTTTCGTGTTAATACAAAATTCATTACGAATGAAAGGACTTGCCAACTATTCGCTCAAAAATTCGAGATATTAATTTTATTAGTCATATAAATATCTTTAAAATGTGAAATTTTAATTCTCATATAATCAACGAAATATTTTCCTTAAGGATCTTCTTTGAAAGATGCTGAACTTAAATATCAATTATGATATTTACCTAATATTTCGTTTTTAGTTATGCTCTTCACAGACACACACATGTACGCCTGCGGACTGTTTATAAACTTGCATTTTTTTACTCAGGGTACCTCAAAACATGAATCTTCGAAATATCAAAATATGGGTGAAATCTCGATAATTAGTTTTTGGGTGGAATGCAGTACTCCCTCTAACGACTAAAACTAAACTAGGTGCTAGAGAAAGTAAACAACGGATTTGTTTTACAATCACACGACTTTTTCTGCCTACTATAAGTATACTTTATTTTTGTGTCTGTTTCTATAAATTCTACACAAAAAAAGTTTGCCTGCCCGTCTACTTCCTGTAAACATGATAAATGCTGCCGAAAAAGATTTTTAACACACTCTGTTGTAGCTATGCAGGAGAGAAGATGAAATGTTCCAAAAGCAGATCGCCGTGTACTGGCCTTGATACTGTATACTCTTAAGAGAAGCAAAAGAACGAAACTTTAATTTCAGAAATGTGTTGTTCAGTCAACCGGAGTGTTCACGAAAACATGTAGTTTGTGGTGTATATATACATACTTTTTAAAGTTTCGCCCAAAGGGCATTCCTCTGCACGCTATCAAACGCCATCTTAAAATCAACAAAAGCACAATAAAGTTTCCCCCTCTTTCTATCCAAATTTGAATCAATTAATGTTTTTAATACGAAAATATTATCTGCAGTTGAGAATCCTTCCCTGAAACCCGCCTGAAATTTAGAAATTATATCGAACTCTTTTACCTAACCCCTTAACCGGTCAATGATGATTTTGCAATATACCTTACAGTATACATAACAGTGCAATTCCTCTATAATTTTCTGGTTGCTGACTGCTGCGCTTACCCTTAAATATTGCTGAATAATTGTTGTTATCCAAGCTTCGGGATACTTCTCTACGTTAAATAATTTGTTAGATGCCACCCGCAGAAGGTCTAATATGTCAGGAACTTCTATGGCGCATTTAACAAATTCGCTCGGAATTCCTTCTATTCCCTGTGCTTTGTGATTCTTTAGGCTTTTTATTGCCCGAACAGTTCCACATCTCTTAGAATTTCTCAGTTGTATAAACTTAAAACTCAATAACCAAGCGTGTTGGCTCAGGCGGTAAAGTCTGTGGCCCGCATTCGGGAGGTCTCGGGTTCAAATCCCGTGGACCGATCAATCTGTTTGGAATTTGTAGGCTTTAAGCGATAGTCAAATATTTTAAGAGCTGGTTGCTATGTGGAGTATTACATTCTCTTTGCATTACCAGGACAAAAAAAAAATGAATAACGAATTCCCATTTGAGAAAAAGTTCTTTTCGTGGTTTTCCTCAGTCGCAAAGGTAAATATCGGATTGGATATTTAATACCACGACCCAAAATTCCATCTTAAGTCTAAAACAATAGTAAAATGAAAAATAAGTGGTAATAGCGAATGCTATGCCATTAATCTACAGACAATGTAAGCAGTTAGACTGGACGGCACCCTAATGCCATCTGCATGACATGAAGCAGGGGTTACAGGGATGAGACCTTGAAGGCTTAACTGTCCGCCTTCTATGTCAGGGCGACGGTTAGACTGGACGGCACCCTAATGTCCTCTGCACAGCTTGAAGCAGGGGTTACAGGGATGAAACGTAGAAGGCTAACTGTCCATCACATATCGTTCGCAATATGACCAAGGAGTTAAAGCGACGTAAAATAAAATAGAATAAAAAAACTCAATAAGAACGAAAAGAACTTCACAGGTTATTCATGTAAAATTGAAGATTTATATTTCCCTTTTCATGCCAATATCTCAATATATAACATTTAATCAAAGCCAGAACAGTTTTAGAAAAGCAATGATAATGTTACCTTTTAAAGGGTACTTAAGGTTGATAGAAGTTTACGAAAATCTTTCTATTTCATCCTTGAAAGATGCTGGACTTAAATACGAAGTTTGTTGTTCTGCTATCTGCGCGAAAGATTCGCGGAGTATTTTTAAAAACTGTTTTTGGAAGGTCGGGGGACCTCAAAACGCAAATTTTCAGTAAAATTTCTATGTGAAATTTTCTGGTGGAATAAAATACTTCCTATAGCTTGGTAGGGAGTAGAGAGAGTAAAATAAATGCGGTTCCGACTTTAGAAGATATTTAAGCATTATGTAGCGCTCTCAAGTTCTTTTGCGTTTTGCTGAAGCATTTAAATATCGTATTTTACTGCTGTTTTTTTAATTATTTCCTTTGTGGAAAATAATTCCTAACCTCTATAAGACTTGGTTTGAGAAACACTTGATGGTGATGTTACTCGCTGAAAGGTAGGTTTTCTTAACGTTGGTGTTATTAAATTTTACTTTTCTACCACGTACCTAGTAGATGGAGAAGATATTGCATTCTACCGAAAAATTCGGCACCTAGGTTTCAGCGGAAATACGTGTTTTCAGTTCCTAAGAGTCCATAAAAATGGCTGTGTCTGTGTGAACAGCATAATTTGAAAACCACAACCACTCGGATAAATACCAATTTATTTCAGTATTTTCAAAAGGTGCGAGTTTAAGATTTTCAAGACAATAAGTAGCATTGTAAATAACTTCTGTGGGTATATGTTACCTACCACGGGATACCCAATGAAAAGGCAAAAACGAAAAGTCTATCAGCCAATCTGAGTACACAAGCAGTAGCCAGTACTTCCGATATAGACGGGAAACTCTCTTTGCCCTTGTGTTTCTGTACAGCGGACACATAGTCCAAGCAATTGTGGCACAGTATTGTGAGATAATGCCGCTTCCTATAATATCCATTATGCTGGTTAACATGTGTGGTTCCATTTCCCGGCACCAACTGTGCCAATTTGCAGCATTTTCGACGTTAATTCTCTGTCTCTGTACGGTCGGCCGAGGTGATTCGCTCGCATATTCAAACACCAAAACTAGGAAAGAAAAGCACACTACTTGCTTGATTCCAACACTCAAGAAAAGCCAACTTACTTAATATGTCCAATAAGAACCAGTGGCCGAAAGGCAATCATAACTAAGCCACTTTTCGGAGTTCACTTTCAACTTTGATCAGATTTTAGTATCGAATTTCCTCAACTTATTTCCATGGGTTAAGTTTAGTGAATGATCAAGTTGAGATTTTTAATTACAACCCAGAGGAATCCTTCTCTGTGCAGTCTTTTATATGCCTATTAAACTTTAGAGAAAGGTATAGACCATAACATAAGAAAATTGTAGGATTACATATACAGAACATTGATATTTGAATTTACCAACTGATATGAGTCGCTCTGTGGCTGATATTTGCTGTCTGCGATTTACTTGCTAATAAATGAATGAACATTGGATTTAACTTAAAGACTATTGATATTTATAAGTCTATGAACTCCGGAATTTCTTATAAAAAAACCAATCAGAAATGCAACGTAACTAGAACCAAGGAGATCTTCGACTCTCCGTGTCGATGCTCCTACCGTTTGAGCTACCATGGCGTACGGCTGCTGTTCCAGTAAAAAAAATTCTAATGAGTTACGCTCACATGACTTTCTCTACTCTTGTATAAACTATTTTTACAAACTCTTATTCTCCATTTATTTCATATTAATCGAGATAAACATTTGCAGAAACGATATTTTGACATGCAAAGAGAATTACATTTTACGCATAGCGACCAGTTCTAAAAATATTTGACTATCGCTTAAGGCGTACTATGTTCCCCTTGTTTTGTATTTGCAAGGGCAATATAGAAATACAGTAGCCTTTAAGCATAGACATATCTCTTAATAGCTGGTTGCTAGGTGCAGCACCATTCCTTTTCCCACAGATTAATACTCTTTGCATATCCAAGACAAAAAAATGAATAACGAATTCCCATTTGAGAAAATAAGTATTGAAAAATTTAAGGGAATAACAAGCAATATCTCGAAAATTGTTCATTCAACAACAAAAAAATGTATATGACATAAATTGTGTATTTTAACGCGATCTACATTTTTTGTGGAGTAAAATTTTGTCTATCTCTTATGGTTTACCAGTTTGCAAAAGTCGTTCACAATGAAGAATACTTTTGGAGACACTCCCAGAAAATTCAAGATATACATTTTATTTGTCATGAAAATATCTTAAACATATGATATTTTAATCAAAATCGTTAGAGTCATTTTTGAGAAAATAAAAATTTTCGAAAAATGTTCCATGTAAAGGGTAATCTGGGGTGTGGGGATTTTCTTGAAAACCTTCGTGTCGCATCTCTGGAAGATACTGAACCTAAATACCAAGTTTGGTGTTTATTCGACTGTTTGTTTCTGAGTGATGCTGTTTACAGACACACAAACGGACATGTTTCCTAAAATGCCTTTTTTTTTGGATTCAGGGGTCTCAAAACATGTATTTCCGGTGAAATCTCGGTATCGAATTTTTGGGTGGAATACAATACTTCCCCTACTTACTATACGTAGTAGAGAAATTAAAAATGTTCAGTAGCAAGTTTTGGTGTCTGACTCATTTTAATTTCACTGTCTTCATAGATATGAAGGTAGATTAAATCGAATACTACGACAAAGTAGGAGCTTGTATTCTTCATTCATTAGGAAGTGTAATTTTTGGTTTAACCACACAATATCGGGGTAGACAAAAGCAATGGTAAGTGTAATATATTTGAATATCAAATGATAGGTTCATTACTACAATTAGGATATGAAAATAGGTAAAGTCAATTCCATCTTTTCAAATCAAAACGCGTAAGGAGATGTTATATCATGCTTCTGGTGTCCTCAACATTTGTTTTCACTAGTAGAGATTCTTTATGCTTTTCAAAATCACCAAACAGCAAAATTATTACCGACCTTTGTCAACATATTTAGTAATAAAGTTGCAGATTTCAGTTACACACGTGCAGTCCACTCTTGTTGATGGAAAACTGGTAAATACCTTCGGGCTATCAACGCAGTTGTAATTTATTGCAGCATGTGCTGACACGTACAGTGTAAATATTTTAATCGCTCTTGTTCATTAGCGCATGTTTGCACTGTCTCATTTTGCGGAAATCCCGTACTGGCTGTATTAAAAGTGCATTCACTGGATTCATTAGGCAGATTGATAGACTGGATGTAAGAGACCTTCCTGAAAATATTACAAGGTTCGTTCCTTTGAAATATTGCTTTAGGTGTATCGGTATCAACTGAAGTTCTGAAACCTTTTATTTTCTTAGACCCCATCGTATTATGGAATATTATTATTAAGTGCGGTAACACATCTTTGACAGAATCCATTAAAATTTTGAAGAAAAAAAAACAGACGAAGCCGAAGAAAAGAATAAATTTACTATTAAAACTGATTAACAGCTGAGATGCTGATACAAAGGATTTATTCTACCCTTTACGTTTTATTCTACTCTAAAATAATTCAACAAAGGTTATTTGTTTCCCTCTAAAAAAACAATACAACCCACCTTGTGTATTTTAAATACCGATTTGGGATTTTAAACATTAAATTTACGCCGTTCTACTGAAAGCGCTTCTCCTCTAGACCACAATAATGTTCAGTTATGTAAATTATTGTCATTTTAGTTATTAAAATCGAGTTGAAAGCTTCTATCGTTGATGAAGTGCATCATAATTGGGCTGATGCTATCCATAGCCGCATGTATCCGAATCAAGGATAAGCGCAAAAGCCTCTGAAATTTTGCTAGCTAAAAGCAAACAGAATTGGAATGGGAATTGAATTCGCATGTGGCGTTCAATAAATTTAGTTTAAATAATTATTTTTGATGCGTTTTTAAAATTTGTAAACCTTACCTTGAAATCGAATAAATACTTTCCACTTTCTATGACAGAAAATCATAACCTACACAACAACGTTTGCTACCGTTTGAACTATGCCTTAAAAAGGAAGTTCAAAATGCAGCGGGACCGAATTAAAATCCCGAATGAGCGTTGCTGCCGGGCTGAGCTTATTCGGGATTTTTCCTCGGTTACTATGATTAACAGAGTCCTAACGCTATAAGTCCCAAGCGATTTTTATGTACAGTACTATTATTATTATTATTATTATTATTATTATTATTATTAGTAGTAGTAGTAGTAGTAGTAGTAGAAGAAGAAGAAGAAGAAGAAGAAGAAGAAGAAGTAAATCAATGAATAGATGAATGAAAAGAAAAGAAGGCATAAAAGTCACATCAGTCTGAGTTCAGTATTTTAGGGGATAAATTCGCCTGTTTAAATCACGAGTGATTTAATCAAAATGAAACAATAATTGCCTTAAGCATACCACATATTTTGTAGTGAGTGTATGTATATTACGTTCGTGTTATTCACTGTTATTAAATGTGGTTTCATACTCTGAAATAAAACACATACGTTACGTATATTAAATAACCAAATTTGATACGTGATTGTATAACTCAATGCCACAAGCGTCATTCAGCTGAACCCAGTGATTAAATACGAGTGAATGAGGCCCACGTTTCTTTATCATCCATCAAGAGAGCGCAATTTATTGCTTATAAAATACAGATTAAATATCTAGAATAAAAGGCAATACTGAAGTAATTAAGAACATTACAGTTTGGCATGCTATATTTATGTATATCATTGCTATCCAGGAGCGTACGCAGAGAGTGCATTTGGAGGGGGCTGAAGAGATTGCGTTTGGGAGGGGGAATGAAACACAAAAAGCTGAAACTCACGATGTCAGTTTCACCTTCATTCCGAGGTCACTTTTAGAGATTTATGCATATGAGGGCGACACCAAATGGATCACTAAATAGAGTATACTGACTAAATAGAGGATTTGATGGGGTCAACATAATGAACACACAACTTTTTAAAGATTTATAGGACCAAAGGGCAAACAGGAGTAAATAAAGGCCAAACTCCCAGCCAGAACTTATACCCAATCAGATGTGTTAACCACTGGACTATGGGGAGAACCCCTCACTTCACAACCACAGGAGGTGCTCTGTAACCATCTAGTACTAACTACATGTGACTAAACGTGTGCGGAGTGAGCCGTTTAATTATTGTTGCCAACAACGTATAGAACGATAACTTTCCAAAAGAAAGCACTACAGTTCTTGCCATTCCCCCATATTTTCCACTGCTTTAATGTATATATAGCATGTTTTTATCTGTTTATTAACAGGTATGATGTGGTATACTAAACCTGCAAATATATGAACAAAAACAGAAAACAAAAATGAAGCTGTAGTGTTTCGATATTACTGCTTAATAGGCAATTACACAAAAAAACTCACTAAACACACGAGTCCTGTGTTACATTAGTTGTAGGTTTAGAAACACGGTAAGAAAGGTGATTGTTGTCTTTGGGGCAGCGCTGCGATGCAAAATGCAAAACACTTTTGTCCCATAAAACCAATACAAGTGCGCACATCCGTTTTTTTGTCACCTTTGTTGTCACAACAGTAGGTGACAACACTGCATTATGATCACTGTGTACATTTGTCTGATTGCATGACCACTTTGTGATTTGAAACTAAAACTAAAGATGAACGCATCAGAGCCACCTCTTGATTTGTAACATACCAGCTCTCGATGTAACTAGATTGTTCCATTATTTTTAAAATATACTTTGAGAATTTTCCGAATGCTGAAGCCATCTGTTGATATACAACAACATGCTCAAACTATCTATGATATTTATATTTATATATATATATATATTATATCAATATCATAAATGTTTGTTTCATGAATAACTCAGCTTTCGCAAAATGTAACATAGATGTACACTATGTGATCAAAAGTATCCGGACACCCCCACAAACATACGTTTTTCATCTTAGGTGTATTGTGCTGCCACCTACTGCCTGGTACTCATCCGCGACCTCAGTAGTCATTAGACATCGTGAAACAACAGAATGGGACGCTCCGTGGAACTCACGGACTTCGAAAGTGCTCAGGTGATTGGGTGTCACTTGTGTCAAAGTCTGTACGCGAGATTTCCACACTCCTAAACATCCCTAGGTCCACTGTTTCTGATGTGATAGTGAAGTGGAAACGTGAAGGGACATGTACAGCACAAAAGCGTACAGGCCCACCTCGTCTGTTGACTGACAGAGACCGCCGAAATTTGAAGAGGGTCGTAAAGAGTAATAGCAGACATCTATCCAGACCATCACACAGGAATTCTAAACTGCATCAGGATCCATTCCAAGTACTATGACAGGCGTGAGGTGAGAAACCTGGATTCCATGGTCGAGCGGCTGCTCATAAGCCACACATCACGCAGGAAAATACCAAACGACGTCTCGCTTGGTGTAAGGAGCGTCAACATTACACGATTGAACAGTGTCAAAATGTTGTGTGGAGTGACGAATCACGGTACACAATGTGGCGATCCATTGGCAGGGTGTGGGTATGCCGAATGCCTGGTGAACGTCATCTGCCAGCGTGCGTAGTACCAACAGTGAAATTCGGAGGTGGTGGTGTTATGGTATGGTCGTGTTTTTCCTGGAAGGGGCTTGCACCCCTTGTTGTTTTGCGTGGCACGATCACAGCACAGACCTACGTTGATATTTCTAGCTTACCACTGTTGAAGAGCAATTCGGGGATGGCGATTGCATCTTTCAACACGATCGAGCACCTGTTCATACTGTGGCGGAGTGGTTACACGACATTAAAATACCTGTACTGGACTGGCCTGCACAGAGTCCTGACATGAATCATATATAACACCTTTGGGATGTTTTGGAACGCCTCACCGACCTACATCGATAACTCTCCTCAGTTCCGCACTCTTTTCCCCAAGAAACCTTCCAGCACCTGATTGAAAGTATGCATGCGAGAGTGAAAGCTGTCATCAAGGCTAAGGGTGGGCCAACACCATACTGACTTCCAGCATTACTGATGGAGGGCGCCACGAACTTGTACGCCATTTTCAGCCAGGTGTCCGGATACCTTTGATCACGTAGTGTATATACGTTCGCATATACGGTTCACATTATTACAAATTACTGAATCACTTTAAAGAAGTCTGTAACTTTCTTCTGAACTTTGGCTGCGCTTAATATTTTGTTTATGTTTACGTTAATGTTTTGACAATACAATGTCGGTATAAACTGTGTCGTTCTGCAGCTCCTATTCCAAAATAAGTTAATTTTTCTGCCTACAAGAAATCTTCATTCCAGAACATTTAAGAAGAAAGGATGAAGAGCCGAACAGCCGAACTGTTAACCGAGTGACGGATAATCGAAGTTTTAAAAGTACGTGAACGTGAGTGAATAACATATATAGTTTTCGCTCGCAGAATTATTATGGCACGTTTTTATTTTTGCTTTCAATGATAACTTTGCCTTTTAACATATAAAATTAAGAATTATTTTAAAACTACTTTTCGAGAAGACAGTAAAGAAGCCGTGGCATATAGCACAGTCTGATAAAGTGCGCCATACCGTGCTGATCAAATGCCATATTTTTGTGAATGGAGACAAGAGCAGCGGTGCTCTGAATGGGCTTAGGCTGTTGTGCCAAGGAACTTTTACTTTCTTGTTTTATCAAATAACATAACATTTAACGCTCATTAACGACCAAAACGTGACACTTGATACCGGAATTATTATAAGTAATTAAATAAAGAAATGATGGTAAGATAGATAAATAATTGTAATAAATGATTTCTTTATACTAATCAATGTATAAATAATGTAACAAGCTGGAGTTGAAGGATTTGTCCGGAGGTCATTAGCGGATAATGTTAAACAAAGTCATTAGTAATAGCCTGAGTAGCGAATGCATTCGGCATAAAGATTCTTGGAATGCAGACAAGTTTTGGGTTCAGCTAGTTTCCAAAGTCAAGTAGACAGAAATTCTGTAAAAGAGAAAAATGAAGGAAATTCTCAGATTCGGGGAGGTATCGCATACGCATGCTTAGTATTTTGAGATTGGAACGCATAAGAAAGAACCGTGTTGGGATAGTTCTAAGGTAGGCGGAGCTTAAGTTAATAAATGAACGTTTATTGCTAAAATTAGCGTCTTTATTTTCTTTCTTACAGGTGCTTACAGTCTTTTACGGTGATCAGCATTTCCTAGCCTCTAAGACTGGGTTATCAGTTACTTAGCCGCGAGGGGTTTTGTCGATAAGCCTTTTAGCGACTCACGACAAGTTACGCTTCTAGTTTCTTTTATTATCATCTTCAAACCTTCGGCAACTCACTTCAATATCTCAAGAATTACACCACATTAAATTTGTCAATCAGTTTAAACTCGCGTTATCCTTTCACACTACATCCACGCATACCCGTGAGGGAAAGATCTCATAGCCAACCACTGTAGCAGCCGGGAGAAGAATCAACTGGAGATATGAAGCAAAGGATACGGCTTAAAACGAATCGCACGGCTTCACACTTTATGATCAATATTACACTATACGCCATAAGCTACAACATATATAAATTTATTACGCCTACAAAGCTGGTTTCACTTGGAATATGATAACAAAGTTGAGAATTTAAATGCTTTTCTCAAAACTATAATATAAATATAAGAAAGTCTGAAGTTAGTTTTACACAATAAAACTCTTTTTTAATATAAGTGAAACCGAAAAACCAAACATGGGCTTGAGGAGCTCATTTCTGTGGTTAAAAAAAATTCAAAATGGAATTTTTAGATAACACAATGCCCATTAGCTAAAATAAACAGTAGGCACATGCATCTGATTAAACAATCTGGTACATATAGGTAATTTTTATCTGTATTATTTTGCGTACCAGATTTCCAATTCTTTTATACTGAAATTGAAAACAAAAAGTGCTTATTCGCAAAACGTCATTTTGGAGATATCATCCATTATTTATGCACCGGGTTTCCATATTAGTTCCGTATTAGTAATAATTATAATTATTCATGAAAATTTGAAAGAAAAAAAGACTGCTCGTAAACATATCCTAGTAATCGGGTTTCATTTTATTACTCACAATAAGCTTCCTGAAAAAATATAAACTACGACACTGCTTGGAAGTAACGCAATATTTTGTAAATGCAACTACGATGATGAACAGAATTGCAATATTACGGTATCTAAATGCAAACAGGAACGGAGATCGATCATTTTAGGGAAGGTAAAACAATAAACAAACGCAAGCGGCTCTATACTGTTTTTATTGGTACCGGGTTTTGTTTACAGCAAGAAGCGGAGGCTTCACAGATATTGACGTTTTTTTACTCCCCTTCTGTTCTTGCCGTTGTTGTTGACAATGAACTGGGCCCGGCAATTACTGTTTTTATTTCGGCGCTGCCAATATTTGTTCGTATTTTATTATGGTGACGGTCGATGCACTTGTGGTTCACTGCACACATTATTTTAACAAACGACTGCGACAGGCTTGACGGTACCCTTCGGAATAATGTCTAAACGGTTTTATTGTTTTACGTGAATTATTCGGGAAACAGGAAAAACCCGTCTGAAAAGCTTCGGTTTTTTTGTGCTATGTTTAGTAGTTTAATATGTTACTAAAATAACATTTTGGCAAATTTTCCAATCAACGGTTTGAAAGCTCAAAAGTGAAGAAAACTAATGTAGCCATATAACCTACAATCTACAAATTTTATTTTAGTAGCACACATTTCCATGCTTTTTACAGGGTGGAAAAGTTATTAGTGCATTACTTTTATTTAGGGCAGAGTCCCGACTAAAACAGAATCGCAGGCGCCACATGCACTTGGCTGCCTCTCCCTTTGTTTTTAAAATACTGTTGAATGATGTTGCATGTGTTTTTGCCATCCCTGGTTTAAGGCACACGCACAGAAAGATCCGATACATTTTATTTCCCCCGATTAACAGTTATACGAAAAAAATTCTGATGTGTTACACTCACATGACTTTCTCTACTCTCGTACAAACTATTTTTACAAACGCTTATTTTCCATACCCTTCATGTTAATCGAGATATCGAGATGTTAATCTTATTGCTAATTTTCTTGTAGATGCAAGGGGAATTGGTAGGCTTTAAGCGATAGTCAAATATTTTAAGAGCTGGTTGCTATGTGTAGTATTCCATTCTCTTTGCATTACCGGGACAAAAAAAACCAATTCCCATTTGAGAAAAGTATAAGTATTGGAAAATTTAAGGGAATAACAAGCAATAACTCGAAAATGGTTCACTCAACAACAAAAAATGTATATGACATAAATTGTGTATTTTAACGCGATCTACATTTTTGTGTAGTAAAATTGTGTCTATCTCTTATGGTTTACCAGTTATGCAAAAGTCGTTCACAATGAAGAATAATTTTGGAGACATTCCCAGAAAATTCGAGATATACATTTCATTTGTCATGAAAATATCTTAAACGTATGATATTTTAATCAAAATCTGTAGAGCCATTTTTGAGAAAATTAAAATTTTCGAAAAATGTTCCATGTAAAGGGTAATCCGGGGTGGGAGATTTTCTTGAAAACCTTCGTGTTGCATCGCTGGAAGATACTGAACCTAAATACCAAGTTTGGTGTTTATCCGACGGTTCGTTTCTGAGTTATGCTGTTCACAGACACACAGACAGACACACGGACATGTTTCCAAAAATGCTTTTTTTTTGGATTCAGGCGGTCTCAAAACATATATTTCTGGTGAAATTTCGGTATCGAATTTTTAGGTGGAATACAATACTTCCCCTACTTACTATACATAGTAGAGAAAGTAAAACGGACATGCCTGATGTTTGGGTCCCAAATATGTGTAAGTTTTTGGGTAACTGAGCGTTCATAAAGGATACTGAAGATAATAACGTAAAGAAGAAATTATTTTCTTACCACTTCACCCTCAAGTACCGTAATTATTTGCATTTTCTGACTAGTAAAGATATTAAATGCAACAAAATGAAAATCTGAAATACATTATAACGGGAAGTTTTATTGAACTGATATGGAAATGTGTTGCTCTTTAAGGCTTCCCGTACAACATACTGCTTTTCTTTTGTCTTTTTTCTAGTTTAATGTCGTTTAACTGGGTAGGTCATATCGGACAATGAGTGAAATTATGCTCAAATGAGCCCGGAGTTCATAGAGCTTAGACTTACCCGACATTCATCTTTTCAGGACAAGGGAAAACCTTATGTTGGTAACTCACTTTAAACGAGATTCGAACTCGGGATCTCTTGAATGTGAAGCAGATACGTTACCCTCATACCACGGAGGTGGGTTGATACACTGCTATAAAAGCTCAAAAGTACAAAGAACTGCCCATTACTGCAGGTGGTATGTTGAAGCTTAGGTAAAATCACACATGTCACCCACAAAACGCAGAAATAATTGATAATGTGCTTAAATGATAACAAAGAGATACGAGCCGGTCATAACATAACAATACATTCTATTCATCATATGTGTATTACAGTACTCACATACGGTATCCTACTATCCACGTTATGTTACTCAGAAATATATTTTTACCTAGGAATGATTCCAAATTAAGCAAGACATACTTAATCACACACGTGGAAGGGGCGAAATACAATAATTATAAATTAAAACTTTATGACCGTTAGATAGTAAAGTATAAACTTGGAACATAAAATATTTCAAATACGCTATTACCAGGAAAAACAAATTATTTGACCCAAATAGTTTATTTTGATACCCTCTAGAACTTCACAGACCATTAACAGAAGATTCCAAAATAATTTTATAGTCCTGTAAATGTCTTAAGCATATATTACTTTAACAAAAATCGCTAGAATCAATTTTGAGAAAATAACGAAATTGTTTTCATGTAAAGAGTAGTGTCGCATCTTTGGAACATAACTTAAATACCAAACTTGCAATACATCCAAGTTTTCGTTTTTAGTTATACCGTTCACAGACACACACACACACACACACACACACACACACATGTGCGCGGACCTTTTTCTAAAATATTATTTGGGGAGGAGTTTCAGTGGGCCTTAAAACATGTGAAATATTGAAATCTGAAAGCCAAATTTATAGGTGGAGTGCAGTACATCCTCTACTACCACAACTATATTGTAGAGAAAGTAAGAGACGGTTTTACCAACCGATGTTAAAAATACTCTAACATCTTGTTTGTTAACAAGCTGCTCAAAGTTTAACATAAGGTTAAAACTTTTGGTTTCATCAAGCTTTTACAGCAAATTGTTAGCTAACATTTTGTTAACGTCAAAGACAACTGCGAACGCTAGCTTTCGAGAAAGCGGTGGCCGAACTACACTGCTTCGGAACGTACTCCGATGCACTTTTGACTACGTATCGCCGCGCTCTCTGAGTCAGTAGCCGACAACTATTTACATTCATTTATGGCAATGGCCATGGCTATGTGATTTTCCCGGTTGTTTGAGGTTAGAATCACGATGTCAACTAAAATAAACGTTTCACCGTTTGAAACGCGTTAATTGACATCTGGTTAATAAGCATAGACGTATTGTCAAGTGCGAAAAAGCTGACGGTCTTACATTCAAGGATAAGATTGCAGCCTGGAACAAAATCCACGAGTAATTTAATTGGAATGATCGCGTTTCTCTTAAGTCCAGTCAGTAACTACGGAAATTTTATGCTAACGAAGTGCTACACCAGAAACATTAGATACGAGGAGCGTTTAAGACGGTTTAAAACTGGTGGTGGACACTGCATTTAAACTAAAGTGTTCGAAAACGTGTTATCGCTTATTAATCAAGCAGACTCGAAAAAATAGTTTGCTTCTTGAAGCAATTGCTTTGGAAACCTTCCGGATAAACCCACAAGCTGCAGTTTTGGAAACACCAACATTATCACAAGTAACTGAAACATGTTAGTAGCATAAAATCTAAGTACCTAATTAACACTTAGGAAAAAGAGGCATGCTTCTGTTGGTAGTATTCTAAACTCTCGTATTTCCCATAAAGCCATGCTCTTGACCCTTTAGGACAGTCCATATTGCTTTAAAAATTCCTCCTTTTGCAGGGTTTCAAATTTATTAACGTACGACTACTCTTCTATTAGGATGACATTTATAATGCCAATTGTAGCAAACTCGCATCAACAGCTTGGTTTACAGCAGCCATTTTCCAATTCCTAACATTTGGGGATGTTAACTTAACACCGACTTTAACACATTATTAAAATTAACATTGTTTGATGAAACAGAATTTTTGATAACCTCAGGGTTAAATCAGTTTAACATTATGTTAAAAGTTAGCATCTGTTGGTGAAACTGGGCCTAAAAGTTAACTTAACGATTGTCTCAAGAATAAGACTAGTAAAAAACATGGCTGATTTTCTTAAAGCTTGGGAAGAAAATCTATGCGGAACAGGATAAAGGCGGAAGTGCAGATACAATATCCATTTTAAAAATCTGAAATTACACAAAAATAATGTATAATTTAACCATTCCCTGACTTACAGATGATGGAATAATCACTCCATCTGCTTTTCAGATGATATGATTTAAGACGCCCGTTTTGCCACTGATAGAAAATGTTCACAAGCAGATTCGACCTTTTATAATTTTAGTTCAAGGACACGCCAAGCATCTTGTAACGTTTCTCGCGCTACACATGCAGCTTTTGTACACTTTTTTTCAATTATACCCTGCATTTAACTGCAATGGACATATCGGCGGCCTTTTATCTATGTAACATATTGCCTATCGGCAACGGTGTTAACTCTTTACAGATGTCATTGAATTTCTGGTTTTGGGTTTTTATACATTAACTCACACAAGCATTCAAATTCGGAGGAGGACAGGGAATAATCCTGGCTAGAAAACAATCCCCACCCCTAGAATAGAACCCAAGACCCCTCGCACAGGAAGCTCCATCAACTGAGCTTCTAGGCCAGCCTCTATGCAATTTGTTCACCGAAGGCTACAGAATTTAGCTTAATGCAAGCAATACTTAAATGTTCGCTTAGTTTTGTTTATACTAAGCTAATTTCTGTTTTAACAATATTTATGTCAGGATTTGAACTTTGTTAATAATTAAATTTCACAATATTCTTTTACGTGAAGGAATGGACCTTGGTGTATATGCTGCCAGTAACAAGCACGGACCCTGATCGTTTGAAAATAGCTCGAGTTTTATTCATAAATACTGACATGCTTGGCAATGTAACGAGTATTACATGTTACTGCGCGGAATAAAGAAGTCCGGCAATGAGAAATAACCACGCCAAGTTGGGGAAAAAGGTACGCGGAAGCATGAAAACAGGGAAAGATTAATACCTAACATCTATGGATCTATGGTTATTTTTATTCTTTCATTTGTATAGCCCCCCTTTGACTTCTATGACAAAACACCGACCTTGACTTAAACAACTGACGCGCTGAACTGTGCGTTAACATTATTTTTATTCATTTTTACCGTGAACCACACTCACGTTCACTGCCACATGCATAATTTCAGACTCTGCGGAAGATCTCACGAATAATTAATTCTAGTTTAAATATTTCCCCACTAAAACGGAATCGAACTCGGGACCTCTGGGTTGAGAATCAACAAACGCTATGGATTTTGCACACCTGTATTCGACTATTGTATGGAAAATTATATCATAACAAATTACAAGTGGATCCAGAAGTCAGTCAGCAATCATTCCTACAGGCTAACACGTGCACGTGCTTCATGACGTCATTGGATAATGCAACATGAGAGCGAATTTTATATTGTTCTCGCTTTCCCTTCCAGGAGGATTTAATGTGCGAGAAAATCAAGGTATTGCTCTAAATAACTTAACAGCTTTTATGTTTTATACATAACAAAAGTGTAATAAAACAATGTATTCCATTTAAATTTGCTTCAATTGAGCTTGACGATAAGTATTCTATCAGATCGTCGTATTAAATATTAGAATTTTATATCCAATGCAAAGAAATTGGTGCAGAGCGAGATGGCGTTTGTGGTTCGCATTCGGGAGGTTACGATTCAAACCCGGTGTACCGGTCAATGCCTGGGTTTTTCCGTGGTTCCTACAATTGATAGGTATATACCAGATTGTATCTTCAGGTCACGATCCCAGGTTATAAACGTTTAACAAAAGAAATAAATATAAAATGCACGCTACAGGAGGCAAGTACGCCCCTAAGATCTTTCTTCATGCCGTGTATGGACACTCGCACATGCAAGTCAAGATGGAAAATTGAAGATATCTAATTACAACTGTGCCTGTTTATGCAATGCTGATCTTTAAGCGACCGTTACTGCAGCGATAAAAACAACTTGAACCATGTTCCGCTGCTCCTTTATGCGTAACTGTCATTAATCTCAGTGCCAACAACTTGACTTTTCCGTCGTTACTTTCTGTACGAGTTTACCCACAAATCCTACCCGATCGCAAAATCCCATCCTCCATTTAAATCAATAGCAACAAACTAGACGATACAGGTAGGCAACAAAACAACTGAGGACATCCACGAGCAAGTTTCTCAAACAGATGGTATAGCAAGGCGACTAAGTAATTCTGATCATCTGTCCGACGCACTATCATGTGTAACAGGAACCTACGTTATGCTATGCTTTTAGAATGCAATCAAGCTTTCTTTTGATTGTATGAAGAAAAAAAATTCTGATGTGTTACACTCACATGACTTTCTCTACTCTTGTACAAACTATTTTTATAAACGCTTATTCTCCATCTACTTCATGTTAATCGAGATAAACATTTGCAGACTCTATCTTATTGCTAATTTTCTTCTAGATGTAAGGGGAATATATATTTACAAGGGCAATATAGAAATACAGTAGCCTTTAAGCATAGACATTACTCTTAATAGCTGGTTGCTAGGTTCAGCACCATTCTCTTTGGTACAGATTAATACTCTTTGCATATCCAAGACAAAAAAATGAATAACGAATTCCCATTTGAGAAAATAAGTATTGAAAAATTTAAGGGAATAACAAGCAATATCTCGAAAATAGTTCATTCAACAACAAAAATGTATATGACATAAATTGTGCATTTTAACGAGATCTACATTTTTTGTGTAGTAAAATTTTGTCTATCCTTTATGGTTTACCAGTTATGCAAAAGTCGTTCACAATGAAGAATACTGTTGGAGACATTCCCAGAAAATTCAAGATATACATTTCATTTGTCATGAAAATATCTTAAACATATGATATTTTAATCAAAATTGTTAGAGCCATTTTTGAGAAAATAAAAATTTTCGAAAAATGTTCCATGTAAAGGGTAATCTGGGGTGGGGGGTTCTTCAAAACCTTCGTGTCGCATCTCAAGTTTGGTGTTTATCTGACTGTTCGTTTCTGAGTTATGCTGTTCACAGAGACACACACACACACACACACACACACAAACACACACACACACACAGACACACAGACACACACACGGACATGTTTCCAAAAATGCTTTTTTTAATTCAGGGGATCTCAAAACATGTATTTCAGGTGAAATCTCGGTATCGAATTTTTGGGTGGAATGCAATACTTCCCCTTCTTACTATACGTAGTAGAGAAAGTAAAAAAGCACGAAATGGACTCGGAAGAACATGGTTGTATTCCAGTAGAGGTAATCAAAGAAGCAAACGAAGCAAACATCCCCTCAATCAAGGACATCGATCATACAAAAAGCTCTTCCAACCGTTCGAACCTTAGCAAAAAGATAAATGCGCTATGGGTACAATGGAAATATTCTGTTTGCTTATTTTCGAAGACTAGAAAACGTATCACTTGAATTAAGTAGCCTACGTGAAACACAATTTATAGTCCTTATGGATATAAATGCAGCAGTACCTTTACGTTTTCTTAAAGCTCAGTTAATAAGGAAATGAATAAAATATATGAATATTCATATTTCAAATAAATGACATTATTTCATATATTTCGTATATTTTTAGTTACTATTTAGAAACGAGGCGTATGTTTTGTAGCATGCCTGATAATCAGCAGCTAATGGCTAAATAATTTAATAAGATGTTCGAAATGACAAGAGGCCTACAGAGGCCTACAAAGGCCAGAGGCATTTTTTTTAGGAAAGCTTATCTTTCCATAGCCATAATATCACTATAATGTTGTATGTTATTTTAACTTTCACAGTTGCAAGATTATTCCGCGATTTACCCAATAACGTTTCTATGCTTTAAGCATTTTAAACAATTTTCGCATACCTAAAACTTGTGATGTGTGTATTATACATCGCTAATTCTGAAATTTATCTTTGAAACATTGCTCACAAAGCAGTACACACAAGAAATCTGATGTGTTCATTCACATCACTTTCTCTACCGGCCTTAATTTTTATAAAGCCTCTATAAACTATTACTACAAAAGCGTGTTTTTCTATTTACTTCAAATTAATTGTAATAAACGTTTGCATAAATGGTTTCATTACACATTTTGTGATAGGTACAAAGAGATACTCAATTGTGCAAAAGCGCGTCACTATATGCTGGCCTTGAAATTCGGTGCTCTTTTCGCGATATTGCGAGAAACAACTCAGAAGTGACAGTACTTTAAAAATGGCAAGTATTGAATAATTCAAAATAACAATAACGGATATGTCGAAAATGGCTGATGTCACCAAAAGACTTATATGAAATATATGCTGTGCTTTGAATAGATTTACATTTTTCTGAGCAGTAAGCTTCTATCTATTATACAAAATTCCTTCCGAATGTAGAGGACTTCACCGGCTTTTCCCAGAAAATTCAAGATATACCTTTTATTCGTTATGTAAATAACATAAATATATGGAATTTTAATAAAAATTGTTACAGAAATGTTTGACAAAATAAAATACATCGAAACATTTTCCATGTAAAAGGTAGTTTGGAGAGGGGGAGTTTTTGAAAATCTTAGCGTCGCATGTTTGGAAGATACTGAACATAAATACCAAACTCATAGACATACACGGAGCTCTTGCTGTTTTTTTTTTATTCAGAGAGCATCAAAACATGTATTTCCGTTAAAATCTCGATATCTAATTTTTTATTGGAATGCAACACTTACTCTTACCTACTATAGGTAGGTATAGAAAGCATAAAATTAATTATTTAAAGAATAAACCTATTATGAAAACGTATCACTGCCCGTTCGTGTTGTGTGATTTTACTTATAATTATAATTAATTATTATGTAATATAATTTTGAAACAAGTTAAACATAGTTCTTGTATAAGTACTCTTTGTTGTTTAAAAACACTATCGCAGTATAATCCGGCATGGCACGAACATTTTTCTTCGATATAATGCACAAATGCGAACATATCCGTTGTAATTTGTGATTTATATAATTAGTATATGTTTTTGTTCTTCTTACACCTGCACGACTTCATTACCAATTTTGTTTATTCACAGAAACTTAAGTATAGGTCGTGCTAATATAATTAAAAATATTACTACGAAATGATCCGACATGCATGGCGGACTGCATACTACGTTTAACTCAAATGTATAATTTATTTTCATGAAAAAGAAGAAATAATATGTCATGTAAAAGAAACTTCAATTCTCTACAATTTATAACTCATCGTTTCCAAGGTTAGTTTTAGAAATAAAATAGTATACATCCCAAATTAAACTTTGTTATGGTTGTTTAGTTACCGTTTGCAAATGACATAGAGGCTAAAGTTTGAAAAGCACTTACTGATCTAATAATGGATTTCTGTTACTAAATGTCCAGAGTTGAAATCCCAAATGCAAGATACATTAACGGAATATTGCAACACGTCGTTCACTGCTAACCTTACGTGATACAAATTTGATTCAAGTCCGTTGTTCGATTACGCGCAGCCCGCTTAATGCTAATTATTTGCTCAAAATTCGGAGCCAACCTACGCAATAAGGTCCAGAGTCAGAATGGTTTGTTTACGTAAATTCTTTTGCAAATAGAAATGTTTTTCAGTCAAAGTTCAAATTTCAAAACAGCTTGCATAAATACCCGTATGATCGCAACTAACAGTAAACACTTTGTCAAGCTATTTACAGCAAATCATCAATAAATTCAGGTAACACCATCAGCATCATTGTCGCCGTCTGAATATTTCTCATTCTGAGTTCTGATTTCGAAAATTACTAAACAACACAGCAGGTTATGAAGAACATACCTATTAATACTTCATATCTGATATAATGAAACGTACGTGCTTTCACATAAGCTGGTCAGTTAGTAGCCTTTAATTTTCAAAGCTTTTACTTCCACCAAGAAAACCCAAAGACGCACAATTATACTATCAAAACTGAATTGTCAGAAAACAATCCCTAAAGAAATAATTTTAGGGTGTGTCACTATTCATTCGAAAAACTGAAACATACTGTACGAATGTTAAACTATGTATTAATGTTACGCCTAAGCAATTAACTACAAAAACGTATGACGTTAATTAACGCAAAAGCTTGCAATTAAAAATAAACACTTAAACGATTTTACTCTGAGAAAATATTAAGTAAGCTTCGTGTAATGTTAAATGTACGCTCTGAAGCTATCCTATTTTTATTTCTATTGGGAATTATAACTAAGTGCATTTTTCCTGTTTTATTAGCATTAATTACCACTGTCACTAATTATTTGCGTTCAACAATCGATACCGAACTTACTGCATTCCGCAAGTTTAAGGTTTTAAAATGAAAATTTCAATTTTAGCATAATTTAAGTGCATTTTATGCACAATCTATGGATGGTCTTTAATCCAGCGAACCTGAACAGCTATTTTAGTTCTATAGCCATTAGCTGTTATTATAATTTAGTTTTGCAGTTATAATATAATATGTTTTTCAAAGAACTCCCTGTTAATAACCTTCATTCCACTATCCTCAATCTGTCACAATGTTCTGTGTTCACTTTTTTTTAATAAATCTGATTTAGAAGGCAAAAAAGAAAGGATTTCATTCACAATATCAATTTCCTCGTCGTTGCTACCACACATCATCTGTATATGTTATCTCTTTATCTATTGTCACAGTTAATCACAAAACTGAAAGCATGAACGTTATAAATCTGAAAATATGAAGCTTATTTATTTATATTGTTGTTTATTATCATGCGTCGATGCGCAGACCTAATTTATATCGCTTCAGAACCCGACATAAATCTAAATCACATGTTATTTTGATTCTTTGCGTGTATATTTAAAATGAAAAAGTAACCTAGCGTGAACTAGCATGAAGTTACACATATTAAGCTCTATTTAAAACCATAATATATAAAAGCCTTATTGATAAATGATAGCAACTAATAATCCGGATACCGGTCGAGTAGGCTTTTGAATTCTTATGCATAGATTCACAGAAATAAAATGGCTTTTCTCTAGATTTATGTAGGTACATTAACTTGGAGAAGCTAAATTTTCGTTGAATTTACATTTCCTGGTTTATTTGGTTGTACTTATATGATTTTTAGCATATTTTCCATAAAATTCTTCTAGTTTGAACACTATCTTGAAAATGTTTAAAGGTTTAGCTTTGTAACACATATTTTGTCGTTAGTAGCAACTATAGTGGCCTGCTTTCTTTGCCCATGCAAGTGAAAACCATTGAGACTCATTTAACTGGTTTAAGGGTTTTTGTCGTAAGCAGTACTACACTGACGGAATAAGGTAATATACATGAAACAAAATTGAAGGAAATGTAATTTTTCAACAAATCGGCATGATTTTAAAATGCTTTATTGTCAAATTAGCTTTAAATAAACGTCATTAGTTTACAAAAACAGTGAAACAAAATATATAAAATGTAACCTTGTAAAAGTCTTAAATTTACTATAATTTTACAGACAACAGACCAATTTGATGTACCTACTTACCAAAAATATATTCAGCAAAGATTCCTTAACTAACAGTTAAAGTTTCATTGTCATACTAACCTAGATCTAGAGAGAATCTATTAAACATTTGCTGGAATTTATGCACAAGAATTCACAAGCCTTGTTGACTCATAGAAAGAATCATCTACTTATTAGCACTAACACGATCGAATGTGAAACAACACAGCTTTTGCGTTCATTTTCTATGTGTATATGGTTTCAAATGCAAAGAGGCATTTCTGCATTTAATTTCGGCAAATTCTTAATTTCAGCAACAACGCAGTGTTAAACACGACTAAAACGAAAAAAAAATACGACAGAGAATCACATTTAGACCAAGGTAGAGAGAGATGAATGTAAATCCTAAACAACTTCTACTATAAGTAACGATATACGTGAATCCTTTTCGCAATCTGTTCTAAAAGATTTGGTTATGTTTAATGCTGATGAAAAGAAATGGTAGTTACATATGAAAAGGATGCACGTATAGCTAGAAGCACGTGGGGATCCAGTTGCCAACCCTTGCTATTTACACCAACACACAATTAGTCACATCACTTGACACTGAGTATGCCACATTCACTCACACACCTTGTCGGCTAGAGGAACGTGTCCGCGGCCAGCAGCTGGCCTGGTACGACTGACTGACTCACTGACTGGAACAGTTGAAGGCGGACCGAATGCCGGCCGGCCGGCTCCACAGCGCGGGCGCTAGGCTGGCTTTTCCTCCCCGGCTACGTTCGAACAGTAAGGCAGCCCGATACATCGGCATCATTGTAGTACATAGCGAGGCTATAAACGCCGTTTCAAAAGAATGCCATGCGATGCAAATAGCAGAAGTCAATAAGAATCTGATTTGTAACATTCACATGACTCTCTACCATTATCACTTATTTCCAAATTTAATCAACAAATTACTCCACAAAAGATTTGTTTGTTTTGCTTCCTCTAGCATCTATTTATGCTAGACAGAGGAAAATATTGCATTGTACCCAAAATTCAATATAGGGATTTCACCGGAAATGCTTGTTATGAAGTCATCTTAATCCATAACGGGTCGTGCGCGCGCGTGTGAACGCATAACTCAAAAGCGAAAAGTCGGATAAACGCCAAACTTCGTAACGTTCAGCATTTTTCAAGGATGCGACTCGAAGATTTTCAAGAAAATCCCCCACCCCAAACTACTCTTTACATGGAAATATTGTAGTTAGTTTTTATTTTCTCAAAATGACTTTAACAATTCTGATCCAAATACTTATATTTACTTTACTAATATCTATATCCTGAATTTTCTGCGAATAGCCTGTGAAGTCCTCTTCATTTCAAATGAATATTGTACGCGTATAATTGTATATAACTGCCAAACCTACCAAACAACACAAAATTTAATTAAAATACTTGGCATCAGCCATTTCCGAGATATTCTGTGCTATGTCAGTATGTTGTCATTTTTAAGTCCTTTCACCAGTTGTTTCTCGCGATCTCATAGAAACAGTTCGGAATTTCAAAGCCAGCACATAGAGGTCCGCTTTTTACAGATGTTACTATGGCTTCAGCCCCCTGCACCCCCTTTGTAGATACAACGAAATGTGTAATGAAGCTATTTCTGCAAATGTTTTTTCAACTGAGATGAAGTAGATAGAAAAATAAGCTTTTGCAGGAATAGTCCGTAGAAGCTATACAAAAATAAACGACGATGGCTACTGAAAGTCGTGTTTATGTAATACATCCATTTTTTTCCTATTTCCTATTAATCATTTGTCTGAAATGGTTTCACCTAGCTAATACTAGGGTAATGTGTATTCGCAGGCTAAGACAACAATCAATTGCTTGAAAAATAAAGATAGCTATATGACAACCATTATGATATTACGTGCTCTTTGATATTCTCAGGAGAAACAATGGAGCAACCACTTAAGGGCACTCGATGCGACTTTTCGTCAAGATTTCGAAAACAAATATACTTTTTTCAATTGCTATTAAAAACAACTTTTAAAAGCGAGTGTGCTTTTTCCCTTACGCTCGTATAATTGCTCAAACATGACTTCTATGTGAAATTTTAAACTTTGATTTTCTCGTAATTTGTTTTCCAACATTTTTGACACTTTAAAATGCTACTCACGATGCATGTTTTTCAAATTTGTTGCAAATTTTCAATATACGTTCTTTATGTAAAGATAGATAATGAGATCTAACAAACCTTTTATTGACATCACGTACAGTCTTGAATTTAGAGTTCTCATAATTTTATTTACTTATTTTTATAAAATTAAAAGTGTTAATGAGTTATTAATTTTGCCAAGAGTTTTAATGGTACTCTAAATTTAATCTTAGATTGCAAAGAACTATATTTCAGAATTGATATGCAGAATTTAAAAGATTGTTATTTCAAAGTGCATCATGCAGAGACGGCATTTTCCCCATGACTCGAGCATTAATTTTTTAAACTGAGCAAGAAGATGGCTCCGCGATAATGTCTGAGGCTCGCATTCGGGAGGTCCCGGGTTCGATTCCCGGTGGGCGGCCAATCTGACCATGGTTTTTCGTAGTTTTCCCGGTTAAGAACATGTGATTGCTGGAGTGGTGCATTCTATCACGGATTTTTTCTCCCCCCACACTTCCTCTCGTTTCATTTCCCTCTTTCATGCTTCAGGTTGACTCCAGGGCTGTGGTTCGGTTGGTGTCGGGCAGATGACGAGAAGAGGGTTGTCAATTGGAACTTCTCGGCGCTGCTTGACCAAAGGAGGTCGAGCCTCTCCTGACGGATTATGCTTTCACGGTCCCATTAAAGGGACGTCTCCGAGCGACCTTCCCGTGGACGGGTGTTAAGTCTGGAACGGAAATCTGCGCGTCTCTATTGACTTGCTAGGCTTGCTCTGCAGCCCATACTCTCCTGCGGTTGCCTCACCCCACCCGTTCTTGCCGGGGGTGTATGAACAAAGACCCATTGGGGTTGCTGTGCTAGGTGTCCCCTTCGTCAACTGGAGATAGTCATAGTCATTCATTTTTGAAAACTTTTTGTTGGAGAAAATTGTGTTGAACAAATGTGGGATAAAAATTTCAACTACTGGTTGAAATTTATGGTATTTAGCTATTTCAGTACCTAGCTCCCTTAAAAGTGTATTATCTAAACTTTTTAGAAAACCTT
The DNA here is from genome assembly GCA_030765065.1 of Deroplatys truncata. Classification (NCBI taxonomy): domain Eukaryota; kingdom Metazoa; phylum Arthropoda; class Insecta; order Mantodea; family Mantidae; genus Deroplatys; species Deroplatys truncata. The sequence goes on along the minus strand of CM060978.1, from coordinate 209,323,747 downwards.
TACCAAAAATCCAATTTTTGGAAAAAACGGTTATTGGTCTACCTTTTTTTAAATTCTTTCATTTTTATCGACTCCTCTAACTTCCACAATCATATCTGGGGTTTTCTCTTTAGAAACAATGATGGTGTTATTACCTCTTAAACTTTAGGTTTTTTTTAACCTTGGTTTTATTCATTTTTACAATTATACGTACATACATTCACTCCCACATTCGTACTTCCAAACTCTACGAAGGACAAGAAATGATTTGGTATAATCTTGTATAACTGGAAAACGTTAAGGGATAGACAAAACGTACTACACAAAAATTGCAGATTTCTTTAAAACATGCAATTTATTTATTTAAAATGGGTTTTTTTGTGGCATAAACCGTTTCTGAGATATCCGTTATTAAAGGTTCATTTCTTGATCACTCTTAAAATCCTTTCAATATTCAGTTGTTTCTCGCGATTACATGGAAACTATGGAATTCTAAGGCCAGCATATAGCGTCCAGTTCTTAAACATTTGAGTGTCGCTGTTCCCTTTGTATCCATAACGAAATGTGTAATGCAGCTATTTTTGCAACGGTTTATTTGGATTAAAAATAATTTTGAATAAGAATAATTTGTGTATCCACTAATAAAGGATACAGGGTAGAGAACATAATGTGAATGAATTACATTAGATTTTTAATGTTTGCTTTCCCAACTACTTAACCATAGTAAGTAAAGCAAGTTTGCATTTCGCCCAAAAATTCGCCATACGGTGATTTTACTGCATATACAAGATTTGAGATACCCTGAATTAAAAAAAAAGCGTATTTTTTAGAAAAGGTTCCGCGCGTGCGCGCGCGTGTGTGTCTGTATGACAGAGAGAGAGAGAGTATATCATAACTAAACACGAAAAGTAGGTTTAGTACCAAACTTGGTATTTAAGTTCAGCATCTTCCACCGATACCACACGAAGATTTTCAAGAAAATCTCCCCACACCAAAGTAGCCTTTACATGGAAAAAATTTTGCTAATTTTGATTTTCTGAAAAATCACTCTAAAGATTTTGATTAAAAAACACATGTTTAAGATATTTTAAAGACAAATGAAACGTATATCTTCAATTTTCTGGGAATAGCCGCTGAAGACCTCTTTATTCTGAGAGACTTTTGCATAACTGGTAAACGTAAGAGAGAAGGCAAAATCTTACTACACAAGATATGTAGATCTCGTTAAAGCACACAATTTGTGACATTTCTCAAATGGGAAGCCATTATTCTTTCTTTCCTATTCCCCCTCGTGGTCATGCAAAGAGAATGTAATTCCAAAGCCATCACATAGCAACCAGTTCTTAAAGGATTTGACTAACGCTTTAAGCCTACTGTATTTCTCTATATCCATTGTACCCACAAGGAAATATGCAATAAAACAATTTCTACAAAAGTTGACCTCGATCAGCATGAAGTAGATAGAAGAATAAGCTTTTGTAACAATATTTGTTGAAGAAAGGATAGAGAAAGTAATGTGAGCGAACACTTTTTTTGGGGGGGAGGCTATTTTAGTGTTCTTGAATAACTTAGGTTTGTGCAGAATACTCAAAGCTCAAATGGTCCCGAGGTTCACAGAGTTGACTCTTCTACATTTAACTATTCGGGTAACATAACCACTTTTCTTTTCCGGGGACTGCCCGTTCCGTCCCTATAAAGGGGTTTAAAATTTAGGAGCTTGCGTTCCCTTGCGAGATCTTCGAGGTGACAAGTGAGGTTCTGTTCCTCCTACCTGAACATCCGTCAATTAAAAAATTCACACACATACATATACGCCCGCGTAAAAAACAAAAAATATATATATAGATGATATTACAGACATCTTCATTGCATAGTGTTGCACAGTAACAACAAATCTCTTTATTCAATGTTTTAGAATATTTTAATACTGTTTTTTTGTTACTTTGATCTTATACTAAATTTTAATAATAAAACAAGTATTTGTAGCTTTTTTATGCTGTAAAACTATTCAATTATTTCAATACAGTTTATTGCAGTGTTTCTTTTAGAATAAAAGGCAATGTTCATGTAACTGTAGTCAAATGTAATCCAGTCATCATCCACGCATGTTGTTTTACGTGCGCCCTCCCCATCGTGTACTATACAACCATTTTACTGCAGTCGCTGCGATTCGAATTTGCGAAGTTAGACTTTGAATGTATGTCTAGTTCTTGTCTTATTGCCTTAACGACTACGGCTATAACACTCCTTTGTATTAAGGCGCCTTTGACTGGGATATAAAATCCGGTTTAAGAATTACAGAAAGAGGAACATATGTAGCAGAACTATCCATTCAGTAAAGGCTTAAGTCTGCGAAATGGGAAGGAAAGTATTGTCGGTATAAGAATGGAGTTTCACTACTAACCTTACCACCTCCGAACGGAAATCCACCTTGATTCATAGAATCCCTGGATGGAATTCCCCTTAAAATCTAACAGCAGGTGGAAACTCATCTAACCTAATCCTGACAACTTATACCAAACGAAATTCTAACCAAGATCCTCAGTTAGAAGGCAGACACTCTAACCCCAAACACCACAGAGGGAGTATAGCTAATGTTGGGATTTTCATCTTTTTAAAATCACTAGAGCCACTGGACCTGCCTAAGTATTTTGCCGTTGAACATCCACGGAGGTTATATGGAGTGTAGATGTTTAAAACTAAGTTTTAAAGAGATCATATTTAAACGAAGTTCTCACAAGCCATGTCACAAAGTACTCCACACCTTGGATAATACTTTTGGTGTTTCAAAACACATGATTTTTCCTGTTTTGTCATCATCTTGCACATTAAAGAAAATAAAACAATTAAGGCTTGCGTGTTTAATCGGGATAGAAGTATTATTTTCTCTGAATTCTGTCTGGTTTACATAAAAGTTTGTGCTCCTTACGGGGAGTGTAAGTGGGGTGGCAGTTTGTTTTGTTTTAACACAAGGCGTAAATGAAGTGCAGCAAAATAATTAAAACATTTCGAGTTCTTAACACTGATATGTGGTAGGTATATTATAAAAGCACTAAACATTTTCTTCGATATTCCATAAAGTATTTAACAACGAAGCTGAACGATTCAACCCCTCACCAAAATAAGCGTAAACTAAAGTTTGCTACCCTTTACCTCTGACATCATGGGTTTTCAGTTATCAGCACATTTCGAAGCAATAGTTCAGCCTGTCATGGGCGGCAGCACCACCCATTGCTACCGGTGTATTTCTTCGTGAATTCTCGGAGTTAAAAAGCTTTATCTTCCCTGTTCTTCTTTTTATGTTTCACGGATACGTGAGAAACGTCCTCAAACATTGCAAAACTCAAAACAAACATTTCAAGAGAAGTCGGATAAATATGTCTTATGGAAGTATAGAATCATTAAGGTTAAAAACAAATTACTTTTCTATGCCGGGAAAATGAGTAACACTCACAAAACTACTGTAAGGAAGGTGATGCAGGATTTCGTTATTCAATACAGGAATCTGAGTGAGGTAACAGCATCGACAGGCACAAAATACCGGTAGCAACGCGGGATCGGCCGCGATCGGTCTAGCGAGAGCTTCGGAACATTTAAGCTGCGGGCACTGTCGTTTACAACTATACCTTTTTCACTTTTAAGCTAAAAGGAGAAGTAAACAAAACCGCGTGACAAGACAGCAGCTCATTGGCTAGCGGGCAAACTACAACTTCCCCGCTTCGCATGTCATCTCTTCCTCTACAAAAACAGTTCGGTTCAGATCGTAACATTTTGTGATTATTTTCGTGCAGAGAAATTTAAAAAACTCTTATTACAACAGTTCAATTTATGAAACTAAATGTGTTTGTTCAGATTCGCCTTTAATTAAATGAACCGTTACAGCAGAGGGTTTAAGAGGCCATGCGCAGGCGCTGCAGTTCGTTTCTGGTTTTCGGCTGAGAATTTTCTGCCACTGTGGAAAACATAAACGCGGTAAATGGAAAGAAGACAATTGTGTTAAATGCTTTTAAAAAATTCTGTGAAAAGTACCACCTTTAATCGACAATGAATATGGTTGGTCATTGTTTAGAAATAATCGAACTTCTTTGTTAGTGATGCAGAATTGTTGCTCGAATAGCTTGGGTCGCGTTTGTTTTCTGTTGTGTTTTAACCTAAAGCGCTAATCGTTATTTAACTTGTTGACTCATAAAAGGTTAAAGCAAGGGTGGTATACTGATATTAGTCATTAAATGAATGATTTCTAAAGCCTGAAGTTAAGAACAGTTTAATCCAGTATCTTTAATCACAGAAGCCGAACTGTTGAGGTACTAACTTTTAGTCTACTTTTTGCATTATGTGTTAGAAGTTTAGGATATAAGGCAAAATATAGAATAAGACATAAAATGTTTAAAAGCTAATGATCCACAAGCTGCGAAATATACTGTATTCGCATTCTGTCTGAAGCAATTTTCTCTCACGGATCTTAGCTCCCGTCATCTCTCACGTGGTGCTGCCATGTGCTCGGCGGAGTGATACATTTAAGTTTTGTTTACTAAGAAGTCTTCTCCCTTCAGCTTATAGTGAAAAAGGTGTAGATTACTGCATCATGTCCATACAACAACAGCACTGGAGGCGGATTTTACTCTTTAATTTCCATCACAAGCCACAGAGGAGAACCGTTTCATAGTTTACTAACAGTTCGGTTACTGAAACGTTGTTGCGCTTTGTTTTTTATCATATATAAGATATGCATATTACGGTTGTGACGAACATGATTTAAACCGCTGTTGCGCACAGCAATATCCTCTCCCACAGAGCGAGATGCAGAGCTCCTCGGTAACGTGTGAGGCTCGCATTCGGGAGGACCCGATTTCGATTCCCATCGAGCTGGCCACTGTGATGATGGGTTTTACGTGGTTTCCCCACGTTGGTATAGTTCCCCTTCTACTACGAATTTCCTGCTCCCAAGTCCCATCATTTTCTTTCATCTATTTCATCTCAAATGTTTCAGCGTTGTAGGACCAGGCGACCACGATTGGTAGGTAGCGGCAGGACGGTGAAACTTGCGCCTGTGTAAAGATTTTTCCCTGCTGCTCGGCTGGGACCCCTTCCTGGGAATGACTCGTTTCATTCCGGGATCCCCAGCTTGAAGACGTCTAATCGTGCCGATCGCCGGCTTCAGGATTGATGTAGTCATCCTCCGTGGTGTAGTGGTTACCATGCTAGCCTCTAGTTCCCCAGGTCGCGGGTTCAAACCCGGCGGAGAGCGATGGATTTTTTCGGGCGTAAAAATCCTTAGCATGCCTTCCTTCGGAAGGGAAGTAAAGCCGGTGGTCCCGTGTCGTAGATTTACGGCACGTAAAAGAACCTCAAGCCTGATAAAGAGGCCTCTGAGCAAAACTACCGGTCTTTCACGCCCAATATAGAATGGGACGCTAAGAACCAAGTAGTTAAAGAGCGTCCATAAATAAAAAACTCAATTTCAGGATTGGTGTAATTCTGGAATCGTTAGGGATCCCGACCTTGCTAGCGCGCATCGTCGTCCGAATCTGATCTCCCTTTGGGTCCCCCCTTCATTCCTTCCTCCCAGGGTTTACGTTGGAAGCACAAAGGCCTACGTTTGGTGCAGTGATACAGTGACTGGAGGCCTCTCCGTTTGACTAATGCTAATCTAATATCCTCTCGCACCTCTTTGCATTAACTGTGCTTCCTACCTCACTCTATTATCGTAACCAATGCTTAAGTGCTTTGCTTTACCATCGGTGACATAGTCTAAAACTGGACGTACTCTGCAAGCAGAAGTCTAAATGTTTAACCTCAAATACAACTTATTAATAGTGTAAGGTAATTGAACGTTTATGTAAAATTGCTTTACAGAGATAAAATTATTTTTGTATGTATCACATAGTTTTTAGGTTTAACTCCTTAATATGTAGTTTTTATATGAATAATTTTTTGTGTTTATTCTATATAATAGGTTAAGAATGTATTTTTTTTAATATGTGTCTTCATTATTTTGAAAAGAAAGCAAAATGCTGCAGTACTCAAACTGTAATGACATTCATATCCTGTTCGATTTTCATCGAATTTCTTTTTCTCTTGTGTCCTGATAGTATCGATCCAGCGATGTTTTACTTTTATCCTGTTTGAGTAAAGTTTCCGCTAGATGTCAGCACTATCTAGACCAGATCTTCCAATCATTACTTCCCAAGACCATACGAACTGTTAATCAAAACTTACTCCTTGCTATAAACTGCCCAGAATTTATAATTACAGACACTCGTATGTTTAAGTTTTCAGCTGGCATGATAAATAAAATACAGACACCAAATTTAATGAGAAAACTAATACTAAACAAAATTTCCTGGTTTCTTTAGCAGAAAAGAAAAATAACTGCCGTTGTTGGAACTATGAGACCAAATGAAATACCCTCTAATTTATTTTGCCTCCTTGTTTTCATTCTAACATTTACATAATAAACTCGCTGATGTAGCAGTGGAAGAAATTCAATTGCAAAAGAATTGCACGCAGCTTGGAGCTACCAAAGTTTTATAATTTTATGCAAGTTTAAAAATAAGTTGTTGGGGTCAGCATGACCCAGTGCTGTAACTCACGAAGCCCGCGGGGCGCCCGTCTACAGTTTCCCCTTTCGTGAAGGACAGGGGCGTCTAAACATTGGTGAAGGGGTGAAGGGCGACGAAGTAGTTAGCACGCCTGTGTTTTCTTTTTTTCTTTTTTTCCATTTAGGATCGTCGCTTTCAAGCTGGTTGCTTTTGCGCCACAGAGAATTTCTAATATTCAACCTTGCAGCATATTTCAAAGATGTTTGCACTGTATTACGTTTTCTATATTGACAGCTATCTTTGGCACTAGAATTTTCTTGTTTCTTTGTGTAGTTATCATTACCTAATTATAAGAGATGCGATATAAAGTGCTTATTATGTTTGTTTACATCAGTGTTGAAGCCATCTTGTGACGTCATTCATTTGTTAGGTTTGTAGCTCCATCTTGTGTTAGCAATTTGCATCAGTGTTAGAGTTCGAAAGAATTTGAAGTTTTGTTTATTGTCCTCCGGCTAGCTATTATCTTATCTTGGGTCGAACATGTGTATCTATACAGGTTGTGAAACGGAAAGGAATCTTTTATCCAAAAATTACACTGATGAAGAAATTTGTTTTATAATTTTTATTGTCGAACACGTTCACTATCACTTTTACATATTGATCTAGATACTCGCCAAACTGAAACTGTTATAATACTTCTTACTGATCACTTTTAATTCACGTATTTCAACTTTGTGTATAATTAACTTTATAATACTTTAGATTTTCGTAACCTGTGAATCTATATCCGATGTATGCCGTACTAATACTTTCGACGAACTGACTGACTGAAGACGACGTGTTATGTATGAATGCTTTCGGCGAACTGAAGGACTGACTGACGACGTGTAATGTGCTAGGAATTTTGATGAACTGGGGGCGATCTACCTCTGACATGGCTTTATATACTCCCACTCCCCGACCTGCCTAAAGATTATAACTGAACTGCAATTGGCTAATAAAACGCGCCAACATTAGCGTCTATCTTAATATCCAATGAAAACCACGAATACATATGCTTTTAGGGAAACATTCCAGAAGGTTCTCAACGGAAAAAAACGCGCGAACATTACGTAACTTCCTTGTTCCCAATAATGATAAACAGCTCACCCCCCTTTCTGCATTATTGCGCTATTATTGACAGTTTCAGTAAAGCCGTATAAACTTATTTCCCAATAATAATTACAATTAATAAACATCTGAAATCAATGTCACATAAAAATGCATATTCATATTACAATCATTATTTATATTTAGGTAATTTGTGATACAAATTACTGCATCATATGCCCCACTAGAAACATAATTATAAATATTTACAACTTGTTTGGAAATTTTATAATTGTGTTTTTAGTCTCCTAAATCTTGGAACACACGCTATCACTTTCACTTAACACTTCACACGTATTTAACACACGACATATTTTTTTTTTTATCTTGCCACTACTTACTGGCTCTGGTTGAATTAATTTAGATATTAATCTGACATCACAAAAAAAATTTTTATAGCAAATACTGTACCCTGAATCATTTATTTACTGTTATAAAATTGTTTACTTTTTTAAGTTGTTGACAAAAATTTATACATTTAAGATTTTTGTAATTGTTTAACATTTTTACCAAAATATTCACCCTCTACACAAATATATTGATATCTCTTAAATCTAAGTACTGTTTCACATTTTCTGTTTGCTACATAAGTATTTGTTTTTAATTATTTTTACCCATTTTTGTTTTCTGAATTTTATTTTAACAATACTCTTGGAATTGTATTTACGTACTTTTAATTTAATATCATATTAAGTTTCAATCTTAGCATTCTTAATTTTCAAATGTTGTTACAGTTACTAAAAATTTAATTTTTTTTTTTTAAACATTTCTCTTTTTTTTTAATTTATTTCTCTTTTCAAATGACATAAAAATAATTAACCCTCTTACGTTCCAATACATTTCTCTGCAAGTCATCTTTAACTATCCAGCATTTACTTTACATCTCATTGCTATTTACCCTCCTGGATCAAATTGTGTGTGGCTATACATTACTCGTAGCCGTATCCTAACCTTCAAATTTTTGTTCATGAATAACCTCTTGTATTCATCTGATATTTCGTTCCCTGATAATATTTGAAATCAATCTAAAGTTTCCTGAACAATACATCTTTTAACAACTTTCATTTTCAATTCATCTGCTATCTTTTTAACTTGAGAATACTCTGACAAATCTGTACTAAACTGTACTGGACTGGAGTTTTCATTGTGAACATCTTGGTACAATTTATTTCTTTGCATTTCTGATTCTTTCTGTATTTCTGATATCTCCCCTCTAAAATTAACTTGCGCCTGATTCACATCTACATTCATAACCTCTTTCATCTCTCTTAGCTCACTTGAAATATTACTCAATCTACTACCTGACTCGGTACATTCTAAATCAACATGTTCATTTTTAGTATTAACCTCACTTTCTTTGTTATCTCTTTCTCTGCTCATGTCTAGCATTTTCTTTGAAACTTCTCCTATCTCACTTGCTATTACTTCCTCATTTTCATCTCTCATTTTTGGCATACTACTATCTAGCTTCATAACTTTCGTTTTCCATTTCTCCACTGCTTTGATCTACCTTTTGCTCTAATATCTCATTACTCCTACCAATATTTTCAATTATTTCCTGTTTTGTTCTAAGCTCTTACCAATATCTTCCCTTAATTCTCTCTTATTCTGATCTAGTTTTTGTTCTAAACTCCTATCAATGTCTTCTCTTAATTCCCTATTATTCTTTTGCATATCTTCCCTTAATTCTCTCTTATTCTGATCCAGTTTTTGTTCTAATTTCTCACTATTCTTTTCCATATTCTCATTAGTCTTTTTTATATTCTCATTCAAATTTTTCAGCATTTCCATAATCATACTAGTATCAGAATTAATATTTCCTGCTATTCTATTCTCACTTTCTGCACTAACATTTTCATCCTCAAATCCTAAAACGTTTGGGCTATTTTCTGTAACCTGTATTGAATTACAGCTAACTGTTACATTATCTCCCTCCATAATTATTTCTTCTGTATTATTAGTAGCCATTGTTTTCTTTATCCTACCACTCCTAAGGTACATTTAAATTTGTTTACCCTTTTTTTTTTTAGAATTAACATAACATTTTTCTAACCTTTCTGATGCTATCTGCTGATATAGCTTTGATGTCCAGCTTTCTGCCCCTTTCTCCTAGGTTTGTATGTCGCTTCTGCGTTGTGTTATGATGAGTCCACGTTGTCTCGATGTTTTTGTAGTTGAATTACCCTGTTGCCTTGTAATCTCGGAATTACGAGCATACACGTTTTACAATTTACGGAGATAAATAAAGAAAATAGCAGCATAACGTACTTTACCAAACATTTCCTTCAAGTTAGTTTCAAGCTTTTCTAAGATATTAAACTGCAGTTTGACATTAAGGTAGTGAGAACCGACTAATTTGAGTATAAGCATTTGCCTTCCCAAACATACAAACTTCGTTTGTATCCGCTGACCTAAGGAAGTATTTGCAGACATTCTCACAACAGACAGACTTATTCAAACAAGAAATTGCAAAAGTAAAATAACAACGCGATGCTGTATGGTCTTTTTTCTTCTTCTTCCGGAAGAACAATGTAGGCATATAAGATTCTTACAGTGGTACTTTACGATCATGAGGTCTGTGTAATCTCTGAAAATCTGTATTACTATGAAACATGAATAACATTGAAAACAGAACTGAAATCAGCTTAATGTTATTTAAGATTACTTAATTAACATTTTAAATCTTTCAGAAAGTCCACTCCACCCGAACATGGCCGGTCCTTGCGATGCTGACGGCATAGGTATTTATCAGCTCGTGGAGTTCGTATTTTTGTTTCTGAGGAACACTGAAAGGCAGGATGTATAAAAATCTGTGTTACACTCACATGACTTTCTCTACTATTTTTACAAACTCTTATTTTCCATCTATTTCACATTAATCGAGATAAATATTTGCAGAAACGATCTTTTGACATGCAAAGAGAAATACATTTTACACATAGCGACCAGCTCTAAAAATATTTGACTATCGCTTAAGGCGTACTATGTTCCCCTTGTTTTGTATTTGCAAGGGCAATATAAGCACATACATATCTCTTAATAGCTGGTTGCTATGTGCAGCAACATTCTCTTTGCCACAGATTAATACTCTTTGTATATCCAAGACAAAAAAAATGAATAATGAATTCCCATTTGAGAAAATAAGTATTGAAAAATTTAAGGGAATAACAAGCAATATTTCGAAAATGGTTCACTCAACAAAAAAAATGTATATGACATAAATTGTGTATTTTAACACGATCTATTTTTTGTGTAGTAAACTTTTGTCTATCTCTTATGGTTTACCAGTTATGCAAAAGTCGTTCACAATGAAGAATACATTTGGAAACATTCCCAAAAAATTCAAGATATACATTTTATTTGCCATGAAAATATTTTAAACATATATTTTAATCAAAAACGTTAGAGCCATTTTTGAGAAAATTAAAATTTTCAAAAAATGTTCCATGTAAAGGGTAATATGGGTTGGGGGATTTTCTTGAAAACCTTCGTGTCGCATCTCTGGAAGATACTGAACCTAAATACCAAGTTTGGTATTTCTCGACTGTTCGTTTCTGAGTTATGCTGTTCACAGACACACAGTCAGACAGACAGACACACACACACACACACACACACACACACACACACACGGACATGTTTCCAAGAATGCTTTTTTTGGATTCAGGGGGTCTCAAAACATATATTTCCGGTGAAATCTCGGTATCCAATTTTTGGGTGGAATACAATACTTCCCCTACTTACTCTAGAGTAAGTAAAAATCACTCTGGACGCTGAGGGAACTCAAAACTAATATCTGAAGAGACATTTAGTCCATTAGTATTGCGAAGCTGTCGAGTGTTACTGAAAGTTTGAGAAGAACTAGCTTGTGTGTGAGGAAATGGTCAACACTTCCAATAGCTTTTCTGAGAACGAAGAGTTGTGCTGCTTAACACGTAGGATGTAACTTTTATACAACTACTCTTCAAGAGAGAAATGTTTTCTGCCGTTACATTCACATAACTTTTTCTACCCTATATCGTTTTCTTATGCACCTTCTAGAAATTATTTTTTAAAGCTTATTTTTCTATCTACTTCATATTAATCCAAATAAACCTTTACAGAAATAATATCATTACACATTTCCTTGTAGATACAAGGGGAACAGAGGAAACTGAATCAATACTCAAGATGTTTAAAGACTGGTCGCTAAATGCTCTTACCATTACATTCCAAAGGATAATTGAATGGCAACAGCACTTTAAAAAATGAAAAATACTGAAGATTCAAACCAATAACAGCCGATATCTCAGAAATCACCAATGCCACAAAAAATTGTTTAAAGAGATCTATCTCTTACGGTTTACCAGTCGCACAAAATTAAACAAAATTCTTTCCGCCTGAAGAGGGTTTCACAGGTTATTTCCATAAAATTTTAGATATACGTTTTACTTTCCATGTAAATATCTTAAACATACGGCATTTTAATCAAAATTGTTTGCAACGTTTTTGGGAAAATCCAAAGTTTTGAAAATTATTTCATGTAAAGGGTAGTTTGAGTGGAGATTTTCTCGAAAATCTTTATGTTGCATCTCCGAAAGATGCTACTGCTGCTCAAAGGCACACACACACACACACACACACACACACACACACACACACACACACACACACACACACACATACACGCGGAACTGTTTCTAAAATTCTGATGTATTACACATGACTTTCGCTGCCGTCTATCGTTTATTAGTGGGTATGCAAACTACACTCACGAAAGCTTATTTTTCTATCTGTTTCATTTTAATCGAGCTAACCTTTGCAGAAATACCTGCATTTCGTTATAGATGCAACGGGAACAGAGACAAGAACTGGATGCTATATGCTGGCTTTAAAATGCCATACTCTTTCCATGTAATCGCGAGAAACAACTGAAAATCGACAGAACTTGAAAACGATGACAAATATTGAACAATTCGAAACATTAATAACACATATCTCATGAATGATTGATGCCACAAAAAATGTATTTGGAACAAAGTGTGTGTTTTAAAGAGATCTATATTTTGGTGTATAAGAGGACTTCACAGGCTATATCCAGAAAATTCAATATATAAGAACATTTTATTTTCATGAAATATTTTTAATATGCGTTATATTAATCAAAATTGTTACAGCCATTTTTTAGAAAATCAAAAATTCGAAAAATGCTCCAGTAGAGGGCAGTTTGGGACAGGCGGAGTTTCTTGAAATCTTCATGTCGCATCTTTGGAAGGTACTGAACTTAAATATCAATTATAGTACTTATCCGACATTACGTTTTTGAATTATGCTGTTCACACACAAACACATACACTCGCGCGACCGCGGACCTTTTCTAAAAAGCTTTATTTTGATTCAGAGGGCCTCTAAACATATATTTCCGGTGAAATCTTGCTATCCAATTTTTGGGTGTAATGCAATACCTTCTCTACCTAAGTGTACGTGGTAGAGAAAACAAAAAATGACAAGTACTGAGAAATGCAAAACAATAAAAGCTTATATTTTGGAAATGGCTAATTCCATAAAAATTATTTGAAATAAATTGGGAGTTTTTAAGAGATCTTCATCGTCGGTGCAGTATGGTTTATTAGTTATACAAAATTATAAAAAATTCCTTCGAATGAATGGCCTTCATAGGCTATTCCCAGAAAATTTAAAATATTCATTTTATATGTCATGAGCATATCTTAAACATATGGTTTTTCAATCAAAATCGTCAGCATTTTTGAGAAAATCTTTGTGTCGCATCTTTGAAAGATGCTGAACCTAAATAAATAGCAAGTTTGGTATTTATGGGACATTTCGTTTTAGGGTTATGATGTTTAAAGACAGACAGACACACACGCATGCGCGCAGAGCTTTTCTAAAAATGCTTTTCTTGAATTTAGGGGATCTCAAAAAGTGTATTTCCGGTGAAATCTCGACATCGATACTATCTATAGGTGACAGAAAAAGCATTGCGGTCAACGAATGTTTCGAAAGATTTTAATGTGCACCAACTGCAACTTTTCGATACTGAAAAGAATTACTTTGACTACAAATAATACTAAATGCTTTCGTACGTATATTTCCATGAAGACCCCTATAATGGCTAATTTCCTTTTTAGCATAAAAAATAAGTTAACTCCTCAGTGACGTTTGAAGCCTAAGAGACATCTGACATGGCGTTTTTCCATGGAAAAAAATTAATTTGTTAATGCATTTCCGTCTGAAAACAAGCAACGAATGGAGGGTCATACAATTAGATTCTGTCAGCGTTATGATGGTCCTCTATTTCAGAAACTGAGTTAAGAAAACAAAACTTTTCCTCTGTTTCTGTGTTTCGAGCCGAAAGCATTCGTAAATCACCATGTAATTACTAGGGGAAAGAACAATGCTCCCAGCAGCCCTTGGCACACCCCGGGGCCCTGCTGCCCCACCCTCTTCAGGCAAACTCGTGCCAAAAAGGTGAAGGACGGAAACTGTCGTGAAGACGAACATGACACTCGGATATAAACCCAGTACCTTCAAATGTTGTACTCTTAAAACGCATGACAGCCTCAAAGTGATATTCCCTATTACGGCTACTGAGTTTCAGGAGTACTTTCTCCGCTCTCCTCTCTAAGGGCCTCATCCGCTGTACCATAAGCATTATTTATTTGCTCTAAAGCTGCCATCCTCGAAATGTCCTTTGACGCTAAATGGCAAGCACAGCTTTTCAGCCAACCTGCTTTTTAGCCTATGGGTAGCTCCCTAATGCACACAGCCCTTTTCCAAGACCAATTCCAGTGCATTTTAAAAGTCTTTGAGGAATGCCATGCCTTTTATACGCTCTTAACGAAGATATTTTGTGATATGTTTATACAGGATGATAGAGAGGCCAGAGTGGCTAGTTGGATTGCCTAATGCGCTGAATTATGAAATTTTCAAAATGGGAGATTTTTAGTACTTTTACATTATATTTAGACGCATATCCATCGTAGCATAAATCTTTTCCCTGCGTGTGAGGTTTATGGGAATTGTTTCCTTCCTATTAGGGCCTCTATTACGATCTTCAGTTAAAGTTCTGGTTAGATATTAACTGGCAGTCACGGCAAATTTTCGTATTACGACCTTCAGTTAACACCTAACCGGCAATTATTCCTAGCAATGAACTACCACCACCTCGGGTAGCAGTTAAGATATTAACTTGAAGGTAACCATACAGCCTCGATTGATGGTTTATAACTATTCCAAGGTAAAATATTAGATAAGTATTTCTATAACAAAATAATTAGACTTCCGAAAGAGTAATTTCCAGGTTTCGTAAATTACGAAATTCACGAATCGGATAAACTGAGAAAAATGTTGAAGTTTTACATCACACATATACCATAAGTGAAAAAGTACTCAATCCGACTTAAGCAGTCAAATCTATCACCATCCGTTACTTCGAAAAACATTTGGAAGCCGAAAATCTTAACTGATAGCATCATTAACAGAAATAAATTGTTTGTAGTTACTATCTAAACTTAACAGACTTTGTTACTGGTAGACAAAAACTTTCCAATACTAATGCAGAGCCTTTGATAGGAGGTAACATACAACAAAAACGGATGAATTCAAGAGGTAGAAACGGAAAACACAGCCACATAATACTAGTTTTGCGTCAAGAAGCGGCAAGTGGATGAGGTTCCAGTTCAGTATGACCTTTTTTTGTTTAGTGAGCTATATAAATAGCTCTGAAGTATATGGCACAATAGACAACCATTAACAAACAATTACAGCAGTAAAACCTGCGAGTCTGACAACGCAATTGAGCTACTGAGAGAGAGAGAGGGGGAAGGGAGAGGGGGGAAGAGAGAGGGAGAGGAATCTTACAGCAATCTTAACCAGAGCTATATTAAATGAAACGAAAACAAATAAAACAAATATTTACATATGTAATTATTTATTCAAGTAGTTACTTAATTTCTTTATATTGTCGATAGATTCTATTTCGCTTTAAACTTACTGTTAAGTTGCAAAGTGTGTAGTAAATGACGCTATATTACACTATTAATCCAATTTAAAACATTCTATTTGAATTGTGTGAATATCCTTTGTCAAAATGCAATCTCGCAAGCGAGGTAATTTTCTATAAGTGAAATTTTCACGGTTTATACCATAACAAGTATAACATATACTTCTGGCAACGTTGGATGTAAAAATGTAAAAAGGGAGAAATTCGAAGAAATGTGGCCAGTTACATTTCAGTGAACGACAGACCAAAGCTTCATAAAGTTTTGAAATACAAATACAAATTAAATACTCATTTTCACGTTCCGAGATCTCACAGTAAATGTAAAGCAGCCCAAAGAAACATCTTAAGCGAGAAACATAACATATGAAAATTTACTCTTTCTCCTTCCCTATCTTATCAGGACTAGTTCTGAAATGTGGACATCGGACAAAATAGGCAAAAGTCGAACCTAATGAACACCTGGCGCCCCTTTACCTTTTTAGGTGAGTGTAAGCTCTCTTCCAATGCCAAAGGCATGTTGTACAACAACTGCAGGTACTGAAAGCCATGGTTGGTTAGTAAGTTCTCCGTATGTCGTCACAATTCAAACTGTTTCGAATTGTAAAGTAATGTAAGCACGTAATGTTTACATTGCATGTCAAGTAGGCGTCGGTTTTCAAAGCGTGCTGCGCGACCCACCTGTTGTCGGCGTTTCAACTGTAATCCTAGCTAACCTTTGGGTGTAGTGACGAAACAGCAATTTAGAAGTGTGGGATGTCTGACGAGGACCTGATGGAATAAGTCTGCGCACGTGAATGTACTGCCTCATTTAACATTTGGGGAAAATAACAAGATATCTACAGTATTAATATCACCCTATTCATGCAGAAGATTTATAGTTTTCCGTAAGCTCTTCTTCTAACGCGTATGGTTTTCCGTTTATATAAAGCTGAAAAAGCTTGAAAGTGGCTTTGAAGGCTGTTTATGCAGGGTGTTCGAAAATTCCCCTTATGGACTTTTAGGACTTGAAGAGGGGACTGAGTAGATCATGTTTAGAATAGGAATACATGTCCGGAAACTTACCGTTTCCGCTCTACAGCAATTTGAAAACAGGCGTTTAACTCGATCACATTTGCTCTTACACTTCAACTCATTGGGTAAGACAACTAAAGAAATAAACAGGAGACTTAATTTTCACAAACACTTTATTTTGCAGTTAAACTTAGCAATTTGTTTTTATCTATCTTCTGATCCACTATAATCCATTGGGAAATAATACCAAAGAAACAAAAAGCAAATTGAATAATGTCTCACAAACACATTTGTTTACAGTTAAAATGAACAATCTTCTTTCTTCGTCACAGGCTGGTTGGCATTCTGATCCGCTACAACTCCCGTTCGATGTGACGACCACCAAGGTTGTTGCACACATTGTACCTACGAATGATGTTCTGGTAAAGTCGCTCCAACGTACCTGGCGTCTCTGCAATATGTTGTGCAGCGACCACAATTCGTGCCAGATCTTCCTCTGACTCTACAGGAGTCTCGAAAATCAAACTGCCAATGGAGTCAAATCCGGTGATCGTAGAGGCTACGCGATTGGACCACCTCCGCGCCTATCCATCTGTGTTCAAATCATCGGTCCAGATGCTCCCGAACACCAAGAGAAACGTTTAGGGCGGGGTGCGCCGCCAAAACGACATGTCTTTACGGACATACAATGGCACATCCTCCACCAACACGCCCAATACCTGTTTTAGGAAGACCAAATAGATGGAACCCGATATGTTGGGTGGAAGAACATATGGCCCAATCGCATGACCATCCAGAATGCCTATCCACACATTGGTGTCAAATCTGTGTTGGAATCCCTGGACATGCGTGGCATGCGAGTTTTCGTCTGCCCGGACTTGGCTGTTTCGGGAATTGAGAACTGTTATTCATCCGTGAAGAGAATGCGCCGTGGAAACAGGGGCTCGTTTTTGCAGCGGTGAAGAAACCACGAACAGAAGGCAACAGTGGTGCAAAATCGGCTAGCAGTGGTGATTGCACCATTTGGAGGTGGTATGGGTGCAGTTATTGCTCATGCAGAACATCCCAGACGGTGCTATGGGCAACATCGACTGCATGCGCAAATGCTCGTGTACTCATTAAAGGGTTCTCATCACCGTGATGCAGAACGGCCTCTTCAAAATTGAGAGTGCGGCGTCTCTTTGGAGTACTACAGTCTCTCCTGCTGACGATGAAGGAACCCCTCTCTCGAAGCCTATCGTAATTATGGCGAAAAGGGCATGCGATGGAGGCGGACGTTGTGGATAACAACGGTTATCCACAACGATATCCATTATCTTGAGCTTCGCCATACAGAAGGACCATGTCTATGTATTCTGCAAACGTGTATTCCACCATGTTGCTCGGAGACTGCGACACGTGGATGGGGTTGGAACCATGGTAGAGAGGTAGAATACAGGTCAAACATCCCTCGTCGTGACTAGCATACCGGTTGCATACCAGTTGCAGCATAGAAACGGCAAGTTTCCGGACATGGGTTCCTATTCAAAACATGATTTACTCAGTCCTCTCTACAACTCCTAAACGTTTGTAAGGGGCATTTTCGAACATACTGTAGAAAATTGAAGTTACTGTAACTTCAGCAATTATTCATCTTCACTTTTTAAAAAATTCTAGGACAGTTTAACGGGGGAAAATTTCTAATGCAATATGCAGAAAGCCAACGATTTTTAAGATTTTTTATTTCATTAGTTTCATAATTATTGTTTATGTAGTACTGATTTTTGTGTGTAGCGTTTACAAATGTGTTTGCGTACCTGAAATATAGCACCAAATTTACGAAGAAAACTGCTTTAATATAACGGAAGAAAAAACTACAAGGTTAGGAATTATCAACGCTTTGACCGAACATTTCATTATCGTCTCACTTTCTATGATACTACAGAAAGTTATTTCTCCGTCAGTTTAAATCATATTTCGATGACATTCTCATATATTACATAAAGATTGCTCTACTAAATGCATATAAAATAGTTTTGTAAACACAACACATGAAAAGGTTGAACGAATGGATAGAAAAGCTTACCAACTTCAAGCATTTTCATTCGTAGTCACGTAAATGAGAACGGAAATGCTGCTATGTTCATTAATATTCCCTAAATCGAATAAATATCAAATTTCGTTTTGGTGGTTTTAACATCTTGTGCAGTTTTGACTCTGTAAAATGACAATACTGAGAAGATTTAATGAATTGAGATACTTAAACTTCTTTAAAGTCTGAAAAAACGAAACATATAGTGAAATATATTATTTTTAAATGTTGGGTTTATTTTATTAAAAGAAAACAAG
This sequence comes from Deroplatys truncata, assembly GCA_030765065.1. Lineage (NCBI taxonomy): Eukaryota > Metazoa > Arthropoda > Insecta > Mantodea > Mantidae > Deroplatys > Deroplatys truncata. The sequence continues at coordinate 209,304,736 of CM060978.1, read as the reverse complement.
CGTATCCAAAATTGCAGATGTGTTTCTTGAACTCTTCCTTTTCCTTTTCTGCTTTTTTACTGCTTCCCTTTGTAACAGTATATTTATAAGCTATTACCAGTAGTAAATATAAATGCAAGTAGCACTACGTTCATTGGCTATTAAGCTTTACTATCGACCATAAAAATAAATAATATAAAATTTGCGTTAAAAATCATTTCATGTTTATAAATTTCTGTATGGAAATGTTATGACTGAGAAAATACCACGGTTATACATTTACTGAAACGCAAACGCTGAGAAATACTTACCTACACATAAAAGAAGCTATTATTATTATTATTATTATTATTATTATTATTATTATTATTCATAATATTCGCTCAATTTTCAAACAATATGAATATTAATACCTGATAGTATTGTAATTGACATATGATTTATGCTGACCGAGAAATAAATTTATGGCGTAAAAACTGAAACATTAATGACAAGGTCAATAAAAATTGATTATATTCTGAATTTGACACGTTTGTTCTCGGTCAGAATAAAACCCGTTTTCATAGCAATTTCATGTATTAATAAAAAACATTTGCTCTACTATATTATGTAAAACAATTGTTTAAACACCACCCACGAAAAGATTGAAAACAACGTTGTAATTTTCAAAAGCTTACAAAACTAGTAAAATGAATATCTTGAAGAACGCAAGGACGCCTATATTATCATTTATTCTGACTTGTTATTAAAATTGAGACTTTTCTCCGTCAATTTGCCTGTTAGAATACTTTCTGGAGTCACTGTGTGTGTGTTTTATTATTAATTCAATATCTCAAGCCTGTTACGCACATTTTATAATAATTGTTTCAGAAATCAAAAATATATTGTGACGTAGCGGGTATAGCCCAAGGTTGTCGTGAGGTTAGCGCCAGGTAGTCGGAGTAAATAGCGATAAGTACCGCTCGCCAGCGTAAACACTGCGCGCGCTTTCGGCAAATAACCAGAACCTTCTGGATGTTTCTTCCCCCTCCAGAATGTGTGTCAAAATAATTCTAGAATGCTCTGTGAAAGACTCCACTGTTTTACAAACAAGAGTTCTCGCGAGAGCAGCTACTTAAGTGCGAGTTGAGTAGGTAGTCAGTGAGCGAGCAAGTTGGCGGGTGAGTTTACCCTGCGACATCAAGTGCGGTTCTCCGAGTGAGTTTATAGCAACTCTGTGATTGCAGCGGGTGTTGCTGCGGAGCGAGGGATTATGGAGCACTTGTGTTCGACTCCCCAGCGTGTGAATCATTTGGAAGAGGAGGCTGCATCACGATGGAAGCGAAGTGACGGAGAAGTGAACTAATTAACTTTAATGAAGTGAACTCCCACTGAAGTTGAACTAGATAAGAGCTTAGAACAATGATAGTGAGCACTGATAGAAGTGGCAGTGGAAAAAAAGTTGGACAAAATGTATGTATGTATGTATGTGTGTATACAGGGAGATTTAAGTTCACCGAAAAACATCACGGGGTGATTCCTCACTGGAAATAAAGCACAAAAGGATATCTCCCATATCACCTTGTGTTCGGAAATGCATAGCTTCCACGATAGATGACGCTGAAGACATTCTCTGTAACCTCCAATGTGTGTTTTGTGTTGCAGATAGTGTGATTTAAGCAACTTAGAAGCACAATGTGCGGTATTCATTCCAGGAACAAGCCGAGATGGTGTTCGGTATGGCCAAGTAGGTGGAAACGGTCGAGAGGCAGCACGGATGTACCTAGCCGAGCCCTGATAGACAGCACCACCCACATCACACAACATTTGGAGCCATTTTTCGGCGTTTGTGTGAACATGGGTCCTGTGAGACAGACGAACGTTCAGGGCGGCCGCGGACTGTGCGTATACCAGATGTGGAGGAACATGCTTTCCATGATGTTGAGAACAATCCTGGTACAAACTCTAGATAATTGGCCGCCAAAATGCTGTAAGCCAAAGGAGGTTAACTGTATCCTACATGACAACCGCTATTATCCCTATCACCTCCTACGTGTGCAGGGATTATCTCCACAGAAAAGATTCTGTCGCTGGTTTGTGAAACAAGCAATCACCATTATGGTGTTTCTGTCTTCAGTCTTCTTTGCCGATCTCAAAGATGTTTATAAACCTGCGTAATCGTCTCTGTGGACTACAGAAAATCTTCACGGAATGATTGAAGCTCTCATCAGCAGCGGTACAGCATCAATGTTTGGGCAGAGATTATTGGCGACCGCCTACTTAGACCAACCATCTTCCACAACGCCTGAACAGAGAAACATGTCTGAACTTCCTGCAAATCACTCTGAATCCATTTCTGGAGAATGCCAGGCAATGTAGCTGTAGCACATTGGAGCGCCACCCACTTCCGCATTAATGTTCGCCGACACCTCAACATTTTTCCCAGACGTTGGATAGTACGCGGAGCCCCTGTTGCATGGCCTGCTCGATCACCAAACTTAAAGCGACTGGATTTTTACTTGTAGGGGCATCTGAAAAACTTTGCGTACCGTACTTTTCTCAAAAATTATCAAAGCTATTGTCATGAAAGTTTTACTGTACATGTATAGCTACCTAATGTAGCTAGTGAACCAACCGTTTCTTGGAATATTAAGTTTAAGATGGATAGAAAAAATAGTAGATAACTGATAAAAAATATAGGTCATTTGTGTCATTAGATATGCAACATTTCTTTTTACCTTCTTATATTTATGGTATCCAAATTTAATTTAGTTCAGGATCTCAAGTTATATGTTAAGTATCACAGAAAAAAATGGTGTCTGTACAATCAACCTAAAGGAAGAAAAGTGTACCTGAAGTATGAGGTACAAACTTTTTTGTTAGAAAACATGGTGTGACTTATGCCACTTTTTCATAAACGTTTTTAAAGTATCCCAAATATTATATACTAATAAAATGCAGAAATGCTTTTTCTCTAAGACTCCCAAATTTCATTTTAATCCAGCAAATTTTAGTAACAAAAACTGAAATTGAATTGTACGTATAACTTCGGTATGACAGAAATGCAATCACTTCCTGGTGTCCTTAAGCAGTGTTTAAGTTAATTATGAAAATTCGTATTTACCTGAACTACCTACTTACAGCCTCTTCAAACACAAACACACACAAACACACACACACACATACACAACGCGTGATAGTTTGGGAGGGTGGCAAAACATGTATTTTCAGTGAAATCTCGATGTCAAATTGTTTGAATTTAATGCAAGATTTCCTCTACCTTAGTTAAAAACCAAAGAAAGTGAAAAGGACAGAAAAAGAGGAAACTGAAAATACAAAGTTTATTTTACAAGCAAATATCGAGAAAATCTCTTTGGGCACTTCTGTAGAAGCCCCAAATTCCTATCCAAACCTCTTAAAAGAGAAGTTTATTGTTAAAAGTACCGAAAATGTTCATTAATGTACTAACTCGTAACGCGTATCGCAATACGAGGTATAACTACATTAAAACGAAAACGCGTTTATTATTGTAATCCCATTTTGGAAACAATTTCTATGCTGGTTGAGAATAATAACAAAATGCCAACGCTCTACAGTTCATCTCTGAGTTAATTGATTTTTTCGCGTCATAAGCACGTCACTTAAAAATGCAGTGGTTTCAACCAATCTTCTAGCACTGACGAAGAATAACAACCTTTAAAAATTGCATCAGGCACCTGGCCATGTGCCTTGGGAATTTTACTGCTAGCAGGAACCCGTTATTGCTTTAATTTTGGTTTGGACGACAAGTATTCTGGACAGTAGATCAAGCACTAATGGTTGTAATAAAGCAGTCATAAATGCTTTACTTTGTGTGAGCCCGAGGGGCATGATTTAAGCATGCAGGGATTGCGGATTGCTCGCTTAAAAATTAAAGTGCATATGCATATATAAACAAGGGTGGGGAAACGAACCTTTACGCAAATTTCATGTAAACTTTGAAAGAAATATGGTCGCCATGGAAACGCCTGGGAATGTGAGATAATCAATGTGCATGCAAATGATAATGGTAATAACAATAACGTGAGACTGGCGTAACAACTGACATAGGAACAAAGAAACATTTGGGTCATTTCCTATTTCACAATAACTGAAAATAACACGCACAAACAAACGACACTAATTAGTCGCATAAAATTGAAACATTCCGCTACTCACTTTAATCAACTAATTAATCACTTCCATGTTTCTGATTACCGAGTGTATTAATTTAATAAATAATGAATAATTAAATATGTGCAGTAAAACAGGATGATTAATACACAATTGTATACTTTAAGTGGACAGATATTTTTATTTTCTCTACTACGTATTGTAAGTAGGGGAAGTATTGCATTCCACCCAAAAATCCGATACCGAGATTTCACCGGAAGTACATGTTTTGAGACCTCCTGAATAAAAAAAAAAGGACTTTTAGAAAAAGATCCATTTGTGCGTATCTGCGTGTCTGTGAACAGCATAACTCAAAAACGAAAAGTCGGATAAATACCACACTTGCTATTTACGTACAGTATCTTTCAAATATGTGGCATGAAGATTTTCAAGAAAATCTCCCCATCGGAGACTACTATTTACGTGGAACATTTTTCGAAAATCTTGATTTCTCAAAAATGGCTATGGCGTTTTTGATTAAAATTTCATACATTTAAGATATTTGCATGACAAATAAAATGTATATCTTGAATTTTCTGGGCATGTCACGAAAAGTCATCTTCTTTCTGAATGGTTTTTGCGTAACTGGCAAACCATAACAGATAGACAACATTTTTCTGCACCAAAAATATAAATCTCGTTAAAACACACAATTTATCCCATATTTTTTTTGTCGAGTGACCCTTTTCCGAGATATTCCTTGTTATTTGTTTGAATTTTCCAATACTTATACTTTTTCTCAAATAGGAATTCGTTATTCGTTTTTACTTTCTCTATTGCGTATAGCCAGTAGGGGAAGTATTGCATCCCACCCAAAAGATCGATTCCGAAATTTCACCGGAAACAATTGTTTTGAGATCCCCTCCAAAAAGCACTTTTAGAAATAGGTCCGTGTGTATGTCTGTGTGTCTGTGAATAATACAACTCAAAAACGAAAAGTCGAATAGACACCAAACTTGGTGTTTAGGTTATCAGAAGTAGGTACATCGGTGAAATCTAGCTGAAATCTTTCATAAATTCCTTATTTTTTGCAAACCTTAAATGTTCCTTAAGTTTCTGCTAAGCAGCTTTTAATGCAAGTAGCTTTTACACCCCTTAAAAATATTCGTTTGCACAGGATAAAATATTGTACTTCTAGCAATTAATTTCAGTTGCATTATGTTGCGTTTATATGTACGTTGCACAAGATGCAGGCTTAATTTAGTTTTCTTTAAATTTTCGGCAGCGACTAAGAAATCAAATAGAAAAATCTGATGTGTTACACTCACATGACTTTCTCTACTCTTGTACAAACTATTTTTACAATCTCTTATTCTCCATCTATTTCATATTAATCCAGATAAACATTTGCAGAAACGATATTTTGACATGCAAAGAGAATTACATTTTACACATAGCGACCACTTCTAAAAATATTTGACTATCGCTTAAGGCCTACTATGTTCCCCTTGTTTTGTATTTCCAAGGGCAATATAGAAATACAGTAGCCTTTAAGCATAGACATATCTCTTAATAGCTGGTTGCTATGTGCAGCACCATTCTCTTTGCCACACATTAATACTCTTTGCATATTCAAGACAAAAAAATGAATAACGAATTCCCATTTGAGAAAATAAGTATTGAAAAATTTAAGGGAATAACTAGCAATATCTCGAAAATGGTTCACTCAACAAAAAAAATCTATGACATAAATTGTGTATTTTAACGCGATTTACATTTTTGTGTAGTAAAATTTTGTCTATCTCTTATGGTTTACCAGTTATGCAAAAGTCGATCACAACGAAGGATACTTTTGGAGACATTCCCAGAAAATTCAAGATATACATTTAATTTGTCATGAAAACATCTTAAACATATGATATTTTAATCAAAATCGTTAGAGCCATTTTGAGAAAATTAAAATTTTCGAAAAATGTTGCATGTAAAGGGTAATCTGGGGTGGGGGGATTTTCTTGAAAACCTTCGTGTCGCAGCTCTGGAAGATACCGAACCTAAATACCAAGTTTGGTGTTTATCCGACTGTTCGTTTCTGAGTTATGCTGTTCACAGACAGACACACACACACACACACACACACACGGACATGTTTCCAAAGATACTGTTTTGGATTCAGGGGGTTTCAAAACATATATTTCCTGTGAAATCTCGATATCGAATTTTTGGGTGGAATACAATACTTCCCCTACTTACTATACGTAGTAGAGAAAGTAAAAATACGCTGTATGATTGTTCCCACTATTTTGTTATTACAGTAGATATCTGGACTACAGTTTGAGGAATTCTGGACAATGAGATGCTAAAGTATTAGTAATGAAAACTTCCGTAAACCTTTTACTTTCTCTACCACATACATAATAGGCAGAGAAGGTATTGCAATCCACCCAAAAATTCGATATCGATATTTCATGTTTTCAGGCCCCCTGAATCCAGAGAAACCATTTTTGCAAAACGGTCCGTATATGTCTGTGTGTGTGTCCATGAACAGAATAACTGTCAAAAACGAAAAATCGTATAAATACCTAACTTAGTATTTAAGTTTAATACCTTCCAAAGATGCACACAAAGATTTTCAAAAAAATCCCCCACCTTTACAGGAAACGTTTTTCGAAATTTTTTAATATCTAAAAAATTGCTCTAATAATTTTCATTAATATACCATATACTAAAGATAGTTACATGACGAATAAAATGTATGTATTAAATTCTCTGGGAATAGCCTGTGAAATCCTCTTCATTCGGAAGGAAAATTTGTGTAATCTCATATAAGTGGTAAACGTTAAGCGATAGATGAAAACGTACAACACCAAAAACATAGATGTCTCTAAACACACAATTTATTTCAAAAACATTTTGGAGCATTAGCATTTTCTGAGATATCCGTTATTAATGGTTCGAAATGATCAATTCTTGGCCATTCTTTTAAAATCCGGTCGATTTTCAATTGTTTCTCGCGATTTTATAGAAACAGTATGGAAATTTAAGACCAGAATATAGCGTCCAGTTCTAAAACAGTTGACCATCGCTCTTCCCTTTGTATCTATAACGAAAAGCTACATATCTTCGGAAAGGTTTTACCGCATTATACGAATTAGATAGGAAATAAACCTTCACAACAATAATTTTTATACCTACTAATAAGCAATAGAGGGTAGAAAAAGTCATGTGAATGTAACACATCAGATCTTTTCTGCAGTAATCAAAGGAGTTCGAAAGGAATTATATTACACTTTGTTTCTTAGCCTTAAAGCAGCATCTTAATTAGTTTGTTTACAGCCACAAGAAAAAGCATAACTACACTGTTTCATGTGTGGGAAGTGCAGCCTTTTCAAATTCACTGTCTTAAACAGGAGCTTCCTCTTTAGGACACGTTGTGCATGCTCTTCAATTGCTTATGTTCAATACGGATCATAATATTTACCTCCAATATATTTTCGTTTTGGTTTCACAAAACTGCGTGTTGTGAAATATTATTATTGTCTGTAAATAAAATCATGAACGCAACTTGTAGAACGTGAGATTTGTTTATACTTGTGGAATTTCCATCGCTTCTAAAAAAAATCACATGTCAGCCGCAAATCACGTAAATAAATATTTCATTAAAAATATCATTTCTACATCTTATGCAATATTCACGAAAAATGTATGTCGCCCTCCATGGTATACTGGTTACCATGTTAGTCTCTAGTTTCCGAGATCGCGGGTACAAACCCGGCGGAGGGCGATGGAATATTTCAGGCGTAAAAATCCTTAGCATGGCTTCCTTCGGAAGGGATGTAAAGCCGGCGGTCCCGTGTCGTAGATTTATGACACGTAAAAGAACCGCAGGCCTGATAAAGAGGTCTCTGAGATAAATTACCGGTCTTTCACGCCCAATATAGAATGGGACGCTGAGGACCACAGCAGTTAAAGACCATCCATAAATAAAACTCAATTTTTTCTAAAAATGTACTATCCTCATAACCTGTTAAGGCAGCCTGTTCCAACTCTGCGCGCAGCAGCATCAGTTCTCGGAGCCCTGCTGGAGATGGAGCGTGATAACCAACGCTATCACTGGGCGAACGTCATAGCAGAAGTGCTTGCGCTTCCTGCCAGTCTTGATCTTGCGTCGTTTTTCTTAACATATGTCACTATGTCAAGCCGGGGACGCCTGTTGACCATTTCCTGGGAAGAACAGCTTCTGTTTACCGAAAAGGATGGACTTCCGCAGTGTCTTGCACATTCAAAGATGCTAAATTCAACGAGGAAAGAGAATACAGCGTCATTATAGGCACGCGACAACTTGCCCCAGTGCCGAGCTGTATTGCATACTGCAGGCAGACTCCTGTGAAGCGTGAGTACTACACTGCTCGCTGGCGCGCATCTAAAGCTGGCATAGTCTGTATTAAAGTAACACAACGTTTCGAAAAAAAATGACTGAATATTACAGGATTTAGATTTATGAAATGTCTAAATGATATTTACTTCTGTTCATGGTAGACAATCTAATTACATTAGTTTTACATTCCCAATATGATTTTGGGGGTTTATAGCAACTTCCTACTGGAAGAGAAAATAAAAATACACCTTGAGAAGACGGACTGCAGTAGTATATTTCAATATTACTGTGGTAAGTGCATTATTGCAGAACTAGGAATAGTTTGAAAAGACGAGACGTAGTAGGGTCTTTTCTATTTTCGAGATTATATTATCATTTCACATACATGTATAGTACACTATTTTTTTGCACGATCGAGTGAATGAATTCTTATTAACAGAAAGAGAAGTTATATCGACACCTAGAATTTTTGGTAAGGCAATGCTGCCAATTCAACAGCTATAACTAATAATATACTATAAATTAGGGAGACTTGAGTCAATTGATTGATGCCTGACTCTAAGTGGGTTATTTGAAAATAATAATATGGACGGTAATAGAGATTCCGTATTTCAAGAATAATTTCAAGTCAGAGACGCGGCTAATGAAGAGGCAGATGTTGAAGAGGCATGGAAAAATTTAGAATTAGGTATGAAATGTTCAATCACCTTTAATTACAGTTCATTAGTTATCAATAACGTTTGAAACAACATGTTATTACTGGCTATTAAAAAGATATGAATTAAAGTTTCAAATGTATTTTACTTCCCGCCTTAGTGTATGTTATTACAGACATCAAATTTAAGTTGCCAGATATGGGTTTCCTTGGAAACGAATTCATATGCTAGAATTCTAAATTTTCTTCTGTGTAAATATCGTCGGGAAAATGATAAAACACACGATGGTGGAAAAAAGAAACAGAACAAGAAAAATACATTTAGGTAAGTGCAGGTATATATTTTCAGATTGCTAACCTTGCTGGATTTCTTTTTTAACAATTGCAAAAAAGTATTTAATAAGCTCCGAATGATGTGTATTGTTTGTTTTGACTAGGCTAGGATTATCATGATGGAGCATATACTTTTTGGTAAGATTGATATCGTCCTTAAGTGTATACCTATAAGTGCTTTCTGAAAAACTAATCGAAGTATAGTAATTTATTGCCATATTTATGCACATATGGCAATTTATTTCTGATAAAGCAATACTACAGTAAGTAAATGGTCACATTCGTTCTATTTACACTGTTTCAAGAAGTAAAGAGATTTTCTCATACAAATTATTTCCTCTGCGTTCATTTGAGGTGTTAAATTTTCAGAATTACACATCCCACTTTGTTTCTTGGAAAATGGTAAAATTCTACCTTACTCCTATTTCGTTTGAAATTGAATGGACTTAACCTTACATATAACTGAGTTTGTGTAGCCTATTGTTACACTACAATCAGGTAGCTATTTAAGCCTACTTTTATAATCTGGGCATTGGACTGCAGACAAGTGTCTCATTGTTATATTGAATATTGTTGACGTCGGAAGTGTGTACAGTATAGTAAAACTTTCCTAAAGTGAAGCAAGGTATTCGAGTAAAAATACAACAGTTCGTGTCTCAATATGGTGAGAGACTGTTTTCAAATGCTGAAACAGTATTGTAAACAGTATTGCGTCGTAAGTGTTATACAAAATTATTGCAATCTATTTCCATGATTTTGTTGGGTAAAACATTTTCTCTTAATCATGAAGAAAAAGATTAAAATGAAATTCACCATTTTAAATGTGTTCTTCTTGTGTAAGCTGAAGCAGAGACAAGCTTTTCGAAGTACAAGGCTTTGATAGCTGACAATAGGAACCGTTTCTATTTGAAATTTTGCAAAAGGTATTCATTGTAGGTATATTGCAACTCAGCGCTCATAAACTGAAGTAAAATGAAGCACGTAAAAATCAAAGCATACATTTACTATGTACTCATGATTTTAATAAAATAAAAAGCAGACTAAAATATTAAATTCCATAGTTAAGCTTTCTTCTCCTGTGCATTTGTTTCTTAAATAAATAAGTCATAGTCATAAACTCATTAATTTACTTTACAACTGAAATTTTACCTCATAATATTGTTTGGTCATATTATTTATGTTACTATGCATATTTTTATAAATTGTAGGCCGTAGCAGCATAATTTATTTTGAAGATTATGGTGATTTTTAAGTCATAAGACTAGTTTTAATCCGCATGTGGTAGATAAGTACCCGGGCATTCCCATCCAACTTTTTGGCGCATTTTGGCAGTTCCGTCGTATTGCTTGAGAACCATTCACACTGACACAGGACAGTGTATAAATACTTTCTAATGCAGCACAACTGTTTATCCCTCGCTAAAACAAAAGGTATAGTTGTCTCTATTTTTTGTAATTCAAGTTCTGTGAATTGCAGTGAAATATAAAGCCGCACTAAAGTATTCCGCTTCCAAAATAAGCACCGTATAGTTCCCCCATACCGACAGGCTTTCAGATTTGACTACGATGCCAAGCTTCTGGTTGTGACTCTAAGAGCTATTTTACACAACCTCTTGACCTTTTTCTCGCTTCTAAATCGCTTTCCTAGTAGGTAGTTGCGCGGAGAGAAACTAGCTACTATAAACGGGGAGGGGGGAGGTGCTATATGCACAATGTGGCCAAGGTTCCATCCCGTCCACTTTCTGCATTTTGTATGAGATCAATGCTGCTAAGCGTGCTATTATCTCACTGAAAGTGTGCACGACTTCGATTGACAACTTCAGTACTGGCTTCTGAAGTGTGTCAAGTGCTAAAAGGACACCTATAGCAGAAGATGATCAGAATGTACAGATAGAATTTCAATCAAGTAAGAAAAATTAATTGCCTCAGCTGTTACTCGAAGCGTGGATCTTCGGCTTTCTATGCTGAAGCTCTATCCCTGAGCTACCGAGCGCGCGCAATAGAATTATTCGTGTGTACTCTAAACCTCCAAAGTGATCACAATTCCTTCAACATACCACATTTGCAGTATATTTACTTTGCCAGGAGTACTTTTAACGAGCATCTAGTTGACCACTTATTTGAGTTAAGCATCGCCAAAGAAAGCCGAAGAAACGTGGTTTTAGCCCCAACCGTGGAAATGAATTTTTTGGTCGACCACACTATAATGCGCTGATTACATGTGACATAACCGAATGTTATGGCATCCATAATACTTCGGCGACTCATTATCTTAGGCCCCAGTCACAATGAAAACTAACCGTAAGAATAACGTAAACTTAAAAGCTAGATGCTGTGTATTCTAATGGAACCATTCACAATCAATTACGCAAACATAAAAATAAACATTGAATTAGATGTAAACTTAGAAGTTTGCAAGGTCCAAGCTCTTATTTTATATCTACGTCAAACATAAGCAAGTAGCCAATCAGAGCGATTCTCATCAGTGTTCATTCTGCCATCTGCCATTATATTTTCCATCGCCATGTGTTGACTCGCTAACACACTTTGTGAGGAAGATCATGGATCAAGAACCACTGGAGTATCTATAAAATCGCAGCAGAATAAGTTGTTATTGTAAGTGATGCTTTCTTGTGAGTTTAACATTCTTTAGCCGGGTAGCTAGCTCTTCTTCATTTGATACAACTGCATAACCTCTTTTGGCGGTGATCACTTGCCAGTTGCCAATTAGCTCAGCTATTTAACCCTCTCTTGTAACTGACTGCTGCTTAAGTTTGCATTTGTCGATGTAAATGAAATACATCGCCTTACGTCATGTTAATGCTGAATTTATTGTGAATGGCCCCTTACTCGGTGGCGCGCGCAGCTCCCCAATCGCCCATACTTTTAACACCTTCAAAGCAGCAGTCCAAGATGGTAGAAATGACAGGAACGTATGTGTGCGTGCGTTTTGTTTTCCATTTTTATTTTGAACAACCTTTTTTCTGGCTGACATTTCTGAATAAATGAGCCGTTCTTTCAGGAACTTTTGAGGATAGCTGAATGCATTTTTACATGACAAAAACACCACCTCAATTGCGTTGCTCATTTATTTTGATGTTAATACGTTTATTAGTTTCAATTTTAAAAAATCAACTGCTGACAAATTTTATTAAAAGTGTATAATTTAGAAAAAAATCATATGTTTATTTATAAATCATATTATTGTATAAAAGTAAATCAGCGATGTAGAAGGCTTCTGTAAAAGGTTCATTCTGATAACTTATATAGTTTCTGAGATAATGGGTCATGAATTTAGCAAATTTAACATTGGAGGGATAGGATTGGATTGTGAGGCAGAGGGATTCGGCACCGATCCAGGAATGAAGATATTGTACCGAGGCCTCAAGAGTGGGCATACCCCCGGGAGGGATGAAGTGAGGGGAGATACCGAGCGGCCGAAACCAGGAGTGACGGAACAGCAATGACAGGGTACCTACACTTTCCAGATTTATACGCCCCGGCAGTCGGACAGACAGACCGGGGACCCCGCCCCCAGGGGGCGGTCCTTATATACCGGTAACCAGCCGAAGGCCGAGGAACGGAGAAAGTATACAGAGACCATTCTTTTCCCCTGCCTAGCTGCATCACCCACACTTCTTAACCCTGAAACAAATCAAACGGGGTGAACGATGAAATGATTAATGGAACGAAACGGAAGGTCAGGAAATTCAGGGGATGAGAGAAACCACTCCAGCATTCGTCTGAGGACCCGGAAAAACCCCGAAAAACCCATGGATTAGAGTGTGCGGTCGCCGGGGATCGAACCCGGGACCTCCCGAATGCAGGCCTCAGACGTTACCGCCTGAGTCATCCCTCTCATGAACGGACAGGACGGGATTATATGCGGAGAAGAAAAGGAAAGCATAAACCAGGGATGAACTAAAGGGGTTGCGCGTTGGCCTACCTTTAACGAGAGAAAACTATTATTGACTGATTAACAAGGCCACATTATGGCGCGTTTCAACAACTTCACAGAGGCATTAAGCGGTGGAATCTAAAGCACAGCACATGGACAAAGATATTCTGTTTATAAGCTCATATTCATTAGCATGAAATTTTAACATCCAATCAATAAAGTATGTTTGAAAAACAAGCCACCACTTAATGCAACCTCGTGTTGATGTATTAACTTCCGATTCCATGAATTATGAAAAGCCACATATACGAGAATTCATTAATATGCATTACCTACATTTGCTACGCTTCTAAATGGCATCCATTTGCAGTTATTCTCCACTCTTTGTCCACTGCTATAAAAATTTAAGTAACATATTTTTAATGTTCGATTTTTTCATGAATTTCACGAAGTGCTAAAAGTATACATTGCAGCAATCTGTGGATTTCTTTGCAATCTTCAATACAACTTCAAACACAGACATATTTCACGATATATGTATCACCAGTTTTACGAGAAGACTACATAATTATTATAAAAATAACAAATCTGATTTACATAATTTCATACACGGGTATTAGATCTATGGGTAAAAAATTTTAATCTCCTTTTCATGATACTTCAGACATACGTGAACACTTGATCTAATATTGTACCTCATTTCCACGAACACTAGAACTTAACGATATAGTGTGGTGTATTTCATGTGGCGGCAGGGAATACTCACACAACTATTTTAAAAGAGTGAATCTTAAGAGAAAATCCATTGTTATGGACGTAAACAAAATAAATATAAATAAAATCTGTAATACTCTGTGCCGGCACCTACCGTGACGTGTACTCACAAGATTTTCAGTTTATTAATAAGTAACTCTTATGTTATTACTGTACAGATTATTAACTATAACTATTAAAAAGAAAGAAAATGGAAAAAGGAAAAATAACATTTCTACCTACTAAATCAAAATAAACACTCAACAATCACATTTCTATTGGTAGCCAGTAAAAATGACTAACTGGTAGCCAGCTATTTAACTAAAACCAATAACTTAACTAAACTGTGCGTCGGAAGCAATTTTTATCATTAACTAATTTAACTATTTATAAGACATTTAAAGTTTATTTTTTCTTCATTTTTATGGTTTTTATATTCTAATTAGTTGTGTTTTAATTTGTAATCCCTTCTTTTTACAAATTAAAACTTGCATTGCTATGGATGTAAACAGTGAAATACAACGCATATTGTTAAACTTAAATTTGTTTTTTAAGTTAATCGTAAGATATTGTTTCACAGCCCGCTGCCATGAACCTCAACAGAGACTCGTGGACAAATAATTTCATGTGTTCCAACAGAATGATATTCAATGGTGTAAGACCTCGGCGGCCAATCCACCGATCTGGAAATCTGTGGAGGAAGTGGAGACTTAGTACTGTAACCACATCCTACACCCATAACCAGGCTGAGGATCCGGGAGAATTTAGCAATCAATGTATGTGCAACCTTAGTGCAACCACAGTGTTTGGATTGTATTGTGAAGCGGAAGGGATTCGACACCGATACAAAAATGAGATATTATACCGACGCCCAAAGAGGGGGCGCCCCCGGGATTAAGGGATGAGATGAAGGGAGATACCGGGCGGTCGGAACCAGGAATTATGGCACAGTAATGACAGGGTCCCTACAGTTTCCAGATGTAGACTCCCTAGGGAGGGAGAATGCACCGAAACACCATCGCCGACACTCCCAACCCTGAAACAGACCAAACGGGGTGAAGGATGAATGAAATGATTCATAGAACGAAATGGAGGGACAGGAAATTCGGGGGATGAAAGAATCCTCTCCAACATTCGCATGAAGACGCGGGAAAACTCCCGAAAATACCGATGGTTCAGAGTGGGCGGTCGCTGGGAATTCAACCCGGGACCACCCGAATGCAAACTACAGACATTACCGCCTTAGTTACTACTGTAAACAGTATAGTTTAGTGATGGGGAAAATCAAGCATCGAAATCAAAGACAGAAGCCTCAGACAAACAATACCCCAATGCACCAAGTCACTCCACTCGATGCACAGTAAACTTACATCCACTCTTGTCCCGGATCCTTAGCCTGCCCATAACAATGCATTTCTGATCAAAAGTTCATTGCATTAAAATACTCGTAAAGATGTTTCCTACC
Source organism: Deroplatys truncata (assembly GCA_030765065.1). Taxonomy (NCBI): domain Eukaryota; kingdom Metazoa; phylum Arthropoda; class Insecta; order Mantodea; family Mantidae; genus Deroplatys; species Deroplatys truncata. Next base: position 209,289,169 of record CM060978.1, on the reverse strand, counting down.
ACCACTCGATAAATCCGCACTCATTTTGTGGACACCGTACATAAATGTACCTTTTCATAAAAACTTCAGAAAATAGAGAGGTAATGGTTTTGATTATATACAGAATATGTAAAAAACTGAATCAGGAGTTTTCATTACCTCGTAAACATTAAGCAAACGTTAAGTTTCGAAAAAAATAGATTTTGGCTGTTTTAATATAAATTAAAAAGATGCACAAAATGCAATCAATTTACATAAACATGTTCCAAGTAAAGATAATCTGCAGGATCAAAATTATAAATTTTTGAGAGCTGGTATAAATAAAACGTGAAAAACATTATACAGAAACTGAAATGATATTGAAATAAAAGAACAATACAAAAAAGCCACCTTGTTGATTATTTCCATATAGTACCTACTTAATAAGTTACAAATCGATATCACCCCAAACAATGAAGCTAAAAATAAACTTTTTTTCAATATACCTAAAATGTGCTTGTTTCCTTTTGAAAACTGTATAATAAGGTGCTTCATTTAAATGAAACAGCTGACTGCATACCTACCACACCAGTTGCTGACATCCCGCTTTGCCATAGTAATCGTGCATAAATTGTAAGATTAATTTTTGCTTCACTGGTTCATAATTTTTCTGTTTCTCTAGTTTACCAGAAGAGCGAGGATATATTAAATTACGAATGAATGCATGAATTAACTAATTACCTACTGCAAGCGACAAAACCTGTACGTAGTTAGCTAATTGTCCTCACCTGTACGCTTATGTAACAATAAATAAACGCAGGTTAATAAACAGACAATAATATAGTTCAGACACCTTTACGAGAGGATTTTCAGATCGGCGGCTCTAAACATCACATTTTCTAGCTATAGTTGAAATTCGTAGATTCTTTTCAAAACCTGAAATTCATTTGCATTGCATGTTTTTCTTCAGTGTTCTCCGTTTGATCTATGTCGTCACGTCGTCCTGCGTCATGGCGCTGTGGTCTAGAGCGTGGTGTTCTGGATACCGGCCACGGAATGAGCCCGGGTTTGGGGGTGCGGATTTTAAGTCGCGGGTATAGGACCGGTGTCAAACGAGGAGCTGCGATAGGCAGCGATCCCGGCAACGGAGGCCAACATTCTGGCTGGTGGGGGGTTACGTGTTGCTGGTTATATCACCTCCCCGTATCGGTTGGATGATCGACCACCTCTGCCCTGCGTACGTGGACGCGAGGCCGGCAGTCGGGTTGGGAGATCTAAGTCATTCATGGACTGTTTATTATTATTATTGTTATTATTATATTATTTTGATAGATTTGTACAGGCGTTTTTATTGTAAAAGTGGCTTGAAGACTCGTTGAAATTTCATCTGCTTACTTGACAATCTTGAGCTTGCGCAAGCAAAACTAAACGTGTGTACGAACAAGTCTGTGCAAATCGCGAGTGAGCTCTCCGTAGTGTTGAAAAATACGTATGCGCTTGTTCAGTTAATTACGTGAATGGCGAACTGCGAAAGGGGAGTTGTGAATTTACTAGAAGAGTAAGCTTACCGAAGTCAGTCTTATCTCTGGCCTATCAATTTCGACGAATATCGTGATAAGGCAAGAAGGACCGCAGCTTATAATAATCTGGGAAAAATGTGTTATTTTAATTAGCCAGTCTTTGCACAGTCTAAGTTTTTTTTCTACTACAGCAAAGGCAGCCAAAGCAAACGCATTGTCACCTGAGCTCGACATGTTCCAAGTACAAACTGGTGCTGTTCAAGCATACTTGTATCGCGCGGTGACGAGTTCATTTTGCGTGCATATGGAACATGCATGCTTGACAGATGCAGTCGCGTGTGTAGTCGCCTTTAGTCTTAGAAATGCATTCTTAGGAACTAAAAATTTTAATACTTAATTTTTGTGAATTATGCAGCAAAACCACTCACCAAAGACGAATATTCAGGTACTCACCTGGAACAAAAAGAAAATAAGTTAAGTTACTGTTTCTGCGAAGTATTATCGTAAATTCATTATTTTAAAGCCACCAGTGTCACGGTTACTGTACCTGAACATGTATACAGTTTGTAACTTAAATAAGGTTCCAACATCAAACCGCTGAAACTAGGTGACATTCTGAGTACTTTTTGTTGATAACATTATTTAAACGTTATATTGCATTAATAAAATCGCACATCTTCGGATTGTGTAGTAAAAAGGCAACAGTAACTTCTAGCTTGCTAACTTGTTTTCCTTTCCCTTCGATCTCCACCTGACCTAAGCAAACACGCTTATCAAGTCTCATACCTGGGAGAGTTGGTGTACTGTGAATTTCGCACGCAGAGAATGCGGCGACCAATACACTAATACTACATATCATCCAAAAACATCAAAGATATGTTTTGTTCAATTTGTTAAAAACCACTCAGAATGGAAGGACATTTTATATAACATAAATTAATTGGAATTTGTCTTCTAATGTCACTGAAAAAGGGGAACCTTATTTCAAATACAACTCCATACCTTCAAATAATGACTAACAAAATAATAGAACATACAATTGTGGGATTTCAGTTGGTGTCAGCAAGGATTATAAAGTTGAAGATTCACTAAAGAAAAATATAATACATATAGAATAATTATTTAGAGATCATTTAATGGATTAAGGAACGAGGAATATTTTAATAAGGTCTGTTTTGCGACAAAATAAAACTAAACATATTTTGAAAAAACTGACTTTTCATTAAATTCCTGTATTTGAGAGGAATGAAATTGTCCAAATTAATTTTAAATATATTTCCAGTTTATTTGAGATTAATATTTAACCTTTACTCACTAATTTTATATAGTTAAATATAATTTATTTGATTTGGAGCAACTTCATAACATTTCATTATTTTGCATAACTTTACTGTTTGAGTTTCCTGGTGCACTTGTTCGTTTAAAAAACTTGCTGTATAAACCTGTGGTTTAGTATCAACTGTTTTGCACATACTGGGGGTATTTTTTGCATAATCCCAGTATCTATTTCTCCCTATCTAGAGGCTTGTTATTAAGCTTCCAGTTTAGCTATCTGCAATTATTACCTTCTCTACCGAAGCAAGGTACTGTTGGAAGATAGAGGAAGTATTATTTCACTCAAAGATTCAACAACGAAATTTCATTTATTTGTGTATTTCTTATGGAACGGATCAGCACAAGTACACTATGTGATCTAAAGTATCCGGACATCCCCACAAACATACGTTTTTCATCTTAGGTGCATTGTGTTGCCACCTACTGCCTGGTACTCATTATCCACGACCTCAGTAGTCATTAGACATCGTGAAACAGCAGAATAGGACGCTCCGTGGAACTCACAGACTTTGAACGTGGTCAGGTGATTGGGTGTCACTTGTATCAGAAGTCTGTACGCGAGATTTCCACACTCCTAAACATCCCTAAGTTCACTATTTCTGATGTGATAGTGAAGTGGAAAGCGTACAGGCCGACCTCGTCCGTTGACTGACAGAGACCACCGACATTTGAAGAGGGTCGTAAAGAGTAATACGCAGACATCTATCCAGGAATTACACAGGAATTCCAACTGCATTAGAATCCACTCCAAGTACTATTTCAGTTAGGCGGGTGGTGAGAAACCTTAGATTCCATGGTCGAGCGGCTGCTCATAAGCCACACATCACGCAGGAAAATGCCAAACGATGCCTCGCTTGGTGTAAGGAGCGTCAACATTACACGATTGAACAGTAGCAAAACGTTGTGTGGAGTGAGGAGTCACGGTACACAATGTGGCGATCCGATGGCAGGGTGTGGGTATGGCGAATGCCCTGTGAACGTCATCTGCCAGCCTGTGTAGTGCCAACAGTGAGGTGGTGGTGTTATGGTGTGGTCGTGTTTTTCCTAGAGAGGGCTTGCTCCCCTTGTTGTTTTGCGTGGCACGATCACAGCGCAGACCTCCATTGATATTTTAGGCACCTTCTTGCTTCCCACTGTTGAAGAGCAATTCGGGGATGGCGATTGCATCTTTCAACACGATCGAGCACCTGTTCTAAATGCACGGGCTGTGGCGGAGTGGTTACACGACAATAACATCCCTGTAATGGACTGGCCTGCACGGAATCCTGATTTGAATCCTATAGAACACCTTTGGGCTGTTTTAGAACGCCGACTTCGTGCCAGGCCTCACCGACCTACATCGATACCTCTCCTCAGTTCCGCACTCCGTGAAGATTGGGCTGCCATTCCCCAACTAACCTTCCAGCACCTGATTGAAAGTATGTCTGCGAGAGTGAACGCTGTCATCAAGGCTAAGGGTGGGCCAACACCATATTGACTTCCAACATTACCGATGGAGGGCGCCACGAACTTGTACGTAATTTCCAGCAGGTGTCCGGATACTTTTGATCACGTAGTGTATGTGCTATACAGATCCGGAAGTAAATACAGTAAATACTAATGAGATAGATATAAATAAGAACGGAGATCAGTCACATGACTCCCCTCTGGCATTAAACAGTATTAGATAAAAGGTAACAGGTCATTTTCGCACTAAGTGTCTATCTTCTTGTTCCGAGACACTGAAGAGAGCAGCGAGTCCTGTGGGAAACGACTTATGATCCGAAGAACTCTAGCACTTCTTGTACCTAATGATTTCATTTTGTGCTCCCCTGAACCCTAGGGGAAAAAAACAACTAGCAGTTTTAGAAAACGACGCGTGCGTTTATGTCTGTGAGAACGATGTGTCTGGTGTCGTAAAGAGCATGGCTCAAACACTAAAATTGGATAAAGAGCACAATTCACAGTTTATGCATATCTCTCCACAAAACTTTTCGACATCTTTTTCAGAAAGATTCAACTGTTATTAAAATAGCTATAATATTTCAGAGTTTTGCATTGCTAATGAAACGCATAGGTTGAAGTTTCTGTAAACAGCTGTGAAGGATATTTTATTCTCACTGTATTTTAAAGAAATGTTAAGCTATAAATAAAGAAGAAAACAAACTGGACATAAACCTTACTACAGAATTTTTGTTACATGCTTTACTTTTCGCAGCAATAACCGATTCCGAAGCAATCATTGTTGATATTTCTCACATGTGTAAGCTGCTTTGCTCACCATATTTGAACATTGAAATTTCGGTGATTCTCCTTTTTCAAGAACCAGTTTACACTAAAATAAAAAAATCGGATGTGATACACTCACATGAATGACTTTCTCTACCCTCTGCCTTTATTACGGAGTATACAAAAACTATTATTACTAAAGCTTATTAGTTTCCCTACTACGTATAGTAAGTAGGGGAAGTATTGTATTCCACCCAAAAATTCGATACCGAGATTTCACAGGAAATACATGTTTTGAGACCCCTGAATCCAAAAAAAGCCTTTTTGGAAACATGTCCGTGTGTGTGGTATTGGTATTCAGGTTCAGTATCTTCCAGAGATGCGACACGAAGGTTTTCAAGAAAATCCCCCCACCCCAGATTACCCTTTAAATGGAAGATTTTTCGAAAATTTTAATTTTCTCAAAAATGGCTATAACGATTTTGATTAAAATATCATATGTTTAAGATGTTTTCATGACAAATTTTTTGTTGAGTGTACCATTTTCGAGATTTTGCTTGTTATTTCCTTAAATTTTTCAATACTTATTTTCTCAAATGGGAATTCGTTATTCATTTTTTTGTCTTGAATATGCAAAGAGTATTAATCTGTGGCAAAGGGAATGGTGCTGCACCTAGCAACCAGCTATTAAGAGATATGTATGTGCTTAAAGGCTACTGTATTTCTATATTGCCCTTGTAAATATATATTCCCCTTACATCTACAAGAAACTTAGCAATAAGATAGAGTCTGCAAATGTTTATCTCGATTAACATGAAGTAGATGGAGAATAAGCGTATGTAAAAATAGTTTGTACAAGAGTAGAGAAAGTTTTTTCTATGTGCTGCTTTTAATCCAAATAAACCTTTGCAAAAACGCCTACACGAAACATTTTGTAATAAATACAAAGAGAACGATAGTCAAATGTTTCAGAACTGGATGCTAAATGCTTGGCCTTAAAATTCCATGCTATTTCCATGCAATCGCAAGAAACCACTAAAATCCATTGCAATTTAAAAGAATGACAGTATTTAACAATTCGAATCTTTAATAACGCATATCTCCGAATGGTTTATGCCACAAAAAAGTAATTTAAATAAATTGTGTTTTTTAAAGCGATCTACATTTTTTGTGTGGTACGTTTTCGTCTATCGCTTAACGTTTACAAGCTGTACAAGATTTTTTCCGAATGAAGAGCACTTCCTTGGGTATTTCCAGAAAATTCAATATATATTTCATGTAAATATGTTTCATATACGGAATTTCAATCAAAATCGTTACAGCGATTGTTTATAATATCAAAATTTTCGAGAAATGTTCCATATAAAGGGTAGTTGCGGTGGGGAGATTTTCTTGAAAATCTGGTGTCGCATCCTTGGAAGATACTAAACTCAAATGGCAAGTTTGGTATTTCTCCGGATTTTTGTTTTTGACTTATGCTGTTCACAGTCAGACCATGTTTTCAAAAATGCTTTATTTGGATTCAGGGCGCCTCAAAACATGTGATGAAAAATATCGATATCGAATTTTTTGGTGGAATGCAATATTTCTCCTACTTACTAAGGGTAGTAGAGAAAGTAAAAAAATCGATTTGTGATTTAAACATCTGGCATTAATCCAATTGTCTACTTTACCTAATTTTAAATTATTTACGGACAAACTATTTATTGTGATTAACCTAAAGTGGATATATGTATAAACATTTTATAAACAGCTTCATGTATAAGAGATACCTATAAAATGGTAATGGCTAGAGACTAATGCGGACACTATTTGTCATATTTTTTGTTTGGAGTCGAAATTTCTGGAAAAAAGATTGTTTTTAAACAATTTACCACTTTTCTATCGTACATTTTATACTAAAACATTAGTTTAAACTTATACATGGTGCTTTTCTGAGGAGGCTGCTAGGTTTCATAAAAATGCAATAATATAAAATATCATTGCCGAATATTAAAGAAAGAATTCACATACACATCTGTGACATTTTTAAAATCTAAAATACCAGTTCGATTCATTTGAAATTTTAGTACAGTAATCAGGGTTTAATGTATAATATGTAGAGAAAATTTCATCCATATTTTAAAAGTATTGTCAAAAGTAATTAATTGCGAATTTGGCTGTATTTTTATTTTTATAGAATGTATACAAAATTCATAAATGTATTTTTATAAAATAAAATTATATACTCATTCCTTTTAACTCGTAAGACATAGTGAAAAGATTAAGTGTAATATATAGAAGTTGTTGCAAATATACAATTTCACTAAAATAAGTTCAATACCTCGGAACTAGTTTCGAGGAATCACTTCCTCATCGTCAGCTGATTGCAACTAGATGGCTTTCCTCTGATGGATACAGATGTCTCTTTGGCCCTCTAGTGGTGGTTCAAGTTTAGTGATCAAATTTTTGTCCATATGGATGTCGAAATTCATTAACCTTGGACGAAATTTCCAAAGAAATATTTTATCTCAAATGTTTAATTCCGTAGGTTTTGTGCCTGCTTGATAAGTGATACTGTGTCCTCAATTTCATGTCCCTGTATCCAAAAATGTGCTGCAACTGATGATTTTTCTTCTTCCCTGGATTTTATGTTTCGAAAATGTTCCTTAAGCCTCGTTTCTACGTTACGCCTAGTTTGACCAATATAGATTTGTTCACAACCTTGCAATCTATTCTATAAATCCCGGATTTTTTATGAGCTGGCATTTTTCTTTTTGGTTGGCATTTATGAGGAATTTTATGCTGAATTTATTTTCGGGGATGAGTGCCACATTGCTATCATCGAAAATTTTCTTGAATTTGTTATGTGCCCATAGGTGAAATGTGACTTTTTTGTATGTCTTTGTGACTTTTACTAGTTCTGATGTATTGAACCTATTTTAGTGAAATTGTATATTTGCAACCAATTCTATATATGAAATTATATAATTTATATACACTGTATATTCACATGGTAAAATGTGTCACGTGGCAACTTGCTAAAGTAAGCAGCTCCATTTTTTCCCTTTAAGTCAATAAATGGTTTTGTTCTTCTTGCTATTTTTACTGTTTTGAAAAATTGTTCAAGAGTATACAGTTATTTTTTGAAAAAATAATATATTTTAATTAAACTCTTTAATAGTATATGAATAAATTGCAGAAATACATTTTAGTGGCCCTGCTAGTTGCGTGAAAATAAACGTCAAATATGAGACTTCAAATTTTTGCTTTTTTATTCTGTTATGTATAAGGATATTTACAAAATGTCATTGATTTATATCAAAACGTACATGGTGTAAAACAATTTGAACGAGAATTTGTCGATGAATGAAAACCCGAGAAAAAATAATTTAAAAAATATAACGTTAAAATAACACTGTTTCTGACGTTGTGTGATTTAAAAAGCATTTAGTGCATACACAGACCCTGTATCGTCTTTTTTCTGCTCCTTTGCAGCTAATTTGGTATATGCAGGTTTCTGGGCCTTTCTTGAATGGTTCATTCACTTTAATATAGGCAAAACGTTGTTTTTACTAAACTTTTATAGAAAGCGAAGCTTACAGGCAGACATTTAAATGGCTAAATGGCATGCTTTAAAAGGTCGTACAACTATAAGAGCTACATAGAATTGAAGTAGAAGGTTTTTAGTGTTTAAATAACACTAAATAAATATTTATAATTGTTGGCATTTTTCACCTTTTATAGAGACCAATGAGCGCATGCTTTATTAACCAGTAGTGAGGAGAAATACTACTTTAATTGCGCAGTTGCCAGAAACCACGTGATATTGTTGACGCAGCAATTCAGCTTATTTTATACACGGTGTAGTACACTTTATACACATTCTGGCAGTTCTCAGTGTGAGACTCTGATTTCCACTAGGGGAACCAAATACAGGACTTCTGGTTCACGTACGTAATCAAGTACACAAGCTTATTCGCCTGGTGGTGATATCCCCATTCACTGAGCGCAACTTTTAATTTGTACGAGCACGTTACTACTTAATTTTCCCTAGACCACGAGCCCGATGCATGCTCACAGAATTTAAAACACATGAGGGGGGGGGGGGGAATAATTACGGTATTGGAATCAGAGGCTCTGAGTAAACAAGGGACGTAAACAGAGAAACAAAAAAGAGGCGTTTAATAAAACGCTTCCTCATTAGCAGTATCGCGAAGAGTGAAGATAATGACGAGTTTCCTCTACCAAAACATCGATCCCAAGGTAAATAAATCCTAATTACGGCCTGTATTACGATCTCCGGTTAAAAGTCATGGTTTGTAACCTATCAGTTATCGCTACCTGAAGGTTAGATGCATTGCCGCGTATTACAAACGCATATCAACCGATGGTTAGTAACCCTAAGATTTATGATGCTGGGCGAGAAGTTGGCAACACCAAAGAGATATGTATTTCTCCTTGGCAATAGTTTTCTGAGTGATTTCACTGTTTATACAACGCTATCTCGTGGTAACCTGCAACATTATAGCGTCATTATTGGTCATTAGTAACAAGGCGAGCGGACAGACTATTATAGATTGTGAACGGTTTTGGAGATTTTTTTTAGAGAATCTTGACATGAACATAACCTAAAATGTAATTTATATACATGTCATTGAGCATACAAGATGCGGTTCTAGTACGTTATTGGATTACTGAGCTACAATAGGATACCGTAAACAATAGTTATAATTACCTTTTTATTAGCTTTTCCGTTCGCGAAAGCTATTATATTTATAGAAAAGCAACATCGATGGTTCTAATGTTGATTCGGATTTACACATGTTGCCTGACATTTAAGTTCAACACAATATTCTTAAGTTTGTTGCATCTTTCTAATACCGTTCCTTGGTTATTCTATTTGGAAAACTATGCCACACTTCAAAGTTTCGTTAAAAATAGTGTTAAGAGTTTTGACGTAAAAGTTTTACGAATATCACTTTAATAACCGAAAACCATAGTCTTTTGATGCAAACATTTCATGAATATCACTTAAAACTAACGTAGAAAGCCATTCGACAATTTTAAAAACCAACCTAAATATAAACTAACACGCAAAATACGTTTACCTTTGCCCACACTGCTTGTCATTTAACCTAAAATGTTTGGCCTTTCAAAAACAATCCAAGCACAATGGTTAGTTCCTTACGCCCTGACAGTAATATTTAAGACTGGGTGTTGGAGTGAACTATTCTAATGTATAGATAACATTTCCAAAAACTTGAAAATATATTCTGAATCACTCTCAATAATCAATCTCTGCCGGTGGTACGCCATGTTTCATTCGGAAATACGAGTTAACTCCAAGGTATCATCTTTATCCACCACTTGAGGTGGTGGTTAGTTTACCTCCAAAAATAACTCCCGGGTAGCCCTTAACCAAAGATTGTAATACAGTCGCAGTACGTAACTCTCAGGTAAATCTTACCCCAAACCTTAACCGGAGATCGTAATACAGGCCGTTAATCGACTTCGTACATAGCAGGCAAAAGTTGGAAAGTTGTGCTGCAGAGTGTTGCAATTCCAATACTGTAATTACGACAAACAAATAAATAAGTAAATAAATATCCAAGTGTAAAATGTTCATAAAAATGTAAAACTAAAAGAGAGCAGTAATCGTGTAACATCAATGGGCAACGTGACACTATCTGACACAAAGTGTAAAGCAAACTCATAATTAGAAATAAAAGTATAAACACTAAAAGGTCTAAATCTACAGCACCATAATAATTAAAACTAATCACGAGAGATTAACGCTGTTCCCTTTAAAAGGTCTAGCTTTATATACACTACTTATTGATTGGAGCTTTTTACATTTAGACATTATAAAATAATCCCTTCTTCACTCCTTACATGCTAGAGCTTTTTCTGTTTCTTGCATTTTCTATTTATTTTACGTCGCTTTAACTACGTGGTCATATCGCAACGGATCTGTTAGGAGATACTCGTGAATCAGTATGTGGCGGACAGTTAACCTTCTAGGTCTCAATCCCTTTACCATACCGTCTTGCTTCGTCCCGTGTCCGCAGATGTCTTAGTGCTAGGCAACTATACATCTGCTTCTATACGTAATGGGCAGATGGTATGAGAGTGCTGTCCAATTTACTTGCTTTCATTATCTGTGGATATATGGCAGGACATTCGCTATTACTATATATTTTGATTTTTACTATTGTTTTAGACCTAAGGTGGACCCATTATTTAGCGACTGAGGGAAACCACGAAAAGAAAAACAGATTAGTCAGCCCACTGGATCTGAACTGGGGGCCTCCCGAATCGGGCCACAGACGTTACCGCCTGAGCCATCCCCCTCGGTAAGAGCTTTTTGTTTAGTCGGTAGAGGTAGAGGAGGATTTTCCACTGAAAACTCGATATCAAAATTTCACTGGAAATACAAATTTTGAAGTTACCTAAATCCAAAAAGCATTTTCAGAAAAAGGTCCTTCTGTGTGCGTGCGCGTCTAAACAGCATAACTCAAAAGCGAAATGTCGGATAAACACCAAAGTTGGTATATGAGTTCAGCATCTTTCAAGGATACGATATGAGGACTTTCTCAAAAACGGATTTATTTTTATCAAAATGTTATGTTAAATACATTGAGAGGAAAATAAAAATATATATTTTGACATTTTCTGTGAACAGTGTGTGAAGCTCCTTTTATTTGTTTGAATTCTATGTGATATTAAATTACAATATCCCTTAAAATATGTCTAATTAATACACGAAAAAAGTACATATCATTAAAATACACAATTTGTTCCCAATAAACTTTTTTAGCTAACTGTTCTCGAAATACTTCATTTTGAAATACTCCATACCAAGCGGCATCTAATATGCTTGAAAGTCTGCGATTCCTGCTTTACCCCAACCCCATTCTTTCTTTTTTCGGCCCAATAGCTTGTTGCCACGAATAAATACTTGAATATTGCTTCTGCATGTTGTAACTAAGCAAGTTTTGCTTAATTTGAAATCATTTCTAAAACAAAATATAAGGTACGGTAACGTGGATACAGGAATCAATTTTATATTATGCTACAGTATAAAAACCGATATACAGGTGGCTATAAAATTTCAATCAATTTCCAAGTTAAAGTTGAAATTTGGTTTTGTTATAGACTGATATACTATATATTGACTATTGAAGAACGAGTGGCTGTGAATAAATCCTGTTATAATAGCAAAAACGGCTCCTATTGATAGTACATAATGAAAATGGGCTACTACATAGTAAGTATCATGAAGAATAATGTCAATAGCTGAATTAGCTAAAATTACCCCTGTAAGTCGGTATTCGATTGCGCCGTTTAACGTATGCACAAGTGCAAGTGGAGTTTAGACGTAAATTCCACAAACCGGCGTCAACGCGAGCAAATATCCGACTCCTGGTCAATAAATTTCAGAGGACAGGCAATGTAGGCGATGAGCTACGTCCCGGTCGATCCGCCATACCCGAGGATACTGTGGCAGGATACGCGAAGCCATCGAAAGGAGTCCTCAAGCATCGACTCGTCGTCTACGTATCGACCTAGAGCAACCGTGTTGAAAATTTTGAGGTTTACATTGAAAAAACGCGCTTATCACATCCAGGTGTTACACAAGTTAGACGAGGAAGATTACGTAGCTAGAAGGGGAGTATGTTATGATCAAGCAGCGGAGTTTTTAGTAAGTAAGCAGAGCAATCCGCGCGGAGCATATGACGTCAGGTATTGTAACGGACACTGTCCTCAACTCAACAGACGGTTTCGTTGCGACTGCTCCATTTATTCGATACTATATAGACCAGTGGAGAACTACGAAGGGTTGGCCACTTAAGCTCGGACGATTTTGCTTGTGTTTTTTCATGGCGAGATTCCCTTTCACCATCACCTATTGTGTTCAATGTGATTTCCACGGACTTTAACTATGGCTCTGCAGCGCAATTTCCATTGAAGAGAGCTGCGTCTAAGAACAGGAAGGGAGATGTTAGCCCACTCCTCCTGGCAAGCTCTCCAGAATCCTTCAACTGTGGTGGGACGCCAAAAAGCAAGGCGCTGTTTCAGGCAGACCAAATCTGCAAAAATCCATTGGCGGGGTATCTGGTGACTTCACAGGGATCCTTTTAAATGGTATCATATTGACACCCGTTTCCATAGCTTTTCAGTGGTAGTAATGCTAAGAAGACCAAAAAGTGTGACTGGATGCTTAATCTTTGTGGCTACAAACATTTGGAGCATCCTCACCATACAAACGAGGAATCTCTTCATCAAAAATTAGGTCCATAACATTCCTTTGATAGTAGGCTGCAGTAAGTTTTACATTGTTAGCAACTCTGTGAATGCGAGTTTCCCCCGAGAGCAATAACCTGCAACCACCAGAGTCCCTTGGAAAACTTTTCCTTGTTCTCCCGAATAAAGTTGGAGTGCCCCTTTTGGCCCACTTGATGGTAATAAGTGGCTCAAGGTTTTTGTGTCACCTAAGATAAACCCATGCTTCATCTAAAGAAAGCACCCATTGCCTCTTTTCACCTGCCAGGTAGTGTTCATAGTTTTCTTGCATTTGTGAAGCATTCTCTGATATGCCACTCTTTCAAGGCGTGTCCATGTGCTTTATGGCGCCGCTCTATACCCAAATTGCTGTGTATTATCCGATACACGGTCCCTTTGAATATTCCAATGCGGCTGGAAATGCTTCTTTAGGTTGATGGGTTTTCTTGAGCCACTGTTGCACTCACCTTGGCTACCAGTGCTTTTGGTCGCGTTGGTTGTGGTCTTTTTCTTAATAGTTTTTTGCACTCTGAGCCTCAGATGGGAATCCATTTTTATGCAGCTGTGTTATACGCCCCACACAGGACTTATTTAGATAACTTTTTTTTTGCGCCTTTCCACTATCAGTGAATGGCTGTAACCGGCATCGGAAAGGCCAACAATGTACCCCTGCCACAAATCCACGATTGTTGAAGCCACTACGAGGATACTTTGCCTTAGACTGGTCCAGCAGACAGTTGGCACTCGCAGTGAGCTGATGCCACAGAGTGGGAGGGTGATTCAAAGTCGTATAGCTTTATGTCTAAAGTAAAGAAGAGTTTATACATAAAAAACATCATCCCAATAAGCATGGTTTGTAGCGGAATTTGGCATGGAACACATCAGCGAAAATGGTGAAACCATCAGATGTAACATTAGAACTCAAAGGACATTTAGAACACGTTAAACAACCTGTTATTCGATGAAACACAAGGAATATATGACATTATTAGAAAGAAACAACGAGGAAAGTGGACTTTCAGTCTCCTCGGCTCCAAACTATGGATGAGATCTTTTCGAGGATCTGTGTCATATGCTAATAAGAGGGATATTGCTTTTAAAATACTGCACAACTTTCGATGTAAAATAAAAGATGATGTAACTTAGATTTCTGTATATTAACGTCTTAATTTAATCATGTAACTTTATTACACATTGCCAATAGCTACGCATACATCCCCCCTTCTGATACTCCTTAATTCTGTTCTACCTGCTATCAAAGTAGGATGCATTGCCTTCAAGTTGCTACATACTCTTATCTGTTTACAGAGAACACCGCAAGCTCACAGGCGCTTCCACCTTCTCTCGCCACCAACCCTGTGTTCCTAACCTGATGATTTTCTTAATAAAACCTCTGCCTGGTTATGATTTAATGCACGCTGTGAACAATGATAACTTATTCGAACATATACTTTTAGTAACGAGACCACATTCCACACTTGCGGTAAAGTGAATAAACACAATTGTGGCATATGGGATAACGAACCACCAAACACCGCCTATGAATGTGTGACTTGGGTTTACCAAATCCACTGTTTACAATCCTTTCTTGTTCGCATAAGGTAGCATTACAGGCAACACATACCTAGACATGCGTCGAAGTTCCTGGAACCACAGCTTAGACGGATGGCACTATCGGCATTCTTTCAACAAGATGGTGCACCCCCGCATTTTACATTACCTGTTAAAGCGTACCTCAACTAGTGTTTTCCTAACATTGGATCGGCAGGGGCTAACTACGAGTATGGCCATCACGTTCATCTGACCGAATGCCGTTAGACGTTTTCGCCTGGGGTTTATCAAGGAGAGTGCAAAACGAAAGTAGGAGATCCATAGGACCTCAGGAATCGTATTCGAGCAGTATGTGCAGCAATTACAGGCGAAATGCTGACGAATGTCTTTAGGGCTACACGTGAAAGATGGGGACAATGCTATGAAATGAATGGTGGAAATGTTGAATTACGATGAATTTCATAAGTATCTACCATCACGATAACCCCATATCAGTTTCATGTCCACGAGTCTATTATTTCTACAAAATGTATCCACACTTTATAGCTACCTCTATTTGCATTTGTTTTAAAATAGAAAGTCGTATAAATGCATTATATGAGTTTTTTTTACATAGGATATGTCCAAAACCTATTTTCATCCAAGCCGATAAAAGCATACAATAACATTCATTTCTTCATCAGATATTATAATGATCTAGAATTACGTGAAATGAATCTGTCACTCCATGAGACAATAATTAAACTACGACCTTTTCTTATCCTGACATTTTCGTCTGTTTTAGTGTGCTCCTAGTCAAAAGTTTGGTTATCTTCCTGTATAAATCGTTCGAAAGATACACATGCTGTAGACAATTGACTGCTGTTCCTGCACATAAGTTAATGGATCCAAGAAGAGACTGTTTTCCGGTTGGTAACGGAGCTGCGCGCTTTGAACTGTGCCCCGTTAAGGGGCTACAAATACACAAAGTTTAAAGAGGGTTTAGCATGCGTAACATCTGCATCACTTGCACAGACTTTTAATTTAACACTTCAGTGAGGTGAGCGGGACGGAACGTAATTCCTCGCAGTCTCCGTAATCCATTGGTCTCCCAAAGCTATTTCTAAGAATCTGTATACAGAAGTGGAATTCCCTATCTTGTGGTCTAGCTCAAAGGTGTTCTTATTGAAACAAAATTCATTCAAATGGAAGGTAAAATATTTTTCAAAATCTACTCTAAGTACCTAAGTTAAGCAGAGCCTAAATGCTCTATCCCATCAGTTTCCAGTTTCATATCCTATCATCTCAGAAACTAATATCAGACTAAAATGTTTACATCGCCATGCATGCCAAGTTCCCTGATCTCATTTTATGCAATTATGTGGTTTATTAAGGAAGAAAGAACTCTTTTTTCTTAATTAGACAAAATTTTACATTTTCTCAGCAATTAATTTTTAAAACGTAACCAACAAACTTATTAACATAAAAGTACATCCGTAACAGAATTGAGGTCTTGTTTTTATCATATCAACATTTAATTTTGCTACCTTCAATAGTTCCTAAGCAAACGGGTCACAGAAGATGGCATTCAGAGAAAACAATGTTCAAAGTAAAAATGTAGAAAAAACCTCAAACATATTCACAAAACAAAAATCACATTAATACCACATGCGGATGCTGCCATATTTTCAAGTGGTATATCAATCCGTAGAGCAAGAATTCCCCTAAAGGATGAGTTAAATGTATCTCTTTACTGCAAAGACTACAGTTTATGTTTTTTTCCGCGAAGTGATGCAGAATTTTGAGTACAAAATGGCATATGCATTACAAGTTTTAAATGTATTTAAAATATAGATATTGTGTCTTATTTGATAAAATATATAACAAATCAAAACAAATTACACTCACATCACTTTCTCTACTCTTGTACAAACTATTTATACAAACTCTTATTCTCCATCTATTTCATATTAATCGAGATAAACATTTGTAGAAACATCTTTTGACATGCAAAGAGAATTACATTCTACACATAGCGACCAGTTCTACAAATATATAACTATCGCTTAAGGGCTACTATGTTCCCCTTGTTTTGTATTTGCAAGGCAATATAGAAATACACTAGCTTTAAGCATAGACATATATTTTAATAGCTGGTTGCTATATGCAGCACCATTAATACTCTTTGCATATCCAAGACAAAAAAATTAATAACGAATTCCCAGTTGAGAAAAAGTATAAGTATTGGAAAATTTAAGGGAATAACAAGCAATATCTCGAAAATGGTTCACTCAACAACAAAAACGTATACGACATAAATTGTGTATTTTAACGCGATCTACATTTTTTGTGTAGTAAAATTTTGTGTATCTCTTATGGTTTACCAGTTATGCAAAAGTCGTTCACAATGAAGAATACTTTTGGAGACATTCCCAGAAAATTCAAGATATACATTTTATTTGTCATGAAAATATCTTAAACATATGATATTTTAATCAAAATCGTTAGAGCCAGTTTTGAGAAAATTAAAATTTTCGAAAAATGTTCCATGTAAAGAGTAATCTGGGGTGGAGGGATTTTCTTGAAAACCTTCGTGTCGCATCTCTGGAAGATACTGAACCTAAATACCAAGCTTGGTGTTTATCCAACAGTTCGTTTCTAAGTTATGCTGTTCACAGACAGACACGCAGACACACACACACGGACATGTTTCCAAAACTGATTTATTTTGGATTCAAGGGGTCTCAAAACATGTATTTCTGGTGAAATCTCTGTATCGAATTTTTGGGTGGAATACAATACTTCCCCTACTTATCTACTATACGTGGTAGATAAAGTAATATAATCTTAGATCACCCTACACAGATAAAATTCCAGTCCTCCTCGGGATTTCGACTTGGAATAGCTTTACGAGATAGGCATGAGCGTTAATGCAAATATCAGTTTTATTGGTAACTGAATGATTTAAGTGTCCCCCTGTAATTCGTTAAGTATCGGTTTCAAACCCCCATTGTCTGCGAGAGCTTTTTTTCTCGTTCTTTTTCTTGAGTAACATTACAGTTTGTTGTTTGGGTACACTAGGACCAATGTGACATCCATTAAAATCAACTGAAACTGTATAACATCTAATTTTGAAAGCTCTTCTTCAAATAAAATAAAGAGAAAAACAGTGGGTGGGTGGGCCTCTATACCACATCCCTCGATTTTAACCACGTTGAATTTCATTTGAGGTCATTCCTTTGTAAATTAATATTCTCTCATTGTTAGAAGGTCCTGTGCCGTGGGGTAGTGAATTGGAGAGTGGTGTTCCGGATCCCAGCCACGGAATAAGCACGGGTTCGAGCCCACCCATATATAGCACCGGTGTCTTCTCAGCATCGTCATGCATTTGAGGCGTTTACAATAGGTAGTAGTCCAGTTGGGGAAGCCCTTACTGACCACATTATCTCTCCATATGGGCTGGATGATTCTTCACCTCTACATGAGCCATGCTAGCGTCTAGTTCACCAGATTGCGGGTTCAAACACGGAGGAGGGCAATTTTTTTTCGGGCGTAAAAATCCTTAGCATGGCTTCCTTCGGAAGGAAAGTAATGCCGGTGGTCCCGTGTCGTAGATTTACGGCACGTAAAAGAACCTGAGGCCTGATAAAGAGGTCTCTGATAAAAATTACCGGTCTTTCACGCCCAATATAGAATGGGACGCTAAGGACCACAGCAGTTAAAGAGCGTCCATAAATAAAATTGAACTCAACCTCTACATATGATCGGGAGCCGGGCTGGTAGACCTAGATCCAAAAGAACTGTCGTGTTACCGGTACTCCGCAGTACCCGTTTTCACAAAATTATGAGATTACTCAAAATTTTAGTTGGCTTTAATGGCAGCTCTTATATTTTAATTTTAGAAAACTGCGAAAGGGATGTACAAGCATACTTGGCATTACCAAGAGTGCCCCTTGAGACAAAGGTACCTAATTATGACAATACACCTAAATAGAAAAAGCACTTATGTACTACAACCAAGCTATAGACCGTTACAAATATGTTCGACACATTTAACGTGAATAAAATTATAGCTCTATGGTAGCGAATCGAACCGCAGTTGTGACAAAGGGACATGCTAATCGCGACCACGGGTTGACCAATGACTACTAGCACGGCATAATTCGATACAATTCGTTACAGCAGGCCAACCTTTGCATCATGGTTAACTCCGCTCTTAATGCCAATAAAAAGTGTATTTATATCATCCCGCGGGGGTGCACGCAATTGTTCTGGAATACGCTATGATAGAACTCCTAACAATAAGATTTTAAATAATTAGTGAGCGGAATCATCTTTAGAAGACTATCCCTTCAGCAAGAGTAGTGTCCTACAAAGATAACTTGTAAACTCAAGTTTTAAACTCAAACTTTTTTCTCAAATTGTACACAACTTCTCTAATTTACAGAAAGTGATCTCAACTTTCTTATTTAAATTTTAAAATAACTCCACAGCTCTGCTCGCATTATTGCATTAAATACGGAGATTCTTCTCTATCTCCCTTTATCGCTTTCTCTCTCCCTCTTTCCCATTCCTCCTTCACATCCGTCATTATCCTTCTCTCTTTCCCCTCTCCCTTAGTATTTGTTCATTTCTCTCGTTTTTTCACTATCTTCACTTTTCTCAACTTCTCCTACTACATCCAAGCAAGCCCATTATTTAATTTTGGGCCCAGGTGGTAATTTTTTTTTTTTGAATTTAACCAGACCTAAACTCAGAGGTGCTGTCGGCTACACCCTGCATAGACGTTTACGCATAATGGGACTTGTATAAGACCCTTTATGCAAGAAATGTGAAAAGAAGGAGAAACATCCCATCATATTCTATGCGAGTGCAAAGGTTTTGTCATGTATTCTTAGGTTCCTATTTCTTAGAACCTCAAAATATATAAAGAGCAAACATCAAGGACGTGATCCATTTTATAGCGACCATAGGCTTTGACTGAAAGCCCAGGGCTTGCTAACTATGTGCAGGTTTCTAATAAGAGGCAAATCATTTTCCCTCACCATCATCTCCCACTCCTTCGTCTTCTTTCTCTCTCCCCTTCCACTCTCTCATTCTCTCTGCCTCTGTCCTAATCTTCATCTCTGTATAATAAAATTATAACCTAGGTAACAAGTTTAACAATACGTTTCTTTTAATTATACTTGAAAAGCAGTCCTATCTACGCTGTTTCTTGATTTAAATGGCATAGCTTCTTAAATATTTATGTATCCAAATTTTGTAAACAAAGCACTTGTTAGAAACATAGTGCTTACGAGTGATTGTTATGTAACATTATTCAAACATCTGAGATGTTACATTTACATGACTTTAACAGGCCACTATTGTTTATTTTCAAAGCAATCTACTTCATGTTAATCGAGAGTTACAAAATGTTTCAAAACACATTTTGTTTTTAAATACAAGGGGAATACAGGAGGTTGAAATGATAGTCGTATCCTTAAAAAATCTGTTGTTTTACACTCACACGACTTTCTCTACTCTTGTACAAACTATTTTTACAAACTCTTATTCGCCATCTATTTCATATTAATCGAGATAAACATCTGCTGAAACGATCTTTTGACATGCAAAGAGAATCACATTTTACACATAGCGACCAGCTCTAAAAATATTTGACTATCGCTTAAGGCCTACTATGTTCCCCTCGTTTTGTATTTGCAAGGGCAATATAAGCACAGACATATCTCTTAATAGCTGGTTGCTAGGTGCAGCACCATTCTCATTGTCACAGATTAATGCTCTTTGCATATCCAAGACAAAAAAATGAATAACGAATTCCCATTTGAGAAAATAAGTATTGAAAAATGTAAGACAATAACAAGCAATATCTCGAAAATGGTTCACTCAACAAAAAAATGTATATGACATAAATTGTATATTTTAACGCGATCTACATTTTTTGGGTAGTAACATTTTATCTATCTCTTATGGTTTACCAGTTATGCAAAAGTCGTTCACAATGAAGAATACTTTTGGAGACATTCCCAGAAAATTCAAGATATACATTTTATTTGTCATGAAAATATCGTAAACATATGATATTTTAATCGAAATCGTTAGAGCCATTTTTGAGAAAATTAAAATTTTGGAAAAATCCTCCATGTAAAGGGTAATCTGGGGTGGGGGATTTTCTTGAAAACCTTCGTGTCGCATCTCTGGAAGATACTGAACCTAAATACGAAGTTTGGTGTTTATCCGACTGTTCGTTTCTGAGTTATGCTGTTCACAGACAGACACACAGACAGACACACAGACACACAGACATACACGGACATGTTTCCAAAAATGCTTTTTTTGGATTCAGGGGTCTCAAAACATATTTTCGGTGAAATCTCCGGTATCGAATTTTTGGGTGGAATACAATACTTCCCCTACTTACTATACGTAGTAGAAAAAGTAATACCTTCCGATTGAAGAGGACTTCGTACGTTATTACCAAAAAAGTCAAGATAAGCATTTTACTTATCATGTAAACATCTTAAATACATGGTATTTTAATAATAATTGGAAGGACCATTTATTGACAAAATCAAGAATAAACTTTTCCATGTAAAGCGTAGTTCGGGATGGGGGATTTTGTTAAAAAAATTTTGTGTCGCATCTTTGAAAGATACTGAACTTAAATATCAAGCCTAGCATTTACCCGAGTTCTGGTTTTTTAGTTTCAGCACAGCAGAACAAACTGAGGGGTATTTATACGTATCAAAATGGACAATAAATTTCCATTTATAAGTCCATGTATTTTAGCCACAGGAAAGAAAAAACAATTGCTCGCGTTAAAAAAGTGTTACATAATCTCTTAAGTGCGAAAATTTAAACAAACACGTCGAATATTTCTTAAATAATTATTTGAAAAACCGCATTATTTAATAAAATCTAAACCCTCGTTTGTCTTTTAGTACAGGGATGGCGAAAATGCCTTCCTTCCGTGAGTTAAATATGGAATATGCTCTACACCACTCAACGGCATGTTAGAAACAAATGGACAGTCAGAGATGGAGTGACACCAGTGCGTCCAAATGGCTTACCAATCCCGTTTTTGCTACCTCTGTTTTACGGTTTTCCAGTCATATAAAATTCAATAAGAATAAAGGGAGCTTCATTTTCAAATGCATGACATGTAGACAGAAACGTTAAGTCATTTTGAGAAAATAAGAAGCAAAAGGAGTTTTGTTGTTTCATCGCAGAGTTAGGGACACGTCTGGTCTTTTTAAAAGTTGTTTGTCTGAAGTATAAAATATGCTACCCATTTCAATTTCCATATTTGGATTACGCTTAAACAAACGGCACGAACGTACGCTTTTCTGGAAATCCTTCTTTTTTAACTGATTACCCTCCTCTTTGGAGGACTTACATCCCCAAGGACTTGCAAGTAATGCCTGTCGAGGGGCAAGCAAACTCTATAATGTTGTACTTGGTATTAAATTTAATAAACCCTTATTAATTAATAATCTTCGTTTTCCTAGAAAAATGCCTTTAATAACAGGTTTAAATTCAATTATATTTATTGATTTGGGTTAAAGAGAATATTTTGGAGCACAGAATTTATCCAGGGTGAGTGATCAGCCCAATACCTGGTATGCCGGTGAAGAAGAGGGAAATGAAACGCAGTGATGGAAGGGATGATAGGAAAATTCGCGATCAAATCATCCAACCCAGCATTCGCAAGAACTTCAGTTAATCGGCCCCGGGTTTGAACCCGGGACCTCCAGAATGCAGGCCAAAGACGTTACCGCCTGAGCCGCGCCTTTTGAATTCAGAGTGACTAAAAATTTCTATCCGGTTTTATGCTTAGATAGAAGAAAAGATGAAAAAAAAATCATTCCTGAAATGTTTGAATTACATCTCAAATAATAGCCTAAACCGTCTGCTTGCTATATGAAACATACATCTAACCGAAATCACTAACATCTAATGAACAACACAAAGCGATCCTTTGCATAAAATGACATACATATCATGCTGATCTGCTTTATTTTGTGTTGGTGTACAGAAATATGCTTCAGTGTTAGACGTTCTGATTACGAACATAGTTGGCAGTTAAGCTTTCAATTACGCTTTCTTTGTGCGTGTTATAAGCAAATAAATAAAAAGGACAATACAATTATTGTATAATCTTTTCATTTTATTATTTTTATTATTAAGTTAGTTTAAAAGCCTCTACTGCAACACTCAATATTGCGTTGATGTCAGCTAAATTGCATCAACAGCTTTTAATTTGCAGAAATGGCAAAAGAAGAGACTACTGTGACTCTGAGAACCATATGTTAAGAACCAAGTCTTAGCAATACCGAAAAAGATTTGTTCTCGAAATTTAAAACCTAAGATCCCCTTCAAACTGTACAGATGCATAGAAAATGCTTGTCCAATAAGCAGATGTCAAAGAAGAAAAATTACCGTAGAGAAAGCAAGTCTGGTAATTTGATTCCATAATTGTTCTTTCACACTTGCGGTGTGTAGGAAGTTGGAAAGTTGGGTTGGGAAAAGTTGCACGTTTAAGCTTTTTAAAGTCCGCCGTAAAAGTCTAGCACAGAAAGACAGGAAGATTTATAGTGTGCCATTGATGCAGTTTAGAACAAGAATTAGACCCCAGGGATCTGTTCCGTTTTCAGAATGTATTAAAGTGCATGAGATTTGCATTTCTTTGGACCATCTACTTTTCTCTCTTCCTTGTGGACCGTAATGAAGCAATCGATATTAAAGTTGGGGTAACAGGTTTGTTCAGCACTTCTTACATTATTCAGTAACTCTGTTTTACTCAGGCACGGGAATTATCATTACTGATTTGTGGTGCGTTTTCTGTTCCCAAAAGCTAAATTCTCGCGATTCTATTCTCTAGCTGTGAATTTAGTTATTTTAAAACTAAGGTGCTTTTGGAGCATTATTTTAAGATGCTTTACTAGAGGCCTTTAGAATTTAGTGGAGCTTAAAATATCAGCAAAACGAATCACGTAGAACTTTGTTGTACTGCAGCTTTTACAGAATACAACTTAATTTTAATTTGTCTGCCCTTTATCTAAGTTAAAATAAACATTGCATTTCCCCCAAAAGCTGTATGTACAGATCGTCTTCTTCTCCATCACAGATTAGGTTCTCACACCGTTCCGATTCCTGTTCTGTTCATCTGTTTCTCAGTCTTTCCAGTTTACTTTTTCCTTGAGGGTCTGCAATGTAAATTTGCTTTTGGCATTCTGCTTTAAATTATTCTATCTATGTATTGTTTCTAGTGTATCCTGTATTTTGTTATAGCAGTGTTTAGTTCTTCAATGTTGAAACTTTTTTTCTTTTTCTGTCACATCTAGTGTATCCCGAATTGATCTAAGAAACTTGGAAGCATGCTTAGAAATATGACATCAACAATTGCGCTCAATGATTACCGAAGACCTCAAACTCCAAAAGAACCAAGTAGACGAGGAAGTTAATGGTATTCCAGAGAAAGGATTAAATAGAAGAGTCGGCATCATAGCCATCCAACCTGGCTCATGTATAGGAACCGTCATAGATCCTACCGTCAGGTGGGAAATAGGCGAAGTTCCCAAAGAAAAGTCTGTAACAGTGCCATACTTCTGCAATAAATACCATGTTGCTTCAATTGACGTTTGGCATACTAATTGCAGCCAGGGTGCTATCCCATGCCTTTTTGTATCATTTTCCAGAAAATATAAATTAGAGAACTCATTTATTAAAGAGTGATGCAGTAATTTGTATCACAAATTACTTAAATGTAAATAATGATTGTAATATGAATATGCATTTTTATGTGACATTGATTTGAGATGTTTGTTGACTGTAAATATTGTTGGGAAGTAAGTTTATACCGCCTTACTGAAACTGACAATAATAGCGTGCAATAATGCAGCGAAGGGGTGAGCTGTTTATCATTATTGGAAACGAGGAAGTTACGTAATGTTGGCGCGTTTTTTCTTAAGAATCTTCTGGAACGTTTCCCTAGAGCATATGTATTCATAATTTTCATTGGATATAAAAATAGACGCTAATGTTGGCGCGTTTTATTAGCCAATTGCAGCTCAGTTATAATCTTTAGGCATATCTGGGTGAATGAGTATAAAAAGAGTAGGTTAGAGGTAGATCGCCGTCAGTTCATCAAAATTCTTTGTACACTACACGTCGCATTCCCGTCAGTTCGTCGAAAGTATTTGTACGGCACACTTCGAATATCAATTCGCAGGTTCCGCGTAACAGAGTTATAAAATATCAAGTGTTATAACGTTAATTTTACAAAAAGTTGAAGTACGCGAAGTAAGAATTATCAGTAATGAAGTTATTATAACAGTTTCAGTTTGGCGAGTGTCAAGATCAATATGTAAATGTGATAGTGACTGTGTTTCGACAATAAAAGTGTATAATAAATTTCTTCATCAGTGTTATCTTTGGATAAAAGATTCCTTTCCGTTTACACAACCTGTATAAAGAGAAGTACTCGACCCAAGAAAAGATAATAGCTAGCCGTAGGACAGTAAACAAAAATTAAATCAAATAACAGTCGCATTCTTTCAAACAAACACTAATACTACCGCAAATTGCTAACACCAGATGGAGCGAACAAACCTAACAAATGAATCACGTCACAAGATGGCTTCAACGCGTGAAGTAAACACAAATACACAAACATTATAAGTAATACCGTTACAAGAGTAGCCCTCTTTAAGATTAAAGGGTCCTTAGCTTTACTGAAAAGATAATTTCTGTGGCATGTAAACTAATTTCTTCTCATATAAAAGTTAGTTTGCTTTAGAAAAAAGGATATCTGTGTAAGCACAGATTATAATTAATTACAATTACTGTTTTACATAGAAGCAACTTTGTTAACACTTATTTGTATTGGAATTGATTGTTCTTTCACACAAGCCGTGAGTTGGACAAGGTTGGAAAGAGAGAATCAGATGACTGAAAAATTCAATGGTATCGGCGAGATTTGGACCACGGATCTCCCGGTTTCCATCCAGTTGCTCTAACCACTGAGCTACCATGGCAACGTACAGCCACGACATTAAATTCTCCAACTGAATCGCATGTTTTCCGGTAAACTACAAGGAGATCTCAATATAATTTGAGATCTCCTTGTGGTTTACCAGAAAAACTGCGAATCAGTTACAGAATTTAATGTCGAGCCGGCACGCTGTCATGGTAGCTCAGTGGTTAGAGCAACCGGGCGGATACCGGGAAATTCATGGTTCAAATCCCGGTTATGCATTGAATTTTTCAGTCATCTGATTCTACCTTTCCAACCTTGTCCAACGCACGGCTTGTGTTGAAGAACAGTTAATTCCATTAATTGATCTAACAGTTGTCGAAACTATGAAACGCGGGACTTAAAGTACTTACAGCATTGTAAGTCGCCATTGAGATAAGTCATCCCAATATAATTTGAGATCTCCTTGTGTCTTATCGGATAAAATGCGAATCAGTTGGAGAGTTTAATATCGTGCCGCCACGTTGCCATGGTAACTCAGTGGTTAGAGCAACCGGACGGAGCCCGGGAGCTCCGTGGTTCAAATCCCGGCGATGGCATTGAATTTTTCAGTTATCTGATTCTAGCTTTCCAGTTATTTCTATTGTTTAAAATATCAGCTGTATTTATATCCTTTTATTGCTTAGCTTGCTTTGTTTATGGCAGGCTCCAATTGGGGAAGCTCAATTTGCTAATAAATGCTTTATGCATATATATGCTGGTTGTATTTTAGTTTTATGACAAGTGTGTTGTGTTAAGTTTCTGGATCATAGTAGGAATATCCAATGCTTTATATAATTCCATTACTGAATCGATTCTAGCTTATTTTTTAATATTCGACTTATTGTACCGTTTATTAATTACATTTAATTATATTTTTATTTATATGCATTTCTTTATTCAGTTATATTGCATCCTGGGAAGTTAATTTTGATATGCAGGTATGTAATATTTATTTATTATGTATGTAACTATTCCAACATGAATTCTAAGTGTGTTTTGCTGAAGCCTTCACAAGTAATGCATGCAGCTTTGTTACCGTCTGTAGACGTAAATGACATCACATTCGACCACCTCAGCGACCTTTTAGGCTAACTACATACTAATGGTAAACAAAGGATCAGCAGTCTTTCGTTAATTTGTTTGGTTGGTTGGTTTCTCACTGGAAACTTTAATTATTTAACTACAATGGATAGCAGACACAGCATTAAAATTGTTTCTTATTTACATTTTATTTTACGATTGAAACGGTTACAATCTGTAATATTAACCATCAAGAAACACGAAAAGAGATCACATTGGAATAAATTTACAGTCCAGGATTTGTTTTTCTAGTTTTCCTTAACTTGGATTATCAACTTTATAAATTCATATCAGTCTGCGTTTCCAACAATTAATTATTGAATACTGATTTGTTACGGTATAGTATGATAGGAAATGTGGGTAATAAAACCTTCGGACAGAAAGACTATTGATTAACAGTAGAGACAAATGTTTTTGTACACGGGAGAAAGAATAGTTTTCCATATTTATTTACTCTATTTTACACGTAATGGAAAACAGTGGATTGAAGAGAGAAAATCTGGCAGGTGAGACAATCACAGTAAAAAATGGTTGCTATATCATTTATAGCGCAGGAGAACTTGCATTCAGCGAAAGTTGAAACTGATATTTCCAAATTAGACAATAATATAAATAAATATATTATTTTTTAACGATGCTGTCAAAAAATGATGACAGGAGTTGATTTAACCGCATGTGCCGAAATTATATTCTGAAAGTTCTGGTAAGCCGTTGTTCAGTAACAGGTTCACATAAAAAAATCATGAAATGGCACCTGACACGAGGATTACGCGAGGATACTTTTGAACCATTGGCGGAAATGAGAATTGAAATTTAGTTATATGCGCTTAAAAGCTTGGACTGTAATAATGATTTTCAATCCAACATAATTACAGCTCTCAAAACCATTTTAAGTTTCAACTCCAAGCACAATTAGAGCTCCCAGGGCTATAGCCCACTGCTTTACAATTTAAAAATTGGAAAGCTATAGTTTTACTTAGCTTCCAGCAGATAAATGAATGTAAGTACATGTTATACATATCTCTATAATATGTAAGAAGAGTGTTCAAATCTGAGACTCACCTGAATTTCAAACACTGAATGCCCAAAAAGGTTGAATATATATAATATATAGCGTACGACCCAAAAGATTTAATGTTGATGAACAGGTAACCTCGGAAGAAGGGATGGGAGAAAGCTGACGTCAGTGAAAACACGGTTTCTCCAAAAAAAAAAAAAAAAAAAAAATCATGCTACAGCAGCGGCTCCGGTTTTGGCGCATCCAAGGTTAAAAAAGGAAAGGTGTGTGTGTCTGTAAACATCATAAGCGAATAACGAAATCATAAAAATGTCCAATTTGATGCCTAAGTCGAAAGCCTTTTAAGGATTCAAGGCAAACTTTTTTATGGAAACGCCCTTAATTACCCGTAATTTCGCCCCGCCCCTTTCATCCTTCTCAGAGCCATAGTGCGCCGCCGAGCTTCAGGGATGGGCAAGTACAATCTGTCCTCTCGTTAATAACGTTTTTGCTCGTTTATATACCATGTAAACAGCAGCCTCTGACACGAGTATCTCTAAGCACGACCACTGGATCCTCTGCCTTAGTCCTTAAGAAGACACAATAGGTGAGGTGCAGTATTGGGTATGGCATTTAAACAAATGCTCTCCCCTTTAGGATGGGAACCGCCGCTTTTCAATCTACCTTCTAGCTCCACTGTAAGGCGTGTCCTAATCAGCTGATTAAAGCAGTAAAAAGAAAACATTTATAACAACACAACTATTAATATTAAAAGCTATCCTCGTAGATATAGGAAAGGTTACGAGGGGCACTATTTATATTTTGAGCCTTGCCAACCCTGAATGTTGTAGGTGCCATCTGACGTTTCCAATGGAAAGTTTGACATTTTTGGCCATAATCTACTTCAAACATTTTGTCAATAGAGCGTCATTTGTTTTGTTTACACTAACTTGAAAATTATGTGTCAACAAAAACATGGAATTAACTCGTGAAAATGTTCGTGAAATGATTTATTACGACTTTCGACGTGGATTATCAAGACAAGAGTGCATCGATCAACTACTTTCACATTGGCGACGAAGCTCCATACTTTACCACTGTGAAACGCTGGTACAACGAATTTAATCGTGGCCGCCGTTCGCTCAATGATGAAGTTCGTGAAGGTCGTCCAAAATCAGTTGTGCCAGAAAACATTGATGCTGTGCAAAAACTAATAATGAAAGATCGTCATGCGATATATTGTGAGATTGAGGCAACCCTATGCATTAGTTCCACTAGCATATACAAAACATTGCATAATTATTTAGCCGTGAAAAAGCTTGGCTCTCGTTGGATCCCACATAATTTGACACAATCTCTAAAAGATGCTCGTGTCGATTGGTGTACAAAAATGATCAAGATATACAATGGAGGTGGCTCAAATGAGTATATAAGATTGTAACAGGTGACGAATCATGGATCTATGCGTATGAGCCGGAAAGTAAACAGCAGGCGACCGTATGGGTATTTCAAGATGAAGCAAATCCAACAAAAGTTGTTCGCACTCGAAGCACTTCGAAGCAAATGGTCGCCTGCTTTTTCAGCAAAACTGGCCATGTGGCAACAGTGCCTTTAGAGGAACGTAAAACGGTCAATGCCGAAAGGTACACAACCATTTGTTTGCCGAAGTCTGCGGTGAAGTAAGGAAAACCAACACCAACCGTAGGATCGTTCTTCATCAAGACAATGCGAGCGCACACACAATAGAGTATTTGAAGGCTCAAAAAATCGAAATGATGGGTCATCCGCTATACAGTCCTAATTTGGCACCTAATGACTTCTTTTTGTTCCCGAACATCAAGAATAAATTGCGTGGACAACGATTTTCGTTGGCAGAAGAAGCCGTTGATGCCTTCAAAAACCATATTTTGGAGGTGTCTCAAGAAGACTGGAATAAATGCTTTGACAAATGGTTCAAACGGATACAAAAGTGTATTGATCATAACGGAGAATATTTTGAAAAACAATAAAGCAGTTTTCAATCAGAAATTACTTTGTTTTAATTATTATGCTCAAAATATAAATAGTGCCCCTCGTACAAAGATGTTGTAATCTCCAGTTTATTTATAATTGCGAACTTTATTAGAAAACGGAATACCACAATGAACGGAGGAACTTAATTAACTCCTTATCTTGATTTTCCTGATGTTCAGTGAAATAAGAATAATTAAAAATGAAAATAAATAGAAGTGAAAACCACAATATACAGCATAAGAACAATACTAAATATTCTAAATGCTACTCCAATAGAAAGGCAAAGAATTTTAAATATTTATTTGAGATTATTTACGGCCTTTAATCTATAAAAGGAAGAAAAAAGAATCTCTAGTATTTCAACTATTTTCAGTATAAATTGAGCTCTAAATGCTAAAACAAAGAAAACAAAACAGGAGTAGAACTGTAAAGTATTATAACATACCAGTTCTATTTTATGATTCATAAACGTATTTTATGACAATTTTATTAAAAATTGCATTATAAACAAAGTTCCTTATATCAATAAAACTTTGTATAAAATGACAAAATCAGAAACTGTGAAATAAGGAATGAATAAAATGCATTATCATTCGATGAAAAATTAATAATTACAGACAACAGTGGATCCAACACGGAAAGGGTAGATTATAACCGATTTCCTATATGAATACTGTAGAGGGAAGGGGAGCAGAGATAAAGGCAGACCCAGAAATGTTGCAGTGACTTAATGTAAAACCGTAACAGACCTACTTGGATTAAAGAAAGCAAAGGAAAACACACTCCAGTAAAACAAATCCCCAACATTTTGACTACTTTCAGAATAATAAATAAAATTCTAAAGCGGATGACAGGGAAAGAAACAATACAACAGTCATAAGTTCATAACCAAGATATGCGATGATGTCGAATATTTCTGTATTTTGTTCAAATTACAATATATACTAGAGATCATTAAAACTGGTGAGAATACCAAAGTTCAAAATATACAATAGTGTAGCGTATGTGTGTGTATTGTCGTATATAATATTGTACAGCTAATTGTTGTGTTTGTATGTTATGTTCTTGTCTAGCGCGGCAATTCCATCTTCTAGTTGGGGGGGGGGTGAAGGTAAGTCAAGGGAATAGCCTCTTCGTGTGTAGCTTGGCTGGACTTCGCGTCAGTTGTAGCCAGCATCGTGTGAGAGTCGAGTGTTAGCATGTGTGTAAGAGTGCGTGTTTCCATGTGTGTGCGTGGGGCATCTCCACCAGTGTTTTATCTGTAACCTTTCGTGTACCATGTAGAGCACCTTAATTTATAATAAACCTGAGCAAAATGTGAATTCAAATGTAATTATTTATAAATATTCCACGCCCGCTTTAGCTTTGTGCAGCAAGTTCTTGGTATCTTTCGCTTGCCTCTGTAACTACGTCCCCCAATGTTTATGCCGGGGTAACTAAATTTAATATTTTAGCTGCAAACCTTTTGGCCTCACCCCGGTGTATAACATTTTAATGGACCAAGTGTCGTTCAAATGCACAGATACGGCCATATCATTAGACCAAACATTCATTCGCCTAATTCTTGAAAATGTGTTAATGTAACATAAATCCTTAATAGATTATTATTGATAAAACATTAACTACGAGAAAATACTATTAACTCACTGCTCAGCACACATTGAATTTTTCTTCATATATATATATATAACTGTTTGGTATATTTTGAATAAATGTTTTGCAAAATTATTAGCTGCATTGTCACTTTGCTAAACGTTTACTAACGTTTCTATGACGGCAGAGTTTGTAGAAGTGTCGATGTTGGAATTTCTTGATATAATAGCCTAGTTACACTAGTTAAATCATTGTTGCCTGGCCATTAAGGTTCTGATGAAAGAAGCACGCAAAAATTTGGAAAATCATCCCTATATAATATGGCCTACAATATAAAGCTATTCTATTGTTGCCGCTGCATTATGTTATCCAAAATGGCCAAATATCATATATTTAAACATCTAAATGCGAAAACAGCATACTTTGAAAGGTACTATACATAATGAAACTTATAGTAATCATAAGGGACGGTTATTACAAAATTTCTTGACCTTTTTATGCAGATCTACTGAAGAGAGCAACAGTATTAATGCCGATCTTGAATTTTCCATTATTATGGGCATTCATTGCTCTCATCTGTTGATTGAAACAATGAAGAAACTTTTCAGTTTAAAAAGCTTCTAAAAATATCGAGACAGAAAACAGAAAATAATAGTTACTTTTCCTACGTTCTGGAATTTCGAAATGCAAGGATAGTAACTGTAGTTTTGTCCAAGTTTTTTTTCAGGCTTGTAACTACAGAGAACGGCGTGTTGATTATTATACTCGTGTTACCATATAGAATTACTTGCGGCATATATTTTCTAAAATAAACTTTTTTTATGATCGGAGGGGATTCGGCACTATTCCAGTAAGGATATTGTACCTATGTCCCCACAAGGGGCGCCTCCGGGAGGAAGGAGGAGGTGAATAAAGTCACCGGGCGACCGGAACCAAGAGTGATGACACAGCAATGACAGGGTCCCTACAGTTTCCAGTTCTAAGACGCCCTGACAGCCGGACAGGAAGACCAAGGAACCCCGTCCCACAAAGAAAATCCAACATCCTGCTCCGAAGGGCCGATCCGTTTACCCCGGCAACCAGCCGAAAGCAGAGAACGGAGGAAGTTCCATAGTGAGCACCTTTTTCCCTGCCACGCCAGACCGAAACACCCTCGCCGACACTTCCAATCCTGAAACAGGGTGAAGGATGAATGAAATAATGAATGGAACGAAATGGGCAGGAAATTCGGGGGCTGAAAGAAGTCACTCCAGCATTTGCCTGACGACCCGGGAAAACCCGAAAAAACCCATGGGTAAGCGTGGGCGGTTACCGGGAATCGAACCGATAATCTTGATGATTATGGCACGAGTGAACGTTTGTCGCACGAACGATAGTGTCATATTAAGTTAATCCACGGCTTGGATACATTTTATGCAATCTTAGATTATAAATTGTGGGAAATAAAACATGAAATAGTTCAGTCTTCATAGTTGACATAAGTGAGAGCCTCTTTCGTATGTTATGAGACGTTACCTTCTCTCCATTTCATTTGTTATTACCTGGCATGTTGAAACAATAAACAAGACAATCACTTGCATGCATTCCCATCCTCGGAGAGAAATGAGCAGGTTTACCGATTGTGATGTAGTCTATTATTAGCACACCAAGGTAAGTAATTAAAAATACAGATCTTAGTTATTCGAAATTTAATAAAGTACTTAGGTTTTTACATCTTCCTTTCTCAGAGAAGAGAATATTACAAAATGGTGTTATCTCTCTCTACAAACAGATCAACTTCGCATACATCACTGCTATACAAAATACGCAATTGCTGTTATTGACACGTGTGACATAATGAGCTAATTACGCATGATATTGAGCACGGTAATAATAACATGTTTATAATGGTAGGGTTCTGTGAAATGTAGTACATAATACGTATCAGCCAGTAGTGAAAGGCGTATAGAAAAATAGCAGAAGAGTTCCATTAACTTTGCTCGCATATTCTTGAAAACCCAAAGCTGAGATTACATATTTACTCTGGGACAGTTCTCAAGCTCATGAACTTGCAGACGTTTCAAGAAACAAGCAAAAAGAATAACAATGCAAGATGCATTCTTAATTCAAGACTGTTCCGTCCATTACTTTCGGCAGGAAGTGGGGAGTGTTTTGTGATTTTATTTTGGACGTCTTGCTAGAATTGTGCGGCGGAAGTCTCTGGAATTACTGGTCTGGTACATACACGGCTTTACGTGAAGGGAATTTGCAAACAATGTGAGGCAAGTCCCTAATGGTATACTCCAGCGGGAGTATGCTGTGCTTCCACATGCGTTATTCATAATCAGATAAAGCTGGTGAATTTGCCTCGTTTTAATTTCTTGTGAACTTCAGACTTCTACTTTAAATATGTGGAAAGCAGAAATGAGATAGTTATGCACGGAAACAATAAAGGCGGCAATTAAAAATAAGAAAAACTAGGTAAACCTATAGTACACCTGATGAGAAATTAAAAAAGTCAGGAAAGTCGGGAAAAGTTGAAAAAATTTATGAGATATGACTTTCTCTACTCCCTCTTTTTACAATAGGTCATTATTCCATCTACTTATTGTTAATGCAGATAAACTTTTAATTAACATTTGCATACTTCATTATAAGTTACAGTACGTTAACGGATAGTCAGATTTTTAAAGATCGTTTAAATTCCATGCTCTTTACATGGAAAAAAAAAAGATTAACAATTTCCCATTTGAGAAAAGTATGAGTATTTGAAAATTCAAACCAATTACAAGGAAAAAACATAAATTGTGCACTCCAACGAGATCTACGTTTTGTATCGGTATCTAAAAGCTTACCAATTATAGGAAAGGTATTAAGGCGGTATTTTATATCATAACATGCTGTGAATGCCAAAGTGATTGTAGTGTAAATTAATATTATTGTATGCACAGGATTTTAGATGTTTGTTAGGCATAAGTATTGTTAGGAAATAAGTTTACACGGCCTCACTGAAACTGACAATAGAAGTGGGTAACAATAAACCGAGGGAGTGAGTTGTTTATCACTAAGAAGAGATAAACAAATGACGTCAGGGTAGCGTGCCTTTTTTAGAAATGGAGGGAATATCTTCCCTAGAGTATATATGTTAGTGGTAGTGATTAGCTGACAAAACAGACGCTAAAGTGGGCGCGATTTGTAACCAATAGCAGTTCTATTATGTTTAGGCAATTCGAGGTGAAGGAGTATATATTCTCGAGCCATAAGCAAGTGTCGCGCAGTTTTGAAGAATCACTCACGAGGTACACGTCACGCAGTTTTGAAGAATCTTTCACGAGGTGCACGTCGCAGAGTTAGTTACAAAAAATGTAAAGTACGCGAAGTAATTGGTGCGCGGTAACTATAACGACTGTAGAAATATCACAGTTTCAGTCAAGCGTGTATAAAGATTAAATATGTGAATTATTAATTAAGTGTGACAGCAGTAAAAGTGTAGAAACAAATTTTTTTATCAGTGTTATCTTTTAGCAACAACTCCTTTCCGTTTACACACCCAGCTTAGAGATACGTGCTCAACTGAATTATAATAGCTAGCCGGAGGAAAAAGAACCCATATTAAAAATAATTAAACAATAAGCGCCCAACAAACAAGATAACACAAGATATTGAGAACTGCGACAGTATTCAGAATTAGGAGGACTTCACAAGCTATTTCCAAGAATTACAGAAATACATTTCGTTTGTCTTGCAAGCATCTTAAATGCATGGTATTTTAATCAAAATATTAGAGCCGTTTTTGAGAAAATAAGAAATAACGAAAATTGTTCCATGTAAAGGGTAGTTTGAGGTAGAGGATTTCCTGGAAAATCTTCGTGTCGCATCTTCGGATGATGTTGAATTTAAATACCAAGTTTGGTATATAAGCGATTTTTCTGAGCTATGCTGTTCAAAGACACACACATTCACACACATGGACGTTTTTCTACACATGCTTGTATTTGCGGTGAAATTTCGGTATTGAATTTTTGGGTGGAATACAATGCTTCCTTGCTTACTAAAGGTTTATAGTACAGAAAGTAATAATACGGGATATTAAAATTAAAGAAAATGTGGAAAACATGGTTAAAATTATCAATAAATAGGCTTTTCGAAAAAAAAAAACCGAGGAGAAAACTCGAATGCAGAGACGAACCAGGTTAAAATTAAAAACAATCGCATCGCCCTTGCCTTAGTGTCTTATGACAATAAAATATGTACTTATTTTAACTGATATTCCATTGGTCATACGGCTTTGAATTCCCATGGTATTTCAATAACACAACTTCTGCAGAGTAGGGTTCAATTCCCGGTGGCGGCATGGCATTTTCTCATGGTGAGAGGTCTAGCGCAGGTAACATTAAGCCTCTTGAGGGGGTCCGTAAATTGCGACCTAATCTTAGATTAGTGCAATTAGACATGTGAACTGCGATTCAAACAAATCTTAGCAACATGTCAATTGTGAACATTGAAAAAAGTGCACAAGTTCCTTCCCACTTCTTCCAGACTTAGGAATGGTAGATTTAAAACATCTGATATTTTAACAATTCTACATTCACTTGAGTCTTCCGCTTGCCCTAAAAATAAGTAGAAGGTGAACGCAGATCGTCAGGCCGTAGCGAGTTGCAGCGAAACAATGGCATCCTGTCTTTTCTTTTTTTAGCCTGAAGTTAGGTTAGGGTTAATGTGTGTGTGTGTGTGTGTGTGTGTGTGTGTGTGTGTGTGTGTGTGTGTGTGTGAGTTCGTGTTACTGTTTGCTGTAGTAAGCCTTTCGGCGAATGCAAGAAATGTCGCATTCAGACATTTTTCCCTATATGGCCAGGGCTTGTACAGTAGCAGTTTTCATGCTAAGTCTTCTAATAAATAACTAAGTTAGTCAAATATAATAATTAGAGTCCCAATTTACGCGATTCTCCTCTTAAGAGCCTTTAAGAAGCATTTAATTAGCTTCTTTTTTGTGTTCTTTCTTCCTCTGCTTCAGTCCAGGAATTATAATTCATGCATAATTCACCGCAATGCCTATATATCCGCTATCTTTGGGTTTATAGTTTAATTCTTTGGGATTCGATAATCATCTATTACATCCATGTGTTGAATCCACTATTCTCTGTAGTTATTAATTCTGTCTTCTAATGACTAAACATGTACATTTTAGCGTCCTTTTTTATTTTTGCTCCATTTATATGCCGCCTTTAACACACTAAAACACGGTCTGGGGAGTGGTGTCTGCAAATGCCAACAGACTGTATGAGGGAAGGGGTGACTTGTTACCTGCGACGTCCCTACTCAAAATCCAGTGACACAAACTTCCTTTCGTCCTGGCTTGAATTCCTAGACCTGGTTATTATAATGTGAAGGGTGTATTTTCCAAGCTTAAATATCTAACAGATTCATTCATATTAAACTTTTAAACAAAGCGTTGTCGGCTCAGTATAACACCTATAATAGATCAAGATATATCTGAAATTTCTATTTACCTCGACCGATGACACCTTTGTGTGATTCTGGTACATTTAACTTACAGAGTATCATGAGAAATCCCACGAGAGATTTGGAGTTTATCAACAGAATGGGGTTTATTAAGACTATTACATAAATAAAACCGAGATTATATAAATAATTGCTCTCTTACTTATGTTGTTTAAAATCAAATACAATATAATATCAGATAACGGTATACTAAATGAATTAGCAATCGAATGTGTTACGGAATGCTAAGCAATGGTACCAAAATAGGAATGAGAAAATAGTTAAACCCCAAATTTAGAAAGATAAAATTAGAGCACACAAGACAACTTTTTTTTCCAAGAACATAATTGACTATTCGAATGTGCACTGATTGATAACACAATTTTCAAGGTTGAAAAATGAAGCAATCTGCTCGTTTACGGTAAGGTAACTGAAGTTGATGTTGAGGTAGTAAGATTTCGTGATGTGATAAATGGTGCTATTTGGCTTCAGAGAAGACGGTTGTGTGACGTATTATTAATTATTGATCCCGTATTCCAATCTGAATCAAGTTTGATACTGCTGTCGAGATGGATGACCTAGCCTATTAATAACTACATACTGATATTATTATGGTTCAATAACGAGCTGACGTTTTATCCAATAAAATCGCATCCTTGCAAACACATTTACTATTTCAGTGCAGTGGAGCTCTAAATGCACTACGAATGATATAGAAATTAAGGATCTTAATCGCTACAAAAATACAATTTAAGAATCTTTACCTAAATGGAAACATTTTTTTTAGCTCAGCGGTTAAGTGATGCAGACAATCGGAAAAGCTATATATGAGAATATCTTGATAACGATGTGGACTAGAAACAGAAGAACCGCACTGCATTGGAATTAAAAGATTCTAGACATTTGAAAAAAAAGCACTAAACATTTTTGACATTTCTGTAAGGTTTAGAGTTTTAGGTTCAATTCCTGGAGCCGAACATGGCTTTTTCGTGGTTTTCCCTGGTTGGAAATGCGAATGCTGGTGTGGTTTCTCTTCTAACATGAATTTCCTTTCTCTCATTTTCTATCATTTCGCATCATTTTAGGTAGGCTTAGGAACTGTATAGTGTCGGTCGGTGACGGACAGATGACGCCGATGCTTGTTCGTTGGAAAGTTCTTCGCCTCCGGCGTGTCGAGTTCTCCCCGGTTCCGTCAGAGGGAAATCTCTCTGAGCAGCCTTCCGATATGACCGAGTCATCAAGCCTGGAATCATTTCTCTGCGCGTCTCTGTCGGCCGGCCTGCCTGTGTCCTATAGCCTCCTGCGGTACCTTCACCTCATCCGTTCCTTCTGGGGATGCTAAACCAAAAGATCTGCTTTGGGTCCCCTGCTTGGGTCCCCTCCGTTTCTAGTCATAGGTCAGGAGGTCAAGGTCCCTTATCTGAACCCCAGTTCTATGTTAACAGAGGCAGTCGTATCACTTCTCGTTTTAGAAACATTCCGTTGGTAGATTTGTCGATATGCGGTACAGATTGTACCTGCTTCCACATAACGCAGTATTTTTTCCTCAGAATACTCACAAAGACTTAGGAAGTCTAAACGACCATCCTCACTTGGGTTCATCACAAGAAACCTATG
Organism: Deroplatys truncata; assembly: GCA_030765065.1. NCBI lineage: Eukaryota > Metazoa > Arthropoda > Insecta > Mantodea > Mantidae > Deroplatys > Deroplatys truncata. Next base: position 209,250,552 of record CM060978.1, on the reverse strand, counting down.
AAGTCCGATCATTTCATCCTGGACAGCGCTTTTCATGATCGGAGTTGGGCAAATCTTGATTAGATCTAGATGAAGATTTTGCAGATCAACGTGAAGTTCACCTTTTTCCTAGAGTGCGTAAAAATTCTTAGGATCCAACCTATAACCTCGGATATACTGATCAATACGACCCAGAGGAGAACGTAGGATAATCTAAACTATAAGGTATTACACATTCTGTGTAGGTCAAAGTGCCGGCTTGTAAACAAAGATATCTCGAGTTTAGCTTTCTCGAGAGCTTTGCAGCTGGGTTAGAGAAATGTACTTTCATTACAAGCAAGCTCTGTTCTTTTTACCATGTTTGCTCGCAAATATGATTTTAATTCTCCTTAAAAATTACACTGACTTTTGTAGACCAATATTTTCAAGCATTTCAGAATGTAACCTCATTTTTACTTTCTCTACTACGTATAGTAAGTAGGGGAAGTATTGCATTCCACCCAAAAATTCGATACCGAGATTTCACCGGAAATACATGTTTTGAGACCTCCTGAATCCAAAAAAAGCATTTTTGGAAACATGTCCGTGTGTGTGTCTGTGTGTGTGTGTGTGTCTGTGTGTGTATGTGTGTGTGTCTGTGTGTGTGTGTGTCTGTGAACAGCATAACTCAAAAACGAACAGTCGGATAAACACCAAACTTGGTATTTAGGTTCAGTATCTTCCAGAGATGCGACACGAAGGTTTTCAAGAAAATGCCCCCACCCCAGACTACCCTTTACATGGAACATTTTTCGAAAATTTTAATTTTCTCAAAAATGGCTCTAACGATTTTGATGAAAATATCATATGTTTAAGATAATGTCATGAGAAATAAAATGTATATCTCGAATTTTCTGGGAATGTCTCCAAAAGTGTTCTTCATTGTGAACGACTTTTGCATAACTGGTAAACCATAAGAGATAGACAAAATTTTACTACACAAAAAATGTGGAACTCGTTAAAATACACAACTTATGTCATATACATTTCTTTTGTTGAGTGAACCGTTTTCGAGATATTGCTTGTTATTCCCTTAAATTTTCCAATACTTATACTTTTTCTCAAATTCGTTATTCATTTGTTTATGTCCTGGACTTGCAAAGAGAATGGAATGCGCCGCATAGCAACCAGCGTTAAAATATTTGACCATCGCTTAAAAGCTACCATATTTTCCTTGCATCTACAAGAAAATTAGCAATAAGATTGACATCTCGATATCTCGATTAACATAAAGCATATGGAGAATAGGCGTTTGTAAAAATAGATTGTACAAGAGTAGAGAAAGTCATGTGAGTGTAACACATCAGATTTTTACTTTCTCTACTACGTATAGTAAGTAGGGGAAGTATTGCATTCCACCCAAAAATTCGATACCGAGATTTCACCGGAAATACATGTTTTGAGAATCACTGAATCCAAAAAAAGCATTTTTGGAAACATGTCCGTGTGTGTGTCTGTCTGTGTGTCTGTGTGTCTGTCTGTCTGTGTGTCTGTGTGTCTGTGTGTCTGTGAACAGCATAACTCAAAAACGAACAGTCGGATAAACACCAAACTTGGTATTTAGGTTCAGTATCTTCCAGAGATGCGACACGAAGGTTTTCAAGAAAATCCCCCCACCCCAGACTACCCTTTACATGGAACATTTTTCAAAAATTTTAATTTTCTCAAAAACGGCTCTAACGATTTTGATTAAAATATCATATGTTTAAGATATTGTCATGACAAATAAAATGTATATCTCGAATTTTCTGGGAATGTCTCCAAAAATATTCTTCATTGTGAACGACTTTTGCATAACTGGTAAACCATAAGAGATAGACAAAATTTTACTACACAAAAAATGTAGATCGCGTTAAAATACACAACTTATGTCATATACGTTTCTTTTGTTGAGTGAACCGTTTTCGAGATATTGCTTGTTATTTCCTTAAATTTTCCAATACTTATACTTTTTCTCAAATTCGTTATTCATTTTTTTTATGTCCTGAACATGCAAAGAGAATGGAATTCGCCACATAGCAACCAGCGTTAAAATATTTGACTGTCGCTTAAAAGCTACCATATTCCCCTTGCATCTACAAGAAAATTACCAATAAGATTGACATCTCGATATCTCGATTAACATGAAGCATATGGAGAATAGGCGTTTGTAAAATTAGATTGTACAAGAGTAGAGAAAGTCATGTGAGTGTAACACATCAGATTTTTGGATTTAAATCCGAATATCCTCTTCATTGTCTTCATGTTGTCAACATACTTCATTTCGAAAAGAAGATCTACACTCAAGACTGGGCAAGCAAAGGACGAAGCTTTCAGTTTCGGAACATTCTGCGATGTTGAAGAATTCGTCTTACATATCCTACAACTATTCCCAAACCTAGAGATGCCGATATGACAACAGGAAATATATGAATGAAATAAAACTAAAAGAATACTGGTGGTGGTGGCGGTGGTGGTGGTGGAGATAGTTATCTTTGGGTGAGGTTCTTAAATCAGATTTGTTCACAAAGATTGCGATATATTTTGTAAGTTCGTTTGTGAATCTTAACACTCTGTTAAACTCACTATCATAGTATATTCCGATAGCAGCGATTCATTACTTTATTTGTTCTAGTTATTCAAATATCTCCAAGTGTTCTTCACTCTACATTCTGCACACAAGGTCCGCGCTGAAACGTTAGCAAACATAAAATGAAACTCTCATTTCGCAGTTGGAGCTAGCAGATGATGAACACATCTTTCGAAGAAAATTTGATCTTTAAAACCACAACTAAAAATCAATCCAATGAGTTTAGTGTATAGTATTACACGGTACATATGTGAACTGCTGTTAAGATTTTTACTATATACTAACTACTCTTTCTACTCTTTTTTCTTGCTTTCTTTCTGTTTTTCTTTCTTTCTTTCAGTAGAAAAACCGGGTTCACAGACGCCTGAATCGCCAGGCAGTCTAAGCCTCTCCAAAAGAAGCAGGTAAACATAATATCTATATGCCACTAACCTACCTGTTGCTTCCCATGCTTTCGTCTGGTGAGGAAAATCTTGACTTGAGACATGATATAGAGCGGGACTAGCTTGTTATTTTTCTTCCCAATGTAAATCAAAATAAAAAATCGCTGTGCAAACATCCTGGTCCATGCTTTGTCATCTGTCTTTCTTTACACGGGTACTTTTTCGATTTGCTGTCTCACTTGAAGGGAGACTGTCGTTTTTCTCCAAATAAAAGCACTTTAACCACGCTTTCATTACGCATGCTATTTCCAGCTTTTCCACCCCAGAAATGGTTTCATTTTATGATTTGACATAATAAAGGCTTCGCTTTCTTTTAACATTTTTAAGTATAATGCAAAATCCTAAAAGTTCCATTTATGAGGTTTTAGGAAAGAGAAACTTACGTTTTCTTAGCGTAAATAATTTATGGTTACCTTATAACGCATAGTTTAATTTGATCACACTACAACAATAAATTGAGCGAGTAGAGGCACGGTTGGCAACCAAATGTTCAAATTCTTTACCGTATTCAAAATGGTTTTATTATAACATAAAAGACCATTTCAAATTTCCCATTAGAAAAAGACATACTCCGTATTGCAGGAATGCAATCTGTTCACCAATCAAGGCTGCCAATTATGCTACAACAGTTTGTTTGCTTCAACTAGAAATGACAAAATGGTAGGGGGCCATAGAGACAATAAAGGAGAGGTCTCCCTCCCCTGCATTTCGGCAAGTTTAGCACAGTAATTTAATTATCCTAAAGTTAAATGTTTACAAAATACCTGGACAAGGCTAAAGTATAACATATCTACAAACTGAGCTATCAAAATCAGCAACAGTTCCTCAAGGCTTCCGTCTGAGAAAAAAAAGTGTATAGTCCTCAAATTTTTCCTTCAAGTGAAAATACACTTTGCTGACAAACTAGATATGTGCATACCGCATTTAAGAAAACAATAATAATAATAATAATAATAATAATAATAATAATAATAATAATAATAATACATAATAACAACCTCGTCCTGTTTTGCGCATGAGATTGAAACTCAAATAAAATTAGATGTATTATTATTATTATTATTATTATTATTATTATCATTATTGCAAATAGTAAATTACTTCTGTTCAAATGGTTCAATCCGGCGGAGGGCGATGGATTTTTTTCGGGCGTAAAAAACCTTAGCATAGCTTCCTTCGGAAGGGAAGTAAAGGCAGTGGTCCCATGTTGTAGATTTACGGCACGTAAAAGAACCTCAAGCCTGATAAAGAGTCCTCTGAGCAAAATTACCGGTCTTTCACACCCAATATGGAATGGGACGCTAAGGACCACAACAGTTAAAAAGCGTGTATAAATGACAAAATAATAATAAAAAAACCTTCTGTTCAAACAAAAACGAGGGTTATAACTCAGGGTGTAGCTTCTGTGGCTCTTATTTGTGAGACTGCGGGTTCAAATTACATGTACCCCAATTTGCTGTTATTTTTTTCTTTCATTTTCGAGACTTCCCTCAGTGGCTGGGTAAATGCCGGTTGTGTATTCAACAACGTGAGTAGGTAAATATAGAGAGAGCTGGCGCAGTTTTTTGCGTTTATATGGGAAAGGATAGGGAAAACGAGGGTAGATGCGCCGGTTCAAGGAGGAAAATGCGTTTATATGGGCGAAAGAGGGAATACGAGGGTTGATGCTAGGCTAGACAGTGGTAGAAGGAGGGGGAATGCGGTTTATATGAGACAGATAGGGAATACGTGGAGAGGTGCTAGGCTAGACGGAGGCTGAGGAGTAGAGTATGGGTTATATGAAAGGTATAGGAAAACGAGGAGGGTGTTAGGCTAGACAGAGTTGAAGGGTAGAGCATGTCTTGTATATGAGAGGGGTAGGGAACAGGAGCAGGGGTGTTAGGCTAGACAGAGGTCAAGAAGTAGAGTAGGGTTTATATGAAAGGTATAGGAAAACGAGGAGGGGTGTTAGGCTAGACAGAGTTGAAGGGCAGAGCAAGTCTTGTATATGAGAGAGGTAGGGAACAGGAGCAGGGGTGTTAGGCTAGGCAGAGGTCAAGAAGTAGAGTATGGTTTATACGAAAGGTATAGGAAAACGAGGAGGGGTGTTAGGCTAGACAGAGTTGAAGGGCAGAGCATGTCTTGTATATGAGAGAGGTAGGGAACAGGAGCAGGGGTGTTAGGCTAGGCAGAGGTCAAGAAGTAGAGTATGGTTTATATGAAAGGTATAGGAAAACGAGGAGGGGTGTTAGGCTAGACAGAGTTGAAGGGTAGAGCATGTCTTGTATATGAGAGAGGTAGGGAACAGGAGCAGGGGTGTTAGGCTAGATAGAGGTCAAGAAGTAGAGTATGGTTGATATGAATGGTATAGGAAAACGAGGTGGACTGTTAGGCTAGACAGAGTTGAAGGGTAGAGTATGTCCTTTATATGAGAGAGGTTGGGAACAGGAGGAGGGGTGTTAGGTTAGGAGAATTGAGTATGTGTTTATAAGGAGAGACGAGAAAACGGAGAGAGATCCTATGCTAGGATAGACAGGTGTTAAAGTTAGGTTAGATAGGAAACCAAGGAGTGATACTCAGCTAGAGGGGGGGCAGGAGGAATGCGCTTTATGAGAGGTAGGGGGTACGGGGAGTGGTGTTAGGCTAGACAGAGGTTGAGAGTAGAGTAGCCGTTTATATGTATAGAAGTATAGAACAGGAGGAGGGGTGTTAGGCTAGACACAGGCTGAGAGTAGAGTATGCGTTTATATGTATGAGAGGTATAGGAGCAGGAGGAGAGGTGCTAGGCTAGACAGAGGTTGAGTAGAGTATGGGTTATATGAGAGAGGTAGGGAACAGGAGGAGAGGTGTTAGGCTAGACAGAGGGTTAGGAGTAGAGTATGGTTTATATGAGAAATATAGGAAAAACGAGGCGAGGTTTTAGGCTAGACAGAGGTCGAGGAGTAGAGTATGGCTTATATGAGAGGTATAGGAAAACGCGGAGAGCTATTGGCTTAGGAGAATTGAGCATGTGTTGATAAGGAGAGATGAGAAAACGGAAAGAGATCCTATGCTATGATAGACAGGTGTTAAAGTTAGGTTAGATAGCAAACCAAGGAGTGATACTCAGCAAGAGAAGGGCAGGAGGGAATGCGCTTTATGAGAGGTAGGGGATACGGGGAGCGGTGTTAGGCTAGACAGAGATAGAGGAGTAGAGTATGGTTTATATGAGAGGTATAGGGAAACGAGGAGAGTCGGTAGGCTAGACAGATAGTGAAGCAGTAGGAATATGGACTTATATACAGGAGAGATAGGGGCTAGACTTTGAAAGCGACTTTAGACGTGAACTTAGTGGCAAACTGTTTCATGTCAATGTTCTAGACATGCCCATCACGTAACCCATTCAGGGAAAAGGTGGCTGCAAAGGGAAAAAGCTGACCAGTAAAGGGAAAAAGGTGACCAGCAAAGGGAAAAATGTGACCAGAAAAGGGAAAAACGTGACCAGCAAAGGGAAAAACGTGACCAGCAAAGGGAAAAAGGTGACCAGCAAAGGGAAAAAGGTGACCAGCAAAGGAAAAAAGGTGACCAGCAAAGGGAAAAAGGTGACCAGCAAAGGGAAAAAAGGTGACCAGTAAAGGGAAAAAGGTGACCAGCAAAGGGAAAAACGTGACCAGCAAAGGGAAAAAGGTGACCAGCAAAGGGAAAAAAGGTGACCAGTAAAGGGAAAAAGGTGACCAGCAAAGGGAAAAAGGTGACCAGCAAAGGGAAAAAGGTGACCAGCAAAGGGAAAAATGTGACCAGCAAACGGAAAAAGGTGACCAGAAAAGGGAAAAATGTTACCAGTAAAGGGAAAAAGGCGAGCAGCAAAGGGAAAAAGGTGACCAGCAAAGGGAAAAAGGTGTCCAGTAAAGGGAAAAATGTGATCAGCAACGGGAAAAAAGGTGACCAGCAAAGGGAAGAACGTGACCAGCAATGGGAAAAAAGGTGACCAGCAAAGGGAAAAAAGGTGATCAGCAAAGGGCAAAATGTGACCAGCAACGGGAAAAAGGTGACCAGCAAAGGGAAAAGCTAACCCACTCACACTAGCAGGTAAGTAATTCAGTTAGTATCATAGGGTAGGACAGATCCTGGGAAGCGGATATAGCATAGTTCCGTATGATGTTACAGGTAATTCAGAGAGTATCGTAGGTATTTAGGATAATGCAAGTAACATAGGTGTTTAGAGTCACTCAGCTAGTATCACAAGAGGCTAGTTTCCAGGGGCAGAACGTATCATAGATGCATATTTTTCACAGGCAATTCAGCTAGTATCGGAGGGTATTTAAGCTAATTCAGCTGGTATTACAAGAGGCGGACTGCATCATAGCAGTGTATGATTTCACAGGTAATTCAGTTAGTATCGTAGGTATTTAGGCTAATTCATCTAGTATCACAGGAGGATAGATTCCGAGGGTTGGGTATAGCATAGTAACTCAGCTAGTATCGTAGGTATTTAGCATAATTCAAGTGTCATAGGTGTTTAGAGTAGTTAAGCTAGCATTACAGGAGGGTGGGTTCCAGGGTCGGTTATAACGTAGTTTCGTATTTTACAGATAGTTCAGGTAATATCGTAAGTATTTGGGTAATCAGCATAGTTTCACAGATACTCGTGATAATTTCGATCAGAGATTTGTATCACAGCTATTTAAGGTAAATGCAGGTGATTCAGGTTGTATCAATGGTATTTGAGTCATTTTAACAGGTAATTCATCTAGTATCATTGATATTTGGGGCAAACCAGATAGTATCACAGGTGATCGTGCTAATTTAGAACAGGAATTCGTATCAGAGCTAGTTAAGGTAATTTCACATGATTCGGCTAGTATGACAGGTATTTAAGTCATTTTAGCAGGTAATTCAACTAGTATCACAGGTACTCATGGTAATATAGAGAGTAATTAGATCATAAACATTTCTCATCCAACGTTACAACAATTTATATACTTTTTTCTAAATCTTACAAACTTATTATATGTTAAACAGTTATAAACTGTAGAGATAAACTGCATATGGTTCACAAATTAAAAAGCTTTGCGTCAACATACCTTTATTTAAGTTCGTTGTAGGTGCCTCTCCCCTTTATCTAGGCTTCAGACTAACACTAGTATTTGCTCCTAATGGTAGGGGTACCGCCTCCCCCTTCCATCTTCCCCTTTCTTCACCATTTGTCTGCTATGTGCATACACAGCACATGAGTAAACTTTAATTATTTAAATTGTAGACTCGCTGAGAAAATCTTCATCTTCGGGTTACATTCTCTTAAGTACTGTTTGTAATACTGTAATGTCCATACGCATAGGTAGTTATTCCATCCTCAGCAATAATTCTTTTATCATCAAAGGGATTCAATTAAATTTTATTCACTTGCACTGTGGTAACAGCATGCTTTCGTGATAGGATTAGATTCATGGGCGTTCTGATGATTTCACAGGTTTTAAGACAGTCTGTATAGCTGTCAAACGAAGTGTACTGCTTAATAGCGCTACGTTTTATACCTTTAATCTTTTTATCATTGATCCTTGAATATCTAAGGCATACATCTTAGGACGTAGTCCAACAAAGCGCAGGATGATTTTGCTATTAGCCTCATCTTTAAATTTTCCCAATACCTTCTTGTTCTGAGTAGAGTAACATATATGGTTGGCAGGGTAATCAGCTGTATCGAGATGCTCAAGAAAACGTAGCTTGTCCTGGTACACATCTTCAGTTGTTACACGATGAATGAATGAATCAGTGTCCATATACATAAGCTTCAGGTTTTCAGCTCCATAATAAGGCAACAACACGTCGTAATGATAGTGATACATTAATGTCTTGGAGATGTCCAACACACTCATACCAATGAATATAGACTTGTTGAATACAATCTGACGAGAGGCCATATGTACAGCAGCTACAATGATAGCAGCAATAGATCCTGCAGCTACAGAAACATCACCCGCAGCACCCGCATAATGAAATTTACTTATAAATTTAATAACTCGTAATCTAACTTAAATAGACACGTCAAGTAAACCGTAAACAGAGTACCTAGTCCCTAAATATCGTCATCATTATAAAAAGTACTTTAAAGTACTTAGATCGAATCCCTAAGGGGTGATTTCATATATCTTCAAGCCTATGAATCCTATCACGTTCGAGTAAAGATTAAATGCTTGATGCTGATGCGGGGGAGCTAAATTACTAAAATACATTTATCAAAAGTATTAGCGGGTTCGATTCTAGAAGCTTAGAATCTCTGTAACTCTGGAAAAATTGCTTTTCTCGTGATTGTAGTGAAATGTAATGGTCTTTCTGAAAGAAGATGGAAAGGAAGAATTGAAAAGGGAATGAAAACATGAAAAAAGGTAGTATATACATACATTTAAGTAAATAAGGGGGAAAATCTTCTACGCTACCTTTTAAGCCTTTGAGATTGTGCTAGCTTAGGTGTAATGGGTGTTGGTAGGCTTTGAATGGAACATCTGACTGAATGAGCGTGTGGGAATACTTCTCTTGTTGGTGTGACAGCATATACAGGTAGTTACGAGACGAGTTTAAACGTGTTTGATACTGCCAGACATTCTGTCTCTGGGTGTGACGTCATAGACATCGAGCATCCTATAGAACTTAACGATCTACCTTTCCTGCCTGAGTGTACGAAACCATTGAAATCATATACAAAGAAACTGATACCTCGTCTTGGACCTCGAAAGAAGTATGTAGTACATTACATGGCTTTGAAGCAAGCTCTTAATCATGGGTTACGGCTAAAAAAATCCATCGTGTGCTGCAATTCCAACAGTCACAGTGGTTAAAACCTTATGTGGAAGTTAACAACAGGCTACTACAATAAGCTGCAAATGATTTCGAGAAAGGACGTCTACAGCTCTTTAACAACGTCATGTTTGGAAAAACTATGGAGAATCTGTCTGATCGTATGGATATACGACTGGTGATAAATTAGAAGACTCTAGAGAAGCTGATCGTCAAGCCTACGTTTATCGATCGAACAATATATGCCGTCAATCTAGCTGCTGTGCATATGGCCTCTCGTCAGATCGTGTTCAACAAGCCTATATACATCGGTATGAGTGTGTTGGATATCTCCAAGACATTAATGTACCGCTATCATAATGTGTTGCTGCCATATTATGGATCTGAAAACCTGAAGCTCATGTATATGGACACTGATTCGTTCATTCATCGTGTGATGACTGAAGATGTGTACCAGGACAAGTTACGTTTACATGAGCATCTGGATACAGCTGATTACCCTGTCAACTGTATATGCTATTCAGCTCTAAACAAAGTGCTTGGGAAATCTAAAGATGAGGCTAATGGTAAAATCATCCAGCGCTTTGTCGGACTACGAGCTAAGATGTATGCCTTAGATATCCACGGTTCAATGATAAAAAAGATTAAGGGTATAAACGTAGTGCTATTAAGCAGTACTTTACATTTGAGAGTTATGCTGATTGCCTTAAAACCTGTGAAATCATCAGAACGCCTATGAATCTAATCTTATCATGAAAGCACGCTGCTACTACTGTGCAAGTGAATAAAATTACATTGAATCCCTTTGATGATCTCCGCGAGTCTACAATGTTAAAAAATTAAAGTTTACTCATGTGCTGTGTATTCACATAGCAGACAAATGGTGAAGAAAGGAGAAGATGGAAGGGGAGGCGGTAACCATTGTCATTAGGAGCAAATACTAGTGTTAGTCTCAGGCCTATATAAAGGGAAGAGACGTCTACCCTTACAATCCTTGTTTAATGAAGCATTGATTTAACTGATAAAGCTGCTACATTTGAACAAAAAATGGATTAGCTGCTGCTGCTACAGCTGTAATTTAACCGGTTGTTGTTGCTGCTATTATTTTATCAGATGTTGCTACAGCTGTAGGATCTGTTACATCTATTGTTGTACAGCTGCTGTATCTGCTACGATAGTAATTGTATTTGCTTTTGCTACAGCTATTGTGCTGATTGTGGCTAATGCTGCTACAGCTGCAGGATCTATTGCTGCTATCGTTGTAGCTGCTGTTGCTATAGATGCTGTATCTGCTACTACATCTGTCGTATTTACTGTTGATGTTGTTGTAATGACTTCTGTTGCTGTGGTAGGGGAATCTACAGCTGGAATATCATTGCTGTGATGCTTGCTATTGCTAAACACTGCTAAATCTCTAGCTGCTGCTGCAGTTGTTATGTAATGCGACGGCTACTGCTATTGTTATAGCAGATGCTGCTACAGCTGTGGGGTCTGTTACAGGTATTGTTGTACAGTCTCTGTATCTGCTACGATAGCTGCTGTATTTGCTTCTGCTATAGGTATTGTGCTGACTATGTCTAATGCTGTTACAGCTACCTGATCTGATACTGTTATTGCTGTAGCTGATGTTACAGTGTTGTATCTACTACTTCAGCTCCGTATTTGATGTTACAGCTGGAGTGATGACTGCTGTTGCTGTGGTGGGTGAAGCTACAGCTGGAATATCTTTGCTGTGATGCTTGCTATTGCTAAGAGTGCTAAATCTTTCCTGCTGCTGCTCCTACAGCTGTTATGTAACTGGTGTTTGTCGCTGCTGTTATTGTAGCAGATGTTGCTACAGCTGTAAGATCTGTTACATCTATTGTCGAACAGCTGCTGTATCTGCTACGGTAGCTATTGTATTTTCTTCTGTTACAGCTATTGTCCATTCTGCGGGTGATGTTTCTGTAGCTGCAGGATCTATTGCTGCTATCATTGTAGCTGCTGTACATATGGCCTCTCGTCAGATTGTATTCAACAAGTCTATATTCATTGGTATGAGTGTGTTGGACATCTCCAAGACATTAATGTATCACTATCATTACGACATGTTGTTGCCTTATTATGGAGCTGAAAGCCTGAAGCTTATGTATATGGACACTGATTCATTCATTCATCGTGTAACAACTGAAGATGTGTACCAGGACAAGCTACGTTTTCTTGAGCATCTCGATACAGCTGATTACCCTGCCAACCATATATGTTACTCTACTCAGAACAAGAAGGTATTGGGAAAATTTAAAGATGAGGCTAATAGCAAAATCATCCTGCGCTTTGTTAGACTACGTCCTAAGATGTATGCCTTAGATATTCAAGGATCAATGATAAAAAGATTAAAGGTATAAAACGTAGCGCTATTAAGCAGTACATTTCGTTTGACAGCTATACAGACTGTCTTAAAACCTGTGAAATCATCAGAACGCCCATGAATCTAATCCTATCACGAAAGCATGCTGTTACCACAGTGCAAGTGAATAAAATTTAATTGAATCCCTTTGATGATAAAAGAATTATTGCTGAGGATGGAATAACTACCTATGCGTATGGACATTACAGTATTACAAACAGTACTTAAGAGAATGTAACCCGAAGATGAAGATTTTCTCAGCGAGTCTACAATTTAAATAATTAAAGTTTACTCATGTGCTGTGTATGCACATAGCAGACAAATGGTGAAGAAAGGGGAAGATGGAAGGGGGAGGCGGTACCCCTACCATTAGGAGCAAATACTAGTGTTAGTCTGAAGCCTAGATAAAGGGGAGAGGCACCTACAACGAACTTAAATAAAGGTATGTTGACGCAAAGCTTTTTAATTTGTGAACCATATGCAGTTTATCTCTACAGTTTATAACTGTTTAACATATAATAAGTTTGTAAGATTTAGAAAAAAGTATATAAATTGTTGTAACGTTGGATGAGAAATGTTTATGTTCTAATTACTCTCTATATTACCATGAGTACCTGTGATACTAGTTGAATTACCTGCTAAAATGACTTAAATACCTGTCATACTAGCCGAATCATGTGAAATTACCTTAACTAGCTCTGATACGAATTCCTGTTCTAAATTAGCACGATCACCTGTGATACTATCTGGTTTGCCCCAAATATCGATGATACTAGATGAATTACCTGTTAAAATGACTCAAATACCATTGATACAACCTGAATCACCTGCATTTACCTTAAATAGCTGTGATACAAATCTCTGATCGAAATTATCACGAGTATCTGTGAAACTATGCTGATTACCCAAATACTTACGATATTACCTGAACTATCTGTAAAATACGAAACTACGTTATAACCGACCCTGGAACCCACCCTCCTGTAATGCTAGCTTAACTACTCTAAACACCTATGACACTTGAATTATGCTAAATACCTACGATACTAGCTGAGTTACTATGCTATACCCAACCCTCGGAATCTATCCTCCTGTGATACTAGATGAATTAGCCTAAATACCTACGATACTAACTGAATTACCTGTGAAATCATACACTGCTATGATGCAGTCCGCCTCTTGTAATACCAGCTGAATTAGCTTAAATACCCTCCGATACTAGCTGAATTGCCTGTGAAAAATATGCATCTATGATACGTTCTGCCCCTGGAAACTAGCCTCTTGTGATACTAGCTGAGTGACTCTAAACACCTATGTTACTTGCATTATCCTAAATACCTACGATACTCTCTGAATTACCTGTAACATCATACGGAACTATGCTATATCCGCTTCCCAGGATCTGTCCTACCCTATGATACTAACTGAATTACTTACCTGCTAGTGTGAGTGGGTTAGCTTTTCCCTTTGCTGGTCACCTTTTTCCCGTTGCTGGTCACATTTTGCCCTTTGCTGATCACCTTTTTTCCCTTTGCTGGTCACCTTTTTTCCCATTGCTGGTCACGTTCTTCCCTTTGCTGGTCACCTTTTTTCCCGTTGCTGATCACATTTTTCCCTTTACTGGACACCTTTTTCCCTTTGCTGGTCACCTTTTTCCCTTTGCTGCTCGCCTTTTTCCCTTTACTGGTAACATTTTTCCCTTTTCTGGTCACCTTTTTCCGTTTGCTGGTCACATTTTTCCCTTTGCTGGTCACCTTTTTCCCTTTGCTGGTCACCTTTTTCCCTTTGCTGGTCACCTTTTTCCCTTTACTGGTCACCTTTTTTCCCTTTGCTGGTCACCTTTTTCCCTTTGCTGGTCACGTTTTTCCCTTTGCTGGTCACCTTTTTCCCTTTACTGGTCACCTTTTTTCCCTTTGCTGGTCACCTTTTTCCCTTTGCTGGTCACCTTTTTTCCTTTGCTGGTCACCTTTTTCCCTTTGCTGGTCACCTTTTTCCCTTTGCTGGTCACGTTTTTCCCTTTGCTGGTCACGTTTTTCCCTTTTCTGGTCACATTTTTCCCTTTGCTGGTCACCTTTTTCCCTTTACTGGTCAGCTTTTTCCCTTTGCTGGTCACATTTTTCTCTTTGCTGGTCACCTTTTTCCCTTTGCTGGTAACGTTTTTCCCTTTTCTGGTCACATTTTTCCCTTTGCTGGTCACCTTTTTCCCTTTACTGGTCACCTTTTTCCCTTTACAGCCACCTTTTCCCTGAATGGGTTACGTGATGGGCATGTCTAGAACATTGACATGAAACAGTTTGCCACTAAGTTCACGTCTAAAGTCGCTTTCAAAGTCTAGCCCCTATCTCTCCTGTATATAAGTCCATATTCCTACTGCTTCACTATCTGTCTAGCCTACCGACTCTCCTCGTTTCCCTATACCTCTCATATAAACAATACTCTACTCCTCTACCTCTGTCTAGCCTAACACCGCTCCCCGTATCCCCTACCTCTCATAAAGCGCATTCCCTCCTGCCCTTCTCTTGCTGAGTATCACTCCTTGGTTTGCTATCTAACCGAACTTTAACACCTGTCTATCCTAGCATAGGATCTCTTTCCGTTTTCTCATCTCTCCTTATAAACACATGCTCAATTCTCCGCGTTTTCCTATACCTCTCATATAAGTCATACTCTACTCCTCGACCTCTGTCTAGCCTAAAACCTCGCCTCGTTTTTCCTATATTTCTCATATAAACCATACTCTACTCCTAACCCTCTGTCTAGCCTAACACCTCTCCTCCTGTTCCCTACCTCTCTCATATAACCCATACTCTACTCAACCTCTGTCTAGCCTAGCACCTCTCCTCCTGCTCCTATACCTCTCATACATATAAACGCATACTCTACTCTCAGCCTGTGTCTAGCCCAACACCCCTCCTCCTGTTCTATACTTCTCATACATATAAACGCCTACTCTACTCTCAACCTCTGTCTAGCCTAACACCACTCCCCGTATCCCCTACCTCTCATAAAGCGCATTCCTCCTGCCCCCCCTCTAGCTGAGTATCACTCCTTGGTTTCCTATCTAACCTAACTTTAACACCTGTCTATCCTAGCATAGGATCTCTCTCCGTTTTCTCGTCTCTCCTTATAAACACATACTCAATTCTCCTAACCTAACACCCCTCCTCCTGTTCCCAACCTCTCTCATATAAAGGACATACTCTACCCTTCAACTCTGTCTAGCCTAAGAGTCCACCTCGTTTTCGTATACCATTCATATAAACCATACTCTACTTCTTGACCTCTATCTAGCTAACACCCCTGCTCCTGTTCCCTACCTCTCTCATATACAAGACATGCTCTACCCTTCAACTCTGTTTAGCCTAACACCCCTCCTCGTTTTCCTATACCTTTCATATAAACCATACTCTACTTCTTGACCTCTGCCTAGCCTAACACCCCTGCTCCTGTTCCCTACCTCTCTCATATACAAGACATGCTCTGCCCTTCAACTCTGTCTAGCCTAACACCCCTCCTCGTTTTCCTATACCTTTCATATAAACCATACTCTACTTCTTGACTTCTGCCTAGCCTAACACCCCTGCTCCTGTTTCCTACCTCTCTCGTATACAAGACATGCTCTGCCCTTCAAATCTGTCTAGCCTAACACCCCTCCTCGTTTTCCTATACCTTTCATATAAACCCTACTCTACTTCTTGACCTCTGTCTAGCCTAACACCCCTGCTCCTGTTCCCTACCCCTCTCATATACAAGACATGCTCTACCCTTCAACTCTGTCTAGCCTAACACCCTCCTCGTTTTCCTATACCTTTCATATAACCCATACTCTACTCCTCAGCCTCCGTCTAGCCTAGCACCTCTCCACGTATTCCCTATCTGTCTCATATAAACCGCATTCCCCCTCCTTCTACCACTGTCTAGCCTAGCATCAACCCTCGTATTCCTTATTTCGCCCATATAAACGCATTTTCCTCCTTGAATCGTCGCATCTCCCCTCGTTTTCCCTATCCTTTCCCATATAAACGCAAAAAACTGCGCCAGCTCTCTCTATATTTACCTACTAACGTGACACAGAATTTCACCCAGATTAATAAATGGCAATAAAAAGGTAGTATAGCAAGGCAACTATGCGACTAAGGTCATCTATCAACAAGTTTACTAAGCGATGGTACAGAAAGAGGATTAAGTAACAAAGGTAATCTGTCCGGCTTCACGCTAATTACGCATCTACACTACAATCAATCCGACGATCACAAACGTCTGACTACATCAACAGCAACTAACTAGTTTTCTGGGTAGGTGACTACACAGCTGACGCTATCTATCAGCAAGTTATTCAAGGTAAGTGACTACATTACTGTGATTATTTTTCTGTATCAAAGAACCAAAAGGTTAACATTCACGATATGTGGTAATTAATTGACCTACTAGTTGTTAAACTATGAACCCCAGACTTAAAGTACTTATGACATTGTAAGTCGTAATGATGAAAGTATGTCATCTCAAAATAAGGTTAGAGGAACCTTACGAAAACCGGAAGATCGGTGGTTCAAATCCCGGCTATGGCATTGAATCTTTCAGTCCGATGCTACCTTTCCAGTCGCGATATAGCCTTGATATTAAAGCGTCGTTAAATTAAACAACAGCAACATAATTTATTGTCGCTTCAACTTTGAAGTCATATCGCGACTACTATAGAATACAGAACATGATTACTGAAAATACAATATTTTTGTACATATAACTTTAAATCCTCTAGATAGGTGTGTTACACATTGTTATACAATTTTGTCGCTTTCATAAAGTTTAAAGTTCTTTGCTGTGCTGAATTTAGGGCGTCTGGTAGGCTGTTGGGGATGTCATATCTTTCTCTGTGTTGTACATAGCGACGGCAGGCTGTAACGAGATGAACTGTGAGGTGGATCTGCAGATGTCGCACACAGAAGGAAGGTCACAGTTGAGGCGATGTTTGTGCCTTATAGAAGTATGTCCAATACGTAGTCGAGTTAATACAACTTGGTCCTTTGTGGTTGAAATGATAGTGTTGAAGTTTGGACTCGGAAATGTAGACATCATGTAACTTGCTTTTAGATGTGCCTTTCCATGTTTGTCTCCATTGATTAATGCACGTCTTTTTGGTGAAGTGGATGAAGTCCGTGTGTGGGATCTTGATGTCCTGAGGGGAGTGTTTGGTAGCTTGTTTGGCTGCCTGATCAGCTGGTTAATTTCCCAGAATTCCGACATGAGACGGAGTCTAGGCGAATGATACTGATTTACCGTACATTATTATTTGGTTGTGCAGTTTTTGAAGTTCTTTTAAGAATATTTTGCGAGGTTGAGATTTGTTGAAGGGATGTTAAAGCACAGAACGAGTCGGAAAATATTATGTAATTATGTAGGTTATCTTTTTTAAGTAAGTATTCCAATGAGAGTTGAATAGCGATCAATTCACAAGAATAGACAGAAAGACAGTTGGGAGGAAATGTATAAACGCATAAATGCATAAACGAAACACAAAACGTAAATGCTTATTCTTACATAATTCACCGATAAATTTTATTATCCCCTCTGAATCAGACTGTGGTTGTGTAAGTCAGTTATGATAACTTCAAATGCCACCATTGGCAACTTACTTCTGAAGTGGTGATTAGAATGATTGAACTTAGGCATGAAGAGTTATGCGCACAGATTCCTCTTCGTTCCCGACAAGCTAAACAAGGCCAAAGAGTATGACAGAGCAGCAAGTTAATCTGTTTGATGTAAATATCTGATAACTGGGCAAGAATATTATACCAATCGCGTCTTCTAATTCTGCAACGGTTAACTGCTATACATGAGGATTGTTGCACTCAGGATATTATTTCTCTATCGTTTTTAACTCATTCGTCCATCTATCACTATACTGAGGAACTATTGGACAACCTGCATAAAAAAATCTCTGGAGTGATCCATATATTGTTTTCTTCTTTACATTCTCATTTCTTTTTGTCAGTGGCTACAAATATGCAAATCTGAAAGTGCAGATCTCTGGAAGAATTGCTTACCCTCGCAGGGAATGCTGGAAACGATATTCTTTCATTAGTTCGCGGGACATTTTTTTAATTGCAATGGTAATATATTTATTACTTAAATCTTCAAGCGATTTTGAAGATTTATTGCAAACTCATCTTAAAGGTGTATTTTATTAAAATACTATATATTTAAGTTATTTTCTTGACAAATGAAATGTATGTCTTGAATTTTCTGGGAATGACCCGTGAAGTCCTTATAATTCTGAATGACGTTTGTATAATTGGTAAATCGAAGATATAAACAAAATCTTACTTCACAAATGCAGATCTCGTTAAGGCACGCAAATTATGTCATATAAATATTTTTGTGGAATTAACTATTTATGAGATATTCCTTGTTATTGGATTAAATTTTCAAATACTTCTACTTTTCTCAATGGGGAAGTCGTTATTCGGTTTATTTATTTGTTTATTTTTTTCCTTCGCGGCGATGCAAAGGGCTTTGCATTTTAAAGATACATGGTGTTTAAAAATCCATATAAGCGACACGCTATTTGAAAATCTATTGCTTTAGCCACTGGATCCTACAAGAAATGTATAAATCTGAATTTAAGGTTTTAGATTTCACTAGATTAACTAGAGGCATATAGAATAATAAGCTTTTGTAAGAACAGTTTGTAGAAGAGTGATGAAAGTGATATGAATGCAACACATCAGATTTTTCTGTCAATTTGTATATTTTATTAATTACTTGCCTATAATGTGCTCAGTCACATTTAAGAGTACTCTGATTCCTTGAAAGTCCAGCAATGAATTGTCTACATAGATATAAAAGTAGAAAGGAATAGAATGTTCTGTTATAAAGATTAGCATTGCAATCATCAAAAGTCGATATTTATGTTATTCTGACCTTGTTCCTTCTCAAACTGAGTGTAAGGAGAAACATTCTATTTCCAGAGCTGAGCACAGCCAGTTCGTCTCTGATAGTTGAAAGATGGATTTGCTCTCGCAAATCTCTCAGTCGTTGGATATTCAAGGACAATGTCATACTTAATATATGTGTAGTTTAGGGAAGTTACGTGCTATAAAACCGAGAAGAAAAAAAAAGACGAACATAGCTTACATTGGCGTCGCATCTCGTGATTCAAGCAGCAGTTAGCACCTCCAACCATGTGGCAATATTACAAGTTTAAGAGGAAAGCTCAGCCTTATTGTCATCTTAGCTGCTAAAGAAAGTACGTAAGAGGAATGGAGCCAAAGTTTGTTCTCATGTTTAATAACGGAGTTTTCAACACTTATGCTGATTTTGGATTAATTCCTCTTATAAGAGGCAAGAAACGCTCAATAATCATACAGCTAATCTAGATATTTTGCCTAACATCCGCATTTGATGAAAGATTTAATTCAGATATTTTAGTCATTTCAGTAATTACATAGTGTTGTCGATTTCAGTACAATACCTAACAATTATGTTTTAAAATAACTTTAGCTTTAAATAAAAATCGGATTTATAAACAGTAACAAGGCCTACTCTAACCACTACTAATTGGCAGATATACTATATACATTATGCTTTATAGACTCTCGCGGATACCGGAAGTACATGTAGATGCATTAGAAAAGATGTATAACTCTATGATAAGGTCGGTTTTGTTATACGGAAGTGAAATCTGGGGATGGGAAACACCAGAGCATGTAAATAAAACGCAGGTAGCATTTTGGAAGAGAGTTCTTGGGAGTTTCACAAGGCACAACAAATTCGGGGGCATTGAGGGAGGTGGGATATTATGAAGATACAATACACTGCAAAATAAGAGCAGCGAAGTACTGGCCGATACTGGTGCAGGGGGATAACTACACACTAAAATCCAAATGTTATAAATACCAGCGAGAAAACCTGTCTCCTAAGTTTTGGGCAGCTGATTTGGAAAGGGGTTTGAGGAGAATAGGAATGGGGTCAGTATGGCAAAGAGCTGAAACAAATGACAAAAATATATGGAAAGGTGTCAAAAGAAGACTAAGAGACATAAATCAACAGGAAAACGAATCGGATTGTAAAATTAAACCTTCTCTAAGTCTAGAAAATGAAATAAAATTGAATTGGGGTAAAGAGGCATATATATTTAATTTAGGAAGAAAGGAAAGATCAGGAATGGTATGATGTAGACTGGAGGGCACAGAAAATGACTGACGATTCTGGCAGGAGAGTCTGCCCATTCTGTGATTTGGATGAGGACTGGGTACATATTTTGGCGAAATGTGCACAGTAGGAGAACCAGCAAACAATTAAACACAAAGAAAAATTCTTAAGTTCCTCAAGAAAGAGATTGGCATGTTGGGATCTACTGGCTGACCAGAGGAACTGGCAAAACATGGGCAATATCTTGGATAAAGTGCGCGAAGCAAGGTAGATTTGTTCGGTTTGTCAAAGGTAATTTATCTCTATTTTTCTTTTTCTTGTTCTTTATTGTTTTCTTTTCTTTCTCTGTTGTTTACTGTCACCATACCATGTATCTTAAATATGAATGTACGGTCAATGACCCATGCACTAAATACTTGTGAAATAACTTCAATAATTTGAAACTAATAAAAATACTTTATCCATCTATCTACTTTATAGATAAAAATCTGTTTTTGCTATGGAGTTAACATCAGTCACATTAAATATTTGTCTACAAATGATTTGAAATTAGACAACACGGACTTGGATATATGCTAGATGGGGAAGCAACGCTTAGCTGCTTATATGACAAAACAATTTCTGCTAGTAATGATCTGATGAACCTAACATTTCAAAATTTGTAAACTAGATGGTGCAACTAGGTAAGATTCAAATTTGCAACACTTAAACAAAAGTAAATATTTTGGGAGTACTCGATGTTACGAAAGGGTATTTCTATATTTTAATGAGCTACACATTTTCCTGCAGTAAGTTTCTGTCTATTTGGTATAGATTTTCATATACATAAAACTCTAATGAGAAACAAGAGATCTTCATCGTTTATTTCCAGAAAATGCAAATATATGATTTATTTTTCTCTTCAGAATTTCAAAACACGATGTTTTAAAGCAAATCGTTAAGGCAAGTTTTGAGAAAATAGAAAGAAAACAACATTTTTTTATGTTCAGGAATTTTTGAGGCGGGGGAATTCCAGTAAAATGTCCACCCTTCTTCTTTAGAATATTTGTAGTTAAACAGAAAGTTCGATGTTTATTCTACGTTTCAGCTCTGAATGTTGTTTCCCACAGGCACGCTGACACACATACAAACCACATACACATGACGTTTTCTAAAAATATAACAATCATATGATTTTCTCTACCTATTAACAATTAGTCACATATATTCCACAAGTTATGTGTACTAAAGCTTATTTTTCTATTGTCTTCTTAATAATCACGATAATTGTTCGCCTGATATGGTTTCAATTAGGAAAAACTAGGACAAATATATTATACACTTTTTACGCTGAGAGAACATTCACTCATAGCAACCGATAAATGTATGCTGTATATTAGTATTCTTTTCATCAATTCGTGATCAACAAAAAAAATTATCGCCCATTTCCGTGAAGTAGGGATAATGCGTCTTCTTCACATTCAAGAGGCACAGAATTTGAATATCGACGTATGAGTTACCCAAATATTTTTTTCCCAGGTTTTTCATTAGCCTCAGAAAACGAACGCCTGAAAACGACAAGCTCTGTGAATCCCGGATTCATTTCATCCATTCCATTATTTCAGTATAACCTACACAGTTAAAGGAAGTTAAACTCCCCCACATATAACTAAACATTTCAAGCTCTACTCTTCATTTATGATTCAAACGAACAGCAGGAATATTTTGGAAATGGTTAATGCCATCAAACGATTGTATTTGACGCAAATAGCATATCTTTATAAGATACATTTTTTCCATCATAAGTTTGTCTACTTCTTAAAATTTCAAATTTACATAATTCACAATAAGAATATAGAGAATTTCAAAGGACATATTTTATTCATTGTTTGTGTATATCAAAAAAAAAAAACGCTACAACTATTTCGAGAAAATAAACAACAAGGTACATTGTTCTCAGGGGAAGGAGATAATGCATTTGCAAGCCTACAAGTGCAGTATTAACGTTTAAAGTCCTAAGAAAAAATTAGGATAAAAGCAAATGAATGTAAAATTAAAAAATCTGATGTGTTACACTCACATGACTTTCTCTACTCTTGTACAATCTATTTTTACAAACGCCTATTCTCCATATGCTTCATATTAATCGAGATATCGAGATGTCAATCTTATTGCAATTTTCTTGTAGATGCAAGGGGAATATGGTAGCTTTTAAGCGATAGTCAAATATTTTATCGCTGATTGCTATGTGGCGCATTCTATTCTCTTTGCATGTCCAGGCCATAAAAAAAATCTGATGTGTTACACTCACATGACTTTCTCTACTCTTGTACAAACTATTTTTACAAACGCTTATTCTCCATATGCTGCATGTTAATCGAAATATCGAGATGTCAATCTTATTGGTAATGTACATGTAGATGCAAGGGGAATATGCTAGATTTTAAGCGATAGTCAAATATTTTAACGTTGGTTGCTATGTGGCGCTTCCATTCTTTTTGCATGTCCAGGACATAAAAAAAATGAATAACGAATTTCAGAAAAAGTATAAGTATTGGAAAATTTAAGGGAATAACAAGCAATATCTCGAAAACGGTTCACTCAACAAAAGAAATGTGTATGTCATAAATTGTGTATTTTAACGCGATCTACATTTTTTGTGTAGTAAAATTTTGTCTATCTCTTATGGTTTACCAGTTATGCAAAAGTCGTTCACAATGAAGAATACTTTTGGAGACATTCCCAGAAAATTCAAGATATACATTTTATTTGTCATAAAAGTATCTTAAACATATAATATTTTAATCAAAATCGTTAGAGCAATTTTTGAGAAAATTAAAATTTTCGAAAAATGTTCCATGTAAAGGGTAGTCTGGGGTGGGGGGATTTTCTTGAAAACCTTCGTGTCGCATCTCTGGAAGATACTAAACTTTGGTGTTTATACGACTGTTCGTTTCTGAGTTATGCTGTTCACAGACACACAGACACACAGACACACAGACAACCAGACACACAGACAGACAGACACACAGACAGACACACACACGGACATGTTTCCAAAAATGCTTTTTTTGGATTCAGTGAGTCTCAAAACATGTATTTCCGGTGAAATCTCGGTATCGAATTTTTGGGTGGAATACAATACTTCCCCTACTTACTATACGTAGTAGAGAAAGTAATGAATAACGAATTTGAGAAAAAGTATAAGTATTGGAAAATTTAAGGAAATAACAAGCAATATCTCGAAAACGGTTCACTCAACAAAAAAATGTATATGATATAAGTTGTGTATTTTAACGCGATCTACATTTTTTGTGTAATAAAATTTTGTCTATCTCTTATGGTTTACCAGTTATGCAAAAGTCGTTCATAATGAAGAATACTTTTGGAGACATTCCCAGAAATTTCGAGATATACATTTCATTTCTCATGACATTATCTTAAACATATGATATTTTCATCAAAATCGTTAGAGCCATTTTTGAGAAAATTAAAATTTTCGAAAAATGTTCCATGTAAAGGATAGTCTGGGGTGGGGGGATTTTCTTGAAAATCTTCGTGTCGCATCTCTGGAAGATACTGAACGTAAATACCAAGTTTGGTGTTTATCCGACTGTTAGTTTTTGAGTTATGCTGTTCACAGACACACACACACACACACAGACACACACACACACACACATACACACAGACAGACACACACACGGACATGTTTCCAAAAATGCTTTTTTTGGATTCAGGAGGTCTCAAAACATGTATTTCCGGTGAAATCTCGGTATCGAATTTTTGGGTGGAATGCAATACTTCCCCTACTTACTATACGTAGTAGAGAAAGTAAAAATATTCAGCTATTTTAGAATTTTTGCTTACTGATTTACTTACTTTCTCTAGCACGTTCCTAGTAGGTAGATAGATTCGTATTGCATTCCATCCAACATTCGATACCGAGATTTCACCGGAAACGCATGTTTTGTGGCCCGCTGAATCAAAAAAGGGCATTGTTAGAAAAAGTCCGTGTGTGTGTGTGTGTGTGTGTGTGTGTGTGTGTGTGTGTGAACAGCATAACTCAAAAACGAAGTCGGATAAACACCAAACTTAGTATTTAAATTCAGTACCATCCAAAGATGCAGCACGATGCCTTTAAGAAAATCCTCCCAAAACAACCCTTTACATGGGACATTTTTCGAAACTTTTTACTGTCTAAAAAATATCTCTAACGATTTTGATTAAAATACCATATATTAAAGATATTACATAACAAATAAAGTGTATATCTTGAATTTTTTGCAAACAGTCTTTGAAGTCCACTTCATTCGGAAGGAATTTTCTAGATCTTTTATAAGAGGTAAAAGTTAAGCGATAGACGAAAACATACTACATAAGAAATGTAGATCTCTTAAAACACAATTTACTTCTAATAGCCTTTTTGTGACATCAGCCATTTCAAGTTATCCGTTATTAAGGTTTCGAATTGTTCAATACTAGGCCATTCTTTTAAAGTCACGCCGATATATCATGGAAGGAGTATGGAGTTTTAAGGCCGGCGTATAGACTATCGCTATTCCCTTTGTATGAATAACGAAATGTGTAATGCAGCTATTTTCAGAAAGGTTTATCTCAATTAAAGCGAAGTAGATAGGAAAATAAACCTTCGTAAGAATAATTTGTATACCTACTAATACATGATAGAGAGTAGGGAAACTCATGTGAATGTAAAATATCAGATTTTGGTTATGCGAACCTAATTACATTATAACCAGGATAGCAAGAAATATCCTAAAACATCGACCTTATTACAGGCGCGTATATGAGATTACATTGAACTGACTGAAAACCAGGAATTTTCTTTCTTACACTATTTCTTACGCAAACAAAAGTATGGCTTCTTTTGTACACGTTATCAATTTGAGACCGAAAGAGATGACTCCTCAGTAACGTGTGAGGCTCCAGGTTCGACCCCGTTGGGCCGACCACTCTGACCATGGGCTTTTCGTGATTTTCCGGGTCGGTAGGCGAATTCTGGGATGGTTCAGCTTCTACCACGAATTTCCTTTCATCTGTTTTACCTCATCTGTTTCAGGGTTGTACTCGTAGTACAAGTGAGGCGGTTGGTGCGTTGCGGCAGAGCGGTGGAATTTGTGCTCTGAAAAGATTTCTCCCTGGCGTTTAGCGGGACTGCTGGATCCCCATCCTGGGAATTGTCTCGCCTACCACGGGATTTCCGGGTTACAATGGCTTAGGTAGAGCTAGTCGGCATCAGGACTGGTGCATGTTGGAATCGTTAAGGAACCCTTCCTTTCTAGCACACTTTGTCGTCCGGATCTTGTCGCCCTTCGGGTCTCCCCTTCATCTTTTCCTCCTAGAAAGGGCCCAATATGGTCTACTTACGGTGCTGTGCTTCAGTTACTGAGGCGCCTCCGTCTGCCAATCCTATTAAGTCAATACCGGCGTTAAAATTATTTCTCATCTGTGGATTATGATACGTGGCCCTTTACAAGCTCAATTTTTCTATAAATCACTAAATAAGCTACCATTTTTATTTTTGAAGACAAAAAGGTTCGCCTATGACTATGTTACAAAGTGGAATAGCGTAGTAAAATAATGCAGGAAAAAGTTTTAAATAAACAAATCCCATTTGATCAGAACTCCCTCTCATACGCGTCACTTTTTACTTTCTCTATTACGTATAGTAAGTAGGGGAAATATTGTATTCCACCCAAAAATTCGATACCGAGATTTCACCGGAAATACATGTTTTGAGGCCTCCTAAATCCAAAAAAAGCATTTTTGGAAAAATGTCCGTGTGTGTGTGTCTGTGAACAGCATAACTCAGAAACGAACAGTCGGATAAACATCAAACTTCCAGAGTGCAACACGAAGGTTTTCAAGAAAATCCCCCACCCCATATTACCCTTTACATGGAACATTTTTCGAAAATTTTAATTTTCTCAAAAATGGCTCTAACAATTTTTATTAAAATATCATATATTTAAGATATTTTCATGACAAATGAAATATATATCTGGAATTTTCTGGGAATATCTCCAAAAGTATTCTTCATTGTGAACGACTTTTGCATAACTGGTAAACCATAAGAGATAGACAAAATTTTACTGCACAAAAAATGTAGATCGCGTTAAAATACACAGTTTATGTCATGTGCATTGTTTTGTTGAGTGAACCATTTTCGAGATATTGCTCGTTATTCCCTTAAATTTACCAATACTTACTTTTTCTCAAATGGGAATTCGTTATTCACTTTTTTTTGTCCTGGTAATGGAAAGAGAATGGAATACTCCACATAACAACCAGCTCTTAAAACATTTGACTATCGCTTAAAGCCTACCAATTCCCCCTTGCATCTACAAGAAAATTAGCAATAAGATTAACATTTTGATATCTCGATTAACATGAAGCATACTGAGAATAAGCGTTTGTAAAAATAGGTGTACAAGAGTAGAGAAAGTCATGTGAGTGTATTACAACGAAATAAATCAATTAATGAAACGTTTGAAATGTTAATGGAAGTGCCAGTAGTAATATAAACTACTTATCTGTATCATGATCCCATTGGCACCTTACTCCCTAAACAACCATGACACGTAGCTGCGAAAGCTCTAAAATTCAGATTGGCATTATCATTTTTCATGTTATAGGACGCTTTAAATACTAACTAGCTAAAGGCTGTATGGACATCAATTAACTAAATAGTAATTAATTCATCATTTGTACTATCAGTACTCTCCATATGCTGCACTGGATGAACTGAATCCTGAAAATAGTGCTGGCCAAGGTTGTGTGTGTCCTTATTTCATTGGCGTCAGCAGTTGATAGTCGCGCTACTGTGAGAACATTCAGTGGAAAGTGTTCCCTAGGGCGAATGATATATTGCTGGGAACCTTTGGATGTTACAATTCTACGAAACGCCAACTTCCTTCTATCAAGAAGGCAGACCTTGAAGTCAGGTTCTGATGGTGCGTCAACCGTTGCGTCATTCTCTGTTTTTTGTCGACGAATCCTTTAAAGGGAAAGCTTAGTTCATGTGATAATTGCCTACACGCATGAAATATTGAATTATTTTTAACTAATATGCAGTGTAATCGTTTCAAATAGTGTTTTATCGTAGTTTCAGCCGGAAGTACAGATACAGCATTGTATTTGCGAAATTCCGTCTTTGAGTCCGTTGGACCGGTCACCCGATCTTGTTTTTTCCGTGTTTTTTCCAGATCGGTGGGCAAATGCTGGGGTGGATTATTCCTATACTACCACGGATTTTACTGACCCTCATTTCCTCTATTTCGTTTCCTTTCATCCAGCAGGGTAGAAGGATTAGACGCGTTGGACGGTGATGTGCAACCTATGCGGCGGATGTGCTTTGAGGAGAAAACTGTACCTCCCCCCCCCCGGCATGTAACCTTCTGTTGGAACCTGTCGCTGTAGATAGGAATATTGAAGGGGCAGCCGATGGTGTCCAATCTGCATTCAGTAGGTTCCTGCAGCGTTGAGTCTGCTACCATCGAATCTGGCCTCCCTTATTAAACGATAAGCAAATCCTACAAATACACTCTGGAACATACTACCGCTGATTGGCTAGGAAGCACGTGTAACCATAAAAGCTGCAGAGATTTTGCTACTCGTTCGTGACGGAGATTCCGGTGGCACAGTAGGCCTAGCGTTAGCCGCGGTGGCGAAATCCACTTCCATTTCTGATCCATACTCCATACGGACACACAAAGTTATAACATTTCGAAACTATCCATCACTCGCCAATTTTTTTCGAGTCAGCAGTTGAAGCCCGTACATATGTGAATACAATTTTGCCCCCTTTTTTTAGAGAATTAACAACCAGGGAGCGTGATTTTGCCAATATTTATATGGCCAATATTTCGATGAGAAAGATTTAAAGTATGTTTTAGGAGTCAGAAGTATTAGTAGATTTGTGGGCCCCTCGGTCCCCCGACCTAACCCCCTGCGATTTATATCTCTGGGGTAACTTAAAACAAAGTATACAAGACAAACCTACACACCCTCGAAGAATTAAAACAAAATATTGCCAGCATTTCTCAACGTGAACTACGGCGAGTGATGGATAGTTTCTTAAAGAAGTGCCAAAAATGTATGGACAACGACGGTGGCCACTTTTAGCATTTCCTTTCATAAAGTTGGTAAGCAAAGCCTTTAAAAGTAGTTTTAAAAATGTTGTATGGTTTCATCCGCGCCTTTCTATGATAGCGGCAGACGGCAGCGAACGCCAAGGACGCAGACAGGAAAAAAACGCCGTGCAGCCGGTTCGTAGCTTTTTGGCTCACCCTGTATAATAAAACACCAAAAAACAAAAAATCGAATTTTTTCAATATTTCTAACAAATATTATATGCATTGTCTTAAAAGTACATGGGGAAAGTAAACATGGTGGCTTTAAGTCCCACATTCTGTATTAGCCATGCTATTCTTTCCCGCTCTCATTACCACTCTCTGCGCTTATGTAGCATGATTCACTCACTCGAAAGTAAACAAGCGTTCTATCTGCGGCAGCCCACAGTTACATACTCTTCCATATTCGTGCTTGGAAGTATGAACCACGCACACCGTGTAGGTGTGCACGGTTGAACAGTCTGCGCATGCAGTATTCACTGTTATAGCGTTTGGATTGGGAATCTTCGAACTAAACAGCAGCTCAAGGAAAGAAAGTTCACATGAAAACAATACAGAATACAATGTTTTCGTGTCATAATTTAGTGGATGATTATCTTCTAGCTGCTTCTTTAACCATTAAAAGCGGGGCTCCAGCTGCCATTTGCAAGCGTAAATTACACAGAGATTACAGGGCACATCCTACATCTACAACGTCTTAACTGTTTGCCATTGTTGCCTGTACTATCTGCTCTAAAGACCTATAACAATTCGGTGAGAAAGACGTCTTGTTAAAATGTGTTTTGGGTGGCTTAATTTGTTACTTCTTTTTCGTTATAACTAGAGGATCCGATCAATCAAACTAACTTCATTATGAACTATTATGTGGATGGTGAGAATTTCCAAGCTAAGAATTTCCAGTGAAATAACTTAAATACAAATACTTTTTAAAATGTTTAATCGGATAATTGACATTAATAATAAGAGTGTTATTAAAAGCATTTATGACAACGTTCGCGTATACAACTGCATTAGATGCTAATCCGAAACGTCGCAATAATGTGTCTTTTAATGATTCTACTTTAAATAAAACAGTTTGCTGTAATTTTGTTTTAAAATACTATAATAATGGATCTTATAAAACGTTGTATTATAACATGTGTTGTAAGTTATCCCACTTACGTGTTTTGTGATATACTTATAATTTTTCTAAATGGTTATTTACGATCAAGTACAAACTATATATACACATACATACATACTGAAATATTTCATTTTCGTAAATGTTTTAAAATGTTGTATTTGTGAAACTACATTACTGTAATAATTGTTAGCTATTACTCCCCTACTTGTTGCAAAATAATTCAAGATCAATATGCGATTTCTTACGTCAACAGTTAACAGGACTAACTTTTTTTGTTGCTGTGCTGAAGTGTAATAATCAGGCATAGGTTCCAAACATTAAAGTCAGGACGAAAGGAAATTCGGTTGAACTTTACGCAGTGACTCGCAGATAAATCGCATCCCTCATACACTGTTGGCATTTACTGGCACAAGATCAGTGAAGCCTAAGCTTCTCTCTTATGAGCTAATGACGTCATATATCCGCCTTACCTCTCCTCCGTCTTTTTGTGTTATGAAGCATTTCCCCTTCACTCACTCACTTGCTTACGGCTGATCGCAATGGCATATTACAAGGTAACCAAAGTTTGGAATCTGAACAACCTATGACCACATGAATGCATTATAGCTCCACGAACAATGCCTGGGAGTAAATCCGCCCTCCCCTGTTTCGCTTAAGGTAGGGCATCACTTCACTAGACCGTTGTTTACGTGCCATCGGTGACCCTTGGCTTCTCTTGTTTATGCTCTTTGTATTGATAATAGTTTAAATGTAGCTAAAGTGAACAAAACTGCCTAAGAATTCCTATGTCTGGTAATATTGGTTTGTTTTTCATGTTAGTATCTTGAGGTAAACGTCTCCTCGATCCCCCTCCCCACAAAAAAAAACCTTTTTAAGACATGTTTTCGTATTTTATACCTCCTTGTTGCTGAATCAGAAGTTCTTATTAACATTATGTAACACTAAGGTTTACTTGTACGCATTTACAATTTGAAAAGTTATATTCTTTATGTAGCTTTCACATATTTTATGTAGAATATGCATGAAACTACTCTCCTTTAGCTCTATTAACTTTCTTTCTTACTTTATTTCACTGTAGGACCCTCAACTCCGCTCGCGTTATTGCCTTAATTCAAATATTTCTCTCTCTCTGTGGGTGTGGGAGGGTTCACCTTTCTCTTTCCCTCTCACTCTTGCTCCCTGTTTCTTCCATGTTCTCTCCCTTTCTTTGCCACGTACACTTAACTGGCCGAATCGGGTACTTCCATGAGTGCTCGCGACATTCAGGCTTGGTTCACAAGACTGCGTATATTCTTGTGGTAGTTGTAATGGGGAACACAACTATAATCACGAAGGTCTTCCGAGAAAATAATTCATATATGAAATTTCAAACAGAAAGATGTTTCAGAGTGTTTCAACACTGAATATTTGAAGCCAAAACACACTTATTGATTTATGGTTCTCAAGTGGAATATGACTAAAGCTCGTTACAATGCAACGCTTACTGTAGCACTCTTAGCTCAGTGGTAAAATTAGTAAACTGTTCCTGAGGTTACCAGTTCAAATCTCCATTGAGCCACTTAAATTTTTTTTTCATTCTAAATGTGTAAGTAAAAGTATAACAGGTTTTCTTAATTTCTTATCCTTAAAATAGTTTTTGCTTTACTATTCTGGCTCCCATCTTTGGCCAACGAAACTAAAAGAAAGAGGGCACATGACTTGTTACAATCTGTATCTGTGGCATAAAATAATGTAATTAACTTCTAAAATAGAAACCAAATCATTAATGTTACATTTCAAAAGAAGAAATAAAAATAAAAGGAAAAATGATACCTAATTCTTAATATTCACTCCGGTAGCCTTATACAGTTATAACTTTCCTGAATCTTTTACCCATGGAGTTTACTATTCTGAGAAATAGTCTCGTTTTCTGGAACTACCTCCCACGAAGCCTCGATAAGGTAACAAAATAGAAGATAAAATCTGCTACGGAGAATCGACTTCAGCAACTTACTAGTTAAGTAACTTAGCCACTGCTGCACGCTGAGCCAGGTGCGGATGCACAAATCAGTGACTTGTGGCTTGTATTATAGTTAGACAAACGGTGCACAGCACTTGACGGTTGTGAACAGATTTCTCAACCGAAGCGACTTTGAAATAAAGTTCTGAAGAGACCGGCCAATTTTAGATTGACCGAATGTACACAATGTACATATTTATTGTAATTTTGATTTACAATTATTTTGAAAACCGGTAATAAAACCGATTCTTTTATGCAGTACTAATGAGAATTAAAGCGTAAACAAATAACTAGAAATAGTACGCAATGACTGTTCGGTGACAACTATAATCTTTACAATGGTAACTGGTTTGCGTACACAAATAATAATAACCAAACATTTACTATATATAAATTTTATAAACAATAAACCTTTCAAAAGCATTATGCTTACAAGCTTTTGTGTAACATTTTTACTTTCTCTACTACGTATAGTAAGTATTGTATTCCACCCAAAATTTCGATACGGAGATTTCACCGGAAATATATGTTTTGAGACCCCCTGAATCCAAAAAAAGTATTTTTAGAAACATGTCCGTGTGTGTGTCTGTGAACAGCATAACTCAGAAACGAACAGTCTGATAAACACCAAACTTGGCATTTAGGTTCAGTATCTTCCAGAGATGCGACACGAAGGTTTTCAAGAAAATCCCCCCACCCCAAATTAACCTTTACATGGAACATTTTTCGAAAATTTTAATTATTGTGGCGGAGCACACATCAGATTGGTAGACCCTGCGTTGAGTCAAGCCTTCGTAAGAACTAGTGTGGTACACCTGATTATGTTTGTATATGGAAGGCTTCACTCAAATGTTGGTCCTACTGATTACTTAGTTTATGGGATGTTTGGAATGCTCCAGTAGATTGCAGTTTTAACAGGAAGTTGAGGTGGGGATATTGTGATATAAAAAGGGTTGAGTTAGTGTGTTTAGGTCTCTTCTCTTCTCTTCTCTTCTCTTCTCTTGTCTCTTCGCTAGTGTATTTGTGTACAGTCAGAGAAACATGCGAGTGTGCTCGGCCTTCGTCGACCTCGTGGCGGGACGTGGCTGCATAAGTATCCTGGAGGTTAGAGGTACTTAGAGAATCTTAGTAATAAACTGTGTTATTGCTAAGTTTAATCCTTTTCATTATGCTCCCTTACTATGTTTCCCTGTCCTCGACATTGCACAGCTATGCGAGTGGTGCTAGTTCTTACGTCCCCTTTGTCCGGCTGAGCCATGAGGTTAGAAGTTCGTAATGGTTTTGGTATAGCCGTGACAATATTGCTTGTTATTCCCTTAAATTGTTCAATACTTATTTTCTCAAATCGGAATTCGTTATTCATTTTTACTTTCTCTACTACGTATAGTAAGTAGGGGAAGTATTATATTCCACCCAAAAATTCAATAGCGAGATTTCACAGGAAATACATGTTTTGAGACCCCCTGAATCCAAAAAATGCATTTTTTGAAACATGTCCGTGTGTGTCTGTGAGCAGCATAACTCAGAAACGAACAGTCGGATAAACATCAAACTTGGTATTTAGGTTCATCTTCCAGAGATGCGACACGAAGGTTTTCAAGAAAAACCTCCCACCCCAGGTTACCCTTTACGTGGAACACTTTTCTAAAATTTTAATTTTCTCAAAAACGGCTCTAACGATTTTGATTAAAATATCATTTGTTTAAGATATTTTTATGACAGATGAAATGTATATCTCGAATTTTCTGGGAATGTCTCCAAAAGTATTCTTCATTGTGAACGACTTTTGCATAACTGGCAAACCATAAGAGATAGACCAAATTTTACAACACAAAGAAATATAGATCGCGTTAAAATACACAATTTATGTCATATACATTTTTGTTGTTGAGTATCTCGATTAACATGAAGTAGATGGAGAATAAGCGTTTGTAAAAATAGTTTGTACAAGAGTAGAGAAAGTCATGTGAGTGTAATACGTCAGATTTTTTTGTCTTCGATATGCAAAGAGTATTAATCTGTGGCAAAGAGAATGGTGCTGCACCTAGCAACCAGCTATTAAGAGATAAGTCTATGCTTAAAGCCTACCGTATTCCCCTTGCATCTACAAGAAAATTAGCAATAAGATTAACATCTCGATTAAAATGAAGCATATGGAAAATAAGCGTTTGTAAAAATAGATTGTACAAGAGTAGAGAAAGTCATGTGAGTGTAACACATCAGATATTTTAAAAAATCCCAATTACAAGCGAGTCATTTCTACTTTTTAATTCCGTGTCGGAATTACGTAATAATCGATTTGGCAAGTCTTGATGAAAATACAAACGAAAACTAAGGCACACACAGACAACCAAGAATTTCAAAAGCATAGGCTACCTAATAGTCTACAATAGACTACAATAATACATACAATTTAAAAAAAAATTAAGAAATTATAAATACTTTTGGTTACAGTTTTATAATGTGCAGAGATGTAAAGGTTGACGATACATACAACACTTCACTTTTTATTGGTACTGAAAATCAAGCACAACCGTGCATTGCAAAACAGAAGAAAGAACAAAGAAAGAATGAATTACTCATCAACTAAACAATGCCGCTATTTAAAGCTCTTGTAATGCGCATTTAAAAATGTTTTAGTAAAGTGCACAGAAAAGCAGGAGTAGAATCAGTGCGTCAAAAGCAGACAATGAATTCGTTTATAAATGAAACAAAACTGCTGCAATTTATTCATTTACCGGCAACGAAAAAAAACATGAAAACGACCGTAATTCATTCCACTAACCCCTACAAAGTCATATGTTTCGACAGCGTAAACTAAACGAATGTGGGGTATTTACAGCTATTCTTCATGCTCAGGGCACTAAATACATGGGAAAAGCTGCTATAAAGAAAGCAATAGTTGAAGGGGCAGTAGTTGCATCTTGCCTGCTCTTTTCCAGCACCACAAAACAATTAAACCTGTTGTAAAGCTCATAATAGTATTAATACGTGCTCTGGTTGCCATGGTGATGGAGTATTTAATTGTTATACATGGCAAGCATTTAACTGATATATTGTTTAACGTCCATAAAAGTTAAAATAGTACTAAACCGTTCCACGTGAGCTAAATTACCCGTGCCGTTAGTTTTATTGGGGAGAGGTAATAACGATCTTCCTGCGCCGGGCTATGGCTGGGAGCGGGTGAAAAGAGCTTCTCTTATCTTGGACCAGAAGGGAGAGTGGGAAAAAAAGTGGGGCATTTACGTAAAGCTTTATTCTGTAACTTAAACTGCCGACGTTGCTGGTTATAAAAAGTAATTCTTGAAAAAATGCTTGTGTTACATTCATATGACTACGTCATTTACTTTTATATAGCTTCTATAAACTATTATTAAGCAAGCTTACTACTTTCTCTACCACGTAGATGGTACGTAGAGAAGGTATCGCATTCCACCCAAAAATTCGATTCGAGATTTCTTATCCAAAGAAGAATTTTTAGAAACAGTTGTGTATGTGTGTCTGTGAACAGTATAACTCAAAAATGAAATGTCTGACAAATATCAAACTTGGTATTTAGGTTGAATATCTTCCAGATATACAGGAAAAGTTTCAGGAAAATTCTCCCACCCTTCACATGGAAGATGTTTCGAAATTTTAGATTCAAAACTGGCTCCGATTCTTATTAAAGTGTCATATGTTTAAGCTCTTTAAATGGCAAATCAAATGTATATCTTGACTTTTTTGTGAATAGCCTGCGAAGGTGGGAGACAAAGTAAAAACTCACTGCCGCGGCCGGGTCTCAAACCACGTACCTTCGGTTTCTGTGCCAACACTGCACTCCCGAGTTCCGTGACTAGATACACACACAAGCACTAACTTTTCTCATCTGATTCACATGATCCAATGCACCTCCAAAGCGATCTCAAAAATACAGGTATGTGGAACCTTAAGCATGCTTTTCACAATGGCGTGTATAGACGAAAGTGGAAAGTTGCTCTATTTAAGAAAACAGTTGGATGAATTTTCTCCGCAATACCGTGTCTTGACCAAACTACAAACTATTCATGTTTTCTAATTCCACAAGTAACAACAATACTACGAAATGGTTAACCTCTGTTCTTAAGATAAGAAAGAACAGCGCTAAAGATAAAGCTGGAACATCACGCATTGCATCACAACATTTGAAATTAATAAAAATTTTAAGAAGCTACTACAAATCCGGCCACAGATTTACGTCACTTCGTGCACCCCCCCCCAAAAAAAAAATAGAGAAAAAAGCTTCGCGGAATCCAATTTCCTTCCAATGATGAGCTCATTGCAATGAACAACGTTAAGGTAGGAAATAGCCTGGAAATGATGAGAATTTATTTTATTTATAAAAGTTTTCAGTTTAGATGTGCATTTGTTTCTTAACTAGGGCGGAGACTGACATTCGCTTTGGCTTTTGATATTTAGCGATCAATTGATGCTTTGTTTTACATTACTTAGCAATGTCTTTCAAGCAGATTTAAATTAGGATTCAAGCATAAAAGTTCAAAGTTACTATCTATACTTCAGGGTAAGTTTTCCTCTACGACAAATACTATGAAAACAAAAACAGCATTTGGTCAAACGGAATCCCTAGTAATTCGTCAACGAGCTTTTTTAATAGTGACTTGACTTTAAGCAAAAATAAATATAAGAAAATTCTAGCTAGGAATACGCAAAAACCCACATTTAGTGCACAATTAATGAATTTTATTAGTTGTTCTTTTTATTTCCTATTTTACATATACCATACCTACCATTTGAATTAAAGCATTATATACCCAGCTAGGGACAGGAACTTTAACGGGAGACTAAATTGCGAAAATTAGAAAAAATGACATTTCTAGTTCTCTGTAGATTCCTTTTTACTTCCTCTACTACGTATAGTAAGTAGGGGAAGTATTGTATTCCAGCCAAAAATTCGATACCAAGATTTCACCCGAAATACATGTTTTGAGACCCCCTGAATCAAAAAAAAGCTTTGGAAACATGTCCGTGTGTGTCTGTGTGTCTGTGTGTGTGTGTCTGTCTGTCTGTGAACAGCATAACTCAGAAACGAACAGTCGGATAAACACCAAACTTGCTATTTAGGTTCAGTATCTTTCAAGGATGCGACATGAAGGTTTTCAAGAAAATCCCCCCACTCCAGAGTACCCTTTACATGGAAGATTTTTCGAAAATTTTAATTTTCTCAAAAATGGCTATAACGATTTTGATTAAAATATCATATGTTTAAGATATTTTTATAACAAATAAAATGTATATCTTGAATTTTCTGGCAATGTCTCCGAAAGTATTCTTCATTGTGAACGACTTTTGTATAACTGGTAAACCATAAGAGATAGACAAATTTTACTACACAAAAAATGTAGATCGCGTTAAAATACACAATTTATGTCATATACATTTTTTTTTTTGTTGAGTGAACCATTTTCGAGATATTACTTGTTATTCCCTTAAATTTGTCAATACTTATTTTCTCAAATGGGAATTCGTTATTCATTTTTTTTTGTCTTAGATATGCAAAGAGTATTAATCTGTGGGAAAGAGAATGGTGCTGCACCTAGCAACCAGCTATTAAGAGATATGTATGTGCTTAAAGGCTACAGTATTTCTATATTGCTCTTGTAAATACAAAACAAGGGGAACATAGTAGGTACGCCTTAAGCGGTAGTCAAATATTTTTAGAACTGATCGCTATGTGTAAAATGTAATTCTCTTTGCATGTCAAAATATCGTTTCTGCAAATGTATATATCGATTAATATGAAATAGATGGAGAATAAGAGTTTGTAAAAATAGTTTGTAAAAGAGTAGAGAAAGTCATGTGAGTGTAACACATCAAATTTTTTAATGTATTTATTTGAGGTCGTAGAAATCAGTGGATTTTTTTGCTCTAATTCTAATTTCCTCTTTAAATTGGTATATATTTTATCAATGCAGGTACAATGCTTATATTTTAATTACGTTTTTAAAATGATGCTGCACCCTTCATTTTGTACTGTGGAGAAAAAAAAATCATAATTCCTACATATGTACATTAGAGTAGGGAGGTAAACTTTAGCCCATCTTTTAGAGAAAGTTTTGCTTTAGCAATTGGTACTACTACTTTATTATGAATGGCAGCATCTATATGCTCAAGCCATGTGGTTTCTTTCTTTGCAAATATTTGCGAGCATGTTTTATCCATTTTGATTTGAATAGCTTTTTCTGTGAATCCTTTTCTGGTACAAATCACCCATTTTCTCATAAACTGTTGAAGATAGCTAAATTAGATTTTGGGATCATAAAAACAATATCTAAACGCTATTGTTGTTGTGATTTGGTATAAGATGGTAGATTATTTTTAAAAAAATAATTGCCAATACATTTTAGTCAAAAAATGATATAATTTAGGGGGAAAAAATCTATCTTCCTTAATAAACAAACTTATTGAAAAGTAAGTTTGTTTATTAACTTATTAATTTATTAAAAGTAGATCAGTTAATTTAGAAGGCTTACATCTTGTAAAAATTTCAATCTGTATCTTCAATAGCATCTGAAATAATTGGTCATGAATTTAGCATATTTAACATTGACAGGATAGGGCTCTTAATCTCCCCTTAAGTTGCAAGCCATGACTGCAGATTAAAATGTTAGAAGATAATTGGCCTGAAGTTATTAGGAAAAGTAGTCTTTCTCAAAGTTTGAGAAAATTGAAAACATCTAACGGTTTAAGGACACTTGGTAGAGATCACAGGGTAATTTTACGCTTTCTTGCAATTGAAAGAAAGCCAGTTTTCTCTAGAATTATACCATCTAGAACAATGAACTTTTACTGCTGATTAAAGAAGGTTTTCTGAGTATACTGATATCAAGATTTTTAGCTAGCTTTAAGTGTTTTAATTGTACAAATATTTAAATGTCGTAAAATAATTTCTAAAATACATTTCGCTTTCATTTATAGATGCACTTTTCTCGGAAAATAAAGATCAGTACTCCACAAATTTTTATTGGTTTTTATAAGTAGCCTAAGATATACGGTTAACTATTTGTCCATTTGAGGGACTAATTTAATGCTTAAAGAATAGTCACATGAAAATAATATTGATGCAATTTTTTTACATTTATGATTTGTTTTCGTGGAAACCACGTAATTTAGGTACAAAGTCTTTAACCTACTAAATGCAACTAAACATTCTGTACAATCACAAAAAATTTCAACCCTCTAAGTTATATCGATTTTAAGAAAAGTGTAACCTGCAATTTAAAAAATAACACTTATGGGAAATGGCAAAAAACAAGGTGAGCATAGTATTACATACCAACATACTATAACATCTCTGGACCATAAGAGTCCTTTAAAGGTCTAAATAAAAAAAAACACAAGGGATGTTCCTTATACCATTACAACCAAAACACAAAAAATAAATTATTTGAACCCAAATCTCTACCAAGGGTACTTAAAATAAGGCTCATTTTAATTGTTATTCCGCAGTTCTGCAACAAATGACAATTTGATATCATCAGGAAAATTTTATCAACTTTACCTTCACAAGATCTCAATCTTTCCGGTTTTCTGTAGCTGTATTAAACTAAAGAACGAAATTTTGTAACGTAGCTAAACATTCTGTAGTAATTGAACTATACCTTTAGCATAAAGCTGAGAAAATTCCAAAACCTTGGCTGAAAATTCTGCAAAACGTCAAGAGTAAGAATGTTGAACAATGGATAAAATTAATTTGGACATTTTAAAGTATTTTGTGAAAATTAAGTCTTTCTATTTTTCCAATATGGTAAAATTTTTGTTTCCTTCCTAACTGAAATATTACATAAGTTATAACGCTTAAAATGTATTTTGAAACATCCTATACATTTACATTAAACCTTCCCAAAGCTTATGAAATAAACATGTGTGAAAATTTGTCTCCCAATAGTACCAAATTAAGATTATAGACTTCAAAAGGTACTGGATGCAGAATTTTCTACAACTTTTGAAAAAAATAATACATTTTAAAAGTTCTCACGCAGTGAAGAACCAGAACCTGATTGCGATTTTACAGTTATGGTTATTTAAATAACTAAACGCAACGTCTAAATGAACATGAATTGGCGTTCAAAACCGACATGAAACTTGAAAATTTGATTTTCTGTAATCTCGTTTTCTTACATTTTTGCTACTTTGAAATGTTCTTAATGATACAATTTTTGTTCAGTTTCTTTCAAATGTGTATTCTTGAAGGTGGAGAGTGAAAAAGAGCCTTTTCTTGATATCAAGCATAGTATTGAATTTAGTGTTTTAATAATTTTTATGTTTCGCTGTAAAGCGCCATATTCGAGAAAGGATATGCAGCATTTAGAAAATTAAGATTTTCCAATTTTCACCGCGTTTTCAGATATGACTAGATTTTTACCTTTTGAGAGTTATTTCCACTGAGCGAGGTGGCGATAAGCGTGATCAGCTCGCATTCAGAAAGTCCAGGGCTCGAATCCCGGGACCGACAAACCTAGCCGGATTTTTCCAGGTTTTCCTCAGTCCCTAGGCGAATTAAATTAAACTGAGTTTTATTTATGGACGCTCTTTAACTGCTGTGGTCCTTAGCGACCCATTCTATATTGGGCATGAAAGACCGGTAATTTTGCTCAGAGGCCTCTTTATCAGGCTTGAGGTTCTTTTACATGTGGTAAATCTACGACACGGACCATGCTAAGGATTTTTACGCCCGAAAAAATCCATCGCCCTCCGTCGGGTTTGAACCCGCGACCTCGGGAACTAGAGGATAGCATGTTAACCACTATACCACGACCCCTAGATGAATGCTGGGTTGAATAATTTGATCTGCAAACTTTCCTATCATCCCTTTCATCACTACATTTAATTTCCTTCCTCTTTACCGCCACATTAGGCACTGGGCTGATCACCCATCCTGGATATGCTATTATCCAGAGTTTACTTGCTCCTCGATAGGCTACTGATCCAAAGCATTGGTTTGTAACTCTTTGGGGGTGTAGGTCCTCCAAAGAGGAGGGTAATCCGAAGAAGAAGAAAATTATTTCCTTGGAAAGTTAGATACTACATACAACCACGAAAAATTAACTCTATAATAACTTTGTTGACCAAACCTGTGACAAAACTTTCAATTTAATTAGTTGAAATTAGTTCTTTCATTACCAAGCAAACTTTAGCGGAAAAAAATTACGAAGATACAATAAATACCAGCTTTAACTTAAATTTGGATTTTTTAAGTATTGGCACAAAAGCTGTAGAAAAAATAGTATAACTGTACTCATAAAAATTAAACAAAAATAACTATAATATTATATATATTATTACATATAAGTATAATAATGATATATTATTATATATAATTATAATAATATTAAATTATTACATATAAATTGAATTTATTGTACAATTTTTTCTACAATTTGGTTTACAATATATAGGTACTATGTGTATTAATATATCTCTGTATCCCTACATCTTATGCACAATTTGTCTGGTGCTTGTTTTCTTATTGAGCTACTCAGATTGCTTGGCTCCCAGGCCTTATCGCTCACTGAGTGGCTCTTGCCTCTCTTATTTTTCTAGAGCATTTTTCCTCTACCTTCCTTTAAAATTCTCCCATGCCCTTGATTTTCTTTTCTTTTTTCGCTGTCAACGTCTTTATAGCTACTATTTTTCTATCCATATTTTCCAATTTCTTCTCCCACACTTTTTCTCTCCAGCTCCTTATTACCTTACATTCTGTCATATAATGTTCTGTACTTTCTCTTACTCCACACAACTCGCATATCCCTCTTCCGCTGCCTCTCATCCCTCTTAAATACATTGATCCCGTAGTATGTTAGTTAATAACAAAGTCAATGAGGGTTTTTAAGAACTACAGGCTTAGAAATAAGCATATGGGTAGTAAAACAGTACAAAGATCAAAATTATCAATCACCATAGCGAACACCAACACTAACTGTATTTGCACCTTCGTTAATGTTGTTTGAGTCTACAGCCACTTAACGAAATCATTCTCTTTTATTCTCCAATAACATATAATCGTTGACTTCTCCTTTAAGTGCATTTTAATACATTCTATTCTAGAAAAAAAAATTGAGATTTCCAAAGCATGTTTAGAAAATATCCCTAAAGAGAGAGAGAAAGAGCAGCACTAAATAACTAAGAATCAGATAAGCAGCAAGTTTCATATTTGAGGAAGATTTTCAAGAAGAGTATCCCACCTGAAACTAACCTTTACATCGAAAAAATCAATTTCGGAAAAACGGTTTCTATGATTTTGATCATTCTTGAGAAAGGTTTTCAAGAAAAGTATCCCACCTGAAACTAACCTTTACATCGAAAAATTCAATTTCGGAAAAACGGCTTCTATGATTTTGATCATTCTTGAGAAACGTTTTCAAGAAAAGTATCCCACCTAAAACTTGCCTTTACATGCAAAAATTCAATTTTTTAAATATGGCTCTTATGATTTTGATATTACCTAAAGATTTTAAAGAAAAATATACCACCTGAAACTTGCTTTTACATGGAAAAATTCAATTTTTTAAATATGGCTCTTATGATTTTGATATTACGTAAAGATTTTCAAGAAAAATATACCACCTGAAACTTGCATTTACATGGAAAAATTCAATTTTTTAAATATGGCTCTTATGATTTTGATATTACGTAAAGATTTTAAAGAAAAACATACCACCTGAAACTTGCATTTACATGGAAAAATTTAATTTTTTAAATATGGCTCTTATGATTTTGATATTACCTAAAGATTTTAAAGAAAAATATACCACCTGAAAATTCCCTTTACATGGAAAAATTCAATTTCTGAAAAACGGCTCTCATGACTTTGATCATACCTGAGGAAGATTTTCAAGAAAGATATACCACCTGAAACTAGCCTTTATATGAAAAATTCAATTTCTAAAAAGGGCTCATGATTTTGATCGTACTTGAAGATTTTCAAGAAAAGTGTCCCACCCAAAACTAAACCTTTATATGAAAAATTTAATTTCTAAAAAGGGCTCTTAGGATTTTGATCATATTTGAGGAAGATTTTCGAGAAAGGTATCCCACCTCAAAATAGCCTTTACGTGAAAAATTCAATTTCTGAAAAATGGCTCTTATGATTTTGAGCATACTTGAAGATTTTCAAGAAAATATCCCACCCCA
Organism: Deroplatys truncata; assembly: GCA_030765065.1. Taxonomy (NCBI): domain Eukaryota; kingdom Metazoa; phylum Arthropoda; class Insecta; order Mantodea; family Mantidae; genus Deroplatys; species Deroplatys truncata. The sequence goes on along the minus strand of CM060978.1, from coordinate 209,207,809 downwards.
AACTAACCATTACTTGGAAAAATTCAATTTCTGAAAACGACTCTAATGGTTTTGATTTAAATGGTATATGTTCAAGATATCTACATGACCAATAAAACATAATAGGTATCTTGAATTTTCTGTGAATACCCGGTGAAGTCCTTCTTCATTTTGATTGAATTTTAAATGAGGCTGTGTAACTGGGAAATCAAAAGTGATAGAAACTTACTAAAGGAAAAATACAGAGCTTATAAAACTATGCAAATTCTGTAAAAAAAATTTTTGTAGCAAAAGCGCTTTCGAAAATTCTGTCATCTTAGAGACAGTCTTGGAAGTTTGCGATACCTCTTTTCTGACTTTCTCACAAATAAACATTTGAATTGTGTTTCCGAGTGATTTATATTAACTAAGCACATATTGAAAGGTAGAATCAGACTAAAAAATTCAATGCCATAGCCGTGCTTTGAACCACAGATCTTATGGTTCTCCAATTGACTCGCATTCTTTCCCAGTCTGATTCTACATTTCCAACCTTGCCCTACGCATGGCTTGTGTGGAAGAATAATTAATTACCATTACTGACCTAATAGTTGGTTAAACTAGAAGCCCCAGACTTAAAGTACTTACCACATTTAAGTCGCCATTGGGGTACGTCATCTCAAATTAAATTTGAGATCTAATTAAGGTTTACCGGAAAAAATCTGAAGTGTTACACTCACATGACTTTCCCTACTCTTGTACAAACTATTTTTACAAACGCTTATTCTCCATATGCTTCATGTTAATCGAGATATTAATCTTATTCCTAATTTTCTTGTAGATGCAAGGGGAATTGGTAGGCTTTAAGCGATAGTCAAATATTTTAAGAGCTGGTTGCTATGTGGAGTATTCCATTCTCTTTGTATTACCAGGACAAAAAAATGAATAACGAATTTGAGAAAAAGTATAAGTATTGGAAAATTTAAGGGAATAACAAGCAATATCTCGAAAATGGCTCACTCAACAAAAAAAATGTATATGACATAAATTCTGTATTTTAACGCGATCTACATTTTTGTGTAGTAAAATTTTGTCCATCACTTATGGTTTACCAGTTATGCAAAAGTCGTTCACAATGAAGAACACTTTTGGAGACATTCCCAGAAAATTCGAGATATGCAATTCATTTGACACAAAAATTTCTTAAAGTTATGGTGTTTTATTCAAAAACGTTAGAGCCATTTTTGAGAAAATTAAAAATTTCGAAAAATGTTCCGTATAAAGGGTAATCTGGGGTGGAGGAATTTTCTTGAAAAGCTTGGTGTCGCATCTGTCGGTGTTTATCCGTTTCTGAGTTATGCTGTTCACAGACAGACACACACACACACTGAAAACACACACACACACACACACACACACACACACACACACACACACACGGACATGTTTCCAAAAATGTTTTATATGCATTCAGTGCACCTCAAAAGAAAGAAGTAGAGAAAGTAAAAATGCGAGTCAGTTTGGAATTTAATGTCGTGCCGGCCGATTGCCACGGTAAGCAACCGGACGGAAACAGCAAGATCCGTGGTGCAAATCCTGGCAACGACGTTGAATTTTTCAGTCCGATTATGCATTTCCAACGTTATCCTACACACACCTTGTGTGAAAGAACGATTAATTACCATTATGCACCTACTGCTTAATTTGAAACCTTTCCTAGGGAAAATATGTCATGGATATTGTACCATGTAAAGAAGAATAACTTTTTATATTGAGAATATAATATATAAACTGTTGAAGTGTAGAATATAATACCATAAGGCGATTTAATCCTCATCATCACTCCCAGGATTAGACAACTGACCGTTCCGGCTTCACAAAGCGTCAGCCCAACGCTTTCTAGCAACGTCCAATTTTCTCGTTCTCTTGCTTGGTAGTTTCTCGCTAGTAGTGGAAGTCTGTCCTCATTCGTTCTGCCCATATGATCAATCCGTTTTTGTCTTTAGTTCGTTACCTTATCATATAAAGGTTCCACTTTTAGTTCATTTTTTTATTTCTTCATTTTTGATCTTATCGAATTTGGTGCAACCCTTTACTCGACCCTGAATTCTAAATTTCTGTTATTTCGTTGGAACCCAAGTTTCACAGCCCTACAATATTGTGGAAATTGCCATTACTCTCTAGTTTTATTTTCTTTCTTTCCTTCCTTTGTTTTTAAAAAACGTTCTCTGTATGTTTTAGTATCAACCTCCCTTTTTGCATTAAAACTGATATCACAACTTCAAATTAGATATCTGTTCTAGACTTTGACATCCCAGAACAATTTTAGATGGTAGCGGAATTTTGCCTTTAAAAGCCTTAATCTTTGTTTTTGGCGATTTAGTAATTATTAAATTTCTTAACTTCTTTTTTTTTTAACTCATGGACGCTCTTTAACTACTATGGTCCTTAGCATCTCATTCTATACTGGGCGTGAAAGACCTGAAATTTTGCTCAGAGGCCTCTTATCAGGCTTTGGGTTCTTTTACGCGCCGTAAATCTACGACACGTGACCACCGGCTTTACTTTCCTTCCGAAGGAAGCCATGCTAAGTATTTTTACGCTCGAAAAAATCCGCGACCTTGGGAGCTAGAGGCTAGCATGGTACCACTAGTCCACGGAGGACGACTAACTTCGCTAGTATGCGCCAGCTTCATATCAGCGTCGGTGTACCGGGATGTCCCGCATGAGTTGGTTTAAGTGAGGATGATGCATTTAAGCAACTTAAATACAAACGACCTAAGGCGGGATCTAAACCACAACCTTCGGGCACAGAAGAGCAGTTATCAAGCAGTAGCGTCACCCAGCCGACTAATATGTATAAAGCCTGATAGTTCAGATGGAGCCTTCAACTTCCTACAACCCCTTTGGTAAAAGTTCGAGTTTCCTATGATATTCTACAACTTTTTTTTCTTTACTTCGACCGAGCACTTGGAAAAGATAAATCGCTGTTTAAGGCAAAAGCATCCGCAGATAAAGTGAATTTCAATGAGAATTTAAAGTTGGCCCAGTTCCAACTATACCCTATTGCATATTCTCCGAACTTGGCACCTTGAGACTTCCACCTGTCGTGCAATCTAGAGGAAAATTATCAAGGAACTACATTTTCTAATAAATATTCACCACCACTGTCACCGGCTAACACACCGCCACCACGCCATGTACATAAGGCCTTAAGTTTGTTTCCGTCTTGCTCCTAGAATGTCATATGCTTTGTGCAACGGTTTAGCAGCACATATGGTTATCTCTATCGTGATTACGCCGACTTACTTCATCATCTTTTTTCTTTACCACGTACACAAAGAATAGAGAAAGTACGTAGTAATTAGTAGAAAATTAGTCGTTTTGTTGGAGTTGTTTATTTATTTAGCTCCACGTATGGACGTCAATTTGAAGTAGGTAGTTGCTGCTACGTATTGAAAGTCAGTCTGAAGAAGATGTATTATATTTCAACTGTTAGGGAACCGAACTTATAGTAGTTGCAACCGCACGTATGTTAAACAGTTTCTGGTAGCCTTCGCCCCAAATGTACTTTCAGGTGGCCTTTACCCCAAGTTTAAAAAAATATTAACTTTGTAATTTGACTGTATCTTTAAATATTAAATATTTATATTTGCCTCGGCTGCGTCAGTATTATTGTTAGAGATACGTTTCTCTTAGACAGGGTTGTGATACGACTAAAAATGTAGGCTTACACAGATTTTAAGTTTAAATTCACTCCTTTTTATTAATCCTTGATACAAATTAAATAGCACTTCACTGATATAGAGAGATGTGAGATTCTTTAATTAACTACCTGTACTGTTTAACACGTAAACTTATTTTTCGTTTCACATGAATACGTATTATATTTCTCTATAGGACGCATCTTGCATCCAGTTACTATCACGCTCTGCAGGCAACTAACTTGATTTCAACCATCTAAGCTTGTAAATTTCTGTATTTCAAGTCTCTGATTGGCTAGCTGATACCTCTCGGAAATGGCATTGCTGTATAATGCATGACGGATGTTTTTAAAGTAGGGTCCATTATGCAATAAACTAACTATTGAATATTTTGGCTACTTTTGTGTACCATTCCGTATAACTTAAGCTTTCTTTCCACACAGTTTTCACAATACACTAAATTCTCATTCTGGTGAGGATGAATTGTAGTGGTTCCTCTTTAACAGAAGTTCGCCACCAGTCCATAATACAATCGTACAGTTTCTAAAATGCAATTTTTAGACAGCATGGCCTAAAAGTAGAACCTCTAACACAGTGCACACGACCTAAAAGCGATAACACTAGACTGCATGATATCGAATGACTGAAAACTAATAAATGATTCTGACTCACTTTTGTATGCTGATTTCAGAACTGCTTTTAGTTTTTTTCTATCACGTACAGTTTTTTCACAATTTCACTTCAAAAATATAGAGATATAAATATATCGCTTCCGCCAATACACATAAAATTGGGCTTGATGAAGCAATTTGTAAGGGCCCTACCACAGGATGAAACCTGCTTCAGGTACCTTTCCAAGAAATTTCCCTTCAATACACAAGTCAAATTAAAGGCTGCAAGTTTTGTTGATCCTCAAATAAAGAAATTGATGAAGGATGAAGATTTTGAGAAGACAATGAATGAGAGAGAAATACAAGCATGGACAGCCTTCCAATCAGTTACTGAAAACTTAGGCAATAACAAAGATCCTAATTACAAGGCCATTGTCGAAACAATGTTGGAAAATTTCAAGAGGATGGGTTGTAGCATGAGTGTAAAGGTACAGGTGACTACTTATCGACTACTTTCCAGAAAATCTGGGACATTATAGTGAAGAGCAGGGGAACGTTTTCACCAAGATGTTAAGGAAATGGAGAGGAGGTACCAGGGGAGATGGAATGAAACTATGATGGCCGACTACTGTTGGATGTTGAGGAGGGACAGTCATCTTCAAGGATCTGCAAGGAAGTCAAAGAAGAGAAAGTTTGAAAAAAATTAAATGATACACTTTGGCTTCTTGTTTTGTTAAAATATAGTCATAAAATAAATTAGGGGAGTTCTTTAGAGTATTCTTAAAATGTTTCTTGAATAAAAACTTACCTTGTGTGAAATGGTATTTGAATACTTTTCTACGCTCATTACTAAAATTGTCAAAACATTACTTATTTTGTGCAAAAACCTGACGTGATAGAAAAAAACGGAAGTTCTTTCTGGAATCAGCATAAAAACTTGATTCAAGAACACCTACTTTTAAGAAATCATCTGACAAAAAAGTTTGAAAATGCAGACTAGTACAATCTTCATTCTGACCAACTTTGTTTTCAATTACAATTACATGGCAATTGCCCTTTGTATTTGCACATGTTTAATAACACGAATTGGTTTGATTAGGTTTTACTTTTCATTATGTCTTTTTACATGATTAATTTCTCATGGCGCTCGAATTATCTGTTCACAATACAAATCGTCATACTTCAATTTATCGCAATTCGTTGTGGAGTTAAAACTATATGTTGGCTGCCTTATACTTTCTTTGATCTAAAAAATTATTTTATTTATCTGGTATAACTTACATAAACATTAAATGGCGGAAATTATGAAGTCAGAAGAAACTGAAATGAAGAACCAGGTGAATAACAAAGAATAACACTAGAAGTACTTACTTCAAAAAATTCAGAAAACAATAGGATATAACATTTAATCGCGTCATTGTCTGCTGTAAAGGAAAACATGGTGAAAATAATTTCACTGAAAATGACTACTAGCGAATCAAAAAAATATCAAAACATCTGAGATCTCGCCTTTCTCTACTACATATAGTAAGTCTCGACACTGAGACTTCACCGGAAATACATGTTTTGAGATGCCGTGAATATAAATAAAGCATTTTTGGAAACATGCCCGTGTGTGCGTCTGTCTGTGAACAGCATAACTCAAAAACGAAAAGTAGGAAGAAATATCAAACTTGGTATTTGAGTTTAGTATCTTCTAAGGATGCAACACGAAGATTTTTCAAGAAAATCAACCCACCACAAACTGTGCTTTACATGGAACATTTTTTCGAAAATGTTAATTCTCTTAAAAATGGCTCTAACAATTTAGGTTAAAATATCATATGCTTGAGATACTTTTATGGCAAATGAAATGTATATGTTGACTTTTCTGCAAATGTCCGCAAAACTCCTCTTTATTTTGAATGACTTCAGCATAAGCGGTAAACCGTAAGAGATAGACTAACTTTTGTTGTACAAAAAGTATAGATCTCGTTAAAACACACAATTTATGTCCTATACATTTTTTTGTCTAGTGAACTATTTCCGAGATATTCCTTGTTATTTGTCTGAATTTTCTAATACTTATACTTTTGCTCAAATGGGAATTCGTTATTCGTGTTTACTTTCTCTACTACGTATAGTAAGTAGGGGAAGTATTGCATTCCACCCAAAAATTCGATACCGAGAATTCACCGGAAATACACGTTTTGAGACCTCCTGAATCCAAAAAAAGCATTTTTGGAAACATGTCCGTGTGTGTGTCTGTGTGAATGTGTGTGTCTGTGTGTGTGTGTGTGTGTGTGTGTGTCTGTGAACAGCATAACTCAAAAACGAACAATCGGATAAGCACGAAACTTGGTATTTAGGTTCAGTATCTTCCAGAGATGCGACAAGAAGGTTTTCAAGAAAATCCCCCCACCCCAGACTACCCTTTACATGGAAGATTTTTCGAAAATTTTAATTTTCTCAAAAATGGCTCTAACGATTTTGATGAAAATATCATATGTTTAGGGTAATCTCATGAGAAATGAAATGTATATCTTCAATTTTCTGGGAATGTCTCCAAAAGTATTCTTCATTGTGAACGACTTTTGCATAACTGGTAAACCATAAGAGATAGACAAAATTTTACTACACAAAAAATTTAGATCGCGTTAAAATACACAACTTATGTCATATACATTTCTTTTGTTGAGTGAACCGTTTTCGAGATATTGCTTGTTATTTCCTTAAATTTTCCAATACTTATACTTTTTCTCAAATGCGTTATTCATTTTTTTATGTCCTGGACATGCAAAGAGAATGGAATGCGTCACATAGCAACCAGCGTTAAGATATTTGACTATCGCTTAAAAGCTACCATATTTTCCTTGCATCTACAAGAAAATTACCAATAAGATTGACATTTCGATATCTCGATTAACATGAAGCATATGGAGAATAGGCGTTTGTAAAATTAGGTTGTATAAGAGTAGAGAAAGTTATGTGAGTGTAACACATCAGATTTTTTTACTTTCTCTACTACGTACAGTAAGTAGGGGAAGTATTGTATTCGACGCAAAAATTCGATACCGAGATTTCACCGGAAATATATGTTTTGAGACCACCTGAATCCAAAAAATCTGATGTGTTACACTCACATGACTTTCTCTACTCTTGTACAATCTAATTTTACAAACGCCTATTCTCCATATGCTTCATGTTAATCGAGATATCGAGATGTCAATCTTATTTGTAATTTTCTTGTAGATGCAAGGGGAATATGGTAGGTTTTAAGCGATAGTCAAATATTTTATCGCTGGTTGCTATGCGGCGCATTTCATTCTCTTTGCATGTCCAGGACATAAAAAAAATGAATAACGAATTTGAGAAAAAGTATAAGTATTGGAAAATTTAAGGAAATAACAAGCAATATCTCGAAAATGGTTCACTCAACAAAAAAAATGTATATGACATAAGTTGTGTATTTTAACGCGATCTACATTTTTTGTGAAGTAAAATTCTGTCTATCTCTTACGGTTTACCAGTTATGCAAAAGTCGTTCACAATAAAGAATACTTTTGGAGACATTCCCAGAAAATTCGAGATATACATTTCATTTCTCATGACATTGTCTTAAACATATGATATTTTCATCAAAATCGTTAGAGCCATTTTTGAGAAAATTAAACTTTTCGAAAAATGTTCCATGTAAAGGGTAGTCTGGGGTGGGGGGATTTTCTTGAAAACCTTCGTGTCGCATCTCTGGAAGATACTGAACCTAAATACCAAGTTTGGTGTTTATCCGACTGTTCGTTTTTGAGTTATGCTGTTCACAGACACACAGACACACACACAGACACACACACAGACACACACACACACAGACACACACACAGACACACACACGGACATGTTTCCAAAAATGCTTTTTTTGGATTCAGGAGGTCTCAAAACATGTATTTCCGGTGAAATCTCGGTATCGAATTTTTGGGTGGAATGCAATACTTCCCCTACTTACTATACGTAGTAGAGAAAGTAAAAAAGCATTTTGGAAACATGTTCGTGTGTGTGTCTGTGTGTGTGTCTGTCCGTGAACAGCATAACTCAGAAACGAACAGTCGGATAAACACCAAACTTGGTATTTAGGTTCAGTATCTTCCAAGGATGCGACACGAAGGTTTTCAAGAAAATTCCCCCACCCCAGAGTACCCTTTACATGGAAGATTTTTCGAAAATTTTAATTTTCTCAAAAATGGCTCTAACGATTTTGATTAAAATATCATATGTTTAAGATATTTTTATGACAAATAAAACGTATATCCTGAATTTCCTGGGAATGTCTCCAAAACTATTCTTTATTGTGAACGACTTTTGCATAACTGGTAAACCATAAGAGATAGACAAAATTTTACTACACAAAAAATGTAGATCGCGTTAAAATACACAACTTATGTCATATACATTTCTTTTGTTGAGTGAACCGTTTTCGAGATATTGCTTGTTATTTCCTTAAATTTTCCAATACTTATACTTTTTCTCAAATGCGTTATTCATTTTTACTTTCTCTACTACGTATAGTAAGTAGGGGAAGTATTGCATTCCACCCAAAAATTCGATACCGAGATTTCACCGGAAATACATGTTTTGAGAATCACTGAATCCAAAAAAAGCATTTTTGGAAACATGTCCGTGTGTGTGTCTGTCTGTGTGTCTGTGTGTCTGTGTGTCTGTGTGTCTGTCTGTCTATGTGTCTGTGAACAGCATAACTCAAAAACGAACAGTCGGATAAACACCAAACTTGGTATTTAGGTTCAGTATCTTCCAGAGATGCGACACGAAGGTTTTCAAGAAAATCCCCCCACCCCAGACTACCCTTTACATGGAACATTTTTCGAAAATTTTAATTTTCTCAAAAACGGCTCTAACGATTTTGATTAAAATATCATATGTTTAAGATATTGTCATGACAAATAAAATGTATATCTCGAATTTTCTGGGAATGTCTCCAAAAATATTCTTCATTGTGAACGACTTTTGCATAACTGGTAAACCATAAGAGATAGACAAAATTTTACTACACAAAAAATGTAGATCGCGTTAAAATACACAACTTATGTCATATACGTTTCTTTTGTTGAGTGAACCGTTTTCGAGATATTGCTTGTTATTTCCTTAAATTTTCCAATACTTATACTTTTTCTCAAATTCGTTATTCATTTTTTTTATGTCCTGAACATGCAAAGAGAATGGAATTCGCCACATAGCAACCAGCGTTAAAATATTTGACTATCGCTTAAAAGCTACCATATTCCCCTTGCATCTACAAGAAAATTACCAATAAGATTGACATCTCGATATCTCGATTAACATGAAGCATATGGAGAATAGGCGTTTGTAAAATTAGATTGTACAAGAGTAGAGAAAGTCATGTGAGTGTAACACATCAGATTTTTTTATGTCCTGGACATGCAAAGAGAATGGAATGCGTCACATAGCAACCAGCGTTAAGATATTTGACTATCGCTTAAAAGCTACCATATTTTCCTTGCATCTACAAGAAAATTACCAATAAGATTGACATTTCGATATCTCGATTAACATGAAGCATATGGAGAATAGGCGTTTGTAAAATTAGGTTGTATAAGAGTAGAGAAAGTTATGTGAGTGTAACACATCAGATTTTTTTACTTTCTCTACTACGTACAGTAAGTAGAGGAAGTATTGTATTCGACGCAAAAATTCGATACCGAGATTTCACCGGAAATATATGTTTTGAGACCACCTGAATCCAAAAAAAGCATTTTGGAAACATGTCCGTGTGTGTGTCTGTGTGTGTGTCTGTCCGTGAACAGCATAACTCAGAAACGAACAGTCGGATAAACACCAAACTTGGTATTTAGGTTCAGTATCTTCCAAGGATGCGACACGAAGGTTTTCAAGAAAATTCCCCCACCCCAGAGTACCCTTTACATGGAAGATTTTTCGAAAATTTTAATTTTCTCAAAAATGGCTCTAACGATTTTGATTAAAATATCATATGTTTAAGATATTTTTATGACAAATAAAACGTATATCCTGAATTTCCTGGGAATGTCTCCAAAACTATTCTTTATTGTGAACGACTTTTGCATAACTGGTAAACCATAAGAGATAGTCAAAATTGTATTACACAAAAAATGTAGACCGCGTTAAACTACACAATTTATTCATATACATTTTTTTGTTGACTGAACCATTTTCGAGATATTGCTTGTTATTCCCTTAAATTTTCCAATACTTATACTTTTTCTCAAATTCGTTATTCATTTTTTTTATGTCATGGACATACAAAGAGATTGGAATGCGCCATATAGCAACCAACGCTTAAAAGACTTGATTATCGCTTATAACCTACCATATTCCCTTTGCATCTACAAGAAAACTAGCAATAAGATTGACACCTCGATATCTCGATTAACATGAAGCATATGGAGAATTAACGTTTGTAAAAATAGTTTGTACAAGAGTAGAGAAAGTCATGTGAGTGTAGCACATCAGATTTTTACTTTCTCTACTACGATAGTAAGTAGGGGAAGTATTGTATTCCACCCAAAAATTCGATACCAAGATTTCACCGGAAATACATGTTTTGAGACCCCCGAATCCAAAAAAAAAGCATTTTTGGAAACATGTCCGTGTGTGTGTATGTGTGTCTGTCTGTGTCTGTGTGTGTGTGTGTCTGTGTGTGTGTCTGTGAACAGCATAACTCAGAAACGAACAGTCGGATAAACACCAAACTTGGTATTTAGGTTCAGTATCTTCCAGAAATGCGACACGAAGGTTTTCAACAAAATCCCCCCCACACCAGAGTACCCTTTACATGGAAGATGTTTCGAAAATTTTAATTTTCTCAAAAATGGCTCTAACGATTTTGATTAAAGTATCATATGTTTTAAGATATTTTTATGACAAATAAAATGTATATCATGAATTTCCTGGGAATGTCTCCAAAAGTATTCTTTATTGTGAACGACTTTTGCATAACTCGTAAACCATAAGAGATAGACAAACTTTTACAACACAAAAACTGTAGATCGCGTTAAAATACACAATTTATGTCATATACATTTTTTTTTGTTGAGTGAACCTTTTTGGAGATATTGGTTGTTATTCCCTTAAATTTTTCAATATTTATTTTCTCAAATGGGAATTCGTTATTCATTTTTTTGTTTTGGATATGCAAAGAGTATTAATCTGTGGGAAAGGGAATGGTGCTGCACCTAGCAACCAGCTATTAAGAGATATGTATGTGCTTAAAGGCTACTGTATTTCGATACTGCCCTTGTAAATATATATTCCCCTTACATCTACAAGAAAGTTAGCAATAAGATAGAGTCTGCAAATGTTTATCTCGATTAACATGAAGTAGATGGAGAGTAAGCGTTTGTAAAAATAGTTTGTACAAGAGTAGAGAAAGTCATGTGAGTGTAACACATCAGATTTTTTTATGTCTTGTACTTCAAAGAGAATGGTATGCGCCACATAGCAACAGCGCTTAAATATGTGACTATCGCTTAAAACCTACCATATTCCCCTTGTATCTACAAGAAAATTAGCAATAAGATTGACATCTCGATATCTCGATTAACATGAAGCATATGGAGAATAAGCGTTTGTAATAATAGTTTTACAAGAGTAGAGAAAGTCATGTGAGTGTAACACATCAGATTTTTTTGTCTTGTATATGCAGAGAGTTATAATCTGAGGCAAAGAGAATGGTGCTGCATATAGCAACCAGCTATTAAGAGATATGTATATGCTTAAAGGCTATATTTCCCTTGCGAATACAAAACAAGGAGAACATAGTACGTCTTAAGCGATAGTCAAATATTTTTAGAACTGGTCACTATGCATAAAATGTAAGTTCTTTGTATGTCAAAAGATAGAGTCTGCAAATGTTTATCTCGATTAATATGAAATAGATGGAGAATAAGAGTTTGTAAAAATAGTTTGTACAAAGTTGAGAAAGTCATGTGACTGTAACACATCAGATTTTTTTTAATGTCCTGTTCATGCAAAGAGATTGTTCCGCAAAACAACCAGCTCTTAAAAGATTTGACTATCGCTTAAATACTACCATATTCCCCTTTGCACATACAAGAAAATTAGCAATAAGATAGTTTCTGCAAATGTCTATTTCGATTAACATGAAGTATATGGAGAGTAACCGTTTGAAAAAATAGTTTATACAAGAGTAGAGAAGGTCATGTGAGTGGAACACATCAGATTTTTTAACATAATTTCTTTTCTTCCAAGAACGCGTTCTAAACGTGATATTTGTAAGTTTCAGGAATCAATATATTATAGTTGATAGTTTACAAATTTGAGCGCTGTATAAATAATAGTATATGCCACACGTGTTAAAAGCGATTTTTTTGCATAGGATTGCGAAACGAAAACTCCTACTCGCAAAATAAAACCCTACTTTTATCCCATGTATCATAATCTAATATTTTCTCTGCCTAAGATTCCATGGCAGAAAAACTGTGTTATTATCACAGAGTAGCTGAAAGGAAACAATTTTGTATCTGCAAGATAATGCGATGTTAGCCAAAAGAGATGACTCATTATTTATGTCCTTCAAGAAACTTTCGTACAATACCGTATAAATGTCCCCTAAAAGATTATTACGGCTCATTTTCAATACAGAAAAATTTCACTTCAACAACAGCTACGTCTTTCCTAGATGAACCGGCGCCGGAAGTCTGTAACAAGGTTCTAAAATACTTATTCTACGCTAAGACAAATGTTCAAGAAAATAAAATATTGATAACTGGTAGAAAAGCAACGTAAGGTTTGAAGACATGGTAAAAAAATACATCGGAAAATATTTAGTGGTTTGTATTTTATTGAAAGACGGGCCTTACTTTTAAAATACCCCTGGTGTATGTCAAATAGGAATATACTTGAGCGTCTCTCGCTCGGCCAGGTACTGACCCCTCTCTCTGGCTAAAACGCCAGTGAAGGTACAACATAGAGATATTAACTGCCAAGTATATCATATTCTGGTCCTTTGAGTAATGGTGCTTCAATAAAAATCTTGGTTCCATATGTTCAAACCTTATATATGTCAATAAATCTATTGATATCAACCGGTCGCACTTAGGCCTGGTATTATAAGCGTTGTAGCCTTAATTAAATCGAACCAAAAGTTTAACTGCAGGTGCCGTTTTATAATCTTCTGGTTAAACAAAACCGCAGCGGAATGATGTTGGTATACCTGAAGGCTGACAAAAGAAGACGATCGCTAATCTTTTTATGCCTCAATTAAATGCTGTTGGTAAACTTGCCAGCTTAGAAAAAAAAGGACGATAGATAATGTATGTTTATGCAGCTGAAGCGAAAATAGTTGAAATGAACCAAAAGACAGAGAAGAGATGTGCAAACTTTTCCGCAGAAGAGTTATATAAACTTGGCGGAAATGGAACATTTTCTCGTGGGTATACAGAACATAAATGAGGCTAAACGACAGGCAAATGTTTATCAAAGCATGGTATTCCTTAACTTTACGTGATGCTTAGATTAATTCCAACACATGATCCCAAGCTTTTATGTTTACGCTTAATTTGCACTCATGCATTGTTATTTTCACTGAAATCCAATAATAAAATTTATGGTTTTAAAGTTCATACCTCTGGTAGTGAGCTATATCCGGTTTCGAATTTGGCCAAATAAGGTTAAGACTGTCTGTTTTGTAACTCTGAAACTCTTTAAGAAGTCGTTATTCTAGATCTGAAAGTGATAAGGCCTATTTAGGAAAATTCTTGGTCTCCAAGGTCTTTTAGTTATCTGATAAACTTCATCACTCAGCAACTCCTCAAATACCTCCCAAATGTCCACATGTGCAGCTGAGACCGTCTTCTTAATAGCATTAAGATGCGGTTAAATGGAGAACGAGTTCCAGTTAGTTAAAGTGCAGTGTTTTAGCAAGAAATACTTCAATTGCATTCGCAATCTGTTATTTTTTCACTGTGTTACTTTACATAAATCGTATTTCTAAGAGTACATATATATTTCACTGAAATCTAGCTTTAAAATAACACATGTTTACATAACTTTCGAATGGACATAGCAGATATGTGTTATAGCGACATCATTGTTTCCGAGAGAGTGTTTGATGGTTACGTCAATACGAAAGGCGAAATTTAAGAGAATTTTAAATTAATCTGCTATCTTCCACAAGACTTTACTAGCTTTTTAAGGAACGAAAGGCTGAACAAGAGGGAACTCTTAGCAACCTACATTAATAGGTGAAATGAATGAGAAACTTACAATAATTGTAATATTTTGTGATAGTGAAAATTTCAATAAGGCTGTTGGCATACGACATAGTTCTTACTGCCATTCCAAATCAAAAGGTGCCACAGAGGTCTTAAGAGTTTTGCAGGTTAAGGCAATGTATGGAAATACAAAATTATACCATTTTATTCTGATTGCTTCAACTTTTTTGCCCTATGCTCAAAGGATAACATGCAGTGCACACATAATTTTAACGAGCTACATCAAACCACTGTAAGATATTGATTTTTTATTCATAATCACTTTTTGATATTGTAACATGAAATGCCCTTGGACCCTATGGTTTGTCGTATCTCCCTAAAAAAATTTAATCTGTGCTTAGTATGCATACATAAATAGACTATTGTCCAGTTATTACTTAATTTTAATTAGTTTAAGAGAAAAAAGTTTTGTATGCATATTATTGAATTTTTCAACTTTTTCAGTGTAACTTATGGAAAATAATTAATTTCAGCTAACCTATTTAATATTTTTAACTAGTCAACACCAATTGTTGAAGCTCAGCTAACAATTTCAAACTAATCAGTACAAACCGTAGTCCTAGGAGCATTTTCAATTATGGAAAATGTTGAAAAAATTTCTGATGTGATACATTCACATAACTTTCTCTACCTCTATCGTTTATTAGTGGGTATACAAACTATTCTTTCTAAAGCTTATTTTTCTACCTACTACGTTTTAATGTAAACAAAACTTTGCAGAAATATCTACACTACACATTTCGTTACAGATACAAAGAGAAGAGCGATAGTCAAATGTTTAAGAACTGGACGCTATACGTTGGGCTTAAAATTCCATACTCTTTCCATGCAATCGCGGCAAACAACTAAATGTTGACAGGATTTTAAGAGAATGACTAATAAATTAACAATTAAAACCTTTAATAACGGATATATGAGAAATGACTTATGCCACAAGAAAACTTATTTGAAATGAATTGTGTGTTTTAGAGAGATTAGCCTTTTTTGTGTAGTATCTTTTTGGTCTATCGCTTAACGTTTACTAGTTATACAAGATTATACAAAATTCCTTCCTAATGAAGAGAATTTCACAGGTTATTCACAGAAAATTCAAGATACAGATTATATTTGTCATGTAAATATCTTTAATATATGGTATTTTAATCAAAATCGTTAGATCCGTTTTTAGAAAATAAGAATTTTTGGAAAATGTTCCATATAAAGGGTAGTTTGATGTGGGGGAATTTTCTTGAAAATCTTGGTGTAGCACCTTTAGAACATACTTGACTTAATTACCAAGTTTGGCATTTATTCGACTTTTCGTTTTTAAGTTATGCTGCTCACAGACACACACACACACGGACCTTTTTTCCAAAATATTTTTTGGGTTCAGAGGGCCTCAAAACGTGCATCTCCAACGAAATCTCGGTATAAAAGTTTTGGGTGGAATGCAATATCTTCTGTACCTACTATGTAGGTGGTACAGAAAGTAAAAATCTGATGCGTTACACTCGCATGACTTTCTCTACTCTTGTACAAACTATTTTTACAAACGCTTATTTTCATGTTAATCGAGATATCGAACTGTTAATTTTATTGCTAATTTTCTTGTAGATGCAAGGGGAATTGGTAGGCTTTAAGAGCTGCTTGCTATGTGGAGTATTCCATTCTCTTTGCATTACCAGGACAAAAAAAAATGAATACGAATTTGAGAAAAAGTATAAGTATTGGAAACTTTAAGGGAATAACAAGCAATATCTCGAAAATGGTTCACCCAACAAAACAAATGTATATGACATAAATTGTGTATTTTAACGCGATCTACATTTTTTGTGTAGTAAAATTTCGTCTATCTCTTATGGTTTACCAGTTATGCAAAAGTTGTTCACAATTAAGAACACTTTTGGAGACATAGATATACATTTCATTTGTCATGAAAATATCTTAAACATATGATATTTTAATCAAAATCATTAGAGCCATTTTTGAGAAAATTAAAATGTTCGAAAAATGTTGCATGTAAAGGGTAATCTGGGGTTGGGGAGATTTTCTTAAAAACCTTCGTGTCGCATCTCTGGAAGATACTGAACCTAAATACCAAGTTTGGTGTTTATCCGACTGTTCGTTTCTGAGTTATGCTGTTCATAGACACACAGACACACACACACGGACATGTTTCCAAAAATGCTTTCTTTGGATTCAGGGGGGTCTCAAAACATATATTTCCAGTGAAATCCCGATATCGAATTTTTGGGTGGAATACAATACTTCCCCTACTTACTATACGTAGTAGAGAAAGTAAAAAGGAATTGATAAAAATGGATTTAAAGTTACCTAAATTGTACACAACCAAATAAATAGGTATTTGTTGCTTTAAAATCGTTGATATTAAAACATCAATTGCGTAATATGAAAGTACAAGTACAATAAAAATTCACAAACCAAAAATTTAAAACGTTCACTTCTTTTTCAAAAATTCAAAGACAGGTTGCCTTAAGAAGAAATTATAATAGGAATAATACATTCGTTTCAGTAAACTTGTTACGCCATTCCCTCAAGGCAATCTTAATGGAACGCGTGCCATAAAGAGTCAATTATGGTAAATCTTCCCTTTTCGCTCAAGTCCTGACTACAACTTTGTACAAAGGAAAGCTTGAGAGTAGCCTTGTGACCACAACCAAGGCATAATTCTCCTACAAGCTGTGTAACTGAATTTATGATGTTTTCAAGTATTTGTTTAATCTACAGATGTGCTGTAGCAGCGTCGGCATCACGATTCAACATTTTCTGATTCTCTTTCTTTCCTCCTCCGAAATAAAATAAAAAGTAAGCGAATGGAAAGATATAAAAAAGGAAGAAAGAAAAACAATGGATGTTTTCCTTGCTTCCCCACGTCCCTTCCCTCACCCCTAGAGTTCTATTCAGAGAGATTTCGCTGATGCGCCATTTCTTTTCTCAAGTTGCTTGCTGATTTCCATAACAAATACTGTGGAAGTAAAGAGTCAGCGGAGCGGCGATAAGGTAGCATCTTAGGTCAGCCTACTTTGAGGTCTGCCTTTGGAGGTCACGGCTTCGAACTGCTGCACAATTTGTCCTTCTACAACATTTTAGCAATTTACTTTCAAGTAGCACCACTTCAAATTCCTGGCAAATAACTGGCGGTCAATAAAGAAACTCTCCGGTACTCGACTGACCAATGAGATTCAAATTACACTCTTAGTACACAACATGGTACTCAAAATGCAACGAGTGTCTTTTACTTTCTCTACTGTTTACTCAAAACTTCTACAATGGAACTTCACTTCACTGGAATTATGTGTTTTGAGATACCTTGAATGCAACCTCCACAAAAAATTCTGAACGTTACATTCACGTAAGCTTCTCTACCCTCTATCGTTTATTAATGGGTACTCAAATGTTCTTGCGAAAGCTTATTACTTTCTCTACCACGTACCTAGTAGGTAAATAAGGCATTCCATTTCATCCAAAAATTCTGTATCGAGATTTCACCGGAAATGCATGTTTTAGTTCCCCTGAATCCAAAAAAAGCCCTTTTAGAAAAATGTTCGTGTGTGTGTCTGTGTGTCTGTTAACAGCATAACTCAAAAGCGAGAAGTTGGATAAATACCAAACTTGTTCAGGTTTAGTACTTTACAAAGATGCGACACGAAGATTTTCAAGATAATCCCCACACCAAAATACACTTTACATGTAATATTTTTCAAAATTTTGTATTTTCTAAAAAAGAGCCCTCACGATTTTGATTAAAACACCATGTATTAAACATATTTACATGACAAATAATATGACAAATATATCTTGAATTTTCTGGGAATAGCCTATGAAGTCTTCATTCAGAAGGAATTTTGTATTATCTTGCATAATTGGTAAACGTTAAGCGATGGACGAAAACCTACTACACAAAAACTGCAGATCTCTTTAAAACACACAATTTATTTAAGTTTATTGTGGCATAAGCTGAGATATCCGTTATTAATGGTTCGAATTGTTCATTACTCGATCATTCTTTTAAAGTCAACATTCAGTTCTTTCTCGCGATTGCGTTGAAACAGTGTGGAATTTGAAGGACAGCATATAGATTCCAGTTCTGAAACATTTGACTATCGTTGTTCTCTTTGTATCTATAACTAAATGAGTAGTGTAGTTATTTCTGCAAAGGTTTATTTGGATTAAAATGTAGTAGAAGGAAAAATAAGCTTTAGTAAGAATGTTTGTATATCTACTAATATAGAGGATAGAGAAAGTCATGTGAATGTATCACATCAGAATTTTTTCACTTCATTTTAATTGAGGAATAGCAGAAATACCTACATTTTACATTTGTTTATACCTATAGATACAGTCAAATGTTTAAGAACTGCACGGCATATGCTGGCCTTAAAATTCCATACTCTTTCGATGCAATCTGGACTTTAAAAGGATGACGAAGTATTTAACAATTCGAATCATTAACAACGGATATATAAGAAATGGATGATGCCACAAAAATGTTATTTGAAATAAATCTTGTGTTTTAAAGAGCTCTATATTTTTTGAGTAGTACGTTTTCGTGTATCGCTTGACGTTTACCAGTTAAACAAGGTTATAAAACTCCTTCACTTCACAGACTATTCGCAGAAAATTTAACATATGTATTTTAATCGATTTTAATCAAAATCGTTAGAGTTATTTTTGAGAAATTAAGAATTTCGTAAAATTTTCCAATTAAAGAATAGTTTGGGAGGGGGATTAAGAAACAAGCCTTTAATAGCAGCTAACGCACTGCGTTTTGAAAGGCATATTTGCGATATGGCTTCTACGAATAGAAAAAAAAGAACTACAAACTTAGAAAGTCGAAAGTTCAGATTTGTGCCCTTTAGTGCGATATTTTTTTTTTAAAATGGTCAGTAGTGCCAGGCAAGCAGCGCAATTTTTGGCGACTTTCATCCAAACCACACCGAATATTTTCGTAAATTATGCCTCTACTTTAACTTTCTAAAGTCAAATAATTCTCACCAAATACTAACATTAGAAGTAGGGTATTATTACAGTCGTAAAGGGGATTTTTGACATTCGCTATAAAATGTGGGGCCTATAGTTGCTGGACTGAGAAGCTGTCAGCGCGCCAGTAGCTTCCAACTTTGTCTTCTTTCAGTGGCCTACAAGGGACTCGAGAAAAATTGGGAGCGGACTTTTAATTGCTTCTCTTTTTTAAATTCAGTAGCCGTCCGCTGTAGTCTCAGCTTTTGTCTGCGAAGCGGCCAAGTCAGTTACCCAATTAGTTAAATAATTTAACTGCTAATTGATTCATGTGCTTCAAAAAGTTCGAGAGAAAGAATTGAATTGCTGCCTTTCCTTTAGGGTAGCCGTGATTTGGAGAGGAAAAAGCCTGTCACTCAGTCAGCGTATACCTAGACGATTTAGAACCAGGCTAAGAAAATTAAAAAATTAAAATCTGATGCGTAACAAACATCCAACTTTCTCGACCCACTATGATAGATATGTTACGAAACATTTTACCTTTTCTACCACCTATCTGTAAGTAGAGGAGGGATTGAATTTCACCCCAAAGATTTGATAACGAGTTTTCATCGTAAAACACATTTTGATATCCACTGAACACAAAGATTAGCTTTAAATCCGTACGCACATGCGTGGGGCAGGTTGTGGAGACCATATCTCAAAAATGAAAAGTTAATACATGCCAAACTTGATATCTGAGTTTAGTATCTTCCAAGGATGCGACACAAAGCTTTTTAAGAAAATCTCCCCCATTTCAGCTTACCCTTTATGTCGAAAATGTTTCGTTACGTTTTATTTTCTGAAAAATTACTAACGGTTTTGATTATAATATCTTTGATATATTCACATGAGAAATGAAATCCATATATTCAGTGTTCTGTCAATAGCCTGTGAAATCCTCTTCATTCTGAATGAATTTTGTACAATTTTATACAAATGGTAAACCGTAAAGGATAAACAAAAGCTTACTCATAAAAAATGTAGACCTTGTTAAAACACACAACTTATGTCAAATATATTTTTGTAGTGTTTAACACCCGTTCTTACTGCATACGGCACCACAGGCGGTGAACCCTGATAATAAATGAAATTATTATTTGGGAAACTTTGGAGAAAAATGTTCCAGAGATATGTTTAAGGTATCTCCCCGTTATTTCCCAGCAATGAGGGCCAAGGAAAATCTAGAAAAAATCCTGTCAGGGAGGACGGTCTTGACTGGATTTGAACAGCAGACCTCCCGTTCACGAGTCCATGTTTTAATGAGTACGACCATCCTGTCAATTTGTATACAGCATTAACAGCTTTCGACATATTCGTTCCTATTCGTTTAAATTTCCAAATATTATTTTCTCAAGAGGTAAGCCGCTATTCGTTTTGTCTCATGCCATGCAAGAAGTGGATTTTTAAAGCCGTCACATAGCGAGCCGATTTTTAAAGATGTGAATTTAGCTTCTATTTCCCTTGTAACTATAATCAAATGTGTTACGAAACTATTTCTGGAAAAGTTTATCTTGATTAAGGCAATGCATGGATGAAAATATAAAAAGTCCAAAGTTTTCTTCTAATTTCTCTGTCTTTATTACCATATATGCAGAACATAAAACATATAGTGCACACAATTTTTATTGAGTTCAAGCCGTTGTTAAGATATTAACTTTTTAATCACAATTAATCACTTTTGATATGGCAATATGAAATGCTCCTTGCACCCTACAGTTTATGGTATTGTTACCAAATGTTTTATTTGAGCTTACTATACAAATGCAAAGAAATTGTTGTGCAGGCATTTCTTAATTTTAATTAATTTAAGAAAACAAATTGTTCATATGTTATTGAATCTTTCAACTTTTTCAATTTGAGTTATGGAAAATAATTCATTAGCACCTATTTCATACTTTTTAACTGTACAAGGATATTTAAATCCATAATTCCTTATACTCTCCAGAAACTTTCAAGCTAATAAGTTCTAAATTGTGATCTAAGGAGCATTTTGAAAAGTAAAAAATGCTAAAAAAAGGAACTGAGAAAAATGGAGTTTAAAGTTCAAGGCAGTGATTTACCTAATGATGCAACATAATTAAATAGTCATTTGTGGCTTTAAAATTTTTTATATATACATGAAGGTATAAACTATAAGAATAATAAAAACGTAAAAAACATTTTTACCAAATGTTACCTATGCATTGACTTAAGATGAAGTAGATCGAAAAATAAGCTTTTGTAAAAAGAGTTTCGAGAGTAGATATCAAAATAAACGATAGCACATAAAGTCATGTGAATGTAGCACATCGGTTTTTTTCTACTTGCTGTTAATCGTGTAAAATATAAACGGTTAGAATTTCCGAATTCTATAGTACTACACATTTTGTTGTAAGTATACACAACGCTGTGGCAGCATAAATATATATTTATTTAATCTGACGGTCAGAAAGTGTTTACCGCAGGTCACAAAATATCAAAGTGAAATAGCTGTCAGAAAGACTTTTAAACTCAATAACATAAAGAGAGCGCAATACTGGCCTGAAAGAAAATAACAGTTACAATACATTTTGAGGATAAAAAGTAAACGCACATTTTAACTTGATAAAAATTTTGAAACATTTACTTGTATACATTGTGCGTTGCTTACACATTATTCTGCAATATTGCTAAGGGAAATTTAAGCTACAAGGCACTAAGCGACAAGACTCCGCGGTAATGTGTGAGGCTCACATTCGTGAGGTCCCAGATTTGATTCCCATTGACCGTCCGCTCCAACCTTGGGTTTTTTTTGGTGATTTCCCCTGATCGGTAGGCGAATGTTGGAGTGGTTTCTCATCTACCACGATTTCCTGTCCCTAATTATCCTTTCATTCTGTTTTCCTTCTCCTCTTTCAGATGTATACTGCTAGATTTCGGGCGTAGGGCACTGACGAACAGATGGCACGGATTCTTGTGAACACTCTATTGGCAGCACCCTCTGGGATGAGCCCTCGAGCTAGGAGTTTTTAAGTACTTCCGCGCGTCTCCGTTGTCTGTTTGCCAGCGGCCTGAAGCCTCCTGTACTTCCTTCACTACATCGCTTCCTCCTGGGGGATATTAGCCGCAATAGATCTCCGTAGGTCGCAGTGCTCGAGGTGTCCCCTTTCGTTATATGCCTACCCTATACCTTGTAGTTTAAAAAGGAGGTTGGCATATGCTACCTTCGACATTACATACAATCTCTGCATGCCTACCTCCGTGGTAGCATGTAATATCAGCTAAATAATTTTAGAGTAGGAAATTAGTGTTTAAATACTTGTGATACGCTACTGAACAGGTTATTTTTGCTGATAATGAGACTGCCCTGTCATTAACTACTTTCTAGGGCAGGGATATTAAAAAAATCATATAATCTTGAAAACTTGGCTGTAAAAAATAATCTGGCTTTCAAAGTAAAATATGTCACGGAGTAACAAATGACATACCTAAACAACATGTTTTGTAATAATTTAAGAAATTGAAATGTGTCATAAATATGAACATGACATAAAATAAATAATATAAATTTAAAGATGCATGGAGTACAATGGTTAGAACTTTAGGTAAAAGACAACTGGAAAGAAGCAAAGCTACACTTGTATAGAAAATACAGTACTTGTACTTTTATGAGGGACAGACAAATGGATCATTAACAGAACGAACCGATGTACGAGGGGGGAGAAGGCCTCGGTAGGATGATGATTATATGCTAAGAGAAAACATAAAAAAGATACACTGGGGGAAATGAATACATAAGAGTTTAAATAAAACAATGGAGTGTCCATCAGCTCCAAAAGGCAAACCAGATGAAACACGAAAAGTGGAGGGAAAGTTCAATAGCATAGAGTTTCCTTCACTCCAGAACAACTAAAGATTTTATAAATAATACAAAAATAAATGTAACTTCCACCCAAGAAGTGAAAACTGGCCCATCTTCCAATAAGCAGCTAGTAAAAAGACAGAGATCGAATACTAGTGGTTCATCTGCTATGCAAACACTTAAGAAAATAAGCTTAATATCTAATAGTGAAACTGAGGTAGATAGTAGCAGTGACGATCAGAAAACAAATGACAAGCTGACATTACATACAAAGACATCAAAAGCAAAGAATAAACCTCCTAAAATCAGTGACATACTAATGTCAGTTACGGAAGTAATAGAGAGCTCTCCTCAGAAATTCTGTTTGGATTTCCTACAACTTTCGAGCTTCTTAGAGAACACAGTAGGGATACAGACATCAAAGCTGTAGCCCTTGACTATACCTTAGACTTGGAAAAGCTTTCGCATACGTTAAAGAAACTTCATCTCCACCTCAAAGATTGTAGTATACAAGCTAGAATCTCTCGCATAGCAAGAATACTACGATCTGATATACCTAAACTCTCATCCGAA
This sequence comes from Deroplatys truncata, assembly GCA_030765065.1. NCBI lineage: Eukaryota > Metazoa > Arthropoda > Insecta > Mantodea > Mantidae > Deroplatys > Deroplatys truncata. The sequence continues at coordinate 209,183,859 of CM060978.1, read as the reverse complement.
AAATTAAACTCCTTCAGTGGAATATTAATTATGAATTTCTCAAAATTGTAATTGTCAAATATCACCCTGATATAATTTGTATTCAGGAAACAAATTTCTAACAAGAATATGTTTACCCTTTATTAGGTTACCTCCCTTTCCACAACAATAGAAACTACTCCGGTCATGCTAGTAGAGGTGTAGCTATCTATGTTAAAGACAATTTCGCTCATAAACCGATAATCCGTAACACTCAACTTGAAGCAGTCGCAGTTTCTCTGAGCATGTCATCCCGAATCTCGATCTGCAACCTTTATTTACCAAATAAAACTCCACTACATCTCAGAGAACCACAACAACTAACGCACCAACTACCTAAGTATTTTACCCTGCTAGGAGATTTTAAGTCACAATTCTATATGAGGTAGTAAGTTCATCAACAAAAGAAGTAAAATAATACAATCTATAGAAGACCAAGACCTAAATTTTACTAAATGATTCTTCTCCAACTCACTTTAGCACTGCCTATGGCACTGAAAGTGCTATAGATTTAACTTTAAGCACTCCAGATATCTTCGAAAATTATAAATGGGCAGTGTCAAAAGAACTGTACAACAACGATCACTACCCCCTAATATTGAGTCATATTAATAACAGTCAATTAAAGATTATTCCACAACAGAAATGGGATCTTAACATGCAAATTGTAATGAATTTAAGACATATATGTATTTCCAACCAGTTGTGTCAGTTAACCTCACCTCAGAAGTTTCACCAATCCAGAGCAAATCAAATAGTAAATGCATTTACAAATGTTATACTCTAATCAGCTGATTTCTATATACCTAAGAAAAAAGTAACTTTAAAGAAACGCGTTCCTTGTTGGAACGAAAACTGCAAAACAATAAATAGTAGCAAAAATAAAGATTATTAAGTATATACGTCAACCAATACAAAATAAAATTGAGTTATTAAAATTAAGGGCAAAGGCACGTCAAGTAGTAAAATTCAGCAAAAAAGAAACTTGGTTAAAATTCGTATCATCTATGAATCATTAAACAACCAAAAAACTATATGGTACAAAATTCGCAAAATAAGAGGATGTTACGCGGGATTCCAAAATATTGGAATATTAAGTCCTGCAACTAACGATATCTCTTTTGATTCAAAAATAGTTACCAATATATTGGCTCAATATTTTTCAGCAATTTCGAGAGAAGACGCCATCAACAGAGAAACTCTGTCAGCTCGGTTGGAAATAGTTTACCCATAACTATCTACTGAAGAGAGCGTAGTGATAACATTTCTCTCCTAGAACTCCAAGAAACACTAAGAAGTAGTAAATCATGCAGCAAAGGACCAGATAATATTACTTACCAAATGTTAAAATTTCTTCCCCCGGAAGGATTGATTTACCTTCTAAAAATATTCAACTATCTTTGGACTAACACAACCTTTCCTGATCTGTGGCGGGCTGCCATAGTAGTTCCTGTTCCAAAAATGCATACAGAGCTTTCTAAAGCTGAAAATTACAGACCTATAACCCTCACTTGACTATGTGCAAGCTTTTTGAATCAATAATAGACAACAGACTTGTGTGGAAACTGGGGAAAAGAAAATTCATATCGAATTATCAAAACGGCTTCCGTCGTTTCCTATCCACTACTGGCCATCTTCTAATACTGGAAACGGAAATTAGAAATGCTTTTTACAAAACCAACAACAATAGTAGTAACTCTTGACACAGAAAAAAAGCATATGATAAAATCCAACAAAGCCATATACTAAAATGATTAAAATGCTTTGACATCAAAGGATACATGTTCCAGTTCATTCACAATTTTCTCCAACATCGTGTACTTAAAGTACTATATAATCAAACATAATCAGAAGAAGTATACCTACAAAATGGTCTTTCTCAAGGTTCAACCATCAGCCCTACACTTTTCTTAATCGGCATAAATGATATTCTGAATAAAGTCAAACCACCAACTAAAGCTTTCCTCTCTTTGCAAATTATCTTACGATATTCTGCAAGGGGAAAAACCCTTCAAGCACAGTAGCACTTCTCCAAGAAACATTAAATAATCTGCAAGACTGTATCCAAGATATTTGACTTAAATTATCTAAAACGAAAACCAAAAGTGTATGCTTCTCAAAATCTCCAACAAAAATCCCTAATCCTAAGCTATACCTTGAAAACACAAAGACTGAAGTTGTAAAAATATTAGGATTAACGTTCGACCAAACACTTAGCTATAAATCGCATATTTCAACATTAAGAGACGAATGCACTAAGCGATTAAATATTGTTCATGCTGAAATTGGGGCGCAGACTCTAGTGTGCTTATACAGACATACCAGAGTATTATCAGATCTAAACTTGATTACAGAGCCATAGTTTATACTCTGCCAGGAAAACGACGCTCAAGAAGCTTAAGTCCATTCAAACATCAGCTCTAAGAATTTCGTTAGGAGCATATCGAACCAGTCCTATTTCTAGTTTGCAAATGGAAGCTCAAGAGCCGCCATTAGAAGTACGTAGAATAGCACAATGTCTAAAATACGCGATAAAGACTGCTGCAAGGCCCAATTCGGAAGCCCATCGATACATCTTTGGGAAGAGCAAAACGAGTATGCCAAAGAATACAAATCAGCTATTGCCTTTTTATTTTAGATTTGAAAAAATCATACGTGAAGTTAATATTAAAATACCTCTAATAAGGACTAGATATTATCATTATTTTTCACCCTGGAGATTAACTATTCCTAGAATTAATATGGATATGAAAACTCGCCAGAAAACACATACAGATTCTTTCATATATAAACAAATTTACCAGGAAATCCATAACACACATGCTAAACACGTGTTTGTTTTTATATATATATATATATATATATATATATATATATATATATATATATATACAGATGGCTCCAAATCTGATCAAGGTAATGGCTGTGTTATAATTATTCGGATGCTAAACTTAAGTACAAGCTTCCAAACTTGTTCTCTGTTTTCTCCTCTGAGCTCTATGCTGTCAAACAAGCTTTGATTTACATTAACTCAGCACAGCATAAACACAGTGCAATTCTAACTGATTCACTAAACACTCTTCAGAGTATCCCAGGCCGCTCTACTGACTTAACATTTATCCAAGATATCCAAATTACAACCAAATTACTACAAATAATCAAGAATTTATATTCTTCTGGATTATGTCCCACTGTGGAATATCAGGAAATGAGGAATCAGATACGGAAGCCAAAAAAGCAACTTTGCTACCTCCAGTGGAAGAATTGCCAGTGCCCTACAGAGATGCTCAAAGTTATTTTTTTAGCAGACCAACTGCCAAATTAAAGCAAGACTGGATAATTAAAACATCAAGCAAACTCCACGTAGTTAGGAAAGGCTCAACTAAACCCTGCACATTGCAAACTCTAAAAGAAAATTATATAAATTTTATATAAAGTTATGTCGCATTTACGAATAGGTCATTCACGCCTAATCCATTCCTTCTTAGTCGCCAAAGAAAATGTTCCTCACTGCCAGACCTGCAATTGCCGTATCACCATCGAACACCTCATCACTAAATGCAGAAGTTATACCATGGAGAGAAGAAGACATAACATCCCTGAAGATATATTTTTAGCTTTAAACAACCCTACTCATTTCAAAAAATTATTTTTTTCTTGAAAGACATCAAACTGTTTAACAAGATTTAAATATAACACACAAAAAATGTGTAATAGGTTATACTGTTCTAACTGCGTTCAAAACTTAATAAGTAAAATATGTTTAGAACAACGTATTACAATTATTTATTACTTAGTGGTTGGAAAGTATACAATGTATTGTTACTGTTCTCGTATATATGGATATAATTCGCGACATGGCCTAGTTGTCAAAGCGACCATAAATAAAGAAAAATAACAAAAGTAAGAGAAAATAAACACATCTGAGTACAACGCTTAGTTACAATGTCTTAAACAACATTATAGGTTTATCAAGACAGAGGAAAATGTGATGTGAAACACCAAGGAGACGATGGACTGATGTATGAGAAGGAGCAGGTAAATATTAACCTACCTTGTAGTAGCTAGAATAATAAGAAGCGTTATGCTGTTCTTTCTCTCCGTGTTTGTGAAGGCGAGAGGGGGGAGATTAAGGGGGGAAAGAATATTTTTTCTAATTTATGCTGTTTTCTAAGCTGTTATTTACAAAGAACCTACGAGTAGGCAGCTGTTACCTCATTCTCTATAGCTGTTTTTATCTTTCAAGGAGTGCCCCTTACTGCTTTCAGAAATTTAATTTCCAAAGAGAGTATTCTGCTCAAATAAGTTATTTTGGCTGTCCAAGTCTCACTATGAAATCCAGAAGTTGGCACAGTCATGGGTTCTTCCTTGCCTCGTCATTCAGTATCTCTTTGATAGTTTCGCACACATACTGGATGACGTTTCTTCATCTTATCACTGTCATCACAACCAAGACAACTTAAAGTAACACTTCTTCCTATTAGCTGGTTGTAAACATCACCTATTTAAGATATACAGAGTGAGCCAAAAGACTCCGCACCGCCGAGATGCCAAAAATGTATGGACAAGGACTGTGGCCAGTTTCAGCATCTCCTTTCGTAAAGTTGGTAAGTAAAGCCTTTAAAAGTAGTTTTTAAAGTGTTGTATGATTTCATCCGCGCCTGTCTATGATAGCGGATGACGACAACGAGCGCCGAGGACACGACAGGAAAAAACGCTGCGCTGGCGGTTCGGAGTATTTTAGCTCACTCTGTACAATAGTTTTGGAAACAATTTGCAATATATTTCAAATTTAGCTGAAAGTCAGTCTATATTGAGATATTCTATAAGTTTAAGATATTTAGGCAGACCGCTGTTTGCCCGGAATTGAACAGACTGAAGAAAAGTTGTCGAAGTATTTAAAACGTTTAAATTAGTGCAAAATTAAGAGTAAATATGTTGAGAGTATTTTAAAATTTTACGACTGTTAAAACATTTCCCAAAATATTCATAACGTATTTTATAAACGATACACCACATGAAAACCCCATACATTTTATCCTACGCTATCTAATAAGTAGAGGAAGTTTGTTTTCTTTGTTATTCTTCCACTTATTCCCCGCTATTAACTGCAATGGTCATATCGGCAGCCTTTTATCCTTGGAACATATTGTCTATCGGCAATGGTGTTAACTCGTATACAGATGTCAACGGATCTCTGGTTTTGCTTTGGGTTTTATTCATTACATCATTCACACTTTCACACCCTGGGGAGGAATCGAAAGATGCAGTTTTTATTAAAATAGGCATTATAATTAAAGTATTTCAGTAATTCAACTTTGTTAAATAAAATATTTCTTGAAGAGAACTCTCGCCCAACAAGCAGATGCTCCACCGACTGAAGTACATAATAAAATTCGATACCAATGTTTCACCGGAAATACTTGTTTTGAGGTACCTGAATAAATAAAAACAAACACTTTTAGAAAAAGCCAGTGTATATATATGTCTGTACGTCTGTGAACGGCATACTAAAAAACGAAATGTTGGATAAATACCAAACTGGCACTCCAGTTCACTATCTGCCGAAAATACGATATGAAGATTTTCAAGATAGTACCGCAACCAAACTATACTTTACACAGGTTTTTCTTTTTAATTTTCTCAAAAATGGCTGTAACGATTTTTATTAAAATACCACAAATTTACGATATTTGCCTGATTAAAGAAAATATATGTATTGCATTTTCTACTAATAACCTGTAAAGTCCTATTCATCCTGAATGAATTTCGATAATCATATTTCATAACCATAAGAGGCAAACAAAAGCTTACTATAAAAAAATCCGATGGGTTACATTCATATGTCTTTCTTTACCCTCTATCACTTATTAGTAGGTAAAGCTTATCTTTCTATCTAATTCATTTTCATCCAAATATACCTTTACAGAAATAGCTACATTACACATTTCGTTATATATACCTACAAAAGGAACATGATAGTCAAATGTTTAAGAACTGGACGCTATATGCTGGCCTTAAAATTCCATACTTTCCATGTCATCGCGAGAAACAACTGAATGTTGAAAAGGCGTTAAATAGTGACCAAGTAATGAATAATTCGAACAATTAATTACGGATATCTCGGAAACGGCTTATGCCACAAAAGTTACTTGAAATAGGTTGTATGTTTTAAAGAAATCTACGTTTATTGTGCAGTACGTTTTCGTTTATCGCTTAACGTTTACTAGTTATGCAAGATTATACAAAATTCTTTCCAAATGAAGAATACTTCGAGAGGCTATTCCTATAAAATTCAACATATACATTTTATTTGTAATGTAATATGTTTAATGCATGGTATTTTAATCAAAATCGCTATCTCGGAATCTTGCTATCGAATTTTTGGGTCGAATGTAATACCTTGAACTATTATGTACTTGGTAGAGAAAGTAAAAATGAAGAATAAAATAAATGAACAAACAACGTTTTTGTACCATTAATTATTTACGTTTACTTCTTGCTCTTAGTTTTTATTCTATAATGCTTTGAATTTTTTGCAGTGCTGTCACTTTTCATTTGTTTGCCATGAAGTCGTGTAAAAAGTATGTAATTTCAAAGCCATCATAAATCGGCCTGCCTCTTAAAGATTTTATTTTTTCAGGTTGCTGTATTTTCAAAGAAATGTGTAATGATGCCATTTCAACGAATGTTTATCTCGCTTAACATGAAGTAAATAGAAAAATAAGCTTTAGTGAGAATAGTTTTAGAGGGCATATACAAATAAATACTAGTGTATATAGAAAGAAGTCCTGTGAATATAAAACAACAAACTGTTTTATCTTGCTTTGCAGTTCAACAGCGGCCAGCATATACTACGACCTACAGACTGCATAACAACTAATAGTTTAATTTAATTACTGGTCATATTGGAGGTTATGGTGTGCATTAACCGTGACTTCAAAAAGCAGCTCGCTTTCAAAGCATCCTTTAACTATTTAATGCCTAGCATCCCGTGATCATACGTTGACAAACAATGATCTTATATGCCAGCAAAATAAAATCAATGCTGTCAGTCGAAAAGGATACTTTACCTCTAAGGCTACAGTAATCCTTGAGAATAGTCTCTTCAGATGAAAAGCCGCTTATGGAACGGAAGTTATCGTACCGTTACAGTCATATTTTTCATGATTGGTAACCCCAACTACTCCAGTAGGTACCACTTTCTTAACGCTAGTTCCGTTGAAATCACAGGCGCAAATAGCACTGTTTTGTTGCTCCGTCAAAACCTATTAACCTTATCCATAAATCTCTGAAGGCCTGCATCAGCTAATTTTATGTATTTATGGCCTACAGTCTAATATGGTTAGTAAGCTTGTAATAATAATAATAATAATAATAATAATAATAATAATAATAATTCGTAGTAAATGGAAGAACATTCGGATTCGCTGCAATTTGTGCTGTTAAGCATTCACTGGAAAGCTTAAATGAAAACGAATTCATAATACACTATAAGTGTCAAAATCAAGTGTTAGACATAAAATCTCAACTTACTACAAGTTCTCTGAATAAACTTTAAACTACTTTAAGAGTTTTCAGCAAATGGGACTCACCAAAGCTGTCCTAGGTGGGGAGTATAAGTCAACACTATTTCACGTTATAAAGAGAGCAATATTCCAATTTGCATTTTAAACAAAAGATTTGTTACAGGATATAGGGTATATAACGAAGGGGGGCACCTCGCGCAATGGGACCCGCGGGAGATGTATTGTAGTTACCAATACAGGAGGAAGGGATGAAGTGAAAGAACCACAGGAGGCTGTAGGTCGCAGGTAGACAAGCCACAGAGACGTGCGGAAGTCCCTAACAATTCCTGGCTCGTAGACCCGGACCCACTACTGGAGCTACCCAAAGAGGCTATAATCAACCCGTGCAACCAGGCATCCTCTAGTGTCCAAGGGAATACTCTTTCTTTAGAGCAAGCATCCGCGACGTTTTTCCGGCATGTCTCCATGCTACAAAACCTAGAAGCACGCCTGGAACATGAGAAAGAAAGTAATGAAAAAAAAGCTGATGTGTTACACTCATATGACTTTCTCTACTCTTGTACAAACTATTTTTACAAACGCTTATTCTCCATCTACTTCATGTTAATCGAGATAAAAATTTGCAGACTCTATCTTATTGCTTATTTTCTTGTAGGTGCAAGGGGAATATGGTAGTATTTAAGTGATAGTCAAATCTTTTAAGAGCTGGTTGCTATGTGGCGCATTCCATTCTCTTTATATGTCCAGGAACATAAAAAAATAAAGCATTTTTGGAAACATGTCCGTGTGTATCTCTTATCTGTCTGCGTGTGTGTGTCTGTCTGTCTGTGAATAGCATAACTCAAAAACGAAAAGTCAGATAAACACCAATTTTGGTATTTAGGTTTAATATATTCCAGGGATGCGACATGAAAGTTTTCAAGAAAATCCTCCCACCCAAAATCACCCCTTACATGGAACATTTTTCGAAAATTTTTATTTTCTCAAAAACGGCTCTACGATTTTGATTAAAGTCTCATGTTTTTAAGACATTTTTATGGCAAATAAAATGTACATCTTGAATTTTCTGGGAATGCCCCCAAAAGTCCTCTTCATTCTGAACAACTTTTGCATAGCTTGTAAACCGCAAGAGATAGACAAAAGTTTACTACATAAAAAATGTAGATCACGTTAAGACACACAATATATGTCATAAACACTTTTTTTTTGTAAAGTGAAGCATTTTCGGGGTATTCCTTGTTATTTCTTTGAATTTTCCAATACTTACACTTTTTCTCAACTGAGAATTTGTTGTTCTTTTTTTTTATGTTCTTGATATGCAAAGAGAATTACATTTTACACATAGCGACCAGTTCTAAAAATATTTGACTCTCCCTTAAGGCGTAGTATGTTCCCCTTGTTTTGTATTTGCAAGGGCAATATAGAAACACAGTAGCGTTTAAGCATAGACATATCTTTTAATAGCTGGTTGTTATGTGCAGCACCATTCTCTTTGCCACAGGTTAATACTCTTTGCATATCCAAGGCAAAAAAATGAATATCGAATTCCCATTTGAGAAAAAGTATAATTATTGGAAAATTTAACGGAAAACAAGCAATATCTCGAAAATGGTTCACTCAACAAAAAAATGTATACGACATAAATTGTGTATTTTAACGCGATCTACATTTTTTGTATAGTAAAATTTTAACTATATCTTATGGTTTACCAGTTAAGCAAACGTCGTTCACAATGAAGAATACTTTTGGAGACATTCCCAGAAAATTCAAGATATAAACTTTATTTGCCATAAAAATGTCTTCAACATATGATACTTTAAACAAAATCGTTAGAGCCCTTTTTGGGAAAATAAAAATTTTCGAAAAATGGTCCATGTAAAGGGTGATCTGGGGTGGGGGATTTTCTTGAAAACCTTCCTGTCGCATCGCTGGAAGATACTGAACCTAAATACCAAGATTGGTGTTTATCCGACTGTTCGTTTCTGAATTACACTTTTCACACACACACACACACACACACACACAGAACAGAAATGTTTGCAAAAATACCTTTTTAGGATTCAGGAGGCCTCAAAACATGTATTTCCGGTGAAATCTCTGTATCACATTTTTGAGTGGAATGCAATACTTCCCCTACTTACTATACATAGCAGAGAAAGTAAAAATGAGGGAAAGAAAATTGTGGCAGATGAGAAACTACGCCAGCATTCGCCTATCGACAACGTAAAACCACGAAAAAACCAAGGTCAGTGTGGGCGTCAAACCTAGGACCTCCCGAATGCACGCTTCACATGTTAGCGCGGAACCAACTCGCTCGTTAAAGATTAAGAGTATAATAAATTATTCCGGTAATCAAAACGTGATTTAATTTTGAGCGTTTTTCGACCATTTTATCTTATTGCTGTGGGATATGCCCACTATAGAGGAACCAAGGTCATTATTCAACTGATTAACAAATAAAATCTTTCGCGTACGGAAGATGCTAGAAATAACAAAATAATTATTTATTTAATTATTATAAACAGTAAAATTTCATATGCTGCAGTTTTGGCAATAACAGAGCTATCTACCGCAAACAAGTCATATTAAATCAAAGGCTATCTGAAGCTTTTGTCTAAAAGCAAGTATAAATTCTCTGTTAATTTACGAGAAAATGTTCAAGTCTAAGATACATGCACAGTCGCTTTATTATAATTGGCATGTACTAGAACCCGTCCTAAAACTATTGTCGTATTCAAAAGAAATTTTCCTTTGCGAGGTAAGTGATTGATAAAGGCTGAACGACTTTCTTTTTCTTCTCTAGGTCAGTAAACAACGTGTTCTTAATATTGTAATAATGCAAACTTAATCAGGCAAAAGTTTAATGTCCGCATGCAGCGTTCTTCAAAGAGCTCGAGAATAGTGATGGATACCTCTAGCAGTAAATCTTCGGCGAGAACAGGTTTTTCTATACTTTCCCTTTCCTCTTGTTCAGCAACCAAATGGATGAAGTTTCTGAAACTAAGAACATTTATTTTGTTGCTCCCACTTTACAGTGTAGCATATTTCTTTCAGCAGTGACTCTAAATGGAGATTCCAAGTGAAAACAACCCACGTATCCACGAAATCTATCTCCTCATTATTAATGGCAAATGTTCTTGTTCACGAGCTTTCTTTCAGCTTCCCAAGGAAGGGAAGAATGGGTGAACATTCTTCCACGAACATTAGCTGCGCACAATTGACATCTCCAGCTACAGAAGTGCAAAATATTGCGCGTAATTTCTATCCAAAAGAAAAGTAAAGGTGCTTACACAGCGCAAACTTTCTGATCGCCATAATACATACAGACCTCCGGTGTGTACACCATAAAATACAGCAATATAAGGACCACTTTGTACTACTTTCGACACAGCCTTATATGAAAATGCTCTATTTAATGTTTCTTTTTTTTTTATTATTTATACCCCGCCTTTAACTGCAAATGGTCTTATCGGCGGCTTTTTCCTTTGGAACATATTGCCTGTAAGCAATGGTGTTAACTCACATTCGCTTGTGTTGGATTTCTGGTAAATTTATTCACACTCTCATACATACTTACAGATTCTGGGGATGACAGGGATTAATCTTGATTAGAGAAAAATGTCCACCCCCACCGGGATTTGAACCCGGAACCCCTTGCACAACATGCAGGTGCTCTACCGACTGAGCTAAGAGATCAGCCTTTTCATGTAGTTTTTATGTGCATGCGTAGCTTCGGTAAAAGCGAAAAGGGTTACTATGGAGAGTTTCTGAAAATACTCGTGTAATTATGAAATTATTTTTTCGATTTTATAAAAATAATTGAATTTAATCAATGAGATCAATCCCAGGGACCTGCATGTGGGATTTGTGGTGGACGAAGCGGCGTCTGGGCGGGTTTTCTCCGGGTTCTCCGGTTTCCCCCGCCATTCATTCCACCGACTGCTCCATCATCACCTTTCCTTTTATCCATTTCATCAACTTTTCGCTTCATCTACTTCCTTCATCCCATACCAGGCATCGGGCTGATCACCCATCCTGGATGTTCTGTCTGATCCATGAGTGTCTGCTCCTCGACGGGCCTCTGACCCCAGGCACCCGCCTGTAAGTCCTACATAAGAGAAGGGTAAACAGATAATGAATCAATGAATCAATGAGATCTAACAGATATTTTTAAACTTTCTCTTCAACTTGTTCTTTTATATATACTGCTTAGAGGTGATAAAAGATTAGATAAGGGAATATAAATCCTCCCCATAATTTCTATATAATTAGTAGGCTGTTGATTAGCCGAAGGTAAGAAACGTTGTTTTCCATTCCAAAATCTATACGATATATCCAAAATGAGTTACTTCACCAAGTCATAGTATTTTTCAGCAAAAGTACCCTGAAGGACAAAGTTTCTAGTTTTCTTTGCGAGAAATTTCATACGTATGATCCCAGAAATAATGTATGCATACCGATGTGCTAACTTGTCACACATCTCAATTTGTCAAACCACTTATACTAAAATTGCTTAAAATATTCGTATTGGAGTTAAATGACCGAGTCACAACATTGTGATATTTTTCGGAGTCAGCCTTGAAGCTTACTTAGTGTCATAAAGCTAGATCTTTTTTATTTTATTTGTGTGTGTGTGTGTGCGTGTTTGGGAAAAGCATAATAATCAGTTTATGCCTTTTGTCCGGACAATAAGTGGGATGAAGGTATGTTTCCCAGTTGCAATGGATTTATACATGTCCCAGGGGTTCGCGGTCTTATGATATTATAGAGATGTAAGACACCAAATTCTAATAGATTTGATCGGGTTTCACGATTTCTTAAGCATAAATTCAGAGTAGTATTATTGGAATTAATACATTTATGAACACATGCCAAAAATGATCTAGGTCAGGAGTTCTCATACTTTTTCAATGACATTCAAAGCAGGATGTTAGATGGACCAGTAAGCAAATTTTACGAGAGAAATGCGTGATTTTGTGGTAAAGGGTCAGAGATAAACATCTCTATATTTATAGATTATTAGGGATTTATTTAGCTATTTCTTGTATTTAGTATTAGATATTTATTGGAGGAAAAACCGTTAAAAGTATTCCTATTCCTTGGAATTTTATGTGAAATGTCTGAAAACTTCATTTTGTTAAGGTTAAAACATGGTAAATAAATGCATACACAAACTTCGATTAACATATACTACCTGATCAAAAGTATCCGGACACCTGGCTGAAAGTGACGTACAAGTTAGTGGCGCCCTCCATCGGTAATGCTGGAAGTCAATATGGTGTTCGCCACCCTTAGCCTTGATGACAGCGTTCACTCTCGCAGGCATACTTTCAATCAGGTGCTGGAAGGTTTCTTTAGGAACAGCAGCTCATTCTTCACGGAGTGCGGAACTGAGGAGAGGTATCGATGTAGGTCGGTGAGGCCTGGCACAAAGTCGGCGTTCCAAAACATCCCAAAGGTGTTCTATAGGATTCAAGTCAGGACTCTGTGCAGGCCAGTCCATTACAGGGATGTTATTGTCGTGTATCCACTCCGCCAAGCCCGTGCAGTATGAACAGGTGCTCGATCGTGTTGAAAGATGCAATCGCCATCCCCGAATTGCCGTTCAACAGTGGGAAGCAAGAAGGTGCTCAAAATATCAATGTAGGTCTGCGCTGTGACCGTGCCACGCCAAACAACAAGGGGTGCAAGTTCCCCTGCAGGAAAAGCACGATCACACCATAATACCACCACCTCCGAATTTCACTGTTGGCATTACACACGCTGGCAGATGAGGTTCACTGGACTGACATCGGATCGCCACATTGTGTACCGTGATTCTTCACTCCACACAACGTTTTGCCACTGTTCAATCGTGTAAGTTGACGCTCCTTACACCAAGCGAGGCGTCGTTTGGAATTTTCCTTATGAGCAGCCGTTCGATCATGGAATCCAAGGTTTCTCACCTCACGCCTAACTGTCATAGTACTTGGAGTGGATCCTGATGCAGTTTGGAATTCCAGTGTGATGGTCTGGATAGATGTCTGCCTATTACTCTTTACGACCCTCTTCAAATGTCAGCGGTCTCTGTCAGTCAACAGACGAGGTCGGCCTGTACGCTTTTGTGCTGTACATGTCCCTTCACGTTTCCACTTCACTATCACATCAGAAACGGTGGACCTAGGGATGTTTAAGAGTGTGAAAATCTCGCGTACAGACTTCTGACACCCAATCACCTGACCACGTTTGAAGTCCGTGAGTTCCACGGAGCGTCCCATTCTGCTGTTTCACGATGTCTAATGACTATTGAGGTCGCGGATAATGAGTACCAAGCAGTAGGTGGCAGCACAATGCACCTAAGATGAAAAACATATGTTTGTGGGGGTGTCCGGATACTTTTGATCACATAGTGTACATTTTTGATACTGTTACTGCATAATTCAGACTTTCAATTGTTAAAATCTATTAACTTTGGAAATTTAACTAATTCCGGACTCACGCTTTTGTTTCAGTGCGAAGGTTTACGTACCATAGATTGAGAAGCCATAGATTAGGTCTTAAATTGAGGTGCATTATTAACACAAAGTGAAATGTTAACACAGACATTAAGCAATATGTTTGCTCGCCTAGTTATTTAGTTATTTAGATGAAGATATTTAAATATCCAGGGTTTAATAACCAGAATGTCTTTATGATGACGAAAACGAGCTATGGTCTACTGTAGTCACCATGCATTTATCCAAGTACTTCTCGAATCCTATCGTGTGCATCCACTTAAATTTGTGATTTAAAAAATACCTTGGTATAGAGGAATAAGTGATTTGTTCGATTTTCGTGTATTTCAATAGTTAGTAGACAAATAAGTTAAACTGCACACAATCATTCAGAAAGTTTATACTAAAATCCACTCATTCCAATGGGTATTGTGGTATATGGGCAGTATTTGTAAAATACTGTTATTATCGCGGGAAGACCATTTTTGTATTTATTTTCGTTTATTGGGTACAACCGAAAGTTTGTTCAAAAGTCCTACATTGCCTTTTGAAAATGAACGCCAATAGATCACCAAAACGACTTCCTCTGAGAATTAACTGAGCGATCCTCAGGCACGACCCGCCCTAAGGGTGACCCCGCCTCAGAAGGATATTCCTAGATCCGTGCCAGGTGGACAGAGGCCAGGAGCATGGAGCACGCTGGGCGCGAAGCCAAACTCTGCTCAATCGATAAGCCCAAGGAGTTGACCTACTGCGCTGGGAAAGTGATGCCCCAACACGGAAACAAACTTTTGGTTTGATGTTCAGCAATATGCTTGGCTGTAGCGCGATGTCTAGGGCATGGATACTCAATTATGATGAATCGATCAAAATATATGTCCTTGTCCTGCTGACGGTACAGTATTAATGTGCAGTAAGGTATCTAATTAAAAAGAGCCATCCCAATGGACTTTGATTCTTACAAACATAAAATACCGGTTCTGGAGGGTCAAAGCTGTAAGAAGCACTTTGTTTTCTTGTGCAAAGAAATGTTATTGTTCATAAATACCTACGTAAGAACCAGATGTCTGTTTTTAAGGCGTCAAGATCCATATTCTAATTACACATTGCATAACTAACTTTACTTCCCTTGGTAATTAATTGTTCTTATACACAAGCCGTGTGTAGACCAGGTTGGAAAGAAGGAATTGGGAATTGAATGTCATCCCGGCATGTTGCCATGGTAGCTCAGTTGGCTAGAGCAACCGGAATATCCATGGTTCCAATGCCACCTATGGCATTGAATCTTTCAGTCTGATTTTATCTTTATTTCATCTTTATCTTTATGTCATCATCATCAACAATATCTGCCTGGTCTCAAGGCAGAATCTACTCTTTCGATCATTTTTCTTTATCATCATCTCTCCTTTATCATTCTTGACTTGTATGCTAAATTTCTGGTAAACATTAATTGTTTCTAATTCAAACCAATTTGCCTGACATTACTGCAGGTATTCGTTAGAATTTTATAATGGACTGGTCGTCTGCATCCAGATGTTATTTACTTCTAAACTATACCTTAGTTGTAGCTTAAACTACTACGTTTTTAAACAGTGCTTTTTAGCTAGTAATATCTATCATTATTTTATTACTAATGAAGATCCGGTTGAGTATCATAAACACATTCATTCACTGTTTAACCTCATCTTATGTACGACTTACACCCCCCCAGGACTTACAGGCGGGTGCCTGGGGACAGTGGCCCGTCGAGGAGCAGACTCTCTCATAGAGCAGACAGAATGTCCAGGATGAATGATCAGCCCAATGCCTGAAGGAAGTAGTCGGCAAAATGGGCGAAAGGAAAGGTGATGATGGAGCAGTTGGTAGAATGAATGGCGGGAGAAACCGGAGAACCCGGAGAAAACCCATCCAGACGCCGCTTTGTCCACCACAAATCCCACATGCGGGCCCCTGGGATTGAACCCGGGCCGCCTTGCCTTGGTGAGAGGCGAGCGGTCTAACCACTCGGCCGCCCTGTATCATAAACACAAAAAGCAAAATGTTTCATGTTAATGCATATGAAAACTCTTGAAAAATATAGGCAGATATTGCAAGCACATTTTTTCAATTGCCTTCTAATCTGCAAAATTTCCAGGTCTCTGAGAACTGAATCCACTTCGCTACATAGCAACCTAAACTCGCGTATTACATGACGCTAGGATTTAAAACATTTAAGACGATGTTTGAATCTATAAGATTTATTTTACAAACACTAATAATATATGCATCACAAAATTTTAAAATTTACACAGAAGTACCTATGATGAGCGTATTCAAACACAATACGTTCGTGCTTCCTTTTCTCATCAAAACATCCATTAGGAATAGGAACGATAACATCATGGCGTCTTAAATATTGTACCTCTGATCATAAATTTGGCATTGACTGTTATACATATAACCGAATTTTTAAGTTTTTATGGAATGTCTGGATTATAAAAGATTTCTGATTGAAATTATTTCTATTTAGTGCATAAAAACTTGCATTTATTATATTGCCAGTTTGTATTTGCAGCACAACTAAAGCCTATAGAGATTCGTTTTTATCGCACGAGACTAGGGAACGAATACATTAAAGGCATCCAATATTCCCCGAGACTGGGGGAAAAATCCGGTTAAAACATCAATCAAACTGGCTGACACATAGGGGCAAGGCTGTAAACAAGTGAAGCAAGCAATATGGTGTCTTAAAGTAATGAAAGATGTTACATATTTTGTAGTTGTGTTCATTCAAAACTCATCAGTGAAAGAACCCTTGTCTTACCAAATGGTTCAACAGAATAGTATCAAGGGAAATCATCTTCTTACATACGAAATACAATAAAAGGAACTTGTTATTTTAATAAAAAGCTTTGCAGCTTTATTACCTAGCTATTTTAATCAAAGTCTGGTATCTCTGTGTTCTTGTTCAGAACTCTCAGCTAATGGCGGCAGCGTTGGCAAATTATCACCATTGCTCCTTCATAGATAATGTTTTTTGTATTAAGGGAAATTGTAAACTAGAAAAAGCTTCCTTTGGGGACAGTTTCAATAATATATCAGATAAAGTAAGAAACTTGGATCGATTCTCTTCATTTATACACCAAAAAAATTTAATGCAAGTTTTGTAACATTAAAGCAATCGAAAATGCGAGTTCCATTTATATAATTGTTTTACTCATAATCTGGCATTTAAAAATGTCGATATATCTTTCACCGCCTGTATAAGCGTATTTCCGTTTTCGAAAGTATCAGAAAAAACAATCACCACAATAATACATAGTCTTATGCACGTACTGTTGAGACGACCTCCGTGGTCTAGGGGTACTATAGTAGCTTCTAGTTCCCCAGGCCACGGGTTCAAACCCGGTGGATAGGGATGGTTTTTTTTCGGGCGTAAAAATTCTTTGCATGGCTTCTTTCGGAAGGGAAGTAAAGCCGGTAGTCCCATGTCGTAGATTTACGGCACGTGGAAGAACCACAAGCCTGATCAAGATACCTCTGAGCAAAATTTCCGGTCTCTCACGCCCAAAATAGAATGGGACGCTAAGGACCATCGTAGTTAAAAGAGCGTCCATAACTAAAACTCAATTTCAATTTACGTACCGGTGAAAGAAATAATAACCAATCCCATTCTGTCCATGTTGTTGCGTTCTGTAAGCCTGATCTTGAAAAACTCAGGAATTATTGTGAACTTCGAAACAGAAAATTCAATACGACACAGAAATACTATTTTTCTGACTTTTACTGAAGTTAGAGCCTGTATATAAAATTTCAATATGTGGGTCAAATGTATTGCCCATTTAGTGCAACTGAAAAACACCGTATATGATACTGTAGCATATATGTCTTTGAGAATTACACGCTATTACTTAAGAAGGAAATTATGAATACCCCACAGTAAATACTGTTTGCGTTCTTTACGGTAGAGGTATTGCATACGACCCAAATTTTCTGTATGAAACTCCAAACGGAATACTATACATTCCGGGGTCCCTTAAATAAAAAAAGGAAAATAAACTAGATTTAAAAAAACGGTATCTAACTTATTAAGTCTACCATCTTTCAAGTATGCAAGACGAAGACTTCAAGGATGGCTCTAAACACTTCATTCTTGCTGAATTTTGTATAGTAACTTGGAAACCACAAGAAGTGTATAAAACTTAATAAAAGCAAAATGTATTTCTCATTAAAACTATACGAATTATCTGTCATGAGATGTTGAGGATTAAGGTGGCATAACTGAAAAACAATATCCAAGTTTAGCGTTGCTTATATTATTTCTATATGAAATGTGTATAGTTTAAATTCCATAGTGTCACGGAGCAGCGTCTGTAAAAGAGGAGAAACGGAATAGAAATACTAAGCGACATCTGAATTATGAGGGGACTTCTGAAAGTTCTTAATCTGACTAAGAAAATACAAGATTTAGGAGAACTGCTTTTTCTTTTATTTTTCAACATCGTCATCATGTAAATCAATACATTTATTCAACGAATTTGAAACTTTTTAATACCCTCAATAAAATAAGATTTGTCCAATTGTGCAAAACCGCCGTCTCTTTTAGCTTCAAACTCATCATTTGATATGAATCTTTATCCACTCAACCATTCCATGTTTGGGAACAAAACGTAATCGCTGGGAGCCAAATCCGAATATGGAGGATGTGTAAGCACTTGGAAGCGAGGGTCACGCCGTTTTGCAGCAACAATTTCAGACGTTATGAAGGCGCATTATGGTGATGATAAAGAACCTTCTTTTTTGCAAACTGTAGGCTTTAGCCTAAACAGCATCTTTCAACTGGTACAATAGTGCAGCCAGTGATGGTGCTGCCCTTCTGGAGGTAGTCTATTAACTACACATCATGATAATCTCTGAAAATCGTATGCATGAGCTTTCGTACAGATGCAAGCGTTTGAACTGGTCCTTCGTCTCTGGCGTGAAATGATGAATCCAATGAACGAAACCTCGGAGAAACTCAATGGAATTGCGTGAATTGCGTTTAAATAGCGCCACTCTTGAGAATGGTTCATTATAACTTGCTTTCGGTCCACTGGTAATAAACGCAGTACCAGAAGCGGAAAGCTTGCTCATACCCAAAACTTGTGTAAAACGTAGTGGAGACGACCTAACTAGGTCTTTACACTGTTAGCTAATTCGCCTAGCTTCTATCGGCGATCATTGAGTAGGCATTTTTGTCACAATCTCGTCGGTCGTAGCGGTTTTGGGACGCCCTGAGCCTCATCATCTTGAATGGCAGCACGACCACACTTAAATTCAACTCACATTTTAACCGTCGAAAACGAGGGAAGAATCCTTTAAAGTCGATTCTATCTCATTTTCTTTTTCTGTTGTGGTTAAACACTTCAAACGAAGCTCGTTATTCACCTTTATCCATTTGGTGAAAGATGCTAAAACCAGTTTGCTTGCACGATCGACACAAACAAGTGACTGCAATTACTCGTCTGACACTTTACAGCGCTCCATCTAACTTAACTATCAACAGTAGTAGCACAAGTGCTGATAGTTTTCCGACAATTTATTGAAGTTAACGAATGCTTCTTTTCATGATAATTATTTCGAGGCCGAAGGTGTTACCCATAGTAAACAGGTAGAGGATCTATGTATTCCACCCAAAAATTTGATATAGAGATTTTACTGAAAATACATGTCTTGAGACCCCTGAATCCAAAAAATGTATGTTTGGAAAAAGATCCGCATGTGTATGTCCGTGTGTCTGTGAACAGCATTCACTCAAAAACGAAAAGTCAGATAGTACCAGACTTGGTATTTAAATTCAGCGTCTTCCAAGAATGCGACACGAAGGTTTTCAGGAAAATTTCCTCACCCCAAAACTACCTTTCTCGTTATTTTTGATTTCCTCAAAACTGGTTCTAACGATTTTGATTAAAATACAATAAGTATGATTAAGATATATGCATGACAAATGAAACGTGTATCTTGTATTTTCTGGGAATGACCTGTGAAGACATGTTCATTCTGCATGACGAGTAAACCGTAAAGAGATAGACAAAATCTACACAAAAAGTGTAAATCGTTAAAACACACAATATATGTACACTTAAATTGTTTGCTGATTTAACCCTTTCCCAGATATGTTTTATATTAATTTTCAAATACCTATACTTGTTTCAAAAGGTTAACCACTCTTGGTTTTTCTCGTGAATGCAAAGCGCATGGAGTTTCAAAGCAAACACCTTGCGATCCGCATTTTACTTTCTCTACAGTGTACCTTGTAGATAGGGAATGTATTGCATTCCAGCTAAAAATTCGATAGCAAGATTTCACTGAAAATACATGTTTTGAGGCCCCTGAATCCAAAGAAAGCATTTTGGGGAAAATGAACGCGTGTGTGAGTCTGTGTGTGTGTGTGTGTGTGTGTGTGTGTGTGTGTGAACACCACAACTCAAAAGGGAGAAGTTGGATAAATACCTAACTTGGTACTTGAGTTCTGGATCTTATAAGGACACGATACGAAGATTTTCAAGTAAATCCCACCACCCCAACTATCCTTTACATGGGACATTTTTCGAAAATTTTTATTTTCTATAAAATGGCTGCAACGATTTTTATTAAAGTACCATATATGAAATACATTTAGATTACAAATAAAACGTTTATCTTGAATTTTCTGGGAATAAGCTTTTGTAACAGTATTTTGTAGAAGAGTGAGTAGGCAAAGTCATGTGAATGCAACACATCAAATTTTTTCTCCTCTAGAGAGATAAAATGTTAGCCTTTTCTTGTCCATACGTCCTACGTGTGTCTCATTCTTTTTCTATATGGTTGATTCTAACATTAAATCATCCTCAATTCCTCATTTATATCTTCGTTTTGTAACGGGAATTATCATATATATTTTTATTTATTTATTATTAGGTGTTAATTCAAATGTTAATTAACACAGCGGACCTAGCATGGTTACTGCATTGTAACTAACAATGTAATATGTATGTAATGTTACATTTTGTTAAGTTTAAGATGTCATAGATGTAAGCCAATGTGAGTCGTGAGGGAGAGACACGACGCATTTGTTTGTACAAACTTACAATGGTGAGGGAGAGCAACCTAAGTATAAAGAAAAATCCACGGTCTTGCGACTAACTTTAACAATAAGCCTCCCTCTCGAGAAGGCTGGGTGACAGTTCAGTCAACGGAAAAAACTTTGAAGGTGCTGGAAGAACATTGCTGTTATTGGCTATGTAGAGGGACAGGTCATCCATAGAGCCAATCGTAGTTTAGCTATAAGTTTAAATTCAAAGGTAGAAATGATGCTGCAAAACTCTTACAAAACTCCTTCAGTTCATGGCGTGTTACTCTCAGTGGCAGACGTGTGTAAATAGTGCTGTGAAAGGTGAATACTTAAGTAGCGCTACAAACATTTACAACAATTAAAACGGCTTCAGAATAATACACAGACTTAAGTAACAGCATATTAATTTATAAAAAACATAAATTTTAATTTACATAAGGGTCTTAACTATAGACATAAACGTTAAAGTTCGTTAGGACTCACGGGTAAGCTTCATCAGACATCTATAACTTATTCATCTTTTGTTTGTAAACAAAAAACGTTTAATATATCAGTGGTGGTATATATATCAAACCTAAAGAACAGTGTTATTCAACGTAACTCCTGTGTCTTCCCACTCCCTGCTAGAGCAAAGTGCCTCCCTGAGCTACCGAAACATACTAAAACAATTCAGTACACTATAAAACTCCACACCCAAATTAACAATACAAGTTACCAACAATAAGTTACACACAAACTGAGGTGAGATTATCCCAGGGATGCCACTACAGAGATGAGCAACGTGCACCACTAGATCTTCAGAGCTTACAAAAGCTACGTGTCACACCAGATCATCACACCACTGACTACGAGGCCCCGGGGCAGTTTCTCAACCTATCCCACCTAGCACATCCTTTAACTCACAAAAATGTAATTTCAGTAATGTAATTTCTCCTTAACGGTTGGGACCTGCTTCGATATCTATAAGTCAGACAGGTACTGCCACTGTGTCTTTCCCTGTCTAATTTATTATTATTCCTTATATTGTACGCATACCTATGCAAATCGGAGCATTTGTTGTCAATATCGTTATATCTATCATAGCTAATATCACATTCTGTAATGGTAATCTGTTCAATAGGTATTTCGCATACACATATGTTTGTCCCGGTTGGATGTTTCCCCTTAAATGCCATGGTCTTCATTTTAGTTTCTGATTATTTTCATATTGTAATTCTCACAGAATAGATTTAAATGATTCAAGGATATTAAATCAAAGTGATCTTCATGTTCCTGTATTGCAGCTTGGTCAATTGCAAAGAGTGAAGTATTTAGACTTTTCCTTCGATTTATTCCGATCTCTGCTTTAACTATTGAGGCCTAAATGTCTACGAATATACAGAGGGTGCCAAAAAATGTACACACACTTCAAGCAAAGAAAACATTATGTTAACATAGCAAAGTTGAACTCACACAAAGAAAAAATGATGAGCACTAATCATCTTAAACATTTACAGTTACAATATTTGCTCAAAATGCCCACCATCGGCGTCGATATGCTTCGGAATACCTTGAACTAATGATTGAGCACCGCTTGCGAAGTGTCCTCAGCGATTGTAGCACATGCCGTTTCAATTTCCTCCCGAAGTACTGCCAGTGTAGCTGGTTTTCTACGGTATACAACATCCTTAAATGTTCCCCATAGGTATTTCGCATACGGTACCATGAGTCTCAAATTTGTCTCGAATGAGTGCAATTGTTACTCGCGTTGGCGGTTCCATTCTGTACACACGTCTCCATTGCCGTTGAATTTCAACAACAATCGCAATTTTCCAATACCACTTCAAAATTGCTTTCCGCTGTTCGAACGGTAATTTTCGCTCCATTTTGTTGTAGCAACGCTAGCGTAACGTACTGTGAGTCGCATCTGTTTACACAACAGCATACGATAATCTTGGCTTCTTTTGTTCATTGTTGATTTACCTGTCGCGTAGCAAAGTATATGAGTCGCATCTGTTTACAGAATATCATACTACACATTATTGCTGTTTTTTCTGTCCAACTTTGAAAAATATTAAATAGATATCTCCTGTCAAAGTGTGTATACATTTTTTGCACCCTCTGTAGATGTGAAATAAAAGTTGGGGATAAGCTACAACCTTGTTTAGACGTTGGTTTGGAACTACGACTTCCAACTTATACCACTCTGTAATCAGACATGTTTTTTGTCTTAAGTACAAGTTTCTAATGATTGTTATTAAATTAATAGGTAGGCGTTTCTGTTCCATTATTGTTTACCATACAGATCAACTCGGTCAAACGCCTTTTCGAAATCAACAAATGCGATATGGGCCTCAAGACTAAATTCAATACCTTTCTCGATTATCTGTTTCAAAATGAAAGCATTGTCAGAGCAAGATATTCCTTTCCTAAAACCATTTAGTATGTTAACTTTTTCTTAGAATAAACTTTATATGTTTTGCTAAGGATGCTGCTACCTCTATAAGTTTCGTATTTGCAGTCTTTCTTCAATATGGTTATATTCTGAGCTGTTTTCCAATCCTCTGCTATTCTGCACAACTTCCAATATCCATTAACAGGTATACTAAGCACAGGTATAATAATCTAACTCCATAAATTTATCAGTGTTTATAATTATTTTACTTGAGCCAGCAGCTTTTCTATATTCTACTTCTCGTAACACATTTAATAGTTCTTTCCATAGTTAGCAAATCTATCATACCATCCGCTCCTTCTGTATTCCTATCACATCTTTCTTCTGAGCCTTTTATTATATTTCTGTAATATTGAAGTCATCTGTCTTTTCCTATTACATTCATGCTAGCGGAATCTTTTCCCATGATTCCTGGTGTGCTTGTGTTCTTCCCAATTTGCGTCGCTTCTGGTTTCTAATTACTTTAAATATGCACATGTTTGTCGGCTTTTTCTCGTTTATTAATAATAAACATTAATACATACAGGATGTATAATAAGTAATAGTGCAAACAAACGGTTGAAAGTATACAACAACAAAAAGCAAAAACGTTCCAGTAAACATGGGACCACAAGCAAGCCGTGTGCGAGATTTATTATTGTGAATGTGTGGCTACTTAAATGAATTGCTTGAGAATGTTTCCCTTGAGCAACATGGGTACGTGGTACATGCATGATGGAGCATATTTTGCTGCTACTGTAACAAAACGTCTAACGTGGAGATATGGTCCAATATGGATAGGTCGAGGAGGGCCTTGACCTCCACGATCACCTGATCTCAATCCTTTGTATTTTTCTGTACGGGGTCACCTCAAAAGTGTAGTGTACAGCATTCCCGTTGATAAGTTGAAATACTGGAGCAGAGAATTATGCGTGGTTATCAAGAATCCCCAGATAATGCGGGGGCGTTTGAAAGAGTTCGAAGCTCACTGCAGATACCAGTTCATTATTACATCTAGATTCAAGGACGACACTTTGAATGCCTCCTTTAAAAGGGAAGAGTGTACAGTATTAATAAAATGTAACATACTAAAGTTAAATTGTATTCCTTGTTAAGCTATGAGTGAATTTTGTAGCAACTTAGAATGGCATTTATTAAACGAAAAGTCTACTTTTCAAATTCATTTGCACTAATTAGGATGATGTTGCTTAATGAAGTCAGTGGCGGCTTGTAATCACGCCTTTTGAAATGATCTCGCAAACGTCTCGTTTACCATGTTTACTGGAACGCTTTTGCTTTTACTATCTTATACTTTCAACCGTTTCAGTTTACTATTAATTATGATACACGTATAAAAGTTTTAACAATACACAAACGCAAACGTTTGTCTTTTATTTATGCTTGCAATGCGATTAGAACTGTCTTTCGTGGTAATTCGTTTTTGCACATGTATAATACTAGCGAAAAATAATGATCATCCAGGAAGAAACGACCGTTTGCGCATTCCCGTTACGTAGATCGCTGTCAGGCTTCTATTCAAGATCGAATGCTTCCTCGACATCCTTTCTCAGTGTTTGAGTGTTTCAGACGAAACAATTTTTATTGTACTTTCTGTAATAGTGTGGCACGTTGTATGATACAAATTCCGCCGACTCTGAGGTGAGAGGTATTGGATTTGTAAATGCTCGAATGTTGAATCCTGAGGAAATTTAGTCAACTAATGAAAGTGTAATGTAATACAGTAATGAACGAAAGAAATGTGAGAAAGTGGTGTTAAATGTTCAACAATGCAAGAACAAATGTGCATAACGAAAGTCGACGCAGACGCCCGTCAGTCAATATAGAGGATTTGAAGAGTCAAATGAACAACAAGATCGTACAAGACCCTAGACGAGTTACAGATTTCTTTCTCAAACATTTCTCATTCTTTGCTCGGCGAAAATTGCCCTAAAAGTTTGGCTTAATGGACTGGAAGTAGCTGACCATAACATGGGAATTCTAAAGCAAGTGGACAGATATCACACGCTTAAATAACGGAAGTGATTATATGGAGAAATGACAGTGTGAATAAGATGTGACATTTTTTTCTGAATATATTACAAACATATATTTTTCTAATAATATTAAAGCCAAACGGTCGTTACTTCCTGGATGACTCTCGTATAACTTCTTAAATGTTCATCCTATCGATTAGTTTTCGATTACTAAACTTGTTAGACATATTGTGGTCACAAACTTTGATCATGCAAAGTTAAAACAATAGTAACATAGTAATGAGGATATATCTTTCTTTTACTACGTGCCTATTAGAACTGGAGAAAATTATTAAAATTTTCTCTGACTGGGATATAAGGTGTAATATTTTTATAATAATCGGTGTCACTATTCCTGCATGAAAGAGCAATAAAACATATTTTGAAAATGCAATTTTTTTAGTTCAGGATAGCCCGTTATACATGTTGCTATCAATAATTCATCCAGTCGGTAATAACCAGAAGCATTTCGGTTATAATTTTATTATGGGTGCAGATTTAACTTTGACACATTCTAAGCACTATTCTTCGTAATATTACGCTGCATTTCTGTTTTTTCTCATGAGATCATGAAAGGAGTTTGTAATATAATATCTAGCAACTGACTATTGTTTCAGCTTATTTCCGTGGTTTGACCTCATTAAAACCATTCCTTGGAAATGTATGTCACTTATAAATAGGAAGTAGATAAAAAAATAAGCTGTAGTTTGAATTAATGGCAGAAGAGCTATAAACATAAATGACAAAGGGTACAGAAACTTTGTGAGAGCTACAAGTGATATATTTTCTTTTAAATTTTAAACTGTCAACATTTTACAAACATATGAGGTACACTTTTACGCCAGCTACATAGTATTGTAAATGTTACAACTAAGGCTGCTAGATAGGTGTTTAGCAGATGTTTGGTGACAAACTGTAAAAGAGATGGGGAAGAAAAGAAAAAGAAAGAAAAAACAGTTCATCAATTGAAGTGTGAAGGTTTGCCCTGGTACTAGTTGTTACGCTCGGCTTGTTAATTCTTCAGACGGCAATGAGAGGAATTCGCTTCTAGAAAAATAAACTTTTCCTTTGCCATAAATAATTTTCCATGCCTTGAAAACTTCTCTTGTGTAGGTGCTTTTCCGTTACAGAGGAAAAAACTTTTAATAGAAATGTCAAAGTTTATTTCCCGCTGAAAAAAGATAAAAACGACTAACGTTAAAACAATTGGTAGAAGGAGAGGAAAAAATGAAGCGAACTAATTTAATTTCCTTTTAGCAAACGAAGGTCTACAAATTAGATCACCTTTATTTATGGAATGAAAACAAGCTTTTTCACAGCCCAAAGCCGTTTGCTGATACTGGATATCACAGAAATTTAAGCTGCCCCCTGTTATCATGACGAAATTATAAATATGCTATAGAATATTAGGCATAATTTTCTAGGAATCTTGCGCTTTCGCCAGATTAAATTCAACAGTTAAGATTTAATCGAAACTAACCGACCCTAAATGAATCTAAAATAAGGTGCTTTATTTTCCTTGTTTCCTTACGGAACAGAATAGTTCAAGCAACGTAGAGAGGATATACACGTTTTTACGATTGATTCCATCAAGAAAGACCTTGAAACAGAACAAATTAGTTTATTCTTCAGAGAAACTATATTTTATCATCGTAGGCATAATACTTATATTTTAAATACATGTTTAAAAATTGTACAAACTTGCAATTTTGTAGGTGAATTCTGCACCACTTTAAAGAAAACAAATGATGAGTTGCACTCACATGACTTTCTCTACTCTTGTACAAACCATTTTTACAAACGTTTATTTTCCATCTACTTCATATTAATCGAGATAAACATTTGCAGAAATTATCTTATTGCTAATTTTCCTGTGGACGCTATTGCTAATTTTCCTATGGGCGCAAGGGGAATACGGTAGGATTTAAGCGATAGTCACATCTTTTAAGAGCTGGTTGCTATGTGGAGCATTCCATTCTCTTTGTAAGTCCAGGACATAAAAAAAGAAAAGAATAGCGAATTCCCATTTGAGAATAATAATAAGTATTGAAAAATTCAAACAAATAAGAAGGAATATCTCGAAATCGTTCAATCGACCAAAACAAAAAAACAAATGTGTATGACAAAAATTGGTGTTTTAACGAAATCTAAATTTTTGTGTAATCAAATTTTGCCTATCTCCTACGGCTAACCAGTTATACAAAAGTAATTCAGAATGAAGAGGACTTTTGGGGATATTCCCAGAAAATTCAGGACATATATGTAGTATACGTTTTCGGAACAATTCATAAATATCTGTATGTGTACGTTCACTTAAGCTTCATGTTCCGTCTAAAACATGAGGCATGACTGACTCTCCAAGTCCATTTCAACACCTTGTAGACAAAGAAGTTTTGAAAATATCTTAAACATATAATACTTTTTATCAAAATCGTTAGAGAAAATCTTCGTATCGCATCCTTGAAACATAGTAAACTCAAGTACCAAAATTGGTACTTATTCGACTTTTAGTTTTTGAGTTATGTTGTTCACAAACAGACAGACAGACAGACACACACACACACGGACATGTTTCCAAAAATGCTTTATTTGGATTTAGGTTATTCAAAACATGTATTTTCGGTGAAATATCGGTATCGAATTTTTGGGTTGAATGCAATACTCCCCCTACTTACTATACGTAGTAGGGAAGGTAACAACTCTTCTCTTTTTAATCATTTTAAAAATTAATATTCATGAAATATTTTATCTAAGAAAATCCAAAACCTGAAATATTTTAATTATAATTCCTCTTTTAATAAAATTGCATCCGCACCTTTCAATTGACTTGGAACAATGCAAATAATTTCTGAATTTGTAATTATTAATGTTGTATATATAATTCGTATATAATAGTATAGGGTTAATAAAGAAGATATAATTAGAATTGCTGATGTAATAATTATAACATTTTGAGTTATAAGTTGAATAGTAACTCATTTTGGAAAAAATCTTAACTCCTACACACTTTGGAATAGGCAGGTAAAGTTTAGCCCAACTTTTGGGGGAGGTTTTGCTCTACAAATTGTACTACTGTTAAGTATAGCAGCTTCTGTGAGCTAAGACATGTGGTTTTTTAGTTTGTAGGTACATGTGAGTTTGTTTCCTCCATTTTTTGCTAAGAACAGTTTTTTTCTGTTAATGACATTTTCTGGTATAAGTGAAGTGAGACTATTTCAGACAGTTAATTTAAATTTTAGGATTATAAATATCACCTCTACGTACTGTTGTGAACGTAATTTAATATAAATAAGATGGATAGTTATTTAAAAAAATAACTGCTGATAAATTTTAATCCAAAATGATAAATCTCAAAAAAAATTATTAGATAAAAGTATATCAG
Source organism: Deroplatys truncata (assembly GCA_030765065.1). Taxonomy (NCBI): domain Eukaryota; kingdom Metazoa; phylum Arthropoda; class Insecta; order Mantodea; family Mantidae; genus Deroplatys; species Deroplatys truncata. The sequence goes on along the minus strand of CM060978.1, from coordinate 209,154,939 downwards.
TGAACTTAGAAGAATGCATCTGCATCCTGTAAAAGTTTCAGGCTGATGTCTTAATAGTTTTGAGATAATGCATCATGAATTTAGGAGATTTAACATTGGTGGGATTGGACTTCCAATCCCCTCTTAATCCCAGAAACAAATGCACAGAGTAGCTTAACTGTTATAATTTTTATATACTTATTAATAATGCTCAACGCAACGTACTTGGAGTTCAATGACTGCTTTGCAAACTTATGATGTTTGTACTTGGTGAATGCTACTAAATCCTGTTTTAAGTTTGAACTGTAGTCAGGTAATTTAATACTGCTTCACTCCGAAGTAAACATTTTATTTCGGGAAAAAGGTCATGGTCCATTCATGTCCGAGCCGCAGGCTGAATGAGGGAGGATATCTAAATCTAATTGCCCAACATTTGCATTATTGTGGAATAGTAAGTACACGTTCATTTGATGATACTCTGTAAAAATGGCAAGAATCAACTATATGGCTACATTTTACAAGTCATCCATCTGTTTTCTTCCAAAATGGTGAAAAGATGATTTTTGCAGTTACGTCCATAGATGACTTCATCCTTCCAGGGAGACGATTGTTTTCTTCGGTAATAAGGCATATAGCACATATTTTCCAAGCAATTCATAAATATCTGTAGGCGTACGTTCATGTTCCGTCTAAAACATTCAGGAGGCATGACTGACTCTCCACGTCCATTTCAATAGCTTGTAGATAAAGAAGTTTTGAAGCTATTGGGTTTGATTTACATGCTATTCCTCCAAATTATTCACATCAATAGCACGGTGGAAAAGGGCCACGCATCTTCAAGAAGACGAGAGCGCATTGCTTATGAAATCACCTTCGTATAGTTACATAGGTAAATGAAAAAGTTTTGGAGTATAAGAGATAACATTTATATTTTCCTTTTACACTAGGGAGCTAAATTCGTATACTGCTTTGAGTAAAAAAATATGGAAGTACAATATTAAGATGTAAACTGACTTGTCGGTAATGTATAAATGTGTATAAAACTCAAAGTTTGAGGATTAATTTTTTTGTTTGCAAAGAAAACAAATCTGCAGCGTGTATCAATTCGGCCAAATTTTGCCCAGAAAATCTTTGACACAAGGCAATTAAGTCCGCCAAAACTTGGAAATTGGTTTTGATCTCCGCCAAATGTTTCTGCTAATTCTCTCTCTTTTTCATTAAGTATGAGCAAAAGCAAAGTAATCTACATACATATAAATCAATGAGCTAAAAGATAAACAAAACAGCTACGGATACCAGTCGTCCCATTGTTTCTTATTCTCTACTTTTTCTACGTTGTCTACACAAATAAATAACACAAAGGATTCAACGTAATTGTATGCTTTATTTGCTGTACATAACAGCAAATTTCTATGGTACTCAAACGTTTTTAACGTCAGAATATAAGTCCAAAGTTGATACTGATGCATTCATGATTATGCTCCGAATTCTCCATGAAGTATACGATTACGTTGAATCCTTTGTGTTATTTATTTCAACACAATATTTTTCTTCTTCTGCCTCTTTCCCTCTCTACTAGTCTTCCTTCTCCTCCCTTTTTCTTCATGTTTTAATGTTTATTGATATCCCATAAAAAGGTTTTATTACTAGTTGTCAAAACATGACATGAAAGTTGTACCTACAATGACAAGGAAAAGAAGATGAGGAGTGAGAGAGAGAGAGAGAGAATAGAAAATCAGAAAGCGGGAGACCTGGAGAGCGTAAAGAAAAGGAAAGTTAAAGCGGAAGTGTGAGAGAGAGAGGATACTCTCCGTATTTAACACATTATCGCGAGCGGAGCTGCGGGTTCTAAAAAATACATCAAATTGAGGAAACACATCATGTCGTGGTGAAATCCCAAAACAAAAAATTGAAATTGATATTGCTTTTCCCAAAAAGGTAGACTTAGGGGCTGTACAGTGTCAGTCGGTGTGACAAATGAAGCAGACGCTTGCTCGTTGTGAACCTCTTTTCGGCCCTGCAAGATGACAGCCTACTCTAAGGGCCTCAGTTGCAGAAAATGAAATGATGATTTGGATGAAGAAATTATTAGTGATTAGGTAGGAAATAGGTGGGTCGAGTTCTCCCCGGTTCCGCCAGAGAGAATCCTTCTCTGAGCAGCGCGCCGATGCGGCCAGATCATCAAGCTTAGATACACTAGGGACCCCTGCGCGCCGTTGTCGGCCGGCCTGTCTGCGACCTATAGCCTCCTGCGGTTCTTTCACCTCGTCCGTTCCTTCTGGTGGTGATAAGCACCGAACATCGGTCTTGTGTCGAGGTGCGAGGTGCCCCCTCCGTTCCCTGGCCACTTGTCATCGACTGACGTTTCAGATAAATCTGAATTTGATAAACCTGTACGTGCAGAGAAATCCCTCAGCAAGGCCACTTGTTTGTTAAGGACAGTGTTATGCACTACCACACTACGATTGTAGAAAACAAATAAATTACAAAACGAGAAGTGCACGGTAGGTTGCCTGCTGACATGCAATGCACCCAGCAGTCACAACACCACGTTCCGCTATCTTACGGCATACCTAGCTAACTATGTTCCATGTCTAATGACTACCTCCAGAAATACATCATCATCAGTAACAGCAGTTACTATCTGCTTAACTATAAGGACATAAATACGCCTTGCACACTAACACATTAGCATTTATACTAACTGGGTGCAAGAGATATAAATGGAAATACCTTTTATATTCACTGAGAACGATGTTACTGCTTTCCTCATCTTCGCTTGGAATTATTTTGATCTAGGCAAAAACTCTCAGAGTTACGTATTGCAGATGACGTAGCCTCGTTAGTGGGTTCAAAAGAGAAACTCGGACAATACTAAAGTATTTATATACAAGAAAAACGAAGTTGTATTCTCGTTAAATTAAACGAAAGCATATTATGCAATACTCACATGTCATTCTATGAATTATTGTTGTTTTAATAATCCGTAGCATGGCTTCCTTCGGAAATGAAGTAAAGCCGGTGGTCCCGTGTCTTAGATTTACGCCACGTAAAAGAACTTCAAACCTGATAAAGAGGCCTCTGAGCAAAATTACCAGTCTTTCACGCCCAATATAGAATGGGACGCTAAGGACCATAGCAGTTAAAGAGCATCCATAAATAAAACTCATTATAAAACATTCAACCTATTACCATTTGAGGTATCCGAAACTTGATATTACACTATTCATGTAAACGTAAGTCTTCTTGCCTAGAAACAGTTTTAAATTAGGGAATATGAACTTCTTTGCATGTACTAATCATAAAATCCACTCAGATATTTATGAAACAATTCGTTTTTACTATTAATGATAAAAAGAAGAATAGCTCATTTTAAAATACGTCACTTGGTTGAGAGACTAAAGCAACCTTCAACGAATCTTCCAAAAATGGTTGCGCTATAAACGTTGCATGATATAAACTTTAAATTTTAATAAGTTCAAATTTTTCCTGTAGCACTTTCTGTTTCTTACAGTTCCCTTGTTGTGTAATAAGCAAAAAAGAATGAAGGGAATTTCACTATCAACTTAATATTTGGAGCCAGTTTTGTTAAATTAAAAAAATACGATTAATTTCGTTCAAACACTTATAAGATTTGTGAGAGTTACATGCAAAATTTCACCATGAAATCATAAAATCTTAGTTGGTATTTACCCGACTTACATTATTATTATTATTTTTATCATAATCATTATTATTATTATTATTATTATTATTATTATTAACGAGAGGTGAAATTCTATAAGCACTATATATGATTTTTTGTTCAAATGAAGGCACCTCCCAGCATATACCTATGTTCCTTTCCATACACAATTTAAAATGTGCACATCACGTTTAAACGTTTTCATTCTCCAAATGAGCCGAATACAAACCAGTGACACTCAATGTCCAAAACATTTGAATCACGGTGAAGAATATAAAAAATGATGTAATAAAATATAGGGTGTTCCATTTAAAAAATAAAACTCTGTATCACCTCGAATTTCATGAACAAGCCGTATAAATACAATCCAATACAATACATCAGGCTTTACAAAGACTACAACGTAAATACAAAACAACTGTTAAATATAACACTCCATACCAGGTAGGGCTTTCCCTACAGGTACTGGGACAAACTGTATAACGTTACAATATGTAATTGACATGAGTTAATAAAAGTGAACAAGTTCCGCAAGGGTGGACCACAATCATTCAAAGTGGCAGGGAGCTACAAACTGTAAAAAATGAATATTGGAAGAAAGTTTAATTTGCTAAAAAACAATCCAAAAACTACATATTAGTTTTTAACAGCTATATTTTACGGTACTTCTTTGCGCAGCAAAAATCTGGCATCTCGTGAAGAAAGCCTAGATGAGCAGCAATGCAAAATGGAGAGAGTGATATTAGAAGGTACACAAGACAGGATCAAAAGTGGGGAGACACGAATACGAAGAGCATGGAGAGACACGTTTCAAGATTAGTCAGCTGGTATAACACAAACGAAACGTTGGAACTCAAAAAAGGGGCGACGTAACTGATACCCAGCCTGGTGCTGGTAATGACAAGAATGCACTGAACTAAATCCACCTGTCAAAGGATGTATATTAAAAAAATCAGTCCCGACAAAATATCCTCATGATAAAATCTTAGTGTCACATTTTATGATTTAAATATTCTGTGGTTAAGAACACTTTGTTAATTCAATTTAAGACCGTTTAGAAAGCTCGCAAGCTCTTACCTTGTTTTAAGGTATAGGAAGGTAATTGAAAGAAATGGGTTTAATGAATCAAATTTCGTCAAATATTGATTCGCGGTATCATTTTCTCCTTATACAGGGTGTTTTTAAAACACTTTCGAACTGATTATTTTGAAAACAACGCGTTTTCAAGAAAACCATTTCTGTGGTGCAAGTTTCTGCATTTGAAATTATTTTAATTAATTCTATTTAAAGAATATTTTCAAGCTCAATTCATGGTTAGCTCAGCTTTTTTAAATGAGAACCGAAATTCTTAATTGATTTTGCTTTCATACATAAAGGTTTTCATCTGAAATATTTTTTAAACCAAACACTATTTTATAAATTATTTAAGGAGCTCTAAAAAATTATTAACGCAATGCACTGAATTTAATCAAGCAGAAACGCAGCTTAAATAGAGAAATTAGATTTTCTGTCCGTGTAGTTTAGCAACTTTGAACCACTGTAAAATTGCATATGTCAGTAGTACGAATGAGTTAAAAACCTTGAACGTAAGAAGCCTTGAACTACAATGCCAAATTAGACCTCAGGCTGTAGTTTTATCAAAAGAAAAGCAAAATAGCTTCTCGCTTTTTATGTGTGTTACTATACAAATAATACAATACACAAGTTGCGATACACCTAAGCTCTACCATTACCATTACAAATTACAAGAGATCCTAGAAAGCAGAAATCTCGGTTACACCTTTTATGCTTATTCTCTCCATAGAGCTTCGAAACTCTCGAATTACTGCGTGCACAGCCTTGCGCAAATACAAGGTAAATTAAAGCTACCAAATATAAGCGATAATGATAATGCACGGCTATAGTGTCGGCTGTTAATTATACAAAAGCTCCAACAGGGTTCTATAATATTATTATGCTATTCATATGGCGTAATCTGCCCATTTGCGCTTGGATACAGAAGTGCACATCGGTTCATCCTACTGCTCAGATCTCGCCGTTCTCTATAGGCAACTACTTCTGCATCGATGCAAGCTGGATGCATACACACATCTGTTCAGGCGTTGCTTAATGGAGTGAAAAACTGTCGGGATGCGGAGGGAATTTGGCTTATGTGTGTTCTCTGATGAAGCCAATTTAACTAATTAATTAATATTGAGTTCACATCCACATAAAAATTTGATGTGTTACATTCACACGACTTTCTCTACCCACTATTCTACAAACCATTCTTACGATAGCTTATTCTTCTATCTACTTCATGTTAAATGTTTGCAGAAATGTTTTATAATACTCTTCGTTAACGGTACAAGAGGTACGCAATAGGCTGCGTACCGAATCATTGCGTGATGACTTTAAATTCAATGTTCCTTGAAAAAAAAATGTATAGCGACTTGCCACTTGAAAAAAGTGTAAGCTATTTAAAAATTCGAATAGTAACAAAAACATCTCGGAAATGGTTAATACTATTAAACATTTTTATTTGGTATAAATTTATGAAGATCTACATTGTTTGTGTACTAAGACTTAGTCTATCTTTTACGGTTTACTAATTACACAAAAGTCATCCAGAATAAAGAAGACTTCCCAGGTTATTTACATAAAATTTAAGCTATAGATTTTATTTGTCGTGCAACTATCCTAAACATACGATATTTTAATCAAAAACATTAGCCACTTTTGAGAAAATAAAAATATGGGGTTGAGAGTTTTTTTTTTATATTTTTGTGTCGCATTCTTAGAAGACGCTAAACTTCAATAACTTTCGTTTCTGAGTTATACAGACAGACAGTCAGATAGATATAAACACACACATTTGCGAAACTTTTCAAAAACTTGTTTTTGTTTGATTCAGGGAATCTCGAAACGTGTATTTCCGCTGAAATATCGGCATCAAATTTTCCGGTGAAATACAGTACTTACTCAACTTAATATAGTAAGTAGTAGGGGAAATAAAAAACGAATGCTTGCCCTCGATCTGTATTCGCTTTATTTAAATGCATTTAATTGCAATTAATCGTTTTGGAAGATTAAAGCTCCTTGTACACGATACAATTTTCGTCAAATTCAATGTTTTACAAGACTTTCTAAGAGTTTTCACAACTTCAACTTTCTTGGCAAATTGCTGAAAGGAAGTCTTTGAAAGTCTTGAAAGCCAATAAGGACATGTTCATGGTGGTTTCTGCCAATGAAATGGAGTACTAAAGTGCATCACGAAATCTGCAACATGGCTGAAAGCGAAGAGTAATCAAACATGGCTACCTGGACTAGGGATGTCATATGCGAGCTGATTAGGTTACAGAAAGCTGGCAATGTCTATACGTTGTGGGCTCCGTAGATTGCCACAATAAGATGAAGACGAGGGAAAATTATTGCCTGCAGATTTTCGAAGTATACAATAATGCATTAATGCTATTTTATAAAGTGTAGTTAACCTGTTTAACGTGTTATAACACCTACTATAACAGGCGAAACTGCTATGTAATTCTGTAAAGAACAATATTTCATTGAAAATTGCTACACCGTGACGCTAATGGTAAATTACTTTGAACATGATAAATTATCGATGTGTTCTGAAGGGCTCAGCTTGGCAAAAAGACAACAGTAATACACATTTATGTCATTTTCGAGTCTTGCCAGGTCTTGCGCAATGTTGCCAAATATTTGTCAATAGTTTACAATTTTTCTTGTTAACTCTTGAACTGAAAAACAAGTATGATAATTAAGGAGCTTTAGAGTGCTTCATGGAAATCAAGTTGCAAGGAACATGGGAAGAGCTTCTTAGCCTCTAAAAGCTCAAAATTAAATAGCATCAGCGCGCCTGTAACTTCTACAGCTAAGATCATAAAAACAATTTAACAAATGCCTGTAGGACAGCAGATATCGTTCCCTAACAAAACTTCCCCATGGTATTAGCGCTACCAGTTACAACACCTGCTCCTCCCATGCTAAGGTTGTACAAGACCCACCAATTATACTTTAGAAATGAAACGTAAAAAGGCACAATAAAGCTATGTATGGATATGTTATCTCCCAGCACCGCCATTCATCAATCCATTTTACAATAGCTGACTTTGCATGCCGTGCTCCATATAACACCGTAAACTTGGGGCAGCGGGCGGGCGTCGGCACGTCAAGGTGAACCCTCCCTCCAAAACCGGCTCCGTGCAATAGCGATATAAGCGGCCAAAACTATTTCCAGCTTCTGTAACTACTCCGAGACTGTCCAATGAACTCTTTCATACCCCGCTTCAAACTCAATATTATAAAGAGAGAAAACGTGTATGTATGTGTGATTCATGAATTACTGAAAGACTAAAAAGATTCACGAAACCTACGTTGAAAATGCCATGGAATAGAAAATAGTTGTTGTATCCCGCAGAGAATGCGAATAACAACAAAAACCAGTTACAGTTTATACCAAGCAGTATACATGTTGTTGTTGTTGTTGATCTAATGTGCAGGATTTTGATCCATCAATTTTTTTCTAGCTAGCCAATATAAATTGTGTATCTTCCCATCTGGTACAGCTTTCCTCAATTCTGGGCATTCTAGTAGGTGTTCTCCATTTAAAATCTTCAGCATTGCAAATCTTGCATGCTTTGTCATTCTAAAACCAAACCTATGTAGAAGTTCCGCCAGACAGTCAGTGGCTAATCTCAAATGAGCAACGGCTTCTTTCCTTGGAACATATTTTTTTATTTTTTGTACTATTTCTCTTATGTTGGGAGTAATTTTATTAGTAATTTCCTTTTGAATGTTATGTTGGTATTTTGTTCTATATTAATTTTGACATTTTTAGTTTCATATGTAGTGCACAAGACTTTATAGATTTTGAATATACCTTTTTGGCCAGAAAGTCAGCTGTCTCATTACCATTCACTCCCACATGTGCTAATATCCACAGTAATGATACCTGTTGAAATTTTGTTTGGAGTAATCTAAAATGAGATCTCACATCCTTAATATTATAAGATTCATCTGGACTATCATATAGTTCTATTGTTTGAATGGCAGAAACTGAGTCTTAAGGAAACAACTACTTTATTTTCTTTTATCTCAGCCCTGTAGTATATCTGTTCTAAAGCTCGCTGTATTGCAACAACTTCGCCATCAAAATTTGTGGTTTGTCTAGGCAATGTAAACTAGTGTGAAAAGTATTTACAGTATATATCACCTCCCACATTATTTCTCAATTTATCTGCAGAACCATCTGTATAAATTCTAAGCCACTCTGTTTCGGGAAATTGATTATGTAGATCAAGGGTGGCGAAAACGACTTCCTTCCGCGAGTCACCAAATATGCAACACGCACTGCATTACTCAGCAGCATGTGAAAATCAAACGGACGGTTGCAGAGAGGGAAAGTGCGCCTGCGAGACAAACTGACTCGCGAGTCACGTTTTCGCCACCTCTGATGTAGATGTTCAAGTGTAACAATTCTGCACACTTCTGATGAGTCTTCTTGTTTATTTAGTTGTTCTGTCAGGTCTTTATTTGTTACTAAATCGGCTTACTTCTGCACGGTGTTGTAGCCTATTATATACATAGACAACCATGATGTAACACGTAAGCAAACAGAAGACAGAGCTTAGAGTGCGACAATGCATCCTATTTATAAGCGTACGAACCGTATCTTACATGTATTTCTTTAATTACTATTTATTAAATGCTGCGGATATGTCAAAACCTCTGAATAACCTTTATTCAAATTCTCTAACTATATGCACTGACGTTTATGGATGCCAGAACCTTCTGATACCGCTCATGTAAGTAATTTTTGCTTTATCTCCTTTGTAGTTATTTATAACATAGTTTATTAGTAGGGCATGCTAAATAATTAAATAAACAGAGAAAGTTTCTAACTATAGAAATCAGTGAAACGATATTTTATATTAACAACTGAGAAGATTATTTTTCTCGGTTGTCAGAGAGTATATCTACCTTTACCAAAGCGATTAACTTGGTAGCCTGGGCGTGTAGAATATTCACACTCACCAACTTCCCTCTGTTTCGTTGTATACATTAAGGTTTTCTACATTATGTGAAAAAGATGTAGCTTTTGTGCTATTAAATAACTGTAGGACCAAAGAGAAGGTACAAAGATTTAAAATAACACTTACTGGAATTATCTAAAAAATTACTTCACCATTCCGACTATGATTCTTCCACCGGTAAAGAGTATTTGTACGCTAAGCAGCATTTCCAAAACTTGGAAGATTATCACGGGGAGGCTAAGGAAGTCAGACGTTCTGCCGATGTTTCACATCCTTTTGCCTGAATATTAGGGTTGTCATACGTTATTAGAAGTACAGCTGTGCTGTGCGAAATGACAATTATAAGAGGCAATGGGAAGGATTAAATCATGAAACTAATCTAAATCATGGTACAATAATTGCATAAAGAACCGGAGGAAGTAAATGAAATTAATTAGTCATCTTTCAAATTTAAAAGGCTACCCTTCCAGAGTCGGGTGAGGAATCTGTTGTAGTTGATCTAATGTGTAGGATTTTCATCCATCAATTTTTCCCTTGCTAGCCAATATAAATTGTGTATCTTCCCATCTGGTACAGCTTTCCTCAATTCTGGGCATTCTAATAGGTGTTCACCATTTAAAATCTTGTCAGCATTGCAAATTTTACATGCTTTGTCATTCATAAAACCAAATCTATGTAGATGTTCCGTCAGACAGTCATGTCTAGTGGTTAAAATAAAGGGAACAACGGCTTTCCTTTTTATTTGTTTTGTACTATTTCTTTTATGTTGGAATACATTTTGTTAGTAATTTCCTTTTGAATATTATATTGGTATTTTTGTTCTATATTAGTTTCATTAGTTATATTTTTAGTTTCATATCTAGTCCACAAGACTTTATAGGTTTTCAATATAACACTACACCCTTTTTGGCGAGAAAGTCTGCTGTCAATTGCAGAAAGATGAGGAATCTAGTCTAATAATATTCTAGCTAAGACAGTCATTGAGCTGCACGCGCTAAATAGGTTTTGATTCTGATTTGTCTTTAGCAAGTGGTATATTTACCATTTTAAATGGAAACGTGATTTATTACTGCAAGCATTAATTGCTTAGATTAATCTGATGCAATTGTTTACAAAACAAAGTGGCATTTCTCACAGTATGAGATAATTTACTGTATTTACAGTAGGTAGTTAAAAGAACGATAATATTTCCTTTACAAATCTCCGCTTAACAACATAATTTCAGGAAAATTCCATCCGCTCGTTCGGCTTTTGGTTGCTAGATTACATTAAAGAAGGAATTTTAGTTGCTTATCCATCAGCTTTATATAAATATATATTTCTTCCAATAAGAAATTCCAAAAGCTTAACTATATCTATGAAGAAGCTACCCTCTGATAAAAGAAATTCTGATCAGTAACGTTCAGCTTCTGTCTTACTCCGAATTTTACAAAATGTATGTTTTTAATATTGAAGTGACTTTTAAAGAGTTTATAACTTCAGGACTGACCTATTCAATCCAAACATTACGTGCGTCCATTAAGAAAGGTTTGTTGTTTTGTTTCCGACTGCTGCAAGGACAAAGCTGTCCACCTCGGTGTTGAGAAACTAATCTGCTTCGTTTCCAAACAACAGACGCGGGTTCTATTCCCAGGCAACAAAACATACTAGCTATTGCTTATTTGATTCTTTTCTTTGGCCTGAAAATATGAATGTCACACAACTGCGGCTCAAAGCTCGTCTGCGTCATCTTTAATTAAGTATTCCATTTCTCGTCTGCGCTAATCATGCCCATTTTCCTATACAGTGTGTATTTTCTCTAAAATTAGGAAAAGTTTCCCATATTTGGCAACACTGGCTGTGCCTCACTGACAAGAGCTTTCCTAGAAAGTATTTGCAGAATTAGCAACTACAGACTAATCTTAACGATACGGTTTCCAACATATCGAAAAGCCTCACAAATCCTTTAGAAAATATAGGTAAGTTCTTTAGCCTGCAGGCAGAATACCAGCACAAAAAACAATTGTTGTGTAATGAGCATATTTAAAGCGTTTCATAAGTAACAAAAAATACTAATTAAACTTAAATCAATCTACTTTTAAACAAATATCCTCGTAAAAATCACAATTAATATTTTCAGAACAATACCTTATATAACAAAATCAATATTCAGCCTTTCTACAGGATACGAAATCAGTGACAGTTTTAAAGACCTATTCTATTTCTTTTTCTGAAAAGTTATTTCCCTTAGTTGCATATAAAATATAATTTGCTTCATACAGAAGATCTAATTACTATGGAAAAGATTAACTGTTAACTCGTGCATCAGATTTTGATTGAATAAACTGTTGTTTTACGTATATCAGTCTAAAGTAAAATATTTTAACAGAAATTGAAAGTACTGAAATGATGATGACGATGATGATACAAGTTGCGGACAGAAAACGCACATAACGAGAAGAATCTATATTTTTCAATGAAGCTCATTCAAATCGGCAACTCATTTAACAGCCAGCCTTGAGTAGAACATAAAACATCTGATGTGTTACACTCACATGACTTTCTCTACTCTTGTACAAACTATTTTTACAGACGCTTATTCTCCATATGCTTCATGTTAATCGAGATATCGAGATGTTAATCTTATTGCTAATTTTCTTGTAGATGCAAGGAGAATTGGGAGGCTTAAAGCGGTAGTCAAATATTTTAAGAGCTGGTTGCTATGTCGAGTATTCCATTCTCTTTGCATTACCAAGACAAAAAAATGAATAAGGAATTGCCATTTGAGAAAAAGTATAAGTATTGGAAAATTTAAGGGAATAACAAGCAATATATCGAAAATGGTTCATTCAACAAAAAAATGTATATGACATAAATTGTGTATTTAACGCGATCTACTTTTTTGTGTAGCAACATTTCGTCTATCTCTTATGGTTTACCAGTTATGCAAAAGTCGTTCAAAATGAAGAATACTTTTGGAGACATTCCCAGAAAATTCAAGATATACATTTTATTTGTCATAAAAGTATCTTAAATATAATCAAATTCGTTAGAGCCATTTTTGAGAAAATTAAATTTCAAAAAATGTTCGATGTAAAGGGTAATCTGGGTGGGAGGATTTTCTTGAAAACCTTCGTGTCGCATCTCTGGAAGATACTGAGCCCAAATGCCAAGTTTGGTGTTTATTCGACTGTTCGTTTCGAGTTATGCTTTTCACAGACAGGCACACAGACAGACACACGGACATGTTTCCAAAAATGCTTTTTTTGGATATGGGGGCCTCAAAACATATATTTCCGGTGAAATCTCGGTATTGAATTTTTGGGTGGAATGCAATACTTCCCCTACTTACTATACGTAGTAGAGAAAGTAAAAAAAATTAAGTAACACGGACATATCAGAGACAAAAACAGATCCGAAAGACCTAAAAATATTAAACGTTATCGTTTTTAAAACATGAGTTAATTTTACTTTTATTTATACCATGCATTACTTCTAAAACCTGCATACATACAGATATCCAACACTTTTGCTTTAGAAGTAAATCTAAATTATTGTTATAAGCCAAAGCTGAGAACAAAAATTAAACCAAAACCAACAGAGTGTCAAGATATTGGGAAAGTTTCCATTGACACATAAACCTTTTACTTCCATGCTCTGATAGCAGTTTTGTAAATTAAATTGCTGTGTACCCCGCTTTAATCTAAACATGAATGTGTATTCCAGTGCTGTGAAGAAGATTTACGTTTTTTAAATACCTTGTATGCCAATCTAATATTTCCGGATTTTCAATCAACAGTATTTGTTTTCTTATACATTTGCTTTAATGAAACTCCAGCTAAGGTGATAATAATGACCACGAGTAGTTTAGAGCAACTAGGTGCGATCTCTCTCTCAGAGTTAAGCTCTCTTACTATTCGTCTGACTACGTATGCCATGTTTAGTGACGCATGTATGTAGAGGTGAAGATGAACAGGATAGGAGGCTCGGACAGGAGTAATCGATGAGCTACTACTGTTTACTTTCATCACAACGGGTTTAATTAAGTTTACCTCTGTCGTCATAGTTCCCTTCTTTGTTACAAAGCATTTAAAACAACACTATAAAGCACTTTAACGCACTAGAAAACAATGCTGCAGATGAAAGAATTTGGGACTATAAGGTTACGCGATGTTATTAACGTATTTATATAGAGATTCACGACATCATCTCAAGCTGAAAGTACCGGTGTTTCCCCTGTTTACTGCAAACTGTAGACTAGCAGTATTGTGCTTTTCATTGGAACAATATCCATGTGCGAGGTCTAGAAAGAAGTAATGAGCAGGCCTCGTTGCAGGGTTCCGAGACGCATGAAGTTAGGAGCACACGAACCACTGTGTTGTTTAGTTCGAGTGGGATGGCAGATAAAGCGTGCAGGTAGTCCTTGCTTCAACATGTACATCTAATCACAGTAGGGCACAAAATTAACGTCACATTTTCCAGTGTGTATCCACTAAGGAAACTAATTGCCTAACATAAGAGTTTTGCATGATTGTACATGTGTTAACATTCTTAAATAGCCATTTTCTACGACAGAAAGAAGTGCAAACAATATACATATCACAAAATAGATTTCTTCACAACGTCATTGCATCATATACATAAATATTTAAAATAAATACATAAAGTAATAACCCAAATAATGCAAATGAATACAACACACTTCTTTACATGCCATTGCAGCGAATTACAAGGTGCATTCGCAATGTATCAAATAAAAACATCTCCTATTTTCACTTAAAATGACTTTATAGCTAGAAAAATTTCGTTCTTCGTCACATGACGTGACAGGTGCATAACGAAACAATGGGATATCACACGAATAAACTTTTGTGGATTTATATTCATTGTTTGAATCAATAAAACGTCCTAATGGCACATATATCTGCAAAGCCAAAAGGACACTTTTTAATTTGGCGTTCAAACTTGCAATAAGTCTGATTTTGACTCATTCAGTGCAATTATGAACCCATATATTTTTCTAGAAACGCTTTAATATATTTATTTTCGATTTCGTTGAAATGGATGTTGGTATGTACCAACATGCTACACAGATCTCGATAAAATTCTTTCTGATTTTCTATTTTGATTGTGATGTTGAAGACCTCTGTAGATTGTTGAATTTAACATTTTTCGTGTGTATTTTGCTATTGCAGTGTTTTTGAAAGAATCGAGATTTGTCTATCCTGATGTATTTTTGATGATGTTTGCAATATGCAGTGTTGTTTCCTTTGATGAGGAAATGTTCCTTTCCAAACTTCTCATAAGTGCATCTGAAGGGAACGCTTGGTACTCGTATTCTTCGACATGTTTCAAAGTATTGTGGAGTATAAATAAGAGCAATTAACACTAAAAAAATATCAATGAACATGTAAATACCACGAAACTATAGTTCTTTATCCACTGGATCTCGAGTAGGTAAGGGGACTGCATTAACCAGAGCCAAGCAGCAATATGAATGTCAACAGTGACCTTCGCTATGCAACTACCTGTAGGTTGGAAGTGCTACCCCACCCACCGGGCTAGGACATCAACTCAACCCCGTTCACTCCCAACTTGAGTCTGCTAATTCCGTGACCCAAAACCGAGGACTGGTAATGAGTAAGGCTCGGGACGTGGGACCCAGTGTGCCCTGATGTCAACTGCGGCTACAGGTATAATGTAAACAAAACTAACACAATGTGTACTCATTCAAGTACTTCTATACTGGTAAGACGTGATTGTTGAATACCGGTCGCTTAGGCACACAAGGTCCCAAATTCCGAGCCTTAGTAATATGCAACTTGCAACATAAACATCAGTGTGTGCCAGCTTTGCCTCAGTTTAATTATATTTCAGGATTTCAGTTTAATTATATAATATAAAATTCAATAACAGTCCACCTTAAAGTAATATGTGTATTAAAAGTAGCATATAAAATGTATGTAACAGCCATTGAATTATGTTTATATTATTGTATACATGTTTAATAATGTTATGTGAATGTATTAGGAAATTTAACAATGTTGGAGCTGTGAGAATATAGGTCAAAAGATGCTAAAAATGAGGTGACAATGAGGTAACCTTGAGGCAATAATGAATTACCAAGTTTAATAATGCTACTAGTAATTCTTGGAGCAACAATAATATAATTTTTATACAGTTTATAAATAGCCAATCAACAACCAGAAAAAAGCTTAAGTTAAATAAAAGCATTCTATTGGATTAGGATTAGCCAATCAGAGACTTGAAATAAGAAAAATTTACAAATTCAGGCGGTAGAATTTAGTTGCTTGTAGACAGCGTTCCTAAATGGACGCGAGGCGCGTCCTCGAAAGTTTAATACGTATTCAGTGTGAGACGAAAATTCATTACGGCGAATATTATAAAGTTTACGTGTTAAAAGGTGCAAGTAATTAATAAATAATCTCACGGCTCTCTATATCAGTGAAGTGTTATTTAATCGTGTCAAGGATTAATAAAAGGAGTGAAGTAAAAATTATAATCTGTGTAAGCCTACATTCTTCAGCCGCACCACACCCTGTTAAGATAAACATGTTTCTACAAATTAATACTGACGCAGCCGAGGCAAACATAAATATATATAATATTTAAAGAAACATTAAAATACAAAGTTGAAAGTAAAGTTGGGGCGAAGGCCACCGGAAAGTGAACATTGGGGGCGAAGGCCACCGGAAACTTTGTACCATACGTGGAATAGCAACTACATGAAGTTTGGCTCCCTAACTAAAGACAACAAACAATACAACAACTAAAATAAGACTACTTCAAATTACACGCTGGTGGAATCAAAATCATAGTCTAGGGCTTTAGTTTTAGTTTGCTACAACGTATTAATAACAACAACAGAGGTCGCTGTTACACTTAAAACTACAAAAGTTCCACTTGCAGAGCATGTACCATATAATTTCAAAATATTCATTCAGATCGGTTATGTCGTTTCTGTGTAGCGTGTTTTAGAGGAACGACGAGAAAATTATAAATTAAGAAGGGGTATGAGGAACACTCTAGACAAACCATTAGCTTGTACTCCAAAACTTAAATTCAAAGAAGTGAGACTGGTGCCCTTGTGGCACTAACTCGCACTCGTGGAATCGATAAAAAGAAAAGAAAGGGAGGAAAAAACGCGGCGCAAACCCGGGGCCTTATCGGACAAGTCTGTATTTGAGGATACTGGTTTAAAAAGCCTTGACTTCCTGTACCACCACATACACATCATGTCTTTGAATCAAACAGGAAGAGGTCGTACAGATGTTACGTTCGCATTTAATTATCACACAAGCGGATTCCACTTCAAATTGTCAAGACATCGTGACTCAAACTTCGTGACCTCCATATGCACCTCTATGAAGGTAGAAGGTTTACACTTGAAGCATTTTATCTCGGTTGCACCATCATCGCTTGTATCATACTATGGGCTAAATGGAAACCATTCCACACTCACTTTATTTTCCGTTAGAAGCGACCAAAAGATGGCCTGATATTTATCATTTGCCTTGGAATTGTTTTTTCTGCCTTGCATAAATGCATATTAACTTTTTTCTGAATTTATCTTATTTTCTACTCACACGGCTCCCAGTTCACCGTTACAACATTTACAGAGAATCGGATCCATTCTTGTGAACCCTTTTATTACTCTTAAGAATATCATTTTGCTGCTCTGATTCTATCCATACTTGAAGTCCTCATGGCCGCAGGATTCGTTTATATAGTAATGTGCAATGTCCAGTGCTTTGTAAAAGCTCGAGTAGTACAGACACCCCCCCCCATATCCTTCCCAGTGGCACATACTTTACAAGGAATCAAACTGGTTCTTTTTATAATTTTTCCCTTATCACTCGAATATTTTATGGTTCATTTTTATATAAGTTTAAGATAAATACAATAACTTTAACATGTTAAAGTTATGCGTCACTAAGTCTTTTCTCGTCTGGAAAAGTGTCCCCTTTGTTCATAAAATTAACTACATATCAGAAAATATTAAGCTTAAAACTACTTAAATTTCTACCACTTTTTCAAGCTATAGAACTACTTAAATAAAAAAGCTAAAATATGTGCATACTTATTTTGAAAAAATCAAAAACTCCACATTTAATAAAAGGTGGTCTATTGTGTTTAAAATTACAATTTTTTATTGTTCAGTGCAATATTTTTAGTTTTTATATCAAGTATCTAGTAGGTAAAGAAGTGTTGTATTCATCCAAAAATACGATATAAACATTTCAGGGAAATACATGTTTTGGATACATCTAAAAAAAGGCATTTTTAGAAATAGGTCTATTTGTGTGTCTAAAGGCCGATACATACCAAACTTGGTATTTAAGTTCAAAATCATTCAAAGATGCGATAGGAGGATTGCTAAGAAAATTTACCCATTCCAAATTATCCTTTACATGAAAAATGTTTAGATATTTTTTCTCAAAAATGGCTCTTAACGATTTGATTCAAATACCTACATCATATTTAGGATATTTAAATAACAAATAAAATTCATATCTTGAATTTGTTGAGTATAGCCAGTGAAGCCCTCTTCATTCTGAATGACTTTTGCATAATTGATAAACCGTAATAGATGGACAAAATCTTACCCTAGAAAAAATGTTAAACATACAACTTGAGTCAGATGATTTCTTATGCGACTTAACCATTTACGAGATATTTTTTTTATATGCTTAATGTTCTAATATTTATGCTTTTTTCAAGTAGTAGGTGGGTATTCGTTTTCTCTCGCGGTCTTGCAAAGAGCATAAAATTTCAAAGCTATGGCATAGCGACCTGCGTTTTTAAACATCCGACTATAGCTTAAGCTTCAGATACCTACAGAGAAATTTAAAATGTGTAAGTTTATCTCGATTAACAAGAAGTAGATAGAAGAATAAGTTGTAGAAGAGTGAGCAGAAAAGTCATGTGAATGCAACCCGTCAAATTTCTTTTTCATAAACTACATGAAAATATGTCGATACGGACACTATAAAATAAGATGATGTGGCATAACACGGCAGGAATTTTAGCGTTTTGACTATCCTTAAGTTCCAGATTATAGTTGAAGTCCAGTCCACATTTTGTCTAAAAGTGCTTCCTCTCAGAAATGCCTCCGGGCATCCCATTGGCAGGCCACTAGTTTGATTTAAACAATGTTTCCACCTGTATTAAAATGTTTTAACTGATGGTGGACGGATTCAGCTGAACTTCTTTGAAAGAAGTCGCTAACTCATTGGTAACCTGAGGTGCAACACCAAACCTCTTTAGGTAACATTTTTCGATTCTTATTTTAGCCTTAGTTGAAAGAGTAACTGATTTCTGAACGTGTCCGTAAAGCTTCTTAAAGGCATTTACAATGCAATCCTAGCCTTAGGAAAATATCAAACCCTTGCATAACTGGCCATTTATGCCATTCTGCACACCACAGAGATTGACTGGAAATAAGATATAGTCTAGTCCATTCATAATAGATCCCACTCCAATTTTCCTATTAACCTGCAAAAATCTTAACCTTCTATTACAATGTCCTTTCGATTGAATTGTAAGGTAAATGCCACCTAGACACTAGTATTTACGTTGCTGGGATGGGGTAGTGGGCAACACACACTCGAATATTCCTCTGGTGACGATTTCAGAACGTACATAAGTCAATTGATTTTTTTCTCATTTCCCCTTATAGAAATAAACCTGATTATTATCAAATGATCATCATCGTCTCATTTTTATACCCAGTATTAGGCACATTCACTCTGACAAACATTGGTGAAGTTTACGTTTTAAAGCAAGAGATTAATATTTCACAAAAAGCAATGGTTTTATTAGAAGAAATTTAAACATTGCATTTCTTGGCCGAGAACTGTCACGAATGTATACATAGATTTATTTTCTTCTTTCATTTGAGACAATCGATTTTTCTGGGTTTATCGGCTACATTCAAAGCGTTAAACTAAACTGTTGCTCGTTACGTAAACATATTAAACTTACTGCAAATCCTCCAATTAATCTAATAGATAATCAAAATACGTTAATTAATATTCCAATTTCTATTAAACATTCAAATACCCGTAATAAACCATAACACTGACGTGTAAAAGAGTCCCACTACCTTAGAGCGTAATAGTGCTTTTTCCGTCCGTAATGTTCACATTTGTGCGTAATGTTTCCGTCTTCAGGTAGTCAACTTCAAATAGCTTTGATTCCACTCAGCCGGTATAATTTTCTATGTGATGGCCTGAAAAATAATTAAGGGACACAAAAACATGTTATACTCTATATAAAATGAAGGGGTGGTTCGAATACCACCTCTGTGAAAGAGTTTTACTATTTGTACTTAAGGAAAGGTTAAATCAATACAACACAATTCGGTCTTTTAGAGGAAGGGGTGAAGAATTATTTGCATGCGTGTTTAAACTGGGTGAAGCTGCGACATTTCTATGGGAGCTTTCATCAGCGACATGGAGACAAAGGTTAAATTCATTGCCAAAATCGAACGGCAACATAAAAACCGACATTAAAAACGGTAGTGTAGCATGAAACTGCAGGGTTTAAGTGTATTAAAATAACAAAAAACAAAAGCTTCTTAAGTTTTGTTTTTGTTCCTATGCTTCTATTATATTTTATCTTATTTTTGCGCCAAAAAATCGACGAAACATTGCCTTAAGGTACCCCGCTAGTGAGAAATGGACAACAATATTGTAATATTACCCTTCGGCAGCTCGGACATATTTTGGGGGAGGTAAAGTACCGTGCATATCCATTGGCTAGAACTAAGCTCGATGGACAGAAGAGGTCACGTTGCCAGAGGGTGGCGCTAGATTTGTAGAACCAGCAAAACAGCTGCGTTCCATTATGGCCCACTTTTATACATGCCAGCATACATCTGTGAAACAATGTTTATACTTTATTAAAAACAAGAAAACGTATGGACCGTATCTCCGACCGTTCATGGCATACAAGTACAGTAGATCGTATTACTCTAACCGCTTAACATAATTTGAAATAAACTGAAATGTTATCAGGACTGCACATACTCGCAGAAGAATAAAAAACGGCAGAGCAAATAAATTTCAATCTCCCATTTACTGTGTATAAATGCCGCATTTTTACGGCTTCTTTAATTGGACTTAAGCATTCGGAAATCAAATCATGTACGTAGCTTCACATCATATTGACTTTCAGCCATCAATAAACAATTTAGAAAATGCTTAATTAACTCTATCTGCCAAAAGAGATCATAGGTAGGTTCCTTATTTCAAAAGATTATCTAGGATCACTTCAGGATCTTTATGCTCGACCATGCCAAAATGTAGTATTTATACGACTGGTAGCAGTACTTTTATGGGCCTCATTAAAGTACACCTGTTCATTAAAGTATTGGTATTCGATCAATCAGAAGTGACCACGTAACATTGTGAAAGCGCAAGTATCGATTATTCTCGTTTCGATCGACAACGGTACTAGCGCGAGTTTATGAAAAAGTCAAAATGACACTAGTAACAGTGACATTCAACTTACACCCCCAGAAATTACGGCAAAAGCACTCAATCTTACCAATAACTTGTTGCCATAAAAGTCAAGATAGAGTACGAGAAATTCTATTCACAATTCATGGATTGGAGAATATCAAAAGGTATACATTCGTTCTCAGAAAATGTATTGCTAGTGTATTTCGAAGAATTGTCTCTAAATATGAAATCATCGACGTTGTAGACTCACTATTCTATTTTGAAATCAACACTCAACATTAGGCACCAAATTGACTTATCTAAATACTCAAAACTGAGCAGCTTACTAAAACGCAAATCAGAGGGATATAAAGGGAAAAAAGCCAAAACATTTACACCTGATGGGTTGAAAACATTTATAAATGAAGCACCTGATGTTAAATATCTCATGATAAAAGTAAGGTTTTTTTTTTATTATTACCAAGTAGTTTCTTAAAATTAAGAAATGTATTTAACAGGTGTGGTGAAAAAGTGCTAGGTAACGTGATTAATATTGTTATAGGTAGCTAAAATTTTTGGAATAGTGGGTGCTTGCCGAAGACATGAGTTGCATCAATTAAAAGTTGATAATGTAAAGGATATTGGATCAACTATTCTGGTTACTATCCCAAACACTAAGACAAAATCAACAAGAACCTTTACAGTAACAGGCAAGTATTATGATATTTGCCATAAATACGTAAATATACGTCCTAATGTATGCAACACTCCCTCTTTCTTTATAAATTACCAAAATGGAAAATGCATCGCGCAGAATGTCGGTATAAATAAACTAGGAAATATGGGGAAAGAAATAGCTGCATACCTTAATCTCTCCAACCCCAAGTTATACACAGGGCATTGCTTTCGCAGGAGTTCTGCGACAATTCTAGTAGATGCTGGTGGCGACATAACAACACTAAAACGTCATGGAGGCTGGAAATCCAAAACTGTCGCCGAAGGATATATTGAAGAATCAGTACAAAATAAAATTCAAATTTCAAATACAATACAACATCAATTCACCTTCAACCTCAACCATTCAAAAAGCTCATTCCCGCAAATTCATTTAACTAATAGTACAATAAATAACCTAAATTTGAAATAAAGTCAGTTCTGTTCATATTATCATTAGCATTAATTGTAAATGATATTTCAATAAATTCAATTTGTTGTAGTTTTTATTGTCTATACTTTTTTTTAGGTTAAAATGTGTCACATGTTAACAGTTGTTTATAGGGAAGTAGTCAATATTTCTGCATCTGCGTAGTACGTCTCACAACGCTAGCAACTTTGTCACAGGTGCTACAAGATCATTGTATTGTAACCATATTTAAAGAAATAACGATTGTAACATATCACTCAAACCAGAAACGAATATCTATGAAACCTATAATTTAGACACATGGTCGAGCGTAAACAGTCGTATGAAACTTGACTATAATGGTGATTAAAACGCTCGTATGATAATTATTAACCGATCGAGCGAAGCGACGCTCGGTTAATAATAATACTCGCGTTTTAATTACTACCATTATAGTCTTGTTGCATAATATACTATTACATGAAGGATGTTTTTAAAGTATTCGTTATGCAATAAATAGGTACTACTGAATATTTTGGTTAACTAACTTTTTTACTCCATTGCGTAAGGCTTAAGCTTTCTTTCCACACAAGTTTTACAATCAATTAAATTCTCGTTCTGTTATAGAAGAAACTTTAGTGGCTGGTCCTAATAGAAGTTCGCCGCCAATCCATAAAACAATCGTAATGAGATGCATTTTTCTGTGTCTAAGATTCCATGGCAGAATAAATTCGTTATTTGTATCATTAGTTTCAGAAGGGAATTCAAACTAGGGATCTAAACTCAGATCCTTATCACAGAGTAGCTGATGTTAGCCAAAAATAGAAAACTCATTATTTAGGCCCTTCAAGAAGCTTTTATGCATGTAGCTCAAAAGTTCCCTAAGAGATCATCGCAATTTATTACATAAAAATTTAAATCCAGAAACAGCTACACGTTTCTAGATGAACTGGCTGCGGAAGTCTGCGACGAGGTTCTAAAATACTTATGCTACGAAAGACAAATATCCGATAAATACCGTGACCGACAGAAAGGTAATGAAATTTGAAGGCTTGGGTAAAAAATAAAATATCGAAAAATATTTAGTAGTTCGTACTTTATTGCAAAATGGACCTTACTTGTAAAATACCCCTTGTAATTTGATTGATTTCTGTATAAATCCTAACTCCGAATGCACAGCGGTTCGTGATTTATTTTATACATTCGTAGGGAAACAGATACAAAGTGATGCTTAAGGATGGTCCACAGCAAACATGTGATAGCTGCTACTCACAGCCAGTGCTGTGCTTTGAAATGTTCTCCGAAAATATTAAAATCACTGCGGTTATTTTGCGTTCACCAGAAGCAAATAATCTCATAAATATTCGGTCACCATGGACACAAACCAGCCGTTTTCTCTAAACTAAATTCGAGATGAAACTGTCGATGTTTACGGAGAAGTCATTAGTCTAAATTTAGTTCTGGCGCATAATTTCCTTTAATCACCAATATTTCAACAGGAAACCTCCCAGGGGGCGCGAATGAGAAAGAGAGAAAAACTGTGCCTGCCTGAGGCTTTTGAAAGCCATTTGTGCAAGCCATTGTATTTATTCACCGTCATTACTCACACTAGCACATTCGCCCTGACACAAACTACGCCAATTTCACTTTATGGTTTTACGAGGAATGCTACATGCATAGCACAGGGCTCAGTAAAGTTTTGTTCTCACAAGAGAAGTGCATGGGATTTTTGTGGAAAATTTACTGTTTTTTGCAGAGGAAGGAATGCTACAAAGTAGAGCAAAGTAGGTACTAAGTTTCGGGATATTGTCCAGGGACAGTAATGCGGTTCCTAAGTTTTGATATTTTATTAGAAGGTATGCATATGTGGCAAGTAAATAAAACCAAATTAAACCCTCGCGCTTTACTTACTTTATAGCAAAACAACAAAACTTTTTACTTTCTGTATCACGAACCTAGTAAGAAGAGAAGGTATTGCATGCCATCCAAAAATTCTATATCTAGATTTTACCGGAAATATACATTTTGATACATTCTGAATAAAAAAATCTGATGTGTTACACTCACATGACTTTCTCTACTCTTGTACACACTATTTTTACAAACGCTTATTCTCCATATGCTTCATGTTAATCCAGATGTTAATCTTATTGCTAATTTTCTTGTAGATGCAAGGGGAATATGGTACGTTTTAAGCGATAGTCAAATGTTTTAAGCGCTGGTTGCTATGTGGCGCATTCCATTCTCTTTGCATGTCCAGGACATAAAAAAATGAGTAACGAATTTGAGAAAAAGTATAAGTATTGGAAAATGTAATGGAATAACAAGTAATACCTTGAAAATGGTTCACTCAACAACAAACATGTATACGACATAAACTGTGTATTTTAATGCGATCTACATTTTTTGTGTAGTAAACTTTTGTCTATCTCTTATGGTTTACCAATTATGCAAAAGTTGTTCACAATGAAGAATACTTTTGGAGACATTCCCAGAAAATTTGAGATATACATTTTATTTGTCATAAAAATATCTTAAACATATGATATTTTAATAAAAATCGTTAGAGACATATTTGAGAAAATTAAAATTTTCGAAAAATGTTCCATGTAAAGGGTAATCTGGGGTGGGGGATTTTCTTGAAAAGCTTCGTGTCGCATCTCTGGAAGATACTGAACCTAAATACCAAGTTTGGTGTTTATCCGACTGTTCGTTTCTGAGATATGCTATTCACAGACACATGGACATGTTTCCAAAAATGCCTTTTTGGATTTAGGGGTCTCAAAACATGTATTTCCGGTGAAATCTCGGAATCGAATTTTTGGGTGGAATACAATACTTTCCCTACTTACTATACGTAGTAGAGAAAGTAATAAAGCAGTTTTAGAAAAAGGTCTGCTTGTGCCTATCTGTCTGTCAACAGCATAACTCAAAAAACGAAAAGAAACTTAAATAATACCACACTTGGTATTAAGTTCAGCGTCTTCCCAGGATGCGACACGAAGATTTTCAAGAAAATTCCCCCATCTCAAACTAATTTTTACATGTAAAAACGTTCGTTATTTTTGCTTTTCTCAAAAAAGGCTGTAATGCTTTTGATTGTGTTTAAGATATTTACATGGGAAGTAAAATGTATATCTTTAATTTTCTGGGAACAGCATGTCTTCATTCTGAATGACCTTTGTACGAGTATAACTGGTAAACCGTAAAAGATAGACAAAATCTTACTACACAAAAAATTTATATCTTGTTAAAGCACGCTAGTTATGTCAAATAACATATTTGTGACGACAACCATTTCCCAGATATTCTTTTTTATTGGTTTCAATTTTCAAATACTTGTGTGCAATGAGTTTGACATTTCAAAGCCGTCACATAGCGATCCGCTTTTTAAGCCTGATTATAGTTTTAGCTTACTGTATCCTTCTTTATATATAAACGAATGTGTAAATATGCAATGAAAGTTTATGTTGATGAACAAGAAGTTCATAAAAGAACAAGCTTTTATAAGTATAGTTTTTAGAAGAGCGAGTAGATAAAGCCATGTGAATGCAACAAATAAGATTTTTCTTTTAGTTTCGTCTGTTTCCGCCTTCATTTCGATGCTTCTTCTATCTGTGCTGGATAGAGATGGTTGACTGTCGTTATAATCTTATAACCTTCTTCTGCGCATTGAGAACTTTTAAGATTACCCATAGTGCTGGTGGACATTCCTATACCTCCAGGAACAAAATACATTTGAAGAAGCCATGAAACCAAAACTTTCTGTAATGTGGACTCTAATTTTGACACGAATACAGAAAGATAAATTGACTGGCATTATTTGAGAATATGCATCCCACTAAACAAACGACTGCTAACTGTAACTTACAATAAGTTGATTACAGTGCCATAATTAGATATCGATAGTCATATCGATAGTTTTGCCCTTGGAACAGTAGTTGCTAAGCGACATTTATGTTCATTCATTGAGCTGTTGGGTTTGTATTACTTTTGGCGTTGCCTTACAAGCATTACATCATACACATTCACGTTCTCATTCATATAACCACGGAAGATAGGGAACAATCCTGACCTTAAAGCCGGGAAATGAACCTGCGATGTCTGGATTTCGAGGCAGCATGCTAACCACCAGACCACAGAGACGGTCTAAGAATAAGTCATTTGTTTTAATGCTATGCGCTTTTCCAAAGTTTTCTTTCATTTATAAAATTAGATACGTTTATAACGCTTGCATCACGTTTAATATATACGTCACGTTTGGAACAGAAGTTGAGTTGTTTAAGGATGCTTCCATATTGAATTTCCGAAAAATTCGAAAAAAAGTACGTTTTCAAAATGTTCTTAACTTTCCAAATATTCTAGAAGCACAGTACAATGTGGGGTTTGCAATTCTGGTCATTTAAATGCGGCGTTTAAATTAACTTGAATTCTAAAAATATTAAAATTTCTTTTTCTCATAATGTTTACTTACACGTTTGCCATTTCAAAACGTTCCTAATGATGTAATTTTTGTTGGTAACTTTCAAAATTTCAGCATACGCTCTTTGAAAGTGGACGAGGAGAACTATAAAGATTTTTATGTATATTCATTATAGTTTTGGAAACTGTGTTAATGTCATACATGATTAAGTTTTACCAAATTAAGTGTTGTATATTTATTATTTTTACTCTCTCTACTACGTATAGCAAGTAGGGCAAGTATTGCATTCCACCCAAAAATTCGATACCGAGATGTCACACGAAATACATGTTTTGAGGCTACTGAATCCAAAAAAAGTATTTTTGGAAACATGTCCGTGTGTGTGTCTGTGTGTCTGTCTGTGTGTCTTCTTGTGAACAGCAAAACTCAGAAACGAACCGTTGGATAAACACCAAACTTGGTATTTAGGTTCAGTATCTTCCAGAGATACGACACGAAGATTTTCAAGAAAATCCCCCCACCCCAGATTACCCTTTACATGGAACAGTTTTCGAAAATTGTAATTTTCTCAAAAATGGCTCTAACGAATTTGATTAAAATATCATATATTTAAGATACTTTCATGACAAATAAAATGTACATCTTGAATTTTCTGGGAATGCCTCTAAAAGTATTCTTCATT
This sequence comes from Deroplatys truncata, assembly GCA_030765065.1. Taxonomy (NCBI): domain Eukaryota; kingdom Metazoa; phylum Arthropoda; class Insecta; order Mantodea; family Mantidae; genus Deroplatys; species Deroplatys truncata. The sequence continues at coordinate 209,127,568 of CM060978.1, read as the reverse complement.
GTGAACGACTTTTGCATAACTGGTAAGCCATAAGACAAAGACAAAATTTTACCATTTTCGGATTTAGTATGTTCCATGTGAAGAAATCGGTAGAGAAAACCTACAAGAATATAATTTCTTAAAGCGATAGTAATGTACACGTCCAAAGTTCTTATGCACTCAGCATATAATGTACGGAGCCATCAATACTAACACCTATGTAATGTTCTGTTCCATAGCGATACGCTGACAGTATAAGTAATTCAACATTCGAAGTCGTTCGTTAACTTTAGCTAATCACCCCCTTCTTTCAACAGCTTGAGCAATACTGATCTTCATCACGGATCCTGGTTGCAGTTATGGCAACGTTCAGGCTTTGACATGAAATATGCGTTACGAGTTTCGCACTTCACGACCCAATGCGTACTAGATGTCAAAATTGCACTGTCTCCCGGCTTCAAGCGTATGTCAAGAAACAGTGGGCAACGTTAACGATAAATTCTAAGTAATATTCAAATGTTCGTTTGGCATTTATTTATTTATTTGTCCTTAACAACAAACAAAAGAGCTTACTAGAGATCTGTCAAAGAAAAAGAAAAAAAGGTCTTGGGAATTTCACTACGGGACAGAGTTTAAAACAAAAGGTTCCAAGAAATTGTCTTCTAAGAAGGTATCACTAGAGGCAGCAAGAATCAAATGGAAATGGGCGGGGCACGTCGTAAGGCTACACCACGACAGATGGACTCAGTCGACCACCATGTGGGACCCATACACTGGAAGCAAAAACCGAGGAAGACCAAGAACAAGATGGGCAGACGACTTCAGACAACTAGTGGGGCCACAGTGGTCCAGTGCTGCAAGTGTAGAACTGTTTGGAAAGACTACGAAGGACAATTAATAGAAATAATAGACTACAAACTACATCTTGGTTAGGTTAATTTTAAGAATTATTAGTGGAAGCCAATGTGACCAATAACTAATATTCGCAGTGCTAAACTCTATTCACGTTGAATAGTTCACCACGCGAATCTTTATAAAAGAGTTTTCCCTCTCGCAGGAGGCCTTTGCCCTTTACAGTACACTTTAGGCTCTGATTCATTCATTCAATGTTTAATAATTTGAATAACTCTTGTTATAAACCTTAAGTAAACTAAAATATTACATTGCCTCACTTGGCACTACCATCTGTTTTCCTCGTTTACGTTTGGAGCTACTCCCCTAAAACCATTCAAATAGTGACTATTTGTCCTATAATTTTAAACATCAAATTGTTTATTATGGTTGCGACACCAATCGTGATTGGTTGGTGAATGCACCGTATGTTTACAATTTAAAGAGAATACACCCTTAAGGACTTCCAAGCCAATGCCTAGGTCAGTAGCCTGTCGAAAAGCAAGAAAATCTGGATTCCACAATGGGGAATCAGTCCAATGCCTAGTATGGCGGTGAAGACTGTAGTGATGAAAGGGATGAGAGGAAATTTCGTGAATCAAATTATCCAACCCTGCATTCACCTAACGACCAAGGAAAATCACGAAAAAATCTTCGTCAGATTGGTCGGCCCCAGGGGTCCTCCAGGGTCACATCCGCCTGAGACATCCCGCTCGGTGAATTCTTAAACGTAACAAGCAAAATTCATTCGACAAATATTCTAGAGTAGTAAATAGATGTTAGAGGAATAGTCTAATAGAGGGCGCTTTGAGTTCAAGACAGCGTCAAAATTAATTAACAGACAATATGCACACGACAAAGGTCCTCCAAAGTGACCAGTTTACTCAGGAATGAGTGAATGGTCAGGTATAAGAAAATAAAGAATTTCATTAAATCACAACTGCTTTCGCCAAAGCTTTATCGATTTTGTTTTATCACTTTCATTTATCGCATTTGCTTTTTGTGTAAATTCATCAGAACCGTACAGTTAAAAGTTATAGTTTCTTTGTATATTTAGTGTTGTAGGCTATCAGATGACTTCAATAATACATTTCTTACCATAACATTAAATGGAGGAATTAAGCAGTATCTTTGCGTCCTGCATGATTTGTTCTTTGAGGAGTTTGCTGGCAGAAGGAATCCAGTTGCATTGATGTAATTAATAAACCCAGAATGGTCAAATACATATGCATTTGATTTATTTCTACTTATTCAAATCTTATATGATTTATTTAATTTCACAGTTATTTGCTAAGGAGCCAGAAATACAAAACTCTACTTTCAGCTTTTCTCAAAATATATTTATAAACAAAGACTGGAGGTCTCACTATATTCCTCAGATAATACTACTCTAATGTTTCATGTGTTTGCCGATGTTCCCATTTATCCTCTACCCCGAGGTGAAAGAGAATTTGACATTGAAATGTTTTCTTTTATGTATTCTAAATTTACTCCTTAACATGCAGTGTAACCCGAGCATACAATGAGCGCACTGTATTCTTTTTAATTGCCTCATTATAACATTATGTTTGACATCCGTTATACTTATGCTTCAAAATATAACTGCAACAATAAAATAAAGGAAAAAAATCAAGGTTGTTTTCACACGTTCAGAGAGCTTTATCATTGCTGTACTGGCTAATATTTGATTTTGGTGTACTGTATGCAATGATGAGCTCAAATACCTTAAATGTTTGATATCAAACTAGTTGTCCAACATCGCTTTATGATACTAAAATTCTGTCGGTTGAATTCTTTACCGCCCAATACATTTACAATGCACATGCAGTCCTAACGAGAATGTAAAATCCGATATTTCTTAAGGCAAGTGTGAAATACAGCCTTGATTGGGAAGAAATACTTCTCAATACACATTATCAATAGTATTTAAAGCTAGCTTATCTGTCCCTTTACTGCACTGTTAAGAAATCTCTCTCTCTCTTTTTTTTGGAAAGGGGAGATAGTTGAAGAGTTGGAAGGGAAGATAGAGTTTGGCTTATTTCGCCTGGTGAGGTAAGGAAGCCTAGGTGGTAGATAGGAATATTAAGTAAAGGAAAGAATGGTGGAGTCCCGCATAAGCACCTCCGTCATTGTAAGTAATTTTTGGATGCTGCCGGCGGTGCCGGTCAGGCGCATTGATTGGGTTCTCAGGTGCACAGCCATGGCACTAGTCCCTAGCTGTCACCTGGGGAGTCTGTGGTGAAAATTTATTGATCTGCATTGTTCGTGTGTGTTCTCAGCGGTTGTAGCGTCTTTGAGAGATTGGTTGCCGAAGTAGATGTGCTTCTATGTATGTGCCTATGAATGTGTTGCTTTTGTCAAGTTTGTTGTAGTTCTCCTCCAGTAGCTGGAGCTTCTGAAGAACAGTGGCTTCGGATTGCTGGTGCTGCTCTCGAAGTCCAGCGATGGCGGCCTCCAGGGCTCCCAGTCGCGTGGGCCGGTCGTTGCAGCTGCTGTCTGTGGCGTCATCTGATTCCAGGAGGTGAGTTTCGATGCGTGCCAGCTTGCGCTGACACGAGTTGACTACTGGGTTCTGTTTGTCCTGGACGTTCTGTCGAAGTCGCAGGAACTGTGAGGCAATCGTTGAGAGGTGTCGGATGGTTGTGCGATGTTTGGCCTCCATTGCTGCCAGGCGTGCACTGGAAGACCGCTGCAACGCCTCGAGGCGGAGGCCGATGTCCCGCAGGCTGAGTTGTATGCTTTCCACAGCGTTCTGCAAGCTTGATGCTGTGGAAGCGCAGGAAGGCACGTGTTGAGGTGTAGCTGGAGTACTCGAAGCTGATGGTGCTGAAAGGTTTGGTGGGTGAGCTGGCGGCGTTGTTCGTTGAGGAGTTGCTGTTGCCCTCGGGTAGAGCGGGCACTGCGCCTGGCCTGTAAAGTGGTCGTGGCCACCACAGGTGGCGCAGTACCTGCGGCGTCGGCGGAGGTCGTGGCTGGTGCAGTGTGCAGTTAGTGTTGCTGCACCGCAGCAGTGGCACCTGGGAGGTGCGGCGCAGGAAGAGGCGTCATGTCCATAGCAGCAGCATCGTCGGCAAGGCTGATGACCTTCCGTTCGACTAGCCTCAGCTCGAAGGACCTGCCCTAGCAAGCGCAGGCCGGAACTTAAGGCGGCCTCGCGGTCGGCCGGGTCAGCGAAGATCAGGCGAACCAGAGTTGAAGGTCCCCGGGATGTGATGATCCTTGTGGCCTTCAGAGTTGAAGGCCACCGGTGTTGTGCGGCGGTGAGAACGTATCGTGATGGAAGGTCCCGGGGTACTCCTGATATCATGGCGCTGTATCGTGGATACAGCGTCGCTGGTGATGAAGGTGCTGCTGTTGCCTGCTGCGTAGGTTGTGGATTTGTGGCTGGTGTTGTCGACTGCGGCGGTGGGAGGTGAGGTGTGATGTTGACTGGAGATGAGATTGGTTGCTGTAGATGCCTAGGCGAAGCAGCGACCGTTGCCCATGAAGGCACGGCCACCGGCGGAGTGGAGGCGGCGCTCCCGGCAGATGCCAGGTGAGCGGCCGGTGATTCGGCGGCGGCAAGTCCCGGTTTAGCTCCAGCAGCGATCGGCGTGGAGGCTTTCCCTTCAGCGGGTGCAGAAGGGTCAGCGGCGATTTCTGCTGCGGCGGTCCGGCGTGTCTTCCTCTTCCCCATCTTCTTTCTCCTCCCAGAAATCTCTCTAAGGTTAGCGCCTGATGCTCTAATGCACTTCCCGCTATCCTACTTAAATCAAGAAGGACGTATCCAGCAAAGAACCCCGTTCTCATTCCTGCTTAGGCACAGAAACCAGACACAGATCCTCATAAAAACAAGGATATATTTGCTGGTATGACAAATGTCCAAGTTTTTTGTTTTCTCAGAACTAAGCTTTACATTTCAATTGCCTATATATGACTCCATTGGTCAATACAGAGTTTGCATTTCGATATTCCGCTATGTTAATGCCCTTACGAAAGTGAATGAATTACATGGTTCGTTTCCCTAAAACCCAATAATATTCCGATCTCATTAAAGCTACAGATTCAAATTGGATAACTTTGGGCTTGTTTACGAAGTCAACATAATGAGTTCGTAATTTGGTTATCTATGAGAGCCTGCGAGCGCTATCTGTAGTCCTCACTGGCCATTTTTCTCCCTTACTGTACTGCATGAACTAATATTAAATTCCAAGCTGAAGCATAATAAAAAATGCGCTTTTAACAGCAGAACCAATACTGGCACGATGTGGAATATGTTCCCTTTCATTCCGGTTTTCGGAAACATTGAAACTTAAAGAACCTAGAAAAATCACTCGAACAAATTGGTCAACCATGTAAAAACAATCCATACGGTAATGACAGAAAACCATAATAAAAGAAGTATTTAGCAAATTTAGCAAAAAACGTCCGGTACGTAACGCAATTCATAACCTGTTTTGAGCTACTGTAATAGCATATCGTACTATTATATTGGGAAACGAATTTTACTGAATCGTGGAAAAGTTTTAAAAACAGAAGCGAAGCGAGCTTTCATTTCCGAGATTCTGTAAATTACTTAACAAACGTGAAAAGCATTTTGAACAGTCGATAAGTGTGAAACTATAAAATATTTCATCCATCATAAAAATATCCTGACGTTTTGGGAACATCTGAGTGACGACAAACTTTGCATTACCAACGTAAATTGATTCTAGATTTACGTGAAGTGAGTCATAAAATTTTACACATAATGCATGACAAATGATAGGTGATGAATTTAACGTTGCTGCGTTTTCTATAAAATGCAGTTATAATGACTGCGTTTGAAATCCGTAAAGCCAGAAAAATGCATGGACGTGAACAAAGGTCATAAGTTTAATTTCCATTCACCAGAGAAGCTATATTGGACGATGAACGAAAGTACGAAATGAATACGCACGTGATTCACGTATCTGAAACGAAAGTATTAATTTTCCGGATAGAGAAGAATCCCCTAATACAAACCGCAGTCAGGCTGCTGATCCAACTGCAATTTGAAACCGGGCCGCACGGCTAAAAAGGTTTTCCTGAAAGTTCTTGCTTACTGGCCTTATTTTGAAATCAATAATTAGCATGATGATATGAATTTTTGGAGCATATTGATGAAATTATTTTCAGGTTATTACATTTGTGCATTGTAGCTTATAGGTCCCTTAGAAGCTACATCATATTATGATGAATGGATGAATGAACAAAAGAACTCGGAAAGTTGAGGGGTTAAGGACTTAGCCTGGCAGCTTGATGTAACCGGTACTCGAATTTCGCAAGGAGCATTAACCCTACGCTAACGCAGCTAGAAAGTTTTAACAAGTATTGCTGAACAAAGATATAGTTCCAAAACATTAAATAATTTTTAACAATTATATCTTGGCGTTTTGGATTTAAAACTAAATGTTACACTGTGTTGAATATGTTCACACTGGAAAATGTATACAAACCGCTGCTAAACGTTGCAAACGAATGAAATATTGGCCATTACTAAAACTAGTGAACATATTGTTAAGCTATAGATGTTGATCAGCGCTTCATATCGAATACATGTTTATTACCATTTATTGTATCGAACGGTATTTGCCACAAAAAACATACTAACGAGCGAGATGGCTCAAGCGGTAGCGTCTCTGCTTCACATTCGGTAAATCTAGTGTTCAAACTCCGGTCAATCTTACTGGAAATTTTTCGTGTTTTCCTCAGCTACCAGATAAATACTGATTGTGAATTCAGTACAACGACCAATAGTTCCACCTTCAGAACAAAAGAAATAAAAAAAAGCTTATGGTTGTACTCACATAAATTTCTCTACTCACTCTACTACAACCTACTCTTACACAAGCTCAATTCTTCTGTCGACTTCTTGTTAAAAAACATTATCATTACACATTTCGTTGTAAGTTGTAAAGAAAGTAAATAGTTTCTACAAGAAGGCGAATACGCAGCTCAGGAAATCTATCACATCTAAACAGAGGAAGGCAAGTATTAAACCCTCTATCCAGCATCGCAATGACTACATGTCCACTCGAAGAACAGCCAGCAGTTTGACGATGCCGAAAAATTAAAAAAAAAACAATAATAATTGATGGTACAGGAAGGCGACTGAGCAACTATATGCAGCTGTATGGCATACACTGACTCGAGTAACCAACCTACAATAACCGTAGCAATATGACCAAGACGTTAAAGAGGCATTAAACAATGTATGCTGCTACCAAACGCGTTTCATTTAATGCTATCCATTATCATCATGCTTAGGATCCGGGACAAGTTAGCAACCAATGCCTGTGCAATCTTATAAAGGAGTTCCGTAGGCAGAGCACTGTTGAAGTAAATAAAGACGCCAATGCGCAGGCTTATTGGCTACGTAAACAGTACAGTCTAGTGATGATGGAAAGTAAAGTAGGACACATACATCGGAATGAGACGAAAAGTGTATTGTATCTCTAGTCACAAAGCGGGTTGTAAACGGCTTCACAGGTAAACAACGCCCCAATGCGCCACCTCACTCCGCCCTATTGGATGCGCAGTAAACTTCACTTTTAAGTTATCCCGGATCCTTAGCCTGGTTATCACAGGGTCTTCGCGCATTATGCCTTATGTTCTCTTTGTCTGTTTCCTCAAACGCTTTTGTAATATTTCCGCAGTGTGCTTTGCATTTCGTGTTTTTACTTTCTCTACTACTTACAGTTCGTGTAAAACGTCGTGACACTCCATATGCGCAAGAGTGGAGAAGTGGTGAAAGTGGAGGGAGAGCAAGGGACCAGAAGTATATCAGAACTCGGAGGCAGTCGCTGACCCCCACCTCTCTTGTTATGCAGGTGGGCTGGTCAGCGCTATTGCGCAGCTATGCTTCAGGAGTGGGAGACTGTCACGACGTTTTACACTAGCTGTACTTATAATACGTAGGGCAAGCATTGTACTCCAACCAGAAATTCGATACTGAGATTTCACCGAAAATACACGTTTCGAGACTCCCTGAATAAAACTAAAGGCATTTTTAGAAGAAAAAAAAAAGGGTGTATGTGTGTGTGTGCGAATAATATGGCTCATAAAAGAAAAGTCGCCTAAACACTAAGTTTGGGATTTATGTTCAGCATCCTCCAATGATGCAAAACGAAGACCTTTAAGAAAATCCCCCAACCCAAACTAATCTTTACATGGAAAATATCTCGTTTAAGATATTTTAATGACAATAAAATGTTCATCTTGAATTTTCTGGGAATAGCCTGTGACCTCTTCATTCTGAATAGGTTTTGTATAACTGGTAAACTGTAAGACATAAACAAAATCTCCACAAAAAATGTAGATCTCGTTAAAACATACAATTTACGTAAAATAATGTTTGTGGCCTTAACCCATTCCAAGATATTCTTTACCATGGTTTGATTTGTCAGAACTTATACGTTTTTATTGCTAAGTCGCTGTTCCTTTCTCGTGGTCACACCAAGAGAACGGAATTTCATAGTCATAACATAGCGACCCTGTTTTAAAATATTTGACTATCGCTTAAGCCTACAGCACCTCGCACTTACAGCGAAATGTGTGATAAAACCATTTCTATAAATGTTTATCACGAACTTGTAGCAGCAAGTAGAAGAATAAGCTTTTAAGAATTACTTGTAGAATAGTGGGTTGAGAAAATCATGTGAAATTTTACACTTGTATTATATACCAAAAATGTGTTTTATAATGCCTATATTCTAAGAGCGCCGCGCTGGAGCGGCAACTTCTTCAGCACGGTTATAGAGCGGTCGACCCACTCTTCAGGCGACATTTTACATTCTGCTGGAGTTACTAGCGGTTTTTTCTTAAGAATGGAACACGACAGTGCCGCACACACTTCAAGCCGTAACTAACTCACATACTGGCACCATAATAAACAGGCTATGGATCAGCTGATGGAAGAAATAAAACATCCAGCAGTGCAACCACAAACAACAGTACTGTCTTGGAATTTCGTTGTATTTATTCCCGTTAAGATAATGTCCTACAGACATTTTGAAAAATTCTCAGAAAAATGGACTATAGGATTGATTGAACGATCTAAAAATCTCATAGGTTGCACTCACATGACGTTCTATACGCATTTTTCTACAAACTATTGTTACAAAATCTATTCTAGCCACTTCTTCTCAATACAGATAGACCTTGAATTAACATTTCACATTTCGTTGTACTGTACACTACAGTATAGTAGACAAAGTGACAGCCAGATTTTTAAACGCGTGTCGCTGTGTGTTGCCTAGGATATTCAACGCTCTTTGATAGGCCAAAGAAAAAAACGCATAACGAATTCCCATTTCAGAAACGTTAAACTATTTGAAAATTTGCACTAATAACAACGAAATTGTTAACCCCACAAAAAATTATGACACAAGCTGCGTGCTTTAACGATATCTACATTTTTTGTGTAGTAAGATTTTGTACATCTGTTACGGTGTATCAGTTATGCAAACGTCAGTCAGAATAAAGAAGTTATTCCCAGAAAATTCAATTCATAAATTTCAGTTTCATGAAAATATCTTAAATATACCGTGTTTTAACCAAAACCGTGGCAAAACAGCCATTTTTGAGAAAATGAAAATTTTCGAAAAATATTCCATATAAAGGGTAGTTTAGAGTGGGGGATTTACTTGAAAAGTAATAGAGAAAGTAACAATAAGATTAACAATTTATAGCTGAATTTGGACTTCTTTACGAGTGGAAAGATTTTCATCATGATCATAGCCAGTGATGAAATTATTAGGAGTATAAAAAATCCCATTTCACAAACTGTGTACGTGAGTTTATTTACAAGCCATAACAAAAATTAAAGTTTAATGTGAGATTTCTGTTTAGGGTTCGTATTGAGCATAAATTATTGAATAGCATACACAGCGTGTCTTAAAGAGGAAGTTCTTGCTTAGGACACGAAAGTTGAAAAATCTGCGTGACTTTAGGGGAGACTGAAAGCCCTATCCCGCCTATGTTACATTTGCTAAATTCATGACAGATTATCTTAGAAACTAGTAAACATATCATGGTGTCATTTTTACAGAATATAGATATACATCTTATAAGTTTACTGAACTAGAATCATACCATAACATGTTTTATTAAGGGAGATAGAATGTTTTTTCTTGATGATGGAGTTTTTAGAAAAATTATCAGTAATTATTTAAAAATCAACCAATCTTCTTATTAATACCAATTTAGTTCCATCAAACTATTCAAGTGTGTTTTCATATCCCAAAATTTCACTGGGCTATCTTTTCCGAGTAAACGGATCATTTATATTGTAAAATGCTTTTTAAACTGAAAACTTAAAAATAAACTAACATACATTTGAACAAACATACAGCATACTCCTAGAATCCCTCTGGAGAAAATGGGTCGTTTATATGGTAAAATAACTCGAGCAAATGCTTTTTAAACCGAAAATTTAGAAATAAACCAACATATATTTGAACAAATATATAAAATACTCCTAGAATCCCTCTGATTCTCCTCATCATTCTTCCGTTAAAGGCTGGTTTTTCTTCTTGCAGATCTGACCTGTTTGGTAATATTTTGTATGGCCAGTTCTGCTTTTGTCAACCTCAGCTGGTCGAGTTCTCTCAGAATGGTTGCTGTGTTACGCCCCACTTAAACTCCTAGATATTCTAGCACACTAATCCGACCCACACTGCCTATGTTGGAGGTTAACACAGCAACATTCACCCTTAATTCCGAAGATTCTCTTTCTATAATTGTGGTTTTTTTTTTGCCACATGAGACCATATAGTGTTATTAAAAGATACAGTAACATTCTGTGTCTTGCCATGGAGACACTTTATCAACAAATGTGAATGGCCTAGTTTTTATACACTGGCTTTATGGCCAACATCACAGCCTTATCTATTGAATTTGTGTGGCGACAGTAACTAATAGAGCCTGAAGCTTCAGCCTGGATATATTTGCATCATTTCACCAAGCACATGCTGCACAATGGTTTGGAGTCAGAAGAAATAGTGTGAAAATAGGTGACTCAGTCTGCTCTCATCATACTTTCCAAATTACTCATATTTTCTCTTATGACTTTTCCATAATAGGTTTGTAGTTTGCCAATGGTACCAATTGTGAGTCGACCCCTGCAGTTAATAAAGATTTGCCTAGCTGGTGTTTCATTTTCCTCGGCTATGTGCCCATTCTCTTCTGGACGTGTCCAACGCATTCCAGTTTTTTTCGCTTTGAGTACAATTTCTCCTTAAATGAGCCAAAAGTTACCTCTTTACTGCAGAGTATATAGGAGTTATGAAATTTACTCTGAAGTGGTGCTGAATACGAAGTACAAAATGGCCGACGTACACTCATTTTAAAACTTAATTTCAAATACAAGTAATGTGCCAAAAACGATAATTTATATATCAGAGATAAAATTAAAAGAAAATTCCAAATAACAAAACTGCATAACAAACTAAAAGATTAATTTTTGTAGATTTTCAACATTTAGTTTCCCCTTAAAGATAATGAAGTTGAAGAATCTGTACTTCTCGCACTTGAAACCTTTAAGTTGCTGCATTTCATGTTATGGTTGTAAATAAAAATATTAAAAGTCTATAATTTAAAAATTAATTTTCGCTTTTTATGTTGTGAATGTTTATCTGTATATACAAAACAATAATCTGAATTTCAAATTCATTTCATTTCAAAACTTCGTTTTTACAGGGTTTTTTTTCTACCCACTTTTGGATGATCAACAAGTTTTAAGCAATGGAGTTTTAATCCTATCATTTTTAACTTTTTATATACATTCCAAAAGCAATTAAAAGCCATATAATGATTTGCGTTGTGAGTTACTGCCTTTTAAAGTAAAATAATAACTGTAAAATATAATTAACTATTATAATTCCTTACAAATTATTTCTTATAACAACTAAAAACAGCAAGAAAAAATTATACGTCAATTTGTGTTTATGAGATAAATGACATGGATATTAAAAATATTATTTTTAAAAGTGCATCAAATGAAATATTTGACGGAGGACAGTAAAATTCAAATTTTAAGCTCAATATTCTGAATATACAAATATAGAAACGAAGTTTTAAACCGTTCATTGCTATACAAGACAAATTAACATAAAATGTTTGCCAAGCTGATGAAAACACTTTAGAAGTGCATTCCCTTAATCGAAAATACTACAGTTCTCGCTGCTTTAGTAATGATGTGAGTTATTCAGAGAGAAGTTTTGAACATGCATTTGTTTTCTCTTATTTATAACTTCATTTAATGCTGCCTAACAACATAGGTCTTGTAGCGACATGCAGTAACACTGTTAGTGTCAAATACTAAACGTTAACCCTTTAGACATCACAGTAGTTTTAAAATGTTACACAATGTGACATGTTATGCAGTAATTCAATATAAAGGCATGTATTAACAAGTTCGACACACTATGTTTACAATAAAGTGACTAGTTTATAATCTTTTAGGAACTTAAATAATTATGGTAATTTGGTCGATTCATCTAATGCTGCCTGAAGATCTGTAGGAATTTGGTTGTTGATCCTAGAGTTGGGAGTGGCGGTCATATTTGATTTTAATGTGTTTAACTGTTAGTCTTTTGTTGCATGTCCACAAAATGAGGTTCCTGTCTGTTAAATAGATACTCGTGTGTTAATTTGAATAATTAATCTGAACAGTAACATTCTGTTGTTGTCGGCTGAGATCTTTATAGACACAATCAAATGATATGCGAGATTTTACTTCATGCAATTTGCTGCTTTGGTTATTTTCAGACCAGTTGCATTTCCACGGATGTACCAGCTTTTTCGTAATACACAGTATAGCATCTTTATGTGAGATAGGTACAAGAGGTGTTTGTTTTTATGCCTGGTAAAGGCTACGAAATAGGAATTGAGTAGTGAGAATACGAGGGCTTGAAACATTAATTTAGCGGAACTGACATAAAAAATCTGGAAACATTTTGAAAAGTGGACGTTTACTAGATGAAGCGCCTGCACTTCCGTTATAAAGGTTATAACAGAAGGGTGTTCGAGAGAACAGGTCGTTGACATTTATACGTGAGCAAGTTGTTATGGTAAACATAATCTAATTCTAGTCGCTTCATAAAGGACAGGTTTTCTCCTTGTGCAAATAGAATATTTTCTATAGAAATAAAATTGTTATGTAAACATAACCGAATTCCAGCCCGCTTCTTAAAGGACAGGTTTTCTTTTATTGAAGATTTGGATCCATCGAGTTGTTTTAGGATATTTTCTGCAGAAAAATATCCAGGCAAAAAATTTAAAAGATTGTTTAATAAATAATTTATAGTTTGTAACAAATTATTAAATACAGTTCATACTGGTATAACCCTACTATTAGACACTGAAGAAGGGAGTAAGGTTCAAGTGAGATTTAACCCATAGTAGAAGGATCTTAAGAACATACTTTTCAAACTAGAAGGCATCTTCTTTTCCTCGGTATATGCATATCCTTATTTAATGTTTATTCATGAAAGCATCAAGAGTCCCCAACGGTAAACATCAAAATGTGTTATTAACAGGATGGAAAGCATCATACAGATATTTAATAGCAGCCTAGCTGTACCATACAAGCATAGCACTCTTGATAATGATAACATTTTAGCAAAATGCTTGAAATAAGTAAGGCCAGTTTAGTGTTTTAAATTTACCTAAAAGAGCTTTCGTTCCTCTAAGACGATTTGGCAACTGTTTTCCATTCAAAAATGATACAGCATTTTTTTATAATAGGAAAGCAGCAAGCAGCTAAGCACAAACGAGATTCAATTGAGGCCCACAGGATCTAAAGGGAGATATGCTAACTCCACAAAGATCTAACCCTGCTGCCATAGCTGGGAGGTTCGTTTACAGAAAAGGCAGAAGAGCTTAACCCAACTCTATCATATGTCAAATCGATCGGGAAGTTAAAAGCAAACTGTGCAAGAGAGGCATTTACCGGTATTTTCGCGGCGCTCAGGCTTGTCCGAATGAAGACCACTAATTTTTTTTCATTAGAAGACTACCAGGATCGCAGCGCATTGCTATCTTTCCCTTTTGTGACCAAAGCATTCGAAACTGCCCATCTGTTAGCAAGTGCACGTTGAGAGCCGGCCCTCATAGCCGTGGTCGCTGGAGTGTATAGCTAGGGAGCTCCGCCAAGCTGAGGGTCGCGGTTCCGAGTCCCGCTATGGGCATGGGTCTGTATGTGTGTTGTGTAACGGCGGTAATAAGCGGTAACGAAAATGGTAAAACACAGTATCATAAACTTTAAAAAAAAAAAAAAAAAGCTTTGCTTGTTACATACAGTGTATTCTATTTCCTAATATGAACGGATATCTTGCTTCTTTTCTCACACTGATGTGTACAACTAAAAACTGCAAATGAAATGACCACAAGCTACTTGCAAAAATATACCCAGCATCAAGTGATTTTATTCCGGCGCTAATACCCATGCAGCATTGGCTCTCTAGGTACATATATGCTCGAAGAGCATGTACACTCCCTTCCATATACGCTGTCACCGCAGCTTCATGCGGTATTTGCTGGACTTCAGAGGCGGAGAATATATAGCAAGGAAGAGGTGTGTGTATCTGTTTACCGTATAGCAAGGAAGAGATGTGTGTATCTGTTTACCTTCTCGCGCATGCAGTGCAGTCTTGTCTTACTTGCACAGTTCTAGATTATTCGAATATGAATATATAACTTTGAGCAATAGCTTTACTAGTCATCACTTATTATAATCATGTTTAAATATACAACTAAATAAAATCCTGTTTTGCACAATATCTCCACGAAAAAAAATTTTAATGGCAATAATGCAAAGCTGAAATACATTTTTATACTCTCAAAGAAGACTAGACATTATTGGAATCATCTGCCCAATCTAAATATAAAACTAAATAAAACACTGTTTTGCATAATTTCTCCATGAAAAAGTTATTTTAATGACAATACAATGGAAAACTGAAGTAAATTATACTTTAGACATTATTTTAATAATGTCATATATATATATATATATATATATATATATTGCAATAGCAATATCTTCAAATGGCAAATTGGCTTCCCATATACCCACAATAATTCTTCTTCCCCGATGCATCTCTGAAATATGTGCATACATCTCACGAGCTACAGTTAACACGCACCATTGCTTGGTCGAACAACAAAGGCAGAAAGCTCAGACACACCCCTCCCTGCTATGTATGCGTCCGTTGAGATTGATAAAATTCCTCCCGAAGCTGCACTGACGGCATAAATGGAGGCGAGTGTAGCACTAGATGTCACGAATACGTTTATTGCGGTAAAGCTATCGTCCATGGAATAAGGATCAATGACCCAACGAGATGGCCTAAGCGGTAACTGTAATAATTCGCATTTGGGAGGTTCCCGTTGAACCGGCACTCTACTTATTTTTTTATTCGTGGTATTCCCAGATCGGTAGACGAATGCCGGGGCACATTATTTCTTAGCAGAAGGTTTTTTGTGTCTCATTTTCTTTCATTTCATTGTCATTCTTTCATCTTTCTACTGTTGTTCTGCGCTATAATTTTTCTCTATTGTTTTACAGAGTTGCATAAATGCACAAGCCCAGGGCGAGGTTTGAACTGGCGGTCCCTGCGTTATGGAACACACTGAGCTACGAGATCAACACTTGAAATGTAACAAAATAAAAAAATGTCTTCATCAAACAATTTTGTAAATAATAGCAACATGCTTTCATGCACACTAATGCATACACTTGAATTTCGAGTTCAGTGGAATACAATGATAGTGCCGCATATAGCTGTTGCATTTGCTTACCAGCAGCAAATAACGATAATTTATTCGTGAATACTTGGGCGATTCAAGATGGGAGGATCCAATTTGGTTGAACGGATCATTAGCAGTGTTAAGAAGTGATTTTCGACTTAAAACTTAGCGAACGTTTTATCGAATCAACAGTTTTACATATCATCGTTTCAACACTTCTGTGTTGATACCCCAATAACGTTTAAGATAAATAAAGCGTCGCGGTTAACCAAAACTTCAAAGATATAGTTTGTTATTGTTAAAGCTGGAAGAATTGAGATATGCCATAAACACGGCAGATGTCAATTGCTTGTGTACCCTAGAGACACCTAGAAAACTACTAAAATTTCCTCAGAAACGGTTACAAACACACGATACAGTGAAAGCCAAGCAGCTGCCATTAAAAAGAAAAGTACCAAAACGGCAAACCATTTATGTGATTTACTGCTTAAAAGTTTAAAAGCCCGAAAAAGAATGTATTTCCATCCACTAGGTTAAACATAGAAGTGGTTAACTTAGTAAAGAGGATTACAGAATTGATGTGACGGTACTCGAGTAACTTTGTACCTTGTCAAGACGTGAGGCAGAAGAGATATTCAAGAAACACGAAAACTTGTAAGAAGCACGAAGTTTTGAAACCCAGCCCGACAGGGAGTTGGAAATTACGGGAATTTGCATCTCATAACAAAACCCACACCCCACCGGCTCCAGCACAGATTAAGGATCAATTTAACGAAATAAAATTATATAAAATAATTTCCGGCGCGTTGCATGCTACGAAAAAGTTTCCACTGTGCTGGAAGTCATGTTTCTTTTTGCCACTTTCTGTCCAAGAAATTCGTAAAGAAAATCTGTGCTTGAGAGCACAAGAGGTCTCACGCAATAGCATTTGCCTTTCGGAAAAGCGGCAAGCTCCCCTCACTAGAATCCTCGAACTCTAATATATTCCGGAGTTACAGTCGCTGAAGCCGAGGACTGATACGCAAAGAACGTGCCATAAAATACATTGTTTTTTATTTCTTATTTGTACCTGTTCTGGCTTTCGATTAGCCTCCTATGACAATTTCCATCACAAACCACTTTTAAGAGGAGTATGGCGGGTACACTGTACGTTCTAACCCCAGCAGCTTTCAGCATACGTTTTCAAAAGTTTGCATCATACACCTCTAGCAAAATTGAGCTGAAAGGCTTTAAATCACTTTTCAGGATAAGGTAAAACAATACAGTGCATGAAAATTGTACAAATATAAATTATAACATATTTTTCTATAAATCAATGTCATTATACATAGTTATCAATATGAAAATACAACTTAAACGCTTCATCGGTTTTCAGCTCCTCGGTCACAGCTTAGATAGATAATTAGATAGATGAATAGATAATTGATTATATTTAATTTGGCCACTTTGGTCATATTTATTTGTAAAACTAAGTTCATTAAGAATTACGGTGTAAGTTACAAAATGTTTTTATTACTTTGCCTAAATACCATTTAAATTGCGTGGACTATTGTAGAAAAAGGGGGGAAACGCCTTGTGTCATAGTATTTTACATAAATTAATTCTGACTACCTCTTGTTGCGGCGCCCACTGAGGAACCTTCAGAATGTCTTGTAACTTTTTGAAGTTTATGGGTACTTTGTTCTTGTATACCTTTTCAGAGGGCATAGTAAGGCGTTTTAGCTACTGAAGTTTTCCTTTAGCGATGGTTTGTTTTATTATACTTTTTCCTGTTAAGAGAATCGTTTCTTTTACTCTTAGGAGACATCTTTAAACCACTCATTTCATCACAAGTAAACAACAATTAAATGAATATGAAACCATTTCACAACAATAGCGTGGTAAGCAACTTAGCGGCATAGCGAACTTGCATTGACGATACGGTGCTGAAAGGTAGAAAGTCAATGACTTAGTGCTTTTCTGTGCCGTTTCATGGGCTTAGCTGAAATACTTCATAACGTGCATAATTTTTTTCCGTCAAAATTTGATCTACTGCCTTTCAGTTCCGATCGATTCAATTATAGATTCAATTAATGAAATCTTCCACATGAAGCAGAAGTTATAACTTTGGAAAGGACATCTATTCAATGCTAAGAAAATAAACTGGCATGCAGAGTTACTATGACTCTTCTCGTTTCAGAAAAACAAAGGCTAAACTTTTAAATATAATCTTTTCACAATTTATTTTTGAAGGTCATAACAACTGCGTTTCATACTGTGCAAATTACAAGTGTAGTGAAACGTAATAAGCCGATTTTATTTAGGTATTTTACTCTACTGCGATTGCGTACATTTTTAATGTACAAATTGTAAGAACTATCAAGGTTCAGAAAACCGGATATTAAAGAAATGAGATGTGGATATTAAAATGATCATGTGACGGCGCTTAAAGTTCAACAGCAAAGCAATGACGGGCAACTGCTAAACCATTTGAAATGTTTTTAGATATAAAAAATCCGAAGCTTTTAACAATTTCGTGAAGCATGTTTCAAATTTTGCCCACTAAAACAACATTTTTGTTTTGGAAAGAGAACTGTTAATTTGTTTTTTTCAAATGCCTCTTACAACTTCAAAAATGTTACGTAATGGGGTGGCATATTTGGGAGAGTAAGTAAAGCGTCTTTTTCTAATTTTTTGTGAGTAAAATATCATGTTAAACAGAAACTTATTAGAGGGTAATTTCCATTAAATCAATCAATACAGCAATTCTATCAAACATTTAAACTGCTATTATAAGACGATTGATAAGGCATGTGTAAAGGTGAAAAATTCAGACTGAAAAATTCAACGCCACAACTAGGATTTGAACCACGGATCTTCGGATTCCGTCCAGTTGCTCTAACCAAATGAGCTACCATGGCAACATCTCCGCACATTAAATTCCCCAAATGACTCGCATTTTTTTTCCGGCAAAGCACAAGAGGATCTCAAATGTATCTAATATCGTGAAAGTAGTTTGAGTCCTGGGTATTTATGGTTTAACCAACTATTAGGTCAATCAATGCTAGGAAGATCCTTGGTTCAAATCTCGGCTAAGGCATTGAATTTGTCAGTTTAATTCTACGTTCCCAAACATGTCCTACACTCACGACTTGTGGGAAGGAACAATTAATTAACAAAGTAGGTCAAATTTGCTTAAAACATTCACACTATATAGCGCGAGTCACAACTGCCGTGTCGTATTCCGAACTTGTGGACTGTGGTCTATCAGAGTAAACTATTACAGACGTTTCGGATGCAGCTGCGACATCCACCTTCAGTGGCGCGTTCGTAGGTTCCTTTTCAGGAGCTGGGAGCTGAGAAGTCTCTAAGTCAAGTACTTTCTGCCGTACTCATGGGTGGCGCTCTTGATCTCGTCATAATACACATTCGTTACGGATGGTTATAAATAATCCGTTATCAGTTATAAATAATGATGGATGAAAGTTCCTTATGTGAAAATAATTATTTGCAAATGTAATAGGTATGTAATATTTCATGTAATATTTCATTCACTTGCGTACAATACTTAAATACCTGATTATATCCGTGTAAATATTTATAATTTTAATACGATGTTTGTGGCACCCCAAAGAGAACTTCGTGTTTTCTTAAACTCTCAAAAATGTAAAATAAGTAACGTCAAGGAGTTCCGCATATCTCCACTTGTTTCATGTTACATGTGGATAAAAGGTTCTGTAATATTATATCTAGACGCGGGAGGCGTGTTTTTAAGGTAAGTACCAACAATTTTTTTAAAAAATAACATAACCTTATTTTCCAAATATTTTATTATCATTCATTCCTTACACCATACACTTACTTCTCCACATAGTCACTGCTGCTATTCAGGCACCTGTTGTAACGGGAAAACAGTTTTTGTATGCCTTCGTCAAAGAATGATGCCGTCTATGATGAAAGCTAAGTCTGCACTTCCTGTTTCACGACAGTCCGGATTTGGCACCAAGCGATTTTCATCTGTTTCTTCTCTGAATAAATTCCTTCGTGAAAAACATTTCAACGACGATGATGCTGTAAAACAAGAAGTGCAGACTTGGCTTTCATCATAGGCGGCATCATTCCAAAAATTAGTTTCCCATTACTAAGCGCCTGAATAACGGCCTGTTCCGTTATTTTTTAAAAAAATTCGGTATTTACTTTAAAAACATGCCTCGTGGGTATCCTGAAATTCTGCACATGAGCAATTCTGTCTCTCTCTCTCTCTCTCTCTCTCTCTCTCTCTCTCTCTCTCTCTCTCTCTCTCTTTAAGATATTAGATTGTGGTCCTGAGACCCTAAAGGAAGATGACGGTTTGCGGCTCTAAGTAATGAATAAATGATAATTTCTAAATTATCTCATCATTATTTTCTTATACCAGCTTTTTCTACTTGTATAGCAGTTATACCCATGTATAAAATTAATTTATAACTTTTGTGCACTAATCTTAATAAATTATAGCTATTTATGCATTAAGTATGAAAAATAATGCTTTAGCGGACGAATTAAACATTTCGTCCGCTGGTACGTCGTGCATGCAATAGTTTTTAGTAAAATCTTTCTAAATTATATTAAATTAAATTAAACAAGCCTATGATTGAAAATATGGGTGAAAATTCTGAGGAAATTTTAATCCAAGCTAGAAACGTAAAATCTCAGCAGCAGTATAAGAAAGAATATATTGCCCTTAAAGACTGGTTATTATTAACATAAAAACAATCTTGGCTTACATTTCTTGTTTTATAACCAAGTATTTTGTTTAAAACCTGTTAAAGTTGGATTTTTTTATTACGCCACTAAAGATTTCCATGCGTCTAGGCCGCTAGAGTAACACACTGCTAAAAAAAATAGAGAAACACATGTTTAAACCAAAGTACCAAAATAAATATGATGAATTCAATTTTTGACAGTTTGTAATTATAGATTGAAGAAGTGCGTAAAATTATAATACACATTCTAATACACTTTTATTTCACAGATTGAAAATCCGATCAAATTATTTGACTGATACAGAAAAACTAAGTGGAAATACAAGATTGCATTGTTTACTAATCAATGTTTCCATGGTTATGTCAACACTCAGTACCTAGTGTGTACTCTGTGAGCTGTAATAACTGTATAACACTTACGTGGGATCTTTGCACCAGGCTCCTAACAGAAATTTATGGGATTTTCTCACGTTCTTCAGTGAGTGCACCTACGAGTTCTCGCAGCTTCTGTGGCACAGCAGGCTGCTACGAACAAGTTGTTTTTCCAGTTTATTCCACAGATGTTCAATCGGATCGAGCTCAGGGCTGTATGCACGCCAGTGCATTACCCGAATTGACATCTGTGCAGTATGGCGTTTACATTATCATGCATTAGAAGAAAATGCATGGCCCATTCCATAAGCAAAGGGTGTGACAAGTTGAAGGATGATGTTATTAATATAAACATCAACATCCATGCGCATTAACATTAATAACATTATCATGTGGGACAACAAGCTCTGTCCGAGACTCAATATTAATGCCAGCCCAAACCATAACCGAACGGCCTTCAAACCTGTCATGTTCATTAATAATGGCTGGAGAAAGACGTTCACCAGCACGTCTCCATACACGTATACGACCATCACAACCGTCAAACTGAACCTTGACTCGTCTGTGGAGACAGTAGCCTTTTACTGGCGGAGCTGCCAGTCGAGTTGATTATGAGCAAACCCCAGCCAGCTTCCTTGTGCTGACGTGTCAAACGAGGGCCTTTAAAGGGGATTCTAGATCTCAACCCTGCGTTTCTCAGCCTGTCTTACAGTCTGATCAGAAATCACCACTCGAGTTGAACGTACATCATTTTGTAGATCTCTTGCTGTAGATTTGTGTCTTCGCAAACCTGATAGGAAGGATATATATCGTGTACACTACGTGATCAAAAGTATCCGGACACCTGGCTAAAATGACGTACAAGTTCGTGGCGCCCTCCATCGGTAATGCTGGAAGCCAATATGGTGTTGGCCCACCCTTAGCCTTGATGACAGCGTTCACTCTCGCAGGCATACTTTCAATCAGGTGCTGGAAGGTTTCTTGGAGAATGGCAGCCCATTCTTCACGGAGTGCGGAACTGAGGAGAAGTATCGATGTAGGTCGGTGAGGCCTGGCACGAAGTCGGCGTTCCAAAACATCCCAAAGGTGTTCTATAGGATTCAAGTCAGGACTCTGTGCAGGCCAGTCCATTACAGGGATGTTATTGTCGTGTAACCACTCCGCCACAGCCCGTGCAATATGAACAGGTGCTCGATCGTGTTCAAAGATGCAATCACCATCCCCGAATTGCTCTTCAACAGTGGGAAGCAAGAAGGTGCTTAAAATATCAATGTAAGTCAGCGCTGTGATCATGCCACGCAAAACAACAAAACAACAAGGGGTGCAAGCCCCATCCAGGAAAAACACGACCACACTATAACACCACCACCTCCGAATTTCACTGTTGGCACTACACGCGCTGGCAGATGACGTTCACCGGGCATTCGCCATACCCACACCCTGCCATCGGATCATCACATTGTGTACCGTGATTCTTTACTCCACACAACGTTTGCCACGTTCAATTGTGTAATGCGCACTCACTTTGATTTACACAGATTTTATGCTGTACATGTCCCTTCACGTTTCCACTTCATTATCACATCAGAAACAGTGGACCTATGGATGTTTAGGAGTGTGGAAATCTCGCGTACAGACTTCTGACACAAGTGACACCCAATCACCTGACCACGTTCGAAGTCCGTCAGTTCCACGGAGCGTCCCATTTTGCTGTTTCACGATGTCTAATGACTACTGAGGTCACGGATAATGAGTCCCAGGCAGTAGGTGGCAGCACAATGCACCTAAGATGAAAAACGTATATTTGTGGGGGTGTCCGGATACTTTTGATCACATAGTGTACATCCTTAGCCAGAACCCTCTTGAATCCACCAGTCTCTATATATCGCCTCCAAGCCCTTTGGTGCCAGAAGGGCTGACATGAAGAAACCTGGAGACAAACCGAATGGAATGGCCATCTTCAATCCAGGCAATTGTTTGTGCGATTGATGTTTCATTCAGATGTCTCCATTTCTCTCAGGGAATACAAAATAATAATTTCCTACCACCTGTTTTTAAACAATAATAGTTCAATAAATCAAAGCGCACTCACTTTGATTTACACAGATTTTTCAAATTCCTTAATTTATTCATAGAAAAACCAACAAAATTTTACAATAACGTTTTAGTACTTTTAAACAATACTTCAAAACAAAATTTGACTGTAGAAATTTACATTGTTACACTATTCTATTTTGAGCTTTGATTTAAACATGCGTTCCTCTAATTTTTTTAGTTCTGCAATTTCGGCATGTTGACAGTCCGAGAAGCAGCGGGTTTAGAGAGAGTGCAGTAAAAAAAGTTTTAAAGTAATTTTATAATAACTTTTAAGACATTTTTCGGAAATTAAAATCCGGGACCTTGACGCTCGCAACCAGCAGCAGCCTAAAAATTATCCTTATTTCTTCTTTCACGGCTGTTTATTTCAAGAACATTCTTGCCTGAGATAGAATATTTTATTTTCAAGTCATTTTTAGATAAGAGAAAGTTAGTATGCTGAAGAAGTGGACAGTTCTATTGTAACCTCAAATTGATAAGGAATAAAGTGATACTAGCTACATTTTATCGTTTTTAAAAAACTTAACGTTGTAGAGGAACATTTCTGAAAGCGATAAAAATGTATGAACTTTTTTATTTTACCTCACGAAAATATTTATCTCAAGGCCACAGAACATCTACTGAAATAAATTAAAAACTTGTTATCTCTTTCTTAACTTAATTTCATTGTACATTCGCCAAGTAAGAGCGCCGTAAACTGCCTATAAGCCCAAGTTTAAAAAAAGCAAAAGCAAATAATCAGTTTTACTGAATATACAATGTACCGTATAGAACACGACATCCAAGTCCTCAAGCAAGCATTTTCTTGCTCGGAAGCACTCGACACTCCGGTGCCATTAAAATTATCTTTGAAATTCAAGTGGATGAGAAGCCGTGTACGCCTCATTTTGTTTCTTTGTATGCTTATCCTTCCGGAACATGCAAACTTTCATGTTAAAGTTGTCTGTGTCATTCTGAAATTAGCATGCAATTTGCTAATTAGCAATAGTAAATCCATCTATCGTAGCACACTCCGGGTAAATACAAGTAAGAATATATTTCAAGCTTTCGTTTTTAAGTCAACTAATCTTCATTAATGACAGAGTAACCATGAGCAAAGCAAAGAAAGAGACAGTGATACGCAAGGATATCAAACAGTAAGCTTAAGTAAAAATCTGGCTTATTGAACAAACAATTTTTATTGTTGCTGTATTATTTCTTGAGTAATTTCATAGATTTAGCACAATAAATGATTTCCCACACATTCTACGACCATTTTCTTGTAATAAATTCGCCTGTTCATTTAAAAATTTACAATAAAATTCCCGTTTTGAAAATCAAAAGGGATAATATATCAGTATTGTGACTGTCCAATTTTCACTGTCCATTGAGTTTTTACTGTCACTTTACTAATGTGATATAGTTCAATTTTCTTCGTGAGGTGCTGCGTAATAAAATACGCGCGAAGTAACCTTTTCTCCGGATGATTTACTTGCTGGTAATCGAACACAATACGTCTCTAATCTCTGGCGGAAGCGGGCATTCACTGTATACCTCTATTGTCGTCACAAACTCACTTGTAGAACCAAACTCCATGTCGCTTTAGAAACGCACTCACCAACTCACACTAATTTCCTAACTTACGCGCAGAGACTTTAGCTTCTATAGCTGCTGGAATTTTCCAAAGAACATTCTAGAATGTTCTGAAGGTGGGCAGAAGGAAAACTTCCAGAAGATTCTGGTTATCTATCGATAGCGCCTCTGGTGATTACGCTAAGTGGGCAAGTAATAAAACTGTAAGAACAGTGTTAGATTAGGTTACATTATAAGTAACAAAGTAAATTGTGGGCTTTTTTCCATACTGGCGCTTCAAACTCCGTAGGGATTTAATCCTCGGCATGTCCTAATATTTAAGGTATAGTGCTACAGAGGTCCAATAGACTATTATTAGGTTTTGTATGGCATGCATGTTTATTTTGGTTCAAACTGCTAAACGTCATGTGTCGTTTGAAAAATCATTATTAATAAATAACGAACCAAAGAATATCCATGGAAACGTATGCGAAGTGTACAAAGAATGAAAGCAACACGATTGCCTAAAGCAGTTTATAATATAAGCCTAAAGGAAAAAGGTAGTTAGGATACAATAAAAAGATGGAAGAAAATGTGAGTTGCCTTGTCTAATGACAAACGAGAGAAGGATGTCTCTAAGTACATGGTTCTTCTATAAGTTGCAATTTCAAAGTACAATTTAAGACAGAATTTTTTTTTATGTAGGTTGTGCTGAAGATGTTTTCTGCTGTGAATGTCCATTGTATGTTTGTAGTTTTGAGACATATATTTCTGACGACAGAAGACAACTCACATTAAAGAAACTAGTATTTCTTACACAACCAAATAACTTCGGACTCATTATCAGGCCAGTAAAACAAACCAAATAAATAATTATTAGTTTTAAAATGCTTGTTTATGTCGAAGTCCTACTCTTATACACACGTTTCAGCGTTGATGGACTGAAAAGAAGCACTTCCAGGTGTAGTTTTAGCGCAATGAAAAGAAATGTCGGAGACAAGAGCCACCGTAGTTAAGCTGCTACGCCGCTTCCCCCTAAATGCTAGAGATCTTCCCTGTGGTAGAGGGAGCAATGCGTACTCTCTCGCTCTCTCTCCCTTGTGGCAGGGGATTAAGGATAAGGGTAGGAGTCGACATGAAATAAAGGTATCGGATACTAGAGTAGCGCGTTAGCACCTCCGTTAGTAAATATTAGTGCTAGCTGCCGGTGCGTAACCGGGAGCGATAGGGTGGACCGCGCACAAGTCCGTGGCTGCCACCCGGGGGTTTCCTTAAACGCCCGGATGAGGATGTAGCCTTCATATAGTTATTTGTGGCTGTCCTGTAGTTGCGGCAGTTTTTGAAGAATGGAGGTTTCAGATTCCAGGTGCTGCTCTCGAAGCCCAGCGACCGAGGCCTCGAGGGCACTCAGCGCGTGGGTTGGTCGTCGCAGTGGCTGTCAGTAGGATCGTCCGGTTCCATGAGGTGGCGCTCGATGCGCATCAGCTTGGGTTGACACCCCCGAGTGATCGCCATCCTGTATGGTCTGGTGGAGTTGTAGAAACTGTGAGGCCAATGTTGAGAGGTGCCGTATGGTGCTAGGATGTTTGGCCTCCATAGCCGCAAGACGGTCATTAGTTATTCGTTGCAACGTCTCGAGACGAAGGTCGAGATCCCGTAGGGTTTGCTGGATGCTTCAACGGTGTCCTGGAGGTCTGCTGTTATGGTGGCACGAGAAGGCTGTTGGTGGTGCGATGTAGTTGGTTCTGGTGTGCTCTATTGTGGCTGCTGGTGGTGCTGGTGGTGCTGGTTGTGTGTATGGCGGAGCTAGAGGCTTGACAGCGGTGTTGTGGTGCCCTTAGGTAGTGGTGGCAAAAAGTCTAGCGTGTGAATTGGTCACCACTACCATACGTAGCGCAGTAGCGGCGACAAATTGCCAGGTTGTGCCCGGTGTAGGTGGATATGAATGAGGACAAGCCACAGTAGTGACACCATGGTTTCGCCATGCAAGTCGCCGCTAGGTGACCAAATTGGCAGCAAGGCACATGTCGATCAGTGTGGCTTGGTTCAATGCGGTGTGAGAGCTGCGGTGTAGTGTGCCCTGTCAAGAAATGTAGGTGCAACAGTGGCGTCAACCCTCTGCCAGAGAAGATCCTGGAGACGCGGATCAGCGATGGCCAGAGCCGCTGAGTGGCCTCCAGTACAATCCGCTGCGGCAACAGGGGGTGGAGTCCACACATCACAGCGCTAAAAGTGCCATAGCGGCCAGCGGAATCGTCCGATGGCGAGGCAGCGACCCGGTCATAGGACATCGGAACTGCGGCGGCTGGTGGAGAGTGCGGTCTCGCGAGGGTGAAATGATGACCGGCGTGATCAACCCCAATGGCGGTGGTGTGATGCCGACTGCGGTGGCAGCCGGGGCAGGAGCGGTGTCATCAGCTGCTAGTGCTGCTGTGGCCACTGGTACGGTTCCGGCGGCGGAGTGCAGTCCGCAGTTGCGGTGGTCGACTGCGGCGAGGCGATGTCTCTTCTTCTTTCCTAGGATGTTCATACTTTGGAGTCCGGTGAGCGTATGAGTCTCTCCCCCTCTAGCGGCATGCGTTATTATACCGAGTGTGCAGACCAGACATAGTGTGTTACAGAGTGGTATGCTAATAGCTATGGTTCGCCTATCATCCTGCCGATAACCAGACAAAACAGTGATTTGCTATGATTACGATCAAATGAATGAAAATAAACATTTAAAAATTTGTCATTCAGTTTCTCTATGCACTTTTTCCCAATTGCTGTACTCATGTGATTTTAAAAAGTGTTATATTGATGTTAAACGAAGATCTGAAGTAATCGAAATTCCTTGAGTGATAAAACGCTCGAGTAATATGCACGTTTTATTATAAATACTAACGAATGGATTCCAAGGTGTTAAATAGCAAACTGCTCAGTATTTGTACTTTTCAAAAGGGACCTTAGAGAAACATTTTCAGACTGAGAACCTGCAATCAAGGTTTATCGTAAATTTTACAGCGAGGTGGTTCTGCGGTAACTGTGCGACTGATATTCGGGAGGTTTCGAATTCAAACCTCCGGGCCGACCAATCTGACCAAAGGTTTTTTCGCGCTTTTCCTTGGTCGCTAGGCGAATGCTGGGTTGGATAATTTGATCCGCGAGTTTTTCTATATCCCTTCGATCACTACACTTCATTTCCTCCTTCTTCACCGCCATATCATGCATTGGGACGATCGCCCATCTTAGATATGTTATGATCCAAAAGATTGTTTGCTCCTTGACAGACTACTGGCTCAAGGCATTGGCTTTTAAGTCCTTGGGGTGTAAGTCCTACAAAGAGGAGGATAATCCGTTACAGAAGAAGAGGCTTAAAGTACAAGAATATGTTTCAGACTAATAACAGACATGATGATCGCAAAAATAGATTTGAAGCTTTGTTTGTAAAAGATACATTCCTATCACCACATCAACATAGTGGCGTGCAATTCTGTAATTAACGATAATTGTGAAAATACAGTCTTTGCTATTAATAATGCTACTATTAATAATTAAAATTCTATTAGTTGATAGCCATAATTATAATACCTAGATGACAACCATATTTATCTTTAGTATGGTTTCAAAAGTGCCAAATGTTAATTCTTGCAACAGTCCCAGCTTCAACATTTACTAGCCTCAAATTACAAGGACTGTTTATATGTAATGAAAATGTTTTCTTCTTGCTAATACACTTAGTTTACCTTTTATCAGGTCTAAGCTACCGGGTTTAATGGCATTAAATATTTGAGGATTTTATACAACTTTTGTTTTAATAATTGCTCGTACAAGTTATGAATTGTAGAATTTTAGGTAATGTGTTTTGAGGCTGAGGTGATTACCCATTTCTATTTTTGAACTTTTTGAAATATAGGGGGGAAGCTAAACGATTACTCGAGTTCACAAAACATACATTTCAAGAAGCTTTTTGAACTATGTTGTTATATTCTGCCATACAGCATCAATGTTTTTTTAAATAAAGCAACTATGAATTTGCATTTTAAAAGAAAAGCTCTAAAGTTCGTGAAGCTAAGAGAATTCCATTCTACAAGGAGGAGAAGTAAGTCTTTTGATACACCTTGGTGACAATGAATCTCTCTGCTTGGCGAAACGATGTCCTGTTGAATTTGGAGTGCGAATTGCAAAACAGCCTACTCTCAATGTCCACATCTGGCGGAGGTGAAAGGTTTAATCAGGTAACTTAAAACAGTAATGGAGTGCTCGGCTAATGAACCTTGCTCGCATAGGGCAGATCCACCATCTCACCCTCAAGCCTTCATCGCTTTTATAAAGTATAGGTAACAGATGCCTCCCAAATGCCATTACTGCTTGCTATCTTTTCATAGCATTAACTTCAAGTAGTAATGACATGTTATCATCTAAAGAGTGGAATTTCATCTATACCCAGCTGCGGTAGGTGAGCAATATTTTCCTTTAACGGGTACACAGCAAATTTTCTACCACAAAGTGACCATCTGCGACCAACGAATCGCAAATCTTCTCTGCTGCACTTTATTTCCACAAATGAACAAGTTTAGGTACTTTAATTTGTTTAAAGGAATGGTCGACAAGCGTGCTTTCAGTAACGCTTTGCCCGTTCCTGGGCATTTCAACACCGGAATGAAATCTTAGAGAGAGAGAGGGGGGGTAAAAAGGCGATTGCTATTAGGTAGTATATCTGCGCAAGTTGATAACGAAATAATGTGTCACATTCACCTGTCTTTCGCTATTCTCCATCACTTATTAGTGGGTGCACAAATTATTCTTACGAAAGTTTAATTTTCCTATCTACTGCATTTTAATCGATATAAACCTTTCCGGAAATAGCTGCATTACATATTTCGTTATAGATACAAAGGGAATAGCCATAGTCAGGTGTTTAAAAACTGGACGCTATTCGCTGGCCTTTAAATTCCATACTCCTTCCATGACATCGCACGAAACAGCTGAAAACTGACGGGACTCTGAAAGGATGACTTTAGTATTGAACAACTCGAACCATTAATAACGATATCTCCGAGATGGCTGATGTCACAAAAAGGTTAAATAAATTGTAGTTTTAAACACATCTACATTTTTTATCTGGCAAGTTTTCGTCTATCGCTTAACGTTGACCAGTTATGCAAGATTATATAAATCTCCTTCTGAATGAAGAGGACTTCACAAGCTATTCCCAGAAATTTAAAGATATACATTTTATCTGTCATGTAATTACCTTTAATGTATTGTATTGCAATCAAAATCACTAGAGACGTTTTTCAGAAAATCAAAAAATTCGAAAAATTTTCCACGTAAACGATAGCTTGGAGTGGAGGAATTTTCTTGAAAATCATCGTGTGGCATCTTTGGAAGATACTGAATCCAAATACCAAGCTTGTATTTATCCGACTTTTCAGTTTTGAGTTATGCTGTTCACAGAGACACGCACAGACTTTTTTTCAAAGAATTCTTTTTTTATCAGAGGGCCTCTAAACATGTATTTTCGGTGAAATCTAGGTATAAAATTTTTGGGTGAAATGCAACACCTTGTCCACCTACTATGTACGTGGTAGAGAAGGGAAAAATGCATAATGAACTTTCTTAAGCAAGCTAATGTGCTGAGAGAATGAATTGAGAATTAAGAATTAATTGAGTAAAGCCGATTTAACCTATTTAATACAAAAATTTTATTAGTGATAGTATGCGACAAACACTGTTATAATTATTTAGTTTGATTTCTGTTACACCTCAAAATACCTTTTGTCACCTATTCTTCTGAATAATAATAATAATAATAATAATAATAATAATAATAATAATAATAATAATAATAATAATAATATAGGCTATGTATTTAGCCTCTGTATGCCCTTCAATTCAGTGAAAACATATCATCGAATCAGTGACATTTTAGGTGAGCGTTTTAAGTGCCTCAACTTGATAATTAATCAGTTCTTATGTTGTGAACAAATTATTCGTTACTACAGACCAGATTTACTTCAGGTGTACAGTAGGCAGATACTCTCCAAGGGAGAAACTAGTTTTCATTTTTTTCAGTGCTTGTCAATCACTTCTCGTGCTTGATAAAAAAAGAAAAAGATGTGTTAATTCACAAGTCTTTCTCTCCCATTATCGTTTATTTTTATATAACTTCTACAGACCTTTCTTATGAAAGCTTATTTTTCTGTCTAATTCCATTTAATCTAGACAATTCTTTGCAGAAATAGTTTCACTACATATTTCGTTGAAGGTATAAGGGGTACAGAGGAAATCGGATCGATAGTCAGATGTTTAAACACCGGGTAGCTATATGCTGCCTTAGAAATTCCATACTCTTGCTATAACAGCAACAGAACTTAAAAATGATAAAGGTATGGAAAATGCAAAAACCAATAACAACGGATATCTCGGAAATGGTAAAACATTACTTTAATAAAATGTGTGTTTTATAGAGATCTACAATACTTGACTATCTCTTAAATTTACCAGTTATACAAAATTATATAAAATACCAGTCGAATGACAGAAAATTCAATATATATATATATACTTTACTTGTTACTAAATATCTTAAAATAAGATATTTTTATCAAAATCGTTAGAGCCATTCATTTCCAAAAAACCTTCCATGCAAAGGGGAGTTTGAGGTGGGCAATTTTCTTGAAAATTTTCGTGGAAAATGCTGAACCTAAGTTTGGTATTTATTGGACGTTTTGTTTATAAGTTATGCTGTTTACAGAAATACACTCCATACACGGACCTTTTTCTCAAAAATACTGTTTCTGATTCACGGTACCTCAATGTATGTATTTCCGATGAAATTTCACTACCTACTGGGTAGCGGAACTGCTGCAACGTAAACAAAGAATTACCTTAGTCAACGTGAGTGAAGCTGACTTTGCACACATTCAGAAAAGGTGTACATGAAAGGAGTCACAGCATATGTACAATTACGTCATTTATTTGTGGCGCGTTCCAAACGATAGTCCAAACTTCAGATGTAGCAATTCACATAACGATTATTATTACACGGTGTTAAAATGGAGCACACTTTCCGCGTTGGCTGTACACGCAAAGTTAAATCCCTTTCCTTCCTACTCTGACGTAAGCAGAGCCAATTAAGAAAACTTTTCACATTCCTACCGCTTCTATGTTTTTCTGCCCATCCCCGTGCTCTCCCTCCGTCGCTACGCTGGTGCTGCCAGTGATGTACATATATACGTGGACAAACTACTCATTGATTAAATGCCGCTCGACGCGCAATACAAATATCACCGAGCCAATTGCGATAATAAGGTAGTAGTCTGCATTATTCGGGGCATGCTAATGAAAGGAGCATTGTTCTCAGCTCCCAAACACAATGGCATATCGATGAAATGTAGAGAGACCCGTACACGAAAACGCTAGATAAAGTATCTATATTGGTGTAAAATTATTAAGTTGTTGCACAAAAACTTAGTGCACGGCACATTTACCCTACATGCATATTTAAGACCAAGTTATAGGAGACAGAAAGAAACTGCCTCTGACTAACTGATTAAATTAGATCTAATTTCGCACACTTAAGCCAGGAAATTGCCTATGTTTTGCCAGTTCCTCTGGTAAGAAGTAGATCCTAACATTATAGCTACACTTAAGAATTTTTGTGTGAATTCAATTTATCGCTGGTTCTCCCACTGTGCACATCCCGCCAAAATATGTACTCAGCCTTAATCCTCACCAGAGGCTGGTCAGATTCATCTGACAGAATTGTCAGTCATTTTCTGTGCCACCCAGCCAAGCAGTCTAAACCAAGCCATTCCCGAACTTTCCCTTCTTCCTAAGTATACTTGCATTTTTACCCCAATACTTCTTCTTTTTTAAGAGATTAACCCCCTCTTTGTAAGACTTACACCCCCAATGCCTTGGGTCAGGAGCCTGTCGAGGAGCAAGCAAACTTTGGATCATGGCATATCCAGTGTGGATGATCAGCCCAATACCTGGTATGAAAGTAGTGTAGTGATGAAAGGAATAATAGGAAAATTTGCGGATCAAATTATCCAACCCAGCATTCGCATAGCAACCGAATAAAACCGCAAAAAAGACTTCGATCAGATTGGTCGACCCGGATGTTTGAACTGGGACCTCCCGAATGCGGACCACGGACGTTACCGCCTGCTCGGTTACTCCGATTCAATTTTATTTACTTCCTAGCTTAGAGAAGGCTTAACTATAAAACCCCATTCAACTTCCTACCGGCTGATGTCTGTGTCTTCTTTTGACACCTTTTCATTTGTTTTTGCCGTTTATTTAACCTCTTTGCCATACTCACTCCATGCCTATTCTCCTCAAACATTTTTCCAAATGCGCTGCCCAAAGCTTAGGAGATAGGTTTCTTTTCACTGGTATTTGTAACATTCAGAGCGACACGAAACTAAGCGTAAACATAACGATTTATATACTGGTCGGCTACGATATGAGTGCGTGCAGTGGGAAGACGAACTAAACAGTTACGGAACAATTGGGGGCATCGGAAGGACAGTCAGGTAGTTCCAAGTTGCATTTACTGGCGAGGCTGAGGCCTGCAAATGTAGTGCAACTGTACATTCCTTCTATCGCCTTGCTCCTTACTACCCTCTGGTCCCAAGCTTGATTATATTCACATTGTCAACAAAAACAGTGGCGCCCACCTCCATGCGCACTCATATCGTGGGACTAGTATGTTGAAAGAGAGGAAACTCGATAAAACGTTGAAACATTTTATGAGCCCTATGTTTGTAGCTTTCATAGATTTTAGATTAATAGAAAAACACTTTAATGCCAGGAACGTTTGGCAACACACAGTTTCCCTTCAAGATAGGGTGAAACAAATCCCACTCGAGGAGGATTACAGTTGTCTCGATGGCGATCCTCAAAGTGTTACTCCATTACGGGAGCGATATTAACTGTATCTGATATTTAATTACCAATGCGATATTTTCATATATTTTCAGTGAAATCATTAATGTTTAATGAAAGTAACAAAGAGAAATGCATTTTTTAAACTTTGAATCTAAGAACGAAAGAAAATTAAATGTTTTAACTTGAGTGGAAAAAGACTACCAAAAGCAGGAAGATATTCTTTCACCGACTGAATACTAAACAGTGCTGGAATAACATGGCATCGTCAAGATACTAAATAAAGATTGGGAAGCAAAGCATCTCAAGTCCAGCGCACCAAAAGCCTTACGATCTAAGATGCCCTTCAAACTGCTCAGCGAGTAAGTCTAAGAAAAAGGTATTGCTGTCAGTATCGGACACTTATAATGGAAGTCCTGTAGAGGTAAGGAAATCCAGAAACTGCAGCAGGGAGAAAAGCAGCCACCTTGGAAAAGAAGTACCTGGTGAGCAAGGAAAAGCAAAAGAATGTCTTAAAACTTATAAGGAATTTTAACGTACCAGGAAGAGCAGAAGAGATATGTAAGGAAATTGTTGAAAATGATCAATAGATTTTCAGTTTAGTATTGTTGTAGCCAGTATTTTGTTTTGTATTTCAATAACGTTTGTTGCTATTTTGCACTTCTGCTTATCAAACATTTATGGAAAAGTATGGTACTAAAGTGTTATACTGTAGTGTATTATTGTATTTTTATGCAAAATGAACAATAAAGTAGCCTTTTTTGTAATTAATGTTAAAAAGATAAGAAACAGAAAATATCACTTTGAATGTGTATATTAACAAAAATGTTTTACTTTCATCTCTGCTTTTATCCGTTTTTGAAAAAAAAAAACGAGGAAACTTTGTCACTCTACTCACATAAAGAATTAAAATTTTAGAAAAATCGAACAAATTCAGAATCACACCTATATATGCATGTAAATGCTAAATTATCTCGTTTATGTAATTAATATTTCGGTATGATATTTAAAAAATGCATTTCCTAAAAAAAATTTACTTTTTTGTGTTTATCGACTTTTGAAAAAACAACGTTCCTCTGCTGACCATTCCATAACCGCTGTACAAGTCCAAAGGAAACAAAAGAATAAGGTAATATTGCTGATTATAGGAAGGTACTCGGGTGATATAATTCGCAACTTCCTAAGTTCTAAGACCTTAAGGGGGGAAAACAAAACAAACAAAATGAGTAATTTCGTGCGGACTATGAGTACGCATACGACCACTGCAGAGTTAAGATGTTTTATCAGATTTTCTCTATACCTCTCAATGCTAAAGGATTGGTGAGGAGTGTTGGAGAGTTCGCAAGCCAACCACTAAGGGATTCTGAAATAAACGAGGGTACTGTATTTTAAACTAGGGTTTCTGAGTCAGAGTAGTTCGATAAAAAAATTCTGATGTGTTACACTCACATGACTTTCTCTACTCTTGTACAAACTATTTTCACAAACACTTATTCTCCATATGCTTCATGTTAATCGAGATATCGAGATGTCAATCTTACTGCTATGTTTCTTGTAGGTGCAAGGGAAATTGGTATGCTTTAAGCGATAGTCAAATATTTTAAGAGCTGGTTGCTATGTGGAGTATTCCATTCTCTTTGCATTATCAGGACAAAAAAAATGAATAACGAATTCCCATTTGAGAAAAAGTATTGGAAAATTTAAGGGAATAACAAGGAATATCTTGAAAATGGTTCACTCAACAAAAAAATGTATATGACATAAATTGTGTATTTTAACGCGATCTACATTTTTTGTGTAGTAAAATTTTGTCTGTCTCTTATGGTTTACCAGTTATGCAAAAGTCGTTCACAATGAAGAATACTTTTGGAGACATTCCAGAGAATTCAAGATATACAATTCATTTGCCTTAAAGATGTCTTAAAATTATGGTATTTTATTCAAAATTGTTAAAGCCATTTTTGAGAAAATTAAAATTTTCGAAAAATGTTCCATGTAAAGGTTAATCTGGAGGGGGTGGGTTTTCTTGAAAACCTTCGTGTCGCATCTGTGGAAGATACTGAACCTAAATACCAAGTTTGGTGTTTATCCGATTGTTCGTTTCTGAGTTCTGCTGTTCACAGACAGACAGACGCACACAGACACACACAAGACATGTTTCCAAAAATGCTTTATAAGTATTCAGTGCACCTCAAAACATGTATTTCCTGTGAAAACTAGGTATCGAATTTTTGGGTGGAATGCAATACTTCCCCTACTTACTCTACGAAATTCAATTTTATTTATGGACGCTCTTTAACTACTATGGTCCTTAGCGTCCTATTCTATATTGGGCGTGAAAGACCGGTAATTTTGCTCAGACGTCTCTTTATCAGGCTTGAGGTTCCTTTACGTACCGTAAATCTACGACACGGGACCACCGGCCATTACTTCTCTTCCGAAGGAAGCCATGCTAAGGATTTTTACGCCCGAAAAAAATCCATCGTCCTCCGCCGGGTTTGAACCCGCGACCTTGGGAACTAGAGTAGTTCAGTGATA
This sequence comes from Deroplatys truncata, assembly GCA_030765065.1. Lineage (NCBI taxonomy): Eukaryota > Metazoa > Arthropoda > Insecta > Mantodea > Mantidae > Deroplatys > Deroplatys truncata. The sequence goes on along the minus strand of CM060978.1, from coordinate 209,091,788 downwards.
GTGGTAGTAGTAGTAGTAGTAGTAGTAGTAGTAGTAGTAGTAGTAGTAGTAGGAGTGGCAGTGGTGGTGGTGGTGGTGGTGGTAGTAGTAGTAATAGTGGTGGTAGTAGTAGTAGTAGTAGTAGTAGTAGTAGTAATAGTAGTAGTAGTAGGAGTGGCAGTGGTGGTGGTGGTGGTAGTAGTAGTAGTAATAGTGGTGGTAGTAGTAGTAATAGTGGTGGTAGTAGTAGTAGTAGTAGTAATAGTGGTGGTAGTAGTAGTAGTAGTAGTAGTAGTAGTGGTAGTAGTAGTAGGAGTGGTGGTGGTGGTAGTAGTAGTAGTAGTAGTAGTAGTAGTAGGAGTAGGAGTGGCAATGGTGGTGGTGGTAGTAGTAGTAGTAGTAGTAGTAGTAGTAGTAGTAGTAGGAGTGGCAGTGGTGGTGGTGGTGGTGGTGGTAGTAGTAGTAGTAGTAGTAGTAGTAGTAGTAGTAGTAGTAGTAGTAGTAGTAGTAGTAGTAGTAGTAGTAGTAGTAGTAGTAGTAATAGTGGTGGTAGTAGTAGCAATGGTCTTCCTCGTTGCGTGTAGTGTGTTGCTGCTTCAGTGCGAGGGGACGTGAATTCGACTTCAGGTATCGGCTCGGAGGCCTGGTACCAGCTTACTCAGCCTCGTGAGGTCCTTGCAGCCAATTGGGGAGCTACTTGATGGAAAAATAGTGGGTTCAGTCTCAGAAACCGCGCCAAAACGACGGGAGAAAGTGGTGACAACATGTTGCCCCATTGCTCTTTTCTGCTTATGGTATCCCACGTGTCTAGTGCGAGGTTACAGCGGGGCCTGTGAGGCTGGAGTTAGGTTTTAATTGAGGAATAATTGATGTGACATATAAAACTCAAAAGTATAATTCTACGTAAGAGATAACTCCCTTTATAATGTTTCTATCGCTTCTCTGTGGTAAGCAGAAGAAGTACTCCACTCAAAAACATAGAGATGTCTAAACATATTTTGAGGTCCCCTGGGCACTCACTCCAAAAACGGCGCTTTTAAAAACATATCTAACTGTGTATTTGTAAACAGAAGAACCAAAGCACCAAGACACAAAGTGAATATTTTCGTGGACCATACAGCACTTTTTGTATAGAAAGTGTTGTGTCTTGTTTTCTCAAAATAGTTTAAACAATAATTTATCACTGAATTACAGCATATTTGAGATAGCCATGAAACTATTATATCTTAAATTAGGCGCAAATCACTTTTCGTTTTATTGAATTTTCTGGAAATACTGTGGAAATAATGCAAAAAAATGTAGAGATCACTAAAATATACAATTTATGTAGGTAACCCTTTTGTGGGATTAGCGATTTTCCTGTTTTAAGTATTTCCAAGTTGAAGTTTGCATTGAGGGGAACGGTGAGGTTTTTCTTTTTCTTTGCATATGATCATTATTAACAAAGGTAGACTCCTAATATAAATAAATGAATGTTGTTTATGCATCTTGCGTGTAACAAAGCCTGATTGCCTATATTTAGGGAAATGATTAAGGTAAAATGGATAACATATTCACTCTTTATATGGAGGGTATAATATTTAGGGGAATTGGTCGAGTGGTCAGCATTCTAGCTTCTCAATCCAGAGGACTCGGGTTCGCTTTACGGCTGAGGCGGGGGAATTTCTTTAATTAGTATCATTGCCTACCCTCCGTAGGATCTGTAAGTATGAATTTGTGTTTCTTACCTAATGAAAATGAACAAAATAAAAGTTCATTACCTACAGTTAACGAGAATATTTGTTTCTAAAATCAATGCCCCCAAATTTAGCATAGAAGTTATAGAGGTCTGTATAAGTAAATCAATATAAAATTCAGGAGGTAAAGAAAGGCACGCATCTGTTGCACGTAATTTTTAAAACTTCACAGTGAAATAACAGACTCTCATTTTATTCATGCATAATGTGAGTCAACTCATGGAAGTTTAGTACTTACTTCAGGATGGAGTAACATCATTTAGGTCAGGTTTATTCAAAAGAAATTGAGAAAACACACCATAAAGTAGCAGTAAACTGGCCTTGCTTCATATTTTTACATATCATTAATTTGATTAAAGTCAATGGGGAAAATGATATCTTTAGTAACCCGATACGTTATCAAATAACAGCATCGTGTTGCCAATCCTGTGAAACTATCCAAAACAATCTAATGTTGTATAAGGCTGTATCAAACAATGTGCAGAGTAACAGGTGAAAGAGCACCCAATATTAACTACATGCAATAGATCTTGAGGCAGTATTTTAACACTCAAATAATAACAGCCTGGTTATATAATATATAAATTCAATAACAGCCCGCCTTAATGCAATATATGTATACTATAATATATAAAAAGTGTATATTACAGTCATTGTATAATGTTTATATTATTATATACATGTTTAATAATGTTATGTGAATGTATATTATGTAATTTAACAATGCAGGAGCTGTGAGAATAGAAGCCGAAAGTTGCTAACAATGAGGTAATAATGAGGTCATCTTGAGGCAATAATGAACTAGAAAGTTTAATAATACTACTAGTAATTCTTGGAACAATAATGTAATATTTAAAACAGTTTATAAATAGACAACCAACAACTAGAAAAACCTTAAGTTAAATAAAAGTAATCTATTGGAGTAGGAATAGTCAATCAGAGAATTGAAATAGAGAAATTTACAAATTTAAGCGGTAAACGCCAGATGCTAGAAGGCAACGTTCTTGAGCAGTTCGCTCGGTACATATTCAGTGTGAGACATATAAAATTCATTACGGTGTGAATAATATAAAGTTTACGTGTTAAAAAGTACAATTAACAAAACTCTCACAGCTCTACAGTAGGATATATCTGTGAAGCGTTATTTAATCGTGTGAAAGATTAATAAAACGAAGTTAAATACCATTATAAATTGTGTAAGCCTTCATTCTTTAGCCGTAATACTTTAATAAACATTAAAATACAAAGTTGATTTTTTAAACGTTGGGGCGAAGGCCACCGGAAAGTATACGTGGAGCGAAGGCCACCGGAAAGTTTGTATCGTACGTGGTTGCAACTACTTCAAGTTTTTACTCCCCAACAGTGAAACTACAATACAATTTCTTCAATTTAGAAAACGAGACATCAGAAAGAATTAGAAATGAAAAAGAAAGGATATATAGCGGTGTTCAGTGAAAGCACAAAGAAAAACAAATCAATTTATAAAGCTAAACAAAGAAGTAAGAAAGACAAAAAAACATATAACAAAAATAAAGACGATAATACCAAAGAAAAGACAGAAATTAACAAAGCTGTACGCCGTCAATAACAAAACTTTTGTTGCTCAAAGTGCACTTTAGCATTACGAACATCTAGTGACCTCCTTTTGAAAGACAATAATTACTACAATTCAAACTTGGAAGGAAATAAAATACGAAAACGCCTGAATTCTTTTCTCTTCTGTTACTCGCCAGCTACTAAAGCTTCCGGCATTTCGCGTGTGGTCACGTGATCCGGCACAGGTTATAAAGTTAGAGCAGAAAAAATTACCCTTGGCATCGTAAATATGTCTTGTTACACGAAAATGTGGTGCAGAAAGTTGAAGAAATAAAGGAACTAAATTGAAACGAAGGGAATTAGCAAGGTCGCCAAAATGTACACAAGCTTTTATAAGAAAGAAGTTTGACGTTCAATGATCACAAATGCCGCAGCTAAAATATCTAGATCCATTAATAACTAAAAATCTTCGCTACAGACGTGACTTCATAGGATCATGCAAAAATACTGATAAAGTAAACGCAAAAAGCACCAAGACTGGGTTTACTGAAAAAAAAAACAAAAAAAAACAAATCGGGCTTGTGAATTCGAGATAATGTGCTTCACCGGAGCAAGTGGGCAGTTTTAGATCTCGTGGACATACTAAATAGTAACACAAGTTGTCAAGAAGTGTTATAAAAGACTGCAATGACAAAGGAAGCTTTTAATGGAAAAACCAACATCGTCTGTTGATTCTTGAAGAAAGAACTAAGGAAGAGATTGGTGAAAAGTTTAATGGGAATAAGCAACTGAGCATTGCAGAATAGTATATTATGCCACGAGACTACAATGATAGGAATTTAGACGCGAGAATGTTTATAAAACGAGCGCTGGCGAGTTTCATAATTTTCATACGAGCACGTGATCATATGAAGTTTCATAAAGTCAAGTTGCATACGACTGTTTTTGGTCGACCACACTATAATTTCAAAACCTTGAGTTATTAAAAATGATCTTACTTTGTTAGTTCGGTGTAATTAAATGCTGATCGGATGGCAGTACTGATGGGAGGACCTTGAGCGTGTTTGCAAGCAATGCAACAGATGGCAGCGCTGTTGAGTCCACGCCATATTTATTGATTTCTTTGCAGGTAACGTAAAAGCAGCACATATTGAAGCAAAGGAAATAACGTAATCTGGAATATTAAAATTACAATGAATAGAACTTATTTTATTTTAGATACTCATATTTCATTGTTTATCTGGGATGGATCCCAGTGGACTGCTGCTTTGAAGGTGTTAAAAGGCATGGCGAGCTGCGCGCGCCGCCGAGTAACATCAAAATGAGTCGCTGAAGTACTATGGGTGTCATAACAGTTCAGTTACGTAACATGTAATCCGCATATTGCAGTGTGGTCGACCAAAAACGTTTACATTTCAATGTGTTAAAAATAGAGATATGAAGAATGGAATGCATAGTCAAAAAAGTTGTTCAAGGAAAAACGATACCAAAACTGATCAGCAAAAGGAAAAAGTAATTAACTGAGCTAGTGGATGACAACAGAATGTGTTTAATATACGCACTGAAACGGGAAAAAGACTAACTGCAGAAGACACCAGATGATAGCTAATCTTAAAGAATATTGTACTTAAAATTCATTACTTTTGGCAAAACGTAGTCATTATAACATAGTAGTACTGCCTCTTTAGCCACCACTGCCAACAAGAGCAGGTTTACGAGAAAATTCTTCATACAACCTCGAATATACCCTGAACTGCTTGAGTGCCTACATCAAAGATTCTGAACACTTCGACTGTAAGTATATTACATACTGTTTTTATTTCTAAATAGTGAACACTGGAAAAATATCTATACACACCAACCTTTCTATTAATTCCTTCATTTCTGAAACCCTATACCCATTTCAGGTAGATTAAATTATACTAGTACTCCTCTAAAAAGGTTGAAAGCTTTGTCTTTTTGATTTGGGCACACTATTACAAAACAATGTGCTCATAAAGACTATTTCGGTAATGCTTTCCGTCTTGCAGCACATGAATTATTTTCGGTTAACTAAACAGTATACATTAAAAAAGCTACCTTACTATGGAATCCAATCATAGTTTACTCACATGACTGTGAACAGTTGGAACACACAACTTTATTATTTTAAACTCCTATATATGTATTTATTTCTGTGATACTGCACCAAATATGGATTATATGGATTTTCTGCATTCTAATCACATTTATAATATTAAAAGATTGCTAGGTTTTATCATGAAAGCATGTGAATCAACTATGCTTACTACCAGCTATTTAAATACTAAGTGCTGAGATCGCGTGCTAATAGTCATTTCCCGTAAGACGTCAGATGAATGTGAAATAGCTAATAAAACTAATGATTCACTACTTTTTGCCAAGAAGAAGTATGTATAAGGCTTTATTATATCAAGAAACACATTTACAGAACTTCAGTAGTGTGTTAAAATACATATACATCGTCTAATAGCAAATCTCAAATGTTCAATTCAATTAGACCCTAGTGCTCGAAAAAGACAGACGTTTCATTTAACACCCAGTTTTCAATTGCGAGAAAATTAGATTTTTAGTTTTTTGTGCAGTCCTATAAACGCAATGTCCTCTTTAATATGATACATATTTTATCATTTAGGCATAAAACTCATATTTTAAATATATTTTTAAAAACGGTTCAGCACCATGTACTGTGAATTCTGCACCACTACACAAAAAATCATAACTCTGCGCACTTTGCAGTAGAGGTAAAATCCCACCTTCTGGAGATGTTTGCTCTACAAATTGGTACCATTGTGAAATATGACAGCTAGCGTGTGCTCGCTACAACCTCTAAGAGCTGATGTGGGTCTAGTTTCTGTTAGTAACATGGTTAGTTCAGTAAAAAAGTAACATGAAAAACCTGAATCAAATGATGGTATAATTGAGAAAAAACAATCCTATTCTCCTTATTATAGAAACGTATTAGATAAAATCAAATCAATGAACTTCGGAGGCATTCGTCTACACTATGTGATCAAAATTATCCGAACACCCCCACAAACATAAGTTTTTCATCTTAGGAGCTTGTGCTGCCACCTACTGCCTGGTACTGATTATCCGCGACCTCAGTAGTCATTAGACATCGTGAAACAGCAGAATGGGACGCTCCGTGGAACTCACGGACTTCGAACGTGGTCAGGTGATTGGGTGTCACTTGTGTCAGAAGTCTGTATGCGAGATTTCCACACTCCTAAACATACCTAGGTCCACTGTTTCTGATGTGATAGTGAAGTGGAAACGTGAAGAGGCATATACAGCACAAAAGCGTACAGCTCGACCTCGTCTGACAGAGACCGCCGACATTTGAAGAGGGTCGTAAAGAGTAATAGGCAGAGATCTATCCAGACCATCACACAGTAATTCCAAACTGCATCAGGATCCACTGCAAGTACTATGACAGTTAGGCGTGAGGTGAGAAACCTTGGATTCCATTGTCGAGCGGCTGCTCATTAGCCACACATCACGCAGGAAAATGCCAAACGACGCCTCGTTTGGTGTAAGGAGCGTCAGCATTACACGATTGAACAGTGGCAAAATCACCGTACACATTGAACAGTGGCAAAATCACCGTACACAACGTGGCGATCCGATGACAGGGTGTGGGTATGGCGAATGCCCGGTGAACGTCATCTGCCAGCGTGTGTAGTGCCAACAGTGAAATTCGGAGGTGGTGTGGTCGTGTTTTTCCTGGAGGGGACTTGCACCCCTTGTTGTTTTGCATGGCACGATCACAGCGCAAACCTACCTACATTGATATTTTAAGCACCTTCTTGCTTCCTAAGATGAAGAGCAATTCAGGGATGGCGATTGCATCTTTCAACACGATCGAGCACCTGTTCATACTGCACGGACTGTGGCGGAGTGGTTACTCGACAATAACATCCCTGTAATGGACTGGCCTGCACAGAGTCCTGACTGAATCCTATAGAATTGGATTGTTTGGGATGTTTTGGAACGCCGACTTCGTGCCAGGCCTTACCGACCTACATCGATGCCTCTCCTCAGTTCCGCACTCCGTGAAGAATGGGATACCATTCCCCAAGAAACCTTCCAGCACCTGATAGAAAGTATGCCTGCGAGAGTGAACGCTGTCACCAAGGCTAAGGGTGGGCCAACACCATACTGACTTCCAGTATTACCGATGGAGGGCGCCACGAACTTGTACGTCATTTTCAGCCAGGTGTCCCGATACTTTTGATCACGTAGTGTATATTCTGTAAAAATTTCAATTTGATGTTTACATAACATCAGTTGAACTATTTCCAATATTAGCTCGCACGTAAACCCCTGGCGATTAACTTTGGCATAAAACAATGTATGGGAATCAGGTTAATCACCTACCAAGACTAATATAAGTATTTACCGAATACTTGCATAATGCAAGGTATGAGTTCGGCGGCTCTGGAGGCTTCCGAGAGCATCGTGCGGCAACTATTTCGTCTGTCGCTTTGGTTTAAATCAGTGGGCATTCAGACATTTTAAGGTATGTATCCAACTTTAGCAGAACTTTTTTATTTCTTTCCGCCCGTGTCGGGACAATGTGTTCCTTACCTTGCCAGTTTGTATAAACAAATTTCACAATCTTGATACCAGGAAAAAATAGTTAACAGGTCATTCATCCGGTTTAAACAATGTATTCACCTGATTGACAATCTAAGCGAACCGGAATTTGAACCTGCCAGCCCACGGCCTTCGCCAAGACTGTCGCATATCGCACGATCACTTCAAGGTTAATCGTGTGTGCGCGCACAACTTTGTATTGGCATTGAATTTTTAGTCTGATTCTACCTTTTCAACCTTGTCCTACGGCTTGTGTGAAAGAAATATTAATTACCACTGATTGACAATAGTTGGTTAAACTATGAAGTCTGGGAAGGTATATCATCTCAACCTGAATTTGAGATCTCCTTGGGGTTTACCGGAAAAATGCGAGTCAGTTGAGGACTTTAATGTAATGCCGACATGTTACCATGGTACCTCAATTGGTTAGAGCAACTGGACGGAAGCAGGAAGATTTGTGGTTCAAATCCTGACTATGGCGTTGAATTTTTCAGTCTGGTTTGACATTTCCAAGAATGTCCTACACACGGCTGTGCGAAAGAACAATTAATTAACTTCATATTAGTTCATCGTTGTTTGAGTCGTGTTGTGAACCTCTGAAAATATAAATCCGAGTGTTTAGGTGCAACGTAGTACATATTTATTTGTGTTTGATTTTATGATGAGGCAAACAGTGAAGACGGGATTTTTTACTTCTCTCAAGATCATTAAGAAATCGAACTGAAGGAGATGTCGGCGATTATTTCACAGAAATTTTCCAAAGCCTGCTCACTCCTTCTGTGAGGACAATATACGAATTGGTAGAGAAACAAAAGTACTGGATCAGCTGCTGATAAAAAATATACCAGAAAACATTACACTTTAAGGGAAGAGAAATTACATGAAATTCCTGTCTGCTTAGAAGCTAGTACAAAAAAGTTATTAAAGCGACTATCACAAAAGGTGCCTGTGCCAAACACTTCTACTCATAAACTTCTTAAATTAAATCGTATATTCGTTTGTCCACAGATTAGATTCAACAGACCTTGAAAAAGGAACACTTTTTGTAGATAGTTTCAGGAAGCTGTTCATGAGAGGACATCTCGATCCTGTTAAATTTTCTATAATGACGAGGCTTGGTTTCATTTCAGCAGGTATGTTAACAACGAGAACAGACAGCAATGGAGCGCCAAAAACCCGAATGCAATATTCGAAGCCCCTCTTCATGACTCAAAAATTGGATTCTGGTGTGCTATCGACACTCATTTTTTTAACGAAACGGCTAGCTCAGCACGATACATAATATTAATATTGACGCAATGTTTTTCAAACTAATAGAAAAAGAGGATCACAGCATATGCAGGATGCATGATTACGCCACTGCACATACCACTAATGCTTCTATGGATGAGGTCCGTTCACCATTTCACAATCAAACAGTGAGTAAAATGGTGTGGCCATCTACATCCCCTGATATGAATCCTTGCGATTTTTAATTTTTGAAACCCTAAAAGACAGGGTATATGAAAGTAAGCTCGATACAAGAACTAAAAAGAATTACAAAAACTATCAGGAACATCTCATCTGATGAGTTGCATCGATTTCCAGGAACAGTTTCAGGATGCGAGGCATGTGTTATACAGCAGCAAGCGCTCATCATGTCCAGAGGATGTTTTAATTAAACGTATGTACGATTTTGTTTTTCTAGCGCATATAGGCGGAAAAATTCACCGGCAATTGCCACATAGCAATAACAGGCGAAGTCTATGAGTCTTGTGCCACACTAAAATTGCCTCCTGTGACTTCATGTAGTTACTAGTTAAGTGGTAGAGAAGGTAAAAACGCAATAAGTACCTATACATTGCAATCAAATTTTAATCAATAGGATTAGATTAGTTTTCTTTTCGGAGCAACACTGCGAAGCATTCAGACATGTGGGTAGGGATGGCATATTATAACCTATTCCTACGTAAAATTCTCATTACGCCTTAAATAATGTCCTCTATACCTTCACATAACTTTATACTACACTTAAGTAGGATGAATGCAGAGAATTTAAAACCTCTTGCACAGAGGTCCCGGGTTAAACTCCCTGTGGCCGACCAATATGACCGAAGGTTTTTTTCGCGGTTTTCCTAGGTCGCTAGGCGAATGCTGGGTTTGATAGTTTGATCCGGGAATTTTCTTATCCCCTTCATCACTACATTTCAATTCCTTCTTCACAGCTATATCAGGTATTGGACTGATCACTCATCTTGGATATGCTATGATCTAGATAGAGTTTGCTTGATCTTTAACATGCTGCTGACTTAAGGCATTGCCTTATAAATCCTTAATAGTTTAAGTCATACAAAGAGGAGGGCAATCAGTTAAAGAAGAAGTATTCATTTTAACAATATTAAATTAAATACAGAGATTTTTTGTACTGCTTACCTGATCAATAATTATTAATATCGCTATGTTCTAATTTTAACACAAAAATCGTGGATGCAAATTTTTTATAAACAAAAGAAAATCTGTTATGTTGCATTCATATATCTGTCATAACTTCATCTACAAACTATGCTTTCAAAAGCTTATTCTTCCACCTACTTTTTATAAAAATATTACCTTTATTAGTGAGATTTATAGGTTTATGATTATAGAGTTTTATTTAAATATAGATAAATTATTATTTTATAATATTTTTGTAAATCCAGATAAATTTTTATTACACATTTTTACAATTTGTTATAGAAGAATACAGTAGGCTAAAACTAGTCAGATTTTTAAAAAGCGGATGTCTCAAAATCCTTAGAGTCATTTTTGAGAAAATCAAAAATAACCAAATCTTTTCCATGTAAAGGGCAGCTTGGGTGTGGTGATTTTATAGAAAATCTTCGTGTCACATTCCTCGAAGAAGCTGAACTTAATTACTAGCTTAGTGTTAAAACAGGTTTTCGTTTCTGAGTTATGTTGTTCACAGACACACGGATACAAACACATACACACGTACGTTTTCCTAAAACATTTTATCCGGAGGAGCTTAAAAGTGTATTTCCACTGAAATTTCCATATCAAAGTTTTAGGTAGGGCGCAATTCTTCCTCTACTGACTTGAAGTAAGTAGTAGGGAAAGTAAAAATGAATTTTTCTGCTGTAAAGGATTTTAACATAGACAGCAAAACCCGGAAATTAATATATAACTTTAAAAATAATGAATGTTAAACAATCCATTCGCTTGTGCTCCATAATTGAAGCGGCCCTTTTCAGAAAATCGGCAGTATTAAAGTTTCAAGAAAATCTGTTTGAAATATTTGAATTTACATGCAATAGGAAAGAATTAGACTGTATGGAAACCTCGGTAATTGTTTATCGTGGGGGATTAATTCTCTAAATATCTACAGAATTTCAGAACAACAAAGCATTAAAGAGATTTTCTTTGGTTTTGTTCAACATATTTTGGAATATTTTGAGAGTTTCGACAATCATGAGTGCTTTTGAAGCGCCCTCCAAAAAAGAATATCGTTCATTAGTAAATCATGAAAGAATATCTGGAATTAATCAGAGCCAGTTTTGTAATCACTGATTACGTTATGACGTAAAATGCTTAATCCAAATGCAACCAAAACAACAACCAGTAATTAAAAGGCATTTAGATTAGAGATGCTCTAAGCTGCTGAGTAACATCACAGCAGATTTTGGAAATTGTATATTTTTGCTACTTTTTTGGAATTTATTCCTACCACGATTTAATACGCATGCTAGTACAAAGAAGTTAAGCATACAAGTATTTTGGTAATTTATGATTTTTTTACCCTATTTTATTTTACGTCGCTTTAACTCCTTGGTTATATCGCGTCGGATCTGGTGAATAACTCTTAGAACGATATGTGATGGACAGTTAGCCTTCTAGGTCTCATCCCTGTAATCACCCCCTCCGTCACGTGTCACAAAGACCATAGCGCATAGCTACCGAATCTTCTGTTTTCGTGTCGTGCAGACGGCATTAGAGTGCCGTCCAGTCCAACCGCCGCTCCCATAGAAAGGCGGACAGTTAGCCTTCTAGGTCTCATCCCTGTAACCCCTGCTTCATGCCTGCAGATAGTATTAGGGTGCCGTCCAGTCTAACCGCCGCCCTCACACAGAAAGGCGGACAGTTAGCCTTCTAGGTCTCATCCCTGTAACCACCTGCTTCATGCCGTGCAAATGGCATTAGGGTGCCGTCCAGTCCAACCGCCGCCCCCACACAGAAAGGCGGCTAACCTTCTAGGTCTCATTCCTGGAAATGCCATCTTGCTTCGACACGTGCCCACAGAGACCCCCAGCGCTTGACAGCCGATCTTCTGCTTCGTGCCGTGCAGATGGTGTTAAGGTGCCGTCCAGTTTAACTGCTTACATTCTCTGTAGATAGCTGGCATAGCATTCGTTATTACCACTCATTTTTCATTTTACTATTGTTTTAGGCTTAAGATGGAACTTTGGGTCGTGGTATTAAATATCCAATCCGGTATTTACCTTGGCGACTGAGGCAAACCACGAGAAAACCTCAGACAGATTGGTCGGCCCACGGGATTTGAACCCGGGACCTCCCGAATGCGGGCCACAGACTTTACCGCCTGAGCCATCCCGCTCGGTAATTTATGAATTCTATGGTTACACTTTCAGAAAAAATATATATGGGCCATAACTTACAGATGAGCAATAGCAACTACAACAAGAAAAAAGATTAAATAAATAATGGTTGGTCCACAAATGTATAATTTTCGAATGAACTGACGTCAATTAGTGTACGTCATTGACGCGATCTGCAGTATTAGATATCAGTAGGGAAGAGGAGAGAATGCACATGAGTAAACAAGTGAGCAATGGATGACCATTGAGTATACTGTGCGTATACTATCACTAGCTATTATACTCTGAGGCCCTAAAAACATGTATTTTCATTCAAATAGTGATTGGGTAGAACACAAACTTTCTTATCCTAGGAAATAGCTAGAGTAAGTAGCAAAAGAAGCGGTATACAGATTTAATTTCAAGTTTAAAATGGCTGTACAAGATAATATTCCTCGCCAACCCTTTCTAATTTCTATTCAAATTCTCGTTATATAGCCAAAATCGGATTACAATGCTTGGTTCAGAGATCTACGTATGGAACCAGACAATCTGGATTCAATTAATAATGTGAAATTTCGAAAAAAAGAAACCCTATCAAGCTATATGGTATGTATTTCAATATTACTCACATGAGCCCAATCTGTTTCCATAATAAATGAAAAGGTACATCGCTGATTACATTTACTGCTATGTTTATGTGTTAATTAGAGTTCTTTCTGGGGAGTTGGCAATAATCACCTCCGAAACAATAAAATAATCATATTTAAAGCATCAATTTACATAATTTAGAGCCACTCAACAGCTACTGTCCAATTCCGGTCCACAGTTAACGTAATGTTTCTTCATAATTAATTTATTTTGCATAATAAAATAACTGAAGGGCTTGCTCTAACGCTTGGAGCTCTGAAATAATAATGTACGTAAGTAACATTCTTGATTTAAAGCCGCTCCAACTGTTTGTTGTTAATATTGTTTCGCAGCAGCAGTATCCGTTTTGAAATGAAACACACAACACAAAGATATTTTCCAGAGAGTTAGTTGCCACAACAGACGATGTAGGAATCTTAAAACTCATAAGCTCTTGTTACATGATCAAACTTTTTTTCAACTCAAGGGTTTACAAGAAAATTCTCAAATCTTTTTCAATCTTTGACAAGATTCCTCAAGACTTACAAGAACTAGCAAGACTTGACAATGTCATAAATGTGTATTTACACGCTATCTCTTTGCCAAACTTAACCTCTTCAGAACATTGATAATTTATCACGTGCAAAGCAAATTACTATTAGCGTCACTATATAACAATTTGTAATGAAATATTGCTCTCTACGTAATATTACATAATACTTTCACGCATTATAGTCCATGAAATCAGACTATGATTAAAGAATACAATGGAAATAATACGACTTGATAGATTAACTATACTATATAACACTGCACTAATACATTATTATACCTTCGGAAATCTGCCCGGCAACTTCTTCATATGCTCTCGCTTTCATCTTGTAATACGAAGCCCACGACGTACAAAAATGGCTAGTTTTCGTATAACCTAATCAGCTCGCATATGACATGCCTTGCCCAGATAGCCATTTTTGTTTACTTTTCGCTTTCAGTCATATTGCAGATTTCGTGACGCAAATAGTCTTATTTCATTGACCAAAGCCATTAACTCGTTGTCAAACCTTTGACTGTTTAGAGCATGTCCTTGTTTTTTTTCAAGACTTCCAAAGACTTTAAAAGTATTGGAAGCAATTTGACAAGAAAAGTTATGAAGCTGCAACAACTCTTGGAAAGTCTTGTAAAGCATTGCATTTTACAAAAATTTGATCGTGTACAAGGTGCTTTAGGTATGTTTACAGTAGTTCACATAATTATAGCAACATGTATCGCAACAATTGCAATACACGCTGAATGAGATGCCCCAGATGGTAGCGTCTGTGATTTGCAATTGAAGGTGGTGTGTTCAAATTCCGCGAACCGGCCAATCTGACCAGTGTGGTTTCCTTCAACCGCCGAGGAAAGACCGGAGTAAGCATTCAAACTCTTCACCCAAGAGCACAAAGAACCAGAAATAAAAATAGGAGGGCGACTACACAACTATGGCTATCTGTTTGGCATCACACTAACTACGTGTAAACTGAGCACTCCCCGAGGACAATAGACGGGTCGTTCAGCTTCAGATAGCTCCAGCAGTGAGATAGGTCGAGTCCGAAAACTGTTAGGGACTTCCGCGCGTCCCTATGACCTATCTGCGTCCCTTCTATCCTTTCTTCAATTCACTCCTTCCTCCTGGAGGTGGTAGCTACAATAGATCTATGTAGATCGCAGTGTGCGAAGTATTGCCTCCCTTGTATAACCTAACCTAAGCTACGATGTACACTCGCTTCCATTTATGCCGTCACCGCATGTTCGGGAGGCATTTTACCAACTTTCTCAGCAGGCGCGTACATAGCAGGGAGGAGTGTATATGGAGCGTTTTGCCTTTGTTATTCGACCAAGCAATGAGATGCGTTAACTGTAGCTCGCGCGATGTATGCAAATATTTCGGAGGTGCATCGGGGAAGAATTGCGGGTATGCCATTTGCATACATTACTAAGACAATTCCATGCAGCATTCGCATGGGCAGATTATTGAACTAATGTGTAGTAAATGTGTCCTCTTTGGGAGTGACAAGTATAATGTATTTCTATTTTAAATTATGTTGGCATTAAACATATTTTTTTCGTAGAAATATTGTGCAAAACAGATTTTTATTTTGTTAAATATTTAAACATGGTTATTATAAGTGATGACGCGTAAAGCTATTGTTCGAAATTATATACTCACATGCGAATTAACTAGAACTGTGCACCTAAAACACGACGCCACTGCATGCGCAAAAAGTTTAACAGATACATACAGCTCCTCTTTGCTATATATAATATACTCCACCTGTGAAGGGCAGTAGAATGTCGCCTGAAGCTGCGGTCGCGGCATAAATGGAAGCGAGTGCACTATACCACATACCAAAATTTTTGCTTTGACTTTTATGTGTAATATAATTTGTCTTTTCTTAAATAGCACTTCTTCGTATACACATTTAACTGAGGTAGGAATCGAACTAGCGTCGGTTTCTAGCTAATACGGCTTTATGGAAAACCCTTGAAGCAAGAAGAAATGAGAGCGCGAGTAATGAGGTTTGGGTACATAAAACACGCGAGAACTACATATAGATGTAATTAAGTTGAAGTTTAAAAAGTTCTAAAGTTAAGAGCGAAATAGCCGAGGAAGCTAATAAAAAGGAAACTCCAAAAGAAAATCGTGTTTCAGACCTAATGTTTTATACAGGACGTAAACTTGGCCGGCCTGCACTTCCATCCCTCGCGTTAAATTTTGAGGCGATGCTCAGCTTTCATTTCTTAACGCGGTATGCAACATTCACTAAAAAGCCCTCGTTGTGGGGAAACCCCCAGGAGGGTCGTCGCCATCACGGCAGTGCTGCCAAACTAGCTCAGTACACTCCAACACAAAAAAAACTTCAAAATGTTAGGGTTAAAGGAACTGCTGCGCATCCTGGAGAAAATAGTATACTGCTATATGAAAGTGGCAAAACAGTTCCGCAGAATCGAAAGTAAGCTTGAAAAGATGACTCGAAATTGAAATACTGTACTGCATTGAACAAAACTGCGTTGGGTTCTATTTTCCAACCATAAATAATAAGTTATAAATATTATTTTCATGAAATTGGGAACTTTTATTTACATGTGCTTCAAACCTTCATGATTACTGAACTCAGACATGTATTTGAGCACCTGCACGGATTAAAATAGCTTATATCAATGACAAAGATGTATTTGACCATGATTTTAAATTTTAATTTAATAATATTGTATAAATATTAGCCCTCCAATCACTCTGAAACAAGCGATTCCTTCGATTATTGGTAGTGATTAATAAACTATTTCTAGCAATTGCGTGACGTAGTGACAAATAAATGCGTTATTCGCCTAATATTAACTGATAGGTGGATTAAGTGTTAAGCATTTAAAAAGGGGGCAAAAACAAAATATGGTAAACCTTAACAAGATAAACGCATTCCTTAACTGAAATTATAAAGCATCAAAAATTTCAGGCTGTCACATGGGTGCTGGATAAAGGGTAAAACAAGGTTGAGAATAATGGGTGAGAGTGCAACATTAATGCAGCAACCGTAATACTGCAAATAAACATTATCGAAGAATAAAAATCGTATGTGTTACTTTCGCTACCCACTATCGTTTTCAGAATTAGCTCATCACTCATTTTGTTGTAGGTATAAAAAAGATGTAGGAAACCGGAACCGATAGTGAAATGTTTAAATATGGGTCGTTCTTTTTATTATATCAATTGCGACAACAATCCAAAACATTTCTAATGCGTTACATTCGCATACCTTTTCTACCCTCTATCGCTTATAAGTGGCTATACAAATTATTATTATTATATTTATTATTATTATTATTATTATTATTATTATTATTATTATTATTATTACGAAAGTTTATTTTCCTATTCTACTTAATTTTAATGAGATAAACTTTTCTGGAAATACCTGCATTAAACCTTTCGTTATAAATACAAAGAGAATAACGATAGTCAAATGTTTTAGGACCGAATGCTATATGCTGGTCTTAAAATTCCATACTTTTTCCATGACATCACGAGAAATAACTGAAAGTCGACAGCACTTACGAATGCTTCGGAAATGGATGATGACCCCAAAAAGTTATTCGAAATGCATTGTGTGTTTTAAAGAGATCTATATTTTTTTGTGTGGTACGTTTTCGTCTAACACTTAACGCTTACCAACTATGCAACATCATACAAATTTCCTTCCGAATGAAGAGGACTTCAACAAGCTATTCGCAGAATGCTCAAGATGTACATTTTATTTGCAATGTAAATATCTTTAATCGGAGGTATTTGAATCATAATCATTAGAGCCATTTTGAAAAAAATAAAAAAATTCCATGTAAAGGGTAGTTAGGGGTGGGGGAATTTTCTTGAAAAGCTTCGTATCCCATCTTTGGAAGATACTGAACTTAAATGCAAAGATTGATATTTATCCGACATTTCGTCGTTTTGAGTTATGGTGTTCACGGACGGACACATGGACACACAAACCCCCCCAACACACACATACCTTTTCTAAAAACACATTTTTATTAGGGGGTCCTCAAAACATATATTTCCGGTGAAATCTCGGTATCCAATTTTTGAGCAGAATACAATTTTTTCTCGATCGCATATTTATTTGGTTAGTATAACAAATTTAAAAATTAAAAGAAACCCAACTTAATTTAAAAGCTGAATAGCATAAATAAGCTGCAAACTTATATTAATACTTTGATGGATTCAAGGGAGCAGTTATGGGGAATGCAGACAAAGATTTTTACTAACAACCCCTGATATATGAGTGGCATTTCAGTATTGTTGGGAACGCTATAGAATCTTCATAATGACTTTTGTGTACTGCATTCTTATTCTGTAAGCTCAAGAAATGAGAATAAAAAATACATTAAACTGCACAATTTGAAGAGCTGTAAATTGCCTTTCCCTCATGTTTTCTGTTCCCAAACATGTGCTTCGAAAGCTACCCATTTTTAACATTTTGCTTCCTTTCGCCCTGCTCATTGCCACTTTTCCCCTTAATCCTTGTTTCTCTTTTATTTTCATAGAACCATCCTAAGTTTCATAATATTTTATAAAAAAATCTGCTTTTAAAAACTGATGTTTCTTAAGAAATTGGAAAAAGGGCCGAAAATAGTTTAGCTTATGGTATTCCTTATGCAAGTCTGTATTACCTAATAAAGCAATACTTCAAAGATGCTCTTCAGAGAGAAACTACTTTTTTACCACTCTCGGAGACGGTATATGACATGTGCTTTGAATTAATGATGCAGTAAAATGCGCAATGATCTCATGTATCTAGATGTCACATCTTATAGCAACTCAGGTAAGGCGCATGCGGCCTTCGCCCGCAGTGGGAAAATAATAAGTTGTTATCACCATGAATCTTACCAATCTGAAAGTAGTTTATTTACCAGTTTTCAGAAGAACAAAACGTGCCTCTATAACTGGGGCGAATATCTTCTTCCACTTTATAGCAACTTGTGCTCGAAAAATGAGGTACAATTAGAGTTACTCACCGGTCTTTCCATCGCCCTCCAGCACCTCGCTCTTGAGGAAGACGGCGTTACTCACGGCCGCAGCCCGCATTGATCCATTCTCTACCTTCTGTTGCTGCTGAGACTGTTGAGGCTTTTCCTCAACTCCTTGCACTACCGCAGATGATGATGAGGAGGTTGAGGACGACGATGACGACGAAGATGAGTTTGACGAGCTAGTGGAGTTGTTCGAGCCAACACCTGCAATACAAAGTTATATTCTGTTTAGGTTTCTCCGGAGTGTTTCATATTTGCTGCCAACACAGAGGTAAATAGGTGAATTGCTTTGCAATTATGTGCTATGCTTGCTTCAATTCTTCCTTAAGAGCCGACGCACACAGATTCAGAACGGTTTATTTTCGTATTGCACATCCCAAAAAATGGAAACCCTCACTAATTTTCAAAACAGCATTACAAGTTCTCATTATCGCATGACACAAGAACAAGATTTAGTCGGAACTATGTTTTGTGCTGTGGGTGTCAAAAAGTGATAAGTGAGGAAGATTTGGTGATAACATGTGAAGGAAAGGTGTTGGAGAGAGTACAGAGTTTTGAATACTTGGGAAAGCATGCTAGCCAGTGACGGAAGGATAGATCAAGAAATGCTTCATCGTACGAAGAAACGAATGTCTGCATACTTTCAAATACGTAATACTATTGTAGGAAAGAAGGAAATTAGCACCAAGACCCCTCCCCCGAGTGAAGGGAAAAATGCTTCTTATGCACTAACAGCAGCTAAAGCCGCGAGCGTGGGACTCGCCAGAGTGGCCATACCCACTAATAAACCCTCCACCGGAAGGAAAGAGTAGAAGGAAAGAAAGAAATTCAGGGTGAAATTGAGGCAGTACCGCGGTTGCACCTGCGTATTCGTGGTACGGATATACTGACCGTCCAGAGGGGGCCTAAGCCAGGTGAAGGATGGGTGCCAGACGCAAGCATAGCCGAGGCCCTGCTTAGGCCCTTGGGAATTCAGGGTGAGGAAGTAAGAGAAGTATTGCATGATGGGATAGAATGAAGTATGAAGGAATTAGTTGAGTCTCCGACGCCCACATTGTGATTCTTCGGAGCTTGATGCAATTCTGGCCGTTTAAGTGGTTGGTCTTCTAGCATCCTCTGAAGGGCTGCTACCTTCTCCTTGATGAAGCTTCTGATGAAGAGATGATGTTCATCTAATTTTGAAGTGAGATCCTCTTTGCTGGCTAAGCCAGCAATGTCCAGTTTAGTTGGTATTATTTGTAGTCTTGATGTGGGGGTACGTCAGACAGCACCTCCTTGAGCTCAGTGAAGCTGGAGTAGCTCTGCCTGTACATTCTGCAGGATCTCCGGCGACGCATTCATGTTCTGGCTTCTGGCAGTTGCCGGCGCGTTTTGACAGTATGAGCAGGAGGCAGATTCTACTCTACACGCCTCGCGGCCGGTGAGCCTGGGACCGTGGCTTTTGCTGCGTCCAATGAGCTGTGACTACGGGGGTGAAGCGGGCAACAAGCCTGCCTGGTGAAGTGATTCGATTCCCAGCAGCTTGAGCAGAAGCGGCGGCGATGAATCAGATCGTGCTGCTGGCAGACAGAGTTCGGTGCACCGCAATAGTGACACCGCGGCGACGCAGTACATCCTTCCGCCGTGTGCCCGTAGAGGCGGCAGCGGCAGGGTGGAGTCCAGGATGTCGGCTTTGTTCGATTCCTAGGGACTGGCCTAAGAAGTCCAAAACGATGCAGAGAGAGAGAGAGAGAGCGGCGTCGTAGTGTGCCTTGTCTCGGAAGACAAGGCACATGAGAGAAGTTGATCCCTTCCTTAACTGGATCCTGGTCACCAGGATGACCGGTGTTGCTAGATATAGGCAAGGAGCAACTATGACGGACGCTGTTGGCGTACGCCCACAACCGCAGCACTAAAATGAAAATAGCGCTGGGTCTGTACTTTAACAAGAGAAGCTGCGGTGCCAGAGTCTCCCGGCGGCGGAGAAGAAGGCGCAGAAGCTGGGCCGGTGGCACTTCAGTGATGGCATCCATTGTCCTTTGCGAGAATAAAAAATCTTTCACTGCTGGACAAGCTCATTACTAAGATAACGATAGTCGAGATGTACACCTGTGAGAATAGTTGGGAAAACAAGGAGAGACAGAGTAAGGAATGAATGTATATGGGAAGGAGTGAAACAGAAAAAAATTAATTACAGTCACGATTGAGGAACGTCAGTTCAAGTGGTATGGACATGTACAACGTATGCATGAAGGAGGAAAACCAAAGCAAGTCGAGGAGATGGAAGCTGATGGGAGAATAAGAAAAGGTACCATGACAGAAGGATACCGTGGTAATCGAATAGAGAGAATAGGGCGAAGAGAAGGAAATAATGATGGAGATGAAGAGGATCAGTAAGGACAGAGCATTGTGTAGATGGACAACTGTGGCTGTGCCCGAAGCTTAAGAGCCGAAGGGCAAGACAAAGTAGTTTAGTGCTGACGACAAGGTTCTTGTAGTGGAATTACATACACTGCTTAACACACCCAGAAATAAAGAAGTCGCATGCCCTTAAGGAGCTGGAACTGAACTGAGATAAGACCAATATAGTTAAGCGGAAGTTCATCGTTCAGATAGCAAGACAATGTTGCATACAGTTCCAATTCTTTATAATAGGGCTTGTTGATGTCATGTACCACACACTAGAATGTTTCAAAATATTATTCATATTACAATTCAAGAATTTCAAGGATAGGAATGTAGTTTTGGTTGAAGCATACAAATTCAGTTTCCAGAAGAAAATAGGTATGAAAGTGGGTGATGAAGTGTCATTAAAGGAAGACTTTATGTACATTAAGTTATCAAACATTAATACAGATCTTGAGGTATTTTAAGCAGCAGCACGAGAAAAACAAAACGTAAAGTAAAACTATGAATTGCAAACATCTATGTATACTAATATTCCTTAAAATCACTAGCTATGCAATACATCATTATCAATACCATTCATGGATAGGCGTTAGCCTGCTTCCACATTAAGAGAGATGGTCTTGTTATCTGACTAGTTGAGAGCCGATGCTTCTCTTTCCATTTTGTTTGTAATATCGTGATATATTGGGCATTTTGTCATCTGTCATTCTTTTTATATTGGATACCAGTTATCTTTCAAATCAATTGTTATATCGGTAGAGCTACATGTCTAAAGACTCTCATATTTCCATTTTGTTTCTAAACTGCATTAGCTAATTCCGCTTCTAAACACTAAAAATTGCATCTCTGCCGTTCCAATTTCCTTTTTTAAAGGCCAATTCTTATTCCCATAAATAAGCAGACATCCATCATCTTGTAGGATTTCATTTGTACACCTCTCCATGTTTTACCTTTCAGTGCATGCCGAATGATCCCATTTATTATATTAAACTACATAAATGTCGTCATTCTTATTATAGTATACATTCCATCCTAAATAATTTAAATTATTAACCTGTTTTATAATTATAACAATTTTGCACATTAAGTGATGTTTTACCAAAACTACCATACTTTTTGTTTCTTATGTGTTAATTTTCAATGGTTTCATTTAATTTGTTCACTGCAATTTGCAGTTGATCTTCAAATTCTCCGAGCGAAGCCTGGTCGCCTGCAAATAAATATGCGTTTAAAATTATGATATTAACTTTAAAAAGTATATTTAAAATACCTTGGCATTGCCGAATATTATAGTCTGCGGTTAATTCCTACTACACTCGTATTAGCAGTTCTCCAATATCAATAGTACCATTAGTTCTAAAATAAAGGTTTGAAAACTTCACATTAGATGTTCTGAAAAATCTATTTTTATTGCAACATTCCAAAGTTTAATTCGTTTAATTCGGAAGGCCTTTCGATAATAATTACATCAGCACACCTAGGTAAGTCGTTTTCGTATTAGCTATGTTACAGTTAGAGCACAAAATCAGTTAAAACCCGAGTTTACTAGGAAATTGTAGCTCTGGCGAAGCTCTCCAGAAAATTCTTCCTCTCACAAACAGATGATCCATCAGAAAACAAATATACTAAAGAATTCTAGTTCTGAATAAGCTTTTCAGAAATTCTAGTTTTCACAAACGTAATTGGAAAGTGCGGTTCCTCGAGAAGTCACTAAGCTTAGAAAGAAAAGAAAACTATTATATCATGAAAAGAATTGAGTGTGATTACGCTTTTAGCCGAAGTTAAAGAAGCTGAAGTTACGGTAAAGAAAAAGCATTTGCAATGCAGAGGAATGAAAATATTTGATTTAGAGCAATTGGTGGAATAAAGAAGTAAATTTCAACAAATGAACCTATGAAATATTATTTACGTGCCCTGGATATATTGGATATTATTGAGAGTGCACATGTAGTTATAGAACATGGATGTAGAGAAAGGCTAAAATATAAACATCAAGGAAATAGGTATGTCAATGTAACCCTTGAAATGATAAATATTTTTTTATCGACATGCGAAACGCGCTAACAGAAAGAAAAAAGTAAGAAGGAGAAAGGCGTGGTTTCTAAGCCCATTCTGCACCCTGAGATGAACAGACGCTGCAGGTAAATTGACATGCAATCTTAAGCTGACCAAGAGTTTAAGTCCATTGTGGTTTCAGGACATCCTTCCAAATTTGCGTTACTACAAACACTTCGTAGTAAGAGAGCTGAACGTTGCCTTTCAACTAACTGATATTTTCTTGACATTTGGAACACTATATCTTACACTTCGATAATGAACAGAGTTTGTAAATTCTGTTATAAATACGTTACTTGTATGCTGGCCAGAATTAATAATTCTTTATAGGAAACCACGCGTAGGCATAATCAGCGTTCACTTCAAATAGCTAACCAGGATATAGAAAATATATTAGCTTCATGGATGAAAGACAATCGTAACTCCATTAGTCAAGAGGTCTTCGCTTTGTACAATTTACGAAAAATAGAGGAATTTCAGGAATCGAACAGCCGCCATACAAAATCATGTTCGGAATTAAACCATGAGTTGGGCTAACCACATCATCTTGCCACCTGACGTTATTAAAATGTTTGGAAGAGAATGAACTTGAAATAATAATTCGACAGACGAACGCACAGCAGGTAGAAACAAAAGCACACAAAGAAGACGAACGTGCTAGCTAGTATATCGTCAAACATCTTCTTAGCCAGAAAGGAAGCCCAAGAAAATTTAAAGAAACAGGTGAAAAGAGTGGAGCCGGTTTCAGATGAAACGTATCCTCCAGTCAGTTAAGGAGGGTAATAAGTTATTCCTACGTGTAACTGAATTACGTTTGTGAAAACTAGAACTGGAGAGCTTCGTCAGAACTAGAATTTCCTAGTAACTGTGG
Organism: Deroplatys truncata; assembly: GCA_030765065.1. Lineage (NCBI taxonomy): Eukaryota > Metazoa > Arthropoda > Insecta > Mantodea > Mantidae > Deroplatys > Deroplatys truncata. The sequence goes on along the minus strand of CM060978.1, from coordinate 209,067,843 downwards.
ATTTTAAAATATTTCTCATTTTACTGTAGCAGATATCCAGATTCAACAATATGTGGAGTACACAGAATCCGAGAAAAAATCTTTAATTCTAATAAAAATGGCGTGTATACAAAGATTACGTAAAACACCAGAGAAACGTTTTTAAGGAACTTAAAGCCTTCAGATGAATTTCTTAAATGTGTATCAGAAATAAAATAAATTTTCTTATTATATTTGAGGCAATAAATCGAGTTGTTTTTTGCAATTCACGTAAAAATGTACTCTGATGGTAGCTTGAAGAGCTTTTCACAGATACCAACAGCTGTGTAGAAGAGGCGAGGACTATTGATGCTGTGCACGTACTTGGGAGCAGAAGAATATTACGTCTTGTGTTATGCGAGCCAATTAAAAATAATTTGAAACCCAATCGAATATCAAATGTAGTTATATCGGGCATAGATAACAAACATGCTATGCACTAAACTGATCGTCTTAATCGCGAATTTTTCAATAATCTAGATTTTTAGCAATCGCCATACCAAGAATAACTGTAAACATTCATATTGGTCAGGCAAACATTAACAATGCAATAGCCCCTCCAGGTAGAACTAATAAAGATAAGCCAATCATAACCTAATAAAAACATTATGAGGGCTTATGAAGTTAACACCCTGTCCTAAAAACGGTCTTGAGTCAATTCCTGTGACGTCATCATATTTGGAGCAAAAGTTTCTCATGATAATGCAGCCAGACATAAGCGGTTTGCATATACTCCATGGGACATACAAAGAAAGGCCTCTATCTCATCCCCTTAGCTTTTTTATAACCTTAAGATCATTTTAAAGCCACGGTGCACACTATTAAGAGCTTAAACTAAAAAGGTGCTGCATCAACAGTTTGGTGCGTGTTTGATATTCCTATTAGTGCTAAGTTATTTGAAATGTGCGTCTGTTTCAGTCGATAAGGCGTACGATCACATGGAGGTTACAGATTGGACCCCCTCAGTCCCTCTCTCTGCCTGTCTCTCTCTCTCTCCCACTTCTCCTCTATCTGTCTGTCTGTCTGTCTCTCCCCCCTTGTCTCTCCCCCTTTCCGTCTGACTCTCCCTCCGTCTCTGGTTGTCTGCCTCTCTCTCTCTCTCTCTCTCTCTCTCTCTCTCTCTCTCTCTCTCCCGCTCTCTAAACCGAAAGCAGAAGATGCAAGGGTTTGTCACAAATACGAATGCGCAACATAGGACACCCCGTCAGTTGAGGGCTGAAAATGAATGGCGATTTTTACTTTCTCTACTACGTATAGTAAGTAGGGGAAGTATTGCATTCCACTCAAAAATTCGATACCGAGATTTCACCGGAAATACATGCTTTGAGGCCCCCTGAATCCTAAAAAAGCATTTTTGGAAACATGTCCGTGTGTGTTCCAGCATAACTCAGAAAAGAACAGTCGGATAAACACCAAAGGTGGTGTTTAGGTTCAGTATCATCCAGAGATGCGACACGAAGGTTTTCAAGAAAATCCCCCACCCCAGATTACCCTTTATATGGAACATTTTTCGAAAATTTTAATTTTCTCAAAAATGGCTCTAACGATTTTGATTAAAATATCATATATTTAAGATACTTTCATGACAAATAAAATGTATATCTTGAGTTTTTTGGGAATGTCTCCAAAAGTATTCTTCATTGTGAACGACTTTTGCATAAGTGGTAAACCATAAGAGATAGACATTTTACTACACAAAAAATGTAGATCCCGTTAAAATGTACAATTTATGTCATATACATTTTTTTTTGAGCGAACCATGTTGCATGTTATTCCCTTAAATTTTCCAATACTTATACCTTTTTTCAAATGGGAATTCGTTGTTCATTTTTACTTTCTCTACTAAGTATAGTAAGTAGGGGAAGTATTGCATTCCACCCAAAAATTCGATACCGAGATTTCACCGGAAATACATGTTTTGAGACATCCTGAATCCAAAAAAAGCATTTTTGGAAACATGTCCGTGTGTGTGTCTGTGTGTGTGTGTGTGTCTGTGTGTGTGTGTGTGTGTCTGTGTGTGTGTCTGTGAACAGCATAACTCAAAAACGAACAGTCGGATAAGCACCAAACTTGGTATTTAGGTTCAGTATCTTCCAGAGATGCGACACGAAGGTTTTCAAGAAAATCCCCCCACCCCAGACTACCCTTTACATAGAAGATTTTTCGAAAATTTTAATTTTCTCAAAAATGGCTCTAACGATTTTGATGAAAATATCATATGTTTAAGATAATATCATGAGAAATGAAATGTATATCTCGAATTTTCTGGGAATGTCTCCAAAAGTATTCTTCATTGTGAACGACTTTTGCATAACTGGTAAACCATAAGAGATAGACAAAATTTTACTACACAAAAAATGTAGATCGCGTTAAAATACACAACTTATGTCATATACATTTCTTTTGTTGAGTGAACCGTTTTCGAGATATTGCTTGTTATTTCCTTAAATTTTACAATACTTATACTTTTTCTCAAATTCGTTATTCATTTTTTACTTTCTCTACTACGTATAGTAAGTAGGGGAAGTATTGCATTCCACCCAAAAATTCGATACCGAGATTTCACCGGAAATACATGTTTTGAGACCTCCTGAATCCAAAAAAAGCATTTTTGGAAACATGTCCGTGTGTGTGTCTGTGTGTGTGTGTGTCTGTGTGTGTGTGTGTGTGTCTGTGTGTGTGTGAACAGCATAACTCAAAAACGAACAGTCGGATAAACACCAAACTTGGTATTTAGGTTCAGTATCTTCCAGAGATGCGACACGAAGGTTTTCAAGAAAATCCCCCCACCCCAGACTACCCTTTACATGGAACATTTTTCGAAAATTTTAATTTTCTCAAAAATGGCTCTAACGATTTTGTTTAAAATATCATATGTTTAAGATAATGCCATGAGAAATGAAATGTATATCTGGAATTTTCTGGGAATGTCTCCAAAAGTATTCTTCATTGTGAACGACTTTTGCATAACTGGTAAACCATAAGAGATAGACAAAATTTTACTACACAAAAAATGTTGATCTCGTTAAAATACACAACTTATGTTATATACATTTCTTTTGTTGAGTGAACCGTTTTCGAGATATTGCTTGTTATTCCCTTAAATTTTCCAATACTTATACTTTTTCTCAAATTCGTTATTCATTTTTTTATGTCCTGGACTTGCAAAGAGAATGGAATTCGACACATAGCAACCAGCGTTAAAATATTTGACCATCGCTTAAAAGCTACCATATTCCCCTTGCATCTACAAGAAAATTAGCAATAAGATTGACATCTCGATATCTCGATTAACATAAAGCATATGGAGAATAGGCGTTTGTAAAAATAGATTGTACAAGAGTAGAGAAAGTCATGTGAGTGTAACACATCAGATTTTTTTATGTCCTGGACATGCAAAGAGAATGGAATGCGCCACATAGCAACCAGCGTTAAAATATTTGACTATCGCTTAAGCTACCATATTTCCCTTGCGTCTACAAGAAAATTACCAATAAGATTGACATCTCGATATCTCGATTAACATGAACCATATGGAGAATAAGCGTTTGTAAAATTAGATTGTACAAGAGTAGAGAAAGTCATGTGAGTGTAACACATCAGATTTTTTTTCCTGCTAATGCAAAGAGAATGGAATACTCCACATAGCAACCAGCTCTTAAAATATGTGACTATCGCTTAAAGTCTAGCAATTCCCCTTGCATCTATAAGAAAATAAGCAATAAGATTAACATCTCGATATCTCGATTAACATGAACCATATGGAGAATAAGCGTTTGTAAAAATAGTTTGTACAAGAGTAGAGAAAGTCATGCGAGTGTAACACATCAGAATTTTTTTTACTGCTGCAGTATAGATACATTTTATTTATTTTATTTCTGCATAAAGTCATATGAAATAAAAATGCACATAATAATAATAATAATAATAATAATAATAATAATAATAATAATAATAATAATAATAATAATAATGTAAAAGAAAGTTCTCCATACTAGAACTAAACTGGCGCCTACAAGTTCTCAATCAGTTGCCTTACAATGGAATTATCGGTTCGAGTGTTAAAGGGAGATTGCACTTTTTACACATAATTAACACGTTTACTCATTTACATAGAATTTTGGCACATGTTAGGTAAGGGCTCCGATTTTGCTTTCACAGAATTTAAATGTGCTACACAATCCTTTTGAATGAGGAGAAGAGATTGTTTCAGTAATTCTACACCAGGTAAGTAATTCTACTAATACATCTTTGAACCATTACAAACCATGAACACCATTACAAACGACAATGATTAGTTCATCCTAACTGGGTTACTACGTGATAGCTCATATCACATAATGGTAGAAGAATGCGTTAAAACAGCAATAGTAACAGTACGAATTTATTTTAAAAATTTGCTTTCACTATGGCGATTATATCCTATTCAACATACAAACAAATTTGTGCCTCCTATAATAATTTCAATAATAATTCATTATAATTCATGTCGCAAAAAAACAGTAGCTTACAAAATAAGTAGCTGCAACCTAGCATAATTAGGCGTTATGTTAGAAAACTAATTCTGAAAGAAAAGTTTAATTCCTCACATTGCTTCTTTATTAATTTTTAAGCATTACTGCAATTTAAACTCTGACGTGATACATAATGTAATTATATTTTTGTTTGTTTTGCTTTATAGTTCCCTATCAAAATTATGTGCACTTTGCAAGGCCTTTTCATTTGGCCTTCCAACTCCGATGGAAATATTCGGCCTCAGTGTTACGGATACGACGTATAATCAAAGCTGGAAATAGATAAATGGATATGGCAAGGAAAATGCATCGGAATGTTAAATACGTTACGGTGGAGTAGTAATATCTTGGCAAAAGCAAATAAAATAAAAATAGTAGTGGGGTGTTCTATGGCGCGGAAACTTGGACGATAATCACAGTACTGGAAAACTGTGGAATGGATTTCTGGAGACGAGTAGCTACGAAATCAGGGAGGGAAAAGATGAACGTATAAATAACGGAGTTAATGAATATACAAAAAGGCATAGTAGAAACTGTAATGAAAAGGTTTACAATCGTAGAGTCTGCAATAAGGATAGATGATGGAAGGTTTCCAAAGGAACTGCTTCGATGGACCAAAAGGTAGAGGTAAGAAAGGAAGAAAAATAATCAAAATATTATTAAATTTAACTTTATTCAACCAAAACATATAACAAACTAGTGAAGAAAGCCTAAACATGAATTTTGAATGAAGAAGGAAATGTGTAATTTACACCACTTTTGACATTTTATCCGTTTTGTGTCACGTACTAGTGCAATACGCGTGATAAGAGCACTTTTATTTTTGCGTATGCCGTGCAGAGCTCTGCCTTCGTTTCTAGAATTTTTCTGCGCAGTGGGTATATTGAATAAAAGCTTCCTTGAAACCAAACAGATGCTTCATATTTCTAACCTTCAGCGTGGTTTCAATTAAGAAATGAATCTGAAACTAAAAGCTTGGTGATATTAAAAAATAGGGTTCCAAATAGGGATCTTCTGACTGGACATGCATTCAACAAGCCAAGGCCTTCTGTCAAAGTTAAAGAATGAATCATAATCCTGCTACCAAGTCAGATATGAGGAAATGATAAGCCACTCACAGCTGAAAACACACTTTTCAGCTGTCCCCAGGAGATATCACTAGAGCAGCGTGGCTTACAACTTCATCACAGACGCCTAAGTCTAACTTGGAAGCATCTCGGGGAGAAGAAAAGAATGATGTTCACAAAGGAGACTTCATTTCCTGAGTAGCTTTTGTAGCGACAATTCACTTAATTAACCCAAGTAGAAAAAATGTGATCTCAAACAGAGAATGGCAGAATAATGCCTGATGACAGGAACAGATGGAGCTGCTCATTAAGATACGAGTAGCTCTCCTGAGTTGATTAGCTTCAAAGAACACCACAATTTCTTATTTACTTCCTTCCCAACATGCCGGAACAAATAGCTAAAATGAAATGACAAGAAGTTAAGGGAATAAACAATCAATTTCCTCAAAGAAGTCCTTCAGTCTGTATGCCACAATATGGTAGCGAAGTAATTCCACTTTCTTTGACTTCTTCAAACCATTATAATACGACGGGCTTCTATGAAATCTATTGCAACTTTCATTACAAGTTATCGAAAATATAAACTAACAAGTAAAATGTTGTTACTATAATGATAACATCTATCCCTACGCAAAACACCCTCACGCTTGGTGATACACCTATACGTAGTCTCACCATTTTCGAATGTTTTGATCTTTGAAATTTTCTTAATGTACTACTGACGAAGACTGTATGATTCCTTGCAAAACAGCCACCAAGGAATTTCTTCAAATGAAGAAAGAGATGAAAATCGCTTGGTGCCAAATTCATACTGCTGTGAAACAAGAATGGAGAGGAACAAATCTCTATCAGAAGAGGGAGTTGCGCGTCAAGCACATAAAAGGAATCACGTTTGAACACAATCAGTATGTTCTGTGTGCAAAGTTCCTATCTACCTTGGGAAAAAACAAAAACATGCTACCAGGACTTCCATACAGCTTGAAGCTTAGTCGTACCGGAAATACACCACGTGTTTATGACTACTTATAAGGCATGAGACACCTTCATATACTTTTGTTACACTGAAATATTTTGCGTTTATCTGCTCTCGTTTTATTGACTGTTCTGTACGGAGAGTCGCAGATCCGTGGTTTGAGTCCCGGTGGCCGTGGCACTGAATTTTCCAGTCTGATTCAACTTTCTAATTTAGTACTTACACACCTCAGTAAAATAACAATTATCAAAGTAGAGAGTAAGAGTACTTTCTTAACCCTTTAACCAAAAATTTTAGGTCTATTTTTGAGAAAATTCAAAATTTCAAAAATCCTCCATGTTGCTGGTTGTTTGATGTGGGGGATTTTCTTGAAAATCTTTGTTTCTTACATCTTTGGGAGATATTGAACCTAAATACCAAGTTTGGTAATTATCGCACATTTCGTTTTTGAGTTATGCTGTTCATAGATACACAGACACACGCACGCACGGACGTTTTACTAAAATTTATTTTTATATTCAGGGGCTCAAAACATGTATTTCCGGTAAAATCTCGACATCGAATTTTTTAGTGGAATGCAGTACCTTCTCCACGTACTATGTACGTAAAGAATATAAAACGTATTTAATAAGTGGTACAGGACATAGAATAGCAATTGTGTTTAATGGTACTGTAAAACCACAATGAAAAGGAGACGCTTTGACCCTATTCTTAAAAGCCCAGATAATATACTGATATCACAACGGAATATAGAAGAAAACATTTCCCTTCTGTTTCAGATCACGAAGGGAATTTCTGTTTTCCATAACATCATATTTATGAGAGAGAAATAAAGGCTGAGCTTATTAAGTTTAGTTTAACCTCTGCCGGAAATGCCTAAGAGAGAGAATGCTCTAACATCAGTTACCATCACTAAAAAATCTGATGTGTTACATCCACATGACTTTCTCTACTCTTATACAAACTATTTTTATAAACGCTTATTCTCCATGTGCTTCATCTTAATCGAGATATCGAGATGTTAATCTTATTGTAATTTTCTTGTAGATGCAAGGGGAATTGGTAGGTTTTAAGCGATAGTCAAATATTTTAAGAGCTGGTTGTTATATGGAGTATTCCATTCTCTTTGCATGTCTCAACTTCCCATTTTGAGAAAAAGTATAAGTATTGGAAAATTCAAACAAATAACAAGAAATATCTCGGAAATGGTTCTCTGGACAAAATATATATATTTTACATAAATTGTGTGTTTTAACGAGATCTACATTTTTTGTGTGGTAAAATTTTGTCTATCTCTTACGGTTTACCAGCTATGCAAAATTCATTCAGAATGAAGACCACTTTTGGGGGCATTCATAAAATTCAAGATATACATTTCATTTCCCATGAAATTATCTTAAACATATGATATTTTAATCAAAATCGTTAGAGCCATTTTTGAGAAAATCAAAATTTTCGAAAAGTGTTCCATGTAAAGGGTAGTTTAGAGTGGGGGATTTTCTTGAAAATCTTCGTCTCGCATCTTTGAACGATACAGAACCTAAATACCAAATTTGGTATTTATCCGACTTTTCGTTTTTGAGTTATGCTGTTCACAGACACACATCATACACACGGACCTTTTTCTAAACATGCTTTTTTTGGATTCAGGGCGCCTCAAAACATGTATTTCCGGTGAAATCTCGATATCGAATTTTTGGGTGGAATGCAATACTTCCCCTACTTACTACACGTGGTAGAGAAAGTAAAAATTGTGTATATGTTTTTTAACATCAACCTGACAAGTAAGAGCTATTCTAATTGCTTATTTTCAAATTAAGAGATAAGAACAGAACTTGTTTAGTCCTCCAATAAGGTATATTACTTGTAAACAAGTAGCATAGAGGAACAAGAAACGCAAATGATTATTTAAACTTTCTTCAAGAATGTTGTTTCAACACTTTTGTTTCAAATTGCTAAAATAGCTCTTCTTAAACTGATTTAGTGTTGGACTCCATGCTGTCTGCATGCTATTGTATGCTTTGTCTACTCTGCTACCCTACTGCGAACAAAGCAATAAAAGTTGTACTTAAAAGTTGCACCTCTTTTTTGCAGAGCAACAGAATATGAACACAAACTATCCCCTTCCAAACCCCACATGCCCATTTTTCATCTGGGGACGTAAAATTTATGCCGAACAAAAGTCAATAAAACTGGCCCAACAAAACGGACCAGATAAAGGCAAAAATATTTCAGTGTAACAAAAAAATATGGAGGTGCCTTATGTTTTATAACAAAAGTTAAATTTAACATTTAACAGATCAAACAGAGATCTTAAAATCCTACCGATAATATTCAAAACAGCACGCTCTGAAAAGAAATACCATTTTCGATCCACACACTCCTTGGGAATAGAATGTATAGAATTTTAGTACATAGAGCATGCATTATTTCATGCATAACAATACCAGAGATTTGTTAGCGTTACCCTCAGGTAGAGTCACAGTGTATTACTCTAAAGGTTTTAGCAGATGAACAGTGCGAAAGAAACGTCACACAACCTTCATAAATACACACTAAAGACTAATAATAGTTATTTCCTCATGTTAAAATACTCTATTAGCTAACATTCAGTATTGTCACTAACGGCGGTCATTGTTTTCTTCATTCTTTGTCCACATCAAAGACACAGGAGCAACTGAATATGCAGCTCAGATGTTTCTTTCGAAAAATCGAGAAAGTCCAAACATCTTAACCTACTGTCAAGGCAGCGCCAGAGCTTCTTCATATTGCTGTTTCTCAGAAGCCTACCAACAATTCCTCCCACTCCTGACACTAAGTAAAGCGAATAAATAAGCAATTTTGTATTTCAAGGACTTAATTGAAGAAAACAAAACGTTCAAAAAGCGTTTTAACCCAAGGTTCTTTGTTTTTCAATGAAAATTAAGCTCTCTACTTCTGTTATTCTCTCACCTTCTTCTTTTCTCTCTTTTCTCCTCGCAGTTGTACGCGTTTTCGCAGTTCAACTAATTCTGATTTGATCCATTCGAAGGGTTCTTATAGGTTATCAGCAGAGCTAAGACAAATATCCTTTGGCTTAAAGTGTGTGCACGCAGCGACTTTGAAACGACAGTGCGGCGAGGGAAGGGGTGCCACAGGTAACTTGGAACTCTGAACAGAAGCATCAGGGTTAGAGCAGAACATAAACACAGAGTTCTCAGTGAGCAACTCTACCATACTAGTAACGCAAGCGAACTACAGACTGTCAACCGTGCACCCTTATCTGTGTATTCAATGCGACATCACGGGTACTAGGTAGGGTGGTAATGTTGATTCTTCGCTCTATGGATATTTTGTCCTAGTTCTACTTACCAGATGTCTAACAATATAAGATCTTACCAAGCGGGATGGCTCAGGCGGTAAACGTTTGCGGCCGGTATTCGGAAGGTCCCGAGTTCGATCCGGGACCGCCATATCCGCGGCCGCCCACTATGACCCATAGGGTTTTTCGGGGTTTTCCCTGGTTGTCAGACGAATGCTGGAGCGATTTCTTTCATCCCCTGAATTTTCTGTTCCTCCATTTTGTTCCATTATTCACTTCATCCATCCTTTCGTTTGTCTATTTCAGGGTTGAAAGGTCGGCGCTGGTGTTTCGGTGCAGCGTGGCAAGAAAAAAGGATTCTCTCTGTGAACCTTCTCAGCCCATTGGCCTTCGGCTGGTTGCCAGGGTATAAGAACTGCCCCTTGGGGGGAGATTCGGCCCTATATGAGGCGGGGTCCTCAATCTACCTGTCCGACTGCCGGGGCGTCTAAATCTGGAAACTGTAGAACCCTGCCATTGCTGTGCCGTCACTCCTGGTTGCAGCTGCCCGGTGTCTCCCTTCGCCTCATCCATTCCTCCCGGGGCGCCCCCTTGTGGTATGTCGGTACAATATCGTCATTCTTGGATCGGTACCATATCCCCTCCGCTTCACAGCCCAATCCAATTCAAGATCTTACCATGCCAATTTACACGTTCTATGCTTTTCTCAATTTATCGATAGAAGCATCTGAGTTGTGCACTTGTTCCATCCCCATTTTTCATCTATTAAAGGAATGAAGCAAAAGTTAAAATTAAATTAAATTGAGTTTTACTTATGGACGCTCTTTAACTGCTGTGGTCCTCAGTGTCCCACTCTATACTGGGCGTGAAAGACCGGGAATTTTGCTCAGAGGCCTCTTTATCAGGCTTGAGGTCCTTTTACGTGCCGTAAATCTAGGACATGGGGCCACCGGCTTTACTCCCTTCCGAAAGAAGCCATTCTAAGGATTTTTACGCCCGAAAAAATCCATCGCCCTCCGCCGGGTTTGAACCCGCGATCAAAGGAAAAGTTGACTATCCTTTCGCGGCATAATATAATCAAACTATATTTTGATATTTACTATTATACTTTCTTTATTGTAAACCTTTATTTTATATGTTTTAGGCGGTAAATTGCATACTCTTGATAATGTACTTGATGTATACACAGGAGTCATTCATTCTATTGCATTTCTAGACTCAACTGACCGACAGAGATAAACTGAAGCTTTTAATTCTGAAACCTGAAAGCACATTTTACGAATAATAGCTTGGTAATCCTGATACATAAATGCTCAGCTAATAAAAGTAACTGAAGAAAGCATTCTTTCATTCCCGCAGTTTGATTATAAATAACCTGAGAATTTAGTGTGCTGCGAACAGTTTGAACTTCATTCATGTAAAATGCTGAACTCGAACTAATGTGCTTTGTTTCTAGTTCTGCCATCAACCTGTGTATTTTTTCTGTATATTATTACAGATTCTTTGGCAGAACCAAAGCATCGATTTACAGGATGTGAACTATACGAGATCGCTATACCAGTAGCTGTTGTAAAACATTTATGCAATTGTTCACCAAATTTAACAAAATATTTAATGAAAAACATTTTTAAATGAATTCACTAGACTCTATAAGCAAATTAGAACTGGATTCTTATTGTTTCCTTTAAGTTAGCAGAACACAAGTATTTATCTTTGATTCCAAACGTATTCAGCTAGGATGTTGTTAATCATATTATGGCGTATTTACACCAAAGATTTAAAGTTAATCCACTTTTATATATTAAATGGTAATTACACATTTGGGACTAACTGAACCACTATTTAGAAGGAAAGGCAAGCACTTTTGAAAAAATCAGGAAACGCATCTGTTTCAATAGAACATCATAAACAAGGATCTTCACAATTCCCGTTGAAGATATACAAGGCCGGATACTGCGTTTTAGATACGAACGTCCAATTTGTTAAGGAAAGTCTCGCGTAAGTCTAACTAACATGGTTTCACTTCCAAGCTGAGATCTCGTGACGGTACATTAAAGCTGAATGTAGATTAACTAGAGTTATGCTAATATATTCTGCATGAAGGGAAGTTTATAATCTCATGTAATATGTTACATTCTGGGACGTAACATCCTACATTAGTGACTATTCTCAGATATCTGCAGTCCTTATAGCGTAACTCGCAGAATGATGACTGCCTGTAGACTGGCACTATATTGGCATCCTTCATGTCTTCGTTATAAGGGAAGCAGTTAAGTTCTTAATTCCAAAACTTACCTTGAAATTCGTGAGAACAGCTATATGGGATAAGATAAAAAATAACTGCCAGTTTCAACTACAAGGTACCGAAAACAAAGCCGAAATGTTGCAAAGGCAAACGCAGTATGCAATGCAAATGTACAACTTTGTTTGAAAAGAAACGGAGATAAACGAATATTCTTTCAGGCAGGCAATTCGACATCAGTATCAACAGATGGGTTGCATTTGGAAACGGGTCAGGGAAATAAAAGGAATGAGTAGAGGAAGGTTAAGGACTTCTAAGAAGCAACAAACAAACGCGCAATGCATGGAAAAATTTCGTTGGAAATGAAGCTGGGTATGGCTGCAATAAATAGAAAGGGGCGCAGCGTATAAATCGGGAGCCCCATGAACTCAGTAATATAAAACTGAGATAATATGAACAGCTTATAAGACTGAAAACATTGGGTAGCCACGCGAATAAATAGTAAGATTCGATAAGTACCAATCGATATTGCATTATTACCTGTTCCCCATTGTTTCCTTTGTTAGTTAAATTACCCTTTAATATTGTAATTAGGCCAAGCGTGTAATTTTAAACGCTGCGTTAATTAGCTCTACCTTTGATTTACGCTGCTAGTCGTGGCAAAAATCCTGGACGCCCCGCGTCTTTATAATTTTTAAATGTGGCATTATTGGTGGAGGCGCCTGATATTCATGAGCTTTTTTAACGTTACAGTGGTAGTTTATTTTCTGCTTTGCTATAGACGTCCTGATGTATTCCCGTTACAGGAAGCTACAGATTGCATAATACGCAAGCTTATTTCACTAATCATATTGATCTTTAAGAGAATGCATTTATCGAGGATAGGACAGGACTAGAAGCGGAGGGGGACTTAACACCTCCAAGTATACAGATCTTTTGTACCTAGGCCCGTGAGGTAGGGATGAGGTGAGAGGAGACAGAAGGCGGCCGGACCAAAAGGCACGATAGGCACAAGGCTGGGTCCCTACCATATACAGATTTGAACTACCCGGGCGGTGGCTAGTGCAGCCGGCTTCCCTCTCCCCTGTGGGCTTACACATCCCCTAGGGGCTCTGGGACCCAGAGATCGCTTGTAGTCCGGGGGACGAAGATTTACTCAGAGTATTCCTTCCCCCTCCATGCACACGCCGAGCCCTCCCGCCGACATTTGAAACCCTGAAAGAAATCAACCAGATGAAAGATGAAGTTAAATGAGGATGCAGATGAAATAGAGGGACAGGAAATTTGGGGGATGTAATATCGTTGCTAGCATTCGCCTGGCGACCCGAAAAAACTCCACGGATCAGGAAGGTTGGCTACGGGAATCCAATCCACGAGCTCCCGATTGCAGGTCACAGACGTTACCACCTGAGCCATCAAGGATAAAGATCAATACTCATTTCACAACCCAAGTGAAGTAACAAGATGAGCGCATCTATCTTCACGAGTTTGCTGCTTATCCAGCGGGAATACATTGTTGCCCAACAATATTAATTTTAATACTGAATCAAAGTCAAATCCATTCCACCATTCGTGTTCTCCAAAATTTACAGAGGGTAAGGCGCAACATCCACAGCTTTAACCGAGCGGAATAGCTGAGGCGGCAACATCTGCGGTCTGCATTCGGAAGGTCGTGGGTTTGATTCCCGTGATCGACCCTCCTGACACATGGTTTTTTTCGGGGTTTCCCTGGCTCGCTAGGGGAATGCTGTGGAAGGTTCATCAAGTCCCTCAAATTTTCTGTCCCTCCATTACACATCCATTCGCATTTCACTTCACCTTCCATCCGCTTGGTTTCTTTCAGGGTTGTAGGTGTCAGCGGGAGGTCTCAGTGTGTGCAAGGCAGGAAAAAGGAATGCTCTGTGGAAACCTTCGTCCCCCGGATTAGGAACGGTCTCTAGGTCCCGGCCCACCCAGGGGTTGATAAGCCCCATAGGGGGGAGAGGACCCAGCTGCTCCAGTGCACATCCAGGGAGTTTAAATCTGGAAATTGTAGGGACCCTGCCGTCTGCCTGTCGTGCCTCCTGGTTCGGCCGTCCTCTGTCTCCTCTCACCTCATCGTTCTCTTCCGGGGGCGCCCCGATCGGGACATGGGCATAAAACACCTGCTTAGGTCAAGGTACTAAGTTCCCTCCGCTTAGAATTCTAATCCTAATCTTCAGTTTTAAAGGCTTTTTCACTCTAGCTCGCATTGCCTCTATTACACCTCTCCATATTAGCCACGCTCCCACTTTGCTTTATTTCTGAATCTAATCAAAGAAAAATTCCGCGGCCGATAACTCATTTGGAAAACCTGAACGCTGAACACCAGGCATAGGAATTTTTAAATATTTGGCTTCATCAACACTCAAACCATTGTACTAGAAAAAATGCGGACAACAGTGGCCAAGGGTCACTGATAGACAGATTAAAACTGGTTTGAGTGCTGTCTGCAAACGTCAAGACTGTACGAGGGATGCGGGATAGTTGATTACCTGTGATATCTCTACCTACGGTCTAGAAACAGTTCAACTTTATTTTCTTCCGTCCTGGCTTTAATGCTTGAAATTCTTATGGCTGCTGATCATCATTTATTCATAAAATGTCAACTGCGGTGCAGTTTCGATATTATTATTTACAAAACACCAGTTCAAATAGTTACTCATTTACAGATGTTCCCGGAATTTGCTACTTAAAATATAGAAACAAAATTACGAAAGAATGAATCAATTTAACGAGCGTGAATTTGACTGGGTAGTTAACTTTAAACGTGAAACTAATGTAAAGAGAAATACTTATGAAACAGTGTATGATGCTGCAAATGAAGCCTAATGGTGATGGTGTCTGGAGTGAGGCCTGTAGTATTAGAGGATGTTGGCCGGATCGGTCCTAGGCAACAAATTCGTGATTCACTTTCCTACACAACTATGGATAACTCAGTGATAAGCTGTACACCAAATTCTATGGAAAAAAAGAAAGCAAAAAAAAAAAAAGAACAAAAAGAAAAAACAAAAACTCCCAGTGATGCATGGCCTATGCAAAGAGCTCATACTGTTGACGTTAGAGAGAATGGCCACTGCTAGTTTACTGTTTCCAAAACTCACTTTATTCCGAGAGGTAGTATGTTGGGCAAGGCACTTCTAAGTGGCAGGTTAAACTTGCAGGAGCAGAACAATTACACGACAATTATACGTCCTGCTGGAGGGTCCAGCGGCATATAGCTCCCCTGGGGCTGGAATCTCCCACCTGAGGACAGAAGGGGATTCGCGGTTTTAGGTGAACTCTGTTCAGCTCAGGGAATAATTAACATAAGCAATAGGACTCAGTTTTTCATATCTTCTATCCTGTTTGCTCCGGAAATGAAATGGTGTTGGCCTCTTGCAGTCATTTACTAGCAATGCGTGAGATGAATTTTTGTCTGTTCTAATGTACATTTCTCTTTTCCTCTTCTTCTTCCTTTCTCCCCTTCCTTGCATCTCACGCTGGTAGTGATGTTCCACCAAATATGCATGCAGGTAAATGTAGCCTTACTCAGCAACTAATAAAGCGTCGCACTTCAAAGAACTTATTTAATAACACCAATGACATAAATACTACATTTAACTTAAATGTTATACTGCTTTCGACCAGCCAGGAAACTAATTTCTTATTTCTTTAAGACCTCGACAATTTTCCACGGTCATAATGGACTGAATAGAAAAACAGTGGTGATGGAAGGCTGAAGACACCTTTCGAAGTCCAGTGCCTTCTTCACATACGATCGACTTGGATAGAAACGGGGAACAAAAGTGGAGAGATAGTGAAAAATAAAAGTAGAAGGGAACTAGATTTAAATGCAATGATGATTATAGTGAGGATTTTTGTAACACATTAGCTTCCAGGATGGGTCAGATTTATACAAAGCAAAAAGTTATTGATCGAACTTGGTAAAGGTGAACCACTGGATATGCATGATGATTTGTTAAAATGGGCTCGACAGAGTATGAAGAGGAAGAGTATGCATTAACATATAAGAGTATATTAATTAAAATTGTAATCAAAGGAGGGGAGACGACTGTAAAATGGTCAAGACCAAAAGCTGTCGCCCACAATCTGATTCTAATTACCTTGACACTGCATAAAAATTTACATTTGCACGTGAAAACAACACCAGCGACTTCATGTGACGCAAACTAGATCTACATTACTTGCAGGTTTCCTTAATACCATCATCGTATATTCGGATGTAGCTACATTTCCAGCAAATGCCAAGTTGTGCCTTTTGGGAGCCTTGTTTAACGTCGCTTCATCACGACGATTACCTCAGATTCTGCCTTACATATAACTCAGTATGTGCCGGACAAATGCTCTTAGTTGTGTAGTGGCTTTCCTGTACCATCTGTTTAAATAACTCGCTGGTAGATGGCCTCAGAACTGTGGTCACTTTTCTGTGCCAGGCGAGTTGTTGGTGTTAATGGAATTGGGAGTTGGACTTTTATGATCGTATGGTGGTTGTTTTTGGAACCTACATGTATATAGTTGATGCCGGATAGGTGGCGTTAATTGCGCTGTCACCTTCCTGTCCCGTCTGTTTTATTTCTATTTCTTTTGTTCTGTAGGTGGAGCTTCTAACCCAAGTCATAAGTGGAGAGGACAGAGATGATGTGTTTTAACAGCCTTTTCCCCGTTGTGATTGCTTTAAGTTAGAAACATTCCTGTTGTTAACATAATTCACCGAGGTATTCGCTACTGCCATTAAAGAAAACAATGTAAATATATAAACTTACAAACACTGCAACCTAAAACCTTATTTAATAAACTAGAATAAAATTCTGGTACTGTGTGTGTGTGTGTGTGTGTGTGTGTGTGTGTGTGTGTGTGTGTGTGTGTGTGTGTGTGTGTGTGTGTGTGTGGCGCGACGCACGCCCTGTATGAAGGAGAAACTGTTTTGACATTTAAGTACCAACTCAAGAGTTCCAACAAAAATGATTGCATCATCCCAAACTATCATTTACATGGGAAATTATTTGCTCTTTTGGATTTTCTCAAAAGTGGCTAACAATGGTGATTAAAATACCATATGTTTAAGCTGTTTTCATGACAAATAAAATGAGTATCTTGCATTTTCTGGGAAGAGCCTCTAAAGTCTTCTTTATTTTGAACTACTTTTGTATAACCGGAAAACCGTAACTGATAGACAAAATCTTACTACAGAAAATATAACCTCGTTAAGCACACCATTTATGTCAAATAAAAATGTTTGTGGCGTTAACCATTTTCGAGATATGCTTTGTTATTGGTTTGAATTTTCATATACCATATGCTTTTCTCAACTACAAATCACTACATATTCTTTCTCTTTTCTTTCTTTCTTTTTCGTGTTTATGCAAAGAGAACGGATAGCGACCGGCTTTGAAAAGATTTGACTACGGCTTTAGCTTATTGTGTTCTACAACGAAACGAGCAAGTCAATAATGAAAATTTAACAAGAAGTAGACAGAAGCTTTTGTGAAAATAGTTTGTGGAAGTGAGTCGAGAAAGTAATGTGAATGAAACACCTAAGATATTTACTACTTACCGCAATTGCCTAGACATAACGTATCTTACACAAACATTCTAAATGGCGAGCTCACCAGAAATACGTGTTTTGAGATTCCATACCCCCCAATAAGCACATTTCTAAAATGTGTGTAACTGTCTGTGTGCGCGCGCACGTGCGAGAGAGAGAGAAAATGGTCAGAGTACGCCATTCTAGGTCTGACATATACCAAACGTATTTACTCCAGGATATTCACACTCAAGACGAACATTTTCAAAACCTTTCCTCCTGCCCCAAATATGCGTAACTTTGAAACGATTATTTTCCTTATTTTTACTTTCTCTCTACGTATAGTAAGTAGGGGAAGTATTGTATTCCACTCAAAAATTCGATACCGAGATTTCACCGGAAATATATGTTTTGAGAGCCCCTGAATCAAAAAAAAAGCATTTTTGGAAACATGTCCGTGTGTGTGTCTGTGTGTCTGTGAACAGCATAACTCAGGAACGAGCAGTCAGATAAACACCAAACTTCTTATTTAGGTTCAGTATCTTCCAGAGATGCGACAAGAAGGTTTTCAAGAAAATCCCCCCACCCCAGACTACACTTTACATGGAACAATTTTCGAAAATTTTAATTTTCTCAAAAATGGCTCTAACGATTTTGATTAAAATATATGTTTAAGATATTTTCATGACAAATGAAATGTATATCTCGATCTTTCTGGGAATGTCTCCAAAAGTATTCTTTATTGTGAACGACTTTTGCATAACTGGTAAACCATAAGAGATAGACAAAATTTTACTACACGAAAAATGTAGATCGCGTTAAAATACACAATTTATGTCATATACATTTCTTTTGTTGCGTGAACCGTTTTCGAGATATTGCTTGTTATTCCCTTAAATTTTCCAATACTTATACTTTTTCTCAAATTCGTTATTCATTTTTACTTTCTCTACTACGTATAGTAAGTAGGGGAAGTATTGTATTCCACCCAAAAATTCGATACCGAGATTTCACCGGAAATACATGTTTTGAGACCCCCTGAATCCAAAAAAAAAGCATTTTTGGAAACATGTCCGTGTGTGTGTCTGTGTCTGTGTGTCTCTCTGTCTGTCTGTCTGTCTGTGAACAGCATAACTCAGAAACGAACAGTCGAATAAACACCAAACATGGTATTTAGGTTCAGTATCTTCCAGAGAAGCGACACGAAGGTTTTCAAGGAAATCCCGCCACCCAAGATTACCCTTTACATGGAAGATTTTTCTAAAATTTTAATTTTCTCAAAAATGGCTCTAACGATTTTGATTAAAATATCATATGTTTAAGATATTTTATGACAAATAAAATGTATATCTTGAATTTCCTGGGAATGTCTCCAAAAGTATTCTTCATTGTGAACGACTTTTGCATAACTGGTAAACCATAAGAGATAGACAAAATTTTACTACCAAAAAAATGTAGATCGCGTTAAAATACACAATTTATGTCATATACATTTTCGTGATATTGCTTGTTATTCCCTTAAATGTTTCAATACTTATTTTCTCAAATGGGAATTCGTTCATTTTTTTTTGTCTTGGATATGCAAAGAGTATTAATCTGTGGGAATGGGAATGGTGCTGCACCTAGCAACTAGCTATTAAGAGATATGTATGTGCTTAAAGGCTACTGTATTTCCAAATTGCCCTTGTAAATATATATTCCCCTTACATCTACAAGAAAATTAGCAATAAGATAGATTCTGCAAATGTTTATTTCGATTAACATGAAGTAGATGGAGAACAAGCGTTTGTATAAATAGTTTTACAAGAGTAGAGAAAGTCATGTGAGTGTAACACATCAGATTTTTTTTGTCCTGGACATGCAAAGAGAATGGAATGCGCCACATAGCAACCAGCGTTAAAATATTTGACTATCGCTTAAAACCTACCATATTCCCCTTGCATCTACATGAAAATTAGCAATAAGATCTACATCTCGATATCTCGATTAACATGAAGCATATGGAGAATAAACGTTTGTAAAAATAGTTTGTACAAGAGTAGAGAAAGTCATGTGAGTGTAACACATCAGATTTTTTTTATGTCCTGGACATGCAAAGAGAATGGAATGCGCCACATAGCAACCAGCGCCTAAAATATTTGACTATCGCTTAAAACCTACCATATTCCCCTTGCATCTATAAGAAAATTATCAATAAGATTGACATCTTGATATCTCGATTAACATGAAGCATATGGAGAATAAGCATTTGTAAAAATAGTTTTACAAGAGTAGAGAAAGTCATGTGAGTGTAACACATCAGATTTTTTTTATGTCCTGGACATGCAAAGAGAATGGAATGCGCCACATAGCAACCAGCGTTAAAATATTTGACTATCGCTTAAAACCTACCATATTCCCCTTGCATTTACAAGAAAATTAGCAATAAGATTGACATCTTGATATCTCGATTAACATGAAGCATATGGAGAATAAGCATTTGTAAAAATAGTTTGTACAAGAGTAGAGAAAGTCGTGTGAGTGTAACACATCAGATTTTTTTTTTCAAAATCTGCTCTAAAAGGCTTTGAATAAAATATCTAAGTTTAACATATTGACAAGAATAAAATGTAGGTACATCTTGAATTTTCTGCAAAAAGTGTCTTATGTCTCCATTCTGAGAAAGTTTTTTAATTTTGTATGAGTAGGAAACCATAAAAGCTTACGACATAAAAATCCTACAGCCCATTAAAATGTTTGATTTGTCAAATAATTTCCTTCGTCGCATCTTAGCCAGTTTTTTTTAATATCCAAAGCTGTTTGATTACATTTCTGAAAATTTAACATCATCTGAAGGAAGATACCCCAAACATTCAGATTCCCTTTATTTATCCATTTATTCATGGTGTTCCCTGGTGATTGCTCGTTACTAGCACCATAGAGAAGGAATTATACCTCCATTACTACAGCTCTGCGTTTATTTTTCCACGCTTTCCGATAAGAAATTGAACGTTGCTTTCGCATACTACATGCAACTTAAGTACTTACTGTTTAGTTTGAAATAATTTCTATCACAAATATATCATGAATAACGTAATGTGCATATGAGAATCACTTTTTAATGAATGCTCTAATATCATCGCGTATTTGCATAGATCACTTTCACTGCAGTAACCCGGGTATGTTTCCACTGGTGGACTAGCAGTGAATGGCCCGCTCAAGGCTACGTTTATCAGCTGTGTTATACCGTGTCAGTTGCTGCCTTCTGTTCGAGCTGTAAAGCCTAGGTTTTGTTCATTGTGCATCTCAAAAGTGAATGTTTATTCAAGACATCTGTGTTGTGTGTGAATTACATTGAATTATTCTTATTAGTCCAATAAAATGCCTATGGAAAAATTCAGGCTTGAACAAATAAGTTTTATGTGCAATACATAAGTAAAAACCGAATCATGTAAACAGGTGCGTAGACAATTTCAGGAGAAATTTTCTGGTATTCGAGTTACAGGGAGAGAAACTATTATATGTCTGATTAAAAAGTTTAGGACAACGGGATCGCTAAACGTTAAACCTGAGGAGAGAAAAATAAATGTTCTAACGGAGGAAAAAAATTGACATTCGTGGATCATTTGAACGCTCTCTATGGAAGTATCCAAAACATGTTGCACAACAACTGGGGTTTTCAAAAGTCTCTATTCATAAAGCCGCTGAACTTTTAAAATTGAAGCCCTACAAAGTGACTATAGTTCATGAAGTACAACCTCGTGACAATGAAAAATGTGTGAATGGAAATTTCATCTGAAGATGCCAGGAATGTCTCAGTGCAGATGGCCACCGCTTCAACACAAGTTATAACTTACAGTGCATGTTGCTATCACTCGTGAGTAAGTAACACGGGAGGTTTAGAATGAAAAAGCCCCAATGTAATAGATAGTGCGCGGAGCACGCAAACGCGAGATTCACGGCCCGGCAATATAACGAGCGCATCGTCTATAGAACATGTTTGCAAATTTGTAATGGGTAGAGAAAGTTGTGCAATTGTAATTACGTCGTCATATTTTTTCGTAGTTATTTGAAATGTTCACTAAAGACAGAGAGAACAATCGCTGTTTGTCCAAGAGAATTAGTATTCGACCGTGTTAAGGGAAAATTTGTGAGGCAGGTTCAGGAAGCTTGTCACCAAGTGTTAATATTACGCAGCCTTTCAAATGCACTTCATAGAGAGAAATAATGACAAAAAGGTCATGCAAAGATTCCTTTCATTAGATCCGGGAAGTCATTGTGTATTAAAGCACCAGCCTGTTATAGCAACGCAATGGTTTGGATGATGGTACATTCAGTGAAAAAGGGCGGACATCTCATATAGATAAAAATAACGCTGCACTCAAGCAATGGTATCAACACTCTCCCCCTTTCAAACGTTTAAATGTTTGCGAGGATGGATTGTACACTATCATGAAAATTCCTGTCCCTCAATTACTTGCATCTTTCAGGGCTGCAGGGTCAGGTGCGATTGATGGTAGAGTGCGACGTCTGTGATAGATGTTCTTTGAGGAGAGAATTGTTTCTTCCCTAGCACGAAAGCTTCTGTGGATAGGGGACATCGAGGCGGCGTTTGGGATGTTTAATCTTGAAATGTTAGGAGCCCCGTTACACCGGGCCTGCCGCTATTATATCTGGCGAACCCTTTGTGCTCTCTCGCCTCATCTCTTCTTCCCTAAGCTTTAGTAGGCGCAATATGCCTAGCCTTGGTCGACGTGCCGAAACGCTCCTTCGCATGTAATCCCTTTTCTTAACAGGTCGCTTCTTCCGGGTTTAGTAGGCTACGATGACATTTGCCTTTCCCTAAGCTTACAGACAAAAACTAGAGGCAGGTCGGGGTTGCTGAAAGTCAGTAATAGGATAATCATAAATCTTTAAATATTCGGATTGTCTGAAATAACTAATTAATGCAACATAAAATGAACTAAAATGGTTTCTAATGTGGTAAATGTGAAGAAGGTTTACACACAAGAATTATACAGTTTAAATAGCATTAGGAAATTATGTCTACTATACAAAAATGTAAGGTTCCTGACACTTAGCACCTGGATATTCTGATACCCGTTCCTAACACGAGGAGCAACAAATACACACTCAATCATGCCAGCATGCCACCTTGTATTTTCTATTTTATCGAGAGTAAATTCCAATCAGCCTGCTAAGCATAAAAGGGCATGAATTACATGATATAAGCTTAACTTCCACATATAAAATGTCTTTTCGTAGTACTACGCATGTAGCAGTATGAATCCCACAAGAACTTTAAAATTCGCAATTTTATAAGCTTAAGATTGCATTACCACTAGTGCTGAAGCGATTATTTCAGCTTTAAGGGACCGTTCTGAAAATTAAGCCAAAACAGTGTTATTAGTGTGGGAATATTATTAATATTTATCAAGCCTTTCAACCCATAATACAGCAGAATTGCGGCGGGTACCTGGATACACAGGTATCGCGGATAATGAAAAGCCTGACTCCTTAGCAAAGAAGGGTGCAGCTCTCCCTTTTATACGACCAGAAGTCGCCTGTGGAATAAGAATGCTAAAAGCGAAAAGCGGGTTAGACTTTGGGTTCGGAAAGCAAACCAAAAGAAATGCAAAACCATACCCAAAAGCAGGCTCTATAAGCGATTAATTAATAATTACAGAGAAAAATTAAGTAATTTACTTACTAAGCTTAATAAACCCTCACTCAGAAGAATTATAAGCTTCATAACTGAACAGGACAGTTTAGAAAACACCTGAAGACTATACCATATGGAACCCATTTGCCCTCTATGTCTACAAGCCGATGAAACAGGAAAAACACATTCTATTAGAATGCTACACCAAGTTTCTTGGAGCTACCGCAAAATTAGAAACAGGACTTAATTTAGCGAGACAAATACTACAAATAACTAAAAATGTAGATATTCATGCCTAAATTAGAAACCAGGGAGGTCACAAAAAGTATTTAGACTGAGGTCCTTGAAGGGAAACCTGCTTCATAAATACTGCTATACTATTATACTTAAGCTGAAACACAGGTATGGAACAACTTAAGAGTTCGTTTAAACATATCCGACTGGAGTCGCTATAGTGAAGGATAGAGCTAAAACGAGAGTGTTGTAAATATATCTCGTCTGTCAGAGAATTTTGCTATGTTCGCGCTTCCTTCTGCTTATCTACATAAGCAAGAGATGTGTGTCTTGATTAAAAAATAATAACCGAGCGAGGTGGCGCAGGAGACAGCGTCTGTGACTCGCACTCAGCAGGTCGTGAGTTCTATTCCCGCAGCCGACCTTCCTGTCCCATGGGGGTTTTCGGGGTTTTCCCGGGTCACTAGGCGAATGCTGGGAAGGTTAATTACATCCCCCGAATTTCCTGCCCCTCCATTTCACCTACATTCTCATTTCAGTTCACCTTTCATCTGCTTGGCTGTTTCAGGATTGCAAGTGTCGGCGGGAGTTTGCGTTGCATAGCAGAGGAAAAGGACACTCTCTGCAACAGTTCATCCCCGGAATGGGGACGGTCTCCGTGTCCTGGTCCCCCCAGTGGCATGTGCAAGCCTGCACGTTAAGGGAAGTCGGTTTTATCAGCTGCCACCGAGGAGTTTCAACCTGAAAAATGTAAGGACTCTGCCTTCTGCTCTGTCGTGCCTCCTAATTCGGCCATCCTCAGTCTCCTGTCGTCTCACCCCTCCCTCCCGGGGGCACCCCGTTAGGGTTCTAGGCACAAAAGATCTCCTTAGGTCGAGGTACTAAGTCACACTTCGCTCCTGGTCATAAGTCATACGTCATAAAAAGTGCACGTTTTTGTCATTAGAAACTGGGAACAAATATGAACACAATTTTGGAAAGGTAGAATCAGATGACTGAAAAATTCAATGCCATAGCCGGGATTTGAACTATGGATCTCCCGGTCTCCAACCCTGTCCAACACACGGTTTGTGTGAAAGAACAATTAATTCCATGAACACAATTATAAATAGGTAATTAAAGATCTAGATGCTCTACTTCTTACACATGGCCAGTTAGTTATAGCACCAACAAAAGGTAATCCACGAAGAGCTAATCAGTTTGTTAGTAAAGCAGTTAGAAAGTGAGATTTTGAAATATCAACAAATAGAGCCACTTATTGGCAGGATCAGAAATGAACATGTAAGCTGAAAATTAAGTTTATTTTGAGATTTAAGGTAAGGCAAAACGGATCAAGTAACTATTGCTACCACCGAGCAAGACCGCTCAGAAAGTAGCGTTTGGGTCTTAAATTCGGTTTCCCGGGTTCAAATTCCTAGATCATTAGAAGTTCTGATCAAAAGTACTTCGTAATTTTCCCTGATAGCTTGGCAAACGCTGGGATAGATTATCATACACCATGAATATTCCTGCCCCTCGCATCTGAA
Source organism: Deroplatys truncata (assembly GCA_030765065.1). NCBI lineage: Eukaryota > Metazoa > Arthropoda > Insecta > Mantodea > Mantidae > Deroplatys > Deroplatys truncata. Next base: position 209,042,782 of record CM060978.1, on the reverse strand, counting down.
TTCCTCCATCTTTCAAGCATGTAGGGCCAGGAGGGGTGCGTTCCATATGATTGAACCCTTTTTGAGGATTAGGAGGCCTGATGAGCGTGGGATGCTACATTTGGAAACGTGAGGGACCCAGCCTGCGTTGTGCTTGCCATACTCTGTAAACAGCCACCTCAGCCCTTCCTGCCCAGTAACATAAGCGAAATGCAACCAATGACCGCGCTGTTGAAATCTCCAGCGTCCCCAACCTACACCTGCACCTATTAAGAAAAGTACGTAAAGAACATTTTACGATATTTTAGGTACCTGTCTTACGTGCAGTACCGAGTGTTGAGCTGCTTTGAATAAAGATTCGCTGAACCGTTTAAACAGTAGCATAACTGAAGTTTTTACGATTCATAAGACAAACAAAACACTGAAGATATTTGAGAAGAATGAGAGCCTCAAAACTCGTTGATTGAATTGCATGTTGCGGAACCAAACCGGTATCATCACGTTGATAGAATGGACAACAGGATTATTTTTTAGAGTGTCGAACTAGATGACGACGAAGCAGATGACGGCCTCTTAGAAAATGTATCGAGTAACCATAATTTGGAGCCGGATCAGATCATTAGTAGCCTACACATTGAGAGATGATGATGATGACGACGACGACTCATGCAAGGAATAAATTGCAAAGGTGTTTGCTGAGAGTGTGCTATTAATATACACATATTACTACTAAAATTTAATTTTATACAAATAATTTAATTTAATACAAATAACTACCAAAAAAGAAAATACTCTACGTTATGATCATCCTGTATATAATGAATTGTGATGGGGTTTCTGCTGCTTGCCCAACCTTAAGGGTAGAGCGTGATTTCTGCGGCGGCTGACGACTGGTTGGTTGGTAAGAAAGAAAGGGAACTACCAACTCTTAACCTGCACAACTGTCCGAGACACCTATCGCGACGCGAGTAGAAGTCTAGAACTCTCGCCACTCTCATAGAATCTTGGAGAATATAGCGCTTAAGTATAAGAGCGAGATGATCGCTGGCCGGCAGCGGTTCGATTCAGTTCTGTTCTATTGTTTACTCAGCGAGTTCTTGCAGTATACGCGCGATAGATGTCGAGACAAGGCCAGTCTTAAGTGACATTAGTGAGCGACCAAAAGAGACAAGAGGCTGATTTGCGCGCCGTTAATTGAAGTGCTACGTGCAACGAAAATTAAGGAGTAACTAGAGAAGGAGCATACAAGTCACAGTACAAAGGAACACAAAATTAGCGGTATCTTCGATCTACACCTTACAGTTTCTATAAACCAGGAAACTTCACGTTTCTCCGTAGCGAAAAGGAATGTCGTTTTCGAACCATCGTTGGAGCAAGTTACTTAGGGCGTAAAATTATTATTTGTACCTCATATAATTCGACATCAACCAAACCATCTCACGCAAAGTGACGTTTATGAACACTTTATATTTACGATCTGAGCAGCTTGCCATTTAATTTAAAGTACAGGGTTGTTCAACGCTTTACTTATTTATTTTTATTTGTTTTATTTAATGTCTGCGGCCTGCAGAAAATTGCTCGCCATCAAAACCCGGTAATACTGCAGAGCGAGAGGTCCACTCTCGGCAAAGGGCTGGGATGCTCTTAAAGTAGTCCAAGCTTCGGGTTAGCCTTTTACGACGCCCTAACAAGGCAAATTTCCTTTCCTCTTCACCTGAACCAAAGTGCACCGCTGAAGACGTTTATCGAGAACGGCGTACTGTCGATACCAACTCGCACGTTATGGAGCAGGGAAATGTCTGTTGCTTCAAGTACCGCCCATGCCTAGCATCTCCGCCATCACAGAATTGCTTTCCTTTTCATCTACCCTTCAACGCTACAGCATGTGGACTCCTATTCCACAGACACGCAGACAGACTCTTGCCTTCTCCTTTTCTTTTTTTGCTTTCTGAATTGTATTTCACTTATACGAAGATGACGAAAAATGTCCGTACTTAGCATTTATACAGCTATACTTCATAAAGAGGCCGATTCCAGATATTTTTCTCTCGTATTTCAAAGTAATGAAACGAATCCTAAATTTTTAAGTTTCTCAACTTTTATGGGTACAGCAAAATGAAAATAAAAGCAGCAGTTTTCGTAAAAAAATGCAAATTCTTCTAGTTTATTTTAACAAATAAATTGAAATCTACAAATGATTTTTTTAATGTTTCAGTCACTTAAAGGGGCAAGGTAGTCTGAACACATGGAAATTATACCTAAAGTGTGCTAAATTTACTGCTCTTAAAGTTCGCAATTGTTTTTTTTGAACTGTTTATGAATTATTCTATAAATAATGATAATTATTTCAAGTGGTTGTTTGCATTGATAGCTTATGTAGTTGAGTCCATAAAAATTATTTCATTCAACAGACAAAAATAAAATTTACTCTTAAAACATGTAAATTCATGTACCTTTTTCTCTAATACTACTTGAAATACAGAATCACATTTTTGTATGTTTGTTCTTAGTGTAATCAGCTATCTTCAGAAACTCAATTATTTAGTTATGTATATCAATTCATTAGAAACTGAAAACAAAATATTTGCAAAGTAAAAAATTTAAAAATGTGGAAAATTTGCAATATTGTTGCTCTCTTAATATCAGTAATATACATTATAAAATTATGATTGTGGTTCACTATGTTGTATACATGTACTGAAAATTTCAGCTCTCTACCTCTCATACTTTCTGAGAAAAAGGTACACAAGTATCCAAAAATGTTGTTTTGAGAAAACTAAATTTAAAGTTTGAACATTAAAAATTCTGACACACTTCAGTACATTCCAGGGTCATAATCATCTGCACCTTCATTCCTGGATTTCATCAGCTTTCTTAATTGCCTTCTCTTGTTACTGGTCTCTTTTGTTAATTCTGAACTGCTCACTGGGCATAATGTAGTCGTTCGTTGTTAAAGGATACAAAAAGTTTCTAAAAAAAAAAAAAAGGCGTTGCATGAGAGCTTTAAAACAATGCAGACTAGCATTTGAATGGTATCTAAATGTCCTAAAACCTCTTAACCCCCAAAAGGTATATATTTTCTGAAACTGGAAATAATATATTTTATTAGTGCTTAAAACAAAAAATGTGATTTTTGACCATTTCAGAGTACCTTGTCCCCTTAATCCTAACTCTCGCCTTTTTACCCAGTACTGCAAATGACTGCACCATTTTACTTTATTCTCATTCAAACTTGACCTCATTTTCTCCAGTTTGCTGGATTTAAAACGCTACTTCTGTGACAAATATTAATCCGTATGCGTGCGACCTTTATAAAATTATTATAATTAACATCATCAAATTTAGTATGCATTAACTCTCCGTTGACACCGTGCATTACACCGTTTGTTTCTTTTTTAAACAACCCTGAAAAAAAAACATTGAATGGTATATACAATTTAGCTCGAAAATGTTCAACTTTGATCGATAAATAGCAATTTTGGTGTAGTTTTATTTTCGAAAAACCCAGAATGTTATGTCTCTGGTCATTTTGGAGCAAAAATAAAACTAGCTTCATTAGATTCAAAGTCTCAGTTTTCACCTCAATGTACCTTGAAGTGCTCATCCTGAATTATAGGAAATTAATATTTGTATTAGGTAAACCGAGTGACTACACACCTGGATTTTGTGTCCAATGCTTTGGATACAAAATATTTCATTTCTGACGTAAAACGATAAAGCAATGGATGATTTTCGAGAAGAACGAGCATGTTTGCGATTTCTATACTTTTATTTCCGCTTTCTATTTCTGTATACTTAATAATGACAATACGATTAACATAAAGTATTCGCGTTGCCCATTGTTTACAAAGAATTTACGGACGGCATACAACATACCTGTGCATACATAGCAGCTTCGTAGCCGGAAGAGAGAAATTCATTTTGTGTATTTTAATCGGTTATATATTTCTGTCTTTCATGGTAAGATTATTATTATTACTGTAATATCTTACAGAATGCTTTAACCTTCTTTTTATTTCAGTGTCACGATGGAAGGAATATCCAAGTTCCTGTAGCTTGGAGATATTTGGGTTGGACTCGGCGGAGCACTGTTTCTGATACCAAGGGTGATTGAGAACTCTGCAGCGGTTAGCGGTTCCTGCGATTCTATAGGTCGCTTTAGATCTCAGGGACCATTTTGGATAACTAGCAGACAGATGCTAGAATACGCCACCAACACCAAGCACATTAGTCGCATAGCTTGATTTAGTAATGGGTCTGTTCATTTCTCCACACGTCTGCAAACTTACGACACAGGTTTTCGTATTCTGCTTTAATGATTCCAATTTAAAAGATAAAAAGCTCATTACAGAGGTACTTAAGAATTACTCACTGCTGATACCATAGGACACCGCTTTTTGCTTTCTATTTTACGAATATGAAGTAGATTATCTTTACGTTATTAGCAGCACGCGTTGGGCGCCAATTTGAAGCATGTTTTAGACCACACACTTAATGGATGCCAAACCTGCGGGAGATTGTTTCTAGGAGTGTTCGCCCCACGTACGATACAAACTTTTCGGTGGCCTTCGCCCCACGTTCACTTTTCCGGTGGCCTTCGCCCCACGTTTAAAATTCAACTTTGTAATTTTAATGTTTATTTAAATGTTATATATGTGACCGTGGCCGAGTGGTTAGAACGCTCGCCTCTCACCGAGTCGGCCCGGGTTCGATCCCAGGGACCACATGTGGTGGACGTCTCCGGGTTTTCCGGTTTCCCCCGTCATTCATTCCATCCTCACCTTTCCTTTCATCCATTTCACCATCGTTTCGATTCATCCACTTCCTTCCTCTCATACCAGGCATCGGCGATCCCCCATCCTGGATGCTCTGTCTGATCCATGAGTGTCTGCTCCTCGACGGGCCTCTGACCCCAGGCACCCGCTGGGGGTGTAAGTCCTAAATAAGAGGAGGTTAAACAGATAATGAATGAATATATATGTATGCCTCGGCTGCGTCAGTAGGAATTTTTTTTATTATTATTATTTGTACTTTTTAACGCATAAACTTTATATTATTCTCACCGCAATGAAATTTTCTATCTCACATTGAATACGTATCGTACCGATCAGGTACGCAATTTTGTAGCGTCTGCCGCCTGATGTTGTATATTTTCTCTATTTCAAGTCTCTGATTGGTTAAGCCTACTCCAATAGAATACTTTCATTTAACTTTCAGCTTTTCTAGTTTTTGATTGGCTCTTTATAAACTGTTTTAAATATTACATTATTGTTCCAAGAATTATTAGTAGCATTATTAAACTTTCTAATGTATTGTTGTCTCAAGGTTACCTCGTTGTTAGCAACTTTCGGCTTTTACTTTATAATTCTGTTTGCTACGAAAGGTAGTTTGCTTCTATTCTCACAGCTCCTACATTGTTAAATTACGTAATACATTCACGTAACATTATTATACATGTACATAATAATATAAATATAATACAATGATGTTACATACATTTTATATACTATTACATACGCATATTGCGTTAAGGCGGGCTTTTATTATACTTTATATTATATAATTAGATTGCTATTATTTAAGTGATAAAAATACTGCCTCAAATATCAACATTATTTATTATATTTATTTCTTTTTAGAGCTGTTGATACTTTATATTTACTCAATTTAGTATATATAAACAATTAATTCAAAAAATTCATTATTAATCCAATAAATTTAAAATTTCTTTAGGTTTAGTTTTAATTGTTTTTGTTATAGTTGGATTTGCTATTTTTACTTTGTTCATCTTACCTTTACAAAACCACTCTTCGTCATACTATGTATACAAAGCTTCCAATCCCAATTTTCTTTCTATGTAAATTCACAGTACCACTCCCTTTATGTATCTATCGAAAACGCTGGAAGGCGTAGGTGATTATTTGCGGCGAGTGCTCTGTTACATTAGCTCCGTCTTTGAACTTTGTTCGAAACATACCATACATCCGGTGAAAATAAAAATAATAAATAAGTTGACTGTTCAGTAGAAAAAATAGTTATTACACATTTGAAAACTTTCTCTCTGGCAAAATAAAAAGAAAATTATGGCAGAAGTGCCAGACATTTCCGCCGCTGAGGTGCCACTAGTAATACATAACGCACCCAGTCAGTGAAGGTTATTTGAAAAGTTTAATTCTCTGTATATGGGTTTTCCGTTGATTCCTACATTTACTGCTGCTTCTTCCGCACGGAATGTTCTTGTTTTCATTTGATTATATTCTCTGGAGTGCTTTGTTTCACCATTCTAAGGACCTGTATTTCTGCTTCGCAAATCTTTATGTATATTTTTTTCTTTTTAGCTACGTTCTTTATTGCATTAGTACGTCCGTATAAAATTACTCAAGAATCTCTGCCGCTAAGGAGTAGAAATTTTAAGAGCCAAAAATAAGAATTAATTAAATGTTTCCATTTGTTTGAAATCGGTACAAAAAAGTTTGTAAAAATTCAAAGAGTTTTGGTTAACCACTGCTTATATGGAGTATAAATGAAAAAAATATTGTGGAAGCACATCAGATTTGATTGAAATATATAAAACGTTTTATTAGCCATAACTTATGATCAGAGCCTCAAAAAAATTATGATTTTATTCTTTTTTTCCCAAAATACACATTGTAATACCTTTTATCAACGGCTACCCTAATAAAAACGAACATATCTGAAATGTAACGCTACGTGTACTTTTGTGATGCTTTCTTACTGCTTTACTGACATTGCTACAATTATTGCGAAGTCACTTCGGGAAGGTTTTACTGTAGATTCTTTGGTAAGCACTAGTAAGGTTTGTCAGATAAATTGGCTTGGTTGCAAAGTCGCTTTGCTACGCGAACTGCTTGAAAAAAACTCTTAAAGATTTCCTAGTCGCCTTGCTGTATCATCTATTTTATTCCTATTACGAGGCTAATCCAGGAAGTAACGTCTGTTTGGCTTAAATGCATTTTTTAAAAAGTTATTATTTTATTAAACAAATATGTCACAAAATTAAAGCTTCCTTTATTTCTCCACATAATCACCTCCATTCTTTAAGCACTTGTTATAGATATCTGTCCATGAACTTTAGAATCCCTGAGTTATAATTGGCTGTCGCCAGTCCATTAACCCAAATGTTCGGACACAATTTCACAAAGCAAAGAACGAGAAATAGGAAAGAAATATGTGATTCATCTAGGATTACACATATGTCTTGTGAGATTTTATTGTTCACTTGATTCTTCAAATCATCTGTGACGAGTAGCAGACGTCTGGGTACATTTTCGTCATGCATATTTGTTGAGCACTTCACATGATTTTCTCACATTTTTTCGTTCATTACTGTAAAATCATATGCTCTCTTTAGTTAGCAATAAATTTCTGGAGTTTCAACCTTCGAGCGTTCAAATACCGCATAATACCTCTAGTTTCATAATCGGCGGGACTTTGTATATACAGTTCATTTTGAACAATCGCAGAATGCACAGTAACAAATTGTTTCGACTGGCACTCATACAACATTGAGAAAAGTCGTTCGTGGGATAGAAGCCCGGTAGCGATCTGAGGAGGGAGAATGCGCAAGCGGTCGTTTCTTCCTGAGTAACCCTCGTAATTTAGCCGAAATTTGAACTTTTGTGGTCGGGAAACTGAATTTTTCTATGGAATTTGGTATAAGTAGTCAGTAGAATGACAAACAGCTGGCCTTAGTTGTTTAGTAGCCTTCCTGTACCGTTTTATTCGTATTTATTTTACTCTGAGAGCAGAATTTCTTAGTTGTGACAATGAAATATCCAATTCGGCATTTACATGACGGTTGAGAGAAATCCCGGAAAAGCATACAATCAATTTTAGGGTATGCGGGATTTTAACTTGGTACCTCCCAAAGCCACATGCCGCAAAGCAACAACTTCAAAGTGTTACTTTTTGGGAGAGAGTGGTTTCCAAATCCATATGTACTTTTGTCTTCTCACCTTCTCTGCTGTTTACCTATGTTTACCTGCTATTGCTAATTCGTACCGAGCCACTTCAATTTCATTTTCACTTTTGAATCCTGATAAATTATACATATTCTGCATGAGCATGAAGAAACAGAGCCTCTGTGGGCAAACAAAGGATAGAACAAGGAAACTGAAGGCAAATATTCTGAAAACAATACCACACAGCTAGAAATGAAATGATAATGTAGGGCAAGGGTGGCGAAAACGCCTTCCTTCTGTGAGTCACCAAATATGCAACACGCACTGCATCACTCAGCAGCACGTGAAAAACAAATGGAATGTGGCAGAGAGGGAACGGTGCCAGCGAGTCAAAATGACTCGCGAGTCCCGTTTTCACTACCTCTGATGTAGGAGATCCCACAAAACCTGCAACTCATGTGCACCCAAACTTGCAGTGCAAGTGTGTTGATTTACATTCTGTAATAAAACTATAAGAGGTCCAGTAAATAAGACAACCTTAGGTGCACTCCACAAAAAGAAACCCCAATATTGAAATTAGATAAAGGCCCGTGTATCTGCATAACTAATCAAGGAAATGTCGAATGAGTATCATCGGATGTCTAACAACAACAATGTCTAACGGATGTTATAGGACCGTTTTAATGAACTCCACAAACGCCATTTACAACATTTTACAGGACATGTGTTTTTAGTTGTACTCAATCAACATCGTTGACTCAAAAATTAAAAAAAAATAACAGTAGTGGTTATCCTTGTAGATCGGAATTGATTAAGGGAATAATTGAAGTTCATAACTAACTACCTTTACTGAAAAAACAAATTACACATTACAAATGTTTATAAAACTAAACATGTCCACTTTTTCATACATATTTGTTCTTTATTTTTTATGCCAATTGTTACAAAAATACATTCTAATAGTTTACATTCAGTGGGCTCTTAAATACATAGATTGCATTTTGTAGATAATAACAGAATAAGAGTTAACAATGTATTAGAAAATTTAAATTTTTCTTGCTAGTTAACACATGAACAGAAGTTTCTTCAGTAAAAAAAATCCGGTTCTTACATCTTCAGCCTATTATGAAACTCAGTCACACGTTTTAATGAGGTGTAAAGCAATAGTACACATTTTAATAAAAATTTTAGATTTAATACTGTGTGTTATCCAAAATAAATACTGAAACACGGTCGTCTTTAATGTAAAGGTTACTCACAATGCGGAATTTTGTCTTCTGTGTGAGGGCGGCGGTTAGACTGGATGGCACCCTAATGCCATCTACACGGCATGAAGCAGATGGTTAAGGGATGAGACCTAGAAGGCTAAATGTCCGCCTTTATATGGGAACGGCGGTTGGACTGGAGCAGAAGATTCGGTAGCTATGCGCTAGGGTCTCTGTGACACGTGACGGAGCGGATGGTTACAGGGATGAGACCTAGAAGGCTAATTGTCCGCCTTTATATGGGAATGGAGGTTGGACTGAACGGCACCCTAATGCCGTCTGCACGGCACGAAGCAGAAGATTCGGTAGCTATGCGCTAGGGTCTCTGTGACATGTGACGGAGCGGATGGTTACAGGGATGAGACCTAGAAGGCTAACTGTCCATCACTAAGAGTTATCCACCAACAGATCCGTCGCGATATGACCAGCGAGTTGAAGCGACGTAAAATAAAATAGAAAAAAAAGTGTAATTTTTTACAATTTTCGACATTTAGCCTCCTTTGATGAAGGCAGAAAGCAATGTCATTGACACATATAAGCTGTTTTCCTGTTTTGAAGTTTATTTCCATCTATTAAAATACCGAATGTCTTTTTAACATGTTGAATACTGAGCAAAAATGAGTGAAATCGGCTAGCTTAATCAGCGGTTGTAAACTTCACCGCAAGTACCTTTGTAATACCAGCTACGCCTATTCATCATGGTGCAATTACTGTTCAATTGGATGCGAAAGAAGTAATCTCCAGTGTTACACGGGATAACCCGTCTGACAGGTACAGGGCCACTTTCTACTGCAATATGCAGATTAATGCTCTAGTACTGAAACAATCAATGTGGTTCCACAAACCAGATTAGCGCCTCAATGACAAACATCGATCCTATGAGCTTTTCGCCATGATTCACGGCTGCCTATGCCAGGGGTCATGAGTTATTGAAATAACGGCGCAAACAGATTAATATATCCGCGAGTTGTGTGATGAAAACACCGCTCCATTCCATCACCTGCTTTATTAAAATGCGGACGGTCGAATTTAGGGCGCCAAGTCACGAGTTTTTAAATATTCACTGCGCGCACACCGTAACATTTCCACTTAACGGAAACCGCAAGAGATGCATTGTGTCCAACAAGAACTGGGAGAAGAAAAGGAAAACAGGGAAAGAATGAGGAACTCCCGTTTCATCGTCCGTGTTGCAGATTTCTAAATACATGCATTCTGCCGCAAGTAAATACATCATGCTGCACGCCAAGCGATGCCCTCATTCTGAGTCTATAGGCTGAATTCATGGCCAGTACCTTTTGCTGAAAAGTATTTATTTTTATGGATTTTCAATTCATAACCGTCTCCATTTCAATTTCATTTCCGTCTCCTCCAATTTAAAGGAGGCCTCATCCACCTTCAAAAAAGTTATTTCCTTCAAAATTTCAAATAGACTGAATGAAAGCTTCTGTGCTATTCCCGTAGTTATTGGTATACCCTAGTGGGCCTCGACCCTCAACGCTTTGAATCGACATGGTGTTTGATATGGAGATCCCAATACAGAAAAAGTTACAGCACCTGTCCTTTAAAAAATGCTGCTAATATTTCCTTCTTCTGGGATGCATACAAAGGGAAATCCTGGCCAGCATCATTCAACTTATAACCCACAGGAGGTACGGGACTTCTTTAAATTGAAAGCACTGAACAAGCAAGCTCCTTGGCTCCCTACACAGATAAGAAGTCGCCGTCCTGGTGCTTTGACGATTTTAGTAAAATATTTTCCAAATATTTGTTTATTACACTTAAATTAATTACACCGTTGTTGGTGTACTGAGCAAGATGGCTCCGCGGTAATGTGTGAGACTCGCAATTCAGGAGGTCCCGGGTTCGATTCCCGTCGACCGCTTATTCTAACCTTGGGTTTTTCACGGTTTTCCCTAGTCCGAAAGCGAATGCTGAGGTGGTTTCTCATCTATCAGGATTTCCTTTCCATTATTTCCCTTTCATTCTTTTCCTTCTCGTTTTTAGGTGTGGTTCTAGGTTTCGTGGCGTGTGCAGGTGCCGGACGGATAGCGCGGGTGCTTGCTCAAAGGAAAAGCTACTCCGTGAACACTAGAGGACTGCTTGGTCGGTGGGTCATTCATCGCCCTCTCTAGGCAGCTCCGAAAGTAAGACAGGTCTTAAAGACTCGAACTGGTAGGGACTTCCGCGCGTATCTGTGGCCTATAGCCTCTTGTGGTTCCTTCACTCCATCGCCTCCTCCTGGGACAGTGGTAGTCATAATAGATCTATGTAGGTCGCAGGTGCGAGGTGTACCCCTCCGTTGTATAATCTATATCTATATTGCTGGATTTCAATGGTTTTAATTTCATCACCTCACTTTAATTGAACCAAATTTCTGATTCGTACTGAAAATCATTCAAATTGCTTAACATCCAACATTGCTAAACCCATTCCCAATAGGGATGATTTTTTCAGTTAACGTCAAAAGATTAAAAAGAGCAATGTTTAGCCATTTATTATTGAGAAAAAAAAGTTAATTCAAGCTAAATATCCTCAAAACTGCCCCAGTTGACAGTTTCCATCTTTCCGAGCAGGATAGTGGTTTTTGTTACACCACACCTAAAAGCATCAAGAGAACGTTATTTATATTTTCATTTCACAAAAGTATGGATAAAACAGGCCCTCGTTAGTATTTTACTCTTATCCCATAGAATATACGTGTCAAATTTTCCGTTAGTAATTAAAATCATCCAAAGCCCTTTGAATATTTATAGCTTATCTCCCATTAAGTTTATTTTCCATTGCCGACCCTAAAAGAGAAAAGAAAACAATACTGAACTTCTTATTTAGGAAAAGCATTGAGAAAGCAAGCACATTTGTGCTAGAAATTGTTTCCCGCCCAGCATTTTTCACTTCTCTTTTCGATGAGAGTGGTTTTTGTGATACCACTCGATAATATTTTACTTCTGTCCTAAGGAATGCGTGTGCTAAAATTAGTCGAAATCGCTATAAGGGTGTGTAACCTAATAGGAACACATGAATACACACACACGCGCGCGCGCGCGCTTTCATGCATGCATTGATTTTTATATTTTTACTTTCTCTACTACGTATAGTAAGTAGGGGAAGTATTGCATTCCACCCAAAAATTCGATACCGAGAAATCACCGGAAATATATATTTTGAGAACCCCTGAATCCAAAAAAAGATTTTTGGAAACCTGTCCGTGTGTGTGTCGGTGTGTGTGTCTGTGAACAGCATTTTCGAGATATTGCTTGTTATTCCCTTAAATTTTCCAATACTTTTTCTCAAATGGGAATTCGTTATTCATTTTTTTATGTCCTGGACATACCAAGAGAATGGAATGCGCCACATAGCAACCAATGCTTAAAAGATTTGACTATCGCTTAAATACTACCTTATTCCCCTTGCATCTACAAGAAAATTAGCAATAAGATTATCATCTCGATATCTCGATTAACATGAAGCTTATGGAGAACAAGCGTTTGTAAAAATAGTTTGTACTAGAGTAAAGAAAGTCATGTGAGTGTAACACATCACATTGTTTTATTATATATTTGCTTACAAAGGGTGGAAGGTGACCTGTGATCATCCTTGAACGGATGACTCTTTTAATAAACAGAACAAAAAAAAACTCAGTGTTATTTTGCTGTTCTGGAAGTAGTTGTTGCGTAAATAACGGTAATTTCTGAAACGACAGGAAGAAATGAATTGATCTTTCTTACCCTTTCTAGGATACTTCATGACGTCATGACTTCATTTTATTTGCTGGAGCTGTCACCTTGTAGGTGCTATCACGCCTTGTGCTGTGTATCGCACCAATAAGCATACCTATGCTAGTTCTGTCAACTCATTGGCTAATCACGAATAAGTATAGGTGAGGAATGTCTACCCCTCTTGACTAGAAAAGAGAAAGGTAACTTGTGTCTCCTTTTAATATGGTGGAGACCGATTTTGTCGATAGTTTGCAAGATTAATCCGAATATACAGCAAATGCCTGTTTGGAAATGCTCTTGAAAATGTGAGTCAGATGTTAAGCATTTTACTCCTCAAACATTAGTTACGGGTCCTCATATATTAGCGTTTCCTAGCTTAGTAGTCAACACGCTGGCACCATAATGATAGGTTCTATGGCTCGTGCCATTCATCTTTCCTTGTTTGTTTATCTTTTTTGCTCTTTCTTTCCCTAAAATAGATTCCTACATTTATCCTTCCTTTATATTCCAAGGCTAATGGAAGAACACTCTTTTGTGTTTCTCATAAAAAGTACCCTTACAAGGAGGCCAGAAAGCAGCTTTTCTTACATCATGGAAGTTAAATTGGTTGAGATATATTTTTAGAGGAACATGATTGTTTCTTCAGACACTATTTAACACGTTCGACCGTTTGTCGTAACATACAACCACGTGTTCCAGTTCTTTGTGATAGAAAACAGTGTCCGAAGCACGCACACAGTTTAAAACATTAGGGAATAAGATTATTTTAAAACTGAATTGAAGTGAAGCTTTTTGTTGTAAACGTAGCCTTTTTCTGTCCTAATGGTATATTACAAACATTTACAAATAATTCATTGAATAAATTAACATATTTCCATGTACAGAATTAATAACGCATACTTTCAGCATAAGTAAGACACGTGGGTCTACGAGATTTTGAGCAATTGCCTCCCTTTATAAAGTAAAGCACTCGAAGTATTCATCTCCACTTTGGAAAACTGTAGTAGCCAGATTGATAGAAGGAAGATAAGCATTTTTAATGTGCGAAGGGAGGAGAGGATATTGCAGTTTGCGGGTGTTTTTCCAGAATTTTCATTTTTGTATATGTTTTTGTAAATTTCACAGATTTTTCAACTTTTTAATGTTGGGTGTTTGCAAATTGTTTTCTGTGCTTCTGATAGAGCATTTTGTATTTGATATATCTTTAGTCGCAGCGAGGATGGCATTTGATCTGATGGACAAAAAAAATTGTCAAGGTAGGCAATTATCAATGTTTTTCACGAACTTCCTCATTAACACCCGGGTTTTTACGAGTTCATTAATTTTTCCTCCATCTGTTCAAATTCCATGTTCGTCGACATTTCAAATATGAGTGTTATGCCAAAGCATAATGCCCTACCCACGCATACAAGATAGTTTTGTGGACACCACACATCAAAATGTTGATGTTGTCTAACAGGATGAAAACTATGGAAGAGCGCCAGAATACGTGGGCTGTGATGCTGTTTCTTCTTTCACATATAGAATGAGAAATTATTGTCCTTTAACTTAGCTGCTGGAATTGTTTAAATGGAGACAAATACTTTATTGAGTGACGCTAAATAACCACTTCATAATCTGACTGTGAGGAACTCTCATAGTAAGGAACAACTATCCCATACTACTCACTAAATACACAGCATTCTTCTATAAAAAAATCTGATGTGTTACACTCACATGACTTTCTCTACTCTTGTACAAACTATTTTTACAAACGCTTATTCTCCTTATGCTTCATGTTAATCGAGATATCGAGATGTTAATCTTATTGTAATTTTCTTGTAAATGCAAGGGGAATTGGTAGGCTTTAAGCGATAGTCAAATATTTTAAGAGCAGGTTGCTATGTGAAGTATTCCATTCTCTTTGCATTACCAGCACTAAAAAAAAAGAATAACGAATTCCCATTTGAGAAAAAGCATAAGTATTGTACAATTTAAGGAAATAACAAGCAATATCTTGAAAATGGTGCACTCAACAAAAAAATCTGATGTGTTACAATCACATGACTTTCTCTACTCTTGTACAAACTATTTTTACAAACGCTTATTCTCCATCTACTTCAAGTTAATCGAGATAAACATTTGCACACTCTATCTTATTGCTAAGTTTCTTGTAGATGTAAGGGGAATATATATTTACAAGAGCAATATAGAAATACAGTAACCTTTAAGCACATACATATCTCTTAATAGCTGGTTGCTAGGTACAGCACCATTCCCTTTGCCACAGATTAATACTCTTTGCATATCCAAAACAAAAAAGTGAAAAACGAATTCCCATTTGAGAAAATAAGTATTGAAAAATTTAAGGGAATAACAAGCAATAACTCGAAAATGGTTCACTTAACAACAAAAATGTATATGACATAAATTGTGTATTTTAACGCGATTTTTTGTGTAGTAAAATTTTGTCTATCTCTTATGGTTTACCAGTTATGCAAAAGTCGTTCACAATGAAGAATAGTTTTGGAGACATTCCCAGAAAATTCGAGATATACATTTCATTTCTCATGACAATATCTTAAACATATGATATTTTAATCAGAATCGTTAGAGCCATTTTTGAGAAAATTAAAATTTTCGAAAAATGTTCCATGTAAAGGGTAGTCTGGGGTGGAGAGATTTTCTTGAAAACCTTCGTGTCGCATCTCTGGAAGATACTGAACCTAAATACCAAGTTTGGTGTTTATCCGACTGTTCGTTTCTGAGTTATGCTGTTCACAGACACACAGACACACACACACATACACACACACAGACAGACACACGCACACGGACATGTTTCCAAAAATGCTTTATTTGGATTCATGGAGTCTCAAAACATGTATTTCCGTTGAAATCTCGGTATCAAATTTTTGGGTGGAATACAATACTTCCCCTACTTGCTATACGTAGTAGAGAAAGTAAAAATGTATATGACATAAATTGTGTATTTTAATGCAATCTACATTTGTGTGTAGTAAAATTTTGTCTGTCACTTATGGTTTACCAGTTATGCAAACGTCGTTCACAATGAAGAATACTTCTGGAGACATTCTCAGAAAATTTAAGATATACATTTTATTTGTCATGAAAGTATCTTAAATACATGATATTTTAATCAAAATCGTTAGAGCCATTTTTGAGTAAATTAAAATTTTCGAAAAATGTTCCATGTAAAGGATAATCTGGGGTGGGGGATTTTCTTGAAAATCTTCGTGTCGCATCTCTGGAAGATACTGAACCTAAATACCAAGTCTGGTGTTTATCCGACTGTTCGTTTCTGAGTTATGCTGTTTACAGACACACACGCACACACACACAGACACACACACGGACATGTTTCCAAAAATGTTTTTTTGGGATTCAGGGGGTCTCAAAACATGTATTTCCGGTGAAATCTCGGTATCGAAATTTTGGATGGAATACAATACTTTCCCTACTTATTATAAGTGGTAGAAAAAGTAATAAAACTAAGGGTTGAAGGAGGCTATATAGGATATTTTAAGACATGCCCTATTAACGCCAATGAGACGATCAGAAATCGGATGTAGTTTACTTCTTGTGGGATGTGAACAGGATTACTCTTTTAATAAACAGAACAAACAAGTTAGTGTGATTTTGCTGTTTTTGAAGTAGTTATTGCCTAAATAACGGTAATTTCTTTCAGATGAAGATTCTAAGCAACTAAATACTTTTTCAAACATTAGACAAAATTCAAAACAAAATTGTCTGCACGTTTAAATAAATATTTTGAAATAAAAATTTGCATTCTCACTGTTTTCGAAATGTAAATACTGTTTGTTTATTACTTATTTTTGTAACAGCGAATTACCAGTTACAAAATGGCTCACTTTACTAATCCCGAGGATCTTGAAATGCTACACATTTATCGAGAAACACTTCATAATGCGGCAGCCGCGGCGAGAATTCAATGAGAAAGATTTCCAAACAGACTAGCACGAAGCTTCCAGAACCTCTTGCAGCTATATTTAAGCGGGTGTACTCGCGACGAATGAGTTAGGGAGTTGTTGATGCGACGTAAAGTGCGGGTTACTCAGTATGTTCTAAGAGTGAGTTAGTTACTGTGACGTACAGCAAGTGCTGAGACAGGCGAAATCCTGTGTTCGACACTCCAACAAATGAAGCTTAAAAACTAATAAGTGAAGTGAGAATGAAAAGTGAACGCAGACACTATGCGCGCGCGCACGCACACACACACACACACATACACACACACACACACACAATCCGTATCTTTATTAAAACTGAAAAAGAAAATTGATGGCAATTTTAGTATGCAAAACGGCAACAGCGGCAGAATTGCCATATAACACAAAATTGGTTATAATAAATAAGTGCATGAACTAGAACTAAACACAATGCCATAATAATTCAGTGAAAAAGCTATTGGATTTATAAAGTGAGTATCGAAATTCAAAAGTCAATACTGATATCGAATGTTGAGAAATAGCGGTATCGTCCCAATACTACTCAAAATATTACAAGATGAGCAATTTCCCACAACAAGATGCTATGAACAAATGACTGCTACACTACTGTTGCAACAACACAATGAGAAATGGCAGCACGCTCGCGGAGAGAGCAAATTAATGTAATGGGCTGACCGAGTTTGTCTCGTCTCAACGAGGAAAGAAATGACGATCGGCAGACACTCGCTTAATTACAAGATTGGACCGGATCGATCCTGCCTCTCAGGTACAAGCGGATTTGCATAAAGCACTTGTTGGGTAGTGTCCCTTAATGCACTGCGGTGCTGTAACAATATTACAGGGCAATCTCTATCATCGAATTTAAACAACATTAGAATACCGGACCTCCAATTTACTCTGTGCTGCTTTATCCTGTCATCACAACACAAACTAGAGTCGAAAATAGATGCCTTATGTCGATAGGCGAATACATTTCGCCCTTGGTATGACCAGAGAACGCAGGAGACACCTGGCACCTCGATCCAACGCGGAACCTTCGGCCTTAGAAGGAACATACATGACACCTCACAATGGGTGAAGCAACAATATAAAAATGTAAGATGTATCCTCTTTTCTTAATTTGTTTCCTCGGTGTTCCGAGCATTTTAAGTATCTAGAATGCCAATTTCTTGTGAACCAAAAACGATGTAGATAAAAGAATGCATACATTTCGATACTGCTGGAACCATCCAAAGGGCATTAAGAAACAAAAGAGAAAATACACAATTATAAAAGTTTATAAAGTGCAAGTATAGTAATAGAGCCACGGAATTACTATTCGGAAGTAAAAATTTGGTCCTAAACAACATTCAACACACGAAATGAAACACCAGAAACGCAAATTCTCAGACACATAGCAGAGTGCATCTTCAAAGGTAACATTACTAATAACCACATGGTAGATAGGAAATGGTCTGGTTAAAGAAACATTCCTCGCCCCAGCCGGAAATCAAACTCGGGAATTCTGGTGGAGAAACAACAACACTGACCACTCGACTACAGAAGTCCTATTCTATTTACGTAAAACCAGAGGAGCATCTAAGTGTCAGCGAGTGAATTTATGTTAGCGGGGACTATATCTCAAAAGTTGTTCCACTAACTCGAAAAGAGAAAGATAGGACGAAACAAATACGCTTTATATTTATTAGTAAAATGACTTCTAAATAAGAATTAAGCTTTAAAACAATACGCCCAAAAACAACTGAGTAATCAAACTACTTAAGTATTACATTTAAAAGACATGTTTATTTAAAACATGTTTTTTTTTAAAATGTTTTCTCAAAATGTAAAGTAATGTTTGTATTAAAAAGGATAAGAATTAAGCTTTAAAAAAATACGCCCAAAAACAACTGAGTAATGAAACTACTTAAGTATTATATTTAAAAGACATGTTTATTTAAAACATGTTTTTTTTAAAATGTTTTCTCAAAATGTAGTATTGTTTGTTTGAAAAAGGATGATCCGCGGATCACCTATATGATGTTTGAAAATATAGAAAAGTAAAATGCTCTATTAACTCCTTGGTAAGGCATGTTTCAAAATGTGTTAGGCCTTCCCTACAGGAATCCTGGATCTACCTCTAATATAGGAGACAAGTTAAATATATACAAATTAAAACACAAATATTAATAACATGAAATGGCAAATGTTACAACATGCTGAAATAATGGACGAGCATAGAATTGCCAAAAAGAAATTTCCACTCAGCACAACCAAAAAGCCAACAACCCAGAAGAACATCGGAGGTTGATATAAGGATCTTTCATAAGGAATAATTAAAATAAAACTAAAATTATCTCATTTATAAAAAATGCTCCAATACGCCAAATTCAATATTATAAATGGAAAACTTAACAACAAGAAATAAAGAAAAATTTTGTTCATTGTTGTGCAGGCTGTGACGTCATCGACAAAAATGTCAAAGGTGGTCAACAATGTGACTCAACGTAACACAAACTTTACACTGGAGACACTTTTGTCACACAATCAGAACAGAGCACAACTAATCCGTCGAATCGAATCACAACTGAACTACACTCGGCACTGTCCACCTTTAACTGTGTAAACTCTTCGGGTTCTTGGCTACACTTAACTTCGTAACTTCTTAACTAACTGAACTGCCACGCAGGTAAGAGCAGCCCACTTATATAGGCCTCCCATACAAAACGGAATGTTCTAGAAAGGAGGCTACTACAACGTACTGAACGGTATGTTCTGGAGCAGGCAAGCGGCGCATAATGGGTTCGCGGCTGCAATTCAAAAGGACCGGTCATTAGCAGCACCCAGCCGGTGCTGTCGGGATGCACTCGTACCGCCGGCCCGTAAGTAACTTCGCGCGCGCGGTCACAGTATTAAAAGTGTTAATTTCTGTAACTTTTAACTCATTTGAATTTTCGTCACAAATTTGTTCAATATAAATTTAATATAAAATTAGTTTTTTGCGTCCCTACGTATATGCCTAACTTTCAGAGAAAATAATTTTCAAAAATGAAAATCCAAACAATCCTAAACGTTCCACTTGATGAAAATTTGAAACGCTTTAAATTTTACATATTATTTTTCCAAAATGTTTCTCATTTTTGTGTAACATTAAAATGTTTGTTGGTTAAAAGCAATAAAGTGTGTAACATGTTTCGTTTTTAAATATAAAAATCATATTAAAATCCTCTGATTTCTTCATCCAGCTTCAAATAATCCATTCTAAAAGCCTGAAATTAAATTAACAAAAACTGCATCACGAGGAACATTTTAAATTGCCAAAAGCGTAAGAAAACAAGATTACGAGAAAATCAAGCAAATATACTTCATGTGGTATTTGCCTACAGCTACGCATGTCCATTTAAACGTTGCGTTTGGACACTTAAATAACCAGAAAGGCAAAAACACAATCGGATCCTCACTTTACAATGTTTGAGTATTTTTTCCATGAATATTTTAAACAACTAATTTTTACGGAGTTCTGTCAAAAATTTAGTACGCCTTACATGTCCCAAACACGAGAGCAAAACATTGCAGGCTGATGAAATAGTTGAACTTTTGGGGGAGGGGCCGTGGGGGGTTATGTGGGATGTTTCCCACTGTGCAGCGAAACTTCAGCTGCTTATGGATGATGATGCAAGCAGTTCCATGTGAACAACCTACAGCACGCGCTACGTCATCGATCGTCACAGCCTGTCATTACGAATGATTTGTTCCACACGCTGCACTGTGGTTTCATTTGACACGACCAGGACGCTTCTGATCTCCGATGCTTCGCCTTCCCGTGTTGAACTACTCAATCCAATTGAATCTCGTACAGCTTTCTGTGATAAACAATTCTCACTACACACAGGACGCATTTCGCGATGCACTTCTTCTGTGGACAGTCCTTTAGCCCACAAAAAAGCACAACCGCACGCTGTTGTTCTCGTGTACACTGCTGCAATACATCCACCATCTTCTTCTAGCTGCCACTGACTGATCAGGTACCTAACGTGATGTGCACCCGCTACGACAAGCATACATATACTGCAAACTGCTGTCAAAATACCAACGCGGAATTTAAATAATATGTTTGAGACTTAATTTTTTACTCACCCTCATAGTTCATGAACAATTTCATTTGTTTCATACAAAATGTTTGGTTTCTATGTGAACAGGGCTCTCCACTTGATTACCTTTTATGGGAATATTTGAAATGTAGTCTTTGTTACGAAAAAATATGGAAGAGCTAAAAACGCGAATCAGGAAAGAATGTAGATGGATGGATGGATGGATGGATGGATAGGTGGGTGGGTGAGTGGGTGGATCGAGGGACGGACGGACGGATGGATAGAATAGATAGAGTATCTTTATTTGTTTCAAATTATTGAAGTTATTACAAAATACTTAGTGCATGGGCCATTGACCGTACATGCATATTTAAGATACAAGGTGTGGTGACAAAATAAACAACATAAAAAGAAAACAAAACAAAAAAGAACAAGAAAAAGTAAAATAGAGATAAATTACTATTGACTAACCGAACAAATCTGACCTACCTTCGCGCACTTTAGCCAAGAAATTGCCCATGTTTTGCCAATTCCTCTGGTCAGCCACCAGATCCCAACATGCCAATCTCTTTCTTGACGGACTTAAGAATTTTTCTTTGAGTTTAATTGTTCGCTGGTTTTCCCATGTGCACATTTCGCCAAAATATGTCCCAGGCCTCATCCAAATCACAGAATTGGCAGATTCTCCTGCCAGAATCGTCAGTCATTTTCTGTGCCCTCCAGCCCCCAGTCTAAACCATTCCTGATCTTTCCTTTCTTCCTAAGTTAAGTATATATGCCTCTTTACCCCAATTAAATTTTATTTCATTTGCTAGACTTAGAGAACATTTAATTTTACAATCCGATTCTATTTCCTGTTGGTTGATGTCTCTTAGTCTTCTTTTGACACCTTTCCATATGTTTTTGTCATTTGTTTCAGCTCTTTGCCATATTGACCCTTTCCTATTCTCCTCAAACCCCTTTAGATATAAGTACCACCAGCACCAGCAGTTATTGAAAAGATCAACAAGAATTCACTCTTCGACTTAGTCACTGTCAGAATGTAAATCAGGAGAATTTTGAACACCTTATTAAATAATTATAATTACATTTATTACAGTAGTTGTGTAAACTGTGGAGAAAATTCTTAAACACGGCAACAATTTAGCTGTTCGCATAGCAACCAAACCTTTTGTATGAAAACTCGCATATTTCCTGGTAAAGCACAAGGTGTTCTCAAAGTCATTTTGAGATGGCATATCCTAATGGTGACTTCGTAAGTACTTTTAAGTCCCGGGCTATATAATTAACAATTGCTAGGTCAATCAGTGACAATTAATTGTTCTTCCACACATGCTGTGTGCAGGCTAAGGTTGCAAAGGTATAGTCAGGATGATAAATTCAATGCCTTAGCCGGGATTTCAACAACGGATCTTCGGCTTTCCTTGCTGTTATTCTAACCATTTGAGCTAAATGGTAAAATGCCGATACGGCAATCGCTGACTCAGTTGGCGAATTTAATGTAAAACGTTAATGTCAATTTGTTATTGTTTTGGAGTCATATTAAATCGGTAGGAACGAAGAGGTCTATTTATTAACATAAGACTATAAGGTGCACATATTGTTTGACATCTACTACATAAAACATATTATACCTGAATCACAATCGTTAGTCATTTTTGAGAAAAACAACGAAAACTTTAGGCTATAAGAATTTCTTGAAAATATTTGCCTTTCGTTCATGAAAGATGACTGATTTATAATTGAAATTTCGTATTGTTATCCGAATTTCTACATTTCAAGTCAGACATGTGTGCACATACACACACGCACAGAAGATCTTTTCCCCCTGAGTTTCAGGGACCACAAAGCTTTGCCGATTACATTTGGCTACCAAATTTATTAATGGAATTAAATACTTTCTGTGCCCTAAGTACTTAAATAGCGAAGAAAGTAAATCCGTATATGCTTCTTCCCCTATTGAATATGTTGTGTATTAATACAATTCACATGCAAGTACTAGCTGCTGTATTAGCTACAGACAAAGTCAATTGGATTCAACAGTCCTCAGAGCAGTACTGTATCCACCGTTGATCCGTTAATGCGCTTGTCTAACGGGGAGGGGGTGGACACTTTTGAGCACGTTGTTCAGCCCCGGGTTTAACTAAACACTGAGGTGATAAATGTTAGCCCTGCTCTTGATGCCCATTACTCTCAGCTGCCTGGCTCTTTGCCAAGCACCTGGCTCGAACTCAGGCACCGTAATATGCGTTTCACTGTCTGCTTTTCTTAAGTTGACTGCACACGAGGAAGGAATTTAAAGTCTAAGATTTATGAAAGATAATAACAAATCTTCAGCAGAATGAGAAGTTGGATATTTTAACAGCTCATTTAGAAAAATGGAAGCTGCAGGTTCCAAACATACTTCCTTTACATAGTAGTTGCTTTATTTCTAATGAACTTGCACTAAGCTCAATAGATGATTAAGCAGTACTTATAAGGATTTTAAGTGAGGTTTGTTTTTCCTTACTGAAGGAACGGTGGTGTTATCTCATTGGTAATAAAATGATTTAATTTATCCCTTGAAAAATACAGTTTGTAGCTGTAAAAGAGGCAGGGATTTATTTTTTCTATTTGCAAACCTTGACCTGGAAGCAGAGTATATGCAATTAGAATAGGTACATTTAAAATATTGTACAAATCCATTAGAAGAGTATAAAGCCTATTCTCTGTTTTGCTGAAATTGTTATAATTTTGAAGTTATTAGTTAACTTGCGTTCGGTGGGAAGAAGAACTAAAAGTTACGAAACAAGTTGGCGGTGCATCGGAAGTACAGTCAGATAAAAAAAATACATCCGCAGAGATGCTGCTTCCGAGAACCAGTGTGAAGATATCAGCAGGTTGCATTGTTTTCATTGTACAACTGTACATTCTCTCTATCGCCTTGCCCCTATTCACTCGAATCCCAAGCCTTGACGACGTTACGCATTGTCAACAAAACAGTGGCGCCCTCTTCGTGACTGACTTATACATGCTACCTGCAGCATGTCTGCATTCTGCAAGAAATGGAAATCCACCCCGTCACACGCGCAGTGTTGGCATAAGGTTCCAGTACTGCACGTCGAACGTACACCGCTTTGAAACATTTTTTCTCTTATCAGGAAAACTAGAGGTAAACTTTACTAAAGAAACTTGTTACAACCACCCTGGAGTAACAAACAGTGCACTAACCAACGTCGAACGCTACACGTTTTAATATGAGTAGATGAACGATTACGGACATTCATACAGCAGAGAGCATTTTATCTCAAGAACTACCCCTTGAACAGAGCCTGATGTAAAGAATTGTATTTATGTTTGTTTTGTTTCACTGCTACTACAACGTTACAGGTTCTGTCGCACTGGCACAGTCGATGAATGCCGGAGAGATAGTCTTATAGTTGTGTTATTGCCTTAATAATGCCAGTAAAATTTGTCGGCATATCCTACTTTCGGGCCGTTGAGTCTCTCGCTTAGTGAAGATATTCCTTGTTACTAAACCAACATTAATAATTTGTTTGGGACCTTATCTTATAATTGTAACGGTATTTGCTATCATTCTTGGACAGTCTTGATGATTATGGCAGGAGTGAATGTTTATCGGGCATCATCGTCGTTTGTGCGACAGTTTTCAAGAGTGTCATATTAAGATTATCCACGATTTGGACACATTGTATGCAATCTTAGGTTATAAGTTGTAGGAAATAATCGTTAAATAATTCGACATCCATTGCTGACATAAGTGAAAGCGTCTTTATATGTTCGTAAAAGAGACTGAGCTTCTCTCCCTGCATTTCGTTGCTCAGAGAAAAGTATAACACAAAATGGTTTCATCCACTTTCTATAATTGTGCCACGACAACTTGGAACACCGGTATTACATCATTGCTATATGAAATACGCCATTGTTATTATTGACAAGCGTGCCATAATTGAGCACGTAATTGGATACAGTCACAACCTACAGGTAGGATTGTATAAACGATGTTATGTACTTAATAACTGAGGGTTACAACATATAAAGTAAGAAAAGCAACTTGATTTGTATTAAAATAGCCAGTGTGTATCTTCAGATAAATTGCCAGCCATGACTTACGATATTTTCACAAGCCGGTGGGAGACGCTTTCAGCCCAAAATTATTGTGAAACGCAGGGCTGGAGCGGCCTAATGTTTTGAGTGCCACTTGCACTTACAAGAGTTATGAAAACAACCCCTACTGCAGCAATGGAGACACTCTTAAACCTGACTACATTGCATTTCGTTGTAATGAAGGAGGCAGGAGTAGCATATTTTAAACTCTATAGTTTAAAATACGCTAAGCAACTGAGAATGCCTGAAATAGACTCAGGTTTGCTAAGAATTAGGAAATACATAGGAGATGCAGCTTTAGAAATACAGTCAAACTATACAATTCCAATTAAACACTTTATGAAGAACTTCAGGGTCATTATTAATCCTGAACGTTGGACGAATAAAACTCTGGAAACTCCTGAAAAAACTTAAATGTGATTTACAGACGGCTCAAAAGATGCCTCAGGAACAGGATTCGGAGTATATGGCACAAGACCAGGGTGCAAAAACGTTTTTTCCCTTGGGTGAATATGTTTCTATTTTTAAACAGAAATTTATGCTATTATTCAATGTATGCATGTAAAATATGAGGGCAGCTTACACGATCGTTATCTTCCCAGATAGCCAGGCTGCACTTAAGGCTCTAAGTATCATTAGGTAACGTCAGGATTGGTTTTAAACTGCCTAAACATGCCCTCAAGCTTGGCAGAACAGAATGAAGTTCTACTCAACTGAGTGCCGGGTCATAGTGGTAAAGAGGGAAATGAAAAAGCTGATGAACTTGCAAGACAAGGAGCAGCTTCACAATTTATTGGGCCAGAGCAACATCTCGATGTTTAGTAAGACAGGATATTAAGAACTGGTCCAAAGCAGATCATAAAGCCTGCCTTAAAACTCCAGGAAACAAACACGGTAAACTATGTATTAGAAAACCATGTAAGAAAAGAGCTGAAAGCTTACTTAAATTTAACAAACTTCAGCTGAAAACAATTATTGCATTTCTCATAGGACAGAAGTATTTTAACACGATGAGAGTGTTAGGGGGTAACTTGGATTGCAGATTGTTCAAGAAAAAAACTGAAACAGCCCAGCACGTTATATGCTCCTGTGAGGCCTTGGCTTACAGGAGATATATTGCTTTTCGGAAAATGTTCTTAGAACCAGAAGAATTTGAAACCGTATCTCTTATGAGACTGAATTCCTTGGTAAAGGGTGCAGACATAATGAATTGGCTTTAAAACGATACAGGTAGCACAATAAGGTCAAGGCTGAAGTGCGTTCGGAGCAATGACGGAAATCTATATCGAACAAGACAAGACAAGAAGGCTTGAACTTGTTTGAACTATACCCTCAACGTCTTATGCACCATCTGCCTGTCCATGACTATTTGCAGTGAAGAGTTTCTGTCTATATGTATAAATAACATGAATTACTGTATCATTTCTTGAATCCTTCTTTACCTACATTTCATCCATACCTACCAGAAATTAGGTTATATTTGCACTAAAATATTGGATCATCATATTTGCTCCTTTGAAAGAATACTTTAATTTTGATTTGTTATCTGGCTACACCTGGCTTCATGATGTTAAAGCCTCACAGAAAACACTGAACCAAGAACTTCTACATGCTTAGAAGCCAGAATAGGACCTGCTATAAATTACTTTGAATAAATATGCTTCTTGTTTTTAGATGGACCAAATCTCTTGGTAATAATACAGATCTTGCCACTATTTTTGTGTTGTCTTGTAATGAATGCAGTGCCTGCCTACACATTCCCATATTTAACTATAATAACGAAATTTAAAGATAGTGAAGAACAGCATATGTCAATAAAGCAGCATTTACTTAAAGGACTATTTTATCATATTATACGTGCTTTACTTAGATGGAAAGAGATTTAGAATCTCTTCAGATCCTTCAATCAGAAGCATAAGTTTATTACACAAAAATTGATTTTCGGCTCAGGTGATACAAATCCTGCATTTTTCCCTATAAATCACATACACTACGCGCTCAAAAGTATCCGGACACCTGGCTGGAAATGACGTACAAGTTCGTGGCGCCCTCCATCGGTAATGCTGGAAGTCAATATGGGTTGGCGCACATTTAGCCTTGATGACAGCGTTCACTCTCGCAGGCATACTTTTAATCAGGTGCTGGAAGGTTTCTTGGGGAATGACAGCCCATTCTTCACGGAGTGCGGAACTGAGGAGCGGTATCGATGTAGGTCGGTGAGGCCCGGCACGAAGTCGGCGTTCCAAAACACCCCAAAGGTGTTCAATAGGATTCAAGTCAGGATTATGTGCAGGCCAGTCCATTACAGGGATGTTATTGTTGTGTAACCACTCCGCCACAGCCCGTGTAGTATGAACAGGTGCTCGATCGTGTTGAAAGATGCAATCGCCATCCCCGAATTGCTCTTCAACAGTGGGAATCAAGAAAGTGCTTAAAATATCAATGTAGGTCTGCACTGTGATCGTGCCACGCAAAACAACAAGGGGTGCAAGCCCCCTCCTGGAAAAATACGTCCACACCCTAACCCACCACCTCCGAATTTCAATGTTGGCGCTACACACACTGATAGATACGTTCACCGGGCATTCGGCATACCCACACCCTGCCATCGGATCGCCACATTGTGAATCGTGATTCGTCACTCCACACAACGTTTTTCCATTGATCAATCGTGTAATGTTGACGCTCCTTACACCAAGCGAGGTGTCGTTTGGCATTTTCCTGCGTGATGTGTGGCTTATGAGCAGCCGCTCGACCCTGGAATTTAAGGTTTCTCACCTCACGCCTGTCATAGTACTTAGTGTGGATCCTGATGCAGTTTGGAATTCCTGTATGATGGTCTTGATAGATGTCTGCCTATTACTCTTTACGACACTCTTCAAATGTCGACGTCTCTATCAGTCAACAGACGAGGTCGGCCTGTATGCTTTTGTGCTGTACATGTCCCTTCACGTTTTACTTCACTATCACATCAGAAACGGTGGACCTTGGGATGTTTAGGAGTGTGGAAATTTCGCCTACAGACTTCTGACACAAGTGACACCCAATCACCTGACCACGTTCGAAGCCCGTGAGTTCCACGGAGGGTCCCATTCTGCTGTTTCACGAAGTTTAATGACTACTGATGTCGCAGATAATGACTACCAGGCAGTAGATGACAGCACAATGCACCTAAGATGAAAAACGTATGTTTGTGGGGGTGTCCGGATACTTTTGATCACATAGTGTATGTTCACATAAAATCATATATTCAAATCGCCTGCTTTGTATCGTACATGTTGCAACAATTATGAATCTGGCAACAGAAGATTAAGTAACTAGGAGCTTTTGAATGGAGGATCTGAAGAGATTCTAAATCTCTTTCCATCTAAGTAAGCACGTACAATATGATGAAATAGTCCTTTAAGTAAATGCTGCTTTATTGACATATGCTGTTCTTCACTATGTTTAAATTACGTTATTATAGTTAAATATGGGAATGTGTAGGCAGGCACTGCATTCATTACAAGACAGCACAAACATTTGAATGCCGTGGTTTTCTAAGAGTTGGCTCTAGAAAGCTTTCAGAATGAGGTTAGGTGCACTTTTAATAACGTTTAACGACCGCTCTCACTACATACGGCACCACAGGCGATTGACACAGATGATACATGCAGTGAAATATTTGGGAAAGCAATTTGTGTAGGAAACGTTCCAAGACTAAGATTAGTGTACCTCCGTGATATTTGACAGTTATAAGGACTGAGGAAAACCTGGAAAAACTTTCAGACAGGGAGAACGATCCTGACGGGATTTGAACCTCGGACTCCCGTTTAAGAGTCTGTGTCTTAACGACTTCAGCCACCTTAGGTATGCTAAACGGAAATCTCTACCGTGCACCGTGATTCAGAAAACGTAAAATACCCAAGTATGACTGTACTTATATAGTATGACATAATCTTATTTTACAATTTGTAGCTTCAGTGTTATTGTGAAGTATTCTAAAGCTGTAATCTGAAATACTCAATTATTAGATCTTTTATTCAGTATATTTGTATACATGCGGTACAGAAAATAGCTACCGAAGCGTAAAGTTTAATTTCCCGTGCTGCTTTTTCCAGGTCCGAAACAGCAAATAGGAATCAACCCATTTCCATGGTATGTGCATGCACGTACGCCACAACTTTCATTCAAGAGCAACAAGTTAAAGGAAATTATTTGGATGCATAGAGATGGACAGTTTAACAAGATATCCAATAGTTAAAAGACTATTTCACTCTTATTTCGCCATTCGTACTTAAGGGGAGATGAAGTGATGCTGATGTTTGTTTTGCTGCCATATAAATATTTGAATTGTTCTGCTTATTTTGAAGTATAATTTATGTTTGTTTAACAATGTACTATATTTTCAAACATGTCAGTGCACTAGACATTTAAAAATAAGTGTAAGTTCTATGCACGATTTCATAAAATAATTAATAACTTTAAAACCGCGGCACTAGAAACCTGACATTTAGCTTGTTTTAAGCTTAATTTAAGTTTCATAGGTAGGTAGATTCATGCTTTTGTTATTATATTTAATATAGGAAACGTATGCAGTGAGAGCGTACTGGAGCATTCAGATGTGAACATTGGAAAGAAAACATTGACCATATTGAGTGACTTGAATCACATAACAAAAGGAAATTGTTACGGTAGAAACTGCAACACAAATATGTACAAAGTAGTTTGAGTGAAAGAGGAAGATTATTGTGTAAGTTGGTTTTAATTCGTGTGCAATATGTATTATAAAGAAACTTGTTTTTATTTTCGCAATTAGTGTTTTCTCAGAACCACATGTAATGAATACCCCATTTTCTCTGGATCTATAGTTAATAGAAGGATAACATTTTAAACAAACGATGACAACATAAGTCATAAAACGCACCCATTTTGAATCCTATATGTATATTACTTTGGTCACAAAAAATAATTTTCCCTACAAATAATTTTAAAATTCGAAATTATTTTGAACGATCATATCTTTCTTTCCGATATGAATTTATGCATAAGAATGAGTCAATTTACTTACAAATATTGTAACTTTATTCTGTAAATATTTCAACATTATATATTCAGTAGCTCCTGAGATAACAGGTCTTTAAATGAGCTAATTTAACATTGGTAGTATAGGTCGGTTAAACTTTCCTTAAGAATTCGTTCACTTTAAACCAAGCAGCGTTTACAAGCAACTTTTTATGCTAGAATTCGTGGAGATGATTACTGTTTCAGGAAAGCGATTTCTGTGTAGTCTTGGAGGGAACTCTGGTTAAACACTGATCTAGTGGAAATCCATTCCAGAGCATCTCCACTTCTATAGTTCAGAATCCTGTGGGTACTTACTTCTGCATAGATCAAAGACCGTTCTAAGAGCTACTGCAATGAGGAAAATTATCCGTTATGCTTTCGTGTAGTTTTTGCGTTGGGAAATTGTAAGATCTAAAAACTCTAAGTGTTTGGATTGTTAGGACTAGCACCAAACTGGCCTATACTTGGGAGCACACACAAAGACGGGTGAATGCAGGTTGCGCAGTAGCATAATTATGAGTGAACTGCCTGCCAATGCATAGACAACGAGAATGAAAGAATGAGAAGTGTACTCTCTGTCTCTCTACGCAGTGACTTATCCCCAGCCGCTTTAGTGTGCTCTCCCGACTCAATCTACTACTAGTCAAGTGTTTATGCCTTTTGTGCCAAAGACGATGTAAATGGGATTCTAGTGAGGAAGGTTGGGCAATGCGAGACGGTCACAAAATACCTATGCTAAAACTTCAGTACTGTAAATAGTAAAACATCAAAACACAAACAAATCAGTTTTAATCCTTACATTATTTGGAGCAACATGGTATATTATAAACAGGCCCTGGACTGCGAACCTTGCTTGCAGATATTTAAGAACTTATAGCAATTGTTTTCCCACCATTATGTAAGTAAAATTTACTGTCAAGAATGGGAGTAGATAAAAGTTTATTTGGTACTACACGGTATCGGTGCGATTATTCATTTTAACATTTCTAACATCCATGGCTACCTTGGGAGCTCTGACTATGAAAATAACTGATAGTTACAAATTTTCATTAGAAAACACACTTACACGTACTCCGATATTTACTCTGCTGAGTGCAGGCAATAATTCTAATTAAGGAAAAATTCCTCCGTCGCAGCCGGAAATCGAACCCAAGATGTCCGGGTGTAGAAGCCAAAACGTTGTTCATTCGACCTCAGTGTCAATAGTTATTCATTTTGCGACTAAACAACCTAAGTTACAATGATACTAACTGTGATAGGTACGAACAGCCTTATTTGCTTGAGAACAATATTCTGTCGCGCATAGTGCAAGAGTATTTCTTACAGGAAATAGCTGCTGCTAATAAGCTTGAACATTTATCTTGGTTTGTCCTATTAACTTTACCGAGCGGGATGCCTCAGGCGGTTACGTCTGTGACCCGCATGGTAGGTCCCAGGATCGATCCCCGACAGCCGCCCACTCTGGCCCATGAGTTTTTCGTGGTTTCCCCGGGTCGCAAAGGGAATGCTGGGGTGTTCAGCTTCTACCACGACTCTCCTTCTCATTTCCTGTACCCATCATATTCCTTGACATCTGTTTCAGGGTTGTAAAACCAGACGACGGTGTTCGGCGGGTAGCGGCTGGTCGGTGACTTGCACTCTCTCGAAACGATAGGGACCCCGTCCATGCTTGCGCCCATCGCCATCTGGATATGGTCGCCCTTCTGGATCTCCCCTCATCCTTCCCTCCCAGGGGTCACGTTAGAAGCAAAAACGGCGACTGGTCTACGTGATGTGCTCAGTCCCTGTTACGGGGGACCTTCTGTGATACGTTAAATTCAGTTTTATTTAAGGACGCTATTTAACTACTATGGTCCTTAGCGACCTATTCTACATTGGGCGTGAAAGACCGGCAATTTTGCTCAGAAGCCTCTTTATCAGGCTTGAGATTCTTTCACGTGCCGTAAATCTACGACACGGGACCACCGGCTTTACTTCCCTTCCGAAGGAAGCCATGCTAAGGATTTTTATGCCCGTAAAACTCCCTCGCCCTCCGCCGGGTTTGATCCCGCGACCTCGGGAACTAGAGGCTAGCATGGTAACCACTATACCACGGAGGACGACTCTGTGCTACGTACCTTTACCTTTTAACCTTATCAAATAAGTAACAGCTAATAAAGTGAGCATTTGCTATTCATAGAAAAGATAAAGTCTTACATCAACTAATAAGCGAATAAGTCTGCGACACGCAATCCACTTATACCAACCACGACACAGAACATCACTAATTATACAGCAACATTATAATTCGCAGCTGATTATTACTTGTAATAAATTACATATTCAAGGACTACCTTAATATTTAAGCAATGATGGTATGATCAGCTTAATTTCTCTATAGATTGTAAATTAACTAGGTACCAGTTTAATGCTGTAGGATAGAAATATTCCAGATATTAAGTGCATTAAAGTGAAACTGCTTCGTAAATTATGGATTTATAAAAGCAATTTTCTGAATCAATGATGATTAATTACACAACATATTTGTTTTGTAGTACATGAGTATTTCCATGGCTGCGCCCGCCTAATTTATATGGGGTCTTCAACATCTATCGGATAGTTGCTTTCGACAACAATAATGGTGTTTATTTTGAAAAAAATACAGGAAAAGGAGGTTTCCTGAAAATGAAACCTTTCTAGACCAATTTCAAGAGTTCCAAAACCCCTTTCCAGTGAAATTCTTTAAAATCCAACTAGCAGGTTTGGAGAACCGGAGTACATTAAGTCCGGGGTTGGAGAAAATTCCTTCCACGAGTCACCAATTAATATGCAACCACTCTAATACACTTAACAGCAAATGTAAAACACGGACAGCCAGCCAGAGTGGGAGCGGCGCCTGCGAGTCCAAATAACTCGAGAGTTCAGTTTTTGTCACCGCTACATTAATGTACACATGTACATACATTTACTTTTCTTCCCTTTTTTTTTAACTTCGAGTTCATACTGCAATTTTTTTTTCACTATACTCTATTTTACGCACATAAGCCAGTGTGTTAGTCACATTGCCTTAGTTCGTTCATATATCAGCACTTAATTAAGCAAACAATGCCGTTTGCTTAATTAATTGCTGATATATGGCCTCAGTTGCATTAGCCACCTTCCGGTGCAATCCATTTTATCCATGAATTTTTAGAGTCGTAGAACTGGAGACTGTTCTGCGAGTGTACAGGAGTCTATGTGATGCTCCGCATGCCCTAATTACTCGTGACTTTCCTTGCTTGCTTCATAGCTTTGTTGTTTTTTTTTTGACAAGTATCCTTAATTGCCTTATGCACTCGATTTTATTTCTACACATTTTATTCTGTAAGTGGAACTTTATTCGTGGCATTGAAATACCCAGTTTAGTATTGTTACATGCTGGGGTGAGGTTCAAAAGGTTCCCAATAAATTATTAAATGTTGATCACCCCAACACGCACATGGGGGAAGCGTAATACAGAAACTGCGAGAGGACCATGACCTTGGTGTCTACATTCCGATGAAGGCGTGGTTTTTATTTTAACAAAATACACAAATTTCGCATCACACACGTTACCTGTGATTTATTGATAAAACTTCTGGTGGCTCTACATACTCTGAGGGAAACAAAGGTATGAGGGGAGAGATGCCTCGCCACACGCGACCTTCCTTCTTACACACTCACTCAAGTAGTGACGTTAACACTCAAAGAAGTAACGCTAACTCTCTATCCCCCCGCCCTCTCCAACTCTGGCTAGGCACGCTAGCCATACCAGACGAAACTTCCAACAAAGCCTACTCTCTCTGGCGTGGTCGGCGCCAAAGGAGCAGGCTCGTTCAGCCGAAAGAAATAATAATTCACCCCAATAATACTGTCGACAATG
Organism: Deroplatys truncata; assembly: GCA_030765065.1. Classification (NCBI taxonomy): domain Eukaryota; kingdom Metazoa; phylum Arthropoda; class Insecta; order Mantodea; family Mantidae; genus Deroplatys; species Deroplatys truncata. The sequence goes on along the minus strand of CM060978.1, from coordinate 209,008,826 downwards.
CGACGCAATAATGTGTCTGGTATGGTAATACCTACTAATACGCCACAGTATTTACCTTACGTCTGAGGAAAACATGAAAAGACTTCAGTTATACTTCCTGTTATACGGTATTTGATTTCCAAACCTCCCAAATGTACTGCTTGTACCATCTCGCTCGGTTAACTTCCACAGTTATTAAATACGTATTTAATAGTTTTTTTTTAATATACCCTTTTAATTTGTAAGGAAACTCCATTATATCTTCAACGACTTCTCTAAATTTATCGGCATGTAGCCTGTCTTATAGGCTTTTGCATTATATTTTATGCTCATTTAGGCTTTCTATGCAAAATACTTTGCGCATTTTCCCAACGTAAATCGATTTGAAGGAAAGTATCTTCGTTCAGGTTTAAAACTATTTGAAGCTCGCTACTTGGTGGCTAACACACTATATCAGCGTGGGAGGAACTGACGCCATTATCTAGCTGTTGGTGTGTGCCCCTGATGCAACTACCGTTTAGCGTTATACGCATACACAGCTATATTAATATTATAAAGACAGAACATTTGTATATGTGTAGGCGTGTGTATACAGGGTAATCTCAAAAACCACTTCACCAATTTTTATAATTCTTTCACCATTGAAACGCCCAATTCTTTCTAACGAACATGGTACTAAAACACCTTCTAATTTTATTTCATACATTACTAAAAGATTAAAAAAAATTTAAAAAGTCCTTGTACTTGAATACGAACACACTGAAGTTGTAAAAGAACCTGCTTGCGAAGAAGGCTTTGACTTTTAGTTGAAAATGCCATGGAGCATAAAACAATTGTTGTTACTGTGACGTATTAATAATTTGGGGGGGTTGCATTGTCATTGTCATTGTCATTGCCAGACATATTGTTGTTTTAATTTGTCATTATCGGACACACTGTTGTTTACGTCACTCCTTGCTAGTAGCTTTGCTAGCCACGAGTGGCGTGGCATATAGCGTCTGTCTTAGGATTCCGTAAGAAGCGGATCGTGTGTGTAAGCCGGCTTTTGAATCGGTGGACATCTCCTCTCACCTTTCATATTTAATAATGTAGGAACCCCAAACGGTTGGGAAATAAATCTAGGAATATGTAAGTAGATATTTGTGTTATGGATTTTGTACAGTGAAAAACCCACGCCTTCCTCTTAACATCCACACCACGTTTCGGTCCTCCGCAGCCAAGTCAGTATACGTCTCCTCAATGCATGTGCTGGGTATTAGAAATTAATTTAATTTTCATGTGAACTTTCAGGCCTCTACTCAGCATGTAACAATATATATATATATGTGTGTGTGTGTGTGTGTGTGTGTGTGCGTGCAGGCGCAAGGCCACGCAGATGGACGCGATTCAGCCGCTAAGATACAGCAAAGTAAAAGAGAATCGAGTCTGTTAATGCTAACATATTTTAATAACCCTTGCTTTATTTCTTTTGTATGTTGTATGTTGTAATCAACATAGCAGGGTATGTAAAATAATTGTATAAAGAGAGAAAATTCTCTCTCGCTAACATTACAAATCAGTCAACTGATATGTTAGTCACCAACTTCACCTCTATTTCACTGTATACGTTACAGATGTATGTATTATGTGAAAAGTATAACTTTTATGTTATGAAATAACTATGGCATCAAAGATATGGTACAAAGAAAACTTATAGGCTATGCAGTATTTCCAGAACTTGGAAGACTGTCGAGGAGAGGTTAAGGAAGACAGACGTTTCGCCGATGTTCCACATCCTTTTGCGTGAATACTAGGGGATATTTTTATCCATTCTTAGTATTAGCAGGGAGTGTTAGTGGTAATGTGGACATTCACCATACAAATATTCTATATCATTGTACAATAATTTCATAAAGAACGGAGGGAGCTAATCAAATTAACTAAATCCTCATTCGAGTTTAAAAAGCTACGCATGCAACGTCGGGCAGCCAACTATGTAGTTTAGTTATTAATAAGTAAATACGAACAAATGAAACACGCTCTTAATAGTTAAATTCAAGGCCTTGTTGACAGTAGAGCGATGTCTCTGTTGTGTGCAATTTCCTCATTAAGAGGTACAATCGACCTGGTGCTGTGAATAGAATCGTCTTATGCGCCGCCACTGAAGCCTCCCTTGCCAAGCCCGTATGGTGCTTTACGACTCCCCCGACACCACCACCAACACCTGACGACAGATTGACCATCCGGAGAGCAGCCCTCTCTCTCTCCATGAGATTAGCAAGGGATGGGGAGTCGATCGATCGATTGGGTTTCCTTAGACTTGGCTCATGAGGAACCTTTTCCTTTGTACTCACCGTACCGTGATAAAGACACTACCTGGCGGCCGAGTAAAAGGAAAACAAGTTAAACGGAAGAAGATTCAACACCACCCGTATCGATATTACTCTTCATTAGACGACTAAAAATAAGATTCTTTAAATAACACATTTTCTTTACTTCCAAGGTAGTTAAATTCCCAAACTTCGTAGAAATATACTTTGGGGGGGGGCGATGTTAGTATGATGTGTTGGTCTGGGTAGGTCAGTTGATTAGGCGCTGACCTTCTGATCCCTAGGTCACGGGTTCAAACCCGGCCCAGACCGATGGTTTTTAAGTGTGCTTAAAAGCGACATTCCTATGTCAATAGATATACTAGCACGTAAAAGAACTCTTACGTGACGAAATTCCGGCACACTGGCAGCGTTGATATGATCCTGGCAATTAACACGTCGTTAAGGAATGTTTTGTTTGTTTGTTTTTGTCTGATGTGCAACTTCAAAGTGATTGTGCGAGAAGCAACACTTGTGTGTAAAGTATTGACATGTATTGCTTTCTCTATCGAGAGTTCATGTTTTGAGCCCCCCTGATCATTGTTTGTTTATGAGCTCTACATTTTAGGTGGAGTAAGTTCCTGACGGTCTCTTGTTATTTGCCATTTAAAATTCTTTCCAAATAAAGTCTGTGTCTATTCACAGATATTTCACCATATACATATTTTAAACATATGGTGTTTTAAATCAAATTCTTAGGGTCATGTTTAGAAAAACAACTGCCGTAAGATGTTATGTTAAGGATTGTTTGTCAGGGGGATTGTTTTTAAAAATCTTTGACGCATTTAAATATCAAGTTTGGTTAAAAAGGTATTTTTAGGTTCAGGGGAATCAAAGTGAGTGTGAAATTTCGATATTGAAATTTTGGCTGGAACACAACACAACAAGTGGTAAAGAAAGTAAAAAAGAAGCGTTATTTTGTGCAAATAAATAGTAATGAAACTCCGACATCTTAGAGTATTACATAGAGTTACAATGAGCATACGAGTGAGTAAATGGCATAGGTGGGATCGCCTGAGTCTCGCATTCGATAGGACCCCCTATTGAAATCCCAAGGTGACCGGCCAACTTGGTCGAGTTTTTTCATGGTTTTCCCTGGTCGCTAGGCAAATTCTGGGATGTCACGTGAATTTTTCCATTCCTCATTCCCTTTCATTTCACTCCATATTTCAGAGTTGAAAACCAGGCGTGGTGCGTGGTGGGCCCGGCTTTTGGCGATGGACATGCTCTGAAGAAAGTTTCTAAACTGGCGCCTTTGTAGTTGATAGCCTATGCTACCTTAAGAAAAATTGTATGATGCCTGAAAGTACCTATATTACTAATATTACAACACACAGGTGTTATAATTGTAATAGTAATTAAAATATATCCGTCTCGAGCCGCCACTCTGACCATAGTTTCCCCGGGGCGTTGGCGAATGCTGGGATGATTCCTCTTCTATCAAGAATTATTTCCATCCGTCGTTTCAGGAATGCAGGACCAGGCGACGGCGGTTGGTGTGTTGCGGCAGGTCGGCGGTTCACTTTGCACTCTGGAAAGATTTGTCCCTGGCGTTTGGTGCAACTGCTGGGAACCCCTTCCTGGGAGATGTCTCGATTGCCATGGGACCCCTAGGAACGCTTGGCTTAGGCAGCGGTAGCCGGCGCCAGGAAAGGCACCATGTTGGAATCGTTAGGGACCCCGTCCTTACTAGCTCACACTCGTCCGAATATGGTCGTCCTTCGGGTCTCTCCTTCATTCTTTTTTCTCAGAGTTCACGTTGGAAGCAACAAGGGCCCACTGTGGCCTACTTGCGCTTGCTGTGATCTAGTTATTGGAGGCCCCTCCGTCTGCCTACTCCTAAAGCTTAAAAAAGCTATCGTCACGTGCTGTGGTCAAGCATGCGATACCTTTTTCAGTACAATGAATATAGAATTTAGATGGTAGGGCAAATAAATTGTGCTAAGGTTGCTTTTAACTGCCTAGTCGGTTCAGGTAGCCAAGTTCTCTTAAGCGCCTCGCTCTGACATTTGGTAGTGCTGAGTACTGGGTATTCGAGTCCCATCTCAGGTATGCTCGTGTGTGCGTCAAACATGCATTAGGTAAAGCAAAGCAGAACAGGAACAGAGAGCAGGCAAGGAACCGAGACAAAACTGGCGTAGTTTTACTTATAGTAAGTAGATGTAATGCATTCCATCCAAAAATTCGATACCGAGATTTTAATGGAAATACACGTTTTAAGGCTCTCTGAATAAAACAAAGCATGTTTTAGAAAAAAAAAAAGGTGTGTATGTGTGTGTTTATGTGTGAGGGAGAGAGAGAAGGAGAGAACAGCGTAAACTCATAAGCGAAAAGTCAATTAAATACCAAATTTGGTATTTACGTTCAATATTCACCAAGAATGGGACAGAATGGTTTTCAAGAAAATCCCCCCACCCCAACTATCCTTTATATGGAACACCTTTCGTTAATTTTGATTTTCTAAAACATGACTCCAACGATTTTGATTAAAATACCAAATGTTTAAGATATCTTCCTGAGAAATAAAATATGTATGTTGAATTTTCTGAGAAAACCTCTTGATTCTGAAGGACTTTCGAATAATTGGTAAACCGTAAGAGATATACAGAATATTACTATACAAAAAATGTAGATATCGTTAAAGCACACAATTTATTTCAAATAAAATTTGCTGTGACGTTAACCATTTCCGAGATATTCTTTATTGTTTTTTACATGTTTAAATATGTATACTTTCTTGAAGTGGCATGTGGCATGTTAATATAACGATCAGCTTTTTAAAATGTTTGACTATCTATTTAGCCTACTACGAGTATATCCTTCTTAAACCTACAACGAAATGTGTAAATATGCAATGAAAATTTATGTGTATTAACAAGAAGTAGACAGAAGCACATCCTTTTTGCAAGAATAGTGTTGGAAGATTCAGTCGAAAGAGTCATTTGAATGCAACACATCGGATTGTTTTACAAATATCTGAAGTTTCAAAAGCATAAGGTTTATTAGGACTTTAGATAACTGCTGCAAAACCTATTAATAATGCAAAAAGTACCTTCAAAACAATACAATCATAAAATGGTTTAGGCTTTAATTAGCAGACATATTCATATAGTTGTCGTTTGATGATAAAATATTATTTGAATGTGATTTCGCAAACAGTAAACAAAGAGAAGGAAGCCATTATCGTGTTGTTTGCTCCTGGAAGTGCAGGTATTTGCAGCATTTCTGGCACGTCCAACTTTCCTTTTCACTTTACCAACTTCAGTGTGGGGATCGTGCCCTTCGGAAATAACTACAGCAGAGCAGATCTTTCGGAAGTTCTGCGCCATTGATTTTGATAACGCACGTCTCAAAAGCTAAAGTTACTTTACTTCGCTTTTTCTGTGTTCTTCAAAGGTGCATTAATCACACTTACTTTCGTCATCGCCACTAAATCTAAAGCGTCATGCCATGTCTGCTAATATTTTGGCATCACTAATGTGTTTTACCTGCTACAGCAAACCATTTCTAAGATTAAGGTGTAATTTCTTTCATGCACGGTTCGCGTTTTGGGCTGCGATTTTCCTCTGTGCGTCTCGGGTCATACCGCTAGCAATATGCATGTTAATTGAAGCCAGAAAACTTTATCATTCAAGTTAATCAAACACGTAGTCTTTCGTTGACGTTGAAAAAGTCATGCATAAATTCAATATAACAGAAAAATGCAAATTCAAAAATAGTATGAGTTGTTACCTTGGTTCAGGCAACACTGGAACTTCCAAAATGGCAATCTCATGACCGTTTTACACTTTTAAGTTAAGGTGCTACGCGAAAATCTGCATATAATAAAACTAGCCAACATATTTCTGCCAATTTTAGATTTTTGATGAATAATTGATATTAGAAGCTAGAAATGAACTCTTTAAATTGTTGTATGTATGTGTGTACTAACAGAACCCTCAGCTCTTTTCCATTACTGCATTAAAATGCGGATATGTTTCTCCGTCTCGCTCTCCCCCTCTCCCGCTTCCTCAGTTTCTCCCGCTCTCCTCCTATCATTCTCCATAAATATTCATCTCTCTCACCTTTTTCCCTCACTATTCCTTCATCATTTTCACTCTCTCACACTTTCTCATTCTCTCTCTCCATCACCTGTATCTCTTCTCTGCTCTGTACAATCTAAATGCCATGTGATGTTTTGAAAACGCTAATAAAATAACTGGGATGTTATTAGAAATTAAAATATAAGTAAAAGAATTAACATTACACAAAGCTTGTGCCCCTTGCTTCTGTTTACAATGCGATGGACAGTGTTTGTCGTGATAACGCTTCACATACACGAATAATAGTAACGAACTTGTTCTTCTTATCCGAGTTTCGTAAATGACAAATATCAGGCTTATAACAAGCGCTTTTAAAAATTCTAATGACAAGTACATATATCGAAGGATTTCTTTTGCGTGCCGTTAAATAAAATGCCACATAGCCTATTTTCTAAGTGGGATCTAAGGTATGTTATATAGGAATTCTTATAACAGTTGGTTAGAGAGAGAGAGATGAAGGCGATGGGGGAGGGGACAGGAGAGAAAGAGAAATGGAAAGAAAGAGAGACAATGCCAGATATAAGGACAAGGGAGGAGAGGGAAAAACAGTGAGAAAATGGGAGGCAACAAAAGAGGAATCTCCGCCTTTAGCGCAATAAGCGATGTTCTCTAGATGATTATTACATTCAACATTTCAATTATTCCTCTGCTATTCAACTATATGCATATCAAAAACGCTATAATTTTTTTCAAGCTTGTAGCTAATAGTTTATGGAAGGAGATCCACTTTGAATATTAGTGATGGGATATATCACCATTTCTCGATACTCGATGCTTATACTGGTTTTAGAGCACCAATACTAGATACTCACTTTATAAAAAACTGTAAAGGCGATACCTTGTTCACTGAATTATGTTCTGATTAGTCGTTTTCTGTATATAAATGCATATGACCAAATTTGTATTGTGTGCTAATTCCGAAATTGTTCCTGTTTGACATTCTCAATTGACAGCAATTTTTATCCTGATAATGCCATAGGTTATATAACCTCTATTGTTAGTCAAGGCTAATAATAATAATCATCATAATAATAATTTCTTTGCTTGCCTTTTTTGTAACTATATTTTGTGCTAAAAACTTTCTTTAAAGGACTTCCTATCCAAATTATGAAAATTAGTCGTACGATATATACACAAGAAACGCTCGTAACCCGAGTTTGACTTGCGTAAACACAAACTAACAGATGGAAGGAAAGAACAATATTCCCACGCGCTGTATTATCTCACGTCTTAAGTTCTGATTTTTTTTCTGCTGGATTCACAGGTTTTGGTCACCGAAGCAGGAAAATGCAGTGGCTGAGACTGAATCACCAAGCCTATTGGGAAACGTGATTTAGTGCGTCAGCTAAATCAGCTTCATTCACAACTCAGTTAACGCTGCATGTTGCATGATTACCTCTGTTCCTTCTCCCATTGTTTTGCATGTTTTCATTTAGACACAAGAGTCTATGGGAATTTGCATTGATTCACCCACGGGAAACACAGTCAAGGTCTATCAAGAACTATAGTCCAACAGCTCTTTGTGGACACGTCCGAGGCAAAACGTGAGGTCTCGACTCCTTTCATTCTTTATCTAGCATAAGGTTAAACGTAACATCTTTCAATAATGCTAAACTGAAAAAGTATCGAAGGTTTATCTCAAAATATTAGCCATACTTCAATATCACTGAGTAACGAGAGTATCGCGGTATCGACGACATCGAGGTCCCATTCCTTTTGTATATACACACACAGAAAATATATACATATATATCAGCTCAAACACCATTAAACTGGTACAAACGAAACGAGTGTGCTAATAGACTGTAGCTGTTATTAAGTACCTTAAGCCTCTAGGTTCGAAATGGAAATAGTAATTTTACCCGAATCCCTCCTTGAAGTGTTCTTATGATGTGTCGTAAACTTAAACTAATCAGAACGCGCCAACAGGCGGCCTCTCACCGAGGTGGCCCGGGTTCAATGACCCGCATGTGGGATTTGTGGTGGACGAAGCGGCGTCTGGGTGGGTTTTCTCCGGGTTCTCCGGTTTCCCCAACTGCTCCATCATCACCTTTCCTTTCATCCATTTCACCGTCATTTCGTTTCATCTACTCCCATACCAGGCATCGAGCTGATCACCCATCCTGGACATTCTGTCTGCTCCATGAGTGTGTCTGCTCCCCGACGGGCCTCTGAATCCAGGGACCCGCCTGTAAGTCCTAGGGGTGTAAGTCCTACATAAGGTGAGGATAAACGATGAATGAACGCGCCAACAGCTGCCCTCTTTCTTACCAGGCAGTTAACATCCTGCTGCCTGCATCCAGTCCAGGCAGCACTGAGGATTTAATGCAAAGGAAGTAAGATTTCTAAAATTTTAATTGTCTTAGTATAACAACATAAATAAAACTTGTGCAGGTATTTCTTAATATTAATTAGTTTATGAGCAAAATATATTTTGTCTGCATGTTTTTGAATTTTTCAATTTTATCAATGTGAGTTAGGTATGGAAAATAATTTCAGCTGAACTATTTAACATTTTTAACTAGTGCACAACAATTTTTACATCCGTAATTCCTGAAGTTCTCCTGAAAATTTCAAGCAAATAAGTGATAAACTATGATCCAAGGAGCATTTTTAATACTGAAGAACGCTTAAAGAAAGAAAAAAATGAATCTAAAGTTCAACGCGTTGCTTTACCTGGTACAGGACTATATAGGTAAATATTTGTGGATTTAAAATTCTTTATATTACAAAAACCAATTGTATAGCATGAAACTACAGGCACAATAAAATGAAAAAATCTAACATTTTCATATTTTTTCGGCAAGTTTGTTTTAGCATTTTTTTTCTTTAATTTCTCCGTAGAATGGTATCCTGGAGAACTGGTAAGTGAATTCTTAAGATGTCCTGTATCTCGCACGCAGTGGAGAATGATCCAAAATAACAGTTTAGACGGAATCGCACATAAAAAGGACAAGTCCCAATATTCCTGTTTCGTTGCAACTGACAGTGCCAAACCTATGTCCGGGAAACAAAATCAAATAAGTGCACAAGACACAGGTGTAGATGGTACCTCGATACGGTTGCATTTATTTACAGATCTCTGTGATCGAAAACTGTACGGTGATTTGAAACATATCAGGTCGAAGTAGTACGTTGAACATCAGCTTCCCCATAGCAAAGCAAAGCGAACATTCTGCTTCGGAGAAAACAAAGGAAGAATGACTCGGCGGGGGCGCCCAGCAAGTACTTTGTTAGTTCATTCAGCAGCGCACACCTGCGGTCTAGACGTCCAGAAAAATGAAATATGAAACAAGTTATTCGAAACGGTGGTGGCTTACTTTGATTCATGGTTCTAGAACCACGAGAGGCGGTGTTCCATTTATATTGAATCGAAATAGCCAAAAGCACGGCCACCGTATACGGATGAGATGAAAACTGGAAAAACAGCAATAACAAAAAGAACAGCAGGGCTAGGAGGCATCCTCACATCATTTGATGTCTTATAACAAAAACTGCTATCGTCATCACCGGGCCCGGATTCTGATGACATGTCATATTTAGATTGTTGCATCATAGCCATCGTTAACATGCATATAAATCTTTATCATGGGTCCTACATTATGAAAATGCGTATTTATTGCTGGGTCAGTTTGTCCTATTTTCCATTTTAGTTCTTTATTTTTTTAGGTATAAAAAGTAATTATTTTGTAATTTCGTTGCACCTTGCTTCTTTATTTAGCCATTTTCTTTCATTTGCATTTAGTAGATATACAAATATTCTTATATTATTGGCATTTTACATAAGGATAACTTTTCAACATCAGAAATTTCACCATTCAACTGAGAAATAAAAGTAACTTTGTACATTCTTTACTCGCATTCTTGAAAAAAATCACTTTCATATTTAATGGTTAGTCTGGAAAGGATTGCTTCTAGTGGCTATTGTCAGCGGAACAGGCATCATTACAGTTATGTCCCCAAATAGGGTCGCATAAGCAGGGGTTCTAACCCCTTCAGCTGCCGTGGTGCGGGCGTTGCGGACCCTTAGCACTCGTGGTACTTCTGACGTTACTAGAAGTACGCTGGGCCAAACGTCCGAGCCCCACCCGTATGGATGTCGTTTGGAATGGGTTGGACTCGGCGGGGCAGTGGTTCCCGATACCCATGTGGGGTTGTGACACGCCTTAAGGTCCTCCGGTACCCCCCTGGAGAGCCGGTAGACAGTATGCTAGTTGCTGTCGGCCCTACCAGGCTATCAGTAGTCATCCCTATGGATGAGGCGCGTAAGTGGCGTATCCACTTCCATCCTTGCGTAAGCGGAGGGGTGGCCTTTTTAGACTCTAGGTATTGGCCCACGGGGAGGAGAGTCACTCGGTTGACGCCTTCCCTCTGGGTTAGGAGGGGAGCATGGTATTTGGCTCTTCCTCCGGTAGACTTTCGCTTAACATGTCTCAAAATGGGAATGAGACAGATCAGTTTCCTTTTTTGCGTTAATGAGAGCGTACCGTCAGGTTGCTATTGTTATAGACCGTGTAGTCCTCTTCATTCGCAATGCTCATTGTATAATCTGAAAACGCAAAAGAGTTAATGCTACGTTTTGTACGACTTTCTTCAGAAAGTATTTTCTTACCTTTATTTTCAGATTCTTCAAACTTTCTAAATTATTTCATCCTTATTCTATTACCTACTTTTTTCATTTGTCTAGCAGTTCTCTCCACGTACAAATTGGTTTATAACTGGCCACTGCATTGTTTAAACTAGCACTAACCACTGCTGCTGCTGCATAATAGCTCTGTCTCTCTCTACCCCTCTTTCTCCTTATGCTACTTTCAAATTATACTTACATTATATAAATTCATTTTCTTTCATACATCTTTTTCTAAATAATTTCATGTAAATAAAAACAACAGTATGTATATTTATAACACTTGTTCATCATGCTTGTCTATAATGGCAACCCCTGAATTGGGGAAGCTAAAAGATAAATGAATCTTTCGATTACTATTGTTATTACTATTATGACAACTGTTGATTTTGCTCTTGGAGCTGGCAGATGTGCTCATGAACGTATTTTATGTTGCGAAAAAATGCAACCAAAGAAACAGAATTGAGATGAACTATTAGAAATACCAATACTATTAGTGCATACCTTCTATTGGGGCCACCAATGCAGGTTCTTGGATGCATGTTGCTGTTAAGAGATGTAAAACTAACACACAGTTCAACCACTAACAAAACTTTTATAGTATTGTTCCACGTCGTATAGCAGAGAATCTTTGCTTACATATTATCAACATGTAACCATGTTAATAAACAGCTCAAGGTAATTGCTGCAAATAAGTCCCAGTTTAGGTCGTATTTTGTGATATGTAATTTTTTTAAATTTTAGAGTCATATTTACGTGCCGTTTTATCAATAATTTTAGGTAATCAAAATCAGGTCCTGGTCATCACTATCATCATTATGAACATACAGTCTACATGTCAAAACCATACTGCAAAAATAATATATTATGTTTTATTTCTTCAGTTCCTCCTGCCTTGCTATTTATAGATGTACAAAACTTTTGTGGGCGTATGTATTGATTCATTCTGTTTTGTATTAAGAAATGGATCAAGATAGCGAGTAACCTTCCACGAAAAATCATAAATATGCTAACTTCCGCCGTATTCTCAAAATATTTGACAGATGGTCAATACCACCCTAAAATAAACTACGTTTTACAAAATAGTATGCGAAAGTACCAGTTAAGTTCAGTACTTACTTTTATTCGCTGCACTTTTCACAACATTTTAAAACAGCAAATACAAATCTTAATTTGATAAAATACACAAGTAGGTGTAGTTTTAAATTTATGGCCAGTTAGCCAAGTGTTACAGTCGCCTATTTTCTAAACTCTATAAGAGAACATTTGCCTGAGCGATGTAGAAATCATATAAATAATAAATAAGGTAGTGTTTCTAGAGAATTATAATAATTGTTACTGGAGATATATGAAAAGATTCCCCAGAAGATAATAAAAATGAGGATATGTACAGAATGCATTATAATGTATACAAAAGAGAACCAATTCATTTGTAGTTCATTCAATATGTAATGTTAAAAATTTTGTAACGAGAAATGCAATTTTGTGCATACAAATCCTGCTTTAGAAAATTAGAACGTGAGGGAAACTCGCGGGGATGAAAAGTAACACCTGAGAGAAAGAGATGGATATAGATAATAAATAAAATGATATACTAATGACTATGGGATATTTCAGAGCAGTCATAAAACACATTTGACATCATAGGAAATCATTTCTATGGTTAAAGCAAGCTGCTTAAGGGGTCCAGTTAACAAAGGTTTAAGAAACTGAGTATGCAGTGTTATTACAAATGATCTTTCCGTTTAATAACACTCAGGTACATGAAAGTGGTATTAATGGACAGAGGAACTCGAAAACCTTTGCATTGCATTTGATTCACATCGCATGTGCTCAATCTGAGCTCACTGTGTCATGCAACACACATCAAGCCAGTAGTGCAATTCCTGCCACACACGTAAACATTGGACGATCCCTAAAATGCAACAGCGTTCTGCGATACGAACACGAAGATCCTTGATGGTAGTTGTAAAGATGGAACATTGTTTGACGAAACCCCAGATACGAGGGTAATCCAGAAAGTCCCAGACGTTTTGAAATAAGCAATTAACAAAATGCAAATATTTTGTTTATTACCTACATTTAAAGGTACACTCTTTAGCTATTTAGCTACATAATCGCATTCAAGCTGAGGCATTTATCACACCGTAGCACAAGTTTTTCAATACCTTCTCTGTAGAAATCTGCCGCCTGCGACTTAAACCACTGGTTTACACCGGCATGCAGTTCAGCGTCAGTATCAAAGCGTTGTGTACCGAGCCATTTCTTCATCGCTGGGAAGATGTGGTAGTTGCTCGGCGCCAAATCCGGGCTGTATGGTGGATGCTCAAATACCTCCCATCGAAAACCATCCAAGAGTGTTTGGGTACGATTGACCGTGTGTGGGCGTGCATTGTCGTGGAAAAACAACACCTTGGTGCTAAGTTTTCCCTGACGCTTATTTTCTATGGCACGCCTTAACTTTCTTAGTGTTTCACAATACCTCTCTGAGGTTATTGTTGTTCCACGTTCCAGAAACTCAACGAGAAGCACTCTCTTAGAGTCCCAAAACACAGTAGCCATGACCTTTCTTGCTGACAGCGTTTGCAAACACTTTTTGGTTCCTTGGGAGAATGTGTGTGTCTCCATTCCATCGACAGCTGTTTTGTTTCACAACTGACATGCTTCACCCCAAGTCTCGTCCCCGGTTACGATACGATTGAGAAAAGCGTTACCATATTTGTTGAAATCTTGGAGGAAGGTCAGTGCTGCAGCCAGTCTCTGTTTTTTATGGTCTTCCGTTAGGATTTTCGGAACCCACCTAGCACAAAATGTGTGGTAACCAAGCTTCTCCATCACAATTTGATGCACCAAACTCCGTGAAATTTGCGGAAAATGTTCCGAAAGTTATGTAATCGTGAAACGAGATTTTTCACGAATTTTGTCATTGATTTGCATTGACAGTTCATCAGTCATAAGGCTAGGCCTACCACTGCGATCCTCGTCGTGAACATTGGTACGGCCATTTTTAAAATTAATGCACCATTGCCTGACTCGGCTTTCACTCATTATTCCCTGCCCGTTAACATCACAAAGTTGACGATAAATTTCAAATGGTTTGTTCTTTTTAACAAAAAAAAAACCCTAATCACAGACCGCACTTCACAAGTTTCGGGATTTTCTATTGCAGCGCCCATTTTAACAACTCCCAGAGAGCACAGTAAGGAAGGCACAGTCCTCACGCTACCACAGCTGGATGCGTACTGAATGTAGGAACGTTTTGACATCAAGATGGCGGTTCTAGTCCTTCTCATCGCCACGATAGGCCAAAACTTCTGAGACTTTCTGGACTGCGCTCGTAAAAAAGGCTCAGGGTGGAGGCCAACGCAAACGTTCATGGTCAGCACACCCAATCCTACTTAGTAGTCGCCTATTCAGTTTAAATCTGACATCTAAGTGAAAATGGTATGTTAACCATCCTATTAAAGAATTTAACCTCGTATATCCTGTTTCAGTTGTCGAGGAATCCATGGAAATCTCCCTGATTGTATGCTCATTAAAATGGATGTTTAGGTTTTCGTGGCTGAAGCGCAGGAAACATCAGCGGGAGCCGCATACAAGCTCCACATAACCTGATGCAAAGTTTGCTTAAAATGTTCCACATAGTTGGTTGCACGATGTCTAACTCTGCTTTCTGCAGCATTGGATTTCTGTGGACTTCGTACGAAACGTTCCATAAATGTCTTTCTTATTGTAACTGATGGACGACCGGTTGACTTACGCTAATGGATGCGCCCCCCTTACTCTGAATACCACTTACAGATACTGGACCCACTGGGTGCATCTACACCAAACTCCCTTCTGAAATTTGGTTGCACAGAGATAACGGCACAAAAAAGTCTTCCTGTCTTCGTTGGCAAGCATTTTCTCTACTATCGCCCTAGCGACGAAATCAATAACTACGTGACAGTCGTACCAATCACTCAAACTTTATGAGCCTGCCTTTCTATTGATACTTTTTTTCATATATCTAAATGTTATTAAACTGAGTTATTCCATTTTTAAATGGACATAATGAAAAAATATGAGTAATGTGTTACATTTCAAAATTGGCACGAAAGACAGGTTCAAGTTTAGCGTGGGTAGAAAGAGTATAAATCCCGTGATTTTAGTTGCGAGCCCCAACTTGCATTTCATTCATTGAATCTAGCTTCTCAGGCAGTCTGTGTCATCACGTGTGAAATGCTACAATGTGGATGTATACTTCAGGGAAGTAAAGGGATTTCTGGGAGAGATGAATAGCCCAGATAATTGACTCCAACTTTTCCTGGAAATGGGGAAATTCGGGAACCTATCCAGCAGGCCAGTTAAGCAACACTACTATAATGAAAATGCGTAAGTAAACATGGCAGGATAAAAACACACCAGAAAGTTCTTCTCATGCACCCGAAATGGATATACTCTATGTGATCAGAAGTATCCAGATACCCCACAAACATACGTTTTTCATCTTAAGTGCATTGTGCTGCCGCCTACTGCCTGGTACTCATTATCCGCGACCTCAGTAGTCATTAGACATCGTGAAACAGCAGAATGGGACGCTCCGTGAACTCACGGACTTCGAACGTGGTCAGGAATTTGCGTGTCACTTGTGTCAGAAGTCTGAACGCGAGATTTCCACACTCCTAAACTTCCCTAGGTCCGCTGTTTCTGATGTGATAGTGAAGTGGAAACGTGAAGGGACATGTACAGCACAAAAGCGTACATGCTGATCTCGTCTGTTGCCTGACAGAGACCGCCGGAGAGGGTCGTAAAGAGTAATAGGCAGATATCTATCCAGACCATCACACAGGAATTCCAAACTGCATCAGGATCCACTCCAAGTACTATGACAGGCGTGAGGTGAGAAACCTTGCATTCCATGGTCGAGCGGCTGCTCATTAGCCACACACCGCGCAAGAAAATGCCAAACGACGCCTCGCCTGGTGTAAGAAGCGTCAACATTACACGATTGAACAGTGGCAAAACGTTGTGGGGAGTGACGAATCACGATACACAATGTGGCGATTCGATGGAAGGTTGTGGGTATGGCGAATGCCCGGTGAACGTCATCTGCCAGCGCGTGTAGTGCCAAAAGTGAAAATCGGAGGTGGTGGTGTTATGGTGTAGTCGTGTTTTTCCTGGAGGGGCTTGCACCCCTTGTTGTTTTGCGTGGCATGTTCACAGCGCAGACCTACATTGATATTTTAAGCACTTTCTTGCTTCCCACTGTTGAAGAGCAATTCGGGGATGGCGATTGCGTCTTTTAACACGATCAAGCACCTGTTCATACTGCACGGGCTGTGGCGGAGTGGTTACAAGACATTAACATGCCTGTAATGGACTGGCCTGCACAGAGTCTTGACTTGAATCCTATAGAACACCTTTGAGATGTTTTGGAACGCCGACTTCGTGCCAGGTCTTACCGACAAACATCGATACCTCTCCTCAGTTCGGCACGCCGAAGTATGGGCTGCCATTCCCCAAGAAACCTTCCAGCACCTGATTGAAAGTATGCCTGCAAGAGTGAACACTGCCATCAACGCTAATGGTGGGCCAACACCATATTGACTTCCAGGATTACCGATGGAGGGCGCCACGAACTTGTACGTCATTTTCAGCCAGGTGTCCGGATACTTTTGATCACGTAGTGTATGAGTACCTAGGGCTGTCAAGATTCCACTAACCATTAAAACAGGCTTTTACATACCTAATTACATTGCAGTGCAATCCCACAGCTCATACTATACATTCTGTTACAACTCGTTAAGGCCACTCATAAACCAAATGAATTAGAAGTACATCTAGCGAAGGAACGTCAAACAAATGTCCTTCGGCTTTCGGCTGGATGCTGGCTATTCGAATCCCATTTGAGGAGCGTTGGATCCCCTCTGTTTGGGGTGGGGTCCGACTGCCGGGGTTATAATATCTTGTTAAAATGCATTTATTTTAATTGTTTAAAACAGTTCAAAACCCATCATTTTCTATTAAAATGGCGTTTGCGACTCCTAAAACTCCTAAGAAACCAGTTATAACATGTTTTACCTAATCATAAATGACTTGTTTATACATACGTAGTTTGTATTAGCCAACAATAGACTATTCATACTATTGTTTCTTAAGTAACAATATTCGTGAAACTCCGCAAACCGAAACATAGTTATATTTCTTTCTCACTGTTTGAAACCCTGGACTGAAGCGTTGTAGTAAAGGACAACTCAGTTGAACGTAAACCGAAAGTAAGTACTTGAGATATACTAAGTTTAGCAAAAGGATATTTAAAATGAACCACTCTTCTTGTTGGAAGATTAAATAACAGCATGCTTTCTAAAACATTACGTAATGAATAATGTAACATATGTCGGTTCTCCCTGAATAAATGCCCCCCCCAAAAAAAAAATTGGAGGCCCTTATTTGTGTGTGTGTGTGTGTTGTCTGTCTGTGTGTGTGTGTGTGTGTGTGTGTGTGTGTGTGTGTCTGTGTGTCTGTGAACAACATAACTCAAAAACGAGGAGTCCGATGAACACCAGACTTGGTTAAGTTCGGTATCTTCAAAGACAGATACCATCCTTTACAAGGAAACTTTCGTTACTTATTATTTTCTCAGAAGCGGCTCTAACGATTTTTATTAAAACACCGTGTGTTTAAGATGTTTTCATGACAAATATTATGCACATCTTGAATTTTCTCGGAATAGCCTGTGAAACCCTCTTCATTCTTTTGTAAACAAAGCAGTCCGTCTTTTATCTCTAGTATCTTGGAAATGTTGTTATTGCAATAGTGATCATTTATAATCATAAATGTAGTTAAATTATAAGAGTGACACTCAAGTATTGGGTAGTCCATTTTATTTATAATTAACATAAAAAACCTACCCGTTGTAGTACAATCCACAAAAAGAAGTATTAATTTTTGTTCTGCATTATCCTTTCCTAATAATTACTATTACAATTAATATTACCTATGTAAAGTTTGTGCCTGCCTTTTTCTGTTACCTCTTCCTTGTTTGTTTCCTTTTGTACACATAGACAAGTAGTAATAAATATATCAGATATTGTTTATTATGCTCATGGGCTTCATGTGTTACTGGGAACAATAAAGACTATTTCATATAATCATATTGTTTAATAACGAACACTTTTATTTTAAAACCAATCCTTTCCGAATCGCTGATGTGGTAAGACTATGTTCAAGGATTTATTACTTTCTCTACTACGTATAGTAAGTATTATATTCCACCCAAAAATTCGATACCGAGATTTCACCGGAAATATATGTTTTGAGCCCCCCTGAATGCAAAAAAAAGCATTTTTGAAAACATGTCCGTGTATGTGTCTGTGTGTCTGTGAACAGCATAACTGAGAAACGAACAGTCGGATAAACACCAAACTTGGTATTTAGATTCAGTATCTTCCAGAATGCGACACGAAGGTTTTCAAGAAAATCCTCCACCCAGATCACCCTTTACATGGAACATTTTTCGAAAATTTTAATTTTCTCAAAAACGGCTCTAACGATTTTGATTAAAGTATCATATGTTTAAGATATTTTCATGACAAATGAAGTGTATGTCTCAAATTTTCTGGGAATGTCTCCAAAAGTATTCTTCATTGTGAACGACTTTTGCATAACTGGTAAACCATAAGAGATAGACAAAATTTTACTGCACAAAAAATGTAGATCGCGTTAAAATACACAATTTATGTCATATACATTTTTTGTTGAGTGAACCGTTTTCGAGATATTGCTTGTTATTCCTTTAAATTTTCCAATACATTTTTTCTCAAATGGGAATTCGTTATTCATTTTTTTTGTCCTGGTAATACAAAGAGAATGGAATACTCCACATAGCAACCAGCTCTTAAAATATTTGACTATCGCTTAAAGCCTACCAATTCCTCTTGCATCTACAAGAAAATTAGCAATAAGATTAACATCTCGATATCTCGATTAACATGAAACATATGGAGAATAAGCGTTTGTAAAAATAGTTTGTACAAGAGTAGAGAAAGTCATGTGAGTGTAACACATCAGATTTTTTTAATTTAATCGCAGTAAAAATATATGAAAATTTTGCTCAAGTTTTGAAACCTCTAATTATTTTCATTACAGATGTGATCTCTGTAAATTTATTTTTATAGAAACAACTAATTTTAAAGCGTATATCAAATTGCAACTCGTCCCTTAAAAAAATGGATTTTTTATTTATGGGCGCTTTTAACTGTTGTAGTCCTTAGCGTCCCATTCTATATTGGGCGTGAAAGGTGGTAATCTTGCTCAGAGGCCTTTTTATCAGGTTTGAGCTCTTTTACGTGCCGTAAATCTACGACACGGCATAACCGGCTTTACTTCCCTTCCGAAGGAAGCCATGCTAAGGATTTTTACACCCTAAAAAGATCCATCGCCCTCTGCCGGTTTTGAACCCGCGACCTCGGGAACTAGAGGCTAATAGGGTAAATATTACACCACGGAGGGGCGAAACCCGTCCCATATGATCTATGCAGTTAGTAGACTTAAAACTACAAAAATAAATAAATAATTACAATGTAGAACGTCGAATTACCCATATAATATACAGGTTGTCTCAAAAATAGAGGGCATAATTTCAGGCATGCATTCCCCATATGTAGACAATAAAAAATCCATTACAACACATATCCGGAATGGCTCGGTTTCTGAGTTATGTATTTGAAAAACAGTGATATTCACCGGAACGTACTTCTTACCGCAGGTAGTTTTCTTTACACAAAGTGCCCACCTCTTGCTTGAATACAGGCCTCATATCGTCGTCTCATGGCCGTGCGAACATGACCCCAAATCCCAGGAGTATTGCGTATTTCCTCACAACCTGCCACAGTTCGATTCTGAAGGGATTCCATGTCAGGCTCGGAGAGGAATACACCAACGCTTTTAAATAGACCCAAAAGTAGAAATGGACAGGGCTCAAATCAGGTGAGCGTGATGGCCAAGCAATTGGGCCACCTCTACCTATCCATCGATCAGGAAAGTACCGGCGAGTGGTACGACTGAAGTGTGCAGGAGCGCCATTATGCAAGAAGTGAACTTGTTGACGAATGCTCAGTGGAGTGTCTTCAAACACATGAGGTATAGTGTTTTCCAGAAAGTTTGTTTAGACTGGTTCCGTAAGTCTGTATACCAGTATATGGGTTCCAACTAACCGAATCACCAATGATACCGGTCTACATGTTGAGAGAACCGCTCTTGGTGATGTGATGGAATAGTTGCATGTGGCTTTTCATATGACCATACATGTTGATTGTGGAAATTTGTAATACCATCTCGTGTGAACTGTGTTTCATCTGTAAATAATACTAAGGCAGGAAAGTTCGGATTTGTAGCACACAGCTGCATAAACCACTGGCAGAAAATCAATCGAGCAGGGTAATTTGCTGGTAACAGGGAGGCACATACCATATTGAACCAAAAAAATTATTATCTTATAATATTTAAATGTTAAAAAATATAATTAATACACACATCTTTTCGTTTATTCAATCTAACTATTGTATCAATATCAAAATTTTCAACAAAAAATAAACCAAATAACAAAAAAAGTAAAATTTTTTCCAACCTGTACACGTTGCAAATGATAAGGATACAACTGTTGCTCTCGTAGCAGTCTCCAGACAGTCGTATGAGGAACTTTCACTTGCAACGCTAACCTTCGTGTACTGAGAGAAAGTGTCGTGTGCACAGAATCCAGAATCTCCTCCTGTACATCTAGAGTTGTAAGTCTTGGTCGCCCCCCCCCCTCAAACCAGGATATTTAACTTCCCATGAGCGCACAGACGGCGATGGAGAAGTTCAAAAGTCTTCCGATCTGGACATCTTCGCTGTGGGTACCTCTCTCGATATACAAACGACGAACCAGCGCAATACTGTCGTCCACCTTACAGTACATGAAGTGCATTTCACCAGCTCCTGATTTGAGTACATCTCGCTTAGTCAAACGCCAAACGCAACACCCAATGTACCCTTCGTCTCGGAATGAATTGTCAAAGTGTCACGTTAATATCTTATGTCACGGCAACTACCTGCGTGAAAAAAACGTACCGGTGAATAGCGCTGTTTTGAAGACCAAAGCTCAAAAACCAAGCATTTTCGGACGCATGTGTAACGGACTTTCTTATTGTCTACATATTGGGAATGCATACCTAAATTTATGCCCCCTATTCTTCAAACACCTAGTATTATATACGAGCGATAAATTGGGTAGGTAATAACCAACAATTTGGGTATATAATCATGTTATAATTAAATTAATCGCTGTAGTTTATAAAAGAATTCAACTGTTTTATAATTCATCACTCCAAAATTTTGCTACCTCCAATAAAATCGCAGTTTTACTGTACATATATGCTCTTGAATGTGGTATTGTATTGTCAAGTTCTGCTGAACTACGACTCCCCGGCAGTATTACAACTGGGATGTACCAGAGAGCAGCAGCATTGCGATTGCTTGCGAGTGATCGAGACTTTGCCGTAACCGACCGGCTGTCTCTACTCGGCTTCACGCGCTCGGCTAAACCTGTCTTGGTTGTCGTACGCGGCAACGAAGGTGCCCCGATGAGTCACGGTCGGTTGTTTTCATGAGAATGCAGACCTCTAATAGACAGCAAATCAACACTGTTTGCATGTTACGCAGGTGGTTAAGGTTCGTGTTTGACATTCGTTTTTCAAGATTTTAATTAATGTTCTTTAGTAAGATTTCTGAAAAGAATTTCCTCACCTATGCAGAAAAATACCTGAGTTAAAATTCTGCATTTACAGATTATGTCTTTATTTTAAAATGTAAGTTAACTTCATCCATAAAAGTAGGACAACTCCTGTATTGACTTTCGAATTCACAACGCCTATAAATATGAAGATTATTGCATTCAATTTCTAAGCTCCCTAAAAGCGGAGTATGCAAAGGTTTGCACAAAAGTATAATATTAGTAGGCAGAAAGTAACAAGGAGAGTTGTATTCTCCAATTAACTCAAGCTATTTAAAGTTTGGGGATTGCGAGTTTTGCACTTTACAGGTGATTTAACACTAATAATAATCGCAGGATTAGGACTTGGCGGTACAATAAACGTGGTAAAAGCATCTGTTTAAAACGAAAAGAACAAAAAAGAATTCTACACTACTCTTGATTTGTCGTTCATTAGCTTTAGCCTGTATCAAGACCATACAACAGCAGAAAACATCAACCTTCTTAAATATGAACAATGTATGATGGACTTACTGAGCAATAGCGATAGCGCTTGAAGTTCGGATTCGGAGGACTTGGTTTCAAGTCCCGGGCACCGGTCCATATGGGTTTTGGGGAGGGGTTAAAGGGTTTTCTCGCTAGGTATATACCGAACTGCATTTTTACATTCTCTACTTTAGTATCTATAGTACGCGAAGGAAGTATTACGTTCCACCCGATAGTTCTTACCAAGATTTCGCCGAAATACACGTTTTGGCACTCCCTTAATTCAAAACAAACACATTTTTAGTAAAAGATCCGTGCGCGCTGTGTGTGTGCGCGCGTGCGTTTATCTGTGAACAGCAGAAAATGAAAAGTCAGTTAAATACCAAACTTAGTAATAAGTCTTTCAAGGATGCGGCATGAAGATTTTCAAGAAAATCCTTCCTTCCCCAAACTACCCTTTGTATTGAAAAGTTTTAGTTTTTTTCCCCTCAAAGATGGCTTTAACCAGACAAAGAGCATTGAATTTCAAAACCATTACATACCGATCCGCTTTTTGAAGATCTGACTGTCGCTTTAGCCCAATGTATTCTTATTGTACCCACAACGAAATGCATAAATGTCCAATAAATGTTTATCTCGATTTACAAGTAACAGAAGAATGAGGTTTTGTAAAAATACTCTGTAAAAGAGAAGTAGAGAAAGTTATGTGAGTGCAACACATCAGATTTTTATTATCACAATTCAAAGTTCCATCGACGGAGTAAACGATGGTAGAAGATGATTACACAAATAAGGTCATCTGTCCAGCATCCCACGATTATACAATGCAAAATCCATGAGAAAATAACTCACACGATTGATATTTCACCTTGAGATTCCACCAATCGCAAATAAAGCCATCTATCAGAAAGTTACTCAAGGAGATGGTACAGGAAGGCGACTATACAAGTAAGACTGACACACAACATAAGTATGCCAAAGAACCCAAAAGAAAAGCGTCGCGATATGACCTCGAACTTAAAGTGACGTTAAATAATAGCCCCCAAAAAAAGACCTCACAGAAAGCGCTCTTTTACAAAGCCAAATGAAAAGCTTTCTGAACATTTCGGATCCTTCTGCCTTCCTACTGGACGTCACAAAGAACAGGATGGAACGAATGCTGTAGAGCCCTTGAAAGTCCACTAGCTGCACTCCAAGTGCATGACGCCGAATTTGGGGGCAATCCGACGACAATGGTGCCTTGATAATGCCTCAGTAACGACGCACTTCTAGAACCCAACCGGCAATTTCCTTCGCTTCGTTTTCCTACCTCTTTATGCTCGTTCAGTCTTCTTTGTGCTGTATTTTTCCAGCTGGTTTATGTTCCATTTGTTACACACCTTTTATACTCAACTCATTCGTTTCTCTTCAGCTGCAATTATATTGACTGTTTTCGACGCTTAATTTGCCCCTATGCTTTCTCTTCTTCCTTACTGCTTAATCTGCCTTTATATTACATTATACTTTGATATTTCTGTATACCGCTGGCCTCTCACCAAGGCGACCCGGTTCGACCTCAGGGAACCGTATTGTGGTTTGAGGTGGACAAAGCAGCGTCTGGGCGGGTTTCCTCCGGGTTCTCCGGTTTCTCCCGTCATTAATTCCACCAGCGGCTCCATCGTCACCTTTCCTATCATCCATTTCACCGCCTTATTTCATATCATCTCCTTCATCGTTGTCATACTAGGCTTCGGGCTGATTACCCATCCTGGCTTTTCTATCCGATCTAATTAGTCTGTCTGCTTCCCGACAGGCGTCTGATCCCAGGCACCGCTTGTAAGTCCTGGGGGAGTGCAAGTACTCCTAAAAGAGCGTAAACAGAGTAAGAAGAAGAAGTACTTCTATATATGCTTATTTCCGCCATTCTGCTTGGTTTCTTTATTTGTTTGCATTATAGCTTTCCAGCAGTCCAGTACTCACATCGGCATTTTGTCTAGGCGGACTTAGTTCGATCCCAGCTGCGGTAAATGGATTTCAATAGACGAAGCGGTGCTGAGCATGCATAGTATTCTCATTCCATTACTTGACAGCTCGAAGTAAACAGTTCAGCATGCATAGGTGAATGGATGTTGATGAACATAGTGCAAAATACAATGATCGATTGATGAATTTAGTATAAGACACCCTGCAGTGGTTAACTTATATTTCTGCCTGTCTGTCTACCTCTCTATCTCCTTCTGGCTCTCCCTCCCTGTTTATTTTTCTCTATCTCTCTTGCTTTTTCTCCCTGCCCCTCTCTCTACTGTGTGTTTTTTTTCTTCTTCTTTTAGACTAAGATTCGACTAGAAAATGTTTAATATTACTGTCAGAGAAAAACTAATAAAAAGTAAACAGCAAAAATATTTATATAATAATGGTTTAAGAGTAATAAACTTTTGGAAATCTTCTAGGTACATAACTATTATATAACATTTTATTGCTATGTCAGATACGTGTTCTTCTGGTCGGTGCGTCTGACTGCCATTTCACAATTCCCTGGTTCGATTCTGGTGCCTAACATGGAAGGTAGTTACTGATTATAACGATTTCCATAGTGATTAGACGTAGCTCTAAGCTAGGTCTCCTTATATTTAAGATCCTCACTGGCACATCCTTCCCATTATATATGTACATTTCCTCTCTCATCTACGCCTTACAGGTGGTCTAACTAGGAATCAAATACTTTCGTCAAGCCAGGGGAAAATTCTTAAGGTCTTGAGGACCATGTATGGCAATGGAGAAAAGAACACAGTTTATTCTCCAAACCTTCAGTTTTCAATTAGGGGAAGAGTCTTGAAACTTCCTCAAGAGTTTAAATGATTTTTAGACATATAGAAATGGAAAAAGAAACAAACAAACAAACAACTACCCAAACATTTGATTACACTCACCTTAGTAATGACTAAAGTACAGAACAGACGGGACTTCAAAGGAGCAAAACTTGGAAAATCAGAGCAGGTAAGCATGCAATAACCTATATCTTTTATTTTTACAAAGAGCTAAACAAAATAAACATCTATGACAATTTTTCTTTGCTTCTTTCTTTCCTTATTACTTGTATCTTACCATACAGGTCACAACTGAGATTTCAACGCCACAAGCTGTTTCTCTGCCTCAAACGGTCATTAGAATTTTGTGTGTGTGTGTGTGTGTGTGTGTGTGTGTGTGTGTGTGTGAACAGCATAACTCAAAAACGAAAAGTTGGATAAACACCAAACTCGGTATTTAAGTTCAGTAACTTCAAAGACGATGCAACACGAAGATTTTCAAGAAAATTCCTCACCCCAAACTATCCTTTGCATGGAAGACTTTTCTAAATTTTTGATTTTCTAAAAATGACTCTAACGATTGATTAAAATACCACATACTAAAAATATTTACATGAGGAATGAAATGTATATCTTGAATTTTCTGGGAATAGCCTTTGAAGCCCTCTTCATTCAGAAGGAATCTTGTATAATCTTGTGTAACTGGTGAAGGTTAAGCGATAGACGAAAACGTACAACACAAGAAATTTAGATATCTTTAAAACACACAAGTTATCTTAAATAACTTTTTGTAGCATCAGCCATTTTCGAGATAATCGTTAATAATGGTTCAAATTGTTCATTACTAGCCATTATTTTGAAGCCCTGTCGATTTTCAATTGTTTCTTGCGATGTCATGGAAGGAATATTGTGGAGGAGCGTCCAGTTCTAAAACATTTTACTATCGTTATTCCCTTTATATCTATAATGAAATGTGTAATGCAGATATTTCCGGAAAGGTTTATCTCAATTAAAATGAAGTAGAAAGGAAAACAAGCTTTCGTAAGAATAATCTGTATACGCACTAATAAACGTTACAGAGTAGAGAAAGTCATGTGAATGTAACACATCAACTTTTTAGTTCATGTGTTTTATGCTCTGAGGTTTTTGCCAATTCAGAATTCAATAATCCCATTCTTGAAAAATAGGATCTTTATTTCCCTTGTGGCAACCTTGCATACATTTACTGCAGCGTCAGGCATAGTACCGGGCAACTGATCGTTCAGGGGAAGGCGTATCTAAATTTACTCGTTACAACTTAAAACTTTATCGGAATTAATTGTTCTTTCACACAAGCCGTGTCGGCATGTTGCCATGGTAGCTCAGTGGTTAGAGCAACCGGACGGAGGCCGGGAGATCCGTGGTTCAAATCCCGGCTATGGCATTGAATTAATTGACCTAATAGTGGTTGCAACTATAAAGCCCGGGAATTAAAGTACTTACAATGAATGTAAGTCGCCATTGGGGTATGGCATCTCAATACAATTTGAGATCTCCTTGTGGTTTACCGGGAAAAATGCGAATCAGCTGGAGAATTTAATGTCGTGTCGGCATGTTGCCATGGTAGCTCAGTGGTTAGAGCAACCGGACAGAGACCGGGAGATCCGTGGTTCAAATCCCGGCTATGGCATTGAAGTTTTCAGTCATCTGATTAAAACTTTATCCTTTTATTTTTCCACCGAATAAGGACACTTTAGGAGAGAAAGCCGAGACAGGGTACTGTTTTGTTCGATGTATTTTCACTATAAAAAACATCAATCTGCGACATCCGTGTGACAATGGTCCCTTGTGAGTTCGAAGTTCTAGTTGTGTTTTTATTTTCTCCTACTTAACAGGTTTCCTTTGAGTAATCGAATATTTATAAACACATATGTTTAATTTTAATTAAGCTCTGAAATAAAAAGTGTATAACAAAATATGAACCCTCAGCATCTATATAGTAGAGCAATTAGTTGTATAGTTAATACAACTTGGGCGATGATGCAAATTCATATTCCTACAATATTTTAAGGAGAAATCAAAAGGACTTTATTAAAACTAAATTTCTATAACATTCTTGTAGACACCCGATCGAGGTTGTTTTACATCGAGTTCGACTTAGTTCATCATCCTGCACAAATCTTGAATCAGTACTAGCGTTTTCTCTATGCAAGACTTGAATGGATATCATTTGCTTCTCTCCTATACGGAGCTTGAGTTGTTACTTTTTAGTGTAGCTTCTATACAGGGCTTGAGTTGATGTACTTGAACGCTTTTACCGTCTTCTCTGTGCGATACTTCAATTGAAAGCTAATGACTTCTAGCATGGTGACCAATAAATTGCTTAGCAACACCGAAAGAATAATTTCTTTCATGAACCGTGCTTGAACCGTGATTCACTGCGTACGACCTTCATCTATCCACCCCTTCCACACACGCATCACTGTCGTAGCACGGTATGACAAACCCGCTTCCCAGAGACCGATCATTGTGCCCCGTTCGAACTCACTCACATGCCGATATGGCTCCTTCTGACGTCGACGAGGCATACTGGCACTCACTTTATTGTTTCCACCTTGTTTGATAGCTCTGCACTGACTACACTGGGCGCAACACTGACCTTGTCGTGTAACCCATCTCTCTGCAAACCTAATCACTTATTGCTTGCACACTCTTCTACACTTCCACCAAGTTTGGAGTTATTCGGGGAATTCTTTCTTGGTGTTGCAATTTTCACGAACGACAGTGTGTGTGTGTGCGTGTGTGTGTGTGTGTGTGTGTGTGTGTGTGCGCGCGCGCGCATACAGAATGTAACAAAAATGTGCGGCAAAAATTGCGGGACACATTCCTCAGAGACGTAGACGAGGAAATTATGTTATATGAACATGGATCTGGAAACGCTTTCTTACCATGTTACAACTCATTTTCTCCAACTCGTTAACCATGGGAAACACACAAGAATAGAACGTACCAGCATACCACATTCAACTCTTTCTCACAGAGATGTTCAATATGCCCTCCGTAAGCATTGATACATGCATCAACCCGCCGTCGTAGTGAATGCCGGATGCGCTGATGTATCCCTGGAGTATTGTGTATGGTTTTGCAGACTTCCATAATACGGGCACGGAGACTCTGAACATCTGGTACTGGGGTTCGATACACAAGAGCTTTCAAATGCCCCCACAAATAAAAGTCTAGTAGGTTTAGGTCGGGGAGCGTGGAGGCCAGACAATTGGTTCACCTCTACCTATCCATCTGCCACTGAATCTGTTATTTAGAAGCCGTGGAACATTAATACTAAAATGAGGACCATAGTACATGTTATGTCGCACAGCTAAAGGCACATCTGCTAACAGATCAGGTAGAGCATTCTCTACGAAATTATGGTAAATTTGTGCGTTGAGCCTGGGTGGAAGAACTTGAGGCCCTACCAAACAGTCAACAACAATGCCGGCCCAAACATTGACAGAAAATCTTTGTTGATGAATTGTTTCAACAGTTGCGTGAGGATTGACGTCAGCCCATACATACTAGTTGTGATAATTTACAATCTGATCTCGTTGAAATGCGCCTCGTCTGTGAACAGCACCGTTGCACTGAAATTAGGGTGGATACTTTGTTGCATAAACCATTCACAGAAGCGTACCCGTGCAGGAAAATCAGCTGCTTATAGTGCCTGCACACGCTGTAAATGGTATGGATACAGCCGGACATCGTGTAACCCTCACCAGTCGTGTAGTCAACATTCATTGTTGCAGTTATTTGTCTTGTACTGACACTAGGGGTCGTCGTCAACTGCCTGAAGAATTGCCGTCTCCCGTTGCGGTATCCTTGTCCTTCTAGGCTTCCCTCGGTCGCGAGTATCAAGCTGAAATGCCCCATGTTCCCTAAGACGACGGTCAATGGCTTCAAACGTTTACCTGTCGAGGCAACTTCGTCCTGGAAGTCTCTCCCGGTACAAACGTTAAGCGCAAGCGCCATTGCCGTCTGCTAATCCATACATCAAATGGGCATCTGCCATCTCTGCATTTGTGTACACTGCCATTGCACGAGCCAAGCCTGTGATCAACTCTACTAGTACGTAGTAGCCCGTGTGATTGGCAAGGTCGTACTGCTCACTGGAACAGTTGATGTTACCTGTTAACAAGCAATGACGTAAGTCACATGGCAACAGGGACATGTAAAACAAAACACTGGCGGTGCACCTACAATAACGACAACGTAACCAGACGTAACCAAGAGTGCATGTTCCTCATGATTCTAAAGTTCTGTTCGTGTGTGTTTCCCATGATTAATGAGTTGGAGAAAATGAGTTGTAATATGGAAACACAGCGTTTCCAGAACCATGTTCATATAACATTATTTCTTCGTCTACGTGTAAGGAATGTGTCCTGGAATTTGTGCCGTACATTTTTGTTACGTCCTGTATGTATATATATATATATATATATATATATATATATATATATATATATATATATATATATTAGTGAACTATTTCCGAGATGTGCCTTGTTATTTATTGGTTTCAATTTTTATATACTTATGCTTTTCTCAACTGAAGTCCTTATTAGTTGTTTTTCTCGTGATCAGGCAAAGAGCATCAATTTCAAAGACATCACATAGTGACACGCTATTTGCACAGTTATGTGTGCAGATAATACTCTTCTGCTTAATTCAAACTCCAACTTGGAAGCTACAGCTCTCTTTAAAAATCTGTCTCTTCTCAGCGTTTGGTTTGCAACATGGCGTGTCTGTCTCAATGTTAGTAAAACGAAAGCTAAAATATTCTCAAAGACCTTTTCATAGCCTCTTAAATGAACAATTACAATGGTTATACTCTCACAAACCGGTTAAATACCTTGAAGTGCTCTTCGACTACAAGCTAACTTGGAACGCTCGCGTTGAGTAAATCACAACCCTTGCAGTTTCCAGAATCATTATATTATACCCTCTAATAAACAAACGTTCCAAACTAGCTTTAGAATGCTCTGTTCTTCTTTATAAATTTTTAATCACATCTCTTGCAACATACGCAGCTCC
Source organism: Deroplatys truncata (assembly GCA_030765065.1). NCBI lineage: Eukaryota > Metazoa > Arthropoda > Insecta > Mantodea > Mantidae > Deroplatys > Deroplatys truncata. The sequence goes on along the minus strand of CM060978.1, from coordinate 208,978,722 downwards.
CATATGATGAGCAGCAAGCAACACACCCATATTCGAGCGTAAGTTATTCAGAACAAATTTCTCAGAACCGCAAGTGCTCCTTTCTTAAGGAATCGTAACTGCACCAAGAACTTGGCTTCTTACAGTTAACAATACATCGGACCTTTATCTAAACCCTTCTACTCCAATCTAACAATGTCACAGGAGCGCAGGTGTACAATCTAGGAACAAGAACACATCGAAGAACAAGGCTAAAGAGGAAATTTGGACATTCTACTGACTGACACTGAAAACGACGACTTGTAAAGTATTGTATTATATTGTTAACCATTGTATTAATTGTTAATTTTTATAACTTCAAACATTAATCTTAATTCTTGTCTTATTCACACGTAATGTATATATTGCAAGCAATCACATCTGACCTGACCAGTCACATAATACATTGTTTCATAGTTAAGTAGATTTATTGTTATCAGTGGTTTGTATAGTATACTTGCTGATCAGCAAAAAAAATTATAAAAATCTGATGTGATACATTTACATTATTTTCTCTACCCTCTATCGTTTATTGATTGGTATACAAACTAGTCCTATTAAAGCTTATTTTTATATCTACTTCATTGTAATCAAAGTAAACTTTTTCAGAAATAGCTACGTTGCACATTTCGTTATAGATACCAAGGGAACAACGATAGTCAAATGTTTAAGAACTGGACGCTATACGCTGCCTTAAAATTCTGCTTCCATGCAATCGCGAGAAACAACTAAATATTGACAGGACTTTAAAAGGATGGCTAAATATTGCACAATTCGAACCATTAATAATGGATACCTCGGAAATGGCGCTTTCCACAAAAAGTTATTTGAAATAAACTGTGTGTTTTAAATAAATCCACATTTTTTGTGTAGTACGTTTTCGTCTATCAACGTTTAGCAGTTGTACAAGATTATACAAAATTCCTTCCGAAACGGACTTCGAAGGCAATTCGCACAAAATTCAAGATATACATTTTATTTGTAATAAATGTCTTTAATATATGGTATTTTAATCAAAGTCGTTAGAGCCATTTTCTAGAAAATCAAAAATTTCGAAAAATGTTCCATGTAAAGGATAGTTTGGAATAAGGAGATTTTCTTGATCCGACTTCTCGTTTTTTAGTTATGCTGTTCACAGACATACAAGCGGACACACAGACACACACGCGCGGACATTTATCTAAACATGTTGTTTTTTTATTCAGGGGGCCTCAAAACATGTATTTCCGATGAAATCTTGGTATCGAATTTTTGGATGGATTGCAATACCTTCTCTACATGTTCTTTGAAAATCTGTCACTTTACCTACAACGAAATATGTAAATGTAAACCGAACGTTTATCTGAATTAAAAAATAAATAAGTTTTTTGTAAGGACAGAGTGAATAGAGAAGGTCATGTGAGCACAACACGTCAGATTGGTTTTAAGATTATTGATTCTATATCAACTCTACTGATGAGATGTTTAAAATGCACATTACACTGTCAGAGTTGATCGTCCGACCCGAAAGACGACCAATTGCTTCATTTGTGTAATTAGTTTGTCCGTTTTCATTTCGCAGACGTGCTAATACACTAGTACACCAAAACTAATGGAATGGACTCGGCGACAGAGTTCTCTGATTATAACGAATGGCAATAAAAGTGTTACAAGCGGGGAATGCCCGCGAGACTGGTCGTTGTGATTCAGGAAACTCCTAAAGGGAGTGGAGCAGCCAACAACCCGTCCTTCTGGGGCCTGAATGCTCACGTCTATTATCTCTGTCATGACGAATAATGAAGAAGCTGTACCATAAGAGAGAAATGTCAAACACAATCAAGGGCAAGATGAACGTATTTCTTGAGGATTTCTTTGGCTGCACATGTTCAGTTCCATACTCGAAACGAGAGCTGCATGAAAGAATAACACTATATCTATTCTCACCCGTTTCTTTAATTTACTTGCATAATCCGGTTTTTTCACCGAAAAATTCGATATCGGGATTTTACCGGAAATACACTTCATATGTTTCCTTATTCACAAGTGTGATTCTATCCGTGAGTACACACTCCATGTGTCTGTCCAGAACTGCATGACTCAAAAACGAAAAAGTCGATTAAATTCCAACTTTGAACTTAAGTTCAACGTCTTCCAAGGATGCAACACAAAGATTTTAAACAAATTCCCCTACCCCAAACTAGCCTTTACATGGAAATTTTCTCATCATTTTTTATTTTCCCAAAAACTCGTTCAACAATTTTGATTAAAATACCACACGTTTAAGATATGTGCATGACAAACAAAATGCCTGTGAAGACCTCGTCATTTGAATGAATTTTGCATATCTTTGTATAGGGTCTTTCAATAAGAGTGTCCTATTTTTGAACTTAAATAAAACACGTTCTATAAATGATAGAGGTTTATTTCTTTTTTATTTTGGAACATAATTAATGTCATTACGTGTGGAAGAGAAAATCAGTTAAGTGACCGCCGCGACTTCGTTGGGTTGCGCGTTTACGGTTGACCCAATTTTCAATGACAGAAGAACGTAAATTAGGTCCAACTTCACGAATAACACATGATGTTATTCATAAGATCATTTACTGTTTCTGGCTTGTTGACATAAACTCGAGATTTAACATAACCCCACAAGAAGTAATCCAACGGCGTTAAATCACATGGCCTCGGGGGCCAGTTATCACCACCACAGGAAATGATGAAACCTCTGAACTTCTTTAAAAGATCGATTGTTTCGAGAGCAGCATGACCTATGGCACCATCTTGCTGGAACGAGATGTTTCTGAGATTCATACCATCCAATTGAGGACAAAAATAGTCCCTTATAAGAGCCCTGTATCTTTCTCCATTGACAGTTAGAGCTTCTCCATCTTTATCTTGGAAAAAATATGGACCAATGATTCCACCATATCAAAATCCACACCACAGAGTAACCTTTTGGGGATGAAGTGGTCGTTCTTGAATCTGCATGGATTGTGATTGCTCCAAAAGCGGCAATTTTGTTTGTTAACACAACCATCCATCCAAAAGTGGACTTGGTCGCTGAAGATGATTTTTCGACAAAAATCCGGGTCAGCTTCCAATTGCTCCATAGCCCAGTCAGCGAATACATGGCGCAACCTATGGTCGTTGGGCTTTAGTTCTTGAGTTAACATCATTTTGTAACCGTGAAACTTCAAGTCCCGATGCAGAATTCGCCAAGTTGTGCTCGGCGAAAGCCCCGATTCTTGCGCTCGATGAGCAATTGATTTGTTTCCGTTCTCGCGTACACTCTCACGAACGGCGCATATGTTTTCATTGGAGCGCTTACGTCGATTACGTACAGGCGTTCTTTGATCGCTGACAGAGCCACTTCTTTCAAATTTATCGATCAAACGCCGAATCGTTCTCTTGCAAGGACCATTATGCAAACTGTAAACGGAATACACGGAAGGTTTAGAGAACAGATCATCCATTTTGATAATAAATTCTCACAATTTCTACGCAGTACTGAATGCTGTAATGTTCCATGGCTATTTGTCAATAACAACTGTAACCAAATGAACAAAATGACTGCTGTAACTACATAACGGCAGTTATCACATGTTGATAGGACACTCTTGTTGAAAGACCCTTTATGTGGTGTTAAAGCAGTAAGGGAACGTGATTTTTACAGTATAAACTGAATGTGTGTCAAGTTCAAAACTTCTTAAAACAAATGTAATCGAATGGAAATTACATACAATGAATTTATGGACCACCTTTAAATTTTTAATCATTTTATTTTACTATAGATATAATTTTAGAACATTAAGCAAAATTTTTACAAGATTTTTAAATGAAATATAACATAAGTATAACGCTAACCGCACGAGATAATAGGAGACTTTCTCAAGGCGTTAACTATACTCAGAATTGGAGAGCACCTATTAAATCACGCTTTATTTTTAGTTTTGTCCATAATTTATGGCAGAGAACTGAGAAACAATAGGATGAAGTAATAATATAGTCCAACAGTCCGTAGTCGAAATAAATGAGACGAAAAGTTTATGCATTACAACCTAATGCCTTAAAAATAACTAAAGAATGTTTTTGTTGTTGTTTGAGGGTGGTGTAAAGCAGTAAGGTACTGAATAAGATGTTATGATCAATGTAGCGCAAACAATGTATCTTTCCAGGCAACTACCACAGAATCGGCACCGTTGAGAGGCCTTCGTAAAGACATCATTACACCAATTTCGAAACTTTAATTTTGTAGAGGACACTAATTTAACGATCCCAGTTTATGAGAGTGTTTTTCTTGTTTTAATGAATATTACCATTCTTCAAAATATAACTTACTTCCCCTATTGTGAACTACTTACTTAGGACAGGTAGAGAAATAGTATGTTCCACCCAAAAATTCTATATCGCCATTTTATTGGCAATACACATTTTGTGTCCGTGAAGAAAAAAAATCATTTTTAGAAAAAGATACCCTTGTACTGGCATGTACGCTCGCGTGTACAAACAGGAGAATTGAAAAACGAAATGTGGAAAATACCAAAAGTTGTGTTTAAGTCTGGCATCTTTCAAGGAAGCAAGGGAAGGATTTTTATTAAATTCTGCCCTTTTAAACAACTCTCATATGGAAAAAGTCATTATTTTCTATTAGTTCCTAATAAAAGTCTATTATTAAGGCAATGTAGTTCAGAAACGTGCATGATGACGAATACAACCTATTTAAATTTTCTATAAACAGCCTGTAAAATATACTCCCTTCATTCCCATTGCGTTTTATCTACTGGGAAGACATAAGCGAAAGACAAAATCTTATCTGATAAAAAGTGTAAAACTTGTTAAATGAACAATCGTGTCATATAACTTCTTCGTTTCCGAGATACACGTGTCATTTTACTTTCTCTACTACTTATAGTAAGTAGAGAAGGTATTGCATTCCACCCAAAAATTCAAAAGATTTCACTTGTTGTGAGGCCTCCTGAATTAAAAAAAAAGCATTTTTAAAAAAGGTCCGCGCGTGTGTGTGTCTGTGAACAGCATAACTCAAAACCGAAAAGTCGAATAAACACCAAACTTGGTATTTAGGTTCAGTACCTTCCAAGGATGCGACACGAAGATTTTCAAGAATATCCCCCATCCCAAACTACCCTTTACATGGAACATTTTTCGAAACTTGGGTCTTAACGATTTTGATTAAAATATAATATATTAAAGATATTTGCATGACAAATAAATTGTATATCTTGAATTTTCTGGAATAGCCTGTGAAGTCCACTTCAGTTGGAAGAATTTTTTATAATGTTGTACAACTGTTAAACGTTAAGCGACGACGAAAACGTAATAAACAAAAATATAGCTCTCTTTAAAATGCACAATTACTTCAAATAAGTTTTTTTGTGGCAAAAGTCATTTCTGAGATATCCGTTATTAAAGGTTCGAATTATTCATTACTTGGTCATTTTTTAAACCCCTTTCAGCAATCAGTTATTTCTCGTGATTGCATGGAAACAGTATGGAATTTTAAGGTCAGTGTATAGTGTCCAGTTCTTAAACATTTGACTATCGCTGCTTCCTTTGTTTAAGTAGCTATTTCTGCAAAGATTTATTTGAATTAAAATGTAGTAGACAGAAAAAAAAGCTTTACTAAAATAGTTTGTATACCCACTAATAAATGATAGAAGGTAGAGAAAGTCATGTGAACATATCACATCTGATTTTTGCTTCTTTAACTCATTTGGAACCTAATGGTCTATAACAGGTTTAAAATGTATATTCATTTATTTTTCCTTTGCACGAGCTCGTTACCAACAAAAACTGACTTGCAATATGAACAGCTGAGCGCCATTTCTTTATTTTGTGTGTAACTAAGACATGTTGATTAATTTGAAACCATTTCAGGGCTAGCATTAATTGTGATCAGCATAGAGATCTTTTTGCACGACTAGCATAGGTAACAGATGTGAATTTGTAATGGTTTATAGTGGCGTGTGAGTGTTACACATCAGGTGTGCGCAATCTTGGTTGTAGATATTAATTATCTAATTAGAAGGTGCCAAGTGAACTGTGGCTCCAAACCTGAGTGAGGGTCTAAAGTCGCACAAACTATTCGTGAGTCACGAGTGGGTCGCGCTGTAGCACTGACAACTGAGAAGGGTAGTGTCAGATGCTGCAATTGTTTCCGGAGTGAGTAGGAGTGAATATAAAGCGGATGGAGTTTCCTTCGTATGTAACGCCATCAAAGGCTGTGTGACCTACAAAACAGACACAGGAGGACGGCAGGGCTAGCAAATGTGTGAACACCAATAGCTACAGTGCTTGGAAACAAAACCTGCCCATGGTCCTTTTACAACATGTAGGTTGACGACACACAGAGATTACTGTAGAATAAGGAGAAGAAAAAGAAGGATTTAATTTGTTGTACAAAACGCTCGAAGTGTTTGTTACAGGTATTTTATTTCCTACTCTTCCCTCTCACAGTGACTCTAATCAACTTATAGATAACAAGTTGTTTCATATTTTGGTTTACACTTTGTCGTTTAAATATTTGAATATGTTAAACAGATTACACGAAATATAAACAAAATAAATAATAAAAAACTAATTCTGCTCTCAGATATGCATTGATAAACGTTTGTGACACTTATAACAGTTCATGTTGGCTTGTAACTGAGAAATAGGACTTCTTCGAGCTCCTTCCTCACTAGAATATTTTTGGTATAGAAAGCGTCCAGCTGTGTCGTCCTTCATCCGAAAGATGTGTTAGAATTTCGTTTCTCAACTCTAAAACAGGAATATTATGAAACTATAAATCTGTCACACGACCTAAACCAAGGGACCAACTAAGATAACTGACACTAGCCTTTAAGAACCAAAGTTGTCAGTTTTCGGCTTCTAAAATAAATGCAAACAAGGTTTTCCATGAAGAAGATGAAGGGAGGAACAGTGATGTGCTAATAGTGGCAACAACTGGACATATTTTTCTCAAACGTACTGGTGGTAGTGGGTGAGTTGAGGCTAAGGCCAAGGTTTTTTCTTTTGGAGAAATTAGCGTTACAATTGCTCTACTCATGTTTAGCAAGTACGGTAACTTCTAGATAAGATGCAGGCAGAAAGCAGTGTCTTAGCAAGTCTTAGCTCATACCTCTCAAAGTTTATAATGTAAAATCATCTAACTTTGCACAACATATTGTAGTAATGTATGATCGTACAATGTTACTGCTTATATTCCCATCTCTAACCCCTTGTTACTTTCTCTACTACGTAGGGGAAATATTGCATTCCAATAAAAAATTCGATACCGATACTTCACCGGAAATACATGTTTTGAGGCCTCCTGAATCCAAACAAGTATAAAAGTATTTTTGGAAACATGTCTCCGTGTGTGTGTCTGTGAACAGCATAACTCAGAAACGAACAGTCGGATAAACACCAAACTTAGTATTTAGGTTCAGTATTTTCGAGAGATGCGACACGAAGGTTTTCAAGAAAATCCCCCCACCCCAGATTACCCTTTACATGGAACATTTTTCGAAAATTTTAATTTTCTCAGAAATGGCTGTAACAATTTTGATTAAAATATCATATATTTAAGATATTTTCATGACAAATGAAATGTATATCTCGAATTTTCTGGGAATGTCTCCAAACGTATTCTTCATTGTGAACGACTTTTGCATAACTGGTAAACCATAAGAGATAGACAAAATTTTACTACACAAATAAATGTAGATCGCGTTAAAATACACAATTTAGGTCATATACATTTTTTTTGTCTCTTTGTTGAGTGAACCATTTTCGAGATATTGCTTGTTATTCCCTTAAATTTTCCAATACTTTTTCTCAAATGGAATTCGTTATTAATTTTTTTTGTCCTGGTAATGCAAAGAGAATGGAATACTCCACATAGCAAGCAGCTCTTAAAATATTCGACTATCGCTTACAACCTACCAATTCCCCTTGCATCTACAAGAAAATTAGCAATAAGATTAACATCTCGATATCTCGATTAACATGAAGCATATGGAGAATAAGCGTTTGTAAAAATAGTTTGTACAAGAGTAGAGAAAGTCATGTGAGTGTAACACATCAGATTTTTTTTAATTTGTTTCACCCAATAAAACCAAAATGTCGAATTCAAATGATGACGTCCTAAATGGAAATTTGGTATAGCAATTTGACCTGTATCTTCCGTACGTAAGTTGTGGAATTCATTTCCTAATTTCTCCTCTTGTATGAAGTTGCTTGGACGCCAACTCGCTTTGCGCTGCGGTGCAGTAAATTTTTCTTCATTGCCTTAATGAAGTTTAAACGACGGGAAAGGGTAACTAATATGTGAAACTTAAAAAAGAAATAAACATTTGAGTTGACATCTCTCTCTAAACAAGTCGCATTATGACTGCATAGTATTCCCTTTTTTATCCCGTTGTTAAACACGTCCAGCCCCAATTTATTTTTGAGAAAACCCAGTAGATCAATCTGACAGCACATTGCAGCCACTTCTGTACTTATTTGTCACTAGCGTTTCCATCATGAACGCAATTGTAAAACCTCTACGACGTCATAGTCAAGCGTTTCCACTTGCTTCCTGTTTAACAATGACATTTGGCAATTTCGAGCTATAAATCGACTCCATTGTGCAGAACCCTTCGGATTCATACTCTGAAGGAGAATCCAAAGAATAAACATGTAGAATGTGTAATTAAGTAGAGCAAGGGTGGCGAAAATGCCTTTATCCCTCGAGTCATCAAATATGCAATATGCACTGCACCACTCGGCAGCATATGGAAAACAAATGAATAGACAGCTAGAAAAGGAGTGGCGCCTACGAGTCACACTGCCTCGCGAGTCTCGTTTTCGCCACTACTGAGGTAGAGAATTAACTTTTAACAACAAAATAATATATGCCCAGTTTTCGCGCCAAACTACCAAGTGATTGCCACCATTCCTCTTCACCGTTCTTGCAGCTACCTGACGTTTACCACCTTGTTCCAGACAGACACTACGGCTTTCTCGTGTTTACAGGTCATTTGGCTAACATCAACAAATTGCTTTGATCCAGTGCACCACTCGGCAGCATATGGAAAACAAATGAATAGACAGCTAGAAAAGGAGTGGCGCCTACGAGTCACACTGCCTAGCGAGTCTCGTTTTCGCCACTACTGAGGTAGAGAATTAACTTTTAACAACAAAATAATATATGCCCAGTTTTCGCGCCAAACTACCAAGTGATTGCCACCATTCCTCTTCACCGTTCTTGCAGCTACCTGACGTTTACCACCTTGTTCCAGACAGACACTACGGCTTTCTCGTGTTTACAGGTCATTTGGCTAACATCAACAAATTGCTTTGATCCAGTGGGGTCGTGTCAAGCCTGCGGTAAAATGACTGGACACACGCAAAATAAACGGTGATTGTTGTGCGTGGATGCTGATGGGACTTGGGTAGCATTGTAATAAATTCTTGTTTTGCATTTAAGGGAACCCGGTACTGAAATTGCTAATTTATACAAACCTTAACCAATTTAATTTAACTTTATTACACGTTTCTCAACATAGTTATAGCAAGAAAATTAATTTCCATAATACTATGTACCTAACGTTCCAATGAAATAATTTTCAAGAATGAAAATTGAATCTGCTGTAAAAGGTCACACGTGAAGAAAATCAGGAAATTTAAATTTTTTTAATTTTTATTATTCCTTGAATATAGTTCTTTATAATCGAAGTTTATTTCTGTAGCATTGCAAATTTTCCTGGAAAATTAATAAAAAAAAGACGCATCACTTTTAATCTTCCAAAAATCAATGTTTAGTAATTTATTAAAATCCTAAATCCAAGTAAACGCTGCTTAGATACATTCACCCACCTTCAAAATTTTAGGAACATTTGACGAAAATTGGATCGTGAGAAACATGTTAAAATGGCAAAAATGTAAGAAAACAGGATTACAAGCAAATCATCTTTTTATTTTTCTGTTTACCCTCCCAGTTGTTAGGGTTTCAAACACCCAGGACTTACAAAGGGGTGCCTGGGATCAGACGCCTGTCGAGGAGCACAGACTATGGATCAGAGAGAACATTCAGGATGGGTGATCAGCCGGAAGCCTGGTATGAGAGCGAGGAAGGAGAGATGATATGAAATGACGGTGAGATGAATGAAAGAAAAGGTGATAATGGAGGAACTGGTGAAATGAATGGCTGGGGAAACCGGAGAACCCCGAGAAAACCTGCCTAGATGCCGGTTTGTCCACAAATCACATGCGGCTCCATGGGATTGAACCCAGGCCGACTTTGTGAGGGGCGGGCGGTCCAACTACTCAGCGACGGCGCCGCCAATTACAAGAAAATCAAGTTTTAAAAATCCATATACTATTTGAACACGCCTATGCAAATCCGCTTAAACGTTGTGTTTCGGCATTTACATGGCCAGAAGGGCTAAACGGCAATTGAAGTCTAATTCTAACATGTCGGAAGCTTTTTTCCATAAACATTTCAATAAAATAATTTTGTTTTCGAAATTTTGTCGAATATTCGCCAACTCCTACATACCTTTAAATTTAACAAAGCAAACTCTGATGTGTTACATTCACATGATTTCCTCTAACCCGTATTGCTTATGTTTATATATCTCCCAAACCGTTCTTATAAAAGCTTATTTTTTCCGTCTACTTAATGTTAATCGGAATAAACCTTTGCAGAATTAGTTCCATTACAAATTCCGTGGTAGGTGCTAGGGGGATAGAGGAAACCTAATCGTTAGTCAGGTGTTTAAAAAATAGGTCGCTATATGCTGACCTTAAAAATACAGATTCTTTCGGACATCTCGAGAGACAAGTAAATAGCTACAGCACTTTAAAAAGAGACAAAAGTATTGAAAATTTCGAACCAATAATAACGATTATATCTCGAAAATGGCTGGTAAGACTAAAAAGATTATTTTAAGTAAATTGTGTGTTTTAAACAGCTCTGCATTTTATGAAATAAGCTCTTCCTCTTATCTTTTATGATTTACCCGTTATATAAAATTATACAAAATGCCTTCCAAGTGGAGAGGACTTCATAGGATATTGTTAGACATTAGAGATATACAGCTTATTTGTATATAAATATCTTTTTTTATTCGGAAACCTTAAAACATGTATTTCCGGTGAAATTTCGACATGGAATTTTTGAGTTGTAAACATACTTCATCTTACCTAATAGGTAAGTGGCAGAGAATGTAAAAGTATGAAATAATGTTGTTTTTCGTGCCTATTTAGAACAAATAGGCTACTTAATCAACATATTGCAGCAATAAACACATATAATTATCGAAAGGTCGATTATTAAAGGTCGAATTATTATCGAAAACTCACAGCTGCGTTTTGCTCTGCATAGATTCATAAACTACTACCCTTATAATGCACAAAAAACAATTGAGATGTTAGCCAACTTTCAGCTCGTCACTCCGTTAGCAACTTAAAATTTATTTTAATTTATTTCAAACCCCTTCCAGGCTTGCAACTGAAATCGTGTGAAAGCACATAAATTTGTATTATTAATTTATTTTGGAAGAATGTGGTCTATTATTAGGGTGACCACCTGAATAACTGAAGAATGAATGACAAGAATGCCAAAAAGGAGGACATTTTAGGACTTGAGAGGCACAGCATAACATGAAATTAACTCACAATACTGTAGTCTTTCTTCTCTTACAAATTCTTTGAATGCACATACACAATTCTACATTTGTTTTTCAATTAGAAGGGAACATTTTTAATAACATAGATCACAAACGGCAGTTTAGTTACAGAAAAGCTTATCTTTTATGTACAATATTGATACATTATGAATTTTATTTTCATAAAAGTCCAAAGTAAAAATTATTTTGCTTGTCAAAAAAATAATTTATTTTTGAAGCACATTTTATTGCTTTTGTTAAAGTACAGTCTTCTTTTTGCCTCCTGTAGAAGATAGTATTTATTCCTTGTGGGCTACTTTCTGATTTCACTGCTTTCTTCCTACCAGAGTCAAGTGTCTTGAACGATTGGTTATCCATTTTCACAATTACAAACATTTGGAAGTTATTATTCGAGACCAGCAATTTGCTATGATTATTTGTATAAATCTACGAGGTGTGCTTTTGAATTAAGCACCGCTTTAATATTTTGCTGCCGTTGTCGCGATTTTGAGCATGTGCGATCACTTCCTCCATTCATTATGAAGCCAGACGCAGTTGTGAGCGATCGTCACTTTGTGTTTTTCTGTTGTTAGAACGTTACGAAATGTTTAAAATAATCGAACGACCCCGCCGACTGTGCAGTCAGATCAGTGATACGTTTTTTTAATGCGAGAAATGTTACGGCAGCAAACATTCATCGCCAGTTGTGTGAGGTTTGTTGGTAAACAATCACGAGTGTCGGAATGGTGAGGAAGTGGGTTAGACACACAGCCAAACAAACTCAGGATCTGATCGCATCATTTGGTTTGGAACAATTCGGCCACCCTCCCTTCAGCGATCTTCATCTGTTTTCCTTCATCTCAAAAAATTCCTTGGTGGAAAATATTTCAATGACGATGATATTTGAAACAAGAAGTGCAGACTTGGCTTTCATTACATACAGCATCATTCTTTGACGAAGGCATATATAAACGACAAGCGCTTGAATAACGGCGGTGACTATGTGGAAAGTAGTGTAAGGTGATGAATGATAATAAAGTATTTGGAAAATGTTGTTATATTATTTTTTTTAAAACACATTGTGGTACTTACTTTAAAAACACGCCTCGTAGATTACTATTTCACTCTTATATCAGCGACCAGTGAGAGAAATAGCTTCTATTTTGATCCAGTCACAGCTACCCTGCCAATTTTATCGTTTTATTTTATTTTTCTATTATCACTGTATCACCTAGGCTTGATAAACAAAATTAACTGTCCCCCCACTCTCAGTATCGTTATAGCCTAATCCATTATCCTGTAAGTCATTTTAATTTCGGCCTTTATACGAGGGTCGTCCAATAAGTAAGTTTCCCTATTTTATAAAAAACATTACACACAATTGTTCATGTTGAATTACTTTTATTTACATTGTACAATCCTTCTGTTACTTTTCTGCATAGTCAACATATTTTTCCAAGCATTTTTGGGGACGTGACACAATTTTTTCTAAGCCAGTGTTGTACCAGATCGGGTCCTGTGCCCGCAATCAGCTGTTCACTTCTGATTGAACTTCGTCACGGTGTTAAAGTGCTTACCTCCAAGATGACCTTCGAGTCAGGTGAACATGTGAAAATCATTTGGGAAAAGATCTGGTGAATATGGAGGATGCGAGAAAACTTCCCAGTTGAATCTTCTGAGCTCCACCTGGGTCAAGATTCAACTTGGAAGTTTTCTCTTATCCTCCTTATTCACCGAGCTTACCCCAAATGATTTTCACACGTTCCTCCAACTCAAAGGTAAGCACTTTTAACACCGATGATGAACTCAAAATCAGTGAACTACTGGTTGCGAGCACTGCACCCGACCTGGTACAACACTGGCTTGGAAAAACTTGTGTCACGTCTCCAAAAATGCTTGGATAAACATTGACTATGTAAAAAGTAACAGAAGGATTGTACAATATAAATAAAATTAATTCAACATTATCAATTGTGTGCGAAGTTTTTTTTATAAAATAGGAAAACTTACTTATGTTCCCCTCGTATGTTCCAAATTCATAACTGCGAGTCTGTTTTTATAACTATTAATGTATTTTTAATTTATAGCAATTTATCGACAACATTTTGGCCTATTGTTATATTACTATAGATACTAAATAATGTAACCTTGATGGCGTCCAGGACAAAATAGCATTCTGGAATAACAATTACACAGATAACGCCGAAAAGAAACAAAACCATGAATATTTAAGGTAAGGGAGGATGCGTTTGCGAGACAATGCAAAAGGCACCAAAATGTGGGACTGTTACGAAACACTCGGGACACTTGATCACCCTATCTGTTAATATATATATATATATATATATATATTTGCTTTCTCTAGCAGGTACCTAGTAAGAAAAGAAAGTATTGCATTACACCCATAAAGTCTTAGATCGAGATTTCACCGGAAATACATGTTTTCAGGTTTGCTGAATCCAAACAAATAGTTTTAAAATCCTCTTGTGTGTGAACAGCATAACTCAAAAACAAAATGTTGAATAAACATCAGACAACATGGTATCAAAAGTTCAGTAACTTCCAAAGATGCGACACATTGATTTTTATAAAAGTTCCCCACCCCAAACTACCCTTTATATAGAAAATGTTTCGTTATTATGTTATCAAAAATGGTCCTAACGATCTTGGTTAAAACAGCATATATTTATATGGCAAACAAAAAGTATAGGTCTTGAGTTTTCTGGGAATAGTCTGTAAGTCCTCTTCATTTGAAAAGAATATAGAATGTATAACATTGAAAATTCAAGATATACACTTTATTTGTTATGAAAATATCGTACATATATGATATTTTAATCAAAATCGTTACAACCATTTTCGAGAAAATCAAAATTTTCCAAAAATGTTCTATGTAGAGGGATGAGAGATTTTCTTAAAAATTTTCTTGCCGCATCTTTGAAAGATACTGAACCTAAATACCAAGTTTGGTATTTATCCGACTTTTCGTTTTTGAGTTATGTTGTTCACAGACACACAGAAACACAAAACGACCTTTTTCTAAAAGTGCTTCTTTTGGATTCAGGTGACTCAAAACATGTATTTCCGGTGAAATCGCGGTATTGAATTTTTGGGTGGAATGCAATACTTCCCCTACTTACTATACGCAATAAAGTAAAACGGCTGATGAAGTATAGTATTGCTACCCGAAATAGAAAAAGACGAATTATCGTATTGCTTCTTGAATCCAAATAAAAAAGAAAGAAGAACAACTGCGAAACTATTGTACTGCTTCCTAAATCTGGACAAACAAGGCTGATGAAATACTGAATTGCTACCCGAATAAAAAAAATATAGGAATTATTGTGTAGTTTCCTGAATCCAAATAAAACAAAATCTGATGTGTTGCACTCACATAACTTTCTCTACTTTTGTACAAACTATTTTTACAAACGCTTAGTCTCCATCTACTTCGTGTTAATCGAGATATAGATGTTAATCTAATTGCTAATGTTTTTGTAGGTGCAAGGGGAATATGGTAAGCTTTAAGCGATAGTTAAAATTTTTAAGAGCTGGTTGCTATGTGGAGGATTACATTCTCTTTGCATGTTCAGGACATAAAAAAACTAATAACAAATTCCCATTTCAGAAAAAATATAAGTATTGGAAAATTGAAACAAATAAAAGGGAACATCTCGGAAATGT
Organism: Deroplatys truncata; assembly: GCA_030765065.1. Classification (NCBI taxonomy): domain Eukaryota; kingdom Metazoa; phylum Arthropoda; class Insecta; order Mantodea; family Mantidae; genus Deroplatys; species Deroplatys truncata. The sequence continues at coordinate 208,963,387 of CM060978.1, read as the reverse complement.
TCATCACTCGGCAAACAATAACAAAATCTTGTACAACATAAATTGTATGTTTTAAGGAGATTTACATGTTTTGTGTAGTAAAATTTTGTCTGTCTCTTACGGTTTTCCAGTTATGCAAAAGCCATTCAGAATAAAGATGATTTTTGAGACATTCTCAGAAAATTCATGATATTAACTATGTGATCAAAAGTATCCGGACACCCCCACAAACATGCGCTTTCACCTTAGGTGCATTGTGCTGCCACCTTTGCCTGGTACTCATTATCCTGGTATCATTAGACATCGCGAAACAGGAGAATGGGACGCTCCGTGGAATTCACGGACTTGGACGAACGTGGTCAGGTGATTGGGTGTCACTTGTGTCAGAAGTCTGTACGCGAGATTTCCACACTCCTAAACATCCCTAGGTCCACTGTTTCTCATGTGATAGTGAAGTGGAAACGTGAAGGGACATGTACAGCACAAAAGCGTATACAGCCGACCTTGCCTGTTGACTGATAAAGACCGCCGACATTTGAAGAGGGTCGTAAAGAATAATAGGCAGACATCTATCCAGACCATCACACAAGAAATCCTAACTACATCAGGATCCACTCCAAGTACTATGACAGTTAGGTGTGAAGTGAGAAACCTTGCGGCTGCTCATAAGCAACACATCAAGCAGGAAAATACCAAACGACGCCTCGCTTGCTGTAAGGAGCGTCAACATTACACGACTGAACAGTGGCAAAACGTTGTGTAGAGTGACGAATCACGGTACACAATGTGGCGATCCGATGGCAGGGTGTGGGTATGGCGAATGCCCGGTGAACGTCATCTGCCAGCGTGTGTAGTGCCACCAGAGAAATTCGGAGGTGGTGTTGTTATGGTGTGGTCGTGTTTTTCCTGAAGGGGGCTTGCACCCCTTGTTGTTTTGCGTGACACGATCACAGCGCAGACCTACATTGATATTTTAAGCACCTTCTTGCTTCCCACTGTTGAAGAGCAATTCGGGGATGGCGATTGCATCTTTCAACACGATCGAGCACCTGTTCATACTGCACGGGCTGTGGCGGAGTGGTTAACGACAGTAGCATCCCTGTAATGGACTGGCCTGCACAGAGTCCTGACTTGAATCCTATAGAACACCTTTGGGATGTTCTGGAACGGCGACTTCGTGCCAGGCCTCACCAACCTACAGCGATACCTCTCCTCTGTTCCGCACTCCGTGAAGAATGGGCTGCCATTCCCCAAGAAAACTTCCAGCACCTGATTGAAAGTATGCCTGCGAGGGTGAACGCTGTCATCAAGACTAAGAGTAGCCAACACCATATTGACTTCCAGCATTACCGATGGAGGGCGCCACGAACTTGTACGTCATTTTCAGCCAGATGTCCAGATACTTTTGATCACGTAGTGGATATTTCATTTGCCATAAAAATATCTTACACATATGATATTTTAATCAAAATCGTTAGGGCCATTTTTGAGAAAATCAAAATTTTCAAACAAGGTTTCGTGTAAAGGGTAGTCTTGGTTTGGGAGGATTTTCTTGAAAATCTTCGTGTAGCATCTTTGAAATATACTGAACCTAAATACTAAGTTTGGTATTTATCCGACTTTTCGTTTTTGAGTTATAGCTGTTCACAGACACACACAAGGACGTTTTTCTAAAAGTGTTTTTGTTTTATTCAGTGGGCCTCAAAGTATGTATTTCGGTGTTTCGAATCACATCTCGGTATCGAATTTTTGGGTGGAATGCAATACTTCCCCTACTTACTATACATAGTAGAGAAAGTACAGACAAAAGGTAGCTTACATCCTAAACTGATTTTATGTTAGACAACTTATGATGCAGGACGAACAATTTAAAGGATTTCTTCCGCACCAAAATATGATTTAAATGGAGAAATGGTTATTATTTATTTCTCTCAAATCGATGTAATCTTATAAAGTGTAAATCATTCAATTTCTGTATGTTCTCTTAATTATCATTGAATTTAATATACCTGCAATTAGAGCATCATAATCGCATTACTAGAAACGGCCAGCTCTGCTAGAAAACGGGTTTGCAGAAATTAAGACACAGAAAGAAACCTCCAGGATATTTAGTTTCAGAGACGACCTAAGCTCTAATCTTCTTGCTCATCTTTCGCCTTTAAGCGGAGTTCATGAAAACCGTAAATAAGAAACGGGAGAAGATTCGCTTAGCTAGAAGTTTAACGTTTAAGTGACCGCGACGACTTTGGGTTCCAAGAATTATAGCTAGAAGCGGGTCAGGAAGACGGAAGGAAGTCCTGAGCAGAGCAATTTCTGGCGCCGTGACAACGCGAATCGAATTCTGAATCGACTCGCGCCGTGTACAGCACCCTCCCTTATCGCATCGCAAGACCACAAGAAAAATCGTGGTCCAGTTGAGACTGAAAAATGTCCGTATTCCGGCTGACCAGTACATGCTAGCCTCTGTTTTTTATCCTCGCAAGGTTTTGTCGCTGCCAAGTAGGATTTTTATATGGTCTTTAGCGAGGACTCCGACCATCAGGCGTCCCTTCCAGTAAACACAACAAACAAAAAGTTCCCCTTCTGTCGTGAGCAACGAAACTTGCTAGCGAGAAATACGGCCTGACACGAAATTGTTTTAGATGTAACGCACCACTTTGTCCCTTTAGCATTCTGAATTTAGGGTTCAGTTGCACTTACAAGATATATTATACTGTGTGTTAGTAGCCGCGATAATGTATTAGTTATTCTGTTCAAGAGTCTCTGAAACGAAAAGATAGAATAGGGAAATGTTAGTAAAACTGACCAGGAGAGTTGGCTCCGCGGTAACATGAGAGGCTCGCATTCGGAAGGTCCCGGGTTCGATTCCCGTCGGGTCGAACACTGGCAATGGGTTTTATCGTGATTTCTCAAGATGGACAACTGAATGCTGAGGTGGTTCCCCTTCTACCACAAATTTCCTGTATATCATTTCCTGTCCCCATAATTTCATCTGTACATCACCTGCTTCAGGGTTGTAGGACCAGGTGACGGCAGTTTGTGTGTTGCGGCAGGACGGTGGAATTTGCGATTATCCCTGGTGCTTGGCAGATCTGCTCGGGCCTCGTATTTTCTGGGATTATCTCATCTATTACGGGATCCCACGTTGCGGGTGTCTAAGCCAGGGCTAACCGGCGTCAGGATTGGTGTCATGCTGAAGCATTACGGACCACGTCCTTGCTTGCGCACGTCCTCGTCCGGATGAAGTCACCCTTGGTCTCCCCTTCATTTCTACCTCCCAGCGGTCACGTTGGAAATACCAAGGGCCCACTGCGGCCTAGTGCAATGTTGTAATACAGTTACTGGAGGCCCATCTTTCAGTCTACTCTTAACTTCTAGATAAAACTTCCTTTAGTAGGACAGCCAAACGCTCGGTTTAACACAATCCTTACACTGATTACTCGCTTAGCCTCACCCCTTGCTTTCGCAAAAGATCCGTTCATTTAAAGCAGTGGTGGCGAAAGCGCGACTCGCGAGGCATTGTGACTCGTAGGCGCAACTCCTTTGCTAGCCGCCTATTCATTTGTTTTCCATGTGCTGCTGAGTGATGTAGTGCGTGTTGCATATTTGATGACTCGAGAGAAAAAGACATTCCCTACGTATTTCGAAGTTTATGCCATTACTGGAACACCGCAGCGGCTGAGCCATACAACATGGAATCATTTGTGCAACTCTAAAATAGACCGTGTGGACTGATTGACTGTCCCTGCGTTGTATAGCAATGATACAGACCGACATAACCGAGAAGGAATCACACAGATGCTAAACTTTATGCATAATACGTACTTGAGTCATTAGAAGGAAATAACAAAACGCAATGACGATGTACAAAACCTTCTTTCAAATCACGTGGTATTTTTTTCCTCTTACTTCTTCTTCAAACCTCTTTTCTCTCAGGCTTCGGGTTAACCTCTTTCCTTCCATTTCTTCCATACACATTCTTTTTAGTGCAAACATCATTTTCCCCTCTTGGTTGTACTACTATTGTTTCTAATGTGTTTACCCATTTCATTCTTGGTCTTCCTGTGCCTATTTTTCCTTCTATTCTCACCTCTATTGCCTGTATAACTTTCCTTTCCTTCGTCTTTCTATAGACATGCCCAAGATTTCTTAATTTTACCGCTTCTTTTGTTCTTTTATTTCTAATCCTATCATTTTCTATCCTTTCCCACAATTCTTCTTAAGTGTTTCATTGCTACAAGTATTACTTTGTTTTTATATTGATTAATAGTGCCAAGCTTTCTGTTCCAAACTTGACATTAGTTTTATTGCCGAGTTATATGTTTGTACTTTTGTCTTTATACCAATAATTTTATGCCGAATGGTGTATTTTCATTCTTATTTCCGAATCTTGAACACTGACAATTATAGGTCTGCTGTCTAGGGTCTGGTGGCTAAACTCAAAATTTGGAGATCCCGGGTTCGATTCCCGGAAGGTGGTAATTTTTATTAGCTAGGGTCACCCCCTATCCTCCATAGAGTCTGAAAGTATGAAAGAGAATCTGGATGTGAGTGGGAATTTAAAGACAACCCAAAGAACCCAATGATAAGAAACGAGCGAACACTATTGACATGGGCAATTATTCAAAAGGCAAAGTTGCTGATACGACCTAATATATTAAATGCGGCCTATAAATTAAACAAAAAAATGGATTGTAAAAGGCATAATTAAGACAATCATAAACTACAGCTCTGGGATCATTTATTTTACAAGATCGTTTAAATGCTTAGCGAGCAACATACGCTTGGTTCACCGTTACAGTGGTTTAAATCCTGCATGTATACACTCCAAATGCGTTCTTTAACATTTCCTTCCATCAGTTGGTTACAGCGTTTCGCTGTGGGCCTTCCTTAGCATGTGGAGGGGTCAATAAATGGCAAAGCCGCCGTGAACACTCGGACATCTGCCGGAATATCGAGCAAATGAAATGTTTCAAGGATTATATGATACAATATTAATAAAGAACATTCAACTCCAGAGTTTGAGTTAATGGAAAACTTTCGTTTCATATCGACATCTGGCTCTGCTATGTGATTTTAATTTTTTGTTTCTCAGGACCCAATTTGCGTTCTGTGGGCTGTCTTTGTATGCAACATATGCATGCACATTTCACATGCTATATAATATCAGTAGATGTTAAAAAAACTACAGTCTTTCATGCAAAAAGGAACAGTTGACTAGTCAATGTTCTGGCTTCTTATCTCACAGGTCGCGGATTCGATTTTCGGTTGGAGCAGAGAAATTTTTTGTTTAATTAGAATCATTTCCTTACCCTCCGCAAAGTCTCAGTGAAAAACATAAACACACACAGCCAATGAGTTGGTTGTTTCTTAAGTCAAAGCCCTAGATATGACCAAAGAAGTTAAAGGGAGCTATACAAATGAAAAGCAGAGAGAGCGAGAGCGAGGAACACCTCTCGTTCGAAACTCTGATTTTTTCCAACTCCAAGCTTACCTGACAGGTAAAATGATTTTGGCTCAGAGTAGTATTTAAGGTCGTTTGAAGGTTTGAGCATCAGCTTTGTGCTGTACTCCAGGTTTTCGGTCTTTCGATGCCACCGGCTTCTCCTATTCTTATGTTTCTACCATTTGCCAAGCATAAAACCAACCGCTCAAATCTTAGCGGTCGAAAACGATCCTAAATATCACTTTAGGTCGGAACCGTTTCAACTTCTGAGAAGTACATAACCTTTATGTAGAGTTGCAACCCGAACGAAATCCCGGTTTCGAATGAGTGGAGTGTCCTTGCAAGGCTGGCCAAGTGATAAGCAAGGTACTCATAGTGTCAAGGGTGGCGAAAACGCCTTCCTTCCGTGAGTCACCAAATATGTAACACGCACTGCATCGCTCAGCAGCATGTGAAAAACAAAGGGACAGTGGCAGAGAGAGAGAGAGAGACAACGGCGCCTACGAGTCAAAATGATTCGCGAGTCGTGTTTTCGCCACCTCTGGTGTAAGTGATAACACATGTGCTTTCATCAAAAGATAGATTTAATCATGAGATACAGGAGTTAGTAGTCAGACAGAGGGGCCTACGAGTCAAAATGACTCGCGAGTCGCGTTTTTACCATCTCTGGTGTAAGTGATAACACATGTGCTTTCATTATAAGATAGATTTAATCATGAGCTACAGGAGATAGTAATCAGACGGAGGGGCCTCCAGAAATTGGAGCATAGCACAGCACACACCATAGTGAGCCCTTTGGGCTTCCAGTGTGACCCTAGCCAAGCGCCAGAGAAAAGTCTTTCCATAGCACAAATTCCACCATCCGGCCTCAACACACCAACCGCCGTCGCCTAATCCTACAACCTTGAAACAAATGAGCTGAAATAGACGAAAGGAAATTATGGGGACAGGAAATGGACAAAAACTTCGCGGTAGAAGGAAACCACCCCAACATTCACCTACCAACTTGGGGGCCCACGAAAAAGCCCAATGTCAGAGTGGCCGGTGCGACGGTAATCGAACCCGGGACATTCCGAATGCGAGCCTCACATGTTACCGCAGAGCCTTCTCACTCGGTCTCAAGGGAGGTAACTCTCCCCTTTCACACAATTGGTCAATTTACAACACACAAATTTAGTTCATGTGCTTAGAAAACCACGCTTATCATCAGGTTCTTGGGATATAACAAAACAGCATTATTATTATTATTATTATTATTATTATTATTATTATTATTATTATTATTATTATTATTATTATTATTTTGATTTATAAAACCTAACTCATATTTCAGTAGGTGGTTTTAGGTCCAGCAGCCAATGATGGTGACGCTGACATGCACTAGTATTGATATTATGTTGTTTTCAGGAATTCAGAAATGTACATTCTAGGTCTGCGAACTCTTGGGACGCAAGAAGGAATAAACCCGTGTATTATACACAGGTAATTAATGTGAACCAATTATCCTTCTAGATATCCTACTGTTTGAACTACCTACTTGGTTTAACTGAACGCTGCGCTTCTCTAGGGAAGCAATGGCTTTATCGAGCATTGCCATTTGCAACCAAGTAACGACTCTATTCTACTCCCTCGCGCCGCGTTACTGTCACCTTAGTGTTATTTATGTAGCAGTCGATATGAATTTTATGAACGTTTTTCATCTCGATTGCCATCGTAGATTTTCATTCTTACTGTTGAATTTCCCAGCGCCAGCTTTCACGTCTGGTGCAAAAGGCCTACTAGGAACAGAACTCTTCTGTAGATGCACATCACAAGATTAGATATGGCGTTAAGTTACGTGGCTGCAATTTGACGAGAGCTTCGATCCAATCTTTAAGGGAGCATCTTCTTTTCTCCGTTTTAGACCCAACAAAGCAACCATTACTCTTGCTATAAGAGTTGCCCTGGAAGCTAAGCCAATCTTAGCATCTTTTCTTCCATTTATTTTTGTCTTTAACCTCTTCGTAAAGCTTTAGCTCGATAACAGGTTTTTCGTTCACAGCAGTATTTCCGCGAGCACACATGAAACGAATATATTGCTGGTTTCATAGTTGAATGATGAAGCATTTTAGGTGTATTAGCAGCGTAATTACATGTTACATCACGGATGAAAAAATCACAACAATTTTTGCAGTAATATCCATATAGTCAGGAAACAGAAAATTACTGAGTAGTCCTTTATGGAAGTGCCTTTCAAGCTTATAGATGCTCTTCCCGGGTCTGCTGCTCTTTCGTGCATTAGTCCAGGGCGTAGCATGTCCAGGTTCTTGGGGGTGTGAGAGTGAGAGTGTGAGTGTGAGTGATTGAGTGAGAGAATATCGCGCTTCTGGTGCAGCAAGCATTAAAACATCAATATTTCAAAATTTGAAAATAGAGTAATTACTATCCAAACAATGCAGTACAGTTCCGCGGACAATACAAGTAACGATTTGTTAAAATTAATTCTAAAGCCTACCGCAAAGCAAAGAGTTAGATTTTAGCATACAAGACTGCGGATGCCATGGCCGGGATTTATGTTCAACGCCTTACTGGCCAAAGGTTCAATCCCGATCCTCGATGACAATTTTCTTCAGGTATAAGTTGGATGTCAACCCATAACCTGCAGGAAGGTGGGGAACAACGTCACAATTAGAGTGAATCTCGGTTGAATACACAAACATCATTATACTGATCGAACGCAGTGTCCTTGGATGCCCAAGGATGCATGGTGAGAATACGATTATCTTTGATCTCAGTATATAAAGGAGATGGCTCTGCTGACTCATACACAGGAAGTTACAGGTATAAATCTCCTGTATTGTATAATTTGACTGGGGTTATTTAGTTATTTCCTTCAGTTGCCGAATAAATACTGGACAGAATAAGCCATTACCATGATTTGAAGTTGCGCCCAGATTTTAAAAGTAACAGAATACAAATAGATGGTACAGCTACGGTAGTGCAAGCTGGCGTTATCTGGTTTAGCAATGCTACAAAAAGGTGACTATGCAACTACAGCGTTCTTCGATGTTCAACTGGCTACATGCATCAGAATTCACAAAAGGAAAATTCGGCGGTCCACCTTCCTACTTACGGCTGCAAAACTAACGACATCTATCTGGCGTACCCTGGTTCATATATAACAACGAACCAATTGTAAAACCATCACAAGTTCTGTTTGCGGCAATGTAAATCTTAAAGATCAATGTCAACTTTTTTTGCTTTGATTTAAGCATATAAGCAAAAACAAAATACTACCAATTTTTTATTACTATTAACTTGAGGGAGTTAACCACAGCTACCAAGTCGTCTCCCGTGGTGTAGTGGTTACCATGCTAGCCTCTAGTTCCCAAGGTCGCGGGTTGAAATCCGGCGAAGGCTGATGGATTTTTTCGAGTGTAAAAATCCTTAGCATGGCTTCCTTCGGAACGGAAGTAAAGCCGATGGTCCGGTGTCGTAGATTTACGGCACATAAAAGAACCTCAAGCCTATAAAGAGGCCTCTGAACAAACTTTCTGGTCTTTCATGCCCAATATAGAATGGGACGCTAAGTACAGCAGTTAAAGAGCGTCCATAAATAAATAAAAACTCAACACAAACAGCTACCGAAACGTTTAGTAATTCTCTGCAAGAAAATTAGAATTCTTTTTCTTTCTGTTCTGTGATAACTTTTAATTTTCTACATCAATGGCACTACGTTGCTAAAACACTTCTAAAAAGGTAAATACAATATGCAACCACAGTTTCTAAACCAACATACATATTTAAAGCTATCTGAAGTTCTTGTTACATCTAAGGAAAAGCTGAACAAGGCATTCTTTGGCGAGAAATATTTAAATTCTATGGCGTGAATGTCTAACGGAACAACCTAGAGATACAGGCAAATAGATATGAGTGAGAGGGAACGACCAGTTTGATATAAGAAATGTCAGTACAAAATATGTTTGCTATTATGAGGGCACTGGTATAAAGCACTTGGTTATGGCCTGTTCTGCGCCAAACGGAGGGTTTGCCAGGAAAGTGATGGAGAACTTAGGAAATGTTACTATTGTTATTTCCAAACTCTATGACATTCTTGGCGCTGCTGCAGTTAGTAAACAAATGACGTCTCTGTTTTTTCCTCCTGTCATCTCTTCCGTCTTTCTGTGTTTATGAACATGTTGTTAGTTCTGATGGGTGGTTGCGAAAGATAATTTAACTAATTTTCTTACCCTTTTCACAACAAAAACAACGAAAAAGAGAATCGATAAGAGCTGCGCTACCTATGAAAAGAATAATAGGAGTGGTGTTATTTATTCTAAAAAAAATCCTACATCTTAAGACGTATTAAACAAGTTTCCCATAAAGAGTATGAGAAAAGCATAATTAATACTTTTCCAATACATTTAAAGCTAACATAACTCATATTCAGCATAAGGTGCCACTTAATAATGACGTGATAGATTATTTGTATTGCGGCTTGGTCCAGTTTTTTAACTGTCACTGTTTCGTTTTTATGTAATTCACCTTCGCTGGCAGATCACTTCACTAATATCACTTCACTACGATGAACTAGTTCAATTTTCTGCCAGTTCACTTCCTTCGTGACGTAGCCTCTTCATGCCGAACGGTTCACTTCACTGAGGAGTCGAACACAAGACCTCCACAATCCGTCGCTCCGCAGTAGCACTCGTTGCACGTCACAACAGTCATCACCAACTCTTTGATGTCGCACCAAAAGCGCAGTCACTAACTCGCTCGCACACTGACTCAACAACTCTCTCGTGGTCACTCGCAAGTAACTGGACTGCGCAAAAACGAAAATCATTGCTTACACCGCCGCTAGATGCCGACCTCTCGATAACCTCGAGCCATAGCCGCTGCGTCATACAGCTTCCTCCCCAGAGCTGTTCGGGTCCACGGTCTGTAGCAGGGCAACCACAATGAACTAGCACCAGTCCTCCACCCTCGGGGCTGACACCGAATGCATGACGGGCATGGATGTCGCACGGCGGGCACCACCTCTCCACATCGCTTGAAAGATGCAACCAATAGAATCGCGACGCAGATTCGTCAATGTGTTGTTCGCACCTAAGGGCCCCGGTAATGTTGACATAGGTTTCCTCGAGGTCTCCCTTTACATATTTTCTTCGGGAGAATCAGCTGTTCCACCCTAGTCCTTCCGGCTACGAACTCCTACACTCTCTTCGGTACACCGTTCCTGACATCAGGGAGTCCCCCGCGTCCAACAGCTCTCATACATAGCTCAGGTCTCTGGGAGAAACATCCGCTCATGTAGGTCGAAAGAATCTTTATCCTTCAGGATCGGACCTAGGTATCGATCCTCCACTGCTCCCTCCTCAAGGGCTGCTCGTCCCAACCAACTGCAGTTTGCACCACGACTGGGCGTAGGGCTGCAGCACTCTCCACCATTTGCTGGTCCAGACACTCGTCCATTACAGCCTCTATCATCTTCTTGTTTTTTTGTTGTTGTTTTTTGTTTTTTCCGTCTGCCCGACTAGCCGTCCTCGTTGCATCCTTTACCATTCCAGAATAAATGTCCGTCTGCATTTTCTCCATTGTTGAAACTCTACTCTTTAGGTCGCTTTTTATCTCCTCCATTCCTACCAATTGTGACGGATTTATTTGTTGACACAAATTACTGCATCATATGCCCCACTAGAAACATAATTATAAATATTTAAAACTTGTTTGGAAATTTTATAATTGGGTTTTTCGTCTCCTAAATCTTGGAACACACGCTATCACTTTCACTTAACACTTCACACGTATTTAACACACGACATATGTTTTTCCTTTATCTTGGCACTATTTACTGGCTCTGGTCTAATGTGTTTAGACATTAATCTGACATTACAATTTTTTATAGCAAATACTGTACCCTGAATTATTTAGTTACTGTTACAAAATTATTTACTTTCTTATATTGTTGACAACAATTTGTGCATTTAAGAATTTTTGTAATTACTATACATATTTACTAAAATATTCACCCTCTACACAAATATATTTACATCTCTTAAATCTAGACACTGTTTCACATGTTCTGTTTGCTACATAAATATTTGTTTTGAATTATTTTTACCCCATTTTTGTTGTTTTGTACTGTATATTCACAATACTCTTGGAATTATATCTACGTACTTTACTTTAATATGATATTAAGTTTCAATCTTTATATTCTTAATTTCAAATACTGTTACACAATTAATTTGTTTTAATATTTCCTGGCTTTTTACATCCCACTCCTGACACCGATGTGACTTTGTCCAGTTTTTCAACTGTTGCTATTCTCAGTTCTCACTGTTACTTTTCTCAGTCTTAGCTGCCACTGTTTCGTTTTATGTAGTTCACCTTTACTGGAAGTTCACTTCAGTAATGTCACTTCACTAAGGTGAACTAGTTCAATTCTCTATAACTTCACTTCCTTCGTGACGTAGCCTCTTCACGCCGGATGGTTCACTTCACCCGGGAGTCGAACACAAGACTTCCAAAACCCGTCGCTCTGCAGTAGCACTCGCTGCACATCACAACAATCGTCACCAACTCGCTCGGAGAATCGCTCTAGATATCGCACCAGAAACGCAGTCGCTAACTCGCTCGCACTGACTCAACTCTCTGGCACTCGACTCGCAAATAACTGGAATGCGCGAGAACGCTCGCTTATATAGTCAGCAGAATCTTTAAACAAGGCTCTCAAGCGTTCTAGAGCAATTTCGACACTCTTCCTGGTGTTTCGTTGGCGAGCGCAGTTATCGTTGATTACACCGCCCGCTCGGCGTCGACCTCCCGATAACCTTGTGCCATAGCCACTGCGTCACAGTATGTTAAGAGTACTCGTAGCTAAAATTTCCAAATCTTTCAGTTTCTATTTAAATGTTTTCAAAATTTTGACACATGATACTCTTATCACAATCATATGTGTGTTTTAAATTTCATGCACGTGTCTTTAACCGTTTTTCTTAGAAAAAATATGTTACTTCCATTATACTAATTTAGTGTTGCACACGATGCATAAAACATAATTTTGAAAAAATAAAAATGCTACCAAATTATTTAAACACTAATACAAAAAAACTGTATATAAAATTGTTTTACTCTTCTGGTTATTAAAGAAAAAAATTAAATCTTTGAATATAATTTTTGTAATGATATATTTTCAGTGACCGAATCAATTAGATATGTTATATCTTAAGCAATTTAAAAGGGTAGCAGAAACCATATACCAGCTTTTTAAGTTCATTCTCTGACTTTCGGCTGAAAATTTGAACAAGATTGGTTACAAACTACATCGTATGGAACCTTTTTAATGCGTAAAAATGTAAGCAAAATCAAAGTCGAGTAAGAGGCATTGGAAGTAATTATAGGCCCTTAGGCCGTGTGCTCTTGAGCATATATGGTCACATACTGAAGCTTTAAAGGCCTCTTGAAAGTAAAAACATAGATAGATGAGGTATCTTTATTGGTTTCAAATTATTGAAGTTATTACACAACTATTTAGTGCAGGGGCCATTGACCTTACATGCATATTTAAGATACAAGTATGGTGACAAATAAACAATAGAAAAAGAAAACAAGAAAAAGGAAAATAGAGATAAATTACCTTTGACTAACTGAACAAATTTGAACTAGCTTCGCGCACTTTAACCAAGAAATTGCCCATGTTTCGCCAGTTCCTCTGGTCAACCAGTAACTCCCAACATGCCAATCTCTTTCTTGAGGGACTTAAGGATTTTCCTTTGAGTTTAATTGGTCGCTGGTTCTCCCACTGTGCGCATTCCCCCAAAATATGTACCCAGTCCTCTTCCAAATCACAGAATGGGCAGATTCTCCTGCCAAAATCGTCAGTCATTTTCTGTGCCCTCCAGCCCCCCAGTCTAAACCATGCCATTCTTTATATATATATATATATATATATATATATATATATATATATATATATATATATAAGTATATATGCCTCTTTACCACAATTCAATTTTATTTCATAGAGAAGGTTTAATTTTACAATCCGATTCTATTTCCTGTTGTTTGATGTCTCTTAGTCTTCTTTTGACCCCTTTCCATATGTTTTTGACATTTGTTTCAGCTCTTTGCCATTCTGACCCCGTTCCTATTCTCCTCAAACCCCTTTCCAAATCAGCTGCTCAAAACTTAGGAGACAGGTTTTCTCGCTGAAATTTATAACATTTGGATCGTAATGTGGAGTTATCATCCTGCATCAGCTTCAGCCAGTACTTCACTGCTCTTATTTTGCAGTGTATTGTGTCTTGATATCATCCCACCTCCCTCAATACTCCTGTCTTATGAAACTCCAAGGACTCTTTTCCAAAATGCTACCTGCGTTTTATTTACATGCTCTGCTCTTTCCCATCCCCAGATTTCACTTCCGTATAACAAAATCGGCCTTATCATAGAGTTATACATCTTTTCTAATGCATCTACAGGCACATCCGGTATCCGCGAGAGGGTACGTAATAATTCATTTAACTTCCCTCGTGATTTATAATTAGTTACTGAGAGATGTTTGTTCCATTTTCCTCTCATATTAAACATTACTCCAAAATAGGAGAAATGTTTAAGTAAAAACATAGTATGTAATCGAAGTTACAGGTTCAGAGTATATTTTGGAAATACGTAAGAACTAATTTTCGAACTTCTTGAAAATTTTGACCAAATTTCAGATGGCTATCCCTAAATAAACGAGAATGTTTTTTCTGTCAGGCATTAATCACAGTGACATTTAAATAAATTGGGTGGTTTGCGACCAAAATGAAGCAGATCATGACACATTGAATAAAGAGATACACGATTACTTTTTGTGAAGAAAGGTTTAACACAAGACTGTTTCCTTTTATTTAAAGAGATTTTATTTTTAAAGATACCTTAGAGATTTTCTCAGTACGGAAACAAAGAAAAGAGTTTAAAAAATCTGATGTGTTGCACTCACATGAGCTTCTCTACTCATGTACAAACTATTTTTCACAAACGCTTATTTTCCATGTACTTCAAGTTGATCCAGATAAACATTTGCAGAAATTACCTTATTGCTAATTTTCTTGTAGGTGCAAGGGGAATATGGTAGGCTTTAAGCGATAGTCAAAACCTTTTAAGGGCTGATCGCTATGTGGAGCATTCTATTTATTCTCTTTGCATGTCCAGCCCATAAAAAAAAGAATAACGAATTTCCATATAAGAAAAAGTATAAGTATTGGGAAATTCAACAAATAACAAGGAATGTCTAAGAAATTGTTCATTCGACAAAAAAATTAAGACATAAATTGTGTGTTTTAACGAGATCTACATCCTTAGCGTAGTATAATTTTGTCTCTCTCTCTCTCTCTCTCTCTCTCTCTCACGGTTTGCCAGTTGTTCAGAATGAAGAGGACTTTTGGGGACATTCCCAGTAAATTCATTTCATTTGCCATGAAAATATCTTAAACATATGACATTTTAATCAAAATTGTTAGAGCCATTTTTGAGAAAATCAAAATTTTCCAAAAATGTTCCATGCAAAGGGTAGTCTGGGGTGGGGGGATTTTCTTGAAAATCTTCGTGTCGCATCCTTGGTGGATACTAAACTCAAACACCAAGTTTGGTATTTATCCGACTTTTCGTTTTTTGAGTTATGCTATTTACAGACAGGAAGACACACAGACATACAAGGACACGTTTCCAAAAATGTTTTATTTGAATTCAGGGCACCTCAAAAGATGCATTTCCGGTGAAATCTCGGTATCGAATTTTTGGGCGGAATGCAATACTTCCCCTATTTACTATACGAAGCAGAGAAAGTAAAATGCAATGAGTTTAGTTGCGTAATCCTCAAAAGGTGTTTGGAGTTTCGTTAGGCAAATAGTTTTAACTTATCCTGGACGTTTAAAACCGATCAGACCGATAGAGCGGTCATCCAGCTCTCGAGAGAGGACAAGGAGGTCGTGCTCGCCGGGCTCCAGCCCATAAATAATTTTGTAATTGGTACTATCCGTCTCAAGAGCCTGTAGAACAATAGGGTGCACTTTCAGTCGAAAGGAGCCGAAAGCAAGTGGGCTGAGCTAAGAATCGCCCTGTTTTCAATTCATTGTAGTCTTTTTAGGAAACGGATGGCGTGACGGGTGGAAAAGGATTCTCTTTTTGCAGTCAAGTCGCCGTCTCCACGTGATCGCCTTAATTTCCATGCTTTAATTGATCCACCCGTCTCAAGCCATTATTTGCGCAAGACACTTTTTTTTTCCGTTCTGTTGAGAGAAACCTATAAACTTTTCTGTTAAATTTCGGCTCAGTAGCGCGAAGCACCCACATAAATACCTTCACCTTTTACCTACACATTTGCAATAATTGTTGTGTAAAGCCTAATTCGCAATGAAGACGTAACATTAATATAACGCATATTAGCGCAGGCGTGAGGTAGACAATTCACAATGCAGTCGTAGGCCTACAGTTTGTTCAAAACAAGAAGCGGATAATAACAGTTATTGGAGGGGCATGTTTCCTTGTGGTTTCCATGGCAACTTCCCCTCACTGCTCCCACCACCCCGCTTTACCTTTGCTAACAGGCTGAACTTTGAGAAGTAGCATGTTGCCACGTTACATTACGTAGTAGCGTGTGTTGTCATGCTGCTTACTAGCTTTCTAATAGTATCCGGCAACGCTGTTCTCCCACTTCCCTACTATGAGTGTACTGTCACAAGTTGCTTCTTATTTAAATGCTACTGTATCGCAGGCGCGAGTTTCTACAACCGTACAAAGCATACTAAGCAAGTTTCAGACTGAATATCCTAACTAAAAATTCCATTAAGAAAATTTATGCAGCCCATTATAAATAAATAGGGCGCAAAAGGGTGTTGAAGGAAGCAAACAAGAGAGCAATGTCAGGGTATCAGCATTTAAAACGGCGTGACAAATAAAGCAGCATATATGTACAGTATATGGTGTAAGTTTCTGTATCGCGATCCTGTGCCATTAAAAAGTAGGTAATGCAAGGAGGAAGAAATGCTCGGTATGGGATCTTGCCTACCTGGCCCACGCCAACGACGCTTCAAATAGTGCTTCCTTTGTACACCTATTTTGTATTTAACGTTTTCTTTTATGCTCTTTCATTCCCGCGTTGAATGTGCCATATATTTGGTTACAACTTGTAAAATTTCACCCGAATGCAAACGCTCGCTCGCACCTATGAGCAATAACGCCACTTGAAGAAGAAAATTTAAACTGGGGTTAAAAGCACCGACTTGGAGCATATTATAGACATAAGAGAAATTCTATTGGCAATGTTAGAATGTCTAGATGGGTAACCAAATGAGCTTTAGCAAGGTATCCAATTCGTTGCCAAATATGCTATCACACAGTATATTATGCAACAAAACTACATGGTTGTAACTAAGACACAAGCATGTTATGAAACAAAGTTTCATAATTTTCATCGAGGGTCTTAATTACTATTATAGTCAAGTTGCATACGACTATTTTTGGTCGTTCACACAGTAATTTCAAAAATTTGACTTTTTACAAAAAGATCGTACCTTGTTAATTGTGTGTAATTAAATGCTGATCGGCTGGCACCACTAATGGAAGAACCTTGGGCGTGTTTGGGAGTAGTGCAACAGATGGCAGCACTGTTGAGTCCACGCCTATTTATTGCGTTTTGCCGCAGGTAACGTGAAAGCAACACATATTGAAGCAATGAAATGAATTCAATCTATTATAATATTAAAATTACAATGGAGCAGAATTTATTTTATTTTAAGTGTACATATTTCATTGTTTATCTGGGGAATAGATCCTCTTGAACTGCTCCTCTGAAGGCGTTAAACGGTATGGGCAATACGAGAGCTGCGCGCGCCGCCGAATAAGTTCATAATGAGTCGCTGAAGTATTATGGATGCCATAACACTTCAGTTACGTCGCATATTATCAGCTTAAATTGAATTTTTTTTATTTATGGACGCTCTTTAACTGCTGTGGTCCTTAACGTCCCATTCTATATTGGCTGTGAAATATTGGTAATTTTGCTCAGAGGCCCATTTATCAGGCTTGAGGTTCTTTTACGTGCCGTAAATCTACGATACGGGACCACCGGCTTTACTTCTCTTCCGAAGGAAGCCATGC
The DNA here is from genome assembly GCA_030765065.1 of Deroplatys truncata. Lineage (NCBI taxonomy): Eukaryota > Metazoa > Arthropoda > Insecta > Mantodea > Mantidae > Deroplatys > Deroplatys truncata. The sequence continues at coordinate 208,945,836 of CM060978.1, read as the reverse complement.
TAAGGATTTTTACGCCCGAAAAAATCCATCGCCCTCTGTCGGATTTGAACCCGCGACCTCGGGAACTAGTGGCTAGCGTGGTAACCACTACACCACGGAGGACGGCAATTATCAGCTTATTATAGTATGGTGGACCAAATAGTGAATTATGCATCATGAATAATAACCACAATATATCTTGAAGCTGTTAGAATCCATTTGTTTAGAACTAAAGCGATTTGTTTACGATTTTATTATTGGATCCAAACATTGGTGCCTCTAGGACACTAATTTAGTTTCAGCAATGAGTGGTAAGCACTTTACGCTGTGTATGGCGATTAGGGTTCAAGTCATAATAAAAATAGCAATCAAGAAGATGTGGCTCTATTAATGAAATGCAAGCACAATGATTACAAGAAATAACAAAGCTGATAATCATTCTGCTTTTCTTAGCAAATAAAGCAATGCATTACATTTGGCCTTACTGTTAAAAGGAGATTTTGGATTTATTTCCGAGATAAAAGGCTTTAATATTTGCTGAATTTTTATATATTGCAATAATATATGCAAATTTGGAATATGTTTAATTCATAAAATGTATGGATAGGAAAAAGAATAAAAAATTTTGCTACTTATGCATTTTCTCAGTTACGTTTATGAAAATGTTGTAATACTAGCCTAGAAAAACACAGTAGTATAGCACAGAATAGCTAAACAAGGTACATTTTATGCCGGAAACAAACATTTGCCGTTGATGTATCATATCCATACTGCAATGGGTTGTACAGCTACTAATGGTTAACAAATTTATGTTAAGATATTTATTTAATCATTAGTGATGGAACATCAATGCTATACAATTCTAATGGTTGGCTGAGCCAACAGGCAAATGTTTAAAAAAGAAGGTCCATAAATGCTGGCTTTGATATAGAATACTGTTTGCAAAACAACAGAACGATTATTTATACTACAGTAAATTGCTTAAAATATTAGAGAATTCAAACCACCAACTTTATATTTTAATGTGATCTGCATTTTTCTGAAGTACGTCTCAGTCTATCTCTTATGGTTTCCATATTACATAAAATTCAACTTTTCAAGGCAAAGAACTTCATTGGCTTTCCATAGAAAAATTAGGATATACAACGTAGGCTCTTACGAGGGCCACTATTTATATTTTGAGCCTTGGCAACCCTGAATGTTGTAGGTGCCATCTGACGTTTCCAATGGAAAGTTTGACATTTTTTACCATAATCTACTTCAAACATTTTGTCAATATGGCGTCATTTGTTTTGTTTTCACTAACTTGAAAATTGTGTGTCAACATAAATATGAAATCAACTCGTGAAAATGTTCGTGCAATGATTTATTACAACTTTCGACGTGGATTATCAAGACAACAGTGCATAGATCAACTAACTTCCAAATTTGGTGACGAAGCTCCATCCTTTGCCACTGTGAAGCGCTGGTATAATGAATTTAATCGTGGCCGCCGTTCGCTCAATGATGAAGTTCGTGAAGGTCGTCTAAAATCAGTTGTTCTGCCAGAAAACATTGATGCTGTGCAAAAACTAGTAATGAAAGAGCGTCATGCGACATATTGTGAGATTGAGGCAACTCTAGGCATTAGTTCCACCAGCATATATAAAATATTGCATGATTATTTAGCCGTGAAAAAGGTTTGCTCTCGTTGGATCCCACATAATTTGACGCAATGTCAAAAAGATGATCGTGTCGATTGGTGTAGAAAAATGCTCAAGAAATACAATGGCGGTACCTCAAAAGACGTATATAAGATTGTAACAGGTGACGAATCATGGATCTATGAGTATGAGCCGGAACATAAACAGCAGTCGACTGTATGGATGTTTCAAGATGAAGCAAATCCAACAAAAGTTGTTCGCATCGAAGCACTTCGAACCAAATGGACGCCTGCTTTTTCAGCAAAACTGGCCATCTGGCAACAGCGCCTTTAGAGGACCGTAAAACGGTCAATTCCGAATAGTACACAACCATTTGTTTGCCGGAAGTCTTCGGTGAAGTAAGGAAAACCAACAAGAACCGTAGGATCATTCTTCATCAAGACAATGCGAGCGCACACACATCCGTCTAACAACAGAGTATTTGACGGCTCCAAAAATCGAATTGATGGGTCATCCGCCACGCAGACCTGATTTGGTACCCAATGACTTCTGTTTGTTCCCGAACATCAAGAATAAATTGCGTTGGACAACGATTTTCGTTGCCAGAAGAAGCCGTTGATGCCTTCAAAAACCATGTATTGGAGGTGTCTCAAGAAGACTGGAATAAATGCTTTGACAAATGGTTCAAACGGATGCTAAAGTGTATTGATCATAACGGAGAATATTTTGAAAAACAATCAAGCCGTTTTCAATCAAAAATTACTTTGTTTTAATTATTAGGCTCAAAATATAAATAGTGCCCCTCGTACAAGTACATACAATCATTATTAGCAGGTTTCAGAAAATACACACGAAAGTTCTTCCAACTAAAAGATTTTCTGTGAGGAAATTTTCAAAAAAACCTTCGCCTTGCATTCTCGGAAGGTACCTGATAACCTAACCGGCGTTTAGTTTCTGTGGTTTCTGTACACACAAACATACGCGCGCTCAAATGGGCACAAAAGGCCTTATTTCTTTAAAAACAACATTATCGGTGAAATCTCCACATTAAATTTTTTGATTGAATATAATATTTCTTCTATCTTGGGTACCTATTTGGTATATTTGCTTATAAAATGTAAAAGACTAAAATATTTGGGATTGTTGGGCCATTCACTAGCCAAAAGCTTTCAAACATCCTATCTACGGAACACAGTGGATATCAGTCTTCAGAATTTCCATTTAAAATACTTAGGGTCAGTTTTTGGTTTAAATACGAGATTAATCTCATCTAATTCCATTATCTACCCATAATTAAATGTTAGTGTCCTGCATAAATTAAACATGCAGATTACAAGTGAGATACGCTTACCTAATTAGGTTTTTGTTCTATTAACTTTCGATCAACGCAAGGAAAAACTGCGAGCTATGTTTCTGTATTCAAAATTAAAGTTGAGATACGGCACATTTAATAAAGCTATCTACATTTAACTTTAATATTAATATCTGTGGTGCTCCTATATATTCTCCAGTGTTGCGTGAGCGTTATTTTTTCTGCCTCTCTACAACTTGTTTTTGAAGCAATATTGCTCCGATAAATATTAAATAAGTTAGACACGAAAAACACATAAAATTGTTGGCTAATCTTCATATAGCGTGTCCTTTTTCAGATGCACCTGTAAAAAACATTAGAGAAAAAGGTTTACTAATATATTTATCACGGCTACCCGCCTCCTTTGCACATGTAAGGAGAGCGTGACAGTGGAGCAGCGTCGGCGTAACTATTTATATTGACAACAGGGAATGCTGCACGAACATTAAAATCAACTAAAATGCTTATTTACATGTCAATATTTCATTTAAATTGCGTTAAAACTATGTGAAATTACTTATATTGCTCTATCTGTTCTAGCGAAAGTTAAGTTTTATGGAGTTGGATGCTAATTTCTGACTGTTTAATGATAGTTGATAGGGTTCTGACGTCAAAAAAGAAGCAGTGGATAAATCGAGTTAAAAAATATTTAACAAACAAATTACTGTAGCCGATAAAATAATGCAATTCAATCTGTTGCGAACTTCCAATTCTATTCTGCAATTTCCATTGTAAAATATAGAGCAACGTTATGCACTAAGATGATTTTGATTCATCAGCGTTGCCAATGCATTCAGCTCCTTATCGCGCAAATACAAAGGTACAGGAAAGGATTATTAAGTTATTACCTAGCGTCAGTGGCTCAGATCAGAAATAGTATTGTAAAGCTGTAGGTTAATTAGTTATTTACGAAGCGAAACCCCGTAATTGATACTGTGACGAAGTTTTCACCGGCCTTCCGCGCCGTGGATAGCGAGCGCGTTCTCTAGTTCTGACAGCTGGAGGAGGACTGGTTGGAGAGAGGCGCTTTCAGCTCTCGAACTGTCCGGAACGCTTAAAGGGACACGAGTACAAGCTTCCAGACCCGTCCTTGCCCATCCCTATATGGGACCTTCTCGAGGGTTCGTGCGGGTATTAAGGACAGTGATCGCCACCTCAATCAAGATTGTTGTGAGGTTCATTGCCGTCCGCTGTTCATTCAGCGAGTTCTTACTGAGTGAGGCTAAAAGTCCAGTCCTGTGTTCGACATAATATGAGAGAGGATCAAAAGAGAGAAGAGACTCATCTGCGCGTCGCTATTTGAAGCGCTAATACAAGAACTGAAGCGTGACTAGAAGAAAAGCGGACATCACAATGTCCCATGGATTGTGATTTGCGGAAAATTTGCTAATAAGGTAAATGAGAGACCATTTGCAACACAAAGTCTTGCTAAACAGGTATCTTAACCTATCTTAACTAATTTACTGTGTATAATTTAAATTACTTCAATAAATTTAAAATTTCTTTAAACGAAAAAAATATAAACATTAAAAAGTAAAACGACTAATTTATTCTATATAACTTAAATTAATCCAATGAATTTAGAATTTCTTTAAAAATACAAAATTCCATAAACATTATTTTTCAAACAAATAGAAAACATGTTTCAGTGTTTCTGTCTCAAAATGCTTTTCAAAGAAATACATAAAGGCTGCCAGAAATTCTTCGTAAAAACTTACTGTAAACTTCGAATTCTGAATTACTTAATTTGGGAAAATAGAATTGAACAACTATGGAAATGAAACAAGCAGCAGAGGAAAAAGAAACAGTCAATGTTTTTGAGGCATCCCATATATACCAGGGAGGGACCTCGATATCGTCGATGTTGGTATCGAAGCACGTCTAATACTTTGAGATAAACTTTCGATACTTTTAAATTCTTAAGTTTTGCATTATTAAAAGTTGTTGCTTTTAACTTTACGCTAAATAAGGAATGAACGAAGACAAGACTTCACGATGTTGCCTCGCACGTGTCCGCAAAGAGTTGCTGGACTATAGTTCTTGATAGACAATGATTGCACTTCCTGTGTGAATGAATGCAACATCCCATAGACTCTTGAGTTTAAGATAAAAACAGGCAAAAAATGGGGAATGAATAAGGTACTCATACAACATGCAGCGTTAAGTGAGTTGTGAATGAAACTGTTTTAGCTGACGCACTAAATGACGTTTCTGCAATAGCCGCTTCGTCATTCACTCTTTACCTTTACATTTACCTGCTCCGGTGACCAAAATCTGAGAAACCCGCAAAAACAAATCAGAGTTTAATATGTGAGATAATACAGCGCATGAAAACATTCGTTCTCTCAAGAATACTTGTGTACTTAAACAAAAATCTTTATTTCCTTTATATCTCTGAATTTTATATAATACTTCCTTGTTTTTTTTTTGTTTTTTTTTTTGAAATCTTTAATTCTGTCCAATATGCCTTTGTATTAAACATGCATATCTTAATGTATGTGAAAAAGTAGTAGAGAGGCTTAATCCACAAACTTACTATGTTTCCGAGTGTTATCTTGACGCAGTATTTTATATCACAACACTGTAAATGCCAGAGTGATTGTAGTTAAATTAACATTATTGTATGAAACAATGACTTGAGATGTTTGTTAATTATAAGCATTGTTAGGAAATAAGTTTACACGGCCTCACTGAAACTGACAATAGGAGCGGATAACAATGAAACGAGGGGGTGAGTTGTTTATCAATTAGAAGAGACAAGCAAATGACGTCAGATTAGCGCGTTTTTCTTTAGAAATGGAGGGAATATCTTCCCTAGAGCATATGTGTTCGTAATTTTGATTGGATATAAAAATAGACGCTGTTGGCGCGCTTTATTAACCAATAGCAGCTCTGTTATAATGTTTAGGCATATCGGGGTGAGGGAGTATAAATTCCCTGCCAGAGACGGGTAACGCACAGTTCAACAGAATCATCCACGGGTTACACGTCGCACAGTTTAAGAGAATCATTCGCGGGTTACACGTCACACAGTTCAACAGAATCTTTCAAGGGTTACACGTCGCGCAGTTCTACAGTATCTCTCGCGTCGTAAAGTTAGTTACAAAATGTGAAATACTAGAATTAATAATGAGCGGCAAATAAGTGATTATAGTTACATTCGAAAATATAACAGTTTCAGTCGGGCGTGTATCAAGAGTAATATATATGGAATTAACAAATTTTGACGACAATAAAAGTGTAAAAACAAATTCTTTTATCGGTGTTATCTTTTAGTAACAACTGTTTTCCGTTTACACACCCTGTTCAAGAGATTTGCTCGACTGAGTAGTAATAATAGCTAGCCGGAGGACAAAGAACCCAAAATTCAAACTAGTAATACAATAACAGGCGCTCAGCAAATAAGATAACACGAAAGATACCGCGACAATATATATGGCTAATTTCCTATTACCGTATGAAAAAATACTTATGCGGTAGTGAATAGTAGTAAAATGGTATAATATACACATTATTTTTAGTTGTTTGAGTTTCGTGTACTATATATATTGGTTTATATTTTGAACACTGCAGAATAAAGGAGTACTACTAGTATTTGTTTATCCATGGATAGAAAACCTTTTAAAAGAAAGTTTTCAACATAAAATATAGTTACATAAAAAGGGAAGAATAGAAACTATTATTGTTATTTATTTATTTATTTAATAGACTTGACTGACAATAGGGGACACACACATACACACACTCACATATATCCTGTGGCATTATCAAGATAAAAAAATTGCTACAAATTGGGGAATGTCAAACAGGAACAATTTCAGAATCAGCATACAGTACAAAATTGGTTACGCGCATTTATATACAGAAAACTACCAATAAGAATATAATTCAGTGAACAAGCTAACGTCCTTATAGTTTTTTACAAAGTGAATACCAAGTATCGAGTATCGGTGCTCAAAAACCAGTATCGGGTATCGAGAAATAATGGTATCGTCCCATCTGTAATATAGGGTAGTTAAATTATATTCGAACCCACTCGCGGCCTCTCTCTACTGCTCGAGACAGCCGGCAGTCACCGGGGAAATTACGCCGGCAGAGGCAGACTAAAATCCTTACCTTATAATAGAGCTGGAAATGTTGACCTGCTCTCAAACAGGAGGCATATCTCGTGTAAATATTCTCGCTCACTCTCCGAAACCGGCTGTCTCGCGCAGTAGAGAGAGGCCGCGAGTGGGTTCGAATATAATTTAATTATCCTATATATACCTACAGTTGCTCGTGAGTTCATCTCAAATAATTTGGCTGAAGACAAAAGCGTGGGAAAAATAACCAAAAAGCATCAAGTAAATTGTGCGAAGAAAATCTACCATTAAAGAGGAAAAACGTGTACAGTACTCGCAGTTTTTCTTTCTTTCTTTCCTTCTTTTTTTTTCTTTCTTTCTCTACTGCGTATAGTAAGTAGGGGAAGTTTTGCATTCCGCCCAAAAATTCGATATTGAGATTTCACCGGAAATACATGTTTTGAGGCCCCTGAATCCAGAAAAGCATTTTTAGAAAAAGATCCGTGTTTGTCTGTGTGGGTGCGATCTGTGAACTGCATAACTCAAAAACGAAAAGTAGGATAAATACTAAACTTGGTATTTAGGTTCAGTATCCTTCAAAGATGCGACAGGAAGATATTCAAGAAAATCCCCCACCCCAGACTACCCTTTACATGGAACATTTATCGTAAATATTGATTCTCTCAAAAGTGGCTCTAACGATTTTGATTAAAATGCCGTATGTTTAAGATAATTGCATGGCAAATGAAATGTATGTGATGAATTTTCTGGGAATGTTCCAAAAAATCCTCTTCATTCTGAATGAATTTTGCATGACTGGTAAATTGTAAGAGGTAGACAAAATTTTACTACACCAAAAATATATATTTCCTTAAAACACACAATTTATGTCATATACATTTTTTTTTGGTCGAGTTAACCATTTCGAGATATTCCATGTTATTTGTTTGAATTTTCCAATACTTATACTTTTTCTCAAATGGGAATTCATTATTGTTTTTTTTTCTTTTTTCTTTAATGTTCTGGACATGCAAAGAAAATTAAATGCTCCACGTAGCAACCAGCTCTTAAAAGATTTGACCAACCCTTAAAGCCTATCACAATCCCCTACAAGGAAATTAGCAATAAGATTTTGCATCAAGAAAAAGTTTCTGCAAATGTTTATATCGATTAACACGTAGTAGATGGAGAATAAGCACTTGTAAAAATAGTTTGTACAAGAGTAGAGAAAGTCATATGAGTGTAACACATCTAAAATTTTTTCGTATAAACAGATTATTCGTCGTAGGGGAATTCATGTTAATGAGGTTTTACTGCATATGTATGTTTACCTTCGCTATCAATAAACACTCATCTACAAGCAATTCTATTACTATGAAAACTTTTGCATACCTGACGAAGGAGGTGTTTAGCTTCAATGATGGAAACAACCTACGTATCGTGACCGCGTCCACGAGTGACCTACGAGCCGGCGGTGCGAGCGCATCCGGACTCGTCTACCAGGCCGTCTGGGTGCGACTAATCACTTCAGAATAATAGTCGCGTAACCAGCTCATTAACATAAAAAAGACAAGTTCTCACTTAAAAAGCTTAAATTGGCCCTAAAATGACCATCACAACGACCTTCAAATAAAACACGACTAATAGCATTTACTTTATCGCATAACATCAAGCAACTTTTATTCAAGACATTTCTTTCAACAACGCTTAGTTTTGGAGATATTGTACAGTCTCAACTTAAATAGGTCACTCTGTATATGTACATATATAACATACAATAATCTTCCATTCTGTAGATCCCATTACCTTTTTCAATCACACACTCCCAAGTACACGAATTTAATCACATGTTAGCTTGGAAATCTTCAGCTTCCTCGCAAAATGAACCTGAATATAGGCTATTAAGTTGGTTAGTCCACTCAACTGAAACACACAAGTGTTTAAAACATCTGATGTGTTAAACTCACATGACTTTCTCTACTCTTGTACAAACTATTTTTGCAAACGTTTATTCTCCATATGCTTCATGTTAATCGAAATGTTAATCTTATTGCTAATTTTCTTGTAGGTGCAACGGGAATATGGTAGGCTTTAAGCGATAGTCAAATGTTTTAAGAACTGGTTGCTATGTGGAGCATTCCATTCTCTTTCTATGTCCAGGACATAAAAAAATGAATAACGAATCCCCATTTGAGAAAAAGTATAAGAATTTAAAAAATTTAAGCGAATAACAAGCAATATCTCGAAAATGCTTCCCTCAACAACAAAAAATGTATAAATTGTGTATTTTAACGCGATCTACATTTTTTGTGTAGTAAAATTTTGTCTATCTCTTATGGTATACCAGTTATGCAAAAGTCGTTCACAATGAAGAATACTTTTGGAGACATTCCCAGAAAATTCGAGATATACATTTCATTTGTCATGAAAATATCTTAAACATATGATATTTCAATCAAAATCGTTAGAGCCATTTTTGAGAAAATAAAATTTTCGAAAAACGTTCCACGTAAAGGGTAATCTGGGGTGAGGGAATTTTCTTGAAAACCTTCGTGTCGCATCTCTGGAAGATATTGAACCTAAATACCATGTTTGGTGTTTATCCGACTAATCGTTTCTGAGTTATGCTGTTCACAGACACACACATGGACATGTTTCCAAAAAGGCTTTTTTTGGATTCAGGGTGTCTCAAAACATATGTTTCCGGTGAAATCTCGGTATCGAATTTTTGGGTGGAATACATTACTTCCCCTACTTACTATACGTACGAGTAGTAGAGAGAGTAAAACGACTTTCAAGGTCAGTTTAGTATCGAATGCCTCACAAACAACTAGTGCTTATTAGGAAGCAGAAGGAAATAATTTCTTTCTGCCTTCCCGTAATATGCTGCATATATTCACCCTGTGGCTTTCCATTCCCCTCGTTTTTCTCCTTGTTCTAAGAGCAGGGGAACTCCAAGTGAGGCCGGGGAAAATTTCATCACTGTTGTTTACTCTGGGCATCCCAATCGTGCAATGACACCGCTGCTTCCCCTACGTACTATCAAAACAGTTCCTCAACATGCTGGAATTAAAATTTAGTGAGAAGTTCCAATATAATGCTTGCAGCATTTTGGATTATATTATGATCATACGCTTCTCATACTAAAGAAGATTGCGGTTTTTGATAATGGAATGGTAATGGATTGTGGTTTTCGGTATGTGGATGTGGTGTATTAGGATTTTGTAATTTCTCTAGAACTGTTGTGCTGTTGATTTACCTGCAAATATAGCTTCGGTGAAAATAAGTTTACGTTACCTGTTTTATTAATTCTTGCTCCTGTATTCTAATTGAATCAAGTTTGATACTGAAGTCGAGGTGCATGACGTAGCTATTAATTACTACATACTAACACTATTAAGGTTCAGTAAGGAGCTAATTTTTATCCGATAAAATCACATTCTTTCAGACATATTATAATAAGATAAGCGACCGTGATAGATCGATATCCGAGATTTAGCTAAACATTAATGGTCAATATCAAATACGCGGTGATGAATGGAAGTCAATGCAAATTGTCTAACAGAAGATTGATGAGGTGGCCTTTTCCTGTTGAACTAAGTAATGAGAAATAGGAATCTTTATACCAAAAGATGACTCAAACACCACCCAAACATTCTCGATGCAGAAAAATGTTTTCTGCTGCTGCGAGAGTAAATTCTGAGAGCGAGAAATAGCTTGTATAGTTTTAAAGTAATTTTGAATAAAGAGGACTTCACAGGCTACTCCCAGAAAGTTCAAGATATACATCTTATTAGTAGTGTAAATGTCTTGAAAATATGAATTTTAATCAAAATCTTAGTAATTTTTGAAAAAAGATAACGAAATTTGTCCTTGTAAAAAGTAGTCTAGGGTGGGGTGATTTTCTTGAAAATTTCCATTGTCGTGTTCTTGGAACACCGAAACTTAAATATTAAGTATAGTGTTAAACCAACTTTTCAATTTCGAATTATGTTGTTCAAAGACACACACACACACACACACACACACACAAAGAAAGAAAGAAAGTTTTCTAAAACACTTTCTTATTCAAGGGACCTCAAAACGTGTATTTACAGTGAAGTCCAGGTATCGAATTTTTTGGTAGAATACAATACTTCCTCTACTTACTCCAGCATAAAAGTAAAAATCTGATGTGTTACACTCACATGACTTTCTCTACTCTTGTACAAACTATTTTTACAAACGCTTATTCTCCATATGCTTCATGTTAATCGAGATATCGAGATGTTAATCTTATTGCTAATTTTCTTGTAGATGCAAGGGGAATTGGTAGGCTTTAAGCTATAGTCAAATATTTTAAGAGCTGGTTGCTATGTAGAGTATTCCATTCTCTTTGCATTACCAGGACAAAAAAATTAACAACGAATTCCTATTTGAGAATAAGTATAAGTATTGGAAAATTTAAGGGAATAACAAGGAATATCTCGAAAATGGTTCACTCAAAAAAAAAGTATATGACATAAATTGTGTATTTTAACGCGATCTACATTTTTTGTGTAGTAAAATTTTGTCTATCTCTTATGGTTTACCAGTTAAGCAAAAGTCGTTCACAATGAAGAATATTTTTGGAGACATTTCCCGAAAATTCAAGATATACATTTTATTTCTCATGAAAGTATCTTAAATATATAATACTTTAATTAAAATCGTTAGAACCATTTTTGAGAAAATTAAAATTTTCGAAAAATGTTTCAAGTAAGGGTAATTTGGAGTGGGGGGATTTTCTTGAAAACCTTCGTGTCGCATCTCTGGAAGATACTGAACCTAAATACCAAGTTTGGTGTTTATCCGACAGTTCGTTTCTGAGTTATGCTGTTTAGAGACAGATAGACACACAAAGGGACATGTTTCCAAAAATGTTTTTTTTGGATTCTGGGGGTCTCAAAAATATATTTCCGTGAAATCGCCGTATCGAATTTTTGGGTGGAATACAATACTTCCCCTACTTACTATACGTAGCAGAGAAAGTAAAAATGTAGATCTTCAGCTCACGATTGTTTTCATTTCAAGAGGAAAATTATCTCTTAATTCAATAAATCGGTTTACTCAAACAGTAGTAAGAAATACCCTGAAACTATGGCAGGAATGAATGAGCTAGTGAGAACCATTAACATCAAATACACCGAGTCTTTGTGCCTATAATTAGAGATAAATATATCGCTGTTTTCAAGAATGCGCAACAGCTGAATCTCCACCTGGCGCCCCGTGACGTCTATTAACAATGAGGTTGTTCAGGAAGTGCGTTCCTTCTGCGAAGTGACCGCTATAAAAGCTTAATGTAGAAAGAAATCGATGGCCGACCCCTATCGACCTCTCACCAACATGCACAAGGCATTTAATTGTCTGTATGTCACAGTTTGCGTCCACTTCCGTAACAGCGTTATCGCCTTAATTTGTGTTCTCATTTCAGGACACCCACGACTCCAAGACAGAGGTGTTTTGTCTCCATTCTTCTTATAACAACTTGCCACGAGGATGGAGGTTAGCTCTCTAGGTCGCTGAGGTCTAAAACTGGGTAGAAAAGAGGACAATTATTTGAAATAAGATTAAGAAATATTATCTGAAATCCAGTTTGCCTTTATGATATATGAACATTATACAAGCAGAAAACCAGTAGAGCTACCAGTTTCAATAACCTTAAGGCGTATATATTGAGGGTGAGAAAAAAGAGCAGTACTCCATGTTTAAATACCAATCTTAGGATTATAAATATATCGCTCTGGCATTGAGCAAAACTAATGACACCAAATTAAAGAGAAAACGTCTGGATATTAATTAGGCATCAAATTTAAGAATTCGTAAGTTTGGGCTAAATGAAAATGTTAGTCCTACTTCCCCTTCTTGTTTTACTAATTCGCACTATGGTTTGATGGAGAGTGAGAGAGCTCATTTAATTGCATCTTACTTTAGGACCACCCTGCAAAGGTTCATCACTTCACCATGTAAGGAGGCCAAACTACAAACAGCATAAGCTTATAACTTCTCATTATATTTTGCATTCATTCAATTTTTTTCTTCTTTCTTCCTTCCTCTCCTTTTGGGGGGAGAGGGTGCTAATGGCCATGCTGAAATATTGTTGAAGCCAAATTATTAAATAACCGATAACAGAGAGACACCAGATTCTGGGCACAATGAAAAACCACCTTGTTTAAAGAGAATTTTCAGTCAAGCCGGGAATCCAACCAACCAGGCGCTCTACCTACTGAGCTGCGGGAGCCAGCCTATACATTTAAATTTTCCAATCTTCCGCGATACCATACAGTTTGATATATCTACTGAATGTACAAACAACACATGTCTTTCTTTGATATCAGACTATTTTTACTTTCTCTACTACGTAGAGTAAGTAGGGGAAGTATTGTATTCCACTCAAAAATTCGATACCGAGATTTCACCGGAAATACATGTTTTGAGATCCCTGAATCCAAAAAAAAACATTTTTGGAAACATGTCCGTGTATGTGTCTGCGTGTCTGTGTGTCTGTGAACAGCATAACTCAGAAACGAACAGTCGAATAAACACCAAACTTGGTATTTAGGTTCAGTATCTTCCAGAGATGCGACACGAAGGTTTTCAAGAAAATCCTCCCATCCCAGATTACCCTTTACATGGAACATTTTTCAAAAATGTTAATTTTCTCAAAAATGACTCTAACGATTTTGATTAAAATATCATATGTTTAAGATATTTTCATGACAAATAATATGTATATCTTGAATTTTCTGTGAATGTCTCCAAAAGTATTCTTCATTGTGAACAACTTTTGCATAACTGGTAAACCATAAGAGATAGACAAAAGTTTACTACACAAAAAATGTGGATCGCGTTAAAATACACAATTTATGTCATATACATTTTTTTTGTTGGTTGAACCATTTTCGAGATATTGCTTGTTATTCCCTTAAATTTTTCAATACTTATTTTCTCAAATGGGAATTCGTTATTCATTTTTTTATCTTCGATATACAAAGAGTATTAATCTGTGGCAAAGGGAATGGTGCTGCACCTAGCAACCAACTATTAAGAGATATGTATATGCCTAAAGGCTACTGTATTTCTATATTGCCCTTGTAAATATATATTCAACTTACATCTACAAGAAAATTAGCAATAAGATAGAGTCTGCAAATGTTTATCTCGATTAACATGAAGTAGATGGAGAATAAGCGTTTGTAAAAATAGTTTGTACAAGAGTAGAGAAAGTCATGTGAGTGTAACACATCAGATTTTTCAGTTGCCTTCCTGTTTTTCAGTTTTACAGATAGGTAGGCCCATATTTATAAACACACAGACACCCATGTCCAAGGCAGGACTCGAAACCACAATCTCTTGCGCCAAGAAACACCAAAGCTGTACTTTGAAGACCGCGGTAATGGGAACCAGCTGTTTATTAACACATGCGCATTCACTCCAACATACACACATCCACACTCTGCCAAGGATAGAAATGATTCTGGTTGAGGGGAAATTAAAATCTCTATCCCATGTTAATTTTTCTAAATTCATGACCCTTTATAAACTATTAAAACTATCAGATTGAAATGTTTACAGGATGTAGGATACCCTCTAACTCCACTGATCTAATTTTATCATTAAGTTTGCTTATTAAGTAAAATGGAATTATATTTATTATACCATCTGTTGATTAAAATTTATGAGCAATTATTTTAAAACAACAAAAATCCTATTATTACATTCACATGACTTTCTCTACCCTCTATTGTATACCCTCTCTGGGTATACAAATTATTCTTACGAAAGTTTATTTTTCTATCTACTTCATTTTAATCCAGTTAAATTACACATTTCGTTGGGATACAAAGAGATCAACGATAGTCAAATGTTCAAGAACCGGATGCTATATGCTCGCGTTAAAATTCCATACTGTTTCCATGCAATCGCGAAAAACAACTGAAAATCGATGCGAGTTAAAAAGAACGTCAAAGTATTGAACAAATCCAACCATTAATAAGGGTATCTCGGAAATGGCTGATGCTACAAAAAAGGTTACTTGAAATAAATTGTGCGTTTTAAAGAGATCTGCATGTTTGTGAATGGAACGTTTTCGTCTATCGCTTAACATTTATCAGTTATACAAGATTATACAGAATTCCTTCCGAATAAACAGGACTTCACAGACTATTCACAGTAAATTCCAAATACACATTTTATTTGTCATATAATATCTTTAATTTATGGTATTTTTAGCCATTTATTAGAAAATAAAGATTTTCGAAAAATGTTCCATATAATGGGTAGTTTGGGGTGGCGGTATTTCCTTGAAAAACTTAGTGTCGTATCTTTGGAAGGTACTGAACCTAAATACCAAGTTTGGTATTTATCCCGCTTTTCGTTTTTGAGTTATGCTGTTCACAGACAGACACACACACGCGCGCGCGCATCTTTTTCTATTTTTTTTTGTTCAAGAGGTTTTAATAAATGTATTTCAAGTGAAATCTCCGTTCGAATTTTTGGGTGGAATGCAATACCTTCTCTACCTACTATGTACGTGGTACAGAAAGTAATAACCGAGTATGTTATTAATACCAACATAGATCCGTAACAGCACTTAGCTGCTTTTATTATCCTAAAATTCAGCTATCTTCAATAGTTTCTGAGAAAACCGGTCAGTTGTATAAGAAAATGTCATTCACAGAAAAAGCTGTTCGTAGCAAAAATGTAGAAAACAAACTCGCATACTGTTATACACCGGGGTGAGGTCAAGGTTTTGCAGCTAAAATATTAAATTTAGTTACCCCGGCAAAAACTTTGGGAAGCGTAGCTGCAGTGGCAACGAGAGGACCAGGAACTTAGCTGCACACATTTAAAGCAGCCGTGGGATATTCATAACAAAATATACTTATTTCACATTTACTGTGGTTTATTATAACGTTACCTTGGTGTCACTACAACGTTCACAACAGATTACAGGCAAACATTGGAGGGAGATGCTCGACACTCACACAAAAACACGCAACTCTACATACACATCCACTCGCCCTGAAGATACACACTCGACTGACGCTACTATTAGACTGGCGCCACTCGAACAAAGAAGCTCGTCCCTCTACTTGCCTTTACCCTCTTTCCTCTCTCCACCCCTTACTAGGAGGTGGGGAGAGAAAGATGCCGCGTCGGACGGAATTCAAACTCCAATCAAAATAATTAGTTCAACAATATCATGCTACAAAACAATAATTTGTCCGACGCGACAATGCACACACATAGGCTACAGCATACCTGCAAAGAAAGAAACCACATGACTCGATCACATAGAAGCTGTCACATTTAACGTAGTAACAACTTGTAGAACAAAGTTTCCCCTAAGAGATGGGTTAATTTTTACCTCTCTACTCCAAAGTGTGTGAGCTAAGATTTTTTTCTGTGAAGTGGTGCAGAGCTCACAGTGCAATACCATTTTTTAAAAATCTGATATATTACATTCACATGAATTTCCCTAACCTCTATCGTTTATTACAAGGTTTACAAATAATTCTTACGAAAGTTTATATTTCAATTTTATTTTAATCGAGAGAAACCTTTGCAGAAATAGCTACATTACACATTTCGTTATAGACACAAAGGGAATAGCGATAGTCAAATGTTTAAGAACTGGACGTTGTACGCTGGCGTTAATATTCCATGCTTTTTGCATGCAATTTCGAGAAGCAACTGACTATCGAAAGGACTTTTTTTCCGCAGTTCGTTTTGGCCTATCACTTAACATATGTTACCAGTTATACAAGATTCCTTAACAGGTCCTTCAGAATGAAGAGGCTATTTCCAGAAAATTCAAGATATACACTTCATTTATCATGTAAATAACTTTAATGTATGTCATTTTAATCAAAATCGTTTGAGTCATGTTTAAGTAAATAGAAAATTTTGAAAAATTCTCCCCCTAAAGGGTAGTTAGGGGTGGGGGATTTTGTTGGATCATTTTCGTGTCCATCTTTGGACGATGATGAACTTAAATACCAAGTATTTTCGTTTTTGAGTTATGCTGTTCACACACACACAAGCACACGTACTTTGTTTAAAAACTGATTTTTTTTTATTCTTTGGATTCAGGGAATCTCAAAACGTGTATTTCCAGTGAAATCCTGGTATGGAGCTTCTGAGTGGAATGTAATACTTCTTCTACTTAGTATAATGGGAAAGCAGTAGAGAAAGGAAAAATATATTAAAAATACAAGTGTTGAGCCTAGAATGATAAAATTTATAACAAACTAAAGAAGAATTTGCAATTATAAGACTGCATAAATAACTAAAGATGTCACTTTTGGCAATTTTCGCCTTTTAGTCCCCTTAAACAAAACTTCCCCATTCCAGTCGAAAATCGAACCCGGGACTTCTGGGTTGAAAAGCCAGAACGCTAACCACTCGACCACAGAGACAGTCATTCTAGAGCATAGAGTGCAGGTAATGTACATTCCTGCCCACCTCCCTGGCCAGGCATTCCTCGCATTCTCAGCGTCCCACATTTGCATTCACCGTGGCCGTGCTAGGGAAACTATGGAAAACGTACCGAGTGTAATTTTTATATTCCCCGCACCCTCCGCGGCAACTCCAGTCGGCCTTTCGCTATGTAAACAGACCTTCCACATACGAGGCGCTGGCTACGTACTAATTCAGTCCATGATTTGCTCAGTACTGATGATACGTTGGGTTATCACGCTTGCAGATTCGTTGAAATATTTCGAGTGAGGAACTATCGATACGCTAGGGTTGAATAACACAAGGTAGATACTTCAGGGATTTCGAAATATCAGATGCAGATATGTGCATGCTTGGCGTTCTATACAGAGCTTTGGCTTCATAACCTCAAGTCCAGGTAATTTTTTAATTCAAGTGTAATTATTTATCAGGAAATGAATTAAAACAGAGGGGAAAGTTTAAAACCAGTGCTATTTGCATTTTAGGTTTCACACCCTCACCCCCCAACGCCTTCCACGTTGAAATCATCATTACGATACGTGAAATAGCATTAAACTTTTTTACTTTCTCTAGTACTCGCCTATAGTAAGTAGAAGAAATAATACACCCCATCGAAAAATTTTCGTTACCGAGATTTCACCAGAAATACACGTTTTGAGACTCCTTTAATCTAAAAAACAATAAGGTCCATGCCTGTGTGCTAGCGCGCGCGAGAGACACAGCAGGGACGGAAGGTATCTGCTGCTTTGGTGGTCATGATATCCAAAAAAAAAAAAAACATGGCAACATTTGGACATGGCAACATGTCACAAGTACATAATCTTGATGACTATGGCATAAGTGAATGTTTGTCGTACTCATCATCATTCGCGTGACAATTTTCACGAGTTTTACATTAAAATTATCCATGAGTTGGATACAACATTTTATACAATCTAAGCATTATAAACTGTAGGAAATAAATCATGAAATAATTCCGTATAATTGACATAAGTGAAAACGTGTTCGTATGTTCATATCGATTGAGACGTTAGCTTCTCTACCTGCTTTTCATTTGTTATTACCTACGTATTGGACCGATAAGCAACACAGCGTCTTGCACGTATTCCCTTCCTGGGAGAAAAGTGAGCAGGTGTTTAAGACTATACTGTAGCCTATTATCAGCACAGCATTGATTGACTGATTGGTTGATTGATTGATTATTTTACAAGGGTGGGGGAAATGATGGGTCTAATCCTCACTCAGCACTGAAGTCTCTGCGGCTCATTGTACAGTTTTTATCCCCTGGTTGATCCTATTAATTGAGCTTTATATCCTTAAAGAGATCTATTGGCCTCTTATTAGGTTTTTATGTGATACTATATCTTCTCTTTCTTTATAGCTCCAAAGGTTATCTATCTATTTTTAACCAATGAGAGGCCGTTTCATTCTCTTCATTGCACATGCTACACTTAGGTTCCTTTTTAAGCATAGCATAGTAAGTAATTATAAATTCATATATTAATTATTCTATGTTTAATAATATGCAGAGGTGTTTGCAACTTCGTTGCTCAGAGAAAACAATACTTCAAAATGGTTTCATCTTCCTTCTGTACGTCACAACTTGGAATACCGTATTATCTACTTCATTGCTATTATTGGCACGCGTGCCATAATGAACCAATTATGCACTATATTACATATAATAATAACCTGTTTATAATGGTCGGATTGCCTAAAGAAAACTATACTAATTGTAATAAATGGGTATAAGTCAGTAGAATTCTCTTTAAGCAGTTTGGTAATAGGTGAACATTTTGTCACGAATCATGTTGGTCGTGGACGAGAAAACACTGAAAACCACTTACATAGAGTAATGAATTATTACACCAACTTTTATCATGAAACATACTAATCAGCTAGCTCTTCGTTTTACTTTCTAATGTTTAGGGAACCATTATATTTTGTCTGACACAAACCCATACTTTCAAAATAGTTCCACTCCAATAAGCAGGATGAAAACAATTAGAATGGAAGATGTTAATTTCCATTGTACAACTGTTGCCAGTTCAGCTGGGACCCGTTTTGAAGAGAAAAAAAAACAGAATAGAGCACGGTTTTCTGAGCTACTTGCCCATAAGTGCAGCTCGTTCAGGAAATAACAGAAAATTGACAGATAATGCTGAAGTCCCAATTCCGAGAGGAACCTTTAAAACTGAAAAGATAAATAATGTGTGGAGCATTAGCTCTGAAAGCCAGCGGCCCACGGGTTGAGCAAGAGAAATGAGGTCTGGCGGCCTTGCACGGAGGCAAGTACGGTAATGTGAGGTTAGGGGTGCTCTGTCACCGGATCGAACGGCCGGGTTATTTCTGGATCCTACTTGCAATTTGTTCCACACTGAAAACAAAGGAAATTCATCTTTCTTCCGCCGACTGGACATGTCTCGTGCTCTCCCAGCAATATGCCTAACGCAACAGACATGAACTTAGGTCACACTAAAGACCTGCTAACAAAATATCGGTCAGCAACTCATTCAGTCATATTACGACCGCCATTTTTAAACAGCATCTACTTCAGCTTCTACTAAAACGTCTTTCCGGCAAATTCATTTCTTCTTTCAATGTCAACAGACAAATGAACTACAATAAGCATCATAATGACATCATAAAAACTAAAGAGACATTAACTTCATAGTAATTCCGCAGAAAACATTAATTTTATTTAAGTTTTCTTATTGTGATATCGGGGGCTTTGACCTGGTGTTGGCTGTTTCATTAAGTTTACATTGAACACACTCACATTCACTCCCGCATTCATATTGCCATACTCTACGGAGTATAGGGAATAATTCTATAATGAAAAATGCCCCAGCCGCAAATTGAACCCGGGACCTCTGGATTGAGAAGCTAAAACGCTGATTACTTGACTACAGAGGCAATCCTGTTTAAATTTTATACATAATTTTGTTGTACAAAAAAATAACACATGAAATTAATTTTTAGCGTTAAACAATTTTTATATGAGTAAGTGCTATGAAACGAACTTAGCGAGGTTCATAACATATGATGATGTAATACATAAAACATTATACACATGTTTCAAAACTTATTATTACATAACTGGGAAACCATAAGAAAAAAGACCAAATTGTATCATACGAAAAATGAAGACTTCGTTAAAATATACACTTTATGTTGTATAGGTTTTTCTTCGTACGATTAGCATTTCCAAAATATGAGTTGTTATTTTAAATTTTTCAGTATTTGAGCAATACATATTCACGAGCAGTTTTATTGTTTTTTATTTCAAGTACTTAATACCAAAACATGCAGTAAGTACAAACTGTTGGCTGTCGTAGCAGTATCCTGCATGCTCTTATGTAATTGCTATAAAATGGGAAATAAAACCATTTCTGACAACACGTATCACGATTATCACAAATTAGATATAAAAAGCTTTTGTGTGAATAATTTGCAGAATATTGTGGCCTATCAGTACGTGCATTGCCATTACCAGACGCATTATTGTGTTGCATTGTCGATAGCATTACTGGGTTCCTTTGATTATTTTTCGGCTTAACGATCCCTCCTTTGGCGCGGAACACAACAGAGAGAGGGCTTTTGAAACGGTTTGGTATGACGCCAACCCTGACTGGCTTGGCTAGACACGGTTGGAGGGGGAATATAGTTAGCGTCACTTGAGTGAAAGTAGTGGAAGCAGCTAACGCGTGTATGGTCAGTCCTCAGCTTCAGGGCATCTCCCCCCCTCCATCCTGTTTTCCTAAGTGCATAATGCAGAGTCGCCAACGTTTGCCAATAAATTCCAGGTAATGTGTGTTATGCAATCTTTTTGTATAATGTAAAACCTCATGCCTTCATCTAAATCTAAACAACAAGGCCCCGGTCCCCTTGCCGTTAGCGAGTTACGCTCCCCCATGTGCGAGTTGGCATAATCGAAATTTAAACATTTTGCTGGAAACCGTTTGGCCCTCACTCCAGCATGTAACAATATATACCTAAATAAATGATATGGGATAAAGAAACCCGTAGAATTGTAACACATAAGATTTTTCTCCCATATCTTAAGAATACAAATGGCTCTTCACTATAGTAAGTACTACGAAAAGATTTTCCCAGGTGGAAATCTTTGCAGACGTTTTTGAAGCATCTTGAGACAATTCCTACAGCTCGGAACATAAGTCGCATTACCTTAATGTACTTGTGTTATTAATACACTGTGGTTGATGAGAATATTTCATTATTTATGCCGTTTACATCTATCTAGTAACTCACATTCCAAAAATCGTATTTGTTAAGCAAAACATACCAAGGTCGTGTTTGATTTCTGTGTTTCTTATTTCATCCATTTTGATGCAGCTTCTTACTGATCGTACCGAGCGTACCAACTTCATGTCTGCTGCCGTTGTTTTATTTATCCCCAGTTCTGCACGTATCTTCTTCAATGGATTACCCCAAGGAGTTATAAGTCAATGTCTTGGGTCAGTAACCTGTAGAGGAGCAAGCAAACTCTGGATCATAGAATATCTAGGATGGATGATTAGCCCTATGCCTGGTAAGGCGGTGAAAAAGAAGAGATGGAAATGAAACATAGCGATGAAGGGGATGATAGGAATATTTGCGGATCAAATTATCCAACCCAGCATTCGCCTAGCGACCGAGAGAAACCCCGAAAGAACCTTCGGTCAGATTGGTCGGTTTCAACCCGGGACCTCTCGAATGCGGGATACAGACGTTACCGCCTGAGCCATTCCGTTCGGTGTTCTGCAGGTATCAAGATTTCTTAACCATATAGTTAACATGGAATCGACGGAATACATTGTTTTATTGTTAACAGAGCTTCTTGAGCTGTTCTAATATATATACATAGTTCAGTCATAAGTTCTGTCCTCTATGTTTGTAGCTCTACAACTTAAAAATAATGATTTAATGGTATTGTTACAAGTTACTATGCTAACAGAGTTATTATTCTAAACTCATTTGTTTTGTGTAGTTTCCTACATCGACCAATAAATATGGAATGGGGTGTAACTTTTCAACTTGTTAAAACAACTGAAAATTTCATTAAAATGTGTTTAACGAACTGTCAAGAGATTCGTTGAATCTTCCTCTACTGAAGACTTACCAAGATCTGGCACGCCACGTACCATAAGAACTTCAGGAGTGGTCAGAGCTGTAAAAGAACGAATACGTCGAAACCCACTCCGGAAGCAAAAAATAATGGCCCGAGAGTTAAATGTATCCTCCGAATTCATGTCTCGGATTGTCAGAGAAGACCTTGATATGAGAGCTTATCGATGGTCAGTGGGACATTTGTTAACCTCGAACTTAAAGAAGATCAGGTATGAAAGATCAAGTATGCTCTTACAGTGGCATGCTCAGAATGGTCATGAAAATATCCTCTTCACAGATGAGAAAATTTCCATAGTGGAGGACAAGTACAATAAGCCAAATGATAAAATATATGCACGGAGCTCAGAGGAAGCTAAAATATCAGTCCCCCGTGTCCAGAGAAGGCATCACCCAGCATGAGTTTGGTGGGGCGTAGCACATCAAGGAGTAACATCTCTGCATTTCTGCAAACAAGGAGTAAAAACAGGAGCCAGACGGTACCAAGAGGACATCCTAGAGAGAGTTGTGAGACTCTTGAACACCACACTCTTCAATGAAAGCCATTGAGTCTTTAAGCAAGACTCAACCCCAGCTCACAAGGCTAGAACAGCTCAAGCATGGTTCAGGGACAATGTTCCAGAATCCATTGCAGCAGAAGACTGGTCCAGATCTGAACTCACTGGACCATAGCAGGACCCTCTGGATAACGGACCTGGCACTGACATTCAAAATGGCGGCCGTATGCGGTAGCAATTTGGGAAATACTTTAAGCAGCTCTTGTCTACAAGCTATGACTTCTCAGGAGTAAAATACAATTAATGTGGTGTAATGACATGGTTATTGTCTAGATATATGCTCTGTTGTGCATAAAAACGCCGTCTTAAAAGTTAACTAAATGCATATTAACATTGATGACCAATAAAATACTCGTATGTAACCTCAAGCAACATTCATGCAGTCTACAGTTTTGGATGCCATCACTTAACAACATTTCTAAACTACAGCTACATATTTGAATTACAAATGGCATACTTTATAAACTACAAGCACTGTAATATTGCACTTGCATGAAACAGAACTGCTGATATTGCAGTTGATACGGATTGACCACTCAAAATTACGTGTTTCTATTTACATCATTTATCACACTGTACGCAATATTATATACGCAAAATATACACTGGATGGCTCACACATGAACTGCTATTGTTTACAGTAATTATCTACTACGTTTAGAAGCTTTAGGGTGGATTTTTGCTATTACTGAAAGCTTTTAATTTCTAAGTTTGCAAATGTACCTATTACTTAGCGACTTAATAGCATTCATTACTAGTTTTTGCAGAGAGTCCACACCGACAGACTGGAATATATGAAATAATAACCTTAAACAGCATTGCAAAACGTCGTTGATGCAGTGTAAAGTTTTGCATGTAGCAACATTACAGCATAAATACGATGGTTGATTTAAAAAAAGAAAATTTGTCCTAAATGCACCATTCTGAAGTTTAACCTCTTTCTTGGAACTGTTATAAAAGAACATTCACAAGGGAATTTATCCTTTTTTATAACAAAGTCGAAAAAATTATATATGCATTACAGGTGAATCCTTCGAAGGTGTAAAGAGTTTATGGTTTTATATTATGATTCGGTTTTCTTTTAAATCTTTATATTTTGGAAATGTGAATGGCAATACTCCCATATAAGAGAATCACTGGGACTATACACACTCATGTGGTATCCATAATTGTTTTATTGTACCTTACAAATATACATAGCTTAATATATTTTATAACGCAAATTATCACTGTTATAACATATTTTGAAGTATGTATCAGAATTATTTATACCTCTATTCATTATAACCAATGTTCGATTTACACCCGGATACACAACGATGTTGTAATGTTTTAGGTTAAATATATGTACGCCTATAACGTCCCCAAATGTAACAATTTCTTCTTTATATCACCACAGTAGCCGTGACACAAACTATATTCCCAAATAGATCAATTAACAAATGTATAATATGTACTTTACATTTAATATAGCCATAGTCTACATGTAATATATTAGTAAACATAAAGTAACACGTGGAAAGCACATGACACTGAAAGCACATGACTGGGATTATTCCCGTTTCCTAAATCACACAAATAAAGGTTTTCACACACTATTGCTTCACTAACAAACTGCCGCAGCTACTAAAACATTATAAATCACAAGCTTCGGTAACACAACATAGCTGCATGTGTAAACACCAACTACCGCGCTATTTTTCTCAATCTCGAACCTAGTGTCAGGTCCGTTGTTTCTAGAGGGTCCTGACCATAGGCTTTGGGATATCTTGGAGAGTAAGGCCTGTGCTAAACCTCACTCCAGTTTGGAATCTCTAAAGCGAGATCTCGTAAAGGCAGCGCAGGAAATTCCTCCACTGTCCATTCCAAACCAGAGTTTCCTCTGATGTAAACAGAAGCACGCCAACGTAAATAGTTCCTTAATACATGTATTGCACACTGAAATATTAGGGCAGGAAAAGTATATAACTGCATATTTTAATGCAATTATCATAAGAACTCATTGCTAAAGGTAATGGATACATACTGGCTGTTAAGAGATTAAAATATTATTTTCGTCTGCTGTTGCGCTAACGCCGAGAGTATCTTGCTTGTTAATACCAACTGTATGCATGACTGTCATTCTCTTGCATATACAAAAATGCACCAATGAAATCACAGAGGTGCTATCTGATTACCGAATAAACACTTTGCGTAACACAGGAAATATGATAAGCGAAAAGGCATTCATAATACGCTAGCACACGTATGCTCAGCTCAGGTCAAATCTTGTGATTTAGTCAGTTGGTATTCGAGTTCTCATGGCAGACAAAGGTGCGAATAAACTGTTCAGTCACAAAAACGGCAAACAGTTAAAATGTGGCGAAAAACAAACAATGCTTAATATATTCAACTCGCTATTAGAAAAATACCCGACACTTGCATTAGTGCACATTACGAAACTAATATCCGATTTTACCGGCGTTTTAGTGAGAAGTGTAACGAAAGCGTGCAGGGAATATAAACAGACATAATAGAACTTAGAAGAGGAGAATCAAATGTGGGGAACGTGTTTGTGTGCGACACCGCTGTGGAATTGTGAATAAGCTTGTCATTATTTTGGAGATCAGTTCTAATTCCGATGAGTCATCTTCGGAGGATTCGGATATCGGTGTTGCACTTTTGCCCGAGGATTATGATTAACGTAAGTAAAATATTCATTTCCGCATACTTATAAAATCGATTGTTACCTGAGGTTGCATTTTGAACTATGATTCTCACGCAGAGTGCCTTTTTACAGATTGAAACGATGTTCAACAAGCAGCCATTAGGGGTGGGGACAGCAAACTACTTTCGCGCGGATAATACAAAGAGTTTGTTTACTGTGAGAGACACTCTGGTTTGGAACGGACAGCAGATGCTGCAGTAGCAGACTGGCCTAACAGATTAAGGTCCTGTGTAAAGACCAGAGGTGATCATTTTGAATGACTTATAGTGTAATTCTTAAGTGTAAAGTGTATGTTACTTAGTCACTGAATTAAAATATATGTTACATATTTTTGTGTCTTTTATTTTAAAACATATCGCTTCTTAATCATAGGACAGAACATATGACTGGACTGTGTACACACACACACACACACACACATACACACACACGCACACACACACACACTCTCTCTCTCTCAATTTTCTTTTGTAGTACTATAAATACTTTGAAATTTTGCAATTTTATTTTGTCTGTAGTTGTCATAATCGAATACGTATTGTGGCCCAGGTAATTAAAATATCCAACTTGGCCAAAAACCCTCGATGTAACGCGTTTTCTCTAACTGCCATGACTTTGGTGTTTGTGGTAGATTTCTGAAGTTGCTTAGCTTTGCAACACATGTAATGTTATTACAGCTTTGGACAGAGCTTAGTGGATGTCACTGAAGAGAAATGGAAGTCCAAAACGTTTATTAGAAACAGAATTCATGCAGAAATACAAAATCGGTTCTATAAATAGCAAGTAAACCGGTAAAAATAAGCATAAATTATATGACTAAAAACATCAAGGATAAAACAAAAATGCAATCTATCTCCAGATTTATTTACTAATGTTTGAGTTTGAGATTCTGGGTGAATATTTAGGGGTATAATGGGTTGCCTTGAACCCCAAACTTTCATTTACATAATTTTTTCCCCGCGTGCGTGTGTGAACTCTGCACGCAAGAATGACTGAAACGGTTATCAGCTACAAAACATCTTAATTATTTTCCCCAGAATGAAAGTTCAAAACGGGAGCAGATAAAAACATCGAAATATCTCACTTATCATTCAATTTATTGAACAATCCTGTTCAACTGGAGAAACAGTATTCTTCTGATCGAGTAGTAAGCATAAGCAACAGGTAGCTTTGTCAATTATTAAACATTAGTGTTAATTATTATTAACATCCCACAAAAGGCGGTTTATTACCTGTTTTTAAAACATAACATAACATGTAATTTGACAATGGGGGAAAGAAAGCAGGTGGGTGATGGAGGAGATGGTGAGTGTTTGGAAAAGGTGAGAGGGAGAAAGAGGATTCTGTGAGCTCGGCTGGCAATAAAACAACAAAAGAGTGCATGAAAGTAATAAGCGAATTAAAAGCACGTAGTGACATAAATTTTAAATCGCTTTGTATACGCTGATGAATAAGATTAGTATTTTAAAGAACACATATACTAAAAGCACAGTTCTGATCATACAAAGTGCAGTTTTCAATTGGATATTTCTAATATTTTCACTGAACCCCGTATTACTTAAGGGAAAAATTTGATGTGTTACATTTACATGACTTTCTCTGCCCTCTATCGTTTATCAGTGGGTATACAAATTATTCTCACGAAAGTTTATTTTCCTATCTACTTCATTTTAACCCGGATAAACCTTTAAGAAAATAACTGCATTACACATTTCGTCATGGCTACAAAGGGAATAGCGATTGATAAATGTTTTAGAACTGGATGCTATACGCTGGCCTTAAAATACCATACTCTTTCCATTACATTGCAAGAAACAACTGAAAATCGATATGACTGTAAAAGAATGGCTAAGTATTGTAAAAATCGAATCATTAATAACAGATATCTCGGAAATGGTTGATATCACAAGAAACGTTATTTGAAATAAATTCTGTTTCAAAGAAATTACATTTTTTGAGTATTACGTTTTCGTCTATCGCTTAACGTTTACCAGTTATACAATGTTAAGCAAAATTCCCTCCGAACGGCTTACTGTGACTCTCAGGCTATTCCCAGAAAATTCAAGACATGTATTATATTTGTCATGTAAATACTTTAATATATGGTATTTTAGGATCAAAATCGTTAGAGCCATTTTTTTAGAAAATCAAAAATTTCCAAAAATATTCCACGTAAAGGGTAGTTTAAGGTGGGATATTTTCTTGAAAATCTTCGTGTCGCATCTTTGGAAAGTACTCAACCTAAATACCGAGTTTGGTATTTACCCGACTTTTCATTTTTGAGTTATGCTGTTCACAGACAGACACCCACACACACTTACGCGCGGACCTTTTTCTAAAATGGCCTTTTTTTATTCAGGGACCTCAAAACACGTATTTCCGGTGAAATATCGATATAAATTTTGGGTGGAATGCAAACCCCTTCTCTACCTATATGGACGTGCTAGAGAAAGTAAAAGAGCTTGTAAAACAAGTATGCTATACATGTAACTACCGAATGAAGACAGAATTACATTCTCAGATTGGAAATGTCCAGAAGAGTTGAACACTCTTCTGAGCTATAAATAATCAGATCATTTAGTTCTCTTATGCCCCCGCCTACTTTTCCCACTTGATATTGCAAACCTTTTCTCTTTAACAAGTTGCCCATCGTTGCTGTATAAGAAAACCAAAACCTGCCGCAGCTTAACGCAATCTGTCTGGCAACAGATGAGCCTAATGGTACTTTAGATTTTTTTCAATATCATGGATTTAAGACCAGCTTATCTGTAAATAGCGGAAAAATAATAATAATAATAACAATAAAAATAAAAATAAAGGAGCACTACTGGAAATTTTCAGTCCTAAAATTATAAAGGGTCTTTCAACAACAGCATCCTATCTTTAACATGTGATAGCTACCGTTGTTATTGAGTTACAGCAGTCGTTTTTTGCATGTGGTTACAGTTGTTATTGACAAATAGCCATGGAACGTTACAGCATTCAGCAACCCGTAGAAATTGTGAAAATTTATTATCAAACTGGAGCATCTGTTCGCCAAACCTTCCATGTATTGTGTGAAGTTTACGTTGTGCATAATCGTCCCTGCGAGAGAACGATTCGGCGTTTGATCGATAAATTTGAAAGAAGTGGTTCTGTCAGCGATCAAAGAACGCCTCTATGTAATCGACGTAAGCGCTCCAACGAAAACATAGGCGCCGTTCGTGAGAGTGTACGCGAGAACTGAAACAAATCAACTGCTCGTCGAGCGCAAGAATTGGGGCTTTCGCCGGCCACAACTTGGCGAGTTCTGCATCTGGACTTGAAGTTTCACGCTTACAAAATGGAGTTAACTCAAGAACTAAAGCCCAACGACCATAGGTTGCGCCGTGTATTCGCTGACTGGGCTATGGTGCAATTGGAAGCTGACCCGGATTTTTGTCGAAAAATCATCTTCAGCGACGAAGCCCACTTTTGGATGGACGGTTGTGTTAACAAACAAAATTGCCGCTATTGGAACAATCACAATCCAATGCAGATTCAAGAATGAGCACTTCATCCCTAAAAGGTTACTGTGTGGTGTGGATTTTGGTATGCTGGAATCATTGGTCCATATTTTTTCCAAGATGAAGATGGAGAAGCTCTAAGCTGTCAATGGAGAAAGATACCGGGCTCTTATAAGGGACTATTTTTGGCCTCAATTGGATGGTATGGATCTTAGAAACATCAGGTTTCAGCAAGATGGTGCCACATGATCATACTGCTCTCGAAACAATCGATCTTTCGAAGGAGTAGTTCAGAGGTTTCATCATTTCCCGTGATGATGATGTTAACTGGCCCCCGAGGTCATGTGATTTAATGCCGTTGGATTACTTCTTGTGGGGTTATGTTAAATCTCGAGTTTATGTCAATAAGCCAGAAACAGTAAATGATCTTATGAATAACATCACGCGTGTTATTCGTGAAGTTGGACCTAATTTACGTTCTTCTGTCATTGAAAATTGGGTCAACCGTATATGCGCAACCCAATGAAGTCGCGGCGGTCACTTAACTGATGTTCTCTTCCACACGTAATGGCATTAATTATGTTCCAAAATAAAACAAGAAATAAACCTCTATCATTTATAGAACGTGTTTTATTTAAGTTCAAAGATAGGACACTCTTGTTGAAAGACACTATATAAAAAGTATTTACCAGAATAGAGGAAAAATAAACACCATTTATGAAATGTCCCTCCGGCGAACAACTGCTTACGGTGGCTTCAGAAAGTATTCGTCCCCAATTTAAAAATTTTAGTAGGGAATCTAACGGAAATATTTTAATTCTTGGCATGCAGAAGGAAGAAACGAGCACTCACTGCAACTAATTTAATTACTTTGAGAAATATTATCAGCACGATATTATATTAAGAGATCATGCCCGTTCTTGTAAGAGACAAATATAATATCTGCATGTCTATTATTAACATTCATTCAGGGTATATACGAGAAGTAACTTAACAGTAAGATCCGTTTTGCAATAAAGTATGAATTACTTGATTTTTTCCCTGAGGCTTCGAATCTTACACTGCTTTTCTACCAGTTATCAATGTACTTCGAGCATTTGTCTTAGCGTAGTACAAGTTTTTTGGAACCTCGTCCTACACTTCCGCCGCCGTCTATCTAGGAAATACACTACGTGTTCAAAAGTATCCGGACA
Source organism: Deroplatys truncata (assembly GCA_030765065.1). Taxonomy (NCBI): domain Eukaryota; kingdom Metazoa; phylum Arthropoda; class Insecta; order Mantodea; family Mantidae; genus Deroplatys; species Deroplatys truncata. The sequence goes on along the minus strand of CM060978.1, from coordinate 208,915,254 downwards.
CCTGGCTGAAAATGTGTCGCCCTCCATCGGTAATGCTGGAAGTCAATATGGTGTTGTCCCACCCTTAGTCTTGATGACAGCGTTCACTCTCGCAGGCATACTTTCAATCAGGTGCTGGAAGGGTTCTTGGGGAATGGCAGCCCATTCTTCACGGAGTGCGGAACTGAGGAGAGGTATCGATGTAGGTCGGTGAAGCCTGGCACGAAGTCGGCGTTCCAAAACATCCCAAAGGTGTTCTATAGGATTCAAGTCAGAACTCTGTGCAGGCCAGTCCATTACAGGAATGTTATTGTCGTGTAACCACTCCGCCACAGCCCGTGCAGTATGAACAGGTGCTCGATCGTGTTGGAAGATGCAATCGCCATCCCCGAATTGCTCTTCAACAGTGGGAAGCAAGAAGGTGCTTAAAATAGTATCAATGTAGGTCTGCGTTGTGATCGTGTCACGCAAAACAACAAGGAGTACAAGCCCCCCTCCAGGAAAACCACGACCACACCATAATACCACCACCTCCGAATTTCACTGTTGGCACTACACACGCTGGCAGATGACGTTCACCGGGCATTTGCCATTCCCACGCCCTGTCATCGGATCGCCACATTGTGTACCGTGATTCGTCACTCCACACAACGTTTTGTCACTGTTCAATCGTGTAATGTTGACGCTCCTTACACCAAGCGAGGCGTCGTTTGGCATTTTCCTGCGTGATGTGTGTCTTATGAGCAGCCGCTTGACCATGGAATCCAAGGTTTCTCACCTCACGCCTAACTGTCATAGTATTTGGAGTCCTGATGCAGTTTGGAATTCCTGGATAGATGTTTATTACTCTTTACGACCCTCTTCAAATGTCGACGGTCTCCGTCAGTCAACAAACGAGATCGATCCGTACGCTTTTGTGCTGTACATGTCCCTTCATGTTTCCACTTCACTATCACATCAGAAACAGTGGACCTAGCGATGTTTAGGAGTGTGGAAATCTCGCGTACAGACTTCTGACACAAGTGACACCCAATCACCTGTCCACGTTCGAAGTCCTGAGTTCCACGGAGCGTCCCATTCTGCCGTGTCACGATGTCTGATGACCACAGGGTGATCCAAAAGACTCCGAACCGCCTGCGCGTGTTTTTCCTGTCCGCGTCCGCGGCGCTCGTTGCCGTCTGCTGCTATCATAGAAAGGCGCGGATGAAACCATACAACATTTTTAAAACTACTTTTAAAGGCTTTACTTACCAACTTTACAAAAGGGCATGCTGAAACTGGCCACCGTCGTTGTCCATACATTTTTGGCACCTGTTTAGGAAACTATCCATCGTGGAATTTTTGGGGGGAATTTTCCAAACGATGACGGATGTCGTTTAATGTTTCTTCGGTAAGAACCGAACGCTGTCTTTTCGATTTCTTAGCCTGAACACTTCCTGTGGTCTGAAATTTACTGTAAAGTTCATGAATTGTTGTACGAACTGGAACTTTTACACCTGGAAATCTTTCTGCAAATCGTACTTTCACTTGGCGAGCTGACCAAGTTAACACATACGAATCATAAATAAATACACGCTGTGCAGTAAGAAACATATACTGAGCCATAATATACTTTGTGACTAAGTATAGGACAAAATAATAAATAACTAGTAATAACTGAACTACATCACATCACTGTCAACTCAAAACTGCAGTTCACACTGCACAGCAAAGCCACAACAGCGTGACTCTGTTTATAGCAGCAGTGCGTTATCATATTTTTATATTTCCACACGCCCAGTGGAAAAACACCGCGCAGCCGGTAATATTGTTCATAAAATAGCACTCTTGGGTAACTTAAAACAAAGTGTAGAAGGCAAGCCCACACACCCTGGAAGAATTAAAACAACATATCCGCCAGGCGAGTGATGGATAGTGTCCTAAATAGGTGCCAAAAAATGTATGGACAACGACGGTGGCCAGTTTCAGCATCTCCTGTTGGTAAGTAAAGCCTTTAAAAGTAGTTTTAAAAATTGTTGTATGATTTCATCCGCGCCTTTCTATGATAGCGGCAGACGGCAACGAGCGCCGAGGACGCGGACAGGAAAACACCGCGCAGCCGGTTCGAAGACTTTTAGCTCACTCTGTATATGATGTTAAAGGACTTAACCGAGTACGTTCAGGGGCTACAGAGGGATGGTATAAGAACACTTTAATATAGACACCTAGGGTTTGTGAGGTGTAACAGGGAAGAGGGAGCCATCCTGCACCCTATATTCCAATGCGATGCATAGGAAAACAGACGATACAACCTTTTAAGGAGTTCAGATTCCAAAGAAATAGTACCCAATAAGCATCTAGTTGAGGGACCCCTGAAACTCTTTGAGAACAGGTTGGTTGAACTAGTACAACTGGGAGAGATACCGCACAGTAAGCCATCGGCTTCGTTGTGATCAAGATGGACAGTATCATCTTGTGTCTACCATATTTTAACAAACAATCAATGGTCTGTGACGACGAACTTTAAAGTTACGCAGTATTTTTTTTTCATTTGAATATTCTGCTTATAAATGCAAATAAATAAGTACTTAATACGAATGGGGTATTGATTTCCACTCTAAAATATTTAATTTCTCTTCTACAAGCGTGAAAATAGCTACTATTGGGTTATTATAAAGTTATTAGCTCTGCTTTTTCTGGAAAAAAATACCTTCACTTTCATAGAGACGAAAAAGAGTTTGCTGTAGTAATAGCGCAGTCATTACTGTGTTCGGCTGTCAATCTGGTGATGTTGGATTCAAACCGCGTACAAGCGGTTAAGCACTTTGGGGTGAACCCAATTTTAATTTTTCGAGTTTCTTTCAAAGTTTAAGCACATGTTTCGGAGCTACTCACACGGAATGTTGAACATAGCATGGCTATGATTATGTGCAAGCAGCACCAACTCACGGAAGTTTTATCAGCGGTATACCGGCTCGTTATTATTTTCATCTGTTGCAACCATGAACTCAAACTTTTCCAATAAGAATTCTCCCTTGTGAGAAATTTGGTACAGTTCAAATGCTCTACTGTTAAGGAAGATCCAAATATTTGGTACAGGATATTTTGTACAGCTCAATGCTACAACGGCTTGGTACAGAGATTTGCATAATTCCAGTATATATTCATTTAATTACATTAGACTATGCACATACGTATAAAGGGTGTTCGTAAATCCCCTTTACAAACTCAGGGCCTGTAGAGGACCTGATTACATGCATTTTTATAGAAACCAGAGATGGAAAAACTTGTTATTTTCCAGTTCCAAATGACCGTTCTAAAATTACAGTAAAGGACGTCGATGAATGTTTATGTAAAACTCAAAGAGAAAGTTCTATTGGTCCGACTTACTTTTGACTGGGTTCATTTGCATCGAGTCGTGACTCCTCGTTCCAAAAGACAATTCCCCTCCCTTCTTTTCTCCATCCCGACAGCACGAATTCGTAAAATAATCTTAACAAAAATGAATGTGCGGTACATCTTATTCACTTAACTCATATTACAGGAAAGCATTCATCATCATCATCACTAAGTAAACGTATTGTATCAGTTTCCATTACACTATGATCATATGTATTAAAACGGCATCTTCGGTAATTAAATTTCTCTCCCTCTCTCTCACTCAAATACATTACGATGTATAGGTATATATCATAAGAGCTCAATAACGCAATGAAATCTGATTGGTCGGAACATTTCCATTGGGCGTTGCCGTCTATTAGAACCTGAAATCATCAAAACAGGGACGGTTCCAAAATCTCACATGATTTAAGTACATAATTACGACAGTTATATTGTAATGCAACGTGTTCCACACCTTCAAGGCGTTCATTTTGTAAAGATTTGTGAAAATACCCGAATAATTTCATTAGTGTAAAGTTGAAGTACTGCTTTTTAAGGAACTATATTATGGATTTATAATCATGTTTAAACTTTTCTATTCACGGTTTCATTATTTTTCTTTTCCTACCTCTAATACCCATACCAGCAAACGTACCGTTTCCGTGCTACAGTGTAATAATTCCACACCATGAAATTGGGAGGCCAACTCGAAACCCGATGTGGAACGCCTCTTTGCGTTGGTCGAGTTGGCGACGAGTCTTTTTGTAATTTATATATAAGAAACAACCTTACCACCTCCGGGCTCGGTTCCCGGCTGAGAGGCGGGAATTTTTATCTAGCCAAGATTATTCCCTATCATTCCCAGTGAGGCATCTGAGCAAAATTTCTGGTCTTTCACGCCCAATATAGAACGAGACGCTAAGGATCACAGCAGTTAAAGAGCGTCCATAAATAAAACTAAAACAACAAAATCATTCCAGGAGTCTGAAAGTATGAATGTGTGTGTGTGTGGGGGAGAGAGAGAGAGAGAGAGAGAGAGAGAGAGAGAGAAAGAGAGAGGTAGAAATCTAAGGCTAAAACTCAAAGAAAAATAAGAAATCCAATGACAACGGTATACGAATTAACACCATTGCAGATAGGCAATAAGTTCCAAAGGTAAAAGGCCGCTGAAATTACCATTGCAGTTAGAGGCAGTGTATAAATGAATAATAATAATAATAATAATAATAATAATAATAAATTATCACCAGCGAGGAATGAAACAAGCTGAGGCACCTACAGACTGGGCCATTAAGCTAGAATAAAGGGGCCTAAGTCATGAACAGGAGCGTTACCCGTAGTTTACTTTGTCGCCGCAAAGCGCATCCCCTTCCCGAGCGCTGTACCTGTAGCGGGACTGAGTTACGCTAGGTATAGCGAAGGTGCTCGCCTTGCTATCTGTAGGTCTAAGGTTCGACGTTCTGCCAATTGCTGTCTCGTACTTGAAGATGCTGTATATCAAACCTATCCCTAACGCCTCTTTTCTCAGGAGTAGTTGAGAGATTAGCCAAGTTATTTCCCTTAATTACATGTTTTGCACTTTTTCTCCGTATTCCTAATTCTCTTCCCTTTACCCGCCACTTGTAATGATGTTGGTTAGAAGTCAAGTTCATTCTTGTCACACGCTAGCATCTGGTTCCTAAGAAATTGGTGTGCGTTACTTAGAAAAAGATATGTACATTCGCGCCAATAATTGTAACATCTATTCCTATTGGTGCTTTAGATAGCTTTGTTTGAAAATTCAATCGTTCGCATTTCTGGGTATTCCTATGCATCTCTATCTCATTTTCTCATCGGCCCTATTTCTCACACAAGCTGTCACTTTTTCCGCGTGCACATCCTTTACTCTTATTAGGAAAAAAATCGCATTCATAATAGTCTAAAAAGGGTTGCTTGTGGGCGGAGGGGTTGCTGTTGTCAGGGGAGCAGTTATCATTATAGTTATGAATTAGGGCGGAGACAGGTCAGTTTTCGTTTCCCGAGTTAATAAGTGTGTACATTCAAGTTGCATTGTCATAAACCGTGAAGTCCTCTTCATTCGCAAAGAATTTTGAGAAGTCAAAACAGTTAATGCAAAAGTTTCCAAATACCTGCTTCAAAAACAATTTTCTTAATTTTCCTTTCGAATTTTTCAAAATAGAACACGGTACAAATAGATTTTGAATTAATTTTCTAAATTATCTCATCGTTATTCTTGTACATTCTTTCTCTACTTGTATCGCGTTATATCCGTGTAGAGGTATACACTAATTTATAACTTTCTGTATAGTAATTTTAATAAATTAAATAACATCTCAATTTTAGTTCACGCTTTGCAATTATTATGTCTTTTTAAGCTTTAAGAGTTATTATATAGGTCATTTTTCAAACATTTTTAAGTAATCAAAATCCGGGCCCTGGTCATCAACATCTACTTGGCCTCGAAGAGCAGGAGGCAAGGCCGTCCGCCGTCAAGACTTCAGTCCACATTCTCCTTCTGTCGTCCTCCGTGCTATCCTCTAGTTCCCGAAGTCGCGGGTTCAAACCCGGCAGAGGGGATGGATTTTTTCGGGCGTAAAAATACTTAGCCTGGCTTCCTTCGGGAGAGAAGTAAAGCCGGTGGTCCCGTGTCGTAGATTTACGGCACGTAAAAGAACCTCAAGCTTGATAAAGCGGCCTCTGAGCAAAATTTCTAGTCTTTCACGCCCAATTTAGAATGGGACGCTAAGGACCGTAGTAGTTAAAGAGCGTCCATAAATAAAACTCAATTTAATTTTAATGTCTCTCTCTCTCCAGCAGCTTGCAAACCGAAAACTGTAGGTTATATCCAAGAGAATATGATTCAGTATTGTGGACCACAGACGGACAGTAAAGAAAAGGGTAAAGAGGGCTTCTTCAGAACTAGAAATGAGACAAGGACTGCGTTTCTTGATATGCCAGTCGGTAACGAGGATAACACGCTCTAATACCTACAGATATCCATCATGCTTGTTATCCTGTCATCTGCTGAAGAACTTGCCAGCCCATAAACCACCTGAGGTTCGCCTCGTATGCATGGCGTGTTGACTTTACTTCCCAATTAAAATGATTTACCTAGCCATGCGTACAGGAAGCATACAGGGCCACTGAAGCACCCATTTTCAATGGAAAATATTGACACACGTAGGGCGAAAACAGCAACGGATATTCAAACGAGAGCACAAAACGTGGTTTGTTTCTTTCGTTCTTTTCCTACCCTGAAATGGGGGCTGGTCCACACATATACACGCAAAACTTCTACGTAGAACATAAAGTAAACGGACACATTTTAAAAGCGAGGAACAGGGAAATGCTGCCAACACAATTATTAAAGTTTCATGCTTAAGTTAAACATTCACCGGCGGCACCATGTGCCGTTCCTCATTTAACGACGCCATTCGGCTGCGCCGAGCGCCCTCCGACACTAATCATATCAACCACTGTGCACCATGTACCTACGGCCGTAAACCTGCACAGACAAGGCGCGTCCTTTCTACTGCCAAAGAATCCCTGATTTCCTCCCGGTTCTTTTATGACTTTAATAATAAAAAGAATATTCGAGTAGAGCGGATATCGCCAACCATAGCCATTAATTTTTATTTTGGCCGTTGTGCAGCTGTAAAACCTTTGCATAATGCCTTTGCCTTTCTGGAGGCATAGGAGAACACGGGATGGTACCAACATAAGTGTGAGCTGTGATTTCTTGAACAGGCCCCTCTGTGAATTCGATCTCTTACAAGTAGTCGTAAAAATCCCATAGAAACAGCTCAAGTTAGTAACTTTGGTGCTTATAGATACAACGTTGTAGAGTATAGGGTGAGTACAAAAGAAACAACACATTTAAATTTGTTAATAATTTCAGTAATAAAACGAGTGCTGAAATGTTTTCGGGATTTAACTGAGGTTTGCACCATTGGTTTGTTTTCCCCAGAGGGAAAAGTTACCGTGAAAAGGGTAGAAGGTGCTTAGAAGCTAGGAAATTGCAAACATTCACCAACACATAAATTAACAATTTATTTTAAAGTGATATATCCGTTAGCAATGTTTTAGTCAGCTTACTTTACCATTTTGTTTTACAAAATAATATGCTCAAAATACAATGTGATATTCTCTTTCGCTTTTCTACATTTAAAGTTGCCATCTGAATTTAAAGAAGAGCAACGAATACAATAAAGTTACATGAAATGCAAAAATATAAATGCTTTTCCCGTACAAGAATTTAGAAAACCACCAAGAGTTAAATGTTAAATTTCAAAAAGCTTACCAAACGGAGTTTAAAGAGAATGGCTCTTTGTGAATTATGCCGAAAAGCTCGCTGTCACGATGTCTAGTTGTTGCCGGCACGGTCCCTGGCCGAAGAGCGACTGTTGGTGCCCGACTGCCCAGGAGTTGCTGGAAACAGCGATGAGCATGATGGCGCTGGCGTCAGTGGCGTGTCGCAAACCAGCCAATGATGACTTGTCCATGATGCTTTACATAGCGAGGTAATGTATTACGCCACTCATGGCGATACGTTATTCAAAACTTTAAAGGTTACTTTCTCTGTCGAAGGATGACGTCATCATCTCTGCAGCATTGTAACGTGCTGGTTGCATAAGCCATAACCATGGGGGAGGCGAAAACGGCACAGGTTAACGAAATCTAAATTAAATTACCCAAGAAAAATTATAAGCAAGACATTCCGTAAGATAATCACAGTACTTTTAGTATAATCACTGAAGTGACTTACCTGTTTCATCGTTCTGAAAGCATGCACTAATTTTATTACATGTTATTCCAAGCAGAACCACGTGTTAAAATAAATAAATTTACAAAGGAGTGATGTAACATCAAAGGTTCTTCTGGTTTTAATTATAAAATGCATGCAAATAGACGCCCTAGATCCGTAGTCGAAGCGAATCACAGATTATAAAAATAAAAAAATGAGTGCTTTAAAATTATGGATTAAGTTCGTTTCGATTGATGAATAAGGCATCAATGAGACCGTACATTGGCTAAAAACACTCGCGTGTAATTATCTCGAATTGCATAGTGACTTGTGTTAGTTTACATGATTTAAGCAACCTTCAGTCATAATTCCTCTAGAAAACAAAAGCATATGAAATTTAGCATAAGTATACTTGATCAAACTAAAAGTGGCCAGTCTCTTGAGCAGTAATCTTTTTCGAAATCCCTTCGGTGAGCGCGCGGTTCACAACCGTCAACTTCTGTGCGTCGCTTTGGCTAGCTCTATAGTTCAAACACACTTGGGCTACCTCCACACCGTGCATAGCGTCGAGCAGTGGTTAAGCGACTTAATTTCTATCCAAACAGTGGAAGTTCGATTCTCCGTAGTGGTTTATTTTTTACAACTCGTTTTACTGTAATATAGTTAAATATTATTGCTTGTGTTACTTCATTTTACTTAAAAATTTAATTAAAATATGCTGAAATTTCCGGTTATAAAATTAAATTGACAGAGTATGAAACCTCCTCCCGACCGTTAAATTAGTGTCTTGGTTGCCATCTACCGGTATGGCGGACTACTAAATAAAAATGAAGAAAACCTGTTATATATTTTACTCGCGTATTTATAATGAAAGTGGAATAAAGTCAACTAGCTCCACGGCGATTTGAACTTGCAACCTCATGAACATTTAAGGCAATTCTCTGCTGCTGAGCTAAGAGTGCTGCAGTAAGCGTGGCATTGTAACGAGCTTGAAAACCATAAATCAATAAAGTGTGTTTTGGTTACACTTATTCAGCGTTGAAACACTCTGAAGCATCTATTTGAAATTTCGAATATGAGTTATTTTCTCGGAAGACTTTTGTGATTATAACCACTACAAGAATATACGCAGTCTTTTGAACAAAGCCTGGATGTCCCGAGCGCTCACGAAAGTACCCGATTCGAGCTCCGACTTTCAAAATTTTAAATTGACCGGATGTACATTTATCATCTCGTTACTAATTCCTATCTGCACAACATTTTATCTAGACCCAGTGCTCGTAAAAATAATCCGACAATGGCTCTTAGAGATTCTTCCAATGCCTTAAAATAGTAGAGTTGCAGGAATCCGTTCTTAGGAAGCAGTAAGTAAGCAAACAATGAATAGCTTGCATAGATTGCACTGCGCCTTCTGGAGACATTTGCATTTACCAAGAACTGTAAGTTGTCCTTTAAATAATATTTTTGATATGTATAGATAGTCGTGAAAATGTGGCGACCACTGCCCTTCAGCACTGAGGCTATAATGTGCTTCTCGCACATTATAGTTTCTTTTTAACACTGGATTTCATCTAGTAAAACCGGTATTTGTGTTGGTCAGCTTATCTTATACTAATTCTATAATAAATTCATTCATTCATTCATTATCTGTTTACCCTCCTCTTATGTAGGACTTACACCCCCCAGGACTTACAAGCGGGTGCCTGGGGTCAGAGGCCCGTCGAGGAGCAGACACTCATGGATCAGACAGAGTATCCAGGATGGGTGATCAGCCCGATGCCTGGTATGGGATGAAGGAAGTAGATGAAACGAAATGTTGGTGAAATGGATGAAAGGAAAGGTGATGATGGAGCAGTTGGTGGAATGAATGGCGGGGGAAACCGGAGAACCCGGAGAAACCCCGCCCAGACGCCGCTTCGTCCACCACAAATCCCACATGCAATCCCTTGGATTGAACCTGGGTCGCCTCGGTGGGAGGCGAGCGGTCTAACCACTCGACTAATTCTATAATAAATGCCGCAAAAAATCCCCAACGTTTCCTTTCAAACTTAGTTTAAACCAAACCATCAATGCAATGTTTGAACCTTTTCGTTAACAATATTTATAGTCAGCTGATGCAGTACTCATTCACAGCTTATCAGCACTCCCAGGTGTTTGTCAATATGCCATTATTTTTGGTGGTGTTTAACGCCCGCTCTTACTGCTGGAATCAAAGACGTGGACACTGATGGTACATGAAATGGAATTATAATTGAGAAATAAAAGTTGGAGAGAAAACGATCACTCTAAGTTCAGAGTACTTCCTCTCCGGCATTTGCCAGTTACGAAGACAAAAAAAAACTGAAAAAATAAACCGGTCAGGGAGGACGTCCTGGCGGGATTTGACCCGTGGACCTCGCGTTCATGAATCCGTAACTTACTACCCGTGTCGCAATCGGTACGTTAATGATACCATTTATAGTAAAAGCAGTTATTGTTCGTCCATTCAGCTGTATGCCATCATGAACGAATTTAACAAAATGATGTGCTACAACAAAACGCCTTCTACGAGGGCAGTCCAGAAAGTCCCAGACGTTTTGGCCTATCGTGGCGATGAATAGGGTTAGAGCTGCCATCTTGATGTCAGAACGTTCCTACATTCAGTACGCATCCAACTGTGGTAGCGTGAGGACTGCCTTCCTTACTGTGCTCTCTGTGAGTTATTAAAATGTGCGCTGCAATAGAAAATCCCGCCACTTGTGAAGTGCGGTTGGCTAAAAAGAACAAACCAATTGAAATTTATCGTCAACTTTGTGATGTTTACGGACAGAGAATAATGAGTGAAAGCCGAGCCAGGCAATGGTGCATTGATTTTAGAAATGGCCGTACCAATGTTCACGACGAGGATCGCAGTGGTAGGCCTAGCCTTATGACTGATGATGAACTGCCAATGCAAATCAATGACAAAATTCGTGAAAATCGTCGTTTCACGATTACAGAACTTTCTAAACATTTTCCCCAAATTTCACGGAGTTTGGTGCATCAAATTGATGCTTGATACTGACGCTGAACGGCATGCCGGTGTAAACCAGTGGTTGAAGACGCAGGCGGCAGATTTCTACAGAGAGGGTATTGAAAAACTGCCAAGGTATGATAAATGCCTAAATTTGAATGGCGATTATGTAGAAAAATAGCTTAAGAGTGTACCTTTCAAATGTCGATAATAAACGTTGATATTTGCATTTTGTTAATTGTTTATTTCAAAACGTCTGGAAGTTTCTGGATTACCCTCGTAAATGAAGAATAATGCACTCAACAACGAAACATATTTGACTTTGTTTTCTAGTGTTGTGAATATTGTAATGTAGTTTCTGATTCATATACTGAAACTGTAATTAATTAATTAATTATTTAATTTGAATAACTTATATTGCGAAACCTAAATGTATTTAGATGCTTTGTTTGAACACTCGAAATACCAATATTAGTTTCTATTCTTTTTACTTTCTATACCACCCAAAAATTCGATACCGAGATTTCACCGTAAATACATATTTTCAAGTCCCCGAATCCAAAAAACAAAGCATGTTTAGAAAAAGGACCGTGTGTGTCTGTGAACAGCATAACTGAAAAACAAAAAGTCGGATCAGTACCAAACTTGGTATTTAAGTTCAGTATCTTCCAAGAATGCCACATCAACATTTTCAAGAAACTCACTTCCACTAACCCCTACCCTTCACGTGGAACATTCTTTGAAATGTTTGACTTTCTAAAAAACGGCTCTAATTATTTTGATTAAAATACCATAATATATTAAAGATATTTTCTTGAAGGCCTCTTCATTCGGAAGGAATTTTGTATAATGTTATATAAATGATAAACGTTAAGCGACAACGAAAACGTACTACACAAAAATTGTAGATCTCTTTAAAGCGCACATTTTATTTCATATATATATATATGTTATATATATGCATTGTTATATATGTGTGTGTAATAGCCAGCGTCAAGATTGGTGCCATGTTGGAATCGTTAGGGACCCCGTTGTTACTAGCACTCATCGTCATCCGGACCTGGCCGCCCTTCCTCTCAGGGATACGTTGGAAGCACAAAGGGCCCACTATAACCTACATGCAGTTGTACTCCAGTTACTGGATGCTCTTCCCTCTGACCACTCCTAACCCCAATTCAGAAACCCCGCACTCCCTTTGTGATGTGAAACAATAATATATCAATGGGCCAAAAAGCGGACACAAAATTAAAATTTTAATATTCCAGTTGTTCGTGTTAGCACATGAATGTTTATTTCACCGGCAAAATTTCCAGTCTTACTACATTGGTAAAGCACCATAAGTTAACAGTTTATTGCAAATGATTTTTTTATTTTATGTAAGGTCATGCGAAATCGTAAGTTGTTAAATAAACCACTGTGCTGATTTTCCGTATCCTGCAAATCAAACTTTACACATTCGAAAAGATCATTCTCTCTATTCGCATTCTTCAAAATTTGATGCGAAGTAGACCTATTCATACAAATGTCTTATTGAAAAATATATATTCTGATTAAGTGAACCATTATGTTTGGTTAAATTGAGAACTGGCTGCAACGCGGCGCCGTGGCCGAGAGGTTAGACCGCTTGCAATCACGTCCTCCTCCGTGATATAGTGGTTACCATGCTAGCCTCTACTTCCCAAGGTCGCGGGTTCAAACCCGGCAGAGGGCGATGGATGGATTTTTTTCCGGCGTAAAAATCTTTCGGAAGAGAAGTAAAACCGGTGGTCCCGTGTCGTAAATTTACGGCACGTAAAAGAACCTTAAGCCTGATGAAGAGGCCTCTGAGCAAAATTACCGGTATTTCACGCTCAATATAGAATGGGACGTAAGGACCACAGCTGTTAAAGAGCGTCCAGAAATAAAACTTAATTTAATTTTCTCACCAAGGGTTCGATCCCAGGGACCTGCATGTGGGATTTGTGGTGCACATAGCGGCGTCTGGGCAAGTTTTCTCCGGTTTCCCCCATTCATTCCATCAATTGCTCCATCGTCACCTTTTCATTAATCTATTTCACTATCATTTCATATCATCTATTACCTCGCTCTCATACCAGACATCGGGCTGATCACCCATCCTGGATATTCTATCTGATCCAAAATGTCTGCTCCTCGACAGGACTCTGACCCCAGATACCGCTTGTAAGTCCTGTGGGGTGTAAGTGCTACATACGAGGAGAGTAAATAAGAAAGAAGAATAGAACTCACTGCAAATGCCAATAACAACGCCAGCAAAAATCGCGTGACAGTACAAGCCTGCCTCTGTGGTAGGGTGATCATTAGTGCTAGGATAGTTATGTAATATTATTTTTATTTGGTTAAAACAAATGAATAATGTAAAAGGTGCACGAAACAATGTTTCCTGAGTCTGAAAGTGTAAATTTTATTGTACATGCTTTTACATATTTTCGATTTCTTCGTAATTGCATAATATTTAGAGAATATCGTTACTATTATATCTACATATTTTCGATTTTTCAAAGGAGAATGTTTTAAAAATGTAATTGATTACGTATTTCAAAACAAATTAGTAAAATGAAAGAAAATAAAGCCTGAGACAATAAACGGCGAGCGGTAGGTATCGCATTTTCAAAGAGTTTCCGATTGTTAACGTGGCGAGTATTATATCAAAGAACTGCCGATGTAAACTTATTCAGCGGGTCGATAATAGATTCAGTTTGGTTTTGTTTGTGCGTGCAGAGTGATTGCGTTAACCTCCAGCGTTCTCTAGTTATAGCAGATAAAATGAGTGCAGTGAAATCGAGTTTATCTACTCAACTAAATATATTTGTAAGTGAAAACGAAGGTGTACTTACTACAAATGGACTAGTTTTATTTTGTGTTGCGTGTGAAAGGGGTATACGTGCAGACCCTCGTTTCCAAGTAACGCAACATTTAAAAACAGCAAAACATTTTAAAAATGTTTCACTAAAACAAGTGCTAAACAGTCAATGCTAAATGTTAATACGGGTATCCCAAATTAAACAACTTGTTCAACTTCAGGTCCCCATTGTCAACCTTTAATAAGGACCTATGTGAAGCTTTCGCTTGTGCTGACATTCCGCTCTATAAATTAGAACATCCTAAATTACGTGCATTCTTAGAAACGTGTTTAAAACAGGCTATACTACATGAGTCTACTCTTCGCAAACATTATGTTCCATTACTTTATGAAAAAACAATACAAGAAATTCGAGATTCTATTAAGAATAAAACTCCAGATGCGTGTAAACTATCTATATATAATGTAATTGTCGGTACGCTTGGTGAAAATGGACTGTCAAAGGCTTATCTTCTAACAGTGGAAGAAATAGCAACGACAAATCATTCAACAATTGCGAAAATATTCAATAATGCAATGTTGCCATTATGGCCAGAGGGAATTAGGTATGAAAATGTAGTTTTGTTTTAATCTGACGCAGTCCCATATATGGCTAAGACAGGAGGAGGGTTAAAACTGCTTTATAGTAGACTGATTCATGCATCGCCTGAGTGAAACTGTGCGCTTAAATTTCTCTACTGTTAATAGTTTAATATCAAGCGTAAAAAAGGTTTTCCTTAAATCTCCGAGTAGAATCAGTTTGTTTAAATAGTTGGCTCAAGGAATTCCACTTCCTCCTGAACCGATATTACGAGATGGGGGACCTGGTTACAGGCTGCCATATATTGTAACAATTTTGACATTATCGAGAACATACTTTATGAACTAAATGAAAACGAAGCAGAAAGCATTGTTGAAGCGAAGAGTGCTATATGCACGGATGGGATAAAGGAAGAATTAATGTGCATTAAGTCACATTTCAACTGCATTTCTACAGTCATCACAGTGCTCGAACGAAATGACGTAGTACTTGTCACAAACTTACTTTAAAAGAAAGTCTCTCACTAAAATTAAAATCTGCGCCAGGTCAAGTTGCAAAAAAAGTAGTTCAAAATTTTGAATATGTACTACAAAAAATCCAGGGTACCATATATTACAACATATTGCAAACATCATTTCTGGTAAAACGGAGATCAAATTGTTGGAGATTGAAGAAACAGTGTCGCTGGAAGAAATTGTAAAGTTTAAACATGCACCTACAACGTCTGTTATTGCCGAACGTTGTTTTTCTCAGTATAAATCAACAGACAATCAAAATGGTTACTGTTACACAATGCAATGGGAAGAATTAAGTTCACTTCAGCAGCAGCTGTTCCAGTCCACAAATTCAATGAGGTTTACATTAATTTATTATTTTGGTGGATTGTAATGTTAACTTGTATTTTCCAATATAATGAATATTAAATGAACTCACAATGCCGATTTTTAAAAATTATTATTTCACCATTTTTGTGAGATTTGGGATAGCACATATTTTCTATGTTGTTAACGCATATATCGCTGTTTTAAACCACATAATTACATACATATTTTACGTTTTTTAATGCATAACTAGCCGATCCCTGGTGATCATTGTTCTGGCTTCTCAATCCAAAGGTTCCGGGTGCGATTTCCGGATGAAGGAAAAATATTTCTTTAATTGGGATTGTTTCCTATAGTCCATTGTTTATGGAAATATGGCTGAGAGTATGAATGTGTTTGTCATTCGAAATTTAAATCTACAGAATTAAAACTCGACGATAATAACTAAATTAAAACAAGTGAACATCAATGTCGACGAGCAATTGCTCCCAGATCAAAGTTGCCGATATGACATTAATGTTAGGCGCGGCATGTAAGTGGAACAAAAATTAAATAAATAAATAAAATAAAAATGTACGATTTCGCCCGACCTTCGTAAAATAAAATGTAATACATAATTAAATATTATTATATGACACTTTTACAATCTCCCAGGAATGGAAATAATTGCATATACATGTGCAATCATTAGCAAATAAAATATGGACATTTTAATTTTGTGGCTGTGTTTTTTGGCTTACTGTGTATAATAAAACTATAACCGAAAAGTTTCTGATAAATTAGTTTTCCCCAAAGGGTTGAAGTTTTATTTGGGCACTAAATGAAAATATCTAAATTTATCGCTTGTCATAGATTACATTTTTGAAAATGATTAAGTATTAAGTTTATAGGAATGATATGACTGAAAAGTTTTGTCGTTTATAAAATGATAGGTTCCGGAATCGAACTCGGGACTTCCCGAATGCAAACCTAACACGCTACCGCGGAGCCATCTCGCTCGTTGAGAAGAAGTAAAGCTCTGCAGTTAACTCACCAAAGCAAGCAGAGTTGCGGATTATTCTTGCACTTACTAAGCCTTTACACAAGCAGACCATTGGAAAGCCTCCATAGACTTGAAGATCAGATATAAAATGCGCAGTTTTTATGAAGCAGCTGTGAGATATGAAAATATGTTGCATTAAGTCGATACACGTGCATTACCTAACGTTTATGCAATAATAATCACAGTAGAAGGTCGTAAATCTCACGAAGGACTGGGAATAGAGAGTTGTCTCTGTCACGTATGAGAGACACATCTGAATTCGTCATGGACTTGCATTAGAGGCAACTCAAACCTGGCACTGGTCTCCGGCTCGCTCTTAAACATTCATGGTATGAAAAATGAGCAAATATGTCATCCAAGATTTTTAAGAAACTAGAACGGCTTGTGCATGAATAGAAAATGTGCTAAGCGCACTCAGAATTCTCCCTTCTGCTGTTTTGTCTATTTTTTACGCTTTAGGAAAAATCTCTAAGTATTTTCATAAGCAGGTATAACATAAACTAAATAATTTTAGAATAACGCAAATTGTGCGATTTAAAAATCACCTAATTCATCAACACTTTCCGTGCCTTAAAACAAAGAAAAATAAATCTAATGTGTTATATTCACATGTCATTCTCTAATCACTCTAATACAAACTATTCTTACAAAAAGCTTAGTTATGTGATGGCTCTGTAATTCCATTATCTTCGCATGACCACAACAAAATTCGATGTGATACATTCACATGACTTTCTCTACCCTCTAACGTTTATTAGTGGGTATACAAATTATTCTTACGAATGTTTATTTTCCTGTCTACTTCATTTTTTAAAAATTAAAACCAACTTTCCAAAAAATTTAAATTGAGTTTTATTTATGGACGCTCTTTAACTACTATGGACCTCAGCGTCCCATTCTATACTGGGCGTGAAAGTCCGGTAATTTTGCTCAGAGGCCTCTTTATCAGGCTTGAGGTTCTTTTACGTACCGTAAATCTAAGACACGGGACAACCGGCTTTACTTCCCTTCCGAAGGAAGCCATGCTAAGGATTTTTACGCGCGAAAAAATCCATCGCCCTCCGCCGGGTTTGAACTCGCAACCTTGGGAACTAGAGGCTACACGGTACCACTAGTCCACGGAGGACGACTACCAACTTTCCAGTAGCTGTGGTAATGCCTGCTTTAGACACTGCATCATAAATTCAATAGCAATAGTCAAATGTTTAAGAACTGGAGCTATATACTGGCCTTTCCATGTCTTTGCGTGCAATCGAGAAAGAACTGAATATCGAAAGGGCTTGAAAAGAATCATAAGGGATATTAACGGATATCTCGGAAATGACTGATGCCATAAAAAAGGTTATTTTAAATAAATTGTGTATTTTAATGAGATATACAATTTTTGTGCAGTACGTTTTGCTCTATTGCTTAACGTTTACCAGTTATACATGATTACACAAAAGTTATTCCGAAAGAAGTGGTTTACACAGCTATTCCCAGAAAATTCAAGATATACGTTTTATTCTTACATAAATATCTATAATAAATTATATTTTAATAAAAATCGTTGGAAGCCATTTTTTGGAAAATAAAAAATTTCAACAAATCTTTCATGTAGTTGGGGTGCGGGGATTTTCATTAAAATCTTCGTGTCGCACCTTTGGGAGGTACCAAGTTTGGTATTTATCCCAGTTTTTGTTTTTGAATTATGCTTTTCACAGATACACAAAGGTACACAGACACATACACAGACCTTTTTCTAAAAATCTGATGTGTTACACTCACATGACTTTCTCTACTCTTATACCAATTATTCTTACAAACGCTTATTTTCCATCTACTTCGTGTTAATTGAGATAAACGTCTGCAAAAACTATCTTATTGCTAATTTTCTTGTAGGTGCAAGGGGAATATGGTAGGCTATAAGCAATAGTCAAATCTTTTAAGAGCAGTTTGCTAAGTGGAGCATTCCATTCTCTTTGCATGCCCAGAACAGAAAAAAAAAAACGAATAACGAATTCCCATTTGAGAAAAAGTATCTATAAGTATTGGAAAACTCAAACAAATAACAAGGAAGACCTCAGAAATGGGTCACTGAACAAAAAGCAATGCATATGCCATAAATTGTGAGTTTTAACGAGATCTACATTTTCTGTGTAGTAAACTTTTGTCTATCTCTTACGGTTTACCAGTTACGCGAAAGTCATTCAGAATGAAGAGGACTTTTGGGGACATTCCCAGAAAATTCAAGATATGCATTTCATTTGCCATGATATATTTTAATCGAAATATTTAGAGCCATTTTTTTAAATAAATCAAAATGTTCGAAAAATGATCCGTGTAAAGGGTAGTCTGGGGTGGGGGGATTTTCTTGAAAGTCTTCGTAACGCATCCTTGGAAGATGCTGAACTTAAATACCAAGTTTGGTGTTTAACCGACTTTTGGTTTTTTAGGTATGCTGTTCACAGACACATACAAACACACACATAGACAGGAAACGGACATTTTTCTAAAGTTTTTTTTTTAATTCAGGGTGTCTAAAAACGCGTGTTTTTTGGTAAAATCTCGGTATCGAATTTTTGGGTGATATATCACTTCATCTACTTACTATGTGTAAGTAGTAGAGAGAGCAAAAATGTGCAACAAACAAATGTAGTACATATCTGGTAGGTATGTAAAACTGCACTATTACATACATTCACAACAAGGATTAAAAAGGTTGCGAAAGAGTGGAAGCCCATTTACTTTAAAACCTGAATTATAGCCATTTTCTAACAATTAGATTTTCAGTCATTTAACTGTGGTATGATTAGCTGTGGACGCATTTGGATAAAATTTAAGATAAACTGATTCCTTGACGATTTTGCACTTCCCAGTATCATCATAGGAAACCCCAGTTATATACAACAAAAAGTCTGATTGCTTGCTATTACACGATTTTCTTAAATCAAGATAAATGTTGCGAAAATTTGCATTAGGTACACGGATTTTATAAACAAGCTGAATCGGCAGTCAACTGTTTTGTATAGGCCTGCTTTGGTACTGTTTGCCCATGCACACTCAGGAGAAACAAAGAAAAAGAAAGTACTTAAAGATTTGGTTCACTAACGGAAAATTTAAACGAAAAAAAAGCGAATATAGCTAATGCTATGAAAAACCTCAATGCTCACATATTCTAGTTTTAAGGCTTCTTCATAAAATTCAACACAGCATTTCATTTGTCAATTTAATTGCTAAAACCATATATTTAATCGCGATTTTTAGAGCTGTATTTGGAATTGTTTTCATGTAAAGAGTAGCTAGCGGTGAATGGTTTCTTGAAAATGTTAGCATACCATCCTTAAACTGACTAACTAATTTGGAATTTTTTAGAAATGTTCATTTATGAGATACACAAAGACAAAAAATACGTTTCCATTTTTTATATCTGGTATTGGTTCGGGACGCCTAAGCTAGATAGATCATTGTGCCAAATAAATCTCCGAGAGGAACTGATGAGGTGAGGGAATAGAAGGGTGGCCAAATCTGATGGTAACAGGCGAAGCGGATTCCCTAACGTTTCCAGATTTGACATCCCCCTCCCCATGGATAGATTAAGGCAGAAGATCCTACGCTAGGAAAGAAGCAGCTCTCTCCTCAAACCATGTGCCGCGTCTAGTCCTGCAAACCTGAGAGTTGAAAGAAATGAGAGCAAATGTGGAGCAAAAGAATGCCTGGTAGAAAAAATCCACCGACCTGGGTAAACCATGAAAAAAAACCAGGGTCAAAGTGGCCGGTCCAACGGGAATTGAATCTGGGGCCTCCGAATGCGAGCCTCAGATGCTACCGGCTGAGCCATTCCGCTCAGTTTTTATTCGGAAGACCTCAACACTTGAATTTTAGGTGAGTTCTCGATATAAAAATTTAGGCGAATGCAATATTTCCTCTACCCCACAATAGGTAAACGGCAAAGAAAGTAAGAAAAAATTTGACTACTTGCCTCCCGGTTTAAGTAGTATTTTTGTTGTTGAAGTTTGCTTATTTTGCACCACGCTTTGGGCGTTAATTTGAAGTAGATTGTTTGTTACGCAATATGCTGCCACGTATGAGAAGCCGATTTCAAGATGTATTCTTGTTGATTTGTTTGTTACGTTCGAAGTTTTAAAAAAAAATATTAACTTTGTTATTAAACTGCTTCAATAGATATTATTTATGTTTGTTTGCCTCGGCTGCGTCAGTATTACTTTACAGACACGTTTCTCTTAATCAGGGTGTGGTGCGACAAGAATGTAGGCTTACACAGATTTTAAGTCTTAATTCACTTTTTATTATTAATCCTTGACACAAATTAAATACCACCACACTGGTATCAAGAGCTGTGAGATTATTTTATTTAATACTTACACTTTGTTAACGCGTATATTTAATTTTCGTTTCACACGAATACGTAATATTTCTTTAGAGAACACATCTTCCATCCGGTTACTATCAAGGTCTGCAGGCAACTGAACATATTTCAACCGTCCAAACCCGTAAGCTTCTGTATTTCAAATCTCTGATTGGCTATTTTTAGTCCAATAGAATACCTGCATTTTACTAAAGCTTTTTCTGGCTGTTGATTGGCTATTTTTAAACTGTCACAAAATTTACATTATCGTTACTCTAATAATTACTAGTAGATTTAAACTCTCAAACTCATTATTGCCTCAAGGTTACCTCATTGTTACCTCATTGTTAGCAACGTTAAACATATTATTCTCACAGCTCTTATATTATTAAATTAAGTAATGCATTCATATAACATTATTGAACATGTTTACAATAATATAAGCATTTGCAATGACTGTTACATACATTTTTACTAATTATTACATACATATTGCTTCAAGGCGGGCTGTTATTGAATTTACATACTATAATTACTATGTACATATCCTTGAACGTCCAAGACACGCATTAAGACAAACTGATTAAAAAGAAATGACAAACAAGGAAACTATGGCTAAGAGGAAGCGTTGATTACTCTAAGAAGGGAGGTACTTAAGCTAATGAAACTTGATTCCTTCGAAAGTGTGCTTCCGGGGCTGTTTTGAACCGTTAATTATCTTAGTGATTCTTAACCGATTGAATTGGTCCAATTTGCCACTCCTGCTTTGCTGTCTTGTGCGTTAGGCCTCTGTTGATCGAAATACGCATAGTTCATTTTTACTTTCTCCATTATAGTAAGTAGAGGACATATTGCATTCCACCCAAAAATTCAATAGCGATTTCATCGGAAATACATATTTTGAGTTATATAAAAAAAAGCTTTCTTTTTTTTTTTTAGAAAAACATCCGCATGTGTGTGTGTCATTAACTAACATAACTCAAAAAGGAAAAGGCTGTTAACTACCAAACCTGGTATTTATGTTAGGCATCTTCCAAGGATGCGACACAAAGATTTTCAAGCAAATCCTCCCATCCCAAACTACCCTTTTCATGGGAATAAAAAATGATATTCGATTTTCTCAAGCACGGTTCTAACGATTTGATTAAAATACTACATGCTGAAGATATTTTCAAGACAAATATAATGTATATCTTGAATTTTCTGGGAATAGCCCGTGAAGTTTTCTTCATCCTGAAGGAGTTTTGTATAACTGGTAAACCGTAAAAGATAGTCAACATTTACTACACAAAAATGTAGCACTCGTTAAGGTACACAATTTATATAAAATAAAATTGTTTGTTAGAACCATTTACGAGATATTCTTTGTTAATGGTTTGAATTTCCAAATACACTCTTTTTTAAGGGTTAAGTCTATTCTTTTTTCTCGTGGTCATACAATTATGGAATTTGAAAGTCATAACATAGCGATCTGCGATTTAAAAATCTTAATTATCGCGTTAGCCTTTTCTATTCGTCCTATACCTACGAAACGTACACATTTTCACATTTATAAGCAACGTATAAATGTGTAATGAAGATTCACCTATTAACAAAAATAGATAAAAAAATAAGCTTTTGTATGAATACCTTATAGAAGAACGCTTACAATAAGTTCATGTCAAACTGACACTGGTATAATTGCTGCTACTACTGGCAACACAGATAGTTTGAAAAAGGTGCTGCAGTTAAGTCTCACTGCTCCCGAATCTGCTGTATGCCAGTCATGATATCGTAGGCCTGGAAATGCACTTTCGTTTAACTATAGTAGTCCAGTTTCAACAACTTAAGTGTTTCCCTTGTCAATACGTTGAACGTATTTATCTTCACATGAAATTTCCCAAAGGAAAGTCCTTCATAGTATTATGCCCAAGGGCACATCCATCCCTTCACCCATCTCCTTCATTCTTCACTCCATTTCACTTTTTTCTTCGTCTCCGCATATGAACCGTTTATCATGGCATCTTTTGGTGCCGCATCATTTTTACCTCGTATTCTGTCTGTCCATTGCATACACTCCTTTCTCCACATCCACGTTTCAAATCCTCCCACTTCATCACAGCGTTCAATTATTCACACCATACAAAATCCCCGCTCCATTAAACTCTTTCTTGAAGGGGCTATCGATGTTCTTTTTCATTAAAAGCTTGCTTTTCCACTGCTATCTTTTAACTGACTTGCTGATTATAGCTTATGTTATTACTTATGGTAACCCTTAGATAAATTAAAAAAAGAAGTTAATCTGTAGATTTTCCAAGCGTAAATTCGTGTAAGTTCCGACTGGCATATCTGCGAGCCTTCAGCCTCATTTTGTTGTGCATAATGCTGAGTTATAATTTTCAAATGTACCTTGAAAACTGTGCAACTATAAGCGAATTTCTAGCATGAGATCTACCGAGGATCGAATCACATTGATGCCTGTTACCGAAATTATTGACATAAGAAGATATAAATAATTAAATAAAGAAATGATACTAAGATAGAGAAATAACTGCAATAAATAATTTCTGTACATTAAATTAATGTATAATGTAATAAGCTTGAGATTTGTTTGGAGAAAAAGGTCATTAACGAGTTATGTTAAGGAAAGTCATTAGTAACAGCCGAGTAGCGAACGCATTAGCGTAAAGATTCCTGGAATGCCGTTAGAGTTGAGTTCAGTACGTTTAAAAAGTCATGTAGACACTTTTATAAATTATAAAGGTAATGAAATTTTGAGATCCGGGCAAGATACCGCGTGACACATGCGTGTCAGATACGCATACGTAGAATTTTAGGATTGTACCACATAAGTAGGAAAGTTTGTATGAATAGCGGTGGATATGCGAAGCTTAAGTTAAGAAAAGAGCGTGCATTCTAAATCAGACTTGGCTTGCTTGCTTACTTACTTAAGCATGTGGCATGTGTGATGACTTTTGTCATTACTCTTTGTGTAGCGCCCAGTGACGCGCTTGAGTTAGAAAGATTTAGCGGCTATTGTAAGGGATCTTTGCGAATAAAAGTTCTGTGGATTACGGCAACTGACTCTTCGTATAGTTATTATTGTAGAAATAATTTAACTCTTTAATTCAACAGTCGGCGACTCTTGTCAAACAGAATATTTCAGTCATAATTAAAATTTATCAGCTAACTAAATTGGTGTTATCTTCTCACACTACACTCACGCATACCCTTCGAGAAAGCAGCATAAAAAATTTGAAGCAAACGAACGTCACACCAGGAACGACTTCATGTCTTTTTCTTATATTCGTTTTTTCAGGTAAACGCAGCGGCTATTACACAAATGATAGCATAATTTCCAGTTGCAAAGTCTTGTTTGATTCTATATCACTTATGCAGTATTCATCTATTCTTTCAAAACAAGTTTGAAGTTAATAAATAGTCTTGAATGAAAGACAATTTAAAAAGCATTAACATAATATAAATTAATCTAACATCTGATAAGTAAACGAGACTGCACCGTGAAGTAACAAGTTGTATAGGGTTATTCAAAAGGAAGGAACAGTCTTTACGTGTTTATTTCTAATGAACGACAATAGATGGCGACACATGCGATACATCACTGGATAGAGAAAAGTTCAAAGTTTTATTTTGTGTGTTCAAAATGAACACCATTTGTTATGTGAGGAAGACCAGTGCTATTCCATTTGCATACGCCACCATCTTCTACGAATTTGTTGTATAAATTGTAAATTTTTTATGACGAAGCGGCTCGTTGTTAAACTTGCAACGAAAAGCAGGCTACAATGAAACAATGGATTCACCCTTTGCATAATCCAGCACACAAAACGACTTTTCTGTGGCGTCGCCATTTTCTCGTAAACAAACACAACGCCGCTGTAGGCACTAAATGGAACTAATAGGTGGGGCTTACAACTTTGAACTTTCCTCTATTCAATGATGTGTTACATGTGTCGCTATCTATTGTCGTTCATTAGAAATAAATGTGTAAAGTCTGTTCCTTCTTTTGAATAACCGTGTATAATTAAATAAGTCCTCGGTCGCTATATGGTAGAACAGTGTTTATAATTAAAATATTAAATATTCTCTCATTAATTTTCAAATTAATTTTAAATTAAATATGTTCTTGAAATGACTGAGTTGAAATCTTTTTATAACATCAAACGCTTATAACTTTGGTGTAACATTTGAAACTTGTGGTTGGATGCCTTGTGCCCCGAAATTTATAAAGTAACATTAGAAAATAATACGTTTTCTTATTCAATTCAAATACCTATAGGATTAAAAGGTCGAATTACGAGAATATCCCTCTTTTTAATTCGAAGTTTAAGATGGTATTAGATACGCCTTCCCTATGTGTTGAGTTCTATCTATTACTCCGTCCTGTACAAAGTTTGATTTAAACCTTTTTAAGCCTTTCCATTATGGAGTTATGTGTCCTTTACTATGAAAGTAGTTGTTACTTTTTGGGTCTCCGTTATACGGAGTTCGACCTTTTTTTTTTTTTTGCGTCTTTCCCATTAGGGGTTTGAAATCTTACTGAAGATCATTTGCATCTGGCGTAGTAACCAATAAATTATTTATAAACGCGCTGCTGCGTGTTGTGAGTTCTTTGCACGTAGATATCGTAAAGAACTTCCATCGCCATATTAGAGACAAACCAACATATCGATAACACGCAATAAAATGAACAGCTATGCGTAATCTAACATATAACATTAAAATGGGTAATAAATACAATAAAGTATATTACAGGAATAGATACATGAGAATCAAATGGTTAACAAAGTTTTAACTGTCATATATCGTTTCAAATTGGTACCTAAAGCTATCCACTTGCCCCAGTACCTCAAATCTGCAGGTGTATCTTCATCGTTTTTCTTCCAATAATCGGAGCACTTATCTTTTTTGAATTTATATTCTGCCCATACCTCTGCTTATCATGCCACTTACGTGCACCTTATAATATATTTTTCTTTTGATGTTAAAGCTGTGTCAACAGCAAATCTTATGCATTTAATTCTTCTTCCTTCTGCTATCACCATTCCCTTATTCCGGAAACAATTCCTCAACAACATGATGGGTGATAGGATTAGTAAGACGAAGGGGCTCCAACCACTGGAGCTCAGCATCGCACTTAGGCCATTGTAAGCCCCTGAGAGGAAGGGATGAAAGGTGATCAGTAGGGCTGCGACATCGGAGTCGTTACGTTTGTTTAGAGGCGTCTGGTAGTCGACTGTTTACAACGAGAGGGTTAACTGTACAGTCAAGCATATTGCCGCACAGTGTTCACGTAGACGAAATGCCAAAGGAAATGGTACGAAATTCCACAACGTTACAAAGCTATATATTGGAGTATGGGGAAAATGCTTTCTCTATTATTAATGAAAACCTTTGTTTCAAACCGTGCAATAGCACAATTGCTTCTGCGCATAGTAAGTCGAGTAATGCGCGAAGACATCAACACAGAAACATACAAGCGTTGTATTGCAAAGTGTGAGGATAAACTGCTACAGCAAGAGTCACCTCCATCAAATTAAACATTTAATGAAGATCAATGCGCGGCATTTAATTCTGCCCATATTACGTTATATAAACTACAGGATACAAAGTTGCGGGCTGTAATTCATTGCAATAAACTGGCATAGAATCTTATTCATGTGCACATTGTGACGTACAGTTTTAAATTAATGATTTATAAAGACATTTCAATTACATAAGTCAGCTGTATATATTATAAATAATATTACAGCAAAGCAAATGTTCGAGAGACATGCGTAATTCTTCTTGTATAGGCTGTACCGCGCGGGGTCAATGTCAACCCTAATCGCTATACCCTTACCTTCCTATTCTATACGTTTTCCTTCTCTGATGTCGCAGACCTAGTGATCAGATCCGGACCACGATGCGTGTTAGACGGGGTCCTTAACGATCACAGAATAGCGCAAACCTAATGCCGGCGCGAGCCTGTCTGTTCCATCTACAACCCGGGGGTCCTGGAACAAACGAGCCACCCCCCACGCAGAAAGGTGCACCAGAGCGGCCATCCAGCTGCCAGGAATAAATCTTTACATAGTGCTAACTCGCAACGCACCAATCACCATTGCCTGCTCCTACAACCCTGAAACATATGAAGATGAAATTGATGAATGGAAATGATAGATAGGAAATTCGTAGTAGAAGAGAAACCACTCCAGTAATCGTCTATCGACCTGGAAAATACACAAAATAACCTAGGTCAGAGAGACCGGCCTGACGGGAATCGCACCCGGGATCTCCCGAATGCGAACCTCACATGTTACCGCCTACTCGCTCGGTCGGATGGATGATAAGGCTGCAGCCCTACAGTACGCCTCTTCCTTCCTTTACTACTTTTCTGATACGCATTTTCTCTTACCCGTTTTCCTATAGCAGGCTTTGCAAAATTCTCAAGAGAGTTGAAGCTTCAAAATGGGCAATACGTTAGCTGCGTTAGCTACGTAACTAAGAAGACTAGCTGCGAACTTTGCACGCACGACCCGAATGTAACGCCTTCACACTTGTCCCGAGAGCATAACCTCCTCAATTAACTGGTACAAATTCGCTGCTTACTTCCACTTCCTGTCCAAATCATTAAAGCCCAATCCTGCTGCAGTCTTTGGATCGATCTCTCGCTGTCGTCCCAATAGGGACATGAATTTTTTTACCGTTCTACACGTTCAATCTACAACGAGGGATGAGCTAAATCTGTGAACGTGGAGTCTAGAAACGCTTGAGAAGTTTATTTCAGAAACTGGTTTTTCATACTGTCACATTTTAATAAAACGTGACAAATCTTTTCTGCTTAAAGACAGCTGATGTAAAGTTTTGGAAGATAAGATGTATAAGTAAACAAACATACCTATCTGAAACTAAAGCAAGGAGTATAAATGAACTGATACAAAAATATCTACACTATGTAAAAATATGTGTTCTACTTACATGATTTTCTCTACCCACTCTTTTACAAAGTATTCTTACAAAAACTTATTCTTTTGTCTACTTCCTTTTAATACACATTAACCTTTTTTACCCATTTACACATTTGGTTGTAAGTACAGGAAGAATACAATAAGCTAAAGCAATAGTAAATATTTTCAAAGCCGATTGCTATATAAGAAAACTATAACGTATTTGAAAATAGAAACCAAAAACAAAGAATATCTGGAAATGGTTAAGACCTTAAAAAATTTTATTTCACATAAATTGTGTGTTTTCACGATATCTATATTTTTATGGAGTAAGATTTTGTGTATCTCTTACGATTTACCAAGTATGCAAAAGTCATTCAGAATAAACGGATCTTCACAAGCTATCCCCAGAAAATTCACGACATACATTTTATTTGTAACACAAATAGCTTAACATATGGTATTTTAATCAAAAGGTCCTGAACTTACATACCAAGTTTTAACCGGCTTTTTGTTTTTGAGTTATACTGCCCAATCACACACACGCACACACACACACACACACACACACACGGACCCTTTTATAAAAATGCTATTTTTTGGTTCGGATTGCCTCAAAACATGTATTTCCGGTGAAATCTCAACATTATTTCTGGGTGGAATGCAATACTTCCTCCATTTACTGAAGGAGCCAGTAGAGAAAGTAAAAAATATGCTATTTGCAGACTTGTAACCATTTCATTGCACCAAGTTTGTCTCTGGAGTATTCGAACATAGAGGCCGTAACTTGACGATATTCAAAACTAACTAGTGTTAAGAAATACGAATTAATAAGAAATGTGTAACTCAGTCATAGCTTGTAGCAAGTCATTTGAACATATCACTTTATGTTATTTTTAAACAACATCTGTTAAATGCCCTCCGTTATAATGCATTATAGTTGCAGTATGTTTCCCGACTGAGCTTTTAAGAGCTCTATTGTCTCGATTTGTTATCGTATTGATGCAGATGATGGACTATCCACATTACGAGATCCCTGCTAAGGACCACACCGCATAAAATGCTGAAATGACGTCGAAATAGCCGCTGCGTGATAACGACGGAGTCAAAAAAGAGCTTTCACTATGAATGCACGATGTTCAGCTTCCATTTGTCCATTATTATTAGATAAAATGATACTCTTTAAATTAACATTTGTCGAGTGCCTGAAAAATCAAATGTCCGTGTTATGAACCCACTACATAAGAGAATTTGTCAACTGTCATGGGTCAACCCCAATATCATTATATCAACAGATAAATAGATAAGTGGTCATGAATGAATTCTGGGAAGCAATTCTAATAGAGAAAGTGAAAACATCACACAGAACATCACAAGAAAAATAAAAGCTAATATAGCTTTGCACGAGCAGAAGTTATGGATGGAAATTCCTTCATCTATCATATATACAGGTTTATCACATTGAAAAGAAAGCGGGTGCAGAGGTCATTTATATTTAGCTGTTAACCGTTTCCCTCTCCAAAGCCTCGGTTCCTCCTCTCACCCTTTTTGCATTCACGTGGTAGGGAGAGGGAAGTGCTATCCCTCTTTATTGCCGCGCAGGCGCAAATCAATTGTCTTTACAAAGTGGCACTCCATAGTACGTATTTACTGAGAAGAAAACTAATATCAGGGGGAAATTAAACTTTCGCAATCCATAATCTTGCTTCTAGGTAAAAAAACACGAATGCGCTCAAAAATTAGCCATAGCCATATTTCATGCTGCTATTATCGATAGTCAGTAGGACTTGACGTAAGTTACACTAGTCTGCATTTTCAAACTTTATGTCAGATGATTTCTTAAAAGTAGGGTTCTTGAATCAAGTTTTTATGCTGATTCCAGAAATAACTTCCGTTTGTTTCTAACACGTCAGGTTTTTACACAAAATAAGAAGTAATGTTTTGACAATTTTACTAATGACCGTAGAAAAGTATTCAAATACAATTTCACACAAGGTAAGTTTTTATTCAAGAAACATTTTAAGAATACTCTCAAGAACTCCCCTAATTTATTTCATGATTACATTTTAACAAAACAAGAAGCCAAAGCGTTTCACTTAATTTTTTTCAAACTTTCTCTTCTTTGACTTCCTTGCAGATCCTTGAAGATGACAGTCCCTCCTCAACATCCAACAGTAGTCGGCCATCATAGTTTCATTCCATCTCCCCTGGTACCTCCTCTCCATTTCCTTAATATCTTGGTGAAAACGTTCACCCTGCTCTTCACTATGTCTCAGATTTTCTGGAAAGTAGTCGATATGTGAATGCAGAAAATGCACCTTTACACTCATGTTACAACCCACCTTCTTGAAATTTTCCAACATTATTTCGACAATGGCCTTGTAATTAGGATCTTTGTTATTGCCTAAGAAGTTTTCAGTAACTGATTGGAAGGCGGTCCATGCTTATATTTCTATCTCATCCATTGTCTTCTCAAAATCCTCATCCTTCACCAATTTCTTTATTTGAGGACCAACAAAAATTTCAGCGTTTAATTTGTCTTGTGTAATGAAGATAAATTTCTTGGAAAGGTGCTTGAAGCAGGGTCCTCCTGTGGTAGAGCCCTTACAAATTGCTTCATCAAGCCTATTTTATGTGTCGTGGCGGAAGCAATATCTTTATGTCTCTATATTTTTGAAGTAGAATTGTGAAAAAAACTCTACGTGAAAAAAATTTAAAGCAGTTCTGAAATCAGCATAAAAAGTGAGTCAACATCATTTATTAGTTTTCAGTGATCCGATATCATGCAGACTAGTGTTATCATCATACGATTGTGAACACCAATCTTACTTCACGCCGCATCGTAGCTTTGCGTGATACGATTGTGTCCTGAACTAGCCTTATTATTTAACAGATAAAACTGCAGATATGAAGAAAAGAAAACTTGTAAATTAAAAAGGTTTGATCGTGTAGGAACCTAGAATACCCAAGCCGTGATTATGTATGGGAACATTGGTAGGCGAGTTTATTTGCAGGTCGCGTACTTGGTACGTGTATCAAGGTTCATAATTAATCGAGGGGCAGACGCGGTCCATCCGAGCTTCAACATGCCACGGCTCTATTCTATTCTTGTTCACTTTCTTAACGAAGGAAACTTGGGGCTTTTCTAAGTTTTCTCTACTTCTAGCATAATTTAAAACGTTTCACGTTGCTCGAGTGTTACAAGTCGACAGCTGTCTAAGTTTAGGTCCAAAACTAAATTGTGGACATTTTCGGTGCATTCGTTTGACTTTCTCTGTTTATGGACTGCCGGATGGAAGCAGTACAAGGAGTTATATCAACTTAGGTACTAAAACAACCGAAGCATCATACTGCTATATTCGTGTCAATAGATAATTCAAAAGAAAACAGTTATCTCAGTCTGCTCACTTCTCGTGACACTGCAACTCAAATATGGAACTATTAGAACAAGTCTTATTGATATACGTGATAAAACAGTAGTTTATGAATGTTTTCTGTTACCCTTGTTCTTGCTGAAGTGCCCCATTTACCTATAGTAACCTATTGGGGTACACAAATCGTAATTTCCACTGGGGTTATTAGTAGCTGATGTGTGCTGCCTGATCCTGCACACATTCCAAACAGCTGAGGTATAGATATCGTGACCAATCCGCATTCTCAATCGAATGTACCCAGGCGCCCAGCAGAAGAAAGCAACTGAGATAACATTGTCATACCGAGCGGGATGGCTCAGGCAGTAACGTCTGTGACCCGCATTCGAGAGGTCGTACACTATGTAATCAAAAGTATCCGGACACCCCACAAACATACGTTTTTCATCTTAGGTGTATTCTGCTGCCACCTACTGCCTGGTGCTCATCCGCGACCTCAATAGTCATTAGACATCGTGACACAGCAGAATGGGACGCTCCGTGGAACTCACGGACTTCGAACGTGGTCAGGTGATTGGGTGTCACTTGTGTCAGAAGTCTGTACGCGAGATTTCCACACTCCTAAACATCCCTAGGTCCACTCTTTCTGATGTGATAGTGAAGTGGAAACGTGAAGGGATATGTACAGCACAAAAGCGTACAGGCCGACCTCGTCTGGTGACTGACAGAGATCGCCGACATTTGAAGAGGGACGTAAAGCGTATTAGGCAGACATCTATCCAGACCAACACGCAGGAATTCCAAACTGCATCAGGATCCACTCCAAGTACTATGAAAGTTAGGTATGAGGTGAGAAACCTTGGATTCCATGGTCGAGCGGCTGCTCATAAGCCACACATCACGCAGGAAAATGCCAAACGACGCCTCGCTTGGTGTAAGGAGCGTCAACATTACACGATTGAACAGTGGCAAAACGTTGTGTGGAGTGACGAATCACGGTACATAACGTGGGGATCCGATGGCAGGGTGTGGGTATGGCGAATGCCCGGTGAACGTCATCTGCCAGCGTGCGTAGTGCCAACAGTGAAATTCGGAGGTGGTGGTTTTATGGTGTGGTCGTGTTTTTCCTGGAGGGGGCTTGCACTCCCTGTTGTTTGGCATGGCACGATCATAGCACAGACCTACATTAATATTTTAAGCACCTTCTTGCTTCCCACTGTCGAAGAGCAATTCGGGGATGGCGATTGCATCTTTCAACATGATAGAGCACCTGTTCATACTGCACGGGCTGTGGCGGAGTGGTTACACGATAATAACATCCCTATAATGGACTGGCCTGCACAGAGTCCTGACTTGAATCCTATAGATCACCTTTGGGATGTTTTGGAACGCCAAATTCGTGCCAGGCCTTACCGACCTACATCGATACCTCTCCTCATTTCCGCACTCCGTGAAGAATGGGCTGCCATTTCCCAAGAAACCTTCCAGCTCCTGATTGAAAGTATGTCAGCGAGAGTGAACGCTGTCATCAAGGCTAAGGGTGGGCCAACACCATATTGACTTCCAGCATTACCGATGGAGGGCGCCACGAACTTGTACGTCATTTTCAGCCATGTGTCCGGATACTTTTGATCACGTAGTGTAGGTTCGACTCCCGCGGCCTGCCTTCCTGATCCATGGGTTCTTTTGGGGTTTACCCGGTCGCTAAGTGAATGTTGGGAAGGTTCATTACATGCCCTGAATTTCCTGTCTCGTTTCACCTACATTCATATTTCATTTCACTTTCATCTGCTTGGTCTGTTTCAGGGTTGAACGTGTCGGTGGGAGTCTCGGTGTTGCATGGCAGGGGAAAAGGATGCTCTATGTCCCTCGGAATGGGGCGGTCTCCGAGTCCCAGGACCCCCAGAGGATGTGTAAACTCGCAGGGACAGGGGAACTGGTTGCACCTGGGAGTTTCAGTCGTAAAAGTTAGATCTGCCTGTCGTGCCTCCTGGTCCGGCCGCCCTCTCTCTCCTCTCTCCTCACCCCTCCTTCCGGGGTGGCCCCGTCAGGTACAAAAGATCTTGTAGGTCGAGGTGCCAAGTCTCTCTCCGCAGTTAGTCCTAGTCCTAACATTGCCATGTTTCAAATGCTTTTGGGGAATTAAAGACGTCAATTGAAGGTTTATAACAGTAAAACAAAATAACATTTTTCTTCTAATTGCTTGTACTTTCTCTACTACGTACTTAGAGTAAGTAGAGAAAGTATTATATTCCACGCAGATTACATTATATTAGATTAATTTAGATTAGATTGGGTGTTTAACAGGAAGATGAACATAACCTTATCTGCCCGTACCGAAACCTTAAGTTTATTGTAAGGTTTCCTTCTTTTCTTATAAAATTACTTACTAAGATTTACTATGTTTCTCTTATTATTAAATAACATCTTGTGTTTCATTTCTTTGCGCTGAATGCCTACGAGTAAATGCACTTATTTTCTGCATCTATTGGTTAAAAATTAAAAATCCCTATAGGTATTTGTGCGTTTAACTACCATTTTAATTTAAGGCATTACTGTTTTCTTTTACTCACAGTTAAAACAAATGTATTACAGATGTATTTTACTTCATTAAACATGTCGCTGTGCGCTCATGCAAGAACCATATTTGGATTTAAATGTCTACCTTGCACTGTCGCTTATCAGTTCCCGTATGCCACCGATTGGGACAATGGAATCGTAGCCGCTTTTAAACTCAGCATACATTTTACTGAGGTAGCCGTCACCTGACTTTCACCGCGAATTATTTCACCAAGTTGCAGGAAAAGAGCGAAACCAGGCGTTTCTCTTTCTTTTCCGAAGCTTTTTGCTGAAAAGCTATGAAAGGCTACACAGGAATAAGGAATTTCCCAAACCTCGGCTTTGAAAGCCACTAAACTTTTAAAATTAAAACCCTAGATCCACTCTGACCAATGGGTTTTTTCGGGGCTTTCCCGGGTCGTCAGGCGAATACTGGAGTGGTTTCTTTCACACTCCGAATTTCCTGTCGCTCTTGAATCATTTCATTCATTATTCACCCCGTTTAGCCTGTTTCAGGGATGAAACTGTCGGCGATGGAGATTCGGTGCAGTGTTTTAGGGGAAAAGGATGCTCTTGGCGAACTTTCTGCGTCCTTTGACCTTCGGCTGGTTGCCGGGCTATATTATAACTGGCTGACTAAAACTGAATTTTCGGTTTTCAGTATCACTTCGACTAAATGAATATTAATTATGTCAAAATAAAATTCGATAATGTATCTTATAGTTTGTGTTAATTAGGATTTAAAATGAAGTGGGTCGCTCTGGGTGGCGCGTTTGGCTAAGTGTCAGCTTTCTTATCTTTTAACCGAATAGATCATATCGGACGATGAAATGGGTGAAATGATGCTCAACTGAGTTCTAGATCCATAGAGTTTAAAGTTACCCGACATTCATCTTTTCAGGACACGGTGGGAAAAGCCTTATCCAGGTAACTCACCCTAACTAAGATTCGAATTTGGGAACTTTTGAATGTGAGACAGACACGCGGTGCCCATACGACGGAGCCACGTATTTCTGTATTACATCAGCTGTTGAGAGATAGTGTGGTAAAAGTCAGTTACTAATAATTTTACAGTAGAAGGACCATCCATTTGAGGTAATGAAAAGTATTTATTGAGAACCTCAAACTAAGATGGTCTTATTCAAATAAAAGCGATCGAGCAAAATAATTTAACGCAATGTAGTCTGATCATTTACAGCACTGTACCTCAGACACCGATTTTGTACTTTCACAAGTGTTGCTGCCACAAGTTGCTGTCAGAAGTTTACCGTCGGTTTGTCTGTTAAGGCATTTCACCTAGGAGCACTGATGTATACTATCAGTCAAAAATAGATTTTGCTGACTTACACCAGTTAACCCTCAACAGCACATATTTCAGCTAAAACTACGTCACAGCAAAATCCTAAAGGTCAGACAGAGAGTCGATCCACTTCCTCTAACTAGCAAGGAAATCGTTTCATGCAGATTAGCCATGACCGTGCTTCAACAGTGACAGATAGCTACGCTGAACTCTCTACGTTACGATAAAGTGTTCTTCATTAAGGCGACTTTTTTTTTCACCAAGCTCGATTTAGTATTCCGTTAAATTGAACAGAAACATGGAGGGCTCCATACCACTTAAAACGAAAATGCACTTTCGGAGAAAGTCAGCCAAATTGCGCACCAAAGAAGGGACTTGAAGTAATAAAATTATACAACTAAGGCCTTCCCTTGAAAGCGGCGAGAAGGAATCAAAGGATTTGGATTATGGTGGTTCATAGATTTGTGGTAACGTTTAAAACCAGAGCTGGAGTATTATGCAGTATAATACCTGGTATCATAGGCAAAATTGCTTGCATTGGTGACATGCATGTTTGTAAAGAATGTGAATATATTTTATTTTGAAAATGATATTAATTTCGTCATGCCAATACTATTATACAGGGTGGACCATTTAAGTTGAGACTGCTCAATACCTGCAAAACTAAGCGTTGTAGAAACAAATGTCTTTAATACAAGTTGCTTGATGTTATGATAAATGTCATTGGTCGTGTTTTGTTTGGAGGACGCTATGATGGTCATTTAGGGCCAATTTAATTTTTTTTAAATGGGCACCTACAATTAGGGTCAATTTAAATTGAGCCCAAAACGAACATCACAACGTCCTCCAAATAAAACACGACTAATGGTATTTACTTTCCCCCATAATATCAAGCAATTTTTATTCAAGACATTTGTTTCTACAATGCTTAGTTTTGGAGATATTGTACAGTCTCAACTTAAATTGTCCATCCTGTAGTTCTATCGTACATACACTTCAAGGAAATACAAATTAATTATTATTTTTACTAAATTAAACATATAAACAGCAATATTAATTAAATAAAAATTAAAATAAGATGACTATCGCAATATTTTGCATGATATTGAACTTGGCTTATACAAGTAAGCTAGAGAGACAGTAAGAAACAAGTAGAGAATATTGTGACGTGTTGGTAGCACTGGAGATGCTAGTGTTGGCAACACGTCAGTGTAGGTTGGTAACACGGACAGGATGTGACGTGCCGAAAAGGGTGGGGTTAACTTGATAATCGCGGCGAGGCTAGTAGGTGCCTTCCTCTTTGTGTAAGGCAACTGGAGACGTAACACGTGTCAGAACATGGGCGGTCCACGTTGAAGCAATAAGGCAAAGTAATCTGCAAATTTTTGTGTATGTAGTGGCTATCCAAAGTTAAAAATGGTTTCTTTATTGGAACAGGTAACCTTACTCCATAATCCTTGTAATTTAAGTGCTATTAAGCATGTTTTAAGGAATATTTAGGCTCGTCCCCTGTCGGCCTCGTGTTCAATGTGAAAAATGTAAAGATCCCGGGTACCTTTCTGCTCTACCATCTAGAAATTCAAGTGATTTAATATGTGAGGTACGACAATTTGGTGTGAGACGCCGGGTAAGACGACAATTTGATGGGGGCGTAGCTCAGATGGTGATGATAATAAAGGTAGAGGTAGAGATTATTCAACGGATGGGGACACTTCGCTACTGCGACCAACTAGATCCATTGTGGCTACACCCCCCGGGAGGCAGGGATGAAGTGAAGGAGCCGCAGGTAGACAGGCCCACAGAGATGCACAGAAGTCCCTAATATTTCCAGTTTGAAACACCCGCCTGCACCAGCAGAGACGAAGAACCCCACGAAAGAGCGACGAAGCGACCATGCCATCTGCCCGACACTAGCCATACCTGGAACCCGAAGACACTTCCTGAAAGATGAAAGGGAGAATGGCACTCGGCCCACAGAGTTGTCGCCTGAAACATCCCGCTCGATGATGATGATGATGATGATGATGATGATGATGATGATGATGACATTCAGAAGCTTGTATGCCAGCGAAATTATCGGCTGTTTGCCACACGATCCTCTCCACCAGTTAGAAGGTGAGGCATGTTGAGCAGCAGCTCACAAAGTGACTAGAAAAAAAATCTGATGTGTTACACTCACATGACTTTCTCTACTCTTGTACAATCTATTTTTACAAACGCCTATTCTCCATATGCTTCAAATTAATCGAGATATCGAGATGTCAATCTTATTTGTAATTTTCTTGTAGATGCAAGGGGAATATGGTAGCTTTTAAGCGATAGTCAAATATTTTATCGCTGGTTGCTATGCGGCGCATTCCATTCTCTTTGCATGTCCAGGACATAAAAAAATGAATAACGAATTTGAGAAAAAGTATAAGTATTGGAAAATTTAAGGAAATAACAAGCAATATCTCGAAAACGGTTCACTCAACAAAAAAAATCTATATGATATAAGTTGTGTATTTTAACGCGATCTACATTTTTTGTGTAGTAAAATTTTGTCTATCTCTTATGGTTTACCAGTTATGCAAAAGTCGTTCATAATGAAGAATACTTTTGGAGACATTCCCAGAAATTTCGAGATATACATTTCATTTCTCATGACATTATCTTAAACATATGATATTTTCATCAAAATCGTTAGAGCCATTTTTGAGAAAATTAAAATTTTCGAAAAATGTTCCATGTAAAGGGTAGTCTGGGGTGGGGGTATTTTCTTGAAAATCTTCGTGTCGCATCTCTGGAAGATACTGAACGTAAATACCAAGTTTGGTGTTTATCCGACTGTTAGTGTTTGAGTTATGCTGTTCACAGACACACACACACACACAGACACACACACACACACACACGGATATGTTTCCAAAAATGCTTTTTTTGGATTCAGGAGGTCTCAAAACATGTATTTCCGGTGAAATCTCGGTATCGAATTTTTGGGTGGAATGCAATACTTCCCCTACTTACTATACGTAGTAGAGAAAGTAATTATCATTACTAGCCTTAAATTCGACTAAGTTAGCCATGATTATTCCACTGCTGTCATGCCTAGCGCGTTGCAAGTCGCCTCGTGGTTATGCACAACGTAGATCGTTACGGTACTGAAGGTTGCGTGTACTATATGGGTTATGCTAAGATTAATACAATATTAAAGTGCGCGTTTTGGTATTATACGGTATTTTTACTACTTTAGTAGTTCATATGTATTAATTATTTCACTGCAAATGGCGTGTACATCTGCTGCAGCGTTGTCTTCTTTGGTGATCATTTGCGAATTAGTGTCTTTCTTTTTCCCTCGTGACGATATATAGGTCCTCTGGGATGTGCTCTCCATGCTCTGAATATTCCGTATCTGTGATTGGGCCAGATTTGTTGGTTCATATTTTAGATAGATATGCATACGGCTTTAAGTTCCACTATTTTCACAATAAAGTATGCGATTTATGTGGGTATTACTTGCTTCGTTTAAACCTGCCGATAAATATGCTGGCTGTGGTAAATGTTGACATGGCTGCAATTAACTTTCTGTGAATGTAGAGCAAAACAAACCGGGCATTTATCTCGCCTACCGCGGCTAGTAAAGGAATGGCTATTAAAAAAAAATTCAAATTAGCAACGTTTAATGTTTTAACTAAAACCACTAGTTATATTTCTGAGAAAATAAAAGAAACCGAAAAAAATTGTCTGGGAGGGAAGAATTTTATGAAAATCCACTCGAACCCTAAGCACGTGTCTGATTTAAGTATGAAAGAATTTTTGTTTTTAAGTTTTTCGGTTTTCAGTGATATAAAGATTGTCCCATTAATAGGTTTTCTAAAAATGATTTCTTTCTTCCAGGGATCTCAAAGCGTGTACTTTCTGTGAAATTCCGACATCAAGTTATTGGATGAAATGATATTCCCTTTCTACCTTAGATATCTCAGCGGTAGAGAAATTAAAAATTGCTTCCTACTCAATATAGTTTGTTCGTTAAGGGATGGTGGTGATCCTGCAATAGTCTGTCTTATTGAAACCTCTAGAAGTTCATTGATTGAAGATCTGCGTGTTAGGTAAAATGCTCATATAAATACGTAGAAAAAATGTAAATTTTTCACTGATTACATTATTAGAACATTTACTTGATGAAGTAACGTGACCAAATGGCAGGTGATTAAAATATATTCGTGTGATTTTTCTCATACTAAAAGTTTAGTGTTTAAAGTTTAAATTCCTCACTGAAGTTGCAGGTGTATCCAGACCCGTTTAATGACACCGCATATCAACTCCTGAATTACGACTGCCATGGATTTTCTTGCGGAGTTAGTGCTGACAGAGACAGTCTTATTGCGCCAAGAAGACAGCAAAGTACATCTGTTATTTATTACCCAAACCAATAAAAAGCGAGACTTCTACCTCTTGTTTATTGCTATAAAATGAATGTAGAGCCTTCGGAACGTCTACCAAAGTGATTTAGTGAACCAGGAAGCACGTTTCTCACGCAACACAATTAAGAGGTAATGCACGATTCAGACAGCTTATACACAATTCAGGTGATATTATCACAAGGGCATTCAATGTGATCGAATTTTGCTTTCATTACAATTAGTCACGTCAAGCTAAGGATTTTTAGATTCGACATGCAACCAGGCTCGCTGTTTAGTCCTTGTTCAATTCATAGTACCCACTACAAGCATGTTGTGCACCGCATCATCATTATCATCATTTTTACATTAACCCTCATTACACCGTATTACCAGATTCGTCTCCTGGATATAAATTTAAGAGGCCCGTGCCCAGTTTTTGAGGGTAAAGTGGAGTTCCGTCCCTTCCTACCTCAAAAGGTGTATATAAGCACATACCTTTATTTAATTATTAATAAAATGAAATTTATTTAGTAATAAAATGCAGTTAAATTGTATTTTCCAGTTATATTTAAATATTCAATGTTTATTTAACAAAAAGGTGTAAATCATTCCATCTGAAACGTAAACCTATTTCATTCCACCCAACCAAACAGGAATAAACAATTAGGCTTCAATTTGTTAAAATGGAGTCTTATAAATTCCTGAAAATTAAAAATT
Source organism: Deroplatys truncata (assembly GCA_030765065.1). Taxonomy (NCBI): domain Eukaryota; kingdom Metazoa; phylum Arthropoda; class Insecta; order Mantodea; family Mantidae; genus Deroplatys; species Deroplatys truncata. The sequence goes on along the minus strand of CM060978.1, from coordinate 208,875,309 downwards.
CAAAATAAAACGACATAGAGATTCTGACGAAGGTTTCACACACTTAAACTGCACTAACAATTACATTTTAACCATACCTATAACCAAAATTAGAGTGAAACACAGTCTTATAATTTAAATGTGTTTTTAAAGTAAATGTACAATTTACGATATGACGAATAGATCTAATGATTACCTATATGTCTAAATGAAGTATGTTCATTTACTTTTAATTATCTCAATCGAAGTTCAGTTTGCAACACTGTATATTTCATGTTTGTAAGACTATAATTCCAAAGACAATATGTATAATACGTTACACAGTATTAAGTCTGCAAAATAGAAAAAGGGCAAATTTCATCACTACCCTTAGCATCCAAGCACGTAACTTCACGTTGAACCAAAGAATGCATGAACGGAATTCCACGTTGAACCAAAGAATTTCTGAGAGAAATTAGACCTAAAAACTGACAACGAGATGGAACTCCACGTTGAACCAAAGAATTTCTGAGAGAAACTCCACCTAAAAACTAAAAACGGGACGGAACTGCAAGTTGAACCAAAGAATTTCTGAGAGGAATTACACCTAAAAACTGACGACTAGATGGAACTCCGCGTTGAGCCAAAGAATTTCGGAGAGGAATTACACCTAAAAACTGACAACTAGATGGAACTCCGCGTTGAACCAAAGAATTTCTGAGAGGAGTTACACATAAAAACTGACAACGAGATGGAACGCCACGCTGAACCAAAGAATGTCTGAGAGGTATTACACATAAAAACTGACGAGATGGAACGCCACGCTGAACCAAAAATGTCTGAGAGCAATTACACATAAAAACTGACGAGATGGAATTCCGCTTTGAACCAAAGAATCTCTGAGAGGAATTACACATAAAAACTGACAACGAGATGGAACTCCACGCTGAACCAAAAAAGTCTGAGAGGAATTACACATAAAAACTGACAACAAGATGGAACTCCACGCTGAACCAAAGCATCTCTGAGAGGAATTAGACCTAGACATGGAACGCCACGCTGAACCAAAAAAATCTGATGTGTTACACTCACATGACTTTCTCTACTCTTGTACAAACTATTTTTACAAACGCTTACTCTCCATATGCTTCATGTTAATTGAGATATCGAAATGTCAATCTTATTGCTAATTTTGTTGTAGATGCAAGGGGAATATGGTAGGTTTTAAGCGATAGTCAAATATTTTAAGCGCTGGTTGCTATGTAGCGCATTCCATTCTCTTTGCATGTCCAGGACATAAAAAATCTGATGTGTTACACTCACATGACTTTCTCTACTCTTGTACAAACTATTTTTACAAACGCTTATTCTCCATCTACTTCAGGTTAATCGAGACAAACATTTGCAGAGTCTATCTTATTGCTAATTTTCTTGTAGATGTAAGGGGATAATATATTTACAAGGGCAATTTGGAAATACAGTAGCCTTTAAGCACATACATATCTCTTAATAGCTGGTTGCTAGGTGCAGCACCATTCCCTTTCCCACAGCTTAATACTCTTTGCATATCCAAGACAAAAAAATGAATAACGAATTCCCATTTGAGAAAATAAGTATTGAAAAACTTAAGGGAATAACAAGCAATATCTCGAAAATGGTTCACTCAACAAAAAAATGTATATGACATAAATTATGTATTTTAACGCGATCTACATATTTTGTGTAGCAAAATTTTGTCTATCTCTTATGGTTTACCAGTTATGCAAAAATCGTTCACAATGAAGAATACTTTTGGAGACATTCCCAGAAAATTCAAGATATACATTTTATTTGTCATAAAAATATCTTAAACGTATGATATTTTAATCAAAACCGTTAGAGCTATTTTTGAGAAAATTAAAATTTTCGAAAAATCTTCCATGTAAAGGGTAATCTGGGGTGGGAGGATTTTCTTGAAAACCTTCGTGTTGCATCCTTAGAAGATACTGAACCTAAATACCAAGTTTGGTGTTTATCCGACTGTTCGTTTCTGAGTTATGTTTTCACACACACACACACACACACACACACACACACACACACACACACACACAGGCACACACACGGACATGTTTCCAAAAATGCTTCTTTTGGATTCAGGGGGTCTCTAAACATATATTTCCGGTGAAATATCGGTATGAATTTTTGGGTGGAATACAATACTTTCCCTACTTACTATACGTAGCAGAGAAAGTAAAAAGTCTGAGAGGAATTGACCTAGAAACTGACAGCGAGAGGTAATGCCACGTTGAACCAAAAAATGTCTGAGAGTAATTACACATAAAAACTGACTAGATGGAACTCCACGCTGAACCAAAGAATTCCTGAGTGGAATTACACCTAAGAACCGACGACAGATGGAACTCCACGTTAAACCAAAGAATCACTGAGCGGAACTTCAGCTAAAAACTGATAACGGGATGAAACTCCACTTTAAACCATAGAATCACTAGGCGGAACTCCACCTAACTGATAACGGATGGACCTCGCGTTGAACCAAAGAATTACTGAGCGGAACTCCACCTAATAACTGACAAAAGGATGCAACTCGTATAGCCCCTTTGTGGCAGCTCCGACTTAGAAACCATCAATTTGAAGAGTCTTGCTAATACTTCTTGTTGTTGATAAACAAGAAGAACCTCTGGAAACCAACAATCCTACACTGTTTTGTATTTGCACTATCCTGTCCCTCTTGTGTCTTTCATTCTTTGAAGTCTTATATATTAAGGTTTTCTTGCCATCATTTTCGTGATGGTCTATAATAGTTTAACCTACTATCTACCTGAGGAACTTCATCTCAACAGTTGAATATCCTTTGATATTCAATGTCTAGTTTTGGTAACTATTATATATGTAACATGTAAACAATATCTGTTTTATAAACATTTTATGCTTTGGTATCGTCTTTATTGCTGCATTGTCTAAATATATTTGAACACAATATATTTCTTTCATTCTTGTAGCACCAGAGTCAAAGTAATTTAAATTACTGCTTGTTTGATTATTTCACTCTACAACTAAATCAAATGTTATATTATCATTTACTAAAAACACTGGGGACATTATTTCTTTTTTATAGACATCTTTAGGTTAAATGATTTTCACATTAGCCGATTGGCTGCAATTAGCAGTTTTCTGAATCACTAAAAATCATCTGATCTATTAGCAGCATTGTTGTTAGTTCCAAAACAAATTAATAAAACAATCCTGACCCACCTGCATGATTTGGGAATAACATGTCTGCCTCACATTCAAGAGGCCCCGATTTCGAATCTCGGTTAGGGTAAATCTATAGATTAGCAGGATAAGGTAACTCTTAAGTTCTGTAGATTCAAGGCTCATTTGAGCATCACTTCGCCAATTGCACTCATCCTCTGCGTAACTTACCCAGTTAAAATACTTAAATTTAAACAAAAGCAATAAACCTGACATTGTTTAAAGGATCCATCAACAAAAAGTTCTGCAAACGAGAGCTGGAAACAAAAGAAACTATAAATTTACATGTATGCCTTTAACATCCAAAGTTATCTCAGCGATATTTTTTACCTTTAAAGCAACGTTAACTCACACAACTTTGATTGTGGTCGTCGAGTATTACTTTCTTTTTAAACTGGAATATACATTTACACTTCCATTCATACTTACAGACAATAGGAACGATAGGGAATAATGTTAATCAAACAGAAATTTCACTTTCCAGCTTGAAATAGAACCCAGGGTCTCTGGATTTAGAAGCCAACATGCTATTATTCAGCAAAGGCAAGCTGAAAGAATATCTGATGACAGCATCGGGTTGTAAATCAAACTGTTTACTGTGATAAGTAATTGCAGAATGCACTATACATATTAATATGCACCCCCTTTCCCAAAAGAGTTGCAGCTTACAAAACCAATATCTTTAGTAGTTTCCTAACTCCTAGACTAGAGCCGATATACTAGGCAGTGAACGTATGCTCTACCCCTTATTTTCTCTCTCAAACGTTCTAGCAAACATTGCAACAATGCCGGCTACGTTTATATTGAAGGTAAGCAACAGAACGTTCACCAGCTTTTCACGAATAACGCACGAAACTTTACACTGACATAGCAGAGCGCCACTAGTGGACTTCAAACTCACCGCTCTATCCGTCTCTGTTGACTAAACAATGAAGGGGTTGGTTTGGTAGGAAGGGTATTTTCAACTCTTGAATGACTGCCCTTTCGTTAATCGATGTGTCCCCAAAACCAATTACTTCTTGGATAAAGCGTTGATACTCTTTTCGCAGATAGACTATTCGACATGATTACAAGGCGGTCACTACTTCTTGGTGGGTAACTGGGAGGGGGGGAGGCAACTACTTCCTTCACTCATTCATGCACCAAAATGAGCCGTCAGCTAGCTATGAAAATGCACAATATTCAACAGGACAGTCGTGCAGTGGCAGGCGTTCCGTGAGGTTGTCTGTCCGCTGTGTGTTAGTGTAACCGGCCGGCACTGGTGCGAGTTATTTGTTTGCTGTTGTGTACCGTTTTCAGTGTCTCCGAGTACACGCTTGTTTAATTGGGTATACTTTCTTTCTTGTTTCTAAGTTCTAAACGGTAACCATGGCGGTTTATAAGCGTGTGAATACTCTCAAAATTCAGTTTACGACGACGGCGATTAAACCCACTGCACTAGAAATCCACCAGTGGCTAGTGAACTTCATGGGGCTTCAAGCTGATCAGGTCGACACGCTCCAGCTTCACACCAGGGAACGAGCTATCTATGTGAAATTGTTATCGGCGGTATTGTATGATAATCTTCTCTCGCGGTATAAAGAGGAACAAAATTTTACATACGCCTCCGGCGACATAACAAAAGTGAATATTACACCGGGTGATCAGCAAACAGTAAATGTTCGGGTGTTTAACCTGCCTTCTGAGGTGCCCTTTACGGTACTGTCACAGGAACTAAGTAAATATGGTACAGTGTATGATATCCGTAGGGAAAGATGGGGCTCGCAGTATCTTCTTTCGTCTAACAACGGAGTGCATGCTGTAAAAATGGGGCTCAAACGTCATATACCGGCTAGTTTAGTTATCGATTCGTATTTGATTGCCATCAGTTACATCGGCCAACCACAGGCTTGTCATTTGTGTCATGACACTACCCACTTAAAAGCAGCTTGTCCTCTACGTGCCACGCGGCTACCTATAACTCCAAGGAATCGACCGGTAACCTTCAGTGAGGCGGCGAGTGCTGCCACCTCTTCTGATGCAGTCGCCCAGAAGCAGGCTTCCATTATGTCACAAACGTCTGTGGTAGAACCTTTGTCGGTGAACCTTCCAGCGCGCTCTTCCGATTCAGGAAGTGGTGGTCTCTGCTGGGGCGGAGACACCGCTGTTGACTGCAGCAACCGAACATGCAATTGTGGACGGATCTATTACGCCCTTTGTTGATCGGAAGGCGGCATTCGAAATGCCCGAGGTACCCTCTTTTTCGCAAAATTCTCAGGATGGGGACATGGAGATCGTTTGTGATGAAGAAGTAGAGATATCGGCAAGTGAGGTAGCACTTTTAAGGCAAAAGCCTTCTGCTTCTTTGTCTAGTCGAGATCCTCGGATACGGAGCCAGCATAGGCGGATGGATGTAGAAAGTGCCATGACACGACAGCACTCCCAAGATGTGCAACCGTTGTCCGGTAACTCTCCGGCTCGTTCCACAACGAAAGAGGCGGACTCAGGCAAGCGGCCGGCAGTAGATGACAGCGATGATTTTGAGGATCACCAACGTTCCCCTAAACGTACAAAGGATGACCCGCACCCGGATAGTGATGATTGAGATTGTGTTGTTTCTGGAGTGCTCCCTGGTTGTTCTCCGCTTGCAACCATTGAATATACGATCCTTGCCCTTTAAATGCTGGTAGGTCTTCAAATATGGGCTTCGCTCAACGTTAACGGCCTGCGACAGGTTATTAAACAACAACTTTTAAGGGACTTTTTGATCAGTAATGACATAGACATTTGTTTTTTACAGGAGGTGAATCTTTGTAATCTGGATTTTTTGTATGGCTTCGATTACGAGACCAATCTTGGCCCCGAGGGTTCCGGTACGGCAATTGTTTACAGACAAGGCTTACGATTACACAGTTTTGGATACCATCCTTCTGGTAGGGTTCTTTCGGCAGTGTATGATGACGTGACTTTCGTGAATATCTACGCACCGGCTGGTAGTAATAAACGCAAACAACGAGAGGAGTTTTTTCGGCAAGACCTCCTGACCCATATCCCATCGGGTGCTACCTTTGTACTTGTCGGTGATTTTAATTGTACGTTGGCGGCCAAAGATCAACGCGGAGCCTTTAATGGGTGTGTTACTTTGCAGCAGCTGGTGGAGCAAATGCGGTTAAAGGATACCTGGGAGCATACGCATGGTTCCACAGTACAATTTACTTTCGTGAGAGGCCTATCAGCATCGCGGCTGGACCGAATGTATGTGCCGGCTGAACTCTTATCACGTCTTCATCGTACAGAGATAGTGCCTGTCGCATTCAGTGATCATAATGCACTCATACATGCCTTTGAAGGTAGGGCAGCGATCTACACTAGAGGTAGAGGTTATTGGAAATTAAACTGCTCGTTGCTTATGGATGAGGAGGTGCTAAGGGATTTCCAGGATCTTTGGTCGCGGTTGCGGGTATCCTTTCTGCTAGCACAGAATAAAGCCTTCTGGTGGGTGTGTAAAGCCAAGCCTGCGCTTCGGTATTTCTTTCGGGCTGCAGCCTGTCGTCGAGCTCTGGCTAGGAGGAAAACCATGGACTATTACCTTCAAGTCCTTCAGGAACTACACATACACCAACAGCAAGGTGATGATGTTCAGTCTCTTATGAGAGGCATCAAGGAACACATTAAGGCCCGAAAATCTAACGAGTTACAGGGGTGTTTGTCCAAAGTACACTCGGCGGAAGTGGTGTTTGGGGAAAAGGCGAGTTTTTACCATCTGGCGAAGGAACGTAAACATGGTCGCCAGAAGCTCGTCACTCATTTGGAGGTTGATGGACAGAAAATTTCCACTACAGCCGGAATTCTTCGTGAAGTGCACTCCTTTTACGTCCAACGCTTCTCCGTCCCAGCGTAATGCTCCAGTGATCTGGACGAGTATATGTCTGGGGTTGCTCCGGTTGTCCCGGAGGAGCTGCGGCAGGATACGACACCTGTTTCAGCAGCAGAGTTCATGGAAGTGATCCAGTCGTCAAAGTTGCATGCGTCTCCAGGACCTGATGGTCTACCATATGAATTTTACAAGCACTGTTGGCGCTATATTCGGGAAGAATTACTTCAAGTTTTCCAGGTAATGTGGACCTCAGAGCGATTGCCGCCTACTTTTGCAGATGGGATAGTGGTCCAGCTTCCGAAGTGTGCGCAGCCGAAGACTCCACAGGATTATCGGCCGATCACGTTATTGAACTGTGACTACAAGTTGTTTGTTAAAATCATTAGTGTTCGTATGCAGAAGATTCTACCCTATATGCTTAGCGAGATGCAGGCTGCCGTACATAAGGGGACGGCAATTCATCATACGCTGGCGGCATTGAGAGGTGGTATATTGCACTGTGCACAGGAACAACAGTCAGCTGCAGTCATTAATTTAGACCTGGAGAAGGCCTTTGACAACGTCGTTCACGGGGCACTATGGAAACGTTTGGTTGCCTTGAAAGTGCCCGATAAGCTCCGTAATCTTATCCGAGCCTTATATGATGTTGCTTCGTCTAAGATTCTCTGCAATGGGTATCTCACAGCTGCTATACCCGTTAAACGTTCCGTCCGACAAGGTTGTCCCATGTCTAGGATACTATTTGCCTTGTATGTCGATCCTTTACTTCGACGTCTTCAATCTACTCTTACCGGAATCGATGTGTATGGTCAGAGACTGGTGGTACGAGCCTACGCTGACGATATTACCGTAATTGTTACCACACCCCGCGATAGTATGCGCCTAAAAGATTGTTTACAGCAATATGAGGAGAGTACCGGAATGACATTTAATATGAGGAAGTCCGAGATATTGCCCATTGGGTTACAACCTCCGGATACATCAGTTTTGGGCATACCTGTTGTGCAGCGTACGAAAGTTCTGGGGATCTACTTTAGTACTGACGCAGAGGATATGCGGGAATACAACTGGACGTCTCGTATTAATATCTTACGTGGTGTGATGTATCAGCAGAAAACCAGGATGCTGAATTTGGTACAACGTATATGGTTTTGTAATAGCTTTGCGCTCAGCAGAATTTGGTTCCTTGCATCTGTTCTTCCGCCCTCAAAACGCCATTGCCAGAGAATAGAACAGATATTAGGTTATTTTATCTGGACAGGAAAGCTTTATCGCATTGCGCGTACGCAACTCCGTCTCCCTAAAGGTCAAGGTGGCTGGGGATTATTAGAGGTGGTTCGTCAGTCTCAGGCCTTGATGATTCGAATGCTCTTGCTTGCCATGAATAACAAGGGTGACCCCGTGGATATTGCGCTACAACGACAATACTCATCCTTTTTGAATCGGGGCGAGCGTGACAAGGTGCCCCAAATGTTACGTGAAGTTTATCAGGTCTTGGAGAAGTTACCACCGGAGAAAGTGGGGAATGGTGACTTTAGTACTGTGAAGAAGATTTACACCTTTCTTGTTCAAGCTGCTCCCATTATCCCTCATGTCCAGCTGAAATACCCACAACTGCCCTGGAGGCGCATTTGGAGATGTTTTAGCCTTCCACAGATTAACTTCGATTGGATGGCAGTAACGTATGCGGTGGTAAACGAAATCCTTCCAACGGCGGACAAACTCTATCGCCACCGGATGGCTATTTCCCACAACTGCCCACTTTGTAATGCCGCAGATTCCCTTCCTCATCGACTGATGGAATGTTCCGGTAAAACCGTGGTCTGGACTTGGGTTTTAGGATATTGTCGTACTTGGATACCTACCGGATGGATTCCTCAACCCTCTGATATTTTGCATTTGAACCTTCCTAAAGTAAGCCCCCCATTGTATAATTCCCTACTCTGGCTGATTATGGGCACCTTTACTTGGCTACAAACGTTGGACGATCCAGCTGATTGTGTACTGCCTCATCTACGACAATTTTTACGTGCTGAGAGATGGCAGATGATTCGGCAACACAGAACAGGGCCATTCCAGCCTTGGATATTCAGATTTAAGCTCCACTAGCACATAATACCCTTTTCCCTTTTTGTTAGGATCTGTTCTTCCTTGCTTAAAAAAAATAATAAAAAAAATGGTTTAACGGTTGAAAGGACATTATCAATGACTTAGGTTCCCAAAGAAAATAATATATCATTGTGCTTTGTTGAAATTTAGGCAAACATCTATGGCCTTCAACCACGTACAGTCCTTGTTAAAAGTGCATTCGTTTCATTACTTAATTGATTTAAATGATAGTGTGTAAAATAAAAAAATAAAAAAATTAAAAAAAAACAGGATACTTACGGATCTGAAGACTGAGACAGAAGACTGCAGAAGACGCCATGTGTCCTCAGCAAGATTAGGTGGCAGCAGTGGGACAGCTGCCCCTGCTAGTACCGTCCCCCGCACAACATGTTCCCCTGAAACAATGTAAGGTATTGAGTTAGCTGGCAACAGGATAGGAATTTTTATTAATGGTTGATAGCGCATCGTTGCACTGTGTGAAATATGTACTTAACTGCTGCTAGCCTTCTAGAACAGGCAACACAAATCTTTGAAAGTTGCATCATACTTGAAATATTCAACTTTCCGACTTACTGCCTATACATGCTTAATTTGAAAGAAAAAATATCAAACAATAAGATTTGTTTCCATTCCTATAGTCTCCCGTGGTGAAACAAAATTTTCAAACCATCCTTATCGGGAAGAACGCTCACATGAGTGTGTGTTGTTTACATTTTAATTGCAGTTGCATGACTTTCTCTAATCTTCTACATAGCATTCTTATTCTTCTGTCCACTTCTTGTTAACCGAGATAAATTTAATTACGTATTTACGCATTCATCGTACGTATAAGAGGGATAAAGTAATAGTCAAGTTTTTAAAAGTGGGTCGCATGTGATGGCTTTAAAATTGAATGTTCTTTTCGTGACCACGAGAAAAAGCGAATAGTCACTTTCCATTGAGAAAAGTATAGGTATTTGAAAATTCAAACCAATAAAAGGAGTATCTCCGAAATGGTAAATGCCACAATGCATTTGACACAAATTGTGTGCTTTACCGAAATCTAATGTTTTTGTGTAGTGCGATCTAGTCTCTCTTACGATTTACCAGTTATACAAAAGTCATTTAGAATGAAGAGGGCTTCATGTGATATTCCCAGAAATTCAAGATATACAAACAAAATCGTTACAGCCATTTTTGTGAAAATAAAAAAAAATCTGAGTAAAGGGTAGTTTAGAGTAGGGGGGGGGGGTTCTTGGAAGATTCCGAACTTAAATAGCAAGTTTGGTACTTAACAGACTTTTCGTTTTTGAATTATGCTCTTCATACACATACACACAGGGAAATTTATCTAAATTGCTTTTTCTTTTTTATTCAGGGAACCTCAAAACGGTGTTTCCGATGAAATAGCGGTAGAATTAAGTAAAAAACAATTCTGAGACTGTTTTACTTTGCGCATAACGAAAGGCTAATTGTTTCTCTTTTCAGCAGAATAACAATGCACGGTAAAGTATGCGCTCTTTCAAAAGTCACGTCAACAGTTAAAGCATTATAAGTCTAGTAATATTCTATACGGACAAACAAACAAACTGTGTTGGGCAAGTAATGGGGTTTAGTTTTTCACATTGCTGTTGCATTTAGCATGTACTTGCCACTTTAATTACTTCGTAAGTAATATAAAAGGAATTCTTAAGGTGTAAATAGAATTTTGCCATTAATATCAGAATAAATCAAAATAAATATATCTCACTGTTTTAGAATATTTACGGTATTTAGCATTTTAAAAGAATGCTTGCATTCCAAAATATGTAACAGCAGTCTTCAAATTGTTAGTGCCAACCATTTCATTAGCAGACACTACTGACCTTCACAATTTATGGATATTAATCATCCAGTTTTAGGTTGTTTAGGTTTCATAAAAAGAATGACTTTTGGGGCTCATTCAACAACCAATAACTGCTATTTCCTCCTGCATGAAACCGGAAAATTTTCAAGAGCCTGGATAAAAACATTACTATGCCTAGTGCCACAGGAATACTGGTACACTATGGATAATATTAATACCGACATAGTAAATAATTTGTGAAGGCTAAATCCCACAATTTTCCCTACAAAGTGATGCCTTTATTTCTTTCCTGCCCCAAATGCAACAAAATGTATAAAGCCTAAGCTATGAAATGGCTTCTGGAAGAGCCACATGCTCCTATGCTCTTATGGTGATACAGACCATACTTCACTCCACCCATGTTAGCCAACTCGTCATTTTCTTTTCGTCCTTAGTATCGAAGTCCATTTCGTCAACAAACCCTGCTGCAATTCTAGTAGTTCTCCGAGATTATAAGCCTATTTGTGCCATAAAAATCACCCTATCACAAAATAATCTGGAGCTCTTGTTATGGTATGACTACACATAATATTCTAGTACATCTACAACCTAAGAATACCAAATCGTCGTTAAATTTCTCATACCATATTTCTATAAACCTAATGGATCTGCATGTAATAGCAAAGAAGCAAATCTTTTATGTAGCATTGCAATTGAACAGAATGAACCTCACCGGCAAGTTGGCTATTGAGTCGTATAACGAGATTCAGTAGAAATATAAACAAGAAGCATAGCAGGGAAGTGGGAGAACAGCATTGCCGAGATGTATTAGAAAGAAATAGAAAAGTACGTGCTATGATGTAGTATAATATGGTAGCATGCTAACCCCTCAAAGTTCAGCTTGTAGATGAAGGGAAAGGAGGATGGTAGAACCTTACTGACTAGAGCAATAGCGAAAGGGAGGTTGCCATTTAAACAACAAAGAAACATGCCCCTCCAGTGACTGTCACAGGCTACATCTTGTTTAAAATAACCTGTAAACACGGTGTAAGCAATGGGTCAGGACAATTTTATGTTTTCATATCTGTAGTGCAATTGCTCCGTCTCTTTTTGTATGCACTTCCAGGTTTAAGCTGTTTGGAAGAAACTGCGTTGTCAGGTATGGATAAAGGGTTGTTATCAAGCAATTTTATCTATGTGAAAACAATCAGAAATTATCTTCCGAGTAATATACGGCCATGTGCTGTACCTTCAAGTATTTAGAAACTGTTGCATAGTCAGCGTAGTATTAACTGTGGAAGTTTAAAATTAATGCCCCAATTCTTGGAACCTAATTCGGGGAATATTTTTATTCAGAGAAAGCTCAAAAAATGGAAATCACAGGCTTCCTTCAAGTGAGCAGGAGGCTCTTCCGTTACCTTAGTGTCAATTCGCTACAGGTTAATAGCTGTTAACAAAACGTGGGGAATGAATGAAATTAGAACACAATTAAATGAATAAGATCGTCTTGGATGCGAATATAAAAGACTTCGTCATGAACTCAGGATATAAGGAGATCCTGAAGTGGCTCTCCAAATATTGGGACGTACCAAACTTGCGTTTCACAGAAAACACTCGAATCTAGCATCTGCCCTGGGTTGGGACATGATACAAAACATGGCCGACAACCAATCTGAAGATACAAGCTAGTTATTTTAACAAATTGGTCTATCCATACTACATACCCTGTTACCACTACCGGGCACCCTTTTTTACAACCCACATACGCTTTCGTGTTAACATAAGCTCTGTTGTTATCAAGACCCATTTCTCCTTGGTTTCCTATCGCGAAAGTTTGGTGACCACCCTGATATGCCTTAACACATTCTTAACCAGAAGTTTCTCTTTCTTTACCCGGTGGGAGCGCCATGTTTGGTGGCACGCAGATTGGGCTACAATTAATACTATTCCACATTAACACGCGATGATAATCACGCGAGGCACGCCGAGGTACCGCTTGTCGAAATGTGCCACAGCATTAGTTGACCTCAACCTACTTACCGAAATGTTATCTTGTATTATAAATAATTATTTTCGTAGGATTTAAGGCAGTCATGAAGGAGAACCAAACCACAGATCTTGAGCACCCTTGTATCACACCACAGAGAGTAAATGTAAAATTCTTAGCAGGCAGGAATCAGCAACATAACCAAAATTGCTTACGTAGCCAACTTCCCCACCAAGGAAGATGATAGTTTAAATGTCCCTTTTGGGTGATAGGACTTGCAGGTCTCATCCATGAGGAAAAAGAAAGCAACATGTACAAAGAATGGAAGTAACGAGTTTATCTAAGCAGCATACAATAAAATTATGTACAAACCAAAATGAACAAATTCGGTAGAACGGTTAAAAACAGCTAAAGCACGGGTGAAATAAGTAATATCTAATCCTTGAATTCGTTTGCTTTTATTAAACCTGAGTGAGTCCCTCCAGTGAGATCTCACATTGTGGTAGGCTCAGTACCACACGATCATCTCGAAAAACTCTAGCTCTGCTAGTTTGCTGAGCATTTGAGGCCAGAGAAGCCATAGAATGCGAAAGAGAAAGCGAATATTGCCACACAACGAGTGGATACGAATCATCAGCTATGCTGGTAGGAAATCCCGATAAAAAATCTGATGTGTTACACTCACATGACTTTCTCTACTCTTGTACAAACTATTTTTACAAACGCTTATTCTCCATCTACTTCATGTTAATCGAGATAAACGTTTGCAGACTCTATCTCATTGCTAATTTTCTTGTATATGTAAGGGGAATATATATTTACAACGGCAATATAGAAATACAGTAGCCTTTAAGCACATACATATCTCTTAATAGCTGGTTGCTAGGTGCAGCACCATTCCCTTTCCCACAGATTAATACTCTTTGCATATCCAAGGCAAAAAATGAATAACGAATTCCCATTTGAGAAAATAAGTATTCGAAAATTTAAGGGAATAACAAGTAATATCTCGAAAATGGTTCACTCAAAAAAAAACTGTACATGACATAAATTGTGTATTTTAACCCGATCTACATTTTTTGTGCAGTAAAATTTTGTCCATCTCTTATTGTTTACCAGTTATGCAAAAGTCGTTCGCAATGAAGAATACTTTTGGAGACATTCCCAGGAAATTCAAGATATACATTTTATTTGTCATAAAAATATCTTAAACATATGATATTTTAATCAAAATCGTTAGAGCCATTTTTGAGAAAAATAAACTTTTCGAAAAATCTTCCATGTAAAGGGTAATCTGGGGTGGGGGGATTTTCTTGAAGACCTTCGTGTCGCAACCTTGGAAGATACTGAACCTAAATACCAAGTTTGGTGTTTATCCGACTGTTCGTTTCTGAGTTATGCTGTTCACAGACAGATACACACACACAGACACACAGATAGACACACAGACACACACACAGACATGTTTCCAAAAATGCTTTTTTTGGATTCAGGAGGTCTTGAAACATGTATTTCCGGTGAAATCTCGGTATCGAATTTTTGGGTGGAGTACAATGCTTCCCCTACTTACTATACGAAGAGAAGAAAGTAAAAAAAACCGTGGTCCTTCAGGTTGAAGGTTATTTTCCACCAGTGTAAAACGGAACTCAAAACGAAATTCCAAAATTACTGTACTACTACTCTGATGACAAATGCAGTATATTGCGTATACATGGAACGATAAAATGAATCATAAACAGAAAAGTCCAACAAAGTCACATTGTCTATGACCATTGAGAAAAATAATCTTAGTTCTTAATTATAAAATATCCGTTGATTGATTTCTAATGTTTAGAAATTTTCTCTCTTTATACAATTATTATTTAACATGCCCTGCTAATGAAAAGTTTGACTAGATTCCTTGAAATGGGGGAAGTCAGAACCTTCCTGAATGACAATGACCGCTTTGGCAGATAGGTTATTGACGGACGTTAGCTAATTAACTAGGTGGTGTATTTCAGAAAAATTAGTAATATAAGTCTCTCACTTCAAGGAAAAGCAATAACAATGTTTAAAGCCAGCGCATGGTTTCAAAAATAAAATCAAATTTTGGTCAAAATCAGTGATGAATGGCAATCTTGACAGCTTTCCAATGGTGAAAAAAAAACTTATAGAATTACTAGATTCAGACCTACCTGTGGATTTCTTAAATGAGCTTCAAGTTCATCTACTAAGTTTGCTTGATACTTTCAACAGTTATTTTCCAAAAGAACTTCATGAAAAAAATACGAAAGAAAACTTCTGAGTTGTAAAGCCATTTACTACTGTCAGAAAAGCCAGCCTCTCCGACAGGGCAGCAATACAAATGTTTGATTGATTTGACATCAGATTATTATATGATAAAAGATAATTTTCAAATAAGAATTCTGATGTTAGCTAAAGGAGGAAATTAAAGTTGTGTCTGATAAAGCTAAAACCACCCTTTTTCCCTTTGCTACCACTTATTTGTGTAAATCAGGATTCTCCGCTTATGCAAGCACTAAAACAAATTAGATCTCGTTTCAACTTTTGCTCCAACTGTCCCAAATTCAACCAGATATAACTAAGTTCTGTAATCAAATAGATCTCATCCTTCTTACGGTCTCATTCTTTATAATTATTTTTACGTCCTGGATTTTAAAAATTAAAAGTGGTACTTATGTGCGAGGTCTATGAGGATATAGTATTATAGATTTACAATACCTGTATTTCGCTCGTTTTAAAATATGTTGCCTTAATATGTTTTTGTTAAGTAATAGTGTGTTTTTGTTCACTTTCCGCCCATGCTATCATGCATAGGAAGCTGAAATTTCTTCACTCGTGCGTTTTGTATTTTTACCACCGCAGATGTTAATAAATTGTATTTAATCCTCCCAACGATTTATATGCATATGTATTGTTTCAGAAATGCATATAATAATATTTGATACATGAATTTTACCATTTAAATACTACCGTTCTTATTTCCCTTGATTTTCTAACACTCACGATTTAATTCATGCAGTATTTAAATACAATTTTCCGGCGCAAGCAGCCATCTCACCTTCATTGTTCACTGGCTTGGTTAACACCACCAGGCGTGGCTAATCGATCACCAGTTCGTAGAGGCTAGCGCAATCGTCCTTGATACTAGTCTTATAACTGGTTTATGATGATTATGAATAATTTTAGTAAATGAAGATGTCATGCCAATGCAAAGATGCAATTACTGTGCTGGTGCAGTGCTCCGCATTTATATTCAAATACAGTGGAATGTTCTGAGGAATACACGTTGTGCGCCACAAGGTGCCCACCGAAAAACAAAAGAATCTCGTGTATCATCTTCGCTGTGCTTGTGGTTGTTTTTCACTCGCGCTATTAATTGCACAGGATGGTTTCCTTCCACTTAGTGGCAAAAATCCTGCTGCTACAGTTCCATTTATCTTGTGTAAGAACCGTTATTAGGTAAAATGTGTTGGATCGGAAACATCTGCCGAGAGAAAGAGAATAATGTACTGGCCAATCCAGCTCCATACATCAATCACGCAAACTTTCTGACGATGCTAACAAAAACTACATAAGTGTTTTGTCAGTATCTGCAGGATTTATCTCAGCGGAGAAAGATGCAATAATTCACCAGGAGTCGTCTCGGCGTTTTATCTGCGGCGGAGAAACTGTCTGCTGCTAAAGCCAAAGGCTGAAATATGCCGGGCCCAGCTGAGTTCAAGTCAAAGGTTTTTGGTTTCCGTGCACCAATGCGCTACCTCGCAAAATATTGCAGTGTTGCATGTGATGTAAAACTCTATATTTAGAACCTTCCTCTGATCTGATAAAAGTGTATATAGTATAAAATTAGCAGGAATTATCAAATGCAGTTATTAATATAATGAAAAGCTACTGTAATAATTCCAAGAAATACAAAGCTAAGTCCTCTCTGCTTCTGTCATGCTTTTCGCAAACGACAAAGAAAAACTAAGTACACTGGGGAAAAAATGTGACTAGCGCATGAATATTGGAATAATGCCTTAAAAGTGTGAGCTCCAGTAACCTTTTCTTTTCAGTATAAAATACTAGTTTTCACTTCCTGATTAAAGACCATTAGTAAAAATAAAATGTTTTCTTGATCTATTATTATTTTGTAAAACAGGAAAGGTGAGTCCACACTGTTCAACATATCAACATTTAACATTCAACAATTAACAAAATATTTCATTAAGCTGTTAAATATCTTCAACATGTTATAACTTGAACCTTTAACATTCCATCCACACCAGTTAACATGTTGGGACAACAAAATCTCTCAACTAAAAGCAAAATGGACTCCAGTGATGAGGGTTTGACCATTGCTATTTGTATCTGTGCTTGATATGTGATAAAAATAAAAGTAGAAGGTGATGAGGCTCTTGTTAATCGGCACAGGAGTGAAAATATTTTTAATGAGTTTAAAATTCGGAGCAGGTTTGACTTCAACAGTCAAAGTGACTTCAACTTAGCTTTGAGCAAGGTTTCTAACCTATAATCCATAAAAAGGACACATATTTGAGAGCAGCCATTCCAGCTGTCAGACTCTGAAATTCTCTAACAAATGAAGCTATTTTTCCTGTTGATATTGCCTCTGGAACAACAATCAATTGCACACATCTTTGTATAAGTATCCATCCTCTTTATTACAATGTTCCATAATGACAGCCTTAACAAAGACTTTATTAATGAAAGTGCCTTTTCTTTCCTTCATTCCATAACTTCACATGAAGCAAACCAAATCAAGGATACAACCACAGAACGAGTCAACACGGAACCACCGAACACAATAGCGTGAAGGAATCAGAAGTACGCCGTTGCCATGGTTACAGTCTGGAAACTTCTGAAGTTCACCCAATCACATACACAAAGTGAAAATTGACTTAACAAGTTTTCCATTAAAAGCGGAAAACATCCAACATGTTAAAAGTGTCAAGTACAACTCTTTTGGTTAACATGTTAAATCAATTCTGCCATCGAAATTTGGCCAACATGCAAACTGATAACATGTTGCACTTGACAAGTTTTGTTAAATGTTAACCAGCGTGGACAGGGCCTAAAACACACAATTTGTTTCCAATAACTTTTTTGTGGCATTACCATTTACAAGTTATCCATCATTACTGGTTTGAATGTTTCGATACTTCATTTTTTAAAAAGCTGTCGCTAATCAGTTTTCTCACAATGCAATGGAAAGAACATGGAATTTTAAGCCCAGCATACAGCGACTCGCTTTTAACACCTGATCAATTCGTTTTGCACTATCCAGCCTTGAACAAAGTTTGTAAATTCATACGAGCGATATACTGCTGACTTTGGATTTGTATAAGCATACAAAACCATAGCATGGTATATATAAGTATATATATTTATATATACTTAAGTTACGAACTAAAAACTCTAATATGTTTTATACTGCTTAATTCTTTTAGCATAGACGTATCATAAAATTTAACAGGATTAAACAGGGTGCCGTTTTTAGGGTTGAGTTCAACTGCAACAGGCTTTCCTATCATACTCTCAGATACAATATCCATATCAAATAACGACGTAAAAGATAACACAGTATAAAACAAAATGAGAAATAACTAGACTATGAAGTCTTTTCAGAAAGCAAATAAAAAGCAAAGGGAGTGGAAGTAACCACATAAAGAGAAAAGGAGAACTAAAGGATAGTTTCATTATAAAGATGAAACTACCGGAAATATACGCTAAAAGATACCTGAAGATGAGGTAAAATAGAAATAAACAGGAGAAACTCATTGCAAAATAAATAGAGTCCGTTGCCACAAATTGTTAATATAAAGAGAGCAAAAGTACGGAGTAAGAACATGCACAAGCACAAAAAGAAACAACGACAGGAAAAGAGAGAAATCATACGAATGAGACAATGAGCAATGACGTAAAATAAAGTAGTTACGATAGAAACTCAAAGAATAGCGCAATAGAGAAAAGACTGGAATGAACAGTCAAGATGAAACGAGATAAAGAAAGATCACGGAGGGAAAGTGTCAGTTCATCCAGAAGAAAGCCTAGAGTAAGAAATAGGACCCCTTCTCCTAAATGAAATATAGGTCTCCAGAGGGCTCATGCATTATGTTAGAACAATAGTTCGCCTGCCGCCATAAGACGCAGTAACGGAACAAAGGAATAAATAAACGCGCAGCCGCTGAAAAGTAATTAAGTAACATAGATTTAAAGTTCCTGGAATAAATTCACTTTAAAAAGAAAAAAAATTAGGATCTGTAGCAAGCGATCCGGTTAAGGCAACATATAGTTATATAGTTAATACATCATTAGAATAAGAAAACACTTGAAAATTACAAGTATATATGACTATGCTGCATACAACCTCCCCAACACATGAATACGTATGCAAATGAATTTGAAAACCTCTTATTTTCTGGGCAGTTCATTACTATTTTGTATATTTTGAAAGAATTTGACAAATTACATAGGTTTTTAAAGGATCCAAGATCCTTCTACAGGATATAAGTATACCCTTATATATCACGACTTTTTCCAACCATTATTCATCCACATATCTCCGTTATACATTGCAGTATTTATCCAAATATTGATTCCACTTATCGACGTTGGATTGGATTGTGAAGAGGAGAGGATTCGGCACCGATCCAGGAATAAGGATATTGTACCGACGCCCCGCGAGGGAGGGAAGGATGGGGTGAAGCAAGACATCGGACGGCCGACATCAGGAGTGATGGCACAGCAATGACAGGGTCCCTATAGACCGAGGGACGGAGAAAGTTCACGGAGAGCATCCTTTTCCATTCCATGCTGTACAGAAACACCATCGCCGAAACTTTCAACTAAAATAGACCAAACAAATTGAAGGATGAATGAAATTATTAATGGAACGAAATGGAAGCAGGAAATTAAGGGGATGAAAGAAACCACTTCAGCATTCGCCTGACAACCCGGAAATAAACACCCCGAAAATAACTCACGGATCAGAGTGGGCGGTAGCCGGGAAACGAACACAGGACCTCCCGAATACGGGTCACAGACGTTACTGCCTGAGCCATCCCGCTCGAGTCTATCGACGTTACATTATTTACGATATATTTATGCCTAGGAATGATTTCAAATTAAGCATTAAGGATCTCGTTATACACTGCGGCCGTTTTATGATGAGGCCACAGATCGCGCTTATGCGTGCTCCGCAAACTGTCGATTGCGCTGCGCGTTTTTCGTTCCATAACTCTTGTGTTACGGACTCACGAGTGTCAGTAGCATGCACTATAATGAGTTATAAGTAGTGTATATAGTGCATATAGCCGGTGTGTGCCCTTACCTTGAAACGACCGCACTGTATAACCATGCGGAAATCACTCGAATATTTAGTCGTGGTAACGGCCTATTGCGATGGGAAGAAAAAAGAGAAAGAAGAATCGCAAAGTTTCAAGCATATCCATCAGATGACGCATTCTTGGGAAAGCGTATACAATCATACATGCAAAATTATTTCACAATAGCATACTTTAATGTGCTCTACGTAAGCTCTGAGTGAAGTAAGCGTTTGTTTATCTGTTATGATTCACCAACTATACAAAAGTATACAATATTTAATTATTACAGCCTCCATGTTCTTTACAGAAATTTCAAGATGTGCATTTATCTTCTCTATAAATATCTACTCTAAAGAGAGAAAATTATGCATGTAAGTGTGTATTATGTGGGTGTTTGTATGTTGAGGCAGTATTTTTAACACTTAAATAATTTCAGTCTAATTATATAATATATAAATTCAATAACAGCCCGCCTTAAAGCAATATGTGTATTTAACAAATATAAAAAGTGTATATTACAGTCACTGCATATGTTTATATTATTGTATCCATGTGTAATAATGTTATGTGAAATTATTACGTAATTTAATAATGTAGGAGCTGTGAGAATAATAAGTTAAAAGCTGCTAACAATGAGGTAACAATGAGGTAACATTGAGTCAATAATGAATAAGAAAGTTTAAAAGTACTACTTGTGATTCTTGGAAGCAATAATGTAATTTTAGTAACAGTTTATAAAATAGCCAATCAACAACCAGAAAAAGCTTTAGTTAAATGAAGGTATTGTATTGGAGTAGGATTAGCCAATCAGAAACTGAAAAGGAGAAACATTTATAAATTCAGAAGTCAGTTGTCTGTAGACAGTGTTTGTAACCGGATGTGAGACATGTCCTCGAGAAATATAATATGTATTCGTGTGAGACAAAAAATAGTTTACGTGTTAAAAAGTGCAAGTATTTAATAAAAAAAAATCTCACAACTCTCTATATCAGTGAAGTGTTATTTAAATTGTATCAAATATTAATAAAAGGAGTGAAGTAAAATTATAATCTGTGTAAGCCTACATTCTTGTCGCATCACAACCCTGCTAAGAGAAGCGTGTCTCTAACAATAATACTGACGCAGCCGAGGCAAACATAAATATATAATATTTAAAGAAACAGTCAAATTACAAAGGTAATATTTTTTTTAAACTTGGGGCAAAGACCACCTGAAAGTACATTTGGGGCGAAGGCTACCAAAACCGGGTACCATACGTGCGGTTGCAAACAAACTTCAAGTTCGGCTCCCCAACAGTTGAAATATAATACAACTCCTACTTAATCGGCTTTTTCATACGTGAAACAATAAATCTTTCTCAAATTGACCCCAAAGCGTGGTGCAAATAACGTAACAAACCACCTACTTCAATGTAAGGTAGTCTCAAAAACCACTTAAACTGATTTTGATAATTCTTTCACCGTGAAAAGCCCATTCTTTCTGACGTACATGGGCTATAAACCATTTTCTAATTTGAATTCATAAATTACTAAAAGTAAAAAGGAATTGCAAAACCTATACATTAGAATGTGAGCACATTGAAGTTATAAAAGAACATACTTGTGAAGAAGGCTTTGACTTTACGTTAAGAATTCCATGGAGTAGAAAATATTTATTGTTACTCCCAGAAATTGCATATAAAATGAGACGAATACCATGGATATTTCATTCAAGACAATATATACATGTAAATATATATGCTCACGATTTACCAACTAAGAACATAGAAGACGCCGAACCTATAAAGCTAAAAACAATTGAAGCTGCTTATAAAGGTATAATATGCTTGCGATACCAATGCCAAAATATTTTAATAATAATCTTCATTTAAGAAAGTTTTGCTTTACTTCCTTTGTATATTATAATCAAGTTCCTCTGCAGGGTACGCTAAATAATTGTAGAGAGAGATAAAATTGTGTCCAAGTAATGTTACATATCAATAAACCGATATTTTATACTTTAAATTGAGAAGATTATTTTTCTCTAAGATCGCAGAATATGTGTATTTTCGAAAGTATCTAAGTTATGGCCTGGGAGTGGGGTAACTTTGGACAAACCAGCTGCACCTCTATTTCGTTGTATTTGTTAAGGCTTTCTGTACCACGTAAAAATTAGATAACTTTTATTATTAAATAACTACTAGATAATCCGTGTGAATAATTCACACAACCTTGATAACTATCTAAAGAGATCATAAATTGCCATTCATCCCAAAGTATAAAATGTTTTGTTATCTATTAAGTATTTTACATTTTGCAAGCGTAAAATCCGTGAAGAGATTTTACCGCCGCGTTGTGTAATAAGATATTTTGTAAATCTACGAGGATTCCACAACGCTTTATTTACTTTAATGGTAACACTACATATCTTAGGTGGTGTCAGGGCACTCCTAATACCTCCGAGCTTATTTACAAATCATTAAAATAAATGTAAAACAGAAAGCGTAATAATTATGGCCGTCAACGAAATATCAGCTGAATGAGAATGCGATTAATCATTAACGACTAATCAGGAAGAAATAATATAACTTGTAGCAAACACGAGATAGACGAATATCTTAACCACTACAACACGGAAGTCGTGTATGGTTATGGCCTCTCAAGACATTAATACCGTTTAACTACTGCACAAGACTGTTTATGGTTATATTTTGCCTCTAGTTACAATAAAAATTAAATAAAACAGGCAATTTATTCCCCCTCGAGTTTTAGTCCATTAGGTATATAATGGATAGCACTGATTTTACTTTTGCTTACCAAAAGTACCAAGCGCTTTGGAAAAATTCGACTGCTTCGCTTGGGAAACATCTGACTGTGAATAGATTACGAACTTTAAATTCGATTTTAATCGGTATCATAAATGCCAAAAATTTGGATTTTTGGTCAGTCTAGAACACAAACGCTTTCAAAATAAGCCAAAAGATTGTTATTTGTTTCAGTAAAATGACATAATGAAGGGTCCCCATTTGAAATGCAAAGGACCACATTAAGCGTTTTAAATATAAGATGTAAGCAAAGAGAAAGTACAACGATTTAAAATTTCATCTATGTAGTTATATAAAAAACTTACTCGGTGATTCCGACCAGTGATTGTTCTATCGCCAAGGATACTCATGCGCTATGCAGCATTTGCAAAACTTTTAAGACTGTCTGAGGGCCGAAGTTTCACATCCTCTTGCGTAGCATCATGGGATTTTTCATCCGTTATTAGGAATAGCCTGGGCTGTACGAAATTAGAATTATAAGAAGTAAAGTTGGAGCCCACAAAATCTTCCAAATTAGTGTAAAATAATTTCATAAAGAACGGCGGGAGATTAGTGAAATTAATTAAATCGTCATTCAGTTAAAAAGCTACTTAGCAAAGTCGCGTAGGCCAACTAGTATTTTAATAAAAATAGCAGTTTTTGAGAAAACAAGTAATTAAAAAATTTCCATAAAACGGATAGTCTGAGATGGGGAAATGTTTAAAAGATTTGTTTGGCATCAATAAATAGTGTCTGATTCAAACATACAATTTGGTATTTATACGACTTTTCGGTTTTTAGTTATTCTGTTCACAGACACATATGAACGTCTTTCTATTACAGAAAATCTTTTGGGTTTAATGAACTTTAAAGTGACTTTGGTATTTTGATATTTAATTTTTGGATAGAATATAATACTACCTCTATCTACTATTGGTAAATGATAGATAAAGTAAAAAAGAAAAGGGGGAGGTGAATATACCAATTAAAAGACGGTATTCACCGAATATATAAGCCCTCTGTGGCAATATTTAGAAACTCGCCCCCTAGCTTTTGATAAGACACACACAAGCAATGGAAATACACGTATATTTAAAACATTACTGCAAATCCCTTCATTACAGACGGCGATCCAAGCGTTTAGCTGAATGCTGGAGATCATTCAGTGCAACAAGACATTACTGCAAGTGCACAGCTGAACACAGCTGGAGTAGTTTTTTTCTAGCATGTATGAATGCTTTAATATTGTAACAAATGAGAACACCAGTTACTGCAAAACACAGTTTATTTATCACTTCAGCACTCTGAGTAGCACAAACGTTACACTTGAGTCACTTTTGGCACACACTCAAGCACAACACAACTGATCCGTCGAATCACAACCCACAACTGAGTCACAAGCTCACAACCGAACGTCACTTTCACTGTCCACTTTTCACTTCATAACTTCTTAACCACACTGACTGGATTAGGTTGTGTAGCGGAGGGGACTCGGCACGATCCAGTGAATCCAGATATTGTACCTACGCCCCCACGAGGGGGCGCCCCCGGGCAAGGGATGAGGTGAAAAAAATTGAGTTTTATTTATGGATGCTCTTTAACTACTATGATTCTTAGCGTCCCATTCCATATTGGGCGTGAAAGACCGGTAATTTTGCTCAGAGGCCTCTTTATCAGGCTTGAGGTTCTTTTCGAGCCGTAAATCTACGACACGGGACCACCGGCTTTACTTCCCTTCCGCAGGAAGCCATGCTAAGGATTTTTACGCCCGGAAAAATCCATCGCCCTCCGCCGGGTTTGAACCCGCGACCTTGGGAACTAGAGGCTAGCACGGTATTACTAGTCCACGGAGGACGACAAGATGAGGTGAAGGGAGACACGAACGGCCGGAACCAGGAGTGACGGCACAGCAATGATAGGGTCCCTAGTTTCCATATATAAATTCCCCCCGGCAGACGGACAGGACGGACGGACAGGCAGACCGGGGAACCCGCTCTACACGGGGTCCAACGCCCCTGCCGGGGGCGATCCTTATACCCCGGTAAACAGCCAAGGCCGAAAGACGGAGAAAGTTCACAAGAACACCCTTTTTTCCCTACCACGCTGCACTGAAACTCCATCACCGACACTTCCAACCCTGAAAAAGATCAAACGCGGAAAGGATTAATGGAACGAAATGCAGGGACAAAAAATTCGGGGAATGAAAGAAACCACTCCCGCATTCGCCTGACGACCCGGGAAAACACCTGACAAAACCCATGGGCTAGAGTGAGCGGTCGCCGGAGATCGATCCCGGGACCTTCCGAATACGGACCACAGACGTTACCGCCTTAGCCATCCCGCTCGGATAACTGAACTGAACTCCCGGGCAAGACTATCCGCTTACTCAGGCCTCGCATACAATGTGAAATGTTCTAGAAAGAGAGGCTACTAGAACATGCCGAAAGGAATGTTGTTGAACGGGAAGCGGCACATAATGGGATATTGTTCCGACCGGAATGCCCATGTGTGGCCCGTAATCCGATTTCCAGTCCATGTGCGGCCCCGGAGGTTTTAGTCCATCATCGAGGTGCGTGTCTGGAATTTTGAAGCGATCGCCGATGTGCGGCCCAAAAATACTTGCATTATGCTACACCTAAATACAAACAACTTCCTTCCCATTTTGCAGACTTAGGACCGCCTATAACGAAGTGTAAACATTTTTATTACTAATTAGTATGAGCATTTAACTTCTTACAGGTATGACTAAAATATTGTTTGTGAAGCCCATAGCCTTCGTCTTTAACATTGGAACTTTCGTCTAACGTGCTGAAAGATATGTCCTTAACCTTTACGCTGGTAAAAACTTAAATGAAACTACAAACTCTAGCCTTACGGTGGTGCTATGTTGCATTGCCATCGTTTTCTGTGGTTATTATCTGTAATTCTCTTGGACTATTCTACTTCTCATGTAATTTTTCGGCTGCTTTCCTCTTAAGAGTGTTACTCAGTTTTTGTCTATTTAGCAACATTTTTTAATCCTTTTCATGATTTTGTTTCAAGCTACATTCTACTGTTTCACTTGAGGTACTTAATTTAAAATATGACACATGCCTTCTTGATACAAACTCATCTTGACATTCCATTTTGAATGCCTTTTGTCTTTGTGATACTGAAACTTGAAGCTCTCTTTGTCGATCCGATCATACCCCTTTTGACATATCCTATCTAGGCTCTCGATGGTATGTGCTGCACGATGAACACTAAACAGCCACAAGAGTATGTGTATTCCATGAGACTGCATCCATGACCACGCGACATTTACCAATGGACCCTACGGGGCATTGCATCTACGCGGTGTCAAAGGGTGACGTCACATTTGGGTAAGCGCAGGTCCTGGCCGCGCATGGACAATATAATAAAATATCCCGGGCCGCTTTTGGACTTGTATGGCTGATCAAGTTTTCGTCTCGACGATACTCATTCCGACAGCCGGTCGAAGGCCCTATCCAGGTACCGGGCCGGAAAGCGTTTACCTGCGGCCCACAAGTAGCTTTGCGCCCGCAGTCACAATATACTACACGAAAATGTAGGTCAAGGGCGTGTATTTCTGCCATTTGTTTCTAATTAGCTTAGTGGTGAAATGCTAAGGTCTTACGAAACTGCGTGCCAATTTTTTTCACTCTGTGTTTGATAGTCCATTTAAGTTATAGCAGATTGCTTCTCCATTCAAATCTGCGAAACCTGCACCAGGTTTACATCCATAGTGTCAGCCGGATAAGGAGCTAAACAGACGTGGAAAAGCGAAACATAAAATCCCACTAAGATCTGTGGATCCCGGCGCCAACATGAATGTTGAGAAAGCATGATTCGTTTACTACATTTTGTAACTTAAAAACACTAATTTCGAAAGTTACGGCAACCGTGTTATACTTTCCAAACATGAGGCATTATGGTAAGTCCAGTACATTTGACAACGTGTGTGAAAAACTTATGTGTGCTACCAACAAACGGCATTTCTGTGCATTGGTAACTGCTTATATATCCACGAAAAGTAAAATGTGTTGTAAGCACGAAAATGTTATGCTCCAACATGGGTATAAATAAGGAATAACGATCACTTTTACGTGAAGATTGCGGTTCTCCATGGCAGAAAAACACATCACGGTTCCAAGGAGTTGAGAGAAGCTGTGGTGGTAGAGTTATCCAAACAAGAGGATCTTAACGACATAACGACGACGGATTGTACGTATTAATAAACGGAATGCAGTAATGACATTCTAAGCCCACCCCGACACGCGTTTGAAAAATTGTGGGCAAGACTAACAGACTAGTAGAAAATGTGTTAACTGCATGTAATGAACGTTTGTGTTCATTTTGTGTAGAATAAAACAATGACTTCTATTTACGCCTCTTTCGATTGCCCACTATCGTAGATGCACGTGGCCAAACGCACTTTCCAACAAGCTATAACACGCACATTCCTTTGGTCTTATGAGCACCGATCCGTGAATTTTCACAAAACCCAAAATTCGCCACTGAACTTTTCGAATTTTTTACCACAGCTGCAATGTTTGGTACATATATGTTAAGTCATTTCTGTATAATGCATTTTAAAATACGAATGAAACTATTTTATAAGAAGTTTTCCTTACTATGCAATGTTCATAACTTTTAAACAACATTTCAGATGTATGTAACTTTTTGAGCTAGAAAACAGGTTTGCTAAAAGCTATACTTTTAAATTAATTGCTTTTTAAAAAAAATGTTGTTTAATTGTAAGTTTTGGGTTTCGCAAAAATACATATTTATCTAACTTAGGTGAGCTTGGTGGCATAACATATTTGCCTGATACTAATAACTACATAGAAACTTTTAGTTAGCATATATTGGAGAAATTATTTCCAAAGTTTCGTTCTGATAATAATTTAAAATTTGCATCGTAAAGAACATTCTAAAAATCTGTAAAATATTACAACCGAGAAAAACGTACTGGAAAACTCGCTCATATTAACTAGTCTGATATTCTGCTTATGCATTTTTCATAAAATAGTATACATTTTCACTTAAAATTCATAATTTAGAAACCGACTAACATGTGTACCAAATTTGTCAAAAGCACTTCAAGAAAGTTTGGAAAAGAATATTAGAAATATCAAAAAATCCTCATATGTAACACCATGTCCTCCGCTCAAGGTTTTTTTTGTCATGTCCCTAATTTTCACTCAGATACAAAAATATTTACACAAAAATGTTCCTAGAAAATCGAAATTAATAATAACTTAATTTGTAATTGTTGACCATTTTTACTTAATTTTCACCTAGAGCGCAATGTTGGAATCTATATTTGGGACGGCTTATGAAACGACGTTGGTATGCATTGGGTAACGTTATGTATTAAACATTCAGCTTCTCTGTGGATCAAGATATTGCATGTAGTATATGCTGGAGATTTGCCGGTGCTTACATCATTGATTCTGTTGTACCAGATGATACGAAGAAGCATTCCTTGAAATGACGTTCCTAGTCCTACTTGGTTAATCGAGTGACTAATCCATGTTCGCGCTTGAGTGACGTTTCGGACGTGGGTAGATCATAAGCGGTTTCTGCGTTGCTTTTGTCATGTCTTGTGGGCGGAACCTGGAATAACATTGATTACATGGCATTGGAGCCACACCATTACATCTACCCAATTCAAAAATCCTCTACAATATTAATACGAAAATGCATGGTCCACTGAAACTGAGAAACGGAGTTAATCAAATAGAAATTGCACTGTCCACTTGCTAAGTTTTTGTTTCTAGTCTTTCTTAATGTAGAAATACAATAATGAAATTGCACTATTACGTTGCAAAACTTACATTTATGCATTTTCTGTATTTTAAAAACCTGAGAGATGAGGATTTGCAATATTGAAATCGCTCTATACAATCCAAAACCTTTAATTCTATCCATTCTATGTCCTCTGACATATCCTGGGCAACAACAATGCATGGAGCGCAAAATTAAAACATTAAAATCGCATCATCCAGTTGTAAATCGTTTATTTCTCTCCACTTATGGATAGGATGTCGTCAACCGCCAGAATTCACTAAGCCCAGAACTACAACACTGATATTGCATATCCAGTTGCCAAACTTATTTCTATCCTTTCTGTATCCTCTAAACGAGAGATCTCAACTTCCATAATTCGCTAATCGCAGATTTAAAATAGTTTTAAATTGTATTACGCAATTGCAAAATGTTATTTTTACCCTCATATCCTCCAGATTAGAGCTCTCAGCCGCCAGAATGGTGTAGAACTGCAACACATTCATTCAAAACGTGAATGCTCTAAAGTAACCCTTCAGGATAAACTATCTCAAGAAGCTGCGATATTCTAGCCAAGTCATATTGCCAAAAACAAGAGCATAAAGTAATGCAAAAAATTTTGAAACCCATACTAACGGAGCATACTAAGAAAATAGTCTGCTTAGCTAAATATAAAATGATAGCCACAGGGAAAATAAGTATTAATAACATTAGGAATTTGTAATGAGAGTATCTTAAATACATGATATTTTAATCAAAATCGTTTGAGCCATTTTTGAGAAAACTAAAATGATCGAAAAATGTTCCATGTAAAGAGAATCTGGGGTGAGGGATTTTCTTGAAAACCTTCGTGTCGCATCTCTGAAAGATACTGAACCTAAATACCAAGTTTGATGTTTATCCGACTGTTCGTTTCTGAGTTATGCTGTTCACAGACACACACACGGACATGTTTCCAAATGCTTTATATGCATTCAATGCACCTCAAAGCATGTAATTCCTGTGAAATCTCGGTATCGAATTTTTGGGTGGAATGCAATACTTCCCCTAATTACTAAGTACTAGAGAAAGAAAAAACAAATTAACAGACTATTAAATGATATTAAGCTTATTTGATCTATTCGTACCACAATTCAAAGTACAAGATAACTACGATCACAGGTATAATCATTTGTTCTTTATATCAACTTGAATGATAATCCCACGTAACACCAAATATTACAAGTAATCGACCATACATAATGTTTAAACCGTATAGTTTAAGTGCCGTGTAGTTATAGTCACAATAGCCCTTGCACTTAACATTTTTCGCAAGCATTTTATTGGCTACAAATTTACATTTATGGGGGTGCATTCTGGCATCTGTGAATACGGTAGTTCAGTACCAAATAAATAAACACAGAGGGAGGGCGCTATTTACATGGCCGCCTTACGTCTAATAGCTTGCTAAATCGAGTACACTGTGTTTTAATGGGTGGCAATTGGCCAAAAGGTTCCACTTAATGTTTGTAAGCTTGTGACAGAGAGTTAATGCAGTTTCTCTGAAAAGTTATTCTCAACCTTCTCGTTTTATTCTTCGTCTGTTTCAAACAGGTCGAAGACGATATTAAGGGCAACCTAAGAAATCAGTACCCAACAGATGTAAATTTCTTGGCTCTCGAGTAGAAAACGTCAGAATTGATGCAAGTGTTGTTATTAATTACTAAGCCATTTGCGAATGTAAATTCCCATATTCGCTAACGAGAGAGCGGAATGAGAAGTGGATTGACTGTAATTGCAAAATTGTTATTCAAATAATGGAACGGATTTGGTTATGTAAAACGGTAGTTTGGATTTCATGTCATCCCTTGAATTTTCGTTAAAAACAAACATCTTGTTTTTTTAGTAAATGCAACTTCCAAGATGTTCACTAAATTTAGCGTAGATTTTGGAAGATATTCAGGTTATGAGATGATGTTTTCACCAAATACAAGGATTTTATTTCTTAATCATCACTGTTAAGAATTCACTTGTATTAATTTTGCATTATAGTGTATTTGTCCAATCAATTCTACTAGTTGCTTTTGGCGTCAAAGCTGAAATATAAGAGATCTCATGCAGGTATTGGTGAAAACCAGTGGGAATTACTACGCCTTCATAGGGTAACTCGGCGGATGTATTTTTGGAGTCTGCTGAACACTGGAGAGCCGTGTATATGATGGCTATACTTTAAGGTATGTAATATATACAGGATGGACCATTTAAGTTGAGATTGTATAATATCTCCAAAACTAAGCGTTGTAGAAAAAAAATGTCTTAAATAAAAGTTGTTTGATAGTATGGGGGAAGTAAATGTCATTAGTCATGTTTCAGTTGGAGGACGTTGTGATGATCATTTTAGGGTAAATTTAAATTGACCCTAATTGTAGGTTCCCATTTAAAAAACTTAAATTCACCCTAAAATGACCATCATAACGTGCTCCAAATAAAACACGGCTGATGGCATTTACTTTCCCCTATAATATCAAGCAAATTTTATTCAAGACATTTATTTCTACAACGCTTAGTTTTGGAGCATTGTGCAGTCTCAACTTAAATAGTTCACCCCGTATAATTCCTACATGCGTGTCCATATGCCGTCGTTAGGTATATGCCAATAGTAGATTTTCCACGCTCTAAATCCCTGTATCGAAATCTTCCTGGGAATGCAGCGCAAGTATGTAAGATAAAGTAAGGTAATTTTGTAATAATTTTATGAAATATCAAACTCTACGCCGAAAATACCAAACATGTTTCAAAATAGTAGTATTATACCGATCTTCTGTAACACATTGAGGAATATTGCTGAAATTCAAGTCCCTTTGTTGCCTTACACAGCTTGTAATTATTATTGCTATTAGCGGAGACAATTGTGTGATATTGAACATAACATTGTGATAAGGTTAGGTAATTATGTGTTACGTTAATGTTTTAGTTTCGACATTTTTCACGAGATGTTACCAGAGAGAATGAACACTTCTGACGCTTGGCCATAGAATATATTATCCCGTGATAATGGGCATTGCTTCCAGACTGTGTTTTCATAACCTAGATAAGGGAGAAACAATTCTCTTTCCTTCGTAAAGAGCCTTTCATACTAAGTTATTTATAATCGGGGAGTAAGTAACATTTCAAACTCCCTGTTATTACTCTGCTGTCAGGCTGTTCATACCAGCGCAGCTCCTTGGTCGGTCGAGGCTCTGCATGGACTAATAGGTATTAATGCGTCTAATGTTTATGAGAATGCAGCACCTGATATTAAGAGAATGCTCCCTTATGGTGTTGGTTTCTCTACATGCAGTCTCTCCTGTAGCGCTTCACAGGTAAAAGAATCAGGTTAATTCATTGAATACGTGCTTTTAAAATGTGTACTAGTAATAATACTGTTTTTTTCCTTTTTGGGCTGTTCATTTCTTCTTCTAAATCCTTGTATTTCAGCCTAATGAAAGGAATTCATAGTTCTTTAAAGACGTGTCACGTTTTAGCGGCAGCTACCACTGGAGTCACCACTATAAAGTTACATATTTCTACATTTGAACAATTGAACATGTGGTATTCGTTTATTTTATTATTATTATTATTATTATTATTATTATTATTTCTCCTGTTTGAGAAACGAAAACCCTTACTTATTCTCAATATTACGTTTGTTGAAAGCAAGCTGCTACAAAAAAGTCATCTTTATTAGGAAAGGCGCTGCACAATCATAATATTTGAAAAACCAAGCAGCTCTCTAATGAACATTGTGAGTTTCGTCATGAATTCTCATAATTGTAGGCAATTAACGGAGCTGTAGTTCCTTCAGTCTTCGTATTCTTCTTTCTTGTCTTCCATCCACAGAAGGGTGTCTCTATTAAATAAAAATTCCATAAATTGGATTGATGTTGCACACAGAACTTAAGAAATGCTCATTTACACATTACACCAAAACAAGGAGAATAATTGTTTGAAAAATGAGGAGTACTAATCGCAGGGCTGAAAAGTTGGGCTCAACATTCTTTGTGGTATGAGGAGTTTTAATTCCGCGTAATTTTGGGTAGTTTGTTGGAACAGCTGATCACCACAGTAGAAAAGGCCAGGTCTGCAAGAATTTGGGGTTTTCGCCATAATAATTTTGTGGGGAAGGATAGGGTTTGAAGAACACGTTTACTACATCTTCAACAATCCGGGTCTCAGACATAGTGCACAGGAGGCGGCCTTCATTCTTTCTTCCTGCATCCGTACCTTAATCATAACACAGACATTACAGTGCATTCATATATTTAGAATGGAAAATAAAGACATGTTTCTTTTCAAAATTAACTTTTAATTTTTCGGGGTAGTCCCTTTCTTCACTCGCAAACGTTCACAGGAAATCTTTTGGCAGGAAAACTCATCACTTCCTAATGCTCAAAATACCAATACAAATCTCAATTTTCCTTATGTATCTCCATACAAAGAGACCCACGCATCGGATATGTAGGTACGGTAGTATACTATTAAGATCTCTGGTGTACGCTTAACTTAGAATGCTCTGAAGATTTCTCTGCAAGGTCAAAATGTAGAACATGTCCGGTCACATGTCAGGACGGAGTGACACAAGCCTAGTCATGTTCCGGCAGATCGATGATGGGACATTGGCAAACGTTATAAATTAAGCCAGACTGGCTCTATGCAGATGATTAATGAACCCCTACAACCATGGCAAGTCTTCATGCCAGCACCTTCTGCCGTATTTCGTCTCCCTGAATTTCGTCTCTGATAAATTATGACAATAGAAATGAATTGTGTTCAACATTCACGAGAAGTTCTTCACATAAATACTTGTCTAATGCTTGATTTCAAGTTGAAGGTTACAATCTGAAAGTTTCCTGGTACTAAGTCAGAGATGAGAAATTCCCAATATATTACTGATGACAAAACGTTCCGGATTAATGCTGGCTGCACACGAGCATATAGCTCTTTCTTCTTTCAGTAATCGCTTTGGAACAGAGGTGCTCTTGATGATGGGAGCACTTACATACCTTCTTAACTGCCAAATTGTTTAATATCATAC
This sequence comes from Deroplatys truncata, assembly GCA_030765065.1. Classification (NCBI taxonomy): domain Eukaryota; kingdom Metazoa; phylum Arthropoda; class Insecta; order Mantodea; family Mantidae; genus Deroplatys; species Deroplatys truncata. The sequence continues at coordinate 208,841,387 of CM060978.1, read as the reverse complement.
TGAGCGGGAAAATACCTTTTTGAGCTATTCTTCGCAAGTTTGGCAAGGGCAGTGGTACGCTTTTGATTAGATTGTCTTCAATGTTATCGAAAGAAAACAGCTTTTGAAAAATAGCTATCAGCACGAGCAAGTGAAAGTATTATCAATAATTGCGAAAGTGTAACTCGTAATTGCCTAGATATCTATAAACAATATACCTTCTTCTTTGTCTACAGGGATTAAGCTATTGGCCTGTTCCGTCTTCAAAGTCTATATCATATATCCACCTTATCCTCGGTCTTCCGACATTTCTATGTCCTCTTCGTATTTAAAAATATGTTCAGTTATCCGGTTACTATTCACTCTTCCAATATGATAATACCAGCCTTGTTTCTGCTTTTGTATATGTTTACTCGTTAACGTATGAGGTCTTCGTTCCTTTTATACTACACCTTAAGACCAGCAACACTTCGAAGGAACTTTATCTCATTAGTTTCTATTTTCCTCTCAGCTGATGGGTTCAATGAACAATTTTCAGAGCCATAGGTTAATCTGGGACAGTTAGTTTTATAGCATTTTAATTGCGTTGACTGTTATGTTTGATTTTTTGAAGCTCTTCTTATTGTGCCACACAACTGTTAGAATCTACTCATTTTAATAGTACTTGTTCTTCTAATTATGTTATACTAGAGCCTAAAAAATTAAATGACGTGACCTGTTCAATAGTATCCTGAATTACTATTTTGTATATTGTATGTCAGTCCTTTAAAACCCATGTTTTCGTTTTATTGGAGAAGTTGGTAGGCTGCTATCAAGTTACATACCTATATGATACAAACAGTAAGTTACTCAAGTTCCAGAATATATGTATGTCAAACAAGTAATGAAACAGTGCTTAGATTTTATAGCGATTTCATACATAGTGTGTTAGCATTACTTAAAGGGACTGAAAACTGGATTTTAAAATAACATCTGGGGTTGCATTCATACTACTTTCTCTACCGTTACTCCTTCAAAAATATCCTTTATTATACTATTCATGTAAAATATTATTCATCTATCCATCTGCCTTGAAATATGATTTGGCTACACGGGCTTCCATATTTTATTCTCCCATGGTTATATGTAAGATGTGGAATTGATATCAAATTAACTGTCAAAATGATGGATTTTTACTTTACAACGAAGGAAGCACTGTACACTAAATAAACATTTAATATGGAGATTTCACCGGAGGTACACGTTTTGAGAGCCACTGAATTAAAAGAATCTTGTGTCACATCCCCGACATTCTCTACCTATTCTTCAATAAACTATTCTTACAAAGCTTATTCTTCTATCTACTTTATGCCTATCAATATAAGCATTTGCAGAAATGGTTTTACTAATATTTCTTTGTAGGTACAGGGGAATAAGGGAATACAATATCCTGACTGATATTCAAATCTTTTAAGTGCTAGTCGCTATGTGAGGCTTTCAAATCCCATTCTCTATGCAAAACCAGGAGAAAAAAACGAATAACGATTTCCCATTTGAGAAATGTATAAGTAGTGGAAAATTCAAACCAATAAGAATGAATGTCTCGGAAATGGTTAACCCCACAAAAAAGATGTACGTGGCATAAAGTGGGTGCCTTAATGAGATCTACATTTTTGTGTAGTAAGGTTTTGTTTATCTCTTACAGTTTATCAGTTATGCAAATGTCTTTTGGAATGAAGACGACTTCAAAGTCTACTGCTAGAACATTCAAGATATACACTTCATTTGCCATGGAATATCTTAAACATATGGTATCTTAATCAAATCGTTAGAGCCATTTTTGAGAAAATCAAAATTTTCGAAAAATGTTCCATGTAAGGGTAATTTAGGGTGGGTATTTTCATTAAAATCTTCGTATGCGTCTTGGAAAATGCTGAGCATAAATACCAAGTTTGGTTTTCGACTGATTTTTCGTTTTTAAGTTAGGTTGTTCATAACACACACACGGACCTTTTTTAAAGATTTTTTTTGCCATCAGGGTCCCTCAAAACATACAATTCCGGTGAAATCTCGATATCGAGTTTTGGGTGGAATACAACACTCTTACTATACGTAGTAGAGAAAGTAAAACTTATTTTCGAGGACCGCGCGTTTTTTGTGTTAGATAACTCACCCTGACCGAGATTCGAACTCGGCGCATCTTGAATGTGAGACAGACACGCTATCCCCATACCACAGAGATGGACTGAATGAAGTATAATTTTGTGTAGGTAATAAATTATAAGAGATAGATAAAAAGTTACTACATTAAAAACATAGATCCCGTTGTAACACATTTATGTCAAGGTTTTGTGGCACTATTTTCGAGGTATTTTCTTCTATTGGTATGCATTTTCCAATACTTTATCATGCATTTTTAAGCACTAAGTCGCCATTCTTTTGTTTTTATGATGCTATGGAAAGATTATGCCGCTTCTTTAAAGATTGATTATCGCTTCAACATCCTAAGTTCCCCTTGTAACCACAAGGAAATGTGTAATGAAACCACGTCTTTAATGACATTAACCATTTCCCAGATATGCACTACTAATTAGTTTGAATTTTCTGATACGTTATCACATATTTTTGAAGAGCTAAGTCATTACTCTTTTGTTTATGTAATGTTATGCAAATATTATGTTGCTCTTAAACACTATCACTTCATCCTCCTCTACCTTCCTTGTAACTACAAAGAAATGTAAAATGAAACCACTTCTGAAAACGTTTATCGAGTAGCTTGAAATAAATAGAAAATGAGGCTTTTGTAAGAGTAGTTTCAAAATGTATGACAGCGGATAGAAAAATCATGTGAATGTAACATATCAGATTTTTACTAAGCGGGAGGCTTCGTGACTTTAGTGCCTATCTGCTCTTGAAGCAAATATTCATCTCTGTGTTCATAAGTACATTGGTGCCGAGATGGAAGTCAGGTCTTGAAAATTTATACAAAGAGCTTTCTTAGAAATCTAAAGCTATTAAAGAAGTTGCACATCACAAATTATACTATGTAGTATGAGACTTTTTCTGTATCGTATGATTATAAAGTCATATAAACTTCATCCAAAATGAAGATGACTTCTGAAGCAATTCACAGGAAATTCAAGCTATATCAATGTTAAAAACACAATATTTTACTCAAAATCTTCAGCTCCGTCTTGAGAAAATAAAAGTAACCAAGAATCTTCCAGGTAAGATACATTTTGGGATAAAGAAATGTCGTGAAAATCTCTATTATACCTATCCGCCAAATATATTGGATCTAAATGCCAAGTTTGTACTCATCCTACCTTCCCTTTCTGAGTCATGCTGTTCACAGATACAAGTATAATTGCTATCTAAGATGCTTTGGATTCAGGGGACTTCAAAGCATGTATATATTGTTAAATCTCGATATGGAATTTTTTAATTGCTTATGATACTTCCTCTGCCTATAACCGGTAGAGAAGCTAAGCAGAGATGTGAGTTTTAAATTAAAGAATGCAGCAAAGAATCTAAGAAAAAAATAAGAGTAGACCTAAAATTTAGCCTTATAGAAAAAGTTATAGTATATCATAAACGGAAATTATACTAACAGTCTACCAAGAAAGAAAGAAAGAAAGAAAGACAGAACATTAAAACTAAAATGTAGAAGACCTGTGAGAAGAGCTGTGGAGGAATGGAAAAGAGCATGAAACACGCTTGAATGGAGGAGGAGGAGATGTATAAATATATGCATGAAAGGGTATTAGTGACTCTAGAAAGCATTCGTTTCCATCTTGAAATTCTATCAAATAGACTAGTGAAGAGAAAACTCTAATATATTACAGTTTACGAGTTCTAGCGTTTTTTCGTTCTATTAGTTGTACATATATTTTTTAAATTGCACCGATTTTTCAAAATCACATGCATTTAGTAGAGCAAAGTTTTTGTATAATATCGAAATTAGAGTGAAAATGGGTTTTGATCCGACGGAGGGATTACCAAAGTTTTAGTTGAACTTCCTTATGGATGTCTGAGTCTTTACGACTTAAATTTATTGCTCCGTCAGCTTAAATCATATGACGGCGACATTGTCAGATACTACATTATGCAATTGCTCTTCTAAATGCAAACAAAATAATTTTGTTAACACCACAAATGAAAAACTTGGAAAATCGTTACAATTTAAATATATATATAAAAGTAATAAAATTAAACATCTGAATAAACGCCAGTACATGTAAGTTGTTCTTTCTGTGTACTAAAACTATGAATTTTCCCTGTTAATTTGTTATATAATTTTTTAAAACGAACATGAATAGTTTCTGGAGTCTTAAGCATGCTACCAAATGAAAAGTACTTGCAGCAAAAATTCGCCTGTGGGTCATAATAACTCAGAGGTTCAATGGGATACACAAATTAGATGGGAGACGCAGAATCGGGTATGTCGTCATGATAGCTCAGCGGCAAGCCAAAGATCGAGTACCAAAAGTAGCAGTGAGCTGTTAAAATCTATTGAAACTGGCCAATTATATATATATATATATATATATATATATATATACGTTTGCATGATTAACACAAATAACTTTATATGCGAGCGTGTCTACACGCAAGAAATGGTCAGTTGCTTCCCAGTGCTTAATCGTCGCTTGTTTTTTGCACGCTTGTCTTCGTCTGGAAAATGTCCAATAAGCCGATCGCCGCTCACTTTCCAGTTCAAAGCGTTAGATGTGTGTTTTGCAAGCTGTTGCAATGTCGAAATCGAGTTTCACATCCTTTGATCCATGCTTCTGTTACTCTTATGGGCACAAGGGGTATATTTACGAAGCTATGGAATTCGCTGAGCATAAAGTTTTCTGAGGGTGAGGTTAATCGTGCAAGACTTTTCAACTAGATACTTGATAATCTTATGTCTTCAGTCACTCTCTAGCACGGATGTAGGTAGTCTATTAGATTTCCAAAACTTGTATTAGCCTTGTACGTTTATTGTTTAAGTTTTATGCGTTTTCCGCTCTGTTTTGACAGAGATGGTGATTTACAATAAAAATATCGTAAATGTGCACATAATGTTACATTCGCAACATTTTGTGTCTTGCATTCTATGTTTTTTTTTAATATTCTAGGAAACAAAAAAAATGTAGTAGTACATTTACATCTATAAACATTTGCCTAAAATTTGTTAACATTGTTTATTTAGCACCTTCACTTTTTTCTCGTCATTTAGAATACCAACATAACCTATACAATGCCGTTGCAGTATATACATCGGTACGGAGTTTGCATTCTGTAGGCCTACCTCATAAACTTAGCAAGAAGTAACTTTGTGAAGTCGTGAAAAATTGGCATTTTTGTTGAATGTTCTCGATTTTTACTTCGACTTTACGAATTGATTTTTCCTCCAGTTTAACTGAAATCCTGACGACCTTTTCAAGTCTCACACAAAAACCTCTGCTCACCTTAATTTTGAAAATACTCACATTTAAAAGCTGGAAAGTGTGTTCAATTTTCCAAAAATTATAAAAATCTTAAAATGTAAAATACATAAAATCGCCAAAACACCAACTGTATATGTACTGTCGCTTGAATTTTTCGCATACAAAAATGGGAATATGTTCTGCAATGATTTGGTGCTGGAATTTTTAAGGGAGTGTATGAATACTTGCTATTCTGGGTGTGTTATTCCGTTGATACCATGTTTTTCTTAATGAGTGCGCCTTCTGTATACAGATGTGTTCTTCGGTCAATTAAAACACTAACAGAATCTCTTTAGGATACACTGGCGGTTAACGTGCGTTTATGAATAGTATGCTTCCCGGTATAACGCATCCTAATAAAATAGCGTTTATCAGCGAAAGTAACGCAGAGAAAAACAGAAAACATTCTACTTCCTAACCAAGGTATGTGAAACTAACGCCCGTCCCGAATTCAGAACTCATCCTTCCATCTTACTCCTGGTAAGATCTCTTCTGCTGTGGTTTGTAACTGTATACTACTCTTGGTTACCTATTCGGGCCCATTCTTTCCACATGTCTCCTGACATTATTCTGGTATATCTTAACTTCCTCAACTATACTTTTCATGTTTAGTTTTTCTCTAACTACTTCACTCTTATATCTATCTCTTGTCACTCCTACCAGCTGACGAGCAAATCTCATCTCTGCCACTTCCAGTCTCCTCGTCTTAGGGTCCATACTTCACAACCAAATTTTAAAGCTAGTTTTGCAGCAATACTGTGTATTCTTAGTTTTGCTTCACTGTTTATTTTATTTAAGTTTATTTTAATTATTCAACTTATATCTTTAAATCTTTCCTCCATAACTATATTTATTCCATTAGAATATAGCACCCTAAACACATGCAACTTGATGTCTGTGTATTGTTTTATTATTTCAACAGCTTTTATTCTGCTCCAGTCTTTTGCTTGTATCTCATTGACTTTGTTTTCTAAACAGATATTTTCATATCACATATGTACGTACTTCCAAAATTCTGTTTAAACTTGTAATTGATCTTCGAATGTCATCTTCAGAAGTGGCCATTAATAATAGGTCATCCGCATAGGCCATGTAGCTTACCTCGTTTTTGCTTTCAAGTTTTGCTCTTCGCTGTAGCCAAAACTAGAATTTTATTTGAATATATCTAAATAAGAGAAGGGATGAGCCACTTTCTTAGCGCAATTCCAACATATGCATTTCTGGGAAGTTCTGTTGATTTTCCCACTGCTAGTTTATCTTTTTTTATGTTCCACTTATATGCTGCTTTTAACATCTAAGGTCATGCTGGCGAGTTTTTATTGTTATACCTTTTTGGAACAATTGTTTACATTGGTGTTAATCTTTGGGTCGGTAATACTTTTAGTTATTACATTAAATTCACACACATTCACACTGTCATTCTTACTCCAAGACTCTAGGGAGGATTGGGAATAATCCTGGCTAAAGAAAAATTCCTACTCTCCGGTCGGGAATTGACCCCGGGACATCTGGATTTGGAAGTTAGCATGCTAACCAGCAGACCACAGAGGCAACCTAGTTTTATCTTTAATTTACTTTAGAATTTTGATTGCATTAATATTATTCTTAAGAATTTAAACAATGAACATTTTCTACAAACAGAATTTTCTGAAAATTTCAGATTACGCAGAAATATTTGCTTTTGCTGAAGTGTGTGCTGTTATGCTACACGACTACTAACAGCTGGACGACCAAGGGAGGGCAATCGGAACGAACCAAGCAGTGTAATGCTTCTGGCTTCTAAAGCCTGGGCTCAAAGTGTCCTGGGCAATAAAGTTCCTTTCACTGATCATCCCATGTAAGCCTCGGTGTCCCGGTCCCTAGAGAACGAGACGCAAGTACTGTAAGTGTCGCACGGAATGAGTGAAAACTGCGCGGAGAAATCGAAAGTTTGACGGAGTTCGAAGAATCCAATTTGATCACGAGTTCCTCTACTACCTCCAGTGGTTGCATTTCCCTCTCAACGAACAAGAAAAGCTAGCTTACTGCCTTGGCTTTGTGCGTTCTTTTTACTTTCATTCCAACATCCTAAAACAAGTAGTCAGTCTTAACTCTAAAACGCTGTACCATTTCGCTCTCTCTTAACATTCACTAGGGAGGCAACTGAGCTCGAGCGGCTCGGAACCGATTGAAAACATCCTTAGAATATAAATCATCCACTATAAAAGAGTGATGCAAGTTATCCTATGCAAAACTCTGACTCCGATCGGTAGAAACATTTTATGTTCACTTTTTTGCAGTCTACGACAGGAACTTTGGTAATATAAAAAGTTAGTGTTACATCCACATTACTTTCTCTGCCCACTGCGGTTTATTTGTATATCTCTTCTGCAATCTAATCTTACAAAAGGTAATTTTTCTATTTCATGATGAGACAGGTGTTAACAGAAATTGTTTCGTTACACATAGTAGGAACAATAGATAGATGTACAGTAGGGTGAAGTTATAATTAAACCTTCCAAAAGCGGGTCGTTAAAATGATGGCTTTAAAATTCCATACTCTTTGCATGACTTTGGGAGAAACAAAAGAATGATGCCTTAGTAGGTACTTCAAAAATCGAAATTATTAAAAACTTACACCAACAACAAAACTTCTGTAAAATGTTTGTCTCTTATGGTAATATAAAATTTATTCAGGATAAGGAGAACTTTATAGGTTATCACAAGAGATTCGACAAAAATATTATTAGCTATACAAATTATTTTAAACATACTCTACGATATTTTAACCAAAATCTTTAGACCAGTTTTAAAAAAATCAAAAGTGAAGAAAACTCTTCCACCTAAAGGGTAGATTTTCTTGAAAGTGTCGGACTATTAGAAGATACCAAGTTTAGTATTTATCCGACATTTGACTTTTGAGTTTCTCTCGGATGAGCCAGCAGTCCGTGGAGTTTAGAGTTACCAGAAATTCTCCTTCTGAGGGAAAGATAAAACCTCGGTAAAAACCTTATCCAGGTAATTCGCCCTGACCGAGATTCGAGCTCGAGACCTCCTGAATTTGAGGCAGACACGCTACCCCCTCCACGGAATTGGGTGAAATGATGGCCTGTCACACTTCGAAGCGGGAACAGGCACTCTTGCCTAATCCTTGAAATACAGAAGAAGAAAAAGAAATATCTGATCATCAGTTATTGCTACAATCGATCCAGTCTTAGAACCAAACGTGATGGAACCAAAACATTTTGTATCCCTCCGCGTTAGCCTCGTGTAGAAGCAGCAATGTTTATCCGCTTACCGACTGCTCATCATTATCGTATGAATGCAGAAGAGGTGTGAACGACACCACACAGTACTAAACGGAAGCTATAACCTCCTTTAGTTCATATTATTTACTAGTACATTTAATAAAAAAGTTTCGAACTACGTTTGATTAACATATTTTTTGTAAACCCACAGACAATCGCACATATTTAAAGTATTATAATGTATTATGGCGTGCTTTGATTTCCCGCGTATCACGAACTAGTTAATGACGTCATGTGTTTCCATCAAGCTGTTTTCTAAGAGAGGGGCGATTATAGTATATATTTTATTAGTCATATTTGTTTACATATAGGCTTTACACCATGGAAAGAATGATGCTGAAGTTTTCAGTGCAGACGAGAGTAATTATTTGTATCCAAAACTATGGTCCGTTTGGTCATAACAACATTGCTCATGAGACAAGGATTTTATTGACACTAATATGTGCCTACATAAATATAGTTTACTTTTCCACATAATCGCCGTTCACATATATACACTTGCTGTAACGCTGCGCCAGCTTCTTTAATCCCCCGGCGTAGAAGTCTGCGGCCTGGGACTTGAACATGTTGCTAACGCTCGTTTTGAGTTCTTCGTCGGTTTCAAATCGTTGTACACCCAGCCACCGTTTCAAATCCAAGAACAGGAAATACTCGCTTGGTGCCAGGTCGGGACTGCACGGAGAATGGTCAAAGAGTTCCCAATGAAACTCTTGAATCTTCTCTTTGGATCTGGCAGCGGTGTGCGGGCGTACAGGAGGATGATGCCAGAGGACAGTTTCCCGCGGTGTCGATTTTGGATCGCACATCCCAGTTTGGTAAGCTTGCACAGTACACGTCAGCTGTAATTTTTTACCTACGGTCCGTGAAATCAATCAAAAGGACGCCCTTTTTGTCTCAAAACACGGTAGTCACCATTTTGCGTTTCGTGTACGCGACTGCTTACACTTTTCTGATTTGGGTGAACCGGAACGGCGCCACTGCATTGACTGTTATTTCGATTTTGCGTTGGTGTACGCTATCCATGTCTCATCGCCCGTAACAATGTGGGAAAACCAACCACCTCCATCTAGTCTATAGCGCTTCAAAAACTGTCGTGAATTACGCATTCGTTGCTCTTTCTACTGACCGGTGAGCAGTTTTGACACCCACCTCGCATAAAGTTTCGATATCCAAGCTGTTAGTGACAATCTGTAAAGTGAGGTTCGAACAACATTTGGGAATTCTTCAGCCAGACCACTAACCGTCAAACGCCGATCACTTCGAAGATTTTGGTTCACTTACTCAAAGATGTCGCCGGCCCGAATAATGGGCTTAACACTCCGCTGTTCATCGTGCACATTTATGCGGCCATTTCGAAATTCTCGACACCAGTGTCAAAACTGTTTATCACTCCTTATGTTCGGTCCATACACGAGGCATAACTCACGATGGATGTCCGCAGCTGACGATCCTTTTGCCAGTAAAAATCTAATCACACCTCGCACTTCACAACTGGCGGTATCTACGATTATCGCAGCCACTGCGATCTGTTCTCACCGACTGGCAAACTGCGTCACACCAACACTGAGGTAGGTTCCTTAGGAGCCGGTAGAGAGCGCTGCAGGCGTGAAACGTCATTCAGGCCTACCATCCGTTAAATATTGTTCACCGGACCTTAGTTTTGGAATATGCCTCATAACAAGACTAATTTTTTTTTTGTTTCTACGATTATGTTCTGCTTTAATCCTGGCTACTATGTAATGGCTACTAAGCGTAAACCTCGTATAAAACTGTACCAACGAATTTGCGTACATATCACAGAAGTTTTCTCGGAGAATGGCGACGTTTCAACAGAAAGTTGCAGGAGCGTTCGCGCTGAGAAAACGCATAATCAGTTTTTTGGCCCTCCATTCTCTGTTACAGTCCTGTTTTCATGACAATCCCGGCGCGACACCATACACGCAGTGCTGCCCGCGTGCTGCATAAAAATACTATCTATACTACTTTAAAATGAAAACATATAACATACTTTCTCAACCAGCTAGGTATCTAATGTACAGAAAGTAATGCATTTAACCCAAATATTCGATAACGAGATTTAACGGGAAGTATACCTCTTAAGGTCATTTGGTGATGATAATGATGATGATAATTATAATTTTAAAAAATTGTGTGTTTGTCAACAATACAATTTGAAAATGAAAACTCAAAATTTACTTGCATGAATCGGACATTAAGAATGTCAGGCAAAGATTTTCAAAAAAATCCACCTACCCCAAGTAAACGTTTACATTAAATTATTTTTCCCTATAACAATTTCAACGGCTTTGAATGACATGTGGTCAGTATAATGGCATTATGAATAAAATCTACCTGGTGAATCCTCTTCGTTCTCTTTGAATTTTGTACAATTTGTAAATCACTACAGGAGGACATGTGGAGATCATAAAATATACAGTTAAATGAAAATAACATTTTTCGCAGCATTAGCCAGCCATTTCCGAAATATTCTTTGGTGCATGCTTATATTTTCATTAGTTCTTTTTTTTTCGCATTAGTTCAGTGGCTACAAAAGGTACTATATAAACAGGAAAGTTCTGTTTGCACAAGTAAAAAAAGTATTGCCTAATTTAAAATCAGTTCTATGCAAACATTTACGTGGTTGACTTAAAGTTGATTGAAAAATAACTTAGATGTATAAGAGATACCTCCGAATTGATTATAAGTACAGAAAATCATGTGAATGATTTCATGGGAGAGGGAGCAGGCCTTCTTGTCTCTATGAGGAACTGCCCTATGAAATAGTAAGCTATTCCTCAACGCCTGTTATTCCGCAAACGTATCGTTCCCGCTGGATCTCACCAACTGCCGAAATCACTGTTGCTACCTGACCGTTAACAGAATTCCGCATATTCAGGTCTTACCAACAGAAAAAAATGTCTATTTTAGCACACGGATTCTCCTCTGAAAGTTGCAGCGGTCGGCGGCCGTGTTTGACACGGTGCGAATATCGCAGAGCGAGAATTCCAGAGTCAACAGCTTAAGTAAATATGGCAGCGGTAGCATTATCAGAATCCTCTCGGCCCAAAGCAAATATCCTCACCAGTTAGGTTATGTTTGAGAAGCTGCCGGAGGCAAAGTGCTGACATGTGGCAGCTGAATAAAGTGCGGCTATGTGATATGTAAATCGGATGACAGCCTGAATAACGCGGAAGCGCAAACATAGCGAGCATTCTTAGCAAGTGCTGCAACATACATAAACAAAAACAAGTAATGCATTTCTTTTAGAATATTCATGAACCATACAAAGTCCTGGTGATTACTAGGGGGAAAAGGTAGAAACCCCTTTAATGTGTGCAGTTCCTCACAACAATACATCAGCATCATCGCTTTAGGTAAATAGACACTAAAACATTTCAATGCATGATCATCAGGATCAACACCGAGCGAGATGGCTCCGCGTTAACATGTGAGGCTCGCATTCGGGAGGTCCGCGGTTCAAATCCCGTCAGAACTGTCCACCCTGACTAAGGATTTTCCAGGTTTTCCTCAGTCTTCATAACTGGTGAATGTCAGGGAGGTACACAAAGCTTAGGCCTGAAATGCTTCCTTCCCAAAATTCTTTCCCCAAATATAATTTCATGTATCATCAGCAGGCAGAGGGGTTTAAGTAAGTAAACCATGAAGTTAGGAACGCACCGAGGGCTGGTGGCGAGTGAAGGTGGAAGCGATTGCACCTTGCAGTGTTCTCTGTTAACAAATATGAACAGTTGAAGGCACTGCACCCTGCTTACGCAGTGTCGGAAGAAAACAATGTAGATATATCTAGCTATTGGTAGTGTGCAATAAAGTTACTTCATTATTTAATTAAGTAATATGTATAGAAATCTGAGTTACATTAGCTTTTCTGTTACATCGTGAGTTTTACAATGTACAGTAACGCATGTTTGAAATACACTGAACATAAATCGCATTCGATTAGCGCGTAAACAGTTGTTATATTTTGAAAAACTACGCTTCATCCATATCACACGACTTAGTAGGAGCAAATAAAATACGAAATATCAAACTTGCTTGAGGTTCTCTCCCTCGGTAACGCGTCCCTCGTTTTATACATTTCTGCGTACTGAATTCTTCTCTAGAATACTTTTAAGTTTCTTTGTCACCTTACTTTAAGGTTCCAGCTTTATACCTTACTTAGTGTTTCTGAAACCTATTCTATTGCCTGAAGGGCTTCGGATATTTCAGTGTCTATGCTTAAAAATTGAAGTAATTTATCTTTACGTTATTAGCACCACGCTTTGGGCGCCAATTTGAAGTTGTTTATTACTGCTGTTTTTACCACGTATTGCGGGAGATATGTTTCTTAGAGTATTCGCCCCACGTACGATACAAATTTTTCGCTGGCCTTCGCCCCCATGTTTAAATATCAACTTTGTATTTTAATGTTTATTTAAATACTATATATATATGCCACGGTTGCGTCAGTAGTAATTTTTAGAACACGTATCTCTTAGCAGGGGTAGTACGGCTAAAGAATGAAGGCTTACACGAATTGTATTGGTATTTAACTTCGTTTTATTACTCCTTCACACGATTAAATAACACTTCACTGATATATCCTACTGTAGAGCTGTGAGATTAATGTAATTCTACTTTTCAAAACGTAAACTTTCTATTATATATCTTTCTATCCCTAACTGTGAATTTATAGATAATTGTTCTTCTACATCTAACTTATTTGTTTACTCTAGCTCTGACTTTAAATTTACATTGTAATCTGTAATGGCCACGCTTTGGGCGCCAATTTGAAGTTGTTTATTGCTGCTGTTTGCACCACGTATTGCGGGAGATATGTTTCTTGGAGTGTTCGCCCAACGTACGATACAAACTTTCCGCTAGTCTTCGCCCCCACGTTTAAAAATCAACTTTTGTATTTTAATGTTTATTTAAATATTATGTATGTATGCCTCGGTTGCGTCAGTAGTAATTTTTAGAACACGTATCTTAGCAGGGGTAGTACGGCTAAATAATGAAGGCTTACACAAATTATATTGGTATTTAACTTCGTTTTATTAATCCTTCACACGATTAAATAACACTTCACTGATATTTACTACTGTAGAGCTATGAGATTATCGTTAATTGTACTTTTTAACACGTAAACTTTATATTATTCACGCCGTAATGAATTTATTATGTCTCACACTGAATACGTACCGAGCAAACTGCTCGGAACACTGCCTTCTAGCGTCTGGCTGCTACCGCTTAAATTTGTATATTACCATTATTTCAATTTCTGATTGGCTAATTCTGCTCCAATAGAATACTTTTATTTAACTTAAAGATTTTCTAGTTTTTTGATTGGCTATTTTTATAAACTGTTTTAAATAGTACATTATTGTTCCAATAATTACTAGCAGCCTTTATTAAACTTTTTAAATTTATTGTTGTCTCAAGGTTACCTCGTTGTTAGCAACTTTCGGCTTCTATTCTCACAGCTCCTACATTTATAATAATATAAACATAATACAATGACTGTTACGTACCTTTTATATATTTTACATACACATGTTGTTTTAAGGAGGGCTGTTATTACAGTTTTTATTATATAATTAGACTGATATAATTTAGGTGTTAAAAATACTGCCTCAAAATACATGTTATTGCAGTTGCAGTATTATTGAAATGATTCTGAATATACGAAACATCTAAAAGCAAAGCTGGTGAAATTCTTTCCTTCCCTGATCGTATAGCAGCATTTTTCTATCGTCTAAGACATTAATTACATTAACAAGTTTGTCGCAATATTGAGCTTAGTATACTACAGTCTGTAGTCATGTCGCCCACCGAGTTACAATTGGTTGTGGAGCCAAGGGAATTCCAGGTTCCGTCTCCTTAAAAATGTTTATTCTTGAAGTATTTTTTTCACGTTGGCAATAAAAGTATCAACATCCGGAAAACAAGATATAATTTCTTCCGCAACTCGGTAACGACAATGTGCTAAACATTTTCGATGTATTAATGTGGCATAATGTTTAATATGATATTTTAAACGTCCTTTGAGATATGTGTGACATACGTTAATCTGAGGGTTTCACCACTCAGAATTTTCCCTGCCAAGTTCCGCCACAAGCGATGCTAATTCTGAAAATGGTTTGGTGTGTGATTCTTCTTCACTTTAAGCATATTGCAACAGTTCTCCACTGTTCGTATGCAGCGAATAATTGGAACAATCGCAACGAAACCGGGTGTTGTGAAGGGAAGGAGAGGAGATTGTCCGTCACAGTACCTGATGTCACCTATACTCTGTGAGATAACATGATTGCTCTGTTTAGTTACTAAAACCCCTCTGCTTGATCATCAGTGTCCACCACCTGAGGTGGCACATGTAGTAAGAATAGGCGTTAAACACTACTAAAATAATAATAATAATAATAATAATAATAATAATAATAATAAACACCATCGGTTTAGGCCGAACAGACTCTGCAATATTGCTTTGGCCCTTCTGGTTCCCTTTCCCTTCTTGGTTTATAACAACATGATTGCCTGAGGTTCTATGCAGCAACTTGCTATTGTTTCTGTATTCTTAATTTTATTTATTAGTATATTTTCCAGCTTTACCTGTATAGTAACACTGTTTCATTATACTTTTGGTCGAATAAGACATAACCTGACAAATATCTAACTGCCTTTCTTGGCGTCTATTGTTTTCTCTCTCTTTTTCTTTGTTTCTCTCTTCTCCATTTGCTTCTTCACCACTAACTTTATTCCGCTAATGCGTATAAGTTAAATTCTGTCCTTATTTCCTCACTTTTAATTTTGTCCAGTAATAATTTTGTTTATCCTTCAATTCTTCTCATGAACCTCATTTTTTCCTGCTTGTACTGAGTGAGCAATGCTTGACGCAACCGCGGGACCAGCCGACAGCGTTGGCCACATTGTTGGCGGAGGCGGGGAGTATATTTTCCCTCCGCTGCGCGAGGCTTCAATGAGAGTTGAAATCTTGCGTAAGTAGCACGTGTTTGTTAGGTGACGTAATACAGAGAATAATAGGCCCTATTTTTTCCAGGAAACAATTGACAGTGAGGGGATGTGCAAAACATGCGGTCTTTTTATGACCAATTAACTGAGAGAGAAGATGCTTTCGCGACATTTCAGCAGGACTCTGCGACGGTACATAAGCCAACTTATTATTATAGGAAATTCATGACGTGTTTCAAGATAAAGTTATCACTAACATATGGCCCGCTCGTTCCCCAATTTAACCTCCTACGATTTTTTATCTGGGGGGGGCATTAAAAGAGTAGGTGTACAAAATAATCCACACACTTTAGATGAACTTAAAACTAACATTCGTCAAGAAATTGCTGCGATTTCTCAGAGGGAATTGCAGAGAGTGATGAGCAATTTTCTAAGCAGTGTCAGAAATACTTGAACGAAGGGAGGCAGTTCCAGCATCTCCTTGCTTAATATATGTGAGTATTTTACTTTTCTTTTTAAGTGTTTATATTATGTTATTGTGTTAGAAATAACTTACGCGACAAACCGTACTATATTTACTGCGGACTTACTGTCAACACGAAACCGATTGCGTTAAGGATCGTTCAGTCCCTAGTTTGGAGGTACCTTGTTTTCTCATAGATTCCCGAGTCAAAATTCACAATGGAATGTCCATTATTTTGCAACATTTACGTTATTCCTAGATTTACTTATTGCTGGTTTGCCTGTAACATTAAAAGTTTAGGAAGCTCTTGATACAAGTCAGATATGGGCATTCTTGGCCCCGCGTGTCAAGAGACCTCCACCCCGTTTCTGTTTGCCACACACAAAAGTCTTCTAATCCAGTGTTGAAACGTTGCTGTACGCAATTATGAGATGCATTCCACAATAGTTGATCGGATATTTAGGGAAAAATGGACTCACCGTCTTTCTATTTTAGCATAAAAGATGCTGCAATGTACTAACTGTTCTGTATATACAGAATGCATTACCAAATTCAACTTCGCCCAATTGGAGGTTGCCATAAACAAAGCATACTAAACAACAAAAGCATAACTGAAATTGTAAAAAATACAAACAATTGCTCACAAAGTTGCAACTATATAAAACACTACCTACACATAGTTATAATTATATATGTGTGTGTGCTCTAGTAAATTAATTGTTTTTAATTTATGTTTTCCGCAAAATGATACATACAAGCATGGAATAGTACCCCTGGCTCCAGTTAGAACACAACTTCAGCTGAAGAAAGATGACATTTATTTACTTAAAAACTGTAAGTAGTAGTATTGTTTGTTCATTCTTCCTGTAAGTTTACAAGCGATATTATATTTATTTCTTCAATTTAATAAGAAGTATGAGATTTTGTGTTTCAAACGTTTATCGTATGAATAATAATGAATAAAGCACTTGATTTTGTTTTGTCTTTTAATGCATACCTTTCATTTTAATAAATAGGCATTTCTAGCTTTTTCAACCTCGAATGACATTACCCCATTGCTCCGATAAAGGGAGCACGGTACTCCTCCGCGGTCCTTACTCCTGGATGTGACACTGCCTCGCCCATACCCGATATAAATTATGCGTTTACGCTTGTTGTTGTATATTTTCAACTAAACTTTAAGGTAGCGGAGAAAGTTTCTTAAAACCATTACGCATAAGATTTCAGCCGCATAGTTGCAACGGCTTTTATGACTGCTTCTAAGGATATAGGCACACTAAAAGGTGCTCTGTAGAAGCGAATGCACCTATAACAACTAAACTATTTACCGCCTTAATGTTTCGATAACAGATCACGAGCACATCACAGTTCACAAAAAGGTTAAAACTTACTTCACACATTTCTATTCAGAAAGATGGTATGTAGAAACATCGTTAACCATGGTGGTACCTGTCGTCTTGCGTCATATCGTGCATGGAATATGGAACTGCAAATTGCCCGGTCCCTGGCGTTTTTATTTTTGCTCCTTCGCCGAAGATATGTTATTGCAACCCCTCCCCTTGTGTTATTGGACCCCGGGGGCAAGTTACCACATTCCTGGCCCTAGTTATGCAGTGCACACGCTCGCTTTATCGTCGGCTTCATAAATATTCACACGGATGGATCTGTTTACGGGGGTGCATAGGGAGGCGTTATTTTTATACGATGCTTAGCAGCATGCTGATAACGGGCAGAAATGCATTTGACTGACGACCTAGACTGTAATATCTCTTATTCTCTGCACGGAAACAGTTGATAAAAAGCATCTATATACTATATCTATGGTGAACGAAGTTCTTAAAAAAGCAAACAGCGTATACTGAAACAATCCCGGTAACTACCGGAGAGGTGATAAATTTACTAAAAGATGTTCTTCTGTATGATACACCTGATACACATATCATTTCCTAAGTAGCTCCTTTTACTAAGCAACTCAAAATGGTAAAACACCTAAAAACTTCAATAGATATAAACTAATTTTAAAAGTTCTGTTTAATAGTAATTTATAAAAAAAAGTGTACAACATTTAGATTTTGATTATAGTACACTATTCCGCATGTGTTTATTTCAACAAATGGCAAAAGAAAGATTTCACACAAGCAATTATGCAATTCTGTTATTAAAAATCTGATGTGTTACACTCACATGACTTTCTCTACTCTTGTACAATCTAATTTTACAAACGCCTATTCTCCATATGCTTCATGTTAATCGAGATATCGAGATGTCAATCTTATTGGTAATTTTCTTGTAGATACAAGGGGAATATGGTAGCTTTTAAGCGATAGTCAAATATTTTAACGCTGGTTGCTATGTGGCGCATTCCATTCTCTTTGCATGTCCAGGACATAAAAAAAATGAATAACGAATTTGAGAAAAAGTATAAGTATTGAAAAATTTAAGAAAATCACAAGCAATATCTCGAAAACGGTTCACTCAACAAAAAAATGTATATGACATAAATTGTGTATTTTAACGTGATCTACATTTTTTGTGAAGTAAAATTCTGTCTATCTCTTACGGTTTACCAGTTATGCAAAAGTCGTTCACAATAAAGAATACTTTTGGAGACATTCCCAGAAAATTCGAGATATACATTTCATTTCTCATGACATTATCTTAAACATATGATATTTTCATCAAAATCGTTAGAGCCATTTTTGAGAAAATTAAAATTTTCGAAAAATGTTCCATGTAAAGGGTAGTCTGGGGTGGGGGGATTTTCTTGAAAACCTTCGTGTCGCATCTCTGGAAGATACTGAACCTAAATACCAAGTTTGGTGTTTATCCGACTGTTCGTTTTTGAGTTATGCTGTTCACAGACACACAGACACACACACAGACACACACACACAGACACACACACAGACACACACGGACATGTTTCCAAAAATGCTTTTTTTGGATTCAGTGGGTCTCAAAACATGTATTTCCAGTGAAATCTCGGTATCGAATTTTTGGGTGGAATGCAATACTTCCCCTACTTACTATACGTAGTAGAGAAAGTAAAAATCAGATGTGTTACATTTACATAACTTTCTCTACCTGCTATAGTTTTATTACTTTCTCTACTACGTATAGTAAGTAGGGGAAGTATTGCATTCCACCCAAAAATTCGATACCGAGATTTCACCGGAAATACATGTTTTGAGACCTCCTGAATCCAAAAAAAGAATTTTTGGAAACATGTCCGTGTGTGTGTCTGTGCGTCTGTGTGTGTGTGTGTGTGTGTGTGTGTGTGTGTCTGTGTGTGTGTCTGTGTGTGTGTGAACAGCATAACTCAAAAACGAACAGTCGGATAAGCACCAAACTTGGTATTTAGGTTCAGTATCTTCCAGAGATGCGACACGAAGGTTTTCAAGAAAATCCCCCCACCCCAAACTACCCTTTACATGGAAGATTTTTCGAAAATTTTAATTTTCTCAAAAATGGCTCTAACGATTTTGATGAAAATATCATATGTTTAAGATAATGTCATGGGAAATGAAATGTATATCTCGAATTTTCTGGGAATGTCTCCAAAAGTATTCTTTATTGTGAACAACTTTTGCATAACTGGTAAACCATAAGAGATACACAAAATGTTACTACACAAAAAGTGTAGATCGCGTTAAAATACACAACTTATGTCATATACATTTCTTTTGTTGAGTGAACCGTTTTGGAGATATTGCTTGTTATTTCCTTAAATTTTCCAATACTTATACTTTTTCTCAAATTCGTTATTCATTTTTTTTATGTCCTGGACATGCAAAGAGAATGGAATGCACCACATAGCAACCAGCGTTAAAATATTTGACTATCGCTTAAAAGCTACCATATTCCCCTTGCATCTACAAGAAAATTACCAATAAGATTGACATATCGATATCTCGATTAACATGAAGCATATGGAGAATAGGCGTTTTTTAAAAATAGTGTGTACAAGAGTAGAGAAAGTCATGTGAGTGTAACACATCAGATTTTTTTATATAGCTTCAATGACCTACTCTTACGAAAGCTTATTTTTCTATCCACTTCATATTAATCGAATTAAATGTTTGTAGAAATAGTTACATTTCGTTAAAGGTAAAAGGGGGGATAGGGGAAACCGAATCGATAAGCAGATGTTTAAAAACCGTACCTCCATTTTTTCATTTATCTAAAAGTCGACCAGCATTACATTGCCATACAGACTCAGGTTAACAAGGAATAATACAACATGTAGATTAAGGTCAGCCAAATGAGGCCCCTCAGTCAGTTAAGAACAGTTAAAAATCTGGCATGAGTTTACAGCTGGTTGTCTTCGGTGTTAAGAGTCTTTGTCGGATGATAACAGTGGGTCTTGCGGAAGGCCACTCTTAATCCTTCCTGGATCTTCTTCCAAGTGAGAAATGTACCACCCCAGGCACATGTTGAAGTTGCTGATAAAAAGAACAGATATGTGCTCTGAGACAGTACGTAGTCCAGATCCGTGGTGAAACTGTGGTAACGCACAAGGGGCGTTAAGGATTGTAAGCAATACCTTGTTCTGGAAAACTTGTAAACGATTAACTGTGCTAGCTGTAGCTCAGTCCCAGACTGGGCAAACATATGTGAGCAATGGACGGAATAGAGATTTGTATATGAGAGAAATACATTGGAAACGTAGAGTAGACTTTCGGTTAAGAAGTGGATAGAGATGGTGATGCTGGCCTAGAAGTTCCATACTCTTTTCATGGCATCACGAGAAACAACTGAATAGAGACAGCACCTTGAAAACATGACAGTAATGAAACATTCAAACCAATGTTAGCGGACACGCCGGAAAAATGAAGTATAACGACAATAAAGCAAGCTAATGCTTTAAAAGATCTTTGAAATCCAATTTAGCCTAGATTTTATTTTCATTTTTTAGGGAAGGAGGGCGAAGCGGAGAAGTTTGAATTAATTTTACTTACACTACTCTCCTCGTAGAAAAAATATTCATTTGAAATAAATTGTGGCTTTTAAAGAGATCTACATTTTTGTGTAGTACGTTTTTCTCTTTCTCATGGTTCACCAGTCATACAAAAATTATATAATGCTCTTCCAGTAAAGATGACTTCACAGGTTATTCCCAAAGAATTCAGATGTACATTTTATTTTTCGTGTAAATATCTTAAACATGCAGTATTTTAATCAAAATCGTTAAAGCCATTTTTGAGAAAATCGAAATCTTCGAAACATTTTCTATGTAAAGGGTAGTTTGCGGTGGGGAGATTTTCTTCAAAATCTTCATGTCGCATCTTTGGAAGATACTGAACTTAAATTGAGTGTTTATCAGACTTTTCCTTATAGAATTATGCTGTTCACAGACATACACAGGCAGGCACGGACGTTTTTCTAAAAGTGCTAGTTTTGGTTTCAGAGAGTCTCAAACATGTATTATCTATAAAATCCCGACATCGAATTTTGAGGTGAAATCGAATAATTTCTCTGTTTATTGTAGGTACATAGTACAGAAAGTAAACATATAGCTTAACTTCTGAATGCACATGGGTAGTAGCTACGCTAAACATCTCTGTTTTCAAGGCAGTTGTTTATTCCACCAACATGAAAGGCGAACCTGCAATCTGTAATCGTTTCTACTGTGGCGCTACAGCGTCTTTTCCATAACATAATACAGCATTTATTTGGTGTATTATTTATTCAATGTGTTCGTTCACCTTACATAACTATTAAAACAAGAATTGTTCAAAATGCCCGCAGCCATGCTCAGTGCACTTCAAGATACTTTCCTTGAGATACAAGGATCTCATTCATATGCTTGAGCAACCATGAGCATTTTCATCATCACAAGCATGATGTGTCCGACGGGATCTTGATGCATCCCTAATGCTTTCCGTTCTTTCAAATTTCAGGTTGGGTTTTAGCATATTTGCCGAGTTGGTAAGGATCAGGAATCCTCTTTAAAGCCGTTATGAATTCTGATATTCTCCGTTAAAATTCCACCATAATTGAAGCATGTAAATTCGTTGTTCATTAGTAAATGCACGTACCATTGCAAAGCACTTTACGGAGCGGAGCAGAATAGAACAGGCGAACAGATTGCACTCAATAATAACAAAAGCTGACCGAATTAAACCTAAGCAAGTTTTGTCTCCTAATTATGATGACTTAAGAGAAAACTTACTTTTTCGACGGTAGTGTCATTTGGTCCACTTCCCTTTTCATGCTGTCATAGTGGAAAGTTGAATGTCTTGCATTCAGTGGGTAAACTAACCTTCCTGCATGTTTTGTCTATTTTACCTCAAGCATGGATTATAATTATATTTTATAATTGAGTTTTACCATTTAAATCTTACCCGAGGCTTTATTTTTATTTGTTAATATTTATTACGATTTAATTCATGCCGTAGCAATTATGAACTGGAAGTTATTGATTTTATTTAAAGTGAACAACCAGTGTGGATAATCGACCGTCATTTTGCCACCAATATTAATGTTGGCGACCTTGCTACTGGGACTAACACGTTCAACATCTGCTAATAATTAATTTTATTCTCGCGTAAGTACTAATTCTATTATTCGCTGTCGTCAAAAAAATAGTATGTGTATGTAGCAGTGGCGTAGCCTGATTATCAGATTCCGGTACATAACTCAACGAATATTATAAAATTTGTTAAAATATGACCCAACATAAGCAGAATTGCCCACATCAGCATAATGAATTTAAGCTAGACAACTTGTAGTTTTAAAAAAAGTCCTTCATCAATACAATTTAAATTACCTAGTAAATTCATTAACAAATGCTTAGGTTTTGGAAGGTAGTTAAATAAACGTTATTCACTCATGTTTAGTTTAGCCTACTTCTTGTAATTCAGCTAGATCCTCTAATTTTTCTAAGCAAAAATATCAATTGCATCATCCTTAAATGGAGGTCGGACGCAGATCTTGTAGACGGTTGCTTTGGACCTTCATCAGAGCAAGAGCTGAGAGTTGCGAAGATAATCTTTACTTCTTCTCAGGTAGGAGAAGGATCTTTCTACCGAAGCACTAGTTGTTGGTATAGTCAGGATCAAAGCGTCAGTTTGAAAGTTCCAGGGAACATTGTGAAAAGTTCATTGTCTATATATATATATATATATATATATATATATATATATATGTGTGTGAAACTCTAGGAAGCTATTTCTTTTCATATCAGAATTACCATAAATCATACACAGTTCACACTTTAGTTCAAAAAAAAGTCCCATAATTAATTTTCAAACTTCCAAATGTCTCCTCCGAGAGCTTCCTTTTTTTTAAATTAGAGAACTGCACAATGGTAAAAAAGACAGAGGAAGTGTAGCTTTAAAGTTTCGCCAAATCTCGGAGATATGCTTTGTTCCACGGTATCAATAATTTCAAAAAACAATTGTGTAGTGGATTTATCATTGCTGGTGCCGGATATACCGCCAAGATGAATTCTCTTTGCTTGAAGTTCAGTGCCACTACCATCCATTTCCTCCCAAAGTCCGTCAAATTTATCCCTGTAGTTATGCAAATAATGCTTGAAATTTTCTAGCATTCTATTGCAATACGAAATATCTGAAAGCTTTTTTCTAGAGCATTTGGAACAAAACATTACAGTACTGAGATTGTCAGAAAAAATTACCAAAATGAAATTAAAAGTAAAATATTCTATCCTGGTTAATAAATCTCGTGCAAATGTAACAGTGCCCTCGTTCTGTTCGGAGTTTTTATTTTTTACCATTGTCTCAAACAAATATTGGATATCAATTTGTTTTTTCACTGTCCGAACTAAATTACTCTGGAAATCCCATCCAGTCTGAGAAACATTAGGAATTCCCTCTTTCACAGGCACATCCAAAACATAAACTCTCTCTGCTGATTCAGAAAAGAATGTTCCAAAACCTGCCAGTGAGGTAAAGAAGCTTTTAACTTATTTGATAAAACTAGATAACTGATAAGCATGGCAACGAATGAATATGGCATATTTACAATGTTCTCTCAGCTTTGACCGCAGTCCATTGGCTCCCCTGCCATGAATGCTGTACCATGATATGTTTGGACAATTAGTTTATTTGAACAAGAAACGTCGTTAATAATACTAAAAGCTCGATGCATGAGAGAAACTGCTTCTATTTGATATCTTACATCTGTAAGGCAAACAAACCTCTCTTCAACATTTCCGTCAACAGTTATGTAACGAATACGGTAGAGATTGCTCTTTATACTAATGTCAGGAATTTCATCTAATATCAATGAAATTTTCTTTTTGATTTCACGCGTCATGACGGCACTTACACTTGAAACTAAGTCATTCTGAATATCAGGTGAATTTGCACGAAAAACAGGCAACTTTTTCAAGTGTTTTTTCAGAGAGCTGTCATATATTGCTAATTAATTTAAATACTCAATATAGTTTCTTCTCTTTGAAGATCCTTGTTATCATTGTAGCCACGAAAAGCAAGTGCTTGTTGCCCTATTAAACACAAAGCCCGTGCAAAATGAGAAAGTAAAGCTCTGTTCTTTTACACTTCATTGTTATGCAGTTAAACTGAGAGCTTATATCCACTATTCAATGAAAATTCTATTGTTGGAATTTTCCCGTACGTTTTTAGTTGTTTTTCGTACATTTTATAATTAAAAGAATAGTTGGCTGCCTTATAAATGTTATTTAAATTTTCATAACCACTGGAATTCCAGACTCACTTTGTATCTGAAAAATAAGGCAACACAACAAAGCAGTTTAAATTTATGACTGCAAAGCCAGGATACACTTTCATAAATTTTGGTATTGAAATGCCTTATACATTTTTTAATATTCGTCGTAATACTGAGTGCTGGCTTTGGAGGACCTGCTTTAATTACATCTTCTTTTTCAGAGAAATGTAATGTCTGGAAGCTTCTTATCTTGAGTTTGTCAATCACACAACAGATTATTTCCATTTTCGTTGCAACAATGACACTGAAGCAATGTTTTGTTTGCTAATGTGGATTCACTGCGTGACCTCTTGGATGTACACTGCCTGTGTATATACCTTCCTCGCAGAATCGCGCAAATCTTCCTTAATATTAAGTAACCAAGTGTCAAAAGCGCGCTGAAATGTTCACAATTGAAGAAACACACATATAAGAAATAAAATAATTCGCGAATTACTCCCTATTCAGGACTATAAATGCAAATAATATAAACACAATTCTTAACACGAGATGTACTCCAACTGAATACATGCCATGGGTCAAGCGCGTAACACCAGTCCCTCCAACTAACGGCAGGTGCCACTGACCCTAGCTTTGTTTCGAAACAAAGTTACTGCAGCGTGGCGCGAACTGAAATCTAATATTTAGGAAAGTTTGATTTTTAATGACATTAAAACGATTATGTGCTACCAAATTATAATGAACACCAATTTTGCAATCAGTTTGAGGACAATTACAGGGTATGTAATACATCTCTTATACCCACTGACGTTACGCCCCTGGTATGCAGTATGCAGTAATAGTATGCTTTAAGTCAGTGGTGGTGAAAAAACTACTCGCGAGGCAGTGTGACTCGCAGGCGCAACTCCTTTTCTAGCCGTCTATTCATTTGTTTTCCATGTGCTGCTGAGTGGTGTAGTGCGTGTTGCATATTTGATGATTCGAGAGAGAAAGGCATTTTCGCCACCCTTGCTTTAAGTGCATTGGAGAATCTCGAAAGTAGAAAATACGAGTCGAATTCCTCGTACTCCAATGATGCACCTAACGCATATGTATGTATAGCAATATACTATAGTCCCATACTGTGCTTCTAGTTTGCAGCATTTTCCTCTAGTTTTCAATGATTCAGGAAGATCGGAAAGGATATATGAACTGTAACGCTGTCATATCTGGATGAAAACAAATTTTTGACCATTGGTACATGACCTCATCGAATCCATTGCCAACCTCAACTCAAGAACCTAAAGGGTGTTCTACAGAAGACTTTTGAGTCTCTCCGAGAACAGATTATAAATGAATCGATTCTGGATGCATTTGTTTTTAACAGGTTTATTTCATCTCAGTATCTACGCCGTCTTTATGACGCACGTGCCAAGAAGGACCACTTATGCACGATTTTGATCATCAGAACATATAAAATTGCTAGGACTGCATAATGGGAGTTAACTCCGTGTTTCCATCTGTTGCCTGTTTTATTAATAAAGTTACGCAAATAAGAGGATCTCCCTTCAGAAGAGACTTGATTTTGAACTGAGGTCACAGGTAACTGATAATTTAAGAATTAGGGTGTGTAATAATCATATGTCTTCCTGTACCTATCATCAACTATCAGAATACTTTGCATATTGCACTGGCAATTCTTCTATACGCTTTACGATAATCATAATAAAAGTTAGCAAACATGGTTTCAAATTAAACATTATTTACTTGATTAATTCAAGATGCGGAAAAACACTTAATTGTTCATATCATAACTCCGCTTATATGAACTCATAAAGAAAAGAAGAAAAGAGAGCAAAATATAATACGTTAGCCACTGAAATTTCTCTAAACATTACACAGGCAAAACTTATACATACATTATAACACTCATTAAAATATGATTATTCTATTAAATTTAAGTTATTACAGGCACATTTTTTGTTAGAAACTATTTCAAATTAAGCAATAGTATTAAATTATGTATAGCACGTGGAAGCAACGTTCAAATATTTATCAAAAGCACGAAGGAATAATTTAAGAGTCATAGTAACAGGCTCTGGCGAAGGAAAGTAAAACGAATCTTGGAAACTTTTAAGCATATTCCGTCAGATGACGCCTTTACATTTTTGTGACGTACAGTATTATACAGAACGAAGCGAATTTCATAGGCAATTCACAGAAAATTCAAGATAAATATCTTATTAGCCATACAAATACCATATACATGCTATTTTAATCAAAATCATCATTTTTTAAAAAACGCAAAATAACGAAATATTGTCCATGTAAAGGATAGTTTGTGATGGGGAATTTTCTTGAAACTCATCGTGCGTATCTTTGGAAGGTATCTTAAACACCAAGTTTTGTATTTGTCCAACTTTTTACTTTCTCTACTACGTATAGTAAGTAGGGGAAGTATTGTATTCCACCCAAAAATTCGATACCGAGATTTCACCGAAAATATATGTTTTGAGGCCCCCTGAATCCAAACAATAAGCATTTTTAGAACCATGTCCGTGTGTGTGTCTGTGAACAGCATAACTCACAAACGAACAGTCGGATAAACACCAAACCTTGTATTTAGGCTCAGTATCTTCCAGAAATGTGACACGAAGGTTTTCAAGAAAATCCTCCCACCCCAGATTAACCTTTACATGGAACATTTTTCGAAAATTTTTATTTTCTCAAAAACGGCTCTAACGGCTCATTTTTTGTAGTAAAAGTTTGTCTATCTCTTGCGGTTTACCAGTGATGCAAAAGTCGTTCAGAATGAAGAGGACTTTTGGGGACATCCCCAGAAAATTCAAGATATACATTTTATTTGCCATAAAAATGTCTTAAACATATGATACTTTAATCAAAATCGTTAGAGCCGTTTTTGAGAAAATTAAAATTTTCGAAAAATGTTCCATGTAAGGGGTGATTTGGATGGAGGATTTTCTCGAAAACTTTCATGTCGCATCCCTGGGACACATTGAACCTAAATACCAAGTTTGGTGTTTATCCGACTTTTCGTTTTTGAGTTATGCTGTTCACAGACACACAGACACACAAGACATACACACGGATATGTTTCCAAAAATGCTTCATTTTTTATGTCCTAGACATGCAAAGAGAATCCAATGCTCCACATAGCAACCACCTCTTAAAATATTTGACTATCGCTTAAATCCTAGCAATTCCCCTTGCATCTACAAGAAAATTAGCAATAAGATTAATATATCGATATCTCGATTAACATGAAGCATATGAGGATAAGCGTTTGTAAAAACAGTTTGTACAAGAGTAGGGAAAGTATTGTGAGTGTAACACATCAGATTTTTTTAGTTATGCTGTTTACAGACACAGACATACACACAGATACACGGACGTTTTTTTTCTAAAAATGCTTGTTTTGGAATTAGGAGGTCCCAAAATATGCATTTCCGTTGAAATCCCCATATCGACTTTTTGAGCGGAATGCAATACCTTCTCTGCCCACTATTCACATGGTAGAGAAAGTAAAAATTGCGTATTCGTATTCTAACTTTCTATCTCTTATGGTTTCTTTTAAAAGTTTAACAAGAGTAAAGAAAGCTTCACAGACTATAATTTTCTCATGCCAGCTTTCAAATATACGAGTTTTTAATCAACATGGTTACATATGTTCTGAAAAAATAAACAATAAATTTCTTAATGTTTGCTTAGGTACGGAAATTTCAAGAAAACGTTCACCTTATGTTCTTAAAGGACTCTGTAAATACGAATTATGATGTATACCAGTTTTCGTTTTTTAGTTATACTGCTCAAACATAGACGCTACACCTTTACTTCAGGCGTCCCCAAAAGATGCATCCCCGATGAAATCGCAATATCAAATTTTGGGATTGAATGCAATACTTCTTTCATCTTAGTACAGAGAAAGTACAAATGCGGATAAGTTAGCATCGCTATCTATATTAATATATCTTTATTCAAGAACACTGTTTTAAAATAAGCTTCACCTTTTGATGTTAAAGTGCTCCAAAGTGCCTGTACATGAAATTACAAACAGAAATGCAGAAATGCTTGCAAAATACAATAGCAAATAAATTAGCTGCAAGGAATTTAGGACTGTGAACATGATCAGAATTAGGGAGATCTGTTTCATTTCCATCCTCTCTCAGTCAGTTGTTTTACCTAAATGACCATGCAAGTTGTGGTTCAGATATGAAATTAGTATTTCATTTACAGACATGCAGGAATAACACAGCATTTTGTTCAAAAGCTGAATCATTGAAAAAGCACAACCTTTATGAGGACATCTGCAAAAGCTATCAGTGCACTTTACTGTCTGTGAGGTTATTCATTGATGAACATTCATTAGCGGTGATGTCATACTAACGAAACAAAGAGTGACAAATTAACTTGAAGTACGGTAACTTTCACATTTGTAGTTTAAATGCGTTTTTTAATTTGATGTCAAATTTTAAGCGGAAACTAAGATTTTGATACCTGGTCTCACTTGGCATATGGCCATCCAGAAAATCGGAAGTAACAAATGCAACACAATCTGTACTTAAATTCGCAGAAAAGACATTTTAATACACATACACACAGGGCTTGAGGTAGGACGGGTTGCCATCCCGGTTCTTGTTTTAAATGCCTGGAAACCATTGTACCACCTTTTATTTACAGTGGCACCATCCCAGAATGAATTATTTTCATTTCCAAAAATAATAATACGATGGTTTTGTTATGAAATCGTGAATTTCCATTTGGCAAGCGTGCCGTCCTCCGCGGTCTAGGAATACCATGTTAGCATCTAGTTCCCATGGCGTGGGTTCAAACCCGGCGGAGGGCGATGGATTTTTCGGGTGTAAAAATCCTTAGCATAGCTTCCTTCTGAAGGGAAGTAAATCCGGTGGTCCCGTGTCTTAGTTTACGGCACGTAAAAGAACCTCAAACCTGATAAAAAGGCCACTGAGTAAAATTTGGGGGACGCTATGAGATAGTTTTATGTTATATTTAATTTGTTGAGGCCCACGTTGTGGTAGCCAATTTGCGATGGTAAATTTATTATGTTTGTGTATGTGTGTTTACTCAACGTGTTGAAGCCATCTTGTGACGTGATTCATTTGTTAGGTTTGTTAGCTCCATCTGGTGTTAGCAATTTGCGGCAGTATTAGTTTTTGTTTGAAAAAATGCTACTGTTATTTTATTTAATTTTGGTTCTCTGTCCTCCGGCTAGCTATTATCCTTTTGGTCAAGCACTTCTCTTTATACAGGTTGTGTAAACGGAAAGGAATCTTTTATCCAAAGATAACACTGATGAAGAAATTTGTTTTACACTTTTATTGTCGAACACGTTAACTATCACATTTACACATTGATCTTGACACTCGCCAAACTGAAACTGTTATAACAACTTCATTACTGATCACTCTTAATTCGCGTACTTCAACTTTTTGTATAATTAACTTTACAACACTTTAGATTTTTTATAACTCTGTTACGCGTAACCTGCAAATTGATATCCGAAGTGTGCCGTACAAATACTTTCGACGAACTGACGGGAATGCGACGTGTAGTGTACAAAGAATTTTGATGAACTGACGGGGTCTTTACCTCTAACCTACCTTTTATACACATACACCCCGATATGCCTAAAGATTATAACTGAGCTGCAATTGGCTAATAAAACGCGCCAACATTAGCGTCTATTTTTATATCCAATGAAAATTATGAATACATATGCTCTAGGGAAGTGTTCCAGAAGATTCTAAAAGAAGAACGCGCCAACATTACGTAACTTCCTCGTTTCCAATAATGATAAACAGCTCACCCCCTCGCTGCATTATTGCATGCTATTATTGTCAGTTTCAGTAAGGCCGTATAAACTTACTTCTCAACAATAATTACAATCAACAAACATTTCAAATCAATGTCACATAATAAAGCATATTCATACTATAATCACTCTTTACATTTAAATAATTTGTGATACAAATTACTGCATCAGCTAAGAACCATAGCAGTTAAAGAGCGTCCATATATAAAGCTCAATTCAATTTTCACATAGTATATAATCACACAGGAAACTCGTTTTAGAAGTCCGTGCGTAATTTTCCAATTTGTAATCTTTCCTCACTGTAGCTAATAGCTGTAAAAATAATTAAAGTAATATCAAGCCGAAACAGGCCTATTATCTTTAGACAAATCATTAAAGACTGTTGCTCCATGAGATTCTCGAAATCTTATCACGCCTCTCATGATTTGTTAATACTTCTATACCTGAAGCCAGCAAAATATCCGAATCCAAACTTGAACCTTATCTTACGACAGCTTCAGGCTGGTTCATTCTTAGCAAGTTTTATGGAAACAAACTAATAATAGCCGGGCAAATCTCCAACAGTTATCCATATATACCATTAGGTGAATCACGAAGCTGAAAGCCTGACAGACTTTTCCTCTCGCCAAATATCCTATCACTTTCAATTACCTGCTCGACATAATCAAATTGAACACGGCTGAGCCACGTATATTGAGTTTGCGGCGCGATACAATTATGGCAACATGACAAGTAGCGTCAATTTCGATAGAGTTCGATTTTGCACTACAGCAAGGATTTATATAACAAATTGCTGTTTTATTTTTGGAACTAAAGTGCAATTTTTAGTAAATTTTCTTGAACAAATACACATGCTTTATGGTTATCTGTGAACCTTATCATCTTACTATGTATCTCAGTCAAGAATGATTACAAACATTCTTGACTGAGATACTGAATTAATAGATATTCAGCTCATCTTTCCTTCAACCATTTATTCCGGAGAAACTTTCTTGAGACCTAACTTCAGAAACTTGAAAGATTAATTTGAAAAGCCTGATTCTTAAATGTATTAGATGCAAACTCTTATAGGGAAGTAGAACGTCCTGAGAATCTGTAATAATTACTTATTAAATTTAACAAGAATATATTTAGGCTGGCCCCGTAGCCCTTCGGTAGAGCACATGCCTGCTGTGCGAGGGGTCCCAGGTTCGATTCCCGGCTTGGGGTGGGAAATTTTCTCTAGCCAAGATTATTCCCTATACTCCCCCGGATTTGGAAGTATGAAAGAGAATGTGAACGTGTGTGTGATGTAATGATTAAAACCCAGGAAGCAATGAGGCAGTAAGTTCCAAAGGAAAGGCCGCCGATAAGACCAATGTAGTTAAAGGCGGGTATAAATGGGAAGAAAAAAATCTGATGTGTTACGCTTATTCTCCATATGCTTCATGTTAATCGAGATGTTAATCTTTGCTAATTTTCTTGTTGATGCAAGAGGAATTAGTAGGCTTTAAGTGACAGTCAAAATATTACAAGAGCTGGTTGCTATTTGGAGTATTCCATTCTCTTTGCATTATCAGGACAAAAAAAATGAATAACGCATTCCCATTTGAGAAAAAGTATAAGTATTGGAAAATTTAATGGAATAACAAGCAATATCTCCAAAATAGTTCACTCAAAAAAAATGTGTATGACATAAATTGTGTATTTTAACGCGATCTACATTTTTTGAGTAGTACAATTTTGTCTATCTCTTATGGTTTACCAGTTATGCAAAAGTCGTTCACAATGAAGAATACTCTTGGAGACATTCCCAGAAAATTCAAGATATACATTTTATTTGTCATGAGAGTATCTTAAATACATGATATTTTAATCAAAATCGTTAGAGCCATTTTTGAGAAAATTAAAATTTTCGAAAGATGTTCCATGTAAAGGGTAATCTTGGGTGGGGGGATTTTCTTGAAAACCTTCATGTCGCATCTCTGGAAGATATTGAACCTAAATACCAAGTTTGGTGTTTATCCTACTGTTCGTTTAGTTATGCTGTTCACAGACACACACACCAAGACACGTTTCCAAAAATGCTTTTTTTTTATTCAGGGGGCCTCAAAGCATGTATTTCCGGTGAATTCCCGGTATCGAATTTTTGAGTGGAATACAATGCTTCCCCTACTTACTATACGTAGTAGGGAAAATAAAAATATGAATTTCTCCTTTAATCACTCCAACTAAATAGATGTTATAGGAATAAAGAAAGCGTTGTGCTTAACTAAGTATCATTACTATCCACTCTCCCGAATATATATCCAATCAGACAATCCCCTAAGCGAAGTGGCGTCGCGGTGCGACTTGCATTCGGGAGGTGCCGGGTTCGATACCTGGCAACCGCCCACTCCGACCCGTGAGTTTCTCGCGGTTTCCCCGGGTCGGCAGGCGAATGCTGGAGTGATTCAACTTCTACCACGACTCTCCTGCCTTCCCCCATTTCCTGTATCCAACATTTTCCTTT
Source organism: Deroplatys truncata (assembly GCA_030765065.1). NCBI lineage: Eukaryota > Metazoa > Arthropoda > Insecta > Mantodea > Mantidae > Deroplatys > Deroplatys truncata. The sequence continues at coordinate 208,808,266 of CM060978.1, read as the reverse complement.
ACATCTGGATGGCTGGACGGTGGTTGTACACTCTGTGGAATTTTCATGCTGACGTCGTCCAGAGACAGCTCGAGTGGAACCCGCCTCTGGGTCCTTTCGGGCGGAAACTGCTTCGGGGACCCCCAGAGGCTCGAGGCTCGGGCGACGTTGGAGGCGTTCAATCTGGAAACATTATGAAGCCCGAATGTGCTTGTGCTTGTCGCCATCTGGATCAAGTCGCCCTTCGGGAGCCTCCCCTCATCTGTTCCTCCCAATATAAGGTGTCGGCTAGCCTGTGTGCGGTGCTCTGTTGCTATTTCGGGGCCCCTCCACTCGTTCGTACCTTTACCTTAGCCCCGAATACGCCTACTGAATTGAAATATCCAAACAATTCTCTCCAAAAATCGCTTCTGCCAGCATAACAATATCCCAAAAATAGTTATACGTTTTAAAAGCCTCAAGCCTTGTTACCCGGCTTCATAACCAATTAATATATTTTAAATCCGCCCCACTTTATTCACGCAGCTATCAGTTGTGATACAGAAAAAGAGAAAAACATAGCACAGAGGAGAGTCTGTTGCGGTTTCAGCAAATCCCAAGTTCATTAAATAGTTGTTCTATTGCAAACTTTGAGAGCAGCTGGAAGTTATGAGGATAGCAGAAGTACACTATGTGATCAAAAGTATCCGGAGACCCCCACAAACATAAGTGTTTCATCTTAGGTGCTTTGTGCTGCCACCTACTGCATGGGACTCATTACCCGCGACCTCAGTAGTCATTAGATATCGTGAAACAGCAGAGTGGGACGCTCCGTGGAACTCACGGACTTCGAATGCGGTCAGGTGATTAGGTGTCACTTGTGTCAGAAGTCTGTACGGGAGATTTCCACGCTCCCAAACATCCTAGGTATCACTGATGTGATAGTGAAGTGGAAACGTGAAGGGACATGTACAGCACAAAAGCGTACTCGCCGAGCTCGTCTGTTGACTGACAGGGACCGCCGACATTTGGAGAGGGTCGTAAAGAGTAATAGGCAGACATCTATCCAGACCATCACACAGGAATTCCAAACTTCTTCAGGATCCACTCTAAGTACTATGGCAATTAGGCTTGAGGTGAGAAACCTTGGATTCCATGGTCGAGCGGCTGCTCATAAGCCACACATCACGCAGGATAATGCCAAACGACGCCTTGCTTGGTGTAAGGAGCGTCAACATTACACGATTGAACAGTGGCAAAACGTTGTGTGGAGTGACGAATCACGGTACACAATGTGGCGATCCGATGGCAGGGTGTGGGTATGGCGAATGCCCGGTGAACGTCATCTGCCAGCGTGTGTAGTGCCAACAGTGAAATTCTGAGGTGGTGGTGTTATGGTGTGGTCGTGTTTTTCCTGGAGGGGGCTTGCACTCCTTGTTGTTTTGCGTGGCACGATCACAGCGCAGACCCACATTGATACTATTTTAAGCACCTTCTTGCTTTCCACTGTTGAAGAGCAATTTGAGGATGGCGATTGCATCTTTCAACACGATCGAGCACCTGTCCATACTGCAAGGGCTGTGGCGGAGTGGTTACATGACAATAACATCCCTGTAATGGACTGGCCTGCACAGAGTCCTGACTTGAAGCCTATAGAACACCTTTGGGATGTTTTGGAACGCCGACTTCGTGCCAGGCCTCACCGACCTACATCGATACCTCTCCTCAGTTCCGCACTCCGTGAAGAATGGGCTGCCATTCCCCAAGAAACCTTCCAGCACCTGACTGAAAGTATGCCTGCGAGAGTGAACGCTGTCATCAAGGCTAAGGGTAGGCCAACAACACATTGACTTCCAGCATTACCGATGGAGGGCGCCACGCTTGTACGTCATTTTCAGCCAGGTGTCCGGATACTTTCGATCACGTAGTGTATATCGCTAAGGAGTTATGCATGATTTTGAAATGGGGATCGTAAATAGTGCTAAAGTTCTCAAACATTGAAATTCATTCTACTTTTTACTTTTTCTATAACGTACCCAGTCCAACATAAATGTTTATCTCAATTAATATGAAAGTATACCAAAATAAGCTTTGGTAAGAACAATTTCTAGTAGAGGTATACAAATTAATCACAGTGGCCTCAGCAAGGCATGCAAATGCTGACAAGTAGAAACAAGAGGACTTGTAAGAATCAAAACAAATTGAAACAAAATTGAAGGTATAATATCCAATATGATGTTAGCACACCATCTTGCCTTCTGAAAATGACGACAACGTATTAATTTACATTACTTGACAGCAGTCAGAAAGTTTAATATCTGCGGGTACTGTTTACTCAAAGAACTGCCAAAACAACAAGTGTTACGTATAGAAAAAATCTGATCTGTTACACTCACATGACTTTATCTACTCTTGTACATCTTATTGCTAATTTTCTTGTAGGTGCTGGTAGGCTTTAAGCGATAGCAAATGTTTTAAGAACTGGTTGCTATGTGGAGCATTCCATTCTCTTTGCATATTCAGGACATAAAAAAACGAATAACGAATTCCCACTTGAGAAAAAGTATAAGTATTGGAAAATTTAAACAAATAACAACGAATAGCTCGGAAATAGTTCACTTCACAAAAAAGTGTATATGACGTAAATTGTGTTTTAACGAGATCTCCATTCCTTGTGTCGCATCTCTGGAAGATACTGAACCTAAATAATAAGTTTGGTATTTATCCGACTGTTCGTTTCTGAGCTATGCTGTTCACAGACAGACATACAGACACACACACGGACATTTTTCCAAAAAAGCATTCAGTGCACCTCAAAACATGTATTTCCTGTAAAATCTCAGTATCGAATTTTTGGGTGGAATGTAATACTTCCCCTACTTACTATACGTAGTAGAGAAAGCAAAAAGAAGTGGTTGTTGCCACAAGTAAGGATAAAACGACAGCTGTTGGAATGCCAGAGAAAACATCAAACGAGATTACATACGTCACATGGATTATAACTATACAATACAAACTAATATGTTACTAAAGGTGATTTATTTTTTTAAAATTTGCATTTGGCAAAAAAAGAATTCCAGGAAAATGCCTTCGGGAAACAACATTCAGAGATACATCCGTTGGATGATTAGGTTGAAGTTTATGTCCTTTAATCACTCCAACTTATAGGGTCTTCTCGACCCTTAATACTAACCATGATTTTTGCAGTCACACTTTGTGCAGCTCAAGTCGCACGTTCTTCTCAAATATATGATAATACTAGCAGATTAGTCCCGCTCGCGTTATTGCGTTGATTATGGGGATTTTCTCTCAAAAATATTCCATCTCTGGCCGTCTCTCTTTCCCTTTTCTAGCACTATCAGTCTCATCTTCGCTCACCCTTTCTCTCCTGCTCCGCCACTTCTCTGCATATTTTCTCGCAGATTGTCCTTTTCTCTCCCTCTAGCTCTAAATTTTTCTCTGCCTCTCCCTTTCTCTACCTCCCCTCTCTTGCGCTTTCTCGCAATTAACACCCTCTTCTCTCCCTCTGTGTGTGTGTTTGTGTGTGTGTGTGTGTGTGTGTGTGTGTGTGTCTGTGTGGGAAGATATTTCGATTTCTGACTTCACACCTCATTGTGATCCCTCCTGGGGTAATTAATTAGGATAAGATTAATGAATATGTGTATTTATTTCAATACAATAACAATGGCTGATTCGAAAAACATAGATGATTCGATAAATCATGTGTATGCTAAAAGAAGTTGATATTCATATTACTTTGTCTACATGGTTTTGTTTAGTTTATCTCTATAGTATACAAACATTCCATATAACTGTAGTTTTTCATTCTACTTCGTGTTAATCGACATAAACATTTGCAGTACTGCTTTCAGTACACTTCGTTGCAGGTAAAAGGGAGCTAACCCGATAACCAAATATTTAGAAAGCGGACGCTATATCCTGGCTTTCAAATTCCATTCTCTTTACATGACATTATGAGAAGTAAAAGAATGGTGACCATAGGCTTCAAAAGGCATAATACATCGGAAAATTCAAGAGCAACAAATATCCCAGAAATGGTTAAGGTTGGAAGAAAGTATTTGGCATAAATTATGCTTTAAAGTGTTCTACATTCTTTTTCTGCCGTAAGACTATCTCTTATGATTCACCACTTACGCAGAATTATACAAAATTCATTCCAAATTTCACTCCGAATGAAATAGAGCTTACAGACTATTCCAAGGAAATTTAAGTTATATACGTACTTTATTACTCATTCAAATATACTAAACATGCCCAATATGTGAATTAAAATCAGTTGAACCATTTAAACAAAATAAAAAAAACGAAGCTTTCTTATGCAAAGGGTAGTTTAGGGTAGGGATCTCTTTGAAAGTCTTGGTTTCACATCTTTGGAAGACGCTGAACTTAAACCAAGTTTGATATTTAATCGACTTTTTGTTTTTTAGTTATGTTGTTTACACATACACACAAATCACCAGAAAAAGTTTGCCCACACTTTTCCTTTTTTTCATTCATCGTTTCCAACATAAAACTACGGCTGCAACGGTTTACACTTGAGCACACTTAGGACAAAAATGGACAAACATCCTGCCAAATAGTAGAACTCATAGCTTTATGCTTCCAGGTTGAACCAAGAGCATTGTTTTTTGTGGGGTGTAGCATGAAAAATTGTAGAATTAAAATAGCCATGTAATCATCTGCAACCGTTTTTATCACTGTCTCATATTAGATATGGTTCCTTTATTTAGTTAGAATGTTATACGAGCGCGAACACTCTCTCCTAGTGAACCAGTAAAAATACTGGAAACATTATCTTATCCTAAAACTTATAAATAAAGTACTATTTAAAAAAACTTATAAACGTCTGAGTGCTGATAACAAAACCGGTGTTCTTTCTACATTTTGTTACGTTCAGAATAACCAAATGAGTGTTAAGAAAACTGAAACAATTTCTTATAATATAACCTTCCTTAAAATATAATATTATTTTCGTATTAGATCATTTCAATAAAAAATCAAATACAAACATTTTATTTTCATAGTAACCGCATCCTGACCGCAAGGCGAAATGTCATTAAATCAAAGTAAAACTTCCTCACATTATCGCAGCATTTAGAAAAGTGTACAGCAGGCTTTAAATGGCACGACCTATGTACATGGAATCAGAATACAAGCTTAATAATAACATAAGCCGCGTGATGTTTAGATCTAGGTCAGTAATATTTTAAGGTCGTTTCTAATCTCTGCTTGACCTGGCACACATTTTGAAACCGTGTGTGATTCTGTAACTTCCACAGCAACATTGACGATCGATGTATTTTGGTTTATTATCTTTCCTTAAGCTGTGTTTCGTTTCTTTAGCTGCTTAATCATATAGCCAAAAAATCTGATGTGTTACACTCACATAGCTTTCTCTACTCCTGTACTATTTTTACAAACTCTTATTCTCCCTCTATTTCATATTAATCGAGATAAAAATTTGCATAAACGATATTTTGACATGCAAAGAGAATTACATTTTACACATAGCGACCAGTTCTAAAAATATTTGACTATCGCTTAAGGCCGACTATGTTCCCCTTGTTTTGTATTTTCAAGGGCAATAAGCATAGACATATCTCTTAATAGCTGGCTGCTATGTGCAGCACCATTCTCTTTGCTACAGATTACTACTCTTTGCATATCCAAGACAAAAAATGAATAACGAATTCCCATTTGAGAAAATAAGTATTGAATAATTTAAGGGAATAACAAGCAATATCTCGAAAATGGTTCACTCAACAAAAAAATGCATATGACATAAATTGTGTATTTTAACGCGATCTACATTTTTTGTGTAGTAAAATTTAGTCTCTCTTATGGTTTACCAGTTATCCAAAAGTCGTTCACAATGAAGAATACTTTTGGAGACATTCCCAGAAAATTCAAGATATACATTTTATTTGTCATGAAAATATCTTAAACAGGTGATATTTTAATCAAAATCGTTAGTCATTTTCGAGAAAATAAAAATTTTCGAAAATTGTTCCATGTAAAGGGTAATCTGGGGTGGGGGATTTTCTTGTAAACCTTCGTGTCGCATCTCTGGAAGATACTGAACCTAAATACCAAGTTTGGTGTTTATTCGACTGTTCGTTTCTGAGTTATGCTGTTCAGACAGACACACACGGACATGTTTCCAAAAATGCCTTTTTTTGGATTCAGGGGGTCTCAAAACATATATTTCCGGTGAAATCTCGGTATCGAATTTTTGAGTGGAATACAATACTTCCCCTACTTACTATACGTAGTGAAGAAGTAAAAATTAGATAGGAACCCCGGAATTTAAAGCTATCCGGAGTTCTTATTTTCAGACAAGTAAAAATGTGGATAGATGCAAGCAGTTTATTTGTAGCGCTTCGAACCACTGAACTGCGAATTTGAAGTACGACATTTTAATTGAAAGACTAGGAGTATGGTTTTCCTATGCATGATTCAATGTTTGTAGATCATGCTTAGGTTAAACGCTGATGTCTGTTAATAAATGCTTACTAACCGAAGCCTGAACGAGTGGACATGCACTTCTGTTAGTTATTTAAGCCACCGCTATGTAACGCATTTCCCTACGAGTGAGATGTTTACGACCGAGCCTTAGACGAAGTAGGGATTTCGGTACGAATATCGAGATGGCACATTAGGTAAAATAGTTATTTATGATACATGTATTTAGGCTGAAGTTTTACTTTGCGAATAGGAATGTTTGCCATTCCCAGGCTGAGAGCCGAGTGAAGCAATCCTACGAAAAAATAAAATTATTTTTAACATGTGTTGTCATATACTAGGTATATTTTAGACAGCACAGAAATAAAGTATCCAGCTGAAATAGTAGCATACATTAGGACATGCACAACGGTGAGCTCCATTCTGTTTTTGTTTGGCCTTCGTTGTTGTTTGACCTTCATAGCAGAAGTGCTGAACATGATCGCACACAATCATAATATTCTATAATATACAAAAGCTGTGGCAAAAATACATCAACAGAATAAACGTAAAAATAATTGTATTCATAAACATATATATTATTTAACATTATTATTATGATTTTCCTTTGATGAAATTATGACGTTGACTGTTCAATTAGTATAATGTATAATATTAATTCCTTGTGCATATGAAGTACCATTGAAATTGAGGACATAATCTTTTACATTAATCGATACAAATCCACCGCTTAATATAAATAACATTTCCATCGCAATAAACAATTGAGTGTTATAAAAGGTTATTCCACTGAAACATCTTCAATTTCTAGCATGAGTCTGGTGTTAAAAATTCTACTTTTAGTGCCAGCTGTCTTAAGGTTTAATGATTTTGATTTAACATTGGAATATACGTAAATTGAAGTAAGGAGACACCTGATTAATTAAATAGTGATATAAAAATTCAATCCTGTACTGTTTTGTTTTCTGGGGATTGGAGGAGAAATCTTTGAGAATTACCGTTTAATAACGGAAATATTTATCATAAATTTGTTCTTTACGCAATGATATAAAAATTGCCTGATAGTTAGTTGGGGCAAGATGGAAGTAAATACTATCTTAATTTGTGATTTTAAACTATCGTCAAGCATTATCCTACTGTAATCTAAAATACTCCAAGTTTAGCTTTCTCTTGCTGTGGAACATTACCATGAACCAGAAAGTTTCGTTTTCCTCAGTTTCTAATAGAATTGTTTGCTTTGTCATTAACACAGGGAATGAATGACATGTCTAGGTAAGGATGAATTATTTAGCCTCCATTCCGTTGTTTTTCAATATTACATATTACTCAGTTTTAATAAAAGTAGGTAGACTGCCTAATTTTTAGAACAAATGAAGACTTGCTAAGTTTACTTTCTCTACTACGTACAGTAAGTAGCGGAAGTATTGCATTCCACTCAAAAATTCCATACCGAGGTTTCACCGGAAATACATGTTTTGAGGCCTTCTGAATCCAAAAAAAGTATTTTTGGAAACATGTCCGTATGTGTGTCTGCGTGTCTCTGTGTATGTCTGTCTGTAAACAGCATAACTCAGAAACGAACAGTCGGATACACCAAACTTGGTATCTAGGTTCAGTATCTTCCAGAGATGCGACACGAAGGTTTTCAAGAAAATCCTCCACCCCAGATTACCCTTTACATGAAACATTTTTCGAAAATTTTAATTTTCTCAAAAATGGCTCTAACAATTTTGATTAAAATATCATTATTTAAGATACTTTCATGACAAATAAAATGTATATCTTGAATTTTCTGGGAATATCTCCAAAAGTATTCTTCATTGTGAACGACTTTTGCATAACTGGTGAACCATAAGAAATAGACAAAATTTTAATACACAAAAATGTAGATCGCGTTAAAATACACAATTTATGTCAAATACATGTTTTTTGTTGAGTTGACCATTTTAGAGATATTTATAGTTATTCCCTTAAATTTTCTAATACTTTTATTTTTTCTCAAATGGGAATCGTTATTCATTTTTTGTCCTGGTAATGCAAAGAGAATGGAATGCACCACATAGCAACCAGCTTTTAAAATATTTGACTACCGCTTAAAGCCTACCAATTCCCCTTGCATCTACAAGAAAATTAGCAATAAGATTAACATCTCGATATCTCGATTAACATGAAGCATAATAAGCGTTTGTAAAAATAGTTTGTACAAGAGTAGAGAACGTCATATGAGTGTAACATATCAGATTTTTATAATAAGGTTCTGATCCCAGAAAATATACAAGGTTCACTTTTAGACGCGTTAGCTACTGCGAAGCATCTTTTAGTGTAGCTTTGTCTCTCCGTCCGACCGTACGTATAAAACAACTTACCAACCGTTGCACGTATGGTGTTGAAAGTATATCTAAGAGTTAGAATAAAAGTTGCGGAAAACTGTCAAATTCGATTGAAATCGGTGGTTTCTTTGGGGCATTTATAAATATTTACAACTTTTAGGTGCACTGCTGTAAACACGGAGTCGTAAATTTTACATATACGGGCTTAAAGAACATATTATTTTGTAATTTAAATTTCGTTGAAATCTATAACGAATTAAGCGTAGTTTATATTGAAAGTCTGCAAAAAGTGTACCTAAATAAGTATAAGTTCAGTATTATTTCGCTGAATACCCATTACAGTAAATTTTAGTGATGCTACTGAATGATTTCTGTCATAAAACGAATTCATATGAAGTCTAACGCTATGTGTAAATTTACAACCTTATTCTTAGTTAAGGTTAGTCCAAATGCCCTAACCTGCCAATGTTAATTGATAACTCATTATGTATGACACTGTTTACGATAATTAGCTGAATGTTTCAAGGCATGTTCATCAATAATTTTACAGTTGGTTATTGATAAAAAAATCACTTTCTCCTTATCAAAAGCAAAGCTTAGAGTTTTTTAATATACTGTCTAAAATCTTATTGAAAAATAATCATTTTTAAAGTTAAAAAATAACTATGCCTTATATATAAAACAATTTTCATTAAAATAAGGCTCATGCGCAAATGTGTGGTAAAACCGTTCAGCCTTTTCTACCAATAGTTTCAGAAATAATGGGGCATTTGTGTAGAAAATTCTAGTTCTTCAGAAATTGCTGTTAAACAAGATGAGAAAGTCTAAAAGCTATACGCAAAGTTATTTTCAATAATCTATTCAAAATATTTACAATTAGCATACCTCTGTGAAATTATACCACAATGAGTGGAAGATTTGAAATATTGCTATGTAATTAAAATCTGAATATGGGGGAAAAAATCGTCATTTCGACTCCCCTTAAAACCTGGAAAACAGTAAGACTCCATTTGCTATTTACTAGCATCAGTAGCTAAAACAGACATTATTGCAGTTACAAGCTTTTAGAAATAAGTATTTTGGCATGCACTGCGAAACACGTTTTTCATAGTCTTCTATTACTAGGAGAGGACGCATATCACATAACTTTGGGGGATAGATGTGCATCTTCATCCCATCCTGGCGAGATATTTAACGCCTCTTACGAGGAGCATAGCTTACTCTGGCACGCTGCAGGAGTTCCCATTAGATGCCCGTTTACAGGCGCCCGCCTGCTAGGATAGGCAATTCCTTCGACAACGCGGCACTAATTGTAGCGCCGTATTCTTAGGCAAGCCACATGAAACCCGGGGATAGCACTGTGTCCTTACCGTCAGGCGCTTACTGAGTGTAAAACCTGGACTCCCATAAACTTCAGTTTATTTTGCACATTAAAAGCTTCCAGAGCTTACACTACGTCATTACTAAGGCATATGAAGACATCAATTCCACCAGCAAAATGGTTTACTTAGTGCTTATGAGATAAATCCATAAATGGTACTGTGATGTTTAGAGACGGCAATTACTCTTTTATTGAGATGTAACTTGAAATACAGATTTTATGGTTCCCTGATATAAAAAATCTGATATGCTACGTTCATAAAACTTCATAGAAAAACTAAAACTTCACATATATCCTTATATGTTACAGCATTCATAAAGAATGTGATTTTTTTATCCACTTTACCTTATGATTTGTATTTGCTTATGAACAGTAGCGTAGCGTAGACAAACATTTGGGTAGACATTTCTCGACCATATTGTGGCTTATTATTAATGTTGTTGTCATTACCAGACGCTGTATTGTGCTGTATTGTTGCTACCAGACGTAGCATTGTTCTGTCTCTTTAGTTATACTTCGGCTTAACGGTCTTTCCTTACGGTGCGGACTACGCCAAAGGGAAAGATCTGTTTCAAACTATCTGGTATGACATCAACCTTGTCCGGTTTTGCCTAGACGCGATTTGTGGGGGGAAAGAAGCGTCACTCCAGTGGAAGCGGTCGTTGGAGCCAGACGTGTGTGTAGCCGGTCTACGCTTTAGTGGCATCTCCCTCCACCCTGTTTCCTTTGTTCATTATGTAGAGTCGCCAAACGTTTTGTGAATAAATCCCAGGTATGTGAAGGTAATGTGCGTTATGTAACTCTTGTGTAATATAAAACCCACGCCTTCCCCTTAATTACACATCAAGGTCCCGGACGTTTTGCTGCCAGCGAGTTGCGCCACCCCTATGTGCGTGTTGAGGTGATCTAAATTAATCATTTTCTGCTAATCTTTTGGCCTTCACCCCAACATGTAACAATATACCTAGTTGCACTGCTGCTGTTACTGACGAATATCCTCGATATACGTCACATTCACTGTTTCATTGTTTCCCGGAGCATTGATTCTTGAATTTTCTGGGAATAGCCTGTCAAATCCTCTTCATTCATACCTTTTACAGCCTTGTATAACTGGTGAATAGTAAGCAATAGACGAAAACGTACTACACAAAATATTTAGATCTTTTTCACACACACACAATTTATTTCAAATAACGTGTTGTGGCAAAACCATTTATGAGATATCCGTTATTAATGGTTAGAATTGTTCAATAATTTGTTATTCTTTTAAAATCCTGTATTTGCAGTTGTTTCTCGCGATTGCATGGAAACAGTTTGACTTACGCTGTTTCTCTTGCATCTATAACAAAATCTTTAATGTAGCTATTTCTGAAAATGTTTATTTGGATTAAAATGAAATAGGTAGGTAGAAAAATAAGCTTTAGTAGGAATAAATAATAAACGATAGAGTAGAGAAAGTCATGTGAATGTAACCATCAGATTTTATCGACCGTTATCAATGAATATTTTATGAAAACAGAACGCAGTCGAAAGTTGTACCATCCATATCAAACTTGCCGGATTATGCCGTATTTATTTAACTGTCGAAAACCCTACTGTCCATATTGAAGTCGCCGGATTATACCATATTTATTTAACTGTTATTAATATACAAATTTAAAAGTTACAGATACACTAACACATTTACCACAAACAACACCACAGTAAAATACTCAAATGAAAGATAAACACTGCGTCGGTGGACTATATAACCCTAAATCTACCATTCTTGTAGAGATGTCGACCACAAAGAGTGGCACCGGGCATGAGGAAATGCGGCAAAGGGACCATGCGCAACATCATTTTCAGCAATGCTAAAGGTAGACATACCAAAGTGTGTATACAAGAGGCACCGGAAAGAAAATGAATACAACAGTGCACTCGCACTTTATTTTGTTGTTTTGCTTTAGCATAAACGGAAAACACACATAAGGAAGTATCTGAGAGCGACAGATTTGTGCAGCAAGCAAAGTATCTCTTTTGCGATGTATAATAATTATGTATAAATCATTTATATACACTAAAAGACACCAATTTCATTTCAATAAGACGGAACTCTAAAAAAAAGAGTAGCTAAAACACTGTTTATCTCAAGTTGTAGGGTAGACATCGTCTACAACTCTACACTATCTCTCTAACGCTACGCCACTGTTAGCAATGATTTCAAATACAACTTAAATGCATGTGCAAACAGTATTCAAGCATTTATTCGTGTTACGGGTATCTATGTAATGGCTTTGAGAATCCTTTCTCTTTACATGACCACGAGAGAAATACGAATAGCGATTTATCTCATGTAAATGCAAAGTACGAGGGATGTTTTTAAAGTAGGGTCCGTTATGTAATAAAATAAGAACCACCGAATATTTTGGCTAACTAATGTTTTATTCCATTCTATATAATTTAAGGTTTCTTTCCACACAGTTTTCACAATAAATTAAATTCTCATTCTAGTGTAGAATAAATTTTAAATGCTCCTCATAACAAAAGTTCGCCGCCAATCCATAAAACAATAATAAGAGTTTCTAAGATGCATTTTTCTGTGTCTAAGATTTCATGGTTGAAGAAAGTGTGTTATGGTAACGTTGGTTTCAGAGGCTGGGGATTAAAACTAGTGGTCCGGAAGTGAGAGCTTTATCACAGAGTAGCTGAAAGGAAACAATTGTGAATCTGCAATTTAATGTGATGTTAGCCAAAACAGACGACTCATTATTTATGTCCTTCAAGAAGCCGCATGTGCCGCATATGTCCCTAAGACATTACCACAGCTCATTTTCAGTACAGAACAATTTAACTTCAGAAACAGCGACACGTTTCCTACATGAACTGCAGCGGAAGTCTGTGACGAGGTTCTAAACAACTTATGCTACGCTAAGATAAATGTTCGAAAAACATTGAGATAGCTTGTAGAAAAGTAATGTAAGATCCGAAGACTTGGGTAAAAAATAAACTACCGGAAAATATTTAGTAGTGTGTACTTTTATTGTAAAATGGACCTTACTTTTAAAATACCCCTCGCACTAGACAATTCAAACCAATAATAAAGAAATATCTGCCACAAAAAATTTATTTGACGTAAATTGTGTGTTTGAACAGAGATCTAGAGTTTTTCTCAGTAAGTTTGTGCCTTGCTCGTACGGTTTACAGCTTATAAAAAATCATTCAGAATGAAGGGTACTTCACAAACTATTCCCAGAAAATTCAGGATGTACATTTTATATACAGAGTTACACAAAAGGAGCACATTTTAAATATTAATTTCTAATGAACGACAATAGATAGCGACACAGAAAATATTACACTGGATAGAGGAAAATTCAACGTTCTAAGCCCCCACCTATTAGTTCCATTGAATGCCTAGAGCGACGCTGTAGCATATTTACGAGAAAATGGCGACGCCACAGGAGGTCGTTTTGTAAACTGCAGTATGCAAAGAGTGAATCCATTGTTTCAGTGCAGCGTACACTTCGTTGTAAATTCAACAAATAGCAGCCTTGTCATAAATTGATTTACAATTCGTGCAAGAAATTCGTAGAAGATGGTTTCATTTGCAAAAGGATAAGTATTGATGGTTCTCACATAACAAGTGGTGCTCATGTTGAACGCATAAAAGAAAACTTCGAACTTTCTTCTGTCCAGTGATGTATCGTATATGTACCTATTATCATTCATTAGAAATAAATGTTCAAACTCTGCTCTTCTTATTAAATAACCTGTATATTGCAAATATCTTCAACATATGGTGTTTTAACCAACATCGTTAAAGCCATTTTTAAAAAAAAATAAAACATTACAAAATTTTCCATTTAAAGGGGAGTTTGGGGAGAATATTTTGAACATCTTCATATTGCATACCTGGAATATAGGAACTTAAATACCAAGTTTGGTATTCTCACACACATGAATATTTTTCTAAAAATTATTTTTAATTCAGGGGGATAAAACAAGTATTTTCGATGAACTATTGATATCGAATTTTTGGGTGGAATACGATACTTCTACTTGCTATAGGTAAGCAGTAGAGAAAGTAAAAATCTCACCAGAGATCCCTATTCTTTATAGGTGGAACGAACACTTCCGGTACCTGTCGTATAATAGCGATACCTAGGACAAGGGTGCAGAATTTAGAAAGGCAAATAGGAAGAAAGAAAAACTAAAGCTTTCCTTCCGTTGTACAGAAGCGGGTGATTGGTTAAAAAAACTCTGTGAATGGCACACATCTCATCACTAATACCAAACATACGAGATCAATGTTTCAATGCTCTTATTCGTTATTTGTTTTATTCACATCTGATTTTGCCGCAATTCGTGTTACTCTGATCAGGTAGCAAAGTGTCCAGTGGGAAAACGAACCTTCTCTTACAAGCTCTTCCTCTTTATTTTCCCTTCCCGTCTAATTCTCTGTAAGCCGCTCCATCCTGTTGTACCGGCGGGAGGATCGTGACTACAATTCTACTTTCAATCAGCGCCTCTTGTGATGCTTAACGGTATAGCAGCTGCCACCGGTGATGCCTACCTCCCTAACGAATTTTTCCCAAGCGCCACGTGGAGCTTCTCAACTGCCTTGTATTCTTTCAGTTACAACATGCTGCACGATAAGCATATATACAAGGGACTGGAAAGAAAGTAGGGAGAAACAGAGACCTGGCACATAATAATCGCATACCTCTGAATTTCATTTAACTATACGGTCTTTTAACAAGAGTGTCCTATCTTTGAACTTAAAACATGTTCTATAAATGATATAGGTTTATTTCCTTTTTATTTTGGAACATAATTAATGTCATTACGTGTGGAAGAGAACATCAGTTAACTGACCGCCGCGACTTATTTGGGTTGCGCGTATACGGTTGACCCAATTTTCAATGACAAAAGAACGTAAATTAGGTCCAACTTCACCAATAACACGCGTGATGTTATTCATAAGATCATTTACTGTTTCTGGCTTGTTGACATAACCTCGAGATTTAACATAACCCCACAAGAAGTAATCCAACAGCGTTAAATCACATGACCTCGGGGGCCAGTTAACATCACCACCACGGGAAATGATGAAACCTCTGAACTTCTCCTTCAAAAGATCGATTGTTTCGAGAGCAGTATGACATGTGGCACCATCTTGCTGGAACCAGATGTTTCTGAGATCCATACCATCCAATTGAGGCCAAAAATAGTCCCTTATAAGAGCCCGGTATCTTTCTTCATTGGCAGTTAGAGCTTCTCCATCTTTATCTTGGAAAAAATATGGACCAATGATTCCACCATACCAAAATCCACACCACACGGTAATTTTTTGGGGATGAAGTGGTCGTTCTTGAAACTGCATTGGATTGTGATTGCTTCAATAGCGGCAATTTTGTCTGTTAACACAACCATCCATCCAAAAGTGGGTTTCGTCGCTGAAGATGATTTTTCGACAAAAATCCGGGTCAGCTTCCAATTGCTCCATAGCCCAGCCAGCGAATACACGGCGCAACCTATGGTCGTTGGGCTTTAGTTTCTTGAGTTAACACCATTTTGTAAGCGTGAAACTTCAAGTTCAGATGCAGAATTCGTCATTTTGTGGTCGGGAAAGCCCCAATTCTTGTGCTCGACAAGCAATTGATTGGTTTCCGTTCTCGCGTACACTCGGACGAACGGCGCCTATGTTTTCATTGGAGCGCTTACGTCGATTACGTACAGGCGTTCTTTGATCGCTGACAGAACCACTTCTTTCAAATTAATCGATCAAACGCCGAATCGCTCACGCAGGGACGATTATGCACACCGTGAACTTCACGCAATACACGGAAGGTTTGGGGGAACAGATGATCCATTTTGATAATAAATTTTCACAATTTCTACGCGTTGCTGCAATCTGTAATGTTCCATGATTATTTGTCGATAACAACTGTAACCACATGAAACAAATTACTGCTGTAACTCCTAACAACGGCAGCTATCACATGTTAAAGATAGGACACTCTTGTTGAAAGACCCTATATATTCAGAACAGAGATAATATTTCATGCGAGAACTTGCATCTCTGTATATTCTGGAATCGCAAAGCCGGGTGCCGAAATTTATACATGCCTTCAGATGTTGGGCAAAAAAAGAGACAACGCTATGAGGATTTAAGCATGATTCAATAAAATATTCCCTTATGGAAGAGAAAACACAGAAATTTGTCAACGAGCTGTCAGGAATGCTCTTCTAAACCTAACAATAATAATAATAATAATAATAATAATAATAATAATAACACGAATAATAATGAAAGCTCTATCTCTGAAGTCACCGAGCGAAATGGCTCCGAAGTAACGTCTGAGGTACGCATACAGGAGGTCCCGGGTTCGATTCCCGTCGATCACCCACTTTGATTTTGGGTTTTGCGTGGTGTACAGCAGGCGAATGTTGGGGAGGCTTCTCATCTACCACGATTTCCTTTCCATCACTTCTGTTTCCTTCTCATCTTTTAGGTGTGCTTCTAGGTTTCTTGGCGTATGGCGGTGCCGAACAGATGGTGTGGATTCTTGCTCAAAGGAGAGTGTCATCGCCCTCTCTAAGCAGCATCAGCAGTGGTTCGTTGTCTTCGAGCCTGAAAATTTTAGGGACTTCTGCGCGTCACTTTGGCCTGTCTACTGTAATCTCCTGTGGTTCGTTCACTTCGTCCTTTCCTCCTGGGTGTAGTAGGAACAATAGATCTACGTAGATCGCAGTGCACGAGGTGTCTCCCTCCGATGTATAACCTATAACTGTACCTCTGAATTAGTCGATCCTCATCCTGCGTTTATCTAATGTCAAGTTTGAAGTAGTTGGTTTGTTACGTTATTTGCACCACGCTTTGGGCGTCAATTTGAAGATGTTTGTATTGAAGGAGTTGTATTATATTTCAACTGTTGGGGAACCGAACTTGAAATTCGTCGCAACCACACGTATAGTACCCGTTTTCCGGTAGCCTTCGCCCTAAGTTTAAAAATATTAACTTTGTAATTTAAACTGTTTCTTTAAATATTAAATATTTACGTTTGCCTCGGCTGCGTAGTATTTATTTTAGAGACTCGTTTCTCTTAGCAGGGTTATGGTGCGACAAGAATGTAGGCTTACACAGATTATAATTTTACTTCACTTCTTTTATTAATGCTTGACACGATTTAAATAACACTTCACTGATATAGAGAGCTGTGAGATTCTTTTTATTTATTAATTACACTTTTTTACACGTAAACTTATTTTTCGTCTCACACGAATACATATATTTCTTGAGGACACTTTTTGCGTCTAGTTAGTAACGCTGTCTGCAGGCAACTGAACTATAAATTTGTAAAATTTTCTCCTTTTCAGTTTCTGATTGGCTAACCCTACTCAATAGAATACCTACATTTAACTAAAATGTTTCTGGTTGTTGATTGGCTATTTTGTAAACTGTCACTAAAATTATATTATTGTTGCTCCAATAATGACTAATAGCATTATTAAACATTCTCACTCATTATTGCCTCAAGGTTACCTCATTGTTAGCAACTATTAACCTATTATTCTCACAGCTCCTACATTATTAAATTACGTAATGCATTCACATAACATTACTGAACATGTTTACAATAATATAAGCATATGCAATGACTGTAACATACATTTTACAAATTATTACATACAATATTGCTTCAAGGCGGGCTGTTATTGAATTTACATTATATAATTTGACTGAAATCATTTAAGTGTTAAAAATACTGCCTCAAGTTTGCACTAAAGCCTACTAAATCTCTCCATGGTTTGAACTCACGTGCTATTTAATGGGCTCGCCAATAAACTATTAGAAATGCATTTCATAATCTTAAACTCATAACCCTCCTTTTTGGCGAGGGGCAAACAGCGGCGTCGTCATAAGATTTGGGGATATTTCTTCATATACAGCAAAAGTCCTAAAATGTTCTCGTGAAAGCCTATATTCCATCTTGAATTTTCTGAGAATAACTATGAAGTTCTCTTCATTCTGAATGAATATGTATAGCAAAGAGTATGGAATTTCAAAACCAGCGTATAGCAACACATGTTTTACAGATTTGACTATCGCTTCAACCTGCTGTATCATCCTTTACTTACAACGAAATGTGTGATGAAACTAGTTCTACGAAACTTTATCCCGATTAGCATGAAGTAGATAGAAACATAAGTTTTTTGTAAGAAAAGATACAAAAATACAGCTATAGTGACTAGAGAAAGGCATGTGAATGCAGCACATCAGATTTGTATTATAAGTTTCTTCAGTTAGACTAACAACTCTGACTGATTGGCATTTATTTTTTCACTTTAACAGAAGCTTCTCGATTGGTTAACTATTTTAGTTAAATAGTAATATCAATAGTCCTGCGCCGTGATGACGCAGTGGGCTGGAACGTAGTGCTCTGCTTCCCAACCACAGAATTCGCCCGGGTTCGAACCCATCCGTGTGATGCGGGTTTTAAGTCCCGGGCATAGGACGGTGCCTACTCAGCATCGTGAGGAAAGTGAGGAGCTGCGACAAGCCGCGACGCCGGTCTCGAGAGCTAACATTACAGCTGGTGGATGGTGATACTGACAACATCTCCTCCCCGTATCGGTTGGATGATTGCCCAAATCTGCCGTGCGTACATGAAGCCGGCAGTCGGGTTGGCAGACAAATGCCCTGCATGGGTCGTAGCGCCATTATTTAATAAAATATTCAGTTTAGAATGTTTGGAAAAAACTGTTGAGAAATTGCTGATAAACTTCGAGCTACGAAATTAACAATAAATGCATCTTCGGTAGATTTTTTTTTCAGAAGATTTTATTTGATAAATTTAACTTATTCTCTATCGAAGGTATACAAGACTCACACCATATCAAAGCTTCAGCTTTGTCTGTTTATCAATGTGAAGAAAGATATCCCGTTTCATTAGTTACTTGTTTGATTTAAAGTTTATTAAGTCCAAGCCAGTTATGATCAGCTTTTTAATTTAAAATTGTGAATATGAGTATATGTTGTAAAATGAAGGTGTAAACAGAAGTTAAAAGTTATTTTTAAAATTATAGATACTTTAACCAAAATTCAGAGCTTTCCTATAAAAATTTTATTTGCAAGAATTGCAACGCTTTTAAAAATATAAACTAAATGTATTGGTGACAGCGTTAATGCAATATAGATGCACTTTAAAAAAAACACTAGATGGCAATATTTCCAACACACCAGGCGTGGAGGAGCTCAGAAAGGTACATACTGTCAGTGACCCACGAGATTGACTTTGTCCTTGAACTGCAAGCGTACAGTGGACTGGGGAGCTTCTTGCGTAAGGTGTAGATAGTGTAACACCAAGAGTTCAAAAATATTGGCAGTCTTACCGCAGGCAGTGTCAGTGGATGCTACAGTGTTAAACGCGTTGTATCGCGAGTGTAGAATTAATATAATTCATTAGTGAAATGGCTAACTTTCGGAAAAAGGGAAAAACCATTCATAGCGAGACTCGCGAAATAATAAACCATGTAAACGAGCAATGCAAAAAGGAAGCAGAGCAGAAACAACTAATTCTGCCGATTTCGCGAGCGGATGAGAGAACAGCAAATTACTGCGGTGTGTCTGTGGGAACAATTAAGAATATACGACAAGAAAGTGCGAAGAGAACAGAAGGAAGCCCTTTACGCACTCCAGGCAAGACAAGACCTCGAAATCCAGAAAGAAACATAAATATAGACGATTTCGACATGTGCGTCATTAAGCGGACAATAATGGACTTCTACGTCAATAAAAAGATAGTTCCGACATGCAGAAAGTTACTTCCTGTAATTAGAAGTAAGATACAATTTCCTTGGGGGGTACAATCTTTAAGGAGAGTTATTCGGAAATTGGGATTTAGATGGCGCAAGTGCCGAGGTAAGCGAACAATCTAAATCGAAAAGCCAAGAATTGTTGAATGGAGATGCAAATACTTAGCTGAGCTAAGGGAATACCGAAGACAAGGCAGGGATATCGTTTATTTGGATGACACGTGGATGGACAGTAACTTAACATTCAAGAAATGTTGGCAAGCTGATGGGATCACAGGGGTGCTTACTGATGGTAGTGCAGGAAACAGACTAATTATTGTTCACGCATGCTCCGAGAATGGATTTATTTCTGGAGCATTTCTGATTTACAAGGCAGGATCAGTAACAGGTGATTTACCATGGGCAAATGAACGGTGTCAACTTCGAACGATGGGTGAATGAACACTTGATTCCAAACCTTCCGGGAAAATCTGTAATCATTCTAGATAATGCTCCTTATCACACCATTCAGATCAATAAGCCCCCAAATAAATACGACACTAAAGTTAACATGATGGCATGGCTTCAGAAAAATTGAGTTCATTGTGAAGAAAGCATGCTAAAGCATCAGCTTTTTTCTTTGATAGAAATGAACAGACCAAGAGAAAAGGTATTTAAGATTGACCGTATCCTCAATGCACATGGACACTCCACTCTGTATCTGCCGCCTTACAATTGCGATCTTAATCCCATTGGACTTGCATGGGCGACAGTAAAGCACTACATAAGGGAGCGCAATGTTACTGGCGAATTTTCATTATCTCGTTTGTTGAGTTTAACCAACGAAGGAATCTCTGCGGTACCTGCAGAACACTGGGTAGGATATCACCGGCAAGTTAGAAAATTAGAAGATGGTTACTGTCCAAGAATCGTGTGGTTTCTGATGTGATCGATCAGATTATTATTTCAAATGCAAACGACAGTTCTTCTGATGAGCAAGAAGGGATATCATTCGATGACTCGGACTCCGAATCGTCTGCATCAGATCTTGCACACCCTTTGGATTAATCAGGTTAGTAAAATAACATTCCACATTTATGTTGTCATAAATATACTGTTTTACATGTATACAGGCTTTACAAGTTCACTTATTGAAAGTATGATCATAATTGTTGTTTAATGTACTATTGATGTTACTTAGCCTAATATTTGTTGTCACTGAAAGAAAGGATAAGTACCTTTGGAACAGGGTGTAAAACAAAAAAGCGTTAGGAAAGAATAACACAACGCTCTCTCACGTTCGCTTACGTCAACTCCAAGGACAAAGCTAAACTCCTGAGTAACAGACAGTAGTGTTTCATCCTAACAATACATCTAGTAAATGAACAAGTTGAGCAGAATGAAGTATTAATTTCGTTTCCGGAGAGAAATAGAAGTCAAGGGAATTCCTGCAGGTCCAGTTGGTGTCGATATTGCGGAAGAATACCAAGTCACGATAAATCTGATTAATTTCTGCCGATATGATTTTGTTATACACAATCAAGGTGTCTCATTTTCACCAACGCAGTACATGGAATAAGGTGTGTTATTTTCTCCAGCGTAAGAACAAGACATGTTGAAGAGTAAATTATTCCAAATCCATTCATTAAGTTTTGTTCTTTCTGATTAACTGTGTATTGAGACCTAATCCCACCTATTTTCTTTTTGCTGACTTGGGTAGTCCAGAATTATGTATGGACTAATCTGTATGTGAGATATGGAATGCCTTTGAATTGACCACAAATATTGATGACTGTCCTCAAAATAGGGGAGAGGTTCCGACCCCTTCAGCTGCCATTGCGGAACCCTGTGAACTCTTAGCACTCGTGGTACTTCTGGCGTTACTAGAAATACGTAGGGCCGAACATCTGAGTCCTCCCGTCGGGGCAGTTGTTCAGATTGTGTTAGTCTCGGCGGGGCAATTGGATCTGACACCCATGGAAGATTGGGTACGCCTGAGTCACGATGCTTTAACGGGTTTGTGAGACGTCCTCATGGCCTTGACAGCTGGTACACAGCCAGCTAGACTCTATAGCCACTATCCGTCTCGCATTTTTAAGCAATTTGCTGAGGGGAAGCTTCTCTGTCGGCGCCTTCCCATAGTCAAGACGGGGCGCTTTGCGCTAATAGGAACTCCTGACTATAAGTCCTCAAATCCACCAACAAATATGATTCCCATGACGTTTGTTTCGTTTTTAAGAAAACGAATGACGATTTCACTGTGTGGATCCGTTTCATATTTCGTCTATTAGTGTTAACGTTTAGGTTGGAGATTTACCAGCCTCCGAATAACCATTTGTCAGACAAGGGCTGCTTCAACCGGTTTTCTGAATTTCTGCTGAACCTTTACAGCTACCATAGCTATCTCAGGGATAGCTGCCAGCCTTACATCAACCCATTGGACCATCTCCTATTTCCCGTTGCTCACTCCGAGGGTAGGCCTCAAAGGTTGGATTTTGAGTTTATTTATAAAAACCAATTATAAAATAAGTAAAACTGATTAAGTATAATATAACATATGCAGTAAAAGAAACAGGCATGCCTTTCCGTATGAATTGCCGTTTATTTTTATACCTGCATTTGGTATTAAAATCGGTTTCGTTACAGAGTGCCTCTTTATGCAGCATGTCCTATTTCCTCGTGTTAATCATGATAAATATTAACCGCGGTAGTATAAATTTCGTACTTTTCTTTTTAATTTATACGGATACGCACATACCTATTCATACGGACACAAACACCTGTGTTCGAGGCAGGGCACGAATTCCCAGTCACCCACACCACCGCATACCAAATACGAATGCCCTAGTGGTCATAGCATCAGGGCTCGGCATCTTCAACTGTCAATTATTTAAAAAGCTTAAAAGCTGGTAGTTAATTACATACCAGCCATACGCACTCATGCTTGTGCTCATTTAAAACAAAAGGTCTGTCATTAACATTACAAAGTGTACTGCATAACGCTTGGAAAACTTCAAACAAACATAAGCAAATATTTAGGAAAAAGGGACCCACGAAAATCCTGATTTCACATAAATTGCGATAGCTTAACGACATCGACATTTCTCTTCCCATACTAAGTATCGTAAGTCTTCTGTTAAGTTTTCATTTTATACATAACTTAATAAGAGTGAATAGGACTTCAACAGCTATTTGCTGGAGTTCCAAGATGTGCATTTTATTTATTATTCCAATAACTCAAACATAATACTTTTATCAAAATTATTAGAGAAACGTTTGAGAAAATAAAAAGAAGAAGACGTTTTCTATGTAAATTATAGTTTGAGATGGCAGGAATTTGAAGAAAATCTTTGCATTACATCCTTGAAAGGCATCCGGAATTTCTTTATTTAACTTTTCGTTTCTGACTTATGCTCGATATCGAATTTTTAGATCGAATGCAATACCTCTTCTGTCTTAGGATAGAAGCACAGAAAGAAAAATAAGAGACCTATATCTATTAAGGAAAACAAAAACAAGCTAATTAAAATTGTAATAGAAAGATAAATTACTGAACTTGAATTGATATTCACATATTTAGGATCTCCATTATGAATCTGGAATTCAAAGTCAGATGTTGAAAGAAAAATTTGGATGCGCGCGCGCGTGTGTGTGAGAGAGAGAGGGGGGGGGGGAACTACTGAACAGAAACGAGTTAAAGACTATAAAAGCAGAAGAAATTGTTAAACATATATTCATACACTAACAGTCATCGATATCTATCTGGAATCCACAGACAGATGTGGAAGGGGAAATATGCAATGAATTATATGAAAGCATATAAAGACACGTTAAGAGTATGGAGTAAAGGCATAAACAATGGCTAAATAATATATTTATACTAAAATTAAAATATATGGAATGATCAATTTAATTAGTCTCTTCTCCAGTTGGAAGAGTAAACGAAAGATAATGATGGTGATGTAGCCTTTGCAAAAATGACTATGTGTGATGAAGTAGTAAGAAAATACAGCCATTTGCCATTTTCTGCAACGCACACAAATACCACAGGCGAGCGCTGGGATATAGCCCCTATTGCCCTTATGTAATAAAAACAAAGACAAGTTTTATACTGCAAAACAAGAATTCCAACTTTTGCTTTCCTATGCGGGTTCACCTACTGAGACTTTTGAGACCTTTCCACAATTCCCGCACTTCCTACCTTCGCTCGCTAAGAAAAACTTGCACTTTCGATCCTCGTAAACATCAGTATTCCTTCTCTTTATGTGTTATGCCTGAAGCTGTAGATAATGTGCTTTACAGTTTCGATTTCACATGCGTTCTCAACAATTTAACTATCTTTTTGAGTTGTTAACGGAATATGGTACTCTGAGCGTTTGAATGCTATGCAACAGCGAAGTATATTTGGTTTATCTCATTAACTACTGAATGAAATTTCTTGAAACGTTTACAGCTTATAATATGATTTAGGGTAACATTTTGGTTTTAGTATTTTTCTACTCCATTTGGTTGATTTTATACAAAATGTAAAATTTGGAAAAACGTATTCCAAGTTTGTTAAAAACATGGGTGATGTTTAGGTTCATTTTTCACTGAAACATTTTACCGCATAAAAGCACAATTTTTGATGCATATTTTAACTAACCTGACCTTATATAACACTACAATCAATTAATTAACTTTATTTGTTCAGTGGCAAATGTTATTTTCGTTAAAAAATTTAAGAAGCTTAATTTTCTATTCTTTTTTTCAATCTGCTATTTTTATTATAAATTTATGAAGGTAGTGGGAAATATTTATTGATATATTTAATATAACTATGTAAAATTTCAGCTTTCTGGCTTGAATGGTTTCTGAGAAAATGGTTCTTAAATGCGCTTCCAAGAAAAGACAGTTCAAAAATTATTTTCAAAGTTTGAACCCACAGAGAACAACCTCAATACATTCCAGGACCATAATTATCTGGATCTTCATTCCTGTACTCCTCTTAAAACCTGTGCAATCCTCCTCTTAGACCCTATTAGATTTGTGTTTAAATGTCATTGGAACTATGGCATTGAATTTTTCAGTCATGTGATTCTACCTTTCCAACCCTGTCGGCTATGGCATTGAATTTTTCAGTCATCTGATTCTACCTTTCCAACCCTGTCCAACACAGGGTCTGGTATTGTTCTTTCACACAGCTTGTGTGAAAGAACAATTAATTCCATTAATTTACCTAATAGTGGTTGTAACTATAAAGCCCGAAACTTAAAGCACTTACAAAGAATGTAAGTCGCCATTGAGGTATGTCATCTCAATATAATTTGAGATCTCCTTGTGGTTTACCGGGAAAAATGCGAATCAGTTGGAGAATTTAATGTCGTGTCGGCATGTTGCCATGGTAGCTCAGTGGTTAGAGCAACCGGATAGAGACCGGGAGATCCGTGGTTCAAATCCCTGCTATGGCATTGAATTTTTCAGTCATCTGAATCTACCTTTCCTACCCTGTGCGACACACAGCTTGTGTGAAAGAACAATTAATTCCAAGATCCTTACCAAATTTAACATGTGGGAATCCTATTACGGAAAGTGTGCTGCTTAGATAATTCTCGTTTTTGTTATTAATTAATGAAGAATAAGTTAAGCAAATATACACTTTAGAAGCTAGTCTCCATAAACAAAACAAGACATAAATGTACACAGACCATTAAGTTTTACGTGCTATCGTTCAGTGGTGGAAGTAAATTACTGAGAAATAATCACAAAAATCATTAACCTTTAGGAGGTTACCTATTTCAACTACCTATAACAATGCATCAGTTTCAAACAAATTTGAAATCTTTTATGTTCTTCAAGCTTTTATGTACAAAATTTCAACTCAGCATAAAAATCGTTACATTTTAGGAATCTCTATACATAAACCACCATTAATTTTGTAGCGATTTCAACCAAACCTTATATGCCAAAAATTGTTCCTAAAATTCTTACATACTCAATTTCAACTCGTATGTTGAAATTCAGTGTTTTTTGGAGTTGTTTTATGCATACATAGGGACGGTAGACAGACAGGGCGACGCTAATATATACTTCGCATTAGCAACCCGCTGCATATTCATTATTCTTATCGACTACGACCAAATATACTCTTTACACGTGTCTTAATGTATGAACGTAAGGATTACATTCAGAGCTCTATCCTTAAGCACCAGACAGTGTTCATTCCTTAAACATAACATTCAGAAACTCTATCCTAAGCATAAATCTATTTATTGTAGTCCTTACTGGTTGACGAATCAATTAGAACCTAGGTGGACCTTGTAGACACCTATATAAATCTCAGCACAAATTCAACTTTAAATTCAATGACGTTTAAACCTATCAAATTTGGTTGTATATTTACTTGTTCGTGATAAACGGACGAACCATCTAATACAAATCTATATTAGCTTTCTCTACCCTCTATCGTTTATTAGTCGGCATACAAAATATTCTTACAAAAGCTTATTTTTCTATCTACTACATTTAAATCCAAGTAAAACTTTGCCGAAATAGTTACACTATACATTCCGTTACAAATACAAAGAAAGCAGCGGTAGTCAAATGTTTAAGAACTGGACGCTATATACTGGCCTTAAAATTCCGTACTGTTTCCATGCAACCGCGAGAAACAACTGAATGTTGACAAGTCTTGGAGAATGGCCAAGTATTGAAGAATTCGAACCTTTAATAAGGGATATCTGAGAAATTACTTATGCCAAAAAGCTTATTTTAAATAAATTGTATGTTTTAAAGAGATCTACATTTTTTAAATAGTGCGTTTTCGTCAATCGCTTGGCGTTTGCCCGTTATAGGTACAAGATTATACAAAATCCCTTCCGAATGAAGAAGACTTCATAGGCTATTCAAGAATATACGGTATTTTAATCAAAATCGTTACAACTATGTTTATGAAAATCAAATTTTTTTAAAAATGTTCTATGTAAAGAATAGTTTGGGGTGGGGGAAGGATACATCTTTGAAGGATACTAAATCTAAATACCAAGTCTGGTATTTATCCAACCTTTCGTTTTTGGGTTATGCTGTTCACAGACATACGCGTGCGCCCGGACATTTTTCTAAAAATGCTTTATTGGATTCGGAGGACCTCAAAACACGTATTTCCGGTGAAACCTCAACATCGAATTTTTGTGTGGAATCAATATCTTCTCTATCTATGTACGTGGTAGAGAAACTAAAACGACGAAAGGAATAGTTACAGTTTTCTGAAAATTCTCGACATTTGTTTTATTACGGATGGTCTATATGGAAATGTGCAAGAATTAAGTACATTTATAAAGTGTGAAAAAACACACGAGCCAGAAAAAGTATGTATTTGATAAATTGCATCTTTCAGTCAAAAAGATTCGTAGTTCATATCGCTTTCTGAACGCGATCATAGTTCGTTGCTTGCTTGTTGTATCTAAGGAGAATCGAGGTGATTAGCAATCAACTGCTAAATTGAAGGCACAGGAGACATCTTTGAGCACATTTACTCCTTCAGTAATTCAAGTATAACTCTGCATTGAGACAAAACTTATCAACGCATTATAAGTTATTACAGCGCGACCTAATTATGTATGAAAACCAGGAATCTCTAGACTTAAAACCCTAATGTCAATAACGCTTAGGAAAAATACAGTATATCAGCACATCCTAGCAACTAGAGATTACATATGAAGAGTATAGGAGTGGTCTAGCTGTAGTAGGTAAGCTACTGTAAGTACATCCTCAAGTACATTGTTGTCATATACCTAATGTGAAAAATCTGATGTGATACATTTACATGACTTTCTCTACCCTCTATCGTTTATTAATGGGTGTACAAACTATTCTTACTAAAGCTTATTACTTTCTCTACTACGTATAGTAAGTAGGGGAAGTATTCTAGTCCACCCAAAAATTCGATACCGAGATTTCACCGGAAATATATGTTTTGAGACCCCCTGAATCCAAAAAAAGCATTTTTGGAAACATGTCCGTGTGTGTCTGTATGTCTGTGTGTGTCTGTCTGTGAACAGTATATCCTAGAAACGAACAGTCGGATAAACACCAAACTTGGTATTTAGATTCAGTATCTTCCAGAGATGCGACATGAAGATTTCCAAGAAAATCCCCCCACCCCAGATTACCCTTTACATGCAACATTTTTCGAAAATTTTAATTTTCTCAAAAATGGCTCTAACGATTTTGATTAAAATATCATATGTTTAAGATATTTTCATGACAAATTAAATGTATATCTTGAATTTTCTGGGAATGTCTCCAAAAGTATTCTTCATTGTGAACGACTTTTGCATTCTAAGTGGTAAACCATAAGAGATAGACAAAATTTTACTACACAAAAACGTAGATCGCGTTAAAATACACAATTTATGTTATATACTTTTTTTTGTTGAGTGAACCATTTTCGAGATATTGCTTGTTATTCCCTTAAATTTTTCAATACTTATTTTCTGAAATGGGAATTCGTTATTCATTTTTTTTTGTCTTGGATATGCAAAGAGTATTAATCTGTGGCAAAGAGAATGGTGCTGCACCTAGCAACCAGCTATTAAGATATATGTCGATGCTTAAAGGCTACTGTATATCTGTATTGCCCTTACAATGCAAAACAGGGGGAACATAGTACGCCTTAAACGATAGTCAAATATTTTTAGAACTGGTCGCTATGTGTAAAATGTAATTCTCTTTGCATGTCAGAAGATCGTTTCTGCAAATGTTTATCTCGATTAATATGAAATAGATGGAGAATAAGAGTTTGTAAAAATAGTTTGTACAAGAGTAAAGAAAGCCATGTGAGTGTAACACATCAGATTTTTTTATATCTACTTCATTTTAATCCAAATGAACTTTTGCTGAAATAGCTATATTACACATTTCGTTATAGATACAGAGGGAACAGCGGTAGTCAAATGTTTAAGAACTGGACGCTATACCTGGCCATAAAACTCCATACTGTTTCAATAGAATCGCGAGAAACAACTGAATGTTGGCAGGACTTAAAAAGAATGGCTAAGTTGAAAAATTCGAGCCATTAATAAGGGATATCTCGGAAATGGCTGGTGTCATAAAAGGTTATTGGAAATAAAGTTTGTGTTTTAAAGAGATCTATATTTCTTGTGTAGTACGCTTTTGTCTATCGCTTAACCTTTACAGTTACACAAGATTATACAAAATTCTTTCCGAATGAAGAGGACTTCAAAGGCTATTCCCAGAAAATTCAAGATATACATATTTTGACATTAAATATCTTTAATATTTGGAATTTTAATCAAAACCTTTGGCCATTTTTTAGAAAATAAAAAATTTTGAAAAAAAATCCATGTAAAGGGTAGTATGGGGTAGGGAATTTTTCCTGAAAATCTTCGTGTCGCATCTTTGGAAGATAGCGAACTTACTAGGTTTGGTGTTGACACGACTTTTCGTTTTTGAGCTATGCTGTTTACAGGCACAGGCACACACTACACAGACCTTTTATAAAAATGCTTTTCTTATACCCATGGGGCCTTAAAACATGTCTTTCCGGTGAAATCTCGGTATAGAACCTACTTTACGTACGAGGTACGTGGTAGAGAAATTAAAAACAGACATGACAGCTTAGGGGTTCATCCCAAACCTTGAATATAAGGTATGTATTAAGATGAATATCGATCCTAGAAGCACAGGGATTGCTAAGCACATTGCTAAGCAAGTATGATATTATCAAGAGAGAAAATGCCAATTCCGCGCGCACGCGCGTGAATGTGTGCGGGTATGTTCTCATGTGTGTGCTGATCTCAGAAACCATTCAACAGGTTTGGGTAATTCTTTCACCATTGAAAAACCCTGTTCTTAAGAACGGATGTCCTGTAAGACAGTTTTTAATTTCAATGACTAAAACATAAGACATTATTTATAATGTCTCGATATAAAAGAGCAAGCTTGTGAAGAAGACTTTGACTTTTCGTTGAGAATGCCATTTTAGATCCATTTATACCCCGCATTTAACTACATTGGTCTTATCGCTGGCCTTTCCTTTGGAAGCTTATTGCCTATTGGCAATGGTGTTAACTCGTGTAACTCTTGTCATTGGGTTTCTTGCACTTTTGGTTTTTAATCATTAGATCACACACATTCACACTCTCATTCCTACTTCCAGACTCTGGGGAGGATACGGAATAATCTTAGCTTGAGACAAATTCCCACCCCCCAGCCGGGAATCGAACCCGTATCCCTCGCACATCAGGCAGGTGCTCTACCGACTGAGCTAGGGGCCCAGCAGAATACCATTGAGCAGGTAATAATTGCTATTATTTCACAGAAAATGCATGCATTCCAAGCATTATATGTATGAACCGCTCAGTGCAGGAAGATAACTAGTCCAACATTTACAGATTTCCTTCTTTTTTTTCGATTAAGGTTTTAAGTGGTTCAATCGAATCAATCACAGAAAGGAAACTCGTCCGCACGATAGTGCGAGCCTGACAACGCCTTCAATTTTCTGTTTACTGTAGATAGGGAGAAAATCCCTGTCTGCAGTAAACGATATATTGGTAGTGGCGCTAGTTTTGTTTGTCAGTTGAACTGATAGGTGTGTGTGTGTACATATATCATATATCATACTGAGTCTTCGGTATAAAAGCTCATCACTCGTACGATGTTGTGCGTCAGAGCGAATGCTGGTAGGATTATCCATTCACGACAGGTTTTCTGTCCTTCAGTTACCAGGTAGTTATTAGCATCAGTAGTCCATTTTCATTTACGAAGATGGGAAGGCATTCTAATCTTTAGATTAACATATATTTGTACGCAAATGTTATTTTACGGGACATTGCAGTGGCCAAGCTAAATCGTGTCAATCTAAATGTGTTTACTCGGAACTAAGCCCATTTGCTATGGGATAATTTTGTTATTTTATGTAAATTTTTACAGGAATACGGGTTTAAGAAGGGAAGACAGAGTACTGGCACGGCCAGCTGTGGCATGTCGCCTACCCAGACGCAAAATCCCATGCGTGTGGACAGGTGTTATACCGAAGACCCTATGTGTGTGCGCTCGTATGTGTGTGCGTGTGTGTGTGTGTGTGTGTGTGTGTGTGCATTGTGTGTCTGTGTCTGATAGAAGCTCGTCCAGTAGAAAAAGAAAGGCCTAGTGTGTGAGTTGTTGAAGTCATAAAATATTCCTCAAAAAGGACCAACATGTTTTCCTTGCTCAAAATATGAAAATGTTCCTACACGTCTGGCTTGATTGTGGACAATTTTAGGCTGAGAAACGCTCTACACCTTTGGAACTCAAAGAAACTCTGTACATCTGTACTGCATAAAAATAACAACAAAAATCTGATGTATTACACTCACATGACTTTCTCTACTCTTGTAAAAACTATTTTTACAAACGCTTATTCTCCATGTGGTTCATGTTAATCGAGATATCGAGATGTTAATCTTATTGCTAAGTTTCTTGTAGATGCAAAAGGAATTGGTAGGCTTTAAGCTATAGTCAAATATTTTAAGAGCTGGTTGCTATTGGAGTATTCCATTCTTTTTGCATTACCAGGACACAAAAAAAATGAATAACGAATTTTCATTTGAGAAAAAGTAAAAGTATTGGAAAATTTAAGAGAATAACAAGCAATATCTCGAAAATGGTTCACTCAATGGTGCATTTTAACGCGATCTACATTTTTGTGTAGTAAAATTTTGCCTATCTCTTATGGTTTACCTGTTATGCGAAAGTCGTTCACAGTGAAGAATACTTTTGGAGACATTCCCAGAAAATTCGATATACATTTCATTTGTCATGAAAATATCTTAAACATATGATATTTTAATCAAAATCGTTAGAGCCATTTTTGAGAAAATTAAAATTTTCGAAAAATGTTCCATGCAAAGGGTAATCTGGGGTGGGGGAATTGTCTTGAAAACCTTCGTGTCGCATCTTTGGAAGATACTGAACCTAAATACCAAGTTTGGTGTTTATCCGACTGTTCGTTTCTGAGTTATGCTGTTCACAGACAGACAGACACACACACGGACATGTTTCCAAAAATGCTTTTTTTTGGATTCAGGGGTTTCAAAACATATATTTCCGGTGAAATCTCGGTATCGAATTTTTGGGTGGAATACAATACTTCCCCTACTTACTATACGTAGTAGAGAAAGGAATACATGACAACAGGAAATCTTTGGTCTATGTCGCTCAAGACAAGATGCAGTTTAGAATTCAGTCATACCATGGCCGATACCAACGATATTTCCTGATAAAGATGAAGATAACTGAGTAATTTAACGTTCTAAAACATCAAATATTATTAATAAATATTTAAAAACAATGTGTATCACAATAAAATAAATTGATGTGTATAAAAGAGTAACATTGCCAAAACCTTCTTATAATTTTTATGTAAGAAAGTTTTGTTGTACTTTCTCTGGATATTGTAATCGAGTGTATTACCACTGTATGCTAAATAACCGTATAAATAGAGAAAATTATGTTCGACATAACATGAAAAACTTCTCAACCGATATTTTTAATATACAGAAGTAAGTCATCGGCCTCGATTACTAAGATTTACTCAACCATTCCGGTTATTGCTTCACCGCCAAAATATACAGGCTGTTGAACATTTCCAGAACTTGGAACATTGTACAGGAAAGGTTAAAAGATCAGGAATACAATATCCTCTGATATTTTAAACTCTTTTGTGTGAATATCAGGGAATTTTTCATGCGATATTAGGAATATCTCGCGGTTTTATGAAATTATGTTTCTAAAGAGTATAGGGGGATTTAGCCTTAAAACGTTTTAGATCATTGTGCGATAATTTCATAAAGAAAACGGAGGGAGGTGAAGGATACGAAATCGTCATTCGAAGTTTAAAATGCTACCTCTGCAACGTCGGGTAAGCCAGCTAGTGCAGTAATAACACCATTAAGAGTTTTCAAAGGAAGACGCAGTACTGCCAATTTTCATCAGTGTGCCGATGGAGATACGAATTTCAGCTTCAGAAATGTTCCTTTATTAAAAGCTAATGTGTGAGTATTAAATGTGGATCATGTAATTATACTTTTTATTTGGATTGTATAATAAATGAATATGTTTAATTCCATAGTGTAATATAATCGGCGTTCAGCGAGGATCTATGATGGCGCGAGTTTCTGGTGTAATGCTCATACTGCGTGTTCATGTCATATGCTGTTTCATGTCCCTAGCCTCTCTGTCATTGTTGGACTGTGAAAGGGGATATACTATAATATAAGAATTGTACATATGTAAGCGGATATACTGCATATAATAATTGTACAGTAATAATATAATTCACTAACATGTTAAAATAGTCAACATCTAACATTTGTACAGAGCTGATTGTAAGAAACGGGCGAGCTAGCAAAAATTCCAGGTAAAGCATAATCCTAAGTAGAGCATACCTGTGACCAAGCCAACAAGCAGGGAACCGGTAACGATACTGAGAAATAGAAAGAGACAAATAGTGAAAAGAAAGAGACGGAGATATTGCACCCGCTTCACAACACGCCAGGTTGACGCTTAAGCACACGGATTTAAAGCAACATATTCTCATACAAGTTAAGGTAACGCGGTCGGAGGACAATTGGAAACGTCGTTACATTTTTAAACGCAGAGATGAGCGTCACTAGGCTCAGGTATATAAGGGCAAACAAGGTCCCAGAACCCACTCACTCTCGCTCTCTCTCTCTCTCTCTCTCTCTCTCTCTCTTGATCTCATCTAGAATTTCTACGACAGAGGTGCAACGCTCTTAGCACATGCACGTGTGTGCATACAGGTGGGAATGCGTGTGCAAATAGCTAGGTTCCTGACTTATTTAAAGTGGAGGGATTATAATAATGGGAAAAGCTAACCGCCCATAATTATTTCAATTGTGAATAAACTTCAATGATTAAGGGAAAATACCGGTGTATTTTTTAACTTGCCTCACCCACAATAACCTGAGAATTAAGAATTAGATATACGTAGGAAAAGTTAGGAATGGAATACGCAACAACCGACGAGCATCCATAGCCGAGGAAGAACACTGCAGCAGACAACATCAACCCAAGGATCGACGATTTCGCGCTACAAATAGCGCATAGCACTGTTTCCCGCTACAACTGTTATTTCCAAAGCACACTCACATGCATGGAGTCGTGTCGATATAAGGCGCAGTGGTTTATATTGGTAAGGAAATACTAAACCGCCTCTGCCGCGCCCACTCCCTACCTGTTACCTGGTTCTAGCACTCCACTTAATGTTTGCTTTACTCCCCTCTTTTACTTCGCTTCTGGGCCTCAAACGAACTATGTTCGTAGGTTAATGTTTGAGTGCCAGACTTTTGATATTAAAACAATACGAGACGGATTCATCCAGGGGCTGGTGGACCGTCGTTGCGAAGAATGCCTTCCAGACACGCAGGTGAAATATTTCCGTCCTCCCCCCTCCCTTTGCCAATCACCTAAGACCTTTGTTCATAGTCTAATGCGGGTGTGTCGAACTTGAATTCAAACCAATACGAGATTGACTCACTTGTGTGGAGCGCAGATGATAAAAAGTTTCTGCCAACATTAAATAAAGAAAAACACTATAGGAAACCACAAGCACGTTTCGTGCATTCCACTGTACACTCACACAAAAATCTAGAAGCAGAAAAAGGTAGCCAACAGCACCTAGACTTAAGGGCAGTTTCGCGTCAAGGAGCAGCGGTAAGAGAGAGGTTGGGAGAGGTTCCAGTTCAGTACGACCTAGTGGCCTTCGCGAAAGACAAAAACTTCCCCTTCCTGAAATATGACATCGGGCAAAACAGGCAAAAATCTAACAACTGAACACATTTTTGCCGCTTTTACTTTTTTGGGCGACCGTTCATTAAAATGTACGATATGCAGTAAATGGTAACGAGCTTGGCTCTGAGTGAGAAATTGTCTCATTTTATTTGGGAAATGCAGATGAGAAACTATAAACAGAATAGGATATAGGGACAATTCACAGTGAAAATTAAGCATTAACATAACACGTAAACCTTATACATAAACTTAAGACCATGTGTCGTCATTCACATCGACAAATGCAAACTTAAGCAACAGCCAGTCGCAAGAGCGGCTTAAACAGCTGAGCTAATATGGCGACCTTGAAAGCGACCATCGAACAAAGAAGTTATGTACTTGTACCAAAACGAACCAGAGCTAGCTATCCGGTTAAAGGATGTTAAACTCACAAAAAAGCATCATCTACAATAACAAGTTGTTTTTCTGCAATTTTTATAGATACCTCAAATTCCTGAGCCGTGATCTTACGCAGAAAAAGTATTAGCGAGTCAACACATGGCGACGGAAAATCTGATGGGAGATGGCAGAATGATCACGTGATGAGAATCGTTCTGTGATTGACTAGTTTCTTATGTTTGACGTAGACATAAACTTAAAACTTATACCTTGCAAACTTCTCAGTTTACCTCTAATTCAACGTTTATTTTATGTTTGCGTGATTCATTCTGAATGATTGCATTACAATACGTAGTATCTAGCTTTTACGTTTACGCTATTCTTACGGTTAATTTTCATTGTGATGGGGCCTTAAAGTCCCTATAGTGATTACAAAAGTTAATGGAACTTGGAGCATGCCAAGTTGGTATGTGCTTAAAAACACGGTGATTTACCTACGTA
Source organism: Deroplatys truncata (assembly GCA_030765065.1). Taxonomy (NCBI): domain Eukaryota; kingdom Metazoa; phylum Arthropoda; class Insecta; order Mantodea; family Mantidae; genus Deroplatys; species Deroplatys truncata. The sequence goes on along the minus strand of CM060978.1, from coordinate 208,772,662 downwards.
AATGTGTTTTGTGGACATCAGCAGAGTTAAAGTAAATTCCAATTGAATCTGCACGTCTGAAACAGGATCCCGTTAAACATGTCAATACCTCTTATTGGTTGGTTGTGTGTCTGACGTCAGATTAATGTGGTAGTAGTCGTAACGCCTCTAGATTTTTTTGTAGTATTAGACTGCTCTTTAAAGTCTCGTGTCAAAACTTGCACTTAAAACCAGCGATGTGGAATAAAAAATACACAATGCTCACAACACCACATACCACACCAGTAGCTGTAACAATAGCGAAAATAATGTCAACAAAAAGATGTCGACAGATACACGCTGCAACACTACTGAGAGAGCAGTGTGGTGGATACACATTACCTGCTCTATATTATAACTGCGTCCTCAATCCTCAGAAGGAAGTTTTGTGAAAAGCTCGCCAGGAATCCTTGTGGAATATAGCGAGCTGCGAGCCACACATACCTCTCTGGACATCGCGCCTGGAATATCCAATATCTGCCGCTGTGGCTCTTTTTCCCTTCTCCCCGCCCCTTTATTTTCTTTAATTTCGTAGCATTAGCGGCGGTAGCTATCCTCCACCCAAACTGCAGAAACTCAGGCTCACCTTCTAGGCGTCTTTTCTTTATTCTCACAGACATTGCGTCTTCAATTGTGTAATTAAAATATACGCCTTTTAGTCTTAAATATTACAAAGTGGAGAAGTAAAAAGGCATGGGACTGGATGGAATGGGATTTAGAGAGATAAAATGAGAAATAATAGTGTGATTTCGTTCCTTGTTAACAAAAATAGATTTTTATTACTTGTACTAGATACTAGACAGTTCCGCTCGCGTTGTTACGTTAGCTAATGATTCTTCTTTCTCTCTCTCTCTCTCTCTCTCTCTCTCTCTCTGTGAAGATTCTACTCTCTCTATCTCTCCTCTCTCCTTTTTCTATCTCCCATTCTTTTTCTCATATCTCTCTCTTTCTCTCTGTGTGTGCGTGCAACGTACATTTGATGTGACGTTTTGCAAATCGGCAATAAAACATTTTTTTCTGGAATATTAATAAAACAAACGTAGGTAAAAGATTTAAAAACACAACCCGTATGTACAAAGTACAACATGTATTCCCCTTGATACACTACCCCTTCTCTTATGAGTCACTGTCCCTTTACTTTTGCCTCACCTGCCCTGCACTTCTCAGCAGGTTCTGCTGTTGCACCCGGAGCAAGAGAGACCTGTTCTCTGAAGTCACAGAGCTTCCAGTATGTGGATATTGCCGAACTGTTGAGCAGGTAGCTGTGGTCAAACCCCATTATGGGTTAGTTACAGATTACCACAACGCGTTTACGCATAATGTAAAAAGAGCTGGTCAAATTACTACTGTTAGAGCAAATAATAATGTAAGCTTTACGCGATAAGGAATGCATATGGGCATGACAATTTTCTTTACTGGCTTGGCTGATCTCAGAAATCCGGACGGGATGTTAATTATACTAAAACAGAAGGGGAAAAAAGTAGCTTACTACTCTCCGCTTAAAGTACCTCAGACTTGCGCTTGTTCTAGTCGACCGCTGTAAACATTACGAATGTAAGTGGGAAGTGACAAAAAATGGGTCCTTCCGCGAACAATTTAGCCGTGACAAGAGATACTTGTTGGAACACATCCACAGCTTCCATTAGCCTACTGAGTGCCGCGAAGGGGTTGCTGGTGTTTATGCGACTTAACGTCTCATAGAGGATATAAAAGGCGGAACTCAGTGCCATCAGTCACGACCCGCATCGCAACTTGGGATCATGATCATCCAGTTCTCTCACAAGCGTCGCGTTACCGCTTACGTATCCCTCAGGGAGCGCTTAATGTAGCCATCTGATACATTCAACATTCTCCCTGTTAAAACTTTCGCGATTCTGAGGCTAGAACACAAAAACAAATAAAAAGTATGCTCTTTGGAAGAGAAGGGAACAATGCGCGTGCTTGTCTGTGGAATAGTATTCGGATAGTGTGCAATTGCTCCTTTTTTATTTTCTCTACTACGTATAGTAAGTAGGGGAAGTATTGTATTCCACCCAAAAATTCGATACCGAGTCATCACCGGAAATTTTGAGACTCCCTGAATCCAATTAGAAACATGTCCGTGTGTGTGTCTGTGTGTCTGTCTGTGTGTGTGTCTGTGAACAGCATAACTCAGAAACGAACAGTCGGATAAACACCAAACTTGGTATTTAGGTTCAGTATCTTCCAGAGATGAGACACGAAGGTTATCAAGAAAATCCCCCACCCCAGATTACCCTTACATGGAACATTTTTCAAAATTTTAATTTTCTCAAAAATGGCTCTAAGGATTTTGATTAAAATATCATATGTTTAAGATATTTTCATGACAAATGAAATGTATATTTCGAATTTTCTGGGAATGTCTCCAAAAGTATTCTTCATTGTGAACGACTTTTGCATAACTGGTAAACCATAAGAGATAGACAAAATTTTACTACACAAAAATGTAGATCGCGCTAAAATACACAATTTATGTCATATACATTTTGTTGTTGAGTGAACCATTTTCGAAATATTGCTTGTTATTCCCTTAAATTTTCCAATACTTATACTTTCTCTCAAATTCGTTATTCAATTTTTACTTTCTCTACTACGTATAGTAAGTAGGGGAAGTATTGCATTCCACCCAAAAATTCGATACCGAGATTTCACCGGAAATACATGTTTTGAGACCTCCTGAATACAAAAAAAGCATTTTTGGAAACATGTCCGTGTGTGTGTCTGTCTGTCTGTGTGTCTGTCTGTGTGTCTGTCTGTCTGTGTGTCTGTGAACAGCATAACTCAAAAACGAACAGTCGGATAAGCACCAAACTTGGTATTTAGGTTCAGTATCTTCCAGAGATACGACACGAAGGTTTTCAAGAAAATCCCCCCACTCCAGACTACCCTTTACATGGAAGATTTTTCGAAAATTTTAATTTTCTCAAAAATGGCTCTAACGATTTTGATGAAAATATCATATGTTTAAGATAATGTCATGAGAAATGAAATGTATATCTCGAATTTTCTGGGAATGTCTCCAAACGTATTCTTCATTGTGAACGACTTTTGCATAACTGGTAAACCATAAGAGATAGACAAAATTTTACTACACAAAAAATGTAGATCGCGTTAAAATACACAACTTATGTCATATACATTTCTTTTGTTGAGTGAACCGTTTTCGAGATATTGCTTGTTATTTCCTTAAATTTTCCAATACTTATACTTTTTCTCAAATGCGTTATTCATTTTTTTTATGTCCTGGACATGCAAAGAGAATGGAATGCGCCACTTAGCAACCAGCGTTAAAATATTTGACTATCGCTTAAAAGCTACCATATTTCCCTTGCATCTACAAGAAAATTACCAATAAGATTCACATCTCGATATCTCGATTAACATGAAGCATATGGAGAATAGGCGTTTGTAAAATTAGATTGTACAAGAGTAGAGAAAGTCATGTGAGTGTAACACATCAGATTTTTTTATGTCCTGGACATGCAAAGAGAATGGAATGCGCCACATAGCAACCAGCGCTTAAAAGATTTGAGTATCGCTTATAACCTACCATATTCCCCTTGCATCTACAAGAAAATTAGCAATAAGATTGACATCTCGATATCTCGATTAACATGAAGCGTATGGAGAATAAGCGTTTGTAAAAATAGTTTGTACAAGAGTAGAGAAAGTCATTTGAGTGTAACACATCAGATTTTTTCTATTGGTACCGCTATTAGCACTACCACTCCCTTCCTCTTCGTCTCTTTCTCTCTGTCTCCCTCTCTCTGTCATAAATCATCCAGGCTTTTAAAGTACAGCACTAATTGCAAATAGGTAATTCCTCATGGTGAGCTATTTTACCTAACCCTGCGCAGAATTTGCTAACTGCAGTGAAGACCGGAAGTCGTAGGTTTAATTACCTACGAAGTCAAGCTTCCAAATTTAATTAAGCAGGCCTAGATACCAAAACAAAGTACGTGTGGATTTACTAGAATAAAATTAAATTATAAAATTAAGAATAAAGGAGCACATTAAGTTTTAAAAAACGAAGACGTTATTGGTCTTTACATCAGGGTGCGGAAACTGTATTTTAAGAAGGGGCTAAGACGAATTAAAATGTTTACGACTGCTTAAAGGGTATTCCCTCAGAGACCACCATAATAAGATATAAAAATCTGATGTGTTACACTCACATGAGTTTCTCTACTCTTGTACAAACTATTTTTACAAACGCTTATTCTCCATATGCTTCATGTTAAGCGAGATATCGAGATGTCAATCTTATTGGTAATTTTCTTGTAGATGCAAGGGGAATATGGTAGGCTTTGAGCGATAGTCAAATATTTTAACGCTGGTTGCTATGTGGCGCATTCCATTCTCTTTGCATGTCCAGGACAAAAAAAATGAATAACGAATTTGAGAAAAAGTATAAGTGTTGGAAAATTTAAGGAAATAACAAGCAATATCTCGAAAACGGTTCACTCAACAAAAGAAATGTATATGACTTAAGTTGTGTATTTTAACGCGATCTACATTTTTGTGTAGTAAATTTTTGTCTATCTCTTATGGTTTACCAGTTATGCAAAAGTCGTTCACAATGAAGAATACTTTTGGAGACATTCCCAGAAAATTCGAGATATACATTTCATTTCTCATGACATTATCTTAAACATATAATATTTTCATCAAAATCGTTAGAGCCATTTTTGAGAAAATTAAAATTTTCGAAAAATGTTCCATGTAAAGGGTAGTCTGGGGTGGGGGGATTTTCTTGAAAACCTTCGTGTCGCATCTCTGGAAGATACTGAACCTAAATACCAAGTTTGGTGTTTATCCGACTGTTCGTTTTTGAGTTATGCTGTTCACAGACACACACACACACACACACACACACACACACAGACACACACACGGGCATGTTTCCCTAAATGCTTTTTTTGGATTCAGGAGGTCTCAAAACATGTATTTCCGGTGAAATCTCGGTATCGAATTTTTGGGTGGAATGCAATACTTCCCCTACTTACTATAGTTAGTAGAGAAAGTAAAAAGTATGCAATACAATTAGATTGAAAAAATTCTGATGTGTTGCACTCACATAACTTTCTCTCCATTAATGGGTATAAAAACTCGAAAGCTTATTTTTCTGTCGACTTCATTTTAATCGAGATAAAACGTTGCACAAATAGCTACATTACACATTTCATTATAAACGCAAAGGGAATAGCGATAGTCAAATGTTTCAGAAATGAATGCTATATGTTGGCCTTATAATACTCTTCCCTAGCAGTCGCGCGAAAAACAACTGAATGTGACAGTACTTGAAAAGAATGACAAAGTATTGAACCATTCGAACTATTAATGACGGATATGTTGGTGGCTTATACCACAAAAAATGTATTTGAAGTAAATTGTGTGTATTTAAAGAGATCTAAATTTTATGTGTAGTGCGTTTTCGTCTATCGCTTAACGTTTACCATTTATACAACATTATGCAAAAGTAATTCAGACTGAACACTATTTTACACGCTATTTCCAGAAAGTTCAATATATATATATATATATTATTTGTCATTTAAGTGTATTTAATATATATTATTTTAATCAAAATCGTTAGAGCCCTTTTTTTAGAAAACCAAAACTTTCGAAAAACGTTCCATGTAAAGGGTTATTGGGGTTAGGGTGGCGGATTTTCTTGAAAATCTTCGTGTCACATCTTTGAAAGACACTGAACTTTGTACCGTTGCGTGTTATCCTTCCTCACGTTTTGTGTTTATTTTTATGGGGTTGGCAAGGCTTTGTGGTGCTCCTGCCGTGAGGGCTAGGAACTAATTGGGTGGCTAAGGGTTCGTGCTTGATCATGGTGAGAATTTCGGAGGAGTCGACTTGGAGTTGGGTAGCTTATCCGCCTCTTACGGCCAACTAGTGTTCATGATTTTAATTTACTTTGCAGCATAATTCGTGTTAGTTATCAGGGAATAAGTTTTGATCCACTGTGATGGTGGATGGGAGTATGCAACCTTGCATGTGAAATTTGCCAGGGTAGATTGGAAGTTTTTGGTATTTTGAATGATTCCTTGCATTCGGCCTTTGTTGCTGCGCATTACAACACGGGTAAATATTTTATTAAACTTATTCTACCGAGGTGGTTTGTGTGTATGATTTGAATTGTTAATTTTAAGGTATTGTACAGAAGCAGGGTTTTAAGAGTCAATAAAGCAGATGTTAACCATATGGAGCTTGCGTACTGTCTTGCTCCCTCGCCTTCCATATCCGAGTCAGATCAATTAAAAGGTTTTAAGTGTGGGTAGGGCATAGGCGGACTATCGGCCCAACTTACACACCCAGTTAAGTAGTTATCCGATTTTACGTTTTTGAGTTAAGCTATTCACAGGCACACAAAAACTAATTTTCGAGAAATTCTCTTTTTGGATTCAGGAGGCCTCAAAATGCGTATTTCCAGTGGAATCTCGGTATCGAAGTTTTGGGTGAAATGCAATACTTCGCCTACTTACTATATGCAGTAAAAACAGGATGGTTAAGAAAGAAGTGATTACGAAATACCAGGCAGCAGAATACCTTAGTGGATGACAAAATATGCACCTGGTTTAAAGAGGACCTGGATGTCAGCTTACCCAATGGAGGCCGAGCGGAATGGCTCGGGCCCGCATTCGGAAGTCGTGGGTTCGATTCCCGAGACCGACCTTCCTCACGCATGGGTGTTTTCAGGGCTTTCCCCGGGTTGCTAGGCGAATACTGGGAAGAATAATTACATCCCCCGAATTTCCTGTCCCTCCATTCTCATTTCACTCAACCTTGCATCTACTTTGCTGTTTCAGGGTTGCAATTGTCGACGGGATTCTCGGCGTTGCAAGACAGGGGAAAGGAATGCTCTATGTAACACTTAGTCCCCCCGGAATGGGGGCGGTCTACGAGTCCCGGTCCCCCCAGTGGGATGTACAAGCCTGCAGCGGGGAGGAGAGCCGGTTGACCACCTGTCATCCGAGGAGTCTCAATCTAGAAACGTAAGGGACCCTGCCCTCTGCTCTGTCGTGCCCCCTGGTCTGGCCGCCCTAACTCCTCCCTCCCGGTAGTGCCCCATTTGGGGCATAGGCACAAAGGATCTCCATAGGTCGAGTGCTAAGTATCTCTTAGTTCTACTCAATGAAGACACACACCTTGATCAATACACCTTAACCTGCAAGTCACGAAGAAACTCAAGTAAACACAGAAATAAACGGAGTAACATTTGCCAATGATTTGGTTAAACCGAATTGCACTTTTGAGTGTTTGCAGTCTATAGTTTGAAATGATTCCTTGACCGTAGCTGTATTATGGGATAATATTTTTCAAATATGTTTCATTCTTTCCATCCTTTAGTTAGAGTGAGAATGATTTCAACTAAAAATGTTCACTTTCGCAGTTGGTTGTAAAATAGAACTCAAGTAAAATGTACTCATAGCGTTTCGAATCGCCATATGTGTCTTGTTGAGGTAACATTAAATAGCACAGAAATAAGCTAGAGAGGCTTGTTGTAATATTCATGGAGGGTAAAAGTCGAACTGTGGCATGCATTAGGGGCCATTCGCAATGAAAATTAAGCAACATAACGACCCAAACTTATGCATAAACTTAACGCGATATGCCATTCAAAATGACAAACGGAAACATAAACGGCAGCCAATCGCAAGATAACTGAAACAACAGCTGAGCTAGTATGACGGCCAGCGAAGCGTACAATGACACAAAAAAGGTTGTGTACATGCATCAAAATGGGCAAGAGGTAGCTACCCGGTTAAAGGACAAACACAAATAAACATCACGTGCCGCGACAATATGTTTTTCTACGATTGATTTCTGACACACAGAAAGACAGTAAGTCAACACATGGCAATGGAAAATTTGAAGTGAGATGGAGGAATGATTACGTGTGGGGTATATGGAGAAGCCTTCTCTGATTGGTTAATTTTTTAAGTTTGACTTAGACATAAACATGAAACTTGGGTCTTGCAAACTTCAATGTTTGCGTTATAATTAATGTTTATGCCAACGTTAGCCAATGTGAATGGTGCAGTAAGATAACATGAAACAAGATTTTATGTTTACGTTGTGTTTATGTTTAAGTTTCATTGTGAATGGTCCTTACTTTTCAAACGTGATTCATCCTTTCCAAATTCCAACATTTTTACTTCCTCTATTGCGTACATAGTAGGTGGAGAAGGTATTCGATACCAAGATTTCGCCGAAAATGCATGCTTTGAGGCCCCTTAATAAAAATGCACATTTAGACAAAGGTCAGTATAAGTCCGTGTCTGTGAACAACATAACTCAAAAACGAAAAGTAACATAAGTACCAAAACTTGGATTTAAGTTCAGTATCCTCCAAGGATACGACACGAAGATTTTCAAGTAAATTCCCCACCCCAACTATCTTTTACATGGAACATTTTTCGAAAAATTTTATTTTCTAAAAATGACTAACAATTTTGATTAAAATACATTTATTAAAATATTTACATGATAAATAAAATGTATATTTTAATTTTCTAGCAATAGCCTTTGAAGTCCTCTTTATTCGGAGGGAATTTTGTATAATCTTGTATAACTGGTCAACGTTAAGCGATAGACGAAAATGTACTACACAAAAAACACACAATTTATTTCAAATAAGTTTTTTGTGGCTTAAGCCATTTCTGAGATATCCGTTATTAAAAGTTCGCATTGTTTATTTTTTCGTCATTCTCTTAAAATCTCGTTCCATATTCAGGTTTCTCGCGATTGCATGGAAACAGTATGGAATTTTAAGGCCACAGTACGCCGTCCAGTTCTTAAACATTTGACTATCGCCATTCTGTTTGTATCTATAGCGAAATGTGTAATGTAGCTATTTCTGAAAAGGTTTATTTGGATTAAAATGTAGTAGATAGAAAAAAGGTTTGGTAAGAATAGTCTGTATCTGTACTGACTAATAAACATAGAGAGTAGAGAGTCATGTAAATTTATCACATCGGATTTTTTAAATAAAACTAAATACTTCATGGAACAGCTTGATGTAAGTTGTGTATGTTAGAGATAATCGAAGACCCTCCCCAGGTAGGGCAGGCACTCTTGCCAAGATAGAGATTTGCCGTCTGCAAGTGTGAAACATATTTCTCACTAGGTTCTATGGAAACAGATTTTATTACTTGAGGACTCGACCAAATTAAGATCGAATTCCAGTCATAATTTGAAGGTGGATTCCGAGAATTTTGGAACGAGATCCCTGCGTTACCTTACATGAAGATCAGCAAGAGGATGTCCGGAAAGAGTTAATTGAAGATAAGGAGGTAAAAATGGTTTCTTCTTCTTCTTCATAGATTTATCAACTTGTCATAACAGAGATTAATCTGCAAGGAAAAGTGTTTTATCCTTCATACAGCAATGTTGGGCTGTAGCGGATGTTAAAAGTCTAAAAGACAAAGTATTTAAGACATTTTCTAGATGGAAATTCTGTTTCTGATATGGAATGAAGGAGCATGCCGAATGTTAAAGAGATGGCTCACGGAAGGGTTCTGTTTCTTTGCCCCGTGCCGTGTAGCGCAAAAGCCTTGTGAAGAGAGCGAGAGCGAGTGAGTCTGCAATTTGGCAGGTTATCCCTCGTGCCAAGAGGGCGTTATAGCGAGCGAGCGTGCTACTTGCAAATAAATAACGCCGCCCTCCCAAAACAAAAATGGAAAAAAGAAAACTGGCTCTCCGGAGTAGCAAACTTTTCCTTTGCCTTCGCCAACTTTAAAATGAATTCTTGTTTTGATTCACCGCTGTCTAGACACTTGCCAGAATATATCTGCGTGCCTACATCTCAAATATATACGTGAACATGTAGGTAACCTTATTTATTCCCAAACACAGTTCATTAGGCCGCCTGCTGCTAACTTCACATATAATCAATTGCTACACCTCCATAATGTTGAACCACTGAATATTTATAAAATAGCACAAACTTCGGCAGAGCATTTCTTTAGTCAAGTGGAATATGAAAGTACTATAAATTTTACAGAACTGAATCCCCCATAGTTCTTAGCTGTATTTGTCACTGCTTCATGATTGTGTATTAAACGTATCAGTTCTGCATTCACAGTTTTTAAATTTCACGAAGACAAATAAATCCAGGTGAACCCTTTCAATCATACTTTAACTGTCTCTTGTCCCAGACAAGAATTTCAGTTCATTGATGTTCTGAGTTTACAAAAGCAGGTGCATAAAAATGAAATCACAATGTCGGCGCAACAACAACGAAGGGAATGTTACTACAATTAATATTCTTCTGAGTTTTAGTAGTAGTATTTAATGCCCGTTTTACTTCATGCGACACCACAGCGGTGGACACTAATGGTAAATGAAATGATAATTGGGAAAGAAAATTTGGGAAGAAAACGTTCCAGAGCTAAATTTAGGGTAGCTCCCCAGCATTTTCCAGTTATGAGGATTGAGAAAAACCTGGAAGAAACCTCAATCGGGGAAGACGGTCCTGCGGGATTTGAACCCGGACTACCAGTTCACGAGTCCGTGTCACAAGCTTGATTACAGAAATGAACTGTATAACAACAAATATTTTGATATAATAATGTCTTGTATCTTATTCCCGAACACTATCTGGACATGCACAACTCTTCTTGAAACTAATATATCATACACTGTCCTATTGAGCGTCGACATCACCATCAGGATCAGGATCAGAATCAATGCTTGGGCCTACTGACTCCTTCCCCTCACCTTTGGAAAATGTGACGGATCCTCGTTCTAAGTATTTCTACGTTTCATTGATGCACAGGATTATGGTGCAACATAGTTTTGAAAATGCCGTTATCTGCCAATAACAAACTTATAAACATTCTTGAAATACAATTTCTAGTACAAAGTCAAGTCCGTTTCGTAGTATTTCAAACATAGGTGTTTCTTTCAGGTGAAATCCACATGGTATAATGGGCACCTTATCAATGGCAACAAGTTTGTACGTAAGAAAATATATTAAACCAGACGATGAAATTTTCCTGTCTGTATAAACTTAAGCGGAAATTTCTTGCACAGAAAGATCAAACAAATTGAGAACTAGTGAATGCTGATGGCCTAATTTTATTGGCCAAGATTGAAAATGAACTGCAAACAATGGCATATAACCAAACTCACTAGCTAACCTGAATAATATGGAAATATAAATTGAAAAAGGAATGTAAAGACTTTCAGATGCCATTTTCCATTTCTGCGTAAAATAATCATAGCAAATAAACTATAGAGCACATGTCAAAATTTATTTCCTAGAGTGTGAAATAACAAGTGGAACTGAAAAATAATAAATACAAATGTATAAATCCAAATACACAACACGAACATTAAAGTGAATGTTGAGCAAACCTACAGAGGATTCAAAAGTCATCTCCAAAGTTACCTATGGCTCAGAAACATAGAGAATGACAATCAACACAAAGCTAGAACACAGACGGTAGAACAATGGTGTCTAAAGGCAACGACAAGGCTAAAGTAAATCACACGATAAGACAACTAAACACTGGAGAATTGAATGCAACCGTGAATAAGTACAGAGCATATTTGAGACAGCACTTGAGCGGGATGACAGATAATGAATACCAAACTTAATTCCCAAGGAAGACGAAATTCAAAAAGTTCAAGAAGAGATAATCAAATGAACACTTTTATGACAACAGAGGCTAAAACGGCCTATTTATAAACATGGAAGGAGGAAAAGGCATGTGATCAGTAAAAGAAGTAAAACTTAAAGAGTGGGTACTGATAATGAAAGAAATATGTTATTTTCTACTTGTGGAACTACCATTTCACAAGCTGTGCCAAGAAACATATTTAGCGCTATCAATTCTAATCTTTTCTAATTTGTCCATTACTATTTCGGTCTAGTGATATTTCAGCTACTCAATCTTCATCTTTTCCAACCTGTCTCGTTCAGCAAAGACGCTTTGCAATTTCGTTTTTCATGCAAATATTTTGCAACTAGGCGTCTTCCTCCAGGACTAGCCACTGTCTGAGTGCCAGATTCCTTCATTTCAGCCAAAACGCTTAGGGACAAAAAGCGTTACAAAATAAACAGGACGAGAGTCACACCCCGCATTATAAGCAGCTGGTGTCGATGAGAGAACAGCCTTGAGTCCCCGGGAGGGACAAATAAAGGCATACTCCCGGGACCTCGTAAAGGGGCGACCAGCAAGAATGGATGTGCTAAAGTTTGCTGGAAGAAAGAGCTACTTCCCAATTTCGATGCCGGTCCCCGCATAACTTGGGTAGACCTCGCCTTCCATTCCAAATAGTTTAATAATATGTTCTTATCCTGCGGGGAGGGGAGCGAGTGCCTCACAAGAATGTTCAACCGAGTGTGTGGGTGGGAGGAAACTATCGATTGCTGACTGGGCAGACCTTCTTTTGTTAAACTTTGTACCGGCTGCGAAGGAGATACCAGCTTTACGTTATCCGTCAAATTACTGCGTCTTGAAGATACAGCCACTCAAATGCTACAAAAGGTGTTATTTTTATGCAGAACTCATCGCGTCCGGTCCCCTGAAATGTTGCTTTAACGCTTTCTGTCCTTACTGTTAGGTTAATTTACTATTTTATTCGGTACCAATGACTTTAATGTAATATGTCTCAATGAAACGGTACCTTTTCATTCCTTTAGGTAATATTTTAGGTGAATGGGAGCAACGATTAATCGATGTCAACAGTTCTTTACCAATTTCATGCCAATGTAATAAGCATGAAGACGTGGTCTGTATCTCAGCATGCCATATAATAGTTCAATCGCTGCATGAAGGGCAGAAGAAAATAATACACATATGTCTTCGTGGTTTTCCCGGGTCGGTAGGCGAATGCTGGAATGGTTTCGCTTCTAACACGAATTCCCTGGCCCATCATATCCTTTCATCTTTTTCATTTTATCTGTTTCATGGTTGTAAGACCTGTCGATGGCGGTTGGTGTCTTGCGGCAGACGGTGGAATTTGCGCTTCCCCTCCTGGCGTTTGGCGGCACTGCTGTGGCCTTCTTGCTTTCTGACTGAGAGATGTGGTTTGAACCCAGGATGTCGTCCTCCGTGGACTAGTGGTACCGTGCTAGCCTCTAGTTCCCAAGGTCGCGGGTTCAAACCCGGTGGAGGTCGATGGATTTTTTGGGGCGTAAAAATCCTTAGCATGACTTCCTTCGGAAGGGAAGTAAAGCCGGTGGTCCCGTGTCGTAGATTTAAAGAACCTCGAGCCTGATAAAGAGGCCTCTGAGCAAAATTACCGATCTTTCACGCCCAATATAGAATGGGACGCTAAGGACCATAGTAGTTAAAGAGCGTCCACAAATAAAACTCAATTTAATTTTGCACCTAGGACCCCCAGGTTGCAGGTTCTCGGGCAGGGCTGTCATCGGAGCAGGTGCTATGTTGAAATCGTTAAGGGATCCGTCCTTGCTAGCGCTCATCGTCGCCCGTAAGTGATCGCCCTTCGGATCTCCCCTTCAACCCTTCTTCCCAGGGGTCATGCTGGAAGCACAAGGGGACTTGGTCTACGTGCGGTGTTATGCTCCACTTACCGGAAGCTCCTCCGTCTGACTACCCCTAACTCATACTCAAGTTTGTAAAATTTCCCTTTGAGGAACCATGGTGGTTTCAGGAAAGTGGTAGCATATTACATAGCGCTAAAACTTCAGTGTGTCAGCTCTGCGGGAATCGTTTCATCTCTGAGTACGACTACAATGCTTGGCCTCGCAGATTTGTCCCTACGCGATTACTTTTCCTGGGGAAGTCTGTAAAACAGGGTATATTCTACTCGTCCGCAAAGCTGAAGAACGAAATACATGATTAATGAGAAGTAACTACTACTTGTGACCATCTGTGAGCCATAATTAAAAAATCTGATATGTTACACTCACATGACTTTCTCTACTCTTGTACAAACTATTTTTAAAAACTCTTATTCTCCATCTATTTCATATTAATCAAGATAAACATTTGCAGAAACGATCTTTTGACATGCAAAGAGAATTACATTTTACACATAGCGACCAGTTCTAAAAATATTTGACTATCGCTTAAGGCGTACTATGTTCCCCTTGTTTGTAATTGCAAGGGCAATATAGAAATACAGTAGCCCTTAAGCATCGCCATTTACCTTATTTGCTGGTTGCTAGGTGCAGCACCATTCTCTTTGCCACAGATTAATACTCTTTGCATATCCAAGACAAAAAAATCTTATGTGTTACACTCACATGACTTTCTCTACTCTTGTACAAACTATTTTTACAAGTGCTTATTCTCCATATGCTTCATGTTAATCGAGATATCGAGATGTCAATCTTATTGCTAATTGTCTTGTTGATGCAAGGGGAATATGGTAGGTTTTAACGATAGCAAATATTTTAAGCGCTGGTTGCTATGTGGCGCATTCCATTCTCTTAGCATGTCCAGGACATAAAAAAAATGAATAACGAATTTGAGATAAAGTATAAGTATTGAAAATTTAAGGGAATAACAAGCAATATCTCGAAAACGGTTCACTCAACAAAAAAAAAATGTATATGACATAAATTGTGCATTTTAACGCGATCTACATTTTTTGTGTAGTAAAATTTTGTCTATCTCTTATGGTTTACCAGTTATGCAAAAGTCGTTCACAATGAAGAATACTTTTGGAGACATTCCCAGAAAATTCGAGATATACATTTCATTTCTCATGACAATATTTTAAACATATTATATTTTAGTCAAAATCCTTAGAGCCATTTTTGAGAAAATTAAGATTTTCGAAAAATGTTCCATGTAAAGGGTAGTCTGGGGTGGGGGTTTTTCTTGAAAACCTTCGTGTCGCATCTCTGGAAGATACTGAATCTAAATACCAAGTTGGTGTTTATCCGACTGTTCGTTCCAGAGTTATGCTGTTCACAGACACACACACACAGACACACACACACGGATATGTTTCCAAAAATGCTTTTTTTGGATTCAGGGGGTCTCAAAATATGTATTTCCGGTGAAATCTCGGTATCGACTTTTTGGGTGGAATACAATACTTCCCCTACTTATTATACGTAGTAGAGAAAGTAAAAATGAATAACAAATTCCCATTTGAGAAAATAAGTCTTGAAAAATTTAAGGGAATAACAAGCAATATCTCGAAAATGATTCACTCAACAAAAAAATGTGTATGACATAAATTGTGTATTTTAACGCGATCTACATTTTGTGTGTAGTAAAATTTTGTCTATCTCTTGCGGTTTACCAGTTATGCAAAAGTCGTTCACAATGAACAATACTTTAGGAGACATTCCCAGAAAATTCAAGATATACATTTTATTTGTCATGAAAGTATCTTAAACATAGGATATTTTGATCAAAATCGTTAGAGCCATTTTTGAGAAAATTAAAATTTTCGAAAAATGTTCCATGTAAAGGGTAATCTGGGGTGGGGGATTTTCTTGAAAACCTTCGTGTCGCATCTCTGGAAGATACTGAATCTAAATACCAAGTTTGGTGTTTTATCCGTGTGCTCGTTTCTGAGTTATGCTGTTCACAGACAGACACACAGACACACACACACGTGGACATGTTTCCTAAAATGCTTTTTTTGGATTCAGGGGGTCTCAAAACATATATTTCCGGTGAAATCTCGGTATCGAATTTTTGGGTGCAATACAATACTTCCCCTACTTACTATACGTAGTAGAGAAAGTAAAAAGAAAAATAATTAGATTTACGACGCAATTAGTACTAATTTTCTATATTTGTTGTCTTCCTATTACATATGTTAATTAATTTTTTACGTTTTCACTACTTACCTATACCTAGTAGAGTAGAGGAAGTATTGAACTCCACCGAAAAGTTCCATATAAAATTTCACCAGAAATACACGTTTTGTGCCCCCCTGAATAGAAAAGAAGGCATTTTAGAAAAATGTCTGTGTGTGTGTGTGTATGTGAACAGATAACTCAAAAAAGAAAAGTCGGTTAAAAACTCGGGATTTAAGTTCATCTTCCAAAGATGCGATTTTAAAGAAAATGCCCCGCGCAAAACCACCCATTAGACGGAAAATGTTTCAAAATTTTTGATTTTCTCAAAAATGGCCTTAACAACTTTAATTAAACTACCATATGTCAAGATATTTTCATTAAATGTATATATTGCATTTTGGGAATTGCTGTAAAGTCCTCGTAGAATTCGTTAAAACACACAATTTATGTCAATTGATTTGCGAAGTTAACCATTTTCGAGTTATTGCTTGTTATTGGTTTCAATTTTCAAATACTTACATTTTTCTCAACCGAGAAGTCATACGAGTTTTTTCCCCTAGTGATCATGGCGACACCACGTTCTTTATAAATCTGACTATCGCTTTACCTACTGTATCGTACAATGAAATGTGTAAACGTGAATTTAAAGGTTATTTGGATTAACAAAAAGTAGCTTTTATAAGAATAGTGAGTAGGGAAAATCATGTGAATGTAATATATCAGGGGGGAAAATGTCACTGAGACATACAGTGCAACGTATTCTTTCGACTGTTGCTAAGCGCAAATGTAGGTTAGTTTTGAACTTATAGCTGAGTGCAGTGTAAACATAGTATGCGTCACCATGCTAGGTTTAAGGGCGATGTTCAAGATGCGGGACCGGCTCGAATCTGGATTGTGTCATGCTATCTAAATGAAGCTTTCCCTTTATGTTTAGGACAAATATCAGGTACTTTAAAACTAAAATTGAGATTTATTTATGGACGCTCTTTAATTGCCGTGGTCCTTAGCGTCCCATTCTATACTGGGCGTGAAAGACCGGAAATTTTGCTCACAGGCTTCTTTATCAGGCTTGAGGTTCTTTTACATGCCGCAAATTTACGTAAGAGCACCACTGGTTTTACCTATCTTACAAAGGAAGTTATGCTAAGGATTTTTACGCCCGAAAAAAGTCTATCGCCCTCCTCCGGGTTTGAACCCGCGACCTCGGGAACTAGAACCACTACACCACGGAGGACGATCAGATACTTGCATTGCTTTAAAATCTCGAGTTGGGAGCCGAAAAGATGGCGAATGTAGGAATATCCGGAGACAAGGCTTTTGCAGCTCTCTCAATGCAAAATATGAGCGTTTCCCTTACTTCACTCCGCTATATCCACGAAGTATTCAGTTCTCCCTACTTGTTTTCACCCGTTCCTAACCAAAATCTTCAGTTCCCAACAGCGTAAATTTATTGGACTCATTGCCGCTCTCGGGCTTGTCCGGCTAATGGGCCATTCAGATAGGAACATAAACATCGATGCAAGGACATAAATGCATGACGTAGATACAAAATTTGCCTTGCCATTTACAATGCCAGCGAAACGTTAGTGTCAAAACAAGAAAAATCTGTGTTACACTCACATGACTTTCTCTACTCTTGAACAAACTATTTTTACAAACGCTTATTCTCCATATGCTTCATGTTAATCGAGATATCGAGATGTTAATCTTTTGCAAATTTTCTTGTAGATGCAAGGGGAATATGGTAGGCTTTAAGCGATGGTCAAATATTTTAAGAGCTGGTTGCTATGTGGAGTATTCCATTCTCTTTGCATTACCAGGACAAAAAAAATGAATAACGAATTTTCATTTGAGAAAAAGTATAGGTAAGTATTGGCAAATTAAGGGAATAACAAGCAATATCTCGAAAATGGTTCACTCAACAAAAAATGTATATGACATAAATTGTGTATTTTAACGCGATCTACATTTTTTGTGCAGTAAAATTTTGTCTATCTCTTATGGTTTACCAGTTATGCAAAACTCGTTCACAATGAGGAATACTTTTGCAGACATTCCCAGAAAATTCAAGATATAAATGTTATTTGTCATGAAAGTATCTTAAATATAAGATATTTTAATCAAAATCGTTAAAGCCATTTTTGAGAAACTGCATTAGCTTGTGATTGTGTTTTATTATCCATTAGATTTTTCCATGCATGATGAAAACGGAAAACGTTGTAGTGATAATTAATTGTGTTTTCACACAAGCCGTGTGTAGGACAAGGATGGAATAGTATGTAATCTTAAAGTTTCACACAACGTGGAACGACACCATGATAATTACAGTACGTGGGGTTTAAGTTGAAATATGACCATTTTGACGCTACCTGACCGGTCTAGGAAGGGGGGGGGGTGGACTAATGACTGCCCGAGTGCTGAGAAACCCTGTACAGTCACCCTTCACTACCTAGTCTCTCATTATCAGTTGTACTTGTAATAGTGCTGTTATTAGTTGCACTTTAGGCAGTGAAATATGGAAAATATCCTGATATCTTCGTCATCCTTGCTTGGCTGGTTGTCATATTATTACAAGCGGGTTTTTTTCTAAATTTCATGTTTCCACATTTTAAATAGTTTCAATAGTAAAGGTTTTGAGATGAGACAGTTAAGAATTACAACCTGTCGTATGAAATATAGTGCTCTCTCTTTCTGCTTTCCATGTTTCAACTTAACACAAAGCTACTTTCACATTTCAGTTCATTCTCAACACTTTTCCAAATATTTGTTTTAACAAATTATCTTTGTATGATTTATGCCGTTTGTCCTTAAGACAACGATGATTTTCAAATAAAATAATCGACTCCTTATTCAACGATTCCATTGCTTCTAGTTTCTGTTTCTATACAGTGCGATAGTTACCCCCGCCTTCCTGGAATCCCATTAATGCGAACATAAAAGCTTGGAGATTGCAAGGTAAGCGTCTGCCAATAGTGTTCATGTTAATGTAGTGTTCATTGTGAGAAGCCCCCAGTTATTAACCTGGCCACAAGGTTTGTGTTCATGTTGCATTTGCGTTAACTTTTCTATGTGAAGGAGCCTTAAAAGGTGTTAAGCCAGCCCCCAACCCTCTCCCCAAAAGCAAAGCTATCTATGCAATTTTCTCACTGCTATATGCAGTTATCTCATTTATTATTATTCCACTTTTTCTCGAGCAGCATTCTTTCTTGCACATTTTTACTTTTTCTACCACGTACTTTGTAGGTAAAGATGGTATTGCATTTCACCCAAAAATTCGATACCGAGATTTCACAGAAATACATGTTTTGAGGCACCTTGAATACAAAATAAACATTTCTAGAAAACGGTCTTGGCATGTGTGTATGAACAGCATAAACTCAAAAATCTGGATAAATAAAACTTTTATATAAGTTCTGTGCCTTCCAAAGATGCGACACGAAGATTTTCAACAAAATCCTCCCATCCCAAACTAGCCTTTACATAAAACATTTTTCGAACATTTTGATTTTCTAACAAACGCAGTAACGATTTTGATTAAAATCTCTATATTAAATACTCGTATATTTACATGACACAAAAAATGTACATCTTGAATAGCGATAGACAAAAACGTACCACAACAAAACACACATTTAAAATAAGTTATTCTGTGGCATAAGCCGTTTCTGAGATACCCGTTATTAAAAGTTCGAATCGTACAATAGTTGTCTTTCTTTTAAAGCTGCATCGATTTTCAATTATTTCTCGCGATTGCATAAAAACAATATGGAATTTAAGGCCAGCATATAGCATCCAGTACTTTAAACATTTGACTATCCTGTTCTCTGTTTATCTATAACGAAATGAGCAATGTAGCTATTTTTGCAAAGGTTTATTTGGTTAAAATGTAATAGATAGAAAGGACATCTGATGTGTTGCACTCATATGACTTTCTCTACTCTTGTACAAATTATTTTAAATGTGTTTTTTAAAGTGATGTACGTTTGTTGTGGTACGTTTTCGTCTATCGCTTAACATTTACCAGTTATACAAGATTATACAAAATTTCCCCCGAATGAAGAGGACCGCACAGGCTATTCAAGATGTACAATTTTTGTGTCATGTAAATACAGGAGTATTTAATATAGAGGTTTTAATCAAAATCGTTACTGTGTTTGTTAGAAAATCAAAATGTTTGAAAAATATTTTATGCAAAGGTTTTTTTGAGTGGGAGGATTTTCTTGAAAATCTTCGTGTCGCATGTTCGGAAGGTACTGAACCTAAATACCATAAGTGGTATTTATCTGTTTTGAGTTATGCTGTTCAGAGACACACACACCCACGGACCTTTTTCTACAATTTAGTTTTATTCAGGGGCCCTCAAAACGTGTATTTGCGGTATAATCTCGGTATAAATTTTTGTGTGGAATGCAATGCATTCTCTGTCTACTATGTACGTGGAAGAGAGATAAATAATCATGAGTAAGAATGATTTGCATATGCAATAATAAACAATAGAGGGTAAAGAAAGTCATGTGAATGTATGACATATTTTTTCTAATAAATAGATGACATTTTAGGATCATCATTCATACAGCGTAGAGCATAGGCTGTTTCCGAAATTACCACAGATCCTGGTGGGACGTAGGCAATAAGGAAGTGTGGCTAAATTGGTATTAAATAATCAGGAGGACAAACATGTGGTAGCTTGTGACATGCTTTACAAATCAAGTAATGTAACGTACTGTAAATTCCTTCTAAATCGTTCTGCAAGAAATTGTAATACTCAAATTAATTTTATACCACACAAATTAGTTACCTTCGAAGACCCCATCTAGGGCAGTAAAACAGTTCTATATGGCACTGGGTTTTTGTTGGCACAGGAATCTTAAAAAAGAGAATGAGAAACCTACCCTCTCGCTTGCACGTGTTGTCTGGCACACTGGTTCAACTCACTTGGTGACGTGGGAAGGGGGTGCGCAACAATGACTGAACGATATCACAAACAGAAGAACCGACAACAAGAAACGTTGACAGAAAACCATTCACTTAATGAGGGTTTTGTATTGTAGTGAAACGACTATAAACCAAGACATTTCTCTAATATCTGTATTTCTCTCTGCGAAATAATGTCAAAAGCAATATAAATGATGATCAGAACTGACAAGGGTGGCCCAGATCGTTAAGGCTTTCCTCAGTCCTCATTACTTGCAAATGCCGGGAACGTTTCCTTCCCAAATTTCGTTTATAATTACCATTTCATTTCATATCATCAATGTCCACATCTTGTTTTGCCGTATGTAGTAAGAATGCGCGCTAAACACTAATCAAATAACTAAATAAGAAAACAAATGCAACGTATGACGTCAGCGAAAGGTGGCGGATACATCGATACTGCCTATCCTCCAGATGTACACGTACAGTGCCGTGATTACGCATCGGCGACCCCCATATGCACTGCATTAAATTAATGTTTATCTAGTATTGTTACAAAACTGGACAATGAGTTTGTTTTCACTAACAAATGCGAATATTTGCACTTGTTTGAAACATAAACAGGTTGAAAACGTAAAACATATATTTTTTAAACGCAAAACACACACTAATGTTCCAATTCCTAGAAAACCTCTCCTCGATCAAGTATGCATTGAAATAGGCTTTGTCCGAGTCAAATTAACTACAGTTTATGAATTTATTTTTACATTTTCAAAATAATTTTTGTTAAAACACGAAATACAGAAGTCAACACATTACATCAGCTTTAGCTGCTCGTTGGTCTTCGAACACTCTCTCACTACCAAAATTCTACTTTTATAATTACATGTACAATTAATAATTTAATATCAGAATCCATCATTCCACAAAAAGTATTCCGTAAATTAATTCCTACTCTAGTTTTGATTTTCTCTTTATAAATCTGCGTATGAATTCGCCATTCGCAAACCTACAGATGAAATAAAAACTTCAAGTGAGATTACTACAGATAAAGCATTAAAATAGTAGAAAACGGCAGTGAAATATAACATTTCTAGCTAAAATAAAACGAGGGTGTGTAACAAGCGTTTCCGATAGCAAATTTCAATTTACGGTAAATAAGCATAAAATCAAACTGAGATTCTGTCATTACTTCTGTCATTACTATTTGAGAAAGTATTCAGTAGGTTAGCCTCCATACTTCATATATTTAACACTTTTTGGCTGTCAGTAATATCGGCTGAACTCCTTTTTGTGGAGGTGGAGGGCAAAGATATCAAATAAACGTTAACTTAATGGATTCCATCCAAAAGTGGTTTCTAGATAGGCCCTTGTAAAAACTGTTTCACGCATATCTTGTTTAATCCATTAAACTTCCTCGGTGATTTACTGCGAATGCTATTATGCTTCGTTTTCTCCTTTATTTTTAGAGGAGGGTGATAGAAAAGAGTTATGAAAAGAAAAGGTTATAGGTTGATAAGTACTTACTATACCTTATTCAAACAAACGCGCAGAGAACAGTAGTAGGACCAGAGCACTGCTAGGATCAGAACGGTATGATTATAAGGTTATGCAAATCATTTCTGCTGAATTACGTTAAAGCAAATGTTGTGGATTTCACCATAAAACTTAATTAAACATAATGGGATTTGCTTCTTACCGGTTTAATAATCATAAAAGATATTGATTCTTCCAAAGCCAATTTCTATAACGTACTTCAGTCCTCTAAGGATCATTAAACCCTTTAAGGCCGTAAAATTCCTTCGTCTTTCTGCGATGCCCGTGTAATAAAAAGTATTAAATCCCTACTGAAACTATCTGAGTTCCTGATTAAGTTCGTTCGCTGTTGCACACTACCTACTAACGTTACCGAGCGAGTCGGCTCCACGGTAACGTGTGTTTGGGAGGTATGGGGTTCAATTCCCGTCGACCATCCACTCTGACATTGTATTTTTCGTGGTTTTATCTGGTCATTCTGTTTCCTTCTCATGTTTTAGGTGTGCTTCTAGGTTTCGTGGCGTGAGGCAGTACTGGATGCTTGCTCCAAGTAAATCAACTAGAGGGTTGCTTAATTGAACGGATCCTTCATCTCCCTTTCTGGACGGCTCCAGTAGAGGGACAGGTCTTCAAGAAAGGAACGGTTGGAGACTTCCGCGCGTCTCTGTGGCCTTTAGCCTCATGGTTCCTTCACTTCAGCCCTTCCTCCAGGAGGGTAGTAACCACAATAGAGCTCATGTAGGTCCAATGCACGAGGTCCCACCCTCCGTCGTACACCCTGTACCCTATACCTATTAGCATCTTTCTGTCCGGCTGTATGTACCTATTTATGAAACGACTCATGGACCCCTGCACGTATGGAGTGGGAATTTGAGAGTTTGAAGTAACATTTGTGCAACATATCAAAACTGCTTGAACACAGTAAAGAATTAAGATTAATTTAAGATGTTAGGACAACCGCTGCATGTACAGATCTTAAATTTGATTTATAAGAGCTTGGAGACTCGGTCAAATATTTCAAATTTCGTTGAAATTCGTACAAAAATCTGATGTGTTACACTCACATGACTTTCTCTACTCTTGTACAAACTATTTTTACAAACGCTTATTCTCCATCTACTTCATGTTAATCTTATTGCTAATTTTCTTGTAGATGTAAGGGGAATATATATTTACAAGGGCAATATAGAAATACAGTAGCCTTTAAACATAGACATTAC
Organism: Deroplatys truncata; assembly: GCA_030765065.1. Taxonomy (NCBI): domain Eukaryota; kingdom Metazoa; phylum Arthropoda; class Insecta; order Mantodea; family Mantidae; genus Deroplatys; species Deroplatys truncata. The sequence continues at coordinate 208,749,202 of CM060978.1, read as the reverse complement.
TGTTAATAGCTGGTTGCTAAGTGCAGCACCATTCTCTTTACCACAGATTAATAATCTTTGCATATCCGAGACAAAAAAATGAATAACGAATTCCCATTTGAGAAAATAAGTATTGAAAAATGTAAGGGAAGAACAAGCAATATCTCGAAAATGGTTCACTCAAAAACAAAAAATGTATATGACATAAATTGTGTATTTTAACGCGATCTGCATTTTTGTGTAGTAAAAGTTTGTCTATCTCTTATGGTTTACCAATTATGCAAAAGTCGTTCACAATGAAGAATACTTTTGGAAACATTCCCAGAAAATTCAACATATACATTTTATTTGTCATGAAAATATCTTAAACATATGATATTTTAATCAAAATCGTTAGATCCGTTTTAGAGAAAATTAAAATTTTCGAAAAATGTTCCATGTAAAGGGTAAGCTGGGGTGGGGGATTTTCTTGAAAACCTTCGTGTCGCATCTCTGGAAGATACTGAACCTAAATACCAAGTTTGGTGTTTATCCGACTGTTCGTTTCTGAGTTATGCTGTTCACAGACAGACAGACACACACACACACACACACACACACACACACACACACATGCAGACACACACACACACACATGCAGACACACACACGGATATGTTTGCAAAAATGATTTTTTTGGATTCGGGGGTCTCAAAACACATATTTCCGGTGAAATCTCGGTATCGAATTTTTGGGTGGAATACAATACTTCCCTACTTACTATACGTAGTAGAGAAAGTAAAAATAGGCCATTCATTTGGAAAGCCTACGAAGCTTTTACGATATTAATACTATTTTCCAAAAATATACCAAATATCAGAATGGAAGATAAAAAATATTTCAAATAAGCTAAAATGTAACTCTGTAATTTTTTTCGATATTACACTCATTGAAGCTCGATTAAATATTACTATCAATCTCAAATGCCAAAATTACGCTTCTCTTAAATTTACACGGCAATACTACAAATGCAAAACGATGAACCTAAAAGACTGTAGCAAATAAAAAGCGAGCTTAAATTCTAATGAATTTACTTGGTTATACCACGCGTTATGTATTATAGTACATCATGTATACGAGATAAAGTATATTTTCGTATGAATAAAAAAATTTGTATTACGCTGAGGAGTAAAAATAATCTACTAAAACAACACATTATTTATTTACTGCTTTTCCTACTGCACTAGCTATATTCATAAAATTTGAAACTTTTTGGTTATAAATTGCTTACAGAACTTTTACGATGACTACTATGAAAAGTAGATAATACTGTTCTTCAAAGTGCCAGATGGTAACATGTGGGAATAATAGGGTTGTTAAAACCCTGTGAACATTAGATATCAACCCCAACAAAAATATGTGGTAGAATACAAAGCAAAGGTTGGTGAAAATTAACAGAGCCGCAACAAGAGAATGGTTTATGAAGAAAGTCAATAAAGGAGTGGAAAGCTACATTTAAATTCAGTTTTATTTATGGATTTGGTTATTATCATCCCATTCCATATTGGGTGTGAAAGACCGGAAATTGTGCTCAGAGGTATCTTTATCAGGCTTGAGGTTCTTTTACGTGCCGTAAATCTACGACACGGGACCACCGGCTTTGCTTCCTTTCAGATGGAAGATGCTAAGGATTTTTACATCCGAAAAAATCCACTGTCCACCGCCGGGTTTGAACCCGCGACCTCAATAACTAGAGGCTAGCATGTTAACCACTACACTACGGAAGACGACAATTCAGGTTATGGTTTCATTGCAGAGAGACTCACACAATATTGGTTATTCCGATTTCTTTCTTTTTTCAAAATAAAAGCACAAGCTAACAAGATTGTTGTGAGAAAATGTTTTATTTGGCAGTCATGCATTGTACCTAACGCAGGCAGGCCTACCTACCTATCTACCTACATATTGATTTTTTTTTAATTGATAGCAAAATTATTTTTGGCCCCGGAATCTGTAACTTCTCCTTTCTCTATCGCTTACCTATTGCAAGTAAAGGAATGTATTCCATCTAAAAATTAGAGTTCGACGCGGAAATACACATTTTGAGGTCCCCTGAACCTCCAAAACGTTATGGTACCTGTGTCTGTCCTTTAACACCATACCGCAAAAGGAATTCTCGGATGAATTTCAAATTTCATATTTAATTTCAGCTGGTTTCAAAACCACAGAACAAAAATATTCACAAAATCTTTCCCACTCCAAGCTAAATACTCCTTATTTCTTATTGCCTAAAAACGGCTTTAATGATTCTTCTAAAATAAAAATGTATATGTTAGAGATAAGCACATGAACGAAATGTACAACTGAAATTTTCTTGTAAGCTCCTATTAGTTCTGATTGTAATTTTGTATTAGTGGAAATCATAAGACAAACAAAAACTTAGGTACTCCAGGAGGAATGCAGATCTCCTTAAAATACACGAATTGTGTCGAATATTTTCTTCATGGTTAGCCGTTTTCGAAATATCCCACAATAATATACCTATGTTTTCCAGAATGTAACTATGTAATCTACGGAATGCTTGAACGTTTGAGATTTATTATTATTATTATTATTATTATTATTATTATTATTTAGCGACTGCTCTTTACTACGACTTCTGAATTTATTTTTCCATGCTTCGGATTAAGCACTTGAACATTGTTTCCGCATGTTGTACATAACTAGAGGGACAACGAATAACTAAGCACTTATTGCTTTTTTCAAACCATTTCTACACAAACATATATAATGAGGATGGTAGCATGGATAAAGGAAGCAGTTCATTTTAAGTATTATTATTATATACAATACGGGATATACTGCGAATTTGTAATGGTTAATGAAAGTCAAATGATTAAACCGAATATGATTTCGTCCAAGAGAAGTCCTATCAGAGTGAAACAATTGCCATATCCCTATATATGCATAGCTATGGATTTACTGAAGACTCGAGAATGCTTTACTTGCTTTCACTTGTTCACCGAGGTATTTGAGTCCACGTAGGAGTTGTTGGACTTTCCCTTAATTGCGTTATTCCATCAATGTTTCGAGGGTTGGCTTGTTACGTGCACGTAAAGAAGGTTTAGCTGACTTCTGTGTATACTAGTGGTTAACCACGAGTACAATGTATTCTCCCTCCTTGTTTTACTCTGACCTCGCCTGTGCCCTACAAGAAAGTTTTCTCTAACATCGTGACGAAGCCCATAACATGACCTTCAATTAGCCTGCTATAAAAAGGCGCACATGTAACTTCTGCAAATTACTTCAATTTCTAGTTTATGAACTTGCACTTGCACAATAAGTATCTACAATGCAGATGAACTAAGATTATAGATGTAGCAAAAGACTAGGAGACAACCTTTCATGTTCAGTCTGCCACCGGTACGGAATGGTTCAGGGGAGGCGGAGAGAAAGAGAGGTCGCTTATTATCGTAAGGGTTCCCTAATTTAGACAAAAAAATATAAGGTGTAACACTCACACAGTTGGCTACACTATTACCATTTCACAGGTATCAAATATACCAAGGGAAATTACCTGTCCCTGGGTTTTTTATCAATTGTGCAATCTGTTATGGTATGCGTTAGTTGGGCACCTGACACATGAAAAAAAGAAAGAAGGAAGGAAAGATAGAGAAAGAAAGAAAGAAAGAAAGAAAGAAAGAGAAGGAAAGAAACACAAAGATAGAAAGCAAGAAAGAAACGGAAAGAGAGAAAGAAAGAGAGAGAGAGAAAAAGAAAGTTCAGAAAGAGACAGAATGAAAGAAAGAAAAAGAGGGAAAGAAAAAAGAGAGAGGAGATAAACAGAGAAAGAAAGAAAGAAAGAAAGAAAGAAAGAAAGAAGGAAAGAGAGAAAAAGAAAGAAAGCGAGAAAGAAAGAGTGAGGGAGAGAAAAAGAAAGAAAGAAAAACAAAGAGAGATAAAGAAAGTTAGAAAGAAAGAGAGAAAGAAAGAAGGAGAGAAGAGAGAGAGAGAAAGAAAGAAAGAAAGAAAGAAAGAAAGAAAGAAAGAAAGAAAGAAAGAACGAAAAAGCTGTTTAAAGGTAAATTGTGATGTTCTATTCACTTTCTCTACCACACAGTAGGCAGAGAAGGTATTGCATTCCACCCAAAACATTCTATACCGAGAATTCACCGAAAATATACGTTTTGAGACCAGCTGAATAAAAAAAAGGTAGTTCTAGAAAAAGTTCCGTGCGTATCTGAACAACATAACTCAAAAACCTACAGTCGGTTAAATACTAAATTTGGTATTTAAGTTCAGCATCTTCCTAGGAGGCTACACGAAGATTTTCAAGAAAAATCTCCTATCCCAAACCAACCTTTACATGGAAAATGTTTCATTATTTTTTTATTTTCCAAAAAACAGCTCTAACGATTTTTATTAAAATATCATCTATTTAAGATACTTTCACAACAAATAAAATGTTCATCTTGAATTTACTGGGAATAGCCTGAAGCCTTCGTTCTGAATACTTTTGTATAATTGATAACCCGTATGAGTTGGACCTTTTCTGGGGTTGACTATTTCCGAGATATTCTTTGTTATAGGTTTGAATGTTCCAATACTGTATACCTTCCTCAACTGCAAATTGCTATTCTTTTTGGGGGGGAAGCCTTCGGTCATCAAGGAGCAATTAATGATTAGGATATCACATTTCTTTCTTGTTTTGATAATTAATTAACGTCCTTTAACCGGGTCATATCAGACGGTGAATGAATGAAATGGTTGAATTGATGCTCACATGGGCCCGCGGTTCCTAGAGCTTACAGTTACCTGACATTCGTCTTCTCAGGATAAGGGAAAACTCCGGGAAAAACCTTATCCAAGTAACTCTCCCTAAACTAGATTCGAACTCGCGACCTCTCGAATGTGAGGTACACGCTACCCCCAGACCACTGAAGTTGGCATTTGAGTGATAAACAGAAAGGGAAACAAAGAGAACGGAATTTCAAAGCCATCACACAGCGACTGGCTTTGAAAAGATTTGACTATCACTTTAGCTTAATGTACTCTTCTTAAACATACAACGAATGTGTAATGAACGTTTATTGCATTAACAAAAAGATTTTGTAAGAATAGTTCATAGAAGAGTAGAGAAGGTCATGCGAATACAACACATCAGATTTTTAGTATTCCTCTTAGACGCATGAAGGAATGTATTTATTTAGAAAAAGGGGTGATGTTTTCACCCAAGACTATAATCTGCGGATTGCATATTATATATACAGAAAACAAAGTGCAACTGATTCATCTAGTATGTTGTGGATTCCTAAATTAAAATGATATGTTTTTACTTTAATCATGACTATTTTACTCATGCATCAAATTATAAAAACAGGAATTTGAATTAGGATAGCTGCCTATCTTACCAATATTTGTCGTTTTCATATTATTAACTCGGCGTGCAATTTGTTTTCTTCTATTAGCCAAATCTGATAAGCGGTATATCTTTTAATTTTGACCTTCATCTGTTCGACTGTCAGTGAAAATTAAAATGTTGGAATAGACATTTACAACAGCCAGTTATTACTTTCCCTACAACGTACATAGTAGGTAGAGGCATAGTAGACATTCCACCCAAAAATTCGATACCAAGATTTCACAGGAGCTACATGTTTTGAGGTTCCCTGAATAAATAAAAGAAAAATTAGAAAACGGTCCGCGCGCGCGTGTGTGTGTGCGTGTGTGTGAACAGCATAACTCAAAAACAAAAGGTCGGATACATACCAAACTTGGTGTTTAGCTTCAGTATTCCAAAGATGCTACAGAATGATTTTCAAGAAAATCCTCCACCCCAAACTACCCTTTACATAAAAAATTTTCGAAATTTTTTATATTCAAAAAAGATTGCTCTAACAATTTTTATTAAAATACCATATATTAAAGATATTTACATGACAAACTTATTTTGTTTATATCATTTTTTTACTTCCTCTGCAACTACCTATAGTGAAAGAGGAAGTGCTGTAAAGTGCTGTATTTCACACAAAATTTCGATATTGAAATCTCTTCGGAAATAAATATTTGAGATCCCTTGAATAAAAAAAGAATTTCTAGAAAAAAGGTCTGTTTATATATGTGGGAACAGCATAACTCAAAAAACGAAATTCGGTTAAATACCGAACTTTGTATTTAAGTTCGCCTTCCAAGGATGTGACACCAAGACTTTTAAGAAAATCCCCCATCCAAACAACCCTTTATATGTAAAATGTTTGATAATTTTTTATTTTCCACCCGAAAACGACTCTTAACATTTTATATTAAAATACCTATGTTTAAGTATATTTGTATGACAAATAAAATGCACATCTTGAAGTTTCTTAGTACAATTGCTGAAAGACTTTTCATTCGGAATGAACTTCGTACATTTTTGTATAAATGCTGAAACGTAAACATAAGGGATACGCTTCGTTTGAGTTTAAGGTCATTTAACCGGGTAGATCATATCGGTCGGTGAATGAACTAGTTGAAATGATGCTCAAATAGGCAAAGGGTCTCTAAATCTTAGAATTACCCGATATTCGTCTTCTCGGGATAAGACTGGAAAAACCCTACCCTAGTAACTCATCCAAACCAACATTCGAACTCGCGACCTTTTAAATGTGAGGCAGATGCACACCACGGATGTGGGCACTAAGTCTTACACAAAACTTGTCTCTTTAAAGGCACAATTTATATCAATAAACCTTTGGGGCATTAACCATTTACGATATGTCGTCATTGGTTTGAAATTTCATATACACTTTACCTTTCTGAAGTGTAAATTCGTCCTTCGTCGCATGGTCATTAAATTGTGAAATTTCAGAACTAGCGCATGCGACAGACTTTTTAAAGATTTAGGTAATTATCTCTTCAGTATCATGTATCCCCCTTGAGCCTACAACGAAATGTGAAACTATTTCTGTAAATGTTCATCTTGATTACCATGATGTAGATACAAGAATAAGCTCTTGTAACAATGGTTTGCATCAAAATGGGTAGAGAAACCCACGTTAATGTAACACATCAGATGTTTTACAAGCCACCAGCATGTCTTTGTGCCACTGAATGGAAGTTCTAAGTCTGCTTTTAAAAGTTTGAACTTCTCTCTATCCTCTGATGTCAGAATGTGGACTTTCATGGTTTATTTGACATAAAAATCTGAAACAAGCTCCTACTTTATGAACATCCCCTGTGCGTTCTAAGATTTGGAGGATATTTTTTCATCTCCTCAATACTGTAAAACAAATTGTTTTGTTGTTATTCTTGTTCTTGATGGTGACATCAGGTAAAACCATCAGTATAGTCGTATAATATAATTATCATACAAGCATCATACCAAGAAAGCAAACATATTCTTGAGGAGATGCACACTCTAGTCTTTGTCACTGCAGTTTATTCTCCAGATAAGTAAAATATTAAACAGCAAGAGACGAAATATTATGGGCGCTTCTTCCGGGCTAAGCTGCCATCTGTAAGCAGCGCGCTGCACTACTAGGGCAGATGCCGCCCCAAACCGGGGAGGCGGCAAAGCTGTTCCCAAGTAACATGCAAAATGCATTTTGCGAACAGCCTACGGCAAAGTAGCATGACTGAGAAGCCATTGAAGTTGGAGCCAATGTATTACGTATGAATATACCATATTCAAAACTCTCAATACTCTTGATGCATTTCGTATTGCAAAATTTAGTTGTGTAGATTACGTGGGGTTTCTGTAACGTGGAAAGATGTAATGGATATTTTAAACTCTTTTCTATCTAAAGCAATGCTGCGAGGAGTCCCGGGTTCGATTCCCGGCTGGCGGGTGGGGATGTTTATTCCCTATTCTCCCCAGAGTCTGGAAGTATGAATGAGAGCGTGAATGTGTGTGTGTGTGTGTGTGTGTGTGTGTGTGATTTAATGATAAAAAATCCAAAATTGCCAAAAAAAAAAAAACCAAGAAAGAGAATATGAGTTAACACCATTGCCTATAGGAAAGATCCCTGATAAGACCAACATAGTTAAAGGCGGGGTACAAATGGAACTAAACAAAAATAATGTTGCATAACACTCTGGCTTCCTGCAAGCAAAAGCATTTATGAAAAATTGATACTTCTATTAAGTGTAGTCCCGATCAAGGATTAATTCCTACCACATAATTAGCTCAAAGAAGAGGTACAAGTTTCTGTACTGTTAAACCTTTTACTGAACTTTTAAGTTGTGTTAACACCACAGAAAAGCAGTTTTGTTGCTAGTTATCAAAACATAGCATGTCAAGTAAATTGCACAAAGAGAGGGAAAGACAATGGATGAGGGCGAGGGAGGGAAGAGCAGAGAAAGTGAGTGAGATGCAGATTGGTAAGGAAGAGGGAGCAAAGACGAGGAAGAGAATGAGAAACAGGGAAAAAGAAAGAGGAAGGGATTGAGAAAGTGAGAGATGGAGAAGCAGAGAAAAATCTCCGCATTTAAGACGAGTAGAGCTGAGGATTCTGCTAGTTGTTATAAACATTAAATACAAATGTACCGAAACTAGCAGCAATATCCTACCAACTACTTGATTAAGTATGTGAAAGGCTGTCCACCGTTATTCTATGCGAAAAAAATAACCAGTGGCGGGTGCTGCATAAGCGCAAAAGAGCGCGTGAACGCCGCAATTTTTGACACCTTGCGGATTTATTGGTTATGTTTTATTCTTTGAATGCCATTAAAACGTTGCATATATGGGACATTCCACGTGAAATCGAACGGCAAAAAATCTCGCAGTTTTTGTTTGCGTTGTTATTTTTCCTATTAATAAGGGGTGCTAAGGAAAAGCATATTTATGAAATATTAGCATATAAAACCTAAATGTTGTCACGTTATCGAACGATAAATGTATCCTATTAATTAACTTTGTCGCATTTTAACCCTTTATTTTAGAATATTGTACCAAATTTCATTTTTTAGATAAAAGCCCGCATTTCATTACAGTATATACTAATTCTTCTTATAATATTCACAAAAATCTATTTACAGTTTTTACTTATTTTAAGCGTCTCCGAATTTTTATAACACTACAATATTGGTTTGAGAATAATCCATAGTGTCATTAAGAGAAGAGCAATGCTGCTAAAGTGGTTATGTTAGGGTGTTCGTAGCTATAACACAAAAAGCGGTTTACGTGGTCAACAAGCGCTCTGCAGCAGGACACCACATTTAATACAGGAAAGTAACGCTGTACCATTCTCGAAGAGGATACCTATTGTTATATAAAATCCTTAGGAGATGCTGCTGGTCTGGTGGCCTCTGGAAGATGTTATGCATATCATCATCACTGATGGATGATGATGTAGATTGCTTTTATTGTTTTAAGATGTCTTTAATGTATGTAGACTTAAATGTTGTTATGTTTTAGTGTGTTACGTCTGTTTTGCTTCGGCTAGCTATAATTTTGCGGTAGGCATTTTGCTCTTTTCAGGATGTGGTATACGACTTAGGATAATGTAAATAATGTAACACACAAGATTCAAAGTGGTAATAATTAAATTATTGAAACTTTGTAGGTCAGTTTCACATACAACGCTGATATAAACTGATAAACTTATTCGCATTGCCAGAGTACTTGCATGCACTTCAACTACTATATTATAAGTACTCGCTGCTCTTATTAATTATTAGTGTTATTAGCACAATTATTATATCACTTGATAGATATTACTGTTGTTGTTGCACTGAGGTAATGATTATACTTCTGCATGATTACACCACTTCTTTACGATAATTTACATAGCAACACGCATAGCTTCTACACACCATGCGAGCGCGATACGAAGAAAAACTCGTGAATCTGCTATGCACTCAGTGTCGCGTCTATATACGCCTAAGAGTATGAGAACGGGCTCCCAATGGATGCTTGAATGACATATCATATGTATAAACATATAACATGCACTGTACCATTGACATCGTATATAAACATTTGCTAGCTTTAAAGCTGCTATCGAATGTTCTAGAAGCTTACTCATTGTTACTTATACTATATTGTTAACACAGAATATATTTTGTTGCTTCCTTTCATACTGAATTCACATTGTTACAATCTTTATAGGAACCTATGTCTTCTATTTGCAAACACGAAATACTTCTGGCTTTGTTTTTTTTATAATTGTAACATATAACTCTTCAAAATCATTACATTTCTGTTGTAGGATGGTAATACAATTGTATTTGCCATGAATAATTAAACAACAGTGTTTAAAATATTTAAGATTTGTTAGTAGGGACTAAGCGTTTTTGGGTTACTAGTGGATGCCGTCCCAAAAGACACGTGATTCAGCAACCTGGCACAATACAAACTAGCACTTCGTCTTTATTTCATTTGCTTCAATCTTTCTGTGTGCAAGCAAGGTTAATCAAAGCGTTGTGAGTTAAGCGCAAGTGATTATTAATTATCATATTTTGGTCAATGATACGTTCTTGTGAGCCCTTCATCAAGGTAGGAAAATTAAAATCTAGAGAGGTTTTAATCAAGTTAAGCTATGTCCTAAGATAGCACTGTAATATGCATAATACTACTTAGTAAGCGTCCTCATTGAACCTTTAGTCGCCCTAGTGGACTAATGGTTCCGTGATAGCCTTTAGTTCCCAAGGTCGCGGTTTCAAACCCGGCGGGGGGGGCGATGTATTTTTTCGGGCGTAAAAATCCTTGGCATGGCTTCCTTCGGAAGGGAAGTAAAGCCAGTGGTCCCGTGTCGTAGATTTACGGCACGTAAAAGAACCTCAAGCCTGATAAAGAGGCCTCTGAGCAAAATTACCGGTCTTTCACGCCCAACATACAATGGGACGCTAAGGACCATAGTAGTTAAAGAGCGTCCATAAATAAAACTCAATTTCAATTTCATTGAACCTTAGGCAAAGCAGCTTCCTTGACTTTCAGTTCAAAACAAACATGCGAGAGCGACCATGAGCGTGTAAAGTAATTTACTTCTGTAATTATTTACGACTAAACCTTATCAGTAACCATTACGTGAAATATATGTATGATTGTGTTTAAATTACAGAATGTTGCCATATATAATAAAATAGTTTTCTTAATCCGAAACCACCTACATTTGAAAAAGTCTAAATTTCTTCACTTAAATAAAAATAAGAAAAACATGTTTACTTATCAGCATGAAATTAAAGTTTAGGAAATCAAAATAAATCCCGATTTAAATAATTAGATTTAAAGGTTTCAGAGTTAGAACAGCTTGAAGTTGGGAATTTTAGGAAGATACGATAAATTTGAACAATTTTAATAACAAAATTGTGATGTTCTGAATTTTAAAATTTTGCATATAGCATTGTATCGGGCGATTTGAAATGGAATATTCCATATGCTGTAATTTAAAATCTACCAAGCTACTCCTCCAAACTCGATGAGACATGGCAATAGGATCTTAGGACATCTTGACTTGGGCACGTTTTAAAGAGCTTCTGCGCATGCGCAACTAGTATCACGTAAATACCTTGTGGGGCCAAATGCATACGAGTCGTGCACACTTGAAGAAGTTATTAGCGCGCGAAGCTTTCCCGCACTCTTGTTTCCATACTACCACTAAAATTTTACGCCTATACCACTAAGTGGCAGTACACCACAGCAGGAGTAAGAATCACTTTAGCAGAAGTAGGTAACGTGCACAAGAGCGAAAACTTCACCCGATTTCTCCATGCCAACCATAATCTCAATTACAATTTAATTTACGCATTGTTCCATAACACGGTGCGCTTAATTTATCTACACCACAACAAACATCAAATAAAAAACCCTTCTTTTGTCAGACAAGTTATGCATTATTATTACTACTATTATTATTATTAATTTGTTCATAATAAGTAACTATTGCAGCATATGCTATTTCACATTTTCAGGGCTAACTAAAATTTTGTGAACAGCCAAAATGTATATTCACGAGCCGCTACTGCAAATAACCTTAGAAAACTACTGAAATATTGTATTTAGACGTGCACTGACCAGCACAAAATGTGGCCAATAATGGAACACAGCTGGATATATTGGTAATGACAAATGTAGTCCCGCCGCCTGGCAGCATGAGCTGCTCTGTTTCTCGAGCATAATTTCTAGCCGCTGAATTGGCAGGGTACTTGCACTCCCGAACTTACTTTTGGCCCTACTTCCGAAACGTAACATTACACTGCTATGTTATCCGTTAAGGTAATGCTTCATTGAGTTTAGGCGCAAAAATAATAATATAATAAAAACGAAGATAAAAACACCAACATCCTTTTGTCTTCGTCTTCATGATATGATAAAAACCCTCATACAAATGGTGTAACCATCGTTCAGTTTAACGACAGAGGCAAATGATTCTTTATCCTTTCCTCTCGAAGACCGTATTATGTTTTATTGGTCTCGCGTTTCCATTTGTACCAATAGTAGCGAAACTCTTTCATAGAGGCGGTATCCGAACCACCGATTCATTTCACATCGATTATAACATCGTTCATTTTTTTTTTCGTTTGTGGATTGTTTTTAGGCCAGTCACATAAAGAGCTCATAACGGCTGGTGATGATGATGATGATGATGAGATGGGGCTTAAGGGCGCTCAACCGCTATGGTTATTAGCGCCCTTACAATGTATGATAACGGCTGGTTACAGTCAAAAGTTGGTTACCTGAAGGAGAGAAAAACGCTATTGCGATCTAGGGGGATGGGTCATTTTATGCACGTTCGTTTACCTAGATGAAAATGTTATTCATTCGTACATTTTACGTAAATTTATTTTGATTAAATCCTTTAGCAACAAACATGTGCAGCATTCGGCAATATGCGTTCTATTTAGCTGTAGATTGTAGAAGCCATGAAAAATCATTTTCAGCGCTTGCATGGTAGCTATCTTGAATCTATTAACGGTAGGACTAAAGAATTGTTTTATGCCATAATGTTCATATGGCATGTGCTCTGTATGCATATGCTGCCAGTATACCTAACTAGGGATTTGGGGGGATCGATTTCTTTTAAACAAACCCCTTAATTCTTGATACAACTTAAATGAATAATGCTGTAATGAAGGTATCATAACCTGATATCAAGCAATCGCTAAAAATGTGAAACGTAAGTTGGGGGAAGATGGATAGCCAATACTACATCAGTAAACCAAGGGTAAGGCAAGCATGTAGGATTTCAGTTGTCGCTTTTATCTAAACATTGTCAGAATTATTATGTAGTGAGTGGAAAAATATGTATTTGAGTCTTCGTACGTCTAAAAGTCACAGATGCGGAATTTAAACATGTGTTTATAATAATTGTATTTTTAGATAGCTGTCACTAACTGTATGACTCCAGCCATACTAGAAATTAAAGATTATAACACTCAGTGGAATAATTTTTTTATAACACTCCATATTATCACTCTTGTTTCTGGCGGTGGAAATTTTATATATACCTATAAAGAGGAAAACTTTATCAATTACTGTAATGGCGGATATATGAAATTATCTACGGTTGCTCAGGGCTACATTGAAAATTCTTTAGAAAAATTGCTTCACAGATTCTTCCAATGAGTTCAGCTGCTTCCACTTAAAGGTAATCAATGTTATTATCAATACCAGTGCTACTTCCTCTGCACAAGGAATTAATATTACAATTTGTAACAATTGCACAATCAAAATCACAATTACATCAAAGCAACAACAATAATAATAAATAAATAAAATATGTTTATTAATAAAATGATTGTTTAGCTTATTCTATTTATTTCTTTTTGACCCAGCCTTCTATATATTATAGAATGTTATGATTGTGTAAGTGATCATGCTATCAGCACTTGTGCTATAAAGGTCAAACAACAACAAGCCAAACAACAACAGAGCTCACCACTGGACATGCCCGAATTCATAATGCTATTTCCACACAATTTTCAGATGGATACTTTATAATTAAATATTCAGGGCTAAAAAAGTCCTATCACTACACATGTTAAATGCTTTTATTTTGCAGGTAGGATTGCTACACTCGGCTTTCAGGTTAATTCCGCAAACACTCCTACTCGCAAAATAAAACTCCATTTTTAACACTTTCTCATAAATAACTACTATTGCAAGATTTGGTAATGCAGTCTGTTCAGACGTAGTATCCTGCCAAATGGCGACCTCATGGTTAGTATTGATTTTTTGACAATCATACAAATTTCTATGTAAAGTTGGAAATTTGTTACACTTCCTTCTCGAAATGTCAAGTACTTAAAACACAGTTTTTGCAATGCCAGAGTAATGTGGCCGATGCGCAGGTGATTTTTTAAATGAAAGTAGTAGTCTTGCGGCATTGGAATAAAACAACGATTAATGCGGGAAAGTAACTTTGTAACACTATTTTGCTACGTTACTTTGTTAACCTATTTTGTAATTTAAACATAAATTACATATAACATAATTTAATGTAACAAATAAACGAATTTGTTTCAAGTATGATTTATTATTATTATCATCATCATCATCATCACCATCATTTCTCAGACAGCAAATCATTTCTTATACCAACCACCGCTTCACCTTTGTCTAGTGGAGTTCCTCTAAAATATTCAACACTTTTGTCAATTTCCATGATAATTTTCAATGAATCTTCATAATACGGAACTACTACATATGTATATAAAAGCAACAATTACTAAAAACAAACCAATGCATTACTATAAAAACACATGAACAAATACTAATCAATTCGAAATTTCTACCTATTGATATTTAACCTTCAAAATTGAAATAAATTATAATCAATAATTCAACTTGCCTTACTATGTGGTAGTATAAAAATTAGTATGCAGCAGTGAAAGGTTTATTGTGCCCCTCAAGTCATATGCAACACTCGGTAAAACAATCATACTCGGATTCGCAATGAGTACCTTTCAACACTTATATTGCAATACAAGGTAAGTCTCCCTAAGTTAGCCAAGTTAGGCAAATTTAGTTTTAGGAAGAAGATTATTATATATTGTAGGAATTGTAAAAATTAGTAAATCCACATTAATTTTGTACAGTATCGAAAATAATAATTTTATGTGACGACAACATTAATATAGTTTCACTTCTAAAATTTAGAAACACTGGGGAGGGGGGTTGTAACTGCCAAAGTTAGGATACCTGTGCTCCCTAAGCTTAATAATGTTTTAACATAGATCGCTGATGTACTATACTTTAATAATGGGCAAAAGATACATTGAAATACGCTAATTATATGCAGAGTTATTCTATAAGTAATTAATCACCCTGGCAATTTCAAATTTACAATGGAAATCACATTGATAAAAAACTTAATTTTATACCAGTTCAGTGTCCCTCACTTAGAATACCTTGAACTGAAAAATCTAAAAATGGAAATTAAGGAGAAGAAACGTAATTGAGCTTAGTTAAATTCAGTTCCAAGTAATATCCAGATTTTAGCATTTGTTTTGCGGTTTGAAAACAGAGACACCTCTTATCCTTTTTTGTAAGTCCAACCATTCCTCGTGGATATAACGGGTACATAAACTGCAGTATATCATAACTAGAACACGACCAGACTCACAGACAAAACAGTACCAACTGTCGATATTGTAGGGATTGGATTCTTCTTGGGATGAGCAGATGTTTTTTGAGATCTCAGTGTTTTGAGGGTTGATGAGAATACTGGGTTGTCGAGACTTGGAATTGCAGGGAGTAGAATTAATATCTGGGAAACAAACTTTTCTGAATTTGTACAGTTCGCCCGTTAATTGGTGGACGATTTCTCTTTGGGGATAGGTTTTCGTTTTGCGGCATATAAAGAATGTAATTGAAGGATTCGTTCATCATAACAAAAGCTGCATGGCGAACTTAAGAACACGTGCAGCGTTTAATAAAACTGCCCGACAGTATTATGTCAGTACAGAAAACGTAATTCTAATAACTAAACTATAAGGTGCATAAAATATGTTTTAAAGTGATATATCATACTATATGATTGTGTTAGCTATCCCATATGATGAAACAGCACATAATCGTCCTCCGTGGTGTAGTAGTTACCATGCTAGCCTCTAGTTCCCGAGGTCGCAGGTTCAAACCCGGTGGAGGGCGATGGATTTCGGGCGTAAAAATCCTTAACATGGCTTCCTTCGGAGGGGAAGTAAAGCCGGTGGTCCCGTGTCATAAAAGAACCTCAAGCCTGATAAAGGGGCCTCTGAGAAAAATTACCGGTCTTTCACGCCCAATATAGAATGGGACTCTAAGGACCACAGCAGTTAAAGAGCGACCATAAATATAAAAAAAACTTAGTTCGTATCCCCAACCACTGCTAACACAAGGTAATGAATAATTCATAATAAAGGATGCTGGTGATTGGCTTCAACATTTACTGAAGTGCAACGACACCATCTGTCAATTAGCTGCAGGGCATCTTTCGGATTATCGTTTCCAACTGAGAGTGCCGGGCGAAGAACTTTGGGAAACTGGCGAACTCAGGGTGTCTTATCTTACCATTAAGGTTTTTTTTTCCCCCAATGTGAAGTTTAGAAAATTTCTCCCCTTCCTCAATCTGAGAATAACGCGGAAATTCCAGCTCTAAGTAGCGAAATTCAAATACGGTGGAGGTTGATGGATTTTTTCATCAGAAAATTAAAAGAACTCAAGGATCAAAAAATCCTTCAGAAGCAAACTGATACTTGATACTTGATCGCACCTAAAAGAACCCCATACTCTAAGAAAAAGGGTCTCTGAACAAAACTTGCCTGCCATTTCATACCCAGCATGTACTTGCTACCTCTACCATAGAGACATTTAGCAAGCCTTAAGTTAATCACTTACTACTGCGGGCCCTGGTGACAAATAGCAGGCACCAGAATACGTACAAGTAATTGCAGAAAAGCTCACTAGAGGTCCGTATACTTCGCAACTGAAGGGACAAGAGCAGTCAATCATTACTTTTGCAAAGTTCTTCGATTACTGTAATGATGAAATAATACCAATGTATGGCCTAAGTAAGAACCTATAATTATGTTACCTATGCTATACCGGAAGGATGAACACTGTGTCATTCTTATGTAAGTCGCCATTTGTTCTCTTACTACGCTAAAGGTGCCTTACACTGCACATGGACTGCCCTCTGCCCTCATCTTTACGAAATCTGCATCCCTAGTTTACAACCGGGTGAACTGAACTAAGGCTACAGATCTAGGTATTGTTTTTCGGCTAAACCCTGGCATTATATCATAAAGGTCTGTTTTATTCCTAAGTTCTTCAGGAAGAGATGTTCCACCTCCAGAAAAAAATCTGATGTTACACTCACATGACTTTCTCTACTCTTGTACAAACTATTTTTACAAACGCTTATTCTCCATATGCTTCATGTTAATCGAGATGTTAATCTTATTGCTAATTTTCTTGTAGATGCAAGGGGAACATGGTAGTATTTAAGCGATAGTCAAATATTTTAAGAGCTGGTTGCTATGTGGCTCATTCCATTCTCCTTGTATGTCCAGGACATAAAAAAATGAATAACGAATTCCCATTTGAAAAAAGTATTGGAAAATTTAAGGGAATAACAAGCAATATCTCGATGGTTCACTCAACAAAAAAATGCATATGACATAAATTGTGTATTTTAACGCGATCTACATTTTTGGTAGTAAAATATTGTCTATCTCTTACGGTTTACCAGTTATGCAAAAGTCGTTCACAATGAAGAATACTTTCGGAGACATTCCCAGAAAATTCGAGATATACATTTCATTTGTCATGAAAATATCTTAAACATATGATATTTTAATAAAAATCGTTAGAGCCATTTTCGAGGAAATAAAAATTTTCGAAAAATGTTCCATGTAAAGGGTAACCTGGGGTGGGGGGATTTTCTTGAAAACCTTCGTGTCGCATCTCTGGAAGATACTGAACCTAAATATCAAGTTTGGTGTTTATCCGACTTCGTTTCTGAATTATGCTGTTCACAGACACACACACATAGAGAGAGACACACACATGGACATGTTTCCAAAAATACTTTTTTTTATTCAGGGGGTCTCAAAACATATATTTCCGGTGAAATCTCGGTATCACATTTTTGGGTGGAATACAATACTTCCCCTACTTACTATACTTAGTAGAGAAAGTAATATTTGACTAAATATGAGAGTTACTTTACTAAATATACTCACAATTGCCACTATTAATTAATGGCTGGGAAGTCAGAAATGAGAGACCTTAATGTGCAGTCCAAAACTCCTGGCGTTTTGCGAGGACCAATACGGTGCAAACGCTTCTCGACAAACTTCACTGCGCTTCAGCAGAAGTTCCGCGTTTTATAAACACTAGAACAGAGCCTATCATTGAAAGAACTGAAAAGCAGTATTGCACTCAAGTTTAACCGACAATTGAGGTAGCTACAACCCTTCACTACTCAAATTGTTTCTTGTTATTGTTCGCCAAACCTTAATTGCTTCAGCTTGAAGGAAGTTATGATCATAGACTTCTATCTCCAGATATTCTATATCCTCTTTCAAATAATTGCTTCATGCAATGCATGACTTTCGTGCGAAATAATATTTTTTGAACTGGGAGCTTCTCGGAACAGGCGACGTTTTCTGAACATCACAGCATTTTTGTTCATCAAATTATGAAAACATAACGGCTAATTTTATATCTGTTAAAATAAATCGGCAACTTAGTTTATGCAACGTATTTATTAATATAATAAGCATAATTAGTCTCCGGATAAACATCACGAAAGATAACTAGATATGAAGTAATAAGATATAAGATTTGAAGCATTGGATGTAAAAACTATTATTCCTTTTGTACTTGTTCCGAAGAACGTAACTTTTTATCCTAGTTACTTGTCGCCTTTCTACAAATGAAATACATGATACTGCGTTTCGAGTTTTGCAAGCGCCAAGCTGTACTGTGCGTATAAGGCCAAGTCGCACCACTGCTTCGCTAGTGCCGTATTAGTGGACACGCCTCAAACATCAGTAGATTTGGATCTAATAATATGTAGCTCTCGTTGCATTAAGGAAGCACACTCAGTCTTTCGCACTCCTAGAACGGGAGGACTCGTCATGGAATCCCTATGATTGTCCGACATCAACTCATGGGGAATATCGCCAGCCGGCCTGAAAGCCTTAGTTTAAACATCGACACCTATAAACCGAAGTAGGTTATTTCTGTGGCAATCGCAACTTGCCACATAACGGTTTCAAAACCTTCATATAAATAAAAGTACAGCAGCACAATGCTTGTTTTAGGATAATATTGGAAATCCGATATTTTTGTAGCTGCCAGGTTGGCCGGAGCGATAAGTTCGAAGACAAATGATGATGCAATTCACCATAAAATTGCATTCCACACAAAAACAAATGCGGTGAGGTAACAGTTAATTCTCTGAGTTGCCTCTGCTTATCGTTCCAGGGGTGAATACTGAGGGCTCCCTTGAGAGATTGACGGAGTCTTCATGCTTCTTAGCTCCAGTTCTCTAACCTCTTTTATCTCTGTGTTCATATCACTCAGTGCACTTGCTCTTTAAAATATTTCTCATGGTATTTCTTGGAATATTACTAGCGACAATGTCTGGCTTGCATACTTACTGCTGTTTACTCATAGGCGGGATTTTTGTCGTGCTGTATTATCAATTGTCTTTATTGTGTGCTGGGATAACTTTGAGCTAGACTTGTTTTTTCTCGGCACAAGTAATCTTCTATCTTTTAGGAGTGGTTCTCGGTCTTAGGTCAGGCATCACTTGACGCCGTGCAGTTGTCTGGCTGAGGTTGAAGGATCGCCAGAAGAATTTGAAAGGAGCATGAAAGAGCCGTCGGCGGATGCCTGGGATTTCTGTGTAGTCACCGGTTTGGGAAGTGAGTATGTTCGGATTTCCAGTACATTTTTTAGACTGTTTATTTTTCTTCACTTTGTTAATTTTATATAAATGTTCATGATTTATTGATTTGGGCGTTAATAATCATTCCTTTCCCTTCCTACATCAGGTGGCATATTAATGCATAAATCTGACGAAACAAGGCCCGCGTAGTAAGGCAGTAATGGGTAGACGGCGCTTGGTGACTCGATTGAAAGAGATTAACATTTTCCATGTTCTTAAACGGAACTCTTGTTAACCAAATAGATGAAAGTGTCGTGCCCACGCTGCTTGCAAAGGTCTTCACGTAGGAAATTTAAAGACAAGTCTTGCAAAGGATGTACGTGTGGTTTTAGTTTGGAGTATTTTTTTCCACAGAGATTGAATTGCTAGTCTAGGCATAGAAGAAAAATAGCTCTTAAGAGTCCTTCCTCTGAAAACAAAACCCACACCGCATGATACTTCAACAGCGGTTATGGTATCAATCTACAGATGTCAGTTTCAGGAGAGACAAGTGACAGAAAAAATGTTATTTATTGTATATAAAATATAAATCCTAATATGTAGTAGTAAAACTGCGCATATACACCGCTTCAACATTAAATGCCACCTTGAAAAACGTGCGTTTGCAAGTATTTATCCTTTTAAAAGTTATATTATTAATATTAGTGAAAGTGTAACAAGAATTGTTTTATTTATTTACTTACGAAATATTTGGAACTGACCATGTACTTAAGTTCCCAGGGAAAAGATGATACAAGAACTGTTTAAATCCAAACCTAAAGATCATTTTCCATATTTATGGACAAAAGATTAAATTTAGTTTTATTTATGGTCGCTCTTAACTGCTGCGGTCCTTAGAGTCCCATTCTATATTGAGCGTGAAAGACCGGAAATTTTGCTCAGAGGCCTCTTTATTAGGCTTCAGGTTCTTTTACGTGCCGTAAATGTACGGCACTGGACCACCGGCTTTGCTTCCCTTCCGAAGGAAGCCATGCTAAGGATTTTTTACGCCCGAAAAAAGTTCATCACCCTCCGCCAGGTTTGAACCTGCGACCTCGGGAACTAGAGGCTAGCATGGTAACCACTACACCACGGAAGACAATAATTTATGGACACTTGCTACGGAGCATTGTATGTTAGACTCAATATACTGTATTGTTTCCTTTCATTTTATCTAATATGTTTTCTTTTCTGCGTGTAACTTGAGTGAATCTTGAGTTTTGTTACTTTATTATTTGTGTGCAAAACGAAACCGTTCGCTACATTGTTCATAGCAGTATAAGTGCATTTTCATACACGGGATAAACAGATTGTTAATGTGCCTAGAAATGATATTAATTAATTAGGAAATTATGCGCCATAAGGAGTTCCGAACATTGTACTTAGCTTCTTGCATAGTAACTATGCCACACTTTACCGTCAAAAGACCGAATGTGGAGTAGGTGATATTCCGTCCCATTTCAACTGTTATTTGCCATGCCTATACTAGACAATACATTGAAGATATTCACTTCGCGGTCACATCTAGCGGGAGCAAAACAAAACAGGCAAGATTTAGGGAAAGTATGTCTGTAAAAATCAGTAAAGTCACAAACAAAAAACGAAACATTCAGACAAGAATGCGACGGTAAGAAAAGAGGAATTCATTAAAGAAGAGTTTAGAATGTTCATAAATACGACAGGAGAGTCAAAGGATTACTAATTATGGTGTCATGTAGCATGATACCGAAAGGTTAAAGAAACGTTACATCTCACCAAAAATAACGCAGCTGGCTAAACGTAGTTTCAGAAATTAAAACCAGATTAATTTTGCCCGTTTATTCCGAGCATTTGTCTTCTTCTCAAAAGAACATACATCTGTCAAACATTGTTTTTTTTAAATGTTTTTGTGGATAGTTTCAGGTTTTATTAGCTTTAGAAAAATGGTAAGAACATATTTGTCATGGATGAGCCTTGAAAAATTCTGGAATAATTTCCACTTCAAAGAAAAGTCAGAGGAAATTCAAGAATAACTGAAATTATGATATTAGGTGACAATCTCAAAAAGACACGGAGGGAGAAGACTGTCAAAATGGCAGAAAATGACAAGAGGGATTGTAAAGTTGTGTTAAATTGAAGAAGACGATGAAAAATATAAATTACGTTCTTGAAAGTAACCTCTTTTTGTTTATATATAATATATCAAATAACTAGCCACTGAACGACTTGTTTAACTTCTTTCGGTTTCAAGCAACACTTATCCTGATGGACCAACTTTCACTTCAGAATTTCAGGAATAACCAAAGCCATGCTATGCAAAGACGGGTCATTAAAATCTACAGTTTTACCTTAGCTATCCGTTATGGCGTTGCTAAGATAATATTCGTAAGCAATGCATATTTACCTCGAAGGTGTGTTGAGCGATGAATTATTCAAAAGAAACTTCCAGAATAGCACTAGCTTAGACCTGAGTAAGGAACATACCCTCTACCCCGAAAAAGATACCAGTAAATCTTTTCTTCCCCGTAGTGGCGATAAATGGTCTTCATCATTTCTGGTACATGTAAACTGTTAGAACCATACGCGGTGTTTCAAAAACCTTCCTCCTATTGTTCGCTATAGGCAAAGTGACATCTTAAGAAATGTGTGTTACTGCTCGTTTAATTAACTTTAATAACCTACTTTTGAATACCTCCTATAAAGTTAATACAGAGATGCTACAAAATGCCTCCAACATTTGATGGAATCATGCAAATTTATCTTAAGAAGGTCAGGATTATAATGCAACGTGTCTAAGAGGACCAAAGGGAAATACCCTCAATATCCACTTTTAGCGAGCCAGGATCTCTGTTTTCGTCCAATAGCACACAATCGTGAGTGAAATAGTATGAAAAGTAGTTGGCCGCCAGAAGAAGAGTTCACGTACAGTGTACAGAGTTCCTAGGGGATGCAGCGGCCGGGCTGTAGGCCTTGGCCCGGCAGCGGGCTGTTGCGCCACGAAGTTTAGTTTAGTACATAGTTCTAAATGCCCATTACTTTCCTAAAATTTACTCTGGGATGTTTTACAACAGAAATACTATGTGTATTTTCTTACCTCTAGCTAGAGGTGATTCGTACACTGATCTATTGCACCTAAGGAAATATCTCACACTCTCTCAATCGCAATTGTTTTCTGGTATACTTTGTTACAGATGTTCGTAGATATATGAATTTTTGGAGTATTTAAGATTAAATAAATTGTCGGTGTAAAGCAGTGAGCAGCTCCATTATTTGGTAAGATATTTGCTATTACTGATTGCAACGCACTAATACCGATAGTTTCTCTTCACACGGTATCATAATTCCATTGCACGAATGCTTGAGTAATAAAACGGGTAGAAATGAATTTCGCCAAAGCCTAAGACATAGAGCATGAAGCGCCCTTTACCCCTTTGTTTTCCTTCCTACCAAATTTTAAAGCGCAATTATACAGGGTGATTTATGAAGAACTGACACACTTCTTTCTTTATTTTGTTCGAAATTCACTCAATGCCTCAATTTTAGCACCAAATTAAGCAGAATGTTCTGGAGTTTCGATTGCCTGTCACTAAATGCGCAGATGTTCATGTTTCATTCGTAATTGTTATTTTTATTGTCCACAACTGTTTTTGAGATTTTGTTCTAGTCAACGTGAAAATGGAGTACACATTAAATGAACGACTCTTCTCTGTAAAGCAATACTGAATTACGAGTTCAATTACAGCCACTCAAAGGGCATACCAGAGAGAATTTGCGTTTGAAATCCTCCCAAAGAAACACAATACTGGAACTGGTAAACAAATTGGAAACAACTGGATCTTTGGTGAGTGAAAAAGACAAAACTCGTTCATCTAGTCTTCCCACGGTTATTGTTGACCTAAGAGCACGACTGGATCAGTCACCCAAAAAATCATTAAGACGTTTGTCTCAGGAGACAGGGTACAGCTACTCAATGTGTCATAACGCTGTGAAAAGTGCAGGCCTAAAGCCGTATAGGAGTACGGTTGCCCATCAGTTACAGGAACCAGATAAGGATAGACGACTGAATTATTGTCGTTGGTTTCAGGCGATCATTGTGCAAAATCCTGCCACATTGTCCATCACGTGGTTCACAGATGAAGCATGGTTCCATTTATCCGGCTATGTGAACTCAAATAACTCATGCTATTGGGCTAGCGAAAATCCACATGTTATTCATGATGCGCAATATCCGCACAGAGAATAGCGGGACCAATGTTTTTTTAAAACAATGTGAACACTGCAGAGTACCAATGGAATTTGCTGAGCAACTAGACGATGTAGAGCAGAGTCAAGGATATTTTCAGCAGGACGGCGCTACATGCCATACAACAAATGAATTCATGGCACTAATTGCACGTTTCTTTGACGGCCGGATAATTTCCAAGAACCTGTGACCACCGATATCTCCGGATTTCGCGCCGACTTCTTTCTATGGGGTTCCTTAATAGACTGGGTTTATGCCACACGTCCCCAGATATTGGACGATCTGAAGCACAACATTACACAGAGATTCAAGCTATTGACAACAGTCCTCCAACGAGTGGCCAGTAACATGAAACGACGTGTTGAGTGCCTTATGCAGGATGAAGGACATTTTCAAACTTGCTATAGAGGTAAATAGTCCCTCAAAATTCCTCTGCATTTTAGGTATAATAAGTTGTCGCTAGCATAACTCGTTTTAAACAATTAAAGAAATAAATGTGTCAATTCTTCATAAATGACCCTGTATGTTTTATTCGCTGGATCATCGTGCATATTTATCTACCATTCGAGAGAAAAGTACAGTTTAATGCATCCCTTTCCATCCAGTTACCACGTTGATTGTGACGGTGACACCTGCGTCCCACGCTTTCTATTCCATTCAGAAAGTCTATTTCTCAAAATTGCAGGCTACAAAGAATGAGGAGGGTGTTGATCTAAGCTTCGCAAATCAGTGAGTTAAAATTATAAAGCAACATTCAAGAGATGACGTCGGGACATTCCCATTTACACATTGTAGAACAACATTTTTTTTAGTAAAATAAATAGGCGCAGTAGGTGAACCTAAGAAAGCTTGAGGGCGCATGCTCCATCTGCAGGGTGCCTGGCCAGGACCGCGTGGCTGGGAAAGTTGGTTCATTCATGTGGAGACTTGAATCGATCTGATGACGGAAATAGCGAGGGAGGCGCGCGCATCCCCGACGGCCACGTTGTTGATGTCGGAGAAGTTAACCCTGCCCCGGGGCTTCAGCCCATCTGGGCTTGCTTGTGAAGCTAATCCCCCCAATCACGCCGCTCTCATAACACTTGCTTCATTCATTCTTGAAAGATTGACTCTGCCATGTCTTTGACCAATGCATGCATGGATCCCCATGACCGCCACGGGCACTCAGAATACATATGCCTCTTACGCGTTAAGTTCAGATAACTTTTACTGCCGGCATTTCTTAGGTATGCTACATAATATGTAGAATATCTAATACGTATAATACATAAAGTGTTATTTTTCCGTAGGTTTATGTTGTCTTGATAAATTTCCACATAATGCAGCTGCAGTTACATAACAATGACTTTGTTACATCCGGTAGGTTAAGACAGCAATCAATTTTTCGAAAAACAAGTCGATATATGCTAGCCATGAGATCATAAGAAAATAAAAAAAAATCTGATGTGTTACACTCACATAACTTTCTCTACTCTTATACAAACTATTTTTACAAACGTTTATTCTCCATCTACTTCATGTTAATCGAGATAAACATTTGCAGACCCTATCTTATTGCTAATTTTCTTGTAGATGTAAGGGGAAAATATATTTACAAGGGCAATATAGAAATACAGTAGCCTTTAAGCACATACATATCTCTTAATAGCTGGTTGCTAGGTGCAGCACCATTCCCTTTGCCACAGATTATAACTCTTTGCATATCCAAATCCCATTTTAGAAAATAAGTATTGAACAATTTAAGGGAATAATAAGCAATATCTCGAAAATGGTTCACTCAACAAAAAAAATGTATATGACATAAATTGTGTATTTTAACGCGATCTACATTTTTTGTGTAGTAAAATTTTGTCTATCTCTTATGGTTTACCAGTTATGCAAAAGTCTTTCACAATGAAGAATACTTTTGGAGACATTCCCAGGAAATTCAAGATATACATTTTATTTGTCATGAAAATATCTTAAACATATGATATTTTAATCAAAATCGTTAGAGCCATTTTTGAGAAAAGTAAAATTTTCGAAAAATCTTCCATGTAAAGGGTAATTTGGGGTGGGGGGGATTTTCTTGAAAACCTTCGTGTCGCATCCTAGGAAGATACTGAACCTAAATACCAAGTTTGGTGTTTATCCGACTGTTCGTTTCTGCTGTTCAAAGACAGACACACACACGGACATGTTTCCAAAAATGCTTTTTTTGGATTCAGTAGGTCTCAAAACATGTATTTCCGGTGAAATCTCGGTATCGAATTTTTAGGTGGAATGCAATACTTCCCCTACTTACTATACGTAGTAGAGAAAGTAAAAAATGTACAACTAACAGTTCTCAGTCCACGAGAATGTAAATGTACAACGGTGAATAATTTGGTAATTGTTATACCATAAAAGGCGGTATGACGAGGTACATGTTTTCATACAGCACACTTTTCTCGTTGATGTTTCCACAGGAAAGAAAATAAATGCACTAGCTTTGAACACAATTCAAGACGTGCCACTGCCCTGTCAGTGCTTCAAACTGCTTATATTTTAGTCAAACTTCACAAAACTATTTATAAGTAAAACAATTACGAAAAATGCCTCACGTAAAGAGTTAGCTGCGGTGGGAGAAATTACCTGAAATTCGCCGTTTTAAATCCTCGGAAGAAGTCTGACTTAGATTCAAAGTTTTGGTCTTTGGTCTTTTGAACTGTGCTAGTTACAAACACAGAGAAAAGCGCATACAAATTAAATACATCCCGGCTTTCTCATATTTAGTTTGATAGCTTTAAAAGTGGATATTTTGCTTCATATATCTTTTTTCAATATTTGTGGTAGTAAATTTGTATAAAATTAATATATCGTGATAAACATGAAGAGGAACAGTGACATAGATAAGATATATCTAAAATAACATTGCAGCTTCTCTTACCATTGCCTAGCCGTTATAGATTTAAGCGTTAGGATAAATTTTATTCCTAAATTGCAATTTCACGACAATTGTTGACCTTACTGTATGCATAATAGACTTTTGCATTCATGCTCTGCTTCCATCCCAGATGAAACCTGTATCTCCCATTCTAAGGGACAAAATATAAGATTTTAAGCTCAGATTTTAAAGCATTGGTCCGCGGTCAAACAAAAAGTGAAAGATTTATCTCTGACTTTCGTATAGGTGAAGTCAACAGGAATCTCGCTCTGTTGATTCAGCGTATGTCTTAACTGTTCCATTGTTATTTTCTACATTATCATATTGCCCCGAAGATCTAGCAGTGGCATAAGAAGTAAGTTGTCAATAAAAAGGAAACGAGTTGCAGTAAATCCTCATTTCATAAATGCGAGACTAGGTGCATAAAAGCCCTGAGTGAAAACTTTCAAGGCTAAGTACGTAATTGCAAATGTCAGTGGAGAAAAAATTCGTGCAGGTTCTCTCCAGAAGGTCTCGTACGGTGAGGTTTCTGAATTAAACCAATAAATTTTATTCTCCTGCTTACTTTCAAAAGTTAAAATAGTTTCTTCGCAAGAAACTGGAAAAGGAAGTTGTTGAACGCACACGGCTCTTACTAACTATGGAAAAATGGTTGTCGCTTGTCGATCAGTTCCAGATTTATGGTCGATGTGGCTGATTTCGATTACTGTCGTGCTACCTGTGTCACAGGCAAGGGAAGTAGGTAACTGGTGCGTGTTCCCCGGCCAGCTGGATCGATAGGCCCGGCCCGCGACCTGGGAGCTTGATGGGCCAGCTGCCACCGAGGTCTTCCAGAGCTCGCCTAGTTCAATCATTTGTACACTTTCTGAATTCATTTCAGAAATCAGTGAATTTAGTACGTTACTCCCAATTAAAGTTCATTTCCAGTATAGTCAACAAACGTTTAGTTGCCTCTTGTGAAAACTGGAATTTCCTTAGTACATTTTTTATACTTCACATGAAATATGTACCAGAATGTATGCAGCAGAAATACAAATGTTATTTCTGCTTACGTAAATCAAACAAACCTATCACGTTTAAAATATTTCAAGCATAGTAGTTTCATTTTACACTATATTGTATAACATAGGAGATGTGACTGTAACAGTTTCGATAAATAAGATCCTTTATTCATGTCATTCCTTTTGACTGCTTAGATTTTTAGCACAATAAAAGGCATAGCGAAGTTACTATAACATTATTGTTTCAACTTAATAAGCCTTTCACCTATTCAGAGATATGCATGCGAAACATCTGAGATTATCTTACCATCCATATAATACCCAACACAAAGTCATCATTGGAGCTTAATAAAACTTGATACCACTGCCTCTAGATTTGATTTTGGCGGAGAGGAGAGGCCTTTGTTTTCGTTTACTTCCACCATCCCTGATAAAACCAAATCCACCACACCTGACAAAACCGATTCACCACTCCTGTGTGTGATACGACAGCCCTCGTGAGCCTGTATAGTAAACCGGCTGCCGACCTCACGACTACATTATCCAGCCAATACGAGAGATGATGTGGTCAGCACCATGCTTCCTGAACCGGAATGTTGGTTTTCGTCACGCGCACAACGCTACCTATCGCAGCTCATGAATCACGATGCTTAGTGGGCACCGGTCCTATACTAGTCCGAAAAATCCGTAATCCCATGGATGGGCTCCCATTCACGCGCATTCCAAGGCTGGGAACCGAAACACCACGCTCCAACCCGCTATGCCAGGAGCAGGAAGTGAAAAATTATTATCAGGCATAACATAACCCTAAAAGGCGGTGCCGTGGCCGAGTGATTAGACCGCTCGCCTCTCACCAAAGCGGCCGAGGTTCGATCCCAGGAACCCGCATGTTGGATTGGTGGACAAAACGGCGCCTGGCCGGGTTTTCTCCGGATACTCGGTTTCCCCCGCCATTCATTTCGCCAAATGCTCCAGCATCACCTTTCCTTTCATCCATTGCACCATCATTTCATATCATCTACTTCCTCGCTCTCATACCAGGCATCGGACTGATCACCCATCCTGGATATTTCTCTGACCCAAAGTATCAGCTCCTCGACAGCGCTCTGAACCCAACCACCTACTTGTAAGTCCTGGGGGCGTAAGTCCTACATATATGGAGGGTAAACAGGGAAAGAAGAATATAACACAACCCTAATAGAGGCCCGGCAATTAAACGTGATTTCAATATTGGAGGTCGTCTTTAAGGTACGATAGTGATATCTCGAGCAACTTGCGATTGCCTTGAAGGTTTATCAGGATAGATAATTCAGCCAGGCAAATTAAATGTTCGAGTATATCGATAGGTATACAGCAAAAGCACGGAAAGCTGAAATTTGTGGTACGAATCTTGGCCGAGACACAAACCAGTTTTTTGTTTTAAAGTCTGTTCAAATTTCAAGCTTCAGCCCACAGAAATAAGACTTATCGGAATATACCTAACTAAATTTAAATCTTCCACGGCTTTGGCAGTTCCCTCTTTATTGTAGAAAACAGGATTGAGTAAAACTGAACTATGAAGATTACTATCCTATGAAATTTCGAGACTTATTGCAGAATAATTATAGAAAATGAAATGAGTTAAATACATTTGACCCGGGAGAGAACAGTATACAAAACAGATAAAATTGACTTGAACACGCACAAAGAAAGGACGATGACCGAAATTACTATTAACATACAAGCTTAAAGTATACAAGAGATTGAAATAACCAATAGTAGAGGTCATTTCTTGTATGAAACCACAATTAAGCACGATATCTTAATGCCGGCGAAGAGGAAGGAGAGGAGGAGAAAAGATGAAAAAGAAGTAAACCTTGTGATAATGTGTACGTTCAATAGCAAACTATGTCAAAATATTTAAGCTAAGTAGCATAGGTGTGATAGATATGTAAAATAAATTCAAACCAAGCCATGAAACCACCGAATGTGAGTATACGATGAGATATTAAATAAAAATGTCATTTGGAATTGAAAAAAAAACCTTATTTACGTGGTTATATCACGTTCATTCCGTAAACGAGCAGCTTATACCTGTTGCCCGAAGAAATGAACAGCGACGCCCTTACCCTAGGTCTCAGAAAAATTACAGTTGTAGTAGATGTGAATCTTACTCATAAGTAACCGAGAATTATACATGAACTGTTAGCTGCGGCTGAAGCGACTATCGGTTTTCAGAAATACAGCCGGAAGGTGTTTGCAAGGAGATGGAGTGTGAATATTTTCCAAGACTAAATTGGGTGGTTATTGGAAATCCTTATCTATACTGACGGGCAAAATCGAAACACTCTTAATGCCTTAGCTATTCGCGTGCCCTCACAGTAGATAGGTACAGCCTGAATTGCAAAATATAAGCCAAATAATTGCAACTAATATCTGGCTTTACGAATCACGTTCTAGAAAGGCGTTATACTTAGTGATTTGAATTAAATTGTACATTCTTTGAAAGGGCATATCGCTTTATCTCGGTGCTCAGATGTACAATGTTTTTAACTAACTAGAAAAATTTCATTCGTCCGAAATAGGATTTCGTTCAGGTTGCAAGGTTAGTTGCCTGAAGTAATTCCACTCGTCCGAAATAGGATTTCGTTCAGGTTGCAAGGTTAGTTGCCTGAGGTAAGTTCACTCGTTCGAAATAGGATTTCATTCAGGTTGCAAGGTTATCACCTGAGGTACTGGTGCCTCAGAAACTCAAGCTCAAAGTAATATTTAGGAACGCTTTCTAGCGCTCAGGTTTTGAGCGGCGAATTTGTGCTCGGCGAACAAACCCATTCACCAGAGTGCTAACTTTTGGCTCCCTCTGATATCGCCGGCTTCTCCAACTCCGTTCTTTCAACGCGAAAACCAAGTATCACTGCATAAACCTAACCATGGGTGAAAGATAATAATGTATTGCGTTATTACATTCAAGGTTAACTAGAAGGGACATTAAAGAAATACTTTCTGTGTTTCAAGAAAACAATTAGTGACTGTTTCATTTCTTAAAAGTTACGTCATTTGTAGTATAATAAATTTGGCTAATTATTGTTATGAGACAGTGAATCCCACTAAACAATTTGTGAACACGGACTTACTGTAAAAGCTACTTTTCCATTCATGCCAGAGAAAAGCACTAGAGAGAAATTTTGACCAGGAAGTGCTTGAGACGATCGAAAACTAAGGCGCCTTATGTTATCGCACTAGGTAAATTACTTCCTTTCGTGCTAGTTCTGACGGCGGAGTAAATTAGACAGGCTGAACCTCAATATTTGACGGTTTAATGACACACGCTTAAAACTTAAGGAATGTTTGACTTTTATGAATGAACAAGAAGTTTTCTGCAAGAAATGTTTTCAGATGACCAATAAGGTTTCCAGCAAACAAAAATATGCTGCGGAAATCTATTAAATCCGGTAAATCAAACCTTGTGAAAAGATAACACAAAGAAGAAACATTTCAAATCTGCTGGCAGAGCATCACCATTTGCTGCAGATTGCAACAGCATGATTTGACCCGGATTTGCTAAATTTGGAGATGTGGTTTACGTAAAATATTACCTCGCACGTATGTCTTACAGAGAACACCGCATAAAGGTCAAAAACGCAGTGAATAGGTGCACTAAAACCTAACACCCACTGCAACCTTTCTTGCTTTCTTCTGACTTTGCATGAAGATAGATATATTTAACCCCCCTTCAATGTTACAAAATATTTCATTAATTAGCGATGAAATATACACGCTGCAACATCTGGGGCCTAAAACATGGGGAAAATTTGTTTTCTTCCTCCGCTCCCTATTTCTTTGCTGAGAAAACGCATGCTAAATACTACTTCTCTGTAAATTTAGATGAAGAGCACAACTGAAACAACTTCGTAAGAGCACAGTACAAACAGTGATATTAAGGACTGATCACAGAAATGTAGCTGTAGAATTTCAGAAAAGTGGTACAGCAAGAATAGTATCATTTAACCACCAGAAGATATATTTATATAATTTAACTTGAGTAGAATGTTTATTAACCTAATTAACAATGGTCGCCTCTAAGTGTCTGTCTCACATTCAAAATGTCCCGAATTCGAATCTCGGTTAGGATGAGTTACCCGCATAAGGTTTTCTTCGGGGTTTCCCCTTATCCTTAAAAGGCAAATGTCGGGTAACTATAAGCTCTACGGACCCTAGGCTCATTAAGCATCATTTCACCCTTTTCAATCATTCATCGTCCGATATGGCAATATGCATAGTAGTTTGGAAATCTTGGAAGCAAAATGCATTCCAGAAAGTAGCTTAACTGAAGTTGGGAGCAAAATATTTCGTCGTACCACAAGTTGTTCTAATAGTAGTCCAATATGATGCATATATCAGCAGTTTTTGTTATCCCCTTACGTCAAGAATTATAGAATTCCCACTGTACTATGTTGCCTAAAGCGTATCGGAAATTATGGCATTAATAGCAATTATATCTTACCAATAAACTACACTAGTATGCATTATATCGGATGACTGAAAACTAATGCTGATTTTATGATGATTTCAGAACTGCTTTTAGTTTTATTTCTATCAAGTACATTTTTTCACAATTTCACTTCAAAAATATAGAGATATAAAGATTGTTGCTTCCGCCACTACACATAAAATTGGGCTTGATGAAGCCTGCTTCAGGTACCTTTCCAAGAAATTTCCCTTCATAACACAAGACAAATTAAACGCTGGAATTTTTGTTGGTCCTTAAATAAAGAAATTGATGAAGGATGAAGATTTTGAGAAGACAATGAATGAGAGAGAAATAGAAGCATGGACCGCCTTCCAATCAGTTACTGAAAACTTCTTAGGCAATAACAAAGATCCTAATTACAAGGCCATTGTCGAAACAACGTTGGAAAATTTCAAGAAGATGGGTTGTAACATGAGTGTAAAGGTGCATTTTCTGCACTCACATATCGACTACTTTCCAGAAAATCTGGGACATTATGGTGAAGAGAAGGGTGAACGTTTTCACCAAGATATTAAGGAAATGGAGAGGAGGTACCAGGGGAGATGGAATGAAACTATGATGGCCGACCACTGTTGGATGTTGAGGAGGGACAGTCATCTTCAAGGATCTGCAAGGAAGTAAAAGAAGAGAAAGTCTGAAAAAAATTAAATGAAACACTTTGAATTCTTGTTTTGTTAAAATGTAGTCATGAAATAAATTAGGGGATTTCTTGAGAGTATTCTTAAAATGTTTCTTGAATAAAAACTTACCTTGTGTGAAATGGCATTTGAATAGTAAAATTGTCAAAACATTACTTATTTTGTGTAAAAACCTGACGTGATAGAAAAAAACGGAAGTTATTTCCGGAATCAGCATAA
Source organism: Deroplatys truncata (assembly GCA_030765065.1). Classification (NCBI taxonomy): domain Eukaryota; kingdom Metazoa; phylum Arthropoda; class Insecta; order Mantodea; family Mantidae; genus Deroplatys; species Deroplatys truncata. The sequence goes on along the minus strand of CM060978.1, from coordinate 208,715,914 downwards.
AAACTTGATTCCAGAACACCTACTTTTAAGAAATCATCTGAAAAAAGTTTGAAAATGCAGACTAGTGTTATTAAAATGAACGCACAATCTCTTGAAACATTTAAAATCAGTTTACTGAAGTTCGCAAACATAGTGCGCCAAGACTTCACCCTGTTCTTCAATTTATTGCGGATAACACGTGCCCAACTCCACAAGTCATAGGAAGGACTTAAACAACGGAAAAATACTAATACTAGTTAAAAAGCATGAATAAAGATGAATTGCGTTGTGTGTTTACTTACGACTTGATTGATTCCAGATAGATTCCAGATTCCTAAGCATTCGACATAATCAGTCAGTTTTAAGAGAAGTATTCTTTCAGTCATATAACTGCAGCTGACCCTTAGATGCTTTAGCATCTTTAAAGCATTCATAGTGTAGCATGCCTGCCTAGCAGTAACAATGCGAAGTTAAGAATACCTTTTGGGAAGAGTTGTCTGGATAAGGTTTCCTGAGCTTTTTCCTGATGAAAAGTCGATTGCCGGCTAACACTTAACTCTTTGGACCTTTGGTTATTGGAGCACTAGTTTATTTGTATCTCCCTATTCGTCGTCTCTGTAGATCTGATATGTTATACGTGATATTGAACTATCGTAAAAAAATGATCGAAAATAAAATTTAATCCATAAGTAACATAACTTTCTGTAAACACAAAACAATATATAAACTGACGAACGGCGACAAATGTTATAATTTCGATCCCTTTATTCCAAATTTAATACAACTGCAAACGTCATCCGAGTTATGATTACCAAGCTCAATTCACGTTTCATATTTTAGTTATAATTCTTATTTTAGATAAAAATGATAAATGAAATATAAACAATGGTGGCTACGTTCTAGTACCACCGCTGAATGAGAAAATTAACCCAAGAAAATTACGTAACTGTATTATTTTTGACAAATACAAACTACCTTATATATTTTTACTTTCTCTGCTACGTATAGTAAGTAGGGGAAGTATTGCATTCCTACCAAAAATTTGATACCGAGATTTCACCGGAAATACACGTTTTGAAGTCTCCTGAATCCCAAAAAAAAGTATTTTTGAAACATGTCCGTGTGTGTGTCTGTCTATGAACAGCATAACTCAGAAACGAACAGTCGGATAAACACCAAAATTGGTGTTTAGGTTCAGTATCTTCCAGAGATGTGACACGAAAGTTTTCAACAAAATCCCCCCACCCCAGATTACCCTTTACATGGAACATTTTTCGAAAATTTTAATTTTCTCAAAAATGGCTCTAACCATTTTGACTAAAATATCATATATTTAAAATACTTTCATGACAAATAAAATGTATATCTTGAATTTTCTGGGAATGTCTATAAAAGTATTCTTCATTGTGAACGAATTTTGCACAACTGGTAAACCATAAGAGACAGACAAAATTTTACTAAACAAAAAATGTTAAAATATACAATTTATGTCATATACATTTTTTTGTGAGTGAACCATTTTCGAGGTATTGCTTGTTATTCCCTTAAATTTTCCAATATTTAATACTTTTACTCAAATGGGAATTCGTTATTCATTGTTTTTGTCCTGGTAATGCAAAGAGAATGGAATACTCCACATAGCAACCAGGTCTTAAAATATTTGACTATCGCTTAAAGCCAACCAATTCCCCTTTTATCTACAAGAAAATTAGCAATAAGATAGAGTCTGCAAATGTTTATCTCGATTAACGTAAAGCATATGGAGAATAAGCGTTTGTAAAAATAGTTTGTACAAAAGTAGAGAAAGTCATGCGAGTGTAACACATCAGATTTTTGTCCCTATGTCTTGTTAGTTTTTGCAATCTTTTTAAACATGCAGCTGTCTTGCTTCCTACTTCGAGAAAGATGGCAGGAGTAAGTTCTTGCGGTAAAGACGCTCAAGAAAACGTTCGTGAGAAAATAATGCAAACTAGAGCAGACTGAAAAATGCAAAATGGGAAGAACAAAAAGGCCCATTAACTCCCGCTTTTTCTAGGGATTTTCCTCGTTGAGGGTACCGAAGCACATGGCAACACCGCGAACTTTTCACGGGGAAGTGTATAAAGGGAAGTTTCTTCAGCATTTTGAAGAGATGGTGTCAGTTGTGTTGCCTGTCTATGAGAAGGGAAAGAGGGCACTTGTGGTGGCCGAAAACAAAACACGGGCATTTGACGTCACCCAGTGTGCATATTGTATGAGCCGAGTCTATAATACAGCTCTCTCTCGCACTCCCAAAGACAAAAGGAAACTCCTCTCTGTCGCATAAAACACCACTGTGAATTTATTTATACGGCTTTATCCGGCTGTAGGGAGAAAAAGCGTTTGAGACCCAAAACCCCTCTTCTGAAAAGTGACAATATCGAACTTGAAGGGTGCATTTACTGATATATTTCTGTCTTTCATCATCTCCATTTTCTTCTGGAACTATGCAACTTTTGAAGAATTGTCGTTTCCTTTGCAATCAGTCTTCATGCATCTTACTGATGTACCAGCCTTTTCCAATTGGGTGCTTTCATCCTTTTCCGGTCTTATTGCACGCCCCGCAGCTATCTCTCCATTTGTCTTTCTCTACTTCTAATCCCTATTATATCGCTATAAAGGAGATGTCTTTCCCCGTTTCCTCTACACGAGCTAGCCAGCTAAGTCAGAGAGATATAATGTGGCTTACTGAACCTCTCTTTGCAATATATAGTTTGTCTCTGAATTTGATCTAATTCTCCAAATAATCTCCTCATATATTGTGCCATGAAAAGGAGTGGCCAAAAAAAGGAAGAGTAACCGAAACCGAATACTTGAGAAAGCTTATGTGCACAGTGATTACCTATCGTACAACATGTGTTCTGAATGTATTCCATATTCGTTACGACATTTATCATCTTAGTGAGCATAGCATCAAATTGCTCCCCTGTTATGCGTGTAAGAATGTTTCCATGTTTTCACGAAGGTCTCTAGGCTCGAGAAATGGGCTGGAAGCACTGTTTTTCACTTTCTCTACTACGTATAGTAAGTAGGGGAAGTATTGCATTCCACCCAAAAATTTGATACCGGAATTTCACCGGATATATATGTTTTGAGGCCTCCTGAATCCAAAAAAAAGTATTTTTGGAAACATGTCCGTGTGTGTGTCTGTGTGTCTGTGAACAGCATAACTCAGAAACGAACAGTCGGATAAACACCAAACTTGGTATTTAGGTTCAGTATCTTCCAGAGATGCGACACGAAGGTTTTCAAGAAAATCCCCCACCCCAGATTACCCTTTACATGGAACATTTTTCAAAATTTTAATTTTCTCAAAAATGGCTCTAACGATTTTGATTAAAATATCATATATTTAAGATACTTTCATGACAAATGAAATGTATATCTCGAATTTTCTGGGAATGTCTCCAAAAGTATTCTTCATTGTGAACGACTTTTGCATAACTGGTAAACCATAAGAGATGGACAAAATTTTACTACACAAAAAATGTAGATCGCGTTAAAATACACAATTTATGTAATAAACATTTTTTTTGAGTGAACCATTTTCGAGATATTGCTTGTTATTTCCTTAAATTTTCCAATACTTATAGTTTTTCTCAAATGGGAATTCGTTATTCATTTTTTTTTGTCCTGGTAATGCAAAGAAAATGAAATACTCCACATAGCAGCCAGCTCTTAAAATATTTGACTATCGCTTAAGCCTACCAATTCCCCTTACACCTACAAGAAAGTTAGCAATAAGATTGACATCTCGATTAACATGAAGAATATGGAGAATAAGCGTTTGTAAAACATAGTTTGTACAGGTGTAGAGAAAGTCAAGTGAGTGTAACACATCAGATTTTTTCAGTATCCGCCACAAAAGAGCATCATACAACGACAAATATAGGACTTCGTGAAGGTTAAGGAAAATCTGTGTAACAAGAAATTAGCCGGCCAGGAAACTTAGTAGGTGCTGATTCCCATGACCAGTAGAAGTTTCCCCATCTTATTTAAACGCTTTTTTCGGTACATCGAGTTGCTCAATTGTACAAAATCTTCTAATTCCCCCTGGAAAACGTTCAATTGCTTGCTCTCTATATATTTATAATGTGACGTTAATTCTATTTTAACATACATCCTCTTTGAAGTACGGGAAAATTATGCCATAAGAAGAGACAGCTGCCCACAATGTCACTTTCTCTGAATGTAGGAATTGTCTCTGGCGATATTCATCCGATTTTTGCCAACCAAGAAAACTACCAGTTTGTTTATTAACACGCCACCCAGTAGCACATCACATTCGTCAGAACAAAACCAATTTACGAGATACTCAGGTTCTTGATACGTATAGAACAGGTGCAAAGTACTGGACATGTGCTATGGAGTTTGGCTCTCTCAGCTCATGAATACGCTCCCAATATCATCAGTTCTGCGTTGAACAATGATCTATAACAAAAGTAATTTATCAGATACATCTTCAGTAAGGCAGAACCTGTACTTCTTATATAGTTCTTTCGAAGGCGTATCGTCTTACACTCAGTAATCACTCAAGCTTCCGTAGGAGAATTAAACAATACCTATAAACTTTACTTTTTAATTTGTAGTTCAGATTTAGGAAGCCTCATACACACAAAAATTCTCAACACACCCGTTGTTAATCCAAAAACGTGAAACCGTTGATACATATATAAATAAAACTCAAATAAATATTTAAATCTATCCGCTGTCCGTTATGGTTGTGTGCAGACTAAAGTTGGAAATCTACGCCAGCCAGTAATTGCCACTACGAGTAAAGCTGAAGATCTGTGATTTGAGTTCCGGGCGTCCAACCTTAGTCCACACACTGTGTAAATTAACATTGTAAGTCCAGAAACAGAAAATTATTGATAGCATTGGCAATTGCGTTTATTGATGACGACCACGACGAATCAGCCCGAAGTGGAAGGAGACCGTTGCTTCGCTCCGATAAACAATGTAATCAGGGAATATCACTGCAAATAGAAGCGACTAGCTGGCTGCCCGAAGTTGCACGGATAGCACCGGAATAGACGATTTGATTAATTTCATTTACTTCCCCCACCGTTCGTAATGAAATTATAGTACAAATTTCTAGAAGATTTGTATGGTGGATGTCCCGGCTATTCCTAATAACGGATGTAAAGTTCCCTGATATTCAAGGAAAAGGATGTGAAACATCGGCGGAAAGTCTGGTGTCCTTAACCTCCCCCGACAGTGTTCCGAGTTCTGGAAATGCTGCATAGACTATAAGTATCTTTGGCGTTGGAACAATTATCGGTCGGAATGGTCGAGTAATTTTAGATAATCACAGAAGTGACATTTCAAACCCTTGTATCTCTTTGGTCCCAGAATTACTAATAGAGCTACATTTTTTTACGTAATACATATATTCTTAACATTTACAGCGAAATAGATGTGAAGCAGGTGAAAATGAAGATTCCCCACCCCCAGATCACTAAGTTTTGATCGCATAGTTTGCGACCATCTAGAAAAATAATATTCTAAGATGATAAGTTATCTGAACACGATTTTCTCTCTTCATGCATTTATTTCATATAACTTGCTAAAGGTTTTTATTTTAACATATAAAGGAAATGGAGCAAAAACTCTTACTTGGGGGTTATTAGGTATGTTGGCATTGTTATAGCTTGCATAACGTATCGTTAGAAGCAGATTCGAACCTCTTTTGTTTTGCTAAATCGGACCATCTACATATATGTTGCTTGAATTGAAATATCCACGGCGTTTTCTGTGGGGTAACTACTACGTTCTATTCCATGGCATTCTCAACTAAAAATTAAATGTTATTTTATAACTCCAGTGCGTTCGTATTCAAGTGCAGAGGCTTTGTAGGTTCTTTTTAATCTTTTAGTAATTTATGAAATGAAATTAGATGGTGTTTGTTGGCCCATGTTCGTCAGAAAACCTTGGGCATTTCAGTGACGAAAGAATTATTAAAATCGGTTGAGTGGTTTTTGCGATTACCCCACATAAACATACACACAAACAAATTTTCTCTCTTTTTCTCTTATAATATTAATAATTGATGCTCGCGTAAATTCATCAGTATCTATGAGATGTGACGCTTATTTAACAGATTTTTTTATTTGAAGTATCTACGAAATATGAAAAGCAGTAGAGGTCCCTTTTTACTCTGGTGAGAGGTGTACTGCGGCGAACCATGTGTTTCTTATCCTTATTTACTATAGCTTAATCGTATCAACCGCAAGGAGAAGCTGGTGAACCTCTCGTTGAATGCAAACAACTTTAATTCTGGAATGGGACCAACCTTAGCCTTGATAGGGAAGCAGATGGAGTAGAAAGAGGGAAGAAGAAGAAGAAGAAGAAGAAGAAGAAGAGCAAACCTAAGAGCATAAAACACAGAAAGATTACAGTCATCACAGATTAGCTTCATTTATCTACAAGTATATCTATATTATATGAAAATGTCTATGTCTGTACTTGTAATTCAAGGGTAATCTCAAAAACCATTTCATCGATTTTGATAACTGCTTCACCATTGAAAAGTCCTGTTCTTACTGACAGAAATGGGCTATAAAACACCTAAATTCAATTCATAAATTACTAAAAGACTGAATGAGAATGCTACTTTGAGAATGCCATGGAGCAATAAAAAACTGCTGTACTCCACAGAGAATGCATGTAGAAAGGAAACCGTTTTACATTTTATTCGAAGCAATATATTATATAGATGGTCACGATGTATCATCTAGGCAAACAGAAGGGAGAGCTTAAAAAGCGACGATCGTTCCTGTTTGTAATGGTACGAATCGTATGTTAAATTAATTTTTAATGGCTATTCATTAAATACATTTAATACATACACAAATGCCATATATTAAATGGCACATTAAGCAGACTATATGGTAAAATCATTAAGCATTTGCTTGAGGTACAATACAAAGATTTGGAAACAGAAGAACAGTCAGACTTTAGAGCAGGCAGATCATCTATTGACCATATATTTTGTTTACAACAGATAATAGAGAAGAAAACAGCTAGAACACTGCCCTTCCGTTTGGTGTTTATTGATATAGAAAAAGCCTATCATAATGTGCCATTATCACAATTACGGTTAGCTTTAAAACTGACGGAAATTACACCGATTTTGATAAGAGCAATTCAAATTTTATACAAAAATGCATATGTAAAAGTAAAATTGGAAAAATACTTATCAAGTGGATTTTATGTTAATAAAGAATTACGAAAGGGATGCTGTGTATCTCCTACATTGTATAAAATTTACACAGAAAAAGATATAGAAGGTCGGAAAAATAAGTGTAAAAATATGGAAATTACAATTGATGATGACTCAACAATACACTCCCTGCAATTTGCGGATGATCAGTTAATTGTGGCCCAAGAATATGAAGTCGTAGAATATCTTACAAGGAAATTGATTCAAGAATACAAGGAATGGAGCCTAAAAGTAAATACGGATAAACCCAAATACATTGTCATTGGATATGTTCAACAAGATTTGGTACTGAAGACTAAATGGGGATAATTAAACACCTGGGAGTAAAGATTACACAAGATGAGAAACTAGAAAAGGAAATAAATTTCAACGTTTTCACAGATAAACTCAGGAAAGTGTGCTATATCTACTTTGAATGGTATATTATGGGATAAATAGATCTCAAAAGAAACTAAAACTACTATTTTAAAACAACAATTATAAGTATTATCTCCGATGTGTGAACTCTGAACTACAGTTAAAAAGGAAATTATTGGCAACAGATATGGATTATTGGAGAAGATCTGCTAGGATATCTAAAAGAGAAAAATTAAGAAACGAGATTATCAAAAAAAAAATATGAATGTTCGAAATTTAATTTTATATTTTATTCAACGCAACAATTAGAATGGTATGGGCATACTAAAAGAATGGAAGATGAAAGATTACTTAAAAGAATAATGGAGTGGACGCCACCAGGAAGAAGGAGAAAAGGAAGACCGCATAGCACGTGGATTCAATGAATTTGAGGGGCAATGATGGATTGAGAAATTGAGGAAGATTTATGGTCCAACAGACAAGAATGGGGTAAAATGATAAGAAGGTGTTAAAAACTGTAGTTTTAGGTAACAGAAAAATGATTGTGCATTGTAAAACCGGGAAAAATATACGTATAAATATATATTAAATACTGCATATACATGGTGTAATAAAACAGTATCGAAGCCTATAGATGTACGCACATAAGTTTCTGGATGCCAAAATCTTATAACAACTCTCATGTAAGGAAGTTTTTCTTTATTCCCTTTCTACTTATGTTGTAATCAAGTTCATCAGCAGGGCATGCTAAATAATTGTATAAATAGCGAAAATTCCTAGCATTAGAAATCACTCAACAGCTATTTTATAATTAACTGAGAAGATTGATGGTCGCAGACTATATGTATATTCCAAAGAAGTTAACTCGAATGCCTGACGATGCGGAATCTTCATATTCACAGTCGTTCTCCGTGGTCTAGGGGTACCATTATAGTCTCTGGTTCCCGAGGTCGCGGGTTCAAACCCGGCGGAGAGCGATGGATTTTTTTCGGGCGTAAAAACCCTTAGCATATGACTTCCTTCGGAAGGGAAGTGAAGCCGTTGGTCGCGTGTCGTAAATTTGCGGCAGGTAAAAGAACCTCAAACCTGATAAAGAGGCTCTGGACAAAATTTCCGGTCTTTCACGCCCACTATAGAATGGGACGCTAAGGGTCATAGTAGTTAAAGAGCGTCCATAAACAAATAACTCAATTCTCAATTCAATTCATATTCACCAGCTTCACTTCTATTTCGCTGTATAGGTTAAGGATTTCTGCATTATGTGAAAACTATTCGCTTTCATATTATTACATAATTACGGGACCAGAGAGAACGTACGAAGCTTAAAATTCACCTTCTGTGATTATCTAAAAAGTTACTCGACCATTCCGACCGATGATTGCTTCACTGCCAAAGGGTACTTATAGGGTATTCAGCATTTCCATAACTGGGAACACTGTCAGGGGAAGGTTAAGTAAGTTAGACGTTGCGCCAATGCTTCACATCCTTTTGCATGAATGTGGGGGATTTTTCATCCGTTATTAGGAATATTCTGGGCTGTACGAAATTACAATGAGGATTAAAGGAGAGCATTCTCACCACAAAAGTCCTCTAGATCGTTGTTCAATAATGCATAAAGAACAGGGGAGGTAGATTAACTTAATTCGTTATTCGAGTTTAAAAGGTCAACAGTGAAACATCGGGTTAGCGAGCTAGTCTTTGATAAATTTACAAATGTGCTAACAAGAATATATAAACTTTGTGGTCAGTTTCAGGCACATTTGTTATTTGAATCATCTATTGTTAAAAAATGCATTGTTAAAAATGCATTAATTACTCGAATTTTAATTCCTTGTACCTCTATCCCTGAAATAGTAATGTCAGCAATATCAGCCAACTGGATGCTTCGTGATGTCAGCGAATAAGTCCCTTCTTATTCCCAGTTCTCAGCTAGAACACAGAAGTGTAAAGCAGGTGAGGGAATGGGAAAGAGCGAAGTTACTGCTAGCGGAAGACTAGTGGGGGAAAAGGGAAATTTATGCTATTTTGTACGTATGTGCTTGTAATACACAAAGTCTTCGCATACCTTGCTAGAATGCCAGAAAAGGTGTTACATCATATTTAATTGAGTTGGCTGACACTGGCTTACAGACTATCAACTAATATTATCAATTTGGCGTCATTTTCAACCTTTCGTTCCCTTATCAAATTGCCGTCGTTACCAAAGTGCACGATTTTATAAGTCCAGCTATCTGCATTAATTTTCTTCATGATGTCTTCCCAAACACGCCTAAAACTTTTCGTGTTAATGAAACAACTTATTTAATAAATTCAAATGGACTCTATTGCGATTGTGCGGTATACTTAAACATTTCACCAATGTCCAGCACAGAGCATAGCTTAACAGCTTGTTTCACCATACAAGTGAAATACAGAATTTCAAATTAGCTACTTAGTGCAGCTGACTTTGAGCAAACAATACAGCACTTAGGGTAATACCTCCGAGCGAGATGGCTCAGGCGGTAACGTCTGTGGCCTGCAAAAGGGAGGTCGTGGGTTCGATTTCCATGGCCGACCTTTCTAACCCATGGATTTTTGTCGGGGATTTCCCCGGGTTGTTAAACGAATGCTGGGAAGGTTCATTACATAGCCCGAATTTCCTGTCCCTCCATTCCACTTCACCTTTCATCTGCTCGATCTATTTCAGGGTTGAAAGTGTCGCCGGGAGTCTCGGCGTTGCATGGCAGGGGAAAAGGATGCTCTATGTAACCCTTCGTCCCCGGAATGGGGGAATTTCCGAGTCCTGAGCCATCCAGTGGGATCTGCAAGCCTCTGCCCTGTCGTGCCTCCTGGTCCGGCCGCCCTCTGCTCTCCTCACCTCACCGCTCCCTCCCGGAGGTACCCCGTTTTGTAGGTCGAGGTCTAAATCCCCCTCCGCACCTACTCCTACCCCTAGGTTTATACCTTATACTGTACACATTGACTTTGAATGTAATTTGAGGGTTTATCTGATAGAAATATTATAATATACTTGTGGGCAATAAGAGAAATAAGTTATATACAACTCAAATGGTTCTTTGTTCTTAGGATTTGCTTTTAAAATGTATTGTTCGTAACACACCAGATGGAAGAACCATCCTAATGCTGCCAAATCAAACGCGTTACCCACGTGTCTATTCTTGCACAAAGTGCGCGCGCCGCTGAGTAAGATCATAATGAGTCGCTGAAGTATTATGGATACCATAACATTTTAGTTACGTCACATGTAATCAGCGTATTATTGTGTGGTCGACCCAAAAAAAGAGAACTAGGTATATGCTTCAGTCGCGTATCTCTTGATTGATATGTTGCAACGCTGTAGCCATAAGGCCTGGACTATTTTCTCAATGTTGTTAGCACTATAGGCGAATTCGCACAAACACTAATACAAAAGGACTAACGAGAAACAGTTTACTGACTATGGTTTCTTTGTTAAAACAATCAGTATTTCATTGATTTATATTTTTATGTATTCATAAACTGTCAAGAAATCACGTAATTTTTCGTTATTCGCTGAGCAGAACCCCATACCATCGCTTACACTTAGATGCTTCTCATGCTCTTAGAAGTTTGAGCGCTGTTTCCCATTATATTATAATGTTGACTTTAAATCTTCCTATATCCGCTAAACCCGTATGGAAGAGAGGAAACTTTGTTCAATGCATTAAGCCTTGGTTCTAATGGTAAAATGCGGAACGAATCCAATATATCAGGAGATGGTTTCGTCGCGGATATTTCTCTTTTTCTATTTTTCGTTCCCTTGACTTTCCGCTGGGCCCATTACGTGGTTATGTGAATTATCAGATCAACATTTTTCTAGCACACAAAACCGCTACAAATCCTTGTTCTTCACCTAAAACGACCGAAAGAGAAAACTTGAAGTTTCCAAATAGTTGGCAGTGTAATCAGCGAGCGTACTTGCAGGTCAGCCAATCTGTAGAAAGAGGCAATTTAAAATGAAGAAAGTAATGTTCAAACGTGGAGCGTTTTATCTGCAATGGAACCAAAATTTCAAATATTTTCTACATTCGCTAAAATATAGTTTGGTGATATGGTTGGTGTGTAAGTAAAATAACGCTGAATTGGCAAGCATGAAGTAATGAACCTTTAATAGCTGAATTCATTAACTTCTAGGGAGATAAAATAAGATTACTATTATATTCAAAGATGCATACAGTATATAACATTCTTATTGGTACACTTCAATTTTCTAAGATAATACTTTGATATTTGTTAGAAGACACTGTCAAATTAATATTTTTTCCCATACATGTTGAACAATATAACACGTGCTGTTTTAGGAATTAACTAAATATTAACTTATGAAATTACAAGCTAAATTAAATAAAATTGTAAAAGAAACATGACCATATGTACAACTTTTCTATTCGTACATTAGAAGTAATAGTTTAATAGCAAATACACCACTGATAATATAATATTTTATTGGGTGACCTTTGGCTTTAATAACTGCCTCACACCTTCTCTTCATAGAAGTAACCAGGTTTTTGCATTTTTCTGGGCTGATTTTATTCCATTCTTCTCCTACAACATGTTTAACCTTTTGTTTATATGTTACTCTGCCTTTACGGACTCGTTTCTTCAGAATTGTCCACAGATGCTCGATTAGATTGAAGTCTGGACACTGAGGAGGTGTTTGTAGTAGTTTGGGTACATTCCATATCAACCAATTCATGTTCAGTGTTGCCTTGTGTTTACTATCATTATCCTCCTGAAACCTGGTGCCATGCCCATTTTCTCGGCACTCTGCTTTACATTGTTCTTTAAAATGTCAAAATACACGCATTTGTACACAGTGCCATCAATAAATAGTATATTACCGACACTGTTGGATGACATGCAGGCCCAGAGCATAATGGCACCACCACCATGTTTAACTGTGCGAAGAGTGTTTCTGGGATCATTGTCTGAATTTGCTTTTCTCCAGACTCTGTTTATCCCTTCTGATCCGAAGAGGTTTGTCTTAGTCTCGTCTGACCATATCACGCTGTCCCAAAAGTTCTGATCCTTATGAATGTGATCTTTAGCAAACGCAACTCATTTCTTCCTGTTTACTGCACTTACATAAGACTTCTTCCTTGGTGTTCGGCCATGGTATCCATAAGACACGACGAACTGCTTGGTCAGACATCTTCTTTCGAGGCACATTTTCTACTAATGGTCGTAATTGTGGAACACTTCATTTTGGATTTTCTCGGATTTGGCTTCCAATGAAACGTTCCTCTCGTGCATTCAGCCTACTTTCTTTAGTTTTCTTGGTAAATTCTTTGTAGAACCTTGCTCCCTAAATTTTTTGACTACGTACTGAATGGTAGAATGTAGTTTATATACTGCCTCTCCTATTTTTCCAAGAGAATGCCCTTTAAGTGCCAAGTCTATAATTACTTGCTTCAGATCAGAACTAAGCTCCTTTTGCTTACCCATTTCGATCACTACTGACGGAAGGTATACAACTACAACGGCAGCAGGCTAAGCGACCTTTGAAACACGTTGAAGCTGTTTACGACGCAGTGGTCACTCTTAACAACTGTACGAATAGGAAATTGGGGGCTACTTCTTTAACATTGCTGTTTCATGCAATGGTGTAGGTTTGAAATGCATTTTTTATTGGAATTTGTTTGAACTAGATTCATCAAGCACGTATAAATGACTCACAGAAAAATACAAGTTTTTAAGCAAGTAGAAAGTAACTTTTTATTGAAAACCTGATGTGTACGAATAAGAATGTTATATACTGTATGATTCAACATCCGTTACATAGAAAGCATAAATTACGTTAGAGTGGGATATGTTAATAGCGTCAAAACCGATTATTTTGAAACAGGGAACCAACCACTAAATGCACATTTCGATTTAAGTTCCATTTATCTTGCACGGTTAATAAGGTTTAAGAACATATTTTACAGTCAATCATAATCTACTGCTCCTGTAAGCCCATTCTATCGTTTTCCAATTTTTTCTGCTTTACTCTTCGTCTCCGCAATGAACGATTTTTTAAATACTGTCTATAATCGGACTCTATTACGCCACGAACCTTTTCCCCATTAAACATTCCTTCCAGATTACCGACAGTTTCTTCTCATCAATGTCCCAGTCAGTTCTCCTTGCGTTTCCTGATCGGCAATTATCCTCCTTCGCCTACTCTTTCTGAAACAGTTTCCTTATTATTTTGTCTATTCATTCTTCTTCATATCTACAATTCCGGTCCTCACTTTCTTCGCAATGTTCAAGATTCCTTACTATACATTACCGCTACACAAAATTAATCTATTTCTTTGATTTCTTCAAGGATTCACGGAAGATATTTGCTTTTAGTTTCTCTACTCTTACCTAATAGCAGGACTAGGACTAACTGCAGAGGGGGACTTAGCACCTCCACCTACAAGATCCTTTGTGCCTGAAGCCCCTGATGGGGTGCCCCCGGGAGGAGTGAGGTGAGAGGAGACATAGGGCGGCCGGACCATGAGGCACGACAGGACAGAGGGTAGGGTCCCTACCTTTTACACATTGAAACTCTCCGGATGTCAGCTGATGCAACTGGCTCCCCTCCCCCCTGCGGGCTTTCACATCCCCTGGGGGGGGCGGGGCTCGAAGAAAGTACATGAACTATTGTTTTCCACCAAAAAATCCATGTATCACGAAAATATACGTTTTAAAGAGCCATGAATCAAACTATCACGGAAAAACTCCCGTGTGCGCACGCGAGAGACAGAGAGAATGAAATTAAATTGAGTTTTATTTATGGATGCCGGAAATTTTTCTCAGAGGTCTTTTTATCAGGCTTGAGGTTCTTTTACGTGCCGTAAATCTACGACACTGGACCACCGGCTTTACTTCCCTTCCGAAGGAAGCCATGCTAAGAATTTTTACGCCCGAAAAAACTCCATTGCCCTCCGCCGGGTTTGAGGCCGCAACCTCGGGAACTAGAGGCTAGCATCGTAACCACTACACCATGGAGGACGACAGAGAAAGAGAGAGAGAGAGAGAGAGAGAGAACTACAAAACTCAAAAACGAAATTTCGGATAAATACCAAACATGCTATTTAGACTCTTCCAAAGATTCTAAAGAAAACCCCCCCCTATACAAACTGGCCTTCAAGTGGAAACTTTTTTGTTATCTTTTGTTTCCTCAAAAATGGCTGTAACGATTTTGATTAAAATTCCATATACATGATGCTTCTATGAGTAATACAATCTGTATCTCGCATTCTCTGAAAATGTGAAGTACTCTTTATTTGAATGCTTTGTATAATTTTATATAACTGGTAAACCGTAAGAAATAAACAAAAATTTACTACATAAAAATCTGATGTGATACATTCACATGAATTTCTCTACCCTTATCGTTTATTAGTGAGTAAACAAAATAGCCTTACTAAAGCTTATTTGTACATCTAATTCATTTTAATCCACATGAACTTTTGCAGAAATAGTTGCATTACACATTTCTTATAGATACAAAGTGAACAGCGATAGTCAAATGTTTAAGACCTGGACGTTATACCCTTAGCCTCAAAATTCCATTCTGTTTCAATGGAATCGCGAGAAACAACAGAATATTGACAGGACTTGAAAACATGCCAAAGTATTGCACAATTCGAACCATTAATAACGATATCAAGGAAATTGCTGATGACACAAAAAAAGTTGTTTGAAGTAAACTTGTGTTTTAAAGAGATCTATATTTCTTGTGTAGTACCTATGCTTTCGTGTATCGCTTAACGCTTACCAGTTAAGATTATACAACATTCCTTCCAATGAAGAGGACTTCTAAAGCTATTTCCAAAAAAAACACAAGGTATAAATTTTATTCCTCGTGTAAATATCTTTAATAAATGGTATTTTAATCAAAATCGTTAGCCATTTTTATAAAATCAAATATTTCCAAACAATTTCCATGTAAAGGGTAATTTGGGGTAGAAAATTTTCTTGAAAATCTTCGTGTCGCATCTTTGGAAGGTACTGAATTTAAATACCAAATTGGTGTTGATTCGACTTTATTCGTTTTTGAGTTATGCTGTTCTCAAAAGACACACATGGACCATTTTTTAAAATGCTTTTTTTTTGTATTCATGACGTCTCAAAACACATATTTCCGTGAAATTCCGGTATGAAATTTTTGGGCAGAATGCAATACCTCATGTACCTACTATGTTCGGTAGCGAAAATAGATAAAAGTGCTCCTCATTAAATCACAAAATTTAACTCATATAAGAACAGTGGCATTTGCCATTTCCGAGATAATCTTTGTTATTGATTTGAATTTTCAAAATGTAATTTATATATTACTTCCCTTACCTAAAGTAGGTAGAGGTATCTTTCAAAGATGTGACACGAAGATTTTCAAGAAAATCCCCTCATCCCAAACTACTCTTTACGAAACATTTTTCGAAAATTTAGATTTTCTCAAAAATGGCTCTAACGATTTTGATTAAAACGGCATATATTTAAGATATTTTTATGACAAATGAAATGTATATGTTGAATTTTCTGGGAATGTCCCCAAACGTCCTCTCCATTCTGAATGAATTTTGCATAATGGTAAACCGTAAGAAATAAACAAAATGTTTCTACACAAAAAATGTAGATCTCGCATATATTTTTTGTGGAGTGAACCATTTCCGAGATATTCCTTGTTATTTGTTTGAATTTTCCAATACTTATACTGCTTCTCAAATGGGAATTCGTTATGCGTTTTTACTTTCTCTACTACGTATAGTAAGTAGGGGAAGTATTGCATTCCACCCAAAAATTCGATACCGAGATTTCACCGGAAATATATGTTTTGAGACTCCCTGAATCCAAAAAAAGCATTTTTGGAAACATGTCCGTGTGTGTGTCTGTCTGTGTGTCTGTGTGTCTGTCTGTGTGTCTGTGTGTCTGTGAACAGCATAACTCAAAAACGAAGAGTCGGATAAACGCCAAACTTGGTATTTAGGTTCAGTATCTTTCAGAGATGCGACACGAAGGTTTTCAAGAAAATCCCCCACGCCAGACTACCCTTTACATGGAACATTTTTCGAAAATTTTAATTTTCTCAAAAACGGCTCTAACGATTTTGATTAAAATATAATATGTTTAAGATATTGTCATGACAAATAAAATGTATATCTCGAATTTTCTGGGAATGTCTCTAAAAGTATTCTTCATTGTGAACGACTTTTGCATAACTGGTAAACCATAAGAGATAGACACAATTTTACTACACGAAAAATGTAGATCGCGTTAAAATACACAATTTATGTCATATACATTTCTTTTGTTGAGTGAACCGTTTGCGAGATATTGCTTGTTATTCCCTTAAATTTTCCAATACTTATACTTTTTCTCAAATTCGTTATTCATTTTTTTATGTCCTGGACTTGCAAAGAGAATGGAATGCGCCACATAGCAACCAGCGTTAAAATATTTGACTATCGCTTAAAACCTACCATATTCCCCTTGCATCTACAAGAAAATTACCAATAGTATTGACATCTCGATATCTCCATTAACATGAAGAATATGGAGAATAAACGTTTGTAAAAATAGTTTGTACAAGAGTAGAGAAAGTCATGAGAGTGTAACACATCAGATTTTTTTTTTATTTATGTCCTGGACATGCAAAGTGAATGAAATGCTCCACATAGCAACCAGCTCTTAAATGATTTGACTATCGCTTAAAGCCTATCATATTCCTCTTACACCTAAAAGAAAATTAGCAATAAGATAGTTTCTATAAATGTTTATCTCAATTAACATGAAGTACCTGGAGAATAAGCGTTTGTAAAAATAGTTTGTACAGGAGTAGAGAAAGTCAGTGAGTGTAAAACATCAGATTTTTAGAAAAAGGTTCGTGTGTGTATGTGTGCCTGTTGGTCTGTCTTTGAACAGCATAACCCAAAAGTAAAATACCAAACTTGGTATTTAAGTTCGTCTTACAAGGATGCGATCTGAAGATAAGCGTGAATCCTTTGCAAATCCTTTATGGAACAATTTCATTATAGGTTATTTCCTCAAAAATGCCTCTTAAAACGATTTTGAATATGTTTAAGATATTTGCATGATAAATAACCTGAATATCTTGAATATTCCGGGAAAAGCCTGGGAAGTTCTCTTCATACTGAATGGCTTTTCGCACAATTGGTAAACCGTGAGGGAGAGAGAGAGGGAGAGATCATTAGGCAAAAAAATGTACATCTCGTTGATAGACACACACTTTATCTCTTTTTGGGTGGGGGCGTTAACCATTTCCGATTGGTTCGAATTGCCAAGTACGTTATGTTTTTTTTTTTTAACTGCTAAGACACTATTGGTTTTTTCTCGTGGTCATGTAAAGAGAGCGGAATTTGAAAGTCATCACACAGCGATCCGTGTTTCATTTTTATTTTATTTATTTTTTAATTTTATTACCACTAAGCAACGTTCGCCGATTGTTCGCTTCAGCACAGACTCTTGGGATTTTTCCTTCCTGGAGTCTTCTTTTAATTCGTCTTCCTATTTAGACGGCAAGCATCAATTCAGTATTCTCGCCCTTTACTTTCTCGATCACGTACCTAAAATGTATGGAAGAATTGCATTCCAGCCAAATATTTGATATCCAGATTTGACCGAAAATATATAATGTGAGGTGCCTGAATAAATGATTAAAAAGAATTTTTAGAAGAAGGTCCGTGTGTTGTGTGTGTGTGTGTGTGTGTGTGTGTGTGTGTGTGTGTGTGTGTGTCAGAGAGTAGAGCATACTTCAAAAACGAAATCTTGGGTAATAACCAAACTTGGTATTTAAATTTATTACCTTAAAAATATGAGACAAGAAGATTTTCAAGAAACTCCATACACTAGAAACTACCATTTATATGCAAAATTGTTCCGTTATTTTCGACTTCCTCAAGAATTGCTCTAACGGTTTTGATTTAAATGCCACCTACATATTTAAAATATTTACATTACAAAATATATATCTAGAATTTTCTGCAAATAGCCTCAATTTCTCTTCATTCGAAAAGAATGTTGTATAGCTATGGTCCAAGGTTATCCGAAGGTCCGCGCCGGGCAGTCGGAGGTAAACGGTCATAAGTAGCGCTCACCAGCGTAAACGCCAGGAGCGGTATTGCTAGATAACAGTCTTCTGGATGTTTCTCCTTCCTAATGTACGAGAACCCTGTGGAAAGTTTCATTAGCTATATGAACGAGCGTTTTCTCGAGAGGAGTCACTCAGTGTTCAGTAATCGAGTTGATGAGTGCGTTTCTGCTGCGACAAGTGCCGTTCTCCGAGCGAGTTTGTGCCGATTGCTGTGGCGTCCTGAAGAGCGAGAAATTCTGGAGGTCTCGTGTTCGACTCCCCAGAGAGTGAACCGTTCGGAAGAATGATTACGTCACGAAGGAAGTCAACTAGTTCACCTTAGTGAAGTGACAATGTGAACTAAGTGAACTCTCAGTGAAAGTTGGACTAGATAAAAACAGTGAAGAGACACTGAGAACTTAGATGAGTGACAGTTGAAAAAGTGGACTAAGTCATAATAGTTTATTTAACTCGTAGATCATGAAAGATAGAGAAACATTTATTGTAGAGAAAATGCAGATCTCTTTAAAACATATAATTTATTTCAAATAACCATTTTGCGGCATCAGTCATTTCCGAGATATGTGTTGTTAGTGGTTTGAATTTTTCAGTACTATTGTTCTTTTGAAGCGGTCATTATTGTTTCTCGCAATGTCATGGAAAGAATATGCAAATTCTTAGCCAGGATATAGCAACCCGCTTTTAAACATTTGGCTTTCGCTTCAGTTTTCTGTAACCACTTTATACCTACAACGAAATGCGTCATGAAACCATTTCTGAAAACGTTTATATCGATTAATTACGATACAAATACAAGATTATGTGAAAGCAGTGTACAGAAGCTGTATAAAAATACACAGCAATGAAGAGAGAAATACATGTGAATGTATATCATATTTTGTTAAGGCTAAACACCTTACAAATCACAGAAATTGTTGAATAATGTCATAAACATCGAAACATACCAATCTCCCTCAAATTTCTGTACACAAAACAAATAAACATGCAGAGTAAATTAAAACATCAACACTCAGATTATGTTTGTTTCGGAAAAGGAGAAGCTCCAAATTAACCTTGAGCAACCCATTTGACGCACTTTCCTCTCCTTATTCCAATCTGTTCTGCCGTTATGAACACTGCCGCTCATAAGCCAAACTCGAACAAAACAGATGTACGTTGTAAGTAGGAGCTGGGTTCGTAAATCACCTCTTACTTGGCTTCTACATGCTTTTCGTACACCAAACACTGCGGCAGGCGTGGTTTTGAAAATTCATATTCAATTTATTTGGGTTAAAACAAATCTTATGCATTACATTCACATGACTTTCTCTATCCACTCTTCTAAACTAACGAGATCTACATGTTTATGTAATAAGTTTTTGTGTATCTCTTACGATTTACAAGTTATACGAAACGCATCCAGAACAGGACTTCACAAGCTATTGACACAAAATTTAAAACGCGCATATTATTTGTCATGTGAATATCTTAAACTAATGGAATTTTAATAAATATCGATTATCCGTGTTTGAGAATATAACAAATAACGATAATTTTTCATGTAAAGCGTAGTTTCTTGAAAATCTTCGTTTCGCTTCCTTGGAAGACGAACTTAAATACAAAGTGTGGTACGAGGACAGTCCAAGAAGTACCCGACCTGACGTATATATAGCGGTTGTTGTTTCAAACAAATGACTATGGTAGAAAGTACCACCCTTATAAAGCTTAAGTTTGAAGTTTGACGATGTTACGTTGCTTAGTAATTGTTTGGCAGCTATTAATAGTGAACTCTCTCGGCGAATTTGTAAACATGGATAAAACTGGCCATCGTTATGTGATGCAATACTTTCATTTGAAAGGTCTTAGTCCAACTAATATTGAAGCTGAGCTAGATTCTACTCTTGGGGAGTCTGCTCCTTCGTTTACAACAGTAAAATATTGGGTGGCAGAGTTTAAGCAAGACCGTACGAGCTGCCAAGACGAACATCGCAGTGGTCGACCAAATGAGGTGACCACGACAGAAATTGTGAAGAAAATCCACAAAATGGTATTGGATGACCGTCGACTGAAAGTGCACGAGCTAGCAGACATCGTAGGCATTTCAAAAAGTGCTGTACATGGCATACTAACTGAAAATTTAGACATGAGAAAGTTGTGCGCAAGATGGATGCCACGTTTACTCACAATGGAACAAAAGCAGCGTCATGAGGATGTTTTAGTTGAGTGTTTGGCGATGTTTCGCTGCAATAAAGTCAAGTTTTTGCATCGATTCATAACCATGAATGAAATATGGTGCATTACTTCACACCTGAGACGAAGGAATAGTCAAAACAGTGGATTGAAAGGGGAGAATCGGCTCCAAAGAAGGCGAAGACAGTTCAAGGTAGGCAAGTCATGGCGTCAAGTTTTTGGGATGCGCGTGGGATAATTTTCATTGATTATCTTCAAAACGAAAAAGGAATCAATTGCGACTATTATACAAACTTATTGCAGCGTTTGAATTGTGAAATCAAGCAAAAATGGCCGCATTTAGCGAAAAAGAAAGTTATGTTTCATCAAGACAATGCACCAGTTCACACATCCATTATCGCCATGGCCAAAATCATGAGTCAAAAGTTCGAATTCCTTCCTCATGCACCTGTTTGCCAGACTTAGCCCCCTCTGATTATTTTCTGTTTCCAAAGTTGAAAAAATGGCTTGGTGGTAAACGATTTGCCAACAATGAAGAGGTGGATTTTGCAGTTGATGGCCATTTTGCGAACTCGACGGTTCTCAGGGTATCGAAGCTATAGAACATCGCTGGGAAAAGTGTATCGAGCTGAAAGGAGACTATGTAGAGAAATAAAGATGTTTTATTCCGAACATTTTTGTGCTTTCTTTGTTAGGTCGGGTACTTCTGGGACAGCCCTCGTAATCAGTCGACTATTCGTTTGTGAGTTAAGACACACACAAGCACCAAAAACAGACCTTTTTCTAACTTTTTTTTATTCGGGAGCTAAATTGACATTTCAAATGAAAACTCTGTATCGAAGTTTTAGGTTGAATACAGTACTCCCTCTATCAGAAGTAGTATAGAGAAAGTAATAAGACTATAACTGAAATGAGCAATACGCTTTCCTATGACTCAGTAATCGTTCAAAGACCTCTGGCATTTCTGACCAGAGGTTTCACTGCTAAAAGTCTCAGTTTAACCTCCTTTCCCATTTGTATTAATTTGTCTCAAGTCACCCTATGTAAATTCAAGTTATCTCTTAAAACGCCGAACCTATTTGGTTTTTATCAAATCCTGTGGAAGTAAAGAAAGGGCCCTAAGAAACTCATATTGTATTCCGTTAAAACGTCCTTTGACAAAAGAAGTAATGGAGATGCATACACAGCCTAGATTTAAATGTAAACCTGATTTAAATTTCCGTAGGTTCCAATTTATAACTGTCAACTTTTCCGCATATTACACATTTCTCCTTATTCATAATTCCTTTCAACAAACTCAAATTTATTGCTTCTGTCCTCGCCCTTTCAAACCCTTCTCTTCCCTATCTACTACAGAGCACTTTACTAATGAAATTGCATTATTTATTCAGGCGATTCAAAGGTCGAAAACTCAATTGCTCTGACGCTGTTTCACTGCTGTAATAACTTATCGATGTTTACTGGAAGTTTAAGATCAGTATAACTACCTGAGCTCATATTAAAGCATATTCCACAAAATCCATTAAAATATGACCGTATGCCTATAATTATGTTGCATTTTCTTGGTTAAATTACGACATGAAATAAAAAATGTTCGAAATCATATAACTGCATTTAAATAATAACTATGGATCTCAAACAATGTTGGTGGCAGAAACTTATAGCAGTAGGAGGGTTAGAAGAACACTTGCGCTTACTTTCTCTACCACGTACATAGAGGTAGAGAAGGTATTGCATTCCAACCCAAAATGCAATATAGAGCTTTCACCGGAGATATGTTTTGAGGTCCCTGAATAAAAAATCTGATGTGTTACACTCACATGACTTTCTCTACTCTTGTACAAACTATTTTTACAAACGCTTATTCTCATATGCTTCATGTTAATCGAGATAAACATTTGCAGACTCTATCTTATTGCTAATTTTCTTGTAGATGTAAGGGGAATATATATTTACAAGGGCAATATAGAAATACAGTAGCCTTTAAGCACATACATATCTCTTAATAGCTGGTTACTAGGTGCAGCACCATTCCCTTTGCCACAGATTAATCCTCTTTGCATATACAAGACAAAAAAATAAATAACTAATTCCCATTTGAGAAAATAAGTATTGAAAAATTTAAGGGAATAACAAGCAATATCTCGAAAATGGTTCCCTTAACAATAAAAAATGTATATGACATTAATTGTGTATTTTAACGCGTTCTACATTTTTTGTGTAGTAAAATTTTGTCTATCTCTTATGGTTTACCAGTTATGCAAAAGTCGTTCACAATGAAGAATACTTTTGGAGACATTCCCAGAAAATTCAAAATATACATTTTATTTGCCATAAAAATATCTTAAACGTATGACATTTTAATCAAAATCGCTAGAGCCATTTTTGAGAAAATTAAAATTTTCGAAAAATCTTCCATGTAAAGGGTAATCTGGGATGGGGGGATTTTCTTGAAAACCTTCGTGTCGCATCTCTGGAACCTAAATGCCAAGTTTGGTGTTTATCCGACTGTTCGTTTCCGAGTTAAGCTGTTCACAGACAGACACACACACGGAAATGTTTCCAAAAATGCTTTTTTTGAATTCAGGGGGTCTCAAAACATGTATTTCCGGTGAAATCTCGGTATCGAATTTTTGAGTGGAATACAATACTTCCCCTACTTACTGTACGTACTTGAGAAAGTAAAAATGGATAACGAATTCTCATTTGAGAAAAAGTATAAGTATTGGAAAATGTAAGGGAATAACAAGCAATATCTCGAAAATGGTTCACTCAACAACAAAAATATATATGACATAAATTGTGTATTTTAACGCGATCTGCATTTTTTGTGCAGTAAAATTTTGTCTATCTCTTATGGTTTACTAGTTATGCAAAAGTCGTTCACAATGAAGAATACTTTTGGAGACATTCCCAGGAAATTCGAGATATACATTTCATTTGTCATGAAAATATCCTAAACATATGATATTTTAATCAAAATCGTTAGACCCGTTTTTGAGAACATTAAAATTTTCAAAAAATGTTCCATGTAAAGGGTAATCTGGGGCGGGGGGATTTTCTTGAAAACCTTCGTGTCGCATCTCTGGAAGCTACTGAACCTAAATACCAAGTTTGGTGTTTATCCGACTGTTCGTTTCTGAATTATGTTGTTCACAGACACACACACACACGAACATGTTTCCAAAAATGCTTTTTTTTGGATACAGGGGGTCTCAAAACATATATTTCCGGTGAAATCTCGGTATCGAATTTTTGGGTGGAATACAATACTTCAACTTACTTTACGTAGTAGAGAAAGTAAGAATGAAATGTCGGATAAATACCAAACTTGGTACATAAGTTCAGTACCTTCCAAAAATACGACACGAAAATTTTCAAGAAAATCCCCCTCACTGAACTACCCTTTACGTGGAACATTTTTTTAACTTTTTTTCATTTTCTGAAAATGGCTGTAACGATTTTGATTGAAATACCATATATCACAGATATTTACATGGGAAATAAAATGTATATCGCTTAAAAGATCAATTTATTTCAAATAATTTTTGTGGCATATGCCATTTCCAAGATATTGTTATTAATGGTTGGCATTGTTCAATATTTTGTCATTCTTTAAAGTCCTGTCGATATTGACTTGTTTGCCGCGGTTGCATGGAAAGAGTATGAAACTTCAAGGCCAGAATATAGCGTAGAGTTCTCAAGTATTTCCCTTTGTATCTATAAGAAATATGTAATTTAGCTATTTCTGCAAAGTTTTATCTCGATTAAAATTAAGCAGATATAAAAATAGGCTTTCAAAGGAATAATTTGTATACCCACTAATAAACGACAGCAAAGAAATTCATGTGAATATAACGCATCAGATATATTTTGTCGTTAAGTTTTCTTGATTCTATAAACGCTTCTAAGGGTGGATGTATCTATACTGGTTCTTAAAATTAAAATCGAAAGCTCTTGGTGATTCACTAACTCATTTGGTACTGTTCAAGTAATATCGCTAAGCTATGCTTATATATAGCCCTATTACTGAATTGAATTGAGTTTTATTTATGGCCGCTCTTCAACTGTTGTGGTCCTTAGCGATCCATTCTATATTGGGCGTGAAAGACGGGTATTTTTGCTCAGGGGCCTCTTTATCAGGCTTCAGGTTCTTTTACGTGCCACAAATCTACAACACAGGACCACCGCCTTTACTTCCCTTCCGAAGGAAGCCATGCTAAGAATTTTTATGCCCGAAAAAAATCCATCGCCCTCCGCCGGATATGAACCCGCGACCTCGGGAATTAAAGGTAACCATTACACCACGGAGGACAACAGCCGTATTACAGTTACATATATTAAAATTATAACGGAATTGTATTGGCATGTTCGAAGCCATGTTTTATTCTTTAGGAATCTTATGATGTTATTTATTCAAGCCGTTGCCTGAGTAAGTAGAGCGCCAATTCATTTCCCGATCACTTTAACCAACTACAAATGTATTGCTTTCTATTAAAAATACAGCTTTAAATGGTAATATTATCGGTGATTGTTTCCGTTGTGCTGTGCAACGGTACTGACTTCTAATAAGCTAAATTCGTATCTTATTCGTAATCTTTTCTGTAAGTCATGACGCCTCAACAATATATGTGGCATTCCAGACTTGCAAGAGCACTCTTGCTTTGACGTATTATTACTTTCTCTGTCTCTTACATACACAAGACAAGAGGTAGGTATTGTATTTCA
This sequence comes from Deroplatys truncata, assembly GCA_030765065.1. Lineage (NCBI taxonomy): Eukaryota > Metazoa > Arthropoda > Insecta > Mantodea > Mantidae > Deroplatys > Deroplatys truncata. The sequence continues at coordinate 208,690,340 of CM060978.1, read as the reverse complement.
TCCAAAATACAGGGCAGCCTGATTAAAAAACTTAAAAAAAGAGTGTATGCGCGCACGCCTGAAAGGTGTAACTGAAATATGAAATTTAGGACAGATTAAAATATCCTGTTTCAGATACTTGATTATAAAATAAAATGCTATGTTTAATTTTCTGCGAACAACCTGTGAAGTCCTCTTCAGTCGAAATGAATTTTATATAAAGTTGTATTAGACATAATCCATGAGAGATGCACAAAATCTTACAGCACAAAATTGTGCATATCTTTAAAATGCACATTTATATCTAATACTATTTTATGGCAATAACCATTTGAATTTCCCAATGCTTGATATAACTTTTTAAGTATCTACTAAGCCACTGTCCACTATTTATCTCATGATGTCACTGAAAGACTTTGTAATTCCAAGTCATCACATAGCAACCCGCTTTTTAAAGGTTTGACTATGGCTTCAGCCTCCTGTATCCCCCTTGTACCTACAACAAAATGTGTAAAGAAACCATTTCAGCAAACATGTTTGTCGATTAACGTGAGGTAGCAAAATAAGGTTTTGGAAGCATAATTTGTATAAGAAATATAAATATATACGATAGTGGGTATAAAAGGTCATATGTGCGTAACACAAATTTTTATTACAAATAATGTAATTACACTCTTATGTAAAACTCAGTTGTTCATTATATCAGCATTGTTAAAGCGATTACACATTACGGAATTTAGCTTGACCTCGTTCGGGTACTGATCACAAGACAACTGCATGACTATTCCATTACTTTTCTTAACTTTCATGACCACTATTTCCAGACTTTGGTGATTTTCATCATCAACTGACCCTCTAAAACAGGCAGCCTCAAACTCACGTAAAAACGGGCGGCGGGCAAGGTCAGCATACTCTGTGCTAGCAAGCGGGCATCGTGTCATAGTTGCTTGTACGAGTGCAGCAGCAGCCTAGTGTGAGGCGTCGACTTGTGGATTATGGGAATGATAACTTCTTGAAGTATGGCTACCTTATCTAACCCTCGCCCATCATCCCCACATACTTTTCTTTCTGTTGGGAAGAACGGTGTGTGTTTATACACGTAAGTGGTAGAGCGCGGCAAGGATGTTCAAACAATTAAGAAGTATAACTAACTACGGCAGTACGCTATTCATAGCAGTGAATACGATAGATATAAAAGAGTGGTAGTTATATGATAGAGAAGCTCAAAATACCGTGACTACATCAGTCAGCCGGTTGATGATCGGGAAATTTAGGAGTCCTTTCTTCACAATACAACCCTGACTAATTTTTACCTAAAATTTCTTCTGGGTCCAAATTTCCATGACTACACAGACAACTGCTCACATATTACGCATAATGGATTTACTTACCTATGTGAGCATTTATTATTTTCTCTACCGAATACATGATAGTTAGAGAAGGTATGGTATTCCACTCAAAAATTCGATTCCGAGATTTCACCGGAAATACATGTTTGAAGGTCCCCTGGATCAAAATAGAAAATTTCTTGAAAAAGGTCCGTGTGTGTGTGTGTGTGTGTGTGTGTGTGTGTGTGTGTGTGTGAACAGCATAACTCGAAAACGAAAAGTCGGATAAACACCAAAGTTGGTATTTAGGTTCAGTACCTTCCAAAGGTGCGACACAAGGATTTTCAAGGAAATCTTCCCATACCAAATTACCCTTTACATGGGAGATCTTTCAAAAACTGGTTTTGTAAAAAAACGGCTCTAACGATTTTGATTAAAATAGCATATATTATAGATATTTACATGACAAAAACAAAATCTCTTATATTTTAAATTTTCTGGGAATAGCGTCTGAAGTCCTCTTCATTCGGTAGGAATTTTTAATAATCTTGTATAACCGGTAAGCGATCGACGAAAACATAATACACAAAAAATATAGATCTCTTGAAGATAACACACAATTTATTTCAAATAATCTTTTTGTGGCATCAGCCATTTCCGAGATATCCGTTATTAATGGTTCAATTTTTACTTTCTCTACTACGTATAGTAAGTAAGGGAAGTATTGTATTCCACCCAAAAATTCGATACCGAGATTTCACCGGAAATACATGTTTTGAGACCTCCTGAATCCAAAAAAAGCATTTTTGGAAACATGTCCGTGTGTGTGTCTGTGTGTGTGTGTCTTTGTGTGTGTGTGTGTGTGTCTGTGAACAGCATAACTCAAAAACGAACAGTCGGATAAACACCAAACTGGGTATTTAGGTTCAATATCTTCCAGAGATGCAACACGAAGGTTTTCAAGAAAATCCCCCACCCCAGACTACCCTTTACATGGAACATTTTTCGAACATTTTAATTTTCACAAAAATGGCTCTAACGATTTTGATGAAAATGTCATATGTTTAAGATATTTTTATGACAAATAAAATGTATATCTTGAATTTCCTGGGAATGTCTCCAAAAGTATTCTTCATTGTGAACGACTTTTGCATAACTGGTAAACCATAAGAGATAGACAAAATTTTACTACACAAAAAATGTAGATCGCGTTAAAATACACAACTTATGTCATATACATTTCTTTTGTTGAGTGAACCATTTTCGAGATATTGCTTGTTATTTCCTTAAATTTTCCAATACTTATACTTTTTCTCAAATTCGTTATTCATTTTTACTTTCTCTACTACGTATAGTAAGTAGGGGAAGTATTGCATTCCACCCAAAAATTCGATACCGAGATTTCACCGGAAATACATGTTTTGAGACCTCCTGAATCCAAAAAAAGCATTTTTGGAAACATGTCCGTGTGTGTGTCTGTGTGTGTGTCTGTGTGCGTGTGTGTGTGTCTGTGTGTGTGTGTGTGTCTGTGAACAGCATAACTCAAAAACGAACAGTCGGTTAAGCACCAAACTTGGTTTTTAGGTTCAGTATCTTCCAGAGATGCGACACGAAGGTTTTCAAGAAAATCCCCCCACTCCAGACTACCCTTTACATGGAAAATTTTTCGAAAATTTTAATTTTCTCAAAAATGGCTCTAACGATTTTGATGAAAATATCATATGTTTAAGATAATGTCATGAGAAATGAAATGTATATCTCGAATTTTCTGGGAATGTCTCCAAAAGTATTCTTCATTGTGAACGCCTTTTGCATAACTGGTAAACCATAAGAGATAGACAAAAGTTTACTACACAAAAAATGTAGATCGCGTTAAAATACACAACTTATGTCATATACATTTCTTTTGTTGAGTGAACCGTTTTCGAGATATTGCTTGTTATTTCCTTAAATTTTCCAATACTTATACTTTTTCTCAAATACGTTATTCATTTTTTACTTTCTCTACTACGTATAGTAAGTAGGGGAAGTATTGCATTCCACCCAAAAATTCGATACCGAGATTTCACCGGAAATACATGTTTTGAGACCTCCTGAATCCAAAAAAAGCATTTTTGGAAACATGTCCGTGTGTGTGTCTGTGTGTGTGTGTGTCTGTGTGTGTGTCTGTGTGTGTGTGTGTGTGTGTGTGTCTGTGTGTGTGTGTGTGTGTGTCTGTGAACAGCATAACTCAAAAACTAACAGTCGGATAAACACCAAACTTGGTATTTGCGTTCAGTATCTTCCAGAGATGCGACACGAAGATTTTCAAGAAAATCCCTCCACCCCAGACTACCCTTTACATGGAACATTTTTCGAAAATTTTAATTTTCTCAAAAATGGCTCTAACGATTTTGATGAAAATATCATATGTTTAAGTTAATGTCATGAGAAATGAAATGTATATCTCGAAATTTCTGGGAATGTCTCCAAAAGTATGCTTCATTATGAACGACTTTTGCATAACTGGTAAACCATAAGAGATAGACAAAATTTTACTACACAAAAAATGTAGATCGCGTTAAAATACACAACTTATATCATATACATTTTTTTTGTTGAGTGAACCGTTTTCGAGATATTGCTTGTTATTTCCTTAAATTTTCCAACACTTATTCTTTTTCTCAAATTCGTTATTCATTTATTTATGTCCTGGACATTTAAAGAGAATGGAATGCGCCACATAGCAACCAGCGATAAAATATTTGACTATCGCTTAAAAGCTACCATATTCCCCTTGCATCTACAAGAAAATTAGCAATAAGATTGACATCTCGATATCTCGATTAACATGGAGCATATGGAGAATAGGCGTTTGTAAAATTAGGTTGTACAAGAGTAGAGAAAGTTATGTGAGTGTAACACATCAGATTTTTTATGTCCTGACATGCAAAGAGAATGGAATGCGCCACATAGCAACCAGCGTTAAAATATTTGACTAGCGCTTAAAAGCTACCATATTCCTCTTGCATCTACAAGAAAATTACCAATAAGATTGACATCTCGATTAACATGAAGCATATGGAGAATAGGCGTTTGTAAAATTAGATTGTACAAGAGTAGAGAAAGTCATGTGAGTGTAACACATCAGATTTTTTTATGTCCTGGACATACAAAGAGAATAGAATGCGCCACATAGCAACCAGCGCTTAAAATATTTGACTATCGCTTAAAACCTACCATGTTCCCCTTGCATCTACAAGAAAATTACCAATAAGATTGACATCTCGATATCTCGATTAACATGAAACATATGGAGAATAGGCGTTTGTAAAAATAGATTGAACAAGAGTAGAGAAAGTCATGTGAGTGTAACACATCAGATTTTTTTAATGTATTTATTTATAGTCGCTAATACATCTTATCTTATAGCGACTTTTACAATGTATTACATATTACAGTAAGCAGCATGCTATACAGTTAGCATTACATAATTATGTTTTGAATACATGGAGAATAAGATTGAGTGAATTACATAGTAATATTGTAATACTGTGATGAGTGACAACATAATTGATCAGAGAGACCAGTAACTATTTCAAGTGATGGAATTAATTGTTCTTCCACACAATGCGGCGTTGGACAAGGTTGGAAAGATAGACTCAGACGACTGAAAAATTAAATGCCCCAGCCGAAGTTCAAATCCCGGCTATGGCATTGAATTTTTCAGTCGTCTGATTCTATCTAGATCAAGTGATATTTAATGGTTAGTACAGCATAAGATAGAGTGATTTACAGTTTATTTAGTATTCCAATTTCACTGAGGAAGATCTTCAACATGAAATTGAAAGACGGGCTTTCTATTGTTTTATGGAGTTCGGCGGGGATTCCATATCTTTTCCCCTTGAGGTCGATTTGTTGGCATTTTGTGATTATGTGTTCTATTGTCGAGGTAGCAGAGCAGAAGGGGCATTTCAGTGTTTCAGCTTTAGTTATGAAATGAATATAACTAAATCTTGAGTGGCCTATGCGAATTCCAGTTGCTATGATTTGATCTTGGCGTTTCATGGTATTGTAAGGAAAAGTCTTAATGTCATTATCCCTAGCTATGTAAATTTTGATCTCGGAAGAAGAAAGCCATTGAAGTTTTCAATTGTTGCGTATATTTCCCTTGAGGTATGGTGTTAAATCCAAGTGAGGAATTTTGGTGAAATAATCAATGGAGTTTTGAAGAATAGCGCTGTTAGCCATGGAATCCGCTAATTCATTACCAGCGATGCCAAAATGTGATGGAATCCAGACGAGAATTGCATGGTAGCCCTTAGCGAAAATAGATTGGGACAGGCGATGAATATCATGAACTAGAGGATGCAATCGATGTATTATTATTGCTTTAAGGGAGCTTTTGGAATCAGTAGAAACTACAGAGAATTTGTTATCGGATATCATAATATATGATAGTGCTTCCCTGGGAGCCAGTAGTTCGCAGGAGAAGATCGAAACCTTGTCAGAGACGCGATGGGAAGCGATGCAGTTAGTATCTGTGGTCACTGCATATCCACATCCGTGATCCGTTTTTGAGCCATATATGTGCTTGCCTTGCGGTATTGAGAAGTCAACTCTCTGAAAAGTTGAATATAAACAGCATTGCTAGCGACGGATTTCTCTAGGACATCTAGGTCCAATTGATGCGTCCAGTATTGGTGGTATCGTGGTTGGTGGTATCACTTTGAATAAGCTGGTATCTCCGCTGGAATGAGAGTATTTGGGAAATGAGTTTGTGGATGAAAAACCAGCTTCAAGTATCTGTAAGTGTGATCTGGATGCTACTTTAGGTGCGTAAGTAATGATGATTTGCTTCATTCTGTAGATAAGAGGTAGTTCATCGGTTTCAATTTGGAGACTTGCTGTTGGGCTGCTTCTGAATGCTGGAGGGCTATCCGTAATGTTGATGGCTCCCAGGGAAGCACAATCATATATTATGATATCCGATAACGTTTGCACTAGGGGTTATTTAGCCGATGCGTTGATGATGGATCCCTAATCTAACTTTGAGCGTATATGGCTCTATAGGAAGAGCGCAGGACTTGGTAATCTGCACCCCAATTCTGAGCCGCTAAACATCTCAGGATGTTAAGTCTTCTGAGGCAGTCTTCACGTAAGGATCGGATATGATGACATCACGTGAGCTTTTTGTCAAAGATCATTTCAAGCAATTTTAGAGTACTGGTGTTTGAAATTGTTTGGTCATTTATGTTCACTATTAGAGGAGAAGTTTGGACTTTACCTCTGGAGAAGGTAATAGACCTGGATTTGGTTTCAGAGAATCTGAAACCTGTAATGTTAGTCCATTCCTGCAGTGCATTAATTGTACTTTGTAATAGTTCTTGTGTCATTTCTGGATTTTTTCCTGAACAGCATATGGTTAAATTATCTGCAAAGAGATTCACACTCCTGGAATTATTATATTTGTTACGCCATTAACTGCTACTAAGAACAATGTAACACTTAGGATAGATCCTTGAGGAACTCCGTTTTCAACTTGAAAAATACCGAACATGATACCATTCATCCGCACTTGGATTTGTCTATTCTGTAAAAAGTTGTGTATAAAGTGTATCATATTTCCTGAAATTCCATGATCAATTAATGTTTTAAGAATGTGTCTCTTCCATGTCATGTCGTAAGCCTTTTCTATATCAAGGCTTACAACTCTCAGATGATTTCTGTCCCTGAAGGCGTCTTGTATGTTAAATTCTAACATGACCAGGGTGTCTAGTGTAGCATGGTGATGACTAAAATCAAAATGAAACGGGCTAAAGAACTGTTAGCTTTCCAGTGTCCATTTTAGACGTTTGTTAATAATTTTCTCCACAGTGTAGAGGTTAGTGCTATTGATCGATAATTTTCTAGGAGGTTATGGTTCTTATTAGGTTCGGGTATGGGTATTACAATGGTGGTGCCATTGATCAGGGAATGCTCTTTTTGTCCATATATAATTGTAGATGGCTAATAGATACATTTTTCTTTCAGGTGGTAGATGTTGAGGAATTCGTAGGGTATATTATCAGGGCCAGTAGGTATTCTTGCACTACTGGAGAGCCTCAGGATCAGAATTATGGTATTTAGTTGCAATTCAGGACGTTGTGATTTGTAGTGGAGAAATTTAGGGCCATAGTTAGAATCACTGGAGCAATTGACGAAGGTTTCGGCTAGAATTTGTACTATCTCCTGGATGTCTGTGATAACATAGACTGAACTGGTGGACTGCAGAAGAGCTGGAGTTGCACACTTGGTGCCTTTGAATCTTTTAATGTTGGTTCATATTTCTTTTGAATTAGTTATATTGGTTATAGAAGAAACCAAATTAATCCATTGTGATTTTTGCTATCTTTTATAGTTCTACGGGCGTGTGCCTTACACTTAAGGTAAAATATCTTATTTTGCACAGTGGGAGAGTTTTTGTATTTACAAAAGACTTCATTTTTTGTTCTAACAGCCCGCTGACATTCTTCTTTCCACTAAGGGACAATTTTTTCCGAAGGTTTGTATTTGGTCTAGGAATGCTAACTTGTGCTGTTCCCGTTAACATTTGTGTAAAATTTCTTACTAGAATTTCGACTGGTGTATTGGAGAAATCTCTATATGGTGGCATATGTTTTATGTCTTCTTTAATTATAGTGTCGTATTTTTGCCAATCAGCGCTGTTTGTATTTCATTTCCATGTGTAAGATTAGATATAGCTATTCTTAGACATTTTGGTGACATGAATCTTGATTGAAAAGTGATCGCTACCATGCAAATGCTCGGTTATTGTACAGTCTAATAAATCAGTGATGTCAGGTTTGCATATCGCTAAATCTATGGAGTTCAATGTTTCATGTGTAATATTAAAGCTTGTAGACGTTGTAGAGTTAAGAAGGCATAAACTGTAGGAGTCTAGTAAACTTTTTATAATTCTTCCTCTATTGTTAGTCTGCTTATATTCCCATAATCTATTATGGCTATTGAAGTCGCCCAACAGTATAAAAAGTTTCTGTAAATGTAAGAATCCTGATAATTTTGACAACTCCAATTCTTGGCTGTTAGGTAAATAAGGATTACAGATGCATATGCCATGCGGAATGAGAGTCCTAATAGTAACAGCTTCTACGTCAGATGTAATTCGGATTTCTTTGTGAGATAGGTTGCTCTTAAAGAATGTTGCTACGCCTCCACTAACATGTAAGTAATTTAATGGTTTTTATTATAACCAGTGTAATGTTTAATGTAACTACATATAAATTGGTAAAATTGGTTTCTTGTAAACGTGTGATTTCTGGTAAGCTATTATTGATTAGTAGTTGTAATTCTTCTAATTGAGTTCAAAAACCGTTAAGGTTCCATTGTAATATCATATTTGTTTTGTTTTTAATGTATTGTTTATTTTTAGTGAAATTAGAGGTTCATTCTTAACCAACAGATTCTGTTGTAATTGCTACCGGAAGTTTATTTTCTGGCACTTCTATTTTTTTTAAGTTGCGCTCTGTGAAATAATGGATATAATTTTATAAGTGTAACAATTAGTGCATTTATGTCTTTTGTGTATTTAAGTGCTAACTCGTGGATATTAGAACATCCAATTGAGTTCTCAAAGAAACGTTTTAGCTGAATAAACCTGAGTGCATATCCTTGTGGAGATTTTTCTATTCATTTTCTAGCAGGATCAAGAAGATCGTCCAGATAGGTACTATTGTCTTCATTTTCTTAGCCTTTTACTAGTATGAATCACGGTACTTCTTTTTATTCACTATCAGAGAATTGATCTAAGTTATTAAGAGAGGGGTCTGTGAAACTCTCTTTCTCTTCAAAGCGTTTTTCATTGTGAAAGTGCTCTTTTAATTCTTGATATTTGAGTTTCAGTATTAGTGTGAGATGGTGTTTCATTTTCTGTTGATGTAGTAGGTATTGAAGTTCCCATTGTTTTGCTGCAAGAGTTTACAGCGCGCGCGCGCGTGTGTGTGTGCTGATTCTGAAGTTTCTGGGAGATTGTTTGAGACAGTATTTTTAACACTTGAATAATTTCAATTAAATTATATAATATGTAAATTCAATAACAGCCCGCCTTGAAGCAATATGTATGTAATAATTTATAAAATTATGTAACAGTCAGTGCATATGGTTATATTATTGTAAACATGTTCAATAATGTTATGTGGATTCATTACGTAATTTAATAATGTAAGAGCTGTGAGAATAATAAGTTTAAAGTTGCTAACAATGAGGTAACAATGAGGTAACCTTGAGGCAATAATGAGTTTGGGAGGTTAAATGCTACTAGTCATGATTAGGGCAGCAATAATGTAAATTTTGTGACAGTTTAAAAATAGCCAATCAACAGCCAGAAAAAAACTTTAGTAAATGCATGTAATCTATTGGACTAGGATTAGTCAATCAGAGACTTGAAATACAGAAGTTTACGGGTTTGGAAGGTTGAAATATGTTCAGTTGCCTGCAGATCTTGGTAGTAACCGGATGGAAGATAGGTTATCTAGAGAAATATTACGTATTCGTGAGAAACGGAAAATAAGTATACGCGTTAACAAAGTGCAAGTATTAAATAAAAGAATCTCACAGCTCTTGATATCAGTGTAGTGCTATTTAATTTGTGTCAAGGATAAATAAAAAGAAGTGAATTTAAACTTAAAATCTGTGTAAGCCTACATTCTTGTCGCACCACGCCCTGGTTAAGAGAAACGTGTCTCTAAAACAATACTGACGCAGCCGAGACAAACATAAACATAAATAATATCTATAGAAGCAGTTTAATAACAAAGTTAATATTTTTTTAAACTTGGAGTGTAACAACAAAAATACATCTTCAAATCGGCTTTTCAGTCCTAGCAGCATATTACGTAACAAACAATCATCTTCAAATTGACGCCCAAAGCGTGGTGCAAAAACTTATCACAACAACAAAACAACTACCTTCTTCATGTTTTCAAGCTGGGATTTGTTATTTAAAAATGCTGTAGGGTTTGTTTCTGAAGGTTCTGCGATTTTGTTTTCAGGACAGGGTTTGCTGTTATACTTATTATCACCCAGTTCTGGGAAATCCTGCAAGGAATCAGTTCTATGTTCCTCCTCTACGGGCGCGGCGGGTTCTTTTGTAGGGCAGTGTTTAGCTAAATCACCTTCCGCTTTGCACGGGAAACAGATTGGGGTATCAGTTGAAAAGTAAACTCAATATTTGGCATCTTCATAGCCTATCTGTAGATGCTCTGGTAAATTTTGTAGGTCATCAGGGTAAATGTACATTTGTCTCCTGAAACTCACGATGCGGGTATATCCGGGTTCAGAGATTTCTGCTCTAAGGGGGGTTATCGACGATGCAGGTGAGATACCTATGTTAGCCAAATATCCAAGTATGTAACTTGGAATGTTTGGGCTGACATTGGAGGTATTTGTTCTTGGTCAGTAGAGGTGTGACGCCAAGGCGAATGTTGTTTATCTTTATCTTTGGGTGTGATGATATCAGGTTTTCTACTATATTTTTGCTTGCCAAATACATACAGATTCTTCCACTTGATATTCTGGTTACGAACCTAATGTTTGAGGGATCAGTGAGTTGTCATTAGCTTCAATATTTATTGCCGGTTCCCTGTTAGGTGTGTTTTGAACTGCGGATGCATAACTTTTATTTTCATTAGTTTTGGTGTTTTTTGGGGTACTTCAGATTAGAGCACCTCTGTAGTCAGAGGTCTCCATTATGTGACTGAATCAATAAGTAGCTTGGTTACCTCGATTAGATGGCTTTCTGCAGAGGTTATGGAACACGAAAAACGAAAAAAAAAATACATGGATAGTGAACGCGATATCTTCCAAATTATTCTTATCCAACGTTGTTGGTTCTTTTGAAATGTTAGTTAACAGCAACTAAACGGATGATTACTGAGGAATAACACGAAATAATACTTAGTAATAACTTATGCGTCTTTGTTACATAGAAACACAAAACAACCGCCACACCGGTTCGAATTGTTCAATACTTTTCCATTCGTTTCAAGTCGTATAGATAATAATTGTTTCTTGCAACGTTATGGAAAGAATTTTAAGGCTAGCATGTAACATCCAGTTCTAAAACATTTTACTATCGCTGTTCCCTTTGTATCTATAGCGAACCTATTTCTGGAAACATTTATCTGGATTAAAATGATGGAAATTAAACTTTTGTAAGAATAATTTGTATACCCACTAAAAAGATATAGAAGGTAGAGAAAGTTATACCCACTAAAAGAATAGAGGGTAGCGAAATTCATGTGAATGTAACACATCAGATTTCTTCATTAATGAAACACTGTAAACCTGGCCATAGAAGACAACAATTTCAAATGTAGTCTTCGACCTTACGCAACAATGATAATTACCAACTCCAAATATTGCAAAGATAATAGGGGGAAAGGCTACAAAAGCTCGACGTCTGAATCAGGAATGAATACAATTGTAAATATTAAATGCACTACCGGTATATAACTGGCAGAGGTGGTAAGAAATGAATCTTAATTCGCTCTATTAAGCAGCCAGTTGACTGTAATACAAAATATTTTCTCTCCTGCGTATAGTAAGTAAGGGAAGTACTGCATTCCACCCATAAATTCGATACCGAGATTTTACCTGAAATATGTTTTGAAGCGCCCTGAATCCAAATAAAGCATCTTTGGAAACATTTCCGTGTGTGTGTGTGTGTGTGTGTGTGTCTGTCTGTCTGTCTGTCTGTCTGTCTGTGAATAAAATAACTCAATACGAAATGTCGGATAAATATTAAGCTTGGTATTTAGGTTTGATATCTTCCAAAGATGCGACTCTAAGATTTTCAGCAAACTCCCACATCCAACTACCCTATACATGGAACATTTATCGAAAAATTTATTTTCTAAAAAATGGCTAACAATTTTTATTAAAATACCATATATTAAAGATATTTCCACGGCAAACAAAATGTATAGCTTGAATTTTTTTGGAACAACCTGTGAAATCCACTTCATTTGGAAGAAATTTTGTATAATCTTGTATAACTGGTAAACATTAAGCGATAGACAAAAATGTAGATCTCTTTAAACCACACAATTTAATTGAAATAAGTTATTTTGTGGCATAAACCGTTGCTGACATATCTGTTATTAATGGTTCGAATTGTCCATTTCTTGGTCATTCTCTTACAAGTCCTTTCAACATTCAATTGTTTCTCCCGATTCAATGGAAACAGTATGGAATTTTAAGGCCAGCATAGCGTCGAGCTCTTAACTCTTTCCAGCCAAATTTATTTTCGGCTGAAACCGCCTCTTGAAATCTGATGATGTATGGTGGAAACTTGTGCCCTAAAGCTTGCCTTAATCTTAGGTATATAGCTCAACAATGAAGGATTTCGAATCCTTGCTGTGGCCTGTAGTGAAGCATCGGGTGGACCCATATAAAATTAATGGTGATTGACACATGTATGTGTTGTTAGCTCTGTACACGTACTATACACCGCACGCTGTACACATTTTTACTTTCTCTACTACGTATAGTAAGTAGGGGAAGTATTGCATTCCACCCAAAAATTCGATACCGAGATTTCACCGGAAATACATGTTTTGAGACCTCCTGAATCCAATAAAAGCATTTTTGGAAACATGTCCGTGTGTGTGTGTCTGTGTGTGCGTGTGTGTGTCTGTGTGTGTGTGTGTCTGTGAACAGCATAACTCAAAAACGAACAGTCGGATAAGCACCAAACTTGGTATTTAGGTTCAGTATCTTCCAGAGATGCGACACGAAGGTTTTCAAGAAAATCCCCCCACCCCAGACTACCCTTTACATGGAACATTTTTCGAAAATTTTAATTGTCTCAAAAATGGCTCTGACGATTTTGATGAAAATATCATATGTTTAAGATAATGTCATGAGAAATGAAATGTATATCTCGAATTTACTGGGAATGTCTCCAAAAGTATTCTTCATTGTGAACCACATTTGCATAACTGGTAAACCATAAGAGATAGACAAAATTTTACTACACAAAAAATGTAGATCGCATTAAAATACACAACTTATGTCATATACATTTCTTTTGTTGAGTGAACCGTTTTCGAGATATTGCTTGTTATTTCCTTAAATTTTCCAATACTTATACTTTTTCTCAAATTCGTTATTCATTTTTACTTTCTCTACTACGTATAGTAAGTAATTTCGATACCGAGATTTCACCGGAAATACATGTTTTGAGACTCACTGAATCCAAAAAAAGCATTTTTGGAAACATGTCCGTGTGTGTGTCTGTCTGTGTGTCTGTGTGTCTGTGTGTCTGTGAACAGCATAATTCAAAAACGAAGAGTCGGTTAAACACCAAACTTGGTATTTAGGTTCAGTATCTTTCAGAGATGCGACACGAAGGTTTTCAAGAAAATCCCCCCACCCCAGACTACCCTTTACATGGAACATTTTTCGAAAATTTTAATTTTCTCTAAAACGGCTCTAACGATTTTGATTAAAATATCATATGTTTAAGATATTGTCATGACAAATAAAATGTATATCTCGAATTTTCTGGGAATGTCTCCAAAAGTATTCTTCATTATGAACGAGTTTTTCATAACTGGTAAACCATAAGAGATAGACAAAATTTTACTACGCGAAAAATGTAGATCGCGTTAAAATACACAATTTCTGTCATATACATTTCTTTTGTTGAGTGAACCGTTTGCGAGATATTGCTTGTTATTCCCTTAAATTTTCCAATACTTATACTTTTTCTCAAATTCGTTATTCATTTTTTTTATGTCCTGGACATGCAAAGAGAATGGAATGCGCCACATAGCAACCAGCGTTAAAATATTTGACTATCGCTTAAAACCTACCATATTCCCCTTGCATCTACATGAAAATTATCAATAAGATTGACATCTCGATATCTCGAGTAACATGAAGCATATGGAGAATAAGCGTTTGTAAAAATAGTTTGCACAAGAGTAGAGAAAGTCATGTGAGTGTAACACATCAGATTTTTTTATGTCCTGGACATGCAAAGAGAATGGAATGCGCCACATAGCAACCAGCGTTAAAATATTTGACTATCGCTTAAAAGCTACCATATTTCCCTTGCATCTACAAAACATTACCAATAAGATGGACATCTCGATATCCCGATTAACATGAAGCATATGGAGAATAGGCGTTTGTAAAATTAGATTGTACAAGAGTAGAGAAAGTCATGTGAGTGTAACACATCAGATTTTTTAAAATTATATTCGTACAAAGAAAGAGAGGAAAAACGTATTTTAGTTTGTTTTTAGTCTATGATATAACATTTAAGCAAGTGTATATCACAAAGATACAGAATTGCTGAATTTTAAGGCTTGCAAATCAAGTTTTTATGCTACTTCGAACAAGTCCACATAGTGATGCCATATGACAACATTGGGCTGGAAAGACTTAAACACATGTCTGTTGCTGTTCCCTTTGCATATATAACGACATGTGTAATGCAGCTATTTCTGCAAAAGTTTATTTGGATTAAAATGTAGTACAAAGAAAAAAAATCTGATGTGTTACACTCCCATGACTTTCTCTACTCTTGTACAAACTATTTTTACAAACGCTTATTCTCCATATGCTTCATGTTAATCGAGATATCGAATTGATAATTTTATTACTAATTTTCTTGTAAATGCAAGGGGAATTAGTAGGCTTTAAGCAATAGTCAAATATTTTAAGAGCTGGTTACTATGTGGAGTATTCTATTCTCTTTGCATTACCGGGACAAAAAGAAAGAACAAAGAATTTCCATTTGAAAAAAAGTATTGGAAAATTTAAGGGAATAACAAGCAATATCTCGAAAATGGTTCAGTCAATAAAAACAATGTATATGACATAAATTGCGTATTTTAACGCCATCTACATTTTTTGTGTAGTAAAATTTTGTCTATCTTTTATGATTTAGCAGTTATGCAAACGTCGCTCACAATGAAGAACACTTTTGGAGATATTCCCAGAAAATTCAAGATATACATTTTATTTGTCATGAAAGTATCTTAAATATATGATACTTTAATCAAAATCGTTAGAGCCGTTTTTGAGAAAATTAAGATTTTCAAAAAATGTTCCATATAAAGGATAATCTGGGGTGGGGGATTTTCTTGAAAACCTTCGTGTCGCATCTCTGGAAGATACTGAACCTATCCGACTGGTTCGTTTCTGAGTTATACGGTTCACAGACAGACACACAGACAGACACACACATGGACATGTTTCCAAAAATGCCTTTTTTTGGATTCAGGGGGCCTCAAAACATGTATTTCCGGTGAAATGTCGGTATCAAATCTTTGGGTGGAATACAATACTTCCCCTACTTACTATACGTAGTAGAGAAAGTAATAAAATTGAGTAAGAATAACTTGTGTACCCATTAATAAACGATAGAGGGTACAGAAAGTCGTGTGAATGTATCACAACAGGTTTTTTTTCTATTTTTCTTTGTATACACAGCCAATACTGTTAATAAAAGTTCAAACCTTCTGATATTGCAAATCGTACAATTGTGCCGTCACTGCCTTTCTTTCCACATAAGTTGATCTTCCTTTCTGCCCGCTTACGGACGGGCATCGGTGTTAAAAGGTGTGAGTCATGGTGCATTGAGTTGGGACTGCCTGCTCTAAAAGAATAAGCCGGAAAACCCTAGGCATGTTGATTTTATCTCTGAATCTCTGATAATTTTAGAATTACAGACTGTAAATTTGGCCTGTATGTACCACTTTCTTTTTCAAATAGTAATCAATTTAAGCAGTTTAAGCTTACGTATAGGGAGACACCTCGCGCACCTCGATCTACATAGATCTATTCTAGTTACCACTCCACAGGAGGAAGTGAAAAAATCATAGGGGCTATAACAGAGATGCGAGGAAGTCCCTAACAGTTTCAGGCTCGAAGACGTGTTCCACTGCTGAGCTGCCTAGAGAGGACTATGAACGATCCGTCGACCAAGCAGCCCTCTAGTCATGAAGAGTACTCTTTCCTTTGAACAAGCATCCGCGCCATCTGTCCGACACCGTCACACAACACGAAACCTAGAAGCTCACCAGAAGCATGAGAAGGAAACGCAATGAAAGGGAAATTATGGAAAAGAAATCGTGGTAATGTGAAACCACACCAACATTCGCCTACCGACCAAAGAAAACCGTGAAAAATCCAAGATCAGACTGGACAGTCTAAAGTAATCAAACTCAGGACCTCCCAATGGGAGCCCCACGCGTTACCGCGGATTCATCTCGCTCGGTCAGTTTAAGCTTCATACAGTATATAATTTTAAAAAAATGTTTTATTAGACGTCCCTACTTACTTAAAACGCTACATGTAACCTAAAATACAATCTGCAAGACTTTATTGATCAGGGCCAATTTTGTATAAGCGTCAAGCGTTCTTCCAATATATACAATATCACATCACTGGGTGGGGAAGCGCGAATATTAGATTGGGCCGTATCGCTTTTCCGGAAATATCGTAGTCACGTTTCCGGTGACCATGTTAGTTCTTCCTCCCGATATGGAACCCTGATGTGACGAGAGCTTCTTCTGAATACTGATTAGGTTATGTATCAAAACGCTACGGCATATGTTGAAGCACAACTTACCAATGTCACAAGTGACAAGATAACACAATTGCGTGTAGTAACACTACCACTTCTTACTTTGTCTAGTACCTACTTATAGCAGATAGAGAAAGTATTTGCATTCCATCCAAGAATACGATGTCGTCCTCCGTGGACTAGTGGTACCGTGCTAGCCTCTAGTTCCCAAGTTCGCGGGTTCAAACCCGGCGGAGGGCGATGGGTTTTTTCGGGCGTAAAAATCGTTAGCACGGCTTCCTTCGGAAGGGAAGTAAAGCCGGTGGTCCCGTGTCGTAGATTTACGGCACGTAAAAGAACCTCAAGCCTGATAAAGAGGCCTCTGAGCAAAATTACAGGTGTTTCACGCCCAATATAGAATGGGACGCTAAGAACCATAGTAGTTAAAGAGCGTCCATAAATAAAACTCAACTCAAGAATACGATATCCAGATTTCATCGGTAATACGTTTTGGGGTACTTACGTTCCGCTTCTTCCAAATATCTTACACAAGATTTGCAACAAACAAACAAAAATACCCACACCAAAATAACCTTTACATGAAAAAATTAGCCCTGTATTTGATTTTCTCAATAATGGCACCAACGAGTTTGATTAAAATGCCATGTATTTAAGATACTTTGCGTGAATACTAAAATATATATCTTGAATTTTCACGAATGCTAGTGAATCTTCGTTCTAAATGAATTCCGTACAATATATATCTGGTAGCCTACAAGGAATGGACAAAAACTTAATAAGCAAAAATTATAAATGATCTTGAAGCACTATTTATATCAAAACAATTTTTGAGGCATTAAACATTTCCAAGATATTCATTGTTAATGGTTTGAATTTTCCAACATTTTATACAACTTTTAATTAGTAAGTCGCTACTCCTTATTTAACTCATGATGACATATAGAATTTCAAAGCCAGCATTTAGCAACCCGCTTTTTTAAGGTTTGATTATCACTTTAGCCTCCTGTATTCCCCTTGTACCTACAAAAAAAAGCGTGAAATCATTTCTGCAAACCTTTATTTCGACTAACAACATGTAGATAGAAAAATAAAATTTTGCAAGAATAACTAGTGGAAGGGAAATAAAAATAAACGACACCGTGTACAGAAAGTCAAGTGAATGTAGTACATTTTAATCAAAATCGTTAGAGCCATTTTGAGGAAATCAAAAATTTCGAAAAATCTTCCGTGGTTTGGATGGACGATTTTCTTGAAAATCTTCGTGTAGCATTTCTACACTGAACTTAAATACCAAACTTGCTATTTGTCCGACATATCGATTGTGAATTATGCTGTTCACAGGCACACCCACATACATACATGCGCGCGCGCGCACACACACACATACACACACACCTATGGACCTTTTATTAAAATTACTTTTTTTGAATTCAGGAGTTTCAAAATATTTCCAGTGAAATCTCGATTTCGAATTGTTCGGTGGAACGCGATAGTTCCTCTACCTACAATACATTGGTAAAGAAAGTAATTTTAGTATATTTGAATGAGGTAACGTGTATAGAAGAATTGCTTTTTATATAAATACTCGTAGAAAACAAATTGAGTTTTATTTATGGAGCTCTATAACTGGTATGGTTCTACATTGGGCGTGGAAGACGGAAATTTTGCTCAGAGACCTCTTTATCAGGCTTGAGGTTCTTTTACATGAGGTAAATCTACGACACGGGACCACCGGCTTTACTTCCCTTCCGAAGGAAGCCCTGCCAAGGATTTTACGCCCGGTTTGAGCCCGCGACCTCGGGAACCACAGGTACCATTAGACCACGGAAGACAAAAAAATACTAGTAGTATGACATATTACGGATATATCTGAATTTGTCTTGAGTAGAAAAAATATTGTGCACATAGATATCGGGATTTCATTAATTATCCCTAAACTATGCTTAATTTTCTACCTCATTTAAGCAGACTATATATACGCATAGAAACATTTTCAATTGGATAAGACACATTTTGCTATATCGTTTCTATAAAGCACGTAGATCCATGCTGGTCATTTTCAAATAGATTAAACAGATACTACACACACGAAATCTTTAAATCCCGCCTTTACACTCCGGTGTTGTGGGTTGCACAGTTCAGTTATGTAAACCATCTCAACGTTTTACTATGGTTTTAATCTCAATTATAAACACAAAAAGGGAAATTATCCGATAATTCGTATGTTATCTATCATACATGCGCATAATCTGGAGAATGGGGACTACCACCTATATCTTCAAATTAAAAAAGAAATGAATATTTTAAATAAAGGCATACAGACCCAAAACTATATTTCAGATTGATTTTAAAACAGTACATTTCAGCTATAATAAGATTGTGGCATTAATTTTAACATAATTTGTTCTGGGCTACCAGTGTCGCAGCGGAGAAAGGGCTGCAGATGCACTGCAAAGTTAGATACAGAGGTTGACAGCAGACATTATTCCTTACCGTTTATTTATATTTCTCACTTCTCAAGAATAAGCAACCTCCTTTATAACTGAGTGGCGCCTACCACCACCGCATTAAGTGAATTCCGGAAAAACTGTAATTTCCAGCAGCTCCAGTGAAGACTGGTGGACAAGAATGACAGAAAGATCGGACAGTTCAGGATTTTGAAAGACGCAGCGCAGTGTGAAATTGACACAATTTTTTACCGGTTCATAGTAGGTAGAGAAGGTAGGTATTGCATTCCACCCAAAAATGCTACACAGAGATTTCACCGGAAATATGTTTAGGCCCCTTGAATCCAAAAAAGTAGTTTTAGAAAAATGTTCGTTTCTAAGAGCCTGTGCGTGAACAACATAACTAAAAAAAAATGGTATTTAAGTTCAGTACCTTCCAAATATGCAACACTAAGATTTTCAAGAAAATCCCCCACCCCAACCTACCCTTTACATGGAATATTTTTCGAATTCTTGTTTTTCTAAAAATTACTAATAATTTTGTTTAAAATAGCATATATTAAAGATATTTACATGACAAATAAGATGTATATCTTCAATTTTCTGGGAATAGTCTGTAAAGTCCACTTCATCTGGAAGGCATTTTGTATCTTCTTGTATAACCGGCAAAAGTTAAGCGATAGGCAAAAACGTACTAAACAAAAAATGTAGATCTCTTAAAAATACACAATTTATTTCAAATAATCTTTTTTGAGGCATCAGCTAATTCCGAGATATCCGTTATTAATGGTTCGAATTACTCAATACTTTTTCGTTCTTTTTAGGTCCCGTCGATTTTCAGCTGCTTCTCGGACTGCGTGAAAAGAGTATGAAATTTGAAGGCCAAGTATAGCGTCCAGTAATAAAGCACTTAAGTATCGCTATTCCCTTTGTATCTATAACGAAATGTGTAACGCAGCTATTTCCGGAAAGTTTTATCTTGATTAACATGAGGTAGATAGGAAAATAAACTTTCGTAAGAATACTTTGTATACCCACTAATAAGCGGGTATACCCACCTCGGTCATCCTTGACGAAGACTCATAATTCTAAGATCTTTCTTCGTTTAAAAACAGTAATAAAACATATCGTAACAAAATTAATAAAAGAATAGTAATTATAATTTTTGGGGTCTGCTAACATTTTTCTAAACTGTTGATATATAACAGATTTTTTTCCCATAAAATGAAGTTCAAAGAAAAATGTACTTCTAGGACTTTCATATTTATTTCAGAAGCATTTTTTATTGCTTTTGTAAAATGTGCCCTTCTTGTACTTGTCAAAATATCTTCGCTTTGGAGCACTTCCATATTTTGTCTTTTTCTTTTTCCCATAGTCATCACTGGAGGGGTCTTTAACCTTCATAATCACTTCTGTACCCATTTTCACAAAATTACAATTCGGTACAGCTCATATCGGAGCCATCAAAGGACACGAAAAGGTAAGAACTGGGGCAAGTAATACTTAATTCTATCAACATTAATTATTCAACATTATAATAACCCAGAAGTTAGTAGGGAAAACCAACATTAAAATCACCTAAAACTTGACTTAAGAAATACGCACACGCAGATTACGGAATAGAAGAGCACATTTGTGGTATGAAATGCCCAAAAAATGTGAGACTGTCCTGAAAAGGTAGAAGGTGATCATCATCTACATTATTACCTTTTTAAAAAACAACTAAAATTATTTTCCCAAAAATAACTAAAAAACTAAATTTAAAGGTATGTTACAATGCCTTTCATTATGTGATCTTCCTCAGTTTACCCCGCCGCGAAGTCATATTGCACATTACACCTGATGCCCACGTATTAGCGATCTAGCGGTAACTGCTGGCAGAGTTTTGCGGTTTATTCTGCTAATCACCTATTTATATTTATTCCTAATTATATTTATCCGAGAACAATCTGCTCATTTTACAAGTTAAAGGAAATAGCTTATGTTTATAAACCACATCGTGATACTAAAACTATAGTTTGAAACTTCTATCTAAATTACTATCTTTAGTAATTACCGGATCGCAGTTTCGTACGCATCTTCAGTGGCAGCTGGTCGACTGAGATCTTAGATTAATTTTAGGGCGGTTAGGTTATGGTGGGGGTATAGGAAGGTAAAGGGTGTTGTGAGTATATTATATCAAATAGTATTAAATTGGAAGTTGAAATGTTTACTCAATTAATGGAATCGGGAAGCAGATTTGTGTGCTTGTAAATTTCGAATTTACAATTCATGTCTGTGTTCATGTTTTTGTAGCTGTGACCTTCTTCAAGCATATACCCTGTAAATGGATTTCTTATCCACTTGATGGATGACTTTTATATGTTCTTTATGTCTTATATTGAACTGTCTTCCTGTCTGACCTACGTAGGCCTTGGAGCAGTCTTGGCATTTGGGTTCTATACTCCTGTTTGGTTATATTTGTCTGCACGTGTTTGTTAATGAAGTGGTTTTAAGTGTGTTGTTTGTTTGAATACTTTTCAATTTTTTGTAAGAAATAGAAATGTCAAATTTGTATTCCACACGTATAATTACTGTTTATTTATAAAGCATCCTTTAACTTATATGATCATATTCAGGGCTTTGACTTGAGAAACAACTCATTGACCATGGGTTCCTTAACGTTGAGCTTTTTAATAATTTCTATCTTGAAACACTTTCACTCCCACATACATACTTGCAGTCTCTGGAGGGTAGGAAGGTTTCTAACTGAAGAAAAATACCCCGTCCCAGCAAGGAATCGAAACGGTACCTCATTGTGTTGAGAAATTTGTTTTCTGTCGTAACTATAAACGGGATATTATGGTAGTAAAATTGTATTAGTCTTGTTATTGGAAGCTTTACGAAAATTCCGAGGTTTTCAAGTATGCACTAGAGATCTTTTTAAACATCCTGTGAAGGCCGGCAGTTGCTTTCTCGCTTAACTCTGTCTGGGTTGTTGAAAAAGGAAAACAATGAGACAAGGTGCCTTATTTAAGCTAACGAGTACTCAGTAATATTAATGCTATTGTTAAAACAGAGTTTATTATTTCATTGCACTTTTGCTGCTGGGTAAAAGAACAAGAAGCGTGTTATTAAGTTAAAGCACTCACAACAAACCCGCTCTTTAAATGAAGCTAATGATGGTCCATTAAAGTTTCCCCATGCTTGTAGAACAGATATTAATTTGAAACTTTTTATGCATTATCGTCGTCATGTGGTACAGTTTTGCAAATGGTCCCATTAATTTTATAAAAAGATAAAGAGTAAAAGTTTATGAGCGTCAGACAGACATGGTAGCTCCCTAACCGCAATAATAATAATAATAATAATAATAATAATAATAATAATAATAATAATAGTTTTTCCAAGTGTGCGACTTTATTCAGTGTCAAAATCAAATAATTTCGAAAACTTAGCGTTCACAGACATACACACATCTAGTATGTAAATATCGAATTTTCTGATGGAATGCAATACTTTATCTACTTGCCATAAGTTAGCGGAAGAGAAAGTATAAAGTTCAACTGATTTGAGAAAACATAATATCTAGCATTTCAGTGTTTTTTTTAGAAGGTTTAGAAGGGTACGTTCTTACAGATGAGACTTTGAGAGTGGGAAAAGCTGTCTAGTTGAAATATTGATTTCCTCCAATCTAAATTGACACTTCAACCACAAAATAATTTAATTCATTAAAATATAAAATTAAAAACCGACTCACAAGTAATGAAAGAAGAAAAATGCACTGAATGCATCTATGCAGTCCATGAAAAGCAGAAATTGACTAAATTCAGAGAAACTGCTTCCTTTTTTGCTCTCTCTCCCTCTCTCTAACCTCCTTTAACCGGGTAGGTCATATCGGACGACGAATGAATGAAATGGGAGAAATGAAGCTCAAATGAGCCTGGGGTCCATAAAGCTTAGACTTACTCGACATTCAACTTTTCATGGTAAGAGAAAAATCGCAGAAGAAAATTCCTCACCATCACGAGATTCGAAATTGGGAGCTCTTCATTGTGGGCAGACAGGTCCACATAAAAGAAACTTCTCGCTATTTTTATTTCCTATATTTAGTCTTATATTATGTACAGAAAGCTTTGTATCCCATCCAAATATTCAGGTTTCACCGAAAATGCACGTTTTGAGATCCACAAAAAGAGCGTTTTTAGAAAAAGTCCAGCCTGCTTACATAGCTCTAAAAGTGAAAAGTCGGATAAATACCAAATTTCATACTTGTGTCACACAGTTTTTAGTATGCCAGGTGAAGATTTTCAAAAATCCCCCCACACCAATTATCCTTTTTGGAAAACAATTAGCTATTTTTCATTTCCCCCAAAAGATGAAGGATTTCGAGTAAAATATATTTGAGATAATGAGAGAAATTAAACGCATTTCTTGAAATTTCTTTCAACAATCTGCGAAGTCTACTTCATATTCAGTAAAGTTTGTATAACTGGGTAATTATAAGCTTACTGCAGCAAAGACAGAGAATGTGTGTCAACTACATTTTTGCTTTCTTTACTATGAACTTACAAATTCGATACCGAGATTTTGCCGAAAAACATGTTTTGAAGCCCTCTGAACACAAAAAACATTTCTACAAAAAGATCCGGATGAGTGTCTGTGAACAGTATAACTCAAAAACGAAAAGTCCGATAACCATCAAAATTTATATTATTCAACATTTTCCAAAGATAGACAAGTACATTTTCAAGAAAATCCCCCCACCTCAAACTACCCTTTACACTGACAAATTTTCATTATTTTTTTATTTTCTCAAAAATGTCTCTAACGGCATTAATTAAAGTATCGTATGTTCAAGGTACTTTCATGAAAATAAAATGTATATCTTGAATTTTCTGGGAACAGACTGAGAAGTCCTCTTCATTCTCAGTTACTTTTGTGTAACTGGTAAACCATAAGAGATACTCAAAATCGTACGTACTACACAAAAAATAAAGATCTCGATAAACCAAACAATTTATGTCAAAAACATGTATGCGTTGTCAACGATTTATGAGATGCTTTGTTGTTGATTTGAATTTTCAAATAGTAGGTCGAAATACCAGCATTGGTATTTAAGTTCAACATTTTCCAAAGATGCGGATGGCGATGGATTTTTTCGGGCGTAAAAATCCTTAGCATGGCCTCCTTCGGAAGGGAAGTAAAGCCGGCGATCTTGTGTCTAGATTATGGTACGTAAAAGAACCTCAAGCCTGATAAAGAAGCCTCTGGGCAAAATTTCCGGTCTTTCACGCCCAATATAGAATGGGACGCTAAGAACCATAATAGTTAAAGAACGTCCATAAAATAAGAAAAATATTTTAAAAAAATCTAATGTGTTACACTCACATGACTTTCTCTACTCTTATACAAACTATTTTTACAAACGCTTGTTCTCCATATGCTACATGTTAATCGAGATATCAAGATGTTAATCTTATTGCTAATGTTCTTGTAGTTGCAAGGGGAATTGGTAGGCTGTAAGCGATAGTCAAATATTTTAAGAGCTGGTTGCTATGTGGAGTATTCCATTCTCTTTGCATTACCAGGACAAAAAAAAATGAATAACGAATTCCCATTTGAGAAAAAGTATAAGTATTGGAAAATTTAAGGGAATAAGAAGCAATATCTTGAAAATGGTTCACTCAACAACAAAAATGTATGTGACATAAATTACGTATTTTAACGCGATCTACATGTTTTGTGTAGTAAAATTTTGTCTATCTCTTATGGTTTACCAGTTATGCAAAAGTCGTTCACAAAGAAGAATACTTTTGGAGACATTCCCAGAAAATTCAAGATATACATTTTATTTGTCATGAAAGTATCTTAAATATATGATATTTTAATCAAAATCGTTACAGCCATTTTTGAGAAAATTAAAATTTTCGAAAAATGTTCCATGCAAAGGGTAATCTGGGGTGGGGGGATTTTCTTGAAAACTTTCGTGCTGCATCTCTGGAAGATACTGAACTAAATACCACGTTTGGTGTTTATCCGACTGTTCGTTTCAGACAGACAGTCACGCAGACACACACTCGGACAATGCACACACCCCTAAAAATGCTTTATATGCATTCAGTGCACCTCAAAACATGTAGTTCCTGTGAAATCTCGGTATCGAATTTTTGGGTGGAATACAATACTTCCCCTACTTACTATACATAGTAGAAAAAGTAAAAAGGATGCGACACACAGATTTTCAAGCAAATCTATCCCTCAAACTACCCTTTACATGGAACATTTTTAGAAATGTTTTATTTTCTCAAAATGGCTCTACGATTTTGATCAATATGAATTATATTCAAGACATTTACTTGATAAATGTCTTGAATTTTCTGGGAAGAGCCTAAGAAGTCCTTTTCATTCTGAAGGATTATGTATAATTTTGTTTAATTGGTAAACAATAAGAGATAGACAAAGACGTGCGGTTTCTGTGGCGTCAGCCATTTCGAGATACTTGTTATTGGTTAGAATTTATCAATACTTCGTCATTTTTTAAGTACTGCCAACGTTCAGCTGTTTCTCGGGTTGTCATACAAAGAGTAGGGAATTTTAAGGCCAGTATATAGTGACCAGTGTCTAAACAGTTGACTATCGCTATTCCCTTTGTATCTATAACAAAATGTGTAATAAAAGTATTTATAGCCATTTATAAATTAGTGCAACGTTTATAGTGATTAGCTCTAAGTGCATAGAAAAATAAGCTTTTGTAAAAATAGTTTGTAGAAGGTTTATAAAATAAACGATAGCGGGTAGAGAAAGTGAAGTAAATGTAAAGAGAAGAGATGAATTTGTTTTTCTCTTGATCATGCAAAGAGAACGGAATTTCAAAGCCATCAATCATCACCCAGCGACCCGCTCTTAAAGGCTGGTCCACAACCAGAACGAGAACGACAAAGTTGAAATACATGTACACTACGTGATCAAAAGTATCCGGACACCTGGCTGAAAATGATGTACAAATTCGTGGCACCCTCCATCGGTAATGCTGGAAGTCAATATGGTGTTGGCCCACCCTTAGCCTTGATAACAGCGTTCACTCTCGCAGGCATACTTTCAATCAGGTGCTGGAAGGTTTCTTGGGGAATGGCAGCCCATTCTTCACGGAGTGCGGAACTGAGGAGAGGTATCGATGTAGGTCGGTGAGGCCTGGCACGAAGTCGGCGTTCCAAAACACGCCAAAGGTGTTCTATAGGATTCAAGTCAGGACTCTGTGCAGGCCAGTCCATTACAGGGATGTTATTGTCGTGTAACCACTCCGCCACCGCCCGTGCAGTATGAACAGGTGCTCGATCGTGTTCAAAGATGCAATCGCCATCCCCGAATTGCTCTTCAACAGTGGGAAGCAAGAAGGTGCTTAAAATATCAATGTAGTCCTCGCTGTGATCGTGCCACGCAAAACAACAAGGGGTGCATGCCCCCTCCAGGAAAAACACGATCACACCATAACACCACCACCTTCGAATTTCACTGTTGACACTATACACGCTGGCAGATGACGTTCACCGGGCATTCGCCATACCCACACCCTGCCATCGGATCGCGACATTGTGTACCGTGATTCGTCACTCCACACAACGTTTTGCCACTGTTCAATCGTGTAATGCTGACGCTCCTTACACCAAGCGAGGCGCCGTTTGGCATTTTCCTGCGTGATGTGTGGCTTATGAGCAGCCGCTCGACAATGGAATCAAAGGATTCTCACCTCACGCCTAACTGCCATAGTACTTGGAGTGGATCCTGATCAGTTTGGAATTCCTGTGTGATGGTCTGGATAGATGTCTGCCTCTTACGCTTTACGACCCTCTTCAAATGTTGGCGGTCTCTGTCAGTCAACAGACGAGGTCGGTGCTGTTCATGTCCCTTCACGTTTCCACTTCACTATCACATGAGAAACAGTGGACCTAGGTATGTTTAGGAGTGTGGAAATCTCGCGTACGGACTTCTGACACAAGTGACACCCAATCACCTGACCACGTTCGAAGTCCGTGAGTTCCACGGAGCGTCCCATTCTGCTGCTTCACGATGTCTAATGACTACTGAGGTCGCGGATAATGAGTACCAGGCAGTAGGTGGCAGCACAATACACCTGAGATGAAAAACGTATGTTTGTGGGGTGTCCGGATACTTTTGATCACATAGTGTATTTTAATGGGAACGTCCATATTGATAGGAAGCTTTCCCGGGCCAGGGAATGGGAAAGTAGACTTGACCAAGTTTTAACTTTCTCGTCCTCATTCCCAAGCACGGCATATTAGATCCAAATCGTAAATATTTGAATCATTGCTGTAAAGATTATTCTAGGGGCCGCGACATGAAACAGCCGCTAGTGCTCTCTCTAGTCGCGTCCTAACCTCAGATGCTCACACTCGCAGATCCTGAGCGTTGTAGTAAAAGGCTCGCTCATCTGTATTTTGTTTGTTAAAATTTAAATTGTGCAACTCAAAACTGGCTAATGGCTCAAAAACAATAGCAACAACTACAAAGATCAGCAAAAACCGTATAAATTAACAAACAACAATAAACAACTTTAATGTAAGCCATTAAATAAAGAAATTAAAGCTTGGTACGACTAGAGGAATCGGAAAAGTATTGGATCTGCAATTAGATGTTTACTCTATCGAATGCTGACGTTGGCTAACCCACATTATGTTGGCTGAATTAAAAGCAGGTGAAAAAAATTTTGGTCAGTTAAAAGCCAATGAAATCCCAATACACAAAATCGACTTTCCACTTTGCGATCGATATGACAATCGATACATTCCCGTTGTCGTTGCCGGGCTATTGTGCACCAAAATCTTGTATGCTGCATTGCTTCCCATTCTCGTTTCCGTTTTGGCTACCATTCTCGGACTGTTGTGAGCCAGCCTTTAAAGAGTTGACTATCGCTTAAGCCTACTTTGTTCTCCTAATCCCCTTGAATCTACAAGGGAATATGCAATAAAACCATTTCTGCAAATGTTTATATGGATTAATATGAAGGAGATGGAAGAATAAGTTTTTGTAATAGTAAGTTTGTTGGAGAATGGGTAGAGAAAATCATGTGAATGTAACGCATCAGAGTTTCGTAGCGTTATCCGTTTTTGAAACATTAAATGCTGCATGTTTACACATTCCCAAGTTTGTCATCTGACGGACATGCTTTAAAGTTCGCGATTCTTGTTTTTTCCTTCAATTGCAAGAGTTGGTT
Source organism: Deroplatys truncata (assembly GCA_030765065.1). Classification (NCBI taxonomy): domain Eukaryota; kingdom Metazoa; phylum Arthropoda; class Insecta; order Mantodea; family Mantidae; genus Deroplatys; species Deroplatys truncata. The sequence goes on along the minus strand of CM060978.1, from coordinate 208,661,795 downwards.
GCCACGGCTTGGAATTGAATGTTGCTTCCGCATGTTATACGTAACTAAACACCAATAGCATAATTGGAACTAAAATCTTCTCGAATAACGTAACATGGATAGAAGAATCACCAATTTACTATGGATATATTGTGAATTAATCACGAGTAAAGAAAATCGTGTGAAAGTTCACATTAGATTTTTAAATTATATCTGTTCCAGTATCGTATAACTACAATTTGACTTGCGAATACTAAGTGGCACTACTGAGATCGTAAGGGCAGTTCTCCTTATTGTAAACTATTTAAAATTGTCTTCCTCCATGGTGTAGTGTTACCATGCTAGCCTCTAGTTCCCGAGATCGCGGGTTCAGACCCGGCGGAGGGCGATGGATTTTTTCAGGCGTAAAAATCCTTAACATGGCTTCCTTCGGAAGGGAACCAAAGCCGGTGGTCCCGTATCGGCATGGGATTTACGGCACATAAAACAACCTCAAGTCTCAACCTCAAGGTCCACAGCATCCTTAAATAAAACTCAATTTATTTATTTTCTATTTAAACATTTAATTATTTTTAAACTAAGAGCAGTATGGCAAATGCGGTTTTACGCTTCAGTTGCTATTTTGCACACTACATCTTTACTGACATATTCGAGACAAAATTTGTTATTGGGAAATTTAACATTACAACAAAATTAAAAAATAAAACTTATAGAACAATATTTAACAAGAATAACGCATTTTAAACAGTATGGAAATGGTGTATTGCGATAAAAGTGTGAAAAGTGCGTCACTGAAAAACAATGAAAAGTTTAAAAATAAGAGGCAAAGTTAAGTATTCTCTACTTCCTAGATTCTCCAATGCACTTAATGCATGTGTAGTGCTTACTATTTGTTCGTCAACAGTGAATAATAGAAATACAGATTACGCTAAATTAAAATTAATTAGTAACAACCATTGAACAGGTGGTTCCAGTAACAAGGTCACCAGCATTAACATTGGTGGCGAACTAGCGATCGATTATCCACGCCTGGTTGTTGACCTTACAAAACAGCAATAACTTGCAGCTCATACTTAGCTGCTGCATGAATCAATTATAAGTAAATATTAACAACTAAAAAGGAAATACATATAAGATTTCCTCTTCCTCTTTAACTGATTATCCTTCTAGTTGTAGGGCTTACACCCACAAAAGACTTACAAGCCAATGCTTGGGTCAGTAGCCTTTCGAACAGCAAGCAAATTCTGGATCATAGCATATTCAGGAATACATGATCATCTCAATGTCTGGTATGGCAGAGAGGGAGGAAATTAAATATGCAAGCGATGAAGGGGAACATTCGCCTAGTGACAGAGGAAACTCGCGAAAAAACCCTGGGTCAGATTGGTCAGCTCCGGGAGTTTAAACCAGGGACCTCCCGAATGTGTGCCACAGACGTTAACGCTCGAGCCATCCCGCTCGTTAAAGACAAGATTTAAATGGTAAAATTCAATTATCAAATATGATTATATTTCCATATGTGTAATAATCAGTATACAAAAATGTTAGATGATTTAATATGGTTCATGCACATTCGTGCAGTAAACTAGACAAAACAAGCAGTTTGGTTAGATTGCCAGCACTTAAAGTAGGAAATTCGAATTTCCACAATGTCAGCATGAACGGGAACTGGACTAAAATACACTATCGTCGAAAATAGTATATTGCGACACAAATGCAATAAGTGCTTCGCTGCAGAACGAGGAAGAAGTTGAAAATGCGAGACGAAATCGAGTACTTGGACTTCCAAGTTTCTACAACGTACTTAACGCATGTGTATTGCATAGGTACTATTTCTTTGGCGATAGTGAATAACAGAAACGCATACGCGAAAATAAAATTAAGCACTATCAGCTGTTCAAAAACAGAATCATGGTCGAACGCTCTAGCCTCTGCGAACTGGTGATCGATTAGTCACGCCTGGTATAGGTCGCGTCACGGATTTTGGCGTGTGAAAATTTTAATGGAAAGCTATGACGCATATGGGACTGCAGCTGGAAGAATGGTGCAAATTGGGACGGGAGTTTTATCAGTGGAAGGAACTGGACAGAAGGAACCACGTGCTACTTACAAGGGAAGTATTTAAACATCAGGGGGCTGGCTGACTGGACTAGCCCTGAAGGTCATACGCCAATATCCCTGACGAGACCTACATAATGTTGACCAAGTCAACAACTGAAGGTGGCATGGCTGCTTGTGCCGAAAGATTATATTTAAATGCTCCATGAATTAAATCATAAGCAAATGTTAACAAATAAAAGGAAGTAAAGACGTAAGGTTTAAATCGTAAAATTCAATTATCAATATGATTATACTGAACGTCTACAACAATGTGTGTGTGTTGTATGTGTGTGGAGGATTAAATAATTTTATTAACGTTTGCGGTAATAAAGTGCAGGAATTTCAACTATCCACGCATGTTAGCATGAGCAGGAAGTGGATAAAAAAAGACACTATCGTCGAAAACAGTATATTATGATACAAGTGTTAAACCCACTTTTAACACGCGTGACATATCTATTTTTTAGACGGTGCACGAATTTGTAAAATAGCAATAAATAATATTATATTGATTCCTGAAACTAAGAGAAATCACCTTTAGAACGAGATCAACTCATGTGCATATCGAGATTCTTGAAACAAGAGTAATGGTGTTAAAAACGAGATCAGCTCTCATGTGTAGCGAGATGTTTCGTTGATTCGCTAGCAGTCATTTCAGTGAAATTGTTTTCAACAAGTTTTACCTTACACCAGGCAATGAAGCGATTAAATGCTATGCCATATTGCTTTCTGTTGTTTTTTTTTTTTGGGGGGGGTAAGTAGTTCTAGTGTTATTCTTTCTGCTGCTTCTTAATTTCACTTGGCTCTTCCATTTCAGTTTCTTCTGAATTCATAACTGCAGCCATTTAATTTTATATAGATTATACTAGAAAAAGAATAACGCTTTAGATCAAAAAAGCACAAGGCTGCCAATATAAAACATAGGTTAGCTCCACAACGAATTACGATAAACTGAAGTATGACGACTAGTACTGTGAACAGACAATGCGACCAACGTGAGAAATTAACCTGTAAAAAAATTATGTTTTACACCCACATGACTTTCTCTACTTTTGTACAAACTATTGTTACAAACGCTTATTCTCCATATGCTTTGTGTTAATCGAGATGTTAATCTTATTGCTAATTTTCTTGTAGATGCAAGGGGAATATGGTAGGATTTAAGCGATAGTAAATCTTTTAACCGCTGGTTACTATGTGGCGCATTCCATTCTCTTTGCATGTCCAGAACATAAAAAAAACGAAAAACGAATTTGAGAAAAAGTATAAGTATTGACAAATTTAAGGGAATAACAAGCAATATCTCGAAAATGGTTCACTCAACAAAAAAATGTATATGACATAAACTGTGTATTTTAACGCGATCTACATATTTTGTGTAGTAAAATTTTGTCTATCTCTTATGGTTTACCAGTTATGTAAATGTCGTTCACAATGAAGTATACTTTTGGAGACATTCCCAGAAAATTCAAGATATACGTTTTATTTATCATGAAAGTATCTTAAATATATGATATTTTAATCAAAATCGTTAAGGCCATTTTTGAGAAAATTAAAATTTTCGAAAAATGTTCCATGTAAATGGTAATCTGGGGTGGGGAACTTTCTTGAAAACCTTCGTGTGGCATCTCTGGAAGATACTGAACCTAAATACCAAGTTTGGTGCTTATCCGACTGTTCGTTTCTGAGTTATGCTGTTCACAGATAAACACACACACAGATAGACACACACACACGGGCACGTTTCCAAAAATGCTTTTTTTGGATTCAGGGGATCTCAAAGCATGTATTTCCGGTGACATCTCGGTATCGAATTTTTGGGTGGAATACAATACTTCCCCTACTTACTATACGTAGTAGAGAAAGTAAAAAGCACAAGGCTGCCAATATAAAGCATAGCTTAACTCCACAACGAATTACGATAAACTGAAGTATGACGACTAGTACTGAGAACAGATAATGCGACCGACGTGAGAAATTAGCCATGTAAAAAACACTTAATGAAAAGCAAAACCTAATTAAAAGAAGTCGAATTATTAAAATGTGCAAATACAACGGGTAATTGCAATGTGAATGAACTTGAAACCAAAGTTGTTCACAATGGAGTGGTATAAAAATTTTATCGCACTAGAACGATATGTTAAACGTTCTACTTTTAGGCCATGCTGTCTAAAAAATACAATTCACAACTGATAGGTAAAGCAATTTTCTTACCCATATGAAAGTCCAACTTCGGTTGTAAGCATTCCCTTTATAATGAAATTCATCACTTTCTTCAGCAGTTGCATAAATATTTCTAAGTTTGCAACCATGTACAGTCCACTAAACCAAATATGATGGTTCTAGTACAGAGAATAGCGAGTTATCACCACGAAACAATTTAACCAAATGCACATGGAAATTAAGCCCAACATTCCTCCATGTAACATCATCTATCATCATTTACGTATCCGCAACCAAACCTCACAATTTTCACGCGTCACGGCGCTGCCTGAAAACCGACGCCCTAGTAAAGTGACAATGAGGGGCGAAATTTATCATGGAAGCCGTGATTCAAATTGCGCCTGACTGAGATGGAAATACACACTTTGTTCTGGCCACAGATAGCGTCCTAATGCTGTTCCCCATTATAATATCTAAATTAGCAATCGTGTTATTCAGGCACGATTCCAGCCATGCTGCCAGACAAACAGCTTCCCGGAATCTAGAAAATGCTCACAATCGGACATACAGAATGAACGAAAAGATGGAGAGCTGCTTTCAAGTTTATAATTCGAACGCTTCTTTAAAGCCTTCAATGCTCATTTCTTTGACGGACATTTACACTAATACACAGAGTGAACCATTTAAGTTGAGACTGTACAATATCTGTAAAGCTAAGCGTTGTAGAAATAAATGTCTTTAATAAAAGTTGTTTGATATTATAGAGGAAAGTAAATGCTATTAGTAGTGTTTTGTTTGGAGGACGCTATGATGGTCATTTTAGGGTCAACTTAATTTTTTTTAAATGGGAACCTACAATTAGGGCCAATTTAAAATGACCAACCCTAAAATGAGTATCACAACGTCCTCCAAATAAAACACAACTAATGGCATTTACTTTCTCCATAGTATCAAACAACTTTTGTTCAAAACATATTTGTCGTCCTCCGTGGTGTAGTGGTTACTATGCTAGGTTCTAGTTCCCGAGATCGCGGGTTCAAACCCGACGGAGGGCGATGGATTTTTTTTCAGGCGTAAAAATCCTTAGCATGGCTTCCTTCGGAAGGCAAGTAAAGCCAGTGGTCCCGTGTCGTAAATTTACGGCACGTAAAAGAACCTCAAGACTGATAAAGAGGTCTCTGAGCAAAATTACTGGTATTTCACGCTCAATATAGAATGGGACGCTAAGGACCATAGTAGTTAAAGAGCGTCCATAAATAAAACACAATTTAATTCAAAACATATTCATTCATATGTGCAGAACATGAATACATTGGTGTTATAAAAGACCATACTTTCAAGAAGGCTTTCATTTTTTGAGATTGCGATGGAGTAAAAAATGGTAGTTGTTACTCCACAAAAAATGTAAGTCAAATACGAAATTCCGCCGATATTTCATTCCAAGCAATATAGTGTATAGACGGTCACGATTTAGCAACTAAGAGACAGCAAAACAAAAGATCATCGATAACTCATGCGATATCAATGCAAAATATTTAAACAACCCTCATGTAAGAAAGTTTTATTTGCTTTGTACATATATTGTAATCAAGTTCATTATCAGAACATACTAAATAATTGTATAAATAGATAAAATTTCTAGCATTAGAAATCAGTAACCGTTATTACGAATAGTCGGGGCAGTATAAGGATAAAAGAGAGGACTCACCATAAAAATCCTTTAGATCATTTGAGGCAGTATTTTATATCACAACACTGTGAATACCAGAGTGATTGTAGTGTAAATTAACATTATTGTATGACAATGATTTTAGATGTTTGTTAACTATAAGCATTATTAGGAAATAAGTTTACACGGCCTCACTGAAACTGACAATAGGAGTGGGTAACAATGAAGCGAGGGGGTGAGTTGTTTATCACTTATAAGAGACAAACAAATGACGTCAGAGTAGCGTGCCTTTCTTTAGAAATGGAGGGAATATCTTCCCTAGAGCATATGTGTTTATAATATTGATTGGCTTATAAAACAGACGCTAATGTTGGCGCGATTTAGTAACCAATAGTAGCTCTATTATAATGTTTAGGCATATCGGGGTGAGGGAGTATAAATTCTTGAGCCATTGGCAAGTAACGCGCAGTTCTACAGAATCATTCACAAGGTAAACGTCGTGCAGTTCTAAGAAATCTCTCTCGCGAGTTACACGTCAGGCAGTTCTAAGGAAGCATTCATGAGGTACACATTACGCAATTCTACAGAATCTTTTGCGTCGTAAAGTTAGTTACAAAAATGTGAAATACGCGAATTAATAGTGCGCGGCAAATAAGTGATTGTAGTTACATTCGAAAATATAACAGTTTCAGTCAGGCGTGTATCAAGATTAAATATGTGAAATTAATTAAGCTGACGGCAATAAAAGTGTAAAAACAAATTCTTTTATCAGTGTTACCTTTTAGAAACTCCTTTCCGTTTACACGCCCTGTTCAAGAGATATTTGCTCGACTCAGTAATAATAGCTACCCGGAGGACAAAGAACCCAAAATTCAAAATAGTAAAACAATAACAGGCGCTCAGAAAAAAAGATAACACGAGAGGTTACTGCGACACATTGTATACCTAATAATTTCACAAAGAAGGCGGGTACATGAAATATACAATTCGTCATTCAAGTTTAAAAAGCCAGCCATGCAACGTCGGGTAAGCGAGCTAGTCGCTTAACATAATGCGCATGATTTGGAAAATTTATACCCTCAGCTTCAGGATGAACCAAAACAATAATTGTTCTTGAAAAGAAAGCCATACTTATTATTTCTTTTCAGTTTAGTAGCGTGGATGAATTATTGTACTCCATCCAAAAATTCGATATCAAGACCACCGGAAATACACGTTCTGAGGTCCCCTGAATGCAAGTCAGAAAAATTTCCGCACATGAGTTCCTTTATAAGAAAACCGAGTTGAAATAAAAACACTGAATGCTGTCACTAAAGCAATATGCTTAATTTGAAATCACATCTATAACAAATGAATTATGTTGAATAACGTACTAAATAAAAAGGTAGTTTTTATATGAAAAGTGCATAAAATATATTAGCTGTCTTACCCGGCATTGCACGGATATCTTCTGTAAATAATAGCTTTAAAATAAAGATGTGTGATTTTTGTCACAATGTTCATTTGTAAAGCGCAACTGTCCTAAGTTTTGTCCATATTGTGCACATTTGTACACAGGAGTTAAAAATATGAGTAGGGGTAATCTTTTAAGTTATAAGATATCCTATCATTTTCGCTAAGCCCTATACCTCAAGTGTACATATCTGCATCCTAGTTGGCTAAGCATGATTGAAAATAAAAGATAAGGGTTGTTCTTAAAAATTCCAACACACTATATAATTGAAAATAAGGGCTGTGTAGTTTATGGAAGTTGTAAGGTAGCCCAGTTAAACGCGATGGCTCCGCGTAACTTGCGAGGCTCACATTCGGGAGATCCTGGGTTCGATTCCTGCGACGACCACGCTGGCCATGGTAAGACCATGGCTCTGGTTAGCAAGGCGAATGCTGGGATGATTTCTCCTCTACCACGAATTTCCATACCCTCATTTCCTATAATTTCGCTTCCCCTTTCAGTGTGTAGTGCCTGTACAGTGTCGGTCGGTGAAAGCTCTTCTCGGCCTCGCCGGACGGCAGCCTTCTCTCAGGTGGGTCGAGTTCTCCCCGGTTCCACTAGTTGGAAGCCTTTTCTGAGTGTGACCGGGTTATCAAACTTGGAATCATTTGGGTCCTATTAACGTCTATCTCGGGCGGCCTATAGGCCCCTGCGGTTCCTTCACCTCATCCGCTCTTCCTGGGGTGGTAAATACAAAAGATCGGTGTTAGGTCGAGGTGCGAAGTGTCCCTTCCATTCCCTGATTTTTATACAATATGATGAATATACGGTAGTATTTTCTGAGTTGTAAGACCGCCTTTAACTTTCGTTGGGTCCCAAAGAATGTGTATTAAATGTTGTTAAGATACACCAAATAATGCTAATATGCATGTTAGAGGATAAAATAGGGATTCAAATAAGGGTAACGGAAGTTTTTGAAAGTGTAGAATAGGTTAACACTTTTTCCAGATCCTAAAACCCCATTGTACCAAGTTTTGTCATAATCATACCACAAATACGGCTTTATAACAACAAAATTCGGCGAAATCGGAGGAAAATTTGGCGATACTCGTATGAACACGATATGCAACTTTCTCCCCTTCAATAACTCAATTTTAAAAGATTTTAATCCTCCCCATCGAGCCCTTTGGACTGGATGTCAAAAAATCTGCCTTGTTGCAACTAAAATGCAAAAATATCCCCTTATTATCACATCTAACGAAACGGGATTGAAATTGGGTTACATGAATGCGAAAATCCACCAATACATTCCAGTTTAATTATTTTGGAAATATTCTATAGCTTACGTCCGCCAAAGAACTGTAATTTTCTGTGATGAAAGAATTATCTAAGTCGGTTAAGCGATGTCCCGAAATCCCTGTAATGGCTATAAAATTCCTCTCTTTGCATGACCACAAGATAAGAACAAGAAGAGAAAATAAAAAAAAATAGTGACTTAGCACTAGAGAAAATGATTAAGTCCTATTTGAAAAGTCAGGCCAAAAACACAGAATATCTCGAAAATGTTTAATTTCACAAAAAAATATTTGATGTAATTTTTTTGTTTTAAACCAGATCAACACTTATGGTTAAATAAGCTTTTTGTTTATCTCTAATGGGTTACGAGTTAAATAAAATCATGAAAAATTAATTCAGAATGAAGAGATCTTCACATGGTATCAGCAACAAAAAAGCCAAGATATGCATTCTTTTAGTCATGCAAATATCTTAAACATATGGCAATTTAATCAAATCGTTTGAGTCATTATTGAGAAAATCAAACATAAACCATTTTTTTATGTAAAGGATAATTAGGGGTGAGAATTTTCTTGAAAATCTTCATGTCGCATCCTTAGAAGGCACTGAACTCGAATACTAAGATTGATACTTGAGCGACATTTAATTTCTGAGCTATTCTGCTCTCCCTCACCACTCTTATATTCTCCCTCTATCTGTCTCTCTGGCCCATAACTGGTAACATGAGCTATTACTAGTAATACAGAGGATAGCTACGGAAAAGCAAGATTTTAATATCATAAGTAACATTTTCTGTGGAATTTTGAAGTGTGCTGAGTAAATACTTTAAGGAGAGAATATTGCATAGAACAGTTTAGTGTGGAAATCTGGACGTTTAGGTGAAGTGAGGAAAGTATTAGAAATGCGAATATGTAGAAGAATGGACAGAGAAATAAGCAACGTAACTGTTTCAGAAAGAATGGGCGATGAAAGAACACTGCTGCACCTGATCAAGAAAACTTCCTACATTATTGTAATGAGGAAGAATAGAAGCTTGCTGTGAAGGACTGATCTTGGACTAAAAATAATTGATTAATTGTTAATCAATGTTAATCAGTAAAAGTGCATTGTATGAGTAATTTATAGTTTGCTTCGTATTCTTCAAAAATATTCAAGGTTATTAAAACCAAGAAGCAGATTTCAAATTATTATATCAAGGCAACTGTGAAAGACGAAAATCATTCTACAATGGATACAGGAAAGGGTGTTGAGGTTGTAGGCTTTATCCAGAACACAATTTTTACACGCAAACATCGAAGCAGTAATCTATATCTTGTCGCAAATAAATCAATTGTTCCCTACTATCAAACTTTTTAATGCCGCAGCCTTTTTACTTTCTCTACTACGTACAGTAAGTAGGGGAAGTATTGTATTCCACCCAAAATTTCGATACCGAGATTTCACCGGAAATATATGTTTTGAGACCCCCTGAATCCAAAAAAAGCATTTTTGGAAACATGTCCGAGTGTGTGTCTGTGTATGTGAACAGCATAACTCAGAAACGAATACTCGGATAAACACCAAACTTGGTATTTAGGTTCAGTATCTTCCAGAGATGCGACACAAAAGTTTTCAAGAAAATCACCCCACCCCAGATTATCCTTTACATGAAACATTTTTCGAAAATTTTAATTTTCTCAAAAATGGCTCTAACGATTTTAATTAAAATATCATATGTTTAAGATATTTTCATGACAAATGAAATGCATATCTCGAATTTTCTGGTAATGTCTCCAAAAGAATTCTTCAATGTGAACGACTTTTGCATAACTGGTAAACCATAAGAGATGGACAAAATTTTACTGCACAAAAAATGTAGATCGCGTTAAAATACACAATTTATGTCATATACATTTTTTATTGAGTGAACCATTTCCGAGATATTGCTTGTTATTCCCTTAAATTTTCCAATACTTATACTTTTTCTCAAATGGGAATTCATTATTCATTTTTTTTTATTTCCTGGACATGCAAAGAGAATGGAATGCGCCACATAGCAACCAGCTCTTAAAAGATTTGACTATCGCTTAAAGCCTACCATACTCACCTTGCACCTACATGAAAATTAGCAATAAGATTAACATCTCGATTAACATGAAGCATATGGAGAATAAGCATTTGTAAAAATAGTTTGTACAAGAGTAGAGAAAGTCATGTGAGTGTAACACATCAGATTTTTTACTAAAGATGAGTTGTTACAATGTTTTCGCAGCAAACTTATGAACACAAAATCACTTTTCCTCACGGTTTTTCTACAAAATAATCAACGGCCTTATGCCACGGATGGGAAGTTCTAAGTTTGCTTTTAAAAACGGTGAACTTCTTTCCATCGATGTTTCGAATGTGTTTCTGACGTTCACGTTTTGTTTGAAATATAAATAGTAAAATGTTCTTTCTTTTAGGATAACCTGCATGTAAAAATGTTTTATGTACTATTATTTTACATCTTGCTACATCATTTTATACAAAATGTATGCTAGTTCAGAAAACGCTAAATAGCAGTTATATATCTAACAATAATGTAAGACATGGTACCTTGGCAACATAACCTGGGTGCGAATCTGATAACCTTTACTCTGTCAAATTTCCACGCAGGAAAATGCCTTAAATGCACACTAAACTTGGACTTCTCCTATACAAAGTCTGATTTCAAAAGGTACGAGATGGATAAACCAAACAAACACAAGTAAGTTACTTTGGCCTTGGGTTTAAAACAAGACATGACATTGGCACTCCAAAAGAATGCTATGGCTTCCTTTATTTGGTACATACTGCAAGTGTTGCATGTTTATTTCCAGCTAAACTTGCCAATTTACTCACTTAAATGGTCAATTACTTCGCTAATGTGCAACTTGATGTCCAGGCAAGTGAGATTAATCACGGGCTGCGAACCTTTGAACTCTAGTTGCAACGCTTTGTTCAGGACATGTAGTTAGATAACACCTTTGCAGGTCACATCTCTAGTATTGCCCACTGTATCAGTTCTATAGACTTAGTCATGGAGAATTTGTTACGCATTGTTTTAAAATTTAAATCTCTGAAAAATTGTATGCCAATTGGAAGGAAAGAGAAATCTGATTGCATTACGGCCTGCACCGCTAACGTCGTCTGTGTCTCCAAAATTCTGAATCTCCAGGTGTTTATCAACACAGGAATTATTGAAATTGTGCTTTAATCTAGTCACTCTAAACATTTAGTCAATTTTAACTAACTCTTCTGTTTTTCTGTTAATTGCAAACATTATCAACATCATCACATCATTCTCATTTAAGATTCAGGTACGAAAGTTGTTTTGTGTTCACTAAACGAGCTACATACATCTAACGTGGTATTCCAACATTAATACAGCCTCTCGATTTTTAACTTAATGTTTGTTTTGATAATCAAATTTCCCTCATATTTTCCAAGTGGTATTTCCGGTTATTTCTACAATCTTATATTTTATCTATAACTTAACGAATATTTCCACTTATATTATTGTCATTATATGTTAATGGCAGATTATATTTATTTATAATATATTTTATATCTATAAACTTCATTTCGGGACAATGAATATTGCCATCTCTCTTTTACAACACCCAAGTTTCTGAACAATAAAGTAAAACTGGAATTATGATGTCTTTATTGCATTACTTCCGAATAGTGAAATCTACGCTCCTGTTTTAACATTAAGGATACCGTTTTGTGAAAAAAAGGCCAAAAGTTGCCAAAATTATAAATATATATTTTAGTGTTATTACAAATTATAAACCCCCTACTTTGGTTCTATGTAGCTTTTATAGCTGTGCGACATTTTAAACCACGACACATATCGATTTAAATATTAGCCTGCAAGCCTAGCTTCCTATGAAATATACGAGTAGTAAACAAATGTTTTGCCAACATTAAAATAAAGAAATCCTTCAAGAGAGGCCTCAAGAATCTTTAAGACTTAATTACTCGTAGCTGCAGAGGAGCAGAAAAAGACGAAGGGCCGCTATATGCACTAAATTCTTTTAAAAAAGCATAAAGTCAGAAAAAATGTATTTTAGCGTTTTAATTTTTAAACGCTCTTTTCTTGGGTTTCCATTTGTCGGCACATTCTTATTTTCAAATTATTGTTCCACGCTACGTACTTTTAGATATAAATCAATGAAATTGTTGTATGCTTCCTTATAAATAACAGGATGAAAAATGATGAAATGAATGTTATTTAACTTGCTTAGTTATGATATTATTACACAATAATACTCATATTCCAAAATTTAAGTCTCATAATATTTTTTGTCTCCCAAACTAGTAGAATTAAAGCTTCATCTCTACAACTTATTAATAAACTATAGAAGAATTCAATTACAAAACTTTTTAATTTTTTCAAAAAAGAATTGCATCGTCTGGAGCAATTTTTGAAAACGTAAAAAATAATAAAAAGTACAATATACCGGAAACTAGTTTTAAAATTAGTGTATACATTTGATACCCACATTATATAACCAAATGAATCGAAATGAAATTGTGGATTCTAAAACTTTCACAGATTTTTATCCTTAAGACTCTTTTTACGACTTTTATACAAGCAGCAAGAAAATGCGATCATAAATAGGGCTTAAATAAAACCTTATAGACGATATATGTTCATTTACTACCCATACTGCTTTGAATAAACGCTTTAACACACAAATTTCCCCTTTTAAAAACAGAAAAACCTACTCACTTTTTCGTTGTGGCTCATCAATGATTCTACCAACAACGTTCTCAGGGGGAAGGCGGATGTACATATGAGCAAATCTGCGTCTTTATCCCATTCGCTTTCACTATGCCATTGTGCAGATATAGCTATATTCTCATGTACCGCTGAAACCCTTTTGAGCTGTTTTATTTTATTTTTTTCTTTAGAAAAACAGGATATAGACATCATAAAAAACGAGATAAAACACAAAATACGGCTGGGAATAAGTTTAATTTTTTTTCATTTGCTTTTTCCTTACTCTTAATGTTTCGGGAATAAAAGTTCATATATATAAAAAGACCTCAAGGGGAAACTAAATGGCAACAATCGTCAAAAAATTAAGTTTTCAGTATTTTGTTCATTCTTATTTACCGGAACTTCCTCTTTAATTTGATTTCCTTTTTAACACTGTAGACTTAATACTTACATTTTACATATATTTTTAAAAATGGTACTGCATCTGCCATTTCTGCAACACTTCTCATAAAAAAAACTTGAACTCCTACACACTTTGAAATATAGAGGTAAACTTTGGTCCATTTTTAGTGGAAATCTTTCTCTATAAATTGGCACTACTGTGGCAGCTTCTGCGTGCTTAAGGGGAGACGTAGGTCAGAGTTGGTCAAAAAATCAAAAAAAAAAGTTATTGTCTCATTTGATAGTACTATGCTACTAGAATAACCAAAAAAATTTTAGGCCAAAATTCCAACTACTAATGCCCTTTAAAAATTAAATTCCCAACGGGTACGCCCCTTTTCTGTAGTGTTCAACGCTAATATTTTCTACGTTTCTTACATGCATAAAACCAAACAGAAAAATCTTTATTTTTCTTACAGGAATTTCTGCTGAATCACCGTAGTATATAGAAGGCTCTGCCAGCCAGCTGTGTGCATACGGTTTGTGTTGTATTTTTAATTCAAAATAGTGGAGTAAACGTTAAACTGAGTTTGTGGTTGAGGGGTGTGCTATTAGAAGATTGTAAACCACCGCCTAACTAAAAAGGAAATAAATAATTTGCAACTTTATTATGTTTTTAGCGCGTTCATTGAACATTCTGCAGTTAATGACCAAACAATGCTGCAAGTATCATGTGTTCAGATGGCCGAGCGGTTTATGGGATTGTGAAATGGTGTGGTTACGTTGCATAGTCAGAGCTTCGCGCCCCAAAGTAACGATTTTTTTTTTCTTATTCTTAACAGGGTAGGAGATAAAAAAGAAAACAGGAAGATCAGGAGGAAGATACTGATTATGTTATGGGGAGGTTTAATACCTCTAAGGACAATTAGGTACTATAACACAATGTTTTATCTTTACTCTTCTTTTTCCGAAACTTTCATTTTTCAGTGTTTATGTACCTTTTTCTCAGACACCACTGGAGAAAATGCACGAAATTTTGCACACTTATTCATCATAATAAGATAAACATTTGCTTGCAACAGAATTCGAATATTGGCTTTATTCTATTATTTCCTTATAAAATGAGCTGTTTTTCAATGCCTAGATTTTTTTCAATAATGATTTTTTTAAAAAAAATTAATGGGGAGAAATAAAAATAAATGGCTGCAAGAATAGTTGTATTGGTCTATTTAAAAGTAATAGATACAATTTCAGAGTGTTGCATTGAACAGTTTCCATAAAAAAAAGTACAAAAGTTAAGCGATGTCATGAAAAACATAAAAATTTCTAAGTGGCTTACCCAAAAAAAATAAAAAACTTTAAAAAATTACTGAGACACCAACAGATTATACTTACTAAGTGTGCAAATTTTCATAACTCTAGCTGCGATAGTTTAGGAGATACAAATAATTACCTATGCCTCTGCTTTCTGATCCTTTCTCCCCTTAAGCCACGTGGTTTCCTTCTTTGCAAATATATATACGAGTTTGTTTTCTCTGTTTTTGCTTCGAACAGTTTTTTCTATGAATTTTCTGGTATAAATGATCCATTCTCTCAAAAACTATCGCAGACAGCTAAATCACATTTTGGGATGATAAAAACAATCCCTAAGTACTATTGTTTATCTTCTTTACTATTATTAACAAAGTTGGTCATTTATTTTAAAAAGTCTGATGTGTTACACTCACATGACTTCCTCTACTCTTGTACAAACTATTTTTACAAACTCTTATTCTCCATCTATATCATACTAATCAAGATAAACATTTGCAGAAACGATCTTTTGACATGCAAAGAGAATTACATTTTACACATAGCGACCAGTTCTAAAAGTATTTGACTATCGCTTAAGGCGTACTATGTTCCCCTTGTTTTGTATTTGCAAGGGCAATATAGAAATACAGTAGCCTTTAAGCATAGACATATCTCTTAATAGCTGGTTGCTAGGTGCAGCACCATTCTCTTTGCCACAGATTAATACTCTTTGCACTCTCAAATTCCCATTTGAGAAAATAAGTACTCGAAAATTTAAGGGAATAACAAGCAATATCTCGAAAATGGTTCACTCAACAACAAAAATGTATATGACCTAAATTGTGTATTTTAACGCGATCTACATGTTTTGTGTAGTAAAATTTTGTCTATCTCTTATGGTTTACCAGTTATGCAAAAGTCGTTCACAATGAAGAGTACTTTTGGAAACATTCCCAGAAAATTCAAGATATACATTTTATTTGTCATGAAAACATCTTAAACATATGATTTTTTAATCAAAATCGTTAGAACCATTATTGAGAAAATCAAAATTTTCGAAAAATGTTCCATGTAAAGGGTAATCTGGGGTGGAGGGATTTTCTTGAAAACCTTCGTGTCGCATCTCTGGAAGATACTGAACCTAAATACCAAGTTTGGTGTTTATCCGACTGTTCGTTTCTGAGTTATGATGTTCACAGACACACACACAAACACACACACGGACATGTTTCCAAAAATGTTGTTTTTTTTTGGATTCGGGGGGTCTCTAAACATATATTTCCGGTGAAATCTCGGTATCGAATTTTTGGGTGGAATACAATACTTCCCGTACTTGCTATACGTAGTAGAGAAAGTAATAATTGCTGATAACCTTTAATCAAAAGATGGTATAATTGAGAACGCTTTACAATCTTCCTTAATAAACAAACTTATGGAATAAAAGTAAGTCAGTGAACTTAGAAGGCATTCATCCATATCTTGTAAAACTTCCAATCTGATATCTTAAATAGTTTCTGAGATAATGCGTCATGAATTTAGCAGATTTTACATTGGTGGAATAGGGCTTTTAATCTCCCACTAATTGCCACACTCAGTGTATTAACGAAATAACCCCGTCTTAGAAGTTGATAAAATTTGGGCTATGTTGCATCTGATATGCACAAACCTGCTAAACTCGCAACAAATCATGCAATCCATGAGGAGAAATAGGAACATTATTTCGGTCAGGGTTGTTTTCATTTAATAGATTCATCAATAATACTCGTTTTTGTGGACTGGAACAACACTGCGCTCAGTGCCTCAATTATATCACTGCAACAGTAAAGCTTCACACACAATGATTTGATGCAGAACGTATAAACGAATACACACTACGTTGTGTTTAGCCTTCTTTTGAAGGCGTACAAAATTTACTGTTCAAATTCTGATGAATGTCACATTTTTACTTTCTCTACTACATACTGTGATGCAGCGGTTATGGTCAAGGTTATCGGACGACGGGCGCCGGACAGCCGGAGATAAACAAAGATAAATAGCGCTCTCGCCCATGGATACAGCGGAAGCGCTATTATCAGATAGCCAGAATCTTCCGGAAGTTTGCTTCCCCCGGCCTAAAAAACATGCGTTCAGAACATTCTAGAATGTTCGATAGAAGCATCAACGGGCTACATAAGCCAGCGGGTTAGCCAGTTATTAATTTGGTCAGTGAGTTAGTGAGCGGGTTAGAGAGTGCATTTCTGATGCGACAAAAAGTGTTTTTCTAGCGAGTTCATGACAAATGCTGCGACGTGCACTTAGTGCCGCTTCAGCGAGATATTGTAGAAGTTCCTGTGTTCGATTCCCCAGAGAGTGAACCCTCAAAGAGGAGACTACGTAGTGCGTATTTCATTACGCTAATACGTCGCGAAGAGAAGCCAAATGACAGGGGAAATTGAACTAGTTCACATTAGGGAAGTGACAGTGTGAATTAAGTGAAGTCAGGGTGAAAACTGAAACTACATCAAGTTATTAAGTGAAAACTTAGCCGCAACAGTTAAAGTCTGGACAATGTCACAATACTTACAATAAGTAGAGGAAGTAGAGTATTCCACCCAAAAATTCGATGTCGAGATTTCACCGGAAATACGTGTTTGAGCCCCCTGAACCCCAAAAAAAAGCATTTTTAGAGAAAGGTTTGTGTGTGTGAACAGCATCTTAATAATGAAAATTACGAATAAATACCAAAGTTCAGTATCTAATATACCAAACGAAGATTTTCAAGAAAATCTCCCCACCTCAAACTACCCTTTACATAGAAAATTTTTATTTCCTCAAAAACCGCTCCTACGATTTTAATTAAAATACCAGTCATTTAATTGAAAGCTTGTATGAAATGTTGGATGAGGTGAATTACGTAATACACGTGATATACCTTGGCCTATGGGTAGTTGGTGCATTATAATTTTCGAATGGGACTGTTTTGTTTAATATCTACAAGAACGCTAATATGTCAAAACCTAAGGTGGGTGTTTACACCTTTTAAGCACCCAGAAGGGCTTTACATATTATCGCTGATATTATAAATAATACATATGTATACAATACCAGTTATTATTAAAAGTCGTTTTCCATCTACATTAGTGCATACTTTCCTTAACATGTAACACACATGCTCTAAATTCCCTGTACCAACACACAAAATAGTTGTTTCGTATTTTGTTTTGCTAGCATCATTTGCCTGCACGCACATAGGTACATACATACTCGTATATCCCAGGTTGCACGCCACACACCAGTGTACAATAAAAACCGGTATCACGTCACCACAATCTCGCTACGTAAAGCTTTGCACAGCGCTTGCTGATAACAGATATCCCATTAATGTATTCCCCGGCTACCGCCTATCGACCAGCTATATTTACGGATCAGCCAACTGGAATAAAATGAAAGCAGAACAAGATGCTATCTCATTTCTTTTGGCAACATTGCTAAGAAAACAAAAGAGCTCCCATCTGCTGCTCCTGCCTTTTCACTTGGGACAATCCCAGTCTACGCACATACTTATTTACTTGGAAGCTATTCTGGTATTAATTGGTGGCTACATTATTTAAAGCTACTCTAAATTTGAAATGTATTCACATGCTCTTGACAGTCCGTCAAAGCACATTATAGCGTATCATATGGCATAAAGCCGGAAATATTTGTATCTAAGGTTATTAAAAACTGATGTGTGATTTATGTACAGTTCTTTACCGAAAATAATTATTAATTTCATTTAATTATCGCATAAAAACAAAAGTGAGATTAACCAGATTAACACTATCAAATTTGTATGTGCCACCAATACATATGAAGTGAATTAGCTGATTAAATAACCTATAAGAAGTAGTCTCCCCAAATTAGGAATATCCACAAATACCTGTGTTTATCTCTAACATCTTACCTTAAAACATCAAGACCAAAGCTGTTACAAGACAGTCATTGTTAATAAAACGTGCACAATTGAAAAATGAGGAAAAAGACCACAAAATATGGTGTTTCCCTCGTGCTTAAATACTAGATTCGCCTAAATGGTGTGTATGTGCTCGCGTTTAAACTGCTAAGAGAACTCATCGAAAGGAACAAGCAATATTTAATAACTTTTCGTTAATCTTCAAGCATTTATCTAAAAATAGGAAATTTCGAAAGCAATATTTGACAACGCTGCATCACTGAACCTACGCGCTGAGCGCGCAATGTGTTGTGGTAGATCACAAAGTAAACAACAGGTGAACGCTGGCAGCACAACTCGGTAAAGCGATCATGTGCATCAGTTAACGTCGTTTCGTCTCTTACACAAAACACTTACTAAGCGAAAAAAACCACCAAGTGTATAGGAGTATGCATGCAATAATGACAATGTTTACTACCACCGCACTTGCGAAAAAGAGGATAATAAGCATTTTCGGTATTATACATACTTTCCGATATACGTACTTAGTTGATTTGTTGAGCAGTACACTCGGCAACTCTCGATGGTGAAAGAGAAACTGTGTGTATGCAATATTTGTATGGTACCTTACACTGATGAATAAACTAACAATGCTATGTATAGCTATTGCGGTGATTAACAGCCATCGGATTTGTTTGCACTAAAAATATATAAAATATGCATGCATTTTGAGCCATATACCTATAATACTTTTCCTGCTGACCCAAGTATTAAACATCTAACTTCAGCTTTTGCATTGCCGGCCAAGGCAATAGTTCAGGTTTCGCCTGGCCGAAGGACGATACCACCAGTCACACAGTAGCTGCATTACCGGCCAGCGCAACGCTCCACTTGTGGTCACCAGATGGCAGTTTAAGGAGATATATTAGTAAAGTTCTAACTTTAATATATTGGTAGCGCTGCGGGTGGAGGACTGACGTCAGCTCACGTGATTGTCTTATGGAGTTCGACCCCGGGCGGTTTGTGAGCACGGGAAGACGATCAAGTCGTCTTTCGTCGAGCGACGAGGAAGGAATTCTTTAATTCGAGCACTAGAGAAGTGGTTTCGCCCACATGTAATTTGGGCTAAATCAAAATTCTACACATTAATTTTTAGCAGTAAGTAAAGTGTCTACATTTGAACTATTCTGTATATGTGGTGCAATTCAGGATATACCGGATAGAGCGAGCTTTCATTATACTAAAAAACAGTTGTAAATTGAACTTTACGTGTTTAAACAGTGCAGGAGAAACAAAGACATACTCTTGACATAAAATGTAGTGAATCAAGTATATCATTGGTAAAGTTTATCTCGTTTTGATAAAGTTAAAGAGAATATACATATATTTATATAGCTATAAGATATTTACAGTTCATTTGTTTGAGGTTGGTGGTTTTTGAAACGCATATTTAACTCTTTTCCTTATTAACATGAAATTACGTTTTCACAACCTCTGAGGGTACTTCTTTTGTTGAAGTGCTTAAAGTTAAATGGGCCCAGTATTTACTTAAATTGTGATCTTGAATAACTGGTAGTTGCTGTTATTTAACTACAGTGGAATTCAATTTTGTTAACAGTAGCAGGATTATAAAGCTACCCTCAAGGTTACAATTTATGCTCTATAATTCCGGAAATATGCACAAAAATTGCTAACCTTAAGCTTACACTTTTTGGTACTTGCAATGTACATTCTTCCTTAAGACATCATTCGGGTCGTTATAATTTGATTTGCAGTATACATTGAACATTTTCTCCCAACGCTCAGATATAACTTTATGACATTTATCAGTTAGCACAATTTGTCTTTTTCACGTCTACAGATGTCATTGGCCAAAATTTGAAAGCACTCACTAACTCTGGGGAAAAAACTTCAGGAAGCACTACGTGTATTTATCCACAGAACACAAAAAGTTTTAATTCGCGATTTCTCTCTAAAACACCGCACATTTTGCCGCTTAATTTTCCTGCTTACTTTAAAGATGCACTCTCAGTTTACTCTGAACCTAATTGAGAAATGATAGGTGTGCCTCCATAGTAAGGACTTTTTATTTTATCACTAACATGAGTTTAAATATTAATTTTAAAATATAAAAACACATGTATTATATGCTCAATGCACGGAAAAATGTTCAAATATGCAGCAACATCGTAAATATTGTATGTGCAGTATAAAACTTTACATACAAGCACAGAAGAACATGAAACATGTTGAAAAACTTAATTCCATACCACAAGTAAAAACAAACTAAATATGTAGAGGAAAGTTCCCTAATTTGAACCGCCTCTTAAATTTAACCGCTCCGATGTTTTCCAAACTGTTCGACAGATGGCACCATAATCCTAGCAGAAGCGTAGCGTGTACAGCTATGAATGCTTGGAGTTGTTGACTTTGCATTCTGAGCTGTGGTTTCAATTGTATGAAGTGTTGTGTGTTTGTGGTGCTTCAGAAGTAGTATATGACTCGTCTAGCTAAGCTTATATGACCAATTAGATCAGTTTGAGATGATCTATATATATTACATGTTATGAAGTGTTTATTTAGCAACAATATTCATGCACACGTTTTTTCAAGCAGCGTCTCTCCTAGTCACATAGATGCTAAAGCTTCCAAAATGGCGTGGCTCGTAAATTGAGCCACTGTTTGAACCCTATATTGAACTGGTCCAATTTAGGAAACCTATTGATGTTCTAGGATTGCTCAACTGCGAATAGCGTATCGTGTGAATAAATATCCACATAATATGCTAAGTTAAAAAAATGTTAAAAAACAGTGGATGACATGAACATGTTAATTGTGACTTGTCTGAAATGATGGACATGATCCAGTGTATGAGTTGTAGCATATGGCTTCACCAAAAGTGTACAAAATTTAGTGCCAAGAAGAAAGTGTTTTATTGTGAAGACTGTATATAATTGGACTCATTTGTATGAGAGTAAAAATTAGTAAAAGCTCTATATTTGCAAATAATACCTATTCCAGAACAAAGTGATTGTCATTATATAAAAATTGAAAATGTTTAAGGAAATTGCTATTCTTATTACAATTTTGGACCCTACTTTTGTTGCTGATAGCATATTTGTTTTGAATGTACAATAATATGTGTGTATTTTGTATTAATAAAAATATTTTAAACTTAAAAGTATGTGGTTCATTTTAAGACACGGGTGCTTCAATATAAGGACCACGTTCCTAATTTGAACCAATTTACACCATCTCACTTTTTAAATGTTATTTAATTGGTAATTGTATTAATTTTAAATTGTGTTGAGGATATTCATAGCGCAAGGATTTGTCACTTTAACGCTGGTGTTTCTGAATATTTTGATTTGAAATTACAATTATTATTTACTATTTAGGCTGTATGCGCAATCGTTTCTGTATTCTTATCGTTACTTTAACGTGAAGTGTAGTTTAGCTGAGACTGAGCTCGTGGTGTTACCCTGTAGCTTCGGACCTGATGGAATCTCTGGAGAAGTCTGAGACACGGGTGAAGGAGTTGGAGGCAAGATGTGAGTGGTTGGAGGGCAAGGTGGACTACTTAGAAAACCAGTCAAGAAGAAATAATATTGTTATATATGGATTAACGGAAGAAGAGAATGAAAGCTGGGACATCACGGAGAACAAGGTGCTAGACGTTGTAGCCCAGATTGGAGTTCATCTCAGGCCTGACGACATTGAAAGAGCGCACCGTGTCGGTAAAGCAGGCAACAGGCGGCCAATTGTATGTAAGCTCCTGTCATATAAGTGCAAATCCGCCATTCTCCGAGATAGTAAGTATCTTAAAGGTACAGGTGTGTTTATAAGAGAGGATTTCAGTGAAAAGATCCGGCGAGAACGAGAATTTCTTCATCGCCATATGATAAATGCAAAATCACAGGGTTGTCATGCAGTAATCAAATTTGACAAACTTTTAATAAACGGGCGAATAAGAACCAAAGCAGAGCTGGAAGAAATCGACAAGAAGATAGCAGAAATTCAAGGAGAGGAGGTTGGCATTTCTGCAGAGCATCGAGCCCCAGAAGGCAGTATGGTTACACCTCTACCGGAAGGGACAGCAGGTAGCAGGGTCCAAGACGGCCAGATGACAAAAACAATGGCAACGTCAGCAGGGGGGAGGGTGTCAGTGCAACCAGCCCGCAGGTCACAAAGGATAGGGAGAACCAGCACTCTAGGAGTAGGAGGTAAGATAACAACAAACAGATAGAATAAAGATGCCCAGCTGTCAGTGGGGTTTTGGAATGTGGAAGGTTTGAGGGGAAAACTGGCTAGTGGTCAATTTTTGAACTTTGTAAATAACTTGGACATAATTGGGTTAGCAGAGACTTGGCTAAAAAACAATGAAACTGTGGACATAAGTGAATTCCAAGGTGTCTTTAGTGGTTCAGAAGTGAGAGGTAGAAGGGGGAGATATCCTGGGGGCGTTGCTACTTTCTTTAAGAGTAATTATGTACAGTCTATTAAGGAAATACAGAGTCATCTCAGGGGAGCAACCTGTATATATTGTAGTATAGCTAATATTAATATTGTTGTTATAACTGTATATCGCCAGCCGGTTACGTCCCAGTATGCTGAGCCAGAATTCTTTACAGATTTAGGGGAAACAATTGTAGAAATCAGGGACGAATATCAGGATGTAAAGCTAATAATAATGGGTGATCTGAATGCTAGGATAGGGCAAGAAAATATTACAATTAAAAAGGGGGACTTAGATAACAGAAAACCCGGCAGAAACAGCAAGGACTCAATCCTGAATGCAAGAGGAAAAGAGTTATTGTTCTTTTGTGACGCCTACGAGTTAGAAATAATGAACGGAAAATACGGTTCGGACCTGTCAGGGGAAGTAACATTTGTGCATACGAATGGGAGTAGTGTCATTGACTACATTCTGTGTTCACAGGACGTATTGCCGTTAGTTCAAAATTTTAAAGTTGAAAACAGCATTGACTCTCATCATTTTCCACTGATAATGACTTTAAAAGTATCTCGGCTAGTATCTTATACAAGGGATGAAAGCGCATGCGAAACATTGACGCCATTGTTTAAATATAGATGGAGGGAGGCAGGAAAGGAGATTTTTATTAACACTTTAGAAAACGAAATTATATCTTTTGACGTAGATCAACACAAAGGAACTGAAAGTATACAGAACATAACTAATATTATACAGAAAGCAAGTGCGCACATGCTAACAGGAAGGGGTAATGCATCAAACAGCTTAACATCAAATAGTTGGTATAACGATCAGTGTAAAACAGCGAAGAAAGCAGCGGAATCTGCACTTATCAAATACAGAAGAGAGGGGGGTGAAGAACGTAGAATTTCTTTTGCAAATCTAAGAAAGTCATATAGGGAAGTCCTAAAGCAGAGCAAAACAGCTTGGCAGGACGCAAAGGCAGAAGAGGTACGTCAAGTAGTCGAAAATGGGGAAATTGGTGACATGTGGAAAGTTATTAGACAGATTCGAAGGCGAAGGTCCATTCAGGCAACTATCCCTGCTGGAGAATGGATAAAGCACTTTAAAACAGTCTATGAAGGAGGGGAGTTTAGAATACAATTAAATACTTTAGCCGCTGAAGGGATGACTGGGGCTCCAATTGTGCAAATGCTTGATTATGAAATTAGCACAGCAGAGGTTGTTCGTGCAATAAAATGTTTAAAAAACGGGAAGGCAGCTGGTATAGAGGGCTTGTCAGCTGAGTTTTTCAAGATCTCGCTAGAAGTTAATAAAATGGTAGATTTCTATAGAAAAAGCTTCAATAAAATATTTGAAGGCGGAGAATATCCGGAAGCATGGAAAACCGCCATTATCCAACCTCTTTACAAGGGCAAAGGGAGTTACAGCATTCCAGGAAATTACAGGGGTATCTCGCTGCTCTCTATATTTGGAAAAATTTACAGTAGAATCTTATATGAAAGAATTAAGTGTTGGGCCAAGACACATCATAGGGTTTCTAAATTTCAGGCAGGATTTAGGGAAGGTTTCTCGACTATTGACAATGTCTTTGTTCTGAAAACAATAATTGATGACAATTTGAGAAATAAAGGTGGTAAGGTATATACTGTATTTGTAGATTTTAAAATGGCATTTGATACTGTAGAACGCAGTGCTCTCTGGGAGAAATTAACACGTAAAGGACTTTCGGGGAAAATGATTAGAGCACTTAGGGCAATGTATAAAGAAGTAAAGTTTGTTATCAAGACCGATCAGCACAATACATCAGAATGTAACATAGCGCAGAGGGGGGTTAAACAGGGTTGTATACTATCTCCGTTACTCTTTAATTTGTTTATTGATGATGTTGTTAGCGTGATGACGGAGGAAGACATAGATGCACCGACAATCGCAGACCAAAAAATACCAATTCTTTTGTACGCGGATGACATTGTAGTTCTTTCTAAAACGATAAAAGGTTTGCAGTCTGGTTTAATACTGTAGGCAATGGGGTATGGAGGTAAATATTCTTAAAACTAAAACAGTCACCTTTAAAAATGGATATGTGTACGGCCAACATGAAAAGTGGACCTATGGGGAGGAAGAAATTCAAAATGTTAAACACTTCGATTACTTAGGAGTAAGGTTTGATATGGGCGGAAAATGGAACAAGAACATGGAGTTTATAAAACACAAAGGGATTGGACAACTTTCTGAAGTATTAAGGATATTGACACGGGTACCAGATATGCCAGTAAAAACATTACAGACCATGTATGAAGCAATGGTTAGGTCCTCATTACTATACGGCAGTGAAGTGTGGGGATGGGAGAGGGTGGATAATGTAAATAAAATACAATGCAATTTCTGGAAGCGCATTCTAGGGTTGGGGAAGGGTACTTCAAACTACGGAGTTCTTCGGGAGGTAGGATGCTGGGAAGATGCTGTATTTGCTAAACTAAACGTAGTTAGGTACTGGCTGCGAATAATTAAAGGCGATCAAACAACTCTGAGAGCAATATGTTATCGTCATCAAATAAACAACATAGGGCATCCAAAATGGTGGGCAGCGGGGTTGCAACGCGAATTATCAAAAATTGGCTTAAATGATATCTGGCAAAGGGGTAATGAAAATACACACAGTGCTGTAAGAAAGGTCAAAAGACGACTATGCGATATAAACAGGCAGAAAATCGAATCTGAATGTAGACAAAGATCAACATTGGAGCTACAAAATGAAATAAAAACTAGGTGGGGTAAGGAAACATATATTTTGGAATTGAGTATAAAACAGAGGACTGGAATAGCATGGCTTAGGTTGGGAGGGTGGAAAGCTCGCAAGATTGTTGATGACGATGGCAGGAGGATTTGCCCATTATGCGGGGAACAAGAAGACTGGACGCATATTTTGGCAGCATGCGTGCAGACGGAGGGTATTAGGAAAAAACTATTACCGGAAGTATTTTTGGCTTCCAACAGACGGAGGACAGCATGCTGGGACATGATTCTAAACAGCCAAAACTGGCCAAGCTTGGGCACATACTTAATGGAAGTACGTGTACTAAGAGATAAGGTGTTTATGTAATTTTTCTTTAAACATATGTGGTGCCTGAGTACTTGTGCGCGACTGTGTGTGTGTGTGTGTGTGTTTGAGTGTGTGACTCAGTGTGTTTTTTTTTCAATTTTATATGTATGTATGTATATAGTGCGGTGATTGTAAAAAAAAAAAATAGTTGTTTTCTGGTTGATACTGCAAGTCACGTATACAGACCAGGTATTTATCTAGAGAGCATGTACGGTCTTATGACCCATGCGACTGTGTTATGCAATTAATGTAATACTAAATACTTAATAAATACCACCACTACTACTACTATTTAGGCTCAAGTGGTTCAATATAGGGACCTTTCCCCTATTTGCATACAAATGCCGTTGTGTTTGATATTAGTACAGTAAAAAAGGAAGAAAAAAGAAACACGATACAATTTATCTTGGGGAAGGGGGTAAATCTCCAACTGCATTTACCTTGCATCAGTCGTATTTCCCTCTGGTTATGTGTGTCTCGTGAGAATGCGGAAGAACAGCTTTTTCTAAAATATGCCTGAACTATAATTAGTAACCGGCTCATGTAATGATGTAGCATCCACGGACAAAATCCTACATGTAGTTCATATAGTTCATATTTTTTTCACTGAGATACAAGCAACATATAAAAATAAAGATTATTTACTGATACAAAATTATACATGTTTGTGAGGATAACTGCAACAAACTCATGACTACAACATTTACACAGATGGCTCATGATATGCTGATTATCTAGAGAAGCCAGCTTGTGTGGGATACGCCTTCGTTGTTACGACAAAAACAATGTGAAGTTGTTTTATAAAGGATACGACTTGCACCTAATTGTACTATATTCCAGGCCGAAGTTTTTGCACTGAATCAAGCAGTGGAATGGTGACACTATATTATTATAGCGCACGTACATACAGTGATTCCCAGGCATCTGTCAGTGTTATTGGTGACAAATATACCAACTACATATCCGCTTGCTACTAAAATAAGGAACATCAATATAACAAACCTAATCACGTGTGTATCATATGGGTGTACATGTCAATGAAATTGCAAAACGCTATGCATTATAACAAAAAGAATTATTCAGTTTTAAAGGTTCTACAATCACATGTTAAAAACATAATGAAAAAAGAAATCCTTCAAAAGTGGAATGGCTCTTCCACAAACGCGGATAAAGGACAAATCACCCGAGATCTATTTTTTCCTGCTATAAATACTTTACATCTAATTTTATTTTGACCCAGTTTGCTACCGCTCATGGCAAATTTAAAAGATTTCACATAGACTCTCCAGATGGATACCTATGTAACTGTAAAAGCTCTGAAGAAAATGTTGAACATTTAATATGCAGAAATGATCTTCATTCAAGGAAAATTCTTATTCAACATCTATAATCTTGTAATAAGCTCTTCAAACACCGTTGACTAATGCGTTCTTTAAAAAATATTGCACTTCAGCTTTTGAACAGTTTATTGACCAAATTTTCAATCATTATAACTATAATCTTGTTTATGTTATTTGCTTATTTTCTATTCAGTATTTCTTTCTTACTTTTTCTTTTTTGTTGTTGTTAAACTAGAACCCTTCTGACATACCTTACAGGTGAAATAGGGTTATTCAATTTGGAGAATAAATAAATAAATGTTCCTAAAATGACTCAATAAAAAACCACATCTTTGTCTAAGCTTTTCGTTAGTCATTTCCGCATCTTATTCCATGGCTACAGAATTCATTTTCCTGCTTTGAATGGACTTGGCGATCTCTCTCTTGAGTAAAGCATTACATTTACCGTGACTCAATAGCAATAGGAGTGCTTTTGCTAGCAAATTTATCTTCATAAGTTCCAAATACAGCATCCTTGTTTCTAATTAAAAATAGCTTCATGCGGTTCTAATTTGTGAACATTTCCTGTGTTTCTTTATACAATTCGTCGTAATTTATCGACTTGCTGTTATCAGCTACTCTCATTCATAAACTGCCTGCAGGACAAAGTCATGTTTATGTGAACCGATGCACGAGAGAACAGATGCGTGACGTTGCCATATGTAGTACACCACGAAAATTACGACTGTGCAGAAATTTCAATTGTTAATTGTGTGAAACTCATTAATTTTAACAACAAAAATCTAATGTGTTACACTCACATGACTTTCTCTACTCTTGTACACACTATTTTTCCAAACGCTTATTCTCCATATGCTTCATGTTAATCGAGATGCTAATCTTATTGCTAATTTTCTTGTAGGTGCAAGGGAAATATGGTAGTATTTAAGCGATAGTCAAATCTTTTAAGAGCTGGTTACTATGTGGCGCATTTCATTCTCTTTGCATGTCCAGGACATAAA
Source organism: Deroplatys truncata (assembly GCA_030765065.1). Classification (NCBI taxonomy): domain Eukaryota; kingdom Metazoa; phylum Arthropoda; class Insecta; order Mantodea; family Mantidae; genus Deroplatys; species Deroplatys truncata. The sequence continues at coordinate 208,632,946 of CM060978.1, read as the reverse complement.
AAAATCTGATGTGTTACATTCACATGACTTTCCCTACTCTTGTACAAACTATTTATACAAACGCTTATTCTCCAACTGCTTCATGTTAATCGAGATAAACATTTGCAGAGTCTATCTTATTGCTAATTTTCTTGTAGATGTAAGGGGAATGTATATTTACAAGGACAATTTGGAAATACAGTAGCCCTTAAGCACATACCTATCTCTTAATAGCTGGTTGCTAGGTGCAGCACCATTCCCTTTCCCACAGATTAATACTCTTTGCATATCCAAGACAAAAAAAATGAATAACGAATTCCCATTTTAGAAAATAAGTATTGAAAAACTTAAGGGAATAACAAGTAATGTCTCGAAAATGGTTCACTCAACAAAAAAATGTATATGATATAAATTGTGTATTTTAACGCGATCTACATTTTTTGTGTAGCAAAATTTTGTCTATCTCTTATTGTTTTTCAGTTATGCAAAAGTCATTCACAATAAAGAATACTTTTGGAGACATTCCCAGGAAATTCAAGATATACATTTTATTTGTCAGAAAAATATCTTAAACATATGACATTTTAATCAAAATCGTTAGAGCCATTTTTGAGAAAATTAAAATTTTCGGAAAATCTTCCATGTAAAGGGTACTCTGGGGTGGGGGGATTTTCTTGAAAACCTTCGTGTCGCATCCTTGGAAGATACTGAACATAAATACCAAGTTTGGTGTTTATCCGACTGTTCGTTTCTGAGTTACGCTGTTCACAGACAGACACACACAGACACACACAAGGACATGTTTCCAAAAATGCTTTTTTTGGATTCAGGGAGTCTCAAAACATGTATTTCCGGTGAAATCTCGGTATCGAATTTTTGGGTGGAATACAATACTTCCCCTACTTACTATACGTAGTAGAGAAAGTAAAAAAAAACATCCTTTGAGTTTACGGAAGGCTGATATTCTCAGCCATCACACCATAAAAACATGAAGGAACTCCCATATAAACCAATTTTTACGTGCATGAAGTGTGCAGAGAAAGAAAAAAATTTTGATGTGTTAAATTCACATGACTTTCTCGACCCTCTATCATTTATTAATGGGTATAAGAACTATTCTTACGAAAGCTTGTTTTTATATCTGCTACATTTAAATCGAGACATATTTGCAGAAGCAGCTACATTTACACGTTTCGTTATAAATGCAAAGGGAATAACGATAGTCAAATTTTTAATAACTAGGCCATATATGCTGGCCTTAACTTCCATACTCTTTTTAAGCAAATGCGAAAAACAATTGAATTTCGACTGGACTTTAAACGAATGACAAAGAATTGAACAATTTTAATAACGGATATCTCGGGAATGGCTGATGCCACAAAAAAGTTATTAGAAATAAATTGTATGTTTTAAAGAGATCAACATTTTTTGTGTAGTGCGTTTTCGTCTGTTGCTTAGCGTATATACCTACCAGTTATACAAGATTATACAAAATTCGTTGCGAATGAACAGGACTTCAACAGACTATTCCCAGAAAATTCCAGATATACATTTTGCCATGTAAATATCTTTAATATATGATATTTTAATAAAAATCGTTAGAGCCATTTTTAGAAAACAAAAAAATTAAAAAGTGTTCCAATGTAAAGGGTAGTTTGGGGTGGGGGATTTTCTTGAAAAATCTTCGTGTCGTATCCTTGGAAAACTCAATTTAAATACCAAGTTTGGTATTTATCCCACTTTTTGTTTTTTAGTTATGCTGTTCACAGACACACACATACGGAGCTTTTTCTAAAAATAGTTTTATTCAGGGACCTCAAAACATGTATTTCTGGTGAAATCTCGTATTGAATTTTTTGTGAGTGGAAGGCAATACATTTTCTACCTGTACATAGAAAAGGTAGAAAATGTAAAAAGGTCACAACAGCACTTCATTTGATATACCATGTAGAATCGTCCCTTAAGCTATGGTTATCTCTACCGCTTCCATCATATAGTATCAAGTAGGTACTTAAAAAAATCTGATGTACATTCACATGACTTTCTCTACTCTTGCACAAACTATTTATACAAACGCTTATTCTCCATATGCTTCATGTTAATCGAGATGTTAATCTTATTGCTAATTTTCTTGTAGATACAAGGGGAATATGGTAGGCTTTAAGCGATAGTCAAATATTTTAAGAGCTGGTTGCTATGTGGAGTATTCCATTCTCCTTGTATGTCCAGGACATAAAAAATCCGATGTGTTACACTCACATGACTTTCTCTACTCTTGTACAAACTCTTATTCTCCATCTATTTCATATTAATCGAGATAACTATTTGCAGAAGCGATCTTTTGACATTTTACATACAGCGACCAGTTCTAAAAAATATTTGACAATCGCTTAAGGCTTACTATGTTTCCCTTGTTTTATATTTGCAAGGGCAATATAGAAATACAGTAGCCTTTAAGCATATACATATCTCTTAATAGCTGCTTGCTATGTGCAGCACCATTCTCTTTGCCACAGATTAATACTCTTTGCATATCCACGACAAAAAAAATGAATAACGAATTCCCATTTGAGAAAAAGTAATAAGTATTGGAAAATTTAAGGGAATAACAAGCAATATCTCGAAAATGGTCACACAACAAAAAAATGTATATGACATAAATTGTGTATTTTAACGCGATCTACATTTTTTGTGCAGTAGAATTTTGTCTATCTCTTATGGTTTACTAGTTATGCAAAAGTCGTTCACAATGAAGAATACTTTTGGAGACATTCCCAGAAAATTCAAGATATACATTTTATTTGTCATGAAAATATCTTAAACAGATGATATTTTAATCAAAATCATTAGAGCCATTTTTGGGAAAATTAAAATTTTCGAAAAATGTTCCATGTAAAGGGTAATCTGGGGTGGGGAGATTTTCTTGAAAACCTTCGTGTCGCATCTCTGGAAGATACTGAACCTAAATACCAAGTTTGGTGTTTATCCGACTGTTCGTTTCTGAGTTATGCTGTTTACAGACAGACACACACACACACACAGACAGACAGACACACACACGGGCATGTTTCCAAAAATGCTTTTTTTGGATTCAGGGGGTCTCAAAGCATGTATTTACGGTGAAATCTCGGTATCGAATTTTTGGGTGGAATACAATACTTCCCCTACTTACTATACTAATAGAGAAAGTAAACAATTTTAATGTTAAGGAACGAGAAGACCCTAATGCAGTTTAATATTTACCACCCATCTATAGAAGGCAAGAGGAAGTATTGTTTTCCACCCAAAAATTCAATGTCGAAATTTCATTGGAAATACATGATTTGAGGCCCCTGAAATAAAAAAAGAACATTTTTTAAAAATGTCCGAGTGTGTGTGTGTGTGAGAGAGAGAGAGAGAGAGAGAAGGAAAGAAAGAAAGAAAGAAAGAAAGAAAGAAAGAAAGAAAGAAAGAAAGAAAGAAAGAACTAAATGTCGTATAATGAAATGTGCAATGCAGCTATTTCCAGAAATACTTATCTGGGTTAAAATGAAGCAGATAGGAAAATAAACTTTCGTAAGATAAGCGAAAGAAGACAGAGAAAGACATGTGAATGTAACATGAAACACGTAAGATTTTTGAAATTATTATGTTAATTTTTTTAAATGTTAAGAGTAGTTTTGTAAGTCATTTTTCAAACATTTTTAGATCATCAAAATCAGGGCCCTGGTAATAACGGTCAATACTTGATTCGGATTTTTTGTAGTAACAGCCGTTCTCTATTGTTTAAGTTCAATCTAAGGGCAATCGCCTTCTTAGGACAAAAGAGCAAAACCTTGGCAAAATGACGCAAACACGTGCTACTTGGAAGACAATTTATGGAGACGACAGCCTTGTAGTGAATGAGGAAATCCTCCAAGACATAAATATAGCTAAGGCAATTTATATAAAGGTGCTGTTGGCAGCAATCCCGCGTTGCCTATCCCGTTCTAATCGATTATAACCAACATCCGACTCTCTTCCAGTCCTCGGTCGTGATGTTTATACTGCTAGTTATTACACGCTATATTCGCAGCGATTTTGATGGCTTTTACTGCGACAACATTCACTGTTTTGCTTTGCCAACTAGTCTCTATGAGTCATAACTTTCCCTTATCCCTAGGAAGTACTGCTTCGTGTAGGAACACACGTGTGGCAACTAACAAAACAAGCATACACTTTTGACAAGAATATGAAAGGCTTACACTGACTCAAATGTGGTGGCTGTGACGTAACTAAAGCCAGGATTTTTATTAAATATCAAATTGAGAAATATGTAGTACAATATAGTAAAATATATAGCGAAATGTGTAATTATGTACAATAAATAATTATGTAATTAACTATCAACACGCAATACTTTAAAATTACATTAAAGGCCGGGCTATAAATGAAAATAATTTATTTCACTCACCGGTGATTTTTTAGCAAATATTTATTGCTTTTCTTACTCCATAATAATTATTAATTTATTAATCAGATAATCGCGATCATAAATTTTACTTTGACAGTTTTCATATAATTTTTGAACATTTTAAACGTTCATAAATCACGTAGACTAACATGAATAAAACAATACAAAAAAGTACTTTCATAAACAATAATTGAAAAAATTAAGAATCAGCACGTAACACGTGTATATAGAAAATACCTCGACATTGCAAGATGTCACAGGACTGTGCTTGAATAAGACTATTACAAATATATCGAGCAAATGTTTAAATCGTCGCAAATGTACATCAATAATATTTAGTCTTAACTGTTAATTAATTATTAGCATTTCTAAAGTAAGAAAAAATACTCAGACATGGAAAGAAAGAAAAAACGAATATAATAATTAAGGAATTACACGGCATAATATTTACTTTTATGTAAGGTTGTGCAAAATATGTAAGATGCGTTGAAATATGAAAAAAATATGTCAAATGAAACTCGAGTATGGGAACGTCCATGCTTCGGTTCGTAGATATTTTCTGTTTCGGTATGTCCACATACAAAGGAATAGAATATGTAATTGCATAAGAATCTGGCGTATAGCTAAAGACAGCCAAAATATGAAATTTCATATTCTAAACCACGCTTGCTATCTTTTGGGAACAAGTATTTTTACGCTTTGTATATGTAGAATTCAATGCATGTGACAAAACTTTTTATACCACTTTGATAATTACTTCATATTTTATAAAATGTTCACAGTTCTTCGTAATTTTATAGATTTATGATTTTTCGCTTTTCAAAGAATTTCCGTTAGCGATGAACCGGGCTTTCCAAATATTCTATTCGGGCAGTTTTCTGTGAAACACATTTAGAAAACCCAAGCCATTCTTTCCAACAGTTAAGAAAATGTAGGATTAATTCCTCTATGTGACGTCACGTGCGAAATTAAACTTCCTCTATACTTGTAGAGCTTTTATTTTCGCGAACAGGTACTTTTAGTGAAATACTGTAATTAGGACGAGAACAAAGCAACCAGTAGCTTCTTTTTTCCTAAGTTTAAGGGTTTACAATTATTAAAATACGTAAGCTCCGCGTAATTTTTTAACCTAATGAAAAGAACCTGCTCCAAACCCTTGAAGTAAAACATGTTTTGGCTTTAAAATACATATTTTATAATATTTAGGGATTTTTCTTCATATTCTCATATTTTGCCTGTCTCTCCTTAAGGCATGAAACTTTGCAGTTGCTTAAAGACTCTCGAATGCAAAACAGTGATGGAGTAGTGTTGCATTAATAGCTTCACGGTTAACCAAAGAATTCTCTAAGATACTGTCAACGAGTGCTAGCATTTGCTGGCTATTTAAAAGCCAAGGTTTACTGTACAGAACAAAGATGTTAAAAATACAGCGAGAAACTTGTTTGCATTTCTTGCCTACCTCCACCATAGCTCTTCTCAACGAGATCCAAGAGGTGAGCAATTTATGTCTGCCTCCTTCTGTGTTCTCTTTACTCCTTGATGAATGAGGCATGGAAGCAGATAAAGCTAGAAGTGAAAAAGATCTACATTTTTCAGGAACAAGCTAAAGATGTTAGCTGCCTAATGTGACTTCAAAACAAATTTGGGAAAAATAAATCTCTAAGACGACTTTTATTCCGAGACTTGTTATTTAAGCAATTTTAATGCCGTGATAGTAAATTGCTCAAAAAAATGTGCACCTTGAGTAAAAGTTTCGTAGAGATAGATGAATATGCAAAGAACGTAAGCTTTTTCTACCCGTATTAAAGTTGGTATGTGTCAATATTAACTTTTTGGAATGCGAAAAAAGGCGAAATTATTACATAATTCTTGAAAACAAGGGGAATAAGGAACTCAGTAAGCTTAAGCAATATCAAATCTTTTAAGAACGAGTCGCTATATGATGTTTTTGAAATTCGGTTCTCTTTATATGACCACGAGAAGAAAAAGCATAGCCATTTTGCGGTTGAAAAAGTATAAAGTATTTGACAATTCAAATTTATAACAAAGAATATCTCGGGCATGGTTAAAGCCACAAAAAATGTACTTTATATAATTTTATGATTTAACGAAATCTACTTTTTTTTCTATCTCTTACAGTTTATTCGTTATAAAAAATTCATTCAAAATGAAGAGCGCTTCACATACTATTACCAGAAAATTCGAGATATACGTACGTTTCATTTGTCATGCAAATATGTTAAACATACGGTACTTTAATCAAAATCATTATCGCCAGTTTTCAGAAAATCAAAATAACGAAAATTTATTAATGTAACGGGTAGTTTGGTCTAGAGGAATTTTCTTCGAAATCTTCGTGTCGCATCCTTGGAAGACTTAAATACCAAGTAAATCTCGAGTCTGTGTTCTTATAACAATATGTTTTCATCCTAAACTTTCACTGGAAATATTTCTGGAAAAAACATCCGCACGCGCGCGTGTGTGTGAACAGCATAATTAAAAAACGAAGTCTGTTAAATATCAAACTAAAGGCTGTTGGAGTGGAAAAGTACGAGGGCAGTCCCAGAAGTACCCGACCTGACGTATATATAGCGGTTGTTGTTTCAAACAAATGACTATGGTAGAAAGCATCACCCTTATAAAACTTAAGTTTGAAGTTTGACGATGCTACGTTGCTTAGTAATTGTTTGGCAGCTATTAATAGTGAACTCTCTCGGCGAATTTGTAAACATGGATAAAACTGGCCATCGTTATGTGATACAATACTTCCATTTGAAAGGTCTTAGTCCAACTAATATTGAAGCTGAGCTGAAGGAGTCTGCTCCTTCGTTTACAACAGTAAAATATTGGGTGGCAGAGTTTAAGCGAGGCCGTACGAGCTGCCAAGACGAACATCGCAGTGGTCGACCAAATGAGGTGACCACGCCAGAAATTGAGAAGAAAATCCACAAAATGGTATTGGATGACCGTCGACTGAAAGTGCGCGAGCTAGCAGATATCGTAGACATTTCAAAAAGTGCTGTCCTATATGGCACACTAACTGAAAATTTAAACATGAGAAAACTGTGCGCAAGATGGGTGCCGCATTTACTCACAATGGAACAAAACTAGGTCCTGAGGATGTTTCAGTTGAGTGTTTGGCGATGTTTCGCTGCAATAAAGTCGAGTTTTTGCGTCGATTCATAACCAGGATGAAACATGGGTCCATCACTTCACACCTGAGACGAAGGAACAGTCAAAACAGTGGATTGAAAGGGGAGAATCGGCTCCAAAGAAGGCGAAGACAGTTCCATCTTCAGCCAACGTCATGGCGTCAGTTTTCTGAGACGCGCTTGGGATAATTTTCATTGATTATCTTCAAAAACGAAAAGCAATCAATGACGAGTATTATGCAAACTTATTGAAGCGTTTGAATGATGAATTCAAGCAAAAAAAGAAAAGGCCGCATTTAGCGAAAAAGAAAGTTTTGTTTCATCAAGACAATGCACCAGTTCACACATCCATTATCGCCATGGCCAAAATCAATGAGTTAAAGTTCGAATTGCTTCCTCGTGCACCCTATTCGCCAGACTTAGCACCCTCTGATTACTTTCTGTTTCCAAAGTTGAAGAACTGGCTTGGTGGTAAAAAAATTTGCCAACAATGAAAAGGTGAAGTTTCCAGTTGATGGCTATTTTGCAGAACTCGGCGATTCTCACTATAAACAGGGTATCAAAGCTATTGAACACCGCTGGGAAAAGTTTATCGAGCTGAAAGTAGACTATATAGATAAATAAAGATGTTTTTTTCCAAAAATTTTGTGTGTTCTTTGTTAGGTCGGGTACTTTTGGGACAGCCCTCGTATCAAGCTCTCTGGTCGCTAATTCATAAAGTCATCAACGCATTCGTTAGAGGTAAGAAATTAGACTTCCTATTCTACGGCAACTTTTTCTATTGTACTTAAGTTTTCCATTTCTCAATGAAGGGATCTTCCAGGGAAAGACAGGGAGGAAAAGTTGATTATGAAGATGGGATTTAAAGTACTGTTGTACGCGCTACTATCTGCATATACAGGGCAGTATGCTTTCCCATAGAAAATGTATTACTTTCTCTAAACCATTTCATTCAGGGACAGGGACACGATCTGCTGTGACCGTAAAGTAACCTCTGGCACTTAAAAGGAATTCGGCTGCTCCCCAAAAGGTTTCCGTTCAACCGCCAATAGACACAAAACTTTTCGTACCAGGGAGAAACAGTTTAAGCACCAGCTCTGACCATAAACAAAAAATGGAAGTAACAATAAATACAATGGTGTAGCAAATGTAGATATTATTCGCATGAATGTAAGATTGACGCGTTCTCTGCCATTGTTTTCAGCCAGTACACCGTTGATCATTTCTCCCAGAAAGCTTAATTTCAACGTAAGCAAAAGAGTATATGCATTTTTCTTCTTCCTCCTCGTCCTTTCCTTCTACTCTGCAACTATTCCTCATCGTCTTGTTCTTTATTTCGCTTAACCGTGAACATTAAAGTTTTCTCAATTCTTATCCTTCTTCTGCAGAAGTTTTACTTTACCTCAAACAGCGATGGCTTTATATGTCTTATGGTTGTTTTGTCCCGTGCTCGTTATAGTTTAACGAGTCCCGCAATAAGTTCTGACAATTGCAGAGAGCAATATACTATTATGTTCGTACAGCTACAGTATTACAGTACTTCAAGTACTGTCACGTTACAATTAAAACTTGATCACTACAGAGTAAATATTAAATTATCACAATGATCACGTTACTCAAGACTCCAGTAGAGATAACAAGGCTAAAAGTGATGGTGTAAGTGTAGGTCACCAGCAGCCATCAGAGCTATTGCCTAAGTAAGACGTTCCAGAAGCAGAATATCATGGAATACGAAATGAAGACTCTTTCACGAGACATGCAATGCATCATTAAACAAGGAATAGTTGCTCTCTATTCCGAAGAGGAATAGAAAGCAAATGAAGAAAGGAAGGGAAAAAAGAAAGAAAGAAAGAAAGAAAGAAAGAAAGAAAGAGGAAAAAAGCTTTATAGTCCATAAGAATCCCAAGCGCGTATTGATTAAGCACGCGAATAGCACTCACTAGCAACTTCTCTTTGCAGACGAAAAAATTTTGTCTACCAAAGAAGCATTTGACCGTCAAACCTACAAGAATTTATATTCACAATTCTTGGGAGCTGCAGCTAGATATACTGTGGTAGAAAGACACCAACTGGCCTCTGTGACGGTTTGACAACTTAGAGCGTCACAGCCTTGCATTTCTGCAAGGGGAATAAACATTTACGGCCTCAACTAACCAAATGGTATCAGGAAAAAATAGTGAGGCTTTTAAGCACCACTTTGTTTACGTGGATATCCCAGCTCAATTAGCATCCGTTAACAAAGCGAAATCCACGCAAGGCGATTGATGCTCAAAATGTCTGAAACCACAGCTGGTAGAGACTGGCCGTTTGGAAGTCCTACAGGAACTCGCTGGACCATCGGTTGTAGAATATTCAGGAGTAGAAGTCCTGCTCCATCGAATCCCTAGTACCTTCAGTGAAGACAGGAGTCTCAGTTCTCTGAAGGTAGTTCATGACGCAAGGGAAAAATGGTCGGACCATCTGAAGAACTTGTCCTGGCAGTGGTGCGCATTTTTTGTAATGGATGTATCATGAGGATCTGTTTTCCAGATACCAACAATACATGGCAATTTTAGTAGTTTTTGTAGTTTCTCTCAGCAGGAACAGAACTTCTGTCAGGACTAGATACCAAGTAATTATTTCCATTATAGATTGGGTCATCCTTTTCATTTGACTGTAGCGTGTATTCTGATGTGTAGTATCATTCACCATGGTTTGTGGTACATCCAGCTCTTACATATCCGCTGCAAAACTTAATTCCTTAGAGCTAAACCTAGAAGAGGTCATTAACATTTTGTTTATTACTTTTATTAAGAAACTTATCAGCATAGTAAAATATTATACAGGTTCTTGGAAATAGGTAAACAAAGCAACAGGAATAAATAATTAAAGAGACACAGATGAGTGGAGATCAAACCCAATTAGGCCCCTCAATACTGATTGGCCACAAACTCGGGAACACTGAGACCTAGATGTCTTCGGCTTCGTGACCATCATCAGACGACTGCCCTGCATGAGGCGACTTCCTGTTCGATGGATAGCTCTAGGCGTTCTTCCAAAGGAGAAATTCACTGCTCCGGAAACGTAGTATAACTTCTGGAAAAAGGAATGAGCGTGAGAGGAAAATGAGTTCAGAAAGGACACTGATTCCCAAGTTCAAGGTGAATTTGGGTACGTATAAGATTTACTGGAATTTATTCTGGAAGAACATGCAAAATTTTTATTTGCAGCTGCGCCACCCGTTAACAAGACATATTTATTAGAGTAGGCATTTGTATAGGAGACAATTACAATGGATCCTTAAGGAAGACTTTTCTTCGATGAAAGCTAAAGTAAAGCTTATGTAACGAGAGGTTCAACTAAAGAATAATATGATGCTTTCAAATCAGATGCGAACAGAAAAAATATCAAGTATTTTACTACTTCGTCAGCGTGCTTTCAGGGAATGGAAATTGTTTCAGAGTTCTGGTCATTTGGGGAAATCCAGCAGTTTTTAATCCATGTGATGTATATGATATCGATGAGCTGTAGTCGCGGTTTCCTGACGAGTGGTAAAAACAAAAATATAACCAGAGAGCATAGGGCTATCAATAAACGGTAAATTTGGGGTATCATTGATGAAAGGAATGCCCAAATTTAATTTTGAGGCATTACCGACGAACTTGGACACAGAGTAGGATCAGTTCAAATTTGAAATGGGATAAGAAACTACCTTGTATCGGGTATTCTAATGGTTCTGAGAAAACCTCTAAGTCATACGGATCGAAAGCTTACTTCAAGTCCAAAACAGCTGCAACGGTTCAAAACTTGCAGAAGTGGTTTCGCTTAAGCGCACTGCTAACATAGAAAATATCATGGGGGAAAATATTTGTTTTTCCTTTCCTTTTTTTAACTTTGTAGTTTCCTTTAACTTCTGCGGTCATATTGCGGTTTTAACCTGAGAAACAAAGTTGGTGTTATCACTACTGAACTGTAGGTTTGCTTAGCGTTGGTTATTATTAATTTTTATTATTAAACACCTTCATTCAACATTGATACTCTATGGAGGACAAGGAATGATTCAGGTTAAAGAAAACTTTCCGTCCCAGTCGGGAACGGAACCTGGGACCTCTGGGTTAAGAAGCCAGAACTCTTATCACGACCGCAAAGGCAGTCGAAAAGATAATTGCTGCTGCAGCATAACTGCAGAATTCATTGGGATATTATGACCTCTTTTTATGGATACCTGTTTCTAGCTTTTTCTGCGGTTACAGATCTCTTTCCATCTACCTCTCATTTTGTAAGTATTGCTACGTAACAACATAGCAAATTCAGATATTGCATTAGTTTAATTTCTCATCTTTCCATTAGTAAGTAGAGGAAGTATTCTATTCCAACCAAAAATTCTATATCAAGATTTCAACGTTCACTGAATCAGAAAAAGAGATTTTTAGACAAAGAACCGTGTAGGCGTGTGTGTGTGTGTGTGTGTGTGTGTGTGTGTGTGTGTGTGCGTGAGAGAGAGAGAGACAACAGCACTGATCAAAACACGAAAATTTGTATTTATGTTCAATATATACCAAGATGCAACACAAAGGGAAAATTATGTATTCATTCAATTGATCTATTTATTTGAGATGAAAATAAAATAAATCGATTTAGGATAAGCTCCAAAAATAAAGATAGACTTTTTTTAGAAGTTATTTAATGGCTACGTATGCAAATTTAGGATTTCAAGATAGAGCCTCCCTTTTCAAGAAAATCTCCCCAGTACAGTTATCCATTATATGGAGAAAAAAATTATTTTGGATTTTCTCAAAAAGACTCCAACGACTTTCATTAAAATAACATATGTTTAAGGTATTCACATGACTAAAAACACCTAAATGTTTAACATTCTGCAAACAGCCTGTAAAGTCCACTTTATTCGGAATGAATTTTGTATGATTTTGTATATCTAGTGAATCATAAGAGACAAACAACAAACTTACCACCAAAGATGTAGATGTCTTTAAAACACAGGTTTTCTTACAAATAACTTTTTTGTGACATCGACCATTTCCAAGATATTTATTGTTGTTTGAATTGTTCAATGCTTTGTCATTTTTAAATGCTGTCACCATTCAGCTTCTCGCTATGTCATGGAAAGAGTATGGAATTTCAAAGCCAGCATAAAGCGATTCAAGGTTTAAAGATTTGAAAATAAGATTTCCCAATAAAATTAACAGTGTCCTATAGAAAAGTGTATAGTTTCTTAGGCCTCACTTTGCCAATAGACATTAGGCAGTTATTTTAAAGGTGCATTGAATTCAAAGCTGTAGATTTTGGGGTTCCTCAGGGTTCCATTTTGGGGCCCGTATTTTTATTGTTTATATTAATGACCTTCCCTCTTCAGTTTGTGATGAAACGTAACCTCTTATCTTTATGCAGATGATCTAGCTTTTATTTTATATGATAAATGAAAAATATCCATTATTAAAGATTTGTGTAACGGCAACAATTTAAGTATTAACAGTGAAGAAGCTGCTGACATTCAATACAAATTTAATACTGGTTCTGGGTCTTCTGCAATTTTTTTAGGTATTCACGTTGATTCATATCTAGGATGGTCAACTCATATTAATCACATTTTTTTTAAAACAATCACCACAGGACTATTTATGTTAAGAATTTTAAAGCACAGTGTTACTAAGGATGTACTAATGAAGGTCTATTGTGCTCATGTATTCGCATCTTAATTATGGTATTCTGTTTTGAGATAATCATCCTTAAGCAACTAAGATTTTTTAAATTGCGTAGTTCATTCTAAGCACTACGGTAAGCCACTTTTTTTTATTGAATTAAGTATTTTGACTTGCCCATCGCTGTAGCTATGTACTGAATTGTCTCTTATATGTTGAATAAAATTTAGACACTTTTACAGTTAGCTCAAATATCCATAACTACTGGACATGAAATAGTCTAAATGTATTTATTAAAAAGTTTAAGTATACCAAAATCCAAAATGGTTATTTAGTTTCATCGGTTAAGTTGTTTAAAGTTCTACCACAAAGATTAAGAGAACTTTCTAACTTAACCTTTAAGAGGACAGCACGTCATACATTGGTGGCTAATCCATCATGTAGTTAACTACTTTTAATGTAATTTTGTAAGTTTTTATTTTACTGATGTTGCTATACCTCCCGTAATAATTCTTGGCAATAGACTTTCGATCTATAACAATAAACGTTAATTATTAATAAAACAAAATGTTATATAAAGTACCTAGGTATAGGATTAACGAAAATCCGGATACAAACTACTAAATTAATCATCTATACAAACATTTTGGCACTAAAAAGAATAAAGAAAAAAACACTTCATAGAACTTGAACTCGATAACACACTTGCTTTTATTTTCTGAAATAGTATGTACGTTTTTTGTTTCAATTGTGTGCTGATTTGAGAAGAAAAATCTGATGTGATACATTCACATGACTTTCTCTACCCTCTATAATTTATTAGTGGGCATACAGCTATTCTTATTAAACCTTATTTTTCTGTCTACTACATTTTAATCCAAATAAGCCTTTGCAGAAATAGCTACACTGCACATTTCGTTATAGATACAAAGGGAGCAACCATAGCCAAATGTTTAACAACTAGACCCTAAACGCTGGCCTTAAAATTCCATACTGTTTCCACACAATCGCGAGAAACAACTGAATGTTGACAGGACTTAAGAGAGTGGCCAAGAAATGAATAATTCGAACCTTCAATAACGGATATCTCAGAAATGGTGTATGTCACAAAAGAAACTTATTTGAAATAAATTATGTGTTTTAAAGAGATCTACATTTTTTGTGTAGTACGTTTTCGACTATCGCTTAACGTTTACCAGTTATACTACGTCATACAAAATGTCTTCCAAATGAAGTAGACTTCGCAGGCTATTCCCCAAAAATTCAAGATATGCTTTTTATTTGTTTGTGTATATATAATATATATTTAATATATGGCATTTTAATCAAAGTCATTAGAGCCATTTTTAGAAAATAAAAAATTTCGAAAAATCTTCAATGTAAATGGTACTCTGGGGTGGAGAATTTTCTTGAAAATCTTCGTATCGCATCTTAATAAAGTACTGAACCTAAATACCAAGTTCGGCATTTATCCGACTTTTAGTTTATGAGCTATGCTGTTCTGAAACACGCACACACACACGCGCGGAACTTTTTCTAAAACTGTTTTTTTTATTCGGGAGCCTCAAAACATGTATTTTCGGTGAAATCTCAATATCAAATTTTTGGGTGGAATAAATTGGTACTTCCCCTGCTTACTACACGTAGTAGCGAAAGTAAACAGCAAAGTAGGCAAAAAAATCTATCCAGGCAAACCGAAAATGCGGATTAATGAGAGCCCAATACACGAGGTTCTTGCAAAATATAAATTTTAGCATATGTTACTATCTCCAACATATTGAACGCCAATGCAATATCGGGGTCACATCAATTAATTGAGAAAAATTAGCAATTCTACCACTAAATAAAACAGAGATGCTAAGATTTTGCAAAGACTGAGAAAGCGCAAATACGCGTAATCTTTAGATATTAATGCATATTAAGTGACAAAATGCTGTGTATAGAAGAAATCTTTATCTCGATTTAATATGTTAGCGACATTGTGTTTTAAACTTCTGATCAATGGCGCCTCAATATTGTGTTTATGTACACTAAAATATAGCTTTTATATACCGTTATATGAAGACTGTTTGCCCTCACTGATCTGCAAACGCCGGGCAAGCGCCTTGACAAAGCCCAACTAATCCTATTAACTTCGCGCGGTGGCCCTAAGTTTATTAAATAACCGCACAACGTCTGCTCTGACGTACGAGCGTATAAGCACATGATAAGTTGGAATTAAATAATCGTTTCACTCGCTCACTGTGCTGGAGCGCGCAAAAATGCCATCCCAATCTGTGGGAAACGTTACTAAAATAGGGGAACACTTTGCGCGAGATCTTTCTCAACGATTTCTCTGGATTCGTGGCAAAAGCAGATAATTTTATTTTGCACTACTAAAAGTGCAGATCCATTCTAAGGTTTATTTACTAGTCGAGTGTGATTATATCGCAAAATGCAGCGACTAGTATTTAAACAACTGATTTTTATCCTTCAGTTATCGAAAAAATGAATGTAGGTCACTCCCGTAAAATATATTTACATTTTGTCATTCTAGTGGTTAAAAAGTTGTGTATCGAACACATTACTCATTATACAATTTTGCGGTTGTCAGACTGGACACTGCTCGTAATTTTTACTGTCGGGAGCAAACTGTCGCTGTTTGTTGGAGTGCTATTTTTACACACACACAACGGAAAAACAAACGCATTATCTTTCAATTGCAATTAAATAGCAGGTGCATTATATAAAATAAATATGCGTAACATACTTTAGCAATACGGACACCGACGAAATAATTTAATAAATACGCGAGTTTTACAAATGTACTGTTCTGCACCTTAAAATATTAAAGGCGTTTCACGCCACCTTCTCTTAGCTTTACATGCTAACTTAAATAACGTAGGAAACTTTTAAATAAATTTCAATTCCTTTCATTTGTCTAAGAATGAATTTTGGAAGCAAACGGTTATAATCATTCAAATAAACGCAATCGATAGAAAAAGAAATAGTTGCAACATTAAATTAAATTGGAGATTTGGATATCCGCTGTTGTACATCTAATATAGCAGAAAAAAGCATCCTCTACAATGGTTAGAAATAAGCATGGGACCTCGATACCCTCGATACTCGGTGGTATTGAAGGATGTCTAATACTTTCAGATAAACCTTCGATACTTTTCGATACTTTTAAAATTTTAAGTTTTGCATTATTGAAGGTTGTTGTACTAGATAAGGAAAGAAAGGAGTCGAGACTTCACGTTGTTGCTTCTCACGTATCCCCAAAGAATTGCTGGATTATAGTTCTTGATAGACCTTGACTGCATTTCCTGTGGGTGAAGAAATGCAACATACCACAGACTCTTGTGTCTAAATGAAGACATGCAAAACAATGGGGGAAGGAGTAGAAGAGGTACTTATGTAACATGCAGCAGTAACCGAGTGTGAATTAAGCTGATTTAACAGCTGACGTACTAAATCACGTTGCTGGAATAGCCTGGCTTGGTGTCTCACTCTCAGCCATTACTCCGGTGACCAAAATCTGGGAATCCAGCAGAAACCAATCACAGATAATACAGCACATGGAAATAGAGGGAAGCAAAGAGATGATTATGATTACACTAGTCTGCATGATATCGGATGACTGAAAACTAATAAGTGATTCTGACTCATTTTATGCTGATTTCAGAACTACTTTTAGGTTTTTTTTTATCACGTACAGTTTTTTCACAATTTCACTTCAAAAATATAGAGATATAAAGATATTGCTTCCGCCACTATACATACAATTGGACTTGATGAAGCAATTTGTAAGGGCTCTACCACAGAATGGACCCTGGTTCAAGTACCTTTCCAAGAAATTTCCCTTCATTACACAAGACAAATTAAGGGCCGGAATTTTTGTTGGTCCTCAAATAAAGAAATAGATGAAGGATGAAGATTTTGAGAAGACAATGAATGAGAGAGAAACAGAAGCATGGACCGCCTTCCAATCTGAAAACTTCTTGGGCAATAACAAAGATCCTAATTACAAGGCCATTGTCGAAACAACGTTGGAAAATTTCAAGAACATGGGTTTTAAGAGTGTAAAGGTGCATTTTCTGGATTCACATATCGACTACTTTCCAGAAAATCTGGGACATTATAGTGAAGAGCAGGGTGTACGTTTTCACCAAGATATCAAGGAAATGGAGAGGAGGATGGAATGAAACTATGATGGCCGACTACTGTTGGATGTTGAGGAGGGACAGTCGTCTTCAAGGATCTGCAAGGAAGTCGAAGAAGAGAAAGTTTGAAAAAAATTAAATGAAACACTTTGGCTCCTTGTTTTGTTAAAATGTAGTCATGAAATAAATTAGGGGAGTTCTTGAGAGTATTCTTAAAATGTTTCTTTAATAAAAACTTACCTTGTGTGAAATGGCATTTGAATACTTTTCTACGCTCATTAGTAAAATTGTCAAAACATTACTTATTTTGTGATAGAAAAAAAACGGAAGTTATTTCTGGAATCAGCATAAAAATTTGATTCAGGAACACCTACTTTTAAGAAATCATCTGACAAAGAGTTTGAAAATGCAGACTAGTGTTATCATTAACCGTGACTAATAATAGGTGATATTAACCTGTGGTATTATCAAGATAAAATATTTCTGCCAATTGGAGAATAGGAACAAATAGCGTACAATACAAAATTGGTTAACTGTCTTTATACACAGAAAACTATTAATAAGGACATAATTCAGTAAACGAGATATCGTCTTTAGAGGTTTTTTTTTTTTTTTTTTTTGGTAAAGTGACTATCGAGAAATAGTGGTATCGTTCCATCACTAGTTCAAAAATACGTATATACCTACTTATATCTAAGCTACAATTACCAGAAGAGATAAAACCCCACAATCTTCTGATTAATTGCATACTAAAATATGCGAGAAAAGGCTTGGTTGGCAAAGGAAAACGTCATCTTATATCAACACAATGCTCGCCCTCACACTTGTTATTGTGATGATGAAAATCAGCGAAGAGGGTATGGTTTGCCGCCACATCCACCTTAATCCCCTGACTTAGCTCCACCAGACTCCCATCCGTTCCCCGAACTGAGAAGTTCCTTGGTGGAAGGAAATTCGTTTGATGAATTTAAATCGTCACTTGAGGCCTATTTTGCAGGCCTGGAGAAAACCATGATGGAATAAAGGTCATGTAGCATTGCTGGACTAAATTATTGATATCAGAGATCATGTTGAACAATAGTCTGTGGCATTATTCCACGCTTATTTCAGATACTTTTTCAAATGGCCCTCATAACGTTGACGGTGTCGTATTCTATGATGAAGCAAAAACACCATCGTAGTAAAAGAAACTGGTGAAAAGGGGTTAGGGCGGGGGGGCAAATAAAAAAATAAATGACTCAAACGTAATATTCCGTGAGTTTGAATCATGTGCCGGTAACATTGTTAGGTATAACAAAATGCGGTACTAAATATAAAATATTTTGAGAGTATGAAAAGATTGAAAAATCGGTGTATCTTCAAATGTAATGAAAAATCTGAAAAAGCGCCAAAACCTTTAACTGTAGCATCCTTTGTTCCTTCTACATACTAAAAATGAGACTTTTCTCTCCGTTAGTTTGCCTAATACAATTTTTTGAAATGGAATTGCTGTGTGTGTGTGTGTGTGTGTGTGTGTGTGTGTGTGTGTGTCGCAACATGTTTTGGATATTATATCAGAAATACCTTCATCCGATTTTTTTTATTTATAATAGCACATTGTAAATTTCAATCCAATATATATTTATTTCAGTTTTCAATCACATTCAAATAATATGTCTGAAGAATAAAATTCTTTTGTATAAAAGCCGTTATGAAAGCAAAATTATGAACACATATTGTTATTTTCTCTATTGCTCACCCATAGCAAGCAGAGGAAGCATTGCATTCCACCAAAAAATACGATAACGAGATTTCACCGGAAATACATATTTGAAACTTCCTGAATTAAAAAAAAAACAATTAGAAAAAAGCCCGTTTGTAAGAGTTGTGTGTATGTTTGTGTATGTGAGTGGGTGTGTAAATGTGTGATGAAAAATTATTTCGATTAATAAGAAGTAGAAGAAGCTTTTGAAGAATGAGTAGAGAATCATGAGATACCTACAAAGAAATGTGTAAATATTTAATGAAATTTTATTGACAAGAAGTAGTTAGATAAATACGTTTTTTTTTGCAAGAATAGATTTAGAAGAGTGAGTAGAAAAGTCATGTGAATGCAACGCATCAAAAAAAATTATTTCGTGGTCATGCAAGGAGCATGGAATTTCAAAACCATCATATAGCGATCCGCTTTTTAAAAATCTGACTATCACTTCAGCCTACTATATCCTTCTAATAACGAAACGTGTAAATAAGAAATGAAACTTTTATCTCGATTAACAAGATAAATATAGAAGATTAAGCTCGTGTACGAGTGTAGAACAGTGAGTAGAGAAAGTCAATTGAATGCAACACATCAGAATTTTCTTTTAAAGTGCAGTCGATCTTCAGTTATTTCTTGCGGTATCAAGGCCGGCATAGCGACCTGCTTTTGAACATCTGACTCGATTCTGTTTCCTGTATCCTCCTTGTACCTACAACGAGATGTGTAATGGAACTATTTCTGCAAAGGTTTATCTCGATTAACATGAAGCAGATAGAAAAATAAGCTTTTAAAAGAATAGTTTGTGGACGTTATATAAAAAGAAAGGATAGTAGGTATGGAAAGTCATGTGAATGTAACACATTAACATTTAGTTTTTATTTTATTTAGGCATGTAAGCTACTGCGGAGCAGCTATTAGCGTCCGTTTGTCCGTCCGTCCGTATGAAACAACTCCCTAAACACTGCAAGTAAGGAGTTTAAAATTGAAAGGTAAGAGTTGCAAGGAAATCTGTCGGACACATTTCAAATTTCGTTGACACCGGTACAAATCTGGATAAGATAAAGAGCCTTCAAATCGAGGTTACAGGCCAATATTTCTGAACCATGTCTAAAGGCGTCGAATTGCTAGCTAAAAGAAATACTGCAATGAAGTGTGTACGCAGTTGATTGCAAACCGGCGAGAGGAAATATATTGCACATACGGTGTCCACTTTATTCGCATAGGCAACCCAAATTATAATTATAATTATAATAATAATAATAATAATAATAATCACATTTGAAGATTACCTGTTAGGTAGCTGCTTTGACCTAGATATACGCAGCTTTGTGAATACAACATTTTAATACAAAAAAATCTGATGTGTTACACTCACATGACTTTCTCTACTCTTATACAAACTATTTTTACAAACGCTTATTCTCCATATGCTTCATGTTAATCGAGATGTTAATCTTATTACTAATTTTCTTGTAGATGCAAGGGGAATATGGTAGGCTTCAAGCGATAGTCAAATGTTTTAAGAACTGGTTGCTATGTGGAGCATTCCATTCTCTTTGTATGTACAGCACATAAAAAAATGAATAACGAATTCCCATTTGAGAAAAAGTGTAAGTATTAGCAAATTTAAGGGAATAACAAACAATATCTCGAAAATGATTCACTCAACAAAAAAAAAGTATGACATAAATTGTGCATTTTAACGCGATCTACATTTTTTGTGCAGTAAAATTTTGTCTATCTCTTATGATTTACCAGTTATGCAAAAGTCGTTCACAATGAAGAATACTTTTGGAGACATTCCCAGAAAATTCGAGATATACATTTCATTTGTCATGAAAATATCTTAAACATATGATATTTTAATCAAAATCGTTAGAGCCATTTTTGAGAAAATTAAAATTTTCGAAAAATGTTCCATGCAAAGGGTAATCTGAGGTGGAGGGATTTTCTTGAAAACCTTCGTGTCGCATCTCTGGAAGATGCTGAACCTAAATACCGACTGTTCGTTTCTGAGTTATGCTGTTCACAGACAGACACACGGACATGTTTCCAAAAATGCTTTTTTTGGATTCAGGGGGGCCCAAAATATATATTTCCGGTGAAATCTCGGTATCGAATTTTTGGGCGGAATACAGTGCTTCCCCTACTTACTATACGTAGTAGAGAAAGTAAAAAATGAGCAGACTCTCTCGAAGCGCATATTTGTCCAAGTCCAAATCGTTTCCGTGGCCGGTTCACAATGATGTCTCAGGACGCGTCTTTAGCTTCGTTCTATTGTCACCTTTCAAATTGAGTCCCAGCCACTAAAGATGCGCTGATAGCCAAGCGGTTATAAGTCGGTACGTAGTAATGAGGTTTACTGGGGTTCGTATCCCGAGCATAATTTTGTTTCCAGAAAAACGTAACGTTTATTATGCATACTATAATATACGTAATTTCCAATTGCTAAGGCTTATTTCATTTTATGCACACACATAAAAACTGAAATATTCTCATTTGCGTTTGAAACTAAATAAGTAAATATTATAGTCCTAAATGAAAAATCTGATGTGATACATCCACATGACTTTCTCTACTCTCTGTCGTAGATTAGTGGGTACGCAAATTATTCTTACTCAAGCTTTTTTTCTATCTAGCACATTTTAATCCAAATAAACCTTTGCAGAAATAACTATACTGCACATTTCGTTATAAATACAAAGCGAACAGCGATAGTCAAATGTATAAGAACTGGACGCTATACGCTGGCCTTAAAATTCCATACTCTTTTCGTGCAATCGCATGGAAACAGTATGGAATGCACTTTAGAATTTTTACTAATATAGCACTTATTTTGAAAACGAAAAAAGTAATTTATTTGTGTTTGTATGCATGAATGTCTTAAAATTAATAGATATCTTATGCGTGGAAAACATACGGCATTGCCATATATTTAACAAATTAAAATTTAAATAATATAACAGCATTTACACCGAGGATTCGAACCCAGGTTGTTCCAACTACGAGACACATGCGTTTCACCGCTCGGCTACCATGCATACAACCAAAGTGAAAGGCATCTTCCTACTTATTACATAGCTTTGAAATGAATGCAGGGAGGGATTAAATCATGTATTCGTACTATGATCCCAGAGTCAGCGAATGCTTCCGACGTTTTCCGAATCGGACTTAGCTGGTGCTCATTTATTTTGTCTTAGGCTTACATACAAGTAATTAGGGTGTGGAGCTTCTAACAAAGAGGTTCAGAGTTCGAATCCGCTTCCGTCTGCAGTTTTATATCCGCAACATATGCTGTACTTTACGTATGCATGTATGTAAAGAACCACAAGGCGCAACTGATTAAAATGTGTACCACTCCTGCAACATACATCCAACATTATCGGCGCGCCGTGAACAACTACAAGGAGTGAATGGGGATTCGGAACATGTGCATGTGTTGGTTTTATTTTGATATAATTTTTATAGCCATTAGAAGCGAAATGCAGCCATAATCCAGAACATTGGCCGAAACACTGTTTGCAAGTTTATAGACTTCTATTCGAAATAATAATTGTTATGTGGTGTAATGGTTTATGCTTGACACAGTAACTATGGTCATATATGCCATATATACATTAATGTGAATTATAATGTGAAATGGTATTAATAAGCAAAACACTTGTTATATAAATATATGTTAAGGCGTAAGTTTTATGTATGTGTAAGTGTCTAGCTGGAGCTGTGGAACCCTCGTTAAAAGCCGACAAACATGTTTTTGTGTTAGAATTAGGGCCCAGGCAAAAAGGACTTGTACGGGGAAGTCATAAAAGCAAGACCTTGAGTCTTTGTGCAATAGAAAATGCAAAAAGCGAAAACAACATATTTTTGAAGATAGGTCACATGTTTGGAAACAACGAACAATAGCCTGGTAAGTTTTCTAGAAGGTTCCATGCTGAACGAAGACCCAATGAGATTTTAAGAAAGAATATGTTTAA
Organism: Deroplatys truncata; assembly: GCA_030765065.1. Taxonomy (NCBI): domain Eukaryota; kingdom Metazoa; phylum Arthropoda; class Insecta; order Mantodea; family Mantidae; genus Deroplatys; species Deroplatys truncata. The sequence goes on along the minus strand of CM060978.1, from coordinate 208,609,881 downwards.
AATGTTTAAATTTAGCAAAGTTAGTTATACCGTCCCCATCAGCCAAGGCGGTTGCGTATAAAGTGCTGCGATGTGAATAACATACATGTAAGCTTTCCGAAGCAGGCGTTATTATTTACTTCTCATAATGTAGTGGGAACGTTGAAATGTTATCAGTTTAAAAGTTAAAGAAATAAGAAGGGAAATAAATTATATTTTAAGACCGTGTGATAAATACTACCATTATTTCTAGATCACTTATAAAAATACTTGATTGCTCAGCGACCGTTCTACAGTTCCAACTAACTAAAGCAACTGTGTAGCTTCGTGCTAAAGCAGAAAATGCGTGTGCCATTAAAGCATTGTGTTCTTCCCACGGATTTAATCTTTTGTTAGTGTTATTACTACTATCACACCCTGAAAAGTTAAACAAGCTCTACCCAAAAACCCAAACAGCAACCGTGGCGATAACATAAAAAAATGTAATAGTAACAACTAAAACACAAGATAATCACCACAGTTCATATATTAATTCATATATTAATATATCGGACATACTCCGAGTTATGCTTGTCATGCGACAGGCTGAAAGACAGAATATTCAAATTGTACTCTACCTTAATAAGTCTTAAATGAGTTACATGTATTTTTAAATGTATACTGCTCGACCTCATGTAGGTAGGCTTACAAAATGCAAAATGCACTTTGATATACGTAATTATAACATCGGTTTTGTTAGTATCAACATAGACAATAAATGGCGAGAACAACTGCTCGACAACTTACTAAATGCGAGAAAACATTAGGGTGTTAAAAATGTTAAGAAATGCTAAGCGAATATTCATGAGTGTAATTTGTTTGAAATAGAAATTTAAGAGCAGTTTACGTAGGTATGTAAGAGGAAGAAAGGGCAGTGAAGTCGGTGATTCCGGTCGGAGATTTACGGCACGTAAAAGAACCTCAAGCCTGACAGAAGCCTCTTAACAAAATTTTCGGTCTTTCACTCCCAATATAGAATGTGACGCTAAGAACCATAGTAGTTAAAGAGCGTCCACAAATAAAACTCACTTTATTTAAGAAGAAGTACAGTATTCCGCCCAAAAATTTTCGATGTTGAAATTTCACCAGAAATACATGTTTTGAGACCTGAATAAAAAAAATAGAAAAAGGTGTGTTTGTGTGTGTGTGCGTGTGTGTGTGTGTGTGAGAGAGAGAGAGAGAGAGAGAGAGAGAGAGAGAGAGCTTTAATTCAAAAACCAAATGTCGGACAAACGCCTAACTTAGTATTTAAGTTCAGCATCTTTCAAAAATATAAAACGAAGATTTTCAAAACAATCCCCCCATCCCAAACTACCAAACGATTTTGATTCAAATGCTTATGACATTTACGTGACAAATAAAATATGTATCTTGAATTTTCTGGGAATAGCCTGTGAAGCCCTTTTCATTCGGAAGAAATCTTGTATAATTTTGCTTAATTAGTAAATCATTAGAGATAGACAAAGCCGTACTGCACAAAAAACAATATAGATTTCTTAAAACACACAACTTATTCCAAATAACGCTTTTTGTGGTATCAGTCAGCCATTTCCAAGATATCGTTATTGGCTTGAATTCTTCAACACTTCATCTTTGAAGTACAGCTAACGTCCAGCTGTTTCTTGCGATGTCATGGAACGAGCATGGAATTTTAAGGCTAACTTATCGACCAGTGTTTAAACATTTGACACTATTTTCTTTGTACCTATAAAAAAATATGTAATGAAACTACATATTTATGCAGAAATTATAGCAAATAACTTTAAGACGATAGAAGAATAAGGTTTTGCAATAAAGTTTGTAGATGATTTATAAACACAAACAATCGTGGGTAGAGAAAGTCGTGTGAATGTCGTCGTTTCTATGCTTCCCATAATATGGTCTATGACCTTCGGGATTATCCACTCCACCAAGCGATGACTGGACCCATTTCTGAGGTGGAGGCACCCAGCGAATTGAGTCCGTTGCCTCCAATGGTAAGGTGATGATGAGGATGGCGGTGGAATGAGAGGACCCACAGCTTTTACCGTAGACTCCGAACCACATTAGTCCTTGGGGATACTTCACATGAACAAGTTAGAGTTGAAGGCGTAGATAGACACGACTTAAAATCGCCACCCCAACGCCGGGAATCGAGCCTCGGACCCTCGGTACGAGAGCTGGAAACGAAACCACCCGGCGCCCAGTCGTGTCAGATTTTTTGTTTCTAAATGCATAAATGTGAATTTATAGTCACCGTACGCCTACGGCACAAAGTTAGATTGCAGCAGAGTGAGTTCTATACGCTTCCCCGTGTCTCCTTGTTCCTCGTCAACTTATTCCGCCGTACATTTGTTCAACGTGACAGATAAGTTTGGTAGGAGATAAGCTCCGGATGCTACACGTTTAGATACCATGACAGGCTGGAAATTATGTTAACCTTTCATCCAGAATACTTCATTATAAAACACGATAAAAGCCAGATAAACTGTGACAGGTGATAGGCGTGCTTGTTTCGTTATCTATTTATCACAATGCTGTGAACTTCCCCACATAGATATTCTGATTTGCTCTTATGCACTCAATTAGGTCTGTCCCTGTCTGACTGCTATAAAGAATTTGTTTCTGAGATTGGTTACCCCTCCGCAATAAAGCTGAAATAGAGGGGACATGCGGCTTAACCTGCCATCCCAAGCATGAAGGGAGCCGTACGCTTTTTATTCGCAGATTTCCATAATTTTTCATTTTCAGAGCTTCACCACCTCCCGCCCATGCATCTAAGAGCCAAGGATGTAATTTAAGAGGGAGATAATCCCTTGGCTTCGCCTCCTGCCCCTTCAGTTCTACAAGCTGTAGTCTAATGATACACAATACCACCATAAAAAAATGAAGCGAGTACTGCGGCGTAGTTCGGTAAGAATTTGTTTCAAGGCGATTTCAACGCATTTTATTATAACTAATTATAAGTATTACAGATTGTCACTAAAACCCTCTTCGTGTAAATTGCTTTCAGCCTTTCTAGACTATGCATATAGAGTATTTAAAAGCGGGAATGTCCTAAAGTAGGCTCCAAAATAAATTTTTGAATAGGTATTGTAACGGATATAGTTCAACTTAAGTTTTATTCTTTTCTTGCTGTATGTATAATATCTGCTCTGTCATAAATAAAGCGGTAACAAAGTGGACAGCCATTTATGTGATTAGAAATGTGTGCAATAAACGTATTTTTACTTTATCTACTACGTATAGTAAGTAGGGGAAGTATTGTATTCCACCCAAAAATTCCATACTGAGATTTCACCGGAAATACATGTTTTGAGACCACCTGAATCCAAAAAATGCATTTTTGGAAACATGTCCGTGTGTGTCTGTGTGTGTGTGTGTGTGTGTGTGTGTGTGTGTGTGTGTGTGTGTGTGTGTGTCTGTGAACAGCATAACACAGAAATGAAGTCGGATAAACACCAAATTTGGTATTTAGGTTCAGTATATTCCAGAGATGCGACACGAAGGTTTTCAAGGAAATCCCCACACCCCAGATTACCTTTTACATGGAACATTTTTCGAAAATTTTAATTTTCTCAAAAATGGCTCTAATGATTTTGATTAAAATATCATATGTTTAAGATATTTTCATGACAAATGAAATGTATATCTTGAATTTTCTGGGAATGTCTCCAAAAGTATTCTTCATTGTGAACGACTTTTGCATAACTGGTAAACCATAAGAGATAGACAAAATTTTACTACACAAAAAATGTAGATCGCGTTAAAATACAAATTTTCATGTACCTTTTTTTTTGTTGAGTGAACCATTTTCGAGACATTGCTTGTTATTCCCTTAAATTTTTCAATACTTATTTTCTCAAATGGGAATTCGTTATTCATTTTTTTTTTGTCTTGGATATGCAAAGAGTATTAATCTGTGACAAAGAGAATGGTTCTGCGCATAGTAACCAGCTATTAAGAGATATGTATATGCTTAAAGGCTACTGTACTTCTATATTGCCCTTGCAAATACAAAACAATTATTTTTAGAACTGGTCGCTACGTGTAAAATGTAATTCTCTTTGCATGTCAAAAGATCGTTTCTGCAAATGTTTATCTCGATTAATATGAAATAGATGGAGAATAAGAGTTTGTAAAAATAGTTTGTACAAGAGTAGAGAAAGTCATGTGAGAGTAACAGTTCAGATTTTTAAGTAGGAAGCATAATGCAAACATTAATAAGCTAGACGCAAAGTTCCATTAAGAAAATTATTCTTTTACGCGATCTTTTGTTTCTTGAACTTTCAGGATATCCGCATACATTGCAAACGGGTTATAGAAATACAATAAGAAACAAATTCTTAAATGTTACATTCACATAACTTTCTCCACTCACTATCATTTATTAGCGGGTATACGAACTATTCTTACGAAAGCTTATTTTTCTATCTACTTCATTTTATTCCAGATCATTGCAGAAATAGTCAAATGTTTAAGAAGTGGACATTGTATACTGGCCCTAAAATTCCATTACTCTTTCAATACAATCGCGAGAAAATGTTGAATATCGACAGACTTTGATAACGTATTGAACAATTCGAACCATTAATAACGGATATCTCGGAAATGGTTTATGCTACAAAAAAGTTATTTGAAATAACTGATGCCTTTTAAAGAGATCTACATTTTTTGAGAAGTGCGTTTCTGTTTATGGCTCAACGTACATCTTTACACAAGATTATACAAAATTCCTTCCGAATGAACTGGACCTCACAGGCTATTCCCAGAAAATTCAAAATATACATTTTGTAATGAAAATGGCTTAAGTATGTTGTATTTTAATCAAAATTTTAGAGCAATATTTGAGGAAATCAAACATTTCGAAAAAATTGTCCATGTAAAGGGTAGTTTGGGGCGAGGGGTCTTCTTGAAAATCTTTGTGTCGCATTTTTGGGAGATACTGAATTTAAATACCAAGTTTGCTTTTTATTTGAATTTTCGTTTTTGGGTTCATGCACACGCGCGCGCACACGGACCTTTTTCTATTTTTTTTTTTAATTTATTCATGCGGCTCCAAAACATGTACTTCTGGTAAAATCTCGATATGGAATTATTTTAATGGAATACAATACATACCGTCTCTATCTACTTGTACGTGGTGATAGAGAAAGTAAAAATGAGGGGCTAACCATACAATGGTGCTGTAATATAATTCACTATGTGCATGGGTAGTAAGTAAAATGGGCTATCTATGGGCGTGTGCCGATATCACGGTCTTCTGTATAACAACTCCCCTCCGCCCAAAGTTACCGGAAACCAACGACAAGAAAATACGAGTTAACACCATTGCCTATAAGCAATATGTTCCAAAGGAAATGCTGCCGATAAGACCATTGCAGTTAAAGGCGGGGTATAAATGGAACTTTAAAAACAACTCCACTCCACTCCATTTTAGCTAGTATAAATTTACGCTGACAGTGCAATCTTTTCGTCATGTGGTTCTCATTAAGCCAGATTTATTTTGTCATTCAAATTTTCAAAATAAAAGGCTAATCTTACCGTAAAATACACATTTGTGAACAGCTTTAAAGAACATGTTTGGTTTTAAAGTGTTTCCTTGAGTCTGTAAAATTCGTTTCCCAAACTTATAATATGCTATTTGTTTTTAATACTTGTTACTGCACATTTTATAACCAGTTCTTTACGCATTACGTATATTATATACCTATAAGAAGCAACCAAACAGCTGGATACTTTTACGTCCATTTTAAAGCATTGATATCGCATAAGATTTTAATTTATGAGGCAAGTTTGACATGTTACCTTATCTGGTCCTGAATTATTTAAACACCAGGTATAATCACTGAAAATCCTTTTAATTTTTCGAAAAATCATTAAAACTGAAGTGTCTTTACAACAACAAAAATACCTACCTTCTCTGGATGCTAATTGTCACGAACTTTTACGTCACATTACGATATTTCTGTCCTTTCCTGCCATTGATTTACTCCCTTGGTTCGTCAAGATCCATTACTTTTTTGAAAACACTGCGGGCGTCAAAAGTTCTAAGAATTACAAGTCTTTACGTGCTTCTTGTATTCCATTCCTCTGCTTTTGTTCAACTGTCACAATCAACAGATGGCCTACAGGAAGTGGACTTTCTCCAACTTTTAAGAGCATAGCCGCTGCCATTTTTCTCTACGTCTTATTTTGTGTTTCGTTAACATCTGTTCATGTGTCGTACGAGCAGGCACTTCGCTTCTAAGATATTCTCAGCTCCTCCCCCGTCCACGCCCTTTCCTTTTTTTTATTTATTTTTTTTACAACCCCTTCTAATAACTATTAATGTTACCTTCGACGTGCATAACAGCTACATTAAAGTATGCAGAGTGAATCAATTAAACCTACCACCTTTAAAAGTAGATGTGTTGTTATTGATGCGCTGCTTTCATGAACTGAAGTTCCTGTAAGGACCCTATAGCCACACAAAGACTCCGAAAATTATCACAAAGAGCATAACAAGCCCAACATTATATTGTCTAATTTTATTTTCTTGGAGTAAATAACCTAGTTACATTCGTAAATTTTGAGCTAGAAACTCACGTTTTAACAAACTATCGAATCCTTGCTTGGACTACATTATTTTAGCCTTAAACTTAATTTTAATGTGAAAAAAACTCATCGATAGGACCTCTTGTTTCGGAAATAAAAAGACTGTGGGAGAAATGTCTAATGCTTAACTAACCAAATGACTTTCTTTACCACTATCATTTCATACGCATTCCAAATCCATCCGTATAAAAATGTATTTTTCTATCCGCTTTGGAAACTATATCTTATTTCGTGACATAACCCCTTCAGCTACAGTTGCAAGACCGCACTTGACAGTCTTAAATAGTAACACAATACGTAGCTTTACGTAGCTTTTATATAGTTTTAGGTGTCATTCACATGGTAAACCGTAAGTAAACGGAACGCGAGAACACTTTTTTCGACCAGCTTATTAAACCACCTGTTAATGGTATCATTGACAAAACTTTTTGAACATGAATGTCTGGTGTAAACAAACATTTAAACCCAGAAAGTCTCAAATTCCAAGCTTCTCAATTGCGGCAATGGCTGAACAAAGTACTATCGATATTTTCAACGTTTCATGAGCAAAGCACATGCATTACCATGCTAATGTAATTTGAAGCAGCATAAAATACGTCAGTTACGGAATTATCCGATTCAACTTTCTTATCGCAATCATTGATTTATCGTTATATAACGTTTTACCGTTAACGTAAATGATGCCTCTGTGAATGACCCTTAAATCGCACAATAATCACTGAAAGCATTTTCACCATGTGTGAATAATACTTAGAAGAAAAAAATAGAATAGGTAACAAACACAAGAAAATTGTACTTGCAATTTCTGAAAAATTCATATCATATGTACTGAATGAATGTTTGTGTTTATTTTATTCATAAGGCATGAATACACTTAGAACCACAGTATGACATTTATGGAAAAAATATTAGTAGGATATATAGGAGAGAGCTGGCGCAGTTTTTTGCGTTTATATGGGAAAGGATAGGGAAAACGAGGCTAGATGCGTCGGTTCAAGGAGGAAAATGCGTTTATATGGGGGAGATAGGGAATACGAGGACTGACGCTAGGCTAGACAGTGGTAGGGGGAGTGCGCTTTATATGAGACAGATAGGGAATACGTGGAGAGGTGCTAGGCTAGACAGAGGCTGAGTAATGTATGGTTTATATGAGCGGTATAGGAAAACGATGAGAGGTGTTAGACTAGACAGGGCTTGAAACGTAGTGCATGGTTTATATGAGAGATATAGAAAAACGATGAGAGGTGTTAGGCTAGACAGGGCTTGAAACGTAGTGCATGGTTTATATGAGAGATATAGGAAAACGAGGAAAGGTGTTAGGCTAGACAGAAGTCGAGGAGTAGAGTATGGTTTATATGAGAAGTATAGGAAAACGAGGAGAGGTATTAGGTTAGGAGAATTGAGTTTGTGTTTATAAGGAGAGACGAGAAAACGGAGAGAGATCCTATGCTAGGATAGACAGGTGTTAAAGTTAGGTTAGATAGGAAACCAAGGAGTGATACTCAGCTAGAGTGGGGGCAGGAGGGAATGAGCTTTTGAGAGGTAGGGGATACGGGGAGTGGTGTTAGACTAGACAGGGCTTGAAACGTAGGGCATGGTTTATATGTATGAGAAGTATAGGAACAGGAAGAGGGGTGCTAGGCTAGACAGAGGTTGAGGAGTAGAGTATAGTTTATATGAGAGGTATAGGAAAACGAGGAGAGGAGTTAGACTAGACAGAGGTCGAGGAGCAGAGTATGGTTTATGTGAGAGTCATAGGTAAACGAGAGAGGCGTTAGGCTAGACAGAGCTAGAGGAGTAGAGTATGGTTTATATGAGAGGTATAGGAACAGGAGGAGAGGTGTTCGGCTAGACAGGTAGTGTAGCAGTAGGAATATGGACTTATATACAGGAGAGATAGGGTATAGGAGGTGCTAGACTTGAAAGCGACTTTAGACGTGAACTTAGTGGAAAACTGTTTCATGTCAATGTTCTAGACATGCCCATCACGTAACCTATTCAGGGAAAAGGTAACTCGTTCAGGGGAAAAGGTGACTGCTCAGGGAAAAAGGAGGCCCACAAAGGGAAAAAGTTGACTAGCAAAGGGAAAAACGTGACCAGCAAACGGAAAAAGGCGACCAGCAAAGGGAAAAATGTGACCAGCAAAGGGAAAAAGGTGACCAGCAAAGGGAAAAAGGCGACATGCAACGGGAAAAAGGTGACCAGTAAAGGGAAAAATGTAGCCAGCAAAGGGAAAAAGGTGACCACCAAAGGGAAAAAGGTGAGCCATACAGGGAAAAAGATGACCTGCAACGGGAAAAGCTAACCCACTCACACTAACAGGTAAGTAATTCAGCTAGTATTGCAAGAGGTTGACTGCATCATAGCAGTGTATGATTTCACAGGTAATTCAGCTAGTATCGCATGCATTTAGTCTAATTCATCCAGTAAAACAGAATAGATTCCAGAGGCTAACTGCATCATGGCTCTGCATAATTTCACAGGTAATTCAGCTAGTATTTTAGGTATTTAGGCTAATTCAGCTAGTATCACAAGAGGATAGATTCTAGGGTTGGGTATAGCTTAGTGTCGTATTTCACAGGTAATTCAGAGAGTATCGTAGGTATTTAGGTTAATTCAAGTATCACAGACGTTTAGAGTAATTCAGCTAGCATTACAGGAGGGTAGGTTCCAGGGGTTGGTTATAACATAGCTTCGTATTTCACAGATAGTTCGGGTAATATCGTAAGTATTTGAGGTAATCGACATAGCTTCACAGATATTATTGATAATTTCGATCAGAGATTTGTATCACAGCTATTTAAGGTAAATGCAGGTGATTCAGGTTGTATCAGTGGTATTTGAGTCATTTTAACAGGTAATTCATCTAGTATCATTGGTATCTAAGGCAAACCAGATAGTATCACAGGTGCTCGTGTTAATTTAGAGCAGGAATTCGTATCAGAGCTAGTTAAGGTAATTTCACATGATTCGGGTAGTATCACAGGTATTTAAGTCATTTTCACAGGCAATTCAGCTAGTATCGTAGGTATTTAGGCTCATTCATCTAGTATCACAGGAGAGTAGATTCCAGAGGCTAAATGCATCATAGCTATGCATGATTTCACAGGTAATTCAGCTAGTATCGTAGGTATTTAGGCTAATTCAGCTAGTATCACAGGAGGCTAGATTCCAGGGTTGGGTATAGCATAGTTTCGTATTTCACAGGTAATTCAGAGGGTATCGTAGGTATTTAGGATAATTCAAGTAACATAGGTGTTTAGAGTAATTAAGCAAGTATCACAGGAGGCTAGATTCCAGGGTTAGGTATAGCATAGCTTCGTATTTCACAGGTAATTCAGAGGGTATCGTAGGTATTTAGGATAATTCAAGTAACATAGGTGTTTAGAGTAATTAAGCAAGCATTACAGGAGGGTAGGTTCCAGGGGTTGGTATAGTTTCGTATTTTACAGATAGTTCAGGTAATATCGTAAGTATTTGGGTAATCAGCATAGTTTCACAGATGCTCGTAATAATTTCGATCAGAGATTTGTATCACAGCTATTTAAGGTAAATGCAGGTGATTCAGGTTGTATCAATGGTATTTGAGTCATTTTAACAGATAATTCTGATAGTATCACAGGTGCTCGTACTAATTTAGAGCAGGAATTCGTATCTGAGCTAGTTAATGTAATTTCACTTGATTCGAGTAGTATCACAGGTATTTAAGTCATTTTAACAGGCAATTCAACTAGTATCACAGGTACTCATGGTAATATAGAGAGTAATTAGATTATAAACATTTCGCAACCATCGTTACAACAATTTATATACTTTTTTTTCTAAATCTTACAAACTTATTATATGTTAAACAGTTATTGTACGATGCGGAGACGGATAAACTGCATATTGGTTCACAAATTGAAAAGCTTTACGTCAACATACCTTTATTTTAGTTCGTTGTAGATGTCTCTCCCCTTTTATCTAGGCTTGAGACTAGCACTAGGATTGCTCCTAATGGCAGGGTTACCACCTTCCCTTCCATCTTCTTCTTTCTTCATCAGGCGTCAGCTATCAGCATATACAGCACACAGATAACTTTCTTTTTTAAGATTGTAGACTCACGAGAAAATCTTTATCTTTAACTTACATTCTTTTAAGCACTGTTTGTAATATTGTAATGTTCATACGCATATGTCGTTATCCCGTCCTCAGCAATAATTCTTTTATCATCAAACGGAGTCAATGCAATTTTATTCACTTGCACTGTAGCAAGAGCATGCTTTCGTGATAGGATCAGATTCATAGGTGTTCTGATGATTTCACTGGTTTTAAGACAGTCTGTATAGCTGTCAAACGAAATGTACTGCTTAATAGCGCTACGTTTTATACCTTTAATCTTTTTTATCATTGACCCTTGAATATCTAAGGCATACATCTTAGGACGTAGTCCAACAAAGCGTAGGATGATTTTGCTATTAGCCTCATCTTTAAATTTTCCCAATACCTTCTTGTTCTGAGTAGAGTAACATATATGGTTGACAGGGTAATCAGCTGTATCGAGATGCTCAAGAAAACGTAGCTTATCCTGGTACACATCTTCAGTTGTTACACGATGAATGAGTGAATCAGTGTCCATATACATAAGCTTCAGGTTTTCAGCTCCATAATAAGGCAACAAAACGTCGTAATGATAGTTATACATTAATGTCTTGGGGATGTCCAACACACTCATACCAATGTATATAGGCTTGTTGAATACAATCTGACGAGAGGCCATATGTACCGCAGCTAGATTATCAGCATATATCGTCCTGTCCATAAACGTAGGCTTGGCGATCAGCTTCTCTAGAGTTTTTTCATTGGTCACCAGTCGTATATCCATACGGTTACGCAGGTTCTCCATAGTTTTTCCAAACATAGCGTTGATAAAGAGCTTGTAGAGATCCTTCTCGAAATCATTTGCAGCTTGTTGTCGTAGCCTGTTGTTAAATTCCGCATAAGGTTTCAACCACTGAGACTGTCGGAATTGTAGCACACGATGGATTTTTGTTAGTCGTAGTCTATGACTAAGAGCTTGCTTCAAAGCCATGTAATGCACTACATACTTCTTTCGAGGTCCAAGATGAGGTATCAGTTTGTATGTAGATGATCCCAATGGTTTCGTACACTCTGGCAGGAAAGGTAGATCGTTGTGTAGATCGTGAAGTTCAGCAGGATACTCGATGTCGACTTCTAATATGTACCCATGAGGATCATCTTCTTGTAGTGTTTCTAAGTTGATTTCTTCAGATGACACCCACTGAAATCCACCAAAAGGAAGGGCGTGACACATTGCCCACCCATATTGGTTATTAGCGTCCTCGTATGTGATAAATTGGGTTGGTCTCGACGGATCAAACTTATCCATATAAGTGTTATTAGCCTCAGCATACCGATGGGAAACTTGGCATAAACCTCCTCTTATAACTGATTCCACCATGAGTAGTTGATCATAATCTTGTAACAGCTCCAGCTTAATTCCAGTATACAGTAACATGGCGTCCCATGTAAGACCTAGAGAGGTAAAATAATGGGCAGGATCAACTGTGTGTGTTTTAAGGGTTTGCTCTCTGAACGTCTCAAAGACATCAGCTAGGAGAAGTACATCCGAAGTTAAGTAGAGATCGCTGTACTCTCCAAGGTTTCTCACATTAAACAGCTCCCATACATTTCTAGCATGATCATAGTCAGTATCAGTAATTTCTTCTTCATTTAATCTATTGTAGAAGTAGTCCTTAGGAGGCAAGCAGGTCTCGTTCAGGACATCCCATGACGTAACAAAATCATAGGGAAATACACCCTTACGGGTCATCAACTTCAATTTGTCTTCTCCAAAGTACTTTAGCGTTTCAGGATACGAGGTTAGATTTTTTACTAACTTATCCAAGCTTGTACTGAGGAATCGGAAGCTATCCACAAATCGAAGCTTTATATCTCCTACATACTTGGTGAATGAGATATAGCTTTCTTCAGAGTTAGGAATTACCTCCACACGTTCACTTGTACAACCCAGCTCCTTAACAATGAAATGAGAGTCATATCCGCTAAGGTTATGCATGAAGACTGGTATATATTTAGGTGTTTTACAGGCTAAATTACATTCATTATGAAGACTTCCACGATATTCACCGCTGATGTGATCATGGTTGCGTACTTTGTAGTTTTCTCCTGTAAAGCCTTTTCCACACAAGTAGCATGCCGTAGAAGACTCAAAATCCTTTTGCTGTTGTTCCGTAAGTTTCAGAGGCTTAGTAGATTTGTATATGTCATCAATCATTTTTGCAAGAGATGTCAGGTACAGCATAAACTTCTGAGCAGCATCAGCACCACGATACACATAGGGTTGCTTAGGAAGTCCAGTTTCGAGATGTTCAACACTGGATGTAGGCTTCACGTAAACACAGAAGCTCATTGGTGTGTGCTCTTGATAAGGGGTTGTATAGCAAGTTTCAGGATTGGGTATACACGTTTGGCATGGAGTGCGAATACTCTCAAAATCAGCATAGATGACATAAGGTACTTTCAGCATCCTCTCAACATTTTTAAACTGAACAATTGATTTCTCCTTGGTAGGCATAATTACCCTCGCAACACCATGTTGAATACAGACGGCTACATGTTCTTGCAGTTTTTCCTGCCCACTTAGTCCATATCGATCATCAAAATGTGTAAAGCAGCGCTTACAAGTATAAACCCGTCCATTATGGCTAGTTTTCTGGCGTCGAACGAGTTTCTCAAAATTCTTTATATATACGTAGTGATGTTTTCCACTACTATCATTCAATAGTAGCAGGTCGCGATGTTCAGGTAGTTCAATATCAACAACCTTTATAGGATACACTTCATGCTTCTCATCCAGCCCGAAAACGTAAATAGATATCTTGTTAAACTTCTCAAATTTTGGTATTTGAGAAAGTGAAGTAGGATAGGAAACACAGCTGAAGTCGTACTTATCTTGAAGTTGTTTGTATTTGTTCACACGCTGTGCATCCTTCCCTATGAATTTAGCTAATATAGAGTACATGAAACATTTCTCGTCGGTAAAGTTCTGAATGTTTATACACGCCTCTTTAGCTCCGACAGATGACGGTAGTGGTATGTAGCTACTTCCTCGGAACGGGTTGTACTTGTTGATACGAAGTCGAACTCCTTCCACAGCAAGAAAAGCCCAGCTGCTACCCTTAAGCTGAGACTCCTCCATTTCAGTCACCAATTTCTTGAATTTCACTTCCATCGCTGACTCCAGATCAGTTTCCAGGAAAACAGCTTGATTCCATGTTTTAAATGTTTTGTCACAGGTTTCACCAATACTGTTAACAAATCGACACTCAGCCAGCAGATTAATTTTAACACTCTTATGAATGCTAAGCTCTTTATGCACAGCCTGGATTATCCGTTGTTTTGCCTCTTGCAGATACATATTCAGGTCCTTAGGTGACTCGCATCGTATAAAATACGATTTCAATCGTCCTTCGAATGAAGTTTCGTATTCTTTCATATCACAGTCCTCCATTGTTGACAGCAACTGATGTTTAGTTGGCTCCAATCTTCTTTTCTTCTGAGGGCTGCTTATTTCACATATATCTTCGTGACGCTGCCCCTTATAACCATCTTTGAAGGTTTCATTACAATGTTTACATTTGAAGAGCTTCTTGCAGCTCATCTCGTGTCTTCTCTTGTCATAACCTCGGAGGAACTTCTTCCCACATTTTCCGCATGCATATCCAGTAGCGCTTGGAATAATATCCTTATACGCTGAGTTATTCATCTTTATTCTTGATGTAATAACGTATTAATCACTGATCAATGAAATGTAGACCTCTTCACCTTGATACCACTTTAGAAAGCTGATTATTCTTGGAGAGAACACGATGTTAACACCTCAAGACTAATTAGCACAATGAAGTCCAATGCGCTAGATCACCATATTTATAGAGGGAGCACGAACCTTTTAGATCAATCATATACTCGTTTCATAACCAGATGTATAAGATCACTCAACGTGTATTAACCCCCCCCCCAGCCATATAACCTCAAGTCTAGAGACAGGATGTTTATGACGTCACACCCAGAGACAGAATGTCTGACAGCATCAAACACGTTTAAACTCGTCTAATAACTACCTGCTTATGCTGTCACACCAGCAAGAGAAGCATTCTCCCACGCTCATTCAGACATATATTTCAAATTCAAAGCCTACCACCACCATCACCACCTATTGTACCAAGGTTAATTCCAGCTGTATTATCACAATACTTAAAGTAAAAGCTTAAAAGGTAAGGAGAAGATGTCCCCCTTATTTACTTAATTATCTCATGTTTTCATTCCCTTTTCAATTCTTCCTTTCCATCTTCTCACAGAAAGCCCATTACATTTAACTACAATCACGAGAAAAGCAATTTTTTCATAGTTACACAGATTCTAAGCTTCTAAATCAACACGGGTAATACTTTTAATAAATGTATTTTAGCTCCCCAATATCAGCATCAAGCATTTAATGTTTACTCGAACCTGATATGATTCATAAGCTTGAAGATATATGAAATCACCCCTTCGGGATTCGATCTGAGTACTTTAAAGTAATATTTGTCATGATAACGATATTTAAGGACTAGATACTCTGTTTACGTTTACCTTGACATGTATATCTAAATTAAATTACGAGTTATTAAATTTTTGCAAGTAAATTTCATTGAATCGGTATTCGAACCCAGAACACCAGGAACAAAATAATTTATAATATTAGTCTGACATGTTAAACAAAGCTGTATGCAGTTACATCTTCGATCTAAGTGATATATTCTAGTGTACAGAGGAAAATTAAGGAAGTCATTAAAAGATGGGGAATCGAACCAAGCACAACTGATTGACAATTATATACAGTATTAATTACCCCTCATAGGAGCTATCAATCATGCTTTGGTTCACTCGTCTACCTCTCTTAGTTTCTGAGATAATGAAAATTTCAAAATTAAGGATCGATCCCAGGACGTCAGGTATCTACTTACACATCTACAAGATACTACCTAATAAGATAAATGCAATAAAGTTTATTTGGTGTCTTTATTGTAATTAGTTTAGGAGTTATTAAATTTATAATTAAATTACATTTTATCAGTATTCGAACCCAGAACACCAGAAACAAAATTATTTACAATGTTAGTTTGATATGTTTAAAAGAGCTGTATGTAGTTACAGCATCAATGTGTGTGATATTCTAGAGTATAGAGAAAAATTAAGGAAGTCATTAAAAAATCGGGATTCGAACTAGAGACAACTGATTGAAAATTATATACAGTATTAATTGCACATTATAACAGCTATCAAACATTCCTTGGTCCATTCCTCTAGCTTTCTTAGTTTCCGAGATAATGGATATTTAAAAATTAAGGATCGAACCCAGGATACCAGGTACCAAAATATACAATGAGAAGAAACTACCTAATGACATTAATGTAATAAAGTTTATTTGGCGTCTTTATCTTATTTAGTCTCTGCGTTATTTGAAGATAAATTTGTAATCACTCCTAGGATTCGAACCCAGGCATCCCGGTCAACTTGGAACAATGTCCTAATGACGCGGAGCATACCAAAGAATTGATAAGTTTTTATCCCATTGTTCTATCTGTTTTCATTTAGGAGATATAAGCGATTAAACAGTAGAAATAATAAGCCGGTTCTGGCGCAAAGGAAGATGACATGTTAGGTTCTTTGAATTATGCCGGCATGCCCCGCCCATATTATTTCTACTGTTTAATCGCTTATATCTCCTAAAAGAAAAGAGATAGAACAATGCGATAAAAACTAATCAATTCTTTGGAATGCTCCGCGTCACTAGGACATTGTTCCAAGTTGACCGGGATGCCTGGGTTCGAATCCTAGGAGTGATTACAAATTTATCTTCAAATAACGCAGAGACTAAATAAGATAAAGACGCCAAATAAACTTTATTACATTAATGTCATTAGGTAGTTTCTTCTCATTGTATATTTTGGTACCTGGTATCCTGGGTTCGATCCTTAATTTTTAAATATCCATTATCTCGGAAACTAAGAAAGCTAGAGGAATGGACCAAGGAATGTTTGATAGCTGTTATAATGTGCAATTAATACTGTATATAATTTTCAATCAGTTGTCTCTAGTTCGAATCCCGATTTTTTAATGACTTCCTTAATTTTTCTCTATACTCTAGAATATCACACACATTGATGCTGTAACTACATACAGCTCTTTTAAACATATCAAACTAACATTGTAAATAATTTTGTTTCTGGTGTTCTGGGTTCGAATACTGATAAAATGTAATTTAATTATAAATTTAATAACTCCTAAACTAATTACAATAAAGACACCAAATAAACTTTATTGCATTTATCTTATTAGGTAGTATCTTGTAGATGTGTAAGTAGATACCTGACGTCCTGGGATCGATCCTTAATTTTGAAATTTTCATTATCTCGAGAACTAAGTGAGGTAGAGGAGTGCACCAAAGGTTGATTGATAGGTTCTGTACTGGGTGATTAATGCTGTATATAATTGTCAATCAGTTGTGCTTGGTTCGATTCCCCATCTTTTAATGACTTCCTTAATTTTCCTCTGTACACTAGAATATATCACTTAGATCGAAGATGTAACTGCATACAGCTTTGTTTAACATGTCAGACTAATATTATAAATTATTTTGTTCCTGGTGTTCTGGGTTCGAATACCGATTCAATGAAATTTACTTGCAAAAATTTAATAACTCGTAATTTAATTTAGATATACATGTCAAGGTAAACGTAAACAGAGTATCTAGTCCTTAAATATCGTTATCATGACAAATATTACTTTAAAGTACTCAGATCGAATCCCGAAGGGGTGATTTCATATATCTTCAAGCTTATGAATCATATCAGGTTCGAGTAAACATTAAATGCTTGATGCTGATATTGGGGAGCTAAAATACATTTATTAAAAGTATTACCCGTGTTGATTTAGAAGCTTAGAATCTGTGTAACTATGAAAAAATTGCTTTTCTCGTGATTGTAGTTAAATGTAATGGGCTTTCTGTGAGAAGATGGAAAGGAAGAATTGAAAAGGGAATGAAAACATGAGATAATTAAGTAAATAAGGGGGACATCTTCTCCTTACCTTTTAAGCTTTTACTTTAAGTATTGTGATAATACAGCTGGAATTAACCTTGGTACAATAGGTGGTGATGGTGGTGGTAGGCTTTGAATTTGAAATATATGTCTGAATGAGCGTGGGAGAATGCTTCTCTTGCTGGTGTGACAGCATAAGCAGGTAGTTATTAGACGAGTTTAAACGTGTTTGATGCTGTCAGACATTCTGTCTCTGGGTGTGACGTCATAAACATCCTGTCTCTAGACTTGAGGTTATATGGCTGGGGGGGGGGTTAATACACGTTGAGTGATCTTATACATCTGGTTATGAAACGAGTATATGATTGATCTAAAAGGTTCGTGCTCCCTCTATAAATATGGTGATCTAGCGCATTGGACTTCATTGTGCTAATTAGTCTTGAGGTGTTAACATCGTGTTCTCTCCAAGAATAATCAGCTTTCTAAAGTGGTATCAAGGTGAAGAGGTCTACATTTCATTGATCAGTGATTAATACGTTATTACATCAAGAATAAAGATGAATAACTCAGCGTATAAGGATATTATTCCAAGCGCTACTGGATATGCATGCGGAAAATGTGGGAAGAAGTTCCTCCGAGGTTATGACAAGAGAAGACACGAGATGAGCTGCAAGAAGCTCTTCAAATGTAAACATTGTAATGAAACCTTCAAAGATGGTTATAAGGGGCAGCGTCACGAAGATATATGTGAAATAAGCAGCCCTCAGAAGAAAAGAAGATTGGAGCCAACTAAACATCAGTTGCTGTCAACAATGGAGGACTGTGATATGAAAGAATACGAAACTTCATTCGAAGGACGATTGAAATCGTATTTTATACGATGCGAGTCACCTAAGGACCTGAATATGTATCTGCAAGAGGCAAAACAACGGATAATCCAGGCTGTGCATAAAGAGCTTAGCATTCATAAGAGTGTTAAAATTAATCTGCTGGCTGAGTGTCGATTTGTTAACAGTATTGGTGAAACCTGTGACAAAACATTTAAAACATGGAATCAAGCTGTTTTCCTGGAAACTGATCTGGAGTCAGCGATGGAAGTGAAATTCAAGAAATTGGTGACTGAAATGGAGGAGTCTCAGCTTAAGGGTAGCAGCTGGGCTTTTCTTGCTGTGGAAGGAGTTCGACTTCGTATCAACAAGTACAACCCGTTCCGAGGAAGTAGCTACATACCACTACCGTCATCTGTCGGAGCTAAAGAGGCGTGTATAAACATTCAGAACTTTACCGACGAGAAATGTTTCATGTACTCTATATTAGCTAAATTCATAGGGAAGGATGCACAGCGTGTGAACAAATACAAACAACTTCAAGATAAGTACGACTTCAGCTGTGTTTCCTATCCTACTTCACTTTCTCAAATACCAAAATTTGAGAAGTTTAACAAGATATCTATTTACGTTTTCGGGCTGGATGAGAAGCATGAAGTGTATCCTATAAAGGTTGTTGATATTGAACTACCTGAACATCGCGACCTGCTACTATTGAATGATAGTAGTGGAAAACATCACTACGTATATATAAAGAATTTTGAGAAACTCGTTCGACGCCAGAAAACTAGCCATAATGGACGGGTTTATACTTGTAAGCGCTGCTTTACACATTTTGATGATCGATATGGACTAAGTGGGCAGGAAAAACTGCAAGAACATGTAGCCGTCTGTATTCAACATGGTGTTGCGAGGGTAATTATGCCTACCAAGGAGAAATCAATTGTTCAGTTTAAAAATGTTGAGAGGATGCTGAAAGTACCTTATGTCATCTATGCTGATTTTGAGAGTATTCGCACTCCATGCCAAACGTGTATACCCAATCCTGAAACTTGCTATACAACCCCTTATCAAGAGCACACACCAATGAGCTTCTGTGTTTACGTGAAGCCTACATCCAGTGTTGAACATCTCGAAACTGGACTTCCTAAGCAACCCTATGTGTATCGTGGTGCTGATGCTGCTCAGAAGTTTATGCTGTACCTGACATCTCTTGCAAAAATGATTGATGACATATACAAATCTACTAAGCCTCTGAAACTTACGGAACAACAGCAAAAGGATTTTGAGTCTTCTACGGCATGCTACTTGTGTGGAAAAGGCTTTACAGGAGAAAACTACAAAGTACGCAACCATGATCACATCAGCGGTGAATATCGTGGAAGTCTTCATAATGAATGTAATTTAGCCTGTAAAACACCTAAATATATACCAGTCTTCATGCATAACCTTAGCGGATATGACTCTCATTTCATTGTTAAGGAGCTGGGTTGTACAAGTGAACGTGTGGAGGTAATTCCTAACTCTGAAGAAAGCTATATCTCATTCACCAAGTATGTAGGAGATATAAAGCTTCGATTTGTGGATAGCTTCCGATTCCTCAGTACAAGCTTGGATAAGTTAGTAAAAAATCTAACCTCGTATCCTGAAACGCTAAAGTACTTTGGAGAAGACAAATTGAAGTTGATGACCCGTAAGGGTGTATTTCCCTATGATTTTGTTACGTCATGGGATGTCCTGAACGAGACCTGCTTGCCTCCTAAGGACTACTTCTACAATAGATTAAATGAAGAAGAAATTACTGATACTGACTATGATCATGCTAGAAATGTATGGGAGCTGTTTAATGTGAGAAACCTTGGAGAGTACAGCGATCTCTACTTAACTTCGGATGTACTTCTCCTAGCTGATGTCTTTGAGACGTTCAGAGAGCAAACCCTTAAAACACACACAGTTGATCCTGCCCATTATTTTACCTCTCTAGGTCTTACATGGGACGCCATGTTACTGTATACTGGAATTAAGCTGGAGCTGTTACAAGATTATGATCAACTACTCATGGTGGAATCAGTTATAAGAGGAGGTTTATGCCAAGTTTCCCATCGGTATGCTGAGGCTAATAACACTTATATGGATAAGTTTGATCCGTCGAGACCAACCCAATTTATCACATACGAGGACGCTAATAACCAATATGGGTGGGCAATGTGTCACGCCCTTCCTTTTGGTGGATTTCAGTGGGTGTCATCTGAAGAAATCAACTTAGAAACACTACAAGAAGATGATCCTCATGGGTACATATTAGAAGTCGACATCGAGTATCCTGCTGAACTTCACGATCTACACAACGATCTACCTTTCCTGCCAGAGTGTACGAAACCATTGGGATCATCTACATACAAACTGATACCTCATCTTGGACCTCGAAAGAAGTATGTAGTGCATTACATGGCTTTGAAGCAAGCTCTTAGTCATAGACTACGACTAACAAAAATCCATCGTGTGCTACAATTCCGACAGTCTCAGTGGTTGAAACCTTATGCGGAATTTAACAACAGGCTACGACAACAAGCTGCAAATGATTTCGAGAAGGATCTCTACAAGCTCTTTATCAACGCTATGTTTGGAAAAACTATGGAGAACCTGCGTAACCGTATGGATATACGACTGGTGACCAATGAAAAAACTCTAGAGAAGCTGATCGCCAAGCCTACGTTTATGGACAGGACGATATATGCTGATAATCTAGCTGCGGTACATATGGCCTCTCGTCAGATTGTATTCAACAAGCCTATATACATTGGTATGAGTGTGTTGGACATCCCCAAGACATTAATGTATAACTATCATTACGACGTTTTGTTGCCTTATTATGGAGCTGAAAACCTGAAGCTTATGTATATGGACACTGATTCACTCATTCATCGTGTAACAACTGAAGATGTGTACCAGGATAAGCTACGTTTTCTTGAGCATCTCGATACAGCTGATTACCCTGTCAACCATATATGTTACTCTACTCAGAACAAGAAGGTATTGGGAAAATTTAAAGATGAGGCTAATAGCAAAATCATCCTACGCTTTGTTGGACTACGTCCTAAGATGTATGCCTTAGATATTCAAGGGTCAATGATAAAAAAGATTAAAGGTATAAAACGTAGCGCTATTAAGCAGTACATTTCGTTTGACAGCTATACAGACTGTCTTAAAACCAGTGAAATCATCAGAACACCTATGAATCTGATCCTATCACGAAAGCATGCTCTTGCTACAGTGCAAGTGAATAAAATTGCATTGACTCCGTTTGATGATAAAAGAATTATTGCTGAGGACGGGATAACGACATATGCGTATGAACATTACAATATTACAAACAGTGCTTAAAAGAATGTAAGTTAAAGATAAAGATTTTCTCGTGAGTCTACAATCTTAAAAAAGAAAGTTATCTGTGTGCTGTATATGCTGATAGCTGACGCCTGATGAAGAAAGAAGAAGATGGAAGGGAAGGTGGTAACCCTGCCATTAGGAGCAATCCTAGTGCTAGTCTCAAGCCTAGATAAAAGGGGAGAGACATCTACAACGAACTAAAATAAAGGTATGTTGACGTAAAGCTTTTCAATTTGTGAACCAATATGCAGTTTATCCGTCTCCGCATCGTACAATAACTGTTTAACATATAATAAGTTTGTAAGATTTAGAAAAAAAAGTATATAAATTGTTGTAACGATGGTTGCGAAATGTTTATAATCTAATTACTCTCTATATTACCATGAGTACCTGTGATACTAGTTGAATTGCCTGTTAAAATGACTTAAATACCTGTGATACTACTCGAATCAAGTGAAATTACATTAACTAGCTCAGATACGAATTCCTGCTCTAAATTAGTACGAGCACCTGTGATACTATCAGAATTATCTGTTAAAATGACTCAAATACCATTGATACAACCTGAATCACCTGCATTTACCTTAAATAGCTGTGATACAAATCTCTGATCGAAATTATTACGAGCATCTGTGAAACTATGCTGATTACCCAAATACTTACGATATTACCTGAACTATCTGTAAAATACGAAACTATACCAACCCCTGGAACCTACCCTCCTGTAATGCTTGCTTAATTACTCTAAACACCTATGTTACTTGAATTATCCTAAATACCTACGATACCCTCTGAATTACCTGTGAAATACGAAGCTATGCTATACCTAACCCTGGAATCTAGCCTCCTGTGATACTTGCTTAATTACTCTAAACACCTATGTTACTTGAATTATCCTAAATACCTACGATACCCTCTGAATTACCTGTGAAATACGAAACTATGCTATACCCAACCCTGGAATCTAGCCTCCTGTGATACTAGCTGAATTAGCCTAAATACCTACGATACTAGCTGAATTACCTGTGAAATCATGCATAGCTATGATGCATTTAGCCTCTGGAATCTAGTCTCCTGTGATACTAGATGAATGAGCCTAAATACCTACGATACTAGCTGAATTGCCTGTGAAAATGACTTAAATACCTGTGATACTACCCGAATCATGTGAAATTACCTTAACTAGCTCTGATACGAATTCCTGCTCTAAATTAACACGAGCACCTGTGATACTATCTGGTTTGCCTTAGATACCAATGATACTAGATGAATTACCTGTTAAAATGACTCAAATACCACTGATACAACCTGAATCACCTGCATTTACCTTAAATAGCTGTGATACAAATCTCTGATCGAAATTATCAATAATATCTGTGAAGCTATGTCGATTACCTCAAATACTTACGATATTACCCGAACTATCTGTGAAATACGAAGCTATGTTATAACCAACCCCTGGAACCTACCCTCCTGTAATGCTAGCTGAATTACTCTAAACGTCTGTGATACTTGAATTAACCTAAATACCTACGATACTCTCTGAATTACCTGTGAAATACGACACTAAGCTATACCCAACCCTAGAATCTATCCTCTTGTGATACTAGCTGAATTAGCCTAAATACCTAAAATACTAGCTGAATTACCTGTGAAATTATGCAGAGCCATGATGCAGTTAGCCTCTGGAATCTATTCTGTTTTACTGGATGAATTAGACTAAATGCATGCGATACTAGCTGAATTACCTGTGAAATCATACACTGCTATGATGCAGTCAACCTCTTGCAATACTAGCTGAATTACTTACCTGTTAGTGTGAGTGGGTTAGCTTTTCCCGTTGCAGGTCATCTTTTTCCCTGTATGGCTCACCTTTTTCCCTTTGGTGGTCACCTTTTTCCCTTTGCTGGCTACATTTTTCCCTTTACTGGTCACCTTTTTCCCGTTGCATGTCGCCTTTTTCCCTTTGCTGGTCACCTTTTTCCCTTTGCTGGTCACATTTTTCCCTTTGCTGGTCGCCTTTTTCCGTTTGCTGGTCACGTTTTTCCCTTTGCTAGTCAACTTTTTCCCTTTGTGGGCCTCCTTTTTCCCTGAGCAGTCACCTTTTCCCCTGAACGAGTTACCTTTTCCCTGAATAGGTTACGTGATGGGCATGTCTAGAACATTGACATGAAACAGTTTTCCACTAAGTTCACGTCTAAAGTCGCTTTCAAGTCTAGCACCTCCTATACCCTATCTCTCCTGTATATAAGTCCATATTCCTACTGCTACACTACCTGTCTAGCCGAACACCTCTCCTCCTGTTCCTATACCTCTCATATAAACCATACTCTACTCCTCTAGCTCTGTCTAGCCTAACGCCTCTCTCGTTTACCTATGACTCTCACATAAACCATACTCTGCTCCTCGACCTCTGTCTAGTCTAACTCCTCTCCTCGTTTTCCTATACCTCTCATATAAACTATACTCTACTCCTCAACCTCTGTCTAGCCTAGCACCCCTCTTCCTGTTCCTATACTTCTCATACATATAAACCATGCCCTACGTTTCAAGCCCTGTCTAGTCTAACACCACTCCCCGTATCCCCTACCTCTCAAAAGCTCATTCCCTCCTGCCCCCACTCTAGCTGAGTATCACTCCTTGGTTTCCTATCTAACCTAACTTTAACACCTGTCTATCCTAGCATAGGATCTCTCTCCGTTTTCTCGTCTCTCCTTATAAACACAAACTCAATTCTCCTAACCTAATACCTCTCCTCGTTTTCCTATACTTCTCATATAAACCATACTCTACTCCTCGACTTCTGTCTAGCCTAACACCTTTCCTCGTTTTCCTATATCTCTCATATAAACCATGCACTACGTTTCAAGCCCTGTCTAGCCTAACACCTCTCATCGTTTTTCTATATCTCTCATATAAACCATGCACTACGTTTCAAGCCCTGTCTAGTCTAACACCTCTCATCGTTTTCCTATACCGCTCATATAAACCATACATTACTCAGCCTCTGTCTAGCCTAGCACCTCTCCACGTATTCCCTATCTGTCTCATATAAAGCGCACTCCCCCTACCACTGTCTAGCCTAGCGTCAGTCCTCGTATTCCCTATCTCCCCCATATAAACGCATTTTCCTCCTTGAACCGACGCATCTAGCCTCGTTTTCCCTATCCTTTCCCATATAAACGCAAAAAACTGCGCCAGCTCTCTCCTATATATCCTACTAATATTAAAACTTACTATTCTTTTGTCATTTGTGTAATTTAAACACAATGGAGCTATAAATAACCCACTCACTACCATCACACTGAAACAGAAATATTTAACACTATGCCTGACTTACCTGTGTACATATGAGATAATATGGAAGTTATTTGTTATAATGTTGTATGCATTTATGTATTGTATTATTTACATATCTTTGGTGTTATTATCATCATTAAATTCATTATTATGGGATTATGAATTTGTTCCCTGTTAACATATACACTACGTGATCAAAAGTATCCGGACACCTGGCTGAAAATTACGTATAAGTTGGTGGCGCCCTCCATCGGTAATGCTGGAAGTCAATATGGCCCACCCTTAGCCTTGATGACAGCGTTCACTCTCGCAGACATACTTTCAATCAGCTGCTGGAAGGTTTCTTGGGGAATGGCAGCCTTCTTCACGGAATGCGGAACTGAGGAGAGGTATCGATGTAGGTCGGTGAGGCTTGGCACGAAGTCGGCGTTCCAAAACATCCCAAAGGTGTTCTATAGGATTCAAGTCAGGACTCTGTGCAGGCCAGTCCATTATAGGGATGTTATTGTCGTGTAATCACTCCGCCACAGCCGTGCAATATGAACAGGTGCTCGATCGTGTTGAAAGATGCAATCAACATCCCCGAATTGCTCTTCAACAGTGGGAAGTAAGGTGCTTAAAATATCAATGTAGGTCTGCACTGTGATCGTGCCACGCAAAACAACAAGGGGTGTAAGCCCCCTCCAGGAAAAACACGACCACACCATAACACCACCACCTCACTGTTGGCACTACACACGCTGGCAGATGACGTTCACCGGGCATTCGCCATACCCACACCCTGCCATCGGATCGCCACATGTGTACCGTGATTTGTACTCCACACAACGTTTTGCCACTGTTCAATCGTGTAATGTTGACGCTCCTTACACCAAGCGAGGCGTCGTTTGGCATTTTCCTGTATGATGTGTGGCTTATGAGCAGCCGTTCGACCATGGAATCCAAGGTTTCTCACCTCACGCCTAACTGCCATAGTACTTGGAGTGGATCCTGATCAGTTTGGAATTCCTGTGTGATGGTCTGGATAGATGTCTGCCTCTTACGCTTTACGACCCTCTTCAAATGTTGGCGGTCTCTGTCAGTCAACAGACGAGGTCGGTGCTGTTCATGTCCCTTCACGTTTCCACTTCACTATCACATCAGAAACAGTGGACCTAGGGATGTTTAGGAGTGTGGAAATCTCGCGTACGGACTTCTGACACAAGTGACACCCAATCACCTGACCACGTTCGAAGTCCGTAAGTTCCACGGAGCGTCCCATTCTGCTGTTTCAGGAGGTCTAATGACTACTGAGGTCGTGGATAATGAGTACCAGGCAGTAGGTGGCAGCACAATACACCTGAGATGAAAAACGTATGTTTGTGGGGTGTCCAGATACTTTTGATCACATAGTGTATATTCAGAGGTTAAATTGATTTATTAAGATAACAGTAATTTAAAATATATCATGGTTAACTTTAAGTTTGTATCAGTTACTTTAGATGACCATGGAATAAACAAACTTGTTATTTCTACAAAGAAATATTAAGAAAAGAAGGAACAGTAAATAACATTCTTCTCCTAGTATGAAAAAAGTAGTATCTTCCTTGCATTCAAACTGTGCAGACCAATATCCGAACAGTATTCCTCATGTAAAATAATACCACAATAGTATTCAGAATGTAATAACCAGTTTGATTTGATGGGTCGGCGAGAATTATAAACGAGAATATAAATTAACTAAAAGAGTAAAAGAAAATTATTTATAAATAAAAGAGAATTTAAGTTGTAAAAGAAATACGTTAAAGTTATTCATATTAAGAAATCTTACCTATTACAACGCCCTGAAGTAAATATAACAGAGTTTTCATCACTCAGCTAAATCAACAAGAACCCAACACACATTTTAATATTCCGCCGCAATGCATAGTTGTTTATGTTGTATATATCTTTTCTTTCATCTGAAATGTGATTTTCCTGTTTTCTCAAAATGAAGGAGATCATCTAGTTATACTCTTATAATCCTAAGCGTGTTAGTTAAACATTTGTCAGTCCAGTCACCAAATAGGTGTCTCTTGATAAGTTTTGATCCACCTATCCCACCTTATGGTGCTCTTGCTGTATAAACTTGCACAAAAATGAAGGGCGCTTTACAGACATTTTAATAAATTGAGGATACGACCTCTGCTAGTCCAAACCTCAGTTTCAGTCAAATCATTTAAGAAAAACAAAGTGACAGAACTTTTGTTCACATAATGCCAGTCGGTATGGGGAAGTTTCTTGAAAATCGGCTTGCATTCTCCCAAAATCTCTGTCTTGGGTAAGAAGTATATTTACGATCTTTAGTGTTTCAGCTGTTCACATACTCAACTATTTTAATTCAGGAGGACTTAAAATTTGCATTTCCAGGGAAATGTCATATGGAATTTTTGGGTCGAATGGTAAGCATTTGAGCGTATGTATTCGACGTACCCTAAAATGTATCTACTTAAAAATCACACAAGGAGGGCCGCAATATTACGAATGCAATAACGATGCCTTCTTTAAAATTACGGATCCGAGATCTGGGTCGTGGATATGACAAAGAATAATAAAAACGGCTGAAATCAGATTCCTGACAAAAGAAGGTAAGAAGACGTAAATAACAGAAGTCGAATATCACAAAACCTTAAATTAAAATTGCGTTAAGGTATGTTACTATGTAGAGGGTTAATCAAAATTAGGGAGCTTATTATGCACAAAACGAAACTGTGGTTGTAATCACCGAGCTGCGTATTAAGACCAAGATTCAGGAGAGGCCACGTAAATACACACACTGTGGTTACTATCTGATCACTACAATGGCAAAGTAATAGTGACAAGATCTCATCAAAGTTGTAGAAAATTGTTCATTATGATATAAACACGCTGATGGAGTGTTTCAGGTAGTATAAGATAAATTGAAAATGCTTAAGAAAAGTATAGTTCACTGATATATCCAAATATACTCCAAATCTACATCTTAAATGGTTTAGGGTCCTGCGTCTGCCAATGTATACAAACTAATATCTCAACCTGAGGAAATACATTAATCCCGAATTTTACGAAGCGTATAAAACAATACATATAGTTCGCATAAACAAGCACTGTGTTTGTTTGAGATTTTATCCCAAAGAGACCACTTTTAATCGTGCAAGATGACTCTGCGGTAACCTGTGAGGCTCGTATTTGGGAGGTTACAGGTTCGATTCCCGTCGACCGCCTACTCATCTTAGGTTTTTTTTTTCTTTTTGTGGTTTTCATTGGTCGGTAGGAGAATACTGGGGTGATTTCTCATTTACCACGATTTCGTTTCCTTCTAATGTTTCAAGTGTGCCTATAGGTTTCGTGACGTGAGGCGGTGTAGGACAGATGGCACGGATGCTTTTTGCAAGAAAAGGGTATTCTCGGTGGACACTAGAGAAATGCTTGGTTGAACGGCTCGTCCATCGCCCTCTAGGGGTAGCTCCAATAGTTGAACGGATCTTCGAGCCAAGAACTCTTAGGGACTTCCGCACGTTCCCTGTGGCCAGTCTGCCTGTAGCCTCCTGTGGTTCCTTCACTTCATCCCTTCCTGCTGGGGGTGGTAGCCGCAACAGATCACAGTACGCGGGGTGACCGCCCCCCCCTCGCGTTGTACACCCTATACACCACTTTTACGTTGGCTTATGTGATTGATTTGTATTTAGTCATCTGGAAAATGAAGACCACACCAACAATATTTAAGGGAGACCTTAATAACTTCATCGCTGACTGGCATGCAATTTTTTTTTGGAGGTAAGGGAGGTAAACGATTGGCTCTTGGTTATTGCAATTGCTGCTATTATCTTATACCTTTTATACCCATTATGTTTATTAAGGGACCTCAAAAATAATTTGGAGTAGGTATATTAGGATATGAGATTTTTTTCCGATTACGCACGCTATAGCCTATGAAATTATTTGCGTGTCTGTGTAAATCCTATCCAATGATAGGATTCACTTCAACAGTACCTACTTAAAGTGAAGAAGAACGCGGATTCCAAATATGTTTTATTCATTTTCCCTGAACCGGATGACGCAAAACTAGATTATATGTATATAAATAAATATATGTATATATATACATATATATAGTGCATCAGTGAGGCAATTAATATACAGAAAAGGTACCTCGGTAAGCTGCCACACCTGTTTTTTTATTTTTGTACATTCTTGAGGGACGGGGTCATCACATAACAAACGAAGCGCCTTACCTAGATTAAACATACACGCAATGACCATGTGATGTATCAAACTCCTCAGGGATAAACAAAACTCGAAAGCAAGTAAAGCACTTCCCGTGATACTTTTTTCTCTGAAGGCACGTATTTAGCACCACCACTTCAAAATATTTTGATTCACAGTTGTACATAACCACCCTTTTAAATGTGTATTTTTACTAACAAGGCTGACGGTATATTGTATGAACCACCTTTCGAAACTACTAGAAGAAGTAGTAGTTATTTCAAGAAGCCTCATGTACCAAAAACATCGCATCTGGGGATACCCAGTCCATAGCCACAACAGCACCAGATGATGTGCGATTTGTGGCCCGAAAAGAATGAAGTTCCAACAAGTTTTGTATGCCGAGTTTCTCTCCGACTAGG
Organism: Deroplatys truncata; assembly: GCA_030765065.1. Taxonomy (NCBI): domain Eukaryota; kingdom Metazoa; phylum Arthropoda; class Insecta; order Mantodea; family Mantidae; genus Deroplatys; species Deroplatys truncata. Next base: position 208,580,043 of record CM060978.1, on the reverse strand, counting down.
ATAAAAGCATGTTTCCAAAGCTTATTTTCATACCTCCTGAGGCGTGTTATTACGGAAATATGTTACCTATCTATTTTCGGATGCCTGGGACAACTTGAAAAGAAAAAATGAGCTTTTTACTTTCTCCCCGCGCACATAGTAGGCGGAGAAGGTATTGTATTCCACCCAAAAATTGATACCGAGATTTCATCGGAAATATGTGTTTGAGACCCGTGCACAAATAAATAAAACAATTTTAAGAAAAAGGTCCGCACGTGTGTGTGTGTGCGTGTGTGTGTGTGTGCGCGCGCGCGCGTGTAATAACATAACTCTAAAACGAAATGTTCGACAAATGTCAAAACTTTATATTTAAGATATCTTCAAAAGATGCGGCACGAAGATTTTCAACAAAATCCTCCCCCCTCAACTACCCTTTACATGGAAAAATTTCGATATTTTTTATTTTCTCAAAAATGGCCCTAACCATTAAATTATTACATATTTAAAACATTTACATGTTAAATAAAATATACATCTTGAATTTTCTGGGAATAGCCTACGCTCCTCTTCAATCGGAAGGAATTTTGAATAATTTTGCATAACAGGTAAACCGTAAGAGATAAACAAAAACAGACTACATAAAAAAGTATAACTCTTTAAAACAAACAATTTATTTCAAATAAATATTTTGTGGCCTCGTCCATTTCCGAGCTATCCGTTTGAATTTTTCAACATTTTGTAATGTTTTTAATTCTTGTTTCCCGCGGTATCATGGAAAGAGTATGGAATTTTAAGACCAGCATGTAGCGTGCCGCTTTTAAACATCTGACTGTCGGTTCGGTTTCCTCTATCTCCTCTTACCTAAAACGAAATGTGTAATGAAAGTTTTCTGCAAAGGTTTACCTCGTTTAACATGAAGTAGAATCGCATGTAGAAGCTATATAAAAATAAATTATAGATAAACTCATGTGAATGTAACACACCAGTTGTTTAATGGCGTATAGGACTTCCCCTGTTACAGTGCAGATAACACTGGTACAAGTTGCCTTGGTGGTCTAGAGATCACGTTCTTACCTCTCATGTGGCGAATCCAGGTTCGAATCCCAATTGAACCGAACTACCTGGATGAGGCTTTCGATTCAAAGATCTTTCCTCATTTCTTAGAAAGAGCATCTGCTAAGTAGCACTTTTGGCCTCTGAACTCATTTGCGTATTCATTCCACATTTTCATTCCTGGATAGGTACAACATAACCGGTTAAAGGACATTAAGGTTTGTATACAGTTCTAAACGTACGGAATTTAACAGAAGCCTCTAAGATAAAAGCTTGTTTATACCACTTGTTTGGAAAATCTGCATTACCTAAAAATTTATATTTCCGAAACTTTAGTTTAAATTTGCTGTTTTAATTAAAATGGTAACTACAAAGCTTATAAAGGAAAATATATTTGCAAACAAAAACAAAACATTCTAATCGTATTAATTAATAAACTGTGCTAAACTGACACACCTAATCCGGAATACATCGCTGGTAGATTCATTCATTCATCTTTTTTTCTTCTTCTTTTTACTCTGCTGAAGCTGCTATTTAGGTAAAAGTGAACAAATCATTAGGTCTGCTGCATTGAACCACTATTGGACTGCATACCTTTCATCCCTTATTAAATGCTGAATATAGACATTAGATCATGCTATAAAGAACGCATATTGTGGATAGAGGTTCATTATGCACCATAGAAGCAGGTCACCGGAATAGAAGCGTGTACGAACTCACTGTTTTGAGGTGTACTTCAGCATACCACCCATTAATAGTAAAATGGGTAATTAAATATTGAAGAGCTGGACATAAAAATTACTACGGAGTTTTCACAATCAGCAATGGAGCTGATAACGTTCGTTGAATTAGCTCATCTGTATAAGGTTATGGTGTGTTATTTCAGCACAACGATAAGCAAAACCCACCTATATAAGGCGTTGATGATAATCACCACACACCTGGTTGACCTATTTTATTGCCAAACTAGTAGTGCGCTAGCTGTTCGTCACACTCGCTCTAAAATTGTTATTTTACACTAGAAATGTAAATTTAAATAATAATAAAAAAAACTTAAGACAAAGCCAGAAAAACAATCGCTTTACATATGTAAAAGTTTTAAACTGTTTATGAACCATAGAGCCAGAGGGTTCATATATCAACTTTTATTAACAATCTTTACAACGAATAACGTTCTAATAGCTTTTACCTATCGATATTTAATGTGCAAGCGTTTGTGTTTCAATGCCTAACCACATGAAGTACTTATTCCAGCCTGACATCAAAAGGAGGAGTGGCAGGCTGGTTATGTTCATGACACACCTGTAGCTACATGTTTTTATTCAATATCTTGCTTTGGAACACATGTTTAGAAAGAACTTGCTATCTTTCGTCATAATTTGATATTCCTTAAGTATGTCACACTATAATAGAGCCGAACACGAACTTTTAAATCACTATCCTAAATAAACGACTGACATTGCTTGTCTGCTGACGACATAGCTTTGAAACAGTACTGATGCAGAGGTCCCTTCGAATATACTACGGCTTAAACATACGCACTACTTATTATATGTCCCGAAAACCAAACCAAAATCTTAATTCCTTGGTTTACTTACCACATATTAGCAAAATCCATCACGAAGCACCACTTTTCCTGGCGAAATTCACTGTGTTACTACCCACAATGCATCAGTGGGATTAGCCAACACTAATTTTTTTTCGAATGGGCTAAATCAAAATCATGTCCGACAACATACTCGATATAGCACCTTCACTCCTGTTTGCTTTTTCGGTAAATTTTAATCACATACAAAACACATTTCCGAGTGTACAGTGGTATAACAGCCTTTAAAATAAAATACAAGTCTACCTTCCATTTTCTGTGGTTGGCGAACCTGAACTATTCGGCAATAAAATATCAATTGCATTCAACATTCTACGCCTGATCCCGATTTTTTTTAGAATTTCTTGAAAAGCTAACTATGCACATTTAACGCTTTCTAACCTTAATTACAGGAAAGAGCCAGGCACCTTAGCCTTTCAGTCAGTAAACAGTAGGATTAGCTGCTTCACCACACACGGCTAGCAGACAGCTTTTATGGCGGGAATATTCAAACATCATGTTTAGCATATTGAATTCTTTATTCATGACCTCTGCGATACACATTTTAACATCTGAAATACTGCCTCAATTATTCAAGCAGCATTGATTTTCCCGTATATACTTTTTAAATTACATGTCCTGTTGTACTTACATTCTTTGCAGATCTTCCATTTGTAACTCGTGCAAATTTTGTTCCTAAATGCTCATTTTCTATACAGGTAACCTGAGCTATTTTCTTACCTCCTTAACAGGCTTATAAAGGAGAACCAAATATCAAATGTAAATAGGTTCACTGTATTTCTAAAAATATTTGCAACTAATTTCTTCAATTTATGAAACCATCAAAATTAAAACCACACATTCTTCAGTATGGAGCTATTACATTATTTTTTTATATATATAATACAATGTATTACATTACAATTTTCAATGACTTATTTAAATCTACATACAGCTTTACATTCATGATTCAAATACATCAAATTAACATTTATGCATTTTCTTCTTGTACAATCATTTTACATGGAATGACACTTCATTTAATCATATCAGATCTATCATTTGTATCCATAGGATTGTTTAGCATCGTGTCTCATACAATCCGCTACGTCCAATGTATCTAACCCATTTAATAACATCATGGTCTGAATAGTTCAGCTTAGGTTCAAATACCTTCAGATAGCGAACCTTGAACCCTGAAGGAGCAAATGGTACCTGCAACATAAAAAGAAAGCAAAAAATGCCAATTATTATAGTGGTTACTTAACAAACCCAACAATGTTTTTATGGCAGGAACGTATAAGTTTTAGAAGAAAAAAATTCTATATCATCTGCAGGTATGATGTATCCACAGTTTGCAATTATACTATGACATTTCATGGTTAGGAAACAAAACAAAAGCATTGTATAAAATCAGATAATGCAACATATAACCTATCAGATACTTGTCATTTAAGACCCTAGCAAAATTGCCTCCCTTCAGGGTATACAGTAAGGCCCCTCCAGACTCGACAAATTTTTCATAAACACTTGATTGTAGTTTCAAAAGTAGAATTTTCTTACAAAAACAGCTTTTCTCAATCCATTTTATTCTATTGTGAAGGGTTCCAAGGATGAATGTGTTATTTTGTCTTGCCCAGTTTTACACAGAAAACCCTCATTTATCCAGCCCTCACTCCAGATTTCCAGTTTATCTGCAATGATTTTTGCTTATTTTTTTCACCACAAAAAATGTGAGCTATTTGATAATACCACATGAATGTATTTATGCAGTTGTAATGTTGGCACTACAGATAGCGTAGGGATTATCATCGATCACATCCTTCAAGCTAACAAAAAGTATCATTACCATCATCAATGGTCACAGAACAATGAAACTAAAGCATGTGAGGTTATGTTTCTTGACAGACCTGATAGCAATCATAGACATCTCATCTGGACAGCTTTCAATTCTTTTCTCTCTGCTTTTGCAGTGATCCAGATTTCACTATGCTACATCAGAGTTTGTATTGATTTAATTGTTCCAGATACCTCCAGTCTCAACTAGTCAGGATAAACCGGGTTCTTGCATATATAGTTTCTGACCGATTATCTCCCCCTCTTCCAAAATAAGGTAGCACAATCAGTGGCCATCTCTTCAGCTGCCAACAATATATTAAATTATTGTTGCATAGATACTATGTTAACCAGGTGCAAGTATTTTTTCATGCCTATGACCTTATAAATTTACCTCCATTTTACCACTTTCCCTTCTGCTCTCAGTGCTTGCAAGCTAGTTACTAAGAAATATGTTCTAGGGTGTACTCACAACTCCAAATAAGTAATTGTACTGCAAACAGCAAATAGCTAAGGTAAAGAATTTCACTGAAAGAAAATTATCTGCGTCTACTCAAACCTGACTAGTAACCAGTCATGAAATCAAAGCCATGCTGCATTAAATGTCTTCATTGGTAACCCGCCAGACCTTGATATTAGCCCAAGCTCAGCCTTAAGTTAACATGCTTTTAATCACATTGCTTCTTATCATTACATTATATTATATTTAAATTTAGAAACATGTTATAAGTAAATGAATATACCTAGAATACAAGAATTATTGTAATTTCTGTTTAAATTATTTACAATTTTGCGTAAATAGATCTAGGCCAAGTAAGTCATCCACATTTGTGTGATATTTGAATTAGCTAGCAACAACAATGTGAATTTAAATTTATAACAAAATGTTGTCTATAATTTCAATGTATTAATACACATTTCTGACAAAATGGAATATGCCTGACTAACTTGCACTACACATCAAAATGGACAATCCAGAGTGTCCTGGCTTGGAAGTTTTGAGCTGATCAATGTGCTGCTAATACACTACTCTGTCTCTTGAAGCTGTTACATGCAAGAGTCAGGACTTGTATCTGACAAGCCTTGTTTCTGCATGAAGCAAAACTACAACAAGGCTTAAAGGTGGTGTGTCCCATCTTAGTACCAAAACATATGGGTACTGAAGATAACTAATACACCTTTAAAATGATGTCTGTGTTTCATTCCTGCATCTCAATTGTCACCCTTAAAATTTGTTACTGTGCATTCAAAAATAAGACCATGGGATTATGAAAATGCTGGATTCAGCTTTCAAAGCTCTAAAAAGGTTTCCATGTGAATAATATTGTATTATGCTGCATTTTCACACTACAATACATAAAATCTTTAAGATGCATTAATTGGTTTCCTCTTTATTCTGAAAAATTATGATTCTAACCCATAAGAGGTTTCACAAAGTGGTCAACATGAGACTAGCTCTATCAAGAGTAGAAAGAACTCGCCAAATACTTGATGAAATCTAACTAACAGTTTGGGAGATTTGCATTATATTTGTAGTCAAAAACCAATTTCATACCAAGAGAATGCTGGTTTTATAATCAATTTTGCGTTTTAAAATTTAAATGCAAGTAGATAATTTTTTATTTGTGACAGTATTCTGCAAGATTCATCTACACCTCCTCCCATACACCTTTTCCTATTTACAATTAAAACTAACCAGGGCAGTAATACCAGGACCAGAGGAAAACCACTACTTATCTTTGTTCAGTTTGTACTGTAGCATTGCCAGACATTCAAACAAATACTAAAGGACAGGTAGATGAAACCAGAGTTCATGCTTCTAGTAACTTTCACAACAAGTCAGTCTACTTACTTTGTTCACCCTCTTCAAGCATTATCAGTATTGTTGTTCACAGGTAAAATCAAGCAAAACGGTGGTGTTGGTGCTATTTATTCCCTATGTAAGTGCTTTATTTCAGCGCACATTAAGCTGGAAAAATCGACACTTTTCTTATACCCTGTATTGTGTATACATTTTAGCTGTTATTGTTTCGCAGGAAGGATTATAAATTGCAGTTGCTTAGTGTGTTATACTTATTTTTTATTTAATTTTTTTATTTTATACCGAGTTTTGCTGCTAACACAACACCACATATTCTTCAGTTGTTTCTGCCAATTTGATACACAGCTGCAGGAGTTTTCCTCTGCTCCTCACTTCTCATTATAACCGTAGAATTAACATGATATGAATCAGCTCTCCTTTGACAAGCATATGATAAACGCTTTGTTATTTTGAGTATTTGTCTCCTAGATGGTCAAAGAAATCCCCAAAATACATATTACTGTTTTATAAGCCATTTAAGTTAATTTAAGTGTTTGTATTGTTAGTGGAATATGACAATTTGACTGACATCATCCATAGCTGAATTTTTCCAATTCAAAGATAATAGGTTTGAAGTTTCGCTTGCGAGCAGCAAAGGGGTGGAATCTGGTTTGAATTTGCTTATAGTCTGCAATAGGGTTAGTGAGTTTGGTTTCAGAAGTTGCAGAGGATTTCAGCACTGCAACCAAAACTAGGCCTATTGTGCCTGCTAAACCACCAGAGGAAGGTATGAGGTAAAGAATATAATGGGCAACCAGGCAGACGCAGTGCAGCAGGGTCCCTAACATTTGCATATTAAACATCCGTGGATACCGCTTCGATGCCCACCTCCAGGACTAAAGCCTTAGATGCTACAGCCCGAGCTATTCCACTCAGTATGGCATGCAGTAAATGTATTTATATGTCATCTCTAATGCTCCCCATAAATAACCTATGACCTTCAGGTTATCTTATTTCACCAAGTGATGACTGGAACTTCTTCTGAGGTGGAGGTACCCAGAGCAGAGTCCTTTACCTCTGATCAGAGGACAGTGATGAGGATAGTGGTGGAATGAGAGGACCTATAGCTTTTACAATAGACTCCGAACTATATTGGGCCTCGGGAATACTTCATATGAGCAAGTCAGGTGAAATCTATATGTTTAAAATTCTTAAACACTACCTTGAAAGCACAAACATTATGAAACACATTTTAAAGCAATCTTGCCATTTATAGTAGATAATCCTTATCTCCTAAGCAGCGGCAATAGACAAATTTTAGTATCTTTTCATAGCTGCTAAAACTGAATACTTTTACATTATTTGTCTTTAAAAGTAATTTTGCTATTAAAATTTCATTCCATTTCTTAAGCCAGACAGTGCAGTTTCCTCATCTATGGATGCCAGTGCAACAAATGTTAATTCTAACAGATAGAGCCAGTTACATTTCCCTCCCTGATAGCTTCATGTTGTACTGGTGAAACAGTGACTGCAGTACATCCAGCCTTGTGCCATAGCACCATAGTGGATTCTAAACATGTAGTAGTAAACTGCATTTGGTTAATGGAGATGTATTCGTTTCCTACCAAATATCATAGATTTCTCTCTCGTGTGAGTAAATGTATTGCAATGTAATTTCAATACAGAAAGTAATACTTGTAGAAGGAAAAATTTGTAATTCAGCGGAACATTCAAAATCTGTCAGCTTTAACTCGTAACACTGGCAGAAAAGTGCTGCTAAAACTCTTATATCAATCCCTTTGTTTAACAATATAGTAAGTGCAGTAAGTAATTAGAAAAATTATGCCCGAGTTTTTAATTCAGAAGTTTACAATAAGGATAAAGGAATGTGTGTCTGTGAAGTAAGAAACACACTTTTGTGTTTCCCTTGTCTTTTATTTCAAATTAAGGATGAGAAACAAATATTGAGAAGATTATGAGAGACTATGAGAAAAGTCACAAACATGAAATTTCAGAGAAGCATGTAAGCAATATGCCTCATTTTGCCATGTTGGTTGATTAAATGTGCAGACATGCTTAAGCAAAGCATATAAGTAGTCAACTGGGCATCATAATAATCAGGTACAAAAAATAGAGAGGCACTTTCCAAGAATTTAACTGTCTTAATTTTATGGTCTTCATTTCCTAAGAGGACACAAAACCGACAAATCAAATAATCAAGGCATGTCCATGGGTTTAATTAAATAAACTTCCCAAATAAGATTTCTTTGTTGAAACCTTACCTTTAGATTGCTTTATTTTTAAAGTGACTTCCAAAAATACTCAGAAATAATTACTGAAACCTAAGTGGTGGCAGTGATAGTACTACAATTTGGAAGCAAATTTCCATTTATGCACCTCAGCCTAAAAAGAATTTCTGTGCACTTCTTGGTTTTAATCTAGGGATCAATATCTACATTCTTGGCTATTTGCAGTGTGTATTTGTCTCACTAGACTAGGACCTGTTTCTAGTTTTGTGGCAGCACCAAGAACTTGATATCTCCATCTGTTCTGTGGCTTTGTATTCTAATCTATGCAGTAAGCTAGTGGGGAACATTTTGAAGGAAACAAAAGCACCAAGGTGTATTTTATAGCAGATGAAACTATAGACATTTCAGGTATGTTTCAACTTGTTAGTTTATTACAATATTGCATAGGAGAGATCTAGCCTGTTGGAGAGTTTATGGGAATTTTTTAATCTTAATGAGCAAAATGATCACCCTATTGCAGAATTTATCATTTCTAAGCTTTATAAAATCATGAAACTGAGCAATATTTACTTTATAGGACAAACTTTTAATGATGCAGCTGTAAAAAGCGGGCTTTGAGTGGAGTAAAGGCCAAAGAGAGGGCAGTGTATCCAAGTGCAAATTTCGTCCCTTTATGGTCATTAAATCTTATCATGGAGAGAGCAACCAGTCAAAATATTAAAGTTAGAGTATTTTTCTCTAGTGTTTAGCTATCCCTGCATTTTTTCTCATTGTCCACACAGAAGAGATGTAGATTCATACATCACCAAACAAATACCCGAGGTGGATCAACCCAGTGGACTGTGAATACAGCGTGTAAAAAGCAGGTAGCACTAAAGGAATGTTTCTTTTTTTTCCCCCTCTTGAAGTTAAACGTCCTTTTAACTGGTAGGTCATAACAGATGATAAATGAACAAATGGTTTAAATGATGTTCCAATAGGCCCAGCATCCCTAGAGCTTAAGAGTTATCCGACATTCATCTTCTCCGGATAAGGGAAAACCCTGTTAAAAAATCTCATCCAGCTAACTCACCCTAACCAAGGTTCAAACTCGGGACCTCTTGAATATGAGACGGACACACCTCCCCACACCACAGAGGTGGGTGTTATAGATTTTGTCAGAATCAAGAGAGCTCAAGCCAAGCAAAAATAAATTACACATTTTTTTCACTTAATTATGCCTAACGTGGATAATCTGTATAATCAACTTCAGAGTCGTTCAATAAATGCCATCAAATTCAGACACATGTATCTACCATCTCAGCAAAATTAGTAAATATCAGAGAAAGAATAAATTAACCTTTGAAAATTAAATAGGAAATCCAAATAAAAGAAAAAAGTAACACCAAGATTGCTGCAACCAACGGAGTATGTGATATTTTCAGCAAAATGAACCTTTCAATTTACAAAGTATTTTCACTGGTAACAGGAATCTCATTTTGAAGACTTTAATGTTGCCTTTCCAGCAACAATGTTTATATGTAATTAATGTAAACAATGCAAATTACTTCCAATATCATAGAACCAACAGCTTTATGTTCTACTTTTTTGAAGTGGTTATAAAATTTGGAAAATAGTCCTAATGCTGCCTCTAATGACATGTGAACCTGAATGCTGTTTCCGTATGCTTAAAGAGCGCTAAGACTTTACTAAAGAACCCACGGAAGAGAATCGTTTTACAGTACTTGCTAGGTTATCCACAGAAAAGGAAGTGATGGAAAACATTCCACGTTTCAATGAGAAAATAACATACAATTTTGCTACAAAGAATGAACACACAGAATTCACCTTTATATAATCAAATTGTTTTTTAATGCAGCCATCCCTAGGTATAAGCATCAACAGCTGCCACTGACACTTAGGTCATCAGCTATTGCTGAAGGTTATATTCTTACAGTAGTAGCAAATAGCAATTTTAAAACCCAGATTAAAATTGCAGATAGTTCTGTTTGAATGAGCTTTTTATTCAGGGTTTTCCCTCAATCCATTAGATAAGTACTGAACAGTGTGAACAGCCAGTACCCTAAACTCATTTCCCCATTTATTTTATTAACATTATCATTGTCTGAATGATCTTAAAGACCATAAAATTACAAACAAGAGTTTTAAAAGAGAGAGAAAAAAAGAGAGAAAGAGTGAAAGAGTGGGAAAGAGAGAAAGAAACAGAAAGAAAGAGAGAAAGAAAGAAAGAAAGAGAGAAGGAAGGAAGGAAGGAAGGAAGGAAGGAAGGAAGGAAGGAAGGAAGGAAGGAAGGAAGGAAGGAAGGAAGGAAGGAAGGAAGGAAGGAAGGAAGGAAGGAAGGAAGGAAGGAAGGAAGGAAGGAAGGAAGGAAGGAAGGAAGGAAGGAAGGAAGGAAGGAAGGAAGGAAGGAAGGAAGGAAGGAAGGAAGGAAGGAGAAGAAGGAAGGAAGGAAGGAAGGAAGGAAGAAGAAGGAAAGAAGGAAGAAGAAGGAAGGAAAGAAGAAAGAAAGAAAGAAAGAAAGAAAGAAAGAAAGAAAGAAAGAAAGAAAGAAAGAAAGAAAGAAGAAAGAAAGAAAGAAAGAAAGAAAGAAAGAAAGAAGAAAGAAAGAAAGAAAGAAAGAAAGAAAGAAAGAAAGAAAGAAAGAAAGAAGAAAGAAAGAAAGAAAGAAAGAAAGAAAGAAAGAAAAAAGAAAGAAAGAAAGAAAGAAAGAAAGAAAGAAAGAAAGAAAGAAAGAAAGAAAGAAAGAAAGAAAGAAAGAAAGAAAGAAAGAAAGAAAGAAAGAAAGAAAGAAAGAAAGAAAGAAAGAAAGAAAGAAAGAAAGAAAGAAAGAAAGAAAGAAAGAAAGAAAGAAAGAAAGAAAGAAAAGAAAGAAAGAAAGAAAGAAAGAAAGAATGGGAAAAAAAGACAAAACACACACACATTAATCGAACTTCAGTTACTTTAAGTGGATCAAATTCAGACCACTTGCATAACATTAAAATCTTTGATGATTTATTGTCTGCTTTAAGTGCATCTTTCAGTGTATGCATATGTATTTGTGTGAATACATCAGAGAACATCCATCAAGACTATGCAATTTACTGTTTATAAAATATGGCTTCAAGTACTGGAATTGAGGAACTTATTATTGCAATAAATACATAAATTTGATTTGGAATAGCATATTCTGTCAGACACATCCAATGACTCAATCAGTGCCAGTTATTTCTCAAGTAGGTATGAAGGGAGTGCACATTTTATTTTTTCTACTACAGTGCATTCGTTATATTCCGGGCCATATGCTTGCTCTGCACACCATTACGCTGTGGGGTTTTCCGCTTTAAAACCCCTGCGTTACTTACTCATGAGTGATAGTAACAAACTATAATGACTACTAACCTTTTTATAAGTTGTGTTGAAAGTGGTGTTCATCTGCATTGAGATTTTTGTCAGAGGTTGTAATTCATGAACTATAGTCTATAGTCACCCTAGGGTTTCAATTTTAAAACTTTAGCAGCTCTATGAACACAAATTTATTAAACATCTACTTCCATGGCACTACTTTGGAGAGCACTCATATGTACCGATTTCATCAATTTCTTTTCTCTGTTAAAAGATTTTCTTTTTGCTTCTTAGATTTAGTGATCCCATTGTAACCACACAACCAACAGTTTCACTAACTGGAACTGGAATATCAGGAAATTTCTCTTGAAAATGTCTAATATCTGTCTATATGATTCGGTTTTTACTATGTATCATACATAAAAATTCTTGGTTCAAGCATGAATTTTTCAGTAGGCATTTCAGTGGAATAATACGAATAATCTAATGTAACTCAAACACAACACAGATGTCTTCCATAAACTTTCACTTTTGAATTTACAATGAAGAAATCAGTCTTTACAGCTCGAACTTAAGGTAGAAATTGACACAGTATAACACAGCTGATAAATGTAACCTGAGCAGGGCATTCATCTCTAGTGTGCTAGTGGAACATACAAAGGTCACTGCAGTGCTAGCGAGCTACACATATATGATCTGTAATCCGGCTATAAATTGAATGCATGGTGCATTCTGCCCAATTATTCAACACCAATATTTTAGCAGAAATACATGTTTTGAGACTCTCTGAAGCATAAAAAAATTTTTTTTTACAAAAAGGCATTTGTCTCTTTGAACAGCATAACTCAAAAACAAAACGTTAGATACCAAACTTGGTAATTAAGTTCAGCAACTTCCAAGCATGCAACACTAAGACTTTCAAGAAACTCTTCACGGTGATTCGGGGCTTAAATAGGAGGTTGCTCTTTTTCTCATCCACATCCTTTTGGTAAAATCTTGATATCAATCCTTTGGCGAATTCAACACTTCCTCCATCTACTTTAGGCAAGTATTAGTGAAAGTAAAAATGTTTTAAAAAACTTTTTTTCCTTAGGCTATCTATCATTCATTCAGAAATATAGGCCAGCTTGCAGCCATAAGCAGGAGACAAAGATGGTTTTCTATGGGTGTTTTTAGTTTTTCCTGCCATTCATTCAACCAGTAGGTATAATAATCCCATCATCAGTGTTGAAACCAGTGGGGGGCACAATAAAAGGCTTTGGTAAAGTACTACTTTGTATTCGAACATTTAAGAATCTAGTATTCAATTACACTAAATGCTGCCAATCCGATGTAAATAATACACTGTTCAAATCTCACCCACACTGTATCACTGAAATAACATAATACACCACATTATTTCTCAAATCCAACATTCACATAGTAAAAGTAAATTGCAGCATAAGTTGCTGCTTTAAAGTGCTATCATAGCACATTTTTAACACTTATAGGTGAGAATTGAACCTCAGTACTTCTCATTACCAGGTATCTGCTTATAACACAATGAGGACAAAGGCCTATTGCAGGAATGGCAGCTTTCAATCACAGAGCTAAGAGGAACTTAAGCTTATATTTCAAATGCCCTTTTTTTCTTTGTGGGGGGGGGGTGTCTAGGTGTGTATATCCATCCTCATTTGTACTGTCGCAGCACAACTGAGCACCAGTAGCCAATACACAAGCTGCATGTAGCTGCAAAAGTATGTGCACAAAGAAGGGTGTATAAAAATAGGTTTATCACAAGTGAGTCCTGTTTAAAGGAAAAATCTGGAGAAAAATTAGGAAAAGATGCAAAGAAGGGATAATAAAAGCTTAAAAATATTTGTCTGCTGAGATTAAAATAAGAGAAATAAGCAATGGAGTCAGTAATTATTATAGAGGTTACAATATACTAAAGTGCAACTTTGACATTTTTACACCATTGGGATAGGTCATTGGAATTTGGTGATATTCAGGTTGTTAGGTTCCTCATAACCACCAACTCCTCTGCAAATACGCATCTGTTACATATTGGGAAGATTAGCTATACTGTATCTGTTATGCTGGCACTCTGTTTTTATATTTGCAGGTGTTCAAACTTTGCATACCGACCATTTAATCACCAACTGACACACTAATTATTAGGGACCCCGACTTTTCACGAGTAGTTAATTCGCGAAATTGGCCAAAAATTAACAATAAGGAAAACCTTTAATCAATTATTTTTAAATTCCACATATATATCCATTCTGAGTCGCGAAATAACGCGACATTAGTTCTATATCGCGAAAACGTGAAATAACACCGTTATGAAAAAAAAATGTGCAAAATAACCCGAAATTTTTCTCTCTCTCCTTTTTTTTGGCGTTTGTCTCTCCTTTTCACATAAACAATCAGATATTTGGCTTATCAATCATTTACGGATACGTGTATTGTCATTCGCTGCGGCCATGCTGCACGGCACAGAACACCAAACTGCACTGTGATTTAACCAGAGCTTCGGTAAACATTGGTACTGCTTCGACTACCCCGTCACCTTCACTCTTCACCTATCGCATGCACAACAAAAGGAATGCCATGTTTATTAGAACTCGTCAACACCGCATCAGTGACGGATTTCACTCAAATTATTCTTTGGATTTAAATGACAATACTACCTGCAATTCTTCTCTAATGCCATATTTTAACGATTTGTGCTTGCATCGCCCCATTTCATGCCAGCTGGAAAAGACTGTCGCAAAAGTATCGTTAAATAATGCATGAATTTCTAAGTCTGGTTCAAGTCAATTCTGACAGTAGACAGCCTCTTCTACCAATCACTGTCTCCGTTTCCTGTACCCCTCGCACGAAAATTGTTGCTGTCTCGCGACGTTGCCATAATGTGAACGCATGTCTAGGTATATTTTGTGTCCGCTATAATGAAAGATTCGTTTGGAGTCAAGTTATATTCTTTAAATTACGTTACAATTTAGCGCAAGGAGTCTGTTTACCTTCTGCTCTGAAAAAGAAAAGGAATGATGCCGATGGAGCCACGTTTCAAATTAAGCTAGCGCATGCACAATTCAGCTAATGGTGGAGTTGGCAACGTGCCGTTCACACGCCGTACAGACAGCATGTGCAAGACGTTGCCAGGTCAGTTAAGTTTTGTGGCACGTGGGAATTCAAACCGATTCCACAGTAGTATTTCAATGCGGTCTTAAAATATAATAAACTGCCAGCCATCTTTCCTTCTTGAACACTGCTAAGACACCATTTGCCTTATTGAAGTGCTTGAGGGATCTAAATATCCATTTGTTCATAAACTATATAGCAAACTTAAAGAACATCAAATGGCTTCACAATAGTAGCTGAGGGCTCGTTTGGAGAGAAAACTTCAAGTCTTCTTCAGAGACTGCCAACCCTCAAGAAGTTTTATGTTATCAGTCAGTTCAAGCAATTGGGCATAAAGTAAGTTACCAAGCTGAATTCCTTAATGTCAGCTGATCCAGCTGCTGATATTATTCATTCTGCAGGTAAATTGTTTGATGTACGAAAAATAGTATCAAATGAGGCATCTACTGATATAAGTATAGAAAAAGCAAGAAGAATGTTACCTTTTCTGCGAGACTTGCCAGAGAAGACATTCAAGGAGGGATATGCTGCTCTGAAGAACATAGTGTGTGAGAAATTAGATGATGCTGCTGAAGTGAACATACTGGATTTACTTTCTGGACTTCAATGTGACCACTTGTGTTTCAGTGAGAAGTGTATGAAACTATTGTGGGTACCCATGTCCAATGTGGACAGTGAAAGACTTTTCTCTGCATATGGGAACAACATGACAAACTTAAGAACAAATCTTAAGCCAGAGAACACCGAACTTATGGTGGCTTTGTCTCTAACAAAGTAAATCAGTCGAAATGTATACTATATAAATATTTTCATGCTCCTCTTTTTTAAGTTACATGTAAGGTGCCCTTTGTTCCACAGTAAAATAGTTTAAACTGTGTTTTTGTTTTGCACGAGATAACACCGTTAAGCAGTTTTATTTACCGCCCAAAACACCGCTCACTATAATATTTTTACACCGATATTACATTATTTCATTTACCGACAATCTGGGGTCCCTAATAATTATTATATTAATTATATATTGCATTACTATTTATATTATAGTGGGCACTCTGTTTTCATATTTGCAGGTGTTCAAACTTTGCATATCGAACATTTAGTTACCAACTGACACACTAATTATTTTATTAATTATGTATTACATTATGTTACTATTTATGCTGACGCGTAGTAAAGTACAAAACGTACAAAAAACTTTTGAAAAAGAAAAAAATGACATAGCAAACAACTATTTAGAAAGTAAAAATAGAAAGAGAAGAAATGAAGAAAGACTAGAAAATGAGGATAGAACTATGCAGCCAGCAGAAACACAAAATGAGAAACAATCTACAAATGCAAATCGGACAAGGGAAGCCGAGGTAATAGCGTCATTACAAGTTATCATTGACATTCTAAATAAGGATTTGAAAAAGGCTCATCGAGAAATTGTGTTGTTAAAAAACGAAAATGAGAGCCCGAAAAGAAAAATATTGACGCAAACAGGAGAAGAGAGCTACACCAAAATCTTAAGAAAACAACCAGTACAGTCGATAAAGAGAAAAATGCTGAAATTGAAACTACAAACAGGTTCGAAGTATTACAGAAACGGACAGAAAAACAAAATTGAAGTAATGGAACAGAGGGCACAAGAAAGAAGGACTATAAGCAAATACAAGTGGATAAATCCCAAGTTGAAAATGCAGGAGAGTAAGAAGACAATGGAACACAAAGGTGGAGAAGAAAGAAGAGGTAAATAGTGTAATTGTGTATGGTGATTCGATTATAAAAAATGTAGTGGTAGAAAGGGAAAAAGTGAATGTGCTAACAGGAATAAAAGCAGAGTACCTACCAAACTATCTTGGTAAAGAAAAGAAAAAAAGTGAGGTTAAAATAGTGGTGTTACACGTTGGGAAAATCACATAAAACGATCGCAGGGAATAAAGGAGGTTATGGCAGAAATATATAGTGCAATAAGAAGTGCAAAAGACAACTACCCACAAGCAACTATAGTAGTGGACAGTGTATTTAAAAGAAGAGACGTAAATCAGA
Organism: Deroplatys truncata; assembly: GCA_030765065.1. Classification (NCBI taxonomy): domain Eukaryota; kingdom Metazoa; phylum Arthropoda; class Insecta; order Mantodea; family Mantidae; genus Deroplatys; species Deroplatys truncata. The sequence continues at coordinate 208,563,065 of CM060978.1, read as the reverse complement.
ACTATATGAAGAACTTAAATGAAGAAATAAAATGGGCATGTAATACACTGCATGCAATTTATGTAGATGTAAACAAATTTTTAGATGCAAGTTGTCTGGGCAGGGATGGATTACATTTAAATCATAAGGGATATTTTCTCTTAGACCAGTTGATAAACAAGGTAATAAATATATGTATGAAACATGAAAGCTGCAGATAAATCCAGAGGATGGGGAAGTAGAGAAAGTAAATAAAGAAGTAAGAGAAAATAGATTAAGTTATACAGCACAGAATACAGAAATACCTAAAAGTAGAAACAAGGTCACTGAGAGCAGGTATTAAACAGGTAAAGGAATTAAGCCTTTATCAGAATGTGCAGTCTTTAAGAAATAAAAGGACATTAATAGAGCTAAATATAAACGAACAGAAACCAAATATCATTATATTCACTGAACACAATCTAAAGGAGGAAATGGTTGTTACAAATTTTCAGGGTTATACGCTTGGAGCTTATTATTGTAGACAAGAACACGTTAGTGGGGTGTAGCTATATATATATAGAATATACAATACATTTTAGAGAAATAGATTGTAGAGAATTTACATTGAGATGGCATGTGAACTCGCAGCAATAGAAACTAATTTAAAAGAAAAAAATGTGATACTTATTGGGATGTGTAGGGCATCATCAGGAGATAAGAAAATATTTTTTAAGAATATAGAAAAATTCTTAAATACCATACAAGAAAATAAAATAAAAATTTTAATGGGGGATTTTAATATCAACCTATTAAATGATAGTTCAGAAAAACGTACTCTAGGAGAAATCCTGGATAGACATAATTTAAAAACAGGCATTGCAGAACCCACTACAGTGACGAAACGGTCAAAAACTTGTATTGATAACATTTTTATAAATTTAAAGGAAACAAAATGGAAAGCAGCTGTCATAAAAGCAGGAATAGGGGATTATTTTGGACAAATTATTAAATAAATGTAAATAAAGATAAATTCACAAATATATTTGAATATAAGAGGCAAATAAATGATGAAAATACAGAAAAGTTTAAAATGTTCCTTAAACAAAAAAGTAGGAAAGAAGTATACAAAGCCGAGACAGTAAATGAAAAGTATGGTATTTTTAATAAAATCATGCAAAAAGGAATGGGTAGTATTATGCTGGTAAAAAAAGTTAAAGTAAAAAATGGTCAAGGTAGTATAAATATGGAATGGTTGACAAAAGGGATAAAAATCTCATGGGAAAGAATGAAGTTCTTAAATTCAATAATTATACCTAAATATAAATGAGAAAGCTAGGGATTGTATAACAAGGTATAACAATATTTTCAAAAGTGTAGTAGAAAATGCAAAAAGGCAATACAGTACAGAATTGATACAGAAATCTGAAAATAAAACAAAAACAATATGGCATATGGTAAATATAGTCCACAACCAAAGCAAAAATAAACATATGAAAATTTTAGTCATAAAAAATCAAGGTAAAGAAATAAAAGACACAAAGACAATGATGATTATTACGTAAATATAGCAACAGAATTAAATTAAAATAAACAAAAAATAGATAAAAACATTAGTATAAAAAACAAACAAGTCAATTAAATAGTATGGCAGTCTTCAAAGTGTCAGAAATTAAATGAAGTTAAAATCAAAGAAATCAAGTGGCCAACACGAAATCTCGAATTTGTTACTAACACACATAAAGCAAGAAATTAGCAAAATCCTAACACACATTATAAATTCATCGTTAACACTAGGCATTTTTCCAGAATTGCTAAAGAAGGTAATAGTTAGGCCAATATTTAAACATGAGGGGATAAAAAAGACATAGAAAATTATAGGCCAATTACTCTATGTTCTCGATATCAAAAGTAATGGAAGGTTTATATATAATACAGTTGCAAAGTTATCTTAAAAAACTAGATGTTGTATTAAAATGGCAATATGGATTTCAAACCACAAGTCAACCATAAATGTGATTGAAAAGGCAAATAAGATAATTGTAAATGCAATAAATGACCATGAATCCGTGGTAGATTTATCAAAGGCCTTTGATTGTATGAATATAAAAATATTACTAAATAAATTAGAAACATGTGGTATTCGAGGTTTGGCGCTGGATTGGATATCAACATATCTGGAAATTCGAACACAATGTGTCAAAATAAATCATCTAAATACAAATGGTGTCATAAAAAGATTAAGTCTGATTTCAAAATACTAAAACAAGGGGGCCTACAAGGATCAAAATTGCGGCCATTTTTATTTCTTATATATATAAATGAAATTTTTGAGGTCATACAAGAAAATGGAGGCATCGCAATTGGATATGCAGATGACATGACTGTCATAAAGGTCAAACTCCAAAAGAGGTTGAAATTAGAGCAAATTCCATTTTAAAAATTATAAAACAATATTATGCTAATTTACATATGATAATAAATACACAAAAGACAGCATGTATTAACTTTGAATTAACAAAACTTAACCCGAGTAGTATTACACTAAGTATAGATGGGGAAGACATATCAGAAATAAATTGGACTAATTTTCTTGGAGTAATAATTGATAAACATTTAAATTGGCAATCTCATGTAGCATAAATTAGAAAAAAGATAAATAAGGGCATTTATGTAAGAGACAATTAACTAAAATAATTGACAATAAAACAATGAAACAGGTCTATTATGCTTTTATATATTTGCATGTAAGATACGGAATTACGTTATGGGGAAATATTACAGCAAGAGAAATAGACGAAGTCTTTATTAAAAAAAAAAATTAGAATAATAAGCATCATGGAAAACAAACAAACTTGCAGGGGGTTGTTTAAGAATCAAAACTTGTTAACAGTGCCGTGTGTGTATATATATATATATATATAAATATGCATAAAAACTGTGATAAATATAAATATGCAAAAAAAATTCCAGGGTACATAACCATAATTTAAGAAACAATGACGATTATTGTAGAATAACATTAAGGGGAACTCTAAATAATCGTGCCATAGAAGTTAGAGGAAAAGAATTATTCAATAAATTACCTAGAGAAATAAAGAACATAAACCAGCCAAATGTAATGAAGAAAACAATAAAGAAATACTTAATAGAAAATGAATTTTATAGTATAGATGAATTTAGACATGGTAAAGCAATGTAAAGTGAAAATGATATTTAAGGTAAACTTATTGTAAATGCAATGTAAAAGGATAATTGATACTTAAGGTAAAAATGTTAATGAAAAGTAATGTAAAATTATAAGCTGTACTTGTTAAATTATTTTATATTTGTAATGGATGTGTCCTTTAAATGTATTTAAAAGGATGATAAACAAAAAAACAGATAAAAAAAATATTAGACTAATTTTTAGAAGCATTTATTATTATTAATTATTATTATTATTATTATGTTACTACTAATTATTAGATTTTACCTTTGTGGTTACCTAGAAATTTGAATTGTTTTTGCAATTTTTGGTGTAAGCATTGTGTATATGTGTGGGAATTTATTTTAAGAGGAAGACGATCTGCGTAGAAGTAAAAAAATTAATTGATTTATGCAAGTACAGCGAAATCATGTTACATTTTTCTTCATTCTATTGCAGTACAGTAATTTGAATGTTTAATAAATATGCCTGTTATAAAAATTAAATCCAAAATACATTCAATGTTTAAACTAACACTTAAGATGCATCCAGGTTGTAGATTATAGTTATAGGTAATCAGTGATTAAGATGGAGAAGGAAGGCAATGACCAAACCTTTGCACTGAAGAAAAGAATTATACAGAGCAGCATATGATGGCAATAACTCATAATACTAGCAGAACACCAAAATAGTGTATCTTTCATAAATAGGTTGTCAGGTGATTTCTCTGGTTATATATCTAGCGACTAACGTTAGAATGTTGACCATCCTGACACACAGCATCAGCCATCTTTACATATTAGTACAAGAGTTAGGCTGCATTTCCTATATTAGTACTCATTTAAATTCCAACTCACACGTGGTTTGCCACTGCCCAATTTTATGCCATTTTTTTTTTTTTTTAACTTTTAAGATCCTATTGTCAGCTTTAACTATGGAAACAGTTTCTGGAACTATATTCAGTCATTTTAGTTTAAAACTGGGTATTTTGAATTTCTTTTTCTTTATCTTTGAAACACAAATTCTTATTCATACTTCCAGACTCTAGACATGGCAAGGAATAATACTCCCTGTCAGGAATCCAACCATGGACATCTGGAGTTAGGGGCTACCAGACCAGACAACAGATAAAGCTTATTTCTGGATGGTATTTTTCATCTTCTGGCATTACCTTTTACTGTCTTTATGGCTGAAGTTCTAGCTTCTTGCTTCACCTATGGTGAGCACAAAAATTAGCCGTATTTACATAATTTTCTTACCTCAAAATTCATAGAAATTGGAGGGCGTGTCCATTTTTTCTTTGTGTCAGTTTCAAGAAGTTCAATCTCTGCTGATAGCTGTGTTTCCTTCATTCCTGCCATTCTCTTGATTCTGAAATTGAAATTATTTAGGATGCACATTTATTGTCTTTTAAGTAAAAAGCAAGCTTTATACCCTATAAACAAACTGCCACAATTTTACCTAAATTCTATTAAAAAGAAAAAATTCACTAAGCCTCAGCATAGCTCCATGACCACTAGGGCAATTATGGAACTTAGAGATTAGAAACGTCACTAAAACCTATAACTGTCTGAATATTTGACTAAGGAGAAACCTCAGTACATCATTCGTCTTAGTCACTTCTTTAAATTTATCATTTGTTAGTATAAAATATGAATAAGCTAGTAACAGCGATGTGAATTTTCTATGTAACTTTTCATTTGTTATTTCGGATCCCAGAAATATTTTAAAAATGGTGTTTTTTTCCCCCCTAACAATGTACTCAATCTTCTGACTTATTTTACTGTAATAATCATGACATACAGAAGTCTTGAATGATATTGTGTATCTGTGGAGTCAATTTTACAACTATGTCACACTTTAATTTATTGAGGGACTAATTTCAGGAGCCGTGGTTTCATTTTCAACTTCGGGGTCCGACTGCCATTGATTGTTGCACTTGCCTGCAGCCTTCTCTCTGGTGGTGAAATGATGAACTACTTCTCTAAGATGTCAACTGGTGGGATTCAAAATTTATAAGACTGTCTTTGTGCTTCAACATTAAAATGCTCTCCCACGTTATGAGTGCATTGTGGCCTGTCACACTTTTTAGTAACTTCAAATTTGGGTTCAGGTTATGTTTTCATTCCAAAGGCGAGACGCTACTGCTGATTTGTTTTCTTGTTTTAACTTAACATTTCTGAAGTGTTCTTTGGTTCTGGTTTTTAGGCTCCTTTTGGTTTTTGCTATGTAAAACTTTTATAATCCATACTGTTATGATAATTATGGATCTACTATCTGGTGAAATTTCATCTTTTGTTTTTGAATTTAGCATATTTCTTATGGAGTATCTGCTTGTGGGAGCCAAAATGATATTCTATTCTCCAACATTTTTTTGAATTTTTTAAATACTTTTGGGTGATAGTAAACCTTTTGAATGTGCTGTTGCTATCTTTTCTGTGGCAATGGTATTTATTTCTTTTATGGCTTTCTTCTGAATTGCTTTGTTTATCATCTCTTTGCAATGAAAAACCGAAACCTGAAATTACTATAACGCATGAAAGTGAAAATGAACTTACAATGTGGGAAAACATTTTAATATGGAAGCATAAAGGCTGTGAAGAAGTTCATCATTCCACCACCAGGGAGAAGACTGCAAGAAAACTACAACCAGCAATGACAGTTGGACTCCCCAAGGTTGAAAATGGAAGCAATGGCTCTTGAATTAGTCTCTCATAAATTAAAATGTAAGTGACGTGTTACAAAATGGACTCCACAAATATACTATAATGGATGCATCTTAAATTGGTGATTGACAGTTGGAGTGAGGATTCTAATGTTGCTACTTTAGCGCACCATTCCATGTGCCATTGCAGCGAGGAGTGGGGAAGATATAAGTGTGTTCGCATGGTCCTAACATTGTTAATGGTTTATTTATGGGCACTGTATCAGGAAATGCCCTGGATATCCACATCTTATATCAGAGAGAGCAAGACAAGTACAAAAATGTGGTTTTGTATCTCCAAGGATGCAAGTTCTACTTGGGGATTACAGTTTCATTTTACATTTTCAGAGAAATCTAAGGAGATGTGGTGCTATATGTTGGATGTCTGAACATGTGTAGGAGTGTCTGTTTACTGAATCTCTGGGAGTCTCCACACCACCTTACTAGGGTTGCCACCTTGAAGTTCACATTAATGGACATGCACATTCCTTGAAATTATTTGTATATTGCAGTATAATCAGAGGGCTGGCTATACATTTCTTAGATGCCCAATTAGTGTGCAATTACCGAACAATAACAGACGAAATCCATATATGGACCCAAAATAAATACATAGCTACTTTAAATTTTAAAATTTATTGATAAGAGCAGCCATACCTGTACAGAATGCCAACCTACTCTTCAGCCATGAGTGATGAAACAATTTGCTAAATATAAAAGTTACATATCACAAACACACACGCACATATGAACACTCTGAAATACACAAATTTTGTTGTGATATGCTGTTTTAAACTACTGTAAAAGTTTTAAGTCAGATATGAATTATTGATGACAAACTGCACAACCTCACCTGGTCACACATTTAGTATTAAATTACAGAGAGTAATAAACAAATTATATTCTCCTATGACTGAATAATAAGCCAAGCAAGAATAACAGCAGTATCTGTTTACACTAAATGTCAGCATGCAGATAACATAGGTATCAGTTGCTGGCATCATGCACAAAGCACATGGTATAATGTGATAGAGCTTGGCAACCTAGGTATAGCATACCCAGTCGCTTGCTATGACAACGATTTGCTTTTGATTGATGGATTACTGGTTGCTAGGCAACCATAATGACATATCAAGGATATGTTTATCCCTACTCTTGGCTTCTGAAGCCATTACCATGTGGCTGGAAAATGTCAATCATCAACTTAGGATGTGCCCATTATAGATAATTTGGGCATCACTGTTACTAAATTCCTCTAAACATCAATTAGCTGCAAATGATATTTCTTTATGTGGTTAGCTTTAAAATATACTGGAAACTCATCACACCTTCACCAGAGATAATCAACTTACTACATTGACAACATACTTAATGGTTAACCACTAGATGACAGTTTAAGTTTCATTCAAAATAACAATAAGCAAAGTACAATGGAGAACAAATGATGAGAACCTAAAGGAATCACAATACATTGAGAATGGGAATGTGTATTATAACATATATATACTGAAAGTTTATTTTAGGCATTTGTATCTTATATTTATAACTGTCTAATGAATTCTTATCTGCTTGCAATACAGGCAACACAATGCAGATTGGTTAGAAATTCATTATATCACTGTTTCGTTTACAAACTTAGCAGGCATATACATAAATTTCACATTGGTTTAGTTTGTCTCTGCATTGTTAGTATGATTGGGTATTAACTTTTCACATTCATAGATAGTATCTTCAGAAGGTTGAAGTTAGAGCATGGATCATTTCTGAAATTCAGTTACACAATGTGGAATGTTGCTACTGTGCAAGCACAGTGCTACTCGTTTTTTTTTTTTTTTTTTAAACAGTGTAAGCAATGCCAGTAGATTGTGCTAGCTGTAAAGATATACTGGACCACATAGCATAACTAAGCAGCTTTGCTTCATGCTCCCTGCAAAAAATGGTCACCAAATTGTTCACTATAGTTGGTGGAAGAACAAACTGGCTGTGCTAATGCCAAAAACATTAGCAATAAACAAAAGATAGAAAAAAAAATGCCAAGCAGTATAGACATGAAAAAAAAACACATCAAAAATAAATAAAAATAAAAGACTAATAATGCACTTTTTTTTTTCTTGTGCTTCTACATTCCATCTTAAAGCTGGTACACAATGTCCAGAAATGGAAACCAGGAAAACAACAAATTTAATATATTAGAATGCAATCATTTACAATTAACTGGAAGCTTTACCAGATCCCAGGAACAGGAAAGAACACTTGGTCAAGTTTCATTTTTTTCATTCTCATTCTCAGAAATGGCATATCAGATTCATAATTTCTTCATTGCAGAAATTATTCAGGCTGCCATGACATAAAACAGCTCTCTAGTGGTTGGGAAGCTGAAACTGGAAACAATTCCAGTAAATGTGTGTCCTAACTCCCTCAGATTCATTGAGCATTGTAGAATCAATAACAAAGAACAAATGACTAATAAAGGAATCACGCTTGGTAAGATGCTTTTGCTAGAAAAAATTTAAAATAGTAACGGCTCTGCATTTAAAAAATGTTTATTCTATCATGTTTTGACAGTGGATGAATTTTGAACAATGTGAAAAAATATCACTGGTCAATTACAAATGACATCCCAAAATTGACTTTCCATTTTGCTATCTATACTATCCGATCCTGCTCACAGTATATTGTGAACCAAGATGTTCTATGCTCTTTTGCTTTAAGCTCTGGTTTCTGTTCCTGTTTGCATTTTCAGATATTGTGAACCAACCTTTATTTGTGAAATATTTTCTAGTAAGATACGACATAATCCCCTTACCAAAGCACTTTATTTAGCCAAGTTTCGTGCATGACAGAGGCATTCACTTTTTACAAATGCTAAAATGTATTTCACCATCAAATAAAAAGCATTCAAGCTTAAGTAAACAAAGAAGTAAATAGCATACAAGAATATCATCTACATTTTATATCTGCAATGTGTTATGGTATGGAGGTAGCCCCATTAAGACCTGAATCTGCTATGGTGAAGCCTGAATCTTCAATTTGAGTTTACACCTTCTAGTGAACATAATGTAAATTATGGAATAATACAAAAATGAACATATTTCAAAACAGGATTTACTCTTATAACCTTGAGATGTAGTGGCTCTGTAATTCTTTTAGTACTTGTTGAGTGTGCAAGTGCTACTAAAAAGCCGTTTTCATACTTTATTTTCAATTTTGATGCATATTTCCCATAGCGTTTTAATTCATGCTTCTATAAAAGTCAATCACAGCTCAAAAGTCAGCCATTTTGCAGAGAAAACCTGTCCATAAACTACCCTCTCTAACAAATTTAAATTTACTGAATACAGTAAATTTAAATCTAACACTAGCATACATCATGGTTTATAAATGTGAAAACTCTTAATACGATGAAGGTAAATGAAAAATTGCTAGTCAGATTATACTAAAAACACCTATGGATATTGCCCGGCATATATTAAAGGAATTGTAATCTCAATGTTTGGACCTTCTGGCTTAATTAAAGCAATAAAGAAGAAAGAATTATATTTGCATTCAGAACCTGGCAACTGAAATCCATGTGGCTTTTTATTACTTCCTCTTTCCTCCTTTTGTCATATATAACATTCAATTTTTTTTAGGATCAACATTTCAGCCTGGCCATGTTAAGAGCATAGCAATATTTTTATTCAGATGATGGAAAAGTATATCACAGTCTCCTTTAAATAATGGCTTCAGTATAAACAGCCACATTTTCTATGGGACAAACCTTAATAACCTTTCTTCCCAGAATAAAAACCGAGTGATGCAGTGTTATCAAATAACACATAGCATGCAGTAGGATGAAATATCAGTGTTTGTCCTGTATACAGGGCGGAAGTGAAATGATCCTGTGTACTGGGGGAGGTGGGAAAGTGGATGTAGATGAACAAAAACCTCCCTCCAACATTTCTTTGTAATTAAATGTACTGTTACCTAGATAATCGCATTTAAAAGTGGGAGTATTTGGCAATGTGGCGCAACTTGTTGAGTAGTCTGCTTCTAGTGGCAGTGCCTTGAATTATTCTAATGCTCTATAAAACTATGAGTAACGCTGGTCATTATCAAATTCCAATTTGTCATCGGTGCGCCAGTCACCAGAAAATTCCAGGAAAAAGTCCATTTATTTTTCACTGCACACATTACCTCAAATTCTATATTCCCATGTAATTACAAATATGTTATTTGATATGCTTTAAAGACCTGAATCTGGTCTATTCTGTTTGAGAGGCTTATGCCATGGTAAGGTAACGAACTCGCATGGAATTGTTACTGATATTAAACAGTTTTAAGGTTTGTGTACACATAATACTTGTGTATGTAGTTTAAAAGGTACATCTTAATTATTACGCAATGCCATACCACAGTGATATTTATGTGACAATGCAATGCTTTACTTGAAATGAAAATAAACATTCCAAAGGTTATGGCACTGTGAAACACCTCTTACATTAACACCACTATTCTGTGTTGAATTTAACAATGAGGTACTAATAATTGCTAAATGTTTAGGAAAACAATTTATAATGTGAATTTACACTCCACTGCAATGTGCTTAAAGGAAATTTATGTGCAATTGTTTACAGTTTTGGCCAATAGGGAAGTGTAGGCTTCTATTTAATTTTTAATACACCCATTTTAAAATGGGACTAATGTGCTTCATGCGAGCACGTACATCTAATTACTGGTCTAAAAAAGGGAATCTGTATAGCATGATGCAGAAGTTTTCAGAAGCATTTTTGCCAACGGTTACTCCAATATCATTTAACAATAAGTTTATGACCGCAAAAAAAACTTGATTTAGTGAAATTTGCAACACTAATGCTACTGATAAGATTTGGTGTACAAGTATGTGACATATCAAGATATATCTAAAAACGTAGGTAAACAAACTTCACACTGCTCTTTGTCGCTAATGAATTCCACAGCCACAGACTACCATTTGACTTAAAAACAACTGCATGTGATTAAGTAAACATCCCCTGCTATCTCACGAATATCGGAAGAATGTAAACGCAGCTGATGCAATGTTGCCAGTTCTAACAGAACTAAGGAGGTAACAAATTTTGGAGTTTTTAAATTTAATTTACACAATATTTCTATTGAAATATGCCAAAAGGAAAAAGTTGTCACTAATTCAATTTTCTATGAATATAGTCATAAATTAAGAACAACAGTAATCCAGCAAGGTGATGATTTTTCTAAGAAAATAGTGCGTTTAATCACAAAAAAGTATCAGAAGGCCCTGCTCATCTACATCCACTCTCCCACCTCCCCCAGTACACAGGACCATTTCACTTCCACCCTGTATAAGAATATGGTATGCTATGTCCTAGAATGGAAATGGTTGAACTGAAGTTTTAACTATGCTCCCACACTCCCATAACCTCAAAATAATTTTTTCGACAATAGCTTTTTTTTATTATTATCATCCACTTTCCACTCATGCATCATGCATAGGAAGCTGAAATTACTGCATTCAATGCATTTTTACCGCAGACATTAATAAAATGTATTTAATCTTCCAAAAATATATTTATTTATTTATTTATTGTTGTAGACATGCAAAATAATCATATTTGATAGTTGAGCTTTACATTTAAATCTTGCCATCTCTACTTCCCTTTATTTGTTAACATTTAATTACAATTCAATTCATGCAGCATTTAAATGTAAATCTTTCAGTGTAAGCAGCCATTTTACCTACGCTTGTTCACGGTTAGGTCAACACTACCAGACATGATTAATCAATCTGATCAGTTCACAGAGTCTAGAGCTGACAGTAATTAATTTTATTTTCGCATAAATATTTCTATTATTCACTACTATCAGAAAAATAGTGTACAATGCATATGTGTTAAATGCTTTGCAGAAACTCTGAAGTGAAAATATGAGAAAGTACCCTTCTCATACTGTAATGATATACTTATTGCACTCGTAATGCAATATACTATTACACACTCACATTTTAAGCCCCATATCTTAATATTTTTCCAATTTAACAATATTAATCATTCCCAAACAATTGAACACCCACCTTAAGGCCGAGGAAAATTATTCCTTTTTAAGAATACAAGAATTGTGTTTCAGCTTGACCCATATATAACTATAATAGCATAATACACTATTGTCTTATTTCTTTAATTTAAATAAATATTAAAATTGATATCCTTAAACTCACTTACTTCCAAACAATAGCATTTTCTGAAGCCTTGTACTTTGCCTTTCCTTTAAGACAAATCAGTTGCACACCTGAAGTGTTCAGTGGTGTGGGAATTTTCACTTCTATCTTCTGCCCTAACAATGATGGTTTGAAATTAGACTTAAGCACTACTTTTACTTCCATCTTTGTGCGACCCACTTCTCTTACTAGAGGGATTACGCGGAAGGGCAGTGAAATATCCTTTGTGGTCCTGTATCTGCAACATAAAGAATGGTAATAATACTTCTTTAAAAGCACAACTGTTTTTCTAAAAGTGCCTTATATCAGCTTATAGTTACAATACATTGTTTAATTTGCCTACACCAATTATTGGAAGCTACTGAGATTACTGAATAGTTATTTACTCAATTGCTACAGAAAGTAATGTCTAAGGAGCCTAAAATCTCATGAATGGATTTTTGTGCAGTTTTTTTAAAAAAGAGAAAATGTATTTCTTCTCTCTCCCTCCCCTCCTCATTCTTATAGCATTTACATACTGCAAAAATGGGTTTTTATGGATACAATATTTAAAAACTTTCCACAAATATACAGGATGTCCCAAAATTAGACCGACAAACTGAGAGCTGATAGATAACACTACTTGGAACACTTTCTGTTAAGGCATGTTTTTTGCTGCACTACTTCGTTTTAGTGCTAGATGACTCAATGTCATTACTGCCTCTTATCCAGTTTGTTTAAATATGGCAAAATGAACAACGCAAATTACAGTATTGTATTTCTATTGTCTTAATCCAAGGAACAAGAACAAAACATACAAACAAAACAAACACCTCAGGGTTTATACTACACCACAGCTTTCCCATTCAAAGCAAATTTTGGAACTTACGTCCATTGTGGTGAACACAAACAGTACATTGGCATGCCATATTCTGCCACACTCTACAAAGACACCAGCCATTTCTTTGATTTTGCCAGCTGCACAGGCTATTCGTGCCACAAGTTCCTTTTCAGATTCAACAGCCATGTCAAACTACAGACTTCACGTGTCTCCATAAAAAGAAGTTAAGTATGGTAAAGTAAGGGAACTTGTATGTTCCATGTTGTAAATAAACTAAGGCCTGGCTGAGTTTATGGATTATGCAACATGCGTTCTGGAAGACAGTAATGCACAATTTCAAGGAACCGGACGGAGACCGGGAGATCCGTGGTTCAAATCCCGGCTATGGCATTGAATTTTTCAGTCATCTGATTCTACCTTTCCAACCCTATCCAACACACGGCTTGTATGAAAGAACAATTAATTCCAACAATTTCAAGGAAGTTAACATCAAGCCAGGAAGTAAACCTAGGATAAACCAACTGAAGTATTTGTGTTTTGTTTATTTCATGTGTTCTGTTTTTGTTCCTTGGGCTAAGTGTTCCAAATAATGTTATCTATCAGCTCCCAAAGTTTGTCCGTCTGATTTTGGGACACTCTATGGGCGGTATGCACCAACCTGGAGTAAGCTCTACTTTTGTAGTAAACTACTATTCAAGTCAACACTCAGCGACTTCCATGCGGGAGTAAACTACTTCCGAAGCATTTTACTCCTTTCAGATACTCCCAGATTAAATTATCACAGAAGTAAATGTCGGAGAGCACCATCATGTAGTATGTTACTACAGAATTAAATAGAGCACAAATATAGGTTAGAATATACTCTTGCGACCTGGATGGAGTAACTAACCTGTCGATTGAACTCTAATACCATATCGTATTTGGAGGAAGATATTTTTGATGCATTCATGGATTACTTAGATTACATTGATGATCTCGATGAAGAAAACAGAGATTACTTAAGTTACACTGATGATCTCAATGGAAAAAAAACAACAGGAATGCAATAGTGCTATGCAATAACCGTATGATACTTATACAGAAAGAGAGAGAAAGTTCAATGAACATTTCAGTATTAGGAAAGAATCTTATAATGCCTTTTGAACCTACTTGGAGAAAATTTCAACAAAACTTAAGACACAAATTCAACTCTATAATCCAAACTGCAATTATTGTTATGCGTCCTATGAGTGTTTTGTACCGGAATATTTCAGACGCTTGAATCAGCATTACGATGAATTTAACGTAATGTGACAGTCTTACACTGTATTAAATGGAGATATTGAATTGACTTAACATAATGAAACAAAAGTTTGGCAAAGTCAAACTTTTCCTTCCCGTTACGTCAAGCTGAATTTCACATGGTAATTAGAACCAATCGGCACTAGCTCAAAGTAATAAAAGAACTATCAATCAAGAGTCATTCCCATTACGTTAAGTACATGCCAATTATACCTTTAGTTTACCAGCATTTTCATGTCGCATTAAGTAAAGTTCATCATAATCCCGGTATTACAGGAGATCTTATAAATAAACGTTTACCACGCATCTGCTGGCCGTGTAATTCATTGCATTGTTAGAGCGCTTTTGAGGTTAAGAGCAAGTACCTACACATAAATATACACGAGTGTTCAGAAAATAAAAGGCAGTTCTTCACTTTCACAGATTTCACACACGAGTGTGAAATTGACTGCACGCATGTTACTATTTTGTACCCATCTGTGAATATGGTGAACTTTTCCAAAATCAGAAAGGGTATTTCTCTATCAACACGCAAGTGATCTGCGATGCAAAATGAAGATTAGAAACATTGTTTCCAGACTTTTAAGCTGCTCCCATTGCTAGAGTTATTAAACTCGTCAATCACGACTTTCCAGCATCTTAAAACACGTTTTAGCTTTCTTGCATTACTTGGGTCTTCATTGAAAATAAAAGCAACTTCCCATGAATCAGAAACCTAAGCTCTTTTTTATATATATATATAAAAACCTAACCCAACCTCCCGTAAATCAGAAATGTAAAAAACTAATAAACCTAAAATAAAAAATAATTAGGAACGCACGTTGTGAGTGTTGACGGTATCTCACTGGCTTTGCAAACCAACGTAATGCAGATTATTGCACGCTTTCTTACACTCATATTGTTTAAATGGATTTTCTTTATTTCTACCAACAAACATTTCTCTCTTTTGCTGACGTTTCTCCCCTTTTCCTATCGCACATAACTTTATTCACGCTTGCATCGAGTAAATCGCGCAAACAAAACAATATCTTCGGAAGTAATGAGCTCTTACTTCCGTAGTCTTAACTAAATGAGCAAATTGTAATTGAGCTCTCAGTTACTTTCGGAGTAAATTGCTCCTGTAGTATCCTACTTCCGTAGTGGGGACTTCTTTAGTAAACATTACTTTCGAAGCAATTTACTCCAACATGGTGCATGCCACCCTATATATTTTTCATTAAGTCCAACGTTAAGAATGTTTTATTTATGTAATTTGTGTACAAAATTATGTACTTAATTCCTATATGTGCAAGCAAATCCATCCAGAAACACACATTGCACATGCTTAAAATCAATTTACTTAGTGTGGAAACTGAAATCAACTTTTATCTTGACTAGCACTAAATCAATTAGTCACTATTGTTAAGTTATGCATTCATTTGTCTGCATTGGACACATTAGATAGCTTTGAGCATAGGACACATACTCTTTACACCAAAACAAATGCAACTGCATTTACTTAACTAATCAGATGTGTGGAAAATCAGCAAATTTGACAGTTTTTCTAAAGGAAAAATTTTCCAATTGCATGCCATCATCATATACAACTTCAAGAAGTGGATGGTACTTGCATTGACATCCTTTCATAGCAATGGCAGGACTGTAAAAGCACAACTGGCAGCATGGATAAATTTAAAATAAATATTCAAGAAGCAAAATAACCAGACTCGCATTTTGTAATATTCACCTCACTGGTTCTGGTTTATCAAGCAGATGAGGAAGAGCACTAATTGCATAAGAAACAACGCCAAAGTGAAGAGAGTTGTGGAATAGAAAGCTAATGTCACTTATGTTTTGCATACTTTATGGTGTTTAATGTACATGAAATTTAACATCCTTTTTGTTTACACTTTGTTAAATTTATTCACTACTAATATAATGCATTATCACATATTTTCATAAAAATGAGCTGTTTACATTAAGTTAAGAGGTCAGAATTTCAACGATTCAAGAATTGGCATTTTCTCAGTAACTGCTTATTATCTTTTGTTTCACAGCAATTATAAATTACATTCTTTCAATTAAATATTGAAATTATGTTGAAAATGTAGACATACATATCATTTATTATACAGCAATGTAAATGTTTTGTTTTGTTTTCTGAAATTGGATTTGGAAGGTTTTGGGAACTGGACTACAATAACAATTTCTTCTTTGTGCATTGATTTAAAAGAACCAAAATTATCAGCTGTAAAGTAGTATGAAATATATATTTTCCCCATCATTTTAATGTTTAGTTAATGGTATAATTAATGGTGGAAACCAGATGTTTAACCCATATAAGTTTGCTGGTAAACTATAGCTGCAGAATAACCAAGTTCCATTTTCTGTATGTTTTCATTTTGAAAATAAATTTTTGCCAAAGCATGGAATGGTAAATAAAAGAATCCTGGTTCTATATAAGCTAAAACAAAGTATATATTCAAAAGTTACCTCATTAATTCAAACTCGCCATCAGGAGGAATGAAGCTAATGGAGTGCTCTGTCTCAAACTTTGACAGTTTAACACACTGATGGAACTGGCAGTCATCAATTACGACAACTGGTTTTCCAGAGCGGGCAGGATCATCGCTACCCCCACTTAATCCCTTTCCTTTTGCCTCCATCACAATCTTGTCATTAATCCCAAATTTACATTCAGGCATTCCAGAGAGATAAGACTTCATTACAACTTTTCCAGCTACATGGGCAGAGAGCACTTGACCTGCAACAAAAGTGATAAAACGTACATTTTTCAGGATGTCACATAAAAGGCCACTAATCGTGAAAATTATGAAAAATGGGTGGGTGGTAAGTGAAAATTCTTTTTCATTGTCCACACCTGTAAAATTTCAAGTTTTCCATACCACAGACACCCTTTCACTTTTTGGATAGTTTAACTCCTTTACAACAATTCTGGTCTAGGGAGACAAATTAAACAAATTAAAGATGTTCAAATAAGACCAGTGTCCAAAACTCAACAAAAAACCTTATTCATGCAACTCATTTAAACCAAGATTGAACTGTAGGCCCTGGGATTACTGGACAAACATGAAAAAATGAGTAGCTCTTTAATAGAAATGTGCACATAGGTTCATTGAGCCCTTTGTGCCTCTTAATTTGGGCTTCAATCAATTCTTATGGTCCCAATTAAAACTGTATATTACATATACAGAACCAAATAATTTTAATAAATATGTATCCCTATTCTTATATCCATTTAGCATTAATTTTAGGAGCCTATATAAGTATGGAGGCAGACAGAAATACACGTTTGCTGGGAAAACAGACCTTTTAAAAATATAATAGACAAGCTTTCTCTTGGGTGCCAGCATGTCAGCAGTAGAATTCTTTGTAGGTACAGTGTACGTGCCCAGGACAATAGAACCTAGGATTATATGTGCCAGGTAAGATTTTGGCAAGACGTGCTTTATTTTGCGATCACATCAGTTCCCATGGGAATGTTTAGGATCTTTATGCTTCAAATTCATAAGAAAGCTAAATGTGGGAGTTTCTATATATTTATCAACCAATAGGAACATTACACGTATTTTAAGGAAATTCTGTCAACAAATAATATTAAAGGAAGAGGTCAAGTGACTTGATAGGAAAAACACAAGAATTACATTGTGAGATCTGAAATACACAAGTAAGATCACTTATAAATAGAGCATGTACAAGGTCAGATATGTAAAGAGACTTAAAAATGGAATGTGTATGAGGGCAGACATGTAAAAACAATAATAAACTGAAGTGTTAGAAGGTGGAGCTGTATGACATAACTGGGAAATACTCAGAGGCAGATGAGTAAATCATAAAATGGAAATAAATAATGTTATGTAGTGCTGATGAACATGAAATGTTTTGAGTGACAGTAAAAGAAGTTTATCATGAACAGCTTGCGAAACACAGCAATGAGCCAATGAGATAAATGTTGTGTGGTCAGTATCAAATCATAGGAGTAGGTTGGTAAGCATGTGAATTAAGTTGTTTAGCTAAAAATGGCATCTTTATTGAGCATCAGAAAACAAAACCTGACGTCATTCTGCCCACACTATTCCTGTATTCCTCCCTCTCCTTCCCTCCATGAAGACAGTTGCTGGTGTACAATGAAGTTTGTCTTCCTTATATCCTTAGGTTCCAAAAACAAGGAGACTAAGGATGTGTATCTATAAATGGCAAAATCTTAACACTCGCATAATATATGTTGGGAGGTTTCATATTTCCTTCCTACATAAAGGGTCTTGTATAAATCCCATTACTAGGCAGCCATACTATCCATTATACCACAGAAATGGACTAGCCCCATTTAGCAAAGGTACTATGGACATGTTAAGTTTCATCTAAACCATTGTCACATGTAACTTCAGTGTGTGGAAAAACATAAGATCTCTTAACCTGGAGTTGGTCGACATGTGAGCGCCAAGCTCTATTTTGATTTTGAAGGTTAGTTATTAAAACAAAATGGAGACTACATATACCATTCAAAGGATGGTAATAGAGCAAGCTGATGTATGCTACAGCACTTTTTGAAATTTCAGTACCCTACAAATGAAAGAAGAAATAACAAATGTACCAACCTAAGCGCAGCACTCGCATGTCAACCATTGGCGGTACATCATTGTTGGGTTACGTTATGCTTTCCGAGATTCAGAGGTAAGAATTCATATTACTGGCATGCTTTACATTGTCAGATTCTGTGCCGTGTCAGTCTTTATTATAATAATAAGCAGTCCAAGATAGAAAGCCGAGAACAGCAAATATTGAAATAGCTTGTGGAGATTGAAAATGAATCTCTTATCATTTGTATTTTCTGATGACGATAGCAAATCTGGTCAGATGCAAAACACAGGTGCTGGTGAGGAAAATCATACACACATTTGTCAAAAGATGCAGTGAACATTTTCAGTAGCAAAGTCAGCGTACAAGAGAAGTGAAATTGCAAGAAACAAAGAAAACAGTATGAATGGTGAATAAACTGTCCTATGACTAAGGTTATACAATGAATGATCTAAGAGATAAAAACAAACCTAATAGGAGATTTAGTGCACCTATTTTAATTGTAATCTAATTCAGATTTTGTTGTGTTCTATAGTCACTTTAAGCACCTATATCATGTTTTGTAGTAGCAACAGACCAATAAACTCCAGATATATTTAGTATATTATATTCATTGTAAAGTGCGTTACTAGAGTACGTATAATAATGTGAAGAAATGTAAAAAGTCTTTGATAAGTATTTTATGTTATGTTGCCAAAGGCATTTTACTGCAACTAAAGAAAGTGAATTGCATATTAATAAAATTGAAAGATAATTTAAGGTTATTTAAAGTAAAAGTTATGTACTGGTTATAGGTGTACACCTAAAAGATATTCTAAAAACATGTTTAAAAAAGACAGTGTTCAAATTTACTAAAAGTTAACTTTGAATAGCATACCAAAATCTTGATCAGTACTGTGCTGCCATGTGCACACATGTCAACCAACATTGGGTTAAGGTTATGAATTAGGAGCCTGGGATGGTTGTCACTATGCAATATTGAATGCCAAGAGGCTATTAAAAGTAATACGGCGTTATGTTTTAGGTTAATGGAATTAATTCTGTAATAGTTCTGCTTAAAAAGGTATTCAAATTGTAAAGAATGCACATGTCGACACATTTATATTTTCAGGCATTTTCTTCAAAGATTTTCTAGTATAGAAAACTATCACAATAAATGTAATATGTAATGCTCAATGATGATACAATGGTATCATTATACATTTTGTTGTAGGTATACAGAACTCATTTGTTTTAATTTAATTTATTTATTTATTTGTACTTAGTTTAACACTTCAGTTGAGAGCCGGTTACAGCCCCTAGCTCTTTCTCTGGACCTCACCACACATAATTACAATAAAATCACACAAACAATTTTATACTGCAGTATTCATCAATAAACCCCACGAGGTTTATATATTTTCATTTCAATTCGATATACTAAACATTTAACCAAAGTAACACCACTAACCACCTCATAAAGCAAACTCCTCTCCTTGCTGACCATAACCATTTTTTACAAAAATTTCCCAAGCTTCCTGGTTTGCATTTTGTCGCTAAAAATTTGTTCTTACTGCTATTTGCTTGTTTAATTTTAACCATTTATCACATATTGCCTGTTAATGCCATTCACTTGTTCCTGGACATTCAAATAAAATATGCTCTGTATTTGCACAATCAGGACAAACTCCATGTTCCCAATTTCCCCTAACCCCCCTTAAGCTCCACATTCCCAATCTGAACCATACCAATCTCTCCCTCTCTTGCTTATTACAAATAATAATTACATTTCTCCTCAAACATCCTTTATCTCCTAATAAAACATTAGTGACCTCTTTTCTCTCATTACAGAATGCAATAACCATCTGTCTATATCCTCAAACCTAATTCTGAATACTCTCCAGAAACCTCTCTCCAATTCCCCTCTTCTCAGCCACACATCACCCATTCCATTCCTAGTTAAGTCTTTCCCAACTTTGTGAACGCGATAAAGATTCCCTTGCTGTGAACTCCTGCAATTTCTTCCTACTCCTGAGCTCAATTCCTACCCTTATGGGCTCTTGCCTCTGCACTGCACTGTTCAGTTCCAAACTGCTTCCATGTCATGTTGACATGATACTCGATTCCGTAGTGTCATCTTCCTCTCCACCTTCCTGTGTTGCTTCTCCCTTCTTGCTAGCTGTTGGATCTTTCGCATCCACTGTCCTTCCAGGGAAATTATCCTCCGCAGTGACATCATCGCCTCCCCGCTTATTGACCTTGGTATTCCCGCAAGCTTTGCTGTGACATCATTGCCTCTCTACTCGTCTGACCTTGGTGTTCCATTCTGCTTCGCTGTGACATCGCCTCTCCACTTATTTGGCCTTGGTGTTTCCATGTTCTCCCCTGTGATGTCCACGCCTCTTCTCTCATTTAGCCTTGAAGCTTTCACAAGCCTTGGTAAAATGCATCCTGTCTTCTCATTGCCTCGGAACATTCGCATGCGGCCAAACTATCCCTTGAACCTCCACCTTCCATTACATCATCTTGCTGACTAATATCCTCCTCACGAGATTTGTAGATGCAACTTGTCTTACCATCAATCCAGAGCTGCATATTTCATATATATGCATTCTTTCCATTCGCTCTTCTTTTCTCATACAAGCTTCCTCCTAATTTCCCTCATTCCTTGACAGGTCCTTCTTAATGAAGATATTTGTTCCTTTAAGCTTCTTTGCTCTCAGTAAGATCTCAAATACAATATTCATAGCTGTGAACTTCACTATTATCACTCTCTTGCCTATTTGTCTTCCAACCTGAAATGCATCCGCTATTTCCCATCCTTCTAGTTTCAACTCAAGCTTTCGCTCCAGAATATCCACCACAACAATAGGTTCAAATTCCTCTTCTTTCTTCCACCCAACTAAAGACCAATTTAAACTTCTGATTCCTATCCTCCAGCCCTTCTATCCTCCCTTTAAGGTCCTCCACCTCACTTTTGAGTACCAGAACTTCTTCTCAAATCTCTTGCCTACTCTCCTGGAACACTACATTCAATTTATTGCCCAAGCATTCCTCTGATCCATTCATTCTGCTAAACCTTTTTTCCAACACATCGCTTCACTCAGTGGGCCAGGATTCATCTTAATACCACCAATCGCTAACAAAATTGCTACCACCAAGCCGATAATTAACATATCATTAATTCCTTTATTTCCTCTTTCAGTTTCCTTTGGTTTCCTATCCTTGGCTGCAAACTGCCCAACTCTTGTCCTGTATACTCCCAAATCCACTTCCATTGTGCCTTAGTTCCTTTTTACTTTCTCTACTACGTATAGTAAGTATTGTATTCCACCCAAAAATTTGATACCGAGATTTCACCGGAAATATATGTTTTGAGACCCCCTGAATCCAAAAAAAGAATGTGTGTGTGTGCGTGCGTGTCTGTCTGTGAACAGCATAACTCAGAAATGAAGTCAGATAAACACCAAACTTGGTATTTAGGTTCAGTATCTTCCAGAGATGCGACAAAAGTTTTCAAGAAAATCCCCCCACCCCAAATTACGCTTTACATGGGACATTTTTCGGAAATTTTAATTTTCTCAAAAATGGCTCTAACGATTTTGATTAAAATATCAGACATTTAAGATATTTTCATGACAAAATGTATATTTCGAATTTTCTGGGAATGTCTCCAAAAGTATTCTTCATTGTGAACGACTTTTGCATAACTGGTAAGCCATAAGAGATAGACAAAATTTTACTGCACAAAAAATGTAAATCGCAATAAAATACACAATTTATGTCATACATTTTTGTTGAGTGAACCATTTGAGATATTGCTTGTTATTCCCTTAAATTTTCCAATACTTATACTTTTTCTCAAATTCGTTATTCATTTTTTTTTGTCCTGGTAATGCAAAGAGAATGGAATACTCCACATAGTAACCAGCTCTTAAAATATTTGACTATCGCTTACAGCCTACCAATTCCCCTTGCATCTACAAGAAAATAAGCAATAAGATTAACATCTCGATATCTCGATTAACATGAAGCATATGGAGAATAAGCGTTTATAAAAATAGTTTGTACAAGAGTAGAGAAAGTCATGTGAATGTAACACATCAGATTTTTCTTCTACAGATCATGAGCTCTCATCTAACACATCCTTCCTCCGCGGTTGCTAACTCAGTACTCCTTATTTGTTTTAGCATTCATCAGCAGTTATAATGGGATGTAATTATATTCATTTTACAGCATATAAAACAATTTATTTTGTTCCATATGCATGCCACAGTATCACATGGCTAAGAAAACATTTCCTCCAGTTTGTAGTTTGCTGAAATGTAAAAGAGTATAAAATAGGTATTCAACAATAAAAGAATTCACAAATATAGAAAAAAACCGTATTCAGAAATTAATAATTGTATAGAAACTGTAATTATCACCATTCTCCCCAAAAAGAGTTAAACCAGTGATCTTCCATCACAAGCAAGAACCATGTGCAAAGCCTGCATCTCAAAGTCATTGCGTAAAGTCAGTTGTAGTGAAAACATGTGTTAAGAATGGTTTGTGTGAAACATTGTTACAGGTCGTTCAGTGAAGAAAAACTTCACATATATGAAGAGACAGAACAAATGGGCAATCATGCTGCTGGACAAAAATATATCATGAATGAGAGCTGTATTCATGACTCACGAAAAAATAAAGTTCATCTTGAGCAGATGAGAAACAAAGTTTCCAGACATGGAGAACAAATTATGTGAGTGCGCGACTCAAAAGAGGCAATTTGGATGTACTGTTAAGAGTGAAATGTGCCAGTTGAAAAGCACAGCAATAGTAAGAGAACTGAACATAACCATACTGATTCTAAGACTGGTCATGGATGGCTCACACCTTTTTTTTTACTGTAATGGCTTCAGTTTTTGTAAGAAGATGAGCAACGCTCATCTATCTGCCAATCATGAAGAGAAGATAGTATAGTTCCACAGATTTATCATCAGATTGCGCTAGAGCAATCAATATTTACTGTTGTCTACTTTGACAACACAATAAATAAAAGGGGTGAATCCAGAGTGGCAATACTGAAAAACAAAGCACTTATGCTGTGAATTAACCAACGATATAACCATATCATCTTCAAATGAAAAACCATTCCTAATGTGAATGTTAAAGGTAACATCATACTAGCTCATCCTGAAGTGTGGATGGCCAAAGAGCTTGCAGTTGACTGGGTGATGCGAGTTTGGCAACGTTGCCCAGGAGCACTACTCAACTCAAAGAACATACTTGTTCTGGATAGCTACTGTAGTCATACTACAGCCAACATACAGAAAGTTTTAAACGAGGGAAGAACTAACTTTGCTGTCTTTCCTGGAGGACTTATTTCAACTGTGCAACCACTGGATGTCGGTCAATCATTTAAAGCTGCATTAAAAAAACTTCACATGAGATGGACGGTCAAGAAAGAGTGCCAACTCACTCTGAGCATTAAATTCAAGAGCCTGAAGTGACACAAATCTGTAAATGGGTGAAAAGTGCATTAAGAAGTGGTTGAAAGAAGTTTCAAAAAGTGCAGAATTTCCAATTCCCACAATGGAACGAAAGACAATATGCTATGGGAGGAGAGAGTTTGTGACCTTAATGATGATTCTCCTTGTAGAGATGACAAATAAAGGTACTGTAGACTTAGTTTTTAATATAAATATTTAATACAGCTGCACAAACAATTTCTTTTTCTGAATATTCCTTCCTACAATTTGGGTGTGTGGATTATTTGGGGATGGAGATTATTCACGTATATATATAGTATTTTGAATATGTACTTTATAAGCATTATTAAAAAGCTGAGGTTTTCATATGAACCAATTTTGAGTTAATGCTGTGTTCATTTATGGCTTCTATAGCTAATCTAGCTGATTTTAATTAAAACAGTAGAGGAATCTCTAGCATCACCAGTCACAGAGTTAACAATGTGGTATAATCTAAAGTAATGTTTACATCTTACCTTGTGGAGACATGAGCAGATTTACATACTCTAGTACATCCAAAAACAGCTCATTGCGCCTATATTTAATGCCTTCCCGACGCCATCCAATCTGCCCTGTAACCTGCGACGTTATCTGTGCCTGTTCTTCCTTTGTTTGAGATTTGATACCCTGCTGTGTTATGAACGTTTTCAGAACACCAGTGTCAGAATTTTGAGGATATCCAAAGTCCAAGATTTCTAGGGGGAGAAAAAAGGTCAATATAGAAAATCTATACAGTGAGTGAGTGAGTGAGTGAGTGAGTGAGTGAGTGAGTGAGTGAGTGAGTGAGTGAGTGAGTGAGTGAGTGAGTGAGTGAGTGAGTGAGTGAGTGAGTGAGTGAGTGAGTGAGTGAGTGAGTGAGTGAGTGAGTGAGTGAGTGAGTGAGTGAGTGAGTGAGTGAGTGAGTGAGTGAGTGAGTGAGTGAGTGAGTGAGTGAGTGAGTGAGTGAGTGAGTGAGTGAGTGAGTGAGTGAGTGAGTGAGTGAGTGAGTGAGTGAGTGAGTGAGTGAGTGAGTGAGTGAGTGAGTGAGTGAGTGAGTGAGTGAGTGAGTGAGTGAGTGAGTGAGTGAGTGAGTGAGTGAGTGAGTGAGTGAGTGAGTGAGTGAGTGAGTGAGTGAGTGAGTGAGTGAGTGAGTGAGTGAGTGAGTGAGTGAGTGAGTGAGTGAGTGAGTGAGTGAGTGAGTGAGTGAGTGAGTGAGTGAGTGAGTGAGTGAGTGAGTGAGTGAGTGAGTGAGTGAGTGAGTGAGTGAGTGAGTGAGTGAGTGAGTGAGTGAGTGAGTGAGTGAGTGAGTGAGTGAGTGAGTGAGTGAGTGAGTGAGTGAGTGAGTGAGTGAGTGAGTGAGTGAGTGAGTGAGTGAGTGAGTGAGTGAGAGAGTGAGTGAAATCTTAGAAACCACTTAACCAATTTAATTTTTTGTCATTGAAAAACACTCTTCTTCCCAACAGACATAAGCTATAAGACAATTTCTAATGTATACATATAGATTGTCACAATTTAGCAAGTAATAAAAGAGAAGAAATAGTAAAACAATATTTTAATAACTCTTATCCAAGAAGGATTTTAATAAGCCTTATGCAAGAGAGATTTTTAGTATTTTCTCTGCATGTGATAAAGTTCATTACCAGTGCATGCTATATAATCATATATAGAGAGAAGATTGAGTATTGAATATCAAAAATTTAACTGATATTTGTAACTGAGAAGATTATTCTTCTTAATGGTTAATGATTGATGTGTAATTTTCAAAACTTTTCAATTGATGGCCTGGAAGTAGGGAATAGCCATATTCACTAGTTTGACTCCTATTACATCAAATATTCATGTTAGGGGTTTCTGTTTTAGGTGGAACCCTTTTATGTTTTTCAATAACTACAAAACTACAGAGAGCAAAAAATGTAAAATTTTATATAAACTGTGATTATCTAAAGATTAAGAATTTCAACAATCCTTTCAACATTAAAAGATACAAGCTATACAACATTTCCCAATTTTGGAAAAAATTGTCACAAGGGGGGAGGGGTTCATTACAATATCTGCCAATATTTTATACCTAATTCTGTAAATATAAGGACATTCTTGTTCATTATTGTTTATTGGGAACATCAGAGGTAATTTAAGAAATTATAATTATAAACGGTAAAAATTAAGGATTCATGATAAAAATTTTCTAGGTCACGGAGCAAACATTTCATGAACAATACAAGCTGAAGTAAATGATATTAGCTACATCATCATGCATGGCTTAAACAGCACATGTGCAAGGGCAGGTAAAACATCTATTCATTTATATGTATAAGCTTGATTAACTTTATAACAGCAACCATTAGCTCAAATGACTTTCATGTCTGACAATTATCCTGATTTCTGCACATTCATATCATGCCAGTCCCTAAATATGCTGGAGAATGGTTAGTTCTATTGTGCTTTCCTATATTACACTTCTCTATTAAATAATATTATAAACCATACTCTCAGATTTGAAAAGTAAAAGTTAAAACCAAGTTAGTAGTAGCACAAACATTACCATCAAGCAGCTCGTAAATGAGTACGAAGTTATTCTTAATGTTTTCCTCTGATATCTTGCCAAAATATGACTGCATCACATCTATGATCTTCAGAAGAAACTCAAATACCATTGCAGCATTTACATTCTGCTTTGTAACAGCTGCAAGCCATATGTTTGCTCTCTGAAAAATGGTAAAAAATAAATATAAAATTAATTGTTCACTGTATATTATTTATATATACCTAAGGGATTTATTAATTATTTATACAGAATATCCATTAAAATTCAGGAGAGTTGACAAATTCACGCAGTACATATGTATACGCATCTCAATCTGTACTGTTTCATATCATAGTTTGTGATTAAATAGCTTCTTTTCATCAGGGGAATTTTGTGAATTATTTGTGGATTTTCTGTGCTCCAAAATCAATTGTTCTGTGAACATACGTAACCACATAAATGAAACCATGCTTCACCAGAGAAAATGATTGAATGTGGATAAAGAATATACTCATGAGTGCTTGTAAAATCCAATTACAGAAATTCACTCTACTTTTGTTGTCATGCAGCCGTAATTACTATTACATAGTAACTCTGAGGTTTCAATTTTAAAAGTTTAAGAGCCATAAAGACTGAAGTTCTTGAAAACACCTGCTTCTTTTGCCACAACATAAGGAGAAATGTTCAAGTGATGCCCCAATATCATTCAGCTTTACTTCTGCTAGAACTCTACATTTAAGCCTACAAATTTTATAGAGTTCAGCAACCCTGTTTCTTTAAATCTATTGACAAGGTTTCAAACAGTACCTGTACCTGGAGGTTGAATGCCAGAAAATCTGACCAAATTACCTTCACACTTGTCAGTATGAATCTGTTTTAATGTATCATACATAAATGTACATTGTTATACAACATATTTTTCAGCCAGCATTTATGTGATCTAAATAATTTCATGCACGCGCACGCACACGCACATGCACACGCACACACACTTTAAATGCAATTCAAAAGAAGCACACAAGCAAATATGCCATTTAACACTTTAAACTGCACAAAACAACTGGTAAATACAGCCCAACAAACACATATACAATTGCCAACAGCTCAATTTATACTAAAGAATGACCAAAAATGTATGGATTTCCACAACATTGAGAGAACATTGCACTAGAATGCTACTGTTTACTTTGCATTCTACCAGTTTCCTGCTGTCAACTTTCTCAAACCAAGCATGACAAACTCTCTCTAGATCCACATTTTTGCCAAACTATTCAGTTTTCTCTGCGTCTTATCTGATAACTAATAAAATTCATAAAATGACTAGATGGAAAATAAACACAGAAAGCACAAGAGCCTTTAATCCACAGAATTCCATAATTAGCTGCAACTACATGTTACTTCTTCCTGTTACATGTAAATGCTTGTTTACCAGGGAATTTGCAGCACGTACAAGCAGTTTTCAAACTTACCCTACTACAATACCCTTTGTATCAGCATTTCACTTATTAGTTAAAAAATAGAATTAGTAATACAAAAAAAGTTAACATGTAGTACCTTAATGTGGAAGAATGAGGTGCGTGCTATGTTGGTAACCGGAGAACGCACCTGCTGGCGAGCATGGATAACATTAACACGAAATGCATCAACTGCATTTCGACCAATATCATCTCTGTAAACCCTTGATATAAGCACCTCCCCCTTATGGTTGTAGACAAACAGTCCACCAATCATGACGATCCAGCGTCTCAGTACCTAAAATAGAAAAATTTTATAATAAAGCACATGTAGCTTGGGATAAGCATGACAAGCAGATCCTAATAGACTTTTTCTTTAGAACTGGCAGTTTCATATGAAAAAAACCCACAAAAGAAATATAAAAGATTAAAATCCACACTTTTCAGAAATATACTGAATTAGGATTTAATCTGGATTTACCACAGCCTAAAAATATTATAATAAATTCCAAAACTCTGATGTGGTATACCCATTATACCCTTCTCTACCTATTATAAATAAATTCACATTATATAGTATCCAAATACAAGTTATTCTAATATCTACATTAAATCTTCCACAACACAGTTTTGCCTAGAAGTGATTTTAAATTAACTAGTAAGTGCTTAGTTACACACAATATGCAGAAAAGGCATTTTAATATTGATATAAGAAGCACAGTAAAAATTTGGAAGTCTTAATAAACTCTTGCAAAGCCTGTATTCAATTAAGTCTCAATTATTGATATTTTGTGGAGTACAGTACTTCCCCTACTTACGGCACTTTTATGTTTATAAAAAACAAATTTCCAGCCCAGATCAAGTAATCAAGCAGTAGAACTCACACCTAACAGCTCAGGAAACAAAGAAAAAAAATTAAATTCTGTTAGGTTCACATGGCTTTCTCTACTCACTCTTTTACAAACTAGTCTCACAAAAGCTCATTCTTTTATCTGCTTTGTGTTATTACAGACATATGTTTGCAGGAATGCTTTTAACACACATTTTGCTGCACATACAAGGAGGATATAGGAGGCTTAAGCCAGTCAAACCTTTAAAATGCAGTTTGCTATATGTTGTTTTTGTTAATCCACTCTCTTTGAATGACCACAAAAGGAAATAATTAATAGAAATCTAGTACTTGAAAAAACTATAAAGCATTTGAAAATTCAAACCAATAACAAAGAATATCTCATAAAAGATACATAGGTACTACAAAAAAAAAAATAAAAATCTTGACAAATTGTGTTTTAATGAGATCCACATTTTTCATGGTATAAGCTTTTGTCTACTTCTTACAGTTTACAAGTTATGCAAAATTAAGCTCATTCAGAATGAAGAGGGTTTCACAGGCTATGGATAGAAAATTAATTATATACATTTTTTCTGTCACGCAAATATATTTTAATCAAAAACCTCATTTCTGAGAAAATCAATAATAACAAAAGCTTATTTTGGGTGGTACACAATACCTCCTCTACTTACTATATGTAAGCAATACAGTAGTACAAACGAAACAAATGCATTAAGTATTATGGCTATTATTAACTACCAAACATAGAAAATATGAATAACCATGCAAAATTACTGATTAATTGAAACTTCGGTTAACTGAAAATGTTCCAGTCAGCAAACTCAGACAGCCAGTTTGTATCAGAACTGGCTGGGCTGATTACAGAATTTTCGATTTGAAGAATGGAACCAGGAAAACTTTCAAGAGTGGCTCAAATGTGATGTTGATGACCCTGGCTATCAAGTATTGACAGACGAAATCATTACCAGTGTTAATGAAAAAGACCCTTGCGACAATGACCTTGCTAAACAAGGACCATTAAGTAAAGAAGCTTTTCATCGTCTTGAGATGGCTATGAAGTGGTTAGAACATGGAGAAGAATGTGCTGCTGTCCAATTGCTAACTTTTAAACATTTGCGTGATTTGCGGCAAAAGACGAGTCTCAGCTTTGAAGCAAAAATAAATTTTAAAAAATATGGATCTCTTTCCCTGTATTATTTGTAAGGCGTGTGATACAAAATGTATATGCAAAGTTTTGTGTTTAATAATGTTTCTTTATATCATATTGAACCTATGACACCTGGTAAGACTTTTTCAGTTATCCAAACAACCCTGTCCCCAATTGTTTTGGATGATTGATGCTCTACTGTAACACTAATAGCAGCAGATGCTAATATGGCAATGTATTATTAAACATTTTATAAAAAACCACATGCATGTAAATCTGTGTCATTTTGATGGTTTATAATCTCTAGAAGTTTGAATAAATTTAAAATTGTTTTACATAACAGAAGTTGCATCCAATAAAAATGATAAATTGCATGAGTAGATAACTAGTTGGCATTTGTAACACTTTACTTAATTTACTTGCATTTGTTTAGGACATAGATGAGAAATTCTGAAAGATCCTCTCACACTGTTCTGCAAATATCTGGTGCTAGAATTGGTTATAAATTAAAGAAGGTGGTGTGATGGATCTGTTAAGCTGATCTGGAGGAGGACCATCCGAATCTATGATGTGGTCCTTGTTCTTCAGGACATTTATCATTCCCTATGCTGTCAGTTCAGCTGGATTATTGTTTCATTTCAAAAGTTTGACAATTGGATTAACTAGTGGTTGTAGGACCAAAAATACGCTGTTACTGATTTTTCATTTGTTTGAATCTTATACAATCTTTGAATCTTAAAGAGTCCAATTTTCAGATTATTGTTTTTCCTGTAACTACTTAGTGGCAGTCTGAGCAATTAATTTGGTATGTACATTTATCGAGTGGTGCGATTCTGTACTATAGTAAAAAAATCTCTCTCTCCCTCTCTCTCTCTCTGGGTGGAATGGAATACTTTCTCTACTTACTAGTAGTAGAGAAACTAATAATCTTATGTGACTTTCTCTGCCATTTATTTTCATGTAGCTTCTATAAACTATTTTACAAAGCTTATTTTTCTATTTACTTCATCTAATACACAAATATTTGCAGAAATAGTTTCATTACACATTTCGTTTTAGGTATAAGGGGGGAATAGTCAGAGGTTTAAAAGCAGTTCACTATATGCTGGCCTTAAAATTCCATACTCTCTCCATGACATTGTGAGAAACTACTGAATAGCAATAGCACTTCTAAAAAGTTACAAAGCACTGAAAAATTCAAGCCATTAATACTCCATATCTTTGAAATCAAAGTTGGGGAAAAAAAAATGCACCTGAAATAAATTGGATGTTTTAAAGAGATCTACATTTTTTGTGGAGTACGTTTTGGTCTATCTGCTATGGTTTACCCATTGTACAAAATTATTCAAATGAACGTTTCATAGATATTCCCAGAAAATTCAAGATATACACTTTCTTTGCCATGCAAACATCTTAAATATATGATAGTTTAGTCATGCCAAGCTTGGTATTTATTCAACTTCTTTTCATCTCTTTTTTTTTCTCCCTCTCTCTCCTCTCTCAGGGGTCTCAAAGTAATGTACTTCCAGTGAAATCTCAACATTTAATTCTTGGATGAAACGTAATATTTCCTTTATTTACTGGGTAAATGTTAAAAGTAAAAAGAAGCTACTCAACTAGGATTAATTACCGTATTTATTTTGTAAGCATTTAGGATCTGAAATATTTGCATGGATGTGGACAAAATAATGTACTTAGGGCTAAAATTGAAGAAAAATTATTTCAGAAAACTAAAATATAGCAGTAGAAAATCCACTGAACTAGGAACAAATAGAAACAGGCTCAACCTTGAAATTTGCACCCAGAAGCAAGATACCCCTCCAGAAGTCTTTAAACTAATAGCAACAATAGAAAACTGATACCCTTCTGGAGAAGACTCTGCACCTACTCAGATGGATCAGCAACCAACAATGAAATCACAGGAGCAGTGCACAGCAAGAAGTTCTCCAACTAGATATCATCATCTGGACAGAACCAGGCAAGCAACTCTGCTGCTAAAATAGAAGCTGTACCTTTGGCCATCAACAGCTACTATCAAAAATAAAGTTAATAAAAAAATCTGAAACATTCACATGACTTTTGCTACACTCTATCCTTTATTTGTGGACATACAATCTAGTCTTACTAAAGCTATTTTTATATCTCCATTTTAATCCAAATAAACATTTGCAGGAATAGCTACATAACACATTTCATTATAGATACAAAGGGAACAGTGATAGTCAAATGTTTAAGAAATGGGTGCTGTATGTTGGCCTAAAAATTCCATACTGTTTCAATGGAATCACGAGTAACAACTGCATGTTGACAGGACTAAGTATGGCTAAGTATTGAACAATTCAAAACATTAATAACATATCTCAGAAATAGCCGACTCCATAAAAAAAACTTATTTAAAATAAATTGTGTGCTTTAAAGAGATCTAAATTTCTTGTGTAGTACATTTCCATCTATCGCTTAATGTCTAACAGTCATACAAGATTATACAAAATTCCTTCCTAACGAAGAGGACTTCAAAGGCTATTCCCAGAAAATTCAAGCTATACATTTTGTCATGTAAATATCTTTAATATATGGTATTTTAATCAAAATCCTTAGAGCCATTTTCAGAAAATTAAAAATTTCAAGCAATGTTCCACGTCAAGTATAGTTTGGGGGTAGGAGAATTTTCTTGAAAATCTTCATGCCGCATCTTTGGAAGGTACTGAACTTAAATACCAGTTTGGTGTTGATCCGACTTTTTGAGGCACGCGTGCACACACATTTTTCTAAAAATGTATTTTTTGTATTCAGGGAGCCTCAAAGCATGTATTTCCAGTGAAATCTGTGTCAAATTTTTGAATGGAATGCAATACCTTCTCTACCTACTAGGTACGTGGTAGAGAAAGTAAAAATGGTTTTCAATCGATTCAAAAGTTGCCATACACCCGTACCACCCAAACCATCCAAGAAATAAAAAAGAAACTTGAAACCTTAAGGAATCTACAAAAACAACAATAACAAAGTTTCAGTGGATACCATCGCATGTAAACAGCTGATCTACTAGTCAACAACCTGTCAGAAACCATGACAAACACTCAATAATAAAACTATTACATTAAGACATTGATCAGATGTGAGAAAACACACAAAAGAAGCCACTGCTGCCTTCAGACTAACAACAGCACACACTTATCTGGGTGATCATCTATACTTATCTACCCAACAGAAGGATGTACAATATGCAGGCAACCCAATATAAAATTTGACAACCCTCACTTATTAAACTGCACTGGTCTGGACAAAAGCATAATACACAGTATAGAACTGCTAAGCAATGCATGGACTCATTTTCCAATGCTGGCAAGAAGAGGAAGAAGAATAAGATGATAAAATAAACAGGAAAACATTCAGATTATCAAATACCGGCAGGTTAGAAAAGGCTGGTAAGCAGAAATACACAAGGGCACAGCAGGAAAGCTAGGAATAAATGGATAAGAAAGTATCATTTAAGTCAGGATGCCAAAGTTACATTCTGATCACACTAGCATGAGGGATGCCACAGTAGAATGCTACAAGCTCGGCCCCCTCTGCTGGAGAGCCACAAATGGTTTAAAAAGGACTGTCATTTCTTCCCACTACATGAATGTTACATGATACAAAAATCACGTGTCACTTATTCACAGCATTGAACCTTGACAGCCCGATTTAAATGCTTATGAATCATTATGGATGGAGGAATAAATAATTCAATTTGCCTTATCAAATATGAAACAAGAATGTCTTATCTGAAATTTCATTGCCTTGTATATGACACAACAGTTCATTTATGCTTTACTTGTAGTTATATTAACATTTTAACACCAAATTCACAAATTAAATAAAATATTTCATTTTGCATAATTAAACTAATTTAACAGTATTAAAAGCATTTAAAACTGGCTTTATTCTACAGTACATCCAGTTAATAATTAACAGTTCAAAATTTAAGTTCTCAGGAACAATGTAACTCCTTTTCATGCTTACCACCACATAGTTCATTCTGTATATTTGACTTTTACTTACCAGACATAGTAAAAATGTTCTGCCTTATACAACTGCTTCCGTTTAATGTTTCAAATTATCTTGTAATGCAATATAAATAATTTCACCCCCGATTAAATATAGCAATCACATTTCCAAACTTTTACACGACATTATATCAAAATATGAAAACATCTATTTGCTTGGTGTTCCAATCATGCCAAAGATCAGAAAACCATGGCTTTGATAGTGTCTTGAGTTATGAATCTGTGACACACTGATTCATAACAAATTTGTGTACTTTGTCATTATAAACTTGCATTGAAAAGGAAATAAATCATCTAAGTTTTACTAGATCCAGAATGTTATGAGCCTTACTATACATTTTGGCCGCTTTTTTCCCAGCTCTGCCTAGTCAGCTGACTTGATACACTGTTTCAAGCTAACTGAATCTGCTCAGAGATGAACAAAATTATATTCATTATGCTAGGTTTGCCATAATCTGATAATCCAAAACCAGGACATCTTTTACCATTAGTTTAATCGGTTTAAGGAAATGGAATTTTGAGGAATACAAAGCCCTAAAATAGGACAAATGTGCATTTAATTAATAATCCAGAGTTTTGGAAGGACTCCTTTATTGTATTTTACCTTAAGTAAGTGCATACTATCAAAAATGTATTAAGTACAATTTAAAGTATTCAGTATCAACCTTTAAGTTTTTTATACCAATTGTATTTCTTAGAACCTGGTACAGAAGAAAGGAGCTTGCTATTGTTCACAATAAGTTTATGAAACTCACCACAACTTATATTTTTCATATTGCATCGTATTTGCAGCATTGCATTAACTGATTTTACTTAACCTATTCCTTTCTTCAACTCACTGAGGACTTATAAGTGGGGAAAAAAACTCTACATTGGTGTTATTAACAGGAATGAAGAAATAATATCCCCCAAATTTTAGCAACTCTGAATACTGTTCATTAGAAATGCAATTATGAATGAAGGCAACCCATTTCTTATGTGACAAATTCTCAAAACTTTTATCCTTGGCCTATCTCAAAAAAACATTAAATTTGTTGAAGTTGAGTTCAAATACAGTAAAAATCGCAGACTTTCTCCTTTCAGGCTGGTTTTCATTTACTATAAAATTGCAGACAGTCCATAAACTCCGTGGCATATAGCAATCATACATTAGACACATTCATGATCATATTCATAACTTACCACTAAGAGTTCCATTTACCCATTCAGTGGGCATTGCTGTTTCTATTTAACAATTCTTTCTTTCTCTCTTCTTTGCCTTCATTTAATTTTAAAATAAATATACTACAGCACAGGTAGCTTCACTAATAATTTAACTTCTTATTTCTAAAACTAGCCTTATTTAAAGTAATACTTTGTGTTTTCATTGACCCAAATATAAATTCTTAAACCAAAATAAACAGCTTTTCTGCACTACTAGAGTCCATTTGATAGTATGGTTAAAACTTAAAGGAGAGGGTTAAATTACCTTATTAGTGTGTTTTGTAGTAGATGTGGAAGTTACAGTAACCGTTCCATAAATAATCAGCAAATCATTCAAGCTTTTGATGCACAGATCTACGGCTAAGCCCTGTCGTCGCTTTGCTCCACTCCTCTAATTCTAAAAAACATCCCTCAGTTACGCTTTGCAGCCCAGGGCCCTCAACATTGGGCTATGCCTAAAGGCTTAGGCCCTCATTAGAGTTTCTGGCCTATCAGAAACCTAAGGTTTGGAATGCCATCACTTTGGCAAACCCTAGTAATGCAGGTTACTCAAACCATCATCTCCAAATTCTTAAAAAATGTGAAATTATCAGTATTTGCATGTCAGGGCAATTATGGTAACTCCAGAATTCTTTCTACTTAAAAGATTACATAATTCATTCAATCAATGTTATTTTGTGTTCATTTATAATGGTAACTTTCTTCCACATCTCACCGTTATATAAACAGATCTAGTCTTTATCAACTTCTGGACTAAGACGTATGATGCTTGAATGTCCTTTCTCTTACTCCAACTGCAGTAAGAACACAGAAAATCTTGAAAGTGTAGGGAACTGACCACCATGAAACATCTAATAATGTTAAACTTAACAGACACCGAGTCGAGGTCATTAATGCATGATCTTGTGAATAGGGGGACTTCGGTTAAAATCCTACAAGGCTATACCAACTAAACAGTTTTAGGTTTTCTTCGGTCCTATTAAATAGAAAACACTGCGGAGGAATCCTAAACTTGACCTTTCCCAAATTTCCTTTCACAATTATTTTATACATGTATCATCAGCACCCACCATCTGAGGAGCCATAATATGTTGTAAGAACAGGCATTAAACACTATTTAAAATAATTTCATTGCTTAGGATCTCTCAGGGTTATGGCGAGTTAATGCACGACTTCTTTGTCTTGTCCACTAAAGTGAGACATGCGTGATACATACCTACTACTTAAACTACTGACACTGCAACTAAGCTGCTTATCCATACAACCCTGTTCATCTATCCATTAGGCCTTTATTCCTTTACCTAATGCTAGAAAGGTAAGAAACCTACTCCATTCACAAGTGAAGAGTGGGAAATGTACACAACTTTCTCACCGTGGAACATATGACATTTATGAAACAAGTTTACCTTATTCCATTGATATTGGATAATTCCATGCCACTCTACTGTGGTGGCATACAACCACAGATGAGGGTTGAAATTGTGAGAATGGGATAGTACTATCACAGCTTGACAACAGAATTCTCTCCCATTTACATAACAGCAACTGCACTTGTTTAAAAAAAAAAATGCTGTGCAAGTGTATGCAACATTATGAAATCGGTATATCCGCACTTTCCTTTCACCCTTCCCACCAAAAATATCCATTTGGTGAATTAAAAATATTCTGGTGCATTTTCTTCCATATTTTAATGGAGTGCTTCATTTTCTACGTCAGCAGCGTTTTAAGTTCAGCGCAAGTCATTATATAGGCAAGCCAGAAAAAGTTAATTAATATATAGTCTGGCCGGAGAATAAAACTAATAAGTTTTAAAATATGTACACATTTCAGAAAGTATAAGTGCTAAATGTCCAAAAATATATACATCTTCTGAATACTATCTATTTATCCAAAAAATGCACTAAGCACAACAGATATCCTGTTTCTTACCTTCAGTTGTTCAAGCTATAAATCCATTTGGCTGCCAAATATGCAGTGCAGGCGCTAATGAAGGAAAATAAATTCAACTGCCAATGCAGATGAACTAAATGGGCGTCAATTCCATCACGAAGATAACCTCATTGATATTACTTCCCCTAACATCATCGTAAGGAAAGAGAACACATTTTATAAGTTACTCTTGTATTAATGTTTGTTCTGAGATAGATTGAAATAAATTATTTAATTAAGAAACATACCATGAAGGAATTACACTTTATTGTAATGCAGTCGTTTTATAGATATTCTTTTTATAATACATTTCACAATACATTGCATCTCTTCGCTAAATAACTTCTTTGACATATTCAGTCAGCCATCCGCCTACTAACAATCGAAAGTTACCATTCGATTCAGTTTGACAACTGACAGTCGTACCACAACACCTGTGAGGTGTCCAGACTGAGTGTCACTTTGACATTTAGGATGTGTAGGGAATGAAAATTTATTGGGGGTATACCGTATTCGGAACGGGAGTATTGACTTAAAATGAGCATATTTATGCAAAACGAAATAAGTTTTTTTTTTCAGCGCATCAAAAAAGTTTAGACAAAAATATAACCTCAAAAATCTGTTGAAAAGTTTAAACTATGAACGTCGGTGCCATAGTATCAATGGACTGGCAAAGTTCAGCTGAAGGAGAAACAATATTACAACATTTTTATGATCCTCAAACAACTGGTAGAAAAGTTTTTGGTAAATGAATCAAGTTAGCAACTTCATAAACTGTTCTGACTGGGCATTTAATGAGACCTGAATTTTTGCTTTCTAAATGTTTAAAATGTTAAATGATTGCGGTAGCAATAGCTTTCCTATAGGTGCTTTGTGTCCTCTTTGATAGTGTGTTCTGATGCACTAAGGGCATCTTTCAAACTTAATAAATGTCCCTGCACTTTTCTTACTGTTACTAGAATTAATATCTCAACATTCATTTTAACTTGCTGGTATGTTGTATCTACCTACTCTGAAATGCAGATAATTTATTGTATAAGATGCACACTACTCAAAAGATTTTTCTGTAATTGTTAAGAGAAGAAGTTTACGTAAGAGAGATTCCACATGTATTCTAATGATAATCAAAGGCACAGTGAATCTGATAACTCATCAGTCATTGAGAAGTTTGTAGAATCGGTAACCATAGGGCTATTTGAACTAGACTACGCTTATTTCCAATGTACGAGGTTTACGTATCTCATAGACAAACTTAGGCCATTCAGTACTAAATGCAAGATGTCTAAATCACCCATGTTTGCATGACTGGCACAACTCAGAATATGCCATATTTTCACGAGAGTCAAAAGTAACTTACTAATTTCAAACCTGACACTACTAAACTAATACAGAAGAAGAATGGCATAACTCAAGTGTTGTGTCAATGATTATTTGATAGACCAATATTTTGAAACTATCTGTTTTGGATAAATGTATGATTAGTTTGTACTTTGATGCAAATAGGAATTTTGTCTAGTCTTTTGAAAAGGAATTGACATAAAGAGAGTTTAATCTTAAAATCAAAATAGCTGCTAGAAGGTACAAAACTACTGCAACAACTCAATTTTCATTTCTTTTGAGTTGTGATGTGGCTAACGTAAAACCAAAGACTATATATGGAGCACATAGAACAAGATAAACCAAAAGGATTGCATTATAAGTGAATTAAAGATACTTTTAGTGTGTTAAAAGCAGGATTCAGTAGAATTCATAATTGCTATATTGTTGATAAATGTCAAAATATTTATCAAATTTCATCATCCCATCTGCAATACTACCATCTCAAAGATTGTTGGTTATCTACTTCTACTCTCCCTCCTAAATTAGGTTATAATTATTTTATGGGTAAAATTTTCTATTTGCATAGATCAAAATTGTCTGAAGCTTAAATTTCTTTATTGTGGTTTCATTCATTGTTTTGTAGAGGTGACGGAACCTTCTTTCTTTTGTATTTAATTATCTTCTAATATTTTTAATTAGCAAAATGGGTTCTAGTAGGTATATTTAATTGCTGCTTAGTCCTTCTGCCAGTTAATATAATCAATAACCCTGTATTTGAAATGGGCAGTAATTATATATAACCAAAATTATGTTTTGACAAGTCATTCAATATTGTGTTAAAATGGAGCCAAAACAAAATGCATTGTCCTGCTGGGAGTCTAATCTGGTGCACAGTTGGCCCCAAAATGCATGATGGATCAGGGGCTGGAATCCATGGGGAAGTAGCAAAGTGTGATGTATATGTTGCTTATGGTCACAATACCACAGTATTCCAAGCTGAAGTCTGTGCAATTGAAACCTGCATCAGAGAGAATCTAGAAAACATAGCAACATTTTGATTTTCTCTGATAGTCAGGCAGCACTTTAAGCAATTGCAAACTACCAGATATCATCCAAGTTATTTGGGACTGCCTAATAAATCTTATACAATTGGCAAAACACAAGCTTACTTTTGGGTGGTACCTGGACATAAGGGAATCTTAGGCAACAAAAAGGTATCTGCCCTTGCAAAGGATCTCCTCAATCATTTACTGGACCAGAACCAGTTTTTAGCATTGCTTTAAATAATGTTCGAAGATCATTGCTGAGTGGATTAATTATTCCCACCAAAGGTAATGGATTCAAACAAAAGAATGCAAACACAGTAAGTGAATGAGTAAAATATGCTCTTCACTTACTGAAGACATACTAAAACTCGGTAGATCCCAAATTAACCTAACTGGGCTACTAACAGGACATTGTACATTAGGGAAACACCTATATACAATGGGAATCTTTAAACAAGGATCAGTATGCAGGCAATGCAATGAAGAAAACGAAACTGCTTCTCATATAATCTTTAAATATGAAACCTTAAATAGGAAAAGACATAACCTACTGGGTATTGTAAATCCAGAGGAAGACTTCCCTACAAATAATTTAATTAAAAACCTACTGCTCCTTATTAAAGGAATAGGCCTATTTAACTAAACCTCTAAAGATAGAATAATACAATAAACCTCAAAATGGAAGATTAACCTGCCTCCATCTTTACACAAATCAAATCAAAATGTGTCAGTTGTTTCATTTTACTTTCTTCACCAGTTTTTAACTACCTTTGCAACTATTTCTCAGGCTTGGCTGTCAGAGCATTATTTTTCTTATTGTACACTGAAAATAGTGCTATAAAATGCTGTAAAACACTGCTGCAAGAATACACAATCAAACATCATAATGCTTGGAGTTTCCTCAGCCTCTATTATCATATAATTATATTAAAATAAACTGAAAGCACTAAATTGTAGTGCAGAATTCAAATGTGTGAATACGTGTTTATTCATTAGCATACAGCTTAATTTTATAAATGTTGTACACAGTTTGATACAAAAACAAAATCTGACGTGCTTACATTCAGTTGACTTTCTGTAACCACCATCCTTTATTATATTCCATCCAAAATTTCAGTGTCAATATTTCAAAAACAAAATGTATGTTTTGAACCTAAAAAAAAGTGTTTTTAGAAAAGGTCTTTGTGTGTGTGTGTGTGTGTGTGTGTGTGTGTGTGTGTGTGTGTGTGTGTCTGTGACCAGCATAACTCGAACAAAAAGTGGGAAAAATGCCAAACTTGGTATTTAAGCTCAGTATGTTCCAGAGATGTGACACAAAGATTTTAAAGGAAGTTCCCCCAACCCAACTACATTTTTCAAAATTGTTTATTTTCTGAAAACTGCTCTTAACAGTTTCGATTAAAATACCATATATTAAAGACAAATAAATTGTAGGTCTTGAATTTTCCGGAAAACAGCTTGTGAGGTACTCTTTATTCGAAGGAAATTTATATAATTTTGCATAACTGGTAAACGTTAACTGACAGACAAAAACATACTGCACAAAAAGTATAGATTTCTTTAAAATACACAATTTATTTCAAATAACTTTTTTTGTGGCAAAAGCCATTTCTGAGATATCCATTATTAATGATTTGAATTGTTCAATAATTTGTCTTCTTCTTCTTTCACTTTCCCTGCTGCGTTAAGCGTCGGGTTCCTTCAGCGTCTTTCTGTATTCGATCCTATCCTGCACCAACCTGTATATTCCTCTCAGTGTCGTCCCATGTCCGACTGCCACTCTTTTCATATATTGTCTCCATTCCATCCTAGGTCTTCCCACTCTTCTCTTCCCCTCCGCTCTTGCTTAATCATTTTGTCTACTATCTCCACTTCTTTCCCAGTCAATGAAGTTATATTCCATGTCCCAGTCCTAATCTTTTTCCTTTTCATTCCAGGTCGTCTACATATTATCCGTCTGGCTCTCTCCTGATTTCTCTGAATATTAATAATTCACTCAGGTGGGTTATTAGCCCAACGCTGAGCTAGCCTGGTGGAGGGGTTGCCTCCTTAAGACCTCCAGGCCTGTCTGATTTGTTTAGGGTTTGCTCCCCTAGCCTTTGGAGAACCAACTCCTAATTCTGCAAGGCAACAGTATCTGGTTTTGGTCTGCCCTGGGTATTTTATTTCCCCAGTGCCCTCCATATCTGGTGAGCTTTCCCCTATCTGCCACCTGGGGAGGCGCCCAATGGGAGAACCAGCAACTCCACACGGCTCAATAATTTGCCTTTCTTTTAAAGT
Organism: Deroplatys truncata; assembly: GCA_030765065.1. Taxonomy (NCBI): domain Eukaryota; kingdom Metazoa; phylum Arthropoda; class Insecta; order Mantodea; family Mantidae; genus Deroplatys; species Deroplatys truncata. Next base: position 208,521,053 of record CM060978.1, on the reverse strand, counting down.
CCTTCGATTTTAAGTTGTTTCTCGCAATTACATGGAAAGAGTTGGAATTTTAAGGCTGTGTATAGCATCCAGTTCTTAAACATTTGACTATCATGATTCCCTTTGTATCCATAACAAAATGTGTAATGTAACTATTTCTGCAAAGGTTTATTGGATTAAAATTAAGTAGATAGAAGAATAAGCTTTAGTAAGAATAGCTTGTATACCCAGTGATATACGATAGAGGGTAGAGAAAGTCATATGAGTGTAACACATCAGTGCTTTACTTTCTCTACCACATACATAGTAGGTAGAGAAGGTATTGCATTCCACCCAAAAATTTGATACCAAGATTTCACCGAAAATACATGTTTTGAGGCCCCTGAATCCAAAAAACAGCATTTTTAGAAAAAGGTCTGTACATGTGTGTGTGTCTGTGAACAGCATAACTCAAAAATGAAAAGTTGGATAAATACCAAACTTGGATTTAGGTTCAGTAACTTCCAAAGATATGACAGAAGATTTTCAAGTAAATCTTCCCACCCCAAACTACCCTTTACAAGGAACATTTTTCGAAATTTTTGATTTACTAAAAAATAGCTCTTAACTATTTTGATTAAAATACCATATATTAAAGATATTTATATTACAAATAAAATGTATATCTTGAATTTTCTGGGAATAGCCTGTGAAGCCCACTTTATTCAGAAGGAATTTTATATAATCTTGTATAACTGGTAAGCATTAAGCTATAGAAGAAAACGTACTAAACAAAAACTGTAGATCTCTTTAAAACACACAATTTATTTCAAATAAGTTTTTTTGTAGTATAAGCCATTTCTTAATTATCCATTATTAAAAGTTCAAATGGTCCATTTCTTGGTCATTCTTTAAAGTACTTTCAACATTCAGTTGTTTCTTGCAGTTACATGGAAACAGTATGGAATTCTAAGGCTAGCATATAGCATCCAGTTCTTAAACATTTGACTATCTCTGTTCTCTTTGTGTCTATAATAAACTGGTGATATATCTATTTCTGCAAAGGTTTAGTTGGATTAAAATGTAGTAGATATAAAAATAAGCTTTAGTAAGAATAGCTTGTATACTCACTAATAAACGATAGAGGGCAGAGAAAGTCATGTGAATGTATCACATCAGGGTCTTTTTTTTATATCCTTTTTATTAATTATTCTTATAAAAGATGATTTCTTTATCTATTTCATGTTAATTGAGATAAACATTTGCAGAAATGGTTACATTACACATTTTATTGTAGGTATAAGGGGTATACAGGAAGTTTAAGTGATAGATGTTAAAAATTTTAGTCATCTATGTTAACTGTGAAATGGCATATTCTTTGCATTACCTTATGTGAAATAAATGAATGGTTACTTCAACACTACAAAAGATGTATAAAGTATTGTAAAATTGAAACCAATAACAAATAGCTCAGAAATGTACTATTTAAATTACTGTGTTTTAGCAACATTGACACTTTTTGTATATGGAAGCCTTTGTCTATATGATTTACCAGTTATTTATACAAAATTAATTAAAAATGAGAAAGTTAAAAATAATGAAAGGTTTTCCATGCAAAGGGTAATTTGGGGTGGGATGTTCTTGAAAATATTTGTGCTGCATCCTTAGAAGATGCCAAACTTAAATACCAACTTTAGTATGTATCCGACATTTTGCACGCATACACACCCACAATCCTTTTTCTTAAATTTTTTTTTTGGGGGGGGGGGGTTAGTGAACTTCAAAATGTATGCTTCTGGTGAAATCTCAATTTCAAAACCAAATTTTTGGTGGTATACAACACTTCCTCTACTATAGGTGGGTGATAGAGAAAGGAAAAAATAAAGGTTCATTTTCAAGTAGGTATTCAGATGTCAGGTAAAGCTGTGTTGATTCAAGTTTACTCATTCTTGTTTTCCTTCTGTGCTAAACCACTATTTGTTTATTTTTTCAGGTATCTTAGAAAGACCAAGCCTTCCGTCAAGTATTGAAGAGGTTTCATATAAAATTTATATTGCTGGGAAACCTGCCGTTGGTAAAACTGCTACAGTTGCACGTCTGCTGGGTATTAAATGTCCTGTTTCCTATGTAGAAACTGCCGGCATAAAGAAGAGCAACGTATTTTGGCCAGTAAAAATCTGGGACAAAATCATTCTGTTTAAATTACAATTTTGGGATGCAGGTGATAACAGCATTAAAAAGTATAGTCATGTTCTGCCGGTAAGTTATATTGGTTTTATATGATATGCTTGTAATGGTTAAATGTTTCTTCTCTGTGACAGAATATTAAGGGGAGCTGCAGTCCAGCATTATCAACTGATGGTAGTTTAGTTTTGAGTACAGTATTCACGGCAATGTAGCAATGTGCAGTAATACAAAGATAACTCTTTTCCGGGGTGCACACTGCTGGTTAGTGTGATAGGTATGAGAAAAAAAGCTACATCTGAGATGGTTATGAATCAAATACTTTTTTAAAAACTGTGTAATTTACAAAAATGTTAGGAAAACCCATTAAAATAGTGCATCATATATTGGTCTACCCTGCTCGGAAGGAAAAAGAAGGGAAGTATTGTTTATTTGGTTTAGTGTCAGGTACAACATTTATGATTAATGATTTTAGGCTTCTATTTGACATTTCTTGTACAGGAAGTACCCCAAGTAATTCATTTTTCTTCATCTATTAAATGTCATACCAAAGAAAAAAATATTTTCAGTCATCCATTTTTAAAGAATCTCTTTCATTTGAATCTACTTTAATTAATTAAAAGCTACAAGTATTACAATTCTAATATCAAACTGGAAAACAATTTCTTATATCCTTTCTCTCAAAATAAAAGCATATTTTATTGATTATAATATTGATTAGGTTGTCCTCTGTGTAGCGGGATGCTACTATTGTGCCATATCCCTTCCCTTATGCATTAATGTTGCTTCAACAACCACAAGCCCAAGTAATAATTTCACTGTGAACTATAGAGCATCTGTTTGATAAGTACTACTGTAATCAATTTTAGCCAAAATTATCAATTTTAAAATTTTTGTTTATTATATTTTAATGGGTGTATTGTGCTTCAAAAGCTCCTGAAGGTGAGTTCAAATACCATACTGCACCTGAATTGCACTCCCTTTTTCAGCTATTCAAGTCAAAGTTTTCTCAGCATTAAATTTTCATTTGTACAGGATGTATTAAAAATACTTTTGCAAACTTTGGGGGTGTGCATCACACCAAAGCAAGAAACAAAATCCATATAAATATCTCCAAAAATCCTCTTTGTTTCTTAGTTATTAATGAAAGTTATCACTAAACCCATAACAAATTTGTTATAAGTTTCTGAGTATTGCACTCGGAGCAATCATGAGTTTATCTCTACGGATGCAGAGGTTCAATTCTTTGAAAATTAAATTTAGAATCAATTTTAAGAGAATTTCTTCAGCATTTGTCAGGTTTTATATTGTATGAACATTCTGCTACATAAACTTAATTGCAGCTCATTGGTTTGTTCATGAATAACCTAAAAGGCCTTAACTCTTTGATGCCGCTCTTCCTCTTAATTCCTAAACAGGCTTTCACAAGCACCGCAACCAAAGCAATTCAAATAACCATGATCGTTAAGGCTAGACGAAATGGACTGGCCATTCCATTCAAAGCCAAATGTTGCAACTTTGAATCCCAGCAACTGCAGTCAAATGTGTCTCAGGTAAAGGACGGGAGGACCCAAGTAAAATAACCTATGTGACTGCATGCTTGAATGTTGACGGGGTTACATTTGACTGCCATTGTATGCACTTTGCTTCTTATACTTAAAAAAACCTATAATTTTATTGAAAAAGCTTAATATTTTTACAATATAAAACAGCTATAAGTACTTGTATTGTTCATTAGTTTAATATGAAATTCAAAACAAAAAAAAAAAACAATAAAAGGCCATTAAAAAATCTAAAACGTAACAAAACACCTTTGTGTAAACTATGCTACACCAGGCACTAAGGAGTTAACCATGATGCAATACCGTAACCTGAATCCCTAGTAATAGTGCATTGGCAGCATTACCAGCCATTGAAATGGGGTGCTGAATTTTTCCATATCCAGAAATTGTGGACAGACTGCACCATCTAGTAACAGCACTAGTAAATCTTACATTTGCATTGTATATGGCCTGTACTAATGTTAGGGGCTGCTTTCCTATTGACATACTCATCTCCATGTATATTTGGTTTCTTTATTAACACTAGTACAACCTATGCCCCAGGAATATCAGGGAATGTATATCGTTCTGCCCATTCTATCTTGGCTTGCATTTGAGACTGTAGCCGGTAACACCAACATCCTCAGCAACATGGACTTGAAAACCAGGATCTCTTGCAATCTTTAAATAACCTGCATCTTTTTATCATTGCAAAGAGCTCCACTGCGTGTTTCATTTGATTCTGAAAGAAAGTGTTGGGCAAGCTAAATCCATGTTTTGCTTTTTAAATCTATATATCTGCTCACATTCGTTTACCAGTGCCTTGGAGCTACCTCCCATCACACCCCCAACTTCAACACAAAACCGTTACCCTACAACAATCCATCCTACCTATGGTAAAGCCCTTCCAAGGGTAGGTACATAGCAAAACTCACTTAGGTTCACCACGAACCTACCAGATCGACTCCACTCCACCAGTGCCTTGAATAAACTTTTATTTTCCTCTCAGAAACTATCATTTTGAATCTCACTATTGCATTAACTAGAAGTAAGCAAACAGAGCTAACTACTGAGGTGCCACAAAAGATAGCAAGCAGTGGTTTGATTTTATTTATACCAAATCTTGAGCAAGGGTTTGGTTACCCAGGTCAGTGAGCAGTAGCTAGCAAGTAGTTTGAAAAAAAAACTGTTTATACATAAACAAAGCTGAGAAACTGCTTAGAATTAGCAAGTTTTGAGACTTAGCTTGCTTTTATTTATACAAACCCATCTCTCTTGCTCCCAGTGCAAATGAACTCATTGAGGTTTGTAGGGAAGGAGAGGCATTTTGGAAAGGCAAAATTATTGAGCATGTTTTCTGTTTCATTCCTGTAACTATCCTGGTTATATATTTTGGATAGTGAATTAAAGATAAAAATAAAGAAAATAGTGTTTTATGGCATCTGTGATGTTTTCTGTTTACTACTGCAACAATATCATTCAGGTACCTGAACCAAGTTGAAAATGTAAGGAAATGCAATTGCATTGTCGATCTCAAAGCTACCCATAAAAGATTTACTACAAATGTTGAAGTGAGTTTCAGAACTTAAGTATTAATGAACCACATTTGGCATTTATAGGAAAAACACAAATACACAATTACATAAAAGCCAACGCTTTCAACTCAGGGTCTCACAAACATTTGATAATCATTAGCTTGCAGAACAACAAATATCTCCTGGACAAAAGTGAATATTTCAAAGAATACGTACAACAAAACATAGAATTGCCATGGAATGGCTCCGACAACAACTAGCAGATATGAAAATAAGAAACTTCAAAACAGTATAAACCAAACTAAACCAAGCTTGTACATCTTCTGCAGGAAAAGCAAGATGACATTTAAAGAATTAAGGAATCACCCTTAATTCCAGAAAACTTAAAATAAGTTCAGCATTACCTAATCTCCTTAAATTCCTCTCAATGTGAAAAGCTATGTATAGGTAAAACAGAGCATGTGCACAAAACATAAAAACATTTCTGAAATATTCAATTTAAATGAATTCATGTCAGCAATAACAGCACAATTCTAGAATGAACATCAACAACTAAAATCTTATGTGCTACATTCACATGACTTTCTCTACCCATTATCATTTTTATATACCTTCTATAAATTATTCCTAGGAAAACTTATTTTTCTCTTTAATTTATGTTGAGACAAATCTTTGCAGAAATGGTTTCATCATACCATGAAACCATACAACGTTCTGTTTTAGGTACAAAGTGATAGAGGAAACTGAATCAATAGTCAGATGTTTAAAAGTTGCTCACTATACGAGGGTGGATTGGTAAGTCCATGACTTTGATGAGAGCATTCTAACCAAAGGTTTCTTGTTTGCACCATCTTAAATCTATTCTGGGTATAATCGCAGAAATTCGTCATCATTTGTTTCTTAGAAATTGTTGAGAGCGTCTAAAATAAGCAGATGTGTGTTGCTTCATAGAAAATGGAGAAAAGTGAATTTCGTGTTCTGATAAAGCACTACTTTTTGCATGGTTGGTGAAGGAAATGGAAGAAAAGCTGAACAAGTATTATGGGGTCTCTGCTCCATCAAATGGCATGGTTCACAGAATTTCAATGTGGCCGTTCGAACACAAGAGATGCCGTGAACACAGGTAGGCCAGTTGAGGTCACAACAGAAGAAATGGTGAACAAAGTTCACAATATTGTGTTGGAAGACCGCCAAGTGAAAATCCGTGAGATAGCCAAGACCATAACCATCTTGAGTGAATGGGTGTATAACATTCTGCAAGAATTTTTGGGTATGAAAAAGCTGTTAGCAAGATGGGTCCACACCTGTTCACAGTTGAGAACAAGCAGAATTGTGTGGCCATTTCACAGGGATGTTTGAACATGTTCCAATGCAACCCAAATGAATTTTTGCAGTGTTATATCACGGTTGATGAAATTTGGATCCATTACTATCAACCTGAAACCAAACAACAATCAAAGCAGTGGATTTTCTTTGGTGAACCTACTCCAAAGAAAGCGAAAACCATTCTGTCAGCAGGGAAAAACATGGCAGCTGTCTTTTGGGATTCACATGGGGTGATAGACATCCACTACATGGAAAAGGGTAAAACAATCACAGGTTCATATTATGCCACAATACTGGATCAGTTTCAGAAGGGCTGTCCTTCGTGGACTAGTGGTACCGTGCTAGCCTCTAGTTCCCAAGGTTGCGAGTTCAAACCCGGCGGAGGGCGATGGATTTTTTCGGGCGTAAAAATCCTTGACATGGCTTCCTTTGGAAGGGAAGTAAAGCCGGTGGTCCCGTGTCGTAGATTTATAGCACGTAAAAGAACCTCAAGCCTGATAAAGAGGCCTCTGAGCAAAATTCCAGGTCTTTCATGCCCAATATAGAAAGGGACGCTAAGGACCATAGTAGTTAAAGAGCGTCCATAAATAAAACTCAATTTATTTAGTTTCACAATGAATTGTTAAAGAAACGACCCCATTTGGTGAAGAAAAAGGTTCTCGTTCACCAGGATAATGCACCCGCACACAAGTCAGCCATTGCCATCACAAAATTTGTGGAATTGGGCTATGAACTACTACCTCACCCACCATATTTTCCAGATTTGGCTCCAAGCAACTTCTTCCTGTTTGTAAACCTGAAAAATTTATTAAATTGAAAGGAGACTATGTTGAGAAGTAAAATTGATTTTTTGGAAAAAAATTATTTTCTTTAAAAAGTCACTGACTTTTCAATCTGCCTTCGTATATTAGCCTAGAAATTCTGTGCTCTTTCCATGATCATGAGAAACATGAGAAGAGCAACAATAATAAAAAATGTTGAGCCATTTGTGAGAATAAAAAATATCTAACATTTTCCATGTAAACTGTAATTTGGGGTGGGGGGATTTTCTTGCTAATCTTCATGTCACATCTTTGGAACATACTGACCTGATATACCAAGTTTGGTATTTATCTGACTTTTTGTTTTCAAGTTATGTTGTTCACACATCTTTTTTCTAAAAATGCTTCTTTTGTTTTATTCAGGAATTTCTGACAAAATCTTGATTTGAATTTCTGAGCGGAGTGCAATACTTCCTCTACCTACTAGAAGTAACATCTTTTTAAAACAGCAAGTACAGCAATAGAACTAAATACCTGGGAAGCACTAATAAACTTTGATGTATCAACTGAAGAAAACATTCTATTTAAATTTGTTGAGAGGTCACTGGAACATACACATTTGTATAAAAGTTCCAATAGTTGACAAGAAGCTAAGGGTGCAAGTAACTACCCCCAAATATGTTCAACCTAAGTTAAGGGATGTGTCAAGTCAACTCAGATTAATACATATTTATTAATTCACCCCACAGTATGAGTTCCAAATTATTTTGAGTCAGTAAGTGTTGTGATGCTTAATAATTTCAGCTCTTGTACAAAACATATAAAACAAAACAATATCTGTTGTTCTTGTTTCTTCCAGTTTTTTTTTATTGGAATTTAGCAAGTTATTTTTATTAACAGGCCTGCAGGGATAAAGCAGATGCCATAATATACGTATTCTCATTCATGGACAGCAGCAGTTTCATAGAACTTCCACAGTATATGAGCAGATTAGCACAAATGGGAGAAAATTGTGCTAGCATTGTTATTGGCACCAGGTAATTAATAGAATGCATTTGTGAAAGATTAAACATTAATAAGGTCAATGCTTTAATGGAATCTCTGACGAACTTTAAAAGGATTCTTAATATGCCTTAATATTCTATTAGTAAACCTACTAATATTTAATCAGAATAAGCTAGGTGCAACTAGTGTGTTGAGGAACTTGATTTATTTTAAATAAAATGAAAGCCATTAAAAAGAAATAAAATTAAAGTTATTAAAACTATAATAAAAATTATAACAAAACTAAAGTTAAAAAGTAATCCATGTACAACTCATTACATTTCATTAAATGTAGTAGAGCAAACTTGTTTTGCATTTTTTTTTATTATTATTATTGCCTGTGTTAGTTACTATAACATGTTATGATTCTTCAAGGACAAATTGTAGCTGATTCACGTTATGTTTGTTTAAATTGCAGGTTTGGCATCACTGTATGCATTCCTATTCAATTTTACGAAACAGCACTCAAATACCATGATCATTGATATCTCGGAAAGCTTAAATTAAGGGAGGGAACAGAAATTTCTGTATTTTGCACAATTTTAAAGCTACATACTTAATTTTTTGTACACATATTTGGGGTGTTATATGGAACTATTTGACACAGTTTCATTTTTGTATGTCAAACCAGAAACTCATTTAGAAAAACTTGATGCATGGTTTTGTAATATCTTAACTGTAAGGTTAATTAAAAAAAAATATGACCTGCATAGAAAAACTTTCAAAATTTTTGCAATCACTAAACACATTTTATTTTTTATTTCAAAAAGTACAAAGTTAATCCTGAATCCCATGTGTCAGTTTTTTCTTCTTTTTTTTTTTTCTTTTAATGCTTTATAGAATGTACAGTAAAAATTTCAGCCTTCTAACACCTAATTTGTGAATGTAATTTTGTTTTAAATGAATAAATGTGTAGCAAAAATTAAAGTGAAGAAAAATGAGTTTAAAAGTTTGTGTGCAGTTAACTAGAAATAATGACTTATAGACAGACCTTTCTAGAAGTATCCAGCTTAGATGTGTAATTTGTACTCTTTTTTTCATTACAAGCACTGCAAATCAGTTATAATTTATGGCCAAGCCTTTCAGTGCCAAGTCCTATATGAAAACACTTTTGATTGTGGTCATTACACTTCAGTTCATTCAGTAAGTTGGTGTCCACTAATATATATTTACACATTTCATTATTTACAACAGGTATATGTTCACAATTATCCTCCACCTGTTTCTGCCTTAAATTTTTCTTTTGTTCACTACATTCTTGCTCATCTAACCTTTCATCAATCCCACCAAAAAAGCTGATTTTTTGCTTCATGCAGCAATTTCATCACCTGCCACGCCTCCTCAGGAACATTTAAGGAGTGCCGACCTTTAAATGTGATGTAATTAAAGCAACTTCAAAGCGCTGTAGTGCTTTAAAGCTTTGCATTTATGCACTTCAAACAGTATTTTTTGGTACAAAAAACACAAATGTAAAATGTTGTCATTTTTGGTCATATTTATAAAATTACTCACATCTGCTTGCTTATTTCTTAATACTGATTGCAACAAAACATCTTTAGAAAAGGATGGCAATCCTAACACCAAAATCAAAGTAAATGAGAATTAATCCAAAAAATATGCAACTAAATAAATTAATACATAAAAATATGCTATCATGGTGCATTTTAGAGGAATAAATGGCCAACGTACATGCAAATATCATCTTGACCCCAAGATACAGGTGTATCTTATTATAATAAAGTTTAATGGGTACATAATATATCTTAAGGAATTTTGGTTAGTTGATACAGTCTTTGAAAAAACACCAAGTGTTTGTCTTCCAAATATTTAGATTAAGCAAGATTTTAATATAGAAGAAAGGGATAAGAGAGATTGCATATGCCCCCTTGGAATAAATTTGAGTATAAATGAAGTTAGTGTGAGAAGTCAGTTATAACCATAAGGCTGTTATTATTCAGCATATTTATTGCCTTATTTCATAATATATGGGTTCCCATAGTAAAATTTGTGATCATTAAGAACTATAAAACTGAAGTATGTATACTTTAGCATAAATTTTATTTTTTCTTCTTCTTTTAGGTTTAACCCTAACAATAAATTGGAAGTGTCTTCTTCAGAAGTAAAAGAATTTGAACTAAAGTGGCAAGTGCCTATACTGAAGATAGACAATACCTGGGGTGCAGATCGAAGTGACAGTGAAGTGCATCAAGTAGCGCCTCTCCTCAATATAATCTGTGAGCGCTTGTGGATTAGGGACCAAGAATATTTACTGAAGCAGGGTCTGGTTCGGTAGTTAACTTAAATCACTGAATGTACATTTTTCCTGAAAGTGCAGCTTGCATCCACATTATGTACAGGGGAAATGTGAGAGAAATGCGGTCAGCAACATAAATCAGTGCTTCTGTCAGAATTATAAGAATGCAATCCCATATTTTTTTTACCATAGAATACAGATGCAATCATTATAACATTTAAAAAGATGCCTTGTTTTGCACTAAATTCATGTGTGTATTTTTGTGTAGTTGAAGGACATATATATCTGTACTTTTATATTTTTTTTAGCTTCAGTTGATCACATAATAGCTCCTTATATAGCCTTGTCACAATAAAGAGATTATTGAATTCTTAATATTTTTAAATTGTTTGTTGCAATGTAAAAAGTACACTAATTATAAATACTTCATGATGCTTCACTTACCTTTTTTTAAAATATAACTTCAGTAGGACATGTTCCATTATCAGCTTCTTATTTACATCATTAAGGTTCTGCCATTAGTAACCTTAATGCCATAATTAAACACTGAGTACAATCTAGTACATGATTTCATAATCAGATCTTTTTTTTCTTTCTTCCATTTACATAGCATCCTTTAATTCTATGGTCATGTGGATTTTTGTTTAATAAATTAAGCAAAGATATGGGTGAGATGAGCAATAAGTATCTAAATACAGAATTTAACACGAGGAACTTTAATATTAAAATTGGGGAGGAACAAACTCAAATAAGTATGGGAGACCTGGGGGGGGGGGAATGATTATGATAAGACATATAATAGGCAATTAGACTTCTGTGAAGAAAATAATTTATTTATTTATTTGTACAGGAATAACAGAGTAGGATGGCTCAGGTGGCAATATCTGTAGCCTGCATTCAGGAGGTCCCAGGATCAAGCCTTGAGGCTGACCAATCTGACTGAAGGGTTTTTGCTCGATTGCTAGGCAACTGCTGGATTGGATAATTTGATCTGTAAATTTTCCTATCATCCCTTTCATAACTACATTTCATTTCCTCCTCCTTCACCATCACACTAGGCATTGGGCTGATCGCCTATCCTAGATATGCTATGATTCAGAGTTTGCTTGCTCCTCGACAGACTACTGACCCAATGCATTAGCTTGTAAGTCCTACAAAGAGGAGGAGGGTAATCAGTTAAAGAAGAAGAAAAGAAATATTGGAATGAAAGGAAATGATACATTAGGAATTTTACATTTGTAAAAATAAATGGGCAAAGTGTCATTGATTATGTGTTATGTTCAGGGAACATAGAGAATACTGTATTAGAATTTTAAGTAATAAATATGGCTTTGACTAACAGTCACTTTCCAATAAAAGCTAGATTAAGATGGGGTACTGATTTGAATATAACTCTGCAGACAAGTTTTGGGGTTGAAGATAGAGTTATACAGGTCAAAGAAAGAAGAACATATTTGTCAGTCATTTAGAATGGAATAAAATTGGAGACACATTTGGTAAAGGAGCATCAGAAGAAATGTCCGACTCAAAGAAACAAAGACAAAGGAGGGGAGTGGGCAGCAAGAAAATAAATTTCCTAACAGAGATGGGCAAACAGATGTTTAATTGATGTTAAAAAACTAGAATGGTGGCAGAAAATAAGCTGTAAATTAATTGAAGCAGTAAATACTATATAACTGAAAGAAATTTTAAATAGTATGAAAAATGTATATGAAACATTATTAAAATAATCCCTCTCTACAGATGTGGTGCAATTATTTTAGAGAATTGCTAAGTGCAACTAGAATGGAATATATAGGATGAGATTTGATCTAGAGACAAGACGGGTTGATGATTTGGATAAGGTATACTTCTCACAAAATTTAGAAAAGATACAAAGAATGTGCCCTCCTTTGTAAGAGGCTTTAACTGCTAATTTTTAACAAGCTATAACACTTTGTTGTACAGGATGGGTCTTGGAGTAAAAACCACTAAGGGTGTGGAGACCACATTTTTCTTCAAAACCTTTCTCTGTCTCTTTCTTCCTCGCTTTTTCTATTAGACACTGCTGCGTTGTCAGTTTCCAGTAGGCCAGTGTGGCATATGCATTTATTCACGAGTGTTCCATGAGCTGGGTTTCGTTTTACTTAAGATCACATTAATAGAGCATATTTATTTACTTTAAGATGTCCCACTTTTTTCACCCGTGGTCAAACTTGGTAGACCCTACAGAAGACCAATCAGAACCTGGCCTTCTATCCTAAAGATGTCTCCTAAGTGTAATTAGAGCAAGTCTGTAATAGGGAAAGGTAAGAAGCTAGGAACCCAAGCAGTGAAAAATGTGAAAGCATTTTTTATTGATTTAGTGCATAATAAGGAAGTGATTCACAATAATACAAATATTTAACATCTCAAGTAACAGGTGTGAATGTAAACAGCATTGAAAAAATTTCTTGGATTTCAGATGTTTCTTGTTAAAGAACTTTGATGAAGAGACAAAAAAACAGAAGTGTAGCTTTCCATAAAATTGATGATTTTACCAGTGATACGTTGCATCTTACCATGTACAAGTTTTTTTTTTGTTAAAGGAGGACAATGAGTAATTTACTTTATAGTTTGGGATTTTTTCTCAAGACAGTAAAAAGGAAAAAAAAAGTCAGGCCCAAGTCTTGAGAAATAATTGCATGGCAATATCATTACCTAAGTATAGTTAGAAAACTCACGATGGAGGGTTGTCAAGTCATATGTGTGTTTGAGACCAACACTTGCCAAATGGAAAATTGGTCCTTTAACTCGGAAAATTGTGCAGTGATTGTTTCTGACAAAAAGGTGATCGCATTGTCATGTTGCATTGCGGCAGTCAATTTGGCTTTCTGGAGAATGCTCTGGCCGATTACCATGAAAAAATGACTGGGGAAATATTCAAAGAGTAGTTCGAAAATTTAGTTTTAAAACATTTGGAAGAGCCATCTGTAATCATACTTGACAACTCTTATTACAGTAGAATCTTTGATTCTAAACCAGCCCTTTCTGGACAAAACTTGCTGTTCTCAAGTATATGAATTCCCATAATATTACCATTCCCGGCCCTGTCCCTATAAAACCAGTGGTCCTTCAAATCATTGATAAGAACGAAAATGTCCAGACACACAAACAATATGTGGTGGATGTCATGGGCATGTAGTATTCAGACTGCCTTCATACCACTATATATTCAAACCAATTGAAATAGTATGGTCAGAGGTGAAGCGGAAGGCTCTCTGAAGCTTAAAGGGAGTCCAGTGAAAACAGTGATTCCTGTTTTAAGTGAACTGTTTGATAGTGTAACCTCAGAAAAGTGAGAAACTATATAACCCATATGGAGGAATTGAAAATATTTATCACAGTGTTCAAAGAGTTTGATAATTGTGAGGCAGACATGGTTATCGAGGTTGGAGATTTATCATCTGAAGATGACAGTGACCTGATTACGCAAGTTAAAACAAATCCAATAGGTATTTATAGTTTGCATGTAACAACTTAATTACAGCATCATTTTTTACATTTATGGAACCATACACAGACACCCCCAAGCTGCAAGGTCATTGCACCACACTGCTCCCCTGTGGTACCAACTACAACCCCTGTCCTCAAATTAGCAGGCCATTAGCGGTAGATCCTTTGCGCCTTTTCCAAACTTTGCGATAAGTATGAATATAATTAATGATTTGGAATTGATGGTATTCCGAGGAAAGGTGGAAGATATGGATCACGGATGAGGGCTGAAGAATAAGATGTTAATATATTTGATGGGGAACGGTAACAGTAGCTTGGAGGTTAAGCATTGTAGTACACATTTAAAAAGGCAAAGGAAGCACATTAATTCAGCCAACTATAGGAGAATAAATTGTCATCGGTATTAGGGAAACTTTATCTGGAATTCTGACGACAAGTTACAAGAATGGGTTGAGCAAAAAACAAACAACAGAATTTCAGGCAGGTTTTAGGAAAAATAGAACAATTGACAACATATTTTTTAATTAACACAATTGTCAATAAATATCTGGCTTTTGTGCATTCACAGAAGGCATTATGGTTGAAAATGAAAGATGTGAGCTTGAAATTAGAGCACTACAGAAAATTTATATCAAAAATAAGTTTTGTATTAAGTCAGATGAAAAGAGAGTGACATGTGGAGAATACCAAGGCACTAAGGTAAGGGTCTAAAGTGAATACTATATTATTAAATTTTAATATTGATATTCTGGATGAAATTAGCAAGGAAATTGTTAACTCGGCTACAACAAGCAGAGAAACACCAAACTTACTTTATGCAGAGGATTTGGTGGTAGGTTCAATATCAACCAGGGGATTATAGAAAGCATCAATGGTGACTGAAAGTTTGTAAACATTGAGGATTGAGTATTAACTATAAAAAAAAAGCCAAAGATCATAGTCTTCAAGAGAGAATATCGATTGAGAAGAGATGAAAAATAGAGCTTGGAAGGACAGGAGACTGATGTAATAAGAAAATTATATTATTTATGGATTCAGTGAAGTAGTAATGTAGGATGCAATGACCAGAAGAAAGGCGCATTACCAAAAGGTAAGGAAGGTGATAAGATTGCATCTGTATAAAATCCCAGGAGTGCAGATTTAAGTGGTTAGAAATGGTTTACATGGCAATGGGGTGTTGAAAGGTGTGGCTTGTTGGAATGGGTAAAACAGAAGTAAAAGCCAAATGATTGAAAGATGCTAAGTATTGATTTTGGGTTAGATCAATGGAGGAACAAAATGTTGTTAGACTGTGTTTAATTATGCAAGAGAAACCTGGAATTGCTGCTAATTGGATGCTGAATTTGCAAATTTGGAAAGTTACATAAGGATAAAGAATATTGATACATTTTCAGCAGTATTAAGGGTAAAACTCAAGTGTGCTACAGAGAAATTAAATATGCCTGGATGGGGAGAAGCATACAGAAATGTATAAAAATTAAGTACAGAAGGGAGGGCATGATTTAAAACTGGTGTTAAGAAAATTAAGGGGCATGAAGAGAAAAGATTTGTCCATTGTATGGGAACAGAGACAATGATTTTCATTATGTTTTTAGAATGTGATGTAACTAAAATATGGAGGGGTCAATTAGTACCAATGAAATGGCTATAGTTACCAATAGAAATAGTAAAGGTAAGGTTTATAAAGAAAGAAAGGAAGGGGAAAAAAAACATGTAACAGATTAGAAGGATAGGGGAATTATTAGGAAGAATTAAAGGAAAGCGGAGAAAAAAATGCAATATAGACCTACAAAGTTGTATCTATTTTAAGAGTTCGCAAATTACTCTATACATAATAAAGATGAGGTAGATTAGGGCAGAATCTGGTGAGCAAGCAGCACTAACCATGCTCAAAAAGTATAGATACAATTAGTACACATTACATAGGGACTCAACTCTAACTCAAATGTACACAATTAGTATATGCAAATAGCAAAAATAAGGAATTTGTATTCAATTTTTTTAAAATTTGTTTAATATGAATTATATAGTTTAAGAGTATTAACTTCAAAGCTCCACTAACAGCTTCAAACCATTCAATCAGTTTTGTTCATTACTATGGAGAGTCCTTTGCTCCATTGTTCTTAGTGTAGCACTGCTGAAGATCAGAATGGGGGGAAAAAAAAACAGTCTTGTGTGTTGCACTCACATGACTTTCTCTACTCTTGTACAAACTATTTTTACAAATGATTATTCTCCTTCTAGCTCATGTTAATTGAGAAACATTTGCAGAAACTATTTTATTGCTAATTTTCCTGTAGGTGCAAGGGGAATATGGTAGGCTTTAAGTGATAGTCAAATCTTTTAAGAGCTGGTTGTTATGTGGAGCATTTCATTCTCTTTGTATGTCCAGGACATAAAAAAATTGTAACGAATTCCCATTTAAGAATAAGTATAAGTAGTGCAAAATTTAAACAAATAGGAATATCTCGGAAATGGTTCACTCGACAAAAATGTATATGACAAATTGTGTGTTTTAATGGGCTCTACATTTTTTTGTGCAGAAAAATTTTGTCTCTCTCTCTTATGGCTGCCAGTTATGCAAACACCATTCAAAAAGAAGAGGACTTTTGGAGACATTCCCAGAAAATTCAAGATATACTTTTATTTGTCATAAAAATGTATGTCTTAAATGTATGATATTTTAATCAAAATTGTTAGAACCATTTGTTCCATGTAAAAGGTAGCCTGGGGTGGGGACTTTCTTGAAAACCTTTGTGTTGCATCTTTGAAAGATATTGAACCTAAATACCAAGTTTTGTATTTATCTGAATTTTTGTTTTTAAGTTATGCTGTTCACAGACCAAACATGGACTTTTTTCTAAACATGTTTTTTTTTTTATTCAGGAGGCCTCAAAACATGTATTTCTGGTGTAATCTCAGTATCAAATTTTTGTGTGGAATGCAATACTTCCCCTACTTACTATACATAGTAGAGAAAATAAAACTCAGTGATTCTTCAGGTGACAGATCTAAAGCTGGAACTGCTCAAAGTTAAGAACTGCAAAATGAAAATAACGTAACTAACTAGCTGAAAGTAAACAGATTATGATTTTTAAAACTCAACATCAGAAGGGATAAAAAAGAGGATTGGATTAAGGAGAGAGATATGCGGATTATAATCCTACGTATCGTATTTGAGCATAATTTGCTTAATCTGTGTGAAGCATCTTCAAAAAATATACACAAATGTACAAACAAAATTACATATATTTTAACAAATATTACTCTGGAACAAAATTTATATAAATACATACAAAAACAAAAATATTCATGAATACAAATGAACCATACACAGAATTCAACATCAACAAAACATTTTATAGTCCATAAAATAACAACTGGGTTAACACGTTGAACGTTTACATGTTTTAAAAAAAAAAAGTATTGCACTTCTGTTGGCAACATTACCCACACCAAATGTCTACAACTGACGAGTATAGAGATATGTCATAGGCCTTAGAGGAAACAAAAAAAAGAAGCAACAGTAAGCTGCAATACTAATGAACAGACTGCATTTGTTTGTGAGGAGTTTATGACCAAGTAGAGCAGTTACTGCTAACAAGTATACAACCCATGAAAGTATTTCTGAATATAAGTATAAAGAATAAAGGAAGTGAGCCAGCAGGATGTTCTACGAAAAGCAAAATAAAGTGTAAATATGATCTGCTTACAAACTACTATACCTTTAATATGCATGCTAGATAAAAAGAAACTAAAAGGACTTCTATTGTAGCTACATCACTGTATTACATTATCATTTTTTGACTATGACATATCTATACACTGAAATCAACATCTGTGCCATTATCAGTTGTACAACCTTACAAGAGCTTCTCCATGAAGCACTGCTCACAGTATGAAAGAATGTTAAAAAGGTACTTTCTCGTAATTTAAAAATATATAAAATAACGAAATGTATCCTTGATATTGCCCATTAAGTATATAGCAACACAATGATGTTTATGGTATGCTATTTGAGCAAAGTCACTCTTTACTTCACAATCAGTCTTACAACAGGACGATGCAAAAGTTAGGACACACAGGTGCAATAAATCTGTCAAGTATGCCTTTGCTTTGTATTTAAAGAGTACACATATAAAAATTAATATTCAGGAGTTAAAACAATGCTTTGAGAAGCTGATGATAATACATGCAATGCACAGGGACTCTATATTACTAACAGATTTTAATTATTAAATTTCTTTGTTCACATGCAAATAATACAAACTTTTTAAATAACTACCATAAAGCTTAAGTAGAGAATACAAAATAATTAAACAAGAGAAAGCTATTTCAGTCAGCCAGGTGAACTACAAAATGATTTTTGCACTTTAAAAGCTGGTATAACTCTCAGCATTAGGGAATGAAGATTTTGACTAGTGGTACCTTCAAGAGGAAAAAATATAGCTAGACTTCAGAGAGGATGTATATAAACAGATAATGGGCTTTTATAAAGTTTAGGTTGTATCCTAGACAGAACTTGTATCACAATGATGGGTATGATATATTTGGATAGAATTCTCATCTTTTGGTTAATATGAAAAGAAACTTTAGCAATGCAGGATATGCTGAAGAGCCAAAATGGGCAAAGGCTTACGCTAAAATATATCTCTCCTCTCCAAATATAAATTAAGAATATGTTTTTCATTTAAATAGTATATTCAAAATATAATTTTAAATAAGTCATAAAAATCTGTTAATTAATGACTCTTTGTAATTTCTAAATTAATCATAATAGTGCAATCATTGAAGCAGTACCATTATAAGTTTCTTGTTCCCAATTTTCTAACCTCACAAAGCCCAAAATGAAACTAATTTATATCTCTGAAGAAAAGTAATATTACAACCAGAAACTTACTTAAAAATATATATGTTTTAGATATATGTCACTTGATAAGAATGAAAATCTAATATCTCACAACACAAGGTTTACAGGAGAGAAGAAGACATTATAGATAATGCTTTATCACAAATTGCAAGGTTTAATATCCTTTCTACAGAATGTAGTCCTAACATGTCTAATAATGATCAGTAGCAATTTCACCCAATAAGCTAAAACAAGAGTTTCATCGAAAGAACAAGATGCAAGTTTTATTCTTGGCAAGTGGCATATACAGAGTGAAAATGATAAATGCACAAAAAACCGATGAATATTTACGACATATTAAGATAAAGAAAAATTACATCAGAGTGTTTTATTGAGCTATATAATAGTTCCTTCTCTTCAAGGCATGGTATCCTAGCTAATTATATCATCTTGCTACACCAAAGATAAAGGGAGTATTTCTTCAGCACACTTCAACTCGTATCCGCTGCTACTTTACAGCTTTCAACATTGGGGATAGTTACTTTTCTTGAAAAGTTTAATGGACTCCCTTCTAACCCTTCCTATTTTAGAAACAATTCAAAAGCAAGTGTTGAGATTGAACTGCATTCTTTTGATTTGTGACCAACAATGCTGATGCAAGATAAGATAGCAGTTCTCCATAATAAACAAATATTTAAAATGGTTAAATCTATATCATAATTCCTATTGTGTTCTCAATATTTGGAATGTATCTTTACCATCTTACATCAAAACAATAAAATACTCACACAGAAATGTCTTTTAATGCACCTAGGAAGTCAAAATAATTTAAATAACCACAATTTCAACATTACCGGACAGATATACCATAAAAAATTTGTTACTCAACCACACATATTTTAAATTAAAACTTCTTAGTATCTGCCAAATCAAAGAGATAAAACTCAAGCGATTGGCCTTTTAGACATAGCATCCATACAACTGCTGCTTAGATGCTACTGGTTGTCATCCATCTCAAAAGAAAAGAGTTCATGCTATACTTTTTGATCAGGACTATGACATAGCCAACTTGAAACACAAAGTGGATTATTTTAAGGAAGTACTTAGAAGAATGGTTATAGTAATCAGGATATTTAGGAGGCACATGGAATGACCATAACTCCAACCTAAATGTTCGGAATACACAAGATCAACAATAAGTCAGCATTTTTATCACATTTTATAACACTATTTCTAAAAAGGATTATTTGGATTCTTACCAGACACAATATTCCAACCTAAGAAGTTAAAACACAGATATTTGTGAAGGATAAAATGCATCTCAGAATACCTTTATAGTATTCCCTGTCACTATAAGGTTTATATATGACAAAAAAGTCATACTATTAAAGAGAGACATAATGAACACAAGTGTAATATTAGATTGGTATAACCAAAAAGAATCTGCATGGTTCAGCATAACATTGAAAGTGAGCATAAAATTTTGATGAGATTGTGGTATCATCGTAACAAATATTACAATAGATTTATAAAAGAGGAATTAGGTTGCACACTGTCTTCAATAGGGACACTGGCATACATCTTAGCCCAATATGGACAATAGCCATTGAGGCTACGAAGAACAAAGTATAATATACAAAATAGGATGGACCTAACGGAAAACAAGGAGAGTAAGAGTAGTCAAGAGCATAAGCAATGACCAGACCAATCAGAGGGCAGCTACCTTCCCATTGGTTCAAGGCTCTAATTGAAAGCCAGGCTCATCAGATATCAGCATGCTCACCATTGTATTGTGTGGCGAACCCAGCCATTCTCCCTATTTAAACTACAAATTTTGGCATGCAGGCATTGTTTCCTGATGAAGCCTATAGTGACAGAAATCTTGAGTTTTATATCTTTGATGCAGCTAATATCCAAAGAAGTTTTAATTTGTAATATCCATTGTGAATGTTATATATAATTATAGTTTTATTATTTGTATCTCTTAATTCTCCAATTATATTATAAAAAATATGTCTGAAATGAAGTTTTAAAATTAAAATGACTGCAAAAATAGTTTTCTTTCTTTTCAGTTTTGAAATGTATAACACTCATTCACTCAGTCTTCAGGATTTTCATTATAAAAATACCTATTAAAAATGTTACTGGATGCCTTTTAAAAGTGAGTCTAAAAAAAAAATAGGAAATGATCTTGCTTGTTTAATTAAATGAAATGGAAATATTCGGCAATTAATCCAAAAACCAAAAACTGGAAGTAGTACACAGTGAATTGCAAACGATAATACTAAATTGTAGTGTCAGTCAAATTTATACTTGCATTGCAATTTAGTATTATTCAGCAGTAACTCAGAAATAGCTCTCTGCAGCAGATATTTATATGAATTATGATTCAGTCATCAAAGAACAGTAATACAACAGAGATAGGAAAGAGAGGCTAAAAACATAATGGTTTAAATATATTTTCTTTCCTAATCATACTTCAATTGCAAAAATATGTTAATCCCTTAATTATGCTACAAAACTCTTGCTCCTGAGAAAAATAATATGGAGATGATGTAATATCAATGAATATATGCTTTCACTTGTGTACTTTAGTTATACACTCTTATACTTAAGAGTTTTGATTCATCTTCAACATTGGTTTCCCTGTTATTTGATTCTTGGCATTGCTGCCGCCTTTTTTTGCTTCCACTTTCAGCCAATTTTGCTTTCTATTGTAAGGCCAATGCTCATCATTCTGCATTTGTCTCAAAATTCAAACAAATAATCATTATTTCTGTCAATATGGTTGATCATTTAAATAAACAGATTGTAATTCTTGAAGGCTTCAGCAGTAATTAAGGAAGGAATAACTAAATGTAAGGAAATACAAAAGTATCAATACTTTGGGAAATAGATTTTTCATCTGCAGTAGATGATACCGATTTTTGCAATGAGTTACACTCATTTTAAGCAGTGTACATAAATCGAAGAAATATTGGAAAAACTAAAGCACAAAAGAAAAGTTACCTAGGCAATGTATATGTTTGGGAATTCTTGATAAAACAAGGCTATAAAAATTGGAGGCAATTAAAACCTCTTTATGGAGCAGAATGAGAGCTCACTCTTGTTCAACACCATTATAATTACTAATTTTGATAGACATAAATTGCTGTTAAAATTCCTACTTTTGAAAAAATGAAAGCAAAGACAATGCAAGTGAAGTAACAATGAAAACAATATTACAACACTTTACTATTAACTCCTGTAATACCCACCACTATCAACATAACATAGCATTTTAAGTCAGAAAGTCAAGAATAAATTTTGGATTGCATATTGTTATGCCAAAGATACTTTAAAATGATTTCAGCACCTGGTTAGTAGAATACTGACTTTATAGTACCATGCTACCTTCCATCATCCTTTTGACCTCATCTTTGAAACATATACAAGAACTAACTCACTTCTGTGGTATGGGAGTAGCATATCTGCATCTCACATTCAAGACGTCCTGAGTTCAATTCTTTGACTAGAGTGAATTACTAGAGTTAAGGTTTTATCAGCGGTTTTCTCTTATGCTGAAAAGATGAATGTCGGGTAACTTAAAGCTATATTAACCCTGCACTCATTTCTCCATTTCACCCATTTCATTCATCATCCAATATAACCTATCCAGTTTTTAGGATACTAAACTGAGAGGGAGATATATGAGTAGCACTTGTTGCTGCTGGAATAGTTATGATTTTAAAAATATCTGCTTATGCATTACCCTGTCCTTAAGTTATTTAATACATAATAGTGTTGATATTTCATAGCAACTTCAATTCAGGACATCTCTGCGGTCTAGAGCATACAACTTCTACTTGCTATATCCAAAGTTCTA
Organism: Deroplatys truncata; assembly: GCA_030765065.1. Classification (NCBI taxonomy): domain Eukaryota; kingdom Metazoa; phylum Arthropoda; class Insecta; order Mantodea; family Mantidae; genus Deroplatys; species Deroplatys truncata. The sequence continues at coordinate 208,498,262 of CM060978.1, read as the reverse complement.
AGTTTAATACCTAATCATATTGTGGTGCAACTCTTACAGTCTAGCTTACACCTGGGATCTCATATCTGTTTTCGGCCCCTTACATAATATATTTTGCCTGCCCAGGTCTTAAAAAGCAAATTACTACCCAAAAGTGCCAAATTTAACTTGTACAAAAACTATAGTTACCTATGCCTCTAAAACCTGAGTGTTACAGGAAGCAGATGCAACAAAATTACTAAGATTTAAAAGGAAAATATTTAGGAGAATTTTGGAACCAATAAAATAAAAATGAAAACTGGAGATCAAGATGGAATAATGAATTATACTTTTAGAATAACAAAGAAACTATTCTTAATTTTATAAAATCCCAAAGGCTACAATGATTTGGTCGCATACTGAAAATGGAAAAGAAGACTACCCAAAGAAATTTTCAAGTGGAATCCATATGGGGTAAGACCAAATGGAAGACACAAGCACACATGGAAAGAAGATATAATAAACAACTTGGGAGAACTAGGTGCCAAACAACTGAATCCATTTGCCCAGGACAGAAAGTTGTGAAAACTTGTTGAGAAGGCCAAAACATTCCATTGGAAGTTGTAGAGGCTTTCAAAGTAGTAGTAGTAGTCTCAAAAGGGCATTGCACTTCCAACATGCTTCAGCAAGGGCTCTGCTGTGTCAGAAACAAACACGCTGAAAGCATTGGTGAAAAGATTTTTATCAGAGTCCTAAGATAAGTACTTAAGCAGTTGCTTCTACTTCCCATATTTTAACCCTCACATACGTATAAGGTCTTTAGTTTTGTGACCATGACTTTTTAGGACAGCTGCATATTTCAACACACTGTCCCGGAATTTTTAACAGAAAAATACAAATCAGGATTCCTTATTTGAGTCTCTGTTGCCTTTAGTTTTTTTCACTGTTAGACTTTTGTTGTAAACACTGATATTCAATGACAAATAACTTAAGGCATTGTCTCTTGCAGTATGCTATGTCAGTTATAACCTCCCTTTATTCTATTTTAACTCACTGCAGAATGATATGCTTCGGCTGTAACATCACAAAGCCAGCATGCATGTGAAGTCTGCCCTGCATTTGTCGTTTGCAAGCTTTTCCCTACAAACATAATATTTTTCAGTGAAAGACAAGGAAAATTAATGAAGAACTTCAACTCGCCAATATCTCTATTCCAGTTATGAGATTTAAAAGCATAGTACAGTTTTCTGATTAGTCATGGGAAGTCTTTGATATTCAAATTCACATACAAAGCACTGATAAATACACAAAACCACTATATAATTCAACATTAATAGCTTTTTTAAATTACAGCTAAATGCTGATGAAGCTGCTACTGAGGACAATTTCTAATGTAATAATATTCTAAATAAAACAAGCAAAACATACAGCTGCACAATAGCCTGTGGGGATAAGCTGGTGATAGGACTGGCATGCTTACATGATGGGCAAGAGGGATATTAATAACTGCCATGCAGATTGTCCACAGTATAGTAGAGGTAGACAACAAGCCGGCATTTCCAATCTTCCCAATGCAGTTAACAGACCCAATATGCTCAAGAAGATGCTACAGTTTCTAATGGATACAAAACTCTCTGATTTACAGTAAATGTTTACCTAATTCCATGTTTATGCAATTGTAAATTAATGTATATCATTATGCATTATATATGTATATCATAATGTATTTTTATGATAACAGGTCATGATAAGACCATGTAGCCAAAACGACCTTAAATAAATCTTTAATTAAAAAAAAAAAGTCTAGAAATGTATTTATGCTGCTGTAGGTGTCGTGCAGTTATCCACCAATTCTTTCCCTACTTCTCTTTCACTGTTGTGATAAAGTACTTGACCACCTTCTGAACATTTTGTTCAGATCTAATCTTTCCAGTTATAACATGGGTTTTACATCCAAAAGTTTATACATCAAAGCTTTCCTATAGGCCTCTGCATGTACATTTACCAAAATGGATCTATCATAACGCAGGTGTTAGGACCTAATGCTGCACATATTGCACACTGAGCAATTTGGCAAAAATGCAGAACATTACAGAATCATCATAATATGCACTATCAGCTGCGGTTCAAATACAAATGGAAATGATAACTGCTGATCAGAGAGAGAGAGAAAGAATGTAACACACATACAGGAAGAAAACTGTAATTGTGAATTCCCTTTTTGCAATGTCTGCAATCTAGTGGAATTTGGCTTGCAACTAATCCTTAAGAGATAATGAGTTTTTCTGTGATGAATAACATTTCATTGAGATTCCTATACAGGGATCCCTGGCATAGTAAATAACTGACAGAAAATGGACAAGTTTAGAAAGTTGGGTTAAGCAAAGACAACAGAAACTAACTTTAGAGTCCTGAAAGAAATGGCTCAAAACAGCACATTTATGAAGCTATTAACTTGTTAGGCATCATAAACCAGAGACTGATATTAAATGCTGATGTACAGATGATCCATCTCTTATATTTATAAATCTTGTATGATTAGAAACCTAATAGTTTGTAAAAAAAAAAAAGAGTGCGATGGGAAGTAATTTTCAACTATGATGGCTAGAACAGCTGCAGCTGTCACTGAAATAATTATTTTCATCAGTAAATAAATATTAGCTCTTCCTGAAAGACTTCTTTGGAATCCTCAGTTTAAAAGCACCCTCTTTCTATACAGCAAAACACAACTGGCTCAGCCTGAGGTAAAATTTGAAAACGTGCAGTTTCACATGACTAAGAACATAACATGTTAAGTAATACCCAATACTTCAATGATTGTACCATATTCATAGACTCCTCTCCCCAACGAATCCAACTTTGCTCTCACCAGTGAATATCATCTTTACAGTTCAGATATCAAGAACCAATTAAAACCTTAAGATGTCAAAATAAATGTAAATGGAGCATCATTCCAGTAACTAAGCTAATAAAATTATCTTCAATAATACCACAAGAGTTGATAGTTTTTCAGTAATTTGAGGTTAATGAATAATTATCTAATGATAAGCACGAGTTTAAAATGTCAATTAAATTACCTAAGAAAAATTAAGCAAGAGGAAGATTAGGTAAGATAAATACAATAAGAGAACAATGTCACTTTTCTGCACTTTTAGTACAGTGATTGAAATGGCTTGCCTATTTTGTCTTGTGTTATGTGGCATTAGATCTTGTATCACTTCTTTTATATTTTGAATTCCCAGATCACCAAATCTCGCCATTTTTACAGTTTGTACACTGTCGATACTGAACAGGAAAATGCATGAGAATAGGCTTTCTACATTCCTAGTCAAACCAAAGCAGAGATTATAGGAATAAAAAGCAACAAATGCATAATGCTTATGGATGAAGAACATAGCCAAATTTTAAGCTGGAATATGCTTACACATTGCTTACACTTAGGCTTCAGAACTTCGTGAAACTATGAAAAAGCAGAGACATACATCAGATATGAAGTAACCAATAACATTCACAGTCGAGAACTACTTTGATGTTCCTATCTGAAGACACTTCCTTAATTTAGTGTCAAAGTGCTGTTTGAAAATTCAGTAAAAGAGAAAGCTGGTTGTAGTTATATTAATCTGCAACATACACTTAGGCTGGGACACATGAGTATTGAAATAATGTGTATTATAATGTGAATCAGCATGTGCATTAAAATAATGGATGTTGGATACATCTTCACACAAGCGCATTATGTTATGATACCCAGAAGCTGTTTATTGGTTCTCTCCAATGAAGGAGCTTAAAAGGGAAAAGAAAAGCAACTTGCAAAGCTGGTAGGTGTGTTCAATTAATAGGAATGACTATCTTCATGGCATTTTCTATACTTCGTAACAATCCAGTGAAGTCAGTGATAAATTGTTTTAATTATTTCTGAATGTCTTTTAAAGATGTATCCTGCAATAAAGATCACTTTTGTATTTCATTTAGTAGCACCATCATCCATATCCATTTTGGTGCAAAACAAAGCAATAATAAAGTAAATACTTTGACTTTGTTGGAACATTTATACCGGGAATTCTTATGTTTGCAAAGCCAGCCATAACAATACAATGCTTGGATGTGCATTAAATGTTTTTTGTGAAATTGTAGCATGAACTCACAGGATGAAAATTTAGCACTCATTGCAATGCATGCAAAATTTGACAGACTTTGAATGTGTAACTGGCATCACATAATTCTCAGTAATGGAGCAATGAACATCATAAAATGTACTGCACGTATCTCATCTCAACTGTTGTCTCTCCCAGCTTTTAAGGAATAACTAAAAATGGATTCCAGGACCTTCAGGGTTACTTCTGGGTAACATCTTTTAAGATTACAGTAAAATAACTTTCCTATAATTTGGAGTACACATCAACAATACAACTGTAAAGTGAATTGTGCACATACATACCATATAGCTACCATTTCAGAGTTCAGTCTAGTGTAGTGTTTTACCTGATTCAAATGGAGAGAAAAAGAGCATACCGATCAGTATCCTGCCAACTATGAGATGTGTAGGATTATTAAATCCAGTGATATTAAATTGAGAATCATTGCACTCCAAGGCAAATGTGTTTTAAACACAGGTGGTGTCAAAGTGAGGCATATAAGACATTGCAGAAAGGCATTCACCATATGGAGAGAACAGGGCAGTTTCTATCACTGGGAAAAAAGGACCACATCATTGAAGTGAATCAATGCTTCACATGATGAAGGTGCAGAATGGCTAGTAAGCGTTTCAAAACAAAGCTATCAATCAAGATTTGCAGCACAACAAAACCGAGCAAAATGGGGTACCATAGACTGCCGACAAGTGTTGGAAAGTCAGGGATTTTAGAGGGCCTCAAAAGAGCCATACAATTAACTATCAAAACAGTGGGAGGATATACTTTACCATGATACATTATTTAAACTATTCATTACCATCCACATGTCACTACATTTCCACTATTGTATTATGTGAGACTTTGTGACAAAACTAGGAAGGAGGGAGCTCATTACTGTGTCTTGTCAGTTGTTCACTGTTTGTGGGCTCTAACCACAGATGTTTACATAGCACAATGCTATAATAATGGGTATTCCATTTTTTGAAATTATGAACAATATGTGAGCATCATGTTCACAAATAAAAATCATGCAAATGCAGAACCAAAGTCACTGAAGCTCCCATCCTGTTTTCATGCCATGCAATATAAGCATCAACCCTGATGCCTACCATTTTATTCTTCAACATTTTTTTAGGCCATTCTGAAGAGCCTCAGAGTCAACCACTTCTTTTATATATGTAAATGTAAATTCACATAAATATGGACAAGAAGAGACCTCACTGCATGATAAATATCACTGGGAAACCTTGAGCATCCTTGTTACAGCCTGCATTAGCATTATTGGAATACCACTTCCCCAAAGATGGAGCATCTCTATTGTAAATGCTTTCATACTGGCTGGCTGAATTGGCAGGCAGCCACATGGTACAAGGAAGTCAACACACAAACTGTGTAAGTGTCTTAATCTGAAATATGAAGAAATAGGCAAAGGTCTATAATAAGACTTCTTTATTATATCTCTATTACTATCAAAAATACTTTTATATGACAAAGTTCCATACTTTCCTAATGGCCATTCTAGTGAAACTCTGAGAAAGTGTCACTGGACAATCCAATTTTTGCCAGCTTGGAAAGACAGGCTGAAAATATTTCTTATTTCAAGACAACAACACTTACATTAGCGTAGTTTCTTTTTCATCTTCTTACAACTAATGCTGGTAGTGAAGGGACATTTTCCCTCATGATCAACACACAAACCAACTATAAAACAAAACTTGTTTTTGCAGAGAAATTCTTGGCAATAGAACCAGGATTAATCGTTATGTGCTTAAGATGTACCTGAAGATAATGAAAGTGTTATTTAGGAAAACACTCACAATAATATTCAATCAATATACTTTCCTGGTGAATTTTTATCTTAATTTAGACACAATTGTCTTTTTAACAGAATTTTTACCATTTATAATTTATGCCATAAATTTTGTTTTTAATCACTTCAAATTTAGTCTGAGAAACACAGTCACCTTAAGATTCACAGTATTTATCACCTTATGGGTAGCACTAAGGGCTTAAGCCCCTTGAGTGAGCTTAAGATTTCAGAGCATTTTCAATTTAGACGAGATACATAGTTATAACAGCATTTAATATCTGAAGCATAACCGGAGCAAAATATTTTCGTACTGCTGGCTTAATACAATAGCTAAATTTATTGACTCTCATGATATGCATAATACATTTTGTTCACCCTAATAAACATTAGTCAGCTGTGGCTGTAAAGGCACTTAAGAAGGAAATTATATTTGTAAAAGTATTTCATTTGTACAAGTGTTACATGAGTGCATAACCAAGGTTTAAAGTCAAGTTATTAAGAGCTACCAAAACTGAAATAACAATCAATCATCTGTGAAAGAGGCTTTCAGTAATTAGTTTTCAATTTATAAAAGAAAGAAAAAATATTTTTTTTAATTTCTTAGAAAACAAACAAGAGCTGGTAACTAACACAAACATGTATTGTTCAGGTACTCTTTTCCACTTCAACTAATTCTTATAAATTATCTCAAACCTTATGGCACAAGATTTCATCTAAATATGCGGAGAACAACTGAATTATTTTAGCAATTATGATACAGTTTTCCAACAATTTCTTGAGCTTTTTATCTTCTTCATTAGTGATGTAAAAACAAATTTATAGTCCTATAATCTACTTAAAAAAAAGTCTATTTCAAGTTTCTCCATTTGAGAAATTAATCAAAATGTTTTTCACAAGATATGTGAGTAATAAAAGAACTGAACACAATGATAATATTGAGAGGGACAAAGCTGTGTTTGTACATGTACAAAGAGATTGAAAACCTTTACGTATTATATTCCAAGGCACAAATATAAGCACCCAATTAAGTTTAACAAAACAAGCTGGATTTCAAGAACTATTTCTAATAAATTGCTGCTAATGTACTGTATGGCAAGACAACCTGGCCAGCAAAGAGCAAATGTGCCATTGCCATTTTCTATTATGTGCTGGCCAATTTTTCTTGTATAGTTGCTAAACCTGCCCTGTTCCATAAAAGTTAAAATTTTATATATGACAGAATATTGTTTACAAATTTCACATACCAACTATTTTGTGTTTCATAAAACCTTTAAGAATTTACAAAGTTGTCATCATAATTCTTTTTTCTTCCTCTTTCTTTTCTTATTGTTTCATTTGTATAGCCCTTCAATTTCTATGGTCATATCTCGGACTTTGACTTGAGAAGCAACTGATGGTGTTAATATTGAAACACTAGGTTTTTTTTACAGGAGGGGACAGAAACAATAAGCAGGTTTTGAATTAATAGCTATTTTGAGTCTGATGGTTTTTTGTGGCATTGTAAATGAGTTTACCATTTTGTATTCTCTCTCCACTTTGCTAGTGTCACGGAGCATTGAATAATAATGGTGCAAGTTTGTACCACAAATTGGTACATCAGAACCAGTTCAATCACAGAAACCAGAGAATATTTCAAAGGGAACTTAATCAGCATGATGCAGTCTAAGGATGCTATTCATCGTAGGGTGCGACAATGGCTTACAGAAGGTGGCATCACAAACAAATCACAGCGTGGGCAACTTTGCTCTGTACGCACAGATCAAAATATTGCAGTAGTACAGGCATCTGTGCAACAGACTCCACATTGTTCAGCAAGCATGCAAGCCATTGCTTTATACATGTTGGTCTGAAGCACAAAGTAAATCTTCCATAATGACTTGAAAATTAACCCTTACAAGATTCAAGTTGAGCAACGTCTCACGGATCAAAATAAGATGGAGCACCTGGAATTCATCACCGCACAATGGAATTGCCTGAATATCCACATTTGCAAACAATAAGTAGAATATGCAATATTGGGCTCCCAACAATCCCTGGGAACTCCATCAGCATCCACTTCATGATCCAAAGGTGATGGTCTGGCATGCTGCATCAGCCAGCAAAATAATCAGGCTGTATTTCTTCGAAACAAAGCTGGAGAAACGTGCACTGTAAATTCCAAGTGCTACAGAAACAGGATTGAAACTTTGTGTGTTTCAAATTCAAGATACTAATGGTCTGTGGTTCCAGCAAGATTGGGCAACCATGCATACAGCAAGAATTAATATAAAAGCACTATGGAACTTGTTTTCATGATGTTTGATTTCCAGATTCAGAGACGTGGCATGGCCACCTCATTCTCCAGACTTGACAACACTGGATTATTTCTTGTGGGGCTATCTAAGGCAGAAAGTGTTCAAGACAAGACTAGCAAATGTTCAAGACTTATGAAATCAAATCCGCGAAGAGATAAACGGAATACAGCCAGATACATTAAGGAAAGTTATGATTGACTTTGGACGTATGCAACTGTGCATTCAAAATGGACATCTACAAGACGTATTTAAAAAATGAAAAGTGTCCTCCAATTAAGGTACTGTAAGAGTAATACAAATAATTATTAGGACATTAAATATTTTTCGCTTCAAAATCTGTTTAAGGTTTCTGCCCCATCCTGTACATTGATTTAGTTCATTTTTGGTGAAACTTACACACATTTGCTTGCACATTCATTACTGCCAGTCACTTGGAGGGCATGGAATGATAAAACTATTCAACTGTACAATAAAATCACTATTAGTATTTTTCCACTGATGGAGGAATAACAATATCAGGAGAAAAGAAAAAAGAAGGAATTAATATACACATATTCTTTGACTGAAATAATAATGCTTAAAATAGTGCAATGGTGTATATTATACTCACAAAAGCCTATAAAGAGAGATTTAAGTACTTTGGGAAAGGGTTATTTTATTTCTTATAGGAAAATATTTTAAATGTATGGCAAATAGCAGAGTAATCCCATACAAATAAAAGTATGAATTTCTAAGGTATATATTTTTTCATGCATATGATAGATTTGCTCTTTATCTTTTATAGCTGGTATTGCCTTTTTGGATTAAAGAGACCAACCTCCATTTTCTTCTTCCAACCAATTATTAGAGCTTCTGTGATCATCTTGTCCACAGAGCTAAAATAATAGCTCTTGCTATTATCTGTGATGCAGTTAGTGATTCATTTCATACTAGAACCATTTAAAAGCAATGTTTTACATCATGTAACAATACTTCAGAAATTATCCATGCTCTTTGACTGCATAACCAGCTTCTATGAATAAGGTAAATTTAGACGGTCTTTAGAGCAGTATTAATGTGGAGATAAATTAAATTATCAGGTTTAAGGATATGGCCCTTCTATGTTTAATGAAGCATTTGTGTTAGCAATCGAACAGCTGAGTATACTTAAATTTAGTAATAGGAATAATAATCTCTGTTGAACATATTTCTTCAGAACCATCCTGAATGTAATAATTTTAGATTTGACATTCAGCCTTCACATTCCGGAAACAAGATTTTTAGGCCAGACAATTTACGATTTTCTGCCTACGATGAAAAGTGAAATAGTAGCATTTGAAACAAAATTGTCATGACATCAAACAATGTAACACATTTTATATTAAGGTAATATATGCCGCATCTGCTGACTTTTACGACACAGGGTCCGGTAAACCAGCATTCTCAACCAAAATGAGAATGTAAATAGATTACACGTTCTTCCAAGCTAAGTAAGATTTCCAGTCTCTGCCCTAATTCTGAGCCAATCCCAAGTTCCTTTGAACAAAAATAAGTTGTGAAATGATACCACTGCTAGGTTTTATAGGCCCACTTAAACTTAATACAATTATAGTGTATAGCAAATCTTTCTTAGTATAGTCGTACACCTGTTTTTATCTTAAATAACTTATGTTCTGTTTATTTAGCATCAGATTTTCAAAGTTGCTTACCGATACTCTTGCTGCATAAGATACCCCTAATACAACAGAATCTAATACTGTTGTGATGCGTCTTTTTTTTTTTTTTTTTAAATTGCTTACCATCATAAAGAAAAAGTCAGAACGTGTTATTGCTTTCATGCACAAGAACTTAAGAAATATTTTGCAAATAATTGTTATCTCCTTGGTCAATATAAAATGAGAGAAAAAATTATCTCTGCTTTTTGCCCTGTTGATGCAACTATTAAACCTGACTCTGACATTCAGTAACCTGCAAAATGCTTCCAAACATACTTCATCCTGACTAGAGAGATCAGATTGACTTGTGTGTCTCAACTTTTGTAACATTCTGTAAAAGAGGTTCAAACAAAAATTGGCCTTACGAAGGTGTTAGCTTAGCTAAAGGATCCACCAAACTGATGATTGCAGCAACAGAAGATACCACACCCAGCAATCCAACAGCTCCTGGACTGAGCCTAACATACCCCAGTGAAGTTAGAGGTATGAGGATATCGCAACTATTCTTCATCGTATCCACGACCACATCTTTGTGTTCTTGGAGGAATGTGACGGCTCTTAGGCTCAGTGGAATTGCTTTTCTTGTTGAACTGCTTCCTTGCGCAAGGTAAATTCTTCGTAAGCCTTCTCCAGGAGGTACTCCTAGACGACGACCTTCCCTTTCAAGAATTCTTACTATTTCATAAACATCTCGTACCAGGTTCATTGTAATGGAATACAGCCAATATTTGTTTGCCACTTTGTTCCAGTGGTCACTGTTGATATTCACCAGGCCTGTTCTTCCAAACCAGAGTATATGATCTGCCAGTAGATAAAGCGCATTTGCTATCTTTGAAAGTGTGCATGTGATGCGCACAGTTAGGTCCGGATAGTGGATGGATGAAAGTGCACCATACAGCATGTCCAGAAATCGTCCCAAACGCAATACTGCAAACAAGAAAAGGAAAACTTAGGCTTGCAAAAATATCAATGAAAATATAACTATTAATTTTTTTTAATTATAATGCTGTTTAAATCACACTTCTTAGTGTTATCTTGGATTTCAAAGAAAGTTCTGATGCACAACAATAACATAACCTTCTTAAAATTTTATTTATTTGTTTTCCACAAATTGTTGATACGAAAGCTTAATTTTTTTCTCTCCTTCTGTTGATTACAATGAATATTTTCCAGAGAAGGTTTAAGCTATCTAATACATGGAGTACATAAAATCTTAAGAGCACACATGCAATGCATTACAAGCCGCAGACAACAGCATCAAACTAAGCAGGCCGTGGATCAGCTCATGTAGGGCAAAACATGCCACAAAGCTTTACTTTAATAGTAGGTACTGTTATTGGATTTCAACATGTTTTACTTGTAAATAAAAAAATTCTCTCTCACTTATTTAGCAATACATAATACTAAATGTGTACTTTTGAGCTTTTGCCTTTGATCATAGCACTGAAAATAACAGAGGAAATTTATTTAGAAAAACTGACCTACAACACAGAAATGCCATGTAAAATAATTTCCTACATTATGCATGCATCCTTAGTTATGAGGAGGGCCCAATATTTAGATTTTCAACTTATTTTCTTGTGTGTTACTCAGAAAATTTTGACAATTGTGATGTTTCCTGCCCATTAGATGCTTATGTGTGAATCCAATCGAACCTAACAATGACTAAATGGGATTATAAATTTTGAAATCCTACCAGGCGACATCTTAGTGAAGAAGTTTGTCATTCTGCCACCAAAGAGAATGCTGTAGGCAACTATTACTGGCATTAACACTTTGACCCCTGAGGTTGAAAATGCAAGCAAGGGTTCCTGAAACTAGTCCCTCATAATTAAAGTGTAAAGTGTTACAAGTGGCTCTACAAATATAACAGACTAAATGGGACTTAAAGTAGCATTCCCATAAATCCTATTTTTTGTGAAACTGTTCTGTCAAAAGAAAAAAGATTTCCAAAAGAGGTTCACAAGTCTCAGAAATATACTAAGGAATGTAAATTCAGGTTATATGAATTTTTATTAAGATGCAAGATTTGTAGTTATATTATTTGAATAAAGTGGAGTTCATTTTAAACTACTCATTTTTTACAGAGTGGAAGATGACCTATGATCATCCTTGAACAGGATGACTCTTTGTAATAAAGAGAACAAAAAATCTTGGTGCAGTTTTGCTGTTTTTAAAGAGTTTTTGAGAAAGAAGTGAAAATTCTTAACCCTCTATGGCTGGAATTATTTTGCTACATATGTCGCTCTTCCTCTAATTCCCAAACCAGCCCTTCCTCTAATTCCCAAACCTTTCACCAGCAACTCAACTCAAGCAACTCGAATAGCCGTAATCGTTAGTGCAATACGAAGTGGACTGGTCATCCAATCCAATTCCCAGCGACTGCAGTCAAATGTGCGGGCCCAAGTAAAATAAACAGTGCAGTGGTACGCTTGGATGCTGACGGAGTTACCTTTGACTGCAGTTGCATGGATTTTGCTCTATATTATTTAAAAAAAAAACACACACTACAGTTTTATTGCAAAAATATTAATATTCTTGCAATATGAAACAGCTATAAATAGCCTAATTTTATTGTTGAAGGTTAGTATAATATAAAATTAGAAAAAACAGTCCATTAAAAATATTGAAACCTAAAAATTTACGAAATCTAATGAATACGTTACACCAGGCTACCAAGGGTTATTAACTCTATTTTAAATGAATATTTTACAAAACTTAAATACATTTTCAAATATTTCTTTGAGGAGATTGAAAAGTAAATATTTTCTGCGTGTTTAAATAAAGTTTGAATTAAAACAATTCCCACTCTTACTATTATTATTCATTCATTATCTGTTTACCCTCCTCTTATGTAGGACTTACACCCCTCCCAGGACTTACAAGCGGGTGCCTGAGGTCAGAGGCCCGTCGAGGAGCAGACACTCATGGATCAGACAGAGCATCCAGGATGGGTGTTACTATTATTATAAGCTTTCAAAATTTGCTTTAATAAGCTACATTGTGAACTACAAGAGTACACATGACAACACTGTAAGATAAAGAAATGCACTTCAGCTTTTTATAAAGAAACATACTTCAGCTGTTGTTTATTGTGCTTATGGCTTGTTTTTGAAAAACAGAGGATTAACGTTTACAAAATGGCTCACTTTACTAATGTTAAGTATCTTGAAATATCATTTTGGTCGTGGGTTCATCGAATGGAGGGCGATAGATTTTTTTTTCAGGCATAAAAATCTTTAGCATGGCTTCCTTCAGAAGGGAAGTAAAGCCGGTGGTCCCATGTTGCAGGTTTATGGCACGTAAAAGAAATCTGATAAAGAGGCCCCTGAGGTCTTTTATGCCCAATGTAGAATGCGACACTAAGGGCCACAGCAGTTAAAGAGCGTCCACAAATAAAACTCAATTTAATTTTATACTACTCATTTACAGTGAAACACACTGTAATGTGCAGAATTTATCAAGAAAGATTTCCAAATGGACAAGCACCACATCATAAGACATTTGTTTTCATCTGTCAAAGAGTTCTAGATACAGCAAGTGTATCTCATGTTGAAGTTGGTCAAAGAAATGTTTCACAAGAATACTTCACTTGGTGGAAGGAGATCCTGGAAGCAGCAGCCGTGGTATTGTTCGCACTATCAGCATATCTCATTGGACTGCTTTGAGAACATTAAAAGATGAATTGCTATACCCATATCATACTCAGCGCACCCACTATCTCTCTGAAGTAGATTATGCATCAAGGGTAGCATTTTCCAAATGGTTTCTTCAACAAAGAGGTGAATTTCCCCTTAAAATTTGTGCAATGGATGAAGCAACGTTTACCACAAAGTGCAGTAACTAATTACCACAATGCACACACCTCAACTTACGACAATCCACACACAAAAACACAAGACAGCTTTCAACATGAATTTTCTGTAAATGTTTGGGCAGCAATCATAGGAAACATATTAATCATCCATGGATCTTACTTGGGTTTTGACAGGAGCCACCTATCTCCAGTTTCTTCATACCAGTTCTGCTTGAGGATGTTCCCCTGGCAATAAGAAAAGATTTGTAGCTATTACATGGTGGCGCACTTCCGCACATAAGTGTGGCCATCTATGCAACACCTACATAGAATGATGGATCACTCAGAATGGACCAATAAGATCGCCAGATCTAAATCCAATCAATCTTTTTCTTTGGGGGATATGAAAACTCGCATATACATTACAGAAGCACCTGTTGTGGAAACATTACAAGAAAGAATACTTCGAGCAGCAGAAGAAATAAAAAAAAAAACAGTACGTACTTCGTAGAGTGCAGCAGAATTGGAGAAAGCGTTGTGAAGCATTGTGTTTGCAAGGGGTTCACATTTTGAACAATTTCTCTAAACATTAAAAGGAAGTCTCATTGATTTTCTGTACTTGACTTGCTTAAATTATTCACAGTTTTATAATTCGCAAAGAAAGGAAGTATAATCTTGTAACTTGGGTTTATCAAGCTTTTATTTTCTTTTATAAATAAATGTTCCTATTAATAATTTGCATAAAATTGTAAATGTTTCCTCAGTTCCATACTCCATGATATTTAGGTTACGTTGCAATCATGCATAGTTTTCTGTTTATTTGTTCACTGTCATAGCCACAGAAGCTGAAGAATTAAAAGTTAACCTGTTGAATTTGTATGCTGCAATATTGTGCAAAATAAAATAGTAATTATCTAAAGAATGAAAAGCTTTATGGAACAAATTTATTAATGAAAAACACTCAACATGTGCTCTTTCATAGTTCAAAAGGATGACCACAGGTTACCTTCTACCCTGTATTGGTATGCCTGTAACTGATCTGAAGTGCATTATTACAATACAATGCACCTAACTCATTTTTGTTCTGGTTTTCTTACGTTTTGGTATGCTCATTTTTATTTTCTCTTCCATGTACATAGTAGGTAGAGAAGGTATTCCATTCCACCCAAAAATTTGATACCAACATTTCACCAGAAATACAGCAATGGTCAAATGTTTAAGCACTGAACGCTATATGCTGGCCTTAAAATTCCATAGTTTCCATGCAATCATAAGAAACAACTGAATGTTGAAAGGACTTAAAGGGTCATGAACAATTCAAAGCTTTAATAACGGATATCTCAGAAATGGCTTATACCACAAAAAACTTAATTGAAATAAATTGCATGTTTTAAAGACACCTACATTTTTTTCTGTAGCATGTTTTCATCTATTGCTTAATGTTCACCAGTTATAAAGATTATACAAAATTCCTTCTGAATGAAGAGAACTTCACATGCTATTCCCAGAAAGTTCAAGATATACATTTTATTTGTCATGAAAATATCTTTAATACATAGTATTTTAATCAAAATAAAAATTTTAAAAAAATCTTCCATGTGAAGGATAGTCCGAGGCGGGAAGATTTTCTTGAAAATCTTCATGCCACATCTTTGGAAGGTACTGAGCTTAAATACTAAGTTTATTTGGTCCAACTTTTCGTTTTTGAGTTATGCTGTTCACAGACATACAGACACACCAAACCTTTTTCTAAAAATAGATTTTCTTTTTCAGGTGCCTCAAAACATGTATTTCTGGTGAAATTTTGATATCAAATTTTTTGGTAGAATATAACTTCCCCTACTTCCTATACGTAGTAGAGAAAGTAATAAGGTTTAGTATGAATAGTTTGTGTACCCACTAATAAAGATAGAGGGTAGAGAAAGTCATGTGAATGTACATCAGATATTTTTTAACACATGTCCCTGTGTTTTATGGAATGGATCAAATTTTACAAAATATTTAGTGGAATCCTAACTATATTGCAAGAATAGCCTTATAGCAAAATTAATTTAACAGTCATTTTTTTCTTGAATTCATTTAAAACCTGTCACACTGCTACAGAGCTGATCAACCTTCTAGAGAGCTGTTGGCATTATAGAATGCATTGTATGGCTCTCTTGGAAAAAGAATAGCATAGGGTAGGCCAACCAAAAATTACTAGTACAACAACTTCCACTTTTGGGGTTGCCAGCTACAGCTTTTGATCACTTCTGAATTGCAGGACAGTATACTTATTCCATCAAAATTCCTTTATTCTACTCTTTTCTTTTTCAGTTAGTCTGTGGAGTTTATAGCGAAATGTTTGCATTCCCAACAGAAAACTTTCATGAGCTTGATATGTCAGTGAATTGGAGAAGACTAACTTTGTGAAGTTGAGATGAAAAAACAGTTTTGTCAGCTTTATAAAAACCAGTGACCAGTGAGTAAATCTAAATTGCTATGTTACATATTTTCCCCTTTATGGTTTCACCTGCTTAGAAGAAATGTTCATTAATGTTACAAATCAGCAGTAACTTTACATGTTTGGTAATCAGACAACATAAATAAGGAAATTAAATTGTTGAAATCCACAAGCAACGTGAAGGAAACAGAAGTATGGGAGAAGATTTTTATAAAGAAGACTGGTGAATGATTCATGAATTTTGAAATTCCAACAAAGAATTCATTTGTAAAATTGTTCAAATCACTGTCAGGGCATGTCTAGCTAAGAGGGTTTCAGATGTTTGAACCAGCCATCAGAAGCCGATGATGCAGACGAGAGCGTGTGAAACATGTTCTATATCATTATGGTCCAACCTTTCATTATCCAAGGGCCACCAGGAACTTATTATTGGGTGAGGGCCACCACTTCAGTTATTCCAATTGAAGAGTAGAGAAAAATAAGAGAGATATACCACATTGCTTTTATAGAAACATTTAAAGATTTATTGCATATTATTTATGTGTAAAAGCTTTAATTTACTCATTAATAAAAATACATATAAGAGATTTATGAAACACAACACGCCTGTTTAATAAGTAGGCAGCAATATTTTAATAGAAAAAATTAATTTGTACACCTGACACACTTTATTAATAGGAAAGTTAATGTGAAGATTCACATTGCTTTTCAGACACGAGTTTCTCAATGTCCACTTTAAGTTATGTCAGAGAAAGTCTCAGGCTTGATTCTAGTTAAGTACTTTAAATTTCTCATTTTTTATTTAATTGCTTTAAAAGCTGAAAAGGCACTTTCACACATACGAGGGCTCGACACACTTTTCCCAGCGATGTTCAATAGCTTCAATACCCTGTTTATAGTGAGAACCGTCGAGTGCTGCAAAATAGCCATCAACTGCTAACACCATCTCTTCATTGTTGGCAAATCTTTTACCACCAAGCCAGTTCTTCAACTTTGGAAACAGAAAATAATCGGACATATTATATAATAAGTTTGCCAAATAGGATGCATGAGGAAGCAATTCAAACTTTAACTCACTGATTTTGGTTGTGTGAACTGGTGCATTGTCTTAATGAAACAGAACTTTCTTTTTTGCTAAATGCAGCTGTTTTTGCTTGCTTTCATCATTCAAATGCTGCAATAAGTTTGCATAATATTTGCCATTCATTTTTTCTTTTTGAAGATAATCAATGAAAATTATTCCACGCACATCCCAAAATACTGACACCACGACCTTGCCTGCAGATGGAACTGTCTTTGGAGCCGATTCTCCCCTTTCAATCCACTGTTTTGACTGTTCCTTTGTCTCAGGTGTGAAGTGATGGACCCATGTTTCATCCATGGTTATGAATTGACACAAAAACTCGGTTTCATTGCATCGAAACATCGCCAAATACTCGAATGAAACATCCTCACGATGCTGCTTTTGTTCCATTCTGAGTAAACGCGGCACTCATCTTACACACATCTTTCTCA
Source organism: Deroplatys truncata (assembly GCA_030765065.1). Classification (NCBI taxonomy): domain Eukaryota; kingdom Metazoa; phylum Arthropoda; class Insecta; order Mantodea; family Mantidae; genus Deroplatys; species Deroplatys truncata. The sequence goes on along the minus strand of CM060978.1, from coordinate 208,480,619 downwards.
CGTTTAAATTTTCAGTTAGTATGCGATGTACATCACTTTCTGAAATGCCTACAATGTCTGCTAGTTCGCGCACTTTCAGTTGACGGCCATCCAATACCATTTTGTGGATTTTCTTCATAATTTCTGACATGGTTACCTAATTTGGTTGACCACTGCGATGTTCATCTTGGCAGCTTGTACAGCCTCGCTTAAACTCTGCCACCCAATATTTTACAGTTGTAAACGAAGGAGCAGACTCCCCCAGAGTAGAATCTAGCTCAGCTTTAACATTAGTTGGGCTAACACCTTTCAAATGAAAGTATTGTATCACATAACGATGATCTTTTATCTATGGTTACAAATTTGCTGAGAGAGTTCACTATTAATGGCTGTCAAACAATTACTAAACAACATAGCATCGTCAAACTTCAAACTTAAGCTTTATAAGGGTAGTACTTTCTACCATAGTCATTTGTTTGAAACAACAACCGCTATATATACGTCAGGTTGGGTACTTCTGGGACTGCCATCGTATAAGCTAGATCAGTTGCCAAATGAACACCTGAAAGTTTTATTAAAATATCACCTCATATGATAGGGATGCATTAAGCTGGGTTTCCCGAACGCAAGAATAGCTCCTTAGAAATGGGATGCGAGACATTTTAACAATTACAAATAAGATGAAATACTTTTGGAAAGGTGTTAAGACAATGATTTAAGCAATGGATAAACAGAATTTGTGGGTAATAATGAATAAGAAAAGCAATTTGAAAGCAATGCATAACTTCAATACTGGTTATTTATGGGATGGAAAGTGATCTATGATCATCCTTGAACAAGACAACTCTTTGTAATGAATGGAACAAAAAGTCTTAGAGCAGTTTTGCTGTTTTTAAGGTAGTCGAGAAAAAAGTGAAAATTGTTTAATATTGACTCTATTTTAAATGAAGATTTTACAAAAATTAAATATTTTTCAAATATTTTTAGAAAGATTGAAAGACAAATATTTGTATATTTTTGAATTAAAACAATTTCCACTCTTACTATTATTATAAGATTTCGAAATTTGTCTCAGTTGTCTACATCGTTAGCTACGAGACTACACAACATGCAACACTAAGATCAAAATTAATGCACTTCAGCTGTTTGCTTATAAAGAAACACACTTAAGCTATTGTTTATTGCACTTAAAGCTTGTTTTTGAAACAGCAGATTATCAGTTATAAAATGGCTCACTTTACTAATGCTGAGTATCTTGAAATGCCACTCATTTATGGTGAAACACATCTTAATGCGCAGAATTTATTGAGAAAGATTTCCAAGTAGACAAGCACCACATCATAGGACATTTGTTTCCATCTGTCAAAGAGTTCTAGATTCAGGAAGCATATCTCCTCATGCTGAAGGAGTTGTTGCACAAGAAGAAGAAATCCTTCACTTGGCGGAAGGTCCTGGAAGCAGCAGCCATGATATAGCTCCCACTATTGGCATAACCCATTGGACTGCTTCGAGAACATCAAAAGAAGGATTGCTACACCCGTATCATACTCAGCGCATCCAGTATCTCTCTGAAGCAGATTATGCACCAAGGATAGCATTTTTCAAATGGTTTCTTCAAAACTAAGGCGACTTTCCCCTTAAAATTCTTGCAATCAATGAAGCAACATTTACCAGAAATGGAATAACTAATTACCATAATGCACACCCTGGGCTTACGGCAATACACATACTATAAGACAAGACAGCTTTCAGCACAGATTTTCTGTAAATGTTTGGGCAGGAATCATAGGAAACACATTAATTGGTCCATGGAATCTTCCTTGGGTTTTGACAGGAGCCATCTATCTCCAATTTCAAGAAACATTACCTGTTCTGCTTGAGGATGTTCCCCTGGAAGTAAGAAAGTATATGTGACTATTACACGACAGCACACTTCAGCACTTAAGTACAGCCATGTGTGGACATCTACGCAACACCTAAGTAGAATCCTGGATTACTTGGAATGGACCAATAAGTTGGCCACTAAGATCGCCAGATCTAAATCCAATTGATTCTTTTCTTTCGGGCAAAGTGTCTTACAGAAGTGTGTAGAGGTCAGCAGAATTGGAGAAAACATTGTGAAGCATGTGTGTTGGCAAGGGGTGCACATTTTGAGCAATTTCTCTGAACATTAAAAATAAGTTTTCATTGGTTTTCTGTTCTTGTCTTGCTTTAATTATTCACAAAGAAAAGAAGAACAATCTTGTAACTTAAGGTTTCTCAAGCTTTTATTTACCTTTATAAATAAGTGTACCTATTAATAATTTCCTAATATTGTAAATGCTTCCTCAGTTCCATATTCCATATGATATTTAGGTTACGTTAGAATCATGTGTAGTTTTTTGTTTATTTATATACAGGAAGTGTTTATTTGTTCATTGCTATAGCAGCCAAAGCTGAAGAATTAAAAGTTAACCTGTTGAATGTATAGTGAACCTGTTGAATTTGCTGGTTGCAATATTGTACAAAATAAAACAGTAATTATCTCAAGAACAGAAAGCTTTATGGAAAAAAATTTATAAAGGAAAAACACTCAAAACAACGTACTCTTTCATAGTTTAAAAGGATGATCATAGGTCATCTTCCATGCTCTATATTTACAGTAGTTCAGAGAGGAAAGCTATAGTATAGCCGAGATTAGAAGTTTGGAGATTAGAGAATTTCAAGAAAACTGCAGATGAATATCTACTCTGTGAAAGGGAGGAAGGCATAAACCATATTTTATTTAATTGTAGAGATACTAAGAACTGGAAGAAAGAGTTAACTGCAGTCAAATGATGTAGGCTCCGAAATGTAACAAAATGTAAAATTTATTTAAAGGTGAGTCGGAATTGTTACACTAACATCACTTAAGTTTACTCACTTAACATGTTTCGGGAAACCGTTGTTCCCATCCTCAGAAGGTTAATTCGACTGGCCCGTGTTGTTGGTGTTTCCGTTTTTTGGACTGGATCCTGTGGTGGCATCTTGTGGTGGAGAAATGTACTTCCAGAGAGGATTTGGTGGCGGCAAATCAAAATTCATTAGATGTGTGTTGTGTTTTAGAATGGTGATCTTCTCCCATGCATCTAATTCGGCTGCAAATTTGGCTGGTTTGACTAATGTAATATTGGGTTTGATGTTGTGATTAGTGATCCAAAAATGGTGTGAAACTGCAGATTTGTCCATTTGTTTGTATTTAATACATCTCATGTGCTCCTTTAGCCTAGTTTCTAGGTTTCTTTTTGTCTTACCTATGTATACGTTATTGCAATCTGAACAATTGATTTTATAGATTCCAGCTTTTTTGTCTTGTGGAATGGGGTCTTTTAACTTGTTACAAAGTAATTTCTCTATGTTAAATTTGTTCTGTGGAGCTAGGCTGATGTTATGTTTCATGAAAATCTTCTTAAATTTGTGAAATGTTCCTGGGTGGTATGTGAATTTCTTGAACTTTAGTTCTTTATCTTGCTGGCTGAGATTTGTTGTGTTTCTGATGTGCATCTGTCGTTTGAATTTTGCAATTTTTTTGTCAATAGTTGTTTTGTTGTACCCATTATGTATTGCTGTGTCTACTATATGCTGGTATTCTAACTGGTATTCTTTTTTATTTAAGGGGGTATATACCAGTCTATGTGTTAGGCTGTTTAGTACTGCATGTTTGTGTGTGGTTGGATTGAAACTCTTATTTTTTATGTAATTAGTAGAGTGTGTTGGCTTCCTGTATATGCCAAAGGTTAGGTTCTTTTGTTCTCTGATGATTTTTAGGTCTAAAAATGGTAGCATGCCTTCTTTTTCTATTTCTATGGTGAATTTTATTGATTGGTTCTGTAGGTTTAGTAAGGCTAAGGAGTCTTGTATGAACCTGTTAGGGACAACAGCGAAGATGTCGTCAACATATCTGTGCCAAACTTTAAACATGTATGGAAAGGAAGTTGTTATGTGTGTTTCTAAGTAGCTCATAAATAAATCTGCCAAGAAGGGTGAAAGTGGGTTGCCCATGGTTAGACCAGTTGGTTGTTGATAGAACTTCTTATTGAAACTAAAACAATTTTTACTTTCTCTACTACGTATAGTAAGTAGGGGAAGTATTGCATTCCACCCAAAAATTCGATACCGAGATTTCACCGGAAATACATGTTTTGAGACCTCCTGAATCCAAAAAAAGCATTTTTGGAAACATGTCCGTGTGTGTGTCTGTGTGTGTGTGTGTGTCTGTGTGTGTGTCTGTGAACAGCATAACTCAAAAACTAACAGTCGGATAAATACCAAACTTGGTATTTACGTTCAGTATCTTCCAGAGATGCGACACGAAGATTTTCAAGAAAATCCCCCCACCCCAGACTACCCTTTACATGGAACATTTTTCGAAAATTTTAATTTTCTCAAAAATGGCTCTAACGATTTTGATGAAAATATCATATGTTTAAGATAATGTCATGAGAAATGAAATATATATCTCGAAATTTCTGGGAATGTCTCCAAAAGTATTCTTCATTATGAACGACTTTTGCATAACTGGTAAACCATAAGAGATAGACAAAATTTTACTACACAAAAAATTTAGATCGCGTTAAAATACACAACTTATATCATATACATTTTTTTTGTTGAGTGAACCGTTTTCGAGATATTGCTTGTTATTTCCTTAAATTTTCCAATACTTATACTTTCTCAAATTCGTTATTCATTTTTTTATGTCTTGGACATGCAAAGAGAATGGAATGCGCCACATAGCAACCAGCGATAAAATATTTGACTATCGCTTAAAAGCTACCATATTCCCCTTGCATCTACAAGAAAATTACAAATAAGATTGACATCTCGATATCTCGATTAATATGAAGCATATGGAGAATAGGCGTTTGTAAAAATAGATTGTACAAGAGTAGAGAAAGTCATGTGAGTGTAACACATCAGATTTTTTTTTTATTGAAACTAAAACAATTTTGTGCAATGCATAAATTGGTAAGTTTTGGTAAATTGTTTTAGTTTCAATAAGAAGTTCTATCAACAACCAACTGGTCTAACCATGGGCAACCCACTTTCACCCTTCTTGGCAGATTTATTTATGAGCTACCTAGAAACACACATAACTTCCTTTCCATACATGTTTAAAGTTTGGCACAGATATGTTGACGACATCTTCGCTGTTGTCCCTAACAGGTTCATACAAGACTCCTTAGCCTTACTAAACCTACAGAACCAATCAATAAAATTCACCATAGAAATAGAAAAAGAAGGCATGCTACCATTTTTAGACCTAAAAAATCATCAGAGAACAAAAGAACCTAACCTTTGGCATATACAGGAAGCCAACACACACTACTAATTACATAAAAAATAAGAGTTTCAATCCAACCACACACAAACATGCAGTACTAAACAGCCTAACACATAGACTGGTATATACCCCCTTAAATAAAAAAGAATACCAGTTAGAATACCAGCATATAGTAGACACAGCAATACATAATGGGTACAACAAAACAACTATTGACAAAAAAATTGCAAAATTCAAACGACAGATGCACATCAGAAACACAACAAATCTCAGCCAGCAAGATAAAGAACTAAAGTTCAAGAAATTCACATACCACCCAGGAACATTTCACAAATTTAAGAAGATTTTCATGAAACATAACATCAGCCTAGCTCCACAGAACAAATTTAACATAGAGAAATTACTTTGTAACAAGTTAAAAGACCCCATTCCACAAGACAAAAAAGCTGGAATCTATAAAATCAATTGTTCAGATTGCAATAACGTATACATAGGTAAGACAAAAAGAAACCTAGAAACTAGGCTAAAGGAGCACATGAGATGTATTAAATACAAACAAATGGACAAATCTGCAGTTTCACACCATTTTTGGATCACTAATCACAACATCAAACCCAATATTACATTAGTCAAACCAGCCAAATTTGCAGCCGAATTAGATGCACGGGAGAAGATCACCATTCTAAAACACAACACACATCTAATGAATTTTGATTTGCCGCCACCAAATCCTCTCTGGAAGTACATTTCTCCACCACAAGATGCCACCACAGGATCCAGTCCAAAAAACGGAAACACCAACAACACGGGCCAGTCGAATTAACCTTCTGAGGATGGGAACAACGGTTTCCCGAAACATGTTAAGTGAGTAAACTTAAGTGATGTTAGTGTAACAATTCCGACTCACCTTTAAATAAATTCAATACACATCACTGTTTCTAGCTTCTTTTCATTACAATATCAACGTAAAATGTAAAATGTATGACAATAAGCAAACAGCATAATATTCCATATAAAGTCAAAATGAAATAGTTTTAGGCAATTTTATCAGAAAAGTATGAAATCAGAACTGAGTGTAAACCAATAGTATTTTCTGAATTTGTAACCCACCGAGGATATGCTAATGTTAAGGTGACCAAGAACAGAAGCAATTCCTCAATCTGGATGCAATATTTTGACACTGATAAACATTTACATGAAACAATGCATCAGGATGCAATAAGAAAAGCACCATATGCCTACTGGCTCACTTCAGTATTTTAGATTTTAAGGTTAGATTTGTATGTCTTTCAAAAATGATTGCTTTTGAAAAATATTTCTTGGAAAGACCGGAGCATGTGTTTAAGAATATATACGGTTATAATTTTGTACAACCTCTCATTTCTATAAGTATTTGTATCCAGATACATTCATTTTTACTTTCTCTAAAACGTATAGTAAGTAGGGGAAGTATTGTATTCCACCCAAAAATTTGATACCGAGATTTCACCGGAAATACATGTTTTGAGACCCCCTGAATCCAAAAAAAGCATTTTTGGAAACATGTCCGTGTGTGAGTCTGTGAACAGCATAACTCAGGAACGAACAGTCAGATAAACACCAACTTGGTATTTAGATTCAGTATCTTCCAGAGATGCGACACGAAAGTTTTCAAGAAAATTCCCCCACCCCAGAGTACCCTTTACATGGAACATATTTCGAAAATTTTAATTTTCTCAAAAATGTCTCCAACGATTTTGATTAAAATATCATATGTTTAAGATATTTTCATGACAAATAAAATGTATATCTTGAATTTCCTGGGAATGTCTCCAAAAGTATTCTTCATTGTGAACGACTTTTGGTAAACTGGTAAACCATAAGAGATAGACAACATTTTACTTCACAAAAGATGTAGATCGCGTTAAAATACACAATTTATGTCATATACATTTTGTTGTTGAGTGAACCATTTTCGAGATATTGCTTGTTATTCCCTTAAATTTTTCAATACTTATTTCCTCAAATGGGAATTCATTATTCATTTTTTTTGTCTTGGATATGCAAAGAGTATTAATCTGTGGCAAAGGAAATAGTGCTGCACCTAGCAACCAGCTATTAAGAGATATGTATGTGCTTAAAGGCTACTGTATTTCTATATTGCCCTTGTAAATATATATTCCCCTTACATCTACAAGGAAATTAGCAATAAGATAGAGTCTGCAAATGTTATCTCGATTAACATGAAGTAGATGGAGAATAAGCGTTTGTAAAAATAGTTTGTACAAGGGTAGAGAAAGTCATGTGAGTGTAACACATCAGATTTTTTTTACTTTCTCTACTACGTATACTAAGTAGGGGAAGTATTGTATTCCACCCAAAAATTCGATACCGAGATTTCACCAGAAATATATGTTTTGAGACCCCCTGAATCCAAAAAAAGTATTTTTGGAAACACGTCCATGTGTGTGTGTGCGCGCGCGCGTGCATACATGTGCGCGTGTATGTCTGTGAACAGCATAACTCAGAAACGAACAGTCAGATAAACACCAAACTTGGTATTTATGTTCAGTATCTTCTAGAGATGTGACACGAAGGTTTTCAAGAAAATCCCCCCATCCCAGACTGCACTTTACATGGAACATTTTTCGAAAATTTTAATTTTCTCAAAAATAGTTCTAACGATTTTGATTAAAATATCATAAGTTTAAGATATTGTCATGAGAAATGAAATCTATATCTCAAATTTTCTGGGAATGTCTCCGAAAGTATTCTTCATTGGGAACGACTTTTGCATAACTGGTAAACCATAAGAGATTGACAAAATTTTACACAAAAAATGTAGATCGTGTTAAAATACACAATTTATGTCATATACATTTCTTTTGTTGAGTGAGCCGTTTTCGAGATATTCCTTGTTATTCCCTTAAATTTTCCAATACATATACTTTTTCTCAAATTCGTTATTCATTTTTTTATGTACAGGACATGCAAAGAGAATGGAATGCACCACATAGCAACCAGTGTTAAAATATTTGACTATCGCTTAAAACCTACCATATTTCCCTTGCATCTACAAGAAAATTACCTATAAGATTGACATTTCGATATCTCGATTAACATGAATGATGATGATAATATGTGGTTTAAGGGCGCTAAACTGCTAAGGTCATCAACGCCCTTACAATGTATAAAAATATAAAGTCCAAAATATAAAAGACGAGTAAAAAAACCGCATAAGTAAAAAACGGGACACAAACCCGCTATGTCCAAAAAGCTAAAAACAACAATACACCAATCCCAAAAAGACACTAAAAGCATAGGCAATAAAAGAGTAAAACGTGTCAAGAACTGTAGAATGCAAGGGACATGGGCGCCTTATGTCCACTGGGGAGTAGAGTCCCCATTAAAACAGACAGAATAAAATTAGAAAGCTGAAGGTCGCTCAACGCATCAAATGTGCAGATTAAAATCACTGTCACGAATAAAACGTAAAACACATTCTACAGTGCGCGCGTCGTCTGCCAAAACATTGGCTAGGTCAACAGGCAGACCCACACGAACACGCAATGCAGCTAGTACCTGACACTCCTCTAAAACGTGACGCACCGTTAAGGGCGCATCACACTGCCCACAGAGTGGTGAACGTCACCACTGAGCAAATACCTATGACTAAAAATGCAATGTCCGAAACGAAGACGTGTTAAAATTACCTCTTCCCGACGAGAAGCATCCTCTCGCGGCGACGTAAAACAAACAAATCTGACGAGGGAACAACAGAGGTAAAACTTCTGGGTGATAAAATCGCCGATTTGGAAGCGGCGTCGGCAGACTCGTTCCCTGAGATGCCAACATGACCTGGAATACACGTGAAGGAGACGCGGATGCCAGACACACCAAGCGAGTGGATCAGGTCATGTATGCGCTGTACGAGTGGGTGGTATTTGTACAGCGCGTTAATACTCTGAAGGGCACTCAGGGAGTCTGTGCAAAGAACACAGTGCTGTAAATCATGCCGCTGGATGTACAAAAAGTGCCTGATAAATACTAAAAAGCTCGGCGGTAAAAATCGAACATTGCTCCGGTAAACGAAAGGTAAAACTATGCCGACCAAAAACAAAGGCACACCCTACTCCAACATCAGTCTTAGACCCATCAGTGTATATAAAATAAAAGTTCCCGATTTTCGCCTGGAGTTCTAAAAAAGCTGATCTAAGAACTGAAGGGGCCTCAGTCTTCGGCATCGACGTTAGCCCAAGGTGATAGTGGGCCTCAGCGCGCAGCCATGGAGGAAAAAGCGTTTCCCCCCTGGGAAGGGCCGGCGCTGGCGCAACGTCCAAATGCCGAAGGAGTTGTCGAAATCGAACCCCTGGAGGTAGTAATGCAGAGGAGCTAACTAAATATTGTCGATCAAGCGAATCTTCGTAAAATAACTCGAAGGACGGGTGGTTAGGCAAGCTTGAGAGCCGACAAGCATAGCTGCACAAAAGCATCTCACGCCGGAAGGACAGCGGAGGCTCTGCAGCTTCTGCGTACAGATTGGGTACAGGGCTAGTTGGAAAGGCCCCTGTAGCGACTCTTATACCACGATGATGAATGGTATTCAAGCGACGTAACACAGATGGACGTGCCGATGAATAGACAATGCACCCGTAATCAAGCTTGGATCGGACCAAGGAGCGATAAAGACGCAGAAGAACGGTCCGATCAGCTCCCCAGGATGTGCCACTTAAAACACGTAAAATATTAAGAGAACGGTCACACTTTGCTTTTAAAAAGGAAACGTGAGAAGTCCAGCTCAGCTTTCGATCAAAGATCAACCCCAAAATTTTCACCTAGTCTGCAAATGGAAGGACCTCAGACCCAAGGTGGAGAGAGGGCGGAGAGAAAGCCTTCCGGCGCCAGAAGTTGATGCAGACGGATTTCTCTGCGGAGAAATTAAAGCTGTGCCGTTACTCCAGGCGCAGAGACGGTCGACAGCTCTGGAAACGGCGTTCGAGCAGACAGGTCCGCCGTGAACTACAATAAATGGCAAAATCGTCAACGAAAAGGGACGATAAAATGCCAGGTGGAATACAATCAACAATGGGGTTGATAGCTATCGCAAAAAGTGTGACACTGAGTACAGAGCCCTGCGGTACTCCGTTCTCTTGAATAAAAAGACTAGATAAAACCGAGCCCACAAGTACACGAAAGACGCGGTCCGTCAAACTCCCGAAGAAATATGGGAAGACGACCGCGGATATTCCATGCGTGAGGTGTACGTAAAATTCCGCCCCTCCAACAAGTGTCATAAGCTTTCTCCAGGTCAAAAAACACAGCCACGGTTTGACACTTTCTCAGAAATCCATTCATAATATGCGTTGACAGGGACACCAGATGGTCGACGGTAGAGCGATAGCGGCGAAATCCGCACTGAGAGTTCGCTAGAAGTTTCTGAGACTCAAGCCACCATGACAACCGCCCGTTGATCATGCGCTCCATCACTTTGCAAATGCAACTGGTGAGGGAGATAGGGCGGTAGCTGGAAGGTAGTTGGCTGTCCTTCCCAGGCTAAAGTATAGGGACAATGGAAGGAAACGGAAACGGAAAAAGACCGCGCCAAACGGAAGGAAAAAGACCGTCTTGCCAAATACGGTTATAGACCTGTAAGAGAAAGAGTTTACTGTCGGCTGAAAGGTTCTGTAACATCAGGACATGAATGCCGTCCGGCCCAGGAGCGGAGTGCCTAGAGCAATGAAGAGCGTGCTCCAGCTCCCTCATTATGAAAAGTTCATTATAACATTCATTATTAACAGACCGAAAATTATATGTTGCGGAATCCAGCCGGTCTTTGATAGAGCGAAAACCGGTGGAATAATGGTCTGAACTGGAAACCGCCTCAAAGGCAGCACCCAGAGTGTTAGCGATGGCAGCCGGGTCTACTATGGTGGCATTGGGAACCTGAAGGCCAGAAACAGTACAATGCGACACTTTACCTGAGAAGCGACGAAGTTTATCCCAAACAACAGATGAAGGCGTAAAGCGATTAAAAGACTCGGCAAAACGAGTCCAAGACGCCTTCTTGCTATCCTGAATAATGCGACGAGCCCTGGCGCGCGATTGTTTAAAAGTAACCAAATTATCAAGTGCAGGGTATCGCCGAAACACCCTAAGTGCAGTTCTACGGGCACGAACGGCAACCCGACACTCCTCGTTCCACCAAGGAACAGGAATCCGTCAAGGGTGTGAGGGTGAACGGGGAATTGCGCGTTCGGCAGCAGATAGAATCGTAGACGCAAGGTGCTGCACCATTTGGTTAACGTCAGTGAAGGGCTGGTCCGCAAAAGACACGAGGCTGGAATACAAACTCCAGTCGGCTTTTGTGAATATCCAGGTAGGTACTTCGCCTTCTTGCTATCCTGAATAATGCGACGAGCCCTGGCGCGCGATTGTTTAAAAGTAACCAAATTATCAAGTGTAGGGTGTCGCCAAAACACCCTAAGTGTAGTTCTACGGGCACGAACGGCAACCCGACACTCCTCGTTCCACCAAGGAACAGGAATCCGTCGAGGGTGTGAGGGTGAACGGGGAATTGCGCGTTCGGCAGCAGATAGAATCGTAGACGCAAGGTGCTGCACCATTTGGTTAAGGTCAGTGAAGGGCTGGTCCGCAAAAGACACGAGGCTGGAATACAAACTCCAGTCGGCTTTTGTGAATATCCAGGTAGGTACTTTGGAGTGTTGGACGTGGTGAGACAGAAGAGAAACAATGCAAGGGTAATGGTCGCTGGAGTAGGTGTCAGCAACGACGTTCCACTGCAGACGACTAGCAAGCTGGAGTGAGCATAGGCAAGGTCCAGGTGTGAGAATGTACCAGAAGAATCAGAAATAAAAGTAGGTTCACCTGTATTGAGGATGGAGAGATTGAACTGGTAAAAAATGCCGGAAAGAAGAGTTTCCCTTGCACAAGCCCTTGGCGAACCCCACAGTGGGTGATGGGCATTAATAATGCTACTAGTAATTCTTGGAACAATAATGTAATATTTAAAACAGTTTATAAATAGCCAATCAAAAACTAGGAAAGCTGAAAGTTAAATAAAAGTATTCTATTGGAGCAAAAATTAGCCAATCAGAGATGTGAAATAGAAAAATTCACAAATTTAAGCGGTAAATGCCAGTCGCTAGAAGGCAACGTACCTGAGCAGTTCATTCGTTCGGTACGTATCCAGTGTGAGACGAAAATTCATTATGGTGAGAATATTATAAAGTTTATGTGTTAAAAAGTGCAAGTAATTAATAAATAATCTCACAGCTCTCTATATCAGTGAAGTGTTATTTAATTTTGTGAAGGATTAATAAAAGGAGTGAAGTAAAAATTTAAATTTGTGTAAACCTACATTCTTTAGCCGCATCACCCCCTGATAAGAGATACATGTTTCTACAAATTAATACTGATGCACCCAAGGCAAACATAAATATATATATATATATATATATATAATATTTAAAGAAACATAAAAATACAAAGTTGATTCCTAAACGTTGGGGCGAAGCCCACTGGAAACGTTGTACCATACATGGAGCAATTTCTTCAAGTTTGGCTCCCAACAGTCGAACTACAACACAACCCCTCCTAAATTAAACCTCCTTCAATCTCCAATAGACATAGATTCTGATCCAGATTTCTTCCAATTTCTTTGAGTTTCCAAATTTCTTATCTAAACCATGCTAACCCTTTCCTTCCCTTCTCTTTCAATATAAACCACAAATCTTTTAATTCTCGATATATGATATATCTCGTAACATTAAAGAATGTTTTCCCCTTCTATCAGCATGTAAAATCTATGTCAAATCTGGTTCTATTCATCTTCCAAAAACCATCTATTAAATTAACTTTTCTTCATCAAAGTTCCCGTTCCATTTTGTCTTCAATTTTCTCACCCAGCTACCTTCTCCTATGGTGGATTCCTGAAAGTTCAAGTATTCTTTCAGAATATGACCTTGTGTAATATGTTACACTCTGAAACAATATTTTAGTAGTCTCTCCATTACACATCCTCTCACATTTACCTTCTACAAGTGCCTTCTAAGAGTGCCAACATTGGCAGCATTTAGTGAAATACCTAACACAGTTTAACAAAACATTGAGTAGTTGATCCATTTCTGCAGGCAGAACGTCAGATCAGAGTGACGCAAGGGCATCACCTGGCGAAACAAGGAAAATGGAAGTTATGTCACTGCTACGTGGGGCTGGTGGGAAGAAGATGGCAGAAGCAGAGAAGAGATTAGGAGCCGAGGCAGTGACGTCAGATCAGAGTGATGTATGGACAACAGCTGGCAAAGTTAGGAAAGTGGCATCATCGAGGAGGGAGGGAGTTCAATCGTCACGTGATATGATTGCGGGCAGGGCAGAGGCGTGGTTTCAGAGTGGTGAATTGGTGGAAGAAGAAAGTATTGCGTTGACACCCAATGGGAGTCTACGGATTTTGGACAGAAACAATGCGGAACCGTTAAAGGAGCCACCAGAAATAGATTTATGGAGTAGGAAAGTGTGCCATACATATAGAAATAGTGCAGGCTCTGTGAGAAGTATGGGAAAACAGAAGCAGTAATAATGAGGAAGTATATAGAATAGGGAGGGAGAGTGACTATAGAATGTATAGAAAGGTACAAAGTAGACAAAGTAAAGACAAGGTTTGGATAAGTAAGTGATAGATTTTATGAAATCGTGAAGTGAATGATTTAGATATAAAGGACGGTAAATACGAGAGGGCTAGGAGGGAGAGGTACATTTCTTAGTATGAACAAGCAAGTGTTGTTATGGACGATTCAGTGCGGGGTACAAGTAAACATTCTCTAAATTGCATCTAATAGTTCCCATTTCCCGCTGATAGGGAGTAATAAAGACGGCGGAGGAAGCAAGGGAAGGAGATGGGAAGGGGAGAAGAACAGTAAGCAGTATAGTGAATTTAAATGAGAAACGTTAGCAATATGAAGCTAACTCAACACACATGCTTTGTAAATGCGGAAGCTTGGGTACGATCGGCAAAAGGAGCCAGGGCTCGACGCTGATCATGCCCAAATGTATTGTATTAGCTCAACACTCAATAAAGATATCAAAGATCCATTTCTTTCCAGCTTTCCTTTCATATGCTCACCTCAATTGCACTAATGCATTACATACTCTTTCTACAGCCTATATTCATATTAGCTGCAAAGCATTAGCATTTCCTTGCAATCATGCAAGTGTATTCCCAACTTGGGTATAGGTCTCATGAAAATACCAAACTAACCAAATCTAGCTCATTTTTGGGGTTTAAGAGATAGAGGATAGAACTACATATTTTTTATGCTAAGAGGCAGCAAAAGCATAGAGCATTATATGACGGAATGTATGAAACTAGCAGAATGGAGACAAAAAGTATGGGAGGAAAAATAGGAAAAAAATAGATGGAAAGACAATAACAATTAAAATGTTGACAGGAAAAGAAGAAAAGCAAAAGAAACAATGGAGTTTTTAAGGAAAGCAAAAGAGAAATGGATTAGAAAAGTAAGGGAGGCAAGAAAGGAAGAAGGCAAATGGATGAGGGGAAAGAATGACTACAGGTGACTAAGGATAGCAAAGGGCAAGTTGAGCTAAAAGACCAGGGTGCCAAGCAAACAGAGCAGTCAGTACATGCAGAGCACAGCTGGCCAGACAATGCATACATAGGTTAAGCAAGTCAATAAGGTAAACACTGTAAAAAGGATTGTGTAAAATAAAGTGTACAAATAAAATGCAAACTCATTCATATTTTTGTTTTGTTTATTTTTTGGAAAAAGAAGAGACAAGGTAAGGAAATTATAATATTTTCCCAATAGAATGAGCTAAACCAACAACTTACATTTTCTGAATGAACTGAAAGTGTATTCCAAGCTCTTGAGCCGGTCAATGGACTGTCTGCTGAGTTGCTTCTGCTGCATGTAATGCCATGCTGCTTTACTTGCATACTGCAACAATCTGTAACAATTAACAATTATTCATTTTAATTATGATTATGTACTGTACATGTGAATAGACAGTGTAATAAATTATCGTCATTATTTTTAGAAATAATGCAATGGGTTGCAATAGAATTTTTTGTATCCAAAAGAAAATCATAAGAATAATGACCCACTCAAATTACAGAGATTCATGTAGACCAATGTTCAAAAAGTTAAAAATTCTCACTCAACCTTCCTTTATCTGTATAACCTAGTTCTGTATGTTAGAAACAATTATAACAAACTTTTAAATAGTCAACATCAACATGCCTACAATACAAGAGGCAATGGAAATGTAAAGTACCCAGCACATAGGCTCACATTACTGGAAAAATGTCCATACTATATGGGAATAAAAGCATATAATAAATTGCCACAATCAATCAGAGGTATTCAAAATCTAAAGAATTTCAAAGTAGCTGTAAAAAATCTATTTATTACTAAACCATATTATAATGTTAATGAATATCTAGATGATGACTTGTAAATTATATTGTATTATTTGTTTCCTGATTCATCAATGTACATATGTAATCACTTAGTAAGCAAAGCTTGGCGTATCGCCAGCTTATCAAGCATTTGCTCTCAATTGTAATGTGTTACGTGATGAATAAAGTATTATTATTATTATTTACTAACTTTTCATACCAATGCTCAGTTGAAAAAGGCTTTACGACATTACATCTAATCAGTTTGAGATTTGGTCTACATGAAGACAAGGCTGTTCTGTAATTGAATGGTATGTGCAAAAATAAATATTTTGTTTGTTAATGATGTCAATTGCCAGGATCATATCAGCCACTGCGTCAGAATTTCGTCCCGCAAGAGTTCCTTTACAAGCTAGTTAATCTGCTGGCATGGGGCTGTCGCTTTTAAGCACACTTAAAAACCATCTTGTCTGGGCTGGGTTTGAACCCACAACCTTACGATCTTAGGTCAGTGCCTAACCAACTGAGCCACCCAGGCCGAGAATGTAATGGTATGTGGGTTAACTGTACAAGAGAATAAGATAATGTAAAGCAAACCAAGTATATTTCCCTTCTAAGGGAAGGATAGCCATTCCTTGAGCTTTATGGTAGAAACTGTTTGCAAGAGATACAGATTGATGGCTGGATCTAACAGATGTGTAGATATAATAAACAGATATGTGTAGATATGGAGATCCAGACTTCCATTTGTGTCAGTTTATCCTAAAGACAAAGATAATGAACACCTTCAAAACGTCTATTTCAAAACATCTACTTACCTGGCTAGAAGCCCAAGAAAATTTAAGAGTTATGATTAACATAGTTAACATAGTCATTAACATATTAACACTTAGCAAAATAAACAGTAAACCAACTTAATGACCGCTCTGAACAAACATGGCTAAGATTTACTGTGCTGTAACAACAAATCTGATGTGTTAACTTCACATGATTTTCTCTACCCACTATTGCCTATTTTTATCTCTTCTGCAATCTACTGTTGCAAAAGTTTTACTTTTTTGTCCTCTTTCTGTTAATTGAGATAAACATTTACAGAAATAAGTTTCATTATATATTTTATAGTAGGCACAAAGAGGACACAGGAAATGTGACGTCAAATGTTTTCAAAACTGTTTGCTATACTTTGGCCTTGAAATTCCATACCCTTTCCATGACATCACAAGAAATAACTGAATAGTCACAACACTTTCAAAAAAATGACAAAGTATTGAAAAATTCTAACACACAATAAATAACAGATATCTTCGAAATTGCTGATGCCACAAAAAAGTTACTTGAAATAAATTGTGTATCTTTAAGAGATTTAAATGTTTTGTGTAGCATGTTTGTGTATTGTCCGGTTATACAAAATTATGCAAATTCCTTCCAAATGAAGGGGGCTTTACAGGCTATTAGCAGAAAATTCAAGATAAATTTTATTTGTCATGTAAATATCTTAAATGTATGGCATTTTAAACAAAATTGTAAGAACCACTTCTAAGAGAGTAAAAAATTTCAAACATTTTACCAGTAAAGGGTAGTTTGGAGTGGGGGATTTCCTCGAATTTTGGAAGATACTGAACCCACTTTGATATTTAACCAAGTGTTCATTTTGAGTTATGCTTCTCTCTCACACACACACGCACACACACAGTGAGACAAAGACCATTTCTAAAAATGCTTTTTTTGGATTCAGGGGGCCTTAAAACATATATTCCCATTGAAATTTCGACATCAAATTTTTAGGTGGAATTCAATGATCTCTACCTACTAGGTACATGGTAGGGAAAGTAAAAAAATGTTTCCTTTTTTCCCCCATTCTCTCTCCCTTTTTGTTTGTTTGTATTACCTATTCAAAGTTGAATTGCATAAAAAATACACTGATCTGTGATTACAGAGGTGGTTCAATTTGTCAAAATACATGACAAAATTTAAACATAAAGCTTGAAGAATAATATTAATCTTAAGCTGTAAAAATAATTATAACACACACAAGTGAAGTTCTTAGGTCAGTTGGTATATGCCAGTTGGATGTCTTACATTTTAAGAGCTCAGCTGTACTATGCAGGTTTAAATCTATGGTAGACACACTCTCTGCCAAAGCAATGATGCATCTAAGAAATTTAAATCAAGCATTTATGTAAATGTTCACTATTCAAATATAACATATATGCACTGTGAAAGTTCTTAAACTTCTCAGTTTTCACAGTTATTCAGAGATCTAGTTCAAAGGAACCCTGTATTTTTCCTACCATCCAACCTATTGTGCAATGATTAAACATAACCATATGCCTTATTTATGAACTGTTCTTTCCATACACATGCACAAAGAATATTTACCTCAAAGATGAAAAACAGATAAGAAAATAAAAGGATCTTCGCACTTGGAATATCATAGCTTTACGACTAACACAACACTATCCAATACCATTAGTGTTTCAATATGTATATACCATTCATGGGTCAAGGAATGGTGCCAGCAATAAACTTTTATAGCTGTGCATGTGAGAGGCGTACACACATGTGCCATCTAACAGGCAAATCCCAAGTAAATATAGTCAAAAGATAACGGCTATTGCAATTAAGTAGATAAAAGTTTCAAGTGTTATGTAATGAATAACAAGTTAACAGCCACTCAAGTTATGCTATGGGTTTTACATTAACACTGATTAAAGTTTACATAAACTTGAGATATGTATATTGTCACTGTTGTGTTGCTTTCCTTCCTTAATGACAATTCTGACAGCATTAGTAATTTACTTTCCATTTAGGCTTGTAAGAACATTTACAAATTTCATCTGCACTCTTGTGATATCAATCTGGTGGATGTAGGTAAATGTTCTGAAATATATGTATGAATGCAAAAATCTAGATCTTCCCTGATTAGAGAATAATTATCACTTAAGATTAGATTAGATCAAGTTAGATTTATTAGCACTCAATAAGTTTATGTAATAGTCTTGAGGCTTGTGACATACGCAAGACTATTTCAGCAAAAGTTATATTTTCTTAAATGTTATTTTAATTGACTTGTATTTTGGAGAATAGTAAATGTGAATCCATTTGAAACCCCAATAATGAATCTTCAGCTTACAAATACTGCAATTCTAATAGCTGCAAAATGTGCAATGAACTTATCCCATCCACTTCATGTACACAGCTTGAAAGCATCAACCATGACCCATACATAACATTTTCCCAAAGAAGAATCTCCCAATGGAACAGAAAAACCGGCCTTTGCACCGATGTCATAAGTTTAGAGCTCCTCTATATTTATAATACATTCACAACAAGCTGCATTTTGATAACAGAAGACTAAATAGGCCTATATGATTACCTGAGGTATTCATTATTGATTTGAATTTTCATATACTGTAAACTCTTTTCAATTGTTAAATTTGTTCTTCTTTACTTTTCTTTTTCTTTTCCGTGGTCATGCAAAGAATATGAAATTTCAAAGCTATCATATAGCAACTGGCTTTTAAACATTTGACTATCATTTTAGCCTTCTGTATTCCTCTTTTACCTACAAACACAATGTGTAATAAAAGCATTTCAGCAAATAAATACTTATTTTGATTAACAAAAGTAGATAAAGATTTTATAACAAGAGAAAGTCATAGGAATGTAACACAGAATTTTCTAACAAGATGTTAATCTAACACCATAATGCAATATAATGAATCCTGTTGTATCATTCTATAGCAACAGGTGCGCGCGCGCACGCGCACACGCACACACACAGGGATGTCAACCATTTATGTCATAGCTCTACAACACAATTACTCATTAGTAAACAAAATGTCAATATGATCACAGTCATCTCAATTGCATTTGATGCAATGGAGTTTTGTTGTGGGTGGCAATAAAGTATGCAGTAAACAAACTACACTGGTCAATATTGAATCTGTGATATAAAGGAAAATCTGACTTTAATGGAAATCGGAGCCCTGATTTCCGAAATGAAGTCCGCTTGTGGTTATCACATATAGTTTTTATATATATGCATGTATGTCTATGGTGCTAAATTCACTCAGCTTATGACTATGTGTCATTATGTTATTCTAAATCTGTTGTTGATTTTCTTCCTAATCGGCTCACTTCCATCCTCCCTTATCAACCAGATGTTTATATTCACAGCACTTATCAGTTTTGTTGTATGTGTGTCAGGTCTGCCTTCCTGTAAGACATTTATGTTTACATTTACCGGTATCTAGATCTCAACTTCAGTTGAGCTGAAAACTTGTGTTAATACGCATGTTCGTCTTCTATATGTCTATTGCTAAAATAAAAGTTTAAATGTGACTTCTAAATTATGATTACGCAGGAGACAGTGTTTACAAAGTCCTTAGAAGTTTTGTTACATTTGTGGTGTTACATGTTTGTCAGGAAGGTACGTAAAATACTCACAAACAAAGAAACTATGTTACACATATTTCAAAGAGAAAGTTGGTGATTCAGGATAAATTGCTCGCGCCTCATATTGCATGTAACAGTAGTGTTGAGGGATTATGTTATTGTTATGAAGGAAAAGGCAATGCCGTTTGCCAAACCAATGATATGGAGAGAGCAGCAGAATCACCATGACGATTGTTACTTTTGCATTTGCAAAGTTGCTGGTTAAAAAAAAAGGCAGGAATTAAATATCCAAATCTGAACTCGGCTACATGGCCTATTCCTCATGGACTCAAACTACCCATACCTACAACACCAGCAGACCTCAATTTTATAAATGTGAAAGCAGCTCTGTGACTCCGACAATGAGTTGGTTTCTGATTCAGAAAAATTCAACAATTCACCACAACAGTTTAATCAATTTGAGTTAAATGATTTGGCGAGGGATTTAGACCTCACAAAACAGAAAAGTGAATTACTGGGTACTGGGCTCAAGACTACAGGAGAATAATTTGTTATCACCTGCCGTTACATCTTCATGGTATAGGAATCACGAAATACAGTTCCACAAGTACTACGCAGAAGAAGATTAACTTGTGTTTTGTGTGGATGAGTGTAACCTTATTCAACAGTTGGGCAGGAAAGCATATGAGCCAAGTAACTAATGTCTTTTTATTGATTCTTCCAAACGAAGTCTTAAGGCAGTGTTACTTCAAAATGGCAACAAGTTAGCTTCAATACTGCTTGCACATTCTACGAACCTAAGAGAATCTTATGAAACTCTGAAGCGTGTTCTTGAGAAAATTAAGTGCCGCAACCATGAGTGGCAAATATGTAGTGACTGTTACTAGGACATAGGGAGGATACACAAAATACCCTTGTTTTCTTTGCAAATGGGATAACAGGGCAAGAGACAAACATTGGGAAACTGACCAATGGCCTGAGAGGCAGTAACTGGAACCTGGATAAAAAAATGTTATTAATATGCCTTGTGTTGATCGTCAAAAAATTCTACTTCCTCCATTACACATAAAACTTGGCATGCTGAAAGAATTCATGAAAGCATTGATAAAAGTTGCCCTTGCTTCAAAATTTATGCACAAAGTTTCCATCATTGTCACAGGCTAAAATCAGAGAGGGAGTATTTGATGGATCACAAATAAGGAAATTAATGAAAGATTTAATTTTACCAGCTCTATGAATGAAATTGAAAAAGATGTGTGGAATGGATTCGGAGAGGTTGTTAAGAAATTTCTGGGCATTGTAAAAGATCGTCAATACAAAGAAATTGTCAGAAATATGCTAGAAAATTTCAGGCTGCTTGGCTGTAATATGAGTTTGAAGCTTCATTTCAAGTCACATCTTGTTACTTCCCGTTGAATTTAGGAGCTGTCAGTAATGAACCAGTAAAAGGTTTCACCAGGATTTGAAAGATGTTGAACAACGTAATCAGAGACATTGGAATGTACATATGATGGCCAATTACTGCTGGTGTCTTGCATGCAATGAACCTACCAGAGAACACTCGAGAAAATCATGTACACTGAAGTTCTATGGGAAAAGAAAAAGGGGTACACAAGATAACACACACTCTCAAATTCAGGTAACTTTCATGTTATTATTCTTCTTTAATTTATTTAAAAGTTGTAATTGAGTGTGTAATACTTCTGCAAATTTTACAATTATATTTTCATTGAACACTGTCATATTGCCAAAATGAGATGTGCTAAGGAGAAATGGAAGGCATGTTTTAATTCTGCCCACTGAAATTAGTAAAAGCCACCTATTTTTAATCACACCATAAAACAAAGGTTTTTATATGTAACCAGTGCTATCAATGTTGTGCAAATAAACACCCCTGGTTCCTTATTCCAGGATAGCATTCTTCTGATCTGTGAACTATGTGTACTTATTTTCCAAACCCTTCCAAATTCTACTAACTTTTTAACCATTTAACATATTATCAACCACTATGCAACATAGAATAAAGGAATAGCAAAAATAATGGCACATGATTTCATCCATTCCAGTTCCTAAAACTAGAACTCCATAAATAAAAAAGAAAGAAGAAGTTCTAGGGGCATTCTTTCACTATTCTCCTTATGATATCAACATCCTGCAGTTTAATTCCACATATTGGCTGACTGAGGGGAGTTTATCTTCTAGTAATGCCCATTGTCTAAATGAGGCAAGTCAACTGGAACATTGTCTTTCAGCATCAGCCAAAGTTTCACATTTCTTGAGGTTTATTTCATATTTTTTAAGGGGGGGGTGGCGGCAAGAGTCTTCTGAGAAAATTTAAGTACAAAAGCAGCAAATGGCATCTAAAGATTTTCTCCTAATACAAACAAAATATTTTGCTGAAATAGTTCTTAAACAACTGCTGTGTGCTAGACAAACATTTCTAAAGCTGAAGCATTAAAAAAGTGTAGCTATACCCCCGCCACTGTAACGTTGCACTTGACAGCTAGCATTTAAGTTGGTACACTCGCAAAAAAACAGATGAAAAGCTTCAACCGTTTGACTTCCTAAGCCAATCATAAGGCAGCATTCCGGATAGTCGATGACAAAGCAGAACCGGAACTAGAATCAGCTCTGTTGCCGGATGTAACTATTCCCAACCATGTGCTTCAGTTTGTGAATCTCTAGCACGAGCGTTGAGTTGTTCTTTGCAAACTACATATTGTTCATTGTTATTTATATTTGTGGTTATTGTTTGGTAGTTTTGTTATTGTTCATTTATACATATATATTTATATTTATCTATTTTATATATATTTCATTCATATTATTTATTTAAACAAAACTTAAGTGCGACAGTGTCTGAAAAACGACGCCGATCGCCGAGTGATGATTCACGAAGTGAAAATTCTTTGCGCCGAGGTGTGCCACTTAATAGTCAGGCATTGGAACTATTAAGGAGAGCCCGGGAATTCTTTGAACAGGAAAAGGAGTACGTGAAGCTTCATGGCAATCCCTCTATTCCTGCTGATAAAGCCGTACAACGAACTGCAGCAGCTCTTGGACTAAGCATGAGAACGTTATTCACAAGGGAGTGAAACCAAGTGAAAGAGGACAAAATTCCTGAACCATCTGGAACGCAACAGGTATTTCTACCAACTCCAGGGAAGAAATGTAAGTAGCCTCGTCCAGTCACAAATCTTGATGCTTTCCAATTAGACGCCATACGTAGGCACATATTATCATAGAAAGGAGTATCCGACCATACCAAAGCTGCTTATATCGCTTATTTTCAATTAACAATAATAATATGAAATAGTTATTATTCATTGACATTCGCTACTTATGTACACTTTTTGTATGCGGCTTAGACACGATAGAAAGGAGAACAATCAGCTGTTGTTGTTTACTAGCCACTCTGGCAACGTCGCAACCACAATATATCCAACCTTACGCGAAGCCACACAAACTGTCAAGTCCAAAGTTACAGCGGTGCGGGTATAGTTGCTGTCATCATGCAAAATAATAGCATTTCATATTATTACCTCCTTCTTTAACCTCCTCTTTGTAGGATTAACACCCCCAAGAACTTAAAAGCCAATGCCTTAGGTCAGTAGCCTGTCCTAGTTGCTGTCATCATGCAAAATAATAGCATTTCATATTATTTTCTTCTTCTTCTTCTTCAATGGATTACCCTTACACCCCAATGCCTTAGGTCAGTAGACTGTCAAGGAGCAAGCAAACTCTGGATCATGACATATCCAGAATGGGTGATCAGCCCAATGCCTGGTACGGCAGAGAAGAAGGAAATGAAACATAGTAATGAAAGGGATGATAGGAAAATTTGTAGATCAAATTATCCAACCCAGCATTCACTTAGCGACCAAAGAAAACCACCCAAAAAAAGACCTTCAGTAGGATTGGTCAGCCCTAGGTGTTTGAACCCAGGTCCTTCTAATACAGGCCACAGACGTTACTGCCTGAGCCATCCCACTCTGTATTATTTCCTTTACTGGAATAATTTCAATCATTATGTAAGCTGCACTGATAGTCATTTGGGTGTTAGCACCATCACACAGAAACAGCAGCAATAAGTCTACACATAGAAGTATGAATGTATGTTTTTAAATCTTTTATTTTTCAAGTTGCACCACACTAAACACAAGACAGAGCCGTTACTTGCATGTACATTGAAATTAATAAGAAAGGAGGAGTAAAGAAAACCAATAGTAATGCCTTTATTTTGGACTTTGAACAATTAACACTTTAACAGAGTTGAGCAATGAGAAGACTTGTTCAAAATTATTTGCATGAGCTCTGATTTAACCAAAACAAAAGTGCCAAAGCCTCATTTATACTTGTAGGACTGTACCTGTCAGTCTAGATGGCTCATTTGGATAGGTGCTGGCCTTCTGACCCCAAGGTTGCAGATTCAACCAATGATTTCTAAGTATGACGGCACCGATATGATGCTGGCAATTGACAGTGTCATTAACAAACAAAATATTTATTTATTTATTTATTTATTTTAGGAGTTTATTTGGTTATGGTAAAAGAAGTGAATAGTATAGATTTATACCTGACATTCAAAGGCTTATAAATTCTACTGAGACTACAAAAACCTCACTCTAGCAATACCCTTCTTCTTTTCAAGAAAAGTTTTATCAGATTCACACTTCTACTATAGTCTAAATTGGTTATAAATTATCATATTCTTCAAATACATTAATAGGCTCCATCTCATCCGTTAAAAAGCTTTGATTCTAAATAAACTTACACTGTTTATTTAGGAGGGTTAGAGATTGGAAGCAGAGGATTTCAGCACTGCAACCAAGGCTAGGCCTAATACACCTATTAAACTTCCAGGTGGAAGGGATGAGGTGAGAGGGCATTAACGGCAGCAAGATCTGATAGCAGCAGGTGCAGCACAGTGGAGGTCCCTTAAAGTTTCCAGATTGAACATCCCTGGACGTCCCTTCAATGCCCCACCTATCCTCATAGGGAGGTTCAGGCAGAAGATTCCGTTCCAGGGAAGAAACAGTTCTCTCCTTAAAGCACCACCACTGCATGCACCACACATCACCGACCATCAGGCCAGAACCTGCAACTTGAAAGATGAAATGAGCAAGGTAATGAAATTTGGGATACAAAAGTTTTGATAGTATGCAATCCACCCCATTCACTTACTGATCTGGGAAAACCATGAAAAAATTCCATCAGGGTGGCCGGTCCAATGGTAATTGAACCCAAGACGTTCCAAATAGAAGCCTTAGATGCTACCACTTGCCCCGCTGGTCATACTGTTTGTTTATTTACTTATCTTTAAGAGGCTAATGATGTTTCTATACTCTGAGGCAATTCATGTTTCCCTCTCACCCTGAAAGTCAATCATTTTCTTTTCTCTAGTCATAAAAAGCATTATTTCAAAGGATTCACTTGAGTAATTATCAAGACTGAGGACACAAACCTTCAAAATGGTTGGCTTTACTAGCCGTACAGATCTAATGCACATACCTCCTGTAGTTTCTGCAAATGTAAGAAAATATTCATTTCTGAGAAAATGGGGTTTAAGGTTTTCACATTAATAATGGCTTAAATTTTCTTCTTGGAGTTTAGCTGGAAACAGCTGCTTCTTCTTGCTTCCTTACACATTTGCAGAATACTATATTTTGGCCTTATGATTCTTTTACATGAGGCCTATTGTTCTTTGTCCTAACTTTCACAACCATTTACTTCAGACAATGCTGTTATTCTAAGCAATTATTTCTTCTGCATTTATCTTATGTTTTCTTTCAGTTCTCAACACTGCAGAAACATTAATATCACTGCAATGAAGAACAGAGACTGCAGCATGTCGAAACTACAAGCAGCCTCGCTTCCACAGATCAAACTAACACAATCAAAAGGCACATGGAGATACATGATTTCAGTTATTTAGGAAAGTTCTACTGATATGAAAAGTAGAAATTTAACAAAGAACACGAAAGACCCTAACACTTTAAGTGAAGCAGAATCAAAGATAATCACAGTTTTATGAAAGGGTATACGTGATTACAAAATGACAGCTGCTAATAAAACATTGTGAAAATCATTTAGTAGACTTTTGAGTACAACAGTAAATAACAAAAATATTCAGTAAATGTAAGTATGGAAAAAGCCAAACACTTATTTTTATACAAATTTCAACCTATTGTCCCACCTTAGGAATTTTTTATAAATTTTAAGGCATGTTAGGGAAATGCAATGGCATGTCCTGGCTTGACTATACCCATGTTTACTGCAATTCTCTTTGTTATGGAATCAAATACAGTTCTTTACTGATGCAGCAGCCAATGGCACATACTCCTGTTGAGAAAATTATCTGTATTATGTGCCTGTATTATTCAATAGTTTGCCTTTAGCTTTAATCAGTATTAAGGACAAGGTGGAAAAAGAGGAGTGCATTCTTAAAGAATATGATGACGAAGTACCTCAATAATGAGCATCCACACACGGGGAGTCAATGACATTCCTTTGTTCCCCGGCTGTTGTTTGGCATCTTTATTGATTCTATAGGCTGATCTATAGATAGCTAAAAATTGTACTGATAATGGCTGAAAGAATGGTTAGAGGTTAGAAAAGCTGTCCTTTGTAGTATTTGATCCAGATCTTTGGCTTGCCATGCCAATGCTATAACCCTGAGCTGTGACACTGTCCTCCGACTCAATCTAGAACCTCTCGTATCTAATTCTGTATTTGTATTGCATAAACCTCAATAGCTATCTAAAACAGGAGAATAATGTCCTAAGGCGCAACTCAAGATCTGCACATATGCTTTGAGCTGTGTTTCTAAATGTTAGTGTTGACGCAATAAGCCAAAGATTTGTGGTTCCTATTCCTTGTCCTCCAATGTTATAAATCTAATTCCTGCTTTACCACCTATGCCTTAAATAGTAGAAGGAATCACATTTTCACTCCTTAAGTTAGTGGAAACATTCCCAGCTGGACATTTCCTAACCATTAGTGAAGATTCTTTGGTGCATAGTTGCCATTCTGCAGCATTCTCATAAGTAACTTACTGAAGATATGGCTTCAACTGTATAGTTGCCCTCCTGTGTCGTTAATTTTATTGCTATCATGTATTCGAAAGGTGGACTTCTGGGATAATGGGAACTGCTCTTCTGTTATTTTTGGTATATATAAAAAAGTGATACCTGACACATGGACCTCACTTGCATAGTAATTTTCCTAAAAGTTTTTTATTTTCGTTTCTTTCATTTTGCAGGTATTTGCCTTGTGACTGAGGGAAGTAAAGGAAATAAATAAAAATAATAAAACAAAAACTCTCAGAGTGGCTGGTACATGGAATTTGAATCCTCATCCTCCTAATTGCAAGCTAAGGAAGCTACGAGTATCACCTAAGCCATCTCTCTGTACTTTGGCATTTTTTCCTGTTATGTGATGAAAATTATATACCATCTCTATATCTCTGAGGCATGAGATTTCTCTATATTTACCTTATTCTCTATTGCAGTGGTAGGCAAAGATGATGCCTACATTCTGAACTTGTCAAACATAAGTGCATACAATTTCTTTGCATGCCTTTACCCCTGTAAACATGGCAGATTGATACATCACTGTAGTCGCCATAACACAAAGTAATCTGAGAAATGCCTACTACTATTCTTCAACATAAATTCACAATTCATTTCTGGTATATTCATCTTGACTTTGTCCATTCTTGTGCATCATTCATTGTCCCTAAATGCCGATGTTAGGATGGACAGTGTATTATAGAAAATTTGTTTGCATTTCTGGCCTTGTTCTGATCCAAAAATGAGTTTAAATTATGATATTGTATTTTTGTTATTAAAAAAAAAAAGAAATTAACTCCTAAACTTGGGCTTGATAGTTGTTTTTTCATAGTTTCAAACCCCCCAAAAATTACTAAAACTTTAAAATATTCCATTAAATTTTTATTGAAAACGAAACATATCTACCAATTACATTGGCATTATGTAGTCACTTTTCCGCCTTTTTGAGAAGGATGTAGGATAGGTCAATATATTTTTTATTGTAATGATTTTATTTTATTTGAAGGTTGAAGTTAATGAACATTTTATAAAAGCAGAACAAAGTCAAAAATTCTGTCTGAACTCGCCAGATTTAATAATACACTACTTAAAAGGTCATCAGACAAACACTAACACTCTCAATCAACAAGTAGGAGCTGGCAACCCAACTCCAGTCCTCTGCCCAGGGATTCACCAACTACAAGTGGCTCTTTTCCATGGGTTTTTCATTAAGGCTGTGCCTATTTTGTATACAGCCCCCCCCCCTGCTTGCACAGGGGACGTAAGTAGATATGCTACTTATGCATGTCAACCCAATTAATGGGAAGACTACAAACAACCTCGGAGGGGGGGGGCGGGGGGCAACAGTGTCTAGCCACCATCTACCAGCTCTCCAGTTGGTACTGGAAAGGCGTTTCACAGCCCCACCCGGGCTTTGCCATCTCCCATGGGTGTCAGGAACCACACCCAAGTCCAACCCAATCCGAACAACTCTCTTTCGGAAGGGGCTCAGATGTTCGGCCCAACATACTTTGATGACGTAAGAAGTACAAGTGCTAGGGGTCCACAGCTCTCGCACCACGGCACTGAAGGAGTCAGAAACGCCCCCCCCCATAAGGGCTCATACTCTCAGAAGAAAGATAATAATCGTCATCCTCCGTGGTGTAGTGGTGACCATGCTGGCCTCTAGTTCCCGAGATCGCGGGTTCAAACCCGGCGGAGGGCGATGGATTTTTTTTCGGGCGTAAAATCTTTAGCATGGCTTCCTTTGGAAGGGAAGTAAAGCTGGTGGTCCCGTGTCGTAGATTTACAACACGCAAAAGAACCTCAAGACTGATAAAGAGGCCTCTGGGCAAAATTGCCGGTCTTTCACGCCCAGTATAGAATGGGACGCTAAGGACCACAGCAGTTAAACAGCGTCCATAAATAAAACTCAATTTCATTTCATTTCAAGAAAAATAATTGTTTTGTCAGCGTGTGATATACACGCGCCGTCCTTGTACAGAGATGGTCGACTATAGACACATCGAACCTGGCCAGTCAAAGATTGACACCAAACATGAATGGGGTCAAGAGAGCACGTGCAGAAGAATTCTGAGCACTGCTAAAGGTAGACATATTCCAAAGTGTTTATCCAAGAGGTGCTATATGTAGGAAAGTGATGTTAGCAGCGCAACCACATATTATTTTGTCTCTTTGCTTTATCACAAACAGAATAGACGCATAAGAAAATGTCTATCTGAGAGAGACAGCTTTGTACAAGAGAACTAAATATGTATTTTTCAGTATATAATAATCATAGACAAATTATTTATAATGAAATACACTGATTATATTTGAATGTGACGGAAAAGCAAAAATGCGTTAAAACAATGCCTCAAAATTTAGGTTAGATAATGCCTCACCCCGACACTATGCCATTGTGTTCTTAAGAATCTCTCATTTTGTAGTTTGGGTTGGATTTTAGATATGTATTTAATTGGTGTGTGCTTTATGCACCAACAATAATAAAAGTGTAGACACACTTCTTTCTAAGATAAAAGAAATCTCATTAAAACAATTCCTGTATTGTTCCGATACATCACAAACCAAACATACAGACCAATCTTAAAAGCTTACTAAGTATATCCAAAAACGAAAACTGTTATTGCAAGCATGTTTTATATTCAAATAAAAGTGTTCTAATAAATAAAATAATAAAAATGGAAACTAACTGAAGGTGAAAGCTAAAATTCTGCAGCCGTTGCGGTTAGAAAAATAAACCGCTAACATTTTCAAAGATAAACATGGGAAATTTGAAAATTTCGGTTGACCATTGCAATAAATCAGGTTTCAATCAAATAATCTGACGAGGGGTATAGTGAACGGAAACACTGGTGAACTAAGAAAAATCCTCTATAATGCTAAATTTGCCCTCAGAGTTAGTTTTTCTGGAGTTCAGTTTTAGAGCTTGAGGAGGAACTTATCCCAGACACGAAAGAAATTAACCCATACATGCCGGAGATACTAGTTGACGAGGGATAAGTACCCCTTATCCCCATCGGTTAATTCGAACCGTCCATTTAGAGTCTGCAAACGTCAGTTTTAATTCGAGCAGTAACACCTGAAACGCAAAGTTATCTATCGTCCTTAATTTAAAGATAAGGGTTATTTATCTAAATCTACTGTTGTTTTTCTCACAGACATTGTTCATTTATTGATCATATTCCGAAGTTCATTGCTGAATAAACTACGTGTTTTCAAATTGATTAGGGAATGAATGTCAAGTACTTCCTCTCCATACTACTATATAACTGTTACAAGGGAACGCAGGCAGAGTTGCAAAGGTTCCATCGTTTGCCTTCAAGACCATTATCATAGAACAGATGCTTTCTTGCATTTGACGCGGTCGATACGCACAGCAGTAGCAGTGCGATTGAATTGCCTGGGGGTGGGGGAGGATTCTGATGTTCAGTTTGTTGACTGATGTAGTACCGAAGCTTATCGCTCCTTTCATTTTAACACCAAAATCATATAATTACAACGGGGAGCTGAATGTCTCCACATATCGATCTAGGCCGAGGTTAATACTCTCGCATGTGCGTGTGTTAGCTGCATGCCGGTTTAGCTTCCTAATGCAACGAACGAATCTGTACCAAACTTTGTAAGCATAACTTGTAATTACATCTATCACTCTAATCGAAACTGAAAAGTTACGCAGCATTATACCCACTATTCTACCAAAGTAAAAAAAAAAAAAACATCGTGTTACATCATGGCTTTCTCTGTCCACTATCGTTTATTTCTATATAACTTCTACAAACTATTCCTACGAAAGCTTATTTTTCCTTTCTACTTCACGTTAATCTAAATAAACCTTTGGAAATATATTCATAACACATTTCGTTGAAAGTACAAAGGGCATAGAGGAAACGGAATCGAGTCAGATGTTTAAAACCCGGGCCGCTATTTATGCTGGCCTAGTAATTCCATACTAAATACCTAATAACGCGAAAAACAACTGAAAAGCAACAGCACTCTAAAAATGACAAAGTATTAGAAATTCAAGCTAATAGCAATGGATATCTCGGAAATGGCTTCACAGACTATTCCCAGAAAATTCAAGATACTTATACATTTTGTCATGTAAATATCTTAAACATGTGGTATTTTAATCAAAATTGTTGGAGCCATTCTTTTTTTAAAAAAAATCGAACATTTAGAAACATCTTCCATGTAAAGGCTACTTCGGGATGGAGGCATTATTTTGAAAATCGCATCATTGGAAGATTCTGAAGTAACATACCAAGTTTGGTATTTATCCGACTTTTCGTTTTTGAGTTTTTCTGTTCACAGTGACACAGATGCTCTTTAACTGCTATGGTTCTTAGCGTCCAATTCTATATTGGGTGTGAAAGACTGGAAATTTTGCTCAGAGGCCTCTTTATCAGGCTTGAGGATCTCTCACGTGCCGTAAATCTACGACCACCGGTTTTACTTCCCATGCCATGCTAAGAATTTTTACGCCCGAAAAAACCAATTGGCCTCCACCGGGTTTGAACCCGCGACCTCGGGAAATATGTAGGAGGTATCTGAATGTCTCCCAAAAGTTAGCCACCGGTGAGCGAGACCATTGCCCCCTCCTCCTATGGCAAAGTGTTAGGTGACACTGGACTTAAATTGAAGTACACCTAACCTAGTACCAGCCCTCCCTTGAGCCGTTCCCCGGGAATAAAAGTGGAATGATGATAATTCATTTTATTAATTTAAATTTTACTGAGTAATTTAAAAACGTATGTATACGATAAAGTAATTGCTTAAAATAATGGATAATAACATCGTGATGAATTTTTAAACAGGAAGTCTGTTAAGAACGAACTTGAGTAAAAAAACATTTTATATTACGCAGTATTCCAGTTAGAAAATAAGAAAAGATATGATGGTGAGCGAAGGTGTTCGTTTAGGTATTTGAAGTTTCGTTCGGCATTTCAGGATTTGTTCAAAATAATACCAACATTTCTGCATTAACAGTAGGTGTTATAAGAACATACATATTCGATTAGATAAGTAAAATGTTCCTGAGAAATGAAGTGGGTAGCGACTGTTGTATTTGTGGCACAGTTAAAATCATAAATGTTGAGGTAGAGGTCCAGAGTTCGAATCTCGATTAAGGTGAGCACATCCCGAGGCTCCCAGGGCTTAACTGGTGCTGCTACTGAGAGGATAGATCAACAGTCGTAAAGCCCAGAATCTTTACCAGATTTTAGAATACAGATTTTCTCTGATCTCAGGGAGGTGCCTTTGGTTGCATGCATGTTTTAATCAAGACAAAAAAAAAAGTGAAGCCTTGAACAAAAAGCATGGTGGGAGTCAGTCCATCAGATACCGCAACCCTTTTGAGAGACGAGACATCCTAATGCGCCTTGGATTTCACTGGAGTATATCCAAGTCAAAACAATTCTGTAGAAGCAGCATCGAAAACATATCGTCCTTAGGAGTCCGAGGGTCAACATGAGCGACAAAACACATTTCTGGGGAGAGGAGCTTTGGAGTCTTAAGATTGCCTTTATATACCTTGGAGAGGGATTGATTGAAACTTTCTACTTCACTTTTGTGAAAAACGTCAACTTCAACCACTTCGCTAGACTCTTTCTGCACCAGAACTGGAGATAAACACACACCTTGTGTGAACATTGAAAGGACCCAGAGGATCACTTGCCTCAGTCCCTCTATATCCAGAAGTGTTCCAACTACAACATGTCTGTTATTATTGTGATGCTGAATAGTTTTATCCAGCTTGAATTATTTGTAAAACAATTTTAAAAAGGAAACTAAAATGGTGACTTTCAAGAGCCCACTCTATAATTCAGCCAAATATTTTCTTCAATTAAACATTGCTAGAAGGCACAGAAATAGACTCGTATCCCACTTCCAAAATAAAATGTAACAAAGAAACTAAACTAATGATTTTTAAAAACACATACTTCTAATGATGATTTGAATGCCACAAACCCATAATTACACCATTTTTCCAATTAAACAGAACATGGATTTGCAGACAAATATCACTTTAGATTTATTTTCAAAAGAGGACTTCTTAGATGCATTATGATAGGTTGCATGCAAATGATTTCACTGCAGCATCTGTTTGTCTTCCATAAACTAAACTCAAACTTGCATATTAAAACAAGTCCATTTCTAGACTTGACAGAAATACATTACAGAAATTATTCAAGAATATTGGCTTTTTTCCCCCCTAAATTGATTTGTTGATTTAAAAAAATAATGTTAAAAACAATATATAAGAAATAACAGAGTTTTCTTGTGTTTAAAATGCTCTTATTAAAATATAACAGCCCAAACAAATTACTGCAATGACTACACACACATAAAAATCACTATAACTTCTGAAAACATACATCAAACTGTTTAATGAGTTTTTCAAGACATGTTATGAATCAACATTCTTACATTCTCCTAACTTTACTCAGAATTTGTGTGAAAAAATCTGATGTGTTACACTCACATGACTTTCTCTACTCTTGTACAAACTATTTATAACAAATGCTTATTCTCCATCTACTTCATGTTAATCGAGATAAACATTTGCAGAGTCTATCTTATTGCTAATTTTCTTGTAGATGTAAGGGGAATATATATTTACAAGGGCAATTTGGAAATACAGTAGCCTTTAAGCACATACATAACTCTTAATAGCTGGTTGCTAGGTGCAGCACCATTCCCTTTCCCACAGATTAATACTCTTTGCATATCCAAGACAAAAAAATGAATACGAATTCCCATTTGAGAAAATAAGTATTGGAAAATTTAAGGGAATAAGAAGCAATATCTGGAAAATGGTTCACTCAACAAAAAAATGTATAAAACATAAATTGTGTATTTTAACGCGTTCTACATTTTTTGTGTAGTAAAATTTTGTCTATCTCTTATGGTTTACCAGTTATGCAAAAGTCGTTCACAGTGAAGAATACTTTTGGAGACATTCCCAGGAAATTCAAGATATACATTTTATTTGTCATAAAAATATCTTAAACATATGATATTTTAATCAAAATCATTAGAGCCATTTTTGAGAAAATTAAAATTTTCGAAAAATCTTCCATGTAAAGGGTAATCTGGGATGGGGGGATTTTGTTGGAAACCTTCGTGTCACATCCTTGGAAGATACTGAACCTAAATGCCAAGTTTGGTGTTTATCCGACTGTTCATTTCTGAGTTATGCTGTTCACAGACAGACAGACACACACACGGACATGTTTCCAAAAATGTTTTTTTTAGATTCAGGGGGTCTCAAAACATGTATTTCCGGTGAAATCTCGGTATCGAATTTTTGGGTGGAATACAATACCTCCCCTACTTACTCTACGTAGTAGAGTAAGTAAAAATGAATGGAAGATGCAAAATTAAGTGAGGAGTAGCAAAACCTGCAACATTCAATGTTCTTAAATTATTTAGAATTCAGAACACTGTGCTTCCAGTTAAATCATATGCTGTAAATCTCACTTATTTTCAATTTTAATACTTTTAAAATCCTTATTTCAGAAAAATGCGGCAAATACTCAAATATTTGCTGTTAACTAAACACAACAAACTGTTTCCCCATGTTTAGATGGTGTAAGTCAGTCTGACATGTGTGATGCTTTTATATGGAACAAAATAATTTATTTCTTTTAAATTTAATAAAAATAAATTTAATTGCCTTTTTTAAAATTCTATTACCACTGTATAATCATGTCCAAAATTGCAGCTATTTTACTCTAAATATAGTGACAATGAACAAACATAAACCTCATTTTTCCTATAAGAGAAATCTAAATATTTATTTATTTGCCAACAATGACATTTTAATATTCATGATAGTTTCATACAATTTTAACACACAAATCTAAGAGTTAGTTAAGTGCATTCACAATTTTTTTAAATTTTTTTTTACTTTCTCTACTACATATATAAGTAGGGGAAGTATTGTATTCCACCCAAAAATTCGATACTGAGATTTCACCGGAAATACATGTTTTGAGACCCCCTGAATCCAAAAAAAGCATTTTTGGAAACATGTCCGTGTGTGTGTCTGTGTGTCTGTCTGTGAACAGCATAACTCAGAAACAAAGTCGGATAAACACCAAACTTGGTATTTAGGTTCAGTATCTTCCAAGGATGTGACACGAAGGTTTTCAAGAATATCCCCCCACCCCAGATTACCCTTTACATGGAAGATTTTTCGAAAATTTTAATTTTCTCAAAAATGGCTCTAACAATTTTGATTAAAATATCATATGTTTAAGATATTTTTATGACAAAATGTATATCTTGAATTTCCTGGGAATGTCTCCAAAAGTATTCTTCACTGTGAATGACTTTTGCATAACTGGTAAACCATAAAAGATAGACAAAATTTTACTACACAAAAAATGTAGATCGCGTTAAAATACACAATTTATGTCATATACATTTTTTTTGTTGAGTGAACCATTTTCAAGATATTGCTTGTTATTCCCTTAAATTTTTCAATGCTTATTTTCTCAAATGGGAATTCGTTATTCATTTTTTTGTCTTGGATATGCAAAGAGTATTAATCTGTGGGAAAGGGAATGGTG
Organism: Deroplatys truncata; assembly: GCA_030765065.1. Taxonomy (NCBI): domain Eukaryota; kingdom Metazoa; phylum Arthropoda; class Insecta; order Mantodea; family Mantidae; genus Deroplatys; species Deroplatys truncata. Next base: position 208,444,883 of record CM060978.1, on the reverse strand, counting down.
CTGCACCTAGCAATCAGCTATTAAAGGCTTAAAGGCTACTGTATTTCCAAATTGCCCTTGTAAATATATATTACCTTTACATCTACAAGAAAATTAGCAATAAGATAGAGTCTGCAAATGTTTATCTCGATTAACATGAAGTAGATGGAGAATAAGCGTTTGTAAAAATAGTTCGTAGAAGAGTAGAGAAAGTCATGTGAGTGTAACACATCAGATTTTTTTGGCATGGAGTGTTCTTCCCTCTAAGCAAAATCATTTACTAAGGGTTTTTGATAGTACTATGCATAATTATAACTTCATCACCTCATCAAATAATCTCTGTGCTTAGGAAATGTATGCTACCACGGATTCTACCACTCTAATTCCTGCAGTGGCTTCAATAAGTAAGGTAGTTTCCAGAAATATTCATTCCAATGCTCTGCTTTTCTACTGTCATTGAAATTATCTTTCTGCTAGTTTTCTTCACACTGTTAGCTCAAAACAGCAACCATAGTTCAAAACAGGATTTGGACATCTATGAATGACATGCTTCTTGCAGATTATGTATTCACACTGCCAGTGTTATCAGTATTAGATTTATTCGTTCTGGTAATCTGTAATTTTACTCTGATTTGTAATACTTATTGTGGATATAGAAAGAGAAAGCATAATTCTCTCCTTCAAAATTGGGACAAATACACAAATAGACTGGATGATAGAAAAAAAAAAAGAACAGTGCTTGGTCATACTACGAAACTTTATTTAATTATTACTTACAACATAATTTGTATGAAAATATATACACACATTGTCAAGTATAATTTAATATTACATTTCAGCACTGAGGACTTTTCTTTATATAAAAATTTGAAAGAAAGCATTGCATTGTTACTGTTATACTTCATTTCCATAATAGACTATTTTTAAACTGACCTTTTGGAAATTTATACAACACTTCAACTTTTTAAGTCATATTACTCTCTGAAATTCTGGTCAGAGAACACCTGTAACACTCCATTTTCAAATACACTTATAATTATTATAAAAATGAACAAATATGGAATTAAAGAGAAAGTACTTCACTAAACCTTCTTGATGTGGAATGATTTAGAATCATTTGTTTGGCAATGCAAGAAATATCTACAATAAGTAGTAGAAAAGCAGCCACTCTATGGTGGAGTTTCAATAGATATGTACATGATTTGTATAAAAAATAAAATAAATTCAGAATTTTTACTTAATGCCCAAGAAAGCCTTTCTGTTGCAGACATATGGGATATCTGTTTTCAAGTATGTTTGGCAAACCTGTGTATTATTCCAACTAGGCCTAGTAAAAATACCAGTTCAACAACAGTTAGTTCCTGGATGAACTTTTATTCAAGGTTTTCCCTTATTCCTTTGTATGAATATCAGTAGTAGTTCAAGTCTCTGGCAATTTGCATCATTCAATTAATTTCATTCATTCACCGTTCTGATATAACTGTTCAATTAAGGGTCATTAAATCCACAAAAGTGTATCTATCAAAACTTTCCAAATTTAAGGGCTGAAAGCATAGTAAAACATGCTCAACTGCTAGTTATGCATTGAAATTAAACATTCAGAAAATGTAAAATTAAATCCCATTTCCATCATCATTAATACTAAAATATGAACACAACACAATTTGACAGAAAAATGCATCCTGACCCAAGCTCAATTCTGTTGCAAAACCAAATTCATGTGTTAGTCATAATGGCATTTGCAATGAACAAAGTTGAGCTTTCACTGGTGTTTCAATCAGTAGCGTTTCCTCAACATTTTAGTTTCCCTGATTTTACATCATATCATTTCCAAGTATGTTTGATTAGCAATTACAGACAAACTCATGTGCACACAAGCATTCTTATTCTGTCTCTTTCTTGTGCTCTTGAGCCAGTGGTGAAATGACTGCCCTATAAATGTGAAGATGTCTCTGTCTTGAATTTGCTCAGCTTAAGTGACAGAATCGTAACCTAGGTAAATGTTTTTAACATGATGGAAGTGCAAGTGCAATTTGCTGTCAAGCAAAGCCCTCCTTAGGAGTCATCCCATTCCACACTGAGGTTGGCACTAAAGATCATGCTTTGAAAAACAATAATCCCCTTACCATGTGTCACTACCCCAAACGTGCCATTGAAAACTAGTAAAAATATTTTTATACAAATTCTTACTCTAGTCATTTCTATATGTACAATCACAAGTAAAGAAGTTTCAACAATGCAAAGAAAAAACAAATAAAACATTAGAACTTTGGAAAAACACCAGGAATTGAAATTTTTAGATAAAACTTTATTAAACATTTTGTCATCACCAACCACTTACCCCCTGAAGAGGGGAAAAAGAACTTTGAATTTCAAATCTCAGAAACTTTATATTACTTAAGATCACTTGTCTCTTTGCAAAAATTGACCAAAATTTTGACAACCACATGCAGAAACAGAAAAAAAAAGAGGAAGAAGAAAGTTTAATATTAGCCTTGTAAATCAATCTAGCATTGTGGAATTAATAAGAGTAATCAAGTCCTATTACTCAGTATATAAATTTATTGAACTATGTTCTGCAAGTAAGTGCTTTAAGTAAGTTTTCTTAATATTTTCAAGTACAATTTCATGTTATATTGACTAACCATATGATGGTAAGTAAAGCTGGTGATAAGTATGTGAAATACTATATTGCTTCATATCATACTTCTGATCTGTATGTGTGGAAAAAGCAGGCCAATACAGCAAAAGTGGATTTGCTTGGAGCAAAAGCATTCTTGCCTGTATAAAAAGTATTCTGCTATTTCTCCTCATTCCAAAAACAAAAGGATTTCTATTTGTATCATTTCAATCTTTGCTACAGCTGGATAAAACAAAGAAATTACAGTGCTTTTGTTGTACTATTTGGAGCAATCTTTTATGGATGCAGAAAGGAAGCATCTTTGGATACATTGCTTACTGAGAAGAGGAAAAAATAGTCCCAGAGTTATTTCCATAATACTTCTATATATATATATATATATATATATATATATATATATATATATATCCAAATGTCTATTAAAGCATATCCCTGTCTAACAAATACATTAAACTTCCTTTGTAAATTTCCATGGATTCAAACTGAAATTAATGATAATGACATTTGTATTCTACAAATAAATTATAAATGAGCATTTGAGTGCACCACAGATACACATCCATAACATATGCTTTGCCTATATGGAAGTCTAAGTATTGTACAAAAAGCAAAATGCTTTACATTATATTCTTGAAAGTTTTTTCCTTTTGCACTATAGGTGTGTGCCAGTCAACATACATTGCAAAAACAACATTTGAGCAAGTTCAGTAACGTTTCACCAATAGGCAGTTGTGCTACATTTTTTACGACTTTCCTGAAAAACCTACTCAATCTTACTCCTGAGATATGTATTCTGATGCGGGTGGTGGTGTTGTAGATGTTCAGTATCACGGAACACTGTTCTAATGGGATCCAGAGAACAAAAACAAAGAAAACAAATACATTTACAATATGAAGAAAAATATGTAAAGATTTTGTATTGTGCAATCTTGAATGTCAGGTACCCAATGCAATTTTAGGATTTTCCTACCTATGAGGAAATGAAATTTTCCTCATAGGTAGGTATATTCTTTCGCTTTCAGCTGCTACAGAATTTCAAGTTGAACATTCCTCACTATTATATTGCTCTCAAAAATTACGCTTTATCTAATTATACACTGCTTTTATGAAATCAGCTTTACAAAATGTGCACAGAAATGTTTCTTAATTTGCTGAGTCTTTGATTACATCGTTTACATTATGTATTGGAAACACCCATACACTGTCATATGAAATGTACATTCTATATCATACATTAACTAAAAAATATTTGTTGAATTTTCATTTGAAACTATTATTACTATTAGTAATTAAACTATTATTAGTAGGTACCAACAACGTTATGCCAATGGTTTTGTTAAGACCTGTTTAATGTTTTGATTGATTATTCAAATCCATATTGGAAATAAAAGTATAGTTAAAAGCAGTTAATTGAAAGTGTATATTCTTTCTGCAATTAGTTTTGTCTGTAATATTAAATTGTTATCCTAATAATTACTGTAGTTATGAAATAAAGACGAATAAAAATATTTTATAACTAAAAGTCACCAACGCAATTATAGCGTTTAAATATTAGCCTTGTGATAAAAGCCATGATTTACCTTTTTAAAAGTGCATACTGTAGCCTAAGAGTTTAACGGTGGGTCATTCGCCGGTAAGCAAATTGCTACATAACCTTATGTCGTTTAATTGCTATTGCTTTTTTCGTGCATTTAAAATGGTGACAGTAAATATTCACAATAATATTGCTATCGATGAATAACTTATACAAAAGGCTGCTTCTACTTTTATGCATTTAACACCAAATAATTCATTCACTCAACATTTCTGCTGTGTAATACTTATTATTTCTGAAATGTTTAGGTACTTACCTAACGATCTTGTCCCTTCCAGCGGTCTGGTTGTTCAGCTTGATAATTACTTCCATAATTCGAACAGAATGAAAACTAAACAAAAGAATAAAAACTGTGGGTATTAAAATATCCAGGGTTGAAGAAATGAAGACCTCCAATACAACAAGAAATTATATTTCGCCAGCTTAAATAGCCAGCGACTCGCTAGTCTACATTGCAAGGTTAACGTCTTCCTTCTACAAGGTTGCTATGCGCTTGCGTTCTCTATCCCTCCAGCGCTGACAATTAAATGTAAACATCGATACTTCACAGGTTACGAAATCGCACTTTGACCAACAATGACTCAACTCTTTTCTCACCATTTTAGTGTACACTCAGTTAATAATTTAAAATAGCACACACAATATACCTTGAGAGCATATAATTAGATAAAATAAAGGCAAAACAACTGACAAGCTTTTACCGCATCCAATTCTGCGGAAAACCTAATGTTTTGAAATTCATATTCTTGGGTTGCTAATAAATACCAGCTTCGTAATGATGCCGAGTTGCAAACAGCACAGAACTGCTTCGTTTTAGGTGGTGAGGCTGGAAATCAAAATGTACATACTGAGGCTTTCACAGCCGGCGTCACGACTAATAATTGAATTACTACTACCCGGGCTTGTTCCTAGAGTGTATCATAGATACCGACGTTTCGCCAAGTACAGCGCTTGGCGTCTTCGGGGCACCTTCACCTTAGCACGTAAAAGAACCTCAAGCCTGCTAAAGAGGCCTCTAAGCAAAATTATCGAATGGGAATGGGACGCTAAGGGCCACAGCAGTTAAAGAGCGCCCATAAATAAAATTTAAAAAAAAACTATAACAGCTCATTAACTAACATCTATTCACATTAGATTAACTGATTTTCTTTTTAAGTTTAGCGTACTTTCACCGGTTAGTTAATATCGGACGATGAATGAAATGGTCAAAATGATATTTAAAATTAGCCCGGGGTCCGGAGATTAACGTTACCCAACATTCGTCATTTCAGAACAAGGTAAAAAACCCTATCCTAGTAACTCGCCCTGACCGAGATTAGAACTCCGAACCTCCTGAGTGTGTGGCAGACATGCTAGCCCTACACCACAGAGGAGACTCCGGACTATCATTATTTGTGATTACAATTAACTTATTACTTTTTATAAATCTTACATTCATGGCAGAGCCAAGATTTACTTTTGGGAGGGAACACATGAGTGTTAGTGTCACTTCGTTAGTTTATCCATAAGCTTGAAAGGACTCACAAACTGCTGCATATACAGAGTCAACATTTTATATATTGAGTTCGATACCTTTCAAATTTCGTTACAATCAGTACAAATTAAGGTTAATTCATAAAGTGATACTACTAAAAATGTAAGATTCTAATTTGGGCTGCTTATATATATATATAATATATATATAATTGAAATTTTATATAGGTACCTATGTAAGAACCTTAAGCGCTCAATTTTGTTTAAATCAGTACCAAATCAAAGGTACTTTATATAAAAATTTTCCTAAAAATTCAGAGTTTTACACAGAATGTTACATCTAAACAAGGTGAAATCAGTGAACTTTTGAAATTTCTCCATTCATTTAAATTTTAGTTGAAACTGGTACAAAGTTAGGGTAGTTTATATGTAGAACCCCTAAAGCATGCAGTTTTAGGATTGTTCTAAAAAAATATAATAACAAATAGCACAATGATGCTGCATTATTTCAGCCATAACATGAACACAGCTTGAATTAAACCTTAAGTATACCATTTTATGATATCGATTAAAACTTGGTGTAGCTTATTGTACATACACATCAATGGCGATTTTTGTAGCGAAAACAGTGAAGAGGCGCTTCACCTTCTTTGCGCTTAAAAATTAAAGAATAATGCAGTCAATATTTATTTGAAAATTCTCAGCCTAGTTGTTTCCACAGCTGAGCTGCTACAGAGTTTTTCCTCTCAGTCCGCACTGCTTCACAAGATTGTACATACTCAGCTAGGGTGAACGGCAAGAAGTCACAGGCTATAGTCTTCATCAAACGGCACCAGAAAGCCCTCTATCCAATCACCATCTCTAGAACATGAGTCCCGTGGTCCACGTCTGCGAAATACATGGGACTTCAGCTGGACATTAAACTGACCTGGAGAATACATCTAGAAAACAGCGAACAGAGCGAACAAAAAGCTGGCGATTCTGTATCCATTACGGACGCCACTCTGCGATGTCTCTCAGGAACAAATACTCCGGCCGATGCTAACCCACGGCTGTCAAGTCTGGGACGCCGCGGCAAAATCCAACTTAGTCTCCTCGAAGCCTTCTTGTCGCGATAACTAGGAATAGCTACCAACTCTCCGTGGTATATCCCAAATCAAAACATACACACTCACACATTACATCGTAAACGATCTCCCGATCCTTCTACAGTAAGCTCGCTAACAACTTAAAAGAACTAACACGAGGGATCGAAGAGTACGATCTCAATCCAGGGAAAAATGAACAAATGTTCCAGACTTGTTATAGGCTAATAGAATAAAAAGAATCCCGAGCGATATACAAACACACAATCATCACCCTGACTCAAGTCACCAGATGAGTCAATAAGAAAAACACAAACCTACCAAGCCCAACACCAAACCCCAGCCAACTCTACCCCAACGCCCCCTTAAACAAAGAAATCTTCCAAAGCCAGTTGAGGGCCGAGCCCTGAAATGGCAACACCCGAGTGGGAGGCCTGCAATTACAGACAGCTCTACCCCCCCCCCCTCAGTATACTCGCTGCTGCTGATAGGTTGGTAAACGACACTCGACGGAGAGGAAGTGTATGCTATACCCCTCTCTAACCACTTGCTTACTAGTGAATGTGAAGAGCTGTGGTGAAGAGACACTGCCTGCCCGATCCTGTCTCTGCCTCTAGTTTGCATGGTTGCTGTGACAACGTGATGTCAAACATTTTACTGCTTGCAGTTTTAAACCTGTAAATGCTGGGGTGGTCTCAGCAGATAAGAATTCTTTCACGTCCTTCCCAACTGTGAATCATGCTTGCTCACGGGCTAGGAGCCAAGGGAAGGGATATACGAACATCACACTCAAGAACCAGGCTTTCGTTCTTATTGCAATGACTTGTATTATCGTCCGTGTTTGCGAAATGAATCCAATTGATGACATAGTTTGTAATATACTTGAGACACCGTTCTCCAGGTGGAAAAAGACGAGAATAAGAAAGACATGTTAACAGTTGGAAGACCTACCACGCCATTATATCTGTGCGTAAAAAAAAGAAGAAAAGAACGGTAAACGCTATGATGCTAATTTTAAAACATCTTGGTTTTTCCAATATCCGTGGTTGTGCAGCAGCTCCAATTTAGAGAGACTATTTTGTTGGCCTTGTTTACTTTTGATAATAATCATAATCTCTGGAATAAGGAAGGACTTTCGGATTTTAAGAACATTACGCGAGCTCTAAATAAGCACAAAGACTCCGCTCAACACCTGAAATGCAAACTACAATTGAACACTAGTTTAAAGAATAGAAACAACATTTCCACGCCCTACAGGAAAATGCAAGGCTATTTATGGTTAAATTCAATGAAAATGTTCGAATGAATGGACTATTTTTCCAGACGGTTATAAATGCTGTTCTATATTTAGGTAAGCAAGGACTTGGATTTACGGGACACGATGAAAGTGTAAGATCAATAAATCGTGGGAATTTCAAGGAACTGCTTGCTTTATTAATATAGAGGATTCATTGGAAAATCAAGATCACTACTTGAAAATTAATAGTGTATTCAGTGGGGACTCCAAGACAATGGAAAATGAAGTCATAAACTGCATATCTGAATAGGTGCATGCAAGATCATGTAAAAAATGGAATCCATAACAGTACTTTTTTCTATTGCAGTGTTGATGATAGCACAGATATAAGTCAAACACCACGATGTTCTGTCATAATAAGATGTGAATTTTGAAGGAAATGTTTTGAGTGTTTTCTAAAGTTCAATGATGTTAGTGCTGATAGAACATCTGAGGCTTTGTTTAATCCTCTAGATTGGATTTTGTCTAAGCTTTCATACAAAAACAAATTAATGGCTCAATGTGATAATGGAACAAGTGTAATGGTAGGTCATTTAAATGGCCTTCAGCAGAAAATTAAAACAAAGCTCCTAAATCTGTTTTGTGCATCGTTTAGCTCATCAACTAGACTTGGTACTTCAACAAAGTTTAGATTGTATTTATAAATGTTGCACATTTGTTGCAAGAATCAACGGAATTCATTCAGTTATCCACCATTCATAAGAAACAACACGGTACTAGATTCATTTTCGGCTAGGCATATTCCAACTTTAGCAGAAACTCGGTTGTGTTCTAACTCAGAACTACTCATTGTAATTGAAACCACTAGCTTCATAACAACACAAGTCCAGTTGAGTAAGGTTTGAGATAATTAAATAAAACTTTTAAAATTGACCGCTCAGAATCCTAATCCTTTTCCTACAGGATCTCTGCGTTATTTTGAATGAAACGTTTTCGGCAAGACTTTTTAATTATGCGTATATTGTGTGAAATAAATTAAATAAGATGAAGGAACTGTATTGTTATGAAACTGATTTATATATTCTTAGGATCCAACAACAGAAGTAATGAACTTTCGGGATACCGGCTAAAAGAAATAAGAAAATAATATGAAAACGTTGGAGGCCATAATATAATATTTTTCAGTAATATTTTAATTATCCAATTAAAAAAACGTATATTAAACATACCTACCTTAATTTAAACAATACATGGAAACATGGATTCAGTATCTGGTCTATCTGGTTTAAACCTTAAACCGCTTCTTATTCCGAGTCCCAAACCTCCCTTCTTGATTCTTCAACATAAGCATTGTGAGTAGTAATACTTAGGGATTAAGAGGTTGAATTAACGATAATCCTGTCACCAGGGAAATTAAGCGTTTCTGCCGCGGATTAAGAAAAAGACGGGAAACTTGAAATTTGCAAGTGGCGACCCTGCGAAATCGCTGGCGACGCCGCATTAAGAAAAATGCGCGAAATTTGAAATTGGTGCCCCTACAATGGTGTTAGTGTTGCTGGATAAAGAAAAAAAAGAGGGTAAATAGATAATACACCGCCGAAGGCCTGCAATGGCGTTATTATCATCTTAAACTTAGAATGAATACTTGCTATATCTTTATGTAAAAACTGTGTACATATATCATATATAAGAAAAGTTACATATGAATTGAAACAAAAGCAATACATACCTGAATTATAAAATGTATATAAAAGCACACAAACACTGTTGGATAAAACGTTAATTAATGCCATTGAGAGAATTAAATGTCCCAAATATTATGTTGAAGAAAGTTGTAGCACAGCGACGATCATCACCATCACTGCGATCAATGCGTGGAGGAAACTCCTTTCTGGAAACACAGGTGAGGTGCAGATATCGAAAATTAGGGTCGGCATCGGCATCGATACGGGACGTGCACAGGTGCTATGACATTATGATGTCGCCAACAGGAATGGATCCATAAGAGGTGATGATGTTTAAGGAGGGTACTTTGTTGATCCCCAAATAGTCGGTGCATCGTGTATGAGCATCGGAAGCGAGTTTTTGGTGGTAATGAATCTGACGTTGACGATGTGGGTATCGCTGGAGGATACCTTGATGGCGACAATTTTTTTGATCTCCAAAGGCGGAGATTTCTTGGGAGATAATACGGCAGTTGCTGACGTATTTTCCGGAAGTGTCAGGTACGTCGAAGAGAAGTCTGGTTGTGATGTTGAGATGTATGTCAATAGGGTCTGACTTGCAAGGCATAGTGATTAGTGGAGGAATAAGGCTACTCGAAGTCCCAGTACTGATTAGGACGGGTAGATTCACGAGAAGAGGAGAATTTTACGATTCGCCATCTGTATCCGTTCTTGAGAAATTCGTCCCCATGCACAGTGGGAAGGAGTTCATGTCGTTCAAATCTCTATTGAGACATGGCGTCAAAATTCGTTGGTAGAAATAGAAATGGTTGTTGATATAGACAAGGATCTTGCATCCATACTTGGCGGAGATGGCACGAACACCTTGTATTTTGTACGGGCGTCACCTTAGCACCTCCTCATGGACACGAAAGGCAGAATTTCAGCCATCCGGTTGAGATCACGAACTATGTTGCTGGACGTCATGCTGGAAAGCTGTTGGGAGCAGAGAGTTTGTTGGAGGAGGTCAGGAGCGGAAATGTACCATCCACAGAAAGCTTAACGTCCAGCGATAAGGAATGTGAGAACGGGAGCGATTACAGATCTCAAAGTTGCTGACCTTGACGGCAAAACTGGCAGTTTCTGAAGAGCGGGGCTGGGTCCTCTATGCACACTCTCTGCCACGGTTGGTTCCAATGTTGCTTGCAATGCCGATAAATAACCAAATGTTGTAGGTTTGGCGCTACATTACCCCAAACCAAGTCGATATCGCGATGGGGATACCTTGGGAAAATAATATGTATGGGAATGGCGCGAAGCTTCTTACTGTTGAGTCGGACGAGAGGTCGGTGACGTTCGAGAAACTGGATGATTGTCAGAATCACTGCCATTACGCCTCTGAGGGAAAGCGTCAATTTTTAGTTGAAGCCTCTGCAGGTCGGTGTAGACGCCTCCGCTGCAGTTATCGCAGCAGTAGGGTCTAATCCTGCAGCGGCACTGCCGGTGAAAGTCATGGAGCAATGAAGCGGCACTCAATGCCCGCATGTCGAGAGTTGAGCAGATGACGTAATGGTCTACCACCAGCAGTAGTTTTTATCATACCGGAATAGAGTGTTCTCTTCCACTAGAACGCTGTTTTCATCCCCGCTGAACATCCAATCACGGTGGATATGATCAGGCATGATATACGCCGAGATGTTGTCAAGTTCACCGCAAGGCACCTAACGAAGCACATGCGTCCAACATACATTTATTGTTTGTAGCATGTTTGCTCGGTGATGTATTGCTGCTCGTAGAAAACGATGAACAATCCCCTTTTAGAACAAATTGAAATACCTATTCGACATCATTACTATCCTGGGCCGTGTCTATGCACTCGTTAGCGCTTTCATGGCGCCATTCGTCTGGCTTAAACTGAATATCTTGCAGATGGATATTGGATAAGACATAGTGGATGTAGCTCTCGCAGCTGTGACACTTTACGGAAACAGTTTTCCCTTTAAAGGAGGTATCGATGAACCTTAGAACATAGGGTGCATTTTTTTAGGATGGCCTTCCACTTAGTAATTCTTGAAAACCCTGGATCCATCGCTGTACACGAATACGTAATTTCTATAACCCATGGTTGATAACGCGATGGTTGTTGGGATGTAACTGAGAGGAAAGTAGAGGAAAGGTGAAAAGAAATAGTTGACTTGGACTGAAGACGTAGGATGTTTTGAAGCAAATTATTTTTAGATAACACACCACTTCTAGGAACGTTTTAAAGTTGGCAGAGCGGATGTACTTTGTGAATAGGGTGAAGTTCATGCAGTCAAATGTGGTATTGGAAGAAAAATTGTGGAAAGCCGTGATTTGATTTTGCACGTCTACTTCCTCTTCTTCTTGTGAAGCAAGATGTCGGTAACGAGCTTCTGTAGGTTGTCCAACACCTTCCATTCCTCGTGGGTGAGCGAAAGGAGCACCCCTGGACGTATTTTAAGACGACCACCAGCTTGCCGAACACGGTCTTGAACAGAATGTAGATGTGGCCTGTGAACTGGACTTCTTGCAGATGACTTTCGGCATTGTGTAGTTGTTAAGGACGGTTATGGCATCGACGAGACTCTGCCACTTATAAGCATCTAGAACCACTGCGCCGCCGTTTCCACACTTTGCAATGGAAATCCGAAGCTGATAGAGTTCCAATGGGGAAGGCCGACGCTAATGAATTTGGTTTGAGCGTCTTTGAGAAGTATATGTCGGAAAATAGACCAACGACAGCCCTCGGCTATCCTTCGCCTTCGACGGCCCCCTGCTTCCCGCTCTTGCAAGAGATAAAAGACGAAGAATGTTAGAGGGGTACAACGGGAGAGATAGAGGTACAAGGGAAGAATACTGTATTGACCTACCTAGGCGAAGTGCTGTCTACCTCACGATTAATGGCTCACTACGCAGGTCACATAGGAGGCGAGACGAGTTATGAAGAGAGAGAGAAGACGAAATCATTGTTACCCGAAGGTAGGCAGGACTAGCGTGGCTGAGAGCACGATGCGAGACATACATTGTGGTAGGTTTTAAGACTGACGTCATCGTTGTGAGCTAAATATTCTCGCGGAATTTGGAACAAAATTGCTTTCCCTAATATTGAGGAGCGGCGTGAAAGGTAATCAATCACGAAAAACCCGCAGGACCTATCTTCGTCGCCCTGCAGTCTAAAGGAACTGTGAGACCAACGGGTACCGCAGACTTTATTCAACCAATTTAGAATGTGGGGTACAAACGGACTGATCGCTTTTGTTCACAGAGAGGCAGTCGCAATGTTTGTCTCCGGTTTTGTGCTGGGGTCGGTAATGACGGCCACGGCTAAAGGAAACGATAGACGAGATGCAGAATCGGGCAAATAATCGCATGCGTAAACTCTCCGAAAGCAACAGCACGTAGAGGGGCACCCGGATAGAAACGTTCGAGATGGAACGTGTTCATGACACCAGGATGGATCGGTTGGCGTCTATTTCGATGGTGCGATGTATTTCCGCCAGGACTAGAAGCATTTGGGTTCTGACAGCGGTTTGGAAAAGCCTATGTTTATAGACACCGTACCGTGGCGCAACCCTGAGATGTAGGTGGTGCTGGCGCTCACATCGGCAGTGAGATCGAACACCATGATGGTGTAGCTTGCGAGTGTTGCTCCCTGGAAATGGAGTGTTCCTCGTTCTTAAAGTGAATCTGAATCTGTCTGGAAGGATGTAAAAATATCGCACGCAATGGCGATTGTCGAAATCGGACTGAAGCTGCTGCGTTAACGTACATCTGAAACGAATGCATGCCAAATTTCTGAATGGGTCTAGGGGTTGGAGGCGTAATTGACGGTGTAGGCCTTTTCGGTAACATGGTAACGACCACCCTCCTAGGAACCTAAACAATGAAAACGTCATTGAACGACATTCCGCTGGATCCTTTAGGAATGGTGAGGGAGTGAAAGCTGACATCCTTGAAATATCACTTTGCGTTTATCTTTATAAGCAAGATGAGCAAGTTTTATGGTGGGCGACGGACTGAACGCTATTAAATGCAGTGTGGGGATTCAATGTCTACGAAACCTTTGAAATCCTTGACCGTCAAGAAGATATGAAACTACGAAGAGGGTGGCGTTATCTTTACGGTGACACGCTGTTTACGACTAGGTTATCCTGCACAAAGAGCGCGCTAGCAAGGCACCCCCTATGCTGCACCACCTTGCTATTTTTGGTGTATCCGTAGCGATACAGGAACCCCGCATTGGCCTCTCACGCATCCACAATACCCGATATGTCCTTTTTCCAGAGGCACGACGAAATGTGGTGTTCACGGCATCGTCATTTAGAAGCATTTCGAGGAACGTTCTGTACAGGTATCCTGGTTGCGACATAGAAACGATGACATTGTTGAGAGAGACCTCCACCTACTGAACCAAAGAATTTAGGGAGCTGTTAACCAGGGTGGTATTCACCTCGCGCTTCAGAGCGTTCCACCTGGCATCTAGGATGCTAAGCTTGCGTTCGAGCACGATGTATGTTAGGTCGAGGTAATCGTCTGCATTGCCGGAATAATGAAAGGTCTTCATCAGCGTGTTTTGTAGATATAGGGAAATGAAGCAAAATTCTTCCGTTCATCTGGGCGGGGAGGTCTTTAAAGAGGTCTAGTTCGGAACTGATGTGTTCCGCTGTCTCGGTCATTACGAAAATACGTCTTGAACCTTGCGCCTCCTGCGAACGGATCTAGACTGCTTCTTAATCGTGGCCGTTGGCGTTTTATTCGATCACGTCACAATCCGGATCTGAGCATGGAATCGAACTTCTCGTGCGCCTTTCTCTTAAGATTAGGTCCTAACTCTTTGAGCATCGATTTTAACGATACCTACTCGTCCTTTGGTGTGCAATATTTTTTCGATCTGGAATGTCTGAGGAAGCGCCACTTTTTGCAGCTCCTCGCTATAAAATGAGCCTTCCACGAGATCTCCGGCGAGATCCTTTAACTTATAGACCGTGGAATCGCCGTGCACAACGGCGAAGATTTCGAATATCTCGTCAGTCCAGGTCTGTTCGCACTCCTTGTCGAAATTTATCTTCTGTTTGATATGCGTACCTGCTTGCTCACCTTTAGGGAGAAAGGCCTTTTTTTCTTGGCCGCCCTCCTGTTGGCATAATGGTGTCATACACTTGCAAAATATTGGACTCGTGCAGATCCTTTAGAACATCGCGAAAGGTTTTCTTAGTGGAATCAGTTCCCTTGTCCGTTTGGAAGTTCCTGGGAACCGGTTGGAGAATATCTGCGTGAACGCCGAAACAAGTTCCGACCATTTCGCGGAACGGTCCAAGGAAGCTTGGATAAGACGTCGATAACGGTCAAATATACCCATATGGCTTTTATGCTCCTTAATGCTGGGTAACACGTTTAGGTGAGACTCCCAAAAATCGGCAAAGTTGGTCACGTGGTAAAATCTCGTGGGATAGCTCTTTCTCACCGGTTTGTGATAGGTGTAACTGTACTGTGATTCCAGGAAAGATAGGATCATTGGCATAAAAAGATCCGTGGCGTTTTTAAGTTTAGCCGCAGTGACAAAACGTGCATAATGTTCGCGGACGTAATAGAATCGCTTTAGTGCCGCCCATTTTATTCATGGTTTATTCCTTAAACAGGGGCTCCCAAGTCTAAATTCGTATTGATAGATAGTTTTGTTAGTCGACGCAAAGTGAATTACCGACTCTTCCTTATGCCTTTTTTAGCGTCTTACCAGCCGTTAAGCGCTTCATTTTATGCTTGCGAAGAGCCATTTCTGGTCTTGGTTCCCGTTTTATTTTCTTAATCAACGGAGCCGTTTGTGCCATTTCAGGCTCCTTCACATCGGGCTCTGGTTCAGGTTTCTCCGGAATCTCCTCATAGGCGACATCGTCGTCGTCATCTTCCGTTACCATAAAGAATTCCTCACTGGTGCCATTAACCCTAGGTGTTTACTTAATTTATGTTTCATTAGGCGACACTTTTCTGGAGGGGTCATCTTGGCCCGCTTCACTATATTATAATTTCCTTTACCAAAATGGAAAGACCCTTGCCTCAAATGTAGGTATCCACAGCTTTGGACTGAGGGGCGACGAGGACTTGTCGGTCGTACGTCATTTTACAAACTTTGTGACAAGAGCACTGCCGATGGAAGCAAGAACGAATAACAGAAACGCCGAGGGAAATCCATCTCGTTGCAATAGAATGTACTGCTTTTTCTTTAGCGCAAACTTCTTGACGACTAAATTCCTCCAACCCCGCAAAATCGGTGCGATTTAGGCAACTCGGAGGCATTGTCACAATACCGTTGGCCACGTTAAGCATGCATTCGGAAATGGGTTTTATAGTGTCCGGACTGGCATTCTGTAACCAGTGATTTTCCAATACGGGTTTCGAATTGGCCAGCCCCGACAGATTGACGTGTTGTCTCACAATAAGCGGACTGTTCAATTTAGCGTTCGGCCTCCTTTTCCTCACCACGATACATTCAGATTGAAACCACGACAATAAAACACCCAATATTTGTTTTAATGTTCCTAGTGCCGAGGGCATAGTCCGTTTTATTGGGGACGTTGGCAACAAAATACGAAAGGCGCTGTCCTGGAAAAACGCCAGTTCGATACCTGAATTCGTTTGGGGTATACTGCATACAATCGAGTAACAGGTGCCTGTGGGGATTTTCCGTAGCTTTTTCAAATGCCTCTAGTAGAAATTTCGAGTTTCTAGGTTCCAAATGGTGATACAGTCTCTCTATTCGCATCTTGTTTCTATTATTTTTAAACGCGACGATATAGTTTGCGCTTAACGATATTGTTCATAATTTCCTTACCTGCACAAGGACGTTTTGCAAAATGTAAGTCATACCGAAGAGCTTGTGATGTGAATCTCGTATGAGGAAATTAGACGTTCAAGCGATCCCCGTCAAACATTAAGTCGTATAAAATAACAAGATAGTTTTCCCTCATCCTTTCTAGATCTGCTATGCGTGGATGCGTCTCGAAGGTCAAAGGTAGATCATCTAGTTTAAGCGAATATTCCTAGCTTGGCACCACAGTACCTTCCGCAAAGAGTTTTCTAAAATGATACTGGCGCTTCAAATAAAGCTTTTTTTTTTACAAAGGTGGACTTTCCACATCTCGAGGGCCCTGCCACAAGCATTGTGCATGGGAGGGTAAACCTTTTTGGACATGCCGCGGCGGAGGAAGGCTTTGATATTTGGATGCTATTATAGTGGGAACATGAATGGATTCCCACGCCTCCTATCACCTTGCTTTAATCTATGGTCTCCTCTTCAAGCCTTAGGGCAAGGTGTCGTATGCGTCTGTCAATAATCACTTAATGACGATCATTCTAAAGGTTTTCGTCGCTGGTTCTGTGACCACGTTCTACATCGGCTTCCTAGAAATTGTCTCGCAACCTAAGGACTCTGGCACTATCCTAGAGAACCACATCTCGAATCACTCCGGTGTTCACCAGCCACAAATTGCCAGATTTCAGCGTAATGCTCTTAATTTCGCACACTGACGCGGTCTTGCCGGTTTCGAGACAGCGGAGCTCGCGGCAGTGGCACTTTGATCCGGTGGAGGCAGAGCGAGAAATTTACGCTCCCTTCCCATATTTCTCAAGCTCGTACGTCATGCCTCACAGAAAGCACCCTACAGTCGGCGTCCACTGTCCGAGCGCGACGGAAACAATAATGGATTCTATATCAAAATCACATATTCGCTCTCCAAGCTTCTTTAGGCACAAATATAGGACTGTCGTGCATGAGCCGTGGTGTACGCTGCTATGACGAAATTGGACGTGGGGTTCGGCTTCGGGTATTGCTCGCAATACCTCCAAACTACGTACATGTCATTCGTTACAGGCATGTATGTCTGTACCACTACGCCTGGATCGCTAAGTAACTCTATGAGTTGGTCTTACTGTTCTACCACTCTGCAGGTAGGAAGATTGTCCCTCTGACCGTATTTACCCTAGAACAAGTTCAGCATGAGGTTGGCCAACTCTCGCCTCCGGGTATCATGGCGATTATTCCCTTGGGTATACACATTCACACACCCCTGGGCAAACGTGGCACATTCCCTAAATGGATCAATGTTGCTCTCTTCCAAAACCTCCTTTCTAAACTTACACACCCCTTAGTTCAACAACGAGACGTCCACCTTACAGTAACATACAATTTCAGATTTCATGGCAAATACTAAATAGGAGCCTTTTGTTCGTCATGCTACTGCTCAAACGCAGTTCGTGCTCCCTGAGACATTCCCTCGGGGTAGTAATACTTTTGATCGGGAATCGAACCAACTTAATACTCGTTTTCCTTAGTAGTAAAAAGGTATGGAAAATATCCCTTGCTCTCAAGCTGCTGAAATGTTTTCGGAAACCTAGGCATTGGCAGAAGTTTTAAGGAGTTCAGAGACGTCACATGGTTATGCTTTATTCTAAATATTTTTGTGCCATGCATAATGAATTCGGGAGTCCAATGCAGAAACCCCACCATATGGTTTAATATAAATTGCCCGTCATAGGCCTTTAGGTTATGCGCAATGACGATCGCATTCCATCTTCATACCCAGTATTGGTGACGTGATCAAACAGCTGCTTTGTAGGTTGTAATTGGTAGAAGTATTGTTAATTGTGATGTTATATTATATCATTCCCATCACATTTGCGCTTGGTATAATCTGAGTAGCGCTTTCCGGAGACGTTTTTCTCCCATCTTCATCTCAAACCGAGTGGCTTCTCATTCACTCCCCTGACCCCCAAGAAATAATAGATGATTTTTCTGTCCTCTGTTGAGAAAAGTAGTAATCTAGTTGTCTTGAAGTTACTGTCATCTGTAGTGAAGGTTGGGAACTCATCGATCTTCTTTCATCTCTCTTGCAATTTGATTGGATAAGCTGCATCAAGTAGTCTGTAGGCGGTATTACAAAATTCAAAATATTCTTGTTGTTGAGATGGATTAAAATCTTTCCCCAAATTTCCAGTTATGAAGAAATCTGTATAGGTTTTAATAATTTTATCTCTCGTCCTATTTCATGGTTACAAATTTGCCTACAGACTACTTGATGCAGAAAAAAGAAGACAGATGAGTTCCCAACCTTCACCACAGATGGCAGTAACTTCAAGGCAACTAGAATACAACTTTTCCCAACAGAGGACAGAAAAATCATCTACTGAATTATTTCTTGGTGGTCAGGGGAGTGAATGAGAAGCCAGTCCAAGGGGGCCTCTTCCTGGTTCCTGCACATTCACTGCTTGCTCGAGCTGTCTCTGGTGACGTCATGCGGAAGATGGCTGATACCACTGTTCACATGTGCAAGCTCAGGTTTTACGATATAATTAAAGTCCCGTCATGCTATCTGGCATGGTATGGTCACACCAAGCCCATTTATTCGAAAATAAAACTCTCATTACCTAACATATGAAATAGAAAAGGAAAATAATGGGAAGGAAGAAGAAAGAAAGCTATGCTACATAATCCTACAGCTGTTGTCTTGTTAAATAGTTGCAACACATTAGAATTTTCTGCAAATAACCTGTGAAGTCCTCTTCATTGGATGACTTGTATAATTTGGTAAACCTTAAGAGATCAAAAACTTACTACACAAAAAGCGTAGAACTTGTTAAAGCACACAACTTATGCCAAATAAATATTGTTGTAGCATTAACCATTTCTGAGATATTGTGTGTCATTTGTCTGAATGTTCAAATACTTAAACTTTTTAAGTGGTAAGTCGCTATTCAGCTTTTATACCTCGTGGTCATGCAAAGGGGATGGAATTTCAAAGCCATTACATGGCGACATGCTTTATAAACATTTGACTATCGCTTTAGCCTACTGAATCCTCCTTATGCTTAAAACTAAATGTGTAGTAAAAGCAAAAACAGTACTGTTTTTTTATGAAAGTTCATTTCTATTAAGAAGAAGTAGATAGAAGAACGTAGCAAATCAAATTTTTATAATTACAATATATGTTGTGCATTTTTTATATTTTAAACAGCTATAAATAATTTTAGTTATAGATGTTACGCTTTTTCAGAAATGACTACAGTGATTAAAGTACTAAGCTATATAGAAAATCCTTAATTTGAGGTAAAAATAATGTAATTTTATTCGGATTACACTTTCTAACTGAATATCATCACAATCAAATAAGAGCTGAAGCTTTCCTAGAGACGAACATACTCTAGACGTTCTCGGGCTTCAAGCCAGGAGAGGTGATGTTTGTACATCACCAAAAGTAGCACACCAACAACAGGTGATGTACCAACTCGCCTGGCTTAAAGCCCGTCTAGAGTCTAAAGAACGTCTAGTCCCACCACAATGTTGTATAATTACAATGATATTCCTAATAGTATGGGCCGAAAAAGTTTTTCTTATTTTCGGATTTTAAAAGAGTGGTATGCAAAAGAGTCATCAGGCTTTTGTCCATGTTATACTCGAATTTCCTCACCGTTTGGGACTTATGGTGATATATTATCCTAAGGCAAAGCGAAGGTTATTACATTTCGCTTTCTTTTATCTTTCTGTTGGACTTCTTAAAAGTTTTGGAAATGTGATTGAGTCCCTGTCCACTTAAAAAAGCAAGAACAGGTGTCATAAAACGTGCCGATTTGCCCTATGAGTGCATTTTGTTGCACGCGCTCACAATTAATTTATAAAACAGCACTATTCCCTATTTTCTGGAAAAACAATTAAGTCACGCCTATACATTATTTCAACGAATCACAGCGCAATTTTTCAAATAATCTTTTTCTGTGAAGCGTTGTACTGATTGGAGAAACGTCTCACGAAAGCGCTACTCAGATAACACCAAGCACAGATGAGATAGGAGTTAAAATGTAGCGACTCACTATACTTATAAATCACCCACACCTTCACGTCACATTCTGTACAATACCTCATTAAACTGAGTTTTATTTACGGACGCTCTTTAACTAATGTGGTCCTTAGCGCCCAATTCTATATTGGGCGTAAAAGACCGATAATTTTGCTCAGAGGTCTCTTAAAAGATTTGACTATCGCATAAGGATACCATATTTCTCTTGCACCTACAAGAAAATTAGCAGTAAGTTTCTGCAAAAGTTTATCTCGATTAACATAAGTAGATAGAGAATAAGCGTTTGTAAAAATAGTTTGTACAAGAGTAGAGAAAGTCATTTGAGTGTAACACATCAGAATTTTTATGTGACATATGATATGCTTTTGTTTATAAAGAAATTGCCAAAACTGTCAGAAGGCCAAAATAAGACTCAGCAGCATTTTTACTTTCTCTACTACGTATAGTAAGTAGGGGAAGTATTGCATTCCACCCAAAAATTCGATACCGAGATTTCACCGGAAATACATGTTTTGAGACCTCCTGAATCCAAAAAAAGCATTTTTGGAAACATGTCCGTGTGTGTGTCTGTGTGTGTGTGTGTGTGTGTCTGTGAACAGCATAACTCAAAAACGAACAGTCGGATAAGCACCAAACTAGGTATTTAGGTTCCGTATCTTCCAGAGATGCGACACGAAGATTTTCAAGAAAATCCCCCCACCCCAGACTACCCTTTACATGGAACATTTTTCGAAAATTTTAATTTTCTCAAAAATGGCTCTAACGATTTTGATGAAAATATCATATGTTTAAGATAATGTCATGAGAAATAAATGTATATCTCGAATTTTCTGGGAATGTCTCCAAAAGTATTCTTCATTGTGAACGACTTTTGCATAACTGGTAAACCATAAGAGATAGACAAAATTTTACTACACAAAAAATGTAGATCGCGTTAAAATACACAACTTATGTCATATACATTTCTTTTGTTGAGTGAACCGTTTTCGAGATATTGCTTGTTATTTCCTTAAATTTTCCAATACTTATACTTTTTCTCAAATTCGTTATTCATTTTTTTTATGTCCTGGACATGCAAAGAGAATGGAATGCGCCACATAGCAACCAGCGTTAAAATATTTGACTATCGCTTAAAAGCTACGATATTTCCCTTGCATCTACAAGAAAATTACCAATAAGATTGACATCTCGATTAACATGAAGCATATGGAGAATAGGCGTTTGTAAAATTAGATTGTACAAGAGTAGAGAAAGTCATGTGAGTGTAACACATCAGTTTTTTTTCTTGGTAATACAAGGAGAATGGAATACTCCACATAGCAACCAGCTCTTAAAATATTTGACTATCGCTTAAAGCTACCGATTTCCCCTGCATCTACAAGAAAATTAGCAATAACATTAACATCTCGATTAACATGAAGCATATGGAGAATAAGCGTTTTTAAAAATAGTTTGTACAAGAGCAGAGAAAGTGATGTGAGTGTAACACATCAGATTTTTCTAAAAGTTTCCGAAATGACATTAAATCTCGGTATAAAATTTTTGGGCGGAACGCAATGGTTCCTCTACTTAGTATAGGTAAGCAGTAAAGAAAGTAATATGAGGATATCAATAAAACTAAAAATATTAAGTTCAAAGAGTTCACCTTGTAAAGTGAGTCAACTTTCAGCAGCTGATAACAAAATTAGTAGCTTTGAAGTTTGTTCGATATTACCTTCAATACAAAGTTAAAGCATGGGAGTATCAATAAATCCTCCAATTCTGTTGAGTTGTTATCTTTCTTACTAAAAGGATAAGTATATGTAGAGCTTTCTTCCCTAACACACAACAATTAAATGTAACAGCCTCTTCTCTGTTTCTATTTGTTTACGATCCTTGTAAGTGAGGTAACGTGGATTCCTGTACATTCGCCAAGTAGCAACTGCAGGTCATGCGATGCACCTGATTCTAACCCGCAAATAAATCTAGCTTTGCAAACCATTTGTACATCGGGTAAAGGTAAAGGTACGGAGGGACCCTCGGCACCGGGGCAGAGCACCGCACGTGGGCCATTTTTGGGGGAGGAGGGAAACTGGAATAAAGGTCTGAGGAAAAACAAGAATATGTATATAGGTTATAGAAAGGAAAAAGGAAGAGGAATAGAAGGATTTGTTACTGTTGTGGCGCTATTTATTGGAGTGCATAATGGTGATCATGGTGGCTGGTACCGCCGAAGCAAACCCGCTGATTGTGGGCGAATACGTAGATGAGGCGGAATTTTCCGCTGTAGGGTCAGGTATCTGACATGGCCGTAGCCCTAACAGGGACCTGTGAACTGAGGTGACATAACAGGTCATGAAGGCTCCCAGCCCGGGCCTGTTACCTCCAGGCATTCGGTGTATGTCCATGGAGATCTGGACAGCGTTGACGTGTGTGGTGAGGTGGTCCTAGGTCGTCTGGAGGCATGATGTAGGGCTGGAGAGTCCTAATCACCCTTGTTGCATGATCTGCGATGTTGTGCCGAAGGTATTCATTTCCCATTCGGATGGTGGTACGGTGTGTAGAATCGATGTCTCTGATGGTTTTGGTGTGTTCTGTATGGGATGGAAGCGAACTGCGTGTGGAAATGGTGTTGAAGTGCGGTGAGGCGGCTGGCTATGTCCAGCAACTCGGTGTGAAGGTCTTGAATGGCTTCGAGGATGCTGCTGTTGCTGGCCGTGTTCTGCTCAACTAGGGCGTTGGTGTTCGCCAACTGGTGCTCTAGTTGAGAGGTGTCGATGTGGTGTCCAGAAGATGTTGGGGGTCGGCGATGCTCTACGTGGATAGAGTGGGCAGACGGCCTGGCCCCCCACAGGAGGCGCAGAAGCGGTCGTGTGCCCTGCAGTCTGAGGTGGATGACCCATTACCACAGTAGAGGCAGCGGGGAGCGGCGTCACATGACGCGTCGGTATGGCCGTAAAGGCAGCAGCGGCGACATGGAGTTGGTCACACACTGTGGCTAGCCTCGATCAACAGGGTTTGCCCTAAGAAGGGCAGTCCTGCGCCCCTTGTGTTCTTAACGTGACCCCTGGGAGGAAAGGATTATGGGAGAGACTCTAAGGGCGACCAGATACGGATGTCGACTGGTGCAAGCATGGACCATCCGACGCCACACTGTCCCTACTCACAAGCCACCAACATCCAGGGTCCCTCGGAGCGGAGCCCCACGCTGAGGAGACACTTAACTGAGCAGTGCCGCAGCGACGCCAGGGAAGAAACTTTTACAGTCCCAACCCGCCGAATACCGTCGCCTGGTCCTAATACCCTGAACAGATGACAAGGAAGATGGTGTGTACAGGAAATGAGAGGAAGGGCAGTTAGTTATGGCAAAGGTCTACCAGGACAAGAGCCGAAGCCCAAGTCCCCCTCCTAACCCCAGGTTTAGTGCCATCCGAGTGGCTCTTCACCCGTGGGTGTTTCCCATGAGGCCAATAAAGGGACCCCCCGCTTGCGCGGAGATGGAAGTGGCTACGCCATTTACGCGCGTCATCCCCGAAGGGCGACTACCGATTACCTCGGTAGGGCCGACAACAATTTAACATGCCGTCTACCGGCTCTCCAGGGCGGTACCGGAGGACATTGAGGTCTCTCACAATCCCGCCTGCATGGCAACCCATACAGACGTACCCAATCTCCCACGGGTCTCGGGAACCACCGCCCCACCGAGTCCAACCCAATCCGAACAACTCCCTGGCGGGAGGGGATCAGACGTTCGGCTCGAGGTACTTCTAGCAACGTCAGAAGTACCACGAGTGCTCAGGGTACGCAACGCCCGCACCACGGCAGCTGAAGGGGTTGTGCTGGAAGATGAACCATCCAGTATTCGTCTGGCCGACCCGGGGAAACATAAAAAATCCATGGGCTAGAGTGGGCGGTCGCCGGGGACCGAACCCAGGACCTCCCGAATGCGAGCCAAGTTGTAACCGCCTCAGCCATCCCGCTCGGGTTGTACATCGTACTTCTGTGTTCACTTAACATAGGCGACTTTATAATACGCTCCTATTACTAGGGTCAGTACCAAGTTTTATAGGCGTTTTTGTAGCAAAGCAATTATAATAGGTGATAGTAGTAGTGTGACGGTGCGGTGGCCGAGTGGTGAGGCCGCTCTCCTCTCACCAAGGCGCCCCGGCCCGGGTTCAATTCCAATGTGGATTTGTGGTGGACAAAGCGGCGTCTGGGCTGGTCTTCCCCGGCTACCCTACCATTCATTCCACCAAACTGCTCCATCATCGCCTTTCGTTTCATTCATCTCACCGCCATTTCATATCATCTCCTTCTCTCTCTCATACCAGGGTTCGGGCTGTTCTCTCTGATCCATAGAATGCACTCCCTGACCCCAGGCATCCACTTATAAGCTATGGGGGATGTAAGCCCTAACAATGGGAGGGTAAATGGAGAAAGAAGAACTGGTAGTAGTGGTTTAATAAGGAACCTTCAAAATGCTTAAGATTATCCATGGATAACATATAATCCATGAAATAAGTACAGTAGTGAAATATATCTACTACTTGCAATGAAAGATACGAGTGAACCATTTTCGAGATATTGCTTGTTATTCCCTTAAATTTTCCAATACTTATTTTCTCAAATTCATTATTCATTTTTTTATGTCCTGGACATACAAAGAGAATGGAATGCGCCACATAGCAACCAGCTCTTAAAATATTTGACTATCGCTTAAAGCCTAGCATATTCCCCTTGCATCTACAAGAAAATTAGCAATAAAATTAACATCTCGATTAACATGAAGCATATGGAGAATAAGCGTTTGTAAAAATAGTTTGTACAAGAGTAGAGAAAGTCATGTGAGTGTAACACATCAGATTTTTTAAATATAGTTCCGTCTTCAAAGCAAGCCTACCCATTACACTGAATTTTGAGATTTAAAATATACCTGTCTATGCCATTTGCACAGAAAATTTAGGCACTTGTCAGTTTAACCCTCATTCATTTAAATTTTAGTAAATTTCAAGTATTTTCGACACGCTCTTGATGCTGAACGACCGGCTACGGATTATATCAGAGTGCTAACGGACATCCGACACCAGGGCTGCAGTGCCCCCATGTGACGCAGGGGGAGCAACCGAGTGACTCTCCCTCCCCGAAAGCTTTTCCTGTAGGCCGGCACTTGAAGATTTTAATCCGTCCCCCCATTACAGGATGGAAGTGGATACGCCACTTCCGTACAACCCACGAAGAGGAAGACTACCGAACAACCTCGGTAGCGCCGACAGCACTCTAGCGGACTGTCTACTGGCTCTCCAGGGTGGTACCGCAGGACCTTGAGGCGTCTAACTCCGCCTGGACGTTGACCGCCCACACGTATCCAGTCTCCCATGGGTATCGGGAACCACTGCTCCGCCGACTCCAATCCAATCCAAACAATTCCCTAACGGGAGGGGCTTGGATGTTTGGCCCAGCTACTTCTAGTAACATCAGAAGTACCACAAGTGTTCAGGGACCACAGGGCACTAACGGACAGCCACCAGGGGACTACGCCCCATGCGACCCTGAGAGAAGGGCGACATGCGAGTAACATTCCCGCCACAGAGAGCTTTTCCAATGAGCCGGTACCTGAAAATTAAACCCACCCGCCCTCCCCCCATTACAGGTGGAAGTGGATACGTCACATACGCGCGTCAACTCCCAAAAGGGGAAGACTACCGAAACCTCGGTGTGGAGAACAGCACCTAGCGAACTGTCTACCTGTCCAGGACGGTACCGGAGGACCCTGAGGGATACCCTTAGGCATCGGGAACCGCTACCCCGCCGAGTCCAACCCAATCCAAACAGCACCCTCACGTGCGGGGCTCGGATGTCGCACTTCTAGCAACGTCAGAAGTACTACGAGTGCTCATGGTCCGCAGCGCTCGCACCATGGCAGGTGAAGGGATCGCTTTTTTTTATTATTTATTATGGACGCTCTTTAACTACTATGGTTCTTAGCGTCCCATTCCATATTGGGCGTGAAAAACCGGTAATTTTGCTCAGAGGCCTCTTTATCAGGCTTGAGGTTCTTTTACGTGCCGTAAATGTACGACACGGGAACCACCGGCTTTACTTCCCTTCCGAAGGAAGCCATGCTAAGGAGTTTTACGCCCGAAAAAATCCATCGCCCTCCGCCGGGTTTGAACCCGCGACCTTGAGAACTAGAGGCTAGCACGATACCACTAGTCCACGGAGGACGACTGAAGGGATCGGAACCCCCCCTTACAAGAAGAAAACAATTTTTGGAACAGTCACATTGTTTCTGTGCTCAAAAGTAATTTCCTCCAACATAAAAATGCCACTTCTACACTTCAGGGATACAATGGATGCCATCCACAGTAACTTGTACTAATCTTCAAACAGACTGCTGTACTGTTGCCTGCCTGGTTCTAAAGCGAACTTCTCTAAGTGGTAATTTCATTTTTGCGAAAAGGTCAACATCTCATGGGCTCACCAGAGTATGGAGGATGCTCCAGAATTTTCCAAATCTATCTGTGAAATAAATTAACTACAGGAGCAGCTATGTGAGAGCGAGCACCATCATGTAGCACAACAGGATGAGAATTCAGAAGACTTGAACATTTACAATGCAATGCTGTCATAAATGGTGTTCCAGAAAGTAACTGTAATATGCACCACTCATACGATTTCCTGCAGGAGCTGAATGAGTGACAAGGAATCGTCAAAATCATAAGCAACTATGAACATGACTAAGTGGATTCTGTTCTTGCCGATACTTTTTGGCTATGGGAATCATTGTGCCACCACTCATTTGATTCTCTCTGCAATTTTGGTTGATGGCATAGAACCCAGGTTTCATCTAAGTTATGAATACATCAAAAGGAATGCTCACCTTCATGTCCATAGCATTCAAAGTGCAATCTCACTGTTTGCATTCTGTGCCACATGTTTTCTTCTTCAGGATTGTGTGGAGCCCATCAAAGGCAGATTTTCTTTATTTTTAATTTGTTCTTAAGTATGTTAAGAATCACATCAATAGCAATTCCAACTTCCCTTGTAGTTCAATACAAGACCAACAACAATGTTCTTCCAGCAGTGCTCTAATAGCATTCACATACACATCATTACTTGCTGATTGTGATCTGCCAGCTCCACATTTTTCATGAACATCTTCCCAACCTCTGCAAACTACATGCGTCCACCTATCCAAGATGCGATACAGTAAAATCTCTGTACCATAACTTCCAGTAACGCTGCATGACATTGTCCAGTATTCTTGCCTCTTGCAATCTGAGTTTTAATGAAGCATCTTTGTTTGTATTTACTAAACATTTTAAAGCCCTAGGATAACAGTCAACAAATTAAATTCACTACAAGTAAATAAAATTACCGTCTTCAAGCTCACAGATAACATACATCAGATGCTTTTCTCTCTCATTGTTATCAGCTTCCATCTTTTACCACTGATATATCACATACACACACTGTTGCCACTAATTATTGAATGACCCATGTATATGGTTTTTTAATAAAAATCGTGAGAGCCATTTTTAGAAAATCATAAATTCTGAAAAATGCTCCATGTAAAGCTAGTTTGGGGTAGGGGGGATTTTCTTTAAAATCTTTATGTCACATTTCTGGAAGGTACTGAACTTAAATGAAGTTTGATGTTCATTCGACTTTTTGAGTTGTACTGTTCACAGACACACACATGGACCTTTTTCTAAAAATGTTTTTTGTATTCAGAGGGCCTCAAAACATATACTTTCAGTGAAATCTTGGTATCAAAATTTTGGGTGGAATGCAATACCTTCTCTTTCTACTAGGTATGTGGTACAGAAGGTAACAATCCATTTTCTTCTGACCAGCTTTTACTATATACTCGGAACTATTAGAACATTGAGCACAAACCAAATTTTAAGAAGGTTTATGTCAAACTGTAGTTAAGATATTAATTTTTTTATTCATAATTAATCACTTTTTGATATGGTAATATGAAATGCTTGCTGTACCATACAGTTTTTTGTATTACTTTCAAATTTTTAATTTGAGCTTAGTATACAAATATAAAGAAATTGTGCAGGTATTTCTTAATTATAATTAGTTTAGCATAAAAGAAAAGTTATTTTTGTTCACTGTTACTGAATTTTTCCACGTTTTCCATTTGAGTTACAAAAATCACTAACTTCAGCTGAACTATTTCATATTTTTAACTAGTGCACAAGAATTTTTAAATCTAATTCCCAATGCTCTCCTGAAAATTTCAAGCTAATGAATTATAAGCTTTAGTTCAAGGGGCATTTTGAAAAGTGAAAAATGTTGAATAAAAGAAACTGAGAAAAATGGAGTTAAAGTTCAATGAAGTGCTTTACCTAAATGGTACAGCAGCAATTGAATAGCTATTTGTGGCTTTAAACTTTTTAATATTAAAATAAACAACTGTGTAGCAGGAAAGTATAAGTTAAAGTAGGTAGATATAATAAAAATGCAAAAAACAAAAAATTGAAAATTTTCACATTTTTTTTACAAAATTGCACAAATGCATTGTCTTAAGAAAAATGTCATGTGATAAACCACTGTCCACATTAATTCAAGGAAAGCTGTATGGTAGTAATAGTAGTTTGAAGATCCGAATGTGAATAAGAGAGGATCATGTCATCCACATATAAAACCATGCTGATAGGCAGTAGGTTTGGTAAATCACATTTTAATATGTTGAAGAGAAGTGGTGACAACATTGAACCCTGATGAACTCCAGCTTTAAATGGTACTGTTAAGACTGATTGCTATCTATATGATGCAAAATAACTAATTTGAGTAGTAGGCCTTAGTGCCACACTTTGCCAAAAACTTGAGCTTTTTCCTGTGGTATATTTGTTGATATTCAAAATCCTATGTAATTGACTGGTAATACTCAGAAGTTGATGTGTGGTAGTGTTTTTTTGCTGGAATATAAATTGGAATATGGATATTATGTTATTGCACTCGTAATATATGTAAAATTATAGCCATTGATGAATGCTTTTTTTTTCCAAATAATTTAGACAGGATAGGCAATAGGTTTACTGATCCATAACTAGAAGGTAAATTCATGCATTTATGAAGAACTACAATTTCTGAAAGTAGTTGATTCTGAGAGCAGCATTGAGAAATAAGCTAAGATTTTCCATAGCAAGATGTTTTAACACAGTGTTAGGATATGATCATATCCAGCAGATTTATTTGGAAGATTCTGAATCCTATGAAATAATTCACACATGGGGTAGTGTAAGAAATTTTTTCTGGAACACTGGGTTTGCCAATGTGCACTAGCAGTTCATAGGTCAGCAAGTGATGGAAAGAGGGTTAATACTGACATTGGGAGAAATTACCAGTTCATAATGTGATGCCAGAGCCTTAAATTTGCTTTTAGTGTCCGTAACAGTCTGATTGTTAACCTTGAGAGGAGGAATGGTGGTAGATTCTCAGAAAATGCTTTAATGGTCTGCTATAATGGAGTCACCAGGGGAGAGGCTTGCCACAAGATGTTAATGTCTGCATTCAGTGCTGCTTTAACTCAGCCTTCACATAGTGTGTGAGGTCGTGTAGTTTTGTGTATAGCCATGGGCATTGCTCTTGTTATCACTGTCGACAGACATGGTACTTTTCTTAAATAAGTTAAAGGATAGTAGGTTGGATGTAGTGGTATGAATGTTGTTTGAGGGTCCTGCACATCGTTAATTTAACACACATATATATGGTTTGACTCAAGTCCTTAATTCCAACAACAATTTCAGCTTCAGTTTTGAGACGATAGGTTGATTTCAAGGTTGTATCCAATGTTGCTTGAAAATTTTTCCAGTGTGTATAAAACCATTTATAAGATGGGTGCCTCCAGTAGTACACTTGGAGTTAGCTAAACACAATCATAACTAGACAGTAATCAGAGTTAAGTGCAGCTGCTAGTCATGTATGTAGGAATTTGAAGGTTTCTATGAATGTTAATTGTGAGAATGACAGGGGCAATGTTAGGATTTTTAGAACAAACATAAGTTCTGTAGATACTCACAGTGAGACTTGCAATCCAATCTTATTACTGGCCTCAAGTTGGGGTTTGTAGTTCTGCAGGCCCATGATGTGCAGTTTAAATCACCCAATAACAGCATGGAGCAATTTGTTGGAAACAGTAGTGATAAAAGATAAGTATTGAGAGTTTGTATTTTGGGGCCATATAAACATTTATTAGGACAAGATCATTGTCATGAGACTGGATTTTAATCCTGACAATCTAGATATCTAAGACAATAGAAGTATTTTTCTTCAGAAAGAAAATGAGTCTCTGTTATGCATCAATATTGTTATTGATTGATAAAAGGTGAATGAAGGAGAGTTTTGCAGGAAGACCTTTGGCATTCCAATTTCAAATTTCATAGATGTGTCCAAAACAAAATTCCACCTAAAAAAAACTTACCACACACAAAGAACATTTAGGAAAAAGTTAATGCCTCAAAAATATACAGTTGTCTCACCTGCTACCAAACCCAGCTAAAGACGAGAATTTCATGCAAATGCATGTTTTTATAGGATCATTGGGCATAGCTCAAGCTTAGTACTTGTCCATGTCATTACTTTTCGATTCTAATTATGTGTACTTTTTCCGCGCATATTTTGATCTTTTTTGGAAATAAAAACATGCATAATGCACATATAAGGCATTTTTAGCTTAATTATGCATATAATATACATTATTTTCAGTTTAAATGCATGTTTTAATGGTTTTCAGTAGATGCCTCAGTTTTTTGATTTTATGATCCTTATTTTTGCTTCAAGAATCAGGATTGAAGAAAAGGGGGAGTGAATAACAGAAATAGAAAGTTAAGATTCTCACAATCTATCTTTCCCAGAATTTTACTGGCAGCCCTCTGCAGACCGTCTGTCATAAACAGATTTATTTATCCACAACAATCAATGGTAAGCCTTTGATTTTGCGAACAATGGAAATTTAACCTTCTAAGTCAGGTACCCCAACTGATGTGACAAAGACACAGCTGCAGAGCGGTCTTGTGGAATTTAAACAAACCTTACTAGCAATTTCGATTCTTCTAAAACTGAAATCATTTACTAAACTGTCTTTGCAATGTGTGTATGAACCTCATAAATGTTATTTGTTTGCGTGTGCTAATGTGCTTCTAATATGCCTCCAATTAAAAGTTCCAGAAGTGTACTCCTTGCACTATGGATAAAAGGAAATGAATTTATTAGATCAGATGGGGATGTTGTATTCTGTGATTATTGTAGTAAAGAGGTAAGCTATTCTTTTTCCAAAATTTTTCTATAGCAGTTGTTCTTTGTAAAACATTAGAAAATTTTATTTTAAATAATTAAGTAAGAATGCTAGTTTTTTTTTTTTAAATGATATCCATATAACCAGAAGATCTTCTATAATTTCAGATAAAATGTACTAAAAAATTTCAAGTCAAACAGCATATTGCATCTACATCACATATTGCAAGAATGCGAAAAACAAAAGTATCTGCAGCACACCAACTCCAGTCCTTTATTACTGTTCCCGCACCTAAGGTACTGCAAAGTAATTCTTACATGGATTTGGGCGATGCTTTCGTAGGTGCAAATATACCACTTGAGAAACTCAGAAACCCAACTCTTAAGGGTTTTTTGGAGAAGTATACATACATTGAAAGATGTCCCTGATCCCTCAACATTAAGGAAAATTTATGTTCCATAATCTTATCGGGTAGGCCTACGTAATGTATTTGCCAAAATAAATTTAAATTTTGTGTAAAAATAAATGAAAACTATTTTCACACACGTAAGCATACTTGTTTTGCTAACCAGGTATTCGATAAAATTTGCGAGGACTTAGGAACTTCAAACATATGGACATCTGTATATGAAACAACTGATCCTATGGGTATCCTATGAGGTGCTATGTTGCTAACTTAACTGTAGGGAAATTAACTGAGGATGAGCCTGGTCAACCACATCTAGTATGCTGTAAAGTCCTGCAAAAAGCAAATAACTCCACAATCACTAGTTTCTTGATGATTGATTATGTAAGTTTCAATCAATATTGCAATTGAATAAGATTTTAAATAATTATTTTATTCTTATTTAAGATCCTAATTTTAGAAATCATTTTGTGAGAAAACTGCTCCCTACATGCTGAAGGCCAGGAAAGCATTTAAAATATTCTACCCAAATGTAAAACACATTACTTGTCTTGCTCATGTGCTCCGTCATGTTGCAGAAGCAATACACTTTAATTATGACAATGTCAATAATTTGACAAAAAGGTATGCATAAAATTTAGGTTTATATCAATTTTAATGGTGCCAAAGCTGTAAAAATAGTCATTTTGATATTTTGTTTTACACAGGTCTTTTCAAAAGCCCCTGCATGCGTAGCTGCTTACTAGAGTCTACCCAAATATCCGAGTTACTGCTACTCCCTCAGCCCTGCAATGTTTTACTCTACAGTTTTGATGTCATTAAATCGGTATGAAATAAAATTGATACGTAGTTAATTGCAATAAAATTAATACTTCAATATATAATTCTAAAGTAAACACTTCTTTCATTTTAAGTAGTAAACAGTTTCTCATCAGATGCCATATGTATCAGAGATGCACAAGCAGTATTTGAATGCAAAAATGTGGAGCAGGATTTAATTTACATTAAGACAAACACTTCTCTAAATTGCCCTCTAAAGTAAAAAAAATTAGAAGTCAAGTGTCTACCACTTGTAGATTCAATGTCAATTGTTGAGGAGTTCCATAGATTCCTCAGTCATGCCCAAGGGAAAGTGAGAGTAGATGCAAGAATAAACTGGACAGTGTCAAACAGGAATCACAACTAGAGATTCTTTTGCTCAGTGAAGAAGATATTTTGTGGTGAAAGCATGCATGAAGAACTTGACATGACACTGTCACAAATATGTTCGTTCAAATTTCTGCCTATAACTTCTTGTGATGTAGAGAGGTCATTTTCTGCATACAAAAACATTTTGACTGATAAGCCCAGGAACCACACAGAAAAAAATCTGATGTGCTAAACTCACATGACTTCCTCTACTCTTGTACAAACTATTTTTACAAACGTTTATTCTCCATATGCTTCATGTTAATCAAGATATCGAGATGTCAATCTTATTGCTAATTTTCTTGTAGATGCAAGGGGAATATGGTAGGTTATAAGCGATAGTCAAATCTTTTAAGCGTTGGTTGCCATGTGGCGCATTCCAATCTCTTTGCATGTCCAGGACATAAAAAAATGAATAACGAATTTGAGAAAAAGTATAAGTATTGGAAAATTTAAGGGAATAACAAGCAATATCTCGAAAATGGCTCACTCTACAAAAAAAATCTGATGTGGTACACTCACATGACTTTCTCTACTCTTGTACAAACTATTTTTATAAATGCTTATTCTCCATATGCTTCATGTTAATCGAGATGTCAATCTTATTGGTAATTTTCTTGTAGATGCAAGGGGATTATGGTAGGTTTTAAGCGATAGTCAAATATTTTAACGCTGGTTGCTATGTGGTGCATTCCATTCTCTTTGCATGTCCAGGACGTAAAAAAAATGAATAACGAATTTGAGAAAAAGTATAAGTATTGGAAAATTTAAGGGAACAACAAGCAATATCTCGAAAACGGTTCACTCAACAAACGAAATGTATATGACATAAATTGTGTATTTTAATGCGATCTACATTTTTCGTGTAGTAACATTTTGTCTATCTCTTATGGTTTACCAGTTATACAAAAGTTGTTCACAATGAAGAATACTTTTAGAGAAATTCCCAGAAAATTCGAGATATATATTTCATTTCTCATGATAATATCTTAAACATATGATATTTTAATCAAAATTGTTAGTCATTTTTGAGAAAATTAAAATTTTCGAAAAATGTTCCATGTAAAGGGTAGTCTGGGGTGGGGGGATTTTCTTGAAAACCTTCGTGTCGCATCTCTGGAAGATACTGAACCTAAATACCAAGTTTGGTGTTTATCTGACTGTTCGTTTCCGAGTTATGCTGTTCACAGACACAGACACACACACACACGTGCGGACATGTTTCCAAAATACTTTTTTTGGTTTCAGGGGGTCTCAAAACATGTATTTCCGGTGAAATCTCGGTATCAAATTTTTGGGTGGAATACAATACTTCCCCTACTTACTATACGTAGTAGAGAAAGTAAAAATTTATACATGTTATTAGCTGTTAAAGGGGATGATGGGTGAAATTTCTATTTTGCACAATTTTAAAGCTACATAATTATTTGCACACATATTTAGGGTGTTATGGGCAACTATTTGGCAGAGTTTCATTTTTGTACATCAATTTGTTTTTGAATTATTGAAAATTTTCTTTCATAAAAATTTGCAAATTTCAAAATCAAATTCACTCCCACTTTTTTGAAAAACAAGTTTGAATTTTTTTTTTATCAAAAGCAGAAACTCATTTATAAAAACTTGATACATGGGTTTTGTAATATCCTAACTGTAGGGGGAATTAAAAAAAATATGATCTGCATAGCAAAAATTTAAAAATTGTTCCAATCATTACACACATTTTATTTTTTTATCTCAAAAAGTACTGAGTTAATCCTGAATCTGATGTGTCAGTTTTTTGTTATGCTTTACAGAATGTATAGTAAAAGCTTCAGCCCTCTAACACCCAATTTGTGGATGTAATTTTGTTTTGAATGAATAAAAGTGTAACAAAAATTAAAGTGAGGAAAAATGAGTTTAAAAGTTGATGATGTACAAGTGTATTGATGATTTATAGACCTTCGTAGAAGTGTCCAGTTTAGATGTGCTAGTTGTACTCATTTTTTATTACAAGCACTCCAAATCAGTTCTAATTTATGGCATAAATCAACTTTTCAGTGCCAACTCCTATATACAAGCACTTATGATTGCAGTCATTACACTTTAGGTCATTTACCAATGATGACAGTAAACTGGTGTCCACCAATATATATTTACACTCTTCATTATTTACAACAGATATACCTTCACAATTATCCTCCAGCTGTTTCTGCCTTAAATTTTTCTTTTGTACACCACATGTTTGCTCCTTTAACCTGTCATCACTGGTATTATTTACATTTACACTTGTTTCTGGCTCATGTATATGAAACAAGATATAATTTGATGTTACATGACATCTACCGGCAGAACTGTTGTTACTATGTTATACCGATCATGGTAGCTCAGTGATGAATCAGAAACTAATCTTTATGGAAAAAAATCCCACAAAAATCTGTAAAAAGTAGATTGTTTACTTCATGCAGTGATTTCATCACCTGCCATCCTCCTCAGGTACATTTAAGGAGCACAAACCTTTAAATATAATGTAATTAGAGCAGCTTCCATAGTGCTTTAAAACTTTGCATATGTGCACTTCAAACCACCTAGTATTTTTTGGCACAAAAAGCACAAAATGTGAAATTTTGTCATTTTTGGTCACATTTTCACTCATTTCCCCCTTAACTGTGCAAAAGGGAGGTAAGTTAATTAATTGGGAACAAAAATTGGTATATTTTAATGTATTTTTCACTTCATTGTGCATATATTGTAGTTTGATAGTGCATGAATGCATGCATATTTAGGGATTTTATAGTGCAAGGAATTCTCATCTTTATTGATCACTGTTGTGTGATGCTACTCCCAGTTGCATCAATGTTCTTGTTCACTGGCTTATTTGTGATTGTTGGTTATGTTTATTCATAATTCAAATGATTGGAAAACAGACTCAATACAACTCAGTTCGTAGAAAGACAAGTTCAGTGCAGTGCAGTTGAAATGAATGGGTATATTCTAGAAGAGGATATGTGTATTATTCGAGTGTATTGGAAGACAGACTCAATACAGGCATGCCAAGAGCAGTTCTTAGAGAGATTTGGAGACAACTGATATCCAACAGCTAAGTCCACCATTTAGGCCTTATCGAAGAAACCTCAAACACATGGAACTTTATTGGACAGACATGCAGGAAGTAGAGAACAAATGACACAGGAAACAATCAAGAATGTTCAATTTTTGAAGATTTAGAAGCTTGTAACAGTGATGTGTCATAATTTAAAATAGAGAGTTGAGGGTTGTTACACTACATCACTATGATATTCTTACTTGAACGCGTTTCGGGAGACGGCTTGTTCCCATCGTCAGCATTTTCTCTCAACTCAATGCTGACGAAGAAAATGCTGACGATGGGAACAAGCCGTCTCCCGAAACGCGTTCAAGTAAGAATATCATAGTGATGTAGTGTAACAACCCTCAACTCTCTATTTTAAATCAAGAATGTGATGGATAGACTACTTGCATCTATCTCAAAATCATTCCACTGACTTTCACAAGAAACAAGAATGTCCAAAAGGAGTTATCAGTATCCTGCAAAAAAAAGCAAGCTTCATACTTACCATTTCACTGTGGTGTATGAATCAAGAGAGACTGACAAAGTAGAACGAGTATGTTACTGTCAAATGTTTCAAACATTTCTTCAAAATAATCGGACCACTCTGGACTATACACTTGGTTCCTGGATGAGGCACGGTTTCACCTGTCAGGATACATAATCAAAATTCCCATATTTGGTCAAGTGAAAACCCACATATGATACACAAAGAACTCCTTCATTCAGAAAAAATTGGTGTTTGGTGTGCAATATACTGGTGGTGAATAATTGGTCTCAACCTCTTCAATACAACCATTGCAACAAAGAATACCTTGAAATATTCAATGTGTTTGTAAGTCAACTGGACGACCGAACTCTCCATGTGATATTTCCAACAAGATAATCTGACATGCCATACATCAATCACCAGCATGCCTGAAATTCAGTCCTTTTTCAGCAACTGTGTCATTTCGAAAGAGCTTTGACTACCATGCTTGCTTGACCCGACATCACCTGATTTTTTTTTTGTGGGGACATCTGAAAGGGAAAGTTTATAAAACAAACCATGAACCGTAGCTGCTTTGAAATAAAACATTATCACAGAGATCCTGACAATACATGTGGACATACAGAAGGCATCCGATAATATGGTCCAGCAAATTAAATCTTGCCTGGATGCAAATGGCAGCCACTTCCAGCATCTGTTATAATGTCATCACATTTATCAAAGAATTAGGTAAGTCATCTTCAAATTTCATTGCAATATCTTCTTTAGTATTGGAATTATTAAAATAAATTCTGGGTTTGGTAGCGAGGGGACACACTGTATTTGACACAAGTTTTCTATTTTAATGATCTCTACATTTGATCTGCAGAAAGCCTTTCTATCTCTTACTTCTGGTTTCCCAGATATATAAAGTTGAGTAAAATGAAGAGATTTTGTAATATAGACATCTCAGTTATTTTTTGAGAAAATAAAAATTAACCCAACATTTTCAAGTAAAGACTGGTTTAAAAAGTTTAATACAATGTTCCATATGAAAATGATCTCATCGTACAGTACGTCCAGTCGGTTTCAAAACTAAATGGGTACTTATCACTTCAAAAAAGTATGAAGCATTTGAAAATTCAAATCAATAAAATGAATATCTCAGAAATGGTTAATGCCACAAAAATTTATTTCACATTATGTGTGTTATAACAAGATCTAAATTTTCTGTATGGTAGGGTTTCATCCTTTCTTATGGTTTAACAGTTAGGTATGCAAAATTATAAAAATGCATTCAGAATGAAGATTTCACAAGCTATTCCCACAAAATTCAAGATACGAATTTGATTGTATTGCTAAAATCTTAAACATTTGATACGTTAGTAAAAATTATTAAGAGCCATTTTTGGGAAAATAAAAAGATAATTTTTTCCATGTAAAGGATAGTTTGGGTGGGGGAAATTCTTGAAAATCTTTTGAATTGCATCTTTGGAAGATGCAAACTTAAAACACCAATTCTGACATTTATCTAACATTTCATTTGAGTTGCACTGTTCATACACAGCCCTTTTCTAAAAATTCCTCCTTTTTGGGCAGAGGGGTTTGGGGATCTCAAAATGTATTTCTGGTGAAATCTCAATCTCAAATTTTTTACTGGAATACAATACTTTACTTAGAGAGTACATTTAAATTGAACTTTAAGGTGCCGGAACAAATAAATTAAAGAGAGGGAGAGAGAGAGAGAGAGAGAGAGAGAGAGAGAGAGAGAGAGAGAGAGAGAGAGAGGAAAGTCACTCATGTAAGTTTGACCAACAAGATGTTTTTAATAGCAGACCATGAATTAAAAGCTTATTTGTGCAATAACTCTCCAGGATCATACTCTATAGACAAGTTGGAGACAGTGCTGCTGAAGCAATTATCTTGTAACTGTTCTCATGCTACAGTCGTTATAGATTAACCTTCTAGACTGCAGCTTCACATTTATCCCCACTGACTGGTTGATGATCAATTTACAACTCTCTATTCCTTGTCTAACTGCATGTTTTGCGCTTGCAGCTTGAGAGTATGGTATGTTTAGGTCAGGACTTATTTGTCTTCATTCTGAAAGACTTTTGTGTAATTCATAAACCATTAGACTGCAAGACAAAATCTTACACAAAAAACCATCATTAAAGCACACTAATTATGTCAAAATTGATTGTGGCATTAACCATTTCTGAGAATTTGTTATTAGTTTGAATTTTAAAGTACCTGTACTTTTTTAAAGTTATAAACCACTATTAATCTTTTCTTGTAGTCATGCAAAGAGCGTCGAATTTTAAAGCAATCACATAGTGATTACTTTTTTAAAACTATTATCCCTTTTGGCTACTGTGCTGTTCTTATACTTACAACAAAATGTGTAACTGTTTAAGATTTATCTTGATTAATAAAAAATAGAAGAATAAGTTTTTATAAAAATAGTTTCTAGAGGAATGAGTAGAGAAAGTCATGTGAATCAACATTCAGAATTTTGCATATGCAATGAGAGGAACAGATTTCAGTTCTTAACACTTCACCTAAAATTTTATTAAAATGGTAGATTTTCCTCATGTAATTTATAAATGCTGTACAGTTACTTTGATTAACGTCGTTTGTATTGGATTTCAAACAGGAGTCTACTGTATTCAAACTCCTTCAAATCAACACTTCTGGTTCACTGAGAGAAAGATAGCACAGGAGGGGATACATGGAACAAACTGAGTATTTTAATGCTTCCAGAGCAACATCTGACAATACTTGCCAATTTTCAATACCCATAAAGTTCATTTACAACCATTTTCAGAAAATGGTAAAAAATATATAGCACTGCTTACAAGACTTCTCAATTTTGTAGTTTCCTTACAAATCACAAGGTCCTCTTGCAAATTATACAGTTTACTTAAGTTAATGAGGTGTAACTACAAATGAGTTTCAAATGCTGGATCTCTCTCTCTCTCTCAGATGCAACAAGTTATGGATTTGTGTCATGCAATTAAAAGATTGGTTCGATGTCTTCTACAAGATGACTCCTCTAATTCAATGTTGATCATGTGTAGACCTAAAGGATTTTGGAAATGGACAGCTCATACAACTAAGGGTTGAAGGATTATGTTTTGGTTTTACATCTACTTTGATTCATGAATTAAAGTGTTAAGGTAACAAATGTCAATGCCAAGTGATACTCACATACAGTCAATTAGAGTAGCCAATATAATTGCTAAGTAGAAAATGGAGTTATACTGCATTAAAGTTCCACAACAGAAAAAGTTACTGTAGTAATATGAACACTTCCTTCATAAGAGAA
This sequence comes from Deroplatys truncata, assembly GCA_030765065.1. Classification (NCBI taxonomy): domain Eukaryota; kingdom Metazoa; phylum Arthropoda; class Insecta; order Mantodea; family Mantidae; genus Deroplatys; species Deroplatys truncata. The sequence continues at coordinate 208,404,657 of CM060978.1, read as the reverse complement.
CATAGCATCTTCATCAGTTTAAATCTTCAATTGTTAATGCACATTCCTTTGTCTGCCAACATTTGGGCAAAGTTTTGAAAAAGGAGACTGATAGCTTCTCCCCCTCCACCAAAAAGAAAAAGCAGCAATTGTTTGAAAGGTTATCCTTTATTAATTTTAATTACATAACACTTGAACTATAAAAAAAAAATCATTGGCCTACAAACACAAAATGTAAAATTAAAAACAAAATGTCTTTTAGTACTTATTAACTTGTGCTGAGTAAAGCAAAATTTTATATTTTTTCTCTTTCTTGCATTTTCATTCCGTATCTCTCATTTTCTTTTCTGTTTTGACTTTTTTCTTTTCAGTACAATTTTCTAAAGCAGTATCATGTTAAAACAGCTAGTGTTATAAAACATGATTTGCTTTTTATCATTAATTTAAGTCTTTGGGAAACATGGGAAATGTTTTACATCTGAGAATATGTTAGAAATTTATTCTTTCATCTCAGGCTCTGGCTTTTCTTCCACCTGTTTCATTGCTGGAATTTTGGTTTGGATGATTGGAACAACACGTTCATTTGAAGGTGGTTTGGTGATTTTCTTAGGTGCTGCAATAGTAAGCACCCCATCAGATGAAAGACTGGAGACCACCATCTCTGGTTCCACATCATTTGGCAGAGGATACCGTCGCACAAATTGGCGTGACACATAGCCATGTTCATCCTGTCGCTCATCATGCTTCCCTTCTATCACGACAAAACTATCGACCATCTTCACTGATATTTCATTGGGTTGAAATTGTTGAACATCAAGGTTTACCTAAATTGATAGCCATTTATGAGTAACAAAACAGTGGAACAATGTATAAACAGTTATGAAAAAGTTCATTTACTTACTCCACTTGTTTAAAATTGGATTTTCACTAAATTAGCTGACTTAGTGGGTCTGCTTCTCAGAGATTGAAACAGGTTTGGTCCAAATATATATTTAGGACCATTTCCAAGTGTTGAAGTTTTCATGGATTGTCAATGTACTCAGTGCATTGAACCATTCATCAGAGCAGTTTCTTTGATGTCACTCTTTCTCCTATTCTTATGTTCCTTCCATGTATCAAAAGCCTGGTGCTATAAATATCACTTTGGGCCAAAATCGTTTGAATTTCTGAGAAGTACATTACCTCAGCTACTAACCTTGCAAGCTGAACAAATCCCAATTTCAAATGAGTGAAGTATTTCTGGTAATTTCAATTCTGAATTAACTACCAAGACAGAAAAGTTGGTGAAACCACACAACTGCCTAACTGAAAAGAACACTATCTTTGTCCTGAAGCACATTGAGAGCAAAGAAGCTCTTGGTGGTTATTAACTACAGTTTCTCAAATATTTAGCCCCTTTACCACTAACCATTTAAATGCCCATGACAAAGCAGAATGCCATCCAATACTAGTTTTAGTCACAGCCACTGATTTAAATGAATATTCATGAAACCGTAATTTATTCCAATTTTTAAAGATATTTGAGTAAATCAATTTATTTGGAGATGTAAGTGCTATTCAAATACAGGTTACTCCTATATTTTTAACTCTACATCAATTCTGGTTTACTTTTCATGGAATGTTAGAATTTAACATACTGTATTATAAGAAAAAGAAACTATTATCTGTACAAAATGGGGAGGAATCTGAAGCTGAGCTAGATAACGCTGGTGAAAGTCACTCAGTCAATAGTGCTAGAGCAAAGTTGCCTAGTTCAAGTGCAACAAGATCTCGCTGTAGGCTACAGTTTCTGCTTTTCAATTGTGCTGTTAAAAGTTGTGAAGTACTCATAATTTATAGTATTATAGCTGAGCAGGGCTAAAAATTTTCAAAAACCATGGCTCTACAATGTTTGGTTCTTTAGTTATGTGTCAAAGCAGATATCTATGAGGGTTGCTGAAAGACCTTGACCATTGTCGCCACCACCAGCAGTATTGTGTTTATATTCAGTCTGTTTGCAAGAGCTTAGAGCAGTTGAGTTCCGAGATTAGTGAAGTGAAGACATGTCATCCTCAGTTCTTAATTTGTTGCTTGTAATTTACCTTTTAGACAGTGTATTCTTTATATACGCTTAAAGTTTCAAAGTTAGTGTTATAAATGTGGTGGTTTTAGTTAAGTGTTTAACAATGACGAAAGCATGCCCGCTGGACTCGTTGCAAGTGATCAGGGTGTATGTATATGCTACACTGGCTGTAACTTGCTTCACACTGTGTGTCTTGTCTCTCTCTGTCTCTGTCACATTCACACTCTGCCAATGCAGTGCTCCTGCTGGCGCTCCATTGGCTCGCTTCAGATTCCTTCTCATTTTGTATGGATGATAATTGGTTTATTCTTTGTGCTACTGTACATACATGGTTACACATAGCATCATTCAACTTTTGTTTCAGAAGTCATCATTTGTTGAGATATGCTCCTGTAAACCTATTTGAACCATATATAAGTGTTTCCAGATACAGTATAAATAAACAAAGCAATAAAAATTTCTTCTGTGCTCCAGGCCCAAACAACCCTTCCCCGCGAGATGTCTTGGTTCATCATTTAGAAGCAATGTAACAATACAGGAATAGTTTATCTTAGCAATAAATCAGTATAAATCACACAAAATATTAAGCATGAGAGGGGCATAACTCACGAACATAATAGTGTATGGCGAAGAAAAGAATGGGATTCTTGGAATGGAATCAATATGCCATAAGAACATGTTTCTCCAGGATCTGGCCTGCCTGTGTATGTTATTCCCTTCAATTCCTTTTTGCACTGTACTTGGATGATATTTACAATCAGCCAGTTTTCAAACTGGTTTCAGGTAAAGAACAGTTATCTTTATCATCACTCTTTAATAGACACTAAACATAGGATTTCTGGATCGAAACGTGCAACAAGCTGTTTGTTATTTTCTAAGCAAGTTTTACAATTTAACATTGCAAAGAAGTAACAATGGGATTGTTGAACACTGTTAGCTGTAACAGTTCAACGAAACAGAAATATGGTTTAATGAAGCTTTAAATAAGATCTTAAACGTATTAACATGCTTCTATAAAAAAAATGCATTACCTTGAAAGCAAGATCATCACTTTTTATTCTGGATACACCAGACTCTTGCGCTGATTGATTGCGCCAGGGACGACAGTATGCACCATACATTGGACCACAAATTCTTTTAGGTGCCAAAATGTCATTACGCAACATCCCTACACCAAAGTTTTGATCATAGAGTGAAGGCTGGGGTTTGTTCAGGTCATCAATTAGTTCAGTCAAAATATATGGCAGAAGGGATGCCATCTGCAATCACATAAGACACAATAAATAAAGATAATTGCATTATGGAAGTACTGCAGAAATGAACAGCATACCCATTAACTATACATTCTACAACAATCAAACTACATTCCGCTAAGGCATTCAAAGTAGAAAGAACAACAGTTGAAGAAAAAATATGATGTGATACATTTACATTACTTTCTCTATCCTCTATCATTTATTAATGAGTATACAAGCTTATTTTCTATCTAATTCATTTTAACTCAAACATTTGTAGAAATATCTACATCACACATTTTGTTATAGATACAAAGGAAAAAGAGACAGTCAAATGTTTAAGAACTAGGTGCTATGGGCTGGCCTTAAAATCCCATACTCTTTCCGTGCAATCTTAAGAAACAACTGACAGGACTAAAAGAATGACCAAGTAATGAACAATCCAACCCATTAATAAGGATATCTCAGAAATGGCTTATACCACAAAAAAAGTTACTTGAAATAAATTGTATGCGATAAAGAGATCTACATTTTTGTGTAGCATATTTTCGTCTACAGCTAAACGTTTAGCAGTTATACAAAAGATTATACAAAATTATTTCCGAATGAAGAGGACTTCATAGGCTATTCCCATAAAATTCAAGATATATATTTTATTTGTCATGCAAATATCTCTAATATATGGTATTTTAATCAAAATTATCACAGCCTTTTATGGAAAATTAAAAATTTCTAAAAACATTTCATGTATAGGTAGATATTTAAAACCTATTTTCGTTTTTGAGTTATGCTGTTCACAGACACACCCACATGGACCTTTTTCTAAAAATGCTTCTTTTTTTTTGGTGGAATACAATACTTCCCATACTTAATTACGTAGTAGAGAAAGTAATATATACATGCATAAGCTCAAGGATCTATATACATATATTTACATATGTAAATATAAGAACCAAAATAATTCTCCTTCTTTCACAAAGATAGGTGGAGAGTTTTGCATCTATCTCCATAACAACATACACTTTTGCTCAATGGCAGGTCACTTTTCATTATTTTGCATTTCTCATTTGACACAAACTAATATAAGTTGTTCTCACACAGTGACTGACTGGTCAATGATAAAGGAGGTGTAATAACGTCAGCAAAATGCCCACCATGTTTTTATGGCAGAATGTTCACAAGACAACAAGGGAGGAAAGCTAATAATTTCAAACAATTCCATGTTATTGTACAAACTCTAGGTAATGAATGAATTACATGGCAACACAGTTTCATGTTTATTAATACTTCATAAGGTGTATAAATGCCCTCAAGATTGAATCAATCAATAAGGCAGTTTTACAATTTAAACAGTTTGAAAGCAGCTGAAATAATCCCCACACATTAAGAAAGTGATCAACATTTGCAGAACATGTGGACAGAGCTTTAAAATGATGGGAGAGGACTGAAACATCAAAGCAACGTGTAGATGAACCAATTAGAGTCAGGATGTTTCCATAGCAACTGTGTACACCTTCATTGTATTGCCAATAGGGCAACATGTGATTAGCTTGTGTCTGGCCTCATGATCCAAACTCCATGGACTTCTATGTGCTATTGCTGCAGTATAAACAAATAATACTTTCTTTCCTCCTGCTGCATCCTTGCATTAGTTTAGAAGTTTCTTGTGTAGTGAGAAGTGCTTTTGCATCATTCCATTTGTATGTGGTTATCACCTTTTAGACTATGTGCATTAGGGTTTGTTTTCATGTCTGTGTATTGTGAGCTTTTACAAGTTTATACACACTTTTAATGGATCTTTAATCATGTTCAAGAATGGTTACAAAGATTAAGCAGCCAAAAGAAAAACCGAGTGTTCTTGGGCACCAAATAAAAATGGATTTGGTAAAGGAGAGGTATTGGAAATATGCTCCATTAGAGAATAGTTCGAAGAGGAGAAATTAAACAGTGGGACCCTTATTTTGATCGCCATGGAATTTATAAGACCTCATGTGCTGTACAAAAATACTGTGCTTAAGATAGGGAAACAAAAGAATAAGAGAAAATATCGGTCATCATTGCCAAGATTAGAAACTCCTGGAAAGAGAAAAGGATGTAAACCTGTCATGAGATTAGATCCTTTCCAGCAGGATATTATATGCAGACATATTTATTATTATAAAAGAAAGGAGCATCCTACTATTTTAAAATTAATGTGTCCTTAAAGGAATCCAAGTGACTCCAAGGCAGCAAGACCTCACTGAATAAAATAGATGGAAAAAGTGACTGGCAGAAAATTGCAGACGTTAACTATCAGGCTAACAGTAGCAACATCAACATTGATGAAAATGTACCCATATCAGCAGCATACTCCTATTGGAATAAGCATCAATATTTCACAGGTACACCTCTTTTGTTAACTGCTACTTTAGACTGATATTTGCATGCTCATTTCCATCCTCTGCATGTAGATACCCTATTTTGCCATTGACTTTGTGTGCATTCAATATGATTGTACCATTAATAGTCAGAGAAATGAATAACACTATAACAAAGCGGTTACTTCATTAATAGGCACAACACAATTTCCTCTGTATGCACTAATCCTAGAGAACTCTCCATACGCTCAGGATAAGGGGCAACATTATCTGTCCCCCTCCATGAAACGTCAATCACCTTCTTCATCTTTATGTATTATTATAAGAGTTTAATTAAGGCTAACGGTTTCCTGTTTTAAGTATTCTACCATGAAATAAACTTAAATTTTACATTTTGCAAATATTATATAAGGATTTAGTTTACTGAAGTAGGCCATTATATTCAGGATGATTGGAAGCAGCAGAAAGGAAAAGGTGTTGGCATAGTGAGATAAATTATTTTGATTTCAATGTGCCAAGACAAAACGCAGTAAGAGTCAGAAACAAGTATTGAAGAGGATTTGTGAAGGCATAGATTTAATTAATAGTGGTATACTAATACTAAGAATGTTAAAATCCCATAATTAGCTTATAACTACAATTACCCTTTATTTCTGCTAGTGTTTGACATGAAGGTCTAAGTCAAGTTGCATATAGGTATTGTCCCTATTTTGTGGTGAATCAAAATTCTCAAAATGATGCTTAGAACACACCAAATACTGTAGTTATTTTGCAATAAAAATAAGCAGTAGCAACAAAGTCTATTTTTTTTAACCTCCACTAACTCACATTGGAAAGTATGTATGAAATGTACCCAAATGCACAAATGTAACCCTATATTCACACAAGTTTGAGTTATCCAACATTTGTCTTCTCAGGATAAGGGAAAACTCCAGAGAAAACTTGAACCTGATAACTCATACTATTTGGTCTCAGATCTTCCCGATTATGGGATACACTACCCGCACTCCAAAATCTAGAAGTATCATGCTAGCCTCTAGTTCCTAAGGTCAGAGTTCAAACCCGGCAGAGGACAATGGATTTTTTTCGGGTGTAAAAATCCTTAGCATGGCTCCTTTGGAAGGGAAGTAAAGCTGGTGGTCCCATGTTATAGATTTATCTCAAGCCTGATAAAGGGGCTTCTGAGAAAAATTTCTAGTCTTTCACATCCAATATAGAATGAGTCACTAAGAACCATAGTACATAGTTAAAGAGCGTCCATAAATAAAACCCAATTTAATTTTTCCCACTCCAGAAAGTGGCACTAGTAATAGCTGTGTTGTAATATTGTTCTTTAATAACTGAATATGAATAAAGATAGGCAAAAATTTAAATTTTTTATTCTCATACTGCATATATTATCGCTAAAATACAGCATGATTTATATAGAACACCTTTCTTTCTTTACTTATTCAACTGGGAACTTGACCAATGCTGCAAGTTTAAATTTAAATTAAAAGGGATATTCCAATTTGGATTCCCTGTCACCAGATGTAAAGTTGTCCATTCTTTATTCCCTAGTGTTGACTTTCATGATTGGCAGCCATATTCAATATTTGGTTTTAGTCACTGTGAAAATGCAGTGCGCATTAAATCAATGGCTACTTCCTGTGAAGCAACACTGGATTCAAAGTTCAATTATCAGATACATGAATGGCATACCAGAGAGAGTTTGATGTTCGCAATCCCCCCCCCCAAAAAAAAAAACAATAGTGGCACTGGTAAACAAACTGAAAACTAAGTTGAAAGAGGCAAACATCATACATCTACTAATAGAACTATAGTTGTTATAGATGTCCAGGCTCAACTGGAGCAGTCACCCCACAAGTCAAAGCATTTGTCACAGGGAACCAGGTACTACCACTACTATGTAAAAAAGTAAAATTTTACTATGTAAAATTACTACTTCAGAAAAAAGTACCAGAAAAATTGAACAAATTATAACAGCAGAAAATAACATAAGAGAAATGCTTGAGAATGACAATGGAAAATTATGGAAGATATAACAAATATCATGAAAGGAAAGGGGCAGGGGGAAAGAGAGAAAGGAGGATAAACACGGATGCTGCATTGTGAAGTAATGCTGAGAAGCAATCCCACAATTTTGCACGAGACTTGGAGGAGATTTTAGTGGGTATACCTTTATTGGGAGTCCCACACTACCATCCTTGTGCTAACGGATGATGCACAAAATGTTTTTCCCTCCAACACAAAAAAAAAAACACCAATACCACAACTACTACTCAATATGTCAGAGAGCTGTCAGGGTTACAGCTGTCCATCAGTTGCAGGAACCAGATAAGAATAGAAGAGTGAAATATTGCCATTGGTTTCAGGCATTCATTTGCAAAATCCTGGATATTGTCCATCACATGGTTCACAAAAGCAGCATGGTTCCATTGGTGTGGTTATGTGAACTTGCAGAACACATACTATTGGGCTTTAAAAATCCACATATCATTCATAAAACACCAATGATTCCAGTTAAAGTTGGGGTTTGGTGCACATTATCTACATAGAAAATAGGATTTTTTTTTTGAGGAAGGGGGACCAGATTGTACACACTCCAGAATACCAATAAATGTTCATGGAATTTTCTGAACAACTGGATGATATAGAGCTGGGTCATGGATATTTTCAGCGAGGTAGCACTGCAGGTCGTAAATCAATAGTATAAGTGAAAAGTTTCTCTGATAACTGGATAATCTCCAAGAACCTGTGGTCACTGAGATCTCCTTACTTGACAACACTGAAATTCTTCCTATAGGCCTATTTAAAAGCCAGCGTTTGTGCCGCATGTCCCTAGACATTGGAGAATATGAAGTACAACATTACACAGGAGATTAATGATATTGACAACATGGTCCGCAAACAAGAGGCTGGTAACATGGAACATGCTGAATTATGCCTTGTGCAGGAGGAAGGACTTTTGAACATTTTCTACAGCGATATAGTCTCCCAAAATTACTCTACATTTGTGGCTAGCATCATTCGTTTTCAAATAAAGAAAGAAATGTGTAGTTCTATATAAATCACTGTGCACAAGCAATCATTGTTTACAGATTATTGTCATTTAGATGCTAGTTTGTCAATTTATGAGTAATTTAATTTTTAAAGATGACATTTGCTTGCAAAAATTTGTTTCAGCAATAAATGGCTTCTTATTTATCTTTGCAACTTAGGAAATGTCTACAATGAGTTTTTTTTTTTAATTCGACTTATTTTGAGTCACTTTAACAGCATGGTCATAGCACAACCTTTTAACTTTACATGATAGAAAATATGCGTGTAAGTTACAATATGAAACATTCACACTTTACAATAATTCAAAAAGTTTGCATTTTCTTATAAACAGCAAAGCTTTTTAATGTTGTTGTTGTTCTAATGTGCAGGATTTTGATCCATTAATTTTTCCTTAGCTAGCCAATATAAATTGTGTATCTTCCCATGTGATACAGCTTTCCTCAATTCTGGGCATTCTAGTAGGTGTTCTCCATTTAAAATCTTAGCAGCATTGCAAATCTTGCATGCTTTGTCATTCATAAAACCAAACCGATGTAGACACTTCGCCAGACAATCATATCTAGTGGCTAATCTGAAATGAGCAACGGATTCTTTCCTTGGAACATTTTTTATTTTTTGTATTCTCTTTTATGTTGGAGTAATTTTTATTAGTAATTTCCTTTTGAATATTGTGTTGATATTTTTGTTCTATATTAATTTTGATATTTTTAAGTTACATATCTAGTCCACAAGACTTTATAGGTTTTGAGTATAACACTGCACTCTTTTTGGCCAGAAAGTCTGCAGTCTCGTTACCATTCACTCCCACATGTGCTGGTATCCACTGTAATATTATCTGTTGAAATTTTGTTTGGAGTAATCTATAATAAGATCTCACATCCATAATATTATAAGATTCATCTGGACTGTCAAATCATTCTATTGCTTGAATGGCAGAACAACTACTTTATTTTCTTTTATATCAGTCCTGTAGTATATTTGTTCTAATGCTTGTTGTATTGCAACAACTTCCACCATCAAAATTTGTGGATTGTCTAGGCAATGTAAAATAATGTGAAAAGTATTTATGTATATACCACCTCCCACATTATTTCTCAATTTATCTGCAAGAACCATCTGTATACATTCTAAGCCACTCTGTTTTGGGGAATTGATTATGTAGATGTTCAAGTGTAACAATTCTGCATAGTTCTGGTGAGTCTTCTTGTTTATTTAGTTGTTCTGTCAGCTCTTTGTTATTATCTTAATAAAATCCCTTGAATTAGTTCTAGGAGAATGAGGAGTGCATTTTTCTGATAAATTTAGGTAATTATAATTCTTCTCTAAAAGAGATTTGTTTGTAATCTGTGTTTTTAGCTTGTATTCGCTACGTAGTTACTGAAACCATTGATGTTTGCTTGGATTTGTTTTCAATTTTACATGCAATTGTGCAGCTTGTATTTCAATATTGGCTTTCATTGGGTTATTATTTGTTCCAGCAAGTGCACTAACTGGCGTTTTTTCACTGCTCCATTTTTCATTGTTTGGTGGTTATTTAGAGCACTTAGTAAATTGCTGAAGCCAGCCTAAAGTCTCCATTTGTGTATTTTGGACATTGTAGCAGGATTATCGTTTCCTTTTCTTTTACTCCTTTAACTCTGTTTTCTTGAATGATTCAGAGATTTGCAGGACTTGAAACATATTGTGTTCCCAGTTAATTTGCACATCAATACATGCTTGTAGAAAACCTGAAGCCTTCAGCTTTGGAGTAATCTTCACCAATTTAGATTTCCCCACTTAAATTTATATACTGCATTAATAATACAGTCATATTAAAAATGAAGAAAAACTGCAACAAGCTAGAGATTACTCATGAAAATGATGTTGAGCACAGTTGCTTCTTCTAGTACATAGTTGCAATTACACCATACCCCATTACACTGTGCTACTATTCAAAGCTAAGGTTCTCCTCAAGAGAAGTGCTATATGCATGTGTTTGTGGAAGCCATTTAAAGTTATCTACATGCCTAATTACAATTGTGCCATGTCATGAAAATCCAAAGTTTTCACAGAAATTACGCTACATATTTTCCTTTTGTTTACAAAAATGTCTATTTTGTTATTTATCACAACTTCAGAACTTCATATTATTGCATCAATAGGAACCTGTTGCTACAATAGGTGACAATTTGTAGACCACGGAAACCAGCATTCTGGTTTGGGGTAGCATGATCTGGGGTCTTGTGGGCATTTGGTAGGCAGTCAGGTTAATCAGCCCAAGCCTGTCAGGCTACAATTAATACACATCCTGACTTACTATTTAGGCTGGGCATAGACTGATATAGTAAAGCTGTTTTTGGCATGTGTTGTTTTGCTATAACATTCTTGCAGCTTGTAACATGACTGATGTAAACCAACTGAGCAAAAGCAAACACACTTTACAGAATGATTCAGCATTGAGACATTTTTCTTGCATGTACCTAGATATTGCTGTGTTCCTGTGGTCTACCAGTTGCAGTGCATACATGTAGCAGTCTTATAATTTATTTCTAGAACACAAATGTGATCACTCATTTCAGTTTTATTATAGAAGTGGCCAAAAGTTTAATGCTTTGATAAAACAGATGTCTGTCTTAGGAGTACCATTTCAAAGATGTTACTGAAAAGCTGTGGGACAAGGTGGCCAGGAAAGTGGGTAATCTAATCTTGCAAAATGTCAATACTTTTCTGCACCATGTCACAATTCCTTAAAAGAATTCTGTTGGACATGTTCTTTTACATTTTCCTAATTAGCTGAATGCATCCAAATGCTGTCACACTAACAATTCCATATCACATAGCCTTTTGTGAGGGTAACGTTATTTTTTTTAAGCCGCACCATTTACTTCAAATTTTGATGCTAATATCTCAAAGTTGCATCATTTAGATAACTTTTAAGCTTTGTTGTTGAGTTCTACGATATTCTCATCTCCTGGCTCGTTCTGTATTGTCTGGTATGCCAGCTGCTTCAGTAGTATAACTATGAGTTCCTTGTCTCAGGGTATGCATGGGTGTAATGTGAAAGGATAACACCAGCTTAGTTAGCTGATAAATTTTGATGTTGACTCTGTTTGAAGAGAGTTGCCAACTGTTAAATTAAAGAATTAAATTATTTCTATAATAATGAAGCAAAGCGTCAGTTGCTGTAAGTTGCACAAATTTTTACTTGGAAAGTTCCCTCGCAATAGCCACTAAATCTTTCTAACTCAAGTGCATCACTGGGCACTACACAACTTAGAAATTAAACTAAAAATCACAAGAGTCGCCATATGAACATTGCAGGGAAGTAACTAACTCTGATTTAAAATGCATGCTCTTTTTTTTAACTTAAGCTCCACCTACCTATCACCACCCACACCAACGTTCCTACTTGCACAGTTCAATCTTAAAACTCTACATATGTGTATCTGACACTGTTTCTATGTGGTGGCTTGCTCAAATCTCAGAGTTTCATTCCCTTTCTAATTTACAGAATTCCTATCTACAGGACTTTTCAAACGTACTGAACAAAACCTTTACTACATTCCACAAACCTTTAAGCAAATGAGTTCTCTACTCAGCTGTCACTAATGACTTTCCTTAATAAAACTCGCTAATGACCTTTCTCTCCAGACAAATCTTTTAACTCAAGCTTTTACATTATAGTACAGTGATTTAATATACAGAAATTATTTATTGCAATTATTTATCTTACTACCATTTCTTTATTTATTTACATCTTTCTGTCAATAATTTTAGTATAAAAATGCCCCATTACATTGTTTGTTACTCTCAATAATAAAAGAATGTACACATTTGCCCGAATAAAACTTTAAGTTTATCTGATCCCCGGTAGCAACTGTCTCAATTTTCTTACATATTTTGCAAATTTCTTCTTCTTTACACTCACTGTTACATACAAGTATTTCAAGAGCAGTTAAAACTCTTACCTTAACAAATTACATACAATACTTCTTATGCTATTTTACAATTTTGTTTTCTCTTCTTTTGAATTTATATAAATTTCCAAGAGTCTTTGTTTTGATATTTTATTAAGCACTGATTTTAATGTTTGTTATGTTCACTTCACCTTTAACTATGTTCTGCTGAAGACTAATGTTTTTTTACAACTTTGTACTTATTTTCTAATTACAATTTTCAGAATCTTATCTTCCACATCCTATGTATTTATTATAATCATCCATAAACAGTTATCAAAGTTTAGAAGTATTTGGCTGCATCCTGTATGAACAAATGAGTTGCTTATGGAAAGACTCATAAGTTATCCATTTTTGGCAATTTTAACTTGTACCTATGTTTTCCAAATTTAGATCAATTACTACAGGACCCTTGTAAATTAGTTCCATTCTTTTATTTCTCCCTTTTAATATACTTGATAACTTACTATCTTTTACTAAAACTAAATCACATATTTCAGCTTCCCACTTATGGTTTCTTTCTTTTCTTTTCTCTGCCTTTTTCTTTATTCTTTCAAAAGCAATCCTAACCCTATTTTCCTCACTTAGCTGAATTTTATTTATATCTACATTCTTGGGTATATTCTGCAATATTTGTTCTGGTTTCTTAACTAACATGAGTTTTATAAGGACAAATCCTGTCCTGAAATTTATAGTGTTATTTACAATTTTCTCTATTAGAGGACAACATCTAACACAATATTAATAATTTTTGTGAGTCAGTACATAAAAGTAGATACCTGTATCTCTCAGTGCACGTTCTGTGGTTACCAGATGGAAAACAGGATCAGCAATGATAAAGTTTTATCTCATCATTCTCAGCACTTCAGTAAAACATTTACTTCTATGAACTGTAGCATTGTCTGATAAGACAGCTTGTATTGATCATATTTAGGTACATATCACTAATAATCTTCCCTACACATGTTTTAGTTGTAATGTTCCTAACAGGATAAATTTCACAAATTTGCTGAACACATCATGCATTACAAAAATACATCTACATCTGAATTGACCATTGGGAGCTCTCCATGTGCATCGACAGTTACCAATGCATTTTTCTTATCCCTGATGATAACTTGTGGCTCATTGTCACATCATATATTGAAAGGTTTTGCTTTGATACAAATCACAAGTCGAACAATTTTTTCTAACTTTCCTTGCAAGGTGCTTGATATAGAAGCTTTCACTCAATACAAAAGTTATTTTATCACTTCCGGTGTGTGCTAGTACTTTATGATATGCAATTATTAACTGCTCTTCCAAAACTCTGGGAATCTTAACTTTCCATTTTTGTTCCTCCCTACCATGAAATTTATATAATTTGCCTTTGTCTATTTCAATCGTTTCTTTGAGGTTTTTTGTTATTTCTTGTGCCATTTCCATTAATTTACTGATTTCCTTTTGTAGTAGTTGTATTTTCAAAAATTCCTTGACCCACTGTTTTCCCTTTAAGTGACTATATATATAGAATTGTTACATCATGTTTATTGTCCCCTTATGTCTGATATTGGATAGTTTATTTTCATGCGAGACAGTAAGTCACTAAAAGTATTCTGAGATCCTGATATATGTCTTATTTCTACATTATGTGATGTGATATCATGAATATATCTTGATATTCATATGAATTCATGAAGGCTAAACTCTCATGATCTGTGTAAATTATTATGGGATTGTCATATACAATCTTCGGAATTTTACAAGTGCATAGAATATAGCAGGAATTTCTTTTTTTGTTGTGCAGGTTTGAGCTTCTGTGCGCAAAATTACCCATGATGCAAATGCAATAAAATGATTCTGTCCTTGTTCATCTCATTGAATTAACACTGAACCATAACCTAGTCCTGAGCTGAGTTTCTGTAAAAATTATATAAGGAAGCTTTTCTTTTGCTTTCTCTAGCAAAATGGGTGTTGCAAATAATCTTTTGACCTGACAAAATGCTTCTTCTTTTGCCTGAGGCCATTTCCATTTTGTTTCCTTTATTAATAACTCTCACGATGGAGCGACTACTGATGCAAAATCTATTATAAATCTCAACTGATAGGTCGATATCCTAAGAATCTTCTCAATTGTTTAATATTCTTCGGTGTTGAAAATTTATTAATACTTTCTATTTACCCTAGATTTGGTCTTATTCCCTCACTAGAAATAACATCCTAAAAATTCTGTTTATTTTACCAAGAAAGCGATCTTGCTTGACTTGATCGTCATGTTAGCTTCCTTTAATTTCTCCAGTACACATTCTATGCACTTTAAATGAGTCTGTTGAAAATATCACACAATCACCGATGTATTGAGCTATGAATCCCTTTATGGTTTTACCAAAAATTTTGTACAGTGCCCTTAACGCATTCTACTGGAATTCATCCTAAAAGTGCAAATTTTAAACCGATACAAAATTCCTGAATGAAGAAAGGTGGTGTGTTTTTTCACATCTTCTCTGATAGACATTTGCCAAAATAAAGGCACAGAGTTTAACATTGAGAAAAATTTGCCTTTGTGTAATTTGTTTAGCGTAACCTCCACGCTTTCCAGTGTAAATCTATCTGGTATACAATGTTTCTTCAATTCTCCCGCAGATGTAATTTGAATCTCTCCATTTGATTTCATAACTGTGCAAAGTGGATTCACAAAAGGTAAATTTGAAATTTCAATTACTCCCTGTTCTAGCATTGTTTGAATTGCATTGTCTACTTCTTCTCGAATAGGAAAGGAATCACTTGTGCTTTATGTGTATATGGTTCAATAGGGGTCATTTCAAAAGAATGTTTGTAACTTATACATTTCCCAGGCTTTTCTGAGAATAGTCTCGATTTTTCATAAAAATTCTAAATAATTCTTCCCTCTATTCTTCATCTAAGTAATTTC
Organism: Deroplatys truncata; assembly: GCA_030765065.1. Classification (NCBI taxonomy): domain Eukaryota; kingdom Metazoa; phylum Arthropoda; class Insecta; order Mantodea; family Mantidae; genus Deroplatys; species Deroplatys truncata. Next base: position 208,389,115 of record CM060978.1, on the reverse strand, counting down.
TCTGATTTACTTTTACTCTAAATACATTTTTTAGATCTTCACCGTTTTTGTATCATGATCCCTATTCACCTCCTGGTCACAAAAATGTTCAAAGATTTTCTCCGGGATTTTCCTTATATATAATTATCAATTACTCTTTTTCTTCAACATGCCCTATTTCTTACTCATTTTCAAAACCAAATCCTTCTACATACTTCTGCTAGCACCATAGTTCCTATTTTAATATATTCCACAAAGAAAGCATCTCCCCTTATTTCTTCCTTTCTATCCCTTGTGATTTGTTCTGACATGCTATTCTCATTGAATGGTACTACAATGGTTTCCTTCCCTGTGTGTAATTTCACAGATCTATTTTTGAAGCTGACAATAACACCCCATGGATATAAATAATCACATTCAGTTATAATATCTATTACTAATCTTGAAACTACAAGTAACAAAATTTCAATTGCAATTCCATTCACACAACACTAAAAATTTCACTCTCTCTTTTCTCTTGCCAACTGCTAATGAACAAAATATTCCTCTTACCAGTAATAACATTACTTTCATGCCACTTTTTATGATTTCCTCATACAAAGTTTTTTAACAGACTGTACTATTTGCACCAGTATCCATTATCGCATTGTATTCTTTACTATTGATTCCTATTTTTATCCTCGGCAGATCCAATACCTTTTTGATTTTCATGCCCATTTGAAATTTCTCTATCTTCCTCGATTATCAATGTTTGCACCCTGGAAACCTTAACTTCCATGTACTTAACACAATTGTTATTTTTATTTTTTTTCCACTGAAGGCACATGCTGTTTCTCTGTATCCTGCTAATTGCACCTGTCCCTGCTGAACACTATTTACATTTCCATTCTCACTCATCTGATTCTGGCTATTTCCTACTATTTTTCTTATTTCAACTCCTTCTGCCATATCTTTTTTACTTTCTGTACTATGTATAGCAAGTAGTGGAAATATTGTATACCACCCAAAAATTTGATACCGAGATTTCACCGGAAATACATGTTTTGAGACCCCCTGAATAAAAAAAAAGCATTTTTGGAAACATGACCGTGTGTGCGTGCGTGTGAACAGCATAACTCATAAACGAACAGTCGGATAAACACAAACTTGGTATTTAGGTTCAGTATCACGAAGGTTTTCAAGAAAATCCCCCCACCCCAGATTACACTTTACATGGAACATTGTTTGAAAATTTTAATTTTCTCAAAAATGGCTCTAACGATTTTGATTAAGATATCATATGTTTAAGATATTTTCATGACAAATGAAATGTATATCACGAATATTCTGGGAATGTCTTTAAAAGTGTTCTTCATTCAGTGACTTTTGCATAACTGGTAAACCATAAGAGATAGACAAAATTTTACTACACAAAAAATTAGATCACATTAAAATACACAATTTATGTCGTATACATTTTTTTGTTTGGGTGAACCATTTTCGAGATATTGCTTGTTATTCCCTTAAATTTTCCAATACTTATACTTTTTCCCAAATTCGTTATTCATTTTTTTTGTCCTGGTAATGCCAAGAGAATGGAATACTCCATGTAGCAACCACCTCTTAAAATATTTGACTATCGCTTAAAGCCTAGCAATTCCCCTTGCATCTACAAGAAAATTAACATCTCGATATCTCGATTAACATGAAGCATATGGAGAATAAGCATTTGTAAAAATAGTTTGTACAAGAGTAGAGAAAGTCATGTGAGTGTAACACATCAGATTTTTTATTGGTGAATTTCTCATACTCCTATTTCTTTCCTCTTGTCTAGGCATTAAAGGTGAAAATTCGTAATTGTTTTCAGGTCTCCAATTTTCATTGAATTATGTCTGCTTCTAAACTGTTGAGTTCTTCCTCTAGGTCTATCGAATCTTCCCATATTCATATAATTAACCTGAACATATCTACCTCTATTGTCTGAATTCATATTTTGATGATTCCTATCAAATTGATTTCTGTTTTTGTTTTCCCACTGTGCCGGTTCTGATCTAGGAACTGGACCTCTATATCTATTATTAATGACATTTTGATTCCCATTTCTCTGAAACCGTGACCCTTGCCTAAAGAAATGTGAACTTTCCATTTCATTTCTTGCTTGATTTCTGTCTCCGACTTTTGTTTGTTACTCTCAAGTGCTATCAGCAAATCAATAATTTCTGATGTGTTACTTGGCTTTGCTACTACTAGATAATACTGAATAGTTTTTGGAAAATCTGTTACAACAATATTTATGGGATCTTTATCACCTATTGGTGGATCTAACATTCTAGATTTCCTTGTTAATTTTATGAAATAATAACCAGTGAATAGTGAGTTTGCTGTTTATATTTTCCATTAACTCTATTCTAATGCTTGCTTGAATATTTGCTCTCCAATATCTACTCACAAACATATCTGTAAAGGCCCTGAAGTCAGTCATTTCCTACAGTTATATCTATCAAGTTGCTGCATTTTCCTTAAAACTTTTCCTAACTACCATCATTTTGTACTCCTCCGGTATACATTTTACAGTAAAATATTCCTGCAGCTCTAGAATGAAAGATTGTCTGAGTCCTTATTTTCAAAAGTTGATGGTAGAAATTTTGTTTAAAAAATGTCTAGTCCAGTACATGTCATGGTTCTGATCTCTAGTTCTCTATACATTAATTCATCTAGGTTCATTACTGGAAGTGCTTGCACCTACATTTGGCAATGAGAAGTCCGTTAACACGTTTTATACTGCTTGTCTCATGTTGCTGGTTCACTTACATTACTATAATTTTAATTCCATACATTTATACCTATTCTTAAATATTTTAATATACATTTTATTTTGTTACTTCTGTTGCTATATCCTTAACCTGATCTGTAATTTTTTCAAAGTTTCTAGTCTGCCTCCTACTTTCTCTTTCTGCTTTTTCATGTCTATTTTTAATTTCCTCTAATTCTTTTCTAGCTATTTCTCTAACCTGTTGCATTTCTTTGTTTGCTATTTCCCTTTCTCTTTTAAATTTCTTTGCTACTTCCTCTCTTAATTTCCTACTTTCTATGTCTGATTTCTCACATACTTGTTTATAGATTTTCTTTTTAGATTTTTCTATTTCTTGGCTAATTTCTTTCCTAACATTTTCTATTTGTCCCCTAACCTGTACTCTGTTTTCTTTGATTTCATTTATAACATTGCTTATTTCCTCTCTAATGTTTCTAATGCATGCTGTTGATTTTCTAGCTTCTTTTCTAAATCCAGTTGAGTATTTTCTAATTTCTAATTATTGCTCTCCATCTTTTCCTCTAATTTCTTTCCTAGCTCTTGTTTGCTATTTTCTAACCTCTGATTATGTTACCCAACATGATTATTGTGGCAAAGAATCTGATAAGTGGTTTTAAATAAATAAGAATGGGATGCTAAGGACCTCAGCAGTTAAAGAGCATCCATAAATAAAACTCAATTCAATTTTTTTATGCTGAGTTCTTTACTCGGCTGTTACTAATGACTTTCCTTAACAAGACTCAGTAATGATCTTTTTCTCTGGACAAATTTTTTAACTCAGATTTATTACATTATACAATGGATTTAATATACACAAATTATCTATTGCAATTATTTCTCTATCTTATTATCATTTCTTTATTTAATTATTTATATCTTCCTGTCAATAATTACAGTATCGCTTGGTATACAGGGGTTGGCATATGGACAATGGACATACTCAATTTTAGCATACTTTATTTTCACCTATATTATTTCACCCAGCCTACCTAGATTTGTTATACAACATTTTGTATACTCAATGTAGACCACTGCAGTTTGTATGAGATTTTGTATAGTATTAACTTTATTGAAAAGAAGACACAGTTACCTTAGTTTGTTAAATTTTCCAGTAAAACTGATTTCCACTAGATGATATCTTCACTTTAGTTTTGTAAATTTGTCACCATATTTGCTGCCTAGAGTGAAAATTTTACTAGATTTATTTAATGTAATTATTAGAAAGGGTTATGTACCTAAACGATGGAGAGAAGCTATCATCCATCCTATATATAAAGGCAAGGGCAATGTCGATAAATCTAATAATTTCAGAGGTATTGCATTATTATCGAATATAGGAAAACTTTTTGCGGGCATTTTGGCAGCGAGACTACAATCTTGGGTTGAATATAATATCCTTTCGGAATTACAGATGGGCTTTCGCAAGGGAAGGAGAAAAATTGATAATTTATTTATTATAAAGACATTAGCAGACAAATATTTAAAAGAAAAAAGGGGTAAACTGTATATGGCTTTTGTAGACTTAGAGAAGGCTTATGACCGAATTGAGCTACAACTTCTGTGGCATAAATTAGTGTGTAATGGAGTACATCAGCAATTGGTGAATATTCTAAAAGCACTGTATTTTGAGAACACCTTCTGTGTAAGGGTGGAGACAACAAACGAAATTCCACAAAAGAAAGGCCTTCGGCAAGGATGTAAGCTAAGTCCAGTTTTATTTAATTTATACATAGATGATGTCTTACTAGAAATTGGAAGGAATAATAACTGTGCACCAGTAATTAACAACATCCAAATTCCAGGACTTCTTTTTGCAGATAACCTAGTGGTAGGAGCTATTACAGTAAGCGGTTTAAAACAATCATTACAAGCAATTGATGTATATTGTAAAGAATGGAGGTTAAAAGTGAATCAAGAGAAAACACAGATTGTGGTTTTCAAAAAGCGGGGAAAATTAGGCAAATATGAAAAGTGGAAGGGAGAGAATAAAGATTAGAGGGTAGTGCGTGACTGTATCTATTTAGGAGTAAAAATAGATGGAGGTAATAAATGGGAGAAACAAAAGAAGTTTGCATTGGCAAAAGGTAAAGGGGCGATGGCAGCAATTAGAAGCTGCAAATATAAAGTACCTAATATAAATGTTAAATGGCTGGAAAAAGTTTATGAGATGGTTGTGGAGGCAAAAATGATGTATGGTATAGAAATATGGGGATTAGATAGAGGATGGGAATGTATAGATGTGGTGCACAGGATGTTTTGTAGAGAAATACTAGGGCTACTGAAGTCAATTGTAAGACAGGTAGCACAATTACAGATGGGCAGGGTGACAACTAAGGGGAAGATAATGGAAAGAGCTTTGAAATTTTGGTTCAGAACTTTAAATCTAGGAAAACGTAATGTGTTAAGACAATGTATTGAATACCAAGAGAAGAGCTTAATGAATGATGGATGGGTAAGTAAATTACGGAATATTTTGGAGAAAAATGGGTTAGGAGATATATGGAGAAGGAGAGAAAATAACGTAAAACATTTTTGGAAAAAGGCAAGGAAAAGACTGGAAGATATAGAAATACAAATCATGTTCAGTGAGATTGCCGAAAAGAGCTCATTAGTTTATTATAGGCCAATGAAAAATACATGGGGTAGGGAAAAATATATAGACATAGTAAATAAAGAAGAGAGAGAATCTATTGCATGGTTAAGAACCGGAGCATGGAGGCTAAAAGGGTTAAGACAGGGTATTCCTCAGAACCAATGTCCGATATGTGGTGGTAATAAAGACATTGAACTCATAGTATTTAAGTGCCAAGGAACAGAAAATTGGAGAAAAGAATTTTTTAATAAGAAGTGGTTGAAGGGGGATAGAAATACACTTATAATTGAAATGATATGCAAGGACGCTAGAAGCATTGGGCAGTTTTTGCCTAAAGTAAAAAATAAATGGCTTTGGACAGTGGAAAGAGAAAAGTAAGAGGTAGTGCATCTTACTTTGAATGGAAAACTATAGTGAATGTGTTAATTTAGTGACAAGAGATTGTAAAATGTAAACAAACTGTAGTGATTGTCTACTGAATAAGTGACCAGGGTCAAAATGCAGTAGACAATCTAATTTGTAAAACTCTTAGCACAATAAATACTATACTAAATACTATACTATAAGTAAAGAACCAACAGTAATAATGGACGTACATACTGGTTATGTATTAAAAAGGGAAGTGCAGAAGCAGAGTTATTGCTGAAGGTCACCCACCAAGAGTTGTTAAATACATTGAACATAATCATGTGTCAAATCTTGAGGCAATACAGGTAAAAAAGATAGTGAATGACATTTTTTGACAAGCTATGGAAGATTCTAGAATTTTAAGGAGGAACTTATCAGAGGAAGGCCCATGTATATTACCACATTTACTAGAACAGAAAGCATTTACTCACACAATAAAGAGACAGACAGTCTGCTCTTCCACCAAACCTTAAAAGTCTGCCAGATTTGACAGAATTGGCGCAAGAGTTTACAATAACCAACAGAGGTGAAAGATATTCTGTCAGAAATGCTTTTGCTTTAAGCATAATATATTCCTCTGACCACAGCCTTGTATACCAATTTGCACCAGGTCTTACTGAAAATTCAGCAGTCTCATGTTAAAAAGCGAAGCCAGCTGCAACAATGGTATGTATGACATTGCTATTCTTTTTTACCTTCTTTACCACATACATAATAGGTAGAGAATTGCTGCATTCCACCCAAAAATTTAATACCAAGGTTTCACCAGAAATACATGTTTTGTGAACCCCTGAACCCCCCCCCAAAAAATAAAGCATTTTTAGAAAAAGGTGTGTGTGTGTATCTGAACAGCATAACTCAAAAACGGAAAGTCGGATAAATACCAACATTTAGGTTCAATAGCTTTCAAAGAAGCAACATGAAGATTTTCACTACACTTTACTGGAACATTTTTAAATTTTTTATTTTCTAAAAAATGCCTTATGCGATTTCGATTAGAATATTAAAGATATTTACATGAAAAAATGTGTACCTTGAATTTTCTGGGAATAGCCTGTGAAGTTCACATTTGGAAGAAATTTTGTATAATTTTGTTTAATTAATAAACATTAAGTGGTAGACAAAAACATACTACACAAAAAATGTAGATCTCTCTAAAACACATAATTTATTTCAAATAGTTTTTTTTTTGTGGTATAAACCATTTCTGAGATATCTGTTATTAATGGTTCAAGTTGTTCATTTCTTGTTCATTAGTTTAAAGTCTGTCAACATTCTGTTGTTTCTCATGGTCACATAAAAACGGCATGTAAATTTAAGGCTAGCATGTAACGTCCAGTTCTTAAACATTTGACATTTGCTGTTCCCTTTGTATCAATAATAAAATGTGTAATTTAGCTATTCCTGCAAACGTTTATTTGGATTAAAATGTAGTATATAGAAAAATAAGTTTTAGTAAGAATTTCTTGTACACCCACTAATAGACGGTAGAAGGTAGAGAAAGTCGTGTGAATGTAACACCAGATTTGTTTTCTTTTTAAAGAGCTAACAAGTAGCACATTAAGTTCTGAATCTGCTTGTATTCTTAGATGTATTAGCCACTGGCACTGTGAGGAAAGAGGAAGATTTTCAGTGTACACAGTGTCCATAAATTCACCTACTAGCTCTCCAGGATCTTGGAACCTATGCTCTAAATGTAATAGCTCACAAGTTATTGCCCTAAAAAGTTAACCAACCAACTAGTGATATACGTCACAGTTTAATTCTATGCACTTGCCTGCTGCTGATAACACCTGTGCAGGCTGGCACAACTAATTGCTTAAATACTAATTTACCACTGTTCTGAATTAACTGCAGCACAAATGACTGAAAGGGAAGGGAGGGAAGCTAGTTGGTCTTTGGTCAGGTAGGCAGGCCAGCCTGTGTGGCCACATATTACTAAATAAGGTACAATATCATGCTTTTTCATTGAGACGGTAATTTGTATCACAAATTACGTTAATATAAATAATTATTTTATTATGAATATGTATTTTTATGTAACATTGATTTCAGAGGTTTAATAATTGTAACTATTATTGGTAAATAATAATATATGGCTCTACTGAAACTGTCAACAATAACGCAATAAAGCAGAAAGGGATTGAGTTGTTTATCGTTACCGGGAACCAGGAAGTTACGTAATGTTTCGCGCCTTTTCGGTAAAAGCTTCCAGAACATTCTCTAAAAATTATATGTATTAGTGGTTTTCATTGGATAGTAAAATTGACGCTAATGTTGGCGCGTTTTATTAGCCAATAGCATTTCATTTATAATCTTTAGGCGTATCTTAAGGCAAGTCTATAAATAAGCCATGTCTGAGGTAAGCGTCCTCCAGTGTTCAACAAGATTCTCAACAAGTAACACGTCAGCTCCCAGTTCAACAAGATTCTCATGTCGGTCTCTAAATTCATAAAGTTACGCGCAGCAGAAGTACGAGAAATCTTATAAAGGATTATACAGTTAAATATATAAAGTTGAAGTACGTGAGTTAAAAGTGAGAAGTTATTACAAACAGTTTCAGTATGGCGAGTATCCAAATTAATTTGTGAAAGTGTTCGTGAACGTGTTCTGCAATAAAGATTATAAAACCAGTTTCTTCATCAGTATCATTTATAGACAAAAGATTCCTTTCCGCTTCACAACCTGCAAGAGTTAAATGTCTACCTAAATAGCTAGCCGGAAGACAATAGACATAACCTAAAACTGATACCAATTGCTACGTCAGAGGAATCTACAAACAACAAATGAACCAACCAACGTATGACGTCACACAAGATGGCTGCACGCGTGAGGTAAACAACATTACGTGAGAAACATTATCCACCACGTGGGGCAGTTCAAGTGAAGTAAACACAAAATTTGCAATGTACTCTCGCAATTGGTATCAGTTTTAGGTTATGTCTATTGTCTTCCGGCTAGCTATTTAGGTAGACATTTAACTCTTGCAGGTTGTGAAGCGGAAAGGAATCTTTTGTCTATAAATGATACTGATGAAGAAACTGGTTTTATAATCTTTATTGCAGAACACGTTCACGAACACTTTCACAAATTAATTTGGATACTCGCCATACTGAAACTGTTTGTAATAACTTCTCACTTTTAACTCACGTACTTCAACTTTATATATTTAACTGTATAATCCTTTATAAGATTTCTCGTACTTCTGCTGCGCGTAACTTTATGAATTTAGAGACCGACATGAGAATCTTGTTGAACTGGGAGCTGACGTGTTACTTGTTGAGAATCTTGTTGAACACTGGAGGACGCTTACCTCAGACATGGCTTATTTATAGACTTGCCTTAAGATACGCCTAAAGATTATAAATGAAATGCTATTGGCTAATAAAACGCGCCAACATTAGCGTCAATTTTACTATCCAATGAAAACCACTAATACATATAATTTTTAGAGAATGTTCTGGAAGCTTTTACCGAAAAGGCGCGAAACATTACGTAACTTCCTGGTTCCCGGTAACGATAAACAACTCAATCCCTTTCTGCTTTATTGCGTTATTGTTGACAGTTTCAGTAGAGCCATATATTATTATTTACCAATAATAGTTACAATTATTAAACCTCTGAAATCAATGTTACATAAAAATACATATTCATAATAAAATAATTATTTATATTAACGTAATTTGTGATACAAATTACCGTCTCATCATTGATTAAACTTTTATGGCTGCAACTTGAGCACTGTTACACTTAAGCATCATAAGCTTTTTGTCCCCAGTTTGTCCATAGATTAGGATCTTAGAAAGCATGCAAATTTGTGTACACATCAGTGTTGCAAAAAACTAAAGTGAACATGTCACATATGTTATTGCTATTTTAAAAGGCTCATACACTAATACATATAAAGAGAAAAGTTATCAATTTATCACAGTTGCACAATACAATTTTACAAGAAGAAATGAAGAGAAACCACCTACTGCACTACCCAGCTTTCGATCAATATACTACCCATCTATCATCAAAATACCGGAGTGCAAGATAGCAAATGGCTTCTTTGCCAATTGTGCAGCATTAGATACCAACCATTTTGCATACAGGAATACATTCATATGAAAAGTGCATAATAGCATAGTGAATCACAAAAATATTGTGCAGTATATGGCAAATCCTATATCTAGTAGAGTTAAAATATACTAACCTGCTGATTTTGATTCATAGTCTCAAGTTGAAGGGTCACTCGAAGATCTGAAATTTAAATTGTATGTTTCAGAAAGCAGAAATGTCAGGTATTGATTTACAATTTATTTACATTATCTTCCATATAGTTAACAGATCTGATCAGGATTTGCGGAAAACTGTATGAAAATCCTACCCAGTAACTATTAAGAAAGACTTACGTCAAGGTTTTTTTTTCTTTTCTTTTAACTTCTTTAGCTTGCACAACACAGCACATAAGCAATGAGATTTCAAGGCATATTCAACTAAATATTAAGCAATTCCACCTAACATCAACACAATTTCACAAAATGAAACTTGACCTCTTCAGACTGTCTTGATGGTTTGCACACATATTATATTCACATATATTCAAAACATGAACCTGATCAGTCGTTAAAGAAATTCAGACTATTAAAAGCTTGTAAAAATGTAATAAATAAAGGCACTTTTTAAGTTCCTCTTAAACAACTCCAGTAAAACAATGTTACATTAGGGTGTTTTTAAAAACTTTCAAGCTGATCTTGAAAGCAAGAAAACACCTCATGGTGAATGAATGTTCTTCATTTGAGGGGAAAAACAATGGCATTAGTTACATTTCATTTAGAGCATATTTTCATGGTCATTTCATGGCCAAATCAATTTTTTTTAAATGGAAAACCCAGGTTTTTTAAACACATTTTGATTTTACACATAAAAGCAAACAATTTTTGTCTGAAACATGTTTTTGTTAAACCAATCATTATTTTATAAAATATTTAAGAAGTTTGAAAAAAAAAAACAAAAACATAAGGTCTGTGGTTTGTTAAGTTCAAACAAATGAAATCTAAGTTAGCTTTTCAATGTATTACTGTTAATACTTTAAATGATTATATAGATTTTTTACAAAATACACTGAACATGGATAAGGTATGTCTTATATTTCGACTAGCCACATGATGCATGTTGAGACAATAACATTTAAGTAAACATCTACTTATGAGCAAAGAAAATTAAATACTTTTAACTTTTTCTGTGTACTTACAGTAAATAGAGGAAGTAAGGTATTCTACCCAGAAATTTGATGTCAAGATTTTACTGGAAATGCATGTTTTGAGATCCCCTGAATCAAAAAATTCCTTTTTTTAAAAAGGTATGAGTGTGTTCTATGAACAGCATGACTGAAAAAATCTGATGTGTTACACTCACATGACTTTCTCTACTCTTGTACAAACTATTTTTACAAATGCTTAATCTCCATATGCTTCATGTTAATCGAGATATCGATCTTATTGATAATTTTCTTGTAGATGCAAGGGGAATATGGTAAGTTTTAGGCGATAGTCAAATATTTTAACGCTGGTTGCTATGTGGCACATTCCATTCTCTTTGCATGTCCAGGACATAAAAAAATGAATAACGAATTTGAGAAAAAGTGTTAAGTATTGGAAAATTTAAGGTAATAACAAGCAATATCTCGCAAACGGTTCACTCAACAAAAGAAATGTATATGACATAAATTGTGTATTTTAACGCGATCTACATTTTTTGTGTAGTAAACTTTTGTCTATCTCTTATGGTTTACCAGTTATGAAAAAGTCGTTCATAATGAAGAACACTTTTGGAGACATTGCCAGAAAATTCGAGATATACATTTTATTTGTCATGACAATATCTTAAACATATGATAGTTTAATCAAAATCGTTAGAGCCGTTTTTGAGAAAATTAAAATTTTCGAAAAATGTTCCATGTAAAGGGTAGTCTAGGGTGGGGGGATTTTCTTGAAAACCTTCGTGTCGCATCTCTGGAAGATACTGAACCTAAATACCAAGTTTGGTGTTTATCCCACTGTTCGTTTCTGAGTTATGCTGTTCACAGACACACAGACACACACACGGGCATGTTTCCAAAAATGCTCTTTTTGGATTCAGGGGGTCTCAAAACATATATTTCCGGTGAAATCTCGGTATAGAATTTTTGGGTGGAATACAATACTTCCCCTACTTACTATACGTAGTAGAGAAAGTAAAAATGAATAACGAATTTGAGAAAAGTATAAGTATTGGAAAATTTAAGGAAATAACAAGCAATATCTCGAAAACGGTTCACTCAACAAAAGAAATGTATATGACATAAGCTGTGTATTTTAACGCGATCTACATTTTTTGTGTAGTAAAATTTTGTCTATCTCTTATGGTTTACCAGTTATGCAAAAGTCGTTCACAATGAAGAATACTTTTGGAGACATTCCCAGAAAATTCGAGATATACATTTCATTTCTCATGACATTATCTTAAACATATAATATTTTCATCAAAATCGTTAGAGCCATTTTTGAGAAAATTAAAATTTTCGAAAAATCTTCCATGTAAAGGGTAGTCTGGGGTGGGGGGATTTTCTTGAAAACCTTCGTGTCTCATCTCTGGAAGATACTGAACCTAAATACCAAGTTTGTTGTTTATCCAACTGTTCGTTTTTGAGTTATGCTGTTCACAGACACACACACACACACACACACACACGGACATGTTTCCAAAAATGCTTTTTTTGGATTCAGGAGGTCTCAAAACATGTATTTCCGGTGAAATCTCTGTATCGAATTTTTGGGTGGAATGCAATACTTCCCATACTTACTATACGTAGTAGAGAAAGTAAAAATGAAAAGCTGGTTGCATATAAAACTTGGAACTGAAGTTCAGGACCTTCCAAGGATGCAACATAAAGATTTTCAAGAAAATACCCCCCACTCTAAACCAACCTTCACATGGAAAAGTTTTCATTATTTTTTATTTTCTCAAAAATGGCTCTAACAATTTTGATTAAAATACCATATGGTTAAGCTGTTTTCATGAAAAATGTATATCTTAAATTTCCTGGATGTACAAAGTCCTCTCCATTCTGAATGACTTTTGTATAATTAGTAAACCATGAGAGATAGACAAAATCCTACTACCAAAAGATGTCGTTAAAGCACACAATATGTCAAATAAAATTTTTTGTGGCATCAACCATTTCTAAGATATTCTTTACTGTTGGTTTGAATTTTCAAATGTTTTATACCTTTCTCAAATGCAAATCATTATTCATTTTTTTTTATTTCCTTCTTTTTCACACTCATGTAAAGAGAACAAAATTTCAAAGCCATCACATGGTGACCAGCTTTGAAAAGATTTGACCCTCACTTTAGCTTACTGTATTCGTATCATACCTACAACAAAATGTGGAAATGAGTAATGATCCATATTAACAAGTATATAAAATAAGCATTTGTAAGAACAGTTTGTAGAAGAGTGTCATGTGAATGTAATAAATCAGATTTTTTGTTAATACTTAGTCAAGGAACATCCAATGCAAAATTAATTCATTGTGAGCCACATAAACCAACTGCAAAGTGTATTAGGAAGTATTAAGTGCAATGGTAAAACTTTGCTCCTTTGGTTTGTCATATTTTAAAAGCAAATATAAGATAACATAGTTAATTTACTCCTGACTTTTATAGAGACAGCGAATGTAGACCTTCTGCTTCCACCCCTACCAAGAAGTTGCTTGCTGAACTCTTACAGTTTCTTATCTCTATGAAAACAGCTAGACATTAAGCCTCAAAAGGTATCTGTGTTTAAATTTGCATTTCAGAAACCAACTAATTACCAAAGTTATTGTCAGAGTTTTCCTGCCCTTTCAAACAACATGGAACAATAAACCCATGCTGAAAGACCGTTATGGTTTTGGTTCACATACAATTGGAGTTAAACAATTGCACGATGTATTTAGAGGAATTTTGTAACAGCTACATCTTCCATGGGCTAGGTACTGAATATTATTTTAGCTTTTCTATCTTCCTCAATTCCTTTTCTTTTCTTTTCCCTTTAAAAAAAACTACCCTTTATTACTTTGTGGCAGCTTTATGTCACTCATTTGCCAAGTCATTAGTAATTAAATTCATTAACTAATGCCATGTGCTGAAATAAATATGCAACACTGGTAGCCATTATGCTTGGATGAAATAAAACAAAACTATTGTTATTACACTCCTTGAAGTGAGCCAGGATGTGTGCAAAAATAGAAACATCCTGAGGAAATGGTAACACATACAACAGATTCCTTGCATCCTACTGCATTCCATTCACTAATTACTTGAGAGAATAGACAAGTTGAGCATCTTCATTCTTAGATAACAAGCTAATCCAAGGACTACATGGTTTTCTAATGTACCTGTGTTGGTGCTGACAACTACATATTCTAACATAACAGAGTAACAACTTCTACGTAACTATCTAGTGTCATTTGAAACAGCTTGTATAAGCTATGTTCTGAAAACAGTTTCTGGGCACACACATTAAAGGAATCTGGATGAAAATATGTTCCCATTAGCTTTGACTGCTCTGTGTACCACAATAATGCACTCCAACTATTGATTCCATTCAGGAACCAGATTCAACCATCAGAGTAGTAAATTGCACATAGGACATATCGTTTTTGTCAGCAATTAATATCAAATCATTGCCAATGCTTAAGGCAGTACACAAATACTCACAGGAACAGAAAACAAAGATTTGTTGAGACAAACCTAATATTACTATGTTTCAGAGTACTCAATCTGAAAATATCTCTATGAATATTAGTATTCATTATGAGGTATTTAATATGTTAAAAAATTTAACGGTTTTTCCCCAAAAAGAAAAGGCAAAATTGGAATTAATATTTATCAGTCCTTTTTATCTTGATTTGAGTATTATCTACACCTCTAAGAAAAGCCTAGATAGTTATGGCAACGAGAATAATATCAAATATTTCAGCAGCTGAAACTTTTTCCTCTTACACTTGTGTGTTAGAGGAATTGAAAGCAAGTTGTGATAGTACATTGCACAGCCTAAGACAAAATAACCAGAGAGGAAGTTCCATTTGCAAAACATCAAAAGCATTTGCTGCTGCTACATTCACAATACATGATTTAATACCCACCCTGCGTTAATTTCAAAGCAATACGATAAGTAGGAATATGCCTTTCAGTGTGGTTGTAAGCATGGTAGCCAAGTGGTGAAATGCATTTGTCTCCTAGTTGGAACTACCTGGGTTTGTATCTTTGGTGTATATATTTTTCTTTTTATTATTATTATTATTTAAATTTTAGTTTGTTAAACACATGGCAATGCCCTATGCTTTCCATGCATAAGATATTTATTGATTTTAAGACATTCATGAATAAAAACACATAACTCTCAAGAGTTTTTAACATAATGCCATATTAGTAAGAATTCTAAAGTGAAAAACTAAACCAGATATTTAATTGACTTAATATTGGATGTGCAAACTCTGTCTCATTCTTCAGTTATGAATGGCGCTGGCATGATCATGTGTGTGCACCTCATAGCCTTGGAGTTCTGCATGATATGTTAGCAATCATACTGACTTTTGCTATGAATGAGCACACAAATAAAGATGAAGCTACAAGGAGCTAGTGAACATTGCTGGATACTCTGTCTCAGTGTGCAAGGGCACTTGAAATCCCTATATCTTTGGCCACGAGGTGGGTGCAATTATCCAGGGAAGGGATGGTTGATTGTCGATCTGTTTCAGGTCAAAAAAATTTGTCCACTCCTCAGTAGGACACTGCACTTATAAAAGAGGCACACAGCAATCCTTTCCAACATGTGTCTACAATTAAAAGTAATTCTAATTTCCCAGATCGAACCGCACAGCCCTTGCATCGTTTGGCTACAGCAGGGCCCTTTGCTCAATTAGCAGCTAAGAAGCAGTGTCTTATGGATGATAGCAGATTTTCTTGCCTTGCATTTGTAAAAAAATGTCAACCATAACTGGAATAGGGTTATATTCAGAGACGAGGTGACATCATCTTCAAACGGGGAGGAAAGTAATTGTCTACCGCCCTAGAGGAAAACATTATGACACAAAATATGTGGCACAAATAGATTGCCAAGGTTGCATATCTGTGTCATGTTGGGGTTGGATGTCACGAGATGGCCTAAGCATGTTGTGGCAGCTTGATGGCACATTAAATAGCCAGTGCTATAAAGACATCCTCAAAAACACTATAGTTCCTTCTGTAAGGACTAGATATCTCAATGAAATGATTGAATTCCGGTAGGATAACCACCTTGTCCACACAAGTCAGCAGGTTTCAAACTGGTTCTCACAAAGGCAATATATCACAGTGATTGATTGGCCCTGTTGCTTACCAGATTTGAATCCTATTGAAAATGTGTAGAGAGTGACTAAAGTTTTGGAGTTAAATTGACCTGCAAGACAAAAGAGGTTTTATGGGATCAAATACAGGATGCTTGGGAGGAAGTATCCTCTCGCAAACATTTGACTTGGCATTTGATATAATCCATGCCCGTAGAATGAGGGCAGCAATAGAAGCAGAGGGTTTAGACACCCGATATTAGGTTAATTTCTAATTTTATTTGCTTTTTCATTTAGGACTGTAATATTTACTTATTTCACAATTAGTTTGAAAATGAAAAGGAGAGTGTTTCAGCTTTTGTGTGTCAGTATTAATGCCTAGAAATCAAATACGCCTTAGCAATTGGAACTTATATTATCACATGCTTAATAAGGACTGCATTTTTGTGGCCCCCCCCCAAAAAAAAATTATGCTCAGGATACGAACCTCAGTAGACCTCATTACTACGTACCTGCTTATAACTTCTCGGCTATCAGCACATATTCAGTAGCTGGCAACCAATATAAAAAGTAACAAAACTAAGCTAAAGGCACACGCCCCGAGATACCATTGTGAACCGGCCGCAGAAACGATTTGGACTTTGAGAAATACACACTTCAAGAGTCTGCTCATGTTTTTGTCTGAGGGTGTACATTGTGTCAATCCTCTGACTTCCAAAAATAGTAACAAAAAATTAAAGACATGCGCCATTCACTGATTTCAGTTCATGAATATATGGCCATAAAAATCTGTTGTTTTGGTCCATTATTAATATTTGTTGTTTGTATACAATGTTATGTAAATAATGTTCTTTGATTTTATTCGCTAATCATAGGTTTTGTATACTTATTTCAGTTTAACATTATGTTATTTGTATGATCATCAGAATGTACCCAGGACGATGCAACAAACTCTGAGGAATGATAGGTCTCACAAAGAGGGTCATTTTTTTTTCAAACAACCTACATTGACTGATGCATTGTTTAGGAGTCACATGATTAAGTAGTCAACCAATGTCCTATGATGCTCTCTTCCATAAGTTGTGCTCCCATTTGACCATACTACTACATACTGCTCAGCAACTCTTCAGACATGCTGTAAGAATAATGCTCAATACCACCTACACAGAGAACTGAATAGGGAGAGGAGAACTTATATGGCTAGCGCAATCACCCATCTTAACACTGTTTGACTTCTTTCTTTGGGGGGACGTGAAATGTATGCCACTCCAGTTGGCACCAGGGAAGAACTGACTGTGCACATACACACAGCCTTTGGCTGCATTCGTCAAGAGACCACACATGTTGGAAAGGGTTCAACAGTCAAGGATCAACAGCGCCATGATGCATTTGTGCTAAAAGTGGACGCACTGAAGGCCTTTTCTAAATTACTTTTCCATTTAATTTGCATTATTTTACAGCAATAAATAGCTTACATAATCTCTGGATCTTGTCTGCTGAATCAATTGGCTCCTAAACAACACATTAGCCAACATCAGTTGTATGACAAAGCATTATCCTCATTGCGAGACCTACCATTCCACTAAGTTTGTTGCAGAGTTCCTGAATCACTCTGTATAAACACTTCTTACATATGTACCCAATTTCATTATCTACACTCTAAAGCTTTACTGTCTATAATATTAACAAACTATTGTATCTATGGCCCCTAATAGTGCTTGCGGAGTTTCCAGACAAGTAGCACTTCCTCCGTCTTGGTGAGCTTGCTTCATGTAGTCTTCAGAACTGCGGGCTGCCAAAATATGACTAACAAATACTGCTATGACTAAAAACAGTGCCATCCTTTCAAAAATAACGAATACTCCTTGCACATCTTTATTTGCAGTGGCAGTCTTAATATTTCCACTCCTTACTTAGATTAATTAGCAACCATCAGTTACAAAAAAAGATGCGAGCAAAGTGAGAGCGCTTCCTTAATGTTATTTGTGATTCACTATTTCTCCACGGGAGTTATATGGTTCATGGGAAGTTAGGTTAAGTTTAGTTCTTTTTATATAAACCTAGATTAATTAGCAACCAGTGATTCACAGGAAGTTAGGTTAGGTTTAGTTTTTTTTATATAAACTTAGATTAATTAGTAACCAGTGATTCATGGGAAGTTAGGTTTAGATTTTCTTTTATATAAACTTAGATTAATTAGCAACCAGTGGTTACACCAAAGCACGTGAGCAAAATGAGCATGCATTCCATAACTCCACAAGTGATTTTCTTTGGTGTAAATCAACAATATACTGCCTTAACATTTATGTTTACAAAAATAAATAAATAGAGTTTTATTTATGGACGCTCTTTAACTACTATGCGCCTTAGCATCCCATTCTATAATGGGCATGAAAGGCTGGAAATTTTCTCAGAAGCCTCTCTATCAGGCTTGAGGTTCTTTTACATGCCGTAAATGTACGACACGGGACCACCGGCTTTACTTCCCTTCCGAAGGAAGCCATGCTAAGGATTTTTACGCCCGAAAAAATCCATCGCCCTCTGCCGGGTTTGAACCCGCGACCTCGGGAACTAGAGGCTAGCATGGTAACCACGGAGGGCTGAAGAACGTTATTTTGTGTATTGTTATTTGCCCCACGCTTTGGGAGCCAATTTGAAGAAGGTTTGTATTATATTTCGACTGTTGGGGAGCCGAACTTGAAGTAGTTGTAACCGCATGTATGGTAAAAAGTTTCCGGTAGGCTTCGCCCCAAATGTACTTTCCGGTGGCCTTTGCCCCAAATGTTTAAAAAGTATTAACTTTGTAATGTTGACTGTTTCTTTAAATATTATATATTTATGTTTGCCTCGGCTGCGTCAGTATTTATATATAATTTTTAGAGACATGAATGTCTTAGCAGGGAGTGGTGCGACTGAAGAATGTAGGCTTACACAGATTTTAAGTTTTTCTTCACTCCATTTATTAATGCTTGACACAATTTAAATAACACTTCACTGATATAGAGAGCTGTGAGATTTTTTTTATTAATTGCTTGCACTTTTTAACACTTAAAACTATTTTTGTCTCACACGAATACGTATTAAATTTCTCGAGGGCGCATCATGCGTCCGGTTAGAAATGCTGTCTACAACCAACTGACTTCTGAATTTGTAAATTTTGCTATATTTCAGTTTCAGATTGGCTAATCCTAGTCCAATACCTTCATTTAACTAAAGCTTTTTCTGGTTGTTGATTGGCTATTTTATGAACTGTCACAAAAATTACAGTATTGCTTCGAAGAATCAAGTAGCATTAAACTTTCAAATTCATCATTGCCTCAAGGTTACCTCTTTGTTAGCAACTTTTAACCTATTGTTCTCACAGATCCTACATTATTAAATTATGCAATACATTCACATAACGTTATTACACATGTATACAATAATATAACATATACAATGACTGTAATATACACTTTTTATATCTTGTTATATACACATATTGGTTTAAGGCGGGCTGTTATTGAATTTATATATTATATAATTAGACTGAAATCATGTAAGTGTTAAAAATACTGCCTCAGGGTGACATTTATGTTTATGTGAATGGGAAACGAACAATAAGAAAAACAATAAAATCAAAACATCGGCAATCTAGCAGATTTGCAAGATATGTTAGCAATTTCCTACGCGCATGTGCACTATTGACAAAATGGCTAAGTTTGTTGAATTTTACTATAAAAGAAAGGATCCTTAAAAGTGTGCGTGCGTCACAGGCTCTGAAGTGTCAACATCTACCACAAAACACAATTCTAAGGTAATCTTAGTAATTATTTTACGTCTTTTAACAATATTTAAGAAGGCATAGATACAATAGTTAAACCTATATTAACATTAAGTAACAGAACCATGAAATTGAATGAAAAAGTTTCAAACAAATAAAACATACTAATGCCTATTTTAGCAGAGGATTGAATACGAAACCCCCATGAGCCAAAAATTGCAATAGGGAAGGAGAAATTATCTCTATTTACTACTGA
Source organism: Deroplatys truncata (assembly GCA_030765065.1). Lineage (NCBI taxonomy): Eukaryota > Metazoa > Arthropoda > Insecta > Mantodea > Mantidae > Deroplatys > Deroplatys truncata. Next base: position 208,368,986 of record CM060978.1, on the reverse strand, counting down.
AGGAGAAATTATCCTGTGTGCAACACATCCTCTGAGTCAGTTACTGGAAGGCTTGCTACCTCAATACCTCACAGACCAAACATTTTAGGAAGACAAAACTACTAAGGCAGCAGTGATTGGTTCCATAGAGTCTCCAGTAGTTGAGATATGTGTATCAAGCACAAGGTAATTTCCTCACTGCATAGAAATTTGTACATAAGAAACTTAACTGTTTACAAATTCCCAGTGATGAACTTGTAATTTGCCTCACAGCAGCTGCTTGGTACAACATAGAATTCTTTATTTGATCATTTAGCCCCACTGTGAGCAACGCTCAGAGACATTGAACATGTCAATTATGAAATATGCAGCATAACTAATAAACATACCCTGTACCAAAAACGTTTTTTTTCCAACTAATAAATAATAACATACCCAACACCAAGAACATTTCTCTGTCACTCTCTCTCCGCATCACACATTATCTAAGAGATGAAATCTGTAAGCCGTCACCACTACAACAGTAAACATCTGAACATGCATTAAAGTAGGGCAACAGTAACAAATAAGTGTAAGTCACCATTATAGGACTATGTATTGAACATTAACATGTTGCACGACATATTAAAAATTCTATAATATGGGGAGTGAGTATATAAGAAAAACTTTAACTCTTTCTTAAAGATTTTATGTTGATTAGAATATCTAATAGTTTTAAGTAACGTGGGAGGTTGTTATAAATTGTTATTGCAGAACAGTAATATCCTTTTTGGTTTAAGGAAGGGCATTCCACAAAATAGTGTCCTATATGTGGTAAAAATGAAGATATGGAACATATAATATTTAAATGTCAAAGGACAGAAGTTTAGAGAAAACAGTATGTTAATAAGAAATGTTTCAAGATAGATACAAATATAGTGGTAGTGGAAAGGCTTCAAAAAGACAGTAAGAAAATTGGGCAATTTTTATATAAAGTAAAAAATAAATGGGTATGGACAGTAAATAGAGTTAAACAACAAAGTATAAATGATGTAATAAATTAGAAATAAGAAATTACTGTAAAATATGTGTATGACTGCCAAAGAGCCAGGGATGAACACCAGTCAAACTAATACAGCTTAGCAAATAAATAATAAAAAAAAAATAAATAAATTCCCTTTTTGGGACAGTTTCAAGCTATTTGCTGGTCTATGCAAATCGCCTGCATACATTGTATTGTAGTCATGCACAGCAAGATTTGTTGTGGAGTTATCATAATTATCTGTAAGGTAGATCCAGAGAGAACACATGTATTCGCCAGTAAGAGCAAGAATTTTTTGGGTTATAGGGCCTACAGGAATGACGGGACCATCACAAATAATATGTATGGCCTTTTTTTTGTAATATAAATGCTTGCTATGTGCCAAATTACCTCAGAAGATTATTCCATCATACATCCTTACCTTCACCTTCCTTTGTTATGTTTCAAACCACAGAACATTATAAATGCCACAAAAACGCTATCTCAAATTTGATACCAGTATGTCTTTCATAAAATTTCTAAATAGCATTAAACTTACTGTGTGACCCTCTAAATGCAAACTGTAACAGACCTAATATTTCACCTTGCAATCTGCTATGCAATATTTGCTCTGAAATGCTATTAAATTTCATACCATCTGCAGATTCTTTCCAGATTATCAATACTTTTAACAGTGCTGACCCAAGATGGTCACTAAGCTCATGGCCGAACCCAATGAATCTGGTGAGACTAAAACTGAAATACTCTATAACAAGTTATTCCAGAATCAAAAATGTCCTACCATTAAAGCAACGTTGAAAACTTTTCAGACTAAAATGCTTGCAACTCAGAAGTTTTGTAACTTACAAAGACATGTCGTGCGGCTGTGTGTTAAAATCACACACTTGGTTTAGCTGAGAATAGACTAAAAGGGTTGCTTGCAACTTACGAGTTATCCAATATGGATAAAATACTCTGTAGACTTTCAATGGTTTAATGTATGAAACATACTTTGAGGAGTACAATGAATCTAATATATGCTAAATTATGCAAGTAGAGTTTGAGGCATTTTTTTCTATATAATTTACTGGCTCAAGCTTCCAACATGTGGCACAAGATTTAAGTCCAGCGTGAGTGGTATATTTTTCCCAGTACCTACAGCTTGACATTTTTTTGGTCTAACATGTATTTTCCTTTACATTATTCCAGACAATTGGCGATAAGAGGGGTAAATTATTTTTCCATATACCTAAATTAAAATTATACTATATTCTGATGCAGGTCAAGAATACACTGGAGGTTTGAAAGGATGTGAATGAATTGAAACTTGATTATAAAAATTAGTTGCTTACATTATGAACTATGCCAGGAATACACAAATACAAAATTCAAACATTTCCAGAAACTGAGAGATAAAGTGAATGAATAATCTGCCTACTTCATTAGAGAAATAAGGATGGAAATACTAACGCCACAGTAAATGAGAAATCTTGTAAGTGAAAATATATTTAAATATGGCAGTTCAAAATGTAACCCTTTTGCATTCTTTTACTAGCCACCTATTTCTCCTTTCATATCGTTTTGCTCACTTTTTTTTTTTCGATGAAAGTAGCAGACAAAACATTTCTGATCCGAGTTCTGGGAATCAATATGTCAGAGTTCAAAATTTTCTGCCAGCAATCTAACACACCCTTCGATTACTTATGATCTCAACCTGTGCAGTAAATATTGTCCGGCAAAGAAACAATCCCATTTCTAAACATAACAGTAATCCTTGATGTACCAAACGTACCTTCGTAATTAGTATTTACCACAATAGTTCCCGACTTTACCAAAAAATTAAAAATTATTTACCAACACTGAGTTTCGTTCTAATGCTGATAATGACGGAATTCTAGAACACAGATTTCGGGCCTTCACGACAAATTGCATCATTCCAAGGTAATTTCCAGGTTGAAATTCATCTTTCCTTCATTATCTAGCATTTTTATTATTATTTTAAATATAACTACCAATAAATTCAATATGCAAACTTTAATTATTTATATGGATTAGAAACGAAGCTGTTAACTAAAGTTCAAACCGTAATACTGTTGCTGTGCGCTTTAAATACATGTCAAAACCTATAATAATAATAATAATAATAATAATAATAATAATAATAATAATAATAATAATAATAATAATAATAGCAGAAAGGCTCTCCCTTATTAGCAATAGCGGTTAAAAAATTGGTGACGAAAAGCACATTAACGACCTGGAAATTATATACTAATGTTTGAAAATACGCATGTTATGCTTACCTTTACCAATTCAATAACGCCGCCTTCAACTATTCCGATCTGTCGTAGTATTTAGCACCAGTGTGGTTGGAAGCGCTTTCCAGCACGTTCTATGCTCAACAGCACATGAGCACAACTGCACAGAACAGCAAACTATCACAACTGCTCATCCGTGCCGTGCCATGCTATGCCATGCCATGCCATGCCTTGCGCTTTTCGATGCACCTATATCAAGCAACATTTGCGGGCATCCGAGAAAATTATAAACAGATAGCGCAGAGTATCAAATGTTTTATTAAAACAAACTATACTAAAACATATATCAAATATTAATTGAATAATAAACAGAGCTCTAAGGAGCTGTCAGGCCCAGTCCGTATTGATCTCCGAAGGTGAGAAAGGAATTCCGTAATATAACCCTTCCCCCGTAATTTTAAGCTTTTACGACAAATAAATACAGTTCTTTGATCTTTTGACTAACCATTAAGGTTTTTTATTTTCATACCTATTACATTACGCGCAAAGTTACATTGCATTCACGCATGCTGCGTCTTTTCGATGTAAATTGCGACGGTATTATTCATTTGTGATTTATGTTGGTTGGAAGAATATTTGTTCGCCCCACGTTTGGGAGCCAAATATGTGATGGTATTATGTTTATTTATTTGCCCCACGTTTGGGTGCCAAATATGCGGCGGTTATTAATGTATTTGTGTTTACTTGTGTTTATTTATTTATTGAGCCCCTCGTTTGGGAGCCAATATATGCGGCGATATTCTTTGTTATGTTTGAAAGCTCCACGTTGTGGTAGCCAATTTGCGATGGTATTAGTGTTTGTTTGAAAGAATGCTACTGTTTATTTGCCGCACGTATAAAAGACAATTTGTCGCGGTCACTTCGTGTTATCTTTTACTGAGCGCCTATTATTGTATTTAATTTTGGGTTCACTGTCCTCCGGCTAGCTATGATCTCTCGGTCAAGCAAATCTCTTAATCAGGTGTGTAAACGGAAAGAAGTTTTTATCCAAAGATAACACTGATAAAAGAATTTGTTTTATACTTTTATTTTCATAACACATTATTCACTTTCACATATTAATCTTGACACTCGCCAAACTGAAACTGTTATAATAACTTATTTACTGCACATTATTAATTCGCGTACTTAACTTTTTATGTAATTAACTTTACAACACGAGAGATTTTTCGTAACTTTGCTACGCGTAACCTGCGAATCGATAAACTATGCTCTGTATTCACCATGACTGCTTTCGTTGAATTCAGCGACGTGTAATGCGCAAATGTTTCCGATGGACTGGAGACGACGTGTAATGTACAAATGTTTCCGATGGACTGTAGACGACGTGTAATGTACAAATGTTTCCGATGGACTGTATGGATCTACCTCTGACTTAGCCCTTTTTATACTTCCACACCCCGATATGCCTAAAGATTATAACTGAGCTGCTATTGGTTAATAAAACGCGCCAACATTAGCGTCTATATTTATATCCAATGAAAATTACGAAAACATATGCTCTAGGGAAAATGTTCCAGCAAATTCTAAGAAAAACGCGCCAATATTACGTCATTTGCTCGTCTCTAATAATGATAAACAGCTCACCCCCTCGCTACATTATTGCACGCTATTATTGTCAGTTTCAGTAAGGCCGTATAAACCCACTTCTCGACAATGCTTACAATCAACAAACATCTCAAATCAATGTCACACAACAATGCATATTCACACTACAATCACTCTGACATTTACATAATTTGTGATACAGATTACTGCATCAAAATGTTGAGTTTCAAGAAATGGGATGTTAGGAAACGGTGGTCTAATATACCCTAATTACTTTAATAATGGAGATATGTACAAAAAAAATTCAAATCGTATTTTGGAATGTCATGTTGGCGCATAAACACTACGTAAATCACAAACATTTTGATTGCATTAGGGATATCTAACTTTTACATTTCGCCCCCCCCCCTTCATTTTCTTTTCCCCTTTATATTATAGTTTAACGTCCTTTAACCGATAGGCATATTGGACGGTGAATGAAGAAATGAAATTCAAATGTGGATAAGGAAAAACACCGGGGAAAAACTTAAACATAATTCACTCTAACCAAGATTCAAACTCGGGACCTCTTGTATGTGAAGCAGATATGTTATCCATTCACCATGGAGGTGGCCTCATTTCGTTTTTATGACAATACTACTTAAACTATGATAATTTCAGAGGTAGATACACATCAGTGACAAAAGTTGACTTCATGCCCGTTTTTCGTCCTTCGTCCAGGTGCACCTAAGAAAAATGGTTTGTCGTATCAATGTTGAACAAAATGTGTTATTTAGTTCTCACAATTCATTTCTTAATTTTATAATTGGTACTGAAACAAAAGGACAAGAAAATTCTTGTCTAAAATAATTATAATTTAAACCCCGACAGTACTATTTTCACTTTAAACATTCAAGTGTTTTTCTGTTTCCTTTCATTTTTGCACCGAATGCAAAGTATACCCTCCCTCTTCTCAGGTGGCACTTGAAATAAATGCCCTATATATCTAAGTAGGGATTAATAAATCTGTAAAGTAAGCAATTACAATTATGTTAGTGGATAATGGAACTCATACCCATGCTTACTTTGGTTAATTATGGACTTCAAAAAATGCGAAAGCATTCAGTTCGTCTCTGCATAGCTATCACTTCTTTCCAGTTTTGAAGAAATCTAAACAGGAAGCAAATATATTACATTTCTGTATTCTTCAGGAGTAAGTAATTTGGGAGTTGTTTATCTACCACTCTGTTTACTAATTGGTCAATACATTTTTTCCTGACTTGAAGCTTTTCTGGCGGTGATATGAAAATAACCTCTCGGTGGACTCTGCCAGGTGAACTCTGGAGGGATTTTGCAAGCTTTCAAGAGCTAATGTCGTTCTCATCTTCGGGGAATGATGTCGAGACGACAACGGCTTGCTGGCAGGCTGAGGACAGCCCGAAGGTGTGTGAGACGTGTACCTGCCCTGAATACAGCTAAACCACGTAAATACGGGATATGGGGTTTACAGGATGGCGGATGTAATTTATGTATGGGAGTGAAAGGAGGCAGCAAGATATGCTCCTCAATAGTTACCTGTCATGGTGCAACGGCCCTTGTGCAGCATGGTGCAATCTGACTAACAGGTCACAGATTCTGTGGCTATGGTTCTGCAACAGTTGCTGCAGCCACTTCAAAATATCTGAGTGCTGTGGGGTATTAAGAGAGGTTGGGATCGTCGTGGAAGAGGGGTAGGGGAGAGCGTAAGGAAGCCGGCCTATCATTTGCCTTGTCCTCCCTTGGCTGACGCGGGTGTGTGAGCGTACCACGCTCCAGCGGGGCCTAGGAGTCCGAGTCCGGCTCACGGGTGGACGACGTCGCTTAGTCCTTCTGGAATAGGAGGGCTTAGAGGTGACTGAAGCTGGTGTTTGTGCGCTCTGGATGCGTGGTTGTGTTGGAGCGCGCGTCAATCTAGTTTCATTCGCAGCACCTTGCACCACTGCGGCATAAGATGGCCCTTGGCGACGTACTGCTGCGTCTTGCAGGTACTGCGGTGATCGGATGTTAATGGCGTGGCTGACCCGCTGCTGTCGAAGGTCTGCGTCCCCGTCCCTGGGGAGTCATGGTGGTTGGTGCCTTCTGCTTGCGATGACAGCTTTTCTGGTGAGACATCCTGCATAGCACGCCACATGCTCCCCCTTGCAGTTAGCACAGGTGTGAACCCCGGTGATAGCAAGGCATTTTTGGGGTGGGAGCATTCACACCTAAGGCAGCGCAGGTTGCGGAATGATTGAAACTCAGGCACGGTAGAATTGAGAGGGCCCGCTAGAACCCTTGGATGCTTCAATATGAACCCGGAGGTAACAGATGGTGGTGACACCGTCTATCTTTGCCTCGGATCCTTTCCCCGCTCAACAACAAGCAACAGCAGACCTGGTGAGCTGCCCATTCTGAGCGGACCTGGTGAGCTGCTTCACCACACGTGGGGTGATGCCCTGGCGGTTAAGGTCTGCCCCTATGTCTTTCACCGAGGTGTCCGCTTGAAGTCAACGCATGATCCTACGGATGTCACGTATCTTGTCCAGGCCAAAAGTGAAGTGGGAAATGCTTCTCCTCTTTAGGTGTTTCAGCAAGAGTGAGTAATTCTCGGTTAGCCACGCCTGAAAGATAAACCGGCCCTTATTTCGCCGCACCGTGCATGTCCCCACACGCTTCCTTTTCCGAGAGACCGCCTCACGGAAAGGAGCTGTATGCCTCATCCTCCTTCATGGAGGAGTAAACGGAAACATTTGTGCTAACATCTCTCCAGTCGTCGACGGAACGGGGCTCCGAAATTTGTCCTGAGGTACTAGGTTTTCTCGTGGAAGGCCCTCGTTGGTTTCCTTGCTTGGAAGTCACCTTGCCTTTTCCACTTTTGCGTTCTTGGCTAGACGGCGTTTTTTGCCCTCTGCCTGATATTGAAAAATCTCGCTGGTCTGAAAGGACGTTTGCTGATCCCTAAAGTGAGTGACCGGATCACCAGAAGCTGCCCAGTTGGTCGCTTCCAAGATGTGGTGACTGGGTTGACTGATGCAGTACTAGGACCTCTGTTTTAATAAAAGCTGAGCGGCCATGGAGATGAAGTAAGCGGGACTTTTCTGCTCGAAAATAGGCTGCTTAAACGAGGTTAAGCAGAACTGGACATGGTCACTACCTGGATAAATGAATCTTTTTTGTTTTCTGGCTTTTTGGTGAAAATGAAGCTGAGTGGCCATGAAGAAGAAGTAAGCGGAACTTTTCTGCTCGAAAATAGGCTGCTTAAACGAAGTTAAGCAGAGCTGGGCTTGGTCACTACCTGGATAAATGAAGCTTTTTTTGTTTTTGGCTTTTTGGAGAAAATGAAGTCCTCAGACGTGAAGAAGCCAGCGTCCTCAAGCGTTTTGCCCCCTCCTCGGTAGGTCACCGTTAGGAGTTTCTGGAAGTCTGGAAGAGCAAGCTGTCATCCGCACTCGTAGTCTCGAAGCAGAAGTCGCCGAACCTGCTGTCGAGACGACGACGACTTTATGGCAGGTTGAGGGCAGCCCGAAGTGCACTGCTGGTGTAATTTGGTTTTTCAGGTTATTTCATGGAGTGTTAACTTTGGTCATCCAAGTAACTCCTGGAGGGATTATATAGGAGCTCAACCTTAGTTGCTGGTGGAGGTGCTCCGTGGTTATCGGATGTGCCCGCATACCATGCGGGTCGTCCTCCATGGTGTAGTGGTTACCTTGCCAGCCTCTAGTTCCTGAGATCGTGGGTTCAAACCCGGCGGAGGGCGATGGATTTTTCGGGTATAAAATCCTTAGCATGGCTTCCTTCGGAAGAAAAATAAAGATGGTGGTCCCGTGTCGTAGATTTACGACACGTGAAAGAATCTCAAGCCTGATAAAGAAGCCTCTGAGTGAAATTACCTGTTTTTCACGCCCAATATAGGATGGAATGCTAAGGACCACAGTAGATCAAGAGCGTCCATAAATAAAACTCAACCTTTGGATACCGGTGACGCGGCGTGTCCTGGGGTTATAATCCGCTAGAGACCGAGCGAAGGCGCTCCGATGGTGTGGCAACTGGTTGCAAATTTTGCAGCCTTGCGCCTTACTCTACCCTTTATGTAAGGAAGAGATGAGGCTTCGTGAAGCAGTTTCACGGGAAGGAGCGGTATAAGGAACAGATAGCCCGAAGAACATTAATCTGCAGCCTTTGCAGAAGCGACAGACTGGAGTCCGCCGCCATACCCCAGATCTCGCAGGCGTACAGACGGACGGGGATGGGTGCTCTAAAAAGGGTAACTTAAGCAGAACAAGCATCCCCGACCTCGGCATGGCATACAATGAGGCCGTAGACCCAGAGGCCCGATGCTTGAGGTCCCGGATGTGTTTACCAAGCGTTAGGCCGTTATCTAGCTTAACTCCCAAGTAGTGATGGCATTCGTACATTCTATCCTCCTGATGTAAATGCAGGTGGGGAAGTTTGCGGGAGAGCGGCGCTTAGTAAACAGAATGCCGTGGCTGTTTATCGGATTAATGGATAATTACCAACGTCTGCACCACTCTTAGAGGAGGCGGAGGTGTCTCTGACTGGGAATGAAGGCTCTTCGTGGTATTTGTGCAGTACAGGAGTACATCGTCAGCGTATTAAGCTATGTTGACGTGCTGCTCCGTGGGAGGTCGGCCACGTAGACACTGAAAAGCGTGGGAGATAGTACAGAGCCTTCGAGGACTCCGCCTCTTGTTGGCCTTTATGTATCTTTCTTTCCCACAACTGAAACTACAAAATAACGGTGTTTTAGGCATGAGTGTAACAGGTGTATTATGTATGCAGGGAGCTCCAGGTGAATGGGCTTCAGTAGGAGACCCACATGCTAGGTCATGGAGACCTTCTCAACGTCCAGAGACTCCCGCGATGTATGCCCTGTCCTAGTATCCCAGGGCACTTGGCGTTTACCGGAGTCTTTTGGCAATTTTCCACACGCCGCCATCTTTGAGTTTCAAGTGGGTCATCGTATCCTACAAGTGTGCATACTGTGCTCGCGTAGTCGGCGACGCACCTCCACGCTTAAACGCCTATTAAAGGTTCGATTTTGTGGCATGCGCTGACGCTGATAGGATCTCCGGGCTGTCCAGGAACGGCAGATTAGCAGAAGGATTTCGACAGGAAGTGTGACGGGGTGTAAGGCCGCTGGGGTGTGTACAGTAAAGTTATGAACTGTTCGCACCACGATGCAAGTGATGGAAAGGACCGCGCATCCAGGGTTGGCATGTCGGTGATTCTAGGGTAAGAGGGAATGGAGTCTTTGAGAAAAGCCTTGATCCAGTCCCAATCAACTTCCCCGATGTTGAACCGGGATGTGTGATTGACAACCCTTGTGTTAACCTCAGCTAACATGAGGTCATAAGATCTCAGTATAATGCGTTGAGTGATGTGAGTGAGACATGGAACGGTCCCGCGTTTCCAACGAGGCTTCGGAGTCCAAGTCCGGCTCACGGGCAGAACAACATCGTTTAGTCCTTCTGGAGCGGGCGGGGTTAAGGGTGACTGGACCTGGTGTTTGTGTGCTCTGAGAGCTTGGTTGTGTGGGGGTGCGTGATACCCTAGTTCCATCCGCAGCACCTTGAACCACTGCGGCGTAGGATGGTCCTTGGCGGTGTACTGGCTGCACCTGGTGGTTTGGCCTTTCTGGTGTTGTAGCGACCAGTTGATGTTGACGCGGCTGGCTAGAGCAGGTCTCCTGCACCGTGCCTGGGTATCGGGTGTTGGTTGAGACCCTCTAGAGGCGATGACGGTCTTTATGGTAGCACATCCTCCATAGCACGCCACGTGCACGCCCTTACAGTTGGCGCAGTTGGGAACTTCGGCGATATTACCACTGTTTTAAGATATGTTTCTGTCAATGGAAAGATTATATTTCAATGGAAATTCCTACACTTCTCTCCTACTTGAAGAGTTCAGGTTTGTCCGCTTCCGCTTTTACGGAACTCTATAAGCTGTGTGCCCGTGCTTTAACAATACCGGTGTCCAGTGCCAGTATTGAACGCTCTTTCTCTGCGCTCCGAAGCATTCACACCCACTGCAGGTATACGCAGGTACAGAATAGACATTCAAACCTGTCAATCCTTTCCATAGAGAAAAAGTTTCAGAAGCTGAAATGTACCGAATTCGAGGAATAGTTTTACCGACTACTTATTTAATAATTCAACAAGAAGTATAGGAGACTTGAATTAACATTGAAGTAAAAGTACTAACGTTGCTTAAAAAGGTACGTGTTTCTTTCTCTTTTCCATCATAAACTATATTCATTATTTTTACCGCATGTTGAACAATTGTAATAAAAATGTATCAGGAACCAGGTCTATATGCAATTTGACATCTTTAATATTCCAAAATTTCTTATATGACGGCCTTCATAAGTGCTTCCCCTTGTCAAAATGTCATTTCACACCACCAGTGGACGCTATTCAAAATCTGCCGTCCTCCGTGGTCTAGTGGTACCATACTAGCTTCCAGTTCCCGATGTCCCGGGTTCAAAGGCGATAGATTTGTTTCGGGCATAAACATTCTTAGCATGACTTCCTTCGGAAGGGAAGTAAAGCCGGTGGTCCCGTGTTGTAGATTTACGGCACATAAAATAACCTCAAACCTGTAAAAGAGGCCTCAGCAAAATTTCTGGTCTTTCACGCCCAATGCAGAGTGGGACGCTAAGGGCCATAACAGTTAAAGAGCGTCCATAAATAAAACTCAATTTTTTTTCCTAAAGCTTGACCACGCACTAGTAGCAGCCGGTGACCTTATGCAAATAATCAAGCATGGGATTGCAGTATGCCAAATACCGAAGGCAAGGCACTGTATGTACACATGCTAAACAATGATTACATCATAGATTATTCTGGAGATCCGACGCACGTGCCGGAACAATCCCAACATGCGCCCTACACACTAGAATCACCCTATTCAGAAACGTAACTTTAACTACCACGTGCGAATAATAGATACACTAGCCTCAGATCATTTTGAATCCAAACTGACAAAAATCCAAACCCTCCCGTTTATCGCCCCCACCACCGCGTAGGAACTACAATCGAACGAATTGGGACGCTTTGCAGGCCGTTAGCACCGTTTCCAAATCTGGTAAATCATCAACAAGTCGGCGTTGCCGCTGAAACATTAGAAAGCGCAATTCAGATGGCAATAAAAGTGGCAATACCACACAATCCGCCAGCCAAGCACGTAAGCACATACCTATTGGCCCTAATACATGAGAGGGACCATGAAAGTCGAAAATGGCAGCACACGCCGAACCTAGTGCATAGGGTTAACATGGCGACCTTAAACAGTGCCATTAAAACGCGATTAATCTCGCAAGCCCAACAGCAGTGGGACCAAACCCTCGCACAGCTACAACCGGGAAACCATAAAGTGTGGCAGCTAGTTCTGACACTGAGAAAGCAACCAATAAGTGTACCCGCACTAAAAACCGCTGAGGACCACAGCAAATATGCAAAGAACGACACGGACAAAGCCAGTGCATTGGCGTACACACTTCAGAAAGCACATGCCCCAATACGGCCGCTTTGACCACCAACTCTGTGAAAACCTGGAGCGAAAAATGCAAGATATCCTATCATCCGTAGCGTATAATAAATGGAGGAATACCAGTACGGTAGAAATGCACTGGATAATTGAACACCTGAAAGAACACAAAGCCCCAGGCCCGGACCAAATACCAAATTTGGTATTGAAACACCGTACCAAAAAGGCGCTCCAGCATCTAAGCGACATCTACAAATACTACTACTTGCAGACTGATTACTATCCAAACTGCTGGAAGCAGGCGAATGTACTCGTGTTCCCAAAACGTGATAAAAACAGAGCAGACCCTTGCAACTATATGCCAATTTGCCTACTAAAAACTGTCAATAATGTAGCGGAGAAAGTTATTCAAAAGCGCCTGACTTACCATATGAAAGAGCAAAACTTAATAATAAAGGAACAATTTGGCTTCCGCGCGAATGATTCCACAACCCTATAACTAACAAGAACAGTAGAGCACATGATCAGGGGATTTAACGAAAATAAGTCCACTGGCGTCGTTTCCCTTGACGTACAGCGTGCGTTCGATACAGTATATCATGCGGGCGTTATACACAAACTCAAGGAACTAAAATTCAATGACACAATGATCAAGCTAATAGCGCACTACCTCACCAACAGATTATTTACAGTAACCTTACAAGAGCACTGCAGGGAAGCGCGAAGAATAGAGGCCGGAGTCCCACTAGGCAGTCTGCTGGGAACCGTGTTTTTTAATATACCGAGTGTCCCAAATTGATGTATATACACTTTGAAATGTTGTTTCTTAGCAACGAAATGAAACAGAATCTGTCTCTTTTTGACAGATCTCTTCCCATCACCAAGCAAACTGGCCCCGACCCTGTCACACAGTACCTAATGCATCTTATCCCGCCATGAGGACTGAACGCCCCTATGACGACCACCGCGCTAACATGGAACACGAATAGGTAACTGAAACTCACATTCTATGTTTCCTTTCAGGACGAACCCACACCAACAGAGACGACGGCACCGACCCGACACGTAAGTAAGCATGGTCACTTCTACTCTATCACTAAGCACGACACCTAACACAAAAATCCACCTGCATGAGCATGAATACCTCACTAACATACACCAGGCACCAGCACTGGGCCACGAGCCAAGTGATGGCCCTGGATCCACCTCTGCCTGTCTATCCCCTGGTAGGCCGGCGTCTTTCGTAGAGTTACCCACTAACCCCAGGTTGCGCAAGCGGTACCTGGCACCACTAGCACCACTCCCTCTCCCATCCATTAGCTGTAGTTAGTGCATGGTAGGAGAGGCGATGTAGATCCCTTTCGGATGATCGTCACCTGGTGTGGCGGAGGGTTCACGAATTGTGCGGAGTCAAAAATGGAAGCCTTACATTTTGAGACTTCTCCACTCACTAAATGAGGACGATCCAGATAGGCGACTGCAATTTTGTGAGTGGTTCCTGATCAAGTGTGACGAAAGGGAAGATTTCCAAAACTCAATTGTTTGTTCAGATGCAGCCACATTCAAACTTAATGGCACAATTAATCGGCATAATTGCGTGTACTGGGCTAAGGAGAACCCACACATTGTTGAAGAAAATGCCGTCTTCCAGGAGTAACGGTATGGTGTGGTCTGTCTTCCGAAGAGTAATTGGGCCGTATTTCTTCGAAGAGACTGTTGCGTGTCAGACTCACCTGCAAATGTTGGAAATCATGATTCCATGTCTTAATGATCTCTTTGAGAATGAAAATGAGGTTTACTTTCAACAAAATGGGCCCCCATCACACTCTATGTCGTTGTGAGAAATGTTCCGAATGGCACATTCAATCAGATGGATAGGACGGAGAGGAAGTGCTACGGAATTTCCGCCTTGATCTCCCGATTTAACCCCTATAGACTTCTACCTCTGGGAACTTTAAATAACATGGTGTACGCCACAAAACCACAAACACAGCAGGAAATGAGAGATCGGATTGAACATGCCATCAATGATATTCCATTACCAACAATCCAAGCGGTATGTCGCTCTGTTCGACGTCGTTGGGAGTGTATTGTTGCAGAAGGTGGACATTTTGAACATGTGTGGGCGTAATGAAGTATACTGTAGTAGAAAGTGGACATTTTGAACATGTACGTGCTTAAGGAAGTTTAAGGAATAGAACACAAAAAATATTACTTCTGTCTCATTTCGTTGCTAAGAAATAACGTTTCAAAATGTGTATACAGCAAACCGGAACGCACTGTATACATACACGAAATACCAAAACAGATGGCACACGGCTTTTTATATACGCCGACGATACGGCAATTGCAACACAGTTATGGAAGACCGAAATAATAAGCCGCAAGCTTCAGACAGCGTTGACAGAACTAGAACCCTGGTTAACAAAGTGGTGGATAAAAGTCAACGCAGCCAAGTCACAGATTGTCCTCTCCTCCAAACGAACTAAGCACTTTAATAAAACCAAGCCATTTGGCGACACAATAAAATGGGCAAACAAAACCAAATACTTAGACGTAACTCTCGAGTCCAAACTTACCTTCGTGGAACACTTAACCGAAATAAGACCAAAAGAGAACCAGCAACTCGGAGCTATCTACCCGATCATAAATTGTAAAAGTGCAGTGAGCAAAGAGTTGGGTTGGACTCTATACAAAGGCTTAATTAGGTCATTCATGACCTACGCTGCCCCAGCGTGGGTCTACTGCGCCCAAACGCACATAAAGAAGGTACAATTGCTACAAAACAAAGCTCTCAGAATAACAAAGGTCCCAAAACAGTGGACTTGCTACATGAGAACACAAAGATGCACACGATCGAGGGTTCATCAAGAAACTTGCCGACCAAATGTACAAGTAGGTCGATGAAAATCACAACCCAGTCATCCGGGAGCTAGAACGATATGATAAAACTATGGCCAAGCATAAACGGCCACTATCATTGTTTGACCGCACCATCCCACTAAACCACCACAGCACAGACGACCAAGCAGATATAATAACGTATCTCAACAGCCTCATTCCACCATAGACTACTAGTTGCCACCAAGTCCCCGTGCAGATGACCTCCCTCTCAGGGCGGAACGACACCCCGAAATGGCCCCCAGAACAAGCTGAATCTATAAATAAAACCCAATTTATTTTTTATTTTGAGACGTCACTGGCTTCCCCACATTGCATTGCAGGCACATCCAGTAACTGTGGAGCACCTTCACTGTGAGTAGCAGTTTAAGCTGAGCTCCTATATAATCCCTCCAAAAGTTGCTTGGATGATCAAAATTTACAACCCATGAAATAACCTGGAAAACTAAATTACACCAGCAGTGCACACAAGGGCCATTGCACCATGACTGGCAACCATTGAGGAGCAAATTTTGCTACCTCCTTTCACTCTCCTACATAAACTTCAGCCGCCATCCAGCAAATTCCACATCCCATCTTTACATGGTTTAGCCCTGTTCAGGCAGGTACACATCTATCACACCTTCGGGCTGCCCTCAGCCTGCCAACAAGTCATCATAATTGTCTTGACATCATTCCCTGAAGATGAGAGCAATGTTAACTCTTGATGGCTTGGAAATCCTTCCAGAGTTCACCTGGCTGATAGCCCGAGAGAAGTTATTTTCACATCTTTTCCTTACTAATTTGTAGGTGAATGCTGTGGGAAGGTCTGTTTTTATGTACCTATGATCTTCATGTCCTCTAACCTCTGAGTTTTGTAATGTAAAGAATTATTTTTAATTTAAATATAAATTACAAATGTTTAAGAATGAAACTTAATTATATTTTGACCGAAATGACCTGAAGGTAAATCTGGACAAAACCCAATCAGTTTGCTTTAATCCCTGTAGTCTACAGGAAACTTTCACAATAAATAATAATGAAATTAGTGATAAACCTGATTCCCATTGTACATTTTTGGACTTAATACAGATTACAAGTTTTCATGGGAAAGAAGGACAATGTGTTACAAAATTGTCTCTCAGGTTATTTTTATTAAAAAGACTTGCCATATATCTTGAATATTGTACGCTAATTAAAATATATTATGGTGTAATTTACCCTTACCATTCCTACAGGCCACTTTTGTGTGGGTAGTACTTCCAAAATTCATATGGATAGGGTATTTGTATTTCAAAAGAAATCTTTAAGTATTTTAGCAAAAGTGGGGCCAGAAAAATCATGTAAAAGTAAGTAGAGAAAGTATTGCAGGCTAATTTTGAATTGTTTTATGTTTACCCTTTGGATGAAATCAAGCTAATAAATAACTTCAAAGCTTCTAAATCTACTGATATTTATGATATTTCAATTTGATTTTAAAGAGATAGCTAATGAAATAGCCACTTCTTTTGCTAAATTGATTAAGGTGTGTTTTGAAAATGATGCCTTTCCCAGCACTCTGAAAATAAGTAAAGTTACTCCCATGTACATAAAAGGCGACAAACATAAAGTCTAAAACTATAGATTGATATCCTTAGTTCCAGTTTTTTCGAAAATAATTGAAGCTATAATGAAAGAACAGTTAATTGCCTTCTTTGAAGAAAATAATATTTTCTCCAATGCTCAATTTGGATTTTGTAGAAGTAAATCAACTATTACTGCTGTGGAATCCATAATTGCTGAAGTAATATATTCTTGTAGAAACAGATTACTTGCTTCGGTTTTGTCTCTTGATTTAAGTAAGATGTTTGACTGTGTATCACATAAATTATTAATTAAGCAGCTCTGACATTATGCTGTATGAGACTTACTCTTCAATTTGGTATGCTCATACATGAATTGTAGAAAACACTGTGTTTCTATTAATAATACTAAATCTGATTTTAATATTGCTAACTAGTGGAATATCTCAGGGTTCTATCCTGGGATCCTTTCTTTTTATAGTGAAATATATGATCTAGTTGTAAATGTTCCAGCATTTTCTGTTTTGTATGCTGATGATAACATCTTTTTAACAGTTCACCCTGATCTTGTGCCAATTGAAAAAAAAAAGGAAATATCATGGAATCTGCTGAAATGGATTTATTAAGAATGAATCTAAGCTGATCAATGACAAAACTCAAAAATTAGTTTTTAGTTTATGAAATATTAATACCAATTCTGCCATAAAATTACTTGTATTTATCTCAGATCTCAGATTTATCTCCATTTCATGGAATGACCATATAACCAATATTTTTAATAAATTGAGCATTTTTGCAAAACTTGATAGATGTAGAAATCACATTTTATTTTAAACATACAAGCATATAGGTAGAATCAGATGACTGAAAATTTCAATGCCATAAATTCTCAGAATTTAATGTTGTACCGGCATGTTGCCATGGTAGTGGTTAGAGCAACCAGATGGAGACCGGGAGATCCATGGTTCAAATCCCAGCTATGGCATTGAATTTTTCAGTTGTCTGATTCCAAGTTTCCAACCTTGTCCAACACATGGAAGAACAATTAATTCCATTAATTGACCTAATAGTGGTTGAAACTATACTTAAAAGTACTTACCGCATTGTAAGTCACCATTGAGGTATTTCATCTCAATAAATTTGAGATATCCTTGTGGTTTACCAGGAAGAGTGGGAAGCAATTGGAGAATTTAATGTCATACTGATATGTTGCCATGGAAGCTCAGTGGTTAGAGTAACTGGATGGAGACCAGGAGATCTGTGGTTTAAATCCTGGCTATGGCATTGAATTTTTTAGTCATCTGATTCTACCTTTCCAACCTTGTCCAACACACAGTTTGTGTGAAAGAACAATTAATTCCACACAAACATATACTTTATAACAAAAGTTTTTGCATGAAGCATTCTTTGTTCAGAGGCAATGAAAGTGAGTTAAACAAAAATATGTGCACTTTTTAAATATTAGTCTATTTTACTCCCAAAAATACAGGTTTCTTCAAAACTCGATAGATGCAGTCTTTATTCATATTTTAGAGCACTAATAAAACTGAACCAAATTAATAATTTTAGCACAAAACTGTAATTATCACAAAAATCTAATAGGACACCTCCGCCAGAACAGTGGTATAGAAGTCCATTGCCACACCTGTTATTTCATAATGTTATTCTTTTTTTCTTTAGACGGCAAATTAACTTCTGAAAGAACACAAGAATTTAACATAGTGTTGCATGTTTTAATTCTTGGTTTGAGCGCACACACTGCCACTGGACAGGCTGTATGTATATTCTGCACTTCAATAGATACATTACGATGTGTGGTTGATTTTTTTTTCTTTTTTTTGGGGGGGGGGTAAATGATCACTTGCTATGGAGTCAGCCTGAAAGGCAATGTTGATTGTAACACCTCTTGAGCACTGGCCTATAAGTTCAACATTTTTCAGCCCTTATTGAGGATCTTCACTGTGCCATAATTCTTCAATGTCTTGTAGTAACCACTGGGTGTCAAGATGTCTTCCATTCTTCCGTATTCTTTTTCTATTCCTGTAATGTCTATTCTATGGTTACTGCCTTCATTGGAGAGACCATGTATACTTCCTCACAGACAGTACAGCCTTTTCATCTTAAGGCATTTGCCAATATAGATCATATATATTGTGGTAACGTGAGTTGCATAGTAGTTCACCATAACAGCAGGTTCCTAGGATGTGTCTAAGAGTTTTGAACTCTCTGTGGCAATGCTGATAGAGGCTGTTGTCCTGGGACCTATCTGATGTACAGTGCACAGCTGATACATTTGCCATCATCTTAATGCCTTCCCTCCATTCTCCTCGAGTCGGATCCCTGTGATCTCTAATCCATCTACTCCCTGGAGTATATTGTTTGTATAATACATTACCTTTGCCTTTATTATCCTTTTTGCTCCAGCTGTCGCATTATTTTGTTTTTAACTGAGCACGCAATTTTCTTGTGTCGACATACCCATGTTTGTCAAGAATGTTGTCATTTTTTACTTTTAGTGCTGTCAGGCTAGAAGAGATTTCCTCATTTAAGTTACATGCTGAAATTATGAGTGGATTATTGGATTTCAGAAAAATCTTGCATGTGTTAATGTGCTAAGCAGAAAAGTCCTAAACCCTTGAATTTGGTATCTGCATACAACATATCATTGGGGATGTCATGAGGTAGTCATATTTCTTTTAATGCACCTCTGATCATGATATTAGTGTCGTTAATGAACTTCTGAGGAATCTTATTCATCATTACACTTTGAAATCGATATATTAACGTTTGACATATGGAGGAGTTTAGAACAACCTGTTTTTGTTCTGGTTGTAAAAGTACAGAACAGATTAGTCTTTCTAAGATTGATTTAAGCTTGTTCAAGGTTGTTAGGGAATCAAAATTGATTTGATCTGAGAAAGCTAACATTAGATATTTAATGAATTCTCTCTTCTTAAATGGATGGCACTATTTCTTGTGACAGAATTATGTTTTCTTCAGATAGGTTACCTTTTGAAATGCAAATTCCCCTACTTTTGTTGGTATTGACTTATAATCTGATTTCAGCCAATTGCTGCATAGCATGCTTAGCTAGGATTAAAGCAGAGAGTTTGTTTTTTTTCCTATGATGACTAAATCATCTGTGAAACCTATCACAGTGCCAGCATCTTTATTGGGATTTAATTTGTAACCATATGTGTAATCATGCTTGGTTCACTGAGATCATTTAAAATATGATGTTTGAAAGATTAACTAATCGGGTGATAAAGGTGAACCCTGTAAGACTCCTCTAGCAATAGAAAGGGGTTTTGATTTGCTTCTTTGCAATTGGATCTGAATGGTATTTACAGTTTGTACATTGGCGATTAACTTGGTAAGTTTACTGGGAACAGGTAAAATATTTAATGTTTGCCTCTGGTGATCATGGCCAATGTTGTCAAATTATTTTCTCAGACAGGAAGATAACAGCTAAATCAGATTCTCTTGTTTTAGCATCTCGTAATATGCAGCCTAGTAAGGCGGTATTGATATGTGTGCCTGCAGTGCTAGTGAAACCCCTTTGGTATGAATTGAATAAAGTCACGGATTCTACTGTCCAGTACGCATTCACTCTTTTGATTACTGAACACATAGTGATGAGTCTCAATTTGCAATATTATGTGTGTTACCTTCTTTATATAGTAAAAAAAATTATTCTAGCTTTTTTTTAATGCTGATGGTACAAACTCTGTAGTTAACATGTGTGTAGCAAAAGAGACAATAATTTTCTATGTATTTTTGTTTTTAATGGCCCGCACTAAGATATGATCAGGATCTGGAGTCGTATCTACTGCTATTTTACCAAGAGCGGCTAAAATGCCTTCTGTATTTATAACTTCTGCAAATGTGTCATCTAATTCAATTTATTCTATTCTGTATGTTGGTTGATATTCTGGTCGAACCATGGCATTGGCTTTCCCAAAAGTTTGTAAGATAAAGCTATGTGCTTCACTCAGGGAAATCTTGCAGATTTCATTATTAGATTTTAAAATGGATCATATAGCTTTTCTTCGTTGGTTATAAAATAGATATTGTGTAAGCTGGTAATTATATTTTTCCTTGCATTTCAATCTGTCACATTTTGTTGCCCTTTCTAGATTTGTTGACTGTTTGTATTCTCTTTGGCTGTTCAAGTTTTCTTTATTTTTCCAGTACTGATAATATTTTCTTGCTGGATGTTCAGGACCTGGTACAAATCGATTGCTGAAGGGAAGAATATGGTTAGTTCATTCACTGCATGGTCAAATTCTTCATTATCCAAGATGTCAAATTTTTCTTGCCATTCTAATAATTTTTTATCATATATAGATGATGATATCTTCCTTACCAGATAGGGAACTGGAAGTGTCAAGATGGGTATCTTATGTACTTTTACTATGCTGATAATGTGATGATAAGACTTGCGATGAATGGAAGGGCAGACTTTATGTATTTTTACACCATAATCAGTGGCGAAAAAACAGCCACAATGCATGCATTAACAGGACAGAGTCGAGAATCTTGTGTATTAATTAATGTTTTGGTGGTTGATTATTATCAATATTGTTTATATTGGATTCACCTATGTGCTGTTATTTACTTTCTCTACCATGTACTAGGTATATGGTAGGGAAAGTAAAAATTATTAAACATGAGTTCCTCAAGGTTCACTTCTGAGTCATCTTTTTTAGTTCCTCAAAATCACTTCTGTATCATCTCCCCCCTAATTTATACAGGATATCTCAAAATTAGAATGACAAACTTGAGAGCTGATAGATATTATTTGGAACACTTTTTTTTAAAGCATGTTTTTTGCTGCAGTACTTTGTTTGAGTGCTAGACGAGTTAATGTCATTACTGCCTCCCAACCTGTTTGTTTAAATATGACAAAATGAACAATGCAAATTACAGTATTGTATTTATCTTAGTAAGGTACACAATCTTAGTCCAAGGAACAAAAACAGAACACACAAACAAAATACAAATACCTCAGTGTTTACAGTACACCGCAGCTTTCTCATTCAAAGCAAATGTTGGAATGCACGTCCACTGCGGTGAACACAAACATTGCATTGGCATGCCACATTTTGACATACTCTCACAAAGACACCAGCCATTTCTCTGATTTTGCCAGCTGCAGAGGCTATGCATGCCACAAGTACTTCTTTGGATTCAACCAGCGTGTCATAAACTACAGACTTCATGTGTCCCCCACAAGTGGGGTAAGATCAGGGAACATGTACGTTCCATATTGTAAATAAACTAAGACCTGGCTGAGATTATGGAGTGTGCAGCGTGTGTTCTGGAAAAAATAATGCACAATTTCAAGGAAGCTAACATTGAGCTCAGGAAGTAAACATAGGACAAACCAACTGAAGTGTTAGTGTTTTGTTTCTTTTGTGTGTTCTGTTTTTGTTCCTTGGGCTATGATTATGTACCTTACTAATATGCACACAGTACTGTAATTTGTATATTTAAACAAACTGGGTGGGAGACAGCGGTGACATTAGCCTGTCTAACACTTATTGAAGTACCACAACAAAAGCATGCCTTAACAAAAATTGTTCCAAATAATGTTATCTATCAGCTACCAAAGTTTGTTGGTCTAATTTTGTATAATTTAATGATGTAGGATGTGGCTATAAATGTTGTACTTGAAAATGATAGGAGTGATTAATAATGGTATTAACTGTAAATACTATGCCTTTGAATGAAATCAGGTTTTCAGCTCCTGCCATCTTTAAATTTAGATAAAATAAAAGTTATAACATTTATCATCCCAAATCCCCAAATCTTGAATTACTGATGTGGAATACCAATGGTATACTATAAAAAAATAAATAGCATTAAATCACTTGATCTACAAACAGATGACATGTGAAGAGGAAGGTTCACATTGATCTTATAATGTCTAAGCTTAGCTCTGCATGTGATGCATGTCACACATATTAACCTTTAAATCACTGAAAACTTTTGAGGTTAGTTTATTGTGACCTGTTTTTAACTCCATGATGAAATATTATTTCATGTTTGGGTTAAACTCAGTTGAAAGTAACTACGCCTATTACACAAAAAGCTATAAAAATTATTTTTGGTGCACATGAAATACCTATGTTCATGCAGAAGTCTTGTTTAGCAGTTAGAAGTACTTACCCATATATACTATGTCTAACTGAACTTCTAAAAAAAAATATAAATAAATTTGTACAGAACAAAGATACTTATATAAACATATTAGATAGCAAGGAAATCTGCGTACATCAGTTTCAGTACTATCCTGCTATCTAATTGGAGTATAGTATGAATGGATTTAATGCATAACATCCTTCCCTTTTGCCTAAAGGCCTTAACTAGTAGTACCTAGTAAATCCTTTCAAGTTGATCTTAAAAGTGTCTATCATTCTCCAAAGGAGTATATGAATGACATTACTTCATATTAATTTATAATCTCAATGTAGAAGGAAAATACAAATAGCTATTTAAGTGATAATCTGTATGCTCATAACTTTTATGACTGTTATGCAAACTAGTACGTACATAGCTTTTAAACATAGGTAATCTAAAATAAATTAAATAATTGGACTTATCAACTTCATGCTAGATTATACCAGTCCCCTCTCCTGAATATTGTCTCCACATTCAGGATATCATCACAGTTTATAACTGAGATCTGGCTCATATTACCAAGCTTCATATCAAATGATTCAGTCATTCTTGAGTTAGGTTAATTAAAACATACATAACATCTGAAAATGCAATTTTTATTTCAGTTTCTTGACTGCTGATATAACTCATTTAAACAGAATTGAAAATTATCAGAAAAATCATTTGCCTATAAGGAATATGAAAAGAAGAAATCATAGCTATAATTATATGGGAAGCTAATTCAAAATCAGAATGATCAAGTAGTTAATTCCATAAAAATAGGTTACGTTACAATATCTTCAACATTATTTGCTTATGAATTAAAACATGAAAACAGATTTTCAACATTATTATATTAAGATCCAATCTTTAACTGTAACAACAAAGTATTGTTCCTAGAGTAACAAACTCTCAAAGAGAGAAGAGAAAAAGCCACGGTAATCATCTGACACAAAGTAAATATACATTTGGCATTGGTTGCAAGAATGGCATAATGAATTCTTTAAATATCCGTATTAACCAGCTTCAGGGTGTTATGTCAGAAATGAAATGGGGTAAGGTAAAGAAAATAATCCATAAATAATAATCAATGAAATAACTTTTCAAAACTAGTAAAATGGAATATGAGTGGAAACTTCTGAGGGATCAGCCACTTCACAGGTAAGAACAGAAATGAGAGGACGAACCCAATCAGGAGAGGGTCGGAGAACCAATATTCGCACAGCACACCTTTCTAGCAGAAATTTCCACTTCAGTTCTGTCTTCTTTTGATGTGGTAAATTTAAGAAATCCTCAACCTGAAAGAAGATTACTGGTATTATTTTAAATATTACTTTTAGATTTCAGTTTATGGAACTCTAATTTTAAAGCTTGACACAATTTTTCTATGGTTTTATATTTGGACAGACTAAACAATGCATTGTATTATTAAGGGATAAGGTTTCCAAAAGTTCTTTATCCCCTATGATAAACAGTGCAGCTAATTTTACATTGTAGAGTATTTTGTGAATGATAAAACCATTTTCTTCTCTTACATTCAGCTAACAGCAACACTTTTTAAGAAAATCGTATGTAATTATGAAGCAATGATAATAGACAGTTTCAGCTTACCCTGTATCCAATTATACGTTCAGCAGCAGCTCCAACAAGGCGACAGCTTTCAAGAGAACCAGTATGGTCAGTCAGTCTGACTCTAAGGTCAAAGCTGATATCGTATCTGGGTATTTCTGCCCCAGAACCAATGGGACACTCCAGGTTCATGCATATATCTTGCACTGGCAGCTGGCACTGTACACTAAACATATGAGGTTTGCTAAACTAATGTTTAAGTTAGATTTTCCTCTCTCCCCCTCCCTCACATACCACAGCACTCTTAAAGTTTTACTTGTGTACCTTGCTATATTATAAATGTTATGTATATATTAGTTTAATTCCTTCTATTTTCTGAAATAGACCTCATTATGTGTAAATCAGTTCACTGCATTCACTTCATCTTATCCTTTCCAATTTGTACCAAATTATAAATTTATACCTTCTGAAAGTAGATAAGATGATCAAAGGTACCATAAAGGAAGTTCAGTAACTCCCAAACAGTATCACAAATAATATGTTGTATACTACCATAAAATTTAAAGGCCTATCATGCAACTTTGAAAAGCTTATTTAGAAAACTCAACATTAATACCAAATTTGAAACATGTAAAGATTGGAATTAACTTCTGAGGATGGGAACAACCGTTTCCCGAAACATGTTAAGTGAGTAAACTTAAGTGATGTTAGTGTAACAATTCCGACTCACCTTTAAATAAATTCAATACACATCACTGTTTCTAGCTTCTTTTCATTTGCGGTGGTTTTAGTTGTGACATTTTTTTATTTATTGAGTCCCACATTTGGGCGCCAATTTGATGTTGGTTTACTTGTAATATTATTTAATTTATTGTTTACTCAGCATGGTGAAGCCATCTTGTGACGTGATTCATTTGTTAGGTTTGTTAGCTCCATCTGGTGTTAGCAATTTGCGGCAGTATTAGTTTTTGTTTGAAAAAAATGCTACTGTTATTTTATTTAATTTTGGTTCTTTGTCCTCCGGCTAGCTATTATCCTTTTGGTCAAGCACTTCTCTTTATACAGGTTGTGTAAATGGAAAGGAATCTTTTATCCAAAGATAACACTGATGAAGAAATTTGTTTTACACTTTTATTGTCGAACACATTAACTATCACATTTACACATTGATCTTGACACTCGCCAAACTGAAACTGTTATAATAACTTCATTACTGATAATTCTTAATTCACGTACTTCAACTTTTTGTATAATTAACTTTATAACACTTGAGATTTTTCATAACTCTGTTACGCGTAACCTGCAAATTGATATCCGACGTGTGCCGTACAAATACTTTCGACGAACTGACGGACTGAAGGCGACGTGTAATGTACAAAGAATTTTGATGAACTGACGGGGTCTACCTCTAATCTACTCTTTTTATACTCCTTCACCCAGATATACCTAAAGATTATAACTGAGCTGCAATTGGCTAATAAAACATTAGCGTCTATTTTTATATCCAATGAAAATTATGAATACATATGCTCTAGGGAAATGTTCCAGAAGATTCTAAAAGAAAAACGCGCCAATATTACGTAACTTCCTCGTTTTCAATAATGATAAACAGCTCACCCCCTCGCTGCATTATTGCACGCTATTATTGTCAGTTTCAGGAAGGCAGTATAAACTTACTTCCCAACAATAATTACAATCAACAAACATCTCAAATCAATGTCACATAATAATGCATATTCATACTATAATCACTCTTTACATTTAAATAATTTATGATACAAATTACTGCATCACATTACAATATCAATGTAAAGATTGTTTGTAATTTTGCAGCATTCAACACTTGTTGCCTTACAGAGTTGCAGATAAAACAGGATGTTCTACAATATCTGCCAAATAACTCCAGGATTTTAGACAGATTACTCGCTTCAGAATGACATGACATGTTGAAAATGACAGTAATGATGATTTTAGTGCATTCTGTTCTGCAGAACTCCAGTGGGTTAGAAACTTTATCTCATATGCTCAGGAATTTTTGGGGGAATTGTTGCAAATAAAACATTATAACAGCATAATGCAGTGTGTACCACAGGCTTGGAAGTCCACAAGAGTTACAGGCAAAACAGGGGCAGAATTACTAGAAAATGCAAATACATTGTTGGAGACAGTCATTACATACCTGGAAGAATTAGGAATGGCATTGAATACAAAAGAATGGAATGGATGCAAATCAGTATAAACAACAAAACACAAGCTAGCATATCTTTAGAAATAAAAAGTGAGCCAATTAGGCAAGTTAGAGAAACAAACTTTTTAGGGCTTGTCATAGATAACAACCTGAAATGGAACAGACATATAGAAAAACTCGCTAAGAAACTCAATAAGGGTATATATATTCTAAAACAGGTCAAACAAATCATGAATGACGATAGCACAACGCAAGTATATTATGCATTTATGCACTCACACTTGAGTTATGGCATCATATTATGGGGATCAACAGGGAAGAAACACATATTAAAAATATTTAGGCTGCAGAAAAGGGCAATTAGAATCCTTAAAAATATCCAAAAGAGAAACACATGCAAATCCGCTTTTAAAAAACTCGGTATACTAACACTGCCTGGTCTATATATATAAATGTCTAAAATATGTTATAAAATCCTATAAAGAAGACAAAAATACAAATACTCATGAACATAATACCAGAACAAAGAAAAACTATTTTAGAATAGATTAAGAGGCTCTCTTGAAAATAAAAGTATTGAAAGTAAGGCAAAAGATCTGTACAATCATTTACCTCACTGGATTAAAGTAACTGATGAAGAACGAACAAAAATCGAACAAATTAAGTTATATCTGATTAAGAATGCATTCTATACAGTGGAAGAGTATAAAACTGGAAAAACATATTGTTATCTTTAAAATTTAAAATTGTAATGCTAAAATTGTACATATAGATTAGTACCTTTCCATTATTAATGGTTAATAATGTATATTTCTTTAAATTTTACTTGACGAAACCTTGTACATTTTTACAATTGGTGAATAAATCTGAATCTGAATCTGTATGGCTGACTATGTGTCTGACCAAAATAAGAAACAATCAACTGGCATCTTAGATTCTGAGTTGAATATCAGAATTTTTTTAGACTAGCCTGCAGAAATAAATAAAGAAAAGGCCACATATCAGCCAAAAATTCATTCTTCAGTGGAGTCTGTATAGACTGACATGCATGCACACGAGGCTCCACAACATGTAATTTTTATGAAATCTCAACATTGAAGTCTTGAGAAATGCAATACTTCCTCTACCTACTAGTATAGGTGGTAGAGAAAGTAAATATCATCATTAAACATATCTTATGATATAGAAGTCACAAATTTCCCTTATCAACTACCAATCAATCAATCAATCAATTAATCAATTAATCATATTTTCTGACCAAGGTTAGGTCCCTAACTACAAACCAGTCTCCTCCATTCTTCCTTACTATCAAATTTCCTCTTCTCCATGTCTATCTATGAATTAAGGCTAGTTTACAACAACTGAGAACAGTAACCAGAATGAGAACAATAAAGTTGAAATACATGTATTCTACTGGGAGCATTCACAATCGATGGGAAGCTTTCTCGGGCCCAGGGAACAGAAAGAGTACTTGGCCAAGTTTTCACTTTCTTGTTCTCGTTCCCTGGCACAGCATATTAGATCCATATTGTGCATATTACTATTCACTATAGAGGTTATTCTAGGCAGCCGCAACATGAAACAGCTGCTAGTGCTCTCTATAGTCACAAGCTGGAAACATGAAATCGGAAGAAATTAGTAGCATATGTGCTTCCTAACCTCAGATCCTGACACCTACAGATCCACTGAGTGTTGTTCTTCTAGAGAGAGTGTCATTTGTAGTTTGTTTATATGCAACTCAAAACTAACTATTGTCTCAAAAATAATGGCAAAAGCTACAAAGAACAGCAAAAACCTGTAGGAATTAACAAAGAACAATAAACAACTTTAATGCATGCCATTAAATAAAGAAATTAAAGCTTGGTATGACTAGAGGAATTGGAAATGCAATGGATATGCATTTAGATAATATTTACTCTATCGAATTTTGATGTTGGCTAACCCACATTATGTTGGCTGAATTAGAAGCAGGTGAAAAATATCATTGATCAGTTAAAAACAAATAAAATTCCAATGCGCAAAATCAACTTTCCACTTTGTGATCGATATGATCATCAATGTGCATTCCCATTCCTAATACCGGGCTGTTGTGGACCAAAATTTTGTATGCTGCATTGCTTCGCGTTCTTGTTTCTGTTTTGACTACTGTTCTGGGGCTGTTGTCAACCAACCTTTATTCAACCTTAATACTGTGTATTACTGATACCTTCTTTTTGCAATTATCATGCTTCCAGTCCATCTTTTTTAGCAAGCAGTTTCTTCTTATTCAATGTCCTGACCAATTTATTTTCCTCTTCCTAGTCAGTTTCAGTGTGGTTTCTCCCTCACATATTTTTCCCCCAAATCAGCTTTATTACTTGTCTCTACATTTTACATGCTTCCCATATTTGCATTTCAAATGCTTCCAATAGTTTTTCCTCACTTTACTGCAACTTTAAAGTTTCTGCACTATACAATATCTTTCTCCACACAAAGCACTTCTCCAATCTCTTCTTAGTTCTTTCTTCAAGGCTCTACACAGAATATTTCTTTTTCTATTATAAGTTTCATTGGACATTACTATTCTCTGCTTGGCTTCTTGACAACAGCTCATTTGCTACTCATGGCACATTCAGTTTAACCTTTTGAATGTTATATTTAGAGAGGGGGAAATTAGCTTAGGAAGCTATTTCATTTCCAGAAAGAACCTTAATTTTTTCCCATTGCCAGCACAGGTAAATACAACAAAAATAAGCTGCATATAAAAACAATTGCTTTTGAGAATGACTACCTTCATACTTAAATGTAGTCATTTTACCAGTACTGGAATTACTTATGTACAGTCAAAGTGCTTCAATGACATTTCTTTCAGACCTTCCTTAACCTGAAAAACTGAATGCCAAATAATTTTAAGCACTAATGGTATCACTATTCACCTCAGTACTGTTGCCTGCAAATTTTATGCAGCATAAGTGTTGGGGTCCATTTTCTCTTCAAAAGATAACTTTAACCCTAACAATACTAAGATATTTTTTGTAACAAGAACTACCAAGGTGGGCAAAAATTGCCCATCACATTAAATGTACGTTTTGAGTACAAATTTCAAGTTTAAAAATGCTAATTCTTTAACATATGTTTTTTTTTAATATATTCATACATTATTTGTGTTACTTTGTGAAGTAATGTATAATTTATAATATCTTTACATGAATTTTAAAAAAAAATTCACATTGTATGACTCAAAAAATGGATATCATTGTTTACTTCAATGATAAATTATCATCATCTAAGCAAGATGCATTTGCACAAACAATTTTGGTGTCTGCAAGTCTTTTCACAAATTATGTCCACAATTATCACATCTGATGCTGATCTTTGTCACATTATGAATAACTTTCTTGTTAGTAGCCTCTCTGACACACACACACATGACACCATCTCTTTATTGGAGGTTCTCTTTGTGTTCAAATGGTTGGGTTCTGAAGTTGCCTACCAAGTATGAACTCCTAGCTTTTAAAATTGGCAATTGTAGTCCATGGAGATTTTGGGAATGTTCTTCTACGAGTGGTTGCACCAGGAGTTTTACCAATTCTTGGAGATACATTTTCCTGATGTTGGTTTTAGCTTTTTTGTGCAAAGGCACATTCTAGATGTAGAGAGTGTATGAATTGATAGTACATATGTCGATGAGTGTATAAAACACAGACATAGACCATCTTCTTGTACTTCATTTTGTTGTGTAGGCCCGGGCCATCTGGTCTATGGAGTCAACACCACCTTTAGTTGAGTTATAATACAGATTGATATGTGTCTTTTGTTTCTGTGTTCCATCTTCTGCTCCAGCATCCCGAAGTTGGATAGACAGCATCAGTAGAGGTTTTTTTTTTTTAGGCTTCTCCTTAGTGATATAGGAAACAAGAGTAATGGGGGCTTATTAGAGGCGGGGTCAGTAAAAGCAAACTTGGAAGACTATAGTTTCTAGCCAACTGTTGTGTTCAATTCCTTGGGAGTATAAATTCTGTTAGATTTGAGAGTTCTAACCCAGGTTAACTTGTAAATGGTATAAAACTCATCTGCCAATGGAATAGAAGTGCAATACCAATCAGTAGTCACATTATAGCCTGTATTTTTTATAGGCTCAATCAATCTTTTGACAACTTCATGTGGTTGTCGCTCTTTGGAGGATGGTTATCTTTTCCTGCATACACTTCCATCTTTATACGTGTATCATTATATTGCTCCAGTCAACATCCCAATAAGGATTCCATATTTTTCAGGCTTATCCTTCATAAAAACTTTGAAAAGACAATGATTCCTGAAAACGGGGGCAACATTTCATCTATCGGTTGTGTGGTCTACATCAAAAGTATTTTGGGAATGTTTCATTCACCTTCTCAAAGACTTCTCTTCTTGGTGCAAACTTGTCCCTTTCATGTCTTTCATTTCTAGTATCCTTGTCATTAAACCATAGAAGTGATAATATCTGTAGAAACCTTGTCCTACTCATTATGCCAAAGTATATGGCTCTTCTGAATAAATTTGACCGTAAGTCACATATTGAAATATTCTGATGACAACCAATTTCAATCACAAGCAAGATACAAATAAATGCATATATTTCAGTACCACGAATTTTTTTTCTAGCTGTCACTTCATTGAATGCTTGACTATGATACCAACAACTTCTGGAGTAAAGAACTTATGAAATGAGTCCATGATACCTGTAGTTTTTCCTTCTTGTGTAATTCCCTGTTGTTGCCTAACAATGTTGCCTAGCAAAGTCTATTTTGAATTATCTTGGTACCTCAGAAAGATACACTCTACTAGCACTTGTATATTTAGTGGTAAAACTTGTTCTATCTGCTGCATTTATAACTTCCTCTCTATTGTCTTCTTCACTTGAAGATGACTCGTTTTCATCAATCTCTTCTGTATTATCTGGTTCACTATCACTTAGTTCCTCCATACCCTCTGGCAGATCAGATTCTAGTAGTCTTAACATTTCATTTTCACTCATAATATGGCTCTCAACCACAAAATAATTTCCACTTCTATTCATTTTGTATATAGAATGTAGAAAGTTACTAACTGAATCTTATATTGTAAAAAACCACATGTAGATGAACAACAGCTTCAGCCATTGACAACACAGAACAGTTCTATGAAGAAACATACAAACACCACCAGAAAATGTTACTAACTGAATCACATTATTGTGGGAGAAATCAGTATGAAACAATTAGACCAATAATGACTATTGACAGCAGAACTGTTATAACAATGCATAAATTTGAAGTTTTTAACATTATAACATTTTGGTTCTATGGAATACCAAGGGTGGGCAGATTCGGCCCACCAACAACAAAATAAGCCTTAAGTATGTTATTTTTAGACAAAATTGGAAGAAATTCTGTATATGAATTTTGTGATGTTTCTGACAAATAGAAAAAGCATCAAAACACAAAAGTTCATTTGGTGGGAGAAATTAGGAAAGCAAAAATAGGTGGGCATTATTTACCTACACTTGGTATTGCTACGGTTAACAGTTGATAATAAAGAAACAAGCCATATGTATACTCACCATTTCTTTACTGTAATTGGGGAACACCCATCCAAATCATACTGAGTAAGAAGAGCATAAACGAGTGCTGTGAACTGAGAGTTATCACCACCAGAACTGTCAGAACTTTCAGTAAAAGCCCTGTCAAGAACTTGCTGAACGGACATCACCTTATTGATCGTGTTTGCTGTAAAATATTAGAAATTGCAAATTTATACAACAATGCTTAAAAATATTAAAATGTGAAGCATTTAGTAAAGCCTCCCATCCAGGATTGACAAAGATTGGCCCAGCATTGAATTTTCAAGGATTCCTGTTTACAATGGTGATATCCAGGAAAGATTCTGTCAAATGGCCCTGTAGGGCATAAGTCTATAAAACAAAATTCATTCTAGATCCAAAATAATTGCAGAACAGACTGAATTAACAAATTTATGTCCTTGTGTCTCTATGCTTATGAGCAAGGAATCAAAACAAACTAGTTCAAATTTTATGTTCATATGTAGTGAACCATAACATGTAAAGCACAATACAATGCAACCTTTTGGTCTGACATAGCACTTTCCCAGATAGGAAGTATTGTAAAGCCACTGTTCAGTTTTTCCAAACACGCAGCCTACCATTTCTGTTAATTTTCATTTACAACTATTGGTATATACAACACAAAATTCTCAAATACCCCTGATTTTGAAAATTCTGATTGAGAAATATTCATATCTAAACAGGGTGATAGTGATAGGTGACAATAATATCAATTTCCTGAAGAAAAGAAACAGCTTGCAGCTATGTAGTAGTTTTATTCTATCATTATATAATAAAACACCGACCAGAATAATCGATATATCAGAAACTTTAGTTAATCATTTCTGGACTATTGAACATGATTTTTATACTGTATCTCACTGAAGGTGTGAAATTGTGAAGGTGTACAATATTAGGTGTACTGGTTGTACTGTATGCTCTTAAATCCTCGTGACATCTATCCTGCTGAATATGGATGATTGATTTTTTATTTTTACTTTCTCTACCAATTACAATAGAACCTTGATTATCTGTCACTCACTTAACCATTCAGCTCATTAACTGTCATCTTTTTTGTTTGTTTCTTTCCAATCTATATTTTACATCAACTTTTGCTAAAGTTGAGTTATTCATGAAACAAACATCTATAATGTGTCCTGGATATGTATTTGCAGGTAGTTTGAACATGTTGTGCATCAACACATGGTTTCAGTATCAAGAAAATTCCCAAGTGAACTGCACTTTAAAAACAATGGAACAAAAGCCTACGTTACATCGCTTCCCATGTGAGCACAGGAATAATATTACAAATTGAATGCAGAATGAACATGCACTCTAGTGAAGGGGTTGTTCTGATGTCTTTAGCTGTGTACTAATTAAGTTTTATTATTTCGAATCACAAAGTGGTCATGGAATCAGATAATAGTAATATAATATATCACAATGGACTGTTGTCTAGCGATGTACCTATAAAATTCATAAAAAAATGGATGCAACTAGTATAGTATTAGTATAGTATTTTATTGTGCTAAGAGTTTTACAAATTTGATTGTCTACTGCATTTTGACCCTGGTCACTTATTCTGTAGACAAACAGTTTATTTACATTTTACAATTTCTTGTCACTAAATTATCTTGCTCTTTTTTTCAGTTTTTTTTTTCATGTCCCATTTCCACTTTTTTTTTTTCACTTTTCATTTATTGATTACTTAACCATCACACATTCACTCTAGTTTTCCATTCAAAGTAAGATGCACTACCTCTTACTTTTCTCTTTCCACTGCCCAAAGCCAGCGCACATACTTCTATTGGTTTTACAGAACAAAAGTCTGTTAGCTCTTACCACCAGGTCCTTCTCATGGACAACAATCACTTTTATTGCCATTTTCTAACTATACAACAAATGTAGCATAGGACTTGTGTGTTTAGAGAGCTTTTTATGTAATGGCTTATTAAACTTACTGTTTATATTAAGATGGATTATTCATTATTTTTGGTTAACTGTCAAACCCACCCCTGAATTATAATAGTTAATTGGGTTCCTACTATACCTAGTAGGTAGAGCAAGTATTGCATTTCACACAAAAATTTGGATCAAGATTTCACTAGAAATACATGTTTTGAGGCACCGTGAATAAAAAGTAAGCATTTTTAGGTAAAGGTTTGTGTGTGCGCATGCATGTGTGCGAGCAAGAGAGAGAGAGGGAGAGAGAGAGACAGAGAGAGAGAGAGAGAAAGAGAGAGAGAGCATCATAACTGAAAAATTAAATGTCAGATAAACACCAAACTTGGTATTAAAGTCCAGGGTCTTCGAAAGATGTGACAGGAAGATTTTTAAGAAAATCTTGCAACCTCAAAGTACCCTTTATGTGCAATTTTTTTTCTTTTATTTATTTTCCCAAAAGTGGGTCTAACAATTTTGATTAAAATACCATATTTAAGATATTTATATCGAAAATAAAACATATATCTTGAATTTTTTGGGAATAGCCTGCGAAGTCCTCTTCATTTAGAAGGAATTTGTATCATTGGCAAACCATAAGGGATAGGCAAAAACTTACCACACAAAAGATGTATATTTCTTTAAAACACAGTTTGTTTCAAATACCTTTTTGAGGCATCAGTCACTTCCAAGATATCTTTTATTATTTCTTTGCATTTTTAAATGCTTTGTAATTTTTTAAAGTGCTCTCACCATTCAGTGTTTTCTCGCTATGTTATGGAAAGGGTATGGAATTTCAAAGCCAGCATATAGAAATGTTTAAATACTTGATTATCACTTCAGTCTCCTCTATGATTAACACAAAGCATCTATAAAAGTAAATGTTTGTAAAAATAGTTTGTAGAAGCTTCCTACATAAAGATAAATGATTAATGGGTAGAGAAAGTAATGTGAATGTAACCAGAATTATCCCAATTAGCAAATTAATGAAGTACTTCTATGGATTAGACTCATTAGAGGATCCACTCTTAATGTTTCCTATGTTAAGTGACAATATGGTTCCTATATACATGTATATTATATGATTACATTATTATTATTATTATTATTATTATTATTATTATTATTATTATTATTATTATTATTATTATATAGTTTGCATGAAATGTTACTTTCGCTAGTAGATGTTTATACTACCATCTATAATTTGATACCTAAATGTGTTGCCTTAACCCATTAATGCCCCACATTACATACAGGGTGAGCCAAAAGACTATGAACCGGCTGCGCAGTGTTTTTCCTGTCTGCATCCTTGGCCCTCATTGCCATCTGATGCTATCATAGAAAGGCACACATGAAACCATACAACATTTTTAAAACTACTTTTAAAGGCTTTATTTAACAACTTTATGAAAGTGTGTTTGAGGACAGAATTATTAGTAGAGAGTTGTGGTCCCCCGGCCTAACCCCCTGCGATTTCTATCTCTGGGGTAAGAAAGTGTACAAAACAAACCCACACACCCGGAAGAATTAAAACAAAATATCTGCCAGGAAATTGCCAGCATTTCTCAACATGAACTATGGCGAGTGATGGGTAGTTTCCTAAAGAGGTGCCAAAAATGTATGGACAATGATGTTGGCCAGTTTGAGCATGTCCTTTTGGCTCACTCTGTATATGTAACATTGGGTGTTTATGACATTATTCCTGCTTTGAATTCATTTCCCTCTAATGCTTGCTGAGGCAAACTTGTAACAGCATTACGAATGCATTCACTGGGTACTTCAATAATTATTTGCCCATGGTGGAACTTGTATGAAATTCAAGTCAGCTGTTTTCATGATGAAAAATCATTTCACACAAGGTATGTAAATTATAAGGTTTTAAGTATTATAACCACTTCTGTGGATTGAATATGACTAAAACATAGAGAAAAATCATTACAAAATTGTTTATATTTGCTCTATTAACATTGAGCTTTGTTAATGTACTTATTACAACATTACTTTTTTATGCGTTATACATTTGTAAATTGGGCATTTCAGGTTATGTACACTCATACTAAAAAATTCAGACTTAGAGGTTAATTCGTTTTATTACTTCATTGTTGCAGTTATCTGAAGATGAAATCCGTGAAATTTTCTGTAATTTAGACAATGATTTATCAGACTTTTCCTGCTCATCCTCTTCAACTAGAAGATGAAGATGAGCAGGAAAACCTTATATCAATAATTCTTATTATGACTCTGTAGACCAAGCTGCTTCTGCTGAGAAACTTCCTGCAGATGTTGAATTAGATGACTATTTAGGGATGCCTGTAGATACTTTTCCACGCCTGGAATGGAAAAAAAGTAGATTTGCTCCAAACATACAACCATTTTTTGAAATTCCTGAAGAAAGGCCAAGTGAATTGTCCTCTCCTTTTCAGTAGGTTCAAAATCTTGGTTACTAATGATATGCTGGATATGCTGGTAGAGTGACAATATAGCACCCAAAAGAATGGGCAATGTATAAATACCAGAAATAGAGAAAGTTTTAGGCATAGATCTCAGAATGGGTCTTTGCCAAATAGCAAATATACATTGCTATTGGGAATCAAAAATGGCCTGTTCATTGATTTCTGAGGTAATGGCAATATAACGGATTTGAAAAAAGCTTGAAAAATAGTTGTTCAGTAACAGAGGAAGAAACAAAGAGATAAACTTTGGAAGATTAGACCCTGGTTTGAAAAGTTTCGAACATGTTGCCTCTTGGAAATGTCTGAAGAAAACCATAGTGTTGATGAAATGATGATAGCATTCAAAAGCAGAAGCCATTTTCGGCAATATATGCAAAATAAACCTACTCGTTGGGGACTTAAAATGTGGGGAAGGGCTGGTTTGTATACCTGTATGATCTCAACATTTACCAGAGAGCCTCTGGTTCTGTCAAAAGGGAACTTGGAAAAGGATTAGGATATGAGGTAGTGATGAACCTTATAAATTGATTTCCTAAAGGTCATAATTTCAAGGTGTTTGCTGATAGCTTTTTCACTACTGATGTTCTGGTGCAGTATTGCTAGAAAAACACATCTATTTTATAGGAACAATTCAAATGAGCAGATTAAACTGTCCACTTCCAGAAGAAAAAGAAATGAAAAGGCAAAGTACAGGCTCGATTGGTTAATACCACAGATCACTTTGTTGTAGTGAGATGATATAACAACAAAGTAGTTGTTCTTTTGCCCTCCTTCTGTTGAACCAGTAGACGAATTTTGACAGTGGGACAAATCAAAGAAGGAACATATTCACATATCAAGGCCATCTATTATTCAGACCTATAATAAATTTATGAGAGACATAGACCTTCATGACATGCTGTCTTCCCTTTACAAGTATCACTTTTAATCTCGCCACTGGTATTTGTAAATCTTCTGGCATTTGATAACAGTGGCTGTTTTGACTCAACTATCACAAAGAATGCCTGATGCTAGGTGAAAACCACATACCACTCAAGAAGTTTCAAGCTGACCTTGCAACAGGGCTAATTCTTGCTAGACCAGGAAAATGCAAAAAAGCTGACCAAGTCCTGATGACATGCCAAAACAGAAAAGAAGAGCTGCAACAAACATTGTTTCTATTGTGGACTGCCTAAAAGGTAAAACAGAACACTGGGCCATATGGAAGGAATCACGTGGACGATGTAAGATATAAAAAAAAAATTAATTCGTTTGTTTTATGTGAAAAATGTGAAGTATGTTTATGCTTAAACAAGGACAGAAATTGTTTTAGTATAGTATAGTATTTTATTGTGCTAAGAGTTTTACAGATTTGGTTGTCTACTGCATTTTGACCCTGGTCACTTATTCAGTAGACAATCACTACAGTTTATTTACATTTTACAATCTCTTGTCACTAAATTATCTTGCTCTTTTTTTTTCAATTTTTTTTTTTTCATGTCCCATTTCCACTTTTTTTTTTTTTCGCTTTCCATTTATTGATTACTTAACCATCACACATTCACTATAGTTTTCCATTCAAAGTAAGATGCACTACCTCTTACGTTTCTCTTTCCACTGTCCAAAGCCATTTATTTTTTACTTTACACAAAAACTGTCCAATGCTTCTAGCGTCCTTGCATATCATTACAATCATAAGTGTATTTCTATCCCCTTCAACCACTTCTTATTAAAAAATTCTTTTCTCCAATTTTCTGTTCCTTGGCACTTAAATACTATGTGTTCAATGTCTTCATTACCACCACATATCGGACATTGGTTCTGAGGAATACCCTGTCTTAGCCCTTTTAGCCTCCATGCTCCGGTTCTTAACCATGCAATAGATTCTCTCTCTTCTTTATTTACTATGTCTATATATTTTTCCCTACCTCATGTATTTTTCATTGGCCTATAATAAACTAATGAGCTCTTTTCGGCAATCTCACTGAACATGATTTGCATTTCTATATCTTCCAGTCTTTTCCTTGCCTTTTTCCAAAAATGTTTTACGTTATTTTCTCTCCTTCTCCATATATCTCCTAACCCATTTTTCTCCAAAATATTCCGTAATTTACTTACCCATCCATCATTCATTAAGCTATTCTCTTGGTATTCAATACATTGTCTAAACACATTACTTTTTCCTAGATTTAAAGTTCTGAACCAAAATTTCAAAGCTCTTTCCATTATCTTCCCCTTAGTTGTCACCCTGCCCATCTGTAATTGTGCTACCTGTCTTACAATTGACTTCGGTAGTCCTAGTATTTCTCTACAAAACATCCTGTGCACCATATCTATACATTCCCATCCTCTATCTAATCCCCATATTTCTATACCATACATCATTTTTGCCTCCACAACCATCTCATAAACTTTTTCCAGCCATTTAACATTTATATTAGGTACTTCATATTTGCAGCTCAAATTGTTTTAGAAGATTCCAAGCATAACATCTTGGATTTAAAATCACATTTTTACTCTACATGGCATTTTGTAAGAAAAACATATAGGTTCAGTTTTCTAACCATTAATCCCTGCTGTTACATATATAACATGTAAAAAAAGCTTAAATGCTGAAACATGTGTTTATGATGTAAAAGTTCTTTTAGTGTCAATAAAGAAGCTTGAAATTATATGCAATTTTCTTTTTTTGGAAAACAGTTCAATGTTTGGACAATAAAGGGTTAAAGTGAGTCTTTGGCTCTTTAAGACCTCCCAGATCTAAATAGATAAATGGATGAATGGATGAATGGATGGATGGATAAATAAATAAATAAATAAATAAATAAATAAATAAATAAATAAATAAATAAATAAATAAATAAATAAATAAAATAAAATAAAACTCACCTATGCCTAAGTTTTAAACACTAATATTGCACTAGGGATGCCATAAACTTGATATCTAAGGAAATCTGTGGAAGAAATCCCTTGGCAGCTTGGGAATATACAATTTGGGTGTTCACAAAATGTTAGATTCAGAAAGCCCTGAAAATATGAAATACTATCTACTGTATAATGGTTATGATTATGTACAAATTTATACAACTGCAGCCATTCCTATAAATAATAATAATAATAATAATAATAATAATAATAATAATAATAATAATAATAATAATAATAATAATAATAACAACAACAACAATGATGATAATTATAATCATGATATTGATGATGATAATAATGATGATGATATGATGATAATGAAGAAGAAACATGTCTGACAAAAGGAAGGGTTATTTTATGGTTTTTATTGTTTTTTACATAAGTAAGTGCAGTTTAGGGCAATAATGAAGTAATGTGTAAACTTTCACTACTCTCCATTAGCATTCTTTTGTCAGCAAAGTATTAGTGTTGCTAATTTATTAGCAGTCACCAAGGCTCATTTTCTGAAGCAGGAAAACAGCATAATTTATTCTTATAAAATGCCCTGTCCCTCCATATAGTTCACACAAAAGTTAGTCAATATAAATAATACGCATTACACTACATGTTAAATTGGGAAAACTATACTGCATCATGGCTGACACTATCTATTTATAAAGAAAATTCAAGCATCTGTTTTTCAATTCCACAAATGTCTTTAACACTCTATGATTAAAGTCTTTAGTATCATAACGTAATATACCATAACTCATCCAGAAATCCATAAAATATATACATAGAAAATAAGCTTTTCTATCCGTATAACTATATCATATACTTACATCAGATATAAATTTATAAATTTCACTGTACAGTGAGTGAATTGTATAATTATTCAGTATGCTACCATCTAGTGGTATTTATGCTAAACTGAAATGTGAATGGGGTCCCCAACTTCCTGCCCTTGCACTCTCATATGAATGAAATTTCTGCAGTAGTATGCTACCTTGTGGTATTGACATAAACTTGATGATGAGAGATGGATGGTAAGGGCCAGCGCACATCTTCAAGTGTGCATGACCTGTATGTATTTCACCCATAAGGTAATTACTTCATACCAGTTGTGCATGTGCAAAAGCTCCTAAAAATGTGTACAAGTCAAGTTGTGCTCATGACTCTGTTGCCATATCTCACTGAGTTTAGAGGAGAAGCATGGTGGATTTAAACACCTTAGATTTGAAATTACAGCATCTATGTTATGTGTAATAGCATTCAAAGAAAACATAACCAATAAATCTGTAAGTTATAGAAAATTAGGGTGTTCACATGCTCTTGTGCTCTTACACAGCATCCTCACTGAAGAAATCTTAGGTTCTCATGTTCTAAATATTGTAAACTTCATTTCAGAACAATACACTTATTTAATATTGAAGTGGTATATTTGTTATTTGTTGATTAGCTAGTTGTTAGTTGGAAGATGCTTCATGTTTATATGCCCCATGTATGGAAGCCAATTTGTCGCATCACTTCGTGTTATCTTATTGCTGGGCCCCTGTTATTGTTTTATTATTTTGCATTTTGGGTTCATTGTGCTCCGGCTAGCTATTATTATTATTATTCAGTCGAGCAAATCTCTTAAATAGGGTGTGTAAGCGGAAAGGATTTTGTTACTCAAAGATACCACTGATAAAAGAATTTGTTTTTATACATTTGTTTGTTTTTACCGTCACAATTAAGTTCACATATTGATTTGTGATACACGCCTAACTGAAACTGTTATATTTTCTAATATCACTATAATCACTTATTTACTGCACATTATTAATTCGCGTGTTTCACATTTATAACAAACTTTAAGACGCGAGAGATTCTGTAGAATTACGACGTGTACTTTATGTATGCTTCCGTTGAACTACGCGACGTGTAACCCGCGAACGATTCTGATGAACTAACTGTGCGACGTATAACGCGTGAATGCTTCTGTTGGACTGACGAAATCTGCCTCTGACTTTAGCTTTTTATACTCCCACACCCCGATATGCCTAAAGATTATAACCGAGCTGCTATTGGTTAATAAAACGCGCCAATATTAGCGTCTATTTTTATATCCAATCAAAAATTACGAAAACATATGCTCTAGGAAAAATATTCCCGATATTTCTAAGAAAAGCGCGCCAATCTGACGTCATTTGTTTGTCTCTTCTAATTAATATTCAACTCACCCCCTCGCACATTGTTATCCGCTCCTATTGTCAGTTTCAGTGAAGCCGTGTAAACTTATTTCCTAACAATGCTTATAATTAACAAACATCTCAAATCAATGTCATACAATAATGCTTATTTACACTACAATCACTCTGGCATTTACATTATTGTGATACAAATTACTGCCACAATATTGACATCATAGAGCAGTTTATTAATGATTTATGCACATACTGAATTTTCAAATTTACAAATATAAACATCTCAGACTTAGACAAACTAAAATCTGGGCCTCTTGACAAAAGCATTTGAGGCAGCATGGTCAGACAAAAAGAAATCACTTTCCAGAATTTGGTATTTTATGCTCCCTCACATCTTGGAATATTTTCAACCGCTTTACACTTAAATCTAGTATGCATTAAACATGATTTTACAATAGAATTTTCATATGCAGCTCTTTAGCTTTAAATTATAAGACAATAATGCTACTGAAGCACACCCGTTTTACTAGAGCTATAACACCTATTGACCTTGGAGGATTTCCACCATAGATGTCCAATCACTTATTTTTTATAATTTAATGAAATTTCTGAAAAATGCAACATGTTTTCAGACAGACTTTTCTTTTAACAAAGATGCCATTAAGTCCCAAAAATAAACAACATGTATCTTCAACTATAAACTGCAAGTATTCACATAAAATACTAATTATCTTATGGATATCAACTGCTTTTGAGAGTTTCGTCTGCAATTTTATGCTGGCTGACCCAAAACATAATATCTGTCAGCCTGGCCAGCCTCACTAAGGGTGGCAAAACTTTAGGTAATAAATTGTTATACCAGTCTGGAAAGTAATCAAAGAGTGAAGACATGTTATTGAGGTGAAAACACTGATTTATTTCCTTTGAGGTTCAAAACATGATGAAATCTGAACAATTGCCATCCTAGACAGAGACTACTAAGGATTAGGATATTCAGCACAAATATGGTACCGCCCCATAAAATCCAGGACTTCTGGCAACCTTTACATAGTCAGGTGTAAGCCACAGAATGTGTGGTAAAATGATTACTGTGGGCTGTTGTGTTACGGAAATGCATGAGTAAAAGGGGTCTATTCTAACTGATTGGCACATCTCATAATTTCAATTTTCATAACTTAATAGGAGAAAACAAGCATATTTTCTATGATATTGTAGTTTTAGATGATGTTAGCAGTGCATAAAGGAACATTTAAAAGAATGTTATAAAGCAATCACAGTTTATGAACATGTTATACCTTATAGAAAGTATTTTATTAGACTTTGCTAGCATAAGAAACAACACATTTTATTGCTTCTTCAATTTTAACTAAACTATGTCCATAATATTACATTAATTTCAGTTAGATTTTTCTTGAACGTTTTAATAAAAATATGAATAAACAGCCTTATTTATTTATTTATTTATTTATAGTCAATACCTAAGAGCAAAATTATTTCATCTGCTGTTAGACAATTAAATCCAGCTGATTATCACTTTTAAGAACTGTTAATTTAGAAAATGATTTAGAACAAAATGAACTTTTAATTTCAAAACTGCTATGAACTACAAACTATCACAGAAAAGATACTGTGTGATACACATCCATAAAGTGTTTTTTTATCATTCACGAGTTTTCTAAAATAAGATGAAGTTTCTCATTTTGAAAAATTCAAAGTTTTTAAAACCCCAGCCATCTTATGCGCTAGTAGGTATCATAAGACTCAGTTTTAGCATGTTACTGAAACCATCATTATCAGTTCTGATTAACCATTGTTTGTTTTTCTTCTCATTTTCATAGAATTTTGCAACTTTTCCTAATGCTTTAATAAAATAACTTAAAACTACAGAGCTATAAATCATATGGATGAAGTTACCAGAACAAAGATTAAGAAATTGCCATGCTGGAATGTTTGGCTTCATAACTAACATACAGCTAATGAACTTTAATCATAATATTTAAATTGTTATAATGTTTTCATCTTTGTTTAATTTTTCTTTCATTCCTTTTTTTTAACATCTGATAAAAATCTCCAACTTGTGTCCAAAACTGGAGTTTCATATGACTATAGAATTCAACATAGTGAAGCAATTTAATAAAATATAATCATACACTGTCAACTTATTGCATTCTCTAGTTTCAGTTGCTACCTTTTTTTTTGTGAGGGGTTTAAGCTTAATGTCCTTTAAATGAGTAGGTCATATTGGATGATGAATGAATGAAATGGTTGAAATTATGTTCAAATGAGTCCAGGGTCCAAAGAGCTTAGAGTTACCGGACATTCGTCTTCTCAGGATAAGGGAAAACCTTGGACAAAAACCTTATCCAGGCAACTTGCCTGAACCAAGATTCGAACTCAGGACCTCTTGAATGTGAGGCAGATATACTAACCGTACACAACAGAGGTGGACTTTACCAAATTTTAAATGTAATGTGTTTCACAGGCTGTTGGTCAATTCAGCATGTACACAGAATAGATATGTATATGTACAAGTGCATACATTTCTTTCTTCTGTTTCTCCCTTCCCCACACTCTTATTCCAAAAATGCTTTTATCAAGATAATAGTCAATCATGGTTTCATTTTCCTGGTGGATTTATAGGGAGATTTTAATCCTGGTATCTTAAAATAAAACC
This sequence comes from Deroplatys truncata, assembly GCA_030765065.1. Lineage (NCBI taxonomy): Eukaryota > Metazoa > Arthropoda > Insecta > Mantodea > Mantidae > Deroplatys > Deroplatys truncata. The sequence continues at coordinate 208,324,574 of CM060978.1, read as the reverse complement.
TGAACCTGGAACCTTTTTATGTGAAATCCAGTTTCTCTACAGGGGAAATTTTGCTGATGTTCTGTTTAGTTTTCCTCCTTAATAAGATTTAACTCATAGAGTAAAGATTTATCTGCTCTAAAAGATCTTCAGTCATCCTCAAAAGCATTTGTATTTAACAACTGCAGCAGGAACTCAAGAAATAAATAATGAGATAAAAACAATATTGATATTAGCTGATTTAGATTTCTGATCTTTACATTCCAATACTTGTGGATATGACGAGTAAATGAATTTCACTTATGTTAGTTATAAACAAGTTGCACAATGATGAAATATTAATTCTGCACTTAATAGTATTTGTTTTTGGATCAAGTATCTGTTTCACATCTAATAAATTAGAAGGGGCTGTAAATCACTAACAAATTAATTCAGTAAATGAATTACAACTATCCGAGCTTGTAGGCTGTGGTCTAGAAGGCATCGTGGATACCAACGTTTCACCAAGTACAGCGCTTGGCATCTTCAGGGTGAAGTGATTCAGTGTCTGCAGTGGTTGTAGTCTGAATGCGGAGACCGGAGGATGGCGCTCTTATATAGTGGGAGTGGGCAGGGCTTACTGTGAGGTCACATTTGCCAAGCGCTGTACTTGGCGAAACGTCGGTATCCACGATGCCTTCTAGACCACGGCCTACAAGCCCGGATAGTTGTAATTCATTTATTAGTTATGACGCCGGCCGTGAAAGCCTCAGTATGTAAATTAATTCAGGTTTGTACATATCTTATATCTTATCTAACATACTTCCCAGTTACCCCTTAAGTCTCTTATGAATATAGCTTATAAATTTGTAGCTTACGATCAGTTATAGTTTTGGTTAATTGTGCTACAATTGCAGCAGGACCCAAAGGAGCTGAGTGGGCAAAAGCTCTTAATGCATCAGCTGCAGGAGTGTAGGGATCCTCTGTCACAATAGTGCAAGGACCTTCAGATGCCACCATCCCTCGACGAAATGTATTCCAATCCAGTCGCATATCTGCAAGAAACAAAACTGCATGCACTGTTATACCCATTAGTTCTTTAGGGGTATCCATACATATAACTCTTGAATCAAGAGTATGTATTTAATTTACCTGTTTCACGAGGCCTCCATCTTTCAGCTTGGTAAACAGTTTCAATATTCCATAGCTGAATAGGCATCCCATTATTGGTCTGATCAAATACCATGACATCCCTACAATCAATTTCTCTTCCATCTTTGGTTCTTATATGCTTCAGAGGACCAACCTTGAAATATAATAATGTTAAATAAAATAAAGATGTGTTGCAAATCAAGAACTATGTTATGTTGTCTGATAATTTAAGTATTCTTTTAAGTTTTAATGCCTACGTACAAACATAATTTTTTTTTAAAATGCGTTGTGCTAATAGCTGTATGTTTTATTCTTCCTTGTTTTTTCCAATCTTCAGCAACACTATCCCAATTAAAGAATGTGCAGCTTTTGTAAAAGTTTAGTATTTTTGATGATATAAGCACACTGTGAACATTTTAGTCCATAAAATGTGATTTGTGCTAAGAGTTTTACAAATTTGATTGTCTACTGCATTTTGACCCTGGTCACTTACAAAATGCCAATAAAACATTTGCCAAGTCTGTTATTAAACAGTTTGTATATCTCGAAAATAATGCATCCTGAAGAGTTTCCTTTACTTTATTTATAAAATATTTGATGCTGTTATTAATTAGGTAAGCTCAATAGGTTCAAGAAACAGGAATTTTATTTAGCATCATAAATTTGTACTTTAATTTATTAAAATTTCAAGATTGGTGAGAGTTATATGTCTAGTCATTGTGTCCAGATAAAATACACATCCTAAATGTAAAGTTTGCACCTTCAAGTTCCTCCTTGTCTCTTGCAATCAAAGAATGCATGGCATTTTGCAAGCTCTTGGAAACTCTTCACACAAAAGTGCAGATAACCTTGCAGTGTTGGGCTTGTCATTTTGGCCATAGGGCTTATGCTACTTTCTGAAGAAAATTCACATTTGTGGCAAAAAAACAAGAAAGGTTTAATTCTTTAAACCTGAGCCAACCAAAATAATTGGTTAGACCGATAGATCACTCAACCTAGAGCAAATAGCTAAACTGTTGTAGGTACTTACATCCCTTACAGCAACTAGAAGATTAACATATTCTCCTCTCAGACTGGTGCCATTGTGACAGACATCAGATAATGTGAAGAAATCTCCTGCAGGTTTGGTGGGCAACTTGAGAAGAGGCAGGTATCGAGTACTACCTGAGGCTGCATGTGAAGTGATACAACTCTTATTTTCTGACACTGTCAGATGAAATGGACTAGATACAAACACAGAATATAATAATATGTTTGGAACAATATTAATAATATTATTTGTGAGAAACAGAACTTTAAAATTATATATTTAATTCAAAATATCTTTTGAAGCACACTGAAAACTAAACATATAATTTGCATGAGCACAAAAGAATTTTATATATACGTATGTATACTGTGTGAGTCTTCTCATCCTGCAGATTGGTAACTAGCCAACCCTGCATTTTACAAATGATGTGAAATGCAGATGCTGACATCACATTCAGCAGCCCACTAATTAGGGCTATGGTGGTACTTGTTGTTAACATGCTCTAGTTGCAAAATGGTTAATATGCTGGAAAGTCCTGGTGAAGGTAGGAAGTTCAAATCACGCCTGTGAATAAATGAGTTTTTTATTCATTTCTGTTCATACTTTGAGAAAGTTCTAGCAGATCATGATTTCTTTCCGGATGCACTAGAAAGTGGATTTGCCTATAAATACGAAGTTTCAGCCATTCATGCTCGCTGTGGAATAATGTTTTCAAATAGAGGGTATCTGGACATGCTGTTAGTATAAGGGGAAGTGCAGCAGAATGCAATGGAGGCATGTCATCTATAACAAGAGGTGTCCGCAGAGGTCTCCTATAGATCACATGTTTTTGTGAGTTGCGAACTGCCTTTTGGAATCAGGAACAGTGCACAAGACACCACATCTACAAAGAGATCACCCTGTCTGTGACCAAGCAATGATGGATCGTGTAATTGACCATATCATTCAACATCTGCATTGTAGTACGAGGGACATTCACAGGCATTTCAATATTAGCTAATCTTCTGCATGCAAAGTTTCACCCTTATCATCTTCAACTACACCAGGAGCTACTGCAGCCAGACCAAGAACGGAGAGTGGCGTTCGCTAGGTGGATCATACGACAAACTTAACAAGATCCACAGTTTTTGTCAACTGTGTTATTTACAGACGAAGCAGGGTTCCACAACACAAGCCATGTAAATCGCCACAACATGCATTACTGGACTGTAAACCCACATTGGATGTGAGAGGCAGCCTTACAAGTCTGATGGGTTTTCAACGTTTGGGCTGGTATATTCGGTGATCATTTTATTAAATGATTTTGGCCCGTATTTTTATGATGGCCAACTCACTGGGAATCGCTATATCCACTTCTTACAACACCAGCTGCCTACTCTACTGGATGAAGTGCCATTGCAGAACCGACTAACTATGTGGTATCAACATGATGGGGTGCCAGCTCATTCGGCCTGTCGTGTAACGATCTCGATGCCACCTATCCTGAGCGATGGATCGGACGGCATGGACCAATAGGGTGGTCAGCAAGCTCACCAGATCTATCCCCATTAGATTTCTTCTCATGGGGTTATCTTAAAGATATCGTGTACCAGAAGCGGCCAATGACCCTTCAACAGCTCAGGGAACGCATCATCTTAGCTTGCCGTGACATCACACCAGCCATATTGCACCAGGTTAGGCTGGTGATGATGGTTAGATTGAGATCTTACATCTGCCGGCATGGTGGCCAGTTCGAACACCTATTACAACCAATGCAGGAAAGGGTAAGTTGTAAAGGTTTATCTGCGTGATGGTTTGGCACAATGTCATAGTCACTGTTAAATGCGCTACTTTGGGAACCAGAGAGGTTCACAACGATCATAATATGGGCTTGCAAATGTTACTAGTTTGTATGTACGTACTGCATTTTGTAAAGTCTTAGAACAATTTATTGGGTCTCTTTTGTATGAAAGAATAGCTTTAAATAGTAAAATATTATTTAATGATACCTTACGTTTATAAGTTATAATTACAATGTTATAAGCATTTATTTATGACGTTCATTAAAGCATATTTTAACAAGTAACAGTTTGGGTTTTAATGAAATTCACATAGTTAAACTAATTAAATGAAATAACATTTATTACATGCCTCTGAGCTGGATGGCCCAGGTGGTAATGCCTGCGGCCCGCATTTGGAAGATCAAGGGTTCAAATCCCATGGGCCGACCAATCTGACTGAGGTTTTTTCGTGGTTTACCTCAGCCGCAAAGGTAAATACCACCACGACCCAAAGTTCCACCTTAAGTCTAAAACAATAGTAAACATGAAAAATAGGTTGTAATAGCGAATGCTGTGTCATCTATCCACAGACAATGAAAGCAGGTAGACTGAATGGCACCCTAATGTCATCTGCACGGCACAAAGTAGAAGATCCGGCTGTTATGCGCTAGGGCCTCTGTGGACATGTGACGAAGCAAGATGGCATGGTTACAGGGATGAGACCTAGAAGGCTTACTGTCCACCACACTTCAATCTAAGAGTTATCCTCTAATGGATCCATGGTGATATGACCCTGTAATTAAAGTGACATAAAATAAATAGCGTAAGAGTAATAATAATGATTTCCATGCAAAATTATCAGTTCTTGTTAAATTTATTAAACAGAAAAAGTACCTTCAAGTGGCAGTATCTGAACTTGGGACCTTCACCACTGAAAACCAACGCACACACCATTGCACTACAAGTGCAAGTCAGTGCACGCATAGTCATTTCGGCCGAAATTGATACGACACGATGCAGTGGACAGTATTTATGGCATAGTCTGTACAACACCAGGACTGTATAACTTCTCAATCGTAGGCTGAGAAGTCTCACCCAGTATATATATTCAACCAATGTTAAATCTGCTAAATTCATGATTCATTGTCTCAGAAACTATATAAGATATCATATACTAAAATTTTTACAAGATGTAAAAATTTCTAAGTTCACTTGATTTAATTTTTATCCAACAAGTTTTGTTTATTAAGGATGATAGGATTATTTTCTTAATTAAACCATCATTTGATTAAAATATATTGCCAATTATGTTTTTAAAAAGTAAACAACCATATAATTAATACCAAAGTAGATCCACAACAGGGCTTGGACTCATCCTAAAATTTAATTTAGCTGTTGTCATTAGTGCTTGAGAAAACAGATAATACCAGAAAATGTCATTTACAGAAAAAGCTGTTCAAAACAAAGATGGAAAAAATAACTTGCATTTATTTGCAAAGAAATAAACCACATGGCTTGAGCACACTGAAGCTGCCATGCTTAATAATACCAATTTGTAGAGCAAAACTTCCCCTAAAAGATGGGCTAAAGTTTACCTCTCTACCCTAAATTGTGGAGGCGTTAGTGATAGGATGATACCACTATTTCTCAATACTCGATACTGATGCTGATTTTTTTAACCCCAATATTCAATAGTCATCTTATAAAAAACATAAATGGCTATAACTTGTTTCATTGAAATATGTTCTTAGTAGTTTTCTGGGTATTAACGCATGTAACCAATTTTGTATTATATGCTAATTCCGAAATACTTCCTGTTTGACATTCTCCAATTTGCGGCAATTTTTTATCTTAATAATGCCACAGATTATATATCTCCTATTATTAGTCAAGGCAAATAATAATAATAATACTTTTTTGCTTCCCTTTTTATATAATTATATTTTGTGTTGAAAACTTTCTTTTAGAAGATTTTCTATCCATGGAAATACAAATACTAGCAATTTCTCTTTATTCTGCATTCTTGAAAATACAAACTAATATATATTTTCATGAAATTCAAACAACTAAAAATGATGTGTGTGTTACAGCATTCCACCAATATTCACAACTACCACATAACATATGTATTTTTTTCATCCGGTAATAAGCAATTAGCCATATAACACTTGGAAACATAGTAAGTTTGTGGATTAAGCCTCTCTACTAACCACCCTCATACATTAGCATATGCATGTTTAACACAAAGGTTTGACTTGCGTAAACCAAGACAGATGGAAGGAAAGTACAAATATTTTCATGCCCTGCATTATCTCACGTCTTAAATTCTGATTTGTTTCTGCTGTATTCACAGATTTTGGTTACTGAAGTAGGTAAATGTAATTGCTGAAAGTCAGTCACCAAGCCAGGCTATTGCAGAAAAGCAATTTAGTGCATCAGCTAAATCAGCTTCCTTCACAACTAAGTTAACGCTGCGTGTTACATAAGTACCTTTACTCCTTCCCCCATTGTTTTGCATGTTTTCATTTAGACACAAGAATCTAGGAAATGTTGCATTGATTCCCTCACAGGAAATGCAGTCAAGATCTATCAAGAACTATAGTCCAACAACTCTTTGGGAACACGTGCAAGGCAATAATGTGAAGTCTTGACTCCTTTCATTCCTTATTTAGCAAAAACTTTCAGTAATGCAAAACATAAAAATGTAAAAGCATAGAAAAAGTATCAAAGGTTTATCTCAAAGTATTAGACATATTTTGATACCACCAAGTATCAAGAGTATCGAGGTCCCATCCCCAGTAGGAGTTATGATTTTTTTCTGTGAAGTGATAAAGCACTCACAGTACAAAATGACAGATACAGTATAATTTTTAAAAATATATTTAAAATATAAATATTGTGGTATATTTAAAATATGAAAAATTAAAATATAAATACAATAATAAAATATATGTCAAAAAGAAGAAATTCGAAATAAGACTGCACAAAAGACTAAAAATGTCATTTTTTTTTTTGGTAATTTTGCCATTTAGTCTCCCCTAATCCTTAATGTATGATGGTATTAGTTGTAAATAATAGTAAGGTGCATGCTAAACATTTCAAGAAATGAAAAGAACAATTTTTTGGGAATCTAAAACTTATACATATTTTTATAAAATGTGTATTGTTTTTAAAAGCTTCCATTTTCATTTGAGAAATTTTAATTTTATTTCTTAATTTAGATAATGGACACTTCTCCTTGATTCTTTCTATGGTTTCTTGGTAAACAGGCTCCATGTAGTTTTTTCTTAAAGTACTCTCATTGGGCATTGACATCTTTGTGTATTTTTCAAGAAATCCCTTGAAGGCTGGATGGTTCACCTTATTGAGTGGAATTCCTGCTTGTGTAAAATAATAACACTGTTTTCATCATAAATCAGTTTAACAACTTTTATATTTTTAGTAGACAATAGAATCTTATCATTCATACAAAATGCACTACATTTCACTTTCATTACATGTGGAACTTCATTTAATTTGTGGCTTTTGTGCCAGTGAGCTAATTAAATGTATCATTAAACTTATCTGCCTTGAATGGGCATTCTTTCAAATATTTATTTTTAACATTAGTCCTGAAATAAACGGTGGCTTGTCATATTTCCGATTTAGATGGTAAATTTCGTGCTGAGTGCTATTATTTACATTTGAAAAAATCATTGTCATGGCTGGGATTTGAACAACAGATTTGGCTTCTCATACCAATGCTGTGGCTTGAGCTACTGTGACAAGAACATCCAAACAGGTGCAGTTTCTCATTAGGTTCACTGAAACCCCTGTTGCTGAGATGTCACAGATTTTCCTGACTAGTTTATTGCTAAGAGTAAAATCAGATGTATTGCTGTTTTTTTTTTCCAGCCTCTGTGGGTTAGAGCATAAGGGAATTACATCTTCTCAAGCTGGGTGAAATATCTAGCTGTATAGCTGCATTGTTGGTTATTCTGCAGAGTGATCCAGCAAGGCCTTTAAAATAGCCCTTAGGCAGAGGATACATATTTAGAGATATAGAGAATATGTGTTTAAAAAATATGCAGAAATCGCTACAGAAAGTGTGGCTCAAACACTTCCATTTTCATCACACCACTACCTCCTTTTCCGTTCCTCACCCTACAGTACCAGGAACCAGCAAACAAAAGCAGGGTTCATCTCAGTTGTGTTTACAATAAAACTTGAAAGGGGATGGGGAGGATGGTTACTAGCCAATGAATGTGTAAGAAAACTACGTCCTTCTATTATTTATAAGTGATTTATAAGTTTGCTTTCTTGTGGTACAGATTTCTGCTTGCTCATGAAAACTGATACTATAAAGATATGTTTTATGAATGCTTCTAAAGTGATAATCTAAAGCATGTTTTTAATTATAGCAGAAAACATTGTTAGTGTTCTCCAAGAAATAAACTTTTCAAGTCTTCCATTAGAGTAAACACACAAGATAAAAATTTTGGGAAGGCCACTTCCACTTTTGAACATTTCCCAGAACTGATCTCGTAAGAGCAAATCATTTTATAGAGAATTAAAACCCCAAATTTATGAGGAAACAACTGGATGTGTAAATGTGCTGTAAAAGGTAGATTTTTCTGATTTCCGTGTTTACTCTTCTTTAAATAGAGTGATGCTAGCTGGATAAAAATGGATGTGTGCCACTTAAGTGGACCTAAAAAAATAAAAAACACAAAAATAAACATGCAGAATCTCTTCACAAGAACTCAAAGCTGAACCCTTAAATGTTTGGTAAAACAGATATCAAAGAACAATTAGACACTATGTTCAATGAGCATTGCAAGGCATAATGATATCACAAAAAATTTATGTGTTACATTCACATTACTCTTTACATTCTGTTACATACATACTGTAACATTCACCCTCTATCACTTATTAGTGGGTATACAAATTACTCTTATGAAAGTTTATTTTCCTAACTACTTCATTTTAATTGAGATAAACCTTTCCAGAAATACCTACATTACACATTTCATTATAAATACAAAGAGAATAGTGATAGTAAATGTTTTATAACTGGATGCTATACGCTGGCCTTAAAATTCCATACTTTTTCATGACATCACAAGAAACAGCTGAAAATTGACAGGACTTTAAAACAATGGCTAAGTATTGAAAAATTCAAACCATTAATAACGGATATCTCAGATATGGCTAATGCCATAAAAAAAATTATTTTAAATAAATTGTGTTTTTTAAAGAGATCTACATTTTTTGTGTAGTATATTTTCATCTATTGCTTAACATTTACCGTCATACAGGATTATATAAGATTCCTTCAAATGTAGAGGACTTCACAGGTTATTCCCAGAAAATTCAAGATATTCATTTTATTTGTCATGTGAATATCTTTAATACATGGTATTTTAATCAAAATCGTTAAGAGCCATTTTTGAGAAAATAAAAAAATTCGAAAAATGTTCCATGTAAAGGGTAGTTGAGGATGGGGGAATGAAAACCTTTGTGTAGCATTTCTGGAAGATACTGAACTTAAATACTAAGTATGGTATTTACTGGACTTTTTGCTTTCGAGTTATGCTGTTTACGGACACACACAGACCTTTTTCTAAAAATAATTTTTTTGGATTCAGGGTGCCTCAAAACATGTATTTCCAGAAAAATCTTGTATCAAATTTTTGGGTGGAATACAACACTCCCCCTATTTCTATATGTAGTTGAGAAAGTCAGAATTGATACGTATTGTCAAAAATTCTAGATGGAAGAACATCTAATAGCCTTGGCAATACTCTGCATTGAAAATCTATGGTTACCAAATGTGAGAATTTCAGCAAGAGAATGATCGATATCTTTTCAACAAAAAAAGGAGAGAAGGATGGATTTCTGCTAGCACTGAGTAGCAATACCATCCACTTCTGTATTTCTGGTTTTGGTGAAGGTTCACTTTATAACTGTAGTTTGATTTATTGTTATTCACTCCCAAAATCCATTTGTATCCATGTGCAGGAAAAATGGCTATTGTTGAAAATTAAAAACTGGAACTCCCTTAACCAACTTTCACAAGCCACAGAACCCAATACACTTTCAATTTCTCTAATCTGATTTACATATTGCTGTGAACTACCATGGCAATCTGTATTATTCTATGATATTCTTACTTCAAAGGTGTTTTATGGGGTAGCAAGTCTTTTAATTAGTTAAAAATTAATTAAAAGTACTTGCACCATTAAAAGTCATCTTTAATATATGTACCTGGAGTAGATAAAATCACCTTGGAGGTTTACCAAAAGAGAGAAGTGTTACAGAATATATTCAAGTGTGTTCTCACTGTAGCCCAGTGGTAGAGTAATTGCACAGAAACTTGAAAGTTTGAGAACCACCATGGCCATGAATTTTTCTAATGTTTCCAAAGAAGTACTTAATTTGCTAAAGTCTTCCAGATCAGTATGTGATTTTGATTCATTGCCTTTGCAATACCAGAAACATTACTCAGAGATGGCAGCAAACAATCAGAGTCTTGATGTCTAGCATTTGAGTAAATGCTTTAATACACAGATAATGGAAAATGGAAAAAGTTGAGGACTTTAACCAAACTGACTGGAATATTCTATTTCTGAAATCTGAGAGAGGCCTAGTTTTACGCTAGAGATTCTTATATGAAAGAGTATACAACAGTATGAGGAAGAGGGTGCAGAAGACCAAGTAAAGAAAAAGATAGAATGACAGAATAAGGCTTTACAGCATACAAGAAGAAGGAGGAAGAGGAGAAGGCTAGGGAGAGCAAAATAATGGTAATGCTAACAATAATAATTGTAATAATTGTTATTAATTTAAAGACTTTTTTTTATAATTTTCAAGCCTTTTCAAGTAATATATTTATAAGCTATTTAATTACAAATTTATTTACAATTTATCTATTCTATACAAGCATTTCTTTATTAGGAGTGCTTTTAACCCACTTTGACATAAGTTACTATTTAAAATGTTTAATTCATTTTATAGCTTGTTGGATAGGATTTTGCCCATTATGAGGGCAAAATACTATGTAGCTTTTCTTTTAGAAGAATAAGCTTTAGGACATACAGCAGTAAAAGATATAAATGTTCTGAAGGAGGAAAAGGAGGCTAACTTAACACTGTTTCACTAACCTTGTCACTGTTGGACGAAACCGTTCATCATTGCCACTCTGGCGAAATGCTATTTTTGGTTTGGAAATCTCAACTGAAAGCAAGAGATACAATATGATTCTGTGCAATCCAAAAATTCTTATTTCTTTTCTATAAATTAATATTGTAGAGCTTTTATTATTATTATTATTATTATTATTATTATTATTATTATTATTATTATTATTATTATTATTATTATTATAGGTGCATGGATCACACAATTCAAATGTGCTCAGAATTTGGAGGGTTCCATTATAAATAATGGTAAGGAGCATCAATATATTTAAAGAAATAAAGACAGCAAATTTCTAGAAATTTCTACTCATCTTGTTTTAAAGTTAATCCTGAATTGAAAGATTGGTTGTTGGTCTTATCCATTTAAATATAGAAATGTACCACTGTATGCATTCACTAACTTATTTCTCACAGGAATGCCCCTAATATAGGGTAGTTAAATTATATTTGAACCCACTCGCGGCCTCTCTCTAGTGCGCGAGACAGCTGGCAGTTGCCGGGGAAATTATGCAGGCAGACTAAAATCCTTACCTTATAATAGATGCTGGAAATATTGACCTTATGTTCTCAAACAGGCAGCATATTCATTTTGCAATCGCTTGACAGAAGAAGAGAAATCGTATGGTATATTCCAGCAAGATTCTGCAACAGCACATACGGCTGCCAAACCATTACATGCAATAAGAGAGGTGTTTGATGACACAATAATTAGTGTTGATGTGTGGTCCCTCGTTCTCCTGACTTAACGAGTTTTGATTTTTATTTATGGAGTTCTTTAAAAGACAAAGTGTATCGTTCCAATCCTTGCACACTACAGGAACTTAGAGAAAATATTGTGCAAGAAATCACAACAATTCCTGCTGCTGAGCTTCGGAGAGTGAGCAAGAATATTTATACAAGATATGCTGCCTGTTTGAGAGCAGAAGGTCAACATTTCCAGCATCTATTATAAAGTAAGGATTTTAGTCCGCCTCTGCCGGCGTAATGTCCTTGGTGACTACTGGCTGCCTCGCACAGTAGAGAGAGGCTGCAAGTGGGTTCGAATATAATTTAACTACCCTATATTATTTACTGCTGTGCATTCATCTAAATTGTAATAATTCCTTGAAACACATGGTAGCATTCATTTCATTCCATCTAACAAATTAAATCAATAAAATGTTGTATTAAAACAGATACTAAAGAATTTTCAGGCACTACAACTTTTTCTTCAAACAGTTTGAAAAGCAACTATACAAATGCTTACCCACATCTCCTATGTGAAATGTTTCAGCCAAATCGTTAACATATTGAAAGGTTCCCCAACAACTGACATTAATAAGATCACAGGGCGAATCTCTTATGGTGAAATTCCACACCGCTCTCTCTTGTGAAGTTTCAGCACCACCTTTAATTGTAGTAAGTTTTAGTCAGCTTGTGAGCATGAAGTTATTTTATTAAATAAAAATAAATCTATATTCAAGTTAAGTTTATTGGGAAGACACAATAAAATGGAGCAGTGCTAATAATATTTTGAATGGATCAGAACTGATGGTGGAGTGGAGGCAACATACCTCTGGAACATGTTATGAAATAATTTGTCATAACAGAAAAGTTTGAGTGTAAGATTCATTCCACTTTTTCACTTAGAAAAATAATATTAGTTTTTTACTTAGGATGCTGTCATACCAGGTGAATTATTATATCAAAATATTGCTTCTTCGAGCATTCAAGGAATAGTTCATGATGATGAACATGAAAGCTAGAAGTATTATCTCTTGGCTCTTTTCATTCGAATTTTTTATGAACACTGTCAAGCTTTCTTATTCTTCCTCAACTTTGTCTCAGCTTTAAATTATATCTAAAACTTAATAGCAACAAAATCAAGTATGACCAAAAAAATAACAGTAAACACTTTAAAACTATAATTTAATACCAGAATTTTAAACATATGAAATTGAAATAGAAAATGTATACATACATAGTATTTATAGTAAGTAAATTTCTAATGTATCTTCCCTAATTTTAAGTTCTGATACAAGAGTTTGGATGGACTAGCAGTCATCAGTTTAGGTACCTCATAATCATTAAAATAGGAACAGAGTGATTTATACAGAACTAACTCATTTCTTTATTTATTTATTTCAAAACAAATGATGCTAGCCACATCTTACTATACCTTAAATGTAGAGTAACTTTAAAAGATTATTAACCTCTATAGAAAATTTGATAATGTCCTCCCTCCTGCATGAGGTATAGCTCAACACAACATTCCATTTACCTGGTTCGCTTGTTGGAGGATTGTGTTGTCAATATCATTAATCTCCTATGAAATGTTGTGCTTTAAATCGCTTAATGTATGGGGGCATGTGGTACAAACTCTGACTTTTAAATAACCGCATAATAGAAGTATAGTGTTCTCAAATCAGGAGATCTCAGTGGCTATAGGTTTTTGGAGATTATTCAGTCATCAAAGAAACTTTCAATTAGTGCCATAGATTGGTTTGATGCATGGCATGTAGTGTCATTTTGTTGAAAATATCTATGACCCAGTTCTCGATCATGCAGTTGCTCATAAAAATCCATTGGTATTCTGCAATGTCCACAGTTTGGTCCCCCTCCCAAAAAAAAGGATTGATCTCAGCATTCTCTGTGTGGAACATAGTTTCATTCCCAGTCATATAGATGGCCACAACTATGGATAGTCTAGATGAATGATGTTGGACTTTATCTTTCACCAGAGATCCAGTTATTCCCAGTTTGTTGCCACTATTGTGCTTTTTTCAGAGGGATTATAAATACAAAAATTATCTCTGGTATGCCATTTGAGTAGCTTTAACTGAATTTGTAATCCAGTATTGCTTCACAAGAAACAGCCGTTGATTTAATGTGCACTGCAGTTTTACAGCAACTAGAACAAAATATCAAAAGCAGCTGCCAACCACAAAAGGACTAAAAAATAAACATCTGCACATCCTCTGACAGAGAATCAAATCTCCTAAATATGCCACTTAATTTGCCTTTAAACTCTGGACATTGGGTGAATTTCCAGCCAAATAAGTAAAGAAAGCAATGTGCTAGTTCTACATAAATCACACTGTATAAGGTAATTAGTGCCCAAATTTGGTACCATTAAGAAAATAAATACAAAACAAGAAACAACTAGTAAATGTTCATTGAACAGCTCATAAATTTTGCTTCAAACTGATAATGCAATCAAATAACAGGTTATTTTACAAATATTTTTCTTGTTGTAATAATTCAGTGACTTGCATCACTAAGAACTATTTAAACACCATAAACTACAGCTAGGTTTAATAAACAAAGGCATAAAAAGTGCTAGTGATGTCGCAGATCTACATGAATAACAGAAACAATATCCTTATCAAAACTAACTTTGGATCTCACTGAATTAAAGGGTGGAAGATGTTTAAGTAATAATCCTATTAGAGTTATTCTCTAGCAGTTTAATTCACTATTCTATATGAACTGTTTTACTTCATCTGGTAGATAATCTTTATTAATTTTCCAAATACCAGAGGAAAAAATTAATTTCAAAATCTTATCCCATGAATTCATGACAAACGTTATGAAACATTTATATGAAGAACCTTGAGGTTATCTCTACTTCTCTCAAAAATGATTTAAATTATTTTTTATTAAAATACCACAGGTTTTAAATATTGAAATGGCAAATAAAATATGTAAATTGTAGAGGGAAGTTTTTAGGGGTATTGCTGGTTTGTGCAACGCCGAAAATTAATTTAAAATTCAATTATCACATATTTTATTCTACTTCCATTTGATTTACAACACATCTGGTATGAGGTTTAAATCTCAGCTGTCAAGTGTGTAGCACTGTGCAGATGGAGAAATATTGGAGTGACTCTGCAACTCTGTGGTGCCAAAAATACACTTTAAATCTCTATGCATGCATTCCTCCCACCAGACATGCATTAGTACTTACCACTGCTAGAGAAAAGTTTCAGTGAGAATGCAACATTCAGCTCATGCAGTAGATTTGAGACTTTGTGTGTTTCATGATATTCTTACTCCAAATATATGAAAATTGAATTCTGTAAATAATTTACAGTTAAAGCCATTTTGACTACCTCAATTGAAGAAAACCAGGCATTTTAAAGATTAGGAAGACTGATGTCCATGTTATATAGAGTCCAGTCAGTGAAATATGCACCACCCTAGGCTGCCTCTTACTTAATTAACTATTGTAAACCTATTCTAGGGGAAGATGCAAGAGTTCAAAGGAAACCACAGACCAAGGCTAAAGAGTAACGGCTAATCCCTGAGTAAAGACTAGGAATGCCCCTTCAAAGCATTTATTATAAAGAGAAATCAAATCATAAGTTCTGGGTTTATTAGACCACCAAACATACAATGTTGGATACTGATAGAGTTGTAAGTTTTATCGGTCAGATAGTTGACAATCATGACATGACAGTGCAAAATTAACTCAAACAAGATAGCATAGTACTCCCTTCTTGCCTGAAATTACAAGTGTACAAACTGTGTGTTCATAAAATTCACCTCACACTAGGCTAGTATCAATAACCTGCTCAACGAATCTCCGTGAGGTAATAAATAAATTATTCACAAAGTAACCTGAATAAACTCTGTAAACATAAACAGTTAATTACTCCAGATAAAATAACAGTTTCATAAACACTGGCAACATTAAAAATTTCAATAATTGCCCCCTTTAACATGTTGCCAGTAATCTCCTAGGCTACAAGCAGAATTCCGTAACAACATTTAAAAGAATTTAAAATGATTTAAAACTCTCAGGAGAACTAACCAGATTACTTAACTTCACATGACTGAGTTACAATTATACAAAATTAAGGAAAATCCAAATCTCGACTTTGGCTCCATTAAATTTCTCCATCTATATACCGGACAGCAGGCAGAAAAACACAACAGTCAAACCTGATGAAAAAAATATATGGTCAGAAACCCCCTAAACAACAGCAAATTTCATAGTTAACAAGCCGTTCGAGAACTCACTAGAGTTGCAGATGTGTCCGCTGACACGCGTAAAGAAAAACTCCTTGCCCAACGTGAAGCACCAGGCGAGACAAGCTGGATCAAAACCGAAGCACAACTCATGGAGAAATATTAAGTTACCAAGAGCATAAGGCCACGTGACATAATCTAAAGGAATTATCATTCAATTTGTGCCACCAGCACAAATGTAAAAGTAGAGCATTTACCAGAACTTTCAAGCCCATCATCTATAGTAAGACCACATCTGTGACTATTATGACAAAAATGCTTTCTTTTGTTTTTCTATGTCTTCTTTTTGATGGAGAAGATCTGTGGACTAAAAGTGTAGTGACAGATCTAAATCATTTGTTAGATAAAGTTAAAAAACACGAAAATTCGGAAACTTATAAGAAAAATCCATTCAGTCTAGCTTTCTTGGGAACAGTAAATGTGCCACAACAACTAGATGGTGAGTACAGAAAGAAAATTCACTGCACAATGAACAAGTAAAGCAAAATACATATTTGTTAAATATCATAGTTAATTCCTTTTGATTCTGCAGTGGTTTCAAGCCAGAATTATGGAGCCACAATGGATCTGAGAGATCATTATATTCTTTTATTTTTTGGCGGCTGATAAACTACAGTGCTGAATTAGATTCCTCATTAAAAGACCACCTTAAAAAAACCAGTGTATTTATGAGGGCCTCAGAAAGAACACAGAATGAAATTTTGAAGATTATGTTAGAGATATGCCAAGAAGAAATTAATATAGAAATTCAATAAGTTGACTTCATGTCTATTATTACAAATAAAACAAGTAACATTTCTAATTTAAAATGGTTCTGGTACTAAAATATATTGTGGATGGAAAACCAGTGGAAAAATTCTGGACATTTCTAAATCCTGCAAAGTATCATGCAAAATCCCTAGTTTTGTGTATTATTACAGAACTTGAAAGTTACGGATTTGATAAAAAAAATAAAAACAGAAGCTAATGTACAAACCTATGATGGTGCACATGTGCAGGGAGGCTGTATTGGTGGTGTATAAAAAACTGTAAAAAAAACTTATTCTAATGCTGAGTATATTCATTGCCATGCACATCAGCTTAATTTGGCAATGCAAATTGTTGCATTCATCAACAGGGGCATGTGAATGTTTTTTTTGGGGGGAGGGTCTTACTTACAAGGCATTTGTAGTTATTTTTCTACTAGTTCACAAAAAACTTCATTACTAGATGAAATTATCCAAAGACAATAAGATGGAACTTCAACTTACATAGCATAAATGTAGTTTTTGTGCATTAAGTGCATGAAGGCAATTTTGGAAAACAGCCAAATAATTTCCCTAGTATCTCATAAGAGTAACTTCACACTTTGGCTTTCATTTTTCATAAAATAATGTCCCATTGTTCTTTTCATCCAGATGTAAAGAAGAGACTTGGTGCTGCAGTTACAAGATCAGTATGAGAAACAAATTCAGAGTTACAAATGCTGACATCTTCAATGAAAGCATTATAGAACCTTCTGATGTGAGGGAAAAAGAAAACCTGATTGCTCTGAACTTAAGAGAGAAACCAAAGAAGTCTGTGATGTCATAACTGCTCTGCTCAAATTAATGAAAGGCTTAAGTACACAGGATACTTTGTTGCTCATAATTGTTTCTAAAGACAACTTTGAAAAATCTGATTTGAAGTTCCCAGATGAAATTTTAAAAACAAATTGTGAAACAAATCACTTCTATAATTCAAACAAGCTGACAACAGAATTATGCACCCTTGACAGAATACAGGGATACAAATCTATGGTTGGAGCAATGAATTTACTGCAATTCATTATCGAAAACAAATCATGAGTGACACTGTAAAATTATTAAATGCTTTAATCACTGCTTCATTGACTTCTATAGGAAATGAACATTGTTTTTCAACCATAAAAAGGATAATGACATTTCTCAGAAATTAGGTGCTATAATTAGGGGTTGTATATACTGTAAAATGTATAGTTTATGAAAGTGATTATTTGTGAAATCAGGTTCTATCCTCACACATAAACATGATTTGTGTAAAATAGTGTGAAAAGAGACAAAAGTATTACAGGGAGTATAATTATGTGATATTTGTTGGAGAGTTAAAATGCCCTTACAATATGTTTGAGTTGCTTGACCACATATATAGGAAGATATGATTTTACTGAAATCTATTATGTTACAAATCGATCTTTGGATACTAGTGAGTAGTTAGCAAATAAAATCATTACTATTACCAGTGGCTGCCTGTGCCTTAAACAGTAGGTGAATGGCTGTAGACTTTAATAAACAATGATAGCCCAAATTTAAACATAATAAATTAGCTAAATAACAATGATCATACGAGACTCACCTATTTTGTTTCTTGTATATTAAGTCAATCCTCTGGTCTTTGAGAGCAGCAAACCTATTCATGATATGCTCATAAAATGGCTCATTCCTTATAAGTTTACACAAAAGTTCCTTCTGGATAGAGTTGTTCACTAATGATGTGAGTCTACCTTGTGATATAGTTTTTCTAGCATCAGATTTAATTCCTTTCAAACACGAGAAACTTCTTTCCAATGATGCACTTGTGGACGGAATTGTTAAAACTAAAGCAAATAACTTGCATGATTCCTCAAGTACACTTTATTTTCCTGGCACAATTTAAAATACTCCACTGTAGTAACAGACCTATACACTTCATCAGCATACAAAAGATGCAGTTCATTCTTTAAATGATCAACTATTTGAAATATATTTGAATAACATGCTTGTAAATTGAAGGAAAATCTTTAGCGCAATTTTCAATTGAAATGCAGTAAGCAACGTTCAAGTGATCTCTTTTGCAAAACTTTAAAAAGAATGTCAAAGAAAAAATGTCATTGAACGCTCTGCCAGAAGAGTAAATTCAGAACTATTCATTTCATTCAAAAATCTCTACTGAGTTGAATTGATTTTTTCAGTTTGCTTGTCATTCATAATATTCTCAAACTGTTTCAATTTTTTCCAATCTTCTAAAATTACAGTGAGTAGTTTTGAGTTAGAACACTTCAGAGTTTCTGCTAAGGTTGGAATATGTCTAGCTGAAAATGAATCTAGTATTGTGTTCTTTTTTATGAATGATGGAAAAATGAAGGAATCCCACTGATACTGACAAAAATATGCAACATTTAGATATGCAATCTAAACTTTGTTGAAGCACCAAGTTTAGTCAATGAGCTAAGCAATGCACAAAAACAGCTTTTAGTGCTTTGTCTTTAATTTTTTTTTCTGAAGACCATTTAATTGACCTCCATTGCACTTGTCCTATCGTAACATTGAGCCACTAATTTTTTATCATATGAAAACTCAGACAAAATCCCATTCAGAAGATTAAACAAAGCCTCAGATGTCCTATTAGCACTAACATCATAGAACCCTATAAAACACTCAAAAACATTCCCTTCAAAATGTACACATCTTATTATGATAGAATGCTGTTGTTTGAGTTATATATGTGCTATCATCAGCTTCAATAGGAAAAAAAAAAATTACTGTTATGAATTTAATTTTTTACATGATCTTGTATGTACCTATTCAGATATGCAGTTTGTGACTTCATTTTGAATTGTCTTGGAGTCCCCACTGAATATACTATTAATTTTCAGATAGTGATTTTGAATTTCCAATGAACTCTTTGATATTAATAAAGCAAGCAGTTCCCTGAAATTTGCATGATTTATTGATTTTACATGTTCATCGTGCCTCCCAAATCCAAGTTCTTGCTTACTTAAATATAACACAACATCTATAGCCAGCTGGAAAAATAGTCTATTCATACGAATATTTTCATTGAATTGAACCATGAATAGTCTTGCACTTTCCTGTAGGGCATCAGAAATTCTATTTCTATTCTTCAAACAAGTGTTCAATTGCATTTTGCATTTCAGATGTTGAGTAGAATCTTTATGCTTATTTAGAGCTTGCATAATGTTCTTAAAATCTGAAAATCCTTCTTTATTCCAGACATTATTAGTATTATTAAAAAATAAACAGAGCCAATAAAATAGTCTTTCTAAATTGGAGCTGGTGCACAACCACAGAAATTCGGAAAACTAAGATGTTTTAAAATTAACATTATAGTATTTACCGTTCTTTTCCTTTTTTATGCAAAGATTTAATGGCATGGTAGCTCCTCCAATTGTTAACATGTCTTTTTTAACCTCATCTTTCCAAATGAGAATGGTGTCTCAAGTATATTACAAACTATGTATTAATTGGATTCATTTAGCAAACACAAACGATAACATCCACAAGCCATTGTAACAATAACGAAAGCATGACTCTTGAGTGTGATGTTGGTATATCCCTCCCCCTGAGCCCTAAGCAAGCATAATTCACAGTTAGTGGAAAGGATTCTTATCTGTTGAGACCATCTCATTCATTATAGTTTAAAATCGCTAGCAGAAAAAATGTGTTTGATGTCACATTGTCATAGCAACCATGCAAACTAGAGGGAAAGGCAGGGTCTGGCAGGCAGTGTCTGTTCACAAGCAAGCAAGTGGTTAGAGAGAGATAGAGCACACACTCCCTCTCTGTCGAGTGTCCTTTGCCAGCCTGTCGACTGAGAATGTACAATCTTTTGAAGCAGTGAGGACTGCAGAGAAAAAACATTGCAGCAGCTTAGCCTGTGGAAACAACTAGGCTAAGAATTTTCAAATAAATATTGATTGTATGATTCTTTAATTTTTAAGCACAAAGTAGGTGAAGGGCCCCTTCACTTTTTTCACCCCAAAAACCTCCACTGACTACTACCATTACCACTACTTTTAATTATTGGAATTCTCCAAATCTGAACTTATGAGCTGCTACTGGTAAACTGCATTTTCTGTAAACAAATACAGTCTTTTTAAGTTGGGCTGACTGTAAGGTTTAGTAGCTGAGTCAGGCCAGCAGAGGTGAGGATGAAGACAGATGTGGAATGATATGTAAGGGGAAGATTCTAATTAGCTAGGTTCCGAAATAAAGCTGGGAATGATTTCAAGTATGTTGACTACCAACCTACAAGCAAACGCTGTAATTCAAATAAGTCAGCAATCATTTTTATTAAGTCCAGTGAACTAGATTCTACCAAAAATAAAAGCAAAGAACAAACCACAGTGAAATTTGCATCAATTGTTAATTTTTAACTTCAATGAAATGTCTTACCATGCAATATTTTGCTAATATAATTTTATTTTAAATTTTAAGTATACATCACAAAGCCAGCAGTAATCTATAAACATTTTCATGACAGTAATGAACTTTTTTTTGTTTTTCAATGCCGGCAAATTAACAAATTTAATTCCCAACATTCTCCTACCTTGCAATATTAATACAAAATAAAATTGCAACATAGCATTTTTGACATTATAGAAATTGTACAAGACAATTCACTACTCTCTCACTCTGAGTATGATATTTGCAGCATCAAGTCTTCGTGCCCCCACATGTTCCATTGAGGCATTTTCCACAAGTTCTCTCTCTTTAAATGGTGGCACGGAACACTAAAATGGAATCAAATGCTGAACAGGACACATGAAAACACCCCTCTTCGTCTGAAGCCTTACAACACGTACTTGTTCATCTTTACCAGGTAACACATCTTCTACGACACCCATCGGCTATTCCAGTTTATTTAAATTGTCCATCTTGATGAGTACGACATCTTCCTTGTTGATATAATCATGTTGTTTGCGCTTAAGTAATAACTGTCCTAGGTACTCCTTCTGAAATCACGGATGAAGAGCATCTCTTAATCCGAGCAATAGGCTGCTCTCATCCTTAGTTGATTTCCAACTATTGCATCCAGATTGGGCACACCTACCTTATAGACCTCCTATAGAAAACTCAATTCAGTTTATTACCTGTGTGATAGGCCTTAGATCACAAGGATTTTCCGTTTCTGCAGTCAGGGAATGACTATTTGTAATTTATTCACATTCACAGAAGACATTCATTAGTTCTTTAACTGTCAGGGAAGATTTTCCAAGAACATGATGGAGTAGACCTTTCATAAGCCCAATTAGTCTCTCCCACCAGCCACCCCACCATGACGCTGTGGGAGGGTTGAACTTCTATGTAATTCTCTGGATACCATAATAATTCTCTATTTACTGCCAGTTGAGCTTAGCCATCATGTTGCTCATGTCTCTAAAATTTGTTCGAGTATTACTATAAATCGTCAAAGGCCTTCCTTTGCATGATATAAATCTTATTAAGCTTCAATAAATGAGTCTGTAGATAATGAAGCAAGCAGCTCCAAATGTACTGCTCGATAGGCTGTGCAAGTGTACAAGCAAACCCACATCTTCTGATTATCTTGCATGAACAATGCACCAGTCAAATCAACACCAACAACTTCAAACTTTGCTGGCATCTCTCACACGATCACTAGGCAATGGTGATGTAGAAACCTTTGGTCATTCTTTCTTGTGCCTCCTACAAATTACACTTTTTCATACAGCTTCTTCCATTTAAGATCCAGAACCTTTCTCTGAGAACACCCATCGAAGTCTGTGGACCTACATGA
Organism: Deroplatys truncata; assembly: GCA_030765065.1. Taxonomy (NCBI): domain Eukaryota; kingdom Metazoa; phylum Arthropoda; class Insecta; order Mantodea; family Mantidae; genus Deroplatys; species Deroplatys truncata. The sequence continues at coordinate 208,301,949 of CM060978.1, read as the reverse complement.
CTAACATGGGTATCATATGTCAATTACTGAACAACAGGGTGATCTCCAGGTAAAACAACAGGTTGGTGAAACAACTCAAATCTCTCTTCCCTCTCAATTATTCTTGTGTTCTACAAAATGCCATGGCACCCATGAGTAGTACAACTGAAGTAAATCTTTGGTCCTCAGGTCCCCAAAAACTTTGATTTTGGATAAGCTTAATCAGTGTTATTTCACAGTCTTCCAATTCATTACAGGTCAGTTTCCCAGTCTGTCTTCTTTTATATTTACAAGCCGAAACAAAGTGTCTAATCCAGGAAATGAGTTTCACTATTTTCTCAAATTGGTAGAAATACTTGTAGTACCAGCCTGATTTTTCTGAATCTTCTGAGATCAAGAGAACAGTGGCTGTTTTTCTTCTTTCTACCATAATTTCATCTTTATTTGTTATGCTATCGCCTGAAGGCCATTATTGTGTAGGAAAGCACAGGCAAGATGGTACCTCCCATCATCTTGAAGCTAGAATCTTTCTTGTTGTACATCCTTGGGTAGGTAGATCAGCAGGAATAGTGCTCCAGGTACATGCTTCCATGATTCTTTTGGAGTCAATTGTCTTATTTCCCTAACCCTGTTTTTGACAAAAGCAGACTAGAGGACTTCTTGCTGCAGCCATGCCAATACCATCGTTGAATCTGTCCACAAGTAAACCAATTCAGTATCAAATTCTTTGTTCACAGAGGACACCAATCAAGCACAAATAATAGCTTCCATTAGCTCAAGTCAAGGAATTTGGCCAGTTGTAATGATGAAGCTAATCTGGATTTCACTTGAATAAGCTGCACTTGAACTGCCTCCGTCTATGTGTGCAGAAATATCAATGTGGTACATGCATCTTTATTCGCATCACAAAAGGCACTACTTTCTACATACACTTCTGGGAGACTCCTGGGTACTTCCATTTTATGTAATTCTCCAAGTTCACAAAGCCACTTTTCAAATTTCTTTTAATTTCCTCTGTTAGTTACATATCCCAAGAAACTTTGATTATTTGCTGGAGCTAAAGCTTGAGCAAAAACATAACAGGTACAGAAAATCCAATCAGGTCATAAATCCTATGGTTAGCTTGGAGAATTACAGAGATCTGAAGATCATGATAAACCGTGAAGAATTGTGCACAATTTGTATTTGATAAGCTGATAAGCAGTATTGCTAACTAATTTTTGTTAACATCACAAGTAATGTTCTTCATGGTCACACATCTCCTCCAGAGAAAATGGGGCACAGTACTAACTGAAACAACAAAAACAAGGAACATTTGCCATATGGTAATTATATACCATATAATTACCATATGGCATTCCTTAAACAAGACATGTCTGGCAACCCTAATGATAAATCAATGCTTCAACACTTACAAAAAATTATCATACAGATTTGCAGTTTTCAATATTGTCTTTTTGAGCCTGCCACCTACATTGATGCATGCCAGGCCATCCTGCTTCTCCAGTACTGCTCTCTGTTAACGATTTCATGGTGGATAGAGATCTAGGAAATTGTAGTAATGCAAAGTGTCTGGGCCTGCATTTGGCTGCTGCACTATACAGCCGTGTAAGTGTTATTGACAACTAAATACTACATGATGATCTTTTTGTTTGAAGCTCTTGCCATATAGTAAAATGTAAGGAATATTAGTTAGACAGTACTGATCTGAACCATTCACAATGAAATAGCCTGTAGTTCTTGAGGCCGCAGGTTCAAACCCAGCGGAGGGCGATGGATTTTTTCGGGCGTAAAAATCCTTAACATGGCTTCCTTCGGAAGGGAAGTAAAGCTGGTGGTCCTGTGTGGTAGATTTACAGCATGCAAAAGAACCTCAAGCCTGATAAAGAGGCCTCTGAGCAAAATTACTGGTCTTTCACACTCAATATAGAATGGGACACTAAGAAACCACAGCAGTTAAAGAGCATCCATAAATAAACTCAAATTTAATTCAAGTTAACAGTGAAATAGGAATTACAAAGGCAATGTTATATCTAAAATTGAGGGAAGTGTACTGCAAATTTATGCTACTTTCTTTTATTCTTTTTTCTGTTTTAAATTAGCACAATCTGCTTCTTTGTACATGTTATTGCTCAAACTGCTGAGAGATTCCTCTTTCTCTCTTCAGTTTCTCATCCTTTCCTTCTCTCTGCCTCTCCCTAACTCTCTATCTCCCTTTCTATGCAAAATACAGGTCAGGTTTTGAAAACCAGAAACAAAAGTGTTTGTTTCTAAAATATTCATCCCATCAAAATTTTATATGAAGCAAAACACCTGAGAAACATTATGTTTATCAATTTTCGTATTCACCATTTTTTGTTTTTCAGAAAACTCAATGATAAGCAAGGTATTTTGATTTTTCAACTTTATACACCATTAGAGCTTTTGTTTTGGTGAAGTAATTAAATGCCATATAGCATATTCTGTAGGTAGGAGCTGAAGTACGTTATACATCAAGTTTCATAATAATCAGTTAGCCTTTCTGAAATGAAAAGGTAACTTATAGAATACACACAGAAACAGAAATTATGATTATTGTTATGTTTGGTCTTCAGTAGACATGTTAAAATCAGTTATAGATTTATCTAAAAATGAAAATTAGCAGAAAAATGTTGGTTACATTTTTATTGTCTGTATGGTATAGATCAGAGTTGCCAATTCAATTTCATGTGACATAGTAGAGTCATGAGCCATAACACTACTTTAGGGGAATAGTAGAAAGGGATATGGAGGGGCTTTGGTCTACAACTATGCATGTACAAAGTACAACACATATTCCCTTACCACTACCACTCGCTACCTTACCACTGGTAGTCATTTGCTTATAGAAATTTCTTTCTCTATGCCTTCCTTACCTTCCCTACACTTCTCGTGAGTCAGGAGCAAGAAGAGACTTGCTTGCTGATACCACAAAGCATTCAGTTGACTGACACTGGTATAGATCAATATAATGAAGAGTTAGAATATAAAAGGCTGTAATTGTCAAAATTAGGTATTTTGACATTTTCCAACACACCTACATAATGTTCAGTAGCACATATAAAGTGCTAAATCTTACAAGAAAGAATATGGACATTGGAGGCATCAATAGATGACATTAAATGGTCAGTGGTGAACAAAAGTGACCATTTGATAGCTTATATGAGGCCACTCTTGAATACATTGACAAAATATAAGTGTCTGAAAAATTTCAGTACCACAAAGAACATTTAAAGATATACTAGTGCTTCTAATAACACATGTAAAGAAAAGAGAAAGTAAAATAGTATATAACAATGTAATATTAAAAACTTTACAAGGTCATTATTGAGTAGTTTTCAGTATTAATTTCCTAGGAAGTAAAAACTGTTTAATCTCATTATTGCTATACTGAACACTCCATTACTTTTTTCCAAAAGGGAACATAAAGTTTTTAATTCAATCTAGATTATATTATTATGCTATAGAACTCTATTATTTTGAAGATTACCAATATGATCTACAATCAGCTTTCAATTAAAATAACCTTAAAAAAATATTTTACAAAAGAGGTGTTTGGTGAAATTGAAACCACTTTCTAACAGATTAATCCTTTTGACACTGATTTTAATTTCAATACTTCAGGTTTATAATCATGAAGTGTTGAGGTAGCAGTGGAAGAGGAAGGTTGTGTGAGAGAAGAGCTCTGCATGGTGTAAGAAAAAGTGACCTAACCAACCATGGGAGTGGACTTGATAGTGTACAGAGCGAGAATAGCACAGTTTAAAAGAATAAAAATAATGGGCAACAAAAGACAAAATAGTGAAAAGATAGGAAATATGATATGCCCTAGGAATTGTGATAATAATGTTATTAACATTGGAAGCAATGAGGCAAACCCAGGACCAACAAATGATTTAGCAGAAGTCAGGTGGAACCAGCTAATGGAGGTGATAAAAAGCCAAATGGAGGAACAGAAGGGTATGGAACGGAGATTAATGCAGAACCTGGGGATAATGGAGCAAAAATTAAAGGAAGAATTCCAAAGTAAAGTACAAGAAATGCAGATAGAAGTAAACCAATTATATGAAAAGATAGAAAGAATGGATGAAAGGAGGACATTCAACCTAGTCTTCATAGGGGTAGAGAAAAGAAGAAGAATATGCCTGGAAGAGGAAATAAGAAAGATCCTAACTGAAAAACTAGCTATGGAATTACAAGGTTGGGAAATCACTGAAGCTTATCGAGTGGGAAGAAACAGAGGAAGAAGATCCATAATAGTTCAACTAGCCACATCTAGCCTGTCTAGAGATCTTGGGAAGATCAATAATGCTGAAAGGAAGCAATATATTCATCAATAAAGATTTATCACCAGTGCAAAGGGAACTTAAGAGAGAATTTATTCAGAGGATGAAAAACAAGCAAGCTCAAGGAAAACGAGCATTCGTATATACAGAACTTACATATGTGGGTGGATGGTGAGGATGTAACTTATGCCAGCAAGACAGACCTAAGAAGAACCCAAGAGACAAGGAGGGAAATAGTCAGCAAATTCAACAAACTAATGAATCTAGAAACTTGAGGCAAGCAGAAAGGAATGGATCATCGGCCGGAGAGAAAGAAGAAGTAACTCAATCACCACGTGTGGCAAGAGTATCCAATGAGATGGCAATGATGGGAACAACTACGTCAGAACCAAGACAAGGAGGGAAAACAGGTGATGTCACAAATAATGATGCGTCTAACAGGATCTCGTGCCCATGAATCAAGATATCAACCAGTTGAAGGAGCTACATCAGGGAGAGGAATTGATCATTGTGAACACAAATAAAACCAGTGCCAGTGCTAATGCCAGTGTGGTGTCTCATCAAAGAGGCATCTTAATAATCGACGGAAATAAGCCATCAACATCCAAACGGGAAAGTAGGGAGTTAAGGAATAGATCCTATTTTAAAGACAAATTTAGGAAAGCTAGGTGAGACTGACAATTGGAAAGGAGAAATTGAGGAGTCTGTGTTTTTGGAACTGCAAGGGGGTGAAAAACAAAATATATGCAGGTCCTTTAATGCAGATATTGGCCAAGTTGAATTACTTAGCAGTAGCTGAAACATGACTAAAAGAAGGTCATGTTAAAGGTTTTTGACTATATAGGAATTAAGGGGGAAACAACAACAAAGAAGGGAAGAGCATGGGGGAGAGAGGGTTATTTGTAAAGAAGGCCTTAAGACATCAGATTAAAGAGTGCTGGTCAAGGGGAAAAGAAATATTTTGGGTAAGAATAGAGGAGAGTCAGATAGAAGAGGTAAAATTGTGGCTAGGAATAGTATATAACCCCCAACCTCCTCAAGGTTTCATAACCTGGAACTCTTAAATCAGCTAGGAAAAGACATAAGAGCAGTTAAAAGAAAAACAAGGGAATGTAGAAACAATAATTGTGGGTGATTTTAATAAAAGAATGGGGAAAAATGATGTTAATATTGCTAACATTTGGCGTGGTAATAATGAGAGAGTGAGAAAAGAAAAACCAAGGTGTAGTAAAGATAAGATAGTGGACAGAGAAGGTAATAAATTCATAGACTTTTGTGAAGTGAATGTGTTTGAGATTTTAAATGGGATGTGTGGGGAAGATGAGGATGGGGAATATACATATGTAAGTACTAATGGATAGAGTGTTATTGACTATATTTTGTGGCTAGTAATCTAATTCATACTGTATATAATTTTAAAGTATCTAACTTTAGCTCAAGCAGTGACCATTTTCCGATAATAGTGCAAATCAAAGTTCAGCTAGAGAGGAAAGTACAGAGTAAACTAGGTAATAATAAAGAAATTACAGGATATAAATAGAAAGAAGAATATGGGGAGAACTTTACAGCCAAACATAACATAAAAATCTGATGTGTTACACTCACATGACTTTCTCTACTCTTGTACAAACTATTTTTACAAACGCTTATTCCCCATATGCTTCATGTTAATCGAGATATTGAGATGTTAATCTTATTGCTAATTTTCTTGTAGATGCAAGGGGAATTGCTAGGCTTTAAGCTATAGTCCAATATTTTAAGAGCTGGTTGCTATGTTCCATTCTCTTTGCATTACCAGGACCAAAAAAAAAAAAAAAAAAAAAAAAAAAAAAAAAATGAATAACGAATTTGAGAAAAAGTGTAAGTATTGCAAAATTTAAGGGAATAACAAGCAATATCTCGAAAATGGTTCACTCAACAAAAAACAATGTATATGACATAAGTTGTGTATTTTAATGCGATCTACATTTTTTGTGTAGTAAAATTTTGTCTATCTCTTATGGTTTATCAGTTATGCAAAAGTCACAAGCAAAAGTTCACAATGAAGAATACTTTTGGAGGCATTACCAGAAAATTCGAGATATACATTTCATTTGTCATGAAAATATCTTAAAACATATGATATTTTAATCAAAATCGTTAGAGCCATTTTTGAGAAAATTAAAATTTTCGAAAAATGTTCCATGTAAAGGGTAATCTGGGGTGGGGGATTTTCTTGAAAACCTTCATGTCGCATATCTGGAAGATACTGAACCTAACTACCAAGTGGACCTAGAACAACTTATGATAGTATTAAGTTATATTTACTGTGGCATAAGTTGTTATATAAAGGGATGAGCAATCAAATGGTTAATACAGTAAGGGCATTGTATAAAGAGAACACCTGTATAAGAGTGGAGGAAGAGGAAGTAATGGGAGAAATTCGACAATGGAAAGGCCTCAGAGAAGGGTGAACATTAATTCCAGTATTATTTAACATATTTATAGATGATATATTACAAGAAATAGAGAGGCACAATAAGTACTTGCCAGTGATAAACAATGTACAGATACTGGTGTTGCTTTTTGCCAAGATTTGGTGGTGGCATCATTTACAGTAATTGGATTAAAAGAAGCACTTCAAGGGGTAGAAAAATAGTGCAATGACTGGGGATTGAGACTTAACCAAGAAAAACCCATGCGCAAAAATGAGAAATGGGAAGGAAGGGAAAAAGAATATTTGGTGGTTACAGAAAGTATTTACCTAGGAGTCAAAATAGATGGTGGCGGAAAATGGGAAAAACAGAAAAAAAGCAGTGTTAGCTAAAGGAAAATGTGTGTTAGCAATAATAAAAAGTTATAAATATAGAGTAACCGAAATAGGATTCAAATGGTTGTAAAGGCTATATAACACAGTGGTGAGCCCAAAATTCTATGGAGTAGAGATATGGGGATTTGATGAGGGGTAGAAAGTAGTCGATGAAGTCCATACGTTATTTTGTAAAGAATTTGAAGTGTCAAACAGGTAGCAGAAATGGGCCGAGAATCAAGCAAGGGTAAGATGATGGAGAGAGCACTGAAGTACTGGTACAGAATACTGCACCTAAGTAAGAAAGTGTCTAGAATTTAAAGAAAAATAGTTTAAAAAATAGAGGGTGGGTGTACCGTTTGAAGAACATCCTAGAATCAAATGGTCTAGGAGAGATTTGGTGGGAAAGAGAGAATAATGAATTGAATTTTTTGAGAGAAGTAAGAAAGAGGCTAGAGGATATGGAAATATAAAAAAATGTTTAGTGAAATTTCAGAGAAGTCTTCTTTAATAGATGATAAAATATTAAAGTCAACTTGGGGAAGGGAGGAACATGTAGAAAAAGCAGGTAAGGAAGCAAGAGAAAGTATAGCATGGGTAAGATCAGGAGTGTGGAGGTTAAGAGGAATGAGGATGGGAATAATACAAAATCAATGCCCTTTATGTGGAGAGCAGGAAGATCTAGTACATATACTGTTTAAACGTAGGGCCACTAACAAGTGGCGAGAGGAACAGATTAGTGACAAATAATCAAAGATTGACCCAAACATTGCAATGAAGGAAATATTTTTGAAGGACTATGTAAAGGTTGGACTGTTTACGAATAAAGTGAGAAGCAAATGGTTATGGACAGTGAAAAGAAACAAATAGGCCATAATACAGTTAATAATTAGAAGTAAGAATAAAGCTGTAAATGTAATAAAGCTGTAAGCTCTCACGAGTGGGAGAGGCAAATGTGCCTGGGCTGAATGCTAACCCTACTTGTGTCTTGTATCCAGCTAAACACAATAAATATCAATATAATTTATAATCATGACGTGTTTTGGGACAAATATGGAACAGCATTCATGACATATTGAAAACTAAAATCAAACTGTAGATTTAAAAATGCCCCTTGGTCTATTAATTCCATTATCACTAACATAGCAGTACAAAAGGCACAAACATATTTCTTCATGTACCTAGTTTATGCTATTGTTTTTGTATGTGAACATTCATTATACATAGAAAGAAAACAAAAGCCTTATAGTACCTTGCTTAATGTTGACTTTTCTTGGGTTTTGCTTTGCTATGATTATTCCTGTAATCAGAGCATTTGGTATATTCTCTCCAATATCACTGATTGCTAGATGCACTACTCCTGGGTCCATATCTAAGCAGAAATATGTCATAATTTGAGGTTAAGTAGTTTCATGAAATCCATAAAAGTCAAATATTTTGGTCCATAAAGCTCTCTAACAAATACAGTGCAGTATGAACTTGTGTTCTATCTATAACCATAGTTACAACATTTTTAAATAGGTGAGCTTTTTACTGACAACTGTGATAGTTAGCAACGTCTTGATGCCAAAAAAATGCTGAACATATTTAGAAGTACCTATCAAAGGAACAAGAGTTTAAAGTCATAAAATCACTATTTAAGTTGAATATTAAATAGTTGAAAGATCATTCTCATATATGTTAAATCAATTATATTTATGATTTCTCTATCCCTCGCCAAGGTGAGAGAAGGTCTTGCACTTGCATTCAACCAAAAATTTCACATTGAGATTTCAACCAGGAAGCATGGTGAACACTAAACTAAAACAGAAAAATGTTTTAAAAAATCTGATATGTTACATATCTTTGTACTCACTATAACTGCTTCACATTAATTGAGATAAACCTTTGCATAAATAGTTTCATCGGACAGTTTGTTGTAGGTACAAGGGGATAAAGGAAGTCGAATTGATAGTCAGATGTTTAGAAGTGGGCTGCTGTATGCTTGCCTTGAAATTCCGTATTCTTTCCATAATATATTGTGAAAAACATTTGAATAGTGTTAACAACATTTAAGAAATGACCAAACATTGAAACATCCAAACAGATCATAATTTTTTAAATTTTATTTTAAATATTTAAATAAATTATGTATTTTATAGAGATCTGAATTGTTTGGTAGTGTAATTTTCTCTATCATTTAAGTTTACCAATTATACAAAATTATGCATATTTCCTTCTGAAGGTAGAGGACTTCACAGGTTATTCCCAGAAAATTCAAGATATACATTTTATTTGCCATGTAAATATCTTAAATATATAGTATTTTAATCTAGATTGCTTGAGCCATTTTGAGAAAATCATAAATTTTGAAAAAAATTCCAACTTAAGGATAGTTTTGGGTTGGAAGATTTTCTTAAAAATCTTTGTTACATCTTTGGAAGATACTGAACTGGTATTTATCCACCATTTTGCTTTTTAAGATACACAGACACATACATGCATGTAAGTGTGCGCTTGGAATTTTTTCTAAAAATGCCTTTTTTGGATTCAGCAGGCCTCAAAACAGATATTTCTGGTGAAATCTTGACATGCAATTTTTGTGTGGAACACAGTACTCTACTAGATATGTGGTAGAGAAAGTAAAAAGAATATGATGTGTTGAATCCACATAAATTTCTTTTCTTGCTCTTTTATAAATCCCATTTTTACAAAAACATCTTCTATCTCTTAGTGATAATCAAGATAAACTTTCACTATATATTTCATTATAGGTATAACAAAAAGATACAGTAGACTAAAGCAATAGTCAGATTTTTAAAAACTAGGTCGCTATGCGATGGCTTTGAAATTCCATGACCAATAGCATAGCCAGAAAAATATTAAAGGGGTATATTATGCATAGGGATCCATTTTTTAAATCAATTTCTGTAAATTCAAATGATATATATGAATTAATCTTAAGTTGAAATATTTAAATAAATTGTTTTTATATTCACAGACTAAGATGGAGCAATTAGAATTAAAATTAGGACAGGATATTTTTGTATTCTAAGTGGCAAATGTGCTGAGACATGAGAATTAATGACCACTGTGGAGTATTTTATATTGCCACTGCAGGAAATTTTATTTAACGCTAAAATAGGTTTCCAGTTATATTCTAAACTGAGAGATATCGCTCTCATTTGGAAACCACTCAAATTTAGCACTGAAATGAAAGCATGCTCTTGATCATGCCCGTACCCAGAAAAAAAATTTGGGGAGGGTTTTCCACAAGTAGATCTAAACTTAACAGTATCCCACACAGTTACCATGTACCACTCTGTAGTATATAGATGTTCCATGGATAAGAAAATTGCTTGGAGGCATTATATAGACAAGAAAAACTCACCAGAATGAGGATATTCCACCTTGCAGCACAAAACATGGAGACTGCTTCGAAAACTGGAATATATGGTCACCTTACCTATGTAAGGCGACAATATTAAGTTTCCCTTTTTCTTGTAAATGCGCTACTAGCAATAGACCTACTGTTATCTAACAACGTTTTCCCATATTGATTTTCTATGAATTTAAATAAATAAACTGTCAGAAGTTTGGAGGGGGTTTGAACCCCAAACCACCCCCCTCTCTAAATACGGCCCTGCCCCTGATATCTTAACATCTAAAGTACAGTTTCTGTTGCCGTCATCTTTGGTGATATTGTCTGAGACATGCAGGATAAATACAGCACTACCAGTGATACAATTAGGATTTATCTTGTTCCTCCTACTGACCTAGAAAGATGCTTTTTTTGCTATTAATTTTTACATTTTTTGGCAATGGTGGGGGGGTTCAAACCACCAAGTTCCCTCCCTAGCTACACTCTGTCCATGACCAAAGAATATATTGAAAATGGTTAAGGCCACAAAAAAATTTATTTGACATAAGTTGTGTGCTTTAACAGGATATACATTTGTTTGTACCATAAGAGTTTGTCTATCTCTTATGGTTTACCAATTACCAATTTTCAAATAAATCCCCCACCCCAAATCACCTTCTACATGAAAAATTGTTCTTTTTTTTTCTAAAAAGATTACTTTAACAATTTCAGTTAAAATACCATACGTTTAAGATATTTGCATGAATAAAATGTATATCTTAAATTTTTTATGAATAGTCAGTGAATTTTGTATAATTTTGTACAACTAGAAAATTATAAAAGATAGGAGAAAACTTATTACAAGAAGAATGTAGAAATCATTAAAATAAACAATTTGTGTAAAATTATTTCGTAGAGTTGGCCATATCTTAAATACTCTATGTTTCCATATTTACGCTTTCCTGAATAAATGGACATGCTTGAAAGCTTGTAATTTTTTCTCTTTTCCATTACTATGGCTAAACATTTTAATGCTCCTTCTGTATGTTTTATGTAACTAAACAATTATTCTTTAATTTGAAATCATTCCTAGGCAAATGTGTATCATGAATAATGTAACAGAAGTATCACTGTTTACATGAATACTATAAATTATAATAAATATATCTGAATTTGGTTGAGAAAGACCTACAAGCATTCACATCAGATTTTTTAATTGCACACTGTTCAGAGAATTTAAATTTTTCTTCACCTTGCCTGCTCTAAACACTTTCTTTCCCCAAACAGAGTGGTTTATCTCCTCATAAGTAAAATTATTATTGCCTTAAATGCAGTAGTATGCTGTTACTATTTTTCATTTGGCTCCCAGGGTGAGGAAACAGATAAGGCTGTTAAGAAGTATGAGCAAATAATATACTACAGCGGTATTGGTATTTCAACTCAATGTGAATCAAAACCAAAGTCCTGCTAAATGTTAGCCTAATGAGTGCAGCAAAGTAGAAATAATAGAAATTGCTGGCTTATATCCTTGAATTGTTTCAGCCCCTCATGAACTCTGGTATGAGAGACACGAAAATCAGTTATTATGTTACTTTCCCCCCTCCCACAGTTGCTGCTGTTCTTCTCTCCACAAATTGTATTTCTTCTTCTAAAATTGTATGGCTGTAGGAGGATAGCAGTCTTTCTCTCATTGCTGGCATGTATGGGCAAAACAATGGTCTCATAGTGAATAACAGCAACAGAGATATGAGTGGTATTTAGCTCTGTTTTTTTCTTAATATAGTTGCTTGTCTATCACCACAAGCATTGATAACTGAAAAAATTTCATGTATAAAATTCAAATGACTTTCTCCATCTATTATTGTTCACTGTTATACTTACTCTACAAACTATTTTTACAAAAGCTTATTTTTCTATCTACATTATGTTAATTAAGGTATTTGTATGAATGTTGTATTACATATTTCGTTGTAAGTACAAGGTGAATAAAGGAGGCTGATGCAATAGTCAAATCACTATATGCTGGTTTTGAAATTCCATGCTCTCTGCATAGCATCACGCAAAACAAAAAAATGGTGCTCCTTCGAAAGTATTATAAAGTATTGGTAAAATTTAAACCAATAGTAACAAACACATACTTTTTATTCAAGGGTATTTTTGGTACATGTATTTCTGGTGAAATGTGAAATCTCGTTATCAAATTTCGCCATACGCAAAATACGGTCATATTACTACTATGACCAACCGACCGACCGACCGACCGCTGCCTGGTAGGCTCGTAGGTTAGCGAGTTTAAGGTGTGATTTCAATGTTAGCGTTCTTAATTAGCGTTATTTTGACTGATTTTGTTGTAATCATGATACGGATACCGGCCACTAGTTTAAACACATGTAAAAAAAGTGCGCAGAAACCAGTCTTAACTATCGACACGATCCGTAATACTCATACATATATGCAACACTTGGGACAGATGCTTTGCGATGCTCTTGATAAAATGAATTTATTCAGAAAAGAGGGAACAAATCATCTGCAGCAAATAAGTATTGTAATGCCTAGGGGTTTATAGTGTCAACAGGTGCCAATCAACGTGCTGAAACCATAACGACCAAGAACTGCCCTTCTTCAAGTAGTTAATCCCAGGCAAGGCATGAAATGATTACTCTACATCCACAATATCTTCAGTGTTAAGAAATATAAGCTGTGAAGTGACTTTCTGAAGTACGAATATTTATGCATTATAAGTTTGATTAACTGCATATCTACAGAAAAAGATAATAAAAAAAAACGGGGAAAAGTAGCATTTAGTTCATATTCAAAAAGGCTAAAAACATTTTATACAAATATGATATAGTCATTGCGTGAAATTTAGGAAGATTCTCTCTCAATCTAGCTAACGAAACAAGGCGCTCATTTCAAAAACAAATATGGATATATCTCATGTAAAAAAGGATAAACTTACTTTAATTTTCCAATTTCTGTACGTGTGAATACAGTTCAAAGAAGTAACAATTGTTTGTTTAACAGCATTCAACTGTTACACCTCTCAGCCTCCGATGGAAAGAAATGCGCTATCTCTGGAATGCAAATGATGTAGTACATGCGTCCTAGCAACATGTCACTCCACAACAATTTGTAACGTTCGCCTGCAATTGGCCGTTTTATTACTTTCTCTACTACGTACAGTAAGTAGGGGAAGTATTGTATTCCATCCAAAAATTCGATACCGAGATCTCACCGGAAATAAATGTTTTGAGAACCCCTGAATTCACAAAAAGCATTTTTGGAAACATGTCCGTGTGTGTCTGTGAACAGCATAACTCAGAAACGAACAGTCGGATAAACACCAAACTTGGTATTTAGGTTCAGTATCTTCCAGAGATGCGACACGAAGGTTTTCAAGAAAATCCCCCACCCCAGACTACCCTTTACATGGAACATTTTTCGAAAATTTTAATTTTCTCAAAAATGGCTCTAACGATTTTGATTAAAATATCCTATGTTTAAGATACTTTCATGACAAATAAAATGTATATCTTGAATTTTCTGGGAATGTCTCCAAAAGCATTCTTCATTGTAAACGACTTTTGCATAACTGGTAAACCATAAGAGATAGACAAAATTTTACTACACAAAAATGTAGATCGCGTTAAAATACACAATTTATGTCATGTAACACATCAGATGTTTTTGTTGAGTGAACCATTTTCGAGATATTGCTTGTTATTCCCTTAAATTTTTCAATACTTATTTTCTCAAATCGGAATACGTTATTCATTTTCACTTTCTCTACTACGTATAGTAAGTAGGGGAAGTATTGTATTCCACCCAAAAATTCGATACCGAGATTGCACCGGAAATACATGTTTTGAGACCCCCTGAATCCAAAAAAAAGCACTTTTGGAAACATGTCCGTGTGTGTCTGTGAACAGCATAACTCAGAAACAGTCAGATAAACACCAAACTTGGTATTTAGGTTCAGTATCTTGCAAGGATGCAACACGAAGGTTTTCAAGAAAATCCCCCCACCCCAGATTACCCTTTACATGGAACATTTTTCGAAAATTTTAATTTTCTCAAAAATGGCTCTAACGATTTTGATTAATATATCATATGTTTAAGACATTTTTATGACAAATAAAATGTATATCTTGAATTTCCTGGGAATGTCTCCAAAAGTATTCTTCATTGTGAACGACTTTTGCATAACTGGTAAACCATAAGAGATAGACAAAATTTTACTACACAAAAAATGTGGATCGCATTAAAATACACAATTTATGTCATATACATTTTTTTTGTTGAGTGAACCATTTTCGAGATATTGCTTGTTATTCCCTTAAATTTTTCAATACTTATTTTCTCAAATCGGAATACGTTATTCATTTTCACTTTCTCTACTACGTATAGTAAGTAGGGGAAGTATTGTATTCCACCCAAAAATTCGATACCGAGATTGCACCGGAAATACATGTTTTGAGACCCCCTGAATCCAAAAAAAAAAAACTTTTGGAAACATGTCCGTGTGTGTCTGTGAACAGCATAACTCAGAAACAGTCAGATAAACACCAAACTTGGTATTTCGGTTCAGTATCTTGCAAGGATGCAACACGAAGGTTTTCAAGAAAATCCCCCCACCCCAGATTACCCTTTACATGGAACATTTTTCGAAAATTTTAATTTTCTCAAAAATGGCTCTAACGATTTTGATTAATATATCATATGTTTAAGACATTTTTATGACAAATAAAATGTATATCTTGAATTTCCTGGGAATGTCTCTAAAAGTATTCTTCATTGTGAACGACTTTTGCATAACTGGTAAACCATAAGAGATAGACAAAATTTTACTACACAAAAAATGTGGATCGCATTAAAATACACAATTTATGTCATATACATTTTTTTTGTTGAGTGAACCATTTTCGAGATATTGCTTGTTATTCCCTTAAATTTTTCAATACTTATTTTCTCAAATGGGAATTCGTTCATTTTTTTGCCTTGGATATGCAAAGAGTATTAATCTGTGGGAAAGGGGATGGTGCTGCACCTAGCAACCAGCTATTAAGAGATATGTGTTTAAAGGCTACTGTAATTCCAAATTGCCCTTGTAAATATATATTCCCCTTACATCTACAAGAAAATTAGCAATAAGATAGAGTTGCAAATGTTTATCTCGATTAATATGAAGTAGATGGAGAATAAGCGTTTGTAAAAATAGCTTGTACAAGAGTAGAGAAAGTCATGTGAGTGTAACACATCAGATTTTTTTTATGTCCTGGACATGCAAAGAGAATGGAATGCACCACATAGCAACCAGCGCTTAAAAGATTTGACTATCGCTTATAACCTCCCATATTCCCCTTGCATCTACAAGAAAATTAGCAATAAGATTGATATCTCGAATAACATGAAGCATACGGAGAATAAGCGTTTGTAGAAATAGTTTGTACAAGAGTAGAGAAAGTAATGTGAGTGTAACACATCAGATTTTTCTCAAATTCGTTATTCAATTTTTACTTTCTCTACTACGTATAGTAAGGAGGGGAAGTATTGTATTCCACCCAAAAATTCGATACCAAGATTACACTGGAAATAGATGTTTTGAGACCCCCTGAATAAAAAAAAAAAGCATTTTTAGAAACATGTCCGTGTGTGTGTCCGTGTTTCTGTGAACAGCATAACTCAGAAACGAAGTCGAATAAACACCAAACTTGTACTAGTGTGAATGTGATCTAATGAATAAAACCCAAAGTTTACCAGAATATGAGTTAATACCAATGCCTATAGGCAATATGTCTAAGACCATTATAGTTAAAAGCGGAGTATAAATGGAACTTAAATCCTGGACCAGTAGTTTGCCGTAATTGGGATCTATATAGGAGCCGTCTCTGGGTTAAAAATCAAGTGTAATACCATTTGCAGAGCAGTCAAAGTGCTAATTATTAATTTTTAGTGTACCTAAAAATCATAAAACATTTAATCACACAAATGAAGGTAAAGTTACTGTATAGATATAATTACAATAGCATTCTTCACCCAAAGTGAAACCAATACTCTCACGTTTCCTGTAGTTATATCCTCATGACAGTATCCAAATTATCGGTCAAAATCACACTAAATGGCAGCCTTTTGGAAAGCAATCTGGCACATGAGCACTCCGATAATGATTACTTTAATACTAAACCAATTCAACTCCATGTACAGCATCACATCTCTCCACTTGAAGTCATGTCACTACTGCTGCTGTCATACAGATGTCCACTATTCTTATTGTTAATGCTAAATATCCATACAGAGCCAAAACTTGTGCCAGAGAAGCCTGAATCCAGAAATAAATGCAATTGTCCTGGTGAGATGTAGTTTTGCTATACTTGTATTCCTTTCAACCCATGGTACCACTCATGAAAGTTTTCATTTCGTGTGTTTGTAATCAAGCATGCAATTTTTCATGCAATAGTGTGGGGAGTCCCATAGTATGCTCCCTTCTTCCAGCTTCAGTAAGCCTTCTCAAGGGCATTATACACTCAACTACTACAATATTACTTTGACCAGGCCTTCTTTTACTCACACTACACATGACTTTCCTTGTCATGCCCTTAGCTAAGTGCGGACATTTTTCCTTTTATTGCATAATGTTTCAGGATGGATGGAAGAAAGGAACTTTTAAATAATGAAATGCAAAATACTACAAAACTCAGTCTTTAATCAGTCTTAAAAGCAAAGCTAAACAAACTAATAATTATAAAAGTGTAAAATCACTTCCTGATTTTAACAAATTGCTTCTCTCATCAAACTAATTCTAAACTGCATTTGTTATCAATTGCAATTTTCTTGCTAAATTAACAGGTAAGGTAATATTTTCTAAATGTTTTGACACATTATTTGCTTCTGGCCTTACAATTTCATCATTTTAACCTCTTTACTCCTTGTTTTCATCTTAATGATAGCTTAGCTTTTGAAAAAATATTTATTATTGTTTGCTCTCTTTCTCTTTCCCTCTTCTGAGTCACAGCTGGCTTTTTGATTTTGAAGGAATATTCAAATCCTAACGAAATTAAGGAACTAATCATTAAGGTAAAAGTATTCTTGATATGCAACCACTGCAGACATTACTGAGGGCTACCAGCTGGCTTGATCAGAAGATAATGAAACTACCCAATGGGTAGCTAAAAAAAGCAGACATGGAATGAGCAAAATCTGCTTAATCATAAGGTATGGAAGAAAGGGAAAAGCTCTGCAAATTACAGCATGCGGTGAAAGTATTAATTGGCTTATATTTGACTTTTTATGTAGGCACTCGACAGCCAATTCTTCAAGCCTAAGTGAGGTACTATAAGCCAATGTATCTACATTCTTACTAGATATTTACAAGCTGGCATATTCTTGTTCCTGATCAGGTCCTTGGATGCATCTGCACTTACTGTCACTAGGATCACTCGATAATGCTACCCTTGCTGTGTATTAATTGTCAAAGTGAGTGATTAATTATGAACTGTAACTATGTTGTGGAACTTTAAAAGAAATCAATAGTATATTTGTTTTTTATAGGATTACTAATTGACCCAACATTAGGCAAAATATTCAGAGGTTAAAGCAGCTTGTAAGCATTGCCAATGGATTGTATGCAGAACATGAAAGTTATGAAGAAATCAGGTCATTATACATAATGGTTCCATATAAATGATATTTGCATTGGTACTTGGTCCACCCCTAGCCCATGCCATTAATCGTAAATTTGATGGAGAACATTTGCAAAGGATGATTTGGAAGAGAAAGAAAATGCAAATGATTTCTCATTTCAATGTTTTGTTTTCTTTTGTTTCCACATCTTGGAGATTGAAGACTTTTTTTATGCAATGGAAAACCTTGAAATATTGATGGCACAACTTTAGGAGGTTGCCATTTTGTAAATGTGCTGATGCTGTAATAATTTTCTTGAAATGCTACTACAGATCACAGAATTTGGCCCTGGTGTACAGAAGAGGCTACCTTGTCTCTTTGGCAAGAAACTGCTATACACCAGTTCTTTTTAGTTCATTGTCATTTGGGAATGCACTGAATGACAAGCCACATTCTTATTCTTGCTTTGACTTACAGTAAGGTACACAGCAATAAACCATTTTTATTCAATTGTTGGCTAAATGCAAACATTACAAATTTCAGTTTAGAGAGCTTAATACAGACATGCACACTGAAAAACTACTACTTAACTGAAAGGGGTTGCATGTAAGAAATGTTTACTCAGAGGCCCCCCACAAAAAACATTATTTC
Source organism: Deroplatys truncata (assembly GCA_030765065.1). Classification (NCBI taxonomy): domain Eukaryota; kingdom Metazoa; phylum Arthropoda; class Insecta; order Mantodea; family Mantidae; genus Deroplatys; species Deroplatys truncata. The sequence goes on along the minus strand of CM060978.1, from coordinate 208,283,267 downwards.
ATGCTAGTTCAGTGATTTCCGATACCTATACTTGGATCGGCATAGCAAGGAGAAAACAAAAGTTACTTGGGCATGGATCTCCATATGTATATGTACGCCACACTTTATAACAATGAAAGTGTCAACTATTTGTTATTGTATAATTCAAATCTACAATTGATAAACAGAATCTAAGTGCTATTAACATCATGAACATTCAATACATAAACAATATTTGAAATAAGCCGTCAAGACTTTATCGTTATAGCTATCCGCTAGAAGTTTAGGGAGTAGTCGAGTGCCCTTAGGCAAAAATTGGTTTTGCGCAGGAACTGTATTATCATCAATTCTCACACCGATGTGCCAGCTTATAATATCAAGTATGCAATGGTATCCACACACAATTGTAGAATCTATTGATAACATTGATTTAATCCAACACTACTCATCTCTAAATTGTATGGTCACTAAAGTGGTTTCACTTTAAGTTTAAAGGAGCTGTAAACAAAACCACGTGACAAGAGAACACCTATATTGCTAGTGGGCAAACTACAACTTTTCCCACTTAGCACGTCATCTCTTCCTCTACATAAAACAGTTTGGTACAGATCGTTACAGTTTGTGGTTATTCTCTTGCAGAGAAATTTAAAAAAAAACCACTATTGCAACAGTTCAATTCGCTGCAGTTCATTTCTGGTTTCTGGATAAGCTACCAGTGTACTTTTGCAACGTGTTGAGAAAATACTATTTTAGAGAGTGTCATAGCTGAGAATCCTTTGCCACTGTGGAAAACATAAATGTGGGAAATGGAAAAATACAACCATGTTAAATGCTTTTAACAAATTCTGTTAAAAGTACCCACCTTTAATCCACAATGAATATGGTTGGCCATTATTTAGCAATAATTGAACTTCTTTGTTAGTGATGCAGAATTGTAGCTTGGATTGCATATGTTTTCTGTAGTTTTCTAACCTATAGTGCTAACTTGACTCATAAAGGTATAAGCAAAAGTGGCATACTAATATTACTGTACAGACCAAATCTCTTGACGTTTCGCGACAACCAATATAGAGTGACAGCGAGGTTGCCAAACTTTACTTTGCTTCGCCAGAATGTTACGCGTTTGTTATAAATGCCATCGCAATGTTCACTTAAGAATAAGAGACAATAATGGAAATGTAATATACAAATAGAGAAATAAAAGCCATACCTTTCTATGCATTCTTTGTTATTCAAGTGACACAGCTAAAGGTATATCCTTTCTCATTTCCCTACACACACGTGAAACGGTTAAGGAACTTAATGAACATGCCACAGCTGTAAGTTCTTGACATTTCCTGAAATTAAGATTTTTGCGGTTTTCTTTGTTAACATAATTTTTAAAGAAATTATACACACTGAAGACAACAGCCCTAACCTTACTACTATATCCACTGGTACTACTGGGCTTACTAAGCGACATTTTCATGAAAGAGCTAACTTTATAAATGCTAGGACAAAGCCTATCACTGTAGGAACTGAGTACACTGCAGTTGAATTCACAACTGAGTCGCTTAACCTTCCAGCAAGCCAGCAGTAAGAAGTACACCAGCAGTATTTTTGCTTTGTCAATGTTTTAACCTTGAGCTATCGAGTCAATGATGCAATTTATTCCATTGTTGATGCCTCTTCAAGAATGTGATGACAGTTCTGTTTCTTTGCTTAAAGTTCTCAGTTGGCTTATTGTTTATATGGCTCAACTTTTTTTTAAAGTGCATTCCAAGTAACGCAGTGTTGAATGTTGTAAAAAGCACAACATGTTCTTCTCATGTAACAGATACATGCCGATTCTATTAAGACTAAAATGCACTTAATCATTGGTTTTCCAATGGAATTATTCTGTGAAACAAAACTGTACATGATGCTGTTTATTTAAAAAAACGTCATGTATGGTTTTGCAGAACTGCGTCAGAGTGCTTTGAAAGGATTTTCATGAGAAGTTTGTTGCTGTATTAGAAAACCTTGTGGGATAATTATTTCTAAATTTATTTAGGACATGGGGAATTGCACATTATTAAGCGATCATTAAACTTAATAATGTGCATAACATTATCATTATTAAGTGATAATTGTGTCTATGATATAACCAATATAAAATAACCACGACAATTGATTTATTACCATTACAAGCATAACTATAACTAAAAGTCTCTGTTTAAACATTATGAAAGATAACTATAAATTAATGGCGAACCAATGGATGTAAAAATATGATTTTTTTTGTACTTATTTAAGAAACCGTTGCTTTTCTGAAATATGAAATTCGCATGCGCACACATATTGCAATTTTTTTACCAGCGGTGAGGTGTACTACCTGTATGAGACAATGCTGCACTACTGTTATTCGCTAGTACCATATTAAAGGACATGCCTCAAACATCAAGAGATTTGGACCACATAGTCATTATATGAATGATTTCTAAAACCTGAGTTAAGAACAGTTTGATCCAGTACCTTTAATTACAGATATGAACTGTTCAGGTACAACTTTTATTTGTCTACTCTTAGTATTATGTGTTAGAAGTTTAGGATGCAAGGCAAAATATAGGAATAAGAATTAAAATGTTTAAATGCTAATGATCCCAAGCTGCGCAATACACTGTATTCGCATTCTGTCTAAAGCAATTTCCTCCCACAGATACTTAGTTCCCATCATCCTCCACGTGGTATTGCCATGTGTTCAGCGGAGTGATACATTTAAGTTTTGTTTATTTCTGCTTTAAACTTATAGTGAAAAAGGTATATATTAGAACAAATTTTTAGGTCTCACTTCACACAAAATGCAAAAGCTTTGTGCACCAAGAAAAAAGTTCATGCAGACCACATGAGCTGACTATTAGATGGGAAAATTCTGAGATGCTATAAGCACCCTGAGCATACATTTGCTTAAAAATGTTACTGTGGAAATGAAACAACAGACAGCTCAATTTTTAAATGATATACCAGAAAAGGTTAAATTCCCATTTTTTTCTCCTCTAATCATATTTAAGTTGTAAAATATATTCCTTTCCACTTAGGGCAGTTTCATAGTTTAAGCTTTAGCAAGCTATGGATGCCACTTATGCCAGGCTTAAGCTTTACGAGTTTCACAGTAGGGCAATCATGTTTGGCTTTACTGAACTGAATAATTTCACAAAACATTAAAGTTGGTAACGCTTGAACATGCTAATTGAGTAAAATTCCATCGTTTATGGTGACACTGTTCCTAAAATAAGCAACATAAAGTTAAAATGATTGCAAAATAAGAGTCAAAATGCAGAACTTTATTTCTCAAGAAGTAAACATTCTCCTAGAAATTGTGAAGCAGCATAAGCATGTAATAGAGTGCAAGCAATTCAAACAAATTACTATGAAGTTAGAAAAAACCAAACTTGGGGAAAAATTGCGATACGAAGGATGGATTACAATGATGTGAAACAATTTTGATAGCTCTGCTTGCTGCAAGTTTTGAGATGCCAGAAAAATCTCCAGCTGTATTTAGTATGCTTTTACTTCCGTATAACCTCAATTTAAGAGAAACATTATTTTTGACGAGAGGGCTTTGTTACGGAAATATAAAGCAATATGTTTTATGTAGATGTGACGGCAATGGATGCGACTATGTATACAATAAAAGTATTAAGTATAAATTTAAAATTAAGGTTATGCCAAATTAATCTTTACTTCTTACCAATTGGTTTTATGTTTAATTGTATCATCAATAATTTTTATACCATCATTGCCGATGTTTACTTAATTGAAATCTCTTGTAGAATTCTCAGTCATTCCACAGGTGAAAATGGTTTGGACTCTTTCTATATTCTAGATCATCTGTTGTACATATAGATTAAAAAAATTTGCATTTCCTCATCACTATACTTGCTGCCAAAGAAGAAAGGGATTGACATTTCGCGGAGAGAGAGAGAGATAAGTAACGTTGCTGCTTATCGCAACCATGTGGAGAGCGTGTTAGAATTATGTACGAAGGCAACTGGGTTGCATCTATATTGTAGGGTGGGTATTATTTGTATTTTTATATGAAGACAATTATAAAATAATGAATCTATATGCAAAGAATAGAACATGCAAGAATATTTCAGTGTAAAGATCTGCGTTAACAAGAGAGACATACCTGTGAAAATTTGATACTTATTCTAATGGGAAAATGCCGCTGATTCTCTCACAGAGCATACTATTTCCCTGCTTGTCCTTTAATTGGGATACCTTTACCAAATACATTTTATTCGGTTACCAAGTACGCTCAGTTTTTCGTTTGGCTCGCTGTCTTCGTCACTAATTTTTAATATTGTTAAATATCCATTAAAAGTGTCAACACAAATACAAATGCTCACAACATACGCACACATACACAAACTCAAACATGCGTAAACATAAAGCAAATAACCGTACAAATAGGATGATGCAAAATAACTTCTCAGTACACAGGCAATCTCTAAACTGATGTAAATACATTAAGCTGTGGCTAAAGGAAGCATTGCTTATAACTGCAGCGACAGCACAAGATAAGACGTGCAGTTCATGTTACTGCAACTGTTGCTTGCCAGGCACGTCATCGTAATATCACATATTACAGTATCGGCAACAAGGTTTTTGCATCTATCATTGCTATACAAACGTCTTAGTTCTAATTGGTCCTTCTAATCGTTGCTATGATGTATCAATCCCCTCCCATTCATTTAATGCTTTCTGCCACATGGTTAAGTAACTGTCAATCACCTTCTTGATTGATGCCGACTATAATATCGTCATTTTGAAATAACACGGTGACTCCTCAACATAAACCACATTTCAGTACAGTTTAAGCTAAGTCATGTATAAGCCATGGCTTATTGCTTGAACTATGTACTGTAAAGCTCCATTTTAGCTTAAACTTCAACTATGAAACCGGACCTTAAGGCCTCTAGATTTAGGTATTTCTCAATTATATCTATGTCCAATTAATCGAATTGATTTCAATCATTAGCACATTTGATCTGTGAAAAGCCCACCTCCATTTTTATCTTGCACCATCAGTTTCTGCATTTATTTTCCCTGGAAGCCTTTAACTATGGACACACTTTCACCATTGACATGCTTTGCTTTTCAGATTTATGGCAGCTCCTCTCCTTTCTTAAGACTTTTTTTTCTGCACAATTGATTCTTTTTGCAATGGGATGTTTAAACTTAAATTACTTGGTTACTAGCCCGAAAAGGAAAATTGATGTATTACAATCTACTTTCAGCTCCACCTCTGGACTCAAACTACCTCTGGAAGTGCTTGGATAATACTTTTAGATGTATGAATAAAGAGGTTAACAATATGCAATCCATAAGTTCTGTGGAAAATTATTTGGTTGTACTCTACGCCAAATCCCTGATAAATGACCATGAATTATGAATATATACTTTCAGTGTGGTAATTGACAACAAACCAAAAACTCACATTAAATGCATTCTTGCTAAAGATTTTCAAAATGTTTCCTCATTCTTAACTAACACTCAGTTATAAAGTAGCATCTACATTCAATAGCAAAATAAAACTGCAGACTTACAAGCTGTGAGAGACAAAACTGACCAATTAATGAATGTTCAATTCTGAGTCCTTTACAATTCTTTCTTGCCTAGTCCTGGCTCAGCAGTTAATATGCAAATGTTCCATATAAGACAGTACTATTGGCACAGTTCAACTTGAAGTTCTACGGGTAGTTTACTGATTCATTTTCTCTTGCTTGTCTCCTCCAAGATTGGTCTCCTGCTGTCTTACAGCTGGGGCTTGCGTATGTGTAATTGGAACAATTATTTCTTTCACATTTGTTGGCAGTTTCTTCTTCTTTGGAGCAGAAATTGTAAGAACACCATCTGATGACAGACTGGAAACTACAGTTTCTGGTTCACTATCTTTGGGCAATTTATATCTACGTGTAAATTGACGAGAAACGAATCCATGCTCATCTTCCCTTTCTTCATGTTTGGCCTCCACCACTACAAAGTTGTCTACAGTTTTCACCAAAATCTCTTCTGGACGGAACTGCTGCACATCTAGATTCACCTGAAAATGAAGGGCAAATTAAAAATGCATTTTATTATTTACACTCAAATATCTTCCTGTCCGCATTGACCCAAATTCAGTTGAAACCAAAGAACAGATTAAGAATGCACTTGAGTTTAATAATAGCGTGTCAGGGTAACAAAAGCAAGCCAAATGCAGACATTACTGTGTAACAATTTGCATTTTCTAGTTTCACCACAAGCATGCAGCAGATTTTATAGCACGTACCAGAGTATCAGATTATAATTGTTAACATAATTACATTGTATTCACTTTTTAAAAATAATGTCACAAGATACGGCAGACCACCCTTTTGCCATGGGTTTTTAACCTTGGTAAATGATGAAAGCCAGACTTTTTCTGAAAAGCAATGATTATGAAACGGATCCATTCAGCCATTTTTGAGCTGAAGCAGCACATTCAAGTAGTGATTCAATAGAACAACTGACAAACAGTAATATACTCTCCTCCACAAGATTATAAATATGCGGAAACCGAAAGAGGAAGTCATAGGGATTTTATTTTTTAAAATTTATCTGTGTAGCTTTCGGCATAAGCAAAATATACAGTGCACTGCAGCCACCTTGGCTCGTCTACTTCCAAAAGAGATATAATATCTCCATAAACTCATGTTCTCATAGTTACAACTACAAAGATAATAAGCACACACCTTATCATAAAAGATGTTGGAAATGTCCTCTATCCAAACATTTCTGGCATCTTCTCAGAAATTTTCTTTCACACTCGAGAGTTCAATTTTCAAAATTCAGCAAATTTCTCAGCTGATGTTTTCCTTTAATTCTTCCAGTGTATGGGAGGTTTGCTGCATACACTTTATTTTTCAAGTTCTGCCATAGATAAGAATTGCATACAAAACCAGGGATCACGAGGGCTATAATAATTTACTAATTATATCTTCCAAAAATTTCCTGAATTAAATTTAATGACTCATCAGCAGTATGCATGGTAGCAGTCTTGTTGGAAAAATCTAGACTGACATTCCTGAATCTCTCTGCATCATTGTTTATTCAAAAAACATAGGTCCTATTATTCTGTATTCATTAGCTGCACACCAATTTTCATGTCATGAGGGAATCATGTATAAAATCAGATTTCTGTCCTCCAATATCTGTTATTTTGCATCGAAACATAACCATATAAATGGAACCATGCTTCGTCAAGAGATGAATATTAAGCATCAGTCAATTAATCTATAATTTCTCAAAATGCAATTACAGAAATTTATCCGACTCTGATGATCGCATGAAAAATGAGGTTGATGAAACAAAACCCCATACATTGCAAGAACTACAAAAAACATCAGGCAAGAAATTAACTCAATTTTGCATACTGAACTCTCGTATGAATGAAACTTACCTGAGATGACGTTAGAAATGTGTGGATAGAGAGCAACTTTTCCAACATCTCTTATGGCACATCTTATTATCATCGTAATTGTAACAATGAGCACACGAGGCAGTTCATGCATATTATAACTTTCAGCGCTAGTCCAAGCTGCAGCAGCCAGTGTGCAAGCTGCCATGCAATGACTAAAGTATGAAGGAAAAGCACTGTATTTTTAAGAAGGAAGGGGTATTACTTTAAAAGCCATCCTGTATTTTGTCCTACACTGAAAATTTTGCATAACCTGCAATTCTTTGGACAAAGTGCATACCTGACAAATTTAAAACATTTTCCTGCAGAAACTTACTATGTTGTTTAACATACTTCCCATTCTTTTAAGGAAGAAGGAAACAAAGAAAGAAAGGAAGGAAAGAGAGGGAAAGAAAAGAAAAACACTTTTTTCATGGAAGACACAAGTTGATTGACTTTGGGAACACTGGCTCTCATAGTTTCTGCAACACATTGAAGAACATGGGCTATACAAGTGAAGTGAACCATGCAAGGATAAAACATTACATGCAGTAGCAGCTTTTAACATAAATGCTGCACTGTCTGTGTATAAAAAGAATCTTTCTTCCTGGACATAACACTTTAAGACCATTGTTGACAAATCAAGCAATAGTGAAGTGGTTCATGCAGTCCAATACTTTGCTTACAATGAAATATGCTTTAGACGGAGCATCTGCACTTAAACTAGCCGACGATTAAACTTACGACATACCGCCCCAAGGTGTCAGTTGTTTCATCAACAGAAATCCAGATAAAAGCACTGCTTTTGATAATGGTCATCAGAGCTTCTTCATAGCAAACCCCAAGGTATCCCTTCCAAAGCTGGAATCCTTAGGAACTCACCAGCTGCAATATTTCTCCAGGAACACATGTACTTCATTACTTGAATTTTGTTCCATGGAATATTTGCTGCTACCATTGCTTGACACATCCCTTTGAAAAACTCACTTACTGAAGACGCCTGCTGCACTTGTGTCAAAAGAATTTGTTTTTTCAATGCTTGCAGTTATTTATTTCTCGCATGAAGTGCACTAGAGACATGTTTTAATTGACATTTTATAGAACAGCCAAATTTTTTTCACACATACTTTGCACAACACTACCATATCTTACGAACTATAGGATGCACCTTAATCTTTAAGCAATTTTTCTGAAAAATAACTTTTATCATTAGATTGCAAAGCCAGACTAAAAAAATAATTTTTATTAGTTCATAAAACTGAAATGACCTTTAAAATCCCAGAAAATTGTCATCTGAACTTTCTTCTTCTTCTTATCCTCCGTCTTCGTCGTCATTATTGTTCTCCTCTTTCTATGTAAGATGGTCTTCACTGCCATCGAGAGCGTTACTTATGCATACTTTCAGATTATAGCTCGTATCATATGAATGTCTTTTATTTTTTTCCATGATAAAGACTACTAGAAAAAGTATTGTACTGTTACCGATAACACAAATCACTTTCAATTCAAATTCACTGGCACTGCAGACTACAATGATGCATTGTAGACCAGACAGTGTACATCGCTTTTGATGTCAGGGTGGGAGGGAGACAGAGATAGCATTTTTGTGAATCCCCGCAACTTGTCGCATCAGTGCGCTGCTGCTGCTAGTTGAATCCAATGTTGCCAGTTAGCAATAGGTTTCCCGCAGCATCTAATATACGGCCATTTTTAAGACTGGCAGGAATTTTAAATCAAACACTGGACATTTTATATCAGTTTCGAGTATAAGATGCACCAGAATTTTGGAGGCAATTTCTCAAAGAAAAAACGCATCTTATAATTCATAAAATATGATACTTTACCTCAGTGGTAAATGCATCATTAATAGTTACCTATGAACAAAGTTTTGTGGATAATGATGAGGCAATCGGAGCGGTTTGTAACATTTCACTTGTACTCACGTTCAGTCACAGCAATTTTCTGGGACAAACTGAATAAAGCGAACTCTTTGTGATTAGACAAAGTTAGGATATTCCAGACTCAGGCTACATTTAAAACAAATTACCAAAGATTGCATTTGTGCACCTTCAACCCACCCCAGAATAACAAAGCACTATTCTATTCCACAAAAAAAAAAAAAAAAAAAAAAAAAAAAAAAAAAAAAAAAAAAAAAAAAAAATCTAATGGCCTGTCAATCGTATAAACATCCCAACAAGGTTCAGAACAAAAGACATTCTATGAGTGCAGAAATTTTACCTGCTCCAAAGGCCTTAGCACTATGCTTAACAATTATTTTAAAAAACTTATACATTTTGAAGGTCATTTTATGTAAAAACATGTATTAATCTAATAAATATGTAGTACTGAGCAAAATACGTAAAAACATGTAACATAAAAGATCTGTTTATGGTCCCTATTAATGTAAATCAACATTTTCAGTTATTGAGTACATACCAAGGAAAAAATATGTAACTACATATGAATCCAGACTCTACATATAAGAAATGGTCTTTGAACCATTTATAAAGAGACAACAAAACTTAACAAGATAGTGTCTTAACATTCTCCATTACTATTAACCTGTCGATGGTCGACGTGCGAGTGCTGCAATCGCTTTTGATTGTGTTTGTGCTTTGTTTACCTTCCTTACGCCACCTAAGATGGCTATACCTAAGGCAAAAACTGAAGATATGTTAGATAAAGGAATCATTAGGTCTTCAACTTATAGTAGTCCCCAAAATTGCATCTTAACTCCTCCAATTTAGTCGCCCCCTCCAACTGAGGGAAATATCGCAACAAATATCAAAACAAAATATGTAATGTGAAATGCAGGTCCTTATTTGCAACAACTGCCTTTTAGATAGTGGGGTATCCCGCTCCATATTCTACTCCCATTCAACAAACTCGGCCAAGGCTTCAGAAGCCAACTGATAACTATTTTTAATACAATCATGTTTCTCCATCAGTTTAATAATAGCAGCATTCTTAAACAACTTAATGGTTTCTAAAACCACTGGGAGGTTTGCAGCAGCTAAAACAGACCTGCTTCATATGGCCAATTCAAATAATTCCTGCTTCCTAGGCAAAGGAGATTAGACCCATTGTAAAGTGATGGTGTAAAAACAACCAAACCATGCACAACAGTGGATTAATAAATACATCAGCAACCCAAGCACAAACAGTAGAAATACCTATCGTATCAACCACGCTCTGCTACCATTTGTGCAATGGGTAGGATGGTGGAACTGGGCTGTGACAGATTTAAGGTCAGGCACTATCTGGGACAGAGCCAGATTAATGCCCCTTCTAGCGAATGTCAATGTTTATCATCGCCAAAGCCTCCAACATACAAAGAAATGAAATAACAATTATCCGAATACCTTGTAAGGCCGGACACATACCAACACTTAAGTCCTTACCTAATTGGTAAACCACTTTAGACATTAACTTTAAAATAGTGATATGTAATACAACTATTCGCTTGTTGAAATTTAAGTTCTAACCTTAAGTGGACCAATAGCCAAGTTACCTTAACTAGCAATCTCAAACCTAAGCAGTACAGTTCTTTGAAGGGGGGGGGGAACTAAATCTCAAACGTTTATAAGGCGAAAGGTGTACAAACTGAATAGCTCAACTAATTAACAAATACCTTTGCACAATTAAATGTGAAATTTCTTAAAGGCAGCTAATAAGGTATGTAATTCACTAGTTTGAACTGAAATCTAAATCTCCTATTATTTTAATTAGCAATTTTACCATAACAAATGCAAAATTCCTTAAGAAGACTAAATATTGAAACCTTGCAAGGTAAAAAATATAACCATACTAAATTACGATTGGCAAAACATTGCAGCTTGAATGTAAGTTTGCTCAAAGGTATCTGATAGAATATGTAATACAACTGCTCACTTGTTGGTACTGAAATTTAAATTTAAAATAGGCCACTAGCCAAGTTATTTTAATTAGCAATTTTAACATAACCAATGCAAAATCCTTGAAGGAAAACTAAATGTCAAAACCTTGCAAAGTAAGAAGTATAGCAACACTGAGTTCCTTATCAAGTTAGCAAGCCACTTGCAACTTGAATGTAAGGTTGCTTAAAGGTTACTGATAGAATATGCAATATAACTGTTCACTAATTATAAGTGGAATTTAAAATTGAAACAGGTGACTGGCCAGTTATTTTGGTTAACAATTTCACCATAACCAATGCAAAATTCTTTCAGGAAAAGTTGTTGTTCACCAATGGCACTGGGGATTAATTGATCCGCATCATTTTCCCTCTGGCTTCCCAATATAAAGTCTGTAATGGGAAGCATGGCTGTGTTGTAGTCCATTTAGTGTTAGGGAACACCACATGGAGGTGGACTAAACTTTCAGGAAAGGTAAATGCCAAAATTTTGCAAATTAAGAAGTGTAGTAATACTAAGATCCTTATACAGTTAGCAAGGCACTTGCAACCTGAATGTAAGGTTGCTTACAGGTAACTGATAGAATACGCAATACAACTGTTCATTTATCACTGGGCTTTAAATTGAAAGAGGCGACTAGCCAAGTTATTTTGATTAGCAATTGTAATGAATTCAAATTCTTCAAGGAAAACTAAATGCCAAAACCTTGCAAGGTAAAAGGTATATGAGTACCAAACCGTTATTCACCTGCCTGAACTCACTGCAATATTAAAAGCAAAATTGCCTCAAGGGTTGCTGGCAAGGTGAAGAATGCCACTGTTCACTTACCCAAACCAAAATTCATACTTCAGGCTGGCAATCAGTGAAATTATTTTAGTAATTAACAGTTTTGGGCTAATCGATGTAAAGGTAAAGCTATCCAGAAATAGGAAATTGCTGGAAGCAGTTGTAAAGCCAAAACACCTAACTTAGACAGTTACCTTTACCAAGTAGAACCTTACGTAAAAGCAAACATATTAAGTGCAGCTAATAATGCAAATGAACCTGGCAAGCTGCCTTTATAAATAATATGGCCACATACATCACATTAGGTATACTAAACTTTCAAACCTTTAGCAGCTATAAACACTGTGGCATATACTGAGATAGAATAACACAAATACGCAATTCAAAATTTAGTGCTATCAGAATCATGCCCTTAAGCTACAATAAAACAGATACCCTGGTTAAACCTAATTCAACCTGAAAGTAATGGCATCCAATGCTCCTGATTTGCACCCACAACTAACCTCCGAAAAACCCAATAAACAGGAAAGTTACTTGTCCAGCATTTGCATTTAAAAGCAAAGTAAACACCCATTAAAAATCAAGACCATTCTTCTTGAATTTACTTTTCCCAAATGTGCACTGACTGAAGTGCTGGGAACCTTAATTTCAGAAAATGTACCTGGAATGGAATACGAATTGTAATCTTACTGGCAAGGAAATGTACCTTCAATAAAACCTGCACGCATATGTAAAAACACCATGTTGCAAAGACATTTTTGCCCAGGTTTAAACTCTTTAACACTAAAGGAGGCCATCCTACCTGCTTTCAGCAGCCGTCACTGATGAGCCACTCCAGATTAACAGGTCTCTTTCCTTTCAGTATACCGTAGCAACTCACCCAGCCAACCCTATAGGAAGTTGAAGGGCTAACGATTCCTTTATCTAACATATCCTCAATTTTCGCCTTGAGTATAGCCATCTTAGGTGGCATAAGGAAGGTAAACAATGCACAAACGGAACCTGAATGTACCACAGCAAGGAACGCCACTTCCCAATAACTAGCGCCAACAGAGGGACTGTTTATCACTCAAGCCAATAGAATGAGATACTGTATACCTTTCATGCTTGATCATAGAGTATTTTGATATAAGTTCTGAAGTGTTCAAATATTTCATTCTACTATACATATCAGAATACATAATATGTGTCAATGAACTGAGTGTGTGGCTCACATACTGACTGTTTGTGTTACATGATTATCTCATTATCATGTTATTTGTTTCTGGAATACAGAGGTAAAATATTGTAATGTTTTTCTTGCTACACTACTGACTCACTGCAAGTTGATCCTCCACATCTCTTAGGTAATGACTCACATTTGTGTTAGTTATATGCAGTGTTAGGCGAAGGTTTGATTACAAGATGGAATGTCAAGAGCAGCACATACTGAAGAGGCTCCAAGAAGTTGAAGAATGAATCACACCATGTCAACCAATGGCGGGATCCTAATCAGCTTGACCAATGCCAGATTAAATAAGTTTCTATCATTCAGAGTTTCAAGGAATGAGCAGTTGATATTTTAGCAACAAATATGGACTAAACTGCCGCATCTAGCCCTCAACAAAAAATTGTAAGAAACAGGGACTAATGCAATGAAAACACCTAAATTAAAGGTTTTCTTTTTTGCAACAAATATACAGTATAGAGTTTAGGAGATGATGTGTACACTTGGAAATTGCCTAAAACCCTTAACTTCCACGCATTTTAAGACACTTTCTTTTATAACCAAATCATCGCAGAATGTCAACAAAGGACTCCATCTTGTTACTACTGCTTATTTGTTGCAAAAAAGAAAACCTGATAAGCGATAACTTCAACTCACAAGTGTTCTAATACCAACTAAAAGCCATATTGGAAATTACAAATTAATTTCTGTTTACCTTGAATGCATCCTTAACGCTGTAAATATTGGATGCAGCCTGCCTTGAATGACGACGCCATGGCCTATGGAGGTGTAACCGAATAGGACCAATGAAGGACTTTGGGTTTAAAACACCTTCGTAGATGTCAAAGTCAGATGCTGTTCGTCTATCTTCCAGTAAATCTCTCAACATCAATAAGTCCATTTTGACCTAAAATAAAAAGTAGATACAGATTATCAACCTTTTTAATCAATTAATTTAAATTAGTTTCTCTAGCTAAACCATATATTAAAAATGTCCTTACATTAAGAGGACTAATTATGCAGAATAAGGACCGCTCGAAATAACGAATGAAACAGTGTGATCGATAGATCTTTCGTTCCTGAAAACATTTTAAAAGCTATTTGGCAGTCAAGCCAAAATATTATTACTGCCAACAAACAGTCGTTTAATCTAATAACCTTTACTGTTGCGTTTTTGGCAGTAAAATCTGATTTGTTTGCCTACAAGGATATGTCTAACAGTTGCAAGGAAAATGTTTGCAAAATTAGTACCAACCCGAGTCTCAACTTTAGCATGTTAAGGGAAATCTTTTCTCTCATTACCTATTCTGGTGGTAAGAGAAAATACAGTTTATATCTTAGAATTAAAATACTTAGCTCTAATAGCGATAGGAGAAAAAGAAAGGATGTTCCAAGTTGTGTTGTAGATTATTATAATTATTTAATTCTTTATTATAATGAAGCAGTGGGCATTTCACTCGGGCCATTATCACTAACGAAGCTGGCAGCTCCATAAAGAAGAAATAGAATTGTGAAAATATAAGTGGCCTGAAAAGCAAAATAACACCAACGGTTTTAAAAGACAGTACAATATGTACAAAACCACTCTTGCACCAATAGTTCTCCCATATTTTCCAGCTATAACGCACAGTTTAGTTTGCTAATATGTAAACAATCTACCAACAAGCGTTACTTGCCATACTGCCTTGCGTCAATACCGCATGTGGCTTATTCTATGTAAACAATCAACCAACAAACGTTACTTACTTTACTGCCTTGCGTCAAAACCGCTTAGCTTAGTCAAAATATCTTCAAAAGTATTACACTCCAGTCAACAAAACACTAACCAGAGAATGACGTGTACACACGACAGATTTCAAGTTTAGATATGTACTTCGACTCGATGTCAAACCCCACTTTCGCGTCTTTTTATAACCTCTTCTATAACCTGCAATACCTCTTCTACAAAGTTCTAGCGTGTTCTCAAGGTAACTCGAGTATAGGGAGTTCTAGCGCGTTCTCGAAGCTCGAACGATCAACCAATCACGTGCCAAGTAGTATAACAATCCAGGAAATTCTAGAGACATCTCGTGGCACGCAGGGAAGTGCAGCGCTGCTACTCCCACTGCCCGCGCATATCCCCTCTTAAAAGATCCAAGCATGAATGTAATGAAATGATGACCAGATACCGGATTTTATGTAACGTCAGTTTCAGAAATATACACATAAGCATGTAAAATTGGCTAAATATAAAATGAAGCAATTATATGTAAAATCAAACATTTTTATTTCTTTGGTAGAAAATAAAAATTTAGAGGTAGTCAAACTGAGGTTACTTCCTGTATTGCCATATTAATCTAATTATTAGTTAACTTCTGCTACAAAGTACTGAAGAACAAGTGTCCCCCAATTAAGCTTTTAAGTTACACTGCAATAACGGGATACTCTATTATTATTATTATTATTATTATTATTATTATTATTATTATTATTATTATTATTGTTATTAAATATATGTACTTTACCAAAAGTTCTGTTGTCATGCACAGTGTTCTGTCTGGCAATATATTTTTATATTATGTTTTTTTTTATATTATACAGAAATATTGCTCAACTTCGCAAGAAGTCAACGGAGTATTAAAATGAGTCATTGTTGTCCGCATCGAACTCATACAATAATAGTTTTGAATGTAAGGAAATGTGTAGGATGACGACACTGTATGAGTAGTACAATATTAAAACGTTCAAATTATTTTTCCTTTCTTGCTACAGTATTTGACGACGATGAGGTAATAATAATAATAATAATAATAATAATAATAATAATATAAGAACAGCAATAATAATAATAATAATAATAATAATAATAATAATAATAATTTTATAGACGCGCGAAATAAACTGAAAAATGCAGGATAATTCGGCAATAACGTTAAATGATGTGAAATTATGTATTACGGTTTCAAATGTGTAACGTTATACCAGATATGTAAAAAATGTAAAATAAAATTTATGTAAAACATCCCTACATGTGTATCTCGTTAAAATTTGTCTTTTATTCATGCATAAATATGTAGCATTAAAAATATGTAATTACATATAATCGTACTCCAGTAATGACAGATAGAGAGAACACAACTCAAACAAGAAAAGTCGGGTGAATACCAAGTTTTATAGGTACCCTAGTCAAACATTGAGCATGCGAGGCGAAGATTTTCAAGAGAATTGCCCAAAACCAAACCTACAACGAAATCTATAATGAAGCAGATAGAAAAATAAGCTTTCGTAAGAATAGAAGCTAGAAGCTATATAAGAATAAACGATAGTGAGTAGAAAAAGTCACGTGAATGAAACATCGGATTTTTCTAACATTTGACAATTGACTCTTGCTTTAGTTTCCTGTCAATGTTTCCTGTATCCAACGTGTAGGTAATCATAGCGAAAAGTATCATTAAATCTTTTCTGCAAACATTTATCTCGATTCATATGAAGTAGATACAAAAATAAGCGTTTGTAAAAATAATATAACAAAATTTCTGGTGTGTTACATTCACATGACTTTCTCTACCCTCTGTCGTTTATTAGTGGTTATACCTATAAATTATTCTTAAGAAAGTTTATTTTCCTATCTATTTCATTTTAATCGAGATAAAACTTTCCGGGAATAGCTGCGTTACATATTTCTTTACAGATACAAAGGGAATAACCATAGTCAAATGTTTAAGAACTGGACACTATATGCTGACCTTAAAATTCCATACTGTTTCCATGCATTCGCGAGAAACGACTGAAAATCGACAGGACCTAAAAAGAATGACAAAAGTATGAACAAATCGAACCATTAATAACGGATATCTCGAAAACGGCTGATGCCACAAAAACGTTATTCGAAATAATTTGTGTACTATTTAAAGATATTTTGTGTAGTACGTTTTCTCTATCGCTTAACGTTTACCAGTTATACAACATTATACACAATGTCTTCCGAGTGAAGTGGATTTCACAAGCCATTCCCAGAAAATTCAAGATATATATTTTGTGTGTAATGTAAATATCTTTAATATATGCCATTTTAATAAAAATTGTTAGACCTTTTTGCAGAAAATCAAAATTTTCGAAAAATATTCCATATAAAGGGTAATTTGGGATAGGGGAATTTTCTTGAAAATATTCGTGTCAAGTTTAGTATTTATACTATTTTCTTTTTTGAGTTATGTTGTTTTCACATACACACATACGCGGACCTTTTTTTAAAAATGTTTTTTTTTATTCAGAGGCCCTTAAAACATGTACTCCCGGTGAAATCTCAGTATCCAACTTTTGGGTGGAATGCAATACCTTCTCTACCTACTGGTACGTGTTAGAGAAAGTAATGAACGATAATGGGTATAGAAAGTCATGTGAATGTAACACATTTAATAATGTTTACTTTCTCTACTAGTAAGAGGGGAAGTATTGTATTCCACCCAAAAATTCGATGTCAATATTTCACCGAAAATAGATGTTTTGAGGCCCCATAAACCCAATAAAAGGTTCGTGTGTGTGTGTATATGTGTGTCTGTGAACAGCATACTTCAAAAACAAAAGTAGGATAAATACCAAACTTAGTATTTAAGTTCAGAATCTTACAAAGATTGGACACGAAGATTTTGAAGAAAAGCTTCACACTCCAAACTACTCTTTACATGGAATATTTTTCAAATTTTTTATTTTCTAAAAAATGGCTCTAACGATTTTATCTTGAATTTTCTGGGAATAGCCTGTGAACTCCTCTTCAATTGGAAGGGATTTTGTATAACTGGTAAACGTTAAGCGATAGACGAAAACGTACTACACAAAAAGTGTAGATCTCTTTAACACGAACAATTTATTTCAGAAAACTTTTTTTTGTGTGTGTGTGTGTGTGTGTGTGTGTGTGTGTGTGTGGCATAAGCTATTTCTGAGATATCCGTTATTAAAAGTTAGAATTGTTCATTTCTTGGTCATTCTCTTAAAATTCCAGTCAACATTCAGTTGTTTCTCGCGATTGCATGGAAACAGTATGGAATTTAAAGCCAGCATATAGCGTCCAGTTCTTAAAAATTTGGTTATAGATATTCCCTTTGTATCTATAACGAAATGGGTAGCCTGCAACGGTTTATTTGGATTAAAATGTAGTAGATAGAAAAATAAGCTTTAGTAAGAATAGTTTGTATACACACTAATAACGATAGAGGATGGAGAAAGTCATATAAATGTATCATGCATCACATTAGAATACTTTTTATATACCTGTTAATTAAATAAACTTCAATTTTCATTATTATATTTTCAAAATTTCCCAAACATTTCTTTCTGCAACTCCTACTTCCAGTTATGATGTACGAAAGTTTCTCCTTGCTGCCTTCTGAACATTGTAATTCGCGAAAACTTTCATTTTCATATCTCTTGCAGGAGTAGTTTACAATCTGAAATTGTAGGTTATGTCGATTTAATAAAAATGCGGGTCACACTCGCAATGATTAAATACTTGTCATTTCGAAACCTGTAGAATTATCAAGTATAAATCTGCAGACAGCATTTCTAGAATTGTTAGGTATAAGATGGTGCAGCATAATAATGACTGTTTGAAGGTCAATTTTCTGGTACATTCTGTTGACCTTCATCTTCCGAGCCGAAGAATTACAATAATTATTGCAAAGAAACTCACACAAAGATGTACTCGTACATTAGCTGATAAAAGATAGTAAGTGATGACGTAAGCAAATCAATTGCTTCTTCCAAGTTAGTTTTCTTGCGGTTATACGGTATTATTGGATGATTTTGAAGAATAAAAGAGTTTCAAAACTTCTGGTTGCATTGCGAGTGTCAAGATGCATCTGGCGTATCTGCATAGTGCAGCAAGATCCAATGAACTGTGTACCAACTTGCGGCGTTTTCCATTATGCCATATAGAATTTATAGAGATTGGATAATCCAAATGTATAAATAAAGAACATTATGAACTTCAGAGCATGTAAGCCGTGTTATTTCTGGACGGTAGGAGGAAAATTGCACTTGTATGAAGGCGGGGGGGGGCAGGAGTACACTAAAGGGAGTAAAATCAGAGCTGTCAGATACATGGTCTATTGCATTTATAAGCTGACAGAGGAAAAACAGCTGCAGTGAACAAATTGAAATCATTGCATCCGAATGACCGTCTCGAATCTGAATATTTATACAACCCATAAGATTTCAAAACAGCTTTCTATTTTTCCCTCAATAAATTTACGTGCCATTATAAACACAATTAAAAAACAGAAAGATTTTTTTTTAAACTTTTAGCGTAGAAGAAAATAAAATCAACTCATATTTTGTAGTAACGTTAAACGTTCGAGCCAACGTTCGAGCCTTCCAAGGGTTTTGGGGTGCAAGCTTCGGCAGCAGGAAGCAGAACCCTAGGGTTGGCCAAGAGACAGCGAGCGAAATGTTTTGGCCATTACGTATAGTAAGTAGCGGAAGTATTGTATTCCACCCAAAAAAATTCGATGTCGAGATTTAAACAGAAATATTATGTTTTGAGGCCCCCTGAATCCCCAAAAAAGCAGTTTTAGAAAAAGGTCCGTGTGTGTGTGTGACTGTGAACACATAACTAAAAAACGAAAAGTCGGATAAATTCCAAACTTAGTATTTAAGTTCAATATTTTCCAAAGATGCGACACGAATTTTCATGAAAATCCCCCAACATGAGAGAATGTTTTAATGCTTTGATTTCTAAAAAAAATGGCTTTAACGATTTTATTAAAATGCCCTACATTAAGTACATTTATATCTCAAATAATTTATATATATATATATATATATATTGAAGTTCTCTTCATTCGGAAGGAAGTTTTAGAATCCTGTATAACTAGTAAACGTTAAGCGATAGAGGAAAACATGCTACATAAAAATATTTAGTTCTTAAAAACACAATTTATTTCATAATGGTTTTTTTTAGTGGCATTAGTCATTTCCGAGATATCCGTTATTAATGGTTCGAATTGTTCAATACTTAGCCATTCTTGATTATCGCTATTCCCTGTATAACGAAATGTGTAATGCAGCTACTTCCGGAAAGGTTTATCTCGATTAAAATGAAGTAGATAGGAAAGTAAACTTTCGTAAGAATCATTTGTACACCCACCAATAAGCGACAGAAGAAAATCATATGAATAACACAAAAATAATTATTTCTTGCCAAAATGATGCTATTTCTTCGTTTCCTTATGCTATCTCCAAAATTAAAAGCAATTGCATCTGGCAACAAAGATTCAAACCCCTAACGTTTCTGCAACGATTCTTTTACGACAGCTGCGTTGCCCATCCACAATACATAATATGGAACGCGAGGGATAGAAAGGAACCTCTCTTAGGTGTTGGGAAACTCGGGGGGGGGGGACAAGAAAGCCTGGTACCTGGTCGTTTTGTTGGTAGTAGCAAAAACTACCTGTAGTAACCGGATGTGTAGTTTAAAGAATGTGTCTATTCACTCACGCTAAGGTTTCTTACGTACCCTCAGTGACTCACAAAATAGTATATGGAGTTATTTAGGCACGAACACCTAAAAGAGGCCTGTGAAACGGTGATCACAATTCTGAGCCAGGCTTTAAAAGTGAGAATCAATTACACTGAAACATCTCTATTAGATATAAAAATATTTTATTTCGAAAATGCAGGCTACAAACGAGCATACACTCTGGCGTTTTGTTCTGGAAAGATTTGAGTTCTTGAGGGGAGAGGCAATTGACTGATTACATTAAAATTTATTATGTAAGATCAAGTCGAGAATGCAGGAAACAAACAGTATTCATTAATGCATGCTAAATAAATGGTGCACTGCAATGGTGATGAATGGACTAAGTATACGTACAAGTAAGAAAGCAGAAGTAAAAGCAAATTAGACTTAGCATAGAAGCAATGCATAATTATGTTTACTTATTTTGCTTTTTCCCCTGTAATGCGCAGAGGAAATGCTACTCTGGCCAAAATTTGATTTGGAGATTTCAACAGAAGTTTTACGTCTTGAGTTCTCCAAATCCAAAAATAGGAAGAAAAATATCTTAGAAAAGGCTCCTTATGTGTGTGAGCGTGAGATCATCATAACTCAAAAATGAAAAGTTGGATATATACCAAAATTGGTATTTAACTTCAGTATCTTCCAAAAAATGTGACACAAAGATTTTCAAACCACCCACACCAAACTACCCTTTACATGGAAAATAGCTCGATATTTTTTATTTCCTCAAAATGGATCTAACAATTTTGATTTGAATAAGACATGTTTTTGACATTTGCACGGCTAATATCTTGAATTTTCCGAACAGCCTGTGAAGTCCATTTCATTCGAATACATTCAGTATAAATTTGTATAGTTGGTAAACCATAAGAAAGGGATAAAAACTTACTACACAAACAAATCTGATGTGATACACTCACATTACTTTCTCTACTCTCTATCCTTATTAGTAGTTTACCAACTATTCTTACTAAAGTTTATTTTTCTATCTGCTACATTTAATCCAAATAAACCTTCGCGAAAGTAGCTACATTACACATTTCGTTATAAATACAAAGAGAACAGCGAAAGTCAAGTATTTAAGAACTGGACGCCATATGCTGGCCTTAAAATCCCATACTGATTCCATGCAATCGCAAGAAACAACTGAAAATGGACGGGACTTTAAAATAATGATAAAGTATTGAACAATTCGAATCTTTAACAGCGAATATCTCAGAAAAGGCTTATGTCACAAAAAATTTATTTTAAGTAAATTGTGTGTTTTAAAGAGATCTACATTTTTTGTGTGGTACGTTTTCGTCTAACGCTTAAAGCTTACAAGTTATACAAGTGGTTACAACAATCGGACGTAGACCGGGAGATTCGTAGTTCAAATCCCGGCTATGGCATTGAATTTTCCAGTCGTCTGGTTCTACCTTTCCAAGTTATACAAGACTATACAAAATTTCTTCCGAATGAAGAGGACCTCCCAGGGTATTTCCCATTTTATTTGTCATGTAAATATCCTTCATGTATGGTATTTTAATCAAAATCGTTAGAACCATGTTTTAAAAAATAAAAAATATCGAAAAGTTTTGCACGTAAAGGGTAGTTTGGGGTGGGCGAATTTTGTTGCAGATCCTCTTGTCGCACTTTTGGAAGATATTGAACCCAAATACCAGGTATGGTATTTATCCGACTTTTCGTTTTTTAGTTATGCTGTTCACGGACACACACGGGCATTTTCCAAAATTGCTTTATTGGGATTCAGGGGCCTCAAAGCATGTATTTCCGGTGAAATCTCGGTGTCGAATTTTTGGTTGGAATGCAATACTTCCCCTACTTACTATACTAGTAGAGAAAATAAAAATGAAAATCTCTAAAAAAAACATGAATGTATTCCAAATGATGTTTTGTTGCATTAACAATTTCTGAGATATTCGTTGCTATTGCTTTGAATTTTTCAAAGCGTTGTCATTTTTTGAAAAGCTATTACCATTCAGTTGTTACTCATGATGTCATGCGGAGTATGAAATTTCAAAGCCAGCATCTACCGCCCGCTTTATAAACAGTTAGCATTCCCTTCAACACCTGTATCCCCTTTGTACATACATATAATTAAATGTGTAATGAAACTATTTCGAAACGTTTGTCTCGATTAATATAAAGCAGATAGAAAAAAATCTGATGTGTTACACTCACATGACTTTCTCTACTCTTGTACAAACTATTTTTACAAACACTTAGTCTCCATCTACTTCGTGTTAATCGAGATAAACATTTGCAGACTCCATCTTATTGCTAATTTTCTTGTAAATGTAAGGGGAATATATATTTACAAGGGCAATATAGAAATACAGTAGTCTTTAAGCACATACATATCTCGTAATAGCTGGTTGCTATGTGCAGCACCATTCTCTTTGCCACAGATTAATACTCTTTGCATATCTAAGACAAAAAAATGAATAACGAATTCCCATTTGAGAAAAGAAGTATTGAAAAATTTAAGGGAATAACAAGCAATATCTCGAAAATAGTTCACTCAGCAACAAAAATGTATATGTCATAAATTGCGTATTTTAACGCGATCTACATTTTTTGTGCAGTAAAATTTTGTCTTATCTCTTATGGTTTACCAGTTATGCAAAAGTCATTCACAATGAAGAATACTTTTGGAGACATTCCCAGAAAACTCAAGATATACATTTTATTTGTCATAAAAATATCTTAAACATATGACATTTTAATCAAAATCGTTAGAGCCATTTTTGAGAAAATTAAAATTTTCGAAAAATGTTCCATGGGAAGATACTGAACCTAAATACCAAGTTTGGTGTTTATCCGACTGTTCGTTTCTGAGTTATGCTGTTCACAGACACACACACGGACATGTTTCCAAAAATGCTTTTTTTTTTGGATTCAGAGGGTCTCAAAATATATATTGCCGGTGAAATCTCGGTATCGAATTTTTGGGTGGAATACAATACTTCCCCTACTTACTATACGTAGTAGAGAAAGTAATAAGCTTTTGCGTTAATTAGTTGTAGACGTTATATAAAATTAAACAATAGCAGCTAGAGAAAATAATGAGATGTGCAGTTTCTCTGCCGCTTGGGTATCTAAAATAGAGAAAGTACTGTGCTTGGTCCGCCCACCAAAATCGTTTTGAGTTTCCCTGAACCAAATAAAACACTTTTGGAAAAGATCTGTCGATGGATCTGTGAACAGCACAAGGCTAGAGCAGTGGGACAAATATATTTCATATGTAAGGCTGATTTCTAGGAAAGTCAGACGCACATATTCAAAATTATCTCCCCAACCAAACAACAGTTTACAAAGAAAAACTTACTCTATTTGTGAGAAACGGCTCTAAGGATTTTGATTAAAGCAACGTATGATTCAGATATTGTTAGGAAGAATAAAGTGTAAGTGATGAGACTTTTGTGAATAGTATGTGAAGTTTTCTTTTCCACTGAATTTTATTTAACTGGTAAACCATTAAAGACAAACAAATTTAAGGGAAAATCTTGTGTTACATTCACATGACCTTCTCTACCGTATCGCTAAAGGATTCCCAAATTATTCTTACGAAACTTTATTTTCCTGTCTACTTCATTTTAATCGAGATATGTCTTTATGGAAATTGGCTCCCCCCCAAAAAAATCAGATCTTTACAGAACAAAACGTCATAGTGTATGCTCAATTTTGTGCCTTATCTTTTCGAAATGAAGTATTTTTATATCTAATAGAGATGTATCAGTGCAATTGATTCTCATTTTTAAAGCCTGGCTCAGAATTGTGATACCGTTTCATAGGCCTCTTTTAAGTGTCCATGCCTAAATAACCACCGTATACTATTTTGTGAGTCACTGAGGGTACGTAAGAAACCTTGGGGTAAGTGAACAGACACATTCTTTAAACTAATCACATCCGGTAGTTTTGCTACTACCAACACAAAACGACCAGGTACCAGGCTTTCTTGCCCCCCCCTGAGCTTCAGGCTATTCACAGAAAATTCAAGATATAAATTTTATTTGTCATGAGAATATTTTAATACACATCGTCAGAGGCATCTTTGAGAAAATCGAAAATTTTGAAACATGTTCCATGTAAAGGGAGTGGGGTGGGGAGATATCTTGAAAATCTTCGTGTGGCATCTTTGGATGGTATTGAACTTGGTATTTATCCGAGCTTTCGTTTTAGAGTCATGCTGTTCACAAACACACACCTTTTTAACAGAACTTTGCTTTTTTTATTCAGGGACCTCAAAATATGCAATTCCAGTTAAATCTCTATATCGCGTTTTTGGGTGGAATACAAATTCCCCCTACTTACTATATGTAGTAAAGTAAAAACTTAGAACTCAATATAATATTTTGTAACGTTTTATACCTTTAGCCATTTCTGAATTATTAGCTGTTGAAGGTTGAAGTTTACTTTGTACGCTATCTATGGACACTTAAAAATGGCAGCTTCTCATTTTCTCGCGAGGTCACAAAAGACAAATTCGATTCGCTGCCAGCCGGCCTGCTTAGCTTGACGACCACGCAAGCAGCCGCCAAAGTTAAGCAATATTGGACTCGGTCACCACTTGGACGCATGCCCGTTCTATGTGGATTCGCGGAGTCCCAGCCAATAGCAGTGCAGAAAGCTAAACTCCGCCCATTGACCACAAACACAAAAGCTTAGAAAATATTTATTAACCTTCTATATCGCACAGTTAAAGCCGCATTTGTGGCTAGGTAGTGGCGATTAACATCCTGCTCAGGTAAACCTGGGCGACCTGCTCTCAATTGCTGGAATGGCTAGAGAAACAAATACGAGTGTGACACGTCAGACTAAGCTCTAAAGTCCTAAGAGTGAAACTATTCTGTTTGGAATATTGTATACACCTAGGGTACACCAGAACGTTTAATACTTCCTTTAAATTTAGAGTAATTAACTACTCTTTTTCATCGGTTTTCTCTTCCCATCTAGCTCAAATGATATTGCCAATTCTTTTAAACTATTATGCTACTACTGAAATTGAATCTTGCGGGTGTCCTTGATAATGTTAAGTAGGTATTACATATTCATACTTATCCACAATAAAGACTTTTGAACTTACTGGAGAATGTAATCCAAGGTGAAGGTTCATTGTCTGGCGAGCGGTTTTAAGACCGCGGTTCAAGGTTTTGTTCTCTATATGTACTTATTGTTTCCATCTGTATTACTACGTTTCCATGGGGAGTTGAAATCCATATGAGTACACTTTTCGTATTGAATACTGCATGGAAACGCGGATCTGAATCGTATTGAGATCATTTTGAACCTTGGATCCGATCCTCTTAGCAAGTAGGATCGGATCGAAATTTGTTGCATGGAAACACCTATGGTATTCAAATCGTTTTAAATACACCAAAGATACTACTATCCTCTACTGTACTCGTAACACGCTGCACGCTCGTCATTTTGTTTTTATTAGTGGAAATCGTTGTTTTATTCTCGAACTTTGTGTATCCAAATCGATCTCAATAGGTATTGAATTTAACATGGAAACGCGGTTCGTATTCAGTATGGAATTGGATTCAAATCGATTTCAATTCCCCATGGAAACGCAGTAATTGTAATATATAAACAGAAAGGCTGTTTGCATATTTTGTGTATCCAGCGTGATCTCAGAAGCCATTCAACCGATTTTGATCTTCCAGAAGCCATCCAAACTATTTTGACCCCCCCCCCCCCGTCATTACCAACTCAGGTCATGCCGGTGACTTTTTACTTCCTGCACCACGTAAAGTAGATAGAGAAGGTATTGCATTCCACCCAAAAAGATTTCACTTGAAATACATGTTTTTGACATCCCAATCCCGAAAAAATCTGATGTGATACATTCACATGACATTCTCTACCCTTTATCCTTTATTAGTGGGTATACAGACTATTCTTACTAAATCTTATTTTTCTTTCTACTTTTGTATAACTGGTAAACAGTAAGAAATACAGAAAATGTTGCTATATACAAAACGTAGATCTCGTTAAAGCACACAATTTCTGCCAAACATGTTTGTAGCGCTAACTACCTACTTCCGAGACGCTTTTTGTTATTGGTTTGAATTTTCAAATACTTATACTTTTTTTAATTGTTAAGTCGCTATTCATTTTTTTTTCGTGGTAACGCAAAGACTATTCAATTTCAATGCCATCACATAGTGATACGCTTTTTAAAAGTTTATCGCTCTAGCTACTGTGTTTTTCTTATAGAACGTCACGTGAATACACAGATCAGATTCTCCAAGCTCCATTTTGTTATAATTTATTTTCTTATTGCTCTTTCCGATAAAATAAAGTGAAATTAAATTTTAACAAATATCATAAGATATTATTGCTGAAACAGCATAGTTGAGCTGAGCTGCGCCCGTTTACACTCTGATAATACTTCTGCTCCATCTCTCTCCGCTAAACCGTGTTTCTGTGTTTCTACTTGCCACCACAACAAAGCAGATAAACGCTACCCTTGGCCGGCTAATAGATGTGGGCATATTGGTTGTTACATAGTTAGTTACATACACCATAGCAGTCTCGCGTATATGCACTACACTCTGGACACAGTAAAGAAATCATTTTGCTTGAAGATACTTCGAGTTCAGCCGAGAATCGAACCCGGAACCCCTAACACAGCATGCAGTGCTATTCCGACTGCGGTTCAAGGTCAGACTATGTCCTTCGTTCTAACCAGAAACCATTCTAGTTGATGATTTGAAAGATCATTTCTTCCTAGTGTGATAAAAACTTTGATATATTTCCTACAGTTTTAAAGGTGCTGAGGGATATAAGAGCTCCCTCTAACGTCAACTAATGTTTTTAAAAGAGGTTGCTTTATTCTGACTTATGATTACTGGGAGAATTTCGTGTAATTCCCATGCTGGGACATAATGTGTAAAAGAGAAATATTCAGCACTAAAAGTTCACCCGTCCTCCGTGGACTAGTGGTACCGTGCTAGCCTCTAGTTCCCAAGGTCGCGGGTTCATGGATGGATTTTTTTCGGGCGTAAAAATCCTTAGCATGGCTTCCCTCGGAAGGGAAGTAAAGCCGGTGGTCCAGTGTCGTAGATTTACGGCACATAAAAGAACCTCAAGCCTGATAAAGAGGCCTCTGAGCAAAATTACCGGTCTTTCACGCCCAATATGGAATGGTTAAAGTTAAATCAGTAGTTAAAGAGCGTTCATAAATAAAACTCAATTTCAATTTTATTAGGCATTATCCCATAAGTATGGTTAATTATTTTTCATCGCTTAAAGATAAGTATAAACTATATCTATTACTGGAAAGGTAGAATCAGGCGACTGAAAAATTCTATGCCATAGCCGGGATTTGAATCACGGATCTCCCGGTCTCCGTCCAGCTGCTCTAACCACTGAGTTTCCATGGCAACATGCCGGCACGACATTAAATTCTTCAACTGACTCGCATTTTTCCCGGTAAACCACAAGGAGATCTCTAATTGTATTGAGATGACATACCCCAATGCCGACTTACAATGTTGTCCAGGGCTTCATAGTTTTAACCACTATTAGGTCAAAATAGTGGAATCAATGGTTAGAGCAACCGGACGGAGACCGGGAGATCCGTGGTTCAAATCCCAGCTATGGCATTGAATTTTTCAGTCGTCCGATTCTACCTTTCCAACCTTGTCCAACACACGGCTTGTTATACAAGAACTACCTATTACTATTTCAGAATTGAAAAAGAATAGAACCATAAAACTTCTGATTGTTTGGATTAATATTGCATCTAAGATATTCCTTCACAATGTTTGCCAATTTATAGTTTGAGTAAAGAAAAACACACCTCGATTATTACTCTAGCGATTAAGCTTTGCTTCTCTCACTATTAGAAAAGTCGTTATCCGTGGTCTAGTGGTTACATGCCAACCTCTAGTTCCCGAGGTCGCGGGATCAAACCCGGCGGAGGGCGATGGATTTTTTCGGGCGTAAAAATCCTTAGCATGGCTTTCTTCGGAAGGGAAGTAAAGCCGGTGGTCCTATGTCATAGATTTACGGCAGTAAAAGAACCTCAAGCCTGATAAAGAGGCCTCTGAGCGAAATTACCCGTGTTTCACGCCCAATATAGAATAGGACGTTAAGAACCATAGCAGTTAAAGAGCGTCCATAAATAATAATAATAATAATAAAAAAAAAACTATTAGAAAACGGTCCGTGTGTGTGTGCATGTGCGCGCGCGTATAACTAACAACGGAAGGAAAAAAGATATGTCGGATAAATGCCAAACTTGGTATTTAAGTTCAGTATGTTCCAAAGATATGACATGGGAATGTTGAAGAATATCCCCCACCTCAACTATCCTTTACATGGACAATTCTTATTTTTTTATTTTCTCAAAAATGGCTTTAACGATTTTGATTAAAATATTTAGTTGAACAAATTACAGGTATATCTTGAATTTTCTGGGAATAGCCTATGAAGACTTCTTCATTCGACAAAATGTTGTATAATTTTGTATAACCGGTAAACCTAACAATTGAAATACCTTAATTACAATTCCCATCCTAATAAAAATTGCATCAGCACCTTTTCAAGAGATAGAAAAAAAAAATCACTGCACAAAAAATGTATCTCTCTTTAAAACACACAATTTATTTCAAATAATTTTTTGCGTGGTATCAGCCATTTCCGGATATCCGTTGTTATTGAGTTGAATTTTTCAATATTTTGAGATTAAAAAAGCATTATTTAGTTGTTTATAGAAACATTTATCACGATTAATCTAAAGTAGATAGAAAAATTAAAATGTTGTAACAATAGTTTACAGTAGAACGTATAGAAATAAACCATAGCAGTAGAGAAAATTATGAATAACAAAACGCACCCAGTACGTTTGTCATAACTTAGGCCATTGGCGGAAGCTGTTTTCTTTGATATCACAACTAGTCCGCGATACCAAAGCCTACAACTGTTAAACATTCGAGGGGATATTGAACAGCAACTACATAGAAGAAATTAACTGCTTAAATGCTGTTCCTTATAACCTTGCCTAGTTGACATGTATTCTTCCGCGCTCAATTTCCTTTCCCTTTCCCCTAATTTGCTAATGTACGCCTTTGAATGGCAATGATATTGATAACAAATAAGCCCTGTGAATGCAAGGTTAAGCGATAAAAGCTATATAAAACACTTATCATGATAGATGCACGTGCTTTCGTCAACCCGAGAGCAGGTTTAAAACGAAGGATCCTCCTATCTATTTATTTGATAAGAATTTACATGCATTTCAAATGCATTAACTGTTCCTAATACATTTGATTCATAGGCTATGAAAATGTAAATTTGACAATTATCTTCGAATGTATTAAGATAGTCATATTAAATAAGGAACTATTTGTATCGCAAAACAAGCTAGTTCCTGACAGCAGCCAGAAAGGTGACTAGTGCGCGTGACAGTTAAGAGATACGGTGCAAAGTTATATGGGCCTTTGTATTTTCGGGCATATTCAGTATTGGAACTGAGAACCATGAAAATTATAGGCTCATCTGGTCTTAGATATCCACCCCTGTATCTTCTCAGCCTTTTTAAAGGCCTTGCTAAAAACTATCGGCTACTACTGAGGAATAAAGCGCAGACAAGAAAACCACATCATAACCTTGTACAGAGATGATGTAACAGTCTGCAAGGGAAGTTGTGGCATGTAATTTTCTGAGGCAATTGTCTGTAAAGGAAATGCCGATATAAATAGAAAACAAAAACTTAGCTATTCTTAGAACGTCAGCCGGTTTTAGAACCTGTAGTCTATCGAGATCACAGTATCTTGGGCTAACCTCTTGCAGGGGTTTCCCCAATAGTCTGTTTTAGTTAATTATTTTTATATAAAAAAACTGTAAATGCTTTTATAAGTGGGCGTCCTTCACTCACAGAGAATTTCAGGAGATCAATTTTCCTTTGACAACTAAACAGTATTATCGTAGTTTAGTTTTCCTTGACACTAGTTATAGTACTATACCCAGCCCCAGGATCACCGGTGCCGTGTGGAAGCGGATCACTTTATTTTATCAATTTATTTTAGTTGGTTTTGGTGCTTTCGTATCTTTTTAATAGTTTTATTATGTTACTTACACAGTTTCCTCTGCGACAGGCAAACTCTTCTGTTTTCAGATTTATGGCAATAATCCCTTCGATCTTTTTTGAATAACGGGCTCATTTCGCGAATAGTTAGGAGGCTTAAACCCAACTCATAAAAGTCACTCCACTTGGCAAAAACACGCGTTGCCGTGCTTGTTAATACGTGCTTTACTTACAAGTACACTTTTAATAACCTTAATTATCTTCGAATAGTGTGACGTGTCCAACCTATAACTACGGACTGGATTACAGATCAGTGAGCCTGTAGATGGACAGCAGGATAATTTCCTTAATTTTACGAGAGAGTAGTGGGAGTGCATCAGCTGAAACTCTTAGTTGGTCGCCACCAAAAGTTTACCTGAATACCCTTTATGAACAAATGCAAAAGTATCCAATAGGTCAATCACATGTTTCCGTTTTAAATGTCCTCCTACGCCCGTCCCTTGACGAAATTCTAAACGCTTTCAAATGACGCTTGTACTACATTTTTCATACTGAACTGAGATGAGCACGTAATTGTTTTAAAACAACAATAATAATGCAACCTATTAAACACATTTAATTAGATTATAAAACTGATTTGTTTTCTGATTTCTATCAATTGGCACCCTTAATAAAACATCCCGTGTGTAATAATTGAAGGATTTATTTTCATCTATTTTCATAGAAAGTCTAAAAGTTAGCCATAGGCAATTCTTCTATTTCCTGTTACTTATTATAAATATTTACAAATACAGGCTTATGAGAATGAATGGTGGGGTTTTACGAGTTCAGTGTGAACCAAGTATTATGTGTAATTGATTGAAAGTACTTTTATTTAATCCAGTAACTAAAACAGTTTATGTTTACATGTTTTTTTCTGTCATTGTTTCCTGTCATAATAAACTTATGCTGTAATGTTTAAGATTTTTGCATTGCATGTTATTCATAAGCACATTCCGCATACAAATGATCTGTGTATATCTTCTCCAATTTGTTTTCTTTGTGTTAAAATGTTATTTGAAATGTTTATAGGCGTGTTATAGAAGTGCTCCTTGCTTACTTCAAACTGTTATCTTTGTATTTTTATGAAATGTTTACTGTAGAAGAAAAAACTGCAGTGTCTTATGATTGGCGGAACACAAATCCGCGATTGTGGTACAGCGGCAATTCAGACGTGAGTACAACAAAGGTCCTCCACATGAGAATAATATCAACGATGGCACAAACAGTTTAAGGAGACCGGCAGTGTACAAAAAGGAAAATCAACAGGAAGGCCCAGAACATCAGAAGAAGATGTCGAAAGAATCCGACAATCCTGTGCTCAGAGTCCTCAGAATTCCATTCCACGCCGTAGTCTACAATTAGATCTTCCGAAGTCAACAGTAGATGACATTGAGACAATGACCTTGAATCAATCTCATGCGAAATATATTGAAATTGCATTCATTTCTTGCATGCAATAAAACCACAGGACAAATTGCTTAGGGCTAAATTCGCTGCTATCATGCTACAAAGAATTGACGATGAACCACAATTTCTTAAGAATATCACCTTCTCCGATGAGGCCACGTTCCATATAAACGGTTGTGTTAACCACACAATTGCCGATTTTGGGCCTTGAAAATCCACGTGTGATTCACGAACATATTCGAGATTCTCCTAAGGTGAACGTTTGGTGCGGCCTTATGCACAACAAGATTTTTGATACATTCTTTTTTGTTGACAACCTCAACTCCATTGCACATATGGACATGCAACCGAATTTCGTATTTCCTCAAATCGAGCAAATGGAAATGGGGTTGCAAATGATCAACAAGATGGAGCACCGTGGCATTTTGCAAACCATGTCCGAGAAGAATTAAATAATCGATTTCCAGACCAATGGATTGGCAGAAATGGACCAATCCCATGGTCAGCCAGACGTCCAGGTCTTACTCCATTAGACGTCTACCTTTGGGGCTATGTCAAGAATGAGGTCTACAGTGAAAGAATTGAGAATACCGACCATCTAAAACAAAGAATCAGACAAGCAATTGCAAGCATTACTCTAGATATTCTTGCCAGAGTGTGGGCTGAAGTTGAATTTCGCTTAGATCTCTGTCGTGCAGTGAATGGGGCCTATATTGAAACTAACTAATGTTATTTCGAAACTGTTTGAGTTATTTAACTCATTAATTAAAAGTAATTTCAATCAATTATACATAATACTTAGTTCACAGTTAAGTCGTAAAACCACACCATTCATTCTCGGAAACCATGTACTTCAAATACTTAATACCACTGTTTGTCCGCTGAGACTGCTAATAGGTAGTCGATTAGTTATGTTAGCCACGAGGTTACGAAACTTTGCGTGAACTAATGAAACACAAATTACAGCAAAGCAGGAGCATCATATCAGTTTCTGCTTGAGGGAGGGCAAAACTGCCTAAAGATGTTTCCCAAATGCTCATGTGAATTTTAATGACACATTTAGCCTAAAAGAAAATAATCTTTTACTTCTCAAATGTGAAATATTTGTATTAAAATACAGTTGTAATGTTTCAATTGTTAAAACGATAATAACAAGTATCCTAATCATTTCTTGAAATCTAGGGGGGCAATTGACACCTGCCGCCCTAAATGATGCCCCCAGTAAAGCCCGAACTGCGTTTAACTGAAACCCGGCTAAACCGAAACGATGGAGGAGAGAAAAAAAAAAGAGAATGAACGAAAAATTACGAGATGACCAAAATCGCGCTGGCAGCATTGCTGCAATTGACACTGTTATTTTGCCCGAACCCTAAATTCCAGGACAGGCACTTGGTATTTACGCATTTAATCCTCACCCCCTACCCAAAATCCAAAAAATGTTTTAAGTTATAACAAGTTAACTGCTTGCACATGCATTTAATGCGGAGATCCATTATTATTTACAGTTGCTATTGGTCAGTGTGGTCTATCTGTGTTGAAATCACCTTGCAGTAGAGCGCACTTACCTCAAAATCATCATCATCATCACATTCGCCTCCAGGAGCCTACTACGATAGGTACGGGATTGGTACTCCTGGGGTCCCAAGCCAAACTCTCGATTGGGTTCCTCTAAGAGGTGAGAGGGCTTTAGCCAAACGCCCAATAAACTTTGGTCCACAAGTGTGTTTGAGCAGTTATCAGATACCTTCCTGAACACAGTATGACGAATACCGCTGCGGGGTGGAGGAGGGAGTCGTAAAGGGTGACTGGATAACGCGTAATTCCCAGCCCCTGAGCATCATGTAGGACTGTGTTCGTATCCGCTGATAAAGATCAGTCCCGGGGAGGGGCCATTGCATGAGCTGTTACACTCCTGAAGGCGATTGGGTCCCTCTGTCTATGAATTGGGAGGTGAGACCCTAAGGTGAGCGAGGTCTCTCCTAAGCCGAGGTGGCGCCCAGGATGTGATCATGCCATCGGAGACATTTGCAATGGTAGAGGAGTTTTTCACCATGGAAAAATCCAAAACGAAAAAAACAACGAAGTGTAATGGAAAAGAAGCAGTCGAGTGTTGTGGACCTCGTTACTTGGTGGTTTATAGAACAGAGGAAGGGAAAACGTTCACATTGGTGAACCCTTTTATAGTTCATAAGGGTCTCAATAAAATTGCTGGTCCTGTGAAGTCGTGCATTAGAAGTCGCAATGGCACGCTCCTGGTTGAAACAAATTCAGCATCCCAGGCAGCGATTATCTGGAAAGCCAACTTGTTAGCAAGCTATCCAATTAGAGTCGAGATGCACAAGACCTTGAATTCCTCGCGTGGTTTTGTAAAAACCCGTGCATTGGACGGTATGTCCAACGAGGAGATTCAAAAGAACCTGGAAGAACAAGGTGTGACATCATATTTCGGGTTCAGCGGAGACAAGGAGGTGAATTTGTGCTACTCGTACCCTGTTTCTTACCTTTGATGGGTAGACCTACCACAAAGGATTATGGCAGGGCATGAAGACTTTGAAGTTAGGCCATATATCCCCAATCCGCTGAGATGTTATAAGTATCAGTGCTTTGGTCATACAAGTTATTTCTGTAACGGTGAAGCTACCTGCGTTAACTGTGGAGAATTCTCACACGAGGGAGCATGTACATCAGTTCCAACATGCGTTAACCGCAGTGGTGAACATCCATCTAGTTCCCGAGAATGGCGATCCAGAAGATCCGGGTTAGGGAGAAGATTTCCTTCTCGGAAGCCCGGAAACTCCTGCGCGTCCGCCAACCCTCTGTCCCGAAGTCCGGTACCTATAGTTTAGTTGCTGCTAAATTAGTACCGAGTCGGGAAATCGCAACTCAAACCAACGATATTAACGGGGCCACAATTTCAGAAAAGATTTTCGTAGCTAGATCACTTCCAAAGTCCACGAAAACCATATCTACATCTGCAGCAACATCTGCCAAGCCTGTTACTGACAGGATCCCTTCAGTAAAGTCAACATCAAGACCATCGACCTCAAACAATAAGACTGGCAAGCCCGTAACTTATAATGCACCACAGACAAAGTTCAAGACCAGCTATAACCGAACTGACTTCCTGAAAGAAATTGAAAAGTCTGCGCTCGGAACATATCAGCGAAAGAAAAGTCCAAGAACATCTCCTCGGAGATCCTCTTCTGAGGACTTTTTTGGGAATAACTCGGATCGGCGATCTACATCCTCGCCGATCTCCACTTCCAATCGGTTCGAGGTTCCTTAACTGAAGTTTTCAATCGGAAAGCGGTCCTCTCCCGTGGAGGAGATGGAGCAGGAAGTTTCTGCCCGCACTATCAGAACGACAGTGAAAAAGAGGCAGGATCCTTCCTCTGCTAAAGGTGCTAGCCCGTCACCGAAAAAGGGAAAATTGGTTCGACCACCGTCGTCCTCAAAGTAGTGGCCTATTTGGAATTGAGAACTTATTCCATTATGAATACCATGGATATCCTTTAATTGAACATATGTGGAGTTAGAACACACCGACCAGAGCTTGAACTTTTACTCAACGAGAATAATCCTTTGGTCATATGTTTGCAAGTGACTAAGTTCCGTTCACAAGATAGCTTTCAAATCAGGCGATACCCCAGTACGGTGTGATCTTACACCCGAAGGGGGTATTCCTGCACACGGGGGCACTATGATGCTCATCAGAGATTATATATTTGTAGAATCTCTGTGCATACTGTCTGACACCCAGTCAGTGGTTATAAGGATTAAACTGCCATCCCTCCGATTTACCATTTGTAGTATTTATCTGCCTCAGGAATTTAGAAGATTTAGTTTCCCAGTTACCTACGCCTTTTCTGTTGGTGGGAGACGTTAATGCACATCACCCTCTTTAGGGCTCACCTCGGCTTGTGTGAGAGGTAAATTAATTGCCGATTTTTTAGACAATTATAATTTAGCTCTTCTGAAGAGCGGAGAGCCTACATTTATCTCAGACTCCTTCAACACTTTTTCAACACAGCAGTTACCTTGAAATGGCATGTCATCCCTGATTTACACTCTAGTGACCACTTTCCATGTCTTATTAATCCCCTAACACAATATATATGTTCCACACGCTTGCATAGATGGCTGTTGGATCAATCCAACTGACTCCATTACTTCGAGTTGGCTGTATTCAATTACAATGAGCATGACTGTGTGGATGTTTTGGTCTAATACCTCACAGAAATAATTATTTGTGCTTTGTGCTGCCCAACCACGCCGATTTCCGATCCCTTGGTGGACCGATGAATGTCGAAAGGCCATTCGTGTTCGTAGACGTGCTCTTAGAATTTTCCAGCGTCACCCTACACCGATCCAGTACAAGAAAATGCATGCCAAGTCTAGACAAATTATTAAGGATAGCAAAAAGACATCATGGTTCAAGTTTGTGTCTTCATTTAATCGACATACACCTTCCTCTGTCGTTTGGGATAACTTAAGGCGTGTGGCCGGAAAAACGACCCACATGCCAATTGCTGGTCTTAAAACAGCTGCAGGAGCTGTTGTTGGTGCATTTGACGTGGCTAACACATTTGGCCGTGATTTCACTCAAGTCTCTAGCACAGATAACTTTTTGCCCGAGTTCCTTCCTGTTAAGACTCAGGTGGAATCTCAAGGCTTGTTTTCGTTCAGGAAATATCGAAGATTACAATCGCCCTTTGACAGTGGCGGAGTTAGTTCATCTTCGCGACTATCAGTACCAGGACCAGGTCGTATCCACGTACAAATGTTGCAACAACTCACTTCTGAAGGTAAGGCTTTCCTACTCGAGGTCTATAATCGTGTTTGGGTTGATTCCACTTTTCCAGAAAAGTGGCGGGAGGCCACTGTCATACCCATTTTGAAAACTGGAAAGGACCGTCATCTCCCGTCCAACCACCGTTCTATTTCCCTCACCAGTTGCGTTCGCAAGGGAGGGACGCATGATCAATGGAAGGTTGGTATGGTGATTGGAAACTCACAACCTGCTGACCAACACCCAGTGCGTTTTTCGGAGGCGCCGTTCAACAATGGACCAGCTTGTGTCATTATCGACACAGATCATGAACGGATTCATGAAGAATTGTCAAACAGTTGCGATCATTTTTTACCTTGAGAAGGCTTATGATATGTGTTGGTAAGCAGGTATACTACGTTCCCTACACACATGGAACATACGTGGACCTTACCACTGTTCATTCAGGAGTTTATGAAGGACCGTGTTTGCCGATTAAGGGTCGGCTGGGTTTTTTCGAACCTTTTTATTCAGGAGAATGGAGTACCTCAAGGATCGGTACTAAGCGTTACACTGCTTACTATAGCCATTAATTCTATCACGAAATGTGTTCCTCCAGGTGTATCGTCATGCTTATTCGTAGACTTTGCCGTTTATTGTACTTCTCTGGGTACACCGTTTTTGGACGCCGATATAGCAATGCTTAGATAATCTCCAAGAATGGAGTTCTAAAAACGACTTTCGTTTCTCAACTGGGAAATCAATCTACGTGAACTTCTGGCTCCGTAGGAAACGATTACCACCTTCGCTCCGATTCGGTGCAGATTTTCTACCATTCGCAGATTGGACGAGATTCCTGGGGTTGACGTTTGATAGGAACCTTAGCTGGACATCGCATATAGTGCAGTTGAAAGGGCAATGTGACCGTTCTCTGAATATCTTGCGGATATTAAATGGCAAGTCTTGGGAAGCGGATCGGACTGTTTTGCTGCGATTGTATCGCGCACTGATCCGATCAAAAATAGACTATGGGCGTATAATTTATTCCTCAGTACGACCATCTGTGCTGAGGAGATTAGACGCAGTCCATGACCGAGACATTCGAGAGCCTATTGGTGCTTTTCCCACTAGCCCAGTTATGAGTCTTTACGCCGAATGTGCGGAATCTCCTCTGCGTTATCGGCGTGATGTCCTCTTGGGAAATTATGGCTGTGCGCTTAAACGTATGCCTCAATATCCAACGTTCGCTTCTTTTTTTTCACACTATGCTGGACGAACTTTATAGGAATACTTCCATTAATCTAAGGCCTGCAGGTATTCGTTTTCGGGAGCTTCTTATAAAGCATGACATTGAAATGCTAAGGGGGAGACCATCTTCTCCCCTTGGTTACGTGCGACATCTCACGTAGATCTTGGGATGACGATATAACGAAAGTCTACGAGGCCTACGTTTAGTACCCGCACCTGTTTTTTTTTTTGTTTTTTTTTTGTTTTTTAGAATTTCTGTCTGGTTACAGTGACCGAATTTTGATCTACACCGATGGATATAAGTGCACCATTGGTGTTGGATGTGCTTATGTTCATGGAACCGAACCCTGTACATTGGTTTTCATGATAGCACATCCATTTATAGTGCAGAGTTGTATGCCACATACCGAGCGATTTTGTATGTGCGCCATCGAAAATTGGGAGACTGTCTTATTTTGAGTGATTCCCTTAGTGCACTTCAGAGCCTTCGTGAGCTGTACAACTACCACTCCATTGTTCAGCGAATCCAAGGATGCCCTCCAAGTTTTATACGCTTCCGATGTTAATGTGGAGTGTGCTTGGATACCTGGTCACGTTGGCTTCCTGGAAATGAACTTGCTGATTTGGCAGTTAAGGCGGAAACCACAGAACCCAGTGTTACAATACCTCGGTTAACGCCGGAAGCCTTTAGGCTTGTTGTGCTGAGAGCGGTGCTGTCGTGCTGGCGCGAAGAGTAGTTAGCTATCCGTGGAAATAAGCTTAGAGGGTGAAAGACATTCCAATTAACTGGGTAACTTCTTCTCGCATATCTCGTCGTGAGGAGATGATTTTGGCCCGGTTGCGTATTGGCCACTGCAATTTTACGCACACTTATATTTTTAAGGGTGACCCTGTTCCTACTTGTCAGCTTTGTGCGAAGGTCTGTCGATCCGTCACGTGCCTATACCTATATTAATTTTGCTTTTACAGTTCTTAAATTACTAGAAAATAAGCGGAGAACAAACCATATTCATTTCTCATCAAGGAATACTAAAAATGTAAAATCCCTTGATCACCAAGAAATAAAATTAAACAATAAATTGTGTGAGGGTCTAGCTGTTTATAGCGATGTCAAACTTAGGAGATAGGTAAAAAATATTATTAAAATACAAATTTTCTCAAGAAATAATAATATCTAAGTTCTTAGTATTTTTTCCCAACTTGGCTAATCAGTAATCAACTAATCACACATCACTACAAATCTAATTGTGTAATACGGTCATTTGTTAAGCCTTGTTGACTGAGCAGACTCGAGCATTATGAGTGTTGAATTTATCACTCCGTTTACACCGAGACACCCACACGCGCCTTAGTTTATCATATTAGGAAATCTATGATACATAATTCCAGCGGTTGTTGTTCCTATTATAGAACATTACGCAACAGCACAGTTAACTTTTTTAACATTCATTTTGAACACGATGCACACCACACTTGTATTTCCAAATCCATCCACAACTAGAACTAACTTCTAAGTAATCGGAAAGAGCATTTTTATTTAGTGAGCAACAACGCTTACCGAACAACGTTTGCACCTGTGGGGTACAAAATTGTTGTTCGTGATTGGTCAGTACAACGCATTACAGAAAAATATTATTCAAAGTGTTGTTCTGCGATTCCTCGAAATAATTATATAGGGGCGTTATTTAAGAATGGTTTTTCCCAACAAAATAGGGAATATGCTGTTTTAGAAATTAGTGCGTGAACACGTGCAATCAAATGCACCTAATAGGGTAATTTGGCACGCTTTATCACACCTGTTCGCGCTGTTTCAAATGCACAAGGACTCGGGCACAACGTCTCCAAAACTTTCAAGAAGTTCAACAGAAAGATAAAAGAAGGAGAAATCTAATAACTTTCGCTTTGCCTTAGGGTAATATACCGCCTTAAATACCAAATCATGTGGAAATTCAGGTATAACGTGGACAAAAGGCCGATGACCCTTTTGCATACCTATGCAAGTACTCTTTTAAAATCCGAAATAAGAAAATCATTTTCTTTGCCATTTTAAGGGAAACAAACACTCGGTCCATGCTGAGGAATATCATTGTAAGATATAACGTTGTGATGGTATTCAACTAGAAAGTGTAATCTGCAATAAAATTACATTATTTTACTACCTCAAATAAGAATTTAGCTGTAAGCTTAGTTTTATCACTGTGGTCATCTCAGAAAACGCATAACATATATAACTAAAAGTATATTTTATAGCTGTTTAAAGTGTGAAAATATGCACAATGTATATTTTAATCATAAATCTCGGATTTTCTACATTCACATGACTTTCTTTGCCCACTCTTCTGCAAAATATTCATAAAGAAGTTTATTCTCCTATCTAACTTGTTAAAGAGAGATGAACTTTAATTACACATTTAGTTGTATGCATAAGAAGGATTCAGAAAGCTAAACCAATAGTCAAATTATAAAGCGTGTCGCTATGTGATGGCTTTGAAATTCCATTCTCTTTGCATGACCACGAGGGAAAAAAGCCGAATAGCGACTTACCACTTAAAAAAGTTTAAGTATTTGAACATTCAGACAAATAACACACAATATATTGTATATGGTTAACGCCATAACAATATTTATTTGGCATAAAGTGTGTGCTTTAATGAGATCTACTTCTTTTTAAAGAAATTTTTTGATCTTTTAACCTTTACCAAATTATTCAAACCATTCAAATGAAGTTTTCACAGGTTAATTACAGGAAATTCAAAATATACATTTTATTTGTCATGCAAATGTTTTAAACATATGCACGTTAATCAAAATGGTATTAGTCATTTTTGAGAACATAAAAGTAATGGATAATTTCCCATGTAAAGGGTAGTTCGTGATACGGAATCTTCTTAAAAAATCATGTCGCATCCTTGGAAGATGCTGGAGTTAAATTCCAAGTTTTGTATTTAACCGACCTTTGGTTTTGAGTTATGCTGTTCACACGCACGCACAATCTTTTTCTAAAAACGTGGTTTTTAGATTCAAGAGTCTCAAAACATGTGTTTCCAGTGAAATCTCGGTATCGAAATTTTGGGTGGAATACAATACTTCCTCTACTTACTATAAGTAGGAGGGAAAGTAAAATTGCAGAAATAATGCATAACCTGATGGTTCTATTTTATTTTAATATAATATAGTTTTTCTTCTCCCTTTGTCTCTCTCTCCCTCTCTTCGTTTATTATGTGTTTAAAAGGCAATAATACTTGCTATCTTTTGTAAGAAATGCATTGCAATTATAACTTAAATGTTGAAAAATTTAAAGCAAAAAAAAAAATGTGTTGTTTAACAAGACAAGGTGTAAGATAGAGCATATGGCATAGTTTT
The DNA here is from genome assembly GCA_030765065.1 of Deroplatys truncata. Classification (NCBI taxonomy): domain Eukaryota; kingdom Metazoa; phylum Arthropoda; class Insecta; order Mantodea; family Mantidae; genus Deroplatys; species Deroplatys truncata. The sequence continues at coordinate 208,241,596 of CM060978.1, read as the reverse complement.
GTTTCTTCCTCCGTATTATTTTTCTATTTTATATGTTACGGAATGAGAGTTTTGTTTCAAATAAATTTTCTTGAGGTGACCATATCATGTCAGAAAGCGTGGCAGGATTTGAATTACATTGTAAACCCTGAGCTTCCACATGGGAATAGCGATGCCAGCTACCTTCCACATGACGTCACTAGCAGACAGCTCGACAAGCAGTGAATGCGCGGGAAGCGGGAAGAGGCCCCCCTGAACTAACCCAAGTTATTAAAATATGCTATAACACACATTAGGAGCGTTCAGAAACGTGTGCACTATGAGCATATACTACATACCTACACAAAGACACACATTATACAAATAGATAGAAAAGTATATTTTGAATCTTTCATTCCCAACCTCTGTACTTTCCCTAACATGCATTAGTCCCAAATAAATAGTTTTCTTTTAGTAAATAAGCCGTTTACTTAATCTTAAGTGTACAACATTTCCCAGGAAACAAACTTTGTATGGCTGCTTTGACCTTACACATTGTTAACCGCCAGCGCAATAATATCTCCTGTCTTGCTCTGTGTTGCTTATTATTACAGCTCAAATCATCATGTTATTATCTAGACAATAATGCACATGCGCATTGTAACTACACTCCACTATGCTGCTGTTGCTAAAACCAATAATAGGGATGGGAATGGAGTATTTATGTTTATTAAGGGAGCATTTTTTTCTTGGTAGCACATTTTAATGTTTAAAAACATATGATGAACTAAACGCTTCTCTGATTTCATGGACCATACCATACTCATTCTTCATAAAATCCACTCTATGCATCACCTTTACCATCTGAAAGCATCATGCTTACTACCAAAATTAACTACAATAAATTAAACAACTACCTTTCTAGCATGCCATTTGAAAAAGGCAATGATGACGTAAATACTTTAGCTCATAGATTTGTCAATTATATAAAAACAGGAGAAGCTAATAGTTCATATAAGAAAATAGTCAAACAAAGTCACAAATTACATAAACCATGGAAAAATAATGAATTTTTGGTATTAATAAAGAGAAGGGACTTACTCTATGCTAAAACTAAAAAAATGAATGCATCTAATAACATACATACTGATTATAAAGAACTGTCAAGACAGGTAGTAAGAAAGAAGCAGCAGCTAAAAAAACAATATTTGTCAAGGATAACTAATGATACCACTAATCAAAAAAAGATGTAGAATATTCTTAACAATATACTTAATAACAATAACAATAATAATAATAATAATAATAAATCAAATAATATATGTCCAATCAAATTACATATACAAGATCGTGACTATAATGTCATACAGAATGTGTGCAATGCACTTAATCATTTCTATGTTAATATTGCTACTACTTTAAGATCTAATTTAGTTACAGCAACAATCAACACTCACAGGCCTCTTTATAATAAGTGTTTTTTCCTACATCCTACTGATACACTAGAAGTCAGTGATATAATTTATAAACTTAAAAACCAATGTTCTACCACTAACTATAATATAGATAATACTACAGTCAAGAAATGTAATAAACGACTACTACCTCATATTGTTGACATTGTTAATCTATCCTTCGTTGAGGGTGTTATGCCTGATAACTGCAAAAGTTGTCCCTATTTACAAGGATGGCAACAAAACTGACCCAAACAATTACAGGCCGATTAGTGTTCTACCCACTTTATCAAAGTTAATTGAAAAAGCAATGAAAAAACGATTGTTGTCTTTTATCAATAATCCTGATAATAGATTATTAAATAAGGATCAATTAGGTTTTTTACAGAATTTTAGTACTTTAAATGCTGCTGTAGACTGTATAGTGCCAATTCAAAAGGCACTTGATAATAGATAATATTGCGGCTGGTCTCTTTATTGATCTAAAAAGGCATTTATATGGTAGACCATGACCTCTTATTATATAAAATGGAAAGAATAGGTATAAGGGGTATCACACACTTATGGTTTCAAAGTTACCTGAAAAATCGCAACCAATATGTAGTAAGAAATAAAATCAATACTGACATACAGAAAATAAGATGTGGTGTCCTTCAAGGATCGGTGCTAGGGCCCATTCTCTTTCTAATATTTATTAACGACATTATCAACATTAGCTTGAAAGTAAAACTTACACTATTCGCTGATGATATGTCACTTTTTTATATTGGAAAAAATGAAACATCACTTATTAATGATATGCGAACAGATCTAAATTTACTAAACCAATGGATATCCGCTAACAAACTAATTCTTAATACTAATAAAACTAGATACTGTTATTTAATAATACCTCATATTCAATTTGCCAGCATCCACACCTGGTGCTTCAGAATGAGATTATACAGAATATTCAATGTTTTACATTTCTTGGTCTTACATTGGACTCTAACCTCAACTGGAATTATTACATTGATAAAATTAAAGCCAAGATTACCTCGATAATTGGCGAGATTGTACGATTGAGAAATGTTGGATTACCTAGGGCTATTTTTAAAAAAATGTCTACTACGCACTTATCCATTCCCACTTTACTTATATGGACGTTATCTGGCAATCAAGCACAAAAGCTCAGCTACATCAACTCGAAGTTCTACAAAACCGAGTAAAAATAATTTATAATCTGAATTTTTATACTCCTACTAAGCTAATACACAGGAATTATTCCATTGTCAATAAGTCTCAAACTATTCATTATCTCATTTGCTTTTAAGGTCCTCATTGGGCATTTCCATACTAATATACAAATGATGAAGCCAATTAACATACACCACCATTATACTAGATGCGTGAATAATATTGTGATGACACATGTTGATACAACTAAATATGGATTAATGGGTATAATCCACTTAATGACCATTGCCTAATGAACTCCCAATGAAAATTACAAAATTCACGCTTTTTAAGAATAAGACAAGAAAGTACCTACTTACAGAATATTATAAATAAAATGCCTTTGTAAACATTCTAGATTCTAGTCTGCAACATGTTTGTTATTATCCTGTTAAATAATAATTTTGGAATGTTTTCATGTAATTGTCTTTATGTCTAGTCTGTTAAATAATACTTTTTTGAATATTTTCATTGAATTGTCTTTAGCTCTAGTCTTTAGTTCTTGTTATGTATATTGCTTATGTATTACTTATATCTTCCTTACTTAAATATTGTATACTTCCTTATCACTGCCATATAATTATATAGTGATTGTCCCTGATATGAGCCCAAGGGCTCCTTGGGACCTGTATTCAAATAAATAAATAAAATAACTCATTAATGTTCGATTTTTCCACATACAATTAACGTTAATTACTCGCTTATATTAAAATTCAAGGATGTATAGTTCACGGATGAAGAAAACGTTCATCAAACGTTTTTCTTTGCTCTGGGCTTGTGCTTCTCCCTCGCGAAACTTTTCCCCTTCCTTTCTTTTCTTTAACAGCAAGTCAACTGCAGGCTGTTAGTAAACTCGTTGCTCGAAATCGAGCAAATCTAAATATTGAATATTGAATTTCATTTTCCTGAGGTATTTTACAATCAACTGTAACTAGTTAATTGCAATTAAAAGCAGTATATGCTATGGTTACGTTTGCAACTTGTTTTTGAACTAGTTACATGGCAAAAGCAGAATTGCTGAATATTATCCAAGTAATTTCGAGACTTAATTTGGGTAGTCCTCCGACTTTCTGTTCTCGATACTACGTTGCAAATAGGGAGATGTTCGTAAATTGGGAATAACTTTACCCTTATCACAACACAATGTAAAAGCTGTGTTGTCGCCAAGTATCTTTTCGGCGTTGAAGTGTATAACAAATCACCACAATGTTGATTGACATTTGCAACACTATAGAACAAGGTTTGAAGGGACGCCAAACGTATATTTATAGATACCTAATATTGCAGAGTTGTAGCCACCGAAGACATGTCGTTGTCAGGGCCTGCTTGATTTCATAGTTACCGATTGTTCCCACTGGACATCGACTATGATCAGGGCTTCGTTCTCGTATTCCAGTGAAACTCCGATGTGTATTGGTAGTGTTCAAATTGTCTTTGTTTCAATAAAACAAATGTGATTATGTGATTGTGCATGCATAATACCGAAGGCCATTATAAAGTAGACAACTTACTAACTATATACAGAATGAACCATTTAAGTTGAGGCTGTACAATATCTGCAAAACAAAGCGTTGTAGAAAAAAATGTTTTTAATAAAAGTTGTTTGATATTATGGGGGAAAGTAAATGCCATTAGTCGTGGTTTGTTTGGAGGACATTATGATGGTTATTTTAGGGTCAACGCAATTTTTTAAAATGAGAACCTACATTTTGTATGTTGTTCCTTCATTAGAAAACGGTTTATAAAAAGCTGTTTATTTTGTGACGAATAGACTTCGGATATTTAGGTTTATACTTATTGTTTTCCTTTACAGCCTATTGAGCCTAATTACACATATAATTGACCTACAAATGTATTAACCAACTTTTATAGTGTCTATAGGCACCTATTTCAATATGCCTATTTCTGCCTTTTGGTGCCTATAAATGTCATTTTTTAAAATTCCAATCAATTTATTCACTACAATGTTGTATTCAATAAATAATTATTTAATAAACAACAAACCTTTCATTGACTGGATAATTATTTGATTTCTGTTTAATAAAATGCAGCGTGGTGTCCTTTTTAAAAGGCTAAGCGCAACAATTAGAGAAATCTTAAGATGCCGCATGCGAAATCAGAACTTCGGCAATGGAATGCATGTCTAGTTCTCAGAAACATTTGAAAATAAGGCAAAGTGTCGGTTCGTGTTCATAATATAACTATATTAAAGTCTTTGGTTGCTGTGATAATTTTTCTGCTAGTGCTGCAAAATGCCTAAGAATAAATCTACCAAAAGTGCATTAATAAAAACATGGATTTCGAATTTCCAGTCTTATACAACAGATGGAAAAATAATATTCTGTCAGGTCGCGGGTTCAAACCCGGCGGAGGGCGATGGATTTTTTCGGGCATAAAAATCCTTGGCGGCGCCGGGTTCAATCCCAGGGACCCGCATGTGGGATTTGTGGTGGACAAAGCGGCGTCTGGGCGAGTTTTCTCCGGTTCCCCCCGCCATTCATTCCACCAACTGCTCCATCATCACCTTTCCTTTCATCCATTTCGCCATCATTTCGTTTCATCTACTTCCTTCATCCCATACCAGGCTTCGAACTGATCACCCATCCTGGATATTCTATCTGCTTCATGAGTGTGTCGACTCCTCGACGGGCCTCTGACTCCAGGCACCCGCCTGTAAGTCTTGGGGGGGGGGGTGTAAGTCCTACATAAGATGAGGTTAAGCAGAGAATGAATGAAAAAAATCCTTAGCATGACTTCCTTCGGAAGGAAAGTAAAGTCGGTGGTCCCAATATAGAATGGGACGCTTAGGACCGCAGCAGTTAAGAGCGTCCATAAATAAAGCTGAATTTTAATTTCAGATTGAATTAAATGATATAATATGTCATAGGCGTAAACGATCTGGAGCCTTGATAACTTTACTGCTAAGGCAAAGATTTGCAATAACAGAAACAAATTTTTCCACTGGAATCGAACTTGAATCATCCGAACATTCAATCAGAGAGCCGGTCTGTCTACAGCGAGATAAATTAAGAATGTTTGATGGTAGCGAAATCATTATGTAGGATGCATTTATTCCCATGCATCTACACATTTTTCTATGCACATTACTCGCTTACTTTGCCCTTTCTCCATTGCCCATTTAATCGCAGCGAAATAGCCAAGTTCACCATCTGGTGGAAGTGCTACTTACATGCATTATTTTTATTTTCTCTACCACGTATATATATAGGTAGAGACGTATTACATTTCACCCCAAAATTCGATACCGCAGTTTCACCAGAAATACGTGTTTTGGGGACCCCTGAATAAAAAAAGGGAATTTTTACTTTCTCTACTACGTACAGTAAGTAGGGGAAGTATTATATTCCACCAAAAAATTCGACACAGAGATCTCACTAAAAATACACATTTTGAGACTTCCTGAATCCAGAAAAAAGTATTTTTAGAAAAAAAAAAAAGGTCCGTGATTGTGTCTGTAAATAGCATAACTAAAAACGAAAAGTCGGATAAACACCATATTTGTATTTAATTAAGTTCAATATCTTCCATAGATCAGATGCGACACGAAGATTTTCAAGAAGATCCCCCATCCCAAACTACCCTTTACATAGAAGAGTTTTCGAAATTTTTGATTCTCTAAAAAAATGGTTCTAACGATTATGATTAAAATGCCACACATTAACGATATTTACATGACAAACAAAATGTACATCTTGAATTTTCTGGGAATAGCCTGTGAAGTCCTCTTCATTCGGAAGGAATCTTGTATCTTATATAACTGGTAAACGTTAAGCGATAGGAGTAAACGTACTACACAACAAATCCGATGTGTTACACTCGCACGACATTCTCTACTCTTGTACAAACTATTTTTACAAACGCTTATGTGCTTCATGTAATCGAATTGTAACTTATTGCTAATTTTCTTGTAGATGCAAGGGGAATTGGTAGGCTTTAAGCGATAGTCAAATATTTTAAGAGCCGGTTGCCATGTGGAGTGTTCCATTCTCTTTGCATTGCCAGCACCAGAAAAAAAAATGAATAAGGAATTCCCATTTGAGAAAAAGTATAAGTATTGGAAAATTTAAGGGGATAATAAGCAATATCTCGAAAATGGTTCACTCAAAAAAAAAATCTATACAACATAATTGTGTATTTTAACGCGATCTGCATTTTTTGTGTAGTAAAATTTTGTCTATCTCTTATGGTTTACCAGTTATGCAAAAGTTGTTCACAACGAAGAATACTTTTGCAGACATTCCCAGAAAATTCAAGATATATATTTTATTTGTCATGAAAGTATCTTAAATATATGATATTTTAATCAAAATCGTTAGAGCCATATTTGAGAAAATTAAAATTTTCGAGAAATGTTCCATGTAAAGGGTAATCTGGGGTGGGGGGATTTTCTTAAAAACCTTCGTGTCGCATCTCTGGATGATAGTGAACCTAAATACCAAGTTTGGTGTTTACCCGACTGTTCGTTTCCGAGTTATGCTGTTCACAGACAGACACACACACACACGGACGTTTCCAAAAATGCTTTTTTTGGATTCAGGGGTCTCAAAACATATATTTCCGCTGAAATCGGTCTCGAATTTTTGGGTGAAATACAGTACTTCCCCTACTTACTATACGTAGTAAAGTAAAAATGCGCATATCTTTAAATACACAAATAATTTCAAATCACTTTTTATGTGGCATCAGCCGTTTTCGAGATATCCGTTATTAATGGTTTGATTTGTTCTAGTTTTGTCATTCTTTTTAAGTCCTATCGATTTTCAGTTGTTCCTCGCGAATGCATGAAAGGTATGGAATTTTAAGGCCAGTATGTAGCATCCAGATCTTAAACATTTGATATCAATGTTCTGTTTGTGTCCTAACAAAATCTGTAATACAACTATTTCTGCAAAGGTTTATCTCGGTTAAAATGAAGTATATAGAAAAATGAACTTTTGTAAGGATAATTTGTATATCCATTAATAAACGATAGAATAGAGAAAGTAATATGAATGTCACACACCAGATTTTTAAAATTTAATTGTAAATCAAAATCCATGGCAAACTATATTAATCAAAGTATTCAAGGATGCAAGTCATAAGGATCAAAAATTAAGTTCCTGCATTTTATAAATTATAATTTTAAATGATTACGTGAGTAAATGGCAGTAAATAATATACGGATAAAGGGTTTTAATAAATGTATGTGTACTTTTAGTTTACTTTAGCAAAGCATAAATAAAATACAATGCAAACATTAATTTAACAAATAGAAACGAGAAAAGAAAGGCAATGAAGCACGAAATATCACTAATATATTTGTTTCAGAGTGTAAATGTTTAAGATTATACCTAAATGAATGATTATTCCTCCACTAACGAAAAACATCACTTCGTTGTGAAAACATCACTTTATAATTCGACACACCACCTGGAAGAAAGAACGCTTTTATAAACTAGTCATGTCTCAACGTATCACTTATGTTTCTTTCCTTGAAATAGTACCAGAAGTATTTTGTGCACCCCTACATTGCTTTCGACAATACGATTGATACGGTGTGCGTTCCAGCGGGTTCTAGAATCTCCCCCGCGCTTCCCGAGTTTCCATTGGTGCACTCCTCCCCTCTTCTCGACTGTTCGATAGTCATTCCCGGCGAGTATATAAATGCGTCCGCTAGAGGCGCGTTAGAATGTTCAAGTGAGCTTACTACACTCGTGTGTGAACGAGTCTGAGCATTTACGGCGCGCAGTTGTATTCGGTTTGAACAAGTTATCTCAGCGTAACAAGAACGTAAGTGTTCATTTATTGTGAAGTCCGGCCTAGTATTTGTGGATTTCGTTTGAGAGTAATTGTGTTTGTGGAAGGGGTTTATGTAGCAGTACTTTTTTATATTTTGTGGAAGGGGTTTATGTAGCAGTAATTTGTTATATTTGTATTTGCAGAATGGCTTTGGTACCAATGCTGCTGAGTGATCTCTTTGAAGATTCCTACAGACCGCTGTTCGATCAGCACTTCGGTTTGGGATTGCTAGCAGATGAACTAACTAACCCTGTCGTTGGACCTATACGCACTGGTTATTACCGCCCATGGAGACACCTTGCCACTAGGAACAGTGGAGTTTCCAATGTTGTGAATACCAAGGATAACTTTAAGGTAAGTTAACTTTAACTTTACTTAGCACGTAGGGCGAGGGGGAGTGAGAGTATTTGGAACATGTTAGAACAAAATTCTTCAAGATAAATCTTTGAATCATTTTGAGATCTTTTTACTTATAAATTACTTATTAACAGCTTCTTGATCAGTTTAATTCAGTCGGTATCTGATAACCAGAGACCAGAATTTAGGCAGAATGCCTTTTTAAATGTGTCAAATTTATCTTCAATTTGAAAGTGAATCTGTACGAATTAGACCTTTTGTGATTGAAATGCCACAGTTTTATGTTGACTTTTTCTGCCATTTTAAATATAAAAGCCTATTTTACGAAATAAATGTTTTTTGTTGCCATTATTTAATTAATAAACATTTTTTTTCAAGTACATTTTATTTCAATAACCGTTAGTCCGTGACAATGAAAGTTCGCCAAATGTATTATTGTCTTTAAGTTGCAGGCAACATAGGCGTCCTTCATTCAGTTCATTATTTTCTTTGCAACAATGAGTGCTGCTGCGCAAATAAATGTATAGATAACAGAAAGCGTTTGAATTACCACTTGTATTTATTTTAAAAGGCAATAATGAGTGCGGATCTAACTTTGTTTTTCTTTCAGTTTTCATTGCGACGTTGTTGTAGCTAACAGTAAGATGCCGAAATTCAGTGTTACAAAGTTACGTTAACACTTTTGGATCAGACAGTAAAGTACTCACATGCAAAATATGCGAGCAGTCAGTGAACTACGAAAAGAAGTACTTTATATCACAGCATATCGGCACAATCAAATACTGGGAAGATTTCTTTGAATTGCAACATTTGAGTCGAAAATCCCAGTTTGCATCCGACTTATGTAAAGCTTTCCTCAGCGCCGGAATCCCTTTGTGGAAATTACAGAATCCTACATTATCACAGTTTTTGGAGAAGTATACTAACCAAACTGTACCTAGCGAGTCAAGTTTGCGAAAATGTTACTTAACCGAATGTTACAATAACACAATGAAAATCATTAAAGATAAAATTAAAAATAAAAAGATCTGGATTTCTATCGACGAGTCAAGTGATACCATGGGTGGTTTCATTGCCAATGTTGTTATTGGACCATTAGATCCCACAGAAGATGAATCAATGAAACCATTCCTGCTTACAACAGAGTGTCTTGAGAAAGTTAACAATGTAACTGTCGCACAGTTATTCACTAGTTCATTAAAGTTGCTGTGGCCTGAAGAGATTCAATACGACAACGTCTTACTTTTCATCAGTGATGCTGCACCATATATGAAAAATGCTGGAATACTGTTAAAAGTGCTATTTCCAAACATGCTTCACGTGACCTGCGTAGCACATGGCTTTCACAGGATGTCAGAAGGGATATAATGCTTGTTTCCGGATGTTGACAAATTGATTTCCAGTATTAAGATCTTTGTGAAAGCTCCATCAAGAATCCTGACATTTAAATCCATTGCACCAGATGTACCTCTGACCCTCCAACCTATCATGAGATAGGGGACATGGATCTCAGCAGCACTTTAATATGCTTCAAATTTCCAGAGGTGGTTAACGGTCTGAAGGATGAAGCATCTTCAATTGTAGCAGCCAAGAAACATCTCAACCCTTTGGAAGTGAAGAATGACTTGACTTTCATTGAGGCCGAGTTTGGTTCTGCCAGAGTGATCTGCCAGCTTCAAGAAAAACCTTTAATGAAGTCAGTGAAAATTATAGATGATGCAGTGCAAAGACTGGACAGTGTACCAGGGAAATGGGGTTCATTAGTTAGCGAAAAGTGTAAAAAAGTCTTATCGAAAAATTGTGATCTGGATAAACATAGAAATATTTAAAAAATTCTACAAGGTGACACTTCTGTTGCAGTTGAAATAGATCCTACAATGATGCTATGTTTTAGATTTGCTCCAATAGCCTCAGTCGATGTTGAGAGATCATATTCTCATATGAAAAATGCGTTATCTGACAGGAGACTTAACATGACCCCAGAGAACTTAAAAAAACATTTGGTTGTCATGTGCAACGAATAAGGTATTGCAATACTCAGGCCTTTTTAAAAATATATTTCATTTTTGTGTCAATTACAATAGAATTTTGTTTAAAACTTTGAAGTTTTTAAAATATGATGATCAAGTTGTTGAATGGTGTAATCTATTAAATAAATGGGTTTTTCTAATCTACTTTATATTGAAACGTTTTCGTTACACATTTTGTACTGGGTACAAGGAACCTGAATTAATACTCAAATCTTTTAAAAAAGTGGATTGCTATATGTTTGCTTTGATATACCAGAATCTTGCACATCACAAGAAATAAAATTATGGTAGCTAAGGTAAACTCAGAATAACAAAGTACCTTGGTTGGTGAACCAAAAGAAACTATGATTAAGCTATGGGTTTTAACAAGTCTATATCTTTAATGTTTTGTCTGTCTCTTCTGGTTTACTATTTGTATCAAATGGAAGACCTCAAACTGTTTGCAAGAGATTGAAGATGCACAGTTTATTAGTCATTAAAATATCTTGAGCTATTTTTAATCAAGATCACTAAAGCTACTTTTAATGAAACAGTTGCAAAGCCTTTTCCATGTAAAGGCTAGTTGTATTGGGTTGAATTAAAAATTGTTGAAATGCTCAGCATCTTCTGAAGAATCTGATACAATCTAATCCAAGTATTAGTTTGACAACTTAGCTGAATACTATATATATGTGTGTGTGTGTGTTTTAGGTACATTTGGATGTTCAGCAGTTTAAACCAGAAGAAATCAATGTGAAGGTGGTTGACAATTTCCTGCAAGTAGAGGGAAAACATGAGGAGCGCAAGGATGAACATGGTTATATTTCCAGAGGATTCACTCGCCGCTATGCACTGCCCAAAGATGTTGAACCAGAAACAGTTACCTCTACGCTGTCCTCTGATGGTGTTCTAACCATCACTGCACCAAAGAAAGTAAGTCAATTTTCTTGCTATAATAAAATTATTAAATTTCTGCCATTCTCATTGTGAAACTATTACATAAATGTATTGTAAATTGTTGCTAATTCTCTTGTTGACCAAAACCTAAATGACCAATAATATTTATTTAGTGCCAAGATGATAGTGCATTATTTCATGAGCCATTTCCCTAGATTTTATATACTAGTCTGCCCTCATTACATTAATTGTTTATACAACATTACAAAATTATCTTGCTAAATTTTTGTTCCAAATACTGAAGATTCTAGTTATATGCATAAATAATGTGTTATAAGAATATCCCTGACTTATATTTTCAACTGACCACCATCATTTATTTTTAACTTTGTACAAAACTTACGTAGCAATTGTATTTGCTGCTTGTTATCAAATGTTTTCTTTACTGCTACCACATTTATAATTCTGTTCCATTTTTCTTCCAAAATACTCTCTCTTCTCCAATTCTATTTCTTGGCATTCAAATATAATATGATTTACAAAATGGCTAATAGTAAACTCAAGAATATTGCATTTAACCGTAAACTTAGATGGGCAGGATGAAAAGTTTAACATGAACTTTGGGCTTGCCAATTTCATATTTCCTTCAGATTCCATCTGACTTTTACAAGAATAGCACTGTTTAGAAGAGGAGGGAGAGAAAAAGATATAAAAATTCAGCTGATGCTTAACATTTGCCTTTCATTCTTTTTAGGCATTACCAGCCCCAAAGAATGAACGCAGTGTTCCTATTACGCAGACCAATACACCGGCAATAAAAGAGGCTGATAAGAGCAAGGGTGGGCAAGAGAAGATGGAGCAGTGAAAGGTGTGGGAACATGATGTGCTTCAGAATTTAATTTGAAGCAAGCTAAACCTGCTGGTATAATGGCAATTAGTATGGGAAAAAAATGTGTATCTATTTACAGTATTCTATATGGTTTAATTGGTAAATTAAAATGCAAAATGTGTTCAAAGGTTCAGTGTTATAGGACTGATGCAAGACTGATTTTCTTTTTCTTTTTATACATATACTCCTCTGCAGATATGTTAATGAGTTGTACTTCTTTTTCTCTTATAAAATAAACTAGTTAGATGTGAATTGTGGTTTAATTTCATACCATTACAACTGACTTCCTCATTAAACCTAACATAGGGTATTTCTCAAGTTCAGGATGAGAATTATGTATACGTGTAAGCAGATGCAAATATCAGGAATCTTCAAATAAATGAACAGAGAATCATTCACTAGTTGAAAATTATTTACACATCACATAATTACTGTTCATAGCTACTGCTCTGGACTTTATACCTGCATATAATAGGAAAATTTTGCAGTTTTGAACTTGAAGAATATCGTGTTGCATGATATGTATATTTCCGTACCTTTATAACAAATACCAACTATACTCCAAAGTATTAACAAAATTCTATAAGTATCTCTAGCATTAAGTTTTTTTTAATAAGGAAAAATGAAAGATTTGGATTAGACTATGAGTTGATCTACACTTGCCTTTCTTCTCCTACAAAGACCTCAAACTGTGATGTGTTTATATAAAACCTGGGGGACATTGCAATGATATGGTCTGTCAATTTACCTGAGAATCTTTTATATCCATTTGCATCATTGGAGACAATGCAGATACAATTCTTACGATACGGACATATGCTGACATGTCTTTGATGGCTGCTGCATATAAGCTTGTGGGGGTTAGACACCCCTGAAAATGTCTAAATGTATACCAACTTGTACCTACTTCTTATGCTTTTGAACCATAACTTGCTGTTTTCCACAGTAACCAGAAAATGACAAAACCCAGATTTCACTCTTCTACATGAAAAATTGGTTTAATTTTCTAACTCTTTCAGAGTTGATTCTTTTTAGTTTAAAATTTATTTTTGAAACAGAATGGAATATTGTAAATATTTAAAAGCTTTTGCTACATTATATTGGGTTGTAGCTCAACTGGTAGTAGTGAGCATTACTGGGCAGGATTTTGATGTAGGAAGTTAGCTGGATTTGAATTCTGGCTGCAGTGATATCAAGCTTGAGGTGAAGGTAGAGGAAGAGGAGGACCATGCTTGGTATGAATGGATGTTGATGAGATTTTGATTGCACTGTGATGTTATACATGTTTTACACTAGAAATGAATAAAATGGCCTCATGAATTAACATTTAAATCTATTTTAAGCTATCCGATACTGATAAACTTAAGCACACTACCAAAATTTAGGTCAAAATGGAGGATTGTTAACAGTTAAAGCTGTTTTGTAGCTATATTTAATTTTGCTGCAAGTTGATTTAAAGTTAATTTTCATTATAATGGACATTGTGTCTGTAAGCATTAATTCTCATTCTACTGAAATTTTGTCAACGAAAACCATGTCTGAATCAACACACTTGTCACTTATATGCCTTTGTTTAACAACTTGTTTCATAACAGCTCTCTAATAAATGGGATATTACAATTTTTGGAATCCTACCTCATTAAAATTTTACCAATTTGGGGGAAGTAAATAAAATATCTTGTAACCTCTTCTGCAAGTGGAACCAATTCAGTGGCATGCTATGATATGCTGGTATTTTTTACTGGTTTTTATAAATTATTATTGTTGCTGCTCACAAAAATTCACATGGTAATTTAAATATCAAATATACTCCATAATTTCTCATTTAAAAATGACAGGACCTGCAAAAAAGTTTATTCAGTTTTGCAGAGTCACAAAGATAATGCTTGTCCCAACTACCATATACCTTCATTATGAGATGTTAAACCAGGACTATTTGAAAGTATTCCCAAAATAGTGTTCCATGGCTGATCCATGAAGTGAGCAGTATTGTTAACACATGAGACTATTCAAGCTTAAGAGACACAACTGATTGCCTGTCTGTGTCATATTTAAACATTTAATAATGAGACTAATGACTAAACTATGCTGAAAATGTGGATGGGTGACACTGAGGAATGCCCTGATGTGTTGTATTCACATTACTTTCTCTACTCACTCTTCTAACACCTATTCTTACAAAAGCTCATTCTTCTACCTACTTCTTGTAAATCCAGATAAACTTTCATTACACATCTGCACATTTCGTTGTAGGTACAAGGGGAATACAACAAGCTTCAGCAAAACTCAAATTGTTTAAAAGCTGGTCTCTACGGGATGGCTCTGAAGTTCTGTTCTCTTTGCATGACCATGAGGGAGAGAGAGAGAAAAAATGAATAGCGATTTATGAGTTGAGTAAGATAAAATTGTATTTGAAATAAACTGGGTCCTTTAAGCAGATTTGCATTTTCTGTGTAGTAAGATTTTGCCTATCTCTTACGTTTTACCACTTATTCAAAAAGGCCCAGCAAGTTCAAGATGTATATTTTGTCTGCAAGTAACAAACATGTGGTATTGGAATAAAAATTGTTAAGACATTTTTGAGAAAATAAAAATTACAAGAACTTTTTCATGTAAAAGGTAGTTTGGGTGAGGTGATTTTTTTTTTTTTTTTTTTTAAATTTTCATGTCACATCCTTTGAACATGCTAAACTTAAATACTTAAATTTGGTGATTAAGCAATTTTTTGTTTTTGAGTTATGTTATTCACACGCAGACCTTTTTTCTTGGATTCAGAGAGCTTCAAAACGTGTATTTCCGATGAAATATTGTATCAATTTTTTGAATGGAATAAAATATTTCTACTTACTGTAAAGTATATATATATATATATATAAAAAAAAGTGGCATGAAGCACTTAAGGAAGAAAGTGAAAATAACAAAACAATTTTGGTTAATTGACAAGTTTTATTATGGTAAAATATAAGAAAGTGGAATCAGTTCTCCAGTATAAAATACATTCATTAACAATTTGCAATAGGTTTTTTACTTTCTCTACTATGTATAGTAAGTAGGGGAAGTATTGTATTCCACCCAAAAATTCGATACTGAGATTTCACCGGAAATGTATGTTTTGAGACCCGCAGAATAAAAAAGAATTATTTTTTTTGGAAACATGTCCGTGTATGTGCTTTTTTTGGATTCAGGGAGTCTCAAAACATGTATTTCCGGTGAAATCTCGGTATCGAATTTTTGGGTGGAATACAATACTTCCCCTACTTACTATACATAGTAGAGAAAGTAAAAAAGCATTTTTGGAAACATGTCCGTGTGTGTGTCTGTGAACAGCTTAACGCAGAAACGAACAGTTGGATAAACACCAAACTTGGTATTTAGGTTCAGTATCTTCCAGAGATGCAACACGAAGGTTTTCAAGAAAATCCTCCCACCCCAGACTACCCTTTACATGGAAATGTTTTGGAAATTTTAATTTTCTCAAAAATGGCTCTAGCGATTTTGATTAAAATATCATATGTTTAAGATATTTTCATGACAAATGAAATGTTTATCTCGAATTTTCTGGGAATGTCTCCAAAAGTATTCTTCATTGTGAACGACTTTTGCATAACTGGTAAACCATAAGAGATAGACAAAATTTTACTACACAAAAAATGTAGATAGCGTTAAAATACACAATTTATGTCATATACATTTTTTTGTTGTTGAGTGAACCATTTTCGAGATATCGCTTGTTATTCCATTAAATTTTCCAATACTTTTTCTCAAATGGGAATTTGTTATTCATTTAAATTTATGTCCTGGACATACAAAGAAAATGGAATGTGCAACATAGCAACCAGCTCATAAAATATTTGACTATAGCTTAAAACCTACCAATTCCCCTTGCATCTACAAGAAAATTAGCAATAAGATTAACATCTCGATATCTTGATTAACATGAAGTATATGGAGAATAAGCGTTTGTAAAAATAGTTTGTACAAGAGTAGAGAAAGTCATGTGAGTGTAACACATCAGATTTATTTTTTTTTGTATTCTGATTCCCCTCAACAAACTAAGCAACTTAACCATGCAATTGAAACATCCACATGAAAGTACTTATATTGTTATTATTGACAGGAAGGTATAAGTAATTAAATAAAGAAATATTGCAATAATTAATTTCTGTATGTTAAATTAATGTATAATCTAATAAGGCTAAGTTGCAAGCTTTGTCTGGAGAAAAAGGTCATTAGTAACAGCCGAGTATCAAATGCATTATCATAAAAGTTCCTGGAATGCAGTTAGGTTTGAGTTCAGTACATTTGCATAGTCACATAGGCAGGAATTCTGTAAATTAGAAAGAGAGTGAGATTCTGAGATTCAAAGAGGTACCGCATAGCAACAGCTCCAAATATGTATGTGTAGGGTTTTAAGATTGTGGACCGCATAAATAAGAATGTTGGTAGGGGTAGTGATTGGTAAACAGAGCTTAAATTAAGAAAAGAGCATGCATTCTAAATCTTACTTACTTAATCATGTGACTTACTTGTTGATGGCTCTTGTGATTATTGTGTGGTATTTAGTTTGATTTTAAGTTGTGTAGCACCTAGTGACACGCTTGAGTTAGAAAGATTTAGCAGCTGTTGCAAGGGATCTTTCTGAGTAACATTTCTGCAACTTACGACAATGATGCATTGATAATTACACTAGTCTGCATGATATCGGATGACTGAAAACTAATAAGTGATTCTGACTCACTTTTTTATGCTGATTTCAGAACTGCTTTTAGTTTTTTTTCTATCACGTGCAGTTTTTTCACAATTTCACTTCAAAAATATAGAGATATAAAGATATTGCTTCCGCCACTACACATAAAATTGGGCTTGATGAAGCAATTTATAAGGGCTCTACCACAGGATGCACACTGCTTCAAGTACCTTTCCAAGAAATTTCCCTTTATTACACAAGACAAATTAAAAGGCTTGAATTTTTGTTGGTCCTCAAATAAAGAAATTGCTGAAGGATGAAGATTTTGAGAAGACAATGAATGAGAGAGAAATAGAAGCATGGATCGCCTTCCGATCAGTTACTGTAAACTTCTTAGGCAATAACAAAGATCCTAATTACAGGGCCATTGTCGAAACAACGTTGGAAAATTTCAAGAAGATGGGTTGTGGCATAAGTGTAAAGGTGCATTTTCTACATTCACATATCGACTACTTTCCAGAAAATCTGGGACATTATAGTGAAGAGCAGGGTGAACGTTTTCACCAAGATATTGAGGAAATGGAGAGGACCAGGGTAGATGGAATGAAACTATGATGGCTGACTACTGTTGGATGTTGAGGAGGGACAGTCATCTTCAAGGATCTGCAAGGAAGTCAAAGAAGAGAAAGTTTGAAAACAATTAAATGAAACACTTTGGCTTCTTGTTTTGTTAAAATGTAGTCATGAAATAAATTAGGGGAGTTCTTGAGAGTATTCTTAAAATGTTTCTTGAATAAAGACTTACCTTGTGTGAAATTGTATTTGAATACTTTTCTATGCTCATTAGTAAAATTGTCAAAACATTACTTATTTTGTGTAAAAACCTGACGTGATAGAAAAAATAACGGAAGTTATTTCTGGAATCAGCATAAAAACTTGATTCAAGAACACCTACTTTTAAGAAATCATCTGACAAAAAGTTTGAAAATGCAGACTAGTGTTATCATTCAAGAAATAATTTAATTGTTTAATTCAACAGCTGGCGACTCTCTTCAACAGAACATTTTAGACAACATTAAAATTTACCAGCTAACTAAACTGGTGTTATCCTTTCACATTACACTCATGCATACCCTGAGACAAAGAACTCAGCTTTATCACTGAAGCATCCAGGGAGTAGACAATGCAGAATAAGCTGGGAGATGACTTCATAGAAATCGTCAACAAAGCAGGCAACATTAAACGTTATCTAATGAATGCAACTTTGAGATAGCAGCATCAAAATTTGAAGCAAAGGGTACGGTTCAAAAATGGTGCACCACTGCAGGACTTCAAACTGAGGAGGCATATTGGAAATCCAATTCAGAGACTCATTGCAAGAAAGGGAAGAAAGACAAACCAGAATGGTGGTAACTCAGGCTACACAGATACATAGCGAGCAGAAAGAGGACAGCATCAGTAAACAACAGTGAGGCATCAGCTAATCAGGTACTGAGTGTAAATTTATTTATTTCAATGTCATTCATGTAGATGTGGTTAAGAAGTGGAAAAATTAGTTGAAAAGAATTCAGCAGATATAATGGAAATTCAGAAAGGAGAAAGTAGTAGTAGACAAGAAATTGTACAAAATAAGATAACACAAACAGAATAAAATGGTCAAAATATGCATAATAGTTCAGAAACAGGAAACAATAAAATTCGGGGAGAAAGAGTAAAATAATCCAGGAAAGGGAGAAAGTGATTTAATGGCAGTGATGGAAATGTTAAAAAGTAAGAGGGAGGAAAGTCAGAAAAGAATACAAGAGCTAAGAAATAAGCTAGAAAAGGGGTAACAGAAGATAGAAAAGGAGCTATGGAATTTCAGAGCGTCTTTCAACAGCAGAATTCCATTATTCCTCAAAAGCAGTGCATTACCGGAAACATGTCAAATATTGACAGTTGTGATACTAGCAGTGGCATTAAGAGTTAAAATAGACGTGAATCTAAAAAACAAATCAGTAATGGCGGTGTTAACAAAGAGAAAGTTAGTGAATTTTCGGGAACTGAAAACTGTGAGAAGTCTCTAGATGGGAATGGGAGTAACAAAAGCATGAAATTATAGTGGGAAAAAATATTGCTTTATCACGTTTTCAGAACTGTCAAAAGACTAAGCCATGGCTATCTGTAATGACAAAAACTTGGTAAAATGCACAATGTGTTCAGAAGTTTGTGAACTTAAGGTGGAAAGTATGGAACGTGTATGTATTGATAGTGTTTTTAATTGGTATTTCTGCAAATAATGCCAAAAAGCTAAATGATACAATCGATAATCATGCTAAAGGCAAATCACAAATGAAATGCATAGAAATCATATGTAGTAAAGAAAAACAAAGCACAGAAAAATTTATGAAAGTGAAAAGTTGTGGGGAAAGCAACATCAAGAAAAAGTAAACACAACTGCTTCATTGTTCAGATCTGCATATATAATAGCTAAACAGAAGTTATCATTCAAATCATACACCGCAGTAGTCAAACTACAAAAATTTAATCATCAGTTGTTAATATGCTTCATTCTGACCATGCATGCTGAAATATTATTGTTTATATGAGAAGAAATGAAAAACAAATCTTGCTCACTTCATTGCAGAATAATCGTGTACAAACTTTAGTATAATGATAAATGAAAGTACAACAATTTCTAATAACACCTGCTTAATAATATATGTACATTTGTCCTTTGAGGGACTTCCGATATTTTCAATATTGTTAAATTAGAAAGTGGAACAGGGGGAAATATTTTCAATTCACTGTTAAAGCTCTTGAAAAGCATAATATTAACTATGATGTACTAAAAACCATCTTGCATGTATTGCAACAGATGGAGAATCAACAATGCTTGCACCTTAGAAAGGCATAGCTGCTCCACTGCGTAATCATTTACATAAGGACCTAATTGTTGTGCACTGTATAAACCACAAAATGGAACTAGCTGTGCATGATGTTATGTATGATCATGACAGATGTGTACCATATTCAGGCTTTTTTAGATTCCTTATATTCTGCGTTTTCTCAAGTCCCAAAAATCAGAGGCTGCTACAGGATACTTTACAAGAACTATCCTCTCAACTATTAAAACTAAGGACATGTTTTTCATGTACATTGGATTGCATTGTCATTTAATGCTGTTTGAGCTCTTCTTGAAAGTCACAGTTCTTTTGCCCATCATTTTGGAAAGCTGAGTCTTGATGGTTCCCAATCAATTCCTGAGGAATCTAAATTTGAGGATGGCTAAAATATCTTTCAAAATGGTTGCTAATAATGGAATTAATTGTACTTTATGAGGCCCCAGAAGTTCTTAAGATATTATTATTCTTTATGCAAAACAGAAGTTCTTCAAAAGCAGAACAAGAAATTGACTTGGTGATAAAAACTCTTGAAACATTGAAAACAAATGACTCGCCACATACTGGATGATACTACAAGAACTGGAGAAAAGCGCACATTCAAAGGAGTTGCAATTAAAGCACATCTTGTAATGAAGTAACAAATTTCAAAAGTTTCAGAAGAGATTGTTTCAATCTTTGGTTAGACAACATAAAAAACCGTCTTGAAGACATGGATTTCTTTTTGGATGTAGCTGTGTTAAATTCAGATACGTGCCTTCAGATATGAATGTGCATTTTATGGTGATGTCAATTCCTTGTTTATGCAAAAAGGTGGATTTTTAAATTAAGTGAAAAAAACAATTAAATTGAGTTTTTATTTATGGATGCTCTTTAACTACTATGGTTCTCAGCATCCCATTCTATATTCAGCGTGAAAAGCCAGAAATTTTGCTCAGAGGCCCTTGTATCACACTTTAGGTTCTTTTACGTGCCATAAATCTATGACACAGAATCACTGGCTTTACTTCCCTTCCAAAGGAAGTCATGCTGAGGATTTTTATGGTGAAAAAAATCCATCATCCTTTGTTGGGCTTGAACCCAAAACCTCAGGAACTAGAGGCTAGCATGGTACCCCTAGGCCACAGAGGACAAAAAATTAAGTGAAAGCATGTACACGTCATTAATTCAAGACTTTTGCATCTATAAAGAAAATCCTCAACACATTCCCACTTCAGTGAAAGACCTCAACACATTCCCACTTCAGTGAAAGAACTTGTAAAGGCTGTCAAAGTTATACCTATATTACGGCCGAATGTGAATATGGTTTTAGTGTTATGAATCATTCCTGATTGATCAAAGAAATCATTTACAAATCCTTATACTTTCAAATTTACCTTTCATTTGAATAAATCGACTTCCACTGCATTGCTTTGATGCAGAAAAATTTACAGCAACATGGATCAAGTCTCAGCATCACAGTGCCCTTGAAAAACCGACTGGCAAACCATCGAACCTTCAGGAGCAGTTTCATTCATCTCATTTATTCAACTAAACTCTTAAGTGAACATGACAAGTATATACCATAGTCTGATTTTGTAAATAAGTATTTCTATAATGTGCTTTTAATATATATCAAAAAAGTAATCACAAATTATATGTAGGTAGAGTAGCCATACTTCGATAATGTCCCTAGATTTGAAGTAGCTTACCTTAGAAGTGAATTCCATCAGCTCAATGGGAGTAGAGGAAGTGTAGCATTGGAGGGGTGCTCTAAGGGGATTGGTGAAGTTCTGTGATGACATCTAAATCATTGTTTGCTTCTCCGGAAACTTCTGCTTTGCTGAGGTCCATCAAACTGGAATAGCATTCACTGTTGTAGTCAGTAACCAATGAGTCATCACTGTCCATGTTGCTACTACTGCTATCACCATTAACACTAAGAATTAGCTTCCATTAACATCCGGTTCTACTAATCCATTTGCTCTTCCACCTTCTCTACATGCTGATTTCTATCCTCTTTCTCCTATTTCTGAGAACCGCTGTTCACACAACCACCACCACACGTCATCTATCTTGAATGTCACATTATGAAGTGCGACACACTCTTTCATATTTGCCCAAGTTTTCTCAATTGTGTTCAGGTCCGGGTTTTTGGTAGCTAGCAAATAACTACCTGTACATCTTCTTTAAAACTCCATCTAGAATGTAATGCATGTGCCTTGGCTTATGCAGCTTTACAAGATTGTACAGCTCTACTTTCAGCTATCATTTTGTAATGGAATTTGGTTTTTGAGGAATCAATCTTGCATATCCTTTTTACTGCTTGAAGACGTGGGACTCACAGATTTTACAGGAAGATTTCGCTTTAATTTCTCTTTCACCCACTGCATGTTATTTCTGTGTTCATTTCCTTATGATAGTCACCATTTTGTGTGTTTGATTTGAAGACTAGCAGAGCATTAGGAATGAAACCCTTTTCTGTTCCCACATGCACAATTATCAGTCTCTGTTCTTTGGAAGTAGGTGTCATATAGCCTTGTGAACTATCATTGCTCCATGCTTTGATTTTTGTGTTTGAACTGTGAATGTACTTTTCATCCAGTGTATATAATAGGGAGACCCTCCTGGCGGTATCTTGTAATAGCCCGTAAAAACAACATATGAGCACTTCTTACATTGCGCCATTCGTTCTTTTTCCATTGAAATCTGAAGTGCTTTAATACCTTTAGAAAACTTCTGTTCATTAAAGCCGATTGTTTCTCTCAGTTTATACATCACAGCATACAAACTCTTTTTTCTTATGATACTACACACATATCAAAATCGTCTAAATCTGTGCATGGTTTCGGCTAGTTTTTGTTCTGTTTTGGAGTACTGAATGTAGAAACTGTGCCAGTCTGCACATCACTCGTCTTCTCCTTTATCTTCTTAATTATAGATTTTCAAACACCTGTTGCAGCTGCAACGTGCTCGTGAATTTTCTTCACGGGGATAATAAAACTGTCTCTATTTGCTTCTTGTTGATAAATGTTAATACATTGGCTACTATTTCCCTAGCTTGACCTTGTAAGGTTCTTTGATAAACTTTGGAATGATTAGATGGCATCTACTATACCCTTACACAATATACACTAAGTTAAACACAACTGCAAAATACCACCTCTAAGGCAAGCATACAGGTTGAGGCATGTGAAGGCTCGCCTGCTGGAACTGCTAATATTGCCAGGGATGTTATGGAAGTAAGGCTACTCTAATTAATATGCATTATAGCACAAAAGAAAATAGTGCATATATTAGATGCTTTAATATGTATATATATTTTTATTTTTCTAAGCTAGCCCACTAAGACCATCCCACCCAGTGGTAAAAGCACAAATCGACAACTGATAAGTGAGATTCTATTTAAACATTTAACTGTTGTACTAGTGTTCTGTATACTTCTATGGAGCTACAACAATATGTGGCTGAAACCATTTCAGAAAATATTTAGTATGGAATAGAAGCACAAAACATGCTTTTTCTTATAAATAATTTGCAGAATAGATATGAAACTAAATTATAGAGGGTAGACTTTTAAAAATCCATTGTATTTTACATATTCTTGACACCATTCATAAGAAATAGTGTTGGAGAATAGCATAACTCTCAAGTCTATAATCATAAGAAGGATTTTTGGATATATGGGAGCAATTATTTATTAAATTTCAGCAGTCATATATTTATTAAAGTATAAACTTTAAGAGAACATAAAACATACTCATCCTGGTCTACATAGGATATTTGTTCTGATAGATAAAAAAATACAAGATCTGTGCTGACTTTTTTTTTATACAAATATTGGTTACATTTACATGTATGGCTATGAACAAATGTAATGCATTTCAATATTGATACAGATTCAATTATGTCATTCCATAGTACTAGAGATAAATCTGCCTGAAGAACAGCAGTAGGTGTGTAATGTAGTACGATCATTAGTTTATGAATGCAGAACAGGAGCTTGAGTCTGCTATCAATAGTTTATCGCCTTCTTCTGCTCTTCCTCGTTCTGTAAAAAAGAAGGAAAATACTAAAACATAGGGTAAAAAGAAATACATGTAGTCACCAATTTTCAACCTCAGGTTTAGCCACCATGTTCATCCTTTTACTTGTCATGCAACTAATGTTAAAGGTATTATAAACGAAATGACTCCAATACCAACAGATTGAAGACTGACAAATGACATGTATAAAAAGTGGCCCACAATGGAATGCAGGTTTACCCTCTGCCAGCAGACCACCCCATATTCCTTGAGCATAATTGCAGTCACTGAATTGGCAGAATACTTTACCTCCCCTAAAATATGGCAGAACTGCCAGAGGGTAACATTATAAGCTAGCTGTTCATGCTTTCATTGCAGAGTACCATTAAGGCAATGCTTTGTTGAATATTGGTGCAAAAATATATAATAAATGTAGAAATAAAAACAATAAAAATTAACAACTTTTTTATTTTTTGCTCTATTAATACACCCAAACCCTGTATTTTCATGCTACAATAGAAGTAGGTAGCATCTTGATGTTGGATTTGCTTAATGCTGTTTAAAGTTGGGCAACAACTTTAACTTTTGTCTCCATGTCCATGATGAAAGCTATCATATAAATGTTGTAGCTGTTGTCTACTTTAAAGACATATGCAAATAATTCTTCACGCCTTCCTCTAGAAGGCCGATTTATACTGTATTGGTTTAAACTTTCTTTTGTTACCAACTGTAGTGAAACTCTCACAGAGATCGGATCCAAATCACCCCTTGATTTCACATTGTTATAACATTATTCATTGGTTTTTGTGCCCCTGAATTGTTTTTCAGTCCAGTCATATAGAAAACTAATACCAGCTAGATGGAATCACAGGTTGGTTACCAGAAGGTGGAAACCTTATGAGGGAAAAAACACTATTGTGATTTAGGAGAATGGGACCTTTTTATGCACATCAGTGTACTGTTGGACGAGAAGAAGGCAAGCGGGGCCTGAGGGGCAAGCAGGGTTCTGTAACTGTTTATCTGCTCACGTACTGTCGATTGTTTACTACAAAATGTGTTTATGTGTGCAAATGAACCAACCATGCTGCCAGATCTGATACTAGTAGAACAGCAACTGGCGTAATAGTTGTTAACGCATTGGCTCTTGGCATGGGTGAGTACTTGACAACACTGTGTAGTAGTTTATAACCTCCTAACATGCTTATCGTATCCACACAGCGAGCGTAAATATGATACGGATGAAGGAAAGTGTTGATGTTACACATTTCTCTCGCTTGCCTTCTTCTCGTGTCTATCAGTACATGCTCAGCTGCATGCATAGTGGCAGAGTCTGGCTTCATACAACCAGACTAACATTAAATATTGGCCAGTTGTTCACAGAACAGTACACATCATTCTTGTAACATAACATATTTAGGGAATCTGCAAAAAATATTGGCCCTATTATCCTTTACATACTTACTGTTGAATTAATTACCATTAGCTCCAAATTACAGTTTTCTGTATCAAAACATTGCAGCCATGGATAACATTATTAAACTTGAATCACTTGCCTCATCATTAACATTCCTCAAAATCCAGTTACAGAAACTTACCTAACTCTCGGAGCAACTCATGGACAACAATGTATAATTTCAATTTTGAGAGTTTGGTAGCCTGCCATACTCAGCTCATGGAAATCTCAATTTCCTATGCAACCGATCATGGAGAGTTTTGGGGAGAGAGTTATAATCATCACCAACTCTGTATAATTTCTCCTCAGTAAGCTTATGCTGCTTTCCCTTTCATTTCTTATTGAGAATTGAACTTGTTTCCTTATAACCTATTTACAATTTTCATGCAGTTGCTCTGTTTGGAGGATGTACACCCAAAAGTTCTTTAAAAATTGCTTTCTAACTTCCATGGAAGATAATAATGTAATCATATACAAGAGATACAAGAAAATCATGTGTAATGTGTATTAATCTCATTATAACACAAATTAAAAACTTGGATAACACATAAACATTAAAATTACTTTCAATCCAAGGTAAGTCAATGTTGCAAGATGCACTGGGGAGTTGCTGTGGCACGCTGACTGGCCAACTTGTGCTTGAGAAGTACTGAACATTTGGATAGGAATACCCCAATGCCATTTACAACATACAATGCTCCCTTTCTATAACTGAGCAGAAATACAAGGACTTATTATTGCTTTGTGATACAGAATAATTCCAATGGACAACCATGTAATGCTCACTGGCACATTCAAGAAAAGATATACATCCATTAAAAAGTGAAACTAAAGGATAAAACAATAATTAAGTGTACTGGATATACATTGAAGTAAACAATGATGTATTGGTCTGCGATATGCTAGTAATTCGTTGAATGCTAATCTCTTCACTTTAAGTAATTAATCTTAGGCATGTGCAATTTTGAAAATGTCTGAAAACTGATGAAAAAGTGTTTATAAACTTCAATTTTCTATATGTGCACTGAAGATCATATGCTTATGTGGCTATTAAAATGGCAAGGAAAGAAAAGTATAACATTTTTAGTACACAAGAGCTAATACGAGGACGGACTGATAAGTCTGTGGCTTTTTAAAGAAAATAACAATTTTTTCCAAAAAATCAATTTTATTTCTCAACATAGTCTCCTTTCAATTCAATACACGTTGTCCAATGTTTCTCCAATTTTTTTTAACCCTTCCAAAAAATATGATTTTTCGAAGTCTGCAAAATATGAGGTTGTTTCTGCCATGATGTGCTCACTGGACGTGAATTTCTTCCTAGCAAGCCAATTTTTCAGATTTGTGAAGAGGAAGGAGTTGCTCAGAACCAAATCTGGAGAATATGGTGGGTGAGGTAGCAGTTCCTAGCCCAATTCCACAAATTTTGCAATGGCAATGGCTGACTTGTGTGCAGGTGCATTATCCTGGTGAAAGAGAACATTTTTCTTCATCAAATGGGGTCGTTTCTTTAACAATTCCTTGTGAAACTGATCCAGCATTGTGGCATAATATGAACCTGTGATTGCTTTACCCTTTTCAGGTAGTGGATGTCTATCACCCCTTGGGAATTCCAAAAGGCAGCTGCCATGATTTTTCTGTCAACAGAATGGTTTTCGCTTTCTTTGGAGCAGGTTTGCCGAAGAAATCCACCGCTTTGATTGTTGTTTGGTTTCAGGTTGATAGTAATGGATCCAAGTTTCATCAACCGTGACATAGAACTGCAAAAACTCATTTGGGTTGCGCTGGAACAAGTTAAAAAGTCCCTGTAAAATGTTCGCACGATTCCACTGGTTCTCAACTGCGAGCAGTCGTAGCGTCCATCTTACTGACAGCTTTCTCAGACCCAAAAATTCGTGCGGAATGTTATACACCCATTCACTCGAGATGTTTACGGTCTTGGCTATCTTACACATTTTCACTCGGTGGTCTTCCAACACAATATCGTGAACTTTGTTCACCATTTCTTCTGTTGTGACCTCAACCGGCCATCCTGTGCGCACAGCATCTTTTGTACTCGAACGGCCACATCAAAATTCTGTGAACTACTTGTGAACCACACTATGTGATGGAGCAGAGTCCCCATAATACTTGTTAGCTTTTCTTACGTTTCCTTCACCATCTTACTACGCAAAAAGTAGTGCATTATCAGAACACGAGATTCACTTTTCTCCATTTTCTACGAAGCAACATACATCTGCTTATTTTAGACGCTCTCAACAATGTTCTAAGAAACAAATGACGACGAATTTCTGTGTTTATACCCAGAATAGATGTAAGACTTGGGTGCAAATAAGAAACCTGTGATTAGAACGGTATCTCTTGCCGAAGTTATGGACTTACCAATCTGCCCTCATATATGTAACAAAACAAAAATTGTTATTTTTAATGTAATATCTCATTTACCTCAATAAAACTACTTTTTACTCATCAGGCAGAAGTTATGCATTTGTATTTTAAAGTTTTAAGGAATACTACACAATTAATAAAAATTTCATCTGAAATAATAATTAGAAAGTGTAATTATATGATACCTTTTAGCATTAGATCTCATAACTTATTTTAAAAATATGATAAAATAAATGAAAATCACTATATCTCAAAGGGACAATCCTGAATTTGTGACTCTTGCTGGAACAATGACAATACATTTAAAAATGTAATTTTGTGTTTGTTTTCTTGGCAGTAGGCTTTGAAGTGCTATTTTCTCTGACAGAAAACCCACATTTTCTCGTGAAACTTTCATCAAAATTCAACAATTTCACAATATGCTCGGCTGGTTTCTGATGAATGGTGATTGGCAATGAAGCCATTTGTTCTCTTGCACACAAGTATTCAGATGAAAGCTGGTAAATTGGCCAAGGGCTGGGCAGCGAAGAAGCTTGAACTAAGAGTATGCCAGGGAAAATCAGAAGACACCCTTCAAAACCACTTAATTCACATAAGACACTTGCACCAACATGGAGGCTTGACTAAGCAAGTGTCTTGAAAGATTTAAACTGTTGGCAGAGTAGTTTGGTACCTTAATTTGCTTGCACAGATATTAAATATTCAGTATTTCTTAGACACTTTGCTGTGTGCAAATGTATGCTACTGATATGAGTTTTTAGAGACAAGATTCTTAATGTTGTCTGTTGTGGTGTATCCAGTGAAGAGATTTGGAGAATCTGAAACCATCCCTTGAAAACTGCACTTGCCAACTTACAATTGGGGAGGAGAAAATAAAAAGTAAAATAGTAAGGGTGTGAAAAAATTAAGAGTGCCTGGTATTAACAATGAAATAAGAATTAAGTAATAGTGTATGAATTTGTATTTTGAGACAGGTGTAATGACTCAGGGTTTGGAGGAGTTCAGTGCAGAAAACTGAAATTTGGAAATAATTAACTAAATCTCTTGCCAAAAATGATTAACATATTCTTTGGTCAAGATACTGGAATATTTGTTTCTGTTAATAATTTCTCAATAATAATCAGTTTTTTATACTTCTGTTATATTTCACTCTCTAACATGCAACAAATTAGGCTGCCTGAGGATAAAACTCACTCACACCAATGGAATGTGTGCAACATGTTGGAGTAAATTTCTTCGGAAGTAACGATTACTAAAGAACTCTGTACTACGGAAGCAATTTACTCCAGAAGTAACATTGGAGATCTCAATTACAATTTACTCTTTTAGTTACGACTAAGGAAGTAAGAGTGTGTTACTCCCGGAGTATTGTTTTGTTTGCACAATTTACTTGATGTGATCATGGATAAAGTTATGTGCAATAGGAAAGGGGGGAACGCAAGTGAAAGATATAAATGTTTGTTGGTAGAGAAAAAGAAAATTCATTTAAACAACATGATTGAAAAAACATGATATAAAAATGCTGGAAGAGAAATGTCTGGAAAGTCGTGACAAACGAATTTAATGTCTCGAGGAACAGGAAACGTACTGAATAGCAGCTTAAAATTCTAGAAACAATGTTTCTAATCTTCATATTTGCATCGCAGATCACTTATGTGTTGATGGAGAAATACCCTCTCCAATTTCGGAAAAGTTCACCATATTCACTGATAGGCATAAAATAGGAACATGTGTGCAGTCAATTGCACCCACAATGTGTAGGAAATCTGCAAAAGTGAAGAGGAATTGCCTTTTATTTTGTGAACACTGATACATATTTATTTATTTAGATACCTTGATCTTAACCTCAAAAAAGCTCTAATAACGCAATGAAAGATAGGACCAGCAGATGCATGGTGAATGTTTATAAGATCATCTGTAACGCCAGGATTACAATGAACTTTACTTAGCGTGAGATGAAGTTAAGAAATGCTGCTAAACTAAAGGTCTTATTAGGAAGCACTTAACATAATAGGAATGACTCCTGGTAGTCGTTTTATTACTTTGTGCTAGTGCTTCATACCAATTAGTTCTAATTACCATGTGACATCAAACTTGACAAGTTTGACATTGCCAAACTCTTAAGCTATGTCACATTAAGTTCGTTGTAATACCGGCTTTACTATCTGAAATGTTTCGGTATGCAACAATCGCAGGATGCATAACAATAATTGTAGTTTAGGTTACAGAGCTGATTCCTGTCTGAGTTTTGTTGTAAATGCTCTCCAAACAGATTCAAAAGGAATGTAAAAGATTCTTTTGTAATACCGAAACGTTCCTCTAACTCTCTCTCTCTGTATAAGTATCATATGGTTCTTGCATACCACTATCACATTCCCGTTGTTTTCTTCTTTGAGATCATCAATGTCTTCTAAGTAATCCATGAACACGTCAAAATATCTTCCTCCAAATATGATATGGTATTCTAGTTGAATTGATAGGTTAGTTACTCCATCCAGGTCCCAAGAGTAAATTCTAAATTTAAGCTCATTTAATCCCTTAGTAACATACTACATGACGGTGCTCTCCGATATTTATTTCTGCGGTAATTTACCTTTGGAGTATTTGAAAGGAGTAAAATGCTTTGGAAGTGCTTTACTCTCGTATGGAAGTCGCTGAGTGTTGATTTGAGTAGTAGTTTACTACGAAAGTAGACCTTACTCTAGGTTGGTGCATGCCGCCCTTCAAGATCTTTAATCACGGTGTATCCAAAAATTAATAGTACATCTTGAAGGGGCACCACCAGCTAATTGGTACTTAGAGGAAACACTCAGAATTCAGTTAGGCTAGGGATAATATATAAAAATTACTAACAATTATTTTTATATGTGCTACTCCATGGTCATCTGATGAGTGAGAATTAATTTTTGAGAGTTGTATGAAATAAAGCTGCAGACACTTTCCAAAAGATAAAAACTAAAATTGTTCCACAATAATTTAAACACACATACATATGAGGGCAGTCCCAGAACTACCCGACCTGACGTATATATAGGGGTTGTTGTTTCAAACAAATGACTATGTAGAACGTACCACCCTTATAAAGCTCAAGTTTGAAGTTTGAGATGCTACATTGTTTAGTAATTGTTTGGCAGCCATTAATAGTGAACTCTCAGTGAATTTGTAAACATGGTTAAAACTGGCCTTCGTTATGTGATACAATGCTTTCATTTGAAAGGTGCGAGTCCAACTAATATTAAACCTGAGCTAGATTCTACTCTGGGGGAGTCTGCTCCTTTGTTTATAACAGTAAAATATTGCGTGACATAGTTTAAGTGAGGCCGTATAAGCTGCCAAGATGAACATCACAGTGGTTGGCCAAATGAGGTGACCGCGCCAAAAATTGTGAAGAAAATCCACAAAATGGTATTGGATGACCGTTGACTGAAAGTGCGCGAGCTAGCAGACATTGCAGGCATTTCAAAAAGTGCTGTACATTGCATACTAACTGAAAATTTAGACATGAGAAAGGTGTGTGCAAGATGGGTGACGCATTTACTCACAATGGAACAAAACTAGCATCCTGAGGATGTTTCAGTCAAGTGTTTGGCTCTGTTTTGCGGCAATAAAACAGAGTTTTTGCATCAATTCATAACCATGAATGAAACATGGTCTATCACTTCACACCTGAGATGAAGGAACAGTTCAAAACAGTGGATTGAAAGGGGAGAATCGGCTCCAAAGAAGGCGAAGACAGTTCCATCTGTAGGCAAGGTCATGGTGTCAGTTTTTTGGGATGTGCGTGGGATAATTTTGATTGATTATCTTCAAAAAGGAAAAAGCAATCAATGGCGAGTATTATGCAAACTTATTGCAGCGTTTGAAATCAAGCAAAAATCATCAAGACATCCATTATCGCCATGGCCAAAATCAATGAGTTAAAGTTTGAATTGCTTCCTCATGCACCCTATTTGCCAGACTTAGCCCCCTCTGATTATCAAAGTTGAAGAAGTGGTTTGGTGGTAAAAGATTTGGCAACAACGAAGAGGTGGAGTTTGCAGTTAATGGCTATTTTGCAGAACTTGACGGTTCTCATTATAAACAGGGTATCAAAGCTATTGAACATTGCTGGGAAAAGTGTATCGAGCTGAAAGGAGACTATGTAGAGAAATAAAGATGTTTTTTCCCAAAATTTTTGTGTTTTCTTTGTTAGGTCGGGCACTTCTGGGACAGCCCTCGTATTGCAAAACTTCTGTTTACACATACTTTACTGTAATGAATCTCAAATACATAGATAAGTTTTCATCCCTCTCTCCTAATGTCACAGTGTCAGAAGGGTGATGCAAATGTAAACAATTATTGAAAATTCTACTGTATTACTGTTGGCTTCTAAATCCATAAGAAACTTGCAACAAACCACTTTACTTAGCTTCTTTGATTAATTTACGGTTTTACCATTAGCAGGTGTTTTGTGGCTCTCGTAATTCAAGGAGTTCACATTGAAGAACTGCCATCATTTGAGAGAAAACTACTGTGATATTGAAACCAGCTGGCAATAGTAATTAATATGATTAATATACAAGAGTATCAGTAAACTAAAGTAAGAAAAATAGAAATGAGTATGAGTTGAGTGGAGCCCATTAAGCCTTAGGCAGCCACAGTGAAATGACAGGGTCCTGTGGTTTTGAAATTTAGGTTTAGGTTAGTGTAAGTGTTTATATATGAACTGCACTCAAATAACAGGTACAATATCAGATTATGGGCAGTAAAGGAGCCGAGAGTGAACTTTTGGCATTTGCATAAATCATAATCTATCCTTGTGATTATACTAATAGGGTTGGGTTGGCAGTTTTTTCTGTGCATGCACAGTTATAACACAACAAAGTACTTTGTTGAAATATTGCAATGATTTTTCTATAAAAGATAGTAACCCAAAAAGGAAGGCAGGTATTTACATCACCTCCAAGGGTTCAAAACAACTCCTAAAGCCACTTTTTTTTATGAATTTTCATTCCTTAGATCTCCATTTTTTAACATTTAAAAGCCACTTTTTTTTATGAATGTTCATTCCTTAGATCTCCATTTTTTAACATTTAAAAGCCACTTTTTTTATGAATTTTCATTCCTTAGATCCCCATTTTTTAACATTTATAGAGAAGATAAGTTGGTAGCTCTTAATTTTTAGTATATTTCAGAGACCATCCTACAACTTAAACTGATCCACTAATGTTGAAAATAAATATAAAATAACCAATAAGAATAAAAAGAAACTTACTTTTTTGGTCCTTTTACAAAACACCAGTCCACACCAATAGCTTGTCCCAATACTT
This sequence comes from Deroplatys truncata, assembly GCA_030765065.1. Lineage (NCBI taxonomy): Eukaryota > Metazoa > Arthropoda > Insecta > Mantodea > Mantidae > Deroplatys > Deroplatys truncata. Next base: position 208,208,295 of record CM060978.1, on the reverse strand, counting down.
CTGCTCCATTCAACGCTTCTCTAGCAGCTTGTGCTTCCTTGAAAGTTTCATACTCCACAAGCGCATAACCCTTTAGGAAGCCTGTTCGTCTATCCAGATTGAGGTGGATGTTTTTTATTTCCCCAAATTCCGAAAACTTCTCATGGATATCATCCTCCTGAGCTTCTTCATGAACAGACGTCACAAAAAGAATCCATCCTTCGACAGCTAGAAAATTATGACAGACTTTTAATTAAAACAGCCTAATACATGCTATTTAAGACTTGATGTAACAAATCTTTCTGCTACCTTTGAATGACACACTTAGGGAATGTTGTCACATGGTTCTAAGTAGGTATTATACAATGTAATCCACAAAGACAAATGGTAAAGGAATAAATTTTGTTTTAGATGCATTTATTAGCATAAGTTTGTATGTAGAGTTACCAACCGTCAGGTTTGTGTCTAGCATTTATGTGGTATTACTTACGTCTGGCAGGCATTTTAGGTTTTCTCTTGAATGTCTGACATTTTCGTGTAACAATATATTTTAATCATTCTTTCAATTGTGCTTAAGCCTTGGAAGCATATTGTTATTGCATTATTCACAATGCACTGTGGTGAAAGCATGATTTTGATGCTGATAAGCAAGGAATCCATGCACTGTGGTGTAATTAACTAGAGTGCCACTTTCAGTAATATGATTTTTACTTTCTCTATCACATACAGTAAGTACGTGATACCGAGATTTCACCAGAAATACATGTTTGTAAGTCTGTATGTGTCTGTAAACAGCATAACTCCAAAACGAAAAGTCGGGTGAATACCAAATGTGAATACCTTCCAAGGATGTGACACCAAGATTTTCAAGAAAATCGCCCCCTCCCCAAACTACCCTTAACATGGAACATTTTTCGAAATTTTTGATTTTCTAAAAAATGGTCTAACAATTTTGATTAAAATACTATATACTAAAGATATTTACACAACTAATAAAATATATATCTTGAATTTTCTGGAAATAGCCTGTGAAGTCCACTTCACTTGGAAGAAATTTTGTATATTCTTGTTCAACTGCTAAATGTTAAGCGATTGACGAAAACTTACTACACAAAAAATGTAGATCTCTATAAAACACACAATTTACTTCAAATAAGCTTTTTAGTAGCATAAACCATTTCTGAAATATCTGTTATTAAAGGTTTGAATTGTTCATTACTTGGTTATTTTTTAAAGTCTTTTCAGCATTCAGTTGTTTCTCGCAACTGCATGAAAACAGTATGAAATTTTAAGGCCAGCATATAGTGTCCAGGTCTTAAACATCTGATTATCACTGTTTCCTTTGAATCTGTAATGAAATGTGTAATGTAGCTATTTCTGCAAAGGTTTATTTGGATTAAAATGTATTAGATAGAAAAATAAGCTTTAGTAAAAATAGTTTGTATATCCATTAATAAATGATACAGGGTAGAGAAAGTCATGTGAATGTATCCATTTTTTTTTTGAGATGCACTAACCATATGTAAGTTGAAATGCAGTATTATGTATACATTCAAGTAAAAATACAATATTCTTTCATTGTTTAGATAAAAATATAGGATATACATTTTTTGGGCAGACGACAGGCATAAGTGTGGATGTGCTGCCGACTTGCTTGCCTCCCTTCCGCTTCTCAGGGATTTATAGTGTGTATTATGGCAATATCCATATTTTTGTGATGTTGAGCAAGCAGTATTGACAGCCCTCAATTGCAGAACACAAGTGCCAGCCATCTGTCCAGAAAGAAGGTATACCCGAAAAATGTCAGGCTTTTTAAAGAAATGTCCTGCATTTAAGAATTTTGAGTTGGTAACCCTATTTTGTATTACCATCTATCCATATGCAAATTAAGTTTTATACACAACTTCAAATATGATTCATTTGCACATCAGCACTTCTGGTATTAATTGAACCTTTTTGGATGCTATAGTGTGCTTTCTGGGACCCATCACTTCTCTGTCACTTTCAACTGTTTTCAGACTCCCCTCCAGCCACACTAGTGTTTTGTGACATTCTGAAAAAAGTAATTGGGTGTGAGTAGCCACATGGTCAGAAAGGAAATTGTGATGGGGGCACAGGTGGAGGTAGAAAATGTTGGAACCATTGCAATTCGCAATAATGTGATTAATTTCTTATTGTTTGACTGTTCTCACATTTAGTATTCATGTATTCAATATTCTTTATTTCATATTTTTCCCTTTTGTTATCAAATATATTTTAATTTATTTTATAGGTATTGGCAAGGAAAGGATAATGTGCACATGAAAGGAATACATTTTAATTAATTTGTTTTAAAGAAATGGGGCAGGAAATGATAGTTCGGTCAATTCATGCAAATAAGTTATCACTTTAACCACATCTTGGAATTTGAAGATATTTTAGAATATTAAGTTCCATGATGCCTGCATACACCAGATAGAGTATGAAAATATTATTGATGATGGGCATTGTCAACTATGGGCATAAAACTTGAAATGTTGAAATGAAACTTATGGTTGTCTGAAAACATGTATTGTGTATAATTTTCTCAAGGCTCTACACGAATTTCAATGTAAATAATTATTACATTTATGAAAAGTGAGGATATTAAATGTTATTATGCACTAAATACTAAGCTTACATTATTTTTCTGTTGAAAAGAATATATGTGCAGAATTTAAAATGATATAACTCCAATGACAATTTTAATTTGGATGAAAATTTTTAATTAAATAGAGATAAATATATTATTTAAGCTGCAAAAGTTTCAACATGGAATGGCAAAAGGAACTCAAGTTATAAAATATAAATAACTGACAGAAACCATGGCAAATACTCTGCAACCTGCCAAACCTGCAGCTGTTGAACTGTTTGGCTGTCTGGCATGCATTATTCTATTTCCCCATGAGGCCTCAGGAAATTTAGGATAACTTCACAAAGGATTTCACACGAACCAGAAAATGTTTTTATGGCAATCTTTTTTTTCTGAAACTAAGGATGCTGCGTGTTCCTGACACAGTTTTCAGTCTCAGAATCTCTGTGCATTTAAAACCTGGGCTGCTTCTTTGTGTTTCTATTTGGTTGTTAATGAAATGCCATTCAGCTGACATTTGGAAATCTGTCCAATGACATGGCAGATTGTTTAACTTGCTGCCCCATTACTGACAAAATAAATCTTATTTACGTGTGAAAATGCTCATAATCATTGCACACCATCTTATTCCTCACTGCTTACATATTCGGGTATTCCAGCAAACCTTACTCATGCTCTTTCTTTTCACTTTAGCTACATTTCCATTACTTTGCGACATTCTGTTAGCCAAACTTTTTTTTTTAAATCACATTGGCAATAAATCCTGGGCAGATGTACGCCGTGACCACTAAATAATAGAAGGGCCCAATATTTTCTGTTACAACTCCTGCATCATTTACCAATTAAGCATACTACACAATAAACTCCACATACTAAAAAACACCCAATTCCATAAGTTTCTTAAAATTTTATAACTCCTACCCATATACTGAATAAAATCAACATGTCGCATAATTAAAACAAATACAACATTTCACATTCCATTTCATTTTTTTGGTACCTACTCCACTCAGTTTTAATCCATTTTTTAATTTAAATGAAATACTTCAGCATGTGTTAAAATCGAGCAGAGCCTCTAACCCTATCTGCTACAATGAAACCTTGCCGAAAAAAGAAGTTTAAGATATATTAGTAGCTTACATCTTTGTGGACCGGGCTCTTCATCCCCATCAGGATCAACCGATTCATAGTCTCGTATATCTTCTCGTGCCGAATTGTCTGTTCCAAAACCTCTTCCTTTCCTTTTCTTTGCTTTCTCCTTTAAACGTGCGATTCCTTCTGTGAATGAAACAAAAGTAAAATAAAACTTGGAACCTCTTGACTTTGAGGTTATGTCGATAATGTATGATTCTTATACTAATCTCAAAACATGCTTACGGTCACCCTCTTCATCTACTTCAAACTCCTCAGCATTATCAATGTCTAATACATCAGCCATTTCAGCTCTTCTTTAAAAACGTCTATACTTGTCTTCCAAACATTAACACCAACGCGGAGATAAAAACAACAGAGTCAGAGAGCGCAATAATACAGTATGGATGCATTATGGAAAAATAATGTTCCTTCGCAAGTGTATAGCATATCTTTGTGTTGGTAGTGTTGTAAATTGGTTACATGGCCCAACTACGAAGGTCGGAAAATGTCTCATGAGTATGAGTCAATGTGGTATACTTTTTTGTGGTGTGTTTGAAAGAAGGTTATGTGTATAAATGTTTCGTATTATAGAATTGCGCTTTAACAGCATAAGACTTTGGTGCTAGATAAAGAGTCTCCACTGAAAGATGGTAAATGCCTGTAGTTAACGCGTTTTAAACTTACTTTTGTCTTGTAGAAAGGAGATACAATTCTAGGGGGGGTGTGTGCTCACTTCCATGATTTGTTGTAGCGCATGTCTCTTAGTTCCAATGAGTTCATTTCGAATCATGCTTAAGACTTGTCTGGATAATTTCCAGTATCTACCTTATCTTAAGTTGACGAATTTGGAATGTACCCCCAGCAAATTTGAGCTCCATGTCCATTTATGTTCATCCTCCAGCATGATTCCGATTAAAGAACATTAAGCTTAAAAAACAACAACAAAAAAAAAAACTCCCACGATTTGTTACCCCCCGTGACTACGGTTTACTCAGGAGTATTTTGTTTGTTTTAGAATGGTGGGGGAAAATACAATATAGTTTTCCTGCATATGCAAATATTGAAGATATTTATTCAACTGGCCCCATTTTTGTGTTCCCTTTTAGCTAGGTAGGCTACACAATGGCAATCAGTTTCAGCTTTTTGCTTCCCTATGCTGATGAAGTATAAATGCCACACCCTGACAGAAAGGGCTTGAGTTTCACCCTGGGATAGCATAATGATATTAACCCCAAAGACTCCTTTTTTCTGAAGCTCATAAACACCTTTTATCTTAGCCAACACATATTTATACTGCAGTTTAATACACAATGGTCTTGAGCTTTGCTGGTTGGTACAAATGAACAGTATGATATTAAACAGGCAATATATTTGAATTCATCTTATATTGGTAACCTCCTGACATCTTATGTAATATGCTGCAGAGGTCAACTTGTCACAAGCTTTAGTATTATTAAACTTACTGAAGTTCTCATTGTTCCAAACATCTTAGCCAGGGCTGTATTTAAGTGCAGGCAAACCTTTCAGATGCAGAGGGTGCCAAGAAAGAACAGTATGATGTGTGTATGCAAATGAATTTAATTCTTTATCTTTATTCAAGCACTAATACTTGCCTTATTTTTTTGTGTGCAACCATATTAAGAAAGAAACTGAGTTGGGTGGTCAGCAGTGACAATGCGCTGCCTAGTTAGAGAATGAACCAGTCAAAGCAGTCCTTGAAAATAGTTATATATTATTTGCCAGATGCAACATTTTTTTATGGATGAAAACTAGCTTATGGTAAAAAGTAAATTATAACATTAATGATGATAGGTAATATGAATTTTTAGTACATTACCCTTAGTCTTGAAGTTTTAGTGTTTCCTCTTGTAACCAAATGGCACAGTCCTGATATTTATTTATTACTGTATCAAGAGTCCTCTGATGGCTTTGCTCTTATTAGAAACTATAGTAGATTTATCTTGGTACAGCTAAATCGGTAGGTGTGCAGTATTAAAAGTAATAAAATTAAGAAGGATATACCAGTACTTACTTTAATAGAATTACCAGCTGAAACACTGCATGCCAAGGATCAATATCGGAGGAGTATATTAGTGATTGGTTTATTGCAAGAATGTGGACAGATCAGTAACTAGTTTCTAGAAGTTATGCCACTGAAATGTTTTCTAAACCTCCTACAAACCCTTTGGTGCTCTGACTATAAGAGGGCCATAATCATATGGATTAATTCCTGTTGCGCAGTTAATATCTGGCGTTCTATTTTTTTTGTCCATTTTATTTATTTTATATTGTGTTTCCCATGCACTTTTGTGGGTCAGAACCTCTTGTCATGGGAGTGGGGAAGTGCAGTTTTTGACATTTGGTTCATAGATTCATTGTAAGTCAGCTGTTTCCTTATCATTTGTTGTATGTATTATTGTTTAAAATAAAGAGAATTGAGGGTTGTTACACTACATCACTATAATATTCTTACTTGAACGCATTTCGGGAGACGGTTTGTTCCCATCGTCAGAATCAGATGAGGACATGCTGACGATGGGAACAAACCGTCTCCCGAAACACGTTCAAGTAAGAATATTATAATGATGTAGTGTAACAACCCTCAACTCTCTTTATTTTAAATTATGACACATCACTGTTACTAGCTTCTAAATCTTCAAAATTAGTCAATGTATTATTGCCTCACTCATCAGCTTACATACATTGTAGCTATGATTCAATAGTCATTTTGTAGAGCTTGGGCAATGCAGATAATTAAATTCTTTGTATAGTCAATCACTGTTCGTATTACAGCTGACAAGTACAATATAACCTTCATGGAAGGTAAACTCTAGATGTGCCAGCTTTATTTTCCATTGTGATAGGCACATTTATGTAAATTGTATGCTTGTAATAAAACATTAATAACAATTTTTTTAGTGTATTCTTTATGCAAGAATATTTAGAAGACACACTCTATTTAATTTCTGTATATAGAATAATATAATTCGACACATAGTATACTTGAAATTATGTTCAAATGTATAGTGCAGAGGAAAGAAAATTTTACAATTAAATCATAAAAATAATTGGAGAAAAATTTATATAACCACTCAAATTTAGCCTAATACAGATATCATAGTAATTTAAAGTCTTGATCAAATTTTCATACTATAAATTGCATTATTGAGGTATAACAAAACCAAGAGAGAAATAATCTTTAGGAAAATAAACATAAAAATTTATTTTACTTAAGGTGAGTCAGAATTAGTTACACTAACATCACTTAGGTTTACTCACTTAACATGTTTTGGGAAATAGTTTATTTCCATCCTCGGAAAGTGTGTGATGGTCTGTGTTGTTGGTGTTTCTGTTGGGTTGATTGTCTATTGTGGTGGTGAAATGTACTTCCAGAGGGGCCAAATCAAAATTCATTAGCTGTGGGCTGTGTTTCAAAATGATTATCTCCCATGTGTCCAATTCTGTAGCATATTTGGCCACTTTGATGTTGTGGTTGGTCATCCAGAAATGTTGTGACACTGCAGATTTGCCCATTTGTTTGTATTTTATGCATATCACATGCTCCTTTAGCATAATTTCAGGTTTCTTTTTGTGTTGCCTATATATACATTATTGCAATCAGAACAGTTGATTTTGTAGATTCCAACTTTTTTGTTTTGTGGTATGGGGTCTTATGATCTATTGTAAAGTAAATTTGTTTTATGGGTCTAGGCTGATGTTATGTTTCATGAAAATCTTCTTAAATTTGTAATATGTTCTTCGATGATATGTGAGTTTCTTTAACTTTAACTGTTTTTCTTCCTGAATGAGATTTGTTGCATCTTTAATGTGTTTCTGTCATTTGAATTTTGCAATTTTCTTGTCGATTGTTGAACCCATTGTTACTTTCTTACTACATATAGTAAGCAGGGGAAGTGTTGCATTCCACCCAAAAATTTGATACTAAGATTTCACCAGAAATACATGTTTTGAGGTGCCCTGAATACAAATAAAGCATTTTTGGAAACCTGTCCATGTGTGTGTCTGTCTGTGAACAGCATAACTCAAAAACGAAAACTTGGATAAATACCAAACTTGGCATTTGAGTTCAGTATCTTCCAAGGATGCGACATGAAGATTTTCAAGAAAATCCCCACCACAGACTACCTTTTACATGGAAAATTTTTCAAAAATTTTGATTTTCTCAAAAATGGCTCTAATGATTTTGGTTAAAATATCATATGTTTAAGATATTTTCATGACAAATAAAATATATATCTTGAATTTTCTGAGAATTTCCCCACAAATCCTCTTCATTCTGAATGACTTTTGCATAACGTAGTAAACCGTAAGAGATAGACAAAATTTTACTACACAAAGAGTGTAAATCTCATTAAAACACAATTTATGCCATGTATGGTTTATATATAATATATATTCATTTTTAAGTGAACCATTGCCGGGATATTCCTTGTTATTTGTTTGAATTTTCCAATACTTATATTTTTTCTCAAGTGGGAATTTGTTATTCTTTTTTTTTCTTTTTAATGTCCCAAACATGCAAAGAAAATAGAATGCTCTACATAGCAACCAGCTCTTAAAAGATTTGTCTGTCGCTTAAAGCTTACCATATTCCCCTTGTACCTACAAGAAAATTAGCAATAAGATAGTTTCTACAAATTTTTATCTTGATTAACATGAAGTAAATGGAGAATAAGCATTTGTAAAAATAGTTTGTATAAGAATAGAGAAAGTCATGTCACAGCAACACATCAGATTCTTTTTTAGCTGTGTTTACTATGTGCTGATATTCCAATTGATTTTCTTGTTTATTCAGGGGGGTGTTTACCAGTCTATGTGTTAAGCTGTTTAATACTGCATGTTTATGCGTTATTGGATTGAAACTATTGTTCTTTATGTAATTATCTGATGTGAAAGTTTCCTGTACATGCCAAAGGTTAGGGTTTTTATTCTTGGATTATTTTTACATCTAAGAAAGGTAGCATGCCTTCTTTTTCCACTTCCATTGTGAGTTTTATTGATTCAGTTTCGTAAGTTGAGTAAGCTTATGGAGTATTGTATGAACCTGTTAGGGACTACAGCAAAGATCTCGTCGACATATCTGTGCCAAACTTTAAATGTATGGAAGGAAGTTATTATGTGTGTTTCCAAGTGACTCATAAATAAATCTGCCAATAATGGTGAAAGTGGGTTATCCATGGTTAGACGTGTCAGTTGTTTGTAGAACTTGTTGAAGCTAAAACAGCTTTGTGTGATGCATAAGTTGGTGAATTTTAGGAAGTCTTCTATTTTACCTTCAGGTTGGCAGTCTGTTGGAGTCATTTCTTTAACTGGATTTGGAGTTGATTATGTAGGGACACTTGGAAATAATGCAGTGACATCAAAAGAAGCCAGTCTGTTTTCTCGTTCAAGTTCCAAGAATTTTATTTTATTAGTTCTTCTGAATTCTTTATGCTCAGGCTGTTGAATCTTTGCAGTGAGAGAATCTTTGCACTAATCATTTTGCCAGTTTATGGCTGGGGAAATCAATATTGTTGAGTATTGGTCTCATCTTGTTTCCTGGGTAAACTTATGTATTTTTGGTAAAGCATACATTCATGGTAAGGTGGTGTGGTCTGGTTTGCATCTTTAAATCAAACTATACAATGTTGATAACTTAATCTCTTCAGTGTAACCAAAAAATTCGTCACACTATGTTAGTGTACAGCATACCTGTTGTTTAGAGGTATGTATCATGACTATCATCTTGATGGCTATTTTCTGAAGTTTTATTTTGTGAATGTTTTCATCTTCACTACCACTTTTGTTAGCCATTTCTCCATTTTCTAAGTTACTAACATCACTCTTTTCCAGTAAAAAGATATGTGATACATTCACGTGACTTTCTCTATGCTCTATCTTTATTACTGGGTATACAAACTATTCTTACTAAAGCTTATTTTTCTATCTACTACATTTAATCCAAATAAACGATTGCTAAATTAGCTACATTACACTTTTCGTTGTAAATACAAAGAGAACAGCAACAGTCAAATGTTTAAGCAATGGACTCTATATGCTGGCCTTAAAATTCTATCCATTTCCGTACAATCATGAGAAACAACTAAAAATCAATGGGACTGGCAAATATTAAACAATTTGAACCTTTAATAATGGATATTTCAGAAATGACTTATGCCATGAAAAAACTTATTTAAAGTAAATTGTGTGTTTTAAAGAGATCTATATTTTTTGTGTGGTACGTTTTTGTCTATCACTTAACATTTACAAGATATACAAGATTATACAAAATTCCTTCCAAGTGAAGAGGACTTCCTAGGCTATTACCAGAAAATTCAAGATATGCATTTTATTTATCATGTAAATATCTTTCATATAAGATATTGTAATCAAAATCATTAGAGCCATTTTTTAGAAAATCAAAATATTTGGAAAATGTACCATGTAAAGGGTAGTTGGGGTGGAGGTATTTTCTTGAAAATCTTTGTCTTGCGTCTTTGGAAGATACTAAACTCAAATACAGTTTGATATCTATCAGACTTTTTGTTTTTGAGTTATGCTATTCACAGACAGATGCGCACACACGCACGCACACGGACATGTTTTCAAAAATGCTTTATTTGGATTTCTGGTGAAATCTCGGTATAGAATTTTTGGGTATAATGCAATACTTCCCCTACTTACTATATGTAGTAGAGATAGTAAAAATCTTAACATTTCTTCAGAATTTTTGTGTAAGCTACGTCAATTCGATTCTATCTTTCTGATGTTTCACTAAACATTTATTTATGTTATATAAAATATCCCCAATTGATGCAGTAATTTGTATCCACAAATTACTTAAATGTAAATAATGATTGTAATATGAATATGCATTTTTATGTGGCATTGATTTCAGATGTTTATTAATTGTAATTATTATTGGGAAATAAGTTTATACGGCCTTACTGAAACTGTCAATAATAACGCAATAATGCAGAGAGGGGGGTGAGCTGTTTATCATTATTGGAAACGAGGAAGTTACGTAATGTTGGCGCGTTTTTCCGTTGTGAAACTTCTGGAATGTTTCCTCCCTAGAGCATATGTATTCATAATTTTCATTGGATATTAAAATAGACGCTAATGTTGGCGCGTTTTATTAGCCAATTGCAGTTCAGTTATAATCTTTAGGCGTATCTGGATGAAGGCGTATAAATAGGGTAGGTTGGAGGTAAAGTCAGTCAGTCCTTCAGTTCGCCGAAAGCATTCATACATTACACGTCGTATTCAGTTGCTCAGTTCATCAAAAATCTGTGTACACTACACGTTGTCTTCAGTCAGTCAGTTCGTCGAAAGTATTAGTACGGCATACATCGGATATAAATTCACAAGTTACGTGCAGCAGAATTATGAAAGATCTAAAATATGGTAAAGTTAATTATACAAAAGGTTGAAGTACGTTGATTAAAAGTGATCAGTAAGAAGTTATTATAACAGTTTCAGTTTGGCGAGTATCTAGATCAATATGTAAAAGTGATAGTGAACGTGTTCGACAATAAAAATTATAAAACAAATTTCTTCATCAGTGTTCTTTTTGGATAAAAGATTCCTTTCCGTTTACACAACCCTGATCAAGACACATGTTCGACCCAAGATAAGATAATAGCTAGCCGGAGGACAATAAACAAACTTAAAATTCTTTCGAACACTAACACTGATGCAAATTGCTAACACAAGATGGAGCTACAAACCGAACAAATGAATGACGTCACAAGATGGCTTCAACACTGATGTAAACAAACATTATAAGTAATACCATCACAAATTGGCTACCACAACGTGGGCCTACAATAATGTTACCGCAAATTGGCTCCCATACGTGGGGCAGTTAAAATTATGTAACCAAACAAAACAAAAGCAACACAACTAAGATCTTCAAGTTCTAATAATTTACGTAAAAACATATTACGTAAGCACCAAGAATGTTACACTCGCAAATTGGCACCCAGAACGTGGGGCAGAGTAACCAGGAAAGGAACACGATGACCAGGAAAGGATCAGAATTAACCAGGAAGAAGTGAGATGACCAAAGGGGCGAATGGAGAAGTGAACTGAACTACAAGACGCAGATTCCAGAAACAACAAAAGGAACGACAGACTACACGGATGATTGGACATCGTAATTCCGAGATTACAAGGCAACAGGGTAATTCAACTACAAAAACATCGAGACAACGTAGATTCATCATAACACAACGCAGAAGCGACATATAACCTAGGAGAGAGGGGCAGGAAGCTGGACATCAAAGTAACAGCAACAGACAGCATCACAAAGGTCAGAGTATCGTAATTTTTTTTTAGAAAACAAAATTGTAACCTTCAAATGTACTTAAGGAGTGGTAGGATAAAGAAAACAATGGCTACTAATAATACAGAAGAAATAATTATGGAGGGAGATAATGTAACAGTTAGCTGTAATTCAATACAGGTTACAGAAAATAGCCCAAACTTTTTAGGATTTGAGGGTGAAAATGTTAGTGCAGAAAGTGAGAATAGAATAGCAGGAAATGTTAATTTTGATGCTAGTATGATGATGGAAATGCTGAAAGATATTGTTAAGAGTATGAGGGAAGATATGCAAAAGAGTCATAGGGAATTGAGGGAAGATCTTAGTAAGAAAATAGATCAAAACAGGGAAGATATTATTAAGAGTGTAGAACAAAAAGTAGATCAGAGTTTTGAGGAATTGAGAGAAGATATAAAAAAAGATCATAGGAAATCAATTGAAGATATTGGTAGGAGTAATGAGATATTAGAGCAAAAAGTAGATCAAAGCAGGGAAGAAACTGAAAAGAAAGTTATGAAGCTAGATAGTAGTATGCCAAAAATGAGAGATGAAAATGAGGAAGTAATAGTAAGTGAGATAGGAGAAGTTTCAAAGAAAATGTTAGACATGAGCAGGGAAAGAGATAACAAAGAAAGTGAGGTTAATACTAAAATTGAACATGTGGATGTAGAATGTACAGAGTTAGGTAGTAGAATGAGTAACATTTCAAGTGAGATAAGAGAGATGAAAGAGGTTATGAACGTAGATGTGAATCAGGCGCAAGTTAATTTCAGAGGGGAGATATCAGAAATACAGAATGAGACAGTAATGCAAAGAAATAAATTGTACCAAGATGTTCAAAATGAAAACTCCAGTCCAGTACAGTTTAGTACAGATTTGTCAGAGTACTCTCAGATTAAAAAGATAGCAGAAGAATTGAAAATGACAGTTGTTAAAAGATGTGTAGTTCAGGAAACTTTAGATTGTTTTCAAATGTTATCATGGGATGAAATTTCATATGAATACAAGAGGTTATTCATGAACAAAAATTTGAAGGTTAGGATACGGCTACGAGTAATGTTTACCCACACACAGTTTGATCCAGGAGGGTAAATAGCAATGAGATGTAAAGTAAATGCTGGATAGTTAAAGATGACTTGCAGAGAAATGTATTGGAACGTAAGAGGGTTAATTATTTATATGTCATTTGAAAAGAGAAATAAATAAAAAAAAAAGAGAAATGTTTAAAAAAAAAACAAAAATTTAAATTTTTAGTAACTGTAACAACATTTGAAAATTAAGAATGCAAAGATTGAAACTTAATATGATATTAAATTAAAAGTACGTAAATACAATTCCAAGAGTATTGTTAAAATAAAGTACAAAACAACAAAACAAAAAAATGGGTAAAAAAAAAAAAAATTTACTTATGTAGCAAACAGAAAAGGTGAAACATTGTCTAGATTTAAGAGATGTAAATATATTTATGTAAAGGGTGAATATTTTTGGTAAATATGTTTAATAATTACAAAAAATTTTTGAGTTGATAAAGTTTTGTTAACAACTTAAGAAAGTAAACAATTTGGTAACAGTAATTAAATAATTTAGGGTACAGTATTTGCTATAAAAATTTTTTTTGTGATGTCAGATTAATATCTAAATTAATTAAACCAGAGCCAGTAAGTAGTGGCGAGATAAAAAAAAAAAAAAAATATGTCGTGTGTTAAATACGTGTGAAGTGTTAAGTGAAAGTGATAGCGTGTGTTCCAAGATTTAGGAGACTAAAAACCCAATTATAAAATTTCCAAACAAGTTGTAAATATTTATAATTATGTTTCTAGTGGGGCATATGATGCAGTAATTTGTATCACAAATTACTTAAATGTAAATAAGGATTGTAATATGAATATGCATTTTTATGTGACATTGATTTCAGATGTTTATTAATTGTAATTATTATTGGGAAATAAGTTTATACGGCCTTACTGAAACTGTCAATAATAACGCAATAATGCAGAGAGGGGGGTGAGCTGTTTATCATTATTGGAAACGAGGAAGTTACGTAATGTTGGCGCGTTTTTCCGTTGCGAAACTTCTGGAATGTTTCCTCCCTAGAGCATATGTATTCATAATTTTCATTGGATATTAAAATAGACGCTAATGTTGGCGCGTTTTATTAGCCAATTGCAGTTCAGTTATAATCTTTAGGCGTATCTGGATGAAGGCGTATAAATAGGGTAGGTTGGAGGCAAAGTCAGTCAGTCCTTCAGTTCGCCGAAAGCATTCATACATTACACGTCGTATTCAGTTGCTCAGTTCATCAAAAATCTGTGTACACTACACGTCGTCTTCAGTCAGTCAGTTTGTCGAAAGTATTAGTACGGCATACATCGGATATAAATTCACAAGTTACGCGCAGCAGAATTAGGAAAGATCTAAAATATGGTAAAGTTAATTATACAAAAGGTTGAAGTACGTTGATTAAAAGTGATCAGTAAGAAGTTATTATAACAGTTTCAGTTTGGCGAGTATCTAGATCAATATGTAAAAGTGATAGTGAACGTGTTCGACAATAAAAATTATAAAACAAATTTCTTCATCAGTGTTCTTTTTGGATAAAAGATTCCTTTCCGTTTACACAACCCTGATCAACACACATGTTCGACCCAAGATAAGATAATAGCTAGCCGGAGGACAATAAACAAACTTAAAATTCTTTCGAACACTAACACTGATGCAAATTGCTAACACAAGATGGAGCTACAAACCGAACAAATGAATGACGTCACAAGATGGCTTCAACACTGATGTAAACAAACATTATAAGAATAAACTCGCACAATTCATTGAATATATAATAGAAAAATCTTTATGAATTTTTTTCCTCTCTCTTCCTATTTATTTTATGTCACTTTAAATGTATGGTCATATAGTGATGGATCTGTTAGGAGATACCTAGTGCCTCAGTGTGACAACAGTTAGCCTTCTAGATCTCATCCCTGTACCATACCATTTTGCTTTGTCAGTGTCCACAGAGGCCTTAGTGCAAGGCAATGGTACCTCTGCTTCTGAATGTGCTGGGCAAATGGCATTAGGGTGCCATCCAGTCTGCCTGCTTTCATTATGTGTGGATAGATGGCAGACCATTTGTTATTACCATTTAGTTTCATTTTTACTATTGTTTTACAGCTAAGATAGAACTTTGGGTTGTGGTATTAATAATCCAATCTGGTATTTACCTTGTTGACTGAGGGAATAAACAAAAGAAATAAAGAAAAAAAGATTGGTCCGTCCATGGGGTTTGATCCCAGGATTCCTCGAATGCGAGCCACAGAGATTGCTGCCTGAGCCATCCTGCTGGATGTAATGGATTCCTATTGGACCATGCGGGTAGCAGTTGATGTCAACAGAAGTCACCATAGTCCATTTGATGTATTTTTATAAAGGTGAAAATAATTAACCTTTGCACCAAACAGATAGCCTAAAAAATTTCAACCTTTGGCAATTCCGGCATTAATACAGTCTTATTGTGAGCTTGGAGATTCTATGGTGCAGTAACAAGTATGATGCTGTATGTCTGACAATTTATGTACTTTAAATAGTTCAGAGTTATTAAAGGTTTCCTAGAGAGCACATGGAATGTATAAAAGTTTGGCTAGAAGACAGAGAAAGGTTTACACATCAAGTGCAAAGTTCAAACCTACCCTGATGACTTCAAAAAGTATCTGGGTATGAATAACTAAAGGTGAAGATCCATATTTCAAGAATTTCTAAAATGTGATTCAGCTTTTCAGCGATTAAACTCTTCTGAAGGTAACACTAGCAGGTCACTAGAATGAGGCAGAAATATTTCCCTCTTAATTTAACTGCAATGCTAAGATTTCTAGTTGTAAAAAAAAATTATGAGCATTTCCAATCTTTAGCTATTATTGCAGCTTAAACATTGGGAAGACTGGTGCCAGAGATTTATTCCTTTCAGAAAACCACTTATGCAGCAAAAGGTGATAAGCACTTCATAATAACTGTCATACTGGTGTAGAAAAAATGTTCTTTTCTCTCACATCATACTCCTTTGTGTCAAACTGTTTATTCAGGGTTTTATTGGTCTTTAGGATGAACACCAAGTAGCTTTAGCATTTAAAGTTCTAGAGTTCTTTTGCATATTCATTGTCTAATAGGTCTTTTGGCTTCAAGGATGTTAAGCTTAAAAGAAAATTAAAAGGAAAAATGAAACAAAAAGGAGCTTCTTACATTATTCTTATTGGATTTCTATTTCAATATACCTTGTATTTTATTCCCCAGAAACCTGAATGATCTTTATTTAATTTCATGGAATTTGTTACTAACCATGGGCTACATTGTATGCCACAGAAGCATTCCAAAAATGGTTCTTTCTGTCTTTTTTATTTTGGCAACCTCAAATTTGGTATTTCTGGTGTAATCTTGCTATCAGACTCTAACGTTGAATACAGTACTTTCCAACCTACTGTATTTGACAGAGAAAGTAAAAATGAATTCACATACTTTCTCTACTTCCTTTTTTATAAACTATTCTTACAAAAGAACGTAGGCTTTCACGGCCGGTGTCACAATTATAACTAATATAATTTTCCGGGCTGTTATGCCGTGGTCTGCTGAAGAAAGCAGACTTTCTTCAGCAGACCACGGCATAACAGCCCGGAAAATTATATTAGTTATAATTATTCTTACAAAAGATTACTCTATCTACTTTGTTTTTACTTTACGTAAGCATTTACAGAAATGCCTTTATTATGCTTTTCGATGTAGGCACAAGGGGGATAGACTGAAACGATAGCCAGATCTTAAAAAAATGTGATGTATTAAATTCACTTGACTTTCTCTACTTATTATCATTTTATTTTTATAGCTTTTACAAACCATTTTTATAAAAGCTAATTTTTGTATCTACTTCATTTTAATCGAGATAAACATATGCAGAAATAGCTTAATTACACATTTCATTGTGTAATTGAGTGAAGCGATAGTCAGATGTTTAAAAATCTGATGTGTTACACTCACATGACTTTCTCTACTCTTGTACAAACTGTTTTTATAAACGCTTATTCTCCATATGCTTCATGTTAATTGAGATGTTAATCTTTTTGCTAATTTTCTTGTAGATGCAAGTGGAATTGGTAGGCTTTAAGCAATAGTAAATATTTTAAGAGCTGATTGCTGTGTCGAGTATTCCATTCTCTTTGCATTAACAGGAAAAAAAAATTAATAACGAATTCCCATTTGAGAAAAATTATAAGTATTGGAAAATTTAAGGGAATAACAAGCAATATCTCGAAAATGGTTCACTCAACAAAAAAAAAATGTATATGACATAAATTGTGTATTTTAATGCGATCTACATTTTTTTGAGCAGTAAAATTTTGTCTATCTCTTGTGGTTTACCAGTTATGCAAAAGTCGTTCACAATGAATTTTACTTTTGGAGACATTCCCAGAAAATTCGAGATATACATTTCATTTGTCATGAAAATATCTTAAACATATGATATTTTAATCAAAATCGTTCGAGCCATTTTTGAGAAAATTTAAATTTTTGAAAAATGTTCCATGTAAAGGGTATTCTGGGGTGGGGGATTTTCTTGAAAACCTTCGTGTTGCATCTCTAGAAGATACTGAACCTAAATACCAAGTTTGGTGTTTATCTGACTGTTCGTTTTTGAGTTATACTGTTCACAGACACACACACACGGACATGTTTCCAAAAATGCTTTTTTTGGATTCAGGGGGCCTCAAAACATATATTTCCGGTGAAATCTCAGTATCAAATTTTTTGGTGGAATACAATACTTCCCCTACTTACTATACGTAGTAGAGAGAGTAAAAATCTGATGTCTTACACTCACATGACTTTCTCTACTCCTGTACAAACTATTTTTACAAACGCTTATTCTCCATATGCTTCATGTTAATCGAGATGTTAATCTTATTGCTAATTTTCTTGCAGATGTAAGGGGAATATATATTTACAAGGGCAATATAGAAATACAGTAGCCTTCAAACACATACATATCTCTTAATAGCTGGTTGCTAGGTGCAGCACCATTCCCTTTGCCACAGATTAATACTCTTTGCATATTCAAGACAAAAAAATGAGTAACGAAATCCCATTTGAGAAAATAAGTATTGAAAAATTTAAGGGAATAACAAGCAATATCTCAAAAATGGTTCACTCAACAAAAAAACGTATATGACATAAATTGTGTATTTTAACCGATCTACATTTTTTGTGTAGTAAAATTTTGTCTCTCTCTTATGGTTTACCAGTTATGCAAAAGTCGTTCACAATGAAGAATACTTTTGGAAACATTCCCAGAAAATTCGAGATATACATTTCATTTGTCATGAAAATATCTTAAACATACGATATTTTAATCAAAATCGTTAGAGCCATTTTTGAGAAAATTAAAAATTTTTGAAAAATGTTCCATGTAAAGGGTAATCTGGGGTGGGGGATTTTGTTGAAAACCATCGTGTCGCATCTCTGGAAGATACTGAACCTAAATACCAAGTTTGGTGTTTATCTGACTGTTTGTTTCTGAGTTATGCTGTTCACAGACAGACACACACACACGGACATGTTTCCAAAAATGCTTTTTTTGGATTCAGGGGACCTCAAAACATATATTTCCGGTGAAATCTCGGTATCAAATTTTTTGGTGGAATACAATACTTCCCCTACTTACTATACGTAGTAGAGAGAGTAAAAATGGGTCCCTGTACGCCACCTTGAAATTCCATACACTTTACATGATATTGCAAGGAACAAATGAATGGTGACAATACTTAAACAAATCACTAAGTATTGACAAATCCAAGCCAATAACAATGATGATCTTAGAAATGGTGTATGCCGTAAAATAACATTAATTAAAATAGACTATGTTTTAAAGAGTTCTACATTTTTTGTGCTGTTAAGTGTTTGTATATCTCATAGTTTACCAGTTGCACAAAATTATACAAAACTCCTTCCAAAAGAAGATTGGCTTCACAGGCTATTCCCAGAAAATTCAAGATATACATTTTGTTTTTCATGTAAATATCTTAAATATGTGGTATTTTATATTGGTAGAGGCATATAGGAGAAAATTAAAAATAACAAAAAACTTTACATGAAAGGGATAGTTTGTGGTGGGAGAAATTTCTTGAAAATGTTTGTGTTGCATTTTTGGAAGAGCACAAACTCTCCCTCCCTCCCCCTCCCTCTGTCTGTATTTGTGGTGAAATTGTAACATAAAATTGTTGGGCAAAATCCAAAACCTCCTCTACCTACTTGGTATGTTGAGGTGAAAGTAGAGAGGGGGAAAAAAAAAAAAAGCTGATGTCACATTCACATGACTTTCTGTATGCACCATTGTTTATGTTTATACAACTTCTACACACTGTTTTTAGGTTTTCTGTTTACTTCATGTTAGTCAAGATAAACCTTTGCAGAAATGGTTTCATTACACATTTCGTTAATGTACAAGGTGGATAAAATAAACCGAATTGAGTCAGAAGTTTAAAAACTGTACTGTTATATACTGCCCTCAAAATTCCATACTCTTTCCATGATGTCAGAGAAACAACTGAGAAGCGACAAGTATTGAAAAATTCAAACCAAAAATTGCAGGTATCTCAGAAATGACTGATGTCCAAAAAAGTTATTTAAAATAATTTGATGTTTTAAAAAGATGTACAGCTTTTGTGCACTAAGTTTTATCTATATTTCTTAAGATTTACCGGTTAATCAAAATTATACAAGATTTCTTCCAAATGAAGAGGACTTCACAGGCTATTACAAAATTTAAGTTAAACATTTATGTCCACGTAAATACCTTAAATACATGGTCTTTTAATTAAAATTGTTTGAGCCATTTTTGAGAAAATAAAAAATTTTGAAAAATGCTCCATGTAAAGCTCAATTTGGGGTGGGAGATTTTGTTGAAAATCTTGAACTAGAATACCAAGTTTGATGTTTATCGGACATTTTGTTTTACGCATGCACACTTTTCTAAATTTTATTTTATTCAGGGGGCCTCAAAACATATTCCTTGTGAAATCTATATCAAATTTGTGGATGGAATTAGTCATTGTACAAACAATGAAGTTGTACATTTTATTTCTGTCAATGTCTTGTATTCTTAAAACCATTGAACCCGTTTTTAACAAAATGAGTAAAAGTTCAACAGTGTTTATTGGATGGTAGTTATGTGTCTGTCCTATACTTAAGTTTGGCGTTGAAATCTATTTTTGAGCAAGCTTTCTGTTTACTGATTTATTTAAGAAGCTCATTTGTCCAGTTTGCTCCAGGGTTCATAATTCTTTTGAGTCACTAACTAGTATTTGATACTCAACCAGTTTTGGTGATCTATGTTGAATGTAATTATTAATAGTAATGGTAAAAGTGGTAGAAGTTTATTTATTTGCTAAATTGTATTTACAGGCAACCTTAATGAAGGATGTCATTCTAAATGCAAATCATCCAACAGAATTGCTCCTACAGAAGCATGCAGATTACATTGCTACATATGGTACTAATAAAGATGAATATGTGAGTATTGTTTTATGCATAAAGATAAATCTTTCAAACAATTTGAATCAAATTAAGTGGACTCGATCACTCTGTTTACTTCTGCTGTCCTCTCTGAACAGAGTAGTGTAAGAAGATATTATAACACATAGGTATGAAGTGGATGTTGAATGAAGGCAGTTGTGTTTTATATAGTATCATTTGCAAACTTTTACTTAGAAATGTGGTGTAGTTCATATTTTTTGGCAATAAAAATGGACAGTAAAGTTGATTTTCATTATTTAAGTAATAAGTAGTCTTCAAAGAGTTTCACTAAAACCTTCAGTAGTTTAAAAACACATGTTATTTAAATTATAATATGTGTTTTTTGCTTCAATATAGTTATTTAATTTTGTTTTATGGCTAAAATGTGTGAAATCCCAACTGGAGTATTCGAGTTTCCTTTAAGGAGTTTGATATTGTAACAATCTGGGAAATATTGGATGCTATATGGGTGACGTAGCTCAACATGAGAGCACCTGCCTACAGGGTATGGGTTGTGAGGTTGGGAAGGGGTTGTGGGGTCCAAGAAAACTCCAGGTAATGCTCCTGCCCATACCTTGGGCTCTTTTATTCTATCCTAAGGGGCTACGGCTCAGTCTGTAAGTACTCCAGCTAATTATATACCTGGCTGGTGGTGAAGTTGTTTCATATTCACAAATTAAAATGAGCATGTGATATAGTAAGAACAAATTTATTTTGTTTGCACAGGACTTCCTTATACCTGGAATAATCCAGGGTTTGGGGTTTGATGTTGGCTACCTGTGATGAGAGCAGTAAAGACTCTCGGCAAGCAGAACTGGAAGTTGAGGTCAAGTAGTTTAACCTCTAGTAACCTAACCATTTGCTAGAGGTGCTGGTGGTAACCCACTTCCAGTCTGGCCAACCAAAGGGCTGCCAATTGTGGGCTTTATTAAAAATTTCAAAGATAATGCAAAGAATGAAGGTTAATGAATATAAATATAATACAAACTAGATACAAAGATAATCATTTAATGAATTTAATGTTAAAAAAGAAACTAGAAATGACTGATTTGTAATCCTAAATATACAGACTAGATTGAAGATTAAAAACAGAAGCATTATTAACAGAAGTATTCATCATGATGTAGATTGAGTCACACTTTTTTACACTCCACAGAAATAGATGACATCATTAACCTTACAGAATTATGCACTAGACATAATTTCTTCACATTTAATCATAAATTCTACAAACAATCAAAAGGACTAGCAATGGGAAGCCCACTGTCCCCAATTCTGGCAGAACTATATATGAGCCACCTTGAAGTCCACATAGTGAAAGCTTTCCCCCACATATATAAATTTTGGCAGAGATATGTTGATGATATTTTATCCATCATACCCCAGAAATTAACAGAAGACGCTTTGAAACTATTGAACCTTCAGGACAACAGCATTAAATTCACAATCAAAATTGAAGAGAACAACACCTTACCCTTCCTGGACCTCATTATAACCAGAGATCAAAACAGCTTTAAATTCGGTATACATAGAAAACCCACACATGTGAACAACTACATAAAGAAAAATGGTTGCAACCCAACTTCGCACCAACTAGCCGCCTTTAGAAGTTTAATCCACAGGTTGCATAGCATCCCCTTGAGCAAAGAAGAATTTTTAAAAGAACAACATATAGAAAAAATAGCAATAACTAATGGATTCAACTCAGATCTCATAAGCAACATGATAAACAAGAAGAAAAAACTCAAGGCAATTTCACATTCCACCACTCTAACACCTCTCTCAAACACAAATTGGAAATACAAGAAATTCACATACCACCCTTGGGCCTTTAGAAAATTTGAACGAATCTTCAACAAATTTAACATTAGAATAGCTCCACACAACAAATTCAGCTTGAAGAACTTACTAAACACACCTCTCAAAAATACCATCCCAAACACATTAAAATCCGGAATTTACCAGATTAGTTGTGATGAATGTGAGAAATACTACATAGGAAAAACTAAAAGAAACTTGGAAACCAGACTTAAGGAACACCAAAGAAACATAGAACTAAAACAAATAGAGAAATCTGCTGTATCACACCATTTTTGGACAAAAAACCACAACATTGGCCAAAGTATAAAGTTGTTAAAACCCCTCACCACACTGATAGAATTGAACATTTGGGGAAAAAATACACATAAAAAACAGCAACAACTTCATTAATTTTGAAATCCCGCCTGTAAGCAATGTGTTAAAACTTTGTGCCCCCAACACCAGATGGCAACAGGGTCAGAATCTGCAGGATGAGGAAGAAGAGGACATGGGAGAAAGTGACCCTTAGTCGCCCAGTCGCTGATGATGAGGACGAATGCCCTCGAAAATGTTTCCTGTTTTATACAACTTTTAATTAGTGAAGGTGAGTGTAAAAAAGTGTGACTCAATCTACATCACACGGACTAGATATTTACAAAGATAATTGACTTGAAAAATCTAAAAATACAAACTAGATATGAATGATTAGTAATCTTAAACATACAAACTTGACTGACTAATAAATGTAACCCTGAGAAAATAGTGGTGCATTCACTTTAAAGGGGAATGAAACACAAAAATGAATATTTCATTCATCACATTAGTTTATTTGCTGTCAGGAGTAAATAGCAATGCATGCACTTTCACTGTTCGAAGGTGAATGGTTATTGGGTTAAAGCCTGTTGTTGAGTTGACACACAATGTCATGAGAGTCACACTGCACCCAGGCAAGATGTACGCAGCATAGGTGTTTTAAACGACTAAGAAGGTCATGTGTTAATTTCACTAGATGTTTGTTGCTTCTCTGAATAACAAAGAGTAGAGAAAATTAGAAAAAGTAGTCAATTACTTTTCATAATCCAGTTAGTACGTACTAGATGATAAACATCTGTAGTCTAACATCTGCTTTGAAAATGAGTGAACATGGTATCTGGCCTTATCAGTTTGAACAAAAAAATGAGCGATTTTGAAGATTTACACATTATGACAGTGATTCTGAAACAGTGTGAACAATGAAAACCGTGCTACACATTCTATTGGGAATGTGTAGGGAATGTATACCTATGAATAATGATAAGGAAAGTGTGTGTTGCTCGGAAAGTGTTTTGTGTGTGAAAACACAAAATTGTTGAAGGTCGACTTTGTCTGTATCGTAAAGATCCCAATTTTCACATATTGGTTATAAATCCTGATGTTTTTAATATTGTGATGCATAACTTAGCATTAAAAACAAAAAGTAGAGCTAAACAGAAATTACTCACCACCAACAATCCTGCTGATAAGACCTGGTGATATTTCTATTACAAACAGTTTAGTGGATTAATTTATGGATTGCTGTTGGACACAGAAGAAGAGTTGTCATGCCATCATGTGTAGTGCTTAGTATTAGAAATGCTTCTCCAGAACCCGGAAGTATATGCAGGCTTCAAACTTCATAATAAACATACAAAGTAAAAATAATACATTTTAAATTCAACCATTATTATTATTATTATTATTATTATTATTATTATTATTATTATTATTATTATTATTATTATTTAAATTGTATAATGTTCTGAGACTAACCTGCTTATGTTGACTGAAAACATGAGAAGTGCTTCAATCATAACTAATGGAGGTTGAAGCGTGGGAGCTATATTCTTTGGCAGTGATAGATCGAGTCTGCATCTGGTAATGGATCCATACAGTGTGCGTGCAGAGTATTTTTTTTTATTTCATGCATTAGATTTCTTATATTTATTTTTCATGATCCAAGACCCTACTTTGTAGTACTGAGTTTTGGCACCAGTCTTTTTACATTGAAATTGTGATCTAGAGCTGCTATCATGGATCCAAGTTGAAAACCATTATATGAAAAATGTATTCTTTTCAGAGCATATTTGAGACAAAGACTGTGATAACTTTCTAAACTGCCAGTCTGTGTATAATGTCGAATGTGAGCCACATCTTTTAAGAAGGTGCTATCCAAAATAATTTTCTTCATTTGATTCGCCTTTAATCCATAATTTATTTCTTTGGTCTTTTTCCAACAATTCATCATGTTCCAAGAATTCCATTCACCATTTTTTAGCCATTTGTATTTATTCTTTATATATAAAGAATTGATGTGAATTTTTCAATCAATATGGTACCATTCTCATTAGAGTTTTATGGTTATTTATACTGGCTTTCCATGCCATCAGCTCTGGGTATTTTTCTACCATTTTAATTTTTCTCATTAGACTTCTAGACAAATGCCATAGTCTAATTTACACTCAACTTCTATACTGCGTTTTAATGGGCTCCTTGTCTGTCGGAGAGAAAAACCTCAACTCTACACATTTCCTGTTTTGCAAGCCTAGTTATTATGTTGTCACAAGCAGCCTTTTCCAAATCGCCTTTCACCATACCTCTTTGAACAAGTTCAAAATCAATAATTTTGCGGGAATTTAAATCAATGACCAAATAGACTGAAAATCTTGGGGAGTCATACTGCCCATCCCTACCAACCATTAGGTATACCACAATCTTTTAATGAATTCAAGTCCTTTTTTTCTTTCCTGAACCCAAAATGCTCGCAACTGGTGCTGCCATGCTTTGAATGGTTTTATTGAATGCATGCCTTGCAGAAGAACTTAAATTGGTGAAAGAATATCCCAGATAATAATAAAGCACTTGATATTAAAGCATTTCCTTCCGGTTGCATAGAGAACAGCACTTTTTGTCATACCAGGAATGCACTCACAAACTTACTAATTGACTCGCAAGAATGGTTGCATATATAGAGCTGGTTAGAGCTCCAGAAAGCATTCTAGAACCGTAAGAAGGAAAATTTCCAGAAGATTTTGGTTATCTCTTGATAGCATTTCTGGTGTTTATACTGGGTGAAAGTGCAACTTACCTCTATTTATCGCTCCAATTGTCCGACATTGACCTCCTGAAGCTTGGGCCATAGCTCCTATGTCACAATATTTTATTCAGACATTGAATGCAGGTCATGTAGATTCAATTTTTTCACACAAATACCTGGACATTTTTAATGCTTTGTTCTTTAGGTAAAGAAATTTTTACTTGCTTTTTTCTTCCAGTAAGATTCAGCATATATCGGTACTATACCAAACCAGTGATTCTTTATTGAGGCTTTGGTTTTATATGGGTTAAACAAGTCTTTGTCTTCTTTTAAGTCTTTGCTTTTGTTTGAGTACAACAGGAATTTACAGCTGATAACTTGACAATTATTGTTAGGTTATATTATTATTATTATTATTATTATTATTATTATTATTATTATTATTATTATTATTATTATTATTATAAATCCCTCTTTCCAAACCTTTCTCAGCCACAACTTTTAAGTGGTGGCACTCTCATAATCTTTGGCAAATGAAACGTTGCTTTTTCGCCTGAAAAACATATGAAGAACTCGGGGCCAGTGTTAGGTACGTGCAACTGGTGTGGCTGCACCTGGCTCCGTGCTTTTAAGGGTCCCTTGCAAATAATTAAAAAAACATGAACTGAATTTTTGATCTTAGAGATGAAATGGGAAATATGAAGTGAGTTATCATGGAAAGAACTTTAACATTTAATAACAATGTTCTTAATTTTAATAACAGTGTACTGAAGTAGATTAGTTGTAGTAACATACTACTGTCGACTAGAAGCACCGTGAGTTTAAATGTATAACGTATGTTTAACATTTTTCAGTTTCACAATTCATTTGTTGTGAGCATCTTCTATACTTATTAGAATGATGAGTATTTTTTTTTTTTTTTGTGTTATACTATAAAGTTTAAAGTGCTGAGAGCGAAATGTTTCGTGAAAGGGACAGATGACAAGAATATGAATCAGGTGCTCAAAAAGCCAAATAAAAAGCTAAATCATAAACCGTTTTTGAATTTACAAAGAGATGCTTTTGAAAAGTTTCTTCAAACCTAAATCTTCAAAAACTGAGAGTGAAGGATGCTTAAATAACAACACCCCTAACAGTAATCACTTCTCATGTGATGGTTTATGTGAAAAAGAAAATAACTATTGGATTGTGACCTACCTGCTGTCCCACATTCAGGTAGGTCTAGTAATAGTAATAATGAAATAGTCGCATATTCCAGATTCAGGTACTTGGCCCATTACATCACGTCCCCCCATCATTGACAAAATTATACAAAAAGCCCTGCTGAAGTTATAAACTTTGATTATACTTTAAATGAGAACAGAAGAAAATGTTCATCTCATTTTACATAAGTTTACCCAATGAAGAGAAAAAATATTGGAAATGGTTCATGTCATTATAAAGGTTTTTGTTGTAAATGTTTTGGATCTCCTTCAAAATTTAAGTGTGCACACAAATTCTTAATTTATTATATCTAAAAATAGATAACAGTATAATGATGGATACTTTAATAAGAGTGTATCTGATCAATAACTGTGATTCTTATCTGATCTTGAATTTTAATAAACTTTGAAGAAATCCCAATGATAAGTAGTTTGTTTTTATTATTAACATTTATTAATTAGCCTCCCTATTAAGATTTCATGAATTCTTTGCATATCACATCAGTAGGCTATAGGATTGCTAGTGATGTGGTATATTGTTAATTGTAGGGGTGAAGGTTTGCACATGGCTCTGCATTAGCTAAGAACTTCACAATTATAAGGATTTAAAAACAAATTACTTTGTGATGCTCTGAAAATGAAATAAACAAATGTCTATTCTATGGACATGAACATAGTATTATATTAATATCTCTGGCATTTTCTTCCGATAAATGTAAGAAAACAAATAAGCAAACATAATAATAATAATAATAATAATAATAATAATAATAATAATAATAATAATAATAATAATAATAGTGTGGCAGCAGCAGTGATATAGATAATAAAAACATATGACAGTACATTATTACTTCCAAAATGCAGTTATTACATCATTTCAAAAGTGCAGACTGTTCAGCTCAAATATTTGGTTATACAAATTGAAAGTTGTTATATTTCTAAGATGTGATTAAAAGAATAAAGTGTTTGCCAACTCTGCTGCTATGCAGCTTGTCTCTCCCAGAAAATAAGCATATTTAGAGAGTTTTCTTCTATCTTAATAAACTATTTATTCTATTTTGCATTACTAGAATTAATTGATTTAATTGTGCATTATTTAATAGGAATACTGCATGACAGAGTACCTGCGAATGTCCGGCATATATTGGGGTCTTACCGCTATTGAGCTAATGGGAAATTTGGACAGAATGAATAAAGAAGAGATACTAGAGTTCATCAGAATGTGCCAAGATGAGTCTGGTGGAATAAGCGCTAGTGTAGGACATGATCCTCACTTGCTGTATACTCTTAGTGCTGTTCAGGTTTGTATTGTGTGGAGAATTGGAAGATAAGTGTGGTTGCTGTGTAACTTTGTGATCTGGTTTTAATTTATAAATACATCTGATTTCCATGATTTTTACATTTTCCATTAAATTAAGAGAATAAAAAGTATATAGAATAAATAAAAGTATATTCTCTAAAAGAGAATACTACAACTAATGCTCCACCAAGTCAAGGAGAGCCCTAGAAACAAATTTTTAAAAACAGAATTGAATCGTTCCAGAGTATATTACCTTCTCTCCCACGTACAGTAAGTAGGGCAGGTATTTATTCCACCCAAAAATTCAATACCGAGATTTCACTGGAAATACATGTACTGAGGCCCCCTAAATAAAAAAAAAAGCATTTTTAGAAAAAGATCTGCATGTGTCTGTGTCCATCTGTCTGTCTGTCTGTCTGTCTGTGAACAGCATAACTCAAAAATGAAAAGTCAGATAAATGCCTTCTAAGGATGCGACACCAAGATTTTCAAGAAAATCCCCCCACACCAAACTACCCTTTACGTGGGATATTTTTAAAAATTTTTGATTTTCTAAAAAATGGCTCCAACAATTTTGATTAAAATACAATATATTAAAAGATACAAATAATATAATTCAAGATACAAATAAAATCTGTATCTTGAATTTTCTGGGAATAGCCTATGAAGTCCACTTCAGTTGAAAGAAATTTTGTATGATCTTGTACAACTGCTAACTGTTAAGCGGTAGAAAACATACTAAAAAAAAAAAGACAAGAAAAAAAAAAAAAGAAGATTTCTGTAAAACTCAATTTATTTCAAATAAGCTTTTTTGTGGCATAAGCCATTTCTGAGATATCCATTATTGAGAGTTCGAATTCTTCATTATTTGGCCATTCTTTAAAGTCCTTTCAGCATTCACTTGTTTCTCGTGATTACTTGGAAACAGTATGGAATTTTAAGGTCAGTGTATAGTCTCCAGTTCTTAAACAATTAACTATTGCTGTTCCTTTTGAATTGGACCTTAGAATCTATGAATTACACTTATGGTTACCGAAAGTTTTAGGAATACCCTTATGGGAAAATTTACGGTCAAATTTCCTTACGCAACTTAGCAAGAAAATGAGCGCCAAAACAATGAAACTGAAAAAGAAACTAAACAACCTTATATTCAAACAAAAAAACTCCCTGGAATACCGGGAAAAATCTCCTAGACATAACCAAAAACGGAAAGCAACATATAAACATAACCTAAACAATGAACCTACCACAGGCCAATATGTAGTTAACCTCTCAAAAGAACCATTCACCAGCACTGAGCTATCTGTCTTGAACAATGGCCTAAAAACCTGTTTCAACTTCACAAAAAATACAGAAAACTTTGTTGCTGATATTGAAATAGCCTCCAACCACCTTACAGATAAGGATAAAAGTTTAATACAATCACAGTGTGAACCAATATTGGACCAGATACAAGCCCAAAAACACCACTACGTACCACATCAAAAAATTATCAAATCTCTAAAGTCAAAACCTGTAGTATACACCAAAGCAGACAAAGGAAACACATTAGTTATATTAGACCAAGAAGATTATGAATCTAGAGTTATGCAATTACTACATAACCCAGAGTACATAGAAATCAGAAAAAATCCATTAAAAGAATGCACCAAGTCACTCCAGAATACATTGATAGAAACCAAAACATTAACAAAAGCCAAAAAATCCAGAATTAAACCAGATTTTCCCATCATACCTAGGTTATATGCACTACCAAAAATACACAAACTCGGCAACAAAATGAGGCCCATAGTGAATAACATAAACTCTCCCACATATAAACTAGCAAAATGGCTTTCAAATACCTTCAACTCCATGCCTATGTTCAAAAGTCTTAGCATAAAAAATTCTTTAGAATTAACCAGTCACCTTTCAAATATAAATATATCACCCACAGACATGATGGTATCATTTGATGTCACTGCACTCTTCCCAAGCATACCAAAAGAAGAATTATTACCACTCCTAGAAAATTGGATATTAAACAATGGCACACCTAGAGCACAAACAGAAGATTACCTGAAACTAACAAAATTATGTCTGGACCAGAATTTCTTTTCATTCCATCACAAAATCTTTAAACAAACCTCAGGCCTAACTATGGGAAACCCCCTTTCACCATTTTTAGCAGAACTATATATGAGCCATTTTGAATCCCATATTACTAAATCTTTCCCACATCTATTCAAAACCTGGTATAGGTATGTAGATGATATTTTTGCTATTGTTCCAAAAAAACTTTCAGAAGATGCTTTGAAATTATTAAATTTACAAAAAAGATCTATAAAATTCACAATGGAAAAAGAAGAAAATGGCCAATTACCTTACCTAGACATCAGGATCATCAGAAATAATGCACACAACAAACTAACGTTTGGCATTTACAGAAAACCAACGCACACAGAAAACTATATTAAAAATAATAGCTAAAATCCTACAAGCCACAAACATGCAATTTTAAATAGTATTACAAACAGAAAGAGAAATGGAGAAAGAGGAATACCAGAAAGAATACCAACACATTATTAACATAGCCACTATGAATGGATACCAGAAAAAAACAATAGATAAGAAGATAAAAAGGTTTGAAAGACAGAAATACATCCAACAAATGACTACGTTACTCAGACAACAAAAACCACAAGCATATAGAAAATTCACTTATCACCCTTGGACACATCATAAATTTCAAAGGATTTTCAAAAAATACAACATCACCCTGTCTCCACAGAATAACCACAACATACAGAAACTACTATGCAACAGAACAAAAGATCCTATCCCCAACGATAAATCAGCTGGTATATATCAAATTGATTGTAATGAATGTAACCTGGTATATATAGGAAGAACAAAAAGAAATCTTGAAATAAGACTTAAAGAGCATATGAGATGCATTTACCAAAAGCAGCAAGATAAATCAGCAGAAGCACATCATTTCTGGTCTTCAAACCATGATATCACTCCAAACATAAAACTCTTAAAACCGATCAACAGCAGCAATGAATTGGACATCTGGGAAAAAATACATATTGTCAAACACAGGAATCACCTAATGAATTTTGAACTGCCGCCACCCAACAGCCTTTGGAGGTTCATCAGCCCAGCACCAGAGAACACCACAAACCACACACATCCCCCAGACGATGACCGGCAAAAATCAGTTGAGAGAAAATGCTGACGATGGGAACAAGCCGTCTCCCGAAACGCGTTCAAGTAGTGTAACAACCCTCAACTCTCTATTTTAAATTATGACACATCACTGTTACAAGCTTCTAAATCTTCAAAAAATTGAGGTCTCTATCATTTATTAGTGGGTATACAAATTATTCTTATGAAAGTTTATTTTTCTATTTACGTCATTTTAATTGAGATAAACCTTGGAGTAGTCATAATCAAATGTTTTAGGATTGGACGCTATACATTGGCTTGAAATTCCAAACTCTTTCCATGACATTGCGAGAAACAATTGAAAATCAACAGGACTTTAAAAGAATGGTTTAGTATTGAACAAACCGTTAATAATGGATATCTTGGAAATGATTAATGCTACAAAGAAAGTTTTTAGAAATAAATTACATGTTTTAAAGAGAAATACTTTTCTTGTGTAGCACATTTTCGCCTGTCGCTTAACATTTACCAGTTATACAAGATTATACAAAATTCCTTCTGAATGAAGAGAACTTAAATGGCTTTTCCCAGAAAATTCAGAGCATACATTTTATTTGTCATGTAAATATCTTTAATATAGGCATTTTAATCAAAATTGTTAGAGCCATATTTTAGAACATCAAAAATTTTAAAAGATTTGCCATGTAAAGGGTAATTTGGGGTGGGGTGATTTTCTTGGAAATCTTCATGTCACATCTTTGGAAGGTACTGAACTTAAATACCAAGTTTGGTGTTTATCAGAGTTTTCATTATGAGTTATGCTGTTCATGACACATGCACAGACAGACTCACACACGGATCTTTTTCTAAAACTGCCTTTTTATTCAGAGGTCCTCAAAACATGTATTTTCGGTGAAATCTTGGTATCAAATTTTTGGGTGGAATGCAATACCTTCTCTACTTACTTGGTATGTGGTAGAGAACATGAGTTTTTAACCTATAAATAATGATAGTATAAGTAGAATAAATACTACAGGTTATTCATACTTCACCTTAGAAGAATAGGCAGTAGTTGGCATTGGGACTTTTAGTTTTGCACTTTCATACAGGAAAAAACTATTTCTGTTTCTGGCCCAGAAGTGGTTCCACACATAAACAATGCACATATCACTTACATGCTTGATATCCCATGAATGTATGGAGGAGTCTTCACTCTTCCTCCTAGCTGTTTATTTTTGGAAGCTCATTAAACTGCCATCGTTACCTCCCAATGTTACATTAATCATGTGCTATCTTTCATTGTACCAATATGAGTGTTAAAGAAATATATGCCCCATATACTTGATAAGGAAATTAATGCACTAATTCAAGAATGGATAAATAAATGTTATGAAATATATTTTAGCACTGTTGAATGCAGAAATAACCTTATCTATGGTAGGGGCCTATTGCTTAGGAAACAACTGTGCACATTGAAGTGTATGGCATTTTTCACAAAGTCGTCCACTTTGCCTAAAACACTGCACATTGATTCCTTTTCTTTCTCAGTTCCCTGCCTCCGTTGCTTTCTATCTCTCATTGAAAGCAACATTCACATGCACACTAGTTGCTTCAAATGTTAACTTAGTGACATCCTTAACAATAATGCACAAAAAGTTGAATGCATACAAAACTATAGTTATTTTTTCACCACTTTTAAATGCTGTGGCATGTTATACACTTAGTCAACATTGTGACATAAACAGTACTGCATCAGCAAGACCATTGCTTTGCTCCGGTAAACAATGTAGGAATACAGATGGCTGCATGGTCATGACAATAAACAGAAGCTAAATAAGTTATGTTTATATGAAACAATTATTAAAATACTATACTTATTTATGTCTTTATTATTTGAAATACAAAACTGGTGATAATACATTTAGTGCAGTAACATACTATTTTTATTTGCTTGAAAGGTGTGCTGCAATGAAGGAATGTGCATTTTGTAATGAAAAGAAGCTAGAAACAGTGATGTGTATTGAATTTATTTAAAGGTGAGTCGGAATTGTAACACTAACATCACTTAAACTTAAGTGATGTTAGTGTTACAATTCCGACTCACCTTTAAATGAATGTGCATTTGTTTACTCACAACCTTTCTTGTGTTGGATTGTGTGTATATTCCATATGTTGTGGATGTGACTTGGACAGATGTAAATTAACACAATGTTTTATTGAAGTTCTTCCAAATATGCTTTTATAAAGCCACACAAATTATTTTGTTCCTTTCACAATGATTTGTCTTTCAACTATTCTATGTAATCACACAACCTTACTCCAAACGGTTATTTTGTGAACAGTAAAACATGGTATTACTGTTTATGACATTTCTTTGTAGTTATTATAGGAAAGCTTTTAAACCAAATGATGAAGGAAATGCATAATGTTTAACCTACTATTCTACTGGATCATAACTGGCAAAGTTATACAGGTTTCTTTATATAATGGTTCTTCTAGTGATTCAACCTGATGAGCAGTAGTCTAGGTGCGACGGACCTCCTCGTGGTGTCGTCTTCCTCTCTTCCTTCTTTGATGGAGCTGTGGGTGGATGGTCTAGGCTGAAATTGTAAGCCTAGCACTCTTGTGTGTTGCCCTATTGCTAAACTCTTTCCCAGGGTGTGGTAACGGTAGACGAAATGAAACTCTGTGATGCTTTAACTTTGATTTATTAGTAATAATAATAACAGTACTCTGTAACGCCGCTAGCCGTGTGTTTTACTTTAATACTCAATTCTAATAGGCCTATCTGCAGACATTTACCTACCCAAGCTAAATCTATTTCCTATAGCTGGCTTCACACACATCGCCACAAGTATGGCGTGAATTTTACCTCCTCTCTAGAATCAGCAAAGCGATACGACGCCAAAGCTTTACACGTGCTCCCTTTTATACCGTCACAGGGGGACGCTACATTTACCTAGCTATTTTAAAAGCTTTACTCTCATTGGCTTTCCCCTGCGCGTGGTGTGAGAATATTTGCCTTCATATCTGAAGTCCTGACAAGTTTGGAATTTCCCAAAGTGTAAGATCTCTCTCCCTCTCTTTCTATCCTATCGCTATCTCTCTCACTCATCTCTTGCAAGTACTTGTGACTGCTTTAGCGAGGTTGCAATTCTGCCCTCTTGTTACCTGCATTATTACTGCTTTCATGGCTAGCTAGCCTTCCCTCACATCCTACATGTGTGTGTTACAATATTACGTTACCTTATTTCATGATCTTGTAGTTCCCGTTACAAATGCCCCTCATTGTCATTCTAAAAAATTTTTATTTTTTCTGGCGGAGAAAGTTTATTGAATGGCAATGACATGACCCAAAGAAACACACCAAATCAAATCAAGGAAACCCCAAAATACACGCAATACAATGTATAACACAATACTCATCCTGAAAATGAACACTATAGCACTCTACAACATCAGTGTGTATATAACTTCCATCCAACACAACAATGTAACCCTCAAATAATCTATATACAGAATGATATTTACAAATATTTGCATAAGATTGCATATACTAACCTTGACATCAACTGCCATTAATGAATAATTTATTGTGGACAATGCTTAGCCATTTTGGTGATTTTTTTTTTTTTTTTTTTTAACTTTAATTTTGCACACGAGTATTTCGTTGGTTTTAACACTGAGTAAGCACACGCTTGTGGGCTAGACAACATTTATTTACTTTCACTTGCTTTTCCCCTTAACACTTCACTGTAGTTTGTTTATAAACACTTCAGGGAACCTTTTCACTGTTATTTCCAAGAACACCTAAGTTGCCGTATTTCCGCCCATTTTACCTTACACAGCTTAAAACTAGTTTTACAACAGCCAAGTGTTGCGTGTAATTAAGGCATGTTGGCTGCCTGCTCTGAGTGTTAATTAGCTGTCTGGCCAGAAGCCCTTAACTGCAATAATTTTAACCCTGTTTCTATATACATTCCATTATAAAAAATAAAACACTTTCATAACCCAATTACATGAATCATTAAGCCTGCATAACAAGCAATCACAAGATCATGCAAAGTGCAAATGTTAGCCTATGTTTTGAAAGGCTTCAACAATTGTTTATATCTACCCCAATTTTTGTTGGTGGTTACCTCCCTAACCTCAAAAGTGTGTGCCTCAAATTGAGCTACAATTTCTGTTCCTTCTTGTGCTTTAATTAATTCTACCCAAAATGACTCTTCTAAGATTTGTTGTTCTTCCGCTGTCGGTTCATTTTCTACTGTACTATTCTCCACAAAAGGCATAGACACCATCTTTTACTAAATTTAAACATTTATTTTCAAAATTAACAATTCCTTCCCATTTGTGCAAGCAATCGGAACCAATAATTACTTGCTGTTGCAACCTCGGGATCACAAGAAAAATAACATTGAATGTTTTATTATTCATGCTGATAGCATTGCTTGTTGCCTTACTTTTTTTTTGCTTTTGGATATCGCTACCATGCCATAGACATTCGAAATTGGCAGAGACATAATTTTAATTTTCTTTTCCTGCAACATCCTAAAAAATTCTTCAGAGCACGCTGATATATTCGCCCCAGTATCTATTAAAATTTCAGTATTTACTCCCATAATTTCAGTGTTTATTCTCGGCGAGTCATGCATATGTATATTTTTGCTGTTGCATGCTGCTTGGTGTGTTCTCTCCCTTCACATGCATATTTATTAAAGCAATGGGCCCTGGTTGAGAAACTTGTGGTTCACTATTTCCCTTTGAGATGGATACTCGGCCGCAGTAGACATCTATGCCTGGTTTCCCGATTGTTGCGAGTCTTGAGGTCCTGGGTTCGAATCCCATCTTCCATTGTTACTATTTATGATTGTTTGCATATTTACTGGGCTTCTCCTACCCGAAAAATTCCCTTGTCTGTTCTGTTTGTGTGCATTTTCCTGCACCCTAGCATAATTCCTATTGAATTCTCTGACATATTCAAATCGGTTTTGCTATGTATTCGATGCCTGGATGTGGTTAACATTGAAATTTCTTTGTTGGTCTCTATGCTGATGTCCCCTGTGGTAGTTTCTGAATCTGTCGGACCGTGGTGTTGGCTGTGTGTATCTGTCTCTAGGTTTTCTGTGAATTGCCTGTATTGTGGGTTTCTCTGCCTGTGTGCCCCTGACCCAAAAGAATGTGACCTATTTTCCACCTGAAATGTTTCTCTCTTATCTCTGAAGCTATTACTTTGTGTTGGTCTCTGATCAAATGCTGTAATCAATTCCATCTTTTTTGCGATGTAGGGTGGCTCAGCTACTATCAGTCTGTTCCTGATATGCAGTTCAAAATGGTTGGTCAGCAATGCTATCACCTCCTGTCTGATAAGGGTGCTTCAGTTTGCTTACTTCTCTGTGCCAAATTTAGAACATAATCAACTAGGATACCATGTATGTTCGGGTGTATGTATCTGCCATGGTTTAGCTCAAGTCGGATTTTGTTAATTTCCTGTGGTCCCCAATATCTTAATAAGAATGCCTGTTTAAATTCATCATATGTCAGTGAGTTACCCTGTGTTAATTTAAGCCAAGATAGAGCACGACCTTTGAAGTATTTCCTGACTATAATGGGCTTAATGACCTCAGGAGTTGACTTTAACACAAAATATTGTTCTAATTCTTTTACAAACTCTTTCGCCTGATCTTTCGATTCCTACACTGGAGGTGTGAGTTCATGCAAAAGGTTGAATTAAAACTATGATCCCCACTGTGAGAGCAAGGAGCCAACTGCGCTAAATTACAAGCATGCACTTTATCATTACAAGAGTTAGTTTCAAGGGCTCTGGCCTCACTGGCGAGTGAATTGTCACTGCCGGAGTTAGCTGAACTTCCTTGAGCTATGCTGTGAGTGCTCTTAGTGGTTTGCTGATCTAATTCTAAAGCATTCATATTGCGTTTTAACTCAACAATTTCCCTATCATACTCAGTACTAATGGCCTGAATTGATGTTTTCAGTACTTCAATCTCCTGACTTGTTTCTACTGAAATAACCTGTTTAACAGCCTGGATGGATGTCTTTAATGCCTCATCTCCTGGTTTGTTGCTACCTGGCTTACGGTAATGACCTGCTTAACGGCCTGCAATTCTTTGTCTACATTACTTTGTGTTTTAAAACTGTCCGGTTTTAACAACTCTACAGCTGAGTTTACAAATTCTGTGAGACAAGCAATTTCACCCTTATTTACATTAATCTCCTGTCTTACATTAATTAACTCTGTTTGAATAGCTTCTTGCCCTGTCCTAATCTGATATATTTGTCTGCTGCTAGCTGCTAAGCTTTCTTCTATTTTGTTGCTAGTGGTCTCTATTCTAGTGCTAGTTTCTGCTAAACTATTTTCAAGTTTTTGATTGTTGTCAGCTAAGCTGTTTTCTATTTTGTTATTTAAGCTATTTTCAAGTCTTTGGTTATTTTCAGCTAAACTGCTTTCTATTTTGTTATTTAAGCTATTTTCCAGTTTTTTCAGCTAAACTATTTTGCAATCTTTGATTATTTTCTGCTTAGCTATTTTCTAGTTTTCTGCTCTGTTCAGCTAATAGCGATTGCATCATTCTTATGAGCAGGGGTGCATCATCCTGAGACACCTCCTGCTGCATACACGTGGCCATGTCTATGGTGCTCTCACTAGAAAGTTCTATATTACTGTGTGCCATAATAATCCTGTTACTTCTGAGTAACATAAAAACACATAAAAATGAAAAGATATTATCCTACTTTACGTTGATCTGCCTGCTGCATTGCTCCTGCTGCTCCTCATGTGCTCTTTGTGCATTGCTGCACATCCATGGTATATTATGTTGTTATCTTATTTTTAAATAATTGATGGACATTAATACAGTATACACTGCAAATATGAGTCATTCCATGTTAAGTTGAGCACCCATGAAACACCAAGTCATCAAATCTCTTTGAAATTTTTTGTATTTATTTGATGCTTAAAAATAGAAGACATGTAATATCTGTCCCTAATTTCAGTATTTTGAATACCAGCCAAAGTAAAAATTTGCGAAAAAGTAGGTGCACTCCCATACGTAATCACTTTTATCTCCTGTTCAAATTCTTGCATAAACTCTATATTGGACTTATTTTAAAGCTTACAGAATCTACTTTAAGCATATACTAGAATGAATCTGGTTCAACAGATCAGTTATTTATTGCAGAAATTTGTTTTTTAAAATTCAATTTTGGTCATGTATCAACAACCTAAAAATATTTTTAAATACACACATATTCTCTGTTTAG
The DNA here is from genome assembly GCA_030765065.1 of Deroplatys truncata. Taxonomy (NCBI): domain Eukaryota; kingdom Metazoa; phylum Arthropoda; class Insecta; order Mantodea; family Mantidae; genus Deroplatys; species Deroplatys truncata. The sequence continues at coordinate 208,169,907 of CM060978.1, read as the reverse complement.
TAGTGTATACATGTTCATTTCAGGAGAGCGTTCGTTCAAATCTATTTATAAGAAATATTTTCTCAGCTGAAACCCTCCTCATGATAATGTAGTGCAGCGGCTTCCACCTGGAGTGTAGAGCAGAGGGGATGGTGCGGTAACTCACAGTTGCTATGAGTTTGTCATATCTTGTTTGATACAGATTTCCATCATTGCTCCAGATGCACTTCAGCCTTGGACCCTATTATGAGTTACCCAACATTATTCTTCTGAATCATTTCTGGATTTAAAATACAAACAAACCCTTATCACGGCCAACTAGATTATGCCTTTCCTTCCGTGACGAACCAGTCCAGAATATTTAGTTTGTGAGTGTAATCTGTTAAATATTTAGTATGAGTATGATTTTGCTATAACTCCTTCAAAATTAGGAAACATGTGTTTAAGAGAAAAAAGAATTTGCAACCAGTGACTTATAAAATGCTTTAAAAACTGAAAATGAAGACTGTAGAACTGTCCACACAACAAAGAGTGTGTGCTTCATGTCATATAAGGATTTCTCAAATCTCAGATACAAGTGAAAACAAGAGTGATGTTTGTGAATCTAGTGTTGCTGGACCCAGTACCTATGATATCCAGGTATGTCAAGTAAATGAAAGTAGCTCAGAAACTGATAATTCACCATCACATCAGAGCAATGACGCAAATGAGCTCAAGGAAAGTGTAGATGTTTCAAATGTTAATACTAGTTTAGTATTAATTGTAGGCGAATCACCCATAAAGAAAACAAAAGTGCCTCAAAAAGTATCCATCCCAGAAATTAAAAAAATTAACAGAAAAACTTGAAGGCACTTCATATTGAAGGTGAATTGGTCACAGAAGAAAAACAAGATTCAGAAATAATTCTGAGCTGGTAGATTTCATAGTACAGATGATTAGAACTTAAAAATTCAGATTTTGATTAACTTCGAAAGCTGGTCTTACAATCAAATTACATTTTGGCAATTATCCACATGATGAAATCGGCAAAAACATTAGCTCTAGTGAGAGGCATTTTATCGAATCCTGAAACCAAATCTGGTAAACCGTTAGAATATTCCATGGTGGAAAAACTATTAGTTTTACATTTCAGCATTATGGCGGGAAAAAATCATATTTCCGTTAAAGAAGGAGGACAGAAAATTAAAAAAATAGAAGAGGTTGATTTTGTGATATCTAAAAGAAACCTTCTGCAGTTTTAAAGATAAATATATCCTGGTATAAAATAGGTTTCTCAAAAACAGTGTAGATATACTTCTAGGCAACAAGGTACAACACATTCTGCTTGTGTTTATGCTCATCAGAGAATGTGAAACTGATGCTTGATTGTATAAATATTTCCCATCTTACAGCAGATTCAGGATTCTTTGTAATTATAAATATTGTAATTATAATCTCTCAAATAATTTATAACCCCCATCACCAGATTGCTGTTTAAGGAAATGTGTTAACTGTAAAGGGACTGAAAACTTGGTTAATCATATTTGGGACAGTTTTTAAGAAAAAAAGTATGGGCAAATGACTTATAAACAGTGGGTAACCGAATCACACAAATTTAGAAATAATACAAGCACCTGTTGAAGACTTTCTGGAAAAATTGTCAGATTCCTTTTAACTCATAACTTATAGCTCAACAACAAGCCCGTGTTTTTGTCTGAACAGAAAGAAAATTTGAAACCAAAGAATGCATTGTAATTTGTGATTTTTCAGAAAACTATGCCTTTGTCATACAAGATCCTATTCAGGAGGTAGATTGGAACATTAACCAGGCAACAATTTATCCATTTGTAATTTACTTTAAAGAAAATAATAGTGTAAAACACAAAAAAATATATTGCCATATCAGAAAGTTTAAACATTATACGAATGCTGTTCGTCTGTTCGAACACCAGTTAACAAACATCCTAAAGAAGGAAATAAGAGACCTGGAAAAAGTAATTTACTTTTCCTGTGGCACTAGTGCTCAGTACAAGAACAGAAAAAAAAATTGTAAATACGTGTTTTCATGAATATTTTGGAGTTAGCACTGAGTGGCATTTCCTCACTATTTCACACAGCAAGGGGCCTTGTAATGGAATTGGGGCCACTCTAGCAGTGAAAGCCAGACTCCAGCCGCAACAAGATCCCATTACAACACATAAATTATTTACTTGGGCACAGAATCACATTACAAATATTACGTATAATTTTTTACTATTAATCAGCACAAACAAGAGAGTGATATTTTGGATGCAAGACATGAAAACCAAAAACCAATAAAAGGCACATTAAAGCTATGTTGTTTTGTACCATTTTCAATAGCTGAAGCTATAGTGAAACGGTATTCATTTCAAAGTGAAGGAAAAAGGGTTTTTGATTAAATGAACCATGCTAGGTGTGATTTGGGCCTACAGATTGTTTCCTGAGAGCACTGTGCCTTGAAACAAACTTGAATGCTTTGTGCATCATTCCTCCCATTCATTGTCAGTTACAGTGGATTCCAAGCTCAACTTGACAAGCTGGCACTCTGGATGTCTACCAGCTCTGGGTTGAATTCGCTGCGTCACATGACTAGGTAATTCATTTAATTCCAAATGAACCAATAATGCCCTCATAATATTTGGCATGCTGTTATAAAAACCATGAAAAAAGAAGAGTGATTTTTTTTCAGTTTTTTAAGTGGTTGATATACTTAAATTCTAAAATTAAAAGCCTTTTTAAAACTAGATATGTTTGGTTTAAAATGATTTACATAATATAGGAAGAAAATGCATTCTCTGAGCTTACAAATGAGATATTTAGAAAGTCTGTTGTTCTTCTTCTTCACCTGTTTATCATCCTGTTATGTAGAATTGACACCCCCCAGGACTTACAAGCCAATGCCTGGGGTTGGATGCCTATCAAGGAGTAGAGGGGCTCTTTGGATCTGAGAGAATGAACTACCAGGGTGGGTGATCAGCCCGATACCTGGAAGAAAGCGAGGAGGTAGATGATAGATGGGAGTGAGTGAAATGAATGACAGAGAAGGTGAAGATGGAGCACTAGTGGAATGAAATGGTGGGGAAAACCGGAAAACCATGAGAAAATCCTCCCAGATGCCACTTTGTCCACCACAAATCCCACATGCAAGTTCCTGGGATTGAACCCAAGCCACCTTGGTGAAAGGCAAGCTGTCTAACCACTTCGCCATGGCACCGCCTATTTATAAAGTTTCTAACATAAAAAGGACCAGAACTATCCATATTTAAACATGTTGAGGAGGGTGCTATTTTGAAAATTTGTTACTTAATAACAGGCATAATACTACTGTTAAAAATATTTTAGAACACACACATATTTTTTGTGGTAAGAAAGCATGCAGAGAAGTTTAAAAAAAGTCAAAAGCATGACTGCCAATTTTTTTTTAAAAATCATTGATTTGACATGGAATGATTCTTATACACTTTAACCATATCTGGAGAACAATGTACAATATATTGATAAGAAATTTTTGTATGTTAATATTTTTATATCTCATGTCTCATTTACTGCAAACTGACCAGTTGTTGCTACCACAGAAAGGAGTAACACATAACAAGCATTTATAAAGGCTGATTTCTGATACAAATGCATTAGTAGCAGCTATTTGTGTAGTTTATTAATACTAGCATATGAACTTGCTTTACATGCATTTGTGTTATACAGGACTGCAAATGTTCTGTAATTCTTACTACAGATATGCTTTTATGCAATTCATTTCAGAAACAATGTTTTTCTTTGTTTCTTTTTCTTAGCGTGCAGGGCTCTGCCTGGGTGGACTTTATAAATCCCTAGCTTCTCATGTGACCTTTAGGAATACACAAAAAACAAACCTACTGCTGAGCCCTCAGTAATACCAACCACTTCTCTTGATGAGGAAGCTCTTTCAGAGCAAACCTCTGACATGGAACTGGGTGTTATCTCATTCTAGGGTGTAATATTAACCTTGGCTGATGAACAAGAACCTAAGAGTGCTACTCCCGTCCTGGCAGAAGGCCTGGATAAAATGTACAAGCTCAGGTTCAACAAAAAAGCCCCAGGGCATAAAGGAAACAAGCCCGGAAAGCAAAACTTACAGAGAAAGGTAGCGCCTGGAATCCTAAAAATGGGGGAGAAAACTTCCAAATTTAAACTCCTATGTTCCAGGAAGAAAAGGGTGAGGTATCCAGGATAGGCATTAAACACAGCTGGTCTGAGGTGTCTAACCCTTCTTCTGCTGGAACTGTCAACAAACCAGGTAATGGTGTGGAGCAGGAAAGAGCTTCCACCTCTACCAAAGAAACCTGCAGGGAATCACTAACCAGTTTCAAGGCAGCAGTGATCCCTGAAAACTTTCCCATCAACAAACTCTCAGTGCATCAAATTGAAAAAAGTGCCAAGAGGCAATAGTAGAAGTATTTGAAAGCCTCAAAGATAGGAACTTTCCACGATTTACTGGATTCTGCGGAGAGAGAGGAGCTCTCACTCTCTCCTGTGCAAATGATGTCACCAAAGAATGAGTGAGAATGCATTTCAAAAGACAGCAGAGACTTGATGAAGAAGATAAATTAAAGGATAAAGACTATAAGACTATTAAAGATAGAGTTGATATATAAAAAAATGCCAAGGAAGACTGCAGTGGCCTTATTTAGGATGACAACTGGCGACGATTGCCTCGCAGAACATCTCTATAAGATACATGCCTACCTCTGTGAAGATGTCATCCTGAACAAACAACATCTCGCCAAATGCAAAGGCCTTAAAAATGATAACTTATAGACTTTATATGGGGAAGTCAGAGGGAAAATGATGCAGATCAATTAATCCCCAGTGCCAATGGTGAACAACAACAACAGAATGAGTGAGAGAAAGATTCCTCAATTAGCACCACTTGCCATAGGTCCTAGAGCAGAAATACTATGAATAACTGCTGTATTTTTAAGACACCATAGATGTTCCCAAAAACTGAACTTAAAAACATTATTATGATGCTTAAGGACCAGAATAAAACATAGATACAGGAGACTGGAAAGTTATCAGTTCCAAGTCTGACACGTCAAATGCACATGTATCTGCTTGGTAGAGGAGGAAAGTACAAAGGCCATAAAAGATCTGGATAAGAGCCTTTTTGGGCCTTGCAAGAATTACTGTTGTGATTCTAGCTAGGGATAGCCCTAAAGGTACTCCAGATCAACATACAGCATAAGGAGGCAGCTTCGGCTGCCTTCTGCAAAATCTTTAATGAAGAAGGAATAGACCTAGGATTCAAGAACCCTGGATTAACAGGGGTAAATTTTGGGACTATTGGAGGGTTCTGGATAAACCATCACTTTCAGATCATAACTGTACATGTTTTAATGTTAATCTTCTTAAAAGAGTTAATCACTACAGGAATCCCAAGAGAACCTGGTGGAGCCCTATATGCAGGATCTATCACGTAGGATTGGGCAGAATGATAGGATTAGATATTGACAAGGTCACTTATTCAGTTCAAGAGACTGTACTTGACAGCTATCATGAAAACTGCCCCATGCAAACATGGATGAAATCCAAGTGATAAGGAAAGACCAAAGACTGTAGTCTACATAGTAGATTAAAGACCTTAAAAGGAGAGGCAGAGTACATCTCTTTAACAGGCAAAAAGAGCTGCAAACTGGGGGAGTATCATACTCCCTCACGAATTATAACAAAAGTATAGTAAGGCCAAATGATTTCCCTGGCAAGCCTTCTGTCAGGAAATATCTAGCCTGTCAGAGATAGCTGGACTATAAAGAGCATTGGCCCACGATCCAATAAATCCCATAGGAACAATATTCAAGCCTATAGGTGGTTTTACGTGCTCCGCTGAAGAAATGCTCAAAGTTCTCTTTGAGGTACACTTCCCTGGGTGCATATATGGTGATGAGACCTATGAATTCACAGGCCACTGTGAAAACTCTAGATCTAGAGCATTGCAGAAGGACTGGAACTTGCACGTCAAGTAGTCACAACTCATAGTGTTAAATGGGCAGTTGATAAATTTAACCCATTTAAATTGCCAGGCAGAGATGGTATCTTTCCTGCACTGTTGCAGAAGCTGACTTGCTTTATACACTCTTCTGTAACCTCTTCTGGGCCTGTATAGCTTTTAGCTGTATTCCTCTGGCTTGGAGAGCTACCAGAGTAGTGTTTATTCCTAAGTGCACGCGTAATAATTACTTAGAAGTTAAGGATTGCTGACCAATCACTTTTGCATCATTCCTTTTAGACTTTGGAAAGACTGATTGAAAGAAATATTCGAAGGAGGATACTGTGAGATACCCCTCTATCAAAACCAACATGTCTACCAGCATCAAACTCCTGTGTCTTGTCAGTAGATTGGAGGAATTAGTGGAGTTCTCCAGTCATAGACATAGAGGTTGTTTTTGACAACACCCCCTATGAATGTATAGTTTTGGCTGCACAAAATTTGGAGTCAATGACACTCTTTCTAGTTGGATAAACTCCATACTCAGGAGCAGAAAAATTATAGCTAGCTTCCTTGGGGAAATGAGGGGGATTGTTGCCATGAGCGTTACCTGCAGTGGGGAGAGTTCTCTCTCCCCTGCTTTGGAGTTTTGTGGTGGATGGTCTACTCAAGGATAAACACAGGAGGGGTATTATATACAAGGCTATGCAAATGACACAGTATTAGTTACTTTTGGAAAATTTCCTACTACAGTCTCAGACATGATGAATCATTCACTGACAAAAATTCACAACTGTGTGTGCAGGAGGGCTTGTCCATCAACCCCAGCAAAACAATTGTTCCTTTCACCAACAAGAGGAACTTAAAACGTCTAGGAAATCTAAACTAGGTAATTCAATTCTGGAATATTCAGAGTCAGTTAAATAGACCTTGTACTGGATAAAAACTGATCTAGAATGATCACATTGATATCACTCTCCATAGAGCTAGATGATCGTTTGTAGCCATCAAACACTTTGTTGGAACAATCTGGGGCATAAAGCCACACATTAGTATTGATTATATATTGCTATGGTTAGGCCCCAGCTATCTTTCGGTGCCATTGTTTGGTGGTGAAAAGCACTACAAACTACTTTAGCAAATAAATATACCTAGCTACAGAGACTAGCATGTCATAATATAACAGGGGCCTTTAGAAATACACCAACCATTGCACTGGAGACTCTGGGGGGACTCACCTCCCATGGATATTTATTTACAAGCAGAGGCCAGGGTTACTGCATATTGTGCAGTGCAAACAAGAAACTGAAGAGGTAGCTGTTTAACAACTAGATACACCTCTATCCTAAATTTCCTGGATATTCCAGAATTGAGTATGAGGTCTGATTTAATGAATACTCTTCTTTCCTTCTTTCCTCGGGTAGAAGGCATTACACCTGATAAAAAATGTCACCAACTTGTGTGATTCACAGATGGATACTGTATAGGAACACAATCGGACACAGGCATATATCGACTTCTCCGAGGACAAATATTAGTATAAGCCTTGGGAATATTGCATAGGTTTTTCAGATAGAAGTATTTGCTGTCCTGAACTATGCTCTAAGAGGACTTGAAACAGGTTATCATGATAAATGAATTCTCATTCTTACAGACAGTCAAAGTGCTTTAAATGCTCTTTCTTCAGACCAGATAAAACCAAAACTAGTTTGAGAATGCCTAAATGCCCTGATTGTCCTATGATCTCACAATAGGATTGAAATGGGGTGGGTGCCAGGACATCTATGGAAATGAGAAAAACTCATCAGGTGGCTAAAAGGGGTACTGGGGTACCCTATGTTGGCCCTGAACCCGTGGTTGGAATTAGTACACATACTACCTTGGTAAAAGCATGGATTAGGGAAAAACACCAACTCATGTGGCAAAACTATCCTGAACAAAGACAAGCCAGGAAATTGGTCTTAGGTCCATGCAACACTTTTTCCTCATCTCTCCTGAGATTGGACAAAACAGGAATAAACAAAGTAGTTGCATTAATTTCTGAACAGGTCTTCAGGAAACATCTACATAAAGTCTCTACAAGGATGAACCCATGTGTAGGATGTGCAAAGAGTATGCGGAAACTGCTTCGCACTTCCTCATCGACTGCCCATTCCTGGCAAGAAAGAGAGTTACTCTTTCCATAACCAGAGAAGAACTAGGAAAGGATGGAACCACATTGGAACCAAGCTATTGCAACTTGTTCAGGGAACAAAGTTTGGGAAACAATGAAAGCATCCTTTCCAATGGGGTTGCACAATAAGTCTTTTAGGAAGGAGATTGGTAAAACTCCAACAAAAACTCCCCATCATGTAATCCAATCTCCAGCATGATTTTTTGCCTCATATTTACTTATAGTGGTATTATATCTTTCTTTTGACCATGTTATTAATGAACAAAACATAACTCTTGAATAGTAATGCCTTTGCATATATGCTTATTACAGATCCTGAGTATGTATGATGCTATGAATAACATTGATGTAGAAAGGGTTGTGGAGTACGTTAAAGGGCTACAACAAGTAGATGGGAGCTTTTGTGGAGATAAATGGGGTGAAGTGGACACACGATTTTCATTCTGTGCAGTAGCTTGTCTCTCATTGGTGGTAAGTTCTTTTGTTCTCTTTGTAGATGGTGTTTTCTTCTTTGGTATGGATTGGGCACTCATCCCATTCCAACTTTACTGCCCCTTTCAATATCTATTGTATCTGAAGCCAAATTTAATATATGCCCAAGCCATTTTTATTCATACTCATTAGTTATTGAATAAATGCTAAATCCTAAGACTCACAGAGTTTATTTCATTATTTTAATTATAACCTAAAATATATCCTATTGTACATATTATGTTTACTTATTCAAAAATATTTTAATTTGTTCTTCTGTATTTCTGATAATGTATAATTGTTGTGTATTTATTAAGTGCAGTCATGTTTTATGTTTGGGATGTGCAAAGCATCATTGTCACTGTGATGTGGCAATTTGGTAATTGTATTTCATTTGACAACAGTAGAAGGTTAGGAATGGAAAGCCAATGATCAACCAATCACAGTTTAGCTTCTCTTCCTGATTCTTCTTCTGACATGCCAACGCTATTCAGTAGCATTGCTAACTTTGAAGATGGATACATTGCTGTATCACTCTAGCATCATTGATTAGTAATACATAAAAGTATCAGGCCTATTGTATTAAGCTAATAATATTGAAGATACATTGTGGATTTATGGAATTCTGAATTTTGTGAATAAAGATAAGTTTATATACCAATGGTACCCCATGTGTAATCATTATTTGACGTTGCAACTAGCCAGCCTCTAATGACATCAATGTTTCCACACATTCTTCACAGCGTGAACCTGAAGAAGAGTTCTCAACCAGCCAAGGCAAAATTTGCAGTTTAAGGGAAAAATTTTGCTGCATAGTTGCTCACTATCCACTCAGGGCAACGCCAATTGCCTCCTGCTAAAGTTCAGAGAAGACCAGGGCAGTGAATTTCTGCCCTTGGTAACATCATTGAGGTAACCAAGAGGCAAAGCCCACCAATGCAGAGGACTTATGGGAGGCATCTGCCCCAATAGCAAGTTCGACCCTGACCCTGCATTACATCCTTTGTTTCCTTTTTCCTCTTTAAATGTAATTTAATACTGCATTTGGCTGGGCACCTATGGTTTTCCATTCTTGTCAAAGTTTCCTATGCAATTTTTATGATTCTCCACTTGTTTAATGGCTCAAACTTTAATGGCTGAAACTTTTTTAATGTGTCTCAGATTTTGTCATCCTGTGGAGCCTCAAAAATTTCATTTCAGCAGATTCTATTTTATTTAGATGTTTCTTTTTCTAGATGTTTCTGGTTTTTGTTTCAGTGTAAATATATACGAAATACGATACACTGATATATGACGATAAAATTTTTATCATTGTAAAAGCAGAAGGAAAAAGAATGTAAAGCCATCCAGATGAAGAAGTCTATGATTGCTACCAGGAACTGTCATGAAAATGAATGAAGAATACTTTCACACACTTTTGTTCTGTTGTTTTGTAAAGCTTAAAGTGTGTCACCGACAGTGATCTCTACGTTATATGTGGTGCCAACATTACAACTGTATATATACATGTGTATTTATCAAAGGATGCACTCATTTTTGTGGTGAAAAAGTAAGCAAAAATCAATCCACATAAACTGGAAATTCGGATTAATGAGGGTTGGATAAACAAAGTTCTTGTGTATCAGTTTTGTTCTATCTTCCATAATTTGGGAGTTAATAATAATCTCATATAACAGCAAGTTGCAACATCAGGCAATGCATATCTACATGCAGCAATGTCAGGATTCAACCTATCATGTACACTATGTTGCCAGGAACGTTCCTATGCAGCACCTAAATTATTCTGCTTTTTAAGATTTTGTTATGAGAAGATTGTCAGGACAGACACAGCAGAAGTCATGGTCTCATTATTGTATTGCTTTCACAATATGAATGATTAAATTTTAATTTATGATGATGCAACTCACTACCAAAATGCATTGCTTATTGCAAAGAATTACACCTTGAAAGGAGTGACTTTTAACTGCTTCCATTGTGGTAAAACATTAAATATAGGTTTTTAATATTTAACAAACAAAATAAATGAAACATTTTTGCAAATAAGTGTTTTATATAAACTTCTTATTTTTAGGGACGTTTGGAAGCTATTGATGTGAAGAAAGCAGTGGAATTTGTACTATCATGCATGAATTTTGATGGAGGTTTTGGTTCACGACCGGGATCTGAATCACATGCTGGACTGATCTACTGCTGTTTAGGGATGCTGTCCATAACAGGTAGGATTGCTGCGCATACATGATGTATTAAGAGTATTTTGGAAGTCTATGATTTGATCATAATAATATGTGGTGTGTGGAATATAAATGAATACTAAATGGCTCATATGAGTATTTCGCACAACCTTGGTAAGTATCTAAAAGGACCATAAATTGACATTCATCCCTAATTCAATCTAATCAAGTATAAAAGGTTTTGGTGAACCTATACCTATGTGTAATTTATATTTTGCAAGTGTATCTAACCATGTGGGAATTTATGACTATGTTTCATAATATATGTTTTGTAAATCTATGAGATTCCTCAAAGCTTTATTTACTTTTAACGGTGGTAGCATTACTTTATATTTTAGGTCTGTTTAGGCGCCGTTGACATACCTGAGCACATTCTCAATTCATTACAATAAATGTAAAATGGAAAGCATAATATATGGTTGTCGACAAAATAGTAGCCGAATGAGAATATAATTAATCATTAAGAACTAATCAGGAAGAAGAAAAAAAGAAAGAAAATTAGTAGTGTGGTATTAAACTCCAGTCAAACATGCGGCAGTCAACTATCTTGATGGTTACAGCACAAGAATCATTACATTAACTGTTACAGCTGCTGCACAGGATTGCATTGTGGTTATATTTCAAATCTAATGACAATAAAAGTTAAATAAAACAGCTGATTTATCCCCCTCCCCCACCTTGAGTTGGAGTTGTAGTCCATTAGATACATATTTGATTGCATTGTATTTTACTTTTAACTAGCAAACATTCCAAACATTTTGGAAACATTTGGCTGCTTTGGTTTGGGAACACGTGGCTACAAATTATGGATTTTAAATTAATTTCAATAGCTTAAATGCTCATAATTTACAGGCTTTAGATTGCTTGGACAATCTAGAACATTTTCAAAATAAGCCAAAAGCTTAATATATGACCCTTTAACTAAGGATCTCAAGAATTTTCATCTGAAATACACAAGGCCATATTAAGTATCAGTAATTGATCATATTTGTCAAATAAGAAACCAGCCACCTCAAAATCAACTCACTGTCGCACAAAATGAGGGTAGAGCAATTTAATATAGCAAAAATTAAATTGTGGTTCTGAAAGAGCTTAAGAAATATCCTGGAGCATACTGATTAATTTTAATAAAATCTTGACATAGAGGTGTTTCTTTTAATTATCTAAAAATGACTGTGTTGTAAAACAATATTTTAAGTTAGTTCCTACGTTCAATTGAACCTGACAAATATATATGTGGTTTAGTCTTTGTAAATATGTTGGTATGTATAGAAATATAATATCACTATCTTATACCCCTCCCCCCAGAAAAAAGACTGCTGCTTCATATTTTTGAGACTCAAACAATTTTGCCTGAGAGGGAGTGTCATGAAATACTGTCACTCTCCTACATAAAGAACCTTTTGACAACTCATTTGTTATATTATTGCCAACTAATGAAATTTAAAGTTCTTTTGGAGATACTGAAAGATAGGCATTTAAGAATTATGTTTAAAATAATTCAGCATAACATAGTTCAATTTCCAATAACAGCATAGAATTGTAGCAGTGTCTGGTATAAAGTTCATTTGTCTAATGATGTCTGGGCATTAAGAACTGCTGAAGAAAAATGGCTCCTGATTTAGAAAAATATTTCTCAACAGCAAGAGTGACTTGGCTGCTAAACACATTGTTTGGGACTAGTTGTATTGTGCAGACAATTGCAACAAAGGGCAACATTCTACAGGGCTCTCAACACAGATTCACCCTTGGTATGAGGCTAGGGAGGGGCTGAACATGGTTGCAGATGTTGGACAGAGAAAAAGGGAAAGTGAATCAACCAGGCCTTGGTTTATGCGACGAGTTGGTTGTTATATAGTATAACGGTTAGACGTAATGTAAAGTAGGCAAAATTCAAATTAATAAATAGTAATATAATTAAATAGCGTTCTTTTGTGAGAGCTCTCAGGGAGATGTTGTCCAGCGCACATTCTTTTGTCTTCTGGGTCAGAAGCATGTAAAACACAATGTAAAAGCTTGCAAAACAAAGGTGAGTGAACTGCGAGCTACAACTGAGGCATGACTCTGACCACCTTGGATGGAACGCTGAAGCAGTGAACGACATTCCTGCCTACCAAAGTGCATTATATCAGAAGGCTATTAGTTTCAGCGATTTAAATGCAAAATAATGTTCCTATGCAAAATAAACTTAGCTACGTAAGGTATTGTAGTAGCTGGTAACAGGACTGACTTGACCCAACAGGTTGCATACTCAGTTGCGACTATTATATTTTTGTTGCCTGAATTAGATCTAGAAAGAGGGCCAAGGAGATCAATCCCCCAGCATTCACCAATAGCTGTAACAGGAAGAGGATGTAATAAACCTGCTGGTTTTTGATTCTTTGGACCCTTATGTGACTGGCAACTGGGACAAGTTTTAACAAAGTGCTCAATATCCTTTTTCGTACCAACCCAGTAATACTGGAAATGGATTTTACTAAATGTTTTGGAAAAACCAACATGACAAGAAAGAGGGTCATCATAGCAGGAGGATAAAATTTCATGTTTTAATGCTTATGAAATAACCAGTAGATGAAGAGGACGTAAAACCTGCATTTTTTCTACACAAGACATTGGATTTCTAAACGTGTGGTTGCCTCTGAAGCTTAGGCGAAGCTGTGTTGTTATCAATCAGAGTATCAATGATGGGTGTCAATGAAGGATCAGCTTTCTGCTTATCAGCAACTTCCCTAGGTGATAATAGGCATGTAATTACCTCATCAAGTTGCTCAACTTGGTGTTCTTGAGGTTGCAACACTGGAAATTGAGACAAGGTATCAGCATTGCGATGTTTCTTTCCTGACTTATAACAAATTGTGTAGTCAAATTCTTTCAATTTCAAACTCCATCTATCTAGTTGACCAGTGAGATCTTTCAGGTTATTCAAATAACACAAGGAATAATGATCAGAAATAATATGAACCTTGTACCCATAAACAAAAGTTCGAAAATGTGAAAGACCAAACACAGTGACCAGCAATTCTAACTCAGGAACACTGTAATTTCTTTCACATTTTGAAAGTGTCCTGGAAACATAAGTAAAAGGTCTTAGAATGTGTCAACATGTAAAAGTATGCAGCCCATGCCTACACCACTAGCATCTGAATGTAGTTCAGTGTAAGCACCTGGAGTGTAAAGGGCCAAAACTGGTGGAGGAGACAAAGCATCTTTCAACTTTTGAAATGCCTGTTGTTGATCTGGACCTCAAACAAAATCTTGATTTTTCCTAGTCATTTGGATCAGTGGTTGTGCTATGTTTGCATAAAGCTTTAACAAACTTCCTGTAGAAGTTAAAAAGTCCCAGAACTTACCTAATATCCCTGACATTTTTGGGTTGAGGCAACTTTTGAATACTTGTGATTTTCTCTGGATCTAGTGAAATACCATCTTTCGACACCTCAACCAAGGAGTTGAATTCCTCTAATTGTTTAAAACTAGTTCCAGATTTTCCAACAGTTCCTTAAAACATATTTTGCGATGATTACTTATCCAGATAAGCAAAAGCTTTTTCGAAATTAAGATCCCCTAATCATTTACCTGCACAATTAATTAAAGAATCTAGGGGCATTTGCAAGGCCAAAACTTAATGTCTGAAATTCAAACTGTCCATGATGAGTAACAAACGAAGTGTATTGTTTAGAGTTTTCTTCAATGGGGACCTGAAAATATGCTGATAAAAGGTGAACAAAACCAAGCTGCATTGTTAAGATAGCTCAACAGATCATCAATAATGGGCAGAGGAATGATGACGTGACTGTAACAGAATTAAGTTTCCTATGTCCAACACAGAACCTCATAGAGCCATCTTTCTTTTTGACAAGAACAAAAAGTGAAGCCCAGGGTGATTTAGGTTCTCTAATAATACCTGCATCTTGCATTTCCTTGACTTGTGAGATTATCTCTTTTTATTTATAAGGAACTCTATAGGGTCGTTGCTTGATTAGTTTGTGGTCAGAAACTTGAATGTCAAATTTAGCAACATTGGTGATGCCTAAATCTTGCAAGGAAGTTGCAAAGGTGTGAGTATACTTAAGTAACAATTGATGAAATTGTTCCTTGTGCACATCGGAAAGATTATTATTGACATTAAAATCAAACTTTGGGCCTTCAAGGGTGTAACATCCTGAGGCAAAATAGAATTACTTTATACAAAGGTAACATCCTATACTTGCGCCAAAACTGTTTTAGTAAATAACGAACTGGCACAAAATAATCATTACCAGGTTGAGTGACAACTGAAGGAATTGAAACTTGCTTTTTGTGCATGATACTTGAGGAGGGTTTGAACATATCATGACTGGCTGGCTTGGCTTGACTTGACTTGACTATACCATACCAAAGACAATCTTAAACTACACACAATGCCAAAACTGCAACAATAATTTCAAGGGAATGTTTAAATTTATCATACAAATCTAAATCAAAGCCAGAGCTTAGAAAATTAATGCCATAAAATTTACGGAAGAAAAATAGCAAAAATTCTTTCACTTTACATAAGATGAAATTACATATGGAACATCACTGCTTAGAGGGGCAGGTAACACAAATCTTAGAACAAGCTATAAGTTAGAAGTATACTTTATATTTTACCAAAAAGAGAGGTGTGATAGATTTTACAGTTTTAAATTTGAAAACGAATATACTGCACAGGGAGGTAAGATGGCAGCGTTCCATAGCATAGTGTGCCTGGCCTATGCACATGGAGAGCACATGGTGGATAAACAAAGAAAAGGGTATATTTCTCAATAATTTGGGTGCCATTTATTCCTGACTTCTACTGTATTTTTGGTTAAATTCAGCTTCATTTCACTGATCCAAGTGGATATGATGAGGCAGTATTTTTAACACAAATGATATCAGTCTAATTATATAATATAAAATATAATAACAGCCCGCCTTAAAGCAATATGTGTATAATATAATATATAAAGTATGTAACAGTCATTGTATAATGTTTATATTATTATGTATATGTATAATGTTCTGTGAATGTATTATGTAGTTTTAACAATGTAGGAGCTGTGAGAATAGAAGCCGAAAGTTGCTAACAATGAGGTAACCTTGAGGCAATAATAAATTAGAAAGTTTAATAATGCTACTAATAATTCTTAGAACAATAATGTAATATTTAAAACAGTTAATAAATAGCCAATATAAACTAGAAAAACCTTAAGTTAAATAAAAGTATTCTATTGGAGTAGGCTTAGCCAATCAGAAATTGAAATAGAGTAAAATGTGCAAATTCAAGCGTCAGATGCCACAAGACAGCGTTCCCAACCAGTCGCTAGAAGGCAGCATTCTCGAGCAGTTTGCTCGGTACGTATTCAGTGTGGGACATAAAAAAATTCATTGTGACGTGAATAATATAAAGTTTACTTTTTAAAAAGTAGAAGTAACAATAATCTCACAGCTCTACAATAGGATATATCAGTGAAGTGTTATTTAATCATATGAAAGCTTAATAAAACGAAGTTAAATACAATTATAATTTGTGTAAGCCTTCATTCTTTAGCCATACTACCCCTGCTAAGAGATACGTGTTTCTGCAAATTACTACTGACGCAGCCGAGGCATACATATATAACATTTAAATAAAGAAGCATTAAAATAAAAAATTGATTCGTGAACATTGGGGTGAAGGCCACCGGAAAAGTGAACATTGGGGCAAAGGCCACCAGAAACTTTGTATCGTACGTGGGGCAAACACTCCAAGAAACATATCTCCCGCAATACGTGGTGCAACCACAACAACAATTAATGCAACTACTTCAAGTTTGGCTCATCAACAGCAGCAATATCCCTATCAATGACTAGGGGTTATAGCTCGGAGGTAGAAAACATGAACAAAATATCTACATAGTGCCAGAAATTGTCCCAAAAGCAACACTCGAAGCTACTTTGATTCAACTAAATGTTATTAACATTATCAAACATTACATGTTATAATAGTTTTACATACCTGAGGATGAAGATACAATTACTGTGCAATCATATGTTGTAGGCTCAATTCCACAATTAACTTTGCTAGCTACAGATGCGTTGCATGCTCCACAGCTTTCCCCCACCACTGCTACTATAGCTAATCCTACATGACCATTTGAACAAGCCTATAAGATTTAAATAATTTTCCTAACAATTACATGAGTACTGGTCCAGCTTCTAAGACAAAAGTGACATCATTCTTTATTACGTAACTTATTTGTGCAATGTCCAACCTCTTGTATCAAGAACATGCTATACTTAATATAAAATAATGTAAGTGCCACAATATTTAAGTTCAGCATTTTTCAAGAATGCAATACAATTTCCAAGGAAATCCCCTCACCTTAAACTATGCTTTATATGGAAAAATATTGTTGATTTTCATTTTCTAAAAGTGGCCCAAATGATTTTAATTAAAATACCCTAGAATATCTATATGACAAATACAATTTTTATCTTAATTTTCTGCAAATAGCCTATGAATGCTGTATTTTGAATGAATTTTGTAGAACTGATAAACTGAGATAAAAGCTTCTTACTTTATGAGAAATGTAGATCTTGTTAAACCATAAAATTTATGTAAAAATTGTTATCAACCATTTCATTGCTATTGTTTTGAATTTTCCATCTTAGAGTTTTTGAAGTACTAAGTTACCATTATTTTGTTTCTGTGATGTTATGCATTGGAATTTCAAAATCAGCTTAGAGTTATCCACCTTTTAAAGATTTGACTGTTGTTTTAGCTTCCTGTGTATCCATGCACCTACAACAAAACATGTAATGAAACCATTTCTGCAAGCATTTATCTTGATCAACATGAAATAGATAGAAAAGTAAGAATGGTTTGTAGAACACATCTAAAAAAAAGATTCTGATGTGTTACACTCACATGACTTTCCCTACTCTTGTACAAACTATTTTTACAAACTCTTATTCTCCATTGAAGCAGTATATTTTGAGTAGTAAAATAAAATTAAGATCATAGGGAGAATACATATCAGTAACGGCGAGGATAGTATTAAATAAAACTGGCAAGCGAATGTTACTGTGAATTGAAATAAGGGTTGAGAGGCAAAGCCATCAGCGGCCGGAAACGGGTGGTTGTTCTCTATTGTTAAGCATCCCGTTAGGTTGCTGGGAACGCAGGCTAGCAGAAAAGGGTCAATGTTCGCCAAAAGCCAGATAGCTTTAGGCCTCCAATGAAAGAAGCTAGGAATCAGGTGATAGTGGAATGAGGAGATATAGAACGTTTGAAACAGAGAAACGGAAGATTTTAGAATACTCACTTGGTCGTGAGATTTGAGAATGAACACTTGGTCGTGAGATTTGAGAATGAAAACTTGGTCGTGAGATTTGAGAATGAACACTTCGTCGTGAAATTTTGGAAGACACATTTGGTCGTTGTAGCTCCTTAGAGATGGGCGGCAGAAAACTTTAGAAGACAGCGGTTAGGCGCAATGATATGAAGTGTAACAAATAAGAAAGCGCGCGTGTGTATGTCGAAGTAAATAGCAGGAATCAAATGTTAAAACGGTGACGGTAAAATAAACGAGCAGAAAAACCAACAGTCGTGTTCACCACTAACCCAAGATCCAAGATACATGCAAAGAACCCTGAGCTAGTACCGAACCCGGGACCTTTCTTAAAAATCCTGTACCGTAAAACAGAAGTACTACCACAAATTGCCGCCCTTATGTGGGGCCGACAATCCACGACGAGAAATACCATCGCACCATCTATTTCATATTAATCGAGATAAACATTTGCAGAAACGATCTTTTGACATGCAAAGACAATTACATTTTACACATAGCGACCAGTTCTAACAATATTTGACTATCACTTAAGGCCTACTATGTTCCCCTTGTTTTGTATTTGCAAGGGCAATATAAAAATACAATAGCCTTTGAACATAGACATATCTCTTAATAGCTGGTTGCTAGGTGCAGCACCATTCTGTTTGCCACAGATTAATACTCTTTGCATATCCAAGACAAAGCAATGAATAACGAATTCCCATTTGATAAAATAAGTATTGAAAAATTTAAGGGAATAACAAGCAATATCTCCAAAATGGTTCACTCAACAAAAAGAATGTATATGACATAAATTGTGTATTTTAACGCGATCTACATTTTTTTTGTAGTAAAATTCTGTCTATCTCTTATGGTTTACCAGTTATGCAAAAGTCGTTCTCTATAAAGAATACTTCTGGAGACATTCCCAGGAAATTCAAGATATACATTTTATTTGTCATAAAAATATCTTAAATATATGATATTTTAATCAAAATCGTTAGAGCCATTTTTGAGAAAATTAAAAATTTCGAAAAATCTTCCATGTAAAGGGTACTCTGGGGTGGGGGGATTTTCTTGAAAACCTTCGTGTCACATCCTTGGAAGATACTGAACCTAAATACCAAGTTTGGTGTTTATCCGACTGTTCGTTTCTGAGTTATGCTGTTCACAGACAGACACACACACGGACATGTTTCCAAAAATGCTTTTTTTGGATTCAGGGGGTCTCAAAACATGTATTTCCGGTGAAATCTGGGTGGAATACAATACTTCCCCTACTTACTATACGTAGTAGAGAAAGTAATAAACAGTAATGAGTAGAGAAACTCATATAATACATCACATTTTTAGATAGAAATCTAACCTAATGGCTGAATGGAACATTATTTCAACAGTATTAATTTAGTAGAAGCTTATAAAGAGTGACATTTTACTAATATACAACTAATGAGCCAAAAATTTGAAACACTAAACATCACTGAATAAGAAACCTTGAACATGTTTTGGGTACTATAGGTACCTGTCTGACTGCTTTTTGTTGGAAGAGTGTATTGTGGAATTGTCCAATTCTCCATCTGTTCATGACATTAGGACCTTGCAGTGGTGGTTTGTTGGTTGCAAATGAAAATCGAATGGAATCCTTGTTTCCTATCATGTGTAATTTTCCCATGTATCTAATTCAGCTGGGTAACTGGTAGTCTTTAGGAGGGTTATGCTGGGCGTGATCTCAGATTCGTTGACCAGAAATAATACACTAAGGTGGAACTGTGTGTATTTTATGGCTTTCTGTGTTCTTTTAGTCTTATGTAAGGTCTCCTTTTGTTTGCCCAATGTAGATTTGGCTGCATTCGATGTATAATTTTAACAACCTGTTTCAGGAGATCTGCATTGTGTGGATGCAGATTTACTAGGGTGGTGGTTGTGTGAGCGGCAGCTACCATCTGGAGGTCTGAATGGGCGTCCAGAAAAATTGCCAGATGTATGCTATTCATGGTGGGTGCTGGCTTCTCTAAGCATACTTGGTCGCCTCCATTGGATACATCGAGATGCGCTGATCAAGTTTGTGTTGGCATGTCAAGACACAGAGACTGGTGGTTTTAGTGATAGACCAGGAGACTTGCCAGATCCATTCCATACATTATTTGGATTAGCAGCACTGTCTCTTTTGGGAGATTCATCTGTCAAGCCTGTAAATCCTACTTATTGTATGCCACAACATGTCATTGACAGATTGGGACTTAGACCACAAAAACTTTGTGTTTGAACTAAGTTTGAATGTGCACTATGCAGAGATTTATGAAGCCTACAAGGAACATTGAAAATGAAACTCAGTCTTCACCTGGTGACATTAGAAAGCTAACAACGGTGTCTTATTTCAGAAAAAGAAAATTGCTATAATTTTGCACATTCTTCCTTCTCTCCCGCACAGCTCATAGCAGGACAAGTTTACAAAGTTGGAATTACAGTGAACCTTTCTTCACATAATATGCATTTCAGAAGCAGTCTTTCTTGTCATTCATACTACTTAAATAAATTCTGTCCCAGGTTTTGAAGCTTGTGACTGTCTTAACAAAATACTTTTCAGGTTTTGGGTTGCTAGTGCAAAGTAATGAAATAAATAGTTAATATCTTTCAGATAATGCAGTATAATATTTATTGAAAAGGTACAGAATGAAAGTATAGAAATTGTCGATTATAAATTTTGTCAGCTTTATGAAACTGAAGATATGACTTGTATGCATATCTGTGTAATGGAAACAGCATCTTTTCTTTACAAAATAGAAGAAAGAACTGCTTAAATTGTCTTTTCTGCTTGCTAGGTAGAATTTTTAGATGGGTATGCACTTTCTCTTCCGGTATGTATATCAAGATTTGCATACTTAGAACATATTTTGTACAAGATATGAGGAAAGCATAGCTCTCATACTCAAATGTATGAGATTTCATAATTATTAGTCTTCTATGCATCTTTAGTCTATATTTAGATGATATTGTTAGCCTTGAAAAATTGATAATAAGATCAAACTATTTCTACCTCCCCATCTGATTCATGGTTTAATAACTCTGCATATACCTTGTACATGCTTGTACATATACGTATAGGACATATTCCAGGTGGAAGTGGTATAGATGACATCCTTTAAATAGAGAGAGAAATCCGGATGGGTATACTGAAAAACGTTTATGAGCCCTTTCTTTTGTCTGCCAGAATTGTGAAAAATTATTCTGAGATATTGAACAACCCTTACAGGCTGGGGGAAAAAATCAGGTTTTGACAGTAAGGTCAAAGATACCACACAGAACAATGCATTATGGTTTTCTGAAGCCAGCTGCAAGCACATTAATGCATCTTGGTAATGGCATTAACTTTTGCTAGTGATATTTAAATTCCCAAATAGCTCTTTCATGATTTTGCAGCAAAATATTAAATGAAATTATGTTTGGATGCAGTAGTTTATCAGATACAGATAAATTCATATGTTTATTAATGCTTTAAATGAAAACAAAGGGAAAATTACAATTTTTTATTTAACAATTTAAAGAAAAGAAATTAAGTAAAAATAATTTTATTTAAAAATTTAATATCTTACTTTTATTTAAACATTCAGTAAAAGGGAATAAAAACAATCTGCAAGATTGCTTTAAAGTGAAGATAGAAATGCATGATACAAAATGATACAAGATCAGTGTGAGGCATGCATGAGAGCATTAAGATCAGTTTCTCATGCATCTATTGTGGTGCCATAAATTATGAGTTGTATAAAACAAAAATGTTCAATTATGGAAAATGAAGCATTTAGGGAAGAAAGTGAAGAGGATAAAAACTGTAAATCAGTTCTGTACTGTAAACTGTTCTATCATGTATTTAAGTAAGACTTGTAGCAATCAGTGACAGCTTGTGATTTGCAAGGTTGTTAGGGGACACATGTCTTCGGATTAAGCATGCTTTATATGGCAGGTTTTATTCTACAGTTTTCCAGAAAATATATGTAAACACAAGGAATCATATATACCAAATATATATACTGTTGCATATAAATTATTGTTTGTTCAGTGCATACAAAATTCTATGCAGTAGTGTAAAGTTCAGAAGAAAAACATGCAGTAAAATACATCTATCAAAGTGAGCATAAATTAAACTGTATTAATAATTATTGTATTATGCCTTTCAGTAGCAGGAAACTTTGACCATTTTATATCATGTGGTGCACCCATGTGTTAGTGAATATCCATTAAAATTTCAGTGGGAAACACCCACTTTTATAATAAACGTATCTTCTATGCTTTGTTTTCTCAAAATAAATAATTTACAAATCTTAATAATTATGCATCTATGTGCTCTTAAAAAAAACAACAAAAAAACAAAAAAAAAAACAACTAATTTAATCAATAATCTTGTAAACAAAGTCTATTTTCCTTTTGTTTTGTTCAGCAAAATGGTTGAAATCAGGTGCTGATGTTGGAAATGTGGTATTGATTGGTGTGGATGCAGAAAACTTGGGTGACATTTTGATGTGGGAATGTTTGGTTGCTGTTTATGTGAGGGAAATAATGATCAAAGGTGATGTTTCTCGGCTAGCTTTATATACGATGAGTGATTTATAAGGAATGAGATTCTCCTCTCAGGGAAGTCAAGAGATAAATGATAAGAGTCCATTTTTCCTTCACTGACCCCTTTATGTGAAGTTCCGCATAATACATGAAATACATAATTACCTTTTCCTGGTTCCAATTACAAAAGACTTACGTGACCCCATGATTCAACTCATTCCCATTTTCCTAACAGTTCCCTCTGACTTAATTTCAATAAGTAATCATATTTGGCCCTTACATATTCTTTGTAAGTTATATATTTTTTTAATATTTTGATTTATTTCAAAGAGCAGCAAAATGTTGCTATAGACCTAGACATTGCTGGCATCTTCATACATAAAATGTACATGTACAGATATGTATAAAAATAGATGTAAATTTAACAGAGTTGATCAATACAGACTATTGACTAAAATATACAAATTATGTAAAAGTAGATATTAATCACTTCATAATAAACTAAATAACTAAAGCATAAACAAGCAAATAATTAAATTTAAGTAGATAGTATAAATGTGATGCTAACAACTCATCAAGTATGATTGGCTAGCAAGTATATTAAATCCTCTCTGGAAGTACATTTCTCCACCACAAGATGCCACCACAGGATCCAGTCCAAAAAACGGAAACACCAACAACACGGGCCAGTCAAATTAACTTCTGAGGATGGGAACAACCGTTTCCCGAAACATGTTAAGTGAGTAAACTTAAGTGATGTTAGTGTAACAATTCCGACTCACCTTTAAATAAATAGCAAGTATATACTCTAAATACTACTTAATACTATAAAAAAAAACATTTGTTAATAGTTTTCCAAGGCCTTTTAAAATAGTTTTAATGGAAGGGTTTGAACATTATTAGGTAATTTATTATAGAGTTTACATCTCTCTCTCTCTCAATAAAATTTTGAGTTTTACTTTGGAAAGGTTAATACTCCTACCTCTTTAAAGTAATTCGTACATGAATCAATGTACTTTAAATGCTTAATGCAGTGAATAGCTTTTTTTAGTTTTTGTTTTTGGCCATTATGGGCTCCACTTGAATTTCCCCATAGTAATATTGAAATTAAAATAATTGTAACTGTGAAATAAGGCATAATATACAGTTAACACTGTTTTCTGTGTTACAATTAATTTTAACCTATTCAGAGCATACATAACCCTAGCTAATTTGGAACAAAGTTTATTTATATGCTCATCCCAACTAAGTCTACTATCCACATATATGCCAAGTGATTTCACAGATTTTGATTCATTTCGATGATTAAGTATGAACAAAATTCTTTCTGTTTTCTTTTTATTCATAGCTAGACTATTTATGTTAAACCATTGGACAGATTTTTCCCACATGCAGTTAAGATATTCAATTGTGTTAGTTTTATCTGCCTTGGTTAAGAAGGTAGTATCATCTGCATACAATACAGGTTTGTATGGTAAGCAGCTAGGTAAATAATTTATGTACATTAAAAACAAAAAGGGTGCAAAAATGGAACCCTGATATACATCACGCTTTACTCTCAGGGGCTTTGAATGTTACTACTTACAGTGACTGTGTGTCGTCTATTTGATAAATATGATTGTAGTAATAATAATAATTCAGAATTATTTGTACCATAAAATTATAATTTTCTTATTAAAATATCATGTGATATAGTTTCAAATGCTTTAGTTAAGTCAATAAGGTTGTGCAAGATAACATTTGATTTTCAAAACCCTCCAATACTGCATGTTTCACATTTTCAACAGCTTTTCAGTTTTGTCTGAAACAAAATTGTGAGCTATTAATTAATTAAATGGAATTTAAAATGATTGCTTAGCTGCTTATACATAACTAGTTCAATTAGTTTAGAAATTATTGGCACCAAGTCTATAATTCTCTATATTATTTATATCACCTTCTTTATGTGTATGTAAAACATTAGTGCCTCCCACTCCTGAAGTATAGATGCACAATAGCACTGACCAGCCCACTTGCATAATAAGAAAGATGGGGGTCAGTATTTGCCTGTTGTGAGTATGATATTGCAAGCTTACACAGTTGTTTACAATGCATTGTGTATGTGATTGCCTTCAAGTTCTGATATCACTTCTAGTCCCTTGCTCCCCACCACTCTCACCACTTCTCCTCATTCCTCCTCTTGCGCATATGGTGTGTCACGATGTTTCGTGTAAACTGTACAATTAAAGTAATTTTAAGGCAATTTGGAAATATTGCATTGATAAGTACGCAATTGATTATGTATGCAAGAAAGTTACAAAGAATGTCTTTTAGCTTCTTCATTACATAATTAGAGAATTCATATTAATCTTCTGATTTGGAAGGTTTAAGCTTAGAAATGATATTAATAATTTCTTGTGGAGTAACCTCTCTCCATCTAAAATCATCAATCTTAATGGAGTCCAGCTGTTGGAGTTGCAAAGATTAGTTATTTTATTTTGTAGTTCCCAGTTATAGTTAATTTTGTTAACATTTTGTTAACATTTTCTACCTCCTAAAAGCTTTGTTTAATTCATTAGGAGAAAATGCCATTTTTAATTTATCCTTGCTAGCTGATTCTTCTTTCACTACACTCCAGACCGCTTCACATTTATTACAACTGTTTTCAATATAATTTTCTATACATTTATGCTTAGCTGCTTATACTTTCTTTGCATATATATTTTTTTTCCATTTCTTTATATTCATTTTTGCACTTATCACCTTTACATCAGAGACAAACAAACATCTTTATGAGTGTATAATAATATTGTATATTATTATATCACAATAATATACTTTACATATCACAAATTTTGATGTGAGAGAATTGGGTGCTAAAGTTGCAGAAATTTTAAGCTTTTAGAGTTCCGGGTATACCAGTTCAGTTCAGCGTTGTTTTTTTTTAAATGTACATACTTTGTGGTATTTATGTTTGCGTAATATGTTTTTACGTAAATTATTAGAACTTGAAGATCTTATATTGTGCTGCTTTTGTTTTGTTTGGTTACATAATTTTAACTGCCCCACGTATGGGAGCCAATTTGTAGTAGTATTATTTGTTGTTTTTATTTAACATTATTGTAGCCCCACGTTGTGGTAGCCAATTTGTAACGGTATTACTTATAATGTTTGTGTATTTATGTTTACTTCACGCGTTGAAGCCATCTTGTGACGTCATTCATTTGTTCGGTTTGTAGCTCCATCTGGTGTTAGCAATTTGCAGCAGTGTTAGTGTTCGTTTGAAAGAACGATATTGTTATCTTAATTAATTTTGGTTTACTGTCCTCCGGCTAGCTATTATTTCTCGGTCGAACATGTCTCTTGATCAGGGTTGTGTAAACGGAAAGGAATCTTTTATCCAAAAAGAACACTGATGAAGAAATTTGTTTTATAATTTTATTGTCGAACACGTTAACTATCACATTTATATATTGATCTTAACACTCGCCAAACTGAAAGTGTTATAATAACTTCTTACTGATCACTTTTAATCCACGTACTTCAACCTTTTGTATAATTAACCTTACAACACTTTAGATTATTCATAATACTGCTACGCGTAACTTGTGAATCTATATCCGATGTATGCCGTACTAATACTTTCGACGAACTGACTGACTGAAGACGACGTGTAGTGTACACAGATTTTTGATGAACTGAACGACTGAAGGCGACGTGTAATGTACTAAGAATTTTGATGAACTGACCGACTGAAGGCGACGTGTAATGTATTGAGATTTTCGATGAACTGCCCGCGATCTACCTCTGACTTGGCTTTTTATACACCCACTCCCCGATATGCCTAAAGATTATAACTGAATTACTATTGGCTAATAAAACGCGCCAACATTAGCGTCTATTTTAATATCCAATGAAAATTATGAATACATATGCTCTAGGGAAACATTCCAGAAGGTTCTCAACGGAAAAACGCGCCAACATTACGTAACTTCCTCGTTTCCAATAATGATAAACAGCTCACCCCCTCGCTGCATTATTACGCTATTATTGACAGTTTCAGTAAGGTCGTATAAACTTACTTCCCAACAATATTTATAATCAATAAACATCTGAAATCAATGTCACATAAAAATGCATATTCATATTACAATCATTATTTACATTTAAGTAATTTGTGATACAAGTTACTGCATCAACTTTAGCAGCTTTCATTGATATTTTAGGACAAGATTCATTGAAATTTATGAATAATGTCCAAGATATTGCTGCTAGCATTAATAATTTGTGACCAATTTATTTCATGTAATTTAGCCCTAAAAGAATTAATTTCTGTTTCATTTAATTTTCTTATGTACATAGTGTGATATTGAAATTCTACCTTATACATCTGTTATGTTTATGGTTTGAAAAATGTGGGTAAAATATTCCCAATGTGTATTATTAGTATGGGATTTGGTTATATTATATTATCTAGGCATGACTGAAATATGGTAACCTCAAAACTTAAGCAGTATAAATTATTTGATCTTAACATGCTAAAAATTGCATGTTTTGTGGCTACAAAATTTCACATCAATATTGATATACCACGACTATATAGATTTTCTGGGATTAGTTCTTTCTTACAAATACAGTGAGCTTATTTAACACTTCTGTAAAGGTATCCAGATCGTTTGACACTTGATACGCAGACACTAGGGCAGTCTTTTTTTTTAACATAAAATAGCAGCACAAAATTAAAACAATCCCTCTTGGCAGAATTTTTCATCATTAAGTACCTTATATTACAGGTGGAAATTATGATTCAAATAAATAGCTGTGTCTTTTAGGGTGTGACAAGGCCAACAACTTAAAGCCTTTAGGTACAAAGCACTCAATTCCATGCTCTTTCAACCAGTGTTTATTAAGAGAAAAAGTTTTAATGTTAACAACATCCACTAACATATGTAATTTTGTAGCTTTACCTTTTAATGACTGAATGTTAATATGTATTATAAACAGGGAGTTATTACTAAAGCATGGTAATAGAACTGAATCAGAAGCAATTCAGTAAGGGCACAGTTTCTGACCTAAATAGAATCTTTGATAGGTATTTTGTATTCGTAAAAATCTCGGTGATTATGGGCATTAGCAATTTCACAGCATCTGAGGTGCGTGATGTATTACATGATTCAACCTTATCATACCATATTTGCCAAAATGTATTCCATGCTTCGTATGCATATTATGAGCTGCAGTAGATGTTTAGTTAGCTTAACATGTTTATTGGTTTTAAAAACAAGTGCAATATTGTCGTAGCCTCTAAACAACTCGCTCAAGGGGGTAGAGCACTCGCTAAAAAGGTACCAGGTAGTTAACAAATTTAATAAGGCGAGGCCACGACAAGGGACGCAGCTAAAATGAAAATGCACAATGTTTGTTCCAACACGATTCAGAATCGATTCCGAATTATCTGAGTGTGCGCAGTAGCTAAGTGGCGTTCCAACACGACAGAGAATCAGTTCAGAACCAATTCTGAATTTCCAGTTTGCTGTTCCAACGTATTTGGGAACTAGTTCGGAACGAGTGAAATCGGTTCGGGATTAAGAGTAGGAACTGAAAATTCCAGACATGCGCAAATTGTATGGTCTACAGCGCATACTCAGTCAATTCAGAATCGAGTCTAATCGCTTGGAACAAACCTGACAGAGAGTATTGAAAAAGCGACATACTCTCTGTATTCAGTAGAAAATAAATTTGAATATGTAATTCATTCCTCCATTCGTGTTTATTTCTCAATACGGAATAGCAAAGGTGTTTGGTAAGCAGTTGCTCGCTGTTGAGTAGTATGGCGACATACTTGAGGAAAAGAACAAACGTCTAACAAAGCCAGGGAGCAAAGCAGCGTTCAAAGATAACAAGAATGAGTGATTTAGAAGGTGACAGTGATCTTTTAAATGATGCATCGACTTCCGAAGAAGAGGATTATTTCCATTTAAACATTATTCCGTTAATTTGGGACCTTTACCCCTTTTTGGCACCTTTATACCATTTCCCCCCAACCATGCCCATAATCCCCTTTTTTCTTTTAAGTTTCATTTCAATTTATTCTTTAACTTTCAATTAACGTCTCCTCAGCTTGCTGTGTACGTGCGAATAGTAAGTCTACCTCTTTCAGTAAACGCCGCGCGGGAATTGAAAGCACACCCGCAGCAATGGAAAATAATTGTGTGTTTGACGAAAACCTCTTTCTCTCACTTTACTGCTATAAAGTAGCCCGCAATAATGCAATTGACAATGAGTGATTCTATCCCACCAGAATCAGTAGCCTGCTGTTCGTGAATGTGAGTTTGTTGCTGTGAGAGACGTCATCTGTTTACGTGGAGACGAAGCCTAGGCAGGCAGAGACGACAATAACCTCAACCGCGCAGTTCCGAGAATTATTAAGACTGGGCTATAATTCACAAAACAATTATATATAAAGAAATAAAAATTTCAGCCCAATTGAATGGATAGTTTAGAAAATAGCAATTTCAGTTGTGCATCC
The DNA here is from genome assembly GCA_030765065.1 of Deroplatys truncata. Lineage (NCBI taxonomy): Eukaryota > Metazoa > Arthropoda > Insecta > Mantodea > Mantidae > Deroplatys > Deroplatys truncata. The sequence continues at coordinate 208,140,713 of CM060978.1, read as the reverse complement.
CCTTAAATAAACCAGCAGCTTATTGTGCCTTTTTCACCTCATTTGAGCACCTTTTCCCTTCCTTTTTTCATCTGAAATTTGCAACTAAAAATCCTAACCCTGATCATAAGCATACATTGGTACCATGTAGTTTTGTATTATTTGCATTACATTCGGAATAGAATTTATGTGGGGTGTCATTGTCTCAGAGTATTGGAGTTTTAAATTAAACATTGTGTTTAGAAGCTTCTGTAGCAGGAAACCTAATGTTAAATTGGAATTGTGTTAAATTACTTTTTCCGGGTTCTGGTTTAAATATAATATCTATAAATTACAATTGTTATTCGCAATAACTCAGTATCAATGGCTTTAAGCCATAAACTAACGCGATTTATTTTTGCTCGAATATTAGGACTGGAATCAGTATGAAAGAAACGCTGAGTTTGATTTCATTCATCAACGCTGTAAACGTAGATATTTGATCGTCTTCTGATTGACCGTGCAACGAAGAAGGCCGTGACAGAACGCGAACGGTTCAAGTAGTGTTCCAACCACACAAAATTCCGAATTAGTTCTGTGAGCGTACCGGACTGGCGCATGTGCATTAGCATGTGTTGGGATTAGTTACGAACCCGTTCAGAACCGTGTGTTGGAACAAACCTATTATTGGATATCTGACAAAAGGATACCGACATGGTTCAGAATGGGAGAAAGGAGCTTTATACTATCGTAAATGAAACCGGAAAGATCTGGATGGTAAGGGGTTTATTAGATAAAAGAGGATACATTACCTATCTCCTTAGCCGCATTGCTGTCGGACGAGGCCGCCATACATTCCTGTATGTAGAGAGCGTAACACGACATCCTATCCGGTTCGCCTCTACTCACTGACTGACTGCCTAGCCAAAACAACCCAAGCCACCGCTATCTATGCTCTACCCCCACCACTCTTACGTCATCACCGATCCAAGCGACCAACAGACACGTATGCACTAACAATGCCTGCATACGCCACAATATTTTTGTTTACTACTTTAATAATATTGTGAATATTAGAGTCTTCTCTATATCATCTTGGTAGGTAGATCCATAACAATAACATTGTTATGTGAGAGGTTAGATAGTAATTGATCGAGAGACTCATTGACATTTCCTGCACTTCCAGTAGCTACATAATTTGTACCACCAAGAATAATTACACAATCTGCTTTTGTAAAACCTTGAACATTGTTGTAAATGGATTTTGTGATATTGGAAAACTTGGCTCCTGATTTAACCACAGATCTTGTTCTGGGCTGTTTTCTATCTTAGAAATGTTTGTAGCTAAACTTCTTCTGTGGCTGTCCTCAAATATCATCATTATTCTTGAACGTTCTTTAAAATTCCATGCAGAGCATCATGACATGGCTTGGTCTTGTGTATTTTCCATTAATAAAGTAGACAGCAAGTCAGCATTTAGTATACGACTGTTGTCTAGAGGTGAATATCTCTTTTGCATGCTTAAAGGTTCACGATCATCCAAACTATATGTTATTGTGTAAATCTTCTTGAGCAGGGCACTGTCTTCCATTCATCTGTGCATTTGTAATTAGTGAGTTGGTGCATACTATATCGTTTATGTTGATTAGGTGTAGGAGTGTTTGCCCATTGTTTTCCTGCTTCAATTTAGCTATTTCATCACCAAACATCTCAGTCATTTTTCTTAAATCTTTTAGTTTATTTAAGAGTACTTTCATGTTTAATTCTGATGAGATTAAAGGTGTTTCCGCATTACCTTGGGTATCATAATCTAATAAACTAGTCCTGTTGCCACCATGATGTTTACCTGGTTCATTGCAAGTGTCACAAAACCAATCATTTTCAGGGATTTTTTTCCGGATGCACTAAATTGCATTTTCAAAGTAAACCACACCTCCTTCACATATAATTCCATTTCTTACAATTTTACCACAGCTAATATGTTGTAAAATCTTAGATTTTGGTGAGCTCACATAAGATAAGGTTACACTGTTAGACACCATATTGTCTTGTTACAATGCCGACACTTTTGACTTGGAGCTCCCATCTGACACGACCACAGTATGACATGATTATCGTTACGCACGTCTGAAACTGAGCTTTTGGCCTAGCAAATTTCTAGTTTATGCCCATTTTCTATTTTTGTCATGTTCTTATAGTCATGATTTTTGGATTCTGATATTGACTGCATCATTAAATTCTACTACATGCTTATTGGTTAATATTATTTAGAAAGTACATCTCTCTAGTGTCTTCCATTATCGTGTTATTTACTCTGGTTAGCTTTTCTGTGCATTTGACCGAGTTTTATATTTCTGGTTTTTCCCGGTGTTGTTCATCTTTCTTGGGTGGCTTACCCTTCCACACATACAAGCTTTTGTCTTCAACTACCTGTAATGACACTTCTGCTGGTTTTCTGTCACCAGCAACAAGTTGCTTCAATTTAGCACTTTTCAGTTTTCCTTGTAATACACATTGCTTCTATATTACATTCTCTACTGCGTATAGTAAGTAGGCGAAGTATTATATTCCACCCAAAAATTCGATATCGAGATTTCACCGGAAATACATGTTTTGAGACACCCTAAATCCGAAAAAAGCATTTTTGGAAACATGTCCGTGTGTGTGTGTGTGTGTGTCTGTGAACAGCATAACTCAGAAACGAACAGTCGGATAAACACCAAACTTGGTATTTAGGTTCAGTATCTCCCAGAGATGCGACACGAAGGTTTTCAAGAAAATCCCCCCACCCCAGACTACCCTTTACATGGAACATTTTTCGAAAATTTTAATTTTCTCAAAAATGGCTTTAACGATTTTGATTAAAATATCATATGTTTAAGATATTTTAATGACAAATAAAATGTATATCTTGAATTTTCTGGGAATGTCTCCAAAAGTATTCTTCATTGTGAACGACTTTTGCATAACTGGTAAACCATAAGAGATAGACAAAAGTTTACTACAAAAAAAATTTAGATCACGTTAAAATACACAATTTATGTCATAAACATTTTTTTTTGTTGAGTGAACCATTTTTCGAGATATTGCTTGTTATTCCCTTAAATTTTTCAATACTTATTTTCTCAAATGGGAATTTGTTATTCAGTTTTTTGTCTTGGATATGCAAAGAGTATTAATCTGTGGCAAAGCGAATGGTGCTGCACCTAGCAACCAGCTATTAAGAGATATGTCTATGCTTAAAGGCTACTGTATTTCTATATTGCCCTTGCAAATGCAAAACAAGGGGAACATAGTAGGCCTTAAGTGATAGTCAAATATGTTTAGAACTGGTCGCTATGTGTAAAATGTAATTCTCTTTGTATGTCAAAAGATTGTTTCTGCAAATGTTTATCTCGATTAATTAGAAGTAGATGGAGAATAAGAGTTTGTAAAAATAGTTTGTACAAGAGTAGAGAAAGTCATGTGAGTTTAACACATCAGAATTTTTGTATATTTAATCTATCTAATATACATATATGTACTTCCCTTTTTACGGCATTTCTGTTATCTAACTTTATTTCTTTACTTATTACCCCTTTTATTACCTTTACGTAAGTTAGCTTTATTTCTTTCACACTTTATTTTGTTTAGCATTTATTCTTTATAATATTTTCATTATCACCTTACTCTTTAATTATTATTTACCCAGGCGGATATTTCAACCTCAGCAGAACACATGACTAAAGCATTGAGTACATCTTCCTTCAGTGTATTCCCAGTGATTGTTCTTATCCTCTTGAGAGTTGAAAAAAACCTTTCACATTCTGACAAGGCCATGAGAATGGTGAAAATGATGTGTTGCTGTTTACACAGTTCATTATGATGCCTTAATTAATTAATTTTACTTTAAATGTACTTACACTTATTTAACAGTTTCCATGAAGACCACACTACTTACACTGAATTCATTAGTTTACACAATGAAATCACTAGTTTGCACAATACATGCTTTCGATTACTGTATGCAGCTAACATGCACATGTGTGAATCACAGCACTGCATGTGGGCGCATGCAATGTGATTCACAAATTAAAGCTACCAACATTGAGGATTATTGTTTTTAAGCTCTGAATCATCATAACTATGCAATGCTGTCCTTTAAATTGCACCAAAACTTAACAATTAAATTGAGTTTGAAATCAATTCATATAACAGAATTAAATTTTAGACAGGACTGGGTACTTTTTACTTTCTCTACTGCGTATAGTAAGTCGGGGAAGTATTATATTCCACCCAAAAATTCGATATCGAGATTTCACCGGAAATACATGCTTTGAGACACCCTGAATCCGAAAAAAACATTTTTGGAAACATGTCCGTGTGTGTGTGTGTGTGTCTGTGAACAGCATAACTCAGAAACGAACAGTCGGATAAACACCAAACTTGGTATTTAGGTTCAGTATCTCCCAGGGATGCGACACGAAGGTTTTCAAGAAAATCCCCCCACCCCAGACTACCCTTTACATGGAACATTTTTCGAAAATTTTAATTTTCTCAAAAATGGCTCTAACGATTTTGATTAGCATATCATATGTTTAAGATATTTTAATGACAAATAAAATGTATATCTCGAATTTTCTGGGAATGTCTCCAAAAGTATTCTTCATTGTGAACAACTTTTGCATAACTGGTAAACCATAAGAGATAGACAAAATTTTACTACACAAAAAATGTACATCGAGTTAAATACACAATTTATGTCATATACATTTTCTTTGTTGAGTGAACCATTTTCGAGATAATCCTTATTATTCCCTTAAATTTTCCAATACTTATACTTTTTCTCAAATTCGTTATTCATTTTTTTTATGTCCTGGACATGCAAAGAGAATGGAATGCGCCACATAGCAACCAGCTCTTAAAAGATTTGACTATCGCTTAAACCCTACCATATTCCCCTTGCATCTACAAGAAAATTAGCAATAAGATTAACATCTCGATTAACATGAAGCATATGGAGAATAAGCGTTTGTAAAAATAGTTTGTACAAGAGTAGAGAAAGTCATGTGAGTGTAAAACAGAAATTTTTTTTCATATTGTGGCAGCATTGAAGTTGAATGACTCCATGTGGAAAAGACTGCATGAGACTGAGAAGGATCCAATAGCGAAGCACCTCGTACTCCACCAAATGTTTACTCTGCATCTCTTGCCGACCAGTAAAGCATTCCTCCTGCTAGGATTCCTGGACAGACATGCTGTAGTTTGAAACATACTCTGTAATGAAAACATTTTCACTACTCACTGCATAAGCATTGCAAAAACATTTCAAACAAAGCAGTCTATCAACCAAATTGGAGAGTGCAGAAATATATACTGCAATGACATCTGATGTTACCCTTCCTTTCCTGCTTTTATTTTTATCTACGGGGAAGCTGCTGCTCTAGAGTCCTCCATTGTCAGTCAGCATTGGTAGCAGCAGTTCTATATATGAATTACAATGGCACAAAAAGTGCTTAAAAACTATTTTTTTTATTTTGTTTAAATAACTTCACCGAATAAAATGATATTAAAAGTTTTTGTTTTGTTTGTGTGCATAGAATCATTCATATGTAGTTGGCATCTATGCTCCACCTGGAATACCATGGTTTCAGTGTCTTTATGCTTCAGGATTCACCAGTTTTACAACATTAATAGAATATATAGAAGCAAAACACTGGCAGTTTTGAAATGAGTTGTTCACCTTTAAACTTATTAAATTCATTCAGAATCAAAATTGAATTAGAGGAGCCAACTTGTAAAACATTTATAACAATGCATTTTCATTGAAAGAGTTAAAATTTGTTGCTGCTTCCTTACCAAAAAAAAAAAAAAAAAAAAGGAAGAAGCCTTTCAAATTCAGCTGGATTTCCATAAAAGCAATTTTTATAATATAATCAAAGTGTAGAAAAAACAAAAAAAAAGGTTTTTAGGAATTATATTATATATTATTTTAGAAATTGAGTTGTCACACAACTTGAATTATGTCAGAGTTTAAAAAGTGTAACAAAAATGGAGTTGTGTGACAAAAATGAACTCAAATAATTACTAAATTATTATAAGCAGTAATATTCTTTCAAATTGAAATTAAAAAGAGATTGTTTCAGTTTAGCATACACATGAAAATTTTGTAAGGAATACAAGAATTTCATTTAGTTGGTACTAGAATAAATTCTTTGACTGACTGAAGTAATGTAAAAATTACGCAAATAAAAGCCGGAATAATGGAGATTGCAACTGACAGGAGCATATCAGTTAAAAGGCCACATGCATAGATAACCTCGGAGGTAAAAGCTCTGTGAGTTGAACCACAAGTTGAAAGCATAACAGCATTCTTCAGTACAGTGATGGATTGAACCCATTCCTTTATTGCAACTACTTCCAACACTCCCACTTCACATTAGGGGTTTCAAGAAAGTAGTTTCTTGCTTTTATTGAAGATGTTCATTTGATAGTACCTCCAATTTCTCACTATGAAGTGCTCCCAGATTGACTTCTTCCGTGGTAACCTCACTCCTACATCATAAAATGGATGATAACCATTGGGATGCCACACTATGGGTGGATGTTTAACACTGAAGTTTATGGATTCTTCATAAAATATTGTTTCATTGCATGTTATTGCATTGTGATTATTACATCATTAAATGTGGCTTCAATGAAATAAATATTCTTGTGGAAAAGATCATAAAGATGGTCATAATCTCAGGAAACTACTTCTTTTATTTTACTGTTAAATAGAAAATGGGGATTTAATAAAAAGGAATGGCATACTGTGATTCTGTTTTATTTGTATTTTTTTCTGAACCATAAATCTGCGCAGTTAAATATACTGCCTTTATGGATTAGTAGACTAATTTCAAAGATAATGTAGCAACTGTATGAAAAATCCATGGCAATAAATACAGAATAATACAAATTATAAAGTTTGTCATTTAATAATACTGAGTCTTCCAATTACATATGCATAAGGGACATTCCATGTGAAATCCAATGGCAAAATACTTTGTATTTTTTATTTCCATTGTAATTTTTCTTATTAATAAGGGATGCTAAAAAAACATGCTTATCAAATATTAGCATCTAAAATCCAACGGTTGTCATGTTGAAAGATAAATGTATTGTATTAATTCATTTTGTTGCATTTTAAGGGTGCATAGCTCCAGAGCCCTATATTTCGGAATATTGTACCAAATCTCAAGTCCGCATTTTATTACAGCATATATTAATTTTTTTTATAATATTCACAAAATTCTGTATACAGTTTTTATTTATTTTAAGTGTGTTCAGAATTTTATAAAACTAAAATATTAGGTTGAGAATAATCCATAGTATCATTAAGAGAAGCTGGCAATCTTGGTAATGTGGTAATGTTAGGGTGTTCATAGATATAACACAAAAGTGAATAAACAGCAATTTACGTGGTTGATGCATGATGATCACCAAGCGTTTAGTAAATCTGTGAGGAAATACTCGGAGCCTAGAAAAGAACTCGATTCTACTCAGAATTAAGCATACTGCTTAGTAAACATCTAATTGTTTAACCTTAAGCACAGTAGCTTGCTTGACCTTCAGTTCAAAATAAATGTGAGAGGGACCATGAGCACATATTTTACTACTACTGAGCATAAAGTAATTTACTTCTTTAATTATTTTAAATGAATCCTTATCAGTCACCATTACAGTAAAATATATATTTTATTATGTTTAAATTATGAAACCTTACCGTATATAATACAATTATGCTTTTTAATCCATTATGCCTAACCTTGAAGAAATAGAAATTTCTTCACTTAAATGAAAATAAGAACATGTTTGCTTATCAGTATGAAATTAACGTTTAGGAAATCAAAATAAAGCTTGATTTAAATCAGATTTAATGACTACAGAGTTAGCTTGAAGTTAGGAATTTTAGGAAGATACAATAAATTTGAACAATTTTTAGTTGCAAAAGTATGATATTTCTGAGTTTTAAGAGCTTACATAAAGCATTGTATCGGCTTGTCTCCTAATACAAAAAAGTTTCATTTTGTTTAAAAAAAATGGTAGGCTATTGTCAGCATGGTAATTACAAATTCAGATCTTATTTATTCTGTATTTATAAATTTACAAAGGATTTTGCTTCTTTGCTGCTCGGAGAAAATATAAAATGGTTTCATTTTCTCTTTACAAGCAGCAGCAATTTGGAATAAGGTTGATTTGCTTCTATTTTGGATGATTTGAAATTGAATGTACCATATATAGAATTAAGGTAATGTTGCTGTTTACATCTCTCTATCATGGCAGATAGCTAACAATGAAGTAGATAAGGAAAATGTGCAATCTAAAGTACCAATTTATCAGTGAAAAGACGTTGCTGTAATTGGAAACTATGAAACTGAAAGTAAAGCTCATCAGCTGATTTTAAATGAAGTTGTGTTGTATGATGATTCATGTGTAAATGTGGTTGTAGCTTTAACATTCATTCTGTGGTTTTAACATGTTTTCTGGTGCTATTAAAAGTTATTTTTTCATTATAATTTAAGAAATGAAAAATATATTTGAAAAGGTAATTATGCGTAAGTTGTGCTGCTGGCAAAAAGGACTTTATCTACTAATTTTAAAGTTGAAACATGTGGTCAACATCAGATATTGCTTTAGGGAATTAAAATGCAATATAAAGGGTCGAAATATTCCCTAATTAATATTACAGCTACATGTAGAAAGTATGAGTGCTTATTGCTCAGCAACTAAAAACTATGCTTTAATGCTAGAAACATAATCCCATTAAACAATCACATTGGAAAAGACTGCAGTTTCTGCATATTTTGGAACATCCAATTTGTGCATCCTACTGTACTCTATGTAACCAAAGTGTTCACTTCATTTTTAGTATTATTCTATGTGATAACAGACATTTAACCTAAAATTTCCATTAATTATACTAACTTGCATTCATCAGTATGTGAATTATTGATTGAAATTATTTAAACAGTTTTTCCCAAATTATAACCTAATCTGCATTCATGAAATTAAGTCATTTAAAAGGACCAATAATACACATAGTGATGGTTAGTTTTGCTGTTGTTAATATAAATGGTAGACTAGAAACATAATTTGTCACATTACTATTTCAATGAAATGCTATCACAATATCAGCTAATTAAATCATTGGTGCAGTAAATCTACTGCTGAAGTATTTGTGTGACTTTCATGTAAATTTTTGTTTTTTCATACACCTATTTGAAGAAATATGGCAACCCCTAACCAATACACATAGCATGTTTTACTTGAAGTTGATGGAAGGATATCCAGGTGGAACTAACTCCAAAGGAGTGGGGAGTAAATGTCACAGAGCAAACTCAGACAGAACTGCCAGTTCCAAAAAGTGGAGTGCTTATTTCATACCTCCAAAAAATGAAGTGTTCCTTTGAAAAGACTCCAACTCCTATGACTTATCACTAGTTCACTGAGATGATTTTTGGTATTAAGTACATTACACAATGATACAGTAATTTTAAGCAAACAGCCATTGACATTTTATGAAATGCATGTATTCGGTAATTTTTTTCTGCTTACAGCAAACTGTATTAGTGGGTTGTCTTAAAAGCAGCAGATATTGGTAAAACCTCTTTAAAACTTAATATATAAAGGTGTTTCAAAATGCAGTGTTCTTTTGTTATGTACATAAAATATATTTTTTCTTTGATTTATATTAAACTACAATCCTTATATTACGTTTCCCTTTATTGGTAAGAGTTAACATTTTCCACTTTCCACCTGATTTTTCCCATAGACAAATACACTGGTGTGCAAAACGTAAGGATGAAAGTAATCTTCTCATGCTGCGACACTACCAAGCAACATGATGAAACTTGAATCATATATAGAGGGAAGTGCTACGATATGTAACAGTAGGCAACTAAACGAAATATGCAATGAGATGAACAGAAATGCCACTTTTATTCATAGACCATAAGGTTCACTAAAGTCAATACGACATATGATGGCTCTCTAGATTTACAGAAACAGATACATGGTGCTTAAAAGGGCGTATGATCACTACGGACAGCATGCATGCTCTGCATCGTGCTCTTATACTGGCCACAAAGTTGGTAAGCAGTTCTTGTGGTAGGGTGTTCCATTCCTCCACCAGCGCTTTGACAACTGTTGGATGGTCGTTGGTGCATGGATGTGCTGCAATGCGTCTCCCCAAAGCATCCTACACGTGTACGACGAGATTTAAATCGGGGGAACGGGCAGGCCAGTCCATTCGTCGAATATCCTCTCGTTCCAAGAGATCTTCCACCTGCGTTGTTCGATGCGGTTGCGCATTGTCATCCATAAAAATGAAGTTAGGGCCGATTGCAACCCTGAAAAGACGCACATGGGGAAGGAGTACAGTATCACAATAACGTTGACGTGTTCAAAGATTTGAAGGTCGGTGCGCCCATGCAACATTATGCCTCCGCAAACCATAACACCCGTACCACCAAAACGATCATGTTCAAGGATGTTCCTGGGTTCATTACGTGTTCCCACCTCTCGCCAGATGAGGGTACGTCAAGAATCACTACTTAGACTGAATCTGCTCTCATCCGAGAAGAGCACGCGACCCCATTCCTCGTTGGTCCAATTTAATGCTCTTGGACCATCGCAAATGTTGCCGCCGAGTGCGGAGCTCAATGGAACACAGCGTACTACCCGTCGACAAAGAGACCACCACTGTATAGTCGCCGTGCCTAGCTGTGCTGTTAAATGTGGATGCAATTGCACCCGCTGTTTGGCGTGGCTCCCTTCTTGCAGATGTAGCGGTCATCTGCTGCTGTAGTTGAGCATGGTCGACCACCACTTCTCATTGGGACAGCAGTGCCTATGGTTCGGAAGGTTCCCCATGCACGTGAAACAATGCTGTGAGCAATTCCAAATTCCTGAGCAACACTCATCACACTTCGCCCTTCTTCCAGTTTCCCGATGATTCTTCCCCGTGTGAAGTCATCTACATGGTGTCTACGGGCCATGTTGCAATGAAGAACACCACTACAGTTCACCGTAACAGCTCGCTAATTGCCACACACCGTCTTGTCCTGTTTCGTTAACTGCCCCGTGTTGCGGGACCAGACTAATTTGGCACTATAGGCTCGCTACACTCACGTCATGTGACATCCAGCTTTGTGTACGTGTGAGAGACCTCTGGCAACATGCTCCCGCACCTTCATCTGCTTCCACCAAGTAGTTCATTTGTTATGTTACTTTACTCATCTCGTCCTTAGGTTGTGCACACCAGTGTATTTTGGTAGTATCATTTCTGGCTCTTTTTTAGAAAAATATGTGATAACTTTACATTATAAGAAATTGTTAAGCTACTGTAATTAAGGGACTCATTTAAAGGGGCATACCTAGGTACTTATTTGAATTCTTACATATTATTTTCTTGCTTAAAAGGGGCTAACTGATTGATCTTCGATGCTACGGCTAAAATGCTCAATTATTGTGGTTGGGTACAGCATAAGGAAAACAAGTTTAATATGTTTATAAGTGCTTGTTTGATTTTAACCCATTTTGGACTTAATCCACTTTACATGAACACCTGCAAATTAAGCCTTCATAAATTGGTGGGATTAGTTTTTTAGTTAAGGTACATCTGAATATTTATTAAAAATGTTGAAAAAGGTGCTTTTACCCCCAAAAAGTGCAGGCTTTGGAAATACATAGTAGTGAATTAATTTAGTTTTCTACATGTGGAGATATAATACTTTGCAAGCCTAGCTGCACGATGCTGTGTTCTTTGTTATTGTTTCCTCTTTTCCATTTAAAGATTTCACTTTGACTATACAATATATTAGAAACTAAAGAACACCAAGGTGAACTCTGCATAGTGCCTCAAGTTTAAGGATTGGCAGCACTGGCATGACTGTTCCTTTGATATGCTGGATACACTATGTTTTAGAATAATATCTATTATTGCAAGAACTAAGTATTGCTTGAGTTGTACATAACACAACTGACTATTAGATTGAACTTCAATTGTAGTAAAAGGTATGGCCAACAAGTGCTGTACTACCTTCTCAATGTTAGCCACACCATAGCGATGGACCCGTTGAGTTTCATCAGCTTAGCATAAATTTAATAGAAAACCACAACTATGTTTAAGATAATTTTTAAAAAGTCTTAAAGAGAGATTAAAAAAGTTTAAAAGTTACTATAACTACACTCTAAAAGTGCATTCATGCTCAATGCCATCTTAACAGGTGGAACAAATACAAAAGTATGACTATATGCCATTGTAAGATCACATTAAAATCTTAACCCTAGAACACAAAACTTGTTCATTATATATGATTTACAAATGTTGTAAATCTTACATTTGGTTTTCAACCAAATATAATGTACTATATCAACGAAATTTTTATTTTAGCTGTTCTGTTTACCCAAACTATCCCTAAGTCAATAATTATGCCTTTAACAAAAGGAATGTTCATTACACTTCACTTTTGATGAATGCATATAGCTAATAGATAGTCTTACATCAAATAGCAGATGCTGCAGCTTTTTCCCAATTAATTGACACTTAGAGGGCACTTTTCTGGTTGTATCACATAATATTCATTTATTGAACATTTGTACTCCTCAAGTCTTGTTAGTTATTATTTAGATGCTGAAAAAAGTGGGAGGAGTTAGAAGAGGATGACAACAGCAGGAGTCTGAGTAGTTTACTAACAACTAATGCAGTATTATTCTTTATCATCATTAGAAGAGAGAAAACCTTACGCATTCCTTCTTGTCATACATGCAAGAACAGAATAGGGCAGAGAGAGAGAGAGAGAGAGAGAGAGAGAGAGAGAGAGAGAGAGAGAGAGAGAGAGAGAGAGAGAAGAGGAAAGACTTAGCAGCTAGCTACAGTGACTCTTGCCTGCAACTTTCTTTCAAATGTGGTAAAGCTATAGCAATGTAATGCTTTTATGTAGAATGACAGCAACGTTGACGGGCTATGTCAGTAGCATTTAATCTTGTTGCATGTTGGAATGCTACTGCTCTTTCTTGAACATAGACATGGGGTTGCTCTAGTGGCATGCTTGGGTTATAGTCGAGTCAGTTATGTGTATATTTACCATCACCACCACCATCAATAATATTTATCATCATTATTGACTTTTCTCTATTTACTAAGTAGAAGGTTAGTTTAATTTTCAGTATATGTTGAATATTGCTATAGTTTTCAGTTCATTACATTTGTTTGTTTTCTGCGAAAGAAAATAGTTTTTGGTATTTCACCTTAAACTAGAAATTAGTATTGGAAGTAAAATGTACAGATTTCATCTAAGAACAGCTCTTTGATTTTAGTGACACAGTTTCAACATTGTATTGTTCCTTTCTGACTAATAAAATAGGAGAAAATGTTGGAAATTTTGACCAATTATGAATGTCAAATTATCCTTCTGTGACTGTCTTTTCCCAGCTTTTATTTTCAGACATCAGAGGATGATTAAGCTGCAATAGCTCTTTTAAAATGCAGCATTTCAATTATCATGTTTGTAATATTGGAATAAACCCCATTTGTTTGATTTTGGAATAGTCTAATTAAAATCCACCCAAATTTCGGTTTTCTTTAAACCACAATACTCAAGTATGAAGTTACCATCCGTAATGAAAATGCTTTGTATCTTAGTTTTCTGTCCTGTCAGTTTTGTTGGTTTAATTGTATGCTTATTTAATAATTTATAAGTGCATTTTATGGCTATATTATTTAATTTTTATAAGTTTACTTGTCAAATGGTAAAAATAAATACAAATGATGCTCCAGATTTTCTCAAGATAAAATCTGGAGCTATGGTTGTATGATTGTAGGTAAATTTATTTGTGCCTTCATCATTTGAAAATCCATTGATAAATAACCTTGAGGGTTCATTATTCAAAATCGCTAAATATGGAACTGTGCTACAGATTGCTTTGGATAAGAAGTACTATTTTCACTATCACCTTTGTTAGGTGTTTGGTATATTTGCAATTTCTAAAACTGTGAATGACAATGTTTGGGTGATAACAATCTTTTTAAAACATGTTTATTACTGCTTTGACTGCACTAGTATTAAAGTAATTGTCATTCAGCCAGTGTAAGAGACATGTTAGGAATCTTTAGATTCTGTTTACGTAGAAACAATTAACATATACGTTAATTGATAGAATCAGCTGTTGTTTGTTATACTTAATGCAATCTCTCACAATTGTTATAGATGCATTTCAGAAACAGTTTATTTATATTTTGAGGTGGTTGATTATTGTTGTATCTGTTCTGTCATTTTGAATTTCGACATCAACACCTAGTATTACATACCTAAACATTTTATCTATGAGACATATCCTAGAGAGGCTTAATTAATACATTAAATATAAATAATTTATATAATTGGGATTTTTTGAGATCATTTAGAAGCAAAATACTTTCTAAATACCCAAAAATATTCTCGTTGTTTAAATAGAAGCCAACAAACAAGGAGTCTTTATGGTACCCATTATTTAAGTTGTGTATTATCCAGGTATGCGACACGAAGATTATCAAGAAAATCCCCCCCACCTCAACTACCATTTACATGAAATTTTTTCAAACGTAGTATAATAGCTATTGTACGCTTCATTAAGTTTGAAAAGCCATCATTGTAAGCGTTTTCTGTAATGTATATAGCATAATGTAACGACTGAAACCGAACAATGGGGACCTCATTATGCGATTTCCTGGGACCCAAACAAACAAAACATGTGTCTAGAAATATACAGAAACATAATAACGTTGTAGTGCCACAGTTCAGGACAAACGCATGCCAAAGGTAAAACACTAATTTTGGCTACATTACAGCTGTTCGAAGTGCCCCAAATGCCTCTTAATGCACGCACGCTTACAGTAGCATTTAAAGAAGAGGCGACTTCCCACTTTCATGGCGAGAGAGTAGCGTGTATGCTGCCTCACATTCAAAGAGTCCCCCCAGTTCGAATCTCGATGTTCCAGATTAAGGTTATGTTGCGGGTGTTTCCCCTATGCTTAGCAGACGAATGTCGGGTAATTCTAAGTTTAGGGACACCGGACTCATTTGAGCATCATTTCAACCATTTCGTTCATTCACCGTCCGATATAACCAACCCGGTTACATGATGTTAAAAAAAAATGTATTAAAAACTAGCAAGCAGTATGAAAGCACGTGCTACAATATAGTATAGCATGGCAAAATGCTACCCTCAAAGTTCAGCTTATAGACGAAGGAAAAGGGGCATAATGAAGCCTTACTGGCTAAAACAATGATGTCTAATCTTAAGCGAAACAGGGGAGGGTGGATTTACACCCACGCATTGTTCGCGAAGCTATACGTATTCATGTGGTCATGTGTTGTCCAAAATCCAATTTTTGGTTACCTTGTAACATGCCATTGTGAATGAGTGAAGGGGAAATGATTCATGACAAAACGAAAGAGGTAGGGTAAAGTGGCAATGTGACGTCATTAGCTCATAAGGGACAAGGTTGGGCTTCACTGGACTAGAGCAACAGTGGAGGAGAGGTTGCCAAAGATACTACACGGGAACATGCCCCTCCAGTAATTGTCACTGATCGCTTCTTGTTTAAAACAAACTGTAGGTATATCATGGTTTACGCAACCGTTGCAGTTCTCCGTTTTGTACCATCTCCGTATTGAGGATTTCACTCTTATATTTCATTATTCCCTCGCTTGTTCTCCCATTCGACTCATTGTCCATTTGCTTTAATGATTACAATAGTTCTGCACATTTCCTGATATGTAGGTAGGATTTTATTCCTCTCCTTATTAGAAATCACTTCATGAAGTTCCCATTGTTCGGTCTGGTCCAATACAGGATAACGATACGGTCCAATACGGCCCGGTAATTATTTAAAATAAATTAACCAGATATAAAATAATACTATTATAATATAAATAATGGAATACAATGAAGTGATTGTAACCACGCAATAGAACGAATGAAGATACAAAATGCTTTATTTAATGAAGTAACTCGTATAGAGAAAATCTTATACATAATATTGTAACTTTGTTGGAGAAAGGAACTGTGTCGGCCACCTACACCCCTCTTTGGAACAGGCGGCATTGAAACGCAAAGGCGAGAAAACGATACCCAAGGTCTATGGACAAAGCGCTCGGAATTTTGCGATTCCTTTCAAAGTTGGAAGTGCGTGTCATCTACAAGTAAGGAGATTATAGTTATAAAACTACGTACGTGATACAGCTTAGATTCAACTAATTTTAATTACTGCCACGGGAAAGAGAAAGTTAAGAACTCAACAAAAAGCCCAAATTTTAGCCAATAAGTTCAAAGTAAAGAGCACGAATCGGCGAATACAAAAACAGGAAACAGTCACATGATTAAAACGTGAGCAAAATAATCATGTGACATATAGGGGGTAGGGATGAAATCGGACATGGCGAGACTTACAAATCACAAGTACTTGACTTCTCTGAACTCTATACTCGCTTAAGGAAGTGCCGACTACGCACGCTACGAACGATCGCTCTGCGAAAATGTTAGAGAATTTAGAAACCTCGCCGTCTCGGAAATCACCTGTATGTTAGCCGTGAGTAAATTCATATATTACGAACTGTGACGATCGAGTTGTTTGCCTCGGTCGATGGTGGTTGAAGTAGAATATTTGTTGGTAGTTGGAAGATGCTTCATGTTTTTCTGCCCCACGTATAGGAGCCAATTTGTCACGGTAACTTCGTGTTATCTTATTGCTGAGCGCCTGTTATTGTATTACTATTTTTAAATTTGGGTTCTTTGTCCTCCGGCTAGCTATTATTACTACTCAGTCGAGCATATCTCTTGAACAGGATGTGTAAACGGAAAGGATTTATTACTGAAAGATAACACTGATAAAAGAATTTGTTTTTACACTTTTATTGCCATCACACTTCATTCATTTCACATAATTATTCTTGATACACGCCCGACTGAAACTTATATTTTTTAATGTCACTATAATCACATATTTGCTGCACATTATTAATTCGCGTATTTCACATTTATAACTGACTTTACGACGCGAGAGATTCTGTAAAACTGCACGACGTATTTATTACCTTTGTATGATTCTGTTGGACTGCACGACGTATTACCCGCGAGTGCTTCTGTTGGACTGTACGTTACCCGTAAATAATTTTTTTTTAAATGGTGTGGCCCCTCCTCCGCCACACCAGGTGACGATCATCCGAAAGGGATCTACATCGTCTCCCCTACCATGCACTAACTACAATACAGTGATGGAAGGGAATCGATGGTAAGGTGGTTTCCGGTACCGCCGAAGCAAACCGGATTACCCGTTTTTATATATATATATATATATATATATATATATATATATATATATATATATGGTGTGGCCCCTCCTCCGCCACACCAGGTGACGATCATCCGAAAGGGATCTACATCGCCTCCCCTACCATGCACTAACTACAGCTAATGGATGGGAGAGGGAGTGGTGCTAGTGGTGCCAGGTACCGCTTGCGCAACCTGGGGTTAGTGGGTAACTCTACGAAAGACGCCGGCCTACCAGGGGGTAGACAGGCAGAGGTGGATCCAGGGCCATCACTTGGCTCGTGGCCCAGTGCTGGTGCCTGGTGTATGTTAGTGAGGTATTCATGCTCATGCAGGTGGAATTTTGTGTTAGGTGTCGTGCTTAGTGATAGAGTAGAAGTGACCATGCTTACTTACGTGTCGGGTCGGTGCCGTCGTCTCTGTTGGTGTGGGTTCGTCCTGAAAGGAAACATAGAATGTGAGTTTCAGTTACCTATTCGTGTTCCATGTTAGCGCGGTGGTCGTCATAGGGGCGTTCAGTCCTCATGGCGGGATAAGATGCATTAGGTACTGTGTGACAGGGTCGGGGCCAGTTTGCTTGGTGATGGGAAGAGATCTGTCAAAAAGAGACAGGGGTCGTTTGTGCTTGTCTGCTTCTGTAGTGTACTGGCCTAGGCCTTGTATCAGAGGGTTATGGTGGGTTTTGGATCGTCTGTATAGATCGTAGGCGAGTTTCTTAATAAATTCCTCTATTGTGTGTAGTTTGAGTTCGTCGTGCAGTATGTCTGCGGGTGTGCTCTTTGGTACTCTTGAGGCCATTCTGATTATTTTGTTTTGTATCGTCTGCAGCGTGCGTATGTGCGAGGGGGCACAGTGTCCCCAGACCGGTGCCGCGTATGTCATTATCGGTCTGATTAGGCTCTTGTACAGTGTGATGCTAAGGGCCGTGCTTAGTTCCGTCTTTCGGTTAATTAATGGGTAAATGCGCGTCAGTTGTGCGTATGCTAGTCTCTTAACTTGTTTGACGTGTGGTCCAAAGGTTAGTCCGGTGTCCAGTGTCACGCCTAGATATTTCACCTTGTTGGTCCAGTGGATATCGCTTTGTTGAAGTTTCAGCGGAGTTAAGGGTTTCTTGTGGGAGGTTCTTTTTGTGAAGAGCATTAGTTGTGATTTTGTGGGATTGACTTTAATGCGCCATTGCCGGAGCCAGGGTTCCAGGTCTTGAAGTGCCGTTTGTAGCCTGGAGTGGATTAGCCTCGGTTGAACGGATCGTGCTGATATGGCAGTGTCGTCGGCATACATGTGTAGTGTTGTGTTGGGTGTTTTTGGGATGTCATTTACGTATATCGTGAATAGAACCGGCGAGAGTATACTTCCTTGTGGGACCCCAGCATGGAGTTGTCTGGGCTCCGACGTTGCTGTTGACGTTTTGACCGCAAAGGTGCGGCCGCTGAGGTAGTGCGCAGCTAGTTTAACAAAGGTGTCCGTGAGATTCAATTGCTTTAGTTTGTATAGTAAGCTCGGGTGGTGGACGGAGTCAAATGCGCGCTGTATGTCCAGAAAGAGTATTCCTGTACTTTGACCGCAAAGGTGCGGCCGCTGAGGTAGTGCGCAGCTAGTTTAACAAAGGTGTCCGTGAGATTCAATTGCTTTAGTTTGTATAGTAAGCTCGGGTGGTGGACGGAGTCAAATGCGCGCTGTATGTCCAGAAAGAGTATTCCTGTACTTTGTTTTTGATTGAATCCTTGAGTTATGCTCTCTGTGCAGCGAAGTAATTGGTGAGTGGTGGAGTGTTTTGCTCTAAAGCCGAATTGCTCCGGTATTATCGTGGAGTGTCGTATGAGATAGGCGTTCAGTCTCTTTAATATTATTTTTTCTGCTAGTTTGCTCATCGTGTTTAAAAGGCTAATCGGCCTGTAGTTATTTGGGTCGTGCCTGTCTTTTCCGGGTTTGGGGAACATTAATACTAGTGCATGTTTCCATTGTTTTGGAAAGTATCCATGCTGCAGGCAGTAATTGCATATTTCCGTAAAGTGGTGTATTGCTGCGGGTGTCCAGTGTTTGAGTACCAAGTTTGGTATCTGGTCTGGTCCTGGGGCTTTGTGGTCTCTCAGATGGGCTATTAGACATTTAACTTCGGACGGGTGCGTTTTTCTGAGTTTGTTGTGCGTGGGCGTGGTCGTTAAATTTCTAGTGCAATCGTCGATCATGGTGGAGAAGCCACCGGGGGGTGGCGGCTCGTTTGGTGAGCAGGCTCTTTCAAAGGTGACCGCTAGGGTGTTCGCCTGTCCCTCCGGCGTTTCTGCCATCTGTCCTGGGTTGTCGGTGTTACGGAGGGGTGGTATATTGATTGTTTCTCTTATGAGGCGTTTAGTGAGTTGCCATATCTGTGAGTTGCCGGGTTGCATGTCTGCTAGGGTCTGGTCCCACTGCTGTTGGATCTGTTGGTTTATGCGTGTTTTGATGTCGCTGTTTAGGACTTCCATATTAACTTTGTGCACGATGTTTCTCGTTCGTTGCCATTTTCTCCGCTCATGGTCTCTTTCATTCATAAGGTATAGGACTTCTGGTGGTAGATTTATTTCTCGTTTAGGGGGTGGTTTAAACGGCGTAGCTGCTGCGATGGCTAGTTGTGTTGCGGTTTCTAGCGCTATTACGGCTGTTTCTGTGTCTTCTGGGTTCGTCAGTTCCGTCGCTGTTGGGAGGTTGGCATCCAGTATCTGGGTAAATAGCGGCCAATTTGTTTTGTTGAAGTTGCGACGGGGTGCTTCTGGGTGTAAGGTGGGGGAGTGGGTGATGGTGAGCTTGATTGCATAGTGGTCGGAGGCTAGTGTTTCGACTCGGTTGAGCTTGTATTGAAAGAGAGTATTTTTCAGGATGGCTAGGTCTAGGATATGTGGCACGTGTTCGGGCCTGTGGGGCAGGAAGGTGGGTTCATCTGTGTGGACTATGATGTAGTTGTTTTCCAGCATGTGGTTGTGTAGAAGGTTCCCCTCGTGGTTGTTCTTGTCGCCGCCCCAGATTTCGTGTATGGCGTTCAGGTCTGCCATGGCTACTACTTGGTCGCTGAGTGAGGTGATGGTGTCTAGGTCATCGGTGTTTAGCGTTCTCGGTGAGCTGTAAGCCGCTACCACTGTGATGTCTTGTGGGCCTATGGGTATTGTGATTGCTGTAGCGTCCATCTGTTTTAGTGTCGGTATGTGTTTCTGGCTGTGCTGCATGTTGTTCTTGATTAAGATGGCGGTTCCTCCTGTTGGGGCGCGGTTGGGCCGGTCCGATCGGTAGACTCTGTAACCTGGTACTGAGAATCGGGCTTTGGCGTTTAGGAGTGTTTCGCCTAGTAGCGCTATGTCTGTATTGTTGGTGTTCAGGTAGTGTCGGAGTTCTTGTAGTTTAGACCGGGCCCCCCTGCAGTTCCAGTAGAGGACTGTAAGAGTGTTGGGTGTTAGTGTGTGTCCTGCCATTTTAAGAGTGTGTTGTGTTTGTGCTTTATTTTTTTTTTCTTCTTCTTTCTTTCTTTCTTACTTTTTTTTCTTTGTTTATTTATCTCTCTTGCTTTTTTTTTTCTTTTGCTTTAAAGCCTTCTTCCTGTCTCCAAGGTGAAAAGCGTTGCGGCAATCGCCTCGAGTATGTCGAAGAAGGGCATGTTGCTTTCTATGCTGTATGTTTGTGCCAATTTCTCAACCACTGCTCCAATGGCTTGTAGTCCTGCGCTCAGGCTTTCGTTGCCCATATTGCGGAGCAATTTGAGTATGTGTGAAGGTAAAAAGTTTGTTCTGAAGTGATGCTGCTTGTATTGGATTTCCTTTTCAGTTTTACTTGGCAGTGGTGAAGCTAGCCGTGCCAGCATCCGTTTTTCTGGGCTGTCCGGCACATTTGGCAGCGTCGTCTGCTTTGCCGTCTTATTGGCGGGTGTGCTTGCTGCAGCCGCTTGAGCGGAGCTTTTTCTTGGTGTCGTGGGCGCTGCTGGCGGTGCCGTGGGTGGCGGCGGTGTTACAGGTTCTCTCAGCTGTGTGCTTGGGCTCTGGATCTGTAGGTTTGCACCGCTCCTGTGCGGGGGGTTCGCTGTGATGTGCCACCTGTCTTGTTGCGGTCTCAGCTGCTCCGCGTAGGTTCCGCGCTCGGCCGTGACGGTTGCCCGGGCGCTCGGGTGAATGTATCTGGCTGGTGGGTCTACCATTCTCCTATAGTACGGGCAGCCTCTCCATCTGGCGCCGTGCTCGTTGCTGTTGCATAGTGCGCATTTGTATTGTTGCGCAGTGCAGGTCCTGCCAGTGTGCGGGCCTGCGCATTTGGGACATATTTGTGGCGCTTCACAGTTCCTGGTGAGATGTTTAAATCTTTGGCACCTGCCACATTGTGGGGGCCCTTGTGGGGGGACGTAGTCCTCAATTTTTACCTTGCAGTGCATGATGTCTTTTATGGACTTGATTGCCGTGGCGCAGGTCTCGTTTGTAAGCTCTGTTAGGAAGGTCGGTATCCGGCGCCTTGCTCTTCTAGAGTACAGTTGGCTGCATTTTTGAACTTCGAAGCCCAGGCGTCTAAGTTCGTTTTGCAGCTCCTCATTTGTTGTGCTGCCATATAGCCCTTTAATTACTACCTTGTATGTTCTGTTTTCTGGTAGCGTGGTCACATGGAACGGGACTTTGTTCCTGCGGCAGTGCTGCAAAAAGTTGTGGTTCTGGCTTTAGCTTTTTATACTCCCTCACCCCGATGTGCCTAAAGATTATAACAGAGCTGCTATTGGTTAATAAAACGCGCCAACATTAGCGTCTATTTTTATATCCAATCAAAATTATGAACACATATGCTCCAGGGAAAATATTCCCTCCATTTCTACAGAAAAGCGCGCTACTCTGACGTCATTTACTTATTTCTTCTAATTAAAACTCACTCCCTCGCTCATTGTTGCCCGCTCTTATTGTCAGTTTCAGTGAGGCCGTGTAAACTTATTTCCTAACAATGCTTATAATTAACAAACATCTCAAGTCAATGTCGTACAATAATGCTTATTTACACTATAATCACTCTGGCATTTACATTGTTGTGATATAAAATACTGCCACATGGTGCGCGTTCTAGAATGTGTAGCAATAATTGAATAATAAAGTTACATTTATTGTGGTCGATGTTTCATTATAGCCAAAGGTAATTTACCCTCCCCTGTAGACGTTACAGACTCAATACTGCTCAACGATAGCCAGCCAAAGAAGGAAGCATACACCGGGAGAGCAATTCAGTAACAAGCTGAAGGATTCTGACCTCAGAATTACGCATCTAGAACGCGGCCAACTTCAATGAATACTAAAGACCAGAGCGTAACGGACCACGCCAATGCATAAACAACATAGGAACCAATAATCTATGTAATAATTTTCCCCAAATGTGCATTGGGGGCAAGTAATGCTTCATGGGCAACGCTTCCATATGCACAGGTTTAAGCAGATTGTAGCTTCCACATGTCCCTCGAATTGCGCTTTTGTCACTCCAGCGTTGTAGCGCACACGTTTGCTAGGATGGCACCAGACAACAGTTGGGTCATGCAGCATACTTTGAGAAACAACTCCTGGTTTATTTCAAAATTCGAAACAGATACACAGTTTGAACTGTGACAGAGACTTTTATTGCAAATCAGCTTTGTTTTACGTGCAGCTGAACATTGTGACGTGTACATGAAGCTGAGAGGATGGAAACCGTCCTGATGTCGCCGCTTAGAACGTTAATCACAGCGCCTCTCATCCGTATGAAGTACAAAATTTCCAACCTTTTCAAAGACAAATATATGTCGCTTACGTAAGATTGTTATTTCTTTACATTTAACTTCAATTATTACGCGCCATGAATCAAAGTGCCTATTAACCCCATTTGACTTCTGGGTATAAAAGCCTGTGTTTTTATATCTAACCATAATACCACGACAACTCCTATATCGGATGCCGAGCGAGTGGCGCCGCAGTAACGCGAGCAAATCGTATTCGGGAGATTCCAGTTTCGATCACCGAGATCGTCCACTCTGACCCATGGTTTTTCGTGGTTTCCCAGGGTCGGCAGGAGTGGTTCATATTCTACCACGATGTTCCTGCTCCTTATTTCCTGTACCAATCTTCTTCCTTGTCATCAGTTTTAGGGTTGTAGGACCAGGCGACGGTGTTCGGCGGGTTGCGGCTGGGCGGTGGATGTGCGCTCTGTAGAGGTTTTTGCCTACGTCGTTGCGGCTCTTCTCAGTTAGGTGCTCTCGGGTGGGCGCCCCATCGGCGGATCCCTGGGTGTTAGGGGTTTGTGGATGGGCCTGGGCGGCTTGGAATGCGTTCGATCTGGAAACGTTAGGGACTCCACCTATGCTTGCACCCGTCATCATCCGGATCTGGTCGCCCTTCGGTTTTCTCCCCTCATCTCCCCCTCCTGGGGGTCACGGTAGAAGCAAAAGAACCGTTGTGGCCTACTTGCTGTGCTCTGCCCCAGTTTTTGGGGCCCGTCCATTCGTCCGTACCATTATCTTTCACCTACGTCGGATTTCGTGGCTTCAATATCCCCTAAGGCGTTCTGCTTTTTGAAGATATAATTTAGTATTCGCTCTATGGAGTTAAACGTGCTTATACTGTATCCTTACATTTGATAAGGTGCACTATTAATTTAAATAGTATAGGGCACAAAGATGCCGTGCTTTTTAACTTCTTGAGCTTAGTAATGCAGTCCCCTTCCTGTAATACACTACGTGATCAAAAGTATCCGGACACCTGGCTGAAAATTACGTACAAGTTCGTGGCGCCCTCCATCGGTAATGCTGTAAGTCAATATGGTGTTGGCCCACCCTTAGCCTTGATGACAGCGTTCACTATCGCAGGCATACTTTCAATCAGGTGCTGGAAGGTTTCTTGGGGAATGGCAGCCCATTCTTTACCGAGTGCGGAACTGAGGAGAGGTATCGATGTAGGTCGGTGAGGCCTGGCACGAAGTCGGCGTCCCAAAACATCCCAAAGGTGTTCTATAGGATTCAAGTCAGGATTCTGTGCAGGGTTGTTATTGTCGTGTAACCACTCCGCCACAGCCCGAGCAGTATGAACAGGTGCTCGATCGTGTTGACAAATGCAATCGCCATCCCCGATTTGCTCTTCAACAGTGGGAAGCAAGAAGGTGCTTAAAATATCAATGTAGTTCTGCGCTGTGATCGTGCCACGCAAAACAACAAGGGGTGCAAGCCCCCTCCGGGAAAAACCAACCACACCATAACAACACCACCTCCGAATCTGTTGGTACTACACACGCTGGCAGATGACGTTTATCGGGCATTCGCCTTACCCACACCCTGCTATCGGATCGCCACATTGTGTACCGTGATTCGTCACTCCACACAACTTTTTGCCACTGTTCAATCGTGTGATGTTGACGCTCCTTACACCAAGCGAGGCGTCGTTTGGCATTTTCCTGCGTGATGTGTGGCTTATGACCAGCCACTCGACCATGGAATCCAAGGTTTCTCACCTCACGCCTAACTGTCATTGTACTTGGAGTGGATCCTGATGCAGTTTGGAATTCCTGTGTGATGGTCTGGATAGATGTCTGCCTATTACTCTTTACGACCCTCTTCAAATGTTGGCGTCTCTGTCAGTCAACAGACGAGGTCGGCCTGTACGCTTTTGTGCTGTACATGTCCCTTCACGTTTCCACTTCACTATCACATCAGAAACAGTGGACCTAGGGATGTTTCGGGTGTGGAAATCTCGCGTACAGACTTCTGACACAAGTGACACCCAATCACCTGACCACGTTCGAAGTCCGTGAGTTCCACGGAGCGTCCCATTCTGCTGTTTCACGATGTCTAATGACTACTGAGATCGCGGATAATGAGTACCAGGCAGTAGGTGGCAGCACAATGCACCTAAGTTGAGAAACGTATGTTTGTGGGGGTGTCCGGATAGTTTTGATCACATAGTGTATCTGCTTGAGGAAATTACTGATAGAAAGCTTAGTTGCGTAATAACTTCCTGTACCATCTAATTTGTTTGTTACTGTCGAGTTTTAGCGACATGTGGACTCCGGGATCGTGGAACTGCTGAGTGTTCTTTAAGTATACCCTTAGTTATTGTAATGCTGTATACATGGCCGTAGACACTTTTAGTCAATTGATAGTCATAGTTGCGTACTTCCTGTGCCATCTATTACTTTCTCTACCGCGTACATAGCAGGTAGGTTTTCAGGCTCCTCGAATAAATAAAAATCTGATGTGTTACACTCACATGACTTTCTCTACTCTTGTACAATCTATTTTTACAAACGCCTATTCTCCATATGCTTCATGTTAATCGAGATATCGAGATGTCAATCTTATTGGTAATTTTCTTGTAGATGCAAGGGGAATATGGTAGGTTATAAGCGATAGTCAAATATTTTATCGCTGGTTGCTATGTGGCGCATTTCATTCTCTTTGCATGTCCAGGACAAAAAAAATGAATAACGAATTTGAGAAAAAGTATAAGTATTGAAATATTTAAGGAAATAACAAGCAATATCTCGAAAACTGTTCACTCAACAAAAGAAATGTATATGACATAAGTTGTGTATTTTAACGCGATCTACATTTTTTGTGTAGTAAAATTCTGTCTATATCTTACAGTTTACCAGTTATGCAAAAGTCGTTCACAATGAAGAATACTTTTGGAGACATTCCCAGAAAATTCGAGATATACATTTCATTTCTCATGACATTATCTTAAACATATGATATTTTAATCAAAATCGTTAGAGCCGTTTTTGAGAAAATTAAAATTTTCGAAAAATGTTCCATGTAAAGGGTAGTCTGGGGTGGGGGGATTTTCTTGAAAACCTTCGTGTCGCATCTCTGGAAGATACTGAACCTAAATACCAAGTTTGGTGTTTATCCGACTGTTCGTTTTTGAGTTATGCTGTTCACAGACACACACACACACACAGACACACACACACACAGACACACACACACACACACAGACACACACACGGACATGTTTCCAAAAATGCTTTTTTTGGATTCAGTGGGTCTCAAAACATATATTTCCGGTGAAATCTTGGTATCGAATTTTTGGGTGGAATGCAATACTTCCCCTACTTACTATACGTAGTAGAGAAAGTAAAAAAGGAAGCGCTTTTAGAAAAAGGTCCGCGCGCGCGCGTGTGTGTGGACAGCATTACTTAAAAACGAAAAGTCGGATCAACACCAAACTTGGACGATATTCACGAAGATTTTCAAGAAAATCCTTCGCACCCCAAACTACCCTTTACATGGAACATTTTTCGAAATTTTTTATTTTCTAAAACATAGCTCTAATGATTCTGACTAAAATACCGTATATTAAAATATTTACATGACAAATAAAATGTACATCATAAATGTTCTGGGATTAGCCTTTGAAGTCCTCTTCATTCGGAAGAAATTTTGTATAATCTTGTATAAGTGGAAAACGTTAAGCGATAGACGAAAACGTTCTACACAAGAAATGTAGATCTCTTTAAAATACACAATTACTTCAATTAACTTTTTTTTGCCGCATCAGCATTTCCGAGATATCCGTTATTAATGGTTGGAATTGTTCAATACTGCCGCTCTTTTGAAGTCCTGTCATTATTCAGTTGTTTCTCGCGCTGGAAACAGTGTGGAATTTTAAGACCAGCGTATAGCGTCCAGTTTTTAAACATTTGACAATCGCTGTTCCCTTGAATCTGTAACGAAGTGTGTAATGCAGTTATTTCTGCAAAAGTTTATTTGGATTAAAATGAAGTAGTTATAAAAAAAATCTGATGTGTTACACTCACATGACTTTCTCTACTCTTGTACAAACTATTTTTACAAACGCTTATTCTCCACATGCTTCATGTTAATGGAGATATCGAGATGTCAATCTTATTGGTAATTTTCTTGTAGATGCAAGGGAAATATGGTAGCTTTTAAGCGATAGTCAAATATTTTAACGCTGGTTGCTATGTGGCGCATTCCATTCTCTTTGCATGTCCAGGACATAAAAAAAATGAATAACGCATTTGGAAAAAGTATAAGTATTGGAAAATTTAAGGAAATAACAAGCAATATCTCGAAAACGGTTCACTCAACAAAAGAAATGTATATGACATAAGTTGTGTATTTTAACGCGATCTACATTTTTTGTGTAGTAAAATTTTGTCTATCTCTTATGGTTTACCAGTTATGCAAAAGTCGTTCACAATGAGGAATACTTTTGGAGACATTCCCAGAAAATTCGAGATATACATTTCATTTCTCATGACATTATCTTAAACATATGATATTTTCATCAAAATCGTTAGAGCCATTTTTGAGAAAATTAAAATTTTCGAAAAATCTTCCATGTAAAGGGTAGTCTGGGGTGGGGGGATTTTCTTGAAAACCTTCGTGTCGCATCTCTGGAAGATACTGAACCTAAATACCAAGTTTGGTGTTTATCCGACTGTTCGTTTTTGAGTTATGCTGTTCACAGACACACACACACAGACACACACACAGACACACACACAGACACACACACAGACACACACACAGACACACACACAGACACACACACGGACATGTTTCCAAAAATGCTTTTTTTGGATTCAGGAGGTCTCAAAACATGTATTTCCGGCGAAATCTCGGTATCGAATTTTTGGGTGGAATGCAATACTTCCCCTACTTACTATACGTAGTAGAGAAAGTAATAAACCTTAGTAAGACTAATTTGTATGCACTAATAAATGATGACGAAACCGCATGGGGAAAAAATCTGATGTGTTACACTCACATGACTTTCTCTACTCTTGTACAAGCTATTTTTACAAACGCTTATTCTCCATATGCTTAATGTTAATCGAGATATCGAAATGTCAATCTTATTGGTAATTTTCTTGTAGATGCAAGGGGAATATGGTAGGTTTTAAGCGATAGTCAAATATTTTAACGCTGGTTGCTATGTGGCGCATTCCATTTTCTTTGTATGTCCAGGACATAAAAAATGAATAACGAATTTGAGAAAAAGTACATGTATTGGAAAATTTAAGGGAATAACACGCAATATCTCGAAAACGGTCCACTCAACAAAAGAAATGTATATGGCATAAATTGTGTATTTTAACGCGATCTGCATTTTTTGTGTAATAAAATTTTGTCTATCTCTTATGGTTTACCAGTTATGCAAAAGTCGTTCACAATGAAGAATACTTTTGGAGACATTCCCAGAAAATTCGAGATATACATTTCATTTCTCATGACAATATCTTAAACATATGATTTTTTAATCAAAATCGTTAGAGCCATTTTTGAGAAAATTAAAATATTCGAAAAATGTTCCATGTAAAGGGTAGTCTGGGGTGGGGGGATTTTCTTGAAAACCTTCCTGTCGCATCTCTGGAAGATACTGAACCTAAATACCAATTTTGGTGTTTATCCGACCGTTCGTTTCTGAGTTATGCTGTTCACAGACACACAGACACACACACACGGACATGTTTCCAAAAATGCTTTTTTTGGATTCAGGGAGTCTCAAAACATGTATTTCCGTTGAAATCTCGGTATCGAATTTTTGGGTGGAACACAATACTTCCCCTACTTACTATACGTAGTAGAGAAAGTAAAAATTGATTTAAACCCGCGACATACGGTAGCGTCCGAGTCATCTCCCTCGGTACAGTCTGGTGTTTTATTCCTTTTTCTGCTCTTATTAGGTGATGTTTCCCCTTTAAAGTTGATGCTCACTTATTTCTCTGTACTTAAAATGTCTTCTTGTAGTGTCTAGATAGTAATCAGACCTCGGTTTTTAAAGCAAATGCGTATTTACTTCTTTTATGAGGATCTGGAAAATAATTGCAAATATTTACAAATTATGAAGAATCAAGAGGAAATAAAAACTTTTGCAAAAACAGCCTTTCTGAATGTTACTTTTAAAATTACTTTCAGACTTTAGTTTTCCAAAAATAGCTTAATATTTTCCTTCCGGTGTTTTAGTGCCAATTATGTATCCAGGTGCGAGGAGAAAAATCCCAGAAGTGGACACATATGTAAGAAAATTTAGATTTATGTCCATAAAATGAGTAATCTTTTCACGTTTTAAAATGTTTTTAATTGAGGATAACTGCCTAAGTGGAGAAATTCCAAATAAATCTGGGCAATACTGGTGTTTTTTCCAATCACGAATGATATGTTTTGCTTGTAAGACTTATACTTAAACGTAGATAAATAATGTTAAATATAATTATAATACCCATGTGTCTAGTTTAATAATTTTGTTACCTATTTTAGTTAAATACTTTAAGCGCCGAGCTCGATCTCTCGCCGAAACAGTTATGATATCCCCGCAAACGCCCCACATTCTCATATTTGTAGTTGTAGTTTGAAAAAGGGGTGGGTTTTATGCCCAAGCACTGCGACCTTAAAGATCTATTGCGCATCCCCCCTTTCATCAGTTAAGTAGTCTGTTGCTCGTTATGAACTTAACCAGGCTGCTAACTGACGCTTTTGATAGTTCATCTATCTTTGGAAAGTGATTGTCAAGAATACTTCTCTTTGACTCGCAAGAGCAGGGCAATCACATAGCAGATGAGTAACAGTCTCATCTCCTTCTAGGCAACTACTACAGATAGAGTTGTTAAACAATCCCATTCTGTATAGATTAAACTTTAGGGCACAGTGTCCTGTAATGAATCCTGTTGCCCATGCAAGCCTTCTTCTACTAAGATCGCGCAGGTACTTTGCTCGGCTGTTATTCAGGTCTGTAATAAACAACTTGGAATGTCTGCAACCCTCAATGGAGTTCCAGTAGTTCTTGTGTTACTGCTTGAGCCCAGCACTTAATAGCCTGTTTCACTGGTCTGTAGGACACCCCCAGTACAGGCTCCGGACCCAAAAATGGGATTTCGCTGCCAATCTTGGCTGCTTCATCTGCTTTCTCATTGCCTGGTATACCTGTGTGTCCTGGCATCCACATAAGTTGAACCTTATTGTGTTCTGCCAGTTATTCCCATATTTACTATTACAATGTAATAAACATACTTTATCATAAGTGATGTTGGAAATGCTGTCCTCTTTTTCCGCATCTTTTTAGGAAGAAACCTAAAGCAACAAGCCCTTACATTGGAAGGACTACGTGTAAAAGAAAACACCAGGGAAAAAATTCCTTCAATTTGGATATTGAACTTTCCATTGTGAATTAAAATTTCCCGAAAAGGTGCCAGAAATATGCGAATAGAGAAGCACAACATTTTCAACTCTCTTATATGATATGTGCTTATTATCATTGTAGTTATAATTTTAACTATGAGAATGTGAGGCGGTTGTAAGGATATTATAATTATTTCGGTGGGAGTCCTAGCCGGCGGTGGCCACAATGTAAAGGAAAAGCACTCCAAATATCAAGTATACTGTTCTTCCCTTCTCAAACGTCACTGCTTTCCCATTATTGTACAATTTATATAGGATTTTGGTAATGGCTTGGGACTTAATGACAAACGGGGTGCCCAAATTGATGAAGGTAACCCTGATCCAACTCTGTCAAAGTCTTTATGAAAATTTACGCTACACATAGGTATATGTTGAGTTAAAAACACAATAGCTTTTTAATTTCTCCACCATGTATATAGTAGGTAGAAAAAACATTCCATCCAAAAATTTGATATCGAGATTTCACCAGAAATACAGTTTGAAGCACCTTGAATCCCCCCTCCAAAAAAGGTAGTCTGTGTGTTTGAATAGCATAACCCAAAGACGAAATTCCGACAAATACCAAACTTCGTATTTAGGTTCATTCCGTTCAGTTCGTATTATGAGACACGAACGCTTTCATGAAAATCTCCCTCCCTAAGCTACTCTTTACATGGAATATTGTTCGAAATTTT
Organism: Deroplatys truncata; assembly: GCA_030765065.1. Classification (NCBI taxonomy): domain Eukaryota; kingdom Metazoa; phylum Arthropoda; class Insecta; order Mantodea; family Mantidae; genus Deroplatys; species Deroplatys truncata. The sequence goes on along the minus strand of CM060978.1, from coordinate 208,109,591 downwards.
CTATTTTCTCTCAAAAATGGCACTAACGATTTTTATTAAAATACATTATATTTAAGAGCTTACACGACCAAATAATAAAATGTATACCTATCTGGAATTTTCTGGGAATAGCCTGTGAAGTCCTCTTCTTCGGAAGGAGTTTTGTATAATTTTCCCTACTCAATCTGCAACTTAATCTAATCTGATATAATCTAATCTTTGTATAATTTTACATAACTGGTAAACCATAAGAGATAGGAAAACGTACTACACAAAAAAGTAGATGTCTTTAAAACACATGATTTATTTCAAATAACTTGTGGATCAGCCATTCCCGAGAAATGCATTGTTATTTATTTGAATTTTTCAATACTTAGTTATTTTTAAAATAGTGCTGTCGCTAGTCGTTGTTTCTGATGTGGAAGGAGTGTGGAGTTTCTAGACCCACACACAGCGACCCGGTTTTTAAATAGCTTACCACCGATTTGCTTTCCTCTATCCCTTTTGTATTTACAACGAAAGTTGTAACGGAACTATTTCTGTAAAAATTCTCTCGATTGACATGAAATAGAAACATAAACTTTCGTAACATAGATTGTAGAAACCATATAAAAATAAAGGATAGTAGGTAAGTAGAGAAAGTCACCTGAATGTAATACATAAGATTTTTGTTTTATTTGTTTTACTGTTTGTAATTCAAGATTGCAAACCCCGCAACAACAAAATAATTAAGTTAATAGAAGATATATTTTGCGCACACAATTGAACAATGCAAGACTCTAAACTTTAAAAGAGTTACCGCATAAATTACGGAACGCGCCTCAAATCTAATGAATATTAAAATTTAGTGACATTGAAAGCACGCAGGAACGAATGACCGGATTTCTCCAACCCTTCTTGCGGCGTGATTGTATTGTACGAGGGAAGTTTACGCTTCTTTGCCCATCTTGTGCCGCCTTAGACTCCATTCCCAGAATCATACCTTTCCAATTAAAACCCCTCCATTTTCCTAGATCCTGTTTTTGTCACTGTTACGAGCTTTAATCCCATTCCGAAGTTTCTGGAATGTGGTGGAAGAAGGTTGAAGGATAGGGCAATTTGTTTTAATTTTTTTGTTAAGTTTTCGTCGGAGCGGAGAGCAACAATGGAAATGCGGTTCCGCATCATCAGACCGGTGGTGGCCTCTGGCAGCGTTTCGCCCAACACCATTGTGCCGCTCAGAATGAAGTGTCATTCTGCGGCTGATTTGTGGGTTTTAGCTTGAGTACAGGTGTGGTCTGCCCACCAGGAATTGTGCTTCACCCTTTGAAATAAAGCGTACACACAGGGTTGTTTTATTACTTATTCGCGCTTCATTGCTGCCAGACTTTTTATAGGTCAATGAGAAAGCGATTTAAAAAATCAACGAAGCTTTGCAGCGAATTAAACCGACTTCTTCATGGTCGGAAGGTCCACAAATATATACGTAAGTACATAGAAAGAAAGGATTAAAATATGCATAGCTCGGTAAATTAATTCCTGATAACGGAATGGTACAGTACTGGTGAATGAGCAAGGCGATTGCATTTCAGTCCGCTTGCATTAGGCCTTTTGGATACTTTTTACTTTCTCTTATAGTAAGTAGGGGAAGTATTGCATTCCATCCAACAATTCGATACCGAGATTTTGCAGGAAATGCACATTTGAGGCGCCAAGAATACCCCTGAAGAAGCATTTTTAAAAAAAGGTATGTGTGTATGTGGATATGTGAACAGCGTATCTCAAAAAGAAAAGTCGACCAAATACCAAACTTGTTATTTAATTAAGTTAACATTTTCAAAAATACGACACGAAGGTTTTAAACAAAATCATCCCACCACAAACTACCCTTTACATGTAACAATTTTCGTTATTTTGTATTTTCTAAACAATGGCTCACGATTTTGATTAAAATACCAATGTCTAAAAAATGTGCAAGCAAAATAAAATTTATATCTTGCATTTTCTGCGAAACACAATCTCACTGCACAAAAAATGTAGATATGGTTAAAGAATACAATTTATTTCAAACATTTTTTGACATTAACCATTTCAGATATTCTTTGTTACTGGTTTGAATTGCCAAATACATATTTAAGCTTTTTTCAAGTAGTAAGTCGCTATTCGTGTTTTCTTGTGGCTCTTCTTAAAGAGCATGGAATTTCAAAACCTTCACATAGCGATCGGCTTTTTGCAAATCACACCTATAACGAAATGTGCAATGAAAGTTTATCTCGATTAACAAGAAATAGACAGAAGAAACTTTTATATGGATGTTTGTAGAAGAGTGAGAAGAGAAAGCCATGAGTATGCAACACATCAGATGTTTTTCCAATAGTTTTAGAAAAAGTTTACAAATTACTAGTAAACTGAACGGGATGGCTCAGGCCGCAATTCCTGTGGCCCGCATTCGGGAGGTTCCACGTTCGATCCCCGGCAGCAGCTCACTCTGACCCATGGTTTTTTTCGGTTTTTTTCCGGGTCGTCAGGCGAATCCTGTAGTGGTTTCTTTCAGCCACCGAATTTCCTGTTCCTCTATTTCGTTCCATTCATCCTTCATTCCGTTGGTCTCTTTCAGGGTCGGAAGTGTCGGCGTTGGGTTTTAGTGCAGGGAAAAGGATGCTTTCTGTAACTCTCTCCGTCCTTCGGCTTTCAGCTGGCTGCCGGAGCATCCGAAACCCCTTGAGGGCGTTGGGCCCCCTCTGTGTGGGGCATGGTCCCCGTCTGCTTGTCCGTCTTCCGGGGTGTGTACTTCTGTAAACAGCTCTACCGTCGCTTCTGGATCCGGCCGCCCGGTGTCTCCTCTCACCTCATCTTTCTTCCCGGGGAGGCCCCCTCGTGGGATGTAGTACAATAGGTATCTCCTCTGGATCGGTACCAAGTCCCTCCGTTAAGGAAGATAAGATAAGTACTAGTAATCTATGTTGCATAGAACTCAACATTCTGTTAATAATATCTGTGCAACTGTACATGCATAGTCAACAAATTACTATTGATGAATCAGCGCTAGATTTCGTATTTGGAAGGAACTATCGACAAAACAATACGGCTCTATATTTAGTTCACAGTGTCCAGAATGTTTAAAATTCAAAACTGAGATCAAAGTAAAGTCACTGCACTCTTTGTGCATGTTCGCTCCTCTGTTTGCATACATCTTCATTAACTGTCTTGCAGGTTGTACAGTTTAACCTCATTAATGTCAGCTTATTGCAAGCTGACATTTGCGGTTGCGTAAATAGAAGCACTGACAAGAAACAGAGTGTCACATGATATATCTATTGTTTTTTATATAACATCTCGTCGTTTATACAAAGAGAAAGGTGCCTAATTATTGGGAATTTGAGACGACAATGAGAAAGCACAATCACATTTGTCTGGCGTTATTCTTATGGCGTTACTTTCTCTAAGTTTTATTTTCAAATGGGTAGAGTATTACTTAGATTTATTATTCAAGTGTCTTTTAACTGCTGCTAATACAAGATCTTACACTTCACTAATGCTTTGTAATATTCATAATGAGTTTGCGATAGTAACTTCTAATATTCAGTAATAATATTAGTAAATTTACCGCAATTTGCAGTCTCTCCTCAAATCGCAATGGAATCAGAATATTTTACAAACTACAAATTACAACCAATATTATTAATAACATTAGTTAGTATTGCACTATGTAACATGTTTTAAGTAGTTGCTTTTGGAACAAAAAAAAAACCAAAACTACAATTTTATGTATCAATTTGTTGTGAGGAAGCAAATTTCACTTGTGATATCTCATTTGGTAGAATTACTTAGAGCAGCTGAAGTAATATTTCTGAAAGCAGCAAGCGGATGCTCAAGTTGAGCCGATTACGAAATGAATGTCATATGCGTTGAAATAGGAGTAGTCTTCTTCTTCTGTTTACCCTACCTGATAGGGCTTACACCTCCCAGGACTGGGATCAGACGCCTAACGCAGAGTAGACTGACTAATTGGATCGGATAAAACAGCCAAGATGGGTGATTAGTCCGAAGTCTGGTATGAGAGCAAGGAAGGAGATGATATGAAATGACGGTGAAAGGGATAAAAGGAAAGGTGATGGAGCAGTTGGTGGATTGAATGGCGGGGGATACCGGAAAACCCGGAGAAAACCCGCCCAGACGCCCCTTTGCGATGGGAGTAGTCAAGAGACAATAATATGAAGATGACGGAATTACAAGGTGAGAGGACCCACATATTAGACATACACTACGTGATCAAAAGTATCCGGACACCTGGCTGAAAATGACGTACAAGTTCGTGGCGCCCTCCATCGGTAACGCTGGAAGTCAATATGGTGTTGGCCCACCCTTAGCCTTGATGATAGCGTTCACTCTCGCAGGCATACTTTCAACCAGGTGCTGGAAGTTTTCTTGGAGAAAACGGAGTGCGGAACTGAGGAGAGGTATCGATGTAGGTCGGTGAGGCCTGGCACGAAGTCGGCGTTCCAAAACATCCCAAAGGTGTTCTATAGGATTCAAGTCAGGACTCTGTGCAGGGATGTTATTGTCGTGTAACCACTCCGCCACAGCCCGTGCAGTATGAACAGGTGCTCGATCGTGTTGAAAGATGCAATCGCCATCCCCGAATTGTTCTTCAACAGTGCGAAGCAAGAAGGTGCTTAAAATATCAATGTAGGTCTGCGCTGTGATCGTTCCACGCAAAACAACAAGGGGTGCAAGCCCCCTCCAGGAAAAACCAACCACACCATAACACCACCACCTCCGAATCTGTTGGCAGATGACGTTCACCGGGCATTCGCCATTCCCACACCCTGCCATCGGATCGCCACATTGTGTACCGTGATTCGTCACTCTACACAACGTTTTGCCACTGTTCAATCTGTAATGTTGACGCTCCTTACCCAAGCGAGGCGTCGTTTGGCATTTTCCTGCGTGATGTGTGGCTTATGAGCCGCCGCTCGACCATGGAATTCAAGGTTTCTCGCCTCACGCCTAACTGTCATAGTACTTGGAGTGGATCCTGATGCAGTTTGGAATTCCTGTGTAATGGTCTGGATAGATGTCTGCCTATTACTCTTTACGACCCTCCTCGAATGTGGCGGTCTCTGTCAGTCAACAGACGAGGTCAGCCTGTACGCTTTTGTGCTGTACATGTCCCTTCACGTTTCCACTTAACTATCACATCAGAAACAGTTGACCTAGGGATGTTTAGGAGTGTGGAAATCTCACGTGCAGACTTCTGACACAAGTGACACCCAATCACCTGACCACATTCGAAGTCCGTAAGTTCCACGGAGCGTCCCATTCTGCTGTTTCACGATGTCTAATGACTACTGAGGTCGCGGATAATGAGTAGCAGGCAGTAGATGGCAGCACAATGCACCTAAGATGAAAAACGTATGTTTGTGGGGGTGTCCGGATACTTTTGATCACATAATGTACCAAGAACAGATCAGTAAAAATGTGAAAGGTTGAGATAAAGGAACGGATGAACATAAGTGCCTCCGCAGCCGGAGCAGAGCACTGCAAGCAGACCGCAACGGCGCATTTTGCTTTTACCGTGCCCCATGCAAGGAAGGGGTGAGGGGAGAGACTTGGATGACGGGCGCAAGTACAGACGTGGCCCTGACGTTTCCAGATCGAATATATCCGACGCCGTCCGGGCGCACCCATATGCCTCCATATCACCAGCGTTCCCCCTGCCCTGGTGAAGCCCACTCGGAGGCGGGCCCTAACTAAGCAATTCCACAACGATGCCAGGGAAGAAATCCCTACAAAGGCACATCCACCTCTGGCTGCAACCCGCCGAACACCGTCCGCTGGTGTTAAACAAGGCCAATGAAGGAGATGCTGGGTACAGGAAATGAGGGTCAAGAAAGTCTGCTAGAAGAGTAACCATCCCAGCATTCGCCAACGGACCCAGAGAAACCACGAAAAAACAAATGGGTCAGAGTAGGCAGTCGCCGAGGATCGAGGACCTCCAAAACCTCCAGAATTCACACACGTTACCGCGGCGCCACTTAACTCGGTTTAGAAATGTGAAACTGAACTGGATGTTGACCTAAAACATGAACTACATAATATTGATGATGAAGATGATGGTGGCTATGACGGCGGTATGACATTAAAATGTCCGATTTCCTTCCGTAAGCATAGGGCATACTTACAGAATTGCGTGTAGTAATTGACGCACTTAAATGTTAAACTTGCAAGAGTGTGAGACTGGCTGAAAGTGGCCAAATTGAATGTCCTGCGTTGCAAAACAAAATATACTTTTAGACAGCTGGCACTAAAAGTAGAGCTTTTAATACGAGTCACTCCTATTAGAATTTGAAGATTTCAGTGGAATAAATGCTTCTAACACTCCATTGTTACTATCCTTGTTTCTTGCGATGTAAATTATAGGTAGGATTAAACTGAGGCCTCGATTAATGTAAAGGGAATTATTTGAATGACTCGGAAATGGATTTGGCAGAATCAGAAGAAATTTTGCAGGTAGGATTTCATTATAGATATAAAGAGAACAGCGATAGTCAAATGTTTTTAGAACTCGACGCTATATGCTAGTCTTATACAGGGTGATTTATGAAGAACTGACACATTTCTTTCTTTAATTATTCTGTTCGAAATTCACTCAATGCCCCAATTTTAGCACCAAATTAAGCAGAATGTTCTGGAGTGTCGATTACCTGTCACTAGATGCGCAGATGTTCATGTTTTATCCGTAATTATTTTATTATTTTGAGATTTTGTTCTAGTCAACGTGAAAATGGAGTACACATTAAATGAACGACTCTTCCTTGTAAAGTAATACTGGATTACGAATTCAATTACAGCTACTCAAAGGGCATACCAGAGAGAATTTAGTGTTCGGAATCCTTCCCAAAGAAACATAATACTGGGATTGGTAAACAAATTGGAAACAACTGGATCTCTGGTGAGTGAAAAAGACAAAACTCGTTCATGTAGGCTTCTCACGGTTGTTGAGTAAGAGCACGACTGGATCAGTCATCCAAAAAATCATTAAGACGTTTGTCGCAGGAGACAGGGTACAGCTGTCAATGTGTCAGAGAGCTGGGAAAAGTGCAGGCCTAAAGCCGTATAGGATTACGGTTAGTTACAGGAACCAGATAAGGATAGACGACTGAATTATTGTCGTCGGTTTCAGGCGTTCATTATGCGAAATCCTGCCATATGGTCCATCACATGGTTCACAGATGAAGCATGGTTCCATTTGTTCGGCTATGCACCTATGCACCCGGTTAAAATCGGAGTTTGGTGCGCAATATCCGCACAGAGAATAGTGGGACCAATTTTTTTTAAACAATGTGAACACTGCAGAGTACCGACGGATTTTTATGGATTTTGCTGAGCAACTAGACGATGTAGAGTTGAGTCAAGGATATTTTCAGCAGGACGGCGCTTAATGCATACATCAAATGAATCCATGGCACTAATTGCAAGTTTTTTGACGACCGCATAATTTCCAAGAACCTGTGGCCACCGAGATCTCCGGATTTGACATCGCCGGACTTCTTTCTATGGGGTTACTTAAAAGATAGGGTTTATGACACACGTCCCCAGACATTGGACGATCTGAAGCACAACATTATACAGGAGATTCAAGCTATTGACAACAGTAACATGGAACGACGTGTTGAGTTGTGTCTTATGGAGGTTGGAGGACATTTTCAACATTTGCTATAGAGGTAAATAATCTCCCAAAATTCCTCTACATTTCGAGCATAATAAGTTGTCGCTAGCATAACTTTTTGAAGCACTTAAAGCAATAAATGTGTCAGTTCTTCATAAATCACTCTGTAATTCCATACTGTTTCCAGAAACAACTGAACGTTGAAAGGACTTTAAAGAATGACCAAGAAATGAGTAAGTTGAATCATTAATAACGGATATCTCAGAAATGGTTTATGCCACAAAAAACTTATTTGGAATAAATTGTGTGATTTAAAGAGATCTACTTTTTTGTGTAGGCTGCATTTTGTGTAGCATTTTTAGAAAAAGGTTCATCTGTGTGTGTGTGTGTGTGTGTGTGTGTGTGTGTGTGTGTGTGTGTGTGTGTGAACGGTGTAACTCGAAAACGAAAAGTTGGATAAACACAAAACTTAATAGTTAGGTTCAGTACCTTCCAAATATGGGATAAAAAGATTTTCAAGAAAATTCCCAAACACAAACTAGCTTTTCATAGAACATGTTTAAAATTTTTGATTTTCTTAAACATAGCTCAAACGATTTTGATTAAAATACCATATATTAAGGACATTTACATGAAAAATAAGATGTATGTGTTGAATTTCCTGGGAACAGTCTTTGAAGTCCTCTTCATTCGGAAGGAATTATGTATAATCTTGTATAACTGGTACCTAAACACACAATTTATTTCAAAGAACTTTCTGTGGCATAAGCCATTTTCGCTGGCGATTAATAATTCGAATTGTTCATTAGTTGGGTCATTCTTTAAAGTCCTTTCAACGTTCAGTTGTTTCTCGCGATTGCATGAAAACAGTATGGAATTTTATGGCAGCATATAACGTCCAGTTCTTAAGTATTTGACTATTGCTGTTCCGTTTTTATCTATAACGAAAGGTGTAATGTAGCTATTTATGCAAAGATTTATTTGGATTAAAATGAAGGAGATAGAAAAATAAGCTTTCGTAAAATAATTTGTATACCCACTAATAAGCTATAAGGAGTAGAGAAAGTCACGTGAATGTAACGCATCAGAATTTTTTCCTTGTATGAGATGAACATTTGAATAAGATATTACGGATAGTTATCTCGGTTACTTTCATCCACCTTCTTCGAAACCTGACTACCATTTTTTGTAGTTCATACATTTTGGAACTGAGCAGAAGTGATTCCAAATGGTACGAAGATAAAAGTAAAAAACGGAAAATTCATCAGGAAATATTGTCAAATTTGAAGTAGTAGTTATATTGATGTAGGAGTTGTATTTGCCCCACGTATGGAAGCCAATTTGAAGAAGATGTTGCTGCTACATATGGAAAGTCAGTTGGAAGATGTATTATATTTCAACTGTTGGGGAGCCGAACTTGAAATTCGTTGCAATCGCACATATAGTACCCGGTTTCCCCAAGTTAAAATAAAACTTTGTAATTAAACTGTTTCTTTAAGTATTAAATATTTATGTTTGCCTCGGCTGCAGACATGGAAGTCTTGGCAGGGCGTGATGCGACAAGAATGTAGGCTTACATAGATTTTAAGTTTTAATTCACTCCTTTTTATTAATCCTTGGCACGAATTAAATAGCACTTCACTGATATCGAGAGCTGTGAGATTCTTTTATTTAATACTTGCACTTTTTAACAAGTATACTATTTTTCGTCTCACACGAATACGTAATTAATTTCTCGAGAACACATCTCGCATACAGTTACAAACACTGTCTGCAGGCAACTGACTAGATTTCAACCATTTAAGCTTGTAAATTTCTGTATTTCAAGTCTCTGATTGGCCAATCCTACTCTAATAGAATACCTGCATTTAACTAAAGATTTTTCTGGTTGTTTATTGGCTAGTTTTATAAACTGTCACTAAAATTACATTGTTGTTACTCCAAGAATCACAAGTAGTACTGTTAAACTTTCTTACTCATTATTGACTCAAGGTTACCTCATTGTTACCTCTTTGTTAGCAACTTTTGACCTATTTCTCACAGCTTCTACATTATTAAATTACGTAATGCATTCACATACCATTATTGAACATGTTTACAATAATATAAGCATATGGAATGACTGTTACATACATTTTACAAATTATTACATACTCATATTGCTTCAAGGCGGGCTGCCATTGAATTTACATATTATATAATTTGACTGAAATCATTTAAGTGTTAAAAATACTGCCTCAAATTATATTCTTTATTTCAAAGATAAAATTTGAAGATAGACCAAGGTTGCTTAATCAGCGCACGATGTTCTAATGACAGCTGGTGTGAAGCGTATTTTCCATCGAGACATTTAGTTTGATTCCTAACGGACATGATCCTCCGACTTCAAGAATGTCACTGCTCTAAAGGATTAGTTCTTGGCAATAAGGAGAGGTTATATCCTTTTTATGTATACTTGAACTCCTAGTGATATGCTTTATTTCAGTGTTTCAACAGTCTTTCCACGGTCATAATGTACCTGCTTTGAAGGTCATCGCAAGTTTCGGCAGTCGATCTTTGTGCACTCTGTTTTCATGATATAATTAGTCTGGTATATCCCAGTTTACACATGTTTCGTATGCCATCTTTTTTATATACATCATATAATCGGTATGGTGCTAATTTTCTTAATATTTTTATTTTTTGCACCATTAAGTTATTCTTATTGCATTTATGACCACGAAGCACGAAACAAGTTGGCAGGCTGAGGGCACCCGAAGGTGTGTTGTAATGTGTACCTACCCTTGTTAGGGCTTAACCACTTGTAGGCAGGAAAAGGTTATTGCAGGGTGGCGGTTGAGAATAAGGTTGTGGGGGTGAAAGGAGGTAGCGGTGGAGCTCCTCGACGACTGCAGGTCAGGGTACAATGGCCCTATGCACCGCTGGTGGAATATGTTCAAAAGTTTGTATTTGGATTAATTTTGAATTTACCAGGCAGCTATGGTAGGACTATATAGGAGCTCAGCTTTTTCTACTGGATGGAGTAGCTCCCACTTTACGGGGGGTGCCCTCAAGCCATGTGGGGAACCCGGTGACGCCTCAAGCGACATTCTCTGGAGTTATAGTCCCCTAGAAATCGAACGAGGCCACTCCAATGGAATGGCAACTGGTAGTAGAATTTTGCGGCCCGGCGCCTAATTTCATCCTCCAGGTTTGGAAGAGATGAGGCTTCGTGAAGTAGTCTTACGGGGAAAGCGCGGCATACAGAATAGATGTCTCGGAGGCCCCTATTCTGCACTCGCTGGAGTCTGCGGCCATGCCCCAGATCTCGCAGGCGGGGATTATTAGTGCTCTGAATAGACGCAACTTAAGAGGTGTCGGCATCCCGGACCCCAGCATGGACCGACGCGAGAGGTCCGCGATGTGACCCTCGAAAGTTAGTCGCCTATCTAACTGAACATCTAGATAAGTGATGGTATTCGTCCACTATATCCTGCATCAGAGGTAAGTGGTCGTCATCCGTGGTGTAGTGGTTTAGTTCCCGAGGTCGCGGGTTCAAACCCGGTGGAGGGTGATGGATTTTTTCGGGTGTAAACATCCTTAGCATAGCTTCCTTCGGAAGGGAAGTAAACCCGGTGGTCTCGTGTCGTAGATTTACTGCACGTAAAAGAACCTCAAGCCTGATAAAGGGGCCTCTGAGCAAAATTACCGGTATTTCACGCCCAATATAGAATGGGACGCCAAGGACCACAGCAGTTAAAGAGCGTCCATAAATAAAACTCAATTTAATTTTAATTTCGGAGGTAAGTGAATGAGGGGAGGTTAGCGGGAAAGCAGCGCTTTGTGAAAAGAATATCGTGGCTTTTCCCCGGGTTGTTGGACAATCGCCAACGCCTGCACCACTCTTGGATGAGGCGGAGGTGTCGTTGTATGGGATTGAAGGCTCTGCGCGAGGTTTTGTTTGTGCCATATAACAGCACGTCATCAGCATATTGAGCTATATTGACGTGCTGCTCTGCTGGTATGTCGGCCACATACACACTAACAAACGTGGGGGATAGTACAGAACCTTCGGAAACTCCGCCTCGTATTGGCCTGCATGTAGATTTGTTCCCCGCAACTGATACAACAAAAGATCTGTTTAACAGCCTTTGAAACAATCGAAAATGAGGTTCACCCATTGAATTGTTGTAATCGTTGGGAATTTCAGCACACCTAATAAGAATAGTTCGAAGTGTGTACTAAAATAGTAACATAAAAATTAAAACAATTAGTTATTGTAATTATTGTCAGTTTAATTATTGTCAGGACGTCAGTGCGTATACTGAACAAGATAGTAAAAGGCGTATAATTTACACATATCTGTAAAATAAAACAAAAATAATGGCTTTCACCGCAATGAATTCATAAGATCTAAAATTGTAATATATAATAAAGTTATCGAACAAGTAAAAGAATGCAATTATTTAGGATATAATATTATACCCAGAGGAGATGCAGATTTAGAAATAAAATTAAACAAATATAAACAAATGTGTTCTATTATAAGAGGAAATTTAAATGAAAAGACAAGGAAAGAGATGCAGATGGAGTTTTATAAAGTGATGGAATACGGCTCCGAGGTATGGACATTCACGCCCCCCCCCCAAATGCGATAGAAACAGCTGAAGTGAGATTCCTGAGAGCTGTCAGGGAGTATACGAGAATGAATGTGACTAGAGACGGCTATGCAAAAGAAAAGTATGACGTCCGTATCTGAGACGCAGAAATCAGGATTTTCTTTATTGGCTGTGGGGACAGAACAGTTCATTGATGGACTAAACCGTGTAGGCGAAGATGATGATGATGATGTTTGTATTACTTTTTGGTGTTGCTTTAGAAACATTAAATTACACACTGACGCCCTTATTCAATATCCAGACTCTAAGGAGGGTGGAAGGAATAATCCTGGCTAAAGAAAAGCTCCCATTCCTCCAACCCGCGACCTCTGGATTTGGAGGCTAGCACGCTAACCATAGACCACAGAAGCAATCACTGTTAAGTTGTTCAAGCCGTTTTTTACCACCTTTTGTTTTTGCTGCGTTTGTCATTGTGGGTGTAATGCATGTTTTATAGGTATACTTTAACACTCATTTGCTTATTTCTCCACATAACCTTTTTATGAAATGGGATATTACGGGTGCCACTTGTGAATGACATCTCCTATTACTAGTGGCATTAATATCTAAATAATTAAAATTTGTAACTTTTCTGTACTCTTATTTTTAACTGTTAATTTACATCTGAGAGGTTATTTTGGTATTGTAATTTATTTACACTTGCATATTAATGGTTTGACAGTTATTTCAGACTTATAAAGGGACTTTTGCAGGCTATTCTCGTTCTCAGATAACAATATATATGATCAACCTAACATAATTTCTTTACTTCTGATTTTATAAGTATTATAGCTGTTTTTGTTTCTCTTATTGTTTAAAATCTTAATTGAATTACAATTGTGATATTTCTACTGATAAAAGGATCTTATTTGTTAATATTACCCATCTTTATTCTTTTAAATTGAAGATATTGATATTAAGTCCTTAAACAACCGTGACCTATTCATTATACAATAGTCTTATTAGATCAGTCAAGTTTACTCTCTAAAATGCCTGAGACGATGTCCTACTACTAATTTATATAGCAGCTCTGCTACAGAGTACTGATGAAGATTCATATACTAGCAAAATGAAAACCGCCACTGTTAAGTCTCCGCATTTAGCAACTTATCACCTTAGTATGGCTAGAAACTATCAACATCAACGCCTAATCACCTACATGTCGGAATTACAAGGAAAGGTAGAGACGAATACCGAACCTGGTATTATTTGTTATTGGAGCTCCTTCATGACCTAAACTCAGCCATATGACCTATACCATTTGCCCTTTTCCAGAGATATCCTTGCCATCATTCTCATCCAGTTTCCTAAACCCGTTATGTAAACGGGGAGTTGTATAAGCAGACGCCTCTGGCATTGGACACGCCATATTGGTTGGTCCATCAATTCGCAATGGTTTCCACTACTGAAACATTATCCCTGGTTTTAAAGTCTCATTAGGCAGCTGTATAGTCCATCATTAAGGCGCTGACACGGCCACTTGAAGCCCATGGTTCAGCGCAATTCAAATCACAGCTTTATTATATATCATTATCGTCATGAAAGCCTTAGCTCATTACACAGCATGCTGTTGCTTGTTTTTATCATATAGCGAGTTAGCAATGTTTAATGGAAAAAGCCATCTTCCTTTATGGCTAGCCATTACGAGATTGGTACGCCTTAACTGTAGGTAGGAAGATTATAAGGAATCATAACCCTAACTTCCTATTGGTTAGGCATTTTATCATCTCCTTATTAGGCATTACTTCCATGAAAAGGCTTGACTGCTGCGATATAGGACACGTTGGTTCAGGCGTATTCCGTTACTTTTGAGATGGAAGAACTGTATCAAGCACATAAAAGCGATATCAAGTGTAGCAATTCAGTTGGAAACTTTGAACTATCAGAAGTTCGGAGTCTTTTGAGCGAAGAGTTGATTAGATTACATTGCGTTTTGTGAGTTCACTGGTGGTCATTGAGACATGTGACACAGAACAGGTGAAGATGCGTATGTGTAAGTCGGTCACGATATGAGTTCGTTTGGAGGAGACGCCACTGCTTTGTTGACAATGTATCACTTCATCAAGGCTTGAGATCTTGAGGGGCAAGGCAATAGTGGGAATGTACAGTTGCATAATGAAAACAGTACTAAAATGCTGATGTCTTCACATTAGTCGGAAGCAACATCTCTGAGGTTGTTTTCCTTACCTGACTGCACTTCCGATGCCCCGCAAACTTGTTGCGTAACTGTTTAGTTCCTCTTCCTACCGAACGCACTCATATCGCAGTCGGCTTATACAACTGAGCTAAGCAAATGCATAAAAAGTATATTTGAGCAAAGAACTTATTGAAAAAAAGAAATAAAATAAACATATGTGCATTTACAGAAAATATCAAGATGTAAACTTTTTCCCTGGAGTTACAGAACTTACAAAGTACTGTGGCAACTAAAAAACACAGGTTAACTCACAACAAACTTATTTATTACGTGAAGTGCGTTATAAGCTTCGCTTTGCAACTCTGACTTAAATCACTCGTAACTCCATCGCAACTATCTCGTAGCTGATTTGGATTTATTTTCTGCCGTCTTTTTATAGTCTTCTCTTGCTACGGAGACATATTAATGCAATATTCCAAAATTTTCAAGAATAGAGATGGCGAACTTTCTCGAAAAGTAGCCAGTCCCAACCTCTCCAATGCTTTGTCGACTATACCATACGAATTTGCTTTTTCGAATCTACCGCACTCAAAGCTTTCATCGATGTCTTGGCCGATTGTATCACGCGGGTTTGGCCACAGTTGAAGAAGTTTTGTTATTACATTAATTTTTAGCACCACGCTTTGGGAGCCAATTTGAAGAAGTTTTGTTGCTGCTACGTATGGAAAGCAGTTTGAAGATGGTGTATTTTGCTCCACGCTTTGGGAGCCAATTTGAAGTAGATATGTTTGTTGTATTTTATTTTTTACGCTGTTATTTGACCCACGTTTTGGGAGGCAATTTGAAGTAGATTGTATTGAAGGAGTTGTATTATATTTTAACTATTGGGAGCGAACTTGAAGTTCGTTGCAACCGCACGTATGGTAAAAAGTTTCCGGTAGGATTCGCCCCAAATGTACTTTCCGGTGGCCTTTGCCCCAAATGTTTAAAAAATATTAACTTTGTAATTTGATTGTTTTTTTAAATATTATATATTTATGTTTGCCTCGGCTGCGTCAGTATTTTTGTTAGAGACATGGATGTCTTAGCAGGGCGTGGTGCGACTGAAGAATGTAGGCTTACACAGATTATAATTTTAATTCACTCCTTTTTATTAATTCTTGACACAATTTAAATAACACTTCACTGATATAGAGAGCTGTAAGATTCTTTTATTAATTAATTACTTGCACTTCTTAACACGTAAAACTATTTTCGTCTCACACGAATACGTATTAAATTTCTCGAGGACGTGTCTCGCGTCCGATTAGGAACACTGTCAACAACCAACGCGTCCAGTTATGAGCGCGGTCTACAAGCAACACGTCCAGTTATGAACGCTGTCTACAAGCAACTGACTTGATTTCAACCGCCTAAATTTGTGTATTTCAAGTCTCTGATTGGTTATTCCTAATCCAATAGAATACTTTTATTACTGTTTTTCTGGTTGTTGATTGGCTATTTTATAAACTATCACAAAAATTACATTATTGTTGCTCCAAGAATGACTAGTAGCATTATTACACGTTCTTACTCATTATTGCCTCAATTGTTAGCAACTTTTAACCTATTATTCTTACAGCTCCTGCATTATTAAATTCCGTAATACATTCACATAACATTATTCAACATGTATACAATAATATAAACATTTACAATGACTGTAATATACACTTTTTATATATTGTTACATACACATATTGATTTAAGGTGGGTTGTTGTTATATTTATATTACATAATTTGACTGAAATCATTTAAGTGTTAAAAACACTGCCTCACAGTACATATACATATAATTTTGCTACATGTAAGAAAACATCAACACTTATGTTCACTATTTTGTGTCTCATTGTGATGATTGTTAAAACACGCACTTTATGTCAAATGCTTTGTGGGATTAACCATTTTCAAGATATGTATTGCTATTGGTTTGATTTTTTAAGTGCTAAATTGTTATTCTTTTATTTATCGTGATGTCATGCAAAGATTGGACTGCATAGGCGACCCGCTTGTTTGACTATTACTTTAGTCTCGTATATCCCTCCAGCACCTTCAACGAAATGTGCAATGAAACTATTTCCACAAAGGTTTTTCTCAAATAACATGAAATAGACAGAAAAATAAACTTTGTGAGTTCAGTGTGTTGAGGATATATAAAAATAAATGCTAACGGGTAGACAGGTCATGCGAAAGCAAAACATCAGACATTTTTTTTATTTCCTTTTCTCCCCAACAACTTAGTTTTGTTCGTTGCAGCAAATTTAGAACAGAAATGTGAAATGACTTTAACTTTAGGTCAAGTTTGTTTTTTTCTAAGCTGTGAAAAAATGTGCTGCCATTTTGATAAGCATCCATTAATTCTTTGAAAATGAGGATGCATAGTTTTCAATTTAACAGAGTATTGATGCGTACTGGCGTAATTTGTTACGTACGAGTATGTTAGAAAATAGTTCTAACCGGCGACACTGACAAGAGAAGTATTAAGTCATAAAATTCGGATTTTCTAAAAGTTAATTTCTGGGTGATTGCAGGCCACCGATTCGCGTGATGACAGTCACCGTTTGGCAGCTATTTCCTTTGACCACATATGTTTCTTTTGCGCTTAAATTTTATAGTTCAGAATGGACGGAGATCGTTGAACATATCACAGCTTTTATTCTCACTGGTGAGGAAATAATTCGTTGTTTAGTAATAGACCACTATCATTCGCTTCAGAGGAGCTCCACTCTTCAATTTATGGTTTATTTAATGTAACGAGTCTTTGCATTTACGCTCCGCATTAACATAGGTATAGGTACATCTAATGCACCGCTAATTGCTAGCACAATGCTATTGCTTTTACTTCTTCAAGATGGAATATATCTGAGAATATTTTATCCTTTATTAGTTTTTCGCTCATGTGATCGCTTTTTATGCTTGCTAGATGCACAATTTGGAGGGCATTAATCAGGTTAATGCCTACTTTAATTTTATTTCGTAATGCAATAAAAACATTGCTAACTACATTTTGCGCAGGAAAACGGTTTCTGTGGGATGTCCCATTTTTCAAGTAAATCTATTGATTGGCTAAATAATGATACATGAAAGTACAGGCGTGAGTGAGAGTTTACCTCTGGGAGAAATAGCGACAGTTACAAGATGCGTTGGAAGTGTGCCTCCTCCTTCAGACACATTGTTATCCATTTTACTATATAGTTAGATACACGCCTCAATAATTCTACGTCAGTATTGTTTATTTCGGCTGTTATGTTTTCCCGGAGTTCTCGATCATTCATGGTCTGTTTCTGTGGACTCTTACTTTTACATACCCCATAGAAAATAATTCGACGACGTCAGATGCGGTGATCTTGGAGGACACAAGTCTTTGAAAGATAACACGGTCCTCGAAGATTCATAGGTGTAGGACGTGACACCGTCCTATTGAAAATATCCCTGCATAAGATCTGTGTCGTTTACTTGCTCCAAAAAGTCCGTGAACACGTTTTTATGCACATTACTGTTTACAGTTTCCGCTTTGTTGCGTAGCTTGTATAAGTTGACGGTTTGGTCAGTAGTTAGCGCTTTGTGGCTAACGTTATTCATGCCGTTTACCCAACATTTGAGCGAAAAATACAGCGAGATCGAAATATGATTAATATTCAAGAGGCTACTTAAACAAAAGAAATAAGGAAACTAGTATGGGGTGAGCGGAGGCCGTCAGGCCATAGCGAGCCGTAGTGAAACCACAGGGTACTGCACATTAAAGAAGGCGAAAGCGAACTATAGACGCTCGCCTAAATCTTAAGCTTAATGATGATATATACAGTTGAATTCTTAACGAGTGGATTTAGATGAAGAGGTATTAACAAAATGGACTACTCTGTTGATTATTCACGATGATTTAGTATATAAGAAGGTATTTTAAAAGGGGACGGTGGGTGGGTTACAGGTCTTCTAAATGTACACATCTCCTCTTAAAGCCACTGTTAATGTATTTTCGTTTCTTAAGTCACAATTTTTTACCATATTAGCTATAAGGTAAATATGGAACTGTTGCCACAGTTTATTCAAAGAAAACTAGTTCAACAATCCTCTGACCACATTGCAATTCTTTTTCTGGATGAAATGATGACTCATGGTACACATGAGGACTTTCTGACACCCATATTTGTATCTTGAGAACTAACATAGCTTGAGCCATGAAACCAAGCTTTATCGGTAAACCACATAACTTTCAATATATCTGGGTCTCTTTTCACAAAGTTGAGGAACCAATTGTAGTATCGTACACGCTGATTTTGTCAGGTTCTTTCAGCTCTTGAACTGCTAACACTCTATATGGCCGGAGTTTTGCATGCCTCAACTACTCTATGTCACATCTTCATTGAGTCTTGTGACAGTCGGCGTAATGAGAGAAAAGTAATCGATCACGAACATCTACATATCGCTATAGAATTGCCTTTCGGTCAGGACAATCAGAAAACCCTACTCACCTCATGAGCCCATTGTGTGGTGGTAACAGAATTGAAAATCTATTTTTTTTCAGTAAATACACGCTGCTGAATTGTGTACTCCATTTCAGTGGCTATGAGACAACAACGAACTTTATATCGACCGATCTACCTCCTGGTGGTATTCACCGAAACAACTGATTTTGCGCTTCATTTGCATGTTACCTATTTTAAATTTAAAACCCACGTATGGGTGCAGAGTAGTTGCTATTTAAAAGGTGGGACATCCCACTGAAACACTTTGTTATACTAAAATCGTAGCATTAAGTTTACCACATACTACGTTATAGTACTCAGTGAGGCAGCAACTGATATTTCTCTGAACTCCATGATATGTAATGCTGTATAATTAAACAGGTGATGAAATGCAATATATATTCGTAAGTTTTGTACCAGTATTCCGCAGATGTCCTGGCAAACGGCGCTGGTTTTGGCAAAACGTAGGCCATAAAATTACCTTCCAAAGCCACAACAGCCATTTGCACGACGAGCGGCCATCGTCAGGCGAATCGACGAGCTGAAACTACAGAAATAAGTTTTGTTTTATACTATCTGGAATTTCATGTTTTTTTCCGTCTCCAAACGAGTAGGTACGTCAAATTGAACTTTACCCTAATTCAACACTAACACATAAATACACTGGCTCTACAATGAGCACATAAAACATATGACTGCGTCCATGTCGTGCAGTATAATGCAGTACAATATTTAACCAATACATAAAGTATTTCGACGTAGCATAAAACAAAATATTGTACGTAACTGCAGGAAAGTGTTTTTTTTCAGGACTCGTTTGGATATTTCGGTCGTAAACATCCTCCTCGTCCTAAAATAACTCACTTTCCTATGTAGTTACATAAGTATTTATACTCCAGCTAGGACTTAAATATCTCTTGTGTGTATCAGCGAGCACCGATTCAACTAAACGATTATTAATGCAATAATAAAAATGTGTTACATTCACATGACTTACTCTAGTCAATTGTTTATTATTTCCAAAATATTATTTTTTATCCACTTCACGTTAATCGAGTTTTTCAGAATGGTTTCATTACACTTTTGGTTGTAGGTACAAAGGCGATACCGGAAGATAAAGCGATAGCAAATGGTAAAAAGTGAGAAAGGAGTATTTTAGATGGAGTTGCATTATATTTCAACTGTTGGGGAGCCGAACTTGTAGTAGTTGCATCCGCACGTATAGTACCCGATAGCCTTTGCCTCAATTTTTAAAAATATTAACTTTGTAATTTAACTGTTTCTTTAAATATTGTACATTTATGTTTGCCTCGGCTGCGTCAGTATTTGTTAGAGACACGTTTATCTTAGCAGGGTTGTGGTGCGATAAGAATGTAGGCTTACACATATTATAATTTTATTTCACTCCTTTTATTAATACTTGATACGATTTAAATAACAGTTCACTGATATAGAGAGCGGTGAGATTACTTTTATGAATTACTTGCACTTTTTAACACGTTAACTATTTTTCGTCTCACACGAATACGTATTAAATCTCTCAAGGATGTGTCTCGCGTCCGGTTAGGAACACTGTTTGCAGGCAACTGAACTGATTTCAACCGCCTAAACTTGTAAATTTCTGTATTTCAAGTCTCTGATTGGCTATTCCTAATCCAATAGAATACCTTCTTTTAACTAAAGCTTTTTCTGGTTTTTGATTGGCTATTTTTAAACTGTCTCAAAATTTACATTATTGTTGCTCCAATAATGACTAGTAGCATTTAAACTTTAAAATTCATTATTGCCTCAAGGTTACCTCTTTATTAGCAACGTTTAACCTATTATTCTCACAGCTCCTACATTATTAAATTACGTAATATATTCACATAACATTATTATACATGGATACAATAATACAAACATGCAATGACTGCTACATACATTTTACAAATTATTACATACACATATTGCTTCAAGGCGTGCTGTTATTGAATTTATGTATTATATAATTAGACTGAAATCATTTTAGTGTAAAAAATACTGCCTCAAAAGTGGGTCCTATATGTGTCTTTGAAATCCCACTCTTTGCATGACACCAAGGAAACGAATGAAAAGCATAAGTGTATATTTTAAATTTTAAATCAATAACAACGAATATCACGGAACTGGTTTAATGCCACAAACATTATTTTAATAAGTAGTGTGTTTTCATGACATCTAAACTGTTCGTGTAGTAAATTTTTTACTTTTTCTACCACACGCATAGTAGGTAAAGAAGGTATTGCATTCCACCCAAAAATTCGATATCGAGATCTCACCGGAAATATATGTTTTGAGGACCCCTGAATAAAATAAGCCTTTTTAGAAAAAGGTCCGTTTGTGTGTGTGTGTGTGTGTGTGTGTGTGTCTTTCCGTGAACAGCATAACTCACAAACGAAAAGTCGGATAAATACCTAATTTCGTGTCGCACCTTCCAAAGATGCGACACGAAGATTTTGAAGAAAATCCCCCACCCCATACTATCCTTTACGTGGAACATTTTTCGAAATTTTTTATTTTCCCTAAAATAGCCCTGACGATTTGGATAAAATACCATATATTATTAAAGATATTTACATGACAAATAAAATGTATGTCTCGATTTTTCTGAGAATAGTCTGTGAAGTCCTCTACATTCGGAAGGAATTTTGTATAATCTTGTAAGCTTTAAGTGATAGACGAAAACATGCTACACAAAAAGTGTAGACCTCTTTAAGACACCCAATTTATTTTAAATAACTTTTTTGTGGCATCAGCCATTTCCGAGATATTCCTTATTAATCGTTCAATATGTTCAATATTTACTTTCTTTTCAATTCCCGTCGAGTTTCAGTTTTTTCTCGCGATTGCATGAAAAGAGTATGGAGTTTTAAGGCCAACACATAGGGTCCAGTTCTAAAACATTTGACTATCGCTATCCCTTTGTACCTATAACGAAATGTGTAATGTAGCTATTTCTGTAGAGGTCTATCTCGATTAAAATGAAGTAAATAAAATAATTAGCTTTCGTAAGCATAATTTGTATACCTACTAATAAACAATAGGAGTAGAGAAAGTTACGTGAATGTAAAACATCTAATTTTATCTATATCTCATGGTTAACCAGTTGTTCAGAATTATACAAAACTCATTCAGAATAAAGAGAACTTCATAGGCTGCTCACAGAATACTAGTTATGTAAATATTTTAAACATTTTAATCAGAAGCGTTAGGGCCATTTATGAGAAAATAAAAAATAATGAACATTATTCCATTGGAAGAGCATTTTGGTTGGGGAATTTTTTTGAAAATATTTGTGTTGCATCCTTGGAAGAAGCTGAACTTAAATACGAAGTTTAGTATTTATCCAACTTTTCATTTTTGAGTTCTGCTGCTCACAGACAAACACTCTAACAGACAGGCAGATACTCAGACATCCATGGAACTTTCTCTAAAATCTGACGTGCTGCATTCACACCCTCGTCTCTGCTCATTCTTCTACAAACTATTCTTAAAAAAGCTCATTATTCTCTCTGCTTCTTGTTGGTCGAGATAAACTGTCATAACACATTTACAATTTCGTTGTTAATTATAAGAAGGATACAGCAGCTGAAGCGATACACAGATTTTTAAAAAGCGGATTCGATATGTAATCGCTTTGAAATTCCACTCTCTTTGCATCACCACGAGAAAATCTAATGTGTTACATTCACGTGACATTCCCTACCAACTATCGTTTATGGCTTCTACAGACCATTCTTACGAAAGCTTATTTATCATCTTTGAAGAAATAATCTTATTACACATTTCGTTATAGCTAAAAGAGGGATAGAGGAAATCGAATCGATAGTCAGCTCTTTAAAACCTGGTTGTACATGCTGGCTTTGAAATTCATAATCTTTCCATGCCTTTGGAAGAAACAACTGAATATGCGACAGCATATTAAGAAAATGACAGCGTTGAAAAATTTAAACCAATAATAACGGATATCTCGGAAATCATTGATGCTACAATAAAAGCTATTTTAAGTAAATTTTATGTTTTAAAGAGGTCTACTTTTTTGAATAGTACGGCTTTGACTGTTTCTTATGATTTACAGGTTATAGAAAATTATACAGAATTCCTTCTGAATGAAGAGGACTTCACAAGCTATTCCCAGTAAATTCAAGATAAACAATTTATTTGTCATGTCGTATAGTTTGGGATAGGAAATTTTCTTAATTTTTTTTGTGTCGCATATTTGGAAAATACTGAACTTAAAATCAAATATTTCGTTTCTGAGTTATGCTGTTCACACACACACGCACATGGATCTTTTCTAAAATGCTTTTTTGTTTGGGTTCAGGACCCTCAAAAATATATTTTCCGTGAGATCTCAGCATCGAATTTGGAATACAATACTTCCTATCTTACTGTAGGAAGTAGAGCAAGTAAGAAACAAATAACGACTTACCACTTGAAAATAATTTGATAAGTTATATTTATATGAATTTTTCTACTGAAATTTCTGCAAACTATTCTTTCAAAAGTTTATTATTCGATATACTTCTTGTTAATCCAGATAAACTTTCAATTCATACTCGTATTTACACATGTCGTTGTACGATACACTAGCTAAAGCAATTGTTTGAGAAAAGTATAATTATTTTATAACTCAAACCAATAACAGGGTATACGTTAGAAATGGTTAAATCCACAACTATTTATCTATTTATTTGATATAAATTTAGTAAAATTTTGTTAACTCTTGTGTTTACAAATTATCAAAAGCTAATGCACCCGTTGCCCACTGACCTGTGTTTACTTGGAAATGCCCCGTTGAGCTCTGCAACTCTTTTAATATACGAAGGATATCTGCATACATGAAATACGGCGCTGTTGGGCCACCTGGTAATTGCAGCATTAGAAAACGTTTTTAGATTTTGGTGCTAGCAGTAAACTTATCTGTTCTTATCTGCAGTACCTGAATATTTTGTCAGTGGAAGTGTTAGTTGTCATTTGTTTGTTTCTCGTGGTCATGCAAAGAATGGAATTTTAAAGCTTTGACATACGAGCAATGAAATGTGTAACTATTTCTGCAGACGTTTTGCTTTATTAACATAACATAGAATAATATAAAAAAGTAAGCTTTGCTATAAAAATCATGTGGAAAAATGGGTAGAATGTGAATGTAGCAGATCAGAATTTTTTACACATATTCTTGATGAAAAATTGAGTTCACCTTCATAAGTATCTTTTATCTCAATCTAGCACGCTCACATTTTAATACCCATGCCTTATGAACCCTCTTAAATCATTTTATTATTTAGGAGACTAAGGCAGCCTTCGGGAATCAGTCGCCCTCCGTGGTGTAATAGTTACCGTGCTAGCCTATAATTCCCGAGGTCGCGGGTTCAAACCCGGCGGAGGACGATGGAATTTTTCGGGCGTAAAAATCCTTAGCATGGTTCCTTCGGAAGGGAAGTAAAGTCGGTGGTCCCGTGTCGTATATTTACGGCACGCAAAAGAACCTCAAGCCTGATAAAGAGGCCTCTGAGCAAAATTTCCGGTCTTTCAAGCCCAATATACACTGCCGTTTGTGAAAATTGCAACACCAAGAAGGAAACGCATGAATTCAATGGATTTAATACCACAGGTTAGGTACATGACAAGTAACAAATGATAAACTTTTCAAATCTAATATTCAGTATTTGGTGTGGCCTCCATGCGCTGCAATTAGAGCTGCTATACGCCGTGGCATTGAATCAAAAAGGTTCTGAATAAGTTCCTGAGGAATTTCCCTTCACGCAGTTTGTAATCCAGCCCACAAATCCGTGACACTGGTTAGTGGAGGACCGTGACGCACCAAGTGCCGACCAACCATATCCAAGACATGTTCGATGGGCGACATGTCAGATGAACGTGCAGGCCAGGGAAGCAATGGTACCTGTCGCTCTTCGAAGAAGGCTGTTACATTCCTCACAATATGTGGCCGGGCATTGTCCTGTTAATATGGCCTGTGGATATGCCTGAAGCAGGGGAGTACCTCAGGCTCTACAACTACCGTTAGATACGGGTTGCTGTTCAAAGTGCCCTCAATTCGTAGGAGGCGAGATCGGTTGTTGTAACCAATGGCGCCCCTAACAATCACATCTGGTGGTTGTCCGCTATGCCGCTTAACAATGCAGCCCTGGTACTGCCGGACAATGTGCAGCATCACTGTAGGACACGTTGAAGCGGGAGTCGTCCGAAAAGACTACATTTTGCCAATCAGCACCCCAGTGACAGTGTTCACGTGCCCATTGCAGTCGGAGGAGCTTGTGGTTTCTGGACAATGGAAGCCGACGTAATTGCATGCAACCAGTCCAATCTGCAGCAGACGGCGACGAACCGTTGATGCAGACAGGTTCACACCTATTGCAGTGTTCCAGCGTCGAGTCAACACCGTGGATGAAGCTCTACGGTCCTTTATGGCCATGCGGACAAGATGACGGTCATCCCGTCCGTGGTCCAGTACCCGCTCTTCGCTGCGTACGACCTTCATCTATTCACTGCTTCCACATACGCATCACTGTACGAGCCAAAATGCCACGGTATGACAAACCCGCTTCCCGGAGGCCGACCATTCTGCCCCGTTCACTCACATGCCGATATGGCTCCCTTTGACGTCGACGAGGCATACTGGCTCTCACTATATTATTTCCATCTTGTTTGACAGCCCTGCACTGACTACACTGGGCGTAACTCTGACCTTGTCGGACCAACACGAGAGGGCTCTGCTTTGTCTACGTGTACTTCATCTCTCTGCAAATCTAATCACTTATATCTTGCACACTCTTCTACACTTCCACCAAGTTTGGAGTTATTCGGGAAATTCTTTCTTGGTGTTACAATTTTCACAAACGACAGTGTAGAATGGGACGCTAAGGACCACAGCAATTAAAGAGCGTCCATAAATATAACTCAATTTAATTTAATTTTTTCGAAGATCAACCACTCGCAGCAGCAAGCAACGGCACAGCGCCGGTTGCAACCACAGGGTTAGATGACAGAGTTCGACGAACAACTTCCTAATTACAACTGTTGCGATACTGAGCGCAAAAGCAGAAACCGTACAACTGACTGCAACGACACACCACTTGCAAGCAACTGAAGCACTTATGAGATGATTGGAGGCGTTCACACGGTCAATGTGACATCATCAACAGCAGGGCAAAATGACTTGGTTATCGACAGATTTGTTTTATTAATTGAAAGTAAACTGGCATTATGGAGTGTCGAGTGGTAAAATATGCAAATAATGTTAAAAAAGGAAGCTTGTAGGGAAGTGTGTTCTTATCTGGTGGCGGAGTTCAGAAATTTTCCAGGAGAGAGACAGAGGGAAATTGGTAAGCTTTCTGCATCATCATTATTATTTAAAATACAGCAAGTACTGACAATCGTGTAAGTCTTATGAAATTGCAGGGGCAAGGATAGGCTCGTATTATCTATATTCAAGATACCAAGCGAGACGGCTCAGGCGGTTATGTGTGTGCTCCGCATGTGGGAAGTCGTGGGTTCGATTCCCGTGGCCGTCCTTTCTGACCCATGGGTTTTTTGGGGGGTTTCCCCGGGTTGCCAGACGAATGCTGGGAAGTATCATTACATTCCCGGAATTTCCTGTCCCTCCATTTCATCTCCATTTTCATTTCACTTCACCCTTCTTCTGCTTGGTCTCTTTAAGGGTTGCAAGTGTTGGCGTGATGTCTCGGCCTGTGCATGGCAGGGAAAAAGGATGCTCTAAGGAAACTTTCGTCCTTCGGACTGCGAGCGGTCTCCGGGTCCCGGACGCCCCCGGGGATGTGTAAGCCTAAGGGGGGAGGGGGACCGGCTGCACCAGACAGTACCCGGTGAGTTAAAATCTGTAAATGGTAGGGACCCTGCCCTCTACCTTCGTGCCTCGTGATCCGGCCGCCCTCTGTCTCTTCTCAGCTCATCCTTCTCTACCGGGGGCACCCCGTCAGGGTCATAGGCACAAAAGATCTGCGTAGGTCGAGGTGCTAAGTCCCCCTATCTTATATTCAAGAAAAATAATATAAACTTGTTTTTCGTAAATTGAAATTGAGTTTTATTTATGCACGCTCTTTAACTACTATGGTTCTTAGCGTCCCATTCTATATTGGGCGTGAAACACTGGTAATTTTGCTCAGAGGCCCCTTTATCCGGCTTGCGGATCTTTTACGTACCGTAAATCTACGACACGGGACCACCGGCTTTACTTCCCTTCCGAAGGAAGCCGTGCTAAGGATTTTTACGCCCGAAAAAATCCATCGCCCTCCGCCGGGTTTGAACCCGCGACCTTGGGAACCACAGTGGAGCAAAACAATAAAACATGTAAAAGTAAACCCAAAATTTTATTAAATGTATTGGTGCTTATTTATAAATCTGTTTGTTTCAATAATAACTTATGTTATCATTGTCGGTTTGGTATGTAATTATTTTACCTATAGGGAGTTGTTAACAAAGAATTTAATTAATTCAATACTGCCATGATATGTATTTGTATTTTTACTTTCTATACTACGTATAGCAAGCAGGGGAAGCATTGCATTCTACCCAAAAATTCGATACCGAGATTTCACCGCAAATACATGTTTTGAGGCAACCTGAATCCAAAAAGGCATTTTTAGAAAAAGATCCGTGTGTGTCTGCGAACAATATAACTCAAAAACGAAAAGTCTAATAAATACCAAATTTGGTATTTAGGTCCAATATCTTTGAAAGATGTGACACGAAGATTTTCAAGGAAATATCCCCACTCCAGACTACCCATTACATGGAACATTTTTCGAAAATTTTGATTTTCTCAAAAATGGCTGTAACGATTTTGATTAAAATATCACATATTTAAGCTATTTTTATGGAAAACGAAATGTATATCTTGAATTTTCTGGGAATGTCCCCAAAAACCCTCTTCTTTTGAATGGCTTTTGCATAACTGATAAACCGTAAGAGATAGACAAAGTTTTCGTGCACAAAAATGTAGATCTCATTGAAACACACAATTTATGCCATATACATTTGTTTTGTCAAGTGAAACATTTCCAAGATATTCCTTTCTATTTGTTTGAATTTTCCAATACTTATACTTTTTCTCAAATGGGAGTTTATTTTTTTTTTGCCCTGGACTTGCAAAGAGAGTAGAATGCTCCACATTGTAACCAGCTCTTAAAAGATTTAGCTATCGCTTAAAGTCTACCATATTCCCCTTGCACCTACAAGAAAATTAGTAATAAGATTAACATCTCGATTAACAGGCCTTGGATCTCCCGCATTTAAGGAAGCTCTAAGTGTCCACTGCAGGAGGCCATATGCTAAGAATAGGGATAAGAAGAAGAAGAAACAAAAGTGATAAATCCTTCTTGTGTAGTAGTTTCCATATTCTCCTAAAAATCTATCCCAAAATAAAGTAAAAAAAATACAAAAAATAAAAAAAAAGGCACACCTGCCAAAGTTTTGTTGACATAAAAAAATCTGATGTGAAAAAAAAAACGTTAAGCGATAGAAGAAAACGTATTACAAAAAACAAAATAAAAAAATAATAAAAAAAATATAAAAAAGAGCGTTTAAGGCGGTTTAAAACTGGTGGTGGACACTGCACTGAAACTAAAGTGGACGAAAATGTGTTATCTCTGATTAATCAAGCAGACCGGAAAAAAATACCGTTTGCTTTTTGAAGCAATTGCCTTGGAAATACCAACATTATCACTCACCAAGTAAATGAAAAATGTTAGTAGCATAAACTCTAGGTACCTAATTAACACTTAAGATAGGAGAAAGAGGCATGCTTCTGTTGGTAGTATTCTAACCTCTCGTATTTCCCATAAAACCATGCTCATGACCCCTAGGGCAGTCTGTATTGCTTTAAAAATTCCTCCTTTGTAGGGTTTCAAATTTATTATGACGTATATCTACAGTTTTACGTCATAATAAATTTGACATTCGAAAATGCAAATAATATAAATTTAAAAAAAAAACATGAAGTAAATGGAGGATAAGCGTTTGTAGAAATAGTTTGTATGTGAGCGTATTTTTTTTTAGACAGTACCCATACTAGATAATTTTTACAATCTGTTGTTGCTACAACAAGAAAACTGTTCATAACTTTTATTAAATATCATTTATCATATTTACATAAATATGATTTAAACGAGTGCGCTA
Source organism: Deroplatys truncata (assembly GCA_030765065.1). NCBI lineage: Eukaryota > Metazoa > Arthropoda > Insecta > Mantodea > Mantidae > Deroplatys > Deroplatys truncata. The sequence goes on along the minus strand of CM060978.1, from coordinate 208,080,502 downwards.
TATTGCACTATATAAGATGTTATAAAATGTGCTTCATACCTTTTGTTTGATCTGGATTTAAAATTACATTCCGATACCGGGAATTGAACCCGAAACTTCTGGCTGAAAGGGCAGGTACCCTAAGTCATTAGACCACACGGGACGGTGATGCTATAAACTAGTTAAATCAAGAATTTCCGGGGTTTAATATACAATCATGTTATGCGGTATAGTATACGGAGACTACGTAGTTTTAATAAAACATGATTAAAGGCAATATTCATTCATTATCTGTTTACCCTCCTCTTATGTAGGACTTACACCCCCCAGGACTTACAGGCGGGTGCCTGGGGTCAGAGGCCCGTCGAGGAGCAGACTCTCATGGATCAGACAGAGCATCCAGGATGGGTGATCCTGGGATGAAGGAAGTAGATAAAACGAAATGATGGTGAAATGGATGATAGGAAAGGTGATGATGGAGCAGTTGGTGGAATGAATGGCGGGGGAAACCAGAGAACCCGGAGAAAACCCGCTTCGTCCACAACAAATCCCACATGCAGGTCCCTGGGATTGAACCCGGGCCGCCGCGGTGGGAGGCGAGCGGTCTAACCATTCGGCCACGGCGCCGCCGCTTATGTATATGTAATTAAAATTATTAAAATAACTGAATCTGTTATCAAAATCGAACTCTGGCCTCCCGAGTGAAAGCCAGGGTTCCCATCCACTAAACTACATACCAGAGGACGATGCTAATAACATTGTAAAACTGAGATGTTTATATTATGTGGGAGTCATGCCATACTACATAAGCTTTTAAAGAGTGTACATTAGAGCTTATCTGTTACTTGGTGATAAAAAAAACTTTATTCCGGTACCGGGAATCGAACCCGAGCCTCCTGGGTGAGAGCCAGGTATCCTAGCCACTAGACCATACCGGAGAGCGGCAGTTTTGACCTATTAAATTAAAATTATTGCATATATATGATTAAGATACTATATATTTCATTATGTAAGTTTTCATAAGCTGTTGTTCATGTCTTTTGTTTTATCTGGCTTAGTAATATTCTTCCGTTACTGGCGATCCAACTCCAACCTCATGGTTAAAAACCTTGATACCCTAGCCTAGTCAATATACTATAGCGGAGAACAATGCTAATAACTTAGTGAAAAGAAGTCCAACGTTTGGCATATAAACAAGGAGTGATCTACGCTATATTATAGTTTATAGCTTTTATAAAATGCACATAATGACTTTCGTGTTACATCGCTTAATACAACTAAATACGGTATCGAAATTCTAACGCTGGTCTCCTGGGTAAAACCTAGCATTACTAGCCACTAAATTATACCAGAGGACGATACTAATAACGTGTAAAATTAAGAAGTGCATGTATTTTATATTTTGTATATATAGGAGTCATATTACATATACTATACAAGTTTTTACTTTCTCTGCTACGTATAGTAAGTAGGGGAAGTATTGCATTCCATCCAAAAATTCGATACCGAGATTTCACCGGAAATACATGTTTTGAGGCCCCCTGAATCCAAAAAAAGCACTTTTAGAAAAAGGTCCGTGTGTTTCCGTGAACAGCATAACTCAAGAACGAAAAGTCGAATAAATACCAAACTTGGTATTAGGTTCAGTACCTTTCAAATATGCGACACGAAGATTTTCAAGAAAAGCCCCCCACCCCAAACTAACCTTTACATGGGACATTTTTCGAAAATTTTGGTTTTCTCAAAAATGGCTCTAACGATTTTGATTAAAAATATCATGTATTTAAGATATTTTCATGACAAATAAAATGTATATCTTAATTTTCCGGGAATGTCCCCAAAAGCCCTCTTCTTTTTGAATGGCTTTTGTATAATTGTAAACCGTAAGAGATAGACATAATTTTTCTACACAAAAAATGTAGGGCTGGTTAAAACACACAATTTATGTCACATACGTTTTTGTGGAATGAATCATTTCCGAGATATTCCTTGTTATTTTTTTTTTTAATTTTCCAACACTTGTACTTTTCTCAAATGGAAATTCGTTATTCGTTTTTGTTTTTTATGTCCTGGGCATGTAAAGAGAATGGAATGCTCCACATAGCAACCAGCTCTTAAAAGATTTGACTACCTATCGCTTAAAGCCTACCATATTCCCCTTGAACCTACAAGAAAATTAGCAATAAGATAGTTTCTGCAAATGTTTATCTCGATTAATATGAAGTAAATGGAGTATAAGCCGTTGTAACAATATTGTGTAGAAGAGTAGGGAAAGTCATGTGAGTGTGGCACGTCAGATTTTTATACTCTACACTGTCTTGTAGCACACTAAATCATAATATGTATATATCTGACATATTTCACTACTGTTGTTCTTGATACGAAATCATATAATATTGTTGGACAGTCTTGAAATCATGCTTTTGGATTACACCTTTCAAAGTCTTGTGTGCTGTCACGGTACTTGGCTAACAGTTGAGAAATATTCTACAAACTTATTACGTATATTATTATCTGTTCCTGCTATATCCATCCATCCTGGTAAATCTTCTAAACCTTCAATGATCATTGCGTCCTCCACAAGATAGCCATTGCTATCTCTCTTTTTTGTGTATGAATTTCTATATTCATATAGAAGTTTTTAAACGATTTGATAGACATTCTATAAAATAATTCAATAATTTCTCTCCATGTTCAGTAAGCTCGTGAAACAAAATATAAAAGGCACCATCACTTAAACGCGAACATAACATAGGGTGAATACTGAAACGCTTCCGTTTTTTTTTTTTTTGCCTCAAAGAGTATAACTTCCTCTGGCTGCAACATATGGAAATGGTGCATTGAGTAATTCTGGTTGTAGCGCAGTTGTGAAATGGCCAGTTGTGTGCTGTGTCATTGCGCGGTGCTGCGGGTAGTTGATCGTCTGAAGGCTCCTAAATTAAAAGATGTGAAGTGAAAAAAAATCTGATGTGTTACACTCACATGACTTTCTCTACTCTTGTACAAACTGTTTATACAAACGCTTATTCTCCTTATGCTTCATGTTAATCGAGATAAACATTTGCAGACTCTATCTTATTGCTAATTTTCTTGTAGATGTAAGAGGAATATATATTTACAAGGGCAATATACATATACAGTAGCCTTTAAGCACACACATATCTCTTATTAGCTGGTTGCTAGGTGCAGCACCATTCGCTTTGCCACAGATTAATATTCTTTGCATATCGAAGACAAAAAAATGAATAACGAATTCCCATTTGAGAAATGTATTGAAAAATTTAAGGGAATAACAAGTAATATCTCGAAAATGGTTCACTCAACAAAAAAAAAATGTATATGATATAAATTGTGTATTTTAACGCGTACTACATTTTTTGTGTAGTAAAATTTTGTCTATCTTTTATGGTTTACCAGTTATGCAAAAGTCGTTCACAATAAAGAATACTTTTGGAGACATTCCCAGGAAATTCAAGATATACATTTTATTTGTCATAAAAATATCTTAAACATATGATATTTTAATCAAAATCGTTAGAGCCATTTTTGAGAAAATTAAAATTTTCGAAAAATTTTCCATGTAAAGGGTACTCTGGGGTGGGGGGATTTTCTTGAAAACCTTCGTGTCACATCCTTGGAAGATACTGAACCCAAATACCAAGTTTGGTGTATATCCAACTGTTCGTTTCTGAGTTATGCTGTTCACAGACACACACAGACAGACACACAGACACACACACGGACATGTTTCCAAAAATGCTTTTTTTGGATTCAGGGGGTCTCAAAACATGTATTTCCGGTGAAATCTCGGTATCGAATTTTTGGGTGGAATACAATACTTTCCCTACTTACTATACGTAGTAGAGAAAGTAATAAGTTACTTATGTGTGCAAATTTTATATGTGTGATATTTATTCATCTGAATACACATACAAAACGATTGACATTCTTATTCCTTTATGTGTAGGTTTAAGATCTCTCCTGGTCAAGCAACAAGTTTAAAAAATGACTAACCGTATGCTTGTATACAAACCGGACTTCTTTTTTTCTTCTTCTTCAAATACTTTTGCTTTAGGCATCGGGTTCACCTCTTTCCATCTACTTCTTGAACATTTCTCTATCCATAGGCATTGTTTGTTTGTTTATATTTCAACCTTGTTTTCCCTCGTGCTATTCTTTCTATTGCGCTTTACTATTTAATTCTTAGTCTTCCTTTTTCTATTTTTCTTTTACTCATATCTATTATCTGCTTCATTTTCCTTACCTCCACGTTTCTGTAGACATTGCCAAGCCACTTCGTTTATATTATATATTCTTTATTGTCGCTTCAACTTTAAAGTCATATCGCGACTACTTTAGAATATAGAACATGATTACATGAAAATACAACATTTTAAACAGTAATAGTACATAAAACATTAAATTCTCTAGAGAGGTGTGTTACATATTGTTATACAATTCCGTCGCTTTCATAAAGTTTAAAGTTCTTTGTTGTGCTGAATTTAGGGAGTCTGGTAGGCTGTTGGGGATCTTTCTCAGCGACGGCAGTTGGATCTGCAGAGGTCGCACGCAGGAGGAAGGTCACGGTTGAGGAGATGTTTGTCTGTTATAGAAGTATGTCCAATACGTAGTCTAGTTAATACAACTTGGCCTTTGTGGTTGAAATGATAGTGTTGAAGTTTGGACTCGGAAATGTAGACATCGTGTAACTTGCTTCTAGATGTGGCCTTCCATGTTTGTCTCCATCAATTAATGCAAGTCTTTTTGATGAAGTCCGTGTATGGGATGTTGATGTCCTGAGGGGGATGTTTGGTGGTTTGGCTGCCTGATCAGCTAATTCGTTTCCTAGAATTCCAACGTGAGACGCAGTCCAGGCGAATGATACTGATTTACCAGAGATTAGTATTTGGTTGTACAGTTTCTGAAGTTCTTTAACAATATTTAATTATCGTTATAATTAAATATATAATTATGTAGGTTATCTTTTGTAAATATGGACACGAGTCGAAATGCCATCCGTCCGTCATAAACAGCAGATGTACTTGATTAGCGCTAAGACTTCTACGGACACGTAACGAAGCAAGATGGTATGGTACAGGGATGAGATCTAGTAACCTAACTGTTCGCCATACACCGATCCACGAGGTATCTCCTAAAAGATCCGTTGCGATATGACCATGTAGCGTCTAAAAATAAATAGAGAAAAAGATATTCCGAAATCCTTAATTGTCGAAAGATTTTGCAGACTTCTTTTGTATCGCATACAATATTGATCACAAAGTGTCTGACCCGAGCGAAAACCTTCGTTTATTAGCACATTTAAAACAACAATAATTATTTTGCGTGCAGTGGTTGTGACGGACGTCGAGGTATTATGTAGAACAAGGAAAGAATTGTTTACTGGTGTCCACCTGGGGACCATTTGTGTATCTTATATTGTTTTGCTCTCCCATATGTAGTGCCAGTTTTGCATCCGGAATGTCCAGCCAGTTAGTCGTAAGCAGAGGCTAATCAAGTGTTTGTACCGAGACTTCTCTTAGGTTTTCATCACCGGGACCAATTACACCTTTCTCCAGGGTTATAACATACCAAAAATATGGCACCCGCCCCACATCCACCCTAACCGGTTCAGGTGTGAAATTTGTAGCAAGGTACTTTGACCACGCTTCGTTTCTAATTAACATTTCAAAGTGCCGAGCGAGTGCAGCATAAATCCATAGCACTATATCGACATCGCATCGGTACTGGGGGCTAACTCTGAGCTGGGCGTTTCTATGTAGCCAGTTTCGTGATTTCTTTGATGAACTCCAGGCGAATTCAGAATTTGGATGAACAGTCGCAGAACGAAAGGCTCTTCTCGGTTGTTGGTCTTTTTTTGCTAGTTATTTCAAGTTTTGGTCAAAGGCTATTTATCAACTTTGTTCTTTATTTTAAATAGAGCATTATATGTGATTCAGCCTACTGAAATGTTGTATCGCCGTTTGTTTGCATAGTTTAAGAGGACATTTCAAAACTGGATCTTTTAGAAATTCTAATTTCATTTGTATAAAACTTAATCTCACGGGTTACATTCATATGAGTTTCTCTAACGACCATTGTTTAATTTTATCTCTCTTCTACAAACTCTTCCTAGAAAATCATACTTTTGTATCATGTGTATAAAATTGTTATTAAATATCTTTTTATAGACACAAGGGGATCAGGAGGCTGAGGCGAACTTTAAAAAGCGAGTCGCTATATGCTGGTTTTGAAATTAAAATCCTTTTGCATGACATCACGTGTGCCTTAGCATTTCAGAATATGCCAAAAAGCATTGTAAACTCAAACCAGTAGCAACTAATATCTCGGAAATGGTTGTTGCCGTAAAACTTATTTGAGATAAATTGTGTGTTTTAACGAAATCTAATTTTTTATGAAGTTTTTGTCTATCTCTTATGGTTTACTAGTAATACAGAATTATACAAAATTCATTCAGAATGAAGAGCGCTTCATAGGGTATCCACAAAAATTCAAGGTATAGGTTTTATATTTTACGTAAATGTCTTCAACTTATGATATTTTAACCAAAATCATTGAAACCATATTTTAGAAGTTAAAAAAATAAAGCAACGAAAATGGTGTGTAAAGGGTAGTTAGGGGTGGGGTTTCTTGCCGCATCTTTGTAAGAGTTGAACTTAAATACCAAGTATTTATTCAACGTCTCGTTTTTTAGTTAAACTGTTCCCTCTCTCTCTCTCTCATGCACACACAGATATAGAAATTTTGGGCGGAATACAATAATTCTTCTACCAGAGGTATCTAGTAGAGAAAGTAAAACTTTGAAGACGCAAAAGCTAAAAGGTATGGCTGGTAAGATCCAGTAGTAGTTTTACGAAATATTTCACTTAACTTTGACTGGAAATTACTGTTTTGTTGGCTTCTAGCATTTGCTGTACATCAAATAATTCCAAAGCAATATTGTATTCTGACAAAGTGCATAGGCTAAAGTAAAATCCACATGTGGTGCCGTATGTATTAACAACGGGCATTAAAGGTTATTTAAAAAATAAGTAAAATGTATTTTATCTTTAATTATAAGTGTTTTTAAGTGTAGATACGAGGCGTGTTTTAAAGTAAGTACCTAATTTTTTTTAAAATATAGCAGTACGTTATTTTCCAAATACTTTATTGTTATTCAATACCTTACACTACTTGTCCACATAGTCATCGCTGTTATTCAGGCAGCTGTCGTAACGGGAAACCAGTATTTGTATACTTTCGTTAAAGAATGGTGTCGCCTGTGATGAGAGCCAAGCCTGCACTTCTTCATTCACATCATCGTCGTTGAAATGTTTTCCACCAAGGAATTTCTTCAGATGAAAATCGCTTGGTGCCAAATCCGGACTGTAGAGAGGGTGGTCGAACGAAATGATGCAATCTTGAGTTTGTTTGGCGGTGTGTTACTGGACATTGTCACTCATTATTGTTTCTCCATAAACCTCACACAATTGATGATGAATGCTTGCTGGCATAACATTTCTCGCATTCAAAAAAAGTCACTCATTTGACTTCACAGTAGGTGGGTCGTTCTATTGTTTTGAACATTTCGAAACGAACGCTCTAACAACAGGAAAACACAAAATAACGATCGCTCACAGCTGCGTCTGACTTTCTAATGAATGGAGGACGTAATCGCGCATGCTCAAAATCGCGACTGCCGCGCTACAGCGGTAAATATTAAAACGGTACTTTAAAAAAAACACGCCTAGTATCTGGAACGAGCTGTCCAAATATCAGTGTATTGATTTAATAACGCATAATGCCCGTAAAATTTCATTTTAAAGCTGGAATCAGATATTTGAAGGAATATAATCGGTATCGCACTAATCTTAATTTTGACTAGCGTACTATAGGTTCACCATGTTTGCCTTATATGATGCTGTAAGCTAGGTGTGCATTGCCAGAAACAGTTCGTTAGCTTCACACTCGCTTTAGTTCGCAAGTGTAGAGGATTTGAATTATCTATGTGCAGCATAAATATATATTTATATTTATGATTTTATTAGACGCTCGCGTTGTATGTTTCAATAATGCCTGGAGTGGTTACCGCAAACAATTGAATGTAGCATTCAAAGCGACAATGCATATGATATGAAGCACCTAGAGTTGATTGCTTTTAATTGCTTGCGACGGGAGATGTTTTTGACTTTGACCTCTTTTCTGGGGATGAGGTTATTGTGAATGTGATGGTCTATTTATTTGTGTTTTGAAAAGGAGATAGAGTAAATTATAGAGGAATAAATGAATTATGTGGAAGATCATGACATGAAGATTGCAGAAAATAATAGAAATCCGGCTTCAGAAACAGAACGACCGTGAATGGATGTCTTTGTTTTGAAACAATTGAGACACATAGAGAATTTAATAGCGATTTGGACATTCTGTTTATAGATTACGTGAAGGCATTTGGCAGTATAGACAGAGATATTTTACAGAGTGTTATGCATCAAAGAGGCGTAATACACAAGAAGAATCACAAAGGAAATGTATGAGAGCACTAAAATAAATATAAGAGCAAGGGATATGAAAATACCGTCAGCCAAAAACTTTTGTATTTGACAGGGGTGTAGGTTTTCGCCCTGCAATTTTAATTTAAACATTGATGATGCTGCAAGAGCATGGAAAAGCCAACTGATAAATTTTAATAGAAATGATTAAGCATTTTAAGTAGAAACATTTTTTGAAAACCCTGTGTTTGCAGGTGATGGAAATAACCTACAGAAAGTACTTTATGAATTAAACAAATTTAAAATATACAACCTTATGCCCTTAGGACGAGGGGATTATAAATCCAATAACATTGGCTGAAGGCTTGTAAATTTACAATGGCATATCATTTATAATTCTCGTGGTCCATGCGGTAACTTGCATTACTTTGTTAATGGGTTAATAAATAATTTAGAGAAAAGCTACAAATTAAAAATTCGATCACGAGTTTTATTTTTCTAGAATTCGTGTGCTGAATAAACAAAGTTCATTTGGAAGAATCTCATGAAAATTAAATCTAAGAAGCTGCAAATAAGCTACTGTCAGAGAAATCTAGGCATTTGTAGGTATAATAGCTGGTAAGGAATATACTGGTTTTGAAAGATGGTTGAAAGAAAATTCTGTAAATATTAATGAAACTGTGCTTACAGCTTACTTCACAATGAACCAAGTACTACGACGAACTTCAGCAACTCTTGCAGGAGCAGATATGACAATTTTAAAGCGCCGTGGAGAATGGAAGAGCACCTCTGACGCTGAAGGATATTTGCATAAGCACACAGCACATGTGCTATGTAGCATTGCATTTTCAAGATGTTAGCTGTTAGATTCCTTCTACATCTGCTTCTACTAATGAGATACAGGGCCTATCTGTCTGTAAATGAAGAACATCAATTGCTATTTAATACAGGCAATCAGGGTTCGTATAATCATTGTAATTGCTATCTCAGCTCTAATTAGTTGTAATTACTTATATGTCAAGGGCTTAATGATGATATTTATATTGAGACCGATGGTGTAAAAAATGCTTGAGAGCAATTAAATGTTTAGGTTTTACAGCATAATGTTTCTGTAAAGTTGCACAAATTGAAAAAAAAATTGAAAATAGCTTGCTTTGTGTTACCATGGTATAGCGTATAGGGGACACCTCGCGTACTGTGTTTTGTTTATTTATTTATGGACGCTCTTTAATTGTTGTGGTCCTTAGCGTCCCATTCTATGTTGGGCGTGAAAGATGGTAATTTTACTCAGAGGCTTCTTTATTAGGCTTGAGGTTCTTTTACTGTCGTAAGTCTACGACACGGGACCACCGGTTTTACCTCCCTTCCCAAGGAAGCTATGCTAAGGATTTTACGCCCGAAAAAATCCATCGCCCTCCGCCGGGTTTGAATCCGCGACCTCGGGAACTTGAGGCTAGCATGGTAACCACTACACCACGGAAGACGACTCGCGTACGGCGACCTACGTGAGTTCTAGTATTGCGGATACCATCCCCAGGAGGAAGGAGTGAAGTGAAGGAACCACAGGAGGTACAGGTCGCAGGCATACAGGCACATAGACGCGCGGAAGTCCCTAACAGTCTTTGGTTCGATGACCTTCCCACTACTGGAATTGTCCAGAGAGGGCGATTAACGATCCGTTCAACCAAAAAGCCCTCTAATGTCCACGGAGAACACTGCTTCCTTTTAGAAAGCATCTGCGCCATTTTCGGTCACCGCCCTATGCCATGAAACTGGTAGTACACCTAAAACACGAGAAGGATACGGAAGGAAAGGGAAATGAAGGAAAAGAAATCGTGGTAGATGACAAACCATCCCAGAATTCGCCTAACGACCAGGGAAAACCGCGAAAAACCCAAGGTCAGAGTGAGCGGTTGACGGAAATCGAACCCGGGACTTCCCAAACGTGAGCCTCACACGTTACCGTGGAGCCAACTCACTCGGTGTTACCATGGTAAATCCTTACATCCATGTAGAAATATCTAAAGGTTCGAGAGGTTATTAGCATTTCTATAACATATCTCGTATCTAAGCAAAAAATGTTAAATGACAAACTAGTGCGCTATAAATAAATAAATAAATAAATAGAAAACTGAAACTCTAAGGAATCTAAATTTATGTTATACATTGGGGAACTAGATGTAAAATATAAGCTGCAGAAATTTAATCAAATTTGTTGAACAACTTAAAGAATTTTGAAGAGAGCTGTAATAGGCACTCAAATTAAATTTTTAAAATAAATGTTTACTTATCTGTATGGAAGTGACACATGGAGAGTAAACGAAAAGGATGAGTACATAATTAAAAAAAATAGATAAAATTCCTCAGTGAAAGGAGTAACCAGAAAATATAAAATTAGAAATTAAGTTACAAGAAAGGAATTAAAAGTTGAACGTTAAAATGATAAAATATAGATGAATAGAAAAACCTAGATGAATCATTTAAAACGCATGCCTCGTGAGCGAATTCCACGTTTTACTTTAGATTTTGAACCAAGAGCAATGATAAATTTAGAAAGGGCTAAAAACATGGAAATATTAATTGAAGCCGCAAAGAGACACCAGTCCTAAGGCATGAAGTAGATTATGACTTTGGATATGGTTATGATTTTACATTCCCTATTTAACGTGCACGTTTTGATGTGTATTACACGAATAACACGTCTCATTTACATCTGATGAGTCTACTAGCTCCACTGAATGTCAATACTGCTCATATTGGTTTTCTGTGACGGAAGATAGGGACAAACAGGATGTTCACTGCGCAACTTGCTAACACAGAAGGTAGTGGCTTTATTTACAATGCATTCAAATAGTGATATATTATTGTACCATTACTTAAGTTTGCAATTCTAGACTGCCATAAAATTTGTTACATCAATTTCCAGTGAGTGTATCTGCACGATGTTAGACCAAGAAAGCGCAGAATATCGCAAAATAAGAAAGTGCCATTGCCTTCTCCTATCACAAGTCGAGCTTTGCCATTGGCTCAGTGACAAATATTTTAATTTTTCGACGATAGTGTTTGATCCACTTCCGCCCCATGCTGTCATTATGGAAACTGAACTTCTTGCGTTCAGTGCTGATAACCTAACCTACTTGCGTGTTTTGCCTATTTCACCACACGTATGTGCATGAACTATATTAAATCCTCTCACTTTGATATATTAAATTGCTAATTTGTAATATAATCATATTTGATAGTTGAATTTTACCATTTAAATCTTACCTGGGTAGGATTTGTTATTTACTTACGAATTAATTTATGCAGCAATTAAGTATGAGCTGTAAGTTATTGATATTTTTAAGGTCAACAACCAGATGCAGGTAATCGATCGTCACCAATATTAATGTTGGCGATCTTTCTTCTGGAATTAGTGTTCAATAGCTGTTAGTAGCTAATTTTATTTTTACACGTGTAGGTACCATTTCTATTATTCCCTACAGTCCAAAAAACAGTATGCAATTCACATGCGTTAGGAACATTCGAGAATCTCGACTTCGTCTCGTATTTTCATACTCTCTCTTTCTCCAATGATGCGCTTACCGCTCTTGTATCGCAATATGCTATTGTCACGACCCTAGTTTGAAGATGATGTAAGAACTTAGGATCGGACATGGTTTGGGGAATATAGCCCAAAGCTTGTGGGAGAAAACAAGTAAAAAGAGCACTCAAAATAGAATTGCGTAATAAATAGCTTTACTTAAACCTAAAAATAAAAGAAACAAAAACGGACGCCTGGCAAGTAATTAAAAAAAGCAATAGTTATTGGTTGATCAACTGCAGTATTTTTGAATCGTTTACACGCTGTTAGTGTCAAATATGGCGTTGAGTAATGTGAAGCTTCTTCTTGTCCTAATTAAAAAAAAAGAAGGCGTAACCCCTAGTTGTTGGCAAAGCTAAGTAAAGGACTATACTATTTTATTTTTCTGAACTTCATCTATTAAGTCCTCAGTATGTATCTTCTTCAACTAGTTGCGTCAAATTCTTCAACTGCTCTTCTCGTTTCTTTGCAGTAGCTTCTTTGCTTCCTGTTCATATACCTTTCTCCTTCTCTGCAATAAATACGGTTTCCGTAACGTACACAACAATTCTTACAAAATTACATTCAACGTAGGGTATTTGAATTTAACCTAAAAGTCACATTTTAGTTTAAAATGACCCTCATTATTTGCAGTCCCTTCAATTTCGTCAGTCGATAACTGTCGTCACTAGCCATGATAAAACACCACACAACTGTAACAACAAAACAACTCGTCGCTGTGTCACGACTCACATGAAAATGAGACTGCTTTTGTTTGTTTTGTATTACAGAACCTGCGAGTTGTACAACTAGTCGCAACTAGTTGCATCCGGCTAATACGTAGGTTGCATATACCACAGTGGCACCCGCCTCTATTGAGACTTCAGTTGCAGGGGCAGTTGCTAGGCTCTAGTTGTACAACATTTTCAGTCGTACAGCCGGCTAATAGCTCCAATTTAATTCAATGCCCCAATACACCGTCGTAAACCAGTTGATCAACTAGATGCACACGGCTAATAGTGGCCTAAGAGCTGACTTCGGAACCCGCCGTTAAATATTCCCCGGGTCGGTCGTTACCCATATCTAGCGTCGAGGCACCAATACCCATTGAAGATATCCTCGAACACTTAAACCGGCTTATACCTCCATAGCTATGCCACATTCACACACACTATTAATACTCTTAAGTTGCAGGAAACCAATGCTGAACTGGAACTTTAAAACATCGGTCTGCCTCTGCCAAAGCGCCAACCCATAAAAAAAAAACCGTCTGTAGGCCACCCACCATCACAGGAACACTTCAACAGCAGCTCGGCAACCAAAGGTAAAATCCCGCCACATCTTTCATTACGATCACTTGCATGATGTTAACACCCGCGCCATACCATTTAATATTTAAGCCGTAGCTCTTAACGCATCCCTGTCACTCCCACCCAACCTAACCCATACTAACCCCCGAGCGTCAGCCAGGGCTTGCCATGGCTGGCGCCGGTAAACCCAACCAGGCACGCTTGCATGTTCTGCATGCTCGCATGAGTAGTTTAACTTACTAACCGGGGTGCTTCCGCGGAACCCGACCATGTTTAACTCACATCTTTCTCCACGCACTAGCACGTCACTACTACAAAGCATCCCCCCCCTATTTGCATGTTAGAACTAACAGCACGGGGAGACGATGTAGCCTCTGAGGATGATCGTCACCGGGGGCGGCGGGTGTGGGGCCGCCCCTTCTAAAAAAAAAAACACTTCTGCGGCGACCCTTTCACTTGACAGTTCCAGAGGACGGGACAACTGAGGGAAAAGACGAGCCTTGCTAGCGCGTTAAGCAGAAGTCGTGAGCGATTGTTACCATAAACGGCAAAAGGACCTTCGGTACGAACTCCGGATATACTACCACATGTCACTGGTAATGAATGCTACATCACCGGGAAATCAAGTTCCTGTAACGGTGATACAACTATTGTAGCATTATGGCACTACGTTATATTTTAGAATCCTTGCCTAACTACAGCGTGATTTATGAAGAACTGACACATTTATTTATTTAATTGTTTCAAAACGAGTTATGCTAGCGACAACTTATTATATCTGAAATGCAGAGGATTTCTGGGAGATTATTTAGCAAATGTTGAAAATGTCCTCCATCCTGCATAGGCACAACTCAACACGTCGTTCCATGTTACTGGCCACTCGTTGGAGGACTCTGTTGTCAATAGCTTGAATTTCCTCTGTAATGTCTGGGGACGTGTGGCATAAACCCTGTCTTTTAAGTAACCCCATAGAAAGAAGTGCGGCGATGTCAAATCCGGAGATCTCGGTGGCCACAGGTTCTTGGAAATTATCCAGTCGTCAAAGAAACTTGCAATTATGCCATGGATTCATTTGATGTACGATATGTAGCGCCGTCCTGCTGAAAATATCCTTGACTCAGCTCTACATCGTCTAGTTGCTGAGCAAACTCCATGAAAATCCGTCGGTACTCTGCAGTTTTTTAAAACAACGTTGGTCCCACTATTCTCTGTGCGATATTGCGCATCAAAATCCGAATTTAACCGGGTGCATAGGTGCTTCATGAATAACATGTGGATTTTCGCTGGGCCAATAGCATGAGTTAATCGAGTTCACATAGCCGGATAAATGGAACCATGCTTCATCTGTGAACCATGTGATGGACAATATGGCAGGATTTGGCACAGTGAATGCCTGAAGCCAACGACAATAATTCAGTCGTCTATCCTTATCTGGTTCCTTTAACTGATGGACAACCGTAATCCTATACGCTTTAGGCTGCACTTTTCACAGCCCTCTGACACATTGAGTAGCTGTACCCTGTCTCCTGCGACAAACGTCTTAATGATTTTTTTGGTGACTGATCCAGTTGTGGTCTTACGTCAACAACAACCGTGGGAAGCCTAGATGAACGAGTTTTGCCTTTTTCACTCACCAGAGATCCAGTTGTTTCCAATTTGTTTATCATTCCCAGTATTGTGTTTCTTTGGGGAGGATTCTGAACACCAAATTCTCTCTGGTATGCCCTTTGAGTAGCTGTAATTAATGTGTACCCCATTTTCACCTTGACTAGAATAAAATCTCAAAAACAGTGCCGACAATAAAACTAACAATTACGAATAAGACATGAACATCTGCGCATCTAGTGACAGGTAATCGAAACTCCAGAATATTCTGCTGAATTTTGTGCTAAAATTGGGGCACTGAGTGAATTTCGAACAGAATAATTGAAGAAAGAAACGTGTCACTTCTTCATAAATCACCCTGTAGTTTATAAACATTTGTTGAACTGTATACCCTTGGCTCCTATATGTGACATTGTGCTTGAAGTGACCATTAATGTCGTTGACGACTAGTTTTACTTTCTTGGAGGATTTTTGTGAAACTAATATGTTTGTTCCTTTTCTAAAATGCTTACGAATAAACCGTCTTTTTTTCTCGAAAAATAACATGAAGATTTAACAATGGCAGTAGTGTAAAATTTCATAAAAGCATCTACCCACGGATCACCATCACCAGACCTGTGGAAGCAGCAATTAAAACCGTTATGTTTCTCACAGCACTTAAGCGTTTACCCGTAGTATAGATAATGTTCTGTAAAAAATGTAACGCGATTAATAACGTAGCAACATTTTAATGTTTCTCATGCATTACTTCCTAAACAGCTTTAACAAGATATTCTCTGCGATGAATAATTCCATCGAGTTTTTGATAATTTATAGCCCAGAACAGCTTTACATGAAATGAAATCGAGATTAATTAAACCCAGATACAACGAAGATAACAGCGTCTTGGCAGATGGCAGGCTTTCAGTGAAACTCTCTAAAGGAAATAAAAAATTGGAGTGGAAACGGAAGCTACATATAGGCAGCAGATGTAAGGGGAGAATCTTAATTTGCAACATTTTGGTGTGATCAATTTACTCTCTTAATAACTTATTCATATGAAATAATGTTTTAAAACGGCATAAAAAGTAGCCACTGATCGGTTCTGGTTTCGACGCAGAGGAAGGTTTTAATTTATTTAATTACCAAGGCTAATAATAATGGGGGAAATGGTAGATTTCTGATGCTCATGTAATCTGATCATCAGTTATTATACCGTATCGCTTTCAGCTTTTTTTCCCCTTCTTGGTCTTATAAATTCTCAACTAAAACACTTAATGGACTCCTTTGCGTTGGTTTCAAAAGTGGACGTGAAGAGATAGTATCCTGTGTTTACAGCCGCTTTAGTTGTTATTTTACTCAATTCCGAAACTTCCGATATTCAGTTTTAAACATTTCATAAATATTCATAAATCTATAGAGCAGTTGCTCCCAAATGCACACTAAATTGAAACAGTGAAAACTGGATGTGTTTCATCTTACAGCATATTCTAAAATAGCAAACAACAATGCAGTTTAAGCTTGTAAACTGGTAATTTTTTATATAAATTAATAAATAAACAATATCCTATATGCTATTTTGCAGTATTTAACGTTTCTTTAACAACTTAGGAGTGCAGAGACGGAGAACGAAACGAATGCTGAATAGCCATTCCAATTGTCGCGGCTGTTTCATTTTACTATTTTTAAGCTCTATGTTATATATTGACATACACAAACATACACACATGAATAACAAAAACCTAACTGGAAAAACGCCGTTCATTTTGGACTTCGCATGGGTTATTGAAACTAACGTTCTGGTTCACAGCCACGGAATGGGCCCGAGGTCAATTCCACCCTTGGGGCTATGGATTTTAAGTCCCGGATATAGGACAGCTGCCCATTCAGCATCGTGAGGAAAGTGAGGAGCTGCGAAAGGCAGCGATCCCGGCCACGGTCAACATTCTGCCTGGGGGATGCGTGATGTTGACCACTTCACCTCCCCGTATCGGTTGGATGATCGCCAACTTCTGCCATGCGTGCGTGGGCGTGAGACCGGCAGGGGTTGGCAAGTCAAAGTCCTTCGTAGGCTGTAGCGCCACGGGATTATTTTTATTATTATTTAACTGATACTAACATAGATACAGGTAAACCTGAAACCAAAAGTAGCATGTTTGTTTTCTAGCTTTTCACCTTTCCACGCAAGAATGGCCAAATCCGTTGTTAAGAAACGTTATATAGCACAACTTTGGTTCCACTTACAAAGTAGGCTATATGGTATTTTTACTACTTACTCTAAATGCGTAAATTAAAAAAAACAATAGAAATGTCTCTTTTATTATCCAGGTCTTTGAAAAAATCTCCACAACAGAATTTTATAAGCATTATGTTTCTGGCAGGTTTTGTTAGTTACAAAATTTCGGTTGGATGACTAAGAAATTTACCATTGTTTCGTTAGTATTGTTCGTGTGCGTAATCTGGTTAGCACAAGAGGTTCTGATTGCATAACAAGCATTCGGATGAAGTATAAGTTTCAGTACTGTCAAAGCTTCCACTTATGTGTCATTTTTAATTTATATCCCAGAAAAAAATATTATTGCCGACTTTCAAAACGTCGCTTTAAGTTGCAAATAGAGGAGAAAAGAAAGGACAATGGATGGGAGAAATAATAGTAAGGTAGAGGGAAAAGGGAGGGATTGAGAGGGGAAATAGTGGAGAAAGGGAGAATGGGAGAAAAGAACTGAAATTGAATTGAGCGAAATGGGGAAGGAGAGAATGAAGCAGGGAAAGAAACTAAGCGAGTGAGAAGATAAATAGAATAATCTCCGCATTTAACCCATTAACGCGAGCAGATGCGGAATCTATTGGTGGATTGTAACATTCAATATTTGAATGAATTTAGATCAAACAATTAATCAGTGTCGTTATTGCATTACGAAGCAGCTGTAATTAAATATTAGCCTTTATTTGTTCGTTCTGAAGTACCAGCGTTATATACCTCCCACAGATGATTGGTCACCTTTTAAATCATAGAGCGAATAACACTATTGGCAGTATTGTGGTCACAAATGTATTTTTACATTCAATTGTAAAACTCCAGCAAAAAGAACTTTATTATAAATTTTTCACCTGAAACGTATTGAAAACTAGAAACAACAGTTTCTTCTGGAAAGCTCAAGGAGTAAACATGTTACAACTTTGTTTTTCCCCCGTTTATAGACGTTAAGCTCATTTTGTCACGGATGTTGCTTCTAGCTCCATATTATTTATTTGCCGTAATTTCTACGTGACCATAAAACTCAAAATACACACTTTAACTAAAGCATGAATGAAAGGATAGTTTAACAAACTAGTTAAAATAAATGTCAGAGGAAACAGAGTTTTATGAACTAAAACATATTTAAATGTGTACATTAGGAACCAAAACCTATGTAACACAAGTAGGTGCTGCCAGCTTTATGGAAATAAAAAACTATTAATTATTCAGTCAAGTACACTTAGACGCAATGCCTTTAACATTTATAAATATTTTTGAAACTAAAGGTTCAGAGGATTTAAATTTATAATAGTATCTGAACATTGCGCTAATAATAAGAATAATTGTGAGAAATAGCTCTTTGCTTCCCATATTTCTTTTATTGGCTTCAAATGAGTCCGTGGTACATAGATCTGAGGGCTACTTGATGCAATAGAGTGTCGAAGTTTTGGGTGGAATGCAATACTTCCCCTACTTAATATACATAGTAGAGAAAGTAAAAAGAATTGCAAACTTTCATGCATATCTATTAGGCGACGCTTATGAAGGGTCTAAACTTGTAACACGGAATATTTCAAAAACGGCTAGTGCTATGAATATATTAGATGTATATTCAATATTTACTACATATATAGTATATACTATATTTCTACATATATAAATCTATTTGACTCAAACTCTATATTTTAATGAGCTATAGATCTTTTCTGCAGTAAGTTTTTGTCTAGCTATTAAGATTTCCTTAGTTTACAAAATTACAGATAATTCACTCAAATAAAGAGAAGTAAATTCTAGAGATGCATTTTATTTCTCAGGTTGATGAATGAAACACGTAGCTCTTTAATCATAATCGTTTGAGGTGTTTTGAAGAAAATAGAAATAACGAACATATTTACATGTAAAGGGTAATATGGGATATAGGATATTTTCTTGGAAAATCTTTGTGAACGTAAAAACACCGAGTTTTGTATTAACCGAATTTTCGTTTTTGTGTTATTTTGTTCACATACACATACATCGCGCGGATGTTTTTCTAATTTTTACTTTCTCTTATAGTAAGTAGGGAAAGTATGTATTCCACCCAAAAATTGATGTCGCCGCGATTTCACCGGAAATATATATTTTGAGGTCCCATAAACCCAAAAAGGCATTTTTAGAAAAAGGTCCGTATATGTGTGTGTGTCTGTGAATAACATAACTCAAAAATGAAAAGTCGGATAAATATCAAATTTGGTATTTAGGTACAGTACCTTCCAAAAATGTGACACGAAGATTTTGAAGAAAATACTCACCCTAAGCCATCCTTTATATGGAACAATTTTTGGACATTTTTTATTTCTTAAAAAATGGCTCTAACGATTTTGATTAAAGATTTTTATAGGACAAATGAGATGTATATCTTGAATTTTCTACAAATAACCTTTGAAGTCCTCTTCATTCGGAAGGATTTTTGTATATTCTTGTATAATTGGTAAACGTTAAGCAATAGACGAAAACGTACTATACAGAAAATATAGATCTATTTAAAATGCGCAATTTATTTCAAACAAGTTTTTATGGCATAAACCATTTCCGAGATATCCGTTATTAATAATTCCAATTCTTCATTACTTGGTCATTCTGTTAAAGTCCTGTCAACACTCAGTTGTTTCTCGCGATTCATGGAAAGAGTATGGCATTTTTAGGTTATCATATAGCGTCCAGTTCTTGAAACATTTGACTATCGCTGTTCCTTTGTATCTATAACCAAACGTATGATGCTGCTATTTCCGGAAAGGTTTATCTCCATTAAAATGAAGTAGATGGAAAAATAAGTTTTAGTAAGAATAGTTTGTGCACTTGCTAATAAACGATAGAGGATAGAGAAAGCTATGTAAATGTAACTCATTAAAATTCTTTTTATTATTATATGGGGGTCCAGGGGATCCGAAAGCGTGTGTTTTCGGTGTAATCTCGATATAAAATTTTTGGATCAAATGCAATTAGCAATAGGTGGCAGAGAAAGAAAAGAAAAGAAAATATGCTGAAAGGAATTTTGGGAGAGGACGCTGTAAGTAGCTCTGTTATTTGTGCAAGCAACTATTTGACTGGTTACCCTATAAAAAAGAAAGACGGAAACAAAATATGGAATATGCATGGTGTTCCCGAATCCCTGTCGTTATACCTCGAGTTGTGTGCGGCGCGCCGGTAATGTTGAGTATGTTGTACGCGTTTCAGGGATGATACAAATTTTAATCAGTTACACTTGTGCTCTGTACATATATGTAGGTATACATAAAGTACAGCATATATTGTAGATAGAGTACTCTGTAGACGGTAGCGGGACTCGAATTCGAAACCTCCTCTTTAGAAATCTACAACCCTAACCATTCAGACACAAAGTACAGTTGCGGATACGTAGATCAAAGCAGCTGCGTAACAGATAATCTTCAGATGTATGATTCATGACTTACGGGATGTATTATTATTATTATTATTATTATTATTATTATTACTATTATCTGTAATCTATTACGGAATATTACTTTAGTATTCAGATTATAAACATTATAATACTGTACGAAGTATGCAGTTAATAATGTACAACAGAATCTCTGTTAAATGGATGCAATAATCAAAGCTAAATGTAGTACACTCTTTCCATTTATGCCGTCCCGGCAGCTTTGGGAGGCATTCTACTGGTCTTCTCAGGTGAGTATGTATAGCAAGGAGGAGGAGGTGTATCTGTTTACCTTTTCGCGCATGCTATATCGTTCTGTTTTATGTGCACAGTTCTAGATTATTCACATATGAATACATAACTTTGAGCAATAGCTTCACTCATCATCACTTACATATAATAACCAGGTTTAAATGTATAACTAAATAAAACCCTGTTTTGCACAATTTCTACGTGAAAAAGTATTTTTCAAATGTAAAACTGAAATACATGATACTTTTTACTCTCAAATAGGACACATTTACTTGACATTATTTTAGTAATCCATCCAATCTCCATTCTTGTCCAATGCCTGATTTAGCCGCTTAGGCACTGAATTACTCGTCGACCTCTGGGAACATTGTCATGAGATGTGGGAAATGTGCGTTTAGAGTCAGAGTTCTTCCAACATCTAAGCGATTAGGTGCCCAGGTGGCTAAATGCGGTATGAAGAAAGGAGGTTGAACAGATTATTAAACTAATGTCTAGTAAATGTGTCCTCTTTGAGAGTAAAAATTATAAGTTACTTCAGTTTTACATTATGTTGCCATTAAGATATTTTTTCGTGGAGATGTTGTGCAAAACATGGTTTTATTTAGTTAATATTATTTTAACTGGTTATTATAAGTGATGAAGAGTAAAGCTATCAAAGTTACATATTCATATGTGAATTATCTAGAACTGTGCATGGAACTGTGCATGCTCGAAAGGTAAACAGATACACGCACCTTCTCCTTGATATACATCCTCACCTGTGAAGGCCAGTAGAAGGCCTCCTAAAGCTGCGGGGACGGCATAAATGGAAGTAAGTGTACCTACACCAAATACACATGCCTCTACGCGGTGACAGTGTTAGCAATAAGAGAACGATTTTAAATAAAATAATTGGGACAGAAGCAAGTAGTAATGTAATAATGAAACAGTAGATATATTATTGCACCATCCCTCATGTCATTTAACTTGCCTATTCCAACAAAATAGACCGTAATTCAGGAACATTGAACATAACAGACTGCAATAAATTATCAACAGCTTGTAAAAGTGCCTGAAAAGAAGTAATCTAAGCATAAAGCGGCTACACACGCGACTACATGCTTGAAGCATGCATGATCTATATGCATGCACAATTTGACTCGTCGCCACAGCTTGAACAGCGCCAAATTGTGTTTGAAGCATGTCGAGCTCAGATAAAAACGCGCTTGCTTTGCCTTTGCTCCAGTTTTATAAAGAAGTACAGAAGAAAATGAAACGTAGCATGTAGTGTAAAGACTGGCTAACGAAGAGAAAACCTTTTCTTCGCATCAAGCTACCGAATTAGTTGAAAATAATTATTATAAGCTGAGTCCTTCTTCGCCCTATCAGGATATTCGTTGGATCTGATACTGATACGCAGAGACAAGTCTGACTGAAACTTTTAATGAACTCTTCGCATTTTTCACTACTAGCGAGAGTCCATTCGCGAGTTACACAAGCTTGTCCATGCACACGCTCAGGCACTTGCGCAAGCTGGTCAATCAACCCTGCAGATGAAAATTCAGTCATAACTCAAACAACTTGTACAAACAAAATACTTGCGCAAATTTGCCATACAGACATTCAAGCATGCTTGTACGAAAACAATGATCATGCATGCTTGACAAGCGTGCAGTTGCGGTGTAGCCGCCTGTTAACAGCCTTCGAGATGCAGACTTGAATAAAAAAGACTCACAGGGAGGCTCAGTACCACTTGGTACTGCATCTCCATTTTAGGTGAAAAACTAGAGATGTTTGTTTTACCCTTGTGTTTATTTTCACTTCAGTCTCTCAAATGAAAGTTCCTCATTCAGCAAACACGTTCGAAGCATGAAAACTTCCACTCTATCTCCATTGCACGCCGGATTAGCTTCAAAGGCCTTTGAGGTCTTCACGCCGCATGGGCAATAAATGACTGCCATTTCGTTTTTGATAAAAACCAAAGAACAATGGACTGAAAACAATTGCATCTTCAATTTGTTTCAATTCAGAACTTAAAGTCTGGGGGCGTTTTCGATGGGAGAGAGTTATTATTCATAGAGACTGCTCCGTGAATCAATTTACATGCGAGCACGTGTTGAAGGAAATTGGCGGGCAGTGGCCAAGTACGTGAGGCAATGTACACGACACAAAGAAAATAATTAAAAAAAGAATAATATTTTGTAGCGCGTGACTGATACGGGTGGATCGAGATTTCGTGATTTCACGGGCGGCCAGTAATAACACGATAGTTTGCTCCAGTTAGGTTGTTGGGATACATGTGTCCTCAGGTCTTCTGTGTGACAACACATCGAGATCCGATCTTGCCATCGCGATAAGCCACCTCGATCGTAATGATAGGGTAAGAGTTCCACTGTGCCTTTTTAATTAGATTACTACCACTGAGTCCGCAGGTCGAGTCTCACTCTAAGAAAATGTTTAAGTTGAACTTGGTTCCTTGGTTGTAGTAAATGTATGTCCGTGTCAATATTTCTTTAGCTGAAACTTAGGGGCACAACTGAAATCGTCAATTATACACTTTTAAAGACAAAATATTAAACTGTTTATGTATTTCTCATATAATAATTCGCGATTTTGGCTTTCGATTAGTTTCCATTTGTTATCAGTAAACCTGCAGGAAAACATCCGACGGAACAGATTTAAAGAAGCTTACGGAGATTGTGAAGCAAATTCGTGAAGAATAAGTAAGAGAGAGATTGAGGCAGGAAAGGAGAGACAGGAAGGAGGGGGAGAAAAGGCTCCTAGTTAAATATCTCAGGCAAATCTGTAAAAATAGAAGAAATATGCCAGAGGGAAGTAGAAGGGGAGGCGTGAGATAGGGATGCAAGTTATTACACAACCCCTTCAATATAAACTGGAAAATCCGGCGGAGAATTGTTACTACAACAGGGGGGGATGTAGTAGGAAGAAGAAGGAAAAGGTATATAAACTTTGTTGATGATAATGACACTGCCAGCAGAAGAGGAAAATATTCTTAGTAATATCTTGTGGAGCTAAATGGCAACTGAGAGGAAAGATAAATGCAGAAGATTTGATGTGTTACGCTCACATGTCTTTCCCAACCCACTAGCATTTATTATTATAATATTTCTTTTACAAACTATTCTTACAAATACTTGTTCTTGTATCTACTTTATGTCAATCAAAATAAACATTTGAAGAAATGGTCTCATTACACATTTTGTCGTAGGTACAAGTGGCTGAAGCCATAACCAATTCTTAAAAAAGTGGGCACTATATGCTAACTTTGAAATTTCATACTCATTGCATGATCAGGAGAAACAAACGAATGGCGATTTACTCTTCAAAAAGTATAAAATGTTTGAAAATTCAATCTGTTAACAACGAATATCTCGGAAATGATTAATGGCACAAGTCTTGGGAACCAGTGATTGGCTTGCTAAACACTAGACCACGGAGCCAGTTATAATAAAGATACAATAATACACTCAAAATAAGAGGACTTCACAGGCTGTACGTCATACAAATGTCTTAAACATATGATATTTTAATCAAAGCAGTTATAGCGATTTCTGAGAAAAAACATTAACGACAAGTTTTCTATGTAAAGGTAGTTTGGAATGGGGAAATTCCTTTTTATATCATATTCTTAAAAGGTGCTGAACTTCAATACCAAGCTACGAAATTTCGTTTTTGAGTTCATACACACATGTTTACCTTTTTTCTAAAAAATACTTTTATTTTGGAGTTCAAAAATGTTTATTTGGAGTTCTAAATGTTTCGAAATGGGATATTTGGGTGTAGTGCAATTTATCCTTTACTCTAACAGTTAGGTGTTTGAATAAGTTAAAAACGTGCTAAGTTTACATGACTTTCTCTACCTTCTGTCGCTTAATAGTCGGTATATAAATTATTCTTACGAAAGTTTATTTTTCTAACTACTCCATTTTAATGGAGATAAACCTTTCAGGAAATAGCTGAATTGCACATTTTGCAATAGCTACAAAGGGAATAGGCTAGTCAAATGTTTAAGAACTGGGCGTTTTATGCTGGCTTAAAATTTCATAGTCTCTCTATGCAATCGCTGGAAGGAGTATGGAATAAGTCGACATTCCTGAACTGATGTCGACAGGATTTTAGAAGAATGACAAGGTATTGAACAATTGAACTATTAATAACGGACATCTCGGAAATGACTGATTTAATAAAAAAGTTGGAGGTGAATTGTGTGTTTCAAAGAGGTCTGCATTTTTTGCGTAGTACGTTTTCGTCTATCACTACGTATATCAGTTATACAAGATTATACAAAATTATTTCCGAATGAAGAGGACTTCATAGGCTATTCACAAACAAAATCCAGGATATACATTTTATTTGTTCATATACGAGTAAATACCTTTAAAATATGGTATTTTAATCAAAATAGTTAGAGGCATTTTTGAGAAAAATAAAAATTTCTTACAATGTTCCATGTAAAGGATAGTTTGGGGCGGGGAAAGTTTCTTGAAAATCTTCATGTCATATCTTTGGAAGATACTGAACTTATATACAAAGTTTGGTATTTATCCAACTTTTCTCCAAGTATATGACACTAATAAAGATACACCCTGTATAGTTTATTGCTTACAACACATGTTAACAGGACTTTAAAAAAAATGACCAGGTATTGAACAATCCGAACCATTAATAAGGATATCTCGGAAATGGCTAATGCCATGCCAAAAAAAGTTATTTGAAACAAAGTGTGTGTTTTAAAGAGATGTACATTTTTTTCGAAGTACATTTTCGTCTATCGCTTAACGTTTACCAGTTATACAAGATTATACAAAATTTCTCCCAAATGAAGAGGGCTTCGTAGGCTTTTCCCAGAAATTCAAGATATACATTTTATTTTTCATGCAAATATCTTTAATACATGGTATTTTAATCAAAACCGTTAGTCATTTTTTATAAAATCAAAAATTTCGAAAAATCTTTCCTGTAAAGGGTAGTTTGGAGCGGGGGATTTTCTTTAAAACGACGGATAAGCACTACACGTATGGCCGTTCAGACGGCAATGCGGCACGAGCACGTGAACTTTATGCAGAAAGGTACCCTGGCAGGCAATTGCCGTGTGCAAGAACATTCGCACGAATTCACCAACGCTTGAGAGAGAATGGTGCATTTGAGAGGAGTACTAGGGATGTTGGGAGACCAAGAGCGGCACGAGGCATTGAGCTTGAAGAACGAGTTCTTCGTGCTGTGGATGCAGACCCATCACAAAGCACAAGACATATGCCTGTAAGGGAAAGACTATCTGGAGAATTCTGCATGAAAATCTTCTGTACCCGTATCACCTTCAACGTGTGCAAGGATTAAATAAGGCGGCTCTGTCAACGCATGTTACAGCAGTGCACTGTGTTCTTTAATTTCCTAGCCTGTATCTTATTCACGGATGAGGCTGGTTTTATTCACGACGGCATCTTCGATTTTCATAACACTCATAACTGGGCATTTGAAAATCCTAATGAAGTACGACAGGACAACCATCAACAGAGGTTCTCTCTCAACGTTTGGGGTGGAATCATTCATGATCACCTTATTGGTCCCTACTTCTTCTCTCCGCGTCTGAATGGACAAACATTCTCCAGTTTCTCAGAAATGAGTTGCATCACTTAACTGATAATATGCCTCTGGACATCATCCAATGAATGTGGTTTTTACACGATGGTGCTCCAGCTCATTTCAGTATGATAGTTCGTAAGTTTTTGAAATATCAATTTCCGGAAAGATGGATTGGTCGACGGGGACACTTTGCATGGCCTGCTCGATCGCCTGATTTGAATCCAATGGATTTCTTCGTCTGGGGACATTTGAATTCCTTGGTTTATGCGACTCCTGTACCTGATGTTGACATTTTGAGAGGACGTATCCAAACTGGATTTGACCAAATAAAAAAACACACCAGGAATTTTCAACAGAGTACGCCAGAGCATGGAACGCAGACTCACTGTATGCATCGAAGCAAGAGGAAGCAAGTTCGAGCAATTTTTGTAACTTTCGATTTTGTGTTGAATTCTGAAATAAATGATTTTCAGACCCATGTTCATATGAACTTTTTTTTTTTTACCGTTTTGATGTCAGGAACACATCCCCCAAATATACAACACCAATAAAGATACACTGTGTAGAGCATAGAGAAGGTACCTAATGTGAATGTAACACATCACATTTTTCTCATAACAGGGCTGCAAAGGACATAAGTGAAAAATACTTCGTATACACAGTGGTTAGGGCTGATTTAATTTATAATCCCTTAAGGGGAGTAAAAGCTACGTCCCGCCAATCTTAAATTCGCCAAATTCATGACCCATTATCTCAGAAACTGTTTAAGATATCAGATTGAAATTTTTACAGGATGTAGATGAATGCCTTCTAAGTTCACTCAACGTTTAGGCAATAAGTTCATTAAGGAAGATAGGATTATTTTCTTAATTATATCGTCTTTTGATTATAATTTATCAGCAATTATGTTTTAAAAAATAACCAACCTTGTTATTAACACCAAAGTAGACCCTATTACAAAGTAATAAGAGGATTTTTTTGTAAAGTGGTGCAGATTCATAGGATAAAATGGCAGATGCGATACCTTTTTAAATATAGATTTAAAATATAAATATTGTGCATACAACAATAATATATACATATATAATTAAAACAGAAATTCCAATTAATAAAACTGCACACAATCCAAAAATATAATTGCCAATTTTTTCTATATAGTCTCTCCTTAACATTCATTTGTACGATGCCAAAATTGGGCAAAATCCGAGAACTACGGACATGCCTATGGGAAATGTCTTTCCTCTGAAAGTACAGAACACATCCTGATGTTCTTTTGAGTTCAAGGATACAGATAAATTTGTAAGGCAGCTTACAGCCAAATTCTGCAGAGGCGAAAGAAGCAAGCCTTGAAGAATGATTCGGCATTTTTCATACACTGGGTAGAAAATTATTTTTGTGCCATACTGTACGTCGCACCTGTTTATCTTAGGTCTTTCGAATGTAGAAAAAATCTACGACAGAAATTTTCGTTTTGTTTACCTAACCTAATTCTCAAAGCTTTATAAACCTAAACTATTTTAAAACGGAACAGAATAACATAGGCACAGATGTTTGTATTACTGTGAAATAGACGAACTGTCTGACTACATACTTAGCATAAATTCTAGTATTCAATAAGGATAATGTAGTTTCTAAGTGTGGAACAAAATATATTATAAATATGCTTAAGAAAGAGCCATTGTCCTACTCGTGTTGAAATTCCGAACTAACGTAAACGTGTCAAAAGTATCAGTTTCGTCCTATTTCTGTTGTGAAAGAGGTGTTCTAAAACAATATAGATATGCAAATGTGATTCAGATTTTTGTTTTCTTTGTTTACTGAATCGTCGCTTTTAGATTTTTGGAAATGCAATATGCACTAAGATTTTCGTATGTATTGAGAATTGCTAAACGAAAAAGAAAAAACACATAAATTACTGTGGGGAAAACTATGCCATAATCTCTAGATTTATAGAATTTAGGTATTTGTACTAATATTATAAAGAGAGAAAATTTGTGTATGTGTCTGTGCAGGGTAATCACAGAAACTGATTTTGATAATTTTTTCACCATTGAAAATCACTGTTATTTCCAAAGGAAATTGGCTATAAAACACCTCAGTTTCAGTTCTTAACTGCTAAACTATTAAAAGCTAATTACACGGTCTGTATTCTTGAACACAAACGCACGAGTCATAAAAGAACATACTTGAGAAAAGCCAAACTTGGCTTTGACTGAGATTGACTAAAGTAGAAAGCATAGAAAACGCACGTGAAAATAAAACAAAAGCGTACGATTATTTCATTTTAAGCGATATACGTAATTGGTCACCATTTATCAACTAAGATCACAGAAGACACGGAAAGAGAAAAAGGCAATTGGATCCTGTTTATAACGGTACGATATTTGTATGTGATGCTTATTTCTTTAGTTGGTATTTTATTTTAACACTGCAGAAGTGTGCAAGATTAGCATTAAAAATCACAGTACGTTTTACTTACAAAGATCATATAGTCAAGTTTCTGTGTGCCAAAGGTTTTAGTACAACTTATGTAAGACAATTTTTCTGTATTTTCTCTGTATGTTGTAACCAAGGTCATATTGGCTGAGTAGCATTAAATAATTATATAAAGAGAGAAAATTGTGTCCAGAATATACAATCGGTATTTATAATTGATAACGAAAAATATTATTTTTCTCCATAGCTGCAGACTGTGTACTATTTCCAATTTTTTAAATCTGTGACTTAGGGGTGGCAATCTTCAAATTCATGTTTCACCCCTATTTTGTTTTCTACTATTCTGTTTAAATAAAGGCTGTCGAGCCTTTATTTAAATAACTACGGGACCAAAGAGAAGGTACAAACGTTTAAAACTTCATCTACTGGGGCCTACATAAAAACTCAGCCAGTTCGATAGTTACTTATTTTCTAAAACACAACATTTCCAAAATTGGGAAGAGTGTCGGGGGAAGGTTAAGAAAATCAGAAATACAATACCCGCTGATATTTCTATAAATATCAGGGGATTTTTCACGTTATTAGAGTATCGCAGTAACTTCACGAAATCACAGTTTTATGCGTTAACGTGATGGATTTACTATGAATAATCTGATGTATTACATTAACTTTACCTTCTCTACCCTCTTATTATTTATTAATGGGTATAAAACTATTCTTACGAACGCTCATGTTTCTATCTGCTTCATTTTAATAGAGACAAACCTTTACATAAATAGCTACATTGCAAATTTCGTTGTAAATGCAAAGAGAATAGCGATAGTCAAATGTTTAAGAACTGGACACTGTATGCTGGCCTTAAAATTGTATAGCCTTTCCATCAATCGCGAGAAACAACTGAATGTGGACTTTAAAAAATATAAAGAATTGCACAATTCAAACCGTTAATAACGGATATCTCGGAAATGGCTGATTAAAAAAAAAGTAATTTGAAATAAATTGGGTGTTTTAAAGATATCTACATTTTTTTGTGTAGTGCGTTTTCGTCTATCACTTATACAAGATTATACAAAATTTCTTCCGAATGAAGAGGACTTCACAGGTTATTCCCAGAACATTCAAGATATTGTCATAAAAGTATCTTTAATATAGGTAGAATATTTTAATCAAAATCGTTTAATTTTTTAGGAAATAAAAAATTTCGAAAAATGTTCCATGTTGGGAGGGGGATTTTCTTGAAAATCCTCGTGTCGCATCTTTGGAAGATACTGAACTTAAATACCAAGTTTGGTATTTACCAGGCTTTTCGTTTTTGAGTTATACTGTTCATAGACAAACAAATACGCACACACGCACGTGCACGGATCTTTTCCAAAACAGGCTTTTTGGATTCAGGGAACCTCAAAACATGTATTTCCGGTGAAATCTTGGTATCAAAGTTTTGGACGGAAGGCAATATCTTCTCTATTCACTATGTAAGTAGTAGAGAAAGACGTATAATTTTTTTTCAAGATTACGGGGTTGTAATAAATTAAATTAAATAAATCGACATTCGAGGTTTAAATGCCACCGATGTATAAGCAAAACAGTTGTATTAACCATTTCGAAACGTGTGAACTTAGATGATGTTATAGTAGAATATTGGCGATATTGATAATTTTGTGTTTAAATTGTACTCTTTGTCATACAGTTTAAAACATCAGATAAACGGTTTAAATATCCTGATTTATTCAGTGATCACAATGATGCAGTATCATCTGAAGGAACAGAGAGAGGATGGTGGTCGTGTTTTGGAGAAGCGCACGAAGGAACTCCAGCTACTTTGGTTTGGAATGCTTTTAGCATTCATGTGAAGTCTCAATTGATTATTGTTGATGATTGCCTTCGGTACTTGTATAGGATAACCAACCCAGTGGTTATTCCCCTACTGACAATCAATCCTGCGAGAAAATATCCTGCCTCTCACGCACATATGTCGATACGAACTCTCGAAGACGTAATATGATTCTCATAAGCATGATTTGGAATGTGCAGAATACACTTAAAAAAATCTGATGTGTTACACTCACATGACTTTCTCTGCTCTTGTACAAACTATTTTTACAAACGCTTATTCTCCATATGCTTCATGTTAATCGAGATATCTAGATGTTAATCTTATTGCTAATTTTCTTGTAGATGCAAGGGGAATTGCTAGGCTTTAAGCGATAGTCAAATGTTTTAAGAGCTGGTTGCTATGTCGAGTATTCCATTCTCTTTGCATTACCAGGACAAAAAAATTAATAACGAATTCCCATTTGAGAAAAAGTATAGGTATTGGAAAATTTAAAGGAATAACAAGCAAGATCTCGAAAATGGTTCACTCAACAACAAAAATGTATACGACATATATTTACATTTTTTGTGTAGTAAAAGTTTGTCTATCTTTTATGGTTTACCAGTTATGCAAAAATCGTTCACAATGAAGTATACTTTTGGAGACATTCCCAGAAAATTCAAGATATACATTTTATTTGTCATGAAAGTATCTTAAACGTTTGATATTTTAATCAGAATCGTTAGAGCCATTTTTGATAAAATTAAAAATTTCGAAAAATGTTCCAGTTAACGGGTAATCTGGGGTGGGGGGATTTTCTTCGAAACCTTCCTGTCGCATCTCTGGAAGATACTGAACCTAAATACCAAGTTCCTTTCTGAGTTATGCTGAACACTGACAGACACACAGATACCCACACGGACATGTTTCCAAAAATACATTTTTTGGATTCAGGAGCCCTCAAAACATATATTTCTGGTGAAATCTCGGTATCGAATTTTTTGTGTGGAATGCAATACTTCCCCTACTTACTATATGTAGTAGAGAAAGTAAAATAGGACTAGATTAATTTTGCCGACTCTTCAAGAAAAGTAAACGAAAAGTACAGTTTTACCAGAGGATATCCAGAACCTCGTTGATTGTATGTGTCTTCGTATTAGTAAATATCTGGGTTTTAAATAAATTATGGAGGCGAACTTCGGGGGATGATTGTTAGTATGGTAATCAACAGAAATGCATAGGAACATTCCGAAATATACCATAAACTTACAATAAGAACATTCGGTGACATCACTATTGTACCAGATGTGCAACGGGACTGCAATGACTCATTCTTCAAGGGTACAAACACTCTCAAATATCGTAGTTTCGCCAATACATTACTAACTTAACTAGAAAAGTCAAAGTTGGTCGCTAGATCAAAACAGTGTTAGTCGCTAGCTTTGTAGCTAATTTAGAATGTCCCACTTTCTTTTTACTCGTGCTTAATAATTAAAATGCAATATTCAACTCTCCTAATCGATGTTTGAAAAGGTAGGGCCAACCTCAAGTTCTGCACTTGAAGCTTTGCCAATGCGGGAGTAACATTCACATAGCTGCACCGCTTCTAGTTTTACCCATCTATTTTAAAACCCCATTTAAAATCGCTTCAGATCTGCATTTGAATGTTATAAACAAAACACCGTGAGTATCAAATGGGATATCAAAAACCAGGTTTTTTAGGCACTAGTTTATTCATTTAGTCGTCCAGAACATACAGAATCGTTATATTCAACAACAACGTCGCTAGGTTGCCAGCATGATCCGGACTGTAAACGTGTATTCCAGAACCAGCTTGATAGTGATTAAGCTCCCCGGAAAGCAGAAGTAGAGTATAGTCTAACTCAAGTACTAAAACAAATTATGCCACATGCCACATGTCAGTGCGATCGACGTTCTAACTTGAGTCGCTAGATACACTACGTGAGCAAAAGTATCCGGACACCTGGCTGAAAATGACGTACAAGTTCGTGGCGCTCTCCATCGGTAATGCTGGAAGACAATATGGTGTTGGCCCACCCTTCACTCTCACAAACATACTTTCAATCAGGTGCTGGAAGGTTTCTTGGGGAATGGCAGCCCATTCTTCACGGAGTGCGGAACTGAAGAGAGGTGTCGATGTAGGTCGGTGAGACCTGGCACGAAGTCGGCGTTCCAAAACATCCCAAAGGTGTTGTATGGGATTCAAGTCAGGACTCTGTGCAGGCCAGTGCATTACAGGGATGTTATTGTCCTGTAACCACTCCGCCACAGCCTGTGCAGCATGAGCAGATGCTCGATCGTGTTGAAAGATACAATCGCCATCCCCGAATTGCTCTTCAACAGTGGGAAGCAAGAAGGTGCTTAAAATATCAATGTAGGTCTGCGCTGTGATCGTACCACGCAAAACAACAAGGGGTGCAAGCCCCCTCCAGGAAAAACATGATCATACCATAACACCACCACCTCCGAATTTCACTGTTGGCACTACACACGTTGGCAGATGACGTTCACCGGGCATTCGCCATACCCACACCCTGTCATCGGATCGCCACATTCGTCACTCCACACAACGTTTTGACACTGTTTCATCGTGTAATGTTGACGCTCCTTACACCAAGCGATGCGTCATTTGGCATTTTCCTGCGTGATGTGTGGATTATGAGCAGCCGCTCGACCATGGAATCCAAGGTTTCTCACCTCACGCCTAACTGTCATAGTACTTGGAGTGGATCCTGATGTAGTTTGGAATTCCTGTATGATGGTCTGGATAGATGTCTGCTTATTACTCTTTACGATCCTCTTCAAATGTCGGCGGTCTCTGTCAGTCAACAGACGAAGTCGGCCTGTACGCTTTTGTGCTGTGTCCCTTCACGTTTCCACTTCACTATCACATCAGAAACAGTGGTCCTAGGGATGTTTAGGAGTGTGGAAATCTCGCGTACAGACTTCTAACACAAGTGGCACCCAATACCTGACCAC
Source organism: Deroplatys truncata (assembly GCA_030765065.1). Lineage (NCBI taxonomy): Eukaryota > Metazoa > Arthropoda > Insecta > Mantodea > Mantidae > Deroplatys > Deroplatys truncata. The sequence continues at coordinate 208,046,816 of CM060978.1, read as the reverse complement.
GTTCGAAGTCCGTGAGTTCCACGGAACGTCCCATTCTGCTGTTTCACGATGCCTAATGTCTATTGAGGTCGCGGATAATGAGTACCAGGCAATAGGTGGCAGCACATGCACCTAAGATGAAAAATGTATGTTTGTGGGGTGTCCGGATACTTTTGATCACATAGTGTATATAAACACAGATATGATGGACAACCTGTTTATAAAAGACACACTATTTCCGTTTTCTATTGGTATTAATGCGTTATAATATACACTGCTCTCTAATATTCTTTACTTCAGTGTAAAGTTTGGTCATCGACTTCCTTCCCCACCATAATCGTTGATTACCTATCACTATAATCTGGACGCAACTTAGTGTTAAATTAAGCACTGAAGCGAGCTATTGACATAAATTATATCACAGGCGTATTTATTAAACGTTGCAAATTACTGTAAGTCATTGTACTGTAATAGCATAAAGAAGAATTTATAGTTACGTTATAATGTGATTTCGGCATACTTACCTAAAGCAAACAATTAAATGTCTTGTTTTTTTCTACACAGATCTCCTTCTTCTAAGAATAAAACCCCACACAAACAGACAACAAATTTCTAGTGAACTGCAAGGATAAGACCAAATAATTAATAATGACATAATACGCTAATAACCAATCTAATAATAATAATTAATAGGAAATTGAATATTTAAATGCTCATATAGTCAGCCTAATTAATATACAGGATGTTCGAAAATTCCCTTTACAAACTTTTAGGACTTGTAGAGGACACTGAGTAGATCATGTTTTGAATAGGAACCCAGGTCCGGAGATGTACCGTTTCCCTGCTACAAAGTTTCAGTTCGGTTTGCCTGTATGCAACCGGCTAGTCACGACGAGCAGCTGATGTCATTTGAACTCTACCCTACCTCTCTACCCTGGGTCGATCCCCATTCACGTGTCGTTTAGTCTCCGAACAATATGATGTTTACGTCAGACGGTCAGCTTATGTCAATCCACTTCTACACCATCTCTCTACCTTGGTTCAGGCCCCATTCACGTGTCGTTTAGTCTCCATATCGAGCCGGAGTTGCAACGGATCAGAATGCCAACCAGCCTGTGACGAAGACAAAAACAGATTGTTCAGTTAACCTAAAAAAGAAAGTGTTTGTGAAACATGATTGCTTTTTGTTTCTTTGATATTATTTCCTAATGAGTTATAGCGGAGGTGGCGCCGTGGCTGAGTGGTTAGAGCGCTCACTTTCCACCAAGGCGGCCCGGGTTCGATCCCGGGATTTGTGATGGTCAAAACGGCATCTGGGTGGGTTTTCTCCGTATTCTCCGGTTTTCCCCGCCATTCGTCATTCCACCGGTGCTCTATCTTCACCTTTCCTGTCATTCATCTCACGCATCTCATCTATCATCTCCTCTCTCATCCCGGGAGTCGGGCTGATCCTCTACTCTCTTATCCTCAGCTCCCCGACAGACATCTGACCGCAGGCATTGGCTTGTAAGCCCTGGGGGTGTAAGTTCTACGAAAGGAGGTAGTCAGAGATTTCTTTGCTTTGGTTTGTAGATCAAAATGGTAACCATCTTATGAGAAAAACAAAAACAAATTGTTTGTGAAAATTAATTAAGTTTCCTGTTAGTTTCTTTAGTAGTACTACCTAAGGAGTTGAATTGTAAGAAAAGTGCTGTTCTGAGTCACGCCTAACTAAAATAATTAAGCAAACGTTATCCAGTTAAACACTGGTTTTCAAATGGTTGTAGCACGGAAACGATAATTTTCGGGAAATGGGCTCCTATTAAAAGCATGATCTACTCAGTACCCTCTACAAGTCCTAAAAGTTTGTAAGGGGACTTTTCGAACATCTTGTGACTACAACTATCCTAATGTAAGTAGTAATATAATTATTATAATATAATGAATATTATAATCAATGCATCAGTTGCTGACTAAATATCGGCGTGCAGAGTTTGAACACCTGCGAATATAAATACAAACCGCCAACGTAACAGATACAATATAACTAACCTTCCCAATACATGTAACAGGGCTTATTAGCGGAGGAGTTGCCGGTAATGAATGAAGATTATCAACCCAAATATCACCAGATTCTAGTGGCTTATCGCATAATGGTGGAAAAAGTCAGAGTTGCACCTCTCGTATATTGAAGTCGGCACAACACAAGCAATGCAATGCAACCACCTCTTCCTGCCCATTTGTGGTTTACAGCAGCACACTGTCGTGCATGTATCGTATGTACAGCTCTGGGTAACAAGTGCTCTTTAGAATACGTAGAATAACTTGAAACAGTAGTCATTTATCGTACACGTGTAGTATTCTGACATGAAACAGAGATGCTAGTTACACGAAAACTAGCCTTCACTCTTTGTTTAATGGCACAGAAAGTTTTACATATTCACAACTACTTTTTTTAAAGCTATCGATTTCGTTTGACTCTATTTAATAATGATAATAATAATAATAATAATTAAAATGCACTCCTTGGAGTATTGTACTTCCATTGTCAAATTGAAAAATAGTATATGATATTTTATTTTATGAAATAAATAACTATGCTTAGGTGTTATATGCTGATTCATTTGAACGTCCAGTGCAATGTCACTGTTGCTCCAACTTTCCGCCCTTACCTTCTGTTCACATGCTGGTTCAAGGGCAGATCTGAGCAAGCCAGGACCTTGGCTGTGCAGTCATTCTCTGTGGCACAGTTATCGTCATAATGAACACAACTACATGGCAGTAAGAAGCGCCGCGAAGTTAAGAAAAAAATCTAATGTATTACATTCATACGACTTTCTGTGTCAAATGCAAGTTCACACACACATACATATGTGAACTTGGCCAGGCAAACCGCAGAAACATGCACTATTGGTCTGTTGACAATCTCCGTTGCCTTCGTCAGGTGGAACGTCAGCGTCTATGGAGTTTAAATGTGTGGTGTGGGATAGTGAACCATCAGCTCATAGCCCCTTTGTTCATAGAAGGAACAATGAACTCACACAAGTATCGCAGCCTCCTGACAGACCATATGCCACAGATGCTAGAAGACGTTCCTTTGCATATTAGGAACCTGTGGTATCAACATGATGGCTGTCTAGCCCATAGTGCACGAAGTACTACAGCTTGTCTTAACGGATTGTTTCCAAATCCTTGGATTGGACGAAGAGGAGCTGTACCTTGGCCGGCCCGTTCACCGGATCTGACCCCTTCGGACCTTTTTTCTGTGGGGGAAGGCTGAAAGACACTGTCTACATGGATGTACCAACTACACGAGACGATATGAAATGACGTATTACTACTGCCTGCTTTGAAATTTCCGCTGAAATGCCAAAACGTGTGCAGCAGTCTTTCTATAGCAGACTGGAAGCGTGTATTGAAGCTGCCGGTGGTCATTTTGAACACAACCTTTGAAAGGCTATGTTCTCTTTATTTGTAAGAATCCACAGAAGTATTGTAATTCCATTTTGTTTTTCTTTAGTTTGTGCTACCACAGGTTGTACACGTGTCGGTGCGTAAAAGTTTCAAAATAAGACTTCTCGTAAACTACTTGCACTAGAATCTTGCAACAAACGCCACTGACATTCTAATTTACCCTACCTTTATACTGTTGATGTAACTAGGCATTGTTCCATTTAAAAATTGTATGTTTGCTCAAGAAATACACTTTCTCAGTATTATTAAAATCTGTTTATAGACTAAATGTACGAGCCCCTGACTAGCAATCAATGCTGTGAAAATTGCACATCAATAGCACTTTCCATTTCCGAAATATTTGCGGTGCAAGTTTTAGGTGATTTACCCTGTATATACAAGATGATTCTTCTATCCACGCCTCGTTACTCACGATATATTTTTATTTAGGACTGGTTTTAAACTAAGCAACAAGGTTTCAACATTCGGAAACAGTATTCAAATGTTTGTTCATGGTAGCAAGTTCTTGCGATGTTAGCAGAAGGAAGGAGGAAGAAAACAAGAATCGAAACTTTCAAGTATGTCCGTCAGGGTATCATTGATCATTCAAATATCCTAGCTATTAAAAATGATAGCTACTTATGGGAAAACAAAGAATAAAAAACAATTTCCATAAAAAGGGTAGTTTTGGATTGGGTGATTTTCTTGAAAATTCTTGTGTCGCACATTTAGAAGATACTAAATTTAAATATCAAGTTTGATATTTATTCAACTTTTCGCTCTTGTGTTATCCTGTTCATACACACACGCGCGCGCGCATCCAGGCATACGCATATAGTGACTGACGGACCTTTCTGTAAAAATGCTTCTTTTGGGGGATGCAGTGAACCTTAAAACATGCATTTCCGATGAATCTCATATGGAATATTTGGGTAGAATTCAATACTTCCTCTTTGTGCTATAAATGTATATTTTGTATAGAAAATAATACAAATATTGCAAATATACGTGAATTATATCTGTAGCTGTTTTTCAAGTTCTTATCTGCAACATTTTTAACTCAAATCGTTCAGCAATTCCACTAAGAACTGTAAAAGTTTAGGACACTTCACATAAACGGGCTTAATTTTGCACCGATTTCAACAACATTTCTTCAATTTTCTTGACTCCTTGTTTGCAGCGGTTCGTAAGTTGTTTTATGGTACAGGAGGACGGACGACAAAACGACACTAGAAAGTGCACTGCCTGATTAAAACGGGTTTGCAAGAAATAACAAGAAAGAACAAATGTTGGTAACTACATAAGCCGTAACAAATGTCTAAATCATAATCCACGAGGGTAAAATAACCATCTTTCTCGCGTGAAATTAGCTTCACTTCATATTTCTTAGCTTGTCTTCTTATTGCTATTTTATGTGTGTATATTAAATAAAAGGAAGGCTACAAGGAAGTTACGTTAAGTGCTTTAAGATGTATCGCTCAAGAACTTCAAATTCAAGTTTGTTTTCGCCTCTTAATATGAAAACTGTTCATTTTCATCTCTTGTTTTTATAGTTTGGTTGCTGTTAGGCAATAATTTTAATTTCCGGTGCAGCTTTCTTTTACTGGCTAACTTAATTCATCTGCAGTTTTCAATTTGTGTGATGGTAATGATAAGCCAAACAGGTTTAAAAAAGTTTTACTGAAATTAGGTTTCAAAATAGTATGCTTATTTAGATTATTCTTATACATGCTAGTTAATGAACGGAAACATAGTTCTTCTTAGAAAGCTTTGAGAAAAAGGGTATATGCTCAACTAAGGAATGGTTAAATAGATTTGTTTCTAAACATGATGTCATCTTCAATATATGTCATTAATTTCTTCCTCATTTCCGTAGTACGGTACGCGTTTTTATTACCATTTAACGTTAACCGACCGAGGATACATAATTTAGTCTTTAGATTGAACATAAGACTCAGTTATAATCAATCCAGTTGGTGATTTGTTTCTTTTTATATGTATGCTTTTCTTTTACTCTTCGAATACCTTGGTTGCGAGGCTACCTAACCGTCTGGTTGCACCTAAATTGTTGTAGAAAAGAAATCATTCATCCAGAAAATGACCGACAACTTTATTCAGGGAACTTTCCTAAGCTATACCTGTGTATACATCTATAATGGAACTTGAATGATTACACTGTGTTTTATAACATAGGAAGATAGTATTTTTTTCAACATATTTATAAACAACCAAATTCAGATTGTGTTTTGGGAGAGATACTTATTTGAGTTGGACTGCGAAACCAGAAAATAAAGTGTAAATTACAGAGGATTGTTCACAATCTATGATAACAAACTTAAGACATCTTCACCTTATGAAAAAACACGTCTCCACCAGCATCTGGCAGCCTATAGCCTGAGCTATCAATCTGCAGCACAGCTTCCACTGAAGCAAACTGCTACGAAATAGGGATGTCCAGTTTATTCCGTTCCTCCTGGTAGCTTTCAAAAGACCATCCAAAGTTCGCGGCCGTCTGCTTCCAAGGACTCTTTTCAGTAACCCAAATGCACAAAACTCTATCAGTGGTACATCAGATGTCTTAACACGGATGTCGCTGAAAGGTGTGGAATGTATTCCCATTTCTCTCCCTAAGTTCTCCAAAAATTTATAGGTTGAAGGAACATATTGGCTTGATGCCTTATCCTGATGCAACCAGATTTTATTTACATACGCACCATAGAGAACAGGGATTTCTATATGGAAAATTGGTATCAGACGTTAGTCCGATAATATGCCGAATTGATTTTTTATGTACAAGACCAATGGTTAATTTGCCGCTGTAACTATACCTTACTATTACCATAAAACCATTGGGGAAATGTTCCTTAGTTTCCTTATACCAACATTCAAATTCTTTTTTCTCCATTGGTCGGTAAGATACGAGGGCAGTCTCAGAGGTACCCAACCTGACGTATATATAGCGGTTGTTGTTTCAATAAATGACTATGGTAGAAAGTACCACCCTTATAAAGCTTAAGTTTGAAGATGCTACGTTGTTTAGTAATTGTTTGGCAGCCATTAATACGAACTCTCTCAGCGAATTTGTAAACATGGATAAAACTGGCCATCGTTATGTGATACAATACTTTCATTTGAAAGGTCTTAGTCCAACTAATATTAAAGCTGTGCTACATTCTACTCTGCGGGAGTCTGCTCCTTCGTTTACAACAGTAAAATATTGGGTGGCAGAGTTTAAGCGAAGCCGTAATAGCTGCCAAGACGAACATCACAGTGGTCGACCAAATGAGGTGACCACGCCAGAAATTGTGAAGAAAATCCACAAAATGATATTGGATGACCGTCGACTGAAAGTGTGCGAGCTAGCAGACGTCGTAGGCATTTTAAAAAGTACTGTACATCGCATACTAACTGAAAATTTAGACATGAGAAAGCTGTGCGCAAGATGGGCGCCGCGTTTACAATGGAACAAAAGCAGCATCGTGAGGATGTTTCAGTCGAGTGTTTGCTGATGTTTCGCTGCAATACAGCCGGGTTTTTGCGTCGATTCATAACCATGGATGAAACATGGGTCCATTACTTCACACCTGAGACGAAAGAACACTCAAAACAATGAATTGAAAGGAGAGAATCGGCTCCAAAGAAGGCGAAGAAGGCGGGCAAGGTCGTGGTGTCAGTTTTTTTGGATGCGCGTGGGATAATTTTCATTGAATATCTTCAAAAAGGTAAAGAAATCAATGACGAATATTATGCAAACTTATTGCAGCGTTTGAATGATGAGATCAAGCAAAAAAATCCGCATTTAGCGAAAAAGAAGGTTCTGTTTCATCAAGACAATGCGCCAGTTCACGCATCCATTATCACCATGGACAAAATCAATGATGATTATTTTCTGTTTCCAAAGTTGAAGAAATGGCTTGGTGGTAAAAGATTTGTCAAAAATGAAGAGGTGGATTTTGCAGTTGATCGGTATTTTGCAGAACTCGACAGTTCTCACTATAAGCAGGGTATGGAAGCTATTGAACATTGTTGGGCAAAGTATATCGAGCTGAAAGGAGACTATGTAGAGAAGATGTTTTTTCCGAAATTTTTGTGTTTTCTTTGTTACGTCAGGTACTTCTGGGATAGCCCTCGTATAACCCAGAGTTTGTTGCAGTCACTTAGATAAACATATGCCTCATCTAAAAAGAAAACAAATATCCACCTTTTACCAGCTAGGTATCGTTCATACAGCTTTCTGTTGTTAGTAGTACGTTCTGCAATGTGTTTAGGCAACAGCTTATATCCCAGCTCTTATGGTACTTTTCTAGATTAAAATCCTGGTTGATTATGGTATTTATAGTAGTAACAGAGATCCTTAATTGCAGTGCAATGGCTCTCTGAGTTGCAGGATTTGGTTCAGAGGCATGGGCCTTCACCTTCCAAATTATCTCCGGGGTGCGACTGGTGACCGGTAGTGGATTTGCCTGTTTCTTGCCCTTTGGAATGAGTCCTGAAGTGGCCTTACCTTTTTTGTTGAGTGCACATTAGGTTACTCTCTTGGATATGGTAAAACCATACCTCTTGCACTGCTAAATCATCTTAGAATACAAGTATTATGCATCGGAAAGGGTAATGATGTACCCTTATCAGAATGATTCGATTTTTGGCGCCATTTGATGCAGCAAGAACAAGAACACAGAGCTAAGCAAACACAGTGATACACTCATACTGCTGAACTTTCATTCGGTTCTACATGTTTCAGCACGGAGCTATTGTGCTCGTTTGATATTGTTACCATAGATCCTGAACAACCCTCCGTAATCAATCCCCTAAGATGTTAGTTACTTATTAACTGTAATAATTATTTGCTTGTTAATCATGTGAAACGCGGCACAGCACGCCGAACACAGTATTGCTAGTAATTTCAAGATAAGCAGACATATCTACTTTAATGTTATAATTGCAATATATACGACTAACTGGCTTACCCGACGTGGCACGGTTAACTTTTTAAACTCCAATGACGAATTGATTAATTTCATTCATCTCCCCCGTTCTTCATGAAATTGTTATACAATACCGAGCCAGGTGGCTCAGGCGTTAACGTCTGTGGACCGCATTCGGGAGGTCGTGGATTCGATTCTTAACCAATGGGTTTCCCCGGGTCGCCATGCGAATGCTGGGAAGGATCATTACATTCCCCGAATTTCCTGTCCCTCCATTTCATCTCCGTTCTCATTTCACTTCATCTGCTTGGTTTTTTCAGGGCTGCAAGTGTCGGCGGGAGATCTCGGCGGGTACCAGTCAGCACCCGGGGAGTTCAAATCTGTAAATGATAGGGACCCTGCCCTCGCCTGTGTGCCTCCTAATCCGGCCGCCCTCTGTCTCCTCTCACCTCAACCCTCTCTCCCGGAGACTCCAGTCAGGGGCCTAGGCACAAAAGATCTACGTAGGTTGAGGTGCTAAGTCCCTCTCCGCTTCTAGTTCTATCCTATTATACAATGATCTAGAGCAGTGGTAGCGAAAGCGCGACTCGCGAGGCACTGTGACTCGCAGGCGCAACTCTTTTTCTAGCCGTCTATTCATTTGTTTTCCATGTGCTGCTGAGTGGTGTAGTGCGTGTTGCATATTTGATGACTCGAGAGAGAAAGGCATTTTCGCCACCCTTGATCTAGAGGATGTTTATGGCGAATCCTCCCCTTTACCCCTTATAATTAATATTTCGTACAGCCCCGGCTAATAATGGATGAAACATCTCTGATATTCACGCAAAACGATGTGAAACAAGATCTCCTAAGTTCTGGAATTGCTACATAGTCTAAAGTACCCTTTGGCGCTTGAAACATCATCGGTCGGAATTGTCGAATAATGTTTTAGACATTTTAAACCTTTGTACATTCTCGTTGGTCCCATAGTTATTTAATAACATAAAAATTACAGTTTTCATATAATCAGTGGCGGCTCGTGACTTGCAAGTTCGGAAGGGCGGCAGGTGATGTTTTCGCATTAAGCATGCTTTACACGACAGACTTTATATACAGTTTAGCAGAAAATATATGTAAACGAAAATAATTAAATAAACAAAAATACTATTGCATTACATTTCGCGTTTTCTCATTGACTACGTTTTTCAGCGCATACAAAGGCCTATGTATTAGTGAAATTCAGAAATAAAAGTGCTATAAACCGCAACTATCAAAGCGAGCATAAATCAAACTATATTATAATTATTGTATTATTCTTTTCAGTAGCAGGAAGCCTTAGACCTTTAATGAAAACCGTTAAAATTTCAGCGGAGAACACAGGGTTTTATAACAAATAGATGTACATTGTTTTTACAAAATAAGTGATTTACATATCCTAATCACACATATCTACTTACACATCGATAAGTTTATGTTTCGTGAACATGTTTCTTCTAAATTTTAATTTATAACCTCTATAATAATATTTATTCAGGCTCCAGAGTAAGAACCGAATTTCTTAAGTAGAAAGGGTAGAGTTTATTTGTGCTCTTGCCCAACCTTATCTCGTATCTAAACGTGCAAGTGATGATCCCAAGCCATTAACAACACGAATTAGAACACGTTCAAGAGTATAAAATAAACTGCAGGAAATTATTATATATCTGTATGCCTCTCAAAAAAGTAAAAAAAGTAAATAAAATAATAGTTGATTGTAGCTAAACCCACCTCATTAATATTCTGTAGATGAAGTGCATTCTCCTCTCCTTTTGTTCAACAAAATGGTTGAAAGCAGGTGTGGCGTGAAGGGCCTTCTCAATAGAACACTTGGCTTAAGCATTAAGCCTGTCTTCATTCACTGCGACTCCTAGGTACGTTTTTATCCCCCTGAGAGTTGAAAAAGACAGTTCACTCTCTGATGTGGTCACGGGAATCGTGCAAATAATGCATTGTTATTTACACTATTCATTACGATTCCCTAGTTAATTTTACTTCAAATACACACAGTTATTTTGCAATCTCCACTAAGAGCTCACCACTTACACTGAATTCTCTGGTTAAATTAGATTTTTTACACAACACGTGCTTCCAAACTGCACCGGTACGTAACTAACATGTACGTGTGTGAATCACAGCACTGCATGAGGGCTGGCGCGTGCAATGTGATTATGTGACTCGCAAACAAAAGCTACCAAATGTTGTAATATAAGGGAGATTACTTATTTTCTACTCTGAATCGTATTAACTCTTCAGTGCTTTACCTTAAAACGCACCAAAACTTAAGAATAGAATTTAATTTAAAATAAATTCGTACAACAGGGTTAAATTTTAGACGGGATAGAGTACCTTTTACTTTCTCTACTACGTATAGTAAGTAGGGGGAAGTATTGCATTCCACCCAAAAATTCAACACCGAGATTTCACCGGAAATACGTTTTGAGGCCTTCTGAATCCAAAACAAGTATTTTTGGAAACATGTCCGTGTGTGTGTCTGTGTGTCTGTCTGTGAACAGCATAACTCAGAAACGAATAGTCGAATATACACCAAACTTGGTATTTAGGTTCAGTATCTTCCAGAGATGCGACACGAAGTTTTTCAAGAAAATCCCCCACGCCAGATTACCCTTTACATGGATCACTTTTCAAAAATTTTAATTTTCTCAAAAATGGCTCTAACGATTTTGATTAAAATATATGTTTAAGATATTTTTATGACAAATAAAATGTATATCTTGAATTTCCTGGAAATGTCTCCAAAAGTATTCTTCATTGTGAACAACTTTTGCATAACTGGCAAACCATAAGGGATAGACAAAATTTTACTACATAAAAATGTAGATCGAATTAAAACACACAATTTATGTCATATACATTTTTTTGTTGAGTGAACCATTTTCGAGATATTGCTTGTTATTCCCTTAAATTAACCAATACTTATACTTTTTCTCAAATTCAATTTTTTTTGTCCTGGTAATGCAAAGAGAATGGAATACTCCACATAGCAACCAGCTCTTAAAATATTTGACTATCCTTAAAGCCTACCAACTCCCCTTGCATCTACAAGAAAATTAGCAATAAGATTAACATCTCGATATCTCGATTAACATGAAGCATATGGAGAATAAGCGTTTGTAAAAATAGTTTGTACAAGAGTAGAATAAGTCATGTGAGTGTATCACGAGATTTTTTTCTATGTGGCGACAGGGAAATTGAATGAATCCACACGGAAAAGACCGCGTGGAGAAAGAACCAATAGTGAAGCTACTCGGACTTCCCCAAATTGTTATTACCTCTCTGTATCCCTCGGCCTGAGTTGAAGCGTTCCACTCCGCACGTCTCGCCGTTATCAGTACCTACGAGTATAAGAAAGAGCATTCTCGGACGAACTTGGTGTAGTCCGAAATATACTGTGCACCAAAAACATTCCCGCTGATCACTGTATAGGAGCCGAAAAATCGTTTCAAAAAAAAATGTGTAAACCAAATAGGGGAATACGGAAATGTATACTGCAATGACACCTGACATTATTCTTCCTTTCCTATTTTTATTTAAGGAACGTTTATTTATAGAAAGCGCGCCTAGAGTCCTCTATCGTCAGCCGCCACTGCATGTAATACGGAACTCTAGAAATTATAGCGAAATAGAGTGAAGCTGGTGAACATGAAGATTCTCCCAGTCCAGCAAGTTAACCTCTTTGAAAAATACGCATAGTTTGCTACCATAGAGATGAATAATATTCTGAGTTGTTAATTATAAAATGTTGGTTAGCTGATTTGTAACGTTAATCGGACACAATTGTCTCTCTTTATACAATTATTATTTAACATGTCCTGCTAACGATTTTGATTATAACATACAAAGGACATGAAGCAAAACATTCTCACTTGAGGCTATTAGAATATTTTGCCATTAGTATCCCATGCATATCGTACCGTTATAAGGAGATACGATTCTATTTTGTTTTGCTGTGCCTTACTTGTTAATGACATCTACATTTGCTATAATGTTGCTTGGAATGAAATGTTGGCCGCATTTGTCTTATTTTACATGCATATTCCGTGGGGTGGCAAAAGCAATTTTCTACTCCACAGGATTATCAATATAAAGTCAAGCCTTCGCAAGTATGTTCCCCAATGTATTCATATTCATGTAGAAGGACTTTCTAACTCCTTTTTTAATTTTAAGTAATTTGTGAAATGAAATTATAACGTACTTTGTAACCCCATGTCCGTCAGAAACACTTGGGTATGCCAATGGCGAAATATTTATCAAAATTGGTTGAACAGTTTCTGAGATTACCCCACATACACACACACACACACACACACAAACACACTTACATGTGTTCTCTCGTTATAATATTAATATAGATTGTCGTTCGTCTATCAATGTTGTTTCTCCAGCAGTGTGAGAATAGTTTAATCATACACAGAATACACACATCAGTCTAAACAATCAATGATACATTTATTTACAAATTGAATAAGAAGTGTAAATGCTTCATTATCTGTTATGTATAAGTTAAGCTAATAAGGTAATCTGTTTCAGTTCTTTAACCAACTTCTGTTCTTGGTTGCCAATATGAAGTTGCGAGAGAGATTGTTGATTTAGCGTTAAGAACTTGCAAAATTATGATCCTGCGGTAATATGCTTACAAAAGACAAATTTCAGCGATAATTATATTGCTCCTATGTGACGGTATATAGCGTATCATAAAAACAGAGTAAATGCTCAACATGCTGTGGAGGAGTTGCAATCTATATAAAGGATGCTGTAGCACATAGACCTATTGCACTCATTACGAGTACCCAAAAAGAAGCGGTTGCAATATCCGTGTTTCTCAAATCAACAACTTGTTCGTGCAACACTTGTCTATCAAACAGCTGCTCCCTTACGAATGCTGATGGATTTGATATCTCAACTATCTAAACCCTTTGTTATTTTGGGTAATTTTAGCATGGTGCTTTTAGGATTTAGTGCGGGGAAGTAAATACTCTGATGACAAGGGAAGAATAATATAATGTATTATCCAAAATCAGGATCTAGTTATTCTAAACTCATTAAATCCCCTTATTTCATCACTGTTCACAATAGCTCAGCAACGCAGATCTTATAATACCTTCCCCAAGTATTGCACCAATATTTAATTGGTCGGTATCCTCTTAACCTCAGGGAAGTTATCATTTTCCAATTACACTTGAAATTGCCTACTGTGTTACTCTATCAACACGACAACCAACTTGGAACATCCATACAGCTGATTGGAAACTATTCCGTGCCAACCATCACAACTACCAATTCCAAGACAGTTCAGTAATCATAGATGACCTTATTGGATTATTTTCTTAGACAATAACATATTCTGCAAAAGTTAGCGTACCAAATCACGTTACTTACAAGGATCGTAAAGTGCCCTGGAGCAACGCAACTTGTAAAAAATCTATTACAGCCAAGAATAAAGCACACTAAAATATAAAAGGTATCCCACGAAAGAAATAGAATGAAATTTCTACGTTTAAGATGAATTGCTTGACGCGAAGTCAAACACAACAAGAGAACTGCTGGTTGAAGTTTTTGTCATCCATCAACAGTGCGTCGTCCTCCGTAGTGTAGTGGTTACCATGCTAGCCACTAGTTCCCAAGGTCGCGGGTTCAAATCCGGCGGAGGGCGATGGATTTTTTCGGGGTAAAAATCCTTAGCATGGCTTCCTTTGGAAGGGAAGTAAGCCGGTGGTCCCGTGTCGTAGATTTACGGCACGTAAAAGAACCTCAAGCCTGATAAAGAGGCCTCTGAGCAAAATTTCCGGTTTTTCAAGCCCAATATAGAATGGGATGCTAAGGACCGCAGCAGTTAAAGAGCGTCGATAAACAAAACTCAATTTCAATTTATCAACAGTGCAACAAACAAAAATGAAATGTGGCGGAAACTTCAGGTTATAGCTGGCTCTTGTCGCTTCCATTTAATTCACCCATGGACCCTTAATACAACTAGGCTAATCACTGACCCTCAACTTATTACGGACACCCTAGTAGCTACATTTTCAGAAATTTCTAGTGACGGTGCAGGTGATCCTGGAAAATGATCTATATGATAATGAAATAACTAACATTTTCGCTGACTCCAATACGCCATACAACAGTACCTTTCCTTTGAAGAACTTAAAGAAGTCCTACAACATTGCACTAATAGAAATCCGGGACCAGACAAAATCCCTTACGAGCTTCTCATAAAAATGTCAACCCCAGCTTTATAACACATGCTGGACTTGTTTAATCATATCTGGATATCAAAAGAGTTTAATCACCAGTGGCGTATTTCTACAATAATTCCTATTCCCAAACCCACACAAGTAGCATTCATTTTCAGAAAACTACCGACCCATATCATTAACATGTACAACGTGGAAATTAATGGAAACATTTATTGTCAAACGACTTCAGAGAGCAGAAATTTGTTTTGTTCAGTTCAACATGATTTTCGACTGTTTCATTGCACAACAGATACTTAATTATGCTGGAGACCGAAATACTAGAGGCTTTTAATAATCGCCAGTGAATGGTTGCTGCAAATCTAGACACAGAAAAGGCGCATGACAAGGTCTACCGTAATCATATTCTCCGAACTCTACTAGATAATGATGTAACTGGAAACATGATTGCACTTATCTACAACTCCCTCCAAAATAGACATACGTTTGGGTATAATACTATTACTTTCTCTACTACGTATAGTAAATAGGGGAAGTATTGTATTCCACCCAAAAATTTGATACCGAGATTTCACCGGAAATACATGTTTTGAGACCCCCTGAATCCAAAAATAAAGCATTTTTGGAAACGTCCGGTGTGTGTCTGTCTGTGAACAGCATAACTCAGAAACGAACAGTCGGATAAACACCAAACTTGGTATTTAGGGTCAATATCTTCCAAGGATGCGATACGAAGGTTTTCAAGAAAATACCCCCACCCCAGAATACCCTTTACATGGAAGATTTTTCGAAAATTTTAATTTTCTCAAAAATGGTTCTAACGATTTTGATTAAAATATATGTTTAAGATATTTTTATGACAAATAAAATGTATATCTTGAATTTCCTGGAAATGTCTCCAAAAGTATGCTTCATTGTGAACGACTTTTGCATAACTGGTAAACCATAAGAGATAGACAAAATTTTACTACACAAAAAATGTAGATCGCGTTAAAATACACAATTTATGTCATATACATTTTTTTTGTTGAGTGAACCATTTTGAGATATTGCTTGTTATTCCCTTAAATTTTTCAATATTTTCTCAAATGGGAATTCGTTATTCATTTTTTTGTCTTGGATATGCAAAGAGTATTAATCTGTGGGAAAGGGAATGGTGCTGCACCTAGCAACCAGCTATTAAGAGATATGTATGTGCTTAAAGGCTACTGTATTTCCAAATTGCCCTTGTAAATATATATTCCCCTTACATCTACAAGTAAATTAGCAATAAGATAGAGTCTGCAAATGTTTATCTCGATTAACATGAAGTAGATGGAGAATAAGCGTTTGTATAAATAGTTTTACAAGAGTAGAGAAAGTCATGTGAGTGTAACACATCAGATTTTTTTTAATAGCCATCAACAATATTACATCGTGACTTAAGCGGATGGTCTTATCGTTTTGCAGAGGAAGTGACATACGAACTGCTCAAGAATTTCTTGAAACTGCACTGAATGTCTGAAATTATCTCCTCTTAAAAGTCAATGGATTGTATTTCCAGACTGAGAACCCATTTTCCTGATCCTAAACTTCTTATTGGAAATCATATATTGCTGTGAACCATCGGACTGTATTTTAATAAACGATTAACTTGGCCCGCACATCTCAAGTTCCTTAAAACAGAATGCACCCGGCGATTTAATGTTCTTAAAATTCTAGCTGTTGGGTAGCTGATTTCAACGTCATAATTCAAGTGTACCCAAACCACTATTCGCTCCAAGACAGACTACAGCTCGAATGCGTGCAGCTCAGCCAGTTCCTCTGCTCTGAGAATTGTTGTTACCATACAGTTTTCAGCTCTAAGAATAACTCTAGGTGCCTTTCACATAAGCCTATCTACAGTCTGCAGGCCGAAGCTACTGATTATCCGTCTATACTATAGACGGATTACTTCTAAGTCAGACTTACACTGCAAAAATTGCTTCAATGTTCAGTTCAAGATCTATTTCTACCTGTGAGGCACATTCTGGCACTCAACATATTTACACTGATGGGTCCAGTTAGATGGCACCAATGGATGTTCATTGGTTTTTCCCAGACACACGATGCTCTCTAAAGTACCTGATTACCAGAGACCGGACGTTTAGGCATTATAAATCATTAAAATAGGCAGGCAAAAGGACACTGTAAATAGCTAAAATAGGCAGGAAAAAAGGCAAAAAACCCATTTATACAATAGATTACACTATTCAGTAACTCGATCGTCATATTTTAAAGAACTTCAAAGTTTTAAACAAAATGCTAGCGATATAATTGACATAAAAATGTAATGTTTTTTTAAAAAGGCCTGTGCATTGCAATGCCTTATTCGCTGCACATGACAACCAAATGCTTTTTTAAGTTCTCTGGGGTCATGTTGAGTCTCCTGTCAGATAACACATTTTTCATATGAGAAAATTACCTCTCAACATCGACCGAGGTTGTTGGAGCAAATCTAAAACATAGCATCATTGTAGGATCCACTTCAACTGCAACAGCATTGTCACCTTGTAGAATTTTTGAAATGTTTCTAAGTTTATCCAGATCACAATTTTTCGATAACACTTTTTTACACTTTTCGCTAACTAATGAACCCCATTTCCCTGGTACACTGTCCAGTCTTTGCACTGCATCATCTACAATTTTCACTGTCTTCGTTAAACGTTGTCCTCTTTCTTGAAGCTGGCAGATCACTTGTGGCAGGAACACAAACTCAGCCTAAGTCATTTTTCACTTCCGAAGTGTTGAGAAGTTTCTTGGCTGCTCAACTGAAGATGCTTCATCCTCCAGAGCGTTCATCACCTCAGTTATACTCTGGAAATTTGAAGCGTAGTATAGTGCTGCCGAGATCCATGTTCCCCATCTCGTTATGATAGGTTGGGGGGGGCAGAAGTACATCTGGTGCAATGGATTTAATGTCAGGATTCTTGATGGGGCTTTTACAAAGATCTTCTTAATACTGGAAATCAACTTGTCAACATCCGTAAACAAGCATCGTATCTCTTCTGATACCCTGTGAAGGCCATGTGCTACGCAGGTCACATGAAGCATGTTTGGAAATTGCATTTTTAACGGTATTCCAGCCTTTTTCATATATGGTGCAGCGTCACTGATGAAAACTAAGACGTTGTCGTATTGAATCTCTTCAGGCCACAGCAACTTGAATGAACTGGTGAATAGCTGCCCGATAGTTGAATTGTTAACTTTCTCAAGACACTCTGTTGTAAGCAGTAATGGTTTCATTGATTCATCTTCTGTAGGATCTAATGGTCCAATAACAACATTGGCAATGAAACGACCCATGGTATCAGTTGACTCGTGGATACAAATCCAGATCTTCTTATTTTTCATTTTATCTTTAATTATTTTCATTGTGTCATCGTAACATTCGGTTAAGCAACATTTTCGCAAACTTGACTCGCTAGGTACAGTTTGGTTAGTATACTCCTCCAAAAAATGTGATAATGTATGATTCTGTAATTTCCACAAAGAGATTCCGGCGCTGAGGAAAGCTTTACATAAGTCGGATGCAAACTGGGATTTTCAACTGGATGTTGCAATTACTGTTGCAAGCAAAGAAATCTTCCCAGTAGCCTTGGAAAGTGCATTTTTGTGTTTGATGGTGACATTATGCTGTGACATAAAATACTTCTTTTCGTAGTTCACTGACTGGTCGCATATTTTGCATATGAGTACTTTACCGTCGGTACAAAATACGTCGGATCCAAAAGTATTAACGTAACTTTATAAATTACTGCGTAAGGAAACACTGAATTTCGGCATCTTGCTGTTAGCTACAACAACGTCGCAATGCAAACTGAAAGAAAAACAAAGTGAGACCCGCACTCATTATTGCCTTTTAAAACAAACACAAGCGGTATTTCAAACGCTTTCTGTTTCTCATTTATTTGCGCGGCAGCACTCATTGTGCAAAGAAAATGAACTGAATGAAGGACGCCTATGTTGTCTGCAACTTAAAGACAATAATATACATTCGGCGAATTAAAGTTTCATTGCCACGGACTAACGGTTGTTGAAATAAAATGTACCTGAAGGAAATGTTTAATAATTAACAAATAATAGATAAATAATGAAATAAAGGCAACAAAAATCATTTTTTTTGTAAAATAGGACTTTATATTTAGAAACGCAGAAAAAAGCCAACATAAAACTGTGGCATTTCAATCATTCGCACAGATTCACTTTCAAATTGAAGATAGATTTGATGCATTTAAAAAGGCATTCTGCCTAAATTCCGAACTCTGCTGATCACCTATCAACCTTCTCTTGCGAAGATTTCCCTATTAAGTATGCACTTCAATACATTATAAATCAAAACCAAATGACACCACATATCATATTCATTAACACCATCAGTTCATTGCATGCGCTTCAACACTTACAAATGTCTAATTTGTTCAAAACTTACGCACACCCTGTCAAAGAGCTGCCGTCACTAGAAAAGTAATCACACTCAGTTGGGTCCCATTCATACAAGATCTACTGGCAACAATGATGCAGGCAAAGAAGAGATACGACACCCTCTGGTAAGTGGGATCAAAACTTCAGATCAGGTTTTCCTTACCCATATAAAACGAGTCATAACGCATAATTGGCAAAGCAAGTGATTATTCCACATAGTAAGCTTCATACAGTGTATATTAACTACAATCTCAAATTCCCTATTTCACATTTCAAGCGCCAAGACCAAGTTGTTATCACCAGTCTACGCATACCACATATAACCCTGACTCAATTCCACCTTCTTTCTCATGAATCACCACTTGTATGTCAACAATGTCAAACCGTGCTCACTGTTCATCACATCAGACTCACAATTTCAAACACAAAGGCAACAGTGTCCATTTCAAATAGTATGGAAATACTTAACAATGTAACTTCATGTAAAAAATTTATCAGTTTTTTAAAATCTGTCATCATGTAAAAATCTATCTAGAAAACTAATGTATATAGTCGTGATATGGCTACAGTTCAAGCGATTTAAACAAAAAAACCAAAGTAAAAACAAAAAAGATATACAGCATTAGCATTACGGAACAACAGAATCCGTCAAGACGCGTTAACATTAGGTCCGTGAAAAGTAAACACATCGATGCAGAATTGCTCAAATATTTAAATACGAGTTAAAATATATGCATGAGCATCTAAAGCTCCGAGAAGTCAAAGCAAGTTTACAATCATAATATTTGTATATTTTCATAACATATATATGGGGAAGCCAAAAGAAACGAAAGAAAAAAGGTAATAAGCTTCAGGCTGTATGGAACTTATATAAATAACAACTTTGAAATATATCTGCAAAGTAACTCAATTAAGAGCGTTCTTGTCCACCGACCTTTGTGTTACCACTACTAAGTCCCATCGCAGAACGACTGAGCAAATGAACAAATCCAAAAAGCCGAGGCAACATAATACAATTTCAGCAACTTCAGATTTTTACTCACTCATCCACCAACTTCACCCACTTATCATTACTACAAATGCATTTCAGGCTTGCAGCTCAGTAACAGCTGTATGGGATATGTATTACCATGGATGGATAGTTGTGTAAAAGCTTTGAATAATGAAACGTTATACTCATAGATACACAGGACTCTGCACCAAAAACCTAGCCATGAACATTTTAATAATTCACTGTATAATGTAACTATGAAATAGACATTTACAGCAAATGCGAGAAGGAGCTTGAAAATTTCGATAATGTCGACGATTGATGGATTTTTTTTTTCTAGAGAAGGTGGGTTTTTAACGATGAGTCTCTTCCATATCTCTTGGGCCTTCAACAGAAATAACGTGGTATAGGAAATAGAATGCAGTGAAAGATTTTTAAGACTTTCTTTATAGGATCGTAACTACTGCAACTGTTACTCCATAATGCTACTCAATGTGAATATTACCTGGACATCTGTACTACACTGTTGTACTTATTTTAATCACTGCGTAGTTTTACTACGCAACACGCGTTTTAAGTAGCAGATCTGCGTAGAGAATTACACTGATCTTACGCAGTGGTTTTTAGAATATTAAAATGTAGCACTGACGATAAAAACGTTTACGTCAACAAATGCATGGAACATTTGGAGAGAATGGAGGAACATTGCATTCCATACAGTCTGCTCCAGACGGAAGAAAGAATACTGGAGACAACGGTTCTAACGTGAACATTGGCTTGCTCCGTGATCATGTTAGAATTATGGAGTGATGGAATGTGAAACGGTAACTCCTCACTCGGACTGCATTGATAAAAGGCTCATTTTCATTCTGGTTGATGAAATCTAGGTCAAAGTTCATAGTAACTTCCCCATCAAGTCATCTAACCACAGCTTGTAGTGTAGTCACTACAACATATAAAATATATCATATTGCTCCCCATAAAAATAGTAATAACACATCTTGCATTATAATGAAGTTTGAGAAAGAAAACATTTAATGTCTGAAAGCCAAAACTGTTATCTGGAAAATGTTAACAACTGATATCTATCAATGAGGCTAATCTTCTGGTACAATTAAACAACAAAACTTTTTGAAGAAAAGAAGTTGGTTATTGATCTTCTGAAAGAAAAGCTTGCTGAATGAAAGCAATCCAGTCAGCCGAGTTGTTAACGACCTCGGTCACATGATGTGAATGTATCCTTTAGAGTTAGGTTTGGGGTGAATAAGTGGAGGAAGATTTTGGCTTACACTACATGACAATGAAATGCATATGTTGAATTTTATGTCAATAGCCTGTGAAGTCTTCTTCATTCTTATTGAATTTTATATAACATAAGAAATCACAAAAACTTACAATTTGAGGCAGTATTTTTAACACTTAATGATTTCAGTCTAATTACATAATAAAAAAACAACAGCCCGCTTTAAAGCAATATGTGTATGTAATAATGTATAAAATGTATGTAATATTATGTTTATATTATTGTGTGCATGTATAATAATGTTATGTGAATGTATTACGTAATTTAATAATGTAGGAGCTATGAGAATAGAGGCCGAAAGTTGCTAACAATGAAGTAACAATGAGGTAACCTTGAGGCAATAATGAATTGGAAAGTTTAATAATGCTACTAGTAATTCTTGGAACAATAATGTATTTTATAAATCAGTTTTAAATAGCCAATCAAAAACTAGAAAAACTGAAAGTTAAATAAAAGTATACTATTGGAATAAAATTAGCCAATCAGAGACTTGAAATAGAGAAAATTATAATTTTAAGCGGTAAACGTCAGTCGCTAGAAGGCAACGTACCTGAGCAGTTCGTTCGCTCGGTACGTGTCCGGTGTTGGACATATAAAATTCATTACGGCGAGAATATTATAAAGTTTACGTGTTAAAAAGTGCAAGTAATTAATAAATAATCTCACAGCTCTCTATATCAGTGTCCTGTTATTTAATCGTGTAAAGGATTAATAAAAAGAGTGGAGTAAAAATTATAATTTGTGTAAGCTTACATTCTTTAGCCGCATCACCCCCTGCTAAGAGATACATGTTTCTACAAATTAATACTGATGCAGCCGAAGCAAACTTAAATATATATAATATTTAAAGAAACATAAAAATACAAAGTTGATTCCTAAACGTGGGGTAGTTACTTCATCAAGTTTGGCTCCCCAACAGTGGAACTACAATACAACTCCACCTTTAAATTGGCACTTAAACGTGGTGATGATAACGTAAAGGCTACAACCTACTTCAAATTTACCAAAAATATAGAAATCATTAATTTATGCCAGTTTTGTCAACTGTTGTTTGCTTGAATTTTCCAGTACTTGAAGCAATCGGTAGAAATGAAATGTTTTAACCGTTAGTTTCTTTCTTATCAGTCCATGCAAGATTATGCAATATTAAGGCTTGCATATTTGGCTTGGTTTTTAACGACAGTCTGTCGCTCCAGCCTACTCAATGTGCTTGCATACGCATAAGAACATGCTATTATGCTTTTCTGAAAATAGGCATATATTTATCATGATTAACAAGAAGTGTATATGAAACACAAGGATTGTGTGAATAATTTGCAGTACAACTATGAAAATAAATGATAACTAGTAGAGATATCGTATAATTGCCTTACATAGGACTTTTCTAATGAACTTATTCGCAAAGAATACTGGATTTTGCTCGATGTCGATTATCTATCGCTATCTTAAAGTAACTGCTTACCTATAGTAATTAGAGGAAGTATTACATTCCACCCAAAAATTCGATAGCGATATTTCACCGGAAATACACGTTTTGAGACTCCTTGAATCCTGAAAAAGAATTTTTAGAAAAAGGTTCGTGTGTGTGTGTTTATGAACAACATAACTCAAAAACGAAAAGTCGGTTAAATAACAAACTTGGTATTTAAGTTCAGCATCTTTCCCAACCCCAAACCACCCTTTACATGGAACATTTTTTGAAAATGTTGATTATCTCAATAATGGCTCTAACGGTTTTGATTAAAATACAATATGTTTAAGATATTTTCATGACGAGATGTAGTGAAGTGTGCGGTGGTATTTCTTCTGGTTGATTGTGGCCCCACGTTTGGCAGCCAATTTGTGGTAGGATTTCTGTTTTACGGTACGGGATTTTTAGGAAAGGTCCCGGGTTCGGTACTAGCTCAGGGTTCTTTGCATGGATCTTGGATCTCGGGTTAGTGGTGAACACGACTGTTTGTTTTCCTGCTCGTTTATTTTACCGTCACCGTTTTAACATTTGATTCCTGCTATTTACTTCGACACACACACGCGCTTTTTCTATTTGTTACACTTTTTATCATCGCGCCTATCCGCTGCTTCCTAAAATTTTCTGACAAGCATCTCCCCAGACTTACAACAACCAAGTGTTCATTCTCAAATCTCACGACCAAGTGTTCATTCTCAAATCTTACGACCAAGTGAGTATTCTAAAATCTTCCGTATCTCTGTTTCAAACGTTCTATATCTCCTCATTCCACTATCACCTGATTCCTAGCTTCTTTCATTGGAGCCTAAGGCTTTTGGCTTTTGGCGAACATTGACCCTTTTCTGCTAGCCTGCGTTCCCAGCAACCTAACGGGACGCTTAATAAAAGAGAACAACCACCCGTTTCCGGCCGCTGATGGCTTTGCCTCTCAACCCTTATTTCAACTTACAGTAACATTCGCTTGCCAGTTTTATTTAATACTATCCTCGCCGTTACTGATATGTATTCTCCCTATGATCTTAATTTTATTTTACTACTCAAAATATACTGTTTCAAGTGTATATCTTGATGTTTCTGAGAAAAACTTCTGAAGTCCTATTAATTCTGAATGACTTTTGCATAATTGGTAAACCTAAGAAATAGACAAAATCTTACTATACAAACAATGTAGACCTCGTTAAAGCATACAATTTGTGTCATATTTTTTCGTTTTATTGTGGAGTTAACTATTTCCGAGATATTCCTTGTTGTTGGTTTGATATTTGAAATACGTATACTTTTCTCAACTTGGAATAGCTTTTCGTTGTTTTGTCGTGGTCATCAAAAGGGCATGGAATTTCAAATCCATCACATAGCAACACACTCTTTAAAAATCTGACAATCGCTTTACCTACTATATGCTACAACGAAATGTGTAAATGGGAATTGAAAATTTATCCATATTAAGAAGAAGTAGGTAGATAGAATAATAAGCGCTTGTAAGAATAGTACGTAGAAGAGTGAGTAGAGAAATTAACGTGCATGTAACACATTGGATTGTGGTCTTTTAGGCAATTTTCCACAAAAATGTTTCTTGTAACTATCTCGTGCCAGTAAATAGGAATCTATTTAATTTGTTATTCAGGGTTGAATATTTATCTCCATTTTCCTATCTCAGTTGTAAGCAGTCAAGGACAGTTTAGAGCTCACTGCTCAAGTCGTAAGTTGTTAATAGTGGTTTGTGCAGTATTATGTATCCCCAAATACAATCCAAGTACAAACCTAACTTGAACGAACCTCAGTTGTCTGGAAGCATGAAAGTCTCACAGTATTGGCAAGCTAAACTCCCACAGTGGGTGACACAGTAAAGGTCAAGATGCCGTCATATCTCCATATCATCCAGAAGGCAGAGTTCCGATCGAAACTACATGGCGTGTGGAAGCAATAATCAAACACGAGAACAAGGATTGTGTGGCTGCCATAATCATAAGACAGGGGCGAGAAAATTACATGGCGGAGAGGTTTTGTGAGCCGACTGAGCGGGGGATTCTGGCAAAGGAAATCATCGATACGGCTCTACTGTAAAATTGATCTGTTGTCTAGTGACGGAATGCATCAAACCTTTACTTCACTAAGTGCAATTGGGAAATCCTTAGTTACGCCTTAATTTCTGGTCATAGGCATCAAATCCACAAGAGCAAGTCTATGGGAAGTTTTCTTGGTCTAAACCGTGGCTTCCAAACCCAAAGATCCAAGGTTCGGTTCTCGTCTGGATTAGGATGCTATTCTTCAGCTAGTCTCACTTTTCTTCTTCTTGATTCCTCATCAGGCATAGAAATTTCTGAGTATTAAAGCCAGGACGAAAGGAAACAAGGTTGAACTGTCACTGGAAATTAGGCAGGGGAGATAACAAACCACCCTCATCCCTCGTAATGTCTATTAGTGTTACCACTCACCATACAGCGTTTACCTGTCGCCAAAGACCCTTGGCCACTGTTGTTCACGTTATTTGTATTGACATGTGGTTGGAGATTATTTGGAGCCCACTGCTTAAGAATTCCTATGCTTGGGCATCATATTTTTTATCTTTGAGGTCGAAATTGTCTTAATTTTCCAATTACAATTATTTATTTTATATAAAACATTACAGCATGAACTTCCACTCTAGAGTCGGGAAGGTAATGGGTGCGGGAGGGAATTTTAGTGCACGCCAAATATATCGTCAGCATTCTGAACAAAGCGGTAAGAACCTTTTCTAAAATCAAAGCCACGGAAATAGCCGTCGGGTATAGGTAGCTGCATAAATTAAACATAAACGATTAGATTACATCTGTGTTCTGGTGGTAAGCATGCTAGCTTCCAAATCCAGAGGTCGCGGATTCGATTCCCGGCTGGAGGATGGGAGTGGTCATAATTTTTATCTTTGAGGTCGAAATTGCCTTAAATTTACAATTACAATTATTTATTATGTATAAAACATTGTAGCATGACTTCTGCTCTAGAGTCTGGAAGGTATTGGGTGTGGGAGTGAATTTTAGTGTTTGTCAAATATATAGTCAGCATTCCAAGCAAAGAGGTAAGAACCTTTTCTAAAATCAAAGCTACGGAAATAACCGTCGTGTAAAGATGGCCGTATAAATTAAACATAACAGATTAGACTACTTCTGTGGTCTGGTGGTTAGCATGCTAGCTTCCAAATCCAGAGGTCCCGGAATCGATTTCCGGCTGAAGGATGATAATTTTTCTTTAGCTACGATTATTTCCTGTCCTCCTCTCTACCACCTAGAAGTATGATTTAACCTTGGATGTTAAAGACGGCATATAAATGAAACGCCTCCAAAAAACAAATAGATTATATTAAACACCGTTAGACTAAGCCCAGTTTCTTTTAGGATGAACTTCGCCACAGAAATTTGATTTCGGCTATTTTACTGCTGCTGCTTTTCCACTGTTGTGTCATCTGAAATCAGTTTATTATTTTCAATTATTTTGTGCACCACTTATAATTTTATTCTATACAGTCTTCAGGAAAGGACCATTTCACTTTGAACAACATATTAACGTTTAGGGCTACAGTGTTATCAGTCAAGAAATCGCATCTTCTGTAAGTATAATGCTTGTTCCCTGACTTTGTTTTATAATACCGCAGGAATCACATTTAAAACTTTTTATTCTAAATTTAAAAACAAGATATATTTTGATTTTAATCTAATATAATTTGTGAACATATAATTTTTCATAAAATTAATTTCAACATAATTTTTGAAATGAAATCTTCCCTCTAAATTTGTAAATGCATTTTTTGATTATTTTCAAGAATGCTTAACATTAAATACGTGAGTTACTACTGTTTCGAATACAGGCAACACAGAGTTTTGTTTTTATTCTTTATGTCGTTATTTTATTTGTGTTTATAGTTTAAGTTCTGTTTTCCATCTTTCTTCAGGCATTCGGCCGCTATTTTTTGCTTAGTTTCTGCTTTCGCTAGACAAAACATACTGAAAATATGCACGCACATATGCGGAATGCATGCTTTCGAGACCCAGTGAACAGTTTTATAAAATAAGACGTGCATTAGTATTAGGAAAATAGGAAAAATAACTAATAATAAATCATTTTATGTGTTCATCTGAACGTGACATTGAAAACATGACAGTGCGTCAACTATATGCATACCATAGGTTCGTCATCCCTGACTTAGGATCTTTTCTTCTTGAAGTAATTCCGTCGAGTTGGATCGAAGGGACAAATTAGTGATTAATGTATAAGAGATTATTTAGGTATGAAATATTTAAATAATTATATTTTAAACGAGAGAACAAATAGTCGCTTGATCCATCTGCAAACAATGCTAATACAAGCATGGAGATACAATCCAAGGGGTAGACCGGTTGTTAGCTCCTGTAAACGCTTAAATAACAATTATTGAAAACTGGAGCTGCAACAGTGCTACTACTAGTACTACCATTACTTTATTACTACTGCTTTTATTATTATTATTGTTATTATTACTACAATTACTAGTATTATTACAACTTACTAACTTACTAGTATTATTCTGCCAATACTACTATTACTGCTATTATCACTATTGTTACTACTACTATTACTACTAATACTATTATTAACAGTTCTATTACCGCATTACTATTACTACTATGATTAATGCTACTATTATTACCGCTACTATTACTATTATTGTTA
The DNA here is from genome assembly GCA_030765065.1 of Deroplatys truncata. Classification (NCBI taxonomy): domain Eukaryota; kingdom Metazoa; phylum Arthropoda; class Insecta; order Mantodea; family Mantidae; genus Deroplatys; species Deroplatys truncata. The sequence continues at coordinate 208,019,365 of CM060978.1, read as the reverse complement.
CGTCTATCTTATTACTTTTACTACTACTACTATTACCATTACTACTGCCTTTCTACTACTACTAATACTGCTATTACTACTATTAACAGTTCTACCACCACTACGATTATTAGTACTATTATTGCTATTACTATTATTTTTACTACCATTACTACTAATACTCTATTACTACTATTAACCGTTCTATTACCACTACCATTACCACTACTACTACCACTATTAATACTAATATTGCCAATACTGATATTGCTACTATTAACAGTTCTATTACCACCACTATTGCTACTATTTCTGTTACTATTATTACTACTATTGCTACTAATAACACTACTATTATTACTAACACTATTACTACTACCTTTACTACTACTATTAAAAGTTGTATTACAATACTATAACTACTATTATTCTGCTACTACTATTACTGCTATTAATACTATTATTATTACTACTACTTCTATTACCACTATTAGCAGTTCGATTACCGCTACTATTATTACTATTCATACTACTATTATTACTAACACCACTACTACTATTACTATTATTACAACTATTATTAATTAATTCTACTACCGTTACCATTACTACTAGTAATATTACTATTACTACTACTATGACTACTGTTATTACTGCTGCTACTATTACTACTACCTTTACTACCATTGTTAGTCTACTATTATTAAGGCTACTGTACTATGAATTTTCCCATGTCTAAAAAGAACTCCTCTACTATTACTACTACTATTACTAGTACCTTGAGTATTACAACTGCTACTCCACTATTACTTCTACTAGTACCACCACCGACACCACTACCATCACCTGCTAGCTAAATGGAGGGGTGGATGGATGGGCGGGTGAGCGGACGGATAATTTTTGTTGTTGTTGCAGCTTTGTCGACCTCCCGCGCGTCAGCCTAAAAGGTTTATTGTGCAAACCCATTGGGAAAGATACCTTCATTGTTTCCTAACTGTGATATAATTGTGACGGTGTCTGTAAATTCTATGCTGAATGCGAATCTATGTGTGTCACAGAAAAATCGTTAGTATGTGCTCACTTTCCTGAATCATCTGCTTTATGTTGAGTGATGACCTCAGTTGCATTTATGCCATCTTCGGAAGTAGACTTGTGGGACCATGTAGTTGTTCTGTGGGTTTGCTACACCTATATGGTCTTAGTTGCGCAGTCGCTTCTGTGTGCTATGTATTTTATTTCTGTGTGTTTATTTATTCTTCACGTGGAATTATTGGTCGTAGTATTGAACTATCCAATTCGGTATTTATATAGCGAAACGGGGGAGAAAGAAACATGCCATATTGGCTGGTACATAAAATGGGAGCCCTAAATCCAGAGATTTCGGTTCGATCCTTCGTTCTCTATCCTTTGAAGAGTCTGGAAGTGTGAGAAACCTACAATTCAGCGACTGAAAAATACAAACACCATCTAGTTGTTTTTCAAATCAAAGCCCCGATATTAGCAAACAAAGAAAGAAAAGTATGGGAGCGATTGCGTACGTCTTATTTTGTCCCGTAAATTTAAATTAGACATAAAATAATGCGAAGTTGTACATCTCATGCCTGTGCTACCTAAATGTTCATCAATCCAAAAAATGGTTTTGTTATTTTTATTTTTTTGCAGATTTATCTTACTTTGCTCCTTAAAATCCGTTGCCCGCTTCTGCGGTGTGGGGGTAGCCTGTGTGCGTCATATTCAAGAGGTTCCGATTTAGAATCTCGGTTAGGGTGAGTTACCCGAATAAGGTTTTTTCCGGGAATTTCCCTTATCCTGAAAGATGAATGTCGGATAACTCAAACCCCTATGGACCCCGGGTACATTTGAACGTCACTTCACCCATTTCATTCATCGTTCGATGTGACTTAACCTGTTAAACTGTGCTAAGCTAAAAGAAAGAAAGACGTTAAGCAGAGAAGTTAATATAACATGTAAAACACGACTTTAGCATTGAAGATAAGGAAAGCGCAGAGAAAAAATGCAATGGATACCTAAGTCCTCCAAGGAGCAGAACGAACGCACCTGTGAAGGCCGGGGGCGTTGTGTGCGGGAGGCACGACGTAGATCCGGGTGTAAACGTTGTCCTTTAGCACCAGCACGTCCCCAATTCCTACAGATTATACATTGTCTAACTCCTCTCAAATTACATTGCGGCGGCCGACAGTCAGTTGTTATTATTTCCCTTTCTCTTCACCATGATGCTCTATTAAAGACAAAATGGACGCAAGCAGAACACCCCGGGTGTGTTCACAATACCTTAGCTCCGGGCGATCACCTTGCTTAAGCGAAAACTGCACCAAATGCAAGAACACACGCACGCCTGTTGAAGATGACAGTGTTGGTGATTACCAGAGACCGGAAGTTTAGGCATTATAAATCATTAGAATAGGCAGGCAAAAAGGCATTATAAATAGCTAAAATAGGCAGGAAAAAAAAGCATTATAAATACTAAAACAGGCAATGAAAGGCAATTAGAAAAACCCATTTATTTAATAGATTACAGTATTCAAGAACTCGATCGTCATATTTTAAAGAACTTCAAAGTTTTAAACAAAATGCTAGTGTTGTAATTGACACAAAAATGAAATATTTTTTAAAAAGGCCTGTGTATTGCAATGCCTTATTCGTTGCACATGACAACCAAATGCTTTTTTAATTTCTCTGGGTTCATGTTGAGTCTCCTGTCAGATAACACATTTTTCAGATGAGAAAATGACCTCTCAACATCGACAGAGGTTATTGAAGAAAATCTAAAACATAGTATCATTGTAGGGTAGCATACTTCTCCAAAAACTGATAAGTTTTTTCTGTAATTACCACAAAGGGATTCCGACGCTGAGGAAAGCTTTACATAAGTCGAATGCAAACTGGGATTTTCGACTCCATGTTGCAATTACTGTTGGAAGCAAAGAAATCTTCCTAGTAGCCTTGGAAAGTGCATTTTTGTGTTTGATTGTGCCGATATGCTGTGATCTAAAATACTTCTTTTCGTAGTTCACTGACTGCTCGCATATTTTGCATATGAGTACTTTACCGTCGGTACAAAATACGTCGGATCCAAAAGTATTAACGTAACTTTGTAAATTACTGCGTAAGGAAACACTGAATTTCGGCATCTTGCTTTTAGCTACAACAACGTCGCAATGCAAACTGAAAGAAAAACAAAGTGAGACCCGCACTCATTATTGCGTTTTAAAATAAACACAAGCGGTAATTCAAACGCTTTCTGTTATCTATTCATTTATTTGCGCGGCAGCACTCACTGTTGCAAAGAAAATGAACTGAATGAAGGACGCCTATTGTCTGCAACTTAAAGACAATAATATACATTCGGCCAACTAACTTTTCGTAGTCACGGACTAAACGGTTATTGAAATAAAATGTACACAAAGGAAATGTTTAATAATTAATAAATAATAGATAAATAATGAAATAAAGGCAACAAAATAGGCCTTTATATTTAGAAAGGCAGAAAAAGGCAACATAAAACTGTGACATTTCAATCACAAAGGTATAATTCGTACAGATTCGCTTTCAAATTGAAGATGGATTTGACACATTTAAAAAGGCATTCTGCCTAAGTTCCGGTCTCTGGTGATTACAGTCAAGGTAGAGTATTAGCTTCCCCTGCGTGTTCTTGTTTTGGTGCAGAAGAATCTTGTGCATTGTTGTCACACACAAGCACGCACATGTTTACACGGCTATTAAAGCTCATCCCTGTCATTATTAAGATGACAGTTATTCATAATTTCCAAGTTGAAGAATGAAGAAGGTTTTATTTTAGGAGTTGTATTGTAGTTCTACTGTTGGGGAGCCAAACTTTATGAAGTAACTGGCCCACGTATGGTACAAAGTTTCCGGTGGCCTTCGCCCCAACGTTCAGGAATCAACTTTGTATTTTTATGTTTCTTTAATATTATATATATTTATGTTTGCCTCGGCTGCATCAGTATTAGTTTGTAGAAACATGTATCTCTTATCAGGGGGTGATGCGGCTAAAGAATGTAGGCTTCCACAAATTATAATTTTTACTTCACTCCTTTTATTAATCCTTCACACGATTAAATAACACTTCACTGATATAGAGAGCTGTGAGATTATTTATTAATTACTTGCACGTTTTAACACGTAAACTTTATAATATTCTCGCCGTAATGAATTTTCGTCTCACACTGGATACGTACCGAGCGAATGAACTGCTCAGGTACGTTGCCTTCTAGTGACTGGCGTTTACCGCTTAAATATGTAAATTTTTCTATTTCACGTCTCTGATTGGCTAATTTTACTCCAATAGTATACTTTTATTTAACTTTCAGCTTTTCTGGTTGTTGATTGTCTATTTATAAACTGTTTTAAAAATTACATTATTGTTCCAAGAATTACTAGTAGCATCATTAAACTTTTCAGTTCATTATTGCCTAAGGTTACCTCATTGTTAGCAACTTTCGGCCTCTACTCTGACAACTCCAACATTATTAAATTACGTAATATATTCACATAACATTATTATACATGTACAAATTAATATAAGCATAAATACAATGACTGTTACATACGTTTTATATATTATATTATACACGTATTGCTTTTAAGGCGGGCTGTTATTATTTTGTATTATATAATCAGACTTAAATAATTTTAGTGTTAAATTACTGGCTCAAGAATTAACGCACACGTTTGCATTCAAATTCGAGCTTGAATCCGAGTTTGTAGCCTTTTAGATAGTTTTTCACATTATAGGGGACGCAGCATAACTCAGGTTACTAAAAACAAAGCTGGTGAATGCCGCATGTCAAGGCGGCCAACACTCCAATTTGAGTTACTAGATATATAAAGAGAGAAATTACCAATCTATTTACAAAAGACGCATTATCTCGGTCTTCTGCTAGTATTATGAATCATATCATATATATTGCTCTATAATATCCTTTTCTTGGGTGCAAAGATTTCGTCATCACCTTCTTATCCGCCATAATCGCTGATTAGTTGATTACATATAACGTGGATGTACTTAAGGTGTTAAAGTAAGCACTGAACCGTGCTATGGACTTAATTTATATAACATGTGTAGGTTATTAAACGTTGAAAATCATTTTTTTTAATAATAAGAACAACTTATAGTTACTTTACCGAGCGGGATGGTCCGCATTCGATTCCCGCGGCCGATCTTCCATGGGTTTTTTCGGGGGTTTCTCCGGGTCACTATGCGATTGCTGGGAAGATTCATTACATCCCTCGAATTCCCTGTCCCTCCATTTCACCTACATTCTCACTTCACCTTTCATCTACTTGGCCTGTAAGTTGTATAAATGGCCATGATTCTAATAATTTCCAAAACGGAATCGGATATTTGCCTTTCGTATGTGTATTGCAAGAGGTCAATATAATTAAATGCGATTGGCTAAAGTTTTTCTAGTGGACGTTGTTGTCTATTGTGACCTGAACGCACCGAAAAAAGGACAGTGCCAATATCTTACATCCTATAAATTTGTAACTGTAACGCAATGATACGAAGAGACTGTTAAACAGGCTATAAAAATACTCGAATGATCGCGATAGTTGGACTGCTATTTTTGGAGTGCTATTTTGAAAGGCATCACTGGTCCATTGGCTATTCTTTTTCCTACCTCTAATCTACACTTACGAAAACTTAATATGGTCTTGCCCAGGTGACATGTGTGCACCCTTTATTTCTCCTTTCCCCTGATTAGCTAATGTACACATTCGAATGGCGATGTACAAGCTCTAGAATGCAAGGTCAAGCGATAAAAACACTCTGTCACGATAGATGCACGTGTTTTTGTCATCCGGAGAGGCAGGCTTAAACCGAAGGATCCTCCTACATATTTGTTGATAAGAATTTACATGTATTCCAGATTCATTAACTATATTATGTGAAATGTTTAATTCATACGGTTATGAAAATGCACATTTGATGATTCTCTTCGAATACGTTAAGATAAATGATAATATTAAATAAGAAACTAGACTGCATCGCACAACAACCTATTTCAGCAGCCAATTAGAAATGACTAGTGCACATGACAGTTAAGGATACGGGGAAAAGTTATATGGTAAAAGATTTAGAAAACATTGCAATGATTATGTAGCCTTTGTCAATCAGGAGTTATTTTTAATAATCATTCGGTTCGATCTGAAGTATTTACCTTGTAACCAAGCTTAATGTATGAATATTACTGTATATGCAGAGTGGACGTTTATGTCGAAACTGTATAGTATCTCCAAAACTAAGCGCTGTATAAAGAAATATATTTAATACAAGTTGCTTAATATTATGGCGGAAAGTAAATGCCATTAATCGTGGTTTGTTTGGAGGACGTTATGATGTTCATTTTAGGGTCAATTTAATTTTTTAAATGGGAACCTGCATTTTGTATGGTGTTTTCTCATTAGAAAATGGTTTATAACAAGCTGTTTATTTTGTGATGAGGGATAAGGAAACAAAATAAAAAATGTTGGCTCCCAATTACGAAAAATTACTTGACCCTCAAATGACCATCCATGGATGGGCCAACCACTCATTGCGCTCTTCATATACAGCCATTCAGAATTTTCGTTGTTATTTACGTTGGTGTAAGAACAATTGAAAATTGCAAATGTTGTTTAGTTTTTTATGAGGAGTGAGAAAAAGACATAAAAAATCTGATGTGTTACACTCACATGACTTTCTCTACTCTTGTACAAACTATTTTTTCAAACGCTTATTCTCCATCTACTTCAGGTTAATCGAGATAAACATTTGCAGACTCTATCTTATTGCTAATTTTCTTGTAGATGTAAGGGGAATATATATTTACAAGGGCAATATAGAAATACAGTAGCCTTTAAGCATAGACATTACTGTTAATAGCTGGTTGCTAGGTGCAGCACCATTCTCATTGCCACAGTTTAATACTCTTTGCATATCCAAGACAAAAAAATGAATAACGAATTCCCATTTGAGAAAATAAGTATTGAAAAATTTAAGGGAATAACAAGCGATATCTCCAAAATGGTTCAATCAACAACAAAAAATGTATATAAATTGTGTATTTTAATGCGATCTACATTTTTTGTGTAGTAAAAGTTTGTCTATATCTTATGGTTTACCAGCTATGCAAAAGTCGTTCACAATCAAGAATACTTGGAGACATTCCCAGAAAATTCAAGATATACATTTTATTTACCATGAAAATATCTTAAACATATGATATTTTAATTAAAATCGTTAGAGCCATTTTTGAGAAAATTAAATTTTTCGAAAAATGTTCCATGTAAAGGGTAATCTGGGATGGGGGGATTTTCTTGAAAACCTTCGTGTCGCATCTCTGGAAGATACTGAACCTAAATACCAAGTTTGGTGTTTATTCGACTGTTCGTTGCTGAGTTATGCTGTTCACAGACACACACACACACGGACATGTTTCCAAAAATGCTTCTTTTGGTTTCAGGGGATCTCAAAACATATATTTCCGGTGAAATCTTGGTATCGAATTTTTGGGTGGAATACAATACTTCCCCTACTTACTATACGCAGTAGAGAAAGTAAAAAGGTAAGTTTCCATTTAAAAAACTTAAATTGACCCTAATATGACCATCACAATGTCCTCAAAATAAAACACTACTAATGACATTTACTTTCCCTCATAACAAGTAACTTTTGTTCAAGACATTTATTTCTACAACGCTTAGTTTTGGAAATATTGTATAGTCTCAAATTAAATGGTACAGCCTGTGTATATATATGTAAGTACGTAATTTATATATTTTGGAAATACAACTCCTGATGAAATATTTTGGTTCTAAGTTAGATATTATAATAAGGTACAAAGATGCTCGTAGTAGACCACACGAACAAATCGCCGGGAGCGAGATGGGAAGGGAAAGCAGCAAAATGATTTGTCTCTGTTAGACCGCCGCATACCTTCACATCTCAGGTCCACGTGTTACCATTGCTTTTAATTGAAAACACTTCCATTCCAGGAACACTTGTATGTTGAGGTTTTGAAATGTAAAACTGCCGTTTACCTGGACACTTGATGGGTGCCCTTGCTTAGATAATTGTCCTTACGTCGAATCGCAGGTACCAATCTTCGTTCGGTCCTAGTAGAACGGCGCGAGTCTGCAGCCATAGTCTATCAAGTGAGCTTTGTAACTAAATTAGTGCAGTTAAAATATAGCCATAGCACAACAAATAACACAAAAAATCCAATTACTTTTTATTTTCTCTAACATCTGCCTATGGTAGATAAGAGAAAGTTTAGTATTTCACCTAAAACTTTGCTGTCGAGACTTCATCGAAATACAAGATTTTAGGCCCCGAATAAAAAATGGCATTTAAAAAAGGTCCGTGTGCGCATTTGTGTATCTGTGAATAACATAATCCAGAAACGAAATGCCCTATAACTACCACACTTGGTATTTACTTTCAGCATGTTCCAAATTTTTCAAGAAAATTCCCCAACCCAAAGATTTTTTTAAAATTCGTATTTGATCAAAAATGGCTCTAATGATTATGATTAAAATACCGCATGTTTAAGATATTTCATGGCAAACAAAACGTATATTTGATGTTTCTGGGTATAGCATATGAAGCCTTCTTCATTCTGAAGGATTTTATATACCTTTATATAACTAGTACCTAATACATAAGAGACAGAAAAAAAAGAAGTATTGACAGAAATTTAGATGTATTTAAAACACTATTTATTTCAATACATTTTTTGTGGCATCAGCGATTTTCTAGATATCCGTTGTTGTTGGTTTCAATTTTTCAATACTTTGCCATTTTTAAAGTGCTGTCATTATTCAGTTATTTCTCATGAAAACATGGAAAAAGCATATAGTGATTAGATTTTAAACGTATGACCATCAATTTGGTTTCCTCTATTCCCCTTGCATCTAGAATAAAATGTGCTTTGAAACCATTTCTGTAAATATTAGAAAAATAAGCTTTCTTAAGAATAATTTGTAAAGGCATATAAACATTCGTGGAGTAGAAAAGTCGTGTGAATGTAACACATAACATAATTTTTTTTATTCTCTTGAGATTTAACCGTTCCCGTTCCTTCTGACACTGACACTCAGTCATATCAAGATACTGAATATCAAGAGAGCTAAAAGGGTAGTCATTTTACAAGTTTCTCAATGAGCTGCTAATTTTCAAGAAAAATTAAAAGTAAAATACTTGCTACCCAAACTATGGTAAACCATCCCCTCCGCCAATTCTTTCTTTGGAGGATTTTTGGGCGGTCCAGCATGTATAAGAATGGCTCACAAAATATGCTTGTAAATGTTCAAGTCAGGCGCAGCTCCTTCTCAATACAAAAAGGATCATGTGTTACATTCACATGACTTCTTATACCAATTATCATTTATTTTTATATATCTTATAGAACTATTCGTACTGATTTTTACTGATTCCTGATTTTTCTGTCTGCTTTATGTTATCGAGATAAACGAGCTTTATTACATATTAAGTTGTATGTACAAGGGGGATAAAAGAAACTTAAGCGAAATGATTAAATGCAGGACGCTCTTTCATAACATCGAGAGTAACAACTTAATAATGACATGACTTTAAAAAATAATGTAATATTGAAAAATTGAAACCAATAACAGTGAATGTCTTGGAAATGATTGATACTACAATAGAAGTTATTTGAAATAAATTGTGTGTTTTAAAGAGATCTGCATTCTTTATAGGTATAGTAAGCCTTCTTCTTATCTCTTATGGTTTACCGGTTATTCAGAATTATATAATATTCCTTCAGAATAAAGGCTTGAAGCCGTTAAGTCCAGCGTTGAGGCGCCGATTTTAGAAGCCACACCGTTTGCTTCAAATTTTAGATAACGATTAATGTTGAGTTTTATGTTGTCATCTCGTGCGCCAGCTGCTCTACTGGTACAGAATGAGGTATTTATCTCAAGATATGCCTGAGTGTATTTTGAAAGGATAAAAGCTGTTAAAACTGACTGAGAAATTTAATGTTGACTAAAACATTCATTTGAGAAGTGTCGCCGACTATTGAATTTACGAATTAATTACTTCTATAACAATAATTAAGCGAAACGTCGGTTGCCGTAAGTCGCAGAAATGTTAGTTGGAAAGATTCCTCGCAGTAGTCGCTAAATTTTTCTGACTAGACGCATCACTGGACACTTAAAATAACTCATGAGTCGTCACCGAGTAACCCACAGAACATAAGTGAGTAATCACTCTGATTTAAAATACACACCATTTTCTTAACTTAAGCTCCGCCCATCTATGGCTATCCCTACCAACGTTCTCTGTCTCGCGGGCCAATCTTAAAAAGCCTACCCTGTTACCACGTGGTACCTCCACGAATCTAAGAATTGCATTCCCTCTCTAATTTATAGTTTCTGCCTACCTGACTTGGCAAACGTATTAAACTCATATCTTAATTTTAATCGAAGTAAACTTTTGCAGAAATGCCGTTGTTACATATTTCCTTATAGGTACAAGGGGATTACAGCCTTTCAGAGCTAGTTCAGATATATAAAATTATAAAAGTAAGATACGTACTAATTCTCTACTTAGTGGCTGAATGATGTGTAGCCCTAATTGGAGAATTATCCGTAGGCAATATGGATCTGTGACCTCTGAAACATTGACCAGGGCAATTCTCTCGCTAGAGGCCCCAAGCTTTTGTACACAAAATTGTAAGTTATTTAAATTTTGACTTAAAATTTGTATAAACATACCTTTAAACAATGCAAAACAGAACTTGGTCATAACCGGTGTGGAAAGTGGTCACCTTTCACATCCAAGCAGACTTGTTCATGTCTCTGCAAATTCCCGAATGCTTTTTCTAGTGTTATCGGTTTAATCTCTTAAGGGCTGCAATTCTGTGTGTTTATTCCTTACATATTTCCCTTCAATAATCCTGAGAGGCCAAAGATTTTTTTTTAGAATTTTCAGTCCCCCCCCCCCCAAAAAGAGAAAAAAAAACGACTTTCAGTTTCGTGCTCTTCTTTTGTTACACTAACTTGTTAGAAATATCCACGAAGTTAATGATCTGTTAAGTGACTCAGTGAATATGTTCAGGTAGTCTTTAGCGTTAATATTTCGTTCAAAGAAATTAGGGCCCATAATTCGCCTACGACTCCGATTTTTGGGGATGCAGACGTTCTTCGTATATTGAAAATGGAGTTTCTTCTGCCCATATACGCGTGTTTAGAGAGTTTACATAATCACTCAGATAAAACCATGCTTCATCTATAAATCAAGTAATATCTAAAATCCCAGGATTCTGATTAATTAAATTTTGAAGCCATAAATAAAACCGCACACGTTTTCATTGTACACCGGTTTCAATTCTCGAACACATGTTAAGTGTGCAAATTTTGTTTTCTTCAGCTTTTTGCGCGTTGAATTTGGTAGAATAGTTTCTTCAGAATAATTTTGATGCTGTCGCCAATAATCTTCCTTAGCATCTTGTACTGTCTCTTCCGACAGTTTCCGGCCTCAATGCTCTGGAAGTAAGCTTCCCGTTTTCTAAAACTTTTTTGCCAATTTTCGCATACAACAATTTGTAGGTACACGTCGAACACCAAATTTAACTTTAAATGCCGTTTGCCATATCCCTTAAATGAAGCCATTTGCCAACATTTATGCACAAGGAACACACGCTCTTCGTCTGTGTTCATGGTACTGGGAGGTGCAGTGTAACAAACGAAATGAATCCAAGTCACGGAAATGGTCCAAACCTATTGCGAGGGGCCAGATTCCGTTTTATATTGTAGAAGTTATACTATTTGATCAAAAGTATCCCCCACAAACATACGTTTTTTACCTTAGGTACATTGTGCTGCCACCTACTGCCTGGTACTCATTATCCGCGACCTCGGTAGTAATTAGACATTGTGAAACAGTACAATGGGACGCTCCGTGGAACTCACGGACTTCGACCGTGGTCAGGTGATTGGGTGTCACTTGTGTCAGAAGTCTGTATGCGAGATTTCCACACTCCTAAACATCCTGTTTCTGATGTGATAGTGAAGTGGAAACGTGAAGGGACATGTACAGCACAAAAGTGTACAGGCCGACCTCGTCTGTTGACTGACAGAGACCGCCGACATTTGAAGAGGGTCGTAAAGAGTAATAGGCAGACATCTATCCAGACCATCACACAGGAATTCCAAACTGCATCAGGATCCTCTCCAAGTACTATGACAGTTAGGCGTGATGTGAGAAACCTTGGATTCCATGGTCGGGCGGCTGCTCATAAGCCACACATCACGCTGGAAAATGCCAAACTACGCCTCGCTTGGTGTAAGAAGCGTCAACATTACACGATTGAACAGTGGCAAAACGTTGCGTGGAGTGACGAATCACGGTACACGATGTGGCGATCCAATGGCAGGGTGTGGGTATGGCGAATGCCCGGTGATCGTCATCTGCCATGTGTTGAGAATGTTGGAAACCTGAAGTAATAAACGGTTCAGTAGATGATTAGTTAGTCATAGTTGATGAAACTAGGATTAGGACTAGGAGAGGAGGGGGACTTAGCGCCTCGACCTATAGAGATATTTTGAGCCTAAACCACTATTACGGGTCAAACCAATAACCTTAAACTAATTTTAAATAATAAAGTAAAATGCCGATTCAATATAATTTAAAATTCAACTAAGAAAGTTAAATAATTTATTGAATTATTATTTATATTTTAGAATTATTTTAGCATTTTTGATTAAAATGCCTATATCCCCCGGGAGGGAGGGATAAGGTGAGAGGAGACAGAGGACCTCCGGGCCAGGAATCATGGCAGAGCAGAGGGCAGGGTCGCTACCTTTTCCATATTAAAATTTTCCGGATGGCAGCTGGTTCCCCTAGCTCCTGCAGACTTGCACATTCCAGTTAGGGGTCTCGAACTCGGAGAGCGGAGGGATAAGTGTTACATAGAACATCCTTTTTGCCCTGCATGCAACTCCGAAACTCCCGCCGACACTTGCAACCCTGAAACAGCCCAGCATATAAAACATGAAGTAAATTGAGAATGGAGGTGAAATGGTGGGGCAGAAAATTCGGGAGTTTTAATTAACCTCACCAGGATTCGCCTAGCAATCCGGGGAAACCCCCGAAAAAACCCATGGGCCAGGAAGGTCGGCCGTGGGAATCGAACTCACGACCTCCGGAATGCGGGTCAGACGCTGCCGCCTGAACTATCCCGCTCGGTAAATGAAACTGTAACTAGCAGCCCTATTTTAACAAATATCCGACAGGGAAAGATAAAAATCCATTTAAATGCAACATTTACAAACATTTAGTGTGCAGTGTTTCAGAGGGGAGGAATACATAGACGATAACATAGTAAAGTATAATCATATGCGTGGAATGAACGTAAGAATATTGAAAAACAAAACTAGAAGTCGTACAAACTACAAAGTTGTATAAAACATATAACAGCAAGATTAAGAAAACGCGAGAACTGGATTTAAAAAAAAAAGAGGTAAGAAAAGAGCAGAAACTGCATAAAGAATGGTTTTAAGCTATGCGTTAACATTTAGAACAAAATGTCACAGTTTTAACTAAGTGAATTATTTTTGGTTTTCTTAGCGGCTGTAATGGAGTATAAACTGAAAAGTCTAATTTATATCCAGTTCAATGTGCACCTTATGTGCTATTGATATAAAAAGTTATTCTGCTATCCACTTTGCGCTATTCTCGGTAAATATTTGCCTGCAATTGTTTTACAAGTGAAAAAATCTTGGTTGGCTCCACGAAGGGAAAACAAATTTTAGAATTTATACCACCACTCAGTTTTTGTTATTAACGATCTCACACATGCAATTGAAGAGTATCACGTTATTAAAAATATTCCATCAGTTGATTGTCAGTTAACTTCAACTTGGGAAAGAATAAACAACATCATCAACAACAGCAGCAACAACAACAACAAATGTTTGGGAAATGGCCAATGTTACGAAATAAGAGAGGCAGAGATTGTAAATTTTAAGAATTCTGCATTGATTTTAGTACATCAAGCTTTTGTCTCTGTATTGTGGTTTCCAACTTATTTAAAAATCACTGTGAATAAAGAGAATAGGCTTCAAAAGCTATTAACATCTTCCTTTCAGCATCCAGATATTTCAAACATATATTTCAATTAAAACCGTTACAGACATTTTTTGACAACAAAAAATAAGGAAACTTTCCATATAAAGGGTTTTTTATGGGGGGGGGGAAGAGGTGCGAGATTTTCTTGAGAACCTTCACCTTCCATTCTTTACCTAAGCAGGAAATTTGGTTTACTTATCCAGTTTTACCTTTTTGAATTATGCTGAGTTTTTTTTTTCTAAAATGGCTTTTATTTAGGTTAGGAGATCTAATAATTTATACAATATGCATGTTACCAATTATTTACTTTAACATGTAATTCGAGGGAGTATTTCTTGTGTATACAAAATCCGATAAAATAATTGCGTTTTTAAAAATAATGTTAAGGAACTTAAAATTCTGCGCTGATTAAAATAATTCTTGAAGAAAGAACTAAGGAAGAGATCGGTGAAACGTTTTTCGTGGGGTGTAAGTTTTATTTTTCAAACTCTTAACGCTGGGACAAACCGAGTAAAGCGATAGGGAACATTTGAAATGTGAAACAGAGGGTGTAAAATGGACAGATAAAATAAGCAATGAAGCCCTTTAGAGTAGGAAAAGGAATATTCAATGCTGGAAGTGAACAAGAAGAGGAAGATAAGTTGTTTGGATAATACTGAATGAGAAGAAATTATTTCTATGCACTGGAAGGATTGAAGAAATAGGAAAATTTTCGGGAAAATATACTAGATTGGTGCATATACAAAAATGAAGAGAAGTGGAAAAGAGAGAAGACTGAAGGGGGCCGGGTTTGCATGGAAGGACCTGTTTTTGTGTTAAAACATTTTGATTGATTGATAGGTTAAACAGCGACAAAGCCCCAGTAATTATCAGAATGTTGCGTTAAGAAATCACGACGGTAATGTTAGAACAAGTATATGTTTACTTTCTCCATCACGTACATAAGTAGTAGGTAGAGAAAATATTGCATTCCACCCAAAAATTCGATACCAAGATTTCACAAAAATACATATTTTGAGGCGCCTGAATAAAAAAAACGCATTTTTGGAAAAAAGGTCCGTGTGTGTCTCTCTATAAACAACATAACTCAAAAATGAAATGTCGGATAAGTACCAAAGTTGATATTGAAGTTCAGTACCTTCCAACGACACGATTTTCAAGAAAATTCCCCACCTCAAACTACCCTTTAAATTTAGCATTTTTCGAAGTCTTTGGCTTTCTGAATAAGTGGCTCTAACAATTTTGATTAAAATATCATATATTAAACGTATTTATATGACAAATAAAATGTATATCTTGAATTTTCTGGGAATAGCTTGTGAAATCCTCTTCATTCGGAAGGAATTTTGTATAATCTTGCATAACTGGTAAACGTTAAGCGATAGACGAAAACGTACTACAAAAATTGTAGATCTCTTCAAAACACCAATTTGTTTAAAATGCCTTTTCTTGTGGCATCAGCCATTTCCGAGATATCCGTTTTTAATGGTTCGAATAGTTCAATATTTAGTCATTCTTTTAAAGTACCGCCGAATTTCAGTTATTTCCCTCTGTATTATGGAAATAGTATGAGATTTTAAGGTCAGCGTATAACATCCATTCTTAAACATTTGACTATCGCTATTCCCTTTGTATCTATAATGAAATCTGTAATGCAGCTATTTCCGGAAAGACTTATCTCGATTAAAATGAAGTAGATAGGAAAATAAACCTTCGTAGGAATAATTTGTATACCCACTAATAGGCAATAGAGGGTAGAGAAAGTCATGTGTATGTAACACGTCAGAGTTTTGTAGTACTGAACAAAGAAAACATCAAATACCGCTATTCTGACACGACGATGTACAGCTGAGCAGACGACAGCAGTGTGGAATGTTTCGTGACGGATTTAATTAATTTGGTGCATGTGGGTGGTCCTTCTTCTCAAGTAAATAGCGTTTAAATAGGATTGGGACAAAAAAGTTGAGAACGGTGTGAAAGTGCCTGTTAGGGATTCATTGTCACGGCCAAATCAACAGCAACACTAAAAAACAAAACGTGTTCACATATTTTCAGTTAACGTGTTTAGGAAGAGGCTACTTCCATCACGCTTTAAGCACCCAGCATCAAGCATCTTTTAATTTTTAGTATGTGAAATTTAAGGCTGGTTCACAACAAACCAGAACGGCAACCAGAACGAGAACGAGAAAGTTGAAATACATGTATTCAAATGGGAATGTTCACAACCGACGGGAAGCCTTCCCGGGTCCCGGGAACGGGAAAGAAGAGTTGTCCAACTTTTAACTTTATCGTTCTCGTTCCCGGGCACGGCATATTAGATCTCTATTGTACATATTAGACTCTTCACTCTAGAGGTTATTCTAGGCGGCCGTGACATGAAACAGCCACTAGTGCTCTCTATAATCGCTGGAAACATGAAACTGGAAGGCATTACCTCATCCCGACACCCGCAAATCTAATCATCTTGGTTCCTCTGGTGAAGGGATCATTTGTAGTTTGTTTATATGCAACTCAAAACTGGCTATTACCTAAAAAACAATGACAAAAGCTACAAAGAAAAGCTGAAATGAAAAAAGAACAATAAACAATTTTAATTTATGCCGTTAAATAAAGGAATTAAAGCTCGGCATAAGCAGAGGGATCGGAAATGTAATGGATATACATTTAGATAATGTTTACTCTATCGAATTTTGACGTTGGCTTCCCTAAATTGGAAGTAGGTGAAAAAATGTCATTGGTCAGTTAAAAAAAAAATGAAATCCCAATGCGGAAAATCGACTTTCACTTTGTGATCGATATGCATTCCCGTTCACGTTACCGGGCTGTTGTGAACCAATATCTTGCATGGTGCATCGCTTCCCGTTCTCGTTTCCGTTCTGGTTACCGTTCTCGGGCGGTTGTGAAGCAAGCTTTATAATCACTTAAGTAATTATTAATTCGCAAAACATTATTATGTCGATGAGATAAACACTATCTCAGTCTAATGACAACTCAGATTTCAATAAAGAAAATTAAACAACATATTCGTAGCAGGAAATTGTTATTTAGGCAACTAGTTACATCATAAATGTATACACAGAGTTACACTTCAAATGTCTTCGCAACATTTTGTGTCTTGTATTCCGGTGTTTCTTGGGCAGTTTGGAAAACAATCGTAAAATCCTACAATCCATTAAGATTCGCTTAGCATTTGTTAACACTGTTGGTTAGCAACTTCACTAGTTCTCTCATCATTTAAATAACGCCAACATAACCGACTTAAAGTTATTTTACCGCTGCGTTATGTGATAGAGGTCTTGTAAATCTATGAGATTCACTAAGGCTTTATTTATTTTTATTCCCAACTATATTATTGTTTTAATGTGTACAAATATCGTAAGATTACCTCAGGAAAAAAATTCCAGTTCTGGATGATTTCGAATGGACCTGGGATGTTTTTAATAGTCTCAATGCATGACAATAAATTTGAAATAAAAAACATAGTTATTTTCAACACCAAATTGCAGACGACTAAAAATACGTTTAATCAATTTAAGGCTTAATAAGGTGCAGTGAAACATATAACCATCTAGTGGGATGGTCTAGGCAGTAACGTGTGTGGTCCGTATTCGCTAAACCCCTCGGGAGTCGACCAATCTGACCGAAGATCGCTAGGCGAATGCTGGGTTGGATAATGATCAACGGATTTTCTTATCATCCCTTTCCTTGCTATATTTCATTTTCTTCTTCTTCTTCTTCTTCTTCTTCTTCACCACTATACCAGGCATTGGGCTGATCACTCATCCTGGATATGCCAAGATCCAGAGTTTGTTTGCTCCTCGACAGGCTACTGACCCAAATCATTGGCTTGTAAGTCCTTGGGGGAATAACTCCTACAAATAGCAGGGTAATAATCAGTTAAAGAAGAAGCAGCAGAAATATTTAACCCCGATAAAGAATCGAACCCCATCTTTCGAGTGGAATGCGCCTTACCACAACCCTGAGGATACTGACTGAGATGTGTTATTCCCGTTTCGTTACTGCACTGGATTGCATCATAATCGATGCTTCAAACGACAATAAAGATTAAATAAAAGAACGTACTTATTTCCTCTCTTCAAGTTTCAGTCATTTACGCTATATGATCAAAAGTATGCGGACACCCCCACAAACATACGTTTTTCATCTTAGGTGTATTGTGCTGCCACCCACTGCCTGGTACTCATTATCCGCGACCTCAGTAGTCATTAGACATCGTGAAATAGCAGAATGGGACGCTCCGTGGAACTCACGGACTTCGAACGTGGTCAGGTGATTGGGTGTCACTTGTGTCACAAGTCTGTACGCGAGATTTCCACACTCCTAAACATCCCTAGGTCCACTGTTTCTGATGTGATAGTGAAGTGGAAACGTGAAGGGACATATGCAGCACAAAAGCGTACAGGCCGACCTCGTCTGTTGACTGACAGAGACAGCCGACATTTGAAGAGGGTCGTAAAGAGTAATAGGCAGACATCTATCCAGACCATCACACAGGAATTCCAAACTGCATCAGGATCCACTCAAAGTACTATGACAGTTAGGTGTGAGGTGAGAAACTATGGTCGAGCGGCTGCTCACAAGCCACACATCACGCAGGAAAATGCCACACGACACCTCGCTTGGTGTAAGGAGCGTCAACATTGCACGATTGAATAGTGGAAAAACGTTGTGTGGAGTGACGAATCACGGTACACAATGTGGCGATCCGATGGCAGGGCGTGGGTATGGCGAATGCCCGGTGAACGTCATCTGCCAGCGTGTGTAGTGCCAACAGTGAAATTCGGAGGTGGTGGTGTTATGGTGTGGTCGTGTTTTTCCTGAAGGGGGCTTGCACCCCTTGTTGCTTTGCGTGGCACGATCACAGTGCAGAACTACATTGATATATTAAGCACCTTCTTGCTTCCCACTGTTGAAGAGCAATTCGGGGATGGCGATTGCATCTTTCAATACTCAAGCACCTGTTCATACTGCAGGGATTATGACGGAGTGGTTACACGAAAATAACATCCCTGTAATGGACTGGCCTGCACCGAGTCCTGACTTGAATCCTATAGAATACCTTTGGGATGTTTTGGAACGCCGACTTCGTGCCAGGCCTCACCGACCTACGTCGATACCTCTCCTCAGTTCCGCACTCTGTGAAGAATGGGCTGCCATTCCCAAGAAACCTTCCAGCACCTGATTGAAAGTTTGCCTGCGAGAGTGAACGCTGTCATCAAGGCCAAAGGTGGGCCAACACAATATTGACTTCCAGCATTATCGATGGAGGGGTCACGAACTTGTACGTCATTTTCAGCCAGCTTCCGAATACTTTTGATCACATAGTGTATGTATTAGATTGTAGTCTTTCTATTAGCTAGCAAAGCCAGCTTTGGAGTGGGTTCGTAACACTTCGGTCGCAATGTCAATTCGGAAGCGTTCGGCTATGTAGCTGATAAATTGACACACACACACACACACACACACACACACACACACAGGTGCATCTTGATATGTATAGTCATGAAAAAATCCAAGGCTGGGAAACAGTATATTGAGATTTTATAGGCACAGGTATATATAAAATCTGAAACTCCTACTTGCAGCGATAGGCAAGTTCTCTTAAGACAAGAGAACCGATATGATCAGAGCAGCTAAAGGCGACTCTATAAATGAGACAATAAAAAAGTCTAATATGAACACTCATTCGAGTTTCTTTACCTCTGTCAAATTCACATACATTCTTTATATATTATAGTATTCACACAAAACTGGATTCTTCTTTGTTAATCACGTCATGCTTTTGTCTAGGAATAATTTCAAATAAGTAATAGCCCAGCTAAGTATATTGGCGTGCATAAAATGTGGCCCATAATGGAACGGAATTGTTTATATTGGTACTGACAAAATCTAGCCACACACTCTACCAGCATGACCATCTCCGTTTTTCATGGATAATTCTAGCCACTGGATTGGCACGGTGCTTTACCTCCCCAAAAGTAGGTATGGCTGGACTGCCGAAGGGTAACATTACATTTAAACCTTATACTTTCATGCTACACTGTTTTCTTA
Source organism: Deroplatys truncata (assembly GCA_030765065.1). Classification (NCBI taxonomy): domain Eukaryota; kingdom Metazoa; phylum Arthropoda; class Insecta; order Mantodea; family Mantidae; genus Deroplatys; species Deroplatys truncata. Next base: position 207,999,198 of record CM060978.1, on the reverse strand, counting down.
TTGCCGTTTAGTAGCAGCAAATGCTTAACCATGTGGCTGATGAAAGCTCTCATATATGTAAATGTCGTAGCTGTCTTTCAGTTTAACCAGACATATAAATGTTTCTTCACTCCTTCCTCTAGAATTCCGATTTATTTGTAACTGGTTTAGCCTTTCCTTGTGTACCAATCGTAGTTAAAACTCTTTCATAGAGGGGTATCCGAAGCAACCTATTGTTCCACATAGGTTATAAACGTCGTTCATTGGTTAGTTTTTACCCCCTGAATTGTTTTTCAGGCCAGTCACATAGAGAACTGATACCGGCCGGGCGGAGTCACAATTTGATTACCAGAAGGTGGAAACCTTACGGATAGAAAACACTACGGTCATCTAGGGAAATGGCCCGATTTATGTACGATAGTATACACTGTTCGGAAACAGCATTCAGATGTCTAGCTTTTTTAAGGAGCTCTTTCAACGGGAGGATGGAGGAGAATCGTAAAATTTCAAGCATGTCCATCAGAAGATGTATGCAGGAAATATGCAACACAGAATATTTCGAAAATAGGTAACGCTACGAAACGATTTACTTAATACAAATTGGGTATTTTAACTAGCTACGTTTTTCCTGTAACAAGTTTTTGTTTGCCATCTACAATTTCCCAGTTAAACAAAACTACACAAAATTCAACCCATACGGAAAGACTTCACGCTCTTTACAGAACATTTAAAATAGGCATTTTATTTATTATGAAAACTAGAGCCATATTTGAGAAATTGAAGAATAATGAAACCTTTTCCATTTAAGGGGTAGTTTTGGGGGGGTGAGTTTTTTTTTAAAATCTTCAATCGCATGCTTAAATAACTGACTCAATTTTGGTATTTAGCAAACTTTTCCTTTTTGAGTTACCCTGTTCACAGACAGGCAGGCAGGCAGGCAGGCAGACAGAGAGACAGACAGAGGGACAGGAGCTTTTTTTCTAGAAATTTGTTTGGGAATTTATTGAACCTCAAAGCAAATGCTTCTAGTGAAATCTCCATATTGAAATTCTGATTGAATAGCATACCCTCTCTACCGACCTTAGGCAGCTGGCAGGGAAAGTAAAAAGTTAAGCTGTAATGCATCTGACTAAACCAAATCCTACTTCAGTGTTTACATATCGAAGAGTAATTTCCTACAAACAAGAATATTAGAGTGTATTTTGAGTTTTAAAAAAGGTATTTTACGTTTCAAACGTGTGTTTTTTTAAATATAAAGATTCCCTTTTATTACTGAAAACAATTAACTAGCACGGCAATTTCAAACATTCATTCATTATCTGTTTACCCTCCTCTTATGTAGGACTTACACCCCCCAGGACTTACAAGCGGGTGCCTGGGGTCAGAGGCCCGTCGAGGAGCAGACACTCATGGATCAGACAGAGCATCCAGGATGGGTGATCAGCCCGATGCCTGGTATGGAATGAAGGAAGTAGATGAAACGAAATGTTGGTGAAATGGATGAAAGGAAAGGTGATGGCGGGGGAAACCGGAGAACCCGGAGAAAACCCGCCCAGACGCCGCTTCGTCCACCACAAATCCCACATGCAGGTCCCTGGGATTGAACCCGGGCCGCCTCGGTGGGAGGCGAGCGGTCTAACCACTCGGCCACGGCGCCGCCCCAATTTCGAAAAATAGAAGATAAATATAAGTTTAAGATGTCTAATTATTAGTTTAGTTCTAAGATAAAATAAAGCCGATTTTTAAAGGAGAGTTTGCATAGTGTATGTCTATAATGTTAGAAATCTAGACCTTGGGTTTATTTTTCTCAAAAACTATCGGCAGAAATCTAGATCCGGGAGTAAACGAACACGTCAGAGCATACATGAATAAGAAAGGATCTAATCATCTGCAATTTTTACAAAATGTCAAACAGGGCAAGTATTATTTTGAGGCAGTATTTTTAACACTTATAGTCAAATTATATAATAAAAAAATATAATAACAGCCCACCTTAAAGCAATATGTGTATGTAACAATATATAAAAAGTGTATATTACAATCATTGTATATGCTTATATTATTGTATACATGTGTAATAATGTTATGTGAATATATTACGTAATTTAATAATGTAGGAGCTGTGAGAATAATAGGTTAAAAGTTGTTAACAATGAGGTAACCTTGAGGCAATAATGAATTTGAAAGTTTAACAATACTACTTGTAATTCTTGGAAGCAAGAATGTAATTTTTTGTGACAGTTTATAAACTAGCCAATCAACAACCAGAAAAAGCTTTAGTTAAATGAAGGTATTCTATTGGACTAGGACTATCCAATCAGAGACTTGAAATACAGAAATTTACAAATTTAGGCGGTAGAAATCAAATCAGTTGCTTGTAGACAGCGCTCATAACTGGACGCGTTGCTTGTAGACAGTGTTCGTAACCGGACGCGAGATGTGTCCTCGAGAAATTTAATACGTATTTTTGTAAAAATATAGTTTACGTCTTTTAATAAGTGCAAATATTTAATAAAAGAACCTTACACCTCTATATCAGTGAACTGTTATTAATAAAAAGGAGTGAGTAAAAAATTAAAATATGTGTAAGCCTACATTCTTCAGCCGCACCACGCCTTGTAAAGAAATCCATGTCTCTAACAATAATACTGACGCAGCCGAGGCAAACATAAATATATAATATTTAAAGAAACATTTTGGGGCAAAGGCCACCGGAAAGTACATTTAGAGCGAACGCTACCGGAAACTTTTTACCATACGTGCGGTTGCAACTACTTCAAGTTCGGCTCCCCAACATTCGAAATAAAATACAACTCCTACTTCAAATTGGCTTTCCATACTTGAAGCAACCATCTTCTTCAATTTCCGTGGTTATCGCTTCTGTATGCGCGGACTTAAAGTCAGAATTGCAAGTCCCACATGTTCTCGTTGAACATCCCATACTCGCGCTTTTGTCATTTCAAACACCGCTCACACGGATTTGTTAGGATAACAGTTCAAATCCTGGTTTGCACAGACTAAATGCACATCACCTGCCTTCCTTACTTCAGAATTCAAAACAGATACGTGTTCTAACATAAGTTTTAACTATGGCATTTCAGAAGTTGTAGTATAGTGTTCGAAAACAAATCAGTTATGGCGTACAGTACGACTGAGTTCCGAGATTGGCACTTGTGGTAGGGAGTGCAAATATTCCTGTTGTCGCCGTTAGGATGCATACCGGATTTTATCTAGTGACGCCCTGCTGATCCTCATGCATGAATCAAGAATTCTGACCTGTCAGGAATACTCGTTCGTTTCATATGGTACATAATAGGACTCGCTCGTTTCCTCGAGCCCAACTCCTTCGAATAGTAACGAGTAGACCAAACTGCGGTTTCATTCAAAATTTCTGTGAGAGAAAAAAGCAACTCAAGAGTATATGTGTAAACATTTAGTTAAATAAACATAAGTTATATGATACAATGAATAAATAATTATTTTTCTTTAAACTGAAGAAATTATACAACTGTCATTAAAGTACATTAAGATTCTACCAACCTTTAAATATATGAACATTAATTAACTCCAAAGTTGTTGCTTTACATTAATGTCATATACAGTTAATCCACTAGTAAAATAAAAATGTGTGCTGTGCTTAACATTGCAGTTTTGTTTTAGCGAGATATACATGAACAAATCTCAGAATAAATTCGGTGATTACAAACATCTCTGACAGAAAGAAAAGATACTTGAGATTGTTAAAAAAAAAAAAAAAAAAAAAAAAATCAGATTAAACTTAAATTTCTGTTCGCTGATCATTAACTCACTCTACAGTGCAGATTCAATATAATGTTTTCACGTTTTAACCAATCGACTTCAGTATAGTTTGTGCTTTAATAGATAATTACGTTTTAAAGGTAAAGAAACCGGCAAATATCACAGAGGGGCCCCTGGAATCGAGGCAGAGCACTCGAGGCAGAGTAGGCCTGAACGCGCCTTTTTGCTTCCAGTGACCCCTGGGAGGGAGAGATGAGAGGAGAGACCCGAAGGCAACCAGATCCGGATGCCGACGGGCGCAAGCTTGGGCGGGTCCATATCGTTTCCAGATAGAATGCATCCGACACCTCTCGGTCCCTGCCCACAAGCCACCAACCTCCAGGGTCCCCCGGAGTGGAGCCCCACGCTGAGGAGAGACCTAACTGAGCGGTACCACAGCAATGCCAGGAAGAAATCTTTACAAAGCGCAGGCCATCGCCCAGCCGCAACCCGCCGACCACCGTCGCAACCCGTCGAACACCAACCCTAAAGAAGATGACAGGATGATGGTTATAGGAAATGAGAGGGAGGAGAGTTGTGGTAGAAGGTGAACCACCCCAGCATTTGCCTGACGACCCGGGGAAACCACGAAAAACCCATGAGCCAGAGTGGGCTGTCGCGGAATGGATTCCGGGATCTCCCCCACAAACATTGTCGCCTAAACCACCCCGCTCGGCTAATTACGTTTTACTGCATCTTAAGGAAAATTTGTAAATTTAAGTTTTAAAATAAGTATTCCGCTGTTAGATACAAACTGTTTATACATAGATTATGGGTGTTTCAAATACAAAACTATTAGTAGAAAACTGCAGAACTTATATTTCTGTATAAACCTATTCTTATGGTTTCGTAATGGATATATATATATATAATATATATATATATATATATATATATATATATATATATATATATATATATATATATATATATATATATATATTGCAGTAAAGATTAAGTATGCATCCTTCAACTTTGCAGGAAGCATAAGTATTCATGACTTAAGTTCAATACATTCATGCTTAAAATGTTTTGCTAATTAAAAAGCGAAATATGTTTACCTATAGAAAACAGAGACCTGCAGAAGTTCTTAGAAGAGACAAAGGGCAAATACATTTTTCAAAATAAATACAGATGTTTACTATAAAACCAAAACGTATGGTTCGACAAAAGACAGACTTTAAAGTTATCAAGATTTGGGATTAATTAGTGGGGATCCGGTACCTAAGAATTTCCTGCCAAATCAAAGTACGTTGCGCTACGTTTGACCTACATTCTTGTATCTTCCTTAGCACAATGGAGTCCTAACGTAGCTAAATAAACACACATTCTTCCATAAGATACGCTTTCCTTCTTTTCTTTTGGGAAAAGAATGGAATTTGACTGCTGGGTTAGAGCGGAAGCAATATTAACCACTTCAGGAGTTCAGGACGATTTTCAGGGGTGGGAAAAGTTGCTGTTCTCAGTGCGAGTTCTTTAGGAATGAATGACTGTTAGAATCTTGGGATCTCTTAACTCGTTAACAAACAACTGACTTAGCGTCAGTTTAATTTAACTCAAAGTTTAATTCTGGGACCAATTTCCTAATGGATACATTATCTGAGGCAGTATTTTTAACACTTAAATGATTTTAGTCAAATTATGTAATATAAAATATAATAACAGCCCTCCTTAAAGCAATATGTATATGTAACAACATATAAAAAGTGTATATTACAGTGATTGTATATGTTTATATTATTGTATACATGTTCAATAATGTTATGTGAATGTAATACGTAATTTAATAATGTAGGCGCTGTGAGAATAATATGTTAAAAGTTGCTAACAATGAGGTAACAATGAGGTAGCCTTGAGGCAATAATGAGTTAGAAAGTTTAAATGCTACTGGTAATTCTTGGAAGCAATAATGTAATTTTTGTGATGGTTGATAAAATAGCCAATCAACAATCAGAAAAAGCTTTAGTTAAATGAGGGTATTCTATTGGAGTAGGATTAGCCAATCAGAAACCGAAATATAGCAAAATTTACAAATCTAGAAGTCATTTGCTTGTAAACAGCGTTCCTAACCGGACGCGAGATGCGTCCTCGAGAAGTATAATACGTATTCAGTGTTTACGTGTTAACAAGTGCAAGTAGTTAATAAAAGAATCGCACAGCTCTCTATATCAGTGAAGTGGTATTTAAATTGTTTCAAGGATTAATAAATGTAGTGAAGTAAAAATTATAATCTGTGTAAGCCTACATTCTTAGCCGCATTACTCCCTGCAAAAAATCCATGTCTCTAACAATAATACTGGCGCAGCCGAGGCAAACGTAAATATATAATATTTAAAGAAACAGTCAAATTACAAAGTTAATATTTTTTAAAATTTTTGGTGCAAAGGCCACCGGAAAGTACATTTAGTGCGAAGGCTACCGAAAACTTTTTACTATACGTGCGGTTACAACTACTTCAAGTTAGGCTCCCCAATATAAGAACTACAATTCAACTCCTTCAATACAACTACTTCAAATTGGCTCCCAAAGTGTGGGTCAAATAACAACGTAAAGACAAAAACTTCTTCAAATCTAATACATTACATGGTTTACTTTCATCACGTATTTGAGGAAAGGAGTTTTCAAGTATAATATATAGCACTAATGAGTGCACCGTGAAACTGGTTCATATTAAAAACAATCCACTAAATGAGAAGCCTGCATATTAATTATTGTTTCGTGGATGACCAACCCAGTGATTTCTTCGTTGTATCAGAAGAAGATCTGAGTCATTATGGCTGAAAGCTTGGACGTCTTTGTAGAAATTACTCGGCTGGTCGCCCCTGAAACAATTCATTCATTCATTATCTGTTTACCCTCCTCTTATGTAGGACTTACACCCCCCAGGACTTACAAGCGGGTGCCTGGGGTCAGAGGCCCGTCGAGGAGCAGACACTCATGGATCAGACAGAGCATCCAGGATGGGTGATCAGCCCGATGCCTGGTATGGGATGAAGGAAGTAGATGAAACGAAATGTTGGTGAAATGGATGAAAGGAAAGGTGATGATGGAGCATTGGTGGAATGAATGGCGGTGGAAACCGGAGAACCCGGAGAAAACCCGCCCAGACGCCGCTTCGTCCACCACAAATCCCACATGCAGGTCCCTCGGTGGAAGGCGAGCGGTCTAACCACTCGGCCACGGCGCCGCCCCCTGAAACAATTGGCAATTTTTACCGTATCGTTTTTCATTATTCATTCAGTCAGAGGTTAAAATGTACTGATGCACATTTATATGGAAACTATTATAAATGAAGCTAATGGCCCAAAACAAAGTGGGACGTTAATCGTTAAATAAATTCTGCTGTAGACAATTCATCAGCTTACAGTCTTTAGAAAGATGCACTGCTATTGTATTTAAGAGTAATGATCGTAATGTCAAGGAAAGAACTAAAACGGGTGTATAGAATAGTTAAAATGGAAGAATTGAGGATGTTTAAAATAAGCAACAAAATAATAAAAATCTTATGTTATACATTCACACGACTTTCTCTACCCTCTATCTTTATTAGTGGGCGTACAAACTATTTTTAGTAAAGCTTATTTTTCTATCTACTATATTTTAATCCAAATAAACCTTTGCTAAAGTAACTGCATTACACATTTCGTTATAGATACAAAGACAACAGCGATAGTCAAATCTTTAAGAACTGGACGCGATATGCTGGCTTTAGAATTCAATACTGTTTCCATGCAATCGCGAGAAATAATTGAATGTTGACAGGACTTTAAGAGAATGACTAAGAAATGAACAATTCCAACTTTTAATAACGGATATCTCAGGAATGGCTTATGTCACAAAAAAAAATGAAAACTTATTCGAAATAAATTGTGTGTTTTAAAGATATCTACATTTTTATTTAGTATTTTTCGTCTATTGTTTACACATTTTATTCGTCATGTAAATATCCTTAATATATGGCATTTTAATCAAAATTGTTAGGGCCATTTTTTAGAAAATAAATAATTTCGAAAAATGTTCCATGTAAACGGTAGCTTGGAGTGGGGGGGGGTTCTTGAAAATCTTCGTCTCGCATCTTTAGAAGATACTGAACCTAAATACCAGGTTTATTTATTCGACTTTTCGTCTTTGAATTATGCTGTTCACAGAAACTCAGACACACACACACACACACACACACACACACACACACACACACACACACACACACGGTCATTTTTTCTCACCTCAGAGGCCTGAAAACATGTATTTACGATGAAATCTGGATATCAAATTTTTGTGTGGAATGCAAACCTTCCCTAGTACTAGATACGTGGAAAGTAAAAATTGTTTAAAAAATCTAACATTCCACAAAAATCAGTAATTTACAGGCAAAGAAGCATTTACAATGAGACTTAAATATTATTTTTTTTTAAATTGTACTAAAACCAAGATTGTTCTTTTTCCATTAAGTTTTGCTGGCATGAAAGTTTCTGATCCTCTTTTGAGTTTAAAAAACCAAAATATTTTATTGTCCTCCGAATAACTGCAACTGTCCCGTTCTAAACGAGTCTCCCTATGTTAAAGAGTCTCCCTCGTTATAATAAATGAATATTTGCTGTGAGATAATTATTTTACTTGCTCGAGATTAAGACAAATTATTCAATAATTTACTATCCTGAGAGATTACTTTTCCATATAATTTCACATATCATTTTACCGAGCAAGATGGCTTCGCGTTAACGTGCGAGGCTCGCATTTTCGGAATTCTCGGGTTCGATTCCCTTTGGGACGGGCACTCTGACCATGCATTTTTTCGTGGTTTTCCCGGGTCGGTAGACGAGTGCTAGTGTGGCTATTCCTTCTACCATAAATTCCCTGTCATTTCTTATCATTGTTTCAGGGATATAGGTGGCAACGCGGGTTGATGTGTTGTGGCAAGACGGCTGAATTTGCGCTCTGGCGTTTGACGGGACTGCTGGGGCCCCCTTTCCTGGAGCTGTCTTGTGTATTATCGGGACCCAGGAACGAGGATGGTTAAGCCAGAGCTAGCCGTGGTCAGGATTGGTGTCATGTTGGAATCGTTAGGGACCCCGATCTTGCTGGAGCACTTCGTCGTCCGGATATGGTCGACCTTCGGGTCTCCCTTTCATCCCTTCCTCCCAGAGGTCGCGATGGAAGCACAAAGGGTGCGGCCTACGTGCGGTGCTGTGAGGCCTCTTAATCTGACTACTCCTAACTTCTAAGATTGATTCACCTATATTACACGATGACATGGACCGGTAAGTACCTCTTTGGAATCATTAATACTACTGAAAAAAATAACACAAATATGCCTTAACAATTCCTTGAATTATTTCTCAAAACCCTTGTATTCTGAAAGTAAGTAGTTGATGTCTATCATATTTATAACATTATATTGTATTTCATAGATAAAAACAGATATTTATGTAACCTATATTCACAAAACTATAAAACCAAAGGATCAGATAACGTTATCTTGTCAAGCCCTAAATGTATCACAGATTAAGTTTTTCTAACAGTATACATTTTGATCTGTGGCTTTACAACAAGTTAATAACTTAATTCCCAAACTTGCAATGAGCTAATGCTTCTTAATTAAAAATTCAATAAAAATGCTATCTGAGAGAAATCTAAGTTCACTATTTTATTTCTGTTTATGTATCCTACATATATTTTGTATTGTTCTTAAATGCCCCATCAGCACGAGTTCTTCCTTTCATGGACTGCTAGTGAGTTGACTAAAATCCAAATGATTGTCGGAGAGTGGGAATTATAGTGGTACAAGGAGGGTTACTTAAAAGTCCCGCACTATATAAATAACTTTTGACACATGTGGTTCAGTGTCATACATAAAACTCAGTGTGGTGGGATAGCCGTGTATTATTGAAAACTCAAACATCACGTCACTGGCTTTTTTGAATTCCGGTTTAACCCGAAATAATTCTCTCTCATTTAAATACCAATCCCAATCTATTTTTAAGTTTTCGAATAAAGTTCATTAATAGCTTTTCAGAAAGCGTCCACATTAGATAGTTCTGTATAAATTAATTGTTGCTAAATCAAGCAAATAGAAATGTGTTGTATATCTAACGAATAACACTATTAAAACGCTTCTTTTGTTTACTGTGATTTTATTGCCTTTTGTTTATCCATGGAAACGCTTCTTTGTTTACTGCGGTATGAGTCTCTTTTCTTTAATGTTTATTGATACAGACATATTTTATTTAAGAGATTGAGTCTGAAGTTTACTGTGTTAATAGTTCTATAAGGATATTTCATTGGATGTTTTCTTCTCCGTATTTACAATCCAAAAGCTTCTAGTATAAATTTGGCGCTCGAATCCAATATAGGCAAAAATGATGAAAATCCTTAAAACTGCCAAGCAACATGCTTATAAAATTTAACTTTTGCAGGAGATTTCAGAGAATGATCCCGACAGAAAAACGTAATTTTGTCAATTAACGATGAAGCTCATTAACACATTCCAATTTTTCTTAGACAAATTGTATTCTCATATACAATTCATTGTATTTTAATATTCTGTCAGCCATATTCCACATGAATGGATTTGAGAACAGATACAACTGCCGATACTGTCATATGCTGGTATTGCTGGTGACCATATTGTTGATCCTTTCTTCTTTAGAGACATCTAAACGCTAATAAGTACCCTTTTGTTTCGGAATCAATTAGTATCCGTCTTCGCAAACTTCTTTCCACATCCAGGTGACCATCGGCTATTCAGAAATGATATCTATTTCCAACGATATGGAGCTCCAACTCACTATGGATAGAATGTTTATTCGCACTTATGCCAGGTTTTTCCATATAATGGAAGTGGAGGAAGATATTCCTAAAGCCAGGTTAACGCATTCCTTAAATATTTTCTACGATCGATTGGCACATTGTCAAGCAGGGAGGATTATCCAGTATGAACAGATAATTTATAAGTTTTATTGATTTAGTAAATCTATCTGTACAGAAGTACAAATGTGGGTGCATTTTGAAAAAACTATTAATAAGCATTATTCGAATATACAATAAAATTTTGGGCATTCCACTTAAAATATGAGAACTGGCAAAAAAATTGGAAGTCGAGAAATGTCAGTAATATAATTTTTGAGTTCTCAGTTAACGGCTATCCTCACGCAGATAGTTGATGTCCCTGAACCACATGGTTCAAAAGTTACTTAGGCGGATGGGACTTTTATCTAACTTTGTATAATTTTATGTTACATAATTTTCTACTTTTAAGCATTCTAATAATATAACGATTTTATCTTTATCGGTCCCAAGCCCAAATAAACTGATAGGTGACGTCTAGTCCATTTCTTCGGAAAATATTTAAGCACCTTAAGGAAAATGGCAACTTAAAACTACTCTACTTAGTAAAATACTATCCGTTATAAGTAGTTTATTTCACCCTTCAAGCCGAGACTCTCTCGGAGACTCCTCGTACCATCTTTTATTCACAGTTGAAGGAAAGTAAAAACGAGAAAAGGGGGGGACCAAACTACATGTTAATTTAGAAATAAATAAGTAGTTCATTCTTGTTAAACGCACTCTTAACTAAGTATTTTGCGGAAGAATTTAAACTTGTGTTTTAATTTTAAAATAACATTTCTTACATTCCCCTATTATAGTGTAAATGAAAATAACAGTACCTATTCCTTCTGGTCTGGAAATATTTGGACTTAAAGGTATAGCTTGCCGGCGCCGTAGCCGAGTGGCTAGACCACTCGCCGCTCACCAAGGCGGCCCAGGGAACCGCATATGGGATTTGTGGTGGACAAAGCGGCGTCTGGGAGGGTTTTCTCCGGGTTCTCCGGTTTCTCCCGTCATACATTCCACCAATTCTCCATCATCGCCTTTCCTTTCACTCATCTCAACATTATTTCATATCATCTACTCTCTCACTCTTATTCCAGGCTTCGGGCTGATCCCCCATCCTGGTTCTGATCCATAGTCTGTGCTCCCGACAGGCGACTGACCCCAGGCATCCGCTTGTGAGTCCTGGGAAGTGTACGCCATAACACGGGGGGGGGGTAACGCGTTTACATTTCTGTGAAATAGGCGCATAATATTTGTCAAGTTTCAAAATCCAACACACCCAGGCTGCTAAATACTTTTTGATTTCATATTACACGTAGACAGAAACTTTTAACATCTTAATGATTACAAAGGAATTTATGTAGGTAAAAAGCTTTTTCACGCTAAATATATTAATTTGTCATACCGATATCGTGGAAGAGTTCCAGTAAGTAAAACTAACCCGGATACATTCGATTCTAATAAAGAGTCACATTATCATTTCCTTGGAATAGATATGATAATGTGAAATGGAATTAGATTACTAGCAATATTAGTGTTCAAGCATTGTTTCAAAGAATAATATTACTTAATATTAGGTACTGTTTCCACTGACTACGCATTCTCTTATAAGAATGTGCTTCGTTACGCGCACATTGGCTCATGCAGGCTCGTGAAGCTGGGTGTATATATTGGGCTTGAGATCTGTCTTTTAGGCCCGGTCTGGTCAAAACCGAACCAAAGCCCGAGCACCACCCGAGGATAGGTTTTACTGTATTGCCTGGCCCGGCGCGATTATTATTATTATTATTATTATTATTATTATTATTATTATTATTATTTCATGAAATGCTGCTGCCTGCGGGTTCGATTTCCGACACCGGCAATTGGTCCTTGGGACCAATTAAGCGGCCACTCTGCGGAAATAGTAGCGGCTGAGATCCGCATATAATAAGCAGAATGTTGACGACATAGTGCCTTACTGGCCACATGTCGCCGCTATTACTGCACTCTGCACAGGATGACCTGGATGTGGGTGGACGGAGGAAGGCGGAGTTTGCAGCTGCCGTGCTGTTGTAACATAATTCGCAATTGGTCAAATCGAGTACTTATTTATTATTATTATTATTATTATTATTATTATTATTATTATTATTATTAATGTTATGCATGTATGTATACTGCAATAAGTGTGCTATGCCGGGCATCTCGATATCGCGGAACAAAGAATGTGATAGATTACTACTTTTGTATTTATTTTCCTTTATGTGAGAACATTTTACTCTCCCAAAACTGGCACTAATGATTTTGAATAAAATACCATATGTTTAAATATATTTATATGACAAATAAAATGCATATATGGAAAGGTAGAATCGGACGAATGAAAAATTCAATGCCATAGCCGAGATTTGAACCACGGATCTCCCGGTCTCCGTCCGGTTGCTTTAACCACTGAGCTACCATGGCAATTTTTTTTCGAGTGGAGGAGAAAATGATTTAATCACTGACCCCAGTCTCGATGGGAGTCGGGACTGAGAGTGTGGGACTCACCAATAGTCGGCATACCCACTAAAAACTCCTCCACCGGATGGAAAAATGGAAGAAGGAAAAATTGGAATGGCATGGCTTTGTGCGGTCCCGCATAGCACCCGCGTTAGTATGTGAAAGCTGGAAGCTGCCGTCCTTTGGGCGGGAGCGGGTAAAGGTAGCTACTAGGTTGCAGCCATGAAACCTGACTGCAACCCTAGTGAAAATAGCGAGGATTTAGGAAAGATACCAGCACGATATTAAATTCTCCAACTGATTCGCATGTTGTCATGGTAGCTCAATGGTTAGAGCAACCGGACGGACAGCGGGAGATCCGTGGTGCAAATCCCGGCTATGGCATTGAATTTTTCAGTCATCCGATTCTACCTTTCCAACCTTGTCCAACACACGGCTTGTGTGGAAGAACAATTAATTCCAAATGTTGTATGTGATAATTTAATTCCTTCATCTTCCTGACCTAATAGTGGTTGAAACTATGAAGCCCGGGACTTTAGGTACTTACAACATTGTAAGTCGCCATTGGGGTATGTCATCTAAATACAATTTGAGATCTCCTTGTGGTTTACCGGGAAAAATGCGAATCAGTTGGAGAATTTAATGTCGTGCTGGCATGTTGCCATGGTAGCTCAATGGTTAGAGCAACCGACGGAGACCGGGAGATCCCTGGTTCAAATCCTGGCTATGGCATTGAATTTTTCAGTCATCCGATTCTACTCTTTCCAACCTTGTCCAACACACGGTTTGTGTGGAAGAACAATTAATGTTGTATGTGATAATTTAATTCCTTCATCTTTATTTGCAAACGAGCCCCCCCCCCCGATCCGACAAACGTTTTTCAAATTAAGCCCGAACCCAGCCCGCGGGTCGGGTCGGACCTAGGCCCAAGCCTGTAGGCTTCAATGGCGGGGAAGGGAGCAATTCATTTCTGTGTTGCTGGTTGCCTAGTAAGTAAGGATTGCCACAGAAAAGCTGGAGGCGTTTCATGTCTAACTAATAATAGTAGCTTTTTATCATGTTCTTGAGCTCACATGCTGCTCATTTATACTTTCTCTGTTGTAAGGATAGGCAGTACTGCATTCACCCAAAAATTCTATATTGAGACTCCACCGGCAATACGTTGTTTAAGGTCCTCCTGAATAAAAAGTAATTGTGGAAAGAGGTCCGAAAGTGTAAGTTTGTTTGTGTGTGTTTCTGTGAACAGATAATCTCAAAAACGAAAAGTCAGTTACATACTAAACTTTATATTTAAATTCAGCATCTTCCAGGGTTACGATCGAAGATTTTGAAGAAAATCACCTCCATCCAAACAACCCTTTACTTAGAAAAGTTTTCGTTATTTTGGATGCTCTCAACTGATTATTATGGCTATAATAACTTTTATTAAAATATTATATGTTCAAGATATTTGTAGGATAAATAAAATTTATATTTTGAGTTTTCTGGGAATAGCCTGCCAAGTCTTTCTCATTCTGAAAGACTTTTGTGTAATTGGTAAACCGTAAGAGATAGACAAAATCTCGCTGCACAAAAAACGTAATTCTCGTTAAATCACACAATTTTTGTTAAATAAATTTATTTGTTGAATTAACCATTTCCGAGATATTCTTTGTTATTGGTTTGAATTTTCAAATACGTGTGCTTTGTTGTAATAGTAAGTCTCTATCCTTTTTTCTCGTGGTCATGCAAAGAGCATGGAACTTCAAAGGCATCTAATAGGGATCCCTTTTAAAAATTCTGACTATTGTTTTAACATAATGTGCTTTCTCATACCTAAAAGAAAAACGTGTAGTGTGGCAATACGTAGAAAAAAAAGGTTTTATAGGAATAGTTTGTAGAGTCAGTGGAATAAGTCATATGAATGTAACCATCAGATTTTTAATCTATGTACCTAGCCTTTCCCATTGAACTTTTTTGGCGGTCTTGGAAATCTAACACTGCCATAAAGTACTAATAGTTACGAATGCCGTCATACTTTATTTAATGCTTTCTCTCACTTATTTTAAGTAGAGGTACCTACTGACAGTGTTAAATTTTACAAAGTATTGGTACGCTAAACCCTTAAAGATTGAGATATAAAATTTATTGGCATTTCTTGGTATATCTTTTATTCATAACACTAGTCTGTATTTTCATACTTTTTGTCAGATGATTTATTAAAAGTAGGTGTTCTTGAATCAAGTTTTTATGCTGATTCCAGAAATAACTCCCGTTTTTTCTATCACTTCAGGTTTTTACACAAAATAAGAAGCAATATTTTGACAATTTTACTAATGAGCGTAGAAAAGTATTCAAATACCATTTCACACAAAGTAAGTTTTTATTCAAGAAACATTTTAAGAATACTCTCAAGAACTCCCCTAATTTATTTCATGACTACATTTTAACAAAACAAGAAGCCAAAGTGTTTCATTTAATTTTTTTAAAACTTTCTCTTCTTTGACTTCCTTGCAGATCCTTGAAGATGACTGTCCCTCCTCAACATCCAACAGTAGTCGGCCATCATAGTTTCATTCCATCTCCCCTGGTACCTCCTCTCCATTTCCTTAATATCTTGGTGAAAACGTTCACCCTGCTCTTCACTATAATGTCCCAGATTTTCTGGAAAGTAGTCGATATGAGAATGCAGAAAATGCACTTTTACACTCATGTTACAACCCATCTTTTGAAATTTTTCAACATTGTTTCGACAATGGCCTTGTAATTAGGAGTTTTGTTATTGCCCAAGAAGTTTACAGTAACTGATCGGAAGGCGGTCCAAACTTCTATTTCTCTCTCATTCATTGTCTTCTCAAAATTTTCATTCTTCATCAATTTCTTTATTTGAGGACCGACAAAAATTTCAGCCTTTAATTTGTCTTGTGTAATGAAGGGAAATTTCTTGGAAAGGTACTTGAAGCAGGGCCCATCCTGTGGTAGAGCCCTTAGAAATTGCTTCATCAAGCCCAATTTTATGTATAGTGGCGGAAGCAATATCTTTATATCTCTATATTTCTTAAGTGAAATTGTGAAAAACTGTACGTGATAGAAAAAAACTAAAAGAAGTTCTGAAATCAGCATAAAGACGTGGGTCAGAATCACTTATTAGTTTTCAGTCATCCGATATCATGCAGACTAGTGTAATTAGACTGGGATAATCAATTTTGCATCATTTTCACAAATTGTTTTCCTTTCAGACGCCAAAAATATGTTACAAATTGCTAGTTATTATTTTTAAACAGACATTTTATTTTAATCATAAATATTTAATATAGGGAGAAAAGAATATTATTTTTGATGACTGGTAAGAATTTGTAGGTTATATATTCATTGGTTTTCACATTGAACATACCCAATTGAAAAAATGAAACAGAAAGCTGGCTTTGCACTTTAGTGCACATTACTTCTTGCTTTCATAGTTTCAGAATATTCCAGCACCACAATGAGAGACTTTGAGAGTTGAATACTGCTATTTCGGCATTAATCCTAAAATTTAAGCGCACAAATCTGAATTAAAAAGCGTCATGTCAAGTTGCTTCGTGAACGGTACTATAGACGCAAAGTGAACGTAAATCTTGATGCGCCGCAATATCAACGGTTGCAAAGGCACGACACGATTAGTGCAGCCATTTACCTCAACAGTAATGCTCTTGACACCCCTAATTCAATACAAAACCCATTAAGGAGAATGAATCCAAGGTACGTTGTTCTTTCACCCCGGGAAATCAGTCGGCCGTATACGGCAAAGAGATCCAAGCTCACTAAGTGTGAAGAAAATTGGATTGGCTGCTAGCTTTTGAATGGTGAAAGAACATATGTATGTATTTTACTCCCAGTCGGGGAAGACACGGCGAGTTAGAGTCCTATTGTATGCTCAGTAACGCTCCGTCATTGGAGAATATCAGTGGCGGCTCCCTTTACTTTTCAACTGATGCTTGTGAATAAAGCCACGTTAGCGGTGATATTTTGAATACATAAAGAACATTCGTATGTATTTTACTCCCAGCTGAGACAGACACGGCACATTAGACTTCTATTCTAAGTTCAGCGGTGTTCTAACCGCGGGAAAGGAGAGATATCAGTGGCGTGTTTGTTAGGACAGATTACTTATAAGATCTGGAATGTAACAACAGAATGTAATAACAACACACTACGAGGAAAGATAATATATTAGTGTTAACACATTCGGTAAAAATAAAACTCCATTGTTTTTGACGTTTTTGAACTCATTTTTGGGTACGCATTGATGCACATACTGTCACATGTTAAATATCAGTTCCGCATTCCACCATCGTCATAAGCAGTAAGTGATCATCGAAATATCATATCCTTCACATTTAACGATGTCCCACAGCGAGAAGGTTTCTAGCCTCAGTTTTTTTATTCTATATATATATTGCAAAATTAAGTTCAACTCTCCACTTATTGGCGGCATTGTCAAAGTATTATTTTTCGCTAATTAATGAGCTTATTTTCCTTAAAATTAATTATATTGTTGTTAAAAACGAATAGAATATTACTAAAGTGCAGAGCGATCATATTATGTTTCGGCCGGAGGAAGTATGTAACGTGATTGCGCCTGGCTTCACTCCGTAATGTCCCATTATATGTAGGCAATAATTCAACTTTAAATGTTTAGTTCCCGCGTGTTTGAGAAAGACGACCAAGAGATTCTTTTGGAGAGCGTTCTAAAGCTACCCAAATTTCATCCAGTTTTTGCTATTTTAAAACCATTGTTTTTCTCAAGAATTCTAACCAGTTTCTCTGAATCTAAGAACAAAGCTGGAACTTCAACTTTAGGAAATTTCTGCGAAATTTGCCTACAGGTCTGTCAACAAGACCGTGCCCTCCGTATATGAAAATTGTTTGTTCTAACATGAACTTCTCGGCCAGCGTTCTAATGGGATATTATCCGATTCGCACGTGCATTAAAATTACACTGCACAAAACTGATTTTATGCAGAAATAAAGAAAAAACTTACAGTAATGTCTACTCTTTGTGAAACAAACCATGCGATAAAACAGTCGGACCAAACACGTTGCTTAGAAAGAGCCACGCATACTCATGCAGCAACGAAGTTGCCTCTTCTGTTCTGTGCCCTCCAATGGAAAGTCGTCCTCCGTGGTGTACCATGCTAGCCTCTAGTTCCCGAGGTCGTAGGTTCAAACCCGGCGGAGGTAGATGCATTTTTTTCGGGCGTAAAAATCCTTAGCATGGCTTCCTTCGGAAGGGAAGTAAATCCGGTTTCCCATGTCCTAGATTTGTGGCACGTAAAAGAACCTCAAGCCTGGTAAAGAGGCCTCTGAGCAAAATTTCTGGTCTTTCACACCCAATATAGAATGGGACGTTAAGCATCATAGCAGTTAAAAAGCATTCGCAAAATAAAACTCAATTTAATTTTTAATTTACCAATGTAAAGAATATTTCAAGTTGCTAAGCCAGTTCCTCATTCTACCGGCTGAAACATAACATGATAGCTCAGTGTCAATACCTGTAGTGCTTACAAGCGTTTCTAGTCTCATTAGCAAACTTTTACCACAAATGTAGCGTACATATAACTTGCTTTTAATAATTTTATTCACGAGAACATTAGGTGCTCATGATTCAATCGATTTTTATTAAAATATCATAGGTAGTAACTATACCCCCGACCTTTCTCCGTGATATCATAGTTTCGTAGAAGTTTGAGAACTTGTAACATCGATTTTCCCCGATATTAATCATTAGCAGTTTTCAAGAATGGGAGTTCATAAATATACGAGGCACGTTTTTATGGTATAATCTGTTATATAATAAAATAAGAACTACTAAATATTTTCGGCAATTACTATTTATTCCATTCCACATACCTTAAGGTTCCTTTATACCCAGTTTTTACAATTATTGAAATTTACGTTGTAGTATAAAGTAAATTTTAGAGGCTCCTCCTCATATAACTTTGACGCCAGTCATAGTGTGCTCTTTCTGACATGCATTTTTTCTGTATCTAAAATTTCACGGCAAAAGAGAGTGACTTATTGCTATCGTTGGCTCAACGCGGAATTGAAACTATGCTCCGTAGGTACGATATTCATCCCAGAGCAGCTGAAGGAAAACAATTGTTAATCTGATGTACACCAAAATAGACGAATCATTATTTATCTCCTTAAGCTTTCATACATGTACCGCGAATGTCCCCTAAGAGATTATCGCGGTTCATTTTCAATACAGAAAATTTAATTCCTTGTTTTTCTCTACCCTCTATCATTTGTTGGTAGGTATACACATTATCCTTATGAAAGCTTAGTTTTCTATCTACTTTGTTTAATTGAGATAAACCTTTGCAGAATTAGCTAAATTACACATTTCGTCATAGATACAAAGGAAACAGCGTCTATGTTGGCCTTAAAATTGCATACCGTTTCCATGCAATCGCGAAAAACAACAGAATGTCGACAAAACTTGAAAATAATGACAAAGGTGCCACAAAAAAGTTATTTGAAATAAATTGTGTGTTTTCAAGAGATCTATATTTTTTATGTAGTACGTTTTTGTCTAACGCTCAACGTTTACCAGTTATTCAAGATTACGTAAAATTTCTTCTTTATAAAGAGTGCTCTTCCCAAACTATTCCCAGAAAATTCAAGATTTACGTTCTATTGCCACGTAAAAGTCTAATACATGCTATTTTAAATAAAGTCTTTAGAGCTGTTTTTCAGAAAAAAAAATTAGAAAAGTATTCTATGTAAAGGGTAGCTGGAACGGAGGGATTTTCTTGAAAACCCTTGTATCGCATCTTTTTAAGATATTCAACTTAAGTACCAAGTCTGGCATTTATTCGACTTTTCGTTTTGTGTTATGCTGTCCATAGACACACCTACACGGACCTGTTTTTTATTAAGGGGCCCTCAAAACATATATTTCCGGTAAAATCTTGATATATAATTTTTGTACCTTCTGCACCTTCTATGTACGTGGTAGAGAAAGTAAAAATAGTATAAGGTTTGAAGAATTTGGTAAAAGGTAAACTGTCGAAAAATATTTAGTAGTTCGTACTTTATTGCAACACGAACCTACTTTTAAAATACCTCTCGTACATTTAAGCGCTTCCGTTGTTTAAAAGTTAGGCTGGGAATAATTAGGTAACTTTTTAAACTTGGAGTTATATGTTTTAGGATTTAAAATAGAGTATAAAATGTTCTGATGATGATATAAGTATATTTATAATTAAACGAAGCAAATTAAGGACTTGTTATTACTTTCTCTACTACGTATAATAAGTAGGGGAAGTATTGCATTCCACCCAAAAATTCGATACCGAGATTTCACCGGAAATACATGTTTTGAGACCTCCTGAATCCAAAAAAAGCATTTTTGGAAACATGTCCGTGTGTGTGTCTGTGTGTCTGTGTGTGTGTGTGTGTCTGTGTGTGTGTCTGTGTGTGTGTGAACAGCATAACTCAAAAACGAACAGTCGGATAAGCACCAAACTTGGTATTTAGGTTCAGTATCTTCCAGAGATGCGACACGAAGGTTTTCAAGAAAATCCCCCCACCCCAAACTACCCTTTACATGGAAGATTTTTCGAAAATTTTAATTTTCTCAAAAATGGCTCTAACGATTTTGATGAAAATATCATATGTTTAAGATAATGTCATGGGAAATGAAATGTATATCTCGAATTTTCTGGGAATGTCTCCAAAAGTATTCTTTATTGTGAACAACTTTTGCATAACTGGTAAACCATAAGAGATACACAAAATGTTACTACACAAAAAGTGTAGATCGCGTTAAAATACACAACTTATGTCATATACATTTCTTTTGTTGAGTGAACCGTTTTGGAGATATTGCTTGTTATTTCCTTAAATTTTCCAATACTTATACTTTTTCTCAAATTCGTTATTCATTCTTTTTATGTCCTGGACATGCAAAGAGAATGGAATGCACCACATAGCAACCAGCGTTAAAATATTTGACTATCGCTTAAAAGCTACCATATTCCCCTTGCATCTACAAGAAAATTACCAATAAGATTGACATCTCGATATCTCGATTAACATGAAGCATATGGAGAATAGGCGTTTGTAAAAATAGATTATACGAGAGTAGAGAAAGTCATGTGAGTGTAACACATCAGATTTTTTTTCTTTATTTACAGTCGCTTTGACTACTAGGTCATATCACGATTTATATCCATACATACGAGTACAATAATAATACATTGTATACTTTACATTGATTAAATAATACATAAATGTTAATACATTGTTACAAACATATTTTACGTTATTAAGTTTTGAACACAGCTAGAACAGTATAATCTATTACCTATTATACATTTTTGTTTAATGTGTTATATTTAAATATTGTTATACAATTTGATGTCTTTTAAGAAAAAATAATCTTTTTGAAATGAGTAGGGTTGTTTAAAGCTAAAAATATATCTTCAGGGATGTTATGTCTTCTCTCCATGTGAAGCAGTAATTTGTATCACAATAATGTAAATGTTAGAGTGATTGTAGTGTGAATATGCATTGTTGTGTGATATTGATTTGAGATGTTTGTTGATTGTAAGCATTGTTGAGAAGTGGGTTTATACGGCCTTACTGAAACTGACAATAATAGCGTGCAATAATGTAGGGAGGGGGTGAGCTGTTTGTCATTATTAGAGACGAGCAAATGACGTCAGAGTGGCGTGTTTTTCTTAGAATTTTCGGGAACATTTTCCCCAGAGCATATGTTTTCGTAATTTTCATTGGATATAAATATAGACGCTAATGTTGGCGCGTTTTATTAGCAGCTCGGTTATAATCTTTAGGCATATTGGGGCGAGGAAGTATAAATCCAGTGTCAGGGTCAAGTTTCACGTAGTTCAACGGAGGCATTCATGGTGTATGCGTCGCACGAAGTTCATCAAGGTTACGCGTAGCAAATTTGTGAAAAATCTCTCGTGTCGTAAAGTTAATTACACAAAAAGTTGAAGTACGCGAATTAATAATGGGCAGTAAAGAAGTTATTATAACAGTTTGAGTTTGGCGAGTGTCAAGATTAATAGATGAAAGTGAATAAATTTGTTACGACAATAAAAGTGTAAAACAAATTCTTTTATCAGTGTTATCTTAGGATAAAAACTCCTTTCCGTTTACACATCCTGTATAAGATAAGTGCTTGACCGAGAAATCATAGCTAGCCGGAGGACAGTGAACCCAAAAATTAAATATAATAACAGGCGCTTAGCAAAAGATAACACGAAGTGACCGCGACAAATTGTCTTTCATACGTGCGGCAGATAAACAGTAACATCCTTAAACTACCAACATTAATACCACTACATATTGTTTCCCCAATGTGGGGCGAACAACAGTAATACCCCCGCACATGGTATAACTACTGCATTTAGTGATGAGCTGTTCGTAAACGTTAAAACCCCTCACTTCAAAGACAGCAGGTATCTCCTTAAAGCGCCATATCCAGCCAATGTTAATTTTGCTGACCAAGGAGCAGATACAAAGGTTTAAAAGTTACTTATAATTATCTAAAAATTACTCGACCATCCGACCGACAATTATTTCACCACCAAAGAGTACTTATGGGCATGCAGCATTTCCAGAACTTGGAAGACTGTCGGGGGAGTTAGACATTCCGCCATTTTTTCACGTCATTTTGCGTGAATATCAGAAGATTTCTCATCTGTTATTAGGAATAGCCGGGGATATTACGATTATAAGGGGTAAAGGAGAGTGTTTGCCATAAAAAACCTTCAGATTATTGTACAGTTATTTCATAAAGAACGGAGGGAGATACACGCACGATCTACATTAATTCGACATTGGCGTTTAAAGAATTAAGCGTGCAACATCGGGTAAGTCAGCTAGTGTTTGAACACAGTATTAGAGCTTAAACCTAGTAAGGGCTTAAAATTAATGTTGAATATCATATACTGTTTTTAAGCATTGAATATAAACTGTATTCATAAACTAAGAAAAGTACTAAATATATATTGCAGCTAGACACTCAATAAAAGAATTAAACAATTTTTACTTTCTCTGCCGCGTTGATTATAGGTAGGGAAGGTGGGTATTGCATTCTACCCAAAAATTAGATACCGATATTTCACCGTAAATACATGTTTTCAAACCCCCTGAATAAGAAAATTCTGATGTTACACATTTACATGACTTTCTCTACCCTCTATCGCTTGTTATTGGGTATACACACTATTCTTACAAAAGCTTATTTTTTCTATCTGCTATGTTTAAATCCAAATAAGCCTTTGCAGAAGCTACATTACATATTTGGTTATAGATACGAAGAGAACAGCGATAGTCAAATGTTTAAGAATGCATGCTATATGCTGGCCTTAAAATTCCATATTGTTTCCATGCAATCGCGAGAAACAACTAAAGTTGATTGGGCTTTAAGACAGTGGCGAAGTAATGAAGAATTTGAATCTTTAATAACGGATATCCCAGAAATGATTTATGTAACAAAAATTATTTGAAATAAATTGTGTGTTTTAAAGAGATCTACATTTCTTGTGTAGTACGTTTTCCTCTGTCGCTTAACGTTTACCAGTTATATAATACTATACAAAATTCCTGTTGAATGAAGAGAACTACACAGGTTATTCCAGAAAATTCAAGATATATGGTATTTTAATCAATTCATTCATTTTAATCCAAATCGTTAGAGCCATTTTTAGAAAACAAAAAAAAATTCGAAAAATCCTCCAAATAGAGGGAAGTTTGTGATGGGGTATTTTCTTGAAAATCTTCGTGTAGCATCTTTGGAAGATATTGAACTTAAATACCAAGTTTGGTGTTTATCCGATTTTTAGTTTTTGGGTTATGTTATTCACGGCTACAAACACATACACACACACACACACACACACACACACACACACAAACACACGTACGCACACGCAAACACACTAGGGTGACCAGATTTTTTCAGACACAAACAGCAGGACCCATTAATAAAGTGGTGTGATACGTTACTAGCCCGTGCTTCACTTCACTTGGGCTAGTGTAAATTATTATCTATGTAGGTTGTAATACGTCATATTTTCTCCTTTTTAACACTAATAAAGCTGAAATACACTATTGTTGGATGGTACTTGCTATAAAAAATTTGAATATAAACTATTACTAGTGATATTTATTAGATTGTTATTATTACTATTAACACTAAGCATTATTGTTACATAATATTAAAAGCAAAGCGTTATCACTGTTATTTTAAGAAGTTAATGAGATAGGCTCTTACACTTTCCGCTGCCATGAATTGCTTTTAACAATTTGCGGCTCCCAAGAAGCATATCATGGGACTGCACACAGTTATACTTCAAATTACATTTTGTGTTTGGCATATGTTTCAGAGTTTATTGTTTTACTCATAGTCTGGATTGTTCATAATTGAAAACACCCTTTCTGTTGGTAAATTTGTAGCAGGAAGGCGTAAGGTAAACCTTAGAATGTTGCCTACATTCTTAAAGTCAATATTTCTCTCTTCAAATTTGTTGAATATTTCCACCCATCTCAGATGTGTTGGTGTATGAATTGTTTTCCATTCCTTAACTTTTGTAACTGTAACACATTCTCTAAAGTTTGAAATTTCATCAAATAGGTTGTGCCACTTCTTTCCCAGTGTATTTAACTACACAATCTAAGGACTTTTGTACATCATTCCATTCAGACACAGAATTCAGACTTAACCAATTCAATACACTTAATTCAGAAAACTGAACACTCTATTGATATAAATATTGCAAACAAGTAGAGTAAAATTTTGCAACATTTCTTTTGAAATCTGAAAGATTAACTAAGCCATAGTTTTCAAGGGCTCTTAGTTTTTCCTGAACAATTGAGGGTACAAAACAGTCTAACCTATCTGAGAGCTTTTTCTTTAGACCTTCAAGTAACTTACATGTATCTATCATAGCAACACGTTGCCCTTCTAATAGCTGTATCACACTGTGAAAAAGCTGCTGCTTGAGTTTGTGCAAAATGCAACCACACCTCAGATAAGGGATTATCAAACAATAGTTTGATTATAGTTGAGCACCTGTCTTGGGATTGAAGGTATGATTTCAGGGCTGGATATAATTTCAGTACACGTTCAACTGAAGGTAATATAGAAAGCCATATTGCTCTACTGCAACCAAGAACTTTCGAATACTTAACCTCTACAAAATTGCAAAATTACACTAAGGAGGCTTCACGTACAGTATAAATGTGAAAATAGGAGTAGCTTTTGATCACTAAACTCTCAACACAAACTGGAAGGCAGTCTACAACAATTTGTATTGTATTATTGACAATGTGTGCACTACAGCCTACTCCAACATTTGATCTCTCAAACGCTTTTTGCACTTTGGAATGGAATATACATTATTAGATCCTTTTCGAGATGAACCACCAAGGTTTGTATTCGTGTTGTCTGCACAGAGTCCAACTGTTTTATTTTCAAGATGATAATCTCCAAGTGTTTTCAATACATATGAGGAAATAATATCAGTACTTTCCCCTAACTTTTCCTGAAAGTCTAGAACCTTTACTTGAACGCCATTGTTATAATAAAAATAACGAACCAGGAGGGGAAATAGTTTCGTGGATTTATAATTTGAAGCGACATAATTTGTTTTTCCAAGTCCTTTACTACTTATGACATGACAAATGGGCTGATCACATTAGTCACGATAGCCTCACACTTTTTCTTTGCATACAAATATTTGGTTTCAAAGCATTTCTGAGCCAATTTAGTTGCATAGACTGTTGAATGAAATGTTTGGTTGTGTTGAACGGTGTGGAATGCAAAACTTCCTTCAGAAGAAGCCAATTTCTGTTCAGTTGATCCAAATTCAGCTCCTCGAAAAAAATCTGGAAACAGCAGCATTGTCGGCCAGCTTGCACTTCTCTGTTTGTACGTATCGTAAAATTTCAGTTTTTCCGCCATTCGCTATTGAAAACAACGCTAAACGTTTCATGCAGCGTACATCACGTACAGATTTATCGTGGAGGATAAATGGATAGAGCGATCGCAGATCAGTGTTTAACACCCATTTTCCTTTAATTTTCGGCATAATTACTGAAAGTTATACACTACAGTTATCTTTCGCCGTACACGGACTACACTGTTAAGTCGTTGAAAAATTTGAAACGGACCAACATGCGGACACAAACCGGAAGTGTTCACAATTTCAGTTTCGGCAACTGTTTCTTATAAGGCTGTCAACTTATACTATGCACGTTAGGTTTTAATGGTTCTATTTCCTTTATTTCGTAAAAGTCATTTGCACAAAGATGAAAAATTACCTATTTTCCATTTCGCAAAGTTTTCGCAGGATGGTTTTGAAATGCAGAATATTTATTTGGATTTAATCTCTTCGCGGACAGCAGGATAAGGTGTCAAAAAGAGGAGTATCCTGCGAAGCAGGACATTTGGTCACACGGAAACACACGTATACGCAAACACACGCGCGCGCCAATATTTTTCTAAAAATGCTGTTTTTTATTTAGGGGACCTCAAAACATGCATTTCCCGTGAAATTTCGGTATCGAATTTTTGGACGGAATACAATACTTCCCCACTTACTATACGTAGTAAGTAAAAAAGAATAGAAAAAGGTTCGTCTCTCTCTCTCTCTCTCTCTGTGAACAGCATAACTCAAAAACGAAAAGTCGGATGAATACCAAACTTTATTTTTAGTGTTTTCCAAAGGTGCGACACGAAGGTTTTCAAAAAATCACCATCTCATAACTACCCTTTACCTTGAACATTTTCGAAATTTTTTATAGTCTAAAAAGTTGCTCTAAGGAATTTGATTAAAATACCACATATTAAAGATATTTACATGGTAAATAAAATGTACATCTTGAATTTTCTGAGAATAGCTAATGAGGTCCTCTTCATTCGGAAGGAATCTTATATAATCTAGTATAGCTGGTAAACATTAAGCGACAGATGAAAACGCACTTCATAAAGATTGTAGATCTCTGTTAAATACACAATTTATTTTAAATAACTGTTTCTCGGGATTGCATCGAAACAGAATGGACTTTTAAGGCCAGCAGTTCTCAAACATTTGACTATCGCTATTCTTTTTGTAGTGTAACGAAACGTGTAATGTAGCTATTTCTACAAAGTTTATCTCGATTAAAATGAAGAAGATAAAAAAATAAAATTTCATAAGAGTAATTTTTATAGCCGCTAATAAACGATGGAGGGTAGAGAAAGTTATGTGAATGCAACGCAGCAGGTTTTTCCCCCCTTAATGTTACAATAGAAAAAAAGAAAGACAGCTGGAGGAAGTACTGTTTCAATTGTGTACCAAATCTTCAATTGAAAAGGTAAAAAACAATGAAATGTACATTGAGTTATTTTGCTTGTATTTTTTTCTTTCTCCCAGGAATTGATTCTATTGTGCATTGTTTGGTCACTCTCTTTTCCCAGTCTTTGCTTCGTTTTTATCCTATTTGTTTATCTGCTCTGCACGCCTGAGTGTATGAACTGCGAAGGTTTGACCTCAGCTTTGTGGACAGAAACGTGCCAACAGGTGCTCGGGGAGAACAATGGCTGAGCCAACAAAGGAGTGAGATGATAACTGCGAACACTTCATACCTTTTGTATATCACGTCGACATATATTTCATCCCTGTAGCTAAGTGACGACATAGTCCACCACCTCCCCCCAATCCAAAAAGGAGGCGGCGCGTGACATGCCAAGGCGGGCGTCGCTTGTTTCGACTTTGGCTTCGTTTAGATTGTCCTTTGTTGTTCGAGACCGTTGCATCCATCTCCCTCGCACATTCCGGGGCCTTCCACATAAAGTGGGTTCTTCCATTACACTCATCTTATACCGTGCAAGGATGTTACGGGGAGGCTAAATGGTGAAAGTTTACAAAAAAGTGGGATTTTTAGTTATTTGTATAGTCTTATAAATTTGCATTTCCTCTTTAATATTGTAGGCATAATACTTATATTTTAAATATATGTTTAATAATGGTAGTGCATCTAGCATTTTCTACCCCGAATTGCATCACTTTACAGAAAAAATAAAAACACCTATACTCTTTGAAGTAGGGAGAAACATTTTAGGGGAAGCTTTGCTCTACAAATTGGTATCAATTCCAAATAAGATAGCTTCTGTATATTCAAGCAGTGTATTTTTGTTCTTGGTAAATATATGGGAGGATATTTTACTCTATTTTTACTTTGAACAGTGTTTTCTCTGAATGTTTTCTCTTATATAAATGACTCATTTTCTCAGGAACTATTGAAGATAGCCAAATTAATTTTTGAAATGATAAAATCGATACCTCAATAATGTTACCGTTCTACTTTGTTGTTACTAAGTTATTGGTTATGTTTTAAAATAATTAACTGCTGATAAATTTTAATAAGATTATCTAATTAACAAAAAAATCGTATCTTCCTTAATAAGCCACATTATTGTATAAAAGTAGATAAGAAGGCATGCATCTACAACCTGTAAAAATTCAGTCTGATATCTTAAATAGTTTCTGAGATAATGGATCACGAATTTGGTAAATTTAACATTGGCGGGATAGAACAATTAGTCTGCCCTTAAGACTGGTTGACAATCACTCGAGAACCGGAACCAGAACGGAAACTGAAACGGAAAGAAAATCAAAACAGCATACAACGTTTTGGTTGACAATATCTCAATAACGAGAACGGGAATTTATATCGATGGCCATATCGATAGCAAACTGAGAAGTCGATTTTACTCATTCGGATGTGATTTGTTCGCAACCGATCAATTATATTTTTTTCACCTGCTTCCAATTCAGCCAACATAATGCAAGAAAGCCAACGTCAAAATGCAATAGAGCAAACATTTTCTAAATGAAAATACAATAGTATTTCCGATTCTTCTAATCGTACCAAGCTTCATTCCTTTATTCATAGCATACATTAAAGTCGTTGTTTACTTTTTGTTAATTTCTACAGGTCTTTTAGTTGTTCACTGTAGTTTTTGCTATTGTTTTTAGGTATTTCAAAGCATTTTATTATTTCTGAAACCCTAACGGTTGGAAACCTTAAATAATGTTTTGGGAACATATTCCTTAAATTCAAGAAACAAAACAAAACAAACATCAAACATTTGAATTTTGGTCGTTTTCATTGATATGCCACTCCCACTTCAGACCTGCAGATTCGAGATCTTCGTTATCTTCTTAGAATCTGCTTAATATGAACAATATTTTAGCAATATATTGACGAAGTAAACATACAGCTGTGTAATTGAATAACATCCCTCTTTTTCATTGGTGGCAGAAGATATAATACTAATCAAATTAATTTAATAATATATCCTTCTATTCTAAATGGTTTTAAACAACATGAAGAACACGTATTTCTCAATGTTTCTGAATGATCTGTAGTAGAGAAAGGATCAGACGAAGTATACCTAAGTCGTGCTAGGTCTTGAAACGTATTCTTAATGTGGTAAAATGGAGCCAAGGGTAGTTTCTGATATATATCACTGATATGACCTTACATGTTATGTCAGGGTATGTATATGACTTTATTCATATAATACTGCATTTGAAGGTGATACAAGTATTGTTAAAATATATACTCTCAGAAAGGTGTCTAGCTTCACTGATTTATAGGTGCTTGCAAGATCCTTACTTTAAATAGGCAGGCGTTTAAATACTAACTCAGAATATAATAATTAGAATAAAAACACGTTCTTATATAAAGAAAATAATGATATAAGCCTGTATGTTAGGATTGTCATGAAGATCTTGAAGGTGGTGTTTTCAAGCGCTATGCCTCGGTATGAGTTGCGGTTATCAATTTCGCCCTTTGACGAAATAAGAACAGCAGATTGGAAGCAGCCAAATTACCAACTCAGACACATAGTGACAAGATATGCAACGCACGGGTTTCATCACAAACTATGCCAAACCAAAGATTCCACCAACCAGAAGAAGAATGCGTGTGTAAAATGTGCAACAAACACTGTGAAATATACCATGCGCAAAATTGCAAAGAAAGGACCACATCAATAATAAGACTAGGACAAGAATAAACTATATATCACTATGCACATTGTGCGCTTTTCTCTTATATATATTATATATAAAGAAAATAACTTATTTATAAACAACAAGGATGAACTAACTTTAAAATTCATCTATAGTAGTTTTGCATTAAAATAACTCAATATTATTTGTAGTACTTTATGAAAGAGAATACAATAATTGTTAACAGAAATAAATTGACGCATTAAATAAAATAAGTTATTTACACATGTCTATCAACTAAATTTAAAGACAACTGCTATATTTGTGACACATTGTCACAAATAATCTTAAATCACTATCCATTTAAGGTATTCACAGTTCGTCCATAAATTCTTGTACAGAATAATAAGCTTTTTTGCACAAACACTGTAAGAGCAGGCGTGTATTTATCTTTCTCAGCAAATGACAACAATTTTAATATGTTTGGGAGAGCATTAAATAGTTTAAGGCATTCATAATGGATCATTTTGGATAATAAGTCAAGCTATCACTAGGTCTGTGCAGAATCTTTTGCCTGGTATTAACGTTTAGTGCATCTATATTTCTGGTGAAATGTTCTTGATTTTTAATGTAAAAGCACAAAACGGAGAGTATATATTCACAAGCACTATCATTAATAGGTTTCTTTGCACTTATATTGTATTACGAGGATAAAAAGGAAAAGGGCGTGTCTCATTTGATAAGACTGCGTTTATTTGGTAGAAGTAAAGAAGACAGGATATGCTGCATTTCTATTGTTCAAGCCTTTAAGAGAAGCCTTTCTTCGACAAGTAATTTGCTCTTAAAAATCTGACAATTAATTGTTTTTATAATTTTTATGTTGTTCAGTGACGTCAAAAATACTCTTAACTACATTAGTTGGTTCCCATACACTAATTATGGGAATTCTATCGCAATAAGACTTAAAGATTTCCCTGGAATACATTTTCAGGCGCTACCTCCATAATCTAACAGAATACCTGTACAAGATTAATTACAATAATCGATTTTAGAACATATTTTAAAATGTTTGTATAATAATAGACTGTATTAAGATATGTTACACACATAACATCTCATGATAATGTCTAGGTATATTGTTAGAAAATGAGTATTGTTGAAGACTAGATTATGATTTCTCATCTTGAATATGTCTGTCCTGCTTGCATAAGCTTTTCTGACGAATTTTAAGAACCTTCTTCTTGTACCTTTCAATATTGTGTAGTATTTGCCTTTTTTCTTTGTTTAGTTTTTTTAAGTAAGTCTGAAACACAGTAATAGCACAAACAACACATGGACTAGACCAACACAATTACCGGCTTATAATTCAGATACTGCTACGGAGTAACTGGACACTATAGGCACCTGGATGTATCCTCGGGTTCTTTAGTATCGCGTTGCCTAAGGTACTGTAAGAAAACCGCTTTAATACTTCAGACATCGCATGAGCTATCGATGCAGTTTGGAAGAAGGGGCGTATCAGACTTCAAGAAAGAGAGATAAACTCACTGCTTTTATTAACATTTTCAAAATTAGTTTTTAACATCGCATACTCAATATTTTAAAATTTATGTGTGTAGTATTTTTATGAACTTAATATGGTTATGCAGGCAGTGTCTATTGTTTAGCTAAACTTTCATTTTATTTACCGCTACGGCTTCCATCATCGTCATAATTATAATTATTATATCAGATACATTATTATTACTATTTCAATATTATTATATTACTATTTAAGTTACACGTCAGTTCTCCATGTGGCTCAGTAACAGGCTGATAGAACAGTCGAGGTTAAGCTCAATCTTCATTCAAACTGTTGGTTATAGTTGCGTTGCCGGCGTTGGTCTCAGCTAGTTCGCATTTTTGCCATTCCATGTCGCCTTCCTGTAGAGATGGCGAATTCGAACATCGACATCAGTGTCACGCAATATTAAAAGTCGCGAACGTAAAATGTATTCATAAACCACTTAAAATCAACACGTAAGATATGAGAGGAATTATAAATGTTATCAAATTAACTGTGAAATTATTTCTAATTGGAACTCTTATTTCGTTTACTACACTTAACCTTTTGATTCCTCAAATGCTGAAAGTTGCCACTGTAAGACTCAAGAAGCGTAATGTAGGTACATAGTAAAATGCAACTTATTCATTTACATGGAAGTTGGAGGCGGCATCGGCGCATTGCAGGAGTCTTTAGATTCATTACTGTGTTAGACGATTGGTTCCGAAAGCAGAGAGATGTGCAGAAAAGGATGATGGTACCTACCACTTAGCAACTATCTCGAAGGTAATTAATTGTCCTTTCACACAAGCCTTGTGTAGGAGCTGAACAATTGAAAAATTGAATGCCGTATGGCAATTCAGTGCCATAGCCGGGATTTGCCATGCCGTTACGGCATGTTGCCCCGATAGTTCATTTCGTTAAAGCAACCGGACGTAAACCGGAAGATCGGTGGTTCAAATCTCGGCTTTGGCGTTGAGTTTTTCAGTTTGATTCTACCTACCCAACCTTGTCTTACACACGGCTTGTGTAGAAGAACAATAAGTTACCATTGATTGACCTAATAGTTGGTTTAACTATTAAGCCGGGACTTAAAGTACTTACGATATTGTAAATCGCTATTGGGGTATGTCATCTCATGGGGTGTGGTTTACCGGGAAAAATGCGAGTCAGTTGGTGAATTTAATATAGTACGGGTATGTTGCTATGGTATTTCAGTTTATTAGAGCAGCCGGACGGAATCGGAAGATCCGGGTTCAAATCCCGGCTATGGCATTGAATTTTTCAGTTGTCTGATTCTAGCCTTCCAATTTTCTCAAGCTCGCGACGTTCAGAAGAGTTCTTTAAGAGACGTAATGACAGTTATTGATCATTGAAGCAGGGTTGAAGCAGGGTTACATTGAACACTCTACAACAGTTGAGAAGCGAGATGACGATTAGTAAAAGGTAACGAAATTTTAAATTTGTTTTAGTTACTTGCTACAATGCAATCCTACAAAAATAAGACAGTAGCATTAAAAGTCTCAAGCCATCAATGAACTGTACAAAACATGTGTTGTTTTATACAATATAGTAAAAGAAATAGTAGAGAGAGAGAGAGAGGGGGGGGGAGAGCTACATCCACATTAAGCTTTATTTAAGTTCAAGGCAATGCAATTATTCCGGAGTCATTTACTCTCTCAAGACACGCATGTCAACACGCAACTGTGAGAATTAATTTAGATTCTGGAGGCTGTACGTTTGCCTAAAATCCGAAGAAGCAGCCATTTGTTCTATCCTTGTTATTCTCTGCGATTCTTACCTACGAGGGGCACTGTTTATATTTTGAGCCTAATAATTAAAGCAAAGTAATTTCTTATTGAACCGTTGAACCATCCGTTTGAACCATTTGTCAAACCATTTATTCCAGTCTTCTTGAGACACCTCCAAAACATGGTTTTTGAAGGCATAAACAGCTTCTTCTGCCAACGAAAATCGTTGTCCACGCAATTTATTCTTGATGTTCCGGAACAAAAAAAGTCATTGGGTGCCAAATCAGGACTGTATGGCTGATGACCCATCAATTAGATTTTGTTTTTGGCCTTCAAATACTCTGTTGTTAGAGGAGATGTGTGTGCGCTCGCATTGTCTTGATGAAGAACGATCCTACGGTTTTGTTGGTTTTCCTTATTTCACAGAAGACTTCCGGCAAACAAATGGTTGTGTACCATTCGGCATTAACCGTTTTACGTTCCTCTAAAGGTACTGATGCCACATGCCACATGGCAACTACTTTTGCTGAAAAAGCAGGCGACCATTTGCTTCGAAGTGCTTCGAGTGCGAACAACTCTTGTTGGATTTGCTTCATCTTGAAACACCCATACAGTCGACTGCTGTTTACGTTCCGGCTCATACGCATAGATCCATAATTCGTCACCTCTTACAGTCTTATATACATCTTTTGAGGCACCGCCATTGTATTTCTTGAGCATTTTTGTACACCAATCGACACGAGCATCTTTTTGAGGTTGCGTCAAATTATGTGGGATCCAACGAGAGCAAACCTTTTTCACGGCTAAATAATCATGCAATATTATATATGCTGGTGGAACTAATGCCTAGGGTTGCCTCAATCTCACAATAAGTCGCATGACGATCTTTCATTATTAGTTTTTGCACAGCATCAATGTTTTCCGGCACAAGAACTGATTTTGGACGACCTTCACGAACTTCATCATTGAGCGAACGGCGGCTACGATTAAATTCGTTATACCAGCGTTTTACAGTGGCAAAGGATGGAGCTTCGTCGCCAATGTGGAAGTTAGTTGATCGATGCACTCTTGTCTTGATAATCGTAATAAAGTCGTAATAAATCATTGCACGAGCATTTTCATGAGTTAATTCCATGTTTTTGTTGACACACAATTTTCAAGTTAGTGTAAACAAAACAAATGACGCTCTATTGACAAAATGTTTGAAGTAGATTATGGTCAAAAATGTCAAATTTTCCATTGGAAACGTCAGATGCCACCTACAACATTCAGGGTTGCCAAAGCTCAAAATATAAATAGTGCCCCTCGTATTAATGCCTACCGAGATGAGAGATTATTTCTTATCTGGTGCTATTCTAGTTGGTAACTGGAATTTGATGTGTGCCTAGGTAGGTACTTTTGAAATACATCCCAGCCAAAGCTGGTGTATGTATTACTAACATTTTGTTTCGGTCGTGAATGCATAATAATTCTCTAAAGAACCAAATATTTAAGATTTATATGATTTATGAACAAATTATTCTTCAACAAATTCAATATTGTTGCATAAAAATGGACAAGGATGGAATATTCTATTTTGCATAGAACTTAAACATTATTTAAAGCCTTTCTCGAGGGAATTATTATGAGGATAATGGTCCATACTTGCATATAAAAAGAAATATGAGGAGAGGGAAAATACTGAAGAATTACACACTGTTCAGAAACAAGCTTATGGGGACATTTGAGTTTCACAGTTTCAGGAGCTTAATTTTATTCTGCCTTAGTAAGCACTCAAAATGATTTAAATAAAATAACGCATTACGTAATTTGTAAACCATCTATACACTTATTTATTGTAATTATTGAGCAGATTACACAGAATTGGATTGCTAAATAATATGAAAAGATTTACTCTGTGCAAGGGGCCTACGAATAGAAACGCAGTTATCCCGTAAGTCAAAATGGATTAAAATAGCGAGAAAGACTTTTAAAAAAAATCTGATGTATTGCACTCACATGACATTCTCTACTCTTGTAAAACTATTTTTACAAACGCTTATTCTCCATCTACTTCATGATAATCGAGATAAACATTTGTAGAGATTCTCTTATTGATAATTTTCTTGTAGGTGCAAGAGAATATGGTAGGCTTTAAGCGATAGTCAAATCTTTTAAGAGCTGGTTGCTATGTGGAGCATTCCAATCTCTTTGCATGTCCAAGACATAAAAAAAACGAATTCCCATTTTCGAAAAAGTATAAGTATTGGAAAACTCAAACAATAACACGGAATATCTCAGAAATGGTTTACTCCACACACACACAAAAAGTGTATTAACATAACCTGCGTGTTTTAACAAGCTCTACATTTTCTATGTAGAAAAATTTTGTCTATCTCTTACGGTTTATCCGTTATGTAAAAGCCATTCAGAATGAAGAGGACTTTTGGGGACATTCCCAGAAAACTCAAAATCTTAAATCGATATGATATATTAATCAAAATCGTTAGAACCATTTTTGAGAAAATCAATATTTTTGTAAAATGTTCCATGTAAAGGGTAGTCTGGAGTGGTGGGGATTTTCCTGAAAACATTGTGTCCATCTTTGAAAGATACTGAACCTAAATACCAAGTTTGGTATGTATCCGACTTTTTGTTTTTGAGCTATGCTGTTCACAGACACACATCCAAACAGGCACACACAGACACGGACCTTTTTCTAAAAATGCTTTTTTTTATTCAGGGGGCCTCAAAACATGCATTTCCGGTGAAATCTCAGTATCGAATTTTTGGGTGGAATGCAATACTTACCCTACTTACTATACGTAGTAGAGAAAGTAATAAAGAAACATTCCAAGATTTCCATGACGTTTAACCCTGTTGTTGTGATTGAAATGAATAGTTTCATCTTTTAGACTTACAGAAGAGTAAGAAAATTGCGCACTTTGCCAGGAACTAAGTTATGACATCTATTTCCTTCTGAACGCCATGGCAATTCACAAAGACACCTAATAATTGACTGCTAATTTAGGTCGATAAGTTGTGCGAGATGTGGAAGGAGGACCTATCTCTTTGGCCGCTCTCTTTGATTTCTCCTTGATCCATTAGAACGAAAGTTTGCAGAGTCTACTCGAAAATTAACTGAAGTAGAAAAAATATATACTAAATTCTAATCATTTCATTGATAAAAATCTGATGTGTTACACTCACATGACTTTCTCTACTCTTGTACTAACTATTTTTACAAACGCTTATTCTCCATATGCTTCATGTTAATCGAGATATCGAGATGTTAATCTTATTGCTAATTTTCTTGTAGATGCAAGGGGAATTGGTAGGCTTTAAGCGATAGTCAAATATTTTAAGAGCTGGTTGCTATGTGAAGTATTCCATTCTTTTTACATTACCAGGACAAAAAAAATGAATAACGAATTCCCATTTGAGAAAAAGTACAAGTATTGGAAAATTTAAGGGAATAACAAGCAATATCTCGAAAATGATTCACTCAACAAAAAAATGTATATGACATAAATTGTGTATTTTAACGCGATCTACATTTTTAGTGTAGTAAAATTTTGCCTATCTCTTATGGTTTACCAGTTATGCAAAAGTCGTTCACAATGAAGAATACTTTTGGAGGCATTCCCAGAAAATTCAAGATATACATTTTATTTGTCATGAAAGTATCTTAAGTATATGATATTTTAATCAAAATCGTTAGAGCCATTGTTGAGAAAATTAAAGAGATTTGAGAAAAATGCTCTATGTAAAGGGTAATCTGGGGTGGAGGGATTTTCTTGAAAACCTTCGTGTCGCATCTCTGGAAGATACTGAACCTAAATACCAAGTTTGGTGTTTATGCGACTGTTCGTTTCTGAGTTATGCTGTTCACAGACACACAGACACACACACGGACATGTTTCCAAAAATCCTTTTTTTGGATTCAGGAGGCCTCAAAACATATATTTCCGGTGAAATCTCGGTATCGAATTTTTGCTTGGAATGCAATACTTCCCCTACTTACTATACGTAGTAGAGAAAGTAAAAATACATTCATAATGCAAATGCTGAGTTTAAAAAGGCTTGAGACTAGATACATGGACGCCCCTGAACAACTCGATGTCGTACTCTGCGCTGTGGCACTGCGCGGGGGGGAGCGTTGGTATGTGGGACTCCAGGGACCCCCAGGCACCGCCGACTAGCTGTGACACGCTCATAACAATACCGCATCACAAGAAATTGACCGTAATTTAATATTACGGACCGGGGCGTTGTTCAAAGGGTGCCGAAACACATCGGGAAATAAAAATATTTTATCTGGCTGCGGAGTGACAAATGTAATCCTTGGCGCGCGCTGTGATTGGTTGGCTCTCGCCAGCCCATTGTTCGTCGTGGTTGCCCCGCAGCACATTCCTCCAGCCCGCCTCTCTTCTGGAGCAGCAACTTTGTTTTTGTTGACACTGTCTCTTCTTCTGAGTCTCTCTTCTTGGTACATCTCTATAGACTGCCCAGCGTTACTTGCATCAGCATCTGCTGCTTGGACTATATACGTCGCATATCCGTCGGCAATCAGTCCGTCCGTCGTATACAGCGTTAGTCAGTCCATCCACACTCACCAGTAATATAACAAGAGTGCTGATAGTTCTTCGGTAATTTAATTCAATTATTGAACGCTTGTTGTCATGATAATTATTTCGATATCCAAAGTTGAAAAATGATTATCTAATGACAACAAACATGAGCTTAAAAGCTCATTAAATTACGTAAGGAAAATCATAAACAAGAGTTTCAGTAAAACAATTACACAGAACGATGCCATTTTTGTTATAATGTTTTATCTTTCTGAAAATTAACACTACTTTTATTTGCTTTAATTCCAAACAGAACTGCAGAATCAAACCTTAATACTACAAAGTAAGATCCTTTAATTAAACCATGCATTTATGGATCATAACAGAAAGAAACAGTACTATAAAGCAGTCTGATGCATTACATTAGCATGCCTTTCTCTACCCGTACTTTTACAAATCACTCTTACAAAGGGTTATTCTTTTATTCTACTTCATGTTAATGGAGATGAATGTTTCCAGAAACGATTTCATTACACATTTCGTTGCAGGCACAAAGTGGTACAGGAGATTGAAAGCGAGTCGCTATATGCTGGCTTTGAAATTCTACTCCTTGCGTGACGTCAACGAATGATGACTTTAGCACTTCAAAATAGTATAAAGTATTGGAAATTTAAAAGCAATAATAAATAATATTTCAGAAATTATTTATGGTACAAAAAATTAAACATAAATTGCGTGTTTTAACGAGATCAAGTTTTTAACAAAATCCATTCAGAATGAAGAGGACTCGGCAGGCTATTTGCAGAAAATTCAAAATATAAATTTGTTTGTCATACAAATACCTTAAACATATGGTTTTTTCATCAAAATCGTTACAGCCATTTTTGAGAAAATAAAAATAACGGGATGGGGCGTTTTCTTGAAAATCTTGTGTTGCAACCATGGCAGATACTGAACTTAAATAATAAGGTCTGTATTTATTCGGTTCGGTATTTATCAAGCTACGAAAATAAAATGCAGTGCTCCAGTGTCTTTATGAATTGTTAAGAATAATCATCGTTACAGTGAACATTCGCAAGAATATTATTCCTATTAAGTTTAACGATTGGTCTTCACCGTGAATGAAATTCAGGATCCCTTGTTCGGTTTTGAGTTATACTGTTTACACACACACACACACACACACACACACACACACACACACACACACACACACACACACACACCGCGCGCGAAGAGGGAGGGAGGGAAACAGAGGATAGAGGCACACGGACCTTTTTCTAAAAATGCTTTTTTGGATACAAACCATACATATCCGATAAAATCTCGATTTTTGGTTGGAGTACAGTACTTGCTCTGCCTACCATAGGTGAGAGAGAGAGAGAGGGAGAGAGAGGGAACTACTTGTTCCCTAAATGCACCTCTGGCTGGACGTTTACATGCCGGAATAAAAGGTAAAAGTAAAGGTATGGACGAACGGAAGGACCCCCACAACAGGTGCAGAGCATCGCAAGTAGTCAACAATGACCCTTTTTGCTTCTACTGGCCCCTGGAAGGAGGAATGAGGAGAGAGACCCGAAGGGTGACCAGATCCGATGACGACGGGCGCAAGCATGGTCGGGGTCCCTAACGTTTCCAGTACGCACGCAGCCCGGCACCATACACAAGCCGCTGGTCCCTCCTGGTGGGGCCCACCCGGAAGCGGGCCCTGAGTAGTCCCTAAACGACGCCAGGGAAGAAATCTCTACAAAGCGCACATTCACCGCCCAGCCGCAATACGCCGAACACTGTCGCCTGGCCCTACAACCCCCAAACAGATGGCAGTGAAGGAGATGAGTAGAGGAAATGAGAGGCAAGAAAGTCATGGTAAAACAAGAGCCACCCTAATATTCGCCTGCTGACGCCTCTGGTTCCCGAGGTCGCAGTTTCAAACCCGACGGAGGGCGGTGCATTTTTGTTTTTTTCGGGCGTAAAAATACTTAGCTGAGCTTCCTTCAGGGAAGTAAAGCCGGTGGTCCGTGTCGTAGATTTACGTCACGTAAAGGACCTCACAGCCTGATAAAGAGACCTCTGAGCAAAAAGTTCTTTCACGCCCAATATAGAATGGGATGCTATGAGTCATAATAGTTTAAGAGCGTCCATAATAAAACTCAGTAATAGCCTGCCAAGCCGAGGAAACCAGAAAAGCCCATGGGACAGAGTGGACGATCGCGGATCGAAGCCGGGACCTCTCGAATGCTAGTCAAACACATTACCGCGCCGCCACTCGCTCACTACATGTCAGAATAAGTTAGCATTCTGTTTATCCCTCACTTATACATTGTATGCATTCATAAATATTTACAAATTCAATTGAACGGATTCAATACGCTTTATATGAGTGCCATTTCTTGTATTAAACATCCATATTATTGATACGTTGTGAAAGAGAATTAAAAGTGCATCTTCAAACTCGTACATCCAATTTATCCAGAGAAAATACGCTTGTAGTACTCAAGCTACGATATAGGTACAAACTTTCCTGCTTGTGACTGTTTTACCGCACCGTAATTGGAACAACACACCTTTCGTTCTTTTACGTTTTGTGAAACGGGGAGAAGTGTTTTGTCAGTATTGCCCATCGGTGTTCTATTTCCTTATAATGGGACAGAGTGTGCCGCTTTCCATTTGGCCATAGTGCAACGCCAGGATAGCAACACGATGTTTAATGAGAAATGTAATCACCTTTGTTTCACAAGTGCAGACACGAACCGCAAACCCTGGACTTCATTTAAATTCCATTAATCATAATCACCATCAGCACCACTCACCAGCTGCCGGCCACTAATGTAGGGGAGGAGCTAGTAGCTTGCTTCTTCACATCTTGTTTTGTGACGGCGTAATTCTCAAGAGATCTACTGCAGTTTCCTGCAATTCAAACCATCATCACTGAAAGGAATATAAACTGCACCATGTGCTCGTCAAATCCACCAAGAGACTTATCATCTCTACGCTTTGGATATCTACCAAATGCCCATGGGTTTGACTCCTTACAATGGGAGTTTTTCAATTCAAACAGAAGTGTTTGCTTTAAAACTTGTACCTGGACATACTTTATACGCAATAATGATAAATACTACGAAGTTATTGGACTGTGTAACAAATACTTTTGTAGACATATCTCACTATTCTTCTCACAAGTAGAAGCTAGCAACATGCATGAGAGTCTAAGCAGATTGCAGAATAGCACGATATATATACCGGGTGAATTCAAGCATCCCTATAATCGATCCAGCCTTAGAACCGGACTTGATATAAACAAAATGTGTTGTATCCCTTCGCGTTAGCTTCGTGTTCGTATCAGTTGTGAGGAATAAACGTAAACAAATACCATGTGGATTTATGTCTCGTGCTATGATGCAATAGAACGGAGTACTATTAGATTAATAATAATAATAATAATAATAATAATAATACAAAAGTTAAATTGAAATTAAATGCAGGATAAGTAAAATAAGACTCACGTTAGTCTACAGCTGCATCACTATCTGGAAGAGGTGTAAAATTTGGGACTCCAGCACATCATATCTCTTCACAAACCTAAATCCAATTTATAGCAGTTATTATTATGAAAGGTGGAGGTATGACCTCTATGACCAGGGAACGATCATACTCGACCCAACTCGGATCCTTTGTACTTACCAGCCCCAGGAGAAACGGATGAGGTGAAGGAACCGCAGGAGGCTATAGGCCGCAGGCAGGCCGGCCGACAGAAATGCGCAGAGCTTCATGACCGGTCACACCGGCAGGTTGATCAGAGAATGCTTTCCTCTGGCGGAACCGGGGAAAACTCGACCTACCTGAGGCGGCTCAGAGAAGGCTGTCATCTGGCACGGCCAAGAAGAACTTTCCATCCAACAAGCATCTACGCCATCTGTCCGACACTGACCGATACTGCATAGCCGCTAAACCTACCAGAAATACGAAAGGGGAACGACATGATAGGACATTAGGGAAAGTAAATTCGTGGTAGAAGAGAAACCACTCCAACATTCGCCTTTACAACCAGGAAAAACCATAATAAAAACTCATGGTCAGAGGTGGCCGGTCTTAGGTGTCGAACCCAGGACCTTCGAATGCGAGCATCGCACGTTACCGCGGAGTCATCTCGCTCGGTTGGAAGAAAGTAACATAGCAACATTGTTGACAGAATTTAAGACCTTGTGTAACGTAGGCATTCGTTATTAAAGAAAACTCGTGCACTTTCTTACGAACATCACATTTGGTAAAGTCATTCTGATTCTGGTTTACTTCTGTTTCTTTTTTCTCTTTGGTCTTCGAAGTTCCCATTCCCTTTAGTTCTTTATGCGCTCATGCAACCTTCCATTCGGAAACACTGGTATAATCTTAGTTAGTTTAATAATATTATTCACAACAATAGTTGGATTCTCGTTAGT
Source organism: Deroplatys truncata (assembly GCA_030765065.1). NCBI lineage: Eukaryota > Metazoa > Arthropoda > Insecta > Mantodea > Mantidae > Deroplatys > Deroplatys truncata. The sequence continues at coordinate 207,956,823 of CM060978.1, read as the reverse complement.
TTCGTATACATATTCAACAAATTCGTTTCTCGCCGCTTTTTGCAGCTTACCTGTGGAATGCTTTATTGTTTCACCTCATTTTTTAGTTTATTTATTTTAGGTCGCATGAACAACTAGGTCATGAACGACCAGTAAAATACATAACATTACATTGTCTTTCAGTAAAACGTATTGGAAATAACAAATGAACAATAATATTTTAAGTAATAGTGATGTTACATTAGCATTATAACAGTGCTTTAAAATATAAAAACAATTGAACATAGTAGATATATAATGAAAGTTAAGTATGTTATAATGTTAAAATCTTGACTATTTTAAACAACAATGGTTTTACAAACAATGGTATTGCATAAAGACAGTAGAAAAAATTATCTTAATATTGAAAAATAAATAAATAGGAAAAATATATAGGAAAAAATAATCACGACATTGGTAGTTTAATTGCATGGATACATTTAATAGTGTTGAAAACAGCTGTAGAGTCATTCAGTGCTTCCTTTTGGTCTGGAGAAATTTTGTATTTTAGTCTATAAGGTTCTAAATGTTTGAAATCAAATATGTTTTATTGTAAAAGTTAGTTTGCAATGGCAGTGGATTGACTTTTAGTTAGGAGGTGTTCATGTGTCAGTTGCCAGGGTACAAATTATTTGTCCTTTCTGCTGAATAATGAGTTCCTGATTTCCGAAAGTTTATTGGGGTAGTTTTTCATCCAGTAAGTATTCCACAATTTCTTGTTTAAACTACTGAGATGTGTTTTGAGATCCGTATGAGACATAGATTTTTCATTTATTGTCATTCACCAAACTAACAGCACTTGAGAAATAATCATGTTTATCGCCTTGCTGACCACTCATTATTATCGCGTGAATGAAGAAAAGGGGTGAACGACACCACACAGAATCAACCTTCTACAGTAAGCTACAACCTTCTTCAGTTTTACTATTCATATTATTTACTAATTCACATTAATACCACAGTTTCGAACTATGTTTGATTAATACAGTTCTTGAAAACCCACAGATAATCACACATATTTAAGGCACTATGTGTTATGGTGTGCTTTGGTTTACTGCGTATCACCGGGAAGTTAATAAGGTCACATGTTTACATCAGAGAGGAGGGATTTCAGGTGTTTGCAGATTATATTCTTACGTGTAAACCTAACACTTTTTGTCAAGTTAACACTTTTTCCTTTAGTGATTCCTTGGTAGCATATTTGCTTGTTCCTCTACTTAAGCAATATTAGTTAATACATGTTCTGCTATTCAGCCCTTTACAAGTTCGATGCTCATTCTGTTTTAAATTTAAATCTAGCTCTATACTGAACTTAGCAATTACCTAAAAGTATGCTACAGCCTTCTAGCGCTGTTTAAGCCCTTATTGGGCGTTTGTCAAATGACACAAGCAATCGTGTTTGCTTTGTCAACTGTACCTATCTTAGTTCATGCCAGAAATGAAATATTCATGTTACATCTTCTAAATCGGATAGTAATGCAAGATAAATTTTGATATAGGAGTGCCTCTAATCGGCGTTAATTTTATAGATTGCCATTTTCTTTTTGATTTAGTTTAATACTCCATCCATATAATAAGCAGATTGTTCATTAGAAGTACCTAGAGATGGTTAGGAATGAGTCTGTGCACTAAACGTTTATAAGATCGGTTGCAATGCAGATCTCAGTATAAGGGTAGCATGTTAATGAGATGAGTATCAATTAGAATTTTTATCCTTCAAGCAGTTATTTTATGGAAAATAAAACCTTCGTCCAACTAAGTACTTAGATGGGCTGGTTGTGAGTGAAAATGATGTGAAGAAAATCTGCATAAATCTATACATTTAATAAAACTAGAAATATTTCTAGTAATATTCTATTTTATTGATATGTGTATAATGGACCTAAATCCTAAATCCAAAATTAACATTTAAAATTGTTGCTAATAAAAGGTGGAGGTATTGTAATGGGACGTAAAATCAAAGTATCGAAATATCTCCTTATTGAAAAATGTGCATCAGAAATGCAGGCAGAGGTTCTGCTAATAAAAAAATCTGATGTGTTACACTCACATGACTTTCTCTACTCTTGTACACACTATTTTTAAAAAACGCCTATTCTCCATATGCTTCATGTTAATCGAGATATCGATATGTCAATCTTATTGGTAATTTTCTTGTAGATGCAAGGGGAATATGGTAGCTTTTAAGCGATAGTCAAATATTTTAACGCTGGTTGCTATGTGGTGCATTCTATTCTCTTTGCATGTCCAGGACATAAAAAAAATGAATAACGAATTTGAGAAAAAGTATAAGTATTGGAAAATTTAAGGAAATAACAAGCAATATCTCCAAAACGGTTCACTCAACAAAAGAAATGTATATGACATAAGTTGTGTATTTTAACGCGATCTACACTTTTTGTGTAGTAACATTTTGTGTATCTCTTATGGTTTACCAGTTATGCAAAAGTTGTTCACAATAAAGAATACTTTTGGAGACATTCCCAGAAAATTCGAGATATACATTTCATTTCCCATGACATTATCTTAAACATATGATATTTTCATCAAAATCGTTAGAGCCATTTTTGAGAAAATTAAAATTTTCGAAAAATCTTCCAAGTAAAGGGTAGTTTGGGGTGGGGGGATTTTCTTGAAAACCTTCGTGTCGCATCTCTGGAAGATACTGAACCTAAATACCAAGTTTGGTGCTTATCCGACTGTTCGTTTTTGAGTTATGCTGTTCACACACACACAGACACACACACAGACACACACACACACACACAGACACACAGACACACACACGGACATGTTTCCAAAAATTCTTTTTTTGGATTCAGGAGGTCTCAAAACATGTATTTCCGGTGAAATCTCGGTATCGAATTTTTGGGTGGAATGCAATACTTCCCCTACTTACTATACGTAGTAGAGAAAGTAAAAATAAAAATAAGTAATGTTGGCTGATTAATCTGGTAAGCATATTGGAATGAATCAGTGATCCTGTACGAAGGAACATACTGTTTACTTTCTCTACCACCTACCTTAGTAAATAGAGGAAGTAACGTATTCCACCCGAAAACAAATGTAGAGATTTCACCGGAAATATAGATTTTGAGGCTCCTTGAGTACAAAAAAAACATGTTTACAAAAAGATTCGTGTGCATATTTGTGTCTGTGAACAACGTAACCCAAAAACGAAAAGTCGGCTAAATACAAAACTTGATATTTAAGTTCAGAATCTTCCAAGGACGAGACACAAAGGTTTTCAAGAAAATTCCTCCACCCCACAAAACCTTTACATTGAAGATTTTTCAAATTTTTAGATTCTCAAAAACAGCTGTAACGATTTTGATAAAGAGTAACATATTTAGAATATTTATAACATATATGTGTTGCATTTTCTGGAATGGCCTCTGAAGTCCACTTTTTGGAGGGAATTTTGTATAGTTTTGTACAACTGGTAAACTATAAGAAATAGACAAAAACTTACTGCACAAAAATATTGGTATAATTTTTTCAATCTTTCAAGTTTTGAAGCCTATCTTCAGTTGTTTCTCATTATTTCGTGGAAAGAGTGTATCTTTAAAGCTAGCAAGCGACCAGATTTTAAACATTTGAATATCACCATTCTCTATAACGAAATGTGTAATGAAACAACAATTTGTGCAAATATTTACCTTAATTAACTTGAAGTAGATGTAAGAATAGGCTTTAGCAAGAATAGTTTGTACAAGGTTTATAAAAATAGGTGGGTAGAGAGGGTCATGTGAATGTAAGGTATTAGATATTTTGTTTTCATTTGCCGATAGTTCTTAGAGGGAGCTCTTCGTTTGTTAATGCTTGCACTCTTCCATGTTGTGTTTTCACACGAAGCAAACTGCAGTTGCATCAGAGTATTCTGGAAACTTCTGGTAAAAGCACTTCAGAGACGACACAATGTCATCTTTAGGATACTAGTGGTCGTTTTAAGGGGATTTGTTGGCTTTTCCATATATAGATGCATCATCTGATATGGGTCAAACATGAACAAGAACGTGTTATCAACCATCTAGAGCCGTTATTCACTGAGCGTTGGAATTTATCACGTCGAGAAATTACTAGGCAGCAACTTTTATACCGTCGATAGTAGAAATTGGAACAAACATGTACAGTAATTCCAGAAAACATTCGTTTTAGCTTTAAAAGATTCCAACAGTTAAGTTAACACAGAAAAAATTATAATATTTAATACTGAGAAAGAACAAACATTATTACAGTTTACATGTTCTGGCATTTTTAAAAAAATTCCCTTTGCTATTTGTATAATTTTGTCTCAGTTGCACCAGTGTTTCGCCTTTTTAGTATGTGGTTCCCTCCAAAGACGCGACCAGCGTTGTCAGGTTGATTTTATCTTAAGTTGCCAAATCTGAACACCTTTGTAGCCCAGTGACATCAATTTTTATTATCTATAGGTTTTTTACGGAGTTTAACACGCTGTCATTAGTTTTTCGTCGTATGTATGAGTAAATTCGGTGAACGTATCACTTATATCACCTATATATTTTATATATTACAAGTTTTTATAAATTGTATGTAGGTTATGTAATTTTTATTATTGTTCTAATAAGTGAAGGCTGCCAAATCAGCTCTCGGTTTACCAACATATCGACAATTAACTGCCTTTTGTTATCATCATTTTCCCAAGGGAGGAAAGGTCTGTTTTAAAAACTTGAAGTGTGATTATATAACTCTTGGATTTGCCAGCACGTTTACAACGAGAAAGTTGCATTTTCGGTCTGCCAAGCGAAGCATCATTTAGGATTGTCGTCAAATATTCCTAAAGTTAAGACTAAATCGTTAAAATGGCGATAATTGCATTCCTTTAAAAATATTCGCAAAATTCCTTTTTAAGTAACCCAAAAGCTTCAATCTGGCAACCTTGGATGCGACCAAGGTAGCCTCATATGAAGCCATTCTAGGATGCGTCGTACTGCAATCAGGGATCTCAAAACGCGTATTTACGCTGGAATCTCGGTAACAATTATGGACTACAATTTTTTAGTATAACTAAGGTCAGAGAAATTCAAAACTTCAATTTATAAAATAGTTCATTGTTTACCCCAGGGAATACTTCTCTGTGTTAAGAAGCCCTTAATTCTTATCTCCGTAATGAGTTTGACCTTTTACCAACGCATGGATATGTTAAAATAGCATAGGGAGTTTACAAATACTTGGGTGCGTTTAAATTATTAAGTTACGCTGTAGTTAATTTACAATTTCATTGTTTTTGACAATCCTGTAAAAGATATTGGTTTCGTTGTCTTGAATCTAATTTAAAAGTGACCAATAGGACGTTGCTGAAGCCAGAGGCTCCGGCGCTTATTGTTATGTGTGGGCGATCAAGGCACGTTGTATCTATTGTTTGTCAATAAAACAATGTGTATACGGAACAATATTAAACTCTACTTGGCGGGGCTGATAATTTAAGAAGCTCATTGTAAGCTAATTTCTGCTGTGTAACGCATTGTTTAATAGTCATAAAGTACTACGCTGGAGCCAGTACAGAACTAAGTGTATCCTTGTTCGAGTCTCGCTTCAGGCTGTTATTGTTCTTCTTCTTGAGGAACACGTTCGAGGAGCAACGGTTCCTTTCTTTGCCGGTCCATGTGTTATGTTAATGGGAGTATTCACCCCTTTGTTTTTCTGTAAAACACCTTGTTTGCATCATTTTATTCCGTGCTCGCTAAAAGGTGCTGAAACAATCCACTTCTTAATTCTGATGTACATTTGTTTTATCCTAAGGTTGAAATGAACCAAAACAAATGTAAGCACGCACATCAAACGTAAGGGCTCTTAATGCGTACGCATGTAGAAATAGTTCGCGTGCAATACGCAGTTTGTAGCAATTAGCTAGGTATCACAGGCGAAATATTAGCAAAGTATTAACACGCTATTAAATAATACGAATTGGGGATTGAAGAAAATAACATTAACAGAAAAAGAATTCATCATCATCTCTTTATGGATAAGGAGATATATCGTGTTTCGGCCTAAAGTCTCTTTTTACTTTCTCTACTACGTATAGTAAGTAGGGGAAGTATTGCATTCCACCCAAAAATTCGATACCGAGATGTCACCGGAAATACACGTTTTGAGACCTCCTGAATCCAAAAAAAGCATTTTTGGAAACATGTCCGTGTGTGTGTCTGCGTGTGTGTGTCTGTGTGTGTGTGTGTGTGTGTGTGTGTCTGTGAACAGCATAACTCAAACACGAACAATCGGATAAGCACCAAACTTGGTATTTAGGTTCAGTATCTTCCAGAGATGCGACACGAAGGTTTTCAAGAAAATCCCCCCACCCCAGACTACCCTTTACATGGAAGATTTTTCGAAAATTTTAATTTTCTCAAAAATGGCTCTAACGATTTTGATGAAAATGTCATATGTTTAGGGTAATGTCATGACAAATGAAATGTATATCTCGAATTTTTGGGAATGTCTCCAAAAGTATTCTTCATTGTGAACGACTTTTGCATAACTGGTAAACCATAAGAGATAGACAAAATTTTACTTAACAAAAAATGTAGATCGCGTTAAAATACACAACTTATGTCATATACATTTCTTTTGTTGAGTGAACCGTTTTCGAGATATTGCTTGTTATTTCCTTAAATTTTCCAATACTTATACTTTTTCTCAAATTCGTTCTTCATTTTTTTTATGTCCTGGACATGCAAAGAGAATGGAATGCGTCACATAGCAACCAGCGTTAAAATATTTGACTATCGCTTAAAAGCTACCATATTTTCCTTGCATCTACAAGAAAATTAGCAATAAGATTGACATGAAGTATATGGAGAATAAGAATTTGTAAAAATAGTTTGTACGAGAGTAGAGAAAGTCATGTGGTGCAACACATCACGTTTTTCTGTATAGTCCATGTCTCACAACCATACGTTAGGATTGCAATCGCGCTGTCTTCTTTTTCTTCTTTTTAGTGTTCTTACTAATTTCCCACAATTATTATGCAATTAATTACTTTATTATTTAAATCTTTATTTTATGGATATGTTATATTACGTACATCGTAAATAATAATTTTTGTTACTAAGCTAGTACTTTGTTATTTATTCCTATTTCGAATCTTAGAGGGTGCTTTCCTTGGAAGGCCATTACTTTTGTTCTATGTGTTAAATGATGACTGGAGTCCATATTTTGCTAGTACATTTCTTAGTTCAAAAACATTTTCTAGCAAGTCATTTTCTATTTCTTGAATTATTATAATAATTCAAGAAATAGCATAAAATATCATATTCATTTATTATTCCTACTTAGTTTGGTTGTAGATGTTATTTCTCCCATTTATTTCTCTAAGAATTTCGCCCATGCATTTCGTCCCCACACATTATGAGGATACACGCTTGTCTTAAACCTATCTTTTATTTCCTCTGAAATATCGTCCATTTCTTCATGTAATCCATATTTTAGTATATTTTAAAATATTTTCTAGTACTTTCTTTAAATTTTTGGGGTACCCTTTCTTTTCTAATATTTCCCAAGTACCTTTCTCTTTATTCTGCCTTATGCCTTTTCTAAATCTATGAAGACTATGTGTGTCCGTAGATTAAATTCGCTTCTCTTTTCAATTGTTTGATTTACTGAAAAATAGTATCTATACAACTAGGCCTTTCCCTAAAACCACATTAATTTCTAACAATATTGATTGTCATATTAATTCTAATCGGGCATTGATTATTTTAGTGTACAATTTATAAGCAGCTATTAAGAGACATGTCTTGGCAATTCGAGCATTTGTTTTGTTCGCCTTATGGTTTTAATTCCCTGCGCAAGTCATCTGTTTTGCTGCAGATTGAAGAAGTATTATTGCTGCCCCACGTATGGTACAAAGTTTCCGGTGGCCTTCGCCCAACGTTCACTTTCCGGTGGCCTTCGCCCCAACGTTCAGGAATCAACTTTGTATTTTTATGTTTCTTTAAATATGATATATATTTATGTTTGCCTCGGCTGCGACAGTATTAATTTGTAGAAACATGTATCTCTTATCAGGGGGTGATGCGACTAAAGAATGTAGGCTTACACACATAATTTTTACTTCACTCCTTTTATTAATCCTTCACACGATTGAATAACCCTTCACTGATATGGAGAGCTGTGAGATTATTTATTAATTGCACTTTTTAACACGTACTTTATAATATTCTCCCCGGAATGAATTGTCGTCTCACACTGAATACGTATTTAACTGCTCGGGAACGCGTATAGCGTCCAGTTTGGAACGCTGTCTGCTAGCGACTGCCGTTTACCGCTTAAATTTGTAAATTTTTCTATTTCACGTCTCTGATTGGCTAATTTTACTCCAATTGAATACTTTTATTTAACTTTCAGCTTTTCTGGTTGTTGATTGGCTATTTATAAACTGTTTTAAATAGTACATTATTATTGCTCCAAGAATTACTAGTAACATTATTAAACTTTCTAATTCATTATTGCCTTAAGGTTACCTCATTGTTACCTCATTGTTAGCAACTTTCGGCCTCTATTCTCACAGCTCCTACATTATTAAATTACCTAATACATTCACATAACATTATTATACATGTACAGAATAATATAAACATATACAATGACTGTAATATACACTTTTTATATATTGTAGTATACATATATTGCTTTAAGGCGGGCCGTTATTATTCTTTTATATTATATAATTAGACTGAAATCATAAGTGTTAAAAATACTGCCTTAAGATGCCCAACGTTACGCTCATCAGCCTGTTGCTTGTGAGTGTTAACATGTGTAACAGCGAGCAAGGTGCGACTTATGCAAAGCAAAACATTAAAAAGAATACCTTTAATCGGCGAGGAGAAAACAGTTGTTCCAAACACGTTTAGTAAGTTTTGCAAGAAGTATTAAAGCTTTTCCATAGTTGACATAATGACATTAACTTCAGAATTCACTGGCGTTTCTAGTACGAACCTATAGGTAGATTGCGAGAAAAGAGCGCACTGCACTCAGTTCTAGAAGAAGCGGAGTCCCTTCCAGAACCCGTTAATTAGTTTTATACTATACCTTTTTCACTATAAGCTGAAACGAGAAGTAAACAAAAGTTAAATGTATCACTCCGCTGAGCACATGGCAGCACCACGTGGAGGATGACGGGACTAAGACCCGTGAGAGGAAATTGCTTCAGACAATGCGGATACAGTATAATACACAGCTTGGGAATCATTAGCGTTTAAACATTGTATGTCTTATTCCTATATTTTTCCTTACGTCCTAAACTTCTAACACATAATACTAAGAGTAGACAAATAAAAGTTGTACCTGAACAGTTCGGCATCTGTGATTAAAAGTACTGAATTAAACTGTTCTTAACTCTAGGCATTAGAAATCATTCATTTAATGACTAGTATCAGCATACCACCTTTGCTTTAACCTTTTATGAGTCAACAAGTTAAATAACGATTAGCGCTATAGGTTAAAACACAACAGAAAACAAACGCGACCCAAGCTATCCGAGCGACAATTCTGCATCACTAACAAAGGATTTCGATTATTGCTAAACAATGGTCAACCATATTCATTGTCGATTAAAGGTGGATACTTTTCACAGAACTTGTTAAAAACATTTAACACAATTGTTCTTCTTTCCATTTCCCTCGTTTATGTTTTCCACAGTGGCAGAAGATTCTCAGCCGGAAACCGGAAACGAACTGCAGCGCCTGCGCATAGCCTCTTAACGCTCTGATATAACGGTTCATGTAGTTATAGATGAATCTGAACAAACATACTTAGTTTCATAAATTGAACTGTTACAACAATGAGTTTTTTAAATTTCTCTGCACGAGAATAACCACAGAATGTTACGATCTGAACCGAACTGTTTTTTGTAGAGGAAGAGACGACATGCTAAGCGGGAAAGGTTGTAATTTGTCCACTAGCCAATGAGGTGCTGTCTTGTCACGTGCATTTGTTTACTTCTCCTTTCAGCTTATAGTGAAAAAGGTTTAGTTACTGATCTCTTAACTCGAATTGCTGTCTATGAGATGGTTAAAGCTAATGTAAATAGTTGCCACGTCTGTAACGAGAAAGAAACGGCAAAACATCCCGTGACGGTTATAATTTTATTTTAACAGATTGTGATAAACATGTTCTTATAAAGGTTGAGATATTCAGGACAAACTGTTTAAGTAACTCAGGAAATTGGCTTTAGCGCTTTGTCGGGTATTTAAACTTAGGATTTTTTGACAGCTCTTTCTCTCGACCAACCATGTGCCTAGCCGGGCTCTCTGCTGGTCAGTTCTTTAAATTTATTTGATGTTAATTTGCAATCTCGATGTAGGCACTAGGCCTGAGGAAGACGGAACCTTCTCTGCCACGCAGGTAAAACCACCAGCGGCTCAATTCTTTCTTTTTGAAATGTAGTTTAGGTTGTATTAGACAAATTACAGATTAGAAAGGTTTGGAACCGCTTCACCCACCTTCCAGCTACCGCAACTTGTAACCCTCTCGAAGGCATCCTGTGCTACGTTTCTCCACCCTTTACGTTGAAGTTGAATATTTGTTGGTAGTTGGAAGATGCTTCATGTTTATCTGCACCATTTATGGGAGCCAATTTGTCGCGGGCACTTCGTGTTATCTATTTCTGAGCGCCTGTTATTGAATTACTAGTTTGAATTTTGGGTTATTTGTCCTCCGGCTAGTTATTATTACTACTCAGTCGAGCATATCTCTTGAACAGGGTGTGTAAACGGAAAGGATTTGTTACTGAAAGATAACACTTATAAAAGAATTTGTTTTTACACTTTTATTACCGTCACAATTAATTAATTTCACATATTGACTCTTGATACACGCCCGACTGAAACTGTTATATTTTCTAATATCACTATAATCACTTATTTGCTGCACATTATTAATTCGCGTATTTCGCATTTATAACTAACTTTACAACGCGAGAGATTCTGTAGAATTGCGCGACGTATAACCTTTGTATGATTCTGTTGGACTGAACGACGTATTACCCGCGAATCCTTCTGTTGGACTGAACGTTATCCGTCTCTGGCACGGAATTTATACTCCCTCACCCGTTATGCCTAAAGATTATAATCGAGCTACTATTGGTTAATAAAACGCGCCAACATTAGCGTCTATTTTTATATCCAATCAAAATTACGAACACATATGCTCTAGGGAAGATATTCCCTCCATTTCTAAAGAAACGCGCGCTACTCTGACGTCATTTGTTTGTCTCTTCTAATTGATAAACAACTACTCACCCCCTCGCTCATTGTTACCCGCTCCTATTGTCAGTTTCAGTGAGGCCGTGTAAACTTATTTCCTAACAATGCTTATAATTAACAAACATCTCAAATCATTGTCATACAATAATGCTTATTTACACTACAATCACTCTGGCATTTACATTGTTGTGATATAAAATACTGCCACATATACCCCACTAGAAACATAATTATAAATATTTACAACTTTTTTTGGAAATTTTATAATTAGGTTTTTAGTCTCCTGAATCTTGGAACACACGGTATTTATCACTTGCACGTAACACTGCACACACATTTAACACACGTCAAACATTTTGCCTTTTTCTCGCCACTATTTACTGGCTCTGGTCTAATGTGTTTATATACATACATCTGACATTACAATTTTTTTATAGCAAATACTGTACCCTGAACTATTTAGTTACAAAATGTTTATACTTTCTTAGATTATTGACATAGAAATTTATACACTTAAGATTTTTAACCTGGTTCATCTTGTAATTTTTTTGAACATATTTACCAAAATATTCATCCTCTGCACAAATATATTTACATCACTTAATTCTAGACATAATTTCACATTATCTGTGTGCTATATAAGTGTTTTGCTTTAATTTTGTTTACCCCTTTTTGTATTGTTTTGTGCTTTATATTCGCAATACTCTTGGAATTATATCTATGTACTTTTACTTTAATATGACATTAAGTTTTCATTATTACATGCTTCATTTCAAATGCTGTTAGAGTTTACTAAGAAAATGTTCTTTTTCCCCTTTAAACATTTATTTTTGTCCTGAATTTATTTCTCCTTTCTTATGACACATATACATAGTTAACCCTCTTACATTCCAATACTTTGTTCTGCAGTTTAGCTTTACTTATCCTTAATCTACCCTCTTCTTCTTCTTCTTCTTTTTAGCTGTCATGGCTATTCTCTTTCCAGGATCAAATTGTCTATGGCTAAACATTACTCGTAGCTGCATCGTAACCTTCCAAAATCTATTCATGAATAGCCTATTAAAGGATTCATATGAAATTTCACCCCCTGATACCATTTGAAACCAATCTAAAGTTTTCTGAGCAACACATCTTCTAACAACTATCATTTTCAATTCTTCCAGTATCTTTTTAATTTGAGAGTACTCTGACAAGTCTGTAATAAACTGTACTGGATTGGAGTTTTCATTTTGAACAGCTTGGTACTTGTTAATTTCAGAAGTTAGTTTTTTATCGAAATTTATAGACAAAACTTTAACTTCTTCGGACAATTTATTTCCTTGTGTTTCCGATTCCTTCTCAATTTCAGATATCTCCCCTCTGAAATTAACTTGCACCTGAATTAAATCTGCATTCGTAGCCTCTTTCATCTCTCTTATCTCACTTGAAATGCTACTCATTTGACTTCCTAACTCTGTACATTTTACACTAACATGTTAAAACTTAATATCAACCTAACTTTTTTGGTTAGATATATCCCTGCTCATGTCTGACATTTTCTTTGAAACTTTCCCTATCTCTTTTGCTATTATTTCCTGATTTTCATTTCTCATTCTTATTATACTGCTATCTAGCTCCATAAATTTCTTTTCAATTTCTTCCCTGTTTTGTTCTAAGCTCTTACCAATATCTTCCCTTAATTACCTATTATTCTTTTCCATATCCTGAGTTAGTTTTCTAATTTCTCATTATTCTGAGTTAGTTTTGGTTCTAAACTCCTATCAATATCTTCCCTTAATTGATCTGATTTTTTCTCTAGTTTCTCAATTCTCTTATCCATATTCCTTTCTAATCGATCTGCACTCGTAATACTCTTATTTAATGTTTCACCGAAATTTCTCAGCATTTACATCATCATACCAGCATCAAAATTAACATTTCCTGCTATTCTATTCTCACTTTCTTCACTAATATTTCCTCCCTCAAATCCTACATTGTTTGAGCTATTTTCCGTAACTTGTATTGAATTACAGGTAAGTGTTACATTATCCCCTTCCATAATTGTTTCTTCTGTATTATTAGTGGACATTGTTTTCTTAATCCTACCACTTCTTAACAACATTTAATTTCTCACAATTTTTTTAGAATACAAAAAAAATTACAGTTTTCTAACCTTTATGATGCTATCTGATGATGTTGTTTTGATGTCCAGCTTCCTGCCCCTCTCTCCTAGATGTATATGTCGCCTCTGCGTCATACTACGATGGGTCTGCGTCGTCTCGCTGTCTTGGTGTCGTAGTTGAATTCCCCTGTTGCCTTTTATTCTCGTAGTTACGATGTCCACTCATCCGCGTTGTCGGTCGTTCTGGTGGTTGTTTCTGGAATCTGCGTCTTGTAGTTAATTTCACTGCTCCATTCGCTCCACGTCCTGGTTCCTTCGACCCTTCCTGGTTATTTTGCTCCTTCCTAGTTAATTCGCCCCTTCCTGGTTATTTCGCCCCACGTTCTGGGAGCCAATTTGAAGTAGAATATTTATTGGTAGTTGGAAGATGCTTCATGTTTATCTGCACCACTTATGGGAGGCAATTTGTCGCGGTTACTTCGTGTTATCTATTTCTGAGCGCCTGTTATTGTATTACTAGTTTGAATTTTGGGTTCTTTGTCCTCCGGCTAGCTATTATTACTAAACAGGGTGTGTAAACGGAAAGGATTTGTTACTGCAAGATAACACTTATAAAAGAATTTGTTTTTACACTTTTATTACCGTCACAATTAATTAATTTCACATATTGACTCTTGATACACGCCCGACTGAAACTGTTATGTTTTCTATAATCACTATTTGCTGCACATTATTAATTCGCGTATTTCACATTTATAACTAACTTTACAACGCGAGAGATTCTGTAGAATTGCGCGACGTATAACCTTTGTATGATTCTGTTGGACTGAACGACGTATTACCCGCGAATCCTTCTGTTGGACTGAACGTTATCCGTCTCTGGCACGGAATTTATACTCCCTCACCCGTTATGCCTAAAGATTATAATCGAGCTACTATTGATTAATAAAACGCGCCAACATTAGCGTCTATTTTTATATCCAATCAAAATTACGAACGCATATGCTCTAGGGAAGATATTCCCTCCATTTCTAAAGAAACGCGCGCTAATCTGACGTCATTTGTTTGTCTCTTCTAATTGATAAACAACTCACCCCTCGCTCATTGTTACCCGCTCCTATTGCCAGTTTCAGTGAGGCCGTGTAAACTTATTTCCTAACAATGCTTATAATTAACAAACATCTCAAATCATTGTCATACAATAATGCTTATTTACACTACAATCACGCTGGCATTTACATTGTTGTGATATAAAATACTGCCACATCGTGACGTCTGATGAAGGCGATGATGGCATCGTCACCGGGTTTACGTCACAATACACTCCGCACTGCCAACATAACAGCTAGGAGTATTTTACTAAGACCTCTTGTAGTCCCTTTTCCAACACCAGGGGAAATTGCGTTGTTATCAACCAGATCAGTAATCAACTTCATTAAATTATTAAACTTAAATGAGACACTGGTATATAAACTTGGGGTTTCACAATTTTGTATAATGAGTAAACCATAAGAGATAAAACTTACTAAAAATCTAGTCTCCTCAAAACACAGAATTTATGTCCTATAACCTTTTTGTGGTATCAGCCATTTTCAGGATACCCGTTAATATTCGTTATGAATTTTCAATATTTTGTAATCTTTTTTAAAGTGCTGTCGCTATTCACTTGTATCTCGCGATGTCGCGGAAAGAGTATGGAATTTAGCGTATAGCGACCCGCTTTTAAACATCTGACTATGAATACGGTTTCCTCTATTCCGCTTGTATCTACAACGAAATGTGCAATGAAACTATTTTGCAATTTCTTTTCATTAACATACTTATATCTGTACAATATCTCCAACACTAAGCGTTGTAGAAAGAAATGTCTTGAATAAAAGTTGCTTTATATTATGGGGGAAAGTAAATACCATTAGTTGTGTTTTATTTGGAGGACGCTGTGATGGTCATTTTAGGGTCAATTTAATTTGTCCCTAATTGTAGGTTCCATTTATAAAATTGAGAGAGAGAGAGAGACAGAGAGAGAGAGAGAGGGAGAGATAAGCGAATAGCGATTTTACACTTCAGAAAAGTATAAAATTCAAACCAATAACAAGCAATATCTCAAAAATGGTTAACGGTACAAGACATTTTATTTGGCATAAATTGTGTTTTAACGATAATTATCTACATTTTTGTGTAGTAACCGTCTCTTACGATTTACAAATTATACAAACGTCAATCAGAGTGAAGAGAACTTCACAAGCTATTCTTATAAAATTCAAGATATACATTTCATTTCTCATCGAAATATCTTAAACATATGGTATTTTAATGAAAATCGTTAGATCCACTTTTGAGAAAATTAAAAGCAATGAAATTTTTTTCATATATAGAGTCATCTTTACATGAAATTAGGAGGAATTTTCTTGAAACACTTCGTGTCGTATCCTTGGAAAGCTGAACTTTAAAATAGCAAGTTTGGTATTTGTCCGAATTTTCGCTTTTTCGGATGGATACACACATAAACAGATCTTTTTCTGAAAATTAATCTTTTTGGATACAGAAGGTCTCAAAACGTGTATTTTCGGGACATCTCGGTATATATTTGGGTGGAATGCAATAGGTACTTAGGTAGGTAGCAGAGAAAGTCATAATTATTTTACGTAACTGTGTAGAAAAGTGAGTTTTTTTCAGGTCGAGTAAAATGGAATATCGGAACGAGTCGTGAGTCTTGAAGTTACGTACAATGTTTTCTTTCATACTATGTCGGAATACTTTATATATTGGTTAAATGTTGTCTGCATATTATGTTGGACATGGGCGCAGTTATATGTTTCATATGCTCATCACAGGGCCAAAAGTTATAACTATTGTTGGAGTACGGAAAATAACTGAACGGAAAAGTTTAATTTGGAGTACTGGGTTGGGACGGAAAGCATGATATTCCAGATAACATGAAACAAAACATCAGACCTGTTACAGTACCCATTAGGTTTTACAACAGTTGTTCCAGATGCCTGTTAATGACCTCGTTGCACAGTTTTGCGCGTCTCAACATGGACAGATGTCTCGAATTAGCATATCTGTCGGTTTCCTGGTTTCCATCCTAACCGCTTTTCGTGTTCACGGGAATCTCGAGAGTGATGTCAAGCGTCTCCACAAAAATCTTCACTGGTGTAAAATCCGGGGACCTTGCTGGGCTAAATACAAAGGGCATACGTATTGGTTTTCTGCCTCCACCCACAATATTCTTCATGTTTGTAAATATCAGTCACTGCTAATTGGTATCGCGGTCTAGTTCCTTTTAAAACAATGACAGGTATTTACGCAAATTTTTTCAGGTGCTGTTAGTATATGGGTAGACATCATAGAGTATGGTCAAGGTCATATAAAAGCAGCACATCTGCATAGAATCTAGGAGAATAACTCCAGCATCAACAGAGGAGGAGACCAGTTCCCAAAGAAGAGTGGTGTTTACCACCGAGACGTGGTTTTAAGCGCTACCAAACATCACCCCCACCAACTTGTCTCCATGTAATTATAACCTTCTCAAGGGTTTGAAGAAATACTTACGATGACTTCATTTCGCCGAGTTTGAACATCTAGAACAAATGAATATGGCAAAAAACTATTCTAAGTGCCCTGTCGCAAGTGTATGTAGCTCAAAGGAGAATGGCTCTTTCTACCAGCGTGTAAATTATGTAATTATGTGGAAAAAATTGTGTAATTCAATATAGTGCACGCCTAACTAGGCATTTTCATCATTTAGATCCTTAATGCTATATCTCCATGGTGCATTAAATCAAAATGTTCTTTAGGACGTTCATTAACATTTTACGAGAGATCAGCGTTCATTTCAAGGAACACTATTATATTCTCACTTTGCTATGGTTTTAACCTAAAAATAGCTTATAATCACGATAGAACCCTGGCGCATACAATTTTGTAAATAGTATCACAGCTAGACAAATGTGTGTTACATTAACATGCCTTTCTCTACCCATTCTTCAAAACACTATTACTACAAAAGCTTATTCTTCTTTCTATTTCATGTTAATAGTGATAAATATTTGCAGAAATTGTTTTATTGCATTTTTCCTTGGAGTTACAAAGGGTTTAGGGGAATACAATAGGCTTTAAGCGATAGTCAAATCTTCTAAGAGTGGATCGCTATGTGATGACTGAAATTCTGTTCTCTTTGCATTGGCCAGAGAAGAAAACGAACAGTGATTTTACTCTCGAGAAAAGTATAAGTATTTGAAAATTCAAACCAATAACAAAGGATATCTTGAAAATGAAGAGTTTGTCTACCTCTTGTGGATTACCATTTATGCGAAAATCATTCTGAGGTTATTCCCAGAAAATTAACATTTGTAATGAAAATGTTTTAAATATATTGGGTGTTATATAACAAAAATTGTTAAAAATTTAGTGAGAAAATCAAAATTTTCGAAAAATGTTCGATGCAAATGGTAGTTTGGGGAAGGGGGATTTTCTTCAAAATCTGCGTGTCACGTCCTTGAAAGATGCTAAACTTAAATACAAAGTTTGGTATTTAACCACTTTTCGTTTTTGATTTATGCTGTTCCCACAGATACACACACAGACAGACCTTTTTCTAAATTTGTTTTTTGGTTCTGGGGCCAAAACATGTATTTCCAGAAAAATATCGGTATCGAATTGTTTGGTGAAATCCAATAATTGCTCTATTTACTGCAAATACTTAGTAAAGGGAGTAAAAAAGCCATAATCTTCTTTTCAAGCACTCGTGCGCGTTTGCTCTTATTTGAATTTTGACATTAAGTTACGATTAATTATTCACTTTTTACTTTATTTTATTTCTTACAATTGATTTTTCTTTCTCGGTGGAGTAAAGATTTAAAATGTCATGTATTCATTTTTGGTGTAATTTTATCAGTCTTTGAAAACTTGAGCGGTATATAAACGAGGCAGAACTTAAGAGCAAATATCTATCGCTGATATATGGATAGCTTGAAAAAATGCCAAGCGCCATTGCCCTTGAGGGCAGAGCGATCGCCTTCAAGCACGTCCGTTTCCTGTCATAAAACGAACTGCGAACCTCGCAACGCTTTGACGCGAGCAAATAATTGTTTGAAAATAAGCGCATTGCCGATTGCGTGACTGGCAATTACCGGCCAATTAAGTGGCTATCCGCGTCTCCGGACACACCAGTGTTGATAACTGCCGCTGTATAGGACTCTCAGATGTTGCTCGATACCTTCAGGTGCTGTCAGCGCAGTCATGTCTCAGGTGCTATGCTTCTTGGACGTCGTTACAAACTGATCTGACGTCATCAAGACAGCTACAAAAGGAAGCGTTTGTCCGTCTGTCTATTTGAGAAACATTGCTCATAACGCGTGTTTCAGGGAGATGCAACTATAGAATCTGGAAAATTATCATCTTTGGAAAATGACCTATAAAATGACCTAAAATTAAGATTTATTTAATTTATTAAAATTACGGTACCCCTAGCGGAATTACTCAGATGGTAAGATCCGTGGCCGCAGACCCCCGGGGGCCTACCAGTCTGACCGAAGGTTTTTTCGTGGTTTTCCTGGACGAATGCTGGATTGGATAATTTGATCCGAGAATTTTCCTATCATCCCTTTCATTATTACAATGAATTTCATTTTCTTCTTCTTCACCACCATACCAGGCATTGGGGTGATCACCCATCCTGATATGCTATGGTCCAGAGTTAACTTGCTCCTCGACAGGCTACTGACCCAAGACATTGGCTGGTAAGTACTTGGGGTAAGTACAATGATGAGAGTAACCGTTAATGAAAACGAGGAATATTAGGGTGCAGAAAGTTATTCATTAATATATACATGGGTATAACTTCTACAGAAGTAGACAAAGTAGGTATAAGAATAACTATGAGATACCTACTTCAAAACTTAATTAAAAAGTATATTTTTCCATGTTCTTGTTTTAAGAATTTGAAAATAAAATGAAGAAATTAACTCTTTTGAGTTAATCCAGATTAACTCTTTTTGAGTTCTCAGATTAAGAAGGGACCCTACTGAGTTCTTAACCAAAAATAATGAAAACATTGAAATTTGGATTCTGTCATATCATACCGCAATCCTTCCCCCACAGGGTGATATAATTATTTTTAATGCACGGCCATTTTTAAAGGTCATTTAAATCACCTTTGCGCTGCATGGCAATAAGTTACGCCCACCCACTAATGTGCTTTTTTCTAAAACAACGTTTTTTACCATTCAAAATGCTCCATGCGTCACAATTAACTCCTTGAAAGTTTTTATGTATGTCAACATCTATATTATGCATTAAAGTTGCTATGGGCATAAAAAACTGTGCAGTACTTAAACAAAAACTTTTGGGTTAAGGTCTAAAAAACTGAAGAATATTGCATTTTTTAAAATGGTAGGATATGTATATTTTTATTAGTCTTAAAATTACTCACAGAATAATTCCAATAGCAAATTTTGTTTATATTCCCATAACGTGTGTATTAAATAACTTTCAGAGAAATTATTTAAATATTTTGACGCGAGGGACTTCTTAAATATAACTGAATTTATTTTACTAAATTATTAAAATAATTAAAACTATGCATCTGAAAGACTTTAAATTCGGTTCACATATTAATTTTGTCGATACTAATTAACTCTGAAAATATGGTGCAAATTGGGTAAAAAATAAAGCATTTCCAAAACTAGGTAGGATCCCCAAAGCATTCTTGCGATTGAAGAGGACTTTACTGTCTGTGTTACGACACAACGACAAAAACAATGCAATCTGACTGTTGCACTCATTTAAGCAAAAAAGGGAAAACTTACTTTATCATTCGTAGTTTGGGACGTGAATTCATAACTGTAATGGTACCTGCTCCCCTGATAATAACACCTTCACCCACAAATAATCCAGACTAATTAAATAGGAATGTGGTCTTTTTCCCCAAGAATGCGAGTAAAGAATGCACCAAGTTACTCCTATTTCTCAGTTGAACAATTTCTAAAGTTTGAAAAGTGATTCTTGTTTAGAATGTCAGTAATATAAAACTCTTTAGATACTCATTGCGAATGCAAAATAAAAAACAACTAAATAAAGACTCAAACGGCAAGAAAATGAAACAAAATTACGCAAAATAAAAAACTTACCTAATAATTTTCTTGATCTGGGACCCATGATAAGAATTTATGTATACGTTAGCAATGCCTATGTTGCAAGGAGTAAAGATGACATGTCGTCAGAATCTGGGCCTTGGTTGTTACGCACAATAATAGCAACATTTACTAACTTTTAAACTTCTAGCTTGCATGGCTCTTTAAATACTAATTTTATATTATGTAAATGTATTGTTCAGGTCAAAAGCTCCACTTTGGAAATGTTTATCAACATTATATATACACTGCCGTTTGTGAAAATAGCAACAGCAGGAAGGAAACGCATGAATTGAATGAATTTGATACCACAGGTTAGGTACATGACAAGTAACAAACGATAAACTTTTCAAATCTATACATGACCTTTGAGCCCTAATATTCAGTATTTGGTGTGGCCTCCATGCGCTACAATTAGAGGTGCTATACGCCGTGGCATTGAATCAAAAAGGTTCTGAATAAGTTCCTGAGGGATATCCTTCCACGCAGTTGTGCTCGAGCCCACAAATCCGTGACACTGGTTACTGGAGGACCGTGGCCTTCCAGGTGCCGACCAACCACATCGTAGCACACAGGATTCCTCGCTCGAAGTAGGCAAGTATTTCGTATTTAAATTCAAACTCTGTCATTGTTGTGTAAGCACACTGGCTTCCTCGCTCGAAGTAGACCAGTATTTTACATTTAAATTCAAACTCTGTCATTGTTGTGTAAGCACACTGGCTTCCTCGCTCGAAGTAGACCAGTATTTCACATTTAAATTCAAACTCTGTCATTGTTGTGTAAGCACACTGGCTTCCTCGCTCGAAGTAGACCAGTATTTCACATTTAAATTCAAACTCTGTCATTGTTGTGTAAGCATACTGGCTTCCTCGCTCGATGTAGACCAGTATTTCACATTTAAATTCAAACTCTGTCATTGTTGTGTAAGCACACTGGCTTCCTCGCTCGATGTAGACCAGTATTTCACATTTAAATTCAAACTCTGTCATTGTTGTGTAAGCACACTGGCTTCCTCGCTCGAAGTAGACCAGTATTTCACATTTAAATTCAAACTCTGTCATTGTTGTGTAAGCACACTGGCTTCCTCGCTCGAAGTAGACCAGTATTTCACATTTAAATTCAAACTCTGTCATTGTTGTGTAACAATACTGGCTTCCTCGCTCGATGTAGACCAGTATTTCACATTTAAATTCAAACTCTGTCATTGTTGTGTAAGCACACTGGCTTCCTCGCTCGAAGTAGACCAGTATTTCACATTTAAATTCAAACTCTGTCATTGTTGTGTAAGCATACTGGCTTCCTAGTTCGATGTAGACCAGTATTTCACATTTAAATTCAAACTCTGTCATTGTTGTGTAAGCACACTGGCTTCCTCGCTCGAAGTAGACCAGTATTTCACATTTAAATTCAAACTCTGTCATTGTTGTGTAAGCATACTGGCTTCCTCGCTCGATGTAGACCAGTATTTCACATTTAAATTCAAACTCTGTCATTGTTGTGTAAGCACACTGGCTTCCTCGATCGAAGTAGACCAGTATTTCGTATTTAAATTCAAACTCTGCCATTATTGTGTAGCACACTGACTTCTTCGTTCGAAGTAGACCAGTATTTTCCTTATTGTTCAAGATGTCACAATAGATTGCTACACGTGAATCAGACTTTTCACAAGATCGGATTCTAGTTCCCGATGTCGCGGGTTCAAACACGGTGGAGGGCGATGTATTTATTTGGGCGTAAAAATCCTTAGCATGGCTTCCTTCGGTAGGGAAGTAAAGCCGGTGGTCCCGTGTCGTAGATTTACGGCACGTAAAAGAACCTCAGGCCTGATAAAGAGGCATCTGAGAAAAATGACCGGTCTTTCACGCCCAATATAGAATGGGACGCTAAGGACCATAGTAGTTAAAGAGCGTCCACAAATAAAACTCAATTTAATTTGCAAGATCGGATTGATTTAATGAAAAATCGGTTCTATGATGAACGCTCTCAGATTAGAAGTAATAGTGATAAAAACTGTGTTTCCCACAGATGAAAATTATAATAGGGTGGTGGAGGATGTATTGAAGTCTAAAACGACCATGAAGAAGGAACTTCGGGACTATTAGCTGTTAAAGAAATGTGATGTAATTATTGAGAACAAAAGTAAATTAATTTATGCAGTTAAAGAGGGAACCAGTAATTTTCAGTATTATGTTTAAGATTCGGAAGTATTTCACGTGCTTCATGACTCCCATCTGGCAATTGGTCATGGAGGACGAGACAGGATGTTGAAGGAACTTTCATTTAAGTACAAAAATGTTATGATGTTGAACTGTATATCCACCTATGCGAGCTGTGCCAGAGAAAACAGAAAGGAGTTAAGAAATGAGTGCAGCCCATGGTATTTTCAGATTTTGATTCCCGTTATAAAGTTGAACTTATCGATTTCCAATCCTAACCTGACAGAGAATACAAATTCGGGTATCAGGCATTGTATCAGGATCACCTCCTTAAACTTGTCCTCCGTCCTCTTAAATTTAAGACAGCAGAAGAGGTAGCCTACCACCTCTTGGACATATTCGCATTATTCGGAGCTCCCTCGTTTTTACAATCCGATAATGGGAGAGAATTCGACAATAAGGTAGCTTAATGGAGTACTGGCCCTCTTTGAAGATCGTTCATGGTAAGCCACGACATTCACAGAGCCAAGGGAGTGTTGAAAGAGCTAATCAAGACATTGATGGTTTCGGCTTGGATGCAAGATCAACAAACTAACTACTGGAGTGATGGGCTACGCTTTGTTCAGCTGATAAAGAACCGAGTCTCCCATTCTAGAATTAGGAGAACACCATATGAAGCTCATTTCGGTTGTAAAGTAAAGGTGGGTCTAATAACTTCTCTGCCCCAGGATGTTTTACAAACCATAAAGAGCGAAGAAGATCTGGAGAAAGTCCTAGACAGCATTGAAACACCTGAACAACATGGCGCAGATGATCCTAAAGAAGATGAACTTCGCTTTCTCCCAAACACCGATCGGGCTACAACCCAAGGCGAAGAAAACAATTATTGTGATGTTCAAACTCTGGAAGGTCAACAGCCTTCAACCTCAGAAGTAAGCATCTGCTGTGTCTGCTCGAAAGAAACTACTAGTGCCCATACATGTCGAGACTGTGGCCGAAAGCTTTATTCGATTTGTGGACATGCTCTTAGAGATGGCGAAGTTGAGGATATGGAAGGTTACGGTAGCAGGGTTCAATGCAATCTTTGTTTCTATATGGACAAAGCTGTTGAAGGAAGAAAATATTGTAAATTGAATCTCGAACAGCAGGCAAAGAAAAAGAAGTTAAATTCTGATAACAAATTTCCTCCCATTTAGGAGATACTGTTCGAGTTCTCATTCCTGACTTCGACAAGGGAAAGGGTGATTCTCGCAATGTGTTGGCAGTTGTGATGAAGGTGTTTGAAGATGGCTTCTACCAACTAAAAACAGTGAATGGGATTCTGAAACAGCTTTATTCGAGGTCGCAGTTTACGGTGTGTCCAAAGGAATTAGTGCGACTTGAAGATGTTCTAAATCATGAAATTGCACTCCGAACAGCCGCGACCACTTGTCTTTAGGAGGCGGCCAAGAATTCATCAGATGCATGTGCAAGACCAAGTGCCGAAATGTGAAGTGTTTTTGTGTGAAAAATAAAATACAGTGCAATTCTAAGTGGCACTTATCTCTCCCTTGTTGCAACAAATAAGACTCTTTGATTTTGGTAATTTAATATTCTTATGCTCTTAATTCATTTAAAAGTATATTTTGCATATTA
This sequence comes from Deroplatys truncata, assembly GCA_030765065.1. NCBI lineage: Eukaryota > Metazoa > Arthropoda > Insecta > Mantodea > Mantidae > Deroplatys > Deroplatys truncata. Next base: position 207,932,552 of record CM060978.1, on the reverse strand, counting down.
AAATATTCATATTCTCAGAATAGCCGTTTAACATTTTCTGACTTTTTATTTACCTATATGTTTAATTTTTTGTAAAAGGATTTTCTATGCAAATGTCATATTAAATTGTTTCTTGAAATACTTTTTTTTACTTTCTGCGTATAGTAAGTAGGGGAAATGCACTCCAATAAAAAAAATCGATACCGAGATTTCACCGGAAATACCTGTTTTGAGGCCTCCTGAATCCAAAAAAAGAATTTTTGGAAACATGTCCGTGTGTGTGTGTGTGTGTGTGTGTGTGTGTGTGTGTGTCTGTGTGTGTGTCTGTTGTGAACAGCATAACTCAGAAACGAACTGTCGGATAAACACCAAACTTGGTATTTAGGTTCAGTATCTTCCAGAGATGCGACACGAAGGTTTTCAAGAAAAAACCCCCCACGCCAGATTACCCTTTACATGGAATATTTTTCGAAAATTTTAATTTTCTCAAAAATGGCTCTAACGATTTTGATTGAAATATCATACATTTAAGATACTTTCATGAAAAATAAAATGTATATCTCGGATTTTCTGGGAATGTCTCCAAAAGTATTCTTCATTGTGAACGACTTTTGCATAACTGATAAACATAAGAGATAGACTAAATTTTATTACACAAAAAACGTAGATCGCGTTAAAATACACAATTTATGTCATACACATTTATTTTGAGTGAACTATTTTCGAGATGTTGCTTGTTATTCCCTTAAATTTTCCAATACCTATCTATACTTTTTCTCAAATGGGAATTCAGTTATTTATTTTTTTTGTCCTGGTAATGTAAAGAGAATGGAATAGTTCACATGGCAACCAGCTCTTAAAATATTTGACTATCGCTTAAAGCCTACCAATTCCCCTTGCATCTACAAGAAAATTAGCAATAAGATTAACATCTCGATATCTCGATTAACATGAAGCATATGGAGAATAAGCGGTTGTAAAATAATTTGTACAAGAGTAGAGAAAGTCATGTGAGTGTAACACATCAGAATTTTTTCATTTATATACATTACAGTGACATTGTCTGACATTGTATATAATGCCTAGGCAAGTATAAAACAAAGTAAGAATTTTATACTTTGCCAAAAATCATCCGGCATTTTATACAACTCTCAGGCATTCTAAATAATGCCTGAATGTTATGCTTTGCCTTCGCATGCCTCAACATAATATCTACTTCGATAATTTCTATTTCGGCTGTTATGTTTTACAGAGATCCTAGATGATTCGTAGTCTGTTTCTGTAGACTCTTGCCTTAAGATACCCCACAGAAAATAATCCGGTGACGTCAGATCCGGTGATCTTGAGGGTCACAAATCTTTGGATGAAGCTGCTGATGTGTGCCATGGATTCATTAGAGTGTGGGATGTGGCATCATCCTGTTGAAACATTTCGTCTAGCTGCTCCACGAAGCCGATGCAAATGCTTTTATACATATCAGTATTTACAATTTCTTCAAAGAAAATAGGTTCAATGATCCTCTGACCGGAAATTCCTCACAGACTATAATGTTTTTGTTATTGAAGTGACGACTCATGGTACACATGAGGATTTTCTGACGCCGATATCCTTGTACTTTGAGGATTTAGTTAGCCCTAGCTTCATTGGTAAATCTAGAGTTGCCATAATCTAATAATCCAAAACCAGGACATATTAACGTTAGTTTAATCGATTTAAGGAAATGAAATTTTGAGAAATAAAGAACCCACTGTAGGAGATATGTGCATTTAATTAATAATCCAGAGTTTTGGAAGGACTGATTTATTGTATTTTACCTTAGGTAAGCACATATTATAAAAATGTATTAAATTTATTCAGTACAACTTAATGTATTCAGCACCAAGTTTTAATTTTTTTTATGCCAGTCGTATTTCTCAGAATCTGGAGCAGAAAAAAGTATTTGGTGTTGTTCACAATAAGTTTGTTAAACTCACTACAACGTATATTTTTCATATTTTATTGTATTTGAACATTCATTAACTGGTTTTACTGTTAACCTATTCCTTTCTTCTGTCCACTGAACATTCATGAGGGAAGAATTCTTTGTACATTGGTCTTATGACCATTTTTAAGTGACAATTCTCGAAACTATCATCCTTGGCCTCCCCCCCAAAAAACACTACATTTGTTGAAGCTGAGTTTTCAAATATAGTAAAATCGCGGACTTTTGTCTTTTTGGTCTGGACGTTTTCATTTACCATAAAATCAGAAAAATAAAATTATGCGAAATCCTGGCATATGTCAACCATGGGTAAACCACACCAGTTTCAATATGTCTACTCTTTTCCACAAAGTTGAGAAACTAATTATGGTATCACATATGTTTGGTTTTGTCCGGTTCTTTCAGCTTATGCAGTGCTATCATTTAGTATGACTGGAATTCGGCATCACGGAGTAGCTGGTCTCTTGTGACACCTGGGGTAATGCCTTTTGTGAGGAGCCAGCAATCGATCACGAACATCTAGAGCGCTTGGCAATACTGACTGCGGATTATGCTTCCCCTTTTCACTAACTAATGAACCAGTTTGTTCTCTACTAACCTTAATATTGTATTTCGATCAGGACCATCACCTCACGTCGGTAAGCTGTTTGTTTGATGGCAACAGAATCCGAAATCCAATAAATGTTTACCATAAGACACACGCTGCTGAATTGTATTTCAATGGTTACGTGAAACAATCAGCTTTATATCAATCAATGTTACTTGTGGTGGTATCTACCGAAGCTTCTGATTTCGTGATTAATTTGAGTGTACTTATAATTTAAAACTCATATAGGATGCAGAGTGATTGCTGTTTAAGAGTTGGGTCATGCCACTGTAACACTGTATTTTTGTTTCTTCCTTTTTCTTCACTTAATACACTGGTTGTTGATTTTTTTGTTTTGTTTAAAAATACCCTCTAATGGGATTACGAATAGTTGTTCTGCTAGGATTTGTTTGTTTGAAGTTTAACGTCATTTAACCGGGTAGTTCATATCGGACGATGAGTGAACGAAATAATTGATATGGTGCTCAAATGGGCCTGGGTTCCTAGAGTTTAGAGTTATCGACATTTGTCTTCTCAGGATAAGGAAAAAACTCCGGAAAACGTCTTATTCAGCTAACTCACACATAACCCGATTCGAACTCGGGACCTCTTGAATGTGAGACGGACACGCTACCCCCACACCACGTAGTGGGCTGCCAGGAATTTGAACATCTGCAACCACGCGGTTTATGCATCATACAGTAAAGCACAGTAAGGTATACACAACCACAATGAATAACTTACCCCAACACACAATATGCTTTTACTCTTAACGAGCGGCCAATTTATGTCCCAAGACCCGTAATACAAAGGATAAAACACGGGCGACAATTGCAGTGAGTTTGACAATGAACATAGCGGTAGATACAGCTCCTATCGCCCTTCTAAGGTTGCTGCGCAATCGGTCTAATCTAGCTCTAGACTGACCGTATTTTCTATTTTAGCGATTTAAGGCACGTGTGAAGTCTTTAAGTGCACTATCAAATACGCATTACACATGGAACCTTCACTACAATGGGACAACAAGCAGGACTATCAAGAGGAGGGGAGGAAATAACTAAATGATTTTTAATTCTGGTGCTTCCAAGGGAATATTTTGTGTAAGACAATGTTCATAAAGGATGTGAGTATATATTTGCATTATAATGACTTTTCCTTGAAAGTGAGAGCAAAATGTTGAAAATTTACAGTGTACTGAAGTGAATCTCCAGGGCTTAATTATAGCAACTAAATGTGTTACCTGTGCACTTTTAGTGCATAGTCATATCAAGTAATTTACCGCTCTGATATCCACTTAAATGCATTAAAAGTTCGTGTTATAATAAACCGATATGCAAGTGCAAACAATTATAGGCCAGTGTGCGAAAGCATTTCTTTCTTTCTCACGAAACCACGATGAAACGCCAGATAAAGGCATTTAAACAATTTATGAAGCACAGAGAGAGGTAATTTGCAGTGAAGATGTTAGGATAGCACCATTTCTAAATGACTTCAAACACATACGGAAGCCGTGTTTCATTTTATCTGCTCCCATTAAGTAATTACTGAGGCTTTTTGTTTTAATTGTGTTCGTTGTGAGGAAGTGAGATGCTCACACATGCCTACCGTCATTAGCATCTGCAGGTAGCGCTAGCTACTGATGAGTGTTCGCCGTTAGAATGTTCTTTTGCTGTAAATGTAGGTCATATTTTCTATTACTGACCAGTAGAATCCGCAGCTCCGCTTGCGTTACCGCCTTAACTCCAAGGTTTCTCTCCCCCTCTCTTCTCAAACTTCTATGAATCTTTACCTCACTCTCTCTAATGCTGTGCATTACAAATCAAATAGAACAAAATGATGAGACGAACAAAGGTACAAGCCTAGTGAATGTTAAAATAACTGTTCTTGCCTATACGTATGTTAACCTTATAACAGTAAGGAGGTATTCAACTCTTTACAAAATTACACTTGATTTGTTTCATTTTGTATATAATATGTCTTTATTTTATTTTAAATGTATATGTAAATATACTATGTAATATTTATGTATATATGTAACTTTATTGTAAATTTCCTTGATACGCATATAGTATGTGTCTATTTTATTTCAAATGTTCCATATTCTGTGTAATATTTATGTTTATATGTAATTTTTGTACATTTCCTTGACATGTTCTATGTTCACAAGCCTTTATGGCTGCTAGTGAACTCACAGAATACAATCTAATCTAATCTAATCTCCCCTTTTCCCTCCCTTTCCACTTCTCCCTGGCATTCTCTCACTCTCTTTCAATCCATCTATTCGTCTCAATCTCTTCTCGTCCTTAGATCCTCCTTCTTTGGCAATATCGCAACCTTACCTCCCTATCTCCATTCCTCTCTCAATGTTGACTGCCTTCTTTATCGGCCACTCTTTCTCAATTCCTCTCCCTCTCACTAGCTCTCATTTCCTCTTACTCTCTATCTCTCGCTCTCCTTTAGTAACTTCCTCTCTGTTGCTCTCATCTTCCGTCTCTCACTCTCTACTTGAACCTCATTCGCTCCTTCTCACTCTTTCTCCATCCCTCTCTCTCCCTCTTTATGCATTATGTACAGTGACTTCTGAAAGCTTTCGTCTCTATTCTTTTTTGTTGTTGTAATTCTGTGTTACATTCACATGACGTTCTATAGCCACTTAAGTATCGTTTATTTTTATATATAGCTTCTACAAGGTATTCGTTGTGGAGCTCGTATTTATGTTTCATGTTAATCGAGATAAATCTTTACAGAAATTGTTTCATTACACATTTCGTTGTAGCTATCTGAGCGACACAGGAGACCGAAGCGATAGTCAGATGTTTAAAAAGTGAGTCGCTTTATGCTGCTTTGAAACACAATACTTTTTTACTGGCTCGCGAGAAACAATTTCAAATAACGACAAAGTATTAACAAATTCAAATCTATAACAACGGATATCTAGGAAATCGCTGAAGCCATAAAAGTTTATTTTAAATAAACTGTGAGTTTTAAAGAGATAAGCATTTTTATGTGGTAAGATTTTGTCTATCGCTTATGGTTTATCCGTTATACAAAATTCTGCAAAATTAATTGAATGAAGAGGTCTCCACAGTGTTCGTGGAAAATTTAAGATGTATCTTTTATTGGTCATGTATAGGTATATCTTAAACTTACGTATTTTAATAACAAATTGTTAAGCCATTTATGAGAAAATAAAAGATAAACTTTTTTCACGTAAAAATAGTTTGGGGTGGGACGATATTCTGGAAATCTTCGTGCCTTATGAAGTAGGTTTATTTTAGGTGGTGTTGTAGTTCAACTGTTGGGGAGCCGAACTTGAAGTAGTTGCACTTGCACGTATGGTACCCGGTAGCCTTCGTCCCAAATTTAAAAATATTAAATTTCGTAATTTGACTGTTTCTTTAAATATTATATATTTATGTTTGCCTCTGCTGCGTCAGTATTATTGTTAGAGACATGGATTTCTTTGCAGGGAGTAGTGCGGCTAAGAATGTAGGCTTACACAGATTATAATTTTACTTCACTCCTTTTATTAATGCTTGAAACGATTTAAATAACGCTTCACTGATATAGAGAGCTGTGAGATTCTTTTATTAATTACTTGTACTTTTTAAACACGTAAACTGTTTTCGTCTCACACGAATACGCATTAAATTTCTCGAGGACGCATCTGGCGTCCGGTTAGGAACATTGTCTACAACCAACACGTCCAGTTATGAACACTGTCTACAAGCAACCGAACTCTAAATTTGTAAATTTTGCTATATTTCAGTTTCTGATTGGCTAATCCTACTCCAATAGAACACCTTCATTTAACTAAAGCTTTCTCTGGTTGTTGGTTGGCTATTTATAAACTGTGACAAAATTTACATTATTGTTGCTCCAATAATGACTAGTAGCATTAAACTTTCAAATTTATTATTGCCTCAAGGCTACCTCATTGTTAGCAACTTTTAACCTATTTTTCTCACAGCTCCTACATTATTAAATTACGTAATACATTCACATAACATTATTGAACATGTATACAATAATATAAGCATATGCAATGACTGTTATATACATTTTACAAATTATTACATACACATATTGCTTCAAGGCGGGCTGTTAATTGAATTTACGTATTATATAATTAGACTGAAGTTATTTAAGTGTTAAAAATACTGCCTCAACATAAACATTTAGGTGAAGCTTCTTATTTAGCTGAACTCCTGGAGCGATTTTTCCCCCTTCTTGGTGCGATAATCAGTAGGTATGTAGGTAAATATTTAATGTAGAAACGCTGTTTCAAAATGTTGGACATACTTCAGCAAGAAAGAATTTTGCTGGTGGCCAGCAATATTCGCTTCTGGTTTGGGACATCCTTTGGTTGTATTTCGTCCAAGTTTCCTTATGACAGAAACGTTAAGAGCCGAAAGGCATAGGTTCTCGAACAAAGGGCCCGAGCAAGCTGCAGGTCGAAGTCGCCAGACCACACACAGACTTTCCTGCTCACCCCCATTAGCCCACAGGGACTTGACACGACGATGTGCAGCGACAAAGTTATATGACACTATAAAGTTAGCGTGCAGGCCAAAGTGCGTGTGCACACTCAATAATTACGTTTACATATCGTGATGATAATGTCAATGTGAAACCCACCACACAGCCAGCACGCCTGCTATTAATAAACATGTAGCACAGGACATAAGCGAAGTAAGGGACGTAACAGAGGGGAACTAACTGTTGTAAATACGATCTTTTCAGCCCTTCAGTGCATATTGAGTAAATGCATGGATACCGAGCGAGATAATTCCATGTGAGACTCGCATCCGGGAAGTTACGGGTTCCATTCCCGTTGACCGTACACTCTGATCCAGGGTTTTCGTGGGTTTCCCTGGTCGGTAGACGAAATTAAATTAATTAAATTGAGTTTTTATTTATGGACGCTCTTTAACTGCTGGGTCTTTAGCGTCCCATTTCATATTGGGCGTGAAAGACCGTAATTTTGCTCAGAGGCATGTTTATCAGGCTTGAGATTCTCTTACGTGCCGTAAATCTACGACACGGGACCATCGGCTTTACTTCCCTTCCGAAGGAAGCCATACTAAGGATTTTTTACGCCCGAAAAAAATCCACCGCCCTCCGCCGTGTTTGAACCCGTGACCTTGGGAACTAGAGGCTAGCATGGTAACCACGACACCACAGAGAACGAATCGGTAGTCGGTAGACTCGTTTACCACGATTTCCTTTCCCTCATTTTCCATTCATTCCGTTTCCTTCTCAAATTTCAGGCGTGTTTCTAGGTTTCGTGGCGTGAGGCGGTGCCGGACGGATGGTGCAGATGCTTGCTCCAAAGAAAGAGTCACCCTCATGGATACTAAAGGGCTGCCTGGTTAATCGGGCCGCTCATCGCCCTCTCTCAGCAGCTCTAGTAGTGGGACGGATAGACCAGGAACAATTACGACTTCCGTGCGTCCTGGGTCTGCTTGTGACCTGTAACCTCCTGTGGTTCCTTCACCTCATCCCTTCATACTGAGGGTGGTGGTCGCAATAGTACTCACGAAGGTCGCAAGCGCGAGGTATTGAATTGAATTGTTTTTTTTTTTTATTTATGGACGCTCTTTAACTGCTGTGGTCTTTAGCGTCCCATTCTATATTGTGCGTGAAGGACCGTAATTTTGCTCAGAAGACCCTTTATCAGGCCTGAGGTTCTTTTACGTGCCGTAAATCTACAAGGGACCACCGGCTTTACTTCTCTTCCGAAGGAAGCCATAGCGCGAGGTATGCTCCTCCGTTGTGTGTCCTATACCCTAAATGTATGGACGCATGTCTTTGTTAGCACCTAATCGCAGCACAGAACTCTCGCTATAGAAAGTTTTCCTCGAGAGGCACGTTCTTAATAGAACAGCTACTTCCAGAGAGGAAAAATTGCTTAAAGAAAACCCCTTAGTTTTACACTCACACGACATTCTCTACCCACTATTCTTTATTACTTTCCCTACCACTACCTAGTAGATAAAGTATTGCACTCCGCCCAAAATTCGATAACGAGATTTCACCGGAAATATATGGTTTGAGGCATCCAGAATCCAAAAAAAGGTTTTTAGAAAAAGGCCCGTGTGTGTCTGTGTGTGTGGTGTGTATATCTGTGAACAGTATAAATCAAAAACGAAAAGTCGAATGAATACCAAATTTGGTATTTAAGTTCAGCACCTTCCAAAGGTGAAACACGAAAATTTTCGAGAAATCCCCCATCCAAAACTGCCCTTTACATGGAACTTTTTCGAAATATTTTATTTTCTAAAATTAAATTTGATTTGGTATAATCTTGTAGAAGTGGTGAACGCTAAACGACAGACAAAAACGTACTTCACAGAAAATGTAGATCTCTTTAAACCACACAATACTTATATTTCTTATATATATTTTTTGTAGCATCAGGCGTTTTCGGAATATCCGTCATTAATGGTTCGAAATGCTCAATACTCAGCAATTCTTTAAAGTTCTGTCGACTTTCAACTGTTTCTCGCGATCTCCGTAGGGGAGGGGTTCCGACCCCTTCAGCTGCCGTGATGCGGGCGCTGCTTACCCTTAGCACTCGTGGTACTTCTGACGTTACTAGAAGTACGTCGGGCCGAACATTCGAGCCCCTCCCGTTGGGGGACTGTTCGGATTGGGTTGGTCTCGACGGGGCAGTGGTTCCCGATAGCCGGGTGATTGGGTACGACTGTATGGTTTTCCATGCAGCCGGGGTTTTGAGACGCCTCAATGTCCTCCGGTACCGCCCTGGAGAGCCGGTAAACGGCATGCTAGATTGCTGTTGACCCCACCGAGGTTTATCGGTAGTCGCCCTTCAGGGCGTATCTACTTCCTCTCCGCGCAAGCGGGGGCCTTTTTAGGAAGCAAGGTATTGGCCTCATGGGAAACCCCCACGGTTTGGTTGGCGCTGAACCCTGGGTATAGGCTCTTGTCCTGGTAGACCTTCGCTCACATGTTTCTCGCGATGTTCATGGAAAGAGTATGGAAATTTAAAGCCAGTGTATAGCGTCCATTTCTAAAACATTTGACTATTGCTATTCCGTTTGTATCTATAACGAATTGTGTAATGCAGCTATTTCTGAAAATGTTTATCTCTATTAAAATTAAGTAGATAGGACAATAAACTTTCGTAAGAATAATTTATATACTTACTAATAAGCGATAGAGGGTAGAGAAAGTCATGTGAATGTAGTACATCAGTTTGTTTTCTGTTCACTTCATGTTATTCGAAACGTTTGCACAAATAACTTAAGTACGCATTTTGTTGTAGTACAAGGGGGATACACAGACGAATGGCTCGTTAAGACATGAGCTCGTGAACGGAACGTCCGCGGTTTAAACCCTGTCAAGACCTCCTCCTTGTCTGAGGTTTTTTTCTTAGTTTTCCTCAGTCATTATAACTGACAAAATCCGGGTGCTACCTTAAACTTAAGCCTGGAACATTTCCTTCCCAATTTGCTTCCCCAATTACTTATCGTTTCATTTCATGTATCATCTTCACCGTCTGTGATGCCGTATGTAGTAAGAACGGGAGTTAAACACTACTAAAAAAAAACAAGGGGATGCAGGAGGGCTGAAACGATAGTCAAATCTTTCAAAAGTGCGGGGTTTGAAATTCCGCTTTTTGAATGACTATGAGAAACAAAACAATGCTGACTTAGCACTTAAAAATGCTGACGTATTGAAAATTCCGGGCTAGCTAGCAACAAATATCTCGAAAGTAGTTAATGCCACAAAAAGTTTTCATTAAATCTACATTTTTCGTGTGCCTTAGGTATAACAGTTACGCAAAATTAAACGTTTATTCAGAATGAAGAGGACTTCTCATACTTTTCGCAGAGAATTCAACATCTGCAAACATCTTAAACATGTTATTTTAATCCAATTTGTTACGAGTATTTTATGGAGAAAAAAAAACAATAGTTTTCATGTAAAGGATAGTTTTTCCTTGAAAAATCTTCGTGTCGCATCCTTGGAGGATACTGAACTTAAATACCAAGTTTGGTATCCATACAAATTCCGTTTGTGTGTCCATATAATAGTGATCAGGATAAAATTAATATTTACGTATATATGGTTTTATTAACACGTAGTACATTCGCTTCCATCATGCCGTCGCCGCAGCTTTCGAAGGAATTCTAGTGGCTTTCGCGGGTGTAGTATATACAGGATGTTTCAGAAATACTTTTACAAACTTCGGGTATGGGTTCCTTACCACAAGAAGGAAAAAAGTTCATATGAACATATGACTTATAATCCTTTGTTTTCTCGTTAGGAGGTGTTCAACACAGTGGTACACTTATAACACACAAAACTCCTAATAAATGCTCGAAATGTCCTCCTCTTGCTTCTATGCATGCCTGTACTCGTCGAATCATGGAATGCCGCACCCTGTCAAAAACTCCGGATTGGTGTCGAATGGTTTCGCAGGCTTCCATGACACGTCGATGAAGCGTTTCTGCATCCGGAATGGCTGCTCCATAAACCAATGATTTAAGATGCCCCTAGAGGTAAAATTCCACAGGATTGAGGTTGGGAGAACGTGCAGGCCATGGAACTGGTCCTCCTCTGCCTATCCATCGGTCATGGTAGATACCAGTCAGTGCATCTCGAACAATGCGACTAAAATGCGCCAGAGCCAGGCATTTATCACATTTATCAGCAAGGCGACGTTAAACAGCGACAAAGGTTGGATGACTCGGTTGTCTTCGGTCTGGAAACTCCATCTGTTAGAGCCGTGCAGCCTCGCGTCCATTAGCATTCGCGCGATCATACATAAAAATCATGTCTGCCTGTTCACGAAATGAATATCCAGCCATGGTGGAACGAAACACGTACAGTTAACTCACTACATGTACACAATTGAAACGTTGAAGATAGAATAATGACAAATGTAAACAAGTCTCCATGGCAACACTTCGCCATCTACCGTATGTAATACAATGGGTCAACGCCTTCTATGAATGCATAGAGAAATGAAGCCTTGAGGTTGGACCCGAAGGCCGTTGAACTCACACTTTCATTGTGACAGGAATAACGCGAAAACCAAGGATTATGGGACATATGTTCATATGAACTTTTTTCCTTGTTTTGGTGTGAGGAACCCATACCCGAAGTTTGTAAAAGTATTTCTGAAACATCCTGTATAGCAAGGGTTTGTATCTGTTTACCTTTTTGCGCATGCAGTGGCGTCCTGTTTTAACTGCACAATTCTAGATCATTCACATACGCATATAGATATAATTTTAAGCAATAGCTTTACTCGTTATCACTTATAATAACCATATTTAAATACATAACTATATAAAACCCTGTTTGCACAGCTCCACAAAAAATATTTTAATGACAACATAATGTAAAACTGAAATACATTATACCTTTTACTTTCAAAGAGGACAGACTTACTAAACATTATTGGATTCATCTTTCTAATCTCAATTCTTGTGCAATACATGATTTAGTCGCCTAGACACTGAATCACTTAGGTGGTGGAAGAACTCTGGCTCTAAATCACACTTTATGACAGTGTTTTCATAGGGCGACGAGTGATTCAGTACATAGGCGGCTAAATTAGGTATTGGACAACAATGGAGGCTGGACGGATTATTAAAATAATGTCTAGTAGATGTGTCATTCACCGAGCGGGATGGCTCAGTCGGTTACCGGGAGGTTCCCGGCGACCTCCCATTCTGGCCCATGGGTTTTTTGTGGTTTCCCCGGGTCGCCAGGGGAATGCTGGGGTGGTTCATCTTCTACCACGACTCTCCTTTCTCTCATTTCCTGTACCCACCATCTTCCTTGTCATCTGTTTCAAGGTTGTAGGACCAGGCGACGGTGTTCGACAGGTTGCGGCTGGGCGGTAGCCTGGCGTCGCTGCGGTACCGCTCAGTTAGGTCTCTCCTCACCGTGGGCTCCGGTTCGGGGGACCCTGGAGGTTCGTGGCTTGTGGGCAGGGACCGTGCGACGCCGGATGCGTTCTATCTGGATACGTTAGGAACTCCGTCCATGCTTACGCCTGTAGATGTCCGGATCTGGTCGCCCTTCGGGTCTTTCCCCTCACCCTTCCCTCCTAGAGGTCACGTTAGAAGTACAATGGCCTGCGTGGGGTGCTCTGCCCCGGTTCCGGGGGGCCCCTCCGTGATACGCAACTTTACCTTTAAAATGTGTTATATAGAGCAAAAAGTATAACTTACTTCAGTTTTGTATTATGTCATTGAAATACTTTTTCATGGAAAAATCCTGCAAATCAGTGTTTTATTTAGTTGTATATCTGTAATGAACAGGAGATTTCAAGAATGCCTAGTAAATGTATCCTCTTTGAGCGTAAAAAGTATAATGTATTTCGGTTTTACAATATGCTGTCATTAAAAATAACTTTCGTGAAGATATTGCGCAAAACAGCGTTTTATTTAGTTATATATTTAAACATGGTTATTATAAGTGTTAAAGTGTTAAAGTGTAATAGTTAAAGCTATTGCGTAAAGTAAAACAGGACGCCATTGCGCGAAAAGATAAACACACACACACACACACACACACACACACACCCACACCCACCTCCTCCTTGCTATAGATGCATACTCCACCTGTGAAGGCCAGTAGAATGCCTCCCAAAGCTGCGGGATGGCATAAATGGAAGCATACCATTATAATATACATTTTGTTTTATGCAAATGGATCAGCCCAGTCATTACTCTAAAACCTCCTCGATATGCTTCAACGAGTTTATGAGAAACAAAAACTGAGGACTTAACATTTAGAAATATTTGACGTTACATTTGCATGCCTTTCTCTACTTACTATTATGTCTTTCATTATAGTTTCTACAAACCATCCTTAGGAAAGCTTATTACTTTCTCTACCGTACAGGTAGAGAAATTACTGCAGTCCACCAAAAATTCGATATTAAGATTTTACTTGTAATACATGCTTTGAGGTCTCCTCAATCCAATGAAGTATTCTTAGAAAAAGGTTGTGTAGGTATGTGTTTTTCCATGAACAGCAAAACTCAAAAACGAAAAGTCGGATAAATACCAAACTTGGTATTTAGTTTCAGTATCTTCCAAAGAAGCCACATGAAGATTTTCAAGAAAATCTCTTAACACTAAACTATCCTTTACGTGGAGCATTTTTCGAAATTTTGGAATGCCTGTGATGCTTTTGATTAAAATGCTACATATTTAAGGCATTTGCATGACAAAATAAAATACATACGTTGAATTTTCTGGGAATAGCCTATAAAGTCCTTCATTCGAAAGGAATTTTCTATAATCTTGTATAAGCGCTAAACTTTAAGCGATAGACGTAAACGTGTACTACTACACAAGAGATGTAGATCTATTTAAAACACAGTTTATTTCAAATAATTTTGGGTGCCTTAAGCCATTTCGGAGATAGTCCTTATTAATAATAGAATTATTCAATACTTCATCATTCTTTTCAAGTCCTGTGGATTTTCAATTCTTTCGTGCGATTCCATGGAAGGAGTGTGTACGTACTAAATGTTTGACATAAATTGTAGGCTTTAACGAGGTATACATTTTTACTTTCTCTACTACGTATAGTAAGTATGGGAAGTATTGTATTCCACCCAAAAATTTGATACCGAGACTTCACCAGAAATATATGTTTTGAGACCCCTTGAATTCAAAAAGAAAAACCATTTTTGGAAACATGTCCGTGTGTCTGTCTGTGAACGTCATAACTCCGAAACGAACAGTCGGATAAATACCAAACGTGGTATTGTTCAGTATCTTCCAGAGATGCGACACGAAAGTTTTCAAGAAAATCCCCAGATTATTCTTTACATGGAACATTTTTCGAAAATTTTAATTTTCTCAAAAATGGATGTAACGATTTTGATTAAAATGTCATATGTTTAAGATATTTTTATAACAAATGAAATGTATATCTCGAATTTTCTGGGAATGTCTTCAAAAGTGACCGACTTTTGCATAACTGGTAAACCATGAGATAGACAAAATTTTACTACACAAAAAATGTAGATCGCGTTAAAATACACAATTTATGTCACATACATTTTTGTTGTTGAGTGAACCATTTTCGAGATATTGCTTATTATTCCCTTAAATTTTCCAATACTTATACTTTTTCTCAAATGGGAATTCGTTATTCATTTTTTTTGTCCTGGTAATGCAAAGAGAATGGAATACTCCACATATCAACTAGCTCTTAAAATATTTGACTGTCGCTTCAAGCCTACCAATTCCCCTTGCATCTACAAGAAAATTAGCAATAAGATTAACATCTCGATATCTCGATTAACATGAAGCATATGGGGAATAAGTGTTTGTAAAATAGTTTGTACTAGAGTAGAGAAAGTCATGTGAGTGTAATACATCTGATTTTTTTGTGTAGTAAGATGTTGTCTAACTCTCACGATTTATCAGTTATGCAACAGCGTTTCAGAATGAAGAGGACTTCAGAAGCTATTGCCAGAAAATTCAAGATCTGCACTTAATTTGTCATGAAAATATATTAAACATATGCTGTTTTAATCAAACTGTGCGTGTTGGCTCCGCGGCAACGCGCGAGACTCGCATTCGGGAGGTCCTGAATTCCATTCCTGTGGCTGGCCACACTGACCATGGTTAACAATGCGAATGCTGCAGTGGTTTCTCGTACACCACAATTTTCCTTTCTCTCATTTCGTATAATTTCGCTTCCCCTTTCATGTTTTAGGTGGATTTAGGGGCTGTGCAGTGTCGGTCGGTGTTAGACAGATGGCACAGCTGCTTGCACATTGGAAGGTTTTTGGCCCTGCCAGGTGACGGCCTTCTCAGTGCCGCCTCAGGTGGATCGAATCTCCCTGGGTCCGACAGAGGGAAACTTTTCTTGAGCAGCCCACCGGTTTGACCGGATCATTAAACTGGGACCCCAGCGCATCTCTGTCGACCGGCCGGCCGGCCTGCCTGCGGTTCCTTCACCTCATC
Source organism: Deroplatys truncata (assembly GCA_030765065.1). NCBI lineage: Eukaryota > Metazoa > Arthropoda > Insecta > Mantodea > Mantidae > Deroplatys > Deroplatys truncata. Next base: position 207,917,035 of record CM060978.1, on the reverse strand, counting down.
CATTCCTCCTGAGGGTAGTAAGCAAAAAAGATCCGCTTTGGGTTGTAGTACGCGGTGTCTCCTCCCTTCCCTGGTCATAGTTATTGTCATAGTCATTTTAATTTAATCGTAGAATACTTTTTGAGAAAATCAAAATTTTCCATTTTATTTACGTAATTGGTAGTTTGGGGTGGGAATTTCATGAAAATCTACGCGTTGAATCCTATGGTGGAACTTAAATACCAAGTTTGGTATTTAACCGATCTGGAATCCAAGTTCGGTTAAGTTTAAACGTTGTACATATAAAGGGAAAATACAGCTTTAGCTGTACACACCCGTTTGCACACAACTTTGAATATAATTTGCGTTTTGCTGATAGCTAAAGATATTGTTACAAGGAAACTGTGTTACTATGTACAAACCAATTGGTACTTTGTTCTTAGAATAACGGATATACGAGTACTATTAAAACGCAACGTACCCAGTACATGAGATGGAACAGCCATTCCACTACTGCCAAGCCGAATATATGCCATAGTATATGCTAGAACCCAATAAGCTAAAGTGGAAAACAGAAATCAGAGGCTAATGGTGAGTAGTAAAGAGAGGAAATGCGCGGCTGGCTTGTAAACAATTTTCTCTGAGGCAGTATTTTTAACACTTGAATAATTTCAATTAAATTATATAATATGTAAATTCAATAACAGCTCGCCTTGTAGCAATATGTATGTAATATTTTTTTAAAAAATGTATGTAACAGTCATTGCATATTTTGAAATGTATGTAACAGTCATTGCAAATGCTTATATTATTGTAAACATGTTCAATAATGTTATGTGAATGCATTACGTAATTTAATAACGTAAGAGCTATGAGAATAATAAGTTTAAAGTTGCTAACAAGGAGGTAACCTTGAGGCAATAATGAGTTTGAGAGTTTAAATGTTACTAGTCATTATTACAGCAACGGTAATGTAAATTTTTTGACAGTTTAAAATTAGCCAATCAACATCCAGAAAAAGCTTTAATAAAATGCAGGTATTCTATTGGACTAGGATTAGCCAATCAGAGACTTGAAATACAGAAGCTTACGTGTTTGGACGGTTGAAATATGTGCAGTTGCCTGTAGATCTTGGTAGTGACCAGATGGAAGATGTGTTCTCTAAAGAAATATTACGTATTCGTGAGAAACGAAAATTATGTATACATGTTAACAAAGTGCAAGATATTAAATTAAAGAATCTCATAGCTCTTGATATCAGTGTAGTGCTATTTAATTTGTGTCAAGGATAAATAAAAAGAAGTGAATTTAAACTTAAAATCTGTGTAAGCCTACATTCTTGTTCCACCACGCCCTGTCTAAGAGATACGTGACTCTAAAACAGTACTGAAGCAGCCGAGGCAAACATAAACATAAATACTACCTATAGAAGCAGTTTAATAACAAAGTTAATAAATATTTTTAAACTTGGAGCGTAACAACAAAAATACATCTTCAAAAATCGGCTTCTCATGCGTAGCAGCATATTACGTAACAAACAATCCACTTCAAAGGAACGCCCAAATCATGGTGCTAAATTACGTAAACAACAACTTTAAATTGGTTTCCCCAGTGTACAAATAAATAAATATACAACAATTCAACAATAAACTACAACAGTTGAAGAACAATACTACTTCAAGTTGCTTACCAAGCGTGTGGCTAACAACAACAGTAAAACTTCAACAACAATAAATAAACAACGTGAAGAACTATTCTTCTTCATCTCTACACATATTATATTCACATGTCTTTCTTTGCCCTCTATCGTTTATTAGTAGGAATGCAAACTACTCTTATGGAAATTTATTTTTCTGCCTACTTCATTTTAATCAAGATAAATCTTTGCAAAAATAGCCACATTACACATTTCGTTATAGATACTGAGGGAATAGCTCAAATGCTCAAGTTTTCCTCGGTTGCTATGCGAATACTGAGTTGGACAATTTGATCCGCGAAGTTTCTATCATCTCTTTCATTTTATTTGCTTCTTCTTCATCCCTATACCAGGCTTTGGGCTGATCCCCATCTTGGATATACAATGATCCAGAGTTTGCTTGTTCCTCGACAGGCTACTGACCCAAGGCATTGGCTTGTAAGTCCTGCAAAGAGGAGGGTAATCAGTTAAAGTAGAAGGAGAAATGTTTAAGAACTGGACGCTATAAGTTGGCCTTAAAATCCCATTATACTTTCATACAATCGCGAAAAACAACTGGATATCGACAGGACTTTAATATAAGACTGACAACGTATTAAAAATGCGAACCATTAATAACGGATATATCTGAAATGGCTTGTGGCACAAAAGTATTATTTGAAATAAATTATGTTTTTAGAGACACATACATTTTTTTGTGAATACATTTTCGCCTATCACTTAAAGTTTACCAAGTTATGCAAGATTCTACAAAATTCCTTCCGAATGAAGAGGACTTCACAGGCTGTTCACAGAAAATTCAAGATATACCTACATTTTATTTGTCATGTAACTATCTTTAATATATCGTATTTTAATCAAAATCGTTAGAGCCATTTTTGAGAAGATCCAAACTTCAAAAAATGTTTCATGTAAAGGATAGTTTAGGATTGGGGGATTTTCTTGAAAATCTTCGTGTTGTATCTTTGGAAGAAGTTGAACTTAAATACCAAGTTTGGAGTCCATCCGACTTTTCATTTTTGAGTAATGCTACTCACAGACACACGCACACTGCACCCACATAAGCTCTTTTCTAAAAATGCGCTTTTTTATTCAGGGGGTGTCAAAACATGTATTTCCGCTGAAATTTCAACAACGAATTTTTGGTTGGGATGCACTACCTTCTCTACCCACTTTGTACGTGATAAAGAAAGCTAAAACTAATGAATGCTGCTGCCGCTTGATATGTTGCAGCTCTGTTGACATAAGGGCTGTACTATATTCTCAACCTTGACCGTGTTTTTGAAGGCACACTGCTGAAGTTCAGATGCCCTGTTCGGTCTTTGCCTGCAACAGATAGTGTGTGTTTATGGAGTTCACTAACACGACTGTTCCAATGAAGTTGAGTGAAACGGTGAAGCATAACCTAACAGTTATTATAGACAGTTTTGTGTGTTAAGTGGGTAAGACGTGTGCATTTTGAAGTTATAGATAATTCGCAGAACTACTGCGCTTCTGTATAAGTAAGTACTTTCACCATACCAACAAGAATAAGCCTGGTAAATATGTCGTAAATCGTACATTTTAGGAGACTCTCTTTATAAAATAATCTTAATTTTTTAACGATTTTAACTAATTCTAAATGTTCCGACTGACTAAACTAGTTAATGTACAAATGTCCTTGAAATATTACGCAGGTATACTGCATACAACAGTTAACATAAAAATTATAAGTGCTTAGAAGACTAGCCATTGAATTACCCATAACTTTATAGCGACAATAAATATATTTGGTATGTGCCCAAAATCCTCTTCCAACTCCCAAACGCATAAATATCAAACTTCTTATCTTTAGCAATTCACTCTAAAGTAGTAAACAAGAGTTAAACTGTGACAAAGATTTTCTTAAAATTTTAATGAAAAAAAAATTAGCTTAGTACTTGCTGAAGCTCGCTTAAAATTTTTGATTTTAGGAGGGACTTCACATAAACCACAATTAATTTTGTTCGGAATCGAGCTAAACTTGATAAAGGTCACACGTTTTCTCCAAGCTGTTATTGCTTTCTCTACAACGTATAGTAAGTAGGGGAAGTATTGAATTCCACTCAAAAATTCGATACCGAAATTTCATCGGAAAAATATGTTTTGAGACCCCCTGAATCCAAAAAAAAAGCATTTTTGAAAACATGTCTGTATGTGTGTCTGTGAACAGCATAACTCAGAAACAAACAATCGGATAAACACCAAACTTGGTATTAAGGTTCAGTATCTTCCAGAGATGCGACACAAAGGTTTTCAAGAAAATCCCCCACCCCAGATTACCCTTTACATGGAACATTTTTCGAAAATCTTAATTTTCTTAAAAATGGCTCTAACGATTTTGACTAAAATATCATATGTTTAAGATATTTTTATAACAAATGAAATGTATATCTCGAATTTTCTGGGAATGTCTCCAAAAGTATTCTTCATTGTGAACGACTTTTGCATAACTGGTACACCATAAGAGATAGACAGAATTTTACTACACAAAAATGTAGATCGCGTTAAAATACACAATTTATGTCATATACATTTGTTTTGTTGAGTGAACCATTTTCGAGATATTGCTTGTTGTTCCCTTAAATTTTCCAATACTTATACTTTTTCTGAAATGGGAATTTGTTATTCATTTTTACTTTCTCTACTACATATAGTAAGTAGGGGAAGTATTGTATTCCACTCAAAAATTCGATACCGAGATTTCACCGGAAATATATGTTTTGAGACCCCCTGAATCCAAAAAAAGCATTTTTGAAACATGTTCGTGTATGTGTCTGTGTGTGTGCGTGTGTCTGTCTGTGAACAGCATAACTCAGAAACGAACAGTCGGATAAACACCAAACTTGCTATTTAGGTTCAGTATCTTCCAGAGATGCGACACGAAGCTTTTCAAGAAAATCCTCCCCACCCCAGATTACCCTTTACATGGAAGATTTTTCGAAAATTTTAATTTTCTCAAAAATGGCTCTAACGATTTTGATTAAAATATCATATGTTTAAGATATTTTTATGACAAATAAAATGTATATCTTGAATTTTCTGGGAATGTCTCCAAAAGTATTCTTCATTGTGAACGACTTTTGCATAACTGGTAAACCATAAGGGATAGACAAAGTTTTACTACACAAAAAATGTAGATCGCGTTAAAATACACAATTTATATCCTATACATTTTTTGTTGAGTGAACCATTTTCGAGATATTGCTTGTTATTCCCTTAAATTTTTCAATAATTTTCTCAAATGTGAATTCGTTATTCATTTTTTGTCTTGTATATGCAAAGAGTATTAATCTGTGGCAATGAGAATGGTGCTGCACCTAGCAACCAGCTATTAAGAGATATGTATATGCGTAAAGACTACTGTATTTCTATATTGCCCTTGTAAATATATATTCCCCTTACATCTACAAGAAACTTAGCAATAAGATAGAGTCTGCAAATGTTTACCTCGATTAACATGAAGTAGATATAGAATATGCGTTTGTAAAAATCGTTTGTACAAGAGTAGAGAAAGTCATGTGAGTGTAACACATCAGAATTTTTTTATAAAATACCTGGCAGTGTCACTGACATGATTTAAATTGACGGAGGAATAAATTTGTGAAGCCGTGAAACTAAGGTGTTGCTGAAGTTCAGCAAAAATATTGATACTTCCGGATTTTTACGTCCTCTTTCCTCCGTCAGATCTTAACTAATTTGTTGCACCGTAATTTCAGATATGCTACCAAAACGTTGCTTTACTAAATATCTATAAAGTAATTTTGTGAACACCACGTACGAAATCTTTAAAAATGTATTTAATTTCGAAAAAAATATAAAAACTAATAAAATAAAAAACACTGAAAACGCCAAAACTAAACTGTAAATCGTTTTTCTCTATTAAAAAAATCTGATGTGTCGCACTCATGACTATTTTTACAAACGTGTATTCTCAATCTGTTTCATGTTAATTCAGATAAACATTTGCAGAAAGTATCTTATTGCTAATTTTTATTGCAGGTGCAAGGGGAATTGGTAGGCTTTAAGCGATAATCAAATATTTTAAGAGCTGGTTGCTATGTGGAGCACTCAATTCTCTTTACATGTCCAGGATGTATATAAAGCGAATAACGAATTCCCATTTGAGAACAAGTATAAGTATTGGAAAATTGAGACAAATAACAAGGAATATCTCGGAAATGGTTCTCTCGATCAAAAAAAAAAAAAAGAAATATTTGACATAAATTGTGTGTTTTAACGAGATCCACATTTTTTGTGTCGTAGAATTCTGTCTTATTTCTTACGGTTTACCAGTTATGTGAAAGTTATTTAGAATGAAGAGAACTTTTGGGAACATTTCCAGAAAACTCAAGATATACATATGATATTTTAATCAAAATCGTTAGAGCCATTTTTGAGAAAATCAACATTTTCGAAAAATGTTCCATGTAAAGGGTAGTCTGGGAGGGGGTATCTTCTTGAAAACCTTTGTGTCGCATCCTTGAAAGATACTAAACTGAAACACTAAGTTTGGTATTTATCTGACTTTTCGTTGTTGAGTTACGCTGTTCTCAGACTGCCAGATAGACACACCAACGGACGTGTTTCGAAAAATGCTTTATTTGATTCAGGGCACCTGAAAATATGTATTTTCGATGAAACATCAATATCGAATTTTTGGGTGGAATGCAATACTTCCCCTAATTACCACACGTAGTAGAGAAAGCAATAAGTTTTTGTCTGTTAATTCGGCAGCCAGAATTTTTCAAAGTGTGCACGAATACTTCCTGGAGTCACTGTAGATGTAATATGTATCATAGGGCAAGCTATTTATAATGAGAACAGGAAACTTTATTGAATTACTCGAAGTTTGAATGAATTAAATGAAGTGAATACTTCCTTTAGAGCGACTGATCTTTACTTTCTCTACTACATACCTCAGTTAGTAGAGGAAGTATTGCATCCCTCAAAAATTCAATACCGAGATTTTACTGGAAATGCACGTTTTAACTCTCCCTGAACGATTTTAGAAAAAAAGTCCGTGTGTGTGTGTGTGTGTGTGTGTGTGTGTTTGTCTGTGAACAGTATAACTCAAAAACTTGATAATTTAAGTTCAGCAATTTCCAAGGATCCAACACGAAGGTTTTCAAGAAAATACCCCAACACAAACTACCCTTTGTAAGGAAAAAAGGGGTCGTTATTTTTAATTTTCTCATCAATGGCTCTTAATGATTTTAATAAAAATACCAGATGTTTAAGACATTTGCATGTCAAATGAAATGTGGGCATATCTTGGAGTTTCTGGGAATAGCATCTGAAGTCCTCTTCGTTCTGAACGCGTTTTATATAACAGGTGAACCATAAGAGATAGACAAAATCTTACCGCACAAAAAATGTAGATCTCGTTAAAGCACACAGTTTATTTTAAATAATTTTTTTAAACTATTTCCGAGATATTCTTTGTTATTAGGATAGGATTAGGAGGGGTCATGTAGCACCTTGACACGCAAGGAATCTTCTGAGCATACCGACCGACGCAGACGACAAAGATGCACAGAGTTCCCTAGGAGTTACAGGCTTAGCGCTCAACGGCGGCTCTCTCAAGGCAGCGGAGGGTGGTTCATAGGCTCCCCTTCAGCGGAGACCGGGGAAAGCTCGACCCAGCAGCGGAGGCTCGAACGGTCGCCATCTGACGGGGCCGAGAAGGATTTCCAACCCGCAAGCCTCTGCGCCGTCTATCCGCAGCCGACCGACACTCAGCCCGGAGTCAACCTGTAACGAGAAAGAGGAAGATGAAATGAGAGGAAATGAGGGAGAGAGAAATTCAGGGGAGGTAATGATCCTTCCCAGCATTCGCCTATCGCCGGGGAAACCCCAGAAAAAACCCATGGGTCAGGAAGGTACCCCGCGGGAATAGAACCCACAACCTCCCGAATGCGGGCCACAGACGTTACCGCCTGAGCCATCCCGCTAGGTTTCCTTGTTTATTAGTTTGAATTTTCAAAAACTTTCCTCCAATGGCAAGCCGCTGTTCTTTTTTTCTCTGGTCACGCAAAGAACATGGAATTCTAAGGCCATCATAGAGCGATACGCTCTTTAAAAAATCTATCACTTTACTTACTGTATCGTACAACTAAATGTATAAATATGAATTGAAAGTTTATGTGAATTAACAAGAACTAGCTAGAAAAATAAACTTTAGTAAGAATACTTTATAGAAGAGTGAGTACGAAAGTCGTATGAATGCATCATATCCGACTTTTCTTTGTGCGGAATAAAGGATCCTGATTTGTGGTGCATAAGGATGTCTGTGATTTGAAGTGAAATGTTACAAAATATAAACGCTGCCACATTTTTCGCAAACATTTTCATACTTAGGACAGTAACTAACTGTTCAAGACTGCAGGACGATTCTAATAAAATATCCTCATCTAACCTCTCTTTACACGAAAACATTTGTTGTGTTTTATTTTCTCAAAGTATGTTCTAATGATTTTGATAAAAATATAGCTCTTTGAGGTAAATCCTTAATGAAAATAAGCTTAAATTTTCTGTAAATAACCCAGGAAGTCATTTTCATGCTAGGCAAATTTTAATTCGGCGAAGTCATCATTGAGGTAGACAAAGCGTTACTACAGGAAATACGAGGCGTGTTTTTAAAGCACCGATAATTTTTTTTTTAAAAAATTACAAACATTATTTTTCAAGTACCTACTTTATTATCATTCATTCTTTTCCTTGTTTCACAACATTCCGGATTTTGCACCAAGCAATTTTCGTTGTTTCTTCATCTGAAGAAATTCCTTGATGGAAACATTTCAACGACAATAATGTGAAACAGAAGTGCAGATTTGGCTTTCATCGCAGGCGGTATCATTCTTTGACAAGACATAACAAAAACTGGTTTCCCGTTTATAAGTGCCTGAATAACGGTGGTGATTACGTAGAGAAGTAGTGTGAGGTGTAAGGTAATGCATGATAATAAAGTATTTGGAAAATAATGCTTGTTATTTTTTTAAAAGCATTATCGGTACTTACTTTAAAAACACGCATTGTATGTGGATATCGTAAAGGTCCTTCGAACTTTGCTATGTTTTAAGCAGTTTAATTTCAAATTTTAAGTTTCTCATGAATCACAGAAATAATGCGTAATGTCATGCTAGCTAGAAAAATAAGCTTTTGCACGAATAAGTTGTAGAATAGCTAAGAAAGAAAGAAAAATATTATAATGATTAGAGAAAGTCTTGTGATAGGTACACAAAATACTTTAGCCATAAAACTAAGGTTCCTTCTCTTTTTAGGTACACTCACTACTTCAGAGCAATAATTAGCGGACCTCTGCCCGTCTGTCTGTATGCATGAAGCAACTAACCAACCACTGTATGGGGGCTGCCTATATACCTATGGGAGTTTGTAGAATATCTGTCAGCGTATTTAAAATTTGATTGAAGCATAAAGGACAACTGAATGCCGGAGTAGCGTAGTGGATTAGTTTTTGCTCTCGTACTGAGGGTAAGGGGTTCGATTCCCGGCTCTGGGGTGGCGATTTTAAGTCGGCCCTATCCTCGTTTTCATTTCTGACTTGCTCATGTGAAATATCCCCAAGGTCTAACGTGGTTCGGAGTCCACGATAAAATCTGTATTCCCAACCTCATTATCACTCTACGGTGGCAACGGATTTTGCTCGCTGGGCGCCTCCACCTCAGAAATAAGTCCAGTCATCGCTTGGTGGAATGAGGTATCCCCCGAAGGCCACGTGAGGAACTTAAAAACGACGACATTAAGCAGAATTTAGATGGAGCAGAACGGAAATTTTATACACAAAAACGAAATTTGTTTATAGACTTCAGATTTGGTTGAAATCACTAAAATGTAAGGATAATTAGGATGGTGACTTCTAAAAATTTACTGATCTTAAGATTACTTCCTAACATTAATCTCGGAATGCAAAACATTAACGTCTTTCTTTCTTTCTTTCTTTCTCCCACTTTACTTTCTCCTACCACTGGTAGGGAAGGTATTGTACGAGGCCTTGTATGTGTGTGTGAATAGCATATTAAAAAACTAAAAATCCTATAAACATAAAATTTTATATTTGGATGAAACGTCGTTTAAGGATACCAGGAGAAGGCTTCAACAACGTCCCCTCACCACCCTTCATACAGAAAAATATTCTTTATTTTTATCTAAAAAATGTCTCTAAGGATTTTGGTATATAAATATACACTCGCATATGTGTGCATGCGCGCGTGTGCTTTTGAGATATTAACATGGCAAATGAAATGTATAACTTGAGTTTTTTGTGAATTGTATTTGAAGTCCTCCTGATTCTTATGGAATTTTATATAATTATATAAAAGTGGAAAACCATAAAAGATACACAAAATCTTACTTCAGGAGGAATGTAGATCTGGTTAAAATATGCCGTTTGTATCAAATAGGTTAATTAGCCTTTTTCCGAGAAATGCAATCTTTTTTGTTTGAATTTTTCAGTATTCAGAAAGTTCACTCTTGTCAGGCTCTTGTATGCTAGTATAAAATGTATATCGGAACCATTTCTGCCAAAATTTATCGGTGTGTGTGCGCGTGTGTATGTGTGCTGTTGACATACACACGCGCACAACTGAAAAATGAAGTGTTCGACACACAGCAAATACGTACTTAAGTTTATAATATAGAATCAACTAAAAAATGCAGTGCTACAGCCTGGATTTGAACACGATTATCCGGCTCTATGTGTGTTTGCTCTAACCATTAAGCCACTGTGACAAGTTGCCAAGATCAGGCTAAGGTCTCTCAAAAGTATAATTAATTTCAATGAATTATATATAATAATAATAATAATAATAATAATAATAAAAAGAAAAACCTTAAATCCATAAACACCCAATACTGAAGTACTTGCAACCGCAGGTCGCTGTTGAGATTGTGTCATCTCGAGAGAGATGCCTTGGTGGTCTCTCTGGGAAACAAAATGAGTCAATTGGGGAATTCAATGTCCCAACGGCATGTTGTCACAGTAGCTCAATGGTTAGAGCAACCGCACGGAGAGCTCGAGAACGTGTTCAAACCCGTCTGCGGCATTTCATTTTTCAGTTGACTCTATATTAAAAACTTCCCAAGATCAGGCTAACGTCTCTAAAAAGTATAGTTAATTTAAATTAATTATATATATATAATAAAAAAGAAAAAAAATTAAGTTTATGTCTTTCAAAGATGCGACACGAAGATTTTCAGTACTTGCACATTTTAGTCCTAAGCCACCATTCTCTTGTTTCTCGCGATGTCACTAACAGAGTATGAAATTTCAAGGCTAGCATATAGCGACCTGCTTTTTAAAGATCTGTTATCTCTACAACGAAATGCGTATTCAAAAAATTTCTGCAAATGTTTTTGTCTCGATTAACATGAAATGAAATAGATAAAAAAAAAAAAAGTTTGCAGAAGAGAGAGATAATGAGCGCCAGCATGTAGAGAATAGCATTTTATGTGTCAAGTACACTAAAGCTTTTGCGCACATGGTGCATACAATAGTTTTTTGTAAAAGCTCTCTAAATAGTATTAAACAAAATAAATAAGTGTAATATAAGTGTTGTATAAATATAAAAGGCATAGTTAGTCATTAGTTGACATATTCTAACGGCGCCTGAATCCTACGGTATGAATCGTACCAACGCCTCCTAAGAAGCTTATGAGGATGAAGATATGGCAATGCTTATTCTAAACAATTTTGAGAATAAAGATAGAGATGAAAATTCCTGGGACATTTCAATCCGAGCCAGAAACATTGAATCGAAATTGCTGCTAGCAAAATCTCAGCAGCAGTATGAGAAAGAATATATTGCATTTAAAAACTTCTGCATGGTAAGCAGTTTCTCCCTTGTGAACGAAAACACTTCCATGTTGCGAAGTAAACCTTTCATTTTTGTGAAGGATTTCTGATAAACAATAAAACGATGTTGACTTATTTTCTGTGCTTTTAAATGACGAATTGTTTTGAAAAAAGCTGATGTGTTACACTCACATGACTTTCTCTACTCTTGTACAAACTATTTTTACAAACGCTTATTCTCCATCTACTTCATGTTAATCGAGATAAACATTTGCAGACTCTATCTTATTGCTAACTTTCTTGTAGATGTAAGGGGAATATATATTTACAAGGGCAATATAGAAATACAGTAGCCTTTAAGCACATAATATCTCTTAATAGCTCGTTGCTAGGTGCGGCACCATTTCCTTTGCCACAGATTAATACTCTTTGCATATCTAAGTCAAAAAAATGAATAACGAATTCCCACTTGAGAAAATAAGTATTGAAAAAATTAAGGAAATAACAAGCAATATCTCGAAAATGGTTCACTCAACAAAACAAATGTATATGACATAAACTGTGTATTTTAACGCGATCTGCATTTTTTGTGTAGTAACATTTTGTCTATCTCTTATGGTTTACCAGTTATGCAAAAGTCGTTCACAATGAAGAATACTTTTGAAGACATTCCCAGAAAATTCAAGATATACATTTTATTTATCATGAAAATATCTTAAACGTATGATATTGTAATCAAAATCGTTAGAGCCATTTTTGAGAAAATTAAAATTTTCGAAAAATCTTCCATCTAAAGGGTAATCTGGGGTGGGGGGATTTTCTTGAAATCCTTCGTGTCGCATCTCTGGGAGATACTGAACCTAAATACCAAGTTTGGTGTTTATCCGACTGTTCGTTTCTGAGTTATGTTGTTCACAGACACACAGACAGACACACAGACACACACAAGGACATGTTTCCAAAAATGCTTTTTTTGGCTTCAGGGGGTCTCAAAATATGTATTTCCGGTAAAATCTCGGTATGGAATTTTTGGGTGGAATACAATACTTCCCCTACTTACTATACGTAGTAGAGAAAGTAAAAAGGTGATTAAGGTCATAATTAACATAAAAAATCTGATGTGTTACACTCATATGACTTTCTCTACTCTTGTACAAACTATTTTTACAGACGCTTATTCTCCATATGCTTCATGTTAATCGAGATATCGAGATGTCAATCTTATAGGTAATATTCATGAGATGCAAGAGGAATATGGTAGGTTTTAAGCGATAGTCAAATATTTTAACGCTGGTTGCTATGTGGCGCATTCCATTCTCTTTGCATGTCCAGGACATAAAACAAATGAATAACGAATTTGAGAAAAAGTATAAGTATTGGAAAATTTAAGGGAATAACAAGCTATATCTCGAAAGCGGTTAACTCAACAAAACAAATGTATATGACATAAATTGTGTGCTTTAACGCGATCTACATTTTTTGTGTAGTAAAATTTTGTCGATCTCTTATGGTTTACCAGTTATGCAAAAGTCGTTCACAGTGAAGAATACTTTTGGAGACATTCCCAGAAAATTCGAGATATACATTTCATTTCTCATGACAATGTCTTAAACATATGATATTTTAATCAAAATCGTTAGAGCCAAGTAGGATATATAGGAGAGAGCTGGCTCACTTTTTTGCGTTTATATGGGAAAGGATAGGGAAAACGAAGGTAGATGCTAGGTTGAGAGAGCCTTCAAGGAGGAAAATGCGTTTATATGGGAGAGATAGGGAATACGAGGACTGACGCTAGGCTAGACAGTGGTAGGAGGGGGAGTGCACTTTATATGTTTGAGAAGTATAGGAACAGGAAGAGGGTGCTAGGCTAGACAGAGGTTGAGGAGTAGGGTATAGGTTATATGAGAGGTATAGGAAAACGAGGGGAGGTGTTAGGCTAGACAGAGGCTGAGTAATGTATGGTTTATATGAGCGGTATAGGAAAACGATGAGAGGTGCTAGGCTAGACAGAGGCTGAGTAATGTATGGTTTATATGAGCGGTATAGGAAAACGATGAGAGGTGTTAGACTAGACAGGGCTTGAATCGTAGTGCATGGTTTATATGAGAAGTATAGGAAAACGAGGAGAGGTATTAGGTTAGGAGAATTGAGTTTGTGTTTATAAGGAGAGACGAGAGAAAACGGAGAGAGATCCTATGATAGGATAGACAGGTGTTAAAGTTAGGTTAGATAGGAAACCAAGGAGTGATACTCAGCTAGAGGGGGGGACAGGAGGGAATGCGCTTTTGAGAGGTAGGGGATACGGGGAGTGGTGTTAGACTAGACAGGGCTTGAAACGTAGGGCATGGTTTATATGTATGAGAAGTATAGGAACAGGAAGAGGGGTGCTAGGTTAGAACAGAGGTTGAGGAATAGAGTATAGTTTATATGAGAGCTATAGGAAAACGAGGAGAGGAGTTAGACTAGACAGAGGTCGAGGAGCAGAGTATGGTTTATGTGAGAGTCATAGGTAAACGAGAGAGGCGTTAGGCTAGGCAGAGCTAGAGGAGTAGAGTATGGTTTATATGAGAGGTATAGGAACAGGAGGAGAGGTGTTAGGCTAGACAGGTAGTGTAGCAGTAGGAATATGGGCTTATATACAGGAGAGATAGGGAATAGGAGGTGCTAGACTTGAAAGCGACTTTAGACGTGAACTTAGTGGAAAACTGTTTCATGTCAATGTTCTAGACATGCCCATCACGTAACCTATTCAGGGAAAAGGTGACTCGTTCAGGGGAAAAAGGCGACTGCTCAGGGAAAAAGGAGGCTCACAAAGGGAAAAAAGATGACTCGTTTAGGGGAAAAAGGTGACTGCTCAGGGAAAAAGGTGACCCACAAAGGGAAAAAGTTCACCAGCAAAGGGAAAAACGTGACCAGCAAAGGGAAAAAGGTGACCAGTAAAGGGAAAAATGTAACCAGCAAAGGGAAAAAGGTGAACAGCAAAGGGAAAAACGTGAACAGCAAAGGGAAAAAGGTGAGCCATAAAGGGAAAAAGGTGACCTGCAACGGGAAAAGCTAACCCACTAACACTAACAGGTAAGTAATTCAGGTAGTATTGCAAGAGGCTGACTGGATCATAGCAGTGTATGATTTCACAGGTAATTCAGCTAGTATCGTATGTATTTAGACTAATTCGTCTAATAACACAGGATAGATTCCAGATGCTAACTGCATCATGGCTCTGCATGATTTCACAGATAATTCAGCTAGCATCGTGGGCATTTAAGGTAATTCAGCTAGTATCACAAGAGGATAGATTCTAGGGTTGGGTATAGCATAGTTTCATATTTCACAGGTAATTCAGGTAGTATCACGGGTGCTCGTGCTAATTTAGAGCAGGAATTCGTATCAGAGCTAGTTAAGGTAATTTCACATGATTCGGGTAGTATCACAGGTATTTAAATCATTTTCACAGCCAATTCAGCTAGTATCTTGAGCATTTAAGCTAATTCAGCTAGTATCACAGGAGGCTAGATTCCAGAGGCTAACTGCATCATAGCTATGCATGATTTCACAGCTAATTCAGCTAGTATCGTAGGTATTTAGGCTAATTCCGCTAGTATCACAGGAGGTTAGATTCCAGGGTTGGGTATAGCATAGTTTCATATTTCACAGGTAATTCAGAGGGTATCGTAGGTATTTAGGATAATTCAAGTAACATAGGTGTTTAGAGTAATTAAGCAAGCATTACAGGAGGGTAGGTTCCAGGGGTCGGTTATAGCCTAGTTTCGTATTTTACAGATAGTTCAGGTAATATCGTAAGTATTTGGGTAATCAGCATAGTTTCACAGATGCTCGTGATAATTTCGATCAGAGATTTGTATCACAGCTATTTAAGGTAAATGCAGGTGATTCAGGTTGTATCAATGGTATTTGTGTCATTTTAACAGGTAATTCAGATAGTGTCTAGGTATTTGGGCGATTCAAGCATCATAGGTGTTTAGAGTAACTCAGCTAGTATCACAGGAGGCTAGATTCAATGATCAGGGTTTCGTATCAGAGCTATTTAATGTAATTTCACTTGATTCGAGTAGTATCACAGGTATTTAAGTCATTTTAACGGGCAATTCAACTAGTATCACAGGTACTCATGGTAATATAGAGAGTAATTAAATTATAAAACATTTATCATCCAACGTTACAACAATTTATATACTTTTTTCTAAATCTTACAAACTTATTATATGTTAAACAGTTATTGTACGATGCGGAGAGGGATAAACTGCATATTGGTTCACAAATTGAAAAGCTTTACGTCAACATACCTTTATTTTAGTTCGGTGTAGATGTCTCTCCCCTTTTATCTAGGCTTGAGACTAGCACTAGGATTGCTCCTAATGGCAGGGTTACCACCTTCCCTTCCATCTTCTTCTTTCTTCATCAGGCGTCAGCTATCTGCATATACAGCACACAGATAACCTTCTTTTTTAAGATTGTAGACTCACGATAAAATCTTTATCTTTAACTTACATTCTTTTAAGCACTGTTTGTAATGGCGTAATGTCCATACGCATATGTCGTTATCCCATCCTCAGCAATAATTCTTTTATCATCAAACGGAGTCAATGCAATCTTATTCACTTGCACTGTAGCAAGAGCATGCTTTCGTGATAGGATCAGATTCATAGGTGTTCTGATGATTTCACAGGTTTTAAGACAGTCTGTATAGCTGTCAAACGAAATGTACTGCTTAATAGCGCTACGTTTTATACCTTTAATCTTTTTTATCATTAACCCTTGAATATCTAAGGCATACATCTTAGGACGTAGTCCAACAAAGCGTAGGATGATTTTGCTATTAGCCTCATCTTTAAATTTTCCCAATACCTTCTTGTTCTGAGTAGAGTATCATATATGGTTGGCAGGGTAATCAGCTGTATCGAGATGCTCAAGAAAACGTAGCTTGTCCTGGTACACATCTTCAGTTGTTACACGATGAATGAACGAATCAGTGTCCATATACATAAGCTTCAGGTTTTCAGCTCCATAATAAGGCAACAAAACGTCGTAATGATAGTTATACATTAATGTCTTGGAGATATCCAACACACTCATACCAATGTATATAGGCTTGTTGAATACAATCTGACGAGAGGCCATATGTACAGCAGCTAGATTATCAGCATATATCGTCCTGTCGATAAACGTAGGCTTGGCGATCAGCTTCTCTAGAGTTTTTTCATTGGTCACCAGTCGTATATCCATACGGTTACGCAGGTTCTCCATAGTTTTTCCAAACATAGCGTTGTTAAAGAGCTTGTAGAGATCCTTCTCGAAATCATTTGCAGCTTGTTGTCGTAGCCTGTTGTTAAATTCCACATAAGGTTTCAACCACTGAGACTGTCGGAATTGTAGCACACGATGGATTTTTGTTAGTCGTAGTCCATGACTAAGAGCTTGCTTCAAAGCCATGTAATGCACTACATACTTCTTTCGAGGTCCAAGATGGGGTATCAGTTTCTTTGTAGATGCTTCCAATGGTTTCATACACTCTGGCAGGAAAGGTAGATCGTTGTGTAGATCGTGAAGTTCTGCAGGATACTCGATGTCAACTTCTAATATGTACCCATGAGGATCATCTTCTTGTAGTGTTTCTAAGTTGATTTCTTCAGGTGACACCCACTGAAATCCAGCAAAAGGAAGAGCGTGACACATTGCCCACCCATATTGGTTATTAGCGTCCTCGTATGTGATAAATTGGGTCGGTCTCGACGGATCAAACTTATCCATATAAGTGTTATTAGCCTCAGCATACCGATGGGAAACTTGGCATAAACCTCCTCTTATACCTGATTCCACCATGAGTAGTTGATCATAATCTTGTAACAGCTCTAACTTAATCCCAGTATACAGTAACATGGCGTCCCATGTAAGACCTGGAGAGGTAAAATAATGGGCAGGATCAACTTTGTGTGTTTTAAGGGTTTGCTCTCTGAACGTCTCAAAGACATCAGCTAGGAGAAGTACATCCGAAGTTAAGTAGAGATTGCTGTACTCTCCCAGGTTTCTCACATTGAACAGCTCCCATACATTTCTAGCATGATCGTAGTCAGTATCAGTAATTTCTTCTTCATTTACTCTATTGTAGAAGGAGTCCTTAGGAGGCAAGCAGGTCTCGTTCAGGACATCCCATGACGTAACAAAATCATATGGAAATACACCCTTACGGGTCATCAACTTCAATTTGTCTTCTCCAAAGTACTTTAGCGTTTCAGGATACGAGGTTAGATTTTTTACCAACTTATCCAAGCTTGTACTGAGGAATCGGAAGCTATCCACAAATCGAAGCTTTATATCTCCTACATACTTGGTGAATGAGATATAGCTTTCTTCAGAGTTAGGAAATACCTCCACACGTTCACTTGTGCACCCCAGCTCCTTAACAATGAAATGCGAGTCATATCCGCTAAGGTTATGCATGAAGACTGGTATATATTTAGGTGTTTTACAGGCTAAATTACATTCATTATGAAGACTTCCACGATATTCACCGCTGATCTGATCATGGTCGCGTACTTTGTAGTTCTCTTCTGTAAAGGGTTTTCCACACAAGTAGCATGCTGAAGAAGACTCAAAATCCTTTTGCTGTTGATCCGTAAGTTTCAGAGGCTTAGCAGATTTGTATATATTACCAATCATTTCTGCAAGAGATGTAGGGTACAGCATAAACTTCTGAGCAGCATCAGCACCACGATACACATAGGGTTGCTTAGGAAGACCAGTTTCGAGATGTTCAACACTGGATGTAGGCTTCACGTAAACACAGAAGCTCATTGGTGTGTGCTCTTGATAAGGGGTTGTATAGGAAGTTTCAGGATTGGGTATACACGTATGGCATGGAGTGAGAATACTCTCAAAATCAGCATAGATGACATACGGTACTTTCAGCATCCTCTCAACATTTTTAAACTGAACAATTGATTTCTCCTTGGTAGGCATAACTACCCTCGCAACACCATGTTGAATACAGAAGGCTACACGTTCTTGCAGTTTTTCCTGTCCACTTCGTCCATATCGATCATCAAAATGTGTAAAGCAGCGCTTACAAGTATAAACCCGTCCATTATGGTTAGTTTTCTGGCGTCGAACGAGTTTCTCAAAATTCTTTATATACACGTAGTGATGTTTTCCACTGCTGTCATTCAATAGTAGCAGGTCGCGATGTTCAGGTAGTTCAATGTCAGCAACCTTTATTGGATACACTTCATGCTTCTCATCCAGCCCGAAAACGTTAATGGATATCGTGTTAAACTTCTCAAATTTAGGTATTTGAGAAAGTGGAGTAGGGTAGGAAACACAGCTGAAGTCGTACTTGTCTTGAAGTTGTTTGTATTTGTTCACACGCAGTGCATTCTTCCCTATGAATTTAGCTAATACAGAGTACATGAAACATTTCTCGTCGCTAAAGTTCTGGATGTTTATACATGCTTTCCTTGCTTCAACAGCTGACGGTAGTGGTATGTAGCTACTTCCTCGTAACGGGTTGTACTTGTTGATACGAAGTCGAACTCCTTCCACAGCAAGCAAAGCCCAACTGCTACCCTTAAGCTGAGACTCCTCCATTTCAGTCACCAATTTCTTGAATTTCACTTCCATCGTTGAGTCCAGATCAGTTTCCAGGAAAACAGCTTGATTCCGTGTTTTAAATGTTTTGTCACAGGTTTCTTCAATACTGTTAACAAATCGACACTCAGCCAGCAGATTAATTTTAACACTCTTATGAATGCTAAGCTCTTTATGCACAGCCTGGATTATACGTTGTTTTGCCTCTTGCAGATACATATTTAGGTCCGTAGCTGATTCGCATCGTATAAAATACGATTTCAATCGTCCTTCGAATGAAGTTTCGTATTCTTTCATATCACAGTCCTCCATTGTTGACAGTAACTGATGTTTAGTTGGCTCCAATCTTCTTTTCTTCTGAGGGCTGCTTATTTCACATATATCTTCGTGTCGCTGTCCATTATAACAATCTTTGAAGGTTACATTACAATGTTTACATTTGAAGAGCTTCTTGCAGCTCATCTCGTGTCTTCTCTTGTCATAACCTCGGAGGAACTTCTTCCCACATTTTCCGCATGCATATCCAGTAGCGCTTGGAATAATATCCTTATACGCTGAGTTATTCATCTTTATTCTTGATGTAATAACGTATTAATCACTGATCAATGAAATGTAGACCTCTTCACCTTGACACCACTTTAGAAAGCTGATTATTCTTGGAGAGAACACGATGTTAACACCTCAAGACTAATTAGCACAATGAAGTCCAATGCCCTAGATCACCATATTTCTAGAGGGAGCACGAACCTTTTAGATCAATCTTAAACTCGCTCCATAACCACCTGTATATGATCGCTCAACGTGTACTAACCCCCCAGCCATATAACCTCAAGTCTAGAGACAGGATGTTTATGACGTCACACCCAGAGACAGGATGTCTGGCAGCATCAAACACGTTTAAACTCGTCTCATAACTACCTGCTTATGCTGTCACACCAGCAAGAGAAGTATTCCCACACGCTCATTCAGACATATATTTCAAATTCAAGCCCACCACCACCATCACCACCTATTGTACCAAGGTTAATTCAAGCTGTATTATCACAATACTTAAAAGTAAAAGCTTAAAAGGAAACCTAGAAGATTTTCCCCCTTATTTACTTAATTATCTCATGTTTTCATTCCCTTTTCAATTCTTCCTTTCCATCTTCTCACAGAAAGCCCATTACATTTCACTACAATCATGAGAAAAGCAATTTTTCCATAGTTACACAGATTCTAAGCTTCTAAATCGAACCGGGTAATACTTTTAATAAATGTATTTTAGCTCCCCAATATCAGCATCTACCATTTAATCTTTACTCGAACCTGATATGATCCATAAGCTTGAAGATATATGAAATCACCCCTTCGGGATTCGATCTGAGTACTTTAAAGTAATATTTGTCACGATAACGATATTTAAGGACTAGATACTCTGTTTGCGTTTACCTTGACATGTTTATCTAAATTAAATTACGAGTTATTAAATTTATAATTAAATTACATTTTATCGGTATTCGAACCCAGAACACCAGGAACAAGATAATTTATAATATTAGTCTGACATGTTTAAAGGTGCTGTATGCAGTTACATCATCGATCTAAGTGATATATTCTAGTGTACAGAGGAAAATTAAGAAAGTCATTAAAAGATGGGGAATCGAACCAAGCACAACTGATTGGCAATTATATACAGCATTAATCACCCAGTACAGAACCTATCAATCATGCTTTAGTCCACTCCTCTACCTCACTTAGTTCCCGAGATAATGAAAATTTAAAAATTAAGGATCGAACCCAGGACGTCAGGTATCTAATTACACATTTACAAGATACTACCTAATAACATAAACGCAATAAAGTTTATTTGGCGTCTTTATCTTAATTGGTTTAGGAGTTATTAAATTTATAAGTAAATTCCATCGAATCAGTATTCGAACCCAGAACACCAAGAACAAAATAATTTATAATATGAGTTTGGTATGCTTAAAGGTGCTGTATGTAGTTACAGCATCAATCTAACTGATATTTTCTAGAGTATAGAGTAAAATTAAGGAAGTCATTAAAAAATCAGGATTCGAACTAGAGACAACTGATTAAAAATTATATACAGTATTAATTTCACATTATAACAGCTATCAAACATGCTTTGGTCCATTCCTCTAGCTTTCTTAGTTTCCGAGATAATAAAGTTTTTAAAATTAAGGATCGAACCCAGGACACCAGGTACCCAAATATACATTTACAAGAAACTACCTAATGACATTAATGTAATAAAGTTTATTTGGCGTCTTTATCTTAATTAGTCTCTGAGTTATTAGAAGATGAATTTGTAATCACCCGTAGGATTCGAACCCAGGCATCCAGGTCAACTTGGAACAATACCCTAATGACGCGGCGCATTCCAAAGAATTGATTAGTTTTTCACCCATTGTTCTATCTCTTTTCATTCAGGAGGTATAAGCGATTAAACAGTAAAAACAAAAAGCCGGTTTGAGCACAGAGAGAGATGCCGACAAGCGATAAAGTTCTTTGATCTATGCCGGCAAGCTCCGCCCATTTTATTTCTACTGTTTAATCGCTTATATCTCCTGAATGAAAAGAGATAGAACAATGGGATAAAAACTAATCAATTCTTTGGAATGCGCCGCGTCATTAGGGTATTGTTCCAAGTTGACCTGGATGCCTGGGTTCGAATCCTACGGGTGATTACAAATTCATCTTCTAATAACTCAGAGACTAATTAAGATAAAGACGCCAAATAAACTTTATTACATTAATGTCATTAGGTAGTTTCTTGTAAATGTATATTTGGGTACCTGGTGTCCTGGGTTCGATCCTTAATTTTAAAAACTTTATTATCTCGGAAACTAAGAAAGCTAGAGGAATGGACCAAAGCATGTTTGATAGCCGTTATAATGTGTAATTAATACTATATATAATTTTTAATCAGTTGTCTCTAGTTCGAATCCTGATTTTTTAATGACTTCCTTAATTTTACTCTATACTCTAGAAAATATCAGTTAGATTGATGCTGTAACTACATACAGCACCTTTAAGCATACCAAACTCATATTATAAATTATTTTGTTCCTGGTGTTCTGGGTTCGAATACTGATTCGATGGAATTTACTTATAAATTTAATAACTCCTAAACCAATTAAGATAAAGACGCCAAATAAACTTTATTGCGTTTATGTTATTAGGTAGTATCTTGTAAATGTGTAATTAGATACCTGACGTCCTGGGTTCGATCCTTAATTTTTACATTTTCATTATCTCGGGAACTAAGTGAGGTAGAGGAGTGGACTAAAGCATGATTGATAGGTTCTGTACTGGGTGATTAATGCTGTATATAATTGCCAATCAGTTGTGCTTGGTTCGATTCCCCATCTTTTAATGACTTTCTTAATTTTCCTCTGTACACTAGAATATATCACTTAGATCGATGATGTAACTGCATACAGCACCTTTAAACATGTCAGACTAATATTATAAATTATCTTGTTCCTGGTGTTCTGGGTTCGAATACCGATAAAATGTAATTTAATTATAAATTTAATAACTCGTAATTTAATTTAGATAAACATGTCAAGGTAAACGCAAACAGAGTATCTAGTCCTTAAATATCGTTATCGTGACAAATATTACTTTAAAGTACTCAGATCGAATCCCGAAGGGGTGATTTCATATATCTTCAAGCTTATGGATCATATCAGGTTCGAGTAAAGATTAAATGGTAGATGCTGATATTGGGGAGCTAAAATACATTTATTAAAAGTATTACCCGGTTCGATTTAGAAGCTTAGAATCTGTGTAACTATGGAAAAATTGCTTTTCTCATGATTGTAGTGAAATGTAATGGGCTTTCTGTGAGAAGATGGAAAGGAAGAATTGAAAAGGGAATGAAAACATGAGATAATTAAGTAAATAAGGGGGAAAATCTTCTAGGTTTCCTTTTAAGCTTTTACTTTTAAGTATTGTGATAATACAGCTTGAATTAACCTTGGTACAATAGGTGGTGATGGTGGTGGTGGGCTTGAATTTGAAATATATGTCTGAATGAGCGTGTGGGAATACTTCTCTTGCTGGTGTGACAGCATAAGCAGGTAGTTATGAGACGAGTTTAAACGTGTTTGATGCTGCCAGACATCCTGTCTCTGGGTGTGACGTCATAAACATCCTGTCTCTAGACTTGAGGTTATATGGCTGGGGGGTTAGTACACGTTGAGCGATCATATACAGGTGGTTATGGAGCGAGTTTAAGATTGATCTAAAAGGTTCGTGCTCCCTCTAGAAATATGGTGATCTAGGGCATTGGACTTCATTGTGCTAATTAGTCTTGAGGTGTTAACATCGTGTTCTCTCCAAGAATAATCAGCTTTCTAAAGTGGTGTCAAGGTGAAGAGGTCTACATTTCATTGATCAGTGATTAATACGTTATTACATCAAGAATAAAGATGAATAACTCAGCGTATAAGGATATTATTCCAAGCGCTACTGGATATGCATGCGGAAAATGTGGGAAGAAGTTCCTCCGAGGTTATGACAAGAGAAGACACGAGATGAGCTGCAAGAAGCTCTTCAAATGTAAACATTGTAATGTAACCTTCAAAGATTGTTATAATGGACAGCGACACGAAGATATATGTGAAATAAGCAGCCCTCAGAAGAAAAGAAGATTGGAGCCAACTAAACATCAGTTACTGTCAACAATGGAGGACTGTGATATGAAAGAATACGAAACTTCATTCGAAGGACGATTGAAATCGTATTTTATACGATGCGAATCAGCTAAGGACCTAAATATGTATCTGCAAGAGGCAAAACAACGTATAATCCAGGCTGTGCATAAAGAGCTTAGCATTCATAAGAGTGTTAAAATTAATCTGCTGGCTGAGTGTCGATTTGTTAACAGTATTGGAGAAACCTGTGACAAAACATTTAAAACACGGAATCAAGCTGTTTTCCTGGAAACTGATCTGGACTCAACGATGGAAGTGAAATTCAAGAAATTGGTGACTGAAATGGAGGAGTCTCAGCTTAAGGGTAGCAGCTAGGCTTTGCT
The DNA here is from genome assembly GCA_030765065.1 of Deroplatys truncata. Taxonomy (NCBI): domain Eukaryota; kingdom Metazoa; phylum Arthropoda; class Insecta; order Mantodea; family Mantidae; genus Deroplatys; species Deroplatys truncata. Next base: position 207,892,876 of record CM060978.1, on the reverse strand, counting down.
TGCTGTGGAAGGAGTTCGACTTCGTATCAACAAGTACAACCCGTTACGAGGAAGTAGCTACATACCACTACCGTCAGCTGTTGAAGCAAGGAAAGCATGTATAAACATCCAGAACTTTAGCGACGAGAAATGTTTCATGTACTCTGTATTAGCTAAATTCATAGGGAAGAATGCACTGCGTGTGAACAAATACAAACAACTTCAAGACAAGTACGACTTCAGCTGTGTTTCCTACCCTACTCCACTTTCTCAAATACCTAAATTTGAGAAGTTTAACAAGATATCCATTAACGTTTTCGGGCTGGATGAGAAGCATGAAGTGTATCCAATAAAGGTTGCTGACATTGAACTACCTGAACATCGCGACCTGCTACTATTGAATGACAGCAGTGGAAAACAATACTACGTGTATATAAAGAATTTTGAGAAACTCGTTCGACGCCAGAAAACTAACCATAATGGACGGGTTTATACTTGTAAGCGCTGCTTTACACATTTTGATGATCGATATGGACGAAGTGGACAGGAAAAACTGCAAGAACGTGTAGCCTTCTGTATTCAACATGGTGTTGCGAGGGTAGTTATGCCTACCAAGGAGAAATCAATTGTTCAGTTTAAAAATGTTGAGAGGATGCTGAAAGTACCGTATGTCATCTATGCTGATTTTGAGAGTATTCTCACTCCATGCCATACGTGTATACCCAATCCTGAAACTTCCTATACAACCCCTTATCAAGAGCACACACCAATGAGCTTCTGTGTTTACGTGAAGCCTACATCCAATGTTGAACATCTCGAAACTGGTCTTCCTAAGCAACCCTATGTGTATCGTGGTGCTGATGCTGCTCAGAAGTTTATGCTGTACCCTACATCTCTTGCAGAAATGATTGGTAATATATACAAATCTGCTAAGCCTCTGAAACTTACGGATCAACAGCAAAAGGATTTTGAGTCTTCTTCAGCATGCTACTTGTGTGGAAAACCCTTTACAGAAGAGAACTACAAAGTACGCGACCATGATCAGATCAGCGGTGAATATCGTGGAAGTCTTCATAATGAATGTAATTTAGCCTGTAAAACACCTAAATATATACCAGTCTTCATGCATAACCTTAGCGGATATGACTCGCATTTCATTGTTAAGGAGCTGGGGTGCACAAGTGAACGTGTGGAGGTAATTCCTAACTCTGAAGAAAGCTATATCTCATTCACCAAGTATGTAGGAGACATAAAGCTTCGATTTGTGGATAGCTTCCGATTCCTCAGTACAAGCTTGGATAAGTTGGTAAAAAATCTAACCTCGTATCCTGAAACGCTAAAGTACTTTGGAGAAGACAAATTGAAGTTGATGACCCGTAAGGGTGTATTTCCATATGATTTTGTTACGTCATGGGATGTCCTGAACGAGACCTGCTTGCCTCCTAAGGACTCCTTCTACAATAGATTAAATGAAGAAGAAATTACTGATACTGACTACGATCATGCTAGAAATGTATGGGAGCTGTTCAATGTGAGAAACCTGGGAGAGTACAGCGATCTCTACTTAACTTCGGATGTACTTCTCCTAGCTGATGTCTTTGAGACGTTCAGAGAGCAAACCCTTAAAACACACAAAGTTGATCCTGCCCATTATTTTACCTCTCCAGGTCTTACATGGGACGCCATGTTACTGTATACTGGGATTAAGTTACAGCTGTTACAAGATTATGATCAACTACTCATGGTGGAATCAGGTATAAGAGGAGGTTTATGCCAAGTTTCCCATCGGTATGCTGAGGCTAATAACACTTATATGGATAAGTTTGATCCGTCGAGACCGACCCAATTTATCACATACGAGGACGCTAATAACCAATATGGGTGGGCAATGTGTCACGCTCTTCCTTTTGCTGGATTTCAGTGGGTGTCACCTGAAGAAATCAACTTAGAAACACTACAAGAAGATGATCCTCATGGGTACATATTAGAAGTTGACATCGAGTATCCTGCAGAACTTCACGATCTACACAACGATCTACCTTTCCTGCCAGAGTGTATGAAACCATTGGAAGCATCTACAAAGAAACTGATACCCCATCTTGGACCTCGAAAGAAGTATGTAGTGCATTACATGGCTTTGAAGCAAGCTCTTAGTCATGGACTACGACTAACAAAAATCCATCGTGTGCTACAATTCCGACAGTCTCAGTGGTTGAAACCTTATGTGGAATTTAACAACAGGCTACGACAACAAGCTGCAAATGATTTCGAGAAGGATCTCTACAAGCTCTTTAACAACGCTATGTTTGGAAAAACTATGGAGAACCTGCGTAACCGTATGGATATACGACTGGTGACCAATGAAAAAACTCTAGAGAAGCTGATCGCCAAGCCTACGTTTATCGACAGGACGATATATGCTGATAATCTAGCTGCTGTACATATGGCCTCTCGTCAGATTGTATTCAACAAGCCTATATACATTGGTATGAGTGTGTTGGATATCTCCAAGACATTAATGTATAACTATCATTACGACGTTTTGTTGCCTTATTATGGAGCTGAAAACCTGAAGCTTATGTATATGGACACTGATTCGTTCATTCATCGTGTAACAACTGAGGATGTGTACCAGGACAAGCTACGTTTTCTTGAGCATCTCGATACAGCTGATTACCCTGCCAACCATATATGTTACTCTACTCAGAACAAGAAGGTATTGGGAAAATTTAAAGATGAGGCTAATAGCAAAATCATCCTACACTTTGTTGGACTACGTCCTAAGATGTATGCCTTAGATATTCAAGGGTTAATGATAAAAAAGATTAAAGGTATAAAACGTAGCGCTATTAAGCAGTACATTTCGTTTGACAGCTATACAGACTGTCTTAAAACCTGTGAAATCATCAGAACACCTATGAATCTGATCCTATCACGAAAGCATGCTCTTGCTACAGTGCAAGTGAATAAAATTGCATTGACTCCGTTTGATGATAAAAGAATTATTGCTGAGGATGGGATAACGACATATGCGTATGGACATTACGCCATTACAAACAGTGCTTAAAAGAATGTAAGTTAAAGATAAGGATTTTATCGTGAGTCTACAATCTTAAAAAAGAAGGTTATCTGTGTGCTGTATATGCAGATAGCTGACGCCTGATGAAGAAAGAAGAAGATGGAAGGGAAGGTGGTAACCCTGCCATTAGGAGCAATCCTAGTGCTAGTCTCAAGCCTAGATAAGAGAGGACAGACATCTACACCGAACTAAAATAAAGGTATGTTGACGTAAAGCTTTTCAATTTGTGAACCAATATGCAGTTTATCCCTCTCCGCATAGTACAATAACTGTTTAACATATAATAAGTTTGTAAGATTTAGAAAAAAGTATATAAATTGTTGTAACGTTGGATGATAAATGTTTTATAATTTAATTACTCTCTATATTACCATAAGTACCTGTGATACTAGTTGAATTGCCCGTTAAAATGACTTAAATACCTGTGATACTACTCGAATCAAGTGAAATTACATTAAATAGCTCTGATACGAAACCCTGATCATTGAATCTAGCCTCCTGTGATACTAGCTGAGTTACTCTAAACACCTATGATGCTTGAATCGCCCAAATACCTAGACACTATCTGAATTACCTGTTAAAATGACACAAATACCATTGATACAACCTGAATCACCTGCATTTACCTTAAATAGCTGTGATACAAATCTCTGATCGAAATTATCACGAGCATCTGTGAAACTATGCTGATTACCCAAATACTTACGATATTACCTGAACTATCTGTAAAATACGAAACTAGGCTATAACCGACCCCTGGAACCTACCCTCCTGTAATGCTTGCTTAATTACTCTAAACACCTATGTTACTTGAATTATCCTAAATACCTACGATACCCTCTGAATTACCTGTGAAATATGAAACTATGCTATACCCAACCCTGGAATCTAACCTCCTGTGATACTAGCGGAATTAGCCTAAATACCTACGATACTAGCTGAATTAGCTGTGAAATCATGCATAGCTATGATGCAGTTAGCCTCTGGAATCTAGCCTCCTGTGATACTAGCTGAATTAGCTTAAATGCTCAAGATACTAGCTGAATTGGCTGTGAAAATGATTTAAATACCTGTGATACTACCCGAATCATGTGAAATTACCTTAACTAGCTCTGATACGAATTCCTGCTCTAAATTAGCACGAGCACCCGTGATACTACCTGAATTACCTGTGAAATATGAAACTATGCTATACCCAACCCTAGAATCTATCCTCTTGTGATACTAGCTGAATTACCTTAAATGCCCACGATGCTAGCTGAATTATCTGTGAAATCATGCAGAGCCATGATGCAGTTAGCATCTGGAATCTATCCTGTGTTATTAGACGAATTAGCCTAAATACATACGATGCTAGCTGAATTACCTGTGAAATCATACACTGCTATGATCCAGTCAGCCTCTTGCAATACTACCTGAATTACTTACCTGTTAGTGTTAGTGGGTTAGCTTTTCCCGTTGCAGGTCACCTTTTTCCCTTTATGGCTCACCTTTTTCCCTTTGCTGTTCACGTTTTTCCCTTTGCTGTTCACGTTTTTCCCTTTGCTGGTTACATTTTTCCCTTTACTGGTCACCTTTTTCCCTTTGCTGGTCACGTTTTTCCCTTTGCTGGTGAACTTTTTCCCTTTGTGGGTCACCTTTTTCCCTGAGCAGTCACCTTTTTCCCCTAAACGAGTCATCTTTTTTCCCTTTGTGAGCCTCCTTTTTCCCTGAGCAGTCGCCTTTTTCCCCTGAACGAGTCACCTTTTCCCTGAATAGGTTACGTGATGGGCATGTCTAGAACATTGACATGAAACAGTTTTCCACTAAGTTCACGTCTAAAGTCGCTTTCAAGTCTAGCACCTCCTATTCCCTATCTCTCCTGTATATAAGCCCATATTCCTACTGCTACACTACCTGTCTAGCCTAACACCTCTCCTCCTGTTCCTATACCTCTCATATAAACCATACTCTACTCCTCTAGCTCTGCCTAGCCTAACGCCTCTCTCGTTTACCTATGACTCTCACATAAACCATACTCTGCTCCTCGACCTCTGTCTAGTCTAACTCCTCTCCTCGTTTTCCTATAGCTCTCATATAAACTATACTCTACTCCTCAACCTCTGTCTAACCTAGCACCCCTCTTCCTGTTCCTATACTTCTCATACATATAAACCATGCCCTACGTTTCAAGCCCTGTCTAGTCTAACACCACTCCCCGTATCCCCTACCTCTCAAAAGCGCATTCCCTCCTGTCCCCCCCTCTAGCTGAGTATCACTCCTTGGTTTCCTATCTAACCTAACTTTAACACCTGTCTATCCTATCATAGGATCTCTCTCCGTTTTCTCTCGTCTCTCCTTATAAACACAAACTCAATTCTCCTAACCTAATACCTCTCCTCGTTTTCCTATACTTCTCATATAAACCATGCACTACGTTTTAAGCCCTGTCTAGTCTAACATCTCTCATCGTTTTCCTATACCGCTCATATAAACCATACATTACTCAGCCTCTGTCTAGCCTAGCACCTCTCATCGTTTTCCTATACCGCTCATATAAACCATACATTACTCAGCCTCTGTCTAGCCTAACACCTCCCCTCGTTTTCCTATACCTCTCATATAACCTATACCCTACTCCTCAACCTCTGTCTAGCCTAGCACCCTCTTCCTGTTCCTATACTTCTCAAACATATAAAGCGCACTCCCCCTCCTACCACTGTCTAGCCTAGCGTCAGTCCTCGTATTCCCTATCTCTCCCATATAAACGCATTTTCCTCCTTGAAGGCTCTCTTAACCTAGCATCTACCTTCGTTTTCCCTATCCTTTCCCATATAAACGCAAAAAAGTGAGCCAGCTCTCTCCTATATATCCTACTGAGCCATTTTGAGAAAATTAAAGTTTTCGAAAAATGTTCCATGTAAAGGGTAGTCTGGGGTGGGGGGATTTTGTTGAAAACCTTTGTGTCGCATCTCTGGAAGATACTGAAACTAAATACCAAGTTTGGTGTTTATCCGACTGTTCGTTTCTGAGTTATGCTGTTCACAGACACACAGACACAGACACACACGCACGCACACACACACACAGACGCACACGGACATGTTTCCAAAAATGCTTTTTTTGGATTCAGGGAGTCTCAAAACATATATTTCCGGTGAAATCTCGGTATCGAATTTTTGATTGGAATACAATACTTCCTCTACTTACTGTACGTAGTAGAGAAAGTAAAAACATTTATAGAAAAATCTGATGTGTTACACTCACATGACTTTCTCTACTCTTGTACAAACTATTTTTACAAACGTTTATTCTCCATATGCTTCATGTTACTCGAGATATCGAGATGTCAATCTTATTGCTAATTTTCTTGTAGATGCAAGGGGAACATGGTAGGTTATAACCGATAGTCAAATCTTTTAAGCGCTGGTTGCTATGTGGCGCATTCTATTCTGTTTGCATATTCAGGACATAAAAAATTGAATAACGAATTTGAGAACAAGTATAAGTATTGGAAAATTTAAGGAAATAACAAGCAATATCTCGAAAATGATTCACTCAACTAAAAAAATGTATATGACATAAATTGTGTATTTTAACGCGATCTACATTTTTTGTATAGTAAAATTTTGTCTATCTCTTATGGTTTACCAGTTATGCAAAAGTCGTTCACAATATAGAATACTTTTGGAGACATTCCCAGGAAATCCAAGATATACATTTTATTTGTCATAACAATATCTTAAACATATGATATTTTAATCAAAATCGTTAGAGCCATTTTTGAGAAAATTAAAATTTTCGAAAAATCTTCCATGTAAAGGGTACTCTGGGGTGAGGGGATTTTCTTGAAAACCTTCGTGTCGCATCCTTGGAAGATACTGAACCTAAATACCAAGTTTGGTGTTTATCCGACTTTTCGTTTCTGAGTTATGCTGTTCACAGACACACACACACAGACACACAGACACACAGACAGACACACAGACACACACACGTACATGTTTCCAAAAATGCTTTTTTTGGATTCAGGAGGTCTCAAAACATGTATTTCCGGTGAAATCTCGGTATCGAAATTTTGGGTAGAATACAATACTTCCCCTACTTACTATACGTAGTAGAGAAAGTAAAAAACGTAGAATTATACTTCTTGTTTTATGATCAAGTAGTTTGTTTAAAACCTATTAAAGTTGGTATTACTGGTCACTGCCATCTGAAGCTTGTTTATTACGCTGCTAAAAGTTTTCATGATGACTTTCGCGATCTAGGCCGCTAAAGTACTATTTTCCGGCGTGTCAACAGTCCGACAACCAGCTGTTTTAGAGGGCGTATACTAAAACGTTATTTAACACATCAGATTTTTGGATCAGGTCTCTGAAATAGCGATATCAAATTTATGGATAAATACAGAGAAAATAATACTTTTAGGTTTTAAAAATCCACCAGTGCAGCTAAGGGGTGATAGCTGGTGTGTCAGTAAATCACTGCTCTTCTGCCTTTCTGCAGAAAGTCATTTCTGGACATGTTTTAGGAGCGCATACGTCATGTGCAATGCTCCGACTTGTTCCGGTATTACGTTTGTTGCAGGATCCGCTGACCGAGGCCTACGTGACGTCCCTAATCAAGTACTATGATCAATTGCGAACGACTTACAGCTGCTTCCACATACCCACAACGGATGGGACAACAAATCAAACGGCACCATATGGCTTGCACAGAACTAATCAACTTGTTACAGCTCTCTAGTTTGATTGTTAACAAGGTATTAAGTGCTGCAGCTTTTCAGGGATGACTTTTGGTTAGTTTGACGTACTAAGTTCCATCCCCTTGAGTGTTAAAACACCATCGTTAGGTGTTTTTGTGCAGTTCATATTTTTATTAAGCTTTTAACATTTTTCCTCTGGATCTATGCTTTTTCTTACCTTTTCTCTTCTTACGTTCTCTATTTACTTTCTCTACTTCTTATGTATAGTAAGTAGAGGAAGTATTGCATTTCACTAAATGATTTGATACCGAATTTCACCGGAAATATACGTTTTGAAGCTCTCTGAATCCTAAAGCACTTGTAGAAAAAGGTACGTGTGTGTGTGAAGAAATCTGTTAAATAAGAAACTTAGTATTGAAGCTCAGGGTCTTCCAGTATGCTACACGAAAATTTTCAAAATAATTCCCAACCCAAACTTGCGTTTACAAAAACAAACACTTAAAATATCACATATTTCAGATACTTGCATGATGGTAAATAAAATGCATCTTGAATTTTCTGGGAACAGCCTGTGAAGTCGTCTTCATTCGGAAAGACTTTTATAATTTTGTATAGCTAGTAAACTAAGAAATAGACAAGCGCTTACTTACAGAAAATACAGAACTTTTTCAATCACACAATTTACTTAAGATAACTTTTTTGTGACAGCAGCCATTTCCGAGATATCCGTTATTGTAATTTTTAAAAGTACTGTTGCTATTCAATTGTTTTTTGCGATTTCATAGTAAGAGTATGAAATTTTAAGCACAGCTTATAGCGACACGCTTTTAAACCCTGATTACGGATTCTATCTGCCTTGTATCTACAACGAAATGTGTAATGAAGCTATTTCTGCAAAGGTTTATATCGATTAACATGAAGAATATAGAAAATTAAGCTTTCGTAACAGTATTTTGTAGAAGCTATATAAAAATAAACGATGGTGCGTGTAGAAAATCATATGAATGTAACACACAAGATATTTTTTCAAGTGGTAAGTCACTATTCGGTCTTTTTTTCCCCTATGATCATGCAAGGAGCATGGAATTTCAGAGCCATCACATAGGGACCCGTTTTTACTTCCTCTACTACATATAGTAAGCAGGGGAAGTATTGTATTCCACCCAAAAATTCGATACCGAGATTTCACCGGAAATACATGTTTTAAGGCCCCCTGAATCCAAAAAAGCATTTTTGGAAACATGTCCATGTGTGTGTGTGTGTCTGTGAACAGCATAACTCAGAATCGAACAGTCGGATAAACACCAAACTTGGTATTTAGGTTCAGTATCTTCCAGAGATGCAACGAAGGTTTTCAAGAAAATCCCCCACCCCAGATTACTCTTTACATGGAACATTTTTCGAAAATGTTAATTTTCTCAAAAATGGCCCTAACGATTTTAATTAAAATATCACATGTTTAAGATATTTTCATGACAAATGAAATGTATATCTCAAATTTTCTGGGAATGTCTCCAAAAGTATTCTTCATTGTGAACGACTTTTGCATAACTGGTAAACCATAAGAGATAGACAAAATTTTATTACACAAAAATGTAGATCGCGTTAAAATACACAATTTATGTAATATACATTTCTTTTGTTGAGTCAACCATTTTCGAGATATTGTTGGTTATTCCCTTAAATTTTCCAATACTTATAGATACATTTTCTCAAATGGGAATTCGTTATTCTTTTTACTTTCTCTACTACGTATAGTAAGTAGGGGAAGTATTGTATTCCACCCAAAATTTCGATACCGAGATTTCACCGGAAATACATGTTTTGAGACTCACTGAATCCAAAAAAGCATTTTTGGAAACATGTCCGTGTGTGTGTGTCTGTGTGTCTGTGTGTCTGTGTGTCTGTCTGTGTGTCTGTGAACAGCATAACTCAAAAACGAAGAGTCGGATAAACACCAAACTTGGTATTTAGGTTCAGTATCTTTCAGAGATGCGACACGAAGGTTTTCAAGAAAATTCCCCCACCGCAGACTACCCTTTACATGGAACATTTTTCGAAAATTTCAATTTTCTCAAAAACGGCTCTAACGATTTTGATTAAAATATCATATGTTTAAGATATTGTCATGACAAATAAAATGTATATCTCGAATTTTCTGGGAATGTCTCCAAAAGTATTCTTCATTATGAACGACTTTTTCATAACTGGTAAACCATAAGAGATAGACAAAATTTTACTACACGAAAAATGTAGATCGCATTACAATACACAATTTATGTCATATACATTTCTTTTGTTGAGTGAACCGTTTGCGAGATATTGCTTGTTATTCCCTTAAATTTTCCAATACTTACACTTTTTCTCAAATTCGTTATTCATTTTTTTTATGTCCTGGACATGCAAAGAGAATGGAATGCGCCACATAGCAACCAGCGTTAAAATATTTGACTATCGCTTAAAACCTACCATATTCCCCTTGCATCTATAAGAAAATTATCAATAAGATTGACATCTCGATATCTCCATTAACATGAAGCATATGGAGAATAAGCGTTTGTAAAAATAGTTTGTACAAGAGTAGAGAAAGTCATGTGAGTGTAAAACATCAGAATTTTTTTGTTCTGGTAATGCAAAGAGAATGGAATACTCCACATAGCAACCAGCTCTTAAATGACTATCGCTTAAAGCCTAGCAATTCCCCTTGCATCTACAAGATAATTAGCAATAAGATTAACATCTCGATATCTCGATTAACATGAAGCATATGGAGAATAAGCGTTTGTAAAAATTGTTTGTACAAGAGTAGTGAAAGTCATGTGAGCGTAACACGTCAGATTTTTTAAAAATGTGACTATCGCTTTAGCCTAGTGTATTCTTCTTATACCTACAACGAAATATGTAAATGTGTAGGCAATGAAAGTTTATCTCGATTGACAATAGGTGGATAGAAGAGTAAGTTTTGTAAGAAAAGTTTGTAGAAGAGTGAGTAGTGAAAGTCGCGTGAATGCAAAACATCAGCCTTTTTTTTTATCTGGAGCAGAAATATGGCGTTCAATCATTACTTAAGACGCTTACTGAGCAATGTTTGGATATTTACGGCTTGGATGAGTGATGGGAATCTCAGTCTGGTTTTACTTACAATATTCCCAAGATGAAACCCTCATAATCGTAAATGTACACACAATATTGCATTTCAGGTGCCTTCGTAGCATTTTGTCTCTGTTACTTGATTTTTCTAAAAATCGGATATGTTGTACTCACATGACTTTCTGTACTCACTGTTCTATAAGCAATTCTTACAAAAGCTTATTATTCTATCTGCATATTGTTAATCCAGACAAACTTTCATTACATATCTATTTACACATTCGTTGTGAGATACAATAGATAAAGCGATAATGAGATTTTTAAAGAGCGTCGCTATGTGATGAGTTTGTTATTCTATCTCTTTGCATGACCACGAGAAAAAAATAAAGGAATAATAAAAAAGGAATAACGACTTTCTAGTTAAGAGAAAAGTATGTACTTGAAAATTCAAATCACTAACAAGGAATATCTCGGAAATGGTTAAATTCACAAATAAATGCAAAACACTTTGCATAAATTGTGTGCTTTAAGATATCTACTTTTTTGTTTGTTTCTTATGGTTTAGCAGTTATACCAAAGTCATTCAGAATAAAGAGAACTTCACAGGGTATTCACAGAAAATGCAATATTACATTTTGTCATTTAGATAAACATCTTAAACATGTGACAGTTTTGAAAAATAAATGAACAAAATTTGAAAATATTCCATGTAAATGGTAGTTTAGGGCGGGGAAGTTTGCTTAAAATCTTTGTGTTCCATCTCTGGAAGATACTGAACTTAAATACCAATTTTGGCATTTATCGGACTTTTCGCTTTTTGAGTTATGCTGTTCACAGACACAGATGCAGACACATACACACACTTGCACACATGCGCACGCGGATCTTTTTGAGTGATCCTCAAAACATGTATTTCCGGTAAAATCTTGATATCAAATGGTTAGATGAAATAGGGTGCCTGCTCTAGATACTGTAAGTACGTAGTAGAGAAAGTAAAATTGCTTTATCCTTTTGGATTAAGGGAGTCTCAAAACGTGTATTTCCAATGAAATCTCGGTATCGACTTTTTGAGTAGAATGGGCTTTACCAGTGACATCGCAGATTACAAACCAACCTCATGCCTCTTACAATCTATTGGCGTTTACAAACAGCACTTTCCAGACCATTTTTACCTGCACGTCTGTGGTTCATGGCTGCTGTTGCTTAATACTTTGTATTGACATATAGTTTGAGAGTAGATAACCTTAAACCAACTGCTTAAGAATTCTTAAGTCTGCTAATTAATAACATTCAAAACAATGAGGTAAGCGGAGAGATACTGGTATAGCCACGTTATATGTTTTTAAATGTATCCTTTATTGAGGCTAAATATTTTTCATGGGTAATCTTTTATACAAAAACTCAAGGTAATGTAGGATTTATATGCTGTGACCTAATTTGCGTCAATGTGTCGTTATTTTGCATGATTCCAACAGAGTTAAATGTATAATAGTTTTCTGCTAGTTAAAAGAATTACGAGATTAGGCAGTGCGGGTGCTGACAATGCGTTACGCGGACTGCCTCTGTGATCGAGTGATAAGCGTTCTGGCTTCCCTTTCCAGAGGTTCCCGGCTCGAGGTAACTTTTCTTTAATTATAATCATTTCGTACTATCTGTATGGAAGTATAAATGTGAGTTTCATTTCAAAAATGAAAGTAAAGAATGTTAAAATCTTATAGTTGGAGTTATAATGTCATCAATTGTTTCTCAAATCAAAGCCTCCGAAATGACCAAAGAATTTAAAGGGGGTTATTGTAACGACCCTTCATGGGTTTTGATCCACAACCGGAAAGTTGCACCAGATTTCATAAATTGGCGTCATTGGAACAACTAAGCAACAGGGGCAATACTTTGCTGATTTGTCTTTCCGAAGAGTATTTTTGTTGTCCAGGTAAGTGGGTCACGGTGTTCAATCTCTCGATCGTCTCGCTTCCGCGCACCAGCCACGCTCTACGCTAAACTTGGGTCTCGAACCCAGACTGAACATAGTCAGGTCCTGACAGATGTTATCCATGTAAGTTTTGGTGATGCGTATTTAAACTGTTGCACCTTGAGCCAGTTTAGCGGGTTCAGAACCCTTAAATCGGTTAAATAAATGTCCTAGCCACTAGCTTTTATAGACTCTGGCGTTGTCTTTATTTGACGTCCCCTAGCTTCCCAATGGCACCCTTCCACCTCGGTACCGACTGCTCTTTACCTCCGAGACTGCTCTTAGCCACCTCCGGGGTTTCCGACTCCAGTGTTGCTACACTATGCAAATTAAACAGTTAAAAATGTGTCATAGTACACTAATGCAGGTGAAATTACTTAAACGTATTGACAAAACATGGAGTCATTGATTTTATGTTGTTCAAGTGCATTATGTATTGTATTATTAGAATTGTTATTGACAAATGCATAGATTTAATTTATAAAAAAATTGAATTACAGAGTATATGTGACGTAAGGATTAAATTTACAGACTTTATAAGTATGAAGAAAAAAAATAATAATAGCGTGTTACATTTAAAGTATCAATTTTTATACCATGTATAGGACCAGTGCCCACTCAGCATCATGAATTTGAGGAGCTACGATAGGTAGCGATCATTCAGACTGAGGGAAACGTGGTGCTGATCAAATCATCTTTCCCTATCGGTTGGGTGATCGTCCTCTGCCGTTCATATATAGCACGTAGGTCTAAGTTCTCCAGGGACGTTGTGCCAAGATTATTATTGTACTACAATGGCAATCAGAATTTGTGGCTTTAGATAATATCAATCTATTATTATTATTATTATTATTATTATTATTATTATTATTATTATTATTATTATTATTATTATTATTATTATTATTATCTATTATTATTATTATTATTATTATTGTTGTTGTTGTCTTGCAAAGACATTCACATTTGATAGCTTTAGATGAATTCAATCTGGTAACCCTGGCTAAAGAATTGTTTTTGTGTTGTTCCATTTACACCTGACTTTTAACACAATAGTCATATTGGCGGCGCTTCACCTTTGGAACATATTGCTATAGGCAATGGTGTTAATTCATACACACTTGTCATTCGATTTCTGTTTTTTGAAGGAGGGGTTTATACATTAATCACACACATATTCACACACTCATTCATACTTCCAGATTTGGGAATGACAGAGAATAATCTTGGCAAAAGAAAAATTCCCGCCCCAGCCGGGAATCGAACCCAAAATAATTAAGCAATTTCAAGCGTGATATGTGCTGGTTTTTCAAATTCAGTGTCTTTAAGACACGCTAAGAGGCCATTCAATTGCTTATTAGTCTATAATGGTAGTAATAGTCTACCATTATAGACTATTACTGCATTCAGTATAATGTATAATTATTGGCTTCAAGATGGCACGCGCGTGCCAATAATACCAATGGGGTATATCCTATAGAATGATGTAATACTGGTATTCCAGGTTGCCATGGCTTATAAGACAAGATGAAATTGTCTTGTGATATTCTTTTCTCTTAGCAACTAAGATGCAAAAACCTTTGTACATTATTAAATATAGAATAATTAAGATCCGAATTTATAATTAATTACCATGCTGAGCTGATAATAGGCTACATCATGGTCCGTAACACCTGCTCACTTCTCTCCCAGGAATGGAATGCATGCAAGTGGCTGTCCGGTTTATCAGTTCAACATGCCAGGTAATAACAAAAGAAAGGTATATAGAGTGAGAGATAGAAGCTAACGCTTCATAACATATAAAGACGCTCTCGCTTAGGTCAGCTTTGGATGCCGAATTATTTCATGATTTATTTCCTAAAATTTATAATGCACAATTTGTTGCATAAAATGTATCGAATTCGTCAATAATCTTAATATGACACTGGTGAAGATGTTGCACGAACTACAAGCATTCAGTCCTACCATAATCATGAAGATTATCCAATTGTTCCATAAATTACTATTAGGTATGATCAATACTGGTCCTATGAGGGTGATACTGAAAATTATTAGAATGCCATGTTTCTAAAAATAAATGAACGTTGTTTATATTTGACAGCTACTCTGTAATGTTTTGTGAGTTGATTTCCGTGTAGTTTGTTCGATTTTCTCTAATAGTTTGTTAATTATCATCATTTAAAATTTTTGTGTTCACCAAAAAATGAATTTTACTAGGGAACATTTCCGGGCTTTGATTTTTTACGGTTTTAAATCGTCATTAACGGCTAAACAATGTGGAGATCGGCTTAGGAATGCTTTTGGTGAAGAAGGCTCATCTAAGGCGACAATTTATAATTGGTACAGCGAATTCAAAGAGATCGGTTTTTTCTTAACGATGAGTTTCGTGAAGGAAGCCCAAGAACTGCTTACTGGTGAAAATATTGCCGCTGTTCGAGAATACTTGAAGAGGATCGACGGACATCTTATGAATTTATTTGGATGACGTTAGGCACTGGTAAGAGTCAAATCCTAAACATTTTACATCAACAGTTAGACGTGAGAAAACTTTGTTCTCAATGGATTCCGCATAAACTGAATACCAATAAAAAACAACAACGTATTCAATGGTGCAGAAAAACTCTGGAAAAATTCCAAGGTGGTACTTCAGATTTAGTTTTGAATACATTACTGGAGGTGAATCTCGGTTTTATTGTAACGATCCTGAAAAGAAAAGTCAACCGGCTCAATGGGTCTTTCGAGCACAACCTAAGCCTACAAAAGTCCGACGAATTCACAGTACTGGTAAGAAGATGGTGGCATTTTCTTTAAACGGTCCATATTGCTACTAGAGCATTAGAAGCTAGGCGTACCGTTACTACCGATTGATGCACAAATGTTTGCTTACAGCAAATATTTTAAAAAGTTCGTGAAAAACGCCCAAAAGTAAAACTAATGCTACATAATGACAATGCATTATCGCATACAGGGAAACTAACAACTGAGTAGGTATCTGGATTCCCTAAAGTTCGTCTCTATGGACCCTCCACTATACAGCCCTGATCTAGCATCTTGTGATTTCTTTTTGCTTCCAAAAATTAAAGATAGAATGCGTGGAATCACTTTTCGTCGTCAGATGAAGCACTGAAACATTATAAAAGCCTGGTTTCTGAAGTGCCTCAGGAAGTTTTCGACGTTGCCCTCGTACATTTATATCTCAAAATGTTCACTTTGGTTTCGCAATTGGGAATTTTTGTTATTGTTTCTAATAAACTCATGTACGCAACTTATGGAACGTTGAATTATTTTATACTGGTGGAATTCTCATCAGAACTATGCTCGTGATGAAAATCTTTCCATCTACGTAAAACAAATTTAGCCAAAATTTGCGTACAGAACTATTCTTTTTGATCGAATGCAAAGCTTCTTTTACAGTAAGAAACTTGTAGATAGCATAAAATATTACGTAGTCAACATATTCTGACTTGCACCCAAAATGGCGACTAAAGGTGCATTCTTAGCAGCCTGCCACTTGTTTTCCTTACGGCGCAGGTGGTTCTGTCCTGTCCTTAGAGTGGAAAATGTGACGATTAACAAGAATCCCGATTCGCTGTACAGAATAGTTAGAAATGATTGCTACATTCATGTCACGCAAAGTAGTTTTGATGTGTGTCGCGTGTATTGTGCAATACTTGAAGGGCGTTCTAGTTTAAGCTCAGGCTAGAATCTTATGTTGCGTAAGCATTTTCCATTTACCATACGTAATGCAGAAATACATTAAAATGTCTGAATGTTCAAATAAAAGTATATTTTTCTATCCGATTCGTGTTAAACGTGATAAATGTATGTATATTAATGGTCTAGAGAGAATTGAACTATTCATAAAATAAGTTGAGATACCTACATGTTAACCATAAGCCCCTACATGAAGAATTTAACATTTGGAAATATACTTTACTTCATAATAACATTTCGAAACGGTTATTTCCAATTTGACATATATTGGACAGGTATTTGAAAGAGACCCATATTTTTCCTTTTATTTCCCCCCCCCTTTTTGTGCTTTCTGTAAGCCAAACAATCGTTATCTAGACTTCACAGAAAAAGCTTTCAAAATCTCCTGAAGGGGGGTAATAATATTCCGCGTTCGTACACACACACACACTTCAACCCAGTGTGCCAAAGCGCAGGACAATTTCATATCTATGACATTTTAACAATTCAAGGGAAAGATTTTCGAGGAAATCCTTGTATTTTAAGCAGGCGTTTATACAGAAAGCTTTCATTAATACGAGGGCAGTCCAGAAAGTCCCAGACGTTTTGGCCTATCGCGGCGATGAGTAGGGCTAGAGCCGCCATCTTGGTGTCAGAACGTTCCTACATTCAGTACGTATCCAGCTGTGGTAGCGTGAGGACTGTGCCTCGCTTACTGTGCTCTCTGGGAGTTCTTAAAATGTGCGCTGCAATAGAAAATCCCGAAACTTGTGAAGTGCGGTCTGTGATTAGGTTTTTGTTGGCTAAAAAGAACAAACCAATTGAAATTTGTCATCAATTTTGTGATGTTTACGGGCAGGGAATAATGAGTGAAAGCCGAGTCAGGCAATGGTGCATTGATTTTAAAAATGGCCTTACCAATGTTCACGACGAGGATTGCAGTGGTAGGCCTAGCCTTATGACTAATGAACTGTCAATGCAAATCGATGACAAAATTCGCGAAAATCGCCGTTTCACGATTACAGAACTTTCGGAACATTTTCCCCAAATTTCACGGAGTTTCAAATTGATGATTTGATACTGACGCTGAACTGCATGCCGGTGTAAACCAGTGGTTGAAGTCGCAGGCGTCAAATTTCTGCAGAGAGGGTATTGAAAAACTTGCGCCACGGTATGATAAATGCCTAAATTTGAATGGCGATTATGTAGAAAAATAGCTTAAGAATGTACCTTTCAAATGTAGATAATAAACGTTGATATTTGCATTCTGTTAATTGTTTATTTCAAAACGTCTGGGACTTTCTGGTTACCCTCGTATTTATGTTATCAACTACCTATGCCACTAATGAGTTTGATTAAAATATTGTATGTTAGAAATACTGACATGGCAAACAAGATTAAGTCACACATATTTAATTTTCTTTAAATCATTCATGAAACCATCTTATTCTTCTTTTTTTTCTTTCTTTTTTTGCAAATTTTGTATAATAATTGTTATATTTTTAAAAAGCGAACTCATATTTTGAACAAATGCTAAGGGATTGAGCAGTGTCTATGAACACTGTGTTCAAATTATCAACTTAAATACCTTTGCTAGTTCTCCTCACTGCACACAGAATTTTCAGAGGCTGCCCTTAATGTATAGTTATGGACGCCTCTGAGAAATTATGGACTAATGTTTCAATTTATGTACGTTTTGACTTACACAAAATTAGTCTCTACCCATTAATCCAAATAGTCTTAGTTTGGTTCTTGAAAAACGTCCACGCGTTGACGCTGTAACATCAGTTTCTCGTCAAAAGTAGAGAAATCAGCAGTGAGAAAGTGGCAAAGTATGATATATTATTCACCGCCAAAAGGAGGGCATAAAACCATTAAAGAATTCCCCTCCAGGATGGAATAGAGTAATTCTCGGTTAGTTGTTTCTTTCTTTTGGTCACCTGCGGCATTATTCGTGTTCTTTTCGTTGTTGCGATACCTATGCTAAAAGAGGAAATTGGGTTTACCGCCCCGGATGTGCAAAGTAATTTTTCACTGAGGAGATGCCTGCCGCTTTATTAATGTTTCAAATTCGTACTGCTCGCATTTTGATTCACCTAGTTTCGACATGTGGCAGTACGACATATGGCAGTATGACAGCTGACTTCTCTTACCGTTAAAACTAACAATATTTTACACATTTGTTACCAGTAGATTGTCAAAGGGCTTTCCATTCTTTGCTTGGATTTCCAGACTGGGAGCCATTTAAAAACTGTAGCTCTGTACTCAAACCCTTGGCTGTGTATAAATAATTGGAACATAAGAGAATGATCGTTTAGATATATTTTAAAAAAAAGCATTTGTGTTACGTGCACATGAATTTCTCTACTCATTATCATTTATTTTTATAAACCTACAAACTATTCTTACGCAAGCTTATTACTTTCTCTACTACGTACAGTAAGTAGGGGAAGTATTGTATTCCACCCAAACTTTCGATACCGAGGTTTCTCCGGAAATACATGTTTTGAGACCCCCTGAATCCAAAAAAAGCATTTTTGGAAACATGTCCGTGTGTGTGTGTCTGTGTGTCTGTGAACAGCATAACTCAGAAACGAAATGTCGGATAAATACCAAACTTGGTATTTAGGTTCAGCATCTTCCAAGGATGCGATACGAAAGTTTTCAAGAAAATCCCCCCACCCCAGAGTACCCTTTACATGGAAGATTTTTCGAAAATTTTAATTTTCTCAAAAATGGCTCTGACGATTTTGATTAAAATATCATATGTTTAAGATATTTTTATGACAAATAAAATTTATATCTTGAATTTCCTGGGAATGTCTCCAAAAGTATTCTTTATTGTGAACGACTTTTGCATAACTGGTAAACCATAAGAGATAGACAAAATTTTACTACACAAAAAATGTAGATCGCGTTAAAATACACAATTTATGTCATATACATTTTTTTTGTTGAGTGAACCATTTTCGAGATATTACTTGCTATTCCCTTAAATTTTTCAATACTTATTTTCTCAAATGGGAATTCGTTATTCATTTTTTTGTCTTGGATATGCAAAGAGTATTAATCTCTGGCAAAGGGAATGGTGCTGCACCTAGCAACCAGCTATTAAGAGATATGTATGTGCTTAAAGGCTACTGTATTTCTATAACATGAAGTAGATGGAGAATAAGCGTTTGTAAAAATAGTTTGTACAAGAGTAGAGAAAGTCATGTGAGTATAACACATCAGATTTTTTTTCTATCTGCTTCATCTTGATTGAAGATATAGTTTCGCAGATATCACTTCATCACACATTTAGTTGTATTACAAGAGGGATGGAGAAAAGCGTATCGATATCTGGTGTTTAAAAGCGGCTCGCTATGTTTTTTAAAATTCCATGCGCTTTCAGTGACATCGAGAGAAACAAGTGAATAGCGGCAGGACGTTAAAAACTTACATAGTATTCAACAATTGAAGCCCATATTAACGGATATCTCGGAAATGACTGATACCACAAAAAAGTTATTTTGTGTTTGTCTATCTCTTTACGTATACCAGTTACTATAACATTTCTTCTGAATAAAGTGGACATCAGGAGCTCTTTTCAGAAAATTAAGATATGCATTTTATTTTTTTTTGGTAAATATCTTATATATGTAGTATTTTAATCAGAATCATTACAGTCATTTTTGAGAAAATAAACAATTTCGAAAAATGTTCGATGTAAAGGGTAGTTTAGGGCAGAGGAATGTCTTGAAAATTTACGTGTCGCATCTTTGGAAGATACTTAACTTAAATACCAAGTTTACTATTATCCGACTTTTCGTTTTTGAGTTATGCTGTTCACGCGCGCGCGCGCGCACACACACTCTCTCTCTCTCTCTCTCCCTCTCTCTCTTAGCTTTCTTTGTACATTTTTTTTGCTTCAGGAGGCCTCAAAGCGTGTATTTCTGGTGAAATCGCGATATCGAATTTTTGGGTGGAATGCAATACCTTCTCTATCTACTGGGTAAGTGGTAGAGATGTAAAATACCCAGAAAGTCAATGAATGCTTCGCATTCGTGACGAATGGTGGAATGCTACTAGGCTATTAACTTCAGATTTATGCTCCAGTAAGTATCAAACGATCCTCCCGAAAATTCCGCACAATTATATAAGGTGTCTAAAAGGTTTAATAACCACTGAATGATACATTGCAGAGATTTACAGCAAATAACACATAATTTTAAAGGTTGTAATGCTCTCGAAGACCAATTATGACAACGGATTACTGCAGATGTTATTTTTAGCGACGAGTGCAGTTTCATTCTTCTTGTTCGTCAACAAATACGTAAGTGTTGAATACGGTACCTAATCGGAAAGTTATGTGCTCTAGAGAACTCCAGCGATGGATTTGTACTGCTATGTCGTAGCTGGTTCTGCAACTATCTCTTTCAAGATGCTCGAAAACACTGGGAAGAAGTTGAACGTCTCCTTGATGTATATCTACAACAAGCTATCCCAAAAACTTGCTATAGCGTCTCGTATGTGTATTCGTAATAAAGTTTATATGTAGTGATTTTGGTTCTTAATTAATTATGGTTTAATTTAAAATTATGCCTCGGCTGCGTCAGTTATATGCACTACCTGGTCAAAAGTATCCGGACACCTGGCTGAAAATGACGTACAAGTTTGTAGCGCCCTCCATCGGTAATGCTGGAAGTCAATATGGTGTTGGCCCACCCTTAGCCTTGATGACAGCGTTCACTCTCGCAGGCATACTTTCAATCAGGCGCTAGAAGGTTTCTTGGGGAATGGCAGCGCATTCTTCACGGAGTGCGGAACTGCGGAGAGGTATCGATGTAGGTCGGCGAGGCCTGTAACGAAGTCAGCCTTCCAAAACATCACAAAGGTATTCTATAGGATTCAAGTCAGGACTCTGTGCAGGCCAGCCAATTACAGGGATGTTATTGTTGTGTAACCACTCCGTCACAGCCCGTACAGTATGAACAGGTGCTCGATCGTGTTGAAAGATGCAATTGCCAACCCCGAATTGCTCTTTAACAGTGGGAAGCAAGAAGGTACTTAAAATATCAATGTAGGTCTGCGCTGTGATCGTGCCACGCAAAACAATAAGGGAACTCCAGGAAAAACACGACCACACCATACCATAACATCACCACCTACGAATTTTACTGTTTGCACTACACACGCTGGCGTTCACCGGGCATTCGCCATACCCACACCCTGCCATCGGATCGCCACATGATTCGTCACTCCACACAACGTTTTGCCACTGTTCCATCGTGTAATGTCGACGCTCCTTACACCAAGCGAGGCGTCGTTTGGCATTTTCTGCGTGATGTGTGGCTTATGAGCAGCCATGGAATCCAAGGTTTCTCGCCTCACGCCTAACTGTCATAGTACTTGGAGTGGATCCTGATGCAGTTTGGAATTCCTGTGTGATGGTCTGGATAGATGTCTGCCTATTACTCTTTACGACCCTCTTCAAATGTGGCGGTCTCTGTCAGTCAACAGACGAGGTCGGCCTGTACACTTTTGTGCTGTACATGTCCCTTCACGTTTCTACTTCACTATCACATCAGAAACAGTGGACCTAGAAATGTTTAGGAGTGTGGAAATCTCGCGTACAGACTTCTGACACAAGTGACACCCAATCACCTGACCACGTTCGAAGTCCGTGAGTTCCATGGAGCTTCCCATTCTGCTGCTTCACGATGTCTAATGACTACTGAGGTCGCGGATAATGAGTACAATGCAGTAAGTGGCAGCATAATGCACCTAAGATGAGCGACGTATGTTTGTGGGGGTGTCCGGATACTTTTGATCACATAGTGTATCTGGTTGAGCAAGTATCTCTTAACATGGGTGGTACGGCTGTGGAATAGTTTCACACACTTTACACAAGTTATAGTTTTAAATTCTCACTTCTTTATTAATTTTTGAAAGCAGTTTAATAATATATCAAATAATAAGATATTACTGAAGTATTTATGTATGTAGCTGTAAGATATTAAGTTGTATATTTATGCTAACGAACTGCAGTTTACAGAGAATCTCTTAAGTTCTTTTTTATAAACCGCATAAATTTATATCTCTGCGAATATATAATGAAATATATTTTACAATTGTGGCAATTATCTGTTCCTAACTACATGTTTTTAAAGACCAAAATTTATCTTCTCCGCACTGCACTAAAATTTCTCATCTGCACACTCTGAGCTTCATTTACTGAACTGACTTGGCTTGGGTACGCTATCTCTTAGCGTCCACAGCTGAAAAAACACTGTTGGTTTGGCTTTCATTGGGTTTTTGCACCCACGTGCTATTTACAAACTTTTTGACTTACGCTAGTATTTTCCATCGACTGTTGATAGCCTTCCTTAGCTTTCTAACTTATTGTTCTTATTGTTAGCCACCCTCTGCTTCTCGCTTTGACACTGCTTGCTAAAAAAAAAAAAACAAAAAAAAACAGCTTGCTTCTAGCTTCACAGCTCCTACGTTTCTACAGTAACAAATACATTCACATAATATTTTACACATATGTGCAATAAATATACATAGCAAAATGACTGTAATATACACTTTACAAGCAATTATTGATCGCTTATAGGCGGTCTATTATTTTTATATTATATAATTAAATTGATAGCAGTTAAAGGATAAAAAATACTGCTTCACAAAGTTTCCCGATCATTTTCTGCAAAAGTATTATTCGTTGCTTTATTGCCATTTTCTGTAATTTTCGTTTCGGATAGCCTGCATGTTTTAACATTGGAAATTTGTAGTAGAAGAACCGATAACAGTGTCTTTTCAAATATGAACAACGTTCACAAGCAAACTGACAAATAATGATATAACTTGATACCAATCAGAATACCTTGATAAAATAATAAGACTGAATGAGAAACTTTGGAGCCTGTTAGACCGTGGGAAACCCAAGATGTGTGGGATATAATGACGGAATTAGTACAAAAACGGGTAATTAAGAAACCGGAAATAGAACATGTATGTATGAGATTACCTAATGGTTACGGTCGTTTACGCAGAAAACTATAGAGTATTATGTGCGTGTAGAGTAGGATAGTAACGTGGTATTCGACAATAAATGAATGCTTCCGTGTTTATTTCAACTGTAATCTTTTCCAGCAATGCCACAAGAAGAAGATGTTAATGATGCCTGTAACAGCGTTTTGTAAATAATCTTACTGAAGCGTGCATTTCTTTAGGCATCTGCAGAAGTGCTTAACTGCTGTAATAGGGGAGGGCAGTTTCATACGGTAGATAAAATCTGAAATAACCCTTACTTCACTCTCTATCAAATTTCGGTCTCTGTATCTGTCTTCAGTAGCTAAAAGTTAATCGTTTGTCCACAGAGTCATATGTTCCGATCTATTGTCTGTTTTCACGTAGCTGAATAAGAAGACGAGTTACTAACGGAACTTCATCCTTCAAGCTCTATTTGCGGATGGATATTTTACTAGAGCAAACATGTAATGTTTCTTCGTAATTACTTAAGTCCTAAGTTATAAGGTATAAAAGTTAAGGCATTAAGCCCTCCAAAAAGAAGTTAAATAAATTACGCATCATAATACTTCATTCAACATTATAGTTCAACAGTAAAGCATCCCCAAAGTATAAGAGGTGCCTATAATAGCACTTAAAATTTGAGGTTGGTGCCCAAAAGATAATTTTGGTTATATAGAGATATTTTAAAAGCAAAATAAAGCACAAATTATTTTAATTATGATGTATAAAATTAAATATGATTCTTGAAGATTAATTGCTAAGGCAGTTGTGAAACTAATATCGTTATTCAATGTTAAAACACAAAGAATTCAGTTCTGTGAGAAGGGGACAATATGTTATTAATGTTCAGGAGCAATTTCTTCCTCTTTTACTTCAACTGAACCGAAGCTTTTCTCTACTGTTGATGTCCCGCTGCAAGAAGTGTCAACAAACATACGGAAAAATTGTCTTCATTGTCAACTTTATCTTTGTAACAGATCCCTCTAATAATGCAGGAGTTTATGATTCCTTCACCTGCTTCATTTAGATACCACCCTGTTCTATTGAAGTTTGAATTCTAAAAGTCGTTTATGATAAACGAAAATTCTGAAACTGCTGTCCCTACCGATTTTGGAAGATAGATCACACTTCAAGCCGAAATTGCGTTTTAAGTCCATTTTCTTCGCTTAGAACTTATAACTGATGCTTTTAGATGGACAGCCTCAACATTTAGCGGAAAAGCGGTTTAAGGGACATAGGTACTCCGCACTGACGTACAATTTAAAAACATACAACTGATTTATTGACAGCAGATTCCGGGATTCCAGCAGATTTTACAAAGTTTTACGTTAAATTAAATTAAATTAAATTGAGTTTTATTTATGGACGCTCTTTAACTGCTATAGTCCTTAACGTCCCATCTATATTGGGCGTGAAAGAGTGGTAATTTTGCTCAGAGGCCTCTTTATCAGGCTTGAGGTTCTTTTACATGCCGTAAATCTACGACACGGGACCATCGGCTTTACTTTCTTTCCGAAGGAAGGAATTTTTACGTCCGAAAAAAATCCATCGCCCTCCGCCGGGTTTGAGCCCACGACCTCGTGAACTAGAGGCTAGCATGGTAAGCACTACACCACGGAGGACGACTAACTTTTACGTTAGCTACTCAACTGATTAACCCCCTGACACAATGGACAAATCATATAGGTATGTTCAGTGTCAAAACCATTAAAACAAAATGACGGAATTTTGTAAATATATACAGGGTAGACGACGATAAATTATGTCTCACGTCTGCATCTAAAATGGACGCTGTGCGGTCAAGACACATAGATTATTAATAAAGGTGTATTTTAATTTCGGCGTAAACTACGATTTGTACATCTCAAATAACATACATAATAACTTATTCAAGATAAATAATCATGGTAGACGTTCAACAAAGAATTAAAACTCTCGTTATAACATACAAGCAAAGTAGTGAGGTGGTAACCGCGGCGTCTGGCAGGTAAGAGCTGAGGTTTAACTGCGAAGGTTCTCTTAACCAAGCGTTCAACTGGACGAATGAATTATACTGGTGAGCGTTACTTCCCAGTAACGTGGGTTCGAGGCTTCACGTTGTTCATGTTTTTGTTTGTTTGCTTGTTTCTTCTCATTAATGCTTGGAAATCGATTACGTAATAATCGAGTTTTTAATGAAATTATAATGTAAGTAATTGTTGACTGTATAAATTTTGTAATTGAATGGATATAATAATCTAAACTGTGATTGCGTACCTTTCTGTCCCATTTGACGGGTATTATACCGCAAAATGATGTTTTGAATGTGGACTGCCTTCACTCCTCAGGCATATGCAGTTGAGACAGCTTTTGTGCCAGTCCTTCGCTATGTATTCGACAGACGAGTACGTTGATATGCTATGTATCTACGGAGAGACGAGACCGAATGCGCAACAAGCTCAGCATTTATACCAGGAGAGATATTCAACTAGATGACAACCAACACCATAAATTTTCCAGAATGTTGAAAGACATCTGCGTACAACGATGCCTCCTGTGAGAGACGCACCAGTGACATCCGCTGTTAATGTAGAAGCTTTTTTGAATGTATACGAAATAATCCGCATATTAGTACACGGGCCATGACACACGAGGTAAACATTAGCGAATCTTCTGTGGTCGAGTACTGCGAGGCAATAAGTTTCATCCATATCATTTGCACTTACACCAAGCACTCCACAGTAGATATTTCGAAGCTTGGGTGCACCTCTATGAGTAGATACTGGGCTGAGTGGCAAATGATATGGGGTTCGTCTCCTGGCGTTCTCCTGCTTTCGGATGAGTCAAGATTCCAAAACAATGGGACCGTAAATCGCCTCAACATGCATTATTAGAGCGTTGATAATCCTCAATGGGTAGGGAGGCAGCTTTCCAAGAGCGGTAGGGAGTGTATATCTGGTGCGGAATTTTAGGCAACCATCTTAATGGACCAGTTTTCTTCCATGTGTATCTAACAGGAGCACGCTACCTGGAATTCTCTGTAATGAGCTTTTCTTGCTACTAGAAAATGTACCACTGCACGGGCGATTGGCGAAATGGTGTCAACACGATAGTGCTCCATCGCACAGGTCATTGATCGTCTGCAAACCTGGCACATCTGGTCATTGGATATGAAGACAAAGACCAGTCTCCTGACCAGCCAGATCACCTGCTCTAACGCCTCTGGATTTCTTCCTCTGGGGTTATTTAAAACAAGTTTATGCAGAGGAGCCATAAGATCCAGAGAACTGGATTATTACGGTGGCCTGTAGACCATCACACCCGCTATGTTACTCCGAGTCAGAATTTACATGCAACAGTGCACCCAGGTGCACATTAACCAACTAGGACATCGTTAGAGCACTTACTTCGTTAAAAGAGTCATGTTTGAGTATTGGTTATCACCAGTGATTTCAAACAAGTAGATTTTGTTACGAAAGGGACCTTTCAGGGCCACGATAACATATCAAGAGGAGGTGATATTTATTACAAAATACGTTTCTGTGCACTGCATCAAATAATTCTACTATTACAACTTCCATACTACACATTATATGATATGTAATTTGCTGATTGCCAGAGATCAAATGTGAGGAATCTTTATTCCATCAACATCAAATGTTCATACCTATGTCCCATTTAAACACTTGCCTAACTGTAGTTTACAAACAAGAAACACTAAGCAATAATAAACTATTAAAATAAAAATAAAATATACTTGCAAATTAACAATATCAAAGATAATATTAGTTTAAACTACGATTATGACTATTGCAACACATTAAAAAAATACCTGATGTGATGCATTCACATTACTTTTCTACCCTATCGTTTATTAGTGGATGTAGTACAAACTAGCCTTACTAAAGCTTATTTTTATATCTACCTTATTCTAATCTAAATAAAATTTTGCAGAAATAGCTGCATTACACATTTCGTTATAGATACCACAGAAACAATGAGAGTCAAATGTTTAAGAACCTAACGTTGTACGTTGGCCTTAAAATTTCATACTATTATAATGGAATCGAAGAAACAGCTGAATGTTGACAGAGCTTTAAAAGAATGGCTAAGTATTGAACTTTCGAAAAATTAATAACAGATCTCGAAAATGGTTGATACAATAAAAAAGTTATTTTAAATAAACTGTGTGTTTTAAAGGCATCTATATTTCTTGCGTAGTACGTTGTCGTCTGTCGCTTAACGTTTATCAGTTATACAACATTATAGAAAATTCCTTCCAAATGAAGAGACTTCAGAGGCTATTCCCAGAAAATTCAAGGTATACATTTTATTTGTCATGTAAATATATTTAATATACCTACGGTATTTTAATCAAAATCTTAAGAGCCATTTTTTAGTGTTGATCCGACTTTTCGTTTTGAGTTATGCTGTTCATAGATACACAGACACACATACGCTCCTTTTTCTAAAAATGCTTTTTTATTCAGGGGACTCAAAACATCTATTTCCAGCGAAATTTCGGTATCGAATTTTTGTGTTGAATGCAATACCTTCTCTACTTAGGTAGAGAAGGTAATACCTAGGTCCACCCAAGTGATTTGAACCATCTTTTTTGCAAGCAGGTGTTTTACTATACACTTCTTCCAATTGGCTATCTAGAAGCACAAAAGTTTGCTAGCCAAGTTTACATAATATGAAGTATGTGCTTGTCACAGTACACATTTTCAGTTGTGAAGATGTTTCCTTAGAGTCAGCTTGTATTGCAAATCCATTAGTATAGATACTATAGCTTCTGCTATAGTAGTCATTCGCTAAGTATAAAACCAAAGTATTACAGAATTTCCTTAGATACCATGTTAGAGTATAAATTGCGGATTGCATAAAACTGGATCGGTAGTGGCTGTTTGTTTGCATTCCGTTACACATCTTAAAATGAAAAACAAATACATAAAACATAATTTTATGACAAGATTACCAATAAGATACCTAAATGACCAGGATCATTTGAAAAGCTCTCGGAATGACCCATAGATTGCTGCATCATTTTCGAAGCAATTTTGTTTTCAAAACCAGCCAACTTCATGGAAACATTTGTGCAATAACAGAGATATTGTTAAATACAGGGGCGGCTGGTGATCTTTGGTGGTTCACAAAATTATCCTTGCAATTTGAAATTTTTTAAGTAATAAGTACGGAATAAGTTTCTCACTATAATTAATTTACGCAAATAATCAAGAAATGGTAATTCACAATATATAACACATGCATACTTCATAAACAGTGTAACATATAGCACTCACCTATTTATAGAGAAAATCAGCCCTTCTCTTCTTCCTGTCAACAAACTTATCGATGACCAGCTCATTAAAGTTCTTGATTTGCATGAAGAAATCCCTTTCAATGGAAAGCATGGCCAACGAAGATAACCTCTCCTCAGACATTGTGTTACACAGAAATGTTTTAATCCTTTTCAGAATAGAGAAGCATCTTTCTGCCTCACATGTTGTCATGGCGATTGTTAGAATGACACTTAGTAGTTTAACAGATTCACTAAAAGTGGAACATAAATTATTGTCCCTGAAAAACTCCATTAGTGGAACAACCTCAGTTATGTTTTTAAATTCTTTTCTTTTCTTCAATAAAAGAATATGTCTGAAGGGCAACTTTAATATGTTGTTCCGGGAACGAAATGCTATATTCTGAAAATCTGTCAGGTTGAAAGAGAACTGCTGCAGTTCAGTAGATAGAAGACCGGAAGTGAGGTAAACATTTACTGTGAATTCAATAGATGGCTCTATGTATGGGACGAAACGAAAAGTATTGTTCCTGTTGATCATCCTATTCTATGCCCTCTGACTACTAGGTTAACAAAACAACATGCAGCTTATGCCCCGCATTTCCCCTCCCCCATACACCTCAGCGCTCCCTTGGTTCGTCATTCCCTATACTTCACCATTATACCAATGTGGGTTGCTGCCGGAAATGCACTACTTGGCACCTGCAAACAATACAACGCTTGCCGAAGTCCACTCCACAAGATCATGTCAGAATGGTAACAAAAATGTATGAATCGTATCCTTATTTACATTAAAGGGAGAGCCAGGAGTTTGGTTGTAGCGCAAACGTGCTAGCATATTAAGAAGCCGCCCCTGATTAAATAATAATCGTAGTAGACATAGCCTTCTTGTTACAGTGCAGACGTGGGTAACATGGCAAATATCGAATATCTTGCGATTATTAAGTACTTCGTAAGGAAGAGTATGAATGCAACATAAACTCATACCTATAGGACGAACAATCTGGGTGACCGCACCATCATTTTCAACCATTTCAAAGTAGACCACTTAATTTAAATGCTGTCGTGAAAGCTTGGACGATGTCGCATGCAGCGGAAGATTGAAATCCACCGCGACAACAGAAATCGTCAATAAAGTACATGGTTCCGCAGGATCCCCAATTGAAGGTGTCTGAAATCACTGAAGCTCTGGAAATTTCAGGAAGAGTTAAAACATGAAACGTTACCTGCAAGGACAGTTTCAACAATCTGTGGCATCATTGTGTGCTTCATTCTGAAAACTTTTGAAATGACCCTCATATAAAACACATTTTAACAAGATAAGTCTTTCAACCCAACCCGAAACTGAAACGCTTCAAATTATATCAGCCCATATTCTCCTTATTCATATTCACTCTTGGTATTCAACATTCCTTCTATTTGCTATTTGCGTGTCCATGGATTTTTATTTCCCAAGGTTTACCTTATCTCTATCAAAAACAAACATAAGGGTTGGGTGGAATCAAATGTTGCTGGGCACCCTTACTTAGAAAAATCAGTGTGAGTAGATCGGCAGTTTCAGTTTGAGATAATTATACAATGCACGCATGTGGCACCAATTGAATAGGTATACTTGTAAAACATTCCTAACCCCCCTAATGAACGAGTATACTTTTAATTACCTAGTAGTAGGTATGTCTCAGAGGTAACACCTGTGACCCACATTCGGGTGGTCTCGGTCTCGATCCCCGGCGATCGCCCACACTGACCCATGGATTTTTTTTCTCGGGATTTTTGCCAGGTCGTCAGGCGAATGCTGGAGTGGTTTCTTTCACTCCCCGAATGCCCTTTTCCTTCATTTAGTTCCATTAATCATTTCATTCATCCTTCACCCCGTTTAGCCTCTTTCAGAACTGGAAATGTCGACGATGGAGTTTCAGTGCAGCGTGGCAGGGGAAAAGGATGCTCTCTGTAAGCTTTCTCTGTCAATCGACCTTCGGTTGGTTGCCAGGGTATAAGGAACGCCCCGGGGAGGGCCGTTGGACCCTATATGGTGCGGGGTACCCGGTCTACCCGTCCGACTGCTGGGCCGTGTATATCTGGAAACCGTAGACACTGTCATTTCTGTGCCCGTCACTCCTGGTTCCGGCCGCCCAGTGTCTCCCTTCACCTAATCCCTTCCTCCCGGGGGCGTCCCCTCGTGGGCCGTCGGCACAATATCCTAATTCCTGGGATCGGTGAAGGATGCCCTCCGCTTCGCAATCCTGATCCAATCATAATACTTTAAATTTTCAGTAAAATTTACTTACATTTATTGAAATTTATGTATCTAATTATTAAGGACAGAGGAAAGATAGGACAGAAACTTGCTAAGTAAAAATGTAGAATTCCTTAAGCTTGAACTTGTCCTTTCGAAATATTTGCTGCTTTGTGTTCACATTATTCCTGGTTGAAATCTGCTGTGATGGTCATTTGAAGGTTTGAAAATGATCGATTTAGTTTTCTTTCACAAAGGACTAACAAATTTCGACTGTGATATAAACGGCATTTAATAAAATCCATATTACTGTAATTTGATAATATTTTCAGACAGACGTTTATATGAGTGACATGAACAGTAATTGTTACACAATTAATGTTTTCGTCCATGTTGTTAATGCCTATGCAGTGAATCCTAGAAGTGATTGGGTATATATATTTTCTTCTGTCCAATTTTTGTTAATCCAGATAAGTAGATAGGTCTTTATTACACATTTACACATTTCGTTGCAGGTATAATAAGAAGACTAAAGCGATAGTCATGTGACGGCTTTGCATGATTACGAGGGAATAAGATATCTACCTGTGTATAGTATACTAATTTGAATTCACAATGGAAGAAAAGTATACAAGTATTTGGAAATTTAAACCAATAACAGAGAATATCTCGGAAATAGTTAATGCTACATAAGAATTACCTATTTTACATAAACTGTGTGACATAATAAAATCTACATTATTTTATTTATTTTTTTATTTTTTGTGTGGTAAGATATTGTATCTCTTTTGGTTTACCAATTATACAAAGTCATTCAGAACGAAGAGGACTTCAGAGGCTTTTCTCAGAGAACTCAAGATATAACCTACCTACAATTTTGCTTGCCATACACATAAATATCTTAAGCATACCTATGGTATTATGATCAAAATCGTTAGTCAATCTCGAGAAAATAATAATAGAATAAAATTTTCTTGGAAAATGCTGAACTAAAATACCAAATTTGGTATTTAACCAAGTTTTTTTTTAGTTATTGTGTTCGGTAAAACCCATCTCGGTCCCATTTTCTACTTTCGAATCCAAAATCGGTACCTTATTCCAAGAAGAGGACCTTCTATATTGGTTCCGTCTTCGAAAATGTAAACAACCTGACTTCGCCTCTTTTTCCTCGGTCTTACAGGAAATTCATTTAAATAGTTCATAATGCATAATTTCCATTCTCATTTTGAAAGACCTAGGACTTTCAGCAGACTTATAGTGACTGCAAAACGATATTGCAGTTTCACGTTTCATCAAAACGAGTTTTAATCGCATAATCAGATGTATAAAAAAATTTGCTTTACTAAATGTATGTAACAATTTTGTTAACTCCATACACAAATTAGTTGAACAATTCGTGTATTATTGAAAAAATTAGCTGGTGGTCAAATGAAAGATTTTGAAAAAAACGACAAGATACGTAGGTAATATGTATTAACGTTTGTGCTTTTATATAATCGCTCCATTGGCTGCTGGAATTTTAGAGTCTACTTTAAGCGTGTACTTTCTGTAGTCACTGCAGCTGTACAGGTATCGTTAAAAATTATGCATTTTCAACTTTATAAGTTAAAATCTTAGCTTAACGCATGTCATAAAACCATCTGCCACAGAGGTACATCTTAATGGCTTCCAGAAGACATTTTAATGTAACAGTTTTCACATAGTTACGGGACAGAGTTGGGTTGTTGGGTGCTTAAGAGCGACAACTCTATGTAAGTAGATTTACTAGCATATAAATGGACTCCTGCGGGACAAAATTCCGGCACACCGGCGGCGCTGATATGCTGCTGGTAATTGTCAGCGCCCTTAACAAACAAACAAAATATGTATTTTACGGGACTGAGTTGGGTTGTGGACAATACCTACTACGGGACCCAGCTGGGTTGTTCATATTTTACTCACGAATATAACGGAACCGAGTTAGGAGGCTTTCAGTTTGTTTATAGTGTGGGACCTGATTTATTTGGAGCACCTCAAAACGTGTAATTCCATTGAAATCTGTATCGAATTTATAGGTGTAATACAGTAGGTTACTTCCCCTGCTTAATATAGGTAAGTAGCAGAGAAAGTAAGACTCTGATGTCATATTCACATGACTTTTTCCACCATCTATCGTTTATTTTATATACTTTTTCATGTTAGCCGTTATTTGTAAAATATTTCATTACGCATTTTGTTGTAAGTACGTAAGTACTAGGCGACCGAAATGATAGTCAAGTATTTAAAAGCGGATGACTATATGTTGGCCCTGAAATTCCATGCTCTTTCCATGGCATCGCGAGAAACACCTAAATGATATAAGGAAGTACTGAAAACTTCAAACCAGTAACACGGAATATCTTGGAAATGGCTGGTGGCATAAAAAGGGTTATTTGAAATAAATTGTGTGTTTTAAAGAGATCTACATTTTAGGTGTAGTAAGTTTTTGACTATTACTTATGGTCTATCAGTTAGCTATATATAATTCATGCCGAATGAAGTTTCACAGGTTATTCCCAGAAAATTCAAGGTAGGTATAGTATCTACATTTTATTCGTCACGTAAATGTTTAAAATATACGGTATTTTAATAAAACCGCTACAGTCACTTTTGAGAAAATAAAAACTACCGAGAAACTTTTCGTATAAAGCTACTTTGGGGTGGGGATTTTGATGAAAATCTTCGTGTCTCGCCGTTAGAAGATACCTATCGAGTGGGAAGGCTCAGGTGGTAACGTCTGTGGCCGCATTTGGGAGGTCGTAGGTTCGATTCCCGCGGCCGGCCTTACCTCTGAATTTTTTCCTCGGGTTTCCCGGGTGACTAGGCGAATGCTGGGAGGGTTCTTTACATCCTCGGATTTCTTGTCCCTCCATTTCACCTAAATTCTCATTTCATTTCACCTTTCATCTGCTTGGTTATTTCGAGGTTGAAAGTGTCGGCGGGAGTCTCGGCGTTGTATGAAGTTAGATTTTGTGTCACTCTGAAATTGTTAGGGAACCCCTCCTATTGCTAACACGCATTTGGTCGTCCTGTAGGTCTCCCATTCATCGCTTTCTTCCAGGGGCCACCTAAGACACAATGGACCTACTGAGATGACGTAAATGCGGCGCTGAGCTCCAGTACCTGACCGTCCTATGCTATAAACAAAGTTAGTCCTATGCCTAATGCATGAGTAATTTTGATTCCACTGTATTTAATAATCTGTGGCACGACAGTTCTGACTGGCTTGAGACGACCAACCCGACAGCCAACTTCATGCTCGCATGCGCACGGCAGAAGTTCCAATCATCCAGCCAATACTAGGAGATTTTAGGGGAAAAGGATGCTCTATGTAACCCTTCGTTCCTGGAATGGGGGGTTTCCGAGTCCTGTGCCCCCCAGGGGCGGGGAGCCGGTTGCACCAGCTACCATCTGGGGAGTTTCAAGCTATAAAAATTAGGGACCCGGCCCTCTGCCCCGTCGTGTCCCCGTCGGCCGCCCTCATCGCATTCCTCCCTCTTTAGGGCACCCCGTTAGGGGCTTCAGGCAGAAAAGATCTTATAGCTCGAGGTGGTAGGTTCCTTCCGCAGTTAGTTCTAATCCCTTGGATGATGCCTGCACTTAAGTTAGGTAAATATAGCTTCGGTATTTATTGTATATTTCCTTTTAAAGTTCTTCACACATATCACGCACACTGAGAGTTTCTGAAAACGTGTACTTGCGGTGAAATGCAATCCTACTTACTATACAGATACGCAATAGAGAAGATAAAATGTGATGGTGTTGCCCATGTTTTACAAGACTGGTCTATGGTTGTATCCAGTGGTCATCTGTGAGGTGATTTCAGAATAATAATTAATGCGCACTGCGCATTCGTTGCCTTCTCCATGGAGACGCGTGATTGGTACCACTCCGGGATATTACTAAGCCATTATGAACAAATATGTGCAGGTGCAAAATTTTATTTGTCTAGGCAAAAATCAGTCATATAACTTTAGAATTTTAGACGAAAGAAATATCGCTGAAACTGAAACTTTACTTATTGAAAGCATGCAAACAAAAATTTAAAAATTGTCTCAAGGAGTGTGTGACAACTCTACATTTTATTACCGTATGAATCAAATATATTACGTAACAGGCCTTTTTAATTTCATTTATTTTGGGTCTTTTAACAGCAACCATATCGCGACCTTTTAACTTCACACGATAGAGAACATGATGGTAAGTTACAAAATGGTAAAATCTACAGTTTACTGTCGTTCAAAAATTTTACGTTTTTTAATAAACATAAAAATTTAAAGAGGAGCTGATGCAAAGTGATCACCCATCTAAGTATTGACCACACTCAATGCTGCTTAACTTCGATGATCGGACGAGAACCGTGTTTTCAGCATGGTATGGCCGTTGGCAAAACAGCCAGGTTGACCATCCCATGAGATATGAACTCCGCGTCCCGAATGGGCCCACAGACGTTACCGCATGAGACGTTCCGCTTTACTGCACCTGGCATGCTTGTCAATTTTGTCAAAAATAGGTAGGAGGAATCTTCGGTATAAACCTGCATCTATTAATGACTGAGTTTTATCGCATGACCTTGCATTGCCTGTTTTGTCATACATCGTCATTCAAAGGTGTATGTACATTAGCCAATCAAGAAAGCGGAAGGAAACAGAGCGCGGAAGAATATATGTCAGCGGGGCAAGGTTATAAGAAACAGGATCATCTTTCCCGATAATCTAAGCGTTATTACCAAAGTCATACTACTATAGAACACAATCACCCTCCCCCACCCGAAAGACAAGATCTAAGAACTTTAGGAAACTCGGTACCTACTAAATTTACTAATTTCTACAAATTTTAAGTAATTTACCTGAAATTTTTATCTAAGGTTTTATTAACATTATCTAATTGTAACAGTGACTATATTGTCATTGTTTTATATGCACATAACTTTCCAAGAAAACAATTTTCAAAAACTGAAAATCGAATCTCATGCGAAATACTCCATGTGATGAACTTTAAAAAGTTTCTACTTTTAAATTTTGCATATTATTCTGCGAATACATATACTTATTTATAATCAAAGACTAGTTGAGTTTTATGCAACATTATACTTTTTCTAAAAAATAATAAATTATGTAACACTTTTATTTTTAAAAGTCAGTTAAGTAGATATGTAGGTATTAGAAATTATTAAATCCCAAAATCCCAGACTGTGTAGTTACCTACATGATGACGAGAAAAGGTTCTTTAGATATCTTCATAGAACGTTTGCTGAATATTTAAGGAACGGAACTAAAACTGTATAATGGGAAGCATTTTATAGCGGTAAAAAACGCAAGAAAACAAAGTTTATGAGAAGATCAGGTTTTAAAAACTTCGTATTTGAGCACCGAAGTGGTCAGAAAGTCAAAACTTGGTGCCATTAAGTATGTTTGAGGACATTTTTCAATTGACATTTTTCAATTTTATTTTATTTTTAAAAAATGTAGGTATAAAAAATTCAGTATCGTATTGCGCAGTTATTAATGCTGATTCTCCATGATGGCAAGTTCACATAGGTAGGTAGGTATAGGCGAGCAGTTTCGCGTAGTTGAAACGTTTACAACTGGGAAACGTTCACGTTTTCTTGAATCCATTCGAATGAGGTTTTTTCTCATATTGAAATCGTTCACTTTGGGTTCAGCTTTTACAATATTAAAGTGACCTGAATGCTAACGTGACCTGATGTATTAAGCTTCAAAAGAGAATTAAAAGACATTCAGCGGCTGTCACAGCCTGGAAAGTCGCATTAAACACCAATTGACCGATTATTATGCAGGTGTGTTGAAAAAGTAAAATGTGTCGATTAGGTAATTCTGTAAAGAACAGGCATATTTTCTTTGCTAGCATTTGAAGCAGGGGAAACTTTTGGGCTTAGAAACATGTCTTTCGACCAATATCTAAATATCTAGGCAAGTTCTAGATCAGAAGTTACATTATGCTATTAAGACAAATTCACAAAGAACATAAAAAAATTCTGTAAATAATCAAATACAGAATTACACAGATAGATATTTTGTTGTACAAAGGCAAAATCATCATCAAGGCGCTGAATCCAACAAACCAAACGTAAAAGGTAACTGAATAAAATGCAAGTTTTGCAAAGTCTGCAAAAGTTTGCATGACTGGCATTTTGAAACTGATGTATAATTAAAAGTCACTGCAAAGGAATTCCTCGAGCTGAAAAAGTTTAAAGAAACGAGCAGACCACTCCAGGTAGAAAGGGATAACGTTTGAATAATTTTGACTGATGATTGTTTAGACTCTAAAGAGTATTAACCAATCTGTATAAGATGGTTCAATTATGGGGCAAATAATACATTTTTATGTAGTTGTAGAACCCAACTCAGTGTCCACATTGTGCCAGTAAGCATTATCGAAGGCCTTAGTGGAGTCTATCCCTACTGTGCGGAGAGTTGTAGCTGTTTCTTGGAAGTGAATGTGATGCATATTTGGTAATTTGAATAGTTATTTATGGGTAATGTGTGCCCTTTGGAAAGAAGGAGAAGTAATATGGCTTATTGCAGAGCGCGGCAGGTTGTTAAAAGGCACGTGGAACGAAATCAAGGTGTAGATATGTGATGGCATCGGATAAGGAGAAGAATCTGACTTTGAAATTACCCTCCCCTTGTGCCACCCTCGCCTTCCCCCTCACATACATGCATAAACCATAGCTGGCTTCTCAGGGAAACAAAATGGTGGTGAAGCGCCTCCTCCGGTACCGCCTTCCAGTCGCGCGCCGACCGGTGCCGCCACCAATCGTGTGCCAGGGGGCGGGGAAGCAGTTCCCGCCCCTGAGTCCGCCCACCTCGCACGGCCGCCAGGACTGGGCCTCTCCAATAATAAACCGAAAGCAACTTGGCGCGTGTGTAGAGGTGCTACTTGTAGACCGCATGTGGTGAACACTTGGAATTTCTAAACGCACTTCACCACAAGTGATCTCTCATAAACTTTGCTTCTTGTCACTACCTAACAGGTTATGAGAATTACATAACTGGATTTTCTTACTGGAAACTATGTTCAAAATTACATACAATAAAATAATGTAGCTGCGTTAT
The DNA here is from genome assembly GCA_030765065.1 of Deroplatys truncata. Lineage (NCBI taxonomy): Eukaryota > Metazoa > Arthropoda > Insecta > Mantodea > Mantidae > Deroplatys > Deroplatys truncata. The sequence goes on along the minus strand of CM060978.1, from coordinate 207,854,757 downwards.
TTTAATGAATTTTATCTGATAAGTCTGTTGCAATTTCGTTTCAAGTGATGCGACAATACACAAATTTAAAGTAAACCAATATAAAGCAAAGTTTCTGGTACTGTAACATTTTTGTAAAGATGTAAAATTGTAAAGAATCTCGGAGTGTTTGAAACTGAAAGAGAAGTGGTGGTGTTGCAGTGTGTGGATATGAGGAAGAACCTTTGAGGAAGGGGTTTTTAGATCATGCCCCGGCCAAGCCGCGAGTCTTATGGGGACCAGAAGCCCCCCTACTCGTACATCTCGTTGACAGCCATGGCGATATGGAGCTCGCCAGAGAAGATGCTACCCTTGTCCGACATCTACCGCTTCATCACGGACCGCTTCCCGTACTATCGCCGTAACACGCAGCGATGGCAGAACTCTTTGAGGCATAACCTCTCCTTCAACGACTGTTTCATCAAGATTCCTCGACGGCCCGACCGTCCAGGTAAAGGCGCTTATTGGGCGTTGCATCCGGCGGCGCTCGACATGTTCGAGAACGGCAGCTTCCTTAGGAGACGGAAGCGCTTCAAGCTGCCCAAGATAGAGAAAGATGCTCTAGAAGTGGGCCTGGCATCGATACAGCAACAGGGTGCTATTGGTAACGTTCCTACAAGTACGGTGTCGCTCCTGAAGAACGGTTCCTCAACACCGCACACGTCATACCATCCGGGATTACCGTCCCTGCACGTCCAGCCGGGGAAGTCGTTCAGCATTGATAGCATCATGCAGCAACGAGAGGATCTGCCGCCACCGATACTGTCGGACTCCTCGGCTGCGGCCGCCGCGGCTCTCCACCAGGCACTGCAGCACCCGGTCATACCGCAGCCCATTCTGCCGCCTCCGCGCTGCTCGGCACCACCCCCGTATCCTCCTAGCTTAGGTCTTGCCGCTACAACTCCAGGATACTTCCAGCATCATCACCACCATCACCATCCCCCGGTGTGCCTACAGCAGCAACTGGCGGCGGCGGCATGTCCCGGGGGCGGCTACTTGGTGCACCCGGCGGCCGCCGCTATCTACGCCGCCGCTCTCGCCACGGCCGGACTCCTACTTCCAGCGCCGTTCAACAAGCCCTTACAACCCGGCTTAGTGAAGCCTCATCCTCTATTAGCAGCGCCGCAACAGTTTGCCGCTCCCACGGCCTCCCTCGTCGAGCTAGAACCCACCACCGACTCCACCTCACCGCCTCCAGCTCAGACTCCGCTTCTGGATGTCGTCGACAATTCAGCGTCATCATCTTCAGCTTCATCTTCCGATTGCATCTCACAGCTGCCAGCAGGCGACCTCTAGCGCCAGCGCTGGTAAGTGGCCATCAAACTCAGTATTTTGCTATCTAAGGAATGCGTTTCAAGTCATAGTCAACGCCATCACAAACCACAAAGTTTGAGGTTCCCTTTTCTCTCTTTTTACGTGTTACGTTTGGGTCCGACGAGCAATTTATCCTGTAGGTTATTTACCTTGATTTACCTCCTTATAACTCGTATAAACAGTTTCTTCACCAGCTACAGTTGTAACGTTTTATGGTTTTAGAGTGACGAGCTTGTATCTATACCATCTTATTAATTTTACACGCGAAATAATAAATGATTTTATTCAGGTAAATGTAGTGCATACTTTATCTATATGTGATAAAAAGGCCAAAAATTGCCAGCATTTATAAATATGAATTTTAATGTTATTGAACACTACAAATCTTCTACTTTAATTCGAAATAGCTTGCATAGCTCTACGACCTTTTAAAGCATGTCCGCCTGTAAGACTAGCTTCCTAAAAAGTGTGTTAAAACAATAGATACGTTTTGCCTACTAAAATAAACAAATCGTTCATGAGAGGCCTCAAGACTCTTCAAATATTAAATTAGCTGTAGAGGAGCAGAAGAAAACGAAAAGGGCCTGTGTAGATATGCATGAAATGCTTCTAAACAGCATAAAATAAAAAAACGGTATTAACTTTAAACAGATTTTCTCGGATTTTCATTTGTCGGCACATTTTCATATTTAAAGTGTTTCACACGTGTAATTTTTTGTATAAATGATTGGTATATTGTTTACCTCATGAATAACAGAGTAAAAAATACGAGAGAAAATTTTGTTAACATGCTTAGTTGTGATGCTTTTAAATATCATGTTCCGTAAAATTTAATCTAGGCATGTCTCATATTTAATATTTATTTTCTCACAAACCTGTGGCATAATTAAAAATCATCCCTATAATTTATTAACATACTATTACAGAGTTTAATTTTAATATAATTACCTAATATATTACTTTCCAAAAATAATTACATTGTTGGAGCAATTGTTCAAAACAGTAAAAAATATAATAATAATAATAATAATAATAATAATAATAATAATAATAATAATAATAAAGGCATTAATATCTTGGGAACTAATTAAAACATGCATGAAATTTGGTATAGATACATATTATACATTATATCCTGATTGCTATATAAAATTTCAAATAAATTGAACTAAAATTGTAGATTGATGTAGATGGGAAAGTTTAGAGATTGTGCATCCTTAATCCTTTGAGTCCTAATAAATTAAAAATAAACAAGGAATAAATCATTTATGCATTTATTATAAAAACCACACAATATAAACATAGAAAATATTATCTTTTGAAATTATGTAATTTGTTATATATTTTATCCCTAGTTTCACTGTGAAACCACTGGGACTGCCTGTGTATTCGCCTGATTCTATTCTGCAATAAATATTAATATTTAAGATGGCAGAAATACAAATTTTAGGTTACAGGAAATCTCTGGCAGTAGTTAAGAGAAAAATATGTAGGTAGATAACGTACAACATATTTCTGTATCCATTATCGCTTCATACGTATCTAATGCACGGTTTATATAAACAACGATTCTTTTATCTGCTTTACATTAATTACTATAAATGTTTGCCTATAAATAATTTCAAACTAGCATACGACGGTTAGTAGATACATGAAAAAGCGGTAACGACACTCAGCTGTTTATATTACATGTCGGTTTTTATCGGTACGCACACAGAAAGATATCCGAAAAAAGTGTTTTATTTAATTTCACGTGTTCCCAGCAGTAATACTGTTGTCTATCTCTTAAGAATAGTGCAGGATGATTTCATGCTGTTGCCTCAAAATTTTATGGTAGGTAGTAGTAATTTAATCTAACTCGTTAGAAGAACTTTGCCTTATAAATATTGCCTTTAAAAAGGTTATTTCGTGAGGGAATTCCGTGAACATTTTCGTTTTTTGGTTTTACTGTAGTGGGGGTATTTTAAGGATACCCTTCTATTTTATTCAAGAGAACTCAAAATGTATATTTGCTCTACCCTGTACGCAATAGAGAAAGCACTAAATAAAATAAAAGTATGTATATATTTAATTACGTATTTAAACCGAAATATTAAACACAATAACATTTTTAGTTTTGTTGCATACGCCATTCTGACTGGATATTTGTTGACTAAATTATTAGGTGTATATTTACGTATGGTGTATTTGCGTTTTAACTTCTTTCTTACTTCTCGAATGATTTATAGATTTCCTACTCTATGGGTTTTAATATTATGCTAAATTTATCTATATTTCCACCAATTACAATTTAAACAATAAACAGTGGTTGTTCTAAATTAGTTCAACATTTAAAAATATGTTTCTTTCTGCAGGAACCACATAAACAACTATGTAAGTTACTTTCTTTTTAGGGGGAGAATCCAATGTCTAAATGATTTACCATCTTTTCTATTGCAGCTACACAGATCGTTATCCGCGCTGATCTTAATGCCCATTAGTTGCACTTAAAAATTAAATATTTATTATTCCAGTACTATGTTTTATTTATCCTCTAAAATGAAGCTGATGGGTAGTCTTCCGGCAATGTATTGAGGTAAACGAAATTAAATTACCAAGAGGAAACGAGTTGTACTTGGGAGATAATTACATTGAGAGAAAGTGCCTTTTTGCCTCGTACTTTTGTTATATAATCATGATCATCACGACACTGACTGTTTTTAATCTGTCTTAGCAAAACACACGCAATGTTGTTAGCTGTGTTTGCAAGTAGAACCGGACAGATATTTGAAATTAAACTACATCAATAACAAGTGAATATTTGAGGTATTAACAATATACGAATAGCCAATGCAGGCAAATGCATGTTTTCTTGATCCGTAACTAAATCGCAGCAGGTACGATATAAATAAAACAGGTATATGAACGTAGGACAGAGAAAAAAAATCTGATGTGTTATACTCACATGGCTTTCTCTACTCTTGTACAAACTATTTTTACAAACGTTTATTCTCCATATGCTTCATGTTAATCGAGATGTCGAGATGTTAATCTTATTGCTAATTTTCTTGTACATGCAAGGGGAATTGGTAGGCTTTAAGCGATAGTCAAATATTTTAAGAGCTGGTTGCTATGTCGAGTATTCCATTCTCTTTGCATTACCAGGACAAAAAAAATGAATAATGCATTTCTATTTGAGAAAAAGTATAAGTATTGGAACATTTAAGGGAATAAGAAGCAATATCTCGAAAACGGTTCACTCAAAAAAAAAAAAATGTATATGACATAAATTGTGTATTTTAACGCGATCTACATTTTTTGTGTAGTGAACTTCTGTCTATCTCTTATGGTTTACCAGTTATGCAAAAGTCGTTCACAATGAGGAATACTTTTGGAGATATTCCCAGAAAATTCGAGATATACATTTCATTTGTCATGAAAATATCTTAAACATATGATATTTTAATTAAAATCGTTAGAGCCATTTTTGAGAAAATTAAAATTTTCGAAAAATGTTCCATGTAAAGGGTAATCTGGGGTGGGGGGATTTTCTTGAAAACCTTCCTGTCGCATCTCTGGAAGATACTGAACCTAAATACCAAGTTTGGTGTTTATCCGACTGTTCGTTCCTGAGTTATGCTGTTCACAGGCACACACGGACATGTTTCCAAAAATGCTTTATATTCATCTGTGCACCTCAAAATTTCCGGTGAAATCTCGGTATCGAAGTTTTGAGTGGAATGCATTACTTCCCCATCTTACTCTACGTAGCAGAGAAAGTAAAAAAGCTTGTTAATTTATTGACTAGTCGAGCAACAATGAGTTCGTTGATTGGCCGAAAGGTACGCTCTCAGCACAGTGGATGTGCTGTTGTAGGTTAAGTATGGCTAATATTAATTTCAAGTAATAAATAATTATGTTCTTTTTCTCCACGAAAATCTCTGTAAAGCTGTTAAAATTCTACGGACATCCTTTCTATTCTGACCCAGTCGCATACGGCTACCTACAATTTCACCAAAACACCAGCTCTAACACGCTGTAGTAATTTATGTTACCAAACCAAGCGAAAAAAACAAACAAAAAACAAAGCCACTACAGAGACATCAAAATTCCCTCAATTACCTCGCTATCCTCCTACAGCCACATTATTTCGAACTGTTTTTGCGCTCATAAACTTCAGCGTTACCTGCTTATTTCCTTCCTCCATTACTTAGATACCTAAGACAGAGAAAATACTGAATTCCACATAAAAATCACATGAGATTGCATCCTAAGCACAACTTTTTAGGACCCCTGAATTACAACAAATGAGGCGGGGCAAGAGTAAAGCTTCCGTGTGTACGCACGCGCACGTGCGAGTGTAACTTAATGTACAAAAACAAAACGTTGGCGAACACTGCTTTTCACACTTAAGTCTGTCACCTTTTAAAGATGCAAGCCCTGCATTTTAAAAGAACTTTCCCAAAATCCCTTTATCGGAAAAATGTTCGTTATTTTTTATTCTCTCTAACCGCTCTAACAATTTTGATTCAAATATCACAGGCAGGTTTGAGATATTGGAACAGCAATAACTGCATCTTGTATTTTCTGCACTTAATTTCTGACTTCACTATTTTCTTGGTAAGTTTTAGATACTATAACTATAAGACTTTGAGAGATAGAAACAAATTACTACTGAAAAATACAATTTGTTTAAAATACCAGTTTATATCAACTAAATATTTTTGTAGCATTAACCATTTCTCCGAAGCATTCTTCTTCACATTTTTCAGTATTATAAGCAGTATACTCTTACTTGGTTACCTTAATTGGTCGTTCTTTTGTTTCTCATGAAAACAAGAACATCAAGGTTAGCATAACAATACCTATATTTGCTTTTTAAACGATTGCTTGCCTCAACCTTCTTTATGGTCCTGTATAGTGCAAAAAATGGTATTAAAATTATTTTCTAGGTATATTTGCTGTGATTAACAGAGGTAGAAAGAAAAATAAGCATATTAAGAATAATGTTTAAAATATCTATGAAATCAAACGAGTTGTGTAAAGAAACTACTGGGATACTTACTCATCTGGTATATATATTGGCGGGGGTTAATGATAACAGCTAAAGACAGTTTCCACTCCAGCCCCAGTTTTAAGGAAAGTAAGAAAGGTGACTATGATAAAATAGAAGAAACGTTTATTTTGATAAATACTAAATAAAAGGCCAGCGGCTGGTTGCTCCACAGTTCACAAGAGAAGCAAGGAATCTCAGAATAATAGCCTGCATTGCTGTGCGGCCAGCTGAATCGGTGATATCGTATTTATTTTGGCGGGAAGAATATGATAAATGCTTTTGCAGCTTCACAATGAATAGCTATTACTTGTAGTATTGAACTTTTAAAATAGCCAACTAGTCTGCATGATATCGAATGACTGAAAACTAATAAGTGATTCTGACTCACTTTTTTATGCTGATTTCAGAACTGCTTTTTTTTTCTATTACGTACAGTTTTTTCACAGTTTCATTTAAAAAATATAGAGATATAAAGATATAGCTTCCGCCATTACACATAAAATTGGACTTGATGAAGCAATTTGTAAGGGCTCTACCACAGGATGGACCCTGCTTCAAGTACCTTTCCAAGAAATTTCCCATCATTACATAAGACAAATTAAAAGCTGGAATTGTTGTTGGTCCTCAATTAAGAAATTGACGAAGGATGAAGATTTTGAGAAGACAATGAATGAGAGGAATAGAAGTATGGACCGCCTTCCGATCAGTTACTGAAAACTTCTTGGGCAATAACAAAGATCCTAATTACAATGCCATTGTCGAAACAATGTTGGAAAATTTCAAGAAGATGGGTTGTAACATGAGTGTAAAGGTGCATTTTCTGCATTCGACTGCTTTCCAGAAAATCTGGGACATTATAGTGAAGAGCAGGGTGAACATTTTCACCAAGATATTAAGGAAATGGAGAGGAGGTACCAGGGGAGATGGAATGAAACTATGATTGCCGACTACTGTTGGATGTTGAGGAGGGACAGTCATCTTCAAGGATCTGCAAGGAAGTCAAAGAAGAAAAACTTTGAAAAAAATTAAATGAAACACTTTGGCTTCTTGTTTTGTTCAAATGTAGTCATGAAATAAATTAGGGGAGTTCTTGAGAGTATTCCTAAAATGTTTCTTGAATAAAGCTTACCTTGTGTGAAATGGTATTTGAATGCTTCTCTACGCTCATTAGTAAAATTGTCATAACATCACTTCTTATTTTGTGTAAAAACCTGACGTGATAGAAAAAAACGGAAGTTATTTCTTGAATCAGCATAAAAACGTGATTCAAGAACACTTACTTTTAAGAAATCATCTGCCAAAAAGTTTGAAAATGCAGACTAGTATTATGAGTATGACAATAATATTTTCGGTGATTTAGGCATGAAATACACGAAGGAAAAAGAAATGTTTGAGTTTCATTCTTACGTGAAGTAGGTATATCAAATAAAGATCTGAAAGTATTATTATAAATCTTGCACCTTAACATAAAACCAAACATTGCTGCTTTTTTTCCTCTTTAATAATTTGTATGACCTGTATGAAGTATATGAATATTATTTCTTTCAACAAAAACAGACGAATATATACATATATATTTTACTAAAACCCAGATTACTGCGCCTTAAAAAAATGTAATTTTTGGTTCTTGTATCAGCCGCTTCTCAAGCCTCGCCATCATGCATTAATAGGGCACTGCCTTTGCCTTGTATAATTTCTGTATCCTTTCTGGTTTTACTTGTTAGGGTCCTATGTATCGTAGCATAAACTGATTTGCATTTTGCCAGTCTCACATGTATGGAAAATTTACTACAAAAAATGTATATCGCGTTAAAATACACAATTTATGTCATATACATTTTTTTTGAGTGAACCATTTCGAGATATTGCTTATTATTCCCTTAATTTTTCCAATACTTTCAAATGGGAATTCGTTATTCATTTTTTTTGTTCTGGTAATGCAAAGAGAATGGAATAGTCCACATAGCAACCAGCTCTTAAAATATTTGACTATCGCTTAAAGTCTACCTATTCCCCTTGCATCTACAAGAAAATTAACAATAAGATTAACATCTCGATATCTCGATTAACATGGAGCATATGGAGAATAAGCGTTTGCAAAAATAGTTTGTACAAGAGTAGAGAAAGTCATGTGAGTGTACACATCAGATATTGTTTGTTTGTTCCATTTATATGTCACCTTTAACATCTAATGTTATATTAGGTGTTAAAGGCGACGTTTGCCTTTGGAGCAGTTGTCATCTTTAGCGATGTTCACTCATTTACTATTGTGTACCTTTGGGGTTGTTTACGTTGAGTTTTCTTTATTAACATTAAATTCACACACACACGCAAGCACGCGCACACAAATACACCTATATTCCTATACTTCTTTAGGCGTCGCATAAATCATAATGGAACGCCATAAATGAAGAAATTAAGAAACAAAAATTAATTATGAGCATAAATCCCGGAAAAATTTAAAATGAATTTCAAAAATGTCATTAAAATGTTAAACTTATTGGAGGGAGGAACTTGCGGAGACCACGAAAGATATGGTTGGATTCACTGCGATGACGGAACAGGCGGATAGTTTAAAGTGAAAAAGAAAAGGGTCATTTTCCGTTCAAACGCCTATAACTATATTTATATTTAGTCGGAAGCTTTCACTGCTGGAGTCAGAATAACTAGGATTCTCTTCCGGGTGAGCAGCGTGGTCTGTTAGAGTTTCTCAACTCGGCTTCTCAGCCCGGAAGAAAATCGTACTTACATTACCTATATTTACATTTGTTATCTCCTGTGATTTGGTAAGATCGATTCGAGCCAGGTTATACAGAATTACTACAATTAATACCCTTTACAACAAATCAGTACTCATGAACCTCGTTTATCCGGACTATCTGGAACCGGACGTAATCCAGATTAACGAAAATCCGGAAATAGTTAATTGATAAAGTATTAATCTATACAAATACTTATTTTGGCACTATCAAGAATAAGAAAAAACTTAAACTCAATACTGTGCTGGACTTTATATTCTGAAATAGTGCGTGAGTTTGATTTGTTTCACATTTGTGCTGCATTTGAGAAGCAAAAAAGGTAAGGTAAGCTAAAGCATAAGTAACAAATCAATCGGATAAACCGTAAATCCGAATTAACGAGCGCCGGATAAACGAAGTTCTTGCGTACTTCTTTTAAAACGTTCGGCTATTTTTATACTAATGATAAGTATCCGAAGTAATAATATTTCACGTACTTCACAATGAGACCTTCGGTAACCCGAGTTTCATGTTATCAGGAATCGACGCGCTGTTCGCCGGGAAAGGAGACGGTAATAATTATTCCCCGAAAGAGCATGTTAAATATGTGATACCTACTTCTACTGGTTTAACGGAATTTAGTGTTAAAAGCGCCAAGCAATTTGAGGAAGTAAGAATACTCGTATATACCTATTATATCGTATTGTTGTTCATTAAACATTTAGACCTTAAGTTTCTCATAGAAACACCCAGTTTCCTCCAAAACGACAAAGTACATTGCAACAATATCTAGTGGTACATTTCGCTGGGATTGCTGGAAGAATACATTCAGAAAAGAAACCATAATTTGGAAAGAATATGCTTCATTTTCTTGAATGTTATAATAATAATAATAATAATAATAATAATAATACAATGTCAGTATACGCATTTAAAATAAACATTAATATTTAATTTGATCTCTTGAGTGGGAAAAAATACTAAAATAAATAAAACGAAGAATTAATTTATGAAAAAAGATCTGATGTGATACATTCACATGACTTTCTCTACCCTCTATCGTTTATTAGTGTGTATACAAACTAGTCTTACTAAAGCTTATTTTTCTATCTACTACATTTTAATCCAAATAAACATTTGTATCGTTACAGATATAAAGGGAACAGCGATAATCAAATGTTTAAGAACTGGATGCTATACGCTGGCCTCAAAATTTCATACTGTTTCTATGAAATTACGATAAACAACTGGATGTTGACAGGACTTTAAAAGATAGGCTAAGTATCGATCAATTTGAAACATTAATAACGGATATTTCAGAATTGTCCAATACCACAAAATAAAGTTATTCAAAATAAAATGTATGTTTCAAGGAGATCTACGTTTATGGTGCAGTACCTTTTCGTCTATCACTTAACGTTTACCAGTTATACAAGATTATACAAAATTCCTTCCGAATGAAGAGGACATTAAAGGCTATCCCAGAAAATTCAAGATACATATTTTATTTTTCATTTAAATATCTTTAATTTGTGCTGCTTTAATCAAAATCGTTAGGGCCAGTTTTTAGAAAACAAAAAATTTCGAAAAATGCTCCACGTAGAGGGTATTTTGTAATAGAGGAATTTTCTTGAAAATCTTCGTGTCGCATTTTTGAAAGGTGTGAACTTAAATACCAAGTTTGGTGTTGATCCGACTTCTCGTTTTTGGAGTTATGCTGTTCACAGACACAGACGCACAGACGGACGCACGCGGACCTTTTTCTAAAAATGCTTTTTTTTTATTCACGGGCCTCAAAACATGTATTTCCGGCGAAATCTCGGTATCGAATTTTTGGGTGGAATGCAATACCTTCTCTACTTGGTAGGTCTACTTGGTAGAGAAAGTAAAAATATGATTAACTGCAGTTTATTACTTAGAGATTCGTGAATAGTTGAATGGCTATATTAGTACTTATTCTATTTACTAGTCTTAGATTGTGCAATGTGAAGACCATACAACAGAATATGCTGACAAAGGCATTTGTCGTGTAGAATTTGATAAATCAAACAGCATAAAACTCTGCTGACAAACAATTAGTAGACTGCAACATAATATCCAGAAGTGAAGAATTATTACTATCCGCTTACTTTATCGTGGAATAGTGCGATAAAGACTGCAAAATGTTTCTGTCGGTTAAATTAAATAATTTTTATAAATTCAGAAGTCCCGGGTTCGATTCCCGGCTGGAGGATGGGGCTTTTCTTTAGCCAGGTTATTTTCATATCTTTCTTTGCATTTTAAAGCGCTTTGGTATACGAATCTCCAGTTGGAGGAGGCAGAATTTATCAATAAATACTTATTTCATTTGCCCCATTTTATGAAGTCCTTGGTTAATTTACCACGGACGTAACTGAAATTCCTTGGAGGTTATAATATTCCTTACAATATGCCATGGGAGGTTGTAAATTTGCTTCCCCTCGGTTTTCTTCTTGAGGGTGATCTCCAACGTTTCGAATTTGATTGTTGGGTCGATTCACTGTGCTTCAGATTTCTGTCTAATGCTTCTAACATCCATCATGAATAATAATAATAATAATAATAATAATAATAATAATAATAGCAATAATAACAACAGTTATCATGTAACATTTTATTTGTATAACGAACAGTTTAACCTAAAACTAGAGCGTCATAACATTAGACTTAAATAAAAATTAAACTAATTAGGAATGCGACCTCGATGCCGTCGACACCTTACTACTCATTATACTCGGTGGTAGCGAAGTACAAGTATGTCTAGTACTTTGAGATAAACCTTCGATAGTTTCTCGATACTTTTAAGTTTTTTAAGTTTTGCGTTATTGGAAGTTGCTGCGTTTAACTTTATGCCAGATAAAGGAATGAAAGGAGTCGAAACTTCATGTTATTGCCTCGCACGGGTACCCAAAGAGATGCTGGACTATAGTTCTTGACAGACCTTGACTGCGTTTCCTGTGGCTGAATGTATGCAATGTTCTTATGCGTAAATGAAAACATGCAAGAGATTGTGGGCAGGTACTCGTGTAACTTACAGCGTTAACTGAGTTGCGAATGAAGCTGCAATAGCCTGGCTAGGTGACTCCCTCTCTGCCATTATATTTACCTACCCCGATGATCAAAATCTGTGAATCCAGCAGAAACAAATCAGAACTTAAAACGTGAGATAATACAGTGTATGGGAATATGAGTTCTTTAAAGAACGCTCGTTTTCTTAAACAAAAATCGTAAATTACTTTATATCTTTGAATTTGATATGCACTTCCTTGATTTTGTCTTCAAATTTTTAATTCTGTCTAATATGCCTTTCTATTAAATATGTACCTATATGCTAATGTATGAGAGTAGGTAGTAGAGAGAAATCCACATACTATATTTCAGACTGTTATATGGCTAATTACTTATTACCAGTTGAAAAAAATACATAGGTATGCATTGTGGTAGTTGTGAATAGTGGCAGAATGTTGTAACATACTTTATTTTTAGTTGTTTGAGTTTAGTTTTTAAGGTTGGAGAATAAAGAAGAATTGCCAGGATTTGTTTTTCCTTGGAAAGAAAATCATTTAATAGAAAATTTTCAGCACAAAGTAACTATAGTTAAAAAAAGGAAGCAAATAAATTATTATTGTTATTATTATTATTATTATTATTATTACTATTAGCATTGACTAGTAACAACGAATATATAACTGTGTCATTATCTAGATAAAAAAACTTGCTGCCAATTGGAGAATATCAAACAGGAACAATTTTGGAATTAGCATACAATACAAAATTGCCTGTATGCGTTTATACACAGAAACTAGCAATAAGAACATATTTCAGTGAACAAGCTATCGTCTTTACAGTTTATATAACGTGAGTATCGAGTATCGGTGTTCAAAACCAGTATCGGTATCGAAAAATAGTGGTATCGTCCCATCACTAACGAAAGATTAAAGAAAAAAATCTGATGTGTTACACTCACACGACTTTCTCTACTCTTGTACAAACTATTTTTACAAACGCTTCTTCTCCATATGCTTCATATTAATCAAGATATAAAGATGTTAATCTTATTGCTAATTTTCTTGTAGATGCAAGGGGAATTGGTAGGCTTTAAGCGATAGTCAAATATTTTAAGAGCTGGTTGCTATGTCGAGTATTCCATTCTTTTTGCATTACCAGGACAAAAAAAAAAAAAAAAAAAGAATAACGAATTCCCATTTCAGAAAAAGTATAAGTATTGGAAACTTTAAGGGAATAACAAGCAATATCTCGAAAATGGTTCACTAAACAACTAAAATGTATACAACATAAATTGTGTATTTTAACGCGATCTACATTTTTTGTGTAGTAAACTTTTGTCTATCTCTTATGGTTTACCAGTTATGCAAAAGTCGTTCACAATGAAGAATACTTTTGGAAACATTCCCAGAAAATTCGAGATATACATTTTATTTGTCATGAAAATATCTTAAACTTATGATATTTTATTTAAAATCGTTTGAGCCATTTTTGAGAAAATTAAAATTTTCGGAAAATGTTCCATGTAAAGGGTAAATTGGGGTGCGGGGATTTTCTTGAAAACCTTCGTGTCGCATCTCTGGAAGATACTAAACCTAAATACCAAGTTTGGTGTTTATCCGACTGTTCGTTTCTGAGTTATGCTGTTCACAGATACACACACAGATACACAGACACACACACACACGGACATGTTTCCAAAAATGCTTTATATACGTTCAGTGCACCTCAAAACATGTATTTCCGGTGAAATCTGGGTATCGAATTTTTGGGTGAAATGCAATACTTCCCCTACTTACTGGTCGTAGTAGAGAAAGTAAAAAGGTAATGAAACGGACAACATTTTTTACTTTCTCTACTGCTTATCTATAGCAAGTAAAGGAAGTGTACTTCACCCAAAAAAATTGGATACAAAATTCCGCTGGAAATGCATGTTTTGAGGTCCTTAATTCCAAACAAAGCTTTTTTACAAAAAGGTTCTTGTGTGTGTTTGTGAAGAGCATAACTCAAAAACGAAAAGTTGAATAAATCCAAACGTGATATTTAAGTTCAGTATCAAAGATGCGACATGAAACTTTCAAGAAAATCCCCCATCCCAAACTACGCTTTACATGGAAAAATGTTGGATATTTTTATTTAGTCAAAAATGGCTCTAGTGATTTTGATTAAAATGTCATATATTTATAATATTTATCTAAATGAAAAACAAAACGTGTATCTTGAATTTTCTGGGAATAGCCTGCGAAGCCATTTTCATTCGCAAGGAATTTTCTACAGCGTGAGCCAAAAAACTACGTACCGGTTGCGCATGCTTTTCCTGTCCGCGTCCTCGGCGCTTATTGCCGTCTGCCGCTATTATAGAAAGGCGCGGATGAAACCGTACAGAATTTTTAAAACTACTTTTAAAGGCTTTACTTACCAACTTTATGAAAGGAAATGCTGAAACTGGCCACCGTCGTTGTCCGTACATTTTGGCACCTCTTTAGGAAACTATCCATCACTCGCCGTAGTTCACGTTGAGAAATGCTGCCAGTTTCCTGGCGGATATTTTGTTTTAATTCTTCCAGGGTGTGTGGGTTTGTCTTGTACACTTTGTTTTAAGTTACCCCAGAGATATAAATCGCAGGGGGGTTAGGTCGGGGGACCGAGGGTGCCACAAATCTGTACTAATAATTCTGTCCTCAGACACACTTTCAATTTTTCTCATCGAAATATTGGCCGTTTAAGCTGTTGCAGAGTCTTGTTGAAAAAAGGCAAAATCATGCTCCCTGGCTGTTAATTCTGTAAAAAAAGGGGGTAAAATTGTATTCACATATTTACGGGCTTCAACTGTTGATCGAAAACAATTGGCGAGTGATTGTAAGTACTGTAAGATTGTAAGTTGGTAAGTAAAGTCTTTAAAAGAGTTTTAAAAATGTTGTATGGTTTCATCCGCGCCTTTCTATGATAGCGGCAGACAGCAATAAGCGCCGAGGACGCGGACAGGAAAAACACCGCGCAGGCGGTTCGTAGTTTTTTGGCTCTCCCTGTATAATTACATAGATACGAGTATAACTATGAGCCATAAGAAAAATGCACAAAAAACTTAATATTGAGACATGTATATCTTTTTAAAACAACATTTCATTTTCAAATAGTTTTTTTTCTAGCATCAACCATTTCCGGGCTATCCTTTATTATTTGTTTGAGTTTTCCAATAATTCTGTCATTTTAAAATGTTGTCGCTATTCAGTTGTTTCTCGCGATGTCCTTGAGTATGGAATTTCAAGGCCAGCATATAGCAACCTGCTTTTAAACATCATATCTATTCAGTGTCCTCTATCCCCCTTATACTTACAGAGAAATGCAAAGGTTTTCTGCAACGGTTTATGTGAAGTGGATAGGCCAAAAAACAAACATATTGAATCGATCTGCTATGAAGAATATGATTCATCAAAATATCGAAGACAAGTAATTATCTTCACAAAGCGCTGTGAAGATAATATTGTTAACTGTTTCAAAATTAATCATAGTGCCTATACATATCCACATATTTTCTACTTTTATTTTGATTTTGTATTAAGTTTATTTAACTTAGTGGCCTTTTCCAACTATTCGGACCATTCCTGGGGTAGCTCCCGAAAACTTGAGAACCATTTAACAGCAGATTCTTAAAAAACAATGACTTTCCCCTAACAGAGCGTTTGTTTCCGCTGCGTCTTTATTTGTGATTCCATGATTTATAATACCTCTCATTACCCCATCCATCCAAGCTTGTTGGCCCTTCCTTTCACCTGGCACCTCTCAGATAGCAGCTTAAGATTTTCCTAGATAAACCTCTTCGGACGTTTCCATTATACGGCTTTATCATCCCCATCACATCTTTCCATCACCCCCAAAATTGTTTTAAATATCTCTGATAAAACTGCTTTTTTCATTTTCTTCTTCCTTTCACATTTGTGGTTCATATTCCTGTTGCGCCTCTGTTTATTTGCGAGGTTGGTTGTAATAACTTTATCTGGACCTATCAGCAGGTATTTCATCTGCGTGTTATTTACAACCGAGCAGTTTCTTATCTTACCTCTTCCATTAGTTTAATATATACGTACTATCCCGAACCATTGTTTGGCCTAATGGCGCAGTTAAATTGCGTGAGGAAGGTAGGTCACTATGGCCCCATGCACAAATAAAATCGTTATTAAATATTCTGATGCACTAATATAATTATAACGGAAGTTTAGTAGAAATATTTTAATTTTGAAACAAGCCGATGCAAACTGCGTGCAGAATGTGCAACATTTAATTTTATTAAATTCAGATTTCTGTACCTAAAAAATTTGTAACACGATATCATCTCACGATAAATCGGATGACCGGGGGATGTAGCGCCGTGGTAACGTGCGCGACTTGCATTCGGGAGATCCCGGGTTCATAACCTGGGGCCGACCAATCTGATCGAAGATTTTTCTCGGCCTTCCTTGATCGCTAGGCGAATACTGGATTGGATAATTTGATCCACGAATTTTATAATCCCTTTCATCACTACATTCGATTTCTTTCTTCTTCACCGCCATACGAGACATTGGGCTGATCACCGATCCTGGATATGCTATGATCCAGAGTTTACTTGCTCCTCGACAGGCTACTGACCCAAGTCCTTGGTGGTGTAAGTCCTACAAAGACGACAGTAAGCAGTGAAGAAGAAGATAAATCGACGTGAATTGGGAGTAAATTTGAATAGAGAAAAGTAAAACTCGAGCGGGATTTGATAACACAATTTTACAATTGAAATAAGACTAGACACAATAAATTATTAGAGTATAATAAAAACACTAAATGAAATCTAACTTCAAGGGCTAAGGTCAGCAACTCGATTGCATCACCGTATACTGTAAATTTTTATAAAGCAAGCGAAACCTTGGCAGAAAGCTGTAATAAGTTTAAATGTTTCAATTTAACTGTTGTTAAAATAAATTGTTACCATCCATGGCGTTTTAACATTATTAAAACCATTGCATGCGCTGTTTATGTTTCGCTGAATAGCGATTTTGCAAGGACAAAATCTAAGGATGTGATAAGCCCAAAAATGATAATTTGATTAGGATAAACAGCGGCAATTGTTCGAAATTCGGTATTACCTTGTATGTTGGTCGAAAGTAGTGTGACCGGTAAAATGTTACAATCGTTTTAAAATTCCCTTTGTAGCGGGGTTTGGGAATGGAAAAATAAAGGTTTGTAATGGTGTGGTTCTTGGTGGTTGGATTGTTGTTGCTGCCGGCTACTCAGGTAGAGGAACTTAGGTTCAGGAGTCTCTTACCTCAGGGAGTGTGGATGGGAGATAAATGAAGTTCACTTTCTCCTCTCAGATGGCCCATTTATTGATGATCCACACTGATGTCCTCGTACGAATCTCCTTTCCACACAAGACGCGATTTTTCCTGTCACCCCTGCTACTGTTTCCATGTTCTTACCCTTTCTTAATTACTTTGCGAAGTTGAAGTATGTTACAATATTACGCTAATGACTTTTCCTTTCGTCAGTCCCTAGCTATCCTGTTCCTCACGGTTCCCTTAAACTTGTTTTCAATACATAAATAGTTACTCTAAGACCTCTACACTGTTTCCCTCTTTAATATAAGATATTTTGAATTTCTAGATCTATCTTACTTTCCCTCACGTTTCCTACACGAATCTATTTCTTTCCCTACAAATCATCTTCTCACCCGACGTTTCGACACAGAGTGAGGTATCTTACGCACGTCTGAACGTCGCTCTGCTTCATAGATAATTTTCTATTTCATGCCTATTTTCTAGTTTCTCAATTTTTGCTATTCACGTGACTTTTATGCGTCCTCATTGGTTACGTTTCTGAATTTTTCCTCCGTCTACCATTGGTTCTCAATAACATCGTCCGAGCGTCGCTCGCGTCTAACATTAACAAACTATGTTCGCTTTACTGCATTTTCTGTGCGCTTGATTAACTTTGGTTTCCTCCCCGTTGTCTTGGCTTCCTGTGTGCACAACTCGGTTGCTATTGTCACTAAGCGATCTCTAATGTTCTTTTTCCTGTCCTTTCCTACGTCTGCTATCTTTATGTGATTTTCACCAAGTTTGTTCGCTCTCAACTACATGTTTTATTTCATGTTCTTATTATTAATTAATATCTACCCCGTACGTTTTTTCTCTCTTCATGATTTCATTCCCCCCCTTCTCTAATTCTTAATGTTCTCTTTTATTCTTCCCTCGTACTGGTATTCCTTCTTATTATTTTGATGATATGCTTATTAATTATTATTCTTATTCGTTATTATTTATTATTCGGGCGGATCTTATCACTTCACCTTCCAGAGATCACACAATCTAGTATTACTAAAATTCTTGCCCAGCACTGTCGCCCGTTACTGTCTTCATAAAATGATACGGCGCCAAGAATAATAAAGCTACTGCATACAATTTACCAGTTTTACGTAAAATTCACAGAATGTTTTTAATTAGTATATTAGTTTTAACCTTAGTATGCCACCACAGTTTAGGATTTTGTAATGAGCCTCTTGCAATTCCAAACTTATCTAAGGCAGATCGCGCTATGGTTATCCAGAAGCCGAATGGTGAAGCCAAAAAGTGTCCACTGCGGTAAAAACTTTCTGTTCCAAAAGCCGGCGGTTTGTATATATACAAAAACAATTTTACCAGCGCTGCGTAATGAGGTATTGAGTACTAGGAATCTAAAAAGTGACATTCTTCTGTCGTTTACGGTTCTTTCGAGAGAAACATCAAGTTAATTATTTTCAGTGGTACACAGTGTGCTCTGAAATATATTTAGATCATGCCGCACTTCATTATTTGGTATCCAACCATTTTTGAATAGACATATAGTTGGACCCCAAACTGTTGAAGGATCAGCACAGATGTTGGTTCCTCAGGATATAAAATTTGTCTTCCCATTTTTGACACATTGGGGACTTTCTATTGCTACTGAAGTATGCCGTTATAGAGTATCAGCATTAATTCTCATTTTTGAGAAAATGTCATTCTTTTTAAATTGGCATAAAATAAATTATGTGTACATTAAAAGCATCATCTAAAATCATATTTAAATCCTGGCAAGAAAAACAAAAAAATTAAAAGGGATGAGTTACAAGAATTTCTAGCTATACCTACTGTCTTTGTTTAGCCCTCAATCTACTTCTGCACATTTCTACTCTTCTTCTGTAATTATTTAGGCCTGGTTCTATCTTTGCTTGTTAATTTGGAACCTTACTTATGGGGGGGGACTAGGACCCACCAGCACAATGAGAGGTTTAACGCTTTTCACTGCTATTATGATTTGGTAAAATGTATATGCTGGCTTGTAGGCCGTGATCGACCGGATGAACCAACTTCTCTCGATGTTTCATTCGTTCGCTACTAAGTCGAGCATCCTCAGGGGTGACTCGCTGAAATTTCTAGAGTGCACCACGAACATCCACATATCCTACTAGCGCCGCTTCCTCGTTCCGGATTGGGTACCCGTCGTACAAAAACTTTTTTGTCAGCTGGTGTCCTCTCTTTTGTTTGTTTGTTAATTTTTTCCCTTTTTATTTCATCCGACTGACCACGGACCATAAGCCTAGTAAATATATTCTGCTAGTGAATGCGTACCGTGAAAGCGTAAACTCCTATACAATAATAATTATGATTCCCACTACTCGATTATAACTACAAAGCAAGATCCAAAACTTACGGGAACCAACTCAAACTCGAATTCAGAGCCCCAGAACTCTGGAACTGTTGAAACATACTGTAATTGTTTTTAATCTCTTATATGCGTGTCTACAATTATTCAACTATATAAATATTTAAAATAAGGATTAAATAGAGTGTATACAACTGATGCCATATTATAATACCTATTATCTAACTAACCTCACATACATATTTTAAAGTAAATTAATCTTATGCTTTCAAATGCAGTAGAACACCATAAATCGAAATAAAGGGGGTGCAGAGAGGTTTCGGAGAGCGCATTTTTGGGATAATCGATGGTAATGATTTTATGCAGCAAAAGGAAGAAAATAATTGTACCTGTTGCAAATGCATGTAATAATGGTTAATAAAAAAGTACTACTGTACACAGTATTAAATATACATTACAGTATTTACAAAGGTTTCATAAAATCAGCAAGTTGTTTGCTGAACTTCGTTCTCGCAGCGCTTGCGTGTAGTTATATTGTCACATATACTATTGGGAAGTGTACTAAATCGAACTTAAATATTTATTGGAATTTATTAAGAGTATAAATTCTATCGAATTTTGATATTTTGCAGTTTTACTTAACTTTCTTCAGTTGAGACATTCCTAAACGGAACGTTTTGGTTTTCCCCTTCCGTTTCAGCTTACGTGGTTAACTTGCATCACGATGTCGCAGTGTTCCGTAGGCAACCGCAAGACTATAGGTATAAGTTGTAGCTTAGACAGCTTGCCCCTCTCTGATCTCTTCTCTTTGGGACTCCTCACTTTCTCCATCATTCCACCCCTAAAACGTGACAATTGGTGGACGCGCCGGTCTCTGCATCTTGGGTTTTACTAGGGATGTGGTACATACGATCCCATACCTCTCTCCATCATTCCACCACTAAAACGCGATAGTATCGTGCCACCGTTTGATTAACATTCTGTCTGTTGGCGTTGAGTCACTGCTTTGTTACACAAAACACGCAAGCTAAAAACAAAGTTTTGTATTATTGATAAAACCGTAATTCAATATTTTTGTTTAAGATTCGAATATGAATTTGTAGTCGTTCTTACCTTTAATGATTTAAATCTCTCGTCCGCTATCACTCTGTCACTAACGGGTTCAAGTATGTGTTCAATACTTATTACATCACGCTCTCTTTCGTTTACATTTTAAACACAAATAAACCACACTAACGAACACCAACAGTAAAATAACAGGTAGGCCTCCGCATTGAATGCGTACACCTTTTTGTTATTTCTTGAAATGTGGGGCAGGGGTGAGGATTAACTGCACACAATACCAACTGTATTGGGATTTAGGGCTGGGGCAAAAAAAAAAAAAACACTGCAAATTCTAGCAGCAGCATTGCCGGCGCAGATTGGAGCATCTCGAATTTTTTCTTTCATTCTTTCTTTACTTTTTCCCCCCTCGGTTTAGCCGGGTTTCGGTCAAGCGGGATTTTACTGTATATCCATTAAGTGACGCGGGGCTTTTAGCTAGTCCTACACAGTAATAATAGTATCTGATTAATCTGCATGCCTTTCGTGCAACTAAAGAACTTACAGAAAAATAAACAATAGCACATACTACAAGCTGGAACAAAATGGAACATCGAGAAACAAATGAAGACCATCGTTGTTGGTCATTATAGTTATGGACAGCTGCAATTCAGAATGCACGTATTATGCTTGCTGCTTGAAATGCAGCGGTAATTGAAAGCGCAAAACATGGTGCTTGTATTGTTGTCAAACACCATCTTGGATTTTCAAGTTTTTTCTCAGGATTATCCGTTTTAATGTTCCTGCTGTTAAATTTGCCATGCAAGTTTAGCGCGGAAATTAGCGAACAGATAGCATTTATCTGATTGTAGCATGGTTGCGAACAAAGAAGGCATTTCTACTTACCTTATAGAATTGCAAATATAACACTTCATTTATTTATGCGTTATGTAACTCTCACATGAAATTTCACACTTAACATCTGCAAACAATTCGTGCAAATTGTGTTACGTGAGTAAAATAGCTAAGGAGTCATGCAGAAGAAAATTCTGCGTTTAAACAAACCAATAGAAATATTTACTATACATATTATGCTTCTGAGCTTGGTAGTTTTAGAAATAGTTTCAATTGTGCATTTAGTTGCTGCTCTGTTTAATGAAATGTTCTGTGTAGAAATTTTGATATTTTAAAAATTAGTTTATTGCTTGTGTGTCCAAAAAATCTATATTAATATTAGGTATAGAAAAAATTTGCATGTGTGTGTGTGGGGGGGGGTTTGTGTAGGACAATCTCAAAACCACTCAACCGACTTTGATAATTCTTTCACCATTTAAATGCCCAAGGCTTTCTGATGGACAAGGTGAAACAAACACCATCTAATTTAATTTCATAAATTACTAAAAGATTTAAAACAGATTTACATAGCCCTTATACTTGAATACGAACACATGAAAGTTATAAAACACATCCCTATGGAGAGGGGCTTGAATTTTAGTTGAGAATGCCATGTTGTTGTTGCTACTCAAAAGAATATACATGTAAAATAGGACAAATGCTATGAGTATTTCATTCCAAGCAACATATATTATTACATGGTCACAATTTAGCAACTAAGACACAGCGCAACAAAAGAAGAATCGATAACACTACGATACGCTTGCGATAAGAATGCCAAAATATCTTAATAACCCTCATGTAACAAATTTTTGCTTTATTTACTTTGTACTCAGGCCGTAATAAGCTCGTTAGCAGGGAACGCTAAATAATAGTACAAAGAGAGACATTTGCTACCATTAGAAATAGGTGAACCGATACTTTCCGTCGATGTTTCACATCCTTTTGCGTGAATACCAGGGGATTTTCATCCCTTATTACTAATAGCCGGGTCATCCGTTATTACAATTATAAGGGGAAGATTCTCCTAGATCATTGTGCAATCATTTCATAAAGAACTGAGGAGAAGTGTATTAAATTAATTCACATTCGAGTTGTTTTAAAAGCTACCGTGCAACTATTTGGCTAGACAACTAGTCGTTCTGTAAAGTGATATCGATTTCGTGATATAGAACATTTATGTCAATTATACTTTTGAAATGTTTCTATTATCTCATATACATGGTTTAGAGCATTCTCATATTTTCATTTGCAAATAACGTTGAAATTTTAAAACATCTGACACACAGACATGACTTTCTCTATCCATTACAACATCACATACTTCCTTCTACAAAAAAGTGAGTGTTCTAATCATGGTTAAGCTACGATATATGCTTTACTACAGAGAGAGCCAAAAGACTCCGAACCGCCTGCGCGGTGTTTTTCCTGTCCGCGTCCTCGGCGCTCGTTGCCGTCTGCCGCTATCATATGAAGGCGCAGATGAAACCATACAACATTATTAAAACTACTTTTAAAGGCTTTACTTACCAACTTTACGAAAGGAGATGCTGAAACTGGCCACCGTCATTGTCTATATATTTTGAGCACCTCTTTAGGAAACTATCCATCACTCGCCGTAGTTCACGTTGAGAAATTTCCTGGCGGATATTGTTTTAATTCTTCCAGGGTGTGTGGGTTTTTCTTATACACTTTATGTGTTAAGTTACACCGCAGGGGTATTTTATGAACAATATTATCGGCTGCGCGGTGTTTTTCCACTGGGCGTGTGGAAATATGATAAAAATATGATAACGCACTGCTGCTATAAACAAAGTCACGCTGTTGTGGTTTTGCTGTGCAGTGTGAAGTGCAGTTTTGAGTTGACGGTGATGTGATGAGTTCAGTTATTACGAGTTAGATATCCTGTACTTAGTCACAAAGTATATTATGGCTCAGTATATGTTTTCTACTGCACAGCGTGTATTTATTTACGATTCGTATGTGTTAACTCGGTCACCTCGCAAGTGAAAGTATGATTTGCAGAAAGATTTCCAGGTGTAAAAGTTCCAGGCCGTACAACAATCCATCAACTTTACAGTAAATTTCAGGCCACAGGAAGTGTTCAGGCTAAGAAATCTAAAAGACGGCTCTTAAAGAAGAAACGACATCGATCATCGTTTGGAAAATTCCTCCCAAAAATTTCATGATGGATAGTTTCCTAAAGAGGTGCCAAAAATGTAGGGACAACGATGGTGGCTAGTTGAGCGTTTCCTTTCATGAAGTTGGTAAGTAAAGCCTTTAAAAGTAGTTTTTAAAATGTTGTATGGTTTCATGCGCGCCTTTCTATGATAGCAGCAGATGGCAACGAGCACCGAGGACGCGGACAGGAAAAACGCCGCGCAGGTGGTTTGGAGTCTTTTGGCTCACTCTGTGGAATTTCGATCATTTCTAGTTGCTGATGAACCCATGTAGGAAAAGAGAAGAATCGCGCAAGCTGCCCTATAGATGTCGCATGACAGTTCAACCTGAAAACGGTCGTCCTTCGTGGTGTAGTGGTTATCGTACTAGCTTCGAGATCACGGGTTCAAACCCGTCGGAGGGTGATGAATTTTTTTTCGGGCGTAAAAATCTTTAGCTTGGATTCCTTTGGAAGGGAAGTAAAACCGGTGGTTCCGTATCGTAGATTTACGGCACGTAAAAGAACCTCAAGTCTGATAAAGATGCCTCTGAGCAAAATTATCGATCTTTCACGCCCAATATAGAATGGGGCTCTAAGGACCACAGCAGTTACAGAGCGTCCATAAATAAAACTCAATTTAATTTAAACCTGGAAAAAAGGCATAGATAACAACGAATGTTTCGAAAAGTGATTAATGCTACAGAAAAAGTTACTTATAAAGTTTACACTTTAATACGTTTTACATTTTGTGGTAATAAGATTTTGTCTATTATGTTTTACTAGTTATACAAAATTAGTTCGGAAGGAAGAGGATTTCACAGCTATTCACAGAAAATGAAACTTACAGATATATTTGGTTATGCAAATATCCTAAAACTGTGGCATTTTAATCAAAGTTTAATCAAACCCAGAAAATAAAGAGGAACGAAACATTCTCCGTGCAAATTTTAGTTTAGCTGTGGGTTGTGTTTCTTGAAAATTTTCGTGTTGCATCCTTGGGAGGTGCTGAACTTGAAAACCAAGTTTGTTGTTCATATGACATTATTTTTGAGTTTTAATGTTCACATACACGTTTTTCTAAAATGTCTTCTTTATTCAGCGGGTCTCAAAATGCGTATTTATATCACACTATATTTATGTGATATAGACTCTTTGGGTTGAATTCTATATATACGTAATATGTGGTAGAGAAACTAATAATAGAAAGTGACAGTTTTTTAATTGATTACTTCTCTGTGTGTACTGAAAGTAATTCAATCAATATTATACAAAAATGTTCTACCCAAATCATTTTGATATTCAGAAGACCAATACAAGAGACAACTAAAGAGTGGAAAGAAGCTTTAAAAGTTTGATTGGGTATATAATGTGTTCAGGCACTAATCATCCCAACACGGTACTCGAATGATCTGAATATGACGTTCAACCCTGATTTTCAAAACGCTATATTCCTAAAACAGAAATATTTGAACATTTTCATGATGATAGTGATGTCGAATGTCTCTCACTCGTAGTTCGCACAATAAAGTTTCACGCGAAGGGGTTTGAGGGTAGAGTTACAGTCCATTTTCATGGTACACAGAGTGACAAAGAAAATCTACGGCGGACTTTGCATCTTTTCTGGGGTCTTTTAAGGCGTGTCCTTCACCTTACCTATCCCAGAGCGTGGTGGCTTGATAACACAGCAATAAGGAGGAAAAGAGGGGAGGTTGATGCCTTTGCTTTTTCTGGTGTTATTGAAACCAAAACATGTTTATTGTCTCAGAACCAGTCATGCCGTATACTAGCGAAATTACTCGTGGGTATGTAGGAGGCTGGTCGCACTGTTACAGCTATTGCAATGGCAGTGCATAAAAGTGTTTTTATAGTAAATTAATGGATATAAGTATTTCAGGAAAGTGGGGAAGACGGTCTACATACTCGTCAGAAAGTGGGGATTCCCCGTAAAACATCCGCAGATGATGATATACGTTTACTAAATGTAAATTACTCTTTTGTTATAATTGACTGATTATGTTTAGAAACTAGAGATAAATATGTATATGGTTGACCGAATATGGCATTCATATAATGGCAATAAAATTGGGTTATATTTTTGTCTATAATCTGTTGTATTCCTATAATCAGCAATGTGTTAGTAAAGGTATATTAACCAATTATAGTTTGAATTAGAGCGAAAGCATGCTGCTTTATCTATTTATTATTTAGTTATGTTTGCTTCTATGCAGCAACAAGCATTAATATCATTGTGAGAATACAGTTCTGTTTATTTTTTTGTTATAAAGTGCTGCCTTGTTATGTATTTAATGAATACCACTCAACATTTAATTTGCACCCCCTGAAAATCATCTAACACTACACATTCTACACTTCACTAACTTGGACGCTCATCAAGTTTTCCCCTTAGCTTTTAACCCTTTCAAAGGTCTGTCCTGCACTAGCAGATAAGGTATGGCTACCAATCACGATAAGAGGTCTGTAAGACAAACTGAATGCACTCACTCTACCTCTTTCTCTTTTAGCTAATAGGATCGAGTGCGTAAACATATATTTCGTTTCTACGCCATTTTGTAATATTTGTTGTGGTTATTAATGTGTAACTATTTAGCAGAAGGACTGGCGCACTCTTGCACCGTAGCCTAAAGCAACCAATGAAATGGCCATGGCTCCGCAAGGCCACGTACAACGATAAATAATGTGACATAGACGCGAGGTGCGGTGATATTTTCTTTGGCGTTCTTTGTACATACCTTATACATAGGTACATACCCTACTTCATGGAAATCGTTGCACTGAATACTGGGTGTGGGATTAAAAGTGGTATTGATGATCATGTTGATAGAGCAGTTGGTGGAATGATTTGCAGGGTAAAAGGGAATAGCCGGAAGAAACCCGCCCAAATACCACTACACTTTGCTTCAAATCCCACCTCCGGCTGAGGGGATCGAACCCAAGTCGTCATGGTAAAAGTCCAGATGTCCAACTACTTGACTATGGCACCGCCACATTTTTAGTATTGTTTTATAAATTGCACCTGTGCAGCCCTTAAATATACAGCAGCCAACTCAGCATTCATTTAAAGTTTTTCTAAGGTAAGCTTTCTTGAGTTCCTCATGCTAGGGACATTTATTTTTAAAAATAAGATTACAGTCACGTTTTTCTGGAATAGTAAAAAGTAGCATAACCACATTGATATTCCAGATAATCAAAAGTAATGCTATATGTGGGGGGAAATTTTCTGGCTTTCATATTTATTTATTTCTAATCAGTGGAATTGCAACGAGCGAACTTGGAATATCTGTGCACCTTAAGTTCGCCGCTTATAGGTATATACATTCTTACAAAATAGTGTTTTAACATCATTAGAACATTTATGTACTGTATTTTAATTCTGGAGAAAAATTAGACTGAACTATGCTAATTATATGCATTTGCAATTTTGTAGTTAACATATAAATAATAAATAAATAATAAATCACAGTGATAATTTCAAATTTACAAGTGAAATCATATGCATAAAAAACTTAATTTGATGCCAGTTTTTAATAACTAAAAACCTCAATTACAAACGACTATTAAGGGAAAAAACACAGGTTAAAAAGCTGCATGGCGAACTTAAGAACACGTTGAGCATTTAATAAAACCGTCAGGCAGAATTACGTTAATATAAAAAACGAAATTCTAATAACACAACTATAAACCAGACACCATGCGTCAAGTAGCTACTGTCATATTTCTGCTAACACCATATCTTAAATAAAATGACTGGTGGCGAACTAAGGGTGACTTACCTTATTTCTGTCTGCAATATTTGGAGAGTTCCTAAGAAGACGTCCGTTTTACTTTATTTTATCCGTAAAAGTATTTTTCTTAATTCGTAGATGTTGAAGCTAAGTCAGGCTAGTTGTGCCATTTGGGTTGGCAATACCGTCCAATTGACGAACTTGAGTTTTTGTAAGTGTATATCGCTTGAACTGAGAAGCTTGTTACGCAGGATTACGGAGGGTGATTTTGTATAGTACATAATGAGATTCTCTGGTTCGCCGTCAGCAGTGCGGGAGCAGTGCCGTCATACCTATACCTCGCAAGTTACGAGATGGGTTTCGTTTTTCTCCAGCCAAATAAGAGCGTGTGGCATATCGATATCGCATTACGCAGTATTTAAAAGGCTAGACAAAAACATCGATTTCGATGCTTGGAATTAGTAACATTAAAAGTTACGATACTGTGTCGCAGTTTTCTGATCAGAATAACAGAAACTTTTAGAAGATGACATTTCAGCAAGATTTGGACTTCCTAATTTGAGAAATGTTTGTTTCGTTATTTTTACCACGCTTTGGGCTTCAATTTGAAGTAGTTTGTATTGAAGGAGTTGCATTATATTTCAACTGTTGGGGAGCTGAACTTGTAGTAGTTGCAACCGCACGTATAGTACCCGCTTTCCGGTAGCCTTCGCCCTAAGTTTAAAAATATTAACTTTGTAATTTGACTGTTTCTTTAAATATTATATATTTATGATTGCCTCGGCTGCGTCAGTATTTGTTAGAGACACGTTTCTCTTAGTAGGGTTGTGGTGGGACAAGAATGTAGGCTTACACAGATTTTAAGTTTTTCTTTTTACTCCTTTTATTAATACTTGATACGATTTAAATAACACTTTACTGATATCATAATCTACTATTATCTCTCCACGTATTCTTTATGAAGCAATTGGGCAATAATGTAGAAATTATTTATGATTAATCCTCCTCATTATCTCTTATAACTGTATTTTTCGTAAATTCATTGTGATAATATAATAATGGACGAAAAACTCTGATATACACAAAATATGTATATAATATACACTGTTGTAGCATTTCTAGTTTCCT
Source organism: Deroplatys truncata (assembly GCA_030765065.1). Taxonomy (NCBI): domain Eukaryota; kingdom Metazoa; phylum Arthropoda; class Insecta; order Mantodea; family Mantidae; genus Deroplatys; species Deroplatys truncata. The sequence continues at coordinate 207,826,008 of CM060978.1, read as the reverse complement.
TAAACTCCCCCGAGAGTCTTCCAAGTTCTAGAAATGCCTGTACGTCTTCGAGTGAAAACATTATCGGAATGGTGGAATAATTTTATATAAATCACAGTAGATGACATTTTAGATGTTGTACCTTCTCTTGTTAACATAAAGCTTCCACAGTTTTCATATGATACAGAAAGCTTTGACACCAATATTCAATGCAGTATGGTCAAAACTGGTGGATGTAAAGAATGGGAGGATTATTTTTCTCGACGGTTACAGACTATGTGTAATTTCCAAAATGTTAACCTTGGTTTAACGGTTTCCCTTGGTAGGACCCCGCTAAGTTGATGATGATGGATGCTGTATTACGTACCTGTAGGTCGTCTTGATGCCCGTACTCTCGTGACGTATCTCGACGTTCTAGTAGACTGGAATCTGATGACTTTATATCTTTATTCTTGCGTGTGTGTGTTACTATGCTGTAATTATTATTTTATAATTGTGCCACGACTGCTGTATTGTGTCGGAGAGCACCTGTGTCTTGTCAGGGTTGGGTATGGAGCATGCTAAAATATTTTGCACACACGTATTCTGTTAATTATTTCACTTGTATTTTAGATAAACCACACGTACATATTCACAATTCACTATCACCTTAAAATATGTATAACTGGTAGACTTTAAATGTGTAGTTTTAGCGTCTATTTAGAGAAGAGCTTATACAAGGCCTTCCTGCTCGAATTCTGACAAGCTTCTGTTAGCGTTCTTCTTAACGTACGTATTTGAATTATAAGCATGTATCAGTGTACCCGATTGGTACTGCTATCCAATTACATCCACTAACAGTTTGTTTTATATACATATATATGTATATATATGTGTGTGTGTTTACAGACTTCAATCGCCTTAATTATGAATCCAAAGTTCGTTACAAGCTTACGTAGATACTATTGCATTTCTCGTAATTTTATATTATATAGCCAACACTGGCCTTTCCCTCTTATGTTATACTTTATATGTTATAACGTTATATACTTATTCTCCATCATGTGAACATTATGAGTATATGTGTTTTTAACATCCTATTAATTATTATACGTACTACAATATTAGCAAAGAAAATACATAACACGTAAAACTTAGAAAAAAATATTAAAGAAATAAATTATTAATGTGTTGATGGTGAGAAGCTGTGAATTAGATATCGTATTACATTAATGAGTTATTGTATTAGTTTGTCCGTGTCTAGTACTGTATGTTGCTTCAGGTTGCATAGGAACCTCATATTCGTATTCACCATTTTTGCCCCAATGAATTATGTAAAAACTCAGAGGGCTTTGTTATTAAACAGCTACGGAGCGGGTACAAAGACTTAAAATCTCCTACTGTATCTAGAAAATATTTCGACAATTCAGTTGTTTCGTCCAAATCATGCTTATAAGCTATAGATCTTTTCCAGAGCTTGGAAGGCAGTCGGGAGAGGTTGAGGTATTCAGTAGTACAACATCCCCCGATATGTCATACATATTTCCGTGAATACCAGCAGAATTTTAATCTATTAAGAATACGATGAGGCTTTACAGAATTCTTATTTCAAGGAGTAAAGGTGAAAATTCGCGATAAAAATCTAGGTCAGTGTATAAATATATTATAATTAAATCGTCATTCTAAGTTTAAAATGCAACGTCGAATAGGTCAACCAGTATTGATAAATTCAAGTACTATGTTGAATATTTAGTCTGTAAACTGTTTTTTGAAACAGTGAATCAACGGCAAAATGTAATTATTTAAAAAGTATGTCATTTATAACAAAAATTCTAACTACAGTTTATTATTAAAGCGAGTTCGTGAATACAATGACTACATAATCACGTAATACACAATGTCGTAATTTGTAACATGAAAACAGTAATCTTCATCAAACTCAATAAAATTGATGCCGGAAACGGGACACGAACACGCAGCTTGCGGTTTGCAACTACTCATCTTGGGTAATCAGACTGTTTCGTCTATTACCTACATCCAAATAACGAAGGAAAGCTTAATGGAGAAAAAACCCTCATTGAGGCACTGTTGTAGAGCAAAAAGTGCATAAACTATGACAGTAAGGCTATTATCCAAGAAATATAGGGTTACGAGCCAGAGCATGCGTTTTGTACATCTTAATTTAATTTTGTTATCCTGCGTGTGGACCACATATCTCTTTACATCGCACTCCACATGCTCTAGTAAACACAGCGTAAAAGAAGCACCGTTTTGATTGCCGAGTTATCACTTAGGCTTTTTGCTGCTCATACCTCGTGATAACTAATTAAGTACATAAATAAAGATATATACATATATCTTTATTGAATAAAACCTCAAATCATAGCTATAAAATTGTTAATTACAAAAAGAAATAAGAATAATAATGTGATGTGTTGCATTCACATGACTTTTTCTATCCACTCTTCTACAGACTAATCTTACAAAACCTTATTATTATCTACTTCATAGTAATCGAGATACACCCTTGCAGAAATGTTTTAACTTATATTTAAACAACGCAATCCGTGAATGGAAACGGCGGCTAAACATTTTAAATATAACTTCTGATTATGATGGGAAAAGTTTATAATGACGCTCCTATATGCTGATGATCAAGTAATGAAGTAGTATTGTTCTTTACGTTGTTTGCTGCTACGTATGAAAAGCCGATTTGAAGTAGGAGTTGTATTATAGTTCAACTGTTGGAGAGCCGAACATGAAGTAGTTGCATCCGCACGTATAGTTTCCGGTAGCCTTCGCCCCAAATGTATTTTCAGGTGGCCCTTGCCCCAAGTTTAAAAATAATAGCTTTGTAATTTGACTGTTTCTTTAAGTATTAAATACTTATGTTTGCCTAGGCTGCATCAGTATTATTGTTAGAGACATGGAAGTCTTGGCAGGGCGTGATGCGACAAGAATGTAGGTTTACATAGATTTTAAGTTTTAATTCACTCCTTTTTATTAATCCTTGACACAAATTAAATAGCACTTCACTGATATAGAGAGCTGTGAGATTCTTTTATTTAATTAATTACACTTTTTAATACGTATACTATTTCGTTTCACACGAATTTATATTTCTCTCGAGGACGCATCTTGCATCCGGTTACTATCACTGCCTGCAGGCAACTGACTAGATTTCAACCGTCTAAACTTATAAATTTCTGTATTTCAAATCTCTGATTGCCTAATCCTACTCCAATAGAATACCTGCATTTAACTAAAGCTTTTTCTGGTTGATGATTGGCCATTTTTAAACTGTCACTAACATTATATTATTGCTTCCAAGATTCACAAATAACATTTAAACTCTCAAACTAATTATTGCCTCAAGGTTACCTCATTGTTACCTCATTGTTAGCAACTTTTGACCTATTTCTCACAGCTCTTACATTATTAAATTACTAATGCATTCACATAACATTATTACACATGGATACAATAATATAAACATATACAACGACTGTAATATACACTTTTTAGATATTGTTACATACACATATTGCTTCAAGGTGGGCTGTTATTGAATTTACATATTATATAATTTGGCTGAAATCCTTTAAGTGTTAAAAATACTGCCTCAGTAATCATTTCTGATAATGAAGATACGCTACAAAGAGCACTATTTGAATTGCATAAGATAGTTCTTAATTATAATCTAGACATATCAAAAACTAAAACCAAGTCCATGGCTTTTCACGGAACCCATCCGTTGAGATGTAAACTTGTATTAGATAACAATATAATTGAACAAGTTAACACATTTAAATTTTTAGGGTCTTCAGTATCATATATTAAAGAAGCAGATATTGGAACTAATATAGAAAGTTTTTCAAACATATGTGGAACAATTAAAAGAACTTTAAAAAATAAAGTGAGAAAAGATGTGATGATGAAGTTCTATAAAACGATGGCAGTTCCAGTTGCTCTATATAGTAGTGAAACTTGTACAATTACAAATAGAGATAAGAGAGGTTACAGGCAGCGAAATGAGATTTTTAAGAACAGTATTAGTAGTCACTAGAGGAGATAGAATAGAATGAGGACATAAGAAAACTTAAGGATCCTTAACCTCAATGAAGAAATAGAGCAGAATAGACAAAAGTGGCTAGAATACGTAGAGAGAATGAATGAAGAACATTACCCAAGGAAAATACTCTACTACATACCTAAAGGAGAACGAAATGTCGGAAGACCCAGGAAACGATGGATAAATCAATAAATTAAACATTTAGAGCGCGCAACAAACCTTAGGAAAGGTTTAATGCTTATGAAGAAGAAGAAGAAATGTTTTCATTACAAATTTCATACCGTTGTTGAGCGATACAGAAGACTGGAGGGATAGTCAGAACTTTAAAAATCTGATGTGTGACGCTCACATGACTTTCTCTACTCTTGTTCAAACTATTTTTACAAACGCTTATTCTCCATATGCTTCATGTTAATCGAGATATCGAGATGTCAATCTTATTGCTAATTTTCTTGTAGATGCAAGGGGAATTGGTAGGCTTTAAGCGATAGTCAAATATTTTAAGAGCTGGTTGCTATGTGGATTATTCCATTCTCTTTGCATTACCAGGACAAAAAAATGAATAACGAATTCCCATTTGAGAAAAAGCATAAGTATTGGAAAATTTAAGGGAATAACAAGCAATATCTCGAAAATGGTTCACTCAACAAAAAAATGTATATGACATAAACTGTGTATTTTAACGCGATCTACATTTTTTGTGTAGTAAAATTTTGTCTATCTCTTGTAGTTTACCAGTTATGCAAAAGTCGTTCACAATGAAGAATACTTTTGGAGACATTCCTAGGAAATTCGAGATATACATTTCATTTGTCATAAAAATATCTTAAACATATGATATTTTAATCAAAATCGTTAGAGCCGTTTTTGAGAAAATTAAAATTTTCGAAAAATCTTCCATGTAAAGGGTAATCTGGGGTGGGGGGATTTTCTTGAAAACCTTCGTGCCGCATCTCTGGAAGATACTGAACTTAAATACCAAGTTTGGTGTTTATCCGACTGTTCGTTTCTGAGTTATGCTGTTCACAGACACACACGCAGACACACACACACACACACACACACACGGACATGTTTCCAAAAGTGCTTTTTTTGGATTCAGGGCGCCGTAAAACATGTATTTCCGGTGAAATCTCGGTATCGAATTTTTGAGTGGAATACAATACCTCCCCTACTTACTCTACGTAGTAGAGAAAGTAAAAAGTGGTTCTTTGAAATTTCACTCTTTTCACGACCACCAGGAAGAAAATTCTGATGTGATACATTCACATGACTTTCCCTACCCTCTATAGTTTATTAGTGCGTATACAAACTATTCTTACTAAAGCAGTTAATGCACTGTGTGTTTTAACCTCACCAAATGTATTATTTTGACTTATGAAAGCAGCATGCTACTTGGCTGCTTTCACGGTAACACATTTCTTAATATTAAAAGTAAAGCTGATTCGTTTCTTACTAGGTATGATGAAAAGCTTTAAATTTAAGCAACGAAAACAAAGAACAGCAACTAAGAATACTTGAAAATGAAAATGGAAATAATAAGACATGAACTAGTAAAATGAAAGAGTCTTACGAAATTGGTTAAATCAGCACTTCTTCGAAGCAAAACCCGCTGAAAGAAGACTCACAAATCTTTCATAAAGTTACCATACATATTTATATTTGTTTACAAAATCACAGCAGTAAATTGATTTCCGAATGTAAACAATCAAACGTTTCAATCGTAGAAATAAGCACTTAGGATGAAAAGAAAAAACAAAAGAGAATCGCACAACAATGACACAGTTCGGAAAAGTGTAAAACTAAATCATGGAATACTTCTAAAACACTATCGCTAAGAAAAAAATTGTTATGCACAAAATGTTTGTTTAAGAGCTCTACAATTCTTCTGAAGTGCATTTGTGTCTATCTGTTATGATTTTATAGTTATACAAATTTATACAAAATTTCTTCCATATGAAGTGGACTTCACAGGCTATTCCCAGAAAACTCAAAATATTCATTGTATTTGTAACGTAAATACCGTTAGTATATGCCATTTTAATCAAAATCGTTAGTAGCATTTTTTATAAAATAAAAAATTTCAAAGAATCTTTCATGTAAAGGGTAGTCTGGGGTGGGGGATTTTCTTGAAAATCTTCGTGTCGTATCTATGTAAGATACTGAACCTAATTACCAAGTTTGATATTTATCCAGCTTTTCGTCTTTGAGTTATGCTGTTTACACACACAAACACACACACGCCCACCATTTTCCTAAATGATTTTTTTTTGGTTCAGGGGTTTCAAAACATATATTTTCGGTGAAACCTCGATATCGAATGTTTGGGTGGAATATAATTATTGGCAGTTAAAAAGTGCAAGTATTTCATATTCGAAACATTAACAAGAAAATCGTGGAAATAATAGACGTAGTTGACGTAAATTGTGTTTTAAGATCTATGTCTTTTTGTGGAGCAAAATTTACACTTAGCTTTTACGGTTTACCAGTGGTACAAAACAACTAAATACATCAGAATTGAGTATTTACAGGTTATTCGTAAAAATCAAGATACACATTTATTTTTCATGGAATTAATTTAAACATTTTGGAAAGTTGAATCACACTCGAGAAATTCAACTTTCCAACTTAGTGCCTACACACAGCTGACCTGAAAGAACATATATCACAACATATGGAATTTTGGTAATTAATTGCCCTACACTCGACTGGCGTGAAAGAACAATTAATTACCACTACTGAGCTAATAGTTGGTTAAACTATGAAGCCCGGGACTTAAAGTACTTACCACATTGCTATTGGGTTATGTCACCAAAATGAATGAGATCTCCTTGTGGTTTACCGTGAAAAATGCGAGTCAGTTGGGAAATTTAATAGCGTGCTGTTATGTTGTCATGGTAGATCGGTTAGAGCAACGTACGGAAACCGGAAGATCGTGGTTCAATATTCCCGGCTTGACATTGCATTTTTCAATCTGATTCTACCTTTCCAATAAGGTATTTTAATCAAAATTGTTACAGAAAATTTTGATAACAAAAATAACATAAAGGGTAGTTTTGGGTGGGAGGATTTACTTGAAAACCTTCCTTTAAACATCAAGTTTGGTATTTATTGTTACCGGTTATGCTGTAAATTGAATTTAGAAAGCAATAAACGCAATCAAACGCCTTAAAATGTCGCATAAAATGCAAGAGTTCTCTCGCAAATTTTAAATTCTGAAATAATAGAAGAAACAATATTCTCTACAACGTCAACAGCATATAAACCTATAAATCCGTATTAAAATAACTGAACATATTATTGCTTATAAAATTACCAGTAAATTGCTGTTCGATAACAGTTTGAATATTTTTAGAAACAATGGTGACAAAGATCCATAATTTAGAGAGTTTTAGTACTACTTCGCTTTTGCTTTCTCACTATGTATGTATAGTAAATAGAGGAAGTATTCCATTTCATCCCGAAATTCGATACCGAGATTTCACCGGAAATGCATGTTTTTAGGCTCCCTGAATCCGGGAAAAAAGGAAGCATTTTGAGAAAATGCGCGCGCGCATGTGAAGAATCCTTTAAACAGCAAACTTGGTATTCAAGGCTTCCAAGGATAAGACTCGAAGACTTTTAAGAAAATCCCCCATCCAAAACTATCGTTTATATGTTAAAAATTTCATTATTTTTTATTTTCTCAAAAACGGCTATGGGATTTTCATTTAAAATGCCATATGTTTAAGATATTTGCATGACAAATAAAATTTGTGTCTTGAATTCTCTGGAAAAAGCCTGTAAAACCCTCTGCATTCTGAATGATAAACCATAAGGGAGAGCGAAAATCTTATTACCTACATCAAAAATGTTGTTCTTGTTAACGTATCTACTTTGTTATTGGTTTTAATTTTCGAGTACTTATAGCTTTTTTTAAGTGGTAAGTCGCTATTTGTTTTTCTCGTGATCATACAAAGAGCATTTATTTTCAAAGTCATGTCATAGCAACATTCTTTTTAAAAATGTGACTATCGCCTTATACTTACTTCTTATACCTACCTACAACAAAATTTGTAAATGTCTAATGAATGTTTGTGTCGATTAACAAGAAGTAGATAAAAAAAATAAATTCTTGTAAGAATAGTTTGTAGAAGAACGAGTAGAGAAAGTCATATGAATGGAACATATAAGATATTTTGAAAATGTTTTGAAACCACATGCTTATTTTATATGCTTCGTTTGCATATGCCGATAAGGCTGTTAGTTCTACCGAACCTTAACATAGTGAATGATATTCAGTGAATCGGCTGTTCTATTTTTACCTTTCATACACACATTTATAAGCACGCAGACAACCATGACCGAGCGAGACCTGAACCCGCTATGTACGAACTTCAAGGTCAAACTCTCCAGCGATCATGCCTACGAGGATCGGCAATAAGCCAGGAGTACGGTAGAAATGTAAAATTTATACGACGAGGATGGGATTCGAACCCACGCGTGCAGAGCACATTGGATTAGCAGTCCAACGCCTTAACCACTCGGCCACCTCGTCTCGCTTTAACCGTGTAGCTGACTAAGGGCCACGTTTGTACACCTAAGGTAAGGGCTGGACTCCTGCCCAGGACGATAACATTTACGTTTTTAAATGTGACAGTCTTATGCCATTAAATTTAGTGACAAAACAGTATATGCGATACAAGTGCGGTAAGAGCACATTTGCAGAACAAGGAAGAAGTCTGAAAATACAAGAGTACGTCGAGTGTTTTCATTTCCGTATTTCTGCAAAGGAATTAATGCATGTGTATTGCATACTGTTTTTTTTTTTGACAATACTGAATAATAGAAATGCTCACGCGGAAATATAACTAATTACTGTCAATTGTTCAAAACCAGTATCAAGGTCGACCGCGCTAGCCTCTGCAAACGAGTGATCGATTACCCACTCCAGGTAGTGTTGACTAAGCCAGTGAATAACTTAAGTAGAGATGGCTGCTTGCACCGAAAGTGTTATATTTAAATGTTGCATCAATTAAACCGCAGTAAACGTTAAAAAATAAAGGAAAGAAATGACGGTAAGCTTTAAATGGTAAAGTTTAACTATAAAATATGATTATATTGCATATCTGCAACAATAAATATACATGTCAGTAGTTCGAGGATTAAGTGCATTTTGTTAACATCTAAGGTAAAAATGCAAAACCCACGGAGTGCAGAATGTAAAATTTCTACGCATGTTATTATGAGCGGGAAGTGAATAAAAAAAGCACTGTCGTCAAAATAATTATTTTGGTAACTGTATGCGAAATGAGTTTTTTCAGGACGTTAGCTGAGGGCAGAATATCGAAACAAGTCTTGAAAAAAACAACAACAAAAACACTTTCCAGCAGTTACGTATAATATGTTGTTTCATGTTATGTCGAAATACTTTAAATATTGTTCGTACTGCGTGTTATGTTGGACATGAAGGGTCATATGTTTCATATGCTCTTTGCAGAGCCAATGTATTCATGTGTTGGTATTGAAGAGGTACGAAAGTAAGTTTAATTTGATGTACTGGTTTGGAGACGAAAAAACATGAAATTGCAGATCAGTGAAGACCAACCTGTTCTCTTAAGAGCTAAGGTTCAAAATCCATAATTCACCCTACCTACTATATTTTAAAAGATTGACAAGCTAAACCAATCAATTTCAGTGCTTGGCAGCACGAGTGGAAATGAGTGGGAACGGAAACTCCCTTCATCCGCTCTCTGAATAAGGTTGGACATCGCTGTTCCAGATACATAGTATGAAACAAAGATAATTCCTGAGAGGCAACATTCCAGAACACAGACATCAGCTTTGCAGCTACCCGCTCGCTAAATTATTATATACCATGCTACATTTAAACAAAGTCCGTACCCACTTGTCTGAACAAACATCAGATGCGTTACTCTCACATGATTTTCTCTACTCACTGTCATTTATTTTATATCTTTTTCGCAAATTATTAGACAAAATTTTGTTTTTCTATCGACTTCCTGTTAATCATTATAAATGTTGGTAGAAATGGTTTCAGTTCATATTTTGCGACAGATACACAATACCATACTAGATGATGATACAGAAGTCAACTATTTTTATGCTTCCATCTTGATATTACATACATTTGCAAAGCTCAGGAGAAATGAAAGAAGGGTCCTTGAAAGTGTCTTCCTTCTAATTCAAATATTTAGGAAATAGCTAATGTTACGAAAAAATTATTTGGTATAAATTGTTTATTTTAAGGAACTATATTTTCTCCTGTGATTTTGCAGTTACCAGCGAGTTGGCTCAGCGGTTAAGTCTGTTACCGGCATTCGAGAGGTCCCGGGTTCAAACCCCCAGGGTCGACAACGAAGGTTTTTTCGCGGCTTTCCTCGCTCGCTAGGCGAATGCTATGTTGGATAATTTGATCCGCGAATTTCCCTACTATGCCTTTCATCACTATATTTCATTTCCTTCTTATTCATCGCCATACTAGGCATTGGTCAATCATCCATCCTGAGTAGACCATGATCCAGAGTTTGCTTGCTCCTCACAGGCTACTGACCCAAGACATTGGCTTGTAACTTCGGGGTGTAAGTCTTGCAAAGAGGAGGGTAATCAGTCAAAGAAGAAGATTTTGCAGTCATACAAACTTGAGAATGAAGAGGACGTCATAGGCTGGTTACAAAAAAAATTCAAGATAAACATTTCATTTGTTACGTTTGTTTGAAAATTAGTATCATTATGCTCCGAAACGCATATCAGGTAACAGTACTGTAAAATTTACTCACGTCTTCTGTTTTAGTTTCTTCTTAAAGTACGACTAATCAGAGTAGAAGAATAGTATAAAGGAAAATAGCTTTTAAGGTTATTTTCTGAAAAAAACCCACCCCATTTCCCTGTAAGAAGAACGAAAGAAAAAAGAAGAAGAAGAAGGCTGGTTACAATGAGCCATCATCACGCTTCCTGATGCCCTACATATCTGTTCGTGTTCAAGATGGCCATGGAGGAAACGCCTCGGAACTTAGGTATTTGTCACTACAATTAATTTATTAGTCAGAACAGTATCACAGCGATAGTTTTGCTTTTATCAAGCCGTCTTGCTTGTGGACAAACCCCATTTTAAAATTGGACGCCTCATACATTGTGACTTTTTCTACCATGTAGCTAGTAGCTAGGGGACTTTGCATTCCACTCAACATTCGATATTTCACTGAAAGTACATGTTTTGATGGCCCCTGAATAAGAAAAAATTGAAGAAAAAGTTCATCGTGTGTGTATGTTGGTGTGTGTGTGTGTGTGTGCGCGCGCGTGCGATCGCGTGCACATACGCTTGAGTCTATGAATAGAATAACTCAAAAACGAAAAGTCAGATACATGCTAAACTTGGAATTTAAGCTCAGGTTCTTCAGGTTCTTCCAAAGATGCAAGATTTTCAAGAAAATCCGCCACCCAAAACTACCTTTTAGTTCGAAAGTTTTTTTGAAAACTTTGATTTTCTCTAGAGATTTTGTTAAAATATCATATATTTAAGAAGGCATACAAATAAAATGCATATTTTGAATTTTCTTTGAATAGCAAGGTTTTTTTTGTATAATTCTATGCTGCGGGTAGACCATAAGAGAGAGAGAGAGAGACAAAACATTACTAAATGTAGTCTCATTAAAATACGTAATTGATTTAAAGTAACTTTTTCTGGCATCGTTCTTTTCCGAGATATCCGTTATTATTGGTTTGAATTTTTCAGTACTTAATTTTTTAAAGTGTTGCCGTATATTCAGTTATTTGTCTCGATGTCATGGAAAGGGATGGAATTTCAAAACTAGCATATCCGACCCGCTTTTAAAGATTTGACTATCACTTCGGTTTCCTCCATCCAACTTGTATATTTACAACAAAACGTGTAATAATACTAATAATAATTAATACTAATATCTGATTAACATGAAGGAGCAGAAGATAACTATTTATAGAAACTATAAAAGAAACGATAGTTACGTTCACAAGTCTTGTAGTAAAGTCATTCACGCAAATGCCATATGTTTAAGAAACTGGCATTTTGAATAAAATATGTAATCTGAATTTCGTAAATAGTCTGTAAAGATAGACATTTTATTACTATTAAATTTTAGCGATGGGAGAGAGACAGAGAGAGATGGAGAGATGGAGAGATGGAGAGAGAGGGAGAGAGAGAGGGAGAGGGAGGGGGAGGGAGAGAGGGAGAGGGAGAGAGGGAGAGGGAGAGAGGGAGGGAGTCTCCATGAAAAATATAGATCGCGCAAAATCAAATCTCATCAAACACCTTTTTAAGACACTGAAAGCAGAGCTTTAACATAAGCCACTAATACTAAAAATTGAAGATTATAACACTCACTGGTATAAAATGTTTTGTAACAGTGCACGGTAACTATCGTTGTTTCTTGTTATGGAAATTATATGTATTTTAAGCAGAGGCCTTTGGATTAGAGTAATGGCAGATTATTTGAATTGCTCGGAAATGGATTCTTCCAATGAATTCAACTGTTTCCAATCCAGACAATCATTCTATCAATACCAATGATACTTTCTCTACAGAAGGAATTAATATTACAAATTGTAACAATTGCACAATCAACATTACAGGAAAAATAATAATGTTAAATAAAATTATTCTTACACTAATTCTGTTTATTTATTTTTTGCCATAACCTTCTATATATTATAGAATGTTATAATGCACTGGTGCTATGAAGGCCAAACTATAATGAAGGCTAAATAACAACAAACTAGAGCTGATCATTGCGCACGTCCGAATGTATACTGCTATTTCCCCAAAAATTTTATACTTTATAATTTAATATTCACGGCTGTCTAGAAAGTAGTACATGACAACACATGTTAAATGAGACTTTATAAATAACTATCTTCTAGCATTAAGCATTTTCGAAACATGCATTTTATATTTAATTCTTCTTAGATGGAAATTCACTTATGTTACCTGTGTAGTATGCTGCATGTTTAAAAATCTGATGTGTTACACTCACACGACTTTCTCTACTCTTGTACAACTATTTTTACAAACGCTTATTTTCCATATGCTTCATGTTGATCGAGATATCGAGATGTTAATCTTATTGCTAATTTTCTTGTAGATGCAAGGGGAATTGGTAGGCTTTAAGCGATAGTCAAATATTTTAAGAGCTGGTTGCTTTGCATTACCAGGACAAAAAAATGAATAACGAATTCCCATTTGAGAAAAAGTATAAGTATTGGAAAATTTAAGGGAATAACAAGCAATATCTCGAAAATGGTTCACTAGCAAAAGTTGTATATAACATAAAATGTGTATTTTAACGCGATCTACAATTTTTGTGTAGTAAATATCTCTAATGGTTTACCAGTTATGCAAAAGTCGTTCACAATGAAGAATACTTTTGGAGACATTCCTAGAAAATTCGAGATATATCTACATTTCGTTTGTCATGAAAATATCTTAAACATATGATATTTTAATCAAAATCGTTTGAGGGTAATCTGGTGTGGGGGGATTTTCTTGAAAACCTTCGTGTCGCATTTCTGGAAGATACTGAATCTAAATACCAAGTTTGGTGTCTATCAGATTGTTCGTTTCTGGGTTATGCTGTTCACAGACTGACAGACACATGCACAGACACACACACGGACATGTTTCCAAAAATGCCTCAAAACATATATTTTCCGTGAAATCTCGGTATCGAATTTTTGAGTGGAATACAATACTCCCCTACTTACTATACGTAGTAGAGAAAGTAAAAATGAGCATCTTGCATTTTTCTCTGCATACAAAAATAGTCTTGTGATATAAAAAGCTGCATCTTTGGATACAACCAGTTCCATGTTGCTAGTTGTAACAATTTCTAAGCAAAATATTTATCGCGCCTAACGTGAGGTAGATGAGAGAATCTCTTTACTGTAATGGATAGGGAAAGTTATATCAGTAAGTTACAGATGAGATTGTTTACTGTTACAATATGACCCTGTGCTGTCTGGGTCGGAATGATCAGTAGCTGTTAGTTTTATTGATAGTGATGCTAGGATATCGTTTCTGAAAGTAAATAGCATTTCATTCAGCAAATAACAGCCTTAGCTTATTTTAAGTTTAATAATTAGTTGTTCTTTCACACAAGCCGTGTATAGGGAAGGTAGAATCAGACTGAAAAATCCGATGTAATAGCCAGAATTTGAACCACGGATCTTCCGGTTTCTGTCCTATTGCTCTGAGCAATTGAGCTACCATGCAACATGCCGGCACAACATTAAATTCTCCAACTGACTCGCATTTTTCGGTAAACTACAAGGAGATCTCAAACTATTTTGAGATGATATACTCTAACGGTGACTCACAATGTCGTAAGTCCCTAAGAGCTTCATGGTGGTAATTAATAGGTATGGAACCTTGGTACCGTCGATACCTCGATACTCGGTCTATGTCTAATACTTTGAGATAAACATTCGACACTTTTTAGATGCCTTTTGCATTCTTGAAGGTTGTTGCGTTTAACTTTATGTTAGATAAGGAATAAAAGGAGACGAGATATCACGTTATTGCCTCGCATGTGTCCCCAAAGAGTTGCTGACTAGTTCTTGATAGATCTTGACTGCGTTTCCTGTGCGTGAATCAATGCAACATTCCATTTAAACTCTTGTATCTAAATGAAAACATACAAAATAAGGGGGGAAGGAGTAGAGGTACTCGTGTAACTGGGTTGTGAATGAAGTTGATTTAGCTGATGCACTAAATCAGGTTTCTGCAATAGCCTGGCTTGGTGACTCACTCTCTGACATAGTCGTCCTCCGTGGACTAGTCGTACCGTGCTAGCCACTAGTTCCCAAGGTCGCGGGTTCAAAGCCGGCGGAGGGCGATGGATTTTTCTCGGGAGTAAAAATCCTTAGCATGGCTTCCTTCGGAAGGGAAGTAAAGCCGGTGGTCCCGTGTCGTAGATTTACGGCACGTAAAAGAACCTCAAGTCTGGTAAGAGGCCTCTGAGCAAAATTTCCGGTCTTTCACGCCAAATATAGAATGGGACGCTAAGGACCACATCAGGTAAAGAGCGTCCATAAATAATAATAATAATAATAATAATAATAATAATAATAATAATAATAATAATAATAATAATAATAATAATAATAATAAAAAAAACTGACATAATATTTACCAACTCCGGTGACCAAAGTCCGTGAATCCAGTAGAAACAAATCAGAATTTAAGACGTGAGATAATACAGCGCATGGAAATATTTGTTCTTTCCTTCCATCTGTTAGCTTGTGTTTACGCACTCGGGTCATGAGCGTGGCTTACAGGTATATTGTATACGACTAATTTCCATAATATGGATGGAAAATCGTTTAAAAGAAAGTTTACAGCAACAAAACATATTACACAGAAAGGGAAGCAAAAAATTTATTATAATAAGTATTATAAATTATTATTATTATTATTATTATTATTATTATTATTAATGACCAACGATACGGCATATACAACCTATGGCATTATCAAGCAAACAAATTGCTACCAATAGGAAAAATTTCGGAATGTAAAACTGGTTACATGCGTTTATACACAGAAAACTACTAACAAGAACATAATTCAGTAAACAAACATCTATATTAAGTATCGAGCATCAGGAAGTAGTGGTATCGTCCGTTCACTACTAATTAATTGTTCTTTCACACAAGTCGTGTGCCATTGAATTTTTTAGTCTGATTCTACCTTTCCAATCTTGTCCTCCACAGGCTTGTATGAAAGAACAATTGATTACCATTATTGACCTAATAGTTGGTTAAACTATGAAACCGGGACTTAAGGTACTTAAGACATTGTAAGTATTGGGGTACGTCATTTCAAAATAAGTTTGAGATCTCCTTGCGGTTTACGGAGAAAATGCGAGTCAGTTGGGGAATTCGGTGTCGTGCCGGCATGTTGCTACGGTAGCTAGTTGGTTAGAGCAAATGAACGGATTTCGGAAGATCCGTGTTCAAATCCCGGTTATGGCAAGGAATTTTTTCGTCTGATTCTACCTTATTTTAAGCTTTTCATTACCAGTGTGTCTCAGGGAAAACTCTCGGGATCCGTTGAGTCTAGGTACGTGACTCCAGATGGACGACTTCCCAGCTGCTTGAATGAAATAGCATGTCCTGTTATTGTAATGCAAATAGCTCCCGAATAATAAAGCATCACAATGGATACAATTCTGCACAGTGTTATGAGCATTTAGAATTGATATGTCAAGCATGTCCAGCAACTGTTGCTTTTTGATTAGCTGCTTTACAGCTCCGCGCCTGGCTCGTGTTCTAGAACGGAACGTGCGAAGAAATGATACATTAAGGCTGAACTTTAAACGTTTCCAATCTCGTTGAAAATAAGAAAAGCAGGAAAGAACGCCATGCATCCTCAAGCAATTGTTCAGCAAAAGCGCTGACTCTTGAGGAATAAATAAAAGCTTAAAAAGGAAGGAAATCGCTCGTGTTCCCGAGCCAATAAGAGGCTCGCGAATGAGTCAGCAAACCACTTGTGTGTGTCAAAATATTTACAGCACGTCCCGAACCGATGTCATTAATCTTTGGCTTGACCTCTACGTGACCTCCACCATGCTTCGTTAGCGTCCCATCCCGGCCAGTTTGATTCCATGCCAATAAAGAAACAATTGGCTATCGCTACCAGCGGCGCTAACCGAAAGTACCCTGTTAACACGAGGCAAATTGAAAATTATCTCCAAAATTTTGCTTCATTTAGCCATGCATATGTAATGAGAATGGTGTTGGG
Source organism: Deroplatys truncata (assembly GCA_030765065.1). Taxonomy (NCBI): domain Eukaryota; kingdom Metazoa; phylum Arthropoda; class Insecta; order Mantodea; family Mantidae; genus Deroplatys; species Deroplatys truncata. Next base: position 207,809,203 of record CM060978.1, on the reverse strand, counting down.
TTCACTTTAAGTATTGTCAGGTATTGAAAGAATAGATACTTTTTAAGATATTAAACTGTCAAGTTACCGGGATCCAAAATGAGTTCAAACCGGTCTGATATAGTGAAAGACAAAGAGTTTAGAATCAAATTTTTGTTGAGCTAATACTATATAGACAAAACCAACACTCTCTTGCTATTTGGTTTCATGCATCCCTAATACACAGAACTTACAAACATGAGTCCCAGTTCCCATTCAGTATTAACAGGTCGATGTATTTGGGTGGACACTTTGGAAGACAGGAGCATTAGCAAGCCGAGGGTGATAGCGTTTATCTGGCAAGTGGTAGCGCAGTCGCAGGTTGTATTAAGAAAACTAACTTCCACATACACTCAGGTGGGTGTTGAGGCAGTATTTTATATCACAACAATGTAAATGCCAGAGTGATTGTAGTGTAAATAAGCATTATTGTATGACATTGATTTGAGATGTTTGTTAATTATAAGCATTGTTAGGAAATAAGTTTACACGGCCTCACTGAAACTGACAATAAGAGCGGGTAACAATGAGCGAGGGGGTGAGTTGTTTAGCAGTTATAAGAGACAAGCAAATGACGTCAGATTAGCGCGCTTTTCTGTAGAAATGGAGGGAATTTCTTCCCTAGAGCATGTGTGTTCGTAATTTTGATTGGATATAAATATAGACGCTAATGTTGGCGCGCTTTATTAACCAATAGCAGCTCTGTTATAATGTTTAGGCATATCGGGGTGAGGGAGTATAAAAAGCTAAAGCCAGAGATGGGTAACGCTCAGTCCAACAGAAACATTCGTGCATTACACATCGTTCAGTCCAACCAAATGATTCGCGGGTAATACGTCGTTCAGTTCATCAGAATCATTCGCGGGTTACACGTCGCACAGTTTAACAGAATCTCTCGCGTCGTAAAGTTAGTTATAAATGTGTAATACGCGAATTAATAATGTACAGCAAATAAGTGATTATAGTAACATAAAAATATAACAGTTTCAGTCGGTCGTGTATCAAGAATAATTATGTGAAATGAATAAAGTGTGGCGGCAATAAAAGTGTAAAAACAAATTCTTTTATCAGTGTTATCTTTCAGTAATAAATCCTTTCCGTTTACACACCCTGCTCAAGAGATATGCTCGACTGAGTAGTAATAATAGCTAGCGGGAGGACAAATAACCCAAAATTCAAACTATTAATACAATAACAGGCGCCCAGCAATAGATAACACGAAGTGACCGCGACAAATTGGCTCCCATACGTGGTGCAGATAAACATGAAGCATCTTCCAACTACCAACAAATATAATCTACTTCAGTGTGACAACTGGTTGTTGATGTTCAGGGGGTGCATCAGGTTACAACCTCATTTTTATTTTTCATTTTGTAGCGTCTATCTTTTATCTTTCCTTCCCCTCTCTCTGAAATTAAATTAGAACAAATAACAATATATTATTGATGTGACTACCCTCTTCTCTCTCTTCGCTAACTTATGTTCGCACTTGCCAAATTAAAAAATTAAATTGAGTTTTATTTATGGTCGCTCTTTAACTGCTACGCTTCTTAGCATTACATTCTATTTTGGGTGTGAAAGGCCAGAAATTTCCTCGTAGGCCTTTGTATCAGGCTTGAGGCTCTTTTACATGCCGTAAAAGAGCCGGGTTTACTTCCCTTCCGAAAGAAGCCATGCTAAGGATGTTTTACGCCCGAAAAAATCCATCGCCCTCCGCCAGGTTTGAACCCATGGCCTCGGGAACTAGAGGCTAGTGTGGTAAATTCCCACTTGCCGCCCATCATGGCTACAAGTCAGATAAATGTTGCCCAGTTAATAAAGCTAGCGTGCGTTTATATGAATTTTAAAAGCTAAAGAACTCTAAAGATACATGCTAATAAGAATTATTTTAATATAGAACTTTATATGCAGCAGCTAATTTGAATAGAGCATATTGGATCCTCGTTAGATTTGTTCATACCTTCTTTTTTTATTAATTTCTCTGCCACCTACTTAACTGGTAAGGTAAGAGGAAGTATGATGTTTCACCCAAAAAAATTGATATGGAGATTTTAGCGGAAATACAAGTTTTGGGATTCTTAAACTCCATAAAAGAAATTATAAAAAGCAATGGCCAGCGCAGCACATTTCTCTATGTATGTATGTATGTATGTATGTATGTATGTATGTATGTATGTATGTATGTGTGTGTCTGTGTGTCTGTGTCTCTGTGTCTCTGTGTCTCTGTGTCTGTCTGTCTGTATGAATTGAGAGGTCAGAAAAGTCAGAACTTGGTATTTAAGTTCAGTATCTTCCATGGATGCGACGCGAGGATTTGTAAAAAAAATCTGATGTGTTACACTCACATAAGTTTCTCTACTCTTGTACAAACTATTTATACAAACGCTTATTCTCCATCTAGTTCATGTTAATCGAGATAAACTTTTGCAGACCCTATCTTATTGCTAATTTTCTTGTAGATGTAAGGGGAAAATATATTTACAAGGGCAATATAGAAAAACAGTAGCCTTTAAGCACAGACATATCTCTTAATAGCTGGTTGCTAGGTGCAGTACCATTCCCTTTGCCACAGATTAATACTCTTTGCATATCCAAAACAAAAAAAATGAATAACGAATTCCCATTTGAGAAAATAAGTATTGAAAAATTTAAGGGAATAACAAGCAATATCTCGAAAATGGTTCACTCAACAAAAAAAATGTATATGACATAAATTGTATATTTTAACGCGATCTACATTTTGTGTGTAGTACCATTTTGTCTATCTCTTATGGTTTACCAGTTATGCAAAAGTCGTTCACAATAAAGAATACTTTTGGAGACATTGCCAGAAAATTCAAGATATACATTTTATTTGCCATAAAAATATCTTAAACATATGATATTTTAATCAAAATCGTTAGAGCCATTTTTGAGAAAATTAAAATTTTCGAAAAATCTTCCATGTAAAGGGTACTCTGGGGTGGGGGGATTTTCTTGAAAACCTTCGTGTCGCATCCTTGGAAGATACTAAACCCAAATACCAAGTTTGGTGTTTATCCGACTGTTCGTTTCTGAGTTATGCTGTTCACAGACACACACACACAGACACACAGACACACAGACAGACAGACACACGGACACACACACGGACATGTTTCCAAAAATGCTTTTTTTGGATTCAGGGGGTCTCAAAACATGTATTTCCGGTGAAATCTCGGTATCGAAATTTTGGGTGGAATACAATACTTCCCCTACTTACTATACGTAGTAGAGAAAGTAAAAAATATCATCTCGATGTACCCTTTACATGGAAATTTTTTCTTATTTTTATTTTTTTCAAAAACGTTTCTAACGATTTTGATTCAAATGTAAAATATTAAATATATTGGTCTGAAAGATAAAATGTACCTATACCTCGAATTTTCTGTGTCTAGCCTGTGAAATTGCCCTTATTTGATTGCGTTTTGTGTAATATATAAATATAAAATTTTAAAATTTAGCCAAAAAAGTTTTAAAGGATAAATGTGAGCTCATTAAAACAAACAATTTGTGTGAAATCGTTTTTCGAGCCATCAGCGAAATGTCTTGTGTTCCAAGTTTATACTTTGCTAAGACACCTAATGGATGTATTGAAAGTTTATAATTGTTGCTATTTTTTACTTTCTCTACTACGTATAGTAAATAGGGGAAGTATTGCATTCCACCCAAAAATTCGATACCGAGATTTCACCGGAAATACACGTTTTGAGACCTCCTAAATCCAAAAAAAGCATTTTTGGAAACATGTCCGTGTGTGTGTGTGTGTGTGTGTGTGTGTCTGTGTGTGTGTCTGTGTGTGTGTGTGTCTGTGTGTCTGTGAACAGCATAACTCAAAAACGAACAATCGGATAAGCACCAAACTTGGTATTTAGGTTCAGTATCTTCCGGAGATGCGACACGAAGGTTTTCAATAAAATCCCCCCACCCCAGACTACCCTTTACATGGAAGATTTTTCGAAAATTTTAATTTTCTCAAAAATGGCTCTAACGATTTTGATGAAAATATCATATGTTTAGGGTAATGTCATGACAAATAAAATGTATATCTCGAATTTTCTGGGAATGTCTCCAAAAGTATTCTTCATTGTGAACGACTTTTGCATAACTGGTAAACCATAAGAGATACACAAAATTTTACTACACAAAAAATGTAGATCGCGTTAAAATACACAATTTATGTCATATACATTTGTTTTGTTGAGTGAACCGTTTTCGAGATATTGCTTGTTATTCCCTTAAATTTTCCAATACTTATACTTTTTCTCAAATTCGTTATTCATTTTTACTTTCTCTACTACGTATAGTAAGTAGGGGAAGTATTGCATTCCACCCAAAAATTCGATACCGAGATTTCACCGGAAATACACGTTTTGAGACCTCCTGAATCCAAAAAAAGCATTTTTGGAAACATGTCCGTGTGTGTGTCTGTGTGTGTGTGTGTGTCTGTGTGTGTGTCTGTGTGTGTGTGTGTCTGTGTGTCTGTGAACAGCATAACTCAAAAACGAACAATCGGATAAGCACCAAACTTGGTATTTAGGTTCAGTATCTTCCGGAGATGCGACACGAAGGTTTTCAATAAAATCCCCCCACCCCAGACTACCCTTTACATGGAAGATTTTTCGAAAATTTTAATTTTCTCAAAAATGGCTCTAACGATTTTGATGAAAATATCATATGTTTAGGGTAATGTCATGACAAATAAAATGTATATCTCGAATTTTCTGGGAATGTCTCCAAAAGTATTCTTCATTGTGAACGACTTTTGCATAACTGGTAAACCATAAGAGATACACAAAATTTTACTACACAAAAAATGTAGATCGCGTTAAAATACACAATTTATGTCATATACATGTTTTTAGTTGAGTGAACCATTTTCGAGATATTGCTTGTTATTTCCTTAAATTTTCCAATACCTATACTTTTTCTCAAATTCGTTATTCAATTTTTTATGTCCTGGATATGCAAACAGAATAGAATGCGCCACATAGCAACCAGCGCTTAAAAGATTTGACTATCGCTTATAACCTACCATGTTCCCCTTGCATCTACAAGAAAATTAGCAATAAGATTGACATCTCGATATCTCGATTAACATGAAGCATATGGAGAATAAACGTTTATAAAAGTAGTTCGTACAAGAGTAGAGAAAGTCATGTGAGTGTAGCACATCAGATTTTTTGTTCTTTCTTTCTTTCCTTCCTTCTTTCTTTCTTTCTTTCCATCGCAGTAGTTGTTACCATGAAGAAACATTTGAATGCTATTACAGCATTTTGTAACTAAGCAATTCTTGTTTAATTTGAAATGATTTCTAGGTAATTCTGTGAGTAACGCAACGCGGATAGAGGAGTAGTATAATGTGTAGTATATATATGTGGATTTGTCATTGGTATACGAGAGGTGCGTGAATGTATCACGTCAGATTTTTTGTTAATAATTCCATCTCAAAAAATGAAAAGACGCAAAAACAGTTGTAACCGTTTGGCATTTCTTTGTTTATTTATTAGTTCATTTTGGCTCAGTATTTTACCACCAGTTCCTACATTGACAGCACATTGAACATTAGGTCGTAGCAAAGTATTATCCATCTGATGGGTATGCATAGGATTTTAATGCCAACAGATATTTTTTTTCTCTGTTGTCAGAAAGTATGCTCATTTGTATTTGAGTTAATTACTAAACTTCCATCAAGCGTCATCCGCGGTCCAGGAGTACCGCACCAGTTAGCCTCTAGTTCTCGAGGTCCAGGGTTTAAATCCGGTGCATGTTTTCGCGTAAAAATCCTTAGCATGACTTTCTTCGGAAGGGAACTAAACGCGGTGGTCCCGTGTCGTAGATTTTACGGCACGTAAAAGAACCTCAAGCCTGATAAAGAGACTTCTGAGCAAAATTTCCGGTCTTTCACGCCCAATATAGAATGGACGCTAAGAACCACAGCAGTTAAGAGCGTCCATAAATAAAACTCATTTTTCACATCAATTTAAACAGTATTTTATGTTGCATATAATGCATTGCCCGTTTTGTTAATAAAATAATATTTTAGCAGTTTACAAATTATGCTGCATATTTGTTTTGTTTTTCATTTATATTTTATTCATATATTTTTACTTTCTCTACTACGTATAGTTAGTAGGGGAAGTATTGTATTCCACCCAAAAATTCGATACCGAGATTTCACCGGAAATACATGTTTTGAGACCCCCTGAATTCAAAAAAAGCATTTTTGGAAACATGTCCGTGTGTGTGTCTGTGTGTGTGTGTGTGTGTGTGTGTGTGTGCGCGTGACTGTGTGTGTCTGTCTTTGAACAGCATAACTCAGAAACGAACAGTCGGATAAACACCAAACTTGGTATTTAGGTTCAGTATCTTCCAGAGATGCAAAACGAAGGTTTTCACGAAAATCCCCCCACCCCAGACTACCCTTTACATGGAACATTTTTCGAAAATTTTAATTTTCTCAAAAATGGCTCTAACGATTTTGATTAAAATATCATACGTTTAAGATATTTTCATGGCAAATGAAATGTATATCTCGAATTTTCTGGGAATGTCTCCAAATTGTTCTTCATTGTGAACGACTTTTGCATAATTGGTAAACCATAAGAGATAGACAAAATTTTACTGCAAATTTTGATTAAAATATTATATGTTTAAGATATTTTCATGGCAAATGAAATGTATATCTCGAATTTTCTGGGAATGTCTCCAAAAGTGTTCTTCATTGTGAACGACTTTTGCATAATTGGCAAACCATAAGAGATAGACAAAAAGTGTAGATCGCGTTAAAATACACAATTTAGTCTTTTTTTGTAGAGTGAGCCATTTTCGAGATATGGCTTGTTATTCCCTTAAATTTTCCAATACTTATACTTTTTCTCAAATTCGTTAGTCATTTTTTTTACGTCCTGGGCATGCAAAGAGATTGGAATGCGTCACATAGCAACCAACGCTTAAAAGGTTTGACTATCGCTTATAACCTACCATATTCTCCTTGCACCTACAAGAAAATTAGCAATAAGATTGACATCTCGGTATCTCGATTAACTTGAAGCATATGGAGAATAAACGTTTGTAAAAATAGTTTGTACAAGAGTAGAGAATGTCATGTGAGGCAGCACATCAGATTTTTATTTATGTTATCTTCATGTTTGATTTACAAATACGTCATTTGCAAGTAATATGCGACCTTGAGACAGTTTTAAAACTTAGCAACACTGATGGCTGCTCCCATGGAACGCAATAAATAACTGAAATCACCTCAGTGAATTCCCGCCTTGTCTTAGTAGCCGTTCCCACACGGTATGAAGGTGACTGTTAAGGAGTTCTCGGAATGGAGTTCAAGTGTGATGATTATATTTATACGTAATATTAGATTCAGTTGGAATTTTATTATTTCATAACTCTTAAATTTATAAAAATATAACCTACTAATTTTCACAAAGAAAGCAATTCAAAATATTCAATCGTTAATAGTGTTAGAAATTCAATTCCGAAACTGTGCCTGTAGGTTCTCAAAATTCAGGTAATCAATTCAGTACTGCGGTTCTTGTTTATGGCGAAGGCCCTGTTTTCCTGGAATCATTCCAGAAGTAAAATTGGGCGACAAAGCTAACTCCTAACTCTTCAATATAAAAATAAATTTTGATGCGATAAAGAATATGGTTCCTACAACAGTTTGAGATTGTAAATTTTTATTTAAAATTTTATTTTTATTTTATGTCAATATGATGTCATAATGCCTTTTATATGGACATATTTATGAGCATATTATACGTGTTCATAAATACATACACACTAAAGGGATTACTATAATATAAAATTCCTGTCCCTACTGATATAAATGCTACTAAACTTTTAGACATCGAGTAAAAAGGCTGGTGCTGTGAGGTTAATAGCGCAGAAGCTTATGTGGTGTGCAACCTAATGTAATTTGCTCTAATTGGATATGCTTAGAGTCTACAGGAATGTAAAGAATAAATAAACAAAAGGAATGTATGCATGTCTCAAGATTCTTCACCTCTTTTCCTGGGATGCGAGACTACGGACATATACGGGGTGGACAATGCTTGGCGGAACCGGTTCTGCGGCGTGCGTCCGGTCGGCCGGCGAGGCTGTTGCGGATGACAGGAAGTCCGCAGTAAATATAGTAGTTTGTCGCGTAAGTTATTTCTAACACACGTAACACAAACACTTAAATGAAAAGTAATTTACTCATGTATATAAAGCAAGGACATGTTTGAACTGCTTCTCTTCGTGGTTCGAGCATTTCTGACGCTTCCTTAGGAAACTGCCCATTACACTCTGCAGTTCCTTCTGAGAAATGGCAAAAATTTCTTGACGGATGTTATTTTTAAGCTCATCTAAAGTGATGGATTTTCGGTAAAATCATCGTATCGAGTTTTGGGATAACTTTATCTTAGTTACGTAAGTGATAGAGAAACTAAATACTTACAAGGCTTCCTCTACTGACTACAAATTCACCCATATCCGTTATGCCATGCGGACGTTTTAACGTAAGGCCAGACTAGCTATATACATGGCACGCTGTGCTACAATGACTTCAATGCTTTTCCAACGCGCAACTGGCGGCACATGACGCGTTCAAGGTTATCTTCATCAGCTGTGTTTCAGTCGCTGCTTTGTTTTTGTTGCTGTAAAAAGGTTAACATTGGGCATCTCAAATGTGAAAGTTCATTCAAGACATCTGCGTTGTGTTTCATTTGCTTAAGAGTGTTAATGTCTTGTTATTAGCCCATTGCAATACCTGCTGACAACGCTTGAACAACGAATTTTAAAAACCGAATCGTGTAGATAGGTGTGTAGGCAACTTCAGGAGAAATTTCCTGGCATTCCAGTTCCAAATAAAGAAACTGTTAAACGTCTGGTTAATAAGCCTAAGACAACAGAATCGCTAAACACTGAACCTAAGAAGCGAAAATGAAATGCTTTAACGTGAAGTAGGTAATTTTGTTGCTGCTACGTATGGAAAGCCGATTTGAAGTAGGAGTTGTATTGTAGTTCAACTGTTGGGGAGCCGAACTTGAAGTTTGTTTGCAACCGCACGTATGGTACCCGGTTTCCGGTAGCCTTTTCCCCAAGTGTACTCTCAGGTGGCTTTACCCCAAGTTTAAAAAATCTGATGTGTTACACTCACATGACTTTCTCTACTCTTGTACAATCTAATTTTACAAACGCCTATTCTCCATATGCTTCATGTTAATCGAGATATCGAAATGTCAATCTTATTGGTAATTTTCTTGTAGATGCAAGGGGAATATGGTAACTTTTAAGCGATAGTCAAATATTTTAACGCTGGTTGCTATGTGGCGCATTCCATTCTCTTTGCATGTCCAGGACATAAAAAAATGAATAACGAATTTGAGAAAAAGTATAAGTATTGCAAAATTTAAGGAAATAACAAGCAATATCTCGAAAACGGTTCACTCAACAAAAGAAATGTATATGACATAAGTTGTGTATTTTAACGCGATCTATATTTTTTGTGTAGTAAAATTTTGTCTATCTCTTATAGTTTACCAGTTATGCAAAAGTCGTTCAGAATGAAGAATACTTTTGGAGACATTCCCAGAAAATTCGAGATATACATTTCATTTCTCATGATATTATCTTAAACATATGATATTTTCATCAAAATCGTTAGAGCCATTTTTGAGAAAATTAAAATTTTCGAAAAATGTTCCATGTAAAGGGTAGTCTGGGGTGGGGGGATTTTCTTGAAAACCTTCGTGTCGCATCTCTGGAAGATACTGAACCTAAATACCAAGTTTGGTGTTTATCCGACTGTTCGTTTTTGAGTTATGCTGTTCACACACACACAGACACACAGACACACACACACAGACACACACACACACAGACACACACACGGACATGTTTCCAAAAATGCTTTTTTTGGATTCAGGAGGTCTCAAAACATGTATTTCCGGTGAAATCTCGGTATCGAATTTTTGGGTGGAATGCAATACTTCCCCTACTTACTGTACGTAGTAGAGAAAGTAAAAATGAATAACGAATTTGAGAAAAAGTATAAGTATTGCAAAATTTAAGGAAATAACAAGCAATATCTCGAAAACGGTTCACTCAACAAAAGAAATGTATATGACATAAGTTGTGTATTTTAACGCGATCTATATTTTTTGTGTAGTAAAATTTTGTCTATCTCTTATAGTTTACCAGTTATGCAAAAGTCGTTCAGAATGAAGAATACTTTTGGAGACATTCCCAGAAAATTCGAGATATACATTTCATTTCTCATGATATTATCTTAAACATATGATATTTTCATCAAAATCGTTAGAGCCATTTTTGAGAAAATTAAAATTTTCGAAAAATGTTCCATGTAAAGGGTAGTCTGGGGTGGGGGGATTTTCTTGAAAACCTTCGTGTCGCATCTCTGGAAGATACTGAACCTAAATACCAAGTTTGGTGTTTATCCGACTGTTCGTTTTTGAGTTATGCTGTTCACACACACACAGACACACAGACACACACACACACAGACACACACACGGACATGTTTCCAAAAATGCTTTTTTTGGATTCAGGAGGTCTCAAAACATGTATTTCCGGTGAAATCTCGGTATCGAATTTTTGGGTGGAATGCAATACTTCCCCTACTTACTGTACGTAGTAGAGAAAGTAAAAATATTAACTTTGTAATTTGACTGTTTCTTCAGATATTATATATTTATGTTTGCCTCGGCTGCGTCAGTATTATTGTTAGAGACATGGATGTCTTGGCAGGGTTGTGGTGCGACTGAAGAATGTAGGCTTACACAGATTATAATTTTACTTCACTCCTGTTATTAATACTTGAAACGATTTAAATAACACTTCACTGATATAGAGAGCTGTGAGATTCTTTAATTAATTACTTGCACTTTTTAACACGTAAAACTATTTTCGTCTCGCACGAATACGTATTAAATTTCTTGAGGACACTTTTTGCGTAATCAACTGAATTGATTTCAACCGCTTAAACTTGTAAATATCTGTATTTCAAGTCTCTGATTGGCTATTCCTAATCCAATAGAATACCTTCATTTAACTAAAGTTTTTCTGGTTGTTGATTGGCTATTTATAAACTGTCTCAAAATTTACATTATTGATTCCAAGAATCACAAGTAACATTATTAAACTCTCAAACTCATTATTGCCTCAAGATTACCTCATTGTTAGCAATTTTGACCTATTTCTCACAGCTCCTACATTATTAAATTACGTAATACATTCACATAACATTATTATACATGGATACAAAAATATAAACATATACAATGATTGTAATATACACTTTTTATATATTGTTACATACACATATTGCTTTAAGGCGAGCTGTTATTGAATTTATATTTATATAATTAGACGACTGACATCATTTAAGCGTTAAAAATACTGCCTCAAACGGAGGAAAAAGTTGATGAAACTGGTGCAGCTATTTGTGGGGAACTCCTAAAAGAAAGTTTATAGTAGCAATCCCCATACCATAGACCAACTTGAGAACAATATAAAAAGAAAATTATGAACATTACAACATTACGCAAGAAGAATTTATGCATGTGAATTGAAATTTCATTCAAAGATGCCAGGAATGTCTTCACACAGATGTACACCATTTCCAACTCCACTTATGACAAGGTTAATGCTCATTATAGGGCATGTTACTATCACTCGTTGAGTAAGTAACGCGGAAGCTACGGAACGAAAAACCCCGATTGTTCTAGACAAAGTGCGGGGCATAGGCGTGATCTGTGGTCTCATCATAAAAAGATCGCACTGTTTATTATAGTATCCACCCAAAAATGATTCTTCTATCCACGTTATGATACGATATACTGTATGCGTAGTTACATTCAATGTGAGAAATAACACTCAAATTATTAGCTATAGTAACTGGCACTTGTGATGGAAATAAAATAAAATAAAAAAAGAATAGAAAACTTTCAAGCACGCCCGTCAGATGACATAATTGGAGAAGTGCAAACACACAATTTGGAATATTTAGAAGACGAAGCTACGAAATAAACTTATTTGATAGAAATTGTGTATTTTACAAAGTCTTAATTTTGCTATACTAAGTTTTTGCCTACCGCATGATATCCCAGTTATACAAAATTACACAGAATTCAGCCTGTAAGCAGAGAAATTCACAGGCTATTCATAGATAATTTAAGTTATTAATTTTATTTGTAGCATTAATATTTCATTTCTATCATATTTCAATCGTAATCGTTAGAGCAATTGTTTCAGAAGATGAGAAGTAACGAACCTTGTTCTATGTAAAAGGTAATTTAGTGTGGGGGAATTTTCTTGACTCAAGGATGACATTTTGTTATTCAATAGACTAAGCTTTTGAGTTATGCTGCTCGCAGGAAGGCACACACGCCTGCGCGCTGACCTTTTTCTATAAATCTTGATGAAATACATTTACATGGCATCCTCTACCAATGACAACTTGACATATATATATATATATATGTTGTATTATTATAGTATTCGTATAAAAAGTGATTTTTCTAACCAAATTAGGTTATTTTAACGATACCTATAAGATATCGTATGTTTGCCTGGGAATTATTTCAAATTAATACGGAATTGGTTGTATAAAAGATGCGAAAATAGCATTCAAATGTTTATTCGAGGTCAAACTCTTGTAATGGAAAGGAATAATAATAATAATAATAATAATAATAATAATAATAATAATAACAACACAACAATAATAATAAATTAATTGCAAACATTCAAGTATGTCTGTTAGATTGCGCACATTTGGGAAGTGTGTAAATTTGCTACATGGAAAACGTAAAAATTTAGTCCAAACAAATTCGTATTTTAATGAGCTCTACAGTTTTTCTAAAGTAACTTTTTGGCTGTCTCTTATAGTTTCCTAATTATACAAAAGTATTCAAAATTCACCCAAATAAAGGGGGTTTGACATAAAATTCCACAGAATTCAAGATATATATATATATATTTATTTATTTATTATCATTCATGTCGATACACCAAACATATGCCATTTTAATAAAAATCGTTACGTGAGGGGAAAAAATGAACAATTTTATAGGGGTAGTTTTTGGTGGTATTTTATTGGAAGACTACGACCTTAAATACCAAGTTAGATATTCATCCGAAATTTTATTTTTAAGAATGCTGTTCTATTTCTCTCTCGATTCAAGGACTTCAAAAGGTGTATTTTCGTGAACCTCCATATGTAATTTTTGGGTGGGCTACAATACTTCCGCCTACTGTAGGTAAGTGTAGAGAAAATAAAAATATTTCTTTGGGTTCGTGTACCTTAAAACACGTATTTCCGGTGGAATACCGAATTTTCGGGCGCAATGCAAGACTTTCTCTGAGGACAGATAAATTAAAAATCTGATGTGTTACACTCACATGACTTTCTCTACTCTTGTACAAACTATTTTTACAAAAGCTCATTCTCCATATGCTTCATGTTAATCGAGATATCCAGATGTTAATCTAATTTTCTTTAGGTGCAAAGGGTATATGGTAGGTTTTAAGCGATAGTCAAATGTTTTAAGATCTGGTTGCTATTTGGAACATTCCATTCTCTTTGTATGTACAGGACATAAAAAATGAATAACGAATTCCCATTTGAGAAAAAGTAAAAATATTGGAAAATTTAACGGAATAACAAGCAATATCTCGAAGATGGTTCACTCAAAAAAAAAAATGTATGTGACATAAATTGTGTATTTTAACGCGATCTACATTTGTTGTGCAGTAAAATGTTGTCTACCTCTTATGGTTTACCAGTTATGCAAAAGTCGTTCACAATGAAGAATACTTTTGGAAACATTCCCAGAAAATTCGAGAGATACATTTCATTTGTCATGAAAGTATCTTAAACATATGATATTTTAATCAAAGTCGTTAGAGCCGTTTTTGAGAAAATTAAAATTTTCGAAAAATGTTCCATGTAAAGGCTAATTTGGGGTGGGGGATTTTCTTGAAAACCTTCGTGTCGCATCTCTGGAAGATACTGAACCTAAATACCAAGTTTGGTGTTTATCCGACTGTTCGTTTCTGAGTTATGCTGTTCACAGACACACAGACACACTAACGGAAATGTTTCCAAAAATACTTTTTTTGGATTCAGGGGGCCTCAGGACATATATTTCCGGTGAAATCCCGGTATCGGAGAGCCTCAGCCTGAAAGCGGTTTTCGATTCTCCTTCCTTCGCTGATGCAGCTGATTTCCGAGTGACGCAAACACAGGTGGCTTTCAGAAACATGAAGAATTGCCTGACGAAATTTAAGACATGCAAGCGTTAAAAAACCGCGGTTACTAATCCATAACCTCAAGATTCCCACTACACAGCTACAACATGATTCATGAAATTGCAATACACATCTGCTGCCTAGGAATGTAAGGAATCAAAGCGTTTCAGTCAGAAATATGATTTACTTCGTGACTCCGCTATTCCCATCACCCAAGTGATTGATTACTCTTTTAATTCATGGGGACAAGGTATTCGACTTGTTTCGTGAACAACCGAGTACACGGAAACGTGCCAATCCTATTCACTTCCTATAGCATTCTTTATTTAATGTTGGTGGAATCTCCTTATCATATGTGTTCTACACCAGCCCTGAGTAAGGCAAACCTCTTGTTGGCTTGACTACCAGTACGACAAACACGATTAGTTTACGATAAAAGGCCAGGGCTAAGTGAGCAGCAAAAGGGGAGAAGTAAGGAAAGATTTCACCTGAGTGGCTGGAAGGCATGCTTAGCAACAACGATCCACCCAGGCCCTGGACGAGTCCCTCTTATATTTGTTTAATGTTCTAAAGTCTGTCACTCAAACATTAACCTATGAAAACAGATCGGTTGCACGTTCAGGACGGAAGGAAAAGGGAGAAGCAAGAGAGACAATAAGTAGAGTGTTAGAACCAGGTAAGGAGTAGGGGTTGGCGTTGCGGGGACTGTTTCCATTTCCTTACCAACATAAACCACGGCACGATTCCATGCTCTTGAATGTACAGCTCGATATTTGATTCATTTAAAATGTGGTACAAAGATAAACCTTGTTTGCATAATTTGCTATATATTAAGAAATCTACTTCTCCAAAATGCTATTTTTGCGAAATGTGTCATGCAAAAATTGTTTTAGTTTTATGTTTCACTAAGGATCTATTGTTTGATACTGGTTGTCCAAACTTCACCAAATTAATTTAGCTAGTAACGATGAATTAATGCATTTTTTTTCATTCCTCTGGCACCTAACTACATTAGGTACGGAAAGCATTGTAATCCATCTAAAATTCTATATCCAGATTTTACCGAAAATACACTTTTTAAGATGCACTGAAACCCCCCACATAAGAAAATACTTTTTTTAGAAAAGACACCTAACAGAAAAACGAAAAGTTGGAGGAATTACAAATTTCATACTTAAGTCAGACATTGATGAAGCATTCCAGGAGAAGATTTTCAAGAGTAACTTCTCCTTCCCAAATTACGCTACACGAAAAAAGAAAAGAGATATTTTTCATTTTCTCGAAAATGGCTTAAACAATTTTATTTAGTTTATATGTTTAAAATTCCGGTATGACGAATTCAATATGTGCTAAATTTTAATTTTCTGTAAATACCCTGTAAATACTCTCTATACTTATTGAATTATATAAAATTTTGTATAATCGGGAAATCATAAGAGATAGATAAGAACTTACCAGAGTAGATACTAGAGCTCATTCCTTGTCTGACTGATATACTTGAAAGTTTGCGGTTCTTCTTTCTTCTTTCTATCGCAAGAACTCATTACTTCAGCCCAACACTAATGGATGGTGTTTCTACATTTTATTGTAACCGAAATTACTCCTAGACAAACGTGTATAGTGAATAACGTAACACAGAACCATCACTTTTTGTACGAATACTATAATACATAACGGGCACAAGTGAATTTGTGTAGAGAAAGTCGTGCGAGTGTACATATCAATTTTTACGTACTTTCTACGTATAGTAAGTAGGGGAACTGTTGTATTCCACCTAAAAATTCTATGTCGAAATTTCATCGGAAATATATGTTTTGAGGTCCCTGAACCCAAAAAAGGCATTTTTAGAAAATGATCCGTGTGTGTGTGTGTTTGTGAACAGCATAGGTAACTAAAAAACTAAAAGTCTCATATACACCTAACTTGGTATTTAGGTTTAGTATGTTCCAAAGATGCGACACACAGATTTTCAAGAAAATCTCCCATTCCAAACTACCCTTTACATGGAACATTTTTTGAAATTTTTTATTTTCTAAAAAATGGCTCTAACGATTTTGATTAAAACACCAAACGTTAAAGACATTTACTTGACAAATAAAACGTATACCTTAAATTTTCTGGGAATAGTTAAAATTGCTCTTCATTCGGAAGAAATTTTGTGCTGTCTTATATAACTGATAAACGTTAAGCAATAATCGAAAACGTACAACACAAAAAATGTAGATCTCTTTAAATACACAATTTATTTCAAATGCCTTTTTTTGCGACACAAGCCCTTTCTCAGATATCCGTTATTAATGGTTCGAATTGTTCAATGCTTAGCCATCATTTTAAAGTCCTGTCGATTTTCAGCTGTTCCTCGCGATTGCATAGAAGCGGTGTGGAATCTTAAAGTCAGCATATAGCGTACAGTTGACTGTCGGTATTTCCTTTGTATCTATAACGAAATGTGTAATATAATTATTTCTACAAACGTTTATCTCGATTAAAATAAACTAGATAGAAAAATAACCTTTCGTTAGAATAGTTTGTATACCCACTAACAAACGATAGAGGGTAGAGAAAGCCATTTAAATGGATTATATAAGATTTTTTGTTTTTGTAACAGGTTATTCACACTTTTTTATTCAAGGAGCTTTAAAATTATGTTATTTCCGGTGAAATATAACATTTTTGTATCGATTGTTCTACTTACGTTAGGTAAGCGATCTACAAAGCAAAAATAAGGTTTGTATCTGCTTTTACTTTCTCTACCACCTACGTATTAGTTAGAGAAACATTATAACATTACACCCAAAAATTCGATATCCAGATCCTTATAAATGCATCTTTTGAGGCCCCTGAGTGAAAATTTTTTTTTTTAGAAAAACAAACATCTGTGAGTGTGTGTGTGTGTGTGTGTGTGTGTGTGTGTGTGTGTGAATGTGAACAGCATAACCCAAAAACGAAATGTGCAGTAATACCAAATTTGGTATTTAGGTTCAGCGTTTCCAAGATTTTCAAGAAAATTTCCCCACTCCAAACTACCCTTTAATGGAAGATTTTTCGAAATTATACATTTTCTCAAAAATGACTAACGATTTTGATTAAAATACTTCATGTAGTAGCTGTCTATATGAAAAATAAAATTTATATCTTGAATTTTCTGGGAATAACCTCTGAATTATATACTATCTATATACTATTTCTAGGTATAGCGACTAGTTTTTAAACATCTGACTGTCGATTCGGTTTCCTCCTTTCCGCTTTTATCTTCAACGAAATGAGTAATGAAACTATTTCTGCAAATGTTTATCTCAAAAAACATGAAGTAAATAGAAAAATGAGCCTTCGAAAGAATAGTTTGTGGAAGCTATAAAAAATAAACGATAATAGTGAAAAATATATGTATGTAACACATCAGATTTTTAAAATAGTAAAGCAGGTTTGACAATTTACTGCTTCTATTAGTGCCGATGCCTTTGAAGTAACGAAGTAATGAACAACTGCTATTCCTGGGAAAAGTCTGAACTTATAACAGATCTTTGCCGGAAAATGAACTCGGGTCCACGCCGTGAGAACCTCATCACGAACATGCTGATTACGGCGATGAAATTAAAATACAACACAGAACCATAAATGTCTGCACGTACTTGCATAACAATTAATACATCACGTACAGATGTACGTTGTACTGCGGCAGAGAGTGTAGAACCAGATGGAAGGCACGTTCTGAAAAACATTCCTCCTTGGCAACAAGAGGCAATCAGAGAGCATAGCATTCCTGCGGTTGTGTTCTTCGCCCGCTTACTATAAAATTATTTGGTTCCGCGAAGAAAGGAAAAACAAATTGCTATTATAGTTGGGACTTTAGTGAAACGCTGGGAACTGCTTGCTCTGTGATTAGGTGTCACTTAACAAATTGGAAACGGCACCGCCTACCTTTGTTTTTGTATAAACCGGATGGTTTTCCTTTGTGGGTTTTTCAGCGAATGATTAATAGTACTGTTCTAGAAATTTTCAGTGTGACTAAAAGGAATAAAGTAGAAGTTGTTGTTAAGATTTTAGATGAATAATATAGTTGAAACTTATAACTAGTACTATTAGAAATCTTTCGGGACTTCGTCTATCTTATTTTCATTCTTGTTACAGGAGATTTTGAGTAGATGGAACGGCTTTCGTAAGATTCATTGCTCCCAGTTCAGTGTATGTAGTTAAATACATGTTTCTGAAGGTCAAATGACGAAAACCTTAGGCTAAAAATTGAATATTCTTATCTAAGCAAATTCTTTCCGAAAAAATAATTCAGCCTTCTCTATTCTTTTTCAATTCATTGGACAGGGCATAATAAATATTAGGAATAAAGAATGCAGTATAATGAACATTAGTACAAAAGAAAATACTGAAAATAATACACTGTGTGTTAGTAACAATAATGGATATAAAACAAATATGATAGAAGCAAGCATTATAAAAATAAAAATAAGAAACACAGAAGGGAATCGTATTGAAGTGGTATACAACTGATGCTTTAAAATTGATAATGATCCTTTGATGGCTGTTAGGCAATCCTTGATTGCATGGTAGTATAGACCGAACTTTTTACATAAGTTTACGGAGAAGGTGGGAATTGCGCTCTTGCTCCACATATTAGTAATAATAGTTAGTAATTAGAGAAATTACATGGCACTAACAAATATTCCTGAGGATATATGCGGTTAATCTTGCATGACAGCCATTTATACAATTGACTTGAATAAAATAGCATTTTACTGCTAGCAGTTTTATCAAATGAAAACAATTGCCTTTATTTAACCACCTGTATTAATTGCTTTTTAGCCACATTTATGTGATCATAATTTGCTTAAACGTTTTCCCAACTCTACAAGTGGTAAGTGAACATTGAGAATATCTTACAATTTCTTAAGTAAATGAAAATGGAATGTTTATACCACTGATAAGTACAGAAAAGTACCTAATTTTATACTATATCACTTAAAGCCGCATATTATCGAACAATTTTTTCTCTTTTTGTTTCTAACCACTTGCATAGTAATATTCTTTATAGAATAAATAGAAAGTGTGTATAGCACTAATAGTGTTTAAAATGTGTATTTTTCCATGGTTTCTAGGTTACCAAAAACGGAGAGAAATGTCACATTTTCTCATAATGTAATGCTTCTCTCCCTAAAGATAAGAAATATTACGAACTTTACTTCTACATATTTTACAACGATCTAACCTTAATTAATAATATACCAATTACCTTAATCAACCAATATACTCTGAGAATATTGTGCCCGTATCGAAGAAGACTTGTCTCTCTTTCCCATTCCGTGAAATAAATCAACACAAGGCATTTTATGAATAAAGTTGTATATTATCCAGTAAACACAATTTTTTAAAACGAGTGTACGCTCCTTCGTATAATCTTCTGGATGTTTTCGGTAACAAACGACTATCTCACTAGCAGCACACATTACATCTTTTGGTTCTTCAAAATTTTGCACTTAAATTCACAGTCTAAACAATGCAATCGATATAAACAACAATGTTGCTGCGCA
This sequence comes from Deroplatys truncata, assembly GCA_030765065.1. Classification (NCBI taxonomy): domain Eukaryota; kingdom Metazoa; phylum Arthropoda; class Insecta; order Mantodea; family Mantidae; genus Deroplatys; species Deroplatys truncata. Next base: position 207,789,353 of record CM060978.1, on the reverse strand, counting down.
TATCCTTACAATCATTCCAAAGCCCCTTATCCCTTGTCAATAATTCCTAAGCACCTGAATTAGTCTAAATGAAATTCAATAACATTAACTAAAATGCTACAATTTAGCTCCGGTCGTGGAACAAATTTTATTCACACCATAGGATCGAAACAGATTTTTCCCTCAGTACATTTACACATTATTTAGTATAGGTATATAATATATTTATGTTAGAATTTACATGTTTTAAATACTGAAAGTTTTGATAAGTTATTGCAGCAAAATATTCCTTTATTAATTGGGAATTTTGTATTTACATAGGCTGGTTTCCACTTTTTACGAGACATATAATTTCAAAATTAAGGGTTGAGCTTCCCCGAGGGATGAGAGATTTCTAGGGGACGATGGAAAGAAATTATTTGATAAATAGAGAGAAAAAACTTAAACCAATTGAATTGGTTCTTTTAAAAATCTGATTTGATACATTCACATGCCTTTCTCTACCCTCTATAGAGTATTAGTGGGTACACAAATTATTCTTACTAAAGCTTATTTTTCTGTCTGCTACAGTTTAATCTAAATAAACCTTTGCAGAAATAGCTACATTACACATTTCATTATAGATACAAACGGTACAACGATAGTCAGAGGTTCTAGAACTGGGCGCTGTATGTTGCCTTAAAACTCCATAACCTTTCCATGACATTGCGAGAAAGAACTGAATGTTGACAGGACTTCAAGACAATAACCAAATATTGAACAATTCGAACCATTAATAACGAATATCTCAGAAATGGTAGTTTGAAATAAGCTTGTGTTTTAAAGAGATCTACGTTTTTTGTGTAGTACGTTTTTACTTTCTCTACTACGTATAGTAAGTAGGGGAAGTATTGTATTCCACCCAAAAATTCGATACCGAGATTTCACCAGAAATATATGTTTTGAGACCCACTGAATCCAAAAAAAGCATTTTTGGAAACATGTCCGTGTGTGTGTGTGTGTGTGTGTGTGTGTCTGTGTGTCTGTGTGTGTGTGTGTCTGTGAACAGCATAACTCAAAAACGAACAGTCGGATAAACACCAAACTTGGTATTTAGCTTCAGTATCTTCCAGAGATGCGACACGAAGGTTTTCAAGAAAATCCCCCCACCCCAGACTACCCTTTACATGGGACATTTTTCGAAAATTTTAATTTTCTCAAAAATGGCTCTAACGATTTTGATGAAAATATCATATGTATAAGATAATGTCATGAGAAATGAAATGTATATCTCGAATTTTCTGGGAATGTCTCCAAAAGTATTCTTCATTGTGAACGACTTTTGCATAACTGGTAAACCGTAAGAGATAGACAGAATTTTACTACACAAAAAATGTAGATCGCGTTAAAATACACAACTTATGTCATATACATTTCTTTTGTTGAGTGAACCGTTTTCGAGATATTGCTTGTTATTTCCTTAAATATTTCAATACTTATACTTTTTCTCAAATTCGTTATTCATTTTTTTTATGTCCTGGACATGCAAAGAGAATGAAATGCGCCACATAGCAACCAGCGTTAAAATATTTGACTATCGCTTATAACCTACCATATTCTCCTTGCATCTACAAGAAAATTACCAATAAGATTGACATCTCGATATCTCGATTAACATGAAGCATATGGAGAATAGGCGTTTGTAAAAATAGATTGTACAAGAGTAGAGAAAGTCATGTGAGTGTAACACATCAGATTTTTTTCTATCGTTTAACGTTATAAAATATGATACAAAATTCCTTCCAATGACTTCACTGGCTATTCCTAGAAAATTCAAGATATACATTTTATTTGTCATGTAAATGTCTTTAATATATGGTACTCGTGTTTTAATCAGAAATTTTAGAGCCATTTTTAGAATATCAAATATTTCGAAAAACGTTCCATGTAAAGGGTAGTTTGGAGTAGGGAGACTTTCTTGAAAATCTTCGTGTCGTATTTTCGGAAGGTGCTGAACCTAAATACCAAGTTTTGTATTTACCCGACTTTTCGTTTTTGAGTTATGCTGTTCACACACACATACACGGACCTTGTTTGGATTCAGGGGACCTCAAATCATGAATTTCCAGTGAAATTTCGGTATCGAATTTTTGGGATGCAATACCTTCTCTACCTACTAATATGGTAGAAAATGTAGAAAATTCAACCTTCCTGCTTAGTACCTACATGCGGCTAGTGTAAAGGTGCCATATTATTAGAAGAGACAAAATGTAATCTTCGTCGTCTTCATCTTATAAACAAAGTTTCTCATATTTTTAATTTAGAAATCACTTAATACTACTTCAGAAATGCATATTAATTACAATTGGTATAAGGACATCCGCAGAATTCCTCAGCATATATTTCTTTAATGCTCACTAAAAATGTTTCCATGTTTAGCTTTTTTATATGTTGGCCATTTATTGAACAACTAGTTATGCCCCAATAATTCCATATTATTGCTTTATAATTAAAGCTTTCAGTAGAAAGTTGAGCTTACTCCTGTTGGTATTAACAAGAGTTGCAGAATTATATTTTCTTGTGTTATTGTTTTAGGATAAGAAACTAATAGATAAATAAAAAGAGTAGAAGTGATGCAGGTTTTATCGTTACTTAAAAATAGCATTGGAATGGTTGCAAAGTATTTAATAGAGATTTGGTTTTATAAACGAGCTCTATAACTGCTGTAAACTTTCTGAAGTTGCAAAAAGTCCATCCAAAGCGCAGGTTTTTTGTAGTTAACTTTATCGCGAAAGCTGAAAGAACTATGCTTATATTGTGATTTCAAAATAATTGATGCAAGTATATTTAAGACAAATTAAAGGTTTAAGATGAATGTCTAGCATATAACCTTCCTTATTTGTAATTTTTAAAGAGAGGCGTTATCAGAAAAACGAAAAGTTTTAATGCTTCATCGATAAGATCAATTCCTCTTAACTTCGATATTACGCGGAAGATGCTTTAATTCAAGAAAATCAACTCCGATTGCAGTATTCTTTACATTAAAAAATAGATACCTATGCGCAGAATTTGTTTTCATAGTTTCGCAAGAAAGTTTAAAGTAATGGTTTTGTCGAAATCAGTAAGAAAGATCGAAGACGATAATTGATGAGAAAATTTATACCAAGTGTCGAGCATCAGTTTAGTGGCCAATTTAAAAACGCAAAGCATGATGAATATGAAGCTGCTTATATTTCAAATGGTATGCGGAATGATAAAAGTAAAATAAGTTATATTGCAAATACTCTTAACTCTGTGACTCTACTACTACTCGAAATACAAAGAAAACAGCGATAATAAGATGTTTAAGAACTGAACGGTATTACGCTGGCCTTAAAATTTGATGCCGTTTGCATGCAATCGCGAGAAACAGCTGAAAATCAATGGGACTTTAAAGGAATGAACAAGTATTGGACAATTCGTAGCTTTAATGACGGATACCTCATAAAAAGCTTATTTTAAGTAAACCGTGTATTTTAAAGAGACCTACATTTTTTGTGAGGTATGTTTTCGTCTATCGCTTAACGTTTACAAGTTATAGAAGTTGTTCAAAATTCCTTCCCAGTGAAGAGCACTTCCTAGGCTATTCCCATAAAATTAAAGATATACATTTTATTTGTCATGTAAATATCTTTCATATGGAACTACTTGATCAAAATCGTTATAGACATATTTTGCAGAATCAAAAAATGTATAGGGTAGTTATGGGTTGGGGGATTTTCTTGAAAACCTTTGTGTGGCATATAAACTCAAATACCAAGTTTGGTATTTTTCTGACTTTTCGTTTTTGAGTAATGCTGTTCACAGACAGACACACACCCGGACATGTTTCACAAAATGCTTTATTTGGATTCAGGGCACTTCAAAACATGTATTTTCGGTGAAATCTCAGCATAGAATGTTTGAGTGGAACGCAATAGCTCCCCTACTTACTATACGTAGTAGAAAAAGTGAAAATAAGTAATACACATATAAGAAAATAATTATTAAAGATTTCAACTAGTAATGAATATCAACGTTTAAAATGATTAAATATTTTTTAAAAGTATAAGTACAACAGCAATTACATTAAAGGTTCTTTTTTCTGTTACAGTCAGTATTGAAAAAAACACGTTCAAGTGACAATGACAAACACCTATGTATTATTATTTATTTATTTACTTATGAAAATTAAACTTCACTTCCTTTAACTCTTGTTTTGTTCTAAGGTACTTCAGTGTTATAACTGTATTATAGTTTTGAATTACATTTTCAACACACTAGCTAGATATTAACAGCTTATGTTATTTATAAAAAGAATTACATTTATAATACTAATTTAATGTGAGGCAGTATTTTTAACACTTAAATGATTTCAATCAAATTATATAATATAAAATAAAATAACAGCCCGCCTTAAAGCAATATGTGTATGTAACAATCAATAAAAAGTGTATAATACAGTCACTGTATATGTTTATATTATTGTATACATGTAATAATGTTATGTGAATGTATTACGTAATTTAATAATGTAGGAGCTGTGAGAATAATAGGTTAAAAGTTGCTAACAATGAGGTAACCTTGAGGCAATAATGAGTAAGAATGTTTAATAATACTACTAGTGATTATTGGAGCAACAATAATGTAAATTTTGAGACAGTTTATAAATAGCCATCAACAACCAGAAAAAGCTTTAGTTACATGAAGGTATTCTATTGGAGTAGGATTAGCCAATCAAAAATTGAAATACAGAAATTTACAAATTTAGGCGGTAGAAATCAAGTCAGTTGCTTTTAGACAGTGTTCCTAACCGGACGCGAGATGCGTCCTCGAGAAATTTAATACGTATTCGTGTGAGACGAAAATAGTTTACGTGTTAAAAAGTGCAAGTAATTAATAAATAATCTCACAGATTTCTATATCAGTGAAGTGTTATTTAAATCGTGTCAAGAATTAATAAAAAGGAGTGAATTAAAATTTATAATCTGTGTAAGCCTACATTCTTCAGCCGCATCACGCCTTGTAAAGAAATCCATTTCTCTAACAATAATACTGACGCAGCCGAGGCAAACATAAATATATAATATTTAAAGAAACAGTCGAAATATAATACATCTATAGCAGCAACATAACTACTTCAAGTTGGCTCCCAAAGCGTGGGGAAAATAACAATACAGCAATGAAATTTCTTCAAATGTCTGAATTAATTTCACAAAATATAGTCTTAAGCAAATAAATTACATACAATATATAATTTCTAAAAATTCATAATTCTAATGTCCTAAAACCTACGGTGAAATGTCTAATATGCAGGTATAGTTAAATCTGAAAGAGGTTGCCAATACTTCCATAAGTTAAGTCTAACTTATTAAACACACAACAAACGGCATTTTAAAACTGGTTGTAGCTACGCGCTGTACAATTTTTTTTAAATAATTGCACCTATAAAAAATCCAAATGTCCAGCCAAGAGCCGTCTTACCGAGCGGGATGGCTCAGGCGGTAAAGTCTGTGGCCCGCATTCGAGAGGTCCCGGGTTCAAATCCCGTGGGCCGATCAATCTGTCTGAGGTTTTTACGTGGTTTTCCTCAGTCACCAAGATAAATACCGGATTGGATATTTAATACCACGACCCAAATTTCCACCTTAAGTCTAAAACAATAGTAAAATGAAAAATAAGTGGTAATAGAGAATGCTATGCCATCTATCTACAGACAATATAAGCGGTTAGACTGGACGGCACCCTAACGCCATCTGCACGGCACGAAACCGAAGATCCGGCTACCATGGGCTGAGGGTCTCTGTGGGCACGTGATGAAGCAAGATGGCATTTCCAGGGATGAGACCTAGAAGGCTAACTGTCCCCTTTCTGTGTGGGGGCGCGGTTGGACTGCACGGCATGAAGCAGAAGTTTCGGTAGCTATTGGCTAGGGTCTCTGTGACACGTGACGGAGCGGTTGGTTACAGGGATGAGACCTAGAAGGCTAACTGTCCATCACATATCGTTCTAAGAGTTATCAAGTAACAGATCCGTCGCGATATGACCAGGGAGTTAAAGCGAGGTAAAATAAAAAGAGAGAGAGAGAGAGAGCCATCTTCTTTTATGAATAGGACAGCGAGATAAAGGATCTTTTATTTTTGGCAACTGCATAAATTGTCATTATTATTATGTAATTTAAATATTTCAAAATAGGATTTTATGAGACCAGTAGTTACGAAATTGGTTGCGAATGTGCGACCTGTTCGAAGCAACGTTGACCGCATGAGAGAAGATTTTTCTAATTTTGTCTCTTAAGTGCTCTTCACCTACTTAGCTTAATATGTTTTACGAGTTTAATGATTGTCCTTACATCTTGTATGAACCTCCACCACGCTTTTATCTTGGCTGTTGAAATCTTATAATTATACGACTCCATCAGGTTATTGACACTTCCCTATAATCCGTCTTCCGTTACTTCGAAAATAACCTGATCGTTAGGGAATGGAATTGCTTTCAGCATGCATGTATTTATTAGAACACCTTTTACACAATTTTAGTGTTTCTTGTAAAGGCTATCCCTGTTTGACACCTTGGTTTAGAATTTTCCTTTTTAGACAAAGCAATGAAAACTTAAATGAAAAAACCTACGAAAATAAAAATAGTTGGTACCACCGTGTATTAAGGATGAAAGAAGAACGAATACGAGCAATTTTATTTAATTATGTACCTAGAGGACGCCAACAAATAATAAAATAATTAATTTTATACCTTTCCTATGTTAAGATTAGTTTTAGGCGGAAGGGTTTGCTTGAAAATCTTCGTATCGCATCTCTGGAAGATGCTGAACCTAAATGCCAAGTTTGATGTTTATTCCACTGTTCGTTTTTGAGTTATGCTGTTCACAAACACAGACAGATAGACACACAGACAGATACAGACAAACAGACACACCACGGGCATGTTTCCAAAAATGCTTATTTTGGATTCAGGAGGCCTCAAAAGATATATTTTCGGTGAAATCTCGGTATCGAATTTTTGGGTGGAATACAATACTTCCCCTACCTACTATACGTAGTAGAGAAAGTAAAAATTGACAATCCTGCTACGGAATCAAAATCATACATGTTAATCTACTGGCGTGACTACAAATAAACGTTGGTTGGCAATGAATTTTTGGGTCAACATAGTCGCTCGTAAAGAATTATGGTGATTTCATAATAGATATATTCCAAGGGCGATGCTTTCAAAGAGAAGCATGGTAACTAATAAAATGAAACATTAACTTTCACCAGATGCATGTAGACATCTTTATATCCTTTCTCGCCGCCCTTTTGCGGCTACAGAGTTTCAACTATAGATAGTAACTTGGACAAGAGAACCTTCAGAGAATAGAAACATGTTGTGTTGTACAGAACAGTCTAGGTTAATTAACTACTTTATAACAGTGAACTTCTCGCCGTAAAGCAGGCTACAAAGGAAGTCCTAATAGCCGGGAATTAGTTTGTATTGCAGTGGCCACATTATAGCGCTTTGTTGTCGCCCCCAGACCGACAAATGGCAATTATGACCCCAGGGGATGAGCTTCTGCGTCTGGTAATTTCCTGTTTTACGTACTAATTTGCATTCTTAAGGCAGCTCGTTAACTCTGGATGGTCCTCACTGATTACTCTTCTGATGTCTCTGCCTTCTTCGTCCTACACTTATCCGTCTTTTGTTTGCTCTCGGGAGTGACACCTATCTTTGCTACAGATATGGGAGTCGTTTGGAACGTTTGGTGAAAATACAAGTTGAAGTTTATTTTTCAATAGGTTTGATCTCCATCAAGAATTCCACATTTGGTATAGATAATTTGTACCTTAGTCGTGCATCACGATGCAGTGGGCAGCTCTGCGACTGGGTTCGATCCCACCAGGGATATTAAGTCCCGGGTATAGGACCGGTGTTCACTCAGTATCATGAGGAATTGAGCTGCGATAGACACAAAAGCCAACATTCCGGCTGAGGAATGCGTGATGCCAGCCATATCATCTCTCCGTATCGGTTGGATGATCATCCACTTCTGTCTTGTGTAAGTAGTGCCACGGGATTTTATTATTATTGTTATTAATTTGTTTCCTTATAAAATTCGTCATTGAGAGCGCCAGTACGAGTCGCACAACAAAAATGCTTTCCATGGAACCAAAACTTCAAGTCTGGAAGCAGAAAAGGTTGTTAACGACTAAATTCGCAAGTTAGAACTAATGAGGATTTCACTTGATGCCAAAATTTTGCTATTGTGACTGTCGATGCGCGGGTAGGAGTAGGGGAGCACAAAATAATAGATACGAGAGTGCAGCTAACTTGGATGTGGCGAAAACTCCCGAGTCCCTGAATTAGGCAACCTGCAGTACGTAGAATTGAAATGGAAATGAAAGGAATTGCCATCAGGATGGGAAGCGGCGGAGAAAGTCCAAGGGGAATTACCTTTTCGCTACTCCTGGCTAAGCTTCTTAGGTTGTGCACATGGCTGAATGTGTTCCAGCACGACATGTGTGGCGCTCAAATCCCAATGTCTGAAGTGTTTAATGATTTGCCTCACTAGTTAGGGCTGCAACAGCTGACAAGGGTGCCTAATCTTTACCACTGAAGTAACTGATTAACTCACTTAACATGTTCAGTACTTCAGTACATCTATTTGGACGTTGTTTCTATTTATATTTCTGTTAGTTTTTAAAATTATTTCATCTGCCCAATTTCAATTCTATATAGGGCGCGTTGACTTGGGTTTTTACTCTCTAAACTGTGGGCTTATTTTAACATTTGCTTTTTCATTAACTTTTAAATATTACATTGAACAAACATTCACTGCCACTGGCCCAACTGGAAATCAAACCCGGAAGCTCTGGATTGAGAAGCCTGAAATCTGTCCACTCGACCACAGACAGTCTTTGATATATATTGTTTATATAATACGCATGTATTGATAATTGATAGCAATTATCAAATGGGTGTTGTGCACCTAGAGGAAAATTCATATGTAACATAGAATAAGTAAGTTTATTTCGTATCAAATTACCAGATTCCTTTCTTTTGCTAGTTCCCTTTACGGCCCCTAGTGCACTTTTCAGGAGATCCGTTGGCGCTCCAGTATTGAATTAAAGATTAAGAAATAAAAATTATAACCTGGACTTACAAGTTAAGGTCACCCCGTAGGCCTATAAGTTGGCTCCGCCATAGAAATTTATTCTAAAAGTGACTGCGCGAGTCAAAAAGGCTGGACACCACTGGCCTAGAGACTGTACAGCATAAGCCTGCTTTCTTGACATCCGGACATTAGACATAGCTATAGCAGGGGGAAGTTACCCATGTCCTACCGCTTTTCAGTTTTTATTTTTTAACTTACTCATAGCGTTATTTGTATTATTTTCGTCTATTTTCCGTTAAACTGGAATGTTTTGGAAACAATTATGCATTTTTTGGAACAGTTATGTCAGAAAATCGTCCTCTTTTAGGTCATTTTTCCATTCGCCTGCAAATGGTACTATTTTGACAATTGGTTTCCACAATCGTACCTGGTGGTGCCCTAAATCGTCCCTGTAGTGAAGAATGTTACATTTTATAATATACAATCTTGTAATGATGTGTTTCATGCTATTTAATTATATATTATGTGTATTTAAGATGCTTACATTTTATATCTCTGTTTTTGAGAGAAAAAATTAATGTCAGCTTACTGCTAAGAAACGAAAAGAAATCTTACTGCTGAATGTCACATAGTAGGCTAGATAACGAATTAACACACTTAAAAGAAGCTGATATCTTTGATAAGCATAGGAGACAGTTTCATATTTTGATACTATGGTTGGCACATCTCACATACGAAAGGGCGATGTTTCCCTTTTGTTTACTAATATTCACACCTCTTTAGTGTGTCCATTTAGTAGTTATTACACCGAATCGTATCTTTAAAATAAGATTTCTCACATAAGATAAAACACCAATCTTCTTCGTTAGCCTCTATGACTATGTCCTTCGATGTCGATGCTCTCTGTTTTCCTTTCTTCTGCCTTTTGGTTCCCTTGCAAGCTTGTTCAACTTTAGATATTTCCAGATGACGTTTGTATGGGCTGGATGTTAGAACAGCTGCTTCTTGTGCCTTCTTTCAACAGTTGGTTTTGGACTTGGAGTTAGACTAAGCTTTTCCACTGGTACCCGAAAAACCTCTGGAGTTTTCGGTGAGTTGATTATGCTTATCGTGGTTCATCTGATACAGTTACAGCTGCTGAATCTCATGAACTACCTACCATGATTACTCAAATTTACTCTTGTAGCAAAATCTTTTTCTGAAAATACAGACCTGTCAACTGGCAATATGCCAACTTTGCAAGCACAATGGACAGTATTGCTGTTGGCTGCTGCCTTTTCAAATGCTTCAGCAAAAATAGCGGCGTCTTCAAATTGTGTCACAGTTTTTCCTGGATTTGTTCGTAACCATTTTGCCACGCCTTGTTCATAGAATGTTTCTGTAGAGCAGAATACATTGACATCCAAAGACTGAAGTCGATGAGTAGAATGAGCTGTCAACTGAAGAAGAATTACTCCATTATCTCGAGCAAGAACAATTGCTTCCAAAATGTTGGAATGAGTGGTGTGGTCATTCAGTAGAAATAAACTTTTTGACTTGGAGTTAGTTTCACAAAGTTGATAAAATGTTGCAACCACTTTAGAAACAGATCATTATTAATGTAACCCGACTCAGATACTTCTACCAGCAGGTGCCCCAGTGCCTAGGGCAGGATGCATCCTTTGTCTTTCAAAAATTATAATTGGTGGTACATAAATCCCAGAAGCGCTAGTGCAACACGTTGCAGTTGTGTTTTACACCCCTCTCCCACTGGAAATAAATCCAACTTGGTGTTTCCCGCGTTGGGACATAATCTCTGGTGACTTCTTCTGCACAGTACAAAATCAAGATTCATCCACATTGAAAATGCGAAGAGTATCAAAATATTCTTCAACAATACGTTCCAAGAGGTCAAACAATCCATGTTGAATCTCTTAGCATGAGCATTTGAAACAGGCTCAGCTTGCCGTACCTAAGTTTTGGATGCCTTTTCATGAAGGTATAGTACCATTTTTTCCCTGCCATCTCCATATCAAAGGAATTTGGTATGTGCGGATGTGCCTCCAGAATCTGAAATACTACAAGTCGTCTAACGTCTGTAATTGTCAGGCTAAAGAGGAGTTCCTCCAATTGCAGGATGTGAGAAAAATGTTTATCTTCTATTTCATGAGGCAAGGCAGTATATCTTCCAGAAATACTACAGAGTAACCCTCTTAAAAGTGTCCCATTAAATGTCTTTTGAAAGTAGGTTTCGGAATATCATATTTCCTACAACATTCATTAAAACGTATTTTTCCTCCTCTAAACTTTTTAGAGCCTGGCCATGCTTTCTGGATCCCATTTTCCCATTTATACCTGTTTGTCTGTGGCTGTTACCCAGTCTGTAAAAGGAATAAATATTATGCTTTCAGTGAGGTTCTCAAATCGTACCGGTACCATTTTTAGCAACAAGTTAACAGTACATTTAGGCAACAAGACAGCTGTTTAAAATTATCGTTTTTAATCTAACAATACCAAGCTGATCATTTCAGCAATTATTGCAATAAAAACAAAAACAGCTGTAAAAGATTTTAGTAATATAACTTTAAATACTCCGCACTCACCGCTATTAGAAGAATGCAGATTTCTTATTATCACTTTGGTGGATATTTTTCTCACGGCAATTACAACTAACTGTTTCGTGGAAGAAAAGGCGCCAAATGTAGGAAACCTCCTTTCTATTAGTGCTTCAAAACGATGCCACTAGTTTTCATTAGTAGTTAGGTTTTTTTTTTTAAATTAGTGGTGATACGATTTGGGAGCCGGTGCGATTTCGGGTACTTTCCCTTGTATGTCAGAGTATAGAGAAACTGAATCGGTCACCCTGCTAGGCTTTAACAGAGAAGATCTGAGCGGTTTTATAGGGAGTTTCATGGATTGGGCATCGAAGTGAGTCTTTTTTTTTTGGTTCTTTAACCATGGCCATCTATGTTTGAGTTTCTAAGAAAATTGCAATGGTGGGCAATTGCCTTCAATTAATTCAATAAATTAGTTATTTGGAAATTTCTGAAAGCAATGGCCAGCACCGACAAATGAATTTTTCCTTCTTTTTTTCCAGCTTCTTTCGTGGCAATGGCATATTCAGATGATTATCCATCGTCCACTGCATGCACGTCCTCTTAGGGATAATACAAACAATGAATTTATCACGAATTGTCACAGGAATAATGCTTATCAACTATGAGGGCAGCAATTTTATTATATAGGTATGCTATTTTGTCTTGATGCAAGTGCAACTCTCTTATGGTAAATAAGAATCGTATTGGAAATCCAGACGCGAGACATATTTCCGCCCGTATCAACGACGCTACTTCAATCTGAGGAGAAACTATTTTCCTTTAAGTCTTATGCACAATGAAAGAATAAGCTTTTCATTATTAATTCTCTAATTGAGTTTTTGAGCTCATTATTGTTTGAGGTATCTAACATGAATGAAATATTTGGTTCAAATAATAATACACCAAAAAAACTGTAAGGATCGTAAAACTCGTATTTTCCAGTCAGTGATTCCATGGCGTGGCACCTGGCGCATAGTTCTTAATCGCTTATTCACCCACCATTCTTTTGAAGAGATCCAAATACAGCCCATTTAACTATAAAGACAGGATTTCTATAGTATACTTAAGGTGCGCTGAAAATACGCGAAGCATTTCTTTGAATATATTTCTGAGTTGGGACAAGGTAGCCCATAAAGGGACTAGGGATCGCGGTTTATTGACTGTTATTGTTTGTGTAGCTTTGTGGTTTCGTGCACAACCACGTGGAAAATCTCAGTTTTCTGTAACCCAGCGGTAGATGGCTCTGCGGTGGAAACCCTATCATTACTGCAACCAATGAAAGGTTTTGGTTTTTGCTACATTATGACCACGTTAGAAGAAATTATTAAAGAATATACAAAATTTATTCCTGTCAGCTAAATCAGAATTATACCCAACGTTTAGTTCCACGTGATTTTAAAGGAAGAGGAGATTGTTACTCAACAACATGCAAATTCCTGGAGGTAATTCATAGATCACTATAAACAAATTACGATGCTGTTAGTATACAAACATTCATATGCCATAATGCAGTCTAAAATAATACGAACGCACACGGCTTTTACCGCACACGGTAAATTTATATATGTCCATTACATATTAAAACTCATATAAAAGCTCTATATAAAATTGTTTTACCCAGGTATGATTTAAACTATATAGGTAATTTAATGCTTAGTTACCTGCAGCATTCAAATGTTCATTCGGAGTAACGAGCTCTAGCGTCGAAAAGAAAAACGAAGAATTACTAGTTTGAAAGATGTCCGTCGAATGACGCATTTGTACACGCAAGCATACATGAAATATTTCGAAAACAGCTAATGCCACGAAACAAATTCATTTGACACAAATTGTGTACTTTAATTAACTCTACACGTTTCTTGCAGGAAGTTTTGTCTCCCCTCTATTTTTTTCAGGTAGATACAAAGCTGTACAACATTCAATCAATATGAAGAGGACTTCAAAATATGTTCACGATAATCTTTGAACTTGTAACAATACCTTACATACATTTGAATCAGAATTGTTAGTAATTTTTGAGAAAATGAAAAAAAAACTGAAGACTTTTTCATGTTAAGAGTAGTTTGGATCAGACATTTTTTTTTTTAATTTTCGCCGGGTATCCTCAAACAGTGTGGATCATAAGAATATAAATTTTTCATTATATTCGTATGAAAACTTAATAAACCCTAATACTTCAATTATAATTCTAGAAGCTGCTACATTAGATCAAGGACTATAGGTAACCGACCAATACTATTCTCATTTCAAACAAATGGATCTGTTGAATGAACCCATAACTTTCGGCTCAAGTACGAAATTTTATATTTATCTACTTTTCGTTTTTGAACCATCTCGCAGACAGACAGACAGACAGACAGACAGACATACAGACGGATGGACTGACTGACTAACTCGCACACACATTTGTGGACCTTTGTGTAAAACGATTTTTTGTTCAGTGCATCTCAAAACGTGTATTTCCGGTGAAATTTGATAGAATTTTTGTGTTGAATATAGTATTTTCTCTATATACCTACTACACTAGGAAGTTGGCACAGAGTAAAAATATTAACTCCTTAAAAAAAGTGGAGAAAAAGGGCAAAAAGTTGAAATTTTAAGTTTCTTTTTCTTAGAAATGTCTTGAAGGAGATGGCTGAAAATTTTACTGCACATTAATACTGAAGAAGGTTAATTTTAGGAGGAGTTGTATTTTATTTCGACTGTTGGGGAGCCGAACTTGATGAAGTAGTTGCAACCTCACGTATGGTAAAAAGTTTCCGGTAGCCTTCTCCCCAAGTTCAAAAATATTAACTTTGTAATTTGACTGTTTCTTTAACTATTATATATTTATGTTTGCCTCGGCTTCGTCAGTATTAATTTGTAGAGACATGAATTTCTTAACAGGGTGTAGTGCGACTGAAGAATGTAGGCTTACACAGACTATAATTTTTACTTCACTCCTTTTATTAATCCTTGACACGATTTAAATAACATTTCACTGGTATAGAGAGCTGTGAGATTATTTATTAATTACTTGCACTTTTTAACGCGTAAACTATTTTTGTCTCACACTGAATACGTATTAAACTTCTCGAGGACGCGTCTCGCGTCCGGCTAGGAACGCTGTCTGCTAGCACTGACTTCTGAATTTGTACAATTTGCTCTATTTCAGTTTCTGATTGGCTAATCCTACTCCAATAGAATACTTTTATTTAACTTAAGCTTTTTTCTGGTTGTTGATTGGCTATTTATAAACTGTCTCAAAAATTACATTATTGTTGCTACAAGAATTACTAGTAGTATTATTAAACTTTTTAATTCATTATTGCCTCTAGGTTACCGCATTGTTAGCAACTTTTAAACTATTATTCTCACAGCTCCTACATTATTAAATTACGTAATACATTTACATAACATTATTACACATGTATACAATAATATAAACATTAATACAATGACTGTAATATGCACTTTTTATATATTGTTACACATATTGCTTTAAGGCGGGCTGTTGTTATATTTTATATTATATAATTTGACTGAAATCATTTAAGTGTTAAAAATACAGTCTCAAGACTTTTTATTATAGTATCATCTGTATAACTTCTTTGATCATATCGGAGGCTTTGAGTTGAGAAACAACTGTTTGTGTTATTGCTCACTGAACTGTAGGGTTTTTAAAAGCGTTGGTTTTATCAGGTCGGTGTACTGTAGAGCAAACGTTTACAAATCGGCTAGAAAACTGGTGCTTTGAGATGGATTTCAATCCAGACTATCTTTTTCCCCTTAAACCGCTTTTTAAATCACTCGGGATCCTTCGTCTATATAAGTATGGTAATGACCTGTAACTGGGCGACAGACGGATCTAAGGTACATCTGCAGCTTAACAGGTTGCATAAATAAAATTCTGCTGCATTAGATTCTTATTACTTTCTATACTCACCCTTCTGCACATTATTCTTACAAAAACTTATTCTACTGTTAATCGAGATATACTTTCATTACATACACATTTACATATTTCGTTGTGGAGGATTCGGTAGGCTAATGCGATAATCCGATTTTTAAAAGGGGAATCGCTACATGATCTTTACATGACCACGAGAAAAAATGAAATGCGACTTCTCACTTAAAAAGAATATTTTAACATTCAAACCATAAAGAATATATCGGAAATGGTTAATGCTACGAAAAAAATATTTGACATAAATTTTGTATGCAAAAGTCATTTAGAATGAAAGGGACTTTAGAGGTTTTCCCAGAAAATTAAAGATATACATTTTATTTGTAGTAAAATATCTTAAATATGTTGTATTTTAATTAAAATTGTTTGAGTCATTTTTGAAAAATAAAGAATAACTTAATTTTTCCATCTAAAGGGTAGTCTGGGTTAGTCGCATTTTCTTGAAAATCTCCGTGTTGTATCCTTGGAAGATGCTAAACTTGAATACCAAGTTTGGTATTTAAACGACTTTTCGTTTTAGAGTTATGTTGTTCTCAGACACACATATACAAACATATGTGTTTCTAATTTTTTTACTCAAGAGTCTCAAAACGTGATTTCCAGTGAAATCTCGGTATAAAAGTTTTGGGTGGAATACAACACTTGAGAGAATAAGAATAAGAAAACATGTATGTGTATTTTGAATAGGGAATAATCATAGCATTTATTTTCATCGAAAGCAGAAAATGTAAAATTTGGTCACTTTACTCTACTCAGAGATCCTTTTTAGAGGGAGGTAATGAAGGAAAGTACAGACATTTGTGGCTCAATAAGCTGCGGAACCAGAGAATTCAAGTCATGTTGGGAACCGAATCTGTTGGAGAAACAAATACCGTGCTAAGCAGCCATGCGCTGCCTAAGATTTGCTGTTTCTTCCCCATTAATATCTCATCCTAAGGGCTAAGGTGATCAGCAAGATGGATGGCTGATTATGAATAATAAATAGCATATGTGCTATATAGTCACCACTATCACACAGCCTTAACTTGAAGTCACTAAGTTTTGCCAAGACATGGCGTGAGCTTTGGCGGGATTAATGCTGGAGGATGCCAGAGTGGGTGATAAATAAAGTAGATAAGAGTTTCTAATTTATTGTGGCAGTGCTGGCTGCTGGTTTTATACAATTGCGCGGCTAACCGTGCAGCGTATGTTGCCCTCGGGGAAAAACCTTTGATTAAAGCATTACATACAGTGTCTACCAAACGCACAAATATATCCTTGCCAAGAACATATCCTGTTGTATTAATATATTCGTGATTATCTGTTGCATGCCCGTACCCAGAAAAAGTTTCGGGCAGGGTTTTCCGCAAGTAGATCTAAACTTAACAGTACCCCACACAGCTACCATGTACCTACTCCATAGTACAAAGAGAGCCAAAAGACTACGAACCGGCTGCGCGGTGTTTTCCCAGTCCGCGTCCTCGAAGCTCGTTGCCGTCTGCCGCTATCATAGAAAGGCGCGGATGAAACCACTTTTAAAAGGTTTACTTACAAACTTTATTGTTGGTAAGTAGAACAAAATTGGGATTTTTTTTTTCGAGTCGATAGTTGAAGCCCGTGCATACGTCAATACAATTTTGCCCCCTGTTCTTAGAGAATTAACAGACAGAGAGCATGATTTTGCCTTTTTCAACACGACTCTGCAACAGCTCATACGGCCAATATTTCGATGAGAACAATTGAAATTGTGTTTGAGGACAGAATTATTAGTAGAGATTTGTGGTAGTCCCCCGACCTCCCCCTCGGTCCCCCGACCTAACCCCCTGCGATTTCTATCTCTGGGGTAACTTAAAACATAAAGTGTATAAGACAAATCCACACACCCTGGGAGAATTAAAACAAAATATCCTCCAGGAAATTGCCAGCATTTCTCAACGTGAACAACGGCGAGTGATGTAAAGAGGTGCCTAAAATGTATGGATAACGACGGTGGCCAGTTTCAGCATCTCTTTTCATAAAGTTGGTAAGTAAAGCCTTTAAAAGTAGTTTTAAAAATGTTGTATGGTTTCATCCGCGCTTTTCTATGTTAGCGGCAGACGGCAACGAGCGCCGAGGGCGCGGACAGGAAAAACATCGCGCAGCCAGTTCGTAGTTTTTTGGCTCTCCCTGTATATAGACGTTACATGGATAAGAAAATTGCTTGGACACATTATATAGACAAGAAAAACTCACCATAATGAGGATATTCCACCTTACAGCACAAAACATGGAGACTGTTTCGAAAACCGGAATTTATTGTAAGGCGACGTATTAAGTTTCCCTTTTTCTTGTAAATGTGCTACTAGCAATAGACCTACTGTTATCCAACGACCTTTTCTAATATTTGTTTGCTATGAATTTAAATAAAAAAAATTGTCATAAGTTTCGAGCGGGGTTTGAACCCTAAACCCCCTCCCCCTCTAAATACGGCCCTGATCTGTTGTGTTCTTAAAACACAATACAAATCTGTTTTTGGTGGAAAATTATCATCGTGGTTTAAAACACTCATGTTTTAGCACGATATTTTGATACGTACCACCCTATTTTCCCCTAAACGAAACTTTAGTACAGGTATTAAACGTAACAATACATGTTTATGTTAGAAGATTCATTTTTATAACAAAATAGCATTTTTACCTTCTCTGACTCTTAAATACCTAAGTTAGAGGAAGAACTGCACTGATCCAAAGATTCGTTACCAATATTTCACTTCCCCTGAGTTCAAAACATATGTATCAAGTGCATGTCTGTATGTTTTCAGCTAAAAGACAGATAAATCACACAGCTTTACACTTAATCGCCTATCCTCCTCGCATATAGAGCTTACACTCCCCTAGGACTTACAACCGTGCCTAGGAGGAGAGGTCTGTAGGGGAGCAGACAAACATTGAATGAGAGAATGAAGAACAGGGAACGGGGGATCGACCCGTAGCCAGGTATGAGAGGGGAGAAGAAAATACGAAATACGGGCGAAATGCATGAAAGGTAATGATGGAGCAATAGGTGGAATGAACGATGGAGGAAACCAGAAAAGAGTAACGAATTCCCATTTGAGAAAAAGTATAAGTATTGGAAAATTTAAGGGAATAACAAGCAATGTCTCGAAAATGGTTTACTCAACAAAAAAATGTATATGACATACATTGTGTATTGTAACGCGATCTACGTTTTTTGTGTAGTAAAATTTTGCCTATCTCTTATGGTTTACCAGTTATGCAAAAGTCGTTCACAATGAAGAATACTTTTGGAGACATTCGCAGAAAATTCAAGATATACATTTTACTTGTCATGAAAATATCTTAAATATATGATATTTTAATCAAAATCGTTAGAGCCATTTTTGAGAAAATTAAAATTTTCGAAAAATTTTCCATGTAAAGGGTAATCTCGGGATTTTCTTGAAAACCTTCGTGTCGCATTTATGGAAGATACTGAACCTAAATACCAAGTTTGGTGTTTATCCGATTGTTCGTTTCAGAGTTATGCTATTTACAGACAGATACACAAACAGACAGACACACCACGGACATGTTTCCAAAAATGCTTTTTTTTTTGGATTCAGGAGGCCTCAAAACATGTATTTCCGGTGAAATCTCGGTATCGAATTTTTTAATGGAATGCAATACTTCCCCTACTTACTATACGTAGTAGAGAAAGTAAAAAGTGTAACCACACCAAACAACCCTTGATAGGGTAAATTGTTCCGCTTTTTTATTTTATCGTAGATAAATGGTTGTAACGAATTTGATTAAAATGTGGCATGCTTGAGACAATACCCTGATGCATGAAATGTATTTCATGAATTTTTTCTGAAAAGCTTCTTAAGTTCTCGTCATTCATAGCGAAATCTTTTAGTGAGAAGCTATAAGATTTGGAGTAAAACTTAACTACTGAGAAATATAGAAGTCATTAAAACACACAATTGTGTCAAATAAAGCTTATCTTGACTTTCTTGCCTTTTTACTTTCTCTACTACGTACTTGCAGAGAGTAGAAGTGTTGTGTTCCACCCAAAAATTTAATGCCGAGATTTCACCATATATGCATGCTTTGGGACTCCCTAAATCCCAAAAAAGATATTTTTAGAAAAAGGTTCGTGTGCGAGTGAACAACATAGGTAACCCAAAAACGTAAAAGCCCGATAACAACAAAACTTGGTATTTAAGTTTAGCATCTTCCGAAGATGTGACACGAAGATTTTCAAGAAAATTCACCCATCCAAACTACCTTTAGATGGAACATTTTTTGAAATTTCCTTTTTTTAAATTGCTCTTAAGGTTTTTATTATAATACCATATATTTAAGATATTTATTTACATGGCAAATAAAATGTATATCTTAAATTTTCTGGGAGTATTCTGTGAAGTCCATTTCGTTCGGAGGAAGTTTGGTATAATCTTGTATAACTGGTAAACATTAAGAGAGAGACAAAAACCTACCACACAAAAATGTAGATCTCTTTAAGACACAGAATTTATTTCAAATCAGTTTTATGCGGTATAAGCCATTTCAAAGATATCCGTTATTATTGGTTTGAAGTTTTGAATACTTTGTCATTTTAAAAGTGCTGTCATTATTCAGTTGTTTTTCTCGATACATCATGGAAAGAGCATGGGATTTCAGAGTCATTATGTAACCACTCGCTTTTAAATACCTAACTACCGATTCAGTTTCCTCTGTTCCTCTTGTACTTCAAAGAAATGTGTAATAAACTATTTCTGCAAGGGTTTCTTCGAGTAACATGAAGTAAATATAAAAATACACTTTTGTGAGAATAGTTTGTAGAAAAAGATAAACGATAACGAGTAGAGAAAGTGATGGGAATGTAACACATTAGTTTTTTTTAAATACTAACTGTCGTTCATTTGAATTTCCTTAACTTCTAAGCAATACACTTTCAAGTGCCGTTCTCTTGTTTCTCGTTAGGTCATGCAAAGAGAATGTAACATCTGCTTTGAAAATATTTAAATTTTGTCCCCAGTATGCTACTATATATCTGCAACAATTCTGCCAACTTTTATCATGATTAGGAGGTGGTAAGTGGAAGAACAAAAGTTTTTATGAGAGTAATTTGTAGAGTAGTTATAAATTAAATTATGAATACAGAATTATAATCCCTCTACATCGAATTTTCTGTGTGTGCTTTATCACAGGTGTTATTGAGTGCTAGAAAATTACAAATAGGTATATAAAGCAGAGGATATCATAATTTTGGTAGAACTGGTACTGTTGTTTGCGCTATGTTACCACGCAACTCTTCTTAGAGGCATAGTCATCTTCTTCATTATCACAATGAGATCCAGATAACACCTTTCCTGACTCCGAATTATTATGTTGTTTGTTCCATATTCTTACAAGCTATTTCTTCTGTCGACTGCTGATTCTCATACCTCAGACGAAACTTAAAGAGCACGCGATATCTTGATAGGGTGATATCTTCTCATAGATAAAATAGTCGTCCTCCGTGGTGTAGTGGTTACCTCTAGTTCCCGAGGTCGCGGGTTCAAACCCGGCGGAGGACGATGGATTGTTATTGGGCGTAAAAATCCTTAGCATGGCTTCCTTCGGAAGGGAAGTAAAGCCGGTTCTCGTTCCGTAGATTTACGGCGCGTAAAAGAACCTCAAGCCTGGTAAAGAGGCCTCTGAGCAAAATTACCAATCTTTCACGCTCAATATAGAATGGGACGCTAAGGACCACAGCAGTTACAGAGCGTCCATAAATAAAAAAAATCAGTTAGAAAAATTATAACAGTAAAGACATCCATAGCCCATGAGTGTAAGCTATAATTATAAAGCAGTTGATGATGATCCTCGCAAGCGCGTATAAAATGTGCATCTGTGAAGAATATGACGTGACCATGGTGGACGTTGCATCATGTTTCGACTAATTTCTTTCCCAAAACCTGGCCCATTCACTGCACAGAATTTTTATCTTACGTGTTTTATTTTTGCAAGGGAAATTGCAGTCATTTTCGGTTTAATAGCTATATACTTTATTTAACGGCAATTTATAGCAAACCTAATGCATTGAGTGATAATTTAACTTTGAGCCAAAATAACTAAAGAACATACAGAAAACGCTATTTCGTTTAATTTACTTTTAAATGTTCAGTTATAGCAGAGAAAAGTGAAATACTTGTCGATTAAAATATGTGGTTTCATTTCCGTACAGGTTTTGCTTAATATGATATCTACTGTAAGTCTGATATAATAATGCTTTAGTCTTGAGTAAAAATAAGAAAAACATAAACCTTAAAGGTATGCTGCATGTTGACTAAAATTATTTTTGGGGGGCAATGTAAACAGTTTCAGTTGTCAAGATTTCCCATG
Source organism: Deroplatys truncata (assembly GCA_030765065.1). Lineage (NCBI taxonomy): Eukaryota > Metazoa > Arthropoda > Insecta > Mantodea > Mantidae > Deroplatys > Deroplatys truncata. The sequence goes on along the minus strand of CM060978.1, from coordinate 207,767,402 downwards.
TCAATGTGATCTTAGCAAATCTTCCCATAAATTGAATTTTTCCGGGAGTTTAAACTGATTTTTAAATTTCCTTATACATTAACTAGAACTCGTCTTGTTACAAAAGTATTTACCTAACTTTCAAATTCTACTTTGCATCCTTAGTCTACACACGGCCAGTATGAAAGATCAATTATCAGTAATGATGTTGATGATGATTGTTATTATTATTATTATTATAGCTTTTTCCCCCATTGTGCCTTTTGCTCTAAACCTTGTATCAATCACATATTCCTTACGTAAGCGCACTTAGGGCTGAGACCTGTATTATTATGTAGGTATTGTGTTGTCAACTATTTAAGTACCATCTGTCTTCACATAATTTACGTATTACATTTCCTATTTATTTTATGTCTCTTTTATTATTTATTACGGGCAGTCCTAGTAGAACTGTAATTCAGCGGTGTGTAGCTATACAGATGATAATTTCTGAGTATTCATTTGCATAATTAATACAAAAAGAACATGTAGCTGTTGTTCTATGCATTTCTAATTACTAATGCCGTTTTTGTTAATGTTTCGTAATAATGTCAAACACTATGTAATTAGTTTTGCAAATTATTATTATTTTCCGTAGAGCTATGTAGGACGATTAATGAGGTATATTTAATCCTTTATACGGCTTTATCACTCAGTGTAAGTTGACGCATTATTTAGCATATCAATTCTGAAAAATTATAAAGTTTTTTATGTTTCTAATTTATAATTAAGGTTTTAAGTTAATTGTTAAATGAAGGCATGTTTGATTTCAGTGTGTGGATGTTGTTTTAAGCTCATTCTTTATGTTTAGTTGTATTTAATTTAATATAGTTATACTTTTATGTTCGTATATTATATCAGATATCCAATGGTATGAAAATGTTTAAATAACATCGTTTAGAAAGGTGCAATACAACTAAATTTAATGTCAACATTTAGCTTCTGACAATCCGGATAAAAAAGGACGGCTGTGAAAGATACGAGGGGAGAAACCCGAAGGGCGACCGGATGTGAATGACGACGGTCGCAAGCATGGATGGGGCCCCTAACTTTTCCTGATCGAACGCATACGACACCGCCCCTGCCCACCCACAAGCCCCTAACCTCCGGGGTTTCACCGAAGGGGCGCCCTCCCGAGAGCACCCGAGGCGGGTTCTGAGCACTTACGCAAAGATGCCAGGAAAGAAAACTCTACCTAGCACACATTAACCGTCCAGCCGTAACCTGTCGAACACCGTCGCCTGGTCCTACAACCCTGAAACAAATGACATGAAAGATGATGGTACAGGAAATGGGGGCAGGAAAGCCGTGGTAGAAGATGAATCACCCCAGCGTTCCCCTGCCATCCCGGGGAAACCACGAAAAACCCAGAGCGAGTGGTCACCGGGGATCGAACACGGGACCTCCCGAATGCGATTCGCACACGTTACCGTGGCGCCACCTCGCTCGTAAGGACAGCTGTAGTTTCGTGTATGTGTTCGACATAAACTACCGTACACGTCATGAAGCAGGCTTTGAGAAAGTTATTTTATTACGTTGTATATGTTATTTGCCCCACGCTTTGGGAGCCAATTTGAAGTAGGAGTTGTTGCTGCTACGTATGGTAAGCCAGTTTCAAGAAGATGTATTATATTGCGACTGTTCGGGAACCGAACTTGAAGTAGTTGCAACCGCACGTATGGTAAAAAGTTTCCGGTAGCCTTCGCCCCAAATGTTTAAAAAATATTAACTTTGTAATTTGGCTGTTTCTTTAAATATTATATACTTATGTTTGCCTCGGCTGCGTCAGTATTTATTTTTTTTAGAGACATGAATGTCTTAACAAGGCGTGGTACGGCTGAAGAATGTAGGCTTACACAGATTATAATTTGTACTTCACTCCATTTATTAATTCTTTAAAGGATTAAATAACACTTCACTGATATAGAGAGCTGTGAGATTCTTTTATTAATTAGTTGCACTTTTGAACACGTTAACTATTTTTGTCTCACACGAATACGTATTAAATTTCTCGAGGACATGTCTCGCGTCCGGTTAGGAACACTGTCTGCAAGCAACGCGTCCAGTTATGAGCGCTGTCTACAAGCAACTAACTTGAGTTCTACCGCCTAAATTTGTAAATTTCTGTATTTCAAGTCTCTGATTGGCTATTCCTAATCCAATAGAATACTTTTATTTAACTTAAGCTTCTTTTGGTTGTTGATTGGCTATGTTATAAACTGTCTCAAAATTTACATTATTGTTACTCCAATATGGACTAGTAGCATTATTGAACATTCTTACTCATTATTGCCTCAAGGCTACTTCATTTTTACCTCATTGTTAGCAACTTTTAACCTATTACACTCACAGCTGCTACATTATTAAATTACGTAATACATTCACAAAACATTATTACATGTATACAATAATATAAACATATACACTGACTGTAAGATATACTTTTTATATATTGTTACATATACATATTGCTTTAAGGCGGTCTGTTATTGAATTTACATATTATATAATTTGACTAAAATCATTTAAGTGTTAAAAATACTGCCTCACATTTTCTGTAGAACTATCGAGAAAAATGCCAGACTGTTGTGTATAACATACAAGCTAGAAACAAATCTTCCTTGATAACCAACGAGTCCACATAAACAGGTATTATTAAAAAGATTTTAAAATAGTAGATACCTTGTGTGTACTCAGTCCATATAATCAATCACTCATGTGAGCATCATAAGCTGGCAGACGATAGCGTCATTATGAATATTAAATTTATAAACATAAAACAAAAAGTGTTGCGTTAAAGCAAATAGAAGACTACACAGAGATTAGGAACAAATTTACCATAAAAAGGATTTTTTGACTGAATATGATTTTAAACAAAATTTCACAATAACAATAAAATCTGTGTTGTTATTTATCTCAATACATAACTTTCCGATACCACGCCATGCTGAAGAAAAGAAGAAGATACATCCCTACAGGCTAAGAATATTTATCGGATACAATTTCCAACACCTTAATTAATTGTTTTTGTATCGCAATGATCATATTTTTATCGTAAGGTAATTAGATAATATCACCAGATATTTTGAGATTATCGAATAATTTCTCGAGTGCGAAGCACGAGAGAACTTATCTGGTTAAGTATGTGTATGTGTGTGTATTGTCACGCCAGACTCATTATTGCGTCGTTGGGATAATTCTTTCGGTTTTGGGTTTGAAGTTCGTCTGGCGTGGCGACTCGCTACCTAGGCTGGCGATCCTAGCCTGAGGTGGAGAGAGGGGGGGTGAGCGTTACTTCTTTGTGTGTTGTGTGTTGAGTCTGAAAGGTTGTATGTGAAGTTGTGTGAATGTAACCTCATGTGTGTAGCATCTCTCCTCAATTCCTTCCTTTACCTTTTGTGGTGATGTAGGAACACCGTGCTTATACTGAATAAACCACAGGTAATGTGATTATGGTGAAATTCTGTGTATTTTGTTATAACTATCCCACGCATGCTCTGGAATGTTTTGTTTAAGGTCCTGGTCCTCTTGCTGCCTCTGCAGCTATGCCTCCCAATGTGCCACTGTGGTAACTAAAATTTAATATCTAGCTGTAAACCCTTTGGCCTCACCCCAGTATGTAACAATACGACCAGGCATGGGAATTCTTAAGCAGTTGACTTCAGGTTATCATCACTCAAAGCATATTAAAGAATGTAAACAACAACGGCCAAGGATCACTGACGGTATGTAAAGATGGTCTGGTTAGTGCTGTCTGCAAACGCCAACAGACTGTATGAGGGGTGGGGGTGATTTTTTACCTGCGGTGTCCCTGCATAAGACTAACAACAGTTCATCTTTATTTCCCTTCGTCCTGGTTTTAATGCTTGGAAATTTCTATGCCTGATTATGACTATTTAATGAATAAAAACAATGTAAATAGTGCCGTTATGATAATACATACACAATAAAAGCATTTTCTGTTCACGTTCTGTTTAAAGGCTAATCATCGCGTATTGTCACATTGCTACCAGCTGCTGAATTATGAACACAAAACAAAGGTAAAGTGTTACATTAACAAAATAAAGTTGTAAACCCTCTCGAAGAGCAACATTCATTTTTAAATGTATGGCCCTTTGTCAAACTTTAAAACTGACGTTTTGGTTTGAATCTCCTCAATCTGAAGCAAATAACGGTTGAGGTTGACCATTATCGCTTCCTCTGGAATGGTTTTAAACCAAGCTATTTTTAAATATTATTCGTCATATCTACCTACATCGTATGGTTGAAATAGTCACTAATTTTCAGGACGTGTTCAGGTCAACCATCCTCTTGACGAATGCCCGTGTCTGTAGTCCAATAGGCAGGAGGGAACCAGCTTCTGGCTCATGTCGCTATGTTATATATTCGGTATTACAGTCAACTTGTATTATCGGTCCCCAAAATTTCAAGTCTAATCATGAGTATATACAGAATTGATCATTTAAATTGATACTGTACAATATCTCCAAAACTAAGTGTTGTAGAAAGAAATGTCTTTGATAAAAGTTGATGCAGTAATTTGTATCACAAATTATTTAAATGTAAAGAGTGATTATAGTATGAATATGCATTATTATGTGACATTGATTTGAGATGTTTGTTGATTGTAATTATTGTTGGGAAGTAAGTTTATACTGCCTTACTGAAACTGACAATAATAGCGTGCAATAATGCAGCGAGGGGGTGAGCTGTTTATCATTATTGGAAACGAGGAAGTTACGTAATATTGGCGCGTTTTTCTTTTAGAATATTCTGGAAAATTTCCCTAGAGCATATATATTCATAATTTTCATTGGATATAAAAATAGACGCTAATGTTGGCGCGTTTTATTAGCCAATTGCAGTTCAGTTATAATCTTTAGGCATATCTGGGTGAAGGAGTATAAAAAGAGTAGGTTAGAGGTAGACCCCGTCAGTTCATCAAAATTCTTTGTACACTACACGTCGCATTCCCGTCAGTTCATCAAAATTCTTTGTACACTACACGTCGCATTCCCGTCAGTTCGTCGAAAGTATTTGTACGGCACACTTCGGATATCAATTTGCAGGTTACGCGTAACAGAGTTATGAAAAATCTCAAGTGTTATAAAGTTAATTATACAAAAAGTTGAAGTACGCGAATTAAGAATTATCGGTAATGACGTTATAACAGTTTCAGTTTGGCGAGTGTCAAGATCAATGTGTAAATGTGATAGTTAACGTGTTCGACAATAAAAGTGTAAAACAAATTTCTTCATCAGTGTTATCTTTGGATAAAAGATTCCTTTCCGTTTACACAACCTGTATATAGAGAAGTGCTTGACCAAAAGGATAATAGCTAGCCGGAGGACAAAGAACCAAAATTAAATTAAATAACAGTAGCATTTTTTTTAAACAAAAAACTAATACTGCCGCAAATTGCTAACACCAAATGGAGCTACAAACCTAACAAGGAATCACGTCACAAGATGGCTTCAACGCGTGAAGTAAACACAAATACACAAACATTATAAGAAATACACTCGCAAATTGGCGCCCAACGTGGGGCCACAATAATGTTAAATAAATAACATTAAATCACTCGCAAAATTGCTTGATATTGTGGGGGAGGGTAAAAGTCATTAGCCGTGTTTTGTTTGGAGGACGTTATGAATCTCATTTTAGGGGGAATTTAATGTTTTTAAATGGGAACCTAAAATTAGGGTCACGGTCTCAACTTAAAAAGGTTCAATCCTTATTTTGTTTAACTATATGCTTTTAATTATTTTTATGGAATACTTTTACATATCTGAATAGGTTGTCATTCCAATAAAACCCACAAGCTTAATCACAAGAGGAGAAATATTATTTTATTTCAGTAGAGACCACGAGGCCTTTCCTGTAATAATACTAAAAACATAATAACAAAGTTGTAAAATTCAAAAGGGAAAGAAAGTTTTCAGTGCATTTTCAAAGGAAGCAATGTAGCAATATAAGTTAACTGTTGGTTCAAAGTTAGAATAGACCAAAGCAATGAAATGTCAAAGTAAAGAACCTTCTAACCTATATCTCTAATAAATATTTCCTCGAAGAGTTATTAAGTGTTAATTTTTGTTAACGTCGCTTTAGCTTCTTAGACATATTGCAACGGTTACTGTAGTCTCGTTAAATACCTCAGGCAGATAGCCTTAGTTGCATCATCGCCTTCCTGCACCACCTGATTGAGGAAATTGCTGATACATGTCTTAGTTGCGTAATCACTTTCCTATAGCATCCATGTTTTGTTATTGGGTTTTGGCGGAATGTAGACTTTGGGATCGTGGAACTCCTATCTGTTTTTGAGGTAACATGTGGTCATTATGATACTCTTAGTTGCATAGTCGCCTATCTGTGATATATGTTTTTATTTTTGTTGCTCTGTAGGTGGAACTTTGGAACATGGTATTGAATATCCAATACGGTATTTACGGCAACTGAGGGAAACCACGACCCACGGCCCACACAAGAGATTTATCTAAACCTACGACTTCCGAATGCGAGCAAAAGACGCTATCGCCTGAGCCACTTCGCTCGGTTGTTTGTATATGAACAATTTAAAAAACTCTTTAGAGAGGTGATTTAACGCCAAATTATATTTGACATTACTTTGCATTTTGAATCAGCTTTTTTTTGGTGACAACACTTTAATGAATTTGGTGTCAAAGTAGTACAAGGAAAAAATATACAAACAACGAACATCAACATACAATACCTTAGGTATAATCATATGGTTGGCTACAAATACGGTAAATTCTATACACACAATATACTCACTGAACCAAAGTAAACCCGGTAACAATTAATGAGAATGTAAAAATGTTTAAACAGAATAACTGTACTACATAAGTATGTGCATGCAAAGAAACGTATATAATGCTCGATAATCACAGCACCCATTAAAGTTCCAGGCTTAGCTCTGGGCGAAGGGACACAAAAGTTGGCGGCCCTTTATGAGTACAAGTGCCTCCGTAACTAAAACCCATGTAGAGGAATAGATTAACTCAATTAGAATCTAATAACACTAAAATATTTTGAAATTAACTCAAGTGGTACTTCATTAATAAGACACGCACTTAAGATAGATATACCTGCATATGTTTAATGCTTGAGTGCACCGAGCGGAATGGCTCCGCGGTAACGTGAGGCTCGCATTCGGCAAGCCCTGGGTTTTTCGTGGTTTTCTGTGATCGATAGGCGAGTGCTGGGGGATTTCTATTCACAGTAATGACTAGAGTAACTTCTTCAAGGCTTTTAAAGCTGCCACGCCGATCATGTTAAGAGACAAAGAAGAGTGGAATTCGCAATGAAGGACCTGCTTCTGAGCAAGACGCCATAATCAACATACTCCTCAATAATATCTGAATCAATTCATTTAATGTAGACTTACGGTGCATTTGCTTTAAGTTGAAACATGGAAAGTAGGAAGAGATAGCATTATATTCCACACGACAATTGGTGATCCTTATAATTTGGGTTAGGTTGAAACATGAAATTTAGAGAGAAGAGCCAACATCCACTTGTAACGATATGAAAGCCAGCGAAGCAAGGGCGGCCGAAGTTACCAAGTTATTTTCTATATTTCACTGCCAAAAGTGTAACTGGCAAGTACAACTGTACTGAGAAACTAAGCAGTGAAGGGTGACAGGGTTTCTCAGCACTCGGACCGTCATTAGTGCACCCCCTCCTAGACCGGTCGGGTAGCGTCAAAATGGTCACGTTTCAACTTAAACCTTACGTACTGTAGTTTACTTAGATTTCATCTTCTGCAGATATACTGAGTTAAGTTGTAAGGTTTTCATTCCCTAACATTTCTAAAGTTCTCCAGATAAGATTGAAGGACGACCATGTGTGAGATGCCTAGAACGGCACCCAGCAGCCCAAAGTTTCCTAGTTTTTGTGGTGTTCACGCTTCTTTCCAACAAGAATTTACTTTTCCGCCTGGTTTCCTCCGTACGAGCGGACAGGCGAGTCAAATCGGCGCAAGACCGTGCTACGAGCCAGGACCTTACTGTTAATGTGTTCCTGATGAAGAGAGTTCTCCCATCGAATAGGAGTCTCTCACGGGGATTTGTATAGGCGGTCGTGCGCGACAGCTAAACTGCCTGACCGCACTGTTTACAGCGGAATACGTGCTCGGGGTCACTCAGGAATGTCGTGGGATACTCACTTTCGATATCCATCATTCTCTCCAGATACAACAAACTTCAGTGGAAATCTTCGCTCTGGGGGAAACAGTTATTGATGAAATTAATTGCGATATATTACTGTACTTTGAGATATTGTTACTTAATTTGAAATCACTCACATACAAAACGTTATTGTGAATAACATGACATAAATACAAGAGTTGCTTTCTTAAAATGGTACCCATAGGCAGACGATAAACGCGAAACGTAATGGAGAGATGCAGGTAGTATACATGCATGATTTATGACAAATGTGACCGATTTATGGCTATAATTTTGTCGCGAATTTTCGCGAAAATTGATCGTTTCTGCGAAAATCTTTATTTTTACGACAAAAACAAAAAAAAATGTCATTTTTAAAAAATGTATTCGTTTTGAAGACGTTGGCCGTAAAGGAATGAGGATTAATTTGGAAAGGTACATTAACCCAAAAACTTAGACTGTGTTATTATTCTATTTTATGGCATGCACGACCAATCCATGGCAGCTGACAGGGTTTTACTGAGCTTTTGGAACATTCCATTAGAAATACTTTCGTTTAGAAGTTCTTAAAATAATTGCTCCAAGAAGTAATTGCGTTGAAACAACACAAATAAAATGACAGAAATGCAACCATAGGCAATAATGATAACAAGGAGTGAATGCTTGTCTCCAACTGAATTTCAAAATCATCACGTCGCAGCTACTGCAATGAGAGTCATGGCCTATGACATTAAAAATTGCCACGACATTTTCACCAAAATTGTATCATATTTTAAATTATAAATAGGACATGTATATTTTTCACAAAATACTTTAAAAATAAGCACCCAAAATACCTAGCCCTGCCTGCAGTTATACCTTTAAGGCGCATAAGGTATGTGTAACTGGTTGAAAAAGTAATATGACGCTTCCACATTGGGTTTTTTGTATAAGAAAGACGATGGAACCACGAAATCAGTTTCATGCTGAGCTATGCCCCTCAAAATTCTGAAATGTCCCTCACTTTTCCTTACGAAGGTAGTAGTGGGTTTTAGGGCGCACAACTGCTTTGGTCATTGTCGCCCCTACGAAGTTGACCGTCCAATGGGCTGTTAGATCGGTGGTCGGTTTCACCAAATTTCATGATTATCTTAAAGTGTATTCAATGAATTAAAGATTCGTTTGAATCTTTTGAAAACAGAAAAAAGATTTCTGTTGAAACCCTATTGAGCAAACAAAATCTAGGGCGTTATAATCATAGGTTATGGCCGCAATGTTATTTATTTTCTGTTAAAGCAAGGTGATCCGTTTGGAAATATACCTAATAAAATAAAAATTTTGAGAATCGCTTGTATTTATTTTTCTGTAGTTTTTAAATACATTCTAGGGAGGAGGATTTGTTTAGACTAGACTACAATGTGCTCACCATGACATTTACGGCAAAATTAATACCTAAGGCTGATTCCTCCCTTGTGGAACCTGGAATATCAGGTGTAATTTCTCCAAAGGCTTCAAAATATTTTCTCTAATATTATGAATATCCGCGGGTGGCTGTTTAAACAGGGCATTTCTCACTAACGCACCGCCCTCACCAGACAGAGCAAGTATTCGGGTGATGTGAGATATCGAGAATTTGGAGGCCACATGATTGTTAACACATCTGTCATTCAAATAACCACGAGCTTTTTTTTAGCTCAGTGAGATGGTGCATCATTATGTTGAAATAGGATACCCATGTTATCTTCCTGTTGCAGATGTGGTGTCAAAATTTAGCTCATTGTTGAGCTGTAAACGGCATGTTGTTTATTTTCAGTTGTTGCTAAGCAACTTGTTTTGTTTCTAATGGACTATCTATCACTATGCATAAATTTTAATCTTCTAGAATGCTCACACAAGTTACAGAAATATAAAGATCCGCTTCTGTGGTGTGGGCCATCGCGTGCCTACCTCACATTTAAGAAGTTGCGAATACAGATTCTTTGTTAGGGTGAGTTACCAGGATAACGATTTTTCTGGTTTTTTCGTTATCCTGAAAGATGAATGTCGGCTAACTCTAAGCTCCATTGACCCGGACTCATTTAAACATCATTTCACCCATTTTATTCATCGTCCGGTATGACCTACCCGGTTAAAGGAGGTTAAAAAAATAAACACCCTCAGATTTTTCAACTCATCTCTCGGCGTATAACATCACTCTGCCTAATTTGTTCCCTTGCTTCATAGATTCAGATTATGTACCATGGAGATTCACATACCCCTTTATTGACACATCAGTGGCTAGACAAGGAAAATCTTCAACAGATAGTGTTTCTTACAAACGTCTGTTTAACGAATTGTGTACACTGTATTCAACACACACTCATATCTTCACTGATGAATCCAGACTTGATGGTCATAATGGAAATGCAGCGGTATTCCCTGATTACACCATACAATATAGCTTTCCCAACTATATTTCTGTCTATTCTTGTGAATTGTTCGCAATTCAACTCTCATTAGAATACATACTTAAAAAAGGTAACCTACATAATTACATAATATGTTCCGACTCGTGGAATGCTTCAACATCCCTTCAACAAACCTCAACCTCCCAAAATATTGTTAAAGAACTTCAGAAACTGTACAACCAAATACTAATCTCTGGTAAATCAGTATAATTCGCCTGGACTGGGAAATGAATCAGCTGATCAAGCAGCCAAAGAAGCCACCAAACATCCCCCTCAGGACTTGAAGATCCCACACACGGACTTCATCAACTTTATCAAAAAGACTTGCATTAATCGATGGAGACAAGCATGGAAGGCCACGTCTAGAAGTAAGTTACACGATGTCTACGTTTCCGAGTCTTAACTTCAACACAATCATTTCAACCGCAAAGACCAAGTTGTATTAACTAGATTACATATTAGACATAATTCTATAACACACAAACATCTCCTCAACCGTGACCTTCCTCCTATGTGCGACCTCAGCAGATCCAACCTCACAGTTCATCGTCTCGTTACAGCCTGCTGTCGTTATGTACAACACAGAGAAAGATGTGACATCCCCAACAACCTACCAGACGCCCTAAATTTAGCACAGCAAAGAACTTTAAAGTTTATGAAAGCGAAAACATTGTGTAACAATATATAGTACACATATCCAGAGAATTTAATGTTATATGTACCATTACTGTTTAAAACAAATATTGTACTTTGATTGTAAACATGTTCTGGCTTTTAAAGTAGTCGCGATATGACTTTTCGCAATCTACAGCAAGAAACTACAGGATAGCGCAGATAAAAGTGGCCCGTCTCCCGTTTGAATGCAAATGCGATATTTCCATTATGTATTAATATAAATTTCTGTTGAAATTGGTCGTTAAATTTGAATCGAGCTACCTGACAACAATGGGTATTTTGTGCAATATGAGTAATCGATCGTTGGCATTCTGCTGTCTAATCAATAGTTGGCATTCTTCTGTCAGCATTTCGTTTATTTCATCAGTTCATTTGCACGTTGCTAATCGCACTCTGGAAAATTACTTTCTCCATACAAGAAATAATTCAAATTGTGGAAGTATACGTGAAAATAGGATCGATTAACGAACCAGTCCATGATGTCTTCTCTGCGGAAATATTAGCAGAAATTCGTGGCCACCACATTCCCTGGATCTAAGAACCTGTAATGTTTTCCTGTGGGGATATTTGAAGAGCAAGGTCTATGAAACAAATCTACACACAATACAGGAACTGAAAGACAACATCGACAGTGAGTTGCCTCCATCGTCCTCCGTGGACTAGTGGTACCGTGCTAGCCTCTAGTTCCCAAGGTCGCGGGTTCAAACTCGGCGGAGGGCGATGGATTTTTTCGGGCGTAAAAATCGTTAGGAAGGGAAGTAAAGCCGGTGGTCCCGTGTCGTAGATTTACGGCACGTAAAAGAACCTCTGAGCAAAATTACCGGTGTTTCACGCCCAATATAGAATGGGACGCTAACCATAGTAGTTAAAGAGCGTCCATAAATAAAACTCAATTTCAATTTCCATCGATATCGGAACTATGCTATCGGTGTATTGATGCTACAGGGGACGCTTTCAACATCTTCAATAAATGGTGAGTCCATTTCAGCAATTTGTTTGTCTCTATTTACTCTACTTACAGGGGTCACTTTTATCTGCGCCAACTATCGATTGCTCATATTGCATAAAATTGCCCATTGATGTACTGTAACTCTATTCAATTTTAACGACCGGTTTTAACAGAAATTTACATTAATACATAACGGAAATATCGCATTTGCATTCAAAAGGGATAGGGCCACTTTTATCTGCGCCACAATTTGCATGTTCTTCTGTAAGAGACTAATAGATAATTTGGCTCTATTTAAGTGCTTTTAGATGCCAAACGATTAGAAGCAAAATACATGGAGAGTTTTAGTTTAACTTGTTCATTCTAACAGACAGAAGCACTGCTTTCTCCAGGAAGAAGTAATGCTTGTGACGTTTATATGACAGCTAGATTGCCCAGACACTTTAATGGACTTGGCACTTCACGACATTTCTGGTCATGCGTTGAGTGATAATGCATATTTTCACATTCCCTTTTGTATTTGTCTTAATGTTTGCTTTCTCCGTTCCATACTTAGGGCAGAGGAAGCACTTTATTCCACTCAGAAATGCAATGTTGAGATTTCACTTGAAATTCATGAGTTGAGCTCCCCTGAATTCAAAACATTCTTTTTGTTTATTTTTATTTCGAGAAGTTATGTATCTGAACACAGTGGCTAAAGAATAAAATGCAATATAAACAGAAATATAGTATTATAATCGCTAACTTTTCCAAGGGTGCAAGCAAAGTCTGAAGCGTACATTTTAATTTTGTCTAACACTTGGTAACTTCTTATGTCCCGAATCCATCCAACAGTTGTTTTGCCTCCAATGTAATTAGAAGGCTTGTAATCTTCGAGACCGATTTATTGGAATGCAGTGCATTGAAGTTACTACCCCTACTGTATGCCTACAGCCCTGAGGGCAGGGTGAAATCAACTCCTTAGTATTAGTTAGCCGGAAGGCCCTCCAGTAACTGGAACACGCACCGCACGTAGGCCATGATAGGCCCTTTGTGCTTCCAACGTGACACCTGGAAGGAAGAATGGAGGGGAGACCCGAAGGGCCACTCCTCAAATGTCCCGAAACTAATCTAGCTGCTACCAGGAAGAGACCCCAGCTATAAGCCAAGGAGAAATCTTTACACAGTGCACATTCCATCTTCCAGCCGCAACGTACCAATCGCCGTCGCCTGGTCCTACAACTTTGAAATATATGAAGATGAAACAGATGAAAGTAAATGATGGGGCAGGAAATTCTAGATTCAAGGGGAACCACCCTAGTATTCGCTTACCGACCTGGCGAAACCACGAAAAAACCCAAGGTAAGAGTGGACGCCCCGACGCGAATCGAACTCGGGATCTCGCTAATGCATGCCTCAGACGTTACCGTGGAGCCATCTCGCTCGGTATCAACACCATAGACTATCACAGGTTAGTAGTTGATACATCGTACTGCAGTCAACCTGTGATATCGGCCCCCAGGATTACAAATATAGTAATTACAAATGAAATGAGATATAGTTACCTACATCCTATTATAGATGGTGGCTCATAAGTAAAGTCGGTTTTAAGCAAAACTTTATTTAGAAGGTTTTCTGACAAATTAAACTACTCTTCAAATTAGAGACCGTCAGATTTTATGCTGTGGTCTTTAGCCATCTTTCAGCGAGGTTTATTATCCCGCGATGGTACCGTCTCTGGTTTTTAGGTTCGGCTCCCCAAAAGTTTAAATATAATACAAATCCTTCAATACAAACTACTTCAAATTGAGCTTCCGAATGCAAGCTTCACAGCTTACAGCAGAGGTATCTCACTCGGTGTTACTACCAATTTTATAATAGGAATTACTAATCAGTCAGGGAGTCAGAAAATCAAATCTTGTTATGAAACAACACAAGTTGATTAAACCACTTCTCAGCGTCAAATATTACATAGTATTGCATTTCATAGAAAATTAACAATTAAAGAAAATTAAAAACAACAATTAAAAAGTCTGGAGCCTTATGTTAAGTAGTGAAACAATTCAAAACAAACTCATATGTGGAACACCACTGCCGCTACTCAACCAAGCATTACTTGCTTTAAACTCAACTGTAGGCTGTACTGCTAACCTAAAGGGCTGTAATTAACACCAACTATGGCTATTTCTTTAGCATGCTTATACTTTAGGAATGATGTCAACTGAACAAAGAGATTGTCACCAAAAGTAATCGGAGAGCACTATACTGGGGTAAATATGTCACAGTTGGTTTTGGAATTTCAATAGCTTGCGTTCTCTACTAACACGGGTGTGTGTGCTACGATATGAAGTTGGGAAGTGAATTTTATATTCCATGAGCAACTTAAATGAGTGGATAGGATTGCATTGACTACGGAGGGGAATCAGTACCGATCCAGAGTGAATATTGTACCTACGCCCTACGAGGAGGCGCCCCGAGAGGAAGGATGAGGCGAGAGGAGATACCAGGCGGCCGGAACCAGGAGCCACGACACAGCAATGACAGAGTCCCTAAGTTTCCAGATAGAGTCACCCCGGCAGACAGATAGGCAGACCGGGGCCCCACCCCACACAGAAGGGTTCCAATGCCCCTAAAGATGGCTTGGATACCCTAACATCCAGCCGAAAGTAGAGGGACGGAGAGAGTCACAAAGAGCATCCTTTTCCTCTGCCATGCTGCACCGAAACACCATCGCCGACACTTCAAACGCTGAACGCAACCGCTGAAATATGAACGAAATGAAGAATGGTGCTAAATGGAAGGACAGGAAATTCAGGGGATGAAAGAAACACCTCAGCATTCGCCTGACTACCCCGGAAAACCCCATGGGTCGCCGGGGATCGATCCCCGGACTTCCGAATGCAGGCCACATACTTAACCGCCTGGGCCATTCCGCTCAATTAAATGAGCGGAGTTGGGCGTAATATAACAGACAGAGAATAAGTAGGTAATGAATTTTATTTCAACATAGCTAGGTAGCTAGTAACCATGGATTTTCTGTAGAATTGAATAATCATCCTCCAATAGTGCAGCCATACCCCTTAATGCAGAGAAAACAATCTTAATAGCTTTGATTAGTTCAAATGAAACTTCTGTACGCACACATGCATCGTAGTTAAAAGAAAATGAATATAAGGACAATATTTAATGTGAATAAGAGTAGAATTTGACGGAAAAGGTAATCGTGTTGTTATGTAATACAGTATTTTTAACTTCTTTAGTAATTATTTAACTTTATTGTGACATTTTAACAAATATCACCAAGGTGCTCATAGTAGTTAGTTGAAAAGTGCAAAGAAACATATAATGATAAAATGAACACAAATATTCTTAGACTGAGCAAAGGCAATGTAAGATGCGATGGATAGGAATCCAAGCGATTGTAAAAATCGATTAATATTTCTTGTGTATATTACCCCTGTATTAGATATATGAGGCATAATCTTCTGTACCCTTTACTTTTTTTTTCGTTCTCCGTGGTGTAGTGGTTACCATTCTAGCCTCTATTTCCCGAGTTCGCGGGTTCAAACCCGGCGGAGGGTGATGGATTTTTTTCGGGCGTTAAAATCCTTAGCATGGCTGCCTTCGGAAGGGAAATATAGCCGGTGGTCCCGTGTCGTAGATTTACGGCATGTAAAAGAACCTCAAGCCTGATAAAGAGGCCTCTGAGCAAAAATGCCGGTCTTTCACTTTCAATATAGAATGGGACGCTAAGGACCACAGCGGTTAAAGAGCGTCCATAAATAAAACTCAATTTTTTCCCGCTCTTTTCTTTGCTCATTCTTTGAAAACAGTTTGTGAATAATGAAACTGTTTACACATTTCAACAGCTTAGATTTCGAAAATCTAAGATCTTAGGAATAGATTTCCTCACTTCGTCGCAATATCCATACTATAAAACACTTTACACAAAACGCTTCACTTATCCCATCCTTCTTTCTTGAAGTCTTGTGTCTGTCTTTCAATAAGGCAGCGTTTGCTACTTAAAATTACTACTTTCTATTTATCTTACAATATAAATGTGAAGATTGTCATATTGCATCACAACTGTATTTTTTTGTAACACTGCTGCGTACTTTGGAAGTGTGCCTAATCTTGATAATGGATGGCTGTAAAATAATTGCGTTTCCTTTCCAAGCTTAGGAAAACA
The DNA here is from genome assembly GCA_030765065.1 of Deroplatys truncata. Taxonomy (NCBI): domain Eukaryota; kingdom Metazoa; phylum Arthropoda; class Insecta; order Mantodea; family Mantidae; genus Deroplatys; species Deroplatys truncata. The sequence goes on along the minus strand of CM060978.1, from coordinate 207,750,980 downwards.
ATAATGATCCAGAAGTGACGATAATCTGTAGCGGGAATGTTTCGATTATAGCCATTGTCGCTGGGCTCGTGCTGGCAAATCTCGCCCCTCGCCGCTATGTAATTAATTGCCGCTCTTCACACCCCCACAGTACAATATTGCCGCAACAGCATCACTCCTCCTCCCTGGGGAGACGCTTGAACAGCGTTTTTATTTCCCCTTGTTGGCTACAGTGCCAGCAACACAGGCTATGAAGCTAATTCCTTTCAGCCGGGCACTAAGTTGACAAAACTACCACGTCATTTTTTTTATAAATCTTAGAGTTAAACGTCCTAACTGTGAATATGCTTCTAATAGAACTGAACGTGAATTTGTTAGCTTTTTATTGTTTACATTTTCACTATGATGTAGATTATTTCTATATTTGACTTAGGAAGATGCAAAATATGATCTAACCAGTTTCGACTTACGTGTGAGGGTAACAATGAGCTCAGATTCAAAGTAATTATCATTTCCAACGTGTATTTAATTTAAAACTCATGTCAGTTTTACATACTATGAATATGGAAACCAGAAATGTATTTACTGCTGTAAATAAACAGACAGAGATGTATAGATATAGAAAAGGAAGACCATAAATGACTAAATGCACCACAACAATCAAGCGAAATGGCTCAGGTGAAAGCGTCTACTGTTCGCATTCGGATGGTATTAGTGCAAATCCCATGCGTGCCAGCCATCTTTTATGGTTTCCCTCATGCGTTAGAAAATATCAGATTCGATATTCAATATCACAACCCAAAGTTTTACTCTTAGAGCAAAAGAAATAAAAAGGAAAGCAACTACGCAACTAAGGCTATCTGCTCGGCATCTCACTCACTGACTATGCGTATGTCCACACCGAACACCATATCACAAGATTGTGATTGAAGAGGACTGTGAAGTCCTCTTCATTCTGAATAACTTTTGTATAATTGGTAAACTGTAAAAGATAGATAAAACTTTACTACACAAAAATATAGATCTCGTTAAAGTACACAATGTAGGTCAAATAAAACGTTTTATAGCGTTAACCATTTCCGAGATACTTTTTGTTTTTAGTTTGATTTTTCAAATAATTTTTACTTTTTTCAGGTGAAAATCGTTAACTATCTTCTCTCTCTCTCTCTCTCTCTCTCTCTCTCTCTCTCTCTCTCTTCGTATTCATGCAAAGAGGGCGGAATTTAAAAGCCATCGGCAAAGCGACTGGCTTTGAAAAGGTATGATTTCAGTTTAGTGTTTTATTTTTGGGCTTACAACAAAATGTATAAATGTGTAATGAAGGTTTATCTATATTAACAAGCTGTAGATAGAAGAATAAGAATAGTTTATAGAATAGAGGACAGAAAAAGCTATGTGAATACACCATAGATTTTTATGTTACTGGTCCAGAGAAAAGTTTGGAGTACAGATGATGTGAAGCCAAACCTGCTAGAATTTTCAGAAATAAAAACCACACGGAGCTTCAATTGTTTCTTAGCAAACTTCGGCAGGAAGAGGAAGTTTTTTAATCGTAACAATAGTATCGAAAAGCGAAAGTGGAGAAAATAAACAGTCTTTAAATTCGTATTCCCTTTCTTTATCGCCCGCAAAGCATGCCCAATCTCTGTTCCGGTTCGAAAAGAATACTTCAGATGTTTTGACGTGAAAACATCTATGATCTGTAGCTTTAGTTTAATAAATTGTTTATTATTCTTGGAGAACATATTCGCAATACCTAGATATATTAATTACATTTAATTAGTGAAACTATTTATTCAAAATAAAAATATTGATTTCTCTCCAATTTCTTTTTTGCTCTCATAATGGGCTAGAGCAAATCCTTACCAATTATACAAAAGCTATTCAGAATGAAGAGTACTTCACAGAAAATTCAATTTCATTTGTCGTGCACTATCTTAAAATATGGCATTTTAATTGAACTGGTTACAGCTATATTTGAGAAAATAAAAAAATAACGAAAAAGGTTACATGCAAAGCTTAATTTGAGGTTGGGGGATTTTCTTGAAAATTTTCATGTCGCATCCTTTGAAGGTATTGCACTTAATGACCAAGTTTGGTGTTTAACAGCCTTTTCGCTTTTGAATTATGCTGTTCAGACACACACACACACACACACACACACACCACACACACACACACACACACACACACACAAACAGAAAATTGAAATCGAGTTTTATTTATGGACGCTCTTTAACTACTATGGTTCTTAGCGCCCCATTCTATATTGGGCGTGAAATACCGGTAATTTTGCTCAGAGACCTCATTTTTAGGCTTGAGGTTCTTTTATGTGCCGTAAATCTACGACACGGGCCTTAACTTCCCTTCCGCTAAGGATTTATAGGCCCGAAAAAATCCATCGCCCTCCGCCGGGTTTGAATCCACGACCTTAGGAACCAGATGCTAGCACGGTATCACTAGTCCACGGAGGACGACACACACACACACACAAACACACGGACCTTGTACTTTTTGGGTTCAGGGACCTCAAAACATGTATTTCCGCGAAATACCGACATTGAATTTTAAGGTGGGATATAATATTTCCTTTACTTGCTTTAATAACGAAGCAGGGAAAATAAAAAAAGTGCTGTTTATTTTTTTTAACCTTTTTTTTATATTGAAGTTCAGACATGACCTTAGCTGATTTATTACGTGTACTGTGTACAAATTTGATGTCTTTTCATGTAGACTTGATATAATCTTCACCTTCGATCCCTGAAGCATGTTTAACGAAATACATTCATTATTACGAAACATATTTGATTTGACAAAGCTCCAAAAAGGGGTCAGGAGGTTCGCATTATCCATCTTATTCCATCCTCCTCGGTAGACAACGATTTTCGCAAAACTGCACATCTAGAGAGAATTACAAACACTGATTTCACGATTTTTTTTATTCGCGTTTTAATTGTGGCCATAACTTTAGTTTTAGTGTTTTACTTCAGGATCTTACAATAGAAATATGATTTTATCTTCTCTGTCATTAAATTCACTGTGAGGATTTATTCTACGTCGCAATACATCAGGACCGAGTAATTCGAAATCTGAACATAACAAACTACGAGTATAAGATAAATACCTATACACATATAGAGAGTTGGCTCCGCGGTAACGTGTGAAGCTCACATTTGGGAGGTCCCGAGTTCGGTTTCCGTCGACCGCACACTCTGAGCTTGGGTTTGTTGTGGTTTTCCGTAGTTGGTAGGCGAATGCTGGGATGGTTCCTGATTATCACGATTTCCTTTCCCTCGTTTCCCTTTCATCCAATTTCTTTTCATATTTCATGTGTTTTAGATTTCGTAGCATGAGGCAGTGCCAGATGTTTGCTTCAAGGAAAGTGTATTTCCCCTAGACACTAGAGGGCTGCCTAGTTCGATGGGTCGTTCATCCCCTCTCTGACCAGCTCCAACAGTGGGACGGATTTTCGCGCGTTTCTATGACTTCTCTGCCTGCGGCCTATAGCCTCATGTGCTTCCTTCACTTCATCCCTCCCTCTTGGGGATGTTAGCCGCAAAAGATCTCACGTAGGTCGCAGTTCGCGAGCTGTCCCTCCTATTCTCTATAAATACTAATACACATATGTATTAAAGAGCAAAGTGTTTATATCTGTGTTTTTTACTTTCTCTACTACGTATAGTAAGTAGGGGAAGTATTGCATTCCACCCAAAAATTCGATACCGAGATTTCGCCGGAAATACATGTTTTGAGACCTCCTGAATCCAAAAAAAGCATTTTTGGAAACATGTCCGTGTGTGTGTCTGTGTGTGTGTGTGTGTGTGTGTCTGTGTGTGTGTGTGTCTGTGTGTGTGTGTGTGTCTGTGTGTCTGTGAACAGCATAACTCAAAAACGAACAGTCGGATAAGCACCAAACTTGGTATTTAGGTTCAGTATCTTCCAGAGATGCAACACGAAGGTTTTCAAGAAAATCCCCCCACCCCAGACTACCCTTTACATGGAAGATTTTTCGAAAATTTTAATTTTCTCAAAAATGGCTCTAACGATTTTGATGAAAATATCATATGTTTAACATAATGTCATGAGAAAGGAAATGTATATCTCGAATTTTCTGGGAATGTCTCCAAAAGTATTCTTCATTGTGAACGACTGTTGCATAACTGGTAAACCATAAGAGATAGACAAAATTTTACTACACAAATAACGTAGATCGCGTTAAAATACACAACTTATGTCATATACATTTCTTTTGTTGAGTGAACCGTTTTCGAGATATTGCTTGTTATTTCCTTAAATTTTCCAATACTTATACTTTTTCTCAAATGCGTTATTCATTTGTTTTATGTCCTGGACATGCAAAGAGAATGGAATGCGCCACATAGCAACCAGCGTTAAAATATTTGACTATCGCTTAAAAGCTACCATATTTCCCTTGCATCTACAAGAAAAGTACCAATAAGATTGACATTTCGATATCTCGATTAACATGAAGCATATGGAGAATAGGCGTTTGTAAAATTAGATTGTACAAGAGTAGAGAAAGTCATGTGAGTGTAACACATCAGATTTTTTTTACTTTCTCTACCAGGTAACTAGTAGGTAGAAAAGTTATTACATTCCACCCAAAAATTCGATATCCAGATTTCGCCGGAATAAAAATAAAATTTAGGAAAAGGTCCATGTGTGGTCTGTGTGTGTTTGTCTATGAATAACAGTACTCAAAAACGAAAAGTCGGATAAATACAAAACGTGGCATTTAGATTCAGCACCTTCAAAAAATGCGGCATGAAGGTATTCAAAAAACTTCCTCCCACCCTAAACTACCCTTAACATGGAACATTTTTCATAATTTTTCATTTTCTAAATAATGGCTCTAACAATTTTAATTAAAATACCATGTATAAAGATATTTATATGACAAATAAAATTTATCTATATCTCGAATTTTCTGGGAATGGGCTATGATGTCTTCATTCGGAAGGAATTTTGTATAATCTTGTATAACTGGTAAAATTAAGTGATAGCTGAAAACGTGTACTACACAAAAGGTGTAGATCTATTTCAAACACACAATTTATTTGAAATAACTTTTTTGTGGCATCAGCCATTTCCGAGATATCCGTTATTAATGATTCGATTTGTTCAGTACCTTGCCATTTTTTTCAAGTCCTGTCTATTTGCAATTGTTTCTCGCGATTGCATGGAAAGAGTATGGAATTTTAAGGCCAGCATATAGCGTCCAGTGACTCGTTATTCTCGTTATTATTATTAACTTTCGTAAGAATAATTTGTATACCCACTAATAAACGATAGGGGGAAGAGAAGGTTATGTGAATGTAACACATCAGGTTTTTTCTATATAGTTTAAAATTACCACATGACGTTTCCGTTCTTCTTCGTTTAAAATTTGAAGTAGGTTGTATTGTAGTTCTGTTGTTGGGAAGCCGAACTTGATGAAGTAGTTGCAACCACGTACGGTACAAAGTTTCCGGTGGCCTTCGCCCCAATCTTCACTTTCCGGTGGTCTTCGCCCCAAGTTTTAAAAAATTAACCTTATAATTTGAATGTTTCTTTAAATATTATATATGTTTAGGTTTGCTCGCCTGCGTCAGTATTAATTTGTAGAAACATGTGTCTCTTTGCAGGGGGTGATGCGGCTAAAGAATGTAGGCTTACACAAATTATAATTTTTACTTCACTCCTTTTATTAATCCTTCACACGATTAAATAACACTTCACTTATATAGAGAGCTGTGAGATTATTTATTAATTACTTGCACTTTTTAACACATGAAGTTTATAATATTCTCGCTGTAATGAATTTTCGTCTCACACTGAATACGTATTAAACTTCTCGAGGACGCGTCTCGCGTCCGGTTAGGAACGCTGTCTACTAGCAACTGTTTTCTACCGCCTGAATTTGCAAATTTCATCTATTTCAAGTCTCTGATTGGCTAATCCTACTCCAATAGAATACTTTTGTTTATCTTTTAGCCTTTCTAGTTGTTGATTGGCTATTTATAAACTGTTTAAAAAATATTACATTATTGTTTCCAAGAATTACTAGTAGCATTATTAAACTTTCTAATTCATTATTGCCTCAAGGTTACCTCATTGTAAGCAACTTTCAGCTTCTATTCTCACAGCTCCAACATTATTAAATTACGTAATACATTTACATAACATTATTAAACTTGTACATTATAATATAAACATTAGACAATGACTGTTACATACATTTTATATATTATTTATACACATATTGCTTTAAGACGGGCTGTTATTATATTTTATGTTAGATAATTAGACTGAAATCATTTAAATGTTAAAAAAAATACTGCCTCAAATTAAATAAAAGCAATTCTTTAACTTAAATAAGCTTAACTCAAAACAGATGGACCGGAGAAAATTCACCATTCACGTTTGACTTCAGAATGGAGGTGAAACAACTGGCATATCTTCAGTAATGCGAATGCTGTTAATTTTCCAGTAATTAAATCGGAAAGTTAACAATTTGAATTTTCAAATATTTTATACTTTTCTCAACTGCAAATCGATATTCTTTCTTTCTTCCTTTTTTCTTTCTCGTGTTTATGCAAGGAGAACAGAATTTAAAAATGATCACATAGTGACCGCTTTGAAAACGTTTGACTATCGCTTTGTTTTACTGTATTCTTCTTATAGCTACAACACAATGAGTAATGAAGATTTACTGTGTTAACAAGAAGTAAATAGAATAATAAGTTAGTTTGTAGAAGAGTGGGCAGAGAAAGTCATATAATGCAACATCCTTTTCAGGCAGAACCGGGAGAATATTGTAATTTAGTCTCCTACATTAATAAGTGAAGCTGGAAGAGTTATAAAAACAAACGAACGTCAATACCGGCAAGTAAATGTATATATTCTCACTCTGTAATCGAGTCGAAGCGAGGTGATGGAAAATAAAGTTATCACTTTGCTAGTTCTTGAACACCATTCTACTGATTATCGGTGTTATTGGTCAATCTAGTGGTAATTGCTCATTAATTGGCCGGAAAACGATCTCTTGTGATTATTTTTTATACAACTGAATTCTAAACTCAGCTTGTCTGAAGTTTTGTTATAATGCTTCAATTCAAATCAACTATACACATTAGAGTGTGTAAGGAATGCAGCATTCAGGATTATCAGAAAAATATGAACGACAATTTGTCAAAATATTAATTTTTTACAAAAATGTGAAATTATAAAGAAAAATTCCAAAATATTATGAAATATATTTTTAAAGCCAAAACATCTTGTACTATAAGGATTTGGCAGGTTCCCTTCATTAGGCTTTATAATAGTCTTTGTAGATTATTGTCCATAATTAATAATAAAATATCAATTGAAATATAACAAATTACATGGAGTTTATAGATATTAGTCATTGTGCAACCTTTAAACTTAAATAAATAAACATGAGTTACTGTTTTATTTGTCATTTCTTAATACAAGGGTTATCCAGAAAGTAACCTCCGTTCATGCATAGCACGAGAAGTAGTGAGGGTAGCGCCGCCATTTCGACATCAGGCTGCGCAGTGGCTCAGTACGCTTCTAGCTGTGCAAGGTGGAGCATCCTACTGTCGTGTGTTTGCTAGTTATAACCTAACAACTTGAACGCCGAAACAACTAATCCCGCCAAGTGTGAAATGCGAAAAATCTAAGAAGAGCAATTCAAAACAAGCATCGTGATCTTCTGACATCTGGCGTTGTGTTTTTGCATGACAACACTCGCCCTCACACAGCAAAAAAAAACAACAAAACACCAAATGCACTTTTAGCCAAGTTGAAATGGGACGTTTCTGACCATCCCCCGTACAGCCCGGACTTGGCCCCTAGCGACTTCCATCTGTTCCAGTACATGAAAAATTGGCTTGTAGCTCAGCGCTTTGGCAATGACGAAGAGCTTCAAAACACCGTGACAGGTTGGCTTAGTTCACAGGCGGCTTAATTTTATGCAGAGGGTATTTCAAAGACTGCGAAAATGCATGACAATTGCTTTAATCTGTTTGGGAACTGTGTAATAAAATAGAGAAAAGCTGTAGTTTTCAGATGTATATAATAAAACTTTTCTATATATACCGGTTTCAAGTTTATTTCAAAACGGAGGTTACTTTCTAGACAGCCTCCGTACTAATTACATCATCCACTGAAAGCACCGGCTCGCGAAAATAAGTCTCTTCAAGAACAGAGGTGTTAATTTCGCACGTGACGTCACATAGAGGAGTTGCAACATTTTCTCAGTTGTACCTAACTCCGGCTCAATGCTAACAGAGATTATTTAAAGGCAAAAATCGTATATCTTTCAAAATATAAAGAAATGTGAACATCTTATCAAAATATTATCATATACGACTTTTTCCTAGCATAATTGAATTCTACACAGAGCAAAACGTAGAAATACTTGTTGCCATAATAATAGCAAGCATGGGTTAGAATATGTAATTTCACATTTGGCCTGTTTTTAGTTACGAGTTATAGTTTCATCATTTTTACTTATCCAGGCAATGTTAACATTTTATTACAATATACATTGTCATTTAATGCTTCAATCAAGAGAAGTTTTTCAGGCAATTCTGAATTTGTTGCTTTTTTTCTCTCTCCAGTAACAATATAAGCAAACAAAGTTACTTGTAACTTGGTAAATAGTATATGGAATAATATATATAGTGTACAATTTTTCCATTCATAAAGAATATTTGGAAATGCTCTAAGCTGGCGTTTAACAATTTGTTTTGAGTATTACATTTATCCATACTTGCATTGGATAGGATATCAGATAAGAGAACTAAAGAGATATTATGATGCCTATCTCTTTCTTGCCTTGAAGTAGGATTAAATGCCCGTTTCAGTTTTCTCACCGCCAATGTCGATTCGTATGCCCTATTCACATCAAGGTTCTCCGAAGACGTCTATAAACGCATTGTGCTGAAGTATTGACATTTTTGACAGCGCTATTGATCAAACAGCCCGTCTTATTTGTGAAACTAAGTACACGAATAATAAAAAAGGTCTTTGCCACGTAATCTGATTGTGTACAAAGGCTGGTTGGATTTCCATTGTGTCGTAGTTTTCTGTTTCGACCGACGCTTGTTGCTGTTGTAGTTGATGTATGTCACAGTTTCGTGACAAAGAGTAATGGAAAACGGTCGGAACAATCGGAGATAAAAATAAAATCTACACACACTAGGTATAAAAACACACATGGAATATATAATGTGTAGTCGCGTGAAAAGAATACCGTAATAAGTTGCGTTTGTTTGCTTTACCGCACTGACGCATGCAAGTTGTTGTGAGATGAAAGAACTTAACGGTTCGTAACATTCTTCACGGTTGACTGCGTTTGTTATGAGCATATACATGCTGAAAAATCTAATGGAATTCCCTACTCTCTAATAGGCATTTTTGCTTTATCGCATACTACAGCTAGACATTTTCTTTTTTGCATTAAAAACGTACATATAAGGTAATTAAATAATAATTTTACAGACCATGGTCGGTTATTAAGATAGACCTGTGCGTGTAGTGCAACTCCATTTCTGTATCGTGTATCATTCTAGAGATACGATACAGTGGAATGTGACTGTGTCTAAGCTTGTAGTGCATCCCTATCGTGTATCATTCTAGTAATACGATACGGTGGAATGTGTAGCGGGATTTGGGAATGGAAAAATAAAGGTTGGTAATGGTGCGGTTCCTGGTGGTTGGATTGTTGTTGCTGCCGGCTACTCAGGTAGAGGAATTTAGGTTCAGGAGTCTCTTACCTCAGGGAGTGTGGATGGGAGATAAATGAAGTTCACTTTCTCCTCTCAGATGGCCCGTTTATTGATGATCCACACTGATGTCCTCGTACGAATCTCCTTTCCACACAAGACGCGATTTTTCCTGTCACCCCTGCTACTGTTTCCGTGCTCTTACCCTTTCTTAATTACTTTGCGAAGTTGAAGTACGTTACAATACTATGCTAATGACTTTTCCTTTCGTCAGTCCCTAGCTACCCTGTTCCTTACGGTTGCCTTAAACTTGTTTTCAATACATAAATAGTTACTCTAAGACCTCTACACTGTTTCCCTCTTTAATATAAGATATTTTGAATTTCAAGATCTATCTTGCTTTCCCTCACGTTTCCTACACAAATGTATTTCTTTCCCTACAAATCATCTTCTCCCCCGACGTTTCGACACAGAGTCTTCTTCTCTCCCCGACGTTTCGACACAGAGTGTTTTTCTCTCCCCGACGTTTCGACACAGAGTGAGGTATCTTACGCACGTCTGAACGTCGCTCTGCCTCATAGATAATTTTCTATTTCACGCCTATTTTCTAGTTTCTCTCTCACTTTTTGCTATTCACACTTTTGACTTTCCTTCGTTATGATTGGTTACATTTCTGAATTTTTCCTCCGTCTACCATTGGTTCTCAATAACATCGTCCGAGCGTCGCTCGCGTCTAACATTAACAAATTATGTTCGCTTTACTGCATTTTCTGTGCGCTTGATTAACTTCGGTTTCCCGCCCGTTGTCTTGGATTCCTGTGTGCACAACTCGGTTCCTATTGTCACTAAGCGAGGTCTAATGTTCTTTTTCCTGTCCTTCCCTACGTCTGCTATTTTTATGTGATTTTCGCCAAGTTTGTTCGTTCTCAACTACACGTTTTATTTCATGTTCTTATTATTAATTAATATCTACCCTCTACGTTTTTTCTCTTCATGATTTCATTCCCCCCTTTCTCTAATTCTTAATGTTCTCTTTCATTCTTCCCTCATACTGGTATTCCTTCTTGTTATTTTGATGATATGCTTATTAATTATTCTTCTTATTCGTTATTATTTATTATTCGGGCGGATCTTAACACTTCAAATGTGACTATGTCTAAGCTTGTAGTGCATCCCTATCGTGTGTCGTTCTAGAGATAAGTATACAGTGGAATGAGACTGTGTCTAAGCTTGTAGTGCATCCCTGCCGTGTATCATTCAAGTGATACATATGCAGTGGTATCTAACTTTGTCTAAGCTTGTAGTACATCCCTATCGTGTAACATTCTAGTGATACGTATACAGTGGAATGTGACTGTGTCTAAGCTTTTCTTCTTCTTCTTCTTCAGCAAACGCCCGTCCTTGGCTGGTCTGCCATGCGACGCCTTGCCTCCCAGTACAGCCGTGACCTTCCTTCCATAGAATCTTCAACTATAACAGTCTGCAGGGCAGTGCAGGAGGCCAAATGGTCAGCAGTGCCTTCCTCTTGCAAGCAGAGGGGACAAATTGGGCTATCAACCACACCGATTCTATGCAGGTGTTTTTGCAAATAATCGTGCCCCGTAGTCTCCCTAAAGGTGGCTACTGCCAGCTCCCGGGGCAGGTTGTTGGGGATGGGGTTTGAAGCAAGCATTTCCCATCTTTTACCACCTGCCGCTACCTTCCGAGAGTCTACAATTGCTCCTTTGATTCGAGATGTTATGACGCTACTGGTGTTTGAGTATGTCATTGGTACAACTGGCTGCTCCATTGAGCACCCTTCCTTGGCTAAAGCGTCGGCTTTCTCATTTCCGCCAAGGTCGCAGAGGCCCGGGTCCCATTGCAAACGAACTTCTGTCAATTCTTGCAGTTTATACAGTCTGTCTTGGCATTCTAGATCGTCATTGATATTAAGGCGATAGCTGCAACTTCGCCGTCAAAACTATTCCTCATCTTACCTACAGGAAAGGTTCTACTACCCAAAGCAGAACAGTAGCCCGAGCCTGCACAATCATTTTGGACCGAGCCATCCGTTTAGACGTGAAGCCATTCTGATGGAGGGTAAATTGTAGCTATCGTCTCAAGGGCTGCAACCTTAAGTAGGTAAGGGGGGGTTGTCTGCCTTTGGCTTATCAATTCCTATGATAGTTATTCTAGAGGGGATCTCTTTAAAATCAGGGTGGAAACTCCTTTTTTTTTAAAAAAAAATGGCGCTCTAATAATTGAATATTGTATTTTGCCTGCAGGGCTTCTACCCGAGCTATTGGGGTTTCTCGTGTTTTGAGCCTGAGACTAGCTGGCTTATACTGTCGCCAGAAATTATCTGAAGTCCTATAACTTCTTTCAAAGAATTCAGCAAGGCGCTATCTCGTCTGTACTCCAGTGGTTCAATCTGAGTTTGACTTTCAAGGGCAGGGATTGGTGTTTATTTTGGCGCGCCGGTACATGCGCAATGTATTGTTTTGGCTGACGCTTAATTTATTCATTGCAGTTTTACTTGCCGTACTGTAAGCTTCCCAACCATACTCTAACAAAGGTCTAATATATGTTTTATATGTAGTTGTCAATACGTCCTGTGTTGCACCCCACTCAGATCCAGCAAGTCTTCTGAGTATGCACTGCCTCTTAGTTGCCTTTGTAGAGGCACCTTCAATGTGGTAATTCCAATTGAGTTTTCCATCAAGCTGCATTCCAAGGTATTTTGTGGCCGGGAGTATGTTCAGATTAGACCCGTCATATTTAAGTTCGATCATGTGATTACGTGTGGATGTTGTGAATAGTTGGGCTGATGTTTTATCGCTGCTTACGATCATATCGATGTCTGTACACCATCGTTTAAGAATTCCAAGAGCCGAATTCATGGTTTATTCCATTGCGGTTATGTTACTACTTGTCACCCAGATTGTGATATCATCGGCGTAACAGAGGACCTCGATACCAGGAATGGTTTTAAGCTCTGGGATCAGGTTATTTATCATAATATTAAAAAGGGTGCAGCTAAGAACAGCCCCCTGTGGTAAACCTCTTCTCTGTTGGCGGTATCTAGACTTTGTGCTACCATATCTGACCTTTACAAGTCTTTGACTTAGGAAGCTGTTTAGCCAACGCAGTAGGTTACCAGTAATGCTCAAATCGTTTAGCTTATTCATAAGGATTTTTCGGCTGACTGTATCGTACGTTCCTTGGAAATCTATGAAGCAAGCAAGTGTCGACATTTTCCTGTGGAAGCCATCTTTGATCGGTTGAGTGAGCTTTATTACTTGTGTCGTTGTGGCCATGTGTCTTCGGTAGCCAGCCTGTTCATCTTTAATTACGTTATTCATATCAAGGAAGATTTGTAAGCGATGGTTAACCATTCTTTCAGTAAGCTTACAGAGTGTTGAGGTGAGGCTAATAGGTCTGTAATTCTTGACTAAGTTTGGGTATTTACCTTTTTTATGTATGGGAATTATTTCAGCTTTGCACCACGCATCGGGCACCCCCATTCTCCATGTTTCATTTATTGCAGCTAGCAGGATTTTTAATGAGTCTCTCCCCATATTTTTAGAAGTTTTGGGAAGATTTCATCTGGCCCACAACTTTTTCATTTCCTGAGGCTACAAATCGTCTGCTTCAATTCGGCGTAGTTGAAGTCTTTATTCATAATTCTGTCTTCTTTTTGTGGCATAGGGAGTACTGCGGAGATGTTCTTGATGCACCTAGGGAAGGCTTCTGGGTGTTTCGCGAAGTACTTGCAAAACGCATCTGCTATTCCGGCTTTATCTGTAAGAGTTGCTTATTATGGGTAATTGGGTGCACCTTGAAAGAGTTTCCGTCGTTATTCAATTTGGAGATGAACCTATGGGCCTTAATTCCGTTTTTCCTGTAATCAAGTTTAGATACGAAGTTACGGAAAGTACGCCTCTTGCTCTGAATTATTTCGTTCTGTAGAGCTGCCTGTGCTTTCCTCAAACGTTTACGGTCTTCCAGCAGTTGAGTATTTTGCGCCTTTCTTCTTGCATTATTTCGTTGTGCCTTCAGGTTGTAGTGCACCCCTATCGTGTATCATTCTAGAGATACGATACAGTGGAATGTAACTGTGTCTAAGCTTGTAGTGCACCCCTATCGTGTATCATTCTAGAGATACGATACAGTGGAATGAGACTGTGTCTAAGCTTGTAGTGCATCCCTATCGCGTAACATTTTAATGATACGTATACAGTGGTATCTAACTTTGTCTAAGCTTGTAGTGCATCCCTATCGTATATCATTCTAGAGATACGATACAGTGGTATGTAACTGTGTCTAAGCTTGTAGTGCATCCCTATCGTGTAACATTCTAGAGATACGATACAGTGGTATGTAACTGTGTCTAAGCTTGTAGTGCATCCCTATCGTGTAACATTCTAGAGATACGATACAGTGGTATGTAACTGTGTCTAAGCTTGTAGTGCATCCCTATCGTGTAACATTCTGGAGATACGATACAGTGGTATGTAACTGTGTCTAAGCTTGTAGTACATCCCTATCGTGTATCATTCTAGAGATACGATACAGTGGTATGTAACTGTGTCTAAGCTTGTAGTGCAGCCCTATCGTGTATCATTCTAGAGATACGATACAGTGGTATGTAACTGTGTCTAAGCTTGTAGTACATCCCTATCGTGTATCATTATAGAGATACGATACAGTGGTATGTAACTGTGTCTAAGCTTGTAGTGCACCCCTATCGTGTATCATTCTAGAGATACGATACAGTGGTATGTAACTGTGTCTAAGCTTGTAGTGCATCCCTATCGTGTAACATTCTAGAGATACGATACAGTGGTATGTAACTGTGTCTAAGCTTGTAGTGCATCCCTATCGTGTAACATTCTGGAGATACGATACAGTGGTATGTAACTGTGTCTAAGCTTGTAGTGCATCCCTATCGTGTAACATTCTAGAGATACGATACAGTGGTATGTAACTGTGTCTAAGCTTGTAGTGCATCCCTATTGTGTAACATTCTAGTGATACTACGTTACAGTGCAACACGATAGTATCTGCATACACTGCATATTCCTATTATGTATCATTTTATGATAGGCTACGGTCCAATGCGATCTCGCACAGATTTGTAATGCATCCCTGTCATTCTAGTGGTGCGTTACGATGTAACCCGCAGTTTCCAGCGTTGTTACGTATCCCCAGTGAATGTCAGTTACGGTGCAACGCGATTATGACTGTATTTGAAATGCACCCCTAGTTATGACGTAACTCGATGTGTCCACCTTTGTTGGGTATATCTAATCAGTACAGTTCTGGTGAGAGTTACGGTACAGTGCGACTCGGGCATATTTCCCGTCATTCTAGAGATGGTTGCGATACAACGCGATTGTATTAATTTTGTTGCATATACCTATTGCGCATCACTCCAGGGATACGTCACGGTACAACACGACGGTATCTCCATTTATTGCATGTTCTTCCCCTGTAACATTCTAGTGACAACTTCCATCGCTGTTTTGTTGTGTTTACCTGGTAGTATCTTCGTGTGTATAATTTTTCTGTCACGTTCGTGTTCCTATATTTTATTTATCAGTATTTTGGTGATTCCTCATTCCACTCCATTCTGAACACAAACACTTCAGTGAAAACGCACCCTCGTGAATCTTCTTTTCACTTTGTTATTTTGGAGCTCGGAAGAAACAAGCAAGGAGCAGTTGGCTTTCGATAGGTTTGTACCTCGTTTGCACTTTGTAACAATTTAGAAACTAAAGGAAGCCAACAGCATTCCCACTTATACTTGCTTTGCCTAATAATTAATTATTATTTTACTCTGGCAGTTCAGAGGGTAAGGCTGAAAAGTTACATCGGATTTGAAAACTACACTGCTGTAGCCGAGACTCGACCCGCAGGCCACGAAGAAGCGTCCACAAAGAAAGCCGAAGATTTGTGGTTCGAGTCTTGACATATCACTACATTTTAAGAATCTGTTTCAACATTCCAACCTTAATAGATACAGGATGGACCATTTAATTTGAGATTGTACAATATCTCTGAAACTAAGCGTTGTAGAAAAAAAAGTCTTGGATAAAAGCTATTTAATATTATGGGACAAGCAAATGCCATTAGTCTTGTTTTGTTTGGAGGAGTTATGATGGTTCTTTTAGGGTCAATTTAATTATTTTAAATGGGAACCTACATTTCGTATGTTGTTTTCTCATTAGAGAATGGTTTATAAAAATTGTTTATTTTGTGATGAAGAATGAGGAAACAAAATAAAAAATGTTGGTTCCTAATTACGATCATCCAACCATTTATTGCGCTCTTCGTATACAGCCATTCTGAATGTTCGTTGTTATTTACGTTGGTGTAAGCACAATTGCAAAGTGTTCTATACAAATGTTGTTTAGTCTTTTATGAGGAGTGAGAAAACAACATAAAACGACAGGTTTCCATTTAAAAAGTTAAATTGAACACAAAATGACCATCACAGTGTCCTCGAAATAAAACACTTGCAATGACACTTTCGCCCATAATATCAAGCAACTTTTATTCAAGATATTTCTTTCTACAACCTTTGTTTGGAGATATTGTACAGTTTAAACTTAAATGGTCCATTCTGTAGGTATATGACCAGCGTGAAAGAACAAATTAAATCTAATTAACCCAAATATTGTGATTAGCTAGAATTAAAATTACCTGCAGCATGCTAGTCGCCTACAAGGGAAGACTATAGATGCTGTTTATATCCTAACGTTAAATTTCTAAATTAGAGGTGCTCTTTTTTCAAATATGATCTACGATAGAAAATTAAGTTCTTTAGAATACATTCATTAGAGTCTTAGGTGCACAAAGCCCTAAGAATATTTATAATTTTTAACATTACTTCTATTCTTTAAAAACACAAATTATAAAACCACCTCTTGTTGCAAATTCCATAACAAAAGTATACATTTTTTATCTGTGATTCACTGAAAATGCATTCTAGCCCTTTGTATAGAACACAATAATACTTATGTTAACATTTCTGCTTTTGTTTCATAGCTTTCTCACTTTCTGGAAAAATTGCATTAATAACACCAATATTTTAAACCATGAGAAAAATGTCATTTCTGTTGAATTTGCTCGGAAGTGCCAGCAAACTATCGCAGGCTGCCATAATTCAGTGATGTTACCATTAGAAATATTTTGAAAACTCCTAAAAATAGAGGGTTCTTTTATAACAGTATCTTCATTGGTTCTTAAGAAATCCTGGTCCAAATGTAAGATTGCATTAATGAAAAATTGACCTGACCAAAAGCTGGAGGATTGTAATAATAACATTTTAGTAGGACTTTTGAGTTAAAATTAATGACAAATATTAATATAGACTTGTTCTACTCATGTTAGGTACCTATTGAAAATAGTTAATATTTACTTTTTAATTTTTTCTCCAACTCTGTGGGATTTCCACTTTCAGGTAACCCAGCTTTAACTCCACCCAGCCAGTATTAGCTCTCTATGTGACTGAAAATAACTCAGGGATACAAAAGCAAAGCACTTAACGATGTTTATAATCGGTGTGAAATGAAGGGGTGTTTCGGATACCGCCTGTATGAAAGAGTTTCACTAAAATTAGTACTCAAGGAAAGGCTAAACCAATATAATATATTTCGGCCTTTTAGAATCAGAGGTGAAGAATTATTTGCATGCATAGTTAAACTGGATGACAGCCACGACATTTATATGAGTGCTTTCATCACCTACATAGACGCGAAGGCTCAAGTTCTTGCTGCCATCTGCGATGTATTTCTTATAATGTTTGTGTATTTCTGCTTACTTCACGCGTTGAAGCCATCTTGTGACGTCATTCATTTGTTAGGTTTGCTAGCTCCATCTGGTGTCAGCAATTTGCGGCAGTATTAGTTTTTTTGTTTAAAAAATGCTACTGTTATTTAATTTAATTTTGGTTCTTTGTCCTCCGGCTAGCTATTATCCTTTTGGGTCAAGCACTTCTCTATATACAGGTTGTGTAAACGGAAAGGAATCTTTTATCCAAAGATAACACTGATGAAGAAATTTGTTTTACACTTTTATTGTCGAACACGTTAACTATCACATTTACACATTGGTCTTGACACTCGCCAAACTGAAACTGTTATAATAACTTCATTACTGATATTTCTTAATTCGCGTACTTCAACTTTTTGTATAATTAACTTTATCCCACTTGAGATTTTTCAATAACTCTGTTACGCGTAACCTGCAAATTGATATCCGAAGTGTGCCGTGCAAATACTTTCGACGAACTGACGGGAATGCGACGTGTAGTATACAAAGAATTTTGATGAACTGACGGACCGAAGGCGTGTAGTGTACAAAGAATTTTGATGAACTGACGGGGTCTACCTCTAACCTACACTTTTTATACTCCTACACCCAGATATGCCTAAAGATTATAACTGAGCTGCAATTGGCTAATAAAACGCGCCAACATTAGCGTCTATTTTTATATCCAATGAAAATTATGTATACATATGCTCTAGGGAAATGTTCCAGAATATTCTAAAAGAAAAACGCGCCAATATTACGTAACTTCCTCGTTTCCAATAATGATAAACAGCTCACCCCCTCGCTGCATTATTGCACGCTATTATTGTCAGTTTCACTAAGGCAGTATAAACTTACTTCTCAACAATAATTACAATCAATAAACATCTCAAATCAATGTCACATAATAATGCATATTCATACTACAATCATTATTTACATTTAAGTAATTTGTGATACAAATTACTGCATCATATGCCCCACTAGAAACATAATTATAAATATTTACAACTTGTTTGGAAATTTTATAATTGGGTTTTTAGTCTCCTAAATCTTGGAACACACGCTATCACTTTCACTTAACACTTCACACGTATTTAACACACGACATATGTTTTGTCTTTATCTTGCCACTATTTACTGGCTCTTGTCTAATGTGTTTAGACATTAATCTAACATTACAAATTTTTTTTTATATGGCCAATACTGTACCCTGAATTATTTAATTACTGTTACAAAATTGCTTACTTTCTTAAGTTGTTGACAAAAATTTGTGCATTTAAGAATTTTTGTAATTACTATACATATTTACTAAAATATTCACCCTCTACACAAATATATTTACATCTCTTAAATCTAGATACTGTTTCACATTTTTCTGTTTGCTACATAAGTATTTGTTTTTAATTATTTTTACCCCATTTTTGTTGTTTTGTACTTTATATTCACAATACTCTTGGAATTATATCTAAGTACTTTTACTTTAATATCATATTAAGGTTCAATTTTTACATTCATAATTTCAAATACTGTTACGGTTACTAAAAAATGTTATTTTTTTAAACATTTATTTATGTCCAAAATTTTATTTCTCCTTTCACATGACGTACATACATAATTAACCCTCTTACATTCCAATACATTTCTCTGCAAGTCATCTTTAACTATCCAGCATTTACTTTACATCTCATTGCTATTTACCCTCCTGGATCAAATTGTCTGTGGCTAAACATTACTCGTAGGTGTATCCTAACCTTCCAAAATTTGTTCATCAATAACCTCTTGTATTCATATGAAATTTCGTCCCATGATAACATTTGAAAACAATCTAAAGTTTCCTGAACAACACATCTTTTAACAATTGTCATTTTCAATTCTTCTGGTATCTTTTTAATTTGAGAATACTCTGACAAATCTGTACTAAACTGTACTGGATTGGAGTTTTCATTCTGAACAGCTTGGTACTTGTTAATTTCAGAAGTTAACTTTTGATTATTTACAGGCAAAACTTTAACTTCTTCGGACAATTTATTTCTTTGCATTACTGACTCATTCTGTATTTCTGATATCTCCCCTCTGAAATTAACTTGCGCCAGATTCACATCTACGTTCATAACCTCTTTCATCTCTCTTATCTCACTTGAAATGTTACTCATTCTACTACCTAACTCTGTATATTTTACATCAACATGTTCACTTTTAGTATTAACCTCATTTTCTTTGTTACCTATTTCCCTGCTCATGTCTAGCATTTTCTTTGAAACTTCTCCTATCTCACTTGCTATTACTTCCTCATTTTCATCTCTCATTTCTGGCATACTACTATCTAGCTTCGTAACTTTCTTTTCAATTTCTTCCCTGCTTTTATCTACTGTTTTCTCTAATATCTCATTACTCCTACCAATATCCTCACTCATTTGATCTAATTTTTTTTCTAATTTCTCAAAATTCTTTTGCATATTATCATTCATATTTCTCAGCATTTCCATCATTTCCATCATCATACCAGCATCAATATTAACATTTCCTGCTATTCTATTCTGACTTTCTGCACTAACATTTTCTCCCTCAACTACTACATTCTTTAAGCTATTTTCTGTAACCTGTATTGAATTACAGCTAACTGTTACATTATCCCTTTCCATCATTGTTTCTTCTGTATTATTAGTGGACATTGTTTTCTTTATCCTACCGCTTCTTAAAAACATTTAATTTCTCACAATTTTTTATTAGGATAAAAAAAATTTACAATATTCTAACTTTTGTGATGCTGTCTGTTGCTGTTGTTTTGATGTCCAGCTTCCTACCCCTCTCTCCTAGATTATATGTCGCTTCTGCGTTGTATTATGATGAATCTGCGTCGTCTCGATGTTTTTGTGTCCACTCATCTGCGTCGTCTGTCGTTCCTGTAGTTGTTTCTGGAATCTGCGTCTTGTAGTTCAGTTCACTACTCCATTCGCTTCACGTCCTGGTTCCTTCGCCCTTTCCTGGTTATTTCACTCCTTTCCTGGTCACTCTGCCCCACGTTGGGCGCCAATTTGCGATGTATTTCTTATAATGTTTGTGTATTTCTGTTTACTTCACGCGTTGAAGTCATCTTGTGACGTCATTCATTTGTTAGGTTTGCTAGCTCTATCTGGTGTCAGCAATTTGCGGCAGTATTAGTTTTTTTGTTTAAAAAAATGCTACTGTTATTTAATTTAATTTTGGTTCTTTGTCCTCCGGCTAGCTATTATCCTTTTGGGTCAAGCACTTCTCTATATACAGGTTGTGTAAACGGAAAGGAATCTTTTATCCAAAGATAACACTGATGAAGAAATTTGTTTTACACTTTTATTGTCGAACACGTTAACTATCACATTTACACATTGGTCTTGACACTCGCCAAACTGAAACTGTTATAATAACTTCATTACTGATATTTCTTAATTCGCGTACTTCAACTTTTTGTATAATTAACTTTATCCCACTTGAGATTTTTCAATAACTCTGTTACGCGTAACCTGCAATTGATATCCGAAGTGTGCCGTGCAAATACTTTCGACGAACTGACGGGAATGCGACGTGTAGTATACAAAGAATTTTGATGAACTGACGGACCGAAGGCGTGTAGTGTACAAAGAATTTTGATGAACTGACGGGGTCTACCTCTAACCTACACTTTTTATACTCCTACACCCAAATATGCCTAAAGATTATAACTGAGCTGCAATTGGCTAATAAAACGCGCCAACATTAGCGTCTATTTTTATATCCAATGAAAATTATGAATACATATGCTCTAGGGAAATGTTCCAGAATATTCTAAAAGAAAAACGCGCCAATATTACGTAACTTCCTCGTTTCCAATAATGATAAACAGCTCACCCCCTCGCTGCATTATTGCACGCTATTATTGTCAGTTTCAGTAAGGCAGTATAAACTTACTTCTCAACAATAATTACAATCAATAAACATCTCAAATCAATGTCACATAATAATGCATATTCATACTACAATCATTATTTACATTTAAGTAATTTGTGATACAAATTACTGCATCACATCGAATGGCAATAAGAAACCCGACATTAAGAAAATGGTAGTGTAGCATGAAAATACAAGGTTAAGTGCATTAAAAGAACAAAAACCAAAACGTTCATAACTTTCGTCTTTATTTCCATGTTTTATTTTATTTTTGCGCCAAAATTCAACGAAGCGGTGCCTATTTTATATACCGCCCCCCCCTGCCTGTCGAAATCGGGACGTACTCTACTATCCATTAGCTAGAATTATCCTCAAGGAACAGAGGTGGTCATGGTGGTGTGGAGCAACGGCGGCCAAAACAGCCTTCAGCTCCGAGTCATACCGGAGACGCAACCCGCAAAGCAGTTGCAACGGCTGCACTGTGCGCGTAACACAGACAGCAAGAGGTGTCCTGTTCAGAGTGGACGCATATGACTTTTCGAAATGAATGTACTCATTCAGAGAACTGTATTGTTTGTAGAGTTATACAGTAGCACTGTTTAATTACAAAGAAACACTTGCAATTAATACATACAACGTTATGTTTCACAAATGCCATGTATCTGCTAACAGCTGATGTACTGCACTGTACACTTAGAAATATTTATTTAATACAGAAAGGGCCTCTTGATGTAGAATGCAATGCAAGGTACAAACATTTACTACACCCTTTTCCTTAAGAAAGGCTTTGAGCCTGCCAATTAACCCTTTCTTATCTCGAATCATCGAGCGAGCTCCATCCGTTGCAATTGGCGGTATCTTGGACCACTCTTTGTGTTTATTTACACACATACGAAAGCATTGAATACGTCTTCTCCTTTAGTAGTTCTTCCAAAGGAAATAATTCTAGCACATACTCTCCGACATTTAATTCTTTATCCGCTCCTCTTACAAATATTGCCAACTGAGCTGTGTCAATCAAATCTGTGCTTTCATCAAGAGCTAGAGAGAAGTACATAAATTTACGGATTTTTACATTCACTTGTGTACTTGGACAACAGCTCAAAGGTGAAAGTTGTTTTTAAAATTATCACTTCCTGGGGGCACACAATTTTTACCATGTCCATCATATATGATTTAACAAACTCCCACTTTTGAAAAGATTTAAGGACTTTACCTATGTTCCACGCCACAACGTAACTAACCAGTATTTGTTTTTTGTCATATTTTGTTATTTAGTAGCAGGAACAGTGTGCTTCTCCTTTAGCTCGGTTAGTTTCTAGGCTCGTTCCAATCCTGAAATAATGAATCAATAAACGCAGTTCTATAGTAATAATAATAATAATAATAATAATAATAGGCCTATTATTGCAATAACGATGAACATGGCATATAATAATAATGATAACAATAATACCAATACCTTTAAGTTCTGCATATTCAACATGACATGTGCAATAGTGCCGCTATATATTACTTCGTAGTATGCTTAATGTTTTCGTTATATTCAGAACAAAAAATAAACAAGTCTTCCCATTCCGTTTGGAACTTCCTCTTCTTTAATGTTGAAGGAGTTGACAATGCTATTATTAGTAGCACACCCACTGTTCAATTAGTGGGTGTGTATATGCCTCTCTTAAGGCTATCGATAGACCGACCTCGGTAGAAGTGTTCAAGTAAGCTGCTTAGCTGCGCGCAAAGGAAGGAAAGATATAGTGATTACCAGCGATTATGGGGATGTAATCGCGACGCACAGTGTAACCGCGAGTCTTATTTTGGACGCCTTGGTGTAGAGTGTGGCTAGATTTGAAAGTGCTAACATAAACAGCTGCGTTCCATTATGGGCCTCTTTTTATGCACGTCAGTGAACACCACCCACCCAGTTATGTGTAACCTGGGATGTACGAATCAGATAGACATTCGGTGCACATTAGTGAGTCTGCTACGGTATAGTGTTGGAGTCTAGGCAGAGGTGTGACTTTTTCAGATCTGATTCAACGTTTCAAACTTAAGCCTATTTTGCTCGAGTAAGACTGTATAGGGTGGGACATGGAGGGAGAATGAACTTCAAATGGCATGTTCAAGGTTATCAGGTGCCTCTGCTCCTTGAAGCAAAGCAGGCTGGTGGGCTATTTATCCATCCTTTCTTATTTGTTTGAGTGTACATTTACGTAGAAATACTCTTATGAATTTTGATGCCATAAAGTACCTACTGCTCTTTATAAAAACAACTAACATGTTCGTATATGTAGCAGCTTAAAATGCTACCAATAGGCAGGTATATTTGTTCATTACATATAACTTTGTTGAAATATATAAACGAAATTACCTCCTAGCATTTTAAAGCAGAGAAGTATTTCAGGATAGGTTTTGAATGATGTATACTTTATTATTTTTCTTTGTTGCTTTTTGTCTTTCCACACATTTTCTTATGGCATTATCCTTCGACATCAGTTTTGATTGTTTTTGCTGTTATGGAGACAGAAGGTTTTTATTTCCAATTGATATTAAAGGGCAAGTCATAAAATGTACAAAATACACTACCTTGTAACGCATCGTTAGAGGTTCTTTAGAGCCTGCTTGTCCAACTGAGCGGAACTCTGAGGATTGAATTTCATGTTCTTTGACCGCAGATTGTATAATCTATATTGCTAATGGATAAAAATCTCTCTTAAATTGTACACCTTCAGTTACTTTGTAGCTTTGACGTAGGAGATAAAACTTAATTGACATAAAGTAGCAATTAAATATCAAGTAAAGCATGTCATTGCAATCGGTAATATTCTCATTTCACTGTGGCAGCAGTGCAGGAGAACAAAGCCTGGTTTAACTGAGGTTCCAGGTCGTTTAGCTTTATTGTCCTTACTCGGGTAACTTTTTTTATGAGTTATTCTATAAACCCTTTATGTAAACCGCTACGAAATAAAATCTGATGGTTACAGTCACTGGAATTTCTCTATCTTCTATCGCTTATTTAGTGGGTGTACAAACTATTCTTACGAAAGTTTATTTTCTCATCTACTTCATTTTAATCGAGACAAACCCTCCAAGAAATAGCTGCATTACACATTTTGTTATACATACAAATGGAATAGCGATAGTCAAAGTTTTAGAACTAGAAGCTATATGCTGACCTTAAAATTCCATACTCTCTCCATGACATCGCAAGAAACAACTGAAAATCGACAGAAATTGAAAAGAATGACTAAGTACTGAAAATGCGAACCATTAATAACGGATATCTCAATGATATCAAGTCGATACAGCCTTAGAGCCGGTTTTGATGTGAACAAAACATTTTGTATCCCTCTGCGCTAACCTCGTGTTCGTATCAACTGTGAGAAACAATGACAAACAAATGCCACAGGATTCGTGTTAATGTATTTATGGGTAATGAGGTTCGATTATCTACTTCGAATATAGTTAAAATTGTTGATGTAAGAATTATTAAATTTTGAGTTATGAATAGTAATTCATTTTGGTAAAAATCCTAAAATATAATTTTAGAAATAGTGTCGCATGCGTCATTGGCGAGAGTTTAACTTATATTGTTTTAGTAATATTTTATTAATTAAGAATTAATTAATTTGAATTTATTGGGATTTGATTCTTACATATTCTTGTAAAAATGCAACCTTTGTTATAAGCTGATTAAGTAACAGGATGGAAGTGACTAGCCTCTTCCGATGGCACTCCCAGTGGACTTTTTGATGCCACCAACTTCCGTTGGTCTACATGCACATTCGCACTTTGACGTCACACCGGATATTCTAGAACATTTAAACATTCGGTGCTGATTGGCTATGTCTACCCACTATCAGGGCGTTGGTTTTTCATATTAGGAGAACGGCCACCATGTTGGAATGCCCTTCCGGGACGCCGCTAAATCTATTTAAAGGACACTGACTGGAAAGCTGCGGTTTACTCGGCTGTCAATGAGGTTGTTCCGACAGCTGACAAATTGTGGCGGCATGGCAGAGCAACATCAAATCTCTGCCTCAGGTGTTCTGCGGTGGAGACATTGAGTCACAAGTTGGTGGATTGTGCCGTCGTACGCCCAATATGGGACTGGATATATGGTCGCATAGGAGTGATTTGTAGTGGCGTGCTGATGTTTCCACGGGAGGTCTATCTAAATCTCGAATTCAAACACGGTGACAAGAAACTGACAGATGCCCTTACTTGGCTCATCTTTGCCACCTAGTTTTGGGTACTAAAAGTTGGGGACGCAGTGAATCTGCAGGCCTTCCAGAGATTTATCCGGAAGGAACGCTGGGAGTTGGACAAAAGGACCACTTTGGCCTTGGATCTCCCGCATTTGAGGAAGCTCTAAGTGTCCACTGCAGGAGATAGAATAGGGATAAGAAGAAGAAGAAACAAAAGTGATCTATCCTTCTTGTGTAGTAGTTTCTATATTCTCCTAAAAACCTATCCCAAAATAAAGTAAATAAATAAATGCTTTGCACCAAAATTAAAAAAAGAACATTGAAAAAAAACTAAATAAAATAAAATACAAACAACAATCTAAAACAAAAAAATTAGCCTTAGCAGACAACTGCCATTCAAAAAAAATGGGAATATGGTAGGCTATTATAATTAAAACAAAACCTAGTACGAAATTTAAAAAAAAATGTATTGATTAAATCTGTAAAAAAAAAAAAAAAAAAAAAAGATTTTGTAAAAAAAAAAAAGCACTGTAGACCCGACCGTCTGGTCTTTGACCGTCGGGGGAAACTCTACATTGTTGTGTGCGTCTTGAGCCGTCGCTCCGAGCTCAACCGGCTACCACTTCGACCACTTCATCTCTTACCTCGCCTAGACACACCATGACACATTTCTTAAGGTAAGGCTTTGTATTAGTAACCCCATAATTGGAATAATGTTGGCCAGGGTTAACGGAACATATTGCAAACCCTACCTTTGTAAACCAAACATGCGCAACCAACAAATTACTTAATCTTTTTTAATATATTAGCTTAATTTAAGTCCCGTTGTTATCATTGCTCTACCATCTGCCTTCCTTTTACCACCCTAAATAGCTATCCCCCACGTCGCCGAATCATGTTCGCGACAATAGCTTCTTTAAGAAATTTAAATACTTTTATGTATATTTTATATTTTTTTCTATAGCCTCACGTCTCGTGTTTATAATGCAATAGAACGGTGCACCTACTGTTCGAATAATAATAATAATAATAATAATAATAATAATAATAATAATAGCTTAGTTGAAATTAAATACAGGATAATTAAAATTAAACTGTAGCTGCAACTCTATCGGTAACAGGTGTAAAATCTGGGCTTCCATGACACGTCACATCGCCTCTGTCAATAATTATATTCAGTTCATTTCTTTTCAGAAACTCAAATCCAATTTATACCAATTTATTGACAGAATTTAAGACTATGTCAAACGTTAAGGTTCATTATTAAAGAAAAATTCATAATCATCTGTTTTTTCTAATTCTAGCTTAAGTGTGTTTCTCTTCTTCCTTGGTGTTCGTAATGTTCTTTATGCACATGCAGTGTCCCACGCGGAAACACCGGTATAATCTGCAGTTTGTTTAACAATGTTATTCAGACGACTGCACTAGTGTGTTAAAAACATTCCACACAATTCGTTTCTCGCCGCTTTTAGCGGCTTGTTGCACTATTTCACTTTTATTGTCACTCGAAAAGATAACAGAACTGTAGAAGCAGCCATGTTTATCGTCTGACTGACTGCTCATTGTTATCCTATGAATGGAGAAGAGGGGCGTGGGACACCACACAGAATTGAAGGAAATTTCAGCCTTTTTTAGTTTTACTATGCATATTATTTACTGTTTCTTATTAATCAAAAGCTCAAACTATGAATAACATACTTCTTGAAAACCCACAGATAATCGCGCATATTTAAGACACTGTATGTTATGGTGTGCTTTGGTTCCCCGCGTATTGCGAACTAGTTAGTGATGTCATATGTTTACATCAAGTCTGGATCTAAGAATGGAGCAATTACACATCTTTTGTGTACTACGTTTTCATCTATCGCTTAACGTTTACTAGTTACCTATGCAAGATTATATAAATTTCCTTCCGAATAAAGAGGACTTCATAGGTTATTCCCAGAAATTTCAAGATATATGTTTGATTTGTCATGTAAATATCTTTAATATATGAAATTTTAATCAAAATCGTTAGAGCCATTTTTCAGAAAATCAAAAAGTTCAAAAAATGTCTCATATAAGGAGTAGTTTGAGGTGGAGGAATTTTCTTGAAAATATTCGTGTTGCATCTTTGGAAGGTACTGAACTGGAAGCTACTGAACTTAAATACCAAGTTTGGTATTTTTCCGATATTTCCTTTTTGACTTATGCTGTTCACACACAAACACACACACAAATATTTGTTTCTAAAAATGTTCTTTTTTAGATTCAGGGGTTCTCAAAACCTATATTTCCGGTAGAATTGAACTTTTGGGTGAATACAATAACTTCCCTGTCTAATATGCACGTGGTAGAGAAAGTAAATGAACATTTGTATAGAATATCAATGTAGGTGGTAAGGTTCACAATTATTAATACCGTGGAGAATGAATAAAAGCGGATTAAAGTATTCACACATCCCTTCAACAAACCTCAACCCCCCAAAATATTGTTAAGGAACTTCAGACACTGTACAACCAAATACAATCTCAGATAAATCAGTATCATTCTCCTGGACTGCATATCACGTCGGAATTCTGGGAAATGAATCAGTTGATCAGACAGCCAAACAAGCCACCAAACATCCCCCTCAGGACATCAAGGTCCCACACACGGACTTCATCAAAAAGACTTGCATTAATCGATGGAGACAAACATAGAAGGCCACATCTAGAAGCAACTTACACGATGTCTACATTTCCGAGTCCAAACTTTAACACTATCATTTCAACCGCAAAGACCAAGTTGTATTAACTAGACTACATATTAGACATACTTCTATAAGGCACAAACATCTCCTCAACCGTGACCTTCCTCCTGTGTGCGTCCTCTGCAGATCCAACCTCACAGTTCATCATCTCGTTACAGCCTGTCGTCGCTATGTACAACACAGAGAAAGATGTAACATCCCCAACAGCCTACCAGACGCACTAAATTCAGCACAACAAATAACTTTAAACTTTATGAAAGCGACAGAATTCTATAACAATATGCAACACACCTATCTAGAGAATTTAATGTTGTATGTACTATTAATGTTTAAAATATTGTATTTTCATTGTAATCATGTTCTGTATTCTAAAGTAGATGCGATATGACTCTAATGTTGAAGCGACAATAAAGGATATAATAATACTTATTTGCCTACAATATAAACAAATTTTTATAATCGTCGCTTTGATTTTCAACTATTGTTACTTCTGAGTTTGGCTGTTTTTACATCCTGATCTGAGCCCTGGAAATATTCAAGGAAGTTGGCATATCGCTTCATTTGCCGAGGAAGTTTCTGGGCGCTTCCAGATTTCCGAGAACAAAACATCTAGAACAGCCATGAATCCAATTGCTTCTATATTTCGATGTTGCCGCCGAGGTTAAAAGGAAATGAGAAAAGCAACACTATGAACCTGAAAGTTTCCAAAGCCTTAGGCAACATAAATGATGTCCTTACTATTGTCGTTCAAAGGAACTATCATTTCTTTAACTACATTCATCGCATTTTCGATTTGATATTTCCTTTAAAGCGGCTTACCTGCTGTGATTAACCACACGACCTTAATGAATACAAGAGAAAGTTCAAAATAATGCATACTGCTCAGTGATTAACGCTGGAAATAAAAGGTTATTTAAGATTTTTTTTAACGCTTTAAACGCCCAAAGAACGAAACTGGACTACTACGCACAGTTGGCAAACATTACCTACAAAAAGAAAATCTGGCGTGCTATATTCAAATGTCTTTCTCCACTCAATCTTCTACAAAGTATTCTTACAAAAGCTTATTCTTCTACCTACTTCACGCTAAACGTTAGTTTGTTTTGTCTACATCTTGTTAAACGTTTGTATATATGCCTTTACTACACTTTTGGTTGTACGTACAAGAGGTATACAGTGGGCTAAAATGATAATCAAATACATTGTCATTTGTGAAAAATTTGTGAAAGAATTTCCCGAATAACTCCAAACTTGGTGGAAGTGTAGAAGATGTGCAAGGAATAAGTGATTAGGTTTGCAGAGAGATGGTACACGTAGGCCGAACAGAGCCCTCTCGTATCGGTCCGACAAGGTCAGAGTTGCGCCCAGTGTAGTCAGTGCAGAGCTGTCAAATAAGGTGGAAACAATAAAGTGAGTACCAGTATGCCTCGTAAACGTCAAAGGGAGCCATATCGGCATGTGAGTGAGTTCGAACGGGGCAGAATGATCGGTCTCGGGGAAGCGGGTTTGTCATACCGTGATATTTCGGCTCGTACAGGGGATGCTGCTACGACAGTGATGCGTATGTGGAAGCAGTGGATAGATGAAGGTCGTACGCAGCGACAGCGGGTATTGGACCACGGAACATGACCACAGCACGGGATGACCGTCATCTTGTCCGCGTGGCCATAACGGACCGTACAGCTTCATCTACAGTGTTGGCTCAACACTGGAGCACTGCAACAGGTGTGAACTTGTTTGTATCAACGGTTCGTCGCCATCTGTTGCAGGTTGGACTGGTTGCATGCATGCTATTACATCGGCTTCCATTGTCCAGAAACCACAAGCTCCTCCAATGCAATGGGCACGCGAACACCGTCACTGGGGTGCTGAGTGACAAAATGTAGTCTTTTCGGACAAGTGTCCTACAGTGATGGCCGCATACGTGTCCGGCGGTACTGTGGTGAGCGTAACCTGTTGGGCTGCATTGTTGAGCGGCATAGCGGACGAACACCAGGTGTGATGGTTTGGGGTGCCTTGTTTACAACAACCTATCTCGTCTCCTGCGAATTGAAGGCATTTTGAACAGCAACCGGTACCTAGCTGTGGTTGTAGAGCCTGAAGTACTCCCCCTGCTACAGGCATCTCCACAGGCCACATTTCAACAGGACAATGCCCGGCTACATATTGCGAGGAATGCACAAGCCTTCTTCGAAGAGCGACGGGTACCATTGCTTCCCTGGCCTGCTCGTTCGCCTTACATGTCGCCCATCGAACATGTCTGGGATATGGTTGGTCGGCACCTGGTGCGTCACGGTCCTCCAGTAACCAGTGTCACGGATTTGTAGGTTCAAATACAAACTGCGTGGAGGGAAGTCCCTCAGGAACTTATTCAGAACCTTTTTGATTCAATGCCACGGCGTTTAGCACCTCTAATTGCAACGCACGGAGGCCACATCAAATACTGAATATTATGGCTCAAAGGTCATGTATAGATTTCAAAAGATTTGTTATTTGTAATGTACCTAATCTGTGGTATTAAATTCATTGAATTCCTGCGTTTTCTTCTCGGTGTTGCAATTTTCACAAACGGTGTTGTATTTTAAAAGCGGGTTGCTATGTAATGGCTTTTAGTGTTCATATTCCTTGAATGACCACGAGAAAAATATGAATAGCATATAGCTTGAAAAGGGTATAAAGTATTTGAAAGTTCAAACATAACAAAGAATATCTTGGAAACGGTTAACGCTACAAAAATTATTTCACATCTCTATCTTTTTTGGATTAAGCTTTTGTCTACTTAGGTTTACAATTTATTCAACATTTATTCAGAATGAATGAGAACTTCATAGGCTATTCGCAAAATTCAAGATATACATTTTATTTTTTACTTAAACATTTTAAACTTGGTATTTAATAAAATTATTAGGTTCACTTTTAAGAAATCAAAAATAATGAAAGTGGTGGTTTGGGAGTTTAGAAGTTGGAAAATCTTCATGTCGCTTTTTTCGAAGACGGAACTTAAATACAAAGTGTGGTGTATAACCGACGTTTCTTTTTTGGGTTATGCTGTTCACAGTCATACATATACGGACGTTTTTCTTAAACTACTTTTGGATTCAAGGGAATTCAAAACATATATTTCTGGCATACTCTCGATACAGATATTCTGGTTGGAATACAATCCTCCCTGTTCTTACTACGAGAGAATATAAAAAATGCATGTGCCGAATCTGAAAAAGGCATTTGATAGAGTAGCTTGAAAGAAATCTATAGATACCTAGAACAAAGTTGGTGTGGATGGCAAGAGAAAAATCTTTAAGTAATGGATGAAATAACTAATCAGAGTCAGGATGGTAACAAAGATATATACAGGGTGAATCACGTAAAACTTGCACCGCAAATATTTCGGAAATGGAAAGTGTATTGATGTGCAATTTTCACAGCATTGATTGGTAGTCAGGGTCTCGTACATTTAGCCTATAAACAGATTTTAATAATACTGAGAAAGTGTATTTTTTGAGCAAACATACAATTTTTTAAATAGAACAATGCCTAGTTACATCAATAGAATAAACGTAGGGTAAATTAGAATGTTAATGGTGTTTGTTGCAAGATTCTAATGCAAGTGGTTTACGAGAAATCTTATTTTGAAACTTTACGCACCAACACTTGTACAACCTGTGGTAGCACAAACTAAAGAAAAACAAAGGAGAATTACAATACTTCTGTGGATTCTTACAAATAAAGAGAACCTAGCCCTTCAAAGGTTATGTTCAAAATGACCACCGGCAGCTTCAATACACGCTTCCAGTCTGCTTTGGAAATACTGCTGCATACGTTCTAGTATTTCAGCGGAAATTTCAGAGCAGGCAGCAGTAATACGTCGTTTCGTATCGTCTGGTGTAGTTGTTACATCCTTGTAGACAGTGTCTTTCAGCCTTCCCCACAGAAAAAGGTCTAAAGGGGTCAGAACGGGCCGGCCAAGGTACAGGTCCTCTTTGTCTAGACTAACGATTTGGAAACAATCCGTTAAGACAAGCTGAAGTACTTCGTGCACTACGGGCTGGACAGCCATCATGTTGGCACAATAGGTTCCTCCTAGTCTGCAAAGGAACGTCTTCTATCATCTGTGGCAGATGGTCTGTCAGGAGGCTGCGATACTTGTGCGAGTTCATTGTTCCTTCTATGAACAAAGGGCCTATGAGCTGATGGTTCACTATCCCACACCACATGTTTAAACTCCACGGACGCTGAAGTTCCACCTAACGAAGCCAACGGGGATTGTCAACAGACCAATAGTGCATGTTTCTGCGGTTTACCTGGCCATGATTAGTAAATGTTGCCTCATCACTAAACAAGATATATGATGATTCTGTATTCATGCCCATGTACAAAAGTTAACACGATTCTCAAAATCGTTTCCTTGCAGCTGTTGATGGAGAGAGATGTGATAGGGATGGGACCTATGTCGATGGAGAATGTGCAGTATACTTGCCTGACTTGTACCACTTCCACGTGCGATTGTGCGGGAACTAATTTGCGGATATGCTGCAACGGCAGCCAAAACATTAATTTCTACCTCTTCTCCAGTCACTTGTTTGTTTCTGTTACGTTTTCTAGTGTTACAGTACCACTTTCACGTAATTGGTTGAAGAGGTTGATAAATAATTGCCGAGATGGTTGACGTCTATGGGATACGTTTCCGCATACACCGTACAGGAACGAACTGCATTCTTCCTACACTCTCCATACACCATGAGCAGGTCGGCTTTTTCTCCGTTAGTAAACCCCATCTTCCACTCACGACTTACTGCTTGAACTGTCACAAACTAACTGACCATAAAGTCGCAATGCAATCAATGAACAGAAAACACAATGCAAACAAACATAACGGCATCGTACCTAGCAACTAAGCAGGTTGAATGGGACATACAATTGTCGGGGTGGAAACTTTTCAAAATACGATTTCTCGTAAACCACTTGCACTAGAATCCTGCAACAAGACCATTGACATTCTAATTTACCCTACCTTTATTCTGTTGATTTAACTAGGCATTGTTCCATTTAAAAAATTGTATGCTTGCTCAAAAACTACACTTTCTCAGTATTATTAAAATCTGTTTATAGGCTAAATGTACGAGCCCCTGACTACCAATCAATGCTGCGAAAACTATACATCAATTGCACTTTCCATTTCCAAAATATTTGCGGTGCAAGTTTTAGGTGATTCACTCTGTATATTTAAGAGGCCAGTAGAATAGGGAGAGGCATGTGGCAAGGATGTTCCCTACCCCTATACAGTTCAAGATCCATTTGGTGAATATTCTGTGGTGGGATGAAGATTATATTTTGGCGGATTGTGCACAGTGGGAGAACCAGCAAAATATTAAATTCACACAAAAATTCTTAATATATATAGTTAGAAGGAGATTGATATGTTAGTAACATGAACTGCCGTGGAGAAGTCTGAGGATAGGTATGGCAAAGGACGATTTTTCACAGGAAAAGAAGCGCCGCTTAAGCATTCTTGAAGAAAGAACCCAGGAGGAGGGAGGGGAAGTGCTTTACGTGGAGAAAGCTAGAAACTTTGAAGCTGCGAAGAAGCAATAAACAAGCATTTGGAATGTGGCTATGGAATATATTAAATAGAAGGACAAAATAGCTAGTATTGAAACGACTTTTTTCAAATAATTGGTTGGAGGCTGAAGAGATACATCAGAAAGTTGAAGGTTTGGTGCAGAAGAAGATACTAGATGGCAGATAATATTATAAAAATTGGTCCAAATGCGGAAATGAGAGGAAAGTATAAAACTGGGGAGAAGTAGGAGGCTGGATTTGCAGAGTAACACCCCTTGAGCGAAACTCATGAATAACTGAATCTATAAGTACACTTCCAGGAATAGTTATCGTTAAATTCACGTGTAAGTTTCCTGTTTGTAAAATGTATCGCCATGACATATCCAGTTGCACGGTTAATATTAGCCGAGTTTTGCCTTAGCGGCTATTCTAAGTTCAAATTACGGAATCGTTTCGTTAAATACATTAGTGGGAAATTATGTTTATTCAATGTGCGATATGCAATTTTATATTTCGCACAGTTTAGTAAACCTAGTTTATATCCATAAAAATACACCAGTATTTAAAATCGTTGACTTCCTTGAAAATATTTTCCCATTGGTTCTTCTTCCTCTTTATGCGCCCTGAGATCACAATAAGGGGCATACGAGCAATTTCACCTCACTACTAGGCTAAACACGATGATTAGCTCATTCGTATGTAGGCTGCTCCCATTCACAAGGGACTGAGCCCTGAAATACGTGCAACCCAGACCACAATACAAATAACTATGCATTGAGATCAGATTTCTGTTTTGTATTCTGCAAACATAACTCGTTATTCAAATTATTTTGCGGGGTTACGTCACCTTGATCAGCTTCTCCCTAACCAATAGGGTACGGTAAAGAGATGAATAGTGTACTATATGGCATGCACTTTTCTTCAAAGAACATCAAAATAGAAACCCATATTTATTTCGTATCTTCACGTACGAATACATATTTTATGCATCTTTCTTATCAAAGAGATAGGAAGCTCTCTGTGGATATCCTTTTAGCCACACAAGTAGTCTCCACCATATTTGATGCTTCTTTGTTCGAAGGTTTAAATCACAATTATATTAATAACGTTTCTTCTCTATATTAAAATAGTACATAACCAAACTTACTCGCACATACATAATTTATTAAACAGGTATTCTTGTGTGCAGAAACTGTGGTCCAGTTCATTAGATAATTGTAGTGGTGTTTCTTCCGTATGGTTTTCGTGTATCTGTCACTGAACTCCACGCAGGCCTTATTGCTTCTCTCTATGATTGGCTTTAAATAAATTCTAAAAAACAAAAATGAACCAATGATCGATATTATATTTGTGTAAAACAAATGTGAGAGGGTCAGGAAAAGCCTCTCTTAAATAATTCTGCTGCGATTGGTGTAAATAGAGAGAGATCTACTTCAATGTGAAACGATTATAAACTACACCTTGTAGAGAAAGGGTGGTTGGGAAATGAGTTACTTGTGTCATTAAAACGCACAATAGCTACAATATTTTGAAGCAGTGGTTATGGGCCGAGCCTATCGCGTGGCGCTGAAGGATACAGCCGGCTGACTAGCTGGTTAAAGAGATAAGGAGACGAAGGAGCACTCTCCTCCTGAGCCCCGTAAGGGGAGGGGTTGCTAATCCTTCACCCGCCCTGGTGCGGGCGCTGCGGACCCTGGGCACTCCCGTTAGGGGATTGTTTGGTTTGGGTTGGACTTGGCGGGGTAGTGGTTCCCGATACCATGGGAGATTGGGTACGTCTAGCTGGTTTTGCTCCCAGACGGGATTGTGAGACGCCTCAAGGTCCTCCGGTACCACCCTGGATAGCCGGTAGACAGTGTGCTAGTTTGCTGTCGACCCCACCGAGGTCTCGGTAGTCTTCCCCTTTTGGGGTTGATGCGCGTAAGTGGCGTATCCACTTCTGCCGTGTAATAGGGTTGGATTAAAATTTTCAGGTGCCGACCCAAAGAAATGGCTTTCGGAAGGGGGAGTCACTCTCCCACAAATGACGCCCTCTTCCCTGGGTTGAAAAGGGGGGCATTGGACTCCTATGGCTGTGTGTCTCCTCCTGATGTAAATCCCAGAAGCTCTCACGGCGCAACAGATAATTCTGGAAGCTTCTGTCCCCCCTCCAAAGAAGCTTCCAGAAACTCTTGCACTCGTATATAAGCGAGCGTGCTCGCCAGTGAATCAGTTAGTGAGGAGATAGTGAGTTGTTGCCCTTGAAGCGATATAAACGGCTTGTTACCCAGGCTTTTCTACGAGTGAGGTTGTGATGACAGTCATGACGTATAGTGAGTCCTGCTACTGCGAGCGATTAGAGAGGCGTTGTTTTCGACACCCAGTGAGTGAAAACTGAACTAAATCATATTAGTGAAATGAGAGTGAAAACCGAACAAAGTCACAATATATTTCATCTAAAGTAGAAATGAAACGAAGTCTAAAGCTTTCTGACTATCGTATAGAGATGTAGCGCTGCAAAACTACTGAGTTATGTTCCTACATATCTTGAAGAACCAAATCGCTTTAGTGGAAAGAAAGGGGCTATTATTTCGACATTTCCCTATATTAATAATTAACTTCGGTCCTCAAGCACTTAATCAGCAGAATAATAAACACATATAATTATTTATTATTATTAATGAATTTATTTATTTATGTAGTGTACAATGAAGACGCTATAATAGTCCTGGTAGTTGAAACATGTCTTCAATAAATTAACCTATCGTCGGTCTTGTTAATATTATAGTTATTATTATAAACTTAAAGATGCTCAATTAGGAAATGCATGGCTATTTAACCCTTTGCTCTTCTTTTAGGATGAAGCAGGCAACTTGTTAATTAAGTGGATAGAAGTATTCAAAAGGGTTGAAATAAGGTTGAAGCTGGGAGAAGGCGGGGCTGTAGGTATTAACAATCTACATTGCCCGGTTCCTATGTGGATCTTATGTATCTATTTATTCAATAATACGACTCAGTTAACTTGAGTTATTCAATGATGACGACGATGATGCTTAATGTCATTCATTGAATTATGATTCCTTCAATCTAAGTTAAGAGATGGCATGAAGTCATTAATAGTATATTATGCAACGAGACTGTAATGGTAGTAATTTATTCGCGAGTATTATTATTCACCAAGCGAGCGAAGCGAAGCGAGGTTAATAATTATCATACCAGCGTTTTAATCACCATTATAGTCAAGTTTCATATGACTGTTATGCTCGACCATGTATCTAAATTAAAGGTTTCATAGGTATTTGTTTCTGGTTTGAGTGATGTGTTACAATCGTTATTCCTTTATCTATGGTTACAATACAATGACCTTGTAGCACCCGTGTCAAATAAAGTTGCTAGCGTTGTGAGACATACAACGCAGAATAATCGATACTTGCGCTTTTACAATATTACGTGGCCACTTCTGATTGGTCGAATACCAATACTTTAATGAACAGGCGTACTTTAATGAGGCCCATTAAAGTACTGCTACCAGTCGTATTAATACTATATTTTGGCATGGTCGAGCATAAAATTGGATATACGGCTCCGTAAGATATTCGTACCTGAAATCGAGAAGTGTTTGAAAGGATTCTGAGAGATACCATAGCAAAATCAAGAGGGCTTTTAGTGTTGGAAGCTCGATAAAAGAAGACAATTTTAGTTCAGATCTAGGAGAGAACGCAAAAGGATAAGAGAACGCCGAAGGTAAACCTACAAAAGGTTTTAATTGAAAATAAAAAGGACAAGAAAAGTTAAATTTGGTGCTATGGATTTACTACCATATTAGGGTTAACTTGTCTAAGTTAACCCTAATATGGTAGTAAATGTAGGTCTAAGGTCAGTGTATTGGGTTGTAAAGCCAGAGATCCTAGTTTCAATTCACGGCCGATGGGGTAACCTGCTTTTAATTATGATTATTCTGCTAACCTCTGCTTATGATTATTCTGCTAGTATTTGGAAAGTATGGTTGGGAATGTGAATGCGAGGACTTTATAATCTTTAAAGGAATTAAACCATTTTCTGTTTAATGTCAAGCAAATGAGTTATGAACACTATACTCACTTCTAAAAAGTAAAAGCTGGCAATAAGATCAAATCAAAGGTGGCTATATACTTGAAACAATTAAAATAATAACATCAAGGTTTTCTTAAAGGCCAAACGAAACTTTTTAAAAACATTTATATAACATTTTCGTTTTTGTTTCTTTTACGATAAGTAGATTACGTTTTAATAGTAGTACAGCTCCTAATTTCAAAACTCTGATGTATTACAATCTGTAATGATATTTTATTACAATAACCTTTAACCTTTGCAGAAGTAGCTTCATTACGCATTTGTTGCAGGTATTCGAGGATAGTCGAAACCGAATCGATAATCAGGTGTTTAAACGCGAGTGGCTATTCACTGGTCTTAAAATTCCATACCGGTGTAGCCCAAACTATTCTCTTAAGAGCTAAGGTTCAAAGTCCATAGTACACCACCTACTACATTTGAAGAGATTGACAAGCTAAACCAATCAAGTTTCAGGCAGCACGAGTGAGGAGTGGGAAGGAAAACTCACTTTATCTCCTCTCTCTGTAAGGTTGGCCATCCCTGTTTCATACTCTTTCCATGATATAGCGAGAAACAACTGAATAGCAGCAGCACTTTAAAAAAATGACAAACAGATCAAAAGTTCAAACCAATAATAAGTGCCTCGGAAATGGCTGATGTCAGAGAAAAGATTGTTTCATATAAATTATGTGTTTCAAAGAGATCTACATTTTTTGTGAAGTACGTTTCTGTGTATTTCTTACTTACATAAAATTATACAAACTTCCTTCCGAATGAAGAGAACTTCGCAGACTTTTCCCAGATAATTCAAGATATAAATTTTATTTGTCATGTAAATAATTTATACATATGGCATTTTAATCAAAATTCTTAAAGCTACTTTTGAGAAAGTCAAGACATTCTAAAAGTGTTCCATGTAAACGGTAGTTTAGGTTGGGGGATTTTCTTGAAACATTGCGTGTCGTATCCTTGGGAGATACTTAGTTTAAATACCAAGTTTGGTATTTATCGGACTTTGTGTGTTTGGATTACGCTGTTCACAGACGCACGCGCGCGCACACACACACACTCACACATACACACACAGACACACACGGATTTTTTTTGTTTCGGGGGCCTCAAAACATGTATTTACGGTGAAATCTCGACATCGAATTTTTTTCATCGACTCACTATAAGTACGTAGTAGAAAAAGTAAAAAATAGTGTTGTAACACTTTCAAATTCACACTACTAATACCTGTTTATTTTAAAAGTTGTGGACCTCCAACGTGGAATTAATTGTTCTTTAACACAAGCCGTGTGTTGGACAGGGTTGGAAAAGTAGAATCAGATGACTGAAAAATTCAATGCCATAGCCGGGATTTGAACCACGAATCTCCCGGTCTCCGTCCGGTTGCTCTAACCACTGAGCTAGCATGGCAACATGCCGACATGACATCATTCACCTTTCCAACCTTGTCCAACACACGGCTTGTTTGAAAGAACAATTAATGCCATTAATTGACCTAATAGTGGTTGTAACTATAAGCCCGGGACTTAAGTACTTACAAAGAATGTAAGTCGCCATTGGGGTATGACATCTCAATACATTTGGAATCTCCTTGTGGTTTACCGGGAAAAATGCGAATCAGTTGGAGAATTTAATGTCGTATCCGCATGTTGACATGCTAGCTCAGTGGTTAGAGCAACCGGACGGAGATCGGGAGATCCGTGGTTCAAATACCCGCTATGGCATTGAATTTTTCAGTCATGTGATTCTACCTTTCTGAACTCTAACGTTTTTATTCTGCAAACTGAATACAGCACAGTGAAGATGTAATATATAATCTATATGAGAACTTATTTTTATTAACTAAATCTGTGTATTTCAAAATAAGTAAGAATGGAGTTGTATGTATCTCTGTTGAAACAAGACCTTCATGTCTTTATCATTCACTAATTTTCTATGTTTGTAATCTTTTATGTTTCCTAAAAGCCATAACATGAATACACTGTAGCGATAATGTATAAGGTTCAGAATATCCATAAAGCTCCACTTCGTTAGTCATTTGTTGATAAAGCTAAGGTACTCCTGCTACACCTCCGACATTATCGACATCATAAACAAGGGTATAACCTGAAAGTGTCCAAGATAACGAGAAGGTTGTTATTCTTCCAAAGAAACTAGTGTGTTTTGCTGTATGCATTTAGGGTTGTATGACGTAGAACAAGCATGGAAACAACGATAATGTAGAATGACTTCAAGTATGGTATGCCATACTTTAAAGGGAAATGCGAGAATAAGAGGTTTTAAATGCACAGATAAAACCTTTCTTCTTGTCATCATTAGTTTATCTACGTATGGGAACAAACCCTGCAACAATCGCATTTATGTGGTAGAATTATGGGAAATAAGGTTATATCAAATAGTAATTAAATTACAAATGACTATATAGCAGATTTGGAAAGACTTGACTTGGTTTGTGCATAGGGTATCTTACGTCCCTTTACCAAAAAATCATGAATTAATACTGCTACTGGTGGTCAGCAGGAGTAAAACTAACTGCGTCACCTAGAATATAAGATTTAGTTGGGACGAGCGGAACGGCTGTGGCCCGCACTCAGGGGATCCGGGTTCGATCCTCGGCGACCGCCAACTCTGACCCCTGAGTTTTTTCGGGGTTCTCCCGGGTAGTCAGGTGAATGTTGGTGTGGTTTCTTTCAGCCCACGCATTCCTGTCACTCCATTTTCGTTCCATTCATCCTTCATCCCGTTGGTCTCTTTCAGGGACGGAAGTGCCGGCGATGGTGTTTCGGTGCAGCGTGGCAGGGAAAAAGGATGTTCTCTGTGAACTCTCTCCTTCCCTCGGCTTTCATTTGGCTACCAGGGTATCCGAACCTCATTGAGAGGCGTTGGATTCCCTTTGTGTGGGGCGGAGTCCCCGATCTGCCTGTTCGTCTCCGGGGTGTCTAGATCTGGAAACTTAGCGACCACGTCATTGCTGTATCGCACTCATGGAACCGGCCGCCCGGTGTCTCCTCTCGCCTCATCCTTCCTCCGGGAACGCCCCCTCGTGTGGTAGGTATAATATACCCATTCCGTACAGAATATAAGATAAGATAGATGGAGGTCTTTGACCCTTAGACCGTTTGTGCTTCTAACGTAACCCCTGGGAGAAAGCGATGAAGGGGAGACCCGAAGGGCTACCAGATGCGCTTAGCAAAGACGGGGTCCCTAACGATTCCAACATGGCACCATCCTGGCGCCGGCTAACCCTGCCTTAGCAACCTAGGGTCCCTGGAATAGTTGAGCCACACCCAGAACGATGGGGTCCCAACAGTCCCGCCAGGGAGAAATATTTCCAGAGCACAAACTCCACCGTCCTGCAGCAACACGCCAACCGCCGTCGCCTGGTCCTACAGCCCTGAAAAAGACGAGATGAAATGATGGGGCGGGAAATTATTGATAGCAGTGGAACCAACCCAGCATTCACCTGCTGATCACGTAAAATTCCAAGATCAAAGTGGCACGCCCTCCAGGGATCGAACCTGGGATCTCCCGAACGCGAGACTCACACCTGATCGTGGAGTCTTCCCGCTCGCTGCTGGTGAAGGAAGAAATAATTTAAAATCAAATTTTTTAGTATTTTTCTTCATTATCAGTGTTTTAAAGAACAACAGTCTTATTTCTTTTTCTTTCTGAATGGTATGTAGCAGTGTATTCATCAGATGCATGTAATTGCATTCTAAGTGCGCCTAGTGCCAGAAATGACAAAATATGACGTGATGAAATGTTACTTCAAGTGGAAAGGGAGTAGAAACAAGCCATGATAGCTAAGTCATCTTGTTGCCTGTGGGAATACTGATATTCAACCTTAATACATGCGGTTTTTTTTTACATCTAATGCAGCGTTTGAAAGTAGAGAAAATGTTGCAAACACATGCTCAGAATTATACGTATCTAGTTTCGCTGGTTAAAGGCGGATGCAAACACCCATGCGAACACACTATGTAGTGCCAATAGATAAGGGTTAAATTACACTTCAGATCGTACAAATTTAAATCAATATGACGGTTTTTGAAGCAAAACGTTACTAAAACAGTAAAGGTAGAAATTTTTCAAACTGAAGAAGAATAAAAAAGACGATGCTTGAGCTTGAAGGAGGCCCTAGTATTATCAAGGTATTATTTCTACTGATAATGGCACTTAAGTAATACACTTTTAAAAATATTTTGGCTTTTACAGCATAGGTATTACTGTCGCGTCTATGTATGCAACCGTAAGCTGCACTTATGCACATTTTTCCTTCTCCTTTCATGCGTGCATTGAACAATGAATTAACTACTCTTCGTTACATATATTGAAACCTCTAAAAGAATCGCAGCGTTTATTTTGTAATGCCCTTGCTGCTATTGGAAATAAAACAATTAAAATGTTTTATTAATTTTTATATTACGTACACTGATGTTGAACTTATTTTGTAATTTTGAGTGCATTGGCATTTTTACAGTATCCATTGCTAGTGATGGTTACCTAGGAAACAAATCTAGATGATATTTCTACCAAGAAATTGTCTTTATAACTGAAATGGGGTACGTTAAATTGGAATGACTTTAGTAACACAGCTGTAGTTTTTAATCATGTAGATAAGTAATCCTTTAAGAAGATTTCGATATATTCTGCCTGTTGAAGAAGAAACTATAAATTAAAGTCTTCATTTTAAACACACAAGGCGAATTATTGGGTCTTGAATAAAAGATAATCATAAACATTTTACTGAATATTCAATATTACTAAAGTTACTGTATAAAAGCACTAATAGCTAGTGATTTTTAACAAGTTTTTACACCTTTCTTAATAAATCATTTTGCTCTTTTGTTACTTAAGAGATACACAAGGATAATAATATGTACAACTTTCCCATCTTCCATTACACTTATTTCAGGAAGTGGTGTTTTAACCCACGGATGCGGACGGTTGCTTCGGAGTAGGAGGAGTGTTATGAGCGTTAATACACATTACGTAACTCATTTAAAGTAGGAGTAGTCAAACAGAGGAACCTCTAGTAACCGGAGCACAACATCACACCGTAGGCCATAGTGGCCCTTTTGTGCTTCCAATATGAATTCTGGGCGGAAGGAACTAAGGGCAGACCCGAAAGGGGACCACATCCGAACGATGTGCGCCAGCAAGGACGGGCCCTAACGATTCCAATATAACACGGTTCTGACCTCGGCTAGCTTTGCCTTAGCGACCTGGGGTCCCGGAAATAGATGAGACAGCTTCGGGGAACAAGGGGAGACCCAGCACTCCCTCCAAGCGCCAGGGTGAAATCTTTCCAATTCCAACGTCCTGCCGTAACATACCAACCGCCGTTACCTGGCGATCAGCATGGCCGGCTCGGCGGAAAGCAAGTCT
Organism: Deroplatys truncata; assembly: GCA_030765065.1. NCBI lineage: Eukaryota > Metazoa > Arthropoda > Insecta > Mantodea > Mantidae > Deroplatys > Deroplatys truncata. The sequence continues at coordinate 207,707,601 of CM060978.1, read as the reverse complement.
CACACGTTACCTCGGTTATCTTGCATTCTTACCGTATTCCGATCCTTATCGAACGCAATGTAAAAAAATCAGCCAGTCCGCACCTTGTATTCGATAGGCTTCAACATCTTATTTTCTCCAAATTTATTCTTTCCAAATTAAACTTTATCAGTTACTATTGACTATCACACAACTAACCGAGCGGGATGGCTCGGCGGTAACGTCTCTGGCCCGCATTCGGTGGTCCCGGGTTCGATCCCCGGCGACCGTCCTCTCTGACTCATGGCTTTCTCGGGGTGTTCCCGAATCAGGCGAATGCTGGAATGAGTTCTTTCGTTTCCCAAATTTCCTTTCCCTCCATTTTGTTCCATTAAACATTTCATATCTTTACCCGTTCGATCTCTTTCAGGGTTGTAAGTGTAGCGATGGTGTTTCGGTGCAGCGTGACAGGGAAAAAAGATGCTCTGTGAACTTTCTTCGTTCCTCAAGCTTTGGTTGGTTCGTTACTGAGGTATAAGGACCGCTCCTTTGGGCGGCCTTGGGCCTTATATGGGGCGGGGCCTCCGGTCTGCCTGTTCGACTGCCAGGGCGTTTCAGTCTGGAAAGTGTAGAGGCCCTGACATTGCTGTGTCGTCACCCCCTGGTTCCGGCCGCCCGCTGTCTGCCTTCACCTCTTCCCTCCCTCCTGGGGGCGCTCCCTCAATGGGCGTCGGTACAATTTCCTCATTCCTGGATTGGTGCAGAATCTCCTCTGCTTCACGATTCAAACCAAATCACACAACTAAAAACAATTGATTTCCAGTAAGAAGTTATGAAAAGAATTAAAGGATACATAGTGAAATATGGCCAATTTGTTTCAAAAACTCATTTTTTAATGATTTTGAATATCGTTCAGCTTTCTAATTATCTCCACAGACTTTTATGTAAAACTCATCACGAAAGCTTTTAGATACCCCTCTGCACATAATGACGCATATAAGCCACGCTTTCAAACTTGTGTTTCTTTAAATTTGTTGTTTTTCAACAAAATACAGAAACAATGAAAAATATATGCCATATTTATATTTTTATAACAGTTTGATATTACCACGGATTTGTGAATTTAATTTATGAATTCGGGAAAAGGAATAAAAGGCTAAAAGTTCAGCATTTTGAAAAGAGAAAAGCAATAGGTAACAAGTACTTTCTCAACCTAAAATTAATGTCAACTTTTTATTGGATCAAAACTATAAGTCAGCCACGATATGAGTAGGCTTGGAGGAGGACGAAACCGTTTTTGTTGACAATGCGTAACGTCATCAAGGCTAGGGATCAGATGAGTTTTTTGAGTTTTTTATTTATTTATTTATTTATGGACGCTCTTTAACTGCTGGGGTTCTTAGCGTCCCATTCTATATTGGGCGTGAAAGACCGGTAATTTTGCTCAGAGGCCTCTTTATCAGGCTTGAGGTTCTTTTACGTGCTGTAAATCTACGACACGGGACCACCGGCTTTACTTCCCTTCCGAAGGAAACCATGCTAAGAACTTTAACGTGAAAAATCCATCGCCCCCCGCGAACCCGCGACCTCGGGAACTAGAGGCTAGCATGGAAACCACTACACCACGGAGCACGACAGGGATCAGAGGAGAGTGAGGGGTAAGGCGATAGGGGAATGTGCAGTTGCACAATTAAAACAATACTACATTTGCACACCTCAGCCTCTCTAATGAAAGCAACTCGGAACTGCGGATGTTTTCTTTACCTGACTGTCATTCCGATGCCCGGCCCATTTTTTCCATAACTGTCAAGTTCCTCTTTCCACCGAACGGCTCATATCGCGGCCGACTAGTACAAAGAGCGCCAAAGAAAATCTCACTGCACCTCTCGTCTACGTCACATTATTTATTGTACGTGGCCTTGCGAAGCCATGGCCATTTCATTGGTTGCTTTAGGCCACGGTGCAAGGATGCGCCAGTCCTTCTGCTAAATAGTTGCACCAATAACCGCAACAAAGGTTACAAAATGGCGTAGAAACGAAATGTATGTTTACGCTCTCGATCGTATTGGCTAAAAGAGAAAGAGGTAGAGTGATTGCATTCAATTTACCATACAGACCTCTTATCGTAATTGGTGGCCGATACCATACACGACTTTTAAAGGGTTAAAAGCTAAGCGGAAAACTTGATGAGCGCCCAGGTTAGCGAAATGTAGAATGTGCAGTGTGAGATGGTTTTCAAATTAAAGCTTAAATGGTATTGATTAAATACATAGCAATACTTTATAATAAAAAATAAACACAATTGTATTCTCACAGTGGTATCAATGCGTGTTACTGCATAGAAGCAAATATAACTAAATACTAAATAAATAAAGCAGCATGTTTTCCCTTTAATTCAAATTACAATTGGTTAATATACCTTTACTAACACATTGCTGATTATAGACAAAAATATAACCCAATTTTATTGCCACAATATGCATGTCATATTCGGTAAACCATACGCATATACACATTTATCTCTAGTTTCTAAACACGATCAGTCAACTATAACAAAAGAGTAATTTGCATTTCATCATCATCATCTGCGGATGTTTTACGGGGAGTGCCCATTTTCTGAGTATGTAGACCGTCTTCCCCATTTTCCTGAAATATTTTTATCCAATGTTTATTATAAAAACACTTTTATGTACTGCCATTGCAATTGCTGTAACAGTGCGACCAGCCTCTCATATACCCACGATATGTCCACTAGTAATTTCGCTAGTATACGGCATGACTGATTCTGAGACAATAAACGTGTTTTGGTTTCAGTAACACCAGAAAAAGCAAAGGCATCAACCTCCCCTCTTTTCTCCCTTATTGCTGTGTTATCAAGCCACCACGCTCTGTGATAGGTAAAATGAAGGACACGGCTGAAAAGACCCCAGAAAGCGAGACAAAATTCGCCGAAGATTTTTTTTTGGTGATGTTTGTACATTACTTCATCGTGTGGAAGAATTTAATTAAGTGTAATTAAAAAGTGTTTTAACATATAACATCCAAACTTCATTAATGCGTACAATGGTGGTTGTCAGCTTAAGATAGATATTTGAATAAATGTGATGGAAAATTGTAGGGTTTAGGAATTTCACCTTAAGAGAGACACTTAACCGGTGAAAAAGTTATCATTTCGTTTTGCTTTTATAGTAATTATCCACTTCGTTCTGACTTTGCATGTAACTCAACCATTTATTTAAAGGCAGTGAAAGTATAAATATCTGATAAGTTACCTCTACGAAATATTTGTTATTAATGTCAGATTGTTTAAAAAAGAACGCTTGTGTACTTAATAAAGCGAGAAAGGTTCAGGTAATTTACAATTTTCTTAGCGAATACAAGCTGTCAGTTCCAAAAGGCAGCTCACGATATTCCGTTATGCTTTTATGCTTTATAGTGTGCCTTCAACACTTTGATAAGACAGACAGACAGACATCATTTGTCGCCAAAGGAAGTGAGGATATTTAGAAACAGTTAAAATTGCAGGAGGTTATGAAAGCAGCGTTTTGTTTCTGAAATCCGTGTAAGTGAGTTGTTGGTGACATGTGGTCACGCGAGCACTTGTCACGAGGAATGACGTGCCGATAATGGAGCGTCAGTCTCAGGAATATCATCTCACAGAGAGTACCTTCATAATTGGACAGGTCTATCACATGACTCCAAGTAAGTGGTGTGATAGCAGAATTATAGCAAAAATTGGGTTATATGCCAGTCCTGAAGAAGATTCGCTAAGCCTTAAGTGCCTGAGAGCACCAGATCAGAGACTCTTAATGCTTTTTCAAACCGGCTATAGCCTGTGGAAGAAATGTATTCATTGTAAAATAAATACACCGTGGAACAAGTACTCTGTGTAGAGGAAACGTCATCCGCATCGTCACTCAACCAGCAGTGCAGTTTGTCCTTCATCTGGGCATCATCTCCATCATTTATCATCCATCATCTGTCATAATGAACAATATGAATTATCTAGCATCATTGTCATATTTTTTTATATTTAGGAATTATCTATCATACAGTAGTTTTTCTACAACCCAATCATTATTTTAGTTCTCCATAAATCCCTATCCTCTGTATCTTCATCTGTTAGTCCTCTAGGCGCCATGCATCTTCGGATCCCTTCCGTCCATTGTTCTCTTGGTCTTCGCCGTTCTCTGTTTCCTTCAGCTTCCCACCATTCTTACTATTCTTAAGTTTCCCATTCTTTTCACATGCCAGAACTATTTTAATCTTCTTTCTACTATTATTTCCAATACATTCTTCTTTACATCCATTATTTCTTGTACTTTTTCGTTTTTAAACTTATCCCTTCTTGAGATCGAGAAGCCCTACGTCAAAAATCCACCTCTGTAGTTAATAATATTTCTTGTTGCCTGTCCATTGTCCAGTTTATGCTCCTTAGAGTAATATGCTTTGTACTATTGAATTATAAATGAGCTTTTTAACTTGATTTAAAACGTTTGCGCTCCATAATATCGAGTTCAACATTCCAATTGTTTTTCTTCCCACACTTATTCTTTGCTCTATATCTAATCTATTCTTGTAATAATAATTATAATAATAATAATAATAATAATAATAATAATAATAATAATAATAATAATAATAATAATAATAATAATAATAAATAAATTCACAGCCCCATCTGAGTTTTCGCTAGAGACAGACAAAATATGAAATTTCATGTTCTAAACCATTCTTGCTATCATTTGGAAACAAGTATTTTTGCTTTCTCTAATACGTACAGTAAGTAAGCGAACTATTGCATTTCATCAAAAAATTCGATGTCGAAATTTCACCGGAAATCTTATGTTTTGAGGCATTTTTTACAAAAAGGTTCGTGGTGTATTTGTGTGTGTGAACAACATAAATCAAAAACGAAAACTCGAATAATTATCAGTGTCTTCCTAAGATGTGAAATAATTGTTGCTTCACGTATGAAAAGCCAATTTGAAGTAGTTGATTGAATGTCTCACGTATGGTACAAAGTTTCCGGTGGCCTTCGCCCCAATGTTTAGGAATCAACTTTGTATTTTAATGTTTCTTTAAATATTATATCTTTATGTTTGCCTCGGCTGCGTCAGTATTAATTTGTAGAATCATGTATCTCTGAACAAGGTGTGATGCGGCTAAAGAATGTAGGCTTACACAAATTATAATTTTTACTTCACTCCATTTATTAATCCTTGACACGATTAAATAACCCTTCACTGATATAGAGAGCTGTGAGATTATTTATTAATTACTTGCACTTTTTAAACACGTAAACTTTGTAATATCCTCGCCGTAATGAATTTTTGTCTCACACTGAATACGTATTAAACTTCTATAGGACGCGTCTCGCGTCCAGTTAGGAACACTGTCTACAAGCAACTGAACTGATTTATACCGCCTGAATTTGCACATTTAATCTATTTCAAGTCTCTGATTGGCCATTCCTAATCCAATAGAATATTTTCCTTTAATTTAAGCTTTTTCTGGTTGTTGATTGGCTATTTATAAACTGTCTAAAAATTACATTATTGTTTCCAAGAATTACTAGTAGCATTATTAAACTTTCTATTATTGCCTCAAGGTTACCTCATTGTTAGCAACTTTTGACCTATATTCTCACAGCTCCTACATTATTAAGCTATGTAATACATTCACATAACATTATTAAACATGTACACAGTAATATAAGTATTAATACAATGACTGTTACATACATTTTATATGTTATTTTATACACATATACTCTCTCAACACTCGAACACATTCTGTGCATCTAGGACAGGTATGGACGAGGGCGTGTCACGTCCAGGAGGGAGAGGTACTGTGACGTAACATAGCTACCCTCTATCCGAGCACTGACGTAATGCGTTTCTTAATTTTGAAAAGCTAGAAGTGCCTATTTATTAAAATGCAAGTTAAACATCAAATGAGAAAACAAAATCAAGCGCTTTATTCATTATTATTCATACAATAAAGGTTTTGCAACTGAAAATATCCCATGGTTTTTATCAAATTGAACAAATACATATAATATCACTTATAAACTTGCGGAAAATGAACAAACAATACTCAATACTTACAGTTTTACAATAGATAAATATCTTACTTCAATTGAGGTTGTTGACGTACTAATTAGAGCCAGGGGTACTATCCCATGCTTTTTACTTTGTCTACCACGTATGTAGCAGTTTGAGAAAGTATTGCATTCCACCCAAAAGATTTCACTGCAAATAAAAAATTTGGGGCCACCTGAATAAAGAAAAAGCATTTTTAGAAAAATGTCCGTGTGCATATGTGTCTGTGAGCGGCATAACTCAAAAACGAAATCTCGGTTAATTACTAAACTTGGTATTTAAGTTTCCAAAGATGCGACAGGAATATCTTCAATAAAATCCCCCACCCAGACTTCCCTTTATATGGAACACTTTTCGACATTTTTGGTTTTCCAAAACATGGCTCTAACAATTTTGATTAAAATATCATATAATAAAGATATTTAGATTTTGGATTTTCTGAACATAGCCTGTGAAGTTCTCTTCATTCGGAAGGAATTTTATATAACCTTGTATAACCGGTAAACGTAAGCGATAGACGAAAACGTACTGCATAAAACATGTAGATCCTTATAAAACACACAGTTTATTATACAGGTTTATTATAAAAGAAGTAGACAACTTCGAAGTCCTATGAAACAAAAACTAAATTGATATCAACATATATTTCGCGGTGTTTTGTTGGGAAACTCTGGAAGTTTGCATTGGTAGTTTTGTGATCAAAAGAGAACTATGTGATCAAAAGTATCCGGACACCGCCACAAACATATGTTTCTCATCTTAGGTGCTTTGTGCTGACACCTACTGCCTGGTACTCATTATCCGCGACCTCGGTAGTCGTTAGACATCGTGAAACAGCAGAATGGGACGCTACGTGCAACTCAAGGACTTCGAACGTGGTCAGGTGATTGGGTGTCATTTGTGTCAGAAGTCTGTACGCGAGATTTCCACATTCCTAAACATCCCCAGGTCCACTGTTTCTGATGTGATAGTGAAGTGGAAACGTGAAGGGACATGTACAGCACAAAAGCGTACAGGCCGACCTCGTCTGTTGACTGACAGAGAACATTTGAAGAGGGTCGTAAAGAGTAATAGGAAGACATCTATCCAGACCATCACGCAGGAATTCCAAACTGCATCAGGATCCACTCCAAGTACTATGGCAGTTAGGCGTGAGGTGAGAAACCTTGGATTCCATGGTCGAGCGGCTGCTCATAAGCCACACATCACGCAGGAAAATGCCAAACGACGCCTCGCTTGGTATAAGGAGCGTCAACATTACACGATGGAACAGTGGCAAAACGTGTGGAATGACGAATCATGTGGCGATCCGATGGCAGCGTGTAAGTATGGCGAATGCCCGGTGAACGTCATCTGGCAGCGTGTGTAGTGCCAACAGTGAAATTCGGAGGTGGCGGTGTTATGATGTGGTCGTGTTTTTCCTGGAGGGGGCTTGCACCCCTTGTTGTTTTGCGTGGCACGACCACAGCCCAGACCTACATTGATACTATTTTAAGCACCTTCTTATTTCCCACTGTTGAAGAGCAATTCGGGGATGGCGATTGCATCTTTCAACACGATTGAGCACCTGTTCATACTGCACGGGCTGTGGCGGAGTGGTTACACGATAATAACATCCCTGTAATGGACAGGCCTGCACAGAGTCCTGACTTGAATCCTATAGAACACCTTTGGGAACGCCGACTTCTTGCCAGGCCTCACTGACCTACATCGATACCTCTCTTCAGTTCCGCACTCCGTGAATGGGCTGCCATTCCCCAAGAAACCTTCTAGCACCTGATTGAAAGTATGCCTGCGAGAGTGAACGCTGTCATCAAGGCTAAGGGTGGGCCAACACCATACTGACTTCCAGCATTACCGATGGAGGGCGCTACGAACTTGTACGTCATTTTCAGCCAGGTGTCCGGATGCTTTTGATCACGTAGTGTATGTTGCAAACAGCAAATGAGAAGGGGAAGGGTGGAGGTCGTTTGACACGCGGTAACGCGGGGCCAGGAATGTCCATACCTGATCTAGGATAACAATCTTCCAAACCATTCGTAAAGTACTAAGTGATGTACGTCCAGTAACTTCAGCATTTAGCATTTTTAATATAACATTTAGGATATAAAGCTGTAGCCAATACAACACATAGCTTTTGCTCATCCTGTGTAACGAACACAACTGTAATTGATTTAAACGAATACTTACGTATCATTATACGTGGTCAGTTTTTGAAACCACGATTATTGTTTCTAATTGTCCGAGGCTGCAGGTAATAAACAATGTATATTAATCTTCAGTTGCTGTCATACGAGTACTTGTGCTATTAGCTCTGTCTTCATTTCTTTAAGATTATTGTGTTCGCAGATGTTGCATTTTATTGAATATTTTTAGTTCAGATAAGTTATTTGCTACATTGTCACGGAATAAGCAGAATGGACTATAAATTCAGTTCAATGGGAAAGCGTGAGCTATATCCGAGGTAAATCGCAGGCCAGTTGTCAAAGCGAGGGGACGCTGAGGCGACCAGCAAGGGGTTACATAAACAACATTTGTTACGGCAACACGCCAAGCAGTACCTTCAAGTGATTGATTATCATTATTATTGATTTGTCGCGGTGTGGCTTGTGAACCTCTCTCTTGCTAGCCCACTACACTTAAGCGATGACTGCTGTCTTACAAGGAGACGTTTACAAACTGCGTTGTTCAAGATCCCATCGAAAATAAATTTGAAGAGAAAAGCTTTGACACTAGGAAAACATTTACAGAATTATTTCAGGTTACGACAAGGGTTTGGTTTATCCCCACTGCTTAAGTTAAACTTCTTACCAAACAAACAGTCTACTACATTTTCCCTTCTCTTCGCTTTCTTCTACGTCTCCGCATGTGAACCATTGATAGAAATATTTTATATCCACTTTTGTTTTTGTTGTTCCCGTTTTCCAGGTTTATCATTACCGTTGTTTTTGTTCCACTTTTAGCGCTCATTACCGCAATTACCTTACACATATGCGACACACAAACACTCATACCCATGGCGGGACTCGAACCCGCGACCTTGGCTGAGCTCCGAAGCTATACGCTCTAGCGACCACGGCTACGAGGGCCGGCCAGGTTGGAAGGGACTAGAGTGTGCTCCTTACTGGTACAGGAATCGAATTTACCTTTCCTAGTTTTGGAGTTATTGATGATTATTTACAACATTAAACTGAAAACTTTGACACGGGAGTTATAGTTTGCAAAGAGAGGGCATCCAGTTAGCACACTGTTGTCAAAAGCATTCTCACACTGCATTTCTAAGAAGAATCTCGAAATTACACAGTTTTGGCATTAACTGTGAAAACACGAAAGAATTTGTTACAGCCATGCTGGACTAAAAGGATTTACTCATCCCCTGATTTTTGTGTTTTGATAGTTTGAGCAAAACCACATCACTGATTAGGTTTTAATTTATGTCCTTGCGCATATTCACGCACTTTGTTTTACTTTGATATACATACGTATAAATCATAATGTCACAACGGAATTTTAATGTCAGCAAGGAAACAAACCGGGTACAATTTCTAATGCAGAGGATCAGATATTAATTACTGACGTGAGGAGAATTTATATAGACCCTCAAATACTTCGAAAGCACTTGTCCGAGCTGCGTAATATGAAGATTTCAGTAACTAAAGCAAGAACTACGGATTTTCAGGGATGTAGTACAGGAAGATTAACACACATCAAATAATGGAAAAAGTTATAAAGTTTGAATATCTAGACAATCGTTAACGCACTTTAAAAATATGAAGTATATAAGTTGTTATCAAAATCTTATATCATCTACATTTTTAAAAGAATTTAAAATGAAACCATTAAAGAGGTTCTTTTAGAATGTTAAAATATTATAAGTAAACACTTTTTTTTGTTTCTTTTCTGAAGCGGCAAGAGTGGCAGTTGGAAGCAGCTCAAATCAGATTTCTTCGTTCACTGTTGGAAGTAACAAGGATATCGCCAGAGAAATTAAGATATTCGCTCAAAATAGGAGCAGTTAACATAGAAAGTATAAAGTGAGCCTCTGAAAATGAAAACATATAGATGTAAATAGAATGGCATATACAGGCTTACAAAAACAGACGTAAAATATAGGATAGAGTATCTATAGAAAGATCCAGAAGGAGCTAGATGGAGGAACAAGATATGTACTTTCCTGTTGCCTCGGAACGGGGAAAGAAACTCCCATACTTACACACAAGGAGTAGGAGTATAGTGGCGCTTCTAACGTGACCCCTGAGAGGGAAAGATGAGGGAGAGACTCGAAGGGCGACCAGATTCGGGCGACGATGTGCGCTAGCAATAACAGTATTTATAACGATTCCGAAAGGAGCGCATCCTATCACCGTCTAGCCACGCCTTAACCCCATGTCTCCTGAGTGCCCAGGAAAGCGGCCCCTGCAGATCAACCAAAGGAACCTTTCCAAAGCGCACAATCCGCCGTCCTGCTGCAACATACGGAACACCGTTGCCTGGCCCTTTAACCCTGAAACAGATTATAGGTAACGATGGACAGAAAGTTCGTGGTAGAAGAAGTACCACTCTAGCGACCCGAGGGAATACGGAAAACACCCCTGGCAGAGTAGCGGGCCCGACGGGATTCGAACTCGGGAACTCCGAAGGCGTTACTTCCGAGCCTTCTCGCTCGGTTTGCCTACAAATACAAGAGAAAGAGTACTTTGTTTGACAGAAAATGAATATTAGTTACAAACTCTCAGATACCTTTCTACTGATAAATACGTTGTGAAATGTAGCAGAAATACAGGCAAGGGCAGGTAATAAGGCGTTATTACTTGTATAGATATTTTTTTTGCACTTTCCAAACATGGCACTTTCATTTCGAAACCTATTTCGCAATTTGAGTTATAAAAGCAATTTTCCTTAAAAGTCCCCATGCAAAAATCTAACTGCCAGTTTTAATTACAAGACCGTATCAGATCACGTATTTCAACCTGCATGGAAGCAATGCACGAACTAATATTCTGGTCTGGACGTCCCTGACTGCCTAAATACAGGTTGTTTTAATGACTCAGGCGGCAACGTCTGTGGCCCGCATTCGGGATGTCCGGGTTTGATTCCCGGTGACCGCCCACTCTGTCTATGGGTTTTTTCGAGGTTTTCTCCTGGTCGCCTAGGCGAACCGGGGTAGTGTGTTGTATCACAATTTTTCCTTTCCTCCATTTCCTCTCAGTTTACCTCTCGTGTCCTGCGGTGTTGGCGGTGTCGGGCAGATGGCGTAGTTGCTTGCACATTGGAAAGATTTCTCCCGTGAACGCCAGGGTGCGTCGTCCCGCCCGTTAGGGTCACATCGTCGCCCTCTCTCGGGATTCTTCGCCCCTACTAGTGCGCGGGTGTTCAAGCTGGTAATATTAGGGACTTCCTCGCTTCTCCGTGGGCTTGTCTGCCTGCGGACTGCAACCTCCATTGGCTCCTTCACCTCATCCCTGCCTACCAGGGGGTGCAGCCACAATAGATCAAGCTGGTCGCAGTGGAGAGGTGTCCCCCTCCGATAAACACATCTTACGGGTTGTTTTGGTGGTGGGAAACATATCTGGGTGCATCGCATACTGAGTTTGCATGGTAGCATTCCGAGTTCAATTTGAAACTTTTCGGTTCAAACTAGCAACTAATTTTCTGGATACTTAACGTCTTCTCTCCCGAAAATGTGTATTTTTTCCACTTCAACTGAGCTTTAGGGAAAAATCGTCAACAAACGCCTTTCTTCAGTTTGATTTACTTTCGTGTTATTTCATTTTATGCACTTTTTACATCTGTTCTAAACAGACTTTTTTATTGGCAACTAGGGCCAATTAATGAAAGCGCCAAGGCACGTGTCTAATTATTTTCCATTATTTCATTTAAAAAAATATCCCCAGCATAAACTTGAATTGGTACTTCACTACTGTCTCACACTACTTAAAACACTCCTGAATTTGATTCGAATAAAATGGAAGCTATGGATCTTAGATGAAAATAAATTGTGAATACAGAATGAATTTTGAAAGGTTCCTTTTTCTTGGATTTAATTGGCAAATGTTAATAATAAAGTACGAAAAAGGGGGCCAGATGAAAAATAAGAGTTTGGTGTTTTTGATGGTGTAACTCAAAAAACAAGACCGGAGCGAATATTAAATATGTAGCCAAAGATTTATAATGTGAGCGCAGGATCTTATACCTATCAGAGGGAATATGTGTAAAAGGAATCAGGAAACTAAAATATAACGTAAAGTTGCGTTTACTTTAAGGAAAAAGATACAAATTTTCTTTTATTACACACTGGGTTCTTAATATCATTGCGCTTTTGTTCTTAGTAAAAGAGGTTTGAACTTCTGCTTTGATACGGTAATTTGTATCACAAATTACTCAAATGTAAATAATGATTGTAATATGAATATGTATTTTTATGTGACATTGATTTCAGATGTTTGTTAATTGTAATTATTATTGGTAAATAATAATATACGGCTTTACTGAAACTGTCAATAATAACGCAATAATGCAGCGATGGGGTGAGCTGTTTATCATTACTGGGAACAAGGAAGTTACGTAATGTTTCGCGCCTTTTCGGTAGAAGCTTCTAGAATGTTTCCCTAAAAGCAATATGTGTTCGTGGTTTTCATTGGATATTAAAATAGACGCTAATGTTGGCGCGTTTTATTAGCCAATAGTAGTTCATTTATAATCTTTAGGCATGTCGAGGAGTGGGAGTATATAAAGTCGAGTCCGTGGTAGATCGCCCCCAGTTCAACAAAATTCTCAATACCTTACACATCGGTCGCACAGTTCAATAAAATTCTCAATACCTTACACATCGGTCGCCCAGTTCATCAAAATTTCTAGCACGCTGTCTTCAGTTCGTCATAAGTTACGCGCAGCAGAATTACGAGAATCTAAAGTATTATACAGTTAAATATACACAAAGTTGAAGTACGTGAGTTAAAAGTGATAAGTAAGAAGTTATTACAAACAGTTTCAGTTTGGCGAGTATTTACATCAATATGTAAAAGTGTTAGTGCACGTGTTCGACAATAAAAGATTATAAAACAAATTTCGTCATTAAGTGTAATTTCTGGGTAAAAAATTCCTTTCCGCTTCACAACTTGAATAGAGATACATGTTCGATCCAAACAGCTAGCCGGAGGACATTTAAAATAAATTATTTCAAAACTGATACAAATTGCTACGCCAGATGGAGCTACAAACCAAACAAACGAATGACGTCACAAGATGGCTTCAACATTGATGTAAACAACATTACGTAAAGCAATTTCTCTCGCAAATTGGTTCCCAAATGTGGGTCTAACAAATACAAAGAAACATTACTTAAACAAGCACTCACCATTACAGCTTCTGTTTTAAAACAACAGTTAAAAGGAAAACACTTATAGTTTCCTGAGTACCAGAAACTAATAATGGAATACTAAAGAAATTTGGGACATCTTCTTGTTTAAGACATATCTAATAATAAGCTGAAATGATTAATAAGTGTCAGCCTATACTTGATGCTATAGCACATCTCCCGCATATATGCATGAAACAACAGGAAATTGAAAAATAAGTTCATTAATGTACAGAAAACAAATTACTAAAGAAAGAAAAAAAATTGTTTTTGTAATATACCAATATGCCATGCTTAGCGTAATTTTATTACAGCCAAAAATTCTTTTTCCTCAAGAAATCACTACAATCCTGGATTTTTACTTGTTAAATCGAAGTAACAAATGCTTATATAATAATACATTTTTCCTACCACTACTGTAACACAATATAATTTTAATTACACTGTCATTCACAACGACGTCTGAAGTTCCCTCTTTCACATACTTATCAGCGAGATTGCCAATGTGCACAGCAGTGAATGAGCTATTCCCATGTAATTGCACAAAATCGTTGACAGCTGGAAGGCTGTACCCAGATCTATTTTTTAACTCAGCAGTATTGATAGGACAGGTTACGAAACCATGCTATGTGTACCTGGGTGTTTGGCATTGCTGTATTATTAGAAAAAGCCACACACGCGCGCGCATACACACAGACACACACACGACGGGGGAGTGGCACTCCACGACAGCTCATCGGAGTTGCTGAAGAGCAAAGTTAGAGAAGCTTCAATTAGCAGCAGCTGATTTGCTGGACCCTTCCCATTGCTCCCTACATCTGTTTTCGGCTTCACGAAATTGCTCTCAAGACTCCGGAACTGCATAATAACACACAAGGCACATGGTAACACCTAGCGAATCTGTTAAGATCAAGCGTTTGCTGTCACTGTGTTCAAGTGCTGGTATTTCGCTTTGGTGCAGTACACATACACCATTCGTAGGTAACGAATACGAGTATCGAATCCGTCTTCTAGTTATCATACAACACATGGTGTCTTGGTAAAACAATTAAAGATATGCAGACCATTAACAGAATGGATATCAGGTCAGGCCTAATCGATAGAAAAGAAGAGTAAGCTATTAGCTAACTACTTTGTCCCTCCTTTTCCTTGCTAACTTAAACCCAACTGAGCTTACACGCACTGCGCAAATCGAGTATACACACTGTATTTTTTTAACTTACCACAGCGTTTTCAAAGAAATTAAAATGCAGTTTCTTAATTCGAGAAGAGGATGGATTTGTTGTGGATTACGGGACTATTTCGAGATCAACAGATGTTCTCAGATTCTCTAAATATTTTAAAATATTCTACTCAATATTTGATTTTCCTTGTAGATAGCTACAAATATAACTAACATAGCTGCTTTTCCTATTTAAATGAAGGCATCTTTTCTAGTATTTGTCTAAAAATATGTTAATAAGCCAAGAAACTGGAAAATGAACAACAAACATCTTGCAGAGGTTAATGTGCATCAACATTTTGTATTTTGTTGCCCACACTGTAGATAAAGTAAGTAATATAATATTACCTATAATCAAATAATCAGCAAAACCATGAAAGTTTTGAAGTTATTTCATACTCTTTTATCTTTGCTTCGTACATATGAAGCGAAAATACTAAAGAGGTACTTAGAAACCTGCATTATCTTAAGCAAACATTTTCTTATCGAATGTCATTCTAATTGATTGTAACATTTGAGATGGAGAATAATGAGAGTGGTAATAGGCGCAACTTTCTTGAGTTCCGCTTAGCTGGAGGGGCCTCAAGCCACTGGAGTATAGCTCCGCACACAAGCCGTAGTAGGCCATTTGTACTTCCAACGTGATCCCTGGGAGGAAGGGATGAAGAGGAGGCTCGAAGGTCAAACAGATCCGGACGATCATGTTCGCTAGTAAGGACGGGGTCCCTAACGATTCCAGAATAACACCAGTTTTAGCCATCTTCAACCTGAGGATCCCGGATGAAACGAAATGTTCCCAGGAAGGGGCCCTTAGCGGCCAGCCAACCATCAGGGGGAAATCTTTACATAGTGAATATCCCACCATTACGCCGCAACGCTCAATCACTGTTGCCCGGTCCTAAAACCGTGAAATTTATGAAGATAAAACAGGAAATTCGTGGTGTAAGAGGAACCATCATAGCATTCGCCTACAGACCTGGGGGAAAACACGAAAAAAAACCAAGGTTACAGTGGCCTCCAATGGGAATCGAACCCGCGTCCTCCAAAATGCGATCCTCTGCGTATTACCGCAGACAGTAGATTCTCAAGTTTCCATATATGAAAAAGGAGCATCCGTGAATCTATATTGTACTTCCCAGCATTACCCATTCAAAGGCGTCCCTTAATTTGTAATATTCACATGAAAATTTGTTCTGCTATCCGATGTTTGCCTTAAAAATGGTTTCAAATTGGAGAATGAACTTGTTTGCTTGCGTGATACAGATAACACCCACCTGTTTATAACTCAAGTTAGTGTTTGTGGTTAAGGTGTTCGTATAGCCAAACAAACTTCTTCTTCTTCTTTCTCTGTTTAACCTCCTCGTACGTAGGGACTTACAGGCGGGTGCCTGGGGTCAGAGGTCCGTCGAGGAGCAGACACTCATGGATCAGACAGAATATCCAGGATGAATGATCAGCCCGATCCCTAATATGGGAGGAAGGAAGTAGATGAAACGAAATGTTGGTGAAATGGATGAAAGGAAAGGTGATGATGGAGCAGTTGGTGGAATGAATGGCGGGGGAAACTGGAGAACCCGGAGAAAACCCGCCCAGACGCCGCTTTGCCCACCACAAATCCCACATGCGTGTCCCTGGGATTGACCCCGGGCTGCCTCGGTGAGAGGTGAGCGGTCTAACCACTCGGCCACTCGGCCACCACACTTGAAAAAATATAAAACATAACAATAATTTTGGAAACGGCTAATGCTGCGAAAAAGCTATTCATTGCAAACTATGTTTTAAATAGCTCTGCAGTTTTTCTGCAGTATGATTCTCTCTCTCTCTCTCTCTCTCTCTCTCTCTCTCTCTCTTATGATTTCCCAGTTTATATAAAATTATATTTGAATGATGACTTCAAAGGTTATTTTTATAAATAATATAATACATATATTTTTACTGTAATTTCAATGTCAGATATACGGCATTTTAATAAAAAAGTCTCTAGATAACTACTTTTTTATCTTATATATTTTGCGAAGGTATAGGGGGTTTAGGGACCTCAAAAAGCATACCTTCAGTAGAGTCTTGATATCGAGTTTTTATGCGGAATACAATACCTACTCTTCTCTACCCACCTAAGTGTTATAAGCGATAAAAAAAATTACTTTTTTACGCTTCATTGTAAACGAGACTGGAACTCACGCGTTTCTGGACTGTGGAGCACCATCACAGGAGTTAATCACCTGGCAAGGCAGGTTGTGCAGTATCACTCCACTTGCTGTTGTTTACTACATGTGTGGCGTAGTGGTTATGGCAATTACTCTCGTCGTAGCTGCAAATTCACTTGTCAGGCGTGAACGCATTCGTCAAACCCTGTCGACGACGATAATTACGTCTGCTTACAATGATGAATAGTTATTGTGAAAAGTTGTATGTGTTGTGCTAACAACCATAAGGTTTCCAGCTGTTGAATGCAGCTGCTAGAACAAAGAACGAGGCTGGATTTGTCCACTTGTTTACCCCGTGAAATTTTCTGCTGTTTTCATAAAATACGGTACCGCGTTTGTCTTGTCTCTGTTTATCTTATATCATTCTCAGTGGGCATTCTTGGACTCGAGCAGATTTATCGCCACCCAACAGTTTTCACAACAGATTTGTTGAAAGCCATCATTGTTTAAAGATACCCTCTGCAGAAATTTGGATGTTTACAATACTCAAGCTCTGAATATATGTGCTTAGATCGATGAAAAATCTGTGATACATTCACATACTTTCTCTACCCTCTTTCTTATTGGTGAATGTAAAAAGTTTATTTTCCTATCTACTCTATTTTAATCGAGATAAACGTTTCCGGTAATAGCTGCATTACACATTTCATTATAGATACAAAGAGAACAGCGATAGTCAAATGTTTAAGAACTGGATGCTATATGCTGGCCTTAAAATTCCATACTGTTTCCATGACATCGCGAGAAACAATTGAAAATCGACATGACTTCAAAAGAATGGTTAAATATCGAACAATTCGAACTATTACTAACGGATATATCGAAAATGGCTGACGTCACAAAAAAGTTATTTGAAACAAATTGTGTGTTTTAAAGATATCTACATTTCTTGGTAGTCATTTTCGTCTATTGCTTAACGTTTACCGTTATACAACATTATAGACAAAATTCCTTTCAAATGAAGAGGACTTCAAAGGCTATTCCTAGAAAACTCAAGATATACGTTTTATTTGCCATGTAAATATCTTTAATATACTTAGTTCAGAGTCTTTTGAGACAATGGAGAGGGAAAGATAAAAACCGGTTGCCCACGCCCAGTTCGGCTTCGTATAGCAGTTGTTTATACTAGCTACCGTACTGCCGCGCGAATTCTTTATCTTCCCCTTCCACTGTCTCAAAAAACTCTGAACAAACAATATATGATATTTTAATCAAAATTGTAAGAGCTATTTTTAGAAAATAACAGAATACGAAAAATCTTCCATGTAAAGAGTATTTTGAGTTACATCTTTGGAAGATACTGAACTTAAATACCAAGTTTGGTGTTTGTCCAACTTTACGTTTTTGAATTTTGCTGTTCACACACACACACACACACACACACACACACACACACACACACACACGCACACACACACGGACCTCTTTCCAAAAATGCTTTTTTTTCAGGGGGTCTTAAAACACGTATTTCCGATGAAATCTCGGTGTCAAATTTTTGAGTGAAGTGTAATATCTTCTCTACCTACCAGGTACGTGGCAGAAAAACTGAAAATGTCGCTTCCATAGCTAAAATTAATGACTTAATTAGTCAATTGGTCAAATTGTCAAACAGATTGCATTTTTTGTTGTTAAATCTAAAAATTCCCTCGTATATAAAATTTTAGAATATTAGAAATTGTAATCGTCATTCTCAGTAGTGCAATACACATAGCTGAGGCATAGGTAATCTCTGCAATAAAAAATTAAAATGAAGACGCATTGTTAGGCTTGCTCTGAGATGTAATTGCTCATTATTTCTTTCCCTCCCGCATTCTTAGTAGTTGGAGAAAGTATTGCATTCCACCCAAAAACATAGGAAGAAGAAGATTATTTCGTAACTTCTCAGTTTATGTTTTAATATTAATGGTAAGGAAAATGTATAACAGACTTGCCTAGCTCTTACCTTGAGGTGATTCAAGATGTTTAAGAATTCTGTGAAGTTCAAAATGGATAATGAATTTTCATTAGATCACGTGCTACCTTGCCAACTGGTTTTTTGGGAGTAATTGGGGGTGTTTGGAACCCAGTATCCGGTTCTGAGAGGTTTTCTCCTAAAAAGGATGTTCAAATCAACCATCACCAAAACAGAATAAAGATTCATAACTTTCAAGCTGGTAGTTACAAAATTGTCGCCAATTTTGAAGTTTGTAAATGTGGTTCAACAACCGGAATCGACTAATATGTATCGTCGAATTATTAATTTTCTCATTTTTGATTAGTACGTTGACTTCTTCTTGAGAAAGAAGAAGTTGCCCATTCCTCTAGATCACGACAGTGTCTGTTTCCAATGTAAGATTTCTGCATTTATATAACCAACACTAGAGTCCATCCAGGCCTTATCACTTCTCTCTATGATTAGCTCGAAATAAACACCAAGAAACAAAAGTGAACCAACGAGCGATATTAAACTCGGTTTGAAATGAAGGAGGGTTGAGAAATAGAATCTTTTAATGATTCCTACTCTTGATTCGTGCAAACAATTAAAAATGGCTAGTGTAAAATGATTAGCGACTCGACCGTGTAGAGGGAGCGGTGGGTAAACAATGAGTTATCTGTAACGCTGAAATGTGCAAGTCATTAAATGTATATTAAAACCTTTTGTCTGGGGTAAACACGTGAACGAAGCTTAAAATGATTGCCGCCAAGAGAATATTATTTGGATTGTTTGTTAATTTCAATAATTACTTTGGTTTGTAAACATTTAGACAACAGTATTGTATAATTACTTAATAATGATAATGATAACAATAATAGTACTACTAATAATAAACGTTCTTATATTACTTTAATTTCCTCTAACACTTGTAGTAACCGAGCGGGATGGCTCAGCCGATAACATCGGTGGCCGGTATTCGGGAGGTTGTGGGTTCGTTTTCCGCGGCTGACCTTCCTAGCCGATGAGATTTTCGGGGTTTTCCTCGGGTCGGTAGGCGAATGCTGGGAAGGTTTATTGCATCCCGCGAATTTCCTGTCCCGCCATTTCACCTCCATTCTCATATCACTTCACTTTTCATCTGTTGGTCTGTTTCAGGGTTGAAAGTGTCGGCCAGAGAGGTGTTGCATGGCGGGGGAAAAGGATGCTCTATGTAACCCTTTGTCCCCTGGAATGGGGCGGTATCCGAGTCCCGGTCCCCCAGGGGATGTGTAAGCCCGCAGGGGGGAGGGAGCCAGTTTCAATTTGTAAAGGTAGGGACCCAGCCCTCTGCCGTGTCGTATCTCCTGGTCCGGCCATCCTCTGTCTCCTCTCACCTCACCTCTCCCTTCCGGGGCGTCAGGGGCTTCAGGTACAAAAGATTTGCAGGTCGAGGTGCTAAGTCCTCCTACGCAGTTAGTCCTACCTGTAGTAAGCAGTGGAAGTATTGTATTACACTCACAAATTCGATATAAAGAATTCACCAGAAATACCCGTTTTAAAAATACATTTTTAGAAAAAGGTCCTGCTTGTTCGTAAACATCCTTCAAGAATACAACAGATGATTTTCAAGATAACCCCCACCCCAAATTATGGGAGAATTTCGTTATTTTCATTTTCACAAAACTGCTCTCATGTTTTGATTAAAATAACGTATGTCTAAGATATGTGCATGACGAAGAAAATGTATAGGTACATTGAATTTTCTGCGAATAGCCTGCGAAACATTCCAATGGATTTTCCATAATTTGATAACTAGTAAACCATAAGACAGAAAAAAATACTTACTTCTAAAAAAACTGTTGATCTCATTAAAGCATATATTTTATGTAAAATGATTTTTCTTTCTGTATTAACCGCTTTGGAGATAGCTTTTGCTATTGGTTCAAATTTACATATAGTTAATACTTTTTACTTTATCTACTACGTATAGTAAGTAGGGGAAGTATTGCATTCCACCCAAAAATTCGATACCGAGATTTCACCGGAAATACCTGTTTTGAGGCCCCCTGAATCCAAAAATAAGTATTTTTGGAAACATGTCCGTGTGTGTGTGTGTCTGTCCCAGAAATGAACAGTCGGATAAACACCAACCTTGGTATTTAGATTCAGTATCTTCCAGAGATACGACACGAAGGTTTTCAAGAAAATCCCCACTCCCCAGATTACCTTTTACATGGAACATTTTTCGAAAAATTTAATTTTCTCAAAAATGGCTCTAACGATTTTGATTAAAATATCATATATTTAAGATACTTTCATGACAAATAAAATGTATATCCTGAATTTTCTGGGAATGTCTTGAAAAGTATTCTTCATTGTGAACGACTTTTGAATAACTGGTAAACCATAAGACCAAAAGTTTACTACACAAAAAATGTAGATCGCGTTAAGGTACACAATTTATGTCATATACATTTTTTTTTGTTGAGTGAACCATTTTCGTGATATTGCTTGTTATTCCCTTAAATTTTCCAATGCTTATACTCTTTCTCAAATGGGAATTCGTTATTAATTTTTACTTTCTCTACTACGTATAGTAAGTAGGGGAAGTATTGTATTCCACCCAAAAATTCGATACCGAGATTTCACCGGAAATACATGTTTTGAGAC
The DNA here is from genome assembly GCA_030765065.1 of Deroplatys truncata. Taxonomy (NCBI): domain Eukaryota; kingdom Metazoa; phylum Arthropoda; class Insecta; order Mantodea; family Mantidae; genus Deroplatys; species Deroplatys truncata. The sequence goes on along the minus strand of CM060978.1, from coordinate 207,686,189 downwards.
CCCCTGAATCCAAAAAAAGCATTTTTGGAAACATGTCCGTGTGTGTGTCTGTGTGTGTGTGTCTGTGTGTGTGTCTGTGTGTCTGTGAACAGCATAACTCAAAAACGAACAGTCGGATAAACACCAAACTTGGTATTTAGGTTCAGTATCTTCCAGAGATGCAACACGAAGGTTTTCAAGAAAATCCCCCCCACCTCAGACTACCCTTTACATGGAACATTTTTCTAAAATTTTAATTTTCTCAAAAATGGCTCTAACGATTTTGATGAAAATATCATATGTTTAAGATAATGTCATGAGAAATGAAATGTATATCTGGAATTTTCTGGGAATGTCTCCAAAAGTATTCTTCATTGTGAACGACTTTTGCATAACTGGTAAACCATAAGAGATAGACAAAATTTTACTACACACAAAATGTAGCTCGCGTTAAAATACACAATTTATGTCATATACATTTCTTTTGTTGAGTGAACCGTTTTCAAGATATTGCTTGTTATTCCCTTAAATTTTCCAATAATTATACTTTTTCTCAAATTCGTTGTTAATTTTTTTTATGTCCTGGACATGCAAAGAGAATGGAATGCGCCACATAGCAACCAGCTCTTAGAAGATTTGACTATCGTTTAAATACTACCATATTCCCCGTGCACCTACAAGAAAATTAGCAATAAGATTAACATCTCGATTAACTTGAAGCATATGGAGAATAGGCGTTTATAAAAACAGTTTGTACAAGAGTAGAGAAAGTCATGTGAGTGCAACACATCAGATTTTTTTTCAAATGCTAAGTCGCTATTCATTCTTCTCGTGGTCATGGAAGGAACGTTTGCAGAAATACTTTCATTACACATTTCGTTGTATATACAAGAGGTATACAACATGCTGAAGCGATAGTCAAATCTTTTAAAAAAGGATCGCTATGTGATGGCTTTGGTGTTGACTCGTTAACCCTGGTACTTGGACGGTAGAGTAGGCCTATTTCAATTGCAACGTACAATTATTGGAAGCGCAATTAGTGTTTTCGCTTCTCTTTCGTGGCAAAATAATTATTTCAAATGCTGTTAAAGCTGTTGTGTTGAGTTTGTTATTTTTGTGGCTTGTAGTTATATTTACATTATCTTCATTGTTTAATGTACAATCCCTGAGGTGAATTTTAGTCCTTATCTTGGAGATCTCGACGCTTGGTATAAATGAATGCCATTGCACTCTTAATAATGCCAGTCACGGAGATCTAATGAACAAAACCTGTTTCTTTGGTCTACCAATTACCAAACGCAACCATTTACTGTTTCCAATTATTTTGTTTACTTGCGTAAATTAAACATTATGGTACTAAAATTACACCTCTGCTCCCTCTTTTGGTTCAAGTGCCATAATGAAATATATCTGATGGGGCAGGAGTTTTTATGAGTGTAACACGGTTTATTATCTTCCAAGAAGCAGGGCTGCCAGATAGCACTATATTTCGGCATTTGGTTACTATACAGAGTATCTTGGAAACTATTATTTTCTCACTAAGTACTCTCGGGTGCACGGAATCGTGCCGATATAATACGAAGTGGTTTATGTTGGTAAGGAAATACTGAACTGCCTCTATCATGCCCAGTTCCCAACCCTTATCTGGTTCTAGCACTGCACTTAATGTTTGTCTTACTAGCCCCTCTTTTTCATCGTTCCTGAGCCTGAAGCCGACATATGTTCATAGATTAATGTTTGTGCTAGGTTTTGTTATGTGAAATGAACTCATCGAGATGCTGGTGTGGACTTTCTTTGCGAAGCATGCCTTCCGGCCACTCAGGCAAATATTTCCGTGCTCCTCTTCTTTGTCGCTCACCTAGGACTGATCTTTGTTTACAGTCCAATGCGTGTGTGTCGGACTTGAATTCAAACAATTGCCTCACTCAGGCTTGGTGTGCAACACAGGTGATAACGATATTCTGCCAACATTAAATAAAGAAAAATGCTATAAGACATCAGCACCACCGGCACGTTTCCGTGCGTTCTAAATTAAATTAAATTGAGTTTTATTTATTTATCTTTAATTGCTGTGGTCCTTAGCGTCCCATTCTATATTGGGTGTAAAAGACCGAGACCTCTTTATCAGGCTTGAGGTTCTTTTACGTGCCGTAAATCTACGATACGGGACCATCGGCTTTATTTCCCTTCCGAAGGAAGCAATGCTAAGGATTTTTACGCCCGAAAAAATCCATCGCTCTCCGCCGGTTTTGAATCCGCAACCTCAGGAACTAGAGACTAGGATGGTAATCACTACACCACGGAGGACGACATCCGTGCGTTTGACTGTGCCTAGTACGTAGATGAAGCATTGCATTCAACCCAGAACTTCTCTATCAAGATTTTCTCGGAAACATATTTGAAAACCCTTGAATTCAGAAAAACAATTTAAAAAAATCCCAAAACGAAATCCCAAATCTCAAAAACGAAACGTCAAATAAAAATCAGACTTGGCATTTAAGTTCAGTACCTACCAAAGATGTGACAGGAAGACTTTCAACAACCCCCCCCCCATCCGAGACTATCCTTTATATAGAAGTCTTTTCGTTATCTTTTATCTTCTCAAAAAGGCTCTAACGAGTTTGATTAAAGTACATTATGATCAAAATACACTTTTAAAAAATGTAAATCTTGAATTTTGTGATGTCTCTACAGTCCGATATCAATTTTACATAATTTTTCAAAACTTAAACCATGTAATACAGATAGTAAGCTTACTGCACAAAAAACATAGAGCTTGTCAAAATAGACAGTTTATTTAAAGTGCTTTTTTTTTAGGCAACAGTCGTTTCCGAGACTTATTGTTATTGGCTTCAATTTTTCAATACTTGTATCATTTTTCACTGTCTCTACGACGTACATAGAAGGTAGATACGCTATTGCATTCCACCAAAAAATTCGATACTGGATTGCACCGGAAATATGTGTTTTGAGTTCCCTTGAATACAAAAAAGCATTTTTAGAAAAAGATTCATGCATGTGTGGGTGTCTCTCTGTGTGTGTGTTAGTGTGTGAGGTCTGCGAGCAGCATAACTAAAAACGAAAGGTCGGATCAGCACCAAACTTGATATTTAATTTCAGTACTTTCCGAAGATGGGAGACGAAGATTTTCAAGAAAATCCATCTATCGTTTATATAGAACATTTTTTGAAATGTTTGGCTTTCCAAAAAATGGCTCTAAGTGATTAAAATCCCATATATTAAAGATATTTACATGACAAATAAAACGTATATTTTTAAATTTCTGATAATAGCCCGTGAAGCCCTTTTCATTCGGAACGAATTATGTATAATCTTGTAGGTATAACTGGTAAACGTTATGTGATAGACGTAGACTTACTATACAAAACACGTAGATCTCTTTAAAACACATAATGAATTTCAATTAACCTTTTTGTGACATCAGCCATTTCCAAGATATCCGTTTATCAATACTTTGCCATTCTTTTAAAGTCCTGTCAACAGATGTTTCTCGCGATTCCATGGAAACAGAATAGAATTTCAACGCCAGCGTATATCGTCCAGTTTTTAAATATTTGACTATCGCTGTTCCTTTTGCATGTATAACAAAGTGTGTTATGTAGCTATTTCTGAAAAGTTTATTTGTATTAAAATGAAACAGATATAAAAATAAGCTTTGGTAGGACTAGTTTGCATACACTCTAATAAACGACAGAGGGTAGAGAAAGTCATGAGAATGTATCACATCAGATTTTTAGAACTGTTGCGACAATTAAGTTGCGTCTGGTGATGTCATGGAAAGAGTATGCAATTTCAAGGCCATTATAACGATCGCTTTTAAACATTTGACTGTCGCTTTGGTCTCTGCATCCCCCTTGTACCTAGAATGGAGTGGATAATGAAACTATTTGTGCAAATGTTTATCTGGATTAACGTGTAATAGGTAGAAGGTAAGAATAATTTGTAGCAGCTACATAAAATAAACGACAGTGGTAAGAAAAATTGATGTGAACGTAACTAATAAATATACACATATGCATATTTATTTTCTCTTCTGTTCTCCTTGTGCGGCAGTAACCTCTTTAGTCAGCAGAGCAGTGGTATCTACGGCACACTAGAGTGCACCAAAACTTATGGATGATCTCAGTTTCTTATAGTGTTTTTCCTTCTTTAATGTTGGCAAAACTTGCTTTTCGTTTGGCGTTTGGCAAATCAATCCCTTTTGGTTTTAAGTGTATTCCAACACACAAGCGTGAGCCGATGAACAAGGATAATTTCTAGGTGAGACATTAAATGGAAGAAGGAACTAACAAAAGGAATCATTTTAGTGATGAAAATGTGCTAACTTGATAAGATTGCTTTCTGCACTACCAAAAGTCATTTTATGAAGTGGATATGGATAACAAACCAACAGTTATTGTGCTAATTGAAACAGATTACAAGGGCTACTGAGTAATATGGCATGTCTCATAGTTTTAACTTCCCAAACTGTTACTGACTAAGACTGTATTACTACTGCTACCATCACCACCTCTGCCGCCGCCGCTGCTGGGCAGTACAGGTGATAGCGGAAACTATAGTGCATTTGCTTTAAGTTGAAACATGAAAAGCAGAAATAAATAGCATTATACTCCACACGACAGTTAGTAATCCATAACTGCCTAATCTCAAACCCTTTACTATTGAAACTTACTACTTAAATGTGGGTTAGGTTAAAGCATAAAATTTATAAGAAAACAACCAACACCAAGTTGTAACAATATGAAAGCCAGCGAAGTAAGGACGGCCTAAGATAGCAGGATATTTTCCATATTTCACTGTTAAAAGTGCAACTGGCAACAAGTATAACTGTACTGAGAGACTAGACGGTGAAGGGTGACTGTGACAGGGCTTTTCAGCACTCGGACCGTATTAGCGCACCCCCTCTCGTAAACCGGTCAGGCAACATCAGAATAGTCATGTTTCAACGTAAGCCTCACTGTATACCCATACCATACATAACCCAGCAAGATGGCTGTGCGATAAAGTCTGAGACTCACATTCGGGAGATCACGGATTCGATTCCGTCGATCGCCCACTCTGGCCTTCGGTTTTTCGTGATTTTCCGTGTCAGTAGGCGAATGCTGATGTAGTTTCTCATCTACGACGATTTACTTTCCATAATTTCCCTTTCATTCCGTTTCCTTCTCATCTTTCAGTTGTAAACTTTAAATTGAGCTTTATTTAACTATGGTTCTTAGCGTCTCATTCTATATTGAGCGTGAAAGACCGGAAATTTTGCTCAGAGACCTCTTGATCAGACTTCAGGTTCTTTTACGTGCCGTAAATCTACAACACGCGACCACCGGCTTTACTTCTCTTCCGAAGGAAGCCATGCTAAAGATCTTTACGCCCGAAAAAATCCATTGCCCTCTGCCGGGTTTGAATCCACGACCTCGGAAACGAGATACTTGCGTCTTTCTAGTGTACTTTAGGTTTAATGAAGTAAGGGGGTGCCGGACAGATGGCGCGGATGCTTGCTCAAAGGAAAGAGCACTCTCCGTGGGCACTGCTTGGTTGACGGGTCGTTCATCGTCCTCTCTTGGTAGCTCTAGCAGCGGGACGAGTCTTCAAGCCTGGAAATTTTAGGACTTCCGCGCGTCTCTGTAGCTTGTCTACCTGTGGCCCGTAGCCTCATATGGTTTCTTCACTTCATCTCTTCCTCCTGGGAGGCGGTGGTCACAAGAGATCTAAGTAGGCCGCAGTGTGCGAGGTGTCTCCCTTCGTTGTATAACCTCGATCTATACCTATGTAACAATGCATTTAGTGGTAAAAGAACGCACATATGAAAATGTAATAAATAAAGTTAAAAAGGAAGGGGAAAACACGATAAAAATAGCAGGATGAATGGGAATTACAAACAGAAACGGCTCAATGGAAGACATTAATACCAGAAATAGAACCATGGTTAACAATAAAACGTGGAGAAGTTGGTTATTATATTAAGCAATTTCTGTCTGTACCTGGTCATTTAAAGACATATCTATTGAAAATAAAAATAGTAAATAATGAAAACGCTCATACTGAGTGTGAGGGGTATGTCTGAACATTATTGTATTTAAATGTGATAAATAGGGAGATGTAAGGAAAGAATGAAGCAATATTTCGGACAGGTAGATCCACTCTGCAGCAGTTGCCAACCTACTAAGAGACATGACGGAAGCCTCGCAAGAGCAGAAGGGCTAACTGTACGCCATTTTCGTGGATTACTAGAAAGATTTTGATTTGCTTGTCAAGAATAAGGTTATGAAAAAGCTGGAAGACTTGATCGGGAAGGATAACTACCTGATGCGATTTATAAGATCGATACAACAGTACAATCTTTTAGCAATACAGGATGGCACGTAATCCAGTTCTATCAAACAAACAAATGGGGTTTCGCAAGGGGATCCGATAAGTCTCCTGCTATTGCACCTAGCAATAGTAGATGTAACGAAGGCGGTGTACAACCCCATACAAATATATACATTTATGCTGATGATATGGTCATGACGGCAAGGATGGTCGAGGACCTGCAGCATAGTTTCAACCAACTAACAAGATGGACAGATGAGATCTAAAAGAAATATGAAGAAGACCGTTCAAATGACCTTCCGAAAAGGAGGAAAGAGGAAAAACGCAGAAACAATCACACTTAGAAAAGAGGACCTAACAGTGAAGAACAAATACTAGAAGGAACCCTGTAAACAACTGGGATCACTTTCGGGGTACATGCAAAGCAGAAGACCATAACTACCATAAGGGCCATAAACGACGTAGATCTTATACAGCAAATCTTCCTAAAGCTGACAATCAAACTCTTCAGAGCAAAAATTGTGCTAATTCTGACAATGGCATACAACCATAAACCTAAACAATGTGATGTGTTACACTCACATGACTTTCTCTACTCTTGTACAAACTATTTTTACAAACGCTTATTCTCCATATGCTTCATGTTAATCGAGATGTTAATCTTATTGCTAATTTTCTTGTAGCTAAAAGAGGAATATGGTAGGCTTTAAGCTATAGTCAAATATTTTAAGAGCTCGTTGCTTTGTGGAGTATTCCATTCTCTTTGCATTACCAGGACAAAAAATGAATAACGAATTTGAGAAAAAGTATAAGTATTGGAAAATTTGAGGAAATAACAAGCAATATCTCGAAAATGGCTCGCTCAACAAAAAAACTGTGTATGATATAAATTGTGTATTTTAACGCGATCTACATTTTTGTATAGTAAAATTTTGTCTATTTCTTATGGTTTACCAGTTATGCAAAAGTCGTTCACAATGAAGAATACTTTTGGAGACATTCCCAGAAAATTAGAGATATACATTTCATTTGTCATGAAAATATCTTAAACATATGGATACTTTAATCAAAATCGTTAGAGCCATTTTTGAGAAAATTACAATTTTCGAAAAATGTTCCATGTAAAGGGTAATCTGTGGTGGGGGGATTTTCTTGAAAACCTTCGTGTCGCATATCTGGAAGATACTGAACCTAAATACCAAGTCATGTGTTTACCCAGCTGTTCGTTTCTGAGTATGCTGTCCACAGACAGACACACACACACACACACGGGCATGTTCCCAAAAATGCTTTTTTGGATTCAGGGGGTACAGAACATGTATTTCCGGTGAAATCTCGGTATCGAATTTTTGGGTGGAATACAATACTTCCCCTACTTACTATACGTAGTAGAGAAAGTAAAAAAAAAAAAAAAAAAAAACCGGTCCTAAAGTCATGGGAGAAAGTGAAGGCTACTTTCCTGAAGCGAGTAATTGGGATGTCGAAATTCACCCCATAAAGATATGTATACATTCTGACGAGAGAGACCTTTCTGATGGAAGATCTTTACTATGAACTACTCCCTACAATAAAAGCCTACGGAGAGCTGATGGCAGAAAACCTTAGGAAAAGAAGCTAGGCCGAGGAGGAGATCTATGCAACAAGTGCCATGACAGACAGGAGTTGGACAGAACTACCAATAAAAGCATGAGGAACTTTGTAATGAGGCTGACCGTGCATGTTTTCCACCATAAAGTTTACTACAAAAATCATTTTCATGCAGTGACGGATAAGTGTGTTTGCAAATTCTGTGACCTAAAATACCACGTGCTCAACTGCAACAAATGTCCATAAACAGTGACAGAACTTAGTGCTGAAAACTAGAGTTATCATTCTGCACGCTTGTGCGCACTTTACTTATTATAAATTGGACAAATCACAGCAAAAATATAAGAGAAGTGCTTGACAATGAAAACAATGAAACATTGTAGAAGATATAACAAATATCACGAAATGAAAAGTAAAAGAGAAGAAAGTAGGATAAATAGAGATGTTGCAATTGTAAGAGTTGGAGAGATTTTAGTGGAGAGTATACATTTATTGGGAGTCCCACACTGCCATCCCCTCGCTAGCGTGTGGCGCACACTAAAGTATTTTCCCTAAAAAAAATACTACTACTGCTACTACTATAACATCTCTAATTAATAACACCTGCTTTCATGGTTTCATTTGATGTAGCTGAAACAGGTTAAACTTGCTACTACCTATTCATATACTATATTTAATCTTTATTTAGATTCTAAAGCAGTTAAACAACTATAAACACAGTTATATTTTCCTTTTCTTCTTTACAAAAATAGTTCCCTCTCCAATACATTCTGATTTTATGAAATTTGTTCTACATACGTACTTTTAATTTCGCATAATACTATTTCTATTCGTATTTAGAATGTTATAATTTCTACATTTCGAAATAAATGTGGCTATGTTTAATTTTACAGCCATAAATTTAATATTTTAATAGAAATACAATTACAAGAGAAAATATTTCGTACTCCATGGAAACATCGGCGTTTTAAGCCCCTCAGATTTTATAACGGCACCATTAAGCTGGCTTGTCCTCATTAGTCCATATACACTTTTCAATGCGCATACCGCGAACAAAGGTAAGCTGGAGAGTCGATCACTACAATGAATTCTCTAGAGCTCGGTAGAAGTGGTGTAACTACCACTGCTTCTTAAATAGACCAGGCACATATTGTTAGTAGAGCGTGGTTTTGACCCACAGATCCCTCAGTTATGGACACAGCCCGCTTTTTTAGTTTTTTTTCTCTACTTTAGGAATTGGCGAATGCTAAAATAATGCCTGAGAGAGAAGGTTTCAGCAATGACGTTTTCATATGCATATATAATAGCTTTTTGTAACATCCTATAAAAAAGTCATTCATATTTAACACTTTCGTAACCGTAAATATCGTTTTGAAGAGCAACAAAAATTAGCATGCTTCTGTACCTGTCTGAAAGAGCGGAGGTTTGGGGGCCTGTTTTTCTCCAATTGTTGCGCTGGGAGGGAGCCTCACAGCCCGATCTGCTCCGGAACAAATGCAACCCCGCTATCCCTGCAACGCGTTCACAGACAAGGGAATTAATCTTTTGACTGCAATTCGTTCTTCCATTGAGACACAGTTCCTTTGTGAGACTATTCGGAAGTCATTTTCGTTTGAAAAGGCAGAGCAAGGCGAGACGAAGCGGGATGAATCATCTGTTTATAGCAGAGCTACAATGTGTAAACCATTACCAGTACAATTGGAAGATGTTACGATCCCTTGTCTGTTGCAAAGACATCTATCTTCCTTCGCCGGCGCTTGAGTTGGGGTCCATAACGCATCCCTCAGGGTGCGATGTGCAGAAAATAACGATTTTTGTAACGAATCTCAGCTGCAGCGTTTTCTTGCTCATTACTTAGAAATGTCAGGATTAAGTAATCAGCTGTTTATACCCATTATTTTTATTATTACCATTATCGAATTTCCAGAAAACGAAAAGAAACCGTATTGCACAGAGTATATTAGAGTTGTAGTTTGACAACTGCATACTGTTGACAAACAGATCGAACATTATCATGAAAGATTAATGAACCTTAGAAAGTGAGAATCACAACATTGCCTTTTGTTATATAAAACAGAGGATTTGCCAGTTGGTTGTCACAATAGTCTAGGGTATATCTTGAACTCCCAAATACAGAACACTCACAAATCAGATGCCCTATAGAAGCATGATCCACAGAAGCATGAATAATCATCTGGTCATTGATCTTAAATCGTTCGAAAAATGACTTAAATTTGCCATAGCCAGATATGAATTGAGTGAGCACAAAGTTGGGCACAAATAGTTTGCTCCGGAGTCGATGCTGGTTCTCGGGAAAAAAATATTTCTCTCGTAGCGCGTCCTTTGAGGGTTGTGGTCCAGATGCTGTTCCATTGGAGAGTCATGTGGTTTTTAACTTACCTTTTCAGGTAACATATAGAAGCTCTATCATATGAAATTTCCGTCGTAAATTTTTCAGCTTCTTGTGCTATAGGTCTGCGTTCTCATTTCCGATAGTATCTGTGTGTCTGTGAACTCAGGAGAGAAGTGTGGAGCCGTATTGAACTATTAATCTTAAATAAGTGATTATTGGGTTTGTGTCTTGTATTGAATGCAACGCTGCTTGTGAATCACTGTATAATTCTGCATATTTGTTGTTGTCTTTGCACCACTTAATGGCCCAAGATTCAGCTTGGAAGGCCGAAAAATTTGAGGGGAGCTTGTGTTGTGCTGAAAATATTTCAAGGTCGTTTTCATATACTACGAAGACAACACAGAGAAGAACAAGAAGTAGTCTGATGTGTAACATTCAAATAGCTTTCTATAGCCGGTATAGTTTATTACTTTCTCTACCGCGTACACTCAGGTGCAAAAAATGTGCCGATATAATGAACTGCGTGTTAATTTGGTAAGGGATTCCTCCCATTTATGGCTCCACACCCCTTACCTGGTTCTAGACACCCACGGTGGTTGGCGGCTTTTACATACCCTTTTCTCACGATTGCGGATGCGCATCAGAGGCTAAGATCCAAGGCAGTTTTAGATTCTTTGCCAAAACATAATAAATTTCGTTTTATTAATTGTTCTTCCGTAGACTGGAAAGGTAGAATCAGAATGTAAAAGTATGTAAGTCGACATTGGGGTATGTTATCTGAAGAAAAGTTCAGGAGCCATGTGCTTTACTGGGAAAATAGGAGTCACATGTAGAATTTTATGAAGTATTATTATATCGGCATCGTAGCCAGACGCAGAGCAGCGGTACACAAGCTGAGGATCGGTGATTCGAATCCCGAATATATCGCATTTTTTATTCTGATTTTACCTTTTCATAGTTGATTCAGAAGTAGTATTGTCTTAAGTAAATTGTATTATCAGTTTTGCAAGGAAAGGAATATAAACAAGGTTGCCTATTACTCTTTAAATAATACAAAAATACCGTATTTTGGACTTTTTGTAATCTTCTTCATTTTATGTGGTTCATTTCGTATAACTCAGTTCCTTACCATGCTTATTTGTGATATTTTATCATTAAAAATCAATATCTCTGTTTATCTTGTAGCTTTGCAAACAATTATTATTAATAGAAGGTAGTAATGATGATAATAGCCCCATAATCATGTCCTTAATTTTGCTTTGCATCCCGCTGTGATATGTTTTTGAAGCTTCTGGTGCAATGCAGATTGCATTATGCATTTATAATTAAATACACCACCTAGTTTGGATATCCAGTAACCATATTCGTGGTATTTCTTCCACCAGTTTGACACTATTCTGGAGTACTCCATTGCTCCGCAGCCCTCGCAGGGCTATAACGTGCTCATTAGGGGCAATAATTTTCGGTTTGTTGTCCATATCCTTTGTTCCTTTCAAATAACATATACAATAAAGGGGATGTTGTTTACGAGTCGATTTCATTCAACCACTTAATTTTATTAATTATTGTAGTAAAGTGTGACTATATGATGAGAATGCACTTGATTTTAAGTTGTAATTTTATAAGACTTATATTATGGCTTATAAGCTCTAATATACAAATATCTATCTATCTAAGGGCTTGTCTCTAGCCCTTACCCCCGGCCTCCTTCGCTCCTGGGCCGAAAATCCACCATGTTCATTGGTTAGTGTTTGAGTGCCAGACTTTTGAAATCAAACCAATAACAGATTTGGCGACTGTCTGGCGAGTACCTTGCAGCCATTCAGGATGCTTCCGTTTCCCGCCACCTTCGCCGCTCACCTTGTTCAAACCCATAAGAGATTAGCACTTCCGGGTAGGTGTGAAACACAAGGAATAAGGGCAATCTGCTAACATTGAACGAAGAAAAACACTATAGGAAACCTAAAGTATAGGCACGTTTTTTTGTACCAGACTGTACCTAGTAGATAGAGAAGGTATTACACTCCACCCAAAAATACGATACCGAGATTTCCCCAGAAATACGTGTTTTGAGGCCCCTACATATAAAAAATTAGAAAAAGCTCCGGTTCTGTCTGCGCGTGTGCGTGCGCGCGCGCAACTGCGAATAGCATAACTCAAAAAAGAAAATTGAGATGAATACCAAACTTGGTATTTAAGTCCAGTACCTTCCAAAGATGCGACACGAAGATTTTCAAGAAAATCTCCCTCCCCTAAACTACCCTTTACATAAAAAATGTTTCGACATTTTTTATTTTCTAAAAATGGCTCTCAACGATTTTGATTAAAATACCATATATTAAAGATATTTACATGAAAAATAAAATTTATATCTTGAATTTTCTGGAAATAGCTTTTGAACTCCTCTTCATTCGGAAGTAATTTTGTATAATCTTGTATAACTGGTAAACGTTAAGCGATAGACGAAAACGTACTGCACAAGAAATGTAAATCTCCATACTTAAACATTCCTTTAAAGTCCTGTTAACACTGAATGTTTCTCACAATTCCATTGAAATGGTTTGGAATTTTAAGGCCAACATATAGCGTCCAGTTCTTAAACCTTTGACTATCGGTGTTCCCTTTGTATCTATAACGAAATGTGTAATGTAGCTATTTCTGCAAGGGTTTATTTGAATTAAAATGAAGTAGACATAAAAATACGAGGGGCACTATTTATATTTTGAGCCTAATAATTAAAACAAAGTAATTTTTATTGAAAACTGCTTTATTGTTTTTCAAAATATTCTCCTTTAGGATCAATACACTTTTGCTTCCGTTTGAACCATTTGTCAAAGCATTTATTCCAGTCTTCTTGAGACACCTCCAAAACAATTTTTGAAGTCATCAACGGCTTCTTCTGCCAACGAATATCGTTGTCCACGCAATTTATTCTTGATGTTCGGGAACAAAAAGAAGTCATTGGATGCCAAATCAGGACTTTATGGCGGTTGACCCATCAATTCGATTTTTTGAGCCTTCAAATACTCTGTTAGACGAGATGTGTGTGCGCTCGCATTGTCTTGATGAAGAACGATCCTACGTTCTTGTTGGTTTTCCTTACTTCACCGAAGACTTCCGGCAAACAAATGGTTGTATACCATTCGGCATTGACCGTTTTAGGGTCCTCTAAAGGCACTGTTGCCACATGGCCAGTTTTGCTGAAAATGCAGGTGACCATTTGCTTCGAAGTGCTTCGAGTGCGACAACTTTTGTTGGATTTGCTTCATCTTGAAACAGCCATACAGTCGACTGCTGCTTACGTTCGGATCATACGCATAGATCCATGATTCGTCAATCTTATATAGTCTTTTGAGGTACCTCCATTGCATTTCTTGAGCATTTTTGTACACCAATCGACACGAGCATCTTTTAGAGATTGCGTCAAATTATGTGGGATCCAACGTGAGCAAACCTAAATAATCATGCAATATTTTATATATACTGGTGGAACTAATGCCTATAGTTGCTTCAATCTTACAATATGTCCATGACGATATTTCATTATTAGGTTTTGCACAGCATCAATGTTTTCTGGCACAACAACTGATTTTGGACGACCTTCACGAACTTCATCATTGAGCGAACGGTGGCCACGATTAAATTCGTTATACCAGCGTTTCACGGTGGCAAAGGATGAAGCTTCGTCGTCAAATGTGGAAGTTAGTTGATCGATGCACTCTTGTCTTGATAATCCACGTCGAAAGTCGTAATAAATCTTTGCACTAACATTTTCACGAGTTAATTCCATGTTTTTGTTGACACACAATTTTCAAGTTAGTGTAACGCTCTATTGACAAAATATTTGAAGTAGATTATGGTCAAAAATGTCAAACGTTTCATTGGAAACGTCAGATGACACCTACAACATTCAGGGATGTTAAGGCTCAAAATATAAATAGTGACCCTCGTAAGCTTTAGAAAGACTAGTTTGTATATCCACTAATAAACTATAGAGTAGAAAAAGTCATGTGAATGTATCACGTCATAATTTTTAATATAGCTTCTTCAAACTATTGTTACAGAAGTTTCCTGATCTATTTGCTTAATATTAATTGAGATAAATGTTGTATTACACATCTCGTGGTTGGTATAAAATGGACACAGGAGACTGCGGCGATACTCAAACATTAAAAAAAAACGGGGTGCTATACTGGGCTTTGAAATTCCAAGCTCTTTCAAGGCATCACGAGAAATAACTGAATGGTGACAGCACATTATAAAATGATAGCGTTAAAACAGCTAATAAGGAATATCTTGGAAATGTCTGATACCACAAACGATTTTATTTTAAATAAATTATGTTTTAAAGAAATATACCTTTTTTGTGTGTAAATTCTAATCTATTTCGGTTATACAACATTTTACAAAGTTATTTCGAATGAAGAGAAAGTAAGTCTGTTCGTAGAAAACTCAAAATATAGATGCATCTTATTAATCATGTAAACAAATTAAATATATATTATTTTAATAAACAAATTCTGATAAGTTTCATTCCATGATCTTTTTTACTCTCTATCGCTTATTAGTGGATAAACACAGCATTCTTTTTAAGGCTTATTTTTCTACTTCATTTTAATCCAAAAAAGCATTTGCAGAAATAGCTGCATTACACGTTTCGTTATGGATAGAAAGGAAAAGATGATAGTCAAACTGGACGCTATATGCTGACCTTCAAATTCCATACTGTTTCCATAAAATGGCAAGAAACAACTCAAAGTCGAGGGACTTAAAGAGAATGATAAAGCATTGAACAAAAGACGTTATTTGAAATAAATTGTGTGTTTTAAAGAGATCTACATTTTTTGTGTAGTACGTTTTCTCTATCTCTTAATGTTTACCATTTAGACAAGATTGTACAAATTTCCTTCCGAATGAAGAGGATTTCACAGGCTATTTGCAGAAAATTCAAAACATACATTCCATATCTTTAATATATGATATTTTAATCAAAATAGTTAGAGCCATTTTTTTAGAAAATAAAACATTCCGAAAAAGTTCCATTTAAATGGTAGTTTGATTTTATTGAAAATCTTTGCGTCGCAACCTTGGAAGACATGAACCTAAGCAGTTTTGAGTTATGCTGTTCATATAATACACATACACGTCCATGCGCGGACCTTTTTCCTACAAAAAATATCCAGGGTTCCTGCAAACAGCATTTCCGGTGAAATCTCGGTACCTAGGTGATAGAGGAAGTAAAAATTCGGAACTATTTTTGAGAAAAGCGAAAATAACGAAACATTTTCCGTATAAGGGGTAGTTTGAACTTAGGGTATTTCCTTGCAAATCTTTGTATTGCATAATTATAAGATAATGCACTTAAATACCTAATTTGATATTTATCCAAACTTTCGCTTTCGAGTTATGCTGTTCACAGATACACACATGCCCGCGTATGTTCATATTCAAGGAACCTCGAAACTTGATTTCCGATAAAATGTAGATATTGAAGTTTTTTGTAGAGTGCAATACTTCCTCTCTAAACAAGTAGGCGCCAGGAGAAGTAATAGCAATCACAACAATCACACGAACTTTTCTGCTAGTTATCATTTACTTCCAAATTAATCATACAAAAGCTATATACTTCTATAGATATTCATAAATATTCGTTAGAAGGCCGTTTCATTATGTGGTTAGGGCACAAGAGGAGGCGGGATGACGGTCTGCTGTTTAAAAGGAGATCGAATATATAAGCCTTAAAATTGCATAATCTTTGCATGAGAACTGCTGAGATACAAAGAAAGAAAAAAAAAAGAAAAAGAAAAAAACCACAATAACACATCAAACATGATACTCGAAACATTACTCTGGGAAAAGGAAAAGTGTCAATGTCTGATGTCAGAGGTTGTAAATGTAAGAGTACCTGATGTAAACATAAAATGGTTAGAAAAAAACTTACAATCCGGCGGTTGAGGTAAAAGTGCTATGTGGTATCGAATGCAGGAAGGCGCACAGGATTTTCTATGGGGAAATTTTGTGTTTATAAAGCATAACTGTAAAGTGAGTAGAGTTTGAAATGGTTAAAGCATGTACCTACCAAGAAAAGGAGTGATTATGGAAAGAGTGCTGAAACATTGGTTTAGAATTCTAAATTTAGAGGAAAAAAATTCTTAAGACGGTTGGATTGGATTGCATTGTGAAGAGGAGGGAATCCAGGAATTAGAATATTGTACCGACGCCCGACGATGGAGCCACCCTGGAAGGGAGGAGGAAATTAAAAGAGACACCCGGCGGCCAGAACCAGAAGTGACGGTATAGCAATGAGAGGGTCCCTGCAGTTTCCAGATTGAGACTCCCCGGCTGTAGAACAGGCAGACCAGGAACTCCGCCCCGCACAGGTTCCAACGCCTCCCAAGGAGCGGTCTTTAATCCCCGGTAACCAGTCTAAGGCCGAGGGACGGAGAAAGTTCACAGAGAGCATCCTGTTTCCCTGCCACGCCGCACCAAACACCATCGCCGACACTTCCATCCCTGAAACAGATCAAACGGTGTGGGGGATGAATAAAATGATTAATGAAACGAAATGGAACGACAGGATGTTCGGGGGATGAAAGAAACCATTCGCCTGACGACCCGGGAAAACTCCCAAAAAATCTGTGGGTCAGAGTGGGTGGTCTCCGGAAATCGAACCCGGGATTGGGGGCCACAGACGTTACTGCCTGAGCCATCCCGCTTGGTTGTTAAAACAGTACTCAGAATATGAGATGAGAGCTTAGATTAGAACTGGTTCCTTATTCTTTAGTTATTTGTTATCAAAATGTTAATTATGTAATGCTGATATAAGTATTAACTGCTGTGTGAAATTGGGTTGGATGTGTTGGATGAATACTCTTCAAAAGAAACTGGAAAGATAAAGAGAGCGAAGATAATGTAAATGGTTTTTGAAAAATAGTGATACAAATATTTGGGAATATACAAATACAAGACGTATTTAACGATGCAGCTGAAAAGAGATCTTTGTGTTTTGTTTATCATTGGAAAGTACCTGGAAAAGGGAAATTTATATCGATAAATAAAGAGTGTGAGCACATTGCATTGGTAAGAGGAGTAGGATACTAAACTGTTTAGGAAATTCTAAACCGTCAAATCATTATCCCATGTATGGTGAAAAAGAAGATATTGAACACACATTAGAGCGCAAAGGAACTGGAATCTCAGGAATATACTTTTAAAATCTGATAGACAAATAGTTGTAAAGATTTTGTGAATATAATAGGAATATAGGACATTATTTAAGAAAGTAAAGAATAAGTGGATCTGGACGGTGAAAAGAGACAAATTATAAAAAATTAAACTAATAAGAGATTAGGTCATATGAATTGTAAAGTGTGTAACTTGTACAAGGATATCATTTGTAAATATGAAAATGGTAAAGAGCGAGTCATATTCATCCGTAAATTTAAAACGTTGGAAAATTCAATCGAACAATAATAAAATATCGGAAGAGGCTAATCTACAAAGTGTTATTTAAATACAAGCTGTATGCTTAAATAAGTTCTACATTTTTATGTATTTTTCAATTATGTAAAATTCAGCAGGAATAGTAAGATATTCACAGAACATTTATAGAAATTCTAGATGAACATTTTATTTGTCATGTCAGTATTCTACAATGTGTTATTTTGATCAAGTTGAACAATAATGATATTTCTTCCTTGTAAAGATCTGTTTTGGGTGGGGGACTTTCGCGGAGATTTCCACCTTTGCCCTTGAAAAAAATGCTGTACCTGATTACGAAGTCAGTTATTTATTCCACTTTTATTTCTTATTTTTTATAGAAATTTTGCTCTCTCAACCTTTTCTAAAAATTCCTTGGGTTCAGGGGATGTGGAAGCACGTATTACCGTTGTAATTTTGATATCGAATTTGGATGTATCTATATTCTCTACAATGGCAGAGAAAGTAAAAGTGAAATAAATGTTTTTCTAGCGTTAACCATTTCTGAGATATTCTTTGTTATTGGTTTTAATTGGTAAGTCACTATTCTTTTTTTTTTTACTTTCTCTACCACGTACCTAATCATTGCAGCCAAAAATTTGAAAACGATATTTCACTGGAAATACATGTTTGGAGCCCCCCTGAATACGAAAAAAACATTTTTAGGAAAACCTCTCTGTGTATGTGTTTTTTGTGTAGGTAAACAGCATAACGCAAAACGAAAAGTCGGATCAACACTAAACTTGGTATTTAGGTTAAGTACTTTCCAAAAATGTGACATGAAGATTTTTAAGAAAACCTTCTACCTCTTTATATAAAAATCTTTCCGAAATCTTTAATTTTCTAAAAGATAGCTCTAACAATTTTTATTAAAGTACCATATATTAAACATATAAACAAATAAAATGTATATCTTCAATTTTATGGGAATAGCCTTTGAAGTCCTCTTCATTCGGAAGAATTATCTATAATCTAGTATAGCTGGTAAACGTTAAGCGGTAGACGAAAACGTACTACACAAGAAATGTAGATCTCTTTAAAATACACAATTTATTTCAATTAACGTTTTTTGTGACATCAATCATTTACGAGATATCCGTTAGTAACAGTTCGAATTGTTCAATTCTTAACTATTCTCTTGAAGTCGTGTTAACATTCAGCTGTTTCTTGCGATTGCATGGAAACAGTATGGAATTTTAAGGCCGGCGTATAGCATCCAGTTCTTAAACATTTGACTATCGCTGTTCCTTTTGTATCTATAACGAAATTTGTAATGTAGCTATTTCTGCAACGGTTAATTTGGGTGAAAAATACGCTTTAGTAAGACTAGTTTGTATACCCCGAATACATGGTAGAGAAAGTCATGTGAATGTATCACATCAGAAGTTTTTCGTGGTGTGCAAGGAGCATGGAATTCCAAAGCAATCACATAGAGATAAAAATATGACTATCGCTTTGGCCTACTGTATCCTAGAAGAAAGTTTAAGTCAATTAACGGGAACTAGACAGAAGAATAAACTTTTGTAAGAATAGTTTAGAGTGAAGAAAAAGTTGTGTGAATCTTTTATCCTTTACTTTATGAATTAAGCATAAAGCTGAAGAGCTGTCATGAAACTTTCATCATGTTTTCCCTCAATGATTTTGTTGCTGTGCCCCGATTGCAAGACAGGAGTCGGATCTTACCTGTTTTCATGTTTTTAAAATTGACACTGATACTGCAAGAACAAATGCTCGCTGACAGTCAGTGTTGAAAGTGCATGCATGGTGGAACAATGACAGTTACAGCTCTATTTTGAGCCTGCCCGTCACGAACAAGAGTTAACGCATGCACGGTGTCATCAGATAAGGGAGAACGCTAATGTCGGTATTTTTTGTGCTGCCCCCGCCTGCTACCACACAAACTGCCTCGCTGCGTGGTGTGAGCTTGAACTCTGGTGTCGCCCGAGATCGTGTGACCTTCGGGTCGGTGAATTTCATGTAATAATTACTTTAGTTCGCTGGATATCCCACAAGTTAAACGCTATATAACTGAAAAGAGTTAATTGAATGTACGGTAAACTTAAAAAATCTGATGTGTTACACTCACATGCCTTTCTCTACTCTTGTACAAACTATTTTTACAAACGCTTATTCTACACCTACTTTATGTTAATCGAGATATTGATCTTATTGCTCATTTTCCTGTAGGTACAAGGGGAATATGGTAGGCTTTAAGTGGTAGTCAAATCTTTTAAGAGCTGGTTGCTATGCGGATCATTCCGTTCTCTTTGCCGTTGAGGACATAAAAAAAACGAATAACGCATTCTCATTTGAGAAAAAAGTACTATATGACATAAATTGTGCATTTTAACAGGATCTACATTTTTTGTGTAGAAAAAGTCTTTCTCTTACGGTTTACTAGTTATGCAATACACACAGAAAGAAGAGGACTTTTGGGAACATTCCCAGAAAATTCAAGATATACATTTTATTTGCCATGAAAATATATTAAATGTATAACTCGTTACAGCCATTTTTGAGAAAATAGAAATTTTCGAAAAATTTTCCATTTAAAGGGTAGTCAGTGGTGTGGGGATTTGCTTGAAAATCTTCGTGTCGCATTATTGAGAGATACTGAACCTAAATAACAAGTTTGGTGTTTATCTGACTTTTCGTTTTTGAGTTATGCTGTTTGCAGACACACCGACACACACAGACCTTTTTCTAAAAATGCTTTTTTCTGGATTCAGGATGCCTCAAAACATATATTTCCGGTGAAATCTCGGTATGGAATTTTTGGGTGGAATGCAATACTTCCCCTACTTATACGTAGTAGAAAAAGTAAAAACTGCTGCTTTCCCTTCAGTTTTAAGAGAATGTATCACTGGAGATAAGTGATCACTAACTTGTAACTTCTTTACATTTGAACACTTTTAAAAAAACCTTATGACTTTCTCTACTCACTCTTCTACAAACTACTCTTACAAAGTTTATTACTTTATTTGCTTCGTGTTAATCCAGATAACCTTTCAATTCGCAATTTATACCTTTCTTTGTAGCATATATATTAGGTAAAGCGATAGTCCGAAGTTTAAACAGTGTGTTGCTATGTTATGGCTTTGAAATTCATTGTCTTTGCGTGACCACAAGAAAAAAAAACGAATTACTATGGGTTTGAGAAGAGTGTAAGTGTTTGAAAACTCAAACCAATAACAAAGAATATCTCGGAAATGGTTAACTCACAAAAAAATTGACATAAACTGTATGCGTTAATGAGATTTATATTTTTTGTGCTGTAAGATTTTGTCTATCTCGTACGGTTGATCAATTATACAAAAACGATTCAAAATATAGAGGACTTCACGGGCTATTCTAAAAACATTCAGGTTGTATACATTTTGCTTGTCATGTAAAAACCTTAAACGTATGGCATTTTAAGCAAACTCCTTAGAGCCATTTTTTAAGAAAATCAGAAAGAATAACAATGTTTCTATTAAAAGGGTAGTTTAGAGTGAGAGGATTTTCTTGCAAAACTTGTTCCTTGGAAGAAGTTTAATATAAATACCAAGTTTTATATTTAACCCACACACACACACACACACACACACTCATACACACACACACACTGTGTGTTTTTCTAAAAATTCCTTTTTGGGGTTAAAGGAACCTCAAAACTTGTATTTGTGATAACATCTCCACATCGAATTTTTGGGTGGAAACAATACTTGCTCTACTTAAATGAAAAATCTGATGTGTTACACTCACATGACTTTCTCTACTCTTGTAAAAACTATTTTTACAAACACTTTTTCTCCATATGGTTCATGTTAATCGAGATATCGACATGTTAATCTTATTGCTAATTTTCTTGTAGATGCAAGGGGAATTGATAGTCTTTAAGCGATAGCCACATATTTTAAAAGCTGGTTTCTATGTGGTGTATTCCATTCTCTTTGCATTACCAGTACAAAAAAATGAATAACAAATTCCAATTTAAGAAAAAGTATATGAGTATTGGAAAGTTTAAGAGAATAACAAGCAATATCTCGAAAATGGTTCATTCAACAACAACCCCTCCCAAAAAATGTATATGACATAAATTGTGTATTTTAAAGCAATCTACATTTTTGGTGTAGTAAAATGTTGTCTATTTCTTATGGTTTACCGGTTATGCAAAAGTCGTTCACAATGAAGAATACTTTTGGAGACATTCTCAGAAAATTCAAGATATACATATTGTCATGAAAGTGTCTTAAATATGTGACATTTTAATCAAAATCGTTAGAGCCATTTTTGAGAAAATTAAAATTTTTGAAAAATGTTCCATGTAAAGGGTAATCTGGGGTGGGAGGATTTTATTGAAAACCTTCGTGTTGCATCTCTGGAAGATTTTGAACCAATACCAAGTTTGGTGTTTATCCGACTGTTCGTTTCTGAGTTATGCTGTTCACAGACACACACACGGACATGTTTCCAAAAATGCTTTTTTTGGATTCAGCAGGCCTCAAAACATGTATTTGCGGTGAAATCTCGGTATCGAATTTTTGAGTGGAATGAAATACTTCCCCTACTTACTATACGTAGAAGAGAAAGTAAAAAGTAGAATGAATATACAACGAGTATATTAATTATCCAACTGAGGGACATAGTGACCCTCGCCTCTTACAAAGGCGAATCGGTTTCGGTCGTAGAGGACGCAAGTGGTATTTATGGCAGATGAAGCGGCGCTTGGGCAGTTTCCCCCGAATACTTTGGTGTGTTTAGTCAATCAACTCTCTAATTGCTCACCATCACGTTTACTTTCGTTTCTCTCAATCATTCCAATCGTTCAGTGTTACTTTGTTGACCTGTCCCTCGTGGTAAAATCAGTTGACAGTCATCATGATTGTCGTCATATTAATAATCATCATCTTACTGGTTTATAAGAGATTTTAAATTTTATTTAAGCTATGGAGGTGTCATTTTATATTTCAGCTGAAAATTGGACCATGTATAAGTGGTCCCCATGAGAATAATTTTCAAAACTTCAAGTTTATATGGATGAAAACTTGAGTATTGTGCATATTTACTGAGCGGAATGGCTCAGACGGTAACTCTGTGGCCCGTATTCAGGATGTCCCGGGTTCGATCCAGCGACGCCCAATCTGACCCGTGCGCTTTGTCGGTTTTTTACCGGGACGTCAGGTGATTGCTGGAGTGGCATCTTTCATCCCCCGTATTTCCTGTCCCTCTATTTCGTTCCATTAATTATTTCATTAATCCTTCACCGCATTTGATCTGTTTCAGAGTTGGAAGTGTCGGCGATGGTGTTTCGGTGTAGCGCGGTAGGGAAAAGCTATACTCTCTATGAACTTTCTCCGTCCCTCGGCCTTCGGCTGGTTGCCGGGCTATAAGGACCGCACCTTGGGGAGGGGGGTTGGACCCTGCGTGAAGTGGGTTCCCTGGTTTGCCTGTCCGACTGCCGGAACGTCTCAGTCTGGAAACTGCAGGGACCCTGTCATTGCTGTGCTGTCATTCCTGGTTCCGGCGTCTCCCTTCATCTCATCCGTCCCTCCCGGGGGTACCCCCTCTTGGGGCATCGGTACAATATCCTCATTCCTGGATCAGTGAAGAATCCCTCCACTTCACAATCCAATCCAATCGTCACATTTCCTCTTTAATTGTAAAATTGAAAGGCACCATTAAAGTGCAACAGAGAAAATGAGGGATGAATGCGTTAAACTCTCTCCAGTTGATTAACAACTAGATCCATATTAAACTAATAAACTTCTAGTGAAAACTGCGCGCTCACACGGAGCGCATTCGCTTACGTACGGTGGATACTTAACAACACCAAATAATCAAAGTGCTGATATGAGCGCTTGCGGATGCATTTCTTTAGACCGGAATGTAGATATTAATAGTTAAGAAAACAAGAAAAAAGTCAAACTCTCTGCTTCAAACGCAAGAATACTAATGACAGTTGTCCAGGTTTCTTATAAGAACTTTTTAGGGGGTTACGGTTTTCTTTCCTTTGTTGTTTTTTTTCCATGAAAAGTGTAAGACATTCAAACACGAAACTACAGAGAAGGAAGCATCGAGAATGCAGTTAACTGGGTACTTATACATTAATTATGCTCGAACATTTATTTCCTGAGTGCAAGTAATGAAGGGTCAATAAACGCCGATTATAAAGAATGCTGGTAAGGGTGCAGTCAACCGAGTGAGGTGGTGCCGCGATAACGTGTGCGACTCATATTCGGGAGATTCCGGCTTTGATCCCCGGCGAACGTCCACTTTGACCCACGGGTTTTTCGTGGTTTCCCCGGTTTGGCAGGCGAATAATGGGGTGATTTTTCATCTACCGCAATTCCTTTGCATAATTTCCCTTTCATTCTGTTTCCTTCTCATTTTTCAGGCGTGCTTCTAAGTTTAGTGGTGTATGGCGGTGCCGGATAGATGGCGCGGATGCTCACTAGAAGCAAAGAATACTCCCCGTTGACACCAGAGGGCTGCTTGGTCGATAGGTCGTTGATCGCCCTCTCTAGGTGGCTCCAGCAACGGGATGGGTCTTCGAGCCTGGAACTATTACGGACTTCCGCGCTTCTCTGCGGCCTGTAGCCTCCTGTTTCCTTAATTTCATCGCTTCATCCTAGGGAGTGCTAGCCTCAATAGATCTCTTGTAGGTACTGTTGTAGGTCGGATGTGCGCGGTGTCTCCCTCCGTTGTGTAAACTATACCAATGTCTCCAAGATTACCGCGGTAAACGCTACCCTCGTCCTACCAGTGGCTGAGTTGTCACACATTTTTCGTTTCGTTAACACTGACCACCCATAGGTTGATCGCCTATTTCTTAATGTTATTAAACTTCCGAAGTATCCTTTAGCCCTAATGATTTTAATTCCTCAAGCGACAGAGATAGAGCATCTACTCAGCACCCAGTGTACCTGGCTATTGAAACTGAAGTGCCCCACACTTGGATACCCATGTATGGAACTTTGTTATCTCGTCATGCCCATCTTGTAGCAACTGGAAATTCTGTTGGTCTTGTTTTCACGATGATCTTGAAGTTAAGTTATGTTCTGTGTTTTCTGATGGAAGGAAGGATAGGTTTTCGGTAATATTTGGGCTGAAGCTCCTTATATGAAACACATATTCGTTTTCAAAATGAAAACTGTTTTAATCTTTTCCGTACATGGCGAATTTTGATGATCATTTAAGGCTTTTTAAATTTTTAATTACTTATCGAGGCATTCTAATGAGTGCTTATTTGCGCTCTACCACGCTTTAAACTATTTACTTCAATCGCTGTTGAACTACTTACAAATAATAATGCAATATGAAATGCTCACATCAACTTAAAAAGATAACAATGAACATCTGGCGAGAAAAACTCAAGCGCTTGAATTTCATCTTATTGGCCTAAATCTATTAATGAATGTTTGGCTTTCTGTTACTGTTAAATATTATATTCCCAGCATATTAAAAGAAACATTAATATAAATTACTATTTACATATTAATATTTTTAGCAATTGCCCCTGTTAATTACACTTTTATGTCAGGTTTGCCTTTGGTTATTTAAATACCATTTTAGTTTTAATCCCTAGTTTTTTACTTACTCCAGCTTTTACTTAAAGAAGAAGTGTTATTGCGTTTTACAAAGAAATTCGATACACGCACATATTCTGTGCTTCCTTGAAAAGGAAATGAAAAAGCCTACCATGTATGTAAACTTAATTCAAAGGTGAAAAAGTTAAATTACCACAAAACTTCATCTGAAGTTGAGCATCTTTTAAGGATGCCAGATAGAGGCTTTAAGGGGGTAGGCGTAACAACTCTTTGCATAGCAATATTTCTCCTTTTTCACCTCAAAAATAGCTCTAAGCATTTTCATTTAAATGTCATAAATTTGGGATGGTGATGTGATAAATAAGATATCGTACGTAGATTTTTTTGTAGATTGTCTTTGAAGTCTATATTACGAGGGTTGTCCAGAAAGTAACCTCCGTTCATGCATAGCACAAGATGTAGTGGGGGTAGCGCCCCCATTTCATCAGCGTGCGCAGTGGCTCAGTACGCTTCTAGCTGTGCAAGGTGGAGCATCGTACTGTCGCGTGTTTGCTAGTTAGAACCTAACAACATGAGCGTCCAAATAACAAATCCCGCCAAGTATGAAGTGTAAAAAGGCCAAGAAGAGCAATCAAAACAAGCGTGGTGGTCTTCTGACATCTGGTGTTGCGTTTTTGTACAACAACGCTCACCCTCACACAGCAAATAACACAAATGAACGTTTGGCCAAGTTCAAATGGGACTTTTTGACCATCTCCCGTACAGCCCGGACTTGCCCCATAGCAACTTCCATCTGTTCCCGTACATGAAAAAGTAGCTTACAGCTCAGCGCTTCTAAACGCCGTGACAGGTTGGCTTAGTTCACAGGCGATAGAATTTTATGCAGATGGTATTTCAAAGACTGTGAAAAGGTATGACAAGAGCTTGAATCTGTTTGGAGACTATGTAGAAAAAATAGAGTAAAGCTGTAGTTTTCAGATGTATAGGTACAATAAAACTTTTGTATGTATACCGGTTTCATGTTTAATTCAAAACGGAGGTTACTTTCTGTACAGTCCTCGTATTATGCATTGTTTAGTCTGAAAAATGAAGTTTAACAAAACCTTTTATGGGGAACAATATAGAATTGTCTTAATTTAGTAACGCTTGAAAGATAAAGCTTTCGTGGCGTTAAAAACTTCTGAAATGTTAGCTGTTATGAGGTTAAATTCTCCCAGATTGAAATCTACTTTGTTGCATTGTTTATTGAAAATCGATTGTGAAACAAATGATTCTCTCCGCATCTTGCACAAATAATAAAGTCCACATTATCTAATTTAGTAGATAAACCTGTACTGAACGCTATATATTTTGCTGACGATCAAGTGATTTTATCAGACTTTGAAAGTGATCTAAGAGCTATTTACCTTATAGAAAAAGCAGTGAATTTTAAAACCTAAAAATATTCACTGTAAAAGCAGAAAGTAGGCTTTTAAATAAAAAAAGAATAACAAATAAGTTGGTGATTGATAAAAATATTGGAACACGTTCCGAGCTTAGATTATTTACGCTAAGAAATCTCATTAAAGGATATTCATGAGGAGTTAAAGACAAAATACAGAGCTTTCAGTGTATGAGTGAAACTATTAAAGGGTATTTATAGGAGAGACACCCATACTTCTAAAAGACAAAGGCAGGAATGAAATTTCGTGGATATATGTATAGTAGGTCACACATTGTTGGATAAAAAGGAAAGTTTTGAAACAAAACTTGATATAAAAATATGAAATCATCAAGTAAAAGACGACATCAAAGATTTATGAGACGAACGGGCTAAAAGGTTCAATCTGTGTAGACGATGATGCTGGCAGATAATGTTTATTATTGTGAACGTAATATCGTAATGAGTAGGAGTTAGAGGTATCTGGAACACAGCACCACATGTACGCTGTAGTAGGGCCAGGTTTTTTGGTGTTTATTTTTAAAAGATTTCGTGGAAAATATATAAAATGTCGTATTAGATATAGTTTACAATATGGTAGAAATTTCGTGGTAATTTTTTAATGTCAGGCAATGTCGCAGCTGCGGCGTAATGTATTTGAAATTCGGCTAGAGACAAGCTTTCAGTCATTCGTAATGTTTATAAACGCATTTCGTCAGCTTATATCTTTTGTTTCGACGCGGTCAATTATTTTTCCGCTGCGGAACTTACTTCAAGAATTTCAAAACGAAAGTATTTCTAACGGAATGTTCCAAAAGCTCAGGAAAACCCTGTCAGCTGTCATGGATGGTGTTTTAGGTCATAAAATAGAACAACATAGTCTAAATTTTCGGGATAATGTACCTTTCCAAATGAATTCTCATTCCTTTACAGCTAACATCTTCAAAAGGAATATGTTTTACTTTCTTTACTACGTATAGTAAGCAGGGGAAGTATTGCATTCCACCCAAAAATTGGATACCGAGATTTCACCGGAAATACATGTTTTGAGGCCCCTTGAATAAAAAAACACTTTTAGAAAAACGTTTAGTGTATGTGTCTGTGAACAGCATAATTCAATAGCGAAAAGTCGGATAAATACCAAACTTTGTATTTAGGTTCAGTATCTTTCAAAGACGCGACACGAATATTTTCTAGAAAATCTCTCTACCCCAGACTACCTTTTACGTGGAACATTTTCGTACATTTTGATTTTCGCAAAAATTGTTCTAACGATTTGATTAAAATATCATATATTTAAAATATTTTCATGACAAATAAATTGTATGTCTTGAATTTTCTGGAAATGTCCCCAAAAGTTCTCTTCTGGCTGAATGGCTTTTGCATAACTGGTAAATTGCAAGAGATAGATAAAATGTTTCTACACAAAAAATTAGAGCTCGTTAAAAGACACAATTTATGCCATATACATTTTGTGTGTGTGTGTGTGTGTGTGTGTGTGTGTGTGTGTGTGTGTGTGTGTGTGTGTGGAGTGAACCACTTCCGAGATATTCCGTGTTATTCGTTTGAATTTTCCAATACTTATATACCATATTCCCCTTGTACCAACAAGGAAATTAGCAACAACATTTTTGCAAATGCTTATCTCAATTAACATGAACTAAATGGAGAATAAGTGTTTGTAAAAATATTTTGTACAAGAGTGGAGAAAGCCTTATGACTGTAGCATCAGATTTTTTCGTTTGTATCGTAACAATATAGATTTTCTCAGAAACGATAAATTTTCGCGAAAATTCACTATAATTTCGAAAATTATAATCATAACTCGGTTATGTTTGTTATAAATCGTGCCTGGGGAAACCATTAAAACCCTATGATCAGATTGGCCACCTAACAGGAATCGAGCCCGGGACCTCCCGAAAGCGTTCTCACACTTAACCGCGAAGTATCTCGCTCGGTGGGTAGGTAATTAGTAGGAAATACGTGACTGTTACCTGTCCGTATTTTTTTAAACCAAATCCAAGTTCTGCATAGAAGAAAGAGTTGATAGTAACAAGAGATTTCACGATACAAGAGGCACACATTTAATTCTGAGTTAAAATTGGGCGGGTTTGATTGGCGTGGGGTGCCCGATCTTATTGCGTTACACAAATTATCAATTATGAAATTCTAATGTGCCAATCCTTAATCATAAAATCAGAGACGTGAGGCAACGTGTAGAAAATATTGATCTAAGTCGATGTGTTAATAGGGAGAAGTGTGAAGCAATTCATAGCAAGAGCATTTCATAACTTCCTGTTCGTTATAATACAAAACAAGGTAGTGTTGACGCCTATGAATTAACAATGACGCGGACAATGGAAGAAACAAACAGAGCGTCACGCGGATAGTTACGGAGCCTAATTTGTGTTGGTGTGTGGGCCCCAACATAGGGCGTCTCCTCGATACGTTGTTTGGGCGGCCATTATGCACCAACCTTTTAATTAGTCGCTTGCATAATTGTGATCAAAGTGTTTATATAATGTTCTGTTTACCCGCAATCTGAATAGTAACAATCACCTTCGTAAATACTACCAATTGTCTTTCTAACAATGATCTCTGAATAAGAGCCTTTAGCATTTACGTAGCTACCAAATACTACAAACATGCTAATTTGAAAATGTACTTGTTGTAATTGTTTGTATACAGATTTTAATAATAGCACATGTTAAATTACTGTTGTATGCATTTGTATACATAATACGAATAGCACGTCGCCCTTGAACAATTTCAAAACATTTATTTAAAGGCTTTGTTATAGTGAGGCAACAAAACAGTTCCAAGGAACAGTACTTTAACGGAAAACAACTTAAACGTTATAATTTCTTCTTCTTCAACAGATTACTCTCCTGTTGTAGGACTTACACCCCCAAGGACTTTCAATCCAATGCCTTGGGACAGTAGCCTGTGGAGGAGCTAGCAAACTCAAGATCACAACATATCCAGGAAGGGTGATCAGCCCAATGCCTGGTAAATCCGTGAAGAAGAGGCAAATGAAAGCAGTATGAAAGGGATGATAAGGAAATTTTAGGATCAAATTTTTCAATAGAGCATTCGCCTAGTGACCCAGTAAAACCGCGAAAAAAACTCATCAGAATGGTCGGTCCTGGGGATTTGAATCCGGGACCTCCCCGAATGCAGGCCGCTGACGTTACTGCCAGAGCATCCCACTCGGCATGTTCTAATTTAAAACTAAATATTAGAATGCCTATATTTCGTTTGTAAAAGAACTGCATCAGAGAATATCTTCTGGTAAAGATAGTTCATTTGTATCTTTTTTCCGCTTATAAATAAAGTTTTATATAAGTTTGGTTCATAAAATTAAAAGAAAAAGTGACTTAAAACCGGTTGGGGCTACTGCAGTGTAATCAGATGTAGTAACAACAGAAGGTATTGGTCTCCACTTTAAGAAATCTGGTGAGTTGCATTCACACACTTTCTCTGCTCACTCTTCTACAACTATACTTACAAACGATTATTATCCAGTTACTTCTTCTTAAAATCTAAATAAATTTTCAATTCACATTTACATATTTTGTTGTGCGATACAGTAGGTAAAGCGATAGTTAGATTTTTAAAGAGCGTGTAGTTATGTGATGGATGGCATGACCACGAAAAGAAAACCAATAGTGACTTTCCTTTTTAAAAAATCCCAATAATTGAAAATTCAAAACAATAACAAGGAATATCTCGGAAAGAATTAACTCCACAAAAAAAAAAATTGACGTAAACGGTGCGCTTTAACGAGATCAACATTTTTTGTGTTCTCTAAAAGTTCAATATATAATTTCATTTCTCATGCAAATATATTAAACCTAGGCACTTTAATCAAACCTCTCTTTTGAGCCCAGAGAGTATTTTGTGCTTATTTACACTCTTGTTAGCGCGTATAGGCTTTAGCGGTAATATCGGTCTCTCAGACCCTCGTGCTTTATTTATTTATTTTTTGTGATATGAGATTCACCGATTATGTCGCAACTTTGAACGCTGAGCTAGGCATAATTGAGTGTTTGAATCACTGCTACCCAATGTTGGAAGTTGACCAAGAAGGCTTCGTGCACCGGTATTACTGTTAACCAAAGTATACTCTGCGTACGCTTGAGTTGTTATTTTAAGAAACAAATCATTGTTCTCTAGTATATTAAACGTTATATTGATTCTCTTTGAAAAAAAATTAAAGCTATGTCGCATACCGTGATTTCATTTCAGTTTGGATAAAATGTCGAAAGAATACCACAATATAAATGTTTCAAGCTGAAGGAAGTTGGTTCAGTTAGCCTTACAACAAGCAGATGATAAAGATGATTCTTATCTTTCAAATGACGATGCTCTATCATGTTATAGTAATGACATTGGTAAAAATGAAAGCGAAAATATTGAATGCGACGCCAATGGAATCCCGATTTTGAAGCAATAGAAGACTAACAAGCAGTTCTGCTTTGGATTTTAATTGAATGGTTAAAAAACACTATGAAACAATTACATTATATAATAATTAAATGCAATAATATAATCAAGCAAGTACAAATAAAAGCAAATTAAAATTTACGGGGTCTGAGGGGATCTATGTTACCTACAATGCAATAAAATTTGTGTTACCACTTAAGGGTTACACTGCACAGTATTGTTCAAGCTCGTGACAAGACCTTCAGTGTATGGCCCTAGAAGTAAAGAACGCTGCTGAAAGATAACAAAAACTAAGATATGATTCTGTATATATGATGATGACCATTTAAAGCAACATAACACTGAAAAGCAAAACATAGAACGAGCAACTCCTGATGTCCCAATATTACTTTACCACAGGAGTATTGATTCCATAAAGCTGTGAAACATGTGAAATCTGATAGTGCGTTCGCAGTGAGGTGTCTGATTTACATCGCTAAGTGCCACAATGAAACATGGGGGTCATATAATACCACTCATCTGGAAACAGATCAACACATGCGATTTTTTAGTCACGAAATTTGCTTTGGATGCCATTTTAGTGCATATCAACCGAATCATCTTCGCTTTAAAGCTTTCGTCAATGTTTATGAGTGAAAAAGTGGGCAATTGCCTCTTGAAAGGGAATAGTATTAGCGGCGATAGCGTATGTGGATATGTCTTAATGCACAGAAATAGATAAGAAAGATATCCATGATCGCGGCTGGAGAAGAGTATATCTAAGTGTCTGCAGTTGAAGCAACGGCGTGGCAGGTCAAGGATCTGTCGTTCGAATACAGTTGCTTTCTCAAAATTTTTCAAATTGATTAATAGATCAGTTTTCATGAAAGCACAAAAAAATTGTGTTACATTCAATGGCTTTCTCTATCCACTCTTCTACATAGGTAGATACTATTCTTACTAAAGCTTTTTCTTCTACCTGTTTCATGTTAATCGAGATAAACATTTGCAGAAATGTTTTATTACACATTTCTTTGTAGGTACAAGGGGATCATAGTATATTTAAGCAACAGTCATTCTTTTGAAAACAGGTCCTTCGCGATGGCTTAGAAATTCCGTTCGCTGTGCGTGACCACGGGAGAGAAAAAAAAATATCTCGGAAATATTTCATGGCACAAAAATATCTACTTAACACAAATCGTTTGTTTTAACGAGATATGCGATTTTTGTTATTTTTAAATAAGTTTTTGTCTATCTCTTACGGTTTAAAGTTATACAGCATTCACTGAGAATACTACACATGTTACTCGCAGAACATTTAAAAAAAAACATTTTATTTGTGTTGCACATTTCTTTCAACATATGATAATATTTTAATCCTATCCTTAGAGCCATTTTTTGAGAAAATAATAAAAACAATCTGATGTGTTACACTCACATGACTTTCTCTACTCTTGTACAAACCAGTTTTACAAACGCTTATTCTCCACATGCTTCATGTTAATCGAGATATCGAGATGTCAATCTTATTGCTAATTTTTTGTAGATGCAAGAGGAATTGCTAGGCTTTAAGCAAGAGTAAATTATTTTAAGATCTGGTTGCTATGTGGAGTATTCCATTCTCTTTGCATTACCAGGACAAAAAGAAAAGTGTTACACTCACATGACTTTCTCTACTCTTGTACAAACTATTTTTACAAACGCTTAGTCTCCATCTAATTCATGTTAATCGAGATAAACATTTGCAGACTCTATCTTATTACTAAGTTTCTTGTAGATGTAAGGGGAATATATATTTACAAGGGCAATATAGAAATACAGTAGCCTTTAAGCACATACATATCTCTTAATAGCTGGTTGCTAGGTGCAGCACCATTCTCTTTGCCACAGATTAATACTGTCTGCATATACAAGACAAAAAAGTGAATAATGAATTCCCATTTGAGAAAATAAGTATTGAAAAATTTAAGGGAATAACAAGCTATATCTCGAAAATGGTTCACTCAGCAACAAAAAAATGTATATGACATAAATTGTGTATTTTAACGCGATCTACACTTTTTTGTGTAGTAAAATTTTGTCTATCTTTTATGGTTTACCAGTTATGCAAAAGTCGTTCACAATAAAGAATACTTTTGGAGAGATTCCCAGAAAATTCAAGCTATACATTTTATTTGTCACGCAAATATTTTAAACATATGATATTTTAATCAAAATCGTTAGAGCCATGTTTGAGAAAATTAAAATTTCTGAAAAATCTTCCATGTAAAGGGTGGGGGGATTTTCTTGAAAACCTTCGTGTCGCATCTCTGGAAGATACTGAACCTAAATACCAATTTTGGTGTTTATCCGACTGTTCGTTTCTGAGTTTTGCTGTTCACAGACAACACACACACAGACACACAGATAGACACACAGACACACAGACACACAGACAGACTCACAGACACACACACTCACACACACAGACGGACATGTTTCCAAAAATGCTTTTTTTGGATTCAGGGGTCCTCAAAACATATATTTCCGGTGAAATCTCGGTATCGAATTTTTGGGTGGAATGCAATACTTCCCCTACTCACTATACGTATTAGAGAAAGTAAAAATGAATAACGAATTTGAGAAAAGTAGTATTGGAAAATTTAAGGGAATAACAAGCAATTCTCGAAAATGGTTCAGTCAACAAAAAAGTTGCATATGACATAAATCGTGTATTTTATCGCGATCTACATTTTTTTGTGAAGTACAATTTTGTCTATCTCTTGTTTACCAGTTATGCAAAGGTCGTTCACAATGAAGAATACTTTTGGAGACATTCCCAGAAAATTCGAGATATACATTTCATTTGTCATGGAAATATCTTAAACATATAATATCTTAATCAAAACCGTTAGAGCCATTTTAGAGAAAATTAAAATTTTCGAAAAATGTTCCATGTAAAGGGTAATTTGTGGTGGGGGGGATTTTCTTGAAAACCTTCGTGTCGCATCTCTGGAAGATACTGAACCTAAATATCAATTTTGGTGTTTATCCGACTGTTCGTTTCTGAGTTATGCTGTTCACAGACTCACACACACACACACACACACACACACACACACACACACACACACACACACACACACACACACACACAGACACAGACACGGACATGTTTCCAAAACTGCTTTTTTGGATTCAGGGGGTCTCAAAACATGTATTTCCGGTGAAATCTCGGTATCGAATTTTTAGAGGAATACAATACTTCCCCTACTTACTATACGTAGTAGAGAAAGTAAAAAAGAAATAAACCTCTATCATACGTAGCACGTGTTTTATTTAAGTTCAAAAATAGGACACTTTTATTGAAAGACCCTAAATAATCATATTAAAAGAAGTAAATTTTTTCTAGCGAATCGTGCTTTTTAATTACATTTATTCCGGTACAACAGACGTTAATTAGAAATACAAATACTCGTTAAGTTTTTCTGAGCTATGTTACTTGACATACAGCATCTTCTGGAGGATATAAGATGTGTCTACCCTAGGCAACCGTTACCTTGACGGCGCAATAAAAGTGTCCTTCGGCGTTTAAATCTTTTAACCAAGTTCGTGCTACAATAGAATGCCATCACGAATGGTTCGTGAAGAATCTAGGCTCCTATAAAACGCAATTTCCGTCCAACTTTTCCTTTCTTCGACTCCATTTCACGCGCTATAAGAACTTACCGACCATAGCCTGATCTGCGCGACCATATATTACAAGTCTGGAGAAGAGTTTTACAACCGCAAGGGATTATGTTGATATGGGAATACAACGTCGGCACAAATGGCTGCGGCAATAGCATTATTAATAATGATAATAAGATAGAATAAGTGAAGCAATAATAATATTGAAGGAGAGGCATAACGTGGCATTATCTCCTAAGAGTGAAAGAGACGCATTTGTAGAATTTAAACATAACGTAACTGGAAGGAAAATCCAAATTAAATGGAAGTACATATACATTTTAAATAAATGCTATTATGTGCCTCAAAAGTGAAGTTTTAGCATAGGAAGTGTAATAAATGGTAGCCAACGTTTCCTTCTTTTTTTCGCCCGTTTCATTCGATTCAGTGTGTCGGTCAGTGATAGATCAGCCCCGCTGCACGTGTCACATTCAGTCTTATTGCATCTGTTATTGACTTTGTTTGAACACAAAAGACGTGGAACAGGGTGTTGATATGATTTCCATGTTTGTTCCTTCCACATAAATACGTGGAACTTAAGTTTGTGAAAAATTATCAAGACATGTGGATGACCAAATTGTTAAAAAGCGAAAGATAAAAAGGCATATGCTTACTGAAGAGTGAAGTTAAAGGAAGTTATGAACCCTCGCACTTCAGAAGAACAATTTCATCCTTGGAAGATAATTCTTTTTTAAAAAATTCCAAATATGTGTGAAATGCAGAATAAAGTTTTAAACACCTTTTATAATAAGATCCATGTATTTTTTATTGTGATTTTGGTTTTAATTGCAAGAATTTGAATTTGTTTCGCTGATTCCTAATACATCAGCTGCCGTGAGACGTTACTCAAGGTCAGTTTTATTCATTTTTTATCTTATTGCCCGTTCAACAAAAGCAAAATATGGACCTAGAATAGAGAGGAACAATCCTCATTTATCCATTATGCAGGACAACAGCGATACTAAACTAATTATAACACTGAAAAATAAGTATCTCGTGTATTTTGAGCTTGAAGTTTTGTTACGTTGTGTTATCTTAAGCTAAATTTAACTTTTGTTTTAGGATTAACTTATTCTTAACAACCATTTTGACGTGGTAACCTTTCAAAATGCAAATTAATGATTCGATTTAATAATAACAATAAACAACGATAATGTTGACTATAGTGCCATTATAATACGATGATTGTAAAAACGTAGTGGCAACATGTATAGAAAATATTTTTAATGACCTTACAAGTGCAATTGCATTACATTCTTTCAATATAATCACCCGCAAAGTTTAGCACCTTTTGCCTAATATCGGGAAGCCATAGGATGCCGTTGGCAAGGTGCTGGTTGTTGATGACAGGACGGATGCACTACTGCTCGAAGCATATATGCCACATCAGGAAATTGGATGCCCCGGAGGAGTTCTTTCAACTTACGAAACAGGTCGAAGTCACAAGGAATCATGTCAGGTGAGTATGGAGGACGTTGCAAGAACCTCCCAATACCACCGTCTCAATACGAAGTTGGTTACTTTGTGTGCAGCATGACAACGAGCGTTGGCACGATAGGGAGATTGATTCGCAATAAACGTGAACGTTTGCGCCAGACGCAGTTGGTGTTGTAGAAATTGGCAATAGTAGTCTGGGTTGACAGTTTCTCTTTGAGGCACAGCATGCACACGAATGACACCCTCATTAGACGTATGCCACAATCAGCATAATTCTCGCCCGACTGGGTTCCGGTCAAACTTTCTGTAGACGTGGCGAACCTTGGTGACGCCATTCATTTGATTGACGCTTTAATTCAGGTTCTTAGGCTCGTACCCACTCTCATCGATGACGACAATACGCTGTAGAAATGTGTCACCGTCATTGCGGTATCTGTCCATGTAGATATCAGCAATTGCATACCGGTGCCATTTCTGTACGTCTGTACGCAGTCTTCCTCAGTTTAAGACATTTCTTCAGTACATATTGAAGATGTCTGAGACCAACTTCTACGGAAAATTCCCAGACAGTCCATTGACGGTCTATGGAAAGGAGACCACACACAATGTCAATCTGATATTGAGGAATGGACGGCCTACCTGTACGGTGCAAATCCTCAGTCTCATTCCGACCTGCACAAAACCCATCGTGTAACCTTCCTATAATAAAGCCTCTCGCCGAGGCTTCACGAAATTCTTAACATTCAGATGCATTTTTCGGTCAACCTGGATATTAACCCACGACTGCTGATCATCTTTTGTAAATATGATTTAGAGCCGTAAAAACGAGATTGTCCAC
The DNA here is from genome assembly GCA_030765065.1 of Deroplatys truncata. NCBI lineage: Eukaryota > Metazoa > Arthropoda > Insecta > Mantodea > Mantidae > Deroplatys > Deroplatys truncata. The sequence goes on along the minus strand of CM060978.1, from coordinate 207,649,101 downwards.
TTCACCGCCGCACAGCAACTACCCTTCTAACTGTTTTATCACTCTACACATCGACAACAACAGCATCTCATTGCTCCCATATTCTGTTTCCGCATGCCCGATCTTTTTCGATCTTCTGGACTAAGTTGTCACTACTTTGTTTACGACCGTCGTATGTTCAATTTTTCATTATGTGCTTTCCTAGCATATTTTTTAGGGGTTTACTCCGTTACTTTTACCATGTGGCACATAGTAACCAGGAAAAACAATTTAGGAACACTCGCCCATTTTCATATAGTTCTTTTTTTACAAGTAGTACATTCTTTACATAAATAGCGTGGTATCCATAAAGGTGGGCTGACACATTTTTCCCTTCGATTTCGTAACACAAAATATTCCTAAAAGCAAAGAGCAGTCGATAGGTAAAGGATCAGTGTATCCAACCTGATTTGAATACTAAGAGTGATATGTACTGATACGCTGGAAGTATGAAACGGAGGCGCAGTCGAAGGAACATAACTCCACAATTCAGAGCAGCAGAATATAGCTGTATATCGAACGATTTGTAATAAATCAGGGTTCAATCTCGATTGAGTTACAATTATTGCTGGGTATGTTAAACTGCACACATTTGTATTCTTCTTCAAATATCAATGGACCTAATAAAAATACCATTATACCTAAATCTCACCTTACCAGGTTTTCTTCCAATGCTGACTTGTTTATCTCTGCACATTCCCTCCCCTTTGACAGCGTCCTTCGTTTGCATGAAGAATACTATCCTCCACAGAGCAGAGGCGAAGTACGAGGGCTGTCCCAGAAGTACCCGACCTAACAAAGAAAACAAAAATTTTGGGGAAAAATATTTATTTCTCTACGTAGTCTCCTTTCAGCACGATACACTTTTCCCAGCGGTGTTCAATAACTTCGATAGCCTGTTTATAGTGAGAACCGTCGAGTTCTGCAACATAGCCATCAACTACAAACTCCACTTCTTCATTTTTGGCAAATCGTTTACCACCAAGGCATGTCTTCAGTTTTGGAAACAGAAAATAATCAGAGGGTGCTAAGTCTGGCGAGTAGGGTGCATGAGGAAGCAATTCGAACTTCAACTCATTGATTTTGGCCATGGCGATAATGATGTGTGAACTGGTGCATTGTCTTGATGAAACAAAACTTTCTTTTTCGCTAAATGCGGCCCTTTTAGTTGATTTCATCATTCAAACGCTGCAATAAGTTTGCATAATTCTCGCTATTGATGGCTTTTCCTTTTTGAAGATAATCAATGAAAATTATCCCACGCGCATCCCCCCCTCAAAAAAAAACAGACGCCATGACCTTGCCTGGAGATGGAACTGTCTTCGCCTTCTTTGGAGCCGATTCTCCCCTTTCAATCCACTGTTTTGACTGTCCCTTCGTCTCAGGTGTAAAGTGATGGACCCATGTTTCATCCATGGTTATGAATCGACGCAAAAACTCGGCTTTATTGCAGCGAAACATCGCCAAACACTCGAATGAAACATCCTCATGACGCTGCTTTTGTTCCATTGTGAGTAAATGCGGCACCCACTTGCGCACAGCTTTCTCGTGTCCAAATTTTCAGTCAGTGTGCAATGTACAGCACTTTTTGAAATGCCTACGATGTCTGCTAGCTCGCGCACTTTCAGGCGACGGTCATCCAATATCATTTTGTGGATTTTCTTCTCAATTTCTGGCGTGGTCACCTCATTTGGTCGACCACTGCGATGTTCGTCTTGGTGCTTCGTACGGCCTCGCTTAAACTCTGCCACCCAATATTTTACTGTTGTAAACGAAGGAGCAGACTCCCCCAGAGTAGAATCTAGCTCAGCTTTAATATTATTGGACTAAGACGTTTCAAATGAAAGTATTGTATCACATAACGATGGCCAGTTTTATCCATGTTTACAAATTCGCTGAGAGTTCACTATTAATGGCTGCCAAACAATTACTAAACAATGTAGCATCGTCAAACTTCAAACTTAAGCTTTATAAAGGTGGTACTTTCTACCATAATCATTTTTTGAAACAACAACCGCTATATATACGTCAGGTCGTGTACTTCTGGGACTGCCCTCGTAGTTGCTTTTACACCAGGCGTTAGATGTATGAGAAGCGCACTTCAGTGATTCACGTGATTAAATGATTAAAATATACGTTATGGATAATAGCATAATTGTTTTTAAGAAACCATACTGAAAGAAACAATTGTGAGCTCGATATTGAATTAAGATTAATTTTGAATGTAAGTGCTAAGCAGTTTGATATTTTAGACCTTGTTTGATATGATATAAACTATTGTGAGCATGTTTGACTTTTATCCTTAATTTTATCAATTAATACAAAGACAGCGTGTTTGAAATAATTTTGTTAAATGGAGTGTTAAAAATATGAAATGTTCTGGCGGGTTAATTGAAATTTGTCAATATAGAGGATAGTAAACGCTGACAAGAGTTATTTACGTTTTATTATATTAGTAGTATTAATTTAGCTAAATTAATTTAAGCATGCTTGTGTTTGTAGGTAAAATCATTTTTATTTTTCAGTAAGCTGATGTTTACTGGAACTACCTTACCTTTCTTTGGATTTTTTTATTTTGTATTTGTCTCTTACTTTTAATCAGGCTTGAAGCATCCTGTGTAACAAAAATATAATGCTTTGTGTGATTATTAAAATACTCTGATTACTTAGATGAAATCAGTTATGAAATTCGTTTTTAGTATAGTGGCAACGCAATACTGTAAATGTACATTATATAATTACTCTGATTATGCTTTGAGAAATATTTTCTGTGGTGCGCGTAGTGATTTTTATCAGTAAAGCAAATTATGGCGTTAGAACAACTTAATCGAAAATATTTATGTACATTCTGTATCCTTGTGATGCGAATGGGATAAGAGCGTAGGGATGTTAAAATTTTCTTTGTTAGTTTTGATTCTTCAAAATTTACACTTAATCATACCATAAGTACAATATTCTTAAAGTTTAAACTTTTTAAAATAAGCAACTTAAGAGAAGTTATAGAGCGAGTTAAAGGAGCATGCGTTTAGTTTTTTCCATGTTATAGCAAACTCAGCTTTTTCATCTGCAAAGTACTTCAGGTACTTTGCGTCTTCAGGTATTAACCACTAAAGAGGTTAACACAGAGGGTTGTTCGCAATCTATGGTAACAAACTTAAGGCCCCCTTACCTTATGAAAAACCACGCCTCCACCAGCAGTGATGTTCTATCTGGCAGCCTTTAGCTTGAATTATCAATCTGCAGCACAACTCCCACTGGAGCAAACTGCTACGAAATACAGGGATGTCCAGTTTATTCCATTCCTCCTGGCAGCTTTACAGAGACCAGCCGAAGTTCGCGGGCGTCTGCTTCCAAGAGCTCTTTTCAGTAACCCAAAAGCACAAAACTCCATCAGTGATGCATCAGATGACTTAACACGGATGTTACTGAAAGGTATGGAATGTATTCCCATTTCTCTCTCTATGTTCTCCAAATAATTGTAAGTTGAAGCAGACGTATACTTGATGCCTTATCTTGATGTAACCAGTCTTTATTTACATCTGCACCATAGAGAGCAGGGCTTTCTGTAAGGAAAACCAGTATCAGGACGTTAGTCTGATAATATGCCGAGTGGACTTTCACGTTTTTAGCTACACGACGAATGGTTAATTTGCCGCTGTAACTGTACCCATGAAACCATTGGGGAAATTTTCTTTAGTTTCCTTATACCAACTTTCAAATATTTTTTCTCCCCTTGGTCTGTAAGACATAGCCCAAGGTTTACTGCACTCACTTAGATAAACATATGCCTCATCTAAAAAGCCAACAAACATCTACCTTTCACCAGCTAGGTATCGTTCATAGGGTTTTCTGCTGTTAGTGGCACGTTCTGCAATGTGTTTAGGCAGCAGCTTATATCCACAACCCTTATGGCACTTTTCTAGATTCAAATCTTGGTTTATTATGATCTCTAATTACAGTCAATGGCCCCTTGAGTTGCAGGATTTGGTCCAGAGGCACGAACTTTCTCCTTCCAAATCATCTCCGGGGTTCGACTAGTGGCCGGTTGTGGATTTCCCTGTTTATTTCCCTTTGGAATAAGTGGCCTTACCCATTTTTGTTGAGTACACATGAGATCACTTTCTTGGATATGGTAAAACAACGCCTCTTGCACTGCTTAATCATCTTAGAATACAAGTATTTTGCATCGAAAGGGGCAATAATTTACTCTTATCAAAATGGTTCTATTTTGTTGCCATTTGATGCAGCAAGAACAACAGCACACAACTGAGCAAACACAGTGATATGCTCATGCTGCTGAACTTTCATTCAGTTCCACATGTTTCACCGTGCTCGTCTGATATTGTTACCATAGATAGCTCAAGCTTAAGGCTGCCAGATAGACATCACTGCTGGTGGAGGCGTGGTTTTCATAAGGTAAGGGGGTCTTAAGTTTGTTACCATAGATTGCGAGCAACCCTCTATAGAAATAAAATAAAGATTATTCGGAAATACTGATGCTAATCTTCGCTGCATACTTCTACCGTTTTTGATAAAATGCCAAATAAAGAAAAAAATGTAACATATAAAACCTACCTTTATAAGCCGGATCAATTGTCCTGAGCAAACACAGTGATACGCTCATGCTGCTGAACTTTTATTCAGTTCCACATATTTCACCGCCGAGCTATTGTGATATTGATATTGTTACCATAGATGGCTCAAGTTAAAGGCTGCCAGATAGACATCACTGCTGGTGGAGGCGTGGTTTTCATAAGGTAAGGGGGTCTTAAGTTTGTTACCATAGATTGCGAACAACCCTCTATAGAAATAAAATAAAGATTATTCGGAAATACTGATGCTAAACTTCGCTGCATACTTCTACCGTTTTTGATAAAATGTCAAATAAAGAAAAAAATGTAACATATAAAACCTACCTTTATAAGCCGGATCAATTGTCCTTAGTTTCACGCGGTCCTCTGTTTGCTCTCTCCAAGGGCTCAGCTGCTCCATGTACATTGCTTGAAATAAAATTTAATCGGCTTTATTTTACGTGGCTTCTCTGTGAAGTATTAGCTGCGACGACGAAGAAAATTCAAAGCCATATCAGTAACCATCCTATGTTCGTATTCTAACATCCAGGCCTTGTAATCCGTTTTAATACTATATTTGCTTAGGAGGATTAGGAATAGGAGTACACATGTAGAGGCGCCTCCAGAAACCTGGAGCAAAGCACCACAAGTAGGCTACAGAGGCCCTTTCTGCTTTAACGTGACCCCTGGGAGATAGAGATGAGACCCGAAGGGCAACCAGATGTGTGCTAGCAAGGACGGGGTTGCTAACAATTCCAGATGGAGCACATCTGGCGCGGGTAGCCACGCGTTATTCCCATTCCAACCGGGGGTCTCACCTCCAGTAAGGGAGCCTCAGCAGACCCGTGAAAGCCAGGAGAAACTTTTCCAAAGACTATAATCAACACCCCGAACGCCGCTGCCTGATCCTTCAAACCTAAAAGGAAACGATGGGAACAGGAAATGATAGACAGTAAATTTGTGGTAGAAGAGAAACCACTCCTGTATTCGCCTACCGACCCAGGAAACCATGAAGAAACCTATAGTCACAGTGGCCAGCCCGATGGGAATCAAACCCGGGACCACGGAGCCATCTCGCTCGGTCCATTTATTTAGGAGTTGAAATTGGAATTTCTCTGTCAAGAAGACCAGGCCTTTTCAATGATGTAATATCAAAATTGCTTGAGTGGTTTTTGGGACTACCCTAATGTATTCATTCACAAGTTATACATATAAATTCTGTCTTTTTATAATATTATTATATATTAGCAAGTTACCTCCTACTTCATTACACTGATATTCCCTGTGAAATCATTTTAACATTACATAAAGCCATACATGTTTAAGGACGTAGACTAGGAACAATGTGGTACTTGCAATGAAGCAGACAAGCCGCGAAAGATTTAGAAGGGAATTCAATGAGACAAGGGTTGGATGTTCAGCGGAACATTACTCAAACTGGTGGCCATTATAAAGCCGGGCTCCGCTAACAAATTACCTGTTAAAAAATAAGCTACCAATATTTTATTCTTATTGTCCTTTCTTTTTATTAGAGGAGCTCTGAACCTTGTAGCAGTGGCGGCACATTCAGAGAGGTTTAAAACACTAAGCGATCTTACCTCCATTACATTTTACCCATTTAATCTCCGTAGATGTGTTGTTATGGAGACCGTTGGTGAAAATTGGACAAAAATTAATAAAAAAAATATCTGATGTGTTACATTCACATGACTTTCTTACCCTCTACCGTTTATTAGCGGGTATATAAACTAGACTTACTAAAGCTTATTCTTCTACTTCATTTTAATCCAGACAAACCTTTGCAAAAATAGCTAAATTAAATAATTCATTAGAATACAAAAAGAACAGTGATAGTCAAACGTTTAAGAACTAGACGCTATACGCAATTCTTAAAATTCTATACTGTTCCATGCAATCGCCAGAAACTACTGAAAATCGATGGGACTTGAAAAGAGTAACAAATCGAACCATTAATAGCGGATATCTCGGAAAATGGCTGATGCCACAAAAAGGTTGCTTAAAATAAATGGTGTGTTTTAAAGATATCTATCACTTAACGCTTACCAGTCATACTAGATTGTACAAATTCCGTCCTAATAAAGAGGACTTCACAGGTTATTCAAAGAAAATTCAAAATATACATTTCATTTGTCATGTAAATATATTAAACATATAGTATTTTAAATAAAATCCTTATAGCTATGTTTTAGAAAATAAAAAAAATTTGAACAATGTTTCATTTGAAGGGTATTTTGGGTCGGGGTATTTTCTTAAAATATTCGTGACGCATCTTTGGAAGATAGTGACCCAAAATACCAAGTTTGGCATCTATCTAATGTTTCGTTTTTGATTATGCTGTTCACAAGCGCGCGCAGACTGATACACACACAGACCTTTTCCTAAAATGCTTTTTTTGGATTCAGGGGGCCTCAAAACATGTATTTTCGTGAAATTTCTGTATCGAATTTTTTGGTGAAATGCAATGCATTCTCTACCTACTAGGTACGTGGTGGAGAAAGTAATACGATTTAGTTTGTTTAACTTCTTATTAATTCCGACTCTCTAGAAACTTTTAAGTGTAGTTATTTTTGTTATCACAGGGAAAATGATAAGAGTTACATGACGATTTAAATAAATCTGAGCAGTGGGTGTGAGAGCGCTTTCGAGTCTTTTTCTCATATTTCTCAAATTTTTTCTAACATGTCTAGAAGTGGTTTTGCAAAACGTGCTGCACATATGTTAATCAGTTTCTAAATTATGTATTTAGATGTAATATTACATAATTATGTAATATTTTGACAGTTTTCAGGGTGTAAAATCCTCCTTGCGATGAAATAAGTTAGCAAAGTGAAACTTCGGAAATACTTTTTCTAATAAAACTTGCTATACAAGCAAATGTGTTACGTCAGCAAATCCACCCAAGTTTGCTAAGTATATATTGTTTGAAAAACCTCAAACTCACAATTGTACAATAATTATATTCTAAACCCAATTAATTCAAAAAATATTTCTTAGTAACTTATTTTCTAGCTCATTAAGGAAGATAAATTTGAAATGGTGTTTAACAGTTACATTTTATCGCATAGATCATTTTTTTTGTAAAATAGCTTAAATTTGTGCATATTCCCGCAAAGGCTTGATATAATGTACCAAATTTTGCAACCACGCATCTTTATACAGACATAAGAGGTAGTAAAAATTCAAAATACTTGCTACAATACCTTGGGTTCTGGAAAATTCACAGAATGGTCCCCTTAAAGAAGAACTTAAGTCCTTAGATATAATAATTTTCATTAAAGTTTGCAGTTTTTGTTAAAACCTACAATGTAAGTACTTTTTTTCGAATTCAGTAAAGCTTTTCCAAATTGATTATTAAAATTCTTATTAGAAATTTCTGTTTTGAGCAGTATTACCTGCTATAAGGTCTTAAAGTTTAACTGATTTGAAGTTAAGGGGAGACGGTAGGCACATTTTATCACAAAGCTGATTTTTTTTTCTAAAATTTTTATTTGATAGATTAGACATATTTCAAGGATATTTTGTTTGTTTTTCCCCCTCTAAATGCTTTAAAATTTTAAATACCTTAGGAGTGCAACTTCCCCATTTTCAAACAAGCACCTGCTTCGTGTTTGTTAGTTTGAGTTTACATTGTTATTTATCCTAGTAAAATTGTAAATTCTTTTAAATAATGTAACTGGTTTATTACAAGGAATCCCAAAATGCAATATTATTTTAAAAAAGCAAGTATACTAACATATTTAGAAAATTTACAAAACAGATATCACACTGGGAGCATTTTCCTGCCTTGTCATCATCCAGGCTGCCGTACCACCAGTTATTTAACCTGGTCCCACCCCATCCTAATTCATAGGCGAGATGGAGACTTAAAAATCTGCTGCTGCTTTCAGCGATTAAATACCTTATAAGTGCAACTTCCCCATTTTCAAACAGGCACCTGCTCCGTGTTTGTTAGTTTGAGTTTACATTGTTATTTATCCCAGTAAAATTGTAAATTCTTTTAAGTAATGTAAGTGGTTTATTACAAAGAACCCCAAAATGCAATATTATTTTAAAAAAGTAAGTATAGTAATATATTTAGAAAATTTACAAAACAGGTATCACACTGGTAGCATCTTCCTGCCTTATCCTCATCCAGGCTGCCGTATCACCAATTATTTAACCTGGCCCCACCCCATCCTAATTCATAGGCGAGATAGAGCCTTAAAAGTCTGCTGCTGCTTTCAGCGAATAAATAAACGTGTATGTTAGCATACAATACTGTAATTAAACTTTTGAATGTAAGAAAATCAGGTGTTTAAACTAAAAGAAAAGCCATACGAGAGGCGTCATTCTGTCATTCAGGTGTTAAAATTGCAGAAGAAAAATACAACGAAAGGTGGAATTCTGCCATTATTTCTTAGAATAAATCCGTTGTCAAAGAAGATTAATGTTTTAAATCTACTGAAATCGGAGTTCAACAAGCAACAAAAGAAGTCAGAAAAGCAAACAGGGGCAAGAAAAGAAAGAGAAAAGAATAGAAGGAAATGCATGACCCAGCATACAGTTTTGGAATGTATTAACTGTAAGTCTAAAACATAAAACAAAAATATGTTGAATATTTTTAAATTTTAACTTAATTTTCCTCAAAGCTACATTTTTCTAAACATTTGCCCCATTTTCTCAGGAACTATTGTGGAGATATATACATGAAATTTAACAAATTATATAAATAACTTCCGGAAAGCTGTGGATTTACAAACACAGCATTTTATTTAATGAACTCGACGTTATTATTGTTTTTATGTTTACAAAATCAAGATAACAATAAAGGACAAGAAAAGCAATTATAAATCTTTGCAGACTGTAAATATGAGCTTCATTATGGACAGTGGCTTCTCTAAGGACCATTTAACATGCAGTAAAGGTTTCATATACGTACATTTAATAGTTTCAGAGAAAATGGGTCATTAATTTGTACATTTTAACATGGCAAGTTGGAGCGTACCTTCTTACCTTAAGTGATTAATCTTGTCTCTTACGAAATCTTGACTAATATACATCGATTTCTTTTGTTAGCAGCTGAGTATTGTCCCATCTATGCCTTAAAAAATATAAAGCGGTAATTGTATCAGTTTTCTGTAAAATTAATCATTAAATAATTTAATGCGCTTATCTCATCCTGTTTTGGGTAAATTAAGGTTCAGACTTTCAGTTCTGCATACTCTATCGTTCTTGATTACTTTGGTTTTTCTCAAGCAAACTGTCTCTATGCAGCATGTGTATCGTGATTAGGAAGAAGTGGATAGATTTGCATAGGCTGTCATGAGATGGTAATTGATGGAGAAAGATGTGATACCGTCACATATTTTTAGAGGGTATAATGTCCTTTAACCAGACAGGCCATATCTGACTTACTATGAGTGAGAGTATAAAATGAATGTCCAGTTGAGTAAGGCTAACGATACCTTGTATTAACCTAATGGCTAAGGAAACACCGCGCATAAATACATCAGACAGACAGCTTGACCAAATCGGGATTCGAAGCAGTACACGCTTAAGAGACAAGAGGTTTAGACATACACCACATCTTGGTCATCGTATTCTCATATTAAGTAGAACGGTTATCCTGCATTCAGAGTTGCCAGCTTAAGCACCTCATCTAATGATCTTATGTTACCGCTCTAGTACTTTATTCAAATGGCAGTATTAAACCTTTATTACGTCCTATTAAAGCATGGCATCATATTGCATCATGCTACTGCGCAATACAATTGTTAGCATTCTAGTTCGCACTACTTAATTACTTAATATGTCCAGTGATGACTTTCAACCTTTTCTATTTATTTCATATTATGTTATTCATTAGTCAAGTTGCAATTTATATGAATTATTTTCAAAAACTTCAGTTCGTCACATCATGACTGATATTGTATATTATCAGCAAGTTTAATGGCATTGAAATATAAAATTTGTTTATTATTATTGTTATTATTATTTTTATTATTTTTACTTGCTCTACTACGTACAGTACGTAGGGAAAATATTGCATTGGTTGATATTATTATTATCATCAGAAAGTTTAATCGCGTGATGGCATTGAAATAGAACATTTATTTATTATTATAACTATTTTTTTTACTTTCTCTAAAATTCGATGTCGAGAATTCGCTGTAAATGTATGTTTTGAGGCCCCCTGAACCTAAAAAGGAATTTTTAGAAAAAGGTCCGCGGGCCCGCGCGCGTGTGTCTTTGTATCTGTGAACAGCATAACTCAAAAACGAAAAGTCACATAAACTTGATATTTATATTCAGAACTTTCAAAGATGCGACATGAAGACTTTCAAGAAAATTCTCCCATCCAAACCGCCATTTACGTGAACATTTTTCTAAAAATGGCTCTAGCGATTTTGATTAAAATAGCACATATTAAAGTCATTTACATGACAGATAAAATTAATATCTTTAATTTTCTGGGAATAGCCTATAAAGTCGTCTTCATTCGGAAGGTATTTTGTATAATCTTGTATAACTGGTAAACGATAAACGATAGGCGAAAACATACTACACAAAAAATTAGATCTCTTTAAAACAAACAATTTATTTCAAATTACATTTTTTGTGGCATAAGCGATTTCTGAGCTGTCCGTTATTAATGGTTCGAATTGTTCATGTTTATTTAGTCGTCATCAAACGTGAAGGACCCTATGTCACAGTTCCATTAAATTACGAAGGAATATATTAACATCTCAAAACTCAATAAACGCACCTCATTGCCATTGTCAATCATTTAAAACTGGAATTAATTGTTCTTCAACACAAGTCGTGTGTTGGACAAGGTTGAAAGGTAGAATCAGACGACTGAAACTATGAAGCTTGGACCTTAAAGTACTTACAGCATTGTAAGTAGCCATCAGCATATGTCATCTCAATACAATTTGAGATCTCCTTGTGGTTTATCGGGGAAACAAATGTGAATCAGTTGGGGAATTTAATGTCGTACCGGCATATTGCTATAGTAGCTCAGTGGTTAGAGCAACCAGACGGAAACAGGGAGATCCGTGGTTCAAACCCCGGTGTTGGCATTGAATTTTTCTATGAAACTATGAAACCCGTGACTTAAAGTACTTACAGCATTGTAAGTCGTCATCAGTATATGTCATCTCGATACAATTTGGGATCTCCTTGTGGTTTATCGGGGGGGGGATGTGAATCAGTTGGGGCATTTAATGTCGTACCTGCATGTTGCCATGGTAGCTCAGTAGTTCGAGCAACTGGACGGAAACAGGGAGATTCGTGGTTCAAATCCCGGCGATGGCGTTGAATTTCTTAGTCGTCTGATTCTACCTTTCCATTTAAAATTGTCATCAAAATATACTGGACTTCTAGATTTTCATGAAGTCCTTGGCAAATGTCCGTAAGGGAGATAGGTCCTGTAGCAATATTCTCACAACTACTGCACGCCACTGTTGTGTTCTCCCATGAGACGCGCGCTCACTAAAAGCCATAACATCATTTGGCTGTGCAGAAATACGAGGCATTAACCGCTTCACAATAAACCATGTGATGTGTGTGCGTATGGCAAAACGAGCTTTAACGTCTCAGGTAATAGGTTCTAATGGGGTCCGACCTGTCCAAGGGGTGCACCGCAGAGTGGTGCGGTCGACCTGCTGCTGAGGTCACCCGAAGGTCTTCTCTTGCTGTATATCACCCAGTTCTCATTGAAGTTCTTTTCTTTTATCTATTATCGCGTCCAAACCTCCTGATGTTTGAGGCGTGTCCACTAATACGGCACTAGCGAATAACAGCGATGCGACGTTGTCTCATACGGACAATAAAACTTGTCGCTTGTAAAACTCGAAACGCAATATCATGTACGCGCTTGTTACTTTCTCTACTACGTATAGTAAGTAGAGGAAGTATTGCATTCCACTCAAAAATTCGATACCAAGATTTCACAGGAAATACATGTTTTGAGGCCTCCTGAATCCAAAAAAAGTATTTTTGGAAACATGCCCGTGTGTGTGTGTCTGTGTGTCTGTCTGTGTGTGTGTCTCTCTGTGAACAGCATAACTCAGAAACGAACAGTCGGATAAACATCAAACTTGGTATTTAGGTTTAGTATCTTTCAGAGATGTGACCCGAAGGTTTTCAAGAAAATCCCGCCACCCCAGACTACCCTTTACATGGAACATTTTTCGAAAATTGTAATTTTCTCAAAAATGGCTCTAACGATTTTGATTAACATATCATATGTTTAAGATATTTTCGTGACAAATAAAATGTATATCTTGAATTTTCTGGGAATGTCTCCAAAAGTGTTCTTCATTGTGAACGACATTTGGATAACTGGTAAACCATAAGAGATAGACAAAATTTTGCTACACAAAAAATGTAGATCGCGTTTAAAATACACAATTAATGTCATACCATTTTCAAGATATTGCTTGTTATTCCCTTAAATTTTCCAATACTTATACTCTTTCTCAAATGGGAATTCGTTATTTTTTTTGTCCTGGTAATGAAAAGAGAATGGAATACTTCACATAGCAATCAGCTCTTAAAATATTGACTATCGCTTAAAGCCTACCATATTCCCCTTGTATCTACAAGAAAATTAGCAATAAGATTAACATCTCGATTAACATGAAGCATATGGAGAATAAGCGTTTGTAAAAATAGTTTGTACAAGAGTAGAGAAAGTCATGTGATTGTAACACATCAGATTTTGTGTTTCGTGTTTTCGAAAAGCAACAAGTAACTAGGATAAAAGGTACCTAACGTTTTTCGGAAGAATACAAAAAAAATTTTACTCTTAGTGATTTGAAATTCATGCCTTATTAATTTACAGTTGTCTTTCGTGATGTTTAAATGGAGACTTGGTTATGGTTATGCTTATAATAGTAATAAATACGTTACCAGCATAAATAAAGTTACTCGTTTTCCAAATGTAAATTTTATTGGCCGTTGTGTTCTCACAATTTGATGAACCAAAATGTATATGATTTTCACAAAATAACTCCTGCTGTTGAAGAAACAGTCCTTCGTACAAAGGCATGCAATGTTTGAAGCAACACTTAACAGGTAAAAGAAGACATAGAACATCAGCTAAATTGAGGTCTATGACCATCCAGGTTGAAGCAATTTACACTTGGCAAACAATAACAAAAGCCAAAGCGAGTAGTGCCGGGTTGTAAGCACCTCAGTTGTGAGTTAAACTTCGGTGTAATGTTACTCTTAATTTATTTCAGTGATAAACTCTCTTCTGGCGTTAAAAAGTTGCGGAACATTCCGCCAAAATGGAATGAAGTTTGTCAACGCCACGGTTGCACCGTATTGGTTCGCGCAAAACATCAGGAGGTTTTGACGGCACAATAGTTACTCACCTGGCCTTGGCTGTTCACTGCGTTGTGCACAAGATCTCTGTCTTATATTCGTGATGTAAATATGACTGCCCTTTTCGGACCATTTTATTTAATACTAGCTGGTTTACCGATGTTGCACCATTCATTTTAAAATTTCGAAAGACGAAGTTTAATTTCGGTTACCCACCTACACATTATTAAGCTATTTTACAATTATCTAGAAATGTTATATTACATCTTCTCCATTACCTCTTATTATTACAATTTCGTAAATCTCCATGCTATTCCTACAATTGTTGAAAAACCCGCTGATATTCATAGAATTGGGTATAAAATATGGGTGGATGTTGTATTTCTGATTTCTTTAAGCCCCCTACAACTTTCCTCTAAGTTCTGGAAACTACTCGTATGTACAGCCTGAATTAGTTACCTTTTGGGGATGAACAAATGGTCGAAAAATGTTTCAAGAAATTTGCTGCTTGCATTTGCGGTGGTATTTCAATTCTGGTTGTGGATTGTAGGATTTGTTGGAAATGGTCCCGGGTTCGGTACTAGCTCAGGGTTCTTTGCATGGATCTTGGATCTCGGGTTAGTGGTGAATACGACTGTTTGTTTTCCTGCTCGTTTATTTACCGTCACCGTTTTAACATTTGATTCCTGCTATTTATTCGACACACACTTGCGCGCTTTCTTATTTGTTACACTTCATATCATTGCGCCTATCCGCTGTCTTCTAAACTTTTCTGCCAACCATCTCTAAGGAGCTACCACGACGGCCAAGTGTGTATTCTAAACTTTTCTGACGATCATCTCCCAGGAACTACCTCTGCCAAGTGTGTATTCTAAAATCTCCTGTTTCTCTATTTCAAACGTTGTATATCTCCCCATTCCACTATCGTCTGATTTCTAACTTCTTTCATTGGAGGCCTAAGGCTATCTGTCTTTTGGCGAACATTGACCCTTTTCTACACCTCTGCGTTCCAGCAACCTACGGGACACTTAACAATAGACTTACCATCCGTTTTCGGCCGCTGATGGCATTGTGTAACCCTGCTCATTTAGTAACATTCGCTTCCCAGTCTTTTTCAATGCTATTCCTATGTTATTGATATTTATTTTCCCTATGATTATAATTTTATTTAACTACTCAAAACATACTGCTTCACATTACGTTGCATTACGTATGTTTTACGACAGAATTATGGACTTGCTTGCTCGCCCTCAGATCTAAATCCATGTGATTATTATGGGAATTCTTAAAGATGAAGATAAAGATTATGCAAAAAACAGTCCGGTTTTTTTTTTAGTATTTTGGTACAGAAGTTCGTCGTGTGTTCAATGACGCTTTAAACTGATGCCAGGTATGTATAGATATAGAGTAGCTTTTATTTCGAAAACAAAGCATCCTCTTAGCGTTATATAGGGGAGAAACGGTGGTCCGGTCCGCCGCTACTGCACGAATTCGCATAGCAGTGCTATGGGAGCGGTGTTCTGCCGTCGCGTAATACAAGAGAAACTGGATTCTAGATTGACTCACTTTTAAAAAACAGTAATTGTAGTCCCAACCTGCTGCATACAATAACATGTATGTTAATTTATGGTGTTAGGGTAGCAGGTACATTATTAAGTTTTTCTTGCAAATCCTACCTAATTGGATAGAATAATAGACGTATATGACATGGATAATTTGTAGAATATGTAGCTCTGAAATAATGATGAAAGAGAGACCTGTCTATTTAAAATGCCTTTGATTACCAGAAATTTACCATAGAGATCTGAATTAATTATTCCTTGAGAGTTGTTGGAGATTATGCATTAAAATTACATGATAAGTGAAATTGACACTAATTCTTTGAGGGGTTCAATTTCAATTCTGAGGAATTTAATACCATTGTACAGGGTCCAAATGTAAGTAAAATAAAAGTAAAACTTAAAAGGTAACCATTTATTGTAAAATTTATTAATATTTAGTATAAGTTTATTTTTATATAGCTTTAGATAATTTTTTTAAATCTTATATGGTGTATGGCTATGTATCGGTATAATGCTTCTATATTATTTTTAACTTGATAATGCAAGGTGGGTGATTTATGAAAAACGGACACATTTTTTCTTTAATTATTCTTTTCGAAATTCACTAAATGCCCCAATTTTAGCACCAAATTAAGCAAAATGTTCTAGAGTTTCGATTGTCTGTTACTAGATGCGCAGGTATTCGTGTTTTATTCGTAATTGTTAGTTTTATTGTCGGCAACTAGTGCACATTAAATGGAGTGCACATTAAATGAACGACTCTTCCTTGTAAAGCAATACTGGATTACGAATTCATTTACAGCTACAAAGGGCATACCAGAGAGAATTTGATGTTCGGAATCCTCCCCAAAGAAACACAATATTGGAACTGGTAAACAAATTGGAAATAACTGAGTGAAAAAGGCAAAACTCGTTCACCTAGGCTTCCCACGGTTGTTGTTCACGTAAGAGCACGACTGGATCAGTCACCCAAAAAAATTAAGACGTTTCTCGCAGGAGACAGGGTACAGCTATTTAATGAGCTGTGAAAAGTGCAGGCCTAAAGCCGTATAGGATTACGGTTGTCCATCAATTACAGGAACCAGATAAGGATAGACGACTAAATTATTGTCGTTGGTTTCAGCCTTCATTGTGCAAAGTCTTGCCATATTATCCATCACGTGACTCACAGATGAAGCATGGTTCCAGTTATCCGACTATGTGAACTCAATAACTCACGCTATTGGGCCAGCTAAAATCCACATGTTATTCATGAAGCACGTATGCCCCCGGTTAAAATTGGGAGTTTGGTGCGCAATATCCGCACAGAGAATAATGGGACGAATTTTTTTGAAAACAATGTGAACACTGCAGAGTAGCGACGGATTTTCATGGAGTTTGCTGAGCAACTAGACGATGTAGAGCTGAGTCAAGGATATTTTCAGCAGGACGGCGCTACATGCCATACATCAAATGAATCCATGGCACTAATTGCAAGTTTATTTGACGACCGGATAATTTCCAAGAAACTGTGGCCACAGAGATCTTCGGATTTGGCATCGCTGGAATTCTTTCTATGGAGTTACTTAAAAGACAGGGTTCATGCCACATGTTCCCAGACTTTGGACGATCTGAAGCACTACATTACACAGGAGATTCAAGCTATTGACAACGAGTCCTCCAACGAGTGGCCGGTAACATGGAACGACGTGTTGAGTTGTGCCTTATGCAGGATGGAGAGCATTTCCAACATTTGCTATAGAGGTAAATAATCTTCCAAACTTCCTCTGCATTTGAGGTACTAATAAGTTGTCACTAGCATAACTCGTTTTGAAACAATTAAAGAAATAAATGTGTCAGTTCTTCATAAATCACCCTGTATAATTTGTTACCTTTGAATATGCATTTGTAAACTGTTGTATAGTAGCACGCTTTTTCATACTATCCAGACTTTAAATATTTTCTTAATTATCAACAATAAATGTCTTCAACAAGCCTGAGATACGTTTGATTATGCCTGTATGCCCGGAAGCTAAGCTTGCCTATTTCCAAGGCGGATATCAATTTTGCGAATCCAGACTTGCATTTATTTTGCCAGCTTTTGTTCAAGTTGCGATCCAAGTGCAGTCTGCGCAGACGCGACGTGGTCAGCTCGTGAATTATTATCAGAGCTGTGGGATGAAAAATGGGCCCTGCCGATTAGCTAATTAGACTTGGTTTTGTATTCATCCGAACTGGCCGTGGTGCGGTCGGGTCTAATCATCGGCCCGTGTAATTACATTTGGGTACCCCGCAGACTCTCCTCGCATACACAGACAACTTCAATTACAACTCCCAATAAACGTAAAAAGATGGAAATTGGTTTGGCTGTTGCCCGACCAATCACGTGCTGAGATTTGACGCGCACGCGCGCTGTGTATGTGTGCATCTTGCTTGATGAATAATGATGCTCATTTATTCGACGTAATGACGACAATGCTTTAACGTTAATGTCACGTAATATGTTTCGCAGTCTGCCCCACGAACATTACCCAGAGAAATTGTTTGTGATATGTTTTTAAGGATAGTTTGCTGTGAATGTTGATTTTCCCTTTCATCAGCCGCAATAGTGGGCAGTAATGGATTTATCTATCAACTTTAACAGGACAATGATGTTATTGTTTAATTTAAATATTTATTTTATGTAGCTTCTGTAATTTGTGATTATGGAAGCTTACTTTCTATCTAATTCACGTAAATCGAGATAAATAGTTTCACTACACATTCGTTATAGATAAAAGGAGAATAGAGGAAACTGGAACGATAGATGTTTAAATGCGATAATCTATATGCTGGCCCTCAAATTACATACTCTTTCCATGATATCGTAAGAAGCAACTGAATAGTGATAACACCTTAAAAATGACAAAAGTATTGACAAATTCAAACCAATAACAACGGACATCTCGGAAATAGCTGATGACACGAAACAGCTTGTTTAAAATAAATTGTATATTTTAAAGCGATTTACATATTTATGTAGGTAGTACGTTTTTGTCTCTTAACGTTTACGAGTTATATAAAATTATACAAAATTCCTTCCAATGAAAAGGAATTCACAAGCTATTACCAGAAAACTCAAGATATACATTTTATTTTCCATATAAATATATGTTATTTTAGTAAAAACGTTAGAGCCATTTTTGAGGAAATAAACAATTTCGAAAAACATTCCACGTAAAGAATAGTTTAAAATGGGGGACTTTCTTGCAAATCTTCGTTCATTTAGTAGATACCAAGTTTTATATTTATCGGATTTTTCGTTTTTGAGTTATGCTGTTGTTTAAAAATGTACTATTTGGGCTCAGGGGTCTCAAAACATGTATTTGCGTTCAAATCTCGACATCGAATTTTTGTGTGGAATATAATCTTCCTCTATTTACTGTAAGTACGCAGTAGAGAAAGTAAAATAAACTATCAAGCTACAAAACGCTGCCTACTATAGAAGCCAAATTGCATGGTTGTTCAGAAAGAAGGAACATACTAGTCGGCCACGATATGAATGCGCTTGGTTGGTGGAGGGCGCCACTGTATTTTGTTGACAATCAAGGCTGGGCGTCAGAGGGATGTGAGGGGCAAGGCGATAGGGAAATGCACAGTCGCACAATGAAAACAGTACTACCTAGTCAATGCAACTCGGAACTGCGGATTTTTTCTTTACCTATCTGTCTTTACGATGCCCCACTAACTTGTTTCGTAATCGATTAGTTCCTCTTCCCACCACACGCATTCATATCCTGGCCGACTAGTACCTACTTTAGATTTTTATTTCAAACACACATTCGTCAGAAAAACCTTCCAGACATCATTGGATAAAGGGAAGTTCAAAATTGTTAAAACGAGTCTTAAAACTCCCATTCAAGGCCTTAAATAGCGCTGGTTATTTATAAGCAAATACAGGAAAAATAATTTTGTGTGCTACAGACTGCTGTGAATCCATTGCTCCAGGCCAGTAAGTCACTTTTGCAATAGATTCAACAGCTGCCTCGTCATAAGCAACTTTATACGTGGCCTAACATCTTTGGCACTTAAGGTCCAATTGATTTGCGTGTGACAAGAAATACATCACTGTTTTGAAGTTTCCGTGCGATATCCTGCTTTACTTTATCGTATATCTGTAGTAGGCAGACAAAATACAATATCCCTACCAACAATGCAATGCCGAATTTCATCGGAAATTGATGTTTTGAAGTTCCCTGAGCCCCCCAAATTATCATTTTTGCTTTGCTACTTACCTACAATAGGTAGAAGTAGTACTGTATTCCACCCAAGAATTCTATTCCGAGATTTCACCGCAAGTACATGTTTTGAGCCCCTGATTCCAGAAACGTATTTTTAGAGAAAGGTCTCTGCATTCGAGTGTGCGTGTGAGCATGTGTATGTGTGTCTGTCTGTCAGTTTGTCTGAGTGTCTGCCTGTGAACAACATAACTCAAATACAAAAAGGCAGTTAAACACAAAACGGGTACTTAAATTCAGCAACTTTTGAGGATATGCCCAACCCACATTACCCTTTATATGTCATTTTCCTTATTTTTTATTTTCTCAAAAATTCAACTAACGAGTTTCATTTAAATGCCATATGTTTGAAATATTTGGATGATAAATAAAATGAGTATCTTGAATTTTCCAGAAATGATCCGTGAAGTCCTCTTCATTCTGAATAACTTTTGTGTGACTGGTAAACCGTAAGTGATAGACAAAATCTTGCTATACAAATATAAATCTCGTTAAAGTACACAGTTTTTAAAAATCTTACTATCGTTTTAGCTATCCTTCTAATACCTACAACGAAACGTGTAAATATGCAATGAAAGTTTATTTATATTAACAAGAGGTATATAGAACAATACGCTTTTGTAAAAATAGTTTGTAGTACCGTGAGTAGAGACCTTTTAGGTAAAGGTCACTGCGTGCATGTGTGTGTCTGTGAACAGCATAACTGAAAAACGAAATATGCATAAATACTAAACTTATTGTTTAAGTTTAGCATCTTCCAAAGATGGAACACGAGCATCTTCAACAAAGTATCCCCACCGCAAGCTACTCTGTTTATGGAAAATGTTCCTTATTTTGGTTTACTCAAAATTGGCTGTTAACGATTTGTATTAAAATATATTACGTTTAAGGTATTTCCATCACTAATAAGGTGTATAGGGGTCTTGAAATTTATGTTAATAGCTATCGAAATTAATCTTACATAAGCGGTAAGGTATAAGACAAGACAAAGGCTTAGGACATTAAAAATGTACAGCTAGCTAAAAACACAAATTTTCTTAAACTTTTGTAGCATCACACATTTTTGAGATATTCGTTGTAATGTTTTGGAATTTCCAATACACCACTTTTTTAAGTGATTAGCCACCATTCTTTACTTTCTCGTGATGTACAAAAAGCAATGCATTTTAAAAGCATATAGTGACTATTTCACTGTTGCTTCGGCCTCTTGTATGTCCCTTGTACCTACTTTGAAAACTCTAACGGAATCGTTGCTCCAAGCATTTATTTCGCTTAACATGGAGTAGATAGAAAAATAAGCTTTTGTAAGAAGAACTTTTATCATTATACTTAAACTTCCTCTATCCATTGACATGCGTAATATGTGTCTGTCTTTCACAGTTTCTTGGACATATAAAGCAGAAATATGTCCAGGTTTGTAATATCGATCTTGAATTCTTCATCCTTAATTTTCAGATTTCTCGACCGACAGAATATTTGTGATTTTCTACAACGAATATTTGTGTCATTGGGCATCCTGGGGTATTTTTCATGGTGCTTACAATCCTTTTAAATTGTAAACTTTGTTTGCAATTTCTAAAAATTAGTTTCACAATGGAAGATGTTAAAGTTGAACTTTGCATACAATCTTAAATATTTGTAAATGCAGTCTTATACAATATACAGGGCTTTTGTTTCAAGAAATATAATTCTTGTAAATATTCAAGTTAATATGTTTGATATAAAAGGAATAATGGTTATTGGTAAAATTAAAGCAATTTCTACATCGAAAATTTAAAAAAATAATTGCAATTAAAACAAAAATTGTAAAGAAAATGGAAGACGTAATGAAATAGTAATTTCACACAATTGTAATATGTATTTGTAGAGCAATCAGTTTTTTTACAAATGGCTTACGGTTTGTAAAGGAAGTTCTATGAATTTATTGTTGATATAACAATAAACAGTTCCCCACAACTACCGACTGCCACATCGGACAGAGCGCATCAAATAATTTAAAAAAAGAACGATAAAAAAGAGTTTATGAAATAATACAAATAAGATGATAAATGAGGATAATTAATAAGGCAATAATCTTAGGTATAGTGAAACATCGTTGAGCCAATTCATTATTGCATACTGTGGAGGTGTTAGCGAAGTAGAGCGATTGAACCACAAAGAGCGGCAACAGCTGTGTCTTTTACCTTTACTTTAGACAAGACCAAATATTTCCATATGGCGACGATAAAGTATTTTGTAATGGTACCGCGGGCTCCCACCGTTAGTCCGATCACTTCCATTGCTTCCAGGAAATATTTCTGTTTCAAGTAAGGGACTGTTGGCACATAGATTTACTTTTTTCTGGCGCACTTCCTCCAGTTGGCTGTGTCCTTCTCAAACTTCGCATAGGGTCGAGTATGCAACCCATAGCGTTGCTAGGTGGAATAGCTATCATGTCAAGCCCTCTGGTGCTGCCCGCTGCTCGCTGTATACGAATCTTCATACACCTGGAATTATGTAGATAGATCCAAGTTCTGCGATCATCGAGGGGTTTCTATGGTGGCGGCAGTTGCGAAGTAGTTCTCCCTCAGGACAAGATATGATGTGCAAAAAACAAACACATAAAAATGTATACCATTTTTGAGTATGTACACAGCTAAATATTACTGCAGAAAACATAAAAATATGATGTGTTACAATCACATGACTTACTCTACTCTTGTATAAGTTATTTTTACAAACCCTTATTCTACATCTAATTCGTGTTAATCGAGATAAACATTTGCAGAAAGTATCTTATTACTAATTTTATTGTAGGTGCAAGAGGATTGTCGTAGGCTTTAAGCGAAAGTCAAATCTTTTAAGAGCTGGTTGCTATGTGGAGCATTCCATTCTCTTTGTATGTCCAGGACATTAAAAAGAAAGAGAGAAACGAATAACGAATTCTCTTTTGAGAAAAGCTATAAATATTGGAAAATTGAAGTAAATGACAAGGAATATCTCGGAAATGGTTCAGTCCACAAAAAAATAATGTATGACATAAATCGTGTGTTTTAACTAGATCTACATTTTTTTCTGAAGAAACATTTTGTCCATCTCTTACGGTGTACCAGTTATGCAAAAGCCATTCAGAATGAATAGGACTGTTGGAGAAATTCCCAGAAAATTCAAGATATACATTTCATTTGTCATACAAATATCTTAAATATATGATATTTTAATCAAAATCGTTAGAGCCATTTTTGAAAATATCAAAATTATCGAAAAATGTTCCATGTGAAGGGTAGTTTGTGGTGCGGTGAGTTTCTTGAAAATCTTCGTGTCGCATCTTTGAAAGATACTGAACCTAAATATCAAGCTTTATATTTATCCGACTTTTCGTTTTTGAGTTATGCTGTTCACAGACACACACACACACACACACACACGCGCGCGCGCGCGCAACACATACACACATACGCGGACGTTTTTCTAAAAATGAGTTTTTGGATTCAGGAGCCTCAAAACATGTATTTGCTGTGCAATTTCGGTATCGAATTTTTGGATGGAATGCAATACTTCACTTACTTACTATAGTAGTAGAGAAAGTAAAAACTGCTATTTAGCAACAGTCCCAGTGATAATTATAAGGGAGTTCATGCAAGGGATTGTAGAAGACAAAAATATTTTAGGCCCAGAATTAATAATAATCCTATTTGTTTATGAACACACCGAGAGGTTTCGAATGAGTCCTTTAGCAATGGAATTGATATAGCAAGATATTGGATAATAATATGCAACCGGCATAAGCCTCAACCTCAAATCAACTATGTATTGCTTTGTACAGAATGGAAACTGGCTGTTAGTTCCCAGCAATAGCAGACATATGACAGCGTAAGTCTTAGGTCAAAATTTTAATATTGAGGATCAGAGTGAATAGCAACCAGCAAATTGAGATGACATAATGATACTTATCTGCTATTCTTTGTGTGAAGACTGCAAAAAGTTCGCTTTAGAAACATCTTTTGTGCATATTCATTCTTTTTCGCTCTTCATCAATACCATGTCCTGTGCCAGCTTGTAGATTTCCTTCCATTTATCAATTTTCAGGATTTTGTGATTATTTTGGAAAACCAACCATAAAATATAGATAGTTCTCCCTAATTTTCTCTAAAATAGCCTTTTTGTTTTCGTTTATGACTTAAACGGCGTGACGTTGATCCTATATAGAGTGAAAATTCCACATTCCATCTTACAATCTTATCATCCAACAATCCACACAATTGTCAAAGTATTAAGTAAGTATATTCAGCAAAGACCTATCAAATCACAGGTCATCAACATAGCCAATAGTATTATAATGCGAGAATTTTTAATTGCATGTTCTTACTATTTGGCATCTTTGAATCTTCAAATAAAATTACATAGCTTTATATCACATCTTTCAGAGTAAGAGTAAATATACACTTAAGATTACTGAATGTGTAGAAGTATGGAGACTTACACATAGATCTTTAGTTATTTTTGTGACATGGTTGGTGGCGCTTCTGAACGGAAATACGACAAAATGCGCATAATGTTAACGTTTGTGAATTTTTCATATGAATTTGCAGTTACTTAAACTTTACAAGTTAACAAAATATCATTGTGAAAAAAGTTTATAAACATTTGTAATATTTCCTTGTTGTTTGTAAATTCCTACTACGTAAATTGTAAATATTATGAAACAGGGCCCAGATGTGAACCAAATTACTATCATCCTGTTTTTCTTAGTTTTTTCCCTCCACTGCGTACTCACAGTAAGTAAGAAGGGCGTTCAAACATTCCATACAAGATTTCACCGAAAATACATGTTTTGAGGTCCCTGAAAGCAAAACAAACTTTTATTACCTACTTTCCCTACTGCGTATAGTAAGTAGGGGGAGTATTGCATTCCACCGAAAACTTCGACACCGAGATTTCACCAGAAATACATGTTTCGAGGTGCCCTGAAACTAAATAAAGCATTTCTGGAAACATGTCCATGTGTTGGTCGTGTGTCTGTTCGAATAGCAACTCTTTGTATGAATAGCAACTCAAAAACGAAAAGTCGGATAAATATCAAACTTTGTATTTGAGTTTAGCATCTTCTAAGGATTCGACACCAAGATTTTCAAGAAAATCACTCCACCCCACACCATCCTTTGCATGAATCACTTATCGAAAATTTTGTTTTTCTCAAAACTGGCTCTAAAGATTTTGATTAAAATATTATATGTTTAAGATATTTTCGTTGCAAATGAAATGTATATCTTGAATTTTCTGGGAATGTCCCCCAAAGTTCTCTTCATTCTGAATTACTTTTGCATAACTGGTAAACCGTAAGACATATATAAAATATTACTACACAAAAAATGTAGATGTCCTTAAAACACACAATTTATGTCACATCATTTTTTTGTCGAGTGAACCATTTCCGGGATATTTCTTGTTATTTGTTTGAGTTTTCCAATACTTATACTTTTTCTCAAATGGGAATCCGTTATTCGTGTTTTTATGTCCTGGACATGCAAAGAGAATGGAATGTTTCACATAGCAACCAACTCTTAAAAGATTTGACTATCATATTCCCCTTGCACCTACAAGAAAATTAGCAATAAAATCTGGATTAACATGAAGTAGATGGAGAGTAAGTGTTTGTAAAAATAGTTTGTACGAAAGTAGATAAGATATTTTTAAATAAACGCCTCTGGGTATGAACAGCATAACTCAAAAACGAAAAATCGGTTAAATATCAAACTTGGTATTTCTCCATCTTAAGAATGCGACATGAAGATTTTAAAGAAAATCTCCTTGCTCCAAACTATCCTTTACTTGGAAAATATTTTGAATATTTCAATGTTCTCAAAACTGGCTGTAACGATTTTGATTAAAATACCATATTTTTAAAGATATTTTCTGAGAAATTAAATTTATATCTTGAATTTTCTGGGAATAGCCTCTGAGCCATTCTGGATGTCTTTTGCATAATTAGTAAATCGTATCAGATATACAAAAACTTACTTCACAGAAAAGTAGATCTGGTTTAAGCATACAATTCATGGAAGACATATTTTATGGAGTTAACCATTTCCGAGATATCTCTTATTACTGGTTTTAATTTTCCATTACTTATACTTTTCTCAAGTGGAAAGTGATTATTAGTTTTTTTCCAGCCTGTTCATGCAAAGATAACAGATTTAAAAGTTATCACATGGTAACCAGCTCTTTAAAGGTTTGACTATTGCTTAAGCCTACTGTATTCCCCTATGGAGGGGTGTTCACGATCTATGGTAACAATATCAGACGAGCACAATAGCTCCGCGCTGAAACATGTGAAACCGAAGGAAAGTTCAGCAGCATGAGTTTATCACTGTGTTTGCCCAGCTATGAGCTCTTGCTCTTGCTGCATCAAATGGTGTCAAAGTAAAACTATTCTGATAAGGATGCATTATTGCCCTTTCCGATGCAAAGTACTTGTATTCTAAGATTATTAAGCAGTGCAAGGGATGTGGTTTTACCATATCCAGGAAAGTGATCTCATTGTGCACTCAACCATAAAGGTAAGGCCACATCAGGCCTTATTCCTAAGGATAAGAAAAAGGGAAATCCACGACCGGCCACCAGTCCCACCCCGGAGATAATTTGGAAGCTGAAGGCCCATGCCTCTCGACCAAATCCTGCACATCAGAGGGCCATTACACTGTAGTTAGGGATCTCTGTTACTACCGTGTACACCATCATTAACCAGGATTTGAGTCTAGATAAGTGCCATAAGAGCCGAGGATATAAGCTGTTGCACCTCCTTTACAGAACTAGCTGGTGGAAAGTGGATGTTTGTTGTCGTTTTAGATGAGGCATAAGTTCATTGAAGTGACTACAACAAACTCTGCAAACTCTGGGCTATATATTACCGACCAAGGGGAGAAAACATTTTTGAAAGTTGGTATAAGGAAACTAGCGAAAATTTCCCCAATGGTCACATGGTAATAGCAAGGTACAGTTACAATGGCAAATCAGCCATTCGTGTGTACATAAAAATATGAAAATTAACTCCCACATATCAGACTAACGTCCTGATACCAATTTTCCATACAGAAATCTATGCTCCCTATGATGCAGATGTAAATATGGTCTGGTTGCATCAAGATAAGGAGGCATCAAACCATACGGTGTTTCAACCTGCAAATTTTTTGAGAACATAGAGAGAGAAATGGGAATACATTCCATACCTTTCAGAGACATCCGTGTTAAGTCATCTGATGCATCATTGATGGAGTTTTGTGCTTTTGGATTACTAAAAGGAGCTCTTGGAAGCAGACGGTCGTAAACTTCGGATGGTCTCTGTAAAACTGCCAGGAGGAATGGAATAAACTGGATGTCCCTGTATTTCGTAGCAGTTTGCTCCAGTGGAAGCTGTACTACAGAGTGATAGCTCAGGGTAAAGCCAGCCAGATAGAACATCAGTGTTGGTGCAGGCAGTGATAAGGGGATGGGTAAGGCTCTTAAGTTTGTTACCATAGATTGCGAACAACCCTCTGTATTCCCATTGTACGTACAAGAAAATATGCAAAAAAAACATTTCTACAAATGTTTATCTCGGTTAACATGAATTAGGTAGAAAATAAGCTTTTGTAAGAATACTTTGTTGATGAATGGGTAGAGAAAGTCATGTGAAAGTAACACATAAGTATTTTTACTTTCTCTACTACGTATAGTAAGTAGGGGAAGTATTGTATTCCAAACAAAAATTTGATACCGAGATTTCACCGGAAATATATGTTTTGAGGTCCCCTGAAGAAAAAAGCATTTTTTGGAAAAATGTCCGTGTGTGTGTGTCTCTGATCAGTATAACTCAGAAACGAACAGTCGGATAAGCACCAAACTTGGTATTTAGGTTCAGCATCTTCCAGAGATGCGACACGAAGGTTTTCAAGAAAATCCCCCACCACAGATTACCCTTTTTTATAGAACATGTTTCGAAAATTTTTATTTTCACAAAATGACTGTAACGATTTTGATTAAAATATCATATATTTAAGATACTTTCATGACAAATAAAATATATATCTTGAATTTTCTGGGAATGTCTCCAAAAGTATTCTTCATTGTGAACGACTTTTGCATAACTGGTAAACCATAAGAGATAGACAAAATTTTACTACACAAAACATGTAGATCGCGTTAAAATACACAATTTATGTCATATACATTTTTTTGTTGAGTGAGCCATTTTCGAGATATTGCTTGTTATTCTCTTAAATTTTCCAATACTTATACTTTTTCTCAAATGGGAATTGGTTATTCATTTTTTTTGTCCTGGTAATGCAAAGAGAATGGAATACTCCACATAGCAACCAGCTCTTAAAATATTTGACTATCGGTTAAAGCCTACCAATTCCTCTTGCATCTACAAGAAAATTAGCAGTAAGATTGACATCTCGATATCTCGATTAACATGAAGCATATGGAGAATAAGCGTTTGTAAACATAGTTTGTACAAGAGTAGAGAAAGTCATGTGAGTGTAACACATCAGATTTTTTCCCAAGTTATGTAATATCTAATAGTAATACTAGTTAGGCAGACTAATGAATAAACCTGTTACAGAGAAAGCATTGCTTGGAAATATGTTGCAAAGATGCAAGTTCCTAGGGGTGGTAGATTCATGTGGTATACAAATTAGTTTTAAGTTTATTTTGTAGAGAATGCAACTAAGACATTTCTCTTTATTTCTACCATCACAGGATTGCAGATGTTCTCCAGTTTTTAACAAATTTTAATTATTTTCTTGAAAAAGTAAAGTACAGTCTTTGTTTTTATTGTTACAGATGGTCTCTGAAGCTCGAGAATTAGCAAACAGTGATGGCCATTACTGCATTTGGCATAATGAGGTAAGAGAAGGTTCAGAGGCTTTCATAGCGTTTTCATTTATAATTGAAGCTGTTATTTAGCGATATTTCAATATTATTTAAACTCCTAGGTGTTTAAGCTATTAATGGCTTTCTGAGTTGTGCTTTTCAAGATAGTGGTGGTCTTGCTCCCGTAAGGCAACCTGAGAAACCAGGGCCTCGACCTCATTTGTGTAGGGTGTACGTTGGTAATTAATAACTGTTATGTTTATTTAACCACTTTGGTAACTGCTAAATCAATTGTTTGGGCCAGGCATACCATGGGTATGTGTGTGCCTCATAATCCTGGAGCTCGAGTTCTTTGCGGAGTTAGTTACTGGATTAAACAAACACAAATTTCGGTTAAGTCTCATTTCTTTGGAACCCGCAAATATTGGAACAGTCATTAATAATCACTTAGGTGAGATGTTGCAAAGTATGTAAGTAATGTCAAGAGCGGCTATTCTTGCGTCCGAAAAATTGTAAGAGGTGTATAGATTTCACTTTCCAAGTACTTGCCATTCGTATACCAACGTGAATAAAAGTCCACAAACAAAATCGGTTATTCTTTGTTATTATTCAGTATATACATCTTCACACACGGGAAGGGAATATTTAATTTTATTCACTAGCTACGACTAGTTGAAGATCAGATGCGACAATTCTGTGAAATGCTGACAATCAAAATTAAGCGATGGTGACTATTTGAAAATGAAGTCACTCTTAATGTGGATTGTTTAACAAAAATGAATATTTTATTGTCAATATGGCTAGATCATCTGATAATAAATGCTTAAACAGAAATTAACAATTTGTTTTGGAATGTAATATTAACTTGGAGAAATAATTTGCTAAATATATTGTCATATTTGCTTCTATCTTTTCTTCCCCAGAAAATAAAATGCTTCCTGGATTGTTAAGTGAGAAACATTATACATTGTTTACTAACTACAATGGTAAATAGTATCTTTTGTTTCTGAAAAAATATTTTTACCTCGTGGTTTATCTCGGTAATATCTATTTTCAGTTAATTACAATAGCATCATTAAACATGATGCCATTCCTAATAAACCAGTGGCGCTGAATATTTTCTTATCCACAATAGTAAATCAGCACACATACACAATTTACGATAGAGGAAATTTATTCATAGTTTCACAACACATGTTCTGCATTACTGCTTTCTATTATTATACTGATGATGTAACCTTGAGGACCGATAACAAAAGTTAACTGCACTACAGTATATAAAACTGCCCACTCCTACCTAAAGAGTTACGGACATTTAAATTCATCAAGGGGACAGGTAACCTGAAAGCATCGCATTCCACTCTATCGGTTCCGAATATTACAAGCTACCTGTGCTCTATTACTTTTGAACATTAGATGTAAGTTATACCCATTCTTTTACTCTTTGTAATGTTTGCCAGCATTTACGCAAATGAACCAATTTAGAAACTCTACTAGAGTTTCATAAAATATTTAACTGTACTTTAAGGTTGTTTGTTTTGATGAGGAGGTGATGAAGTTGCCCACTTCTCACCATTACTATATGTCTGTCTCGTAAATAAGACTTAGTACACGTTTACTAAATGTGTCAAAGTTAATGATTTCTGTGCCACATTGAACACATTAATGTTCTGACATTCTAGAATTCTAATTATTGGAATAAACAACTACCTACTCTACATTACAATATAATCTAGGTAGAAGATTAGGCGTCCTTTCCATTTCAGTTTTGCTATTGTGTCTCAATATTATTTATACTTACATTTCATATGAATAGTGACTAATAAAAATCCCCGCAAGAAAATATTTGATATATAGATATACTCAGTATGTAACATTCCATGCACTTTTGCAGATGTTAGAGAAGTACATATTTGTTTTCTCACTGTGACTCACAATTGAAATTAAACTTTAGCCATCGTTAATCGTATTTTATTATTTGCAAGAATGAAACACGGACTTTTAATTAAAGAATCTGATGTGTTATACTCACATTACTTTCTATACCCTTTCTCTTTTAATAAACTATTGCTACAAAAGCTTATTCTTCTATCTACGTTATGCTGATCGAGATAAACATTTGTAAAAATGGTTTTATTATATATTTCCTTGTAGGTATAAAAGAAAAGGGAAATAACGTAGGCTTAAGCGATAATGAAATATTTTACGAGCTGGTCGCTATGTGACACTTTCCATGAAGAGGAGGGGAAAAAACTAATAATGACTTCTCATTTAAGAAAACTGTAACTATATGAAAATTTAAACCAATAAAAAGGAATTTCTTGGAAATAGTTAACTCCACAAAAATGAATTCGACATAAAGTGTGTGATTTCAGCAGATCTACATTTTTTGTGCGGTAATATTTTGTCTACCTGAATGGTTTACCAGTTATGCAAAAGCCATTCAGTATGAAGAGGACTTCAGAGGCTTTCCTTGAAAATTTAAGATATAGATTTCATTTGTGAAAAAATATCTTAAATAATCGAATAATCGCTAGAGCCATTTTTTGAGAACATTTTTCCATGTAAAGGGTAGTCTGAGGTTGGGTGATTTCCTTCAAAATCTTGGTGTCACATCCTTCAGGGTCCTTAAATGTTTTTTTTCCGGTGAAATATTCACACTGAATTTATGGGTGGATATAATATTTCCTCTCCTTAATGTAGGTACGTAGTAAAGAAAGTAAAATCGGATGTGTTTCATTCATATGACTTTCTCTATCCACTATAATTTATTTTCATATAGCCTCTACAAAGTATTCTTAAACACATTTATTTTTCTATCTGCTTCATGTTGATAGAAATGATACAGTTTCATTACTCATTTCGTTCTAGGTACAAGAGGTATAAAGGAAACCGAATCGATATTCAGGTGTTTAAAGCGACTAGCTATGGTTTCAAAACTCTACACCCTTTCCATGACGTGAGAAACAAATATATAGCGACAAGACTTCATAAAGCTTACAAACTATTGAACCACGGAACCAGTATTCGCGGATATCTCAGATATGGCTGATTTTACAAAACATTATTTCCAATAAATTGTGCTTTAAAGAGATCTACATATTTTTTGTGCTATGTTTTTGTATATCTTAAAACATTTACCACATACACAAAATTCTTTGTGAATGAAGTGACCTTCAAGGCTATTTTCAGAAAATTCAAGATATGAATTTATTTGTGATGTAAATATCTTAAACATATGGTAAGTTTCGAAAAATGTTCCATATAAAAGGTAGTTCGGAGCGAGAGATTTTTTTTTTAAATTTTCATGTCATGTCTTTGGAAGATTTTGAACTTAAATACCAAGGCTTTTCATTTTTTTGTTGTTCACACACAGGGAGAAATTACTGTGCGGAAATTCTTACGTTTCGACGAAGAGAGGAAAACGACTGGAAGCATAGGAAATGTGAGCATGATTGAGGATGTACATAATATGAAAGAATTAAGTAATGAAGCAGTTCAGAAGAAGTACGTGAAGTAAGAGCAGCACTCAAAATGTTCAAGAAGCGGAAAGGAAAGTGGGTGGATGATTTGATAAAAAGAAACACATTACTAGAGATACACTGAAAGGAATGGAAATAGCAAAACGGTTAGGGGAAAGTACAACATATTGGATTAGATAATATTAAGATACATTAAGTTTAATATGCAGAGGCAGAGGGGAGAACTGAATACAAGAAAGAATGGAAGAATCTAAGTTTGGAAAGAGCTATCTGGCCTTGGGCAGAAAACTATGATGCTTTGGTGGGAATAATCTTTTGTAAAGAAAACAATTGTTTTGTGTGGTTGTTAACCAAGAAAGAAGAAAACAATACACTATACTCACCACACGAGTTCAACAACTTACCTCAAATTGTGCCGGTGTACTCTCTTTTTAGTAGCTATGTTTGTGTTTATGTTTTCCCACCATTATCTTATCAAACCTTCTTGTTTCTTGCATTGAACAAACGAGTCTATTGCCCTTATTAAATTCACCTGTCGTTTAGGTGGAATAATCGATGATCTCCTACCCAAAGTCTCGGCAATGAGTGTTAACATTTACCGGCAAGCGAAACGCCTAAGAAGCGGTGCAAATGTCACGTGATAGGTAGCAAGATAGTGGAATGTGGTTAGAGGCGTGAGCGGGCGGACCACCCTGCCAGCAAGGAGGTGCCTGATGACAATAATAGCTAGGGAGACAATGCACAATGGGGATAATGACAGACGTTTAGCTTCACATCCTGCATCAGAGGAGCACGCGCGCTTTAATACTGGCAAACTGTGTACCGGGTTCGAGTTTCCTTCATTGTGTAGCTATTGGTTGTTAAAGCTTCCTCAAAACGTGACCTGCAGCATTGCATCGGAAGCGTCGCTCAGAAACCCCGAAACGGTTATAACAGCATTTCTTCATAATATCTCGCTTTCTTATGCTTTCATCAATCGATCAATCGAAATAGTACCCGTAAATGATATAATAGTAATTTACTTAGCTGTAAACCTCAGTTCTCTGAAAGGTGGGGAAAAAGTGTGGATTTGTTTGTGACTCCATTTGAAAGCGAGCAAACTTGAATTTTTTGTTTGTAATGTTTCTCATTTATTGGTAAATCCATTTCAGCATCGAAAATTTAAGGCTTGTCGTGCTATTGAATGACAAATTTTAGTGCAGTAACACTTCAAAATATGAAATACAATGTTGCCGATACGCTAGAAGCGGCGTTTGATGCGGCGCATTCCGGCTAAGATCAACATTGGAGCTACAAAATGAAATAAAAACTAGGTGGGGTAATGAAGCATATATTTTGGAATTAGGTATAAAACAGAGGACTGGAATAGCATGGCTTAGGTTGGGAGGGTGGAAAGCTCGCAAGATTGTTGATGACGATGGCAGGAGGATTTGCCCATTATGCGGGGAACAAGAAGACTGGACGCATATTTTGGCAGCATGCAGACGGAGGGTATTAGGAAAAAAAGTATTACCGGAAGTATTTTTTGCTTCCAACAGACGGAGGACAGCATGCTGGGACATGATTCTAAACAGCCAAAACTGGCCAAGCTTGGGCACATACTTAATGGAAGTACGTGTACTAAGAGATAAGGTGTTTATGTAATTTTTCCTTAAACATATGTGGTGCTTGAGTACTTGTGCGCGACTGTGTGTGTGTGTGTGTGTGTGATTCAGTGTTTTTTTTCAATTTTATATGTATGTATATAGTGCGGTGATTATAAAAAAAAATAGTTGTTTTTCTGGTTGATACTGCAAGTCACGTATACAGACCAGGTATTTTTCTAGAGAGCATGTACGGTCTTATGACCCATGTGACTGTGTTATGCAATTAATGTAATACTAAATACTTAATAAATACCACCACCACTACCGGTGGTTCAGGAAGATCTTAGTTAGGAATTGGTTCAAGGCAGCTTGCTCATTCATTTGTCTTCCGACCAACATCGGTTGATGGATGAGGACGAGTTCTGTTTCTCTAATGCTAATAACATGTTTTCTAACTGCAGTGGTGTGTCATCCATGTGATGATGGCACTCTTCCTAGAGTTTATGTTTCGGTCACTCATCATAGATCACTTTTGTTCAACCTTTGCTCCACTTGCTATGATATTAAACCACTGTGCTAGGCGTAGGATGCGGCAGTTCACATTTACCATGGCCGAAAACTCAAACAAAAAGACACGTTTGTCCATTTTATTTGTCTATTCACGCTTTCCTCGCGAGTGATTATGATGACATATGATTCGTTGTAAAACAATTTTGAAGTTCAGTATATTATTTTGCTATTTATACAACATTTTATCTCAGGTTTTGGTAATTAAGCGACTGAGAATATGAATATAAAATATCGAACAGAATAATCGCCCTAATAAAATGTGAAGATCCTCAAGGATCGAACAAGAGATTGTAACCATTTAATTTTAAATGTTTCTAACTATGGAACACTTTATTGCACTCAAGTTCATTTTAAGCTGAAAGTTAGCTTTTAAATATATAAAGGATATTAGAAAAATCGCTAGTTTGATACTTAATTTATATTTTAAAACGTAATAGTCCTTCCAATTTTGTTCTATTAATCAGATACATGAGCTCTCACAAAGTCAAAGGCTGCATCGGTCAAGAATGAAGTCATAAGAAATAAATTAAAACATGATGTCTTTGGAAAATAAATACAGAGGGCATGGGTCAACTATATAGAAGAATGAGCCGCAAATGTATTTCAAAGAGTACTAAAATAGATGTACCTATAACAAAGGCAATGGGAAACAAATGAAGGAAAAGTAATGTTAGAAGGTAGAACAAGTTTGGAGTGATATTTCAGAGTTTGTTCAGTTTTCATTGCCACTTCACTTTTCTGTTGTGACCTAGTTCAGTTTCATTGTCAGTTCACTTCGAATTTAGTTTTTAGTGCCACTTCACTTATATTTTTCGTGCGCGTAGCGATGTCATGAATAACGCTTCTTCCTTCCAGTCGCTCACTAAATATCGAATATAGGACTCAACTTCTCATGCTAATCGTACTTTTACTCGCTATAGAACACACCGGCGATTTATGTCTCATCAACGACTGATTAACTCCCGCACTGTCACGAGCACGCTCGCCGATATATAGCCGCTGGAGTTACGAAGGAGTTCGCGAGAGGCGGAGGAAGTAACATCCAGAAGTTATTTCATTACGTCTCGAAGGCATTCCTAGTGTTGATGTCGAAGAGAGCGCCGCCCTACTTATCACTTCAACCAACCAGTTCGGTGGCGCTGAAGAACGCCGCCATCCACGCGATAATCCCGATCCGAAGCAGCTTTATCGAAATGAACTACAAAATAAATTGTTAGCTTATGGTATAATAATAATAATAATAATAATAATAATAATAATAGTATACTACTAATAATAGCTTTTGTTAATATGGAAGGACCTACCACCTAGCTAGCATAACACACCAGATAAGCAGAAGTTAAAGATTAACCAACGCAGTAACGGATTTGAGAATGTTTCTTGCTCAGAGTATTTACATAATATTGTTTATAGTTATTTTCTAATAGTAACAATTTTTGAAGGTACAATAATTCCTTCTTATATTGTTGTTACCTTTAAACGTTTCAGCTCCAGTTGCACTCTTTGGTCAAGTGAAAGAACCTCGAAAAGTAAAGCGAAAATACTGGTATAAGGTTGATTGGGAGGTGTGGAGAGCGTCTGGCAGTTTTGACCTTCCCTTATGTATACCTCCTTGTAGATGCTATTTAGTTGACTGCTACCACTTAGGAAACTCTAATCGGTTAGATCTCCAGGCTACGTAACTCATTTGCATCATTATTAAGCTTTATGAAGCGTAACAAAGGAGCCGACAGATGAGGAAAAAAGGTAAAGTGTGATTACGGCGTAACTTGGTGGACAAAATTTTAAAAAGAAACAAGAAAATATATTGATAATCCTGAATTTAACGGC
Organism: Deroplatys truncata; assembly: GCA_030765065.1. Taxonomy (NCBI): domain Eukaryota; kingdom Metazoa; phylum Arthropoda; class Insecta; order Mantodea; family Mantidae; genus Deroplatys; species Deroplatys truncata. Next base: position 207,613,058 of record CM060978.1, on the reverse strand, counting down.
GTAATGATTCGAAAATTTGTCGAGGACGCTGTGGCGCTGCTAAACAGGTGCTGCTTTTCCTCGGCTTAGTGCCCGCGAAATCTAAAGGTGTGCAATTTTTTATTACATCTGCAAGGCTGTAATTAAATTTCAACAAAATCAAAAAGACTGCTTTGATTAATTTTAAAAAATGATTGTTTATTCCACAAGTGAACGGGTACTTGAATGGAATTGTCAACGTTTTTCAAATGTAAAGGAGAAGAAAAGTAACTAGGTTTGTTATGTAACCAGTTCTTATCATAATAATTGGGAAAGCACTATACTAGAAACTACTTCCGCTGTCTGATGGGCTTTCTTTGTTCACTCTTCTACAAACTATTCTTACAAAAATTTATTATTCTATGCATTGCTATATTTATTAATACATTTAATATTATATGGTTTTATATTATAATAGTAGATTATTATACAAGTGGTAACAGTAGGGTTTTATTTTGCGAGTAGGTACGTTTACACAATCCTACGAGCAAAATAACGCGGTTCTTGAACCAAAAGAAATGCCGTTACAAAGCGAGATGTCAGATGTTTTGATGCTTTATTGATTCTCATGTTTTGCTTCACACCAGGCAATGAAGCGATTAAATGCTATATCACATTGCTTTCTGGATTTTTTGGGTAAGTACTTCTAGTGTTACTCTTTCTGCTGTTTCTTACATTTCAGTTTCTTTTGAATTAAAAATCTCCACCATTTAATTTTTATAAAGGTTAGACTAGATAAAAGAATAACGTTTCATATCAAAGAAAGCAAAAGGCTGCCAATATAACCTATACTTAATTCTACAGCGAATTGCGATAAATGGAAGTATATGATTTATATATTTCTGTATTTGTGATCAGATAATGCGAGTACAATGAGAAATTAATCATGTAAAAGGACATAATGAAAAGTGAAACCTAATCAACAATTAAAAATCTGAATTAAAAGGGTAATTCCCATGTGATTGGACTTGAAACCAAAGGTGGTCACAATGAAGATTATCGCACTAAGCTTTTAGCTCGTGTGCACTGTGTTAGAAGTTCCACCTTTGGCCATTTTGTCTAAAATAGGACATTATGTATGATACAAAGAGTAAAAGTAGGGTTTCATTTTACGAGTAGGAACATTTGAGAAAAGAAGGCCATAGGCCAAGTTTCGCAGTCCTACGAGCAAAATAAAACCACTTTTAACGCGTGTGACATATACCATTTTTTATACCCAGCTTGAATTTGTAAAATGTATCAATAATATTATATTAATACCTGAAACTAACAAATATGATGTTTAAAACACATTCTTGAAACAAGAAATGATGTTAAAAACCAAAATGTAAGATGTTTTGATGTTTTGTTGATTCTATAGCAGTCATTTTCAGCATCTTTTGCTTTACACCAAGAAATGAGGCGATTAAATACTATATCATATTGGTTTCTGGATATTTTGGATAAGCACTTCTAGTGTTACTCTTTCTGCTACTTCTGTAATTTCACCTGGCTCTTTCATTTCAGTTTCTTCTGAATTCATAATTTCGACCATTTAATCTTTATACAGATTAGATAAAAGAGCAACGTTTTAGATAAAAGAAAGCTGCCAATATAATGTATAGGTTAAGTCTACATCGAATTGCAACAAACTGAAGTATGGCGATTTGTATTGTGAACAGATAATGCGAACACCCTGAGAAATTAATCGTGTAGAAAGACACAATGAAAAGTAAATCCTAATTAAACCACTTCAAGATATTAAACATGTGCAAATACAAAGGGTAATTGCCATGTGATTGGACTTGAAAACAAAGTTTGTCACAGTGAAGATTATTGCACTAGTGGTATAGGGTTGAAGCCTTAAAGGATAGACAAAAACTTACTACACAAAAATATAGACCTCTTTAAGACACACATGATACCAACTTACAGTTGTTAAGTTGGTATCATGACTTGCTGATGTGGTTGGAGTGAGCTCCTGAACAGTTATTAAAGTCAACAATTTATAGACGTTGAAATGATGTAATATTTGCTGCAGAGATTTCAGGCGTACAAAGGTACTGTGAACATAAAGGTTTCTATTAAGTTTAAATGGAAGCGGTTTAATTTTGACAATAAAGAGAAACCCTCGTAAGTAAATAAGCCTGCCTGAGTGATACCAACATTTAGAATTGCTAGTACATCATCGTTTGTAAGCAGTTGATTGTGACAACTACCAGAATAAATGCAAATCAAGTTTCTACAACGCTTGTTGTAAACTATCGTTGTGATTATTGGCAACATAAAATTTTCGTACACCATACGAAAATTGTTATCACTCCATGGTGTCTATTACAATGACTATTTATATATACGTACTGGACGGAGCATTTTATCATAATGAGCGTCTGTTTTGAGTGTAAAAGGGCATATCTAGGCAAGATGTCAATGCGAAATTACAGCGTGTTAAATGTAATAATTGATATCATAATAACTTTGGTAGTTTAACGGAAAAGGATATCAAACTAATAAAACAGAAAATGAAACTTGGGAAGGCAGTATCTTTGCTTTAGAAGAAAGAAATGTTAATTTAAAATAAAGGGAGTTGGAGATTATTACACTACATCACTAAAAAGCCTTTATTTTAAATTATGATACATCACTGTTACTAGTTTCTCAATCTTCAAAATTAATTACAGAAATGTTAAGCCGTCAATTGAAGGAATGTATAAATTAATTGAAACATTAACTTTATAAGTAAAAGAACTTCGAAAACTATTAATTTAGTACATGAAAATTTAGATGAAAATAAAGAAATATTGAAGAAGCAAGAACAAGTTATCAGAAACTATATGAAAATTATCGATAATTTGAGTATGGAGAATATTAATTTGAAAAAAGTAAAAATGAGCTACTAACGAAAATAGTGCATCCGGAAAAAAATTCAAGAGTAAACATGACTGAAATTCATTCAGTACCCTCAAACCATCTTAGAATGTGTCTACAGTGATTAGACAAATTGGTCACATGTTGCAGGTAAAAATTAAAGATGAGTATGGTGTATGTCATCGTTTACCACTCGTTCTGAAGCACAGATTCCTTCACTAATTGTGATGTTCACCAGGAGATTGTTTAAGGAAGAAATGCTACGTAAAAATAGTGTTAAAAGAAATTTCAATACTCCCGATTTGGGGTATACTTTCAGTAATTTCTATTTATATAAATGAGATCTTATGTATGGAAAGAAAGGAATTATTTGCTAAAGCAAGAGAAGAAGAAAATCAAGGAACATTAAATATCCGTGGACTCGCAACAGTAAAGCATTGATGAGAACAGATCACCAGTTTGCGGTGATTCAAATAAATCAGGTGGACGACTTTGAAAAGTTTTAATAGTATGTCTTTAAATGCCTATGTCTAGTGATGAACTCTATTATTATCATCAAACTGTTTGAGGTATACAAAATAAAACACGAATATTGTATATCAATGTATTATAAAATAACTATAATGTGTTTAACAGAAACGTGGGATATTTATTTCAGAACTTTTTATTACAGATATTTTGTGTATAGAAAAGATATGGGTAATCCAATGTCTAATGCAAAACCTGATGATGAAGTATTAACAACAATTAAAATGCACAATATTCTTAAGACTTCTCATTTTAAGAGAGTAATATAGAATCATTATGTGTTAATTTATTTATAATAATATACATACTTTTAATACACTATTTATTCCTACAAATAGTAATATAATTATTATAAAGGTTTGTTTAACAGAGTTGAGGAATATATAGACCTATTTCATGGAAGCAATATTCTTACTATGATGATTTTAATACTCTAGAGATAATTGAAGCTTCTTTTAAGTTAATTAATGTTCAAATAGGGCTAAATAGTTGCAAAGATACATAGATTAGTTTAATATTAAATGTTTAATAGTGTAAGAAATTTAAATTATAAAACTTTTGTCTCTGGTAATCTCTAATCTGGAAAGTAATAATATTCAGATTGATGAGGGAGTCGATGTATTGATACCTAAGGATTTTTATCATTCAGCTCTGAATATAGCAAAGACAGCTTTATTTCGCATTTAAATTATAATAAGGTGAACTTCTTAAGCATGCATTAATTATTATTAAACTATGATTAAGTCGTCCTCCGTGGTCTAGGGATACCGAGGTCGCGGATTCAAATCCGGCGGAGAGTGAATGGATTTTTTGGACGTAAAAATCCTTACGTAAAAATCCATTCGGAAGGAAGTAAAGCCGATGGTCCTGTGTCGTAGATTTAGGGCACGCAAAAGAACCTCAACTCTGATAAAGAGACCTTTGAGCAAAATTTCCTATCTTTCATGCCCATATAGAATGGAATCTAAGAACCATAGTGGGTAAAGAACGTCCTTAAATAAAACTCAATTTAATTTAACTATGGAATGACTTATGTATATGCAAAAAAGTAAATATTGCAATTGATCATTTTTGTTATTTTCTGTAATTAACGAATGGTGTTGCAAAAGTGAAACAGTATAAACTGAAATATTGCATTTGGTTTAATGGTAAAACAATCCAATATATTAAAATAAAAGAAAACCTAGAAACAAAAAGCATCTATCCGAATATTGGTTACAAACGTTTAAACACAAAGTGAAAATGATCATTAAAGAGGCATTTGCTGTTTATATGAGTTGAATTCAATATAATTAGTAATAGTAGGAACGTTTGGCGGTTTATAAAAGCAAAAAGAAAAGATAATTTGTATGAATCTGAATATATTCACCTTATTAAAACTCATTGTAAATCACAGGATATTTGCCAAATGTGTTGTAGATTACTTTATATCGGTGTATTCACCAACAACCTTGAAGTATAAAGTCCAGCCTAACATTCTACTTCTCCTGTAGTATCCACACACTTAATATTGAGGAGATAGTCTATGATGATATCAGAACTTCCATGAGAACATTGACACCTAAAAATCATCTGGCGCTGATAGCATTCCACCTTGTGCATTTAAAGACTGTCAAGATATTTTAGTATAATTGTATATCGTACATAATCTCATTCATTATTAGAAGTGAAAGTTAACTAGGGTAAACCTAGTTTTCAATAGAGATTCTAAAATAATAAATTATAAGCAAGTGGCCATTTTAAAATTCCAGCTAAAATATTTGAAAGCACATCTTATAACTATATATTCCTCTGTATCAAATGCAGTATTAAAATTACTCAGCATGAATTTATTTAGATCTATTTCTCATAGAGATGCTGCATTATAAATTATTTTTGCACCGTATATTGTTACGAGTCAACTAAAAACTTTAATACCGGTTGGGACAGCAATAATTAAGAAAGTTACTCACCTATGTAAAATACCACAAGTTCGTGTTATACACACAGGCTTTCTAAAAGCTTAAGACCAAGTTGAACATGACAAATTAATAAATAAATGACAGTTATGTATTAATTATCATAAGTCTATATTTCTTATGGTATTATGTCTAAGGTCGAGAGTAATAAAAGAGAGTAATAATATGATGTAACACATCATAAGTTTTAAAGTTTTAGTACCACAAGGTTCTAATTCAGGTCCTCTGTTATTTCTTTTATTTGTTAATAGCATATCATTACTTGTTAGTTCTTCTAATATCTTATTATTCGCAGACGATTTAAAAAACTTTGATCTATAAAATCTCTTTCTGATCTATTAAATTACAAATTTCATATGAATGCATTAAATAAATGGATTAAAGGGAACAATCTTCCTTTCAACGTACTAAATATAAAGTTACGTCCTTCCCGGACTCAAAAGAAATGTTTACTATAATAGAATATAAAAGAAATAGAATTACAATCTGTCGAAATAAAAATAATCTCAGAGTAAGTTTTAATAGAGAATTATTATTTTCAAAACATATAAATAATGTTTTAATGCAGCATATAGGAATCTGGGATTTACCATTCGTAATTCTTCTTACTTCAAGGATGTAAGAATTTTGTTTATTTTATATAATTCATATTATACATCTAGACTTGAACATGCTTCTGTTATATGAAATCCTTATAGTGTCAAGTGCGTTAAACTAACTGAAACAATTCAACGCAAGTTCCTAAAGTACGCAATTTTTCAAAAAGTTTCGTTATTTTCCTAATTTAATCTTTTACAAAAACTAGGTTGAACTTACCCAGAGTAGCTAACTGGGAGTGCTAAATCAACTCTCTTTCACTTGAAAAAGGTCCTTGCTCTAAAAGAGATGTACATGGGCTAATTGTGAATTGTGCTTCATTGCTTCACATATTTCAGTTTAAAAGCTTATCACACTGAAGGAATTACCACGTTTACTCTTCCTCTACAAACTATTGCACAATAAGGTTGATGACCCTAACCTAAGACAATTAAAATCATTTATATTCCCAATATCAAAATCGTAAATCTTTTTTATTCCAAAACACTAGTTCATACACACATTCTCCTGTACTTATATTGCAACCCTGATGGAATAAATTGCATTATTGAATTATTGACGTATTCAACAAGTTTGTTACGTCATTTATTACCAATTATAAACTCATTCATTTAATGTATATACATATGTACTAACAGTAGCAAAGTGTTATATTATGCCTTGTGTGATTTGTTAATTAACTTTGTAGCATTTTTTGTTGTATTTTGTTTTTATTCTTTTACATTATGCTGTAATTAAATAACAATAATTAATAATTAATAATAATTGTGTTAACTGAACACTGTAATTGAGGAAACTTGTAATGTTCATTTAATAAACAAACAAACAAGTAATTTAGGCCAACTAGCCTTCTTTTGGTATCAGTCATTTTCAAGATATCTCGAGTGAGATGCCTTAGTGGTCTGTCTGGGAAACAACTGGAGTCAATTGGGGAATTCAATGTACCATCGGCATGTTGTCACAGCAGTTCAATGGTTAGAGCAACCGCCTGGAGAGCGGAGAACCGTGCTCAAATCCCGGCTGTGGCGTTGAACTTTTCAGTTGACTCTATATTATAAATTATTTTTCTGCCTCCTGCATTTTAATCCAAAGAAACCTTTGTAGCAATAGCTACATTACACACTTCTTTATAGATACAAAGGGAACAGCGATGGTCAAATGTTTAAGAACTGGACGCTAACGCTGACCTTAAAATTCCATACTGTTTCCATGCAATCGCGAGAAACAACTGGATGTTTAAAGGATATTGAGAGAATGACCAAGAAATGAACGATTCGAACGGATATCTCAGAAATGTTTTATGCTACAAAAAAGTTATTTGAAATCAATTGTATGTTTTAAAGAGATCTACAGTTTTTGGAAATACGTTTTCGTCTATCAGTTTACCCGTTATACAAGTTTGTACAAACTTTCTTCCAAATGAAGTGGACTTTACAGGCTATTCGCAGAAAATTTAAGATATAATTTTATTTGTAATGTAAACATCTTTAATATATGGTTATTTTAATCAAAATCGTTAGTCATTTTTTAGAAAATAAATTTCGTCTTCCATGTTAAGGATAGTCTGGAGTGGGGCATTTTCTTGAAAATCTGCGTGTTGCATCTTTGGAAAGTACTGAAACTAAATATGAAGTTTGTTATTTATCCTACTTTTCGTTTAGGAGTTATGCTGTTCACAGATACACACATACGAACCTTTTTCTAATAATGCTTTTTTGGATACAGGGGGTCTCAAACATGTATTTCTGGTGAAATCCCGATATCGAATTTTTGGGTGGAATACAATCCTTCCCCTGCGTAGCATATGTATTAGAGAAAGTAATAATCAATGTTAGGTAGACAAGGTAACATAGGATTTTTTTTTTTCTGAATGCTTTAGAGCTTGATATAGGTGCTACTTTTTGGTGATCTGTATTAACTACAAACTCTTGGATTATCAATTATATACATACTATATGTATATTATTTCTATACAGTCCACTTAACTCCTGTATATTATGGTTGTGGATCGAATGAGCCACATGTTATAACGATCTCCTCGCATTTATGCAGTAGGGACAGAGTACCTATATTATTGATCTCACGTGTACAGTGAGTCAGTCGCATATGGATAGACACAGATCTAGTTTCAAGCTCATCAGGAAAGCTCAGTGTATGTAAGAGCTGCAGTCGATTATCACCGTGGGACATGGGTGTTTCGATTTTAGCTTGTTCCTATTGGTTCAGTTTACGTTCTCTATGTGAAGAAGCTACGGAACGTAGATTTTATATACCATTTTTCATTTGTATGATTCAAGTTTGGTAACTAATATGCTGTTATTTAAATGTTTTATGTTGTTCAAACATATTATTGACACTTATCGTCTGGTTAACGAAATCTTCCTCATGGGGAATGTAGTAAACTGGTTCTGGCCCTTTGACAATTAATGTCTCCAGATCATAACCTTTTGGCGCTTCTTCCTATACTAGCGAGGGAATATGAAAGATGAAATTCCATAACAAAGTGTAACATTATGCAAACGAAGATATTAATATAAAACTTTAGTTCTACGTATACTATTACTAAAATAATATGTTTAAGCTTATTATTCGTATATCCAAATTCCATTATAGCTAGCTAAATCAAGAACTTATATCTTTATGTAAACAAGTAATTTATTTATCGGTGCCTTGAAAGTCGTCCTCCGTGCTGTAGTGGTTACCATGCTAGCCTCTACTTCCCGAGGTCGCGGGTTTAAACCTGGCGGAGGGTGATGGATTTTTTCGGGCTTAAAAATCCTTAGCATGGCTTCCTTCGGAAGCAAAGTAAAGCCGGTGGTCCCGTGTCTTAGATTTACGGCACGTAAAAGAACCTCAAGCCTGATAAAGAGGCCTCTGAGCAAAATTACCCGATCTTTCATGCCCAATATAGAATGGGGACGATAAGGACCACAGCAATTCAAGAGCTTTCATAAATAAAACTCAATTTCATTTAATTTTTGATGCCTTGAAGAACGAAATTTTAATGCAACAAAAACAGAAATATATTTTATGATTATGGTTAATTGCTGCTAATGAACGGAAAGCAGTGTAGTGTCCAGCTTATAACAAATATTACAGGTCTTATGAGCTTAGCTTTTGCTAGCATCACCTAATGCAGGAATATAGAGCGTTATAATACAGTCTCAAATAATGTTTTCCTTAGCTTCTTATAACAACCTGCATTTCCCGTCTTATTTAATAAAGGCCCTTACTATGTCATCTTTTTATCATAAGAAAAGAGAAAACTGCACGAAAAGTGGAACACTATAGCTATATTGCCAAAGAACCTTCAGATATGGTACATAAAAAAAATCTGATGTATTACATTCATATGACTTTCTCTACCTACTATCCTTTATTTTCATGTAGCTTTTAGAAATTATTCTTACGAGAGCTGATTTTTCTATCTACTTCACATAAATCGAGATAAACTTTTGTAGAAATAGATTCATTTCTTGGGCGGTACACGGGAGCGTGAGGAAATTGAATCATATTCAAATGTTTAAAAACTGGGTCGCTATATGCTGGCCTAGAAATACCATATTCTTTCCATGATATTGCGAGAAACAACTAAATAGCGACAACAGTAAATAATATGACAGTGTAGAACTTTCCAAACCAATAAGTATATCTCGGAAATGGCTAATGCCACAAAAAAGTTATATGAAATAAATTGTGTGAATTAGAGATCTACGTTTTTATCTATTTATTATGGCTTATCAGTTATATAAAATTTCTTCCGAATGAATACTTCACAGATTAACTCAGAAAATTCAAGATATACATTTTATTTGTCATGTGAATATCTTAAACATATGGTATTTTAATTAAAACTCTTAGAGCCATTTTTGAGAAAACTGAACATTTCAAAACTTCATGTCAGGGGTATTTTGAGTGGGGTTTTTTCGTAAAACTTTGCATCGAATCTTTGGAAGACTAAGTACTAAATTTGGTATTTATCAGAATTTTTGTTTTTAGTCTATGCTGGACACACACAAACACACATGGACCTTTTTTCTTAAAGTACGTTTTTTGGATTTAAAGGGACTGTAAATAGGTATTTCTGGTAAAATCTTGCTATAGAATATTTGGATAGAATTTAATATATCCTCTACCTACTAGGTACGTGGTAAAGTAAGTAAAAAAGATACCAGTTTTATGCTTAAGTATCCATTTCCTTACCGTTATTCAAGTTTATTTATTGTAGTTTGTAGCATAGAATGTTTCTCGAGTTGTGAGAGTACTTTTGTATATGCGGACTGTCAGAGCAAGCAAGTTGATAACCCTGTTGTCGTAAAAGCTGTGGTATTTTCTTGACGTTTTATAGTAAACATTTAGTCAGTATATGTATTTGGAATTTATTGTCTGAACAAACGCTCTTTTCTTCTCGTCTCCTCCCCTCTTCTCTTTCCAGAATATGAGCCCATTATCGCCGTACAATGCCACATATATCACTTTCTTCTCATCTTTTGTGGGTTTTTACTTCTCAGGACATAATTACTTCCCCTTCCGCTACTCGACACCGCTGGGAGACACCTTTTCTATGTAGATTTAATTATTAAAGCAGAAATTACAGCAATCATCCTTTAGAACAAAAAACCAACATGCCCTTACACTACATACGGCACAGGTTAGGTTGGTTTTATGGCGGAAGCCTGGTTGTTGATGTGTCCGCTAATTTCCGAGAGATGGTGTACCGATCGCTCACGTGACACAACCCGCAGGCCATTATCGAGGACCCCTCGTTCAACAAGACGGCCCGTAAATTTGCATATCATCGGAACATACCGCAGTGATCCACTTTTTCCCTCCACTTTCTCCCTTCAAACGTTTTAATAATTGCCTCTAATTGAGTTCTGCCGTATAATAACATTGAAAGACGTACTTTTTCTGGAGCACAGTATCCTGCACGTACAGAACTTGGATAAAAAAGCTCAAGATGTATAGATTCTTACCCGATACAGGTAACAAGAAGCTTTTTAAGATAAAGTTCCCTTCCCTCGATGTAGTTGTTACATTGTGTGTATTTTTGCGGCTAGCTAAATTGCTACACGCTCAGAAATACACTGAGAAGTGGAATAGAGACGCGTTCCCATGGCGATAACTTGTTTATACATCACGGATTTCATACTTCATTTGTTTTACATGACGAAAGAAGTTTGTCTAGTGTTTGTATTCTGAACGAACAGAACCTGTAATTATATGTAGTTATTCTTAACTATCTTTCAATTGTGAATGTACCTTTTGCTGTTACAGTGATGTAGGATATGGTTGCACAAGACGTTTCCAGGTCACTTGATGGTCAGAAATGAAAATATTGAACATTATAGCTAGTGGTCTGCTTCTCCCTTATAACTTAGTTTTATGCAACTTGCAGTTTGTATGCAACATACAGTATAGGTTCCAGTTGCCAGCTTTGAGCAACAGAACGATACGCTTGAGCTGACGCTCCATAGCAAGGTTCTCAACCTATGGTATGTAAGCTACTGTCGGGTAGTATGTAAACATTTTAGCAAATAAGATAAGTTAACACAATCGCCGGGATTTGAACCACGGATCTCCGTCGGGTTGCTCTAACCACTGAGCTACCATGGCAGTATGCGATATTACGACATTTAATTCCCCACTGATTCGCATGTTTCGCGATGAATCACAAAGAGATCTCAAATTGTATTGAGATGACATACCCCAATGGCGAGTTACGTGGTCTAAAGTATGAAGCCCAGGACTGGAATACCTACATCATTGTAAGTCGCCATTGGGGTATGTCATCTCAATACAATTTGAGATCTCTTTGTGCTTTACCGGGAAACTAGCGAATCAGTTGGGGAATTTAATGTCGTACTGACATGTTGTATGGTAGCTCAGTGGTTGTAGCAACCGGACGGATACGGGAGATCCGTGGTTCAAATCCCGGTGATGGCATTGAATTTTTAAGTCGTCTGATTCTATCTTTACAACTTTTTCCAACACACGGCTTGTGTGGAAGAGCAATTAATTCCAAGATAAGTTAACATATATTTCACAGTTCTACTTTAACTAAAAGGAAACAACAGAGCTTACGTTATCATAGAAACCTATTGTGTGACATTGTACCAAAATAATACGGACATTCAATTTCAATCCTACGACAATAACAGAGCGCAACATTAATGCTTCTAATCAAATGAGCTACTGCGGCAATCTGCCAGTACGACACTAAGATTCCCAGATGACAGGCACATTCCCGGCAAATCACAAAGCCTACTCAAATTCATTTTGAGGTAGCATATTTTGGTCAATATACTTTAAACTTATCAAAATTAATTTTAAGGTATTTCACAGAACAATCCATCAATAGCAATACATACACTACGTGATCAAAAGTATCCGGACACCTGGCTGAAAATGACGTACAAGTTCGTGGCACCCTCCATCGGTAATGCTGGAAGTCAATACGGTGTTGGCCCACCCTTAGCCTTGATGACAGCGTTCACTCTCGCAGGCATATTTTCAATCAGGTGCTGGAAGCTTTCTTGGGAATGGCAGCCCATTCTTCACGGAGTGTGGAACTGAGGAGAGGTATCGATGTAGGTCGGTGAGGCTGGCACGAAGTCGGCGTTCCAAAACATCCCAAAGGCATTCTATAGGATTCAAGTCAGGACTCTGTGCAGGGATATTATTGCCATGTAACCACTCCTCCATAGCCCGTGTAGTTTGAACAGGTGCTCGATCGTGTTCAAAGATGCAATCGCCATCCCCGAATTGCTCTTCAACAGTGGGAAGCAAGAAGGTGCTTAAAATATCAATGTAGGTCTGCGCTGTGATCGTGCCACGCAAAACAACAAGGGGTACAAGTCCCCTCCAGGAAAAACACCACCACACCATAACAGCAGCACCTCCGAATTTCACTGTTGGCACTACACACGCTGGCAAATGACGTTCACCGGGCATTCGCCATACCAACACCCTGCCGTTGGATCGCTACATTGTATACCGCGATTCGTCACTCCACACAACGTTTTGCCACTGTTCAATCGTGTAATGTTGACGCTCCTTACACCAAGCGAGGCGTCGTTTGGCATTTTCCTGCGTGATATGTGGCTTATGAGCAGCCGCTCGACCATGGAATCCAAGGTTTCTCACCTCACGCCTAACTGTCATAGTAGTTGGAGTGGATCCTGATGCAGTTTGGAATTCTTGTGTGATGGTCTGGATAGATGTCTGCCTATTACTCTTTACGACCGTCTTCAAATGTCGGCGATCTCTGTCAGTCAACAGACGAGATCGGCCTGTACGCCTTTGTGCTGTACATGTCCCTTCACGTTTCCACTTCACTATCACATCAGAAACAGTGAACCTAGGGATGTTTAGGAGTGTGAAAATCTCGCGTACAGGCTTCTGACACAAGTGACACTCAATCACCTGACCACGTTCGAAGTCCGTGAGTTCCACGGAGCGTCCCATTCTGCTGTTTCACGATGTCTAGTGACTACTGAGGTCGCGGATAATGAGTACCAGGCAGTAGGTGGCAGCACAATGCACCTAAGATGAAAAACGTATGTTTGTGGGAGTGTCCGGATACTTTTGATCACATAGTGTACATTGAAAGTTTTTTCTCAGCAAGTATATAATTCAAAAATACTGCATACAAGAAATAACTAAATAAATCACCAGTATTTTTATAGATGTAGAGAAATTCTTGCTTTGGCCCTTGTCCGACAAAGTCATGCATTTCTCTCGTAAAATTTGCTTACTGGTGCATCTAATATCTTGCTTGAATGTATTAGTACTTTACTGGTAAAGGTTGAGAACCGTTGGTTCAGTCGATTGAAGTAATCATTAGCACGCGTTCAAATTCAATGTTAGAAGTTAGTGTAATCTCAAAACAACTACAAACACAAATTAGAATTAATGTAGTAGCGAACCCTTATGCATGAGTGCTATGAAGACTGTGTACTGTGCATAGGTATTATGCTACTCGCTAACTGACTTAGATAAATACCGACTCAGAATCACACGCCAATGTTGGTTCGTACACTTGGCAGGTTGGTTTGGGTGTTTTACTTCATTTTTACTTTCTGTAGCACCCACCTACTTACGGAGAAAGTATTGCATTCCATCCAAAAATTCTACACCGACATTTCACCGGAAATGCATATTTTTTGTCCACTGAATCGTATCTTTAGAGCCATACGCTGTTCTTCCGTACAGTTGACGAGAGAGTGGTAGTCCTCAACTAGAAAACTAGCATCCGGAATTTTGGAAAAGAGTAGAGTAGAGCCAAAACTGTACTTTCAAGCACTTACATAACTTGCAACTGTAAAGAGATTTTGAATAATTGAATTGCATACATTTCTCGATGACTATAAACTATACCTACGGTATTTAAAAGGTATTTCCACAAACACTCGGAACCTTGACTGTATATAAATAATTTTAAGTTCCTTTTTATCACTTTTGTTTATCGTTACTCTGTTTTCTTAATGTGCCAGCTTGGTGTAAAGCTTTAATTTACATCAGTAACATTTAATGAACTTGGAACAGAGACAGCCTCGCAGCGCTCAAGCTCTTTCAAACCATTAAAATCACCTTTTGTCAGAGCTAGCCCATTTTAATGCACACATTGCTTGTCAGCTAATACACTTCCTAGTTTTCTCTAATAGTCTGAAGTAGGGAATGAGAAATATATATTTATTTATGTTGTTATTTATAAGCCCCGCGTATGGACGCCAATTTGAAGAAGGTATTTTGTTGTAACTTGTTTGCAACACGCTTTGGGCGTCAATTTGAAGTAGGTCGTATTGAAGGAGTTGTATTATATTTCAACTGTTGGGGTGACGAACTTGTAGTAGTTGCAACCGCACGTATAGTAAACAGTTTCCGGTAGCCTTTGCCCCAAATGTACTTTCCGGTGGCCTTTGCCCCAAAATGTTTAAAAAAAATATTAACTTTGTAATTCTGACTGTTTCCTTAAATATTATATATTTATGTTTGCCTCGGCTGCGTTAGTATTTGTTAGAGACACGTTTCTCTTAGCAGGGTTGTGGTGTGACTAAAGAATGTAGGCTTACACAGATTATAATTTTACTTCACTCCTTTTATTAATGCTTGGTAGGATAAAAAAAAACACTTCACTGATATAGAGAACTGTGAGATTCTTTTTATTAATTACACCTTTTAACACGTAAACTTATTTTTCGTCTCACACAAAAGCGTATTAAATCTCTAGAAGACGCATCTCGCATCCGGTTACAAACACGGTCTGCAGGCAACTGAACTGATTTCAACCGCCGAAACTTGTAAATTTCTGTATTTCAAGTCTCTGATTGGCTAATCCTACTCCAATATAATACCTTCATTTAACTAAAGCTTTTTCTGGTTATTGATTGGCTATTTTTAAACAGTCTCAAAACTTACATTATTGTTGCTCCAATAATGACTACTAGCACTTAAACTTTCAAATTCATTATTGCCTCAAGGTTACCTCATAGTTACCTTATTGTTAGCAACTTTTAACCTATTACTCTCACAGCTCCTACATTATTAAATTACGTAATACATTCATATTACATTATTACACATGGATACAATAATATAAACATATACAATGACTGTAATATACACTTTTTATATATTGTTACATACACATATTGCTTTAAGGCGGGCTGTTATTGAATTTATATTTATATAATTAGACTGAAATCATTTAAGTGTTAAAAATACTGCCTCAGGTATTATGTATGCTGCAATTTCTTCAACATTTTGCGTACTTCATAAAACGTGAAGAAAATCACGTAATATCTGAGGCTGAATAGACTTAATTTTCTGGTTGTATAACACAATCACTTATATGTAATATTCAGCTCTTTATTATTTTTATTAAGTGCAATATTTGTATACCCGAAAAAATTTGTATCAGTAGATCGGTAACAAGCTATAGGAGTGCTGCTTGGAAAGAAAGAATATTCTAACTATAATCTATATGGGAAGCAACTGTCTGTCAGGGCAACAGCAAATACGTGATAGGAAAGTAGAGTAGGAAGAGTCATATTACAGGAATTCCCCTTGTCACCCACCCTGTTCAACATCTACCTGGAAAATTATTTAGTGAAGAATTGTTTCCAAGGTAGAGGTGGAGTGACAGAGAATATGATAGTTTAGAGAAATAAAAATGGTAAAGATACTACATGAAGAGAGATTCAAAAAAGACAAGCACTGCAGTTGCTGGGAGAAAAGCAAAGAAGATTAGATATGAGGACAGTTTAGATAGTTGGGTATACCATAAGTAGTAACAGGGTTGTCATAAACAAATCAAAAAGAGAAGAATGAAAAGGAAGCGTTTAGTAAAAAAGCAATGTCTTCCTTGGACTGTTAATGAAATAGCTAAGGAAGGCACTTGAGGTGAAATGGCGTATGTATAGTGAGTAAGCATGGACGATGAAACGAGGGTGGGGGACAATTGGAAGCGTTTAAAATATGGATACGGCGAGGAACGGAGCATATGAAATTAATAAAGTAATATAGCTGCTTCAGAAAGAATGGGCGAAGGAAGAAATTTACCGAAAGTGAGTAGTAAAGGAAAATAAATTTTACTGGGAAACTAAATGGTAACAAATTGCTTGTTAACGGATGCAGAAGCAGGAATAATGTTAATGGAAAAATAGTTTGTGGCAGAAGAAGATACCAGATATGATAAATGACTCAATTGCGAAGACGAAGAGGAAAGCGGAAAAGAGGTGAGAATGTAGGAGGCCAAATTTGCAGTGAAGGACCAGCCCTTAGGCGGAAAATACCTATTGATGTTTATTTATATGGCCTTAACTTGAGGGCACAGCATAGAATATTAAAAAACTAGGATGTGTTGCATTCGCATGACTTTGTCTACTCCCTCTTCTACAAACTATTCTTATAAAAGCTTATTCTTCTTTTTAATAGTCAACTGAAAAATTCAATGTCACAGCGGAGATTTGAGCTCGGTTCTCCCGCTTTCCGTGCGATTGCTCTAACCATTGAACTACTGTGACAACATGCCGGTGGATCATTGAATTCCCCAATTGACTCAAGTTTGTTTCCCAGACAGACCACAAAGGCATCTCACTCGAGATGACAGTCTAAATGGCAATCTGCAATCACAAGTACTTATGTGCTGGGTGTTTATGGATTTCTTAAGGTTTTACTTTATTATTATTATTATTATTATTATTATTATTATTATTATTATTATTTTATATAATTAATTTAAATTAATTATTCTTTTTGCAGACCTTAATTAATAAATTTAAAAATATAATTAATTTAAAAACTAGCCAAGACCGGCAAGGTCTGTAAAAAGTATCATTAATTTCAATTAATTATAAATATAATAATAAAGTAAATCCTTATTCTTCTATCTACTCCTTGTTAAGTGAGATAAACTTTCATTATATATTTACACATTTCGATGTAGACTAAGGGTACAATAGGCTAAAGCGATAGTTAGATTTTTATAAAGCGGATCGCTATGTGCCTTTGAAGTCCCATGCTCCACGCATAAACATGAGAACAAACGAATAGCGAGTTTCCATTGATAAAAGTAGAACTAGTTGAAACGTCACAACAACAATAAAGTATATCTCGGAAATGGTGAACGCCACAAAAAATGTGTTTGACCTGAATTGTGTTCTTTAACGAGATCTTACATTTTATGTAGTATGATTTTATCTGTCTTTTATGGTTTACCAATTATGCAAAAATCATTTAGAATAAAGATGACTTACAAGCGATTCCCAAGATATACATTTGTTTGCTACGTAAATATCTTAAACATGTGGTATTTTAGTCAAAATCGTTATACTTATTTTATTTGAAAATAAAAAATAACAAAACATTTTCCATGCAAACGGTAGTTTGAGAGGAGGTATTTACTTGAAATTCGTTCTGTCGCATCCTTGGAAAATACGGATTTTTAACTTTTCGTTTTTTAAGTATTGCTGTTCACAGACACAGACCGTTCTCTAAAAATGATTTTTATTGAGGGAGCCTCAAAATGTGTATTTACGGTGAAATATCGATAGAATTTTTGGGTTGAATGCAATACTTTCTCTACTTGCTGTAGGTAAGTAGTTGAAACAGTAATACGATTATGATTGCACAATATTTCTACATTCAGTTCTGACTCATATCCTTGTGATAAAAGAAATTAAAATAATGTTGTTTCTGCCTGACTTAGTATGGAACAGGAATACAGCTGTTGCGTCATTTTATTGATAATCCGTTCTTTTCGTTTATACCTACTTTAACGGGCCCCTTCCATGTTAGACCGCCTTTTACACTTCAGTGCGTTGCAGCCAAGTGATACATAATCAGTCGCCTCCCGATACTTAAGGAATAAATATCTGCGTTTTGAAAACGAAACATGAATGTATCGGAAATTAAACTGCACATAAAACGTATTGCAGGTTAAATGTGTAGTAACATGTATGACGTTTATGGCTCGTTAATTTTTATGCTCTGTATGGTGCTCTTTTACTTTGTGATGCGGGAAATATTGCATTCCACCCTAAAATTCGATAATCAGGTTTGAACGGAAAAGCTTTTTTAAAGAAATTTCGGTGTTGTATGTGTGAAACAGGATTATTTATAAAAGAAAATTCGAATAAATACCAGACTTGATAATTAAATAAGGCATATTTTAAGGGCACAATACGCAGACTTTCAAATGGTGAAGTTTTCCTTAATTTTTATTATCTCAGAAATGCCTATTACGATTTTAATCAGAATAGGTATATTATATTTGACATGCTGGTAAAACTAATAAAAGTAGGTGAGCTTCTCTTCGTTCTCATTCCATTTTTGATAATTTGAATGCATAAAAATAGACAGAATTTAGTGAAGAGAACAGATGGTACAGTTCATGTCAAAATACATATATAATCAAGTATTTTTGAAGTGTCCGCTTTCTTTGTCTACATTTAAAGCAATACACTTTGAAGTGTTCATTCTGTTATCTCTCGTGAGCTCCTGCAAAGTTTCAAATATAATATTAAGGTTAGCATTACACTCACTTTTTAAACGGCTGTCGTTTCAGCCTCCTGTGTGAGCAAAACAGCATTGATAATGAAACTATTTCTGGCAAATATTTATGATAGTTATCAGGACGTAGAAACACATAAATGTATGAATTTTTTAATATCTATGAAAATAAACCATAATGAATGGATGGAAAAGGCTGTGCAATAGTTACATAAAATTTTTTTGTTTCTTTCTTATTTCTATGTTTAAATATGCATCTTTAAACGGTGTGCTATATTAGAAATACAAAATCATTATTTTTGGTTATATTTTAATAATAACCAGATTATTTCGTTTATCTCAAAAACCAAGTGCACACTACCTTGTAAAAGTCTATGACGAACATACTTTCATGGCTTACTGCCGCTACCGACAACGGTTGTACTTTGAAAGGTACTAGCCGCTGCTGCCGGCTGGTGTGTAGAAGCTAAACACAAACTTTCACTTGATACCGTAATTATGGATGGGAAAGTATAAATAATTATATAAAGAAGTAATGGTAAGATAGAGAAATAATTGCAATAAATAATTTCAATATATTAAATAAATGTATAGTGTAACGAGTTTGAGTTGAAATGTTTGTCCGGAAGAAGAAGGTAATTAGAGTCAGGTTAACGAAAATCATTAGTGAACCATGTAAGAACCATTAGCAACACCCGAAGGAGCGATTACGTTAGGCATAAAAGTTCTGGAGCGCACTTTAGACGTAAATTCACTACGTTTGAACATGCTCGTAGACCAATTATGGAAATCAGAGAGGTAGAAGGAAATTCTTAGAAAAGCGGGCCGTTGCCTAGTGGGAATGTCGCATTCGGATAAGTTTTAAGATTTGCCACCGTATAAGTTAGAATGTTGGTGGGAGTAATTCTAATGTAGCGTGGCTGAAGTAATAAGAAGGTATGTAATTAAACCAGAGTCATTCTTCTTTGGTACCGCGACTGGTACGGATCGACGCTCGTGCACACAGTTGTGCACACTTTACTTACCCTTTCTGGTACCATGTGTGGTACTTGCTCGTGTGATGTTTTAAGCGACCAGCGATGCGCTTGTGTGTGTATCCGCTATGGCGAGGGATCTTGCCGGTAAACATTTTAGCGACTCATGGCAGGTTACGCTTCACTTATTGCGGAAACAGTTATTTCCAACCGTAACTTTAATACTGCAGAAGTTAGCCGACATAATAATTTAGTTGTTACAATTGCGAGTGATATGATTTATATCAGTCTATTTCTTCGTCTCAAACGGACGGCAATTCAATTCAATAGCTCAAGTATTAGTTCATAATAAATTTCGCAATCAATTTAAACTGGGGTTGTGATTTAACAATACGCCAACGCATACCCTGTGGGAAAATATTCATAGCTCAACCACTGGAGCAGCCGGCAGCAGAACCAGCAGCAGGTATTGGAGACTAAGAGAAAAGGGGCAACTACATCTCTGCTTCAAATTGTCGCACCATCATTGCGGCATCTTTGATGCAGCTCCACACTTCTTGGAAGAGGATAGTACTTATTTTTCTCAACGTTAGTGATATTTAGAACTTTTGAATAACTGTAGTTAAAACTATAAATTCTAATCGAAAATATTAGTGCGCAAGTAACGGTGCAAATTAACGCATGTGTATAAATATATATCTATGTGTGTGTGTGTGTGTGTGTGTGTGTGTGTGTGTGTGTGTTTGCGTGCGTGCGTGTGTGGGGTGCATTTTCCAGGATGCAGTCTTGGGGGTCTCGCGGGTTACAAGCAGTCGACACTCATGATACATGAAAGGAAATGGTAGTTGGGAAAGGAAATTTAGGAAGGAAATATTCCAGGTCAGGTTTAAGGTACATCCTCGACATTTGCCAATTATGAGGAAGGAGAACCTCATTCAGGGAGGACGGTCCTCGCTGAATTTGAACCGCGGATCTCTCCCTTTAAGCAGCTATGCCACCTGTGGCGGCTCTTATCTATTGTTTGAATTGTAGTTTACCATAATCCTTTCATAATTTTAAATAGTATTTCTATAGTTTGAAATGTTAAATAAATGATTAATTATTATGGATGTGTTGTTTTTTTAAACAGTGCTGTATTAGAGTGCTTTCTCTCAGCAGAAGGAAGGAAGTGCATTAAGTGTCGGAATAGGAAACACGAAGGATGGACTCATGGTTTTCCCGCATTTCCTGGCTGTTGCACCCTAATTACCAAATCCTCACAAACGTGAAGGGCTAAAGGCGCAGGTTTCCCCCTGTAGTTTTCTTATCTCTGTCAGGTAATGCATACGTATCTGAGCACTGGGCAACTTTCGTGTGTTCCTCGGTATTAATTGCCCAATCACATGTCGCAGTGCAATTAGCTGCTGATGATGAGAACGATACCCAAGCAGAATCCCTCTTCTTCCATCAGCGCGCGCAGGGGTGAACAAGCAATGCTGCTTCATTGGTCAGTAAAACGATAAAACGTTGTTTTTCTTGGCTGTCTGTCTGACCGAGTGAAAGAAGTAGCGAACTCTGCATACATGGGGATGAAATTTTATATGTGAGTTTGAAGAAAGTTTATGGATATTCATATTTTTTGATGTCGGTAATAGATGTATATTTATACGAACCACTTAACATATAAATTGGAAATTCTACATACCAGAGTTGGAAGAATATTTGTTCACAAATTTCAAACTATACTGAAAGGTGGTTTATATGGAAGGATTCTTTAAAAAAGAAGATCTTAGAAATTGTTCCAAAATACCAAAATTTTTAAAAACAGTAGTGCGTCATTTCTGATCCTAAACGAACCCATCTGAAATGTAACGTCCTGTATAAATACGAACTTGTTTTCTGTAAAACATGCCGATGAACTTTTATCGCTGCTTCTATGGTCAACATTTACTTTGGTTTAGTTAGTGTTGGCATTTGATAACATTTCGATTATAATAATAATAACAACAATAATAATAATGAATGTACTTTATGTTCAAGGTTTAGCGGTTTAGGTGATTGTATTGGAATCATCTGGAAATATGCTAATGCTGTTAGTAAGTAATAAATATATTAAGAAAAGAAAGAACTATCAATATTAACGAATTGTTCCTAATCTTTTTTGTAGAGTTTAACGCTCATTCTTTCTGTACACTACATTACAGGAGGTGGACACTGATGATGCATGAAATGAAGTGATTATTGGAAAAGGAAGTTTGTGAAGGAAGTGTTTCAGGCCTAAGTTTAAGTACTTCACCGGAATTTGCCAGTTATGAGGACTGAGGAAAACCTGCAAAAAGCCTAATTCCTGGTTGGATTTGAACCGCGAGTCCGTGCTTTAACGAGCTCGGTCATGTATGTCGGTGATTCGTTCCTAAAGCATGAAGGGCAGCACTATAGGTTATACGTAAATTGCGATTCTAGGGAATGGACGAGTAGTTTTTCAGTTGTGCTTAGGCTTCCTACGGGTTAAAGGACTAAGTGTGTGACGTTTATTTCATTGCTGTACAGTGGAAGAAAATTCCAAGCCACCACAGCACTTTATCGAATAGGACGTCGTGCATCTTAACCTATGACCTGGTTTCAGACAAAACACCCATCATCGTTGCTAGGGAAACGAATTGATTACAATGTTATATCAGTCTTTAGTAATATTGTTTGTCTTATTTGTTAACATTGTTTGTCTTATTCCTCAGATTTTCATTCTTTCCATGACTTTAATCTCTATTTTATAAGAAGTGCTAACCTACAAGAGCATGTAATAACGAAATTTTAACCAGAATAGTATCGAAGCAATATAATAAAAGATGACCTTAAGGTAAAAACAAATGTCACATCTTGAGCATAGGGGAATCAATACTTTAATACTTTTTAAGACAGAATACCTTCAATATAACTTAAAGTCGTTGCTATAGGTTTAACTAAGGATTTCAAATCCAGAACATGCACATTATTTTTCCCACTTCTATAAGGCAGATAGATGTGACTTACTCCCTTTAACTGGGATCATGCAATAGGCATCTACTTTTTAGTTTATTTTATGGAGATTAAACGAACTTACTTAAAGTAACGTTGAAGTGAGATTTGAAAATTATGAATACCTGAACCTCCTGATTACCATATTTTGTCTTTATCTACTGCTCCGTGGTGTTATATTATACGTTGCCAGTTCGAGGAAGGATCTCTTTTCACCATGCCTGCCATACACCATCATTTGTCAATTATAAGTACTGTCCTATACTCGTGTAACAATGAGTTTTTAAGTATGACTGTAATAGGGAGCAGAATATTGCACACTCACTTCTATATCACTTGCATCTCATACTATCCAACGAATTCCTTATATGGGTACAACAAAACTTGTTCATTCTTGCTGTACCTACCTAGCCACGAGCGAAGTTGCACCATGGTAACTTGTGTGACTTGCATTGGAAAGGCCCCGGATTCGATCCCGGCGACCGCCCACTCTACCCTTTGGTTTTTCGTGGTTTTCCCGAGTCGGCAGGCGAATGCTGGAGTGGTTCATCTCATACCACGACTCTCCTGTACTCATTTCTTGTACCCATCATCTTCATTTTCATCTGTTTCAAGATTGTAGGACCAGGTGACGGTATTAGGTGGGTTGCGGCTGGACGGTGGCTGTGCACTCTGTGGTAGTTTTATCCTGACGTCGTCCAGGGACTGTTTGCTGGAACCCGCCTCTGGTTGCTTTCCGGCGGAAGCTCCTTCGGGGGATCCCCGGCGGCTCGAGGCCCAATAGGGTGGGATCGGTCGGCGTTAGAAATGTCTAATATGGAAACATTAGGTAGACCCCGTCTGTGCTTGCGCCTGTGTCATCCGGATCTGGTCGTCCTTCGGGTCTCTCCCCTCATCCCTCCCTCCCGGGGATTAAGGTAGAAGCACAAGGGGCTGGCTGACTTACTGCGGTGCTCTGCCCCGGTTCCGGCCCCCCCCCGTGATACGTACCTTCATAGAGTAATTGAAAACTTAAACCAATAACAAAGAATGTCTCGGAAATGATTAAAACTACAAAAAGTTTAATTGACATAAACTGTGAGATCACGATAAGTGAGAGAGACGCACAACTATGTTAGATACCCTTTATGAATGCAAGATGAAGATTTTAACAAAACTTTCCGTACGGTCCCCGTGACCCCTGGGAGGGGAGAGACCCGAAGGGCGACCAGTTCCGGATGCAACGGGCGCAAGCATAGACGGGGTCTCTAATGTTCCAGATAGAACGCCTCTGATGCCGCACTACCTCTGCCCAGAAGTCACGAACCTCCAGGGTGCCACGGAGCGGAGCCCCACGCTAAGGAGAAACCTAACTGAGTGGTACCGCAGCGACACAGGGAAGAAAGATTTACAGAGCGCAATCCACCGCCCAGCCGCAACCCGCCGAACACTGTCGTCTGGTCCAACAACCCCGAAAAAGATGAAAAGGAAGATGATGGTACAGGAAATGAGAGGAAGGAGAGTCGTGGTAGAAGATGAACCACCCCAGTATGCGCCTGGCGACACGGAGAAACCACGAAAAACTCATGGGCTTGAATGGGCGGACGCCGGGGATCGATCCCGGGACCTCCCGAATGCGGGCCACAGACGTAACCGCCTGTGCCATCCCACCCGGTTCAATTACTTTATACTTTTTCAAGTGGCAGATCGGCTTTTGTCTGCTCGTGGTCATGCAAAGAGCATGGAATGTTAAAACCATCACATAGTGACTTGCTTTATAAACAAACTGTTTAGCCTTCTTATGCTGACGATAAAATGTATAAATTCGCAATAAAAGTTTATCTCAATTAACAAGAAGTAGAAGAATAGGCTTTTATAGGAACACTTTGAAGAAGAGAGAGTAGAGAAATTCATGTAAATATCACACTCAGATTTCTTTTTGGATCGAATGCCATACTTTTATAGCTTAGGTAACAATAGAGAAGCCAAACCATTTAGATTAGCTTTTCATATATCCGTGATGGTACAACATTCAATAAACCTATTCTTTTACTGCATCCCAGCATTTGGATTTACACCTGTAAGGACTTACAAACCAATGCCTTGGATCAGTAGTCTGTCGAGGAGTAAGCAAACTCTGGATCATAGCATATCCAGGATGGGTGATCAGCCCAGCGCCTGGTATGGCGGGAAGAAGAAGGAAATGAAATATAGTGATGAAGGGTGAAAGGAAAATTCGCGATCAAATTACCCTACGAGCATTCTAGGAGCAGAGAAAAACCGCGAAAAAACTTCGGTCAATTTTTTTTTCTTTTTTTTTTCGAGTGGAGGAGAAAATGATTTAATCACTTACCCCAGCCCCAATGGGAGTCGGGACTGAGAGTGTGGGACTCACCAATAGTCGGCATACCCACTAAAAACTCCTCCACCGGAATGAAAAATGGAAGAAGGAAGAAAGAGGAAGTCGGAGTGGTAATGTGGCCGTACCGCTTTTGCACCGGCGGATTCAAGGTAAGGAAGTAATGGCCGGCCACGAGGGCCTAAGCCAGGTGAGGAGGTGCCAGGACGCAAGCATGACCGAGGCCCTGCTTGCGCCCTTGGGAATTCAGGAGTGAAGAGTTGCCGCAGTTCCCAGGTTGCGGCCATGGAAATTCAAGGGTGAGACATGAGGAAAAGTAGGAGAGGTAAGGTGTGTCGGTAGGCAAACTAGACGATAGCCAGTATGCCCCCGCGAAGTAGAGTGCAGTCTTGCTTAGAAGTTCTTTCTGTGTCTGTTGCGGCCTCTGGTTGCTGCGTCCGGCCAGTCCGATAAATCTGTGACTGGCTGTTGAAGCTCCCGGCCGAAGTGGTGCTCGTCCCTGATCATTCGCTGTATTGAGGTGCGGAGTTTGTCCAGATGGAACATGTAGTCCCCAAACTTTAGAGTGGTGTCCAGTTGTACCCTGCAGGTGTGGATGAATCCATCTGATTTGGTTTGAAGATCTCGAAGCTGCATCAACTGTGCCTGAAGTGCTCCAAGACGTGTCGGCTGGTCATCAGGTTCAGTGTCGGCGTCGTCCGGTTCGACGAGGTGGCCCTCGATGCGTTCCAGCTTGCGCTGGACCGATGCGAGGATCCCGTCATCACCTTGGAGGCCCGTGATCTGTCTTGAGAGGGCTAAGATTGCCCTGGCCGAGGTCCGCTGCTTGGCCTCAACTGCCGCAAGGCGCGTGTTGGTTGCGCAGCGTAGCTCAGCCAGGCGAGAGTTGAAGTCGTTGAAGGTGGTCTTGAAGTCCTGAAGTGTGGCCTGCATAGCAGACAGAGTGGCCTGTAATTCTGCTTGTGGATGCGAGGAGTCAGGAACCGTCCGTGGAGGCTCAGCCCCACGGGGGGGCGTCTGCGGAGGCTGTAGAGTTGACGTCAGTGTAGTTGACCCAGTTGGTTGTTGTTTCCGGGGGTACAGGGGGCACTGAGCCTGCCCAGTGTAGTGTACGCCCGGAACACGTGGCGCAGTATCGGCGACGTCGGCGAAGGTCGTGGGCGGTGCAGTTTGCCGTGAGGCAACCCGCCCCGCAGTAATGGCACCGAGGTGCAGCGACGCATGCCTCCGCTGTGTGACCGAAGACACAACAGCGGCGGCAGGGCACCGGGCGTTGACTCCTACTGGCCTCGATGCGCAAGCACTGCCCCAGCAGAGGCAGGCTTGACCCCAAGGCCGCCCGAGCGTCCGCGGTGGATCCGAGATGGAGGCGAACCAGCGGTGTTGGCCCTCGTTTTGAGGAAATTCGGGATGCCCGAATTGCCGAGTGCCAGTGGTGTCTTGCGGCATCCAGCACGAAGTGTACTGGCAGGTCCCTCGGTACTCCACAGATGACTACACTGTGGCGACCATCTGCCGGAGGGTGCGTCGGCGGTGACATCGGGCTCACCAAGGGTGGTAAGCCGGCGGTAGTCGGTGGCGTCGTGCAGCCCTGAGAAGCAGAGCCGGAGGCAACAGGTGCAGGCGTTGCAATGCTGCGACCGGGTGAAGCAGCAGCAGAAGCGTAGCTGCGCCCGGTCAGCGGTGACGGCGAAGCAGCCTTCCCGGTGGATGCCGGTGGAGCTGCCGGCGAGTCGGCGGGGTCTGCAGCCGGAGTCGGCTGGAGAGCGATGGGCTCCTCAGCGGTGGCCGGAGAAGCAGCAGCGGAAGCTTCAGCGGCGAGGCGTTTCCTTCTCTTCCCCATTTCGGCGATCTCGTTGAGTGTAGAGATGTTGCCTCGGCGGAGTCTCGAAGCGAAGTGCGGTCAATTGACGACCCCGGAGGTTTAAATCTGGGACCTCTCGAAAGCAAGTCGCAAGCAACACTGTGGCGCCACCTCGCTCAGTCTACACTCTTATAATAATTTAAATTCTCCCTTGATATTTTCTATGTTTTAAGTGTTTAGAAGTTACTAACATTACTTGCATGAATATCACATGTTGTGGGTTATAGTCAGTCTTTGGACTGAACTACTTTCTCTACCACCTACCAATAGTAGGTAAGAGGAAGTATTGTATTTCTAGCAAAAATTCCATGTTGAGATTTCACTGAAAATGCATGTTTTGTGACTCCCTGAATAAAAAAGAGCGTTTTTAGAAAACGTTCCGTATGTGAGTTGATTTGTGAACAGCGTCACCCTAAAAAAATGTCCGATAAATGCCAAAGTAGGTATGTAGATTCAGCACATACCAAAGATGCGACAGAAAAATCTTCAAGAAAGTACCCCCATCGAAACAAGCCTTAACATGGAAGAATTTTCGACATTTTGGATTTTCTGAAAAATGTCTCTAACAATTTTTATTAAAGTGCTATCTGTTTAAGAAATTTACATGAGAAATATAAAGTATACCTTACATTTTCTCGAAATAGCCTGTGAAGCCCTTTTCATTTGGAAGTAATTTTGTACAATTTTGAATACCTAGTAAGTTATCAGAGATACAAAAACTCACTACACAAAACTGTACATATCTTCAAAACATAATTTATTTCAAATAATGCTTTTGTGGCATCAACCTTTCTGAGATATCCGCTGCATTGGTTTGAAAGTTTCAATACTTTTGTCATTTTTTCAAGTGCTGATGCTGCGATGTCGCGGAAAGAGTCTGGAATTTCTAGGCCAGCATATAGCGACCCAGTTTTTATGCATCTATCGATTCGGTTTCCCCTTTTACCCTCAACGAAATGTGTAATGAAACTATTTCTTGATTAACACGAAGTAGACCGAAATTAAGCTTTCTAAAGAATTGTTAGTAAAAGTTATTAAAAATAAATGATAATAAGTAGAGAAAGTCGTTTTAATGTAACAGATAAGATTTTTTGTTTCTACCAATACTCTGTTAAGTTTTCTCTTAAAAGCATCGAAAAATGAAAAATGTACAAAATTGGAATGACTGAAACATACCAAAGCTACTCTAGAGGTCACAATCGTATGGCATTTCTGAGAGGTTCTCTAGGATTTAAAATGAGGCAGTATTTTTAACACTTAAATGATTTCAGTCAAATTATATAATATGTAAATTCAATAACAGCCTGCCTTGAAGCAATATGTGTATATAATAATTTGTAAAATGTATGTAACAGTCATTGCATATGTTTGTATTATTGTATCCATGTGTAATAATGTTATGTGAATGTATTGCGTAATTTAATAATGTAGGAGCTGTGAGAATAATAAGTTAAAAGTTGCTGACAATGAGGTAACCATGAGGTAACCTTGGTCAATAATGAGTAAGAAAGTTTAACTGTGCTACTTGTGATTCTTGGAGTAACAATAATGTAATTTTAGTGACAGTTTATAAAATAGCCAATCAATAACCAGAAAAAGCTTTAGTTAAATAAAGGTATTCTATTGGACTAGGATTAGCCAATCAGAAACTGAAAAGGAGAAACATTTACAAAGTCAGAAGTCAGTTCCTGCAGACAGTGATAGCAACCGGTTGCAAGATGCGTCCTCGAGAGGTTTAATATGTATTCGTGTGAGACGAAAAATAGTTTTACGTGGTAAAAAGTGTAATTAATTAATAAAAAAGAATCTCACAGCTCTCTATATCAGTGAAGTGCTATTTAATTTGTGTCAAGGATTAATAAAAAGGAGTGAATTAAAAGTTAAAATCTGCGTAAGCCTACATTCTTGTCGCATCACGCCCTGCCAAGACTTCCATGTCTCTAACAATAATACTGATGCAGCCGAGGCAACATAATTATTTAATACTGAAAGAAACATTTTAATTATAAAGTTAATTTTTTTAAACTTGGGGCAAAGACCATCTGAAAATACATTTGGGGCGAAGGCTACCGGAAACTGTTTACTATACATGCTGTTGAAACTACTACAGTTTCGATTCCCCAACAGTTGAAATATAATACAGCATCTTCAAATCGGCTTTTCATATGTAGCAGCAAATAACGTAAAGAAACTATTTTCTCAAAAATCATTTAAACATTTTGAGATAGCCATACTTTCCTTTCGGGGCATGAGATAAACTTTTTCATTATATCTCAGTTATGAAAACCTCTGTAACTGGTTCCCATCAAATTTATCTTCCTATAACAAATTCCTAAAATGTTTATTCGAACAATGAAATTCGATTCACTACACCTGAGCAAAAGGATTGTTTCACCCCTGTATCACTACAACAATGAAGAAAACTCCAACGATATTTTAGATTGCTACTTTCTTTCAATATTTTAGAAGGGCGTGCAACTTCAACAAAAGGAAATAGCAGCAAGGTTGTAATGGCTTTTTATTCAGTAGATAGTGAATGGGGAAAATGGGAACTTCTTTGTTGAGTCTGGTGGATCAATTGAATGGAAACAAAACTTCGTGATGTGAACCCGTTTTCAAAACATGCAAAGGTGCGAGGTAGAACCTCCTCTTGTAATACGATCAATATGCCTGTTGTTTCTTAAGAGGAACGCTTTGCGTTTATGATGTTTACTGCCTTGGGCTTTAAGTTAGCACTACTGTTCGTCATAGGTTCATAAAGCTTGTACACGTGGCAAATGGTATAACAGCTAAGGTGAACACTTTTGCTACTGCACCGGCTTGGTGTAACTTTAAAATTAGTCTTTGATTGGTAACTTTGGTTACTTTATTTTGGATCTGCTTTGATATATTATTACTTTTACTTGTTCTACTATGTACCATAGCATTTCAGCGAGATGGCGTCTCGGTAACGTGTACGACTCGCATTCGGGAGGTGCCGGGTTCTATCACAGCCGATCGCCCACTCTGACCCGTTGGTTTCTACGGTTCGGCAGGCGAATGCTGGGGTGGTTCATCTTCTACCACGACTTTCCTTCCTCCCATTTTCTATACCCATAAAACTGGTCTGCATTTTCAAGCTTTTTGTCAGATGATTTCTTAAAAGTAGGTGTTCTTGAATCAAGTTTTTATGTTGATTCCAGAAATAATCTCCGTTTTTATCTATCACGTCAGGTTTATACACATAATAAGAAGTAATGTTTTGACAATTTTACTAATGAGCGTAGAAAAGTATTCAAATACCATTTCACACAAGGTAAGTTTTTATTCAAGAAACATTTTAAGAATACTCTCAAGAACTCCCCTAATTTATTTTATGACTACATTTTAACAAAACAAGATGCCAAAGTGTTTCATTTAAATTTTTTCAAAGTTTCTTTTCTTTGACTTCCTTGCAGATCTTTGAAGATGACTGTCCCTCCTCAACATCCAACAACAGTCGGCCATCATAGTTTCATTCCATCTCCCATGGTACCTCCTCTTCATTTCCTTAATATCTTGGTGAAAACGTTCACCCTGCTCTTCACTATAATGTCCCAGATTTTCTGGAAAGTAGTCGATATATGAATGCAGAAAATGCATCTTTACACTCATGTTACAACCCATCTTCTTGAAATTTTCCAACATTGTTTCGACAATGGCCTTGTAATTAGGATCTTTGTTATTGCCTAAGAAGTTTTCAGTAACTGATCCGAAGGTGGTCCATGCTTCTATTTCTTTCTCATTCATTGTCTTCTCAAAATCTTCATCCTTCATAAATTTCTTTATTTGAGGACCAAAAAAAATTCCAGCCTTTAATTTGTCTTGTGTAATGAAGGGAAATTTCTTGGAAAGGTACTTGAAGCAGGGTCCATCCTGTGTTAGAGCCCTTAAAAATTGCTTCATCAAGCCCAATTTTATGTGTAGTGGCGGAAACAATATCTCTATATCTCTATATTTTGAAGTGAAATTGTGAAAAAAAAACTGTACGTGATAGAAGAAAAAATAAAAGCAGTTCTGAAATCAGCATAAAAAGGTGAGTCAGAATCACTTATTAGTTTTCAGTCACCGATATTATGCAGACTAGTATAATCTTTCTTGTCATATGTTTCAGGGTTGTAGGTCGAGGCGACTGTTTTGAGAGGGTTGCGGCTGGGCACTCTGTAGAGGGGTTTTCCTGGCATCGTTACGGGACTGCTCACTTAGGTCTCACGTGCGAGTGAGTCCCGCCCCGGAGGGACCGGTGGCTTGTGGGTGGGCCCGGGCTGCGCCGAATGCGTTCGCTCTGGAAATGTCATGGACCCCGTCCATGCTTGCGTCCGTCGTCATGTGGATCTGGTCGTCCTTGGGTCTCTTCCCTCACCTCTGCTTTCAGGGGTCACGGTAGAAGAAAAAGGGGCCGTTGCGGCCTTCTTATGGTGTTTGGTTCCGGTTGCGGTGACCCCTCTGTTTGTCCTTTTACTTATTTTACTTATCTATAGTAAGAAGTACTGCATTTCAGTCAGAAGTTCGATATCGAGATTTCACATGAAATATGTGTTTTGAGGCCCTCTGAATATCAAAATTGAAAAAAGATCTGCGCAACCGTGCGTGTGTCTGTCTGTGTGTGTCTATGAACGGCATAACTAAAAAACGGAAATTCAGTTAAACTCCAAACTTAGTATTTAAATTCAGTGTCTTCCAAGGATGCGACACGAAGATTTTCAAAAAAATCCCTCCACCGCAAACTACACTTTACATGGAAAGTTTTTCGAAAATTTTGATTTTTATCAAAAATGGCTGTAGCGATTTGTATAAAACACCACATATTTAAGATATTTCATGACAAATGAAGTGTAGTATCTTTAATTTTCTAGGAATAGCCTGTGAATGACAAAAGTCATTTACAACTGGTAAACCGTAAGCAATAGACAAAATCTTATTACACAAAAATGCAAATTTCGTTAAAGCACATATAATGTTTGTATTGTTGAGTTAACTAGTTCAGAGATATTCCTTATTGTTGATTTGAATTTTGAATTTCTTACACTTTTCTCAAATGATAAGTCCTTCTTCTTTTTACAAAGAGCATGGAATTTAAAAGCCATTACACGGCGACAGCTCTTTAAAAATCTGACCATCGCCTTACTTACCCTAGCCTATAACAAATGTGTGAATGCGGAACGAAGGTTTATCTGGATTAACAATAAATACTTAGAGTAATAGGATTGTAAGAATAATTTATAGAGTGAGTAGAGAAAGTCATGTAAATGCAGCGCATCATAGTTTTAGAAAAAGGTGCGTGTGTTTGCGTCTTTGAAAAATATAACTAATAAACAAAACATCGGATAAATACCAAACTTGGTATTTAAGGTGAGAATCCTTGAAGGATTGTTTATTCCAAATAAATTGTTTTGTGGCATCAGCCATTGTTATTGTTTTGAATAATGTTCAATACTTATTGATTTTTAAGGTGCTGTAGCTTTTTAGTAGTTTCTCGAGATATCGTGGAAAGAGTATGAAATTTCTAGGCCACCATATAGCGACCCGGTGTTTAAGCATCTGACTATTGATTCGATTTCCTCTGCCCTCTTGTATCTTACCTTCAACGTGTGCAATGAATATGTTTCTGCAAAGGCTTATCTGGATTAACGTAAAATAGATAAGAATATAAGTTTTCGTAGGAATAGATTGTAGAACTATATAAAATAAACTATAGAAGTAGAGAAAGCGATTAACACATGCGATTTTTATAAAAACGCACTTGTATCTTGAACAGGGTAATTTAAAAATGAAAATTCGGATAAATACCAAATTTCATAGTTAAGTCTGACGTTTTTATAGAATGCAAGGCGACGATTTTTCAAATATGGTTCAACGACGCACTTTGTACGATTACACGAGAAACTTTTATCACTTTTTATTATCTCAAAAGTAGTTATAAGGATCTGGACTAAAATACTATATATACCTATTAGGTAAGAGCATGAAAATAAAATATGCTAGTCTCTAGTTCCCGAGGTCATGGGATCAAACCCAAAGGAGGGGATGGATTCTTTCGGGTGTAAAAATCATTAGCATGGCTTCCTTCGGAAGGGAAGTAAAGACGGCGATCCCGTGTTGTAGATTTACGGCACGTAAAAGAACCTCACGCCTGATAAAGAGACCTCTAAGCAAAATTTCTGGTCTTTCACGCCGATTGTATAATTGGACGCTAAGGACCATGGAAGTTAAAGAGCGTCCATTACAAAATTCAATTTAATTCTAATGTTATGAAAATAAAATGTTTTCATCTTGAATTTTTCGTAAATAGTATATCAAGTCCGTTTCATTCCAATTGGTTTTTAGAAACCATAAGGGATACAAATAAATTTATTATAGAACAAGGTGAATATTGTTACATGTTGGGTGAAGGCCAAAAAGGTTACCAGAAAATGATTAATTTAGGTCACCCCAACACGCACATGGTGGGGGACGCAACTCGCTGGCAGCAAAAAGTCCGGGGCCCTGGTTGTAGATATAAGGGGAAGGTGTGGGTTTTATATTACACTGAAGAATTACAACATACATTACCTTCACATACCTGGGATTTATTCACAAACGTTTGGCGACTCTGCATAATTAACGAAGGAAAAGGATGGAGGGAGATGCCACAACCGTAGACCGGCCACACACACGTCTGGCTCCAACGACCACTTCCACTAGAGTGACGCTATCTTACTCTACCAACCGTGTCTAGCCGAAACCAAATAGGGCTGACATCATACCAGACAGTTTCAAACAGATTTTTCCCTTTGGCGTGATCCTCACCGAAAGGATACACCGTTAAATCGAAATATAACTAAGGAGACACAATAATGCCACGTCTGGTAGCAACAATTCAACGCAACAGTGCATCTGGTAATGAAAATAGGATTAATAATACGTCACAATATCACTAAAAATGTAACTTATCTCAAGTAATTTTTTTCCGCCGTTTCCGAAATATCCGTTATTGCATGTTGAGTCTCCTCACGATGGATTTTACTTTGTTGAGAAATTTGTGTACCATGTTCTAAAATGTGATTATTCCCTCTTTTTCTCAGGAGCCTGTTGCTAGCAAAACTGGATCAATTATATTAATAACTGAGTATTAACTATGCATCTTATATGTAACCAAGTCCGCATTGCCTAATTTAAATCCTTTTATAACCAAGCATTTAGTCTTAACATGATACATTAAGACGGATTACAAAATTGCAGATGAGGAAGAGCTATAAAATTATCAACTAATATTAACCCTAATAGCGGTTATCTATATACCCCATAAATTAAGAAAGTACTTGTAACATTGGCAACCATCAAGTAAGATATTTCTTTTTGTTTGAGATAGCCTTGATGGTGTACCGATGTGCTTAAATCAGATGAGAAAGTTTAATATATTAGTAGCTCTGATAGGTCAGTGTAGGTAGAGTATCGCCACAGAAAGCCGAAGACACGTGATTCGAGTCCCACGAGTTCGAGTGACTTAGTTTTTGGAGTATGGTTCAACTTTCATACTTAAATGGCGTCTGACTCAAGTAATATTGGATATTTCCCCAACCATTCTTTATTCACACACACACACGCGCGCACACACACACACACACACACAGAGACAAACTATACATATATGTATGTATGACATTGTCTAAAATTACTTTTTCTGGATTAAGGATTCCTCAAAATAAATTGCCGAAATGGCAGAAGACTAAAGATTTGAGAACAAGTGATGACTACAAATGTCACTGTGTAACTACCGATTCAGTGTTGCAATTTAACAACCCATGTATTCGTCTCAGAGGGCAGGAATGACAAACAGAAGTAAACAGAAAGTAATACACAAGTACCGTGCTATACTTTAAGAGCATGTCAACACAATGAATGTCTGCATCAATTGAACCAGTGCCTCATTGCAAACTAGTTCCTGACATTCCCAAGCTTGCAGTAAATCAGAATTACTTCCCATATCATAAGTTCCTTTTCTAAATTTGTTGTACTTGGGCCCCTCTGTACAGAGTGGACCATTTAAGTTGAGACTGTACAATATCTCCAAAACTAAGCGTTCTAGAAAGAAATGTCTTTAATAAAAGTTGCTTGATATTATGTTGGAATGTAAATGCCATTAGTCGTGTTTTGTTTGAGGATGTTATGATGGTCATTTTAGAGTGAATTTAATTTTTTTTAAATGGAAACCTACAATTAGAGTTAGTTTAAATTGACCCTAAAACACTATCAGAGCGAAATCACGACTAAGGCCATTTACTTTCCCCCATAATATCAAGCAACGTTTATTAAAGACGTTTCTTTCTACAACGCTTGGTTTTGGAGATATTGTACAGTCTCAACTTAAATGGTCCAATCCTGTATATTCTAAGTTTGTGTGCAACCTTTTGGATCACTTGATTTTTCATTAACACCATTTGCGTACAAGTCCGACAAATAACAATCCTTTATTGACTTTTTCTGGTTACTGAAACAGTGTAGCACCCATCGCAATATAATGAAGAAATAGGCATATACTTCAACTCTAGTGGGGCTTATTATTTATTTAGTGTAAGAAAGGTCTTTCCTAACTGGTTACTGAGTGTTTTATTAGTAATTTCTGTGATTTTAAATAATTTGTTTGAAATCAGTGTTTAAAGCCTCTGAAGCTTTAAGTAATACTTAGCCGTTCATTTCTGTTTTCAGTTTTTTTTTACAAAGAAATAATTCTTTTATTATCTATTTTTAAAATATTGCATGACGTAAATTGTGTGTATAGGATGTGGCAGTAATTTGTATCACAATAATGTAAATGCCAGAATGATTGCAGTGTAAATAAGCATTATTGTATGACATTGATTTGAGATGTTTGTTAATTATAAACATTGTTAGGAAATAAGTTTACACGGCCTCACTGAAACTGACAATAAGAGCGGGTAGCAATGAGCGAGGGGGTGAGTTGTTTATCAATTATTAGAGACAAGCAAATGACGTCAGATTGGCGCGCTTTTCTTAGAAATGACGGGAATTTCTTCCCTAGAGCATATGTTTTCGTAATTTTTGATTGGATATAAAAATAGACGCTAATGTTGGCGCGTTTTATTAACCAATAGCAGCTCGGTTATAATCTTTAGGCATATCGGGGTGTGGGAGTATAAAACGCTAAAGCCAGAGGCAAGTATTGCCCAGTTCAACAAAATCATCCACGCGTTACACGTCGCTGAGTCCAACAGAATCATTCAGAAGTTAAACGTCGCTCAGTTCATCAGAATCGTTCGCGGGTTATACGTCGCGCAATTTTACAGAATCTCTCGCGTCATAAAGCTAGTTATAAATGTGAAATACGCGACTTAATAAGGTGCAACAAATAAGTGGTTATAGTAACATTAGAAAATATAACAGTTTCAGTCGGGCGTGTATCAAGATTAATATGTGAAATTAAAGAAGTGTGACGGTAATAAAAGTGTAAAAACAAATTCTTTTATCGGTGTTATCTTTGAGTAACAAATCCTTTCCGTTTACACACCCTGTTCAAGAGATGTGCTCGACCGAGAAATAATAGCTAGCCGGAGGACAAATAACCCAAAATTCAAACTATTAATATAATAACAGGCGCCCAACAATAGATAACACGAAGTGACCGCGACAAATTGGATCCCATACGTGGTGCAGATAAACATGAAGCATCTTCTAACTGCTAACAAATATTCCACTCCAAGGAGAGAGAGAGAGAGAGAGAATGAGAGTTAGGAGAGATTAGGAGACAGAGAGGAAAATGGGGAGAGGAGAGTTAACGCAATGACCCTGGGGAATTGTTGGTTCAGTAGTTTGACATACAACCTAACCCTACTTCAAAGTGCAGCAAATAATCATTAATATAATTAGTAGACATCTTATTTGTATGTACTAAAACTATCTAAACTGTCATCCATTCATACTGTCAAAATCTTTAAAATATTCTATTTAATTTCGAAAATATGCTCTAAGTATGCACTAAAATTGTTAAGTTAAAGCTTATACTTTTTGATAGTTATAATGTACATTAACGTGCATAAAAATAATCCATTCTCCTAGATCGCAATCGTGTTTTGCTCTCCGTAAGATTTGCGCCTTGAAATAGCCAACTGTTGATCCACCCAGCGTATCAGTTCTCTGTGTGACTGTCCTGAAAAACAACCTAGACATAAAAATGTACCAATGAACGACAGTACATTCGATATGAAATGAAGGGATGGTTCAGATACCGCCTCTATGAAAGAGTTTCGCTACGTTTAGTACACAAGGAATCGCTACACCAATTCACCATAATTCGGTCTTTTAGAGAAAGAGGTGAATTATTTGCATATGTCGTTAAACTGGGCGACAGCTGCGACATTTGAATTACATCTTGCATCAACGACATGGAGACAAAGAGAAAAAGGTTTTTTGTCTTTATTTCTAAGGTTTTATTATATTATATTTTATTTTGCACCTAAATTCAACAAAGCATTCCTTAAACGCTACTCCGCTATAGAACATGTAGCGTGTAATGTTACCCTTCGGCAGTTTGCCCATATTTTGGAGCAGGCAAAGTACCTTGCCCATCCAGTGGCTAGAATTATGTTCGAGCAAGAGAACAGTTCATGCTGGCAGAGGGTGGGGCTAGATTTGTCATTACCAACATAAACAGCTACGTTCCATTATGGGCCACTTTTTTACGTAGTATACATTAGACATCATTACGATAGTTGTAATTTGATTTGCAGTATATAATGATCATCTTCTGCAGATGCTCAGATGTAAGATTATGACGCTTATTGCTTAAGTTTGAATGCTGAGAACGATCTTCCACGTCTACAAATGTTACTGGGCAAAATTTGAAAGCACTTACTAACTTTGGGGACATTTCTTCAGAAAGCACTACCGTTTTCACCTTGAGGATATTTGTCCACAGAACACATAAGTTTAATGTTAGATTTTCTCTCTAAAATATTGCACGTTATACCGCTTAACTTAAATTAAATTAAATTTTGAAAGACTGTAACATTCACGATGTTTAGAAAGAAAATTGTCAAAAGTGTCTCAAACCTATAACGGCAAAGGGGCGTGTATTAATTTTAATAAATAATAATTAATACTGAAATCATCATTACATTTCAGTAGAGCAGTTAGAACGCTGAGAATTACGGAGTACCACAACAACGTCAATATTAATATCATATCTAGTTATTGCTCTCAAGCAACTGTTCCAGTATTCTTAATCTTATCATCTTGCGAACTCATTGGCAGTGGATTTTGTCCTGGCGGAGGGCTGATTAATTTTTTTCGGGCGTAAAAATCCTAAGCATGGCTTGCTTCAGAAGGGAAGTAAAGCCGGTTGTCCCGTGTCTTGGATTTACGGCAAGTAAAAGAACCTCAAGTCTGATAAAGAGGCTTCTGAGCAAAATTTCCGATCTTTCACGCTCAATATAGAATGGGACACAAAGAACCATAGTAGTTAAAGAGCGTCCATAAACAATAATAAAAAAGGGGGATGTTGTTTCTGTGCCACGTCATGAAGGAGAGATTATCAAAATGAGCAACTTCATTGAAGACATGTATGTTTTTCTTTTTTTTTGGTCAGGATATAAATGAATATGAAAGTAATTACGCGCATAGTTAAGAGAGGGAACAGCCCGCTTGGTAAAGTCTGTACAGTTGGAAACCTGTTTTCAGGATATGTTTGATTTTTGCACGCAAGCGTGTTATGAAACAGTGGTTAGCTCCCAATGATGGATGTGAAGGAACCGGTCGGCAACATGTGGCAAGCCGAAATCGCGTGAAACTGGAATGGGATGTGTTACTCATTTAAATCCAGTCATAATTTGGCTGCGCTGACTAGAAAAACGACAACGCGGCACTTTAGGTGTGTGTTTTAAACAATAGGCTTGGTCTGCGTAAACATTTGCTTTTAAGTGAAACTAATATTTGTCTTGTGATTATGTATGTTCTGTGACTGGATAACAATTTGACCTTTTATTTCTTTTTTCTTCCCTCATCCTTTGTTTATAAATGTTCTCCATTACATGCAAGGAATGGTCTCTTTTTACTTTCTCTATCACTTAACCAAGGACGGAATTTACACACAACTCAAGAATTTTAATTCGCGATTTGCCGGAAATACATGTTTTGAGGGTCTCTTCAATATAAAACATTAACTTTTAGAAGAAATAATAGTTTACGCGTGATTGTGTGTCTGTGTAAACTGCCTAACTTCAAATCAAATAACTACAACCCCCCTACACACACAATATGCATTTAACAAATGAAAACAATAGTTCCTGGGAAACATACTTTATTTATCCACTAGACATTCACCATAGTGGCACAAACGTCACTACAACCGATTCGTCGAATCAAGTTACAACTGAACTGCTGAATCACGACTCACAGCTAAACTGCACTGTCCACTTCATCACTTCTTGACGAACAGAACTACTTGTCCCGGCAAAAGCAGCCCCCAATATATAGGCCCCACATATAGAGCGAACTTTCTAGAGGAGGAACCTACTAGAACATACCCAAAGAAGGCAAGCGGTACATAGATTGAGTTTTATTTATGCACGCTTTTTAACTGCTGTGGTCCTTAGCATCCCATTCTATATTGGGCATGAAAGACCGGTAATGTTGCTCAGAGGCCTCTTTATCAGGCTAGAGGTTCCTTTTACGACATGGACACCGGCTTTACTGACCTTCCGAAGCAAGCCATGCTAAGGATTTTTACGCCGAAAAAATCCATCGCCCTCCGCCGGGTTTGAACCCGCGACCTCGGGACCTAGAGACTATCATGGTAACCACTACCCAACGGAGGACGACAAGCGGCACATAAGAGGTTATTATGACACACTGGTTTTCGTTCTATTGTCCTGCACTGGCTATTTTTCGAAGGCTCCACCAAGTGCCGGGCTAAGAGGCGCATACAGGCAGGTAGCGGTAGCCTCGCGCAAGTGGTCACAAAATAATATTCATAAATGTGTATGTTTATGTGTGTGTGGTTTAAAATTGTAATTTAACAAACAAATATATCATATAAAAGAACACGAAATAGAAATAAATTTTTTAATTTTTGCGTATGTTTTGGGTTGTATGTTTTCTTAATTCAGCAAAGCAATTTATATCTTAATATTAATACTTGTATGAAGATTATTATTGTATTAGAGCCAAAACTGCACCAGTTTATGGAATTCCGTTTAAGGTTTTAACAGCACTGGTTTATGTAAGGTTTGTGAATAGTGCTCTAAATATCATAATGAATGACGTAAGAAAGAGAACAGGCGATATGCCTCAGGAAACATTCAGCCCAGAGATGTATGGGTTTCCATTTGAAAAATCTACTGTAAAATTACAGCTTACACCTCAAACCTCGCCTCTGACAGGTGGCCTTCCACACGTCACTCAACCTCTGCATAAAAACGTCCACATTAGTACAAGCTTTCAACAAAACTCACTATGCTCGTTTCTCTTTATCGTACAATGGCACTATCCATCAAGTGCAGTCCAAAATGTTATACATACTAAACCGCCCATAGAACTTCCTGTTCTATGCGAACTAAACCTTAAAAAAATAAAAACCGCTTCTTTTTGACTGAGGGGAAAATGCCGCAATATTTAGACGCGGTTAATCTAATAATCGAGAGGAAAATAACTATAATATTATTATTTTAAACACAAGTCTACTATAAATATACAAGTTTTTACCTCTCCTCTAATAGAAAATGTTGTATTCCACCAAAAAGTATATATTGAGATTTCACCAGAAGTAAATATTTTAAGCCTTTATGAATCAAACGCATTGTTTAGAAAAGTGTGTGTGTGTGTGTGTGTGTCTACTATCCATCTGTGAAGGACATAATTAGAAAACGAAAAAACGGATAATTGCCATATTTTGTATTTAATTTCAATATTTCCAAGATAGGGACAAC
The DNA here is from genome assembly GCA_030765065.1 of Deroplatys truncata. Classification (NCBI taxonomy): domain Eukaryota; kingdom Metazoa; phylum Arthropoda; class Insecta; order Mantodea; family Mantidae; genus Deroplatys; species Deroplatys truncata. The sequence goes on along the minus strand of CM060978.1, from coordinate 207,571,986 downwards.
AATATTTTCAAACTGCTCCTTTACGTGGAAAAATTCTCGTTATACTTTTTTTCATTTTCTCAAAAATTTCTACAACAATTTGGTTTAAAATACTTATATGATTAATAAACTGAATATCTTGAATTTTCTGCCAGTAGTCTGTAAAGTCGTCTTCATTTTGAACGAGTTTTGTATAATTTTAATAACTAGTAAACCATAAGAGAAAGATAAAAACTTACTATACGAACAAATCAAGATCTCGTTTAAACACAATTTATCTTTTTTCTGTGGCATGAGCCGTTTCCAGGTTATTCGCTATTATTGACTTTGAACTTTCCAATACCTAGTTATATATTTTTTGAAGTGCTGTCATCAATCATTTGTTTCTCGCGATGTCATGCAAAAAGTATGGAATTTCAAGGCCAGTAGGACGCGCTTTGTAATAGATATGACTATAGCTTCTATATCCCTCTTGTACGTATAACGAAATGTGGAATTAACAATTTCTGTAAACGTTTATCTCGATTAAGGTGAAGTAGATAGAAAAGTAAGGTTTTGTAAGAATGCTTTGGAAGTAACCAGCGATAGAACCTAGAAAAAATCTGATGTGTTACACTCACATGACTTTCTCTACTCTTGTACAAACTATTTATACAAACGCTTATCCTCCATATGCTTCATGTTAATCGAGATATCGAGATGTTAATCTTATTGCTAATTTTCTTGTAGATGCAAGGGGAATTGGTAGGCTTTAAGCTATAGTCAAATATTTTAAGAGCTGGTTGTTATGTGGAGTATTCCATTCTCTTTGCATTACCAGGTAAAAAAAATAAATAACGAATTTCCATTTGAGAAAAAGTATAAGTATTGGAAAATTTTAGGGAATAACAAGCAATATCTCGAAAATGGTTTACTCAATTAAAAAAATGTATATCATATAAATTGTGTATTTTAACGCCATCTACATTTTTGTGTAGTAAAATTTTATCTATCTCTTATGGTTTACCAGTTATGCAAAAGTCGTTTACAATGAAGAATACTTTTGGAGATATTCCCAGAGAATTCGAGATATACAATTCACTTCCATAAAAATGACTTAGACTTATGGTATTTTTCAAAATCGTTAGAGCCAATTTTGAGAAAATTAAATTTTCGAAAAATGTTCCATGTAAAGGGTAATCTGTGGTGGGGGGATTATCCTGAAAACCTTGTGTCGCATCTCTGGAAGATACTGAACCTAAATACCAAGTTTGGTGTTTATCCGTCTGTTTGTTTCTGAGTTACGCTGTTCACAGACACACACACACACACGTACATGTTTCCAAAAATGCTTTATATGTATTCAGTGCACCTCAAAACATGTATTTCCTGTGAAATCTCGGTATCAAATTTTTGGGTGGATTGGAATACCTTCCCTACATACTATACGTAGTAGAGAAATTAAAAATCGTGTGAGAGCGAAACATTCGATGTTTTTAAACAAAATTTATATCTTCTGTCTCTCTTCCGTGTCTATTTAGAAGTGATATTATTGTCATACTCCCGTTTTTAAATGTCCTACCAGCATTTCAAACATAATTATTGCGGAGGGCAGTTTTGATGTTGTGTGAACACGATTTGAGTTTCTTAAATTTTCTCACAATATATTTTGTATTCTTTGTATTCTTTGAAGCTCTGTTTTCGAATTTCGGACAATACATTACATTCTATTGTTAAATGTTACAAATTCGAACATTTAACTTGAACTGTGAATAATTCCTGCACGTTATGGGGCTTAAGATGTTATCGTTTTGGATACAAAAAATTGGTTTGATATAACAATCAATCAGTAATAATTTTCATCTAAAAGACATGTTCTTAAATGTAACCCTAACTTCCTCCACTCTTCATCTCTTTCAATCGTCTCATTGTATCGAAGTATGTAGATATAGGTTACCTTCTTCTAACTTTCGTCACTCCTTAGCACCTTCTTAGCAAGGAGTTTCTCTACCATCCTTTATAAAAACAGGTTTGGTTACTTATTTTGTATGTCCATTTTGCACGCTCTGTTCTTCCCTGTATCTAGGTGCATTTCAAATGCTTTCAATTGAGTTTCCTACTTCGTCACCACAAAAAAACCTTTGCACTGTGAAATACCATAGTGAACTAAAGCACTTCAGTACCTCTTCTACATGGTGCTACAGAAAATGCTTGCTTTTAAACAGAAGCTTTCCTTTCCACTGTTATTATAGTAACATTTCTGAATAAATTATGATCGTATGTGCATCTGGACTAAACATGAACTGTTAAACAAAATATGCATTGTTTTCTTGTAGTGACTGTAGAAATAAAGGAAAAACTTACTGCATAAATTTTTATAACGATTTCCAAAATTTCTCTAGTCTTTGATATCAGGCATAATGGCATGCCACTAAATTCAAACAACAAATACCCGATAAAAAATAATTGCATAAGAAACTAGATATAAGTACGCGCATAAATTGTTTTATGATGGAAAAGTAACTTATTTGATATCTTTAGCATTTATAAAAATTGCAACCTTTTATGAAGCCCCATACAAACTATCCTTAATTTTAATCACAATTTCAAAAAAATCGTTAAACATTTTACCTTGGTGGCTACAACCTGTCGCTTAGAATAAGCCAAACTTGGTTTTATAGCGATTTCCACAAAATTTGAGGTTCCCTGACAAATGCTCTACCTACTATTACAAGTTATCTACACCCGCGTTTTCACACTGGCTCACGCAAATGTTGTAAATGTTAATAAGACTCACCAACTAAACTATTACTTAATTTATTATTCATTTGAGAGAATATAGAAATTTTCGACGTGCAGCGGTTTGCCTAATAATTACCTACTTTAGCAAACTTATATACAAACTCCTCTTAATGCATGTTAATTGTTCCTTCACCGCTTGTATAGACTAGATATGGAAACGTGGACCAATTTTGAAAAAGTCAAATTTATAACATTAAGGTAGTAATGATGTAAACCAATTTTAAAAGTGACGAAAATTAATGGTCAAAAGCGGTTTGCGAGGGGTTTTATTTCGTTATTTTTAGTATGAAGGGCAATGACATCAACTACTTTTTGGTCTAGTTCCTGCAAACGAGCTTGAATGCCCTTACTTGTTACCAAAAGGCCCTTTCAATGTGAATACCTTGGTATTTTATATATCTATATTCCGTGGAGTAGATCAATATGTGTATAAGAACTATAAAACACTATAAACCTGAAAGACCTGGTCTCACAACGTATTATCCTCTGCACATAACAGTATTCGCGTCGACTGATTAGCCGGCAAACGGAGAGGAGAGAAAGTAGATGGGAAACAGAGCCGGTTAGAAACAGCGCAGTGCAGCGTAGGAAATTAAGGCCTAAACGAGTAGCATAAGCATCTAAAAAGCGTAAATATCCTTATGTTTAAGGACATACCTCTACAGTTGGCAACACTGCATGATAGACAAATGTACTATCGTAGCATGTTGTTCCACTTATAGTAAACGCACTTAAAACGACATCTGGTCCTTTAAAGAGAAATTAAGGAAGCAAGAGGAATAATGAAAAGCAAAAAGAAATGCAAAACAGAACGAACGTGTAAATAAATCCTAACATAGTACGAAAACAGAGTTCATGGGCTGTGAATAGTACAGGTAAAATATTTGTAGTGACTAAGTAAAACAGCAGCAGCAGTGGCAGCGTGAATCAGGCATATGTCACCCTTAGCAGGCCTTAAGCACCGGATAAATGGCCCATTATCAAGATAACGCTGTGAAGTGTGGGTTTTTGTAAAGAGAATGTTAAAGGCCGCACTGTTTGATCTGGCGGATGTGTACACTTAGTCTCGACACAGGATGCAATTATTATTAAATTTAAAAGGCTTAGCAAAAAAGCGTAACCTTTCTCACTCACTCCAACGGGCTATGGGCATTTTTGTATTAAAACAAAAAGGTAATTGGAAGCTGGAGAAGGCTGGTAATAACAGTGAAAAGATGCTCTACTCGGTCCTTTCGTCAAGGTTAGAACAGTTCAGTACATGAAGCCAGGGCTTTAACACTCGTATGAAATGTTCAACGTGATATAGAATTTGGGGGAGTTTATAAACACAGGGCGATCGTTTGGAACATCATATTGATAACGGATAACGTACTCGTTAACTGAATTTTTAAAGCCGCGTGATGGTGCGACAGTTTTGAAGCAGTATACTTTACCTGCTTCTGAAGTTGTCACTATCTTGTAGCTGTTCTGTTGTCTCGTGTGCCAGCTGCTCCAGTGGTAGAGCTATGAGTACTTTTCAGGGTATGTGTGAGTATATTTTAAAGGATAACACCAGCTTAAATTGATTGAGAAATTTAATGTGACCTAATACTTGAGCTATTGAAGTGAGTTGCCGACCGTTTGAAAATAAAGAGTGAAACTGATTATGAATTGAAACTATACTTTCGAAACTATAACAGTTGAATTATTCTATCTGCTAACTTCTACAGTATCAATTTCACGGCTGGAAATAACTGTTTCCGCAATAAACAAACTATAAGCGTAACTTGCCGTGAGTTGCTAAAATGCTCACCGGCAAAGCCACTCGCAATATCCCTAAATCTTATTTACACAAGCGCGTCACTGGACGCTTAAAATAACTCACGAGTCGTTTCAAGTATCAAAAGTGATGAATGTATGCACGAAAACGTACACGAACGAATGTGTCTCTGATTTAGAATTGCACTCCCACTTATTAGTTAAGCTCCGTCTACCTTAGAATTACCCCACCAACATCCCTTTAAATCCGCTCCAATCTTGAAAAATTATACTGTGCATCTCTTACCTTGTTACCGTGGAGGCCTGGTTTAACTCTCAGAAATACCTTTCACTTTTCTTTTTCAGAATTTCTGCCTACGTGACTACTCAAACTACTGAACTTAACTCTGAACTACCTTCCAAGAATTTTTAGGCTAATGCGTTCGCTACTCCAGCTGTTGCTAATGTCCTTGGTTAACATGACGCGCTCGTTACCTTTTTCTTCGGACAAATCTTTCAGCTCCAGCTTATTGTATTATACATTGATTTAATACACGGAAATTATTTATTGTAATTATTTCTCTATCTTACTATTATTTCTTTATTTAATTATTTATATCTTCCTGTCAATAATTAGGTTATCAACATCAAAACCCTGTAGCATAAGGATTACTGCTTCTTTTTACTTTAGGTAACACTTATCCATAGTAAGTAGAGGAAACATTATGTTCTCCCCCCCAAAAAATGGATGATTTCCAGGATATAAATATTCTGAGGTCCAGAGAATCCCAAAATGCATGTTGTATGTGTGAACACTATAACTAAAAACGGGAATTCCGATAAATACTTAATTTCATACACGAGTCAAACACAATTTATAAGATTTTAAAGAAAATTATCCCCCTCAATGCACCCTTTACATAGAAAATTTGCCATTATTTTCCCTTTTCTCAAAAATGACTATAGAATTTTGATTAAATTAGCATATGTTGAAGATATTTGTGTAAATAATCAAATGTATTTATTGAATTTTCTTTGAAAGGCTGTGAAGTCGTGTTCATTCTGACTAATTTTAATTAATTTTATGTAATTGGGAAATCAGATAAAAAAAACTGTAGAAAAAAATGCGGAGATCATAAAAACACATAATTATTCTCAAATGTTTTCGTAGCGTTAGCTGTTTTCGAAATATTCAGCGTTACACTTTTCCAAACGTCATCTAACGGACATGCTTGATAATTATTCTTGTTTTTTTTTCATCACAAGAGGTGATTAACACAGCTAAACATATTAAAATGCTGTTTCCTCATTTTGTTGTATAACTAAGCATTTACTGCTTAATTTTAAATAATTCCTAAAAAAATATATATCACGAGTAAGGTAACGTGGGTAGAAAACACTTTTTATATGGGACTAATATATCGCAGCGGGTATTTGAGAATTTGTCATGACTGGAGAAAGACCCGCGAGCGTTTACATAACGTGTTTTTCTATAATTTGTAACTAGATTCTAGAAACATTATAGAGTTTTGCATCGACATTAATACGGGTAAGAAACAAATTCCTCCCCCCCCCCCCGCACAAAAAGAAAGAAATGTTGAAGCTGAGCAAACAAATTATTTTGCTTAGCAAAATATTCAGTCCCATATCTGCAACACGAAGATATGGTGTTACACCTCTTATGGCGAAATATGTATGTCCCTAATTATCTAAATGACACCGTTGACAACTATCGGTGTTGTTTAAGTGAGTCATCTCACAGCATTCCATTTCTTCCTAAGGGCTTTTATTAACACTGTTGTGCGTGCACAGCAACCAGCGGTTCTTTATAGCTGGGTGAAAATAATTTTGTCGTCTTTGGAAGCAATATCTACACCTGAGAAGTTAGATCACACATGGGAGAAATTGCCTCACAGTATAAATTCCATGTGCTTAATGGGTGGACGTTGAAATCTAATCTGAACTCCCTCCTTCTACAACATATTTGAAAATTACAGAAAATCAATATCACTAATTCTCGTTATCTTTTATGTCTTTCCAAACAGATCATTCAGGAGTTCTCTAGGTGAAGTTATGCAAGGAAATCTGGAAAATTAAAGCAAACAGCGTATTTTTGTTTACTGCTTTCAGAAAAATGTGTTCCTGAAACTATGAATAAGGCTACAATTTTTTTAACCTCATTTTGAACAGAACAATTTGGATTTGGTTTTGGACCTCGTCAATCAAATTTTATAATGATAGAGTTCTGAGATATCATTTTGAAAGAAAGTTTTAATTTTTGTAGTGTTCAGCATATTAAACTTTTTCATAAACCATAATTACCCTTTATTTTACAAGCTTGAAACGGTTTTGCAGTTGCTATTCTATAACATTTCGGTTTTACCTTCTCTACATCTTAGGTAAGGCGGTAGATGAAGTTCATAAATTCATACAAATATTTGATCTCAAGACTTGGTTGAAAATCTACACGTTTTGAGGTCCCCTGAACAAAAAATAAACATAAAATAACATTTACTTTTTTTAGACAACACTCATTGCTGTTGGTGGTGTGTTTGTGTGCCATATAGATACCAAATTTCATATGTTTTGCTAATTTTTAAGGATATAAGGCGAAGGTATTCAGGAAATACCCCCATCCCAAACATATAGAAAAGTTCATTATTCTTTATTCTATCAAATATGGCAATAATGATTTTGATTAAAGCCTTAAATGTGCTGTATATTGACAGGATAAATGCAGCATTTATCCTGAGTTTTCTCTTAATCTGTGACGTCATATTCAACGTTTTTGAATTTATAACTGAGAAACCATAATAGATAAGATAAAAGCTTATTACAATAAAAATGCAGACTTTTTAAAAATACATATCATCTCAATCTTCATCGCAGCATCAATAGTACCTGAAATATTCGTTGTTGTAACTGAAATATGCTATGATGCATTTGAAGATTATAGGATTCCTTCTTGTATTTCGCACAAGAAATACTTATGATTTGAACAGGTGATGTTATTTTCGGATTTTAAATGCAAGTAAGTCCATATTACTTATTTTGAAACCATTTATGAACAAATATTGATCAATTATTGATAGAAGAATCGATTTATGTTACATTTATAATATAACAAAAATTTGCTGAATCTGTAGTATAGAGGGAAGGTTGTTTGATTGCTACATATTAGAACATATCAGAGTTTTATTCTGTAGAGTTCTTAGGGGCTTTTTTATGATTTGACTACTTAATTTATCATTTATTTTAGGTTTCATATTTCTCGTTTCCTTTTTTTTCTACTGTTATATGTATATTTGTTTGTTCCTACGGTTTCTTTTTTATTTGTGTTAATTATCACTAATGTCTCTCGTAATAAAAGCAACACCTTTCCTCATCTGTTGTTTCCAGAAAGCGCAGCACAATGGCAGATACAGTTTCTCTAATTCACAAGTTACAACTGTTAGCGGTTTCCATTTGTATGAACAATTAATGACAGGGCGCTCAGCCGGCCATTGTCGTTAAACGCTGCCCAAGATGCAATTTTGGGGCTATAAACATCGGAATTCATTATAGACTGCCATAAATAAGGCATAAAACACACACTACTCGTTAAAAAGCAAAAAGACTGAAACAAAAGGGTTGTTGTTTCGCTGGCCATTTTCATACGTCTTATTGTCAGCTGCCTTTAATGGCTGCTAATTCTCTGCGTAATAAATGAGCAGATTTTTACTTCTTTAACTTAAGCCGCTTCTACTCATTAAATAAAATCCACCCAATCAGGAACTCGCACTTCCTCAAGTAAGCTGATGTGATGTGTCGCTACCTAAGTAAACTGAATATGCGTTCAGAATGAACCTATGAAATTTAATAGTATAATATTGATTCTGACTGGTAGCCGTTCTAACTTTCAGCAAGTACGGCTAATATACTCTAACGACTTCAATTAGGAAGCTATTGTCTAATTTATTGCTGTAGGTTTAATTTGAGCCTCTTCTTTTTCTTCTGTATGCTTCGATCGGATTGGATTGTAAAGCGGAGGTAATCGACACTGATCCTGGAATGAGGATATTGTACCGACGCCCCACGAGGAAAGAATGAGGTGAAGGGAGACACCGGGCGGCCGGAACCAGGAGTGACGGCACGGCAATGACAGGGTCAATACAGTTTCCAGATTGAGATACCCCGGTTGTGGGGCAGGCGAACGGGGAACCCCGCTCCACACAGCTCCAACTCTCCAAGGGGCGGTCCTTATACCGGCAGCCAACCAAAGGCCGAAGGACGGAGAAAACTAACAGAGAGTATCCTTTTTCCCTGCCACGCTTCACCGAAATACCATACCGACACTTCCACCTTGAAACAGGCAAAACAGGGTGAAGAATGAATGAAATGATTAATAGAACGAAATGGAGGAAAGAAACCACTCTAGCATTCGCCTGACGACCCGGGAAAACCCCGAAAAATCCATAGGTCAGAGTGGGCTTACGCTGGATGACTGTATGCTTCAGAAAAGAAAAAGAAATGAAAATAGCACACAGTTGGCTATTTTATAAATTAATACAGTCATAGCAATAACCCACCTCTGTGGTGTTGGTGAAGTATGTCCTCGCATTCAAGATGTTTCGAGTGCAAATCTCGGTTAGGGTGAGTTAGCCGGATAAGATTTTCTTTCTTATTCCGAAAAGGTGGATTACTTCAAGCTGTATGGATCACTGGGCTCATTTGAGTATCATTTCACTCATTTCATTCATCCATTGTCTGATATGACTATCCCGTTATAGACATAAAACAAACAAACAAAGTAATTACAATAATTTCTTACTCTATGAGTATATAAGGTGGTAACCACGAGAAACGTAGTAGTCCAGATCTCATTGCAGGCATCAGGAAGAGGCATAAGTTTGTATACTTTTACCTTTTAAATATATTAAAACTTTATTAACACCTCAGAGAAAGCAGTTTGCAGATTTTCAGAACATCACATGAGATGTAAGTAGCACAATGAAGGAAAATAAGGGTGAGTGTGGTCGAAAGGTTAGAGAGGAAGAAAAAAGGGAGTTATTAGGGGATAAAGAGCGAGAGAGAGAGAGAGATGTAGGGAGAGTTGGATTAAGAAACTGCGGGAGAAACACAGGAAATAATCTCCTCATTTAATGCAATAACGCGAGCAGAGCTGCGAATTCTGTTAGTTTGTCACGAAATTAAATCATAACATGAAGTTTTAACTCCATCTGTTCCAGGATTACCAACTTTTCTTCTACCTTATGGGGTCATAATTTATATATCTTTTTTCTGGGGGACGCTTAAAAGGCATTTTATCTCTGCGGCTGAGCATATGAACGGGAAATTCCCGCATGACATTTATAGCACACTTGTTTTATAGTCGAGCGTAACTTCAATGTCTCATGGGGTGTCGACAGGAGTTTGCGTGCGAAATATCGCTACGCTGTATTTCATGCAAACCATTTTTTTGCTGTTATTTTAAACACATGCAATAATATGAGTTTATTCACATATTAATGAATTTTTAATAAATTAAAACTTCAATTTAAATTGTAATAATAATTTTCTGAAAGTATCGTGTTACCGAGCGCGATAAGGACAGCAGTCCATGATAATTGCAGAAAAAAAACTTTCTGCAATAATAATTACAGAAAAAGAGAAGTTATATTAATAATTACGAAATTTACATTAAGAGTTTCTTAATTTAAAATACTGTTGAGAATATATAAAACTTTCTTGCATTTTGAATCCAGTCGTTGGGTTGTTTTGCATTCTTTGCTAGCTGACAATGCAGTGATAGCCGTTCGGAACCTCTGATCAGAACCCGAAGTTATCCTTCTAGCGGTAGAAAGCTTGTTACACTAGGATTTTGGGTTCCAGAATATGACTGTACTACATTTGTCTGTGCAAGTAAAAGAAAACTACAACACTTCATCTTAGAGTAAATTGAGCTTTGTTAATAATTACAATATGTACAAAGCGTCTTGTGGGCTTGTACGAGGGTAATCCAGGAAGTAACGACAGTTTGCGCATTCCCACTGCGCAGATCGGCAAGATCAAATATATCATCGACATTTTTCTTCAATGCTGCGTCAGCTTCAGACAAAACAGTTTGTTATTGTGTTTTCTGTGATATTCAAAATGAACTGATGATGCAAAGTTCCACCGACTATGAGGTGAAAGCTATTGGATTTTTGAATGCTTGGAAATTTAAACCTACAGAAATTTACAGTCAACTAAAGGAAGTGGAGGAGAGACAGTAATGAACGAAAGATACACGAGAAAGTGATGTAAATGTTCAACAATGGACGGATAAATGAGCATGAGAAATCGACTCGTTACTCATCACAGATGATTTGAAGAATCGAATGAGTGACAAAATCGTACAAGACAGATGCGTAACTCTAGACAAGTTACAGATTTCTTACCCAAACATATTTCGTTCTTTGTTTGTTGAAAGTGTGTCCGAACATCTTGACTTAATGGAACTATAATACGGGAATTCTAAAGCTCGTAGACAGGCATGACAAAGCATAATAACTATTAACGGAGGTGATTATGTGAAGAAATAAAGTAAGCTTCAGTTTTGTAAGTGACATGTTTATTGTAATAAAATATATCTTCTGAATGCATTAAAACCAACGATTGTTCTTCCTAGACTACCCTCGTACTTTATAAAGCCGTCAGACTAATGCATTGTTTAAGAAGGACTCAAACAAAAGCTGTACGGCTAAACAATAGCTTCCATATTTTAATCAGCGTACATTTGGTGCGAGATAAACGTCGGAAAATGTTTCTTTCTTATTAATCCTTAGTGAAAAAGAGCAGAGTTTTGGTCAGCGGTAATTTTGGGGTTAATCTGTAGAAATCAAGAACAGCACTCGCTTGATTATTCTGATATTGTTGCCGTATATGTGTTTTATTAGGCACCACTTGCTCGACTCCGATTACTATTATTTATTGATTTATGGAGTTTCGTCTTCTTGTATGTCGCTGCGTCAATATGCTCTCTACTTTGTTGTCGCTGGGCAACAGCTGCTGTTGGTATTTGTTTACCTATCTGCATGAAACTGGGTTTGAAGATCTCAGTAGGACATGGAACGTAAGAAAGAATATTGAAGACACTAACTAAAGATATATAAAGTACTTAATTATGAAGATGTCAGGTGAAGAATACATTTTAAGGCACTGTACAACACTTGTTTGTTAATGATGACGCATTTACACTTTATGTTTCTATTTACCGTCGCTGAATAGTTTACGTATGAGTGGATTTAGTAGTGAGTTTACTTTTATAATACTATCACTCGGTTTGATAACTTCGTGCACACGATTCTAATGTATTTCTTTGTTGATCCATTGTTCATTTGGCGCGAAACTTTACTGCAAAGTGACGTAGGTTTGTCACACGACGGAATTCACGAGACGACTGACTTGCGTTCATCCATCAGCTTAAATACTCTGGGTTCTCGATGGTTTGAATTTTCTTGTGAATTTTCTCATTGGTTGGTGAGAACCGCGAGTTACAAGTTTGAACAAAATTTGGAGTGCGATTAGACTTTGCTGATTCGTCCTCTTGAAGTCACGTGGGAGAAAACAATTCGGGATTCCCCGTTTCCCAGGTTATTTTGGGATTCCTTAAGAATCAGCTGCATAAATCTTTCTAGCACCAAGCGTCGATAAAGAATCTGTACTTCCCCTCGTCGTTGTGTGTTACTTGCTAGCTTGTGTCGAAGAATTGTGAAAATCCTATGCGTCTTATACATGACTAAAATAGATCTAACAAAATATTCAATAACATACATAGGGTTTGTTTATACAGTGACAGTTACACACTGATATTACACTAATTAAATCTAATATATACATGATTATAAATATGATACAGCATAAAAAACTGTCTCATTATTATTTTTATAGAAAAGCTCTCCTATCTACGAGAGAGATAATGCAGATTCCGGGGAGATTCTAATTTGTCGATTGCCACAACGCATTAATTAGTTAGTAAATATCATTCTGTCTACCGTATATATGAGGCAGCGATTATATGTGCATTGATAGTGCTATGAAGATAGATCGAAAATCTAAAATCCTGCTGTAAATCCATTTTCTAAGAGTTTCTAACTTTAAATGATAGCTCTGAACTCCTCATTTCTTAGACTTGTCCTTTCGTGATCATAGATTGTGTTGTATAAAAAGACAAAGGTTTACTGATTGCTAACAATGTTACAATATTATCAACGGGCATAATAGTGTTGAGGACTTTAAATATCACCCCAACCCTTTTGTTGATCTCACTTTTGACCATAATATCTATTATACGTAAAAAGAGCAAAATAATGGTATTAATTGTTGTTTAAAACAGAATTAAAGTCACAAACGCCTGCCTCAAGATTGTAGTATGTCACACATCGTTTTCAAAATATACTTGCAAAGAACAAATTTGTATTGGATAAGGAAATGTTCGGAAAAGGGATTATCTACCTGTTGGTATTAGATCAATATATATGTAAGGTATTTGCTCACGACAAGTAGTCATTTCGCAGGACATTGAAGATAGGGACTGTATCATGAGAAAATTGTTATAAGAATATGAAAAAATGGAGCCTAAAAGTAAATTTAGATAAAAAATTTTGTATGGAAAGTGGAACACAGACTGGAGGTTTAGTTTTGCAAGATCAAAAAGTTTCATAAAAGGCGCCGAAGAATATGAGTATTTAAGAGTTAGAATTGATAAAGAAGATAGACAAGAGAGTGACGTAAAGAACAGAATTAACAAGGGCAAAGCAAAAACAGCCATGCTAAATGGTGTTTTATGGGGCAGAAATATAACAAAGAAACTAAATTGCAAGTGTACAAACCAATGGTGAGAAGTACCGTCACAAATTTAGAAACTTAATAAAGATTTAATATCGAAGTTTTTATTTATGAAAATTTACATTTCAAAAAGGTGAGCAAGGCATTCAAAATTATAAAAAATTAGGAAAACTGTTATTATGGAAGGAATAAAAGTTAATAATTCTGTGGTAGAATATGTAAGATATAAACTAAATCTGTACGACACATGAGGAGAATTCGAGAGGAAACAATACCAAGAAAAGTTTTGGAATGGTGTTCACATGGGAGAAGAGGAAGTGGCATCTATAGTCCATTCCAAACCAGAGTGCCTTTCACTGAAAACAAACTCTTTGTATTATCCGCGCGAAAGTAGTTCGCAATCCCCGCCCATAATGGCTGCTTGTTCCCCTCCCACGTGCTTGTTGAACACTATTTAATCTATAAAAAGGCGACCTGCGTGAGAATCATAGTTCAAAATGCAACCTGAGGTAACAATAGATTTTATAAGTATACGGCAATGAACATTTTACTTACGTTAATCACAATCCTCGGGCAAAAGTGCAACACCCAAATCCGAATCCTCCGAAGATGACTCAGCTGCCGTATCAGAATCAGAACTACTCTCCAAAATAATGAAAGCTTATCCACAATTCCACAGCACTGTCGCACTTAAAACAAGTTCCCACGTTGTATCCTCTTCTATGTTGTATTATGTCTGTTTATATTCCCTGCTTTCGTTACACTTCTCACTGAAACGCCTGTAAAATTCGATATTAGTTTCGTAATATGCAATAATGCAAGTGTCGGGTATTTTTGTAATAGTGAGTTGAATATATGAAGTATTGTTTTTTTTTAGCCACTTTTTAACTGTTTACCGCTTCTGTGTTTGAACAGTTTATTCGCACTACACGTACCTTCCTCTGCATGTGAGCTCAAATACCAACTGACTAAATCACAAGATTTGACCTGAGCTGAGCATACGTGTGTTAGTGTATTATGAAAGTGTTTATTCGGTACTCAGATAGCACCCCTGGGAATTCATTGCTGCATTTCTTGTAATATATGTAAGAGAGTGACAGTCAACATACGGTTGGTATTAACTAGCAAGATGCCCTCGGCGTTAGTGCAATAGCAGGCGAAAATCATATTTTGTAATCTCTTAACAGCTAGTATATACCCATTACCTTTAATGATGAGTTGTTATGATAACCGCAATAAAATGTGCAGTTCTATACCTTTCCTGCTCTAATATTTCATAATACAATACATGTATTAAGAAACGTAAGAGTATATTCTTGGGTTCGTGACAAGCCGAAGCACGTGCTTCTGTTTACATCAGAGGGAACTCTGGGTTGGATTGGACAGTAGAAACACTTGCATGCAGAAAATAAGGAAGGGGTTGAAAGCAAAAGGGCTGGAGAAGGAGGAATAGGAAGAGAAAGATAAGTGGAGAAGAAAAATAAAGCTTTAAGAATAGAAAAATATGCAAACATTGCAATTTTGTATATAAATACATTATTATTATTATTATTATTATTATTATTATTATTATTATTATTATTATTATTATTATTATTATTATTCGAGGTAGTCCAAATTCTGAAACCAGCATTCAGTAATTACAACAAACGGTTTTTAACATTCTCATGAACTGGAGACACTATAAAATATTGCGGTGTGAAAGAATGCCTGGCTAGGTCAATCTTTCCATAAACATACATAACGGAAAATAAATGTTTTGCAATGTGTGGTGTTCTCACCCCTGGTAATAATAGAAAACGCCCCTGTTGTTTAGGTTTACATGAGGAGCAGGTAGATAGCCAGACCCCGCTCACCTCACCACGCCCCCTTTGCTTTCCGACAAAAGCTGACGGGAGACTAAATGCCTAGCTTTACCGTGTCAGAGATAGCACAAATGTGTTTGAGTTACCCTTAATTATAGGGCAAGCAGAGAAGCGTGTTCGTTTTTGGGACCGCTCTGATGTACAGCGTGTCTCAGAACTCGGCCCTCTCAAGCAGCCGTTTACGTGGTTAATTCTTGGTGAGATCTGAGACGCCATAAGGTAAGAAGGAAGATGCTGGAGTAAAGTATGCATTTCTTCCCCTTGGAGCTAATTCACTAACTCAGATTCCAAGACAGCGCATGTTTGAGCATCCCAGTAGCAGCTAAAGGTTTTCCTTCAATTCCCACGAAGCGTTGATCAAAGATTTTGAAGATTTCATCAAGTCTTGAAAAAGCACATCTTCTGGTAAAATTACATCAGGTCGCCAAGACATGTTTTGGGTGCACAATATAGCAATAAATAGTTTTCAAAATAAACTAAAGCTATAAATTTTACTATAATTCCCTTTTGAATGCTGTTTTGCGATAAAACATTCTTAAAAAAAATTAGAATCAACCATTACAAAAAATTTCGGAATGTGAAATAAATTTAAAGAAGAAAACAAAGACACTTACGGAAATCTGGAACAATATCACTCAGTTTGCGGTACATAAAGAAACTTTTAAAGCGACAAGTTATATAATAGATAGGTACATACATACAACGAGGATACTAGTGTTAGTATAGATATATTAGTGAGACTTAAGCCACGTTAAAAATAAATTAATAAAAATAAAATTGAAGGACTGAAAGCAGCTTACAGAGATATACTGAAAACAGAGCATAATGTAAATTCAATAAAAGGAGAAATTAAAGAATATAGAATGAAGGACACGAAGACTTCTAAACGGGAAAGAAAGAAGCATTCCAAAAATTACTTCTCGTAAATTACAAGACCTATTGCGGAGAGTGAGGAAGAGAGAGAGAGAGAGAGAGAGAGAGAGAGAGGGACAGAGGTATACAGACAGAAAAATGTTGGTACATCATGAAAATATATGGATGCACTCATTGCGATGATACAAAAGCAGATCTCCTACCCATCTTTACCAGGAGTAATGATGATGATGATGGTACGGAGATTTGAACTCAGCTGTAGAAACCTTAAATTACGGTGAATGTGGTCTTCAATCTTTCAAACAGCATCTTAAAAATCTTAACATTTAGCCAGTTTGCAAAGTATAGTCCAATGATAATATTTACCAACAATCCACTGACTTCTGTTAACGTCAGCGATCTACGTGGATGGGCTTGCGACTTTGGAAGACTTAATCCTAAAGAATATCAAAACCACAAGAATATATAGTTTGAGATACTCCCATGAATTTGTAGCAGCTTCTTAATTCTAATAGACAGGAAAATAAAATACCCAAATAGCACGTATTGTTACTGTGAAGACTCAACAGCATTATAACAATAGATTATGATACAAGGGTTAAAAGTGGTGTTTTATTTTGTGAGTAGGAATGTTTACGAAACGAAGGCCTTATGCCGAGTTTCCAAGTCGTACAAGCAAAATAAAACACTACTTTTAACAAGTGTGGCATATACTATTTTTTAGACAGAGCTCGAGCTTTTAAAATACCAATAATAGAGATCACGTTTGGAATGCGGTTCTGTAAGCAAGAGAAATGACTTTAGAAAAGCGGATGTGAGATGTTTTGATGTTTTGTTGATTCGCTAGCAGTCATTAGTGAAATTGTTTCCATCATAGTTTGCTAGCCAATGAAGCGATTAAATGCTATATCATATTGCTTTCTGGAGTTGTTTAATTAGTGTTATTTTTTCTGCTGGCGGCGCCGTGGCCGAGTGGTTAGACCGCTCGCCTCCCATCTAGGCGGCCCGGGTTCAATCCCAGGGACCTGCATGTGGGATTTGTGGTGGACGAAGCGGCGTCTGGGCGGGTTTTCTCCGGGTTCTCCGGTTTCCCCCGCCATTCATTCCACCAACTGCTCCATCATCACCTTTCCTTTCATCCATTTCACCAACATTTCGTTTCATCTACTTCCTTCATCCCATACCAGGCATCGGGCTGATCACCCATCCTGGATGCTCTGTCTGATCCATGAGTGTCTGCTCCTCGACGGGCCTCTGACCCCAGGCACCCGCTTGTAAGTCCTGGGGGGTGTAAGTCCTACATATGAGGAGGGTAAACAGATAATGAATGAATGAAATTTTTTCTGCTGCTGCTGCTGTAATTCACCTGACTCTTTCTTTTCCGTGTCTTCTGAATTCATAATTTCCGCCATTTAATCTTCATGTAGTTTATACTAGATAAAATAATAACATTTTAGATAAAAGAAAGCAGAAGGTTGCCAATATAATGTATAGGTTAACTTTATAACGAATTGCGATAAATTGAAGTATTTGCAATCTCATTGCGAGCGGAATGAGAAATTAATCATAATGAAATGTAAGACATAATCAAATCAAGTTCAGTTATTAAACATGTAAAAATACATGTGATTAGACTTAAAACCAAATTAGTAAAGCACCAGTGCGATAATCTAAAGCTTTTAGCTCGCGTGCGCTGTTAGAAGTTCTACTTTTAGGCCGTGCTGTCTAAAAAAAAATTATCAATCCTGTCTCACAATGTCGTATTATGAAGAAGCTCTTCCATGCAATACAACAGATTTTTTCACTTTGTAGCGAACTTCAATATCAGATTTTGCAAGTAGATATAATTGAATGGATCAAAGCAGGAAGGAAAACATTTCATATCTTGACCAAAATAAACTGAAATAGCCATTTTCTTTCTCTAGCAAAGTTGGATCCTTTATATAAAGAGAAAACCATTCCTGTGTTAACCATGAAATTCATTTGCGATAATTGCAAAATTCTCTTTCTCTCTCTCTCTCTCTCTCTCTTGTTTTGAGGGGGGAATTATAATGGCGTACATCATTACATCTGTTGATAATGCAGAAGTCGATTGGCGAACAAACCAACATTTGTTTAAAATTAATTGTTTTGAGATTCGTTCCTAACGGAAATAAAATAGATCAGAACTTAGGTTTAACGATCATTAATTGTTAAACTGAATAGTTGTTTTTCCGGAATTGTTACTCTCCATCATTTTTAATATTTTGTGTATTATTTCCTTAATTGAAGCTTAAACACTGTATTATGCTAATTTATTTCTATCAATGTCCATCTGATATCCAAAAGGAAAACATTCCACAATGTATATATAATTATATATACATTAGTTACAGTTCAACGAAATAGTTTTAGAGATGTTACAACGGAATGTTTTTTAAAACATAAGTAGGCCTATTTGCTTACTATAAAAATGTTTTGTTTATTTACTTGATTATGTATTTATTGGTGTGCAGAAACAAAATTTTATGCAATATATATTTTTGTTTTTAGCGTTTTCAATTAAATTATTACATTTAACATCATAAATGTACATATAACGTTGTATTAACATTTGCGACATTTTGAGTTTGTTTTCAACTATATTTTATCTTGATATTTGCTAGATATTTTAGGAAAGAATCCTAAAAGTGTGCGTTTTAGTATTTTTTCCGCATAAATTATTCTTACATTTCTATCGATTCAGTCGTTATGCATATCTGCACTGTAATGACATTGTTGTATTGTATCATTGTATTCACAGTGGTGTAATGTTCTATAATTTGTATGCCACAATATAACCGCCTGCAGTTAAGCGACAATAAATAAATTAAAAAAAAAACAATTTACGAGGGCAGTCCCAGAAGTACACGACCTAAAGTATATATAGCAGTTGCTGTTTCAAACAAATGACTATGGTAGAAAGCTTAAGTTTCAAGTTTGACGATGCTACGTTGTTTAGTAATTGTTTGCAGCCATTAATAGTGAACTCTCTCAGCGAATTTGTAAACATGGATAAAACTAGCCATCGTTATGTGATACAATACTTTCGTTTGAAACGTCTTAGTCCGACTAATATTAAAGCTGAGCTAGATTCTACTCTGGGGGAGTCTGCTCCTTCATTTACAACAGTGAAATATTGGGTGGCAGAGTTTAAGCGAGGCCGTACGATTTGCCAAGTTGAACATAGCAGTGGAAAACCAAATGAGGTGACCACGCCAGGAAATTGTGAAAAAAAAAAAATCCACAAAATGGTATTGAATGACCATCGACTGAAAGTACGTGAGCTAGCAGACATCGCAGGCATTTCAAAAGGTGCTGTACATCGCATACTGACTGAAAATTTAGACATGAGAAAGCTGTGCGCAAGATGGGTGCCGCGTTTACTAACAACGAAACAAAAGCAGCGTCGTGAGGATATTTCAGTTGAGTGTTTGACGATGTTTCGCTGCAATAAAGCCGAGTTTTTGCGTCGATTCATAATCATGGATGAAACATGGGTCCATCACTTCACAGCTGAGACGAAGGAACAGTCAAAACAGTTGATTGAAAGGGCAGAATCAGCTCCAAAGAAGACAAAGACAGTTCCATCTGCAGGCAAGGTCATGGCGTCAGTTTTTGGGATGCGCGTGGGGCAATTTGCATTGATTATTTTAAAAAAGGAAAAGCAAGGAATGGTGAGTATTATGCGAACTTATTGCAGCGTTTGAATGATGAAATCAAGCAAAAACGGCCACATTTAGCGAAAAAAAAGTTCTGTTTCATCAAGACAATGTACCAGTTCACACATCTATTATAACCATGAAAAACTCAATGAGTTGAAGTTCAAATTGCTTCCTCATGCACCCTATTCGCCAGATTTAGCCCCCTCTGATTATTTTCTGTTTCCAAAGCTGGAGAAATGCCTTGGTGGTAAAGATTTACCAACAATCAATAGGTGGAGTCTGCAGTTCTTGGCTATTTTGCAGAACTTGATGGCTCTCACTATAAGAGGGTATCGAAGCGATTGAATATCACGGAAAAGTGTATCGAGCTGAAAGGAGCTGTGTAGAGAAATAAAAGATGTTTTTTCTCAAACTTTTTGTTTATTTCTTTGTTAGGTCGGGTACTTCTGGGACAGCCCTCGTACCTCCATAAATACTCACTTAACATTTGTTAACATTATTTATTTAACACCATCGCTCATTTAAACACTGATGTGTCATTTCTTCATATAAATCAGAATGCAGTTTACATTTGCAAGCCTATCTATATGAGTGGAGTTTTACTTCTACGATTTGTGACTGCGTATTTTGTAAATCGATAAGGATTCTTTTAATGGTAGCCTTTGTATTGTTTTAATTTGTTATAATATCATAATGGTGCTTAGACAAACCTTGCAATTCCAGACGCATTCCCATGGATCT
This sequence comes from Deroplatys truncata, assembly GCA_030765065.1. NCBI lineage: Eukaryota > Metazoa > Arthropoda > Insecta > Mantodea > Mantidae > Deroplatys > Deroplatys truncata. The sequence goes on along the minus strand of CM060978.1, from coordinate 207,551,519 downwards.
GAGATGTTACAAACGTCTTAATTTAAGGCAATAAACTTAAAACAAGAAGCACAGTCCATCAGTCCAGTTTCAGATAATTATAAACACTTTAAACCATTTACGCTTAAGGAATATGTTAAAATAATATTCAGAGCGGAATAGCACCCCAGTGTCCCGAGTGACAAGCAGGAGCCATTACACCACATAACAACTGTTTATCGTAGGTTTCTGTAAACAGATTCACAGCGTTCAGTCACAGTTCTGGATTCTAGCATGATCGTATTCCGCTTCTAATGATAATTAAAAAAAAACAGCTTACTTATTTCCCCCCCCCCCCAAGTACTGGAACACCCCCCCCCCACACACATATATATTTAACTTCAGTATTTCTTTTAGTTAGCAAAGTTTTAAAGGCTTTGTAGCCCCAGCTGGGAAATGTTTAGCCTCGATTCGAAGGATTCTTATATTAACTACGCTAAGCTTTGAACCACTTCAACCAAATTTTAAATGTGTCGTAGTTACATACGAAGCGTGTTTTTAAAGTAAGTATTGATAATTTTAAAAAATAACAACATTGTTTTCCAAATACTTTATTATTATTCATTACCTTACTCTGCTTCTCCACAAAGTCATCGCCGTTATTCAGGCACTTGTCGTAACGGGAAACCAGTTTTTGTATGCCTTCGTCAAAGAATGATGGCACCTGTGATGAAAGCCAAACTGCACTTCTTGTTTTACATCCTGTCATTGAAATGTTTTCCACCAAGGAATTTCTTCAGATGAAGAAACACATGAAAATTGCTTGTGCCAAATCCGGACTGTAAGAAGGGTGGAATTGTTTCTAAACAAATGATGTAATCAGATCTTGAGTTTATTTCGCTGTGTGTATCCAGGCATTATCACTCATTATTGTTTCGCCTTAAACCTCACACAATTGGCGATTAATTTTTGCGGGCGTAACATTTCTCGCAAAAAACGAATCATTGATCTGACTTCACAATCGGTGGGTCGTTCGATTGTTTTGAACATTTAGAAACGCTCTAACAGCTGGAAAACACAAAGTTACGATCGCTCTCAGCTGCGTCTGTCTTTCTAATAAATGGAGGATATGATCGCGAATGCAGCGACAAAATATAAAAACTGTACTTACTTTAAAGACACGCCTCGTACTTGAAGCGGTTGTCTAACTGTTTCTTGCATACGTATAATGAGAAGCAATACTTGTTCTTAGTAACGTATGCACTAAAGATGAGAGTGTAAAATAATAATAATACAATAATACATTTTATTATAATATGCACTAATAATTTACTTCCTCCATTACGTATATACACTATGTGATCAAAAGTATCCGGACACCCCACAAACATAGTTTTTTATCTTAGGTGCATTGTTCTGCCACCTACTACCTGCTACTCATTATCCGCGACCTCAGTAGTCATTAGACATCGTGAAACAGCAGAATGGGACGCACCGTGGAACTCACGGACTTTGAACGTGGTCAGGTGATTGAGTGTCACTTGTGTCAGAAGTCTGTACGCGAGATTTCCACACTCCTAAACATCCCTAGGTCCACTGTTTCTGATCTGATGGTGAAGTGGAAACGTGAAGGGTCATGTACAGCACAAAAGCGTACAGGCTAAACTCGTCTGTTGACTGACAGAGACCGCCGACATTTGAAGAGGGTCGTAAACAGTAATAGGCAGACATCTATCCAGACCACCACACAGGAATTCCAAACTACATCAGGATCCACTCCAAGTACTATGACAGTTAGGCGTGAGGTGAGAAACCTTGGATTCCATGGTCGAGTGGCTACTCATAAGCCACACATCAGGCAGGAAAATGTCAAACGACGCCTCGCTTGGTGTAAGGAGCGTCAACATTACACGATTGAACAGTGGCAAAACGTTGTGTGGAGTGACGAATCACGGTACACAATGTGGCGATCCGATGGCAGCAGGGTGTGGGTATGGCGAATGCCCGGTGAACGTCATCTGCCAGCGTGTGTAGTGCCAACAGTGAAATTCGGAGGTGGTGGTGTTATGGTATGATTGTGCTTTTCCTGGAGGGGGCTTGTAATCCTTGTTGTTTTGCATTGCACGATCACAGCGCAGACCTACATTGATGTTTTAAGCACGTTCTTGCTTCCCACTGTTGAAGAGCAATTCGGGGATGGCGATTGCGTCTTTCAACACGATCGAGCACCTGTTCATACTGCACGGGCCGTGGCGGAGTGGTTACACGACAATAACATCCCTGTAATGCACTGGCCTGCACAGAATCCTGACTTGAATCCTATAGAACACCTTTGGGATGTTTTGGAACGCCGACTTCGTGCCAGGCCTCCCCGACCTCTTCTCTGTTCCGCACTCCGTGAAGAATGGGCTGCCATTCCCCAAGAAACCTTCCAGCACCTGATTGAAAGTATGCCTGCAAGAGTGAACGCTGTCATCAAGGCTAAGGGTGGGCCAACACCATACTGACTCCCAGCATTACCGATAGAGGTCCCCAGGAACTTATACGTCATTTTCAGCCAGGTGTCCGGATACTTCTGATCACGTAGTGTATAGTAAGCAGAGTAATACCTACCTGTTGCATTCCACCTAAAATTACAGAATTCAGCCTAAATACATGTTTTGAGGATCCCTGAAAAAAATTAGAAGTAGATCCATCAGCGCGCGCGTGTGTGTGACTGTGTGAATAAGATTATTCAAAACCGAAAGTTGTAGAGGACCAAAACTTGTATTTAAATTTAGTACATTGCAAACATGCTACACAAAGAGCTTCAAGAAAATTCCCACTACACAAATTAATAGAAATTTTTTTTGCTATTTTTGATTTTCTTAAAAATGACTCTTTACGATTTTGGTTAAAGTACCATACGCTTAAGATACTTGTTTAATGAATGAAACGATCCCTTGACTTTTTGGGAAATAACCTGAGAAGTTCTGTGAAGAAGTGGTAAACCTTAAGAGATAGACATATAAAAATGTAGATATGCTTATATCACACAATTTACGGCAAATGAAATTTTTTGTTGGGTTAACTAGCATCGAGTTATTCTTTGTTATTGATTTGAGTTTTCATATACTTGCGCTTTTTACTTTCTCTACTGCTTACATGTTTAGAAAATGGCCCGTATTTTCGGTGTGTGTGTGTGTGTGTGTGCGTGTGTGTGTGTGTTTCGGTGACCTGCATCTGTCAAAAACGAAATCTCGGTTAAATATGAAACTTGATATTCGATTAGATGCGACAGAAGATGTTCAAGAAAATTCCTCCACTCTAAATTACCCTTTACATGGAAAATGTTCTCCAGTTTTTATCTGTTCAAAAATGATCCTAACGAGTTTGATTAAAATATCATATACTTAAGATATTTATATGATAAATTACTTTTCTGGGAATAGCATGTGAAGTCGTCTTCATTCGGAAGCTATTTTGTATTTTTGTGTAACGTAACCTATAAGAGATAAACAAAAACGTGCTATACAAAAGACGCAGCTCTCAAAACACAGAATGTATTTGAAATAATTTTTGTAACATCCGCCATTTCTGAGATATCCGTTGTTATTGGTTTGTATTTTTACTTTCTCTACTACGTACAATAAGTAGGGCAAGTATTGCATTACACCCAAAAATTCTATACCGAGATTTCACCGGAAATATGTTTTGAGACCCCCTGAATCAAAAAAAGTTTTTTTTTGGAAACATGTCCGTGTGTGTGTGTCTGTGAACAGCATGACTCGGAAACGAACCGTCGGATAAACACCAAACTTGGTATTTAGGTTTAATATCTTCCAGAGATGCGACACCAAGGTTTACAAGAAAATCCCCCCACCCCAGATTACCCTTTACATGGAAGATTTTTCGAAAATTTTAATTTTCTCAATAATGGCTCTAACGATTTTGATTAAAATATATGTTTAAGATATTTTCTATGACAAATGAAACGTATATCTCGAATTTTCTGGGAATGTCTCCAAAAGTATTCTTCATTGCAAACGACTTTTGCATAACTGGTAAACCTAAGAGATAGACAAAATTTTACTACACAAAAAATGTAGATCGCGTTAAAATACACAATTTATGTCGTATACACTTTTTTGTTGAGTGAACCATTTTTGAGATATTGTTTTATTCCCTTAAATTTTCCAATACTTAACTTTTTCTCAAATGGGAATTCGTTACTTATTTTTTTTTTGTCCAGGTTATGCAAAGAGAATGGAATACTCGACATAGCAACCAGCTCTTAAAATATTTGACTATCGCTTAAAGCTTACCAATTCCCCTTGCAACTACTAGAAAATTAGCAATAAGATTAACACCTCGATATATCGATTAACATGAAGCATATGGAGAATAAGCGTTTGTAAAAATATTTTGTACAAGAGTAGGTAGAAAATGTCCTGTGAGTGTAACACATCAGATTTTTAAATATTTGACTATCGCTATTCCTTCTGTACCTATAAGGAAATGTCTAATAAAGCTATTTATGCAAAAATTAAATTAAACTAATTTGTAGGAGATAGAAGAATAAGTTTTGGTAAGAATAGTTTGTAGAAGTTATATGAAAATAAATGATAGTGTGTAGAGAAATTTATATGACTGTACCTGTAACACTTCAGATTTCTTTAACTACTGCCAACCTTTAACTGTTTCTCGTGATGTCATGGAAAGCGATATAGCGGCAAAATATAGCGACCCGTTTTGAAACTGAAGCCCCCAAAATGAAAGAAAGTAAAAACAAATGAGTCATCTCTTGAACGCAAAATCCTTCTAAGTTCTGTTCGATACCGCGCTTGGTTTACAAGTATCCAGCAAGGCTGTGTAGTCACTGCAGCAGTATGTTTTATAACAAGCACTGAAGATACTGCTAGTGTGTGTTCCGTAGATGCTTTGTGTAGTGGTGTCGTGGTTAAGAGCGCAGTGATTCCCGTTGAACCTTTGCAACATATGACAAATTAGTTGCGTAATAGTGTTTCTCGTACACAGCAATTCTTAACGTCCACATAGTATATATATACATAGTATATATATATATATTTATTATAATGATTATTATACTATATCCTTCAGTGTTCTGCACACATTAATATTCAGTTTATCCAGTAAATATTCAGTATTGCAGTATGCTGCACACGGCTTGCATGTGGTGCACAGAAGTGTGCAAACGCAACAACCTCGAACAGGCTCGTTTTCAGTGAATCACTGACTTTGACTATGGCACAGCGCCCAAACAAGGACATCGCGCAAGGCAATCCCTCCTTGCATCAGCGAATGCCGCAGGCTTTTCTGTTCGTGATGCTGTATTGGAGTGCTTATATCTACAACTCAGAGGCGACTGGGATAACACGATACTCTCAGATGAGGTTCTATCGTCCAAAGGGGTCCCGACAGGGAGCAATATGCGTGGCTAAAGATGAGATAGAATGTCCTTATGTTATTTGCATCACGTATAGATGCCAATTTGGAGTAGGTTGTATTGTAGTTCAACTGTTGGGGAGCCAAACTTGATGAAATAACTGCTCCATGTATGTTACAAAGCTTCCGGTGGCCTTCACCCCAAGTTTAAAAAATTAACGTTTCTTTAAATATTACATATATTTATGTTTGCCTCGGCTGCCGCAGTATTAATTTGTAGAAACATGCATTTCATAACAGGCTGTGATGCGGCTAAAGAATGAAGGTTTACACAAATTATAATTTTCATTTAACTCCTTTTATTAATCCTTGACACGATTAAATAACACTTCACTTATATAGAGAGCTGTGAGATTATTTATTAATTACTTGCACTTTTAACACGTAAACTTTATAATATTCTCACCGTAATGAATTTTCGTCTCACGCCGAATACGTATTAAACTTCTCGAGGATGCGTCTCGCGTCCAGTTAGAAACGCTGTCTACTAGCAACTGGTTTCTACCGTCTGAATTTGCAAATTTTTCTACTCCAATAGAATACCTTTATTTAACTTTTAGCCTTTCTAGTTGTTGATTGGTTATTTATAAACTGTTTTAAAAAAAATTACATTATTGTTTCCAAGAATTACTAGTAGCATTATTAAACTTTCCCATTTATTATTGCTTCAAGGTTACCTCATTGTTACCTTATTGTTAGCAACTTTCAGCTTCTATTCTCACAGCTCCAACATTATTAAATTACGCAATACATTCACATAACATTATTATTCATGTATGCAATAATATAAACATTAATACAATGACTGTTACATACATTTTATGTTATTTATACACATATTGCTTAAAGGCCGGCTGTTATTGAATTTATATTATATAATTAGACTGAAACCATTTTGGGACTGGATATCGAAGGGAGGTTTTATAAAAAGTTCCGTGTGTGTGTATTTCTGTCTGTGAACAGCATAACTCAAAAACGAAAAGTCGGTTAAATGCTAAACTTGTATCTTCTAAATATACGATACAAAGGTTTTCAAGAACATCCCCGCGCCCCAAACTACGCCTTACAAGGTAAACTGTTCAAAAATTTTATTTTATAAAAATGGGTCCAATATTTTATTAAAATACCACTTGTTTAAGATATTTACATAACAAATGAAATGTATATGTATCTGAATTTTCTGGTAATAGCCTCTTAAGTCTTCTTCATTCTGAATGGTGCTTGTATAACCAGTAAACCGCAAGAGATGGACAAAATCTTACTACACAAAAAATTGCAGATCTCGTTAAAGCACCCATTTTATGTCAAATACATTTTTTGTGGGGTTAACCATTTCCGAGTTGCCTATTCCTTATTATTGGTTTGAATTTTCAAATACTTATACTTTTTTCAAATAGAAAGTCGTTATTAGTTTTTTTCTCGTAGTCATGCAAAGAGCATGGAATTTCAAAGATATCATATGCAACACACTCTTTAAAAATTTGACAATCGATTTAGCTACTGAATCATGCAACAAAATGTGTAAATGTGAATTGAAAGTTTATTTAGATTTTAAGAAGAAGTAACTGGATAATAAGCTTTTGTAGTAATAGTGCGTGGAAAAGTGAATGGAGAATGTAACTCCAGAACATTTTTTCCATTTCTTTTGATTCAGAATAACTCATGGTATATTTTGCAAAGAACACATAATGTAGTAAACAGTCTATCGATCGGAGCCTGTTAGGTTTTCCTAAGTCATGAATTATGCTAAATGAAAGAAAACTGGCACAGAACTTATTGGGCGAACTAAACGCTAGTGAAATGGGCTCCTTTAGGATGCTATAAGATTGAACGTAATTACAACTTTATATTTTTGTAACTGAATAGTTTATTTCAGAAACTCGCTTTGTGCACTTTTTCAACTTTTGAGAAAACAAAGAAAAATATGTTAACTTTGAAATGATTGACGATTTTGGCTGAAAAAATTTACTTAATTTAACAGCTATCTGAATTAAATATTGCCTGTAGTTTCACAAAATGAAATTAATGTTTAAATTTAAGAGCATGAATTATGCACTATTACATCTAGGTGAATATATGCGTTAGTTTGCCATGTAAATTTATAATTTAATCGACATTTTTATTTAAAGTATCTTTACTACTGCCATAGAAGAGTATTCCTATAACAAAACAGTAGTGAGAGGATACAGGTACGAGTTTGGATACAGGCGTAGTATGACTTTTTTCATACTTAGGGGAATAGTACGAAATCATTCCTTCTTGTAAGGTCCCTGAAGGTCACGTAGGTGACCTAGAGCCAACGCCTCCCAAGCAGTCAAAGGCCTCGGAATAACTATTGGCTCTGGCTCACTAAAGGCTATTAGTACGGCAATGTTGGTACTGTTATTCCAGTTATATTCACTGACTTTTAATATAGGTAATTAAATTTAAGTATCTCTCTGTGTTTTGCTATTTTCATATGTTCTTTTGTTTAGAGAACGCAAACAATTCTGAGATGCATTATAGTTCATATACAGGTATTAGCTGTTATTTTGCCATAAAGAATTAAGATAATCATAGAATATTTTCGTTCGGTGTTTTATATAGCTAATAAAGAACATAATAATAAAAATGTATTTTTTGCATACACATACTAGAATTATTAAAAAAAGGTATACTACTAACGATGATTAAGTATTCTAAGATCAAATCGAAATTTATTCATTTAAATGAACTAAGCTACAATTAAGTGCTAAACCGTTTCTTTGGTTTTCTTTTGCACAGGTGACTTTTTAAAGCTCAATATAATTTTGAACTTCCATTAAAGCACCTACACAGATTATTCTGCAAATTCCCCCTGGCATTTTTTATGTATCAGCTGGTAGTATAAATTCTGCATTCACACAATGGAAATGACTTTGCACGATATCCTACAATATTATAACAATTTTATTGAAGTAATGGGAGTTCAAAAAAAAATTAATAACATTTCCGAGCACAAAGCGTCTAAATAACAAGACTAAGAAGTTTCTATAACGGTAGAACAAAAAACAAATGTTTGCTTTTATAGCTCTTTGTAAAAAAGTTTTTTTTATACTTTCTCTACAAATAGAACACACACACACACACACATATATATATAAATAAAATTTACTTTGAACACCTAAAATGAGTATGCTCACTAAAAGTAGCTCACTAAAACAATAACAAGAATTAACGCATAGGTTTTCTGTGAAATATAATTTAACGAGACGTTGAAATTGTACAGTGGTGTTAGTGATGTCAAGGGTAGCCATTGGTGTAATTGCTATCTTTTTTAGATTTCTTGGACTAGGTGCTTAATTCTTTGGGCACATTAATCCATTATTATTATTATTATTATTATTATTATTATTATTATTATTATTGGTATTAAAACCCTCTAGTTTCATTGGTATGAGCTTAATAGTTTCTGAATTATTACATTCTTTGAAAAAAAAGAAACTTTTTTGTTTCAGACTGTAGTATCTACTCCCATAAAATATACGTTGCAAGCCTAAAGCTTGTATAGCACGTTTGACATGCACATAATTTAGCAACAGAGCCATAATTTTAATTTTGAAAGTATAACAAATCTGAAAATAAAAATGTCATCCTGCGGATTTGAAAAGGCATTGATTTTTAGCATCTAGGTAGCGTATTTTATTTCGTAATTCTAAGTATATTTAATTTATCCAAAATAGGGCTCATAGATTTTAGGACATTCAGTAAAAGCTTCAGATTCCTAGCATGAAAATTATAGCATCCTATAAATGGGATTTGAAAAGGAAGCGCGGTACACAAGAAAGTGCAAGTAGGTATATATAGAGAGATCGAGCGCAGTTTTTTGCGTTTATATGGGAAAGGATAGGGAAAACGAGGCTAGATGCGACGATTCAAGGAGGAAAATGCGTTTATATGGGAAAGATAGGGAATACGAGGACTGACGCTAGGCTAGACAGTGGTAGGAGGGGGAGTGCGCTTTATATGAGACAGATAGGGAATACGTGGAGAGGTGCTAGGCTAGACAGAGGCTGAGTAATGTATGGTTTATATGAGCGGTATAGGAAAACGATGAGAGGTGTTAGACTAGACAGGGCTTGAAACGTAGTGCATGGTTTATATGAGAGATATAGGAAAACGAGGAAAGGTGTTAGACTAGACAGAAGTCGAGGAGTAGAGCATGGTTTATATGAGAAGTATAGGAAAACGAGGAGAGGTATTAGATTAGGAGAATTGAGTTTGTGTTTATAAGGAGAGACGAGAAAACGGAGAGAGATCCTATGCTAGGATAGACAGATGTTAAAGTTAGGTTAGATAGGAAACCAAGTTGTGATACTCAGCTAGAGGGGGGCACAGGGAATGCGCTTTTGAGAGGTAGGAGATACGGGGAGTGGTGTTAGACTAGACAGGGCTTGAAACGTAGAGCATGGTTTATATGTATGAGAAGTATAGGAACAGGAAGAGGGCAGCTAGGCTAGACAGAGGTTGAGCAGTAGAGTATAGTTTATATGAGAGGTATAGGAAAACAATGGGAGGTGTTAGGCTAGACAGAGATTGAAAATAGAGTATGGTTTATATGAGAGGTATAGGAAAACGAGGAGAGGAGTTAGCTAGACAGAGGTCAAGGAGCAGAGTATGATTTATGTGAGAGTCATAGGTAAACGAGAGAGGCGTTAGGCTAGACAGAGCTAGAGGAGTAAAGTATGGTTTATATGAGAGGTATAGGAACAGGAGGAGAGGTGTTAGGCTAGACAGGTAGTGTAGCAGTAGGAATATGGACTTATATACAGGAGAAATAGGGAATATGAGGTGCTAGACTTGAAAGCGACTTTAGACGTGAACTTAGGGGAAAACTGTTTCATGTCAATGTTCTAGTCATGCCCATCACGTAACCTATTCAGGGTAAAGGTGACTCGTTCAGGGGAAAAAGGTGACTGCTCAGGGAAAAAGGAGGCAAAAAGTTGACTAGCAAAGGGAAAACTGTGACCAGCAAAGGGAAAAAGGTGACCAGCAAAGGGACAAATGTGACCAGCAAAGGGAAAAAGGTGACCAGCAAAGGGAAAAAGGCGACATGCAACGGGAAAAAGGTGACCAGTAAAGGGAAAAATCTCACCAGCAAAGGGAAAAAGGCGACCACCAAAGGGAAAAAGGTGAGCAATAAAGGGAAAAAGGTGACCTGCAACGGGAAAAGCTAACCCACTAACACTAACAGGTAAGTTTTTCAGATAGTATTGCAAGAGGCTGACTGGATCATAGCAGTGTATGATTTCACAGGTAATTCAGCTAGTATCGTATGTATTTAGGCTAATTCGTCTAGTAACACAGGATAGATTCCAGATGCTAACTGCATCATCGCTCTGCATGATTTCACAGATAATTCAGCTAGTATCGTAGGTATTTAGGCTAATTCAGCTAGTATCACAAGAGGATAGATTCTAGGGTTGGGTATAGCATAGTTTCATATTTCACAGGTAATTCAGAGGGTATCGTAGGTATTTAGGATAATTCAAGTAACATAGGTGTTTAGAGTAATTAAGCAAGCATTACAGGAGGGTAGGTTCCAGGGGTTGGTTATAACCTAGCTTCGTATTTCAGAGATAGTTCAGGTAATATCGTAAGTATTTGAGGTAATCGACAGAGCTTCACAGATATTATTGATAATTTCGATCAGAGATTTGTATCACAGCTATTTAAGGTAAATGCAGATGATTCAGTTTGTATCAATGGTATTTGAGTCATTTTAACAGGTAATCAGCATAGTTTCACAGATGCTCGTGATAATTTCGATCAGAGATTTGTATCACAGCTATTTAAGGTAAATGCAGGTGATTCAGGTTGTATCAATGGTATTTGTGTCATTTTAACAGGTAATTCAGATAGTGTCTAGGTATTTCGGCGATTCAAGCATCATAGGTGTTTAGAGTAACTCAGCTAGTATCACAGGAGGCTAGATTCAATGATCAGGGTTTCGTATCAGAGCTATTTAATGTAATTTCACTTGATTCGAGTAGTATCACAGGTATTTAAGTCATTTTAACGAGCAATTCAACTAGTATCACAGGTACTCATGGTAATATAGAGAGTAATTAAATTATAAAACATTTCTCATCCAACGTTACAACAATTTATATACTTTTTTCTAAATCTTACAAACTTATTATATGTTAAACAGTTATTGTACCATGCGGAGAGGGATAAACTGCATATTGGTTCACAAATTGAAAAGCTTTACGTCAACATACCTTTATTTTAGTTCGTTGTAGATGTCTCTCCCCTTTTATCTAGGCTTGAGACTAGCACTAGGATTGCTCCTAATGGCAGGGTTACCACCTTCCCTTCCATCTTCTTCTTTCTTCATCAGGCGTCAGCTATCTGCATATACAGCACACAGATAACCTTCATTTTTAAGATTGTAGACTCACGAGAAAATCTTTATCTTTAACTTACATTCTTTTAAGCACTGTTTGTAATGGCGTAATGTCCATACGCATATGTCGTTATCCCATCCTCAGCAATAATTCTTTTATCATCAAACGGAGTCAATGCAATTTTATTCACTTGCACTGTAGCAAGAGCATGCTTTCGTGATAGGATCAGATTCATAGGTGTTCTGATGATTTCACAGGTTTTAAGACAGTCTGTATAGCTGTCAAACGAAATGTACTGCTTAATAGCGCTACGTTTTATACCTTTAATCTTTTTTATCATTGGCCCTTGAATATCTGAGGCATACATCTTAGGACGTAGTCCAACAAAGCGTAGGATGATTTTGCTATTAGCCTCATCTTTAAATTTTCCCAATACCTTCTTGTTCTGAGTAGAGTAACATACATGGTTGGCAGGGTAATCAGCTGTATCGAGATGCTCAAGAAAACGTAGCTTGTCCTGGTACACATCTTCAGTTGTTACACGATGAATGAACGAATCAGTGTCCATATACATAAGCTTCAGGTTTTCAGCTCCATAATAAGGCAACAAAACTTCGTAATGATAGTTACACATTAATGTCTTGGAGATGTCCAACACACTCATACCAATGTATATAGGCTTGTTGAATACAATCTGACGAGAGGCCATATGTACAGCAGCTAGATTATCAGCATATATCGTCCTGTCGATAAACGTAGGCTTGGCGATCAGCTTCTCTAGAGTTTTTTCATTGGTCACCAGTCGTATATCCATACGGTTACGCAGGTTCTCCATAGTTTTTCCAAACATAGCGTTGTTAAAGAGCTTGTAGAGATCCTTCTCGAAATCATTTGCAGCTTGTTGTCGTAACCTGTTGTTAAATTCCACATAAGGTTTCAACCACTGAAACTGTCGGAATTGTAGCACACGATGGATTTTTGTTAGTCGTAGTCCATGACTAAGAGCTTGCTTCAAAGCCATGTAATGCACTACATACTTCTTTCGAGGTCCAAGATGAGGTATCAGTTTCTTTGTAGATGATTCCAATGGTTTCAGGAACCATTCTGGCAGGAAAGGTAGATCGTTGTGTAGATCGTGAAGTTCAGCAGGATATTCGATGTCGACTTCTAATATGTACCCATGAGGATCATCTTCTTGTAGTGTTTCTAAGTTGATTTCTTCAGGTGACACCCACTGAAATCCACCAAAAGGAAGAGCGTGACACATTGCCCACCCATATTGGTTATTAGCGTCCTCGTATGTGATAAATTGGGTTGGTCTAGACGGATCAAACTTATCCATATAAGTGTTATTAGCCTCAGCATACCGATGGGAAACTTGGCATAAACCTCCGCTTATACCTGATTCCACCATGAGTAGTTGACCATAATCTTGTAACAGCTCCAGCTTAATTCCAGTATACAGTAACATGGCGTCCCATGTAAGACCTGGAGAGGTAAAATAATGGGCAGGATCAACTTTGTGTGTTTTAAGGGTTTGCTCTCTGAACGTCTCAAAGACATCAGCTAGGAGAAGTACATCCGAAGTTAAGTAGAGATCGCTGTACTCTCCCAGGTTTCTCACATTAAACAGCTCCCATACATTTCTAGCATGATCGTAGTCAGTATCAGTAATTTCTTCTTCATTTAATCTATTGTAGAAGTAGTCCTTAGGAGGCAAGCAGGTCTCGTTCAGAACATCCCATGACGTAACAAAATCATAGGGAAATACACCCTTACGGGTCATCAACTTCAATTTGTCTTCTCCAAAGTACTTTAGCGTTTCAGGATACGAGGTTAGATTTTTTACCAACTTATCCAAGCTTGTATTGAGGAATCGGAAGCTATCCACAAATCGAAGCTTTATATCTCCTACATACTTGGTGAATGAGATATAGCTTTCTTCAGAGTTAGGAATTACCTCCACGCGTTCACTTGTACAACCGAGCTCCTTAACAGTGGAATGAGAGTCATATCCGCTAAGGTTATGCATGAAGACTGGTATATATTTAGGTGTTTTACAGGCTAAATTACATTCATTATGAAGACTTCCACGATATTCACCGCTGATGTGATCATGGTCGCGTACTTTATAGTTCTCTTCTGTAAAGGGTTTTCCACACAAGTAGCATGTCGTAGAAGACTCGAAATCCTTTTGCTGTTGATCCGTAAGTTTCAGAGGCTTAGCAGATTTGTATATATTACCAATCATTTTTGCAAGAGATGTCAGGTACAGCATAAACTTCTGAGCAGCATCAGCACCACGATACACATAGGGTTGCTTAGGAAGACCAGTTTCGAGATGTTCAACACTGGATGTAGGCTTCACGTAAACACAGAAGCTCATTGGTGTGTGCTCTTGATAAGGGGTTGTATAGGAAGTTTCAGGATTGGGTATACACGTATGGCATGGAGTGAGAATACTCTCAAAATCCGCATAGATGACATAAGGTACTTTCAGCATCCTCTCAACATTTTTAAACTGTACAATTGATTTCTCCTTGGTAGGCATAACTACCCTTGCAACACCATGTTGATTACAGACGGCTGCATGTTCTTGTAGTTTTTCCTGTCCACTTCGTCCGCTCTGGTCATCAAAATGTGTAAAGCAGCGCTTACAAGTATAAACCCGTCCATTATGGTTAGTTTTCTGGCGTCGAACGAGTTTCTCAAAATTCTTTATATACACGTAGTGATGTTTTCCACTGCTGTCATTCAATAGTAGCAGGTCGCGATGTTCAGGTAGTTCAATATCAGCAACCTTTATCGGATACACTGCGTGCTTCTCATCCAGCCCAAAAACGTTAATAGACATATTGTTAAACTTCTCAAATTCAGGTATTTGAGAAAGTGGAGTAGGGTAGGAAACACAGCTGAAGTCGTACTTATCTTGAAGTTGTTTGTATTTGCTCACACGTTGCGCATCCTTCCCTATGAATTTAGCTAATATAGAGTACATGAAACATTTCTCGTCGGTAAAGTTCTGAATGTTTATACACGCTTCTTTAGCTCCGACAGATGACGGTAGTGGTATGTAGCTAATTCCTCGTAACGGGTTGTACTTGTTGATACGAAGTCGAACTCCTTCCACAGCAAGCAAAGCCCAGCTGCTACCCTTAAGCTGAGACTCCTCCATTTCAGTCACCAATTTCTTGAATTTCACTTCAATCGTTGACTCCAGATCTGTTTCTAGAAACACAGCTTGATTCCGTGTTTTAAATGTTTTGTCACAGGTTTCTCCAATACTGTTAACAAATCGACACTCAGCCAGCAGATTAATTTTAACACTCTTATGAATGCTAAGCTCTTTATGCACGGCCTGGATTATACGTTGTTTTGCCTCTTGCAGATACATATTTAGGTCCTTAGCTGATTCGCATCGTATAAAATACGATTTCAATCGTCCTTCGAATGAAGTTTCGTATTCTTTCATATCACAGTCCTCCATTGTTGACAGCAACTGATGTTTAGTTGGCTCCAATCTTCTTTTCTTCTGAGGGCTGCTTATTTCACATATATCTTCGTGTCGCTGTCCCTTATAACAATCTTTGAAGGTTACATTACAATGTTTACATTTGAAGAGCTTCTTGCAGCTCATCTCGTGTCTTCTCTTGTCGTAACCTCGGAGGAACTTCCTCCCACATTTTCCGCATGCATATCCAGTAGCGCTTGGAATAATATCCTTATACGCTGAGTTATTCATCTTTATTCTTGATGTAATAACGTATTAATCACTGATCAATGAAATGTAGACCTCTTCACCTTGACACCACTTTAGAAAGCTGATTATTCTTGGAGAGAACACGATGTTAACACCTCAAGACTAATTAGCACAATGAAGTCCAATGCCCTAGATCACCATATTTATAGAGGGAGCACGAACCTTTTAGATCAATCATAAACTCGTTTCATAACCAGATGTATATGATCGCTCAACGTGTATAAATCCCCCAGCCATATAACCTCAAGTCTAGAGACAGGATGTTTATGACGTCACACCCAGAGACAGGATGTCTGACAGCATCAAACACGTTTAAACTCGTCTAATAACTACCTGCTTATGCTGTCACACCAGCAAGAGAAGCATTCTCCCACGCTCATTCAGACATATATTTCAAATTCAAAGCCTACCACCACCATCACCACCTATTGTACCAAGGTTAATTCCAGCTGTATTATCACAATACTTAAAGTAAAAGCTTAAAAGGTAACGAGAAGATGTCCCCCTTATTTACTTAATTATCTCATGTTTTCATTCCCTTTTCAATTCTTCCTTTCCATCTTCTCACAGAAAGCCCATTATATTTAACTACAATCACGAGAAAAGCAATTTTTCCATAGTTACACAGATTCTGAGCTTCTAAATCGAACCGGGTAATACTTTTAATAAATGTATTTTAGCTCCCCAATATCAGCATCTACCATTTAATCTTTACTCGAACCTGATATGATCCATAAGCTTGAAGATATATGAAATCACCCCTTCGGGTTTCGATCTGAGTACTTTAAAGTAATATTTGTCATGATAACGATATTTAGGGACTAGATACTCTGTTTACGTTTACCTTGACATGTCTATCTAAATTAAATTACGAGTTATTAAATTTTTGCAAGTAAATTTCATTGAATCGGTATTCGAACCCAAAAATTTAATAACTCGTAATTTAATTTAGATAGACATGTCAAGGTAAACGTAAACAGAGTATCTAGTCCTTAAATATCGTTATCATGACAAATATTACTTTAAAGTACTCAGATCGAATCCCGAAGGGGTGATTTCATATATCTTCAAGCTTATGGATCATATCAGGTTCGAGTAAAGATTAAATGGTAAATGCTGATATTGGGGAGCTAAAATACATTTATTAAAAGTATTACCCGGTTCGATTTAGAAGCTCAGAGTCTGTGTAACTATGGAAAAATTGCTTTTCTCGTGATTGTAGTTAAATATAATGGGCTTTCTTTGAGAAGATGGAAAGGAAGAATTGAAAAGGGAATGAAAACATGAGATAATTAAGTAAATAAGGGGGACATCTTCTCGTTACCTTTTAAGCTTTTACTTTAAGTATTGTGATAATACAGCTGGAATTAACCTTGGTACAATAGGTGGTGATGGTGGTGGTAGGCTTTGAATTTGAAATATATGTCTGAATGAGCGTGGGAGAATGCTTCTCTTGCTGGTGTGACAGCATAAGCAGGTAGTTATTAGACGAGTTTAAACGTGTTTGATGCTGTCAGACATCCTGTCTCTGGGTGTGACGTCATAAACATCCTGTCTCTAGACTTGAGGTTATATGGCAGGGGGATTAATACACGTTGAGCGATCATATACATCTGGTTATGAAACGAGTTTATGATTGATCTAAAAGGTTCGTGCTCCCTCTATAAATATGGTGATCTAGGGCATTGGACTTCATTGTGCTAATTAGTCTTGAGGTGTTAACATCGTGTTCTCTCCAAGAATAATCAGCTTTCTAAAGTGGTGTCAAGGTGAAGAGGTCTACATTTCATTGATCAGTGATTAATACGTTATTACATCAAGAATAAAGATGAATAACTCAGCGTATAAGGATATTATTCCAAGCGCTACTGGATATGCATGCGGAAAATGTGGGAGGAAGTTCCTCCGAGGTTATGACAAGAGAAGACACGAGATGAGCTGCAAGAAGCTCTTCAAATGTAAACATTGTAATGTAACCTTCAAAGATTGTTATAAGGGACAGCGACACGAAGATATATGTGAAGTAAGCAGCCCTCAGAAGAAAAGAAGATTGGAGCCAACTAAACATCAGTTGCTGTCAACAATGGAGGACTGTGATATGAAAGAATACGAAACTTCATTCGAAGGACGATTGAAATCGTATTTTATACGATGCGAATCAGCTAAGGACCTAAATATGTATCTGCAAGAGGCAAAACAACGTATAATCCAGGCCGTGCATAAAGAGCTTAGCATTCATAAGAGTGTTAAAATTAATCTGCTGGCTGAGTGTCGATTTGTTAACAGTATTGGAGAAACCTGTGACAAAACATTTAAAACACGGAATCAAGCTGTGTTTCTAGAAACAGATCTGGAGTCAACGATTGAAGTGAAATTCAAGAAATTGGTGACTGAAATGGAGGAGTCTCAGCTTAAGGGTAGCAGCTGGGCTTTGCTTGCTGTGGAAGGAGTTCGACTTCGTATCAACAAGTACAACCCGTTACGAGGAATTAGCTACATACCACTACCGTCATCTGTCGGAGCTAAAGAAGCGTGTATAAACATTCAGAACTTTACCGACGAGAAATGTTTCATGTACTCTATATTAGCTAAATTCATAGGGAAGGATGCGCAACGTGTGAGCAAATACAAACAACTTCAAGATAAGTACGACTTCAGCTGTGTTTCCTACCCTACTCCACTTTCTCAAATACCTAAATTTGAGAAGTTTAACAATATGTCTATTAACGTTTTTGGGCTGGATGAGAAGCACGCAGTGTATCCGATAAAGGTTGCTGATATTGAACTACCTGAACATCGCGACCTGCTACTATTGAATGACAGCAGTGGAAAACATCACTACGTGTATATAAAGAATTTTGAGAAACTCGTTCGACGCCAGAAAACTAACCATAATGGACGGGTTTATACTTGTAAGCGCTGCTTTACACATTTTGATGACCAGAGCGGACGAAGTGGACAGGAAAAACTACAAGAACATGCAGCCGTCTGTAATCAACATGGTGTTGCAAGGGTAGTTATGCCTACCAAGGAGAAATCAATTGTACAGTTTAAAAATGTTGAGAGGATGCTGAAAGCACCTTATGTCATCTATGCGGATTTTGAGAGTATTCTCACTCCATGCCATACGTGTATACCCAATCCTGAAACTTCCTATACAACCCCTTATCAAGAGCACACACCAATGAGCTTCTGTGTTTACGTGAAGCCTACATCCAGTGTTGAACATCTCGAAACTGGTCTTCCTAAGCAACCCTATGTGTATCGTGGTGCTGATGCTGCTCAGAAGTTTATGCTGTACCTGACATCTCTTGCAAAAATGATTGGTAATATATACAAATCTGCTAAGCCTCTGAAACTTACGGATCAACAGCAAAAGGATTTCGAGTCTTCTACGACATGCTACTTGTGTGGAAAACCCTTTACAGAAGAGAACTATAAAGTACGCGACCATGATCACATCAGCGGTGAATATCGTGGAAGTCTTCATAATGAATGTAATTTAGCCTGTAAAACACCTAAATATATACCAGTCTTCATGCATAACCTTAGCGGATATGACTCTCATTCCACTGTTAAGGAGCTCGGTTGTACAAGTGAACGCGTGGAGGTAATTCCTAACTCTGAAGAAAGCTATATCTCATTCACCAAGTATGTAGGAGATATAAAGCTTCGATTTGTGGATAGCTTCCGATTCCTCAGTATAAGCTTGGATAAGTTGGTAAAAAATCTAACCTCGTATCCTGAAACGCTAAAGTACTTTGGAGAAGACAAATTGAAGTTGATGACCCGTAAGGGTGTATTTCCCTATGATTTTGTTACGTCATGGGATGTTCTGAACGAGACCTGCTTGCCTCCTAAGGACTACTTCTACAATAGATTAAATGAAGAAGAAATTACTGATACTGACTACGATCATGCTAGAAATGTATGGGAGCTGTTTAATGTGAGAAACCTGGGAGAGTACAGCGATCTCTACTTAACTTCGGATGTACTTCTCCTAGCTGATGTCTTTGAGACGTTCAGAGAGCAAACCCTTAAAACACACAAAGTTGATCCTGCCCATTATTTTACCTCTCCAGGTCTTGCATCGGACGCCATGTTACTGTATACTGGAATTAAGCTGGAGCTGTTACAAGATTATGATCAACTACTCATGGTGGAATCAGGTATAAGAGGAGGTTTATGCCAAGTTTCCCATCGGTATGCTGAGGCTAATAACACTTATATGGATAAGTTTGATCCGTCGAGACCAACCCAATTTATCACATACGAGGACGCTAATAACCAATATGGGTGGGCAATGTGTCACGCTCTTCCTTTTGGTGGATTTCAGTGGGTGTCACCTGAAGAAATCAACTTAGAAACACTACAAGAAGATGATCCTCATGGGTACATATTAGAAGTCGACATCGAGTATCCTGCTGAACTTCACGATCTACACAACGATCTACCTTTCCTGCCAGAGTGTATGAAACCATTGGAATCATCTACAAAGAAACTGATACCTCATCTTGGACCTCGAAAGAAGTATGTAGTGCATTACATGGCTTTGAAGCAAGCTCTTAGTCATGGACTACGACTAACAAAAATCCATCGTGTGCTACAATTCCGACAGTCTCAGTGGTTGAAACCTTATGTGGAATTTAACAACAGGTTACGACAACAAGCTGCAAATGATTTCGAGAAGGATCTCTACAGGCTCTTTAACAACGCTATGTTTGGAAAAACTATGGAGAACCTGCGTAACCGTATGGATATACGACTGGTGACCAATGAAAAAACTCTAGAGAAGCTGATCGCCAAGCCTACGTTTATCGACAGGACGATATATGCTGATAATCTAGCTGCTGTACATATGGCCTCTCGTCAGATTGTATTCAACAAGCCTATATACATTGGTATGAGTGTGTTGGACATCTCCAAGACATTAATGTATAACTATCAATACGACGTTTTGTTGCCTTATTATGGAGCTGAAAACCTGAAGCTTATGTATATGGACACTGATTCGTTCATTCATCGTGTAACAACTGAAGATGTGTACCAGGACAAGCTACGTTTTCTTGAGCATCTCGATACAGCTGATTACCCTGCCAACCATGTATGTTACTCTACTCAGAACAAGAAGGTATTGGGAAAATTTAAAGATGAGGCTAATAGCAAAATCATCCTACGCTTTGTTGGACTACGTCCTAAGATGTATGCCTCAGATATTCAAGGGCCAATGATAAAAAAGATTAAAGGTATAAAACGTAGCGCTATTAAGCAGTACATTTCGTTTGACAGCTATACAGACTGTCTTAAAACCTGTGAAATCATCAGAACACCTATGAATCTGATCCTATCACGAAAGCATGCTCTTGCTACAGTGCAAGTGAATAAAATTGCATTGACTCCGTTTGATGATAAAAGAATTATTGCTGAGGATGGGATAACGACATATGCGTATGGACATTACGCCATTACAAACAGTGCTTAAAAGAATGTAAGTTAAAGATAAAGATTTTCTCGTGAATCTACAATCTTAAAAATGAAGGTTATCTGTGTGCTGTATATGCAGATAGCTGACGCCTGATGAAGAAAGAAGAAGATGGAAGGGAAGGTGGTAACCCTGCCATTAGGAGCAATCCTAGTGCTAGTCTCAAGCCTAGATAAAAGGGGAGAGACATCTACAACGAACTAAAATAAAGGTATGTTGACGTAAAGCTTTTCAATTTGTGAACCAATATGCAGTTTATCCCTCTCCGCATGGTACAATAACTGTTTAACATATAATAAGTTTGTAAGATTTAGAAAAAAGTATATAAATTGTTGTAACGTTGGATGAGAAATGTTTTATAATTTAATTACTCTCTATATTACCATGTGTACCTGTGATACTAGTTGAATTGCCCGTAAAAATGACTTAAATACCTGTGATACTACTCGAATCAAGTGAAATTACATTAAATAGCTCTGATACGACACCCTGATCATTGAATCTAGCCTCCTGTGATACTAGCTGAGTTACTCTAAACACCTATGATGCTTGAATCGCCGAAATACCTAGACACTATCTGAATTACCTGTTAAAATGACACAAATACCATTGATACAACCTGAATCATCTGCATTTACCTTAAATAGCTGTGATACAAATCTCTGATCGAAATTATCACGAGCATCTGTGAAACTATGCTGATTACCTGTTAAAATGACTCAAATACCATTGATACAAACTGAATCATCTGCATTTACCTTAAATAGCTGTGATACAAATCTCTGATCGAAATTATCAATAATATCTGTGAAGCTCTGTCGATTACCTCAAATACTTACGATATTACCTGAACTATCTCTGAAATACGAAGCTAGGTTATAACCAACCCCTGGAACCTACCCTCCTGTAATGCTTGCTTAATTACTCTAAACACCTATGTTACTTGAATTATCCTAAATACCTACGATACCCTTTGAATTACCTGTGAAATATGAAACTATGCTATATCCAACCCTAGAATCTATCCTCTTGTGATACTAGCTGAATTAGCCTAAATACTTACGATACTACCTGAATTAGCTGTGAAATCATGCATTGCTATGATGCAGTTAGCCTCTGGAATCTAGCCTCCTGTGATACTGGCTGAATTAGCTTAAATGCTCGCGATACTAGCTGAATTGGCTGTGAAAATTATTTAAATACCTGTGATACTATCCGAATCATGTGAAATTACCTTAACTAGCTCTGATACGAATTCCTGCTCTAAATTAGCACGAGCACCTGTGATACTATCTGAATTACCTGTTAAAATGTCTCAAATACCATTGATACAACCTGAATCATCTGCATTTACCTTAAATAGCTGTGATACAAATCTCTGATCGAAATTATCAATAATATCTGTGAGGCTCTGTCGATTACCTCAAATACTTACGATATTACCTGAACTATCTCTGAAATACGAAGCTAGGTTATAACCAACCCCTGGAACCTACCCTCCTGTAATGCTTGCTTAATTACTCTAAACACCTATGTTACTTGAATTATCCTAAATACCTACGATACCCTCTGAATTACCTGTGAAATATGAAACTATGCTATACCCAACCCTAGAATCTATCCTCTTGTGATACTAGCTGAATTAGCCTAAATACCTACGATACTAGCTGAATTATCTGTGAAATCATGCAGAGCGATGATGCAGTTAGCATCTGGAATCTATCCTGTGTTACTAGACGAATTAGCCTAAATACATACGATACTAGCTGAATTACCTGTGAAATCATACACTGCTATGATCCAGTCAGCCTCTTGCAATACTATCTGAAAAACTTACCTGTTAGTGTTAGTGGGTTAGCTTTTCCCGTTGCAGGTCACCTTTTTCCCTTTATTGCTCACCTTTTTCCCTTTGGTGGTCGCCTTTTTCCCTTTGCTGGTGAGATTTTTCCCTTTACTGGTCACCTTTTTCCCGTTGCATGTCGCCTTTTTCCCTTTGCTTGTCACCTTTTTCCCTTTGCTGGTCACATTTGTCCCTTTGCTGGTCACGTTTTTCCCTTTGCTAGTCAACTTTTTCCCTCCTTTTTCCCTGAGCAGTCACCTTTTTCCCCTGAACGAGTCACCTTTTCCCTGAATAGGTTACGTGATGGGCATGACTAGAACATTGACATGAAACAGTTTTCCCCTAAGTTCACGTCTAAAGTCGCTTTCAAGTCTAGCACCTCATATTCCCTATCTCTCCTGTATATAAGTCCATATTCCTACTGCTACACTACCTGTCTAGCCTAACACCTCTCCTCCTGTTCCTATACCTCTCATATAAACCATACTCTACTCCTCTAGCTCTGTCTAGCCTAACGCCTCTCTCGTTTACCTATGACTCTCACATAAACCATACTCTGCTCCTCGACCTCTATCTAGTCTAACTCCTCTCCTCGTTTTCCTATACCTCTCATATAAACCATACTCTATTTTCAATCTCTGTCTAGCCTAACACCTCCCATTGTTTTGCTATACCTCTCATATAAACTATACTCTACTCCTCAACCTCTGTCTAGCCTAGCACCCCTCTTCCTGTTCCTATACTTCTCATACATATAAACCATGCTCTACGTTTCAAGCCCTGTCTAGTCTAACACCACTCCCCGTATCCCCTACCTCTCAAAAGCGCATTCCCTGTGCCCCCCTCTAGCTGAGTATCACTCCTTGGTTTCCTATCTAACCTAACTTTAACATCTGTCTATCCTAGCATAGGATCTCTCTCCGTTTTCTCGTCTCTCCTTATAAACACAAACTCAATTCTCCTAACCTAATACCTCTCCTCGTTTTCCTATACTTCTCATATAAACCATGCTCTACTCCTCGACTTCTGTCTAGCCTAACACCTTTCCTCGTTTTCCTATATCTCTCATATAAACCATGCACTACGTTTCAAGCCCTGTCTAGTCTAACACCTCTCATAGTTTTCCTATACCGCTCATATAAACCATACATTACTCAGCCTCTGTCTAGCCTAGCACCTCTCCACGTATTCCCTATCTGTCTCATATAAAGCGCACTCCCCCTCCTACCACTGTCTAGCCTAGCGTCAGTCCTCGTATTCCCTATCTTTCCCATATAAACGCATTTTCCTCCTTGAATCGTCGCATCTAGCCTCGTTTTCCCTATCCTTTCCCATATAAACGCAAAAAAGTGCGTTTGATCTCTCTATATATAGCTACTAGTGCAGACGAAAGGTGTTAAGAAGTATTTAATGTATGCGGTCATCTAAATGCGATGCGATTAAGCAAGGGTAGTACCAAGCGTTATAGGGCCCTAAAATTCAGCAACCTATAAATCTAATGTTGCAAATTGTTATTCTAGAAAAAGCTATTTTTCTCTTAAAAATGGCCAAACGTTTACCCAAAACTCCCTTAACAGAAACAAATTCTTGAATTAAATTGTAGAATAAATTCCTATACCACTTTCTTTTCAGTTGTATACATAAAAAAGACGCGCAGTAGAAAGTTTTCCTGGAGCGTTAAACATCTTCTGAAATATGCATAACTAAACGAATACGATTTATGTCTTTACCATTTTTCGAGTTAGTTAGTCAATAAATTTATGTTACATAGTTTGATTCACTGTTTGACTAGAATACATTTCTGGAAATAGTCTTGAAACTTTACGATTTGTATGTACACCCGTGGACTAAAAAGCTAGTCATGTCTTGGAAGCCAAATGTTTCTAAGTACTACACGGCACAGCGATTTGTTTGCACCACACGCAATACAGTTGGGTAGCCGCTACAGCAAGTACGGCATTATTAAACATGCTACCTTCTATGTGTCTTCTGTGTAGCGTTGTAGCAAAACGTAGGTAACTTCTGTGGTTAAGATCGCAGGTTCGCTTTTCGCATGCACTTTTCTTCTTCTGTTAGTAATATGTAATAACACCTAGTGGCTACTTAGTTTCTATATACTGCATTTCATACATGACATTTGGTAAAGTTCATAACAGAATAGTTATTACGATGCAAAATACGTGGCTTCACAATTTCATCATGGTCGCATATCTATATCTTGTTGGATACCAAGGGACGGTCTAGATGAATTGTGGCAGCTTGACAATACGCTGAACAGATCGCATTACACGGTAACACTTGAGAATATTTTTATTCCCTCTGTGAGGATGAGATATTCTGATGGAATTGTTGAATTGGTACAAGATAATCATCCTGTCCACATATGACAAAAGGCTTCAAATTGGTTCTCAGGGATGCCTGGCTTCCCTGTTCAGCAGATTTGAACTCTATTGAATATGTGTGGGCTGAGGTGAAAAGGGAATTGCGCTCAATTTCTCTGCAGATGCGCGAGGGACAAAAGATGGCTTCTGGCCACAAATTCAAGAAGCCTGGGAATGTTGTAGCTTCTCGTCTTCGTTGCTACAGGGATTTAATTTCATCTATAACTCAAAAATTGAGGGCAGTTATGTGTGCTCAGGGTTCACATACCCGATATTAATTTTGTTTATCTTTTATGTATGTTATGTTTTAAAAGATAATAGTTTATTTGCATTTATTTCCTTAGTTATTTAAGAGTGTTTTAATAGAATTATGTTTTTGTGTGCAAAATATGCCTAAAACTTCAAATGCTAAAATTATTAATGCACTTTATGTTCTACATATCCAGTCATAAAATTAACAACGTAAAAAAACAACAATAACTAATGTGAGATTTGAACGGAGGAGTTTATGACCGCCTTCTTACTCTCTCGGCTAACGAAACGTTGTTCCACACTTTGTTTTCAGTAGCTTATAAGCGTCACCACCGAGAAACACCATTTAAAGGTGATCATTGCGCTCACAGGCACAGACCATTCTACGGCTCCTGCAAATGCTTGTGAACACAGCTGTTGCTAAGGTATACGAAGCCCTCCGATCTCACATGGAAGCTGGACATGACTTATTTTGTCCACGGGTGTACAGTCCTAACTATCACTTACGCGTAAATATCATGGTAGGTTAGGTTCTGATGATAAAATTATGTTCCAATGATCCCTGCACACATGCTACTACCCTTCATCGGTTAAGGAACAGTTCCCCTGCAGTAGGAGCACTCAATTATATAGCAAAGCAATAATCAGGCAGGTTATTAATTCAAAATTTTATATTTTTTATATCTTATAAATTTTTAATTAGTGTTGATTTTTTTTGTTGAATAAGAATGAGCTATGTGTTTGAATATGACTATTTGTCATATGTATTAAGTAAACAAAGCAATCCTGTTACCGCACGTAGTATAGGTGACGTTAGGTTCTGTGATGGACACACCCCTCCACTCCCCAATAGCCGGTTTCATTGTGACTGCTCCATTTATTCGCTACATATATACACCAATTGAAAGCTGGCAATATGAGTTTATACATCAAAATTAGCATCATTTGTGGCGGAATGTGACGGGAAACACTTCAGCACAAACGGTGAAATCTTTAAATGTAATATATAGCTCATAAGACGTTTAAATATAATGTTAAACAACACTGTAAGTCAATGAAACGCGCGGAACATGTGACATTATTAGAAAGGAATAACGAGGACAAGGAACTTAATCTCAGCACCAAATTACTGATCAGAATTTTTCGAGGATCTGTGTCATATACGAATAAAAGGGGATATTGCTTTAAAGATGAACATCTTTTGAAATGCTTTCATAAACTAATTGGACACTATCAATAACTTAACATACATTGCCTTCTTCTAATACTCCTTAATCCCAATTTGTCTGCTTACAAAGCAGGTTGTAAGGCTTTCAACTGTTCATTATACTGTTTACAGAGAACATTGCAAGGCCAGCTTCCCTCGCCATCAAGTCTCGGTGCGTTCCTAACTTGATAGTTTACTTACTAAAACCCCTCTACCTGACAATAATGGATTGGGTTTTGGATTTATTGCTTTCAATGCAAACATATCTGGATATGTTATTCAGGTACGGAAAAGCCGGCTTCCACTCGGATGAAGGACAACTTCCTTAGTAAGATCAGATTTCTGCAATTCATTAACTTTGATCTTGAGACCAAGTTTCTCTCTTGTACACTATCAGATCAAAAGTATCCGGACCTCCCCATACGTTTTTCATCTTAGGTGTATTCTGCTGCCACCTACTGCCTGGTACTCATTATCCGCGACCTCAGTAGTCATTAGACATCGTGAAACGGCAGAATGGGACGCTCCGTGGAACTCACGGACTTTGAACGTGGTCAGGTGATTGGGTGTCACTTGTGTCAGAAGTCTGTATGCGAGATTTCCACACTCCTAAACATCCCTAGGTCCACTGTTTCTGATGTGATAGTGAAATGGAAACGTGAAGAGACATATACAACACAAAAACGTACAGGCTGACATCGTCTGTTGACTGACAGACACCGCCGACATTTGAAGAGGGTCGTAATAGGCAGACATGTCACAGGAATTCGAAACTGCATCAGGATCCACTCCAAGTACTATGACAGTTAGGCGTGAGGTGAGAAACCTTGGATTCCATGGACGAACCGCTGCTCATAAGCCACACATCACGCAGGAAAATACCAAACGACGCCTCGCTTGGTGTAAGGAGCGTCAACATTACACGATTGAACAGTGGCAAAACGTTGTGTGTAGTAAGGAATCACGGTACACAATGTGGCGATCCGATGGTAGGGTGTGGGTATGGCGAATGCCCGGTGAACGTCATCTGCCAGCGTGTGTAGTGCCAACAGTGAAATTCAGAGGTGGTGGTGCTTATCCTGGAGGCGGGCTTACACCCCTTGTTGTTTTTCGTGGCATGATCACAGCGCAGACCTACATTGATATTTTAAGCACCTTCTTGCTTCCCACTGTTGAAGAGCAATTCGGGGATGGCGATTGCGTCTTTCAACACGATCGAGCACCTGTTCATACTGCACGGGCTGTGGCGGAGTGGTTACACGACAATAAAATCCCTGTAATGGACTGGCCAGCATAGAGTCCTGACTTGAATCCTATAGAACACCTTTGGGATGTTTTGGAACGCCGACTTCGTGCCAGGCCTCACCGACCTACATCGATACCTCTCCTCAGCTCCGCACTCCGTGAAGAATGGGCTACCATTCCCCAAGAAACCTTCCAGCACCTGATTGAAAGTATGCCTGCGAGAGTGAACGCTGTCATTAAGGCTAAGGGTGGACCAACACCATATTGACTTCCAGCATTGCCGATGGAGAGCGCCGAACTTGTACGTCATTTTCAGTCAGGTGTCCAGATACTTTTGATCACGTAGTGTATATGGTCACAATTTACTCACATTACTCATAAACACCATAAACCCTTTAGTCTTTGTTGTAAGCTGGGAATAGGTGTGGGTTTGTATTTTCACCGGCTTAGTAAACAAAATGTTGGACACGAATGGCTCCATCATCACCTTTCCTTTCATTCATTTCATAACATCTACTTCCTCAGCATTCTTGTCTACGGGCCGCTCCCCCGTTCCGGGTTCTCCATTCTCTGATTCAATGTTCGTCTAAAATGTCCGGTATTCCATGCCCAATATATGTATAATGGGACGCTAAGTACCATAGTAGATAAAGAGCGTCCATAAATAAAACTCGATTTATTTAATTTCGACAGGCCTCTGACCTTAGGCATTATTGTAACTCCTAGGGGTTGTAAGTCCTACATACGGGGAAGATAAACCAACTAAGTGAGTGATTGATTGGTCCTCATATTTCAGCCTAACACACAGTTATATCATGAAGATATTCAATGTCAGTCATGTTTAAGAGTACCATTTGTAGGTAACTCTGATTCGTGACGTGGCCTTACTTTCTATAATATTGTGGCATGATATCAGATCGGATGTGATTGCCAGTGCTCCTCCAACATGTTATTGCAAGCGCTGCAAAAATAAAACTGTAGAGAGTTTAATATGTGTGGAACATGGTAGTCACTTCCACAAATCTGTGCAAACATTCGAGGAAATGTGGAGTTTCTAAGAGATAATAATGTAAGGTGTTGCGATGATGAAAAAGATGACCGCATTTGAAAATCATGGAAGTGAGGTTAACGGTATGTACAGTGGGTTTCTTGAAGCTATAAGCGCAATAAGTGACAAGGAAATATGATATTCACCGTTTTAGTACTAATTAGACAAAGGCGCTATCATCAAAAAGAACAAAAAAATTAATACACAAGTTCTGTTCAACGCAAATATTACCCCAAGGTAAGCCTGGGTCTGAACAAAGCGGGCCAAAGCATCATCCAGAATCCACTTCTTAAACGAAAACATAATAGACCAAGATACTAAGATTAGCTATCATCAAACTTCAGGACAGCATTTAAACAAAACTGTAACTATAATCAGGTTAAGGTAGTCCAAGAAACCGGTGACAATAAAGAAAAAAGTGTAAATGGTTGGGGTACTGAGTGAATCATGGGCTCAAGTAGTAAAACGAAAACCGAAGAGGAAAGTGGTTATTGGAAATAGTCAACTGAATAATGATGCAACAAATCTTGAGGGTGTACCGAAATTAGCGTCTTTGTATGTGTATAGGTTATCACAGTGAAAGGATTTTAAGATACAAATTATGGCCAGAAAAGGGGGGGGGAAAGGTTCTGAAAATACATACAAAAAGGTGCAAAAAGGGTGCCGATGAAATTACTTTATTTAGGTTTAAACCAGCTACATTAACTTTCTTTGTCTCATTTACTTGGTTCTAATATTTCATACACTTGTTATATTGGATTACACACAGCATTTCAATGTTTTTGATACTGCTGGTGCTTTGAGCTGAATAGCTGCTTATATATGGAGAAACTCTGCTCGACATCTACAGAAACCAATGGAGCATATGTCAGCACCCGTAAAGGAAGTTAATCATAGTTGCAAAGATTTCTACATCTGGATTGTCCTTCAAATTTAATTCAAATTTGTCTTTAGAAAATCCATCAAGATTGTCCGTAACACTCATCAACTTCTTCAGTTGTTCCTCCTTCTCCATGCCATCTTCTTCTAAACTCTAAATCACATCAGGCAAATACTTGTAGGCATGCACTGCAAAAAGTTCCAACTCTAAGTGCTTGCTGTTGAAAAATTGTTGGGCCTGCTTGATGGCTGCTACGTCCATTGAGTCTAGAGCAGAAATGAAGTGTTTGATTAATTATCAAAGTTTTCGCAGAAGAAAACTGAACATGTTATCCAAGTAACGCGCTTGTGATGACAGGAAACTGTGGAAGATGGAGCTCAGTCATTTCTTGATATAAAACTTGACGACTGGCATCCTTTACCAGAATCTTCTTCAGAGCAGCAATGAAGTCATTTACCCTGCAGTAATTTTCCCTGATACTTTCGCAAACACGATGTACCATGTGCAATACATGTCACATGGTTGAGGTTGGGATACATGCCCTTCAATTATTGGAAAGCCGAAAGTATGTAGCGTGCTTGATCAGTCACCATAAACCTGACTTTTTCGTGTTGTATACCCCCTAGCCACAGGTTCATACAAGAGTCATTGAATGACATGAATGACACGAGTTCATTTTTACCATTCACCACATAATGGAAAAATCAACACATTCAAAAAATATCTTTGCAGTTCATCAGTAGTTTCAACTAAAATGAATCCCACTTCATGTTTGACGACCGTCTCTTTTATTTTCTCTAAGACGTTCTCATAAATTGGCTGTATGTAACCTTATCTCAGAGTACTCTCATCCAGTATTGACCTCTGTGTGTACTTCTCAAGGAACGATTTAAGTGCAGGATTGTTTAACTTGTGGATTGGAATTCCTGACTGGATGAATGCCATGGCAAGATCCGCACTAAACTCATTCAATGATCGCTGCTTTTCAGATCCTGAAGCGATATTAGGTTTTGACTTGCGAATTTCAATGTTCTTTAAATGTTTGTTGTTCTGGATGTGCGGGTATATTCTTTTTCTTTGATGCAATGTGGCAATATTTACTTCGCAGATGGCACATCGCAGAATGATTCCAACAGTTTCGATAAAGTGAGTCTTGAATTCTTCTGAAAGTGCACAAAACTTCTTCTTAACTTCGGCAGGATGTTGTGAAAAATCTGTTCTGGTAAATCAAACACGCTAAGAAGATAGAAACGGTTAAATTCGTGCCAGTGCTAACTGAATTTAGGTTTCAAATGTTGTAGCACCATTGTTTAAATTTTATTTGATTTCACAACTGCCGGTTGTCCTTTGTTGCTGATGTTGATTATTTTTGCTGCGATTGGCCATTGTTGCTGGGTTTATGAATATTCACTGTTGCTTTCCATTAATTACATTTTAATATTTATTGACCATTTTTTACATCTGATTAAACAAAATCTTAAAATTCCGTTCAAGAAGAGAAAAAAATTGTTTAATCTATTAAAAATGCAGATAAAAGTGGGGGGAAAGGTGTTGAAGCATAGAATAGAAGCGAAAAGGTGTAAAAGGTAGTAACCTCACAAAAAGATGCAAAACGGTGCAACAAACTGATTGTTTTGCCTCATTTCATGTCCAATGCATATATTGACTTTTCTGAATGAAAATAGCTATATTTTTGGAAAGGTGCTGCACCTTAAAATCCTTTCTTTACTTATCATCAACTACTGCAGTAGAACGCGTTGCAAATTTTCTCGAAGGTACATTTCCAGAAATTCAGTGTGAAAAACTGAATTCAAGGCAACCTGGTGTCTACTTCTTTCAGTATTAATGATTTAGAGGAGCATTTAGAGGCTGCTGTGGTTCTCGCATAGGGCCAAAAGACCCACGAGTACGTCGTTTTTCCTTTACACATCCATCAGACAGACAAATAGTAATTAATGAGGCTGCTAACCATCTATCACCAAAGAAACCAGTGATAACAAACACTCTCAAAAGTTTTGATATCTTCTCTGTTAACGTTCAGTGTATTAGAACTAAATCGAATGAATTTTAAGCATATTTGTATAAAAAATTATTAAATTATATGGATAGCTGAACACTGAATGAAACCGGGTGAAATTAATTATTATTATAATATAACTGGATTTATAAAAGCATCAGTTTATTATCATTCAGAAAATATAAATGGTGAAGTGGAAAATTTTTGTAGCTAAAGAGTACCACTGTGATTTTATTGTCATCTCATCCTATTGTGCTAAGAAACATCTTGAGGTCGCAGCTATAAGACTGAAATTACAAAATATCAGTTTAGTTAATGTATATCATCTAGTGTAGACTTAAATATTTTATGGATAACCTTGAGTCTTTATTAGTGCACTTTTTAAGAATGATTACAGGGTTAATAAATAGCGAGGACTTTAACATAAATATGGTTGTACCTAGCACCAATAATTTGAATTTATGTAATATGCTTAGAACTTTCAACTGTTACTATTCTCACATTATCCTAACAGGATTTAATTCCTGTCTTGATAATTTTATCACAAACACGAGTAAAGAGGAATACAAATTTGAAACATTTGATCCTCCACTATCAGACCATTCTGCTGTAATACTATCATTACTGTCAATTATAAAGGCTGAGGTAAAAATTGCCAATATTTTTTGTTATATGAGATTAAGTACAAAACACCATCTAAATATCATTTAAGTTTTAGGAATTATGGAAAATTTCTAATGTATAACCAATCTTATGAGTATGCAAGGCTTTTAGTGTAGTTTTAAACAAATTTTAACCCTTTTTATATACGTTGTCCATTTATCAAGAAACAATATGAGAATAAAAATGAGAATAAAAATTAAGCCCTTTCAAGATCATGGTTTAAGCCTAATATGAAACTTAGGAGAAACAAAGTCATGGCTTTGAATACGGTTATAGAGTGACGGGGTCTGATGAGGTATTAGAGTTGTATTAACAGCGTAGGAAAGAATATAAACTACTATTAAAGATACAACACGTAATGAATTTCAGTACTATTTTTCTAATCAGTAGAATAGAACTGTATTAAATGCCAAACCACTTGTAGAAAAATTTGACACATCTGGTGAAAACCATTTAACTAACCATATATTAAGGCATAATGATAATTTTAAATGTCAGTATGTATCAGAAGATGGTGTCATGAAGGTTCTTAAAAGTTAAAACATTCTAATAGCTGTGCTGCATACGTTTGAGAAAACGTTGTTAAGAAGTATAGCAGTACCACTTACAAAATGTATTAATCTATGTTTGAGAGTTAGCCACTTTCCCGATGTACTAAAGAGAGCTAAGACAGTTCTGTTTATAAAAATGTGACACAGAAAATCCAAGAAATTACAACTAATTGCAACAGCACGCATAATCAAAGATTTTTGAAAGCATTTGAAAGGGGATATACAATACACATATAAGAATTGTACATATGAAAGGGGATATACCATGCATATATAAGAATTGTACAGTAATAATATAATTAACCAAGAAACATGTTAGAATGTTCAACATCCAACATTTGTACAGAGCAAATTGTAAGAAACGGGCGAGCTAACAAAATTCCAGGTAAAACAGAATTCTAAGTAGAGCACACCTTTCACCAAGCCAACGAGCAGGGAACCGGTAACGGTCAGGAGAAAAAGAAAGAGACAGATAGAGAAAAGAAAGAGACGGAGATATGGAACCTGCTTCGCAACGCCCCAGGGTCACGCGTAAGCGCACGGATTTGGAGCAACATATTTTCATATATGTTAAGGTTACGTGGTCGTTACATTTTTAAATGCAGAGGTGAGCGTCACTAGGTTCAGGTATATAAGGGCAGAAAAGGCCCCAGAGCCCACTCTCTTCTCTTCTAGAATTACATCGATACGAAGTGTTACGCTCTTAGCGAAATATGTACTTGTGTGCAAAAGGGTGGCAGTGCGTGTGCAGATAGTTAGGCTCCTCACTTATTTAAAGTGGTGGTATTAGAATAATGGGAAGAGCTAGCCGTCCATAAATATTTAAATTGTAAATAAACTAAATGTATTAAGGGAAATGACGTATATTTTTAATTTGCTTCACCCACAATAACCTGAGAACCAAAAGTTAGATATAGAAATAGGAAAACGTTAGGAATGAAAAACGCAACAGCCGATGAGCATCCAGCCGGGGAAGAACACTGAGCATAACTTCGTTTTGTCTTATCTAATTGGACGTAGTCATGTAGTTTATGCAAATGGTAAGAATAGTTTAGAAACACCCATTAAGTACGGCGTTCCCCAGGGATCCATTATGGGACCGATTCTGTTTCTTAATATTATAAATGTTTTACCTAATAATGTACTTCTGAAAACAGCGCTAAATGCAGATAACTCAAGTTTCATTATGACACATAATTATATTCACATGCTTAATGATTACTGTAATGACACAATGAATGATATAAATAGATGGTTTTACTGTAATGGGTACTTGGTAAACACGGATAAGATACAAAAATTGTTTTTAGCCTTAGACAAGTTCCAGGAATTTTGACTAATCAAAATGTAAAGCTATTAGAAATATTTTAAACCCAGAATTAAATTGGAATGACCACATAGATTATGGTTGGTGGTATATTTGTTAAGAAGTGTTTACACCATGTGATCAAAAGTATCCGGACACCCCACAAACATACGTTTTTCATCTTAGGTGCATTGTGCTAGCACCTACTGCCTGGTACTCATTATCCGCGACCTCAGTAGTCATTAGACATCGTGAAACAGCAGAATGGGACACTCCGTGGAACTCACGGACTTCAAACGTGTTCAGGTGATTGAGTGTCACTTGTGTCAGAATTCTGTATTCGAGATTTCCACACTCCTAAACCTCCCTAGGTTCACTGATTCTGATGTGATAGTGAAGTGGAAACGTCAAGCATGTAAAGCACAAAAGCGTACAAGCCGCTCTCGTCTGTTGACTGACAGAGACCGTCGACATTTGAAGAGGGTCGTAAAGAGTAATAGGCAGGCATCTATCCAGACCATCACACAGGAATTCCAAGCTGCATCAGGATCCACTCCAAGTACCTACTATGCCAGGCGTGAGGTGAGAAACCTTGGATTCAATGGTCGACCGGCTGTTCATAAGCCACGCATCACGCAGGAAAATGCCAAACGACGCCTCGCTTGGTGTAAGGAGCGCTAATATTACACGATTGAACAGTGGTAAAACGTTGTGTGGAGTGACGAATCACGCTACACAATGTGGCGATCCGACCGTAGGGTGTGGGTATGACGAATGCCCAACGTCATCTGCCAGCGTGTGTAGTGCCAACAGTGAAATTCGGAGGTGGTGTTATTGTTTTTCCTGGAGGTTACTTGCACCCCTTGTTGTTTTGCGTGACACGATCACAGCGCAGACCTACATTGATATTTTAAGCCCTTCTTACTTCCCACTGTTGAAGAGCAATTCGGGGATGGCCATTGCATCTTTCAACACGATTGAGCACCAGTTCGTACTGCACGGGATGTGGCGGAGTTGCTACACGACAATAACATCCCTGTAATGGACTGGCCTACACAGAGTCTAGACTTGAATCCTATAGAACACCTTTGGGATGTTTTGGAACGCCGACTTCGTGCCAGGTCTCACCGACCTACATCGATACTTCTCCTCAGTTCCGCACTCCGTGAAGAATGGGCTGCCATTCCCCAAGAAACCTTCCAGCACTTGATTGAAGGTATGCCTGCGAGAGTATCTTTTTATGCTATATATGCATATATAAAGTAGAAAATATCTTCTAGAATTCGCATGGCATTGGCACGGACAGATTGTCAACACATTATGATAATGCCCAAAAATATCCTGAGTTTTGCTCATGGATTCGAGGGGAACCCAAAATGGCTCCAAGTTTTGCTTATGATATACAAGGGGATCCCAAAAAAATCCCGAGTCTCCTCATTGTGTACGAGGTGGATCGCAAAAAAGACCTGAGTTGGAGATGGATCACAAAAAGTTCCCGAATTTTGGTCATATTATACGAGGTTGATCCCAAAAGGATTCGGAATTTTACTAATGGTATGCGAAGGAGATCCCAAAAAGATCCTGAGCTTTATTTTGACTGTACTAGATGGATCCCAAAACGATCCCAAGTTTTGCTTATGGTGGACGAAGTAGATGCCAAAAAGATCCTGAGTGCTGTTCATGGTATACGTGGGGAATCCCAAAAGAATGCACTCTATATATACGCGTAGAAATATACGGGTCTTATCAATTGTATTAACGCAGTGGCGTAGCCTGATTATCAGACTCCGGTATGCAATTCAACGTATATTGTAAAATTCTTAAAATGTGACCCAAACTAAACAGAATTGTTCATATCAACATATTTAATCTCAGCTAGACAATATGTAGTTTAAACAAGATGTTCATTATACAATTTAAAATTATTATCTAGTAAATTCATTAACGCATGCTTGTTACACTGGAAGGTAGTTTAATAAACATAATTTAGGATCATGATGTTATCATTATGTTGTTATGTTTATTTGAACAAGAAAATTTAATATTGCAGACAGCATGATTCAAAAGAAAATCTCTTTTTCTATCACAGCTTACATCAGTAAAGCAAGTAAACCTCTCCGACATTTCCGTCAACAGTTATGTATCGTAAAACGGTAGAGAGTTGCTGTTTATTACTTATGTCAGGAGATTCATCTAATATCAGTGAATGAAACAAGGTAACAGAAATGTTCTTAATTTCACACGTCATGATGACACTCACACTTGAAATTATGTCATTCTCAATATCAGGTGAAGTTGCACGAAAAAAATTCGATTTTCCAATGTTCTTTCAGATATGATACTGGTAATCCATTTAAATACTCAATATAGCTACCTCTGTTTAAAGATCCTTCTTTCTTATTGTGACCACAAAGAGCAAGTGCTTGTTTTCCTAAAAAGCATACGCCTGTACAAAGTGAGAAAGTAAACCTCTATTCTTTTTCACTTCACTGTTACGCCGTTCAACTGAGAGCTTATACTGGCTATTCAATGAAAATCGTATTCTGGGAGTTTTCCCGAAGATTTTTAGTTGTTTTTCACATATTACATGATTACAAGAATAGTTGTGTTTTTTGGTTGCCTTATAAATTTTTATAGTTATCATATAAATAATTATAGTTATTTAAATTTTTATAACCGCTGGAATTTCAGATACACTTTTTATTTGAAAACAAAAGACATGAGCAACAAAATAGTTTGTTTAAGGTTTTACAACCGCACAGCCATGACTCACCTTCATAAACTTTGATGTTGAAATGCCTTACACATTTTTTAATGTTAAGTGTAATATTGAGTGCGGGATTTGAAGGACCTGTTTTAGTTACATCTTCCTTTTCAGGGAAATTTAATGACTGAAAGTTTCTTAGCTTGAGTTTGCCGATCACACAACAGTTTGTTTCCATTTTCGCTGTCACAACCACACTGAAACAATGCATTGTTTGCTATTGTAGCTGTTATCCGACTCGTGACCTCTCGGATGTACACTGTCTGTGTATATACCTTCCTCCAGGTATACCTGCGCAAATCTTAACCTACATTTGCTTTGATAATGAGTAATCAAGTGTCCAAAGGAAGCTCACATTTTCACAATTGAAGAAATACACATAAAAGAAACAAAATAGCTCGCGATTTACTCTCTATTCACGTTTGTAAGCGCAATAGTATGAGCATGCTTTTTAACTCGAGATGTATTCCAACTTAGTACATACCATGGGTGAAGTACACAACACCAGTTTCCTCCTGCTGACGGTGGGTGTCGTTTCGATACAGACTGCGTTCGAGTAATTGCAGCGTGGCGCGAATTCAAATAATAATATTTAAGAAACCTCGACTTTTTATGGCATTAGAACGATTTTGTACCACAAAATTATAATGAACGCCAATTTTGCCCCAGTTTGAGGAAAATTACTGGGTATGTAATACATCTCTCACATCCATTGACGCTACGCCCCTGTATTAATGCATTATTAGTATGAGTCATTCTGATCTTGTTTGTTCGGTTTGGAATTCAATCGCTAAAATCGCCTTTGTCTGCAAGCTTTTGAAATTGACTATAGAACTATTCAGCTCAAGTTAATGACATAGCTTGCATTAAAACTGAAACCACGTGGACGCTCGTGGACAAACGTTTTTGAATGCTTGTGGAAGTGTGCGGAAGCTCAACCGTATCACCCTTTATAGATATTTCAAACATTTTGTGAAATACTGTTCCTATAGGACAGAGAGAAATGGCTCCACGATAACTTGAGATTCGCATTCGGGTAGTCCCAGGTTCAATTCCCATCGATCGCCCACTTTTTCCCTGGTCGGTATGGTGAATGTTGGGGTGTTTCTCCTCATTTCCTTCTCATCTTTCAGGTGTGCTACGAAGTTTAGTGGTGCCGGAAAAATGGCGCGGATGGTTGCTCAAAGAAAACAGTATTCTCTGCACACACCAGAGGGTTGTCTGTTTGTAAGGATTGTTCATCGCCATCTCTGGGGGGGGGGGCTCCACTAGTGAGTTGGGTCTTAGAGCTAGGAACTCTTAGGGACTTTTGCGTGTCTCTGTGGCCTGGGACTTATGGCCTACTGAAGTTTCTTCACTTCATATCTTCTTGGGGGTGATAGCCACAACACATTCATGTAGGTGTCCCTCTCCGTTGTATAACCCATACCTACACCTTTAGAAGTCAATCGACACCGCAGAACAATGAAATCATCTACTACATCGCGGTAGTTCTGTTAACGTTTAGAAAGGTTTATGATTTGTAAGGAGATGGCCCTACATCCACATGCTCGGCATTCATCGCAGCATCTCAAAAAGAGAATGGTCGCTGCTTCACAATCATGCAAAACCACATATCTGTAGGGAAACGCACTGTCGACGGACTTCAGTCCTCCGATTACTGTCTTTTTTTCTCACCAAAAAAGTACTTCCATGTCTGCGGTTTAACAACCTAAAACAACCTGAATACTACACTGGCACGACGCATGTTATGAGAGTTAAACTTCAGAGAAGAATTAAAACAGTTACTTCAATAGTGGAAAGAAGTCGTTATACCCCAAGGGAGTCATTCTGAACAATGTTGATTTATGTAAGCTGAGAAAATAAAATACTTGGCAACTAAGTTACACAAGGGAACTGGGAGGTACAAAATAACAAAATTTGTCATTTTATATTTTTAATGGAAAAACATTCTTCTGAAATAGCTCACAGGCATCTAAAGAGTCTCAAATCAAAAGACAGGATTGCAAATCAAGAAGCAAATCAAGTTTACAAAACTTATGTCTAAAGTTTAGTTCATTTTCTTCACAGAAAAAAAAAACAAAAAAAGAAATACTATTAGTATGGTCAGTGGTGTGAGATGAAATGTCTTTATAAGTAATAAAAATTTCAGCTTTCTATTTCAATTGGTTTGCGAGGAAAAGGAACCTAAAGTTATCATATCTTTGCCTTTTATCTAGCAAACCTTTTTTAGAAGTTAATAGCCTTTTCAGGCAAACTACAAAACAAATAGTTTTGAAACTTTAAAGAGGGGTATAGGCATATATAGTGACAATACAGTGGTTTACTTTATTACATTGATCTGTCAATTTCAGCCAAAGATATTCATGTTTTTTTGGGGGGATTAGCTGCATGTACATATACTGCTCACACTTCCCACTCCCTTCAATACCTTACTTTTCGTCATCTTAGTTTAGAGTTTATGTACTTTATTTCCAACGCTTAAAAAAATCATATGTATAGATGACTTTTTACTTTCTCTACTACGTGTAGTGTAGGGGAAGTATTGTATTCCACCCAAAAATTCGATACCGAGATTTCACAGGAAATATATGTTTTGAGGCCCCCTGAATCCGAAAAAAGCATTTCTGGAAACATGTCCGTGTGTGTGTCTGTGTGTCTGTGAACAGCATAACTCAGAAACGAACAGTCGGATAAACACCAAACTTGGTATTTAGCTTCAGTATCTTCCAGAGATGCAACACGAAGGTTTTCAAGAAAATCCCCCACCGCAGATTACCCTTTTGTATAGAACATTTTTCGAAAATTTTTATTTTCTCAAAATGGCTCTATCGATTTTGATTAAAATATCATATATTTCAGATACTTTTATGACAAATAAAATGTATATCTTGAATTTTCTGGGAATGTCTCCAAAAGTATTCTTCATTGTGAACGACTTTTGCATAACTGGTAAACCATAAGATATAGACAA
Source organism: Deroplatys truncata (assembly GCA_030765065.1). Taxonomy (NCBI): domain Eukaryota; kingdom Metazoa; phylum Arthropoda; class Insecta; order Mantodea; family Mantidae; genus Deroplatys; species Deroplatys truncata. The sequence goes on along the minus strand of CM060978.1, from coordinate 207,511,378 downwards.
AATTTTGCTACACAAAAACATGTAGATCGCATTAAAATACAAAATTTATGTCAATACATTTTTTTTTGTTGAGTGAATCATTTTCGAGATATTGCTGGTTATTCCCTTAAATTTTCATTACTTATACTTTTTTTCAAACGGGAATTCGTTATTCATTTTTTTTGTCCTGTAATGCAAAGAGAATGGAATACTCCACATAGCAACCACCTCTTAAAATATTTTACTATCGCTTAAAGCCTACCAATTCCCCTACAAGAAAATTAGCAATAAGATTAACATCTCGATATCTCGATTAACATGAAGCATATGGAGAATAAGCGTTTGTAAAAATAGTTTGTATAAGAGTAGGGAAAGTCATGCGAGTGTAACACATCAGATTTTTTTTCAATTTGTTCGATTTGTCTGGTTGCCGCTTCCTTCTCTCTTTCTTCGTGAAACTTATTTCTTCCTTTTTCCTCCTTCATGGTGTTTTTCTTTCCTGCGTGCTTTCCATCACCGCTTGTTTTCTTTCTTTTCTTTGTGAGCTAAATGCAAGACAAATTGAACGATAAATTATTGTGTAATGACCATCAATTGAAGAGTAATATGGTATTTGGAAGCCGGTACAGTGTTGTTGATTGGTTCGCCAGATATTTCGAGGCAGCCTTTATCACGAACAGCTACCCAAGCAAACCGGCCCGTCAGGCAAATGACGGCTCAGCCGCCAAACACCTTTTTTTGTTCTTGTTGTGTTATTTTTTACGATAAATCGTTCCTAGCCGAAGGAAGTATACCGCGCCGTACTACGTTACTTAGTATTCACGGTTATAGTGCCGGTCTCGGTTGCTCTGTCGGCTACAGATTCTCCAGGATAAATATTCTATACTCTGAAACAATACGATAAGCGATATACGGGCGTATTGAGGTGCAGGGTTGTCCATCATTTCCGCAGATGACAAACAGAGCCCTTGTGTTGGCATCTCTTTCTTCTTTCTCTCCGTTCTCTAGCGTGAGAACATTAAAAAGCAATTTGACCTATGCCGGCCTCGAACCGTGAACGTTGCTTGTGTTCCAGTCACGAGAATGTGATGATTTTCTAACCTCAATTATCAGCTTATGTTTTACCCTTTTCTTTTTTCTTTTCGAGTGAAACGCAATGTTCGCTGCATCAATGATGCGCAATACTGCTAAATCATCTACAAGGCTTTCAGCGATATTTATAATACTCATAAGTATATTAGCACGTTATTAATGGGCACTAAAAGCTCTATCTCACCAATGTTAAAACGGCTAAATTTATCACCCATTATCACAGAAAATGTTTAAGATATTAGACTGAAATTTTTACACGATGTAACTTCATACGTTCTACCTTAACTGATATACTTTTATACAATAATGTGGATTATTAAGAAATGTAGCATGTTTCTTAATTGCACAGTTTTTTTATTAAAATTTATCAGCATTTATTTTTAAAACATAACTATCCAACTTACTAACCCAAAGATCGGTAACTGAATTGGTGTGTGGTTTTTACGAAGCAACATTAAAATTCCATTTAGATAATTATGTGAATAATTCCTGACAAGATGCATAGTTCATTTATATCGGAAAATGTCATTAATACAAAGCTGTTCAAAGTATACATGGGGGTGGATGTTTTTAAAGTAAGTATCATTATAATATCTTGCCGCCAGAAAGCTGAAGTCGCGATTAATTCCTCCATCAGACGCAGCTGGAAGCGATCATCACTTTATGTATTCCTGTTGTTAGAGCGTTTCGAAACATTCAAAACAATCGAACGATCCTCCGAATGTACTTAAGTCAGATTAGTGATTCGTTTTTTGAATGTGAGAAATGTTACGGCAGCAAACATTCATCGCCAATTGTGTGAGGTTTATAGGAAAACAATAATGAGCAACAATGCCCGGCCACACACAACCTAACAAATTCAAGATCTGATTGTATCATTTGGTTGGGAACAGTTCGATCACCCTCCCTACAGTCCGGATTTGGCACCAAGATATTTTATCTGAAGAAATTCCTTGGTGGAAAACGTTTCAAAGACGATGATGTGAAACAAGAAGTGCAGGCTTGGTTTTTATCACAGGTGGCATCATTCTTTGACGAAGGCAACTGGTTTTCCGTTACGACAAGTGCCTGAATAACGGCGGTGACTATGTGGAGAAGTAGTGTAAGGTATAAGGTAATGAATGATAATAAAGCATTTTGAAAATAATGTTCTGTTATTTTTTAAAAAATTATTGGCACTTACTTTAAAAGCACAAAACATCACATTGCTTGGGCATATGTATATATATTTAGAAGTGGTACCAATTTGTAATTTACTACTCCTCTAAAAATTAAGAACAATTGACCTCTCTACTCCAAAGAGTATCGGAGTTATTATTTAGTTTTTCTATAAGGTGTTTCAGATTCAGAGTATTAAAGGGCAGGTGCAATACCATTTTTAAAAATATATTTAAACTATAATTATTATAGCAATAGAGATAAAATACATATCGAGTTAAAGAGAAAAATTCAGTTTATAAGACTGCACACAAATCTAAAAACACTACTTTTTGGCAATTTTCGCCATTTATACAATTCCTCGGGTTACTTGTTATGAACTTACCAGAAAACATAGCTTTGTTGCAAATAATTATAATCGCAGAGGTAAAATCGTAGTGGGCAGCTCAAAATTATTCGTTTCATCAGTTGACAATGCAAATTCTTTAACTGCAAGGCCTATTTATGCTAGCATCTTAATCTGAAATCACTTTAGGCTAAAGGTAAATCATTTCTGAAATACCATTTTCAAAATTGTTTACATAAGTAGTTCTACAATTTCCAAGATGGTTATATAAAACCTCGCTAAATCCAAAAATATGGCTCTCAATATTTCATAAATTCTCTAGTGAAAAGATGAATGCAAGAAAGAAAAGAAAGAAAAACAAACGTACCTAACAAGTGTTTAAGAAAGTAGGTTTTCTAGTTTTACAACGGAATTCTTTAGGTCAAATTATCTGATTCCACGAATCGCTGTAGTTCAGCTTGTAGAGTCAGATACTCTTTGCAATATGATTACTCATATAACTTTAAATATTTGAGTATGGTGTATGACCAAATCTAGTAAAAGAGAACTTTAATGCCTAATAATTTTCAAATGTCGTAACATAGGAAAATACTTTTCAGATTATGTTAAAAACAGCTTTTAAGCATTAAGACCACATACGTTGCCGCGTTATTCTTCTTGTCGATTTATTATTTATTATAATGAACTATACAGCATAAATGGCGAAGGATAATTGGACGACATAAATTTGCCTAACTCAAAGTAATCAATGGGTGGCTATTGTTCTGGTTAAATAGATAGTTGCAATTATAGTTATAAGCACTAGTTGGGTAGGCTAGCTACGAGGTCGTGTTTTCAGACTCTTGCTGCTGCATTTGAAGTTTTTTGTCCACGGCTGTTAGCTATTAATGAATACTGTTGAGCATAAGACTGGGTATAGGTATTTCAAGGCTGTGCCTCATAAGAAGACGTGCCAAAATTAAAGACACTAATTAAACTTGAATTTACACCGTTTACCTTAGATAAGTTTACATGAAAATATGAATCCTTTAACAATAGCACTTTACAATAGTTATGATAGCGATAATTTATGCTTTTTCACTTTGTTGGACTTTGGATAGTTATTTCCGGCACACAATTTGTTCAATTTCACATAACACTTCCTCGAAGTCGCTTTACTCGCGCACTTCGGTGCACTTTGAAGAAGTATTTGTTCTTCAATTGTTGTAGTTTATTGTTGTTGAAGGTTTGCCTCACGTTTGGAAAGCTAAACTTGAAGTAGATATATTGTTCTTGTGGTTTATTTATTTATTTTCCTCCTCGTATGGGCGATAACTTTTTAAGAAGATTGTTTGTTTACGTAATTTGCTGCTACGTATGTAAAGCTGCTTTGAAGATGTATTTTTGTTGTTACGCTCCATGTTCAAAAATATTATATTAACTTTGTTATTAAGCTGCTTCTATAGATATTATTTATGTTTGTTTTTGCCTCGGCTACTTCAGTATTACTTTAGAGTCACGTATCTCTTAGACAGGGCGTGGTGCGACAAGAATGTAGGCTTACACAGATTTGAAGTTTAAATTCACTTGTTTTTATTAATCCTTGACACAAATTAAATAACACTACACTGATATTAAGAGCTGTGAGATTCTTTAATACTTGCACTTTGTTAACGTGTATATTTAATTTTACGATTCACACGAATACGTAATATTGCTTTAGAGAACACATCTTCCATCCGGTCACTACCAAGGTCTGTAGGCAACTGAACATATTTCAACCGTTAAAACCGGTAAGCTTCTGTATTTCAAGTTCTGATTCCCTAATCCTAGTCCAATAGAATACCTGCATTTAATTAAAGCTTCTTCTGGCTGTTGATTGGCTAATTTTAAACTTTCACAAAATTTACATTATCGTTGCTTTAATAATGGCTAGTTGCATTCAAACTCTCAAACTCATTATTGTCTCAAGATTACCTCATTGTTACCTCATTGTTAGCAACTTTATACTTATTATTCTCACAGCTCTTACATTATTAAATTACGTAATGCATTCACATATAATTATTGAACATATTTACAATCATATAAGCACTTGCAATGACTGTTACATACATTTTTACAAATTATTGCATACATATTGCTTCAAGGCGGGCCGTTATTGAATTTACATATTATATGATTCAAGTGTTAAAAATACTGCCTCAACTTATTGATGAACGCGGAATTGTTCCTTGACATTCGTAATTTTTAACGTCACGCGATTTAACACAAATACTGTCACTTTAAACTAGTTACCGTCGCGCACACGACATTCTTTGCATTACATCTTTACCCTTAAAGCTTCCAAGAAGCGGAATGTTTATGTTGAGTGTCGCGGGTTTATCCGGTAAGTGAATTTAACAGAAAGCGTAATTTGTCTTCCGGACCTTAGCTTATATAGGATGATAGTCGATAGGTCCGTATTTTACTTGTAATTTTCTTATTAGCTAACTAGCCGCACGATTTCTCAAATTTGAGAAATCTGGGAGGGGGGTTTAGTTCCTCCCTATTGGCTTCTCAAAAGTCACATGACTTAAGACAATGGTGGAATCCCCGGCTTGTGAATTTGTCCGGAGTTCCCCTAGCGTGGCAACTCATGCTTTTCTAGCGTGCACTGTCAACAGAACCTCTTTGTAATTTTTCAGTTTCCTCTCGCTTTTGTGTACAGCAAGTCCTTGCTCGTAAAATCGTGTCCAGTGAAAATATTCTTGCGTCGTATACCAGAAATATTGTTAACATATATAGTAAACTAACAATCCCACAAATAGGTGTAATCAACACTATGATTACATCACGAATACACATCATATACATATTTATTAATAATGCATTAATACAGCATTGTTTGGTACAGAAAACTACCTCAACGTTGAACATAATAGCTCATATAAAAATAATGAAACGGTATTATTAAAGTTTCGATAAATTTCACCCCTTAGAACTATCACTTCACAAACTTTCAACCTTTGAGTCCCTTTAAGAGAAGTCAAGGATGAAATTGCACATTTGTTAGACAGATAATTAGCTTTCTATGTGCAGTAACTTCTTGTAATTGGTATAAACACTCTCAGGTTTTATTGCTGTGAGTTTAATGGTTATTGACGAACTTTTTGAATAAACAAAATCGTGTTTTTTGTTTTCAAACTGTTTCTTCTTCATAACGTAGGCAATAGGCCCAAACGTATGGAACATTTAAAAAATATTAATACAGCGGATTAGAAAATATTAATTTTCAGTGTCTGAATGCCATATTTTACTTCTCAGTTCCAAAAGTATTTATATTATGCACAATATAGTTCTTAGTTCTCTGAGCCGTATTTTCATGACTACAATAAACGTTTCAGAGTCCACTATGAAAATTGCAACACACTCTACATTTGAATGTGAGTAATATGTAGAAATAAAAGTGCAGAAAAATATCTATTCATACTACATCTATTTAATATACGCAGCCGTTTTAAGTGTAAGACTATTAAGGGCAGTTATAAGCGTCGTGAGGGCCATAATATAATATGGTCTACGTACAGTTCTAACGTTACCATTTATAATTATATTTTAAAAAAGTACTCATACGGTCCATGGCTGTTTTAATTTTAATATAATGGTTTAGCGTTTTTTCAATTTATTTTGCGTTCTCTCATATGAACCAGCAGAATGTATGCCGTCCATTGCATACGAAAACGTGCAGGATGCTGATTGAGTGTTGGATATTCAAATGGTGTATTTCACGTTAAGTGTCGGTTAATGAATTAATTCCCAGGAACAGAGGGTAGATTTCTAAGACGAAGTCTGACCATTGTATTAAACCATAGAGTTTGCTTCCATTAATGGACTGTGCCAACTGTTCACCTCAACTGTGCAGTGATTCAGGCTGGAAGTTTCTCTTTCAGGTTTGGAAAAAGAGTTTTATTTCAAAAACTAAGCGAGATGGCTCTGCGTAACGTGTGAGACTCTCATTTGGGAGGTGCCAGGTTAGACTCCGGTTGGGGCGACCATTCTAACCATGGTTTCTCTGGATAGGTAAGTAAATAATGGGGGTAGTTATCCTTATAGCACGAATTTCTTGTCCATAATTTCCTGTCCCCAACATTTCCTTTCATCTCTTTTAGGGTTATAGGGTCAGGCGACGGCGGTTGTGTGTTGCGGCAGGATGGTAGAATTTGTGCTGTGTAAACATTTTTCCCTGGTGTTTGATGAGACTGCCTCCTTCCTTCCTGAGAGTTGTCTCGTCTGCCTCCGGGACCCCCAGGTGGCGGATGGCTAGGGCAGGTCTAGCCGGCGTCAGAATTGGCATGTTTCTGGAATCGTTAGGAACCCCGTCCTTCGGATCTTCTCCTCCCCCCAGAGGTCACCTTGTAAGCACAACGGGTCCACTCTGGCCTACGCGTGGTGCTGTGCTCCAGTTATTGAAAGCCCCTCCGTCCGACAACTCCTAAATACACCTAACTTTATTTCAAAGCACAATAACTAGAACCTCTGGAGGAAGATGAAAGCCAACTAAAGCAAAACGAGCCCGAGTAGAAGATTAAATCGTTCTTATATCCTTTTGCAATACACCATGATAGCGACATTTACAGGCCACAGAGACTTTCAAAATATCCTGCGAAATACTGCAGACAGTGGACATACATCGGCTTATAAATTCATTCTAAGTTTGAGATATTCTTAAACCTCGTAATGTTCTCTTAGTCAAAGTAGCCTTGTACACCCCTGTTTACCAAGAATGGCTTCTCTGATGCCTGGCGATTAACAATAATAACTTCTTTGCTACCTCGTGAGCGGTAACCAGCAAAGGATGTGCCTGCTTTTCATACAAAACACGTTTATGTCCACAAAAATGGGAACCCATTAGCAACGTATCGTCTCGGAATAATAAATAAGTATAGACGACAAGATTTGCCTTCTGAAAATGTTCCAAAAATAAAACATGTGATTTGCTTGACACTTGAACTAGTCGAATGCTGTGAGAGACCAAGATTGTTATTAATGGTCTAGTATGTACCTCGAACACTAATGTTATATAGGAACAACCTGAATAAACATCACCTGAAGATGCAGACAACATACCAAAACACGTGAAGTTTGAGCTGAGACCTCGAACAGCTGTGTACATTTTCATACTGTCCGGTTCAAATCTCTTGTCGTTTCGTGACAACCAATACGGAGTGACCGCGCTGTTGCCAAACTTCACTTCACTTCATCAGAACCTTACGCGTTTGTTATAAAGGCCAACGCAATGTTCACTTAAAAACTACAATAAAACGATAAGAGACACAATAATGGAGATGTAATGCATAAATAGAGAAATAAAAACCATACCTTTCTATGCGTCCTTTGTTATTCAAATAGCAGAGCTAACGTTATATCCTCATCCTCATAAAATTAAAAAACACTGCGCCTTGCAACATCTTTTTCGAAATCGTCCAGGTTTGTAGATCTCTTAGGTAAGCGTATATGCTTTCTCGGCGATGTAAATAATTTCGCGGTTCCCTCTGCGTGCGCCTTTTCACTTCCCTACACACACGTGAAACAGTTGATGTACTTAATGAGCACACGCCTCTTGACATTTCGTGAAGTTAAGATGTTTGCGGTTTTCTTCATTGGTATACTTTTCAAAGAAATTATACACACTGAAGACAACAGCCCTAACCTTACTGCTATATCCACTGGTACTACTGGGCTTACTAAGCGACATTTTCATGAAAGAGTTAACTTTATAAACGCTAGGACAAAGCCTAACACTGTAAGAACACCGCAGTTGAATTCACAACTGAGTCGCTTAACCTTCCAGCAAGCGCGCTGTAAAAAGTACACCAGCAGTATTTTTGCTTTGTCAATGTTTTAACCTTGAGCTATTGGTAAATGGTGCAATGATTCCATTGCTTATGCTTCCTCGAGAAATGTGATGACAGTTGCTGATTCTTTGCTTAAAGTTCTCAGTTGGGCTATTCTTTATGTGCCTTTTTGTTTTCTTTTTGAAGTGCATTCCAAGTAACGAAGTATTCAATGTTGTAAAAAGGACAACGCGCTCTTTTCATGTAACGGATACGTGCTTGGTTCTAGGGCTCGGCATTATGCAGGAGGAAGCATAATGACCATTAAAATGCACTTAATTATTGGCATTTCAATGGTATTATTATGTGAGAGAAAACTATACTTGAGGTTGTTTATTAAATAAAAAACTTCATGTATGGTTTTGTAGAGCTGCGGCACAGGGCTCTGAAAGGATTTTCATGACGAGTTTGTAATTGTATTAGAAAATCTCGGGGGTAACTATTTCTAAATTTATTTGGGACATTGGGAATTGCACATTATTAAGTGATGCTTATGTATATGACATAACAATATATAAAATAACTACGGCAGCAATGGATTTATTATAACTAAATCATTTAGTTTAAACACCACGAAGATAACTATAAATTAATGGCGAAGCATTGGGTGTAAAAATATTATTCTTTTTGTACTTGTTCAGGAAAATGCGTCTTTTATCCTAGATACTTGTTGATTTTCTGAAATATGAAATACACATGCGCGCACATGATATTGCAATTAGTTTTACTAGTGGCGAGGTGTACTGTTCGTATGAGGCAACGCCGCAATGCTGCTATTCGCCGTGCTAGTGGACACGCCTCAAACGTCAAGAGATTTGGACCGCATAATAGTGTCCTTTCTCTCGCTTAACTGACATTACGACTTCATGCTAGTATTTCCTGAAATGGGTTTTTCCTGTTCTCCAAGAGCATTGCTTGTACATATTCCGAACACACTGGCGCTCAGAACCGACATCTACTAAAACTGCTGTGGTTATACAGCAGATAGTGTTTAAATGAGCTAAAATAATGCAGCTTGCTTTTTAACACACGGTGTAATATTTGTGTAGAGTGTAAATAACGGAGAAAAATGGGAACCTGTGATAATAGATACCTTTACGGCAATTAAATACATTACTCTGTTACGTTTCGTGTTTTTTGTGGAAAACATTAATTATTGTCGTCACCGGATGAGAAACAATGTTTTCACCCATCTCGTTGTTTAGTACTTCGCTTTGCCTATCTCCAAGAAATTTCCATTGTACGAGGCGTATTTTTAAAGTAGTGCCGTTTTAATACTTTGCCGCTGCAGCGCTGAAGTCGCGATTTTGAGCACGCGCAATCAATTCCTCCATTCATTAGGAAGCCAGACGCAGCTGGGAGCGATCGTCACTTAGTGTTTTCCTGTTGTTAGAGCGTTTGGAAATGTTCAAAACAATGGAACAAACCACCGACTGGAAGTCAGAACAATGATTCGTTTCTTAAATGCGACGAATGTTACGCTAACATATCTTCAACGCCAATCGTGTGAGGGTTATGGAGAAACAATAATAAGTGACGATGCCCGGCCACACACAGCCAAACAAACTCAAGATCTGATCGCATCATTTGGTTCGATCACCCTTCCTACAGTCCGGATTTGGCACCAAGCGGTTTTCATCTGTTTCTTCATCTGAAGAAATTCCTTGGTGGGAAACATTACAACGACGATGATGAGAAACAAAAGGTGCAAACATGGCTTTCATCGTAGGCGGTATCATTCTTTGACGAAGGTATACAAAACTGGTTTTCCGTTACGACAAATGCCTGAATAACGGCGATGACTATGTGGAGAATTAATGTAAAGGTGTAAGGTAATGAATGATAACAAAGTATTTGGAAAATAATGTTCTGTTACTTTTTAAAACATTACCGGTACTTTGAAAACTCGCCTCGTATTAGCACAGCCTTGAAGCTCTGCCACCAATTCTACAACAATTTGGAGGAAATAGAGAGGAGTGAAGTGGATGTTGTAGTTGCGTCCTACAAGCATATGTAACTTTGAAGAAAATAATTAAATGCGCAACAGCTTAGCTCGTAGGTCTGTCTGTCCTTATAGATTTCGATTTCTATGTAGTAAACGTTTGATCTCGTCAGGAGTTGCTGTTAGAAGAAGATTAATGTACTGCATTTCTAACCAAGAAAACACTCCAGATGTTCCCTCTTCTGTCTAAAGTAAGGAGAACAACGTGGCAGTAGTTGAAGACTACGTTATAATCTTGATGCTAGAGTAAATTGTTATAACAAATGACATTCTGGAGCCAAATATAGACTAAGTAATGCATTACAAACAGAAAATACTGATGGGATGCATTCACACTTTCTCTAAAACATATTCACATATATTTATATAGAGATTTTTCTATCTAGTTTACAATTCTCACCAAATACATTTCACAGACGAATAGTTTCAAATTCAGCAATAAGGTTTCAACATGCGGAAAGAACATTCAAACTTTTATTCGTGCTAAAACACTTGCAATGCAAAGAACAACAAGAATTGCAAAATTTCAAGCCTACCCGTTACGAAACGCTTAGGAACGTTGAAACCTGCAACGTGGAATATTTTAAAAATGTTAACGCTACGAATTAGATATTTTAATGAACTCCACATTTTTCCTGTAGTTGTCAATCTGTTGTTACTTCCTTGTTACACAAAATCATACAAAACTCAATCTAATAAACGTAAGTTCACAGAAAATTAAAGATAAACATATTATTTCTCATGTAAATGCATTAAATATATACTTTAATAAAAATAGAGTCGTTTCCATAGAATAAAAAAATAACTACATTTTTGCAAATAAGAGTAATATAAGGGATTTTCTTGAAAATCTCCGTATCTCATCCTTTGAAAATGCTGAAGTTAAATAATGAACTTGGAATTTAACAGACGTTTTGCTTTTGAATTATACTATCCAGACGCTTCCACTTGAACCTGATAAATAATGGCGGAAGTGTATCAATAAACATTATGGTGTAGCCACACAGGAGTATACAGAAAGATAAGAGAACATCAAATGTTTAAAAACGTGTTGCTATTTGCCGATCTTGAGTTTGCATACTGTTTGTACGGCTGACGAGAAACAAAAGAGTGATGCATTTCAAATTACACATGAAAAAATAGTGAAAAAATCAGAAAGGATCAGCGAATATGTTAGAAATGGTTAATGCCAAAACTTATTTATATGATACGAATTCTATATTTTAACGAGATCTGCATTCTTTCTGTAGACTAAGTGACTCTTCTTTCTTAGAGTTTCTTAGTTATACAAAATTCTACAAAATTCAATCAGATTGAAGAGGACTTCACAGACTACTTACAGAAAATACAATATGTGCATTTTATTCCTCATGCACACATCTCAACATATTATATTTAATTACAAATCTTAGAACAGTTTTATACAATAAAAATAATGAAAATGCCTTCATGTAAAAGGTACTCTTGGGTGGGGAAATTTCATAAAAATCTGTGAATTGCATTCTTGAAAGATGTAGAGGTACTTAAATATGAATCATATACATGCGGTTTTTTTAGTTCTGCTGTTCACGCATGCGCGCGCGCGCACACACACACACACACACACACACACACACACACACACACCCACACATCAGAGCGTGCGCACGAGCGCCAGAGCTTTATCTACATATTCTAGTTTGGCGAAACCTCAAAACGTACATTTCTGGTGAAATCTGTATATCCAATTTGTTGTGAAATGTGAATTTATATGTTGGCAAAAGGTATGTGCGTCAACTTATAGATTAAAAGGGTCACATAAATTATTTGCCTAGATTTAGTCGGATAGTCAGACGGAGGGGGCTTTAAGCCACTGGAGTTTAGCACCGCACGTAGGCCACTAGTAAGCCCCTTGTGTGAAGCGTGCAAGTATGCACCGGTTCCCTAACGATTCCGGAATGACATCAATCCTGACGCCAGCTCGCCAGGAGTGGCGTTTAGGAACACCGGGGGTTCCAGAAACAAGCCCCCTTGGGAAGGGCACCAGCCGGCCATCCAAGCGCCAAGGAAAAATCTTAATACAGCGCATACTCCACTGTCCTGCCGCAACGAACCATGTCGCTGTCGCCATGTCCTACAGCACTAAAACATATGAAGGGTGAAACAGATGAAAGGAGATAATGGGGACAGGAAATACGTTGTAGAAAAGCAACCACCACAGGATTCACCTACCGACCAGGAAAAATAAATAATAATAAAAAAAAACATGGCAAAGTGCCTGGCTCAATGGGAATGAATTCGGGTCCTCCTGTATGCCTGCCTTACACGTTACCGCGGAATCATCACTCTCGGTTTGTCTAGATTTAAAAGAAATTATACTTATTTCAGTGTTACACGACTGCATTCAAACTGGCACAATATTATTAAGAGACGAAATGGTTTAAGTTCATTGACCAAAATCTGTTTCACAAAAATTGAATCGCGTTTAAAAGTAAGCATTTATTCACCTACGTTTATACAGAGTGATTTATGAAGAACTGACACATTTATTTCTTTAATTGTTTCAAAACGAGTTATGCTAGCGACAATTTATTATAGCTACCTGAAATGCAGAGGAATTTTGGGAGATTATTTACCTCTATAGCAAATGTTAAAAATGTCCTCCATCTTGCATAAGGCAAACTCAACACGTAGTTCCATGTTACTGGACACTCGTTGGAGGACTCTGTTGTCAATAGCTTGAATCTCCTGTGTAATGTTGTGCTTCAGATTGTCCAATGTCTGGGGACGTGTGGCATAAAACCTGTTTTTTTAAGTAACCCCATAGAAAGATGATCGGCGATGTCAAATCCGGAGGTTTTGGTGGTCACAGGTTCTTGGAAATTATCCGGTCGTCTAATAAACTTGCAATTAGTGCCATGGATTCATTTGATGTATGGCATGTAGCGCCGTCGTGCTGAAAATATGCTTGACTCAGCTCTACATCGTCTAGTTGCTCAGCAAACTCCATGAAAATCCGTCGGTACTCTGTAGTGTTCACATTGTTTAAAAATTGGTCCCATTATTCTCTGTATGGATATTGCGCACCAAACTCTGATTTTAACATGATGCATAGGTGCTTCATGAATAACATTGGATTTTCGCTGGCCCAATAGCGTGACTTATTTGAGTTCACATAGCCGGATAAATGGAACCATGCTTTGCCTGTGAACCGTGTGATGGACAATATGGCAGGTATTTACACAATGAATGCCTGAAACCAACGACAATAATTCAGTCGTCTATCCTTATCTGGTTCCTTTAACTGTGGACAACCGTAATCCTATACGGCTTTAGGCCTGCACCTTTCACAGCTCTCTGACACATTAAGTAGCTGTACCCCTGTCTCCTGCGACAAACGTCTTAATGATTTTTTTGGGTGACTGATCCAGTCGTGATCTTATGTCAACAACAACCGTGGGAAGCCTCGATGAACGAGTTTTGCCTTTTTCACTCAGATCCAGTTGTTTCCAATTTGTTTGCCAGTCCCAGTATTGTTTCTTTGGGGAGGATTCCGAACACCAAATTCTCTCTGGTATGCCCTTTGAGTAGCTGTAATTGAATTCATATTCAGTATTGCTTTACAAGGAAGAGTCGATCATTTAATGTGTACTCCATTTTCAGTTGACTAGAACAAAATCTAAAAAACAGTTGCCGACAATAAAAGTAACAATTACAAATAAAACATGAATATCTGCGGATCTAGTGACAGGCAATCGAAACTCCAGATCATTGTGCTTAATTTGGTGCTAAAATTGGGACATTGAGTGAAATTCGAACAGAATAATCAAAGAAAGAAATGTGTCAGGTCTTCATAAATCACCCTGTAGTTTTCATTTGTTTTGAGCTATACTCTTGTCGCCAACTGGAAGTATTTACTTATCTTCAACCAGACAATTTTTCCAGTCGGAGATAAAACATTATCTTATATAAAATACATGTAAATACACAAAGAAAAGAGAACATTATAAACTAAAGAAATGAAGTAAGAGCAAAACTAAGAGAAACCAACTTAGAAACTGATGTATTGAACCATATCGCATGACAAGCATGGAAGGTAAAATGAAAAGTAACGAGGCACTTAAAAACAAACGGTCTACCGGAGCGGAGCCCCTCGCTGAGGAGGAACCTAACTGAGCGGTAGCACAGCAACGCCAGGGAAGAAACCTTTACAGAGCGCAAGCCACCGTCCAGCCGCAACTCACAGAAAAGCGTCGCCTGGTCCTACAATCCTGAAACAGATGGCAAGGAAGAAGATGGGTACTCTACCAGAGTCGTGGTAGATATGAACCACCCCAGCATTGGCCTGGCGATCCGGGGAAACTACGAAAAACCCATGGAACACTCGCCGATCGATCCCGGAACCTCCCGAATGCGGGCCACAGACGTAATCGCCTGAGCCTTCCGGCTCGGTAAAAGATTACTGTATAGAATCATTATTTTGCCACAGTGCAGAAAGTCTACACGAGGAGGAATATGATGGAGGCGAATCTAACAGCACTTAACCAAATGAAATAAACCTTAGTTAAGATAAAAAAAGATAAACTATATTAGATAATGGAATTATTTGCTCTTCCACAGCCTGTGTTGGACAGAATTGGAAAGGTAGAATCAGACGACTGAAAAAATTCAATGCCATAGCCGGGATTTGAACCACTCCGGTCTCCCCCCGGTTGCCTTAACCACTGAGCTACCATGGCAGCATGCCGGTAAGACATTAAATTCCCCAACTGATTCGCATTTTTCCCGGTAAACCACAAGGAGTTCTCAAATTATATTGAGATGACATACCCCAATGGCGACCTATGGCCGGCTATAGCACTGAGTTTTTCAGTCGCCTGATTCTACCTTTCCTACCCTGCCCAACACATGGCTTGTGTGGAAGAACAAATAATTCCATTAATTGGCCCAGTAGTGGTTGAAACTATGAAACCCGGGATTTAAAGTACTTAGGTGAAAGGTCCCTATATTGAACCGCTTGAACCTAAATAGTAAATAATAATTATATTTAAAAATCAAAATTTACAGAAACATAAGCGTTAAAGTGGTAAATGCATGCGCTATAAATATCCTCAACACAATTTAAAATCAATAAAGTATTAATTAAATAACATTTAAAAAGTGAGATGGTGTAAATCGGTTCAAACTAGGAAGGTGGTCCTTAAATTGAACCACCCGTGTCTTAAAATGATCCACATACTTTTAAGTTTAAAAGTATTTTTATTAATACAAAATGCACATACTTCATTCTACATTCAAAACAAATACGCTATCAGCAACAAAGGTAGAGTCCAAAATTGTGATAAGAATAGCAATTTCCTTGAGCATTTTGAATTTTTATATAATGACAATCACTTGGTTTTTGGAATAGGTATTATTTGCAAAAGTATAGAGGTTTTACCAACTTTTACTCTGATACAAAGGAGTCCAATTATACACAGTCTTCACAATAAAACACTTTCTTCTTGTCACTAACTTTTGCACACTTTTGGTGAAGCTATATCCTACAACTCATACACCGGATCATGTCCATTTCAGACAAGTCATAATTCACATATTCATGTCATCCACTGTTTTTAACATGATTGTTTTTAACTTAGCATATTATGTGGATATTTATTCACACTATATACTATTTGCAGTTGAGCAATCCTAGAACGTCAATAGGTTTCCTAAATTGGACCAGTTCAATATAGGGTTCAAACAGTGGTTCAATTTACGAACCACGCCATTTTGGAAGCTTTAGCCTATTTGACAAGGAGAGACGCTGCTTGAAAAAACGTGTGCATGAATATTGTTGCTAAATAAACCCTTCATAACATGTACAATATATAGATCATCTCAAACTATTCTACTGGTCGTATAAGCTTAGCTAGACGAGTCAAATATTATTCTGAAGCACCAAAAACACACAACACTCCATACAACTGAAACCACAGCTCAGAATGCAAAGTCAACAACTCCAAGCATTCATAGCTGTACACACAACGCTTCTCTAGGTGCCATCTGTCGAACAGTTTGGAAAACATCGGAGCGGTTCAATTTAAGAGGCGGTTCAAATTAGGGACCTTTCCCCTACCACATTGTAGCTCGCAATTGGGGATGTCATCTCAATATAATTTGAGATCTCCTTGTGGTTTACCGAAAAAAAATGCGAATCAGTTGGAGAATTTAATGTCTTATCGGCATGTTGCCATGGTAGCTCAGTGGTTAGAGCAAACGGACGGAGACCGGGAGATCATGGTTCAAATCCCGGCTATGGCATTGAATTTTTCAGTCGTCTGAAAACTTCAATCATATTAGATAATGTTCCGATTATGGGAGACTGATATTGCAACTGAGGTTATTGCACCTATTTAATGTGTGCTGGAGAATGAAGAAAATTCCACCCGTCTTTAAGAAAGGACAGAGATATGGCTGCAGAAATTATAAAAGTATATCTCTACTAAATGTGGGTTATAACGAACAGATTGAAGACTTCAAGTGACATAAAGATTATTAGTGAACAACAGGGTGGGTTAAAAATCAACAGGTCATGTACTGATTGCGACTTCACGGTTAAATAAATAGTATAAAATCTTATGTGATACTACATACATATGACTACCTCTACCCTCTACCGTTTATTAGTGGTATACAAACTATTTTACTAAAGCTTATTTTCCTAACTACTACATTTTAATCCAAAAAAGCCTTTGCAGAAATAGCTGCATTACACATTTCGTTATAAATACAAAAAGAACATCGACAGTCAGATGTTTAAGAATTGGACGCTATGTGCTGGCCTTAAAATTCCTTACTATTTCCATGTAATCACGAGAAACAATTGAATGTTGACAGAAATTTTGAGAGAATAGCCAAGTAATGAACAATTCGAACCATTAACAACGGATATCTCAGAAATGGCTTATACCACAAAAAAGTTATTTGAAATAAACTGTGTGTTTTAAACAGATCGGCATTTCTTTGTTTAGTACGTTTTCGTCTATCGCTTAAGTTTACCAATTATACAAGATTATACAAAATTCCATCTGTGAAGAGGAGTTCACAGGATATTCTCAGAAAATTCATTATATACATTTTATTTGTAATGTAAATATCTTTAATCTCTGGTATTTTAATCAAACTCGATCGAGCCACTTTTTAGAACATCAAAAATTTCGAAAAATCCTCCATGTAAAGGGTAGTTTGGGATGAGGATTTTCTTGAAAACCGTTGTATAGCATATTTTGAAGACACTGAACTTAAATACCAAGTTTTATGTTTATGGACTTTTCTTTTTTGATTATGCTGTGTATAGACACATAAACGAGCCTTTTTCCATTTTTACTTTCTCTACTACGTATAGTAAGTAGGGGAAGTATTGTATTCCACCCAAAAATTCGATACCGAGATTTCACCGGAAATATATGTTTTGAGACGCCCTAAATCCAAAAAAAAAATCATTTTTGGAAACATGTCCGTGTGTGTGTCTGTGAACAGCATAACTCAGAAACGAACAGTCGGATAAACACCAAACGCGGTATTTAGGTTCAGTATCTTCCAGAGATGCGACAGAAATGTTTTCAAGAAAATCCCCCCACCCCAGATTACCCTTTACATGGAACATTTTTCAAAAAAATTAATTTTCTCAAAAATGGCTTTAACAATTTTGATGAAAATATCATATGTTTAAGATATTTTTATGACATGAAATGTATATCTCGAATTTTCTGGGAATGTCTCAAAAGTATACTTCATTGTGAACGACTTTTGCATAACTGGTAAACCATAAGAGATAGACAACATTTTACTACACAAAAAATGTATATCGCGTTAAAATACACAATTTATGTCATATGCATTTTTTTGTTGAGTGAACCATTTTCGAGATATTGCCTGTTATTCCCTTAAATTTTGCAATACTTATACTTTTTCTCAAATTCGTTATTCATTTTTTTTGTGCTGGTAATGCAAAGAGAATGGAATACTCCACATAGCAACCAGCTCTTAAAATATTTGACTATCGCTTAAAGCCTACCAATTCCCCTTGCATCTAAAAGAAAATTAGCAATAAGATTAACATCTAATATCTCGATTAACATGTAGTAGATGGAGAATAAGCGTTTCTAAAAATAGTTTTGCAAGAGTAGAGAAAGTCATGTGAGTGTAACACATCAGATTTTTTTTTAATTCAGGCAGGCCTCAAAACCTGTAGTTGCGATGAAATCTTGCTATAGAATTTTTGGGTGGAATGCAATACCTTCTCTATCTACTATGTACGTGGCAGAGAAAGTAAAAACGAAGAGAGTTCAGTTTATAAACCATAGAATGGCTTTCATAGATCTTGAGAAGACTTCTGATAACTGATTTTGCAAATAAGGTTATCGCACCTATTTAATGTGTGCTGGAGTCTAAGAAAGGATAGAGAAATGGCTGCAGAAACTATAAAAGTATATGTGTACTGAATGTTACATAAAAATCTATGCGTTGATTTTAACTAACAGATTGAACACATCCAGTGCGTTAAAGATTAGTGAACAGCAGCGTGGGTTAAAGGACATGTATTGATAACGTCTTTACGATAAACTAAATAATATAAAATCACTGAGAGTTCAATTTAGAAACCGTATAATGGCTTTCATAGACCCCGAGAGAACTTTTGATAAGGTAAACCGAAAGCTAAAGTGAGAAATACTAGAAAAGAGCTGTTGTCCATTGCATTTGAGAAAGGCAATTGAGCTTGTATAAAGTAACACAAGATTGGCAATTGAAATTGGTAGGGTTCAGCTAAATAAATGACAAACTTTGGTTTAAAGCAGCGATGTAGCATACCTACAAGTCTTTATTAACACATATTTAGACAACGTTCCTAAAATTTCAGGCATTAGAACGAAACGAAAATATCTGATGTGTTACACTCACATGACTTTCTCTACTCTTGTACAAACTATTTTTACAAACTCTTATTCTTCATCTATTTCATATTAATCGAGTTAAACATTTGCAGAAACGATCTTTTGAAATGCAAAGAGAATTACATTTTATACATAGTGACCAGTTTTAAAAATATTTGACTATCGCTTAAAGCGTACTATGTTCCCCTTGTTTTGTATTTGCAAGGGCAATATAGAAATACAGTAGCCTTTAAGCATAGACATACATATCTCTTAATAGCTGGTTGCTATGTGCAGCACCATTCTCTTTGACACAGATTAATACTCTTTGCATATCCAAGACAAAAAATGAATAATGAATTCCCATTTGAGAAAACAAGTATTGAAAAATATCAGGGAATAACAAGCAATACCTCGAAAATGGTTCACTCAACAAAAAAAAATGTATATGACATAAATTGTGTATTTTAACGCAATCTACATTTTTTGTCTAGTAAAATAATTTTGTCTATCTCTTATGGTTTACCAGTTATGTAAAAGTCGTTCACAATGAAGAATACTTTTGGAGACATTCCCAAAAAATTCAATGTATACATTTTATTTGTCATGAAAATATCTTAAACATATGATATTTTAATGAAAATCGTTAGAGCCATTTTTGAGAAAATTCAAACGTTCGAAAAATGTTCCATGTAAAGGGTAATCTGGGGTGGGGGGATTTTCTTGAAAACCTTCGTGTCACATCTCTGAAAGATACTGAACCTAAATACCAAGTTTGGTATTTATCCGACCGTTCGTTTCTGAGTTATGTTGTTCACAGACACAGACACAGGCGCGCGCGCGCACACACACACACACACACACACACACACACACACACACACACACACACAGACATGGACATGTTTCCAGAAATGCTTTTTTTTATTCAGGGGGTCTCAAAACATATATTTCCGGGAAATCTCGGAATCGAATTTTTGGGCAGAATACAATACTTCCCCTACTTACTATACGTAGTAGAGAAAGTAAAAAGAAACACTTAAGTTAAACATTGTTTGTAGAATACGTAGCTTTAATATTTAACATGGAAGATAGTCTGCAGAAATATAATAGGAGATAAACAAATTATGTAAAGAATGCCACATAACATATCGAAAGTTAAAACTAAAATAATGGCCTTCAAGTGGAAGTACTCAATAAGAACAAAGGTAATAATAGAAGGCAAAACAATAGAATCACTTCCAATACCTATATTGCAATGTAAGTTATTATTGAACTGAGTATTTATTATAACCCTTAATACATTTTCATAAATATATAAAAGATACCTGTATCTTCTTTGAATCTACCGGTCAAATTCCGGCATATTGTTCACAGCTCGTCCGTAGGGAACAGTGCCCTGAGCTACGGGCAGTGACCTAGAAGTGGAAACGACTACCTCATCAGGCTTAAGAAAATACCCTTTTCTCACATCCGTTCTCTCTGACGTCTAAAGCAAACTATTAATTTGAAAGAATTTGCATAAACGCAGATGCGCATCACCGGCGGAAATACCCGGGTTCACTAGCGCAGCCTTACGCGCAGGAACGCAACTAGGCTGCAACTGGAGGTTTGAGTGACAATGATTAATGCTACCTAACTACGAGACGAATGAATAAATGAATGAAGAAAGAAAGCCGGATAGGTGAATGAATGAATTAACTGGTATAATCACCGCACACGCCTTCGTCTTTTGTTTTCGATGATGCTGAGTGTTAACCATCACGCTTCGCACAAAAACATGTCTCTACGTATATACATACCAGTTTTGGAAGACGAGGTGTGTTGAGATGTGGCTAAAGATAGCACGGTGATTTCCTCCACCCAGGCCGCCGCCGCGCGAGGGGGGAGATGCCATTAAAATAATCGCATTCCAGAAGAGCCGCGGAACTGGTTGGAAAGAGAGGGTCTTTGAAAGGAAGGCCGCCCGCCCTTTCACACCTGGCCGGCGCAACTGATGGACGGGCACTCCATCCGAGTGAGTGTGGGATAATGGCACCGTCCGTCCTGGGCTCCTTTCCCGAGCACTGATTGAGGCCCAACAATACGTGCAATAACTTGATGATGCCAATTCGGACCCAAGGCTTCATGTTCAATATCTTGGAAATGACGAACTCGTGGCCATGATTGATTGGAAAACTTAAACTTGCCATACATATGCGGCTTTACTAGGATCCGTAGACCTTTTCGGGCTCAGCAACTCAACTCCAGTGCTCCCCAAATCTACTTTTATTAATTTTCACTCTGGTACACCGGCTGGCACATTATAACCCATACGAAGTTAAGCGGAGGTTAAAAGTCCTATACCGCCAATTTTTATTCCGCTAAATTGAAGTAATGGTATTTTATTAGAAGTAGTTGTATCGTATTTCAACTGTTGGGGAACCGAACTTGTAGTAGTTGCAACAGCACGTATAGTACCCTCTTCCCGGTAGCCTTCGCCCCAAGTTTAAAAAATATTAACTTTGTAGTTAAACTGTTTCTTTAAGTATTAAATATTTATGTTTGCCTCGGCTACGTCAGTATTATTGTTAGAGACATGGAAGTCTTGGCAGGGCGTGATGCAACAAGAATGTAGGCTTACACAGATTTTAAGTTTTAATTCAGTCCTTTTTATGAATCCTTGACACAAATTAAATAGCACTTCACTGATATCGCGAGCTGTGAGATTCCTTTATTTAATACTTGCATTTTTTAACACATATACTATTTTGGTCTCACACGAATACGTATTAAATCTCTCAAGTACGCACAAGCAACGCATCCAGTTATGAGCCCAGTCTGCAGGCAACTGACTTGATTTCAACCGTCTAAACTTGTAAATTTCTGTATTTCAAGTCTCTGATTGGCTAATCCTACTCCATTAGAATACCTGCATTTAACTAAAGCTTTTTCTGGTTGTTGATTGGCTATTTTTTATAAACTGTCACTAAAATTACATTAATGCTTCCAAGAATCACAAATAACATTTAAACTCTCAAACTCATTATTGCCTCAAGGTTACCTCATTGTTACCTCATTATTAGCAACGTTTAACTTATTATTCTCACAGCTCCTACATTATTAAATTACGTAATATATGCACATAACATTATTAAACATGGATACAATAATATAAACATATGCAATGACTGTTACATGCATTTTACAAATTGTTACATACACGTATTGCTTCAAGGCGGGCTGTTATTGAATTTACATATTTTATAACTAGACCGAAATTATATAAGTGTTAAAAATACTGCCTCAAAATACTCATTGTCTCAGAGACCCATCTCATACTGAACCTTCTAAGTTCACTGATCTACTTTTATACCTACAATAACTTTTTTTAGTAATAAATACAGTGTTATTTTAATTTTTTTTTTTAAATAACCAGTCATATTTGTTTTTTAGTTCCATTTATACCTCGCCTTTAACTGGAATGTTCTTATCGGCGGGCTTTCCTTTGGAACATATTGCCTATAGCCAACGGAATGATAGGCTGGCCTCGTAGCTCAGCCAGTAGAGCACTTGCCTGCTGTGCGAGGGGTCCCGAGTTCGATTTCCGGCTGAGGTGGGTGGTCGCTGGAGTGTGTAGCTTAGGCGCTCCGCCAAGTTGAGTGTCGCGGGTGCGAGTCCCGCCATTTGCAAGGTTGTTTGTGTGTGTGTGTGTGTGTGTGTGTGTGTAATTGCGGCAATAAGCGGTAATGCAAAATAATAATAATAATAAAAAAAAGAACCACAGTAATAATAAACTGGGTAACCACGGGAACTTAAAAAAATTGAGTTAACTCGTATTTGCCTGTCGGATTTCTGGTAAACTTCCGGTTTTATACATAGATCATCATTCTCATTAGATCTCTCATTCATACTTCCAGACTCTGTGGATGATAGGGAATAATCTTGCCCCCCCCCACAGTGGAAATAGCACTCGGGACTCCCCACACAACAGGTAGATGCTCTACCGACTGAGCTACGAGGTTAACTACTCAGCTGACCAGCCAGCCAGGTGTGTTATTAACAGCAATATAGATCCACTACACACTTGTTGCTTTTTATCATAAAATTTAATTCAGCTACCTTCAGTAGTTGCTGAGAAAACGAATAATTTATATCAGAAAATGTCATTCACAGTAAAAGTTGTTCAGAACAAAACGGGAGAAAACAAACTCGTAAATATCTATTAGCAAAGAAAGAAACCACACGACTCGACTTCTTGAATGTTTCCGTATTTAACAGTAGTTCTAAATTGTAGGGCAAAATTTCCCTTGAAAGCTGGGATAAATTTTACCTCTCTATTCCAAATTGTCTAGCAGTGAAGTGGTGAAGAATTCACAGTAGAAAATGTCACATTCAATTCTATTTTTAAAAATATATTTAAAATATAAGTGTTTAGCCTGCATTGATGAAATATATATCAAATAAAACAGGAAAATCCAATTAATAAGACTGCACAGAAAACTAAAAATGTCATATTTTGGCAATTTTCGTCGTTTAGTCTCCCCTTAAGGCATGCTCTGTTAATTTATACTAAGGGTGTTTCTGTGTATGGAAAGTGCTGAATACCGGTGGCAACACAGTCCGTGGTCAGTGCTTATGTTTAGGAACTGGTTTATGTACTGATATTTTGTTGCAGAAGTGGGTTTAGACTCCCGTTTATTAGAATAAGAGTGTATTTGCAGCCTAGCAGGCAGCGTGCTAGCATCTAAGCACAGAGTTACCGGCTTGAGCTCTCGGCTGAGGCGGGAAGTTAATTTTGCTTCATTAAAAGGATTCCCTGCCGTCTGGTGTCACAATGCAGCACAACATAGTATTACCGAAGAGCCCACTGCGGTGAACGCTTGCATTGAAAAATATGTGCACGTGTTTTTAATACTCTGAATTTGGCAATAAAAATATTTTTGCCTCCCATAATCCATTGGAATGAATTTTATGACTTATAAGACTAATACCATCAACTGTACGGATTATACTTTCCAGTCTACTCTGGCTTCGAGAACTTGCTCATTCCATCTTCTTAGTGCTCTTTCCACGTTTCTTCTGGTCTTTGGCCCATAGTTAAAAATTATTCGTTATTATTCCTTCGGATGTTCTTAATATATGATTTTTCCATTTTTCTCTATACTGTTTAATAATTTCATTTATAATTAAAACTTTAATTCTCTCCTATTTTCTTAATTTATAATGTGCTAGAAGCATGCTTTTGAGGGAGGCAAGTGACAACAGAAGCAAATGACTGACTATTCTTCGAAGGGGACCGAGCAGGATGGCTCAGGTGCCAACGTCTGAGGCCCGCACTCGGAAGGTCGCGGGTATATTCTCGTTCGGTCGGCCACCCTTACCCTAGGGTTGATTATATACTACCACGAATTTCCCTCTCCCTCACATGCTTTCATTTCGATTCCTTTCATCTTCCAAACTACATGGTTAGCGCGGCGGGCGACGAGATACATCGTATACGGGGAAACTACTTTAAGGAGAAAACCCTTCTTGACTGGTAACCTTCTGTCCGAATCTGTTAGGATAGGAGCGACATCAATCTCTAAAGTTCGCTTAGTTGGGCCTGCCTCCTTCCGATCTGGCCACCCTTAGTACACTCTAGCCCTCATTACGTAGGTTAAGTAGGGGCAATAGGTACCAGGTGGCCCATACAAGCCGTCCTTAGTTGAGTTAGTTTATACCGGATAGCGCGCATGACAAAAGGTTAGCCTAAGCAAAACTGCAAAGAGGACTCCATACTGACAGAGAGGAGACCGCTAAATGAAAGACCAATGGTCGAAATCGAACACATCAACTGCTATTACTGTTCTCAGAGCTCATTCGGTAGAGCAACTGCTTGTATATAAAGTGTTCCGAGTTCGATTCCCGGCTGGGCTCCAGAAAGTAGTCTTTAGACAAAAAGATTTTACGGTATGCCCAGGGTCTGATGTTTGAATGTGAGAGTACCTATGTGTGTGTGTGGGGGGGGGGAGTTATGGGCTATTTAATAACCAATTAGCCCATTAACAAGAACTCAGGATTGCACGCAAACCTGAGCACACGTGTTCAGTCATTTAGTTCCACGACATAATCTACAATCAGTACAACTATATGGTATCAATCGGTGCCGCAAAATTAGCAAGATTAAACAAAATTCTACTTTTATTATATTTATGTACCTTTAAAGGTGCGTTATTTTCTGTTAGTACATTATTCATAATAAGCATGTGAAAAAACGTGTCCGCCTCGGTGGACGAATTGATGAAGGACCGCTCAGGCTCACGTTCTACCTGGAAGGTCCACCATTTCTTAATATCATCTGTACGTCTCCCCTTAAAAAAAAAGGTGCGCAGATGGCAGATGCTACATCTGAAAATGTTCAGAGCACAGCCTTCGAGCCTCAGCTGAATTTTGATGTGTCTCCGCACACGTCGTTGCCATATCGTGTGTTCGTTATTGTGAACGTTATCTTTTTGTCTGAATGACCTGACTCGAACTGCAAGCAAGCGACCATGCGACGGTAAACGGTAGAAACTTCCACGTAAACACATGCAGACATCAGCACTATCTCAGTGGCCTTTCGCTTCGTACCTGCACTGCCCCTTTGAACATCAGTGATGCGGCAACTTCTTTTGCACCTATGTATGCGGGAAACAAAACTGCAAAGGACGGCTTGTTTGGGCGACTTGGTATATCCTTGCCCGTGGTACCGAAATCTTTCTTCATTTCTACTCCCCTCCTGTGAAGGGATGATGGAACAGTTCTTTGAAACAGCGAAAACTGAGTAATCGCAGACCGCTATATTGTTTTTCTTTTTCTTTATTTTTTCAAATGAGAATGGCAGCGGCGAGAGATTGCTATTTTTATTCCAAGTTGATGTTTATTGTAATAATTATTATGCTATTGGAATTTAATGAATGCGTTTTAAGGATTATAATATTTCGAAATTTCCGGCGCAGCAACCACGCACCCTACACTTTTAGAAAGAAATGAGTTCTTCATATTTTGATTATTTAATTTTACATTTATTCATTCTGAAGACATAAAATTCTCAACTTAAGGACATTTTAAATATTCAGCATAAGAGGAAGTTGTAAAGTAATTTAAATAGAATACACAATCAGTGGCCTGGTTACATGCTCTGTGAGAGGATATTGTCCCGCAAGGCATTCCGGTGTAAAGATTTGCCTAAATATAATTTAAAAGGCCGCATTATTGAATGCCATAAATTATTAAATAGGCACAATTCTATTCTTAAAATATTGCATTTTAAGCTCTGAGATGTAGTTGTGAAATGCAATTAGCAATAAGAACTTTTATCTTTAATAAGGTTGGTTCCACGTAAATTCCTTCCCAAAGGAAACCACACTCATGAGAACAAGCGTCTTGGAGCCAAAACTTAGGAGAATTCAACTTATGCCAGCGAAGCTACATCATGCCTTTTCTCCAGAGTTGTGTTCTTCTCACTCCAGCTGTTTCTGAATGAAAATAAACTGCTTGTCGTTGACATATTTCTTCTTTCTCGAACGCATATAGATAGATCTAGTAACGTATTCCACCGAAATTCGAGATTTCGCAAGTAATACACTTTTGAGATCCCATGAATCCAAAAAATGAGCATTTGTAGGAAAAGTTGTATTAATATAACATTTTGTCAGAATTTTTCAAGGATATAATATGAAGATTTTTACGAAACTATCCCCATCTCACATTGTCCATCACATGGAAAATGTTCGTTATGTTTTATTGCACTCTAACGTTGTTAATTTCAATCCGTTTAAGTTATTGACACGAAAAATAAAACTTATATCTGAATTCTCTGAAAAAAGTTGTGAAGCCCTGATTGAAGTTTATGTAATTTTGTGTAACTGAAAAACGTTGGACAGACAAAAACGTGCTACAAGAAAATTTAAATTTGTTTTTTATATTAAATAAAAAAAACAACAAATGTGTTGTTAACCGTAATACTCGTGTAGTTAATTTGAGTTTTCAAGTATTTTAAGTCTACAGGTTTTACGAAATGCTAAGTAGCATTCTTTTGTTTCTCGCGAGTCATGGAAAGAGTATGCAATATATAATCCAGGATATGGCGACCTGCATGTTTAACGAAGCAATACCGAACGGCGATATGGCTCCAAGGTAACCTGTTAGAGTCGCATTCGGAGGTCCTGGGTTCGATTCCCGTCGACTGCCCGCTCTGACATTGGATTTTCGTGATTTTCCGTGGTCGGTAGTCGAATGCTGGGGTGGTTTATCGTCTACCACCTTTCTCATAATTTCCCTTTCGTTCCGTTTCTTTCTTGTCTTTCAGGTGTGATTTTGGGTTTGGTGGCGTATGGCGGGACCGGACAGATGTAGCGGATGCTTGCTCAAAAAGTACTTCCCTTGGACACTAGAGGGCTCTTTGTGGACGGGTCGTTCATTGCCCTCTCTACGCAGCTCCAGCAGAGGGACGGGTCTTCGAGCCTGGAAATGTTAGGGACTTCCTTGCGTCTCTTTGACCTGTCTGCCTGCAGCCTATGGCCTCCTGTGATTCCTTCACTTCGTCCCTTCCTCCTGGAAGGTGGTAGACACAAAATGGAAGTGATTAACAGGAAGTATATATAAAAACAAGCTTTTCATTAATAGTTTGTAGAACATTTTGACAATTGTCTCTCATGCTAACTGTGTATAGGCAGTAAGTGGAAAGTTGTGTAAACTTGAAAGTGTCTGATTCAACTTTCTAGTTTGTAGGATAGATAAAAACAAATATAGTGTGCAGGGAAAGCTGAGCGATTCTAACATATCGGGCTTTTATGATGAACGTATCTCTTTCTATGAGAACACCAAAAAGAAGAACGTATTTTGTTTTGCAGTTGCCACTGTACAAATTTACATTCTCCCATTTCGCAGATCATTTTACCTACTAAGATTTTGCACAACTTGACAGCACGGCTTGCATCGTTTCGCTAATTTAGACAGACATTTTCGAATTACGTCATGTTGGAATAAAATACACTAGAGTAAGAAGCTAGCGAGAGACCAGTGGCTATGGTTTGTGTGTACGAATAATTGGAGTTGACAGGGGTGTGGAATGTTGTTGCCACATACCGTGTTGTGACGTCACCATAGCCGCGCGCGACTCTGCGTTGTCATAACCAATTATAATTATGTATTTTACAAACGCTAGTCGTCCCACCTGTCTGTCACGAGAGGAAACCGCACCACAACCCACGTGTAGGCATCTCGCACACTGTATCCCTGCTTACCTGTTACTCTTATGTCATTAGCGCAATCAACAGCTCGCTTTGTTTTTTTTTATTATTTTTTCTTTACAAATTATGCTTTGTTCAATTATTATATCTTACTTTTCATTGGCTGGAATTTGATCAAAGTGTTCAAAAATGAAAAACTTATTTTTTATGTATAAAAACCTGGAACTTTACTTCAGTGACCATTACGTGTTTTGTCCTTCGAACCTTTTTTAAAACATAGGTGAGCATTTAACGTCCATTAGTGACAGCCTAATGTCTTGTAATTATTTCAAATACTATTTTCTCTATTTTGAGTTTTGTTACACTGCTACATTAAAAATATTCCACAAGATGCAGTTTGAAAACCATCCTGCTCAACTTTTCTGCAGTAACTCAGAGAGAATGCATATAAAGAATGGACAAATTATTTTTATTACGCCTTTAAATAACTCAAGATATGATGTAATTAATTTCACAATTGAAGATAAATTGTTAAAAAAGTCATATTTGAAGGTTACCATTTTTTGTATATGCCACAAAACTTGTATGTGTCAGTTTTGTATATTCACATTTAAATCATGTGTTAGTACCTTTTTTTAAAATTATTATTCCTTCATCTTGTGGAATATGCAATTAAATAGTACAATGAATTTATTCAAAAACTTTTTTTCTCAAAAAGTATTAAAGATATATATGTATGTTATTTAAAACACACCGCAATAAAAACACTTGTTATGTTAGAACAGCATGTGGCAAAATTTTGAAAACGTTTGCATAAAAATGGCAAGATTTATGAGTTTTATATATGGGTAATGAAAAATAACTTTTTTAATTATCTTATTTGTGTATTAGCAAACCTACAATTTGTCTCACATTGTTTGCGTTAAATACTGATATCTCTATCTCTCTATCTTTCTCTCTTATGCCTCTCTCTCCGTCCTGTCCTCAGAGTTATACTTTCCCGTTGTAACCGGCTTATGTACACCAATAATAGTATCCAAGAATTGTATAACGTCTTAAACATCCATCCAATCAGAATTTAAAAGGTTCTATCTTACAGAAATAATAGAACTTACAATAAATACTACACCATTTATAAACCCGTTTGTTGTGTTTTTAAATGAATAAAAATTAAATACTTCGAATTTTGACTTCACGCTCCTTTGGAACCACCACCTTTGGGGAAAGATATTAAGATGTCATATTATAGCCTATTCTTAAACTGGAATACCTAAAAACTTTCCAACAATTGATTCGGTCGCTCTTGAGAGAACACACATTCGTGCGCCCAAAATATTAAAATGCGATTTTTTTTGGGCTTCAGCAGAGCCTATGATATATAGGGGAAAGGTTTTGAACCACTTATGCCTAAATAGTAAATAATTATTATAATTTCAAATCAAAAGTTTCCGAAACACAAGCGTTAAAGTGACAAATCCTTGCGCTATCAATATCCTCAAAACAATTTAAGATTAATACAATTATCAATTAAATAACATTTAAAAAGTGAGATGGTGTAAATTGGTTCAAATTAGGAATTTGAATTCCACCACCCGTGTCTTAAAATGAACCACATGCTTTTAAGTTTAAAAGTATTTTTATTAATACAAAATACACATATTTTATTGTACATTCAAAACAAATATGCCAAC
Organism: Deroplatys truncata; assembly: GCA_030765065.1. Lineage (NCBI taxonomy): Eukaryota > Metazoa > Arthropoda > Insecta > Mantodea > Mantidae > Deroplatys > Deroplatys truncata. The sequence goes on along the minus strand of CM060978.1, from coordinate 207,481,167 downwards.
AAAAGTAGAGTCCAAAATTGTGACAAGAATAGCAATTTCCTTGAAAATTTTGAATTTTTAAATAATGATAAACACTTGGTTTTTGGAATAGGTATTATTTGCAAATGTAGAGCTTTTCCGAATTTTTACTCTCATACAAAATAGTCCAATTATACATAGCCTTCACAATAAAACACTTTCTTCTTGGCACTAGCTTTTGCACACTTTTGGTGAAGTCATATCCTACAGCTCATACACTGGGTCATGTCCTTAATTTCAGACAATTCACATTCACATATTCATGTCAGCCACTGTTTTTAACATTATTTTTTTTAACTTAACATATTATATCGCTATTTATTCACAAGATATACTATTCACAATTGAGCAATCCTAGAACCTAAATTGGACCAGTTCAATATAGGATTCAAACAGTGGTTCAATTTACGAGCCACGCCAATTTGGAAGCTTTAGCATCTATGTGACTAGGAGAGACGCTGCTTGAAAAAACGTGTGCATGAATATTGTTGCTAAATAAACTCTTCATAACATGTAGTATATATAGATCATCTCAAACGTGCCTAATTGGTCATATAAGCTTAGCTAGATTAGTCAAATATTACTTATGAAGCACCAAAAACACACAACACTTCATACAACTGAAACCACAGCTCAGAATACAAAGTCAACAACTCCAAGCATTCATAGCTGTACACGCCATGCTTCTGCTAGGATTATGGTGCCATCTGTCGAATGGTTTAGAACGAGGGTGGCGAAAACTCCTTCCTTCCGCGAGTCACCAAATATGCAACATGCACTGCATCACTCAGTAGCATGTGAAAATCAAACGGACGGTTGCAGAGAGGGAACGTGCGCCTGCGAGTCAAAATAACTCGCGAGTCACGTTTTCGCCACCTCTGGTTTGGAAAATATTGGGGCGGTTCAATTTAAGAGGCGGTTCAAATTAGGGACCTTTCCTCTACCAGTTGCTCATCTAAAGCTGAAAATTACCAGATAAATTTCGATTATAACTTGATATCTTTAAAGTTTTATTAATATTATGAAAATGATTTTTTCAAATATATAAGCTTCAACGAAACGCTATATCAATATGAGTACTGGAATAAATCACATCATTGGAACATTGAGGAAAAGTTACTTAAGAATCAACTTTAGTGTTTCTATACTCCTCCCAGTCTCTTCACCTGGCTATCCTAAACAGATGGATTAATTGGAAGTTTAAGTTAATTCTCAAAGATTTTCTTCCACCATATACGACTTTTAAACACTACAAACTCAGATAAGCGTAAGAAACTTTTCTCGGTTGAAGCAGATGAATATGCAGCTTAATGGAACGTGTATGACAGATGAATAAGCACACGAAGAAAAATAAGACTTTAAATATATTGACTTCTTCCAGTGGAACATCAACAGCGGAGAAGCATTTAAGTTGACCTGAGGTAAGGATGGAAGAATTAGTCTCGGGCAAGGGTAATCTTGCGTGAATTCTGAATTTATTTCATGTTTTAGGATGGCTTTTGTTCGTGTATCTTCACAGTGAGCACTGATGTTACTAACCTCTTTGTATATAAACCTCTGCAGTATGCTTTAAGTAGTTCGTATTACGAGGTAGCTGAGAATGATAAAGTACATGCGATAATATCAAGACAATAAATAAAGTTTTTACAACCAACTCTTTAAGGGGAGATTAAAAGCCCTATCCCGCCAATTTTAGTTTGCTAACTTCATGCCGTCCTCCATGGCCTACGGGTACCATGCTAGCCTCAAATTCCTGAGGTCGCGAGTTCAAACTCAGCAGAGGGCGATGGATTTTTTCGAGTGTAAAAATCCTTAGCATGACTAAGGGAAGCTAAGATCTATAGTAGTTAAAGAGCGTCCATAAATAAAACTCAGTTTCATTTTAATAACTTCATGACACATTATATATATTTAAGACAGACTGAAATTTTTGTAGGATGTAGATGTAAATACACCTTTTAAGTTCAGTGATCTCTTTTATGCAATATTGTGGTTTATTAAGGAATATATAATATTTTTATTAGTTGTAGGATTTGTTATTACATTGGTGTCCAATTAATTCTTAAAAAAACTTACCATCTTATTAGCACTAAAGCAGTTCCATAACAGCACAAAAATATTACTTTCATTACTCTAAAATTTAATTTAGTTTTTTCAGTAGTTTAAAAAGGGGGACCATTTGAATCAGAAACTACGATTCAGAGAAAAAGCTGCTCGAAGTAAAACTGAAACAAAATCTCACAAATATTTGCAAGGAAAGAAACGATATGGTGTGAACACACGGAATCAACCATATTTCCATATTTAGCAATGGTGCCAATTTATAGAGCAAAACTTTCCTTCTAAGATGACATGACATTTACCTCTCTATTAGTCTAGAAGTGGTGCAGAATTCAGGGTATGAAATTAAGATGCATATAATTTCTCAAAATATATTATGAGAAGATTGTGTTGAAGGAGTTGTATTGTATTTCAACTGTTGGGGAGCCAAACTTAGTGTGTTTGCAACCGCACGTATGGTACCCGGTTTCTGGTAGCCGTCGCCCCAAATGTACTTTCAGGTGGCCTTTCCCCCAAGTTTAAAAAATATTAACTTTGTAATTTGACTGTTTCTTTAAGTATTAAATATTTATGTTTGCCTCGGCTGCGTCAGTATTATTGTTAGAAACACGTTTCTCTTAGCAGGGCGTGATGCGACAAGAATGTAGGCTTACACAGATTATAATTTTACTTCACTCTTTTTATTAATACGTGATACGATTAAAATAACACTTCACTGATATAGAGAGCTGTGAGATTCTTTAATTAATTACTTGCACTTTTTAACACGTAAAACTATTTTTCGTCTCACACGAATACGTATTAAATTTCTTTTGCGTCTAGTTAGTAACGCTGTCTGTAACCAACTGAACTGATTTCAACCGCCTAAACTTGTAAATTTCTGTATTTCAAGTCTCTGATTGCCTATACCTAATCAAATAGAATACCTTCATTTAACTAAAGCTTTTTCTTGTTGTTGATTGGCTATTTTAAACCATCTCAAAATTTGCATTATTGTTGCTCCAAGAATCACAAGTAACATTATTAAACTCTCAAGTTATTATTGCCTCAAGGCTACCTCATTGTTAGCAACTTTTAACCTATTATTCTCACGGCTCCTACATTATTAAATTACTTAATATATTCACATAACATTATTACACATGGATACAATAATACAAACATATGCAATGACTGTAATATTAACTTTTTATATATTGTTTCATACACATATTGCTTTAAGGCGGGCTGTTATTGAATTTATATATTATATAATTAGACTGAAATCATTTAAGTGTTAAAAATACTCAATTTAAAATACAACATTGTGTCTGTAATTATACAAAATATATCAAACCAAACAGGAAATTCCAATTCATGACAGAACATAAAGCTAAAGTGGAATTTTTTGAGCAATTCGTATCCTTTAATTCCTTCTTAAATGTTTACTACTAACTCTGAAGGAATTATAAGTTCAGACAAGAATAGTGTAGAAGATTGCAATGAAGTGTAGCAAAACCATTTAAGAAAATGTATGATGAAACATTGGAACATTCAAATCAATTATAACGAGCAACTTGTTTGACATAAACGGTATATTGTAACGAGAACTGTTCGTGCAGTAGGATGCAAAACCTTTATGGTTTACCAGTTATACAAAATTATATCACATCATTCAGAATGGAGACTTCACGGGCTATTTACAGACAATACAACATTTATTTAGGTTTTATTGTTAACACTAGTCTGCATGATATCGGATAACCGAAAACTAATAAGTGATTCTGACTCACTTTTTTATGCTGATTTCAGAAATGCTTTTAGGTTTTTTCTATCACGTACAGGTTTTACACAATTTCACTTCAAAAATTTAGAGATATAAAGATATTGCTTCCGCCACTACACATAAAGTTGGATTGATAAAGATATTTGTATGGGCTCTGCCACAGGATGGACCCTGCTTCAAGTACCTTTCCAAGAAATTTCCCTTCATTACACAAGACAAATTAAAGGCTGGAATTTTTGTCGGTCCTCAAATAAAGAAATTGATGAAGCATGAAGATTTTGAGAAGACAATAAATAAGAGAGAAATAGAAGCATGGACCGCCTTCTTAAGCAATAACAAAGATCCTAATTACAAGGCCATTGTCGAAACAATGTTGGAAAATTTCAAGAAGATGGGTTGTAACATGAGTGTAAAGGTACATTTTCTGCATTCACATATCGACTACTTTCCAGAAAATCTGGCACATTATAGTGAAGAGCAGGGTGAACGTTTTCACCAAGATATCAAGGATATGGAGAGGAGGTACCAGGGGAGATGGAATGAAACTATGATTGCCGACTACTGTTGCATGTTGAGGAGGGACAGTCATCTTCAAGGATCTGCAAGGAAGTCAAAGAAGAGAAAGTTTGAAAAAAATTAAATGAAACACTTTGGCTTCTTGTTTTGTTAAAATGTAGTCATGAAATAAATTAAGGGAGTTCTTGAGAGTATTCTTAAAATGTTTCTTGAATAAAACTTACCTTGTGTAAAACGGTATTTGAAAACCTTTCTACGCTCATTAGTAAAATTGTCAAAACGTTACTTCTTATTTTGTGTAAAAACCTGACGTGATAGAAAAAAACGGAAGTTATTTCTGGAATCAGCATAAAAACTTGATTCAAGAACACTTACTTCTAAGAAATCATCTGACAAAAAGTTTGAAAATACAGACTAGTGTAATATATTTTAAACATGTTCCATTTTAATGAATATTTGTTAGAGCCATTTTTGTGAAAATTAAAAAATTTAAAAGATATTCCATATAAAGGATATTCGGGGTGAGGGGATTTTCTTGAAAATTTTTGTCACATCCTTGGAAGATGCTGAATAGTTATTAATATTCACAGACAGGCAGATACGCACGTACACAACGGTTTTTATTTGTTTAGGAGACCTCAAAATATTTATTTTCGGTGAAATCTCAGTATTGAATTTTAGACAAAATACAAGTGATAAAGAAAATGAAAACTATTTCAAATTTCCAGATTCTGTATTTAACCATGAGTTGAATAAACCATTCAAATTGAATTTCCCCCAAATTAAATTTTTGATAGATTTTATATTGGAGATAGAATATTTTCTGCTTTTAGTTTGCCATATTACTTCCAATAAAACATGGGAGTAAGTGTTGAATTTCAATCAATCATGGTCTATCTCTACCATTTTATGGTTGTTATTTCTCTAGCTTTGTTTGTACAATACCCATACATCCAAGAAATCTTGGATAGTAATGTAATCTGTTTTAACAACCATCAAACTACACCATTAGAACTATCACGGTTGTAGCAGCAGCTGGCTCTGCTTAGAGTTTGGAGTTCAATTTGATTCAACACTACTGAAATACTTCATTTGCTGCTGTCCTTACAGATTGTGTCTATCATAGCATAATCTAATTAATACACTCGAGATTTGATTCTTCCCCAAAACCTCTAGCGAGATTAATACAGACAATTTAACTTACTTAGTATGTAATTTAGGAGTACCGTATGGACCTTCTATCAAATATTAATAGAAGAGATTTATCATCTACGAGTGTTTTGACCACTATTTGTACTTTGTGAGTTCAAAATGATATAATAAGAAACAGAACGTTTTGGATTAATATAATGTTATAAACCTGTCCTAGGGCTATAAAAATAACCATTTACTTCATGAAGTAAGAAATTAAGATATATGGTTCCAAAATTAACTAAATAAAACCAACGCGTGAAACATAATGGTACGTTGAAAGGAAGAAAAATTGAAGAAAGAAAAAGATTGGCTGAAAATGCGAAAATCAGAAAGTCAAAATATATTTGGTGTATACCGTACCTTTACACTCCTTAGATGTTACTTATGTTATTCTAATTATTTGCTCCTAAGGAGGAAGGCTCGAATGAAGTCCAAAATAAGAAATCAAAAAGTGAAAAACGTTAAAATGCTAAAGCTTAAAAGCAAGCTGTGTCTGACACGTTTTGCTACGCACAATTCTGATAGGTTGAGTATTAGGAATTTATACTCAATTTTCTTTTCTATTATCTGTACATAAATCGCGTACTATGAGAAACGCATAGCATTGTACTCCAAAGAGAAATAGACTGAAGGATAGAAGGGGACGAGACGAAGGGAGAGTGAGTGGAGTGAATGGAACATAGAATGTAAAAAGAAAGAGGGGGATATATATATATATATATATATATATATATAGAGAGAGAGAGAGAGAGAGAGAGAGAGATGCAAGTGGGAGAGGGAGGGAAAGAAGGATGATGGAGGCAGAAATATGGGAAAGGGAGTGAGAGAGTGAGGAAGCAGTGAAGTTAAAGGAATAACGCGAGCAGAACAGCGGGTTCTGTTAGTATTGAATAAACTAGCGAAATATATGGTTGCAAAATTCTGGAAGAAAATAAAAAGGTTTTAAAATACACACTATTCTGTTCTCTAGCATGGTGTGGTAACACTCGTGTAGAAAATAAGGAAGCAATATCATATTTAAAACAACCATTTAGATGGACTGGAAAACAAGCAATGATGATAAATTGACATTTTGAAATGTATTAAATGACCATCTTTATAGGTATAGGTTACGCAACGGAGGGGCACACTTCGCGCACTGCGACCTAGGTACATAGATTTAATGCGGCTACCACTCCCAAGGAGGAAGGGATTAAGTGAAGTAATCACAGGAAGCTAGAGCCTCAGGCAGACAGACCACAGAGACGCGCCAAAGTCCCTAATAGTTCCAGGTTCGAAGACCCATCCCACTGTTGGAACTACCTAGAGAGGCGACAAGGCAGTCCTCTAGTGTTCACCGTGAGTACTTTCTCCTTTGAGCAAGCATTCCACTATCTGGAAAGGTAGAATCAGACGACTGAAAAATTCAATGCCATAGCCATCTCCCGGTCTCCGTCCGGTTGCTTTAACCACTGAGCTACCATGGCTACATGCGACACGCCCTTAAATTCTCCAACTGATTTGCATTCTTCCCGGTAAACCACAAGGAGATCTCAAATTGTATTGAGATGACATATCCCAATGGCGACTTGTGTGGAAGAACAAATAATTCCATTCCACTATCTGTCTGCACCGCCATACACCACGAAACCGAGAAGCACATCTGAAGGATAAGAAGGAAACGGAATTAAAGGTAAATGATGGAAGGGAATCATGGTAGATGAGAAATCATCCCAGCATTCATCTACCTACCAGGGAAAACTACAAAAAACCCAAGGTCAGAATGGGCGGTCGACAGGAATCGAATCCGAGACCTCCCAATGCGAGTCCCACACGTTACTGCCGAACCATCTCGGTCTTTATATATTTCAGTGATATTTGACGGATCCTGTAGACTTTGACGTTTCCCACTAGATATGTTACAAACGGGCCCTTACAGTGTGTGAACGGCCGCGGCGTGCAGCGGTGGCCATGCTTGTAATTATATGTCGCTATCGACACATCGGCTGGCCGTAATTATAGTGGGCCAGTCTCTCTCTTTCTCTCACAGACTGGATCGCTATAGTACTTGGCAGCAAACCTGATCGAGTGTGACATGCTATAGTGCTTGCCAACATAACCTGCGCCACTGTATTTGTCTTTTGCGCATTATAGCGGTTGTCAACATGCCTTGAGTTGATAATTTCCTTATTATGGTGTTTCAAGCTGCATTGCTGGAGAAAAATAAGAACAAAAATCATAACTTCTTTTATACTTCCTTTATTGGGCATCAGCAAGCTACCCCGCCTTCTAGAGCAGCATTTTAAAAGTCCAATCTGTAGAAAAGATTCTGAATTTTAAAAAAAACCTATATGGGAGGCGAATATCTGGATACAAACTTTGCGAATTAACTCATTGTTGTTGAAAGTACTTTTCTTAAAATAAGTTAAAAATACTTTGTCATATACATTTCTTTAGTGTTACGGTTTATTTTTACATCTTTCTAAAAGTATTGAGATAAATTTACTTTAATATTTATTTCCTGTAAAGCCTAAAGCATATTCACACTTACACGAGTTTATTATGGCTGGTACCGTTTCTCAATTCCGTTTCCTTCCATTCATTCTAATCTTCCTCGCACAGATTCCTTCTGTCCATAACTCTTTCCTTGCAAGACTTCCAAGGTCGTTCGTCCCCTGTTCCATATTCTTTAGGGACACCTACCACTCCATGATGCACATGTCCAAACCATTTTAGTCTCATTTCTTTAACAGTATTTATAACTGCCTTATTTATTTAGATATCTGCCCTTATCTCCTCATTTTAATATGTTATAATCTGAATATGTTATAATCCCCAATATCCCACCTCCATCGCCATCAACCTGTGAATGTGCCTTTTGTCATTGCCAATGTTTCAGCAGCATAGATTATATGAATTGTATATTAACGTTTAACTCTGTTATCGTTTTGTTCCACAAACAGTTAAACAATTGCTTTTCTTATTTGTCTTATTTTATTACTTGTATCAACGAAATTGAAAGTTGCAGCCCTTTATAGAGGCACTGTAAATCTGTCAATCCCTCAGTCCTTTGTATATTTATTTGAGGGTGTGGGAGGTATTTTATAGTATGTGTTAACATATCTCATCACCTATTAAGCGTCCTCCTCGACCCCGGCGATCAGCACCTATCGCCAGCAAAAAGTAGGGTGTATAAAATATCACTCACTAGTACTTCCCATATTGCCACATTTTTTCCAATTTCGTAAGGTTTGATTTAAATACATCTTAAATTAATGTTGGTCAATACAGCATCCTTGGTTCAAGTCTTTCGTGAGTTCAAAACTTTCTGAGATAGTATTTTTTTTATTTATTTTCACCATACAGGATATGAACTAACCTCTTGTCTCTTTGTTGCCCATAGTTTACTCGAAGAACGGTGTAATAAAGGTCTACGAACATTAAATGGGTTTCTGCACTATAGCCATTCCTTTTTTTAGACTCCTTATTTAGGCAAGCCAGCACTTACCCCTTGAGAAAGCTAGTATTTGGTCAACCTCTCGAGAAATAAAAGAACCATAGCTTCGATATTCAAATGGCGCTGCTTAATGCTTAGAACATTCAAACGAATAACTGTGAATATTTCAAAATTATTGTGCAACAAAATGTACATGAACTCTGTACTTTTACGAGATCTACAATTTTTATAGAAAATTTTTATCCATCTGCTAGTTTTAATAATCAGCGAGAGAGAAGAAAATTTCATAGGCTATTTACAGAAAGTTCATATTATTAATTATTCTATTGTGTGAAACATAAGTATATCAAAATTGTTACGACCACTTTTGTAGTTTCGATTGGGAGAATGTCCTGAAAATCCTTTCTGAAAAAGTCTCCAGTATGAATTTGGTGTTTATCTGACGTTTCTGAGTGATGCTGTTCATAGACAGCTAAATCTATGCAATAGTGTTTTTTCTTAGAATGCTACTTTTGGAATTGTGGATCTCAAAACGCACATTTCATATGAAATCTTGATATTGAACTTTTGAAAGAAATATAATATTTCCCCTGCCTTAAGAAGCTTTAATTTCATTTTTTAATATCAATTATTATTGTTTCAGGCGATCACCCACCCGCTGTGGTTTTTTTTAACGTAACTTTTGAGTGCATAACTAGTCCGGTCAGTATGCAGGTATATGTTACAGAATACAAGCTGAAGTGAAATTTTTGCTAGGCACTGTTAAACCTAATAATTCCAACAGATACAACAACATGTACGACATTGGATGTAATGGTCTTCATCTTCAAATGACGCGGTTTCAGCAGAGTAGGTGGAAGATTTCTTAATTTCTGTAGCAATAATTATAAAGAATTGGCTGTAGAAATGAAACTTACACTCATAACTGCAACTTCCTTTGACACCTTTAATGCTTATTCGTTGCATTTTGACACTGTTATCCATGATAATTGTTTTATTTGTATTTTCGTTTAAATTTCCCAAGTGATGCTGTGCTTAGATGTCTTTTTAGAATTATAAAAAGGAGTTTATATTACTTTTTGACTCTTAACTTTGCTACATTAGTGTTACAATAATATTTATTTTAGGTTATTGAATATAAAATTTAACATTTAATTTATTTCTCACTAATATACGCATTACAGAAAATTATATATTTTTCATATTATAGATTTATATAGCGGGGGAATTTTATCGCCTTCTGCTGTTTTTCCCAATGCATCAAACAATGAAATCAAAAGACGATTACATTAATTAATAATTAAAATGAGTAATTTTGAATCTAGGAGGACTACAGGGGTGACATTTTGAAGCATAGTTACTTTATGATCAGAATACATTTGTCTGAAATTTTAACTCACTGTACTAGAAATTCTAAATTTCATCAGAGATTTCCTTTAGCTTTGCCTATCTTAGAAACAGAATTTTCACATCTCGTGATTGAAGTCAGAACTGGGATGTCGCAGGGTACGAAAGCTGGTCTTGACGGGAGAACGGCGAAGAGCGGCTTCCCATCTTGAGTACAGAGAGGGCATCACGGTCCCGCCATTACTCTGACTCCGCCCCCGGAGGCGGCAGCTTATTTACATGATGCATGCAACGCAGTAATCATCCTCACAAAATAAGCTGAGGAAAATTGAAATTTAATGCAAAACGGAACTGTGAGCCCATCAGCCGGCCGCTTTTATGATCACTTGATGAGCCTGTAATATAGAGTGTCCACAGAATTGAACGTATTCATCGTAAAACTGTGGCAGAACAGGCAGGATGTCGTCAACCTAGCAAGCTGCTGATAGTAGCACTTTCGGTACTCATCACATTTTCTTGTTGAAGTATGCACGAGATGTTTCGAGCTTTTATGCTAACGAGCGTGAGAAAAATGCAACTCATGTATAGGGCAAAAAGTTAAAGTCATTTTTCTTTACGAGTCTCGCACTTACCTATATGTTGCTTGATCTATATTTTTATTTGTAATGGATGTTTATGAGGGGCAGACAGTAGATGATCATGGGCAATCAAAATCTATCAGCATTCAGTGTGTGGACAGTTCTCTATTTTGAATCCAGTGATTTACAAGGCTTGTTATAGGAATAAATTTGTTTGCTTTCCAGATAATGGCAACTCCTTTCTTGAATTACTGCACTCCTAAAAACGGGAGAATACAAAAGCTTTACAAGTGAAATGTAGTTCTTCATTGTTAACTTATTTTCTCACAACCGCTTATAATCCCACTATCACTGTTATTATCATCAATACCACCACCACTACCACCACCACCACCATTAACTAGTAACACTTTTGTTACATAAACACCACTATCATTACCATTTACAGATCAACACTATTATCGTAACTCTCCACCCCACCACTACCACCACCATCACAATCATTACCCTCATCGTTCTGGGTGGCTCTGTTGTCTGGACGCTGGCCTTCTGACCCCAAGGTCGCAGGTTCAAACCCGGCCCGACTGGTGGTTTTTAAGTGTGCTTAAGAGCGACAGTCCCATGTCAGTCGATTTACTAGCAAGCAAACGAACTCTTGTGGAACGAAATTCCGGCACACTGGCGCGCTTATATGATCCTGCAATTGAATAAATTTATATGAAAATATAAACAATAGAACAACCTTAACCTCCATATCAATAACTTTTTTAAAAATATATAATCAACCTACTAATATTATTACAATTTTAATTGCTTCTTACTTATTTTTAACTTTAAGTGATTAAACATATTAAACTAACTAATAACCCTCCAATTAATCTAATAAGTAATACATTAATTATTATTCCAATCGTATCGTTAACAAACAAAATATTTTCTTTTACAATTATCACCAACCCTCTACCACCATCACTACTAATTATAACTATAACACTATCACTGCCACTACTATTACTAGTAATAGGTACTACTACAACTGTCCTACCATATTATTATTATTACTACCACACCACCACCACCATCACTATTACCAATTAGCACTGCTTTCACTAATGACACTATTTTCACTATCACCATTACTACAAGTATTATTTAATTACCATCACTTCTGTGCTACTGTTATTGCTGATAGAATCAATGTTTACAACCACTAGTGAAACTGCTACTGCAGGTATTACTTTTGTTTCCATGGCCACTCTATCACGACGACGACGACCACCACCACCACCACCACCACCACCACTAATATTTGTTACTACACCAACCTTCTCACAAGGTATATGTTCCTTCACAACCCCCTATTTTATTTCCCTCTACCTGTTCGTGGAAGCCAGACACTGGCAATTGGTAGGAAGGTTAAAAGCAATAAATGCGGCGGTTTTTGATCTTGCCATATGCGAGTAATATTTATGTGATACTACGTTTTTATCTCCCTCTGATGAAATTAAACATTTCTTAGGCGCAGGTTTAGCTCTGTAAATCTTTTGTCCTTTGCTAGCTTTCGGTGAGTTTATCGTGTGCCTTTCCTTTGTAATGGTAAAGAGAAGGAACGTAAATATTTGTCTGACTGGCAGATAATGAGATATTCACCCCAGAGGCTCAACACCTGCGCACAATGCGGGTACAGCGGGGGGGCTAGGACCGCGCCACGCTGTCTCACCTTCTCGGTCTCTGGTCGAGCTGCGGCCGCCAGGCTGTCTGTACTTCTAGCCGCTCTGGTTCATTCTAGTCACACTAATGGAGTTCTCTTGTAGCATCAGGAGCGCTCCGAGCTACCTGTAATTACACTACTGGGACTGGGCACTGACGACACACTAAACTTGAATTGACTTAACGATTATATGCAAGGCGAGAATAGGAGCTATCTAATTACACCATTTCTATTCTTTTACATTAAAGTAAGGGTAAGGGTGGTTCGAAAAGAATTGAAAGTATGAGAAATTCCATTTTGTTGATACTTGTGCATATTCTGGGATTTATATGATCAATATGAAACGTTCACACTCAGCTTTATGACTAGATAACTATGCAGCTGGGAAGGTCTGAATAGACATAAAAAGCTGGAAATCATGTACTGAATAAAAATAAAGTTCTGAACTCTGAATACGCTCACTATGAGCAGTACTTAAGATAGAAAGTTTAGTTTTTCACTTTCTCTACTACGTACAGTAAGTAGAGGAAGTTTTGTATTCCACTCAAAAATTCGAGTGGAGATTTCACTGGAAATAATTGTTTCAACGTCTCTTGAACCAAAAAAAGAGTATTTATAGAAAAAGGTGTGTGTGAGCGTGTGTGTGAGCAGCAAAATTTAAAAACGAAAAGACCGATAATACCAAACTTGGTATTTAAGTTTAGTATTTTACAAAGATGTGACTCGAAGATTTTCAAAAAAATTCCCCAACCCAAACTGCCCTTTACATGGACATTTTTTTCGATATTTAAGATAATTATATGAGAAATAAAATGCATATCTTAAATTTACTGGGAATAGCCTCTTCATTCGGAAGAAATCTTTTATAATTTTGTATAACGTGTAAACCATAAGCAATAGACCAAAAAATGGACTACACAAAAACGTAGGCCTCTTTAAAACACAATTTATATCAAATAACGTTTTCTATGGCATCATCCGTTTCCAAGATAACCTTTAGGTACTATTGATTTGAAGTTTTCAACACTTTTGTAATTTTCTTACAGTGCTGTCGCTACTCGGTTGTTTCTGGCAATGTCATGCAAAGAGTATGAATTTCACGGTAGCATATATCGACTAGCTCTGACTATCGATTCATTTTCCTCTATCCCGCTTGTACTTACAACGAAATGTATAATGACTTAATTTCTGCAAAGGTTTACTTCGATTAAGATGAAAAATAAGCTTTCGTAGGAATAGTCTTTAACTATAGAAAATAAACGATAGTGGGTAGAGAAGGTCATGTGATTGTAGGTAATATATCATTTTTTACTAGTTACTCAAAATTGGTCTACCTATTTAAAATATGCATACATTCTTTATATAATAATATTAATTAAAATAGTCCTCATACGTACATTGCGTTATTCACAATACATTTATACCTAGGGATGCTTTCAAATTGAACAGTAAATATTTTGCTACATTTTGTATGAAATAAGCGTTCAAATACAGTGCGGTCGTTTTAAGGCAAGGCCACAGGCCGGCTATATGCGTAGCACGCTGTACTGCAGTGATCTCAGTACTTTTCCGATGCGCAACTTGCGGCGCATGTCGCGTTCGAGGTTATTTTTCTCAGCTGTGCTTCAGTCGCTGCTTTGTACCCTGCTGTATTGAGAGTAGTGCATATAAAACACGAAATTTTATTCAAGACATTGTGTTGTATATGATTTGCTTAAGAGTGTTAATGTCTTGTTATTAGTTCACTGCAATATTCACCGACAAATTCACGCTTGAGCAACGTTTTTAATGTACAATACATAGGTGAAAACCAGAATTATGAGAATTCTGGAGAATTCAAGAGAAATTTCCTGATATTCCAGTTCAAGGAAGAGAAATAACTTTAAATCGACTTTTCACATTCCATTTTATTCTCCCATTTATTGTTGCAGCTTGTTAGACGTCTGGTTAATAAATTTAGGACAACGGGATCGCTAAACCTAAGAAGCGGAAACGAGAGTTTTCTAATGGGGGGGGTGATAAAATTGGTGCATCTATTTGTGGGAAACCCTGAAAAGTAAAGTTTATAGCAACAATCCCAGACCATAGACGAACTTAAGGACAATATAAAAACAGAAATTATGAATAATACGCAAGAAGAACTTAAGCGTGTGAATGGAAATTGCATCCAAAGATACCAGCAAAGTTTTCACATAGATGGACGCCACTTATAACAAGATTAGTATTCATTTTAGCGCATGTTACTCTCACATAAGTAACGCGGGAGTTGCGGAATGAAAAGCTCCCAATGTAATAGACAGTGTGCGGAGCACGCATAAGTCGATCCGTGGCCTCACCATAAAACGACCGCACTTTATTCTTCATTGCTTCTTTGAAGAATAAATAAACTTCATGCAGTTGCAATCACGGAGAAATAAATTACTCCTTTTTGGCCATTATTAGCAAGCTTTTGCGAGGGAAACCATCCAGCATCTTTCTCCAGATGATTTACTTGGGGAAAATGTAATGCGGAATAGCTGCATGAAAACTAGCAGAATAGTATGCTTTAATGAGATATGTATTTTTTCTCTTATGGTTTACCAGCTATACAAAAGTCAATAAAAATGAAGAGGATTTCACAGGAAAATTAAATATACCTATACATTTTATTTCTCCTATATATTTGTCAAACATATATTATAATCGAAATCGTTAGAGCCGTTTTCGAGAAAACAAAACTAACAAATATTTTTCCATTCAAAGGTGGTTGGGGAATTTCTTATCATATTCTTGGAAGATGCTGGACTTAAATATCAAGTTTGGCATTTATCTGATTCCTCGTTTTTGAATTGCGCGTTAACGTACACAACAAATAAGCAAACAAACAAACAAACAAACACACACACACACACAAAGAGAGCCTACCATAGGCATGTAGTAGAGAAAGTAAAAATAAGAACTGGCAAAATATTATACACCTTCGATATTATATTTAATAGTTAAAGATGTAACAAATTCAGCTTCCCCTAATTGGAGGTTGCCATAAGCAAAGCATACTAAATAACAAAATAAATATGAATATATAATTGTAAAGATTATAAATACCTGTTAATAAAGTTGCAACTACATAAAACACTATCTGAAAATAATTATAATCTCTAAATGCACAAAAAATTCATGAATAAATATTAGCTGTGTAGATATTTTGCAAGCCTTAATAGTTACGTATAAACACTAAGCTAAAAATTTGAATGTTCAAGATAGGACATACTCGCTCCTTTAACAGAAGATTCTTGATCATCATCATTATTCATTGTTCTGCTTATAACTGTGGGGATTAAGTTCAGCCCTAAACTTCAAGCACAAAAACTACTACAGATTCAAATTTAAGAAGAAAAATTTAAATATATGACCTATGTTTTGTCGAAGATATGTTAAAAAGAGGATTTTTGGTAAATTAACGTTAATTCGATTTATTTTTTAATTTCAATATTTGTGTTTTTTATATTCTTTAAAATGATTAGTATTAATAGCCCTGGGATGGATAGTTATTATAAACATTTTTCCTTAGGACAGATTGCACATGCTATGTCTCTAAAGTTAAATTTCTAAACTTTGGGTTCACTTTTCCAAAGACTATTTGCAGTAGGTACTACTTCCAATTGATATCGGGATTTAAATTCACAGTAAATATATTTTTACGTATTTTACGTAAAGTATTTTTTGAAAAACTATTCTGGGAGGCCGATTGCTGAAGTTTTCGAAATTAATATATGCCATAAGAAAAGTTGAATAAAATCGTAAAAGAAGTAAACTATTGGAAGTTCAGTTTCGTAAAAATTAGTTTATTGTGCAGTTAAAGATCTGCATCATTTAGGCAAAAATTCATGTTCAGCACAAATGGATAGATACTTTTTATATAAGGTGAATCTAAGATTAGAAATCCAAAACCGTAGACATAGTCCCTGCAATCTCTTCTTAAAATATTCAATGTACCAATTTTATAGAGAAGAAAAGTAAAACTGCTTTCTGAAGAATTTACTAAATATCAGATAGAGCCTCTGGTTCTCATTTAAAATATCTAAACGACTATCTAGATTTATTGCATAATATTTACTCCAATTTACACCAAGATTTTCAAACTTTAAAAGAGAATTTTTATTAATTATTTATCTTCCCCCGCATTCTGTATGAAATGATATACAAATGGCGGGCGCATTTCTGCCCTCTCTAACCTCCTCTGAGAATGTTTCAAATTCTGACAATGCTGTGCATTCACCTTTTGAGTTGAAGCAATTTTCGGAATGGTCAAGTAATGTTTTCGATGGTCAATTCGATGTAATTTTAAGTCTGCAATCTTCAAGAAAAATAATCTTTTTAGTTATTAAGTACCATATTATATCAGTTTTACTAATTTCTGATGTTGTTCAATGATCTCTCTGTAAAGATTTCCTTTAGATACACTAGTAATGAACTTAGTTACGAAATGCGGAAGAAATGCAGAAAAATATCCAAACACAAGGATTATTAATGTGTTTTCTCACGCAGATCCTATATCCCCTGATTTGCTATGTAACCTATTTTGTCATTTGCTAAATCGTGGCCATCTCCGAGTACGTAAATTCCTTGGAAGAATTCACTTCTTTTGTCTTGTTTTACGCAGTTTTCTATGGAGTAATAACAATTATTGTTTGCTATTCCAGGCGAAAAAAAACAAGAAAACTATATTCTACTTCATTGCATTCTCAGCGAAAATCAAGGCCATCTTGACAAGTATGTTATTTCACGACTCAAAATGTGTTTCTATTTTAATATTCAAGTCATGCAAATCCTTCCTAATCTTTTAGCCCTTTAGGAATTAAAACTACAAGGTGTGTCCCTCGGGAATAACAGTGCTTTCAAATCCGTTTAGTTTGTTTCTGATATTACCACCCCCCAAAAAACACACACAAATACATACGCGAATTTTCTATCACATTAGTATACATAGATAACAGATTTCAATTATAATTTATTCAACTATTCCAAAATTATATTTAAGGCAAACTTGGCAAACTTAAGGCAAACAGTGCTTCTCTCTGGAGATCTAAAACATTTATGTACTGTTTTGGTATAATTCCTCTTTTTGGCAGCACATATACCACCTAACTCTGATTGTTCTTCTAGAACATACACTTTGTTGGCAACTCCTTTATAAAGCATTACCTAAATGCTCGTGGAGAAATAACATAGAATTTTTATGATTTATAATACCTATTGAAATCGCTAGAAACCTTTAACGCAGTACTTTTGGTATTTACAATAATTTTAAATTATCAAACTCTTAACATGCATATTGACATTTATAATTAATTATTGGGTTCTTTAAATTCAAATTTTGTTTTTATGATAAACTTTAAAACACTTTTGGTGCATAAAATACGGCACTTTATTATCTTTTCCCTATTCTAATTAAGTTGCAAGCAGAAATGCAGTGAATGCAGTTAAAGGGTTGTCGATTTCTCTTTTCTTAATTTTTGAAAAAGTAAGAAAGTCATAACATATGGAAAGTAATATCTAGTTAGTAAAATATTTGTAAAAATTAAATATTATTTGAAAAGTAGAATCACAATGAAGAACTTAAAGCTATAGTTGGGATTTGAAACACGAGATTTGAAGCCATTTCAAAATGAATTTGAGATCTCGTTGTTTACAAAGAAAAAATTCTAGTCATTTGTAGAATTTGATGTCGTATTGTTTAATAAATATATAATACAATATTAAATTAAAGCTCAAAAGCAATAAATGCTAATTTTTTTCTTTTACTAATAGAAAAAATGCAGAAAGTTATATTTTTGACATGTGAAATATTTCCTATTGTTAACTATATCAAGTATGTATACAAGGGCGATCCCAAAAAGAATGTAAAAAACCCAGTTATTTGTTGCACATTTTATTTTTTATTAATCTATTAATATTAACATCGTTAAAAATAATCATCTTCAAGTTTAATGGTTGCTTTCCAACTATGCAGCTGAATTCTCCCCTGAAGTTTAACTTTCACTTGCGTTGGATCCCAGCTGTATTCAGAACATTTGAGGTTATTGAGGCAGTATTTTTAACACTTAGATGATTTCAGTCTAATTATATAATATAAATTCAATAACAGCCCGCCTTGAAGCAATATGTGTATGTAATAATTTGTAAAATGTATGTAACAGTCATTGCATATGTTTATATTATTGTATACATGTTCAATAATGTTATATGAATTTATTACTAATTTAATAATGTAGGAGCTGTGAGATTAATAGGTTAAAAGTTGCTAACAATGAGGTAATAATGAGGTAACCTTGAGGCAATAATGAATTTGAAAGTTTAACAACACTACTTGTGATTCTTGGAAGCAATAATGTAGTTTTAGTGACAGTTTATAAAATAGCCAATCAACAACCAGAAAAAGCTTTAGTTAAATGAAGGTATTCTATTGGAGTAGGATTAGCCAATCAGAAACTGAAAAGGAGAAATTTTACAAAATTTAGAGTTCAGTTGGTTGCAGACAGCGTTACTAACCAGAGCAAAAAGTGTCCTCAAGAGATTTAATACGTATTCGTGTGAGACGAAAATAGTTTTACGTGTTAAAAGTGCAAGTAATTAATTAAAATATCTCACAGCTCTCTATATCAGTGAAGTGTTATTTAAAATCGTATCGAGTATTAATAAAAGGAGTGAAATAAAATTATAATCTGTGTAAGCCTACATTCCTGTCGCACCACAACCCTCCTAAAAGAGAAACTCATCTCTAACAAATACTGACGCAGCCGAGGCAAACATAAATATATAACATTTAAAGAAACAGTAATAATATTCTTTAAACTTGGGACAAAGGCTAGTGGAAAGTGTTTACTATACGTGCGGTTGCAACTACTACAAGTTCGGCTCCCCAACAGTCGAAATATAATACATCTTCAAATCGACTTTTCCATACGTGGAACAATAACCTTCTCAAATTGGCGTCCATACGTGGGGCAAACAACCTAAAGACAACTCCTTTCTCATTATAAAACATGATTCCGAAGAGGGTTCTTCTGTTTTTGGAAAGGTCATAATTAGATGGACTAATCTGGTCTGTGGGGTGGATAAAGAAGTGTTTCGTAATTGTAATCTTGTCACGCCCCACTGGCTCACCGATAAGGATCTTGAATTTTGGTGGAAAATCAGAGAACTTGAATCCAGTACCTGTTACCCGTTATACCTAACCAATTTTGGGCGCAATTTATTATAAAATATACTGAGTGGATTGGTGAGCCAAAACGAACTTAATCAGTAGTAATAATGTTTTATAATCACAATCTATAGAAGATGGGCATTCATTGGGTTTTTAAGCTAGGGAGTTAAACCTGCAAGAACCAAAAAAAAAAAAAATCTTTTCCTTCACCAGTTTTCATTGCATCTTGATCAAAAAGAAAGAGGGTGAATGAGAGTATGAAAGGTTCTTGGGCTTCAATTTCTTACAAACAATTTGAACTGAAATTTTTTTTTGAAAATTAAAAGAAATCGTTAAAAATTTCTGATGTAATACATTCAAATGACTTTCTCTACCCCTATCCTGTATTAGTGTGTATACAATTTATTCTTACAAAAGCTTATTTTTCTATCTACTTCATTTTAATCTGAATAAACTCTTACAGAAATAGCTGCGTTACACATTTCGTTATAGATACAAAGAGAACAGCGATAGTCAAGTTTAAGGACTGCACGCTATATGCTGGCCTTAAAATTTCATACTGTTTCCATGTAATCGCGAAAAACAACTGAATGTTGAGAGAACTTAGAGAATGGCCATTCGAAGCTTTAATAACGGATATCTCAGAAATGGCTTATGTCACAAAAAAGCTTGTTGAAAATAAATTGTGTCTTAAAAGATCTACATTTTTTGTGCTGTACGTTTTCGTCTATTGCTGAATGTTTACCAGTTATATTAGATTGTACAAAATGTCTTTCAAATGAAGTGGACTTCACAGGCTATTCCCAAAATATTCAAGATATACATTTTATTTATAATGTAAATATATTTAATATATGGTATTTTAATCAAAATTGTTAGAGTCATTTTTATATAACCAACAAATCTGAAAAATCTTCCATGTAAAGTTTGGGGTGGGAGGGTTTCTTGAAAATCCTCGTGTCGAATCTTTGGAGAATGCTGAATCTAAACACCAAGTTTGATATTTATCCAAATTTTCGTTTCTGAGTTATACTGTTCACAGACACACAGACAGACACACGGACCTTTTTCTAAAAATGTTTTTTTTATTCAGGAGGCCTAAAAACATGTATTTCCCGTGAAATCTTGACATGGAATTTTTGGGTGGAATACAACTTCTACTTAGTGTACATAGTAGAGAAAGTCAAAAAGAGATATAGCATATACCCACTTATACATGTTTCAAGTTAGGGTTCATAGTGCTTTGATAAGATGTAGATTTGATTATCTTACAGTTTGGTATATTCACATTTTGAAACACATTGACCGCTTTATTGTAAATCGATGCGTGTTTTCATGACCTCTTGGCACTCACAACCTGGCTCATACGTCGACAAAAGAGATTAGAGTATCGCTCTGTAGCGAATTGCACTGCATCTTCACACAGACCCGCCAAGCCATTCGTATGCCATTATTGGG
This sequence comes from Deroplatys truncata, assembly GCA_030765065.1. Lineage (NCBI taxonomy): Eukaryota > Metazoa > Arthropoda > Insecta > Mantodea > Mantidae > Deroplatys > Deroplatys truncata. The sequence goes on along the minus strand of CM060978.1, from coordinate 207,459,897 downwards.
AATATACTAAAGATATAAAGAGAAATAACTGCACATAAAGTTGAGATGTTGATGCCTGTCTACAGAGTAAAATGAAAATCACACTATTTATGATAATGACTGTTACACTGAAAGCGAGCCGTAGATCCTAAGAACGAAATGGTATTCTAGCTGCACGAATGACGTTACAGCAGGGAAACGTTTTGTAATATAGGAATAAAAAGCATAAAAAATGAACGTTTTTGATAAGATAATAGAAGCAAGGAAGGCAAATAAACAATAAAAAACGAAATTTTATTAATACGAAATGAATAATGAGAGGAGGGAAGACTAAATGCTGGAAATTACCAAAACAATTACATTTTCAATTTTTGGTTCATTCTTATAGATTGAAATTTCCTCTTTAATTACCTGTATTTTTATCATTGTAGATACAGTAATTATATTTAAAATACATGTTTAAATATTGTACTGCACCTGCAATTCTGCACAACTTCAGTGAAACAAAAAATTACTCCTATACACTTTGGAGTAGAGAGGTAAACTCTAGCCCACCTTTTAGGGAAAATGTTGCTCTACAAATTTGTATTACTGTTAAATATGCCAGTGTCGGTATGCTCAGCCATGTGGATTCTTTCTTTGCAAATATATGCGAGTTTATTTTCTACATTTTTGTTTTGAACAGTTTTTTCTATGAATTACATTTTCTGGTATAAATAACCTGATTTCTCAGTAACCATTGAAGATAGTTAAAGTACATTTTAGGAGGATTAAGAAACCCTAAGTGCTGTTGTGAATGTACTTTGGTGTTTAAAAGACATTTGGTTATTTTCTAAAAAGTAATTGCTGATATATGTTAACCAGAAGATGGTTGATAATCATATCTTTCTTAATAAACAATTAATTGGGATAAAATTAAATCAATTAGAACGCATTTGGTGAATGAGGTAGAATGCTGACGTTGGAGAGGGAGGAATTACACATATCAATACCAACTTAAATCTCCTCATTCCTATGGGCCATTCTTCTACTGTTCGAGTGCCTATGGGCCATTCTTCTACTGTTCGAGTGCAAGGAATCGTGCCGATATAACGCGCAGTGGTTTGTGTTGGTAATGAAATACTAAACGCCTTCTGCCATTACCAGCCCCCACCCCTTACCTGGTTCTAGCACTGCACTTAATGTTTGCTTTACTCCCCCCTTTTTCTTAGCTCCTGAGCCTGTAAACGAAGTGTGTTCATAGGTTAATGTTTGAGCGCCAGTCTTTTGTCATCAGACCAATACGAGACGGAATCATCCAGGGGCTGGTGCCGACCGTTGATGCGAAGAATGTCTTACAGTAACTCAGTGAAACATTTTGTTCTTCACCTTTCGCCGCTCACTTTTCGCCAGACCTTTATTCATAGGCTAATGCATGTGTGTCGGACTTGAAGGTATTCATCTACAACCTGTAAAATATTCAGTCTGGTATCCTAAATAATCTCTGATATAATGGCTCATTAATGGGACAGAAAATTGACATAGGTACATATTATGTCTGTTGCGTATTTCTGCGCCACAGGCAACATTTTTCTTATCCGCCTTCTTTTACAAGATCGAGTCACTATGCATGTTACATTGGGCTAGCCATTTATACTTGTTTAGGCGAATTAGAGTAGAATTCATTAAGAGAAATTAGTTTTGACTCCTTCCTTACACACCGAGTAAAGGCTGGTTCACAACCAACGAGAACGGTAACCAGAACGAGAACGAGAATGTTGAAATAATATATTCAAATGGGAATGTTCACAACCTACGGGAAGCTTCCCGGGTCCCGGGAACGGGAAAGAAGAGTTGCCCAACTTTTAACTTCCTCGTTCTCGTTCCCGGGCACGGCATATTAGATCCCTATTGTGCATATTAGACTCTTCACTCTAGAGGTTATTCTAAGCGGCCGTGACATGAAACAGTTGCTAGTGCTATCTATAGTCGCAAGCTGGAAACATGAAACTGGAAGGAATTAGTAGTAAATGTGCTTTCTAACCTCATCCCGATACCCGCAAATCTAATCAACGTTGGTCCTTGCGTTGATTCCTCTGGTGAAGGGATCATTTGTAGTTTGTTTATATGCAACTCAAAACTGGCTATTACCTAAAAAACAATGGCAAAAGCTACAAAGAACAGCTAAAACCGGTGGAAATGAAAAAAGAACAATAAACAATTTTAATGTATGCCATTAAATAAAGGAGTGAAAGTTTGGCATAGGTAGAGGGATCGGAAATGTAATGAATATGCATTTAGATAATGTTTTCTCTATCGAATTTTGACGTTGGCTTGGCTAAATTGGAAGTAAGTGAAAAAATGCCATTGGTGAGCTAAAAACAAATGAAATCCCAATGCGCAAAATCTACTTTCACTTTGTGATCGATATGCATTCCCGTTCTCGTTACCGGGCTGTTGTGAATCAAAATTTCTTGCTTCCCGTTCTCGTTTCCGTTCTGGTTACCGTTACCGGGTGGTTGTGAACCAGCCTTAAGTGTCTTTCACGGCTTTTTTGGGTGTTTGTTGCACGCCAGTCATAGAATGATGTCTTAAGAGTTGGGTGAAAACTATTTTTAGTTATACAAATATGGAAACTTCACAGAAGAAAGCACGCTATTCGATTTAGAGAAATGAGCCACTTTTTGTGCTCCAAAACTACATTAGCCTCCAGCTCTTGAAGCTGGTAAAGAAAAGAAAAAAAATGGAGCACAATGTTAAAGTGATAGAGTTACCACTTTGTGTTATTGCTTCTTAATGCAAAGGAATTATAATACGTGAGTTTATTCTGAAGAACCTGCCTGAATGTGGTTCCTCTGGCTGTTTCATTTCAGAGATTCATATCAAGAGGATTTATACAGAGGTAATGATTCTCTTAAGCAGTTCAACATTATCTTTACCGCTGATGCATATTATATGTAGACTTTTGTTTTATGAAAATGGGTAACAGCTGCCACACGAAATCAAATAAATCCTGATTGGGAAGCATCTGAAAAGAGAAAATTGAGACCACATGTATGTTATGGATCTATTTGAGAAGTATAAACTACATTTAAGTGTTAATGAAAATCCAAATTTTTTGTTTTACGAACCTGTTGAACTGAAATTGCACTAAATTTCCGAAATATTAAGTCATAATTGAGGGAAATAAGTGTTATATTGTTAGTGTGGATTTCAGATAGATATTTATTCATTATGTTGCATTTCAATAATGGCACACTTTCGCAGTTAGGAAGGTATGACAAACTTACTTTCTTCTAAATTGATGTCCAAATCACTTCCTTCCAAGCTGAAAACAATGCGGAAAAATGAGCTTCACGCTTCTGTAACCATATTCCAACATATTACAAGAGAAATCTAATGTTGGTCTATTTCAAATTCCAGCGAAAACATTCTTCACAAAAATACAAAAAAAAAAAAAAAAAAAAAATATTAAAAGAAGGTTTCCTGATTTGTCACTCTTGGATATTTTACGCGCTTAATTCATTGTACAAATAATACATGTTATATAAATTTTTGTTTAACGTAATTTAATCTCCGATCCTCGTAACCTGTTTCCAGAAAACAAAACAATACAGCATTCAGTTATTTTTATTGCCAAAATATTTCAATATTTAATTTAAAAACAATCTCTAAATACTGTAGAATAAAATGTCTCATGCCATTTCCTTGCTCGTATCAAAATCAAACTCTCTTATGGCTAGATGGTAAACATCTCACTCCTATGGAAATGGATTATAACTTTTAACGATTATATAAAAAATTAATTTTATTATATCAGCACAAATTGAAAAAATAAAGAAAACAGATGCATAGTTATAGAGGGGAAACTATAGCAAATATAGGGGAATGAAGTTATGTATGAAATATGAGTATATCAGTTACGCAACTTTCTCTACTATTGTCATTTATTATTGTACCTGTTCTACAAATTATTCACACAACAACCTTTTTTTTCTATGTACTTTTATTCATCATGATAAATATTCGCCATTAATGGTTTAGTTGTTTTGTTTTAGATACATAGCGATAGTCTAGTGTTAAAAAGAAAGTCCAATATTGCAAACCTTGAGGCTGCATAGGTACTCTTTGCATGCGATGATGTGAAACAAAAGAAACATAACGTTTCAAAACTGCAACACTGGGAAATTTAAAGCAACAATACAAAATATTTTGTAAATGGGTATAAGTTATTTGAAATAAGCTGTAATTTACACATTTGACCCGTAATCAATTTTATCTGTATATTTGCAGTTATAACTATAACCTTTAATGAGAATGAAGAAGGCTTAAGTTATTTACAGAAAATTCAAGATAAGTATATGCCAATAGCTCAAAACTATTGCGTTTTTATCACAACCTTTAGAGTAGTTTTTGAGAGAAGAAATAAAGTTTAGAAGTTTTCTAAGTAAAGTGTGGTTTTGGATGGGAGGATTCTGTGAAAACCTCCTTGTATCTTTAATCGTGTTTGACATATGCCCCCTCCCAACACACACCATTTGCTTACTATGTAAAATATTAGCTTCAAAATGCAGACTTATAAGTTTATAAAATAGCTGTTTCACTGTAAAGTATGAAAACATCTGGGACTCTAGAAACGTATTCTGTCAGTACTTTCTGATTTTTGGCTTTCCAGTAATATTGCTCTTTTTCACTGTTATATTGATATTTTTACTTACTCTCATTTTATTTATCGTTTTGTTAATTTAATTTACAGCTAGGCTTTTGTGCATGTTGCTTCATTTTAGTCCTATTTCTTAAAAGCCCTCACATTTGTCTTACGTTTGCCAAACAATCGAGCAACAAGACACGACATGATCAACGAAGCTATATGGTCATAGAGACCGGGCAAAATAATTACATACCTTTAGTGATCATAATGGAGATGAGTAAACCGCGTGAGGCAGAACGTTTATAGTTTTACGAAAACGAGTCTCTCGGAAGGCATTTTACAGGCTGCAACTGAAAGATGTTATTTAAATTTTAGAAAAAATAATATACTGATTGTGTTGCTGTTACATATTAAAACTATTTTATTATTAATTTTAATTGCATAAAAGTGAATGGAAAATTATCGGAAAAGATATCAATCAAAAAGATGTTCGAAAGGGTGATTCTTTAAGACCACTATGTTTAATGTAATAATTAATGAGATAATAAAGGATTTTAATACCAAAATGGATTTAAAATGGGGAATAGTGAAGTAAAAATTGTCTGCTATACTGTCCCGATGACAGATAAGGAGAATTACTTGCAAAGAATACTATATAAATTCCATCTGAGCTGTCAAAGGTTTAATATGAAAATATTGACTACTCAAACTAAATCCATGACCATATGTAATAAATTCCAAGATGCAAGTTGGAAATCAAGGGAAGGAGGATTGAACAGTGTAGAGGAATTGAAATAAGTAGTTAGGGATAACTACAAAATAATGTTTATATGTCAAGTTAATAAAGCAGCAAGAATAGCAGTTGTATGAGTAATATAATCTAAAAGACTAAATTCTTAAGTAAATAAGGAAATTAAAACTAGAATTTACAAAATAGTAATACGGCGAATACTTTATTATGCCCTAGAGACTAGAGATGATACAACAAAAACAAAGCAGATGTTAGAAATACATGAGATGAGTATCATAAGGAAAACACTGCATAAAACAAGGAGAGATAGAAATAATAATGCAGAATTAATAAGGAGACGTTTGGAAAATGGAATAAATTAATGGGTGAATAGAAGATATGAATAGAACTAGCACTATCTCACTAGCACCAAATAGGATGGTTTACATATCAAGAGAACTTACCGACAGATGGAAGGAGGTCACCTGGAAGGGCAAGGAAACGTTGGAAACACTTCTGGTTTCCGATTGAACAGGCTATAAGCCTTGCATATAACCATGCAGAGAAGACAACAAGAGTATGTTCTCACGAAGTTGAGTGTATTGTAACAAAGCGCTCAAAATCATGAGTATGAACTTTGAAAAAGTACTTGTTTTATTCATACGAGCCATTACTTCCTCTGCGTTAGAAAGCAAAAATTGGTAGAAATGAATTTGCTTATTGCGGGCTCCATGTTTACCGCGGCTTGCACATGATTGGTATAGGAACAATGGATGAATTGTAAATCCCAACGAAATAAAATACTGAATTGCAAGTAAATCTGGTCCGCTATGCAAGCCGAGAGAGCTTGTGGACAGATGTTCTCGGAGTGGTTAGTATAGAACAGGTAGAAGAGATGCTCTGATGGAGCGTTTAGCCCGGGGACCTGGGCCTCCAATAAATCAAACTGCACTTGGGGTAGGAAAAACCTGACAGCGGGAATTTGTAAGCACATCAGGGAATGTGTCGAACAAAGAGGCCCGCCGCCCCGGGGGAGGGGGGGCAGTCTTTCAGATAACAATACAAGTCGAGTGAGAAGAGTTTTGCTTTGGATTGGTTTCCAGGGTGTGAGGGGAGTGTGGAGTTGTGTATTAGTGTCTGCCCTCCCAAAACGAAAAGAAAAACAGCAGCAGAGATCTTGTTTAATAACAGGCAGGCTTGGACAAAAATGCCCGTGTAAATATAAGGCAACCTCATTGTTCTCTCTCGACTTCTCTCAACCTTAACTAACGATGTTAATGCACTAGTTTGAAAAGTGGGCCAGCATGAGATGGTGGCGTAGGATTTAACGCCTATTTTTCTGGGTTCTGCAAATCCAATGGAAGGATCATTTTCTTATTTCTGGCACCCTTAATGCTCGAGAAATAAATTGAAACACAAATAACAGAGTTTTTAGTAATTGCAGCAGGAAATCTTAAACTCCGGCGGAGTTTTTTTTTTTTTAACGAATTCAATAATACTGCACAGTCTTAATAAACTGTTGGAGAGAAAAAACTGTTTCCAGCATTTATCGCTCTTCGTATTGGTAATGATGAACACTCGCTTCCATTTATGCCGTCACTGCAGCTTCAGCGGCATTCTACTGGTCTTCACAGGTGGAGAATGTATAGTAAGGAGGAGGTGTGTGTATGTATCTGTTTACCTTTTCGCGTATGCGGTGGCGTCTTGATCTTCACGTGCACAGAGCTAGATTATTCCGTATAATACAAAGCGCCTAGATGCGAAACTCGTTATTTCCACTTCTTTTAATTTTACAGGAAGCAAAAAAAAAAAAAAATGCTCTATGGATATTGCACGTGCCTTAAAATTGCACCTGACATAGGCAAGAATTAATTCATATCACCTAAAATAATAAGCTCAAATATCCAAAATGTCTGTGTTTGCGTCTAAATGCCTATTCCAACTCTGAAAACTATGCAATATTTGTGCTGTTGTTATTGTGAAAATCATTACTGCATTTTGTTCAGCATGTTATTATTACCTGCATTAAATATAAAATTAGTAAAACCGCTGATGGAAGAGTTTTATATCCTTCACTGTTAATGACGTGCACTAGAAGGATTTGGATACTCGATGATTGCAAGAACGATACCTCGGAAGTGATATAGGTAATATCTGCAAGAAATGAAAAGTCTTTATATGAGAAATGCGTGTAAACGAAAACATTAAGTTACGGCAATATTTCAGTAAAAAGAATTAAATGTACAATGCTCGAAAAATTAGCTTGAGGGGCTCAACAACGCAACTTACCTTTTTAATTTATCCTTTTCTCGTTTTGAGTTTTCAGTATTTCTCAGTCTCTTCCAGGATTCGCAGGAACAACATTGACCTCCATTATTTACTCTGAATACACGCCTTATAATAGGCACACACAAAGAAACAAAGTAATTTGGTAACACCACCAAAGAAGTTAGGTTTCTGATTATTGTGCGCGCGCGAAATTGCCCCTTGACACAATGATACCTGACGTTATTCACGTGACATTAGTCTGATTCCGCATTGGCTGCGTGGAAATGTCGCTGTTTGCACCTCAGAGTTACAAGGAACTGTCGGGGTTTGCATTTACAACCTGATTTCATCAACATGAAATGAATAGGAATCGTCGTCGTATGCATCGATTGTCACATAACGATATTAGAGTATCGAGAAGTTATATGATTGCAAAGCACATTTTCGATCAAAAGTAGAAATGTCGGAGTTTGCACCTAGATGCTTCATATATTATTTTGAGCAATAGCTTTACTCGCCATCAATTATAATAACTATGTTATAATATATAACAAAATAAACCCATTTTGCACAAGATCTCCTCAAAAAAATACTTTAATGCAACATAATGTAAAACTGAAATACATTATACTTTTTACTTTCAAAGAGGACACACTTAATAGACATCAAATCATCTGCACAATCTAAATATACCTACAATTAAATAAAACAATGTTTTTCAATTTCTCAACGAAGAATTGTTTTTAATGCCAGTATAACGTAAAACTGGAGTAAATTATACTTTTCACTCTCAAAGGGGACACATTTACGAGACATTATTTTAACAATCTGTCCATGCGAATGCAATGTCTTCAAATGGCAAATTGGCTTCCCATATACCCACAATTCTTTCCCGATGCACCTCCGAAATGCGTGAGCTACAGTTAACACACACCACTGCTTGGTCGAACAACAAAGACAGAACGTTGCAGACACACCTCTCTCTGTTATGTATGCCACCGCTGAGAAGGTTGGTAAAATGCCTCCCACAGCTCCGGTGAGGGCATAAACGGAAGCGAGTGTACCTGCCTGGTTACCGAGCGAGTTGGCTCAACGGCAATGAGTGAGGCTCACATTTCGGAGGTCTCAGGTTCAATTCCCGTTGATCGTCCAATCTAAGCTTGAAGTTTTTTCGTGGTTTTCCCTGGTCGGTAGGCGAATGATAGGGTGGTTTCTGTTCTACCACGATTTTCTTTCTCTTATTTCCCTTTCATTTCGTTTCCTTCTCATGTTTCACGTGTACTTCCAGGTTTCACGGCATGTAGCGGTACCAGACAGATGCCGCGGATATTTGCTCCCAGGAAAGAGCATTCCCGCGACACACAAGGACTGCCTAGTTGTAAGGCTTGCTCATCGCCCTCTCTGGCCAGCTCCAGTAGTGAGTCGGATCTTCGAGTTAGGAAATGTTAATGGGCATCTGCCCGTCTCTGAGGTCTGTCTGCTTGCGGCCTGTAGCCTCCTGAATTCCTTCTGGGGGAAAGGGGTGGTAGCCACAATAGAGCTGTGTAGTTTAAGGTGTCCCCATCCGTTACATAATCTATACCTATACCTGTCTGGTTTGAAGGTTTTCTCAAATTTCGGAGACCGTACCTAGCCCGTTCTAATTATTATCTGATTCTTGCTGCTTTATCTTCTTTCTTTGATCTATTTGATTATGTTTGTAGTTTGACATATTTCTTATGTATGTTTTTTGCAGTTTTATACAACAATAATAATAATAATAATAATAATAATAATAATAATAATAATAATAATAATAATAATAATAAAGTCTGCACTGTGACAGCCAGACAAACCTGTCAACCTCATACGGCGAGCCAGAAATGGACAAACACTTAGCCAGTACAACGCAGATGACGTGACCCGCACCCTGCTTCCTTATCACTTATCACAGTTTCTCAAATTCCTCATGACGAATGGGCACCGATCCTATACTTAAGCCGAAAAAGCTTCATCCTGAGGGGCTCGAACCCACGTGCAATCCCTCTCAGGGAACCGGAGCACTATTCTTTCTTTCTCAAATGCACAAAAAGAGTCCATATATCTGACACGCGACCTCATCTATACGAAGGAGACCATGTCGTTTATTCAATAATCATCGTTGCTAGTTTTTGGCTTTTGCAAAAAATTGCTAAGGAGGTGCTACAAGAATGAAGTTAGGGGGTAATAGGTGTAGAGCAAGAGTGTCAATAGCCGGAAATATTCACTCCAAAGGAGTGGTCTGTGGAGTGAATTAAGGCTAGAACAAGGTTTTCTAGTCCTGAAACATATGTATTCTCCAACTCATTACGCCACACACACACACACACACACACACACACACACACATACACACACACACACACACACACACACACTATACCCTAAAATCTACAGAGAAAATATATAAAATATCCCCTGCGCTACTGTTCTACTATTTTATATGTATATAATTGTTATAATATTAATTAAATATATATAATTTCTAACAACGGAATCTCAACGATAATACTATTACACAATACGGAATTAAATTTGTGTTTGTAAGACAAAAGTAATGAGACATAACTTCAATTTTAAGTTATAAAAGTTAATTTGATTACACAAATTCTTCAGTAATTCGTACTCAAGTTTAAAAGAGAAGAAGGTAAGTTAAAGTAGTATTTCTAATAACAAAACATAAATCAAATAATAATAAGACATTTCTTTTTACGCAAAAATAATTTTCGTTATTGAAATTCTTTCATGATAATGCTTTTCATTGTGTTTTAATAAAAACTGTTGTAGTACTACAAATCTGGATATATTTCATAATTTCACTGGACGATTATTACCTATCGTATAGTTTAGGATACATGCAAATACAGCGGGAGCTTATTCCGATTTTTTATGCAGAATTAGTAAAGCATTACAGTACATTTAATGTATTTTGGGTATGTTGCATTCAGAGAACGGCAGATCTGTTGAATAATAATTTTTTTCAGACATATTTCATTCCTCTTTGTAATTACATTTAAGGATTACTGGTAGCGGTAAAAGAACTGTCTTCTGTTAGAATATCGTATTGAAATTACGGATTGAAACAAAGATAAATACTCTAGCAGAAAAGCTTCAGTAGGCAAATATGCCCGAGGATGCGCGGGAACTGCACATTTTCATCCGGAAACTGCATGCTGACTCAAAAGGGATACTCCTACTCGGAAACTGAACACCACCATTTGTTGTACGAGAGATAATCATGACTACGCCGACAGTGGAGGAAAATTAGCATATTCGGAAATGTACGTTTCAGAAAATTTCTTAACTCTAGTATCTACGGGTTTTACAGAGAGTGCCATAGGAAAGAAATCCAGATTTCCTCTGGATTCAAGTATATTATTGCAAAAACCATACTCAGCCATTTCACTGCTTTCCATCTCGGCTACCAAGCGACTGGTTTGCGAACTAAAACACCACTCCATATCGAACGAAATTAAAATTGTTTGGCAAATATGTGCAGTTTTCATATAACCAAAAACCAGGTAGAAAATTTTGGTGTGCAGTTTCCGACGACCAATGTCCGCAATATGAGAAAAAAATGTGTATTTAATAAGGTTTTTTTCCATAGCAAGTGCAGTTTTTTTTTTATAATTCCTAAATGATCTCTTTGAATTGTTTCGTTTCTAACGGGTCATTTACAATTATCAAGACAGTAATTATAATTATGTGGAATGGCGAATCAATAGATGATACAGAGAACGGGACGGCTATTATTTTCTTGATGCTTATCAAAAGAGGCGGCGCCGTGGCCGAGTGGTTAGACCGCTCGCCTCCCACCGAGGCGGCCCTGGTTCAATCCCAGGGACCCGCATGTGGGATTTGTGATGGACGAAGCGGCGTCTGGGCGGGTTTTCTCCGGGTTCTCCGGTTTCCCCCGCCATTCATTCCACCAACTGCTCCATCATCACCTTTCCTTTCATCCATTTCACCCACATTTCGTTTCATCTACTTCCTTCATCCCATACCAGGCATCAGGCATGTTCTGTCTGATCCATGAGTGTTTGCTCTTCGACGGGCCTTTGACCCCATGCACCCGCCTGTAAGTCCTGGGGGGTGTAAGTCCTACATAAGAGGAGGGTGAACAGATAATGAATGAATTATCAAGAGAAAATTTGAGTCAAGCCATATTTTAATAATTTTCATTCTGCTGTTTGCATTAGTTATAGGCTTCATCCCATTCCGCCAACTAATAAAACTGCGTCTTCTCCATATAAAAATAAAACACCTGTTTTTAATAAATCATTAATGTAAATCCGAAATTAAATGCGACCAAGTACTGCACCCTGCGGAACGCCAATATTAATGTTTTGAAAGCTTACTAAAATTCATTGTCAGTTTCATTGCAGAGGGTAAGGTTGATCTGTGAATAAAAGTGTAAATGCTATACTGGATCGCCTTTTATCAATTTTACACCATAGGGCACGATTAACTATAACTATATGAGGTTGAACCTGAAACACTTTTGAAATAACACCAAAAGTTTTAAGTTGTCTATAAAAATAACTAAGCAGGGTATCCGCTACATGCATGCGAATATGGGAATATGAAATTAAATCAGACGAATTGTTTACTAATGCCACTTGTGAAAATAAACTTGTGGTTGTGAGGTTAGTGTGGCAACCTTGGCATATGTATTACACTGCTGTGAAAAGAACTATGTTGTTGACGGAGAGAGAGAGAGAGCAGGTGAGCTAGCAGTCTACTCTGCATGTGGTAACACGAAGCATGATTTCAAGAAAGTCAAATTCTTGTCAGCATTAGTTTATCTATCAACCCATCATAACAGTCTGATTGGAAGCAAGAGGACTCCTTTTCCTTTGTTCCTTTTTTATCTTCCCCTCTCTGGGAATCGTAACTTTCTTTTGTTCTGTTACTACGCTCTTTTTGCTTACTGGGACACCGTATATTTTTTATTTCATTTCACTTTCTTTTTGATGTGTAGCCGCTCTAATGTTTTTACTTCGTTTCTATTTGTTTTGCGTTGAGTATTAATATTCAAGTTATTCGTTTGTAAATATTTTTGTAACACTCATATTTCCTGTTATAATAACATAATCTGTTATATATCCTGTTATAATAATCTGCATTTATTTTCCTATTATCACCCTGTAACCCATTTTCCACTCATTACATACTTATGCTCACGTAACTACAGTTTCTCACAACTCTCGGCAGTGTTTGATTTGTTTTTGTTAATGCAACTTTTTATGTTCAGAATTTTTGTTGTCTTATTCTATTATTTCTTAACATACTTTTCGTTAGGTGGTTCATTTATGAAAATTGCAACTTCTTTAACAGTCTAGCTTATAATAAATATTTAATTAACTGTTTTCAGGTAAAGCTTGAAAACTGAATTTTCAATGCAGTATAAAACCAAGAAAAACACATTCACATCACTTTCTCTACCCTCAATCTTTATTAATGGGTATACAAATTAACCTTACTAAAGCTTATTTTTCCTTCTACCACATTTTAATCCAAATAAATTGTTGCAAAATAGATACATTACACATTTCGTTATAAATGCAAAGAGAACAGCAATAGTCAAATGTTTAAGAACTGGACGCTATATGCTGGCCTTAAAATTCCATACTGTTTCCATGTAATCGCGAGAAACAACTGAAAATCGATGGAACTTTAAAAGGATGACAAGTATTGAACAATTCCAGCCTTTAGTAACGAATACCTCAGAAATAACTTATGCCACAAAAACTTATTTCAGATAAATTGTGTGTTTTAAAGAGATCTAAATTTTTTGTATGGTACGTTTTCGTCTATCGCTTAACATTTACACGTTATGCAAGATTATACAAAATTCCTTCCGAAAGAAGAGGACTTCCTAGGTATTCCCAGGAAATTCAAAATATACATTTTATTTGTCATGTAAATATCTTTTACATATGCTGTTTTAGTCAAAATTGTAATAGACATTTTTTGGAAAATCAAAAGTTTCGAAAAATATTCCATTTAAAGCGTAGTTGGAGGTGGAGGGATTTTCTTGAAAATCTTTGGTGTCGCATCCTTGGAAGATACTAAACTCAAATACCAAGTTTGGTATTTATCCGACTTTTCGATTTTGAGTTATGCTGTTCCAGACACACACACATGGACATGTTTACAAAAATCCTTAATTCGGATCCAGGTTGTCTCAAAACATGTATTTCCGGTGAAATCTCTGTATCGAATTTTTGGGTGGAATGCAATACTTCCCCTACTTACTATGCGTAGTAGAAAAAGTAATAATAAATGTGCGGAAATGGAAATAATTAATGCTATAAAATTACAAATTATGTAATGTGATACGACTAAAGATTTGTCGCCTAATATGCTAACTTCAATGATTCAGCTATAGTTTTTATTTTATTTTATTTATTCCTTTTTGCCAAGGATAGATGTTTCCAGCAAATCCAACCACTTCGTTTTTCCTGGTTTTACGCCATGCTCTTCGAGTTCGCATCCAAACAGGTTAAATACCTACCTCCTCATCGTTTTTCAGCTAGAAAGCACTGCCTAAGAATCGGCCATTAATCTAACTAGCACGCAGTGTCGATCCTTCAGCATTAACCTCCCTTAATACTGAACCCGATCAGTTTTGGGTTTTTGCGGAAGGAACAGTTTTGTAGTAACAGTGGCACCAACAAATTTTAACCCCAAAGGTTCCGGTCATGCTGTGGTCAATGGAGTGAGGTAAGGTTAAGGCAAGATTTTCCACTCGTGGAACAAACAGTGCTGCCCCGATTCTTTATTCCACTTGTCCTTCCTTTCAGTGCTTCTCTTAGCAAGAAGTTTATTCTCATTTAATTCCTTTTACTCTTACTGGTCGGTTTAATCAACATTCTTCATTTGCCCTCTCCTACTAAACGAGTTTGATCAATTTACCAAACAATCTCTTGCTTAAAGGGTCCACAGAAACTATTTATCTTTCTGTTGAAAGAAAGCTTCCTTTGCCATTGCTATCCTTTGTTTAACTTTTGGCAACAGTTTTTTTAATAAAATACACTCCAATTATCCAATTCAATTCGTTTTCTCCATTACCTCATTATATATATATATATATATATATATATTACCGGTTTTACAATGTACAGACGTTTTTCCTGGAGCCAAGACTAGTTTTTAACGGTTTTATTACTTTTCTGCATTCTTGCCTGTTGGACCATATACGAATATCTTCCTGAATTTCCCAATCCATCATTGCCCCTCCAATTCCTGGAATCTGAATCTACGTACTATGCAGTCTTCCTTTTTTCCTCCTTCCTGGTGGCGTCCACTCCATTATTCTTTTGGGTGAATTACATCATTTTCAATTTGCAAATGTATCTTCTTTGTTTTTCTTGCAACAACCATGATCTTTTACATTTTACATTCATGTTTAACCTCTACGAGTCAGTATTATCATTTATGTCTGTTAGTGTATTTCTTATAAAGTTTACCTCTTGTACTGCACTGCCATTTCATCAGCAAATCTTATACATTTTATTTTTCTTCCTCCGACTACTACTCCTCCCAGGTATAGTTTTTCATCAAATTCTCCGAGTAGATCTGGATCAAATGATGATGTTGCACTGAAACGGTTTTAAACAAAATATGAACTGAGGTAACATATTGATTTTACATTGTGTATTTATTATTAAATTATAACTACAGAAGTACTATGACACACATACATTCGCTTATTTTGACAAGAGAAACTTCTCTCTTAGGAACTCGTGCTGCTGACATCTTTATACGTGTAAGCTATTAACAAAATAAATCTTTCAGACCAAGTACGGTAGAATGTAAATAACATGCGACTTCTGATACTTCTTGGAGGGGTATGTTTCCTGGCAACGTCCCCTCCGCTATTGTTCAGCCAGTAAGGTGTCACGACCCTTCTTTCCCTTCGCCAACAAGCTCAGCTTTGAGGGGTAACACGCTGCCATGTTGGCGTGGTTTACTACTGCTCACTAGCTTTACGTCCCAGCGAGTTGTTTGCTTTTCGGCGCGCTGCTAACAGCTGACACATGCTCCAATACAACGTGGCAACGCTGCTCTCCCAGTTCTCTGCTTAGAGTGAAATGTCAGGAGTCTCAGGTTGTTTAAACGGCACTGTAAATCCTGTGTTCACAAGCAACAAGCTAAAGGTGATATTAAACTTTGGACTTATTAAGACAGCTAAGGCATTTACATGGAGGGAGAGTATGATGTGCATTAACTCACTCTTAGTACATATCCATGTTATTCTTTATATTATTATAATTAAAGCCTTACTTTACAGGTAAAAATCAAAGAATATGCTGGTTGACTGTAATTTGCTTTTCATACATTTTTCCTTGCTCTACTGTTTACCGTTAACAAGTATAGAGGAACTATTGCATTCCATCCAAAAATTCGATACTTACATTTTACAGGAAATAACAGTTTTGAAGCTTCGTGAATTATGAAAATGCACTTTGCATGGAGCATTGTTCATTATTTTTTAATTTCCTTAAATTGGTTCCAACGATTTGATTAAAATACTATACTTTTAAAGATATTTGCATGACAATAAAATGTACACTTGGAATTTTCTTGGGATAGTCTGTGAAGTTATATCAAATATATTTTTTATGGCGTTAACTGTTTCCGAGATATTCTTTGTTATTGGTTGAGAATCTTCGAATACTTGTGCTTTTTTAAGTTGAAGTCTATATTCGTTTGTTAATTGTGGTCATCCAAAGAGCATGGAATTTCAAAGCCATCGCATAGCGACCCGTTTTATAAAAATCTGAATATCGACTTAGGATACTGTATGCTTCTTATATCCACCGAAATGTGTAAATGTATCTCGATTAACAAGAATTAAAAGAATAAACTTTTGCAAGAACAAAAGAGAGTTTGTAGAAGAGTAGAGAAAGTCTTGTGAATGCAGCACATTCTGAATAAAACATTGTGAATGATGCACAAAGAACTAAAAACGCAACAACACATGTTTATGTCTGTGTGCAGAATCCAAAACGCTGTTGGTTTGCCACTTACTTTATTTATAATTCTTGTAGGTTTTAAGAAAAATTTAAGGAGTAGGTAAATTTTATTTTTGCCTTGAGTCTCAAATCCACAGGCGCGGATTAGGCTACTATGGAATAGTACAAAATATAGTCTTCTGGAATCCATTGAAGTTTGTCATAGTTTCTAAGTTGAATTTTATTGGAGATTATTTTTTAGCATTATTTTTTTAAACTATAAAAATTTTGCATTCTTTAGTACTACAGTCTATTAGTCCAGTTAACTAGAATTATATTTTCTATTGATTCATCCTAAAATTTAAAATGTGGTATTATTTTAAAGCTATGATAAACTTTGACATACAAAACTTTATGGTACAGTTTCAATTCATTTTCTTCAAAGAAAATTTAAACTGAAAAGCTGAGTAACTCAGTTCAACTAGACCAATGGCATGAAATACAATTTTGTAATATATGGCAAAATTCGCAATTCTCTGCTTCGAATTGGTTGAAATAAAAAACAAACTATACTTTTTTTGTCAATTATTCTCCCAGTGTTCGTTTGGGAGCTTGTTTTTTTAAATACTTTCTTTTTTGCTTTCCTTTTTTCTTTCTTTTTCTTTCGTTCTTTCTTTCTTCCTTTCTTCCTTCCTTTCTTCCTTTCTTTCTTTCTTTTTCTTTCTTTCTTTCTTTCTTTCTTTCTTTCTTTCTTTCTTTCTTTCTTTCTTTCTTTCTTTCTTTCTTTCTTTCTTTCTGATAGCGCCCAACTCGCTCGAAACTGGAATAAGTCAGGGTTGCAACATTAGCTGGTTGAAGTAGTGTGCGCTCTTGTTTATCGCAAGGAGGAGACGTAAGAACAGGAAAAGCCGCGACATCTGAGAGACCGCTTGGGAAGCGATTCAACGCGCCGAGCACAAAGCCTACCGAACGAAACTTCAACGCTCGAAAATAATCTAAATATCTCTTTGGGCTCAAATCGTTTCAATTTCTGCGAAGCAGGTACATTGACGTGCGCTTATCCATTCCCCTAGATCGCAATCGTAAGGTTTCCAGCTTCAGGTAACCGACCTTTGACTCCACTCAGCTGGTGTCAGTTCTCTGGATTACAAAGCGAAGCAATGAACGATGCTATAAATATAAAATGAAGGCGTGGTTCGGATACCGTCTCTAGAGTTTCATTACGATTGTTATACAAGGATAGGTTAAACGAATACAACATAATTCGGCCTTCGAGAGGAAGGAGTGAAGTAATTATTTACATGTATCGTTACATGTTATTCCGATAGTAAGAAAATTGTCAACTACCATGTAATGTTACACATCGACAGTCTGGCCATATTTGGGGGACGTACAGTACTCTCCCATTCCAGTGGATAGAATTATGTCCGAGAAACCAGAAAAGGTTGCGCTGGCAGAGGGAGAATACCAACATAAAAGCTGCGTTCCATTAAGGGCTACTTTTTATGCACCTTGCAACTTGAACGAAATTCCAGCTTCGATGTTCCTTGTGTCATACAAATGAACACGATGATCTTCCTGTAGATATATTGGCATTGCAGAGATTCCTTTTCAACGTTTAATCGCTTACACACAAGATCAGGCATATTCCTGTAATTTAAAATATAGATTGTTCCCGGACATATTAGCTCAGAAACATGTCAGTGTTGGCATTAGCAGAGATGAAGTTTTGTGGAATAAAATGTTTTATCGCGATGCAACTGCTTATGATTAACGAAAAAAAAATTTGCATTTTCATGGAATGGTTCCTGACAGTAACGATAACGTTTTCATTACGAATTTCCTTTTAGAGGTATTACTTTGTAGTTTTCTCTGAGGTTTTGCCTTGGGATTCAGTACGCTTTTTATCGTAGGAAAATATTCTTTTTGGCATGCAGTCAACTGCATGGAAACGTGTGAATTCAGTGGTTTATGTTGGTAAGGAAATACTAAACCAATTCTGCTATGTCCAGCTCCCACCTCTTACCTGGTTCTAGCACTCCACTTGATTCTTGTGTTACTCCCCCTGTTCCTTCGCTTCTGAGCGACACTGACCTGTGTTCATAGATTAAAGTTACAGTGCCAGACCTTGACATCAATTTATGTAATACGAGTTGGACTCATCCTGGGACTGGTATGGACCGTCATTGCAGCGTTGCGTACCTCCAGTCTCTTAGGCGAAATGATTACATACTCCTCCCCTTTCGCCGCTCACTTAGGACTAACATTTGTTCATAGGCTAATTCGTGCGTGTCGGACTTGAATTCAAATCAATAAGGGAATGGCTTACATAGGGCTGGTATGGAACACAGGTAATAAGGGAATTCTGCCAACCTTAAGTAGGAAACCAAAACCATCGGTACATTTACATACACTAGACTGTACCTAATTTACACATGACGGATAATAAACCTTACTAACTTGATCCTGAAATATCCAGACTCTCTGAGGACCTCATTTTGCTGGAGATAAATAGAGTGAACCTCCTGTAGGTCACAACAATTTTCCACTTCTCCGAGAAAGTGAATTGAATTTGAGTACAAGAGGAGCGAGCATCTCTTCGTCTTGATGAATTAGTCACAGTTTGTCGTGATAATGAGATAGCAAGCGGGGCCAAGCCACTTGCTCCGTAATTAATAATTCCAGCCAGGCGTGACCTGCCAGGCAAACTTATAATGCCAACAATGTTTTCCTGGCCCTCTTCGACCTCAAGAAACCTATTTATGAAAATCATCGTTTATGATAATCGTGACCATTATCGGTTTCATCGCCGGCCTCATAATTATGTATGTATTGTAGTCTATTTCTGTACCACATTCGACGCACCGATCATTCTTAAGGAACCTAGCGCAAGCTGCCATCATAGTTTCAGGAGAGCTGCGAAGTTGTGACTCATCTGAAGGGGTTTTGTGTGTACACTGCAAATACTGAAAACAGTATGATCGTCAATTATATTTTCATTAGTTTATAAACATTTTAATGTTATTACGACCAACATTACATCATAAAAAATTCTGATGTGATACATTCACATGGTGAATATACAAACTATACTTACTAAATATTATTTTTATATCTACTTCATTTTAATCCAAATAAACTTTTGCAGAAATAGCTACATTACACTTTTCGTTATAGATACAAAGGGAACAGCGATACTCAAATGTTTAAGAATGGATGCTATACGCTGCCTTAAAATTCAACAGTTTCAATGGAACTGCTAAAAATAACTGAATGCTGACGGGCCTTTAAAATAATGGCTAAGTATTGAACAATTCGAACCATTAATAACGGATATCTCGGAAATGGCTGATGCCACAAAAAAGTAATTTGAAATAAATTGTTTGTTTTAAAGAGATCTACATTTCTTGTATAATACGTTTTCATCTATTGATAGCTATAGAAGATTATACAAAACTGCTTCCGAATGAAGAGGACTTCAAAGGCTGTTTCCAGAAAACTCAAGATATAAATTATATTTGTCATGTAAATATCTTTAATATATAGTATTTTAATCAAAATAGTTTTTTAGAAAATAAAAAATTTCGAAAACTTTTCCATGTAAAGGGTGGTTTGGAATGAGGGGATTTTCTTGAAAATCTTCGTGTCGCATCTTTGGAAGGTACTGAACTTAAATACCAAGTTTGGTTTTAATCTGGCTTTTCGTTTTTGAGTTATGCTGTTCACAGACACACACAGACAGGCACACATGGAACTTTTTCTAAAAACGTTTTTTTTATTCAGGAGGCCTCAAAACATGTATTTCCGGTGAAATCTCGGTATCGAATTTTTGGGTGGAATGCATTACCTTCTATACCTATAGGTACGTGGTAGATAAAGCAAAACCGCAGTTATATTCAGTAGTGACGTAGCAATTATTTAACTCCGTAGATAAATTTGCCTTTCGAATGTTATAATTATGTTAATGTCGCAATGCTCTTCCTTCGAAAAATTTTGTTACATGCTGTCATACTTTACGCACTTATTAGGGTACCTTTTCCTCAGAAGCTGAATATCTGAAGGGGCTAAAGCGAAACAAATAATGTTTTCCTTTGCTTTAATATCCAGGTTACATCGCGAGACTATCCTTAGGATCCTTGTTAATAATTCACTACATGACAGTTGGTCTTCCTATACCATCTGCTTGAGTAACTCGCTGATAGATGACACAGTTGCGTAGCTGGCTTCCTGCGTCATTTACTTTCTTGCTATAAATTTTATCGGATGGTGGACTGCTTTGAGTATGTCCACATAAATGCTAAATTGAACTTGTAATATTTACGAGGTATTGAATATTTAAGACCTTTTTCTGTTTTGGATATCAAATTTCAAAGCTTAAAACGTTTATAAGATTAATTCAAGTTTTTAGTCCAATAAGCACAACAAGCAACTGAAAACGGCCACAAAATGAAATACAAGTCCATCCATAATAAAAATTAATTATCAGATAACAGCATACAAAGAAAATTAATGTATAATGGAATGAGATATTGAATTCTGTGGCCAATTTTTCCAAGTGTAGTAAAGATACTACAATGAAATAACTTCAGCATATTAGCTTTTTCTTTTATTTATTTTTTGCTTTCGTCCTTAACTCGCATTAGTGTCATCTTCATATTTGCACCGGAAGTTTCTTAGAGAATTGTATTAAGTTACAGTCTTATTCAAATGACTCACTTCGATAAAATTCAGAAATAAACTTTATCTGATCAGGCTTTCTGTCAGGTGATTGGTTATGCATGTATAATTTTACTTAGTCTTTGGGAGAATAACACAGAGCTAACAGTTAAGTTTACTACATACCTAATAAAACGAACTATAAATTAATCGAAGCAGTTGCTCTTTTATGCGTACGCATGAGCCGCTCCTCCGCATATTCCAATGCTCAGCGTTCCGCAAGTGGTAAGCAACCGCCGTGACAAAATTAAATTGGCATTAACTCCAACAAGAATGCTTTGGTTCGCTATTGGAACAGTGGTAGTCATTAAAATTACAAGTGGATGCTGAGAAAAAAATCTGGTGTGTTACACTCACATGACTTTCTCTACTCTTGTACAAACTATTTTTACGAAAGCTTATTCTCCACATGCTTCATGTTAATCGAGATGTTAATCTTATTGCTAATTTTCTTGTAGATGCAAGGGGAATTGGTAGGCTTTAAGCGATAGTCAAATATTTTAAGAGCTGGTTGCTATGTGGAGCATTCCATTCTCTTTGCATTACCAGCATAAAAATGAATAATGAATTCCCATTTGAGAAAAAGTATAGGTATTGGAAAATTTAAGGGAAGAACAAGCAATATCTCGAAAATGGTTCACTCAACAATAAAAAATTATATGACATAAATTGTGTATTTAACGCGATCTACATTTTTGTGTAGTAAAACTTTGTCTAACTCTTATGGTTTACCAGTAAGGCAAAAGTCGTTCACAATGAATAATACTTTTGGAGACAATCCCAGAAAACTAGATATATAATTCATTTGCTATAAAAATGTCTTAAACTTGTGGTATTTTATTCAAAATCTTTAGAGGCATTTTTGAGAAAATTAAAATTTTCGAAAAATGTTCCATTTAAAGGGTAATCTGGGATGGGGGATTTTCTTGAAAATCTTCGTGTCGCATCTTGCGGGTGTATTATTATTGTTCGCCCCACGTTGTGGAAACAATATGTAGTGGTATTAATGTTTGTAGTCGAAAGATGCTACTATTTATCTGCCGCACGTATGAAAGATAATTTGTCGCTGTCACTTCGTGTTATCTTTTACTGAGCGCCTGTTATTGTATTTAATTTTGGGTTCACTGTCCTCCGGCTAGCTATGATTTCTCGGTCAAACACTTATCTTGTACAGGTGTGTAAACGGAAAGGAGTTTTTATCCAAAGATAACACTGATAAAAGAATTTGTTTTTACACTTTTATTGTCGTAACACATTATTCACTTTCATCTATTAATCATGACACTCGCCAAACTGAAACTGTTATAATAACTTATTTACTGCACATTATTAATTCGCGTACTTCAACTTTTTGTGTAATTAACTTTACGACACGAGAGATTTTTCACAAATTTGCTACGCGTAACCTTGATGAACTGCATGCGACGTATACTCCATGAATGCCTCCGTTGAACTAATCGATGTCTTATACGCGAATGCTTCTGTTGGACTAACTGAAACTTGACTCTGACACTGGATTTATACTTCCTCGCCCCAATATGCCTAAAGATTATAACCGAGCTGCTATTGGTTAATAAAACGCGCCAACATTAGCGTCTATATTTATATCCAATGAAAATTACGAAAACATATGCTCTGGGGAAAATGTTCCCGAAAATTCTAAGAAAAACACGCCACTCTGACGTCATTTGCTCGTCTCTAATAATGATAAACAGCTCACCCCCTCGCTACATTATTGCACGCTATTATTGTCAGTTTCAGTAAGGCCGTATAAACCCACTTCTCGACAATGCTTACAATCAACAAACATCTCAAATCAATGTCACACAACAATGCATATTCATACTTCAATCACTCTGACATTTACATTATTGTGATAGAAATTACTGCTTCAATCTCTGGAAGATACTGAACCTAAATACCAAGTTTGGTGTTTATCCGACAGTTCGTTTCTGAGTTATGCTGTTCACAGACACAGACACGCAGACACTCACACGGACATGCTTCCAAAAATGCTTTATATGCATTCCGTGCACCTCAAATCATGAATTTGCTGTGAAATCTCGGTATAGAATTTTTGGGTGGAATACAAAACTTCCCCTACTTATTATATGTAGTAGAGAAAGTAAAAATTCTGTTGATGGTCTAGTGTGAGACAAAGCCAACAATTTCCTCTGAGATTTAATAAGTTTTTAGTTTTTCTATGTTAACAATCCATGCTACACCAGGAAAAATTCTGAGGATTATCCACAAGAGTATACAGAACATGTCATAAAATACACGCAGAAATAAATGGTTTGGTATTATGACGTAACGTCATAATGAAGCTGTAATAAACATTGGTCTAAACATCGCCAGTAGGTCTCGGACTCATTACTTAACAGAAGAGTTTTCTTTTGAAGTATAGAAGAAATATTTATAGAAAATGAAGGAAGAAAGAAGAAGAAAACTATATTATATGCAGTGAAGCCTTATTCCTTTATCATTATTACGCACGCGTTAGCCTAGGTGACAGGCGGTCTCCTTTGCTTTTAGATTTACAGTAACATTTACTCCTTACGCTTTTTCCGCACAGTGGCATCGTTTCGCAAGAATTAGGGTACTTAAATCTAAGTCATGAAGTAGATTCTAGTTTATAGTTACTACCGACAAAACCAACTGACACTTTCATTACAGTCTACTTCCGACACCATGTTTGAGTTCAACTGTCGCCTAAGATAGGCTGTGATAACACCAATCAGAGGTGTCCATATGCACTGTTCATATAGGAAGTTTATTATTATATCCGCTTTACTTTAGCTGCTTAGAAATGGTTTCAGCTTATGAGAGAATTTTGGATTATTCAGAGTGTGGTAATTTCTTATATTCTGTTTTTCTTCCTAAATGTACTGTATACGTACATGTCAATATAGACTTTTGTTGCATGTTACACGGGGAGATGACAGTCGTTTATAAGTCTGTTTGATGGAATGAACTTGGTTTTTAGTTGAAGAAACATTTGACAAAATATGAAAGTATGATAGAAAATATCCTAAATACGAAATAAATATAACTTAATTTCTCCCTAAATCGTTTAGACCAAGGTAAATATCATATTCTAAAAATAAAAGAAATAAAAAGCGTTCTGTAGATTTAGTTTTGTCTATACATGCGGTACAAAATGAAATGCAATAAATCAAAACTGTTTTATAGTGTTTTAGCACTATGAAACCATTACAGTGAGAGAAAAGATCATGGTTACTTTCGCTGGACTTAACACGGTAGCTTGCAGCATTTTCTGAAAAGTAACTCTTCAGAAAACTGGTATTGCTTTTATGAAGACTTACTGCCAGTATTTCACCTTATCTAGTAATTTTATAAAGAATGGCACCATATGCTATTTTGGTAAAATTATGGAATTTAGGGTCTCCTTAAATAGCGTTAGGAAGCGTAAAAGAATTAGTAAAATCAGCTTAGAATTGTGTTTTGTAGTAGATGTTGTCACTTTCAGAGCCTGTGAACCACCCACCTTTTAAGGATCCTTTATTTTATTCTAAAATTCTGGCATAACGGCAACAAACTTTGCCATATTGTGGATGGTGCGCATGCCCTTAGGGAATTGCCAACCTATCGTAGTTAGGCAAATCTGCTGGATTGGCGATGCTTTAACGCATTGCTGTATTTGTTCTGATTCTTTCGCAAGTGTTAATGGAAATAAATGTTAATCACGTCAGAGGTGCAAGGAGTATTGGGTTAGGGCACCCCTAAGAGGTGAAACGAGTGGTGATATTAAGACCACTACTGCGAATAAAGAGATGTAAAGAGTATTGAGTCTCCCTTAAGAGATGCAAGAAGCAGTAATATTAAGGGTACACTAGTTTAGCTATTTTGGTAAAAAAAATCGATTTTGGGGTTTTTGGTCCAAAAAATGCATCATACCTTAGACTCATATCAGCAAAATTTTAATCCCTTAGGGTCGATGTAACTCGTGTTTAGACGCATTTTTATAGTGCTGCGTCATTTAAATTACACACTGTCCTGGTAACTGATGCGTCATTTTCTCAAGTTCAAATTTTTGTTACTTTCCCGTTTTTAAAACCTATTTTCTCTCACAAAAGTGTAGCTAGAGATCTGCAAATCTTCCACAATGCACTTCAGAATGTGAACAATAAAATGTTGATTGGAATTTCGATATCTGTCATAGTTTATTTTTTAAAAAATAATTTGCATAATCATGTGCTGTTTTTATGACTTTTTCACATTACTACTAAACTAAACATTTTTTTTAAAGAAATACTATTCACTTTATGAAAATTTCCAGCGGACAACTTGTTACAAGGGTATTATGGAAAGTAATTGATAAAAATGGCACCTGCAGTTCAATATCTATACGAAGAGATAGGTTTTGATTATAGCTAATAACATTTATATAAACTAATTAATATCTCAAGAATGGAACTATATATAGACATACAACTTTGTACAGACACTTATTTAATTGCTAGTAATACTGCGAAAACAATTAAATCTGAGTTTCTAATACTTTAGAAAATCACGTTTATCACTTCGGTGACCCCTAAGGCCGTTACTGCTTCACTACTGCGAATATAGAGGTGAAAGGAGTATTCGTTATTCGCGATAGGTTGGCGCTGTTTTTTAGTCATATGTTGGCTACTCTGCAGTTGTGAAGGCAATATGAAGCAATCTCAGTGGGACGGAGTAAGTGACACCAGTAGGGAAACTTCGCAAGTACTAATGAACCCTACATACGATAGTTTATTGGGTATTTTTTACAACAAAAAATCACGTTTAGTAGAAATGATTTCTCAACATATTCCTGGAACTTCAGTAAATTCTTCCCTCATCTGAAAAGCCCGACTCATTGCTAATGAAAGTATTATCGGAGAGAACAAAAATCTACAAAGTATGAATATAAATTTTCTTCAAAAACGAAAACTAAAAATTTGAAAAATATGAAATAATATTTTAATAAAATATTACATTTTACCAACGTATGAAATGTGACAGTTTTACCAGGCGTTAAGCACTACATAGGTACTATAAATACTGCAAATAAATATTAAATACTGCAGTGCAAATGGGTCTGTATTTATGATCTTATAGCAGAAAACTCTGATGTGATCACTCATACGACTTCCGCTGTCCATGACAAATCCACAAATATCCGTTAGCGTAAGTGTATTCGTATAAAATATTCAAGTTATACTATTCGTGATAGAGTATAGCCTAACAATGATTTTAAATTAAGGAACAAGCGCTTACTTGCATATAACATGCGGAAATAACATTCAAATGTTAAGTCGTGGTAACGAGCTCTTGTGATGGAAAAAAAGAAGAATCACAAACTTGTAAGTATATCCGTTAAATGACGCTCTTACACTTGGAAAAGACTAAACATGCAACATGGAGTATTTTGAGGAAGTGCAATGTTTGGAAAAAAATGTCTGTACGAATCGTTTATTTCAATAAACTGAACATCATTTCTGCAGTAAGTTATTCTCCATCTGTTATGACTTCCTAGTTATGCAAATTATACAGAATTCAATGAGTTTGAAGAGGTATTCACAGAAAATTGAATGCAATTTGTCATTTTAATATCTCACCGCATTTTCTAATCAAGCTCTTTGGAGTTTTTGATAAAAGCACAAATTACGAACTTTTTTACATGTATAGGGTAGTTTGGGAATGGGGATAATTTGCTTGAAAATATGCTTAAACGTGTCTGATTCAGAGATGAAATTGATATAAATCTAACTTTTAGGGATGTGCACACACACACATACACACGCACGCACATAAATGATACCTCGTGAAATCTTGATATAGGTTTTTAGATTGAATCCAATACCTACTTCCTCTACCTTATATTTATTTTAAATACTCCTTCAACTTTGTGCAATTTAAACATACAACGACAAATATTTCAGAATGAAGCCTCGAAATATAGAAGCAGCACTATTTGACATAAATTGCGGTATTTAACGAAGTTTGCGTTTTTTCTGTGGTAAGTTTTCGCCTGGAGTTTATCATTTCCCAGGTACATGGAATTCATGACAATAAAGAGGATTTCAACGGCTGATTTTAATTCTTTAAAGCCATTTGAATACAAAAAGAAAAACAAGGAAACTATTTCCATGTAAAGGTTTGTTGAGTAGGAAGGAAATGACTTGAAAATCTTCGCCTTCGCCTTCGTGCTTGACTTTAGTATGAAAACATTATGCCATAGACAGTATTGGCAGTCAAATCCATCGGCGAAGTAGATGTTCAAGTTACATTTGAATATGTTGTGATACTGAGTTGATCGTCATCTTGTTGGGACAGCAGGTGGTCATTTGGAATCCTCATTTCATAACTGAGTCGCTTTCCTTTTTACTTTCTCTACTGCTTACCTATAGAGGAAGGGTTGCATTGTACCAAAATTTCGATATCGAGATTTCACCGGAGATGCGCTTTTTGAGACTCCCTGAAAAAAATTAGGAAAAGGTCCGCGCGCGCTTCTGTGAACAGCATAACTCAAAAACGAAAATTCAAATAAATACTAAACTTGGCATTTATTTTTAGTCTCCTCGAAGGATACGACGTGAAGATTTTCAAGAAAATTCCCCCACCCAAAACTACCCTTTCCATTGAAAAACTTTGGTTATTTTTTATTTTTCCAAAAATGGCTCTAACGGTTTTGATTAAATTTCGTATATTTAAAGTATTAACACGACAACAGGTATAGCTTGAATTTTCTGGGATTAGCCTGTGAAGTCCATTCATTCGGAAGGAATTTTGTTTAATGTTATATAATGGGTGAACCATAAGAAATACACAAAAACGTACTAACTAAAACATGCAGACCGTTTAAAATACACAGTTTATTTGAAATAAGCTTTTTTATACTATCAACCATTTCCGAGATATCCGTTTATATTGGTTAGCAATTTTCACATTTTTAAAGTGCTATCTTTATTCATTTGTTTCTCTCAATGTCATGGAAAGTGTAATAAATTTCAAACCGAACATATAGCACTGATTATGCATTCAATTTCCTTGTCCCCATGTACCTGCAACGAAATGTGTAATCAAACTATTTCTGCAGGGGTTTATCTGGATTAACATGAAGTAGATAAAAAAAATTTATGTGTTACACTCACATGACTTTTTCTACTCTTGTACAAACTATTTTTACAAACGCTTATTCTCCATATGCTTCATGTTAATCCAGATATCGAGATGTTAATCTTATTAATAATTTTATTGTAGATGTAAGGGGAATTGCTAGGCTTTAAGCGATAGTCAAATATTTTAAGAGTTGTGTGCCATGTGACGCATTCCATTCTCTTTGTATGTCCAGGACATAAAAAAATGAATAACGAATTCCCATTTGAGACAAAGTATTGGAAAACTTAAGGGAATAACAAGCAATATCTCGAAAATGGTTCACTTAACAACAAAAAAAATGTATATGACATAAATTGTGTATTTCAACGCGATCTACATTTTTTGTGTAGTAATATTTTGTCTATCTCTTATGGTTTACCAGTTATGCAAAAGTCGTTCACAATGAAGAATACTTTGGAGACATTCCCAGAAAATTCGAGATATACATTTCATTTGTCATGAAAATATCTTAAACTATGATATTTTAATCAAAATCGTTAGAGCCATTTTGAGAAAATTAAAATTTTCGAAAAATGTCCCATGTAAAGGGTAATCTGGGGTGGGGGATTTTCTTGAAAACCTTCGTGTCGCATTTGTGGAAGATACTGAACCTAAATACCAAGTTTGGTGTTTGTCTGACTGGTCGTTTCTGAGTTATGCTGTTCACAGACACACACACGGACATGTTTCCAAAAATGCTTTTTATGGATTCAGGGGGTCTCAAAACATAAATCTCAGTATTGAATACAATACTTCCCCTGCTTACTACACGTAGTGGAGAAAGTAATAAGGTTTCGTAAGACTAATCGTTATTAGACAGAGAAAAATATGTGAATGTAGTACATAAGATTTTTTTTATTTATCTCCACATTCTTCACAATTTTAAATGTGTGTGACCACACGCATGCATATGGTGCAAGTGCAGATGTGGAATTTGCTTCGTTCATTTGGAATTTCCTCGTGATCTACAAGGTACCTTTCATGAATTTTGGACCCATGATAGAGAAAGACCAAATAAAAGCGGCTGTATTTTTTAAAATTTAAATAGCAGAAGCATTTTGAAAAGGATACTGCAATCCATGTTGAGATAGCAGTAAGCAGTGCATATTTTAGAAAAAGTTTTTCGATGAAACCCTAAGTTCTCACAATGAATGCAATGAATGCCTCAGGCTTGAAATTCCTTGCTTTCATACTTCTTCGCTGAAGTCCAAATGTATGTTTCTTGCATAACCTTTTTATTCTTCTCTAAAAGGAGTAGTGATACGTAATTGTGTTTAAGTATATTACTATATAAGGTGTCTACCAGAGCTGTATGCACAAATATTGTTATTACTGGCTGTATTTTCCAAATTATTCTGAACATTATTACTTTCTCTGACATCTAACTATAGAAGGTACTCTATCCAAAAACAGGTGTCGGTATTTCCCGGAAATACATGTTTAGAGGACCCTTGTATAAAAGAGATTAGAAAAACGACCGTATGTGTGCCTGTCTATGGATATGTATGTGTCTGTGGACAGCATAAGTAAAATGATGAGTTGGATAAACGTTAAACTTAATATTTAAGTTTAATATCTTTCAAAAATATGTCACCAAGATTTTCAAGAAAATCCTTCCCACCACAAACTACCCTTCAATATGTTTGGCTCTAACGATTTTGATTAATCTGCCCTATATTTAAGATATTTACGTTACAAATAAAATGTATGTCTTGTATTTTCTGAGAATAACATGTGAAATCCTCTTTATCCTGAGGGAATTTGGTATAATTTTGTATAGTTTGTAAACAATAAGAAATGGGCAAATTCGTACCACACAGAAAATGTAGATCCCTTTAAAACACACAATTTATTTCAAATAAATTTTTGTGGCATCAGTTACTTCGAAGATGCCCGTAACTATTTATTTGAATTTTTTAAAGGTCGTCATTTTTCATAGTGCTGTTGCTAGTCATTTGCTTCTCGCGATGTCACGGAAAGAGCATGGAATTCAAGAGAGCTTAAAGCGACGCGTTTTAAACATTTGACTATCGCTATCCCTCGTGTACACGTAACAATATGTGTAATGAAGCTATTTATGCAAAGGTGTAATTAAATTAAAGTAGAAGAATAAGTTCCAATTTGCAGAGGTTTTATAAAAATAGAGATAGTGGGTAGGGAAAGTCGTGTGAAAGTAAAACATCGGAAACACAATCATCTGCAGAAGTTTGTATAAGATAGTAGAATTCGGAGAGGAAGTATTAAAAAGAATTAAATTGATGCAATTATGCGCAAATGAACCCAGGTCCACTAAGCTAATAGTTTCCAGACTTTCACCTTATGAGGTCGAGGAAAATCTCCAGCAGCCTTACTCTAAACGAGAATATAGCTTGAACCTTCTAGATTAAAAACAGACACGTTATCCTCTACAAGACAGAAATGTACATCAGAAGTTTAAATGTTCCTGTTTTCTTCCTTTTTCTTCTTCTTCTTCCTCCTCTTATCCTTATAATCATGATCTTCATCATTCTTTTATTGGTTCCTATAAGTCACAGAAGCAAATGTGAAGGAAACCATGGTAATGTCAGTGTCAAAAATCATCATTTATAAGTGAGGATTTTTACTTCAAATTGTATGGATTCATATTTATTCTATTTAAAAGCTTTGCATTCCTTTTAAAAACCGACATTAAGAAGTTTAATTTTAGCTTTAATGAGCTTTTTCAGGAATATGTATAGCTGTTTTTTATTTTCTATGGGTGTAGCATACCGGGTGTTTCAGAAATACTTTTACAAACTTCGGGTATGGGTTCCTCACACGAAAAGAAGGAAAAAAGTTCACATGAACATATGTCCCATAATCCTTGGTTTTCGCGTTATTCCTGTCACAATGAAAGTTTGAGTTCAACGGCCTTCGGGGTCCAATCTCAAAACTTCATTTCTCTATGCATTCATAGAAGGCGTTGACCCATTGTACTACATACGGTAGATGGCGAAGTGTTGCCATGGAGACTTGTTTACATTTGTCATTAGTCTGTCTTCAACGTTTCAATTGTGTACATGTAGTGAGTTAACTGCACGTGTTTCGTTCCCCCATGACTGGATATTCATTTCGTGAACATGAATCTACCATGACCGATGGATAGACAGAGGAGGACCAGTTCCATGGCCTGCACGTTCTCCCGATCTCAATCCTGTGGATTTTTACCTCTGGGGGTATCTTAAATCATTGGTTTATGGAGCAGCCATCCCGGATGCAGAAACGCTTCATCGACGTATCATGGAAGCCTGCGAAACCATTCGACACTATCCCGGAGTTTTTGACAGGGTGCGACATTCCATGATTCGAAGAGTACAGGCATGCATAGAAGCAAGAGGAGGACATTTCGAGCATTTGTTATGAGTTTTGTGTGTTATAAGTGTACCACTGTGTTGAACACCTCCTAACGAGAAAACAAAAGGATTATGGGACACATGTTCATATGAAGTTTTTTCCTTCTTGTGGTGTAAGGAACCCATGCCCGAAGTTTGTAAAAGTATTTATGAAACATTCTGTATATCTCAGGAGATATCTGAGAGAGGGTGTTCAACATCTCCTTGCTTGCCGGTGTTAAGGAGTTTCCTCAAAAGAAATTATAGCACAATCTTGAAGACTCTTAGAATGGCATTTAATCAATTTCCATGAAAATACCAAAGGTAATTGAAGCGCTAGAATAAATTTGACGTTATAAATATGTATTATACGGTACCAGGATACTGTTAGAGCAGCCCGGCTTGACATCTTTAATAGAATAGCCGTCTCCTCTCGCCAAGAAAAATGTATCAACAAGTTTGTAGTGACACGTACCTTCAGGGAAGGATATTATCTGCTGTAAAGGAAAATAACAGAAACCGAGCGACACGCAAGGTATTCATTTATTACGAGGGTGTACTTCTTCAATCAGGCCGCTTCGAGCAATATGGAGATTGCTTAGCCGTGATTCTAATAACTATGGGGATAAAAACATTCCCTTTAAGCCCTCTGAGAACACATGATTCGCTTCAACAAACCCAAGAACTAAGAATAAACATTCACATCGCCTTCTTTCAGAAAAAGTTACCAGACTATTGACATCTCATGGCTGGCTTACCCGATGTTATACGGTTAATTTTTTAAACTTGAATGACGGTTTATTCAACTTAATTGATAAAGATATTGTACAACGATCTAGAGAATTTTTATGGTGAATCCTCCCTTTTATCTCTTATAATTGTAATTTCGTACAATGCCTGTTATTTCTAATAACGAATAATAAATCTACTGAAGTTCAGGCAAAAAGATGTGAAAAATTTACAGAAAGTCTATGCGTATCTTTTGGTGATGAAGTAATTATCCGTCAAAATACTCGAGAGGTAATTTTTGAAATCAGAAATCCTTAACACATAGAAGGGAAATAAAGGTGAAACTGGTGAATATGAGGATTTCACACTTCCAGGTCGGCCGCCAAGTTCTTTGGAAAAAAAGATTTCCGTTTTTAATGTATCGTTGTGAAGATAGTTATTTATTGTCTTTCTTGTCTGCCCCACGTTTAGGGAGCCAATTTGAAGAAGTTGAATTGTTTTAGCCCCACGTTTTGGGCGCCAATTTGAAGAATATTTTGTTACTTTATTTTTTTTTTGCACCACGCTTTGGGCGTCAATTTGAAGCAGTTGTATTTAATTAGCCCGAAGTTTAAAAATAATATTAACTTTGTAATTTGACTGTTTCTTTAGATATTATATATTTATGTTTGTCTCAGCTGCGTCAGTATTATTGTTAGAGAGATGGAAGTCTTGGCGGGGCGTGATGCTTACGCAGATTTTAAGTTTTAATTCACTCCTTTTTATTAATCCTTGACACAAATTAAATAGCACTTCACTGATATAGAGACCTGTGAGATTCTTTTTATTAATTAATTACACTTTTTACCACGTAAAACTATTTTTCGTCTCACACGAATACATATTAAATCTCTCGAAGACGCATCCTGCATACGGTTACTATCACTGTCTGCAGGCAACTGACTAGATTTCAACCGTCTAAACTTGTAAATTTCTGTATTTCAAGTCTCTGATTTGCTTCAATAGAATACCTGCATTTAACTAAAGCTCTTTTGTTGTTGTTGATTGGCTCTTTTTATAAACTGTTACTAAAATTACATTATTACTTCCAAGAATCCGAAATAACATTTAAACTCTCAAACTTATTATTGCCTCAACGTTACCTCATTGTTGCATCATTGTTATCAACGTTTAACTTATTATTCTCACAGCTCCTACATTATTAAATTACGTAATATATCCACATAACATTATTGAATTTACATATTATATAATTTGACTGAAAAATATTTAAGTGTTAGAAACACTGCCTCAGTTGGACCCTAAACATACTTTCTGTAACCTGATTTATGGATTAAAGAAGCAGCGAGCGCAATATAAACAAGGATATTGCAAGCGTTCAGAGCAGTAATGTAAAATTAAAGACTGAAATATACATTAAACTCTCACTGAAATTTGCTGTAAATACTATAAAAGAGCACTGTGTTTTAAGGCTCCCAATTTTCTTCTCAAATGTCCTTTTTAGCATACACCTATATAATTTCTAAGTTCTTAAACTTATACTTTTTATTTTACTACTTTCAACTTGTCTCTTTATTAGTTTTAATACCAATAAATATTGATACACAGAATTTAATTTAATACCTATGATTCCTCCGTTTTACTAATGATACAACAGGTAAATCTTATCAAATTAGCATACTTACATTTCCTTCTATTTTCAATGATTTTTAAACAGCTTAAACAACACACACTTCTTCGGCAATTATTACTTAATTGTGTTTACAAGTGCTAGTGTGCCTTTCAACCAACTCGGATCAACGAGGAGGGAGAATGAAATAATTGGACTGATGTTCAATTAGCTCCGGATTGCTCGACATTTGTCTTATGAAGATGAAGGGAGAATCCCAGAAAATACCTTATCCAGCATTCACCCAACTGAGATTCGAACTTTTGTCCGTTTTAAAAGCAAATATGCTACTCGCATACCATGGAAGTGTGCTTTTCATATTTATGAATGGTCTTTGCTAGTTCATTATTCAGCCGTGAACGTTTCAAAATGTATATTTGTGATAAACATGGCCTGATAAGCGATCCTCTTAGGACGAGAGGAGCTAAACATGACAGGATCGGAAGATTCTGTTGTCAAATCTTAGTAACAAAGTGTGTTCAGAATCGTGTTTGGTTTCACTAGATTAAAGTGTACACTTTATTTCAATGATACTTTCTTCAAGCAAAAGTCGTCTGTGGTGTAGTGGTTACCCTGCCAGCCTCTAGTTCTCGAGTCGCGGGTTCAAACCCGTCGGAGGGTAATGAATTTTTTCGGGCGTAAAAATTCTTAGCATAGTTTCCTTCGAAAGAGAGGTAAAGCCGACGGTTCTGTGTAGTAGATTTACGGCCGTAAAGGAACCTCAAGCCTGATAAACAGGCCTCTCAGCAAAATTACCGGTCTTTCATGCCCAATATAGAATGGGATGCTAAGTACCACAGCAGTTAAAGTGAGTCCATAAATAAAACTCAATTTAATTTTTAATTTTCAAGTAAAAATCGAAAGGAATAAAGCACATTTTATCATTTTATGTTTTCAGCACTGTTTAGTGAGCATTCTATTCATAGCATAGATATGTTTACCAAATACATTATAAACAACTATCTTAGCATGCGTACACTTCCTATTTGGAGATTACTTACCTAATATAGTAGGTAGAGAAAGTAGATATTGTAGTCTACCCAAAAAAATTCGATATCGGGATTTCCCAGAAATATACGTTTTGAAACTTCCTGAATAAAAAAACAACACTTTTAGAAAAAAGTCCGTATGTCTGTGAACAACTTAACAACAAAAACGAAAACTCGATCCAACACCAAACTTGGTATTTATATTCAGCATCTTCCAAGGTTGCGACAGAAGGCCTTCAAGAAAATCCCCCACCCCAAATTACACTTTACATGAAAAGTGTTTCGTTATGTTTTATATTTCCAAAAATGACTGTTATTTTGATTAAAATACTATACGTTTAGAAATTTGCATGAGAAATAGCATGTATATCCTGAATTTCCTGGGAATAGCCTGTGAAGTCCTCTTCATTTGAATGACTTTTGCATATAAAATTGGTAGACGTAACAGACAAGGGAAAATCTTGTTATACAAGAATGTACATATCGTTAAAGCGCAATTTATGTGAAATAAAATGTCGTTTTTGTGGAATTAACCGTATCCGAGATATTCTTTGTTATTTGTTTCAGTTGTCAAGTAGTTATACTGATTTCAACTGGAAGTCGCAATTCTCGTGGTCATGCACAGAGCATGGTATTTCAGTCATCACACAGACACGATCTTTAAAACTCTGACTGTCACGGTGTATACTGTATACATGAAAGTTTATCTGGATTAACAAGAAGAAGATATAATAATAGAATTTAAGCTTCTGTCATAATAGTATGTAAAAGAGTGAGTATAGAAAGTGTTGTGAATGCAACACATTAGCTTTATTTCTTTCTCCCAGGATGGGACTAGTTTGCAATTGCTGGATCACGGTTCAGCTGTATTGGCAACACTGACGGTGCATTTTACGTGGAAGCGGCTTATACAACGGATCCATTACCGACAAAGGGCAGCTATCATTAAAATCTGTTCGGAACTGCTCCTCCGAAAGAAGAGGGCTTATTTAGGCTTGTGTTATGCTAATCATACACTCGGAGCCAGCTCACTTCTGTGCGAGTCGTGATACTCTCCCCTCCTCCACCATCACTTCTCACGGAGAGCGGGATGAAGGGAGCGCATTAGGTAAACTTTTACTTAACCCGGTGCCGGACTTGTGTTTATTATCTTTCAACTGCTCCTCATACATCGTAAATAATAAAAGCGAAAACTAATTAATTGGAAAAAGAGGGCTCCTTGCCATACTAAACCTCCTTTGGTCCAATTAAACCGGTTGGATATTCGTTGCGATTATTATACAGGCATCTGGACGCCATGTTGTGTGATATAGTTACAACACAGGCCTGTGTCTACTAGGTCCGGATGTAAAGGCATTTGTTCTAATTTGTTTTCTGTGCATACATACAACTGCAAAATAAACGCGAAGTAATTTAGAAACGTCGTTCAATAAAACAGAGGATAGCCGAGCGAGATGTCTCCGCCATAATTAGTAAGGCTCGCATTTGGGAGGTCCCGGGTTTTTTGTGGTTTTCCTTGGTCGGTAGGCAAATGTTGGGATTTTACTTAATTATTATTAATTACATATAACACTAGTCTGCATTTTCAAACTTATTGTTAGATGATTTCTTAAAAGTAGGTGTTCTTGAATCAAGTTTTTATGCTGATTTCTATCACGTCAGGTTTTTACAAAAAAATAAGTAACGTTTTGACAATTTTACTAATGAGCGTAGAAAAGTATTCAAATACCATTATACACAAGGTAAGTTTTTAATCAAGGAACATTTTAAGAATACTCTCAAGAACTCCCCTAATTTATTTCATGACTATATTAGAGCAAAACAAGAAGTCAAAGTGTTTCATTTAATTTTTTTTCAAACTTTCTCTTCTTTGGCTTCCTTGCAGATCCTTGAAGATGACTGTCCCTCCTCAAAATCCAACAGTAGTCGGCCATCATAGTTTCATTCTATCTCCCCTGGTACCTCCTCTCCATTTCCTTAATATCTTGGTGAAAACGTTCACCCTGCTCTTCACTATAATGTCCCAGATTTTCTGGAAAGTAGTCGATATGTGAATGCAGGAAAATGCACCTTTACACTCATGTTACAACCCATCTTCTTGAATTTTCCAACATTGTTTCGACAATGGCCTTGTAATTAGGATCTTTGTTATTGCCTAAGAAGTTATCAGTAACTGATCGGAAGGCTGTCCATGCTTCTATTTCTC
The DNA here is from genome assembly GCA_030765065.1 of Deroplatys truncata. Lineage (NCBI taxonomy): Eukaryota > Metazoa > Arthropoda > Insecta > Mantodea > Mantidae > Deroplatys > Deroplatys truncata. The sequence goes on along the minus strand of CM060978.1, from coordinate 207,422,507 downwards.
TCTCATCCATTGACTTCTAAAATCTGTGAAAAAAAAACTAAAAGCAGTTCTGAAATCAGCATAATAAAGTGAGTCAGAATCACTTAGTTTTCAGTCATCCGATATCATGCAGACTAGTGTAATTAATTGAAATTAATTATACTTTTTACAGACCTTAGCCGGTCTTGGCAAGTTTTTAATAGAGTCAGCTGAAAAATTCAATGTCACAGCCGGGATTTGAACACGGTACGGTAAAACCTAAGAAACACAGAAGTACTTGCGATCGCAGGTCGCCAGGTTGTCATCTCGAGTGAGATACCTTGGTGGTCTGTCTGGGAAACAACTTGAGTCAATTGGGGAATACAATCTCCCACCGGCATGTTGTCACAGTAGCTCAATGGTTAGAGCAACCGCACGGAGAACGGGAGAATCGTGTTCAGATCCCGGTTGTGACATTGAATTTTTCAGTTGCCTCTATTAAAAATGTTGGGATGTTTCTTTTCCGTCATTTCCCTTTAATTCTGTTTCCTTCTCAGGCGCTTCTCGGTTTCATGGCACTGCCGGCGCGGGTGCTTTCTCAAAACAAAGAGTATTCTCCTTGTACAGCAGAAGACTGCTTGGTTGACGGGTCGTTCATCACCCTCTCTGGTAGCTCCAGCAGTTGGACAGGTCTTCGAACCAGGAACTGCTAGGGACTTCCCGCGTCTCTGTGGTGACCTGTAGCCTCCTGTGATTCCCTCACTTCAGCCCTTCCTCCAGAGGGATGGTAGTCGCAATAGATCTCCCGCGGAGGTGACGACCTTCGTTATATCCTATACTCTATACTGATGAGAGGAGGTACCCTGTGGTTGCCAAATTCTTCCGCATCCTAAAATATATTCTTTTTCTTCATTTTTCTTCCCTTTTCTATAACTCTTACTTATGTAAAAGTAACGGTACATTCACATAGGAGCCCCGAAACCGGACAGAGCACAGCAAGTGGGGCGGTAGGCGCTTTTTGCTTCCAACGTGACCCTGGGAGGAAGGGATAAGGGGAGAGACCCGAAGGGCGACCGGATCCGGATGCCGATGGGTGCAAGCATGGACGGGGTCCCTAACGTTTCCAGATAGAACGCACCCGACGCCGCCCGGTCCTACCCACAAGCAACCAAACTCTAGTGTCCCCGGGGCGGAGCCCACTCGTAGGAGAGACCTACTGAGCAGTCCCCGCAGCGACGAAGAAGAAGCAGGGAAGAAACCTTTACCGAGCACAAGCCACCGTTCAACCGCAACCCGTTGCCTGGTCCTGCGACCCTGAAACAATGACAAGGAAGATAGTGGGTACAGGAATTGAGAGGGAAGAGAGTCGTAGTAGGAGATAAACCGCCCCAGCATTCGCCTGTCGACCGGGGAAAACCCGAAAAACCATGGACCAGAGTGGGTATTTGCCGGGAATCGAACCTGGGATCTCCAGAGTTGCCGCCTGAGCCATTCCGCTCGATATTTACCTCTACCTCTAGTAGTTAGAGGAAGTATTTTATTCAGAGATTTCAATGGAAATACAGTTTATACAGTTTCCTAAATCTTAACCCCTTCCCAAAAATTTTTTTAGAAAAGGGTTTTTTGCGTGCTTTGTCGTGGTCTGTAAGCAGCGCAACTCAAAAGAGAAATTTGAGATACATAAACGTTTTCATATTTGGGTCAGACTTAACGTTTAGGTGACGGCAAAGATTTGCAGGAAAATATCCCCACCAAAAATTGCCCTTTACAATGAAACCTGTTGGTTACGTTTTATTTCATTAAACATGAGGTTATTGCCATGGCATGTATATGCTAAATTTGTTTTAAATATCCTGTGAAGACCTCTTCATTATTTGTGGGTAACTTAGAATCCTAGTAAAAAGCTTAAAATATACAACGCTAAAGTAAACTATTGTGAATTTAGACATTTCGTTTGAATCTTCCTATACACTTGTGCTAGGTCATACGAAGAGTACTTTAAGCAGAGATCAGAACATAACGGTCTTCTATTTAAACATTTGACCGTCCTCTCAGCCTTCTGTATGTTGCTGTGTTTTTGGTCCTTCATCGTCAAGAATCACTTAGCCATCAGGAGTCATATTCCTTGCTTGCTGGTAGGTCATATCGGATGGTGAATGTGGCAGTATTTTTAACACTTAAATGATTTCAGTCTAATTATATATTATATAAATTCAATAACAGCCCGCCTTAAAGCGGATTAAAAGTTGCTAACAACGAGGTAACAATGAGGTAACCTTGAGGCAATAATGAATTAGAAAGTTTAAATGCTACTGGTAATTCTTGGAGCAACATTAATGTAATTTTTGTGACAGTTTATAAAACAGCCAATCAACAACCAGAAAAAGCTTTAGCTGAATGAAGGTATTCTATTGGACTAGGATTAGCCAATCAGAAACTAAAATGGAGCAACATTTACAAATTCAGAAGTCAGTTGCTTGTAAACAGCGTTACTAACCAGACGCGAGATGCGTCGTCGAGAAATTTAATTGTGTGAGACAAAAATAGTTTACGTGTTAAAAGGTTTAAGTAATTAATAAAAAATCTCACACCTCTCTCTATATCAGTGAAGTGTAATTTAAATAGTGTCAAACATTAATAAAAGTAGTGAAGTAAAATTATAATCTGTGTAAGCCTACATTCTTCAGTCGCACCACTCCCTGCTAAGCCATCCATGTCTCTAAAAAATATAAATACTGACGCATCCGAGGCAAACATAAATTTGTAATATTTAAAGAAAAAGTAAAAAAATTAAAAAGTTAATAATATTTTTAAACATTTTTGGGGGGACGAAGGTTACCGGAAACCTTTTACCATACGTGCGGTTGCAACTACTTCAAGTTCGGCTCCCCAACAGTCGAAATATAATACATCTTCTTCAAACTGGCTCTCCATACGTAGCAGCAACAAACCTTCTTCATGAATGAATGAAAAGGTTAAATTAGGCTCCTAGAGCTTAGTTAGACTTTGTCTTCTCAAAATAAGGGAAAACCCTGGAAAACCCCTTTCCCCGGTAACTCACCCTAACTGAGATTCGAAATCGGAATCTCTTGAATGTGAGGTAGACACCTATCCCCACACCACAGAGGTGAGCGTATGTTATGTTTACTTACAACAAACTTTGTATCGAACCATTTCAGCCAATATTTATCGCGATTAACAGGAAGTAAATGACAAATAAGCTTTTATAAAAACTTTGTACATGAAAATAAATAATGAGCAAAAAAAAGTGGAATGATTGTAACTATGATGTTTTATTTTATTTTCATTTTCATTCTTCATTTAAGTTCAAAGTGGACCATTTAAGTTGAGACTGTACAAGATCTCCAAAACTAAGCGTTGTAGAAAGAAATGTCTTGAATAAAAGTTGCTGGATATTATGGGGGAAGTAAATGCCATTAGTCGTGTTTTGTTTGGAGGACGTTATGATGGGTATTTTAGGGTCAATTTAATTTTTTAAAATGGGAATCTACCTTTTTACATTGCTTTCTCGCTCCTCATAAAAAAACTAAACAACATTTGTATAAAACACTTTGAAATTGTTCTTATACCAACGAAATAACAACAAAAGTCTGAATGGCTATGTACGACTAGCGCAAAGAATGGTTCGACCATCTATGGATGGTCATTTGAGAGTCAAGTTTCATTTTGTAATTGGGAACCATTATTGTTTATTTTGTTTCCTTATTCCTAATCACAAAATAAAAAAAAATTTATAAACCATTTTCTAATGAGAAAACAACATACAAAATGTAGGTTCCCATTTAAAAAAACTAAATTGACCCTAAAATGACCATCATAACGTCCTTCAAACAAAACAACTAATGGCATTTTCTTTCCCCCATAATGTCAGTCAACATTTATGAAAGACATTTATTTCTACAAGGCTTAGTTTTGGAGATACTGTACAGTTCAACTTAAATGGTCCACCCTGTATATTTCTCCTTTTTGTTTAATCCGGAATCGGACATAATAGATGTTAAGGTTTTTGTTAGATCTGTTCAGTAGTGTTAAATTATCCATTAAAGATTTGCGTGCTAGCTAATCAGGAATGTATAAATGATATTTCATAATTGATAGCACAAATGGAAATCCTAAAGGCAGTTGAGGAATTCAGCAACCTCATTTATATTTAGATTGCGGAATAATCTCTTAATAAAGTAGTAGAAATAGGTATTTACAGTTGAAGTACGAGAAAAAGTGTCCATCCTAAAGGAAGGCTAGGCAGAGCTTTTCTTCGTAAGATACTTAAGTAAGTTCTTCTGATAGAACAAAGTATCCTGAAGACAAACGGAAGCATTTTCGGTAATTAGAAATGTCAATATTTCTACGAGTGCTCCATAGAGTTACAATATACTAATGCAAGAGTGGCACAACACCTTCATTCGCCGAATCACAAAACGTGCAACACAAATGGCAGCAGCCAGTAAACAAAGAACAGCCAGCCAGAGAGGAAAAGACACTGGGCGTCCAAATTAGTCTCGTTTTCGCCGCTTCTGATACAAAGTGGTGTCAGTGTTACACATAAGATTTTAACTTTGTCTGCTTGAGGTCAATATCTACTAGTAGAACTTTTTAAAGAATTTTAAGGTGTTGTAGTGGAAGGAATATTGGAAGCATGTGCAAATATAGTCATTAATTCTTATAAAACGAAATTTCAGCGGAATATTCGATTTTCTGTTTATTGCTGTAATAGTAACGAGAAATCGCTGCGTCATCTCCACCTCACGTGTGTGGTAAAGAGGTTACGTTTTGGGAGTATTGATATTGTTTATCTCATCTTCAGTGCCGTGTTATGACGTCAGCAGTAACAACGAGAATAGTCATCAATTGGGTAAATTTGGAAGGGATATGTTTTCGATTACAAGGAACTGTGTAAAGTTACTAGCATTCTGTTTATTACTTTCTCTATCATGTACATTGTAGGTAGAGAAGGTGTTGAACAACACCCAAAAATTCATATCGAGATTTCATCAGAAATAAATGTTTTGAGGCCCCTGAATAAAAAAAAATTATAAAAATATCCATGTATGTGTGTGTGCGCGCACGCGCCTGTGCCTGTAAACAGTATAACTCTAAAACAAAATGTATAAAAAACACCAAGCTTGGTATTTAAGCTCAGTACCTTCCAAACATGCACCACGAAGATTTTCAAGAAAATCCCCGCACCCCAAACTACCGTTTACATGGACAATTTGCGAGTTTTTTGATTTTGTGAAAAATGGCTGCAACAATTTTGATTAAAATTTCATATATTAAAGCTATTTACATTACAAATAAAGTGTATAACCTGAATTTTATGGGAATAGCTTGCGAAGTCCGAAGAGAATTTATATAATCTTGCATAGCTGGTAAACGCTAAGCGATAAACGGAAACAAACTACACAAAAATGTACATCTCTTTAAGCACACAATTTCTTTCAAACGACGTTTTCTGTGGCATTAGTCATTTCCGAGATATCTGTTATTATTGGTTCGAATTTTTCAATACTTGTCGCCTTTTTCAAGTTCTGTCGATTTTTAGCTGTTACTCGCGATGTCATGGAAAGAGTAGATAATATTAAGGCCCGCATATAGCGTCCAGATCTATCACTATTCCCTTGTATCTATAACGGAATGTGTAATGCAGGTATTTCTATAAATATTTATTTCGATTAAAATGAAGTAGATAGGAAAATTAACTTTCCTAAGAATTATAAGCGATAGAGGGTAGAGGATGTCATATCAATATAATACATTAACATTTTTTCCTCTCCTGGTTTTGAACAGGCGACGACTGGAAAGACAGAATAGAGTTGATGGTAGGAGTAGAGGTGTCGTCATTGTGCTATGCGCGCATAATAATAGAACAAGGAGTGTTGTTCTTAGTTTCTTTGCTTTCTCTACTACTTTCCTATAATAAGTAGAGGAAGTATTGCATTCACTCAAAATTCAATGTACATTTTCACCGAAAACATACTTTTTGGACTCCCTGAATCCGAAAAAAACATTTTTAGTAAAAGCTCTGCGTGTGTGTGTGTATGTTGGCGCGCACATATCTGTCTGAGAACAGCATAACTCAAAAATGAAAAGTCGGTTAAAACCAAGCCAGATAAGTACAAGGATCAACACAAAGATTTTCAAGAAAATTCCTCCACTCCAAGCTACCATTTACCCTAAAAAATGGCTGTAATATATTTATTAAAGTATCATAGTTATGTTTAAGGTATTTGCATGACAAATAAAATATACATATTAAATTTTCTGGGAATAGCCGGTGAAATTCACTTTATTCCGAATTACTTTTTTGCACAGCATGGCCTAATAGTAGAACCTTTAACATAGTGCACACGCGCTTTACATTATTACTCTAGTGCGATAAAAATGTTTATACCATTGTGATTAACATTGATTTAAAGTCTAATCACTTGGCCATTACCCTTTGTATTTGAACATGTTTACTAATTAGACTTGATATGATTAAGTTTTTTCCTTTTCATTAAGTCTGTTTGCATGATTAATTTCTTATGACACTCGCTTATCTGTTCACCATACAAATCATCATGCTTCAATTTATCGCAATTCGTTGTGAGTTAACCTATACTTTATATTGGCAGCCTTGCGCTTTCTTTGCTCTAAAATGTTATTCTTTTATCTAGTATAATCTATATGAATTCAGAAGAAACTGAAATGGAAGCGCCAGGTGAAATTACAGAAGGACCAGAAAGAATAACACTTACCCAAAACATTCAGAAAACAATATGATATAGCACGTAATCGGTTCATTGCCTGATGTAAGGCAAAACATGTTGAAAATGACTGCTAACAAATCAACAAAACATCAAAACATCTGACATCTCGGTTTTAACGTCATTTCTTTTGTTTCAAGAATCTCGCTATACACGTGAGTTTATCTCGTTCTAAACGTGATTTCTCTTAGTTTCAGGAATGAATAGAATGTAATATTATTGATGTTTTACAAATTCGAGCGCTGTCTAAAAGACTGTATATGCCACGCGTGTTAAAATTGGCTTTATTTTGCCGTTGTATAATGGCTAAATCGTAGGAAATAATTTTAATACACATAAAATGCAGAACGCGTTAAACCGCACAGATATCCCAATAAATTTTGTGGCGTTAATCATTTCCTAGATATTATTTCTTAATGATTTGAACTTTCAAATACTTGTTCTTTTTTTCAAGTGGTAAATTGTGGTCATGGAGATAGCATGGACTTCCAAAGTCAACATATAGGGACCCACTTATAAAACAATATTACTTTATATCCTTATAACTACAAAGAAACGCTTATTTATCATATTACCAAAATATAAATAGAGGGATAAGCTTTTGTAAGAATAATATGTAGAAGTAGGAAAGTCATGTGAATACAACAAATTCTATCTATTTTTTAAGCTCCCAAACTACCGCTGTCCAAAAGTCCGGTATGCGAATGCAGAAGAATGAAACCTGTGAGAAAGACAAAATAAGTAAAGAAGGTATTTCAGGAAGACTTGGCAAAAGGAAGAACAAAACTGTATCTGATCAGAGAGAGGAAAACAAATCGACATTCGATGCTCGCTAACAGATTTACTTGAAGGGCAGAATTAGAACACATGATCCGTGATAAAGATGAAAGCGGAAAGGATGGAAGAATAGAGGAGGTTGAGTACGAGGGGACAGACGTCCCTTCTAGCTAGTTTGTTGATAAACACACCTTTAACAATTTGATACTTCAAAGAATCAGCTGTTTTGAGAAAATAGTTTGTCACAGGGAGTGAACTTATGTTGTAGACTGTTTGGTGTTGCTTGTTCGCCTGGACCTTAATCCTCATCCTGGAGATGGCCTAATAAAAGGTGGCAGGTCGGCCTCCGTGCCTTTATGTTTAATTGTAGCGCTGGGCCGTAAATCTCGGGACTACTGGGGCCCGCCCCCCTCCCAAGTCCCAGATTACATCAGTAGCACAGGGTGGCCGCAAAGGTGCTTGCTTGCCCTCCTAGAAACACGTGGTGGCATAGCGATACAGATAACAAAACTCTGATGTGTTACATTTACATCTACCCTCCTTCGTTTATTAGTGGATATACAAATTATTCTTGCACAAATTTATTTTTCTGTTTACTTCGGTTTAAACCAGATACATATTTACAGAAATACTTACATATAGTTATACATACAAAGAGAGCAGCCTAGTCACATGTTTAAGAACTGGAGGCTAAATACTGACCTTAAAATTCCATTCTCTCTGCTAGCAATCACGAGAAACAATCGAAAATTGACGGGACTTGAAAAGAATGACACAGTATTGAACAAATCAAATTATTAATAACGAATTCTCGGAATTGGCTGATGGTAGAAAAAGTTATTTGAAATAAATTGTGTGTTTTAGAGAGATTTACACCTTTTGTGTTGTACGTTTTCATCTATTACGTAACGCTTACCAGTTATACAAGTTTATAAAAAATCCCTTCCGATGAACAGGACTTCACATGCTGTTCCCAGAAAAATCGAGATATGCATATTATTTGTCATGTAAATATGTTTAATATATGGTATTTTAATCAATATCGTTAAAACCATTTTTTTAGAAAATAAAGAATTTTGATAAGTGTTCCATGTAAAGGGTAGTTTGGGGGGATATTTTCTTCAAAATCGCATATTTGTCGCATCTTTGGAAGGTGCTGAACATAAGTACCAAGTTTAATATTTATCCGACTTTTCGTTTTTGAGTTACGCTGTTCACACACACACACACACACACACACACACACACACACACATACATGCACGCGCGTGAACTTTTTTTTCTCTAAAGATGCTTCTTTTTGGTTCAATAGGGGCTCAAAATATGTGTTTCCGGTGAAATCTCAATATAATTTTTGGCTGGAATGCAATACCTTCTCTCCCTTATGTATGTGGTAGAGAAAATAAAACGTTGATGTGTAGCATTTCATAGCGACCTCATTCAATCCTCACATATTAGGCATATTTCATATTGTCGCTATAAAGAGCAGCATAGAAACCGTATCAACCAGATATGTATCCTGTTGTACACATAGCAGGTTGAGAAAAATAAAGGCATCAAGAAATTATAATTATTATTATTATTATTATTATTATTATTATTATTATTATTAATCAGAATAACGAGTTTATATTGTAACTCAAAGGATAATAAAAGCCAGATAGAATTAAAACTCAAAATATTTTAACAAATAGGAATGTTAGGTAAGGGTGTACAGTGTCACAATTGTTTAAAATTTATGTTAATGTTATAATACAGAAGTCGAAAATTTGGTAAAGTACAGATATAAAATGAATTATAATACAAATTTAAGTATTTTATTATATGCTGATGATGTAGTCATCCTTCAAAATAATGAAGATGATCTATAGAGAACATTATACTATTTAAATAATATCTGTAAGAAATATTATTTTCGGATTTCTTCGGAGAAAACTATGAGGGGATGTATCAAATACGTTCAAAGATTATTTAGAAAGAAAATTGCAAGAAGAAGTTAAACATTTTAATTATCTAGATTGTGATATTAACAATTTTATATAAAACAATAGCCACTCCTCTTCTTCTTTATGACCAATCTTGGGTAAGCAGAAAAATATTCAGAATAAAGTACAATGTTTTGCAATGACAGTTTTAAGGGGATGCACAAGATGTGATCGCTTCCGAAATGAATAAATTAGAAAGGAATTACAACTTTTCGGCGTGAATGAAAGAATAAAAGAATATTGCAACAAACGTTTGTAGCACATACAATGGAGGGCACCAGATTCCAAAAATTGTATTTAAGGTGATTGGAAGAAGCGATATACGAAGGCTGATAGGACGATGAAAGAAAAATTGTGAACTGTGAAGCCGAACAGGCAATCTCTTACTCAATATAGTGAAGAATTATTATTATTATTATTATAATCTTAGAGCATTTTGTGAAAATAAAGGGAAAAGACTGTTCTTCCTCTTGTTTTGAAGAATACTATCACATTTCTAGCGTTCGGTAAGCGAAAACAACTTAGAACACTCGCTGAGTGAGCACTGTACATTGGAATCACGCTTTCGGCTCCGCGTCCTTGACCAATCTAATTGGTGACCAGTCATATTATGTCACTACCTCAAGATATTATTTCGTAGGATAGGTATGTGTTCTTTGGACTAGGTTATTTAGAGAATGTTAGTTAACTACTGTGGCTGAACTAAGGTACTCTATTCCTTATGAAATGTTGATGCATGGTTCGTCTGCGCGTAAAATTTGCTTTGGGCTGTAAGGAGATTATTTTAAGACGTATTACAACTGCGATGATTCATAAATTGTTAAACGCGCTTTATAAACCAGAAAACGTTTCGTACAAGGAGCCCTTAGAGCAATATGAGTACTCAAAAAGAAACCCTGGATATTATTGGATACTCTCTAGAAAATCCAGCTCAAATTTGTAAGTGTGGGTATATATAATCTGCTGAAGTTAAAAACCACATAAAACTACAGTACTTCAAGAAAATAAATGGGATAATCTTGCATCACCATAAATTCTATAAATGGATTTGAATAGGGTGGTTAGGGTAAAAGGTAACTTCAATCTGAATTTTGTTTGGAGAAGCATGTTTATGCCTAGAAGCTATAAATTTGTTTCATTGGGAGCTAATGCATGATGAGTATGGGTTGAGAATAATAGGTGCTATATAGGAAACAATCAATACTTATAGGTGTATGGATTTAATTAACAGAGGTTTTTACACAGCCAAGGAAGAACATAGTTTCGCATCCTTCAGCAGATATTTGCAGCGGCACATATTCTTTGCGTAAAATTGGAAGTGTTTGGTGAAAAATCGTCAAAATAGGGTATCGCAGTAGATATAACATGGCGACTTGAGAACAATGGGCTATTGTTCTGGTGAGAACAAAGGAATTAATGACCTATTGTTCTGACTTCAAGCCCCGCCCCCTCCCTTTGTGTGCTACTATTTGCCGCCCGGTCGCGTGCCGCTAGCTCCGCCCCCTTCCCTTTGTGTGCTGATCTAATGCCGACAGTGTCTGTGCCGGCAGGTCCTCCCCCCTCCCCCCTGTGGTCACGTGCTGGTGTCCCCGCCCCCCTCCCTCCCCCATACGCGTGTCCTCCCTCCCCTTTGTGTTCTGGTTGGTTCCCTGTGGATAGGTGGGAGAGTGTGTATTGTTCCTATACGGTGACTACATTCCCGCCCCCTCATTGTGACTTGTCTAAATCCCTGCCGTGTGATTGGCTTGGGGTAGGGGATGTGCCGCTCGGGGTGAGGGGTTATATGTGGGGGGTTCTCGGTGCGTGACGTTGGCTTGGAAATCCATCCTGGCGGTGTGGGAATGCGATTCTCGATGCCTGCCGCACATCGGCAAATCGTTTGAGTACATAATTGTGTCAATCAATTAGGTAATGTGTGTTATTGAAAAAAGAATGCCCATCATATTACTACTAATGCAATTAAACGCGGTTCTTCGAGCAATTAAGTATTTTTGATTGAATTCGCGCGCACCTGGTCCTAAACCCCCCTTATATTACTACTATTGCAATGAAACACGGCTAGTCTGTCGATGAAAACAATTAAGTATTTTTGAATGATTAATTGACTCGCGCGCAACTGTTCGTTATCGTATATGTGTGGTAGCATGTGTATAATTATTACGAGTAATAACATTTATTTAATTCTACTTTTGAGGGAAAATATATTTTGGATTTATAAGAATATTACAACACATAGATGAAAGGACAGACTTGACGTAACACTCGTTATCGCGTGATAATTGAGGTGGAACACCGACCGCAACCTTCCACTGCGAGACGTTTCACACGAATGACTGGCTCCGATACTTCCACGGGCAAGTCGACTTCTGCATCCCCTCCACTTGCGTTTCAGTTCGCCAGATACACTAGCGCACCAAGTGGTAATATGAGTGAAACTCCAGCGAGTGTTCCCACACAGCGCCCCTGGCGGTCATATCCGAAAGTTGTGAATTCACCATATTTAAACTCATTATGGGTGCAAGACGGCCATCTTAACTCTATATAATTCTGCGAAATATGATTCCGGAAAAAAATAAAGGGGAATTAACATGCAAGGGGCGTTCATGTCGGCTCCGGAGGAATTGATTATGAAATAAATAAAAAATAAATAAGACTCTCGCTGATCGATGAATACAATTAAATATTTTTATTAATTAATGTAATTGACTCGCGCTCCTAGAGATATCTCACCCAATTATTCATCTACCATGAATATCTCACTTCTAATGAAACGGCGCAGTCTATCGATTAAAAACAATTAAGTTTTTTTTATTGATTAATGTAATTGAATCGAACGCAACTGTTCCTTATCGTATATGCGAGAATATTACGCGTATATAACTATTACGGCTAATAACGTGTGTTTAATTCTTCTTTTGAATTGCGGGTTTATAAAAAATATTACATTGCTTAGATGAATTAAAAAGCAACTTAAAGCGAAATTGCAAATAGCTTGTATGAGACGTTAACACGAGAACCCTTTACGAAAAAACAAGACGCAATGTGACAGCAATGCCCCGTCCATCATGAGAGGCGGTTAAACCAGGACGCGTGGGTTTTCCCCACTACCTGCTCTTAATGGCTAGGGGTATCCAGCACATAAGAGTACGCTTCAACTGACGTTAAAAATAAAAGCCCTCTATGTCTCTTCTCACACGAGAGAAGTAATAATTACAATTCAAAACAGGCGTACCTGTAAGTAACACGCACGAAGACTTCAAATATAAATTTTATATTCGTTTTAAATGTTCTTTCTAAAGACGTAGCGAACTTTGAGAGATTCAACGAATTATTCACTGGCGTACACTGCCTGAAAGAAATATGGTGTACACCCCTGAAGAATGCGTGTGTAGACACATTAGCAGACAAGGGCAAAACTCTTCCACACCATTAATTTTCGTCAGAAGAATGTAAAAACAAGGTCTTGTATAGAGCTCTTAGTGAACAATGACACCCGTTTTCCAGTTGATTAAACATCCAAAGTGCTCTGAAAAACCACAGGCCCTCGGGGATAAATAACTTTTAGCGATACAAAAAGATCTTAATGGCTTCCCCGGTACAGAAATTCCATCATACACAGCGGAAAAACCTGTCTAGACATGTTTTAAGCTTACCACAAAAAATGTTTTCCGATAATTAATATAATTCTACATGAAGAATATTAATGATTTAAGTTTTCAATTAAACGTATACTGTATAGATTCTGTACTTAAACATTCGATTGTATCTTTGTCATTATTTAAATACTCGCGTACAAGAAATGCAAACATGATATCAAAAATTAAACTGATTTTTTTTTCGGGATGTTAAACAAAGAAATATGATTTGGCGAGAGTAATATGAAGAATAAAAAGTATTCAGAATGATATTACATACGTTATTAAAATAAGGCTCTCGCTGATCGATGAAAACAATTAAATATTTTTTTATTAATTAATTGTATATGAATTGACTCGCGCATTTGCTTGCTGTCGTATGTGTATGATTATTACGACTAATAGCATTTGTTTAATTCTAAATAATGAAATATGGAGCATTGCCTAAACAATCCTCGTTACTCTTAATTTATTCCATTTTTAAAAAGATTGGGCTTAGTAAACATAGGACGAGTACGATTTTAAATAGCCCATCCATTCGAGAGATATTTTTTGAATATTCCAACATGTTAATATAAACTTAATACACACACACAAATTCATTTCAAGTAATCTAACGATATTGAATAAAATATTAAATGTTTAAGATATTGTAATGAGAAATGAATTGTATATCTCGAATTTTCTGGGCCGCAGGCTGCAGGATCGCTCATCAAATACCGTAATGATTCAGACACCCGAACACCCGAATGGTAAGCATTCTTCAGAGTTTTTAAATAAGTAATGTAACAATTCATATTAACTTCTTGTTCATATTCTTTATTATTATTTGTATTATTATTTCCAGGAAGTGGACTTTATTTTGGTATCGACCATCCATCGAGCGCTGCACAGGCAGCGCCAGGCTTCCAGACCTTCCTGGTACCAAATCATCATGGAGGCGGCTCTACCATCCGTACATGCAGCAACACTCGTAAGGTGAGAATTTACAGACGGTTGTTTGAGGATTTGTAACTAAAAAATTACATGATAGTAGACATACAATGTCGATTCTGGCACACAAAGGCATGCCTCCGACAGCATAGAGTTCTGGATTGTATAAGGAGTAAAGGATATATTTAAGGGGAGTTTCTCACCCATATGCAGTCACATAACACTTTCGGTCTTCGTATTTTTCACGATGGTGTTTAAAACATGTATTTTTTTTCACGTATAGAGTGTAGATTCTTTAGAACTCTGTACTTAAACATGCTATACTATTATTATTTATTTATTTTTTCCAGGAAATGGACTTTATTTCGGAGGCGGTATCGGTCAACATGCGACCGCTGCACCGGTAGCATCAGGCTTCGCGAGCGTTGTACCAGCAGGCTTCGCGACCGCTGCACCGCCACCTCCAGGCTTCCAGACCTTCCTGGCACCAAATAAGCAGGGTGGGGGCCCTGCCCCATACATGCAGCAAGCACCGAACGGTAAGAATTTTTTCAATATTTTATGAAGTTCTTTTTACACATTCTATATTATTATTAATATTGTTATTATTTTCAGGAAGTGGACTTTATTTCGGAGGCGGGTTTTTTCTGGGAATGTCTCCAAAGTATTCTTCATTCTGAACGACTTTTGCAAAACTGATAAACCATAAGAGATAGACAAAATTTTACTACACAAAAAATGGAGATCGCGTTAAAATACATAATTTATAACATATACATTCTTGTTGTTGAGTAAATCGTTTTTCGAGATATTGCTTGTTATTCCATTAAAATTTTCCAATACTTATACTTTTTCTCAAATTCATTATTCTTGTTTTATGTCCTCGATATGCAAAGAGAATGGAATGCACCACATAGCAACCAGCGTTAAAATATTTGACTATCGCTTAAAACCTATCATATTCACATTGTATCGTCATGAAAATTACCAATAACATTGACATCTCGATATCTCGATTAACATGAAGCATATAGGGAATAAGTGCTTGTAAAAATAGTTTGTACAAGAGTAGAGAAAGCCATGTGAGTGTATCACATCAGATTTTTTGATATTGGTTTAAATTTTCAAATACTTTTAACTTTTCTCAAGCGGTAACTCGCTATTCGTTTTTTCCCGTGGTAATGCATAGAGAATAGAATTATAAAGCCATCACATAGCATCAGACGTTCTTTAAACATCTGTAACGTGTCTATTCACAATCGAAAGGTTGCTGGTTCGAGGAAAATTATATCTACAGAAACAATACATTATTTTCGCTCTGTGATTAATTTGGTAATGTAACAATAATTAACAATGAATTTTTAGCGGTAAATGTAAAAAATAAAATATATTTTTTATTTCCTAGCGTCATACGCAGAAGCATTCCCCTTAAGGAACGCTGGCGTGAGCGATGGTTTCCCCCATAACGGGTTTAGACTTGCTTACGAAATGTCCCTGTGCGAGGCTAGCATTTCCCTCTCCTTCTCGAATTTTTGGAGTAGCCAATCAAAATTGCTGTATTATATAACGTCACACCTCTCACCCCTTCAGATTTTATCAGGCGAAGCGATATAAAAGCAGTAGCTTCCCCAGCGATTTCACTGTATTGTGACAACACAGCGAGCTAAGATCTCCGCAAACTTTTCTCATTCAAAGTGAAATTTCAACGAACATCATGTCTGGTAAGTTGTAACAAAACACTTCATTTACTTTAAAAGTTAAATTATTACTCTGTACATTTTAACTTATATTCGCGTTCTTGTTTTTAATGCAAGGCATTTATATGCGAATAGCTGAGCATTCTAAAAGTTAATAGCTAGACAAGTGAATTTTCTGAAATGTGAACAGTTTAGTTAAGTATTCATTTTAGGCAAGCTTATTCTACATTTAATAGCTAACTGCGCGAATTCTCAAAATGGGAACAATTTAGTTAAGTATTCACCTTGTTGAGTAATTATTATTCCAGATATTTAAATACAGGATTTCACAGAGTGAATTATATTCCTTTTTGGAGAAAATACAATTATTTGAATACCTTATTAACGTTTTTGCTTTAGAATATTACAAAAAGTCTGTTGCGCGAATCATTCGCTCTAACAAAGTAAATATCTACATTATATTAAAACATTTAAATTGAAAAATACAGTACTTAATGAACTTCATTAGTGAATCAGAACCTCAATTATATTTACACATATTATCATTTTCAGAAAAAAGTTAATAAGTTTGTAACTTTCAAATAAATGAAATTTTTGTTATGCAACACATTCTCTAATAAAGAATATGTTTTTTTCTCTTCCTAATGCACAAAGTTTGACATCTCAACTTAACACATTGGCTGAGGGTCGCATTTACCCAGCCGTTCAAAGACTACAAGATCTTCAGCCAGAGGAGCCTTATAATATAAAATCCTTAAGAAAAATTGATACTCGATACGGTGCTAGAGTCGTTGCACTTTTAGAGAATAAGCAAGTGTTTCTCCCGACAAGATATTCAACCCTAACAAGCCAACAGTTGGAGGAAATGCCTGGGAAGTTTCAAATGGTATATCATGGAGTAGTACCAGCCGGCAAGTTTAAGACATGTAAATTGTCTTTTCTTCCTATTAAGGTTTGTAGAAATAATTCAGCTATCCTTTCAAAGCTTCATTTAGAGTTACATTCGTTGAGTTTATAAATTCGCACTTCAGTAGGATAACATTTGTCTAAAGTATACATCAATATGTAAAAAAAATAACGTCCAGGATGTAGTCTGAGCGAGGATCTGCAGAAAGAAGTTTAATAGTCTATTCACTGATTCTTTACCTCAAAGCAGATACCTACAGTAAGTTTCAAATAATTTCCAGCACGATAGCAGTTGTCAAAAGCAGGCATCACTGTATTAAAAAAATATGTGTAAATAATGTCTAGATTGTACTCTGTGTGATTTCGTGCAGAAAGAACTTTAATACCCCTTGCAGTGATTCTCCACATCGAAGTATATACCTACAAGAAGTTGCAAATAATGTGAATGTGTGTTACAGGAATGCCCAGCTGAATGTAAATGAAGAGGAAGAACGAGATAGCTTAAAACATCATAAACAGAAATGTGATAGGAACATTCTCAACACCTCCCAGTAACCTCAATCAATGAAGAATTGCACCAGTGCGGAACATACATGGAAAAAACATCCGCGTGTGTAGAATATAACAATAATATATATATAATTATGTACTCATTATTACTGCTATACCAGCCTATACCATTGATTTCATAAATAATTTCATAATTGTTTAAGGAGAATGCCTATCTTAAAAACATTGATGCTACATGAACTATTACTGAAAGAGACTTGAATAAATGGGAATCTAGAAGCCAGAACCATCTTAATATTGGGGTGTATGATATGAGGTGTATAAAAAGATTAATAAAAAAATGAGGTCTATGTAATATAAACAACATTTATTTTTTATAAACATTTTCCTATTACATTCCTATACAAAAAAACATACATATTTCCTAAAGACAAAGGTGATAGTCTAGACATTCTAAAACACTCAGTTATATACATCACACAGAAAGAGACCTGCATTATCCATAAAAAACTAAACATCTCAAGAATGTCTGGATGATGTATTTTATAAGTACAAGGTTTTGATATTTCAAAGTTCCTGTTAACCATGACTGTAATTGATTAACACAATTTCTCGATCCTGTCATGCTATAACTTTAGAAGCTTTCAGCTTACTTATAATCTCCTCAATCTCTTGTGTGTGACTATTATTACCAGCATTCCTCGATGCAATTAGTAACCTCAATATATTTACTAGTCTATTTGGATTTTCAAGCGTAGATATCACTGAATCATCATCATATGAAGATTTCATATTCTCGCGACTCCCGCTGTATCCAGATTTTTCAACATCAGTAGTCTCCAGTGAAGGACAGAGGCTTGATCCGGTATAACAGCCCCCTCTATACATCTTCGGATCTTCGAGTGTAGGAGACAGAGTCGATCCAGTATAACATGTTGCTCTATGAAGCTTAAATCTTGACAAAGAACGATTCTTAAAAATCCGCTCGCATATACAGCATCTAATGACGTGTTTTCCTCCATGTGTAATGTATGAAAAATTGAGTTTCTCATCCGCTAGTTGCACAGATTTTCTCCGGCAGGAGCTCATGCTAAAACTAAAAGAAATTAAATGAATACGGGAATGCTAACGCTCGAAGGAATTAAAAGCGAATGAATGAATTCATAACACGCAGCTATGTATATATTCAGTGTGAGGACGACGGAGGGAATCGCAATCTTCGCATAGCAGCGGGAAAGGATGCTCTCTGAAAACATTTGTGGAGAAGGAGGCTCTCAACAGAACATGGCGAATGCGGGCATGGAAAAAGGATGCTCTCTGGGAACATTCGTGGAAAAAGGATGCTCTCAACAGAACATAACGAGTGCGAGCATGGAAAAAGGATGCTCTCTGGAAACGTTTGTGGAAAAGGCTGCGTAACAATGGAATCACGCTATGTAACAAAGGAATCACGTTATGTAACAAAGGAATCACGCTATGTAACAAAGGAATCACGTTATGTAACAAAGGAATCGCGCTATGTAACAAAGGAATCGCGCTCTGTAACAAAGGAATCACGCCATGTAACAAAGGATCGCGCCATGTAACAAAGGAATCGCGCCATGTAACAAAGGAATCGCGCTATGTA
The DNA here is from genome assembly GCA_030765065.1 of Deroplatys truncata. NCBI lineage: Eukaryota > Metazoa > Arthropoda > Insecta > Mantodea > Mantidae > Deroplatys > Deroplatys truncata. Next base: position 207,403,712 of record CM060978.1, on the reverse strand, counting down.
ACAAAGGAATCGCGCTATGTAACAAAGGAATCGCGCCATGTAACAAAGGAATCGCGCCATGTAACAAAGGAATCGCGCCATGTAACAAAGGAATCGCGCTATGTAACAAAGGAATCGCGCTATGTAACAAAGGAATCGCGCCATGTAACAAAGGAATCGCGCCATGTAACAAAGGAATCGCGCTATGTAACAAAGGAATCGCGGTATGTAACAAAGGAATCGCGCTATGTAACAAAGGAATCGCGCCATGTAACAAAGGAATCGCGGTATGTAACAAAGGAATCGCGCTATGTAACAAAGGAATCGCGCCATGTAACAAAGGAATCGCGCCATGTAACAAAGGAATCGCGCTATGTAACAAAGGAATCGCGGTATGTAACAAAGGAATCGCGCTATGTAACAAAGGACTCACGCCATGTAACAAAGGAATCGCGCCATGTAACAAAGGAATCCCGCCATGTAACAAAGGAATCGCGCCATGTAACAAAGGAATCGCGCCATGTAACAAAGGAATCGCGGTATGTAACAAAGGAATCGCGCCATGTAACAAAGGACTCACGCCATGTAACAAAGGAATCGCGCCATGTAACAAAGGTCTCACGCCATGTAACAAAGGAATCGCGGTATGTAACAAAGGAATCGCGCCATGTAACAAGGGAATCGCGCCATGTAACAAAGGAATCGCGGTATGTAACAAAGGAATCGCGGTATGTAACAAAGGAATCGCGCCATGTAACAAGGGAATCGCGCCATGTAACAAAGGAATCGCGGTATGTAACAAAGGAATCGCGCCATGTAACAAAGGAATCACGCTATGTAACAAAGGAATCACGCTATGTAACAATGGAATCACGCCATGTAACAAAGGACTCACGCCATGTAACATAGGAATCGCGCCATGTAACAAAGGAATTGCGCCATGTAACAAAGGAATCGCGGTATGTAACAAAGGAATCGCGCCATGTAACAAAGGAATCGCGCCATGTAACAAAGGAATCGCGCCATGTAACAAAGGACTCACGCCATGTAACAAAGGAATCGCGCCATGTAACAAAGGTCTCACGCCATGTAACAAAGGAATCGCTGTATGTAACAAAGGAATCGCGCCATGTAACAAGGGAATCGCGCCATGTAACAAAGGAATCGCGGTATGTAACAAAGGAATCGCGCCATGTAACAAAGGAATCACGCTATTTAACAAAGGAATCACGCTATGTAACAATGGAAAAACGCCATGTAACAAAGGACTCACGCCATGTAACAAAGGAATCGCGCCATGTAACAAAGGAATCGCGCCATGTAACAAAGGAATCGCGCCATGTAACAAAGGAATCGCGCTATGTAACAAAGGAATCGCGCTATGTAACAAAGGAATCGCGCTATGTAACAAAGGACTCACGCCATGTAACAAAGGAATCGCGCCATGTAACAAAGGAATCGCGGTATGTAACAAAGGAATCGCGCTATGTAACAAAGGACTCACGCCATGTAACAAAGGAATCGCGCCATGTAACAAAGGAATCACGCCATGTAACAAAGGAATCGCGCCATGTAACAAAGGAATCGCGCCATGTAACAAAGGAATCGCGCTATGTAACAAAGGAATCGCGCTATGTAACAACGGAATCGCGCCATGTAACAAAGGAATCGCGCCATGTAACAAAGGAATCGCGCCATGTAACAAAGGAATCGCGGTATGTAACAAAGGAATTGCGCCATGTAACAAAGGAATCACGCTATGTAACAAAGGAATCGCGCTATGTAACAAAGGAATCGCGCCATGTAACAAAGGAATCGCGGTGTGTAACAAAGGACTCACGCCATGTAACAAAGGAATCGCGCCATGTAACAAAGGACTCACGCCATGTAACAAAGGAATCGCGGTATGTAACAAAGGAATCGCGCTATGTAACAAAGGACTCACGCCATGTAACAAAGGAATCGCGCCATGTAACAAAGGAATCACGCCATGTAACAAAGGAATCGCGCCATGTAACAAAGGAATCGCGCCATGTAACAAAGGAATCGCGCCATGTAACAAAGGAATCGCGCTATGTAACAAAGGACTCACGCCATGTAACAAAGGAATCGCGCCATGTAACAAAGGAATCGCGGTATGTAACAAAGGACTCACGCCATGTAACAAAGGAATCGCGCCATGTAACAAAGGACTCACGCCATGTAACAAAGGAATCGCGGTATGTAACAAAGGAATCGCGCCATGTAACAAAGGAATTGCGCCATGTAACAAAGGAATCGCGGTATGTAACAAAGGAATCGCGCCATGTAACAAAGGAATCGCGCCATGTAACAAAGGAATCGCGCCATGTAACAAAGGACTCACGCCATGTAACAAAGGAATCGCGCCATGTAACAAAGGTCTCACGCCATGTAACAAAGGAATCGCGGTATGTAGCAAAGGAATCGCGCCATGTAACAAGGGAATCGCGCCATGTAACAAAGGAATCGCGGTATGTAACAAAGGAATCGCGCCATGTAACAAAGGAATCACGCTATGTAACAAAGGAATCACGCTATGTAACAATGGAATCACGCCATGTAACAAAGGACTCACGCCATGTAACAAAGGAATCGCGCCATGTAACAAAGGAATCGCGCCATGTAACAAAGGAATCGCGCCATGTAACAAAGGAATCGCGCTATGTAACAAAGGAATCGCGCTATGTAACAAAGGAATCGCGCTATGTAACAAAGGACTCACGCCATGTAACAAAGGAATCGCGCCATGTAACAAAGGAATCGCGGTATGTAACAAAGGAATCGCGCTATGTAACAAAGGACTCACGCCATGTAACAAAGGAATCGCGCCATGAAACAAAGGAATCACGCCATGTAACAAAGGAATCGCGCCATATAACAAAGGAATCGCGCCATGTAACAAAGGACTCACGCCATGTAACAAAGGAATCGCGCCATGTTACAAAGGTCTCACGCCATGTAACAAAGGAATCGCGCCATGTAACAAAGGAATCGCGCCATGTAACAAAGGAATCGCGCTATGTAACAAAGGAATCGCGCCATGTAACAAAGGAATCGCGCTATGTAACAACGGAATCGCGCCATGTAACAAAGGAATCGCGCCATGTAACAAAGGAATCGCGCCATGTAACAAAGGAATCGCGCCATGTAACAAAGGAATTGCGCCATGTAACAAAGGAATCACGCTATGTAACAAAGGAATCGCGCTATGTAACAAGGAATCGCGCCATGTAACAAAGGAATCGCGGTATGTAACAAAGGACTCACGCCATGTAACAAAGGAATCGCGCCATGTAACAAAGGACTCACGCCATGTAACAAAGGAATCGCGGTATGTAACAAAGGAATCGCGCCATGTAACAAAGGAATTGCGCCATGTAACAAAGGAATCGCGGTATGTAACAAAGGAATCGCGCCATGTAACAAAGGAATCACGCCATGTAACAAAGGAATCGCGCCATGTAACAAAGGACTCACGCCATGTAACAAAGGAATCGCGCCATGTAACAAAGGTCTCACGCCATGTAACAAAGGAATCGCGCCATGTAACAAAGGAATCGCGCTATGTAACAAAGGAATCGCGCTATGTAACAAAGGACTCACGCCATGTAACAAAGGAATCGCGCCATGTAACAAAGGAATCGCGCCATGTAACAAAGGAATCGAGCTATGTAACAAAGCAATCGCGCTATGTAACAAAGGAATCGCGCTATGTAACAAAGGACTCACGCCATGTAACAAAGGAATCGCGCCATGTAACAAAGGAATCGCGGTATGTAACAAAGGAATCGCGCTATGTAACAAAGGACTCACGTCATGTAACAAAGGAATCGCGCCATGTAACAAAGGAATCACGCCATGTAACAAAGGAATCGCGCCATGTAACAAAGGAATCGCGCCATGTAACAAAGGAATCGCGCTATGTAACAAAGGAATCGCGCCATGTAACAAAGGAATCGCGCTATGTAACAAAGGAATCGCGCCATGTAACAAAGGAATCGCGCCATGTAACAAAGGAATCGCGCCATGTAACAAAGGAATCACGCTATGTAACAAAGGAATCGCGCTATGTAACAAAGGAATCGCGCCATGTAACAAAGGAATCGCGGTATGTAACAAAGGACTCACGCCATGTAACAAAGGAATCGCGCCATGTAACAAAGGACTCACGCCATGTAACAAAGGAATCGCGGTATGTAACAAAGGAATCGCGCCATGTAACAAAGGAATTGCGCCATGTAACAAAGGAATCGCGGTATGTAACAAAGGAATCGCGCCATGTAACAAAGGAATCGCGCCATGTAACAAAGGACTCACGCCATGTAACAAAGGAATCGCGCCATGTAACAAAGGTCTCACGCCATGTAACAAAGGAATCGCGGTATGTAACAAAGGAATCGCGCCATGTAACAAGGGAATCGCGCCATGTAACAAAGGAATCGCGGTATGTAACAAAGGAATCGCGCCATGTAACAAAGGAATCACGCTATGTAACAAAGGAATCACGCTATGTAACAATGGAATCACGCTATGTAACAAACGTTTCTAGAGAGCATCCTTTTTCCATGCTCGCACTCGTTATGTTCTGTTGAGAGCATCCTTTTTCCACGAATGTTCCCAGAGAGCATCCTTTTTCCATGCCCGCATTCGCCATGTTCTGTTGAGAGCCTCCTTCTCCACAAATGTTTCCAGAGAGCATCCTTTCCCGCTGCTATGCGAAGATTGCGATTCCCTCCGTCGTCCTCACACTGAATATATACATAGCTGCGTGTTATGAATTCATTCATTCGCTTTTAATTCCTTCGAGCGTTAGCATTCCCGTATTCATTTAATTTCTTTTAGTTTTAGCATGAGCTCCTGCCGGAGAAAATCTGTGCAACTAGCGGATGAGAAACTCAATTTTTCATACATTACACATGGAGGAAAACACGTCATTAGATGCTGTATATGCGAGCGGATTTTTAAGAATCGTTCTTTGTCAAGATTTAAGCTTCATAGAGCAACATGTTATACTGGATCGACTCTGTCTCCTACACTCGAAGATCCGAAGATGTATAGAGGGGGATGTTATACCGGATCAAGCCTCTGTCCTTCACTGGAGACTACTGATGGTGAAAAATCTGGATACAGCGGGAGTCGCGAGAATATGAAATCTTCATATGATGATGATTCAGTGATATCTACGCTTGAAAATCCAAATAGACTAGTAAATATATTGAGGTTACTAATTGCATCGAGGAATGCTGGTAATAATAGTCACACACAAGAGATTGAGGAGATTATAAGTAAGCTGAAAGCTTCTAAAGTTATAGCATGACAGGATCGAGAAATTGTGTTAATCAATTACAGTCATGGTTAACAGGAACTTTGAAATATCAAAACCTTGTACTTATAAAATACATCATCCAGACATTCTTGAGATGTTTAGTTTTTTATGGATAATGCAGGTCTCTTTCTGTGTGATGTATATAACTGAGTGTTTTAGAATGTCTAGACTATCACCTTTGTCTTTAGGAAATATGTATGTTTTTTTGTATAGGAATGTAATAGGAAAATGTTTATAAAAAATAAATGTTGTTTATATTACATAGACCTCATTTTTTTATTAATCTTTTTATACACCTCATATCATACACCCCAATATTAAGATGGTTCTGGCTTCTAGATTCCCATTTATTCAAGTCTCTTTCAGTAATAGTTCATGTAGCATCAATGTTTTTAAGATAGGCATTCTCCTTAAACAATTATGAAATTATTTATGAAATCAATGGTATAGGCTGGTATAGCAGTAATAATGAGTACATAATTATATATATATTATTGTTATATTCTACACACGCGGATGTTTTTTCCATGTATGTTCCGCACTGGTGCAATTCTTCATTGATTGAGGTTACTGGGAGGTGTTGAGAATGTTCCTATCACATTTCTGTTTATGATGTTTTAAGCTGTCTCGTTCTTCCTCTTCATTTACATTCAGCTGGGCATTCCTGTAACACACATTCACATTATTTGCAACTTCTTGTAGGTATATACTTCGATGTGGAGAATCACTGCAAGGGGTATTAAAGTTCTTTCTGCACGAAATCACACAGAGTACAATCTAGACATTATTTACACATATTTTTTTAATACAGTGATGCCTGCTTTTGACAACTGCTATCGTGCTGGAAATTATTTGAAACTTACTGTAGGTATCTGCTTTGAGGTAAAGAATCAGTGAATAGACTATTAAACTTCTTTCTGCAGATCCTCGCTCAGACTACATCCTGGACGTTATTTTTTTTACATATTGATGTATACTTTAGACAAATGTTATCCTACTGAAGTGCGAATTTATAAACTCAACGAATGTAACTCTAAATGAAGCTTTGAAAGGATAGCTGAATTATTTCTACAAACCTTAATAGGAAGAAAAGACAATTTACATGTCTTAAACTTGCCGGCTGGTACTACTCCATGATATACCATTTGAAACTTCCCAGGCATTTCCTCCAACTGTTGGCTTGTTAGGGTTGAATATCTTGTCGGGAGAAACACTTGCTTATTCTCTAAAAGTGCAACGACTCTAGCACCGTATCGAGTATCAATTTTTCTTAAGGATTTTATATTATAAGGCTCCTCTGGCTGAAGATCTTGTAGTCTTTGAACGGCTGGGTAAATGCTACCCTCAGCCAATGTGTTAAGTTGAGATGTCAAACTTTGTGCATTAGGAAGAGAAAAAAACATATTCTTTATTAGAGAATGTGTTGCATAACAAAAATTTCATTTATTTGAAAGTTACAAACTTATTAACTTTTTTCTGAAAATGATAATATGTGTAAATATAATTGAGGTTCTGATTCACTAATGAAGTTCATTAAGTACTGTATTTTTCAATTTAAATGTTTTAATATAATGTAGATATTTACTTTGTTAGAGCGAATGATTCGCGCAACAGACTTTTTGTAATATTCTAAAGCAAAAACGTTAATAAGGTATTCAAATAATTGTATTTTCTCCAAAAAGGAATATAATTCACTCTGTGAAATCCTGTATTTAAATATCTGGAATAATAATTACTCAACAAGGTGAATACTTAACTAAATTGTTCCCATTTTGAGAATTCGCGCAGTTAGCTATTAAATGTAGAATAAGCTTGCCTAAAATGAATACTTAACTAAACTGTTCACATTTCAGAAAATTCACTTGTCTAGCTATTAACTTTTAGAATGCTCAGCTATTCGCATATAAATGCCTTGCATTAAAAACAAGAACGCGAATATAAGTTAAAATGTACAGAGTAATAATTTAACTTTTAAAGTAAATGAAGTGTTTTGTTACAACTTACCAGACATGATGTTCGTTGAAATTTCACTTTGAATGAGAAAAGTTTGCGGAGATCTTAGCTCGCTGTGTTGTCACAATACAGTGAAATCGCTGGGGAAGCTACTGCTTTTATATCGCTTCGCCTGATAAAATCTGAAGGGGTGAGAGGTGTGACGTTATATAATACAGCAATTTTGATTGGCTACTCCAAAAATTCGAGAAGGAGAGGGAAATGCTAGCCTCGCACAGGGACATTTCGTAAGCAAGTCTAAACCCGTTATGGGGGAAACCATCGCTCACGCCAGCGTTCCTTAAGGGGAATGCTTCTGCGTATGACGCTAGGAAATAAAAAATATATTTTATTTTTTACATTTACCGCTAAAAATTCATTGTTAATTATTGTTACATTACCAAATTAATCACAGAGCGAAAATAATGTATTGTTTCTGTAGATATAATTTTCCTCGAACCAGCAACCTTTCGATTGTGAATAGACACGTTACAGATGTTTAAAGAACGTCTGATGCTATGTGATGGCTTTATAATTCTATTCTCTATGCATTACCACGGGAAAAAACGAATAGCGAGTTACCGCTTGAGAAAAGTTAAAAGTATTTGAAAATTTAAACCAATATCAAAAAATCTGATGTGATACACTCACATGGCTTTCTCTACTCTTGTACAAACTATTTTTACAAGCACTTATTCCCTATATGCTTCATGTTAATCGAGATATCGAGATGTCAATGTTATTGGTAATTTTCATGACGATACAATGTGAATATGATAGGTTTTAAGCGATAGTCAAATATTTTAACGCTGGTTGCTATGTGGTGCATTCCATTCTCTTTGCATATCGAGGACATAAAACAAGAATAATGAATTTGAGAAAAAGTATAAGTATTGGAAAATTTTAATGGAATAACAAGCAATATCTCGAAAAACGATTTACTCAACAACAAGAATGTATATGTTATAAATTATGTATTTTAACGCGATCTCCATTTTTTGTGTAGTAAAATTTTGTCTATCTCTTATGGTTTATCAGTTTTGCAAAAGTCGTTCAGAATGAAGAATACTTTGGAGACATTCCCAGAAAAAACCCGCCTCCGAAATAAAGTCCACTTCCTGAAAATAATAACAATATTAATAATAATATAGAATGTGTAAAAAGAACTTCATAAAATATTGAAAAAATTCTTACCGTTCGGTGCTTGCTGCATGTATGGGGCAGGGCCCCCACCCTGCTTATTTGGTGCCAGGAAGGTCTGGAAGCCTGGAGGTGGCGGTGCAGCGGTCGCGAAGCCTGCTGGTACAACGCTCGCGAAGCCTGATGCTACCGGTGCAGCGGTCGCATGTTGACCGATACCGCCTCCGAAATAAAGTCCATTTCCTGGAAAAAATAAATAAATAATAATAGTATAGCATGTTTAAGTACAGAGTTCTAAAGAATCTACACTCTATACGTGAAAAAAAATACATGTTTTAAACACCATCGTGAAAAATACGAAGACCGAAAGTGTTATGTGACTGCATATGGGTGAGAAACTCCCCATAAATATATCCTTTTCTCCTTATACAATCCAGAACTCTATGCTGTCGGAGGCATGCCTTTGTGTGCCAGAATCGACATTGTATGTCTACTATCATGTAATTTTTTAGTTACAAATCCTCAAACAACCGTCTGTAAATTCTCACCTTACGAGTGTTGCTGCATGTACGGATGGTAGAGCCGCCTCCATGATGATTTGGTACCAGGAAGGTCTGGAAGCCTGGCGCTGCCTGTGCAGCGCTCGATGGATGGTCGATACCAAAATAAAGTCCACTTCCTGGAAATAATAATACAAATAATAATAAAGAATATGAACAAGAAGTTAATATGAATTGTTACATTACTTATTTAAAAACTCTGAAGAATGCTTACCATTCGGGTGTTCGGGTGTCTGAATCATTACGGTATTTGATGAGCGATCCTGCAGCCTGCGGCCCAGAAAATTCGAGATATACAATTCATTTCTCATTACAATATCTTAAACATTTAATATTTTATTCAATATCGTTAGATTACTTGAAATGAATTTGTGTGTGTGTATTAAGTTTATATTAACATGTTGGAATATTCAAAAAATATCTCTCGAATGGATGGGCTATTTAAAATCGTACTCGTCCTATGTTTACTAAGCCCAATCTTTTTAAAAATGGAATAAATTAAGAGTAACGAGGATTGTTTAGGCAATGCTCCATATTTCATTATTTAGAATTAAACAAATGCTATTAGTCGTAATAATCATACACATACGACAGCAAGCAAATGCGCGAGTCAATTCATATACAATTAATTAATAAAAAAATATTTAATTGTTTTCATCGATCAGCGAGAGCCTTATTTTAATAACGTATGTAATATCATTCTGAATACTTTTTATTCTTCATATTACTCTCGCCAAATCATATTTCTTTGTTTAACATCTCGAAAAAAAAATCAGTTTAATTTTTGATATCATGTTTGCATTTCTTGTACGCGAGTATTTAAATAATGACAAAGATACAATCGAATGTTTAAGTACAGAATCTATACAGTATACGTTTAATTGAAAACTTAAATCATTAATATTCTTCATGTAGAATTATATTAATTATCGGAAAACATTTTTTGTGGTAAGCTTAAAACATGTCTAGACAGGTTTTTCCGCTGTGTATGATGGAATTTCTGTACCGGGGAAGCCATTAAGATCTTTTTGTATCGCTAAAAGTTATTTATCCCCGAGGGCCTGTGGTTTTTCAGAGCACTTTGGATGTTTAATCAACTGGAAAACGGGTGTCATTGTTCACTAAGAGCTCTATACAAGACCTTGTTTTTACATTCTTCTGACGAAAATTAATGGTGTGGAAGAGTTTTGCCCTTGTCTGCTAATGTGTCTACACACGCATTCTTCAGGGGTGTACACCATATTTCTTTCAGGCAGTGTACGCCAGTGAATAATTCGTTGAATTTCTCAAAGTTCGCTACGTCTTTAGAAAGAACATTTAAAACGAATATAAAATTTATATTTGAAGTCTTCGTGCGTGTTACTTACAGGTACGCCTGTTTTGAATTGTAATTATTACTTCTCTCGTGTGAGAAGAGACATAGAGGGCTTTTATTTTTAACGTCAGTTGAAGCGTACTCCTATGTGCTGGATACCCCTAGCCATTAAGAGCAGGTAGTGGGGAAAACCCACGCGTCCTGGTTTAACCGCCTCTCATGATGGACGGGGCATTGCTGTCACATTGCGTCTTGTTTTTTCGTAAAGGGTTCTCGTGTTAACGTCTCATACAAGCTATTTGCAATTTCGCTTTAAGTTGCTTTTTAATTCATCTAAGCAATGTAATATTTTTTATAAACCCGCAATTCAAAAGAAGAATTAAACACACGTTATTAGCCGTAATAGTTATATACGCGTAATATTCTCGCATATACGATAAGGAACAGTTGCGTTCGATTCAATTACATTAATCAATAAAAAAAACTTAATTGTTTTTAATCGATAGACTGCGCCGTTTCATTAGAAGTGAGATATTCATGGTAGATGAATAATTGGGTGAGATATCTCTAGGAGCGCGAGTCAATTACATTAATTAATAAAAATATTTAATTGTATTCATCGATCAGCGAGAGTCTTATTTATTTTTTATTTATTTCATAATCAATTCCTCCGGAGCCGACATGAACGCCCCTTGCATGTTAATTCCCCTTTATTTTTTTCCGGAATCATATTTCGCAGAATTATATAGAGTTAAGATGGCCGTCTTGCACCCATAATGAGTTTAAATATGGTGAATTCACAACTTTCGGATATGACCGCCAGGGGCGCTGTGTGGGAACACTCGCTGGAGTTTCACTCATATTACCACTTGGTGCGCTAGTGTATCTGGCGAACTGAAACGCAAGTGGAGGGGATGCAGAAGTCGACTTGCCCGTGGAAGTATCGGAGCCAGTCATTCGTGTGAAACGTCTCGCAGTGGAAGGTTGCGGTCGGTGTTCCACCTCAATTATCACGCGATAACGAGTGTTACGTCAAGTCTGTCCTTTCATCTATGTGTTGTAATATTCTTATAAATCCAAAATATATTTTCCCTCAAAAGTAGAATTAAATAAATGTTATTACTCGTAATAATTATACACATGCTACCACACATATACGATAACGAACAGTTGCGCGCGAGTCAATTAATCATTCAAAAATACTTAATTGTTTTCATCGACAGACTAGCCGTGTTTCATTGCAATAGTAGTAATATAAGGGGGGTTTAGGACCAGGTGCGCGCGAATTCAATCAAAAATACTTAATTGCTCGAAGAACCGCGTTTAATTGCATTAGTAGTAATATGATGGGCATTCTTTTTTCAATAACACACATTACCTAATTGATTGACACAATTATGTACTCAAACGATTTGCCGATGTGCGGCAGGCATCGAGAATCGCATTCCCACACCGCCAGGATGGATTTCCAAGCCAACGTCACGCACCGAGAACCCCCCACATATAACCCCTCACCCCGAGCGGCACATCCCCTACCCCAAGCCAATCACACGGCAGGGATTTAGACAAGTCACAATGAGGGGGCGGGAATGTAGTCACCGTATAGGAACAATACACACTCTCCCACCTATCCACAGGGAACCAACCAGAACACAAAGGGGAGGGAGGACACGCGTATGGGGGAGGGAGGGGGGCGGGGACACCAGCACGTGACCACAGGGGGGAGGGGGGAGGACCTGCCGGCACAGACACTGTCGGCATTAGATCAGCACACAAAGGGAAGGGGGCGGAGCTAGCGGCACGCGACCGGGCGGCAAATAGTAGCACACAAAGGGAGGGGGCGGGGCTTGAAGTCAGAACAATAGGTCATTAATTCCTTTGTTCTCACCAGAACAATAGCCCATTGTTCTCAAGTCGCCATGTTATATCTACTTATCGCCCTCTAGGCTCCCTGGTTAACTGCTCGATTATTATGTCTGGGTGTTTTTAAGGGACAAAGAGAATAATATTAGATGAACTTCTACATAATATTCGTGAAGAAATGTTAATATTTATCTAAGGCAGCCACGTACCAGAAATGTAGTATGGTAGTTTTAGCTCGCATTGATTGGCATCAGTAAGAGAATTGCTTTTACTTCTTTAAGTGACCAGTGGCGGCGCCGTGGCCGAGTGGTTAGACCGCTCGCCTCCCACGGAGGCGGCCCGGGTACAATCCCAGGGACCTGCACGTGGGATTTGTGATGGACGAAGCGGCGTCTGGGCGGGTTTTCTCCGGGTTCTCCGGTTTTCCCCGCCATTCATTCCACCAACTGCTCCATCATTACCTTTCCTTTCATCCATTTCACCAACATTTCGCTTCATCTACTTCCTTCATCCCATACCAGGCATCGGGCTGATCACCCATCCTGGATGTTCTGTCTGATCCATGAGCTCCTCGACGGGCCTCTGACCTCAGGCATCCCTTGTAAGTCCTGGGGGGTGTAAGTCCTACATAAGGGGAGGGTAAACAGATAATGAATGAATGAAAATAAGTGACCAGAGTAAAAACCTTGGCAGGTTTTACTGTAGAACCTGACTTCCGTTCACAGTTGCCACTGACCGTCATGTGATGTATGGGATGTCATGCCATTCCGCAGGATTTTAAGATTTAGTCACTTCATCCGTCTAGTGGTGTGAAATGTTCAACAATGGACGCACAAATGTGCATGATGAAACTTGACCAGGACATCCGCCACTCATCACACGTGACTTGGAGAATCAAGTGAACAAAATCGTACAAGACAAACTCTTGACTCTAGACGAGGTGAACATTTCTTTCCCAAACATTTCATAATAAAATATGTTTTTCTCGTATTATGATACAAGAAACCGTAGGTAACAATTATTTTTTATTTGTTTTGTTTGACATTCATTGCTTTTCATCTTTACACTTTGCTGTCGCGGCAAAGAATTATGCAAAGAATTGAGTAGTTATGAACCTCCAATTCTTTTAATTATGATGAATATTCCCTAAAGTGGCTTCAGTACACACATTGTCGTAGGTAAGCAATAGCATTCATGAGACTGAGATGATCGCCAGTTGCTTAAAGAGCAGGACCATAAATGCTAGCCTTAGAGCTAGATTATCTATGAATGGTCATGAGAAAAAACGACACTTCAACTTCAAAGTGTGGTAAAAATACATGCTAAAATATTAGAGGAGTCAAACGAACGGAAATGAAGAATGCGACGAAAAACGTGATTTTATATATAACGATATATTTTAATGAGCGATTTATATATACACTATGGAATCAAAAGTATCCGAATACCCCCACAAACATACGTTTTTCATCTTAGGTGCTTTGTGCTGCCACCTACTGCCTGATACTCATTATCCGCGACCTCAGTAGTCATTAGACAACGTGAAACAGCAGAATGGGACGCTCTGTGGAACTCGCGGACTTCGCGTGTTCAGGTGATTGGGTGTCACTTGTGTCAGAAGTCTGTACGCGAGATTTCCGCACTCCTAAACATCCCTAGGTCCACTTTTTCTGATATGATAGTGAGGTGGAAACGTGAAGGGACATGTACAGCACAAAGCGTGCAGGCCGACCTCTTTGTTGACTGACAGAGACCGCCGACATTTGGAGAGGGTCGTAAAGAGTAATAGACAGACATCTATCCAGACCATCACACAGAAATTCCAAACTCCAAGTACTATGGCAGTTAGGCGTGAGGTGAGAAACCTTGGATTCCATGGTCGAGCGGCGCTCATAAGCCACACATCACGCAGGAAAATGCCAAACGACGCCTCGCTTGGTGTAAGGAGCGTCAACATTACACGATTGAACAGTGGCAAAACGTTGTGTGTAGTGACGAATCACGGTACACAATGTGGCGATCCGATGGCAGGGTGTGGGTATGGCGAATGCCCGGTGAACGTCATCTGCCAGCATGTGTAGTGCCAACAGTGAAATTCGCAGGTGGTGGTGTTATGGTGTGGTCGTGTTTTTCCTGGAGGGGGCTTGCACCCCATATTGTTTTGCGTGGCATGATCACAGCGCAGACCTACATTGATATTTTAAGCACATCTTGCTTCCCACTGTTGAAGAGCAATTCGGGGATAGCGATTGCATCTTTCAACACGATCGAGTACCTGTTCATACTGCACGGGCTGTGGCGGAGTGGTTACACGACAATAACATCCCTGTAATGCACTGGCCTGCACAGAGTCCTGACTTGAATCCTATAGAACACCTTTGGGATTTTTGGAACGCCGAATTCGTGCCAGGCCTCACCGACCTACATCGATACCTTTCCTCAGTTCCGCACTCCGTGAAGAAGGGGCTGCCATTCCCCAAGAAACATTCCAGCACCTGATTGAAAGTATGCCAGCGAGAGTGAACGCTGCCATCAAGGCTAAGGGTGGGCAAACATCATATTGACTTCCAGCATTACCGATGGAGGGCGCCACGAACTTGTACGTCATTTTCAGCCAGGTGTCCGGATACTTTTTATCACGTAGTATATATAGTTTCCCAATTGGAGAAAATTCAGAGAGAAGGAGACTCGCATGCTATTTGCGAAACATTCAAGATATATGTTTTATTCGTTTCGCCAGCATTTCATAATATGAAAAGACTACAAACTCATTTCAGTCAGTTTGTGGAAAATAAGTAAATAATAAAAAACTGTTGTTTCAGCGGAATAAATTCTTTGGAAATCTTCATTTAATTTTTAACTTATACTGTTCAAATACAGATATTCAGAAAGAAAATATACGAGTATTTTAATGAGTTTGTGTGTTTGAGAACACCGCAAGTGAATCAAATTACAAAATTTCTGGTTCGAAGGCCATACTTACTCTATTGTATGTAAACGGTAGGAAGAGTACAAATTCATATCTACTATTACTTTTTCTACCGCTTGCTTGTATTAGATAGAAGAAAATGGTACACTCTAAACATTCAATATAGAGATTTCACTAGAAGTACGCCTTTGAATCCTCGAACCACAAATTCCTTTAAAACAATGTGTATGTGCGTTAAGCATGCAAAATGAACCTTTTAAAGAAATCCCTACCACCTTAAGCAACCCTTTAGCTATATATCTGAAATATTTACATAAGAAATAAAGTATGTATCTTGAATTTTCTGTAAATAGCCTTTGAAGTTCCCTTCTTTGTTATTAAATTTTATATCATAGCTATTAAGAGATATGCCAAAACTTACTACAGAAAATTTTTTAAACTGATTATAAAATATTCAATTTATGAAAAATAACTTTTGATAGCATTGACGGCTTTCAAATGATCGTTTTATATTTAAACTTGTCTGATTCTAGATTGATCATAATCTGTGTACGCTTGAAACAAATAATTATTCATTTTTTCAAATGACCTCATCACAAAAAAGAAATCTGATGTGTTACACTCACATGAGTTTCTCTACTCTTGTACAAACTATTTTTACAAACGCTTATTCTCCATATGCTTCATGTTAATCGAGATATTAATCTTATTGCTAATTTTCTTGTAGATGCAAGGGGAATTGGTAGGCTTTAAGCGATAGTCAAATGTTTTAAGAGCTGGTTGCTATGTCGCGCATTCCATTCTATTTGCATATCCAGGACATAAAAAGAATGAATAACGAATTCCCATTTGAGAAAAAGTATTGGAAAATTTAAGGGAATAGCAAGCAATATCTCGAAAATTGTTTACTCAACAAAAAAAGTGTATATGACATAAATTGTGTATTTTAACGTGATCTACTTTTTTGTATGGTAAAATTTTGTCTATCTGTTACGGTTTACCAGTTAAGCAAAAGTCGTTCACAATGAAGAATACTTTCGGAGACATTCCCAGGAAATTTGAGATATACATTTCATTTGTCATGAAAATATCTTAAACATATGATATTTTAATCAGAATCGTTAGAGCCATTTTTGGGAAAATTAAAATGTTCGAAAAATGTTCCATGAAAAGGGTAATCTGGGGTGGAGGGATTTTCTTGAAAACCTTCGTGTCGCATCTCTGGAAGATACTGAACCTAAATACCAAGTTTGGTGTTTATCCAACTGTTCGTTTCTGAGTTATGCTGTTCACAGACACACACACACACACACGTACACACACACACACACACACGGACATGTTTCAAAATATGCTTCTTTTTTATTCAGGGGGTCTCAAAACATATATTTCCGGTGAAATCTCGGTATCGAAATTTTGGGTGGAATACAATACTTCCCCTACTTACTATACGTAGTAGAGAAAGTAAAAAAAAAGCATACCTACTTGTATTATTAAGAGCTGACTGTTTTTCCCCAACATGTAAACATGGAGGAATGAATGTAACTAAGTCGTAATGTGCCTAATTTGAAATATTTTCTGGGCAAACATTTTATGGTTAACAGACTCACTTTTTATATGGACGGGTAATATACCTAGCATGTAGTTATTCTAAAGTCAGTTTCCAGTTACATTAGACCACAAATTTCACACCTTTTAGATTTTGCATATATAAACTCCAATTCGTTGGTAAAGAAATAGGATGTGATAATAACATGAAACAAGAAAAATATATATATGACCACCACCATGTTGTTCAATAAGAATTAGAGTTTCTTCTATGCTATAAGCATTAGTACATTCCTCGGAATGTTCTCAGTGATATCGATTTCAATTCTTTCGGTTCTTCATATGTGACAGTCTTGCTGAGAGGCTGAGATAAACCTATAACCAGCAAAGTCAGCTGGATTTGTGTTGGTGACTATGAGAGTGAGCTGTTTGGAAATTGCCTATTAATTACACGGTAATTACACAATCGAACGTTGTAAAATGTAAATTATTATCTAATTTAATTATTTTGAAATTAAAAAACTACAAACTTATTATACAAGCTGTAAAGCAGGGTTCTGTGAAATAAATACATTAAAAAATCACCAAATTGCGTAATACTGAGATGGAGCGCCGTCTTGCATGAAAACAGTATTTGTAATTTTGTGTTTCTGTAATGTTGGTATTACAAGGTTTTGCAGCATTTAAAAATATCGCTTCTCATTTACGGTTAGTGCTTTGTTAGTCCAGCTTTGGTTTCTTCACAAAAAGAAGGTCCTGTTGTGAAATGCAACCTTAAACCAAATCAGCCGGTAACTTCATAGCATTCAATCCTTGCTGTAAAATTGTATTCGGGTTATTTTCGTCCACATCCTGCAATTATGAGTATTTAGACCTCCGTTTATTTCGAAATATAACTCAGAAATTTTACATAAGGGTTCAAAGTTCTTTTGAATTTTATCTAACATTTGTAAAACATAAGTGACGTGAATCGACATATTCCTCGAGTTTAAAAGGCATTTTCGTTTTATAGGAATGGAGCTGCAGCTGTCTTCTCAGTATTCAATAACTCATCTTCACACGCTTTGAAACTTTAGTAGAGCTACAAGCATTAGGTATATGCAGAATTCTTGTAAAGCTAGGGCTACACTCGCCTCATTTTCTATTAATTTTTGTTTACGAGTTCATTTTCTATCAGTGGCTGAAAAAATATCTTCACAAGCTTAATCATGAAACATTCCGTATCTTCTCAGTGCATATAAATTATGTCTATTGCATCCATAATAACATTGAAGGAGGTCATTACGGACTCGTAAAGCTAAAGACTCAAATAATTATTTTACTACAATTGTCATCAATATTCTAAACAGCAATAACTCTTTTTAACGTTGTTAACTTTGCGACACATATGTTTGTGCCATATAGTTGTGGTGATTATAATTCAGATCATTGTTATATAATTACATGACTTGGCATGTGTGCTTACGCTTTGGCCCACCGTATATCCTGAGATGTTATTAACAGGGGAATTTGTTATTAAATAACAGATAAGACACATAGAAGCACATTCACACACCAGACTCTGAGTACACCGAGAAGTCTTATTGTTTAAAGAAAAAATTCTCGAACCCAGCCGGGAATCAAACCCGGTAGGTACTGTACCGACTGAGCTACGAGACGAATCACTATGAGATTGTGTATGCCAGAAATACTTAATAAGGAATATTTAAAGAAATGAACATAGAAAAAAGAAGCCCATATCCCTCCAGAGCAACGCGGAACTAAACTATACTGCCCAGACGTACCCAATCTTCCATGGGTATCGGGAACCTTTGTTCCACCGAGTCTAACCCACTCCGAACAGCTCCCTTTTGGGAGAGGCTCAGATATTCGGCTCAACGTACTCTCGGTAATGTCAGAGATACGAGTGTTAGAGGTCAGAACCCCTCCTCTACGAAGTGTTAATATCTACAGTTCACTAGCAGAGGTCTGTTCGGAGCCGAAGTTCCCCCTCTCTGCCCAGAGGAAGGCGTCAACCGAGTGACTCTCTGTCCCATGGGGTTTCCATTAGACCAATACCCGCTTGCGCAGGGACGGAAGTGAATGCACCTCTTACGCGCGTCAACCCTAGAGGGGAAGACCATCGATGACGCTCGGTAGGGGCTACTGTTTCTAGCACACCGTCTGCCAGCTCTTCAGGTTGATACGGGGGACATTAGGGCATCTTACAACCTCGCCGGACATCACCGCTCAAACGTACCCAGCCATCACCCATGGGTATCGGGAAGCACTGTCTCGTCGAGACCAACCCAATCTGAATGGCCCCGCAACGGTAGAGCTCAGACGTTCAGCCCACGTACATCTAGTAACGTCAGAAGTAGGTACCACGATTGCTAGGGGTACCTAGCGCCCGCACCACGGCAGCTGAAGGGTCGGATCCCCTCCCCTACGGGTTGTTAATATGTGTAGGAGATATGCACTTTCTCATAGGCAATTGGCTTTAGAACAAACCCATATAAAGAACATCTGAGACAGATAATGGATGTGAGTGTACCACATTAGACATTCCACCTTATGTAAGCTTCAATTTCAAGCACTTGTAACGAGTTTACTATATGTTTCATTTTAAGTATTATTTTCTTGTTAAATTTATTATACTATTTTTTTTTTGTGGTGTATCGTAGCCCTCTTTAACTTCTATGGTCATATCAGGGGCTGTGACTTGAGAAACACTTGTTGACTATAGGTTATTTTAAGGTTGAATTGAGGGGGGGGGGGCAAGGGAAATATTCTAAAGAAACACTCCCCTACTCCAGCGCTGAATCGAACCCAAGACCTCTGGGCTGAGATGCCAGCACACTGATCAATCGACGACAGAGGTAATCGTTTAAATTAGTGAGGAAATGTCTGGTTTAATAGTGAGTGGGACACCCTGTTACAGATTCAAAGCAACTCTTAATTCATTTGATTGTTTATAACACTCTTATGTTGCGAAATTAGCTCACGAGTACTATTTACAAATTCTCGATACTTTGACCATTAGGCTCGGAGTGATACACACACTTCCTTTGTGTAGCAATACGGAGGTGTGGTTTTAGAGCCAAGTTCGTGACGCACCTGGAAAGACCTCCGCAAAACCCACAAACGCCGTTTTATTGAGGGGAATAAGAATTTAATGTGCAGGTCTCATAAAACATAATGAAATGAAACTGGGGCTACCAGTTTTGTCCGGCCAGAGAGATGTTATACAAGTTACGCCAGGCCATAAAAACAAGGGGCAGGCTATATCTTTGTTATTAATCGTACGAAATCCTGCCTCCGTAATGCTGAGTAAACAAGCACTAGCAAAGGTGTTCATCAGACCACAGCTATAAGTTCCGGCTTGCACTTCTCTCAACATCCGACATTTCTCATTATCTTGCACACCTGTACAAATGAAATTGTTACTTTGTCTAACACATTTACTTTTGCTTGTTTAGGTCAACATTTTTAATTGCGTTTCCCGTTGCCGCATGAAACAGGCGTATGGATATTAGGAATCCTGTTTCCCTGCACAAAAACTGTGTATATACAGGGCTTTCATTTCTAAATTTCCCGTCTAAATGCTGCTTATTTATTGAAATTTAAGTTCAATGAAAATACCTCGGTTTAGTTACGAAATTTAAATTCAGTATTGTTTTGGCATTTTGAACGACGCATTATTATTTTTATATTTAAATTTGAAAGAGTATTCAATTGTTTCACATTTTATGCATTTGTTAAAACATTTGTTGGACCTCCTTTAACTGGCTGGCTCATATGAGACGGCGAATGAGTGAAGTGGATAAATTTGTGATTTTAGAGGGTTTGTTATTTTGCAATACAACAGTTACAAGTATATATATATATATATATATATATATATATATATGATGTTCAACAGGAATTATATGGTTAATCGACCGCCAATTGTTACCTCAGCACCGTCAGTCATTTTATCTTTCAGTGTAATGTAGTTAAAGCAAGGAGCGCGAATTGAATAAAAATCTGATGTGTTATACTCACATAACTTTCTCTACTCTTGTACAAACTATTTTTATAAACGCTTATTCTCCATATGCTTCATGTTAATCGAGATATCGAGATATTAATCTTATAGCTAATTTTCTTGTGGATGCAAGGGGAATTGGTAGACTTTAAGCGATAGTCAAATATTTTAAGATCTGGTTGCTATGTGTAGTAAAATTTTGTCTATCTCATATGGTTTAACAGTTACGCAAAAGTTGTTCACAATGAAGAATACCTTTGGAGACATTCCCAGAGAATTCAAGATATACAGTTTATTTGTCATGAAAGTATCTTAAATATATGATATTTTAATCAAAATCGTTAGAGCCATTTTTGAGAAAGTTAATATTTTCGAAAAATGTTCCATGTAAAGGGTAATCTGGGGTGGGGGGATTTTCTTGAAAACCTTCGTGTCGCATCTCTGGAAGATATTGAACCTAAATACCAAGTTTGGTGTTTATCCGAATGTTCGTTTCTGAGTTATGCTGTTCACAGACAGACACACACAGACAGACACACAGACACACATAAACACACAGACACACACACGGACATGTTTCCAAAAATGCTTTATATGCATTCAGTGCACCTCAAAACATGTATTTCCGCTGAAATCTCGGTATCGAATTTTTGGGTAGAATGCAATACTTCCCCTACTTAGTATACGTAGTAGAGAAAGTAAAAATGGAAGTCCCTATTTTCACAAATTTCGAAAACGTTGCGTATAGTCGAGTGCAGGAATAGCGCTAATATAGCGCGAAGTGGTTTGTTGGCAAGGAAATACCAAACCACCTCTCCACGCCCAGCCTGGTTCTAGCACTCCAGTTAGTGTGTCTCTTACTTCCCCTTTTCCTTTACCTAAGTCTTAAACTGACCTGTGTACATAGGTTAATGTTTAAGTGTCAGACTTTGATATCAAACCAATACAATGGGATCATCCAGGAGTTGGTGTGGGCCCTCGTTGCGAAGCTTACTTTCGAGCCACACAGGTGAAAATTTTCCGTACTTCTCCCCTTTCGCCGCTCATCTAGGCCTGATATTTGTTCATAGGCTAGTGCGTGTGTGTCGGACTTAAATTAAACCAATAAGAGATTGGCTCACAGGGCTGGTGTAGAACATATATGATAAGGAGTTTGTACCAACATTGATTAATAAAGAAAAACACTATAGGAAACCAAAGGCATCGGCACATTTCTCTGCATTCATTGTACGAGACGCACCGTAGTCTTATAGGTGCAATGTCCTAGATTACAACTGGCAAATCAAAAAAAGCAATCATCCGCCATCTCAGATTCTTAAAATGAGCTGTTGTAGTTTTTTCTGGTACTCAGTGCATGTTAACGTTCTATTGTATTCAGTGACTCTGAAATACCGCATGATACTCGATATACATCGCTGAACCAATTCTAGCATAGCATGAGACAGAGAAGTGTGTTTATTGGTGCGGTAAAGAAAATGCATTCTTCTCTCGGAATCTTACTAAAGGCTTGTCGGTCGTTGAGGAAAATAATGCGCATATCTTGTCACCCTCGTGCACCAATTGAAGGTAATCGGCCAATGAGGAGTTGGGAGTAGTCAGACAGAGTGGCCTCCAGTAACTGGAGCACAGATCCCACGAGGCCACAATAAGACCTTGTATTCCCGACGTGGCCCTTGGGAGGAAGGGATGAAGGGGAAACCCGAAGGGAGATTCGGACACCGACTAGCCCTACTTTAGCCACCAAAATCTGGGGATCCCGGGAATAGGCGAGGCACTCTCAGGAAGAAAGGGGACACCAGAGGTCCCTCCCGCCAGGTGCAAGGGAGAAATGTTCCATAGCGCAAATTTCACCGTCCTTCCTGAAGAGATAAGATCCGCCCGAATAATAATAGTAACCATAATAAATGTTAATAATCATATAATCAAAATAATAAGGATGGGAATACTAATAAGAAGGAAGAATAAAAGAGAATATTAAAGATTAGAAAAGGGGGAATAAAATCATAACGAAAGAAATAAAGTAAAGAACAGATACAGATGTGAAATAAAATGTAGGAAACGCGTATTTTAGAACGAAGAGACATGTGGTGAAAACTGTAAAAGGGTGAAAAGGTGGTAATGGAAGACGCGGACAAGGTCAGAGCGACGATATAACGAACCAATGGAAAACGGAGGAAAATTTAGAAAAATGACCAATACAAAATTATAAAAGTCACCTGCATAGAAAAACTAAAAAAGAGGCGTTAAATAGGAAAATTATCTATGACAAAGAGCAATTTCAGACTGTTTTCGATGCATCACTTCGTGTCGTACCGTGGAGAAGAATACATGTCTTCGTATCGTACAGTGGGGTAGAACACATCACTTCGTATCAGAGAGGGAAACAGTGTAGATGTTGAAACTTAAGTCTTCATGTATTTGAAAGTTAGTGTTAAGTAAAAGTGGGTAAAGGGTAGCTAGGAATGACAAAAGTGAAGTCATTAAATTCACGTTGTTATAAGTTTCTCACTTCTAAAGGTAATTAGGAAAGGGTAAAGCACGTAAACAATAGCAGGGGATGATAGGCATAATCGCGTCTTGTGTGAAGGGTATTCGGCCAAGGAAAGCAGTGTGGATCTTCAATAAACGGGCCACTGAGAGAACAGTGAGTATCATTCATCTCCCATCCACTCCCTGAGATAAGAGTCACCCAACCAACGTTCCTCTACCTCAGTAGCCGGCAACAACAATCCTTCCGAATAAGAAACCCGACACCAAGAAAAACCTTATTACCCATTCTCCCCGCTACATTCCGCAACACACCAACCGCAGTCGCCTGATTATACAACCCTGAAACAGATGGAAGGAAATGATGGAGACAAGAAATTCGTAATAGAAGAGAATCCTCGCAGCATTTGTCTACCAACCGGGAAAAACCACCAAAGTGGGCGATGCCACGGGAATCGAATCTGGATCTCCCGTGTGAGAGCCTCACACGTTACCGCGGAACCACCTGTAACGTTATAAAGCTTCATAATTTGCCGACCTCTGTTTAGATTCATTTTAAGCGATTTTTACACAATTTTAGTAGTTTTCACTTGCAGAACTGCTTTAGCAGAAATAAATCCTTTTCCTTTAAAGACCAGCCTGTCCAGAGATAACTTGGTGCCCAAATTTGACCCTAGAAGCTATACCTACTTATTAGGTATTCTTTTTCAGAGCTGCAAATGCTCTAAACAATGCAATAAAGCATCGGAAGACTTAGTGGACCACCAGGTCAAAGCTAACAGTTTACAAAAGGAAAATCTGAAGGCAATGATAAATCTATTGGCTAATTCAAGGGGTGTGCCGCATCAACTGACCGGCCAGAACAACACGTTCAGACCCGCCCCCTGTATTTGTCTCTATCGGGGAACAAAGGCAAGAGTCACTGGCCACACACCATTGGCTGAACCTTTGACTTGCTGGGGCAAACACCTCGATACCCGCTCACAATCAATTTCACCTGCTTTGTGTATCTTGTGCACGGGCTTCCTGAGATCACGAAGTTGGTAACTGGATCGCCGAGTTCCACAGATGTAAAGCTGTATTGCATTCTAACCTGCGATAACGGTTACAGCGTAATAACATCTGTTCCACTGTACAATTATTAGATACAGTAAATATAGAAAATTCCAGTTTTTAATATGAGAAACAATAAATTATATTAAAGTTTACAATGTTTCATTTTATTAGTAAGTTGTTAAATGGATAATAAAATAATGTTATTAACAAAAGAATTCTCTGAGGTGATTAAAGTTAAAAACAGGTGGTCGGTATTTTCATAGGATCATCACTTCTGAGTATTAATACATTCTCATATGTGTTTGAATTTATTTTTCAAAATTGCACCCGATTTTTCATCGTTTTCGTATGTTCTGTTTAGAAAATTGTTTTACAGAAATATATTGACATGTATAAAATGTGGTACAAAGTGAAACGCAGCTGTTTATGTTGGTACTGAGAAATCTAGCCCCAGCGTGCTCTCCTCTGTGTTGAGCATAATCCTGGTCATTAGATTGGCAGGGTACTTTACCTTCCCCAAAATATGGCCAAACTGCCGAAGGGTAACATTACAAGCTAGTTGGCCATGTTCTTATTGCAATGCTTCATTGAATTTTGGTACGAAAATAAAATATAAGAGACACGTAGAAATATAAAAGAAAGTTCAGAGCTCCCTCCTTTTTTTTTCTTTCTTTTATACGCTTAAATCTTGTATCTTCGCTTCACACCGCCGTTTTCTTAATGCCGTTTCTCTTGTTGCTGTTCGATGGCCGCAATAACTTTAACCTTTGTCTCCATATTTCTGCTAATAGCTCGTATGTACATGTCGTAGTTCTTGTCTAGTTTAACGACGCATGCAAATAAGTTTTCAGCCCTTCCTCTAGAAGGCCGAAATATGTCATATTGGTTTAGCCTTTCCTTGACACTGTCGTAGTAAAACTTTGCCATAGCGGCGGTATCGGAATCACTCCTTCATTTCACATCGATTACAATATCATTCACTATTCCTGAATTGTTTTTCAGAACAGTCAGGCAACATACCGGCTGGATGGAGTCAAAAGTTTGATTACCTTAAGATGGAAACACTATGGAAGGAAAAACACAATTCCTATTTAGGGAATGGGCCACATTTTATGCATGTCAGTGTATATTTAGTAGGGCAAATGTTGTGGGTATAATACCTACACATGCTGTAAATTATATATCGATGTCTCCAGCAGATATTATACTTATTTAAAAACTTGCTTTACTAAAAGCATATAAAATAATTGTGTAAACACTGCACAGAAAATATTTTTAAAATCTGGAAAAACGCCAGAGCGCGTACTTCTTTCTGCATATTAAAAATGAGAATTGTTATCACCGCGACTTTGTTGTATGTATTTAATATTCAGTATTTTTGGAATCCTCTAAATGGTAGAGGTATGTCCAGATTTCCCTTCGTTGCGTACGAATATCATTGTTTATGAAGCACACAGCATTACCTACTAATAAGTCACTGAATCTACGTCATGAAAATTGATTCTTCTTCTTCTTCTTCTTCTTCTTCTTCTTCTTCTTCTTCTTCTTCTTCTTCTTCTTCTTCTTCTTCTTCTTCTTCAGTATTAAGTTTGGGCTTGCAACTTGTTTCGTCTCCGCTCTAGCCATCTCTTCATAGGTCCTCGTATTTTTGTCCTCCTCCTGGTTTGTATTTTATTATTTGTTTGACTACGTTTAATTTCCCATTCTTTTAATATATTGTATCCAATGCTGTTTATTTTGTTGTTCACGTTCATTATTGGAACATATTTTTATTCTGCTCTTATTTCTTCGTTTTGTATTTGATACAATATTCTACAACCTTTTACTTTACTTTTAAAAAACAGTGAAGTCTCCGCAGTCTGTATGTTTTGTTGCTCTTTTTTACTTTCTCTACTACGTAGAGGAAATATTGTATTCCACCCAAAAATTCGATACCGAGATTTCAACGGAAATACATGTTTTGAGAAAAATACATGTTTTTGGAAACATGTCCGTGTGTGTGTCTGTGAACAGCATAGATGCGACACGAAGGTTTTCAAGAAAATCCCCCCACCCCAGATTACCCTTTACATGAAACATTTTTCGAATATTTTAATTTTCTCAAAAATGGCTGTAACGATTTTGATTAAAATATCATAGGTTTAACATATTTTCATCAAAATGAAATGTATATCTCGAATTTTCTGGGAAGTCTCCAAAAGTATTCTTCATTGTGAACGACTTTTGCATAACTGGTAAACCATAAGAGATAGACGAAGTGTTACTACACAAAAATGTAGATCGCGTTAAAATACATAATTTATATCATATACATTTTTTTTTTGAGTGAACCATTTTCGAGATATTGCTTGTTATTCCCTTAAATTTTTCAATACTTATTTTCTCAAATGGGAATTCGTTATTCATTTTTTGTCTTGGATATGCAAGGAGTATTAATCTGTGAACAAAGAGAATGGTGCTGCACATAGCAACCAGCTATTAAGAGATATGTCTATGCTTAAAGGCTACTGTATTTCTATATTGTCCTTACAAATACAAAACAAGGGGAACATAGTACGCCTTAAGCGAAAGTCAAATATTTTTAGAACTTGTCGCTGTGTGTAAAATGTAATTCTCGCTGCATGTCAAAAGATCGTTTCTGCAAATGTTTATCTCGATTAATATGAAATAGTGGCGGCGCAGTGGCCGAGTGGTTAGACCGCTCGCCTCCCGCCGAGGTACCCCGGGTTCAATCCCAGCGACCTGCATGTGGGATTTGTGGTGGACGAAGGGGCGTCTGGGCGGGTTGTGTCCGGGTTCTCCGGTTTCCCCCGCCATTCATTCCACCAACTCCTCCATCATCACCTTTCCTTTGATCCATTTCACCAACATTTCGTTTCATCCACTTCCTTCATCCCATACCAGGCATCGGGCTGATCACCCATCCTGGATGCTCTGTCTGATCCATGAGTGTCTGCTCCTCGACGGGCCTCTGACCCCAGGCATCCGCTTGTAAGTCCTGGGGGGTGTAAGTCCTACATAAGAGGAGGGTAAACAGATAATGAATGAATAAATGAATGAAGAATATGAAATCGATGGAAAATTAGAGTTTGTAAAAATAGTTGGTACAAGGGTAGAGAAAGTCATGTGAGTGTTACACATCAGATTTTTGCGTTTGTTGTTTGTTGTTGTCTGTGATTCACTTAGGAAGGTTAAAGCTAATGTGGCCACTACGTTACAGAATTTTAATTTTGTCCCTCACCATTGTATTGTGCCACGGCTCATTTAAAATTTATTAAGTTTATTGTGACGCTTGATTTCAATGAGTGATTCGCGTTATGATCATCCGTGTTGCAGTTGCAACGTTTGTGGCATAGGTGATGCACATTCTTTCGTTGAGGTGTTTGCTTGAGCATCTATATTAATCTGTTAATAGTCATACAAAGCTCTGCTTATAAACGTGTACAACATAATCGCCAGCTGTTCAACGCATGTCATATCATATCAGCGTGATTGAGATCAGAAACGTCAACTGCTGAACGTTGAATAGTGCTATTACACTGTATTTAATAATACTACAACTGTAATACAGGCTACTTTTCTGTGCAAAATTTAGTTTCACAGCTTGTTTGACACCATTAGTAGGTAACATAAATGAGAAGTATTAATCAAGTAAAATGTGATTAACAGCGTAACAGATGAGTAACGCAATTAATCTTTCTCATACTTGCTGAAATTTAACTGTACTAACGTTTATTGAAGTATTAGATGTGGAAATTGATATAGTATGCATATGAAGATGTCTAATTGAATAATTCTTAAATAGTTATGTTAGTGAACGAAAGTAGATAATTAATAAATGGTGGTATATTTTTAGGTATATCCAGTATAACTATAACATACAAGCTTTGTCCCTGTGAAAATGAACAGAACTATTAGAAACCTTGATGATTCACGGAAGATCTTTTTTACAGCAAAGGTACAAATGATCCCTGTGAGTTGATGATGATAACGAAATAAAATTAAATATAATTGATCATTTATTATTCATGATGATCTCTTTGGGCACTTAAATAAACATCATGAAATTTTAATGTTTACTTTCTCTACTACGTATAGTAAGTAAGTAGGGGAAGTATTGTATTCCACCCAAAAATTAGATACCGAGATTTCACCGGAAATACATGTTTTGAGACCCCCCGAATACAAATAAAGCATTTTTGGAAACATGTCCGTGTGTGTCTGTGTGTGTGTGTCTGTCAGTCTGTGAACAGCATAACTCAAAAACGAACAGTTGGATAAACACCAAACTTGGTATTTAGGTTCAGTATCTTCCAGAGATGCGACACGAAGGTTTTCAAGAAAATCCCCCCACCCCAGATTACCCTTTAAATGGAACATTTTTCGAAAATTTTAATTTTCTCAAAAATGGCTCTAACGATTTCGATTAAAATATCATATGTTTAAGATATTTTCATGACAAATGAAATGTATGTCTCGAATTTTCTGGAAATGTCTCCAAAAGTATTCTTCATTATGAACGACTTTTGCACAACTGGTAAACCATAAGAGATAGACAAAGTTTTACTACACAAAAAATGTAGATCGCGTTAAAATACACAATTTATGTCATATACAGTTTTTTGTTGAGTGAATCATTTTCAAGATATTGCTTGTTATTCCCTTAAATTTTCCAATACTTATACTTTTTCTCAAATTCGTTATTCATTTTTTTGTCCTGGTAATGCAAAGAGAATGGAATACTCCACATAGCAACCAGCTCTTAAGATATTTTACTATTGCTTAATTAGCAATAAGATTAACATCTCGATTAACATGAAGAACATGGAGAATAAGCGTTTGTAAAAATAATTTGTACTAGAGTAGAGAAAGTCATGTGAGTGTAACACATCAGATTTTTTTGTCTTGGATATGCAAAGAGTATTGATCTGTGGCAAAGAGAATGGTGCTGCACATAGCAACCAGCTATTAAGAGATGTGTCTATGCTTAAAGGCTACTGTATTTCTATATTGGCCTTGTAAATATATATTCCCCTTACATCTATAAGAAAATTAGCAATAAGATACAGTCTGAAAATGTTTATCTCGATTAACATGAAGTAGATGGAAAATAAGCGTTTGTAAAAATAGTTTGTACAAGAGTAGAGAAAGTCATGTGAGTGTAACACATCAGATTTTTTTCTGTTCTATGGTTGTATCAGGAATACGATACAAATTATTTAAAGCTCTTCTTGCACTCTTAACACTTCAATTGGCATTTTAATACAGTAACTTTAAAAACAATTGATTAGTGTCTGGAAACGTTAGTTCCAACTTTAAAGGGCTTATGTGTGCGTGTGTCACAGAAGGAGTTTGTTTCAACAAATATTACATCATAAGCATGGAGTTTTTGTATGTTCTTAAAACCATAATGTTTATTTTTTACTTAATGGTAACTCAGTTAAGTGGAAAAGTATATTCAGAAAATGTATATTACTACCAGTTACTAAAAAGGACGTAGTAATGATTTACTTAACAAATTAAATACTCAGTATCCTTTTTTAAAATTTCAATGGTACAAATACATAGCAATTTTTCATAAGCAGTAAAATTCGAAATAATATCATCAAAATTAAAAGACCTGAAACATGAAAGTAAGTGAACAAAATATCGGTAAAAGGGGCTTATATCCAAAGCCGTTACAGACGTGAAATTACATTGATATAACATAATGGAATATTCCAACAAACGTGCAAAAAAGCAACTTTAAGCTTTAGTAGTTCAAACATTGGTATACCTAACTATACTAACCAGGCTTACCGAAAAGGTTGTTTATTTATTGATATGTAATTATATTACAGTAACTTTATTTCTTACGCTCTATTGCAGGGACTTATGGGTATATTTCTGTTTGCAGGTCCAGTGGCTGGCGGAAGGGATTCATGCTGCAAGAGGTGTCTGTGTTTGTGAAGTGTCTGTGATGATGCAAGTACATTTGTTATGTGTTCTACGATTAGAAAAACTATTTATAGTATAAATTAAATTAACATTGACTTATAAAGAGAACCAGTGCTTCAGTTCCATGCTATTAGAGCGTGATCCTCCAGAAACTGATCTTGCAATGATGTTTTTCAGCGTAGAAGCGATCGTTGACATTCCTGTAATAACTATAAGCATCTTTTAAATAATTTTTACCCATTGGTGCCATCATTTGCAATTGTAGATCCCTAAAATTGATTTTAGGTTGTTCAGTTATTTTAGTTTCAAAAATTGGAAGACAGGTTATGTTTGAACTGAATCTATGTTATTTGGCTTTATGGATAACTCAGTATACTCATCGTTACAGTAAACGTTTTTCTAAAAGACTTCTTCTTCTTCTTTTATTTATTTTTTGGCAGCAATACATAATATTCACTGCATCTATAAATATTTAGCGTGATTTTTCTGTTCCTTTTATCGTTAAAATAAATGGCTGTTACGTAATATTATTGTCGTGTACAGTGTAGAGTCCATTCAAAACTCTTAACATTCGTCCAGTCCAAACATAACCTAAATGCTGTTAAATAACCTGGAGTTTGATGAAACAAGATAACACAAAATTTTCTGAAGCGTAACTGTAATGGACTATGGTGAAAGCTTGGCAGGAAAGTAAATACTGTTTGGTCTTTATTAGCTTACTCTCATTAATAATGTTATGGCAATACATTTTAATTATACGTTTACCTATATTTGTCCCTTAGTACTTGTTTTTTCAAAGCTAACCTATAAGTATCTTATATGGAAACAGGTTGTAAAATCCTCCTATGATACTATTTTAGAACTGAATTATTTTAATCAACTGATCCCAAACATTACATTTACGAAATTACTCTTTTTCTTTAAGATAGCACAAAAACTTTCGCCCTAAACAGTATTTAAAGTGCATACGTTAGAATTGTTTCTTTATTTAAACATTCTCCTCTGTATAAAATAAAAAGAGGGAAATTATGCTCATTTAATATCGATACTAGGGTTCCATATATACTTTTTTACGCTAGTATGAAACTGCAACTTTGAGTACATTCAGAATCGTTGAAAATAAAAAAGGGGGGCAGTAAGAAAGTTCAGTTGCTTGAAGAGTAAGACACTGGTTAAGAGGGCCTTAATGTTCATACTACGGGGTTTCAAAGGCATTGAGGAATACAATATCAGTCCTTTTGAAAACAGAGATTCTAAAATATTTGATGAGAAAGGAAATGGAATTTGGAATTTTAATGGCCAAGTTTCGCTTCTTATGCCTTACTTTCATTTACATTAATGAATGTAACGAATGGGAAGTACCTTATGTTCAGAGATAATGGACAACACATTCAACTACTATGAGAAGGATGGGCATAAAGCTCAATTATTCTAACAATAAGCTTTCATTCGGTAAGCCCTGTCAGCATGGAGGGAATGGCGACAAGAGAATGAGATAAACTATCGCGCGGAACTGCCAGTTCCGTCCCCATAACTGCCGCCAAAATTTCAAGAGGATACATTCCGTCCCATTTGAGTGAAGGTCAGGTGGAGTTCATTCCCCACTCTCTGCATGCAGAAATTATGCACGCATTTGTTTTTTCCTGGATTGCATAATACTCTTCGGCAGCAAAACTTATTGTTTTCTGAAGCATTATTTCCTCCAACAGTTTGGGCATAATTTTCAAAAAGTATTATGGAGGCGTAAACGGATGTGCCTCACTCTGCTCAAAACTTAATAGCCTATTTCATTCTTTACTAGGGAAAGAAACCGAGTTTTAAGCATAGAAATTATGTCATACCAAGAACTAATCAATCAATGGGTTGCAGGTTGTTGAGGCAGGAGCCCGTAAAATTTTGTCAGTTAAAAGTATCAAATAAAATAATGGCCATATGTATTTTAAAGTTTATTAACAACTATATTTTAATTCGAATTTGAACTAAAATTAGACGAAGATACAGTTATATTAATTAAGGGATACCTGGGCTGAGTTTTTAGATGAAAATGAAAAATTTTAGATTTTTTAATTGTATCATATAAACATTCTATGAACGCACGTGAATAATTTTTGACAAACATTTTTAGCGATCCGCCATTTTTAAAAGCCCAGTGACATATTTGAATTACCCTGCGCTCCCTTTTAACCCCACTGGACAACTTCTGTATGTGTTTTTTTTTCTCAGCTATACATTTTTTCGGATGGGATTTATTCCTTACATTTCAGTTTTGCTCTGATTTGTATGAAAATTTGCATACATAGTTTAAAATATGCTAACTAAAGACTAAAATATGCATTTTATGATTGCTTTATTCATTGACTCACAAAAAATGAAATTATACCAAAAAATAAGGAACACTTTTAACACGAACAACTTAATAAAAACAAAAATTTATTTCCCTACAACTAATAACATCAATTAAATAAAACCATTAGATTTATTTTCACTGTACTAAAGTATTAGAAAATGCACCATCATACTTCTCTTAACATATTTGAATGCGCAGGGCAGTTTTAGAAAATTTGCAGGTTTATCGCTAATATAAATATAAAGGGGTAATTATATCATTTGAGAAACTGTTTGAACTAGAGCTGAGTGTCTCTAGTTCCCGAGATCGCGGGTTCAAACCCGGCGGAGGGCGATGAATTTTTTCGGGCGTAAAAATCCTTAGCATGGCTTCCTTCGGAAGTGAACTAAAGCCTGTGGTCCCGTGTTGTAGATTTACGTCACGTATAAGAAACTCAAGCCTGATAAACGAAACTCTGAGCAAAAGTATCGGTCTTTCACCCCCAATATAGAATGGGACGCTAAGAACTACAGCAGTTAAAGAACGTCCATAAATAAAAATTTAATTTATATTAAGTGTGCCAATTGCTACCACCTCTTCGACAACTTACGTAAATCGCTTGCCGAGGGTGTTTTTTGGAACCCCCTAACTTCGTAGGTGGTTAAGTCAAACTTGGAATCGTACTGGATCTAAGAGGCTGAGGGTACTCCGGTATCGATAGGGGAAATTCTTGTTTATCTGTCTTGATCTGCGCCGTCAACAACTAGGAAATAAAATACTAAAATAATCTGTGAGCTATGTACAAATGAAAATCCTATGACATGCATTTTGTCCATCATTCGTGTTCCTATTCCTTTGTATTTCATTGTAAATTTAAGCTAGCCAAATAAATTACGCTTCAGTGCAATGTAAAATAAAGGTTTTAAAAGGGAGTATTCAATATTAAGTGATTTACACTTAGTATAAAGTGAGTACAATATTTCACCCTCAATTACAACACAGGAATTAAACCAACTAAAAGCTGAACTTAAGATAATTGGTACGGCATATAATATAACTCACTGCATCATAAACTCAGTTCACCGAACCCAAACAAAAGCTGATTTCACAGAGACTTAACTGCCCTATTAAACAATGATGTTACCACAGCTCAAGAATAAGCTGCATTACATTTAAAAGAGTTGAAATAATCGCCATATTTCGCCTCCGCGTTAAATCACAATTTAGAATAATGAGAGTTACCCTAAAGTCTATCAATGTAAAGTACAAGAAAGAATCTATCACCAAAGGTTATTTCGATCTAACGTGGCCTCAGCATGTCGACGCAGTAACAATTTGCCTAAACTGTGCTGTCTCGACCGAAATTAGAAAGACTCTCTTCTCTCGAACAGCAGGTCTTTATGTTTTGTTTCTCCTGTAAAGTTCTTTTTGATTTTCCACCCATTCAAGGCGGAATTGTTGCACATGTTATTCAGAATTGCTTATTTGGAACTTTAAACCAAAAATTTGCTAATTCTAAGGAAAATAGGGAACAAATGTAATAATAAAAACTGTTTCCTGCCAAGTTAGCACAAAAAGGGCATTTTCCTCATTCCGTTAAATAATGGTGCTTTGTTGTTGTAACAGAAAATACATAGGCTCATGAAAGACTTTGTATTGCAGTTTTAAACTGTTTATACAGCCATATTAGTTTTAGATTAGAGCATCAAAAGACGTAGCTACTGTTAAAATATAAAGAACTTTCTTTTAAGTGCAATTTATGTAAAATGTGATAAAACTCCTGTAGTATAGTCTAGATGCTATTGTTGTTTTTTTTAATTATTCTAGCTCCAGCATTTTTTTAATTTGTAATTGCCGTAATCAGTATTTACATTGCAGTCAGTAATGTATGAAATACACTTATTGCGCCTCAAGAATGTATTTTATTCTATTCTGGTCTTACAGGTCCCCAGTCATATCTTCACAGCTGCTACCTGTAATCTCTCGAGGTTTCCACCAGACGCTTACAGGAAAGCAAAGATTTACATTTAGAGTATTTATGGGTTAAGTTTGATAGGAACAAATCTGATGTGACACATTCATATGTCTTTCTCTAGCTTATATTGTTTATTAGTGGATATACAAACTATTCTTACTAAAGCTTATTATTTATATGAAGCTTATTAAACTTATCTCTGGTTTCTGGAGCTCCTGAGGGACGAAATTTCGGCACACCGGCGTCACTGATATGATCCTGGCAATTGGCAGCGTCGTTAATAAACTATATCTATTCTGAAGCTTCCATTTTCGCGTCGTTCTACAGAAGATAGCTGTTTGCCTCACGACATTAAGCAGGTTAATTGGAGTCAACAAAATATGTATTACCACTTAACTATAATTTGTATATTTCTCAAACATGCTAAATTGTCCGTTTTTTGGATTATATATCATTATTTAATGTGTAGCATTTCCAAAACTCTATCCCCCAAAACATAAAAAGTGTCAAAATGCACTTATCTTCCATACTGTAGACATACGTACATGGAAGACTATTGAAAATTTTGATTTTCTAAAAAATTCTTTAACGCATTTGATTAAAGCAACACATGCTTAAGATATGTTTTTTGAAAAATAATACGCATGTCTTTAATTTTCTGGTAATAGCCTCTGAATCCTCTTCATTCTGAATGACTTATATAACTGGTAAACCGTAAGAATTAGACAAAATATTATTACAAAAAAAAATGTAGATCTCATTAAAACATTTTTGACACAATTTATGTCAAATAAAAAGTTTTGCGGTGTAAACTATTTCCAAGATATTTGTTAGTGGTTTGAATTTTCAAGTACAATTTTCTCAAGAGGAACATCGCTATTTGTTTTTTTTATCTTGGCTATGCACAGAGAACGGAATTTCAAAGCTAACACATAATGATACGCTCTTAAAAGTTTTGACTATTGCTTAAAGCCTACTGTTTTCCCCCTAATCGCCTTACTCCTTTAAGTAAATGTGGAATGAGACAATTTCGACAATGTTTATTTTGATTAACGTGAATTAGATAGAAGAATAAGCTTTTGAAATAATCGTTTGTTGAATAATGGGTAGAGAATATCATGTGAATGTAACAAATCGGATTTTTAGGAAAATGTCCGTGTGGTATGTTTGTCTGTCTATGTGTGTATGTCTGTGTGTCTGTGAATAGATAACTCAAAAACGAATAGTGGGTCAAATATCAAATTATATGAATGTACCAGAATGTATTTACGTTCAGCATCTTCAGAATCTTCCAGGGAATGTACGTGGGTTGGAACTTTAATAGTGGCAATACTGCTGTGGAAACCAAACGAGAAGGAAGTAATTATTCTCGCGTTTACCATGTGTTTGCCTATGTCTTACCCAGCACCAATAAATGGAATCTCCAAAGTGCCCATACCGCAAGGACAAAATATTATTCCGCAGTATTTCTATCATTTTTGGAGCATCATCTCATACCAGCGTTCCGAAGAAAGCGGCGACACTTTTTACAGAATCCTCTCATCGTTTTGCAACATAATGTTTGATCGTACGTAGCACAACCTGTAATTCTCTGTATCGTCGCTGGGGTTGGGAAGTGTTTTTCTATACACCATATTCACCGAACTTAAGTCCTTATGATTATGACCTAATCCCCAAGATGTAGCAACGGCTTTGTGGAATTCGATTCAGAGCTGTTCCCGAAATACTGCAGGTATTAGATCGCTCCATCAGCAACATCAAGAAAACAGGCGTTGCAACAGGGACCCTACGACTTCCAAATCGCTGGCAACAGGTTATTGAAAATGCTATAGAAGTTTTATACATGTATAATTTTTGTAATAGTATATATATAATTGCCACTATTAAAGTTCAAACCTATGTTTTAATCTCATAGTTGAACATTTTCTACAAAGAATGAACATTGAAATCAGAGGGATGGTAAGCTTTTATGAATCTTCCAAATTAGAATAATTAGATAAATATATAACGTGGTTTATAACGCCTCAATAAAAATTATAACAGGGGGTATGGACTTTTAATAATTTTCTACACCCCTGTATATCTTTCTTCTTTCCCGGTTTCACTTCATCTCCACATGTGTCTTAGGATTGTGTAACACGCAGAGAATGCTCATGTCCCCACAACTTCATTTACGTCACTAACTGTAACTATTGTTTTAAAACATTAATATAACAAAACGCTTCCTGACGTTAAGAACTTTCAAATCTGGAGCAGTTATAGGAGTGGCAGAAGACGGGCAATACCATTCTCTGATGCAGCATTAGAAAGGAACTCATTAAATTACTTGTTTCTTTTTCTGTGCTGATTACGAACCGTGACGTATTAGTTTTCTAATTTAATTAACCAAATTCAGATCCGGCGCACTAATTATGGGAATGTTGATTTAGTAATTAGCGAAAAATGTGAATTACGTGCCAGAGAAACATAATCTACCCTAGAATTTCTCGCGTGAAGGCTGCCAGCTTCATATAGATACGCTGAAACATCTAACAAGAGAATATCATGTTATCTGGATATTCATTTTCTGTGTGAAAAAAATTAACGTCCATGAATAGCTTGATTCATTTAGGAAACCATTGTATTTATGCATCCATCTTTCTTTACAGTCACACCTGTAAGATTGCAGTGTAATTTTAAACAGGTGGCTGGTCGTTAGTGGAAAAGAAGGGGGGCACATGCGATGGGCAGTGCACCTCTGTATTTATTTAATGTACGTCTGTCACGCCACGAGGGAAGAAATTCGTCCAATGAAATGGATGGAGTCATTGTACAATTAGCAGCAGAATTATGTTATATGATAATTAAGAACGTTTCCACAAAATTACAAAATTGCCAAGAATATGGAAAAAATGTACAAATTATTCCGCAGTTTTCTTTAATCTACTAAAAATAATATGGTAAACAATATCTTGCATGTTCACATAGCGCTGAATTTCAGGTGTACTTATTTCATACCGGAAGCCAAATGAAAAAGTTTTCTGAACGATCTCCGTGTGAATTAGCCTTAATTTCTTTCGTGATTTCCACCAAACACGTCAAATGTGTTAGCGAACTTTTCTTAGATGTCTTATAACTAAAATCTAAATTCTGTGTGTGGCGTGGTTATCTAAAATAAAATAAACTATCCATAACCTTTTATCAGTTTTAATCATATAAGTTTATTCACTCTCATATATAAAATTTAGCTCGATACCTCCCGGAATTCTGCCAAAATAGCAAGGTTTAAGAGACTCTGAAAATAAAATATCTACGATTAATTTTGTTAAGGAATACAGCTTTATATGAAATGTGTTCAAGAATTTTCTTAGAACGCTTTCATCTAAAATCATGTCGTCCTCCGCGGTGTAGTGGTTATCATGCTAGCCTCTAGTTCCCGAGGTCGCGGGTTCAAACCCGGCGGAGGGCCATGGATTTTTTCGGGCGTAAAATTCCTTCGCATGACTTCCTTCGGAAGGGAAGTAAAGCCGATGGTCCCGTGTCGTAGATTTACGGCACGTAAAACAACCTCAAGCCTGATAAAGAAGCCTCTGACCAAAATTACCGGTATTTCACGTCCAATATAGAATTAATGGGACGCAGTAAAGAGCGCCAATAAATAAAACCCAGTTTTATCTAAAATCACAACTTTCTGAGTGCAGCGGTTCGCTCCCCCCAAAAAAACATTTAAGAGACTCTCCATAAAAATTACCCAATTAATCTCAACCAAATTTGAAACACGTAAACATTCTCCTATTTTTTCTCTTTAAATTCTTGTATATAATGATTTGCACGTAATGATTTGCATAAAAATAACAGTTTTTTTCCAAATTCTCCAAATAAACAGCCTTTGTAGAGGTTTCAACTAAATTTCTGTGCAATGATGAATTTTTACTTCAACTATTGTATGTAAAGTTTCAGCTATACACGCTGTATACGCGCAAAGATCATTGGGTTTTGTATACTTATGTAAACGTTGGATTTCAACCAGAAGTTTTTAAAGGAAAGTTTGATGGGATTAGCGAAGCGGAGGATAGCAATGAAATTTCATTTATTACTTGCAAAACAATTACTTAAATTTGGCTGGAGAGAGTTACCTGGATAAGATTCCTTTCCAGGGTTTTCCCTTATCCTCAGAATACAAATATCAGGTAATTCATAGCTGTAAGGACACGAGATCATTCAAGGATCATTTCATTCATTTCTCTATTCGTCGTCCGTTATGATTTAACCGCATAAGAAATTTTAGAAGAGGAAGCAAAAGGGAAAAAAAAGAAAAAAAGCATTACTTAGGGTTTTGATTTCTGTGCTGTACTCTAAGTCAGGTATGGGCGAGCCGCGTGTCACATTCAGGAGGGAGGGTCATGGAGGAGTACCGTGACGTATCACAGCTACCTCTCTATGGGAGCAGTGATTCTTAGCTTTGAAAAACTATTTATTAAAATGCAAGGAATGCATTAAATGTACAAGTAAAATCAAGTGTTTTAATCATTTTATTCATACAATAAATATTTGAAACTCAAAATTTCTCATATTTCTTAAAAAATTGAAAAAAATAAATGTAATATTACTTATAAACTTGCAGGAAAAAATGACAAACAATGCTCAAAACTTACATTTTTTACAGGACTTACCCACACTACATTGCAGTATCTTTGTTCAAAATATGAAAGAGTCCATTCTTCCCTAAATCCCCGTCAACTGTTGTGGAGTGTATCTCGTAATTGCGTACATTAGTGTTCCACCATTTGGTTAGAAGACTGCTTGTGTGTTGCAAATAGTAAACGAAAAAGGGAAGGAGTGGAGGTCGACTGACACGCAGTGACAAGAATCCTATATCTGCTCTAAGTAAACCATAATAATGTATAAATAAGGTGTTCACATGTCCTTTATGATATCAAACAACGAAAGTTAGTTTTTCGAAAATGTTTCGCTGTGGGGCAATATTTTCATACTGCAGTGTATTTCGATACTATACGAAACCAAGAACACTAAAATATTTTACACTTTTACTTTCTCTACTTCGTATAATAAGTAGGCGAAGTAGGTATTACATTCCACCCAAAAAATGCGATACCGAGATTTAACCGGGAACCATGTTTTGAGGCCCCGAATAAAAAAAGCATCTTTAGATAAAAGTCCGTGAGTGTGTTTGTGTGTCTGTAAACAGAATAACTCAAAAACGAAAAGTTGGATAAATACCAGACTTGGTAATTAGGTTCAGTATCTTTCAAAAATGCGACACAAAGATTTTAAAGAAAATTCCCACCCCAGACTACACTTTACAAGGAACATTTTTTTGAAGCTTTTGATTTTCTCAAAAAATGGCTCTATAGATTTTGATTATAATATCATATATTTAAGATATTTTCATGACAAATAAAAAGTGTATCTTGAATTTTCTGGTAATGTCCCCAAAAGCCCTCTTCCTTCTAAATGGCTTTTGCATAACTAGTAAAATTTTTCTCCCCCCCCAAAAAGGTAGAGCTCGTTAAAACACATAATTTATGTCATATGCATTTTTTTTTGTGGAGTAAACCATTTTCAAATACTCCTTGTTTTTTTTTTTTTTTTTTTTTTGCATTTTCCAATACTCAAATGGGAACTCGTTATTCGCTTTTTTATGTCCTGGACATGCAAAGAGAGTGAAATGCTCCACATAGCAACCAGCTCTTAAAAGATTTGACTATCGCTTAAAGCCTACATTCCCCCCCTTGCACCTACAAGAAAATTCGCAGCAAGTAGAAGTAGATGAATAATAGATGAAGTAGATGGGGAATGAGTGTTTGTAGAAACAGTTTGTACAAGAGTAGAGAAAGTTATGTGAGTGTAACACGTCAGATCCTTTACAGCATTATTTCCCAGAAAGCCAGCAATGCAGTAGTTTACAAAGGCCTCTATATTATGAACAAAGTGGAAGCATTAATGACAGCAACGTTTAGTGGATAATTACGGGGGAAAATATTGCTAACAAGGCCAGCAATTATTAGTATGCACGATTTGGAAGTAAAATGATAATGGTTGGTGGATATTAATCCATGGCAGCGATTTCCTGTTGTTAGGCTTATTAAAGGGGAGTAAATAATAAACACGAGCAAAATGTATGTAAAACCCCATTTCAGGGTTTTATCCATATGCCCGTATATAAAACATGACCATCAATTAATCAATCAATCAAATAAGTTTTCTGTGGAGATCCTTCGATGCAAATCCAACCTCCTTCATATGATTTCCTGTTCCTCTCCCCATATACGTAACTCATTTATCTTAATTTTTCCTGAATATTCTTCTGGCTTGAATCTTTTTCTCCTTTACAACTCCTTCCAGTGTATTTCTTAGCAAACAAGTTCTTCTCATACAAACATGTCAGCAGATTTTACCCTTCTTGATCAGTTTCATATAATTAAGTCTGCCAACTATTAAGTGGTACGTTAATGGAAGTATTTCTCGGAAGCTATCTTAATCATCTTTCGTGAAACAAACATTAGGATACAAGTAGAATATCTAAAGCTTAACACAAATGCATTTCGTTATCAGTGCCAAGCATTACATAATGCATTTCATGACCATATTACTTTCTCTACTGTTTAACTGTAGTAAGTAGATTTAGATTGGAATTTAAATCTGAGGGGATTCAACACCGATCCAAGAATGAGCATATTGACGCCTCATGAGGGGGCGCCCCCGGGAGGAAAGGATGAGCTGAAGTGAGACACCGGGGTGCCGGAACCAGGAGCGACGGCACAGAAATGACAGGGTTCCTAAAGTTTTCGGATTGAGACACTCCGGCTGTCGCACAGGCAGGCTGAGGACCCCGTCCCACACACGGTCCAACGTCCCCCAAGGTCCTTATACCCTGGCAACCAGCCGAAGGCCGAGTGACGGAGAACGTTCACAGAGAGAACACTTTTTCCCTGCAACGCTGCACCGAAATACCACCGCCAACACTTCCAACGCTTGGAACCCTTCTTTCTTTATTTTGGTTATTAGTATTTAAGTTATATCTGTAAAATAATTATGTAGTATAAAATTAATGGGTAAATCCATTATAACGTTTGTAATATACGTTCTTGTATAGGGGACTAGATGCCAGAACGTCGTATTACAGATTTTATTTTATTCTTTACTTCCAACCTGAAAGAGACCAAACGGGGAGAAGGAGACTGAAATAAATAATGGAATGAAATGGAGGACAGATAATTCAAGGGATGAAAGAAACCACTCCAACATTTGCCTGACGACCCAGGAAAACCCCTCAAAAACCCATGGGTCAGTGAGCGGTCGCCAAGGGTCGAACCCGGGACATCCCGAGTAAGTCACAGACGTTACCACCTGAGCCATCCCGCTCGGTTAGTAAGTAGAGGAAGTATTGCATTTCACCCAACAATTCATACCGAGATTTTACCGGAAATATACATTTTTAGAAAAAGGTTTGAGCACGTGTCTATCCGAACAGATTAACTCAATAAACGAAAATTCGGCTAAATACCAAACTTGAAGTTTAAATTCAGATGTCCCCAACCAAACTACCATTTATATGGAAAAGTGTTTCCTTGTTTTTGATTTTCTCAGAAATGGCTCTAACGGTTTTGATTAAAACTCCATACATGAAAAATAACATGTGTCTTAAATTTCTGGGAATACCCTGCAAATTCCTCTTATGAAAAATGACTTTGTACAATAGGTAAACCGTAAGAGATAGATAAAATATTGCATCACAAAACATGTATGTCTTGTTAAGTACACAATTTATGTGAAATGACATTTTTAGTAGCGTTAACCATTTCCGAGATATTCTTTATCATTTAACACTTTTTGTTAGTGGCAAGTCGCTATTAGTTTTTCTCTTTTTCGTGCAAAGAGCACGGAATTTCAATGAAATCACAAAGCGATCGATTTTGTAAGAATCTGACTTTCGCTTTAGTTTATTGTATCCTTTTTATAGATACAACGAAATGCATAAATGTGTAATGAAATTTTATCTCGATTAACAAAGAGTAGTAAACAGAAGTATAAGCTTTTGTAAGAAATAATTTGTAGAATAGTGAGTAGAAAAGGTCATGTGACTGCACCACATCTGTTTTTTTTTTTTGTTTTTTTTTACAAACTTCTCTCTCACTTCAAGACGTTGGCTACGTTGGGATTTGTGAAAAATGGAGAAAATATACAGTTATATGCAAAATTAAATTAACGTTTTACCCATAAGTCTTAAAATACGTTGAATAAAGTTGGTCTTATTTTTCCTCTAGAAACAAAAAGCTATTCAGGTGAATGGAATATGCCATGTTCGAAGACCATTGCGTGATAGAGAGTATGATAGCGATGGTATTCGATTGGTATTGTGATTGGTTATGAAGACAGAGACAACTATCTGGGATGTTACTTTTATTGGAGTTAAATATCGCGAAAAGATCAACGATGTGACAAAATTAAACACAGTTTTATTTATGGACGCTCTTTAATCGTTATGCCTCTTAGCGTCCAATATGAGACACTGAACAATATGTTCAGAGGTCTCTTTATCAGGCTTGAGGTTCTTTTACGTGCCGTAAATCTACGACACGGCACCGCCGGCTTTGCTTCCTTCCGAAGGAAGCCATGCTAAGAATTTTTACGCCTAAAACAATTCATAGCCCTCCGCCGGGTGTAAACGCGCGAACTCGGATTCTTAGTTTGGTCGTTGGAATATACACATTTGTGTAAGCGTGTTACCAGGCCTA
The DNA here is from genome assembly GCA_030765065.1 of Deroplatys truncata. NCBI lineage: Eukaryota > Metazoa > Arthropoda > Insecta > Mantodea > Mantidae > Deroplatys > Deroplatys truncata. The sequence goes on along the minus strand of CM060978.1, from coordinate 207,360,514 downwards.
GGAATTTTTAAGCAGTTGGCTTCAGGTTATCTACACTCAAACTGTTATGTCATTACAAAGAATGTAAGCAACATTGGCCAAGGCTTGATGACAGCAGGTAAACTCGGTTTTCTGAGTGCTGTCTGCAAACGCCAATAGGGATGGGATGTTTGTTACGTAAGACGCCACTGTATAAAGTCCAGTAACAGTTCAATATAATTTCCTTTCGTCCCCACCTTAGTTCTTAAAATGTCTGCTTATTACCTAGTAATAATGACATTTGTATTTTCCAATTTATGATCCTCGATTTATGGAGTTGCATTTCTTCCGTACTCCATTATAATTAACACCAAGTTAGCTCCTTATCAGGGGACTCCGAGAGTTTTAAACATAAAGCTGAGGTGGCTGAGCCCTCTGTAGGAGACCCTGTTACCAAAACTAAAGTAAAAGAGACAGGAGTTGCAACTCCCGGAGATGTGGAGGAGCAGACCTGTACACAAAGAGGAGGGGAAAGAGGACTAGGCTACTGGCCAGGAATCGTGAGGGAAGCTGGTGTCCCTAGACATAGGGACCATGCAGAGGCCTACTTCCTCGCGAGTTCTCTCTAGTAACGTAACGTAACGTAACGTAACGAGGTATGAAGCAGATATCGCCATGATACAAAAATCCCGTCTTCGGTAAGGTCTTATCGTGGGGCTAAATATAAAAGGTTTTATTATCTTCAGCGCTTTGTCTAAAGCAAAACCTAGAGCATGTGACCTTACAAGACTCAGCGATACCTTGGCCCTGCCAAAGACCTGGCAGCAGTCCTAGAGAGGAAGGCGGTGTGCCACGTCAGGTGGTAGTCTGCTAGGCCTATTTTCCATATGACTCCGAGGAAAATAGAATGAGCTGGAGCTTCTCAGGAGCTCAAAGACTTTATTACTTTTTGCAAGGATAGAAACCTCAACTTGCAGATTGGCTACGACTCCAACACCCATCATAGCGTTTGGGGTAGCACGGACATCAATTGGGGAGAAGAGAAGCTTCTCGAGTATCTTCCAGGTCTGAAGGAAAAAGGAAAGGACCACCGGTACAGGAACCCTAGGAGGACCTATTGGATCTCATTTAGAAGGAATCTGGAAGGCGTCTGAGAAATGGACCCCAGATCAAACTAAGAAATGCGGAGGACCTGGAGAGGTACGTGAGGTTTTTCACTAACACCCTGGCGTCTTCTTACGAAAGAAACCTCCTCCTCGTACAGGAGGTTCGGGCTAAAGATAAATTCAGATTGAATTGCTTTTTAAGATTCGCCAGCAAAAAGACACGAAGGCTACACAACTCCTAAAGGGCCAACAAGGGTCAGACAACTTGGAACTCCTATAAGGAGTCCCAAAGCCCAAAGAATCTATAAAAAGAAATCAAGAAGGCCTCGGAGCAATCTTGGAGACTCTTCTGTGATAAAGTACAGCAGCAGTCGAGCGCTACTCGCTTGCCAGAAACTGTTGGTCTCCGGTGCTATGTCACAGTCGAAGGAGACTCTGGGGCTGTTGCTTGAGACCCACTTTCCGGAGACTTGCATTATAAATGAAGAACCAAACTCGGGTACAGCACGCCGGCCTTCGCGAGAAGTGGCCACCGAAAATTTTACTTTTAAAAAGCTTAAATGGGCATTCACACGTTTCATCCCACTTAGTGAGAATATCCAGGGTCTGTCTGGCTATGAGGCAAGTTTTTCGCCTCTGAAGTCGGGCCACAGTAATGTTTATACCTAAACCTGTGGGCAATCCTATCGTAGGCCTAAGCATCTTCGTCCTATCCTCTAACATCTTTCTGTTAAAGGCTCTAGGCTGTGGGAAGATTGACAGATATTTGAGGGATGGAGTACTGGTGGACAGACTCATACATCCTCATTAGTATGCCTACTGGCCGGGTAAAACTACAGATACGGCGCTCAATCAGCTTGTGGTGAGGCTGGAGAGGATGCTGAACTGTGGAGAACTCGCCATGGCAGTTTTCCTGGACATTGTAGGTGCCTTTAATAATATGACTTTAGGCACCATTCGTAAATGTGTGGCGAGCAGGGCAGTCAGTTTGGTAGTCAGTTGGGGGAATTTAATGGCATACCGGTATGTTGAACCGGAAGATCCTTGGTACAAATCCAGGCTATGGCATTGAATTTTTCAGTCGTCTGATTCTACCTTTCCAACGCTCTCCTACAAATGACTTGTGTGGAGGAACAATTAATTAGAGCTGCAATATTGTTTGTTCTTTATGCATATTAAGTGCTAGAATATCCTCTCTATTAATTGGCCCCTAGAATTGTTTAAAATGGCTACAACAGTACTTCCACTGTCTCCCAAAGAAGACGCATGGTTCAGTATTCCTCTGCGCTGTAAGCCAAAGCTAGTTTGTCTTCCCTTCTTCTTCTTCTCGCGACGCTACGGCCCATACAGGGCCATGGCTGTCAATTCGACTGCCGGCCTCACTCCCACCTACGCACGGCAGAGGTGAGCGATCAGCTAACCGATACGGGGAGGAGATGTGGCCAGCATCACGCATCCCCCAGCCGGAATGTTGGCTCTTTAGGCCGGAGTCGCTACCTATCGCAGCTCCTCACTTTCCTCATGATGCTGAGTGGGCACCGGCACTACACTCAGGACTTATAATCGTACCCCCATGGCTGGAATCCGTGACACATTCCGCGAACGGGATCCAGAACACCACGTTCCAGCCCATTGCGCCACGGCGCAGAACTCTGTAAGTATATACTGGATTGTAAATTCTCTATCCAATGTTAGAGGTAAAATTTTGTATTAGCATACGTAGTTTAGAGTTGTAAACTAATGCAAGTAGGTAATGATTCTCAAGCGTGCTATACGGTGCATTCGTTGTCCGGTGTGAATCTCTCTTCCTAGCAAACCTGGGTTAATGGTCCTTGAAATGACGAAATAAAATTTGGGAGTGTGAGATTGTCGATGAGGACATGTGTGAATTAAAATTTGATTTTGTGTATTCAGAAATGTTACTGGGAAACAATATTTGCAACATTTAACATTTGGGAAAATTGCAAGATAGAGTAATGGTTCGTATTTCGTTTATGCATTGTCTTGACGTGTATAATACACCCTGGTCTTCAAAGATGGCGTATAGTATTCATTCCGTATTCCCTTCAATAAATATATGCATTTATGTGCAAATCCTGGTTCTAATTATTACAAAGAACAGTAATCAGTGGGTGCATAACACATATTCTCTCACCTTTCAAAGGCTTTGTACACCCCTGTCATAAGAGATTAGAATCTGTACAAGAAAGGAACAATTAAGCGCACATAGGAGCCCCTTAATGAGTAACTTAACACTCATTACAGCAAAGTTAATCAAGAGCGCTCTTCTGCCATGGCCTCTACTTAAAATAAAAAAGGAAAGGCCAGGACAAAAGTTCGTAAACAATTGCAACACGAAGAACCTCATTTTTGCGGTGTTCGCTCCATGCCTCTTTTAATAAACTTCTGTAACGGTGAGTTATGGATGAGGCACACAACAGTTTGAAAAACACAAGCCTATAATTAAAAGCCTTAATGAAAACACCAACATAATTATACTCGCCTAGGAACAGCTGATGGGTGTAGGTAATTCTATTGACCTTTGGCCTCCTTACCGCCTTTATTATCCCTAAAGTTTGCCAGTCTAACCATAAACGTGTTCGCATTTTTATGGGTTTCACAGCCATATAGATTTTAATTTACTCTTGCAGTAGACCTGGCCCGCTAGCCAATAATTACAGTAACCAAAACCTTATCGTTTAGCAATTTCGACTGGTAATATACCCCAACTCTTGATTTGTTCCCTGATACAATCGACTCTTAGGTTGCAAGGACAATAAATGGCGGCTGCATTAATGTAATAAATCAAAGTGGAGTTTAATGATCGGAAGCTCTCTTGAAGATATTTCATCGCTTACCTTACTTATTGAATAAGTATTGCATTCCGTCACAAAATCGATATTGGGATTTCATTGAACATACACATTTGAAAGTCTTTTGTATCTAAACAGAAAACAATTTAATGTGATACATTCTCTCTACCCATGAAGTATGAACACACACACACACACATATATATATATATAAATTGTAAAGTATTATATTTTACAAATTTTAAGTCTGAGACTGTGGTACCAGTATCAGAATATAAGCTTGTCGAAGTTTATGTATTTATTCACTATGTTTTAATCTTAAAATTTACTTTTAAGACGCTTAACAGAACAATCTATTGGTTATGGATAGATTGAACAATTTTTTCTCCGAATATATCTAATTTTAAATACTACATATAGGAAATAACTAAATAAATCAATAATATTTTTGAAAATATAGAGAAAAGCTTATTTCGACTTTTGTACCACATAATCACACATTCCCTCGTAAACTTTGCTTACCAGTGCATTTAATATCCTGCGATGAATGTCACTGGAAAGGGTTCAGAACTCCTGTTATAGCACTTATACACATGTTTATAATCTATCTAGATAACATTACTGATGATCTCGCACTTATTTTGACAATGCTTGCAAATTAACCAAGCAATACTTGGTTATAGGCTTACAAGCAGAAACAGCATTCAAATGTTTATTCGTGGTAACAAGCTCTCGCAATGGAAAGAGACAAATAAAGAAAGACAGAAAGAAAGACAGAAATAAAAAGAATCGTAAACTTTCAAACATGTCCGTTAGATAGCGCACTCAATTGTAAACTTGCAACTTGGAATATTTTGAAAATGGCTAACGCTACCAAACAGTTTCCTTGACTCAGACTCTACATGTTAATGAGCTCTAGTTATCCCGGAATTAGGCGTTTGTCTGTTTCTTATGGTTTTCTAGCTATGGAAAATTGTAAACAAATTCCATCAAATAAAGAGGATTTCACAGGCTATTCACTGAAAGCCAATATGTGCATTTTATCATGCAAATTACTTACACATGTAGTATTTTAAATAAAATCGTTACAACTTGCGTAAAATTAAGAACAACGAAATATCTTGGAGTGGTGGCATTTTGTTGAACCTGTTCGTGTCACATCTTGTAAATGCAGAATTTTAGTACCTGTTGGTGTTTATTCCGACTTTTCGTATTGAGCTTTTCACACATAAACATACACACAAATACATACACATACGCCCTTTTTATTTAGAGGACCTCAAAATAGGTATTTCGTATGAAATCTCAATTTTGAATTTTTGGGTGGAGTGCAATACTTCCCCTACCTACAAGTAGGTAGAGGAAATAAAAATAACAGCATTGTGTGAGAAAGCTAAGCATGAGGTGTGTTTCTGCTTGAATGCCTGTATGCTTATAGCTAAGTTACTAAGGGAAGGTGCCCTCAGCACAGCAGAAACTCCTTTATTTGGAAGAAGTTTCATTTTTTCCCAAAATATAAGTAATTGTTTTTATACATTGAATTTTCTGTAAATAGCCTTTACGTTTGTTTCGTTCTTTGTGGATTCTGTGTAATTGCGAGGCGTCAAGGAAATATACAAAACACTGCCTCAAGTAAAATGGAAATGGAGTTTTGTGGTATTAATGATTTGTGAAATATGAGTCTCCGTCATGAAGGCAGTTGCACAGTAGCAAGAACACTGCGACGTCTTAGCACGTTGTAGTCACATGCTTCCAGCTCAATCAGTGGTATCTGTTTCAGAGAGGGTTTGTGTCAACTTCCTTGCTGTTTAACACTAAATTTTATAATGTTGGGGTATAAATCGACTGGATTGTGCGGACGCCTTTTGGATTCGTTTCGGATCCTGAAGAAGAATCCAGCTGCAAGATGGGAATAAGGTAAGATACGTATTATGTAGTGCATTAACGTTTAACAACAAAATAATGTGTGCCCGATTCACTCTAACCACCACATACTCGCGATTAACCTCCTTACCCCGTTTTGTAACTGGCATTTACCGCCTTCGTTCGTGACGACACTATATCTGGACCAAGGGTGGCGAAAATGCCTTCCTTCCGTGAGTCACCAAATATGTAACACGCACTGCATTACACAGCAGCATGTGAAAAACAAAGGAACAGTGGTAGAGAGAGAGAGAGAGAGAGAGAGAGAGAGAGAGAGAGAGAGAACGGCGCCTACGAGTCAAAATGACTCGCCAGTCCCGTTTTCGCCACCTCTGATCTAGACTAATCGTTGAAAGCATTTTTTTCTTTTAATTGTTTCATTTGTATGACCCTCTTTAAACTATAAGATTTTACCACAGACTTTGACTAATGGTGTTTGTAAGCTGTTGACTGCTGGGTTGTAACTTTGATTTTGTTCTACACAAATACATCCATGCTTTCAGACCGTGCAGAGGGCAGGGAGTGGTACTAATCAAACAATAATACCTCGAGCCAGTTGGGAAGTGAACCGGCGGTTCAGAAATCAGAAAACTAACTATTCGAGCAAAGAGGCAGATTAGTACATTTTCATTGTAGAATAGATATGGTAATAAATGGTTTGCTTTGTAAAAGTACATCGGTACATCAAATTTAAGTGTCTGAAAAACCAATGGAAGAGCAAAGTACAACTTCAACAGTAGAGTTTATATGATAGCAAGGTAATCCTACATTCAAGCAGTTTTGTACATTAAGTTTTGTATTAAGTAAAACTGAGGAGAAAGACAGTTCCTTCCTTGTCGTGTTTGTTAATTCGCATTTTTGACAACTGTAAAACTACACCTCAACTATGTAACACATAGAGGGTACTTGATGTTTATAGAAAGGGTTACTGCTTACATGTCCTCAGCAGAATACGAGCCAAACAAACGTTTCTTGTCTTAAAGCTGACACTAATAAATACGAGGGTAAGTCAGAAGTTAAGTTTTTCGAACTTTTTATTAATTAATGCTTCATAGACTACTCGTAGATATTTCAAGATATATATATATATATATGTAGTATATATAATATATATAATTAGTAAGGAAATATGTTAAACACTTCTTCTTCTTACTCTGTTTAACCTCCTCTTATGTAGGACTTACACCCCCCAGGACTTAAAGTGGGTGCCTGGGGTTAGAGGCCCGTCGAGGAGCAGACACTCATGGATCAGACAGAACATCCAGGATGGGTGATCAGCCCGATGCCTGGTATGGGAGGAAAGAAGTAGATAAAACGAAATGATGGTGAAATGGATGAAAGGAAAGGTGATGATGGAGCAGTTGATGGAATGAATGGCGGGGGAAACCGGAGAACCCGGAGAAAACCCGCCCAGACGCCGCTTTGTCCACCACAAATCCCACATGCGGGTCCCTGGGATTGAACCCTGGCCGCCTCGGTCTAACCACTCGGCCATGGCGCCGCCCCTAAAATATCTTAAACACATGGTAGTTAAATCAAAATAGATCCAATTTTGAAAAAAAAAATAGAATAACGAATTATTTTCCTTGTAAGAGGTAGTATTGGGTGGAGGATTGACTTGAAAATTTTCCTGTCGCATCCTAAGTGCATGTTTAACTTAAATATCATATTTATTATTTATCAAAGTTTTCGATTTTTTGAGTTATAACTACGCGGATCTTTTTATAAAAATACCTTTTTTGGACTTGAGATCTCAAAATATTTTTTTCTGCGAAATATCGATGTGGAATACAACACTTCAGCTACCTCTGTATGGCGTATGACATAGGATCAGGAGCGTAGGGGGACTTAGCACCCCGACCTTCAGGAGATCTTTTGTGCCTACTGTCCATTCCAAACCAGAGTACCTCTCACTGTAAACAAACTCTTTGTACTATCCGCTCGAAAGTAGTTAGCAATCCCCGTCCCTAATGGCTGCTTGTTTCTCTCTCACGTGCTTGCTACATATCACTTACAGCTGAACATTGTTTCAATCTATAAAAAGGAGCCCTGCGTGAGAATCATAGTTCAAAATGCAATCTGAAGCAACAATCGATTTTATAAGCATGCGAAAATGAACATTTTACTTACGTTAATCGCAATCCTCAGGCAAAAGTGCAACAGCCAAATCTGAATACCCGGAAGATGACCCAGCTGCCATATTGATATCAGAACTATTATCCAAGTTAATTATAAGCTTATCCACAGCACTGTTGCACACAACACAGGTTCCCATATTTGATTCTCCTCTTCTATTATGTCTGTTTATATTCCCTGCGCGCTTTGGTTACACCTCGCACTGAAACGGCTGTAAAATCGGATATTAGTTTCGTAATGTCCACTAATGCAAGTATCGGGTATTTTTCTAATAGTGAGTTGAATACATTAAGTATTGTTTGTTTTTCGCCACTTTTTAAACGGTTCCCCGCTTTTGTGTTTGAACAGTTTATTCGCACTACACGCACCTTCATCTGCTATGAGAACCCAAATACCAACTGACTAAATCACAAGATTTGACCTGAGCTGAGCATACGTGTGCCTGCGTATTATGAATGAATGTTCGCTTATCATATTTCCTGTGTTACGCAAAGTGTTTATTCGGTACTCAGCACCTCTGGGAATTCATTTCTCGTATATGTAACAGAATACATACAGTTGGTATTAACAAACAAGATGCTCTCGGCTTTAGCGCAGTAACAGACGAATATTGTATTTTGTAATCTCTTAACAGTTAGTATATATCAATTACCTTTATTAATGAGTTCTTATGATAACCGCAACAAAATGTGCAGTTCTATACCTTTCCTGCCCCAATGTTTCATGACACAATAAAAATCTTAAGGAACTATTTGCGCTGGCTTAGGTTCGTGACAAGCAGAAGCACGTGCTTTTGTCTTCATCACAGGGAACTCTGCTTTGGAATGGACAGTAAGATCCTAACGGGGCACATCCGGGAGGGGTGAGGTGAGAGGAGACAGAGGGCGGGCGGATCAGGAAGCACATATAGCAGGGGGCAGGGTCTCTACATTGTCCAGGTTGAAACTCCTCGGTGGCAGATGGCACAACCGGCTCCCCTCCCCACTGCAGGCTTGCAGGGGACCCATCACTCAGAGACCGATCCATTCCGGAGGACGAAGTGTTACAACATTCTTTTCCCTGCCACGGAACGCCGAGACACCCGCGATACTTGCAACCCTAAAACAACCAAGCAGATGAAAGAGTAAGTGAAAAGAGGTGAAATGGAGGGACAGGAAATTCGGAGGATGTAATTAACCTTCCCAGCATTCGCCTAGCGACCCGGGGAAACCCCGAAAAAAGCATGGTTCAGGAAGGTCGGCCGCGGTAATCGAACCCACGATTTGAGTCATACGCACTACTGCCTGCGCCAGCTCGCTCGGTTACCTACTGTAAGCACTAGAGGAGGTAATAAGAATGTTTGCTTCAAAGTAACAACTAACATAGGTTGTTTACCAAAAAATGTACTCGTATTCTATACTTTATTATATGTATAGAGATTTTGTTGATCCACATGATAGATTTAATCTTCTTATTGACGTACAGTTAGGAATTTATTGTACGTCAACAATTGTTCAAGCATGCTGACTACTGATTTGATCGTAACGTTTTTGCTTAAAACCACTTAGTAACTTAAGTATGTGCAAAGTTACATTATGTAGAACGTTAATGAACTGATGCATTTTTCCTGTGCATATTCGGTAAGTAATTTGAAACCAAGAACTCCTGATAATTCGTATACTATAGGAGTTACGGCATACTAAGTCAGAAGACAATAGTAAATCGAAACTAGGTTAAATTCTCTTCCCAGCATTTGAAATAAAGCTGGCTGTTAGTACCAAGAAGGAGTCTTTACGCAGTTTACTGTTGTAGCAATTGCTTCATGCATGACTTCTTTCAACTTTCCAGTACCTTTGCAGTGATGTAACTTACGATTCAGGATAAAAAATGACAATCAAATGAACCTTTAAAAATAAGGTAAGATAGAGACATAACTAAGATTTTACACAATCTGGCAACACCCAGTAATATACCATGGAACTGAAACATGGATGTCAAAGAGAAAGACAAAAGTAAGACACAAATAGCTGAAATCTGCTTTCACTCAAGGGAATGCTAGAGAAGAACATATAAGAAACAGACAATTAGAGATGAACTGAAGGTAAAACCATTACTGCAGCAAATAAAAAACATAGAAAAAATCTCATGTGTTACACTCACATGACTTTCTCTACTCTTCTACAAACTATTTTTACAAACGCTTATTCTCCATCTACTTCATGTTAATCGAGATAAACATTTGCAGACTCTATCTTATTGCTACGTTTCTTGTAGATGTAACGGGAATATATATTTACAAGGGCAATATAGAAATACAATAGCCTTTAAGCATAGACATAGCTCTTAATAGCTGGTTGCTAGGTGCAACACCATTCTCTTTGCCACAGATTAATACTCTTTACATATCCAAGACAAAAAAATGAATAACGAATTCCCATTTGAGAAAATTATTGAAAAATTTAAGGGAATATTAAGCAATATCTCGAAAATAGTTCACTTAACAACAAAAATGTATATGACATAAATTGTGTATTTTAACGCGATCTACATTTTTGTGTAGTAAAATTTTGTCTATCTCTTCTGGTTTACCAGTTATGCAAAAGTCGTTCACAATGAAGAATACTTTTGAAGACATTCCCAGAAAATTCAAGATATATATTTTATTTGTCATGAAAATATCTTAAACATATGATATTTTAATCAAAATCGTTAGAGCCATTTTTGAGAAAATTAAAATTTTCGAAAAATGTTCCATGTAAAGGGTAATCTGGGGTGGGGGGATTTTCTTGAAAACCTGTCGCATCTCTGGAAGATACTGAACCTAAATACCAAGTTTGGTGTTTATCCGACTGTTCATTTCTGTGTTATGCTGTTCACAGACACACAGGCAGGCACACAGACACACAGACAGACACACACAGACACACACACGGACATGTTTCCAAAAATGCTTTTTTTGGATTCAGGAGGTCTCAAAACATATATTTCCGGTGACATCTCGGTATCGAATTTTTGGGTGGAATACAATACTTCCTCTACTTACTATACATAGTAGAGAAAGTAAAAAATGGGTTAATCATTTAACAAGAAGAAAAAATACCTGAAAAAGCCCTATGAAGACCATTTGGGCAACCAAAATAGAAAGATGGCATCAGCAGATATGAGAATGGAACAGGCAAATGCTTAAATCATGAATGAAGAAGAAGCATAAAATGTTTCGTGTCGAAGAATTGATTTATGGTGATAGAAATTCATTTGTTTGCGTTGACTTCCAAGGCACTGTGTCATTAAGGCAGAGATGTTTGTATGACATATCAGCACTGGGTCACAAAATGCTCCTTTATAAGTCTCAAAAGCACTGGAAGTAAGAAATAAGAGCATTGTGTTACTCAGGCTGGAGATTACTATGAAATTCTCCAGGTCAAATAATTAGGGCAGGTTTCAAGGAAACTTCAAATACTGTAAGAATCGCAACTTCTACAAGAGATCAGTAAATCTCTGCAACGGTAGAAATTGATCTCCTGAAGTCATCAGTTCGTCTTTTGGCAGTAAGGTTCATACACAGAGGAAAGCTTGGTATTTGATGAGGTTTATTATAAAATTATGTATTTTAATATGCACATTTGGTCTTTAGTATTTAGAAATTCATTTTCTTAATTTAATTTCAAATATATCTGAATCACCTGATGACTGAAAAGCAGGTAATGGGTTCTTAAACTCGTTTATAGTAACTTGGCAATTGTTTCAAAATAAAACATCATAAATTATTATCCAAGGTATTCAAAATAATAGTTTATAGCATTCCATTATTATTATTATTATTATTATGTAATATTAATGATATAACAGTAATAATATAGTAATACGCTTATAACATACATGGAGTTAGAGATTAATATTTTCGTAAGTAGTATTTTCTTTGTTGAAATTAGTCAGATATTTGGGATCTTTTCAAAATATTAATTTGTTAATGTTAATTAACATACTGTGTTTCAGTATGGAAATGTTTCAGTATTTCAGTTCCAGTGTTTTGGAACACTCTTGGATTACTGGACGTTGAAGTCCACATGCTTAAAATCTACAGCCATATTCTGTTGTTTCTTCTGCAGTTCTCTATATTTTATACTTTAATCAGATCACAAGGAACTTCAAGACATTTATTTCTGGTCAAATGTCTATATGGATTTTTGGAAGGAATACAATACTTCCACTACGCGTCCAAAACGTATCTTTACAAGCAGTCTGTATTTTAAGAATGTAAGGTGAAGATTTTGAGAAAATTGTCTCCACCGCAAAAGCCTTTTACTGGAAACTGATACCGTAATTACTGACGTGAATAATAAATTATTAAATAATTAAATTTTATTAAAATTATTAACAATAAAATATTAAAATTAAATAACAATAAATAATTAAATAAAGACTAATAGGGAAATAGATTAAATAATTTCAATAATAATGTCCACACATTGAGCCAATGCATAATGGGAGAAGAAAGGGTTACAACTTTATAAATGAATAAAGAAGTCAGTCCCTATGCAGATCACGGGTTCAAGAACAGTAATTAGTCACAATGTAGAGCAGCTAAGGTAATTAAGCGTTCCGGCGAACTTAAGTCAACAAGAAATTCATTAACTCAAGCTTCGGGTAGCTAGAATTCAATACATTAAGAAATAAGAGGTGTGAAACTGCACATAGGCCAGTTCGGAAAATTGAGAGGGTAAAAGTATTCTTAGAATTTGATAGTCAAAGATTAAGAGTTGTTTCAGATGCGTAAGATTTGGCAACCTATAGTGTAGGACTTTTGGTGCGGTAGTTTTAAAGTATGGGGAATTAAGTTATTAAAAGAGCGTGTATTGCTAAACTTGGCGTCTTTATTTCTTTTCGTTCGTGTACAGCCTTAAGGACTTACAGTTTCTTACAGTGATCGGCAGTCCGTAGTACCTAAGACCACATTGGGTTATCAGCAGGCAGAGGGGTTTTGGTAAGTAAACAGAACAATCTATTATATATTACGGAGATGACGTTAGGTATTGTGACGTACAATCGTTTCGTTGCGACTGTTCGCTTTATTCGATGCATATATAGACCAGTGGAGAACTGTTGGAAATATGTCTAAAGTAAATAAAGAGTTCATACATTAAAAAGATCATTACAATAAGCATCGTTTATAGCGGAATTTGGCATAGAACACTTCAGCATAAACGGCGAAACCACTAGATGTAACATAACCACTCAAAGGACTCTTAAAACATCATGTTAAGCAACCTGTAATTCAATGAAGCACAACGAATATGTGACATTATTAGAAAGGAACAACGAGAAAAATGGACTTTCAACCTTCTCGGCTGCAAACTTGGAACAGAAATTTTCGAGGATCTGTGCCATACGCTAATGCTTTAAAAAGTTTAATAAAAGAAAAGACAATCTAACTCAGATTTTGTATATTAATGCCTTAATTAAATAATGAGATAACTTTATTGCACACTATCAATAGCTAAGCATACCTTGCTTTTTTCTTTCCAATACTCCTTAATTCTGGTCTACTGCTATCGAAGAAGGGTGTACTGCCTTCAAACTGTACATCATATTTGTATACAGAGAACACTGCAAGATCACAAGCGTTTCCACCTTCTCCCGCCACCAACCCTCGGTGTGTTCCTAATTTGATGGTTTACTTACTAAAACCCCCCTGCCTGGTAGCCAGTTACTTAGCGGTAGCCGTGAGGGATTTTGCCGGTAAGCATTTTAGCGACTCACTGCAACTTACGCTTCTATTTTCTTTTATTATCAAAACAGTTATTTCAAATCGTAAAATTGATACTGCAGAAGTTAGCAGGTATAATAACTCAGTTGTTATAGTTTCAAATGCTACGATTCATAACACTAGTCTGCATGATATCGGATGACTGAAAACTAATAAGTGATTCTGACTCAGTTTTTTATGCTGATTTCAGAACTGCTTTTAGTTGTTTTCTGTCACGTACAGATTTTTCACAATTTCACTTCAAAAATATCGAGATGTAAAGATAATGCTTCCGCCACTACACATAAAATTGGGCTTGACGAAACAATTTGTAAGGGCTCTACCACAGGATGGACACTGCTTCAAGTACCTTTCCAAGAAATTTCCCTTCATTACACAAGACAAATTAAAGGCTGGAATTTTTGTTGGTCCTCAAATAAAGAAATTGATGAAGGATGAAGATTTTGAGAAGACAATGAATGAGAGAGAAATAGAAGCATGGACTGCCTTCCGATCAGTTACTGAAAACTTCTTAGGCAATAACAAAGATCCTAATTACAAGGCCATTGTCGAAACAATGTTGGAAAATTTCAAGAAGATGGTTTATAACATGAGTGTAAAGGTGCATTTTCTGCATTCACATATCGACTACTTTCCAGAAAATCTGGGACTTTATAGTGAAGAGCAGGGTGAACGTTTTCACCAAGATATTAAGGAAATGGAGAGGAGGTACCAGGGGAGATGGAATGAAACTATGATTGCCGACTACTGTTGGATGTTGAGGAGGGACAGTCATCTTCAAGGATCTGCAAGGAAGTCAAAGAAGAGAAAGTTTGAAAAAAATTAAATGAAACACTTTGGCTTCTTGTTTTGCTAAAATGTAGTCATGAAATAAATTAGGGGAGTTCCTGAGAGTATTCTTAAAATGTTTCTTGAATACAACTTACCTTGTGTGAAATGTTATTTGAATACTTTCTACGCTCATTAGTAAAATTGTCAAAAGTTACTTCTTATTTTGTGTAAAAATCTGACGTGATAGAAAAAAACAGAAGTTATTTCTGGAATCAGCATAAAAACATGATTCAAGAACACCTACTTTTAAGAAATCATCTGAGTAAAAGTTTGAAAATGCAAACTAGTGTAATCAATTTCATTCTTTATCTTCCATCTGTCGTCAACTCGTTTCAACAGCGCAAGTATTAGATCGCATTAAATTTCTCAGTCAACTGGTATTGTCGTATCACACTACGCCCACGCATACCCTGAGAGAAATATCTCATAGCCAACCACGGCTGTTGATTCTGCAGCAGAACCAACAACAGATATAGGATCCGACGACAAAATGACACCGTGTATGCGGCTCCAAAAAAGTTCCTTAATTTTTTCCATGTAAAGAGTAGTTTGGAGAACAGGATTTTCTTAAAAATTTTCTTGTCATATTCTTGGAAGATGCTTAACTTAAATACCATATTAATGTCTCAAAATTTGAATTATAATCCATTTTAATATTCTAGCCATATAAACATGCTAACACCAATAATAATTTTCCCGAAAAATATTTCTTATGAAAAAATTATTAATTTTAATGATTAAAGTTTCTAACATGTTAAAAAAAGTATCATAATTCACTCAACAAAATGTATTGAACTTTCAAACAGCAACATTTTTGTATGTAATTCAAAGCTCCAGTTTAAAAAATTCCAACTAATTTTCTCAACTTTTCAGGCGCATGGAACATATGCGATAGATTTACATAATATTTATGAAATAATTAATGGCTCACAAAGTATTTGTCCAATTTGAATGAAATTTGGTATTAATATTAACTTAACAGCAATGCAATCACAGTTAACTTTTCAGAATTTGAAAATTCACTCCGTGTACCTTAAGTACTTATCCAACTTTTTGCATTTTGAGTTGTGCCTAAGCGGACAGGCATTACTGTAAGTAGGTGCTAGAACAAGTAAAAAGGTGTTTGCTTCAGAGCAGTATGCTAACGTTGATTATAGTTATTATTTATACAAAATTTAAAATTAAAAGTGTCTTCCATGATTTACTATATGCATTTTGGTGCACCACATCATAGGTTTAAACTTCATATTGACGTACAGTAGTGAATTTATTATATGTCATCCCTACAAAATTTGCATTTGTCTAAGCGTGCTGATTAGTGATTTATTCGTGGCATTTTTACCTTCTCTACTACGTATTTATATTACGTAGTATCATTAGAAGTCGCTATTAGAGACGGAGTGCAGAAGGTAAGCCTGGCGTCACGCCGTATGCTATTTCATGCATAGAACCTCTCCACTAAACACTGGAACAAAAGAGCTGCCAACTTACAAAGCTACTGTACCTACCTGCCGTAATCAATCATCAGCATCGGCTCGGTTAAACAGCTTTTCAAAAACCACTCGCTCAGATTGGCAAAGGTAATTAGGTATTCCTGGAATACAGTGATTAATAACGATGGTTTTATACAATTTATCGTTGTCTTGTGTATTATGTGCGCCGGTTAACAAGAACGTTATTAAAAATTCATTAAGCCATTCTATTAAACAAAACTACCACCTTTTAAAAAATATAAAATATAATTGGCACCTTCATTTAGAACATAATTGCCACAACTAACTACAAAGGATATCGAAATTAATGAATACGTAATTTTAAGATTTTTTGATAATTTATGTATTTATAAATAACATGGGGACGAGACCTGAGAAGGACTTGGAATTTTCTCTGTTAATACTAGCTTATTAGTCAGCCAGCAACACAAAAATCAGTTCTTTGTTTCCCCACCATGAAGAGCTGAAACAACACCAGCTCAAAGGCTAGCTGAGCCTTCAGCCCTGCTTTTTACAGGCTACAAGTATGCCCAAGAAAAAGCTTTCAATATTGGAAGGTATTCAGTAGGTAATAGAAATTCAAGCTTGCATAATGATAATGTGGCTGATTGATGATTCGAAACTTTTATACCAGATAACTTAATAGTCGCTGTGTAGACCGACGTGTGGTGCAGAATCCGTAATGAATCCCTTAATTTCCTCTATATTACTTAAGTTCACTTATAAGAGAAGCGTTACTGATTATTCTTTAAATTAAAAGACGCAGTAATACCAACATCACAAAAGTTCTTGTCGTCCTCCGTGGACTAGTGGTACCGTGCTAGCCTCTAGTTCCCAAGGTCGCGGGTTCAAACCCGGCGGAGGGCGAGAGATTTTTTCGGGCGTAAAAATCCTTAGCATGGCTTCCTTCGGAAGAGAAGTAAAGCCGGTGGTCCGGTGTCGTAGATTTACGGCACGCAAAAGAACCTCAAGTCTGATAAAGAGGCTTCTGAGCAAAATTACCGATCTTTCACGCCCAATATGGAATGGGACGCTAAGAACCATAGTAGTTAAAGAGCGTCCATAAATAAAACTCAATTTAATTTTTTAATTTAACAAAAGTTCTTGGCCTAATTTTAGATATCATATGCAGGTGAGACGATCACACCGCTAATTTAGTTCAGAAAATCAGACACCGTATGCGTCTTCGAAACCCACCAAGAAAATCACAACTTACTCTGCAATACAAAATGTTATGTTATTTCCTCATTCGTTTTATATGAACAGTACAGGGTATCTTAAAATAATAACCATTTCAGCATGGTTTATTCACAATAGAGACCTAGGTGTTCGGAAGTGTCTACAGTCTTCTGGGAGAGCTCAAAGAAGGATAAACACCCACAGACTTAATGCTATAAAACCAGAGATTACCATCAAACACTTGTTTCAGGTTATTTCCGCTTTCAGTAAATGTGTACAACTGTGTGTACAATCTATATATAGGGTTATTTAAAAAGAAGGAACAGACTTTAAATATTTATTTCTAATGAACGACAATAGATAGCCACACATACGACACATCATTGAATAGAGGAAAGGTCAAAGTTTCAAGCCCCCACCTATTAGTTCCATTCAGTGCATACAGTGACAATGTATTTGTTTACGAGGAAATGGCAACGCTACAGGAAAAATCGTTTTGTGTGCTGCAGTATGCAAAGAGTGGATCCATTGCTTCATTGCAGTGTGTATGTCGTGTAAGTGCAACAAAGAGCCACCTCGTCATAAAAATTTTACAATTGATACAATAAATTCGTAGAAGATGGTGGCGTATGCAAACGGAAAAGCACTCGTCGTCCTCGCATAACAAATGGTGCTCATTTTGAACACATGAAATAAAATTTTGAACTTTCCTCATTCAGTGATGTATTGCATCTGTCGCCATCTATTGTCGTACATTATAAATAAATATTTAAAGTCTGTTCCTTGTTTTTGAATAACCTTGTATGTATAGAAAAGCTAACTTCAAATAAAAAAAAACAAGCTTTCCATTTCTCAGCAAGCGACAGTATGAATTTTGTATTAGTATATAAAACACCAAAAGTAAGAATAAATTAATTACAGACAAATAATGGTAACTAAGATTTGTTTACATTGAATACAAACCCAAAATATTATTACACTTACGTAAAGTTTTGTTTTACAGTGATAAATCTTAATGAGAAAAAGAAAAACCAGTTAAAATATTTCTGCAAATACTGAGTTTCTCTTATAAAGGGAGAGATTTCTCTTCAGTGCTTTATAAATTTCCTTCAGATATTTTAATATTTGAGGGATTTAGCTACTTTGTATATTTGTTTCTGAAAACTTTAATTAAAAGTTCTGAATATGCAACACAAATAGTAATTTTCCCCCTCATGCACTGGTACAAATTCAGCCTGTATGATTAAAATATATTTATCACAAGCTTTTTAAGTTGAATTCAGGCAGCTAACAAAATATACCTGTGGTAATAGCTAATTGAAACTGTTTCCGGCCATTATTTATCAGGAATAACAAGAAGCAGGCTAAATAACAAACTCTGTATTGATAATTTTAAGAGAAATATAAAAATGAATGGAAATGATGTAGAGATTTATGTGTTTATTTCAGTTAAGAATTTTTTAAATACCTTCAAACGATGTTTTAAATCTACGCTGTGTTTATGGCCAACATCTTACCGAGCTGATTGCCCCCCCCGCCTTAACAGAAGGCACCCGATCTTAGGACTTCGCTACCTCACCGCAATGCTGCTCTCCGATTGGCTTCATAAAACTATCCTACTACTTCGAAAATTCGCCCTGCAGCTAAAAAATCGAATCTTACGCTTCAGTTCCGCACTTTTTGAACATTTAATTTATAGAGAGAAGCGTTGCAAAACGAATGGTAAAAGCTATAGTTGTAGAAGGAAGTAGGCTACATATTAAATTACTTAACGCTATAATGCGTTATGCTTGTGTTTTTTTTAAATATAAATGCACGTAATTTCGATGCGAAATTGAATGCTACTTTAACAGATAATTACCTGAAGGATTCTAGGTCATTCAAATAAGGTTAACTAGTTTGGGTTTGTGGTTATTAGATCCATATCCTAATCATTTACGGTGAAATTAATTTTATACACTTCTAATTTACAAGCAAAGCGCATCAATATTTTGCACACTTCTCATGAACATCTAGCATTTCACAAGTCTGCGTTAGATGATGTAAATTGTTTCATGCCTTGGAATGATTTTTAGAAACAAACATTTTGCTGTGCTTGATGCACTTGTTTTCTACAGGTTGTCGGTGGTGCATATGGATTAGAATAAATGGGACTTAAGGCGTGTATTCTGCTACTGAGATTTCAGTAAAAAGTCATTAAAATATAATTTACGTTTTTTCTGTGAAAGAAGATTGATGCTTTTTAATCTCTTTTATTTGATGCGACATTTTTGCATGGGAGCTACTTAAAATAGGCTTATGTAAATCCGTCTTATTTTATGTGCAAGTTTCTAAAAACCATTATTAATATTCAAAATATCCCAGGCGCATTTAATATAACTCAATTCAATGAAAGTTGTCATGCATATTCCTAACTTAATCTATACATGTACAGAACGAATTTTTACTTTCTCTGTAAGAGGCAGTATTGTATACCACCCAGAAATTCGATCTCAAGATTTCACCGGAAATACATGTGTTGAGGCCTCTGAATTTTTAGAAAAAGTTCCATGTATCTGTGAACAATATAACTTAAAAACGAAATACCGGATAGATGCCAAACTTGGATGTTAGTTCAGTATCTTTCAAAGATGCGATCTTCAAAAATCTTTCTAACCTAAATTATCCTTGCAGGCAAACGTTTATGAAATTTTTGAGTCTCTCACGGCTCTATCGATTTTGATTAACATACCATATTTGTAAGTTATTTGCATGATAAATGAAATGTTTATTTGAATTTTCTGGGAATAGATCATTTTCTGTTATCATAACAAGCCTAATGAAGAGGCATACGTTTTTTTAATCTTGTTATCTTTGCAGCACATACCTATATTTGTGTGTTCAGGCTTTTGCACAAGCGACAATCTTAAAATATCATTAATGGGGAAATTCGTTATTAAATATTCGATAAAGCACACACACACAAGCACACTTAAATTCACACACCAGATTCTGGGCATGCCGAGAAACCTTGTTTTTTAAAGAAAATGTTTGTGTTCTATCAAAGCTTTTACTTATATTTTAAGTCTTATTAACACCCTGGAATAAGTACTTTTATTACCGTTTTTAAAACATGACATGCCTACATATTGCACAAGGACAGGAAGTAGGGGAGAGCGCTGAGGAGGGAGGGGGAAAGTAAAAGAGTGAAGGTGAGATAATGAGAGTAAAAGAGAAGCCTATGAGATCGGTGGAGCTACGGGTTCTATTAGTCCGGGTATTTAATTACCATTGATTGACCTAATAGTTGGTTAAACTAAGAAGCTTGGGACTCAAAGTAATTACAACGTTGTAAGTCGCCATAAAATATGAGCCAAACATTAAAGAATGACGAAGAAATTGAAGAAGGTATTTATTAGTATTGCTATTATTTGTCCCACGCTTTTGGAGCCAAATTTGAAGAAGATTTGTTTGCAACCGCATGTATGGTACCCCTTTCCGGTAGCCTTTGCCCCAAGTGTACTTTCAGGTGGCGTATGCCCCAAGTTTAAAAAAATATTAACTTTGTAATTTGACTGTTTCTTTAAATATTATATATTTATGTTTGCCTGGATTGCGTCAGTATTATTGTTAGAGACATGGATGTCTTGGCAGGGTTGTGGTGCGACGAAGAATGTAGGCTTACACAGATTATAATTTTACTTCACTCCTTTTATTAATACTTGATACGATTTAAATAACACTTCACTGATATAGAGAGCTGTGAGATTCTTTAATTAATTGCTTGCACTTTTTAACACGTAAAACTATTTTTCGTCTCACACGAATACGTATTAAATCTCTTGAGGACACTTTTTGCGTCTGGTTAATAACGCTGTCTGCAACCAACTGAACTGATTTCAACCGCCTAAACTTGTAAATTTCTGTATTTCAAGTCTCTGATTGGCTATTCCTAATCCAATAGAATACTTTCATTTAACTAAAGCTTTTTCTGGTTGTTGATTGGCTATTTTTAAACTATCTCAAGATTTACATTATTGCTTCCAAGAATCACAAGTAACATTATTAAACTTTCAAACTCATTATTGCCTCAAGGTTACCTCATTGTTACCTCATTGCTAGCAACTTTTAACCCATTATTCTCAGAGCTCCTACATTATTAAATTACGTAATACATTCATATAACATTATTGAACATGTATTCAATAATATAAGCATATGCAATGACTGTTACATACATTTTACAAATTATTACATACACATATTGCTTTAAGGCGGGCTGTTATTGAACTTATATATTATATAATTAGACTGAAATCATATAAGTGTTAAAAATACTGCCTCAAAATGAACAATTCGAACCATTAATAAGGGATATCTCAAAAATTGCTTATGCCAAAAAACAACTTATTTGAAATAAATTGCGTGTTTTAGAGTTCTACATTTTTTGAGCAGTACGTTTTCATCTCTTGCTTAACGTTTACAGTTATACAAGATTATATAAAATTCCTTCTGAATGAAGAGGACTGCGAAGGCTAAACCCAGAGAATTCAATACATAGATTTGTCATGTAAATATCTTTAATATATGGTATTTTAATCAAAATCGTTAGATCCATTTTATAGAAAAAGGAAAATTTCGAAAAATGTTCCATGTAACGTAAGGGGATTACGTTTTACGTAAGGGGATTTTGTTTAAAACCTTCGTGTCGCACGTTGGAAGATACTGAACTTAAATGCAAAGTTTGGTACTTATTCGACTTTTCGTCTTTGAGTTATGCTGTTCACAAAGACACACTCACAATACGGACGTTTTTCTAAAAATGCTTTTTTGTTTTTATTCAGGGAGCCTCAAAACCTATATTTCCTGTGAAATGTCAACATCGAATTTTTGGGTGAAATACAAAACTTCCCCTACTTACTACACTTAGTGCACAAAGTAAAAAAAACTTTACGTTTCTCTACTTCTGCAGATAGTTACATTTTGCACCTTTTTACTTCTTGGCTGCATGGTGGAGCTGATTGCCAGCTTTCTAAGGACCCAGCGGCTTGTATTCTCCAAAGACAGGGACTCACACAGTTATTTGATCATTGTCTATTCTGAGCACTAACTCATTCCCATCTCTGTGTTACATACATAAATTATGCTAATTGCATTTTCGAGGTGTGTATGTGTGTCGGAGATTACAGAGGCGGTGCAGATCCGTCTGTGTGCTTTGCCATTAATACAAGCAAACACCGCCAGGAGCGCCCAAGGCAACATCACATGTAGTTACTTCATAGTTGTGAGGTGTGCCTCTTGCTCGTTTCTGCTTCATTTCTTCACACGCTCCATTCGTTTGGAAAGAAAATAATCAGGTGGTGGTGATACAAGTACAGTGATGCGGTGGCAGTGGAGTTGAACATGATTCAATGCCATGGGTGGTATGAAGGTGCAACGATCAATGACGTCTCTGTTTTGAACATTTGCGCTATCTCTGAGCATTCTTATATGAAGCGTTTACCTGACATAGATTCCTGTTCATTGTAAAGTGTTCTGCTGTATAGCATAGTTCCCGAGGTAGCGGGTTCAAACCCGGCGGTGGGCGTAAAGATTCTTAGCATGGCTTCCTTCGGAAGGGAAGTAAAGCCGGTGGTGTCGAAGATTTAAGGCACGTAAAAGAACCTCAAGCCTGATAAAGAGGCCTCTGAGGAAAATTACCGGTCTTTCACGCCCAATATAGAATGTGAAGCTAAGGACAATAGTAATTAAAGAGCGTCCATAAATAAAACTGAATTATTATTATTATTATTATTATTATTATTATTATTATTATTATTATTATTATTATTATTATTATTATTATTATTAATATTATTGTTATCTGCTGTATAGCTTAAACATACTCTCAGGCTCGGCGGTAGATTACTCTGTTTCCAAAAATTAAATCTTTGTTGAAGCCTAGGGCAACCTACCGTACTTAGGGATGGACTCAGACGCCAGAACAGATATAATACAATTAAACAAATAGAATCTTTACATTCACATGGCTTTCTGTGCCCATTCTTCAACAAACTATTCTTACGAAAACTTATACGTTATACGTATATTAATATTTGCAGAAACTGTCTTAGTGCACATTTCCTTGTGGGTATATACACGGGGAATAGGGGAATATAGTAGCTTTAAGCGATAGTTAAATCTTTTAAGAGCTGGTCGCTATGTGATGGCTTTGAAATTCCGCTCTCTTTGCATGGTCAAGGAGGGGAAAAAGAAAGAAAAAAAATACAGAAAAAAAGGTAAGAATGTTCATCAGTAAAGATATAAATATTTGAAGATTCAACTGAATAACAAAAAATATCTCGGAAATGTTTAATGCTACAAAATTTTTATTTTACATAAATTGTATGCTTTAACGAGATCTACACTTTTTATGTAGTACCCTCAGCAAATAAATAGATCCTTACCAAGCATGGTCTAACAAGTAGTGAATGGCGCGATATGGTCAAACTGAATGCCACGGTACCACCTATTCGCTAATCGCAGGACGTTCTTCTAGCAGTAGCTGTTGCAGACCTTGCGACGAGTTTGAAACCTTTTCTAACGTGCTAGAGAATTGTCCACAGGGGCAACCACTGAGGCATGACAATGTAAGAACTTTGCTGGCAAATGGTCAGCGCTCTAAGGGCTTGGAAGTACATGAACAAGTGCATTGCATCGCTGATGACGATAGCAACAGGCGTGTAGACTTCATCTGCATCAACAAAAGGACGAGGCAGAAATTGTAGATCCAAAAATTAGGTTTGAACAGACAAGTACACGGTCTGAAGAAGTTGGTGCAGAAAAGAAGAGTATATATGAAGCAAAAATCCCTAATTTTGTAGATAAATGCGATATTCAGAAAATTGTTGCGAATTGTCACCTCTTTGGCGCACAGCAAACTATTACAAAGCATTTTGTTTCATACCGGAGAAAATATAAGTTAGAAAAAACAATAGAGTCCCAGATTATCACAAAAATAATAAAATACTTTGTAGCCATTTCGAGCAAACATCTTTATTGGAAACACATTATTTAATAAATATAGTATTAGAATTTTAATTTGTATTATTATATAGTATTAATGTTATTATTATAGTTTCTATCATTGTTCGCTTTCCATCACCATATTATTTTTATGTGGTTAATTCCTATTTTAGATATTCTGTGTTATTAGTTAACCCAAAATAGGGTCAGATGGTTAAATAAATACAAAATTGTTTATATATTACGGTTTAGCAGTTATGCAAGTCATCAAGGCATTCAGAATGAAGAGGACTTCAGAAAATTCAAAGTATACATTTCATTTTTCATGAAAATGTATTAAACATACGGTATTTTAATCAAAATCATTACAGCCAGTTTTGAGAAAATTAAAAATAATGAAAAATTGTCCATATAAGGAGTAGATTGGAGTGTTGGGATGGATTCTCTAGAAAATCCTAGTGTCGCATCCTTGGAAGATCTGAACTAAAATATTAAGTTTGGTATTTCACCGAATTTTCTTTTTGAGTTATGCTGTTCACAGACAAGACACACACACACCACAGAAAGAGAGAGAGAGAGAGAGAGAGAGAGAGGAAGAAAGAAAGAGATGGTCGTTTATTTAAAACGCTTTTTTTTGTTTTTTTGTTTGTTTGTTCATGAAGCCTCCAAACATTTATTTCCAGTGAACTCTCGGTATCAAATGTTTGAGTGGAATACTTACTGTAAGTTGTAGTAGAGAAAGTGAATATATTTATTTAGTAGCTGCAAATGAATTGGAAGACAAATATGCACACCATTTGTGGACCGTCGATAATAAGAAAGCAAAATTGTTATCACTAATAACATAATAGAACAAATTACATTTAGCTTTCTTGGATATGATATATCATATAATTTAATAATCATATTTTTATCATCATATAATCATATAATGATGTACACAAAAACGTAACATGATGATCATATTAGCAGAGTAATTAACAAAACTCCTGCACTCCCACATGGCTTAATGGAACTGAATTGTGGACCTTCAAAGTTACAGACAAAAGAAAACTCCAAACAGCAGAAATGCGTTTTTTTAAGAAATATAGAAGGCATAAAAGGAATAGAACGAATTAAGAATGAAGACATAAAAAGGCGTTTAAATGTAGAAAATATAAATGATATAACAACAAAGCGAAGAAACAAATGCCTGGCTCATTGACATAGAAAGGATAGAAATAAAATACAACGAAAAAAACCTGATGTGTTAAACTCACATGAGTTTCTCTACCCTTGTAAAACTATTTTTACAAACGCTTATTCTCCATATGTTTCATGTTAATCGAGATCTAATTGCTAATTTTCTTGTAGATGCAAGGGGAATTAAGCGATAGTTAAATATTTTAAGAGCTGGTTGCTATGTGGAGTATTCCATTCTCTTTGCATTACCAGGAAAAAAAATGAATAACGAATTCCCATTTGAGAAAAAGTATAGGTATTGGAAAATTTAAGGGAATAATAAGCAATATCTCGAGAATGGTTCACTCAACAAAAAAAATGTATATGGCATAAATTGTGTATTTTAACGCGATCTACGTTTTTTGTGTAGCAAAATTTTGTCTATCACTTATGGTTTACCAGTTATGCAAAAGTCGTTCGCAATGAAGAATACTTTTGGAGACATTCCCAGAAAATTCGAGATATACAATTCATTTGCCATAAAAATGCCTTAAACTTATGGTTTTTATTCAAATTCGTTAGGGCCATTTTTGAGAATTAAAATTTTTGAAAAACGTTCCATGTAAAGGGTAATCTGGGGTGGGGGATTTTCTTGAAAACCTTCGTGTCGCATCTCTGGAAGATACTGAACCTAAATACCAAGTTTGGTGTTTATCCGAATGTTCGTTTCTGAGTTATGCTGTTCACAGACACACAGACACACACACACACACACACACACACGGATAGGTTTCCAAAATGCTTTTTTTGGATTCAGGAGGCCTCAAAACATGTATTTCCGGTGAAATCTAAGTATCGAATTTTTGAGTGGAATGCAATACTTCCCCTACTTACTATACGTAGTAGAGAAAGTAAAAAGTTAATCCTGGGTTTTACAACCTATGAAGGGCCTGCCAACTCGACTGCCGTCCTCACGCCCACGCACGCACGGCAGAGGTTTACGATCATCTAACCGATACTGGGAGGTGATGTTACCAAGCAGAATGTTGGCCTCCGTGGTCAGGATCGCTGCCTATCGCAGCTCCTCACTTTCCTCACGATGCTATATCCGGACTTAAAATCCGCAGCCTCATGGGTGGGATCGAACCCTGGAACATTCCATGGCCGGGAACTAGAGCTCCACGCTCTAGTCCATAGTACCAAGGCACAGAACGATGGTATACCAAAACAAACCATATAATACAAACCAGCCGGAAGTAGAAACTTAGGGTGGCCAAGAATAAGACAGTCGGACCAGTATTTGTTGAAGACGTGAACTATATAGGTGATGTAGATGATGATCATGATGATAATAATGAAGCAGAAGAAAAGTATATCATATCTTAATTGATGGTACCAAGAAATTTAGCGTCACGTAGCATCAATCACAATAAACAGGCCAAGAATCATAGTTTAATCACAGCTTGGCAGTAGGGGGGAGGGTTGATTCTATGACTAACCAGCCAATCATCTGCTACCATTGAATTTAGGAATTTCTAAGGTGTAATGAGGAAGACGGAAGTGCTTAGGCTCTGCCTGGGATCCAGACCTTGGAAGAAACACTGCCACCACAGCAGTGAATAGCTTTTTCTCAAGATGGCGATAACTGCCCTTGTTATCTTTTACAAACCTAAAATAAAATTTTCAGTGGATTGGATGGATTTTTGGGTATAACTTGTAAGAATATGGACAAAAGCCGGATTAAATTATTTACTTACGGTATTGTATTGCCAGGTATCTTACCTTTTATGTCCTACTTCATCTCATTGCAACAAACGCATGCAGGTCCAGCTGCGAATTGTAACTGTAGATTACACACTATCTTTCCACTTAACAAAGAAAAATGAGCTGCCACAAAAATATGTGTGTTAATAAATAAGTGTACCTATTGTTTATCTAATTCTAAATCAGTTTCTGCGCATTATGAACTTCACATTACTCCAAATTTATGCTTTTCGGAAACCATGAATTACTTGCTTGGTTAAACAGGAGCGGCAAAATACTTCCGACAGCTTGGAACTCTCAATATTTCCATCTACAGGAATAAACATGCAGTGACCTATTTTTATTAATATAAACATAGCCCAGATTCACATTTATATTGTACTCACTAAACTTGTCACGAAAACACCAAAGCATAGCTGTTAAGTGTAATTGGGCAGGCAATATATGCCTCTACTCCTACTCTTTGATGGACATGATGGGGGTGATGTGAGATGGTACGGGGCACTTAGAGAAGCTGCCCAGTGGTTTCAGCTGTGTTGCCATGTTTCCATTTATGTTTTTACGAGCGCTAGCACACCAAAATAACGATTGTGTCTGCAATCCATAGCATCCAGGAAGATTGTACTATTTAAAGAATATCCCAGGCTGCAAAATAATACTTTTTCTGTGTAAGCATGGAAGTATCGCACTGGTAGCGATCTAGAGTAGGGAGCACACACTATCTCAGGTTGCGCAGTAGCATTCATCTGAGTCGCGTAAAGTATCAGCGCATAGAGCGACAATGAAAGAAAAAGATGATGTACTATCAGTGGCTTCCCCGACCCGCGTTCGTGTGTGCTCCCGACTCTAACATCCACAGTAGAACTTGCTTCCCTGTAGTAGCAAGTTCTAGTGATTGTAGTCCAACAAAAACACCTAGGGAACAAGGAACAATTACGTAAAAGTTTAGTTAGGTCTATAATGACGTTTACGTCAAGCAAGAGGCATTTTAGCATCAGAAAATATCTGGAAATATTTCTGCCTCATAGGTAACGTAAATTTTAAGCCTTAATATTAAATTAAACATGGATTTTAAACTATGAAACACCAGCAATACAACTATTTTGTACCTTTTTTGAAATATTAAACATAAATTACAACTGGATATCGTACTATATTATATTGCAGAACTTGTTTTATTGCTAAGCAACTCCGTAACATCACCACTATACCACCAATACAAAACTTTCGTAAACAAGTAATTTGAGATTGGGAATCAACTATCCTTTTCTACTCTACGTTTTATGGTTAGGGTTTCAAAATGGCTCAAACACGATTAATAGTTTTACTCATAATGGAAATCTTTGTTTGGGATGAAAGTGGAATCAAAATTATTTCTTTTTGCCATTCACCTTAAGAACCGGAGACTTAAATCCTACCAACACAAACATTTGCATGTCTCTGGGTTCCTGTTGATTGTTGGGTACCGAGACCTGTTAGCCTAGACGAGACCTTCCCTTTACTTCTCCCTACTTTGGCGAAGGATGAGTGGCATGCTTCTACATTAAGCGTCTATGGAGTAGAAAACACAATCATTACGAACCAAGACACGTACAGATGTTTACATCTTGTACAGTTCTAGGAGCATAACAACAACTTTATTTCTATCAGCATATCAATGCAGTGGCGTCAATCAACACCACCTGAAACAAGGCCTGAGCACTGCTTTCGTAGAAACCAAAGTGACCGTGTATATAGGTTATGCATGCTAGAAAGAGCATCGCAGCTTTTATTGAATTTAGTGAAAATTAAACGTGTTTGGGTGATTGATTTAAGAAGACTGTTGCGTGGTTGGCGTTTATAATGTGTTTTAACAATGCATTTTAAGTGCTGTGTTTCCAACTGGATGATAATTATAAAAGTACCAGCAAAGTGGCAGGTGCTTGATGGGACCGCTGGGCCCTCTTCCTTCCTGGGAGCTGTCTAGCATACACCCGGGTCCCCCCAAGTCAAGATAGTGTCATGTTGGAATTGTTAGGGACCCCGTCCGTGCAGACATACATCGTCATCCGGATCTTGTCACCCTTCGGGTCTCCCCTTCATCATTTCCTCTCAGAGGGTTATGTTGGAAACATACAAGTCCTGTTATGGCCTACGTGCGGTGCTGAACTACAGTTACAGGAACCTCTCCGT
The DNA here is from genome assembly GCA_030765065.1 of Deroplatys truncata. NCBI lineage: Eukaryota > Metazoa > Arthropoda > Insecta > Mantodea > Mantidae > Deroplatys > Deroplatys truncata. The sequence continues at coordinate 207,331,248 of CM060978.1, read as the reverse complement.
CTGACTACTCCTAGGTCTTAACTTTTCTCCTGGCATGACGACGTAAAGCTCGCAGCTTATTTAGTTTCGCCTGCAAGGCGCAACTGCGTGAGTCTGCGTAGGGCTTTTTGTACAAGGTATTTTTCCTAACTTAACGGTTATTGTCCACTGCTCATTTGTTTGTAAAAATGACTTTCTGTTCTTCGTAAACAAATGCTTAGTTTCGGTTGTTTTTCCTTTTCCTGTGGATGCTTCCTAACTCTGTGTTTGAATGTTCTTTCGTTATCTGTCAATAAGCAGTTCAGCTACAGCAACGGTATAAGAAACTGTTGCTGCACCTTCTCAAGGTTACATTTTTGTCCATTTGTGTGTCCTCCTAGTACTATAGAGGTAGAAACCTAATATTTTGCATACCTCATTCTTCAAACACCCTGCGATACTCAATCAACATTATACGTTAGGGGGAAATAGTTTTTAAATGTTGATACTTGGTTTCAAAGATTTAATCACTTTTACCTTATTACGCATATTTAAGAGAAACTGAGAGACAATATTCTTAAAAATCTTGTTGTTTTCAATCTTTTATTTTAACTACATTAATTATTTTTAAAAGAAAAACAGCTACTCCCAAAATTTGAAGTATTTTAATTTAAGAATTTAGAGAAAATGGAAATGCAAATTCAAAGTTAAGATTTAAGAATCCCTGCACTTTTCAGATGTCCCTAAGTTTCATTTAACTTGAATTCGTGTTTAATTGAGTAAGTTTGTTTCTACCGCTTTCGGAATCGTAGCATTTCGGAGAATGCGCAGGATCTAGCTGCAAATATTTGAGGGGTCACTGTGCAAAGTTAAGAAGAGGAGAAACTGGACCATAGGATGTGTTTCCAAGGTCAGGCTACCGGTATGCCAGCTCCTGAGTAAGCGTGTTGTCGGCAGGTGATGGGCAGAGCAAGATGCATGCCACGTCGGCTTTTGTAAATAATAACAGATAGCGAGTCTTTTCCTTCAGGGGCCCCTTCCACCTTCAAGATCAAACGCGCTTCGTCGGTAAACAGCAATTAAGGGGCACCTTAAACCCCCAATCACGATCCTTAAGTTAGCACCGTACAGCTGTTGTGTTCTCCAACACCTTATAGTTTATATGTATAACCACAGCACTCCCTTCGTTGCTTAACGACATACATACGTGCCTCCTCGGCTGGGCACGCTCATTTTCGAGTCCACTCATTCGTAAATTCACCAAGAGACAGGGTTCTTTTGTGTGGCGTTCACACTGGAGATTTAACCTTCTCGGAATGAAACGGATCGCGTGTAGATCCGTAGCACATGACACAACAATAATGTTGCCGGTTAATTCGTGCTTATTGTTATCAAAGACGCAGACAGTACCAAATTTCTTTGCTAAGTCCAATTTGTGGAAGTTTCGCTTGGTCTTCCTATTGCTAGCTTCTTCATTTCTTCTGATTTATTGCCTTGCAAATATTACCTTAGTGCTTAAGGTAATGCTTGATTGTTCCGCGCTCATTAGGTTAATATTCAGAATGGCTCTGATACGCTCTGAGGCAGTATTTTTAACACTTAAATGATTTCAGTCTAATTATATAATGTAAAATATAGTTGCAGCCCGCCTTAAAGCAATATATGTATACTACAATATATAAAAAGTGTACATTAAAATCATTGTATTATGTTTATTTTATTGTGTACATGTATAATAATGTTATGTGAATGTATTACGTAATTTAATAATGTAGGAGCTGTGAGAATAGAGGCCCAAAGTTGCTAACAATGAGGTAACCTTAAGGCAATAATGAATTAGAAAGTTTAATAATGCTACTAGTAATTCTTGGAGCAATAATAATGTACTGTTTAAAACAGTTTATAAATAGCCAATCAACAACTAGAAAAACCTTAGGTTAAATAAAAGTATAATATTGGGGTAAAATTAGCCAATCAGAGACTTGAAATAGAAAAATTTACAAATTTAAGCGGTAAACGCCAGTCGCTAGAAGGCAACGTACCTGAGCAGTTTGTTAGCTCGGTACGTTTTCAGTGTAAGACATAAAATTCATTACGACGAGAATATTATAAAGTTTACGAGTTAAAAAGTGCAAGTAATTAATAAATAATCTCACGGCTCTCTATATCAGTGAAGTGTTATTTAATCGTGTCAAGGCTTAATAAACGGAGTGAAGTAAAAATTATAATTTGTGTAATCCTACATTCTTTAACCGCATCACCCCCTGTTAAGAGATACGTGTTTCTACAAATTAATACTGGCGCAGTATAAATATATATAATATTTAAAGAACCAAAAAATACAAAGTTGATTCCTAAACCACCGGAAACTTTGTACCATACGTGGGGCAGTTACGTCATTAAGTTTGGCTCCCCAACAATGGAAATATAATACAACTTCTTCAAATTGGCTTTCTAACAGTGAGACATTAAACTTTCGGAGCTACGGTAGCTGTAGATAGTTTTCCGTATCCAATAGCTGCTTGCGTTTTTACCCGGCAATCTCATTTCAACTCTATGTGGAGTCGTAGAGTCATAGTACATCGTTGCAAAGTTTATTCTTTGTCTCATGGTATAATAAATCTACCAGTTCCACCAACACAGAAAATGCCCCCCCCCATCTCTCTTCTGTGCGTCCACATTTCTCTTTCCTCTTGGTTGGCATTTGTGAAATTGTCCGTATTGATATACTCTAGCTATTTAAATTCCAGGCTTCTGGTCTTAAGATCAGAGTGAGTAAGACTCTAGTGGAACCAACATTCAAACATTAGAGTGAGCATCAGTTAAGACTAAAGGGGCTGTTTAATCAACTACATTTTCTTCCCCTGCATGCTGGACTTCTTCGACACTTGAAGACGCAAAAGAGAGAGCGGAATACAGAGAGCAAGGGAAAGCTGCCAATTTCGTGTTTTTTTCCTAGAACTGTTGCAAAATTTGACATGAGAATAATTCATATGTAGAAACAAAAGTAGAGAGAAGAATGAAGAAATTTGAGTCTACCTTTGATTTGCAAATCATGATTGACACTGATTCATTAATCATTTATTACTACAGGTTCCTTTGACAATTTCCACAAGGGAATTGACGGACGGGAGAGCTATTGTAGCTTAGAGCTTACAAGAATTTGAATCCATCCATCCATCCATCCATCCATCCATCCATCCATCCATCCATCCATCCATCCATCCATCCATCCATCCATCCATCCATCCATCCACCATCCATCCATCCATCCATCCATCCATCCATCCATCCATCCATCCATCCATCCATCCATCCATCCATCCATCCATTCAGGAAGGAATCAAGTATTAAGGTGTTTACTTTCACTCTAACCTTCTCAGGATGCAGGGTGTAACAAGGCTAATGTAAAACTACTAAAGCACAACACACAAGATAACTAACAAAAATCTGATGTGTTGCATTTACAGGGCCTTCGTTATTCACTCTTTACTGAACTACTCTCACCGAGCGGGATCCCTCAGGCGGTTTCGTCTGTTTGGGAAGTTGTGGGTTCGATTCCTTGACCGACCTTTCTGATTCATGGATTCGTGCTGGGAGGGATTCCCACATCCCCCGAATTTTCTGTCCCTTCATTTTACCTCCATTCTCATTTCATCTTTCATCCGTTGGTCTCTTTCAGGGTTGGAAGTGTCGAGGATGGTGTTTCGGTGCAGTGTGCCAGGGGAAAAATATGTTCTTTATGATTCTCTCCGTCCCTCGGCTTTCGGCTTGCTATAGGGGGTATCCGAACCCCTTTGAGGGGCGTTGGACCCCCTCTGTGCAGAGTGGGGTCTCAGGTCTGCCTGTTCGTCTGCCGAGGAGTTTATATATGTAAACTTAGGGATCCTGCGATTCCTGTGCCGTCACTCCTGGTTCCGGTCGCCCGGTGTCTCTCGCCTCATCCTTCTTGCGGGGACGTATCGACTCACCTCCTCAGCCAATCCAATCCAAACAACTCTTTCAAAAGCTTATTCTTCTATTCACTCTTATTAATGAAGATAAACTTTCATTGCACATTTACACATTTCATTTTAGGTGTACCCAAGGATACAGTAGGTTAAAGTGAGGATCAGATTTTTAAAAAGCGGACCGCTAGTGATTGCTTTGAAATTCCAAGCTCTTTGGATGACCACGAAAAAAAAGAAATGCAACTTACCACTTGAAAAAATCCGATGTGTTGCACTCACATGACCATCTTTACTTACCCTTCTATCTACTTCTTGTTAACAGAGATGCATACCTGCTTCCTTCTAGGTATAAGAAGAACGTGTGTTACATTCACGCGACTTTCCCTGCGCTCTGTCGTTTATTATTGGGTATACGAATTATGCTTGCGAAAGTTTATTTTCCTATCTACTTTGTTTTAATCGATAAAATTCTTTGAAACACCTACATTACTCATTTCGTTATAGATATAAAGCGAACAGCGACAGTCAAATGTTTAAGAACTGAACGCTATATGCTGGCCTTAAAATTCCATACTGTTTCCATGCAATCGCGGGAAACAAGTGAAACTCCAAAAGACTTTAAAAGAATGGCTAAATATTGAACAATTCGAACCATGAATATAGGATATCTCGAAATGGCTTATGCCACAAAAAAGATATTTGAAATAAATTCAGTGCTTTAAAGAGTTCTAAATTTTCGTATGTTTTCGTTTACCGCTTAACGTTTACCAGTTATACAGGATTATACAAAATTCCTTCCGACTGAAGAGGACCTCACAGGCTGTTATGTGATATCTTTAATATATGGTATTTTAATCAAAATCATTAGAACCATTTTTCAGAAAATAAAAATCTCTAAAAATGTTCCATGTTGAAGTGATAAGATCCGCCCGAACAATATGAATAATAAATAATAAACCACAATAAGAATATTAATAAGCATCTAATCAAAATAAGGAAGGGAATACCAATATGAGGGAAGAATAAAAGATAACATTAAGAATTAGAAAGGGGGAAATAAAATCATAACGAAAGAAATAAAGTAAAATTAGATATTAATTAATAATCAGAACGTGAAATAAAATGTAGAAAACATGTATTTGGGAACGAAGAGACTTGGCGAAAAACGTAAAAAGGTTGAAGATTTAGCAACGTACAGGAAGAGAGACATTAGTAAGCGATAAGTCACAATAGGAACCGAGTAGAGCTCACAGGATGCGGAGACAACGGGCCGGAAACCGAATTCAGTCAAGCGCACAGAAAATTCAGTCTACGAAAATAAGTTGTTAATGGTAGACGCGGACGATGCTCGGACGACGAAATTAAGAGCCAATGGAAGACGAAGAAAAATTCAGAGGGATAACCAATAAAAGTTAATAAAAGTCACGTGCATAACAAAAAGATAGATCGGAACTAGAAAAGAGGCGTGAAATAGAAAATTATCTATGACAGAGAGCAACTTTCAGACGTGTGTAAGAGACTTGACTTTGTGTCGAACCGTAGGGTAGAGAAGGTCACTCCGTGTTGCGCAGTGAGGGAGAATAAGATAGATGTACAAATTCAAAGTATTTTATATCCGAGAGGGAAACAGTGCAGATATCTACGAGTAATTATTTATGTATGGGAAAATTAGTTTAAAGTAAACGTGAGTAAAAGGGTAGCTAGAACATGACTAAAGGTTAAGTCATTAAAGTAACATTGTAATGTCTTTAATTTCGAAAAATACTTAAGGCTAAAGCACGGAAACAATAGCAGGGGATGACAGGAGAAATCGCGTCTTGTGTGAAAGGGTATTCGGATGAGGGCAACAGTGTGGATCTTGAATAAACGGGCCATCTGAGAGAACAGTGAGCTTCATTTCATCTCCCATGCACACACTCCCTGAGGTAAGAGATTCCAGAACCCATATTCCTCTACCTGAGTAGCCGGCAGCAACATCAATCCTCCCGAATCACCAACTCAACACCAAGAACCGATCATTACACCTTTTCCTTGTTTAAACCCCGCTACAATGTAAAGAGCAGTTTGGAGTGGGGAATTTTCTTGAAAATCTTCGTATCGCAACTTTGGAAGGTGCTGAACTTAAATACCAATTTTTGAGTTATGCTGTTCAAAAACACACACACGTATTTTTTTCTAAATACATATGCTTTTTCGGATTCAGGGGTCTCAAAACATGTATTTCCGGTTAAATCTCGACATTGAATTTTGAGTGGAACACAAAGAGCGGGATGGCTCAGGCGACAACGCCTGTGGTTTGCGTTCGGGAGGTCCCGGGTTCGATTCACCCACTCTGACATTCGGGTTTTTCGTGGTGTCCCTCTGGTCGCCTAGGCGAATGCTGAGGTGGTTTATTCTACCAGGTCTTCTCCTTTCTTCTCTTTTCCCTCATTTCCCGTCATTTCATCTTCTCCCTTTCACCCTTCAGGCAGTGTCTCCGGGTTCCACAATGCGTCTGTTGATGGACAGGTGCCATGGTTGCTGCATTTTGGAGTGATTTCTCCCCGCCAGGGATGTTGGTGTGTCTGCAAGGGCCGCTTCGACAATTTGCCTCTACTGGCGAGAATGGGTGTTTCGTACTGGAAATGATAGGGACATCTATGCGTCTCTGTGATCCCGTCTGCCTGTAGAGCGGCCTCCTGCGGCTCCTTCACTTCATACCTGTCTCCAGGGGAATGTGAAACCATTACAAATCTAGTGGCAAGGTGTCCCCCTCGGGTAATTATGTGCTACATCCTACATACCTACTATACGTATGGAGAAAGTAAATACGATTAACCAGTTGAAAAAAGTATAATTGTTTAAACATTTAAACTAATAACAAAGCATATTCGAGAAATCTTTAATGCCATAAAATGTTTTCCACATAAATTGGCTGCTTTAACGAGATTATATATATATATATATATATATATATATATATATATTATTTTTTGTGCAGTAAGATCTCCTACACAAAAATAATTCAGAATGAAGAGGACCTCACAGGCTATTCCCAGAAAATTCAGTATAGGATATTCTGTTTGTTATGTAAATATCTGAAATACGTATAGTAAGTAGGGGAAGTATTGCATTCCACCAACAAATTCGATACCGAGATTACACCGTAAATGCATGTTTTGAGGTGCCCTGAATCTAAATAAAGCATTTTTGGAAAGATGTCCGTGTGTGTGTTTTTGTGTGTTTGTCTGTGAACAGCAAACTCAGAAACGAAAAGTCGGATAAATACCAAACTTGGTATTTGAGTTTAGTATATTCCAAGGATGTGACACAAAGATATCCAAGAAAATTCCCCACCCCAACCTACCCTTTACAGGGAACATTTTTCGAAAATTTTGATTTTCCCAAAATGACTTTAACGATTTTGATTAAAGTATCATATGTTTAAGGTGTTTTCGTGGCAAATAAAATGTATATCTTGAATTTTCTGCAATGTCCCCAAAAATCCTCTTCATTCTGAATGAAAGAGGTAACTGGTAAACCGCAAGAGAAAATAAATTTACCTACACAAAAAATGTAGATCTGGTTCAAACACACAATTTGTCTTTTTTTTGTCGAGTGAACCATTTCCGTGATATTTGTTTGAATTTTCCAATACTTATACTTTTTCTCAAAGGGAATACGTTATTCGTTTCTGTAAATGTTTATCTCGATTAACATGAAGTATATGGAGAACGTAGTTTGTACAAGAGTAGAGAAAGTCATGTGAGTGCAAAACATTACATTTTTAAATGCGCTGTTCCGACACACACTTACGCACGGAGCTTTTTCTAAAAATGGAGTTTTGGATTCTGTAGTCCAAAACGTATATTTTCAGTGAAATCTCGGTATCGAATTTTTCGGTGAAGTCATATATCTCTTCTGCTTACTATAGGTAAGTATGAAAAAACAAAAATTATTTATGAATAAATGTTTAGCAAAGCAATTAATACCTACTTTATGGAAGTGATCATAATATCTAACATTACAATTGGTTATCCACACAAACAAATGTAAAAAGAAAGAAGAAGTAACTAAATAAAACCTACAGAAACGAATAAGAATGTCATATTTCAATGAGCGATACGTTTCAATAGACGATTAAATAATCCTATGACACGACAGCCCACGAAGGCCAAGGTCTAATAAACCAGCCAGCCTCACTCCCACATGTAGGTACACGATAGTGATGGGGATTATACAAGTTTTATGGGGAAATTAGGTCAGCACTACGCCTCCCCTAGTCGGAGCCATGGTTTTTTTGACCCACAGACCACTACTAATCGTAAATCCTCATATTCCTCCTATGCATGGGGCGAAAATCTTCACCCTAATGGGCGGATTCGATTCGAGGCGCATTGTGACCGCTCCAAACCACTGCGCCATTTAAGTTGTGTTATAATCTCTGACTTGGATATGAGGGAATCCAGAGTTCGGGAAAACTATACGCTGGCGAATGGTAAGTTACCTTAATGGGAGCGAACGATAGACCACGGCTTTCTGACTCTAAAGTAGACTGATTACGAACTACTCCGGGTAGGCACTATATCTAGGTTTGAAATAACAACTGTATTACAATCTTTAGTTGACTCGCAACAATGTATGGCACAAAAATAATTCACAGTCCAGTTTTATCGTTTAACTAACCAAATAACTTTACCTGTGAACTCATATGAAAACTATGAACATTCATGCGAGACCAAATTCTCCAACTAAAGTCCTGAGCACATCGTTCTTCTCCAACGTCTTAACTGCTTGCTTGTTCTGGCAGAAGATTGTAACGCTCGAAACACCTGCCAGGAGGTGACGCAGAATTCAGCTGTACTACGAAATTGGTTTCCTGACCAAGTTATGAAGTCTTAAATCCTCATGTATCAATTATTCACCAACCATGTTGAAAATAAGGGAAGTTACGCCAGTCAGTAGTCAAAGCATAAACAAAGGATGTGCTTATAAGCATTCTCAGTCAACTACGTGCCCTTTAGATCCTCCTATGTTGCAATATACTTTAATCACTTGAGCAAATACCTCCAGAAACGGCGGCAGCTGCAACAAGGCAATAATCATCTCCTTCCATTCTTAAGGCATGCAGAACTGTAAGTTACATAAAGTGTTGATGCAGCAAAGAATTCTGCGGCGAATAAATGGCTCAGGCACAAACGAATTAAAATATAGACAATCTTAATACCTACGACATGTATGGCGGATGGTTAAAAAAAATCTGATGTGTTACACTCACATGACTTTCTCTACTCTTGTACAACCTATTTTTACAAACGGTTATTCTCCATTTGCTTCATATTAATCGAGATATCGAGATGTTAATCTTATTGCTAATTTTCTTGTAGATGCAAGTGGAATTGCTAGGCTTTAAGCGTTTAAGAGCTGGTTGCTATGTGGAGTATTCCATTCTATTTGTATTGCCAGGACAAAAAAAATCTGATGTGTTACACTCACATGACTTTCTCTACTCTTGTACAAACTATTTTTACAAACGCTTATTCTCCATATGCTTCATGTTTATCGAGATATCGAGATGTCAATCTTATTGATAATTTTCTTGTAGATGCAAGGGGAATATGGTAGGTTTTAAGCGATAGTCAAATATTTTAACGCTGGTTGCTATGTGGCGCATTCCATTCTCTTTGCATGTCCAGGACATAAAAAAAATGAATAACGAATTTGAGAAAAAGTATAAGTATTGGAAAATTTAAGGGAATAACTAGGAATATCTCGCAAACGGTTCACTCAACAAAAGAAATGTATATGACATAAATTGTGTATTTTAACGTGATCTACATTTTTCGTGTAGTAAAATTTTGTCTATCTCTTATGATTTACCAGTTATGAAAAAGTCGTTCATAACGAAGAATACTTTTGGAGACATTCCCAGAACATTCGAGATATACATTTTATTTCTCATGAAAATATCTTAAACATATGATGTTTTAATCAAAATCGTTAGAGCCATTTTTGAGAAAATTAAAAATTTCGAAAAATGTTCCATGTAAAGGTTAGTCTGGGGTGGGGGGACTTTTTTGAAACCCTTCGTGTCGCATCTCTGAAAGATACTGAACCTAAATACCAAGTTTGGTGTTTATCCGACTCTTCGTTTTTGAGTTATGCTGTTCACAGACACACAGACAGACACACAGACAGACACACAGACAGACACACACGGACATGTTTCCAAAAATGCTTTTTTTGGATTCAGTGAGTCTCAAAACATGTATTTCCGGTGAAATCTCGGTATCGAAATTTTGGGTGGAATACAATACTTCCCCTACTTACTATACGTAGTAGAGAAAGTAAAAATGAATAACGAATTTGAGAAAAGGTATAAGTATTGGAAAATTTAAGGCAATAACAAGCAATATCTCGAAAATGGTTCACTCAACAACAAAAATGTATATGACATAAATTGGTATTTTAACGCGATCTACATTTTTTGTGTAGTAAAATTTTGTCTAGCTCTTATGGTTTACCAGTTATGCAAAAGTCGTTCACAATGAAGAATACTTTTGGGGACATTCCCAGAAACCTCAAGATATACATTTCATTTCTCATGACAATATCTTAAACATATGATGTTTTAATCAAAATCGTTAGAGCCATTTTTGAGAAAATTAAAAATTTCGAAAAATGTTCCATGTAAAGGGTAGTCTGGGGTGGGGGGATTTTCTTGAAAACCTTCGTGTCGCATCTCTGGAAGATACTGAACCTAAATACCAAGTTTGGTGCTTATACGACTGTTCGTTTCTGAGTTATGCTGTTCACAGACACACAGGCACACAGACAGACACACACACGGACATGTTTCCAAAAATGCTTTTTTTGGATTCAGGGGATCTCAAAACATGTATTTCCGGTGAAATCTCGGTATCGAAATTTTGGGTGGAATACAATACTTCCCCTACTTACTATACGTAGTAGAGAAAGTAAAAAGGTAGAATAGAACTCAGATCACTCTAATTAAATACAACTGCAGAACTTCTGTTCAGCTAAGCAAATATATAAATAATCCTTATGGTTGAATGAAAAAGGAATCTAATGTATCCCTAAAGTAGGTAATACAGAAAAAATGCAGGAATAAATTATAGAAAACATGTTATATGATTTACATAGCACAAATACTGCATATTAGTTCATGGCACAATTCAGCAATAAATCAAGAATTTCAAAAGGCTATAATTGTATATTTAGACATTATGATACAATAAATTTGTAACTAAAAAGAGTGTTTATTTTATTATACAAACCAACTCCTTGTGTCTTATTCTAATAAAGTGTACTTGGCAAAGATGTTTCATAACATTTGAAACACACCTGGAGTGTTGTCAAATTGTCACAGGAAAGGAACGGCAAAGGACACTTTTAAAGCTTTCTGTCGTAGCTCGAAGGAAGAGCTAAGGAAGAGATTCTGCAGTACTTTGTGTGACGTTGCATACTGCGGAAACTTGGACGTGACGACAAAATGAGTAGAAACGATTGGGTGGATTTGAGACGTGTATATATAGAACAACGACTTGCTGGATAAAATACGTATTGATGTTTTAAAAAGAATGGGTAAAGGAAAGGCAATACTGCAACTTATCAGAAAGACTTGGGGTGGGGGAGAGATATTAGCTGAGAATTGGAGGAGGAGAAACCGTTTGCTAAGAGACGTACTGGAAAGGATGTTGAGTGATTAGACTAAATGAAGATACCAAACATCAGATACTATTAAAAAAATGGTTTATATATGCGGAGATAAAGAGGAAAGTAGAGAAGAGGGAAGCATGAAGCTCTACCATGAAGGACGAGAAACACTGTGATTGATTCTTTGAAAGTATCATTAACGGTAAATTAAATTTTAAAAATGTACAAACAGCATTTATATCCAGAACTTCACTCAGACGACCTCACCAGCACCGAACCACCTAGATCAAATGGTAAAATTTGCCCCGCCGTTTCTAGGCAAAAGAATGTTCCATATAGGAATTAACTTTATATTAAAATGTGAAAATCCATCCCCTTTTGCCTTACCTTACCAGCCACTTGATTGACAAGATGTATACTGTGAGTTGGGAGTAGTTCATACTGCAGTGAGCTGGTTATGTCAATGCTATTTGAGTAATTAAGATAATGGATTACGATTTTAACTACTGCTGTCTCATAATTGTGTATAATAATAATAATAATAATAATAATAATAAAAATAATAATCCTATTCTTCTTCCAAATCAAGGTTTGAGAAATTAATGTCCGTTCCTAGTTCAGGACTGCACGTTCCATCTTCCTCAGTCTGCCTTGATCTCTTATGCCATGGGGTTTGTAACTATACTATTTTTAGTCGCCTATCCTTTCCGCTGGTCTTCTCCATTTGTTATATTATAATACTAACAGTAATGATACTGTAAATAACCTTATTTTATTTTATATTTAATAGGTTTGACACCCACGCTTAACCTTATTTTAAATTACATTCAAATTATTATTATTATCATTACTATTATCATTACATCATAATAGTATCTGAATATTTATGGACCAAAATATGCTTTAGCAGCTGATGAATACATGGCAATAATACAATCTTTGTTGATGATTTTACCATCAATTTATGCCTCACAATTCAGCAGCATTTGCAGCGTTACATTTGTATTCAATGATGCAACAGTTTTAAGTTTCTTTTCTGAAACATTTGACAGTTTGTGGTTGTAGTTCATTTTAAGCTACATATAACTCATTTCTCACTCACCCCTCCCTCTACAAGGTCGAATGACTAATCATAATACGTTGGGCTAGCCCGCCTCTAGCCGTTTACACGAATCAGAATAGAATTCATTAAGATAGGCTATGTCTTGCACTGCCTTCGTTTCTGAGCGTGTATGACATCACTCATTAATATCTTTAGTTTTTTTAATTCTTCTCACACCATTCCTAGGAAGAGAGGTGATAAGGACCTTGTGGAATCCAGCGCTGTTAGGTAAATGTAAAAACCTTAGGGAAGAAAACACATTAGGAAACTTGTTTTTTTTATCTAGTGTTCGTGTTCAGGTTTCCCATTCGCATTACCAATTACAAGTGATGGTTGAAATAGTATATTTTTTAACGTACGTACTTTATATTTGCGTGAGTGCTTTTTCCAATTTTTTGACTTGTTTGACCACTTCAATACTTCGAACTGTTTTAATCACCTTTTAGGAGATTCGAATCTATATTAATTGTTCAGACAGGAAATTGCTTATGTATGCCCAACGTTTTGTTAATCGGTATTAAAGTAAGCCCACGTGCAAACAACCAATAAATTTCTCTAAATGGAAAACATTTCTTTGTGCTCTATATTCCTGCAGTCCTGGAGTGTTTGCAGTTCCATTAATTGCCGTTAAGATACGAGGTTAACGAATGTGTGCAATTTGTTCGCTGTCACACAGAGTATTGCTACATCCGGAGGGGCACACGCTAAAAACTTGGAGTAACCTCCACGATTCTATCTGCACCAAGGTGGGCAGTTTTTCGGAACGAATGTTGTTAATTTACCATAGCATTCGTCCCCGAGCCACACAGTTTTTCTTCCATCAGTGGCGTATCAGGTCAAACTTGCTGCGAATCGGTAATGCAATATACGTAGTTAGTATTACTAAAAATTACTAAACTTACACCAGGAGTACCTTGTAAACATATTACAAAATTCACAAGAGTGCGATTGAGAACCGATGTAGTTGTTATCTGCTCCCTACGCTGGCAATCTAAGCTAGAAATTGGCACCATCTTAATCAACAGTCTACATTTCAACATTAACTATGTGTTGCAAATCTCTGTAGTAATCTTACCATAGGTTTATAGTCGCCAGTAAGTGGCTATCAAAAAGAGAATACCAAAATTCCAGAGAACTGCTTCATGATTAAAATAAGGATTGACAATTTTGAATTTTTAATACAATATGAATAAGAATATAGTTTATTGCTGAGGACATTTACAAAAAATGTATAGCAACGTCATAAAAAGATGCACAATAAAAATGCAAGTCATAAAATTCGTGGATAGTATACAAAGGATTAGCCAACAGAATAGATTTAATATTATAGAGATTAACTGTCTTATCCTCTCAGCTAAGTGATTAAATAAATTTAATGCTGCATATTCAATGTTATTATGCTTTTTAGAACATTACATTTGTTAATATATAATTTAGATCTATTACGAGTCAAATGATTTATCAATATTAAAGCTCTCAAAGTATCTATCAATATTGTTTTTAACATACATAAGACCTGAGAGGTTCCTAGAACGGGATGGCTGAGGCGGTTGCGTCTGTGGCCCGCATTCGGGAGGTTCGGGATCGATCCCCGGCAACGGTCCACTCTGGCCTATGGGTTTTTCGTGATTTTCCCGGGTCGCCAGGCGAATGCTGGGGTGGTTCATCTTCTACCAAGACTCAATTTTCTTTTATTTCCTGTACCCATCATCTTCCTTGTCATCTGCTTCAGGGTTGTAGGATCAGTATTCTGCGGGTTGCGGCTGGGCGGTGTCTTGCGGTCTGTAAATGTTTCTTCCCTGACGTCGCTGCGGTACGCTCAGTTAGGTCTCTCCTCAGCGTGGGGCTCCGCTCCGGGGACCCTGGAGGTTGTGGCTTGTGAGCAGGGACCGGGCGGTGTAGGATGCGTTAGTGATCCCGTCCATACTGATCTGGTTGTCCTTCGGGTCTCGCCCCTCACTCTTCCCTCCCAGGGGTCACATTTGGTAGCAAAAAGTGCCTACTGGCTTACTTGCGGTGCTCTGCCTTGGTGTCGGGGGCCCCTCCGTGATACGTATCTACATACGACTGGCCTTCCCATTGTAATACACTATAACTAAAATGGCAATGCACATATCCAAAATAACCAATAAAAGACCTTTTAAGGCAACGGGTTTCTGATCACTCTAAGCATAAATATACCTTTATTAATCTTACCAGCAACACACTATATGTGGAATTGCCACTGTAAATTAGATTGAAGATCAATACTTGAAAAGCAAATGTATCAGTTCCTCATATCGGTTGTTTGATTAAGCATTACACTATCCAATAATTTTAGCTGAGGAACTTTCAAGTTTTCTTTGAGAATGATCTATATTTGGGCATGACACACTTAAAGTAATGTCATCAGCATATATTAAAACAGTAAGGCAATCTTCGTTTATATCAGAAGGGAGGTCAATCACACATAAAAAGCAAATGGCCTAAAATAGATCCTTGAGGAACACCACATTTAACCAGTTTAAGATCAGAACTTATATTACTATAATTCCCATATTGATAGATATCTTTGATTTAAATAAGAATTTAACGAATGCAAACTAAGATCATTTAAACCATAAAAATTCAGTTTTATTAACAATAATTCATGCGAAAATGTGTCAAATGTCTTAGTAAGATTAAAAAACGCTTGTTACATACTTGATTCAACTTTCCAGCCTTAGACTATATACATCCCTGTGAAGTAACAATTAGCGTGAATACATTAAGTTTATAGTATGATTACGGTTAACTATGATTTAGTTCATCATCTTTAAGGTAAGAGTAGTTGACATCCCTTGGAGGAAATATGAATTCGTTCCAAAACTGGATAACACGATTTCATGGGTGTATATGCTTTGAATTTCTCTGAGTCAAAAGACAAAAATGAAAAATCGAAATAACGAAGAAATAAAGATACTTTTTAAAAAAATGTGATGGATGCATTGCACTTACATGACTTTCTCTACTCTTATACAAACTACTTTTACAAACGCTTATTCTCAGTCTACTTCATGTTAATCTATATAAACATTTGCAGAAATTATCTTACTGATAATTTTCTTGTAGGTGCAAGGGAAATATGGTAGGCTCTAAACGATAGTCAAATCTTTTTAGAGCTGATTGCTATGTGGAGGATTCTATTCTCGTAGCATGTACAGGACAAAAAAAACCAATGTGTTGCACCCACATGGTTTTCTCTACTCTAGACTTTTGGGGATATTACTAGAAAATTCAAGATATTCATTGCTATAAAAATATCTTAAACATATGATATTTTAATCAAAATCCTTAGAGCCATTTTTGAGAAAATCAAAATTTTCGAAAAATGTTCCATGTAAAGGATAGTCTGGGGTGGGGGTATTTTCTTGAAAATCTTTGTGTCGCATCTTTGAAAGATACTGAACCTAATTACCAAGTTTGATATTTATCACTTTTTGTTTTTGGGTTGTGGTGTTCACAGACCTTTTATATTTTTTTATTCTGGGGGCCTCAAAACATGTATTTCCGATGAAATTTTTGGGTGAAATGCAATACTGCCCCTATTTACTATATAAGCAGTAAAGGAAGTAAAAAGCAGTCTGGGTGTGTGTATTTGTTTGTTTGTAAGAAAGACCGAGACCGAGAGCCAGAAAACAAGATGGAAAGGAAAGAGTGAATAAATACCAAACTTTATAATTAACTCCAGCATCATATGACAACGCAAGCTGAAGATTTTGTTGAAATTATAACAGATTATATTATGAAATGAATAATTTATGAAATTCTTACATAAAATATCTGATGTGTTACATTCATATGACTTTCACTACCATCTATCACTTATTAACGGGTATACAAATTACTCTTAACAAGTTTATTTTCCTATCTGCTTCATTTTAATCGAGACGAATCTTCTCGGAAATAGCTGCATTGCATATTTCCTTATAGATGCAAAGGGAGTAGCGACGACAGTCAAATGTTTTGCAACTGGACCCTATACGCTGGCTGAAAATTCCATACTCTTTCCGTGACATCGCGAGAAACAACTGACAACTGAAAAAAACTTTAAAATACTGCCTAAGTATTGAACAATTCGAACCATTAATAACTGATATTTCGAAAATGACTGATACGAGAAAAAAAATTATTTGAAATAAATTGTATGTAGAGATCTACTTTTTCTTTTTATGCAGTACGTTTTCGTCTGTCCTTAACGTTTACCAGTTATACAAGATTATACAAAATGGCTTCCAAATTAAGGGATTCCCTTCACAGGTTATGCCCAGAAAATTCAAGATATATATTTTATTTGTCATATAAATATTTTAATATATGATATTTTAATCAAAAGCGTTAGCCGTTTTTTAGAAAATCAAACATTTTGAAAAGGTACTATATAAAGACAATTGGGATGGGGATTTTCTTGAAAATCTTGTGTCGCATCTTTGGAAGATATTGAACCTCAAGTTTGGTATTTGTTTATTTAGAGTTAATGCTGTTCGCAGACAGACAGACAGAGAGATAGACACACCCACACGCGCGCATTCAAAATCTACATTTCGGTTGAAATCTCGACATCGAATTTTTGGATGGAATACAAAACTTTCCCTACTTACTTATAGTAGTAAAGAAAGTAAATAACACCTTTTGTGGAAAATGTTTTCTTTTATTTTTCTAAAGAATGGCTCCAACAGCATGATTAAAATGTCTTAATTTGAGATATTAAAATTACAAACAGTTTGTAAATAGTCTATGAAGTCCTATTTATTCTTACTCGATTTTCTATGTTGCTGGAAAGCAATTAGAGACAGACAAAAGCTTCTTTATGGGAGATGTGGAGCTTATTAAAATATACATTTCATGTCGAATAATTTTTTCATGGTATTAGCCATCTCCAGAATGTTTTTTGTCAAAGATTTAAGTTTTCCTAGATTAAAATGCGCTTTAATCTATCATCATTGGGTAACATTTTGTTTACTTTTTTAATGCTATTTTTTATCATGCGCTGATTCTAAGAGAAATAAACTTGTATATTTGACTGGTGTTCACCCATATTGATACAAGCAAGTACGTATTGGCTAATTTTAAACCATTTGAAACATGTATTGTGATTAATATGAATTATAGAGAAGAATGTCTTTTGTATGAGTATTGTGCATATTAGCATTGTATACAATCTATCCTATTATAAAACAGAGTTGTACATAATCGAATATGTAGTAAAGGGCACTGATCTATTCAATACTGTCATCTAAATAGCCCAGCAAATTGCATTCTAATATTCCAGGGACGAAAAGTTATCATAAAATCTTTATTCAGATTGTTTGTTTATTTCATTTCAATACTGGCTTCAATGTTTGGGACGCCACTGACATGCTGTACACGTGTAAAGCCACAAGGAATAAATGGGTTATGCAGATGGCACGATCACCATTTGTAGATAATTTTATTTTTCACCGGAGGTGTTGTTTTGTTTTGCCAGCAATATGACGGTCTCTAATTAGAAGATGTACTCGCAACGTATAATATTGTCATTCGTAGAAATATGGTTTGTTATGTAAATGCTTGTTTATGAGGAATTAGCAATTGGTATGTTATATCTTCAATCTCTTCATGCAAGATTGAATAACTCGATATGGGTTATGGACTAGGCGGTCACAAACTCTTTCTGTAATTGCTAGACTTTAGGACGGGCATGTACACTTAATCAGCTGCGGGCTGTCTAGGTACAATTTATTAATTACTTGTCACAAACTACATGACTGCGAGGTTCAACAGTGGCAGTAAAAAATGAAATTAAATGTAACATTCCGTTTCTAAGATCGGAGTAGTTTTATTTACTGTGTCAATGTAGAATGCGGAAATGAAATAGTGGCATCTTCTTAAAGCGGTACCCAGTCAAAGGCTTTCATAACTTTAAAAGCATGTTAATTAGCACATTTTTTAAAGTAAGGCCTGTTTATGGAAATGTTGCCCCTGACGTTGCAGGCGATACGAGAATAATAATCATTTACCCGCAGGTAAATTGCAACAATTTGTACAAAAGACTCTGCTGAGGTGGGGAGATAATTTTGGATTGGAAACCACATTCGGTGAGTGAGATTGAATAGACGTGTGTGTGCTGGAGAGAGACAGATATTAAGTCATATTTCAAGGTAGAGGAAGTACCAGTGCTAGGAATACGAAGCCCTATAGTAATCCCACAAAGACAAACAGAATATTCAGCCATATATTTCATGACACTAGTTTATTTGAAGATATAATAATCATCGTCGCTGTAAAAATTATCTTCATTTACAGATTATATCTTTCAAACTTTCTGACTTCACCCCATCGCTTCCCCGGCCTTTCCACACATATTTTTCCTTTGTCTGTAGTGAATATTTGTTCTGGAAAATTTTCATTATTCATTTCATACCTTTCTTCCATTTCTGCCAGTATGTTTTCATCTTATCTGTTACTGCAAATATTTCAAGATTTTAACCAACTTCTTTGATGTTTAACTTATTTTAATTTGTTTACTTTTTGTAAATTTCTATTTCATCTCAACTCATTTTGTTGCTGCTGAAGGATACATTAATATTAGTAGATACCCCTAGCTCCCGTAAGCTTTTATATTACTTTTGTTATTTCTTTACTTACTGCTCGTTTTATCGCCCAACACATTTCTTGAAATATTAATGCTTTATTTGTAAGCCATTTCAAAATCGTAACTAAAGGAGCATCACATCCTAGCCGATTAAAACCCTTACCTTACTTTATCTTCTATCATTGTTTTCGATCTCACTTGATTTTTTCCCTAAACTAGTTATTTTACTGCCGATGTTGCATGCTCTAAATCTCTAATGTTGATGTATTGTAACTAATTTAAAACTACTACTTTATTACTAGTGAAGTTTATTATTATAACATGATCATCAGAGTGTAATAATGTATTCAAATAATTTGAGTTTTATATCTCATTGGATTCTTAATATTTTAGTTTATCTTCAACTGGCTAAAGTATTACATGGTTATATACACAGAGTTTTAATTTCAAATCTTCCCAATCTAAATAACTATTAGTTAATTGTTATTTAAATTAGACAAAAGCTTGTCAATTTAGATATTGAGAGTTAAGCTTAAAAAGGGTTAATTCAATTTCACTCTCTCACTCCTGCTATTACTCTTTGAGATTTCAATCAACATCTGTGTTTTTATGTTTATTTCTGAAAGAGTACATATTTGTTTAAGCAACTCATTTCTTTGCTGTCTTTTGTCTTCTATGTTTCGGTTATCTGGACTATTTGAATTAAAAATGCACAAGTGACTTATTTTGGAAAATAATTAATATTTTATTAAATTAAAACTTGAAAATGTGCAGGCTCTGGTTTTAATCTATTCTGACTAACCATAACCATAATCCGGATTGCCAAGACGATAGAAAACAAAACATGTAAGAATAAATGAATGAGATGTAATAACAAATGAACACTGTTTCAGAAGTTGTTAAAATAAGGCTGCGTGTGAAGTGTGAAGCCCAAAATGAAATTAACTCTGTTTTTAATCTTCCCCATCAATATATAAATTTACGTACTTTTTGTTTAAATTAAATTACAATTAAGTAGCTATTTATGTTATTTATACGGGAGGTGTTAAATAACTTTCTGTTATTACAGATATAAACTTATATTTTTATAAGTATTCGAAATTAACATTACTGAAACAGCTATTCTGTTTGATAGTAATTTAATTTTGTATCTCTTAGGAATGAATGTGTTCTTACTGCTTGCATTAGTTTATTAGACATGTTTATTTAATTCTTTAATTCGGATGATTTCTATAACCATCTGTTTAGAATAGGTCCCCGGTTTTAAGGCTTCCCCTGGCACATCCATCCTATATTCAGCTTCAACCACCTCTCCTACATATTTGAAGTCGGCCACCGCGGGACAGACCAGAGATGACAAGAGATAAGAACCATTAAATTTCGTTCGAAATCTGGGCACTCTGTTCTAAATAAGCAAGTATCTCTTAAATTATCTGCCCGCCTTAATTCAGTTATTATTCAGAGGACTGTGCACAACTCCCTTCAGTGAAAGTGAGTACGATGCCTATTCATTCTCTTTCTGATCGAAATTTCACTTCTGCCATTGAATAAAAGCGCTTACATAGAATAAATTTTCTGATTTAGATTTGGTGATGATAATATGTACCAAGAGGCTAGTTTACAGTTCATTGCAATTTTCTGAATTTGGGTCAGCTGCTAACGTTACATGTTTAACATAGTTTTGTTTTATTTTCGAGTGAAAGTATTTTATCGTAGAATATAACTTTAAAAAGTGTAAAACACAACTTTCAAAAAATGCCAAAAGTTTTATTTCACCTCCTATATGCATAATAAAGTTTATAGAAAGATTACACACTACTGGGATGACAGCTATTACCACTCTACTTCTTTTCTTAACATGCCAAAATAATTCCTATCTCTTTCTATTGCATACCGGAGTTACCTTTAATACAGCTACTGCATTACAATTTTTGTATGTTGTACTATTGTTTTGAACGCCACACTTTATTAATGTATCGTATCCAACAATAGATTGTTTTCATATGGTGCATCTAATTTCTACGAGATCCAAAAATCACTAAAATATGATTATATTGTGCAATTCACTTAATAAAATAATCTGTAGTAACTTTGTCCTTATTTCAGACTGTGGGTCAATTGAGAAGATAAAAATAGTCTCATATTGCAAGATTATGCGCTCTCATAAAGCCTCGATGGTATAAATATTCAAAAGTTATACTAATATTTCATTACTGTTATACGCGTGCACAAGCCAGACACATAACACTGCACGAGTGGTGTACTTTTAGTTCTTTTACCGTGGTTAATTTTTATTAATACTCCAGAAAAAACTTTTACTGCTGGTTTTCAAAACTCCGTATAAAATGTACAATTATTTGCACAAAAAGTGGCGCATTTCCCTAGATCGTAGCTATCATTTTTCCTTTTTAAGGTTTTTACACATATCTAACGTTGGTCTCCACACAATCCTTATCACAATTTCGTGAAAAAAAATGAACACACAAACAGGAGGAGCATTCTACAAATGATTCCTACTCTGGTTGGTGTAAATAACGAGAGTATGCCAATCCATTGTGATATGATATGAGACTCGACCTTGTGGTGGTAGAGGTTAGAAATGAATTACGAGGGCAGTCCCAGAAGTACCCGACCTTATGTATAGATAGTGGTTGTTGTTTCAAACAAATGTCTGTGGTAGAAAGTACCAATCTTATAAAGCTTAAGTCGGAAGTTTGATGATGCTACTAATTGTTTGGCAGCCATCAATACTGAACGCTCTCAGCAAATTTGCAAATATGGATAAAACTGGTCATCGTTATTGTTACAATACTTTCATTAAAAAGGTCTTAGTCCAACTATTAAAGCTGAGCTAGATTCTACTCTTGGGGAGTCTGCTCCTTCGTTTACAACCTAATAATGGGTGGCTGAGTTTAAGCGAGGCCATAAGAGGTTGCCAAGATGAACATCGCAGTGGTTGACCAAATGAGGTGACTATGCCAGAAATTGTGAGGAAAATCCACAAAATGGTATTGGATGACCTCGATTGAGTGCGCGAGCTAGCAGACATCGTAGGCATTTCAAAAAGTGTTGTACATCGCATACTAACTGAAAATTTAGACACGAGAAAGCTTTGCGCAAGATGGGTGCCGCGTTTACTCACAATGGAACAAAAGCAGCGTCGTGAGGATGTTTCAGTCGAGTGTTTGGCGATGTTTCGCTGGAATAAAGCAGAGTTTTAGTGTCGATTCATAACCATGGCGAAACATGGGTCCATCAGTTCACACCTTAGGCGAAGGAACAGTCAAAACAGTATATTGAAAGGGGGTAATCGGCTCCAAAGAAGGTGAGACAGTTCCATTTGCAGGCAAGGTCATGGCGTCAGTTTTTTGGGATGAGTGTGTGATAACTTTCATTGATTATGTTCAAAAAGGAAAAGCAATATGCAAACTTATTGCAACATTTGAATGACGAAATAAAGCAAAACTGGCCGCATTTAGTGGAAAAGAAACTTTTGTTTCATCAAGACAATGCACAGTTCATTGCACATAATGCACATCCATTATCGCCATGGCCAAAATCAATGAATTAAAGTTCGAATTGCTTCCTCATGCACCATATTCGTCAGATTTAGCCCCCTCTGATTATTTTTTATTTCCAAAATTGAAGAAATAGCTTGGTGCTAAAAGATTCGCCAACAATAAAGAGCTGGAGGCTGCAGTTGATGGCTATTTTACAAAACTCGATGGTTCTCAGTATAAACAGGGTATCGAAGCTATTGAACACCGCTGGGAAAAGTGTATCGAGCTGAAAGGAGACTATGTAGAGAAATAGACATGTTTTTTTTCTCAAAAATGTTTTGTGTTTTCTTTATTAGGTCGGGTACTTCTAGGACAGCCCTCGTACTTCCAGCATTAAGATACACCGCAACAACAATATTTATGTCAAACGTTTCTTTTCAAGTAGGCACTGCCAGGGCTGATTTAAGTGACATAGCTCGAAAAACAAACCCTATTGGATACAAAATGATCAAGAAAAAGGTTGTTATTTGGATGTGTTTGTGAATTGTAACTTAATCCGTAATCATTTAGAATCAGCATGATGATATTATAATGCTCCTGCGCTGTGGGCTAGTGTGGAGATTTGGTTCCCAGCCATGGGAAGCGCCCGGGTTCGATCCCAACCATGCAGTGCGGATTTTAAGTCTGGGGTATAGGACCAGTGCCTATTCAGCGTCGTGAGGAAAGAGCGGAGCTGTGATAGGCAGCGATCCCGACCACGGAGACCAAACTCTGGCTGGGGAATGCGTGATGCCGGCCAAATCACCTCCATGTATCGGTTGGATGACCGCCCACCTCTACCTGCGTACGTGGGCGTGAGGCCGCAGTGGGGTTGGTAGGTTAAGACCCTTATGGGCTGTAGCGGCACTGGATGATGGTTATTATTATTATTATTATTATTATTATTATTATTATTATTATTATTATATAATGGCGTTGACTGGTGCACCATTAAATAAATTGACTATTATCATCATCATTATTATTATCATGAAGACAGAGAATTCATGAGCAACATTGTCTTCCACTCATCCCTTGGTTTAGACAAGTAGCATGTAATGCGTTTTACTAGATTTATGCAAGAAAGGAAATAGAAGGTGAGGCTTGTAGAGGGCGGGACTGCACAGTTCCCAATCTAAATCGTCCTGTTCCTATGTGACAACGTATTTGTATGCAAGTGCACGTTATAAAGGAGAGAAAGAGTTTGGAGTAGTAGAGGATATTGAGAGATTGAGAGAGGGATTAGAGGCGATGGAGGGAAACAGAATAAAGAATTGGAAGAGGAGAGGGGAAGAGAAAAAAAACAGTGAGAGAGAGGGAGAGAGGGAGAAGAATCTCAGCAGTCACAGCAATAAAGGAAGTTGCCGGTTCTGCTAGTACATATGCAATAACTATATTTTCTGCCTTTGTTTTGATTGCTACTCTCTGCTTCTAGTTGGTATTGCAGTCCATGTGAGCCCTAACCTCCTTTATGGCTCTCCTCCATATATCTCTGTCTTTCGCTAACTTCTTCTAGTTATTAATTTCAAACCGATCCAACTCCGTCTGTGTGTAATTCCACTATCGTGTCCTTGGTCTTTCTCTTGGTCTTGTGCCTTCCGGTTATTTGCAAAAGCAGTTTTGAGTTTTTACTTTCCTTCGAGGTTCCATGCGTGTGGCACATCTCAACCATCTCAACCTTTGAAATCCAATACATGTCTCCAAATCTTGACCACGATGTGGGGGTCCGAGTTCGAATCTGGTTACGATGAGTTACCCGGTAAGTATTTTCCGGAGTTTTCTCATATCTTGAAAGGAAAATATCAGGTAACTCTAAACTCTAAGGATCTCGGGCTCATTTGAGTATCATTACACCCATTTCATTCATCCTCCGATAAGATGTTAAACTAAAAAGGAAAAAAAATAGCTTAAAAAATATGTCTTTATGAGTTAATATAACTCCTTGTTATACAGAGTGAGCCAAAAGACTCCGAACCACTGCACGGTGTTTTTCCTGTCCGCGTCCTCGGCGTTCGTTGCCGTCTGCTGCTATCATAGAAGGGCGCGGATGAAAACATACATCATTTTTAAAACTACTTTTAAAGGCTTTACTTACCAACTTTACGAAAGCAGATGCTGAAACTGGCCACCGTCATTGTCCATACATTTTTGGCACCTCTTTAGGAAACTATCCATCACTCGCCGTAGTTCACGTTGAGAAATTTCTTGGCGGATATTTTGTTTTAATTCTTGCAGGGTGTGTGGGTTTGTCTTGTACACTTTATGTTTTAAGTTACCCCGGTGGGGTATTTTATGAACAATATTACCGGCTGCGCGGTGCTTTTCCACTGGGCGTGTGGAAATATGATAAAAACATGATAACGCACTGTTGCTATACACAAAGTCACGCTGTTGTGGTTTTGCTTTGCAGTGTGAAGAGCAGATTTGAGTTGACGGTGATGCGATGTAGTTCAGTTATTACGAGTTATTTATTATTTTAGCCTGTACTTAGTCACAAAGTATATTATGGCACAGTATATGTTTTCTACTACACAACGTGTATTTATTTATGATTCGTATGGATTAACTAAATGAGCTCGCCAAGCAAAAGTACGATTTGCAGAAATATTTCCAGGTGTAAGAGTTCCAGGCCGTACAACAATCCATGAACTTTACAGTAAATTTCAGGCCACAGGAAGTGTTCAGGCTAAGAAATCTAAAAGACGGCGTACGTTCTTACCGAAGAAACATTAAACGACATCGGTCATCGTTTGGAAAATTCCCCCCAAAAATTCCATGATGGATGGTTTCCTAAAGAGGTGCCAAAATGTATGGACAACGACGGTGGCCAGTTTCAGCATTTCCTTTCCTTTCCTTGGTAAGTAAAGCCTTTAAAAGTAGTTTTAAAAATGTTGTATGGTTTCATCCGCACCTTTCTATGATAGCGGCAGACGGCAACGAGCACCGAATACGCGGACAGGAAAAACACCGCGAGGCTGTTCGGAGTCTTTTGGCTCGCTCTGTACCTGCGTGTCCATATATCCCTAGTCTGCTGCAAAAATCCTCCTTAAAAATTTACTATTAGGGTGGTCCAGGAAGTAACGACCGCTGCGCAGATCGCTATCGAGTTTCTATCCAAGGCTGAACGGTTTCCTGGACATTCTTTTGTAAGACTTCTTCTCTTCTTCTCCTTTAGGCTTCAACCCGTCCCGGCTCCAAATTGCTGACCATCATTTCTGTGGTCTACGCAGTTTCCTTTTCCCTTGTGGTGATAATTTAAAACTGCCTTCTGTTCTCTGTACACGTTGACTTCCAATTTTCTTTATGTCTTTATTATGCTATTTAATTCTTCTACTTTTAGTACTTTCGAATGTTTATATTGGTTTTTCTATTCAGTTTTGTACATGCTGCTATAGATCTCAGGTATCTCATTTCTGCCTCTTGTATTTTTAGCAAATGTTGATTTGTATTGCTCCATGTTTCGGGTCTATATGCGACAGTAGTATTGCCATATACTTATACAGTTAAATTACTGAGTCTGGTCTTACCTTATTTTATAATGTCCGTCTTAAGGTTCCAGTTATGTAATTAAATTTGTTTATCTTTCTGCGTATGCCTGCTTCGTCAATATATGATATTTTACACCCAAGAAAATTAAATGTTGACACTTGTTCTAGAATCCTGTTTTGTAGTACTATCTTTGAATGGACTGGATATACACCTTTAAATGCCATTGTTTTTGTTTTATCTGTTGATATTTTCACGTTAAAATCTTTTACCACTGTGTCCAATGTATGTGCCATCTTTTGCAGTTCATCTTCAATTTTTGTCAGTGGAATCTGGTCGTTTGCGAATAAAATTGTTTTTAAAATCACGTTCCATAGTCTGATTCCCCTGTAGTCTGGTTTTTCCATAACCTCATTATTTCGTCCATATACATGTTAAAAAGGCGGTTGATAGAGGGCAACCTTGTCGTACTCCATCTGTAATTACTACTGGCTCTCACGTATTTATTTTAATCTGCGTATCTTTATACAAGTTTTGTATTTCTCGTATTAAATGTGCTGGTATTCCTTTATTATTTAGGATATTCCATAGTTTTGTTCTTGATACGTTATAAAATTCCTTGCTATAATCGACAAATAATGCGTTTCCAGGTTATATTCTTTAGTTTTTCCATTATTTGTTTTAGAATAAATACACTGTTTATGCAACCTCTTCCTTTTCTAAACCCTGATTGTTCCTACAGAATTATTGCATCTGTTATTTTGTTTAACCTAAAACTTAAAATATTTACATAGATCTTATAGGGGCAGAGCAAGCTTATACCTCTATAATTATTAGGGTCATTGCTGTCTCCTTTTTTAAATATTGCTCTTATTTTCCCCATTTTCCATTCTTTGGGGATGGCTTTTTGTCTCCAACACACATTGTGGAAGAGTAACAAGCTTTTCTAAGTGTTGTGTGACTGGCAGTCGAAACGAGTTGCTATTGTGTATTCTGTGATTGTTGAAAATGAACTGTGTGATACAAAGTCCCCCAAACTGTGAGGTGAGAAGTATTCGATTTTTAAATGCCTGCAGAAATATACCGTCAGCTAAAGTATGGTGATATAGTATTATACGCAGGAAATGTGAGAAAGTGGTGTGAAATATTCAACAATGGACGAATAATGTGCATGACGAAAGTCGACGCAGACGTCCGTCACTCATCACAGATGATTTAAAGAGTCAAGCGAACAACAAAATCGTACAAGACGTGCAACCCTAGATTAGTTACAGATTTCTTACCCAAACATTTCTCTTTCTTTGGATGGTAAAATTGTGCTCGCACATCTTGACTTAATGGACTGGCGGCAGCCGACTACAACACGGGAATTCCAAAGCTTGTGGACGGATGTCAAATGCTTAAATAACGGAGGATATTATGTGGAGAAATAAATTAAGCTTCAATTTTTGTGACGTGTTTAATATATAGCTTTGTAATTTATTAAAGTCAAACAACGGTTACTTCCTGGATTACCCTTGTATATGCATAGAACCACTGCGGGGCTGACCCCCTAGCTCAGTCGGTAAAGAACCTGCCTTCTGTGCGAGAGGTCCTGGATTCGATTTCCGGCTGGGAGTGGAAAATGGCGCAGTAAAAAGTACTATGCCATTTACTTAACAGATGGTATGGAAAAACTATGCTCTTTTACAATGGGGCAATTAAGTAAATAAAAATATTGGTATTACAAAGCTCTGGAATTTTAGATTATTGAGTAATAAAATATATACTCTTTGAAAAACACCTTCATATGAACGAATTCTGTTTTGAGACTACCTGAACATATACAACAGAACTTTAGATAATTAATGCGTTAAAGGGAGATTAAAAACCCTATTCTACAATGTCAAATCTGCCAAATTCACGACCCATCATCTGAGAAAATCCTTAAGATATCAGTCTGAAATTTTTACAGGATGTACATGAATACGTTCTAAGTTCACTGATATACTTTAAAGAGTAAGTTTGTTTATTAAGCAAGATAGAATGCTTTTCTCAATTATATCAATCTTTAGTTACAGTTTATTACGAATTGTTTTTTAAAAAATAAACAAAGAATAAGAAAACAAACTCGCATATATTTGCAAAGAAAGAAAGCACATAGCTTGAGAACACAGCTGTCATACTTAACAGCAGAAACAATTTGTAGAGCAATACTTTTCGTTAAAGATTGGCTATAGTTTTCCATTCTACTCCAAAACTATGACTTTTTTCAGTAAAGTGGTGCAAAGTTCACAGTATAAAATAACAGATGCAGTACCGTTTATAAATATATTTATATTTAAAATATGTATAAGTATTGTGTCCACAATTATAAAATATATATGAAATTAAAGAATGAATTGCACTTAATAAAGTTGCACGAATAACGAAAAATGTCATTTTTGAGGCGTTTTCACCATTCAGGAGGATGTAATCGGTTCAAAAGGTGATTTTTTTCTCGAACTTCAATATATATTTTTTTGATAATAGATTTGTTTATAATATAATGATAAAAGTGATTCCTCCCTTGAATTGTAATCTGTACAATAGATTTCTATTTACTTTCTCCACCATGTATCTATAAAAACTACCAAAAGGAATTATATCCCTGAAAAGTTCTATATCTAAATTTCATAGGAAATGCATATTTTGAGGTCACCTAAACACAAAAAAAAATTGGAGAGACTTGCATGTGCATAATTCAACACCGAAAAATTGGATAAATAAAATACTTGGTATTTAATAACATATTCCAAGCATACAACACGAATGTCTTCAAGAAAATCCCCGGCACTCAAACTATCCTTTACATGGAAGATTTTTTCGCTATATTTTATTTTCTCAAACAATGATTTCGTTGTCGATATTTAGGACATATACCTAATAATAAACTATATATTTTATATTTTCTATGAACAACCTGTGAAGTTATCTTCACACTGAATTTTGTTTCTATAATTTTGTAAAGAGGTCTTTAAAATGCACAATTTGTAGCTATACACGTTTTCGAAAGATTCCATATTGCATGTTACATTCCCCCAAGTGTCATCAAATGTACATGCTTGAAAGTAGCGATTCTCCTTTTTACTTTCCTTATTACGTATAGTAAGTAGGGGAAGTATTGTATTCCACCCAAAAATTCCATACCGAGATTTCACCGGAAATACATGTTTTGAGACCCCCTGAATCCAAAAAAAGCATTTTGGGAAAATGGTCTGTCTGTGAACAGCATAACTCAGAAACGAACAGTCGGATAAACACCAAACTTGGTATTTAGGCTCAGTATCTTCCAGAGATGCGACACGAAGATTTTCAAGAAAATTCCCCCACCCCAGATTATCCTTTACATGGAACATTTTTCGAAAATTTTAATTTTCTCAAAAATGGCTCTAACGATTTTGATTAAAATATCATATGTTTAAGATACTTTCATGACAAACAAAATGTATATCTTGAATTTTCTGGCAATGCCTCCAAAAGTATTCTTTGTGAACGACTTTTGCATAACTGGTAAACCATAAGACATAGACAAAATTTTACTACACCAAAAATGTAGATCGCATTAAAATACACAATTTATTTCATATGCAGTTTTGTTGTTGAGTGAACCATTTTCGAGATATTGCTTGTTATTCCCTTAATTTTTTCAATACTTATTTTCTCAAATGGGAATTCGTTATTAATTTTTTTGTCTTGGATATGCAAAGAGTATTAATTTGTGGCAAAGAGAATGGCGCTGCACCTAGCAACCAGCTATTAAGAGATATGCCTATGCTTAAAGGCTACTGTATTTCTATATTGCCCTTGCAAATACAAAACAAGGGGAACATAGTACGCCTTAAGCGATAGTCAAATATTTTTAGATCTGGTCGCTATGTGTAAAATGTAATTGTCTTTGCATGTCAAAAGATGATATCTGCAAATGTTTATCTCGATTAATATGAAATACGTGGAGAATAAGAGTTTGTAAAAATAGTTTGTACAAGAGTAGAGAAAGTCATGTGAGTGTAACACATCAGATTTTTTTCACAAGAGCTCATCCAGTCACTAGGCTAAACACAGGAATCCGTGTATGTTTTATATAACTATAGGTATAGGTTTTACAACGGATGGGGACACCTCGCGCACTACGACCTACATAGATCTATTGTAGCTAACACCGCCCCCCCTCAGGAAGAAGAAAGAAGTGAAGGAACGACAGGAGGCTATAGGTCGCAGGCAAACGGGACAGAGAGACACGCGAAAGTTCCTAACAGTTTCAGGCTCGAGGGCCCGTCCCACTACTGGTGCTGCCTAGAGAGGACATGAACGACCCATCGACCAAGCAACTCTCTAGTACTGTTTCCTTTGAGCAAGTATCCGCATCATTTGCCCGGCACCTCCCCACGCCACAAAACCTAGAAGAACGCCTGAAAGAAGAGAAGGTAACGGAATGAAGGGAAATGATGGAAAGGAAATCGTGGTAGATGAGAAACAACTTCAGCATTCGCCTATCGACCAGGGAAGACCGAAGGTCAGAGTGGGCGATCTATGCAAATCGAACCCGGGACCTCCCGAATGCGAACCCCAAACATTACCACGGAGTCATCTCGATCCGTTTTATATACTTAAGGACTTATTGCTTAATTTTAAATATATTCTATGCAGAAAGATATCGCTAACAACGTGCTTTTTATATGAATACCATATTGGGTAGAAAAAGTCGTATGAGAAGAGTTGCCAACGCATGCTATTAAAACCCTTTTAATCATGCCATTTTCCCGATATCAATATGTAGATAGTCTCACAGGACTGCAGCGGTGTTCATTCAGAATATGTGTACAGTGTATACATTAGATGCAGTCATTGTTGCCTTTGATTTGTAAAATCGAACTTCATCCTGTATGTAAGATTATACCCTAACGTGGATAGTTTAAATAAACCTGCACGGACGTAAGTTTCGAAATATGAATACAATTTTCATCGCTGTATATTACAGCTATTGCTGAATATATCTTTAATGAGAGCCGGATACGGAAACTTACTGATTTGTAAAAATATTACATCACAATTTGTTTATGAACGTTCCACACAGCCGGATTTAACCCGATTGTTCGATAGTCAGAATCAGGACTGTATAAGGGGAATGCACTTATTGTCCGTTGGAACTGAAGACTTCCTAACAGTGAGGTGATGCCAAGCGATGTTCTCGACAGCAGTTGGACTCAAAAGACGGTGTCGAAAGTAGACCGTAATAAAAGTATCAGTTTTATTTCTTGGTGTAATAGTTTCAAATTCGAATACAAACCTCCCAACTAATATGGAGGCACATTTTGACAAGTGTAGCAACCTGTGTTTTACACAGAGAGTTTAAGCATCCTAATTCTTTACGAAGGTGTCCATTGTACGAAAAAATAGATAACTCTGAAAGTAAAGTAGACCGCCTGTCGCCGAGGAAACTGCGTCAGTAATATATAGAGCGTTCTATAGAGCGTGGAATTATAATTATATTATTTCAGTTTCAGATTTTAATTTTTATTAGATAAAACATTTCATAGATAACAACTTCTTAGTAATGGCCCCTTTTGGTCACGATTTACCAAGGTTCACTTTGTACGAGGCGTATTCCAAAACTAGGTCCGTTTGGTCATAACATCACTCATGAGACAAGATTTTTATTGACAGTAATATGTGCCTACATATATGCTTTACTTTTCCATATAATCGACGTTCACATCTATACACTTGCTGTAACCTGCACCAGCTTCTTTAACCCCTCGGCATAGAAATCTGCCGCCAGGGACTTGAACCAGCCGGTAACGCTCGTCTTGAGTTCATCGTCGCTTTGAAATCGTTGTCCACTCAGCCACCGTTTCAAATGCAAGAAGAGGAAATAGTCGCTTGGTGCCGGATCGGGACTGTACGGAGGGTGGTCAAAGAGTTCCCAACGAAACTCTTGGATGTTTTCTTTGGTTTTGACAGCTTGTGCGGGCGTGCGTTGTCGTGCAGGAGGATGATGCCAGATGACAGTTTCTCGCGGCGTCGATTTTGGATCGCACGCCTCAGTTTGGTAAGCGTTGCACAGTACACGTCAGTTGTAATTGTTAACCAACGGTCTAAAATCAATCAAAAGGACGCCCTTTTCTTCCCAAAGTACGGTAGCTATCATTTTGCGATTCGTATACGGCAATTGCTTACACTTTCTCGCTTTGGGTGAACCTGAACGGTGCCACTGCATTGACTGTTGTTTCGATTCTGCGTTGGTGTACGCTATCCATGTCTCGTCGTCCGTAAGAATGTGCGAAAACAAACCATCTCCATCTTGTCTATAGCGCTCCAAAAACTGTCGTGCATTACGTATTCGTTGCTCTTTGTGTTGACCGGTGAGCAGTTTTGGCACCCACCTGGCACAAAGTTTTCGATATCCAAGCTGTTCAGTGACAATCCTGTAAAGTGATGTTCGAGCAACATTGGGATTTCATCAGTCAGACCTCTAATCGTCAAACGCCAATCCTTCGAAGTTTTTGGTTCACTTGCTCAACAATGTCGTCGCTCCGAACACTGGGCCTACCACTCCGCTGTTCATCGTTCACATCTGTGCGGCCATTTCGAAATTCTCGACACCAGTGTCGAACCTGTTTGTTACTCATTATGTCCGGTCCATACACGCGGCATTACTCACGATGAATGTCCGCAGCTGACGATCCTTTGCCAGCAAAAATATAATCACACCGCGCACTTCACAACTGGCGGGATCTACGATTGTCGCGGACATTGTGATCTGCTCACCGATTGCCAAACGCCTACTGCGTTACACCAACACTGCGGTAGGTTTCTCAGGAGTCGGTAGACAGCGCTGCAGGCGTGAAACGTCATTCAGGCCTACCATCCGTTACATATTGCTCACCGGTCCTTAGTTTTGGAATACGACTAATATCTCAACTTGCATGTAAACACTGTTTCTTATAACCGTTTCATGCTGATATGTATTCTTCCGCGCTCCCTTTCCTTTTCCTTTGGCTAATGTGCACTTTTAAATGGGGATGTGGCAAGTATGCCATGTAAGATTAGACGATAAACGCAATAAAACACTCTGTTATAATGGATACACA
This sequence comes from Deroplatys truncata, assembly GCA_030765065.1. Taxonomy (NCBI): domain Eukaryota; kingdom Metazoa; phylum Arthropoda; class Insecta; order Mantodea; family Mantidae; genus Deroplatys; species Deroplatys truncata. Next base: position 207,297,853 of record CM060978.1, on the reverse strand, counting down.
TGCTTTCGTCTTCCTGAGAGGCAGGTTTAAACCGAAAGACTGTCCTACTCATTTTTTGATTAGAATTTGTATGCCTTCCAGATGCTTTAACTCTGTTGCGTAATATATTTGATTCATTAAGTTATGCAAATCTAAATTTGACAATTAACCTTGAATATCTTAAGATAAGTGATTTTGTTAAATAAGAAGCTAGTTTTTATCACACAACAACTCATTCCACGACAGACGCCAAGGTGTACCTGATAGTTAAAATTATATGGAAAGGGTTTACATTATGGTAGTATCGGATTATGCTCATGTGTGACATAATCCATCATTAGCAGCTTGGTGCAAGGCGAGGGCGTTTTACAAAAGATATTATTCGCCATAAGGATAGTTAACAATTAGAGGTAGGCCGACGGAGTGTCCTCTAGTAACTGGAATGCATCACAGCAAAGTGGGTACTTTTTGCTTCCAATGAGACACCTGGGAAGAACGGATGGAGGGGAGACACGAAGGCGACTAGATCGGACGACGATGTGCATTGGTAAGGACGGAGTCCATAATGATTCCTACATGGTGATAGTCCTAACGCCGGCTAGCTCTACCTAAGCCTCGCAACTAGCGGGTCCAATAGTAATCGAGACTGTTCCAGGAAAGGGCCCCAGTAGTCTGACAAAACACCAGGGAGAAATCTTTTTAGAGCGCAAATTATACCGTCCTGCCACAACACACAAACCGCAGTCGCCTAGTCCGACAACCCTAAAACAAATGAAAGAAAATGATAGGGACAGGATATGATGAACAGGAAGTTCGTGGTAGAAGGTGAACCATCTAGCATTCGCCTACCGACCCGAGGGAACCACGTACAAATCCATGGTTAGAGTGGCCAGCCCCAAGGAAACCGAATCGGGGACCTCCCGAATGCGAGCCTCACACATTACCGCGACCATCTCATTTGGTCATAAGATTAATAATTATATTTGGAGGGAAACCCGCTGACTTGTCAACTCCTCGTGACTTCACGTAAAAGTATACAAATGGGAGTGTGCTGTTTACTACTCATAATTATTGAAGCAATAGTGACAAAAGAATGACCAGGGGTTTAAGGTCTTCGCATAATAGTGATGCCGTAATTATTGACAGGAAGGCATAAATAATTAAATACGGAAATAATAGTAAGATAGAGAAATAATTACAACAAATAATTTCCATGTATTAAATTTTGTATAATATAATAAGCTTGAGGTGAAAGATTTGTTCAGAGAAAAGGTAATTAGCGAGTCAAGTTAGGCAAAGTCGTCAGCGATAGCCGAATGAGCGAAAGCATTAACCTAAATGTGCTTGGAAGTCAGTTTAGAGTTAATTTCATTACGTTTGAACAGTCAGTAGGCATAAATTTGAAAAAGATAAGTGAAAGGTAAATCTGAAAGTTTAGCCATGCCCCATAGCAACAGTTCAGAGACGCATATTGTTATATACCGGGATGAGGTCAAATGGTTTGCAGCTAGAATATTAAATTTAGTTACCCCAGCATAAACATTGGGGAGCGTAGCTGCAGTGGCAACGAGAGGACCAGGAGCTTAGCTGCACAAAATTTAAAGTAGGCGTGGGATATTCATAACAAAATTCACTTATTTTCACATTAATTGTGGTTTATTATAAATTTACCTTGGTGTCACTACATCATTCACAACAGATTGCAGGCAAACATTGGAGGGAGATGCTCCACACACACACACACACACACACACACACACACACACACACACGGTCTATGCACTCTACATACACATCCACTCGCTCTGAACACACACACGAATCACACTACTACTAGACTGACGCCACTAGAGCAAAGAAGCTAATCCCTCTATTTCTCCTTACCCCCTTTTCCTCTCTCCATCCCTGACTAGGAGGTGGGGAGAGAAATGCCGCGCCGGAGAAAATTCAAACTCCCAAACGAAATAATTATGCCCAACAATGTCATGCTACAAAGCAATAATGTGCCCGACGCGACAATGCACACACATTTACGCTACAATATATAATAATTTTTAAGTATTGGCCCACGTATGAAGTAAGTGAGGAGTTCTAGGTTAAGTTAAGAAATAAGCATGCAATTCTAATCGGGGACACATTCATTCGTGCACACTTTCCGTGCATACATTCGTCACTTTGGATACTTGTGACGACTCGTGTGTTATTTTAAGCGCTTATTGACGCGCTTGTTTGAATTAGATTTAGCGGGCCATCGCGAGGGGTTTTGCCGGTAAGCATTTTAGCAACTCGCAGAAAGTTACTTTTATAGTTTGTTTATGGTGGAAACAGTTATTTCAAACCATGAAATTCATACTGCAAAAGTTATCAGTACATTAATTCAATTGTTATAGTTTCGGGTACAACGATTCATAATTACTTTCATTCTTTATTTTTAAGCGCCTGGAAACTCGTTTCAATAGATCAAGTATTAGATCAGATTCAATTTTTCATTCAATTTAAACTGGTGTTACACTACGCCCACACATACCCTAAGAGAAAGATCTCATATCTCTACCACTGGAACAGCTGGCGCATGAGACAACAGAACGAGCTACGAGATAACGACAACATCAGAAGCAGGTAAAGTATGCTGCTTGAAAACTATCGCATCATCCAGAGCTTTTAAAAATTCGGATAACGTAATACGTTATCAAGATATAATTTAACATTAAACTTTATGAATGATAAAGAAGGTTAAAGTTGAAATTGAGTTGCTTTTAGTGAGGCAGTTTACAACATTATGAACCGGACATCCATGAGCATAAGGTTGGAACAGCACAGACCGCTTTTGGGGTCAATATCCTCTCATATCATATGTTCTTGTAATACATTCCAGGGAATGCCAGTTTATACTTATTTCATATTATAGCACTTTGTTTTGTGTTTCCTAAAAGTTCGTGAAGTAATGAAAATGTATCACTACTTCATTAAGGAGTGTATTAAGTATTTATAAGTTGCTACGCCTATTTTAACGTTTTTATGTGTTAAACAATTACCTGTAAAACATTAAATCATAGTGTACGGTTTAATATTTATGAACTCGACAGATTATATCAGGTCCTTACCTGCTCTTCTGCATGTAGTTATTACTGTAAATCCAAGCACAAAATCTAGTGTTAAATCCATTAATAGCCAGGTAGAGTTTCCACAGATTTGAAAAAGCTTAGTTTGTATAACACCTGTGTCGTTTCAAATCGTACTTTGATTCTTTACTCTTTTTTCTATCTTTTTCCCTTTCTTTCCTGAAATACTCTCCTCCTTTAGAGCTTTAAATCCTGTCAGTTCTTGTAGCTCATTTCATGTTAAATCAATATATGTCATTTACTTTATCTTTTTTTATTCTGATGGAATTTTATCCTCCTTTTTAACTATAACTGTGAGTTGTTTCGTTATTGCTTCAAAAAGGTTTGACAATCAACACCTTTAAACAAGATAAATTATTCCTTATTTTTTAACACTTTACAATGACTTCCAATGTTAATGCTTTCAAAATTTTATCACCTGTCCGATATACATTCTTGTGGTCTAAAACATTTTTTTCATAAATTAAGCAACACCTTTAAGCTGAAATATTATCAGCATGAGCTTAATGTTTAATACTCACACTGTTCCAAGGTTATAAAAAAACATTAGCTCCTTATTTTGAAGCTCTCATTGAATAAAGCTGGAATACAATAAAATTCAAGCCATAATGGAGTTTGTATCTGGCTTCCATAGCCCTACCTTTAATAGTATTTGTGTATTTTTTCAGTGTTATTCATAGGGATGTGACATCATATCCCCTTGAGGTGACAAAGTTATTCATTTTTTATTTTTGAGTACATTATATTGTCTTTCTGCCTTAAAACTTTCAAAAGTTTATCATCTGCATGTCTTTTCTATGCCTATAACTACCTATAAACTGCAACCTTTATATACATTTTCAAATTTCAAGCCACTTTCTGGATTGAAGGATTACAATAACAATTCAAGTTTAACAACAAAATGTACTGTTTGTTACTTGCAGTCCTTCATTCCATTTAGCTAGCAGGTCCAGGCTCCGAAAAAAAATTGTAGACAAAATTTAAGTCCAAACTCTCTACTTTTTTATTAAAATCAGAACTGGCGTGGCATAAAGTTGATATCTGCCAAGCGGCGGATGATCAGTTATACTGCACCTTGGATTTACGTCTAACCCAAAGCATGGTGTGACATTAAAGAAGGAAATAAAATGAAGAAATAATTCGCCACGGCTGAGGAAAAGTTATTGTGAACGCTAAATACTACATTAATGTTAATTTCTCATGCAGCTATAACTGACATCACTACAGTGTACAGACACACATACGGTGAAGGAGGTTAGCTATTTTTCTTCTAACGGATACGTCTATTCTTCCCAATAAAATGAACAGAATTTCGAATACTGTTCTTCTGTAAGAGAAATCGATACGGTGATGAACTAATTTTAATCATCCATATTCTTCAGTTCATATTCTAAAAGCGATTAATAATTAAATTGTGGCTACTGTTATCTTCTCCGTCTGACTCTCTCTCGCTCTCTCTCTCTATCAGTTCTGGATGGAGTGGGAGTTAAGAGTAGTCAGAACGGAGGTGCCACCATAAGCTGGAGCACAAAACCGCACGTAGGTCACAGTGAGCCCTACATGACCCCTGGGAGGATAGGATGATGTGCGCAACGAAGGAGGGGGTGCCTAACGATTTAAAAAGGATATCAATCCTGACGCCGGCTAGCTCTACCATGGCTGCCGCAACCTGGGGATGCCTGGAATAAGCGAGACACTCCCAGGAAGGAAAAGGATCCCAGCAATCCTGCCAAGCGTCAGGTAAAAATCTTTCCAAAGTGCAAATTCCACCGTCTTACCGAACACACCGTCCACCATCGTGGAAGTAGGAGAACCACCCAGCATTCACTTCTCAAGCTGGGGAAATCATTAAAAAACTCATCGTTAGAGTGGTCGACCTATGGGAATCGAACCCTGGCCATCTCGAATGCAAGCTTTACTCGTTACCCTTCTAGCTGTATTAGTTCAGAATTATTGTATTTCTTTTACTAGCAAAGTCTTTCTTCTTCGCGCTTTGTTCCTTTCTTACAAATTAATGTGAAAACTAACTACGGAATGCTCTTTGGGAATGCTCTTTGTAATATTGTACGAGTAACGCGATGAAATTCTGTCTTTAGAGCATGCACAAGTGATGATAACTGAGTGGCCTCTAGGGACCATTGTGTCTCATATTTTAGGCATTACTCAAGTTCGATGGTCCGTATGAAACGGACCACATCCTTGATATCTGCCCTTCTTATCTCCAGGTTTCTCTTATCTTCCTCAGGTCCAAAAAGAAGAACCCTAAGGATACACATCTATGTCAAGTGAAACCTTTGCATTCGCATAGTAAAGGATCCTTCAACAAAAAAGTCCTATCTTTAACATGTGATAGCTGCCGTTGTTATTGAGTTACAGCAGTCATTTTTTATGAGGTTACAGTTGTTATTGAAAAATAGCCATGGAACGTTACAGCATTCAGCAACGCGTAGAAATGGTGAACATTTATTATCAAAATAGATCAACTGTTCGCCAAACCTTGCGTGAAGTTTACGGTGTGCATAATCGTCCCTGCGAGAGAACGATTCGGCGTTTGATCGATAAATTAGAAAGAAGTGGTTCTGTCAGCGAATAAAGAACGCCTGTACGTAATCGACGTAAGCGCTCCAACGAAAACATAGGCGCCGTTCGTGAGAGTGTACGCGAGAACGGAAACAAATCAGTTGCAGGTCGAGCGCAAGAATTGGGGCTTTCGCCGACCACAATTTGGGGAATTCTGTATCTTGACTTGAAGTTTAACGCTTACAAAATGGTGTTAATTTAAGAACTAAAGCCCAATGACCATTGGTTGCGCCATGTATTCGCTGACGGCTATGGAGCAATTGGAAGCTGACCCGGATTTTTGTCGAAAAATCATCTTCAGCGACGAAGCCCACTTTTGAATGGTTGTGTTAGCAAACAAAATTGCCGCTATTGGTGCAATCACAATCCAATGCGAATTCAAGAACGACCACTTCATCCCCAAAAGGTTACTGTGTGGTGTGGTGTAATCATTGGTCCATATTTTTTCCAAGATGAACATGGAGAAGCTCTAACTGTCAACGGAGAAAGATACCGGGCTCTTATAAGGGACTATTTCTGGCCTCAATTGGATGGTATGAATCTCAGAAACATCTGGTTCCAGCAAGATGGTACTACATGTCCTACTGCTCTCGAAACAATCGATCTTTTGAAGGAGAAGTTCAGAGGTTTCATCATTTCCCGTGGTGGTGATGTTAACTGGCCCTGAGGTCATGTGATTTAACGCCGTTGGATTACTTCTTGTGGGATTATGTTAAATCTCGAGTTTATGTCAACAAGCCAGAAACAGTAAATGATCTTATGAATAATATCATGCGTGTTATTCGTGAAGTTGGACCTAAGTTACGTTCTTCTGTCATTGAAAATTGGGTCAACCCTATACGCGCAACCCAACGAAGTCGCGGCGGTCACTTAAGTGATGTTCTCTTCCACACTTAATGACATTAATTATGTTCCAAAATAAAAAAATAAATAAACTTTTATCATTTATAGAACGTGTTTTATTTGAGTTCAAACATAGGACACTCTTGTTGTAAGACCCTGTATATATGTCTGCGCAGAGTGTTATGGTCCGCAAGATAACCCACAACCCTCTGAGTTGAACTCAGTTAGCTCTGGCCAAATTCAGGAGAAACTCACTCACTTTCCGGTTAGGTCCTGATATCAGATGTTTAGCAGTGAGTTGCTTACTCCAGATCTCAAGATGAGCCCTCGCCGTGAGCTAGGTTATCTCATACTTTACGTTACTAGCTGCACTCCGCAGAAGGGTTCAGGCCCAATGAAATCGAGCCCGTATTCTCTCTTTTCAAGAGCGTCTGCCACATATTTCTTCTAATATCAGCATATCTAAGAGCCCAGAGAAGTACAACTGGGCAACTGGTACATAGTCTACCCAACATCTTCTGGCATTGGGTGTGGTTTTAACCAGCCTAATGGCTTTCAAAGCTGCCATACTATCCAAGCAGATGTACACATCCGCTTGTCCGTATGGCATGGTATGGTGTAAATATGCATAGCGCAGGCTAAGATCGCGTATACCTCAGGCTGGAAAACCGTGGTAACTCTACCAAGGTGAATGACAAGCCTGGTTCTAGGACCCAGTCCCCGACCAACCCCCGAAGCGGGAACGTCTATTATCCTTGTCCTTCCCCCTGCCTTCGTGAGAGATCTGGTCTCTGGGTTGCGTTCCTCCCTGGAAGGTATTACCACAGTATAGGATGGACTTAGGTCATACCTAGTCCCCATCAAATCCCTGATCCTCTGGGTTACAGGACACTTCTCCTGTGATCCAGAAAGGATCAGTGAGTGCCCTTTGTGGGATAGCTTAAAACACCACCCCCTACAACACACAGGCGGTGCGCACTCATCCTGGCTACCTCCTTTGCAAACAAGTGCAAAGGAAGAAGGGCCACCAGAATATTTAAGACGGACTGAGGAGTCGTCCGTACCGCCCCTGTAGAAGTACTGCAGATTCTACGCGATTGAAGCTTTCAAATAATCGATTGGTACTGTAGAAGGTTGCAGCCTAGTATTATAAAAGATTACTCCAAACCTGTGATAGAAACTGTAATTATTTCTCTGAATACTATAGGTCTTAAAATAAGCCTCTTCTGATGTCTTCAATTATCTGCTTACGAATAGTCCAGAAGTTTAAATCGTTCTATTGCAATCAAGTTTTTTTTTCGATTGGTACAATGTCATGATAATTATCCGTGCAGCCAAGTTTGTTCGATTCTGATTCGTTACTAACACTGAAGGCTTATCTCTTTTAAACTAAGCCAAACAACGGGTTTAAGGCCTCTGACAACATTATTGTTACATTATTTCCTTAATTTGAGTAACCGTTGCGTAAGGGTTATGATATGAGAGACCGTTATTATATCATGTAAGGTTTGGAAAGCAATCGATATATTCCTGAAACGCGAGCTTAAGCTTTTAGTGGTATTTCTTGGAAGTATATAAAACGAACAAATTATATAAGTAATACCTTAACTGTTGTTCAAGTAACATCCATGATCCCAATAAGCTTCAAGGGTACTCCACTGGTATGGCGAAGTTGTAGCTATCTGCTTAAGGCCGAATTGTAATATATAAAAATAAGATGGATACTTTTGATCTGTTCTAAACAAAGAAATCGATAACAAATCAGATAAAACGCCATTAAATGAAACGTAGCACCACTGCTATTACCAACTTGTGAATTACGAGATAAATCTAACCTCAAAGCCAATCATAAGAGATGTTGTCCCGAAATAAAAAATAAATTAAAAAAACTTACATTAACAGTATAAAAAAGACCAGCCTTTTATAATAACATTTCTTTTTGAACCAGAAATGATACACAAATAGAATTATTACTAAATACAGTGGTTTTGATACTATCGAAAAAGTTACTTATTAATTACTGTTTAAGAATGGTTATACGTGTTTATAAAAACTAAATTCAATTATCGGGTTTTCCGTCTCGTTGCAACTTGAAAGATAATCAGTTAATCAAGTCGTGATTGATCGATATTCAAGGTGATACCATAAGGAAGGTAACAATGATTAAATAAAAAATGATAGTGAGATAAAGGAATAATTGCAATACATACTTTCTGTATATTAAATCAGTGCACAATGTAATAAGTCTGAGTTGAAAAAATTGTCCAGAAAGAAAAAGGTAATTAGCAAGTCATGCAAGAGAGACATAAATAACAGCTGAGGATAGAACACATTAGCTTAAAGATTCCAGGAATGCAGTTTGAGTTCAGTATGTTTGCAAAGTCATGTAGGTAAGAATTCTGTAAATTAGAAAGGGGAAAGAAATGCTGAGATTCGGGGAGGTTCCGCATAGCAAAAGGTAAGATAGAGTTTTAAGATTGGGCCGCAAGAGAAAGGACATTGGTAGGAGTAGGCGCTGCTTAAGTTAAGACAAGGACGTGCGCTCTATATCATCGTCACTTATTTACTTAATTCTGTGACTTATTCACTTGATGACCCTTGTGAATGTGAGTTTCATTTTATGTAGTGTAGCGCCTAGTGACGCCCTTGAGTGAGTAAGATTTAGCAGCTAGTGAGAGGGACCTTTCCGAGTAACATTTCTGCGACTTGGGTCAGCTGACGCTTCACATTATTATTATTATTATTATTATTATTATTATTATTATTATTATTATTATTATTATTATTATAATTAATATTATTATATAAACAATTTAATTCGTGAATTCAATAGTCGGCGACTGTCTACAGGCAGAACATTTTAGTCAATATTAAAATTTGTCAGCTAACTAAACTGGCATTATCTTTCAAAATACAGTCTCGCATACCCTGAGATAGGGAACTCATAGTTATACCACTAGAGCAGCTGGCGCACGAGACAACGCAGAACGAGCTACGAGGTGAAGACATCTTAAAACTCATACAGAGCAGGTAACATTAAATGTTATAAAAATCGGAAGCAGGGAGCGACTTCAAAACTTGTCGCACAGAGAATGGCTTCAAAGATGGTCTAAAATATTATTGGACTGTATTGCATATACCGATTAAGAGATTAATCTCAGAAACCCCTGGCCCAGTATAACAAGACTGGTTGTTGCCACATAGAAAATAAACCTACGATATATTAGTTTATCTCTTAGATTTGCACTGACTTGTTACATCACAGTTTGTAAACGGGTGTGCAATCATAGTTTAACGTTGGGTACTACTTTCTTGTTTTAATCTTTGAAAGTTTTCAGTTATTCACTGATTCCAAAACGACTTGTATTCATATTATATTCCAGACACTCTCGTAATGCGCTTTGATATAACTGTTCTGCTAGAAATGAGCTATGTTGATGTACACATTTAACATACTATACATGCGCAGAGAGAAGCAAAAAATCCAAAGTCAAATTTTGAATTGGATGCCTCTAAGAGCGCGTTCAAGTGCTGTGTTTGTGAGTACTCCTACTGAAACCTTGTTTTCTGTAAATGGGACTGATTATTTATTATTTGTGCTCTCGTCTCAATCATTCTGCTCCACTAAAAGTCGTGCACCATGACTACTGAGGATTGTAAACAGGATATATATAATTACGTCATAGGCTGTTCCCTCAAATTCTGTCTGTAGTGAGTGGCCGAAGAGAGCGTGTGTTTTCGGGCTTTCTAGCTTTGTCATAATGTATAAACTATAAATTTTATGAAATAAGTGACCTTCTGGATGACGTATAACGAATAGGCTAATTCTATATGTCAGACAACACATTTCTAAATTATCGGATTTTTAATTTGTAGATACAATCTGTTGTCCAAATTCAACCTTTTTTCTTAGTATTAGCCATTCACTATAGAAAATACAACTAACGATACGATATTTATCACAACCTAAACACAAATTTTATGCCTTATGGCCTTATTCCTCATGGCATAAATTCGTCATCAATAACGAATTCTTGTATAATCATTTGATAACCTTATTACCATATGCACAATACAAAATATGCCTAAAACATACCCTCGTCTAACGATTGTGTAGAGCTTCAGCCTATTTGGAAGTTTTTCATTCTCGGGTAAGAAAACGCCCAACACTGTCAGATGTTAGCAAATTTTGATGATATTATCCACGGTCGGTACACATGATTAATTAAACTTGAAAGACTTGTATTTTCCAAATTATTAATTATAATAACCCAAAGAAGCAGAAAATACATAAATTTCCCTTACTTCATTATAAATGTTCAACGATAGTCGTATTTGGACATTACAGTTTACAGTATCTTCGATTACGTCTCATAGCGACAGTAATGCATTCCCGCAGTTCTACCATTGTGGATTCAGTGGGTTTTTTGTCAGTAAACTTTGTGGATCGCTGGGAATGCACAATTAATTACGGTATACGCATGCAATTATTTGTCAATTAGCTTTTTTGTTATTATTAATGTGCTGTGTAACATTCTTTGCAATGACAAAATTTACTAATGAGGAACGCAGTTGTATGCTTCGATTATAATGAAAGTACTGCCAGAATTCATGACGACTTCCCAACATGGTTTCCTGATGCACCGTTACCAACTCGGAAACATTTGCGGAAATTCAACATGAAATTTGAATGAACAGAAAACATTGCAGATGCTTTGAGGTACGGTCGGCCACGTAATGACCGTAATGAAGAAAATGCTCACCTAGTTGCTGAGGCAATTGCAGCAATTCCTTCCAAGTCAATTATGAAGGCGTCTGCTCAGTTGGGCATATCTCGAAGGAGCCTGCAGAGAATCCTAAAAGACGTATAATTCAAGCCTTTTCGCCCAAAATTACTTCAGCATTGCTTAAAGATGCCTAAGACAGAACATTTGTTTTTATTACGCAGCGAAGCAAGTCCTAATTTTTGGTGGTCAGTTTTATGGATAGATGAGGAAAGTTTCAAACTAAATGGACGTGTTAATTGTGTTTATTGGCCCGACACAAACCCCCGTGAAATAATGGACAAAGAGCTCAGTGTTTCAGTTATTAATTTCTGGAGAGGAATGCCACGAATTCGATTAATAAGTTTTTTATTTTTTTGAAGGTACAGTTACTTCGCAGCTTATTTAGAAATGCTACAGAACTTTACAGTACTAAGCTGGAAAACAACCATTTTCAGAATTTTATTTGGCAACAAGATGGATTTGGCAATTTTTTTGAGAGAGTGGATTGGACGCCGTGGGACTTTAGATTGACCACCACGTTCTTGTGAGTTGAGGCTATGTGATTTGTCTATGGGCGATTCTAAGATTGTGGTGTTTTCCGTATCGCCAAGAAATTCAGATGAACTGAGAATGTTCATTCAAAATGCGTTGTATACCATCAATGAAGATAAACCGCTACTGTCCCGTATTTGTAGATCAGTTCAAAGCGGCGGACAATGTTAACAAAAGTGTATGTGCTTATGTATTGCCAACAAATTAAAATTAAATTAAATCTAAATCTGTAAGTACATTTCTTGTCTCAATAAGTGTTTACGTAGTGTTACGTAAGCAGAAATTGACTTTTGCGCCATCCTGTATTTCGACGTTATGTCAGGAGACCTGAATTCCATGAGATCAGATGTCCGTGTAATTGTAGTCAAGTCGAGTCAACTTGTCAATACAATGATATGGCAGCTCTGCTAGGTATCTTTTACAGAATATACATTGCACTGATATAACCGTAAAACATGTCTAATATTACAGTAAACAAAAGTTATTCTTACTGGTAAACTATGATGAACATTCTTAGAAGAACTTGATTTTCGTGCATTGACCATTATTTTATCAGGCATATTTTGTAAAATATACAACTTTAAAATTGGATTAATCAATTACTCTAAGTCCGTATTAGAGCAACGTTAGCTTTGGTCCCAACAGAATGCTGTGCCCTAGTGAGGTTCTTGCAATTGTAGACAATATCAGACACGAATTGCCAAAAATACATACGTGAATTGCCTCAAATTTATAATCCTAAAACAAAACTGCCATTTTCGTGCTGACTTGAAAATTCAGAGCAAATGTACTCGAGTTAGTTAGGGGATTCAATTTCCAATCGGGGTGTTGTCATAGTAGCAAAGTGGTTAGAACAACCGCACGGAAAACGAGAGCCCCGTGTTGAAATCCCGGCTTTGACATAAAACTTTTCTGCTGGCTCTATACAAAAAACAATCCCTAGTCGGACAGGCGCCGTTATTAATTATATATAATAAGAAAACACAATAATGTACAGCATATTTGACTTGTATGGTTAAGAAATGTACTTAGATCTCAGTGCGAATGATGAATATAGCCCTATGAACATACTTAGAATATGTTGATTAACAGGAAAATATCTAACCACACGAATACAAGTGCATGGTTTTAAATAAAAGCTCTTGTATTCTCAGAACGAGCTTCTTCCTGTTTTGAGAGCTTCGGGGTAAATTTTTTTTAAAAAAACCTCTTTAACGTGAGTGTGAGTTTGAATTGCTTTTAGTACTTCTACAAAATTGAATGTTTAAGAAAGATGACTGCGGAAGCCTGCTCGCAAGTCTAGGAGCCGCAGGCATTAGTACACTATGTGATCAAAAGTCTCCGGACACCCCAAACATACGTTTTTCAACTTAGGTGCATTGTGCTGCCACCTACTGCATGGTACTCATTATCCGCGACCTTAGTAGTCATTAGACATCGTGAAACAGCAAAATGGGACGCTCCGTGGAACTCACGGACTTCGAACGTGGTCAGGTGATTGGGTGTCACTTGTGTCAGAAGTCTGTACGCGAGATTTCCACACTCCTAAACATCCCTAGGTCCACTGTTTCTGATGTGATAGTGAAGTGGAAACGTGAAGGGACATGTACAGCACAAAAGCGTACAGGCCGACCTCGTCTGTTGACTGATAGAAGAGGGTCGACATTTGAAGAGGGTCGTAAAGAGATCCAGACCATCACAAAGGAATTCCAAACTGCATCACGATCCACTCCAAGTACTATGACAGTTAGGCGTGAGGTGAGAAACCTTGGATTCCATGGTCGAACGGCTGCTCATAAGCCACACATCACGCAGGAAAATGCCAAACGACGCCTCGCTTGGTGTAAGGAGCGTCAACATTACACGATTGAACAGTGGCAAAACGTTCTGTGTAGTGACGAATCACGGTTCACAATGTGGCGATCCGATGGCAGGTTGTGGGAATGGCAAATGCCCGGTGAACGTCATCTTCCAGCGTGTGTGGTGCCAACAGTGAAATTCGGAGGTGGTGGTGTTATGGTGTGGTGGTGTTTTTCCTGGAGGAGACTTTCATCCCTTGTTGTTTTGCGTGGCACGATCACAGCGCAGAGCTACATTGATATTCTAAGCAGCTTCTTGCTTCCCACTGTTGAAGAGCAATTCGGGGATGGCGATTGCAGCTTTCAATACGATCGACCACCTGTCATACTGCACGGGCTGTGGCGTAGTGGTTACACGACAATAGCATCTCTGTAATGGACTGGCCTGCACAGAGTCCTGACTTGCATCATCCTATAGAACACCTTTGGGATGTTTTGGAACGCCGGCTTCGTGCCAGGCCTCACCGACCTACATCGATACCTCCCCTCAGTTCCGCACTCCGTGAAGAATGGCTGCCATTCCCCAAGAAACCTTCCAGTACCTGATTGAAAGTATGCCTGCGAGAGTGAACGCTGTCATCAAGGCTAAGGGTGGGCCATAGAACTTCCAGCATTACCGATGGAGGGCCTCACGAACTTGTACGCCATTTTCAGCCAGGTGTCCGGATACTTTTGATCAGTAGTGTATGTAGTGAAAAATGTGATGCAGTGCTTCTTCCATTTAACATATTCAATGCCATATCTGTAATCATGTATATATTATATGCAATTCATGCAACCGCAGTGCTTAAATATATTCTTTATGTTAAGACTACATATATGTTATTTTAATATTCTGTTCGATATATTTTCTCATCCACGACGCATATGATTTCTAATGAAACATTTTCGGCTCAAGAGAGCTGTTAACAAAGATGAGGGGAAACTGTCACATTTAAAAAAGAGTATTGTATTAACTATATATGCTAGAACGTCGTAAGTGACGGACGCTAAGGGAATCCCAAAATTATCTTGAAACCGAGGACTCTTGGATTGTCTTAAATCATATGACTTTTAGTGAACGAATAGGAAACGCCTAAACACCCTCCAGAGTTCTTTAAACTTCGAAATCGCGCTGTCTTAAGACAGCAAAGATTGCCTTTAGAAAAGCTCTCTGTGGACTTTAGAAATGGCGGAACATGGCGAGTATTAATATTTTCTGTTAAAGCAAGAAGTGAACTTTTTTAAAACAAAAAAAAAAAACAAAACAAATGCAATTTTTTGCCCAAATTCCTAAAATTTTCAGCCATACATATCCTCAAACCTCTAAAATTGGATTGTTGCATTTCTCAATAAAAATTCGAAGGAGAATATATCGGAAAGTGTGCCTTTGAGCAAAGTATTACAGGAGAAAACTTATATTTGTGGTAATTCACATAGCCCTCCACCGATATCATTATGGTATTTCACATTTGTCTGTTTTAGATTTATCTTTCTGTACTTTTTCGAACTCACCGCCCCCTCTAACCATCTTCAGCATGCGCCTTTGGTTTTCTTTCATCAAGAATTCGCTCATAGGATTACCAACTGCGGAAAGTAAATGAGTAGAATTTCTTGAAGTAACATCTGCAAACTTCTGGGTGACGACAAAGGAAGGCCTGTCAGGCTCTGAATGGAGAGAAACATATGTAGAAGATGTTTGCTGAGGTTGCTCCAGTACGATCCTCCCAGATCCCAGACATGGCTGCAATGAGTATGAAACCCTTCCATGTGTGCCGGAAAGTTGCCCTAGGGGAAAGTTACTGAGAATTAAGGGACATAACATCGTACGCACGATGCTGGCTAATGCTGTACGAATTAAATACCATGAAGAGTTTCACTGCCTTGTTGGCAGCGGTAGCAGTGGTCGAATTGACATCATCGCATTTAATGATCATAGCTCAAGCTGAAATTATGAAATTCGAAACATCAAGTATGTGAGCCTACAATACCATACTTTTGTTAAACAAATACCTACAACTTAAATCACATTAAATTGACTGGTCTTTTTTCGGTCAGGTGGCACCATTTCAATTTTTTTAATGTAGAGATTCTACAAAATTAATAAGCGATTATGGACTAACATTGTAATCTGCATTATAAATCATTCATTTGCCATTCTTCGAAATCAACTGAAATCTATTCCTATTTAGTATTTTCATATTTAAATTATATTTAGTTTGTGCCTTATTTCAAGAAGAAACAAGCATTGTATACCTTTTATATTCTGTTTTATGAACGTATTTTAATGCAGCTTTACTGTTAAGAATTTTATATGTTATTCTGCGTCTTTATGGCAAAGCCATTTTGATTCAGATTCTTGAATAAATAAACCTTGTATGCAGATATTACGCTAGCTTAAGTATTTCATTAGTTTTTAAAATATCAAAAAAGCGATAAAGGATCCTCGGGAAGAAGATTCAGTACGAATACAGCAGTTACTCAAGCAGGCAGATTTGGTGACCCCGCGACCTTCACTGCGAACCAAGGTAAGCCTGGGCATAATATTATTACTGCCCTGAACCGCAAACCACAAGTTTCTGCGTCTGTGCATTGCCCAGACGGTACATTCGGGCCAAAATGTTGAAAACTTAAGATAATGTTTCAAAGAGAATGCACCGAGTTCTTCCGGGTCCCACGATATCGGCTGGACACCGCCGTTGCTGCCTTTCGGGTATTAAGCTTTATGAGGTTTTAGAAACTTTATGCATTGCCATTGAGATGACGATCATGTTGTTAACCTCGGCAGTTGATATCTAGGGGTCACATATTCGACTTAGCCTGTAGCATACTTGAATTACAGTGTTTTTCCTTCTTTGTGCTGTTATGCACAAAAGGAGTGACCGCAATAATGCTACTAAGCTTGCTGCCGTGAGTTTTAGGATTGTCTGCTAGCTTAACGCTTAAATGTCTATTATTCTATTCACGGAAATTATTAATTGTAACATAATTATTCCAATGTGCTTTTGACGTCATATCTGCTTTCTTTCTTTCTCTATCTTTTTTTTCCCTTTCTGTGCTTTAATATATCAAGCCAAAAATTGCAAACATTATAAATTAAAAGTAAAATAATATCTGGTAGTATACAAGTAGCTGCAAAATAAAACTCCAAAGTAATGCTTTTGCTAATCCCCTTATTTTATCTCCACACTATAGCTCTCAATATGCCCTAGCACTTGAATTTCGGACAATGCGGGTATAGAATAAATAATAATAATGAAATATTCAGTTTGCATTTAGCATGAGTTTATCTTTCATACTTCAGTATCGTCATTATTATTGTTAATTTAAATTTGTTACTCGTGTAGGTATACTTTGTCTATATGGCAGCCCTTAATTGAGGGAAGTGTTTAATAAAAATTTCCAAATATTTAAAAATACCAGCAGCAATTGCCTTAAACCACTTTATCCTGATGGTGCCACGCCTCCTTTTTCATGTTTTGTAGTATATATAGCTTAGCTTTCTGGATGATTTTATATGAAACCTCATATATATATATAATGGAGTACTTTAACTGCATTTATAAGTAATAAGTTTCGGGACAACTGGAAAGCTAACTTATTTTATTTTTCTAAACCTTTATTTTAAGTAATCATATAATAATTTGAAAATTGTTCAATGGAATTTGTTCCAATCTGGCATACCTTTTTACATTTCATACAAATTATTTTTCTATGGCTACGTCGTGACAGCTTGTAGATATATTTCATTAATTACGAACAGTGATCTGACCTAAGAGTAAAAATTATATATTTTAAATTATTTCAGTAATTTGACAAAGTGAACGAAATGTTACAAAAGCTGAGGGTCCATGATTCGATTGCTGGCTCTGGGGTGGTGGTTTTAAGTCGGCCCTATCCAAGCATCCACCTGAGAAGCTCATCTGAAGTATCCCCAAGGCATAAAGTGGTTTGGAGCCCACAGTAAACGCTGTAGGTACTCTTGTACCATAGCCAACCCCATTATCACCTTACCATAGGAGGTAACGTATACCACCCATCATGTGGGGAGCGATGAAATAACAATATTTTCGATGAAGTTGTGCCTTCCTTGTGGATCTTCCGACCATCACTTTCGCCAATTGAGAAGTTATCCTTTATTAGTAATGAGGAGATACCATTATTTCTTGATACTCGATACTGATACTGATTTTTGGGCACCGATATTCGATACTCACTTTGTAAACAACTGTAAAGGTGATGCTAATTCTCCGCATTATGTTCTTATTAGTAGTTTTGTGTATATAAACGATTTTGTATTGTATGTTTATTTCGAAACGGTTCCTGTAATAATAATAATAATTGTAATAATAATAATAATAACAATTTATGTACTTCCCTTTGTATGTAACCATATTTTGTACTGAAAGTTTTGTTTTTAAACATTTTGTGTCCATAGAAAAACAAATACCAGCAATTATTCTTTATTCTGCAATCTTGAAAATACAAACTAACATATATTTTACGCGAAACTCAAAAACTAAAAAATAATCTGTGTTTTACACCATTGTACCGATATTCACAATTACCACTAATATATGTATTTTTTTCATCCAGTAATATGAAAATAGCCATATAACACCCGGAAACAGTAACTTTCTGGACTAAGCCTCTCTACTGCCTCCCACATATATTATCATATACATGTTTAATACAAAGGCATATTTGAAGAAAAAATCAAGGAAGTATTATATGAAATGCAGATATATAAAGGAAACAAAGGTTTAGTTTAAGAACATGAACATTCTTGAGAGAACAAATACTTCCATGCGCTGTGTTATCTCACGTCTTAAGTTCTGATTTGTTTCTGCTGGATAAACAGATTTTTGTCACCGTAGTAGATGAATGTAATGGCAGAGAGCCAGGCTATTGTAGAACCGTGTTTTAGTGCGTGAGCTAAATCAACTTCATTCGCAACCTTGCATGTTACATGAGTATCTCTAACCCCTCCTCCATTGTTTTGCATGTTTTTATTTCAGACTAAAGAGTCTGTGAATGTTGCATTCATTCACAGGAAACGCAGTCGAGGTCTATCAAGAACTATAGTCCAGCAACTCTTTGGGGACACGTTCGAGGCAATAACGTGAAGTGTGGACGCTTTTCATTCCTTATTTAGCATAAAGTTAAACGCAATAACTTTCAATAATGCAAGATTTAAATTTAAAAGTATCGAAAAAGTATCGAAGGCTTATGTTAAAGTATTAGATATATTTCGATACCACCGAGTATTGAGAGTATGGAGGTGTCCATAGTATCGATATCCCATCCCTACCTTTTATAAGTTGCAAAATATCACCGAAAATTGCAATTTTTATCATAATTTACTATCAGAAACCGCAATTTCCCTTGCGTTAACAGAAAGTTTTAAGTTATTATTTATCATCCTCTCTTCTCCTCTCTCCCCTTTGCCTCTTTCTCACCATTAAGCTCTGTTGCCTTTCCCCTCGCTCCCTCCTCGTGCAGTGTACACAACGGTCGCGTAATTTTTGAGTATGGGTAGGTATTAAAATATAAAAAATATAAAGTATAAATAAAGGTTTTAATAGAACACAAGCTTCTGTCGGTTACTTATACTTATCGATAATCCTTCGATGTTCTTCGTAATAATTGGTTTATGTACGTGAGTAATAGTGACAAAAAATATCGTATAGGTTCCTAGATATTCATCATGTTGAAATTTTGTGAATATCAAGAGCCGTCAGGAACATAATGCTTGTTTAAATTCTATATATAACGTTCAAAATAACATAGGAAATATTTCAAGTTTTACTTTGCGTTCCATTAACTTGACATATTAAAGGCTATTAAACTACTGATACTGCAAATTTATGAAACACTCTGTGTAGCAGCCAAATGCTCCAAATTATAGACTTTGGTAGATCTTATAACGTAAATACAAAATATTTTAGATGTTAAAAATATAGGTTGCCGAGGGTCCTAATAGACACCTTCAATTTGAATTTCTGTTCGAGGTCATATGTAGTGGACAACAGTTATAAATGAATTTCGTCGTTTCTAATTTTCACAATACGTTTGAAGACATAATTATTGGTCATGGGCCATAACGTGAATTGGTCGTCAAGAATCAGCTTGATTCTTCTAAATCGGTTAACGTGAATCAGTCCTGAAGGATCCGCTTGAATTTTCTGAATCAGTTAACGTGAACTGACCCTGATAATCCGCTTGACTTTTCTACATGGTTTAACGTGAATTGATGCTTGAGAAACTGCTTGATTCTTCTAAATGCCTAACGTGCAGTGATCGTCAACTCCATGGAGAGCACGGCTACTCTCCAGTTTAACTACTCCCGGCCTAAGAAGTGGATAGTTGCTTAGACAGCCGTTGCTTATTGTGTTGTTAAAACAATGCTCAAAGCCGTACCTACAGCAGGATCTCATCTAGTCTTGTTAGAATATATGAATGAAAGCCTTCACAATTCATTTTCTCCGGCGAGGCGGCCCGTATCAAATTCCAAATTGTGCCCCTTGCAATGTCGTTATCTTTATGTTCGGAATAAGCACAGAGAGTGTAACAAGTGAAGGTGTGTAATTATAGAGGAGGTCATGGAGGGGGCGGGGTTCCATATGCCGCGTCCTTCCTCTCTGATAGAGATCGCATCGCTAAGCTTAACGGCCTTTTCACGTCACTTAGTGGAGGGCAAGATTTTACTATCGTCTGGTCCGTAGCAGTGTTGCCAATTTCTTTTGACACGGTCGCCGCTCGCTCATCTTCGCCTTCACCTTTTCTTGCTGAGATATTATGCAGAGAGGAAGAGAAGAATACCTTGGAAGAAAGATTTAAAAAAAAAGTAGAAATCGAGAAAAAAGAATTTATGCAAAATGTGCAATAACAGCATAAAAATAAGAAAAGGAGACCAAAGATTTTTAGAGAGAAACAGACTGACAGATACCTACAGACGGAGGACGACAGAAGCGAAGAATAACCAAACTTGGTAGTCAAGGAAGTTAACAGGTGAACAAAATAAAGAGAATGGAATAAACAAGTTAAGTACTGCAATTTCTGAATATCGCTTAAAATTTTGCACAGTTTGAAGGATTTTATTTTTTCAGGTACAGAGTGCGTGTAAAAGCCACATCTTACTTAAATGGTACCTTACTTAAGTACCGCTTCATCCCTAATGATTTAGATGTGGGGATAGTTTCATTTATTCATTATTGTTTTATTTATTTTACTTTCATTTCTAATTTTCTACCCTTATTCAAAGAAGGTCAATATATCTAGGCAGGTGGGAATACTATCTTTGATACGTACTGGGATTGGCGTATTAAAGAAGAGTAGAGTAGTAAAGTGCATTTACTTGGGGTAGTGTTGCACTTAAATAATATCAGTCTAATTATATAATATAAAATATAATAACAGCCCGCGTTAAAGCAATATGTGTATAATATAATATATAAAGTATATGTAACAGTCATTGCATTGTGCTTATATTATTATGTACACGTATAATAATATTATGTGAAGTATTACATAGTTTTAACAATGTAGGAGCTGTGAGACTAGAAGAGGAAAGTTGCTAACAATGAGGTAACTATGAGGTAACCTTGAGACAACAATAAATTAGAAAGTTTAATAAATGCTACTAATAATTCTTGGAATAATAATGTAATATTAAAACAGTTTAAAAATAGCACATCAAAAACTAGAAAAAGCTAAGTTAAATCAAAGTATTCTATTGGAGTAGGATTAGCCAATCAGAGACTTGAAATAGAGGAAATTTAAAATTCAAGCGGCAGACGCTACAAGATAGCGTACCCGATCGGTATGGACGTGTTAAATGTGAGACAAAAATTCAATTGCGGTGAGAATAATATAAAGTTTATGTGTTAAAAACTGCAATTACACAATAATCTCACTGCTCTATAGTAGGATATATCAGTGAAGTGTTATTTAATCGTGTGAAGGATTAATAAACAAATTACAATACAATTATAATTTGTGTGAACCTTGTTGTTTAACCACACCAGCCCTGCTAAGAGATACATGTTCTGAAAAATTACTACTGACGCAGCCGAGGCATACATATATAATATTTAAATAAAGATTGAAATACAAAGTTTATTTTTTAAACGTGGGGCGAAGGCCAACGGAAACTTTGTACCGTACGTGGGGCGAACACTCCAAGAAACATATCTCCCACAATACGTGGTGCAACCACAACAATTAAAGAACTTCAAGTTTGGCTCTTCCATACGTGGGGCTACAACCCTCTCAAGACTGGCGCCCAAAGCGTGGTGCTAATAACGTAAAGATATTCTATCTCATACTTCATATCTGTGTTATAAAGATAACTTCCATAAGGTAACACTTAAAGTTTTGTTTTACACAAGATTACAGTTGCAGCCCAATCGTGTAACAAATAAGCGCTACGATTAAAACGCAAAATGCGTCCTTTCACAGAACGTAAAATTTCACGTATTATGCAAAATATAAAGTGGTACACATCCAAACAATTCAGCAATCGGCATGTTTAAGAAATATTCAAATTATTACGCCATAAACAATATCCCATTCTTTTTGTTCACCCTGTATAAACCAAGTTGGCGCAACTGGAACAAATAATTAATTATTGCATTTATCGCACTGATGTTCACAAAATCAATTGGTGTGTAACAGTCGTGCGACTTTCAGTTTTAATTCCAATTATGCTTTGATAACTGAGCACTTTCGCTATATTGTGTATTGGGCAAATAGCTTTGGAGTAGGTATTGAACGCGATTCCTATGTATTTAGCAATATGATTTCTTATACGTACTGTGTTAATTGTATCCCTGCTCTCAAAACTATTACTGGGTAAGAGTTTTTTGCTAGAATCAAAGAATGACAAAAAATTGCTATTTATAGCAGAATAACCGACGGCGATTCAAGAATAATGCACATTGCACATACACTCTCTCTCCATGAAGATACATTGAGGTTATCTGTTGCAGTATGAGTCATTCTGAGTGAACACATGTGCAAATTTAACCCCATTTCTAAAATGCGTCTTAATTTGCTGGCTATTGAAATGCACGACGCAAATCAGCTGATCATGCACCTATATCAAGAAGTGTATGGTGTCATCGCAGAGAAATGTAGCGCCAATTATCGAGGTCATTGGGTACTTCATTGCTGTCAAAGTGTTAAAAGAAGAAAGAGGCACAATTTGAGAAGAGTTAGCCTGTAAATTTGGTATATTCACTGGCAGCGCGTGTGTAAAAATCAGGTGTGAATTCTTTTAAAATAAGCAATCACGTTTGTAAAAAGCAGATGTGATGTATTCACATGACTTTCTTCTATCAAGTAGGTATTATTACAAAAGCTTGATTTTTATCTACTTCTGTTTAATGGAATAAACTTAGAATTTCATATTAGGTATAAGCATATAGTAGGTAAAGCAATAGTCAAATTTAAAAAGCGTTCGCTATGTGATGACTTCGAAATTTCATTATATGATCACGAGAAAAATGTAAAACGGCTTGCCACTAGCAAAAATAAGTACTTAAATACAAGCTAATAGCAAAGAATATCTCGAAAATGGTTAATGCCACAAAAAGGATCATTTGGCATAAATTCTGCACTTTAGCGAGATCCACACTTTTTGTGTAGGTAGTAAGATTTTGACTATCTCTTACGGTTTATCAGTTACACAAAAGTCATTCGAATGAAGAGGACTTGACAGGCTATTCCTAGAAAATTCAAGATATGCATTTTATTTGTTACGCAATTGTTTTTAACATGTGATATTTTAAACGAAATCGTCAGGGCCATTTTTGAAAAAAATCAAAAATAGGGAAACGTTTTCCATGTAAAGGTTAGTGGTGGGGTATTTTCTGAAAATATTCTTGTCGCATCCTTGGAAGACATGAATATATATATATATATATATATATATATATATATATGCGAAGTATGGTATTTAACCAACTATTCGTTTTTTAGTTACGTTGTTCACAAACACACACACACATTTTCTAAAAATGCCTTTTTCTGGGTTCAGGTACTCTCAGAACTTGTATTTCCGGTGAAATCTGGATATCGATTTTTTGGGTGCAATACAATACTTCCTCTACCTGTAGGTAAGTAGTAGACAAAGTATTGGGGAAAAAAGCTAAACAAATGAGGAAACAGACGGAATACGGCTCTCTCTCGTGGCCAAACAATGAAAAACTCGATTCGCTGCTTACTGGTGGAGAATTTATAATGTACTCTTGAGTTGAAAGTTTCTGTGCTAGCAACCATACACTTCTGAACCTACAATGTCACAAGTGTACAAAGTCGCTGTTCTGACATTGTGCTCCGCAAAATGAATTTGATTATTCTTGGCTAACATGCGATACCTTTTACACCTCTGTAACCCATAACGAGTGATTGTTTCCAAAGCGCAAACAAAGAAAACAAAAATGCAATAGAAATCTCACTGCCACGCAATTAATTACTGTTCTCTTCTACCTTTCCTACATTTCTTACACATTCGTAATCTTTACGAAATTGTCCCAATTGCTTGTGATAGGGCGAGCATGAGCTTAAATTCTGTATTTTCAGTGTTTGCTAAAAACAAATGTATATTTGCTGCACATTTCGTTAAACTGCGTCAGTAAAAATTCTGCCTGCAATTTAAGCAAAATATCGAAAACTAATGTCGCGATAGGTGATCATATCTTCTAACATAACTAGTATCTCTCTGAATAAAGGCAGTGAGGCGTTATACAGCTTTTAAACAGCCTGCTCTGAGTTATGTTAAGCGCTCGTGGCGGATGTTCAGTCGGTAACGAAAATACCAATAACGTAACACGAGATTCAAATTTAGCGTGAAGGTTTACGGTAAATATTATGATGCAAGAAAGCAAAGACAAATTTTGAAATCTAATTCTGTTCAAACAGGTTACTTTGTAAATCCATACAAGGACATAATACGATTATTATGGGAGGAAATTCATGAAAATCATTTAGACATGTCAGAGATTGTGCGAGCATACTTAACCTAAAACGTATCAGATCTGTAGAATTATCCTTTCGAAAGAGAAATGAAGTTGATAATCCTCGTCGCTTAAATTATCTAAACCCCCTCTACCGAGTTTCTGACCGAGCGGGATGGCTCAAGCGGCAACGTCTTGGCCTACATTCGTGAGGTACCGGATTCAATTCCCGTTGGCCGCCCATTCTGACAACAAACACTGCCATCTCGCGGATGTTCTCCTTCAACCTGCCTTCGTATGCTTTACGTTTTTTGTTCTTCAGCCATAAATGGTTTGATGCAATATTGGAGTGTTTCGTGGTTCCCTTAGTGGAAATTTCCGCTTATGCCAGTTACAACCATGGAGTTTTCGTGGTTTTCCTCAGGTCGCCTAGGCGAATGCTGGGGTGGTGTATTCCACCACGATTCTCCTTTCCTTCATTTCCTGTCATTTCGTATTTCTCCCTTTCATCTTTCAGGCAATGCCTACGGATTCCGCAGTACGTTTGATGGTAGGCATGGTCGCTGCACTTTAGAAATATTTTTTCCCGCCAACGATAGAGCGCTTTCACCTGCCTGTAAGGACCGCTTCGTCGCTCTCTCACGGGACTTCACGTCTACTGGCCGAGTGCGGGTGTTTCGAATTGTAAATGGACTGTGTTCTCTGCAATCCCGTCTGCTTGCGGACCTGCGACGTCCTGACGCTCTTTCACTTCATCCCAGCCTTCCGGGGTATAGCCATAATAGACCTAGTTGATCATAGTGGCGAGGTGACTCTCTCCGGTAAGTACTTCATTCCTCATACTCGGTTTCTGAATTACTTTTCCTCTATTAATAGCCCTAGGTCACAGGTTAAAACCCGGCGGAGGACGATGGATTTTTTTCCGGCGTAAAAATCCTTAGCATGGTTTCCCTCGAAAGGAAAGTAAAGCCGGTGGTCCCGTATCGTAGATTTACAGCACGTAAAAGAACCTCAGGTTTGATAAAGAGGCCTTTGAGCAAAATTACCGGCCTTTCACGCCCAATATAGAATGGGACGCTAAGGAACACAGCAGTTACAGAGCGTCTATAAATAAAATTCAATTTAATTTAAGTCCACAGTCTAGAGACCAGTCCATCTGATTACGATCTTTCACCAAAACTAAAATTCACTTTGGCCAGCGCTTTAAGAACGCGTCATGATCTAAATATAGGAGTGGTATGACTTATCCGGGAGCTAAACTTCAGAAGAGAATTAGGGCATGCAGCAGTTACTATAAATTAGATTAAAATAGTGGTTGTAAAGGTTATCTTTAACCTTCCTTCACTGCGATTTTAATAGATCCATTGTGACACCTATAGTTAATATAGGATTACTTATATCAGTGTCCCATTTCAATTTATTGTTTGTAATGGAGTTTATTATTATCCTGGGTAGTAATAAGACATCCTCGTGTTGGAAAAGAGACCACAAGATGCCTTAGTCTAATACTTGAGTTATTTTTGCAGTCACAGAGTATATGTTTTGCGGTTTTTCTTCTTCGTTACAGAGACGACAAATATTTACATTAGTTTTACCCATCTTACGGAGATGATCTCGTGCAGGACATGTCCAGTTAAGAGATAGTAACTAGTCTGAATTCCTGTTTGCGTAATGTAGAAATGCTTTAGCTCTTTTATGAACCCTTTGGAATGGTCGAGATCTAGAAGTGAGTTCCAGAGGCTTCCTGTTCTCGTTGTCTAATTTCGTCCTTTAAGTAGGAGTCTAGGGCACTTCAATACAGTTCTGGACCAGTGAGGGAGCTAAAGCTGTCTGCACTCTCGTTTCCTTCAACTCCCTCATGTCCTGGAATCCATATAATGCAAGGTCTGTTGTGTTTGGTCTGTTGATTGAGATTTATGGACATTCCCAATAGTACAGGAACAAAGTGCCTTTAAAGCTGCTTGACTCTCTGACAATACCTATACAGATCTGTTTGCTTTTAATACCTTTTTTGATGTTTTCATAAGCACAAAGTTGTATTGCATGGATTTCTGCTTGAAAATGGATGGACATAGGTTTAGGGATTTTAAAAGAACAACTTTGGGACCAAATAGGCCCACATCCGCTTTTCCATCCATTTTTTAGCCATCTGGTTCCAGACGAAAGTGCCGTCTTGGTCTTTCCAATGATCCAAATACTGCGTTCAGATAGAACCACTTTAGCGGAGCAATCAAAATTTATTTTCTTTTGAGTTAACTCGGAATAAATCTTGGAATAGTTATTCTAGGAAGACCCTGTCTAAGATATAAATATGGCGATGAGTTGTAGGACGCAGTTTTATTTCTCAGATGACTATTCGACTGTTAGCAGAGTTAAAATCAAAGTTGGCCATATTGCGAGTCATTCATGGCAGCTTGATACGTAATTACTGCTTTGTTTTCCTGAAACGTGTGTAGCAATTTGTATTGTTTTTACATTCAGCTGCTCCTAAAGTATTATTATAATTTTGAATCCTCCTAAGTAGTTCAGATGCAAAATTGTGATTTTACAACTACGTTATTTAAAACAATACAAAGGCTGTGTAATAACGCCACCTTCTGTGCAAAGTTGTGTCTCGTACTGATACTAGTTTACGGTATCTTTCGTTTTTATGCTCAAAACAGCTAACGCACTTCACCTGGATTCTATCACTGTATTCCTTAAAATAATTTTTAATTCGAGTTTTGACAATTACACGGCCAACGTCATTGCCAACTTGAGGCAGTATTTTTAACACTTAAATGATTTTAGTCTAATTATTTATATAGAAATTCAATAACAGCCCGCCTTAAAGCAATATGTGTATGTAACAATGTATAAAAAGTGTATATTACAGTCATTGTGTATGCTTATATTATTGTATACAGGTAATAATGTTATGTGAATTGAAGCGAATACTTTGACCCAAGATTACATGGATTGTACATGGAATAATGGCTTGAAGATATATTCATAAAAATAATTAACAACCGTATTCTTTACTTTAATAACTCAACACATCAATATCACACAAATGGTTACAATTATCAACCCTTGTTCATTCCCTATTTCATTTTAGAGTTTACAGTTTCAATATTTATTATTATATTACAATTTTTACAATTTGCTTCCTGCTCTCACATTTAAAGATTTATAGTTAAACGCCAAGAATGAATATATCTATCCGACGATAAGTCTTTACCGCTACGCAATTACCAAAGAGAATTTTAAATATATTTAGCCGAAAGAGAATTTTGTGTACCGTGCCGAATGCCTCTATCTGACGTGATCCTGCTTGTTTCCCTCGGTGAAGACAGACTGGTTCGTCCTGCTACCCAGCACATTGGAGCAGATCGAGAGTGTTTTGCGCGTGCGCAGTCGACGAGTCGCGTGGCGTGACCTACTACGTGAGTCCAAACTTGTGCTGGTTCTTCTTGTAGCGAACTGGTTGAAGAACTGCTACGTTGATCGTTGCACTTCTTTTTGCCGCATTCGGCAGCGTTCCTTTGATACATGCCCGTCGCGTAATGTATATTTCTCCTGGGAGGGTGGATTTGGCACAATACTCTCCCACCAGAGGCGACGGGCAGAACGGGAACAGGAACGTGCGCTGTTGATATGATTATTTGTAGTCTCGTCTGTCCATCCACGCAATCCACTCGACCTGGCACATCTCCCCACCGTCCATATGGTATATGTAAAACAAGACCAAGCCATTAAGTAGACAGAAGCATTCAACTCGATTTACATATCATACGTACATTATATAACAAAACAACGTCCAAATATACGTAAAATGTGAGTGTAGAAGCATTCAAATTTTATCATTCTAACTCTGGAATGAAGAAAACACATTAAAATACATAAACTTAAAAAAAAGCCAGCATTTGATATTCGGTCAGTAACAATGCGAATATATATCAAAACCTGCTTTTATGCATAAGGCGGTTCATTTCCTTTCTTTTTCTTTCTTCTTTTTCTTTTTTTTTTTTTTTGTTTTTTTGTTTCAGTGTAATTACTGGACTTACATTATTTACTTCACCTTAGCACAGGTGAAGTTTACAAATAAATATACAATGAGATGAATAAGATGAAAGTTGAACATGAATTTTACAATATATGTATAAATAATATAACTAAAAATTTTTAAAAAAATTTTGTTTTTAAAATTTTCACAAAGATAAAAATTCTATTTATATAGTAGGCAGCACGTCATTAAGTAATCATCGTCAGCTGTGAGGCAGCGAACCCGCTATGCCGACGATGACCATTATATAAAAAGGTGCTGCCTATCTGCGAGGAAGCGAGGATTTATATCACGGTACCAGGTACCGGTTTTAATTGAGTGACATGAGCTGTTGTAATCTTCCCAGTAACACAATCCTGAAGTTGAACTGAAACTTGGTTAACTATCTTAACGATCCGAAAAGGTCCTACATACCGAGGGGCTAGTTTCTGTGTAAATCTTTTACTAAAATCACTCAACTGGTGTGCCTGTAACATCACTAGATCCCCAGTTTGAAATGTACTCTCCTTGCGGTTACGATACCGGTTTTAATTGAGTGACATGAGCTGTTGTAATCTTCCCAGTAACACAATCCTGAAGTTGAACTGAAACTTGGTTAACTATCTTAACGATCCGAAAAGGTCCTACATACCGAGGAGCTAGTTTCTGTGTAAATCTTTTACTAAAATCACTCAACTGGTGTGCCTGTAACATCACTAGATCCCCAGTTTGAAATGTACTCTCCTTGCGGTTACGATTATATCGGACCTCACGTCGCACATGATCTGCACGTAAATTTTGTAAAGTATTTAACCAAGTTTCTCTATCTTTGTTTACATCTCCCGACTCCGGGAATAAATCGGACAATTTCCACTGATTGACCAAAGGACAAGAAGGTTGAAAACGAAACATTAGTGAAAAAGGAGTTGCCTGATGGGCTTCATGAACTGCCGTATTTAGAGCAAACTGAAATTCGGCACACCAGTTATCCCATTAGTAATGATGGTCTGAGTGAAATGCAATCAACATACTCTTCAAATTTCTGTTTACACGTTCCGCTAATGATGGTCGCGGATAATAAGGCGATGTTCGCACAAAATGTACTCCTCTTTGAAACAAAAATGTACGAAAGTTGTATGCCCGGAAATAAGATGCATTATCAGTGTTTGAGGATTACCAAAAGAAGCAAATATACGCGATAAAACCAATGTTGTAGTAAATGCTGTTGGAGCCCGAACCGGATACAACCACGTAAAGTTTGAAAATGCATCTACCAAGACTAATAAGTATGTATTGCCGCTAGAAGAACGTGGTAACGGACCCACATAATCAAGAAATACCCTCTCCATGGGATACATCGATATCTTGGAATGTAAATGACCCACTCGAGTATTTTGCGCTGGTTTAGTATACAAACATATCTCACATTTGCGAACATAGTTCTTAATGTCGGTGTACATCTGTCGCCACACAAAATAAGTGCGTATTTTCTGTTTTGTTTTAAATACACCTAAATGCGCACCATGTGGCGATGTATGAAAATATTGTAAAACCACCGGTACTAACGAACGTGGTAACAATATCCTGACCAATTTAGACCTTGGTAGTGTTGCATACAAAAGATTATCCTTAAAATAATATCCTTTAAGAATATTACCTAAGCTACACTGTTCCCAAATAGGGCCCAACACTTCATCCTTACGTTGATGATCTTCCAAGGATGTAAACACCGTAGGGAAATCTTTTGAAAAGGTTGGACATAATAAAATTGGTGCAATAACCTGATTATCCTCTACCGGTGGTTCAGCAAACATGCGCGAAAGTGCATCGGCTATAACATTTTCGTTGCTAGGAATATGTTTGACTGTAAACTTAAAAGACCCAATTCGGGTAGCCCAACGCGCGAGATTCCCCGATTTTCTAGCATGTGATAATACCCAAGTCAAAGCTTGGTTATCACATTCCAAATGAAAGGTTCGATGTTCCAAAAATGGACGAAATTTTTCACAAGCACTAAGCACTGCTAAAGCTTCTAACTCGTACACCGAGTAATTTCTTTCCGTCTGCGAAAGACAACGCGAAATATAATAAATTGGTTTTCGCGCTCCTTCTAGCTGTTGAAGTAATACCGCCGAAATAGCATATCTAGAAGCATCGGTTTGAAGAACAAAAGGTTCTTCAAAATTTGGCATTGCCAACACTGGCGGATTCATTATAGCTTCCTTTAATTTGTCAAACGCTTTCTGATGAATTGAAGTCCATTCAAATCTTACGGCTTTTCGTCGAAGAGCATTCAATGGTTCGGCTATTTCAGCAAAATTTGGAATAAATTTAGAAAAAAATTCACCATACCCAAAAACGATGCCAATCGTTTAGTTGATGAAGGAACTGAAAAACATCGAATTGCCATAGTTCTTTCTGGGTCTACAGATATTCCCTGAGGAGAAACAATATGTCCAAGAAAGGAAATTTGATTTACAGCAAATTTAATTTTGAACGGACCGACCGTTAACCCAGCCTGACGCAAACATTGAAAGACTAACCTTAAATGCTGCAAATGTGATTGGATATCTGGAGAATAAATAACTAAATCATCCAAATAATTAAATACAAACTGAAATTTGTATTGCCCCAAAATATTATTTAATAAACGAGATAAAGGCTGTGCTCCCGTTGATAAACCAAACGGGACCCGTTTGAAGTGATATAAGTCCCATGGAGTTGAAAAAGCCGTAACAGGACGTGACACTTCATCCAAAGGTATTTGATAATACGCTTGATTCAGATCTAATGTAGTAAAAACTTTTGCTTCTCGAAAATAATGAGCCAATCGAGATTCACCATTCGGTTTCGGAACCAAAAAACACGGGCTTGAATATGAACGCTTAGAAGGTTCAATAATATCTGCTTTTAAAAGTTGCTCAATTTTGGTCCTTAATATCTCTACTTTCGGAGGAGTGCATCTATATGGCAACGAACGAACTGATGTAGTTCTAATAATTGAATATGATATAGAAAATCTTTTACTCGGCCTATTTTATCTTTAATAACATCCTGAAACTCGTGTACCATGTCTATAATAGGTTGGCGATATTGTGATTTAAGATGTAATAATTGAGAATGTAAGTCAATGACTTGCATTGATAATGATGGTGCTAGACTAAACGAGTTTGATCCCAAAGCAAAGGGAATTTGTCGTTCCGGTGCAAACGGAAAATGCAAAGTGAGTGAAAAAAAATCCAATACAGCCCGTGTATTTCTAAGAAATGGACAACCCAATATAAGGTTCACCGGTAATTTGTGAACCACCGCACAAATTATATTCCACGAAAACTCTGCCATTTTAATATGCACATCTATTAACCCAATAATATTGAACTCCGAACCTGAAATTGTAATACCTTTTATCGTAGATTCTTTTATTAATCGCTCCCATTTCGGAAATAGACTATCAAGAAAATATTTATCTATTATATTTAATGATGATCCGGAATCAATGACCGCCATTGTACACTTACGAAAACAAGAAATTTTTATCATTGGTAATGGCAAATCTCGGCGGCCTTGAATCGACAATTGCCATGTAGATTTATTCTTTTTGTGTTCTAGTCATAAAGGACGTCTCGGTTTATTACGTTGGAAACAAAATTGAAAAGAGTGTCCACTTCTACCACAATATGTGCATTTTCTACCATCTGCTCCCGAAACTGTATTTAATACTCCCGGTTTCACACCGGGATAATTGCTGCTGAAAAAGTTCCCTTGATGGAGCTAAAGTTTGCCAGAGTATAAACATTTCATCCAATTCACTATACGAAGTTGGTAGCTTATGTAATATACCTTGTAATCGTGTCACCCCATTTAACCCTGAAATAATCAATTTACAGACTTCTGCTTCGGAATCCGATAACTGAGAAACACGTGCAAACAATTTAACCGTTTCAATAAAGATAAGCAATTCTTCTAATTCTCCTTGTGGTGTATAATAATGCTGCATTAACAATTACATTCGAACTCGTGGAGGAAAGAAAAATTCCAGTATGAACATATGAAATTGCGATAATGAACTCCTTTGCATTTGCGCCGTACGAGCCAAAAAAACTATTTTCCCTTCCACAATATTTAGTAATAACACATATACATCGTGTTTCGCAATCTGAAATTGTCGACATAAGTCCTGCAATTGAAGAAAGAATTGTAAAAAAATCACTGCCTGATCTGCCGTATTTACCACAAAATGTTTGTTCTCTATTAAACCTTGTACCGGATGACCTAACTGTAATGATCGAAAGGATATCGTCGATATGTTTCTATCTAATACCTCTGAAGTTGCAACATTTTTGTCACCTAATGAAAAATTTTGTTCCACATCCGAACCCAATTCGACTGTTTTATCCAAAAGCGACCCCATATACTCCGTATAATAATTAACAAGTTCTTGTAAATGAGCTTTAATATCCGATGTATGCTTCGACATAGTAAATAATTGAAGCCTGTAAATATGATATGTCATCCGTGCTTTAAAACGGCGTAACGTAGCTTGTGAAATACATGTACTTTGTTCCCCAATTGAATTTTGTATTTCTTGTAATTGAAACTCCGAAGTTTTAATTAACTCTAACGTTTCTTGTTTCGAAAAAGCATTTACATTAAGTGTACTATTTCCGGCTTCTTTTAACGTTTTCAATATATTAGCTACAGTATCTGATTTATCAAACGGTAAGTCTCGAACCATTAAATGAAAACCCAATTCATCTTTACGTAATAAATCCAAATTTTGTAATTCCATGTTATCTAAAGAGCAGAAAGCAATATCAAGTAAACGTATTATATTAGAATAATTGCAAATAATTATCTATTATGCACGTAAAATTTAGGATATAATCGCACATACGGTCACTATTTAACTGTCATACCGAAACTCCCCATACGCTCTGCTGCCATTTTGAAGCGAATACTTTGACCCAAGATTACATGGATTGTACAAGGAATAATGGCTTGAAGATATATTCATAAAAATAATTAACAACCGTATTCTTTACTTTAATAACTCAACACATCAATATCACACAAATGGTTACAATTATCAACCCTTGTTCATTCCCTATTTCATTTTAGAGTTTACAGTTTCAATATTTATTATTATATTACAATTTTTACAATTTGCTTCCTGCTCTCACATTTAAAGATTTATAGTTAAACGCCAAGAATGAATATATCTATCCGACGATAAGTCTTTACCGCTACCCAATTACCAAAGAGAATTTTAAATATATTTAGCCGAAAGAGAATTTTGTGTACCGTGCCGAATGCCTCTATCTGACGTGATCCTGCTTGTTTCCCTGGTGAAGACAGACTGGTTCGTCCTGCTACCCAGCACATTGGAGCAGATCGAGAGTGTTTTGCGCGTGCGCAGTCAACGAGTCGCGTGGCGTGACCTACTACGTGAGTCCAAACTTGTGCTGGTTCTTCTTGTAGCGAACTGGTTGAAGAACTGCTACGTTGATCGTTGCACTTCTTTTTGCCGCATTCGGCAGCGTTCCTTTGATACATGCCCGTCGCGTAATGTATATTTCTCCTGGGAGGGTGAATTTGGCACAGAATGTATTACGTAATTTAATAATGTAGGAGCTGTAAGGATAATAAGTTAAAAGTTGCTAACAATGAAGTAACAATGAGGGAACCTTGAGGCAATAATGAATTTGAAAGTTTAATGCTACTTGTGATTATTGGAGCAACAATAATGTAATTTTTGTGACAGTTCAAAAAATAGCCAATCAACAAAAAAAAAGTTTTAGTTAAATGGAGGTATTCTATTGAACTAGGATTAGCCAATCAGAAACTGAAATATAGCAAAATTTACAAATTTAGAAGTCAGTTGCTTGTAGACAGTGCTCGTAACTGGACGCGTTGGTTGTAGGCAGACGCGAGACACGTCCTAAAAATGTAATACGTATTCAGTGTGAGATGAAAATAGTTACGTGTTAAAAAGTGCAAGTAATTAACAAAAGAATCTCACAGCTCTTTATATCAGTGAAGTGTTATTTAAATCGTGTCAAGCATTAATAAAAGGAGCGAAGTAAAAATTATAGCCTGTGTAATCCTACATTCTTTAGTCGCACCGCAACCCTGCAAAGAGAAACATGTCTCTAACAAAAATACTGACGCAGCCGAGGCAAACATAAATAAACATACATTTAAAGAAACAGTCAAATTACAAAGTTAATACTTTTTAAACTTGGGGCGAAGGCTACCGGAAAGCGGGTACTATACGTGTGGTTGCAACAAATTTCAAGTTCGGTTCCCCAACAGTTGAACTACAATACAACTTCTACTTCAGATCGGCTTTCCATACGTAGAAGCAAAAAAACCTACTTCAAATTGGCTCCCACAGCGTGGGGCAAATAACAATAACGTAAAGATACTATGAACTTCAAACTTAAGATATAACTGAATCGCTGCACCGAAATCAACTACTAGGTATTATTAACCAACAGAAATATTATAATGCTACACACGAATAGGACATTACGAAACCACCTCGCACTTTGCTGATGGCAATACCTAATGCAACAACTAGAAATGCTTAATCAAAGCAATGACATCGAGAGCATTATTTTTTACTGACAGTGTTCTACATTCGACCAAAACTTGTTTCTAATGTCATCCGGCTGCTTTGCATCATACCGAGACAAGTGACTGATAAAAGTAAATGTATCTCCGCATTCGTTGGGAGTACATCCACGTTGTAAACACGCACAAATTATGATTTTACTCTCAGATAATTTAAGATTTGATATGTGAGCTCCGAAGACCTTTACTAATCTGGCCATCATCGGCACCTCCTTCCCACATCGCAAAGCTTGTTGTGTCATTAGCTTTACCATTGTTAAATTTACACATAACGTCAAATACTGGATATCGCACAGAATGTGACCAACATTCACATTTTAATGATGTTTTTGTACCTTATGAAGTAACCAGTCCTTTGTATTCGTCAATAATAACTTAACCTGATTCTTTATATCGCTACGCGTCGTGACATTCAATTGATGCATTGTATTTTGTGTTTATCTTGGGCAGTATTAACTCCAGTGTTTCCACAAAACTGGATGTATCATTTTCTGATAATATTCTAGGTACGTTATATTACTTTAAATAGTAACTTGATTTTAACGATCTGCCTTCATATGTTCTAAATAATCATCAAAATATCTCAGCGCGTTATCATTTCTCAAATTAAATCTGATTGCCTCTTGTTCATTTATTGGACTACTTCTATGGTACTTAAGCTTTATGGTTCTCAGAAACATATTATAAAGAAATTAATCATTTGTGAGGGAAAAAATTGTGTCCAGAACCCAGCAGCCATTTTCCATTTTATACTGTATTCTTGGAATAATGGCTTATTCCCGCAAGGAATCATGGAATAGGTTATTTCATGATTTTCTCTTAATCCGGTATCGACATCGTACAACATAATTTAGCTCTTAACCATGGAGTAACGTCTAACAGAGGTTTATTCCGAGTTCGTACAACTGGTCCTAAAATCAAATAATTTTAGAATACTTTCAATCTGAAATTTATTCAAAATGTTCATACAACCTTTCAGGTCCTCAGTTTTAAATGTTTTATACCGAACAGTTATCGCAACACTAGGAAGCAGACTTAAGCTCCAAGGCGATTAATGTGAACGATTTGATGTAAGTATATTAAATGTGTGGCTATCCTTGCATTATTCTAAAACATTACCGTCATTAAGCGTCCTTGGGTGTAATATGCAGTAATCCGTGTAAGACCTATTGTTTACATCGTCATACGAAACAATAGCAATGTCACGCTTTAATTAAGATAGTAGCACAATGGTTAATGGACTGGGTGAGAGTAACACATTGCACAAAAGGGTGGCATTATTTCATAACAAAACTAGATGGAAATTAATGGAAGGCTTGATAAAAATATAAATGACTTTATCGTATATGGTTATGCTGAATCGAGTATAAATTTCTTCCCTTAAAGGTGCGTCCTATTTTGTATTAAAGCCAAGCTATCATTCAAAGTAGCAGTTTTAATTACATTGTTGTGGAAACAAGCGAGATACAATACAGCTAAGAATCGAAGGGATCATAAAAGCATAAACGATACTATTAAGTTTCTCAGAGCACTTTATACTTTTACTAAATGAGTAATTTAGATGCATAACGGCACTTTGTCTTTAATTACATCTTGAAGTAAAAATGATAAAAATGTCTTATGTAACAGCAATGCTTTTGTCGGCATTTCAGTTTTTATAAACATGTAAACGAGAAGATAAAATTTCATATGCATGGAAATGTTCCTAAATGTCTTGTTGGTAACAAATACAGCTGCTTTAGTAGAATTAGACCTAATATAATTTCACGCTGATTCGTGCTTAGGAAAATAAGTGAATTTTTATATGTATGAGGAAATCCTATATTAAGAGGTACTCGCATAACTTTACGGATACTCTACATATTATTTACACAAAATGTTTAAAGAAGCCGATGTGTGCTTAGTTACAAGATCTTAAAAATCAAATCGCTTAACGCACAGAAGTGATTTTTTTCGGAAATGGGTAATGCGATAAAAATGTTATGTAGCGTAAGTTCTGCAAGATATACATTTTTATCTAACTTTAACGTATCTCAAAACTGTGATATATATCAGTCAAAGTGGTTGAATTCATTAAAGATAAAATCACAAGCAATGTATGTGAATGGTTGTATAAGATGGGGGAATTACCCCAAATCTGTTTTCATGATTAATAGATGCCCTACTTAAGATTTATATTTATCTGTTTTACTTTCTCTGTTACGTAGTTACAGTGAGTAGAGGAAGTATTGTATTTCAAGTGAAAATTCGATGTCGAGATTTCACTGGAAATGATGTTTTGAGGCCTGTTGAACTAAAAAAAAATCATTTTTAGAAAACGTCCATGTATGTGTATGAACAGCATAACTCAAAAACGAAAACTCCATAAATACCAAACTTGGTATTTAAGTTTATTATCTTCCAAGGGTGCGACACTAAGATTTTCAAGAAAATCGCTCCCAAAACTATTCCTCGCACGGAACTATTTTTTTTATTTCTTATTTTCTAAAAAATACCCTTAACGATAGTGCCATATGTGAAATTTATGACAATTGAGATATATATCTTGAATTTTCTGGGAATAGCATGTGAAGCCCTCTTCATTCTGAATTATTTTTGTATAATTGGTAAACCGTAAAATATACCTACATAAAACTTTACGACAAAAAATGTAGATCTCGTTTATTTATGCTAAATAATTAACATTAATAAAGTTAATGTTAAATTAATTAATAATTGATATAAAATAACCGTTAACAATTTCCGAGATATTTCTTGTCATGTTTGCATTTTCAAAAACTTAATACTTTTCTCAACTGCATGTCGCTATTAGTTTTCTTTTTTTCTTCTTTCTTTTCACTTTTTTACTTCCTCTACCACGTACATACTAGTCAGGGCAGGTGTTGTATTCCACCCAAAAATTTGAAAACGGGATTTTACCGGAAATACATGTTTCAGACCTTTGAATCCAAAAAAATCAGTTTTAGTAACGGTCAGTGTGTGTGTGTGTGTGTGTGTGTGTGTGTGTGTGTGTGTGTGCGCGCGCGCCTGTGTGTCTGTGAATAGCATAATTCAAAAACGAAAAGTCAGTCAAATACTAGTCGCCCTCTATGGTGTAGTGGTTACCATGCTAGCCTCTAGTTCCCGAGGTCGCGGTTTCAAACCCGGCGGAGGGCGATGGATTTTTTCGGCCGTAAAAATCCTTCCTTCGGGGGAAGTAAAGCCGCTGGTTCCGATCTGAGCAAAATTTCCGGTCTTTCACGCCCAATATAGAATGGGACGCTAAGGACCACAACAGTTAAAGTGCGTCCATAAATAAAACTCAATTTAATTTAATTTTGGACAAATACTAAACTTAGTATTTAGGTTTAGTATCTTCCAAAGATGCAACACGAAGATTTTCAAGAACGTCCCCTCCCCGAAAACTACCCTTTACATGGAAAGTTTAGATTTTTTTAAGAAATAGCTCCAACGATTTTGATTAAAATGCCATATATTAAAGGTGTTTTCATTACAAGTTAACCGTATATCTTGAATTTTCATAAGCTTTACTTCTCAAGCTCGCGTGTTCAAACCCGGCGGAGGGCGATGGCTTTTTTCGAGCGTAAAGACCCTTAGCGTGGCCTCTTTCGGAAGGGAAGTAAAGTCGGTGGCCCCGTGTAGTTGACTTACAGCACAAGAAAGAACCTCAAGCCAAAGGCCTCTGAGCAAAATTTCCGGTCTTTCACGTCCAATATAGAACGGGGCTAAGAATCTCAGTAGGTAAAGAGCGTCCATAAGTAAGCCTCAATTTAATTTAATTTTGAATTTTCTAGGAATAGCGTGTGAAGTCTTCTTAATTCGGAAGGGAATTTGTACACCCTTGTATAACTGGTATACGTTAAGCGATAGACAAAAACGTACTGCACAAACAATGTAAAGCTCTTTAAAACACAATTTATTTAAAATAACTGTTTTTGTGGCATCAGCCATTTCCAAATATCTGTTATTAATGGTGCTTATGCTCAATACTTTGTCATTCTTTTCAACATTTTGTTAGTTGTTTCGATATCCGGTTGTTTCTTGCGGTTGTACGCAAAGAGCATGGCCAGTACATAGCGTCCAGTTCTTAAACATTTGATTATTGATATTTCCTTTATATTAATAATGAAATGTGTAATGCAGCTATTTCCGGAAAGGTTTTTCTCGATTAAAACGAAATATACAGGAAAATAAACTTTCGTAAGAATAATTTGTATACACACTAATAAGCGATAAAGGATAGAGAAAGTCATGTGAAGGCAACACATCAGATTTTTACTTTCTCTAGCCGTACATAGTAGATAGAAAAGATATTGCATTCCACACAAAAATTCGATACCGAGATTTCTTCAGAAATACATGTTTTGAGGTATCCTGAATCCTAAAAAGGATTTTTAGAAAAACGTCCGTCTGTGTGTCTGTGAAGAGCATAACTCAAAAACGAAAAGACGGTAAATATCAAACTTGATATTTAGGTTCAATACCTTTGAAAGATGCGATATAAAGATTTTCCAGAAAATTCCCTCACTACCAATTACGCTTTACAAGGAACCTTTTTCGAACATTTTGATTTTCCAAAAAATGGCCCTAATGATCTTGATTAAAATATCATATATTAAATCTAGAATTTTCTTTCTGGGACTAGCCTGTGAAGTCCTCTTCATTCGGAAGGAATTTTATGTAATCTTGCATAACTGGTAAATATTAAAGCGATAGACGACAACGTACTACACACGAAATGCGGATATCTTTAAACCACATAATTTATTTCCAATAATTTTAGGCCATTTCTGAGCTATTCATTATTATTGGTTCGAATTGTTCATTTCAGCATTCAGTTGTTTCTCGCAATTGCATTGAAACAGTATGGAATTTTAAGGCTAGCATATAGGGTTCAGTTCTTTAACATTAGACTATCACTGTTCTCTTTGTATCCTAACGAAATATGTAATGTGCAATTTCTCCAAAGGTTTATTTGGATAAAAGTGTAGTAGATAGAAAAATTAGCCTTAGTAAGAATATTTTGTGTACCCACCAATAAACGATAGAGGATAGAGAAAATCATGTGAATGTATCACATCAGAATTTTTCCATCGTGTCTATGCAAAGAATTTCTAAGCCATCACATAACGACCGACCTTGAAGCGATTTGACTATCGCTTTAAACTTACTGTAGATATCCTTCTTACACCAACAAAATATGTTAATGTTTAATGATGATTTATCTATATTAACAGAAGCTCCTATATAGAACAGTGAGAAAGTAGGGGAAGTATTGCATTCCACCCAAAAATTCGATACTGAGATTTCACCTGAAATATATGTTTTGAGGCCCCCTGAATAAAAAAAAGAACATTTTTGGAAACATGTCCGTGCGGTGTCTGTGTGTCTGTCTGTGAACAGCATAACTCAAAATGAACAGTCGGATAAACACCAAACTTGGTATTTAGATTCAGTATCTTTCAGAAATGCGACACGAAGGTTTTCAAGAAAATCCCTCCACCCCAGATTACCCTTTACATGAAACATTTTTCGAAAATTTTAATTTTCTTATAAACGGCTCTAACGATTTTGATTAAAACATCATAAATTTAAGATACTTTCATGACAAATAAGATGTATATCTTGAATTTTCTGGGAATGTCTCCAAAAGTATTCTTCATTGTGAACGACTTTTGCATAACTGGTAAACCATAAGGGATAGACAAAATTTTACTACACAAAAAATGTAGATCGTGTTAAAATACACAGTTTACGTTATTTACATTTTTTTTGTTGAGTGAACCATTTTCGAGATATTGCTTGTTATTCCCTTAAATTTTCCAAAACATACTTTTTCTCAAATGGGAATTCGTTATTCATTTTTTTTGTGCTGGTAATACAAAGAGAATGGAATACGCCACATAGCAACCAGCTCTTAAAATATTTGACTATAGCTTAAAGCCTACCAATTCCCCTTGCATCTACAAGAAAATTAGCAATAAGATTAACATCTCGATTAACATGAAGCATATGGAGAATAAGCGTTTGTAAAAATAGTTTGCACAAGAGTAGAGAAAGTCATGTGAGTGTAACACATCAGATTTTTTTAAAATATAACAGTGAGTAGAGAAAGTTACGTGATTGTAACATATACTACTTTTGTGTGTTTTTGTAAGAGAAGAGTGAGTAGGGAAAGTCATGTGAAGTTAACTTCAGGATTATCTAGTTATGATGTTCAAAAACAGACACGTACGCATAAGGAGCTTTCTCTACTAACGCTTCCATTGGGTTCACGTAAGGTTCAAATTAGCAATTCCATATTGAATTATTTCCTAGAATGCGATTCCTTAGGATGCAGTACTGTAAGAAACTATTACTATGATAGACCGCGCAAATGATGATTGGAAATAAATGTAAAGTCATTTTCTAAACATGGGCCATCATCATTTTCAAAGAAGAAAATTATTTCGAAATTTCGATAAAACAAACTTCATATAACAGTGCTTCTTTAGCCTAATTCTTCATAGTCGCTTCTCAAGTGCTGCTGTTAATTCATCATGGACGTAGCTTGGGACCTAACCTTGGTAGTGACAGATGCACAATCGAATACAAGTATTTCCTCGGCTTGTTAAGTTTTGATTCGGCTACATTTCCTATTTCAACTTGACAGTAGCATTAGACTATGAGTACTGCAGAACTCTCCATATGAACGGTAGTGAACTCCAAAGGAAAAAACGGATCACAGTCACGGTTCCGCCTCCCTCTACTTAGCTATGTATTCCGTCGATTGCTAATGTTCGGTTATAATCAGGCTTATCTTCTCCTAACTCTAAACCCTGTTTCTTATAACCTTACCCCTCTGGCATGTATTCTGCTCCACTCCCTTTCGTTCTCCTAACCACTGAGTGGCTAATGTACAGCTTTGAAGATCAGGCAATAAAGGTATATAAACATTCTGTCGTGATAAATGCATGTGCTTTCATAATCCTGGGAGGGAGTTTTAAATCGGAGGATCCTCCTACCTATTTGGTGATAAGAATTTACATGCAGGCCAGAAGCACTAACTGTGTTAAGCAATATATTTTATTCATACAGTTATGAAAATGTACATTTGACAATTCTCTTCAAAAATATTAAGATAAATGATCAGATTAAAAAAAGGAACTAGTTTGTGCCGCGCAACAGCCTATTCCACGACAGCAGCCAATGAGAGGTGACTACTGCACGTGACAGTTATGAGATACGGGACAAAGTTATATGGAACAGGCTTAGACAGTCCTTCTAATTACTAATACGATACTCTTTCACAAAGGCTTTTCTGGTTGTATTAATCAGGACAAAAGAATAGAAGTTTAGCACTTCTAGACAGATTAAAATATTTCTTTTGACACTTGAATATAAGTTAAACATATAACGTTTAAGCGCAGTAATTACTATCGCCAGAACAGAATGGTAGTCATATCCTCATAAAAATGTTCAAATATACGCTTTATCGTTTAAAAAGACATCTTGATCACCGTTTAAGTATCAATAATCATTTAAATAATATGTATACGAGTTTCGGTGATTGGAAAGAATACAAAAATAATATCCAAACAGACGAAATATGTCAATTGTATAGTGAAAGTGTGAAGTAAATAAATAGAGTATTTATGCCCTAAGTTAAGCAGGCACATTTGATGTAAGGCTAGGTTAACTGCATACTAAATCATAAGAAGGTGTGCAGACCAAACTGTTATGTATACATGCCTTATATCTTATTCCGCGCCTTCTTAGTTTGTCTTGCAGAATTCTAATGCAATACCATAGTTCAACAATACGGAAGCTGAGAAAACAAATCCATTGCAATTTAACAATTTACTGATTCCTGAAACTAAATATGTTTTGAAGAAAAGCAGTAATAACAACATAATTTAGAGTTAAATAAAACATCTTTAAAATTTATTGTGTCTACTTAAGCTTCTGAGGTAAGTGTTTGTTGAAATAGTTTCATTATGCACTGTTGTAGGTACAAGGTACAAGGAGGGGTAAAGTGACAATCACGTTTTTAAAAGTCGAGTCGATATAAAAGCTGACTTTAAACTTTCATCTTTCCATGACATTACCATAAAAAAAGAATATCAGCTTTAACTCTTTAAAACTGTATCAAGTATCGGAAAATGCAAAAAAATCACAAAAAACATATAAGAAAGGTTAATGTTAACAAAGTATTCGACATAAATTTGTGTGTTTTAACGAAATCCACATTTTTATTGTAGTAAACTTTTGGTAGACCATTTATAAAAATTCAAGATAAAGAGGACTTCATTGGCTGTTTGTGGAAAATTCAAGATGTGTGTTTTATTTTTATGCAAATATTTTAAACATATGGTATTTTAATCAAATTGCTAGAGGCATTTCAGAGTAAAGAATAGTTTGAGTACTGAGATTTTCTTTAAAGTCTTCGTGCCACATACTTAGAAGTCGCTGAATTTAAATACGAAGTTTGGTATTTATCTGACATGTCATTTGTTATTTAAACTGCTTAGACACATACGTGCTCTTTCTAACAACTTTCTTTAATACGGTGGACCTTAAAACGTCTATAAATGTAAATTTTTTGGTTGGAATGTAGTACCCGTCTACCTACTATAAGGAGGTTCCAAAGAAAGCATAAATGACAATATAACTTACAAAGGCATGGTTTTTTTTTATGAATTATAAGAAAGTGCTGAAAAAGATCTTGAAAGACACGTTTTGGAAAATGATAGCACAAAATGGGTATTCATAACATCTAATCCACGTAGTACGATATTTGTATTGTCACGTAACGTCATCCAGCTTCACTCATGTGCCTAATCTTACCTTTTTACCTACGGTTACCTAGTATAAAAGTTGTTTAAATTTTTTTACTTTCTCTACTTCGTATAGTAAGTAGGGGAGTATTGCATTCCACTAAAAAATTCGATACCGAGATTTCACAGGAAATACATGTTCTGAGGCCTCCCGAATACAAAAAAAGTATTTTTGGAAACATGTCCGTGTGTGTCTGTCTGTGAACAGCATAACCCAGAAACGAACAGTCAGATAAACACCAAAACTTGGTATTTAGGTTCAGTATCTTCCAGAGATGCGACACGAAGGTTTACAAGAAATTCCCTCCACCCCAGGTTACCCTTTACATGGAGAATTTTTCGAAAATTTTAATTTTCTAAAAAAATGGCTCTAACGATTTGGAATAAAATATCATAAGTTTAAGACATTTTTATGGCAAATGAATTGTATATCTCGAATTTTTTGGGAATGTCTCCTAAAGCATTCTTCATTGTGAACGACTCTTGCGTAACTGGTTAACCATAAGAGATACAAAATTTTACTACACAAAAAATGTAGATCGCGTTAAAATACACAATTTATGTCATATACATTTTTGTTGTTGAGTGAACCATTTTCGAGAGATTGCTTGTTATTCCCTTAAATTTTCCAATACTTATACCTTTTCTCAAATGGGAATTTGTTATTCATTTTTTTGTGCTGGTAATACAAAGAGAATGGAATGTGCCACATAGCAACCAGCTCTTAA
This sequence comes from Deroplatys truncata, assembly GCA_030765065.1. Classification (NCBI taxonomy): domain Eukaryota; kingdom Metazoa; phylum Arthropoda; class Insecta; order Mantodea; family Mantidae; genus Deroplatys; species Deroplatys truncata. The sequence continues at coordinate 207,253,014 of CM060978.1, read as the reverse complement.
AATATTTGACTATCGCTTAAAGCCTACCAATTCCCCTTGCATCTACAAGAAAATTAGTAATAAGATTAACATCCTGATATCTCGATTACTATGAAGCATATGGAGAATAAGCGTTTGTAAAAATAGTTTGTACAAGAGTAGAGAAAGTCATGTGAGTGTAACACATCAGAATTTTTTTCAAATTCGTCTCCTCCTGACACAAAATATGACAAACAAATAATGCGTTTTAAAGTGCCTTAAGCCTTAGTTTGCTTCCAACCTGTATTATGGCATCGGCAACCTTCTCGAAGGATATCACTAAGGAGGATATGAGAGAAGCAGCGACAATAAACAATCCATTTTCAGAGGGGGAGACAGGGAGAGAGTGGAACAAGAGTGTGAGGTAGAGAAGTAGAGAGGGAGAAAGGGAAAATCTCTGTAGTTAATGTATTCGAGTTTCGAGCTTTGCAATAATTAAGGATTTTCACATTTTACTTTCACTACCATATACATATTAGGCAGAGAAGGTATTGCACTCCACCCAAAAATTCGATACCAAGATTTCAGCGGAAATACATGTTTTCAAGCTCCTTGAATCAAAAAGACCATTTTTAGAAAAAAATCCGCGAGCGTGTTTGTATGTCCGTGAAGAGCATTACTCAAAAACGAAATATCCGATAAATACCTTCCAAAGATGATACATGTTTTGAAATGTTTGATTTTTTAAAAATGGCTCAAACGATTTTAATTAAAATACTATATATTAAAGATATTTATATATCAAATAAAACGCATACATTTTCTGGGAACAGCCTATGATGTCCACTTTATTCGAAATAAATTTTGTATAATCTTGTATAACTGGAAGTTTGAAGGATAGACGAAAACGTACCACACAAAAATATAGATCTCTTTAAAACACACAATTTATTTCAAATAACTTTTTTGTAGCATCAGCTAGTTCCAAGATATCCGTTATTAATGGCTGGATTTGTTCAATATTTTATCATTCTTTTTAAGTCCTATCGGTTTTCTGTTGTTTCTCGCGATTGTATGGAAACAGTATGGAAGTAGCGTCTAGTACTTAAACTATCGCTCTTCTGTTTGTATTCTAACGAAATGTGTAACTATATCTGCAAAATGTATTTGGATTGAAATAGAAAAATAAATTTTCATAAGAATAATTTGTACACCCGCAAATGCATGATAGAGAGTAGAGAAAGTCGTGTGAATGTAACATATAAGATTTTTCTATACATAAAACAGAAAGCACGCCAACAATTTTCAGCCAATCACCCCGGAAATTTTACCAAAGCCCATAAACAAAGTAATAGCATTTTTACTGTGAATTTCACAATTTGTTACAATAACTTAAATTTGATATTGATGTATAAAAGGGGACAAAAAGTTACACCTAAACAAAAATTAAACACTGCCAAAGTCCTTGTTACCAAGAAAATTAAATTGAGTTTTATTTATGGAGCTCTTTAACTGCTGTGGTCCTTAGCGTCCCATTCTATATTGGGCGTGAAAGATTGGTAATTTTGCTCAGAGGCCTCTTTATCAGGCTTAAGGTTCTTTTACGTGCCGTAAATCTACGACACGGGACCAGCGGTTTTACTGCCCTTCCGAAGGAAGCCATGCTAAGATTTTTACGCCCGAAAAAATCCATCGTCTTCCGCCGGGTTTGAACCCGCGACCTCAGGAACTAGAGGCTAACATGGTGACCGCTACACCATGAAGGGGAATAATTTCCGAGAAAAAGGCTACTACATTTTATGTAATAAATTATTTTAAGTGTCACAGTAACATTTCAGGCGGACAAAGAGTGCATTTGATGTGGGTTCTGTTTTGAATTTAACAGAAAATCGCAACCTAAAATTGAATTTGTCACTTAGGAACTTGTAATGTGGTACGTGTGTGTGCTACTGTTAAGTGTTCCACAAAATTTCCGAATTTTAGGTGGAAAAATATGGAATTTACAATTTTTACACATGCCTCGTCTTAATTTAATGTAGAAGAAGAAAAGAAAACACAACTGGTATGAGTTAATTCACACAGCACGGCACAAAATATGGACTAAAGGCCTATAGAACACAGAACCTTCTGACATCCCGAGGAAGATGGGCGCACAGCTATGGGAGCGGAACGCATATTTGTGCTCGTTGGTGGTGGTGGTGTTGGAGGTGGTGGTGGTGATGGTGATACAAGAAATAAGACTTCAGTATTCGTTTTGAATATATTTTGTGGCTTTTGTATATATGTTTTCCAAACGAATAGAAGTTGAAATCCTCAGGAGGTAGCCTGAAGGATAAAGGAACTAGCGTGGCAATGTGTTCTGGATCTTCCGTGTATGACCAGTTCCTAAGCAGGCCTTTCCACAGAATCAGGTAGTCCAAACATACACTGTACATTTACCTTGCGTGTCTGAGTGTTTCCCTAGCAGCTATTTTAATAAACATAAATATAATATCAACAAAACAGACAATTCCCGAGGTGCTTCGGCTATTTTTTCATTGGAGGAATCCCACCTTTCGACTTAATAGAAATACGCCCCCTTTACCAATATACCTGAGGCACATCATCACGCAAAGATCGTGTACCTTTTTCGAAAATATCTGTTATACCTATTATTATCTGCCGACAGACCTTTGATATTGGTTCTAACACTTCCAGTGTCTTCCGTGAATTTTGCAGCTATCTTAGCGAATACTGCAAGATCCCTCATTTGAAAGAAATAGATGGAGGTTCATTAGCTTTGAAGTTGGAAAATCTAATTCTTGAAGGAGGTGCTCTTCTTCATAAGATGATTTGATGTGCTCCAGCTGCAGACAGAAATCTTGGCTACCATGTAATTTTAGATTCGCTTTGATTTTGTAAGTCTTTATGACAACACTATTATTGACGACCAAATAATAACAAATTCAGAAAATAATTTACAAATTTTGATACATACATAGAATACGACAATAAGAAACATAACTTGGTAATATCAAACAAAAAGACAAATGAGATGGCAGGATTGTTTTAAACTCCTCTACAATTGAAAAGGTGAGCTCTTTTAAATACTTGGGGTATAACATGTCTTGATAATTCCAACGACCAAGATATTAAACTTAGTAATTTTCAATTGCTCTGTGGGACAAGAGACACGGAAGAAGCATCTGAAAATATGATTTCTACGAGGAATTGCAGGATACAGAAGGACTGTTCACATAAAAAAAATATCTGATGTGTTACACTCACAGACTTTCTCTACTCTTGTACAAACTACTTTTACAAACGCTTATTCTCCATATGCTTCATGTTAATCGAGATATCGAGACGTTAATCTTATTGCTAATTTTCTTTTAGATGCAAGGGGAATTGGTAGGCTTTAAGCAATAATCAAATATATTAAGAGCTGGTTGCTATGTGGAGTATTCCATTCTCTTTGCATTACCAGGACAAAAGAAAAAAATGAATAACGAATTCCCATTTGAGAAAAAAGTATTATTGGAAAATTTAAGGGAATAAAAAGCAATATCTCGAAAATGGTTCACTCAAACTCAACAAAAAATGTGTATGACATAAATTGTGTATTTTAACGCGATCCATATTTTTTGTGTAGTAAAAGTTTGTCTATCTCTTATGGTTTACCAGTTATGCAAAAGTCGTTCACAATGAAGAATACTTTAGGAGACATGCCCAGAAAATTCGAGATATACATTTGATTTGTCATTAAAGTATCTTAAATATATGATATTTTAATCAAAATCGTTAGAGCAATTTTTGAGAGAATTAAAAATTTCGAAAAATGTTCCATTAAAGGGTAATCTGGGGTAGGGGGATTTTCTTGAAAGCCTTCGTGTCGCATCTCTGGAAGACACTGAACCTAAATAAAAAGTTTGGTGTTTATCCAACTGTTCGATTCTGACTTATGTTGTTCACAGACAGACACACACGGACATGTTTCCAAATATTCAGGAGGCTTGAAAACATATATTTCCTGTGAAATCTCGGTATCGAATTTTTTAGTGGAATGCCATACTTCCCCTACTTGCCATACATAGTAGGGAAAGTAAAAAACAGACATCAAGACGCGTATTATTCTATATCGAATACTGTAATTCTTGTACATACGATAGGTGAACGTAGAAGGTAAAAACAACAATTATACAATTATGTAGGTAGTTTAGAAACACTAATATGCGGGTAATGTCACTTTTGGCGTGGTTTATGTTGCAATGAAATTTTCATCTTTCTGGGAAACACTTAAAACGAGTTCTGTAAAAGCAGTCCAAAGATCAGTCACACCCTTCCTGGAATGACTTAAAAATCTATTATAAAAAGTGCTAATAGTATGTTATTATGTTTGAAACTTTACCACACAGAAAGATGGCTTTTATTCTTTCTAACCTATACGTTTTTGAATCCTTGAATTGCCTCCTTCCCTAAAGCACGAGACTTCAGAATATCAAATCTAAAGCTCACCAGTTCGAGCCCAACTGTTTAAGTGGCCTTCCCCTATGTTTTTATTTATTACGATAAGGCCTGATTATTATGAATTTCACTCTGCGTATAATATTACCATAAAAATTAAGTTAAGGAGCGTTTTTATTTTTCTATTGCCCGCAGGCTACACAAGATGCAAAACGAGGCCTCAGCTTGCAAATAAAAATAAAACGAATAACTTCCTATTTTTAGTTCTTGTAACAAATACTGTGCATGGCGAATTATTGTTTTAAATTAGTCAAGGAAATTAGATGCATAGTGGTACGCCATAATTGGTAATTTAGGGTGTAAAAACAAGTGCAGAACTGATTTCTCGGGTAATTCTCCAGTCGCTTGAGTGAGATAATTTATGTAAGTATCTGACAGGTAGAACAGAGCTCTCCCTCTGGTGTTTTATTTCTCCCCAATGATCTACTCGGCACTGCTCCAGTGAGGATACTGTACCTATGCCCCGACAAGATGGCACGCTGTGGATGAAGCGAGTGGAGACATCGGGCGCCCGGAACCAGGAGTGACAGCACAGCAATGACAGGTTCCCAGTAGTTTCCAGATTGAGAGACCCGACAATCAGACAGACGAGGACCGCCCACCCCTCCACAGTGGGTTCAATACCTCGCTCCGAAGGGGCGGTCCGTTTACCACGGCAACCACCCGAAACTGAGGGGTGGAGAAAGTTCCATAAATCTCCTTTTTTGCTGCCACACAGCATCGAAACACCATTGCCGACACTTCCAACCCTGAAACAGACCTAACAGGAAAATGTTCCATGATAAATGGAACGAAATGAAGGGAAAGGAAATCGGGGGCTGAAAGAAACTACTCCAGCATTCGCCCTACGACCTGGGAAAACCCCGAAAATACCATAGGTGAGAGTCGCCGGGAATCGAATCTGGGACCTCCCTAATTTGTGTCGCGAGTGTTACCGCGGCGTTACCTCGCTCGCCTCCCTCTGTCTGTCATTAACTATCAGAGATGTTTTAATTTCTCTATTCTTAACTATGGTATAGGTTATACAACGGAGAGGGCACCTCCCACACTGCGACCCATCTGGATTTATTGTGGCCACCATCCTTACGAGGAAGGGATGAAGTGAACTAACCACAGGAGGCTACAAGTTTCAGGCAAACAGGCTACAGAGACGCACAGAAGTGCCTAACATTTGCAGGCTCGAAGACCTGTCCGAATGCTGGAGCTGCATAGAGAGAGAGCGATGAACAACCCATTAACCAAGCAGCCCTCAAGTGTCCACCGGAAGGACTCTTTCCCCTAAGCGAGCATCCGCCCCATCTGTGCGGTACTGCCATAAGCCACGAAACCTAGAAGCACATCTAAAAGATGAGAAGGAAATGAGGGAAAATAAATCATGGTGGATGAGAAATCACCCCAGCAGTCACCTACCGTCTAGGGGAAACAACGAAAAACCTATGTCAGAATGGGGGCTGACGGTAATCGAACCCGGAAACTTCCGATTGCGAGCCTCATACATTACCGCGGAGCGATCTCACTCGGTTGCCTGTAGCAAGTAGAAGATCTATTGCATTCCAACCAAAAATTCGATACCCAGATTTCACCGGAAACACACGTTTAGAGACTTCCTGAATAAAAAAAAAGAAAGATTTTTAGAAAAAGGCCTGTATGTGGGTGTATGTGTGTGTGTGAATAGCATGACTCAAAAACGAAAAGTCGTTTAAACACCAAACTTGGCATTTACGTTCAGCGTCTTCCAAGGATGCGACACGAAGTTTATCAAGAAATTCTCCCAAACCCAAATTACGCTTTATATGAAATCGTTGTTTTTGATTTTCAAAAAATGACCAACGATTTGATTAACATACCATATGTTTAAGACATTTGCATGACAAATATATCTTAAATGATTTTATAAAAAAATATGATTTTATGAAGTATAAGCTATTCAGGACAAACTAACTGCAGGAATTTGGCTTTATCTTTCTTGCGCGTCATTTCCCGGATGTTAAAGTAAGCAGAGATTGGATGATACGCAGTTTAGGGTAAAGGATCACTCATCCACGTCCGAATCTTTGCTGACATACGCTTACGTCAGTGATCGGCTAGGCACTAATCAGCATTTTATCAGGTATTTAAACTTAAGAATTTTTGACGGCGTGCTCTCGACCAAGCACGTGCCTAGCAGAATCTTTGCTGGCCCGTTTTTTAAATTTATAGTGTTAATTTGCAATCTCGACGTAGGCGCTAGGCCCAACAAAGTTGGACCGCCAGACCTCCTCTGCCACGCAGGTAAATCCACCAGCTGTTTAATTATTTCTTTTTGAAATGTAGTTTAGGTTATATTAGACAAATTAAATATTAGAAAGATTGGAAACAGAAGTTAACATGTATTATAATGCCATCTTTTCATCACCCTTCCAGTTTCCACAACCTGCAACCCTCTGGAGGTCATCCTGGCTATGTTTCCCCATCTTTTATATATGTCTGGTGAAGGCACTAATGGCATCGTCGCCGGGCTTGCGTCACATATCTTGAATTTTCTAGAAACAGTCTGTGAAGTCCGGCTCATTCTGAATGTCTTTTTTTTTTAATTTATTTAAAGTCGTGCTAACCGCATGGTCATATGCGACTCATCAATTAATTACATTAATTCATAATTAGACAAACAAATGTTCACAAAGAGAATATATAAAGAGAACATAAAATATATAATGGAATTACAGCGTTAATAAACATTAATATTAAGATTGATATTCGAGTATGAACGAGAAAATATTAAATATTGTACTGAAAACTTTATATTTTATTAAAAGACCAATATTCTGCAGGAATTTCTTTAGTTTTAGATAGGCCACTTGAGTGTGGAGGTAGGAGGAAATCTGTTCAGTTCTGCGAAAAGACACTCGGTTTAGGGTGTCTTATCATATTGTTATGACAGTTTTATGCAATGTCTTTTATATAACTGGTAAACTGTCAGAGATAGACAAAATCTTACTACACACTAATGTAAATTTCGTTAAAGCACACAATTTATGTGAAATAACTTTTTTGCGTAAACCTTACCCAGATATTCCTTGTTACTGGTTCGAATTTTAAAATACTTCTACTTTTCTCAACGGTAAGTCGCTATTCGTTTTTTTCCTCGAGGTTATGCAAATACCGCGGAATTTCAAAGCATAGCAACAAGAGTTTTAGACGTCTGACTATAACTTTACCTGCTGTAATCCTTTTTATACCTGCAAAGCATTGTGAAAATGTGAATTGAATATTTATCTGAATTATATTTTGTAAAAATAGTTCGTGGAAGAGTAAGTAGAGTAATTCATGTAAATGCAATATATAAAGTTTTATTCTTTAAAACTCAGTTTACAGTACTCTATAATCTCGTGCTGAATGTTTGAGTACCACCGAGGGGAGATTTTCTCAAATGTTTGTGGTTTAAGTAGGAAGTGATGGAGCATGCAAGTAAAAACATCTGATATGCTTGATTCACATGATTTTCTCTACTCACTATAGTTTATTAGTTTCTCTACCACGTACCTCAGACGTGAGCATTTCAAGATGCGCGCCTTGCTATTCAGATTGCGGCAACCGGCAACACTTGATGACGTCTGATGCAGTGGTAGATCGCTTGGAAGGGCTGAAATTTAAGATCTTAATGATGAAAATAGAACAGAAACATTCACAAGTTGCCTGTATTTAATGTCAGTCAGCAACAAGAATACAAAAATTAAGTTTCCCAACTAAACTAGATTTACAACTTAAAATTACTATGTTCCGACTATTATTGATCGGTTTAAAGTGCAGAAAACTAGTATACCAATAACATTCCACGGTAACTGTAACATAATGATACTCATCCTTCTTCATCGATACCGTTGGTTAGTTTTTTAAAATTGGGAATAATGTTACATTGAAATTGTTAGTTGATGTAACAAATTCTCATCTGTAATTCATGCTCTAGCTTTGTGTTTTGCAATGGTCAAATGAGAAAAAAATTGCTCTCATATATAAGTTTAACCAATGAAGTGGTATATTTTGTTAGTTTGTTAGCCCCACGTTTGGGAGCCAATTTGAAGTGGTTTATTAGTAGGTAGTTGGAAGATGCTTCATGTTTATCTGCACAACACATGGAAGCCAATTTGTCGCGGTCACTTCGTGTTATCTTTTGCTGAGCGCCTGTTATTGTTTTATTACTTTGAATGTTGTGTTCATTGTCCTCCGGCTAGCTATTATTATTAATCAGTCGAGCACATCTCTTGAACAAGGTGTGTAAACGGAAAGGATTTGTTACTCAAAGATAACACTGATAAAAGAATTTGTTTTTACACTTTTATTACCGTCACAATTAATTAAGTTCACATATTGACTCTTGATACACGCCAGACTGAAACTGTTATATTTTCTAATATCACTATAATCACTCATTTACTGCACATTATTGATTCGCGTGTTTCACATTTATAACAAACTTTAAGACGCGTGAGATTCTGTAAAATTGCGTAACGTGTACTTTATGTATGCTTCCGTTTAACTACGCGTGGTGTAACTCACGAATATTTATGTTGAACTGATCGACGTATTACAGGCGAATGCTTCTTCTGGACTGAGCGACGTGTAATGCACAAATGTTTCTGTTGGACTGGCGACGTGTAACGCGTGGATGATTTTGTTGAACTGGGCAATACTTGCCTCTGGCTTTAGCTTTTTATATTCCCACACTCCGATATGCCTAAAGATTATAACCGAGCTGCTATTGGTTAATAAAACGCGCCAACATTAGCGTCCATTTTTTATATCCAATCAAAATTACGAACACAAATGCTTTAGGGGAAATATTCCCGCTATTTCTAAGAAAAGCGCACCAATCTGACGTCATTTGTTTGTCTCTTCTAATTAATATTCAACTCACCCCCTCGCTCATTGTTATCCACTCTTATTGTCAGTTTCAGTGAGGTCGTGTAAACTTATTTCCTAACAATGTTTATAATTAACAAACATCTCAAACATCTCAAGCAATGGCATACAATAATGCTTATTTACACTACAATATTTACATTATTGTGATACAAATTACTGCCACACCAAATATTGAGGGAAGTTTAAATGTAAATATTCGGAGATATGGATATTTTAACCAGCAGAGCTGTTTAAAAATACGAAGGCAGTCCAGAAAGTCCCAGACGTTTTGGCCTATCGTGGCGTTGAGTAGGGCTAAAGCCACCATCTTTGTGTCAGAACGTTCCTACATTCAGTACGCATCCAGCTGTGGTAGCGTGAGGACTGTGCTTTCTTTACTGTGCTCTCTGTGAGTTGTTAAAATGTGCGCTGCAATAGAAAATCCCGCCACTTGTGAAGTGCGGTTTGCTAAAAAGAACAAACCAATTGAAATTTATCGTCAACTTTGTGATATTTATGGGCAGGGAATAATAAGTGAAAACCGAGTCAGGCAATGGTGCATTATTTTAAAAATGGCCGTACCAATGTTCACGACGAGGACCGCAGTGATAGGCCTAGCCTTATGGCTGATGAACTGTCAATGCAAATCAATGACAAAATTCGTGAAAATCGTCGTTTCACGATTACAGAACTTTCGGAACATTTTCCCCAAATTTCACGGAGTTTGATGCATCAAGTTGATACTTTGATACTGACGCTGAACTGCATGCCGGTGTAAACCAGTGGTTGAAGTGGCAGGTGGCCATTTCTATAGAGAGGGTCTTGAAAAACTTGTGCCACGGTATTATAAATGCCTCAATTTGAATGGCGATTATGTAGATAAATAGCTTAACAGTGTACCGATCAAATGTAGATAATAAACGTTGGTATTTGCATTTTGTTAATTGTTTATTTCAAAGCGTCTGGCACTTTCTGGATTACCCTCGTACCTATACCAACCATATTTACGCATTTGGTTTTGGTAAATGTGTCGTGCTGAAGACGAAGAAGTCCTACCTGATGATATAGCCTTACACACTGTACGTGATTAGTGAATGGGTTGGCAAATAACAAAAAGCTAGTCTCTAGCTAGCCCGTGAATCTATTTTCTGTAAATTGTTTATCAGATTTTTACTTTCTCTACTACGTATAGTAAGGGAAGTATTGTATACCACTCAAAAATTCGATACCGAGATTTCACCGGAAATACATGTTTTGAGACCCTCTGAATCTAAAAAAAGCATTTTTAGAAACATGTCCGTGTGTGTGTGTCTGTGTGTCTCTGAACAGCATAACTCAGAAACGAGCAGTAGGATAAACACCAAACATGGTATTTAGGTTCAGTATCTTCCAGAGATGCGACACGAAGGTTCTCAAGAAAATCCCCCCACCCCAGATTACCCTTTACATCGAACATTTTTCGAAAAGTTTAATTTTCTCAAAAATGTCTTTAACGATTTTGATTAAAACATAATATGTTTAAGATACATTCATGATAAACGAAATATATATCTCGAATTTTCTGAGAATGTCTCCAAAACTATTCTTCATTGTGAACGACTTTTGCATAACTGGTAAACCATAAGAGATAAACAAAATTTTACTACACAAAAAATGTAGATCGCGTTAAAATACACAATTTATGTCATATACATTTTTGTTGTTGAGTGAACCATTTTTGAGATATTGCTTGTTATTCCCTTAAATCTTCCGATACTTATACTTTTTCTCAAATTCGGTAATCATTTTTACTTTCTCTACTACGTACAGTAAGTAGGGGAAGTATTGCATTCCACCCAAAAATTCGATACCCAGATTTCACCGGAAATATATGTTTTGAGACCTTCTGAATCCAAAAAAACCATTTTTGGAAACATGTCCGTGTGTGTGTCTGTGTGTGTGTGTGTGTGTCTGTGTGTCTGTGTGTCTGTGAACAGCATAACTCAAAAACGAACAGTCCGATAAGCACCAAACTTGGTATTTAGGTTCAGTATCTTTCAGGGATGCGACATGAAGGTTTGCAAGAAAATCCCCCCACCCCAGACTATCCTTTACATGGAAGATTTTTCGAAAATTTTAATTTTCTCAAAAATGGCTCTAACGATTTTGATGAAAATATCATATGTTTAAGATAAGGTCATGAGAAATGAAATGTATATCTCGAAGTTTCTGGGAATGTCTCCAAAAGTATTCTTCATTGTGAACGACTTTTGTATAACTGGTAAACCATAAGAGATAGACAAAATTTTACTACACAAAAAATGTAGATCGCGTTAAAATACACAACTTATGTCATATACATTGTTTTTGTTGAGTGAACCGTTTTCGAGATATTGCTTGTTATTTCCTTAAATTTTCCAATACTTATACTTTTTCTCAAATGCGTTATTCATTTTTTTTATGTCCTGGACATGCAAAGAGAATGGAATGCGCCACATAGCAACCAGCGTTAAAATATTTGACTATCGCTTAAAAGCTACCATATTTCCCTTGCATCTACAAGAAAATTACCAATAAGATTGACATCTCGATATCTCGATTAACATGAAGCATATGGAGAATAGGCGTTTGTAAAATTAGATTGTACAGGAGTAGAGAAAGTCATGTGAGTGTAACACATCAGATTTTTTTTTATGTCCTGGACATGCAAAGAGAATGGAATGCGCCACATAGCAACCAGCACTTAAAAGATTTGACTATCGCTTATAACCTACCATATTCCCCTTGCATCTACAAGAAAATTAGCAATAAGATTGAGATCTCGATATCTCGATTAACATGAAGCATATGGAGAATAAGCGTTTGAAAAATAGTTTGTACAAGAGTAGAGAAAGCCATGTGAGTGTAACACATCAGATTTTTTATTACTTGCCTGCATTTACTAATGTCGATATTAGGTGTCAGATTAAACGATTTTAAGCAAGGGAATTTTAAAAAATGTCCTCTGTTCTAACTGTAACAGAAATAGGCAAATTGATTTAATTCATCATACTTATATAGGACAGTTATATCTTTGTTTTGTATGGCAACATTGAAGTCATTTATACAGCTGGTTATATCGTAGAAACGCCAAATCAGCGGTCCAAACATCATCTGTCAGTTGCTCAGTTATTGTTGTACCTTGAAAAAAATAGGTGTATTATTTGTTATCAATTATTATTAGTAATATTCTATAAGGTTTAGTTTTTAAATTCTTATACTGTACCTGATTTTTAAAGAAATCGCATGCAACTTTCCTCAAATTAAATCATGTCTTTAACATTTTCGCACGATTGAGCCAATGTACGTCTGTGTAGTACGCCAATCTTAATATCTACTATCCGTGTTAATATGTGTCTGAACTGTTTATGTTTTAGTGAATTTGATTCGAATTTATTAATAATTTGTACTGCAATGCCCATAACAGGTTTAAAAGATGCTATTCTTGCGCTTAAAACTTCCTGGTGTATTATACAGTGGAAATTATAGAATGTATTAGATCTTCCTTTTTCCACCAGTACAGATTTTTATCTAGCAACAAATCCTTTCCTCTCACCAGCCGTGGATGATGTTCCATCAGTTTTAGTAGATACTATTTTTGACAGTCCAAATTTCTTTTTCTATGGGACGAACTAAATATTTGAAAATACTAATACCATATTTACTTTCTCTACTACGTGTATGTGTGTGAACAGCTTAACTCAGAAACGAACAGTCGGATAAACACCAAACTTGGTATTTAGGTTCAGTAACTTCCAGAGATGCGACACAAAGGTTTTCAAGAAAATCCCAGATTATCATTTACGTGGAACATTTTACAAAAATTTTCATTTTCTCAAAAATGCCTATAATGATTTTGATTAAAATATCGTATGTTTAAGATATTTTCATGACGAATAAAATGTATATCTTGAGTTTTCTGGGAATGTCTCCAAAAAGTATTCTTCATTGTGAACGACTTTTGCATAACTGGTAAACCATAAGAGATAGACAAAATTTTACTACACAAAAAATGTAAATCGCGTTAAAATACACAATTTATGTCATATACATTTTTTTTTGAGTGAACCATTTTCGATATATTGTTTGTTATTCCCTTAAATTTTTCAATACTTATTTTCTCAAATGGGAATTCGTTATTCATTTTTTGTCTTGGATATGCAAAGAGTATGAATCTGTGGCAAAGACAATGGTGCTGCACATAGCAACCAGCTATTAAGAGATATGTCTATGCTTAAAGGCTACTGTATTTCTATATTGCCCTTGCAAATACAAAACAAGGGGAACATAGTAAGCCTTAAGCAATAGTCAAATATATTTAGAACTGGTCGCTATGTGTAAAATGTAATTCTCTTTGCATGTCAAAAGATCGTTTTTGCAAATGTTTATATCGATTAATATGAAATAGATGGAGAATAAGAGTTTGTAAAAATAGTTCGTACAAGAGTAGAGAAAGTCATGTGAGTGTAACACATCAGATTTTTTTATTAATATAGCATTAATATTTGACAATATTTTCAAATATATAAGCTTGAAAATATTAAGATACTAATTTTGACCAGTCCAAATTTATTTTTCTATGGAGAAACGAAGATTTGAAAAAACCTTCACTTGTAGTACTCATCAATGGAAATAGAACCCAACAGGTGTTCATTAATAATAAGCATCTGCCCCTTGGATGAATAAAACCAACTGTGCCGTGTCTGTGATGTCCATGCTCTCATCCAAGCTAATTGAATGTACCGAAAAATGCCCCATTTTATATTTAAGTTGTTCTTGAACACCATAAAAAAATCTTCTGAATCTGCCTAACTACTGTTCAGCGTAAAAGTTTAAATTTTCAGATTTATTTTTCTCATCTAGACAAACTAGTCCAGCTAAAATCATACACGTTTTTACAAGTTCCCTTTCTGCATAAGGCTTTTTGACTTTAACAATCTCACAAGCAATATAATAACTCGCCTGGAGAATAAGCTTGGTGGAAATGTCTCTGCAGCTTGGTGTAGGCCTATAGATTTCATTGTTTCTGTAATTAATCTCATTCTAGCTGCATGTTTCTTTAAGCTCCATTAACTGTTTTATACGATCAAAGCCTTAAAAAGACAAAGAGAAAACAAAAGGTATACTCGATACCATTTAAATTACAAATTTTATAACGTTTTAACAATTATACGAATGTGTAAATGTCATAAGCAGTAATTATTATACATATGCCATACCTTTGATTTTTCATAATATTGCTTAACGTTGCTCTTCTTCACTACAAGTAATTCTTTATGGCAGAACAAACATCTAATCCTATCCTTTTCTTGATAGCAAAAAAATTCCTCCTCCCATTCCGTATGAAATTATATAGTTTTTTACTTTTTCTACTACGTATGGTAAGTAGGGGAAGTATTGTATTCCACCCAAAAATTCGATTCCGAGATTTCACCGGAAATATATGTTTTGAGACCCCTGAATCCCAAAAATTAGTTTTGGTAACATGTCCGTGCGTGTGTGTCTGTGAACAGCGTAACTCAGAAACGAACAGTCGGATAAACACCAAACTTGGTATTTGGGTTCAGTATCTTCCGGAGGTGCGACACCAAGGTTTTCAAGAAAATCCCCCCACCCCACATTACCCTTTACATGGAACATTTTTCGAAAATTTTAATTTTCTCAAAAATGGCTCTAACGATTTTGATTAAAATATCATATGTTTAAGATAGTTTCATGACAAATGAAATGTATATCTCGAATTTTCTGGGAATGTCTCCAAAAGTATTCTTCATTGTGAACGACTTTTACATAACTGGTAAACCAAAAGCGATAGACAAACTTTTACTACACAAAAAATGTAGATCGCGTTAAAATGCACAATATATATCATATACATTTTTTTTCTTGAGTGAACCATTTTCGAGATATTGCTTGTTATTGCCTTAAAATTTCTAATACTTATACTTTTTCTCAAATGGGAATTAGTTATTAATTTTTTTTGTCCTGGTAATGCATAGAGAATGGAATAATTCACATAGCAATCAACTCTTAAAATATTTGACTATCGCTTAAAGCCTACCAATTCCCATTGCAGCTACAAGAAAATTAGCAATAAGATTGACATCTCGATTAACATGAAGCATATGGAGAATAAGCGTTTGTAAAAATAGTTTGTACAAGAGTAGAGAATGTCATGTGAGTGTAACACATCAGAATTTTTTTCTTTTTCTTTTCTTTTTGCTTCAGGAGCTTCCAAAGATAGTGCATTTTGGAATGACACTAACCACCTAATTCAAACTATCAGCAAGTGGAAGGTGGAGAGGGAGGGAGGGTCACGTGATTACGTTCTACTCCGGCTTGTGCTACCGATGTCTACGACTGATGTACCTAGGAAATGGGGAAGGTATTGCATTCCACCAAAAAAAAATTGGATACCGAGATTACAAGGAAGTATATGTTTTGAGGCACCTGAATCCCGAAAAGCATTCTTAGAAAAGGTCCGTGTGGGGGGGGGGCTGCCAACAAAAGTCGGATAAATACCAAACTTGTTATTTAGGTTCAGTACTTTCCAAAGATGCAACATGAAGATTTTCAAGAAAATCTCCCCACCCCAAACTACCCTTTACATGAAACATTTTTCGAATTTTTTATTTCTTTAAAAATTGCTCTAACGATTTTGATCATTACCGTAGATTAAAGTTATTTACATGGCAAAAGAAATGTATTTATTGAATTTTCTCAGAATAACCTGTAAAGTCATCTTCGTTCGGAGGGAATTTTGTATAATTTGTGTAACATTAAGCGGTAGACGAAAACGTACTACACAAAGATCTCTTTAAAACACACAATTTAGTTTTTAATAAATTTTTTGTGGATCAGCCATTTCCGAGATATCGATTATTAATGATTCGATTTGTTGAATAGTCTGTCATTCTTTTTAATGTCCTGTCGATTTTCAGCTGTTTTCTCGTGATGTCATGAAAAGAGTATCGGATTTTAAGGCCAGCGTATAGCGTCCAGTTCTAAAACGTTTGACTATCACTATTCTCTTTGTGTTTATAGCGAAATGGTAATCTGGCTGCTTATGTAAATGTTTATCTCATTTAAATGAAGTAGACAGAAAAATAAGCTTTCGTAAGAATAATTTGTATACCCACTAATAAACGATAAAGGGTAGAGAAGGTTATCTGAATGTACTCATTTTTATGTACCTCCACCAATCTATTCTCACAAGGACTATTTTTCGGCCTACTTAGTGTTAATCGCTGGAGTGTTTGACTTGGCACTGTGGCGTAAACGGTCGCGGGTTCGAATCCCGCAATTGGCATGAGTATTTGAGTTCGCGAGATCCCATTTTGGGTATGAAACAGTATAAAAGACCTCTAATGGTCCAGAGGAGGGTCTTTGAATCCTTCAACGTCTCTTGCACCACACTAATCCTCAGATAAACGTTTGCAGACATAGTTTCATTAGACATTTCGTTGTGTGTACAAAAGGGACAGGAAGACCTAGGGGATTCAAATGCCTAAAAAGGCCGTTATATGCTGCCTAGAAATTCCATACTCTTTCCATTATATCGCGAGAAACAATTGAACGATTTTTTTTAATGGACGTTCTTTAACCACTATGGTCCTTATCGTCCCATTCTATATTGAGCGTGAAAGATAGGAAATGTTGCTCAGAGGCCTCTTTATCAGCCTTGAGGTTCTTTTATGTGCCGTAAATCTACGACATGGGGCCACCGGCTTTACTTCCCTTCCCAAGGAAGCCACGCTAAAGATCGCCCTCCGCCGGTCAATCCGTAACCTGGTAACTGCTACATCACGGAGGACGACAACTGAACGATGACAGCCCTATAAAAATGATATTAGACATTCAAACCAATAACAACGAACATCTCGGATACGACTGACGCAACAAAACAAGTTATTTGAAATAAAATGTGTATTTTAAAGAAGTCTACATTTTTGTGTAATAACTAAGTTTTTATTTATCTCTTATGATTTGAAAAGCTATACAAAATTACAGAAAATTCCCTCCGAATGAAGAGGATGAACTATACATTGATTCCATTATAGAAGAGCTATGGAGATATAGAGAAAAGAGGCTTCGGCATATGAAAAGAATGACAGTGGAAAGAAAATTCCCAACAAACAAACCAAGCGGACGGAGGCCAATGGGAAGGTCTAGGAAACGCTAGATTGGCGTGGGACTGGAACAGAAAGTAGTCTAATCGTTGATTATAGAAGATGAAGAGAACTTTGCAGGCTATTTCCAGAAAATTTAAGAAATTTATTTTGTTCCTCTCGTAAATAGGTGTATGGTATTTTGATCAAAATCGTTACAGCTACTGTTGAAAAAATTAATAATTACGAAACATTTTTCATTTTCTCTCTGTCCCCATTGCACCTTCAACGAAAAGTGTAATGAAACTATTTCTGAAAAGGTTTATCTCGATTAACATAAAATAGATAGGAAAATGAGCTTTCCTTAAGAACAGTTCGTGGAAGCTATATAAAATAAACCACAGTAGGTAGAGAAAATCTTGTGAATGCAACACATCATATCTTTTATCGCAATGTCGTGGGTGCAGTACGTAATTTCAAGCCCAGCATTTGGAGACCCGCTTTTCAACATCCTGACTATCGATTGGGTTTCTTCTATCCCGCTTGTTCCTACGGAATGTGTAATAAAACTAATTATGCAAATTTTATCTCCAAAACATGAGGCAGACAGAAAACTTAGATTTTGTAAGAATAGTTTACAGAAGCTATAAAAAGAATCTGATTGTTATATCCAGCTGAATTTCTCTACTCTCTATCCTTTATCTATCATTCTCATTTTCCTATGTACTTCATTTTATTCAAGATAAACCTTTCCGAAAATAGCTGTATTACACTTTTCGTTATAAATAGAAAGGGAGTAGTGATAGCCAAATGTTTTAGAACCGTTGCTATACACTGGTCTTAAAATTGCATACTCATTCCATGACATCGCGAGAAACAACTGAAATCGACAGGACTTTAGAAGAATGACTAAGTATTGAACAAATCGAGCCAATAATAATAGATGATGGTAGAAAAAAAGTTATATGAAATAAATTTTATGTTTTAAAGAGATCTACATTTTTCTTGTGTAGTACGTTTTCATCTATCACTTAACGTTTACCAGTTGTACAAGCTTATACAAACTTCCTCCCAAACGAAGAGGACTTCACAAGGTGTTTTCATAAATTTCAAGATATACATTTTATTTTTCATGTAAATATATTTAATATATAGTATTTAAATAAAAATCATTACAACTATTTCTACAGAAAATAAAAAATTTCGAAAAATGTTGCACATAAAGAATAGTTGAAGAGAGGGATTTTCTTAAAAATCTTCAAGTCGTATATTTGGAAGGTACTGAACTTAAATACCAAGTTTAGTATTCATTTGAATTTTCGTTTTCGAGTTATCCTGTTCGTAGAATACACATTTTCACGCACACACATTATCAAAATGGATCATCCGTTCGCCAAACCTTCCATGTATTGCATGAAGTTTACGGTGTGTATAATCGTCCCTGCGAGAGAACGATTCGGCGTTTGATCGATAAATTTGAAAGAAGTGGTTCGGTCAGCGATCAAAGAACGCCTGTATGTAATCGACGTAAGCGCTCCAACGAAAACATAGGCGCCGTAGCGAGAACGGAAACAAATCAATTGTCCGTCGAGCGCAAGATTTGGGGCTTTCGCTGACCACAACTTGGCGAATACTGCATCTGGACTTGACGTTTCACGCTAACAAAATGGTGTTAACTCAAGGACTAAAGCCCAACGACCATAGGTTGCGCCGTGTATTCGCTGACTGGGCTATGGAGCAATTGGAAGCTGACCCGGATTTTTATCGAAAAATCATCTTCAGCGACGAAGCCCACTTTTGGAAGGACGGTTGTGTTAACAAACAAAATTGCCGATATTGGAGCAATAACAATCCAATACAGATTCAAGAACCATCACTTCATCCCCAAAAGGTTACTGTGTGGTGTGGATTTTGGTATGGTGGAATCATTGGTCCATATCTTTCCCAAGATGAAGCTGGAGATGCTCTAACTGTCAATGGAGAAATATACCGGGCTCTTACAAGGGACTATTTTTGGCCTCAATTAGATGGTATGGATCTCAGAAACATCTGGCTCCAGCAAGATGGTGCCACATGTCATATTGCTCTCGAAACAATCGATCTTTTGAAGGAGAAGTTCAGAGGTTTCATCATTTCCCGTGGTGGTGATGTTAACTGGCCCTCGAGGTCATGTGATTTAACGCTGTTGGATTACTTCTTTCGAAGTTATGTTAAATCTCGAGATTATTTTAACAAGCCAGAAACAGTAAATGATCTATGAATAACATCACGCGTGTTATTCGAGAAGTTGGACCTAATTTACGTTCTTCTGTCATTGAAAATTGGGTCAACCGTATACGCGCAACCCAACGAAGTCGCGGCGGTCACTTAACTGATGTTCTCTTCCACACGTAATGACATTAATTATGTTGCAAGACAAAAAAAGAAATAAACTTCTATTAAAGTTCAGAGATAGAACACTCTTGTTGAAAGACCCTCTACTATATACCTGTTAAAAAAGTAATAAAGGATAGTGAGTAAAAGAAAGTCATGTGAATGTGACATAAGTTTTTTAACTATATGGAAAAGCAAAGCGAAAGGAAGCTAAAACATGTTCGGAATATCTCCTGTGAGAATTTATGTTTGTTGTAATGATTATAGTAATGAATACATAATACATAAACAAACAAACAAACAAAAGTGCTTACCGTAGAGAAAACACCCAAGTAGAAATATTAAAGAAGGAGCTTGAGGGTTTGTTGTGTGATGAGAGCAGGTCAGTTACGCGATCCCTGAAGTGTGGATAATTGCTGTTACAGTTTAACTACAGATAATATTTGTTAAACAGAGCAGCTACGGTCGGCAGTATAATACTTAAAAGAAAATTCGGAAGTTTGTTTTCACGCAAATAAGTTTGTTATTACCAGGCGTCCGAGACAGACATTTGTAACACTCGTTCTCGCAGTTTGAACACGTCTTCGTGACATCACGCGATGCGCACGGCAGTTAAACAGTACAGACTGGTGCAAGAACGTGATAAAGCTAACACCTAACCACCAGGATGTTGTGCACGCGGTCAGACAAAGCTTCTCTTTGTGAAGGTCTATTAATTCACATTGTGCTGTGTTATTGTACTTATGCAAGTTATCTAATTAATTAATCAGTGATGTGAGATGTTAAAATGGCACTGAGAGAATGATTTTCTTTACGTAGTGCATTTGTCGTGGGAACAGCAAGGTTTAAAGAAACTGTGAGCTCTAAATAACCTCTATTACGTGCCTGTGCATTTAATTTAACTCCTTTTAACCACTTTCTGGCTATAGGTACCTACTTAAAGTATTTTGCAAAGTATCCGGAAATTATTTGTCCTATAATTTATGTGCCACATATAACCTTTAAGGTCGCCCCCACATGCTCTCGAGCGCTGCGGTAGCGTTGCTGCTGCTGTGCCAGACGTGCACAGACTCGGGCTAGTTACCAGTAGACATGGGTAGATAGGGTACGGTGTGCATTCAGCTGGTAAGTTTCCTTGGGGTCCATTAGAGGGAGAAGTAGTCGTTTTCGTCTTGCTATCTCTCCAAACGTCTGAAGAAAGGCGACATGCTGACCACATTGGCAACGTTACTTCATGTACGCTTTCAAAAAAAATCTGATGTGTTACACTCACATGACTTTCTCTACTCTTGTACAAACTATTTTTACAAACGCTTATTCTCCATATGCTTCATGTAAATCGAGATATCGAGATGTTAATTTTATTGATAATTTTCTTGTAGATGCAAGGGGAATTGCTAGGCTTTAAGCGATAGTCAAATATTTCAAGAGCTGGTTGCTATGTGGAGTATTCCATTCTCATTGCATTAGCAGCACAAAAAAAATGAATAACGAATTCCCATTTGAGAAAAAGTAGAAGTCTTGGAAAATGTAAGGGAATAACAGGCAATATTTCGAAAATGGTTCACTCAACAACAACAAGAATGTATATAACATAAATTGTGTATTTTAACGCGATCTCCATTTTTGTGTAGTAAAATTTTGTCTATCTCTTATGGTTTACCACTTATGCAAAAGTCGTTCACAATGAAGAATACTTTTGGAGACATTCCCAGAAAATTCGAGATATACAATTCATTTGCCATAAAATATCAAACTTATGGTATTTTATTCAAAATCGTTAGAGCCATTTTTGAGAAAATTAAAATTTTCGAAAAATGTTCCATGTAAAGGGTAATCAGGGGTGGGCGGATTTTCTTGAAAACCGTCGTGTCGCATCTCTGGAAGATACTGAACCTAAATACCAAGTTTGGTGTTTATCCCACTGCTCGTTTCTGAGTTATGCTGTTCACAGACTGACACACGGACATGTTTCCAAAAATACTTGTTTTGGATTCAGGAGACCTCAAAACATGTATTTCCGGTGAAATCTCGGTGTCGAATTTTTGAGTGGAATGCAATACTTCCCCTGCTTACTATAAGTAGTAGAGAAAGTATAAAAGGCTCTTACAGTTTTTGCGAGAAGCCTACCTGAGAGTGTGAAAGTAACTTGGAGAAAAATTGCTTAACAAGTTTAAATTTACATCAACTTAAAGGATTGCATCTCCCATTTTTCAACGTCTACAAACTAAGATTTAGACATTTAGATGGTTTTTGGTGCACAAGTACTTTAAGTCCCGGCTATGGCATTGAATTTTTCAGTCATCTGATTCTACCTTTCCAACCCTGTCCAACACACGGCTTGTGTGAAAGAACAATTAATTCCATTAATTGACCTAATAGTGGTTGCAACTATAAAGCCCGGGACTTAAAGTACTTACAAAGAATGTAAGTCGCCATTGGGGTATGACATCTCAATACAATTTGAGATCTCCTTGTGGTTTACCGGGAAAAATGCGAATCAGCTGGAGAATTTAATGGCGTGCCGGCATGTTGCCATGGTAGCTCAGTGGTTAGAGCAACCGGACGGAGACCGGGAGATCCGTGGTTCAAATCCCGGCTATGGCATTGAATTTTTCAGTCATCTGATTCTACCTTTCCAACCCTGTCCAACACACGGCTTGTGTGAAAGAACAATTAATTCCATTAATTGACCTAATAGTGGTTGCAACTATAAAGCCCGGGACTTAAAGTACTTACAAAGAATGTAAGTCGCCATTGGGGTATGACATCTCAATACAATTTGAGATCTCCTTGTGGTTTTCCGGGAAAAATGCGAATCAGCTGGAGAATTTAATGGCGTGCCGGCATGTTGCCATGGTAGCTCAGTGGTTAGAGCAACCGGACGGAGACCGGGAGATCCGTGGTTCAAATCCCGGCTATGGCATTGAATTTTTCAGTCATCTGATTCTACCTTTCCAACCCTGTCCAACACACGGCTTGTGTGAAAGAACAATTAATTCCATTAATTGACCTAATAGTGGTTGCAACTATAAAGCCCGGGACTTAAAGTACTTACAAAGAATGTAAGTCGCCATTGGGGTATGACATCTCAATACAATTTGAGATCTCCTTGTGGTGTAGCGGGAAAAATGCGAATCAGCTGGAGAATTTAATGGCGTGCCGGCATGTTGCCATGGTAGCTCAGTGGTTAGAGCAACCGGACGAAGACCGGGAGATCCGTGATTCAAATCCCGGCTATGGTATTGAATTTTTCAGTCATCTGGTTCTACCTTTCCAACCCTGTCCACACGGCTGTCCCCCAACACACGGTTTGTGTGAAAGAACAATTAATTCCTATAATAGCCACTGTTTGGATTTGCTGACTTACTTTCTCAATAACTATACAGAACTCACAGTCATTTAAGCGTATTTCCTTCTGTTAATAACCTAGTAGAGTTTACTTGCGCTAAACCATCTGCTATTTAATTCTTCAGTGTTTCCAGGTTGATTAATTGTTACTTCTAAGTAGTCCCAGCCTCTTCATCATAGGATTCGCAGTGTATAACCTCTTTAATATTCCACCCATCATAATCTTTATTTTGTGTTGATTTAGTAACATATTACTCATTGCTAATTCTGAACTTTGTGCTTATAAAATTCTTTGACCATCATATTGAAATCTCAAAAAGTACTATAACATATTACAGTAGTTCAGAAATAAAATTAAAATAAATTACTCAGTACACAATAGAGGACTTGGCGACTTTACATCCCAGTGGTACAGGTATGGGTATGTGTATGCTGAATATAAACAGGGCACGATTTTGATGCCTTAAAAATGTTTTTTAAATTAGGGATTTCTTTAATTTAGATTTAATTAGTGTACAGGAAGTTATAAACTAATTAAATATTTATACATATCTATTACTCCTATACAAATTGAAAAATTTGATGTAGGAATAATTATGAGATATTTATAAAATCAATTAAAATACATTTGTTTCATGCTGTTTGAAGAATCTGAAAAGAATATTAAGGAAATGGTTTTTGAAGCAGGTGTTACAAAATTGTAGCATTACCTCTTTTGAGTTTTTATATTATATAAACTCCACTGCGAATCAAGAGGACTTCATAACCTATGTCACGACACAAGGACACTCACTATCAACCTGTCTCATTCCTAGTTTGGGACATGTAAATAGTTATATCTTCTCCCCTGACAATAGCCACCCCTCCGCCCGCATGCAAGCTTTTTCGGGCTAATCATTAAATAGGAATGAGTTTTTCCAGAAATGCGAGTATAGAATGTACAAGTTTTTTGTTACGGATGAAAATTGAAACTTCTGTTTCAAAAGGTAAAATGTCAATAGCATAAAAATCTTTATAAACTGAATGTAAATGCAAGAAAATGACTAACTGGAGACGTAAAGGACAAGAAAATTACAAAATAATGACGTAAAATCGTTAAAATGCCCTAAATGATTAAAAATGATCTAATAAATGTGCATTTTCATATTCTGGGTCACATGATACGGATTTATGCACAAGTTATCAATGCCTATGATACAACAATTCAGTATACACAATGGGTAGCTGGAGACATGTCTATATTCATTTGTGAACCCCGATAATGCTGTTTCTGCAGTTCAAATATTCAGTATCGCTTCCTGTGATGGCGATTAGTTAAAAATACCTTACAGTTACTTACGAGAGCTGTCATTCCTTCTACCTCGTACAAAATCCCAACCTCGGCATAAGTGACCACACAATGGCATAAACCAAAGTTGAAAGAGCGAGTAGCTTCAGCTACATGTGCAGGATCTAGAGACCTGACAGGAGTGAAATGTTGCCACTGTGCTGCGACCGGAACATCCCCTCTCCTCCGCTTAATTGTTTAATTGCCTTATGCAGTAGGCGGTAAATTACGTCACCCGTATGCAGATTTACTTGCACGCTGTTCTGACATGGCTTATGACCATGTGACATATTAATACTCATATGTAAGACCTAGACGTGCTGACTTCGTGCTACCCATGCGGTCATCGACTTCATAGCATTGCCTTGTGCGCTGTATAAACACATGCTATAATATAATTATGTTTAATTACTAAATAATGGTGCGAGCAATGACTATAATTAAGTGTAATCATTACCTGCGGTTATTTACAATCAACGAGATGGAAATCTTGATGACCTGAATACTACAGTCTAGACTTCTCTAAAACCCGCAGTTCTGCTTTTGTTATTTATTGTCTTAACTATAGAAATTCATCTCTCTCTACCTTCCTAACTCTCACTGTTCCTCCTACTTTTTCTCTCTCCCTCTCTCTCTTACCGTCTTTTCCTGCCCCTTTTTACTTTCTCTACTACGTATAGTAAGTAGGGGAAGTATTGTATTCCACCCAAAAATTCGATACCGATATTTCACCGGAAATATATGTTTTGAGACCCCCTGAATCCCAAAAAAGCATTTTTGGAAACATGTCCGTGTGTGTGTCTGTGTGTCTGTGAACAGCATAACTCAAAAACGAACAGTCGGATAAACACCAAACTTGGTATTTAGGTTCAGTATCTTCCAGAGATGTGACACGAAGGTTTTCAAGAAAATCCCCCCACCCCAGACTACCCTTTACATGGAACATTTTTCGAAACTTTTAATTTTCTCAAAAATGGCTCTAACGATTTTGATTAAAATATCATATGTTTAAGATATTTTCATGACAAATAAAATGTATATCTTGAATTTTCTGGGAATGTCTCCAAAAATATTCTTCATTATGAACGACTTTTGCATAACTGGTAAACCATAAGAGATAGACGAAATTTTACTGTTCAAAAAATGTAGATCGCGTTAAAATACACAATTTGTCATATAAATTTTTTGTTGAGTGAACCATTTTCGAGATATTGCTTGTTATTCCCTTAAATTTTTCAATACTTATTCCCTCAAATGGGAATTCGTTATTCATTTTTTTTTGTCTTGGATATGCAAAGAGTATTAGTCTGTGTCAAAGAGAATGGTGCTGCACCTAGCAACCAGCTATTAAGATATATGTCGATGCTTAAAGGCTGCTGTATTTCTATATTGCCCTTGCAGTTACAAAACAAGGGGGACATAGTACGCCTTAAGTGATAGTCAAATATTTTTAGAACTGGTCGCTATCTGTAAAATGTAATTCTCTTTGCATGTCAAAAGATCGTTTCTGCAAATGTTTATCTCGATTAATATGAAATAGATGGAGAATAAGAGTTAGTAAAAATAGTTTGTACAAGAGTAGAGAAAGTCATCTGAGTGTAACACATCAGATTGTTTCTTTTCCGACTTCACCTCTCCGTCGACTCCGTTCAACATAACATGCATGCCATTTGAGGTTTTGAAGCTAATAATATAATGGCTTTTACTGAGAAGTGAATAAAAACTAAAGTTTTAAGCAAAAGTTTTAATATTACTTGCACCTACTCATAAGCTTGTAATAGAATCGGAATTGCACTATTCTCCGTAATCATAAAATGCCACTATAAGAACAGAAGAATAAATACAGAAAACAAATCTATACATGACAATCCAATTGAAATAAAACATACTAAGACTACAATTTTGTAATTTATTTCCTTATATAGCTATAACATGCAAATACAAATGCTTCGTTATAAATAAAAACTAACATAATTATTCATTTTGAAAAGTATTTTGTAAAACTAAACAAGCAAAATAACAAGCAAAGAATGACTTCAGATGTTTTTGGTTCAATACTCACTTGCACAGTCTTTTGGGTTAATAACTGCAGCACATCTTGGCGGCATTTAATGAACAAGTTTGGTCAAGTGCACCTGTGGAGTATTTCTCCAAGCATCACACAGTGTCCTTTCCTGTTGGTGTAGTTTTTATGGCAAACATATCTATCCAGTATCTCCCAGAGGTGCTTAATTGGGTTAAGGTTCGGACTTTGACTTGGACACTAAAATGTTAATCTAATGGTTCTGCAAAATTTAATTGATATGACCAATATATGCGTAACATCATTGTCGTGTAGAAACTTCCAATTACGTGGCACGTTTCGTCTTGCATGAGAAATCATATTGTTGACCAGTATATTGCCTTTGCTCCAACAATTTCAACCAAAGGACTAACACAGTTTCGTGAAAGACAACCCCAGAACATGATGAGGGCTTCGTGGTAGGTATCTGGTACTCATGGTAATTTCTCTAGTGTTCGGCTGTTGTACATACTTTGTCCCACCCGTTGAGAACAGATTGAACTTGGTTTCATGATTCCAGAGAATTTTGGATCAGTCATCAGCGGTCCATGTATATTAGGAAACTGCAGTCTGGCCTTCCTGTTGTTCTCACCAATAAGAGGTTTCTCAGAGGGTCGCCTACCGTTGAGATCATCATTTGATAAACTGATGTTAACTGTCGAAACCTGTACCTTTAGGCCACACTTTTCTCCAAGATTATCACATATTGCTCGAGCTGACTTTTTAGGAACAGCCACTGATTACCTACGAATAATTCCATATACTGTTTTAAGTCTTTCCATGGGCCGACCACTTTGGGGATTGTTCTCTACCGTCCCTCGTCTTTTCAGAAGTTGGCACCAAACATTCACAAGATGTTGGGAAACACCAAAGCCCTTTGCAACAATGGATTGAGTCTGGCTTATTTAAGACAGTTTATCTTAAATCAGTTAAACATTCCTTCGTTTTGGGCATTGCTATAAAAATAGAAACATTAGAATCATTTGCATCAGCATTTCTTTACATATTTTGATGTATTTGTTTCTTTAAAAATATTTGAACAACTAGGGAATTGAAATTACCTGAAAAATGGTATGTTTTCCTGCACGTAACACTCACTACACGTAACGGCGGGGACGACTGCAGGTAAACACTCTACCCAACGAAACAACTTCCACAAGATACTTTTACTGCATACGAATAATAGTAATAATAAATTGATAGATTTTCTTAAAGATTCGTCTTATTGAAAACTTGAACGAATATTGATGGAAATATCACGCTTAGAAGTTTTTACACTTTTCACAAAATCCAGTGGTAAGTGATTTATTTTAATTTTTGAAGGTATTTTATCTTTACGTTATTTGCACCACGCTTTGGGCCTCAATTTGGAGTAGGATTGTATCCCCTCGTATGGGAAGCCAATTTGAAGTAGGAGTTGTATTGTATTGTAGTTCCACTGTTGGGGAGCCAAACTTGATGAAGTAACTGCCCCACGTATGATACAAAGTTTCCGGTGGCCTTCGCCCCAACGTTCACTTTCCGGTGGCCTTTGCCCCAACGTTTAGGAATGAACTTTGTAATTTGAATGTTTCTTTAAATATTACATATATTTATGTTTGTCTCGGCTGCGTCAGTATTAATTTGTAGAAACATGTATCTCTTATCAGGGGGTGATGCTGCTAAAGAATGTAGGCTTACACAAATTATAATTTTTACTTCACTCCCTTTATTAATCCTTCACCCGATTAAATAACACTTCACTGATATAGAGCGCTGTGAGTTTATTTATTAATTACTTGCACCTTTTAAACACGTAAACTTTATAATATACTGGCCGTAATGAATTTTATATGTCTCACACTGAATACGTATTAAACTTCTCGAGAACGCGTCTAGCGTCCGGTTAGGAACGTTGTCTACTATCGACTGGCGTGTACCGCTTAAATTTGTAAATTTTTCTACTTCAAGTCTCTGATTGGCTAATTTTACTCCAATAGAATACTTTTATTTAACTTTCAGCTTTTCTAGTTTTTGATTGGCTATTTATAAACTGTTTTAAAATATTACATTATTGTTCCAAGAATTACCAGTAGCATTATTAAACTTTCTAATTCATTATTGCCTCAAGTTACCTCATTGTTATCGCATTGTTAGCAACTTTCGGCCTCCATTCTCACAGCTCCTACATTATTAAATTATGTAATACATTCACATAACATTATTATACATGTACACAATAATATACACATATACAATGACTGTAATATACACTTTTTATATATTGTAGTGTACACATATTGCTAAGGCTGATATAAATAGGACTGTTATTATATTTTATATTATATAATTAGACTGAAATCATTTAAGCGTTAAAAATACTGCCTCATTTTTCATTTCTTGGCCCATTAAAATCCTCCTTATTTTGGTAAAAGTAATTAAGATACCACTTAACCTATTCTCTAAGTGGGACCTCATGCTTATTATACAGGCACAATGTTTCTTAACATTTGCTTGGGCCATTCCTTAATGGAAAGGTAACTAATGCATACATGCAAAGAGTTAAATAAACGTTTTAAACACATGCTTCTGTGTAGCTCAGTGTAGATGTTTTCATATCTTGTTTATCGAAATAAAAATAGTGAGGTATTTTTTGGTTATAGTTTTACTGTATGCAATAGATATGTTTAACAAGGCTGAGGAAGAAAAAAAATACAGTAGTAGCTATAAATGATAAGATGAAGAGTATACGCAAACAGTTGGAAGTAGTGTATTAATGATTAACATGGAAATATTTTCACTAAATGTAGATGATTCTTAATTAAGAAAACCCGAAACATGGAAGAAAGTGTCAAACGTTATGTACTATTGGAATAATTGCAATTTGTTACTCGAATATTACACTAGTCTGCAGTTTTAAACTTTTTGTCAAATGATTTCTTAAAAGTAGGTGTTCTTGCATCAAGTTTTTATGCTGATTCCAGAAATAAATTCTGTTTTTTTTTATCACGTCAGGGTTCTACACAAAATAAGTAATGTTTTGACAAGTTTACTAATAGCGTAGAAAAGTATTCAAATACCATTTCACACAAGGTAAGC
Source organism: Deroplatys truncata (assembly GCA_030765065.1). Classification (NCBI taxonomy): domain Eukaryota; kingdom Metazoa; phylum Arthropoda; class Insecta; order Mantodea; family Mantidae; genus Deroplatys; species Deroplatys truncata. The sequence goes on along the minus strand of CM060978.1, from coordinate 207,223,355 downwards.
TTTATTCAAGAAACGTTTTAAGAATACACTCAAGAACTCCCCCAATTTATTTCATGACTACATTTTAACAAAACAAGAAGCCCAAGTGTTTCATTTAATTTTTTTTAAACTTTCTCTTCTTTGACTTCCTTGCAGACCCTTGAAGATGACTGTCCCTCCTCAACATCCAACAGTAGTTGGCCATCATAGTTTCATTCCATCTCCCCTGGTACCTCCTCTCCATTTCCTTAATATCTTGGTGAAAACATTCACCCTGCTCTTCACTATAATCCCAGATTTTCTGGAAAGTAGTCGATATGTGAATGCAGAAAATGCACCTTTACACTCATGTTACAACCCATCTTCTTGAAATTTTCCAACGTTGTTTCGACAATGGCCTTGTAATTAGGATCTTTGTTATTGCCTAAGAAGTTTTCAGTAACTGATCGGAAGGCAGTCCATGCTTCTATTTCTCTCTCATTCATTGTCTTCTCAAAATCTTCATCCTTCAGCAATTTCTTTATTTGAGGACCAACAAAAGTTCCAGCCTTTAATTTGTCTTGTGTAATGAAGGGAAATTTCTTGGAAAGGTACTTGAAGCAGGGTCCATCCTGTGGTAGAGCCCTTACAAATTGCTTCATCAAGCCCAATTTTATGTGTAGTGGCGGAAGCAATATCTTTATATCTCTATATTTTTGAAGTGAAATTGTGAAAAAGCTGTACGTTATAGAGAAAAACTAAAAGCAGTTCTGAAATCAGCATAAAAAAGTGAGTTAGAATCACTTATTAGTTTTCAGTCATCCGATATCATGCAGACTAGTGTAATCTTCGTCTTCAGGGATTAGGCCTCGTGACTTTTTCGTCTCTAGTGGAACTATCGGTTCACTTACGAAAAGGTATACCTATACCTCAGTGCGCTTGTGAAAGGGCATTATTTATCATTCTGTGTGTGTATCAATTAGCCTCTGTTGGGGTTTCAATTGGTTCTTTTATAAGCAGGTGTTAGCGAGAATAACCATTCAGTCATCTCTGTAGGCTCTGATTTCTTTTGTTTAATAATTTACCACAGAATCCAGATTTCATAATTATAGTTTAGACATTGATTCCGCCATTGCTTTAGAATTTATTGAATGACTCTTAATAAAAATTTTTATAGAGTGTGGCGAAAACGCGCAATTTCTGCGGTGTAATATATACTGGATTCGCTCTATGAAACACACGTTTTAATTACTCCGCGCAACACGTGCACGTCATATGAGATAACTACCCAGTTTCAGTAAATTAATGTGTTTTTATTTCCAAATATCAGTAAAAATGTAATATATTACAATGAAATCATTAAACGTATCCATTAACGCTTTTTAAAAGTAATAACATAAAGAAAAGATGAGATCTATTTTCTATTCTTAGAATCAGTGTTGCGGTCAGGGGCCAATGAGAGCATTCACTGCATCCACGTGCTTGGGGTTGCCTCTCGCCTTTGTTTACCTCAAGGCTGTTTCTTATTTTTGGAAGATTATACAATGAATAGGCAGGATAGCGGGGTTAAAAAGGGCACTAAACGAAATGATAAGTACAGAATGGAAAGAACATGTACTGTTGGCGCCTTGTGACGGGCTACAAACACTCGTTTTGACTGAATGAATACGTACACAAAGTACTGCCCACAAAAAGTCTGTTCCCCCTCGAACAGGGTCCGCGTTCGACACCAAGTTATTAAACATAAAGTTCTACACGAACGTGGAGGCAGCAGTATATGAGTAAGGGAGAGTAGAAGAAAATGACATGTGTTAGTAAAATTGTATGACCCTTCTGGGCGTCGTAAATGTCGGAGCTCTCCATCTCCATCTTATGGGAGGCCCTGTGTATAGTGTTGTGTGCATATATTTTCTATTTCATCATACACATATAGATTCACATATAGGGCTACATATACGCAAATACGGCATGTTACATAAACATATGCCTAATGTAGCGTATGTATGTGCATTGTCGCGTCGGACACATTATTGCTTTGTAGCATGACATTGTTGAGCATAATTATTTCGTTTGGGACTTTGAATTTTGTCCGGCGCGGCATTTCTCTCCCCACCTCCTAGTCGGGGGGGCTGAGGACAAGTAGAGGGACTAGCTTCTTTGTTCTAAGGGCATCAATCTAGTAGTAGCGTGAGTCAGTCTTGTGTGTGTCTTCAGGGCGAGTGGTTGTATGTAGAATTCGTGGACCATGTGAGTGTGGAGCATCTATTTTCAATTTTTGTTCTGTAATCTGTTGTGAACAATGGGAGTGGCGCCATGTCAATTATTTAATAAACCACAGGTCATGTGTTAAATGTGAATTTAAGTGTATTATGTTATGAATATCCCACGCCTGTTTTAAATTTGTGCAGCAAGTTCCTGGTCCCCTCCTTTGCCTCTGCAGCTACGCTCCCCAATGTTTATGGCGGGGTAACTAAATTTAATATTTTAGCTGCAAATCCCTTTGGCCTCCCCCCAGTGTATAACACTATTTTCACTTAAAACTTTATATATTAAGATCAGAATGTCGATGGAGATTCTTCTATAAGAAGAATTAGAATTTATGTGGTACATAGTAAAAGGGCTGCAGATAAGGAAAATATCCCACAATAAATAAGCTACTTACTCAAGAACTGTAAGAGCGTTCTTCCCTTAATATGCCATAGCCTGTTTAATGTACTTTTTTATTTCTATTCATTCCTTTGAAGAAGTGTTCCTTTTCTTCTTATAAATCCTGCAACTCTGAACGAAATGGCGAAAACGAAATTGCACAGACCTCAGTGATCAGCGTGTAATCAACACGAATTTTTGTTCCTGCGCGTTTTGATCACGTGATGCTAGAAAGCATCCTTGCGCACCAATTCCATTGTTGCAATTATCACGACTTCAAATTGCGCATTATTAGTACCTAGGTCCTAATTATTGCTTACACAGAGTGAGCCGGGTGTGTTTGAACAAAAGGCGGGCGATGCCTTTTTATTTCTCATCACAATTATTTTGCTGGGAGAGTGTGCGTGTGTTTTCTTCTAACTCCAAACGTGATCACATTTTTAGCTGATGAATTGGTAGGGGAAATCTGTAATTTTGTTCTCCCTCACTCTAGCTGCAGAAAAGTCACGTAATATTTATTTTACTTTTGCTCACTGCTAAGGGCCATAAAGAAAAGAACTGACATACCATCTACTGCAGAAAACAACAAACGCGGTTGAATAATTAATTATATTAGACCCTGCGCTCATTTCATAATTGTCCTCATATAGGTCCCCAAGAACCGATCCGAAACGAACTCTAATCCGATCCCGAAAATATAGGTCATCATTTACAATCCTGCCCGTATCAGTTTGCACAATTTGTGTTCTCGACATAACCGGATACACAGACAGAGGTACCTTCAGTAGGCCACTACTAGGCCCTTTATGTGTTATGTGACCGCCGAAAGGAAGGAACGGGAGACCCGAAGGTTGACCAGAACCGGACGACCATGCGCGCAAGCAATTTCGAGATCCCTAATGATTCCAAAATGACACCAGTTTGCCTGCAAAGTAGGATATATAGGAGAGATCGAGCGCAGTTTTTTGCGTTTATATGGGAAAGGATAGGGAAAACGAGGCTAGATGCGACGGTTCAAGGAGGAAAATGCGTTTATATGGGCGAGATAGGGAATACGAGGACTGACGCTAGGCTAGACAGTGGTAGGAGGGGAGTGCGCTTTATATGAGAAAGATAGGGAATACGAGGGGAGGTGCTAGGCTAGACAGAGGCTGAGTAGAGTATAGTTTATATGAGAGGTATAGGAAAACGAGGGGAGGTGTTAGACTAGACAGAGGCTTGAAACGTAGTGCATGGTTTATATGAGTGGTATAGGAAAACGAGGAGAGGAGTTAGACTAGACAGAGGTCGAGGAGCAGAGTATGGTTTATGTGAGAGATATAGGAAAACGAGGAAAGGTGTTAGGCTAGACAGAAGTCGAGGAGTAGAGTATGGTTTATATGAGAGGTATAGGAACAGGAGAAGAGGTGTTAGGCTAGACAGGTAGTGTAGCAGTAGGAATATGGACTTATATACAGGAGAGATAGGGAATACCAGGGCTGATGCTAGGCTAGTCAGATGCTAAAGGAGGGAGGGATATGCTTTATACGAGAGAGATAGGGAATACAAGGAAAGATGCTATACTAAACAGGACTTGAAGGGTAGAATATGAGCGATTAGCGAACCGAGGAGAGGTGCTAGTATAGGAGTTTTTAATGATGGAGTAGGCGTTTATATGCGAGAGATAGGGAATACGAGGGTCGATGCTAGGCTAGACAGTGGTAGGAGGGGGAGTGCGCTTTATATGAGAAAGATAGGGAATACGAGGGGAGGTGCTAGTCTAGACATTGTTTGAGGATTAGAGTATACGTTTATATGGGAGGTATAGGAAAACGAGGGGAGGTGTTAGGCTAGACAGATGCTGAGTAATGTATGGTTTATATGAGTGGTATAGGAAAACGAGGAGAGGAGTTAGACTAGACAGAGGTCGAGGAGCAGAGTATGGTTTATGTGAGAGTCATGGGTAAACGAGAGAGGCGTTAGGCTAGACAGAGCTAGAGGAATAGAGTATGGTTTATATGAGAGGTATAGGAACAGGAGAAGAGGTGTTAGGCTAGACAGGTAGTGTAGCAGTAGGAATATGGACTTATATACAGGAGAGATAGGGAATAGGAGGGCTAGACTTGAAAGCGACTTTAGACGTGAACTTAGTGGAAAACTGTTTCATGTCAATGTTAGAACGCTAATTCTAGACATGCCCATCACGTAACCTATTCAGGGAAAAGGTGACTCGTTCAGGGGAAAAAGGTGACTGCTCAGGGAAAAAAAAGGCCCACAAAGGGAAAAAGTTGACTAGCAAAGGGAAAAACGTGACCAGCAAAGGGAAAAATGTCACCAGCAAAGGGAAAAAAGGAGACCACCAAAGGGAAAAAGGTGACCTGCAACGGGAAAAGCTAACCCACTAACACTAACAGGTAAGTAATTCAGGTAGTATCACAGGAGGCTAGATTCCAGGGTTGGGTATAGCATAGTTTCATATTTCAAGGTAATTCAGAGGGTATCGTAGGTATTTAGGATAATTCAAGTAACATAGGTGTTTAGAGTAATTAAGCAAGCATTACAGGAGGGTAGGTTCCAGGGGTTGGTTATAACCTAGCTTCGTATTTCACAGATAGTTCAGGTAATATCGTAAGTATTTGAGGTAATCGACAGAGCTTCACAGATATTATTGATAATTTCGATCAGAGATTTGTATCACAGCTATTTAAGGTAAATGCAGATGATTCAGGTTGTATCAATGGTATTTGAGTCATTTTAACAGGTAATTCAGATAGCATCACAGGTGCTCGTGCTAATTTAGAGCAGGAATTCGTATCAGAGTAGTTAAGGTAATTTCACATGATTCGGGTAGTATCACAGGTATTTAAATCATTTTCATAGCCAATTCAGCTAGTATCGTGAGCATTTAAGCTAATTCAGCTAGTATCACAGGAGGCTAGATTCCAGAGGCTAACTGCATCATAGCTATGCATGATTTCACAGCTAATTCAGCTAGTATCGTAGGTATTTAGGCTAATTCAGGTAGTATCACAGGAGGCTAGATTCCAGGGTTGGGTATAGCATAGTTTCATATTTCAAGGTAATTCAGAGGGTATCGTAGGTATTTAGGATAATTCAAGTAACATAGATGCTTAGAGTAATTAAGCAAGCATTACAGGAGGGTAGGTTCCAGGGGCTGGTTATAGCCTAGTTTCGTATTTTACAGATAGTTCAGGTAATATCATAAGTATTTGGATAATCAGCATAGTTTCACAGACGCTCGTAATAATTTCGATCAGAGATTTTGTATCACGGCTATTTAAGGTAAATGCAGCTGATTCAGGTTGTATCAATGGTATTTGAGTCATTTTAATAGGCAATTCTGATAGTATCACAGGTGCTCGTACTAATTTAGAGCAGGAATTCGTATCTGAGCTATTTAATGTAATTTCACACGATTCGGGTAGTATCACAGGTATTTAAGTCATTTTAACAGGCAATTCAACTAGTATCACAGGTACTCATGGTAATATAGAGAGTAATTCGATTATAAAACTTTTCTCATCCAACGTTACAACAATTTATATACTTTTTTCTAAATCTTACAAACTTATTATATGTTAAACACATTGTACGATGCGGAGAGGGATAAACTGCATATTGGTTCACAAACTGAAAAGCTTTACGTCAACATACCTTTATTTTAGTTCGTTATAGATGTCTCTCCCCTTTTATCTAGGCTTGAGACTAGCACTAGGATTGCTCCTAATGGCAGGGTTACCACCTTCCCTTCCATCTTCTTCTTTCTTCATCAGGCGTCAGCTATCTGCATATACGGCACACAGATACCTTCTTTTTTAAGATTGTAGACTCACTAGAAAATCTTTATCTTTAACTTACATTCTTTTAAGCACTGTTTGTAATGGCGTAATGTCCATACGCATATGTTGTTATCCCGTCCTCAGCAATAATTCTTTTATCATCAAACGGAGTCAATGCAATTTTATTCACTTGTACTGTAGCAAGGGCATGCTTTCGTGATAGGATCAGATTCATAGGTGTTCTGATGATTTCACTGGTTTTAAGACAGTCTGTATAGCTGTCAAACGAAATGTACTGCTTAATAGCGCTACGTTTTATACCTTTAATCTTTTATATCATTGACCTTTGAATATCTAAGGCATACATCTTAGGACGTAGTCCAACAAAGCGTAGGATGATTTTGCTGTTAGCCTCATCTTTAAATTTTCCCAATACCTTCTTGTTCTGAGTAGAGTAACATATATGGTTGGCAGGGTAATCAGCTGTATCGAGATGTTCAAGAAAACGTAGCTTGTCCTGGTACACATCTTCAGTTCTTACACGATGAATGAACGAATCAGTGTCCATATACATAAGCTTCAGGTTTTCAGCTCCATAATAAGGCAACAAAACGTCGTAATGATAGTTATACATTAATGTCTTGGAGATGTCCAACACACTCATACCAATGTATATAGGCTTGTTGAATACAATCTGACGAGAGGCCATATGTACAGCAGCTAGATTATCAGCATATATCGTCCTGTCGATAAACGTAGGCTTGGCGATCAGCTTCTCTAGAGTTTTTTCATTGGTCACCAGTCGTATATCCATACGATTACGCAGGTTCTCCATAGTTTTTCCAAACATAGCGCTGTTAAAGAGTTTGTAGAGATCCTTCTCGAAATCATTTGCAGCTTGTTGTCGTAGCCTGTTGTTAAATTCCACATAAGGTTTCAACCACTGAGACTGTCGGAATTGTAGCACACGATGGATTTTTGTTAGTCGTAGTCCATGACTAAGAGCTTGCTTCAAAGCCATGTGATGCACTACATACTTCTTTCGAGGTCCAAGATGAGGTATCAGTTTCTTTGTAGATGATTCCAATGGTTTCATACACTCTGGCAGGAAAGGTAGATCGTTGTGTAGATCGTGAAGTTCTGCAGGATACTCGATGTCGACTTCTAATATGTACCTATGAGGATCATCTTCTTGTAGTGTTTCTAAGTTGATTTCTTCAGGTGACACCCACTGAAATCCACCAAAAGGAAGGGCGTGACACATTGCCCACCCATATTGGTTATTTGCGTCCTCGTATGTGATAAATTGGGTTGGTCTCGTCGGATCAAACTTCTCCATATAAGTGTTATTAGCCTCAGCATACCGATGAGAAACTTGGCATAAACCTCCTCTTATACCTGATTCCACCATGAGTAGTTGATCATAATCTTGTAACAGTTCCAGCTTAATTCCAGTATACAGCAACATGGCGTCCCGTGTAAGACCTGGAGAGGTAAAATAATGAGCAGGATCAACTTTGTGTGTTTTAAGGGTTTGCTCTCTGAACGTCTCAAAGACGTCAGCTAGAAGAAGTACATCCGAAGTTAAGTAGAGATCGCTGTACTCTCCCAGGTTTCTCACATTAAACAGCTCCCATACATTTCTAGCATGATCGTAGTCAGCATCAGTAATTTCTTCTTCATTTAATCTATTGTAGAAGGAGTCCTTAGGAGGCAAGCAGGTCTCGTTCAGGGCATCCCATGACGTAACAAAATCATATGGAAATACACCCTTACGGGTCATCAACTTCAATTTGTCTTCTCCAAAGTACTTTAGCGTTTCAGGATACGAGGTTAGATTTCTTACCAACTTATCCAAGCTTGTACTGAGGAATCGGAAGCTATCCACAAATCGAAGCTTCATATCTCCTACATACTTGGTGAATGAGATATAGCTTTCTTCAGAGTTAGGAATTACCTCCACACGTTCACTTGTACAACCCAGCTCCTTAACAATGAAATGAGAGTCATATCCGCTAAGGTTATGCATGAAGACTGGTATATATTTAGGTGTTTTACAGGCTAAATTACATTCATTATGAAGACTTCCACGATATTCACCGCTGATGTGATCATGGTCGCGTACTTTATAATTCTCTTCTGTAAAGGGTTTTCTACACAAGTAGCATGTCGTAGAAGACTCGAAATCCTTTTGCTGTTGATCCGTAAGTTTCAGAGGCTTAGCAGATTTGTATATATTACCAATCATTTTTGCAAGAGATGTAAGGTACAGCATAAACGTCTGAGCAGCATCAGCACCACGATACACATAGGGATGCTTAGGAAGATCAGTTTCGAGATGTTCAACACTGGATGTAGGTTTCACGTAAACACAGACGCTCATTGGTGTGTGCTCTTGATAAGGTGTTGTATAGGAAGTTTCAGGATTGGGTGTACACGTATGGCATGGAGTGAGAATACTCTCAAAATCCGCATAGATGACATAAGGTACTTTCAGCATCCTCTCAACATTTTTAAACTGTACAATTGATTTCTCCTTGGTAGGCATAACTACCCTTGCAACACCATGTTGAATACAGACGGCTGCATGTTCTTGTAGTTTTTCTTGTCCACTTCGTCCATATCGATCATCAAAATGTGTAAAGCAGCGCTTACAAGTATAAACCCGTCCATTATGGTTAGTTTTCTGGCGTCGAACGAGTTTCTCAAAATTCCTTATATACACGTAGTGATGTTTTCCACTGCTATCATTCAATAGTAGCAGGTCGCGATGTTCAGGTAGTTCAATATCAGCAACCTTTATCGGATACACTTCATGCTTCTCATCCAACCCGAAAACGTTAATAGACATATTGTTAAACTTCTCAAATTTAGGTATTTGAGAAAGTGGAGTAGGGTAGCAAACACAGCTGAAGTCGTACTTGTCTTGAAGTTGTTTGTATTTGCTCACACGTTGCGCATCCTTCCCTATGAATTTAGCTAATATAGAGTACATGAAACATTTATCGTCGGTAAAGTTCTGAATGTTTATACACGCTTCTCTAGCTCCGACAGATGACGGTAGTGGTATGTAGCTACTTCCTCGTAACGGGTTGTACTTGTTGATACGAAGTCGAACTCCTTCCACAGCAAGCAAAGCCCAGCTGCTACCCTTAAGCTGAGACTCCTCCATTTCAGTCACCAATTTCTTGAATTTCACTTCCATCGTTGACTCCAGATCAGTTTCCAGGAAAACAGCTTGATTCCGTGTTTTAAATGATTTGTCACAGGTTTCTCCAATACTGTTAACAAATCGACACTCAGCCAGCAGATTAATTTTAACACTCTTATGAATGCTAAGCTCTTTATGCACAGCCCGGATTATACGTTGTTTTGCCTCTTGCAGATACATATTTAGGTCCTTAGCTGATTCGCATCGTATAAAATACGATTTCAATCGTCCTTCGAATGAAGTTTCGTATTCTTTCATATCACAGTCCTCCATTGTTGACAGTAACTGATGTTTAGTTGGCTCCAATCTTCTTTTCTTCTGAGGGCTGCTTATTTCACATATATCTTCGTGTCGCTGTCCCTTATAACAATCTTTGAAGGTTACATTACAATGTTTACATTTGAAGAGCTTCTTGCAGCTCATCTCGTGTCTTCTCTTGTCATAACCTCGGAGGAACTTCTTCCCACATTTTCCGCATGCATATCCAGTAGCGCTTGGAATAATATCCTTATACGCTGAGTTATTCATCTTTATTCTTGATGTAATAACGTTTTAATCACTGATCAATGAAATGTAGACCTCTTCACCTTGACACCACTTTTGGAGAGAACACGATGTTAACACCTCAAGACTAATTAGCACAATGAAGTCCAATGCCCTAGATCACCATATTTATAGAGGGAGCACGAACCTTTTAGATCAATCATAAACTCGCTCCATAACCACCTGTATATGGGCGGAGCTTGCCGGCATAGATCAAAGAACTTTATCAGATGTCGGCATCTCTCTGTGGGCCAGAACCGGCTTTTTATTTCTACTGTTTAATCGCTTATATCTCCTGAATGACAAGAGATAGAACATTGGGATAAAAACTAATCAATTATTTGGAATGCGCCGCGTCATTAGGACCTTGTTCCAAGTTGACCGGGATGCCTGAATTCGAATCCTAGGAGCGAATGCAAATTCATCTTCTAATAACTCGGAGACTAATTAAGATAAAGACGCCAAATAAACTTTATTACATTAATGTCATTAGGTAGTTTTTTGTGGATGTATATTTTGGTACCTGGTGTCCTGGGTTCGATCCTTAATTTTAAAAACTTTATTATCTCGGAAACTAAGAAAGCTAGAGGAATGGACTAAAGCATGTTTGATAGCTGTTATAATGTTTAATTAATACTGTATATAATTTTTAATCGGTTGTCTCTAGTTCGAATCCCGATTTTTTAATGACTTCCTTAATTTTACTCTATACTCTAGAAAATATCAGTTAGATTGATGCTGTAACTACATACAGCACCTTTAAGCATACCAAACTCATATTATAAATTATTTTGTTCTTGGTGTTCTGGGTTCGAATACTGATTCGATGGAATTTACTTATAAATTTAATAACTCCTAAACCAATTAAGATAAAGACGCGAAATAAACTTTATTGCGTTTAAGTTATTAGGTAGTATCTTGTAAATGTGTAATTAGATACCTGACGTCCTGGGTTCGATCCTTAATTTTTAAATTTTCATTATCTCGGGAACTAAGTGAGGTAGAGGAGTGCAGCAAAGCATGATTGATAGGTTCTGTACTGGGTGATTAATGCTGTATATAATTGCCAATCAGTTGTGCTTGGTTCGATTCCCGATTTTTTAATGACTTTCTTAATTTTCCTCTGTACACTAGAATATATCACTTAGATCGATGATGTAACTGCATACAACTTTGTTTAACATGTCAGACTAATATTATAAACTATCTTGTTCCTGGTGTTCTGGGTTCGAATACCGATTCAATGAAATTTACTTGCAAAAATTTAATAACTCGTAATTTAATTTAGATAAACATGTCAAGGTAAACGCAAACAGAGTATCTAGTCCTTAAATATCGTTATCGTGACAAATATTACTTTAAAGTACTCAGATCGAATCCCGAAGGGTGATTTCATATATCATCAAGCTTATGGATCATATCAGGTTCGAGTAAAGATTAAATGGTAGATGCTGATATTGGGGAGCTAAAATACATTTATTAAAAGTATTACCGGGTTCGATTTAGAAGCTTAGAATCTGTGTAACTCTGGAAAAATTGCTTTTCTCATGATTGTAGTGAAATGTAATGGTCTTTCTGTGAGAAGATGGAAAGGAAGAATTGAAAAGGGAATAAAAACATGAAATAATTAAGTAAATAAGGGGGAAAATCTTCTAGGTTTCCTTTTAAGCTTTTACTTTTAAGTATTGTGATAATACAGCTTGAATTAACCTTGGTACAATAGGTGGTGATGGTGGTGGTGGGCTTGAATTTGAAATATATGTCTGAATGAACGTGTGGGAATACTTCTCTTGCTGGTGTGACAGCATAAGCAGGTAGTTATGAGACGAGTTTAAACGTGTTTGATGCTGCCAGACATCCTGTCTCTGGGTGTGACGTCATAAACATCCTGTCTCTAGACTTGAGGTTATATGGCTGGGGGGTTAGTACACGTTGAGCGATCATATACAGGTGGTTATGGAGCGAGTTTATGATTGATCTAAAAGGTTCGTGCTCCCTCTATAAATATGGTGATCTAGGGCATTGGACTTCATTGTGCTAATTAGTCTTGAGGTGTTAACATCGTGTTCTCTCCAAGAATAATCAGCTTTCTAAAGTGGTGTCAAGGTGAAGAGGTCTACATTTCATTGATCAGTGATTAATACGTTATTACATCAAGAATAAAGATGAATAACTCAGCGTATAAGGATATTATTCCAAGCGCTACTGGATATGCATGCGGAAAATGTGGGAAGAAGTTCCTCCGAGGTTATGACAAGAGAAGACACGAGATGAGCTGCAAGAAGCTCTTCAAATGTAAACATTTTAATGTAACCTTCAAAGATTGTTATAAGGGACAGCGACACGAAGATATATGTGAAATAAGCAGCCCTCAGAAGAAAAGAAGATTGGAGCCAACTAAACATCAGTTACTGTCAACAATGGAGGACTGTGATATGAAAGAATACGAAACTTCATTCGAAGGACGATTGAAATCGTATTTTATACGATGCGAATCAGCTAAGGACCTAAATATGTATCTGCAAGAGGCAAAACAACGTATAATCCGGGCTGTGCATAAAGAGCTTAGCATTCATAAGAGTGTTAAAATTAATCTGCTGGCTGAGTGTCGATTTGTTAACAGTATTGGAGAAACCTGTGACAAATCATTTAAAACACGGAATCAAGCTGTTTTCCTGGAAACTGATCTGGAGTCAACGATGGAAGTGAAATTCAAGAAATTGGTGACTGAAATGGAGGAGTCTCAGCTTAAGGGTAGCAGCTGGGCTTTGCTTGCTGTGGAAGGAGTTCGACTTCGTATCAACAAGTACAACCCGTTACGAGGAAGTAGCTACATACCACTACCGTCATCTGTCGGAGCTAGAGAAGCGTGTATAAACATTCAGAACTTTACCGACGATAAATGTTTCATGTACTCTATATTAGCTAAATTCATAGGGAAGGATGCGCAACGTGTGAGCAAATACAAACAACTTCAAGACAAGTACGACTTCAGCTGTGTTTGCTACCCTACTCCACTTTCTCAAATACCTAAATTTGAGAAGTTTAACAATATGTCTATTAACGTTTTCGGGTTGGATGAGAAGCATGAAGTGTATCCGATAAAGGTTGCTGATATTGAACTACCTGAACATCGCGACCTGCTACTATTGAATGATAGCAGTGGAAAACATCACTACGTGTATATAAGGAATTTTGAGAAACTCGTTCGACGCCAGAAAACTAACCATAATGGACGGGTTTATACTTGTAAGCGCTGCTTTACACATTTTGATGATCGATATGGACGAAGTGGACAAGAAAAACTACAAGAACATGCAGCCGTCTGTATTCAACATGGTGTTGCAAGGGTAGTTATGCCTACCAAGGAGAAATCAATTGTACAGTTTAAAAATGTTGAGAGGATGCTGAAAGTACCTTATGTCATCTATGCGGATTTTGAGAGTATTCTCACTCCATGCCATACGTGTACACCCAATCCTGAAACTTCCTATACAACACCTTATCAAGAGCACACACCAATGAGCGTCTGTGTTTACGTGAAACCTACATCCAGTGTTGAACATCTCGAAACTGATCTTCCTAAGCATCCCTATGTGTATCGTGGTGCTGATGCTGCTCAGACGTTTATGCTGTACCTTACATCTCTTGCAAAAATGATTGGTAATATATACAAATCTGCTAAGCCTCTGAAACTTACGGATCAACAGCAAAAGGATTTCGAGTCTTCTACGACATGCTACTTGTGTAGAAAACCCTTTACAGAAGAGAATTATAAAGTACGCGACCATGATCACATCAGCGGTGAATATCGTGGAAGTCTTCATAATGAATGTAATTTAGCCTGTAAAACACCTAAATATATACCAGTCTTCATGCATAACCTTAGCGGATATGACTCTCATTTCATTGTTAAGGAGCTGGGTTGTACAAGTGAACGTGTGGAGGTAATTCCTAACTCTGAAGAAAGCTATATCTCATTCACCAAGTATGTAGGAGATATGAAGCTTCGATTTGTGGATAGCTTCCGATTCCTCAGTACAAGCTTGGAGAAGTTGGTAAAAAATCTAACCTCGTATCCTGAAACGCTAAAGTACTTTGGAGAAGACAAATTGAAGTTGATGACCCGTAAGGGTGTATTTCCATATGATTTTGTTACGTCATGGGATGCCCTGAACGAGACCTGCTTGCCTCCTAAGGACTCCTTCTACAATAGATTAAATGAAGAAGAAATTACTGATGCTGACAACGATCATGCTAGAAATGTATGGGAGCTGTTTAATGTGAGAAACCTGGGAGAGTACAGCGATCTCTACTTAACTTCGGATGTACTTCTTCTAGCTGACGTCTTTAAGACGTTCAGAGAGCAAACCCTTAAAACACACAAAGTTGATCCTGCCCATTATTTTACCTCTCCAGGTCTTACATGGGACGCCATGTTGCTGTATACTGGAATTAAGCTGGAACTGTTACAAGATTATGATCAACTACTCATGGTGGAATCAGGTATAAGAGGAGGTTTATGCCAAGTTTCTCATCGGTATGCTGAGGCTAATAACACTTATATGGAGAAGTTTGATCCGACGAGACCAACCCAATTTATCACATACGAGGACGCAAATAACCAATATGGGTGGGCAATGTGTCACGCCCTTCCTTTTGGTGGATTTCAGTGGGTGTCACCTGAAGAAATCAACTTAGAAACACTACAAGAAGATGATCCTCATGGGTACATATTAGAAGTCGACATCGAGTATCCTGCAGAACTTCACGATCTACACAACGATCTACCTTTCCTGCCAGAGTGTATGAAACCATTGGAATCATCTACAAAGAAACTGATACCTCATCTTGGACCTCGAAAGAAGTATGTAGTGCATTACATGGCTTTGAAGCAAGCTCTTAGTCATGGACTACGACTAACAAAAATCCATCGTGTGCTACAATTCCGACAGTCTCAGTGGTTGAAACCTTATGTGGAATTTAACAACAGGCTACGACAACAAGCTGCAAATGATTTCGAGAAGGATCTCTACAAACTCTTTAACAACGCTATGTTTGGAAAAACTATGGAGAACCTGCGTAATCGTATGGATATACGACTGGTGACCAATGAAAAAACTCTAGAGAAGCTGATCGCCAAGCCTACGTTTATCGACAGGACGATATATGCTGATAATCTAGCTGCTGTACATATGGCCTCTCGTCAGATTGTATTCAACAAGCCTATATACATTGGTATGAGTGTGTTGGACATCTCCAAGACATTAATGTATAACTATCATTACGACGTTTTGTTGCCTTATTATGGAGCTGAAAACCTGAAGCTTATGTATATGGACACTGATTCGTTCATTCATCGTGTAAGAACTGAAGATGTGTACCAGGACAAGCTACGTTTTCTTGAACATCTCGATACAGCTGATTACCCTGCCAACCATATATGTTACTCTACTCAGAACAAGAAGGTATTGGGAAAATTTAAAGATGAGGCTAACAGCAAAATCATCCTACGCTTTGTTGGACTACGTCCTAAGATGTATGCCTTAGATATTCAAGGGTCAATGATAAAAAAGATTAAAGGTATAAAACGTAGCGCTATTAAGCAGTACATTTCGTTTGACAGCTATACAGACTGTCTTAAAACCAGTGAAATCATCAGAACACCTATGAATCTGATCCTATCACGAAAGCATGCCCTTGCTACAGTACAAGTGAATAAAATTGCATTGACTCCGTTTGATGATAAAAGAATTATTGCTGAGGACCGGATAACAACATATGCGTATGGACATTACGCCATTACAAACAGTGCTTAAAAGAATGTAAGTTAAAGATAAAGATTTTCTAGTGAGTCTACAATCTTAAAAAAGAAGGTATCTGTGTGCCGTATATGCAGATAGCTGACGCCTGATGAAGAAAGAAGAAGATGGAAGGGAAGGTGGTAACCCTGCCATTAGGAGCAATCCTAGTGCTAGTCTCAAGCCTAGATAAAAGGGGAGAGACATCTATAACGAACTAAAATAAAGGTATGTTGACGTAAAGCTTTTCAGTTTGTGAACCAATATGCAGTTTATCCCTCTCCGCATCGTACAATGTGTTTAACATATAATAAGTTTGTAAGATTTAGAAAAAAGTATATAAATTGTTGTAACGTTGGATGAGAAAAGTTTTATAATCGAATTACTCTCTATATTACCATGAGTACCTGTGATACTAGTTGAATTGCCTGTTAAAATGACTTAAATACCTGTGATACTACCCGAATCGTGTGAAATTACATTAAATAGCTCAGATACGAATTCCTGCTCTAAATTAGTACGAGCACCTGTGATACTATCAGAATTGCCTATTAAAATGACTCAAATACCATTGATACAACCTGAATCAGCTGCATTTACCTTAAATAGCCGTGATACAAAATCTCTGATCGAAATTATTACGAGCGTCTGTGAAACTATGCTGATTATCCAAATACTTATGATATTACCTGAACTATCTGTAAAATACGAAACTAGGCTATAACCAGCCCCTGGAACCTACCCTCCTGTAATGCTTGCTTAATTACTCTAAGCATCTATGTTACTTGAATTATCCTAAATACCTACGATACCCTCTGAATTACCTTGAAATATGAAACTATGCTATACCCAACCCTGGAATCTAGCCTCCTGTGATACTACCTGAATTAGCCTAAATACCTACGATACTAGCTGAATTAGCTGTGAAATCATGCATAGCTATGATGCAGTTAGCCTCTGGAATCTAGCCTCCTGTGATACTAGCTGAATTAGCTTAAATGCTCACGATACTAGCTGAATTGGCTATGAAAATGATTTAAATACCTGTGATACTACCCGAATCATGTGAAATTACCTTAACTACTCTGATACGAATTCCTGCTCTAAATTAGCACGAGCACCTGTGATGCTATCTGAATTACCTGTTAAAATGACTCAAATACCATTGATACAACCTGAATCATCTGCATTTACCTTAAATAGCTGTGATACAAATCTCTGATCGAAATTATCAATAATATCTGTGAAGCTCTGTCGATTACCTCAAATACTTACGATATTACCTGAACTATCTGTGAAATACGAAGCTAGGTTATAACCAACCCCTGGAACTTACCCTCCTGTAATGCTTGCTTAATTACTCTAAACACCTATGTTACTTGAATTATCCTAAATACCTACGATACCCTCTGAATTACCTTGAAATATGAAACTATGCTATACCCAACCCTGGAATCTAGCCTCCTGTGATACTACCTGAATTACTTACCTGTTAGTGTTAGTGGGTTAGCTTTTCCCGTTGCAGGTCACCTTTTTCCCTTTGGTGGTCTCCTTTTTTCCCTTTGCTGGTGACATTTTTCCCTTTGCTGGTCACGTTTTTCCCTTTGCTAGTCAACTTTTTCCCTTTGTGGGCCTCCTTTTTCCCTGAGCAGTCACCTTTTTCCCCTGAACGAGTCACCTTTTCCCTGAATAGGTTACGTGATGGGCATGTCTAGAATTAGCGTTCTAACATTGACATGAAACAGTTTTCCACTAAGTTCACGTCTAAAGTCGCTTTCAAGTCTAGCCCTCCTATTCCCTATCTCTCCTGTATATAAGTCCATATTCCTACTGCTACACTACCTGTCTAGCCTAACACCTCTTCTCCTGTTCCTATACCTCTCATATAAACCATACTCTATTCCTCTAGCTCTGTCTAGCCTAACGCCTCTCTCGTTTACCCATGACTCTCACATAAACCATACTCTGCTCCTCGACCTCTGTCTAGTCTAACTCCTCTCCTCGTTTTCCTATACCACTCATATAAACCATACATTACTCAGCATCTGTCTAGCCTAACACCTCCCCTCGTTTTCCTATACCTCCCATATAAACGTATACTCTAATCCTCAAACAATGTCTAGACTAGCACCTCCCCTCGTATTCCCTATCTTTCTCATATAAAGCGCACTCCCCCTCCTACCACTGTCTAGCCTAGCATCGACCCTCGTATTCCCTATCTCTCGCATATAAACGCCTACTCCATCATTAAAAACTCCTATACTAGCACCTCTCCTCGGTTCGCTAATCGCTCATATTCTACCCTTCAAGTCCTGTTTAGTATAGCATCTTTCCTTGTATTCCCTATCTCTCTCGTATAAAGCATATCCCTCCCTCCTTTAGCATCTGACTAGCCTAGCATCAGCCCTGGTATTCCCTATCTCTCCTGTATATAAGTCCATATTCCTACTGCTACACTACCTGTCTAGCCTAACACCTCTTCTCCTGTTCCTATACCTCTCATATAAACCATACTCTACTCCTCGACTTCTGTCTAGCCTAACACCTTTCCTCGTTTTCCTATATCTCTCACATAAACCATACTCTGCTCCTCGACCTCTGTCTAGTCTAACTCCTCTCCTCGTTTTCCTATACCACTCATATAAACCATGCACTACGTTTCAAGCCTCTGTCTAGTCTAACACCTCCCCTCGTTTTCCTATACCTCTCATATAAACTATACTCTACTCAGCCTCTGTCTAGCCTAGCACCTCCCCTCGTATTCCCTATCTTTCTCATATAAAGCGCACTCCCCTCCTACCACTGTCTAGCCTAGCGTCAGTCCTCGTATTCCCTATCTCGCCCATATAAACGCATTTTCCTCCTTGAACCGTCGCATCTAGCCTCGTTTTCCCTATCCTTTCCCATATAAACGCAAAAAACTGCGCTCGATCTCTCCTATATATCCTACTCTGCACCAACAACTAGGGATCCGCAGAAACGCACCCCATAGGAAGGGACACCAACCGACCTGCCAAGCGCCAGGAAGATATCTTTACACAGCACACCGTTTCGCCTCAACGCACCAATCGCCGTCGCTAGGCCTTATAACCCTGAAGCATATGAAGGGGATACAGATGAAAGGAAATGATGGGGACAGCAAATTTGTAGTAAAAGAGGAACCACTCCAGCATTCGCCTACCGAACTGGGAAAACCCAAAGTCGGAGTAGTTGACCTAACAGTAGTTAGACCTGCGAATTTCCGAGTGCGAGC
The DNA here is from genome assembly GCA_030765065.1 of Deroplatys truncata. Taxonomy (NCBI): domain Eukaryota; kingdom Metazoa; phylum Arthropoda; class Insecta; order Mantodea; family Mantidae; genus Deroplatys; species Deroplatys truncata. The sequence continues at coordinate 207,204,164 of CM060978.1, read as the reverse complement.
CGTACACGTTACCGCGAAGCCATTTCATTCGGTGAATAAGTGGGTAAATAAATAACACTAAACAGCTCAAGCATGTTAGAGGGGAATAGCAGAAACTGAAACAGCATAGAATATGTAAGCAGAGTTCCCTCTTAACGTTCTACAGCAAATAGTGTCCAAGACATACATTTTTAATTGAATCAGTGTATTGGAAATCTTAAATCATGCAGTGTGAAACAAAAGCATTAAAACATATTACAATATCTCTAATCAACCATGGTCAGTAACACTATTCATATAATAAAAGCGTACCTACGTAAACAAAATGTCTACTAATTTTCGATTTTGAATAAAAATTTGATGTAAACGTGTAATGGGCTATCACGAGGCCCAGAGTTTTAAATGTTGGTATGTATAGGGTGGCCAAGATAAAGGAGGCCCCGTGTTATGCTGAACGTCATATTTAATTATATCTGAGTGTTATTTCTTGGCGATAGTGGGGCGCTCGAGCGGCATCACGTGTGAGGCAGTATTTTTAACACTTAAATGATTTCAGTCAAATTATATAATATAAAATTCAATAACAGCCCGCTTTAAAGCAATATGTGTGTAATATAATATATAAAATGCATGCAACAGTCATTGTATTAATGTTTATATTATTATGTACATGTTCAATAATGTTATGTGAATGTATTATCTAATTTAATAATAATGTAGGAGCTGCGAGAATAATAGGTTTAAAGTTGCTAACAATGAGGCAAAACGAGGTAACCTTGAGGAAATAATGAATTAGAAAGTTTAATAATGCTAATAGTCATGCTTGGAAACAATAAAGTAATTTTTGAGACAGTTTATAAAATAGCCAATCAACAACCAGAAAAAAACTTAAGTTAAATAAAGGTATACTATTGGAGTAGGAATAGCCAATCAGAAACTGAAATAGGGCAAATTGTACAAATTGAGAATTCAGTTGCTAGCAGACAGCGTTCCTAACCGGAGGCGAGACGCGTCCTCGAGAAGTTTAATACGTATTCAGTGTGAGACAAAAATAATTTACGAGTTAAAAAGTGCAAGTAATTACTAAATAATTTCACAGCTCTCTATATCAGTGAAGTGTTATTTAAATCGTGTCAAGGAATAATAAATGTAGCGAAGTAAAAATTATAATCTGTGTAAGCCTATATTCTTTAGCCGCTCTAAGCCTTGTTAAGATATTCATGTCTCTAAAAATAAATACTGACGCAGCCGAGCAAACATAAACATATAATATTTAAAGAAACAGTAAAAAATACAAAGTTAATATTTTTAAACTTGGGGCGAAGGCTACCGGATATCATACGTGCGGTTGCAACTACTTTAAGTTCGGCTCCTCCTAAAATCACCCTTCCTCACGTGATGTCACGTGATGTCGAGCAGCCATTGTCAATTGTCAGTTGAGGGTTGTAATGAATACAGTTCTGCAGAATGCCGTTTTCAATGGAACAAAAAGTGTTTATTGTTCAAAGTTATTTTGACTGTAAATCGTTTATAACGTTAAATGAGAGGTTCACGAGAAAGTATCCACAGACAGCTACTCCTACGAAGAGTGTTGTGCAGAAAGTGATCAGTAAATGTAGAGCAACACGTTCAGTCGCTAACGCCAAATGTAACCGTGTAAAGACAGGAAAATGTTCCACGTGTTCAAGCGACTATGGTAAGAAGTCCACGGAAATCAACAAGACGTCTATCCTTCCAACTAAACATCAAATGAACCTCATACACGAACATGTTGAAGCAGTTACAGATGCGACCATACAAAGTAAGGATGACGCAAACATTAAAACCTACGGATTACGCAAAACGGCAACACTATTGCTAATGGTTACTCGCGCATGTCGCTGATGGTTATCTGGATCCAAAGCATGGTTTCACTTTAGCGGGTACGAGAACTCTCAAAACACACGTTAATGGTCAACAGACAATCCCAGGGGACACTTTGAGGTGCCTCTGCATGACGTGAAAATAGGCGTTTGGTTTGTAGTTTCAGGCCAATGGATAGTAAACCTCATTTTCTTCGATACCAAAGTGAACTCTTAAGTGTATGTAACGAAATTGCTGCAACCATTTATAGCGCAGCTAACGGAGGAAGAATGAGGGTATGCTTTATTCCAGTAAGATGGCACTACGGCGCATACTTCAAGGTTTTCAATATCATACTCCATGAAGCTTTCGGAGAAGAACGTGCAGTTTCCGCAGGCTTATGGCCTCCCAGATCGCCCGATCTGTCTACCTGTCATCCCAAAGGTGTTCTATAGGATTCAAGTTAGGACTCTGTGCAGGCCAGTCCATTATAGGGATGTTATTGTCGTGTAATCACTCCGCCACAGCCCGTGCAGTATGGACAGGTGCTCGATCGTGTTGAAAGATGCAATAGTCATCCCCGAAATGCTCTTCAACAGTGGGAAGCAAGAAGGTGCTTAAAATATCAATGTAGGGCTGCGCTGTGATCGTGCCACGCAAAACAACAAGGGATGCAAGTCCCCTCCAGGAAAAACACCATAACACCACCACCTCCGAATTTCACTGTTGGCACTACACATGCTGGCAGACGACGTACACCGGGCATTCGCCATACCCACGCCCTGCCATCGGATCGCCACATTATGTACCGTGATTCGTCACTCCACACAACGTTTTGCCACTGCTCAATCGTGTAATGTTGACGCTCCTTACATCAAGGTGGCGTCGTTTGGCAGTTTCCTGCGTGATGTGTGGCTTATGAGCAACCCTCGACCTTAGAATCCAAGGTGTCTCACCTCACGCCTAACTGTCATATTACTTGGAGTGGATCCTGATGCTGTTTGGATGGTCTGGATAGATGTCTGCCTATTACTCTTTACGACCCTCTTCAAATGTCGGCGGTCTCTGTCGGTCAACAGACAAGATCGGCTGTACGCTTTTGTGCTGTACATGCCACTTCACGTTTCCACTTCACTAACACGTCAGAAACAGTGGACCTAGGGATGTTTAGGAGTGTGGAAATCTCGCGTACAAACTTCTGACACAAGTGACACCCAATCACATGACCACGTTTGATGTCCGTGAGTTCCACGGAGCGTCTCATTCTACTGTTTCACGATGTCTAATGACTACTGAAGTCGCGGATAATGAGTACCAGGCAGTAGGTGGCTGCGCAGTGCACCTAAGATGAAAAACGCATGTTTGGGGGTGTCCGGATACTTTTGATCACATAGTGTATCACAGTTATTTCCTACAGTGTCCATTCTAGCCGGCGGTCGGCACTTCCATGAACCTCTGAAGAGCGAGTTTACTTGTACATGTTATTGATTGTGACTCCACACTTAATAATGTATTTGTGGAATTCGGAAAATCCACAATTTCAAGATCTTGTTGAATTTTATGCAAGTTATTACACACAATAATAGAAATATTTTTGTCATTATTCAAAACTCTAGCTTTCATAATTATTTAAACGTTAATTTTTATTGTATAAACTTTGTTGTAATAAAAACGCTTCAAACGATGTTTTATAAAAAAAGCATTGACATAAAAAAATTACGTTTTATGGTAAGTTTACAGGAAGTTCTATGATATCAGATTTTTTTATATTAACCTCTAGTTTTAGGAAAATGTTTGTGTTCTCCAAGATTCTTGATTGTTCAAAGGATAATATTTTTTTCTAAAATTTGGAGCATTATTTTAAAAAAATATAGGTTCATTTTTGTATGTACCTTTGAAAGGTAGTTAAACATTTGAGGCAGCTTAGTAAAAAATTGCATCGTGTGGAGCATTTTGAGTATAAATTGCTGAAAAAAAAGTTTTCGAGAAAATAAGCTTTAAATTTGGACGTGTCTATTAATAAGCATGCACCTGTCCATTTATAATTCCAATTAATTGGTGGTTTAAATACACCAAGTGGTAAACACGGTATGTTTTCCAAAAGTTTAGAAATAATATTATTTTATAATGAAGAGACTTATTTTTCTTTAATTTTTCACAATGTTTGGTCAAACTTCACAGATGCATCGTCTCCTGTACGGGCCACTTCCACCCTGCACGGTGTAGCATGCAATGTATACGCATGCGTACTTCCAAAAAGAATGTTTTCGAAACCAATTTTATCCTGGCTTTGAACGCCGGTAAGGAAAAAGTCAGGAAGCAGCGACAACTAACAGCCAACAATGTCACTACGTGTTTATATACTGTGTAAGTTACCTTTACTGGCAAGAATGTAAGCAATTTGATGATATACTCACACATTAGCTCCGCTTAGAGAATAGGTTGTACACTATGTGATCAAAATTATCGAACACTCCCACAAACATACGTTTATCATTTTAGGTGCATTGTGCTGCCACCTACTGCCTGGTACTAATTATCTGCGACATCAGTAGTCATTAGACATCGTGAAACAGCAGAATGGGACACTCCGTGAAACTCACGGACTTCGAGCGTGGTCAGGTGATTGGGTTTCACTTGTGTCAGAAGTCTGTACGCGAGATTTCCACACTCCTAAATATCCCTAGATCCACTGTTTCTGATGTGATAGTGAAGTGGAAACGTGAAGGGACATGTACAGCACAAAGGTCGTCTGTTGACTGACAGAGACCGCCGACATTTGGAGAGCGCCGTAAAGAGTAATAGGTAGACATCTATCCAGACCATCACACAGGAATTCCAAACTGCATCAAGATCTGCTCCAAGTACAATGGCAGTTAGGCGTGAGGTGAGAAACCTTGGATTCCATGGTGGAGCGGCTGCTCATAAGCCACACATGACGCAGAAAAATGCCAAACGACGCCTCGCTTGATGTAAGGAGTGTCAATATTTCACGATTGAACAGTGGCTAAACGTTGTGGGAAGTGACGAATCACGGTACATAATGTGGCGATCCGATGGCAGGGCGTGGGTATGGCGAATGCCCGGTGTACGTCGTCTGCCAGCATGTGTAGTGCCAACAGTGAAATTCGGAGGTGGTGGTGTTATGGTGTTTTTCCTGGAGGGGACTTGCATCCCTTGTTGTTTTGCGTGGCACGATCACAGCGCGGCCCTACATTGATATTTTAAGCACCTTCTTGCTTCCCACTGTTGAAGAGCATTTCGGGGATGACGATTGCATCTTTCAACACGATCGAGCACCTGTTCATACTGCACGGGCTGTGGCGGAGTGATTACACGACAATAACATCCCTATAATGGACTGGCCTGCACAGAGTCCTAACTTGAATCCTATAGAACACCTTAGGGATGTTTTGAAATGCCGACTTCGTGCCAGGCCTCACCGACTTACATCAATACCTCTCCTCAGCTCCGCACTCCGTGAAGAATGGGCTGCCATTCCCCAACAAACCTTCCAGCAGCTTATTCAAAGTATGCCTGCGAGAGTGAACGCTGTCATCAAGACTAAGGGTGGCCAACACCATATTGACTTCCAGCATTACCGATGGAGGGCGCCACGAACTTGTACGTCATTTTCAGCCAGGTGTCCGGTAGTTTTGATCACGTAGTGTATATACCATATTAAAGTTGTTTCTCCAAAGAGGACTGAAAGCTAATTTCTGAGTTTTGTGAAAAATGTTAAATAACAAACGTTTATATGCACAAGATTTCTGGCAGATTTTTATCATTTACAAAATGTTAATAGGATTAATATATAAGAAACTTATCAACTTAAACACTTACCAATTTTTGGTGTATATAAGTCTGCTATTGGATATCTTAACAAGCATAAGAAATAAGCTAAACCTTGAGTTCTATTAAATGCGTTACTTATGTCTTAACCATTGTATTAACACTCCAGAAAAGCCAGTTTTGTCATTGGTTTTCGAAACATCAAATGAATTATGTTGCACGCCAGCCGGAATAGATGCAAGAGAAAGTGAGAAAGATGGGAAGGAGATATTGAGAGAAGGGCAGACTGGAGAGGGAGAGGATGGTGAGATAGCGAGAGAGGGTATAGAGAGGATTCTCCACAACTAACGCAATAAGGCGAACGACGCTATGGATTTTGCTAATTGTACCTAAAGTCAATCAAGCAATTAATGATTAACTAAATCGATATAATATTAACAACTTCTGGCTGACAGCCGAGGTCCATACATCGAAGTAAAAGTACCTGACGTTTCGAGCAAAAATTTGATTGACATCTTCAAGAGTTGAAACCCCAGTTAGTTCAACAACTGCATTAGGCAGTTTCCAGGCCAGATTTATCAACTCCGGTCGTGAAAGTCTCCGTATGCATCCATGAAATGAACTAAGGAGTTGAGACTTAGGAAGCAGCTAGATTGTTAGGTAGCCTTTGTTATTTTCGTCGTATCTTTCTCTCACCATGTCAGAGAATACAACCAGTGGTATTCTTCAGTATAAGTTAAAACGAGAGGGACAGAGAAGTCACACTTGTAGGTAACAAGAATGGGCGTGCCCAGGAATGTTTGGTTTGTCCACATCTGCCCCTGCAGTAATAACCACGTTACAGCCGCGGCCCCTTAATTGCATTGCTTTTGATTCCTTGCATTGTCTTTGCTTTCTTCTTCTCCGGTTATTTATTTGTGTAGTTCTAGCTTAGGGACGAAGCGGAGTCCATTAATGTGATGAATGGTTGTTTAATATAGGTAGGGATCGCCGGTACAGGTTCGCGGATTTGCATTCTGCCCCAGGCGCGGAGAGAATAAGTACATCTGCATTATCGTGCCATCAGTACGTACCTACATGTAGATAACTGAAATTCTCCCACGCTTGCTGAATTATTACTGCAGAATGTAACGAGTGAAGTGTTCCAAACGACATTGCAACAAAGTATAAGAAAATAAACATTGTTAATTATCTAAAAGTCCCGTATCAATTAAAACAAGTTTAGTCGTGCGCAGATCATTAAAGTTAGGAAGGGTTGTTTGGAAGGGAAGAAAAGTCGTTGGTCCTGTCTGACAATCACAGTAAAACAATCTCATACCCTGAGGGAAAATTTCCCTGAGGAATCTTTTTCGGTCATTTCACACCCAATATGTACACTTCTCGTCAAAAATACTGGGCCGGCGCAAAGTATAAGTTCCGAATACGGAGCTTTGCGCATGCTCGTTGTGCCAAAGCCTTGGTGTACAAGGTAACAGATATGAAGATAAACCTTTAACACTCTACACTTAGTAGTTTGCAATGTTTTCTACTGACGTATTTACGGTTACTCTATAAAGAATAAATGCATATAATAACTAAAATATGAAGTTCTTGAAAAATATGTCTGGTAAGCAAATACAACCACGATATCTACACATTTAGGCGATGCAATGCTTCAAATAAGAATGGCGTCGATATTTAACGATATTTCTGTAGGCTATGTGTAAGTGTAAGCATGCTGCAGGTTCGAATCTTTTACAGTACCTATGCGTGTTTTTCCCCTACTCGTAAGCTATTCAATAAAGTCGTAGAACGCTAAAGTTATGTAACGACGTCTTGCAGAATATTCCTGAACTTCCAGTAGATAAGAAAGCTCTTTCCCAGCCAAACCATTCCTTCATTTATGCTTTGAAATGGGAGACAACAGCTACGCTACCAATTAATTGGTCTGATTCTGCATCGAGGGCAGCTGCAGTAATCGGGGTCCCCTTGACAATAGCTAAAAGATGGAAATTAAAATTAAATTGAATTTTATTTATGGACGCTCTTTAACTGCTATGGTCCTTAGCGTCCCATTCTATATTGAGCGTGAAAGACCGGAAGTTTTTTCAGAGGCCTCTTTATCAGGCCTTGACGTTCTTTTACGTGCCGTAAATCTACGACACGGGACCACTGGCTTTACTTCCCTTCCGAAGGAAGCCATGCTAAGGATTTATACGCCGGAAAAAATTCATCGGCCCTCCGCCGAGTTTGAACCCGCGACCTCGGGAACTAGAGGCTAGCATGGTAACCATTACACCACGGAGGAGGACTAAAAGATGGGCTAAACGATTTCACGAGCAAGGAGAAGTTGCAAATCGGCCATGTCCTGGACACTACGCATCTCTGCACCAGAGGAGAAGAGGTAAGCAGAATTGCATCTTTTTAGAACTGCTTTTGATATCAAGACGACGTTCAACGTTCCCGGCTCCACATGCGCCTTAGGGAGACGCTTTAGAGAGCGTGGAATAAAGTCTCGTCGAGCTGCCAGGAACCAACGCTTAACAGAAGCACAGATCGTGGATCGTCTAGCATGCACTACTATCCGCCAGAACTTTGATTGGAGAAATGTTACATTCTCCGACAAGTAATCATCGCGAATAACATTGACGGTCCGATCCGTGTTTACCGTATGCATGGCAAACGATACGATGAGCGCTTCGTGAGACGACTGAGCAGGTCAGGTTGTGTTAGCGTCGCTTGTTGGGGGGGGGACTTCTAGAACGCATCCAATGTCGATTGACGGCGGATGTTTATGAAAATGTTTTGGAAAACATTATGATTCCTTCAGCCCGTGAACGATACCCTGAACAGAATCTTTTGTTTCAACAGGACAACCATCCAGCACACACCGCCAATCGAATCCAAAGCTGGTTTATGCACAGACGCGACATCGAGCTGCTCGATTGGCCCCCACATTCACCGGATATGTATCCCATTGAACATGTGTGGGCTAGAGTAAAATGGATCTTAGGCTCTAATTGGGAAGAACAACCACTCGCGCGTACAGTAGACGAGTTGTGGGCAGGGTGTTAGATGCGTGGGAGGAGGTCGTCATGGACTTGCACTTTTTTCACAATCTTATGGACTCCATGCCTCGCAGAGTGAGAGCAGTTGTTGATGCTGGTGGTTTGTGGATAAGATACTAGACCTACCACCGCCTTTTGGTTTCGAATTTTATTTATTTTATCCTTTCAAGAGCAAGAAGAACGTTTAGTTATTGTGGTATATTATTTCTGAGTTCATTAAGGCTTAGTGTCGCTTTAATAGCCCAAAAGTGATGGGCAATAATATTACCACAATTATTTATTATAAAAGGCATGTAGATAAGCAGAAATATTCAATTCTGAAAACAAAACAAAAATCTTGTTTCGGAGTTACGAACTCATTACCTAAACTGTATTCACTCTTAGGTTGATCCGCGCCAAAATAAAGCCCAAGTGACCAGTGCACCGTTATAAAGTATCCTTCCGCCATCCACGTCAGAAATAGTCATACTTTCATGACCATATGGAAAAAAAAAACATGCTACATGAGGCAAAAAGAACAGAGCCCTTATTCCGACAACTAAACGGTGACTCGTATATTTTTTTGGGGGTTAAAGGAGATAAGATTGATAGTTACAACAAAATAAACGTCTGCGCATGTAACCGTTAATTTTATTTCTTAAAGAAATCGTCACAAAATCGTCACATTCTTGTATCGCATATTTCACACGCTTTCATTTTTTCCCGGGTGTAACCTTTTTTTTCCGTTTCATATTTTTCTTTGCAAGCACCGTTCATACTTGTATAGAAACACCGGTGAACTCAGAAGTTAATTTCCCCACTTTTTCACGGGAAGTGTTGGATATTTCTCACGTAAGTTATAATAAACATTCAACATTGTTGTTTTTTCACCACTAGTCAATAGTTTGCCCGAATTATGCTTTACGTAAGTCAATGAAATGCAAGGTCAAATTTGCCGTCCGCCGTGATAATAAATAGAAAGGGCTGATTTCTGGCTGTAAACAATATTCTGCGCATACCCAATGTCATGTGGCATATGAATTTCATGTTAGGACTTGTAGCTCTGTTAAACGGTATAAATCAGCGCTTATTAAACTCTTAGGTGTTTGTAGACACTATTATACCATTTAAGGATAAATTCGTTTTAAAATTTAGATCATTAGCATGGACTACTTTTCACGTGGATTTATTTTGGCGCGGATCAACCTAAGAGTGAATACAGAGTAGAGCCTTACTCGGAGGAATACATTATAAATTTAGATTGGGCTGTCTGCCTTCGATCGATGTACTTTGCAGCAACAGCATTAGGTACTGCGCATTATGTGCACCGCGCTTTTACACCCAAGAGTCGGCCCATTATTTTTGACGAGAAGTGTACTTGCTTCTCCCTAACGCCACCTCGCGGCGTTAACCTAATCACTCATTACTGCCGTCTAATTTAAACAGAAGTTATTGCTACAAACTTGACTGATTACGGAAATCCATGGTAGAAGGTCCTTTGAGCACCGACTTTGGGGTGAAGGGATCGACGATGACGACGAGGAATATGCAACTTAATTTGTCCTGAACGCACTGAAATTTAGTAAAAATTCCTTAGGATAGCGAGTCCAAATAAGTATTCAATAGCTTTAATTTCAAAATTAATTTTCACTCTTCATATTACGGATATACAGCTTTATTTGCAATAAGAGAAAATCTGGAACTAAAGTTTTTAATTTTAAAAATAAAGATTTTGGCAATTTTTTCTTAGCAATTTCTCTCATAAAAAGTCCCACATGTATTTATCTACTGATTTTTCTGAAATGTTGCATGTATGTGCCGAAAAGTAAAAGAAAAATAATTATATATTGCACAGGGTTTTTGAGCTATTATTTTTTAAGACAAAACGAAAATTAAAAAGCCACAAAAAATATAACTTTTATATTAAAATTAACAAGGGGGAAAGAGTTTAAATTCTTATATGTTTTAAGTAAGACAATCTTATGATGGATTTTTAAGTCTAAGTGACTGAGAACTTCAGAAATCAGAAATGTTAGTGGTGCATTCCCTTAAATTGCAGTTTGTAATCCGGCGCTCGTCTTTTTCATTCCTAATTCAGTAAATAAACGAGAAGTAAATCTAGAGCAGAAAATGACAAAAGGTTTCTTATCTTAAGCTTGCATCCTTCTGTTATTTCTAACAAATAGAATCGCTATCAGATTTCACTATAATTGTTTTGCAATTTATATCTCGCTTGATCAAACGCCAGACTTTGTGTACTGCTGCAGATTTCTATCACTAAGCACTTACGATAAATCGATAAGTGTTGCCTGTGTCCCAGCATGTTCTTTACGCTTGACTGACTGAACGACCTTTGCTCAAGTTGCTGTATACCCACATATTTATGTATAAGGCTTGTTGTTTGCAGTATCGCACAGGTTATGTACAGTCCCGGACACAATCATGTTCAGTTCAGCGTTAGGAACTGGGAGCCGCTCCCAGTGACACGTGGCCTTGCTGCAAGGAATTCTCGATTAGTTTTAGGGTGTTTATCTGGCTGAGAACCATTTGAGCATTAATTCTACAGCCTATTGAGGATTTTTGTATCTTGCTTTTTACTTTCTCTACTAATTAACTGTTATAATAAGTAGAGGAAGTAGGTACATATTACATTCCACCCAAAAATCTGGTATAGGGATTTCAGTGTACATGCACATTTTAAGAGCCATTGAGGGCTTTTTAGAAAAAGGCCTGTATATATATGTATGCGCACGCGTCAGGGTGCCAGTGAACAACATAAATTATAAGTTGGTTAAATACTAGACTTAGCTTTTAAGTTCAGCATCTTTCAAGGATGCGATTAGAAGATTTTCAAGGAAATCGCCCCATTCGAAACTACACTTTACAAGGAACATTGTTCATTGTTTCTTATTTTCTCAGAAATGGCACTTCCAATTTAGATTAAAATGCCATTGTTTAAGACATTTTCAAGAAGATATTTATGGTGGTGTTGTATTGTATTTCGACTGTTGGGGAGCCGAACTTGAAGTAGTTGCAACCGCACGTATGGTAAAAAGTTTCCGGTAGCCTTCGCCCCAAATGCACTTTCCGGTGGCCTTTGCCCACGTTTAAAAATAATAACTTTGTAATTTGAACGTTTCTTTAAATATTATATATTTGTGTTTGCCTTGGCTGCGTGAGTATCTATTTTTAGAGACATGAATGTCTTAGCAGGGAGTGGTGCGACTGAAGAATGTAGGCTTACACAGATTTTACTTCACTTCATTTATTAATTGTTTAAACCATTAAAATAACACTTCACTGATATAGAGAGCTGTGAGATTTTTTTTTAAATTACTTGCACTTTTTAACACGAAAAAACTATTTTCGTCTCACACAAAATACGTATTAGATTTCTGGAGGACGCATCTCACATTCGGTTAGGAACACTGTCTACAAGCAACTGAACTATGAAATTGTAAATTTTCAGTTTGTGATTGGCTAATCCTATTCCAATAGAATACCTTCATTTAACTAAAGCTTTTTCTGTTTGTTTAGCTGTTTTATAAACTGTCATAAAAATTACATTATTGCTTCCAAGAATTACAAGTAGTATTGTTAAACGTTCAAATTCACTATTGCCTCAAGGTTGCCTCATTGTTACCTGATTGTTAGCAACGTTTAACCTATTTTTCTCACAGCTCATACATTATTAAATTACGTAATACATACACATACCATTATTACACATGTTTACAATAAATATAAACATATAGAATGACTGTAATATACACTTTTTATATCTTGTTACATACACATTTTGCTTTAAGGTGGGTTGTTATTGAATTTATATATTATATAATTAGACTAAAATCATTTAAGTGTTAAAAATACTGTCTCAATTTACATGAGTAATAAAATATATAATGTATCTATATTCTGAATGACTTTTGTATAACTGGTAAGCTATAAAATATTGACCAAAATATTACTGCGCAAAAAATATAAATCTCATTAAAACATACAACTTATTCAAAACCATTTTTTGTGACGTTAACCATTTCGTAGATATCTTTAAATTGAAAAGTCGCTATTCGTTTTTCCTTGTGGTCATGCAAACAGGATGGAATTTCAATCATCACTTAGCAATTCGCTTTTTAAAAATCTGAGCATTGGTTTATCGTATACTAACCTTATACCTTAAAGGTTAGTTAGGCTTTAGGGCGCTGAGTTCATTAGCGAATACCTACAACGAAATGTGTAATAAAAGTTTATCTCAATTAACAAGAAGTAGTCAAAGCAATACGTTTTGCAAAAATATTTTGTCGAAGACTGAGTAGAGAAAGTAATGCCAATATAACACATACAATTTTTACTTTCTCTACTACGTATAGTAAGTAGGGGAAGTATTGCATTCCACCCAAAAATTTGATACCGAGATTTCACAGGAAATACATGTTTTGAGGTCTCCTGAATCCAAAAAAAGTATTTTTGGAAACATGTCCATGTGTGTGTCTGTGTGTCTATCTGAACAGCAGTCAGAAACGAACAGTCGGATAAACACCAAACTTGGTATTTAGGTTCAGTATCTTCCAGAGATGCGACACGAAAATTTTAATTTTATAAAAAATGACTCTAACAATTTTGATTAAAATATTATACATTTAAGATACCTTCATAACAAATAAAATGTATATCTTGAATTTTCTGGGAGTGTCTCCAAAAGTATTCTTCATTTTGAACGACTTTTGCATAACTGGTAAACCATAAGAGACAGACAAAGTTTTGCTACACAAAAATGTAGATCGCGTTAAAATACACAATTTATGTCATATACATGTTTTTTGTTGAGTAACCCATTTTCGAGATATTGCTTGTTATTCCCTTACATTTTCAATATTTATACTTTTTATCAAATGGGAATTCGTTATTCATTTTTTTTGTCCTGGACATACAAAGAGAATGGAATGCTCTACATAGCAACCAGCTCTTAAAAGATTTGACTATCGCTTAAATACTACCATATTCCCCTTGCACGTACAAGAAAATTAGCAATAAGATTAACATCTCGATTAACATGAAGCATATGGAGAATAAGCGTTTGTAAAATTAGGTTGTACAAGAGTAGAGAAAGTCATGTGAGTGTAACACATCAGATTTTTTCATCTGAAAATATGTAACATGGTTTTATTACAAGTGATTTCTGAGATGAAATAAAGATATCAGATTATACCGATTATGATATCTGCTCTGTAAATCATTCACAAAACAGCTTATTTTCCTACCTTCTTAATTGTGAGGCTTTAACTTGGACGTTACTGTTGACATTTCATTTTCTAGGCTGACACGAAATTCAGCCTTTAATTATGATGAATTATTACGTGCGAGCCATGGCCCATATCAAAAGAACGGTCCTTCACATTTCAAAGCGGCAACATTTAGAAGGGAAAATGTTTCGAAAATGATTAATTTACGTAAGTGTTAGTATTATATTGTATATCTCCTCATTTCGGTAAGTTTTTTCTAAGCTCGTAGTTTCCCAGTGAATAAATTCAGTGAGAATAAGAAGGTTGTTAAGAAAATTTTCGTGAGAACTATGCTATTTTTAGCCATTTTTGAGAGAGAGAGAAAACAAGAGATATTCTTAATTATTTAACATCACCTTATCGTGGCATAAACGAAAAAATACAGAAAAAATATCCATTATTCCCCATTTCAACAATTTATTTACTAGTCAATTATATATCCAGGTACATAATACACAAAAGCTTGTGCTCTATAAAGCGCATGCAAGTAAATTTTGATAACGCATTCAATCACATAGAAAGATTGAACAACTGGTGCAATTTTAAAAATTCTCATGTGTTACACTCACATGAATTTCTCTACTCTTGTACAAACTATTTTTACAAACGCTTATTCTCCAGATGCTTCATGTTAATCAAGATATCGAGATGTTAATCTTATTGCTGATTTTCTTGTAGATGCAAGGGGAATTGGTAGGCTTTAAGCGATATTCAAAGATTTTAACATCTGGTTGCTATGTGGAGTATTCCATTCCCTTTGCATTACCAGGACAAAAAAATGAACAACGAATTCCCATTTGAGAAAAACTAGTATTGGAAGATTTGAGGGAATAACAAGCAATGTCTCGAAAATGGTTCACGCAACAAAAAACATGTATATGACAAAAATTCTGAATTTTAGCGTGATCTACATTTTTTTTGTGTAGTAAAATTTTGTCTATCTCTTATGGCTTACCAGTTATGCAAAAGTCGTTCACAATGAAGAATAATTTTGGAGACATTCCCTGAAAATTCCAGATACATTTTATTTGTCATGAAAGTATTTTAAATATATGATATTTTAATCAAAATCGTTAGAGCCATTTTTGAGAAAATTGAAATTTTCGAAAAATGTTCCATGTAAAAGGTAATCTGGCGTGGTGGAATTTTCTTGAAAACCTTCGTGTCACATCTCTGGAAGATATTGAACCTAATTACCAACTTTGGTGTTTATCTGACTGTTCGTTTCTGAGTTATGCTGTTCAAAGACACACAGACAGACCATACGCAGATACACACATGGACATGTTTCCAAAAATGCTTTTTTTTTTGGATTCAGGAGGCCTGAAAACATGTATTTCCGGTGAAATCTTGGTATCAAATTTTTTAGTGGAATGCAATACTTCCCCTACTTACTATACGTAGTAGAGAAAGTAAAAACGTACAAAACATAACATGAAAAATGTTGAAGATCGCAGAACATCCCATTCTCTATTAATGTGGCTGCTAAATGTTTAAGGGTTGTACAAAACGTTTGTTTATTTACTGCAATTATTTTCATACAATGTGCTTACTTAAATTTCTACATTCTGTTTTCTTTCTTATTTTATACTACTCCATATTAACATTTTTTAAAATCTACATCTATCTAATTATTTTTACTTTTGTTGGTTCGTTTTCCTCATCCTTTAATATTACAGCTCCTCTATGGTTATTGTTTGTTAGTTTGAAAGGCGATTCATTGCACAAAAAGCTGCCCCATAGCACATGTTTTGCTTCCACATGGTAAGGGAAGGCTGACCCCAGGCGGACATTCCGGAGGCTTGTCGATAGGTGCGTCATGTAATACATAACAAGCTCGGCGAGGACAGAGAAAGGAACATCCACACACGGTACGTACACTACATCCTGCCAGTTATTGTTGTACTTGTGGTAATGACTGAATTTACTGACTCAGCACTTAGATACATCCACATACCTTCACTTGTTTGATGGCAAGTCGTGTTTTTACTTTCTATGTCGGAGTTGATCGTCTTGATGTGATATATTGCGTGAAATAAAATGTAATGCATTCACTGATATTGTAGCTAAATGCATCAGGATATACTTTATATTTTAATTTCTCTTTAGTAGGCAGAGCAGTTAATTGTAATCGTAGATATTCTCATTGTGTGGCTAATGAGGTCAGGTGATTTGGCAGTGTAGAAGGTGGGAAGAACCGCATCTAAAAATATTTCTTAGAAATGACGTGGTCACTTAGATTACAAAATTGCATTTTGAAATTACATCCCACTCGTTCAACAGATTGTGATATGTGTTTTGGATTTAATCGCCCAGAAAATAACATGGAGGTTAGATCCATTCTGGTACTGTCACATAACCATTCTTCTAGCAAACGTAACCAAAATCAACAATTAATCTGTCGCTCTGATAGAATAATGGGGACCTTTTCGACTATGACGAATATGCTAAACTCATTTTTGTCACCTTTTAGGGCATTTTTCGTGAGGTTCGTAAACGGAAGTTTGGCCGTGAATTAAATGGGCAATCCATTTGAATACTCTTCTTTGTCTGAATTAAACGAATTAAGCATTTATAAAATTAAATTAAAGGGACCATCAAGTATACAAAGAGTTTCATCGATTGAATTATGGGACTAGGTCGTTTAGGAAACTTCAACGAGTATATTATTCGGTCAGATCGTTTAGGATACACTTTCTCGTGAGTATTAATTGGACCAGATTGTATAGGAAACACTTGGGCATAATGGTATAGAAAATACTTCGTCGTATATTATTGGGCCAGGTGGTATAGCAAACCCTTCGTCGGGTGCATTATTGGGCTAGATAGTATAGAAAATACTTCTGTGTATTATTGGTCCAGATAGTATAGAAAATACACTTCGTCGGGTGTATTATTGGGCCAGACAGTATAGAAAACAATTCGTCGTGTGTATTATTGGACGAGATCGCATAGAAAACACTTCGTCGTGTGTATTATTGGGCTCTATCGTATAGAAAACACTTCGTCGTATGTATTATTGGGCAAAATCGTATAGAAAACATTTCGTCGCGTGTATTATTGGCCAAGATCGTATACAAAACACTTCGTAGTATGTATTTTTGGACTATATAGTTTAGGATACATTTTGCTGTGTGTATTATTAGGCCAGATCATTTAAAAAAGATTTCGTCCAGTGTACTATTAGGCCAGGTCGTTTAGAAAGCGCTTCGTCGTGTATACTACTTAGCCAGATCGTTTGAAGTCATTTTGTCGTGTGAATTACTATTGAGCCAGAACACTTCGTTCTCGATGCACTATTTGACCAGGTCATTTAGAAAACAATTCATCACAGGTACTATTGCGTCAGGTCATTTATAAAATACTTCATAGTGTGTAATATTTGCCTAAGTCGTTTAGAAAACACATCGTCTGTGTATTATGAGCCCAAACATAATCGTGTGTACTATAGTGTCAGGTCGTTTAGAAAACACACCTTCGTTTATACTATCGGAGAGAGGTGGTTTAGAAAACACATCGTTATATGTACTACCGGGGCGAGGTGGTTTAGAAAACACATCGTTATATGTACTATCGGAGCGGAGTGGTTTAGAAAACACGTCGTCGTAAGTATATCGGAGCGAGGTGCTTTAGAAAACTTGTCGCATGTACTATCGGGCGAGATGCTTTAGAAAACACATCGTCGTTTGTACTATTTGGCCAGGTCACTTAGAAAACACTACTGTGGAGTATGCAACTAACTCATTCGGAAATGATTTTGACTTGTTGATTATAAAATATTTTTATATATTTATTAAAAGTCCAGTTAATAAAAAATATATTTCAATGTATGGATAATGGTACTAGCTCAGGTAGAAAATATGGGATGTTTCCATTATGGAACAACTTATTTACAAAATATTTCTATAAGTGGATTTTGAGAAAACAAAATATATCGATGCATGGATTATGCACAAGCTCATTCAGAAAAAATGTCGGCGCATGGATTATGAGACAAGCTCATTCAGAAAATATATCGATGCATGGATTATGAGACAAGCTCATTTAGAAAATATGTCGATGCATGAATTATGAGACAATCTCATTTAGAAAATATGTCGATGCATGAATTATGAGACAAGCTCATTTAGAAAATATGTCGATGCATGAATTATGAGATAAGCTCATTTAGAAAATATGTCGATGCATGAATTATGAGATAAGCTCATTTAGAAAATATGTCGATGCATGAATTATGAGATAAGCTCATTTAGAAAATATGTCGATGTATGAATTATGAGATAAGCTCATTTAGAAAATATGTCGATGCATGAATTATGAGTCAAGTAATTAAGAAACATCGGTTTAATTGATGGGACCGTTCGTTTATAAAATGTTTCCCTACGTGGATTATAGGACCAACTCTATTTAGAAAATGCTTTTATAAATGGATTGTGAGACCAGTTCATTAAGTAAAGTATTTCGATATGTGGATTATGGGACAGTTCAATTAGAAAAGGTTTTTGAACGTGAATATTTAGAACTAGCTGATTTATAAAATACTTTGATATGTAGATTATTTGACTACCTAATTTAAAAAATATTTTGATATGTGAATTATGTAGCTAGCTCATTTAGAAAATATTTTAATGCGTGTATTATGGAACCAGCGCATTTGAAACTATTTCGATATTGAACTAATGGAGGAAAATTTTTGGATGGGATGATTATGGGACGTGCTCATTTAGAATATATTTGGATAGACGGGAAATGGAATTAGTTCATTTAGTAAATATTACGATACTGGATTAACAGATCAGAACATTTAGGAAATATTTTGATGTTTGGATTATCTGTCCAATTTTTTACACATATTTTGTTGCTTTTAAGCAAAGTAACTCATTTGTACTCTTTTATGTTAGGATAGTCCTGAATAAAGATAACAGTATTTTAAAAATTGAGTTACTTACTGTATGAAAAATAGGGATCGAAAAGTTTGCACAGATTGGGAATCATTGATATATGGCAGTTGTAATTAAATTATGCCTACCTATCGTCCTTGCCTCAGGTTTTCAATTGGTTTATTAAAATAGATAGGTATTGTAATTAAAATGTGTACCATAATAGCTTATTTCACCGATATGACGTAAATAACTTGTTATGCAAAGCTATCTGATTGATAAGTACATCCATTTTACGAGCAGCATTCGACTGGTCATTCTATCATATTGGTGTTTATAGCGTTTATCAACACTACTTGAGCACTGAGCACTGCTTTCGCGGGAACCAAACTGGCCGCTTCCTTAGCTATTGTGCTAGAGAGAGTATTGCGGCGGTTACGAAATTTAGTGAAAATTAATAAAAGTTAATAAGTCTTAAATAGCTATGTAGGTATATAAACATATAAGTATTATTGGCATTTAGTAATATATTCATAATCTAACCTACTTTAACCAAACAGACTCTTTTCCAAAACCATATAAATTAGTATGTTCGGTCCCTCAGTTGGGTTTACAATGTATGTAATGTAGTGTAATGTAATGTAATGTAATGTAATGTATGTATGTATGTATGTAAGTAATGTATGTATGTATGTATGTATGTAAGTAATGTATGTATGTATGTATGTATGTAAGTAATGTATGTATGTAAGTAATGTATGTATGTAAGTAATGTATGTATGTAAGTAATGTATGTATGTATGTATGTGTGTCGTAATTTAAAATCCATAATGTATTTCTGAATTTGAAAAATTATTTTTTAAAGAAGTAGTTGAATTTTAAGGTTAGTAGTAATTTATAAAAATGATTACCAGCACTTCGAAATCCAGACCTATCATCACACTTGCATGTGTATTATTTGTGGAAAAAGCGTACAAGTAAAGCAGACATAATAGAACGATTTAATAATATGCATAGCTTACCAACAGAAGATAAGATTCTATTACGAGAAATAAGGTGTGTTTGGTTAAAAACAGGTGCATTTAAGGATAAAAGAGACTACTGGTGCTCTTTGGAACAAGTTGCGACTATTGTAGAACACTTATAACTTTAATGACAAGCAACAACTTCTATTTGTTAAAATGTCTATTTAGTACTGGGATTATTTTACTTTTGCATCTTGCATCTCTCGTAAAACAGTAGGTAAATTAAATCTTTTAAATGAGCTCGATCAGATTTAAAATTCTAGGATACCAAGAAGGAGGCAGAATAGTATTATAAAATTTCTATTTGCTTGGAAGGAAGTATTTATAGGATGAATCATATTAGCGCCAATACTCTTAACTCTTCAAATTCGCTGGCGAACTACCCCGTGCCCGAATTAACCCTAAGCCTTAAGTCCAGAAATTAAAAGCACTTGCAGGATAGCAAGTCTCGACTAAATATCTCGAGTATATGAGATCACTTTGAAGGTTTACCGTTATTTATACAGATAGAAGGCACATAGATAACTCGTCATGGTAGCTCAAGCGGTATGAACATCGGCACGGAAGCTACAGAATCCTCCATCACTAATACAATACATAAGTAATCTTAAATTGATAGATTTATATTATTTTAATCGCAAATCTTACACATTCATTTATTGCCTTCAGGATGTCCTGATATAGGTACACCTCATCCAATTGTTATTCACCCAACATCGAAAATTACCAGAAACATCACTACATTTTAAACCGTGTGATATTGGAGATGCACCAATGCAATAAAAATATAGAAAAGTTACTACCTGGATTGGCAATATTGGTAGTTTTAAACGAAAAATCGTGACTTTCAGCTGGCCTTTCCTCGAAGAGGGTTCTTAAAATCTTGTTTTGGCACCCAGTGTCTGCTAAAATGTTATTTTGCGAGCACACCTAAGCGCTCCCATAGTCACAGGCCATTGCCATGTATCCGTAAGGCACGACAAGATCATTAAGCATCTCATTTTCAGAATGGTAACATCCCGGATCTCCAGCTACAATCTATCTCGTTAACTGTAGCAAAAAGCGGGAACGCTCTTGTGATGTAACCGCCTCCTTCAAACCCGTGTTAATATTAATCTTTGTTGGAACCTGTTGTTCGCAAACTTAAGATTGAATTAGCCGACTAATACCGGATGTGGTAGATAATGCGGGGGCGTGGCAGATGCTACCGGAAGTGAACATCTCACAATCTCATCGCCCGCATACATGTTTTTACTCACAATTTCTATACCGTGTAACAAAGTGGATACTTTTAATACAACGCAAACTGGTTTCAGTGATTCAGCACTCTGATATTCAATCGGTAAAGGAAAATGTAAGCATTAAATATTTCTTCTTATCCACCAAGCATTAAACCTTTAGAAGGCTTGTTGCGTGCACCAAATGTTTTATTTATTGATTTATCCTGGGTCTTCCGACATTTCGTTTTCCTTTAGGTATGTAATAGAGTATTTTCCTTGGGTAGCGTTCCTCATTGTCTCTCTACGTGTTCTAGCCATTTTTTTCTGTTATGCTCTATTTCTTCATTTAGATTAAGGATCATTAAGTTTTCTTATGTCCTCATTCTATTCTATCTCTTCTAGGGACTCCTAATACTGTTCTTAAAAATCTCATTTCGCTGCCTGTAATCTCTCTTATCTCTGTCATTGTCCAAGTTTCGCTACCATATAGAGCAACTGGAACTGCCATGGTTTTGTAGGACTTCATCATCGTATCTTTTCTCACTTTATTTTTTAAAGTTCTTTTAATTGTTCCACATATTTTTGAAAATGTTTCCATTTTAGTTCTAATATCTGCTTCTGTAAATACGGATGGGTTCCGTGAAAAGCCATGGACTTATTTTTATTTTTTGATATATCTATGTTATAATCAAAAACAACTTTATGTAATTCAAGTACTGCACTTTGTGGCATATGTTCATTATCAGAAATTATTACTTGGTCACCAGCATACAGAAGTGTCATTACAAAATTTTTCCTATTATAATCCGAATTTATATTTAAAATATTTAGTCACTGTTTCTATTCACGGATTGCGTTGTCTAAATACGAATTATAAATGGATTGGACGATGTACTACACCCTTGTCTTACTCCGATATTAACATCTGCTGTCTTAACTATTTTAATAGTAAAACTCTTCACAAATCACAATTAATTGACACTCTTTACAACCCTTTGGCTATGGATATGGTATCTATTTATGGTACTTTCAGCAGCAATGTTGACTTGAAAAATGCAGTGCTGTATCGAGACTCGAACTACGTATGTTCGACTCTTCGTGCCTATGTTCTACTACTGAGCTAATATGACTAAAACTTTTCTTCTGACTCAAATATCCCGGTAAAGCTTCAAGATCTCAAATACTCCGTAATCGTACCTTAAACATGATTTGCAAAGTTGCAAGTGCTTTTTAACCTCCTGCTTTATAGGACGGAAGGAGTATAGATGTCAACTTTTAAACCTCGAACAGAAGTCATCGAGAGGAGCAAAGCATATTCATAACGTTCCGTCCACTTCTAAACATTTCACTAAAAACAAATAATTTTCAATGCAATATTTGGCAACACACACGACTGAAGAACTGCTGCACTGTTTACTGAAAGATCAGCTGTCGTATGAATGAAGTAAATAACCTTGGTCCCGTCCGGAGGAAGAGTTAGCGTATAAGGTGCGACGGTCATTTAGCTGGGAATGGGTTAGAAAGAGAAACTCGTGGTTGATTGCTATGGGTTCGTAAATGTGAATCCTCTCTTGTAATTCAGGGGCACCGTCGAGCTCTGTTTGTATGGACAATTCAAGTTAAATAAGATTGGTTCACTTGTCTATTGAAGCTACTGTTTTACTTTAATATTGCTTACTGCCGATTATTTACTCAGCATTCTCACCACCAGTCCGATTCTCGACTTCACAATTACACTACGTGATGAAAAGTATCCGGACACCTGGCTGAAAATGACATACAAGTTCGTGGCGCCCTCCATTGGTAATGCTGGAAGTCAATATGGTGTTGACCCACCCTTATCCTTGATGACAGCGTTCACTCTCCAGCACTTTCAATCAGGTGCTGGAAGGTTTCTTGGGGAATGGCAGCCCATTCTTCACGGAGTGCGGAACTGAGGAGAGGTATCGATGTAGGTCGGTGAGGCCTGGCACGAAGTCGGCGTTCCAAAACATCCCAAAGGTGTTCTATATGATTCAAGTCAGGACTCTGTGCAGGCCAGTCCTTTACAGGGATGTTATTGTCGTGTAACCACTCCGCCACAGCCCGTGCAGTATGAACAGGTGCTCGATCGTGTTGAAAGATGCAATCGCCATCCCCGAATTGCTCTTCAACAGTGGGAAGCAAGAAGGTGCTTAAAATATTAATGTAGGTCTGCGCTGTGATCGTACCACACAAAACAACAAGGGGTGCAAGCCCCCTCCAGGAAAAACACGACCACACCATAACACCACCACCTCCGAATTTCACTGCTGGCACTACACACGCTGGCAGATGACGTTCACCGGGCATTCACCATACCCACACCCTGCCATCGGATAGCCACAGTGTGTACCGTGATTCGTCACTCCACACAACGTTTTGCCACTGTTCAATCGTGTAATGTTGACACTCCTTACACCAAGCGAGGCGTCGTTTGGCAGTTTCCTGCGTGATGTGTGGCTTATGAGCAACCGCTCGACCATGGAATCCAAGGTTTCTCACCTCACGCCTAACTGTCATAGTGGAGTGGATCCTGATGCAGTTTGGAATTCCTGTGTGATGGTCTGGATAGATGTCTGCCTATTACCCCCTTACGACCCTCTACAAATGTCGGCGATCTCCGTCAGTTAACAGACGAGATCGGCCTGTACGCTTTTGTGCTGTACATGTCCCTTCACGTTTCCACTTCACTATCACATGAGAAACAGTGGACCTAGGGATGTTTAGGAGTGTGGAAATCTCGCGTACAGACTTCTGACACAAGTGACACCCAATCACCGGACCTCGTTCGAAGTCCGCGAGTTCTGGAGCGTCCCATTCTGCTGTTTCACGATGTCTAATGAGTACTGAGGTCGCGGATAATGAGTACCAGGCAGTAGGTGGCAGCACAATGCACCTAAGATGAGAAACGTATGTTTGTGGGGCTGTCCGGTTACTTTTGATCACATGGTGTATATCTGGAGTATGTCATTTTCTTGCTAAGGCATCTATGCGTTCCTTGTATCACACGTTACCCCTACCCTGAACGGTCACATTATGAGTTTTCCGCATCCAAAACATACTAGCTTAGTTTCGATTCGTTTACTGAAAACTTTCAAATTTGTTTGTTTTCATTGTCTCTATTGACTAAGGCTTTCTGCGTTCTAATATGTTCCGTTGAAAAAAAAATTGTTGAGCTTTGTCCTTAAAGCAAAGACCATTCCTACGTTGTATGTTGTAGCGGGGTTTGGGAATGGAAAAAAAGGTTTGTAATGGTGTGGTTCTTGGTGGATGGTTTGTTAATTCGGGAGGATCGTTGCTGCCGGCTACTCAGATAGAGGAATTTGGGTTCAGGAGTCTCTTACCTCAGGGAGTGTGGAAGGGAGATAAATGAAGATCACTTTCTCCTCTCAGATGGCCCGTTTATTGATGATCCACACTAATGTCCTCGTACACAAGACGCGATTTTTCCTGTCACGCCTGCTACTGTTTCCGTGCTCTTAGCCTTTCTTAGTTACTTTGCGAAGTTGAAGTATGTTACAATATTACGCTAATGACTTTTCGTTTTGTCAGTCCCTAGCTACCCTGTTACTCACTGTTGCCTTAAACTGGTTTTCAATTCATAAATATTTACTCGAAGACCGCTACACTGTTTCCCTCTTTAATACAAGTTATTTTGAATTTCTAGATCTATCTTACTTTCCCTCACGTTTCCTACACAAATCTATTTCTTTCCCTCCAGCTCATCTTCTATCCCCCACGTTTCTCTACAGAGACTTCTCTCCTCGACGTTTCGACACAGAGTGAAGTATCTTACGCACGTTTGAACGTCGCTCTGCTTCATGGATAATTCTCTATTTCACGCCTACTTTTCTAGTTTCTCTCTCACTTTTTGCTATTCACGTGACTTTTATTCGTTCTCATTGGTTACGTCTCTGAATTTTCCTCTATCTACCATTGGCTCACAATTTCATCCGAGCGTGGCTCGCGTCTAACATTAACAAATTATGTTCGCTTTACTGAATTTTCTGTGCGCTTGATTAACTTCTGTTTCCTGCCCGTTGTCTTGACATCCTGTGTGCACAACTCGGTTCCTATTGTCACTAAATCGATTCCTAATGTTCTTTTTCCTGTCCTTTCCTACGTCGGCTATCTTTATGTGATTTTCGCCAAGTTTGTTCGTTCTCAACTACACGTTTTTATTTCATGTTCTTATTATTAATTAATATCTACCCTCTACGTTTTTTTTTCTCTCTTCATGATTTCATTCCCCCCCTTCTCTAATTCTTAATGTTCTCTTTTATTCTTCCCTCATACTGGTATTCCTTCTTATTATTTTGATGATATGCTTATTAATTATTCTTCTTATTCGTCATTATTTATTCTTTATTATTCGGGCGGATCTTATCACTTCAATGTTCATTTTGTCTTTTGTTTACTATTCCTCAGGAATGCGCAGAGATTCTTTTCTTGCTAACAAAAGTTTCGCAGATGTACTCAGGGTTGAAGAAATTCGAATAGTTTGTTATAAATATTTCCTTTAGCTATATCCTATCCTACGATACTTCTTCAGATTTAAAACTAACAATATTCCTTTGCTATAATCCCGCTTGTAACTAACTTAACTATAAAGTACACTTTACTATTTTGGGCAATAATTCTATTGACTTCGCATACTATTGGTACTGGGCGACACTGAAAATTTATAGAAAATCAATCAAAGATTAATTTTAAAGAACTTAAAATGGTTTTATTGTTTTTCAAAATATTTCCCTCTAACATCAATACATTTTTGCATTCGGCGAAACCAGTCCTTAAAGCAGCGATGCCGCTCTCCTGAGTCACTTCAGAAATCAGGATATTTAGAATATTCCACCGCTTCATCTGATGATGAAAAGGTGATTCCACAGATTTTATCTTTAATGTTTGGAAACAAAAACAAATCGCAAGGTGCTAGGTTAGGGCTGCATGGTTGAGTGTCCATGGCGCTGACCTTTAGGCATCTAGATACTCAGTTGTTAGTTTTGAAGTATGCGACGTTGCGTTGCCATGATGTAACATTATTTTTCCTCTTGAGCGTTTTTCACGAAGTTTTTAAAAAAATTGCGGTAAACACACATTTGTGTACCAACCGCCAATAACGGTACGTCTGTCTTCTAATGTTATAGTAGCAATGTGACCATTTTAGAAAAGAAACTAGCAACCATCTTCTTACTAGTACTGGGAATTCTTCGAACTTTTGTAGGCTTAGATTCTGTTTGAAGGACCCATTGACCGATTAGTTTTCTTTTCAGGATTATAACAATAAAGACTCGTCACTAGTAACGATATTCCAAACCAAATTTGATGTGTCACCTTGGAATTTTTCCATTTTTACTTTCTCTACTACGTATAGTAAGTAGAGGAGGTATTGTATTCCACCCAAAAATTCGATACCGAGATTTCACCGGAAATATACGTTTTGAGACCCCCTGAATCCAAAAAAAAGCAGTTTTGGTAACATTGCCGTGTGTGTGTCTGTGAACAGCATAACTCAGAAACGAACAGTCGGATAAACACCAAACTTGGTATTTAGGTTCAGTATCTTCCAGAGATGCGACACGAAGGTTTTCAAGAAAATCCCCCCACCCCAGATTACCCTTTACATGGAACATTTTTCGAAAATTTTAATTTTCTCAAAAATGGCACTAACGACTTTGATTTAAATATCATATGTTTAAGATATTTTCATGACAAATGAAATATATACCTCGAATTTTCTGGGAATGTCTCCAAATATGTTCTTCATTGAGAACGACTTTTGCATAACTGGTAAACCATAAGAGATAGACAAAATTTTACTACACCAAAAATGTAGATCGCGTTAAAATACCCAATTTATGTCATACATTTGTTTTTTTGAGTGAACCATTTTCGAGATATTGCTTGTTATTCCCTAAAATTTTCCAATACTTATACTTTTTCTCAAATGGGAATTCGTTATTCATTTTTTTTGTCTTGGATATGCAAAGAGTATTAATCTGTGGCAAAGAGAATGGCGCTGCACCTAGCAACGAGCATTTAAGAGATATGTCCTTGCTTAAAGGCTAGTGTATTTCTATATTGTCCTTGCAAATACAAAACAAGGGGAGCATAGTACGCCTTAAGCGATAGTCAAATATTTTTAGAACTGCTCGCTATGTATAAAATGTAATTCTCTTTGCTTGTCAAAAGATCGTTTCTGCAAATGTTTATCTGATTAATATGAAATAGATGGAGAATAAGAGTTTGTAAAAATAGTTTGTATAAGAGTAGAGAAAGTCATGTGAGTGTAACACATCAGATTTTTTCCCACCAATTAATGCGTTGTTGATTTTGATCGGGAGTCAGTTTTTGTGGAATCCATCAATAACAAAGTTTTCTCACGTCTAACTGTTGATGTAAAATGCTTTGTATTTAACTCATACCAATACCCAACGTCGCCCGAATAAATTTGAGATGTCCGTCGATCTTCTTTAAGCATTGCTCGAACAGCGGTGATATTTTCATCAGTAACACCAGTTCTTGAGCGTCCTTCACGAAGTTTATCACTAAGAAGAAATGATCCCTTTTGAATTCGCTGTACCAGTTATAAACTTTTGTATTAGGGGTCTTCTGCTTCAAATGCATTCCTAAGTCGATTTTCATATTTTTCAGGCGTTAATGATGATTTAAAATCGTAAAACCTCATTGCCCGGAAATGTTCTGTAGTTAAATTCATTTTTGAGTGAACTGAAAAGATTAAATGGTGGTAATTAACAAACTGTTAAAGTAAATAGAACAAATAACATGGCAATCAAAGCGCAAAACATTATAAAGTAGTTTCCAAGTATAAACAAACTTAATTTGTTTTTAGAAACATGGCACTTTAAACATTTTCAGTATCGCCCTCGTATTAAATTGTTGGTTTTTGATATAGTACATTAGTAAGCAATAAAGTCTCAATGAAGTACTTACATATTACAATCACCTACTCATGCTTTATAGCAAAATAAATATTCAAGTGAGACGGAAAAATGAAATAAAACATCAACAGGATCGCTTCTGAAAATGCTCTTGCAGTATTGAAAAATTCAAACAAGTGACAAGGAATTTCTCGGAAATGGTTCACTCCACAAAAAATGTATGAGAAATATTTTGTGTGTTTTAACGAGATCTACATTTTTTGTGTAGTAAAACAGTTATGCGAAAGTCATTCAGAAGAGCACTTTTGGGGACATTCCCAGAAAATTCAAGGTATACATTTCATTTGCCATGAAAATATCTTAAATATCTTAAGCATTTTAACCAAAATTGTTGGATTCATTTTTGAGAAAATCAAAATTTTCAAAAAATGTTCCATGCAAAGTGAAGTCCGGGGTGCGGGGATTTTCTTGAAACATGACACAAACGGACATGATTCCAAAAAGGTTTTATTTGGATTGAGGGCACCTCAAAAATGTATTTCCGGTGAAATCTCGATATAGATTTTTGGGTGGAAAGCAATACTTCCCCTACTTACTGTGCGTAGTAAGAGTAGGTAAAAATGTACAGCTTTCGATGTAATAGAAAAGACAATGAACTCAGATTTCTGTAAATTAATGCCTTAATTAAATCAATAGGTAACTTTATTGGACACTATCAATAGTTAAACATACACTTATTATTATTATTATTATTATTATTATTATTATTATTTATTTTATGTTTTTTTTCAATACTCCTTAGTTCTGGTGTATCTGCTGTCGAAGTCGGTGTACTGCCCCTTCAAACTGTAAATCATATTTGTTTACAGAGAACACTGCAAAGTCTCGAACTTCCACCTTCTCTCGCCACCAAACCCTCGATGCGTTCTTAACATAATAGTTTCGTACTAAAACCCTCTGCCTGGTTATAAATAAACCCTATACGCAGTTTAGAATCTCTATGTTTGGTACATGTCACATATTCGTAATGTTAAATGCACTTGTTTCCTTCGTATTTACGATAGATTCGTATACTTAATAACGCGGTAAGGAACATCACCTATCCAAGCTGTTATTCCTTTCCAAATTTTACTCTCACAGCAGCAGAATATATTTTTCCTGTATTGAGATTATTTGGGTTGTCTTGCTGTCCTCTCTTTTGGTACAACCTTTACATTTCCCGCTTCTAAGCTCAACATGAAGAGCTTATCTGGAAAACCTTAAGATAGGTAATTTCAATTGGATGATTCTAGCTATGCCTCAATTCTGTAAGTATTAACGAGATGCGAAAGCCTTCGAATTTATTCTTTTTGCAGCGCTCTGACCTAGTTTTGCCTCGGTGCAAAGTACAACCGCTGTTATCTGTTGGATTTCCAAACACAGGCACCGTGATGCAGGTCAGGGCTGAGTCGCTTATGACAGGTACCTCGACGTCAGATATAGTACACACGATAATTACTATTCTGATCTTCACTATCGAGGATTAGGCTTGCAGCCTGTTCCATCTACAACTCCAGCCATCTCTTCCTAGGCCGTCCTATTTCTGGCATTTCTTCTGGTTTGTATTTTATTATTTGGCTATTTTTTCATTTCTCATTCTTTTTATATGTTCTATCCATTATTTATTTTACTGTATATTCATTAATGGAAAATATTTAACTTTGTTCTTGTTTCTTCGTTTCGTATTTCATCCAAAATTTTACAACCTTTTATTTAAAAAGTGCATTTCTACAATATGTATATTTTGTTGTTTTCTTTATTTATCATTGTCCGTGATTCACTTCCACAGATTAAAATTGGTATGGACCAGTATCTTGTAGAATTCAAATTTAGTCTCTTGTTTATTTTGTTAGGTTCCTTGTATTGTGTTAAATATCATTTGATATTTATTAAGTTTATTGTTGAATTATGTCCTCATGATTTATATAATAGCCTAAAAACTTAAAATGAGACATTTTTTCAATTGTATTATATTTATTATAATCTTAGAACGTACAGGATATTTTGCTCAGAATGCCAAGAATGTCATTAGTTTTTTTGTGATATTTCGAAACCATATTTCTCACATAATTGATTTAAATGATATTGCTTGTTGCAGGTCATTCTCATTTTTACAGAGATTTTAACACCTGCAAAACGTTAGAATATTTATACATCTGTTTCCGGGGTAGACTTATTCCTAGATTTCTTTGTATTTTTATTGTCTTACAATATCGTCCATATATTAAATAATATGGATGATAAGGTGCATTCTTATTTTACAGCTCTACAATTTTTTCTGTATTTTTTTACAGTATTAATTATAATTTTTGTGGCTCTATATAAATGTTTTATTACCTTGTGGGAATATAATTTTCGAAACTTTTTTTTTACGAAACAAAAGCAAATTCTTCTGGCACTTGTTCATAGCCCTAAGCGTACTTTCATTCTAAAACACAACAAGGAGAAATGTTATGTTAAATGTCCCGCATAAATCAATTGTTATAGTGAATATAGTGCTAAAAGGAAACAAATCTGAACATAATATTCGCACCCTGTATCTTTAACCACTCGTAAGATTAATTTGAGATTTGATACTTATTTTTTTACATAAGCCGTGTATAGGCTCTAGGTTGGGGAGAGAAAGAGAGAGAAGGGGAAAGCGGGGAAGCTGCTTGACATGAAAACGAAAAACCCCATGAAAATCGAGTTTATATTTAAGTCCATTATATTTTAAGCATACTACACCAAGATTTTCAGGATATCTCTGGACCATAAACTAGAAAACGTTTCGCAATTTTTTACTTTCTCTACTACGTATAGTAAGTAGGGGAAGTATTGTATTCCACCCAAAAATTCGATACCGAGATTTCACCGGAAATACATGTTTTGAGGTGCACTGAATGCATATAAAGCAGTTTTGGAAACATGTCCGCGTGTTTTTCTGTGAACAGCATAACTCGAAACGAACAGTCGGATAAACACCAAACTTGGTATTTAGGTTCAGTATCTTCCATAGATGCAACACGAAGGTTTTCAAGAAAATCCCCCAACCCAGATTACCCTCTACATGGAACATAATGATTCTAACGGTTTTGATTAAAATATAATATATTTAAGATACTTTCATGACAAATAAAATGTATATCTTGAATTTTCTGGGAATGTCTCCAAAACTATTCTTCATTGTGAACGACTTTTACATAAATAGTAAACCATAAGAGATAGACAAAATTCTACTACACACAAAATGTAGATCGCGTTAAAATACACAATTTGTCATATACATTTGTTTTGTTGAGTGAACTATTTTCAAGATATTGTTTGTTATTTCCTTAAAGTTTCCAATACTTATACTTTTTCTCAAATGGTAATTCGTTATTCATTTCTTTTTTGTCCTGGTAATGCAAAGAGAATGGAATACTCCACATAGCAACCAGCTCTTAAAATATTTCCCTATCGCTTAAAGCCTATCAATTCCCCCTTGCACCTACAAGAAAATTAGCAATAAGATTAACATCTCGATATCTCGATTAACAAATAGTTAATAACACATAATAACTATCTTAAGTGATAGTCAAATATTTTAGAACTGGTCTCTTTGCATGTCAAAAGATCGTTTCTACAAATGTTTATCTCGATTAATATGAAATAGATGGAGAATAAGAGTTTGTAAAAATAGTTTGTACAAGAGTAGAGAAATTTATGTGAGTGTAACACATTGGATTTTTAATACTGTTACCATATTATAGATGCAAATTATTTTAGCAATCACTTATTTGATTTAATCTAGGCACAAAACAAAAACAGTTTGTTCATATAACAAAGTTCTACATAGCTTCAGTTTTCTGAATAATACATAATGATATTTAACGCAAAGGAAACCGTCATTAAATTTGGCAAAAATTGGTCAGGGAAAAAGGGTATTATATCTTTTGCGACACGTGTTAAGGGCGTTTTCTAAAAAAATATTTTTAATCTATTCGCAAATAGAACAATTAAAGCCGGGTTGGCTGCAACTATTTTTTCACTAATGTGCTTAAAACTCACATGTAGTACACTAACAGAACTGACTCTTCCAATTACAAATTCACATACGTTTATATCTTGTCTATTATAGTATTCATTAAAAGCAATTCTTCTATCCGAGTTTTATTATTCAAAATACATTTTTGCTCAGAATTTATTAGTGATTTCGAGTTAAGCAATAATAATACTATTAATAATATGTGGAAACAACCTTCTGATGTTTATACCTAAAATAAGGGAGAAGTAGTAGTTAGTAACGAGATCTTGCAAAGGATGTGTTACATTCATCTGACTTTCTCTATTTTATATCGTTTATTTGTGGAGATAGGATAGGATAGGACTAGGAGCGGAGGGGTAATTAGCACCTCAACCTACGCAGATTTTTTTTAACTAGACCCCGAATGGGGCGTCCCCGGGAGGAAGAGATAAGGTGAGAGGAGACTAGAGGGCCGACCAGGAGGCACGACAGGCAGAGGGCAGGTCCCTACCGTTTACAGATTTAAACTCCCAGGATGGCAGCTGGTGCACCCGGCTCCTCTTCGCTATGGCTTACACATCCCCTGGGATCCGGAGACCGCCCTCATTCTGAGAGACGAAGGTTTACTCAGATTATCCTTATCCCCTGCAATGCACCTACCGAGACCTCCCGCCGACACTTTCAATCCTGAAACAAATCAAGCAGACGCAAGGTGAAGTGAAACGAGAATGGAGGTGAAATGTAGGGACAAGAATATCGGAGAATGTTATGATCCTTCCCAGAATTCGCCTAGTGACCTGGGAAAACCCCCAAAAAACCTATGGGTCAGGAGGGTCGGCCGCGGGAATCGAAACCACGACCTCCCTAATACTGGCACAGACTTTATCGCCCGAGACATCCCGCTCGGTATACAAATTATTTTTACGAAAGTTGATTATAATTGAGATAAACCTTTTCACAAATAGCTACATTACATATAGGAAACAACGATAGTAAAATGTTTGAACTTGTAAGTAAAGAAATGACAAAGTATTGTACAATTAGAACTATTAGGTAACAACGGATAACTTGGAAATAGCTTATGGCACAAAAAGTTATTTCAAATAAAGTGTGTGTTTTAAAGGGATCTAAAGAGAGGTTTGGGGTGGGGTAATTTTTTGAAAACTCTTCGTGTCGTATCTTTGGGGGATATTGAACCAAAATAAAGTTTGGAATTTATCAGATATCAGAGTGTTTTCTAAAATTGCTTTTATTTTGGATTCAGGGGCTCAAAATGTGTATTTCCAGTGAAATCTCGACATCCAATTTTTGGGTGAAATGCAACTCTTTGCTGTATTTATGTATGAGTGCAGTAGAGGAAGTAAAAAGGTAAAAAAATTAGTGAGGATCTTCCCGTAAGAGATACTGATGTTATTTTTAGTAATTTTAATTTGAAACCTGACAGTTGACTGGGGTAACGAAATCTCATTTCATTATAGTTATGCTCATCCTAGACAAGGCAGCAATTCAGCTTTTTATGTTGTCCTGGATTGCTGGGGAAGACCTCGATTCTTTTATTCAGGAGTGTCTATTCCCGATGGGGAAATGATGCGGTTGGTTGGTTTCCAGAGCTCATGCCCAAATAATCTGACAGTTTCCTCCAAGTATCAGTAGCGGCTGATGACAGCAGGAAGCAAACTTTACCGCTTCCTTCAACTGCTGTCATTTGTTTTATTCCCGTTGTCTCCAGTAGACAAAAAGCTAACATTTGTTCCTTCAGAAACAACAAAATGAAGGTCAAGGTTGGAGTTTTTCCTCTAGAGGTTATATTCTAGCCATCTTTTTTATTGGATTCTTGCCTTTTCTTTTTGTTCATTTTTACAGTTCTTTATTTTCTTTGTTACCTTTTTGAGGACACTTGCGTTTTTTACTTATAAACTTAAAATAGGTAATGCAGTAGAAATGTCACTTTTGGCAGGTGGAAACAATATAGGAAGTAAAGACAGAAAATCTATGAAAATGACTTTCGTAGCCAATGGTTCTAAACACACATTTCGCACGCATGTGCACACACCCTTACTTTCCTATGTACTATACCCTTACCGAAATAAGCAACACACTTGAAGTAAACAAAGGCAAGAAGTAGTCCAAGGCATGTGGTGGCAGAGAATGCTTCATTTGCTCCTGACCGCGACACACAGCCTAGGAGCACAAAACAGATCTCATTTTTTACGTTATTACTTTTAAAATGTGTTAATTGCAATATACTACATGTCATTGTTATTTGAAAATATAAACCAATCTGTTTACGGAATTCGAGCAGTTATCACACATCGATTGCATATACTGTGCACGAGTTGCGCGGAGTAATACAAAAGTGTGTTTCTTAGAGCGGATCCAGTGTAGCATTTCTCTTCTTTCGCGGGCGCTCTCTCTCTTTCTTTCTTTCTCTCTTTCTTACCACTACCCCTATAACAAATATATTTAATATGAATTAAATTTAAATCTATATTCTGAATGGAAGTTGTGTGGGTTAACTGAGAATGTTGTAATGAAGCAATTTACATATAAAATACTAAGAGAAGCCCCAATTTAGCTCGCATTGTGTTACACTAACTGCGTTGACTTTTCTCTTCTTCCCTCTGCTTATCTCTATCACTACCTTCTCCACTTCTTTAATCTTTCTCACTTTCTTTTTACCATCTGTTTTTGCAAAATATATACCACGTACTGTTTTGAAAACATGTAATAATATTGTTTGTTTTTCTGGACGATAATAAAAATAATAAAAGGATTAGTAGACCACTAGCTTGAGTCTGACCTTATTTGTTTTGCGATTGGAACTAAAGTTTCCATCCATAATTATGTCTAAAATAATTATGAATAATCGAGGGTGTGGTATAGTGCCGGTTCATCCAGTTCCCTATATTGTTTTCCCTTATCTAATGCTGGAAGAACCTCCACTTAAGTTTGTGTCTGCACCAGCCCTTTAGCGAACTCTTATTTTTACTAAATCCAACCTAGGAAAAACTCATTTCTTCATGAAATAAAATCGGAGGAGTTAATAAAGCTGAGATGGTTGAATGGCTGTCCTCCATGAAGAAAAATGTAGAATAAAATTATATTATCCTTTTCGAAGAAGAGGCAAACTAACCTACTTTCAATATCAAATAATCTCGAATTAATTTTTTTACGAAATGGAACTAATTTTCTTTGTCTCTGTTAGCTTTAGATTCTATACTGAATTATTATTAATTTTTATAAATAATGTTTACTTTCTAAGCTATTAACGAATAAGCATACGATTCACAGAAAGCATGCAGAACTGAAGGTGGCCAAATGCTAAAAGTTTGGAGTTAAATTTAGTTTAAAAACCTGATACATTAACATGACCCACTCTAACCTCAATCATTTATTATTGGGTATACGCACTATTCTTACTAAAGCTTATTTTTCAATCTACTTCATTTTAATCAAAATAAACCATAGCATAAAGAGCTGCATTACATAATATTTCGTTGTAGATACAAAGTGGAGTGTTTTAGAATTGGACGCTATACGCTGACCTTAAAGTTCCATACACTTTTCACGTAAGTGGGAGAAACAATTGAATGTTGATAGCACTCGATAAGAATGAACAATTCGAACCATTAAAAACAGATATCTCAGAAATGATTTATGCCTCAAAAAATTTGGAATAAATTGTGTGTTTTAAAAGACATCTATATTTTTTGTATAGTATGTTTCTCGCTTAACGTTTAGCAGTTATATAACAATATACAAAGCTCCTTCCGATTGAAGAGGACTTCATAGGCTATTCCCAGAGAATTCAAGACATACATTTTATTTGTCATGTCAACATGTTAGTTATATAATATTTTAATCAAACCCATTACAGCAATTTTATAAAAATAAAAAATTTCGAAGAATGTTCCTTATAAAAGATAATTTGGGGTAGGGGGAATTTTCTTGGAAATCCTCGCGTCGGGTCTTTGGAAGGTAATGAACCTAAATGCGGAGTTTGGTATTTATCCATCTTTTTGTTTTTATATGCTTATTACAGATACACTATCTATACACAATACAAACCTGGGTACAGGGACCTCAAAACATATTTCCAATGAAATCTTAATTTCGAATTTTTGGGTGGAATACAATATTTTCCTTACTTACTATACGCAGTATAAGTGAAGTTAATTTATTGTTATTTATAATTTTATATTTTCATAATGTTGTAGTCAGCAAATCTATTGAAAAAAGAAACAAAACATTAACGCACCTTTCTTCTTCTTCTTCTTCTTATTTTTTTGGTTTTGTTTAGGAATGTCATTTCCGCTCCACCAAATCGTTGATTATTATACTTTGTACTTTATTGAAACGGTTTTTGCAGCTGTTAACTTCACATAACCATTTCTTTAAGCATTACGCCCTTACTTACAGTTATAAACCTGTAAAATTATCCCAAATAGCGTTGTAATTCACAGTTGCGTTCAATTTTATAGTCTTGCTATTTCACGGTTTCATCAGAATAAAATGTACGCCAAAAATATGCATTTATTCCCGTTTTAGCAGAACTTCGGGCATGTAATTAAATGAAAACATGATTAATCTCGAATATTGATTGAAGTTTCTGTGCCTATAAATTTTTATAACTCCACTTAATTAATCTATATGCAACTTGCATCCGCCGACCGCAAACAAAGGGTAAGGTTGGCTGCCAATCACGTTAGGTAATTGCTAGAACCAGATAATGGGTTAGTGCTGGACCAGGCAGAGACATGAAGCATTCCTTCGCCAGCATAACAGTTTTTACTTTCGCTACTACTTGCTATAGTAAGAAGAGGAAGCATTGAATTTCACCCAAAAATTCGATACCGAGATTTCAACGGAAAAACACGCTTTGAACCTCCCTGAATAACAACAACTATTTTAGAGATAGGTCTGTGTGTGTGTGTGTGTGTGTGTGTGTGAGAGAGAGAGAGAGAGAGAGAGAGAGAGTGAGAGAGAGAGAACAGCTTAAATCAAAAACGAAAAGTAGGTTAAATACAAACTTGGTATTTCACTCAGCATTTTCCAAGGATGCGACACGAACCTTCTTCAAAACTTTCCCCATCCCCAACTATTCCTTACATGGAAAAGTTTGGGTGTTTTTTATTTTCTCAAAAATTGCATTAAGGATTTTGATTAAAATATCATATTAAGACATTTGCATGACACATAAAATATATATCTTGAATTTTCTGGAATTTCCATGAAGTTCTCTTCATTTTGAATGACTTTTGTATAATTGTTAAATCGTAAAAGATATGCACAATCTTACTGCACAGAAAATGCAGAGCTCCTTAAAGCACTTTTTACTTTCTCTACTACGTATAGTAAGTAGGGGAAGTATTGTATTCCACCCAAAAATTCGATACCGAGATTTCACCGGAAATACATGTTTTGAGGCTCCCTGAATCCAAAAAAAGCATTTTTGGAAACATGTCCGTGTACGTATCTGTGTGTGTGTGTCTGTGAACAGCATAACTCAGAAACGAACAGTCGGATAAACACCAAACTTCGTATTTAGATTCAGTATCTTCCAGAGATGCGACAGGAAGGTTTTCAAGAAAATCCCCCCACCCCAGATTACAATTTACATGGAGCATTTTTCGAAAACTTTAATTTTCTCAAAAATGGCTCTAACGATTTTGATTAAAATATCATATGTTTAAGATATTTTTATGACAAATGAAATGTATATCTTGAATTTTCTGGGAATGTCTCCAAAAGTATTCTTCATTGTGATTTTGCATAATTGGTAAACCATAAGAGAAAGACAAACTTTTACTACACAAAACATGTATATCGCGTTAAAATACACAATTTATGTCATATACTTTTTTTTGTTGAGTGAACCATTTTCGAGATATTGCTTGTTATTCCCTTAAATTTTCCAGTACTTCTTCTCAAATGGGAATTTGTTATTCATTTTTTAAGTCCTGAACATACAAAGAGAATGAAATGCGCCACATAGCAACCAGCTTTTAAAATATTTGACTATCGCTTAAAGCCTACCATATTCCCCTTGCACCTACAAGAAAATTAGCAATAAGATTAACATCTCGATTAACTTGAAGCATATGGAGAATAAGCGCTTGTAAAAATAGTTTATATAAGAGTAGAGAAAGTAATGTGAGTGTAACACATCAGATTGTTTTGTGTGTGAAGTTAGCCACTTCCGCGATATACTTCACTTATTTTAATTTTGAAATGCTTATAGTTTTTTCAAGTGGTAAGTCACTATTCGTTTTTCCTCGTAGTCTGGCAAGGGCCATGGTATTTCAGTCATTGAATATCGATCCGCTTTATATAAATCTGACTATCTCTTTAACCTACTGTTTCCTCTTTGTACTTGCGAAATGTGTAAATGTGTAATGAAAGTATCTCGAA
Organism: Deroplatys truncata; assembly: GCA_030765065.1. Classification (NCBI taxonomy): domain Eukaryota; kingdom Metazoa; phylum Arthropoda; class Insecta; order Mantodea; family Mantidae; genus Deroplatys; species Deroplatys truncata. Next base: position 207,165,757 of record CM060978.1, on the reverse strand, counting down.
TAACAAGAAGTAGGACATTTCAATGAATGTTTTGTAGAAGAATGGGTAGAGAAGGTCTTGCGAATGTTACACAAGATTTTTTGTTATACAGGCTATAAAAATATATGTTATAATGCTGTTGGTAGGTAGACATGTATCATGGATCGTATGTTGTTTATAAGTGTATGTACAGAGACTGTTTGTGTACGCGCTAGAGCCTTCGAAACGGGAAGGCAGATGACTCTAGGTAGGATGTAGGATGTGCTTATAGGAGCGGGACACCTCGCGTACTGCCCCGTTTGATCTACTGTGGCTACAACCTTCGGGATGCAGGGTTGAGGTGAAGCAGGCATAAGAGTTCCCAGGTCCGCAGACAGGTATGCCCACAGAGACGCGCAGAAGTCCCTAATATTTCCAGTTTGAATATCCGTGTACATTCGAGAAACTACAAAAAGGTAAGGTAGCGATACTAAGGGTTGGGAAAGCTCGCTCTGGCATTCACGGGGAGAAATCTTTCTAACGCCCTGCATCCACGCCATCTGCCCGGCACCGCCAAAACCGCCGGACCTAAAAGCACATCTGAAGCGTGATATGGAGAAGAAATGATGGTAGAATATATCACCCCGGTGTTCGCCTTGACGACCAGGGGAAAACCACATGGTCAGAGTGGGTGGTCACCGGGAATCGAATTAGGGACTTCACGAATGCGTATCACAGATGTTATCGCCATAGCCATGTCGCTCGGTATGACTGTAAGTAAACAAACCGTAAACTCCCCGACAAGTGGTAAACATCACATTTATCAGCTAAGGAATTATTTACCTATGTTATGGCATCAATGGCGTATTGGCTGAGATGGTAGTGAGCTTGGTATTACACCACAGGTCAGAAGCGGTGCAGGACGTGTCGAGGGTATGTTCTGGTTCTAGTTTGAAAAGGGGTGGGTTTTATGCCCAAGCACTGCGACCTTAAGATCTATTGCGCATCCCCCCTTTCATCAGTTAAGTAGTCTGTTGCTCGTTATGAAGTTAACCAGACTGCTAACTGAGGCTTTCGATAGTTCATCTATCTTTGGAAAGTGATTGCCAAAAATACTTGCTCTTTGATTCGCAAGACAGGGCAATACATAGTAGATCAGTAACAGTCTCATCTCCTTCTAGACATCTACTGCAGATGGGGTTGTTAAACAATCGCATTCTGTATAGATTAAACTTTAGGGCACAGTGTCCTGTAATGAATCCTGTTGCCCATGCAAGCCTTCTTCTACTAAGACCGCGCAAGTATTTTGCCCGGCTGTTATCCAGGTCTGTAATAAACAACTTGGAATGTCTGCAACCCTCAATGGAGTTCCAGTAGTTCTTGTGTTCTGCTTGAGCCCAACACTTAATAGCCTGTTTCACTGATCTGTAGGACACTCCCAGTACAGGCTCCGGACGAAAAATTGGGATTTCACTGCCAATCTTGGCTGCTTCATCTGCTTTCTCATTGCCTGGTATACCTATGTGTCCTGGCACCCACATAAGTTGAATCTTATTGTGTTCAGCCAGTGTCATTAAGGATTCCCGGCATTCTGAGACGTGTCGAGGGTATGTTTATCAGCTGTGAGCTGTCTCAGTCGTTGCTATGTCTTCGTGTTGTGAAGAGTTCCGACAATACGTGTGCTATTCCCTTATTAGTCCACGGAAATGCCTGCCAACAAATTCACGCTTGAACGTATTTTTATGTGCGATACGTACGTGAAAACTGAGTATTGTATGCAGTGTGTAGACAATTTCAGCAGCAATTTTCTGGTTATCCAGTTCCGGGTAGAGACGCTGTGAGATGTGGTCAATAAAGCTAGATCTACGGCATCGCTAAATGCTAAAAAATAAAGTTTATAGGAACAATCCGCACACCACAGACGAACTTATGGACAATATAAAAACAGAAATTATGAACATTATGCAAGAAGAACTTATGCGTGTGAATGGTAATTTCATCCGATGATATCAAGAACGTGTTCGCGCAGATGGACACCACTTTCAATAACACTTATAACAAGGCTAGTACTTATTACATATTATGTTACTAACACCCGTGAGTAAGTAACGCGGGAATTATGGAACGGAAAACCCGGCAGTGTAGTAGACTGTGTGCGGAGCACGCATTCGTGCATCCTGCAGCCTTGGCATAAAACGAAGCCACTGTATTATTCTGTTTAGTATTTTCCTTCTTTACAGTATCTATCTGATGGCTATCGATGTGTGATAATAAACAATAGTGGTCTTATATACAATCTGTTAGAAAGCTCAAAGGAATAAAAGAGGGGCTTGCCGACTTTGTTGACACAAGACGTTTGTTGATAATGTTATCCTAACAGGCATCATCCAGCCCAACGTGTATCTAAAATGGAGGGGCGCTGTAAATGAAAGACAAAGTTTATGTTTTAACAAACACCCCTGTGGACGTCCGCAGAAAACTATTGAACTTGGTGGCATCCATTTTGAGCACGTTCAATAGTTGGTAAAATGTTATCCGTTGAGCTTATAGTGTTCAAGTTTTGTTTTTTTACTTCTTTCCTAATTTTGTGGTTCTTACCGGCTACGTCCTACTTCATATTTCAGAAAGTTAAATAAAACGTTTCTGGACAAGTTTATAAACAAAATATGATCACGTGGTATCTATCCATCACCGAACTTCGTAATATTTATTCATTTCTGTGAGATTGCTTACACTCTGCTGCACACTGAAATAACAGTAAAATTAATTGCATAACTTATTATCAGGGAGAGGGTTTTAGTAAGTGGACCATCAAGTTAGGAACCCATCGAGGGTTAGTGGTGAGGGAAGGTGGCAGCGACTGCGATCTTTCAGAATTTATTGTTTATTAGATTTTTTATTATCAAATAGGAGTTTGATTTTTATTTTTATATCTACTTTTATGTAATGTATGATTTAATGTTCACAGGTTCTCTATAAACAAATATAATGAACAGCTGAAGGCACTACAGGTAAATTAGGATTAAGACCAGTATTAGAAGAAAAAAAGCAATGCACCTATATGTTTAACTATTGATAGTGTGCAATTAGTTTGTGAAAGATACGAAACAAACATTTCAAAGGTTGTACATTTTTACTTTCTCTATCATGTACATGGTAGGTAGAGAAGGTATTGCATTCCATCCAAAAATACGACACCGAAATTTCACGGAAATACAAATTTTGAGGCCCCCTGAATAAAAAAAATTTAGTAAAAGGTTCGTGTGTGTGTCTGTGTCGGTATGCGTGTCTGTGAACAGCATAACTCAAACGAAAAGTCGGATAAACACCAAACTTGATATTTAGGTTCAGTACTTTGCAAAAAATGCGACAGCGACTTTCATGAAAATCGCTTACCCCAAACTACCCTTTATATGGAAGAATTTTTCAAATTTTTTATTTCTGAAAGATGGCTCTAACGATTTTGATTAAAATACCATATATTAAATATATTTATATGACAAATAAAATGCATATCTTGAATTTTCTGGGAATATCGTATGAAGTATTCTTCATTGGAAAGGAATTTAGTATAATATTGTATAACTGGTAAACATCAAGCGATAGACGAAAACGTATTACACAAAAACTGTAGATCTCTTTAAAACACACAATTTATTCCAAATAACCTTTTATGAGACATAAGTTATTTCTGAGATATTCCTTATTAATTGTTCGAATTGTTCATTACTAGATCATTCTTTTTAAGTCCTGTCAACATTCAACTTGTTTCCGCGCTTGCATGAAAATGTATGGACTTTTTAAGGCCAGCGTACAGCGTCCAGTTCAAAAACATTCGACTATCGCTCTCCCCTTTGTATCTAAAACGAAATTGTAATGTAGTTCTTTCTGCAAAGTTTTATTAGGATTAAAATGAAGCAGGCTGAAAAACCAGCTTTATTAAGATTAGTTTGTACACCCACTAATAAACGATAAACGGTAGAGAAAGGCTTCTGAGTGTGTCACATCAGATCTTTTAAAAACAATATCTGCTCTTTTTACTGTATGAACAGAACATCGAAAAATACTGATCCTTAGTTTGGGGCTTGAAGTGTTTGAAGATCTACTTTCCTCATTGTTCCTTTCTAATTATGTCACATAATCTTGTGTTCCATTGAATTAGAATGTTGTGTAACATGGTGTTTAAACGTGTTTTGAGCTCTATGTTACATCTGATGGTTTCACCTTTGTTCATGCTCCATGTCACATTCCGCCACAAATAATGCTAAATCTGATGTATAAACTCTTCTTTGCTTTAGGCATATTGCCACAAATCTGCACAGCGAATAAATGAAACAGTCGCAACGAAACCGGCTGTTGGAGAGCGGAGGAATGTGTCCGTCAAGTACCTGACGTCACCTATACTTCGTGCGGTAACAGGATTGCTCTAGTTATTTACTAAAATCCCTCGGCCTGCTTATTACATATTATCTTCCTTAACGGGGGAACTCGGCACCGATCCAGAGGGGATATTGTACCTACACCCCACAAGGGCGCAGCGTACCTAGGAGGAAGGATGAGGCGAAGGAAGACCCCGAGCTGCCGGAACCATTAGCGACGGCACAGCAATGACAGGGTTCCTAAGTTTCCAGATGTAGACACCCCGCATACGGACAGGCAGAGGGGCTTCAATGACCCTCAGGGATTTCGATACCCAGGCAGCCAGCCAGCCGAAGGACGGAGAGGGTTCACAGGGAACTTCCCTCTCTCCCGTCATGCTACACCGAAACACCATCGCCGACACTTCTGACCCTGAAAGAGACCAACGGGATTAAGGATGAATGAAATGATGAAAGCGACGAAATGTAGGGACAGGAAACTCGGGAGCTGAAAGAAACCCTTCAACATTTGCCTGACACCCGGGAAAACTCCCTGAAAAAGCCAGGGATCAGAGTGGGTGGTCGTCGGGAATCGAACCCGTGACCTCCCGAATGCGGGACACAGCGTTGCCTTCTGAGCCATCCCGCTCGGTTATTAAACATTGCTAATTTCTCTATATACGCCGTAACATCAGTTATTTATCCAAAATTGCCTGATGTTGGTTACAGTGTAGTTGTAAGCATGAATTTTCAATCTTTGAAGCTTGTGTTTGCATGTGCACAGCCAGATATGATATTTTTGAACTGGAATTGCATTACTAGACTAGTGTTTTTGCAACTGCTTCCGTTTAATCCTTCTCCCGCGTTTGTGATAATACGGCAGAGCCCGAAATTAAACAAGTTAGCTCTTGCAGGTAGCATGCCTTCCAGGCGTCCACAAGAGAACTAACTAAAGGCAGTTAGGCAAATCTTTTCCTTTCGCAAGAGCTCATTACAAACTAACTTTACTTGTAGCACCGGTTGAGTAATGTTTTCGTATCTTTCTTGCAAGGAAGTGTGCTTCATCATATTTTGAAAATAGAAGAAAAAGAAGACTAACATCTAGATAATCATTAATTGTGATTGAGGTAAACTGGGTAAAGTAATTAATATTTATATTATACATCAAAGGAAGCTTCAACCTGGGAGCTTAAACATATTTTGAAAAAGAAAATTATTTGGAATAACTTTAATATTTTAATGAGCTGTGATACTTTTATTAATTTGTTTTTTATCTGTCTGTTAACTTTCTGCCAAAGTGATCAGTTTTTATACCACGGTTAATGTAGTTAGTAGGTATCTCGTACCAACATAGTATTTTATTGTTTAACTATAATAAATTCCAATATTTTAACAAAAATAAATACTCAGTAACATTTACTCATTCTAATTTAAAATCGTAAGCATATTATTTTACGATTTATTTCCTTCACAAGAAACCTTTAAGAAAGTGTTTTACATTTATAAGCAATTAACTTCAATCTTTAGCTATTTAATTATATAACAAAATCAATCAAATGAACGCAATGCAGATAAATTGGGAGCGTCTGTGGCTCGCATTTGGAGGTCGCGGATTCAAATTCGTATGACGGAATGTGACTGGGGAATTTTCGTGATTTCCCTGAATGCCAGGTAAATACAAGTTTGGATATTCAGTACCAGGACCCAAAGTTCGAATTGCAGAACAAAGGAATACAAACACCAAATACATAAGGTAAGAAAGGCAATTACTCAACTAAGGCGATCTATGCAGCATCACATGACTGTGTACACCAAATGAACATATAGCAGTTTAACTCTAAATACCACATTCCAAAACTCAATAGCAATAAAATAGATGGCGCAGAACGCGACTACTCAGCTAAGGCCATTTGTAAGTAAGTTGTTAACGTTTACGGCACAGGAAAGTGACTATGCAACCAATGTCATCTGTAGGCAAGCTGTTGAAGAATGCGGCACATGAAAGAGCCTACATTACTAAGGCCATCTCTAAGCAAGTTGTTGAAATATGTGGCAGTGACTACACTACTGAGACCATCTGCAAGCAAGTTGTTGAAGGATACGTCACAGGAAAGCGACTACACAACTTAGGGAATCCGTGATCAAGTTTGTCAAACATGTGGCATAGGAAAGTCACTACGCAGCTAAGCCCATTTGTAAGCAAGTTGTTGAAGCATGCGGCACAGGAAAGCGACTACACAACTAAGGCAAGCTGTAATCAAATTTATAAAGCATATGGCACAGGTAAGTCACTACGCAGCTAAGGCCATCTGTAAGCAAGTTGTTGATGCACGCGGCACAGGAAAGCGATTACACAGCTAAGGCCATCTACAAGCAAGTGGTTGAAGGATGCGGCACAGGAAAGCGATAACACAGCTAAGGCCATCTGTAAGCAAGTTATTGAAGCATGCAGTACGGAAAGCGACTACACAACTAAGGTGATCTATAAGAAAATGGTTGAAATACGTGACACAGGAAAGTCACTAAACAACTAAGGCTATCTATAAGCAATTTGTTGAATTATCTGACACAGGAAGGTCGCTACACAACTAAGGCCATCTGTAAGCAAGTTGTTGAATCATGTGACACAGGAAAGCGGCTACGCAACTAAAGTCACCTGTAAGAAAATTGTTGAAGCATGTGACACAGGAAAGTGACTACACAACTAAGGCCATCTGTAAGCAAGTTGTTGAAGCATGCGGCACAGGAAAGCGACTCACAACTAAGGCAGTCTGTAAGCAAGTTTGTGAGCTGTGTCACAGGAAAATGACTACGTAACTAAAGTCATCTGTAAGCAAGTTGTTGAAGCATGTGGCACAGGAAAGTGGCTACACAACTTCTGCAGTCTGTAAGCAAGTTGTTGAAGCATGTGGCACAGGAAAGTGGCTACACAACTTCTGCAGTCTGTAAGCAAGTTGTTGAAGCATGTGGCACAGGAAAGCGGCTACACAAATAATACCATCTGTAAGCAAGTTGTTGAAGCATGCGGAATAGAAAGTGACTACGCAACTAATACCATCAGTAGGCAAGTTGTTGAAGCATGCGGAACAGAGAGGGACTACGCAACTAATAACATCTGTAAGCAAGTTGTTGAAACATGTGGTACAGGAAAGCGTCTACACAACTAATACCATCTGTAAGCAGGTTGTTGAAGCATGCGGAACAGAAAGTGACTACGCAACTAATACCATCAGTAAGCAAGTTGTTGAAACATGTGACACAGGGAGGTGACTACGTAATTAAGACAGTTTTCTGGTATATACATACTGAGATAAACCAACGAAGCTACAGTGATCGTCGCGATATGAACAAAAAGTTATAGTTATAGCCACGTCTAAAACATACCAAATCACAAAACAAACTGTTTGCAATTCAAAATTAGTACAAAGCAGTGAATGTCCTTCTATAAATGCAGAAGAAATTGCCAGCTGCCATACATTTTGAGACTCTCTTCTATATGGCAGCAACGAACAAACTTAGTGGTATTATTGGCATACATCAATATGACTGGAGAAGGTAGAGGAAGAACAAACAGCTCATATATTAGTAGTAGCACAATGAACTACAGCGGTTAGTCTGAGAGAATGTGCCACATTAACCAGAGGCGGATTCAGAGAGTAGCTAAGGGGACTTTAGCAACCCCTAGTTACATTTAAATTTCAAAGTTGTTTAACGAAATTTAACTTAATCGTCTTATTTCTACAGTAAATAATGTATGTCACCAAAGAGCTCGCTAGGGATTAGCATACTCCCCTTGAATAGTGACTATTGGACCGGAGGACTGGCAACAGTAGGCTGCAAGTTGGCATGTGCCGTTTACCCTAGCACCGTGCGAGTCCAGTGATTCTCAAGAAGTTACGGACGAGCTTGCAGATTGCTGTGCGTTATCATTTACAGCGATTGTTTCAGTTGTCAAAAGTAGTTTTACTTCAGATTATACTTGAAATGTTTACTATTTTCTGTGCAATGAGCGATAAGCGTACATTTTCTAATATTTTAATTCTATCATTTTTAAAATAAAATAAAAACGCAGACGACAAACATGTTAAAAATCCTGCAGATAGGCTTTCTCTAGTGGCACTCACAAGATTGTGACATTAACTGGAGAATAAAAAGGATCTGCAGACGAAGTAAGGATAAGTGCTTTTAGTAATTCCCACCATCTCAAAAGTACAGATTGTCGCAGAAAAAAATTCTGATGTGTTACAATCACATGACTTTCCCTACTCTTGTACAAACTATTTTTACAAAGGCTTATTCTCCATATGCTTCATGTTAATCGAGATATCGAGATGTTAATCTTATTGCTAATTTTCTTGTAGATGCAAGGGGAATTGCTAGGCTTTAAGCGATAGTCAAATATTTTAAGAGATGGTTGCTATGTGGAGTATTCCATTCTCTTTTGATGCAGTAATTTGTATCACAAATTACTTAAATGTAAATAATGATTGTAATATGAATATGCATTTTTATGTGACATTGATTTGAGATATTTGTTTATTGTAATTATTGTTGAGAAGTAAGTTTTTAATGCCTTACTGAAACTGTCAATAATAGCGCGCAATAATGCAGCGAGGGGGTGAGCTGTTTATCATTATTGGAAACGAGGAAGTTACGTAATGTTGGCGCGTTTTTTCGTTGAGAATCTTCTGGAACGTTTCCCTAGAGCATATGTATTCATAATTTTCATTGGATATTAAAATAGACGCTAATGTTGGCGCGTTTTATTAGCCAATTGCAGTTCAGTTATAATCTTTAGGCATATCGGGGAGTGGGAGTATAAATAGAGGCTAGGTTAGAGGTAAAGTCCGTCAGTCGCTCAGTTCATCAAAATTCTTTGTATACTACACGTCGCATTCCCGTCAGTTCGTCGAAAGTATTAGTACGGCATACATCGGATATAGATTCACAAGTTACGCGCAGCAGAATTATGAAAGATCCAAAGTATGGTAAAGTTAATTATACAAAAGATTGAAGTACGTGGATTAAAAGAATTATCGGTAAGAAGTTATTATAACAGTTTCAGTTTGGCGAGTGTTAAGATCAATGTATAAATGTGATAGTTAACGTGTTCGACAATAAATGTGTAAAACAAATTTCTTCATCAGTGTTATATTTGGATAAAAGATTCCTTTCCGTTTACACACCCTGATCAAGCGACATGTTCGACCGAGAAATAATAGCTAGCCGGAGGACAGTAAACAAAAATTAAATCAAATAACAGTCGCATTCTTTCGAACACTAACACTGCTACAAATTGGCTACCACAACGTGGGGCTACAATAATGTTAAATAAATACAACATAAATACTACTACAAATTGGCTCCCATACGTGGGGCAGTTAAAATTATCTAACCAAACAAAACAAAAGCAGCACAATATAAGATCTTCAAGTTCTAATAATTTACGTAAAAACATATTACGTAAGCACTATACTACTACACTTTGCATTACCAGGACAAAAAAAATGAATAACGAATTTGAGAAAAAGTATAAGTATTGGAAAATTTAAGGGAATAACAAGCAATATCTCGAAAATGGTTCACCCAACAAAAAATGTATATGACATAAATTGTGCATTTTAACGCGATCTACATTTTTAGTATAGTAAAATTTTGTCTATCTCTTATGGTTAACCAGTTATGCAAAATCACAATGAAGAATACTTTTGGAGACGTTCCCAGAAAATTCGAGATATACATTTCATTTGTCATGAAAATATGTTAAACAAATGATATTTTAATCAGAATCGTTAGAGCCATTTTTGAGAAAATTAAAATTTTCGAAACGTGTTCCATGTAAAGGGTAATCTGGGGTGGGGGAATTTTCTTGAAAACCTTCGTGTCGCATCTGTGAAAGATACTGAACCTAAATACCAAGTTCATTTCTGAGTTATGCTGTTCACAGACACACACGGACATGTTTCCAAAAATACTTTTTTTTATTCAGGAGGCCTCAAAACATGTATTTCCGGTGAAATATTGGTATCGAATTTTTGGGTGGAATGCAATATTTCCCCTACTTACTATATGTAGTAGAGAAAGTAAAAAGGGTATCAAAAGTTATATTTTATGTTTGAAGCGAGTTAAGTACTTTCTCGTGTAATCGTGATGTATGCCCTCAATAATGGAGTTCTTATAATTTAAACTTTAAACGCATTACATTCCTGTATACTCCTGAACTACTGAAGAGGAAGTAGTAGATGTTATATTCCAGCTGTTGTGTTTTTTTATTTTTCAAATGTAATAATAATCTATGGTTCAGCATGTTTCACGCTGCACAACTAATAATTTACTGAGTAGCATCAAATAAACGTAAAATCTCAAAGAATTCATGAAATTTTGCATTAATATACCATGTGCTTCAGACACAAGTTACATAATTAGCGTAACCCTTTAATGTACAAACGTGGAATGTACAAGGGTCTTTCACAGATACGCTAGATAAATACAAATATTATTTTCGTCGAGAATATGCAGCTGCATTCAAGCTTGAGGTGATTCATAATGCGATGGAATAGCATGAAAATCGGATTTTACGTGAGGGAGTTAAACATGGACAAGCTAAAAATTGAAATTAAAAGTCACATTTCCATGCTTTAAGAATTCTACAGTACAGCAGTAAACAGAAACTTAGGTTTTTGTTTTCGAATGTCAGTGTACCACAAGGAAATTCCGGTAATTCTAGGATTCACTTACATTAAGAAGCTTGTTAATAGAGTTAGTTTCATTATAACGCTGGACTATATTAATTTCAAAATTTGAGGATCTGCCTTCATTCTTATGAATTGTATATATCAACAAATGGTTAAAGTTCGTGGAGCGTCAAAATTTATGTATAATATATTTTCCCAAAGAAAGCTTCTTTTCCCTTTGTGCCAACAAAGATTCAATAGTAAAATATGGCAGTAGCATGGTGGGCGTTTCCAAAAGCTAAGTAATTCCATCTCACCTCCACTGTTATTTTATTACTGGACATTGGTGTACTAGAACTCGTGTTAGTGGCACTTACATTACCGTAACATGGCCGAGTCTTGTAAGAAACGAAAAGTAATTAAAGGCAATGGCAGGGAAATCGCTGGAAATAGTATTCAGCCTTTTCGCAATAAAAAAGAAATGAAAGGTTATGCTGGCATAAACAAAATTAACCATTAAAGTGTGTAAATATAGGCTATGTTATTTTTTATTAATCCAATATTAAAGGAATGGAGGAATTTTCAGAAACAGGCGATTTCAATCTCACAAAAGCCCCAATATAGTTGCTAACAATGTACCTGTGCAGAGAGGAAGGTCGTGCAATATATACCTACATATAGGCTGTTTGTTAAACCCTCGGATCGTTCAGATTATTTGAGAAAAGATAAAACTTTTTGAGCAAGCGTCTACCAAGGCCAATGAAATTGAACTTTAAATTATACTGAGGAGAAAAATCTGGTACAATACATTTTCATGACTTTCTTTATCCACTATCGCATATTTTTTAATAGCTTCCTACACCTATTCTTAAGAAAGCTTTTTTTTACTTTCTCTACTACGTACAGTAAGTAGGGGAAGTATTGTATTCCACCCAAAAATCGATACCGAGATTTCACCGGAAATATATGCTTTTTGGCCCTCTGAATCCAAAAAAAGCATTTTTGGAAGCATGCCGTGTGTATGTCTGTGTCTGTGAACAGCATAACTCAGAAACGAACAGTCGGATAAACACCAAACTTGGTATTTAGGTTCAGCTCGGTATGTATTCAGGGTGAGACGAAAATTCATTACTGCAAGAATATTATAAAGTTTACATGTTAAAAACTGCAAGTAATTAATAAATAATCCCAGAGCTCTCTATATCAGTGACGTGTTATTTAATCGTATGAAGGATTAATAAAAGGGGTGAAGTAAAGATTATAATTTGTGTAAGCCTACATTCTTTAGCCGCATCACTCCCTGATAAGAGATACATGTTTCTACAAATTAATACTGACGCAGCCGAGGCAAACGTGTGTATATATATATATATATATAATACTTAAAGAAACAGTTGATTCCTATATATCTTAGCTGTTATTCAGTTTAACCACACATGCAAACAACACTTCACCCATTTCCTTAGAAGCCAAAATTCCCTTCATTCGACATAGATTATCCTGACTTACTTCTCTGGCCAACTACATAGAGAACTGATACCGGCTGGGTGGAGTCCAAGGTGATTACCTGAAGGTGGAAACATCACTGAGGGAAAACACTATGGCGATCTAGAGGAATGGGCCACTTTTTATGCACGTCAGTGTAGGTGTTAGAGAGGGTAACAAGAAAGGCTTTCAATGGGTGAACAAAATAATTTAACCGAGCGGGATGGCTCAGGCGGTAAAGTCTATGGCCGCATTCGGGAGATCCCGGGTTCAAATCCCGTGGGCCGACCAATCTGTCTGAGCTTTTTTCGTGGTTTTCCTCAGTCGCCAAGATAAATACCGGATTGGATATTTAATACCAAAACCCAAAGTTCCATCTTAAGTCTAAAACAATAGTAAAATGGAAAATAAGTGGTAATGGCGAATGCTATGCCATCTATCTACAGACAATGTAAGGAGTTAGACTGGACGGCACCCTAATACTATCTGCACGGCATGAAGCAGGGGTTACAGGGTGAGACCTAGAAGGCTAACTGTCCGTCTCTCTGTGTGAGGGCGGCGGTTAGACTGGACGGCACCCTAATACCAGCTGCACAGAATGAAGCAGGGGTTACAGGAATGAGACCTAGAAGGCTAACTGTCCATCACATATCGTTCTTAGAGATATCCACCAACAGATCCGTCGCGATATGACCAAGGAGTTAAAGCGACATAAAATAAAATAGAATAAAAAAAACAATAATAATTTATTTGAATTACTAACTTAGATCTAACTAAGGAACTACTGATTTATATGCGGCATTTTTGTTTGGTGGGTTAATTTCGATCATTTTGGAATGTAAATCACTTCTTCTAGTTTCTGTATCGCAGCTTATGTTTGCGCATTTATCATCTATCTATAGCATTTGTGGATGCGCTGGTGCGTTCGTACAATGACGTGGAATGCTGCGAGGAGTAGTCTATATTCCCATTCGATTCTATCTTAACCAGATGTGTTCGCTCGTTTGTTTCTTAGCAACTTATTTTTATTTCATCTTTATTTATTTATTCATTTTTTGTAAGTTTAACCGGTTAGGTCATTTCGGAAGGTAAATGAATAAAATGGGTGAAATGATGCTCAAATCAGCCTCTCAAAAAACCTTATCCGTGCAACCGCGCTGACCGAATTTCGAACTTGGGACCTCTTGAATGCGAGACAGATACGCTACCCCCACGCCACAGAGGCGGGCTAGCAACTTGGTTACAGCATGACGTAATGGGAGATTAACGAGCGATTTGGCTAGGGTAACGTGTGAAGCTTGCATTCCGGAGATTCCGGGTTCCATTCCCATCTACCGCCATCTCTGACCTTCGGTTTTTCGTTGTTTACCCTGGCCGGTAGGCGAATTCTAGGGCGGTTTCTTATTTAGCACAATTTCCTTTTCTCACTTCCCTTTCATTTTCGTGGTGCATATGCTTAGTTCAAGGAAAGGGTATTCTCCATGGACACTAGAGGGCTGCCTGGTTGAAAGGGTTATTCTCACCCTTTTGGACACCTTCAGTAGTGGGACGGGTCTTGAAGCCAGGGACCGTTAGGAACTTCCGCGCGTCTCTGTGTGACCTGTCTACCTGTGGCCTGTAGCCTCCCATGGTTCCTTCACTTCATCCTTTCTTCCTGAAGTGTGGTAGTCGCAATAGATACCCGGAGGTTGCAGTGTACGAGATGTCCCCCTCCGCTATATACCCTGTACCCTGATGAGAGATTAGGATACGAATAGTTCAAGAAATTCGCTAATAGGTTTGGTACGAAGGCACAAGGATTGGAAAGAACATTGCGATCTAAAATGTGTGTGTGTGTGTGTGTGTGTGTGTGTGACCGTCTCTGTGTGTGTGTGTGTGTGTGTGTGTGTGTGACCGTCTCTGTGTCCGTGTGTGTCTGTGTGTGCGTGCCTGTGTATATGTGTGTCTGTTTGTATGCGTCGTGTGTGTGTCTGCGAGTATGTGTCTGTGTGTGTATGTCTGTGTTTGAGTGTGCGTCTGTCTCTGTGCGCGTGTGCGTGCGTATATGTGTCAGACACGCTTTCGATCACATCATAGTTCTGGAACTAATACAGAATTTATTTACTCATACGTTCAAATGAGTTAGCTACGCTTAGAAATAACAAGTCAAGTTAAATAGTTTAAATCTAAAGTAAATAAGGTTATCAACGAAATTGTATTTAATAATTTCATCACAATAGAGAATAAATTGAACACTATATTTCCTTTAAGCAAATCAGCTACGATTTTCCTGAATATTTCAGTTCTCTACGTTTGGTACACCCCTCTTTAGACTGTTATTCATCCTTAGCTCATTTACCCAGTTTTTCCTAAGACGTTTAGAGTTGTAATTTCAAAATGAGACTTGATTTATCATTTAACTACGCCTTTATCGAGCGAAATGGCTCCGCGGTAACGTATGAGGCTCACATTCGAGAGATCCCGGGCTGGACCTCCGTCAAACTGACCTTGAGTTTGTTGGTAGGTTTTCCCTGATCGGTAGGCGAATGCCGAGATGATTTCTCATCTACCACGATTGCCTTTCTCTTATTTCCCTTTCATTTCGTTCGCTTCTGAAGTTTCTGATATGCTTCTAAGCTTCGTGGTGTATGGCGTTGCTGGACAAATAGCGCGGATGCTTGTTTAAAGGAAAACGTACTCCCCGTTACACTAGAGGGCTGCTTGATCGACGGGTTGATCTTGTCCTCTCTTGTCAGCTCCATTGGTGGGTCGTGTCTTCGTGCCTGGAACTGTTAGGAACTTCCGCGCGTCTCTGTTGCCTGTCCGCTTGCGGCCTGTAGTTTCTTCTGGGGGATGGTAGCCACAATAGATCTACGTAGGTCGCAGTGCGTGAAGTGTCCCCTCCCGTTGTGTAATGTATATATGTCGTGCAGTTCACTGAGGCCAACGACGAATCTGGGAAACAAGTCGTACCAATTTTATTGTAAATTCAGCTTAGAATGTGATGAAGCAATTACGTACGTTTATGTTCCGTGGATTTCTAAGGCAAAGAGCGACCGCCGCTCTAAACGGTTTTGCTTTTGAAGACTTTTTAAAATTCCACCGCAAGTGCATATTGTGGCTCAATTTCGAAAGAGTTTACCCTTCACATAATGTTCTTCTTGATTCAGAATGCGTAATTTACTTTAGTTGGTATTGTTCTCCTTCAGATAATTGAACAACTCCAAGAGCACTTATGACCATCTCAGTGACAGTTGAAAACTTTATAGGTAAAAGTTTTGAACTAAAACATTAAGACTTTTCACAGCCAGCGTTTAATATAGTAAAATGTAGATTCTGTGCTTAGACCCGAAACAACGGATAAAAATTCACCGGACGTTTTGTCCATGACTTCGCTGGTCATCTTCAAGGAGAATATTGACTCATCACTGATGATGGCGAGCAAGGAGTAACCGGTGAGGAGTCAATATTTCCCTTGAACACGCCCAGCGAATCATGGGTGAAATTTCATCTCTTAAGCCACCGCCAATAAGCCCAGAATCTACATTTTAAACATTTTGTAGTTTGACAAAGCATGAACGAAGTGACCATTGTGATATGTTACTAGTCTGTTACACATTGATTTTTCAATAATTTTCAGATTAACCATAAGCAGAATAAATGCTTCTCAGAAGGAACTGAAGGATTTTACTTTACAGCCTGGAAAACATTAAATCCATTGTAGAAAAGCTAAACACCTATGAATAGGATTTTCCATGTTTTGCCCAGTATTTTAAAACTGTGGCTGAATTCAGTAAAAGATTTAGCCAATAATTGTAAATGTTTTATTTGTTTCAATAATCCATTCGCTTCTGTTCTACTTGGTGCAGTTTATTGTGAAATCTCAGGAATATGTAATCTTGAAGAATTAGAAATCCAGACGTTAAATTTTCAAGAACGCATGTCATGGAAACCCCACTATGCTTCTTATAGCAATTTCTAGACTTTTCCCAGAAATAGTATTATAGCCATCACTGCTGCTCTGAAGCTGTGTTCTTATTTTGGTAGAGTATATCTCTGTGAAGTATTTTTATCTGTGAGCATCATTAGAAAGAAATACAATATGCAGATTGCATTTTATTTATTGTGTTAAAAATATTAAAAATTCTTGTCTGGTAATGAAATATTAATCGTTTTCGTTTGTGCCTAACAGACTCGTACCGTATTAACAGCTGGTTATTCCAGGTGCACACTAGGCTTTTCTCAAATTACAGCGAACATGCAGTGTCGTACGCCAAACATAATAAATAAATAAACATAATAAGAAGGTATTTAAAAAGATTTTTGGTTTTCACCACATTATTATTAGGGGAAAGGTCCATAATTTGAACCGCCTCTTAAATATTTTCCAAACTGTTCGACAGATGGCACCATAATCCTAACAGAAGGTATTGTGTACAGCTATGAATGCTTGAAGTTGTTGACTTTGCATTCTGAGCTGTGGTTTCAGTTGTATGAAGTGTTGTGTGTTTTTGGTGCTTCAGAAGTAATATTTGACTCATCTAGCTAAGCTTATAGACCAATTAGGCAAGTTTGAGATGATCTATATATATAGCATGCTATGAAGTGTTTATTTAGCAACAATATGCATGCATACGTTTTTTCAAGCAGCGTCTCTCCTAGTCACATAAATGCTAAAGCTTCCAAAATGGCGTGGATCGTAAATTGAACCACTGTTTGAACATTATATTGAACTGGTCCAATTTAGGAACCCTATTGAAGTTCTAGGATTGTTCAACTGCGAATAGTATGTCTTGTGAATAAATGTCAATATAATATGTTAAGTTAAAAAAATCATGTAAAAACAGTGGCTGACATGAATATGTGAATGTGAATTGTCTGAAATTATGGACATGATCCAGTGTATGAGTTGTAGGATATGCCTTCACCAAGTGTGCAAACGTTAGTGCTAAGAAGAAAGTGTTTTATTGTGAAGGCCGTGTATAATTGGGCTCTCTTTTATGAGAGTAAAAATTAGTAAAAACTCTATATTTGAAAATAATATCTATTCCAAAAACCAAGTGATTGTCATTATATAAAAATTCCAAATGTTCAAGCAAATTGCTATTTTTATCACAATTTTGGACTCTAGTTGTATTGCTGATAGCATATCTGTTTTGAATGTACAATAAAATGTGTATTTTGTATTAATAAGAATACTTTTAAACTTAAAAGTATGTGGTTCATTATAAGACACGGGTGGTTCAATTTAAGGACCACGTTCCTAATTTGAACCGATTTACACCATCTCACTTTTTAAATGTTATTTAATTGATAATTGTATTAATTTTAATTTTTTTTGAGAATATCGATAGCTCAAGGATTTGTCACTTTAACGCTTGTGCTTCGGAAAATTTTGATTTGAAATTAAAATTATTATTTACTATTTAGGCGTAAGTGGTTCAATATAGGAACCTTTCCCCTATTACTATTGTTGTGGTGGTGGTGGTGGTGGTGGTGGGGTGCGGTGACAGGGTGGCGGCAGCGGGGAAATTTTCATAAAGTCAGAAGTATCTTGGTATACGAAAACTTTGGACAGCACTGTTTTACATGCGGCATTAAAAAACAAAATTTACATCGAAATCGCATTTGAGAAAAGAACGCAGACCACGAAACTCATGGTCTTAGATTTCTGATTATTGTCTGTGTATTTTACATCCGTCAATTTTCGTCCTTGATAAAAGCGAGGATTTGTTTTGTTATAATTTATAAATATGTCCTGGATAGTCTCGTTATCTGCACTGGCTGCTATTTATATCTCCCAGTTGTTGCGTATATCATTCATACCAAAAAGATGAGATATGTTGTAATTCATGCAGTTAAGGTTTTCATCACGTGAGTGGAAAGACCAATCATAAAAGTGAACTAAACTTGACTCCCTCCAGGCGTTCAAGCACTTAAAAAATTATCTGATGGATAATCATGTGTAAAATTACCTTATAATGGAGAAGCATCTGCACTTTTGACATGCCACTCTTCACTATCATATTAATTTAGCTCTCTTTAGAAGTTCAAGAAGAAGTTCACATCGCCGATTGTATTTTCACTTACTCATTACAGAACTTCTTAAGAGCTTTTGAATGGCTTCGGTGTACATTTTCAACCCGCATATATCGTTCACCATATGCCAAGGGAGTATTCAAGTTGAAATGTGAAAATTGGTTTCTGGACTGATTTCAGATCATCAATTCTCATGACGATCAATAATCGCTTGTTGCACAGTTGCAAGTCATTGCGTCTCAAGGAAAATAATTATCTCTTATGCTCAAACAGTGCTCTCGTGGGAGCATTGAAAATAGTCAGTACTATGGCTAAAATACCAAATTGTGCTTAAAAATCCAGGTGCAATACATCTCATCAGCTGTTATACATGAACGTCAAATGACTGTTCAAAAGAGATATCCATGGTTGCCTCTGAAGAGTGTTAATATGCAGCAATATTTATGTTTGAAGTTTTTATCAGAGTAAAATACCAAATATTTGTCTATGACTCTCTGCAGGGTCGGTGATCATTATCTCCTACATGCAGCAAGCTTATTAAACTCTTGCTTCGGTACACACAATTAGCATTTATTTCGTTGTGATCAGCACTGAACTTGACCTAGATAGTATCCAATAGGAGCAGCCTAAGGGTTAATGACATTTTCCGAAAATGTACCAGTAACTTCTGAGGATATATTGGTGAATCAGCAGCACCTTCTTATCTTTGGATTTGTGCATACTGATTGACATCACATGTGCTTAGCTCTGTCTTCATTGTGCACTAGCATCTTAGTGTTTACACACACGAAGAATCTAAACCTATGACAAAGTACTGTAAGGTTTTCTGAATTGAAGTAAATCGCAAAAGTATGTCGATTCATAGTAACATCAGTTTCTAGGCGATTTCATAAGCCTTTATTACAAGCTATATATGCTTGACCACCTCCGAAAACTTCCACTAAACAAACTATGTAACGAAAAAGCTCGAATGCCCAAACCAGTCAAAAAAATCTCATGTGTTTCACTCACATGACTTTCTCTAATCTTGTACAAACTATTTTTACAAACACTTACTCTCCATCTACTTCATGTCAATCGAGATAAACATTTGCAGAAACTATCTTATTGCTAATTTTCTTGTATGTACAAGGGGAATATGGTAGACTTTAAGTGATACTAAAATATTTTAAGAGCTGGTTGCTATGTGGAGTATTCCATTCTCTTTGCATGGCCAGGACATAAAAAACGAATAACGAATTACCATTTGAGAAAAAGTATCAGTATTGAAAAATTCAAACATATAAGAAGGAATATCTCAGAAATGGCTGACTCCATAAAATGCACATATGACACAAGTAGTGTGTTTTAACAAGATATATTTTTTTGTGGAGTACAATTTTGTGTATCTCTTACGGTTTACTAATTATGCAAAATTCATTCAGAATAAAGACAACTTTTGACTACATTCCCAGAAAGTTCAAGATATGCATCTCATTTACCATAAAAGTATCTTAAATATATAATATTTTAAACAAAATTGTTAGAGCCATTTTTTTCGAAAAATGTTCCATGTAAAGAGTAGTGTGGGGTGAGGTGATTTTCTTGAAAATCTTTGTGTCACATCTTTGAAATATACTGAACCTAAATAATAAGTTTGGTATTTATCCGACCTTTCGTTTTTGAGTTATGCTGTTCACAGACACACACACATGTATCTTTTTGTAAAAATGCGTTTTTTTGGATTCAGGACGCCTCAAAACATGTATTTCCGGTGAAATCTCGGTATCGAATTTTTGGGGGAATGATGCAATACTTTCCCTACTTACTGTACGTAGTAGAGAAAGTAATGAAAAGGTAGATCTGTGAAGCTTAAAAGCGAAGGTAAACACTTGACACCTATACCTAAGATGATCGTTGTGCAGTCGTAGTTGCTAAACCCAAGAGATACCAGGAACTTGCTGCACAAATCTAAAGCGGGCGTGGAATATTTATAAATAATGCATATAAATTCACATTTAACTCTGGTTTATTATAAAGTTACCCTGGTGCTGCTACATGGTTCCCAAAGGGTTACAAACACTGGGGAGATGCTCCACGCACACATAGTCCACGACTCCCACACACAACCACACGTCGTCCTCCGTGGGCTATTGGTACCGTGCTAGCCTCTAGTTCCCGAGGTCGCGGGTTCAAATCCGGCGGAGGGCGATGGATTTTTTCGGGCGTAAAAATCCTTAGCATGGCTTCCTTCGGAAGGGAAGTAAAGCACGTAAAAGAAACTCAAGCCTGATAAGAGGTCTCTGAGCAAAATTTCCGATCTTTCACTCCCAATATAGAATGGGACGCTAAGGACCATGGTAGTTAAAGAGCGTCCATAAATAAAAAAAACTCAAAACACAACCACACACTCTGAAGACAACCACTCAACTCACTCTACTGGTGACGCCACGCTCGCTACATACAAGAGGCTCTTCCCTCAACTTGCTTTCACCCCCTTGATTAGGAATTGGAGGAAATTACCGCGCCGGACAAGAATTCAAAGTTACAAACGAAATAGTTACTTCAACAATATCATTATACACAGCAATAATGCGTCCGACGCGACAATCCACACACATACGCTACAACATTTCGTTTATTGCGTGATCAATGAGTCGTAACTATATTAGTAGCATTAAAACGTTCAATGGGAATTCTGTTAACAAACTTTCGAGGTAGCAACTGAGTTTTGGTCATGAAGCTCAGTTTGAATTTTAAAAGGATATAGAGTCATCCTTCAAAGTGGCTGACCGTATTATAATTGGTGGATTTGGAAATTGATTAGTACCATTAATACTAGGAGGCCCAGATATAGACTTTCCTCGAAAAAACAACATAAGATTTTAATTATTACCCCCTTCCATCTTATTCGCTGTGTGTTGTGAATAACAGCACACCTTCGAATATCGCACGGTACTTGAAGGGAGTTTTCTTTTTTTACTAATTTGTGCTTGGAGTAAAAATGAAAAAGTAATGAACCTTGTCAATAAGCTATACCAACTATGTTTTGGTTCTGTTTGTGGTGTTCTCAGCGCATTTATAAATAAATAAATAAATTAAAATACTTCTACACCACTGGATACGTTGCTAATTGTTAGCATTTGGGTTAAACTCTTCGACTTGGGGAAGAGAGAATTATAACTTATCTCTGTAAATTGTGAGAAACAGGTCTACCTCATACTCTGCAACGCCTAAGGTTCAGTTGGGCTGCATAAGCTTCTTTGGGGGTTTTATTCATCCTGGCTAGACAAATGTCTGGTATTTGTAGCAAGGAAAGAATTTCGACTCCAAAATAAATATCGTCCAAGATTTGTATACAGGTCCATATTTACATCTATGTAAAACTCCCAAAAAAACATTAGCTTGAATAAGGCATGGTTTGACCGCTAGAGAGCTGATAATGTTGAGGGGTTGCAGAAATAGTGTACTTGGAAGTGCGACCAAAGTGAAGTGGATTAACGCCAATAAGCAACAGCTGCGTTAGTTCCATCCATATACACCAGTGGTGGCGAAAACAGGACTCACGAGGCAGTGTGACTCGCATGCGCTACTCCTTTTCTCCTTGTCATTAGCATCCCATATGCTGTTGAGTGTAGTGCGTGTTGCATATTTGAGGATTCGAGGAAGAAAGGCATCGCCGCCATCCCTGATATATCTACATCATCCACAGCAATAGATACATTAGATACAGGACTTCAAATGACTGATATTTCCAAAAATCTATATATCTACCTTCAAGAAAAAGCTCTTGGCCCAAACATAAGGAATCATATTTGGAAACAATCTGATGTGTTACACTCACATGACTTTCTCTACTCTTGTACAAACTATTTTTACAAACGATTATTCTCCATATGCTTCATGTTAATCGAGATGTTAATCTTATTGCTAATTTTCTTGTAGGTGCAAGGGGAATATGGTAGCTTTTAAGTGATAGTCAAATATTTTAAGAACTGGTTGTATGTGGAGCATTCCATTCTCCTTGCATGTGCAGGACATAAAAAAATGAATAACGAATTCCCATTTAAGAAAAGGTATTGGAATATTTAAGGGAATAACAAGCAATATCTCGAAAATGGTTCACTCAACAAAAAAACGTATATGACATAAATTGTGTATTTTAGCGCGATCTACATTTTTGTGTAGTAAAATTTTGTCTATCTCTTATGGTTTACTAGTAATACAAAAGTCATTCATAATGAAGAATACTTTTGGAGACATTCCCAGAAAATTCGAGATATACATTTCATTTGTCATGAAAATATGTTAAACATATGATATTTTAATCAAAATCGTTAGAGCCGTTTTTGAGAAAATTAAAATTTTCGAAAAAAGTTCCATGTAAAGGGTAATCTGGGGTGGGGGGATTTTCTTGAAAACCTTCGTGACGCATCTCTGGAAGATACTGAACCTAAATACCAAGTTTGGTGTTTATCCTACTGTTTGTTTCTGAGTTATGCTGTTCACACACACACACACACGGACATGTTTCCAAAAATGCTTTTTTTGGATTCAGGGGCCTCAAAACATGTATTTCCGGTGAAATCTCGGTATCGAATTTTTGGGTAGAATACAATACTTCCCCTACTTACTATACATAGTAGGGAAAGTAAAAAGGACCTAATCCCAAATGGTTCGAGTGATAAAATGTCAGATTATTTAAGAACATTTCAATCCAAGGTTCTGTCTGAAAGTCTTGATAGTAATCAAAAGTATTTACTTTCGTGTGATTCAAAAACACCAATTTGATAAACAAATAATTTCAAGGTAACTACATAGAATGAGTCATGAATTCACCTAAACAATTAAGGTTATTCAGCCTCATATATATTTTTTAAACATATGACAGTTTAATCAAAGTCGTTAACCATTTGTGGGTAATTAAAAATAACAAAACATTTTCTTTGTGAAGGGTAAATTGGGGTGGGGGATTTTCTTGAAGATGTTTCGTGTTGCGTCCTTCGAAGACGCTGACCTTAAATATCAAGTTGGTGTTTATCCGGCCAAATATGGGTATACCCTACTTAATGTAGGTAAGCAGTAGGTTAAGTAAAAAATACTAAATGGATCATAAAAGATTTTGGAGCATTTTTCATAAGCAAACTAAGAGCTAATCCCTAAATACTGAAATATACTTGGTTTGTAATTCCTTTTACACTAAGCACTGTTTTAGAAAGGAATGCTAGGTGGGTTTACAGAAAAAACAGGTGGACATTCTCTTGACCGCAGAGTCAGGATATTGTGTACTGCTGGAGGTGAAAAGCTGCAATCTCCATGATTATGATTATTATCGAAATACCTCTACTTGTGCCGATATTGACAGCTACACATCTGTAGAGGCGGCAAAATAGAAGGTCGGCAGATATAAACAAACCACAAGTAATGCCTTTCCCTGCAGGGTATGATTTCACTACACCATACACATACACATTTTTAAATCTGCGTGAAAAAATTATCTGCTTGACGTTTTGAAGATCATATTCGAAACTCGGAAACTAACACGATATAATAAGAATAACAAATTAGGTAAACTAGCTTTCTGTAACATTCCTAGCTAAAATCTCCTACGCATAAGATTTGTATTACTTTGGATACCTACACATACGTGCATAAACGTGGCAAATATGGGGTGATTTAATAATAAAATGTGTAACTCGCGCGCATTCCATACGCCACCCTTCTCTCGGTCCGAAGTCGCGGGTTCAAACTCAGTGTAAGGCGATGGATTTTTTCGGGCGTAAAAATCCTTAGCATGGCTTCCTTCGTAAGGGAAGTAAAGCCGGTGGTCCCGTGTCGTAGATTTACGGCACGTAAAAGAACCTCAAACCTCACAAATAGACTTCTGAGCAAAATTTCCAGTCTTTCACGCCCAATGTAGAAATGAAAACATAGTAGTTAAAG
The DNA here is from genome assembly GCA_030765065.1 of Deroplatys truncata. Classification (NCBI taxonomy): domain Eukaryota; kingdom Metazoa; phylum Arthropoda; class Insecta; order Mantodea; family Mantidae; genus Deroplatys; species Deroplatys truncata. The sequence goes on along the minus strand of CM060978.1, from coordinate 207,141,342 downwards.
AGCGTCCATAAAAAATCTCCTGTTCTTTCCTATCTTGTATAATCCAAAATCCTGTTTCTTATTCGCGCTGCTGTTATGTAATCTTCCGCGCTTAATTTCCTTCCCGTTTCCCCTTATTGGCTAATCTGCACCTTTGAAGGACGATGTGGAAGCTCAATACATTGCAATATAGACACTGCCATGATAGATGCATGTGCTTTCGTCATTCTGAGAGGCAGGTTTAAAACGAAGGTCCTTATATTCGTCGATAAGAATTTACATGCATTGACTCGTAACATATTTGATTCATACAGTTATGAAAATGTAAATTTGACAATTCTCTTCTAGTATATTAAGATAAATCATGTTATACAAGGAGTTATTTTGTATCGCACAACAACCTATTCTACGAGAGCAGCCAATGAGAGGCGACAAGTGCACGTGACAGTTAAGAGATACGGGGCAAAGTTATAGGAACATTACTTAGCGGCAAGTTATTTACCTCATACCGGAAGATGGTTGGAGAGAAACCATCAATGAGTTTTAATAAAACTGACATAGTAGTCCCTTTATTACTAGGGTTGTTATTATTATTGCACCTAAATGTTTATAGTCATAATTGTTGAAATTATTAAGTACATCGAAATTATACTCTTTCTTGATAGGTTTTCCGTAAGCGGGATTCGGTTCTTTAAGGCATATCATACAACATGCTATGCTACACTCCTATTCAATGAAGGCGATAACTTTAGTTTGTCTCCACGTCCACCTCAGAAGAAACTTGGTCATAAATACCTAATGTTGTGGATGTTAAGGATACAGATAGCTGATTTTTCACCCACCTCTTAGTTTACTGCAGTGTCAGCCAACTGAACGCTCTGTCTCGTCAACCAACAAGTCTCTTTTTCCTCCCGGCGGACGTGGGTTCGAATCCCGGCATTGGAGTGAGAGGTCTAGTGCGGGTGAAGTTCCTAGAGACCTGTTACGAGTTACTTGTAAAAATATCGGATGTAATCTCTTAACTGTCACGTGCACTACTCAACTTTCATTGGTTGCTGCGGTGGAATGGCTTGTTGTGCGATACAAACTAGTTCCTTATTTAACATGAACATTTATTTTAATATATGCGTAGATAATTGTCTAATTTACATTTTTCACAACCTATAACCGTATATTACGTAAGAGTTAATGCAGCTTGAATTCTTAACAAATAGGTAGGAGGATCCTTCGGTTTAAAACTGCGAAAGCAAGTGCATTTATCATGACAGATATTTATATCCTTTTATCGGGGAAGGGGGAAGGGGAAAGAAAATGAGCGCGGAAGAACACAGCGGGGCAAGGTTACAAGAAACACGGTTGAACCGCCAGGAGAAGACAGCATGCCGACCACATGCTAATCCATTACTACACTCTTCCTACGATATTCATTATGGATGGAGGCAGAGGATGCAGCGGTCATACGCTAGGTCTTCGCCTCAGAGTTAAGCTAAATATAGATTCTTAGTATTTTTAAGAATTTCTTTATGTGAATAAGTTATAATAAACTTACAAACTTTTCTAAATGAAAAGATATATTTGTTAGTAAAGTTTCGAAGAGTGCAGTGTAGACCACGAAGAGGATGGATAGAATAGTTCCAAGAGTTTCGTAACAATTTAAGGACCTAAAATTTGTAGGAAAGAAGAAGATGGTGTGCTGTGGTGTAGTGTAGTAACTATGTAACAGAGCAAGGAGTACATGTTAGCTATTACGCAGAATAGGAGGTTCATTATTTCTCCAGAGGTTGCAGAATACTTAGTATATACGATGCGAAAAAGTTATGCACACTTAATTTTAGATGAACAGTAGGTATATTCAAAATGGAGTATTTTAAGAATAGAAACTGTGGGTTACTTAGGCGCTACATGTTATATTAGATATAGAGAAATGGACCGTTTAGAGTTACATTACACACTGTTTTATTATCCTTAAGCTTGTTTCAACTGCTTTACAATGTTTAAAACAAAATATTTGGGGTGCGTTGGATTGGGTGCGGTGAACTGGTAGCTTGGCCTCTGCGTTCACCTGTGATTCTTTCCTCTGGATTGACATGAAGAAAGCAGTTTACGATAGTAGCTGCAAAAGAAATCATTCAAATTCATCTTGGAGCTTTTCCGCACCGTGTATATTCTACAAAAATAAAATTCCCCTTTCTTATAAGTGCTTTGCATTTCGTGCTTAAGGAACAAAAATTACGTCATATTTACTGTATAATATTGCAGATTTGTTATTTATATGCAATTACTGTGGAATCTATTTGTAAATGTGCTTAAGCAATAAGTTCCGTACTTAGGGACCACACACGCCTTAGGCATTATGAGCTTCTGTGACTGATTGGAAATATTTTCTATTGGATATTTGTGTACCACCTGTTCTCAGTGTAGGCAAAGACTACGTAGTCATTCAACTCTGTTTCGTAGGTATAGACCGCAGATGCATTCATTTATAAAGTAACTAACATACGCGGATGAAATAGAGCAACCTTAAAGAACATCACCTATGAGAATCAAGTATATCTTAAGTCGAACTATTTTAACAGGATTAATGCAAAGTTGAATAAAAGAAACACATTTTAAGCTTCTTATGTGAAAAGTGGAATCGTCACGAATTAGTAATAGGCCTCTATATTGTGATAATTTTACACGATTTATCTTACGCGCTTATACCAGGTGATCGCTCTGTGTGGGATTTTTTGTTCGGTTTACCAGGTGGGTTTCTGTCTTACACCGAGGTTAGCTACGGAGTGTAACTGCCTAGATCTGGGACTTGTTCCCCGGACCTTCACCTGTGTGTGCGCCTCGCTAAATAAGGGATGAGAGAGAGGAGGGTTAGTTAAAGGTTTCTGGAAAAAAATTGAGGAACAGAGTAGAAGACATAAAGAAACAAGAATTATTTCAAAGTCTGGAAGGAAAGAAACGTTTGGAACTATATAGACAATTAAAGGTGGACTGGGGAAGGGAGAAGTACGTGAATGTAGGTAATAGGTTAGCGAGAGAAGGGTGGGCCTGGTCTAGATTAAGTGCACATAGGGGAGATAGGAAGGGAGTGAATTTGAATAGATGTCCTCTTTGTGGAAAGGCAGATAATGACATACATTATATAATTGAATGTGAAAAAACTAAGTTGTGAAGAGATCAGTTTTTCCTAAAGAATGGGAGAATGTTAACAAAGAAGTATTAAAAGTTAGGATAATGAAAATACAAAAGAAGGGGGATATAAAAAGGATAGGAGAATATATGAGGAGAGTAAGATAAAATGACTTAGAAAAATAAAGCAATATGAATCTGTTATAACCCACCATACATAAATAACCACGGTGTTAAAATCCATAGTGCACTAAAGAATAAAATACCAACTCAAGGTAATGTATGAAAAATTGTAAGATTTTTGTACAGCATTATCGAAAATAAATAAATACATACATACATACATAGATACATACATACATACATGCATGCATACACATACATGCATACACATACATACATACATACATACATACATAGAACCTTGGTGAGTTCTTTTTAAATGCATGTAGTCGTTTTTAGGGCAGGTACCTACAATTTTGGTCTTTCTGATCGTTTCGCTTTTCGGTGTTCGTCTCTCTAAATTATTTAATATTTTATGGGACAAAAGTGAAGAACTAGATTTGGTGTTAATTTGTCATTGTTACTTGATGGCCCATTTTAAAAAGAATGTTCTGGACTTTTAATGTGTTTCGTTGCTCTGATTTATCATATTTTACTCTTTCATAGTGTAAGCCCTTATTACGTTTATTAGTTAATGCATGGGATTTTAACGTGATTCTGAATTTTGATTATGGCAATTCAATTAATGGCTGTGTATGTTACTACTGAGTGATGGGAATTTTGAGAGTATACAGGTAACAGTTATGTGTATGTCGAGAAACCAGTTGCACTAACTTTTCCCATTACCCTGGTTGCCTGTAAATTGCGTATGAAATATTTCTTAGATAAAACATTGCATTATCACAGAGAACAGCTAAACATATTGTGCAGTAAGAGGCGTCAAGAACAGTCGGTAAAATGACTGACTTAATCAATTATTGTATTCGTTATTTCTTAAAATGTACCTATGAATAGTTAAATGGGGACACTTACTTGTCAGGAAGTTAACTTTGTTGACCCTATCCTTATAGTCCTTCTGGGAATCCCTTTCACATTTAAATTTACCCAGAGCAAAAACAGATAGAAAATAAGCAAATACAAAGCACACCACAGTGCATATCACAATAGCGATTTTTCTTCTTCAAGGTTTCCTAACACAGAACCAACGCTACAAATACCCCCTAAGAATTCTGTTATGATTGGTGTAAATAATGGGAGATAGCCGATATGTATTCTCCGCGCTAAATTGGTCGTCCTCCGTGGTCTAGGGGTACCATACTAGCCTCTAGTTCCCGAGCTCACGGGCTCAAACCCGGCAGAGTGCGATGGATTTTTTGGGGCATAAAAATTCTATTCATGGCTTGGGAAATAAAGCCGGTGGTCCCTTGTCGTAGATTTGCGGCAAGTAAAAGAACTTCAAGCCTGATGAAAAGGTCTCTGAGCAAAATTTCCAGTCTTTCACACCCAACATAGAATGGGACACAAAAAACGATAATAGTTGAGGGGCGTTCATAAATAAAACTTAGTTTGATTTCTCCGCGCTAAATTTCCTTCCCCTTTCCACTGATTGGCTAAAGTTTACATTTGAGTGGCGGAGAAAAGGAGGGAAATGAAATGTAGTGATTAAAGGGATGTTGATAAAATTCGTGGACCAAATTATCCGACCCAGCATTCGCCTAGCGACCGAAGGAAACCGCGATAAAACCTTCGTCAGGTTGGTCGGCTCCGAAAGTTAAGAACCCGGAAACCCAATTCATTTAGGTGAAAACCAGAATTTTAAATCTAATTTCTATCAGCTTTGGCTTTGCATCGAGCCAACTTGCTAGGTTTGATCCTTATTATGCGTACATTATACCAACTTTCAATTCTTCGTTAAGTATGGCTGAGGGAGCTTCAGTACATTAAATAATGGAGCATACGTTCTCTTTGGAATAGGATAGAATAACCTTCCCAAAGAACATATTTTGAAAGCGGGAAAGCGTAGCGAATCTCTCTCCTTGGAGGGTAGAGTTGTTTCATCCCCTGCTATTGTCGTCTGTAACTGACGCCCGGATCGTATTGGGGATCACGTTAATCGATTTGTTTTGCCAGGGAGAGGCTGGCGGATTACACACGTTTGGAAGGGGATTACAAACCCCTAACGATATTCATTGCAGGATTTGTTGTAGGGATCGCTCTCAGGGGTTGTTGATATGCTTTTAATGACCAGCGGTGTAAATGGGTGAGGAGAAGAAATTAGTTCCGGATCAACAGATCTTGCGCTGGATGTCTGCTCCAAATCTACAACCACTTCCAGTTATGACATTCCTAAAATAAATATTACACATTGAATTAATAAATACGCCTCCAATATTTAAATTCAACGAAGAAAAACTCCAGCAATAGATGTCTTTTGAGATAATAATTATATTAGTTATCTATGAAATTCCACATTAACTTCAACCAATCCACCCCAGCCATCTGTACAAGGACAGCCTCCTTCACTCCTCCTGTTTGTAGCCTTTCTCTTTGTCTCCGCATAGGTATGAATAATTTTTTTAGTTTTTTAAGATTTTCTAGAGAATAAACACACTTTCCCAAGTATTCTTCATTCGAATACTATCCTTAGCCAGGTGTTATAAGAAACGTGCAAATGGAAAGTTAGAATGAAAACACTGAATGGACTTAAAGCCATCTTATTTACATTGTGTAGGACACAAGCCGTGTGTTGGACAAGGTAACCTGGTTACAGTACAGTACAGTTAATTACATTGAATGATAGTTGGTTAAACTATGAAGCCCGGGACTTAAAGTACTTACGGCATTGTAAGTCGCCATTTGGGGTATGTCATCCCAATATGAATTTGAGATCTCCTTGTGGATTACCGGGAAAAACGCAAATCAATTGAGGAATTTAATGTTGTACCGGCATGTTGCTCTGGTAGCTCAGTTAGAGCAACCGGACGGAAACCGGAAGATCCGTGGTTCAAATAAATTTTTCAGTCGTCTAATTCTCCTTTCTAGTCTTGTCCTACACACGACTTGTGTGAAAGAGCAGTTAATTACCATTCTATCAATATGTTTATAGCTTTTCTCAGCTTTCCGAACGTCCTCTAAGCTGCTTCCATTCTTTTGCAATCTCTTGCCCATGCTTCTTCACTTTCACAAATAATGTTGAAAGGATCATAAGTCTATACAATTTTCGCCATATCCCTTCTTGTTACACTTATCAGATGTCCTATCTCCATACCTACTTGAGTACCTGGCTAATTTTAATTCTATATATCTCTTTTTATGAAAGAATATCAATTCGCCAAGATACTTGTAAGCTGAGACTTGCTCGAAACTGTGATTGTGAATTATAGTTTTACTTCTGGTGGAGTCTTTGCCTTTAAACGCCATTATTTTAGTTTTTGTGCTGGGGATTCAGTACTCATCATAGGTATTCTTCAGGTGGTATACTGGACATTCTAATTTCTTTCGTACTGAAGCATTAAGTTCAAGCCACCAGCGTATAAAATTGAATTAATATTAAACTAAAACCTTTATTTATATATCTTATTCCGATGTCGTATCATACCACGAACGTAAATATTAAAAAGCTCCAAGAATATGCTGTATTATTTGTATGTGTTTATATTTTGATCATATTACCATTTCCAGTTTTAATGTAACATGTATTCGTGTAGAATAATCTCTTATTTCCATATTGCCACTCTATATTTTATGCTTTCCTATATACATTGATCAAACTTGAAGGCTAAACTTGTATCACCAACTTTTGTGTTTTTATCAAAACTAAACGAAGCAAAGATAAACCAGATAGTTACAAATTATACCGCTATTAGCCTACAACTGATATCTAAATGCCATAGAACAGGCAACCTACATAAAAAAGATTTTGAGAAAGGGAATGGGAGAAAATCTTAGTGTAATATTTCATTCAGAAAGCAATAATCAAACGATTATGTTAAGCGACGTTAAACCAACCACGTACTACAATAGAAAAGCATTACTAAACTATAGAAAATGTAAAAGTTAAGGTGATTTCATATTTGAAATAAGTAATATTGCTTGTAAGGTATAATAATACTACACCTATATCTGTTTTGTGATACATCAATTAAAATGTAGGTATATTTACAATGCAAAGACAACATAAAGGAAAAGTATGCGTGCAAACATACATAGTTCACAATTTTGTTTCCATATTTTAGTATCCTGATAACATCAGAAAGACTAGCAGGATGGCTCAGGCCGTAACATCTGTAGCCTGGGTTCAAATCCCATGGGCCGAGCAATGACTGGGTTTTTCACATGGTTTTTCTCAATCACCAAGGTAAATATCGGATTGGATTATAATGAAACAGAAATACTTCTTATTGTGATGTTATTATATGATAATTTAAACTTGAGTCGTTATATGTTAATTCCCATCACATCTAGCACCTATGTGATGGGAATTAACATATAACGACTCAAGTTTAAATTATCGGATTGGATATTTAATACCACAACCCAAAATTCCACCTTAAGACTAACACTATAGTAAAAATCTCATGTGTTACACTCACATGACTTTCTCTACTCTTGTACAAACTATTTTTACAAACGCTTATTCTCCATATGCTTCATGTTAATCGAGATATCGAGATGCTAATATTATTGCTAGTTTTCTTGTAGATGCAAGGGGAATTGGTAGGCTTTAAGCGATAGTCAAATATTTTAAGAGCTGGTTGCTATGTGGAGTATTTCATTTTCTTTGCATTACCAGGACATAAAATGAATAACGAATTCCCATTTGAAAAAATCTGATGTGTTACACTCACATGACTTTCTCTACTCTTGTACAAACTATTTTTACAAACGCTTATTCTCCATCTGCTTCATGTTAATCGAGATAAACATTTGCAGACTCTATCCTATTGCTAATTTTCTTGTAGATGTAAGGGGAATATATATTTACAAGGGCAATATAGAAATACAGTAGCCTTTAAGCACATACATATCTCTTAATAGCTGGTTGCTAGGTGCAGCACCATTCCCTTTGCCGCAGATTAATACTCTTTGCATATCCAAGACAAAAAAAGTGAATAACGAATTCCCATTTGAGAAAATAAGTATTGAAAAATTTAAGGGAATAACAAGCAATAATTCGAATATGGTTAACTCAACAAAAAAAATGTATATGACAAATTGTGTATTTTAACGCGATCTACTTTTTTGTGCAGCAAAATTTTGTCTATCTCTTATGCTTTACCAGTTATGCAAAAGTCGTCCATAATGAAGAATACTTTTGGAGACATTCCCAGAAAATTCAAGATATACATTTTATTTGTCATGAAAATATCTTAAACATATGAAATATCAATCAAAATCGTTAGAGCCATTTTTGAGAAAGTTAAAATTTTCGAAAAATGTTCAAATGTAAAGGATAATCTGGGGTGGGAGATTTTCTTGAAAACCTTCGTGAGGCATCTCTGGAAGATACTGAACCTAAATACCAAGTTTGGTGTTTATCCGACTGTTCGTTTCTGAGTTATGCTGTTCACAGACACACAGACAGACAGACACACACACGGACGTCTTTCCAAAAATGCTTTTTTTTGGATTCAGGGGGCCTCAAAACATATACTTCCGGTGAAATCTCGGTATCGAATTTTTGAGTGGAATACAATACTTGCCCTACTTACTATACGTAGTAGAGAAAGTAAAAATTAAAATAGATGGTAATAGGGAATGCTCTACATTTGCCTAGCACTAAGGCATCTGTGGATACGCGTAACCAAGCAAGATGGTATGCTACAGGGATGAGACCTAGAAGGCTAACTGTCCTCCGCACACCGAGCCACGAGGTATCGATCTCCTAACACATTCGTCTCGCTATGGACAGGTAATTAAAGCGACGTAAAATAATTAGAGAAAACAAAAATTATCTAAAAGGTAATAAGTGTGTTCAATTATTTGTCACATTCTGCCTATTGCATGGCCTCCGTTTGTAAATGTCCTTAATTAAACATAGAATCACAAGCAGTTCGTTATATTTTGTACACTTATAATTTAAACGTTCCTGGATTGGGTTTTAGTATTCACCCAGAGCAAGGATCAAGGACATCGCCCCTCTCTTCGAATCTCTACGTATGCACATTATATATGTGTATAAATTAATAGCCGAACAGGAGAAGAAACCAGCGCCACACACCTGCCGTGTGAATCTGCTCTATCTCACTAATGGGTAGTAATAGCGCTTGAGATTACAGACATCTGCCTTATTTCTGTTGCGTTGCCTTGTATTTTATTACCTTCTCGACAAACAGTCATATGGCCATAACAGGTGTTGATTATGCTGCCTGCCAAATGCGATACCAGCAACACCTTGTGGAGTCTGTGACTTGTAGGTGTTGTATGCAAATGGTATTTCCTCTTCTCCTTAAATGCACAAAAAACAAAATAAAAAAGCAGGTAACATTACTTCCTTTCAAGAAAATGTCATGCAAACCTTTGTCATAGGAAAAGTACAAAACTAATATCAGGCATTTAAATTTAAAATTCTAAGAGATGGTAGGGAGTAGGAGTAGAACTAGGTGATGACAGGAGCTTAGCATCTCGACCTACAAGATCTTTTGTGCCTATGCCTCTGACGGGATGTCCCAAGAGAGAGGGTTGAGGTGAGAGGAGATAGAGGGCGGTCGGACAGGGCAGAGGCAGGGTCCCTACCTTTTATAAATTAAAACTCCCCAGGTGGCAGCTGCTGCAACCGGCTCCCCTGCCCCTTGCGGGCAAGCACATTCCGGGCGGGGCCCGGGACTCGGAGACCGCCCCATTCCGAGGGACGAAGCGTTACGTAGAACATTCTTTTACCCTGGCATGCAACGCCGAGATTCCTGCCGACGCTCTTAAACCTGAGAGACGAAGTAAAATGAGAATGGAGGTGAAATGGAGGGACAGGAAATTCGAGGTATGTAATGAACCTTCCCAGCATTCGCCTAGCAATCCGGGAAAACCTAAAAAAAACCATGGGTCAGGAAGCTCTGCCGTGGGAATCAAAGCCACGACCTCCAGAATCCGGGCACAGACGTTACCGCCTGAGACATCCCGCTCGGTAACAGATGGTAACAAACGTAATTCCATGAATATGAGAAAGAAATACCCCCAAACGGCGATGGTAAATGCCGTGGATATAAGAACGAATATAACAAATAAAATTAGTAAAAATTGATCCGTTGACAATCTGGATCCATGCTTAACGATGCCAACTGTACAAAACAAGCGAATGATAGAGCAGCAAATACTTGGCCTCTGCTGTATGAGATGTGATATCTAAATTACAAGGAAAGACACTGCAAGAGGGGAAGGGCAGAGAATGCGCATGCGTAAACGAGTCCGCATACCGGAGGACGATTTGATACAGGAGGTATTTGATAAGCAGAATTTAAGGGAGTATTCTTTTAAAGAAATTTCACTCCTCACTTTAAAGGCAAGAATGCGCCTGTTATTTATCACTGCAACTTTATTTTAAACATCATGAGCGTAGTTAATTCCGTAAATAAAAGATTTCTTAATAACCTAATTTAAAATAAAGGCAAAGTAGAGGTAAAATTCAAAGCGTTTTTCTTCAGCATTACATTTTCAAAGTCTTTAAATACAAAGTTTATTTAAGAGCTGTTTAACACTGGCAGAAAGCCTGGAAAAACTGAAGCGTTTCACTTTTTTATGTAAATTGGTAAGTGTTGTAACTACAATTTTTAGACGGAAGAAGGCTAAATTCCTATATCTGACGTACAGTTCTCAAATGTTACTAAATTAGCATTTCAATTATAACTGGCATCATCACACCTATTTAACCGTATGAAATGACTACTTCTGACCTTTCATTTTTACTTTTCTTTACAACTTAATGTACCCACAGCAGGTAAAGAAAGTATTCTTTCATCTAAAATGTTGATATAGGGATTTCGTCAAAAATATCTGTATCCAAATATAAAAAAAAAATCTGATATGTTACACTCACATGACTATCTCTACTCTTGTACAAACTATTTTTACAAACTCTTATGCTCCATCTATTTCATATTAATCGAGATAAACATTTGCAGAAACGATCTTTTGCATGCAAAGAGAATTACATTTTACAGATAGCGACCAGTTATAAAAATATTTGACTATTGCTTAAGGCGTACTATGTTCCCCTTGTTTTGTATTTGCAAGGGCAATATAGAAATACAGTAGCCTTTAAGCATAGACATATCTCTTAATAGCTGGGTGCTATGTGCAGCGCCATTCTATTTGCCACAGATATCCAAGACAAAAGATGAAAAACGAATTCCCATTTGAGAAAATAAGTATTGAAAAATTTAAGGGAATAACAAGCAATATCTCGAAAATGGTTCATTCAACAAAAAAACTGTATATGACATAAATTGTGTATTTTAACGCGATCTACATTTTTTGTGTGGTAAAATTTTGTCTATCTCTTATGGTTTAACAGTTATGCAAAAGTCGTTCACAATGAAGAATACTTTTGGAGATATTCCCAGAAAATTCAAGATATACATTTTACTTGTCATGAAAATATCTTAAACATATGATATTTTAATCAAAATCGTTAGAGCCATTTTTGAGAAAATTATTATAATTTTCGAAAAATGTTCCATGTAAAGGGTAATCTGGGGTAAGGAGATTTTCTTGAAAACCTTCGTGTCGCATCTCTGGAAGATACTGAACTTAAATACCAAGTTTGCTGTTTATCCAACATACAGACATGTTTCCAGAAATGCTTTTTTTTGGATTCAGGGGGCCTCAAAACATATATTTCCGGTGAAATCTCGGTATCGAATTTTTGAGTGGAATACAATACTTCCCCTACTTACTATACGTAGTAGAGAAAGTAAAAAAAAAAAAAAAAAAAACAGGTACCTACTACACAGAATAAAAAGAAAACATTCTTATAAAAATGTCCCTATGTGTTTGTGTCGTTGTGTAGGTATGTGTGAACAGCACAGCTCAAATACGAAAAGTCAGATGAATGCCACATTTGGTAGGTATATATAAATCCAGCATCTTCCAAAGGTGCGACACGATTTTCAAGAAAGTCCCCCACCCCAAGCTCTCTTCACATCAAATATTTTTCTTGTTTTGCATTTTCTCAAAAATAGCTGTAACACCTTTAATGAAAATAACAATGTTTAAGATATTTTTATGACTAATAAAATGTATAATTTGAATTTTCTTTGAATAAATCTTGATGTCCCCTTTATTTGATAGACGTGTGTATAGTTTTGTATGGCTAGGAAACTTTAAAATTTAGGGAAAAAACTTAGTGGGTAGGAAAAAATACAGAACTCATCAAAATACTCAATTTGTTTCAAATATAAATTGTTTTCATAGTGTAAGCAGTTTTCGAAATATACATGTTGCATGCAAGTTTAGAAATTTCCCAACCCTCATATAACGGACATGCTTGAAAACTTATGGTTCTTGCACTTTCTCCCACTTGTTTTTTTTTTTTTTTTTCATGGAGGAGCTTGTTACCACAAACATTTAAATGCTCTTCACGCATGTTGTAAGCATTTAACTAGCACTTATTGCTTAATTTCCATATGTCGAGAAAGTCTTATATACAGAGTAAGCCAAAAAAAACTGCGTCCTCGGCGCTCGTTGCCGTTTGCCACTATCATAGAAAGGCGCGGCCAGTTTCAGCATTTCCTTTCATAAAGTTGGTAAGTAAAGCCTTTAAAAGTAGTTTTAAAAATGTTGTATGGTTTCATCCGCACCTTTCTGTGATAGTGGCAGACGGCAACGAGCGCCGAGTACGCGAACAGGAAAAACCACCGCGCAGGCGGTTCGTAGTTTTTTGGCTCAACCTGTATTTCTTGCAAAATTTAAAAAGGTACAATCGATACGCCGTTTTAAAGGAGTGAACTAGTAAATAAGGCTTCTATTCTACTCTAATGGCCTCATATGTTGAGGAGGGTTGTAGTTGGATGGTGCCACTGACCGTAGCTTGGGGAGAGCCACTGGTCATATGCATACCTTTTTTCTCTTTTTGTAACTCAGCCGTACAGAACTTGAGCGCATTTTATGGTATACTTATTGTGGTTTCTCAAAATTTAGACGCATATGTCACACTGGTCTGCTGGAAACCAGAAAAATTGACATTTCGTCATGTTTATGAAGGAAGGGAAGGTCACACAGAAAGGTTTTGCGTAAACATGTGACCACAATGCCTCTTACAAAGAAGTGACGCATCGTTTGCAGCTTTTCTAAATTTTGCGAGAAAAATAAATGTTTCGCGTCAGATTTGTTCGGGGTTCTACAGAGTGAGCCAAAAGACTCCGAACCGCCTGCGCGGTGTTTTTCCCGTCCGCGTCCTCGGCGCTCGTTGCCGTCTGCCGCTATCGTAGAAAGGCACGGATGAAACCATACACATTTTTAAAACTACTTTTAAAGGCTTTACTTACCAACTTTACGAAAGGAGATGCTGAAATGGCCACCGTCGTTGTCTATACATTTTTGGCACCTCTTTAGGAAAATATCCATCACTCGCCGTAGTTCACGTTGAGAAATTTCCTGGCGGATATTTTGTTTTAATTCTCCCAGGGTGTGCGGGTTTTTCTTATATACTATATATTTTAAGTTACACCGGAGGGGTATTTTATGAACAGTATTACCGGCTGCGCGGTGTTTTTCCACTGGACGTGTGGAAATATGATAAAAACATGATAACGCACTGCTATAAACAAAGTCACGCTGTTGTGGTTTTGCTGTGCAGTGTGAAGTGCAGTTTTGAGTTGACGTAGTTGTGATGTAGTTCAGTTATTACGAGTTATTTATTATGTTGTCCTGTACTTAGTCACAAAGTATATAATGGTTCAGTATACCTATGATTCCTACTGCACGGCGTGTATTTATTTATGATTCGTATGCGTTAACTCGGTCAGCTTGCCAAGTGAAAGTACGATTTGCAGTAAGATTTTCAGGTGGAAAAGTTCCAGGCCGTATAACAATCCATGAACTTTACAGTAAATTTCAGGCCACAGGAAGTGTTCAGCCTAAGAAATCTAATAGACGGCATTCGGTTCTTACCGAAGAAACATTAGACGACATCGGTCATCGTTTGGAAAATTCCTCCCAAAAATTCCATGATGGATAGTTTCCTAAAGAGGTGCCAAATATGTATGAACAACGACGGTGTCCAGTTTCAGATCTCCTTTCCTTGGTAAGTAAAGCCTTTAAAAGTAGTTTTAAAAATGTTGTATGGTTTCATCACGCGCTTTTCTATGACAGCAGACGGCAACGAACGCTGAGGACGCGGACAGGGAAAACACCGCGCAGGCGGTTCGGAGTCTTTTGACTCACTCTGTACATAGGTACAGACCTTTTGGATGAATTCAGTGCACTATAAGCAAGGACCAAAGTAAGTAATACTGCGAAGCGAGAACTCTGTCCACAACCCTTGTTAGAGCCCTGGAAGTCCAGCGTCAAGAAGCCGGCCGGCCAGCGTGACACTGCGAAGACCCTAAGTGTAGATACTGGAGTGGAGGGGCAGTTAGAATAATGGGAGGGAAGGAGCGGCCATAGGAAGAAATAAAATCACCACCGCGGTACCTTGTTTATCCGGGCTTTAATTAGCCCCAACCGGTTTATACACGATCAATCACCGCAAAAAAAGGCTTATGTGTGCGTATGGCGAGGCGACTACTATATATGTATTCTGCCTTCATTAGCATGGATGATTAGGGTTCAAATACGGTGGATTTACAACGCTTGTTGTTTTTTGTTTTTCCCCTTCTCTGTCGGAGGAACACGTTCTTGCATGGGAGTGGCCTATGTCGGCACTCCAGGGCGGTGCCTTCTTCACCAAGTGGAAACATGGGGCTATATCCTCGTGCTTTGGCACGCTTGGATTCCACGCTTAAAGTATGACCAACATACAAAATAAGGCTTTCTATAATAATTACTATCCTTACCTTAATCACTGTACTCGCCACAAACTGTCGTGGAGAACGTTATATCCACGCTCTTTATCCTGTGGCATTACTTCTTTACTGGCAGCATTTAGGGTAACGTCATTCGCTGTATTTAATTTAGGACTGACAGCTTTTATTTGACGTTACTCTGAGGATGATGAATAAAATTATTACTTCCTCTAGGAATTTCCTTTAGTGAATAGAGGAAGTGTAGCATTCCACCCAAAAATTCGATACCGAGATTTCACGAAAACACACGCTTCGAGTCTCTCTGAATTGAAAAAATACAACTAAAAGCAAACACAAACATTCGAACGCTAAAGCCATTATGTTTGTACAGTGCGATCGTTTTATGGCGAGGCCACGGATCGCGCGTATGTGTGCTCCGCACACTGTCTCTTACACTGGGGGGTTTTCGTTCCGTAATTCCCGCGTTACTTACGAGTGAAGTAACACGCGATGTGAGTTCTAACCTTGTTATAAGTGGTGTCCATTGATGCATTAGCAATGTCTCAATGAAAGGATCTCAAGTTCTACAAATGTCGGCTGCAATCTTTCTTCTGATCAGTACATTAGAATAAACAGAGGAGAATAACGTTTATATTTCTAATGCTTTTGGTGCGGCATTTTAAATCTCTTGTTTTTACTCTTAAAACTGAAGTTAAGAAATAAACTTGATACTTCAAGAGAGACACCACCTGAGTGTGAAATATGCTAGTGTCTTCTAACAGTAAAACTATCATGGTAGAATGTTCACAAATCAGGTAGAAACTGTTACAAAATGCCAAATGGCATTTCCATAGCACTAAACAACAAAAATTATATTTCTGCAGTAAAGAACTACTTAATAACATTTCAGTGCATGACCTACTGTGAATTTAACTTCTCTAGCTTTTACATGGTTCTAATTATTGTTACTTATGCCCATTGTTATGTAAGTGAACATATTTGATTTTTACTTTCTCTACTACATATAGTAAGTAGGGGAAGTATTGTATTCCACCCAAAAATTCGATACCGAGATTTCACCGGAAATACATGCTTTGAGACCCCCTGAATCCAAAAAAAACATTTTTGGAAACATGTCCGTGTGTGTCTGTGTCTTGTGTGTGTCTGTCTGTGAACAGCATAACTCAGAAACGAACAGTCGGATAAACACCAAACTTGGTATTTAGGTTCAGTATCTTCCAAGCATGCGACACGAAGGTTTTCAAGAAAATACCCCCACCCCAGATTACCCTTTACATGGAAGATTTTTGGAAAATTTTAATTTTCTCAAAAATGGCTCTAACGATTTTGATTAAAATATCATATGTTTTAAGATATTTTTATGACAAATAAAATGTATATCTTGAATTTCCTGGGAATGTATTCTTCATTGTGAACGACTTTTGCATTACTGGTAAACCATAAGAGATAGAAAAAATTTTACTACATAAAAAATGTGGATCGCGTTAAAATACACAATTTATGTTATATACATTTTTTTATTGAGTGAACCATTTTCGCGATATTGCTTGTTATTCCCTTAAATTTTTCAATACTTATTTTCTCAAATGGGAATTCGTTATTCATTTTTTTGTCTTGGATATGCAAAGACTATTAATCTGTGGGAAAAGGAAGGGTGCTGCACCTAGCAACCAGCTATTAAGAGATATGTATATTAAAGGCTACTGTATTTCTATATTGCCCTTGTAAATATATATTCCCCTTACATCTACAAGAAAATTAGCAATAGGATAGAGTCTGCAAATGTTTATCTCGATTAACATGAAGTAGATGGAGAATAAGCGTTTATATAAATAGTTTGTACAAGAGTAGAGAAAGTCATGTGAGTGTAACACATCAGATTTTTATAAGTTTAATCAAGTATAATTATATTTCAACGACCCGTTTCAATTTAATGCCTCTAATGACGATTACCATTATCCTGAGTGGTAATAAGGTAATTTGCCTTGGGTTTGAAGAGGGACCTCAAGATAGTAGTCGGGATGTCACAGAGTATAATGTTGTGTTTCTTTCTCTTCGTTATAGAGGCAGCAAATATTTACATAAGCCTACAGAGGTGATCTCGTAGAGGGAAATATCCAGTTAAGAAGTGAATGACTAGCCTCAATTCCTGTAGGCTCTTTTAGCCGAGATGACTAGAACTCTTTGGAATGGTTGAGCCTGGAAGTGAATTCTAGAGTTTTCCTTTGATGTCCCGTTCTTATCTAATTACGACCTTTAAGTAAAAGAGCCTGGGACTCTGCAAAACGGTTCTGGACCAGTAAAGCGAGATAGAACTCCTTGTTTCAAGGCGACTGAAGTCTCGTTTCCTCAAATCCCTCATGACCTGGAACCCGCACCAAGCAAAATGTGTTGTGTTTGACTTGTAGACATTCCCAAACCAGTTTTTACTCAATAGTACAAGAACTAAGTGGCTTCAAAGTTGCTTGGTTTTCTGACATATCTATAGATCTGCTTGCCGTTAATATCTTCTTTTTATGTTTTCATACGGACAACGTTCTATTGCTTGAGAAACATTAGCCGTACAGCAAATACGCCCACACCCGCTTATTAATACTTTTAGCCACCTGTGTGCAGACGACAGCACCGTCTTCAAATTTGGGCTTTCCGGTGTTCCAAATATTGCATTCATGTAGAACCATATTAAAGAAGCAATCAAAATTGATTTTCTTTGGCATGAAGGCAAGTAAGTTTGTAGTGTGTGAGGTCATCAGGATTACATGTTTTATATCGTTGCAATTTTAAGGCACCAATAGAGCCTCCATCACTTGCAGGTGTGATGAGATCTAGCATTGCCTCCATAGCTGCAGCTGGACAGGTGCTAATGGCGCCAGTAGTGCAAGCATCATATTTTAGCCAGTGAAGCATGTACTGCATTTTTCTACCTTAGGCTACCATACCAGTGAGGCATGGCTGACCATAGGTCTAATTATAGTCACATATTGTTACATCCTGGGGTGAGGCCAAAAGGTTTACAGCTAGATATTAAATTTTAGTTACCCCAGCATGCACATTTGGAGGCATAGCTGCAGAGGCAGCAAGAGGACCAGATTCTTAAACAACACATTCCAGATCAGACGTGGGATAGTTATAACAAAATACACAGAATTTCCATTAATCACATTAACTGTGGTTTATTCAGAATAAGCACGGTGCCCCTACATAACACACAAACGATAAAAAGTGAGAAATTGAAGGGAGGTGCTACAACACGAGGCTACATTCACACAACTTCACATACAACCTTTCAAACTCAATACTCGACCAAAAGTGACGCTCAACACACAACACACAAAGAAGTAACGCTTACTTCCCCCGCTCTCTCCACCTCTGCCTAGGATCGCCAGCCAGAAGGTGGCGAGTTGCCACGCCAGACGAACTTCAAACCCAAAGCCGAAAGAATTACACCAACAATATTGTCACGAACGACGTAATAATGTGTCTGGAGTGACAATACACACATATACACGCCACAATATGCCCATAAAATCCTTAGACGCTATGCTGTCCCCATAAGCCTACATAAAGTTCTCAATGCTGATAAGTCTCTCTTGCAATTTCGTTTCAATTGCGAATTCCTAATAGGTAAGAGTGAACCAACAAAACTCCCAAATATTTTAGCTCTTTGTTAATTGTACAACTATTTTGTTTAAATGCTCCAACAAATGGAGCTTTTAGCTTAAGTTTCTTGCTCCTTGTGAATGGTACTATGATGGTTTTACCCGGGTTCACATTCAACCTCACCTTTAAATACCATTCATGTTTTACATTTAAAGCATACTATAATAACTCTGAAAGGGAAGTCATCGTTTTCCCTTATCTATTGCTATACTCAATTCCACATAACTTTGCCCCGTATCTCTTAGATGTTACGTTACTCTTCACCTCTCATTGGTAGCTGTCGTGGAATAGGTTGTTGGGCGACACAAAATAGTTCGTTATTTAACACGATCGCTTTCTTTAATATATTGGAGGATAATTGTCAAATTTACATTTTCGTAACCGTATGAATAAATATAGCATCATACAACGGAGTTAATGTACCTGGAATGCATATGAATTCTTATCAATAAATGGGTGGAAGGATCCTTTGTTTTAAACCTGCCTCTCAGGATGACATAAGTGCGTGCATCTATCATAACGGAGTGTTTCTGTCTCTCTTATCACCTGCCCTCGCGTTGCACAGGGCTTGTCATGTATTCAAAGGTGTACATTAGCCAATCGGAGGAACGAGGAAGGAAAGGAAGCGCGGAAAGTTACATGTCAGTGGGCCAAGGTTGTAAGAAACAGGGTTTAGGTCATCAACCATCCCTGTACTTCATATCTCGCCATAGCTAGTTTTTCAAGCAGTTCATCAGCCACCAAAGTCCAAAATAGGTGTGATAAATCTCCACATTGGGGGGGGGCCTCTCCTAGCAATCCTAAGAGTAGTGCATTAATTTTCTAGCGTTGGTGTAATTCTGCGGCATTGCAGCATAGACATTTTCCACTGCACAAGCATGCGTGTTATTCCCTTTCTTCCAGCAGAACATCTTATGGAGTCATAAGGAGGTGCTATCAAAGACAACTTGAGTAGTTTCTTTGTGTATAAGGGCCCTTTCAATCTGTGTTAAAAGACTATGTAGAGCTGTAAAAGTATTTTCCAGTTTGATAGGCCAATTGCGGAGGCTGAAGCGATGTTAATCAGAAATTCGCTTTTAATATAATTGTCTAAAATGTTCTTTATCGTTTTTAGGGGAAAATAACTCAGACTTACGCGGCGATATAACTTCGGCTGAGAGGTACAAATCCTTACAGCCTCTCGAAGGTACCCCTCCAAGCTTCCGGAATACCTATAACTTAGAATCTAGGTCTAAAGCTCCGTATAAGTGGGGTGTGTAAAACACCTAAACTCCTTTGAAGTCGAGCAGGAAAAATCCCATCTCCTCCAGCAGATTTAAAAGGTTTAAAGGAGCCAATGGCCCCTCTAATTCGTTCTAGAGTAGAAGATATGTCCTAACAGACTTTTCTCTGCAATCGTTTCACCCCCTTCCCAATTGGATCCAACTTCCTCCTTTGTTACTCTACAGCAAGTAAAGTAAGTATCAAGTAATACTCAAATGGCTTCTTCGTGCTTTGAGTAAATGTTCCATCATGCCTTCTTAAGGAATTAATTCCATTTGAGTGGTCTTTGGATAGTACCTTACAGATATGAGCCATTGCAGCTATCTCATTTATGCCTTCACAGAAGCTCTTCCATGATTCCCTTTTAAACCTTCCAATATCTAGTTTGTACTTATTCGAACTGGTTCTTTACCTCATTCCAGAAATATCCAATATTTCTTTTTAAATTGGCCAATTGTTTATTCCACCAGGAACATGTAGATTCACTTCTTTTTAATGGTTTGACAGCTATTCTCATTAAGAAATGTTTATATACAGAACTGAAAATATATACTCTTAAATCTATAGAAGACGCTACAGGCCGACCAAATTCCTCAACTTCCCACTTTAGGTATTTCTGCTACAGGCGCCAATCAATCGATTAGTTTCGGTATCCTTGGTTTAGCTGTATCTGACCTCCATTTCAAAACTAAAATGCCTACGGCCGGACAGGCTTCATTTGATTACATGCCAATTAGTAATCCTGTTATCTATATATGCATTAGGTAAGATTAAATCCAGCGTTCCACGCCTGTTGATGGTTAAAAATGTAGGTTCATTACCTCTTCTAACAATGCCAATGTCATTATACTCTGAGGTTTAACTTAGGTTTTCTACTGTCCTTGTCTCACACAGAGTGCTATCTTTGTCTAGCAGAGGTGGTGGGACAGCAACTAGTTCATTTTGCGATTTGTGGAAATTCCAGTTCCGTAAAAGCTCGCAACCCTCCCGCTTCTATTGTATGCTGACTGAAGGTTGCATTGGCGTATAAGCTGTGGGACTTTTTGCCGTTTTGTGGTTTTACACGATACGCAAGATGTTTTCAGTGTTACAACATATGGATATAATGTTTAATTATTTTCTAGTAGTTTTAGTTGTATTTGTATTGTTTCGAATTGGGTTTCGAGGGAAAGTTCTAAAAGCAGATGGTAGAGAAATGGTAGTTAAAATTCATAGTTTCTTCAGTGATGAATGTGACGCATTGAAATGTGAAAAACCGACTATTTCAGTGACAAGTATAGTTGACAGAACTGCAACTACAGGTATTTCTGCTCGTTCCGTCCAGTGAATTTTAAAAGAACACAAAAATTCTGAAGCTAGTGGCGATAGGTTGCAAACTCCAGGCAAGAAGCGCCCGAATAGGAGATCGCAAAAAACAGAAATAGACTCATTCACGGCAGTTACTATTACGCGAACAATCTATTCGTTATGTCGTACGGGCTTTCTGCCTAATTTGCAGGCTATATATTGTCGTAGCCTCTTCTTATTAGCACTCAAAAAATGATGGGAAGCTACTCGCTTGCAAAGAATGTACCGGGAAATTAATCAAACTTCTTACACGGCGAGGCTACGACGAGGGACGCAGCTAAAGAAACTACAGAAAATATTACTAATCCTAAACGTTACATGGCTTAAAGGAAGGAAAGGACTCTACACTGACCAGAGAGACGTATGTCCTATAATCTCTGCATACGCCACATCTCCCCCTGGCCACCGAGATCGACGCCCTCGTCGACACAAGGCAAATAATCACAAAAGAGACAATAAAAGAACAAAAAAATAACATACAAGAAGAAAAAAAATGAAACATGTGTGATGAACACCGAAATAAAATATAAGAATACAAATTGATTGCTTTTTTTTTGCCTTTATGAGTCTCGAGTCTTTTCGGATAATGTGTTAATTGAGCACTTATGCTCGAGCACCCCGCACACGCACACACACCACGCTGGCTCTGTCACACGCACACTACACTGCACCTGAGAGTGATGGTCCGATGGAACTGTTTGTGGGTAAGTTTGTAGTGTACCCACAACGACGACTTATCCTGGCTGTAGTGTTGTTGTTTCTGCAGGTCGTTGGTGATGACAACGGGGTGGGCAGTCGCTGGCTTGGACTGCCCCCCAAAATAGTGGCTCCTTATGCCACAGCTGCCCGACAGCTCTCCTGTGGTGACTCTGGAACATCTGGTGTGACAATTGGGGTGCTCTGCTTATCCGCTCGAGCTCCGCCATCAGCAAAATAACTACAACAAAACCACAAAACAATAGAAAGGGTGCTCTAACAAACAATCACACATAAAAAAAACAGTATGTCATGTACAATCAAATATTTCAAATGTTTAAAAGGTTTGCACTGAAAATTCTTTTAACATGGGGCAAAGAGAGAGAGGAAAAAAGAAATGACTACATATTGACATAAGAACTAAATTTTATAGGGGGTTGCCATCCAAAATTTAACACACAATGCTTCACAATCCAAATAGAACATTAGAACAGAACAAGAATACATTAATATTATATCAGTAACATTGACTTTTTTATAGAGTAGCATGACAGGAAAAACATAACCTTATTTGGGATCCCAATATTAATTCTTAATGACCAGCTGGTACCACTAACAAAAGAAAATAAGTGCACTTACAAGACATTCATACATGACAATGAAATGAACTCATTCACACTGACTATGGCCCAAATTATGCACAACACTCACTTAACTAGCTACTGAAAACTACTGTATGCATTACTACAAACTACAAAATAGATCCACAGTACATCCTCAAACTACACCACGTGACATGCTTTCAACTACGATTGTCATATTCTACTGTCACTAATACAATTTCTCCTCTACATTAATATCTTCCACATCTCATTATTGTCCTCATCATCTCAATCTCAATCATAATCATCATCATCATCTTTATCTCAACTTTCAATTTTCTCATGGAAAACAAAACATCTTCACTGACGTGTCTCATTTAACATGCTGCAAAGTCAAAAATATCTAACATAGGCATAACCTTAAAGAAAGCACATTAACATTTCAGGAATGACACAAATAACATGACATTATACTGTTGCATCCACATCCTCCGAATCAAAATTAAGCTGTAAAACAGGTGGTATTAAAACTTGCTATCTAGGATGGTAATAAACTTGTTGCATAAACAGAAAAAAATTATTCTCATTACAGTCACTTCCATACATTTACTCACTCGTGTGAATACATCACACACGCTATACTGGGCACGTTGCAGCAACACCAATAAGCAAAATCTCTAAAATCATCACATCACATCAACTTTCCAGGTACATGTAGCCCTCCTGAAAAATCAACACATTTACACTTCAACTATCGGGGTTACACTTTGGCACTTCCACCGAAGCTGACATCATCTCATCTCTTCTCCTCTCTTTACCACCATCGGGGTTACTCTTACGCACATCCACCGAGGCAAATATCAACTCATATATCTCACATAACCTCACACTACGCCATCGGGGTTACACTTTGGCACTTCCACCGAGGCAAATCTCACATATATCACATAACCTCAAATATACACACACATACACACACTATTCATGCAACAATTTTCTGCAAATAAAGATCACAGCATCATTATGAAACCCAAAATCAAATCAAATCATATCAAATCGAATGCAACAAAACAAAATCACATCATTACTCAAAACAATACTGTCACATAACATTCCTGAAAATGAAAGCTCAATTAAGCACACGGTACCCAAACATATTCCTGCAGCATAACACAACAAAACAAATGATTTGCAATTCCCAAAACATAATTTAAAATTTAAGTTACACCAAAATAATAATACACTTTTAATTTAGCAGAAACATTCATATTGCACATTATTCCTGAAACGCAAAGCTTAATTAAGCATCAGTCAGTGAACAATAAAAATTTAGCATACCTGTGTGAGTTGTAAAACTCTTTCATTTGTCCAAACTTTAGCACTCAATGTACACATACTTACAGGTTTTTTTTCTTATTCTTTTTACCACAAAATTCCAGTGCAATTTTCCCAAAATCTGGTAACACACATATAGCTGATTCATCAACATCCACATCGTACTGGTCCATATTAGAGGCACATCAAACCTAATTAGGTGAAGATACTGGCAAGGCTGGTAGTAGCTCCTGAAACTTTTACTTACATGAGTAATTGTGAAACATTTTTCCCCAAAAATATGCATTGCATAACTAAATAAACCAAGCATGGCAACGGTGAAGCAAAATTATCATCATTATCTTTACCACTATTTTTCCGCGAGTGTACAATGCAAAAATTTTCAATATATATACGTGATTTCTTTCATTTTATTACTTTATTATTCTAAACAGATGCACCACACTTTTTATACACACGCAAATTTTAAACACGCAGCACACGAATTTTTAAATAATTTGTTGCACTTTCAAGTCGTTAATACTGACAATATGACGCAACCAATCAATGCAATGTTACGTAAATCAGCTCACACACGCAACCACATTATCAACGTTACAAATATCACCCAATTTTCACAATTCACTTTTCACAATTCACAAAAATTTATACTTCAAAATAACCAGCACGAATAACTTAGCACAGTGATATAATTTAGTAGGAATGAAGCCAAAATAAGGGGCAAATGGAGTCAGGAGTTTTAGCATCGCGCCGGCGGACAATGGAAAAAATACAAAAATGTACTCAAAATTAAAATTTAGACACGGGACTTTCAGGAATCAAAGCAACAAAATTTAGAATATAGAAATAAAAAATTATGCCATCAAAATCCTTACCCTTAAGCCAAGAAACAGATTCACATTTTTAGCAACCACGTGGAGGACCAAAAACCGTTACATTTTATAAAGAAAAAAATATTTTGCACTTGAAAATCTCACAAAAAATTAAATTATGCCCGGCCCTCCACCAATTGCCGTAGCCTCTTCTTATTAGCACTCAAAAAATGATGGGGAGCTACTCGCTTGCAAAGAATGTACCGGGAAATTAATCAAACTTCTTACACGGCGAGGCTACGACGAGGGACGCAGCTAAAGAAACTACAGAAAATATTACTAATCCGAAACGTTAAATGGCTTAAAGGAAGGAAAGGACTCTACACTAACATAATTAAAACTTCCAGAGAATGGATGGCTGAGGAATTTATTATATAAAGATAGATAACGTAGTGCTTACACTCTTAGCCCACATGTCCGCCAGGCGAGGCCATCATGCCTTGGCACGGAGAAGGCAGTTGCACACCCTTACAGCTCGAAGGTTACCTCCTGACTCGCTTTCTCAAGCCACGCTATCCTCAAGCGTCAGAGACGCTAAACAACTCATCCCCTCCTAAAGATTCTTAACTCTCCCTACCCCAAGTTCCAACTGCCATCTCAAATCCCGGTGACCAGAGAGACGTATGTCCTATAATCTCTGCATACGTCACAATATGGGGCTTTAAAACTTCAAGAAGTACTGAAAGGAAGTGTGTGGTCGTTAAGAAAAATTCTTAAAAAGCTCCATTTCAGTTATAGTAAAAATTCGAAAAGAAGACGCCTTTTAATGGAATAACTGAATATCGTTTCTAAACGATTTCAGTTTTTAAGACGAATGAAGAAACTGAGGGCTACTGGTAGGCCTATTGTACCTTGACGAAACGTGGGTAAATATAAACCATACGAGAAATAAGATGTGAAACTGTGACGGCGATGAAAATGATTTCTTTCTTAAAACACCAATAGGCAAAGGAGCGGTTTATGGTTGTACATGCTGGATGTTCAACAGGGTTCATTTCTAATGCCTTACTAACTTTTAAATCAAAATCCAGTAATGAATACCATGAAGAAATGGATAACAACATTTTCAAGGATTGGTTTGTCAATAAATTGATACTTAACTTCCTTCCAACAATGTCATCGTTATGGACAATGCCCCTTATCATTCCATAGACATTAATAAGGCACCCACTTTATCTTCACTCAAATGCCATATGCAGGAATGGCTCCATAATAGGAATATTGAGTTTGATCCACGAGTGACAAAACCAGTGCTATACGAGTTAATTAAATTGAAAAAAGACAATTTCAAAGTTTATGAAATTGATACACTCGCAGAAATGCATGGACATACTATAGTACGGTCGAAACTTATCACTGTGATTTTAACGCTATATAACTTTGACGCAGTATTTTATATCACAACACTGTGAATGCCAGAGTGATTGTAGTGTAAATTAGCATTATTGTATGACAATGATTTGAGATGTTTGTTAATTATAAGCATTGTTAGGAAATAAGTTTACACCACCTCACTGAAACTGACAATAGGAGCGGGTAACAATGAGCGAGGGGGTGAGTTGTTTATCAATTATAAGAGACAAGCAAATGACGTCAGATTAGCACGCTTTTCTTTAGAAATGGAGGGAATATCTTCCCTAGAGCATATGTGTTCGTAATTTTGATTGGATATAAAAATAGACGCTAATGTTGGCGCGTTTATTAACCAATAGCAGCTCTGTTATAATGTTTAGGCATATCGGGGTGAGGGAGTATAAATGCTGAAGCCAGAGACGGGTAACGCGCGGTTCTACATAATCATTCACAAGTTACACGTCGCTCAGTCCAACAGAATCATTCGCGGGTTATACGTCGCGCAGTTCAACAGAATCATTCGCGGGTTACACGTCGCGCAATTCTACAGAATCTCTCGCGTCGTAAAGTTAGTTACAAAATGTGAAATACGCGAATTAATAATGTGCAGCAAATAAGTGATTATAGTTACATTTGAAAATATAACAGTTTCAGTCGGGCGTGTATCAAGAGTAAACATGTGAAATTAATGAAGTGTGACGGCAATAAAAGTGTAAAAAACAAATTCTTTTATCAGTGTTATCTTTTAGCAACAACTCCTTTCCGTTTGCACACCCTGTTAAAGAGATTTGCTCGACTGGGTAATAATAGCTAGCCGGAGGACAAAGAACCCAAAATTCAAACTAGTAATACAATAACAGGCGCTCAGCAAATAAGATAACACGAACGATACTGCGACAACTTATATGGACGCAAGTCAAGAACGATGTTGCCAAACAATTTCATTTAAAAGTGGTGATGTGAAACCGCTGTTTGATAATGCGATTACAAAAGTGCTCCAGGCAACTGGAAAAGGGCGTGTGAGCATGTACAAAACACTGAATAGTTTTACTGGGAGAAAGACGGTCTGGTAGAAGAAATTACGGACAGATTAGTCATAAATTTAGAAGAATCGGAATCGGAAGATGAGTACGAAGATTCGTTTGAAGTTTCTGACAGTGAATCGGAGAATGGAGAACAACGGTCGGAGAGGCACCCCTTCACTGATGCGTGTTTGGCTGGTGTATCTGCTTTGCCTGTGTCACAGTAGAGTGAGAGCGAGATGGCGAGTATTTTTTTCTCTGTCTAAAAGGGACACGACTACTTAAACCTCACGAACTGTAATTAATAAATATTCGGGTAACTCCTCATCTCTTCAATTAATATCCCTGCTGCCCCAAACACTATGTTGCACATTTGCACCACAGCTTATTATGAGGTTCAGTGGCTCTCTCACCTCTAAGGGCGATGGTGACAACTCCTAATCACCGGGGAAGTATGATGAGGCAATCGTCGCCTTGTGCTTTCTTCCTCGTGTCGGCACCTCCATCACTGCCGAAGCTAAATCTGTTGATGTTTTCTGTAACAAAGAAAGAGTGTAAGCTTTTCCTAATTAACAGTACAATTCTAGGATTCTCAGTTTCTTTGCAATAAAGTAAGTTGGAAGTCTTCTCATTTGGCCACCCAAGGCTCCTGAATCAATGCTACATCTAGTAGCTCCTTAATAAATCTCCAGCTAAGAATTTGAGAAGCCGCTTCTGCTTACTGAGGTTTGACTGAATACATCTGATGTACATTAGCCATCTCGGTTCTTTAGATGCTTCTTACTATGGTTCTTTCTTCTTCTTTGATCCTGAGGTGTATTGGGCATTATTTTAGAAGCAACTTCCTTGCTTGTGCAGGTCCCACTTCCTCTTGAAATTTTGAAATATGCGTGGAATTGGGCTTAGGCACTTTCTCCAGAAAAGTAGCCAGAAGTAGCTTCAGAGGAATTTTCTGTAGGCTTTATTGCCATATTCGAGGATTCGCGTTCAGTCGTTGCCACTGTCACTGCTGATTCTTTAAGTAGTGTTCCTTGGGACTTAGTTCACTTGCTTAATTTATAAGTATTATCTTTTTATTTTATCCACTGAAAAGGATTTGACAGGAAAGGAAAAATATAATTATTTTTGAATAGTATTTTGGATAAATTGAAGCGGCTTAAATAGTTTCTGAATTTGCCACAAGATCAGCTAGATGACGATTACCCATTGTCCTCTGTCCTCTTAAATGGTATTTTATCATTGTGGTGGAAGTAATCAACCAGGATCATTGCTCGAGAGATTAAATTTTCCTTTACCGCCTTTGGTTTGGTTCGGTTCGATTCGTTTCGGTTCCGTTTCCATAACTCAAGTTCACCAGCAATATGATCCACCCACTATGCAGCGTCTCTACCATCGCAAGCTAGAACTAGTCAGCCAGATTTCATTCTGAAAAAGGAGGCATTTTGGCTTAACGTCCTTTTAAGATTATCTTCCAGTATTTTGTTGAGGATAAATTTCTAATTGGGCTGTGCCAAGCATGTTTCAGGAAAGAATTCCCAATTATCCATGAACTTGTAGGTCGATTTGGGTGGAGCATTATCCTCTAAAGGTCGCTCCTCCAATCTGCTGCTCCCTTCCTCAGTTGTTCTTTTAGGACCTTCCCTTTGTTTTGCTTCAGAAACAGTCACCAGGGTGACTCCTCTTTTCTGATTGTTCTTTTCCCTTTATTGTCTCTAGAGCCATGGCTCGCGCTTCTTCAGGCTTAAGACGTTTTCAGGCTGATTATGAGAGTTTAACTCTCTGATCTTTTAATTGGAGCTTTCCTGAAGTCCCCTCAATACCTAATGGCTCATCCAGGGTAGACATTTCTCGTTTATTCTTACTGTTCTCGACACTTGTTTTAGGGCTGTTAAGTACCTCCATTTCCATTGATTCGTCATCACTGATAGGAGGAGTCGCTTTGATCGATTGACGACACATCTTCAATTTTATTTTATTCTCAATGGTATCCAACGAGCAGCTGGGGATGCTTGCTCATCTGCAGCTAAACCCGCTTCACTGCAGAAAGGCTAATCGCAACCGGAGGGCGCTCGGTATCCGGAGTTCGGATATTCAAGTTTTAGCTCCCCCTTAAGTATGCAGCTATCAGTATAAGCTGTTCTATCTCGATTCGGTTCGGCATACAAACGACTACGCTCTACCTTGGCTATGTGCCTTCGGTGTATGCTGATCCACCTTGGATTAGATTGTGTTGGTGTGGGTATGCAGTGCAGGAGGGATATGCAGCCATATCCCGATACTTGTAACTGAGATAATGTATACCTGTGTGTAAATTACATAGGTAACTCAAATTATTGGACGGTTTTTGTAGCGTAGAGTGTCTCGGTTTAGCATTCATCATGGAAATTCTGTGATCGGTTGTCATTTCCATCTCGCGTGCAAAGAACACACAAAATGTTCTGCTGAAAAACAGTTCTGCACCGCCGCAGTACATCAACCTGTTTACGAGCTTCAATCCCGCACCTCCCCTTTGAGACGAGGGAGTCGCTGAACTAATAATGACGTCATTCATTTAAACCGATTGACGGTAAAGGCGAATAAATCTGAAGACACTTTATATATATATATATATATATATATATATATATATACACACACACACACACACACACACACACACACACACACACTTCTGATGCCTATTCTGTTCTGGTATAAGAAGATTTACAGTTGGTTTAAAATGTTGGTTTGAAAACAGCCCTTTTTATCACATTGTACGAATAATGTAATTTAATTTTTCACTTTTTACCTTTGTCTGATTGTTTTGCACCAATCTTTGCAAATAAATGGTTGAATGCGAGATGTATGCTTAAGACGTATCCAAGACGCATCCAGCATTCAGATTAACTATTTTGGGAGTATGACTGGACAAAATTAAGAGCAACTTGTAAGCTTGGCATTCGTGAAACGGGAAATGGAATGAAATATACGTAATCAAATCACCATGAATGTACATAGTTTATATACCTACAGACGAGGCTGTAAGTGAAGGGAATTCGTACAGTATGGGAACTAGAAAACAGAATATCAGGGAGGGAGGCATCTTTACAAACATCTTTTGTCAGAAGCATTTGAAACATATCTACTGAATTAAATATTTTGAAAACGGCTAAAAGCTATTTGACTCAAATTGTAGGTCATAATGAGCTCTGCATTTTTTCTTTTCGCAAATTTTTGCCTTATGCTTCTTAGCTCCACAGAATTATACGAAGCTCATAAAGAATGAAGAGCATGAAAAGAAAATTTAATAGGTATATGTACTTTTTTAGTCATGCGAATATCTTAAAGATTTGACATTTTAGTTCAAAATTGTTAGAGCCGTTTTTGAGCAGGTAAAATTTTCGTCAGATGGTGGGGGTGAGCACTTTCCTGAAAATCTTGGTCTGTAATGCTTAAACAGTGTCCAGCTCAAATTGAATTTTGGGTTTTTTCAGCGTTTTGTTTTTCTAATTTTGCTATTCACAGACACACAAGCATCGCATTTTACAATTCTTTGTTCAATGGACCCCAACATGTGTATTTTCTGTGAAACCTCTATCTAGTAATAGATAAGTGGAGGACAAGGTGTGGAAATGTTCCCAGAAGAAAGCAGGTGTGTTAGTAATAGAAAGATGTCATTCTTCTAGCAAAGAGGAAAATCCCACAGGAACAAGCTAATCGAGCTGGGGGATACCGATGAGGAGCATTGGATGAAGATAAGTAAAAGGCAACATAAACTGTGTTCGGAAAAAAAAACGATCACCATTACAAGATAGTAGAGGCACAAGTGTAAAATTTCAGATACCGATACAGTTGGCCGATGTAGGTAGGTACTGAGTCGTGAACCAGAAGTCCACGGTTCAAATCCGCCAGTGACGTTCTCCCTAACTTTTTTTGAGGTTTTCCTCAATCTTCATAACCGGCATTTGCCGGGGAGTTACCCTAAACTTAGGTTTACAGCATTTTCTTTCCAAAGCCCCCTTTTCAAATAGGATTTCATTGCATGTATCCTCAGTGTTCACCGTCTGTGGTGTCGTATGAAGTAAGAATGGGTGTTAAACACCACTGAACAACAAAAACAATAAATATAAAATAAGAAAGAAAAGAAGGAAAGAAAAGGAACACCACAATTTCACTTTATTGCTATATAACTTGAAGTAAGGTGAGCTGTCGTCAAGAAGTCACATTATAGCTATGGCAAAGGAAGATACTATAAAAAGAAATGTTCTCTGTGCTAATAAAGTGCTAATAAAGAAATTAAGGAACCTTAATTTTTAATAAGTTCAACGCCCGCTTTATTACATACACCACAAGTAATGAAATAACTGGAAAGGAAATCTGGGAAGGAAACGTTCCAACCCTAATTTTAGAGTTGCTCCCCGGCATTTGCCAGGACCGAGGAAAATCTGGAAAAAAACCTCAGTCAGGGAGGACAGTACGGATAGAATTTGAACCGTAACACTTAGGGCCGGTTTCACGAACCGATGTTAAAAATACTCTAACATCTAGTTTGTTAACACGGTGTTCGAAGTTTAACATAAGGTTAAAACTTTTGCCTTTCATCAAGATTTTACAGCAAATTGTTAGCCAACGTTGTTTGTTAACGTCAAAGATAACTGCGAACGCTAGCTTTGAGAAGGCGGTGGCCGAATTAGACTGCTTCTGAACGTACTCCGATGCACTTTTGTCGACGTATCGCCGCGCTCTCTGTGTCAGTAGCCGGCAACTATTTACATTCATGGCAATGGTCATGTGATGTTCCCGGCTGTTTGAGGTTAGAATCATGTCAACTGAAATAAACGTTTCACGTTTGAAACGCGTTAATTAACATCTGGTTAATAAGTACGAAAAAGCTGATGTTCCTGCATTAAAGGATAAGATTGCAACCTGGGACAAAATCTGCGAGTAATTTAATTGCAATGAATGCGTTTCTCTTAAGTCCAGTAATCAACTACGGCAATTTTATGCTAACAAAGTGCAGCACCAGAAACGTTAGGTGCGAAAAGCGTTTAAGACGGTTTAAAACTGGTGGATACTGCATTGACACTAAAGTGGACAAAAATGTGTTATCACTGATTAATCAAGCAGACCCGAAAAAAATACTGTCTGCTTCTTGAAGCAATTGCTTTGGAAACCATACGGATAAACCACAAACGGTAGTTTTAGAAATTCCAACATTATCACAAGTAAATGAAAAATGTTAGTAGCATAAAATCTAAGTACCTAATTAACACTTAGAAAAAATACACATGCTTCTGTTGGTAGTATTCTAATCTCTTGTATTTCCCATAAAACCAGGCTCATGACGCCTTGGACAATCTATATTGCTTTAAAAATTTCTTCTTTTGCAGGGTTTCAAATTTATTATGACGTACGACTACTCTTCTATTAGGAATGCCAGTTGTAGAAAACTCGCATCAACAGCTTGGTTTGCGGCAGCCATTTTCCAATTTCTAACATTTGTTAAACGCTTTAACACAGTGGTATCGGATGTTAACTTAACATATTGTTAAGGTTAACATTGTTTGATGAGACAGAATTTGTGTTAACTTCAGTGTTAAATCAGTTTAACATTGTGTTAAAATTTAGCATCTGTTGGTAAAATCGGCTCTTACTGTGTGTCACTTTAAGTGTGGAGACGTATACTTTCGTGCATAAAATGTGGCCCATAATGGAACGGAGCTGGTTATGTTGGTGCTGACAAAATCTAGCACCATCCTCTATCAGCGTGACCACCTCTGTTTTCTAGCCACTGGATTAGCAGGGTACTTTACCTCCCCAAAAGTAGATATGGTCGAACTGCTGAAGGGTAACATATAAGCCTGCACGTAACATGTTAGTGTTAAATGTTAACTGTCAAAATATTTAATATTCCAAATAATAACCTTAGCTAGTTCTAATTTCAAACTTTGACATTCAAAGTTTTTATGAATTTTCCAAAATCCTAATATGTTGAATTATCCTGTGCAATTCATTAAGTGTAACGTATATATTTTGACGAATAATATAATAATAATTTTGTAATTTCCATTCTCAATTATTGAGAACCCTTCCCCAATATTATCTTTGTTCCTATGCTCAAATTATCTGATTTTACTTTCCTTCCAGTCCTGAAAACCACCCCTAATAAAAGTTCTTACAGACATTAATCGGTAGAGCATGTAGGGTACCTCTATATACGTTCTGAAAATTCTGTCATACTTCACATTTGTCAAAAAATAAACAAATAAACGTTTCCATGATGAAGTAACATTCCTATGTGCAATGCAGAAAGCATGAAAGTCATTCTAATATGCGGTATGTGAAGGGCATAACTTCAGAAGTGGAAAAACGAGTTCATAAGTTCCGTGCAATATGTAGTACCATCCGCATTTTCAATAGGTGCGTATAAATAAGTGCTGGTACAGACGGCTCCAAATGTTTACCGTGCCATGTGTTTGTAGCCTGGGGAGGAAAGCGGGGCGTCTTATCGAGAGGTTATGCCAGGTGCCTTAGCTCATACCTGCTCTACAAGGTTAAGGAGTGTAATAGTACTAAAGATAATATCATTCCAACACATTTCCCTTAGAATTGGCTGTAAGAAAATAATAACTGAAAAAAACAAAACAGAAATAATATTACAGCATAGCGACATAAACAGTAAAAAATAATAATAATAATAATAATAATAATAATAATAATAAGCATCACAATAAGTAAAATAATGTTACATTTAGACGTTAGAAGTGCTAGTATAGAAAAAACACATTTAGAAATATGGATATTGCCTAATGCCTATGGGATTTCCACAGAAGAGCATACGATGTGATATTTATTTGGGGTTCCGCTTGTAAAGACAGGTATTTAGTTTCGACTCCGCCTAACATTACCACCAGTTGGCGTGGGAAATGCTGGTACAATATCCTATCATTAAGTTGGTATTTACTTACATTACCGCCAATGACGCGGGAAATGTTGGTACAATTTCGTATCATTCAGCCTGGTATTTACTTGTGGTTCCACCTAACATTGCCATCAGTGGCGCGGGAAATGCTGGTACAATACCGTATCATTCAGCCTGGTATTTACTTGTGATTCCACCTAACATTGCCATCAATGACGCGGGAAATATTGGTACAATATCGTATCATTCAGAAAGACTGGTATTTACTTGTAACTATACCTAACATTACCATCAGTGGCGTGGGAAATGCTGGTGCAATACCGTATCATTCAGAAAGACTGGTATTTACTTGTAACTATACCTAACATTACCATCAGTGGCGTGGGAAATGCTGGTACAATATCGTATCATTCAGAAAGGCTGGTGTTTACTTGTGGCTCTACCTAACATTACCACCAGTGGCGTGGGAAATGCTGCTACAATATCTTATTCAGAAAGGCTGGTATTTACTTGTGACTATACCTAACATTACCACCAGTGGCGTGGGAAATGCTGCTACAATATCTTATTCAGAAAGGCTGGTATTTACTTGTGACTATACCTAACATTACCACCAGTGGCGTGGGAAATGCTGCTACAATATCGTATCATTCAGAAAGACTGGTATTTACTTGTGGCTCTGCCTAACATTACCACCAGTGGCGTGGGAAATGCTGCTACAATATCGTATCATTCAGAAAGACTGGTATTTACTTGTGGCTCTGCCTAACATTACCACCAGTGGCGTGTGAAATGCTGCTACAATATCGTATCATTCAGAAAGACTGGTATTTACTTGTGGCTCTGCCTAACATTACCACCAGTGGCGTGTGAAATGCTGCTACAATATCGTATCATTCAGAAAGACTGGTATTTACTTGTGGCTCTGCCTAACATTACCACCAGTGGCGTGTGAAATGCTGCTACAATATCGTATCATTCAGAAAGACTGGTATTTACTTGTGGCTCTGCCTAACATTACCACCAGTGGCGTGTGAAATGCTGCTACAATATCGTATCATTCAGAAAGACTGGTATTTACTTGTGGCTCTGCCTAACATTACCACCAGTGGCGTGTGAAATGCTGCTACAATATCGTATCATTCAGAAAGACTGGTATTTACTTGTGGCTCTGCCTAACATTACCACCAGTGGCGTGGGAAATGCTGCTACAATATCGTATCGTTCAGAAAGACTGGCATGTATTTGTGACTCTGCCTAATGTCATTAGTTACGTAAGAAGTGCTACAAGGATGAAGTCAAGGGCCGGTACAGAGTCGAGTCATTAGTCAACGGAGTGCCGATATGAAGACAAATGCGGGCAGACCTGAACAACGACCGACCGCAGGAACCTTGTGAAAGAAACGAGAGGGGAGAGAGACAGAGAGAGAGATCGGTGGCGCACCAGTTAACGCTCCCCATCAACATCCCATCACTATATACGGCAAGCAAGCGTTAAAAAGCTTGAACCTAATTTACATGTGGGCGGAGCTTGGCTAGCAAAAGGGTGGAGCCTCTATTTCTTGCTCGCTCTCGGTGATTGGCAGTCATGCGCTTAACCGTTGCATAGGAGAGGAGGGGAGGGTCAGGATTTATGGGACATTCTGCAGGCAACCCACAGCAATGAGTTATTGTTACATCAAAACAATGTAACTGGATGTTAAAATGTTCTTTCTGTAAACTCTTTTACCTCTGATAAACGCTCTCCGATGCTGATAAATCTCGAGATGTGCTGCACACTTGGCTAAGTATTAAATAACAAGCATGGTTGCCTGAGGATATAAAATAACCAGGACCGCAACTTTGTTGATATCATGATCGGCAGGTGTGCACGCGGATGTGCTGATTCCTGCCGCTCGTTCGGCCGTTGCTGTGTCATCCAGCATACTACAAGAAATCTTATAGTCAATATATCAGCCTAAAACTGATCTTAGAGGGCGAACAACCACACCAAGCATCACGTTTTATCCGGTAGGGAGTCTCCCAAGTAAATCGTTACCTTGGAAGTTAGAACTTGAACTTGGTTAACGTTTCAGGGGCTACCAGACCACCGTGAAGATAAACGTAGTCTGTGGCACTAAAATTATAAAATTTTATGGTCAAGTTAAATCTTTTGAACTTGCTTTGAAATCTCTGGAGGGGGGCGAAGAAGTAATCAATACATCCAATGAATAAATTCTATGACATAAATAGTTAATAGTAATTATACTATTGCATTTTATACTATTTGATTTTACTTCAAGTAGTTAAAAATCTGATGTGTTACACTCACATGACTTTCTCTGCTCTTGTACAAACTATTTTTACAAACGCTTATTTTCCATATGCTTCATGTTAACCTTATTGCTAATTTTCTTGTAGATGCAAGGGGAATTGGTAGGCTTTAAGCGAGAGTCAAATATTTTAAGAGGTGGTTGCTATGTGGAGCATTCCATTCTCTTTGCATTACCAGGACAAAAAAGAAAGGAAAAAAATAACCAATTCCCATTTGAGAAAAAGTATAAGTATTGGAAAATTTAAGGGAATAACAAGCAGTATCTCGAAAATGGTTCACTCAACAAACAAAATGTACAAGACATAAATTGTGTATTTTAACACGATCTACATTTTTTGTGTAGTAAAATTTTGTCTATCTCTTATGGTTTACCGGTTATGCAAAAGTCGTTCACAATAAAGAACACTTTTGGAGACATTCCCAGAAAATTCGAGATATACATTTCATTTGTAATGAAAATATCTTAAACATATCTATGATATTTTAATCAAAATCGTTAGACCCATTTTTGAGAAAATTAAAATTTTCGAAAACTTTTCCATGTAAAGGGTAATCTGGGGTGGCGGATTTTCTTGAAAACCTTCGTGTCACATCTCTGGAAGATACGGAACCTAAATACCAAGTCTGGTGTTTATCCGACTGTTCGTTTCTGAGTTATGCTGTACACAGACACACACACGGACATGTTTCCAAAATGCTTTTTTTTGGATTCATGGGGCCTCAAAACATATATTTCCAGTGAAATCTCGGTGTAGAATTTTGGATTGAATACAATACTTCCCCTACTTACTATATGTAGTAGAGAAAGTAAATAAAATAGTCATCTACGTATGTTATATCCAATGTTTGTATAGCACCTATAGCATACTTAGGTTTATGGCAATTTGATCTAGGCTTTCTTTTTTCCATTTATAATAATAGCTTAGCCGCCATATTCCATTGCAAAGTTCAGTCCCTCCTTAGAGCTATCGGCTCATTAGGACATTCTATGTGCATAAATAAATAAAATAATTTATATCATCTCCAAATTTAAACAGGAACGACTGATGGATTTATCGCCAAGGATTTATTTCTCTGCATATTTTAGGGAGACTAAACGCTCCATCGCACCAATGTCAAATATGCTAAATTCATGACCTATTATCTCGGAAACTATTTAAGATACCAGACTGAAATTTTTGCAGGATGTAGATGTATATCTTCTTAGTTCACTGATATACTTTTAGGCAATATGATTGCTTATTAAGGAAGATGGGATTCTTTTCTTAATTATACCATTTTCTGTTCAAAATGTATGAACTTTTTATTTTTTAGTAACCAATCACGTGACTAACACCAAAGTAGATCCACAGCAGCATTTAGAGTTTGGTTTTATGATCCTAAAATTTAATTTAGCTATCTTCAATAGTTTCTGATAAAACGTGTAATTTATACCAGAAAGTGACATTCACAGAGAAAGGTGTTGTAAACAAAAATTGAGAAAACATACTTCATATATTTATAAAGACCAGGCAGCAACTGCGGTGCTCAACACTAGCTCCAATTTTTAGAGAAAAACTTCCCTAAACGATGGAGTAACGTTTGCGTTTCTACTCTAAAGTGTATAGGAGCTGTAATTATTTTTCTATGAAGTGGTGCAGAATTCACAATACAAAATGGAGATGCAGTAACATTTTAAACATATATTCAGAATGTAAGTATTGTGTTTACAAGATAAAAGAGGAAATTAGAATAAATAAAGCTGCATAAAAGCTAAAAAAAAATGTCATTTTGTCACTTTTCACTATTTACTGTAACCCTAAGTGGTTCGAATCGGTAGCTTCTGGGTTTAAATCCCTTGGGGTCAGCCAACCTCATCGAATGTCTTTTTGCGGTTTTCCTCGGTTGCCAGACGGATGGAGGATTCATTGATCTACTCTGCGAATTTTCCGTTTATCCATTTCTTCAATTCATTTCTGGTACAGGCGTCTGACCTAAAACTTGGCTTGCAGCCACCTGTAGGTGTACCCTGTAAGTGCTAAAAGAGGTGGTTGACCAGAAAAAGCAGAAGAGGAGGAGGAAGAAGACACTTTCTTCTCTTACTTTTCTTCATCTTTCTTGCAGGTGTTCATCTGATATAGCAACTGAGTCAGAAATAGTATCTTGATTCCCCTTTAGTGCAATAATCCTAAGGTGGTTTGGGTGCTCGAAGGTATTTCTTATTTTTGTTTTTATTTTTGATATATTAAATTTCTTTTTCTTTTTTCTTCTTTTTACTTTCTCTACTACGTATAGTAAGTAGGGGAAGTATTGTATTCCACCCAAAAATTCGATACCGAGATTTCACCGGAAATAAATGTTTGAGACCCCCTGAATCCAAAAATTTTTTTTTTTGGAAACATGTCCGTGTGTGTGTGTGTGTGTGTGTGTGTGTGTGTGTGTGTGTGTGTGTGTCTGTGTACAGCATGACTCAGAAACGAACAGTCGGATAAACACCAAACTTTGTATTTAGGCTCAGTATCTTCCAGAGATGCGACACGAAGGTTTTCAAGAAAATCCCCTCACCCCAGATTACCCTTTACATGGAACATTTTTCGAAAATTTTAATTTTCTAAAAAATTGCTCTAACGATTTTGATTAAAATATCATATGTTTAAGATATTGTCATGACAAATAAAATGTAGGTATATTTTGAATTTTCTGGGAATGTCTCCAAAAGCATTCTTCATAGTGAACGACTTTTGCATAACTGGTAAACCATAAGAGATAGACAAACTTTTACTACACAAAAAATGTAGATCGCGTTGAAATACAGAATTTATGTCATATACATTTTTTTGTTGAGTGAACCATTTTCGAATGGTATAAAATTTCAGTATAAAATTTTTCATCACATGTTTACTTTCTCCACCGTTTGCATAAGGTAGTAGTAGTTTCTCTGCTACGTTATATCCCATCCACGTGAGTGAGTTGTTTATTAATGGCACAACCTCTCTCCCAAGAAAAGTAGAAACAAATACCAAATGTAATATCCACTTAAAACACAACGCCTTACAAAGAATGTGTTTCATTGCTTTTTATTTTGATTAAAATATCATATATTTTGCATTAGAAATAACATGTAGGTATGTCATACATTTCCTGTAAACAGTCTGTGAAGTATTCTTAAATCTAATTTTGTTTTATATATTTAAGAAGCTGCAAGACATATAGATATAAAATTTGTGTCACAGAACTTACTTCGCAGCATTAATATTCGTTGTGCAGGTTTGTTTTCTTAGGATGAAATGCGTTGTGGCATCCATGAAATATGTTTGAATAAATCTGATGGGTTGCATCCAGATGACTTTCTCTACCCATTCTTCTACAAATTATACATTCAACTTATTCTTGTATCCACTTCTTCTTATTCGAAATATACCTTCATTCATATATACACACATTTCGTTATGGGTATAAAAATATTGTAATAAGCTAAAGCGATAGTCAAATATTTCCAAAATCGGCACTTATGTCATGGCTTTGAAGTTCGGTTCTCCTTGCGTAAGAAAGAAAGAAGAAAGGAAGGAAGAGGAAATAAAAAGGAATAGCAATTTACAGTTGAGAAAATTAAGATAAAGTGTTTCAAAATCTAAACCAATAACAAAGAATATCATGCGATTGGTTAACGCCACAAAAAATTTACTTGATTAAATTTAAATTTAACGAGATTTTTAATTCTTCCACGTAGTGAGATTTTGTAAATTCTTATGGTTTACCAGTTCTACAATGTCATTGAGAGAAGTGCTCACGATTATTCCCAGAAAATTTCAGATATACCTATACATTTTATTGGTCATGCAAATATCTAAAATATGTTATTTTAATCAAAATAGCCAATTTTGATAAAACCACATTTCTGACAAATTTCCGCAAAATTTAGTTTGGAGTGCGGGGATTTTATTGAAAATCCTTCTGTCGCATCTTGGAAGATGCTGAACTGATACCAAGTTTGTATTTAACCACATTTTGTTTTTAAGTTAAACTGTTCACAGATGCAACGATGCGAGAGGACACACACAAACATGGATGGACCTTTACCAAAAAATCTGATGAGTTACACTCACAAGACTTTCTCAACTCTTGTACAAACTGATTTTACAAACGCTTATTCTCCATATGCTTCATGTTAATCTTATTGCTAATTTTCTTGTAGATGCAAGGGGAATTGGTAGGCTTTAAGCGATAGTCAAATATTTTAAGAGCTGGTTGCTATGTGGAGTATTCCATTCTCTTTGCATTACCAGAACATAAAAAATGAATAACGAATACCCATTTGAGAGAAAGTATAAGTATTGGAAAATTTAAGGAAATAACAAGCAATATCACGAAAATGGTTCATTCAACAAAAAATAGTGTATATGACATAAATAGTGTGTTTTAACGCGATCTACATTTTTTGTGTAGTAAAATTTTGTCTATCTCTTATGGTTTACCAGTTATGCAAAAGTCGTTCACAATGAATACTTTCGGAGACATTCCCAGAAAATTCAAGATATACATTTTATTTGTAATGAAAGTATCTTAAATGCCTACCTATGATATTTTAATCAAAATCGTTAGAGCCATTTTTGAGAAAATTACAATTTTCGAAAAATGTTCCATGTAAAGGGTAATCTGGGGTGGGGGGATTTTCTTGAAAACCTTCGTGTCGCATCTCTGGAACATACTGAACCTAAATACCAAGTTTGGTGTTTATTCGACAGACACACACACAGACACTCACAGGGACATGTTTCCAAAAATGTTTTTTTTAATTCAGGGGGACTCAACATGTATTTCCGGTGAAATCTCGGTATCGAATTTTTGGGTGGAATACAATACTTCCCCTACTTACTATACGTAGTAGAGAAAGTAAAAAGGTTTTTGTTTTCTTTCTTTTGGATTCAGGGTATCTCGAAACGTATGAATTCTCGCCATCGAATTTTTGGCTAGAATGCAATACATTCTTCACTCAATATTGATAAATAAGTAGTAGAAAAATTAATAATGCAATTCTTCTTTTATTTTCCGCCTGGGCTAGTATAATAAACAGTTGCATTTTGCCTTCGTATCTTGCATGTAATCAGATCCATAGAGCCTACCTTGAAATAATTTCTAGCCAAAAATGTGGTAAATCTGTTAGAAAAGTAAGTTTTTATACGAATAGTATACCTACCTAAGGGATTCTTGCGAAATGGTTTCAGGTAGAGAAATTTGCGTGAGTGGCATACTACGTTAGATTTTAACTTTATGAATAAATTTACAAAATTTCACAGGCTCTGTACTATTCGCTTCTGCTCCAATATTTCACAATGATGACAAGAAGACGTTTAACAAGTTGGGAAACTTGGAGGTAAAATAACAGCGGTTTGAATTTTCTTGTTTTTTAAGAAGACTGAGGTCGAATGTGCACATTATGCATGTTTGCTTTCTCTACTACGTACTTATAGTAACTGGTGGAAATATTGTATTCCAACCAAAATTCCGATTTTAAAATGTCACCGAAAATATATGTTTTAAGGTCCATTGAACCTAAAAAAGCATTTTTTGAAAAGGATCAGTTTGTGTGCGTGTGTGTACGTGTATATATATGTGTGTGTGTGTGTGCGTGCGTGTGGGTAAACACACAAATAGAAAATGAAACATCCGATAAATAGCAAACTTGGTATTTAAGTTCAATATCTTCTAAAAATGCGACACGAAGACTTTCAAGAAAATCCCGCCACTCCAAACTACCCATATCATGGAAAAATTTTCAATATTTTAGACTTTCTTTAATGGTTTTGATTAAAATACCATGGGTATTAATATAGAATCGCTTGAAAAATTCAATGGCATAGCCGGGATTCGAACACGGCTCTCCCACTCTCCCGCGGTTACTCTAACCATTGAGCTACTGTGATCACAGGCTGTTGGAACTGAATTCCCCAATTGACTCGTTATTTCCCAGATGTCCCCTAAAAACAATTTTCTTTTACGAAAATGTGTCTGTCAGTGAGTGGAGAGAGAACAGCATAACCCGAAAAACCAAAACTTGGACGAGCAGCAAACTTCTTGTTTTAAGACCAGCACTTTTCAAGGATGCAACACAAAGATTTTCAATGAATCTCCCCAAACCACTCTTTTCATTGAAATTTTTAATATTTTTTCAAATATATTTCTAATGGTTTTGATGAAATTACATTTGAGATGTCGATATGCGTAATAAACTGTGTGTCATGAAACTTCTTTAAATAGCCTGTCAAGCACTTTTCATTCTGACTGAAGTTTTACTTTCTCTACCACTTACGTATAATAAGTAGAGGATGTTCAGCAAAAATTCGATATGTAGATTTCAGTGTAAATACACGTTGTAGATCCCTGAATACAAAAGAGCATTTTTAGGAAAAGGTACGCGCGCGTGCGTGTATGCATGTGTCTGTGAACAGCATAACTTAAAAACGAAAAAGGGATAAACACCACACTTGGTATTTGGGTTAAACGTCTTCCAAAAATGCGACACGAGGACTTTCATGAAAATGCCGCTCTATCCTTTCCAAATTTTTCTAAAATTTTGATTTTATAAAAAAATGGCTCTTAATAAATTTGATTAAAATACCACATTTAAGGATATTTGCATGACAAATTTTTAATCAATTTTGAATTTTCGAATAGACTTTGAAGTCCTGTTCATTCCGGAGAAATTTGTATAAGTGGTAAGCCTTAAACGATACACGAAAACGCACTAGACAAAAATTGTGAATTTTTTGAAATACACAATTTATTTCAAGTAACTTTTTCGTGGCATAAGCCATTTCCGGGATATCTGTTATTGTTGGTTCGAATTGTTGAATACTTTGTCATTCTTTTAAAGTTCTGTCGATGTTCCGTTGCTTCTCGCGATTGTATGCAAAGAGTAATGGAATTTTATAGCCAGCAAATAGCGCCCAGTTTTTAAGTAGTATTCGACTATCGCTATTCCCTTTGTATCTATAACGAATTTTGTAATGCCGCTATTTCGATTAAAAAGAAGAAGCTAATTAAAGACGCTTTCGTAAGAATAGTTTGTAGAGGATAATGAAAATAAAGATTATTGGGTAGAGAAAACCATGTGAATGTAACATATCAGATATTTTTATAACTGGAAAACCATAAGAAATAGGTGCAAAATATACACCTCGTTAAAACTGTGCCTAAACATTTTTTCAAAATGCTAGTCGTTTTCGAAATGTTCCGTTTTGTGTTTGCACTTGATCAAGTCTGAAGGCTTGCAATTCTATTTTTTGGCCCTCGTTCTCAAGTGCTCCTTATTGCATCGTCCGAATTTATTTCTTTATGCTTCTGATGTTAAAATTCGAATGCTGAAAAAATTCCCGTGCTGCATGTAACTAAGCACTTATTGCTTACTTTTCAATAACTTCTACGGAATAACACAATCTTATTAGAACAATTACTGTATGTATGAATACTGTTTTATATAAGGTATTATGTGAATATGCAATAGCTGAAGTATGTGAACATATCAAAAATATCCTTTATTTTTCTATTTATATTACTTTCT
This sequence comes from Deroplatys truncata, assembly GCA_030765065.1. NCBI lineage: Eukaryota > Metazoa > Arthropoda > Insecta > Mantodea > Mantidae > Deroplatys > Deroplatys truncata. The sequence goes on along the minus strand of CM060978.1, from coordinate 207,097,375 downwards.
CTACTACGTATAGTAAGTAGGGGAAGTATTGTATTCCACCCAAAAATTCTATACCGAGATTTCACCGGAAATACATGTTTTGAGATCCCCTGAATCCAAAAAGAGCATTTTTGGAAACATGTCCGTGTGTGTGTGTGTGTGTGTGTGTGTGTGTGTGTATGAACAGCATAACTCAGAAACGAACAGTCGGGTAAACACCAAACGGTATTTAGGTTCAGTATCTTCCAGAGATGCGATACGAAGGTTTTCAATAAAATCCTCAACCAGATTACCCTTTACATGGAACATTTTTCGAGAATTTTTATTTTCTCAAAAATAGCTCTAACGATTTTGAATAAAATATCATATGTTTAAGATATTTTCATGACAAATGAAATGTAGATCTCGAATTTTCTGGGAATGTCTCCAAAAGTATTCTTCTTTGTGAACGACTTTTGCATAACTGGTAAACTGTAGATTACGTTAAAATACAATTTGTGTCATATACATTTTTTTTTAGGTGAACCATTTTCGAGATGTTACTTGTTATTCCCTTAAATGTTCCAATACTTATACTTTATCTCAAATTCGTTATTCATTTTTTGTCCTGGTAATGCAAAGAGAATGGAATAATTCACATAGCAACCAGCTCTTAAAATATTTGATTATCGCTTAAAGCCTAGCAATTCCCCTTGCGACTACAAGAACATTAGCAATAAGATTATCATCTCGATATCTCGATTAACATGAAGAATATGGAGAATGAGCGTTTGTAAACATAGTTTGTACAAGAGTAGAAAAAGTCATGTGAGTGTAACACATCACATTCTTTTTTATCCTTTGCTCTTCATATGGGAATTGAAGTTTAACTTCCTTTAACCTGGTAGCCCTATTAGACAAGGAATTAATAAAATGCGTGAAATGATGCTCAAGTGAGCCCGGAATCCACAGAGGAAAACCCAGAAAAAGCCTTATCTGTGTAATTGGAACTCGGGACCTCTTGAATGTGAGGCAGACACTATCCCCCACCGCAGAGGCGGGTTAGATTTTCTCGAGTCGCTGTTAACACCTGGTCATCCAAGCAAAAATTTGAATACTCTCGTGATAAATAAACTATTATTCTGAAAACCATTAAATAGGAAAATGTTCAAAACCGTAACGTGTATATCCAATTGATTTCTCACTACAGACAAGAACAGGTTTTATGAAATTATCCTGGAATCTTAACGGTCTTTAAATTAAATTTGTGTACAAATAAATTACTTCTTTTTTTCTCAAGTACTATAATATTTCATTTTGTCTGTCGCGTTAAAGGTGCCTCATTAATGCTCCGTAATTTGGGGTAAAGTGTGTTCCTTCCCAATTGATGCCTTCTGGGCGAAGCAACTGCCCGACTTAAGCATCTGTATTCACTTAAACTTCGTTATTCAGTTTCAGTAGTCAATTTTGAATCATTATAATGTTTTCGTACTTTTTTTTTTCGAGAACAAAAAATGTGAACATTGCTTACCCTAATGACCAGATCGCGGATTTAGATAGACAAAAAAGCACCAAAATTACGGCAACTAGCTTCTTAAAAAGTCAAACTTCAATGAAACCTCCTTAACAAACAAAAGTTCAATGATTAAACACAAAAATAAAGAAACATAGATTTCATATATTAAAAGTTAAAAACAGAATGCCAACATATTTCTGTTTTAGTTTCTAAACTTCAAAATAACCACTTACATAGAGATAGAACTCCATCAGATAGAGAAGGTATTTCATTCCAGCAAAAATTCTATACCAAGATTTCACCGGAAATCATGTTTTTAGGCTTCGAAAAAAAGGTACTTTTGAAAAAGATCCGTGTGTGTATGTGTGTGTGTGTGTGTGTGTGTGAACAAACAGCATAACTTAAAAACGAAAAGAGGATATACACCGAACTTGGTATTTGGGTTCAGTACCTTATCAAGATGCGACGCGAAGATTTCTAGCAAAATCCCCCACACCAAACCACTTTTTACACGAAACATTTTTCGAAATGCTTGACTTTCTAAAAACTGATCTAAAGATTTTACCATATACATGCTGGACCATTTAAGTTGAGACTGTACAGTATCTCCAAAACTAAGCGTTGTAGAAAGAAATGCCTTGAATAAAAGTTGCTTGATATTATGGAGGAAAGTAAATGGCATTAGTCGTGTTTTATTTGGAGGACGTTGTGATGTTCGTTTAGGGTCAATTTAATTTGACACAATTGTAGGTTTCCATTTAAAAAATTTAATTGACCCTAAAATGACCATAACGTCCTCCAAACAAAACACGACTAATGGCACTTACCTTTCCCCGTAATATAAAGCAACCTTTAATAAATACATTTATTTCTACAATGCTTAGTTTTGGAGATAATGTACAGTCTCAACAAAAATGTTTCACCCTGTATAAATGATATTTACATACAAATAGGACGTATATTTTGAATTTTCTGGGAATAGTCTTTGAAGTTTTCTTCATTTGGAAGGCATTTTGTATACCTATCTAATTTTGTATAACTATTAAATGTTAAGTGATAGACGAAACGTGGATCTCTTTAAAACACATAATTTATTTAAAATAAGTTTTTTGTTGTACAAGCCATTTCTGAGATATCCGTTATTGATTGTTCGAATTTTTCATTTACTTGATCATTCTCTTAAAGTCCTTTCAGTTGTTTCTCGCGATGTCATGGAAACAATATGGAATTTTAAGGCCAGCATATAGCGTCCAGTTCTTAAACATTTGACTATTGCTGTTCCCTTTGTATCTACAACGAAATGTGAGATGTAGCTTTTTCGGAAAGGTTTATTTGGATAAAAACGTAGTAGACAGAAAAATAAGTTTTAGCAAGAATATTTTGTATACTCACTAATAAAGGATAGAGAGTAGAGAAGGTCATGTGAATTTATCACATCTAAATTTTTTATTTTTAATGTTCCATTTATATGCCGCCTTTGACGTCTAAGGTCATTTTGGTGGCTTTTTAGTTTTGGAGTAAAATGATGTTCTCTCACTTACGGTGGTGTTAATCTTTGGTTTTGTGGGTATTACCTTTGGCTATTAGTAACATACATTCACACTCTCATTCATTCTGCCAGACTCTAGGGAGGATGGGAAATAATCTTGGCTAAAAAAAATTCCCACCCTGCAGCCGGGAAACGAACCTGGATTTGGTGGTTAGCTGGCTACACCAGGCTCCAGAGACAGTCAAGAATTTATGTTGCAAGGAATTATCGGGTATTTCTCAATTTTTAGAAATGAAACACGTGTCTATTATCAGCGTAATATATTTCTTCTGGCTGGCAATGCGATTGATGTAGACACTTTAGGTTAATAGAAGATATAGAACAATTTACTTTTAACGTTCAAGTGGCGCTTTTTGTGATCATATTGCTTCGATTTTAGAGTTTGTTTCACATGTTAATTTTGCATTCGTTTTACAAAGGTAAAGTTTTAGACCATTTACCTTAATGTGCAGATTAAGGACTATACAACATAAATGCATCTTCAAGTGTGACGGTATTGAAAGCATTTGTAATGTACATATTAATTTTTCTCTATCGGGAATTCCAAAGGTTCTTCAAATACATCAGTTTAATCCATGCACTTTCTGGTAAAGCAAGCAACATTTAAGAAATTGCAAACCGGGTTTATGCCTTAAAACCCGAGCAAGGAATCCAGGAATCCAGAGCAGGTCGCCCAAGTTTACCTGGACTGAAAGTAAAATCGCCACATAAAATAGGTAAAAATCCTACCCTGCTAATATCTTCTTGCCTAACAACAATGGCCTTTCAAGGAGGTACAGTTAGTTTCAAAGAAATGTTTTAAAACTAGTATTGAATTCAACTCCTAATCCTTGGATATACACTACGTGATCAAAAGTATCGGACACCGGACTGAAAATGACGTACAAGTTCGTGGCGCCCTCCATCGGTAATGCTGGAAGTCAATATGGTGTTGGCCCACCCTTAGCCTTGGTGACACAGTTCACTCTCGCAGGCATACTTTCAATCAGGTGCTGGAAGGTTTCTTGGGGAATGGCAGCCCATTCTTCACGGAGTGTGGAACTGACGAGAGGTATCGATGTAGGTCAGTGAGGCCTTACAAGAAGTCGGCGTTCCAAAACATCCCAAAGGTGTTCTATAGTATTCAAGTCAGGACTCTGTGAGGGCCAGTCCATTACAGGGATGTTATTGTCGTGTAACCACTCCGTCACAGCCCGTGCAGTATGAACAGGTGCTCGATCGTGTTGAAAGATGCAATCGCAATCCACGAATTGCTTTTCAACAGTGGAAGCAAGAAGCTGCTTAAAATATCAATGTAGATCTGCGCTGCGGTCGTGCCACGCAAAACAACAAGGGGTGCTAGCCCCCTCCAGGAAAAACACGACCACACCATAACACCACCATCTCCAAATTTCATTGTTGGCACTACACACGCTGGCGGATGACGTTCACCGGGCATTCGCCATATCCACACCCTGCCATCGGATCGCCACATTGTGTACCGTGATTTGTCACTACACACAACGTTTTGCCACTGTTCAGTCGTGTAATGTTGACGCTCCTTACACCAAGCGAGGCGTCGTTTGGCATTTTCCTGCGTGATGTGTGGCTTATGAGCAGCCGCTCGACCACGGAATCCAAGGTTTCTCACCTCACGCCTAACTGTCATAGTACTTGGAGTGGATCCTGATGCAGTTTGGAATTCCTGTGTGATGGTCTGGATAGATGTCTGCCTATTACTCTTTACGACCCTCTTCAAATGTCGGCGGTCTCTGTCAATCAACAAACGAGATCGGCCTGTACGCTTTTGTGCTGTACATGTCCCTTCACGTTTCTACTTCACTATCACATCAGAAACAGCGGACCTAGGGATGTTTAGGAGTGTGGGAATCTCGCGTACAGACTTTTGATACCTGACCATGTTCGAAGTCCATGAGTTCCACAGAGTCCCTTTCTGCTGTTTCACGATGTCTAATGACTACTGAGGTCGCAGATAATGATTACCAGGCAGTATGTGGCAGCACAATGCACCTAAGATGAAAAACGTATGTTTGTGGGGGTATCCGGATACTTTTGATGACATAGTGTAGAAAGTATATCATTGGCAAGGTGTTTAATACTTCCTATTAAATCCGGCAAGTTAAGGATGCAGGTTACTGAAGACTGGTGCTATCATATTTTCATGATCATGAACATTTAAACGTGTATAAACGAAGCAACTTTCAGAGTTGGTAAGCGCAGCATTCCTGTAGTTCTTTCAATTTTTCAGTAACTTCAGTACTTTTGCATTCTTAGGAACGGACATCTCATTTAAACGTTTAATAAAACTATAATCGAACTTTTTCTGACAATTTTCAAATTATGAGTATTGAATGATACGTATGTAAAAGGGTTGTCCAAGCAAGTAATTGTATTCCTTTTTTCTTTTTTTTTCCGTTGGTTCATACAGGCTGTATGTATGTAATGTGTGTATGTTAGTAAGATCACCAAACTTGGTTACGAAACTGAGATAACCATACCTGGTTATGAAACCAAGATCACCAACCTTGGTTACGGCGGTAACCATATACTATGTTGGTGAAGAGGTTTGGTAAGTAGGCAACTTTCTTACTTTCCCCAAAGGGGCTGCTAATAGGGCAAATGATCAAAATATTGAAATATCTCGGTTATTATTATGATGGTCCTTTAATGCTACAAAACGAAAGTTTCTAATGATTATGTTTCTAATAAGATTTGTTATTTAAAAAATTTCGATTGGATACATATGTAAGGAGTAATAAGAATTATTACTTTTATTATTATCTTCGTGTATGTTACCGAGGGAGATGATTCCGCGGTAACGTGTGAAGCTCACATTCGGGAGGTCCCGGGTTCAATTCCCGTGGATCTTCCACTCTGATTTTGAGATTTTCGTGATTTTCCCTGATCGCTACGGGAATGCTGCGGCGATTTCACATCTCCCACGATTTCCTTTCCATCATTTCGTTTTCTTCTCATGTTCCATGTGTTTCTAGGTTTGGTGGCGTATGGTGGTGCCGGACAAATGGCGCGAAATCTTGCTCATAGGAAAGGGACTCCCGCAAGCACTGCTTGGTTGACGAGTTGGCCATCGCCCTCACTGGGCAGCTCCAGCAGTGGGACAGGTCTTCGAGCCAGGAACTGCTAGGACTTCCACGCGACTCTGTGGTCTGTCCACTTCCTGTGGTTCCTTCATACCAACACTTCCTCCTGAGGAATGGTAGCCGTAATAGATCTATGTAGGTGTCAGTGGCCTTTTGTCCCCTCCATTGTATAACCTATATCTATATATGGCACTGTAGTTTCGATTGCATTAGAACCATGAAGAAGAGACACACATTTGTCCTGTAACACCTTTTACTTATATTTAAGTTTTATTAACACTCCAGACTATTTTAATTTCTCTACTACATATAGTAAGTAGGGGAAGTATTGTATTCCAAACAAAAATTCGATACCGAGTTTTCACCGGAAATACATGTTTTGAGACCCCCTGAATCCAAAAAAAGCATTTTTGGAAACATGTCCGTGTGTGTCTGTGTGTCTGTCTGTGTGTGTGTGTGTCTGTCTATGAACAGCATAACTCAGAAACGAACAGTCGGATAAACACCAAACTTGGTACTTAGGTTCAGTATCTTCCAGACATGCGACACGAAGGTTTTCAAGAAAATCCCCCCAACCCAGATTACCCTTTACATGGAACACTTTTCGAAAATTTTAATTTTCTCAGAAATGGCTCTAACGATTTTGATTAAAATATCATATATTTAAGATACTTTCATGACAAACAAAATGTATATCTTGAATTTTCTGGGAATGTCTCCAAAAGTATTCTTCATTGTGAACGACTTTTGCATAACTGATAAACCATAAGAGATAGACAAAATTTTACTACAAAAAAATGTAGATCGCGTTAAAATACACAATTTATGTCATATACATTTTTTTTGTTGAGTGAACCATTTTCGAGATATTGCTTGTTATTCCCTTAAATTTTCCAATACTTATACTTTTTCTCAAATGGGAGTTCGTTATTAATTTTTTTGTCCTGGTAATGCAAAGAGAATGGAATACTTCACAAAGGAACCAGCTCTTAAAATATTTGACTATCGCTTAAAGCCTGCCAATTCCCCTTGCATCTACAAGAGAATTAGCAATAAGATTAACATCTCGATATCTCGATTAACATGAAGCATATGGAGAATAAGCGTTTGTAAAATAGTTTGTACAAGAGTAGAGAAAGTCATGTGAGTGTAACGCATCAAATTACTTTTTTTTCTTAGCGATTTTTTATATAGTATCGTATTAAATATGCAAGGGGCAAGAGAGGGGAGAGACGGAAATGAGGAAGCGAGAGAGGTTAATGGCGTGCAAGTGGGAGGAAGAGAGAGAGAGAGAGGAGCAATAACGCGTGCAGATTATGCTAGTTAACTATTAAAGACAGTCTTGTAAAGCTCTGTTTATATAAAACGAAATATAAACTTTAAAACGAAGATAGTGATTTTCTTTGGAACTAACATTTTAGTTCAATAACTTTGATTTACTCACATTTTATAACTTTTTTCCCTCAAGTTGTAATGCTGTTTAATGGAAAATCGTAAAAGAATTAATTCATTCTTTTTATTACATCTTACCATTTTCAGTACAGTGAGAAAAATGCGGAAGATAAAAGCAAAATTGTATCCAAAAGTGTATTTAGGAAATAAGTTGGTATTAGATTTTGTGAGCGTATGAGAATAAATTTTTGAATTATCTATTTCATTAAAGCTTGAGAAAATAATGCTTTAAGATGACAGGCAAAATGCATAAATATCCAAACAAGGGATGTTTATTAAAACTAATCATAACTACAAAGCATTATATTTCAAATGCAAATCTACAGATAATTTCCCTGATCTGACGCATTGGTTAAATGAAGCAGGCAAAAACTTAATATGATGGTCAGTAGGTATGAGAGTGAAAATGACGGCAACGAATTAAATATAAAATAAATGAAATTATTGAGTGTGTAACAACATTGAAATAATTAGGATCTCCAATATCTACCTAGAACTGAAATCTATTTAGGCTGACCTGCTGCAAGAAGACGTATAAAACAAATGGGTGTATATAAGATTTTTTAATATATACACTATCGTTTGTTTTTATACAGTGTCTACAAACTATTTTTGCAAAAGCTTTTTTTTTCTCTATCTCCTTCACGTTAATCCAAATAGCCTTTGCAGAAAGATTTTCGTTACATAAGGCACAAGAAGGATAGAGGAAACCGAATCGATAGTCAAATGTTTAAAAGCGAGTGGCTATATACTCGCCTTGATATTGCGAGAAACAACTGAATAGCGACAGCATTTTAAAAATGACAAATTATTGAAAATTCAAAGCAGTAACAATGGATATCTCCGAAAGAGAAAATTCCACAAAAAAGGTTATTTAAAATTAATTGCGTGTTTTTTAGACATTTATATTTTATTGTGTAGCACATTTTTACGTATAGTTATAAATGCCTATCAGTTTTAAAAAAATTATACCTACAAGATCCCTTCCAAATGAACAGGCTATTCCTAGAAAATTCAAGATATACATTTTACTTCTCATGTAGAAAATATCCTAAATATAAGGTATTTCAATCAATGTTAGTTTTTTTTTAGAAAATCAAATATTTCGAAGAATATTCGATTTAAAGAATAATTTGGGGTGGGGGATATTCTTGACTATTTTGTATTGCATCTTTGGAAGCTACTGAACTTAAATACTTGGTAGTATCCGAGTTTTCGTTTTTGAGTTCTTCAGTTCACACACACACACACACACACACACACACACACACACACATGCGTGCGCGCAAATTTTGTTTTCTAAAAAGGCTTTCTTTGGATTCAGGAACCCCTTAAAACGTGCATTTACAGTGAAATATTGATATGGGCTTTTGGGGTGAAATGCTAAACCTTCTCTAACTACTAGATATGTGGTAGAGAAATTTAAAAAAAATTAAAAAAGGTAAATAATATCTGGCTATATATAGTAAGTATCTATACATAGACAAATATTCTATAATAAAACGTGACAGAAAATGTTCGCCGAATTTTCGATTTTAAATAAATAATTTGCCAATCTGAATCATGAAACAAGAAATCGAATATATAAAGAAATGTAGAGAGAGAGAGAGAGAGAGAGAGAGAGAGTATGTGTTTACTGAAAAGATTGTTATGAAACTTGGTATATAACATAACTTAGGTCAGGTCCTACTTAGAAAATAGACTGTATTGGATCGTATATGACATTTAATTTACTTTGTCCTTATTTTCATTATTTGTTCTTTTTTGTTGAAAAAAAGTATATAGAAGTAACAAAAGTTAATAGGCGTAATGATTCTAACAATTTGTTTTAGAACATTTCGTTAGGTTAAATATTTAGAAAGTTACACCGCCACAGAGAAAGAGAGTTTTTTGTTTTTCCAACTTTAAGTTTAGCGCCCTTTAACCAGTTAATGATGGTAGAATTAAACAGGTGAAATAATACTCAAATGAGCCCGGAATCCATGGTGTTCTCCGACATTCATATTTTCAGGATAAGGGAAAGCCTATAAAAAAACTTAATTGGGAAACTCACTCTAACCGAGCTTTGAACGCGGGACCTCTTGAATGGGAGGCAGACACGCTACACCCTACACCACAGAGGTGGGCAGAAGGTAATCTGTATTACCGGCTTTCAAAACTTTGTAAGTTGCATATTGAGGAAGAGTGCGGAGGACGTTGGAGAAGGGGGTAGAGAGAGGGAGGATGGATATTCTCCACTGATTCCAAATGGTATATGTAATCCAACTTGGATTTCTAAATTGCTAAACCTTTAGTGAAATTTGGTTATAATATTCAATAAGATTAAAATCTTTTCTCCAAAGAATTTTGTTCTAAATTCTCATTTGCAGCATGATATAAATATGCTGTAAAATTTTCATTTTTGTAGCTTCCCTGAAAAAGTGACGCTAAAGAACAGTCACTTCAAGCGACTTTAATGCATGGCATTTCGCTTCAAAGTACACCCAGCTAAACCTGTTCTTCTAGGAAGGATGTCAATATAACCACATATTATTCAGTCACAGAACATCAACAAATGCAAAATAGTTACATTCTTTTATAAAGCAACGTGGAAATTAAGGAAATAAAAATTTGATGTGAACATTCACACGAATTTCTATGCCATGACAAATTTACATATCTGTTCCAGTATTCATATAAACAGTGATTCTTCTATCCACGTTATGTTATTCATGATATATTTTTATTTAGGAATGAATTAAAATTAATTAAAAAGTTCTTAGTTATATATAACATTCGGAAACAGCATTCAAATGTTTAGCCGTGATAACAAGCTCTTGCTGTGGAAAATTAAAGAAATTGCAACTTTCAAACGTGTTCGTCAGTTTGCATACTTGCAAGGTGTAAACACCCAACATGGAATAATTAAAACAACTGTTAATGTTGCTGCAAAAAATAAAGTGTTCAATACAAGTTATTGTTTTAATGAATAATACAGTTTTCCTATAGTAAGATTTTTTCTGCCTCTTTTGTTTCCCCATTTATACAGAATTACATCACATTCAGTCGGTATGAAGAGTATTCACATAGAACTCAAGATATAAGTACCCACATTTCTTTACTCATATAAATATCTTAAACATTTGGTACTTTAAATAAAAATCGGTATTTTCAATTTTCAGAAAATGCAAAATAATGCAAATTTATTTGTGTGTAGGGGTTCTTATGTTTATTTGTAGTTGCATAAATAATAAATTATAATAATTGTTTTAGTTTTTATTTCAGCATAAAAATAGCAAAGTAAAATGAAGAATTAAAGCGTTCAGCCCTTTTGGTGGCGCCGTAATTTAAATATCGAATGATTAATGAAAGTCTAAATTAAGTACAGAGGGTCCCTCAGCCATCTGGCCGGTAGTCGCGATGCGTGTTCCGCGCGCTATATTCAGTGTATCTGTTTATTATTCTCATTATTGATACTGATACCATATTATTACTGATTTTATGATGATTATTACGATATATTGATTACCTATTGAACTAACATAATTAATTTTTATATTATCAGTACTAACCTTTTACACAGTCGGTGTTGAAAGTGGTATCCTTTGTCAGATAACCATTCACACGCATAAGTTCTTGTTACGTAATTTCCCTAATTTCTGTTGTTATATTGTTTCTTAAGATCGCCTATGGTGCGAGGATTATTCCTAGACTCTATTTTTTAGAGTTTTACTGAGTATGTACTGAGGTTTTTGAAACACTGACTTGTTGTGCTACACGTCGTAAAGCTTTATTCGGAGTCCGTTCAAATGCTTCGCCAATTTCATCAAGTTTTTCTTCCGTTAGAACCCTTCGATTCTTTTTACAACTTACAACATTAAATGGTCCCGTTCTCTTCACTTTATTCACTAGATATCTAACTGTTTCTCTACTCGGAACTGGAACACCAGGAAATTTATCGTGAAATTGCCTACACACCTGTCAGTTTTCACATACGTGTCATACATAAAAAGTCTTTGTTCAAGCGAAAATTTGAGTATCATTTCTGGGTTGTAATAATCCGATAATTTAATCGCACACAAATACACACGCGTCTCGCGTCTATACACAAGACGCAATAACAGCTGACTGAAGCCCGCTGCCACATGTCCGATAAGTGGAAGAGCCCGTGGCCTTGAGTGCATTCAGACGTGCCGCGCAATTCCCGGCCAGAGCGCTGAGGGATCGCTCTGTATAAGATTGCACAGCAGTTGAAAATAGGTTAAGCGTTTTCGCATTGCATCTATAAATCTGTTTACAATGGAAAGAATACGTTGCAACAAGACTGACTGGTGACCTATCATGCACCCTAGATATTAAGGCCCCAAAGATTATCACTGTAACCTACATTTTGAATATTTTGAGTTATTAAGGTATACGTGAATGTGTTATATTGCACTGTCAATTTGTGTAAAATTGAATAAACGTTCCGGAGATATAAACTTGCAGTGCTTTTGTAACTAACTTTTAAAAACTGATTGCATAGAAGACTATTGTATGTTTTATACGTACCTACATGCAGAGTTCTGTTACATTTAAGAACTATTGTAAGTGACATACAATAGTCTTCTTCGCACGAAGTGCGTAAATCCACAAGTTAATATCACGTAACTTAAGAGTATTTATCTGCGTCTGTATTCTGAATATTTGTGTCTGTGTAAAAACTTTAAATGTGCCTACTTCACATATATAAAATAACGTTGTTTGTCACATACAATACTCTTACTTAGAAATCGTATACAAGTTTTGGCATTGTAAATGAGTTCAAAGTATTCAGTATAATATTTAGAAGCTTTATAAATAATGATTGTATAAAGTACGTATTTCCAATAATATATCTAAAAAATATTGGCTGTATTGTAATAAATAAATATTTCACAGTCTTCCAAATGTGTGTTTAATTCTACTAATAAAAAGGTGATTTTATCAGTTACAATGATAATCCTTGGGGCCGTCGAAAATTTTTACTGCGAGATATTAGGCATAGCGTGGCCAATACACTGCGTCAGGTCGGTTTTATTTTAATGAGTGTTTAAATAAAAAATCAGACAAATGAGTTCTTAGTTCCTTTATTAAACTTTAAATTTTGTTTTGGTAAATTTCTCTCATTCTTAAATGGAAACACTTGCGTTTATTTGTTTTCTTTCACATTTTATTTTTGTAACTGATTGGCAAAGCTTCCAATTTGGTTATTTTAAGAGTATACCATACATGATCGATTAATTCAAAATGGGCATTTTTTTTATTCGTTCATGTACAACTAAAATCAAGTAATTTTGGGTTTTAGTTCCATATATGAAACATTTTTACTGAATCACATGAAATAACTTCACAGAGATTAAATTCCACTAGCAAAAGTGTGTGCCATTTCCTCAGTGCAGTAATAATGCATTTCTGCAGTCACAGCCGTATTCGGAAACTCGGTGTGTACTCCACTGCGCAGCAGCCGTCTGTGAAACGAAGAGAAATTTGCCCCAAAATTTTTATAATGTCCTAATTGACATTTTTCGGAGGGGATTAAGGCATGCATACACGGTATATGTATGAATGTTTAAAACATTAAACGGTGAAAATATATGAACGATGTTTACAGCATCAAGGGAAAAAATAAGCAGAAAGGGCCGATTTGTATACATTTTAAATATTATGAAAAAATCTGATGTTTACACTCACATGACTTTCTCTACTTTTGCACAAACTATTTTTACAAACGCTTATTCTCCATATGCTTCATGTTAATTCAGATATCGAGATGTTAATCTTATTGCTAATTTTCTTGTAGAAGAGGAATTGGTAGGCTTTAAGCGATAGTCAAATATTTTAAGAGCTGGTTGCTATGTGGAGTATTCCATTCTCTTTGCATTACCAGGACAAAGAAAATGAATAACGAATTCCCATTTGAGAAAAAGTATAAGTATTGGAAAATTTAAGGGAATAACAAGCAATATCTCGAAAATGGTTCACTCCAAAAAAATGTATGTCATAAATTGTGTATTTTAACGCGATCTACATTTTTTGTGCAGTAAACGTTTGTCTATATCTTATGGTTTACCAGTTATGCAAAAGTCGATCACAATGAAGAATAATTTTGGAGACATTCCCAGAAAATTCAAAATATACATTTTATTTGTCGTGAAATTATCTTAAATATATGTCTTAATCCAAATCGTTAGAACCATTTTTGAGAAAATTAAAATTTTCGAAAAATGTTCCATGTAAAGGATAATCTGGGGTGGGGGAATTTTCTTGTAAACCTTCGTGTCGCATCTCTGGAAGATACTGAACCTAAATACCAAGTTTGGTGTTTATCCGACTGTTCGTTTCTGAGTTACGCTGTTCACAGACAGACACTCAGTCACACACACGGACATGTTTCCAAAAATACTTTATATGCATTCAGTGCACTTCAAAACATGTATTTCCTGTGAATTTTCGGTATCGAATTTTTGGGTGGAAAGCAATGCTTCCCCAACTTACTATACGTAGTAGAGAAAGTAAAAAATTACATTTTGTTATGGGGCACGCTTTAAATTCACAATAATATTTGTACCTTCGTGTATTAGTAATAATTCTCAAATTACTTGTACAGAAGTATCGAAGAAGCATATGATTATGCAAAACCTTAGTAGAATATAGTTAGAATTTAAGAACGATTAGTTAAGAAATGGGCTTACTGGAAATTTCAGAATTACCTTGATGGTTAAACCAAGGATGCTAGCGAAGTCTGTCAAAGTTAGCACAGCATCAGAAAACTGCCCTGTTGAAGTCTCAAGTTAAGTGGACACGGACTGGAAGGCAGACCGCTCGCAGCGCTGTATAGCACGTGCGGCCACGTAGATAAAGGTTTCCACCGAATTGCCCAAACAGCAACCTGAACCGCAACGGCTAATAACAAGAAAGAAATCTTCTCTCGCTCGCTCTCGAACATTCAACACACAAAAGGTTTTGTTGATGCTCCTTTTTTTTCTCCGTCTTTGGACCCGAAGTCATGTTTCCTCGAAAACAAGTGACAGTGGTGCAGATGCGGTGGTCGTTACGGATGTCAAACCGTGGCGATGGAGCCACAAGAATCCCACGGGGCCGCGCGACCCCGCAACAAAACCCACAGCATTGTGTGCCGTCGTTTTGATTTCCTCTGGAATCCTGACCGCTCATGCATACTGCTTTATTTTGTTTTCAGACCCAGGCATGGTTTGCCCATTTTCCTGGTTTACAGAGGCATTCACACAGATGTGACCTTAACGTAAAATGGCACACATGTTTCACGTGAGAGACATGCTTGTTACATATCGCTAAATTCCATATCGTCGCTTCTTAGGGGACGTTAAGGAAAGGGAAGGGGGATAGGAAAATTCTGAAGTATAACCTGGCCTGTAGTCAGCTCCTTATGATGGGGGGGGGGGACATCATAAATTTGGGTGAAAGACAAGTTACATTTTTATACATATCAAAACTTTGCGATATTGATTCCCCTCAGGTATGTTTAAGATCTTCAACTAATCAGAAGCATCAAAATCATATTACGATGGGATACAAAACAAACTCGAAGAGCTTCGTGTAACAAAGAGTATAAATAAAGTTTTCATCACAGACAAACATGCATTTTAGAATAGCTCATTTAACACATTAAGATATGAAATTGAAAGGTATATAAATACGGAAACATTTTGTACTAAGTTCATTCTTATGTATTCTGTAATAGTAATATTTCGATACAAGTGCGGTAAGTGCATATTTGCGAACGACTTCGTCTCGTATTTTCACTTTCCAGTATCTGCAAAGGTCTTAACTCAAGACTTTAATATACTAATATAGTATTGCATACTATTTTTTCGACGATAGGAATAATAAAAATATTACGCGAAAGTAAAGTGAATCACTGTCAGCTGTTCAAAAGCAGTATAAAGATCGATCGCGCTAGCCTCTGTGAATTGATGATCATTAGTCGCGTCGAAAGAATTCTATTTAAATGCTGCATGAATTCAATCCTAAAAACAAAGGAAAGAAAAGATGATAAGGTTTAAGTGGTTAGAGAATTAAATATATTTTATTAACCTTGCGATAAACATGCAAATACACACGGAGTGCAGGAATTTCAGCTTCTCCGCATGAAAACATGAGTGGAAACTGTTGAAAAAAGAACACCATCTTTGAAAAATAAAATATTTAAAACTGGTCAACTCATTCTCATTTGATTGACTTTTGTACTATTACTCAAGAAAAATATAGAGATGGTTCAGGCAGTAGCCTCAGTGGCGGCGTTCGTGATGCGGCGGATTCAAATCTCAAGTACTGCCAATCGACTTCCTCCTCCCCCCACCGAGTTGCCAGATAAATATAGGATTTGATATTCAATAACACGACTCAAAGTTCTAGTATAGAACTAAAGAAATAGAAATAAATAAATAAATAAAGATGATATAGGAAGGGGACTATGCAGAAAGGCCATCTTGTGTAACTATCTAAAACCTGTTCCATATAACTTTGACCCGTATCTCTTAAATATCACGTGCACTAGTCATCTCTCGTGGGCTGCTGTAGTGGAATGGTTGTAGTGCGATACAAACTAGTACCTTATTTAGCATGATCATTTATCCTAATATATTCTAAGAGAATTGCGTATATTTTCATAACAATATCAATGAAATATATTATGTAACAGAATTATTCAGCTGGAGTGCATTAAATTTTTATCAACAAATAGGTAGGAGGATCCTTAAACCTGCCTCTCAGGATAACGAAATAACGTGCATCTATCATGATAGAGTGCTTATATCGCTTTTATTGCCTGACTTTGCACTGAAATTGGCTTGTACATCTTCATGCAAGGGCGTACATTACCTAATCAGGGGAAGGTAAAGGAAAGAGAGCACGGAAGAATACATGTGAAAGAGGCAAGGTTATAGGAAACAAGAGTTCAAGCAGATATCACTGAAAGACGAGCCAACAGCCGCTCATAGAACGAAGTCCACATTCCACAGAAACTCAATAGCAACAAAATAGGTGTTACAGGCTGGCAACTACAAAAATAACATCATCTTTCTAGCAAACACTGACCCAGGTGAACCAACGAACCCACAGCAACCGTCTCGATATGACCACGAAGTTACCGCATTCTTAAACAAACAATACAAGATATACTTTCATGGGTGACAATAAATAAAACTCAAGGGGAGATAAATATGGTAAACGAAGAAGTTTGTTCTTAGTGAAAGATAAGAGTACACAAAGTCGCAGACTAAAAATGCTCAATATTTTCGGGTTTAAACCTTTATCAGTAGAGTAAAAGTTTTAAAAACGTACAAAAAAGCGCGGAAAGTTTTTCTAAAGATTATTACTTCCTATATCTATAAGTAGGGCTGGAAAAAGTAAAACTACAATGAACATGTTCATATATAAGCTAGTGGGCCTGGACATTTTATAGTCGCCCTTGTGCTGGCTTAAGAACGCAGAGAAATCGCCTTGGATTTTAAGGGACGGCTGAATGTTCTATCTCCCAAATGTTAAATTAACCATTCCATCACCCATTTTTAAATGAATATGTTTATACACTTGCGAATTTATAATATTCTACGAGTATACACGAGTATTTAATTTGTCTACTCTTCTATATTATTAATGGTATTTCTTTTATCATTTTAAAGAATACTTACCTCTACAGCATGTGGCCCATTTACCCCATTGTTAATCCACAAAAAGGCATCATTAATATATGTAAACAATTTCGATGCTCTACTATGAAAGATTTCTAAGAAATTGGGGAGATAATTAAAACAATAGCTGCAGATGGCCAATAAAAACTTTTGAAGGCAGAGCTCGGCGTTTACCTCTTAATGTTTCATGTTTATTGGAGTAAAAAGTACCAATTTTATAGTGCCTATAATTGCCTACTTTCATAGTGTGTGCCTTTTCATAGCTTAAGGGTCTATAATGACATTTGTTTTTGTAATCAGAACTTTTATCAAGGATTTTGCCTATCGTAATTTCATAATTTTTCATTAATATGATTTGCTCATTAATATATTTTATTGCAATTAATGCATTACTATATATTTTATTTATTTAATTATTTATAATTGTTTAATTATTATTTATATATTAATTTATTCAATTAATATTTCACACTCTGAGCCTATGAGCTTTTGTTGACAACATGCCTGAGGAGGTTTGTAATACTGGCGTCCCTAACGTCAGCAGTTTATTGCTTCATGTAGTGAAAAATAGTGGCTACGGTAAATGGTCAGCTACGAAAAACTATCGATTTACGGCTGGCAAATTGATCATTTTAGTATTAACTCATCGCTTTGTTCCATAATACGAGGCTTTGTTGCTTTCTACTTTCCACATGGACGAAAAGTCAGTACTGAGCTGAAGAGATCAAACTTATTTCATTGCAAACACCTTTTTAACAATCATACGTAATAGACGGAATAATAATTACAAATCACTGTGGGAGTGTAAAACATATTCGAGAAGAAATTACTTGGAGCTAAAACACAAGAATATCATTTATGCGGACTAGGTGGGACCGGAAGCATTCCGGATTAACGAAAATCCGGATAATCCGGAAACAAACTGTTAAAAGAATGTAGACTACTAATCTACACAAACCTTGTTTTGGCACTAAGATAAGATAAAAACACTTTTTACTTTCTCTACTACGCATAGTAAGTAGGGGAAGTATTGTATTATTCCACCCAAAAATTCGATACCGAGATTTCACCGGAAATATATGTTTGGAGACCCCCTGAATCCAAAAAAAAAAGCATTTTTGGAAACATGTCCGTGTGTGTGTGTCTGTGAGCAGCATAACTCAGGAACGAATAGTCGGATAAACACCAAACTTGGTATTTAGGTTTAGTATCTTCCAGAGATGTGACACGAAGGTTTTCAAGAAAATCCCCCCACCCCAGATTACCCTTTACATGGAACATTTTTCGAAAATTTTAATTTTCTCAAAAACGGCTCTAACGATTTTGATTAAAATATCATATGTTTAAGATATTTTCATGAAAAATGAAATGTATATCTCGATTTTCTGGGAAAGTCTCCAAAAGTATTCTTCATTGTAAACGATTTTTGCATAGCTGGTAAACCATAAGAGATAGACAAAAGTTTACTACACAAAAAAGTAGATCGCGTTAAAATACACAATTTATGTCATATACATTTTTTTGTTGAGTGAACCATTTTCGAGATATTGCTTGTTATTCCCTTAAATTTTCAATACTTGTTTTCTCAAATGGGAATTCGTTATTCATTTTTTTTCTTGGATATGCAAAGAGCATTAATCTGTGGCAAAGAGAATGGTGCTGCACCTAGCAACCAGCTATTAAGAGATATGTCTATGCTTAAAGGCTACTGTATTCCTATATTGCCCTTGCAAATACAAAACAAGGGTAACATAGTAGGCCTTAAGCGAAAGTCAAATATTTTTAGAACTGGTCGCTATGTGTAAAATGTAATTCTCTTTGCATGTAAAAAGATCGTTTCTGCAAATGTTTATCTCGATTAATATGAAATAGATGGAGAATAACAGTTTATAAAAATAGTTTGTACAAGAGTAGAGAAAGGCATATGAGTGTAACACATAAGATTTTTTTGGTGGTTTAACTCAATACTGTATACTCACTATTATTTTCTGAAATCGAGTGTAAGTTTCTTTTGTTTCAAATTTGTGCTCTGTTTGAGACACAGAAAAGCAAGGTAAGCAAAAGTAGGTAAGAAGCTAAACATCAGGCGGATAAATGGGAAATGTGGATTAATGAGAGCCGAGTAAACCAGATTGTTGTATAATGCTATAAAAAATACATCGTAACTGCAGAGTCAGATTCAACTAATTCACTTCATTAGGAGAATAGTGGCATTTCGTTAATTTAATACGTGGTATATGGCTATTAGATAGTATTTGTATACTGTTCTGTCATACCAAAATGTGTTTTTTAATAGTAAATGAGCAAATAATTGTGATTGTTATGCTTATTATTACTGATAGTGGCATTAGTACTTATTTTGAACTTGTACTGTCTATTTGCTTGCCTGTTTTAAGTTTTTTAGTGGCTATTGCGCGATCTCTAGTGATAACAATACGCTCAAGGCGTAAAGAAACTGGAGCGTCGTTCATAACACAAAATGCGGACAGTATATGAAATGAACGTCTCTATAAATGTTGCTAAATATACCACCACCTTCTAATACCACATCAGTTTGTAATTGTAGAATGTTAGCTGAACAAGCGCGGGGAGGAATCTAAATCATAAAGTATGTATAAGATAGGATTTTAATGTGACATCAACCCATTTTTATCTCAACATTGCCATTTAAGATTCCTTTAAGAATGTTACTTCTATTTTCTCTGTTTAGCGAAACTGGTAACTAATTGGATGAATTTGCAGTTGCTGAAAAGACAAATTAGATAGTTTGTTAGTGCTTTAAGAATATGTATACTGTGACAAAGTCGGAAGTGGAAAGCGGCATGTATCCATCATCGCTTGCCGGAACACGATTGTCTGGAGATAGAGGGAGCGCTCCCAGCGGACGTAAGTTCCAGAAGCACAATCGAATACAAGAAGATATTTCTGGAAGTTTCTTCTCCCCCTCCCCGATGTTTCAAAAAACCCTTGCAGTCATATTTAAACAAGCGTACTCGCGACGAGCACGTTAGTCCGTGAGGTTGTTAACGTGACGCTCAGCGCTGGGTACTGTTCTGCGATAGAGAAGGGTATAGAAGAGGAGACCTGTGTTCGACACTCCAGCGAAAGGAAGTAGAGGCTGCTTCCGTGTGGTTCATTAACCGCTACGCGCAAATGTAATGTGAAGTGACATTGAAAACTGCACTGAGTCGCAATATAAAAAAAAAATCTGATGTGTTACACTCACATGGCTTTCTCTACTCTTGTACAAACTATGTTTACAAACGCTTATTCTCCATCTGCTTCATGTTAATCGAAATAAACATTTGCAGACTCTATCTCATTGCTAATTTTCTTGTAGATGTAAGGGGAATATATATTTACAAGGGCAATATAGAAATCAGTAGCCTTTAAGCATAGACATATCTCTGAATAGCTGGTTGCTAGGTGCAGCACCATTCCCATTGCCACAGATTAATATTCTTTGCATATCCAAGACAAAAAGATGAATAACGAATTCCCATTTGAGAAAATAAGTATTGAAAAATTTAAGGGAATAACAAGCAATATCTCGAAAATGGTTCACTCAACAACAAAAATGTATATGACCTAAATTGTGTATTTTAACGCGTACTACATTTCTGTGTAGTATAATTTTGTCTATCTCTTATGGTTTACCAGTTATGCAAAAGTCGTTCACAATGAAGAATACTTTTGGAGACATTCCCAGAAAATTCAAGATATAAATTTTATTTGTCATGAAAATATCTTAAACGTATTATATTTTAATCAAAATCGTTAGAGCCATTTTGAGAAATTTAAAATTTTCGAAAAATGTTCTATGTAAAGGGTAATCTGGGGTGGGAGGATTTTCTTGAAAACCTTCGTGTCGCATGTCTGGAAGATACTGAACCTAAATACCAAGTTTGGTGTTTTTCCGACTGTTCGTTTCTGAGTTATGCTGTTCACAGTCAGACACACACACAGACGGACATGTTTCCAAAAATGCTTTTTTTGGACTCAGGGGGTCTCAAAACATGTATTTCCGGTGGAATCTCGGTATCGAATTTTTGGGTGAAATACAATACTTCCCCTACTTACTATACGTAGTAGAGAAAGTAATACAGATCTAAAATTATTCAGCATACAGTTTTTGAGTATTATTATAAAAAGCATTTTAATAAGACTCTAGGTCAACTATGTGAAAAGGTTGAAGATTCATGTGGCCTGATGACTTCATACTTCACAATTCCTAATTACTCGAGTAACAAATTCGAATAATTCGTGAGAATTAAACGTAAAACTGGATTCTCAACTGTTTTACATCTTGTGATATTCCCATTTTCTTTTAAATTACTATCTGTTGCAAGATACTTATAAAGATGTAAATGAACTCAGATTATATGTTGTGTTTCTCACAAATACTTAAAACTTTCCTAAAAGTCATTCGGCATGTCTTGTACTCTAGATAGAGAAGATTATAGTCGTTCGTTAAGCATAATGTCTTTGGCTGCTGAAACTCTGAAATTGGATGACAAAAGAAGCCAGAAACCACCAACCACCGATAATTAACCTGAATGAACTTGACCACTAGAGGCACTTCATTATTATTGTTAATTAGAGTTGGCAACTAGCACACTTAGTCCTCTAGATCGTCAGTTTTGATTGGCTATTTTCATGGTCATCCTGTCCGTTAATTTACTTAATTCTAACAAGTTGGGAATTGCTGATTCTCTTCGCTGTGTTGTAGAGAGCTTAAGTTGAAGATATTTTTATCGAAAAAGGAAAGCTTGTCAATATTGTATTCTAACAAATAACTATACCCATGGCAAGCATATTAAGGAAGTGACTGATATTAGAAATGAGACTAATGAGAAACCAAATTTTGTCTCTTCCCATTAAAAGTTCACCTTTTATACCATAGCAATGTTAAAAATTGATTCTTTTATCCATGCCACTTTAATCACAATTAATTTTGCCCATAAAGTATTTTAAATTACGCAATAAGTACTCAAAACCATATACAGCATGGAAAAACAAAGTATGTACTAATGTTTATCGGAAGCATATATAATAAACAGCTCTTACGAAGGAACAGAAAGAAAATAAGAATTTGAAACTTTAAAGTATCTTCCGTAAGAAAAAGTAATTCTATTTGCAGAAAGTAATCGTAGAGCTTAGGATATTTAGAAACATACTAACGCCACGAAAATATTTATTGGTTCCAAATAGCATTTTAATAATCTCCATATTTTTTTAAAGTAAGTGCTTCTTTCTCTCTTATGGGTTTTTTTTAGTTATAAAAATCAAAACTGTCAGAATGAAGAGGACTTCACTAAACTATTCACAAAATATAGTTTTATTTCTCAAGTCAATGTGTCAACATGTACTGTTTTAATCAAAGTCCTTAGAGCTATTTTTAAGAAATAAAAATAACGAACACTTTCTTATTTAAAAGCTAATTTAGGACCGCGAGAATTTAATGAAAATCCTTGGAAACTTGTTATTATTGACCTGTTATTGCCTAGTCAGCCGCAAATAACAGAATGCGACAAATGGACATTACTATATTTGCCCATACCTCTGCATGAAATATTTCATTTATTCGAGACACTATTTAAGAAGATTTTAAATAAATGACATTCCGCAATCTTGCTTCAAACCTTTTGTGGTGTAGAATTCTGTTGAAGTAGTTTTACCCATTTTGGCATATACAAATACTTATACAATCGCCTTATAAAGGCTATGAGGGGGTTTGCAACGCCAATTTTTAAGGGCAGTCCAAAGTAGATTAACTAGTACCGTATCATATACCTTTAAGTAAGTGAAATAAAACGGAGTTTTTTCCTTTGGCTGACATTTTGCGATCATCTGTCTAATTGCAAATGTAATGTGATCTACATAGGTATTGCCTGTTATAGAAATCCAAGTTGCTCTTCGGACATTATTTTATATGAGAGACCGCAAACTATTTTTATTTTACTGAGTATTCTATTCATTGATACCAAAATACTGACGCCAAGATAGTTCATTGATTTTCTCGTGTCTCCCTTTTTACATATTGCACTTACAAGTATATGATAGAATACTGTCACACGGCGGAATAGAGTCATCCTCTATGACCTGATTCAAGAATCTAGTTAAAATTCTTAAAATACTTTGTTCACCATAATCACGTAGTTCCATTGTTATGCCTTCGGGTCCTGAAACTTTCAAATTTTTTAAACTCCAAATTTGAAGACGTTATTTGCCCTACGTTTTGGAAGCCAATTTGAAGAAGGTTTGTTGCTGCTACGTATGGAAAGTCAGTTTGAAGATGTATTATATTTCAACTGTTGGGGAGCCGAACTTGAAGTTCCTTGCAACCGCACGTATAGTACCCGCTTTCCGGTAGCCTTCGCCCCAAATGTACTTTCCGGTGCCCTTTGCCCCCCAAAAAATGTTTAAAAATATTAACTTTGTAGTTTGACTGTTTCTTTAAATATTATATATTTATGTTTGCCTCGGCTGCGTCAGTATTTATATTTTTTTAGAGACATGAATGTCTTAGCAGGGAGTGGTCGCCTTAAGAATGTAGGCTTACACAGATCATAATTTTACTTCACTCCTTTTATTATTGCTTGACACGATTTAAATAACACTTCACTGATATAGAGAGCGAGAGCTGTGAGATTTTTTTTAGTAATTACTTGCACTTTTTAACACGTAAACTATTTTTTGTCTCACACAAAATACGTATTAAATTTCTCGAGGATGCATCTCGCGTCCGGTTAGAAACACTGTCTTCAAGCAACGCGTCCAGTTATGAGCACTGTCTACAAGTAACTGACTTAATTTCTGCCGCCTAAATTTGTAAATTTCTGTATTCCAAGTCTCTGATTGGCTATTCCTAATCCAATAGAATACCTTCATTTAACTAAAGCATTTTTCTGGTTGTTGATTGGCTATCTTATAAACTGTCACAAAATTTACATTATTGTTGCTCCAACAATGACTAGTAGCATTATTACACTTTCTTACTCATTATTGCCTCAAAGTTACCTCATTGTTACGTCATTGTTAGCAACGTTTATCCTATTATTCTCACAGTCCTACATTATTAAATTACGTAATACATTCAGATAACATTATTAAATGTATACAATAATATAACATATACAATAACTGTAATATACACTTTTTATATCTTGTTATATACACATATTGCTTTAAGGCGGGCTGATATTGAATTTATATATTATATAATTGGACTGAAATCATTTAAGTGTTAAAAATACTGCCTCAAATTACGTCGTCTTCTGTTATTGGGTAAATTTCATTAATAAAGTTAATACCTAAAATAGGGTCTAAAACTGCTTGGAAGCTCTCTTCAACAGAATACACCGTGTATCTTTTTAAAATATTCTTCAAAGTCCTTTGTTTTCATTGAATTAAAACTCTGGAAACTATTTGACTTAGAACATTTTCTAAATGTTTTCCAAGGTTGTACTGACTCTGTATGCATGTAGTTTCTACATCTACACATATTCTATTCCTAGATTCCGTCTTTTGTTTCCTAACTGTTGCTACGAAAAAGTACACAGGAATATATTTTACATGGAATAAAAGAATTTTATGGAGACACAATATATGGTTGTTGGAGGGAAGAGAGAGGATTTAGTTGTAAATTACGTAACGATTAAGAATTTCAATCAGTTCAAATATTTACGTTGAGCCGGCGGTGGTTTGCTTATAAAAGGTGTGAAAGTACAGCTCGCTACATACCCGAGGTAGGGGTGGCGGTGCAGGATGCAATTCCTACTCTGTACCTGTAAAAGGAAATTGCCCACAGAATCAACCAGGCTGGGAAGCAACGAGAGCCTTGAATTGTGTCCACAGTAACAGAAATGACAAAATTACCAAAATATATATTCTGAAAATAATGGTGAAGACTGGGTTAGAGTGTTGACTCTGAATAATAAACCGAAAGAAAAAGTTGAACAGCATCGAAATAGATAAAGTAGAAGTATTACACAGAGTACCTCGACTACAGCATATAAGGAATTATGTTATTAGAATCGAGATGGAAGCAGAAGTATGGCGATAAGTAGAGCTGAGGAATGAATATTGCAGTGATATGGACATGCAAAAACAATGGAGGAGGAGGAATGACTCAGATGTCAGACAATTGACTTTTTTAAGTTGACTGTAAAAAGTTATGTAAATTTGGCATAAAAGATGGTAGTGGAACGATATATCACTATGTCGGGCGGAAATGAGAAGCAATCATCCAACCGATATGGGGAAGTGATGTGGTCAGCATCAGGCATCCCCATCCAGAATTTGGCCTACATGGCCGGGATCGCTGCCTATCGCAGATCCTCACTTTCCTCACAATGCTGATTGGCACCGGTCCTATATGTGAGACTTAAAATCCACACTCCCATAGACGGGATCGAATCCTGGCGCATTCCGTGGCCGAGAATCAAAGCGCGGGACTCCTTGGAAGATGCAAGATGCTGAACTTAAGTACTAAGTTTAAGCTTAGTAAGTTTTAGATTTCTTTGCGTTATGTTGTTCATAACACATGAACGTGAACACAGGCACGTACTTTTTCTATAACTTTTTCTTCAGAGGATTAAAGAATACATTTCTGGTGAAACGGCAACTCTAGGCCGAGCCCAAGAACTATAATTACAGATAACTTATTAATTAACTTTTAGTGATGTTAAATCGTATTATGTAAATATCTTTTTCTCATACTGCTTGTATATTTTAAGAAGGGTGATTTAACATTATGTATCTATCTAGGTTATTAATATTAGTAGAGTTATAAATGGTTTAATGTAAATAATTTAAGCGCTATGTTAAAATACTGTCCACGAGGGAAAGTTTTAGCTACAGGAATAGTGCTTTCGAAGGCAGAAAACCTAGTTTTATTACCTCTCTCCGGTCGCTGTGCTATTATTCCTACAGCGAGGGTGTAGAGCCTTTGTCCCATTATTTGATAATTCGCCGTGACCAAGTGAGTGAGAAAGACAACCTTAACGGTAAATGTAGGAAAAGCCGCGATTTATATTAAAATTGGACCAATGAGATCCCTGAAAGTTTATTCGAAATAGTTAGACGCGTCGAGTCGCGCTAAAAATGGACCAATAGGAAAGGAAGCAGCCTCAGGAGCCTGAGACTATAAATGGATCTGTTTGGGGAAAATTCGGGGCAGTTTATGTCATGTGTGGTCAGGGAGAGATGCTGCAGGATGTGTGAGATATCGCGCCAAAAAGGGAATCAAGTCAAATTTGTCATGTCAGCTTAGTATTGCATTTTATTCGAGAGTTTTCGTAATGTGTGGTCAGGGAGAGATGCTGCAGGATGTGTGAGATATCGCGCCAAAACAGGGAATCAAAATAGTTTTAGCAACACACCTAAGATCCGCTACTCTGAAAGCGACAATAAGAATAGTTATATTTCGTGACATATCCACGCCATAGTCTAACAGCGGTGGACAGTATTTTACAGCGGCAATACCAGTTTTGTATACTACGAGTGTTAAATTAAATAAAAAGAAACGGCAGTGTCATCTTTTCATAAACAAAGCAAGTCTATGTCTTCCTATATCACCACCCGAGATCTACGTTTTCCTTTACCGAGGATAAGTCCATGCTCCCATATAATTTAAGGAAAATTACTGCAGCTAGCCGAGGATAAATTGAAGAACCAACACGCTGAGAACTTCTGGAAGCAACGGGAGAAGCATCAAGGTAAGCTACAGCAACGGATGAGGAGGTGATCGCCGCAAACTGGCGCCATAACGTGGAGCTCGAAGGGAAGAACGACACAAACGGAGGACTAGGAAACAACGAACAGACGAAGAATCTTCAGAGGAAAGGGGCACAGCAGAACAAAATTACAACGCGAACTTCTAGTCTACCTACGTGGGACAACAAAACAGCTGAGAGCATCGCTTCTAGAACTTCACCAGGATTCGAACCCGGAACGCATCAGTTAACATAAAAAAAAATACAGGTTAGAACATTTATTCAAAAACAAACAAAAAGGCATGCAGAGTAGTGACTCAGTTTTGGTGAACACATGCTATTGAGAGGGGGTAAAGTCATTACTAGGGAGGTAGAACTTGCTAACGGAACCATGAGTAGGTCAAGGGAAGGTTCAGAAGAACTGGATGGGGAGGCTATTGTCAGCATAACAACAGATGGAAAAAATATGGGTGCAGCAGAAGTAGAAGTTAGGCTAGAAAGGCAATCACCGATTGAGCAGGTCATTGACGCAGGTCAAAACCAGCTGCTAATATTGCTTCAACATTTGAGCACAAAGATAGACGAGATGGGTAAGGACTTAAATGAGCAGAGGAAGGACTCACGTGAACAAAATAAAAATTTAGAGGGGAAATTAGGTGAGCAGAGTAAAAACTTGGAAAAATTAAGTGAGCAAAGTAAGAATTTAGAGGGGAAATTAGGTGAGCACAGTAAAAACTTAGAAAAATTAAGTGAACAAAGTAAAAATTTAGAAGGGAAATTAAATGAGCAGAGTATACATATAGGTGAATATGTCAGAGAGGAAAACAGGAAGATGAGAGGGGAATTAGCTCAGGAGATGAGGGAATATTTAGGTGAACAGGTCACCCGATTACAAAGTCAATTGGACTCCAAATTCAGTCAGCAAGGGAAGGTAGTGCAAGAAATTCAGGCAGGACAACTATGTCTAAGAAACGATGTAGAAAAACTAAGGAAGGATGTAGAAACAGAATTAAGTGTTACCAGCTTAGCCATAAAGGAGCAATTGGATGATGACTTAAGAGCTGTAAATGTTTCTTTAGAAAAAAAACAAAGTACATTAGAATCTAACATTCAAAGGGAGTTCAGAGAATTTAGAACAGTGTTAGAAAAGGATCAGGGAAAGATGAATGAACTTTCGTCAAAAATGACTGAACAGCTCTCAAATCATCATGAAATTGTGAAGAGGGTGGAAGAGCATGAAAATTGTGTAAAGGAGTTAAAACGCTCTATTGGTAGACTAGGGATAAGTGTGAGACAGAGTGATGATAGCTCACCCAGTGAAACTAGCACCACTTTTAGGGAGGTAAATGGAGGCCAAAGTCCAGCTGCCGACCCATATAATTTTAATTCAGGGCACCAATGTACATCTAACCATGCAAGTAATGCAAACTACCATTTATTAAATGAGATAGGGGTACCTACTTTCGAGGAAAATTCGGCTGATAATCCTAAACAATACATAAATGACCTTGAGGAGTATTTCCGTTTGAAGCAGATTCCGGACGAGCTAAAGATGTTAATCGTTCGTAAAGGTTTACGTCAAAGGGTTCTCCAATGGGTAAGATTGACTTTGGGGGAGAATAATAATTTTGAATATTTCAGAAGGGCATTTTTGAATAAGTACTGGAGTACTAATACTCAGAACCAGGTGAGATCTATCCTAGTTAATGGCAAGTACGATGAACGCGGAAACCTAAGCATGGTAGATTATTTGCTAACTAAAGCACAGAGTAGTAGACTAATCGAGCCACCCATAAGCGAGAGGGATTTCATTAATATGATTGTACCACATTATCCAGAACGTATACACCATTACCTACTCATTGCGAAGCCAAATTCTATTCCCGAATTGATTGAGTTGGTA
Organism: Deroplatys truncata; assembly: GCA_030765065.1. NCBI lineage: Eukaryota > Metazoa > Arthropoda > Insecta > Mantodea > Mantidae > Deroplatys > Deroplatys truncata. The sequence goes on along the minus strand of CM060978.1, from coordinate 207,068,509 downwards.
TCATCATTCGAGACAAGTAGTAGGAACCACGTACAAAACTATACAGTTCGAACATTACCGGATAATTCAAGGAATGCGAATTGGAGAGGAAACGCGAGAGGGAACTATAACCCCAGAGAGAGATACTGGAACGACGTACCTCAATCCGGGAACAGAAACTGTCAAAATAACCGTTTCAGGAGGGAAGGTGATAACCAATATCACATAAATGCTATACAAACCAGACCAAGATATAGTGGCCGTTTTAATTATAGGAGAGGCAGAAACAATGAAAACAGATCCAGAGAACATTATTTTTCTGACCGAGGGGAAAGTGATGTAGGAGAAAGGTATGACGGAAATTATCCCGAAAGAAACGAAAGGAGAGAGAGACATTCCCGGGGACATTTTAGAGGAAGCAGAGGAAACTATAGGCAAATGCAGAGAGAGGGAAATGTGGAAGAGACTAGCGGAGCACCAAATAGTGTCGATAACCCGGAAAACTAAGACAGGATCCATTCAAGAGCTCGGAGCGGATTCTAAGCGCGCAAAATTCTCAAATAAACAGAAAATGTGAAACAGGGCTCAAAAATGAATTTATACTGGGAGAACTGATAACTACTATTCAAAATCACTCGGAAAAGGATCTGACAGATTCCCCTAGCATAAAAGTAGTATTATTGGATGAAGAATATAACGCTTTAATAGACTCCGGAGCCAATGTGAGGGTATGCAGCCTGAGGTTATATCAGAACCTGGTAAATAAAGGAATTAAGCTAATGACATTACCCATAATGAACACGGTATGCCGGGTAGCAGTTAACAAAGAGGTTACCCGAATAAAAATGCAAGTAATGTTGAACATGAAAATAGGAGAAGAAAATTTTGAGTTTATTTTTCTGGTAATCAATAATTTGATTTGTGACATTTTGATTGGGTGTGACGTTTTGTTTGAATTAAGAGCTAGGGTTGATTTTGCTGATAAAGTTTTGAAAATAGAGAAGAACAGAAAAACATTAGAAATCCCTTTTGTAGAGGGTATGAAGCAGGATACTTATAACAAAACCCAAGGAGAAGAAGATATAGCCGAAGAAAGATTTTTCGTACAATTATTACAAACAGGTAGGAGTGAGAAATTAATTGCTATAGTACAAGGGGAAGAAACCGATGAGATGCATGCGTTCGCTGACAGGTTTTACAACGGGTATACGGAGCACAATGAGAAAGATTATGGTTACGCCCGAAATAAAGAATTCCAAGATACCGGCAGCCAGGTAGAAGCAGTAGAGGAGAAAGTGACCCTTGCCGAGAACCTCACAGAGACACAAAGGCATCTATTAAGGCGAATGTTACAAGAAAACAAAGCGGTATTTTCGGACGTCCCAGGCAAGTGCAAAGCATACAAACACAGTTTTAAGGTACAAGATATTGCACCCTTCACACACAAGTATCGGGATATTCCGATTGCATTAAGGGAGAGAGCCAAACAGGTGATCGATAAGATGTTGAGAGACCGAATAATACAAACGTCAAATTCTCCGTACAGCAGTCCATTATGTTGGGTGACGAAACGCAATGGCGAACTTAGGATGACAATAGATGCTCGAAGGATAAATAAATATACACAACCAGACAGATTTCGGAGCGAAAGTGTAGAAAAATTGCTGTCAAAAATAACCAAAGGCAAGTATTTCTCCACTATTGATTTAACGGCGTCATACTGGCAGATTGAGCTTCACGAGGATGTTAGAAAGTATACTTCTTTTTTATTTTTTGGGAAACAGTTCGAATTTTTGAGAATGCCTTTTGGTATGCTTACGTCATGTAGTGGACTATTAAGAGCCATCGATAAAATATTTGGCGACTCAGCCGACGAATTTTTGATCCAATATATCGACGATTTTCTAATAGTTGATGAAAATTTTGATGAGCATATTAAACATGTGAATTATGTGCTTAGAAAGCTGAGAGAAAACGGTATGACGGTGAACATTAATAAATCCAAATTTTGCATCCGTGAGGTGGAATTTCTAGGCTATGTAATTAATGATAGAGGAATGAAGCCAAACGAAGAAAGAGTAGCGGCTGTGAGAAGAATACCAGCGCCCAAGAGTGTTAAGCAGGTTAGGTCCTTTCTTGGAGTGCTAAATTATCAAAGCAAATTTATCCTGAGGTACGCCGCAGAAATAGCGCCTTTGCGCGAATTACTTAAAAAGAAAGTGCGATGGAAATGGGACGAGGTACACCAGAAAGCTTTTGAAAAGATAAAAGAACTATTTGCGAAATCAATTCTACTAGAGAGACCCAAGGACAACCTACCATATGTAATTTACGTGGATGCTTCAGGTCACGGGTATGGGTGTGTCCTAGCCCAATCAGATGAGGAAAATCAACTGCACGTGATAAGTACCGCTTCAAGAGGTTTAAGTCAAATAGAGAAAAATGCTTCGGTCACCGAATTAGAGATCTGTGCTGTGTATTACGCACTACAGAAATTTAGATCATATATATATCTACAGAAGGTTATTATATACACAGATCATGTGAGTCTTTCATTTATGAAACGTTGTCGGCTTACGAGTACTAAATTATCTAGGTACATCCATGAGATTCTTTCGTATGATGTTGAGGTGAAACACATTCCAGGAAAAACAAATGTTTTTAGCGATTTGCTGTCTAGGTTACATAACAACAGTGAAATACCGGAGAGAATAGAACGCCCTAAAAATGAAGTAACATTAATGAGTATTGAAATACCCTTGAGTAAAGGATTGATAAAAGAATTAAAAGGAATAGGGGACCAGCAGCGACGAGATGAGAAGTTAAATAAATTAATAAAAAGGGCCCCAGAAATAGATGAAAATATCAAGGGAAACATAGGGGTAAAAGGGGGCATGTTATATAAACTACATGGCAGCGAAATACAGAAATGGAAGACATATATACCTAAGAACATGGAGAATGAACTCATAAGCACGTTCCATCAAGCTCTAGCACATTCTGGCTCAGAACGCACAGCTTTAATGATCCAAGAAAATCTGTATATTCCAAAATTACACCATAAAGTAAGGAGAATAATTTCGACATGCTTACAATGTCAAAAAGCAAAGCCATTGAATATACAATATGAATACGAGACAAACTCCATACTAAGGGAAAAACCAGGCATGTTAGTGACCTTGGACTGTCATGGTGAGATGCCTTGTAGTAAATTTGGATTTAGGTATATAGTGGTGTTAATAGATGTATTTTCAAAATTTGTGAAAATTTACCCAGTCAGGAAGATTACAAGTGAAACATGCCTAAGGAAGATAATGAAGTCGTATGTTCCACAATTTGGAAAGATGAAGGCAATTTTATGTGATAATGCTTCAATATTTACCAGCAGAAAATTTGTAGACACCTTAAAAGAAAACGAAATCACGTTGTATCATTGCTCAAAATACCACCCACAAAGCAATCCCTGCGAAAGAATAATACGGGACATTTCGGTTTATTTGAGAATTTTGGCCAATAAAAAACACAGTGATTGGGCAAATCACTATCAGCGCATCGAAAGTATTTTAAATGAAAGTGTGAGCCCTACTACCGGTTATAAGCCCATCGAGCTGATGAAGGGGAAATTAATGGAAACACTTGAAGGGGAATTACCACAGACACTAGAAGCTAAAGATCCGAAAGCACTAACGGAAGAAGAGATGTTTAAGAAAGCTTTTGAAAGAATGGCCAATAAGGCGCAGAAAAGAAAAGAAAAGTTTAAGAAAAAGAAACGAAAACACTGGTTGATCAAATTGGGAGACTTAGTATTGGTACGGGACAAGAAAAAGTCTAGCATTCTGAACAAAAGGTATCATAGAATGGAAAATTTATTTAAAGGTCCATACCGGGTGATTAACATTTTTGGCTCGGATACATTTGAGTTACAAGAAATAAAGAATTCCAAGATCGTAGGGAGATACCATAAACAGTTGCTCAAACCGTACAAATGTTTAGAGAATGAGAAGGGTGAAGAATATAATGAAAAGAATCAGGTTAGTTTTACTCGAAATGAGGTAACACCCCTGTGAACAAATAGTAAAGGTAATACACCCGATAAATAAGGATGTAAAGAAATAAATAAAGGCATAATAATTATGTACCAATATGTATGTAAATAGATTTAATTTTAGAACTTAAATTGGGTATTAGAGTATTTGTATGCGTCACAAGTTATTCGTGTGCGGGAAATGTATTGTGTATAAGAATGTCTCTCGGAAACCTGTTTTTAAAGGGAGAGTGTAGAGTGAATGACCCAAATATAAACATCACCGATTTGTCAGAGCCCTTGTGAAGGAGCAGGTATAGCGAAGGGTCTCTGTCAACAAAACAAACGAACAAAGGCCATAATCAGAGGAATTATTCTGTAAAAGAAAATTGTATCAAGTGTTGAAAAATTTATTCTTTTCCAGAACAGGGCAATTTGAAACGGCAACTCTAGGCCGAGCCCAAGAACTATAATTACAGATAACTTATTAATTAACTTTTAGTGATGTTAAATCGTATTATGTAAATATCTTTTTCTCATACTGCTTGTATATTTTAAGAAGGGTGATTTAACATTATGTATCTATCTAGGTTATTAATATTAGTAGAGTTATAAATGGTTTAATGTAAATAATTTAAGCGCTATGTTAAAATACTGTCCACGAGGGAAAGTTTTAGCTACAGGAATAGTGCTTTCGAAGGCAGAAAACCTAGTTTTATTACCTCTCTCCGGTCGCTGTGCTATTATTCCTACAGCGAGGGTGTAGAGCCTTTGTCCCATTATTTGATAATTCGCCGTGACCAAGTGAGTGAGAAAGACAACCTTAACGGTAAATGTAGGAAAAGCCGCGATTTATATTAAAATTGGACCAATGAGATCCCTGAAAGTTTATTCGAAATAGTTAGACGCGTCGAGTCGCGCTAAAAATGGACCAATAGGAAAGGAAGCAGCCTCAGGAGCCTGAGACTATAAATGGATCTGTTTGGGGAAAATTCGGGGCAGTTTATGTCATGTGTGGTCAGGGAGAGATGCTGCAGGATGTGTGAGATATCGCGCCAAAAAGGGAATCAAGTCAAATTTGTCATGTCAGCTTAGTATTGCATTTTATTCGAGAGTTTTCGTAATGTGTGGTCAGGGAGAGATGCTGCAGGATGTGTGAGATATCGCGCCAAAACAGGGAATCAAAATAGTTTTAGCAACACACCTAAGATCCGCTACTCTGAAAGCGACAATAAGAATAGTTATATTTCGTGACATATCCACGCCATAGTCTAACAGCGGTGGACAGTATTTTACAGCGGCAATACCAGTTTTGTATACTACGAGTGTTAAATTAAATAAAAAGAAACGGCAGTGTCATCTTTTCATAAACAAAGCAAGTCTATGTCTTCCTATATCACCACCCGAGATCTACGTTTTCCTTTACCGAGGATAAGTCCATGCTCCCATATAATTTAAGGAAAATTACTGCAGCTAGCCGAGGATAAATTGAAGAACCAACACGCTGAGAACTTCTGGAAGCAACGGGAGAAGCATCAAGGTAAGCTACAGCAACGGATGAGGAGGTGATCGCCGCACTGGTCACCTCTAGAACAGGATTTCTGGGTGAAATGCAATGTCTGCTCCACTACCATTGCTAGGCCAAACAAATGCAACATCAACGTCGCTGATGTAACAAAAATAGACGTTTCGCTACAGGTGTTCCATATTAAAGATGTCTTAATCCTTTTAACGCAATCAACTAAATACTCGGAGGCTATTATTCTCTTTCACATTCTATGCTACAGATATTTCTATTTTTTTCTCTGTGCAGCAATTACAGCTTGTCCTTAACGTAACAGTGGCGACATGTAGTGCTCTTGTGAGATGTCCTTAACTGATAAAGTGTGTTCAAATCTTCTTTTAGTGACAAGAAATTGCATGGTCAGTGCCAGCCACTTATAACATTATTAGCATTCGCTAGAATACACCATCTGACTACTCATTTACGCGTTACCTACGTTTTATAGCTTCTGTAACATAGTGGCTGCTCCGGAGAAACCACGGTAAGGAGTAAAAAGGGAAGGGAGAAGCAACCTGATTTACAATCACACATGCATGAAACACACTGATGTGCAAACCCTAAGGATGAGAGTAATCTTTGCATGCTGTGACACTGCCAAGTAACATAACTCGATTAAACTTGAATCACACATAGAGGGAACTGCTAAGGTATGCTACAGTAGGCAACTAAACTAAATATGCAATGAGACGAACAGAAATGCTACACTAAAGTCAATACGACATATGATGGTTCTCTAGATTTACAGGAACAGATACATGGTGTTTAAAAGGGTGTATGATCACCACAGACTGCAATGCATGCTCTGCATCGTGCTCCCATGCTGGCCACAAGCTTGGTAAGCAGTTCTTGTGGTACGGCGTTCCATTCCTCCACCAGCGCTGTTGACAACTGTTGGCTGGTCGTTGGTGCATGTGGATGTGCTGCAATGCGTCTCCCCAAAGCATTCCACACGTGTTCGATGAGATTTAAATCGGGAAAATGGGCAGGCCAGTCCATTCGCCGAATATCCGCTCGTTCCAAGAGATCCTCCACCTGCGTCGCGCATTGTCATCCATAAAAATGAAGTCAGGGTCGACTGCACCCCTGAAAAGACGCACATGGGGAAGGAGTACAGTATCACAATAACGTTGACCAGTGAGCATACCGTGCTCAAAGATTTGGAGGTCTGTGCGCCCATGCAACATTATGCAAACCATAACACCCGGATCACCAAAACGATCATGTTCAAGGATGTTCCTGTGATCATTACGTGTTCCCACCTCTCGCCAGATGAGCGTACGTCGAGAATCACTACTTAGACTGAATCTGCTCTCATCTGAACAGACCACGCGAGCCCATTCCTTGTTGGTCCAATTTTGATGCTCTTGGTACCATCGCAAAAGATGCCGCCGATGTGAGGATGTCAATGGAACACAACGCATTTGCGGTCGGGCAAAGAGACCCCATCTGTGTAGTCGCCGTGCCACTATGTATCGTGAGATTGCGTGACTAGCTGTCGTGTTAAATGTGGTTGCAATTGCACCCGCTGTTTGGTATGAATCCCTTCTTGCTGTTGCACAATGTAGCGCTCATCTGTTGCTGTAGTCGAGCGTGGTCGACCACCACGTCTCCTTGGGACAGCAGTGCCTGCGGTTTGGAAGGTTCCCCATGCACGTGAAACAATAGTGTGAGCAATTCAAAACTCCTGAGCAACACTTGTCACACTTCGCACTTCTTCCAGTTTCCCGATGATTCTCCCCCTTGTGAAGTCATCCAAATGGTGTCTACGGGCCACGCTGCAATGAAGAACAACACTACAGTGCACCGTAACAGCTCGCTAATTGCCACACACCGTCTTGTCGTGTTTCGTCAACTGTCCCGTGTTGCGGGATCAGACCCATTTGGCACTATAGGCTCGCTACACTCACGCCATGTGACATCCAGCTTTGTGTACGTGCGAGAGACCTCTTTCAACATGCTCCCGCACCTTCATCTACTTCCACCAAGCAGTTCATTTGTTATGTTACTTTATCCATCTCGTCCTTAGGTTTTGCACACCAGTGTATACTTTTGTACACACTTTCTGTGTTTCCATTGATCATCTCTCATCACTGACTTCACTTTTCCCCTTACCTCGCTGCCCAACAGTCCGCAGTGAGCTTTCGTTTTGTGATAAACCCTGCACCACATAGCTTTGCCCCGCATCTCTTGATGTCGCCTACTCCCGTCACGTCTCATTATTGTCTTGGAGGAGGTCGTGCTATACAAATAGGTCCTCAATTGATGCGATGATTTAACTTAAATTATTAGAAGATAATTTTCAAATTTACATTTTTTATGTTCTATTTATACTTCGCCTTTAACTACAATGGTCTTATCGGCGGCCTTTCCTTTGGAGCATATTATCGCCTATAGGTAAATGGTGTTAACTCCTATTCATTTGTCGTTGGATTTCTGGTAAACTTTGGGTTTTATTCATTAGATAACACACACACACACACATTTTAATTTATAATTTCAGACTCTGAGAAGAGTAGGGAATCTTGGCTACAAAAAACATTCCCATCCACCAGGCGGCAATCGAACCGGGACCTCTCACACAGCAGGCAGATGCTCTACCGATTAAATTTTTACAACAGAATTAATCCAATGTATTGCGTAATACATTTGGAAAGGTAACATCAGACTGAAAAGTTGAATATCTTAGCCGGGAATTTAACTATGCTCTACCACTAGCATGGAAAGCTGAAGATCTGTAGTTCAAATCCCGGCTATGGCATTGAATATTCAGTGTATTTATCTTTACAACTTTAGTCTACACAAGGCTTGTGTGGAATAACAATTAATTATCGTTTAGTATGCAATGGAGTTAAGCATCTGGAGTGCACATTAATGCTTATCATCTAACAGGTAGAATGATTCTTCGGTTTAAACATACCACTCAGTATGACGAAAACACGTTCATCTATCATGACAGAGTTTTATTTATCGCTGATCTTGCATTAAACAGGGCTTGTTTGTCATTCATCGCCATTCAAAGATGTACTTACATTAGTCAGTCCGGGTAAAGAGGAAGGAAAGGACTGCAGAAGAATACATGTCAGCGGGGCAAGGTTATAAGAAATGGGTTTAGAGAACCACATTATCTTGTGCCGCAGCGCATTCATTAGGCTCTCAGCACTTTATTTATTCTTTATTGCATGTGCTTACAGTTCTGACAGCATACAATACTTTGACAAGGTAACTCAAACAAAATTTCTGTTAATATTGCAGATATTATAGATCGTGATCCTCAGGTTCTTAAGAGCTTACATACTCTAGAATTAATATCAGTCTTATAGCAGATACAATATTTAATTGTCCACTTAATTTCAATTTCACCGTGTGGTGCTATAGGCGAATTTGTCCTTTAGCCGATCTTGACGACTTATTTCGTTTAAATTCCTAGTACCTACGACTTAAAGAGGAACTTGTGTGTCTATTATTGAAACTAAGGAAAACGACTCTCACTTCACCGCTTTTTAAGTGAGTACTATTAGGAAACCCGTAACATTTTAAAATTACTCACGTGATTTTAATAACATTTATAACTTCATGTGTAATAAATATGAGAACGTGACAAAATGAGCCAAGGTATAGGCTTAGATATGCAGTTATGCTTTCAAACTTACTGCTAAAATGTGCACAAAAGGTTATGAAAGAACAAAATTACCTCAACGTAGGATCCCACGAAAAGCAAACCACTAGAAATATTGTAAGAAATATTCGCATAATTAGTAAAGAAAATTGATCTTAGTCCTTTCGCTCCTATGGTCACATCATGATATTTTTGACAGAATAAAAAAAAAATCTGTGTTACACTCACATGACTTCTCTACTCTTGTACAAACTATTTTTACAGACGCTTATTCTCCATATGCTTCATGTTAATCGAGATATCGAGATGTCAATCTTATTGCTAATTTTCTTGTAGATTCAAGGGAAATATGGTAGGTTTTAAGCGATAGCCGAATATCTTAAGCGCTGGTTGCTATGTGGCAAATTCCATTCTCTTTGCATGTCCAGGACAAAAAAAGTGAATAACGAATTTGAGAAAAAGTATAAGTATTGGAAAATTTAAGGGAATAACAAGCAATATCTCGAAAATGGTTCACTCACCAAAAACAATGTATATGACATAAATTGTGTATTTTAACGCGATCTACATTTTTTGTGTAGTAAAATTTTGTCTATCTCTTATGGTTTACCAGTTATGCAAAAGTCGTTCACAATGAAGAATACTTTTGGAGACATTCTCAGAAAATCCAAGATATACATTTTATTTGTCATGAAAATATCTTAAGCATATGATATTTTATCAAAATCGTTATAGCCATTTGTGAGAAAATTAAAACTTTCGAAAAATGTTACAAGTAAAGGGTAATCTGGGGTGAGGGGATTTTCTTGAAAACCTTCGTGTCGCATCTCTGGAAGATACTGAACCTAAATACCAAGTTTGGTGTCTATCCGACTGTTCGTTTCTGAGTTATGCTGTTCACAGACACACACACACACGGACATGTTTATAAAAATGCTTTTTGGGGGATTCAGGGGGTCTCAAAACATGTATTTCCGGTGAAATCTCGGTATCGCATTTTTGGGTGGAATACAATACTTCCCCTACTTACTATACGTAGTAGAGAAGGTAAAAAGTTATAAGCATTGTCCAGTTATAGGGAAGAAAGTGATAGCAGTACTACCATTTGCAGATGTTGTAGCAAGGGCAGTAACAGTGATTGGGTTACGCCGTTACAGCATGCTGTTAACGAAATTGTCACATTCTGTGTGGAAGCAGCTTTATGGTAGTAGTTGAGTCATAGATGTTATATGGAATAGAAATCTGTAGAGTGACAAAGGGGCCAACTCATTCTCATTTGACTGACTTTTGCACCATTATACAAGAAAAATGGCTCAGGCTGTAGCCTCTCTGGGGATGTCCAGGATGTTGCGAATTCAAATCCCATGTACCAGCCAATCTAACTCTTCTCTCTTAGTTCAATACCGCGACGCAGAATTCAGGTAAAGAACAAAAGTAGTAGATATAAAGATGATACAGGAAGGCACTACGCAACTAAGACCATTTTATCAAGTTATCTAAACCTATATAACTTTATGTTGTCTCTTACTTGTCACGTGTACTAGTCACTTCTTGCATGATCTCACCAGGAAAAAAATAATAACGACAGCACTTAAAAAGTATTGAAAAATTTAAACCACAAATAACTCGCAAATGGCTTACGACGCAAAAAAGTTATTTGAATTAAAATGTGGGTCTGAAAGACATTTACATTTCTTCTGCCGTGCATTTTGTCTGACTCTTAGGGTTTATAGTTGTGCAAAATTATACGAAATCCTTCCGAATGAAAAAGACTTCACAAGCTACTCCCTGAGAATTTAACATATACGTTTTATTTACCATGTAAATATCTTAAACATATGGCATTTTAATTCAAAATCGTTAGGGCCATTTTTGAGAAAATAAAAAGTTTTGAAAAAGTTCCATGTAAAGGGTAGTTTTGGATGAGGACTTCGTTGAATACCTTCGTGTCTTCCATATTCGGAACATGCTGAACGTTTTTGAGTTATACTGTTTGAAGTAGTATTATTAATGTTATTTATTTAATATTATTGTAGCCCCACGTTGTGGTAGCCAATTTTAAGTAACATTATTAGTATATGTTTGTATTTGTTGAGCCCCATGCTGGGGAGCCAATTTGCGATGGTAAATTTATAATGTTATTTGTGTATTTGTTTACTCAACATGGTGAAGCCATCTTGTGACGTGATTCATTTGTTAGGCTTGTTAGCTCCATCTGGTGTTAGCAATTTGCGGCAGTATTAGTGTTCGTTTGAAAGAATGCTACTGTTATTTTATTTAATTTTGGTTCTCTGTCCTCCGGCTAGCTACGATCTTTTTGGTCAAGCACTTCTCTTTATACAGGTTGTGTAAACAGAAAGGAATCTTTTATCCAAAGATAACACTGATGAAGAAATTTGTTTTTCACTTTTATTGTCGAAACACAGTCACTATCACATTTACACATTGATCTTGACACTCGCCAAACTGAAACTGTTATAATAACTTCATTACTGATCAATCTTAATTCGCGTACTTCAACTTTTTGTATAATTAACTTTATAACACTTGAGATTTTATTATAACTCTTATACGCGTAACTTGCGAATCGATAGCCGACGTGTAATATTTCTGCTGGACTGAAGGCGACGTGTATCATACAAAATATTTTCGACGAACTGACGGGAATGCGACGTGTAGTGTACAAAGAATTTTGATGAACTGGGGGCGATCTACCTCTGACTTGGCTCTTTTATATTCCTTCACCCAGATATGCCTAAAGATTATAACTGAGCTGCAATTGGCTAATAAAACGCGTCAACATTAGCGTCTATTTTTATATCCAATGAAAATTATGAATACATATGCTCTAGGGAAATGTTCCAGAAGATTCTAAAAGAAAAACGCGCCAACATTACGTAACTTCCTCGTTTCCAATAATGATAAACAGCTCACCCCCTCGCTGCATTATTGCACGCTATTATTGACAGTTTCAGTAAGGTCGTATAAACTTACTTCTCAACAATAATTACAGTCAACAAACATCTCAAATCAATGTCACATAAAAATGCATATTCATATTACAATCATTATTTACATTTAAGTAATTTGTGATACAAATTACTGCATCATGTTCACACATGCGCACATTCAGGGGGCCTCAAATTATATATTTCTGGTGCGTGGCAGAGAAGGTAAAAATTAAAGAAAGCCATTTTTTCTTGAGCGCTGAATTCAACAGAAGTTCAATCGATTTCATATAATGTATGCTTCTCAATAGCTTAATGAAACTTCTTCATTCGTTTTCGTATACTCTGTAGTTAGGACTTTCTGTAGAATTCAAGTTGGGGGAACTGGAGTATAAGCTCAGGCAGGCGTGCTCTGGACCGTGAGCGTGGGAACTGACTGCCGGTGTTTGTCTCGAGCAATCTTGTGTCATTACTAGGCACTTTGGCACGCGTCCCTGCCACTGGGAATCTGTAAACATTTCACCTTGGTAAATAACCAAACACTGAGAGAATGGCATTTGGTTGCCAGTACGGTTATTTAGTTTCTTTTCTAGGTTATATGAACACCTGATCGTTATTCGTTAGAACTGGTGCGCTGAGAATAGGGACTTTTCGTCATCATCTTTCAAATATGTTCCCGTGCTTACAAATTTCCCCGTTTCGAAGAAGCAAGAGCATTTAATGCAACGGATCATTACATTAATTTTTACTTTTTCAACCACCTATTTTCAGGAAGTAACAGAATTGTTATATTCCACCCAAAAATTCAAAGCCGAAATTTCACCGGCCATACATGTTTTGAGGCCACCTAGATATACCCCAAAAATGATCTTAGAAAATGGTCCGTGAGCGATTGTGTGTGTTTCTGAACATCAACTCAAATAACAAAGAGTCCGATAAATACCAAACTTGGTGTTTAAATGTGCGAGGCGAGGATTTTAAAGAAAAACCTCCACCCCTTTAGATGGAAAATTTTTAAATTTTGTTTTCGCAAATAATGGCTCTAATGTTTTTACTTTCCCTACTACGTATAGTAAGGGGGAAATTTTGTATTCCATCCAAAAATTCGATATCGAGATTTCACTGGAAATACATGTTTTGAGACCCCTGAATCCAAAAAAAGCATTTTTAGTAAAGGTCCGTGTGGTGTCTGTGAACAGCAGAGCTCAAAAACGAAATGTTGCTATTTAGATTCAATACCTTTAAAGATGCGTCAAGAAGATTTTCAAGAAAATTCCCCCACCCCAGACTACCCTTTACATGGGAGATATTTCGAAATATTTTATTTTCTAAAAAATGGCTCTAACAATTTTGATTAAAATAATATATATTGAAGGTATTTACATTACAAATAAAATGTATATCTTGAATTTTCTGGGAATAGACTGTGAAGTCCACTTCATTTGGAAGAAATTATGTATAGCTGTTAAATGTTAAGCGATAGACGAAAATGTACTACACAAAAAATGTAGATCTCCTTAAAACGTACAATTTATTTCAAATAAATTGTTTTGTACCATCAGCCATTTCCGAGATATCCATTATTAATGGCTACATTTGTTCAATAATCTTTAAAGTCCGATCCATTTTCAGTTTTTTCTCACGATTGCATCGAAACAGTATGGAATTCTAAGGTAACATATTCCGTTCAGTTTTTAAACATTTGAATATCGCTTGAGACTGTCCAAATGACCGCTAGGCCTTCAATCATGTATAAATTCTTGAATGAACGTCCAAAATTCCAATTTTAAACCATGAGAGATAATGCTAAATTTTTATAAATGATCTTCAGTCATATTTTTCACTAAAAGGGATACCAGTTAGGTACGGAATGATCCTGGTTAAACGATGTTTGTACGGTTTGGCTCTCAGCGGGTTCCGATTAACTCTAGCAGAACACGCACATGATGACCACTTTCGATCGGCGTTCCTTAACAAATATTGGAGTGAAAGTGCACGACGCAACGTCGAGTAATGAGGGAGATCTGGCAAATACCAGAGAATGTCATCCTCCGGGTCTAGGGGTACCATGCTACCCTCTAGTTCATGAGGTCGCGGGTTCAAACCCGGTGGATTTTCAGGCGTAAAAATCCTTAGCATGGTTTCCTTCGGAAGGGAAGTAAAGCTGGTGGTCCCGTGTCGTGGATTTACGGCATGTAAAGGAACCCCAAGCCTAATAAGGATGCCTCTGATCAAAATTTCAGGCTTTTCACGCCCAATATAGAAGGGTATGCTAAGAACCATAGCATTAAAGAGCGTCCACAAATAAAACTCGATTTAATTTTTACCAGGGAAACTACGACGGACTATTTTCTTGGACTAGGGCAACTCGGAAAGATTCTGGAACCACCACTCTGATGGTAAGACATCCTGAAGTGGTAAGACACCACTTGGTCGTATGCTAGGCCCCTATGTGGCACAATACAGCTCAGGTATTACAGGGTCACGGACCATTAGTTGGGGACCAGAACTACAAGAAAAGCCAGGAACTCGGAGCGCTAAAAATTTCAGAAATGATGGGATGAGAGCACAAGTGCCTCAAAACGGTCAAAGGAACTGGAACCAACCAAGTAGAGAGTGCCGGGTGGGCCCTTACGATGGAAACCAAAACCAACATAGTCAATTTAGACGTAGGGATGATAGGAGGCTACAGAACCAGGATAGCCGTTACCAGGACTATCCCGTGAAATTCATGAGGTTCACTAGGATACATCCGAATAGAAACTGCTTCAAGAGGAACTCGCGGAACGATAACCATAGTAGGGGAAGTAGCAGACCCGGAAGTCCTCTCAGAGAAGCTAGAATCGGAAGGAATGGGTGAACAGATCAGCCGGTCGGAGGAACCCTAACTTGATTGGAAGTAGACAGCCATATACCCCTCCGTTTGGTCCTCCGTGCTTTAGGGGTACCATGCTAGCCTCTAGTTCCAAAGTTTGCGGGTTCAAATCCGGTGGAGGACGATGGATCTATCGGGCGTAAAAATCCTTAGCATGGCTTCCTTCTGAAGCGAAGTAAAAACGGTGCTCCGGTGTCATTGATTTACTTGAAAAAACCTCAAGCCTGATAAAGAGGGCTCTGAGCAAAATGTCCGGTCTTTCACGCCAAATATAGAATGGATCGCTAAGAACCATAGCCGTGAAAGAGCATCCACAAATAAAACTCAAATTTGCACACTCCCCCGTTGAATGAAGTAAATAATACGTCGAGCACTTTAAGTTCAGAGTCGGGTGCAAACCCGTAATTAAGTAATCAGAAAAGGGAAAGCTAGATGCGGAATGAATAATGTCCCTGTATTCTCCCCACGAAGACGTGTGCCAGGACTCTCCTCGCAGATGATAGTTGCAAAATTATGAGAGCAAGTAATTCAATCGCCAGGTTGAGTGACGTCTCAGTGACACAGGAAATGACGGTAGCTCTCAGATTACTTTGTAAAATTGAAGGAGACATTTTTCAACTGGGTTTGGACACTGGATCAACAATCATGAAGTGCATCGAAACCCTGTTCCACTACCTTAGGCAAAGGCAAGAAAAGCTGCAGACACTTCCGGTTCGGAATGCGGTTTGGTTGTTGCTGTTGGGAAGACAAAACAGAGGATTTCCCAGCTGGTGTTAGTAACAGCAGTTATAGCTGGACATATGTTTTGTCATAAAATCACTTGTCACGGATTTGATTATTGGGAATGAAATTTTGGCCGCACTTAAGGCTATTATCGATTATACAGATTCGCGAGTTACGTTAAATGTAAGCGGATGTCCAGTGATAATGTCATTCACACCTGCAACATGCGCTAAGAACGTTAACATAAAAGAGGTAGAAATTGCGCTGAGATAGACTATTCGCGCAGCGATTGAAACGCGTAGCTAGTAGCATTAAACTGTATAATGACGAGACATCGGTCCGCTATCCAGACGTAAACGTTGCAAAAATGAATGGCCTACTGTTTGGGTAGAGCATGAGGGTCCTGCGAACGAGCAGGTAGAAAGCGAAAGGGAGTTGCTGGTAACCCAAATAAAAGAACGTGTGAAGTCTTTGGTACATGTGAGGCTCAGAGGAAAAGTTTGTTCCAAATCCTACTGAGACACAGGAGTATATTTATTGAGAGGAGGAATGTGTAATGCGTTTACATACTCCTCCGAAATAACTACGTTCCTGCATACCGACACAAGTGACGCATAATATCTTTGGATTTGAGAGAAGCTGTGAATGATAAAATTGGAGATATGTTACATACGTTACAAAATAGTGGAAATAGCTGATGCCTCTTACGTGAATCCATGTATTGTCAGAAAGCGAAATGGTCTGGTTAACAATGGTCCGCCTAAATATATTCATTACACCCAATAACTTTCGCATAGAAAACATTGAAGTGGTTCTTGCCGAGAAGTTTGGTTCACGTCACTGGACTTAACAAATTCGTATTTGTAAAACGAGTTGGATCCGTATTTGTGAGAGTACTTTATCCGTTGTCCTTTTGGGTTATCCGTATGGGGTGGTAGAATTCTCCGCGCGATGCACAGAATATTGGAAACCCAAACAAATGGACATGACTCTCAATACGTGGACGATATATTAATCCATGACTTAGGTGACGAAGAGTATTTAATGCACATTGACGTTGTGAACACTTAAAGAGCATGGCTTCAACTTGAACTGAAAGAAATGTGAGTTCTTTGCGACATCAGTAAAGTTCCTGGAGTATACAATTTCTAGTGGAAATATGACATCGGACCCGCAACGCATAGATACTAGTCAGAAAATCCCTCGATCGAAGAACGTCAAAACAAGTAAGGAAGTACATGGGTGTGTTGTGATACCAAAGTAGATTTCTGTTAAACGCTGAGAGTATCATTGGTGAAGAATACAAAATGGCGGTGAGGTGAAGTAGAGGAATACGCATTCCTGCTACTCAAACAATTTTTTAGCCACTCAATACTGATATCTCGTCCATAGACGGCCTACCATTCATATTTTTACGGATTCCTCGTTAGTAGCGTACGCGTGCAATCTAGGCCAAAGGTACTCAGATGACGAACTGCACATTTTGGCATCAGCGTCCAGATCACGAACTGCAACGGAACATATATTAGGCATTACAGATCAAGAGGTTGGCGCGATTTTTTTCGCACTCCAAAAATTTATGCTCCATATCTGTAATAGGACCATCGTACTGTTCACTGACCATGTAAGCCTATCGTTCACAAAGAACTGCAAAATAGTGAGCAGTAAGTTGTCCGGATGCATACACGAAATAATGTCCTATAATGTAAAGACCCAGCATACATCACGAGGCAACAATCAGTGATTTATTATCTGTGCTTAAAGTAGGAGGGGCACCTTCCTGAAACATTTGGAACCGCGCAGTGGGAAGTAAGCGTCTTAAAGCCGGATTTGAATCTTAACCGCCGCCTGACGGACGAAATGAAACTGTTACACAAATACCAGCAAAACGACGAAATTGACTGAACTTTCGAAAACCGTCTACTCCATTGACAGGAACAATGGAAAGTACGCAAATTAGATGGTGTGCTGTATCAGCTACAAGGCAAGGATAAGCCAGCCTGGAAGGTCCACGTGCCTGCAGAAATGGGAGAATTAGTAATTGAAGTCTACCACCGCGCACTTATTCATACAGGGGTAAAGAAAACTAGCTTGATGATTGGAGAGCACTTGTACATTTCAAAACTAGGTACACAAGTGGAGGGCGTTTGTTTTAAAATGCGAATTATGCTAGAAGGCTAAGCCGCTGCATTTTTGGTTCGACAGGCCACCGCAGATGATATTGAGAGAAGAACCTCTGAATATGGTCTGTGCAGATGCCCACAGTCCCCTCTCAAAGGCGCGCACTGGATTAAAATACATTGGTTCTGGTCGACTTCATGTCGAAATTTATTGCTATTTATCCGCTTAAAAGGTTCACCGGCACAAAATGCGCCAGTAAAATCGTAACCGACTTTATTCCCAAGTATGGATAGATCAAAGCGCTGTTAGCGGATAACGCCACAGTACACCACGGACGCAGGTTTGTGGAGAAATTATGTAATGCTGGTGTAAAGTCGTACAACTGTAACAACTGTCACCCCCAGGGGAACCCATGTGAACGGGTGATGCGGGATTTTTCTGTGTACCTTAGATTACTGTGTTGTATGTAGCACAGCACGTGGCCACAATATCTGCCATGCATACAGTGGGCAATGAATAACAGCATAAACCGCGACAGGGGTATTCGCCAGTACAGCTGTTACTCAATAAGCCAGATAGTATTATTAGGAATGTCGTCCTTATTGCCGATAATAAACGAAGACGATGCGATGCGGATACAGAAGACTTTAGCTACACTCAAGAAAAGAGCCAAGAAGCGAGCGGTGAAGAAGAAGAAGAGGTATGTGAATACTTGGAACCGAGCTGAATGACAAAGTATTGGTACGCAACTTTAGCAAATTGTCGCTACTGAAGCATCGACAGAAGGACGTATCGGGTGTGGAAGATATAAGAATATATATATATATATATATATATATATATATATATATATATATATATATATATATAAGCTGCAAGATATAAGGACGAGCAAAACTTTGGAAAGTTATAATATTATGCCTTTTCGCCCGTTTAAGGAGGCAGTAAAGCAATTGCAAGGCGTTGAAATAACTGTTTCGCATGCTGACGAAGCTATGTCTGGTTAGCTATTCAAATTACACTTTGGTAAATTTGAGGGTTTTTTATTTTTTTTATTTCTGGACGTTCTTTAACTACTATGGTCCTTAGCGTCCCATTCTATATTGGGCGTGAAAGACCAGTAATTATGCTCAGAGGCCTCTCTATCAGGCTTGAGGTTCTCTTACGTGCCGTAAATCTACCACACGGGACCACCGGCCTTACTTCCCTTCCGAAGGAAGCCATGCTAAGGACTTTTACGCCCGAAAAAATCCATCGCCCTCCACCGGGTTTGAACCCGCGACCTTGGGAACTAGCACGGTACCACTAGTCCACGAAGGACGACGCTAAATTTGAGGTGAGAAATAGGTACTGGACTACTATAAGCGACTAGAAAGGATTATATTCCTTAATATATGTAAACTTAAATACATAAACAAACAAATTATTAGCAAATATGTCTGCCAAGCATTAAATGGCGTAAAACACCGAGAAATCGACTGTCATGAATTAAATAATTAGCAAAAGAGGAGGCACGAGTAGCTGGATATCAGTTAGCGTGAATAAGTTAAGGATGACATATATGTAAATTTAAAAAATGGATAAATAAAATATATGGGATGTTAAGAAAAAGGAATTTCATATTTTGAGAGGTGGTATTGTGGAGCAAAACAAGGAAAAAAAGTCCAGTAAACACAGGCTCTAAAATGAATACCTTAAGAGGTATGAGTAATTGTTCGTTTTCGCTACTGTGAAATACTTCTTCTGTGTAAGCGGTTTGCCATGTATTATCTGTTGCTGTCCTATGTTAGACTCAGTGCAAATTTAAGTAATGTTGCCTTATATCTTTACCCACTCCAAAAAAAGTTACCCTCTTCCATCAACTTACGTTTCAGATTTTCAAACCGTTACAAATTCATAAAAAATTTTTGAAAATTTTCACATGTGTTATACTATCTTCCAACCACTTGGCCCCCTAAAGAAAGAAAGAAAAAAAAAAGATGACACAGGAAGGCGAGAAAACAACTACCGGTGTCACATGTACTAGCTCCTATAAAACAGAAAGTCCGTCAAAACGTGACTTCATATATAGCGTAATTTAAGAAGAAAAAACCATAACTTTTTTTAAATGCAAAATCAACAACAAAGTATGGTAGCATAAGGATTTTAATAGCGGAAGTCGTCTCTTTGATATCATACACTTAGAAGATTTGTGCATTCTTTCGTTTTTACTTTCTCTGCTTTGTATAGTAAGTAGGGGAACTATTGCATTTTACCCAAAAATGCTATACCGAGTTTTCACCGGAAATACATGTTTTGAGTCCCTCTGAATTCAAAAACATCTTAGAAGAAGGTCCGTGTGTGTGTCTGTGAACAGCATAACTCGAAAACGAAAAGTTGGATAAATACCAAACCTGGTATTTAGAACCAGTATCCTTCAAAGATGCGACATGAAGATTTTCATGAAAATCCTCCCACCCAAACTACCCTTTACATGGAAAAGTTTTCGAAAATTTTGATTTTCTGAAAAATGACTAAGAATTTTTATTCAAATACATGTTTAAGACATTTTTATAACAAATGAAATGTATATTTTGAATTCTCTGGGAATGTCATCTAAAGTCCTCTTCATTGTGAATGGCTTTTGCATAACTGGTAAATCGTAAGAGCGAGGGAGAGATAAAGTATAGATATCGTTAAAACACATAATGTATGTCATATACATTTTTTTGTCAAGTGAATCTTTTCCGAGATATTCCTTGTTGTTTCAATTTTCCAATACTTATACTTTTTCTTAAATGCGAATTCGTTATTCTTTTTTTATGTCCTAGATATGCAAAGAGAATGGAATGCTTCACGTAGCAACCAGCTCTTAAAAGATTTGAGTATCGTTTAAAGCTACCATATTCCCCTTGTACCTACAAGAAATTAGCAATAAGATTATCATCTCGATGTCTCGATTAACATGAAGTATATGGAGAAAAAGCATTTGTAAAAATAGTTTTACAAGAGGAGAGTAGGTCATGTGAATACAACACAATAGATTTTTTTATTTATTGACGTGTTTTAACCTGAGGAGTAGTTCTGCGCGATCAAAGTACAAATGAGGTCGAAGATACAAAACGCTAAAGGCTGAGTAAAGACACCAAATTAAACTCTCAGCCAGGAAGTATGATTCAACCCAGAGTCGAAACCCAAGCTAGCAACATTAGAGAAAAAAGCATGTTACACCGCCTCGACTGCAAATTGTCTGCCACAAGATGTGAGTGTAGGTACCTGCTTCCAAAAGGTACGATTCAGCAATAATGACAATTGAACCCTACTTACATCATACCGCTATTTAAGAATATACTTTTAACTTCATATTACTATATTCAACACAATCAAACTGTAATCCTATAATATCAAACATTTTTGTGCAAATGTTTTATTTTAAACTGTATAAATTAAATGAAAGATTTAACTCAATGTGTAATAAAATAACAGCTTTTATTCGATCAACATATCTTCCTATTGGGATATACTTTCTTTTTCATTCTATGTTACATTCAAATGATTTTCTCTAACCAATTTCTCGCAAACTATTGCTACAAAAGCTTATGTTTCGATCTACGTTTTGTTAATGCGATAAAGTTTTGCTGAAATGCTTTTATTACTCATTTGTTTTTTAGGGGATATAATAAAGTTATGTGATGGTTAAATGTTTAAAAATAAGGTGGTTATGTATAGTCTTTGAAATTCTTACTCTTTGCATGACCGCCTTTGAAAAAATATGAAGCATTTCAAAATTCAGAACAATAAAACAGAGTACCTCGGAAATGATAAATGCGACAGAGTTGTGACAATAAATTGACATAAATTATTATTAACGAGATATATTATTTTTCTGTAGTAGGTAAGTTTTTGTCCATTTCTTATGGTTAAGAAGTTGGAAAATTTTACAAAATTCATTCCATAAGAAGAGGACTTCACAGACTATTTGTAAAACATTCAAGATATGCATTTTGTTTGTCAGATATTTAAAACATATGTGTTTTAATCAAAATCGTTTGACCCATTTTTGAGAAAATGAATAATACCGAACCTTTTCTATGTAAAGGCTCCTGTGGGGCGGAAGATTTTTGTTGTTGTGAAAATCTTCGTGTCACATCCCTGGAAGACATTGAATATCAATAGTAAATTTGGTATTTAACAGACTTTTCCCTTTTGAGTTATGTTGTGCATCCAAGCGCGCGCATACAAAACTTTCTCTGTATCTTTATCGGTGTAGGCGAGCTCAAGGATCTTAAAAAAGCGTACTTCCGGTCAAATCTACATATCGAATTTTTGGGTGTAATTCAATACTTCCTCACTTACCATAGGCAAAAGTAGAGTAAGTAATAATAGCAAACTCAAATTCATATTAAAAAATGAGAAACGTTGGAGTTAGAGGCTTCAAACACTTTAACTGCCACAGTTCACAAATACTATTATTTTATGATATAAAATTACTTCGTTTTGCAAATTTATACAATACAAATTAGGTTTCCACTCTTCCAACGCTGCCGGAGTTCGCGCATATGCTCTTTGGTTGTATAGGGTCTTTCAACAAGAGTGTCCTATCTTTGAACTTAAATAAAACACGTTCTATAAACGATAGAGGTTTATTAGTTTTTATTTCGGAACATAATTAATGTCATTACGTGTGGAAGAGAACACCAGCTAAGTGACCGCCGCGAATTTGTTGGGTTGCGTGTATACGGTTGACCCAATTTTCAATGACAGAAGAACGTAAATTAGGTCCAGCTTCACGAATAACACGCGTGATGTTATTCATAAGATCATTTACTGTTTCTGGTTTGTTTACATAAACTCGAGTTTTAACATAACACCACAAGAAGTAATCCAACGGCGTTAAATCGCATGACCTCGCAGGCCAGTAACATCACCACTACGGAAAATGATGAAACCTCTTTACTTCCCCTTCAAAAGATCGATTGTTTCGAGAGCAATATGACATGTGCCACCATCTTACTGGAACCAGATGTTTCTGAGATCCATACCATCCAATTGAGGCGAAAAATAGTCCCTTATCTTTCTCCATTGACAGAGCTTCAACTTCATCTTGGAAATTATACACCAATAATTCCACCATACCAAAATCCACACCACACAGTAGCCTTTTGGGGATGAAGTGGTCGTTCTTTAATCTGCATTGGATTGTAATTGCTCCAATAGCGGAAATTTTGTTTGTTAACATGACCATCCATCCAAAAGTGGGCTTCGTCACTGAAGATGATTTTTCGACAAAAATCCGGGTCAGCTTCCAATTGCTCCATAGCCCAGTCAGCGAATACACGGCACAACCTATGGTCGTTGGGCTTTAGTTCTTGAGTTAACACCATTCTATAAGCGTTAAACGTCAAGTCCAGATGCAGAATTCGCCAAGTTGTGGTCGGCGAAAGCCCCAATTCTTGCGCTCGACGAGCAATTGATTTGTTTCCGTTCTCGCGTACACTCTCACGAACGGCGCCTATGTTTTCATTGGAGCGCTTACGTCGATTACGTACAGGCGTTCTTTATCGCTGACAGAACCACTTCTTTCAAATGTATCGATCAAACGCTGAATCGTTCTCTCACAGGGACGGTTATGCATATCGTAAACTTCACGTAATACACAGAAGGTTTGGCGAACAGATGATCCATTTTGATAATAAAGTTTCACAATTTCTACGCGTTGTTCAATGCTGTAACGTTCCATGACTATTTTTCAATAACAACTGTAAATACATGAAAAAGGTGAGTGCTGTAACTCAATAACGACAGCTATCACAAGTTAAAGATAGAACACTCTTGTTGAAAGACCCTTTATTAGATGATATTTTTCTTAGCCCAGTTCGTTGTTTATTTGTTGCTGCTTTTTACTTTCTGAACTACCACATAATAAGTAAAGAAGGCATTGTATTCCACCCAAAAATTCTGTACCGAGATTGCACCGGAAATACATGTTTTTGGGCTCCCTGAATAAAAAAAGGTATTTTTAGGAAAAGGTCCGTGTGTGGTGTATGTGAACAACATGACTCAAAAACGAAAAGTAGGATCAACACCAAACTTGGTATTTAAGTTCAGTACCTTCCAAAGATGCGATTCAGAGATTTTTAAGAAAATCTCCCTACCCCAAACTACCCTTTACATGGACTATTTTTCGAAACTTTTTATTTTCTAAAATTTGGCTATTAACGATATTGAAGGTTTTGCATGAGAAATAAAAAGTTTATCTTGAAGTGTCTAGGAATAACCTTTGAAGTTCTCTTCATTTGGAAGCAATTTTGTATAATCTTGTATAACTGGTATACGTCAAGCGAGAGACGTAAACAAGGAATGTTTAAAGACGAGCAGAAAAATGCACGTATTATGTGCAGTGTACTTTTCAATTACTTGCTGGCTTTACAGTGCCATGCATGAAGTAAGAATTTTAATGAATGTGTTCTTCCAGATACTGTAGGAAATGCCGTACGGATGATTTCTTACGTACGCAAAGGTATGTTAATGAATTTTCTCTTTAAAACGCACAATTACTTCAAATAATTTTTTGTGGCATCAGATATCTGCTATTAATGGTTGGAATTGTTCATTACTTAGCCATTCTTTTAATGTCTTATCAACATTCAGTTGTTTCTCGCTATTCCATTGAAACAATAAGGAATTTTAAGGCTAGCGTATAGCATCCAGTTCTTAAACATTTGACTATCGCTGTTCTCTTTGTATCTATAAGAAATGTGTAATGTAGCTACTTCTGCAAAGATTTATTTGGATTAAACTGAAGTAGGGATAAAAATTAAGCTTTAGTAAGACTAGTTTATATACCCACTAATAAACGATAGAGGGTAGGGAAAATCACGTCAATGCATCACTCAGATTTTTGTTTTATTATGTTATTTCTCGTGTTTGTGTTTTTTCACTGTGATGGAGGAATTTTATGGCTTACATATTTTAAATGTTTTCAGCGTTTAGCAATGAAAGCTTATCTTGAAATTTTTAAATTATTTAGAACTTCGAAAGTTTCTTTATATTTTCGAGTGGTTCATAGTTTCAGATTGACTAATCTCTAATATGAAATTTGGTAAAAAAATTAGTTTTAATTAAATTTCAACATTATTTTGTGTATACATTTTTAAATTGTTAGGAGTCTGGTATAAACTGAGTGAGTTGTAAAGGGTTAATATGACGGCTTTTTTCGTAACGCTCCTGGAGTTGATATGGGTGGCCTCTATGGTGATGATTTAAGACTTTAGTACCTAAAAATAACTGCTTAAATATTATGTAGGCACTCCTGAACCTGGAGAAGTATCATGGAAGTGGTGGTCATAACACTTAATAACAAAAGTTAATAATGACAGCAAGGAAACTTGAGGGGAAGTAAAAATCACTGTACCTCAGGAACGCCGAAGACGTATAATCTTTAACTTGTAGCGGAAATTCTTTGCTTAAAAATAATCTAATTGCAAAGCAAACATGAATAAGCTGTAGCTCTTAAGCATCTAAAGCCGAATTTATATCGATTCATTCCTAAGTAAACCCTGCATTGTTAAGAAGTTAGGAAACCCGGGACATGGATTCGATACGAGCTTCCTAGTTGTATTTGTCTGTGCCCATTGGGAAGCTAATCCGGCGTGTAGCAGGCAATTTCATTAACATGCCTTTGCGTATACAAGCAGTCAGCCGTACGGTATTCCCTCAGTATCTGGAAGAACACATTCATCAAGATTTACTTCTGATTCTTTTTTCATGCATGACACTGTAAATCTAGCAAGCAAGTGAAAAGTAGACTGCACATAAAACATAACACATTTTCCTGCTCGTTATTAACCATTATTGTAGAATTCCCGAAGCCATATGCATATGAATGGCACACGGAAAGAACAATTAAAGCCACATTTAAAAGTTTTGAGTTGCATAATTTAACTTTGGAGTATTTTAATATGGAAATGTGGTACTGATATTTGTTAAATAGTTTTAACTACACTAGTAATTTGTTGTGGAATTTTTCAACAATGCACCTTGGTGTAAGTTTTTGCACTGATATAACAAATCAAAGTCCAAAGAAACAAGGAAAGAGTTATCAAAATTCAGCATAACAAAGACTAATAGCATGAAGGTTTAGAACACAATAAATGAACGAGTATCATCATCCACGTTGGACTGGTTCTTGATATTCTTTAGCCAAAGGAATGAAGATCATCAATGAATTTTGACAGGGATACTGAAATGGGAGTATGATAAGGTCTTTGTTGTGACAACACCTGCAAGGAAAGAATAACAAAACATTTGAGCTGGATCTAGGCTTTGATTGTTCTTCATATGGTCCTTACATTTTGACACCTCATTTTAGTAGACTCCGATTGGTATTTTCACGTATAAACCTGTTGAATACATAGCCCAGAGTTGCCTTAACAATTCTCCATGAAATTTAGCATCTTTAAAATACTTTACGCTATTCACGGACAAAAATTAATTAGAGACCCCATATAATTTAACTCCTTGGAGATTCTATGCAATGAACAATCTTTACAATAAAATAATTAACAACATATAAATATTTGTAGTAACAGTATGAAAGTATGTGCACTATTATATGGTAATATTTTCAGCATGTGATAGAAAACTCAGTACAGTCGTTAAGAATTATGTAAATATAACTTAATTAAGTTACCTTTTCGTATAAAATAATTCTTATGGGCCATAGTAACACACAGAAAAATAACCATTGTTGTAACTTAATATTTTTCAGTTAAAACGTTTTCTGTTATGCAAAACACAAAAGAAATAAAGAAATAAGTAACAATTGAAAAACAGAGAAGAGACAGAAATTATCCCTGAAAAAAGGAGCTCAAAGGACGGAAGTAAATCTATTCCGAAAATAAAAAGCTTGCTGCCTGATGTGTTTTGCAGGTAGAAAAATCTTAAATGATTTGTATTGGATTTATAATACACCAAGAGTCAACCCTCCTCAAAAATTGTATATGTTGTCATTTTTTTCTATTTTTTTTATTTTTTTTTCTTATACTCTCCCTTTACAAAAGGCCTAGATCAATTTTCTGGGGGTGTGTGAACGAATTGATACCAAAAGCCAAAGGTTGTAAAACACAAAATTTCATACTAGAGCCAACCTCCTTTTAAGCAAGAAGGGGAAAGTTTTCAACAAATTTCCCTCATCCCAACTGTAGCTTTGTATTAAAAAGAATAAAAACAAATGCTCGTTATGCATTATTTTATCAAAAATTGTTCAAACGATTTTGATTAGCATGTATAGACAATATTTAAGATATTGTCATGTAGTATAAAATGTACTTCTGAAATTTTATGTAAATAACCTGTGAAGAGCGTTTTATTATTAGCGAATTTTCTGTAACTGGGAAACCATGAACGTTACATTCAAACTCCTTAGGGGAAGACAGAAAATGTATACCTCGTTATATCTATAAATATAGGTATTTATATATAAAATATGTGTGTGCATATATAGAGCTATAGTTAGGAAATACACCTAATATGTTGTAACACTATTATGGAAATAATCGCTGTTATTCACTTGAAGTTTTAGTATTTTAAACAGCATAATTTAATACGTTAAGTAGTCTTTCTTTCCTTCCTTTTCCCTACCGCTTGCATATCCAGCACTCCGCTTCTTACAACTCACGTGAAGTATCTCTAAGGCCCTGGTTCGGAATCCAGCTGAGCACTACAGTTCTCATCATTCCATTGCTATCTTCATTGATTTCCTACCAAAGGGGTTACGGACACCACCCGCCTGGGTGCCTTCAGTTAATAAATGTATCCCGCCATCGCTTGGTGGGACGAAGTTCCCGAAGTTCCAAGACCCTAAAGGGAACATTGGAAACAACAATAATATTAGGTATGTAACTACTGTGCGACTTTGTCAAGGGAAAGAAAGTTATGACTGTACCACACAAGGTATTTTTTCACGTTAATCACACTAAGAAGATATGATATGAATTATCCAGATCCACTAGATAGAAGAATACTTTCTGTGTTAATTATTCATGGGATAGGCAAGAAAGGAATCCTGTGATGTATACAGAACCAAAACATCTCTTTCTGTCTGGCCTTTTTCGCTCTTACTTATGCATTTCAAACAAATTTGACATATCTTCTTGAGACTTCTACACTTCACAGTTAAGCTCCCTATTTACACGCAGCGGTTTGTAAGTTATTTAAAACATAAGAGAGCTAATAACCGTTGCGCAGTAACAAACACAAAGATCAGACAATTCCAAAACGTGTGCGTTCAGTTATCCATGAGTTTGGAAAAAATCCACCAAGGAATCCTAATGCTGTGCTGAGTAAATTTGCCCAAGCACGCTTGAACTGGTTTGGGCGGTATGGAGAAAGAAACGAAACTGCATTTAGAGTAGCTTGACTTATTCTCAGTGACACGTGTAAACCAGGTTCGAGAAGACGTCACCGTTCCAGAACGTGAAATGTGTGTAAGTTACGCTATGATATTCCAACAAAGGCAGTGTATTCTCGTCACGTAGATATGGATATTCAGCACCTAACGCAAAGATAATGTTGCCGGGTTTGGTTCCGGTACGGCACCTCAACAATAGCGGTGTCTCCTCTTTTTGTTGCGTTTAGGCGTGTCGAGTCCAACCGATTTCGCAATGAGCAGAAAAGATGAAAACCTAATTTACCCCTTCACTTCACGGCCCCGCAGAATCATAGCCCGCTCTCCGCTTTTTGTTAATGGGAACACAGCGTGAGGCCGGCTGTTAAATATTAGTAAAGGGCATATGGGTGTTCCCAAAGCCGAGTTCACACTAGGCTCAACTTAGTAACGAAACAGGGGCTATTATCTTCATTATATATCTACGATAGCTTTACCCAAATTCAGAAATTCTTCAGAGGTTCTGTACAGCGTCCGGAAAAGGGTATTTCTTCGCGGTAAAATGAGCAAATCATTCATATTGTAAACATTAATTAATGACTATTATTGCTTTTTATTTGTTCTGGATGGCTGAAACAAGCTTCTTTCAATTACATCCTTTTTCCCTCTTGTTTCCTCAGAAACCTATGTCAAAATTTCGATGTGGTACATTGGCAATATTGTGCGTGTGACGGGGTGTAATAAACTTGTACCCTAAATCCTGTAGATAAACTGCAACTCGCAGAACCCAAAAAATCAAACACGTTCCCTTACGTGACGTTGCAACTTGTTGTTAAGATCTGTAGTAATTTTGTGAAAGATGTAAAACTGATGATCCAATTCTTGACTCGGTTGAGTCGACGAATTGTCTGTGAATACATTGGACTGTTTCCAACGCTTCCTATCAGGTGTTTGTTTTGTGTGTTGTTAAATGGTATTATGCACGTTGCATGTTATTTTTCCGATCCGGAGAATGAAGACATTTTTGCCAAACCTACTCATATTGTATCTATACTCTGCCATTGTGAATATGCTTTAATTTCGAATGAATGTATGTCTTTAATTAATGTAACTTTTGTTGGAACTTTTCGAAATATAGCAGCGGTTACGAACTAAAATATTAGAAGCTACTAGAGGTTAGTGAATCGTTTTTGGGGAGGCTGGTGTACCTAAAATGAAACAAATGCTTTTATTCATAGAAAATCACATCTAAACGAAATTCGATTTCAGCGATCCTTTAAAGCATTAGTTTACTATAGTATCTTTATCTATAATTACATTACATCCCATTAAGTCCTCAGAGGTAAATGTGGATTTTGTAAGGGAGAAAACGTCCACCATTTGTTAAATATGCGCTGAATAATGTATACCTAAAAATAATCCTGTTATGGTTTGAATACCTAAGCGCACCTCTAAAAGGGAACCAAGGTGTAAGCATTTAGTAGCATAATTAAGTCTGAAAGCTCTTAAAAGCAACATGTTAAAATTTAACATCAAATACAAAATTCCAAAGCGTATCAGATTCTTATTACCTTTACAGTGTAATTCCTCTGCTATCAAATATCCCACTTTGCCACCGAATATAAAGGTAGGACACAGGTTATACGCCTAACTTTGATTAGAACTTTCTCTCTCTCTCTAACTCTCTCTGGCTTATCTATGCCGTCAACAGGCCCCATTCATGTGCAATTAACCGGTTTTAGCCTGAGAATAACCAATAGATGTAATAATTGAAGTAATTTGCTGAAAGAAAGGAAACTATACGACCTCGTACATTTTCGCCAAATAGGTACGTGAACAAATCAGTGTGTCTGGTCATCTCCTGACCTCAGAATGGAGGTCAGGGGATGAGCAGCAGAAATCACCCAATGAACTGACATAAAAAGTGGAACCTTGGCGTAACATAGTACCGGTGCTTTAATCATGCTAATAAGTAGTAGTGCCTTTCTTGCAAATATGTGGTTTTGTCGTTTGCATTCTTCAACGACAAAATGACCCAACGGTTGGAATTTGGTCTTTGGCTTGTCCATGTATGAATGAGGATTTCCTTTTCAGGGTAGAGTACATAGAGCATCTGGAATACTTTAAATAAAACAGAATCTTAGATTTGAAAATAAGGTATATTCTGGATCGGAATAGCTGTCGACTTTGGCTTTAAAATCAATCTGATACATTATTTGTAGCTTTTTAAAAACGATCTTGTAGGTTACTTGTTAATAAAGGCCTACCTGATGACTGGGTTTGATTCTGAGTGGTGTGAAATATGGGTGTAATAATTGAAGGGCGCAGGGGAAAATTATACCGCTATAAAAGTGACAGTCCTTACGAGAAAGTTTTAATTGATTGGTTAGTTTTTAACACAACCAAGACAAACAATGAAGTAGGTACAACATTATTTTCTTTCCAATTTTTTTTTTCATTTTAGAATACAAATTCCAATAAAAATCATAATACTGGACATCCATGAAACTCAAAAAGACCATAAGATGTGTTTTGTTATTTGTTTTTGTTCCTTGGTTGGTTATATTGCCACTAACCCTACGTGGAAGTGCTGCCAGGTGAGCTATGGCAGAGCGTGGAGTCCCTACGTTTTTTCCCTCATAACCAAAGTGCTAGTTTGTTCAATTTACATGCATGATATGCTACTTATCTATGATTTTGTTGATACTCTATCCTTTCTACACAAGAACAATTGCGAATTTCATTAATAAGTCATACTTCGGTCCTCCTGTACGCATTCAGCTGAGAGAGTTTCATTTTGAGTGTATTTTCAGCTATTTGTCAGTTATATGGCTAACTATTTTGACTTCTTACACCATTGTTAGGTTTGAAGACTGGTATGTTCCGGCAAAAAGGTAACTGTAGTTTGTGCATTTATAAGTTTACTCCACCAGTTCTGCAGCTATGAAAATAAATATTTACAATGAAATAATATTTATAGGGAAGTGAAATGGTGAAAGATACCACCAAATGGTTGCTAGGCCATTCTATAGTATTCACATTCAAGATCTCACTAACACCAGTTGAATGGTTTGTGTGGGATATTATATTAACATGTTGATTGGTATAAAGCTAGTTTACATATAAAACCGAAATTGCTTTACAATTAAATTACATAATGTCAAATTTCACCTTAGTATGTGTATTTAAACCAGATTTTGTCATCTACATTCAAAGCACAAACCGCACCTGCATTTTAACAGGAACAATGTGTCTACATTACGCCTCTCCCCTTTTTCTCCTTAATTCTCATTGCATTCTTTGATTACTCGTGTTGATGAAACCATTTACGAACATGCAGTTGCTGTATCTATTCAGAAAATATCAGCAACAGTTTTCCTTAACGAGTTCCTATAAATTGAGAATAAAGAAATCATCAGGGTATCATGTTTTATTTTGTTTTCTATATTTGTAATGTTAAGTTAAGGTATAAGTAGCATTAAATTAAGAAGAAAACAAGGTTTATAAAACTGAAGTTTTACTTACGGATAACTGCATATTCAAGATTATAAATTTCATTTAAACGAATTTCCAACTATTTTATTTAAAGTTTTGAAATATTATTGGGTATTGTTGATATCATTTTATGAATACTTTGAACTTATTCACTCCCCCCTTTCTGAAGTATTTCACGTGCCGTTTTCTATATTATTGAATTATGCCTTTCTGCAGTGTACATATTTATTCAAAGGACAAAGTAAATGAAATGATACACGTGTTCGAATCTTTTCTTTTATAAATGCTTTAAATTTTGTATGATCCTTAACGCTCCAAAAGAAAATAAGTGTTTTTTCTCATTTGTCCTGAAATTAAATTCCCTCATTGTTTTTAATAATCCTATTTAATGTCGCCTAACATTATTAGGTCTTATAGCGACAACAAATAATGTAAATGAAATTGCAGGTCATTGTCCATAATAACTTAAACATCGGAAGACAACCAGGTTTTACAACAAACAAGTTTACATTGTAACAGAATATTGCAATGTTATATAGCACTTCAAACATAGAGCGATGTATTAATAAGTTTCACATAATTCGTTTACAACAAAGCGGCTATTTTAAATCTTTTAAGACTTTAAATAATGGTGGTAATGCGGTCGATTCGTCTAATGCTGTCTGAAGACTGGGTTGAGCCTGAAATTGGAGTAGTAATCATATTCGGCTATAATGTGTTTGTCAGTCTTCAATAGCAGAGTTCAGAAACTGGAGTTTCCTGTCGGTTAAATAAAAAAATCTGTTAATTTGGTATGGAGAGTAATAGATTTGCAGATACATGGGAATGATGTGTAGAATTTTACTTCACTTAATTTACCGTGCTGGTTGTTTTCAGACCAGTTGCGTTTCCACTGTTATGCCAGATTTTTCTGAATACACACTACAGCATCTTCATGCGGTACAAAGATATTTCAATTGATGGTTGTCTTGTGGCTTCCTTTGCAGCTTCATCTGCTTTTCCATTACCTTCTATTCTTCATATGAAGATATCTGTGTTCAAGAATAATTTTATTGCCTGTATTTTGAATATCTTTGGCTAATGGATTATTTGATGAGAGGATATGAAGAGAGGGATTTTATCGTTTTGTCTAGCTGTTTGGCTGAAAATTTTTAAAGTTTCAAAAAATATCCAAGAACTATAAAATAAGAACTGAAAAATTTCAGATATATAACAGGGTAAACTCTACAAAACCGTTCTTTCCAGGAGACAGGTACATGAAGATGGCATTTGGGACATCTTGAAAGATACTGCGACTCAAAATATGTATTAACGCTTGCTTGCATAGGAGTTCGATACCTTTTGTATTTCTAATAGAATTAATGACAGAATTAATGGTCATATATTGCGATATAAGTAAGTCAAGTGCTTCTGAGTGTCTGCAAAGGACTTAAAGCATGTGTATTGCATAGCATTTTCCAACGATAGTGAATAACAAATATTTACGCAAAAATAAAGTTAATCTCTGTCAGCGGTTCAAAAGCAGTATCAAGCGAACTGGTCACGTTTGGTAGTATTGACCAAGCCAGTCAACAGCTGAAGGTGAGATGGCTGGTTGCACCGAAATAGTTATATTTATATGCTCCACGAAATACATCGTAGGTAAATGTTAACAAATAAGGGGAAGTAAAGACGATAAGATTTAAAAGGTAAAATCCAATTATTGTCTGCAACAATAATTATACGCATCGATAGCTGAAGGATAAATCTCTACACTCTGGTAATATTGCGGTAAAAACGCAAAATGCACTTAGTGCTGGAATTTCAACCTGCCATGCATGAGCGGGAAATGTACAGAAAGCACACTATCGTCGAAAAAATAACCTTACTCTGCAGTCAGCTACATCTAATGCGGTGGGTCTAACTATGAATGCAACACCCGATGAAGGATATCATAGCTCCTGTCTTATTCCATGTTTAGTTGTTCCATTGCGCGAACTGTAAAGTGCATACCAGCCACGTGCACTGCCCCTGAGATGCGGGTGGTTGTGTTAATGGCCATGTAAAGGATTGCAAGAGCCTAAAGGCAGGGAGGGCTGGGTCCGGCCACCTTGATGAAGCTCTGCTGCCCATTGTTACTTTGTGATGCCGCTCCAAACAACGTGACGAACGGAGCAACGCTTTCTTTTCCTTCCCATTATGTCCTGCCTTTCTTCCTTCCATTGAGGACAAATCCGTGTCCGGGACTTCCTCCTTTTACCACCAAAGTCGTCCATATTGACGGTATAGTCCTTGGACTCAAAAACTGGTCTTGCCACCACTGAACATTTTGTGAATGTCTTAGTGTTGTGCATTTTTGTGTGGTGTACTCAAAACGTATATCAAAGCTGAATCTGTTACTTAGATATTTAATACTTCTTACTTGCATCTTCTAGTAGTTTCATTTTTTCTGATTCTTCTCCTTGTTACCAGTAAAACATTCAATTTTTCACTGTTGTGTTAAATTGTGTTCTTTTTAGCAGTTTTCTATTTTATTTATAGTATATCTGGCAGGGTATTCTATACCTGCTACACTTTCTTCTTTAGTTATAACTATGAAAACATCGACGAAAGCTATTACTTTAGTTTTGTCTGCATATACCTAACAGATTTCAAAAGCCAATTTAAATATTCCAAAAACCAAAATCATTGCAGGGGCCCTGGAGGCTCAGCTACTTCTTTAGGTACTCTGCGTGTGTTAATATAGGGTAGTAAAATTATATTCGAACCTACTCGCGGTCTCTCTCTACTGCGCGAGACAGTCGGCAGTCGCCGGGGAAATTACGCCGGAAGAGTCGGGACTAAAATCCTTACCTTATAATAGGTGCTGGAAATGTTGACCTTCTCTCAAACAGGCAGCATATCTCACTCTCCGAAGCTTGTGATTGGTGCCACTTTGGAGCTTTCGCCTCGAAAATCGCTGAAAAAACTAGCGTAGCAAACAGGTGTATCTCGATCTTCTGCAAGAAATGCTACACGTGTGTTGAAACTGAAACGAGTGCAAGAGTTAAAGCCAAATGATCACGCTAAACGTGTGAAGTATTGTAACCGTTTTTTCCAATCCGTAGAAAGGGGTTTCATTGACCCACAGCTTTTGTTTTTCACTGATGAATCTTGGTTTCATCTAAGTGGACATGTGAACACTCACAACAGTCCATACTGGGCTTCAGAAGAACCTGTGATACTGGATGAAACGCCTCATTATGATCAGAAAATTGGAGTGGGGTGTGCGATAAGTGCTAGAAGAATAATAGAGCCCATATACTTTGATGAAACAATAAATGCAGAGCGATATCAGCGGTTAATTCTTAAGCCATTTTACAATCGCTTGACAGAAGAAGAGAAATCGTATGGTTTGTTCCAGCAAGATTCTGCAACAGCACATACGGCTGCCGAATCATTGCATACAATAAGAGAGGTGTTTGATGACAGAATAATTAGTGTTGATTTGTGGCCCCCTCGTTCTCCTGACCTAACAAGTTTGTGAGTTTTATTTATGGGGTCCTTTAAAAGACAAAGTGTAACGTTCCAATCCTCGCACACTACAGGAACTTAGAGAAAACATTGTACAAGTAATCACAAGAATTCCTGCTGCTGAGCTTCGGAGAGTGAGTGAGAATATCTACACGAGATATGCTGCCTGTTTGAGAGCGGAAGGTTAACATTCCCAGCATCTATTATAAGGTAGGATTTTAGTCCGCCTCTGCCGGCTGTCTCGCGCAGTAGAGAGAGGCCGCGAGTGGGCTCGAATATAATTTAACTACCCTAGACTTATACTTGCTTTCCTTGTGTTAAAGTAGGTTCTTGGCAGTTTAAAAAGATTCCTGGACATTTTAGGCCTCTTGGGTTAACTGGATATTATCCCAGAGCACCATGCTGTGTTAAAATGCTTCTTTAACATCCAGGCTTACTACGATTTTGACGGTCATTAAACACCAAAATACCTAGAGCTTGTAGAACTATTTTCTACGATGCATCGCGTATCGCTTCTGACACAATACCGATACAAATCATAATAGAAGGTACATACAACGCTATAAGTGGAAGGATATCTGAACGAGATTATGACGCACCGATAGATATAATACGATGGACACACCCAGCAGAAAGAAAAGACACAGGCGCGTGAACGGAAAATGGATGGATGGCTGGAATGGCTGGATTGAATGGACTTTTATTTCCCATTTATAAATACAGTTTAGCTTTGTCATATGGCATAAACACAAATTATTATAAAAAAAGATTTATAACATTCGTTTAAGTCATAAAATCGCATTTAAATTAAGAATTTCTGGGATTGTTTATAAATCTGAAACTACGTTTCATGCAGGTTGATGATTTTTGAAGTTTTAGACTAATACAGGGATGATTATTCAATGGCTTGCTCAGTCTACAGATGGTATTATTAAATTATTGTATTAAGACTGTGTGCATGTTATGTTAGGTATAGTCAGTCAATCAAATGTTCATGAATATGCATAATACAGCCCGCCAGGAGCGTCCTCCATGACAAGCTTTCTCAGTCCTCAAAACTGGCAAATGCTGGGGAGGTACCCTGAACTTAGGTAGGCTTGGAATTTTTGTTTCCTTCCCTAAACTCTTTTCCAAAATATTATTTCATTGCTTAATCTTCAGTGCACATCTATGCTGTCGTAAGTAGAAACGGGCCTTAAACACTATTAAAAAGAAGAAGAAGCGACTAATGAGTATTATGAAATATAAATATATACAGACGATAGTAAAATACTGGAAACGTCGGTGCAGCAGCTGTCATTTTCGATAAGTGCGGTTATCCACAAATTAGAATATAAATTGTGTGATCGTGCTCCAATAATTAGGCAGAACAAATGGACACCTTACAAGCATTAAAGGATTTTCTCGAAATTAATGATAGGTTGATAAACAAGAGCCAAAAAGCTGCAGTTTACATGGATAGTAGGGTACTCTATCTAATAGAGTAAATTAGAAAAGTACATCAACATCTATATAACAACAATCGATTAATCATTTCAAATGGTTCAAAGCACATGTGGGTGTAATTATAGATGATAAATTCGTCAAGGAAGCAGTTGGAGAAATGAACACGGACATAATCTGCAATAAAATCCCAAAAATACCTTGTGGAAGAAAAGAGAGAAAAAGAGGTACTCAAAAAGGAAACAAGTATGGACAGACTCATTCAAGGAAGCAATAATAAAAGATTTTTCCCAGGTACAGCTCAACAGTAACAGCAAAATTCCTGGCAATAGTAACTAAATATTCAAAGATCATATTATATTACCAAAGATTCAAAATGATGGCAACCCGGCACGCGCATCTGACGAAGGAGACCATCTAAAGCCTATATTAAAGATTATCTTACATGTAATGAGGAAAGTTGGACAATACATGAAAACATGCGGAACCAAATTATGGCAATGGAAATGGATGGACTCCAATGAAGCATAAGAATATTTAATACATATATAAGAAATATATACATAAGAAATGAAGTGTATGCAGAAGAAACAGTTCTTGATAGAATATAAAGGTCTCTTAAAGGTACGGACATGTTCAATGAAAGTCGGAGGAGATGTGGCCCAAATGGGCTGCACCTGTTAGGAAAAAAACATGGAAGAAAATAGAAACGCGACATGAAGGAACAAGAACAGCCATGCGAAAGAGCAGCCTGGAAGAATATCAATGGGAGAATGGAAAACTGGAAAATAAGTAAAGAAGGCAACTGCTGCAAAGTGAAGAGCCTGAATAGTGACTGTCTTGCTCGATGAATTTTCCTGATAGAAGCAAGATTGAAGAGGAGCAATGGAAATGTAATGCAATAAGTAGAATTCCATTTACAGATGTAGAGACATGGGGGTCGCAGCCCCCACTGTGAGATGTTAATTACAAGGTGACACATACCGTGCCGGAAGCGGAAGCTCGCGGTGGCTTCCTTCAACACTTTGTTACATTGTCTCTAAAGTGCAACATTAACTTTTTATGTCGTTTCCTTCCGTTAAACGTGCGATATGGGAACAACGCCCCCGGAGTGTTTACATCTGTTGGACAACGCTCACCGTTACTCTGCTATGGAAATGGAACAGGACTTGGAACCTTCGAGTCTCTAGTGATGGATGTACAGTAAATCCAGATGTTGCTACGAGTTATTACGTTGCAGTATAGTAGCAGCTGAACGTAAGAGGAATGCCCTTGGATTAATGTCTTAATATTATATACAACGATTTTTGACAGAGTAAATTAGGATAAATCGAATAATTGCATAGAAAGATATTCCTATCGGGCAATCGTTCAGAGCAATTGGATCTCTAATGCACTCTCATTCATAAAAATACGGTTACATAACGGAATATTCACTTAAAGTGCTGCCGGAGGCTTTCCACCTGTAGAGACTAGGGTGGATTAGACTTGAAAAGAGAGAATGTTTTATTCCACGTCAAAATGTATACTACAGTAATTTGCTCGCTCGTAAATCAATTCAGTCATCAATATGCTGTCTCATGAAAGTGAAATGCTTCGATTCTAATAAGATGTTTTAATTAAAAACTTGTATGTTGTCATAACATTACAATTCTGAAGAATGCTACTAAGCAGCGACTTTGAAAATAAAGTGAAGGAAAAATTTTCTCCGAAATTATTTTTGGACGATCTTTTACAACCTATTGCTCATTTATCGTACTCTGCTCACAAACGAATTCCTAACTGAATATGCGTTGGATTGAAAGTTGCATTCATCATTAAATTTTCAACATTTTAATTTCACTTCCTCTTCGATCTTCCTGGTTTTCTTCTTAGATATTTTGCTTGGGCAATCTGCAAGTTCATTCTAAACATACACGATTTTCATTGTTTTTGTAAATCTCTTCTACTTTAAACTGTTTTTGTTAAATCTCTTCTACTTTAAACTGTTTTACGTTATTTCTTTTCTCACGGCCTCTTTTTGAAAGTTACCTGGCAGTGTTAACCTGAAACATCTTCAAAATATTACAGTTATCATAATCATTACCAATTTAACCTTCAGGTCCCTTCATCTTTTTCTAGTGTGGACAACATGTCCCTATCGTTAGGTGTGTACGTATTATAAAGAGAATTTTTACCTGGAAACATTCACTTCACCTAAATTTATATTTAATTGATTCGGTCAATGTTCAAACCTTTGCTCCAAATGTTAATGTCCTCTGCTCCAGCTTTCAATTAGTCTTATAAATAAGTTTCTTCTTATTAAATGAGATGGTGAAATTCCACAACATCTAAATCAGTTTCTTGTTAGAGCTCTTGCTTTTATTATTGTTATTTATAATAATGGATTAAAAGTTAGTGATAAAGAAGCGGAGTTCACATTTACAAATAAGAATGGACAAAGTGTGATAGATTATTTACTATTCTCAACAGAGTTAGATGCATACTGTGCAGACATTAAAGTCATGAACAATGTTTTTACTAGTGGTCACTTCCCGTTAAAAGTAAGTTTTAACATTAAAAGCGTGATGAAAAGAACAGCATCAGATGAAACAGGAATTCGGAGCAAATAGATGGAGCAATAAGGATATGGAAATACTTTGCAAAGAGCTAGAGCAGGGGGTGGAAGTAACAGGGTTAGCATATCTGGAAAGGTATATCGCGAAAAAGGTGGAAAATGAAGGAGAATAATACTTATTCGCAAAATGGAGAAGGATAGTATATCGCGAATGTTACGAGACAAAGAAGAAATGGAAAGAGAACTAAAGAAATGGGGCAGACAGAAGAAAAAAATACAGAAAACTTTTTTAATACAAAGAAGAGGATATAAATGTCTAATGGAGGCAAAAAAAAAGGAATGGGGGGGGGAATTAAGTCGTAAAATGAGTGAAGCAGCAAAATATCAGGTTACTAAGGCGATATGGAGGATGGTGAAACAGATAGATAATAACAAAAGTGGGGGAACAACATACAGGCGCAAACATGGTGCAATTACTTTAAGTATTTATACGGGCTGGAAACCTTAGTCAAAGTTCAAGAGAGTTTAAAAGAATGAATGCAATATATTGAGGATTTAGACAAAGAAATAAAGATACATGAAGTAAAAATGCAAACATTAAACTTAAAAAATAACAATGCATCTGGAATCGATGAGTTACCAGGTGAATTCTGGAAAGCGTGGTGCGAAAATGGTGATAGGCTGAAGTTAATATTGATATTATTTAACTCAATACGTGAAAGGGGTAGAGTCCCAGAGAACTGGAAAAAAGGGAATTGTACCAGGTGAGTCAGCTGTCTCTAGGTATTCGTATCTATTCAATCTGTAATTTATAGTCTAATGTGAAAACATTGACCCTTTTAACAAACCAACTGTTATGTAGCTCTGCCCTTTTATTCGATATACACGCAAACACCATTAATGATTAAAAGCCTGAATGCGCCAAGTAGCTGCGAAAGGCTTAAAAAAGACGGCTCTTCATGGGATATAATGCTTGCAAGGAGGTAGAGAAATGTTCTTCCAGAGAGCAGGGCGTAATGCGTGGGTTCTGGTCGAATGGGTTAACTGACGA
This sequence comes from Deroplatys truncata, assembly GCA_030765065.1. NCBI lineage: Eukaryota > Metazoa > Arthropoda > Insecta > Mantodea > Mantidae > Deroplatys > Deroplatys truncata. Next base: position 207,028,255 of record CM060978.1, on the reverse strand, counting down.
CATGTGGTGAAGTAACGGTTAGCTTCGGGGGTTCGGATCTAATGTTTACATCAAATTGTTTTTGTTCTTTTTTTTCTTTCTCCTTGTGTTTATTTTCAGTATTTTAGTATACTGATTTATTTATTTTTGTTATTGGATCTCCTGTCAGCCAAAGACACAAGAATTACAATCATATACTAATTGTGCATCATGTTTACCCTAATAATCTGTACCGTATCTGGTGTCGTAAATTTGTTACGTAGTTAGCTTTCTTTCTTTTGGGCGCATGTTGACGCTATTAAATCTAACACTTTTTGTTTCATGTTTAAACCTTATGCTTTACTTTTTCTACTGACAAAGGAGTTGTAAATGTGATAAATTCACATTGTTAAGGAGCGTGGATTTCATCAAGGAAGTAAATGTTCAAAATGACAACCCCCTACATCAATGCATATTTGTGTGCGTTACCGGAGAGACCATACATGCTGTAACATGCGCGGTGTAATCTGCCTGCATTCTTTACGTATGAATGCCCGTAGATGATTTGGGCTTTTCGGTTCTTGACCGTAGACCCGTTTTTTAAACGATTCCACAGAAAGAAATCCAGTGGGGTGAGATCCAGTGATTTAGGGGGCCATGCAATTGGGCCCTCTCGGTCAATCTATTTTTGCGTATATGTTCTATGTAAGTGATTCCTCAAAACCAGTGAACAATGTGGCGGAGCTCCATATCACCCGCGCTTGAAAGTCATGTCCGTGGAGAACATGGTGTAGTTGCAGATGATATGGATGATATTTATTGCGGTGCAATATGCGCATTACTGAGGACCGACTTATTTGCAGATCTTGTGCTATGGTCCTTGAACTGGTATGTGGATTGTTTTCTATTGCGTTTCGCACAGCTGCTTCATTGCATCGCGAGCCGGTGGTGCTCTTCCAAATCATCCTGTTTCACGAAGACGTCTTTCAACCCTTCGTAAAGTGTCTGCAGTAGGTGCCCTCCTTCCTGGAAAGCGTTCTTCATAGAAGCGCTTTGCTGACAGTGCATTATACCTTGTTTCTCCATAGATTAACAACATATCAACATACTTGTCTTTGTATACGTTATGACAGCAGCCGTGTCCCGTAGAAAGGTTTCAAATATTCGGTATAAAATGGAGAGTTTATTCACGCCAAACATTGACGCAGGTGCAAATAGCTACAGCCAGTTTGCATGTGTTAAGTGTTTTAAACTTGGCTGAATGGACCAAGCATAATATCGAGCACAATAAAATACCTACTAAGAAGCATAAATTATCCACTTGTCAGTGGAAATCATGGCGATTATTCTATTTTGTACAGACTTATAATGTTATAAAAATGTTCTTTGTATCATAATATCAAGTTATAGGTCCAACGAGATAAAACAACAGGTAATAAAAAGTGTCAACATAACACGAAGGATTTAAGTCCAAACTGAAGTGGCATAGCCGTAAATGAACCATGATAATACCATTCGGCCAATTCTACCTTGTGAGCTAGGGTTCGTATACGAATAAATACCACCTCGAATCTTTACAAGCTTTTTGCAGCTTCATACAGTGTTTGGAGCTCGTTTTGGTAGTTTTAATCAAATATACAAACTGCATCAGTAATTTCAATTACTGTATGAACTGAAATATGCCATAGTTTGTGACAAAAGGGAAATTATCTACCTAATACTTAGCTGTACAACGACCCTTTGTTGGCTGATGGTTTAAATCCAATTGGTCGTACTGCGTAGATCTGCCATTTTGTTTTCAAATAGCTTTGTCAACCGATGCATGTGATAAGTTGTTCCTTTAGGGGCATTTTCAAAGGTTTGTATGAATGTATGCTAAAGAATAAAAGTTTGTAAAATCAGCTAAAAGTGCTGCATCAGCTCCCAGTGTCAGGGTAGGATGTTATTGGAATCGACATACATGGCGATTGCATTTTGTCCCGTAAAAACCTATGCCGTAAGTTATCCATCCCTCCTCTATAAAGTGTTATGCAAATCAGCCATTAGAAGGAATTCAAGAAAGGCGTAAATCACATATGTCGCTTAGCACATTGCATACATTCAAAAATAAATAGGGGCAGCTGACTCACCTGGTATAAAGGCAAAGCAGATATAGAATATCCTACAAATTATAGAGGTTTTATCCTCCTAGCAATGACAGGTAAAGTATTTACAGGTATACGATCTGACAGAATACAGATATGGACGGAGAAAGAGGGTAAGCTACCAGAATTCCAAGCAGGATTTAGGAAAGGAAGGAGAACAACAGATAACATAAACAATAAAGACAATGGTGGATAAATACTTAAGTATAAAAAGGGCAGGGTATACATGATTTTTATGGACACAACAAGGATGCACTGTGGTTAAAACTACTTAAGAAAAGAGTGGGTGAAGCACTTATAAACAATATAAAGCATTTATATGCAAATGATGAGCGATGTGTGAAAATAGCCAAGGGAAAATTTATTGAAGACAAGGGTGCAAACTTGGTGCAGTGTTGATTAACCTATTTATAGACGGTGATATAGAAGGGATAAAAAATTGAATAAGCATTCACCAGTTATTAATAATAAAGAAATACCAGGATTATCGTTTACAGATAATCTAGTGGTAAGTTGCATTTCAGTTGTGGGTTTAAGTAAAGCTATTGAAGCAATTGGCAAATACTACAAAGATTGGGGGCAGAGAATGTAAAAAAAGAAATCGAAAAGCATTATCTTTAAGAAAGTATATACACTAAGAAATTGGTATTGGGAAGGATCGGAATTGGAAGTATTCAGGAAAATTGAATTAATTAGGAGTGCACCACTGGGTTTACCCATACCCAAAGGTATTAGTTACCGTGAGAAGGAACTATTGCTTAGAAGCTAGGAAATTCCAAACAATAAACGACACATATGCTAACAATTTATTTTATTCGTTAACTATTCTTTGATCAGCTTGTTTTAACATTTTACAAAAAATACGTGCAGATACAATATAATATACTCTTTCACCTTTCTAGATTTAACCTTGCCATACCAATTTAGAATTTATATGAAAAAGCAACGAACACAATGGAAAGTTACATGAAGTGCGAAATTATAAATACTTCTCCGGAAAAGAATTTAGAAAACACCAAGAGTTAAAAGGTTGAATTTCAAAGCTTACCAAACAGGTTGAAAAATAATTTAAAAAGATCGAAAGAATCGCTCTTGGTGACTTACGCCAAAAATGTTGCTGTCACGGTGTCTAGTTGTTAACGGCTCGGTCCTGGCCGAAGAGTACTGCTCGCCCAGGAGTTGCTGGAGTCGTCCACGAGCATGATGGCGCTGGCGTCAGTGGCGTGTAGCAAACCAGCCAATTAGAACTGTAGGTGATTATTTACGTCGTGAGGTTATGCACTACGTCATCCTGAGGATATGTTCTTCGAAACTTCACATGTTAGCTATCTCTGTCAATGAATGACGTCATCATTTCTGAAGCTCTGTGACGTACCAAGGGGGCGGGGAAAACGGCACAGGAATAAGGCTCAATAGTGAGAGGATTGGGGGAGAATAGAAGAAAAAAGTACTAGTAAAGAGGAAACAAGCAATACAGGTAATCAGAGCATGTGTAAACAAAATAATTACGTGGTTAGAAAGGATATATAGCACAGTGGTGGAAACAAGGATGTTATACGCAGCAGAGATATGGGGGCTGGAAAAAGGATGGGAAAATGTAAATTCAATTCTATACATAGGAAGTTTTGCAAAATAAGCCTGGGATTGCTAAGAAGTTTACCGAATGGAGTATCACAAGTAGAACTAGGGAGGGGGAGCAAAATGAAAGAGAAGGCAATCAAAGATTGGTTCAGAATAAAGATACTAGAGGAAAATGATGTACTAAAGCAAAGATTTGTTGTACAGGAGAAAATGGGGAAAGAAGAAACTAGGATGTACAAGATACAGACAACATTGGAAGAAATAGGAATGGGGGAAGCATGAGAAGAAAGAAACAACAAAATTAAGAGTTTCTGGAGAGAAATTAGGGCAGGAGTGAAGGATATTGAAGAGCAAGAAATTATAGTTTCAAGGATAAAAAGTCATTCGCAGATTATTGATATTTTAGAACGGAATTGGCAAAAGAAAAATACATCGATGTATGCAACAAAGAGGCCAGAATGGGTTGTGCATGATAAGGATGGGTAATATGAATTTAAGTGGTCTAACAGCAGGGGTAAGAAGGGGGAATTCTGGAATGCGATGATACGGATAAAGAAAGAGATAATTTAATACCAGAGAAATGGAAAAAAAATGACCAATAGGGCTAAAAGTACGAAAACTTGTAATACAAGATCAAATTAAGATATCAAAGCATGAAAACGTTTAGGAAAAATAAGGTTAAAATGGTTAAAAGACATGTGAAGCAAATTGGGGAAAATACGGGAAAAGGATATCAAGGCAAAAAAGCAAATAGTAGATACATCATACTTGCCCATTATACCAGGGGAGTCAGCTGCGCCTATTTATTTTTTAATTTATGCAACGTGCTAAGCGACATATGTGACTTACACCTTTCTTGAATGCCTTTTAATGGCTGATTTGCGTAACACTTAATAGAGGAGGGATACATAACTCAGTGCATAAGTGTTTTACGGGACAGAATGCAATCTCTATGTATGTCAATGCAAAAAACATCCCACCTTGACACTGAGAGCTACAGTAGCAATTTTAGCCAAGTTTACAAACTTTTATTCTTTAGCATACATCCATGTACCCCTTTGAAAACGCCTCTGAAAGAACAATCTATCGCATGCATCGGTTGAGAAAACCATTTGAAAACAAAATGGCAGATCTACGCAGTGCGACCAATTGGATTTAAGCCGTTAATGTAGAGCCTTGTCAAAAAATGCTAAGCATTAATTAGATAACTTCTCTTATTTCACAAACTATGGCGTATTTCAGATCATACAATAATTCTAATGACTGATGCAGTTTATTTGTTTGAATTAAAACTACCAAACCGAGCTCAAAACACTGTATGACGCTGCTAAAATCGTGTAAAGATTCGAGGTGTGGTCTAGTTCTGCGATTACTAATTCGTATAGGAACCTCAGCTTGCAAGGTAGCATTGGACGAATGGTATCATCATGGTTGTTTTAACACCGTGCCACTTTAATTCGTGTTCAAATCCTTCGGGTGAATTTCAAACTTTTTATCACCTTTTGTTTTATCTCTTTGGGCCGATAATTTGATATTACGATATAAATAACAGTTTTGATAACATTATAAGTGTGTACAAAATAGAATAATCGTCATGTTTTTCACCGCAAAGCCCAAATCATATACGGGCACACTCATACGTGAAGAATGCAGGCAGATTACACCGCGCATGTTACAGCATGCAAGAAGGTCTCTGCGGCAATGTACACAAATGTGCATTGATGAAGGGGGTCGTCATTTTGAACATTTACTTCCTTGATGAAATCCACGCTCTTTAACAATTTATTATTCTGTTTACCTGTGAACTTAGCGCATTTACATCTCCTTTGTCAATAGAAGAAGTGAAACATAAGGTTTAAACTGAAACAAAAACTGTTATATATAATATCGTCGATATGCGCCCAAGCTAACTACGTAACACGGTTTACAACACCAGATACGGTACAGATTATTAGAGTAACCATGACACACAGTTATCTGATTGTAATTCTTATGTCTTTTGCTCACAGGAGAGCCGTAATAAAAATAAATAAATTAGTACACTAAAATACACAAAGTAAACACAAGGAGAAAAAAAAGAACCAAAACAATTTTATGTTTGTATCAGATTCGAACCTCCGAAGCTAACCCTTGCTATACCACATTCCGGAAGCTAAACCACTCGGCCTGAACCCATCTAGTTTATCCCTCTCTTGGGGAAAACGTTCCTCTATCTCCTTGCAAGCATTATATCCATGAAACGCCGTCCTTTTTAAGGCTTTCGCAGCTCTTTGGTTTTCATTCAAGCTTTTAATCATTAATGGGGATTGCGTATAGTACCAAATAGAAGGGCAGAACTACAATAACAGTTTGTTTGCTAAAAGGGTAATTGTTTTCACATTAGACTATAAACTGCGGGTTGCATAGATACGAATACCTAGGGGCAGCTGACTCACCTGGTGGACTTCAGCTCGAGATGGCGAAGAGGAAAAATCGCAGAGTCGCCGAGCCTGCTAAAGCAGGAACCTCCTCTTCTGCCTCGGCTTCTGCCGAGGGAACATCATCGCAGTCGCCACAGCCCGCGCCGTCTTACGCCTCGGCCGCAGCTTCGCCGCCCGCCACCGCAGCTTCGCCGCGACCGCGCCAGCAGTCGCCGCCTCAATCACCGGCACCCACGGTGCCGATTCTGGGCGCTACCCAGTCACCGCAGTGCCAGCCTGTGCCTCATGGGAGGTACAGCGCTGTCATCAGAGGGGTCCCGAGGGACCTGCCAGTCAGGTTCCTCACCACCGCAGGTCACCAGCAGTGGTCTTCTGCCTTGAAGGCCACCAGAATAATCGGAGCACAGGGACCAACTTCGCTCGTCAGGATGGAGTTTGCAGACCCTGGCGACTACGGAGCGGCCTTGAAGGCGGGCCTGCCCTTATTAGGGCGGTGCTTACGTATTGAGGCTAGCCGAGTAGAACGCCAGGCTCCCTGCAGACGCTGCTGTGCCTACGGGCACTGTGAGACGTCCTGCACGGCACAACCAAGGTGCCACTACTGTGGCGCCTCCAGCACCACTGCTTCGTGCCAGCAGCATGACCTGCGCCATCGACGCCGCTACTGCACAACTTGTGGAGGAACGACCCACTTCACCGGCCAGGCGCTCTGCCCCCTGTATCCTCGCAGGAAGGCAGCGCCGAAACCGCCTGTCACCTCCACACCACCGCAGATGACACCACAACAACCACAGCTATCATCGGGAACATCACCAGTCATCGCAGAATCAACGCCAGCACAGACGACACCAATTCAAGCACAGCCACCATCCACTACATCAACAGACGCCAGAGAATCCTCACCGACACCTCAACCGACGCGGTGACGCGGGAAGCCATTCAGGATCTTCATGCTGAGTTCCTGAACGTCGGTGCCCGCTTAGCCGCTCTGTAAGAGGCCATAGCAGACATTACAGAGCAACTCAAAGGACTTCCAATTTACCAAACACTGGCTGAAGTTAACCACCAAGCCATCAGCGAATTTACGGCCCGGCTGGAGAAAGTCTATGACCGACTCTACGCCGTGGAGGATAAACTCGACAACTTCCAGCAGCCGACCAGAAGGCATCAACGTCAACATCACTAACCTTAACATTGCCACCAGGAATCCTCTCTCATCCTCACCTTGAATTCGCCGCGGTGGCAGACTGGGCCTCGGTCAAGTCTGTCTCCCGGCAATAACTCTTTACTCCACTGGCGACCGCACTGCGGCCCAGCTTAACCATCACCTTGGACTGCGCGGGTGCTTTAGGCGGTACCGCAGCAAACCTTTCCTTTCAATCCGGTGGAGGAGTTTTTAGTGGGTATGCCGACGCCTCGGTGAGTCCCACACTCTCAGTCCGGACTCCCATCGGGGCTGGGATAAGTGATTAAATCATTTTCTCCTCCACTCGAAAAAAAAACACCTGGTGCATACAACAGAATGTTAAATATAAGAGGAACGGTAATAATAAGCAGCTCCATTGTATTGTATAAATTGTAAGTCAAGTTTAAAGCAGACAATAAATCATTTATTCATCATAATAATAATATCGGTATATCCATATACCACGTACATAGTAGGTAGAAAAGGTATTGCATTCCACCCAAAAATTCATAACGAGATTTCAGCAGAAATACATGTCTTGAGGCTACCTGAATAAAAAATAGCAATTTTATAAAAAGGTTGGCGGTGTGTGTCTGTAAACAGCATAACTTAAGAAACGGAAAAGCTCTGATATAAAAATCTTTAGAAAAATCTTCCACTGCAAAACAATCCTTTACATGGATAGTTTCAACATTTTTTATTTTTTAAAAAATGGCTCGAACGATTTTGATTAAAATATCACATATTAAAGATATATACATGACAAATGCTCTGGAAATATACTGTGAATTCAGCTTCATTCGGAAGCAATTTTGTATAAACTTGTAATAACTGGTAAACGTTAAGCGATAGACGAAAACCTACTACCTAGATAAAAAAAAATTGATGATACGTTCACATGACTTTCTCTACCCTCAATCTTTATTAGTGGGTATTCGAACTAATCTTACTAAAGGTTATTTTTCTATCTACTACATTTAATCCAAATAAACCTTTGCAAAAATAGCTACATTACACATTTCATTATAAATACAAAGATAACAGGGATAGTCGAAAGTTTAAGATCTAGACGCTATATGGTGGTCTTAACATTCCATACTGTTTCCCAATCGCGATAAACAACTGAAAATCGATGGGACTTTAAAAGAATAAGTATTGAACAACCCGAATGTTTAATGCTGGTTATCTTAGAAACGCCTTATGCTACAAAAAAACTTATTTTAAGTAAATTGGTGTTTTAAAGAGATATATATTTTTGAGTGGTACATTTTCATCTATCGCTTAACGTTTGCAAGTTATATAACATAATACAAAATTCCTTCCGAATAAAGAGGTCTTTTAGGATATTCTCAGAAAATACAGATATACATTTTATTTTTAATGTAAATATCTTTCATATATGTTATTTTAATCAAAATAGTTAGAGCCATTTGTTAGAAAATCAACATTTTCGAAAAGTGTTCCATGTAGAGGGAGTTGGGGGTGGTGGGATTTTCTCGGAAATCTTTGTGTCGCGTCCTTGGGAGATACTAAACTCAGTTTGGTATTAATCTGACTTTTCGTTTTTGAGCTATCCTGTTCGCAGACACATACACGGATATGTATCCAAAAATGCTTTATTTGGATTCTGGCGCCTCAAAACATGTATTTCCGGTGAAATCTCGGTATCGAATTTATTGGTAGAATGCAATATTTCCCCTACTTACTATTCGTACCTAGTAGAGGAAGTAATACGTTTTCGTAAGAATAATTTGTATACCCACTAATAAACGACAGAGGATAGAGAGAGACATGTGAATGCAACATACCCGATTTTTACTTTTTCTAATACCACTTACGTATATATAGTAGGTACAGAAGGTATTGTATTTCACCCAAAAATTCATTAGTGAGATTTCACCGGAAATACGTGTTTTGAGGCCTTCTGGATTAAAAAAGAATTTTAAAAATACGGTACGCGTGCATGCGAGTGTGTGTGTTGTGAACAGCATAAATAAAAAAATGAAAAGTTTATTAAATACCAAATTTGGTAATTAAGTTCAGTGTCTTCCAAGGAATCAATATAAAGATTTTTAAGAAAATTTGAACACCATAAACTACCCTTGACATGAAATGTTTCGTTAGTTTTTATTTTATAAAATATGACGAATGATTTTGATTAAAATACCATATGTTTAGGATTTTGCATGAAAAATAAAATGTATATCTTAAATTTTATAGGATAGCCTGTGAAGTCCTTTTCATTATGAATGATTACCTATATGTAATTAGTAAACAGTAAGAGATAGACAAAGTCTTAAAATACAGAAGAAAAAAAATTGTTTAAGCACACAATCGATGCCAAATAACATCTTTTTATGGCGTTAACCATTTCCAAGACATTCTGTGTTAATGGTTTGAATTTGCAAATACCGCTTTTCAAGTAGTAATTCGTTCTTCTTCGTGTTCATGCAAACAACATGGAATTTCAATGCCATTGCATAGCAACACGCCTCTCGCTTTAGCCCGCTTTATCCTTCGTATATCTATATACAACGAACAATTTGAAATTGTGTTATGAAAGTTTACAGCGATTAACAAGAAATAGATAGAAGAATTAACTTTTAGAAGAATAGTTTGTAGAAGAGTAAGAAAAGGTAGTCATATAAATGTAACTCGTCAGATTGTTCTAATACCCGTATTCGCCTTTTTCCCGCGAACCTCTATATTCTTTCTCTACTAGTATAGTAAGTAGGGGAAGTATTGCACTCCACCCAGAAATAGATATCGAGCTTTTACCGGAAATACATGTTTTGAGGCTCCCTGAATCCAAAAAAGAATAATTTTCAGAAAAAGGTCCTGAACAGGATAACACAAAAGCGAAAAGTTGGATAAATACCAAACTTAATATTTAGGTTCAGCATCTTTCACCATTCCAGACTGCCCTTTATGTGGAACATTTTTTGAAAATTTTGTTTTTTTTAAAAAATGGTTCTAACGATTTTGTTTACGTTTAAGATATTTTCATGACAAATGAAATGTCTATCTTGAATTTTCTGGGAATATCCCAAAAGTCCTCTTCATTGTGAATGGCTGTTGCATAACTGGTAAATCGTAAGAAATAGATAAAAAAAATTACATAAAATTATAGATCTCGTTAAAAACATAATTTATGTCATACACATTTTTTTTTGTCGAGAGAGCCATTTCCGAAATATTCCTTTTATTTGTTTGAATGCTCCAATACTTACACTTTTTCTCAAATGAGAAAACGTTATTCGGTTTTTTATGTCCTGGATATGCAAAGAGAATGGAATGCTCCACATAGCAACCAGCTCCTAAAAGATTTGACTATCGCTTAAAGCCTACCATATTCCCTTTGCACCTACAAGTAAATTAGCGTCAGGCTGTCAAATGATTCATGTTACTGCTTGATCACAGTCAAATAATAAAGTGTGGTCATTCCTATTCGTACCATATTATGCTATGTTTCCGTGGTCGTTTATTTAAAATACTACAATTTAAAACAAATAATAGTATAGCTTGAATTAAAATTACTATTTAAATCATAGTAAGCCAATATTTAAAAGGTTAACACTAAAAATGTTTTAACTGGTTGTAGCCGAACCAAAAAGCATTCCTTTTTCTTTAATTTATGTAGTAAGTATACGCACTAAGCAGATCTTCCTTTAAGTTTTAAGATTTGTAATAATAAAATATTCTTAGGGCTGCAAACGATAACCGAATATTCCAAAATTGGAATTTCAGCAGCATTCTGATCTATATTCCGAGAATTGTCATCATCGAAATTAGCGAACTATTAATCGAATATAGATTTCTGAACTATTTGGATACTTCAAGAACAAAACCCGCCGCCGTCGCCTCCGCTGCCATTGACAATAAGTTTTAGTAGTGCCATAGCCTTGTGGTTTACCGAAAAAAATATGTCAGGTGGCACAGTAAACCAGAGATTCGTGGTTCGAATCTCGGTGACGTCATTGAATTTTTCAGTCTAATTCTAGCTTTCCAGCTTCAGCCTACACATGGTATATGTGAAGGAACAATTGTATAATTATTCAAGTTGTTCAAATAGTTTGAAATTTCGAACTATTATAATAGTTCGCCAATCTGAACGTTTCGAATAATTCGAGTAGCTGGATTATAAACTCATATACGAATCCATCCGGACTGATAGAATAATTACAGACCTATTATTTAAAAATAAAGGAGAACTGTGTGTAAAAAGCAGCACATTTAGACTACATAAATCTAATACTTACCTTCTAGAGTTTGACAGCCGTATGTCTCCCCAAAACTATAAGTTCAATAACTATTACTGATTTATAAGATTTTGTCGTCTCTTAATAGTCAGTTTATGACTGGTGTAGTGCACTTAAAATAATTAGGAAAAGCGTTTCACTTAAACGCTACATTTTCAAACCACCTGTTGTTACATAAGATGTAATTAGAGACCTGTTTGATTTAGCATATAGGGCGGGAAATATCAACCTAATTTAATGCTTAAGCCTTTGTTTTAATTTTTTTATATTTTCTAATTACGAAATTATTGATTTCGTAAGAAATAATTGGTCCTTAGTCTCTTTCTTCAAGAATACGAATGTCGTTATAAATCTAGTAACAGTTCGATTGGATAAATGGCGTAATAGAATAATCTCGGAGAATCACATTGCAGAGGTGGGATATTGATAACGTTATTTGAATTAATATTTATGTCTAGGGCTTTGACTTGAGAAGTATCTAACTGTAATCACTGGAACATTAGGTGATAATTGGGTTTTTATTCATTTTACAATGAACCACCCTCACATTCCCTCAGTCATTCACACTTCCTACTCTATGGAGGCTAGAGCAATATTGTAGTTAAAAAGTCTTATGTGTTACACTCACATGACTTTCTCTACTCTTGTACAAACTATTTTTACAAACGCTTATTCTCCATATGCTTCATGTTAATCGAGATATCGAGATGTTAATCTTATTGCTAATTTTCTTGTAGATGCAAGGGGAATTGGTAGGCTTTAAGCGATAGTCAAATATTTTAAGAACTAGCATTCTATTCTCTTTGCATTACCAGGACAAAAAAAAATAAATAACGAATTTCCATTTGAGAAAAAGTATAAGTATTGGAAATTTTATGGGAATAACAAGCAATATCTCGAAAATGCTTCACTAAAAAAAAAAGTATGTGACATAAATTGTGTATTTTAACGCGATCTACATTTTTTGTGTAGTAAAATTTTGTCTATTTCTTATGGTTTACCAGTTATGCAAAAGTCGTTCACAATGAAGAATACTTTTGGAGACATTCCCAGAAAATTCGCGATATACATTTCATTTGTCATGAAAATATCTTAAACATATACATATGATATTTTAATCAAAACCGTTAGTCATTTTTGAGAAAATTACAATTTTCGAAAAAATGTTCCATGTAAAGGGTAATCTGGGGTAAGGGGATTTTCTTGAGAACCTTCATGTCGATTTCTGGAAGATAATGAATGTTTATCCGACTGTTCGTTTCTGAGATATGCTGTTCACAGACGCACGGACACACACACGGACATGTTTCCAAAAATGCTTTTTTTCTGGATTCAGGGGGCCTCAAAAAATATATTTCCGGTGAAATCTCGGTATCGAATTTTTGGGTGGAATACAATACTTCCCCTACTTACTATACGTAGTAGAGAAAGTAAAAAAGGGAGAGGTTGACAAGTGACACAGCTGATCTGTCGCCCACGCAGCAGTCTAGTTGTAATGTCAGGTGCACGTTTTACTGCTTGTAATTCGTACTACAGTGACATATTGTCACGTTATTTTAATTTAAGCGTAGCATTTCCATTTTTAAATGCGAATTGAATTTTGCAGTCATATTCGCTCATCTATTGTAAATATTTCTTAGAAATAATTGTTTTCACCTTTGACTTTCTATAAATCATTCACGTTAACGTTGAATAGGTGACGCCTAACTTTAAGAAAATGTCATTCAAAATCCGAACATTTACTAATTTGGCTGTATTTGTTAGCCACACATGGCTGCGTGGTAATGTGTGAGACTCATATTTGGGAGTTCCCGGATACGATTCCCTCGGGCTGGCCACTCTGGTTGTGCTTTATCTGGTTTCTCTGGGTCGGTAGACGAGTGCTGAGGTGGTTTTCCGAGTATAACAATTTTCTGTCCATCATTCCCTATCCCCATCATTTCCTTACATCTGTATCAGTTTGTAGGATCTGCGACGGCGGTTGGTATGTTGTGTCAGGGCTGTGGAATTTGAACTTTGGAAAGATTTTTCCTGGCGGTTTTCGGGTCTGCTAGGGGTCCCTTCCTTCCTGGAAGCTGTCTCATCTATTCTCAGGGCCCCCAGATGTTGTGGGTGGCTAAGGTAGGGCTAGTCTTCGTCAGATTGGTATTATTTTGGAATGTTTTGGATCCCGTCCTTGTTAGCGCACATCGTCGTCTGGATCTGTCGCTCTTCGTGTCTACCCTTCATCTCTTCCTCCCAGGGGTCACGTTGGAAGCATAAAGGGCCTAACCACAATGAGAAACTAGGTGCCTGTGAGAATTAAATTGCTCATTCACTGGGCCTGCGCACTGTTGTTTGTCGTTGCGCAGGTATGTCAAGGTATCATTCTAACGGCGATGTATGGGCGAATGCCACGGTGGCATGCTACAGCACGCTTAGTCTCTCTGCCGGATGGTCATGCCGTTTGGAGTGTCATTTCTTTCTATAAGCCACCCGTTAAGATTATTCCATGTTGCGAAAGCCACCGCAGGTTATTCAAGTCTTCGACCTTGATAACCCTGATCTTGAGCAAGCATTTCAAGGTACGAGGGTAATCCAGAAATTCCCCGACGTTTTGAAATAAACAATTAACAAAATGCAAATATCAACTTTATTATCTACATTTGAAAGGTATACTTTTAAACTATTTTTCTACATAATCCCCATTAAAATTGAGGCATTTATTGTGGCACAAGTTTTTCAATATCCTCTCTATAGAAATCTGGTTTACACCCGCATGCAGTTCAGTATCAAAGCAACAATTTGATGCACCAAACTCCGTGAAATTTGGGGGAAATGTTCCGGAAGATCTGTAATCGTGAAACGATGATTTTCACGAATTTTGTCATTGATTTGCATTGACAGTTCATCAGTCATAAGGCTAGGCCTACCACTGCGATCCTCGTCGTGAACATTGGTACGGCCATTTTTAAAATCAATGCACCATTGCCTGACTCGGCTTTCACTCATTATTCCCTGTCCGTAAACATCACAAAGTTGACTATAAATTTCAATTTGTTTGCTCTTTTTAGCCAACCACACTTCACAAGTGGCGAGATTTTTTATTGCAGCTCACATGTTAACAACTCAATGTTAACAACTTGCAGAGAAACAGCAAGGAAGGCACAGTCCTCACGCTACCACAGCTGGATGCGTACTGAATGTAGGAATGTTCTGACACCAAATAGCGGTTCTAGCCCTACTCATCGCCAGAAAAGTCTGGGACTTTCTGGACTATCCTCGTAGAAAAAAGGATGTCTCAACTATATCGTTACCCAGTTCCTTTTCACAGGGACCAACATTTATTTACTCTACGAAAAGTTACTTTTATATCACTTTACATTAATTGCGATATATATCTGCCTAAAAATGATCATATGCAGGATACCCAGGTGACAACTAACTCTTTGTATCACAACTCTGCTTCTGTTTGTCATGAGCTCATGTGGGAAAAATCTCTCATATAAGTAGTAAATTACATAGATGGCCCACCATAGACCTCAACCTTGGAAAAAATAAACATGCAATGGTTAATATTCCGGAAAATATTAATGTTACAGAAAAGAAACACATAAGTTAATGGGCTATACATACTCTACAAAATGCATTCCTTCTCTTTTCGTTTCCCAGGTATACAAAGTTCAACGAGATTGAAGACGATATCGTTGATTTTTACAGAAACTTGAAGGTATACATTTTGTTATGACATTTTCTCAATCTTGTGTTGTTTAGAAAACAAACGTTAGAAGCATTTTTGACAAAGAAAAATATTAGTTTTCTTTCTTGTATTATTTGTCCTTTTTTATTCATTCTTCAAGATGTTCTTAATGGAAATTGTGTTGCTGAAGTATTGTGTAATGCATTACAGCCTCTGCTAATGCAAAACAGAGCGTAAATTAGTGATAACATTTCAGGATGGTTCTTCAGCACCTGTAAAAATGGAAAATATCGAAAATATTTTGCAATTATAAATATAATTTTCACAGTTTTCTCTTCCTTCAGAAATTCTATAAATAATAAAAAAAATCATGAGCCTTAGCTTCCATACAATCGTTGATAACAACCTGTTATTGTCGGTGCATTTCTAAACTTATTACTGGATTTAAATATAATTAACTGTAAAAATATTTTATGTAGGAACTAAGCATTCACTTATTAAGATCTAATGTACTTAAAATGTTAATTATACTCTACCTGACATTGTAAGGTAAAAAGCTTCATGCACCTATTATATCTTTAGTTCAAACACAATAATTTTACTTAGGGTAAAAAGCCAGAATTATGCTTATAATTTTTATAATTGATGGCATAATACGCTTTACAATTAAGACCAGAATTAAGACTTCTTAAAACTGGCCAATTCACCCATAAGTACCATAGGTCGGGGTAGACGAAAAAGTGCTTTTGAGACATTTGTTTTCTTTCAAAAGGCACTCCTCTCGATTTCAATCTGTATAGCGTAGGTAGTGTCATACAGGTTGCCTACCCGTGGGTCTCGGAGAAGAAAGGCATTTCGACACCTACTGCCGTACGTGCATGGTTGTATAGCAGTGTTTCAAACCGACATAGTACTAGAAATTTGAACTTCACTGTGTTTCAATAAAGGCCATATTTGAAGACTAATACATTAAAAAATGTAATACTTTACGTTCATATAAGGTTCTGTACTCGTTCTTCCACTTACAAAGGTTATTGTTCTATGTTAATGGAGTAAGCGTTTGCAGAAATGGTTTGATGAAACGTTTTGTTGTAGGCTCAAGAGGGATAAACGAAGTTGAAGTAATTGTAGTATCTTTAAAAAGTAGGTCCCTACATGCTAGCTTTGAGATGCCTACATGACATCATAAGAAACAATCGAATGGTGATTTAACACATAAAATATTAAATATTTGAAAATTCAAATCCTTAATAACGAATATCTCGGATAAAGATTTTTTTAACATAAATTCCGTGTTTTTATA
Organism: Deroplatys truncata; assembly: GCA_030765065.1. Taxonomy (NCBI): domain Eukaryota; kingdom Metazoa; phylum Arthropoda; class Insecta; order Mantodea; family Mantidae; genus Deroplatys; species Deroplatys truncata. The sequence continues at coordinate 207,011,725 of CM060978.1, read as the reverse complement.
ACATCTGCATGTAAGTTTTTTCCTGCCTCATGGTTTATCAGTTGCACAAATGTGTAAAAACTTCATTCAGAGTGAAGCGTACTACACAGGCTATTCGCAGAAAATTCAAGATATAAATTTTATTTTTCATACAAATATCTTTAACGCGTGCGATTTAAACTAATATCATTAGTCATTTTTGAGAAAATTAAAAATAATGAAAAGTTTTCCATATAAAAAGAAGTTTAGGTTAAGGGAATTTTCTTGGAAATCTTCAGGTTGTAGCTATGTAAGATGTAGAGCTTAAATACCAACCTTTTGTTTTTGAGTTATGCTGTATGCGCCACACACACACATATACACACACATACACGAACGACCTTTTTCTAAAATTATTATTTTAATTCAGGGCTCTCAAAACGTGTATTTCTGGTGTAACCTCGATATCGAATTTTTTGCAGACCTTATAGAAGGTAACAAATACAGTTATAGAGTTTTCCTTCAATGGGAAGAAGAATTTTCGAACTATTAATAATATCCCATTTATTTACTTTGTGCTGCAATGGATCCTTTGGTTTGTTCCAAATAGTGGATTGTTTTCTACAGAAATCGGGAAAATGCTTGTTGTTTTCATATCTGATATCTATATGTGCACTGTGTGTGTCCAACCTGACTGGCCTTCGTGTTGCTAAACCACTTGAAGTTGTACGTAATAACAGTGATGTTAGTGACCAGAGGCATATGTTTAGCATGCGGTAGCCAAATCTGATGTTGCCAAGTAAAATATTAAGGGAAACGCTTAGTACATACATGCTCCAGTCAAACTAGAGCTCTGATACTTGAGAATTTTATTGACGATTGGAGTTTTTATTTCTAAACAGACATAGCACGAGGGTGTTTTTGAAGTAAGTACCGATTTAATGTTTTGCCGCTGCAGTCGCGATTTTGAGCATGCGCTACCACTTCCTCCATTCATTAGGAAGCCAGACGCAGCTGTAAGCGATCGTCACGTTGTGTTTTCCTCTTGTTAGAGCGTTTCGAAATGTTCAAAACAATCGAACGACCCGCCGACTGTGAAGTCAATCAGTGATTCGTTTTTTGAATGCGAGAAATGTTACGAGAGCAAACATTCATCGCCAATTATGTGAGGTTTATGGGGAAACAATAATGAGTGACAATGCCCGGCCACATTATTTGGTTGAGAACAATTCGTCCACCCTCCCGGATTTGATACCAAGCATCTGTTTTGTCGTCCGAAGAAATTCCTTTGTGGAAAACATTTCAACGACGATGATGTTGTGAAACAAAAAGTGCAGACATGCTTACGTCATAGGCGGCATCATTCTTTGACGAAGGCATACCAAAACTGTTTTTCCATTACAACAAATGCCTGAATAACGGTGGTGGCTATGTGGAGAAGTAGTGTAATGTAAGGTAATGATTGATAATAAAGTATTTTGAAAATAATGTTCTGTTATTTTTTAAAAAAATTATCGATTCTTGCTTAGAAACACGCCTGGTAGGTAGAAGACAAGAGGCATTACAATTACAGGTTAGTGAGTGCACGCAATGTTGGATAAACTGTAACCAACGGATTGCTGAAGTAATTGTATTTTATAGTTCTAATGGGCTTTCATCGACAAACTATACCACAAACTCTGTTTAAAACGTTTGTAAAATCTGATAGGTAAACACTAAAACTTAATAAAGATATATAAATGGGGCTTCTTTTCTCCCTATTTTTATTTTATTCATTCACTACCACATTCGAAATATTCCACTCGTTCGAAACTGAAATTTCGTTCGGATTACAAGGTTAGCTAACTGGCTGAGGGGATGACCTTCTCTGGAGTAGAAACGCTTTTGGGAGCATTAAGGTTTTGAGCATTATGCCTGGCGCGTAAGGCACTCACCAGTGGTGTCCGATGTGGCCGGTTTTCCCTATTCTTACGTTCATTCTACGCGCCAAGCACAATGCCGACTGCTCACGAAAATGATCTCAAATATCACTTTACCAAAACCGTTTCACTTTCTGAGAAGTATGCCGCTTGGCCAGCAAACAGAACATAACAGTTTTGAACGATTGGAGTAATTCTTGTTACAAAGCCAGATTTCCGATATTAAAAAAAATTGTTACGTTCACATGATTTTCTCTACTCATTCCGCAAACTATTCTTGCAAAAGCTTTGTAGAAAATGATTTATTTCATATTTCCTTATAGTAGGTACAATGGGAATAGGGGGAATACGTAGGCTTAAGCGACAGTCAAATCGCTTAAGAGGTGATACTATGTGATGACTTTAAAATTCCGTTCTCTTTGCTTGATGAGCAGAAGAAAACGAATAACTACTTCCCATTTGAAAAAGTAACATGTTTCTGAGAAATCAAACCAACAACAAGGAATATCTCGGAAATGGTTAACTCCACAAAAAAATTATTTGGCATGAATCGTGTGCTTTAACGAGATATATATTTCTGTGTAGTAAGATTTTGTCCATATATTACGGTTTAACAGTTATGAAAAAGGCATTCGAAATGCAGAGGACTTCAGAGGCTATTCCTAGAAACTTCAAAATATACATTTCATTTGTCATAAAAAACCTTAAACATATGATATTTGAATCAAAATGGTTAGAGCTATCTCTGAGAAAATCAACATTTTCGAGAAAGAAAATCCATGTAAAGGGTGGTTTTGGGTGGAGACTTTCTTGAAAGTGTTCATGTCGTATTCTTGGAAGTTTGGTATTTAAACAACTTTTCCATTTTTATCATGGTGCTCAGGGCTTACGGGCGCACTGATTTTTTTCCTAAAATTATTTTGTTTATTTACGTTTTGGGGATTCAGGGAACGCAAAAACGTGTGTTTAGAGTGAAATACCGTTACCAAAGTTTTGGGTGGAATGCAATACTTCCTCTGCTTGGTATAGATAAGCAATAGAGAAAGCAGAAATGCTTCTTTTATTCAAAAGGCCCCAAAGCATGCATTTCCGGCGAAATTGTTATATTGCCCTTTTTGGGTGGAATGCAATACCTTTTACTAGTTCTTCTTTGTACCCGGTAGAGAAATTAAAAATGGAGGAAATATCAGTGTTTCGGTCGCATTTTTATGTGAGACATATCTTGCAGACTGCTATTATTTATTATACCTACTTTTGTATCTGACACTATAAATATTGTAAGTTTTTGATAGAATCTGATTGAAAAATTCATTGCCATACCCGGGATTTGAGTTACGGAACTTGGCTTTCCGAACCGTTGCTCTAGCCATGCCAACCAATCGGTACGATATTAAATTTCCTAATTGACTATACTTTTTCCGGTAAACCACAAGAACACCTCAAATGAATTTTGAGATGACATACCCCAATAGCAACTTACAAATTCGTAAGTAGTTTAAGTTCCAGCTTCATTGTTAACCAATTATTAGATCAATCAATGATAATTAATTCTTCTTTCACACAATGAAATGTTCAATGCCATAGCCAGTGTTTGAATTTCCCAAACTTGTGTGAAAGAACAATTAATTATTATCTTGTGAGTTTTTGCCTCTGCAAGCGCTGTTTGAGTTCCTTATGTATAAAAAGCAACACAAATACAGAAACCAGAGACAGTAAACTGCAAATATTCATGATTTTTTTCTCTCTATTTAGTTTACGTCGCTTTAACTACGTGGTCATGTGTGTGCCGGACAGTTAGCCTTTTAGCTCTCATCCCTGTACCATATCATCTTACTTCGTCAGTGTCCACTCAGGTTTTAGTGTTAGAACTGTACCTCTGGTTCTATACGTCCGAGCAGATGACATTAAGGTGTCGTCCAGTCTACGTGCTTTCATTATCCGTGGATATATCACAGAGCATTCACCATTGCCATTTATTTTAATTTTTATTATTGCTTTAGACATAAGGTGGAAATTTGGATCGTGGTATTAAACATCCAGTCAGTGTTTATCTCGGCGACTAAGGAAACCACGAAAAAAAAAGAAACCAAAAACATTGATAGACCCACGCGATTTGAACGCGGTACCTTCCGAATCATGATTTTATTTGGCTAATTAACCGATGTTTCACTTATTTTTTATAACTAGGCTTACAATGTCACGACTGATAAAGTGGAGTGTGCTGCTTTCAGGCTCTCTGGTCCCTTGATAGGGTGCGGGTGTATGTAGCCCTAGGCAGGAGTGAATCTCACTATTGCTATCGGTTCCCATTATACCGGGCTTTTCCCCTTACTAAACTACATTAAAACCGAATTTGACTTATTTTTCACCACTTTAGCAGTGCATTTGAGTCAATCCGCCGCTATGCACAGCAGTGAAGCAGCTGTTTCCATGCTACTGCACAACATCGCTGCACGCTGTGAATACCGAGCTCAGAGTTAAGGCTTCCAGACAACTGATGATGCCAAATCTAGAGAAATTTTGGTGTGTAATCAACTTCAATCATAAGAGAGATTTATGAAATTTTAAATATATTTATTGCTGATAACGTTTGCAGTATATTGTTGATAGAATTTGTCATTTTCTCTCCAATTTCTTTATAACCGAAGCAGCGAATAGTATTGTGTCTTCAGTATGCAATAAAATGTGGACTTGATCACGGAGCTAAAACTGTAAACAAGCTCGGTTTTTTTTTTTTTTTTTTTTTTTTTTATGACCGTATAAACGGATTCAAGTAAACCTCCAAAGTATCAATGAAATGCGTGAAAACTCAAGAATAGTGTTAATGTTGGAAATATTTCAACTTCTCAGCTGTAAATACTTTTCGTAATTTGTTCTTACATTTACAGCTTATTTCCAATTATGATTTAGGAGAAAGAAATAAATTCGAAAGACTCCAACACCAGCGTTAAAAGCAGCATGGATGATATATATATTTAGGCAGAATGTTAAATCTCTTACATTCGAATAGAGAAAAATTTACCTTAGGTATACCTAGTTTTCTAGCAGTAATGGTCTATGGATAGAATAGTTATATTTCTAACACATATGACGACCAAAATAATCAGTATATTTCAGCAAAACTATGTGTTGGTATAAATATTCCTCAAGGATTGAATTGTTGGATAATTGCTAGTTTTACTTAATCAGAAAGTTGCACTTAATGTATGGATACCTATAATAATAATAATAATAATAATAATAATAATAATAATAATAATAATAATAATAATAATAATATACTACAAACTACATTCCATCTCACTATATCTGAATTCATCTAGTTATTTGTTTACTTCATTGTAAAATAAAATCATATTTCAAATATTTTTATTTATTTGTTTGTTCATTTGCTTATTTAATTTAGATATAGTGTGGCGGATTTTCTGTAGCTTATTTTGATCACTTTGAGTCCGTGTATGTCAGACAGATTGCTTTATTTGCACAGCTTCCTTTCTGTACTATCTACATAAGTAGCTTACGATAGATGGCCACCATTACTTAATCCGTTTCCTGTGCTGCATATTTTATTTCTATTGATTGAATAGAAAGGTGCACTTTTGGATCCTGGAATGCCGTACCAATTGTTTTAGGCTTATTGCACCATCTATCCTGTTTCTGCTTTTCTTCTGGGGGTGGACGCTAGGGTCTGGCATCCGCATTTACCTCGCGACCGAGGGAAATTGCGAAAAACGCCGAATCTGATTGACCGGTAGACGGAATGTACGAGTTAAAGACGCAGCCGTCTGAACCGGTAAATTATTTAGCGCCGACACTATAGCTTCAAGCTTCTATAGCCTCTCCAAGTTTCCTAGCAGAGAATGATTAAATTAATGTCAAATTTTAAAAATAACCATTTGTATAACATCCAGAAATTAAAACATGCCAAAGCGACGTTCTACTTGGTAAATTGTAACAGTACATGATAGTGAAATGAGCAACATCGGATGTAGGGTATTCGTTTTTGGAACGAATAGAACTCTGCACAAAATTTAAAATAGAACAGAAAAACTAAAGTGGGATTCAATATGTGTTGCACAAGTGTTTTCTCTTATTAAAAGCAGATCAAATTAAATTGAGTTTTATTTGTGGGCGCTCTGGTCCTTAGCGTTCCATTCTATATTGGGCGTGAAAGACCGGTAATTTTGCTCAGAGGCCTCTTTATCAGGCTTGCAGTTCTTTTACGTGCCGTAAATCTACGACACGCGACCACCGGCTTTACTTCTCTTCCGAAGAAAGCAATGTTAAGGATTTTTAAGCCCGGACCTTTGAACCCGCGACCTTGGGAACTAGAGGCTAGCACGGTACCACTATACCATGATAAGCATGCAATAAATAATGTAAATAAACATTCTCAACACTGTAATAAAACAGTTATAAAGCCCTGCTGTTTAAAAACTGAGTCAAAGGAACAGTACTTCAAAAGTAACAGAGCCTGACCTCTTAAGTCGGGGACTAAAATAAGCATGATTTACAAGAAGACATTACACGTCTGTCCATCTTAATAGTAGCCAATGATTACAATTTAAAACTCTTTGGGACCTGATTTCAACGTAAATAAAAGAAAAGTACCTTCCTATTATTGTATATATAGTATGTTATGCAAATGTTCCACAAATTTTCAGTAAATTGGGTCTCTGGTTGCTAACATATACCAAGTGTTAAAAAAAAGTATTCCATATTTTGAGATGTGGTAGTATGGACCAAAACAAGAAAAAAATGTCCAGTAAACATGGGCTTTAAGATACATACCTTAAGAGTTTCGAGCGCTTGTTCATCTTCCCTACCATGAAATATCTTTCTACTACAAGCCTTTTGCTATTACCTACAGCAGGCAGTAAACAAATGCGGACACATTACTCTGTTATTTTTCATGGATACAGCATGCAGTAAACATCTATTAGTGTTGTTACTATAAACCGTATTCACAGTTCTGGGTAGGTGCAACGCATATTCGTATTAGTTCTAAAGGAATCGGTTTGCTTTGATAAGTTTGTGAAATGCTTTTACATTGCGGTTTTATCTTTAAATCTTTGGTGTATACACCCCGCATTAATGATGTAAAAACACTACAAGAAGTCGTCATAAATGCCTGCCAGAGCATCCGTGACCAACCTGGAGTGATGAGAGTGCATGATTCCCTAAGACGTCGGACAGAGGCATGCTTCACTATTAATGGGCACCATATTGACCACCTCCTTTAGCAACGGTGCAATTACAGGTCATATATAATGGCAAACATATTACATTAGAAGCTACGTTGTTTCACAGTAACAGAGTAATGTGAGCTCATTTGCATGTGTGCCACTGCATTCTGCAAGTCATACGTAATAGCAAAGAGCTCGCAGTAGAAAAGATGTTTCACGGCAGTGAAGATAAACAAGTGCTCATAGCTCTTAAGGTAAGCATTTTAGAACCAATGTTCCTAGGCATTTTTTTCTTGTTTTGATCCATGTTACCACCCCTCAAAGTATGGAATACTTTTTCTTTAACATCCTGTATAACACAGATATGTGTATAATTTGGTTATTGTATTGATGGCATAATTATCTAATACTGGAGAGCTGACAGCTTTTGGGGATGCGGCCACTATCGTGCGGTTTAAATCTGATCATTGCAGTGAAAATCTCGATATGCTTAAGCAATCCTGAGATAAACTCAGCAATCCTCAGGATTGCTTGTCGAGAACAACTTTTGTCCAAAGTGTTCTCTTATGGCTTTTCATCTTGATTGACTTTTTATATAAATATTGTTTTTATTATGAAAAGACTAACATATTCTAAATGGTTGTGCTTTGTGTTATTGCAGCATCTAACATAACCAGAACACATTTTCCTCAAAATCACACAAAAATGGGGATATGGTGATAACGTTTTTCATTACAGTACCACAGATAGAAGCAAAAATAGCGTGTAGGCGAATTGATGTTAAATACCGAATCAATTTATTAGGCCACGTGATTCTTTCGCAACACAGCTGCATAAGTTGTGTATTATTAAAACAACATGCTTAAGTAGGAGTTGGAAAGAAAAAAAAAATAAATAAAGGATCCACTTTATCTTAATTTCTATTTTTTTCAATTATTTTAGGTATATAATAACTTATAGGTTTAGTTCTATATATTTTTACTAGAAAAAGTAATATAGTAATAACTTTATCATTTGCTCTAACTTTATGAAGAAGATCCATACTTTTTGTTGAATTAATAATAGTAGTGACATTTAAAGGTGGTATAGTAGTTTGAAAATTTGCAGTGTCGGGGTGTTTGGAACCAGCAATAATAAAACAATAATAAATAAACCATAACATCACATTCTCATAAAAGTCTAAAAAAAATTTGCAGGTGTAAGTATTAAAATATTTTTTTTATTTGTATCCTTTGACATCTGAGGTCATATTGGCGGCTTTGCATTTGGAGCAATTCTAAGTTGGGAATAATATTCCCTCGTCGAATTTGTTATTCATGGATTTGTATTGCTTTATAAACATAGTCGCACATATTCACACTCTCATTCATACATTCAGACTCCATGGAGGATAGAAAATAACCCTGGTTAAAAAAACATTTCCACCCTCCAGCCGGTAATCAAGTCGGCAGATAACTGGATTTGTTAGCTAGCACGCAATCCGCCAGGCCTCAACATAGTCAGCATCATTATTATTTTTTAATTGTTAACTTTGCGGCAGTCATTAATACCTTATTATAGGTATAAGTTATACTTCGTGCACCGCGATCTCTATAGATTTATTGCGACTACCACCCTCCAGGAAGAAGGGATGAAGTGGCGGTTACCGGCTGCAGCACACAGGCCACAGAAACGCGCAGAAGTCCCTAACATGTCCTGACTTGAAGACCCGGCCTACTACTGCAGCTGCCCAGAGAGGGCGTTGAACGAACCTTGCAGCCCTCTGGTGGGTATAGCTGTTTCCTTTGAGCTAGCATCTACGCCATTTGTCCGTCACCACCTCACGCCGCAAAATGAAAATTATCTATCTTTAATGTATAATGTCATAAGGAGAAGAGATGCAAAGTGTAAAATAAAAAATTTTAAAGAGGTATGTGGTAGAATCAGAAAACTTAAAAGTAAAACAAGTTAAGTCACAGCAACAAAACTCTCTAAAACCATGGCCAAACATATATGTTTATATGATAGAGTTGGACATTGAAAAAAACAAGCAGTTGAGACGAGAATCTTAAGGTCAATCATGGGGGTGACAACAAGAAATAGAATAAGAAATGAAACAATAAGTCGTAATTGGGCGTACGTAATATAAACAAAAGAATGAGCAACAGTTTTAGAAATAAATACCTGGAACATGTACAAAGAGCTCCAAAGAAAATCTCACTGCACCTCGCGTCTGTGTCACGTTATTTATCGTTGTACGTGGCCTTGCAAAGCCATGGGCATTTCATTGGTTACCTTAGGCCCCGGTGCAAGGATGCGCCACTCATTCTGCTAAATAGTTACACCAGTAACCACAACAAAGGATACAAAATGTCGTAGAAACGAAATATATGTTTACGCTGTTGATCGTATTGGCTAAAAGAGAAAGAGGTCCATTCAGTTTGCCATACAGACCTCTTATCGTGATTGGTAGCCCATACTTATCGGCTAGTGCAGGACATGCCTTTAAAAGTGTTAAAAGCTAGGCGGAAAAATTAATGAGTGACCAGGAAGCGAAATATAGAATGTGCAGTGTGAGGAGGTTTTCAAATTAAAGCTTGAATGGTATTCATTAAATACATAGCAAGGAGCACTTTATAACAACAATAAACAGAACTGTATTCTCACAGTGATATCAATGCTTGTGGCTGCATAGAATCAAACATAACTAAATAATAAATAAAATAACATGCTTTACCTCTAATTCAAACTCTAATTGGTTAATATACCTTTACTAACATATTGCTGATCATAGGAATACAACAGGATTATAGACAAAAATAAAATCTGATGTGTTACACTCACATGACTTTCTCTACTCTTGTACAATCTATTTTTACAAACGCCTATTCTCCATATGCTTTATGTTAATCGAGATATCGAGATGTCAATCTTATTGCTAATTTTCTTGTAGATGCAAGGGGAATATGGTAGCTTTTAAGCGATGGTCAAATATTTTAACGCTGGTTGCTATGCGGCGCATTCCATTCTCTTTGCAAGTCCAGGACATAAAAAATGAATAACGAATTTGAGAAAAAGTATAACTATTGGAAAATTTAAGGGAATAACAAGCAATATCTCGAAAACGGTTCACTCAACAAAAGAAATGTATATGACATAAGTTGTGTATTTTAACGAGATCTACATTTTTTGTGTAGTAAAATTTTGTCTATCTCTTATGGTTTACCAGTTATGCAAAAGTCGTTCACAATGAAGAATACTTTTGGAGACATTCCCAGAAAATTCGAGATATACATTTCATTTCTCATGACATTATCTTAAACATATGATATTTTAATCAAAATCGTTAGAGCCATTTTTGAGAAAATTAAAATTTTCGAAAACTTTTCCATGTAAAGGGTAGTCTGGGGTGGGGGGATTTTCTTGAAAACCTTCGTGTCGCATCTCTGGAAGATACTGAACCTAAATACCAAGTTTGGTGTTTATCCGACTGTTCGTTTTTGAGTTATGCTGTTCACAGACACACACACACAGACACACACACACAGACACACACACACACAGACACACACACACAGACACACACACGGACATGTTTTCAAAAATGCTTTTTTTGGATTCAGGAGGTCTCTAAACATGTATTTCCGGTGAAATCTCGGTATCGAATTTTTGGGTGGAATGCAATACTTCCCCTACTTACTATACGTAGTAGAGAAAGTAATAACCCAATTTTATTGCCATAATGTGTATGTCATATTCGGTAAACCTATACATATACATGTTTATCTCTGGTTTCTAAACACGATCAGTCAATTATAACAAAAGAGTAATTTACAATTAATAAACGAATATCATCATCTGCGGATGTTTTACATGTAGTGCCCACTTTCTGACGAGTATGTAGACCGTCTTCCCACTTTCCTGGAATGTTTTTATCCAATGATTTACTATAAAAACACTTTTATGCACTGCCGTTGCAATTGCTGTAACAGTGCGACCAACCTCCCACACACCCACGATACGTCCATGAGTAATTTCGCTAGTATACGGCATGACTGGTTCTCAGGCAATAAACATGTTTTGGTTTCAATAACATCAGAAAAAGCAAAGGCATCAACCTCCCCTCCTTTCTCCCTTATTGCTGTGTTATCAAGCCACTGGCTCTATGATAGGTAAGATGAAGGACACGCATCAAAAGACCGCAGAAAAACGATACAAAATCCGCCAAAGATTTTTCTTGGTGCTGTTTGTACATCGAATACCAAGCGTGAGATATTCAAAAAGAGTTCCTAGGTTACATCCACAAGGATGAAGACAAATAGAAAGACCCAACAAATGATGGATCGACCAATTTGGAGATGTAATGGACTAAAGAGATCACTTAAAGCAGAAGACGAATTCCAAGCTGTCATGAAGCATTAATTCGATTCTTTCTGCTAACAAACTCCTTGTGAATGTTCACAATAGCTGAAATACAATAGACTGATTCGTCTAGTGCTAAGCGTTCTCCTTATAAAGAAAGCCTATGGCAGCGTGTACCGTGCTATTACCGGAATGAAATTTCCACATCGAGTCAACCCCGATCCGAAGATAAGATCTCGGGGTTGAACCATTGGCTGTCCGGTATGGCAAAGGCGGTACTTGAGGGCGTTCCGGGGTTCCAAGAAATGACCACAAGCGTAGGGACTCTATCCACCTGAAGTCATTGGCTGCAAAACATATCGTATCCACTAAGTAGGAATATAAAAGGTGATTTATAGCCTCTGCAGTTTTGTCTTGTGTCGTTGTGAAACGAGCATAAAATAAGCAGTGATACTGTAAGTAGCACACACTTATTGAAACTAAAGAAATATGAAGTGTGCTTTAGCCTCAGCAGACAACCGTCGTTATCACGACAACTTGGTTGTTTGAGCATAATAGAATAGCTTCTTCTCCGTTTTGTTTTATTTATTTATTATATATAGTTTTTCGTCTTGATAAGCTATTGCTTTTTCATTAAGTTGGTTCACTTTGGCATAACAAAAGTATTCTCATTATTATTATTATTATTATTATTATTATTATTATTATTGTTATTATGTTATTATTATTGCTATTATTTCATTTATTACATTTACTTTTTCATATTGGTAAGCTTTGTTTTTTCATTACGTTGGTTTACTTGAGCATTATAAAAATTCTCTTCGTTTTTTATTATAATTTTTTTCATTACTTACATTTACTTATTTACCGGGGTAAATCAAGTTTTGTTATTATTTTAGCAATTACATTTTAAAATAAATTTTAACAATTAAGGAATTAGTAACTTAAGAATACCCATGGGTAAAATATCCCTAAATCTTGCAGTTTTTATCTAATTCTTTTTTCAAAATTTTGTGAGAGACTGCTGTCGCATGCAGATATCACTAATAGTATTGATAAAAAATTAGTTAGTTTTATTTTAATCAGGTGTTGGGTAGATGCAGAAATCGTAATTTTCAAAGAAATAAAAATACTAAAAACACTTACGTTTTTCGCGCTTGGCGTTAATGCAATAAAATACTTCCAAATTGTTTAAATAATAATGTACAAAACTGCCACATAGACATTTTTCACTCTTCTGATTGTTTCAGGAAACATTTTTAAATGTTTAAATATAATCTTTTAGCAATTGATAGAATTAATTATGTTATGGGTATCTTTAGTAATTTAAATGTGTAGCAAAACCTATGCCCTATATTCTTAAGTTCATTCACTCGAGTATCGGCTGAAAATTTGGACAAGTTGGTTACAAACTACATCGTATGCAACATTTTAATGTATAAAATGGTAAGAAAAATCAATTCGAATAAAAGGCATCGGAAATAAATACAGGTCACTAAACCGTGTGCTCTTGGACATTTAAATGGTTACGTGTTAAAGATTTTAACGCTCTGAGAGAAAAGTCATGGTGGGTAATTGAAGAAAACGGTTGAAACCATTTTTTACACATAAAAAATTAATACATTATTTTTCTGAAATATGTGACCAAATTTCAGCTGTGGGATACCCTTAATAGTTGATTTAAATAAAAACAAGTTATGCATATGATATATTGCGGCACGAGTGAATGGGAAATGGAAAACGTGCCAATTTTTTACAGTGACATCACAAAATTAGGAAATAAAGTATTAAGGTATCCTAGCATTATAAATATGAGAGTCTGATCTACAATCGCACAATTTTCTCTACCGGTTAAAAAACTGTATCATAATATATATTAGCAATCACTAAAATTGTTTCTCCTATCCGAATTGTGATATTTCTTAGATTTTTTTGCTATAAATGATTTCAGATTAAGCAATAAAGTACACTTATGGATACCCATGTGTGAATTTTAAAAAAATCCAAAATTTCAGGTCAAGTCAATTGAAATCATAACACAGAAGTGGAGATTTATTGTATAGCATGTAGACGAAATTTCAGGCGAATTTTAAATTAGTTCCAGAGATGTATTATAATTAATGTTTCTTTTTTTGCTCTTTTGTAAAATTGCTCAATGCGATGCAATTATTTTGTTTTATAAATAATATTTTATAGTTAAACTATTTAATAATAAATGAATAAGTTATAGAGATGAATTTTTAATTATCCTACTAATGGTGAAGTAAATAAATTTAAATATGAGAATACAATCTTTGCTTAAAAATTTATACAATATGAATATTACTGTTTAATAACATCGCATTTAAGCATGTTAACAGAAATTCATCTCCTCTTTTTTTTATCCTGTTATTTACAAGGAGGTATACAAGATTTAATTGATTTATATTGAAAACTACATCGCGTGGAATAATTTAAAAATGAGAATGTGCAGAGAAATGAAATCCCGAGAAAAGAGGGCTTAAAAATGCTAAAGTAGCGCTATCTCAGCTCTCCTCTTATCATTTTCTGCTCCTCTGCACTAGTTTAGTATTTTAAAATTTCTCGGGCTTCTCTTGAATGACTTGTTCACTTTTATATAAGGGCACTTATCCTTTTTACTATTTAATATGAATTTAGCCTTACAGACAGACATTTAAGTCGTTCTATGAGGTGCTTTAAAAGGCCATAAAATCTACATGGGATTAAAGTAGAACATTTGTAGAGTTTTATAGCACTAAAATCCACATTTATGAATTTTGGCAATGTTTGGTCTCTTTTCACAGAGGGTGGAAACAATGTTCGAATGTCTATTGGAAGCACGAAGAAATACATTTATAAGCCGTAGTGAAATAAATAACTCTTCCATGGACGTGGTACTAAGTTCTAGTGAAGGAAAAGAATATAGAAGAATCGGAAAGTTTCAAGCGTCTTTATGTGACACACTCACATTTGGTTCAATGTGTAATCATATAGCAGGAATATTTCGAAAACGACTATTGCTATAAAAAAACCTAATTTGACACAAGTTGTAGACATACTTAATGAACTCTATACTTTTCCGAAGTAAGTTTTCTCTAGTAATATAGCCTAGTTATATAGAATTTAATCAGGATGAAAGGAAACTTACAGGTTACACGAATATACTGGAATTACAAAAAACATACTTGCAAAGAAGGCCTCGGAGCTTCGTTGAGAATGGCAAGGAAATATTTGTTACTCCACAGGATATGCCTATAAAATTAGACAAATGTCACGGATATTTCATTACAAGCAATATGCGGGCTGGACCATTTAAGTTGAGACTGTACAGTATCTCTAAAACTAAGCGTTGTAGAAAGAAAATGTCTTGAATAAAAGTTACTTATATTATGGCGGAAAGTAAATGCCAATTAGTCGTATTTTATTTGGAGGAAGTTATGATGGTTATTTTAGGGTCAATTTAATTTTTTTTAGTGGGAAGCTACATTTTGTATGTTGTATGTTGAAGGACCAAGTCAGATGTTCGTCGGGTTGCGGATGGGCGATGGTCGTGCATCGCTCGTACTGCTGATGGAACCGTCTTCTGTGAGAGGTTTTCCTTAGGGAGCCCCAGGGTGCTCGGGGCTTGTGAGCAAACTTGAACGACGTCGGAAGCGTTCAATCTAGAATGTTAGGGACCACGTCCACGCTTGCGCAAGCCTTACGGATGTCTCTCCCTCATGCCTCCCTACCAGGCATCGTATTCGAAGCACAAAGGACCGCTTTGGCCTATGTGCGGTTCTCTGCCCGCTTATGGGTCTCTCTTTAAGGGCACTTGTGTAATGATTATTACTATGAATGTAACAAGTCCACCAAAGGGATTTTTAAACAAAATTGCAATCTTTATTTGCACCTCTGGTCAGCAGCATATTCCGCTATTTGTGTTAATTCAGCAAAGAACAAAGTGCTCTACAAGAGTTTCTTTTGTATTTCTATTAGGTAGCAATGGATGTAGGTTGTTACACATTGCAATTTAATCCTAAATGGAAGATTTGACTACTTTAACTGTGCTACAGTATTATACTTAGCATTATTTTTTTCATTCATTCATTATCTGTTTACCCTCCTCTTATGTAGGACTTACACCCCCCAGGACTTACAAGCGGGTGCCTGGGGTCAGAGGCCCGTCGAGGAGCAGACACTCATGGATCAGACAGAGCATCCAGGATGGGTGATCAGCCCGATGCCTGGTATGGGATGAAGGAAGTAGATGAAACGAAATGTTGGTGAAATGGATGAAAGGAAAGGTGATGATGGAGCAATTAGTGGAATGAATGGCGGGGGAAACCGGAGAACCCGGAGAAAACCCACCCAGACGCCGCTTCGTCCACCATAAATCCCACATGCGGGTCCCTGGGATTGAACCCGGGCCGCATCGGTGGGAGGTGAGCGCCGCCCATACTTAGCATTATGATGTAGATAAATGTACACATAATTATAAAATAATTAAATGAGGAATGTTAAAAAGACTACGACAGGGAACAAGCTTGACGCACCTTTTCTGCTGAAGCAACTCTTGTGAAGAAGGCACTGATAGCAGAAGAGACCAAGTTCTCATGTTCCTCATCACCAACAAACCTTACAAAGCGCTCGTCGATATTCATGATATATGCCCACTACATGACAATTTGTTTGCTTTTTCATACCGGCTGACTGATATCGAAAAACTGGGGCTACATTATTTCGATAGAAGTTCATTAAAAGTAACAACATTTCTCTGGAAAGTAATTATTATCTACAAGAAGTAGCAATGTTCTCTTGACCGTAACGCAATAACTGGAGTGTCAGTGAGAACGCTGAAGAATGTCTGTCGGCTTCACATCACTCATTCTGTGAGAAGCGGATGCTTCTTCTTGACGGATGTGGTTTTCATAAACTTTTTATTTTTCCTTTCTCTCTGGATTAGAATTATGCTGAAGCGGACACTGCAAAAGTTTGCCCCGAGCATTTGCAGACTTATAACTAGAAAACGCCTGGGGCGTTTTGGGTTTTCCAATCGGGTGGATTTTCACATCTGAAAAAAAATCTGTTACACTCACATGACTTTCTCTACTCTTGTACAAACTATTTTCACAAACACTTATTCTGCATCTATTTCATATTAATCGAGATAAACATTTGCAGAAACGATCTTTTGACATGCAAAGAGAATTACATTTTACACATAGCGACCAGTTCTAAAAATATTTGACTATCGCTTAAGGCCTACTATGTTCCCCTTGTTTTGTAATTGCAATGGCTATATAGAAATGCAGTAGCCTTTCAGCATCGACATTATCTTAATGGCTGGTTGCTATGTGCAGCACCATTCTCTTTGCCACAGATTAATACTCTTGGCATATCCAAGACAAAACAATGAATAACGAATTCCCATTTGAGAAAATAAGTGTTGATAAATTTAAGGGAATAACAAGCAATATCTCGAAAATGGTTCACTCAACAAAAAAATGTATATGACATGAATTGTGTATTTTGATGCAGTAATTTGTATCACAAATTACTTAAATGTAAAGAATGATTATAATATGAATATGCATTTTTATGTGACATTAATTTTAGATGTTTATTGACTGTAATTATTGTTGAGAAGTAAGTTTATATGGCCTTACTGAAACTGACAATAGCGTGCAATAATGCAGCGAGGGGGTGAGCTGTTTATCATTATTAGAGACGAGGAAGTTACGTAATGTTGGCGCGTTTTTCTATAGAATTTGCTGGAACATTTTCCCTAGAGCATATGTATTCATAATTTTCATTGGATATTAAAATAGACGCTAATGTTGGCGCGTTTTATTAGCCAATAGCAACTCAGTTATAATCTTTAGGCATATCGGGTTGTAGGAGTATAAAAAGGGCTAGGTTAGAGGTAGACCCCGTCAGTTCATCAAAAATCTTTGTACATTACACGTCGTCTTCACGTCAGTTCGTCGAAAACATTTGTACGTTACACGTCGTCTTCAGTCCAGCAGAAATATTTGTACAGTACACGTCGGCTATCGATTCGCAAGTTACGCGCAGCAAAGTTAAAAGACATCTAAAGTGTTGTAAAGTTAATTATACAAAAAGCTGAAGTACGCGAATTAAGAATGATCAGTAATGAAGTTATTATAACAGTTTCAGTTTGGCGAGTGTCAAGATCAATAAATAAATGTGATAGTGAATGTGTTCGACAATAAAAAGTGTAAAACAAATTCTTTCATCAGTGTTATCTTTGGATAAAAGACTCCTTTCCGTTTACACAACCTGTATAAAGAGAAGTGCTCGACCAAAAAGATCATAGCTAGCCGGAGGACAGTGAACCAAAATTAAATAAAATCACAGTAGCATTTTTTCAAACAAACACTAATACTGCCGCAAATTGCTAACACCAGATGGAGCTAACAAACCTAACAAATAATCACGTCACAAAATGGCTTCACCACGTGGAGTAAACACAAATACACAAACATTATAAATAATACCGCCGCAATTTTAACGCGATCTACATTTTTTGTGTAGTAAAATTTTGTCTATCTCTTATGTTTTACCAGTTATGCAAAAGTTGTTCGCAATGAAGAATACTTTTGGAGACATTCCCAGAAAATTCGAGATATACATTTTATTTGTCCAGAAAATATCTTAAACATATGATATTTTAATCAAAATCATTAGAGGCATGTTTGAGAAAATTAAAATTTTCGAAAAATGTTCCATGTAAACGGTAATTTGGGGTGGAGGGATTTTCTTGAAAACCTTCGTGTCGCATCTCTAGAAGATACAGAACCTAAATACCAAGTTTGGAGTTTATCCGACTGTTCCTTTCTGAGTTATGTTGTTCAGAGACACACACACACACATACACACACGGACATGTTTCCAAAATGTTTTTTTTGATTCAGTGGGTCTCAAAACATATATTTCCGGTGATATCTCGGTATCGAATTTTTGGGTGGATACAACACTTCCCCTACTTACTATACGTAGTAGGGAAAGTAATAAGAGTATGAAAAACTAAACTTGTTATAAGGTTCACAAAACATAAACTATAAATATCGAAAAATCAACTTAAAGGTTTATAAGACAATCACTTCTTTCAGATGTATGAAGGAGAGATTCAGTTGTGATTCCTAAGTCCTTATTATGGAAGTATAATGTATTGTTAAAATTTGTGAGGAGAAATTGTACAGCCTAATTCTATAACATTAAATTTTCAATGTTATAGGCATCTTCAGTAATACCTTGAAACTCTTGTCAGTTTCATAGTAAATCATGAAGAAGATAGTTTGTTACGTTATTTGCATCACGCTTTGGGCGTCAATTTGAAGTAGTTTATGTTGAAGGAGTGGTATTATATTTCAACTGTTGGGGAACCGAACTTGTAGTAGTTGCAACCGCACGTATAGTAAACAGTTTCCGGTAGCCTTCGCCCCAAATGTAGTTTTAGGTGGCCTTTGCTTCAAGTTTAAGAAAATATTAACTTTGTAATTAAACTGTTTCTTTAAATATTTAATATTTATGTTTGCCTCTGTTGCGTCTTTATTGTTGTTAGAGATGTGTTTCTCTTGGTAGGGTTGTGGTACGATTGAAGAATGTAGGCTTACACAGATTTTAAGTTTTAATTCCTCCTTTTTATTAATCCTTGACACTAATTGAATAGCACTTCACTGATATAGACGGCTGTGAGATTCTTTTTATTAATTAATTACACTTTTTAACACGTAAACTTATTTTTCGTCTCACACGAATACATATCAAACCTCTCGAGGACGCACAAGCAACGCATCCAGCTATGAGCACTGTCTGCAGGCAACACGACTGGTTATAAGCACTGCTTGGAGGCAACTAAACTGATTTCAACCGTCTAAACTTGTAAATTTCTGTATTTCCAGTCTCTGATTGGCTAATCCTAGTCCAATAAAATATCTTCATTTAACTAAAGCTTTTTCTGGTTGTTGATTGGCTATTTTATAAACTGTCACTAAAATTACATTATTGTTACTCCAATAATCAGAAGTAGTAGTATTAAACTCTCAAACCTATTATTGCCTCAAGGTTACCTCATTGTTAGCAACGTTTAACTTGTTATTCTCACAGCTCCTACATTATTAAATTACGTAATACATTCACATAACATTATTGAACATGTTTACAATAATATAAGCATATGCAATGACTGTTATATACATTTTACAAATTATTATGTACACACATTGCTTCAAAGCGGGCTGTTATTGAATTTACATATTACATATAATTAGACTGAAATCATTTAAGTGTTAAAAATACTGCCTCAACCAATTGTTGAATCTGTTGATAGTTTTTCTGTGTATTTTCCTTCCATTAAATTTCGGTCCATTATTAGTAAATCTAAATTAGTCATCCCTAAATGTTTTGAATTTTTCCTACCTCTTAAGTGGAAGATATGTTGGGGTCTACCTTGTAAATTATATCAAAATGTCATTTGCATATCTACAGCCTTATTCAAAAAGAAGGAACAGACTTGAAATGTTTATTTCTAATCAACAATAGATGGCGACACATGCGATACATCACTGAATAGAGGAGAGTTCAAAATTGTATTTTACCAGATAAAAATGAGCACAATTTGTTATGCGAGGACGACCAGTGCTTTTCCGTTTGCATACGCAGCCATCTTCTACGAATTTATTGTATCAATTGTAAATTTTTTATGACGAGGCGGCTCGTTGTTGAACTTACAACGAAATGCACGCTGCAATGAAACAACGGATTCACTCTTTGCATACTGCAGCACACAAAACGACTTTTCCTATGGCGTTGTCATTTTCTCGTAAACAAACCTAGCGCCGCTGTAGGCACTGAATGGAACTAATAGGTGAGGCTTAAAACTTTGTACTTTCCTCTATTTAATGATGTGTCGTATATGCTGCTATCTATTGTCGCTCATTAAAAATGAATATTTAAAATCCGTTCCTTCTTTTTGAATAACTCTGTAGATACATAATGTCTCCACACATTGTGAAAAAGTGACATGAGGTAGCTACTCCTTGCTTTTACTGAGAGTTCATCAGCTTTTGTGTAAGGTTTATGCTACAATAGATACTGACTCCTTTTGAGAACTCCCACAGAAACACCTACTCGCTTATCACACACCTCCAGAGTCAAAGCCATTAAAAAGAAAATGCATCTATGTGTTATAGGAGCAATAGATCAAGACGGGTTAAAAGTCGCCAAACATCTAAACTGAGTTTTCTATAACCACGATACGTAAAATGTCCAGTTAAATTTCAACTGCGGTAAGTAATTTTGATACGTCATATACAATAGGTGCCAGAAAAATGTTTTCCTAATGAATGCCTCTACCAAAAAGAGATAATGAAATTTAATAGCTTTACAAGGTTCATAGTTGCTGAATGGTATGATTGTCATTCTTTCAGTGTTACAATGTGACACTGGGTTTGAATATGTCTGCATAAGGCATTCATTGTTTAAATACTGCAAATAAGTCATGACATCCAATATCATTAAGCGCTAACGGAAGTAATTAAAACATTAAAATATATGTATATGTGTATGTTTGGTGTGTGTGTGAAATTCTTCCGGCGCTATTAATGTTCAATAAATAAAAATGATCCTTCAGGATGACTTACGGTAGAGTACACAAATAGTTACGTGAACGTAATCATTATTTGAGTTAAACTTTTCGGCCCAGTATTAAAAACAAAGTATTAAAACTGAATAAATAAAAGTCTCATTGCATTAGGTTTGAACCATTGATCCTCCAGTACACCTAACATTTTTCGGCACAATAATCTACACATATTAATGGAGCATTTGTTGAGATTGTCTACAACGAAATATTCTTGAAGAGTTTCGTAGGCTGATGCGTTTGTGAGATATTTAACAATGGAATGGTTAGGTTCAGGAATACATGAAAATGGTAGAAGAATATAATTTGTCGGTGTCACCCTTCATACCTTCATTGTATTTGAACGTTCCAGAACAAATAAGTCTTTGAGAAAATGTAATAAGGATCTAAATTTTTTAAATTTAAAATACCATCTCAATCTGTGAACGCTTATTCTCAAGAAAATAAGATGTCCGTAATTTTCTTCGTCTAATAATTCACATAAGGAATAATTAAGGTAAGTCGCATTGAAGTACAGCGTGTATAAAAGTCCGGGAAACATTTCATTCAGCTGTTTTTCTAAACAAAACGTTTAAATATACTAAATTTTCACAGCATGAAAGATAAACTCACCAAATTTTAATATTTAACCTTACAACTGTTCAACGTGTCCTCTGTGGTCGCTCGGCACACATCTAATCTATAGTCGAATTCGTCCCGTATTCGACCAAGTTTATCAGGGGTTACAGAAATGATATGGTGTCACAGAAATTGGAGCTCTTGAGGCATAGATGATATGTAGATCCTTCCTTCTCATAACCTCACAATAAGAAGCCACATAGGGTCAAGTCAGGCGATCTCGATGGGCATGACACTATGCCAATGCTCATTCAGTTACGTACGAACTGCATTACTGAAATGTGTTGGAGCACCATCTGGCTGTAGGATGAAGCCTCTGCCGTCAGTCACCGGTTATGGCAGCAGTCACAGCTGTATTAAGTCCAAAAATGACAATGCGGTTACATTTCTCTCTGAAGAGAAAGTGTCTACCGCTTCCGGTGGCCGCCACAGCGGAGCTAAAATGGTAGATGGCGTTGGGTATCAACATTTGATGAGTTTATCTTTCGTGTTGCGAAAATTCAGCAATTTAAATGTTTTTTTTTTAAATATAGCCGGATGAAATGTTTCACGGGCTTTGTATACAAGGTGTATACGATAAAATAGCAACTTCTTTACATTTTTTGTTTATTTTCGCTTCTTCCTTGAGTTTTTGTATCACCACAATTTAGCATATTTTTGTAAAAATCATTACTAACAAATCTTCGAAAGATGGGGGGAAAAGACGTGCTCTTATACTTTATCAATGCATTCATCAAGGTCTCTTGCTTAGAGGATGGTATTATATCCTTTCCACCCGGTGCGTTATAAAGTTTCTAATCCATTCACTTCAGCGTTAGTCTAGTCACAGATTCAATGAAAAGGTTTCTTAAAATAAACGTTACGAAACTATGATAAAATTTACCGGTGAAATACAAAAATTGGATGCCATATTGTGGCTTTATTCAACTTTCAGTATCTCTCTGACTGTCGGGAGCACGCTTGCCAACATATAGCCGCTGGTGTTTTGAGAGAGTTCTCAGGAGACGAGTCGAGAACCATCCAGAAAAATCTCTTATCTCTCAATAGCGTCGAATATTTATGCGTTGAATGATAGCGCTCCTCCATCTCCTTATCTCTTCAATCGACCAGTCGGTCAGGCGCCTTCCACGCGATAAGCTTGGATCATGACTGCGTCGCAATATTTTACGAACTGTATTGGTAAATGTGAACTTTCATTCAAGTTGTGAGAGTTTGAAGACCAAAACATCTTAAAGAGTATTAAAGTAATATCACAAAAACAAAAGCTTCAATTTTTCAATTACGTTCTTTTGAAATCTTTTTTTAATTGTTTGAAAATATAATTATATAGCTTTTCGTATTGAAAAAGATTTAATATATCATTCTGCAACAAGTAGCATGTCCCTTCGCAGTTCAGAAGTATGATACAGGGGTCGTTTTATGCGTTTATTTTTGTGTTAATCATATATTGTGTGCATATATTAGAAGTGAAGCTAACGACATGTACGTTGTTGAACTGAGAAAAAATAGAGGTCTAAATTATTACAAAGTTGAGAGAATGGTGGTTAAATCATTTCCACTCGCCAGAAACTTTCTAAGAATGCAGGTCCATTGTATAATTTAAACTTCTCTCTCCATCAGCTTTATATTTAATTTCATTAGTGATTCACTGAATAGACATAGAAACCTCGTCTAATTAAAAGTAACTAGAGATTTACCTCCCCCCACAAAAGAACTGGCACTATTATTTGCTGAAATGTTCTTGATATGCAAACTAATCACAGTCTAAAAACTTAAACGTCATATGGTAATCTACACGCGTTATACTAATATAGTTTTACAAAGAGTAAAATTGATTTTTTGTTTCCAATCTCGTGCAGTTTCCCAGGGGTTATTTTAGTTTTTTGTCCTTCTAGCACCGAGCTTCGTGAGCTTCCCAAATCAATTGGGTATCCACGCAACAAAATATTAGGGACTGTTTTTGTGACCAGTTAACAAAAAATGCTACTTTTATGGTCAGGGTGAATTCATCGCAGGGTAGGCAACCTTTACTTTGACCTCTTGCACAGATTTGCGGATGGTTCGCTACTTGAATCTCTGTCTCTGTCTGACATTTCGATCGTGTTTTGTTTCCTGGAGAACGGACGGTGCGGCGCTACATGCTAATATCGGTAATTGAAGGGTCGGTAACTAATATTTTCGGGACGAAATGACAGGCTGCCTAGTTGGAGAAAATAACACGAAAACGGGGCCCCTTTGCTGCCGTACAGTCGTGATACAATCTTAGCGGAACAAGGACAGATGGCACACAATTTATGGTGAATACATTTCCTCGATACGTGCTGGATTGTGTAGCATAGGGATGATTCTAATGATGCAGGTACATTCCTAGCTAAAAGCGTGTACAGGTGTAAACCTTCCGGTGACTGTACAGCCCTAAATTTTCAGAGTTAAGTTTCTAAACGTTGTCTCTAAAATTATCTATAAAAATACTATTCTATTTAAATCTTAATGTGCATTACAAACCTATTTTATGGATTTTAATTTTATAGGAAGTGTTTTGGAAATTACGAGTTCCGAAACATTTCTAGAATGTTCTAATTTAGATAAAATTCAAAGTGAAAACTAAACAATTGAACTTGCCTACCATATAATTAATAGTCTCATAAACATTCTTTCTAGGCAGAATTAAAACTTCAAGTTTAAAATCTGAAAAATATTCTACATGGAGTATTTTAAAATCCCATTTTGACATTACATAAATTATAAAGGGTCTTTCAACAAGAGTGTCCTATCTTTAACATGTGATAGCTGCCGTTGTTATTAGTTACAGCAGTCATTGTTTCATGTGGTTGCAGTTGTTATTGACAAATAGCCAAGGAACGTTACAGCATTCAGCAACGCGTACAAGTTGTGAAAATTTATTATCAAAATGGATAATCTGTTCGCCAAAACTTCCATGTATTGCATGAAGTTTACGGTGTGCATAATCGTCCCTGCGAGATACCGATTCGGCGTTTGATCGATAAATTTGAAAGAAGTGGTTCTCTCAGCGATCAAAGAACGACTGTAGGTAATCGACGTAAGCGCTCCAACGAAAACATAGGCGCCGTAGCGAGAACGGAAACAAATCAATTGCCCGTCGAGCGCAAAAATTGGGGCTTTCGCCGACCACAACTTGGTGAATTCTGCATCTGGACTTGAAGTTTCACGCTTACAAAATGGTGTTAACTCAAGAACTAAAGCCCAACGACCATAGGTTGCGCCGTGTATTCGCTGGCTGGGCTATGGAGCAATTGGAAGCTGATCCGGATTTTTGTCGAAAAATCATCTTCAGCGACGAAGCCCACTTTTGGATGGATGGTTGTGTTAACAAACACAATTGCCGCTATTGGAGCAATCACAATCCAATGCAGATTCAAGAACGACCACTTCATCCCCAAAAGGTTACTGTGTGGTGTGAATTTTGGTATGGTGGAATCGTTGGTTCATATTTTTTTCCAAGATGAAGATGGAGAAGTTCTGTTAATGGAGGAAGATACTGGGCTCTTATAAGGGACTATTTTTGGCCCCAGTTGGATGGTATGGATCTCAGAAACATGTGGTTCCAGCAAGATGGAAATAATCGATCTTTTGAAGGTGAAGTTCAGAGGTTTCATCATTTCCCGTGGTGGTGATGTTAACTGGCCCCTGAGGTCATGTGATTTAACGCCGTTGGATTACTTCTTGTTGGGTTATGTTAAATCTCGAGCTTATGTCAACAAGCCAGAAACAGTAAATGATCTTATGAATAACATCACGCGTGTTATTCGTGAAGTTGGACCTAATTTACGTTCTTCTGTCATTGAAAATTGGGTAAACCGTATACGCGCAACCCAGCGAAGTCGCGGCGGTCACTTAACTGATGTTCTCTTCCACACGTAATGACATTAATTATGTTCCAAAATAAAAAAGAAATAAACCTCTACCATTTATAGAACGTATTTTATTTAAGTTCAAAGATAGGACATTCTTGTTGAAAGACCCTATACATGCCTCTGTGGTCTGGTGGTTATCTTGCTAGCTTCCAAATACGGAGGTCCCGGCTAGATTCCCGGCTGGATGAGGGGAAGTGTTCTTTAGCCAAAGTCCTTCCTATAGTCTGGAGGTATGAGAGCGTAAATGAAAGTGTGAATTTAATGTTTAATAAGCAAATCCAACATAAGCAAACCAAAAGATTAACAGAATAGTAGAGTGAACTTCGTTACCGATGAACAATTTTCGGAAGGCAAAGTCGCCGATATGAATTTAAGAGTTATAGGCGACATATAAATGGAATAAAAAATAATCTTTTCGGAATAAATAATTGTAGAGATTTGAAACCTTAAACTCATTTTCCTAAAATACAGTGTCACATAGATTTTGTAGCGGAAAAACGTTGGGTGTCATTTGTAGCAGGAAATTGTTGTTCCTCTGGTTGATGCCCTCTGCTGCAGAGTCCTGGTCTCCGGCTATTGCTGCTCAGGTGCTCTCCATTCCCAATACATTACCTATGTAATTAATTTCACTGGTCTCATTGATTTCATAGGTGAGGAAAATTAAAATACACTGCATTTCCCTTAAAAATGTTATTTATTATCAAATAAATACTTATGGGCGGCTAGCTTTTCCTATTGTAACAATTCCCACCATAATAATATATTAGTAGTCAAATCTAATTGCACACGCTTCCCGCCCATATGCACACACGTGCATCCGCCGTCCAGAGAGTATCAACGAGAGTGTCGACGAGATTCTATAAGAGAGTGAAAATCTGGGACTTTCTTCCCCTTTTTATACCCACTTAGTGACGTTCACCTTTGCGCTTCATGATATAACGACATTTCTAATTGGTCCTCAGACCGCGTTACCTTATTATGTATGAAAATTTTCTGCTCCAAAGTTTCTCGCGCACGCGTCCCAGTGACGCGTCCGGAAGCAGATTCAAAATCTCTGTCTCTTTCCTTTCTATATCTATCTCTTTCTCCTTATTTCTTCAAGTTCCTTGCTCATTAGCTTGGTGAAAGATGGGCTATACCTAGAATTATCTTTTACCGTAATTAGCTAGCTCACCCGTTCCTTACTTATCTAAGTTACAATCTGCTTTTGTACAATTCTTAGTTGCTAAATATCCTAACATCTTTCTTGCTGAATTATATTACTATGTACAATTCTTGTTTGATATATATATATATACTTGTGTGTATGTGTAGTATATCCCCTTTCAATTTCAAAAAAATAAGCTGTTTAGAAGTTACTTATAAAAATGACTCCACCATTATTAAAAAATTTCACAGTGTTTACATAAAATATCTAACCAATGAGATTTATTTAATTTGTTCAAATTAGTGCACACAGAGCTGTAAATACATTTATAACAGGGTATAACTGATACACCAGCAGAAAAAGCGGATATCAGAGTAATGATGAAATAATTTAGAAAACTAATCAAAGCGTGCTTGTTCACGCTCTTGATGAATAACCTGAAATGCAAATTAAGAAGACTTGTTTTAAAGCCAGTCTTACGAAACTGTAACATTAACCTTTTGAGTTCTCAGATTACATAACATTAAATTGGTAATGAAGAGGATTTCACAGCCTATGTTACGACATAGGGATGACAGTAACAATCTGACTGCACTTATTAACACGAAGAACGAAAAACTGATCTGTCTCATTCCTAGTTTCAGACATGATTTAATACTGTAATGATAACTGATCCTCTGAAAATAGCCCGCACCTCCCCATTACAGACTAGCTGCTAAATAGAAATTATTATTTTCCAAAAATGCGAGTATTATATGGTTCACAATAGCCCGAGAACGGTAGCGAAAACGGAAACGAGAACTGAAAACAATGCAGCATGCAAGGTTTTGGTTCAGAGTAGCCCGGTAACGAGAACGGGAATTCGTATCGATGATTATATTGAAGCGCACCCTTCGGTACGCACCCGAGATGCAAGGGTCCATGGTAGGGTATCGGGGAAGAGAGGGCGCCAAATAAGTACCCAGGGGTTGTACAGAATGTTCGGAAACTCCCCTTACAAACTTTTAGAACTTGTAGAGCGGACTGAATACATCAGGTTTTGAATAGGAAACCATATCCGGAAACGTACCACTTGTATGCTATAATAATTTCAAGTCTGTTTGCCTGGTATGCAACCGGCTAGACACGACGATCGGTGTAAACATCAAACGAACAGCTGACGTCATTTGACCTCTACCCTACGTCTCTACCTTGGTTCGAGCTCTGCAGGGTCAGATCCTGTAGAATCAGAGGAAGAAATTTTTGTATGATTGTGGTCGCTGCACAAAAAATTGCAGAGATACCAGGAGTGATGGAGAGACCTGACCAGAACAGCATTTGTAAGTACAACTGTGCAACAATTTTAATGGTCGTCACATCGAACCGGAGTTATAGGGGATCAAAATGCCAAACAGCCTGGGAGAAGAGAAATACAGATTGTTCAGTTTAACTGTAAACGAAAGTATTTGTGAAACATGATTAAATTTGCTTTTTGTTTCTTAGGTATTATATTCTAATGGTTGTAGTACATCCTGTGAGGAAGACAAAAACAAATTGTTAAGATTAACTATAAACAAAAGCGTTTGTGAAAACTGATTAACTTTCCTGTTTATTTATTTAGTAGTATTACCTAATGAGTTGAATTGTAACAAAAGCGACTACTGAGTCACACCTAACTGAAGTACTTAAACAACCGTGGTCACTTTGAACACCTGTTTTCAAATGGTTGTAGCACGAAAACGGAATGTTTCTGGGCATGGATTCCTATTCAAAACATTATTATATTCAGTCTTCTCTACAAGCCCTAAAGGTTTGTAAGGCGAATTTCCGAACATTCTGTATAAAAAGATAATGACTACTTTCTCGGATACCTCAACATAGCGTTGGGGACCCCCGGTAGAGGGCTCATATGTGCAAGAACTTAGACGTAACGACACATCTCTTACCTGGAAACTTCTGGCCGGACTTGTGACGCTGAATTAAAGGTTAACTATTTAGGGCTGGACGTCGGCCCCTAAAGAACATAATCTCGGTGTCGTGGCGTGTCGAGGAAGATTGAGAGCGATTGACCTACATACCTGGCCAATATATACCCTTCAGAAAGCCAAGTAAGCGACCTGGTGATGACCCTATCACTAGAAGAACCAATGCTCAATGGATCTGCTGGTGTCAGGATCGGAAGTTAGGAAGCACATATACTACTAACTTCTTCCAATTTTGTGTTTCCAGCTTGTGACTACAGAGAACACTAACGGCTGTTTCATGTCACGGCCGGCTAGAATAATCTCTGCGGTGAAGAGAATATTCACAATATGGATCTAATATGCCGTTCCCGGGGCCCGTGAAAGCTTTACGCCGATTGTAAAGGCTCCTTTTTAAAATACGAGGCGCATCCAGAAAGAAAGTTTTCCGATTTTTTTCCGTTTAAAGTAAACGTATTTAGCCAGGAAAATTGCGCATGAGTAACAATGATGTATCAATCATATGCCGGCCGAACAGGTCCTGCCTGGTGCCAGTTGCGCGGTAGCAAAGGCCCGAAATGGCTGCTCTTATTTGTTCTCCCGCCGCGTGCGAGGTTCGATCAGTGATAAAGATCCTTACTGCACGAAACATAGCGCCAATCGCAATTCATCATCAGCTCTGTCAATTCTACGGGGCAAACAGATGGTGCGCCGCTGATGTGGGCAGTTTTCCGAAGGTCGTCGAAATATCCAGGATGAAGAGCGCAGTGAGCGACCGTCGCTCATCAATGACGTCGTTGAGCTGGTGCGGCAGCGCATCGTGGAGAACCGTCACTTCACGATTACGGAGCTCAGCAGCAATTTTCCGCAGATATCGCGATCCTTGTGGCATGAAATTGTCACTAAGCACCTGCTGTTCAGGAAACTGTGTGCCAGATGGGTGCTGAAAAACCTGACACCCGAGCACAAAACGAATCGCTTAGGAGCTGCATTGACATTTCTGCAACGGTATCATGATGATGGCGACGAGTTCCTTGGCAGGGCGATGGGAGATGGATTTCGCACTTTACCCCGGAAACTAAGCAGCAGTCAATGCATTGGCGTCACAGTGGATCTCCGGTCAAGACGAAATTCAAACAGACTGTGTCAGTGCAGAAAGTGATGTGCACGGTGTTCTGGGACAGGAAGGGCATTCTGCTTATTGACTTCCTGCCCAGAGGTGAAACAGTGAATGCTGACGTTTACTGTGAAACACTGCGGAAATTGCGACGTGCCATTCAAAACAGAGGCATGGAATGCTTACTGCTGCTCCATGACAATGCTCGTCCACATACGGCTTGGCGCACAGCAACTATTCTGCACGAATTCGATTGGGAGCCGTTTCATCATCCACCATACAGTCGTGATCTTGCTCCCAGCGATTTCCATCTTTTCTTGCACCTCCAGTCAGCGACGAAGAACTGAAGACGACTGTTCACACACTGATTCCATTCACAGGACTTCTACGACACAGGAATACAAAAACCGATCCCATGATATGAAAAGTGTGTCAATTCTTGTGGTGACTATGTCGAAAAATAGCTCCAACATTGCTGTACCTGTTGCCAATAAACATTTTCATTTAACTACTGAAGAAGTTGTTTTATATACATTATTTGCACCACGCTTTGGGCTTCAATTTGAAGTAGGTTGTATTATATTTGAACTGTTGAGGAACCGAACTTGAATTTCGTTGCAACCACACGTATAGTACCCGCTTTCCGGTAGTCTTCGCCCCAAATGTACTTTCAGGTGGCCTTTGCCCAAAGTTTAAAAAAATATTAACTTTGTAATTTGACTATTTCTTTAAATATTATATATTTATGTTTGCCTCAGCTGCGTCAGTATTATTGTTAGAGACATGGATGTCTTGGCAGGGTTGTGGTGCGACTAAGAATATAGGCTTACACAGATTATAATTTTACTTCACTTCTTTTATTAATGCTTGACACGATTTAAATAACACTTCACTGATATAGAGAGCTGTGAGATTTTTTTTATTAATTAATTACACTTTTTAACATGTAAACTTATTTTTCGTCTCACACGAATACTTATTATATTTCTTGAGGACACTTTTTGCGTCTGGTTAGTAACGCTGTCTGCAGGCAACTGAATTGATTTCAACTGCCTAAGCTTGTAAATTTCTGTATTTCAAGTCTATGTTTGGCTATTCCTAATCCAATAGAATACCTTCTTTTAACTAAAGCTTTTTCTGGTTGTTGATTGGTTATTTTTTATAAACTGTCACTAAAATTACACAAGAATTCCAAGAATCACAAGTAACATTTATACTTTCTGATTCATTATTGCCTCAAGGTTACCTCATTGTTACCTCATAGTTAGCAACTTTTAATCTATTACTCTCACAGCTCCTACATTATTAAATTACGTAATACATTCATGTAACATTATTGAACATGTATACAATAGTATACAATAATATAAACATATATAATGACTGTAATGTACACTTTTTATATATTGTTACATACACATATTGCTTTAAGGCGGGCTGTTATTGAATTTACATATTATATAATTGGACTGAAATTATTTAAGTGTTAAAAATACTGCCTCACTACGTTTTCATTATTCTAAAAAAATGGGGAATCTTACTTTCTGGATGCGCCTCGCAAATGTGTTTCAACTTTGTCGTATTCGTTCTGGTTACCGTTCCCCATTGTGAACCAGCCTTGATGGGTATTCAAAAATGAGTTATTTATCAGTTAAATAGTGAAATTTCTGATGTCTGAAAAGTTATCCGTATTTAAAATGTCATTATATACTGAATGTAAATACAAGAAAGTGAACTAAATCATCATCCTCCAAAGAGTTGTTATGCCGTATGTCCTGTTACGATCCCATAAAGCATGAATTTTCTTTCCCCCTACTCTTGGGACGTCTCAGAGATCTCTTTTCATAGGGTTGGTACTGGAGCATAAGCTTTAGGGATTCTATGGGATTTCATTCGTCTTAAATGACTCGTCCAGTGGTTCCGATAGGTGTGCATAAATAGAGAACAGGCTCCAAGTCAAATAAAAATGACTAAATAATGTGCTAAATGCAAGAAAACTATAAAATAGTGACGTCAAGTCGAAACAATTCCTTAGAATAGAAAATGGCATAAAACGACCAAAAATGACATAATAAAGGTTTATGTACACGTTAGCAATGCCTATGACGCAACAATTAAAATGCATATCAGCAGAATCTATACCCTGTTGATAACATATAATTCGTAATTATTATACAGGTATGACAAACACTAAAACTGGGAGAAAACTCATACCCATATGAGGCCCACATATTGCGATATAGCTATATAGTTAGTATTTATTTTCTTTTACTAAACTGTGTATTCTATTTCTCTGCATCAGAGTGCAACCAACAAATCTCAAGTGCATATAATTACATGCTCATTAAAAGCTGTACTGCTAGGAATTAAAAGTGTTATGCTTGTTACAGTAAAATAGCCCTGTGTTCTTGTCTTATTGCTCTAGATTAAGAAGAAGTACAACTTCCTCATCAGCATATTTAACAACATTTTGCACTGTCAGAACAACGGATACTGGTGTATTCTCAAAATTTATTGCTCGTTGAACCAGCCATACATCAAAGACAGCCATCGTTCAACAGTTTCCTCTGTAGACTGTTGCACAAAGTTGCCCACAGCTGTTAATTTATTCGGTTTCATATCAGTACACACGAAATTAGAACAAGTTCCATTTGACTCCATCACCACGTGGGCAGGAATCAATTAACCTCTATGCTACCGGATATGGCTGTAATTTAATTTTACTATAATTTCGTTAAACAGCAAATTATATGAGTTATTGTTCCATCCAGCTGCTTGGCGTTACAATTGCCTGAGAATTAATTAAATTCGGGTCGCTAAGCAACTTTCCACCCGGTACTTCATTTTACCACTTAATTTCCAAATTATGTGTATGATTATACATGCGCATTCAAGGCGAGGCAGACAGAATGAAGGGCAAGCTTGAATCTGAGTCGCATTTGCAGCTACCGCATATGTAGCTATCGTCATTGCCAGCCTACCTTACTGACGTATATATGTTCCTCGGGTGCAAGACTCGTATATTAACATTAAAGACAGTCAAAATATAAAGAAAGATGTACCAAAATATGAAAATATGAAGAAGAAAATCCCAAAATATTATTAAACATAATAATAAACATATTATTAAAGCCAAAACATTTTATACTTTAAAGGTCTGAAGCAAGTTCACTGTATAATTTAACAAAATACGCTTGTTTTTAAAATAAAAGGAGTTGAAGGTTGTTACACTACCTCACTAAAATTTTCTTACTTGAACGCGTTTCAGGAGACGGTTTACTCCCATCATCAGCATGTTTTCAACTGAAAACAACCTTCAACTCTCTTTATTTTAAATTATAACACATCACTGTTACTAGCTTCTAAATCTTCAAAATTAATTAAAATACGCTTATTAAATTTTTGTCTATATTTAGTAATAAAATATGAAATGTAAGGCAACCGAATCATTGTGAAACCCTTAAATCTTGTTCTTGTATTACTAGTTACAACATGCCACTAAAAGCACCACTTCGCAAAAATAAAAACTGTTCAAGAATAGAGGGCGTTTAATTTAGCATGTGACGTCACAGAGGACTTGCTACATTTCTCAGCTATGCCTGACTCATTGGAAAGTGTGGTTTGGGTTTTCTATATGTATTTTAGAGAAAACTGACCGAGTATAATATTTGGAAAGCCCATTTCATTGCTGATGGAAATTATTTTTAAATGCGATAAACTGTACGTTTTAAGAATATGAAGAAAGTGTAGAATTCCATTTAATATGAAGGTTTTACCAAAATATTATAAAATATATATATACCTATGTTTTGTCATGTACGCTGAATTCTACACACTGTAAACCTTAAAAGTACTTGTTCCAATAATGAAAGTAAGCATGATTTAAAACATGAAATTTCATATTTTGCATGACTCCAAATATAATAAGTTTATTTCTGAACTAAAAGCCTGGTCAGAAGACACTGTAAGCAAGTCTTTTAAAATCTGAAATTATAATTTTTCGTATCAGCCACAAGTCTTCCTCTACCTATGATCATTCATTTCAAATATCTGTTCTAAAAATTATCCATACAAAACCTTATTTCTCTCTCTATTTCAAGTTAAATATTTCAGAAATACCTAAAGTACGCATTTTGTTGCATCTACAAAGGAACATAAAAGCAAGTCATTGTATTATGGCTTTATATTACACACACTGTGCTTGAACTCACGAAATATAAAAGAATGGTTACTCCAAAAGTCAAAATATATATTACCTATTATTGGAGTATTCAAATGAAAACCACGAATATATCGCAAAAGATTACTGATGAGAGGAAATGAGGGAAAGAGAATTGTGGTAAAATACACAATACAAAATGTGGTATTCGCTTTGGCGACCAGGAGAAAACCACGAAAAACCCCATGGTCAGAGTCGGCTGTTCCCGGGAATCGAACACGAGACCTCCCAAGTGCAAGCCTCACACGATATCACTGAGCCATCTCGCTCGGTATTACTGAATATTACACCTACAGCCAATAAGCTCCCAAACCTTTGGCAAGAGTCAATGTATAAAACGTGCCTCTAGTTGGCTCAATGACAAGGCACTTTATGACATACATAAAATGTTGAATGGATATTCTTTTATAAGATTTTTAAATGTTACTTTTATTGTATGCTTTAGCTCAGACTGTATCTGTATCTAATAAGCACAGAAAAAGTATAAGATTAAATAAAATTAAAATAAATACAAACGCAGCATTAAATATGCATACAGTTCTCTGACCCTTAGGGCAAAGAATTCTCCAATCTTACGTACTCTCTGCCCCCTCTTCCGTTCTTCGTATCAATTAAGCTAAAAATGAGCCCAGAATGTCACACCCAGCGTCCTGTATTACACCCAAGCAAGCCTTCATTCCTCTACTGGAATCCAGAAAGTGTGATAATAAATATTGCTTTCTTAAGCAATACATATGACTCCATGTAACCCCTGCACCACAGAGTGGGCGTATTCTCACCCCGGTGTCAATTATTGTTGCCTTTCCAGGTGCCCAATCTTAGCCACGCTAAACCGCTTCTCTGTTTTCGTGTACAGTCATCTAAATAGAACTCCCTCCCCCAGTCCCACGCTATTTGACAGTATAAGTTAAGCAAATTTTAGCCGCACACTGTGGTTCGAAATTTTGTCTACCAATATTACTCACTCGTCTCTGAATTATTTTCCAACCGCTGCACCTCATTCCCTCCCACATAGCCAAATGTAACCTGTATTAAATGGCGGTGAGCTGTTCGACAGTCCTTTATCTTCTTGCTGGTAAATAATGCAGCTCGATTGATTTAGCCTTAAGGTCCACCTCCATGGTATGGAGTATTGTTGTTGCCTCAGTTTAGGGGTAGCAATTTAGAATATCGTTTGGGGACGAGTGGTTTGTTTTCCCGGTGCTTTCCCTAATCTTCAG
This sequence comes from Deroplatys truncata, assembly GCA_030765065.1. NCBI lineage: Eukaryota > Metazoa > Arthropoda > Insecta > Mantodea > Mantidae > Deroplatys > Deroplatys truncata. Next base: position 206,976,518 of record CM060978.1, on the reverse strand, counting down.
AAGACAAATATATCGGGTAACTCTAACCTCTATAGACCCGGGCTCATTCGCAGGTGCCTAGTGGTGCAGTATACATTTAGTTACAATACTTTAACTAGATAATACAAGCCTAAAATGTATTTTATTTACAATGATAACAAAAACACATCATAACGACTAGTCGGCCACGATATGAGTGCCTGGGGTGGCAAGAGGGGCAAGTTACGGAATAAGTTGGCGGGGCATCGAACTGTCTGCTGTTCCGTGTTGCATTTATTAGCGAGGCTGAGGCCTACAAATGTGCAATTGCTTTACTCCTCACTTCCCTCTGATCCCAAGCCTTGATGACATTCGCATTGTCAACAAAAACACTGACGCCCTCCTCCAAGCACACTCATGTTGTGGCCGACTAGTAGTTTCACGTGGGAGAAGTACACAGTTTCCAGATGAGTATCTTACACAGGAACTTCCTGTTTAAGACACGCTATTCAATTATTAATGCTCAATACTGGCCCTGAACTTAAGTCTCGCAATATATTTTCATTTTGATTACGCAAAACTGTTTGTCGTGAATTTCTGTTATGGTTTGTAAATAAATCATGTGCCTAATTTGTGGAACTCGCTGTGATAGTGATAAAAATCTTTCCACTCGTAAACAAATTCCATTTTAGCCACAAGTTACATATGACTGTTTTAGAGTCAATGTTCTCTAGGTACCTAATTTAAGAGACAAAATGCTGGTTTTAAACATGTCATGTTTAAAAATCCGAAAGGATGCTAAATTTAAACGATAAATAATATGATATATTCACAGCACTGATACTACTTTCTCTACAAATTACTGTTTTAGAGCGATTCTACGTATGATTCATATAATAGTAGATATATTTCGATATAAGAACTGTAACTGTCTCTTTGCAAAACGAGGAAGAGGTTTGAAAATACGTGACGAAGTCGAGTTTCTGCAAAGCACTTATCGCATATAATTGCATATTAGTTTTTTAATGACAGTGAATAATAACAATATTTCCGCCAACATAAAATTAATCACTGTTCAAATGCAGTGCCAAGGTGACCGCGCTAGTATCCACTGGTGATCGGATTAGTCACGCCTGGTAGAGTTGACCAAGTCAGACAACTGAAGGTGACTTTGCTGCTTGCGCCGAAAGAGTTACGATTTAATTCATGCAGCATTTAAATATAAGTAAATGTTAACAAATAAAGGGAAAAGTAAATACGGTAAGATTTAATTGGTAAAATTTAATTATCAAATATTATTTAACTGCAGGTTTGCAAAAACAAATATAGGTAAATACCAATTGTTGAAGCATTAAATTGATTTTATTAACGTCGGCAATGAAAGCGCAAAACGCAATCAGTGCAAGAATTTCAAGTTTCCTTCGCATAATAGCATTAGCGGGAAATGAATAAAAAACAACAAAAACAACCCACTTGGACTATCGTCTGCCCACTTCATGTTGGTCATAATACAAGGCCGTGTGTATTTGTGATACACATTTTATAATGCACTATAGGTTCATACAACAAACAGCTGTTAACAGAAGAAGTCGATAAACGCAGCTTATACGGAGTAAAACAATTATTAATACTTTAGTGTTTCAATATACACTGTGGTTAAAATAGGGGAACATTTAAACACATGACAGCAAATGCTTCGGAAATGGCTAGTGTAAACAAAAAGTGTACATGTTATAAAGAGAACTACATTATTCATGCATCTTTTGTGGTTTCCTATTTATATGAATGAAGCTTAGTGGGAATCAAATTAGTTCACTACTAAGTATGTTCAGAATATAGATTTTATCATGCCAATACTTACCTTAACCTCAAACATCAATAAATATCATAATGGCTATTTGCATTAAATAAAACAAATTGCATGATAGAGTTTTTTAGGGGGAGAATTGAATGGAAATTGTGTTGCATTATTAAAACTTAGCTGATTTGTACTCATCTTTCTGTTTTTTTTTTTTTTTAGTACTTTTTTTTTCTGTTTATTTACTCTTTCAATTTTCATACAATAGTGTACAAATTCCGTCTCCTCTACAACTCATTAGCACATACAAGTATTTTTTTTTTTAAAAAAGATTAGATAACATCTATCTCAAAAGGATTTACAATAATTCTTATATTATTTTGACAATTCCATGTTTCTTTACAGTATTAATTTTCTCTTCTGAATGTATATAAATTTCTAAAAGTCTGTTTTATTGTCTTATAGATTGTATTTGATTGAGTATGTGGGTCGAATGCCTGATTCAAAGTTTCTAAATTTTTACTGTCCTACACTTGCACCGTTTCCTGTTTTTTGGGGGGGATTTTATTAGGAAAACTTAATCGTAAGAAAATACATTTAAAAATTAAAATTCTTCTTTACAAAAGCCCCTTCTTAAAGAGAGAGAACATCTAAGTTATGGCCGATTAACAACAGTGTCTCGCATTTTTTCCTTTTTAGTCGTGTCCGGTGGTCTCTCAGAAAGGTCTCGAGACCTCGCACGCTTGGAGCGGGATCTTTCAGCATGTAATGGAGATACCCCATTACAAGCCATACTTGGGCAAAAACATAACGCGGAATCTGTATATCGAGTTGTAAGATAGCCCTATTAATAGTATTGGGGTTCTCCGACATAGTAATGCAGCGGATTTTATGTTTGATCCATTGCCAAGTTTCAGGAATACAGGTTGTGAACCGGTGATGAAGGGTATCAATATTGCGGCAACGGTTACAATATGGCGAATTACAAATATTATGTCGATATTGTTTTTCTGCTGTGGGTATTATGGCATTTAGGATCTTGTAGGCGGAGGCCTTCCAGTCCGTCGAAATCTCGGTGTATCGAAAAACCCGCCAGATATTCTTCCACGGTATGTTAGGATATTTATCCTCTATAGTAGGAGTAGAGGAGCGTCTCAACAGAAGATGACGATACAGCTGCTTCGTAGTAGGAAATGGACCTCCAGAGAAATAACTCTGAGGTAAACTGGCAATGCATTTCACCGTTCGGCGAAAAATGGCATGACGCATTAGGTTTCCATTACTGGACTGAAGTTGTTTATTGTCCTTTAATAGTCCCAGATTGTACAACGTTTTAATCAACAACGCTGAACACTTTTCAGATACTGCCATTAGTCCGAGACCACTGTTTTTGTGTGCTATATAGGTCACATACACGCTTGAGCGCGGATATTTATCTAATTTTCTTCTAAACGGGGGCTCAAAAGTACCTGGTATAAAAGCATTTTCTAAAACTTCTCTATGCTGCAGCGAGAACTATAATGCTGCAAGATTAGAAAACAGGTAACTGCGCTGTTTGAAGCAAAGCACTGCCTTTTTATTGCGGTTATAAAATCGTTGTGTGTTAAACTTACTATATACTTTTTGATAACCACTGATGTCCAGTAAGAATTTGTAACAAACGCTTATGATTTTTTCTTTCTTTATTTTAAAGGTTACCACTGATCTTTCCTCAGCATCGATTTATACCTTAACCGTTGTGAACTATGACCACTGGTACACCATCCTGACAGTGAGTACACTTGCAATCAAAACTTCTCCTACTTTGGTAACTTGTAGCATTTGCTTACTAACTTGCTGGGGTGATTTTTACCCACAATATTACTTCCTAATGATGATTAGGATCCTCGAATCGTCACCCTGTTAGGATAAAATATTTATAAATAAAGAAAAATCGATAAAAGGTGGACTGAAGATGCACTAATCATTGTGTAATTCTGTGTAGTTCATATCTTCATACCTTGGTTCTTTGAAGGCTAACTATAAGTGTAGGTTCTATATGTACCCATTTTCAGTCGGTGTATGCTGAAAACATGTGAAAGTACATGATCTAATCTCGGCTTTTCATGAAATGACGGAGCTTATTAGGCATAAAGCGCAACGCTAACCTAAATTGAACTGAACTACCCTAACCTAACCTAACCTTTAACTATCTGCCGGCTTTTAGAGGCCTCTTCAAATGATATGTAGAATGGAGTTACACTATACGCCGATTTTTATTGTTCTACCTAGGATCTTCACGAAATAACCGATTTCAGAAAAAAATCTAACATATATGTTATAACTATAATTCTTCTCTTCGTTACTTTTTCCAGAGAGAAACAAAGATAAAAATGTACCTATACTTTTTTCCATTCAGAAAACAGAAAAATAGTCATTCAAGCCTCTTATGTACTACCAATAGCACTTTATGTACTCTTTCCGAAAGACAAAGGGTGGTAGTAGTAACATATTTTTTTTCGTGATTATATTTAAATGTTAGATGCATCAAAAACAGTTCAGTATAAGTTTTGTTTGAAAAAATAAAAAACGTGTAGAATAGATTTAAGGCGTAAACTTTAAATAAAGTAATTAAGATATTGATATTCCATAAAGTATGTTTAACCGCACACGGATTCGTAGTAACGGCTTGTGGATCCTATAGAATTCATTCTGATCCCCGCTCCCCTCATTTTCCACTGAAGTTATCAGTGATTGCACCAGCTTCCTTCAAGTAAGACTGATTGTAAGTTCCCATTATTATCTTCGACAGGAATCATCATCAGTATCATAGATACAGTTACTCAAGGAAGTATTCGTTTGCACTTTAAAAAATTCCAGCAGCCAAATTAATGAAGGGAAAAATCTATTCTTTTTGGGGTGATAGAAAGATTAAATGGTAATACAGTTTACATGTTTTGGTAGCTTTCCAGATTGTTCATTTTATTAGTTATATAAATGTTTGAAAAATATGCCCAAACTGTAACTTACTTGTACGTGAGCATTTTTGGAAACATGTCCGTGTGTGTGTCTGTCTATGAACAGCATAACTCAGAAACGAACAGTCGGATAAACACCAAACTTGGTATTTAGGTTCAGTATCTTCCAGAGATGCGACACCCCAGACTACCCTTTACATGGAACATTGTTCGAAAATTTTAATTTTCTCAAAAATGCCTCTAACGATTTTGATTAAAATATCATATGTTTAAGATATTTTCATGACAAATGAAATGTATATCTCGAATTTTCTGAGAATGTCTCCAAAAGTGTTCTTCATTGTGAACGACTTTTGCATAACTGGTAAACCATAAGAGATAGACAAAACTTTACTGCACAAAAATGTAGATCGCGTTAAAATACACAATTTATGTCGTATACATTTTTTTTGTACAGTGAACCATTTTCGAGATATTGCTTGTTATTCCCTTAAAATTTCCAATACTTGCACTTTTTCTCAAATTCGTTATTCATTTTTTACTTTCTCTACTACGTATAGTAAGTAGGGGAAGTATTGCATTCCACCCAAAAATTCGATACCGAGATTTCACCGGAAATACATGTTTTGAGACCTCCTGAATCCAAAAAAAGCATTTTTGGAAACATGCCCGTGTGTGTGTCTGTGTGTGTGTGTGTGTGTGTGTGTCTGTGTGTGTGTGTGTGTCTGTGTGTGTGTGTGTGTGTCTGTGAACAGCATAACTCAAAAACGAACAGTCGGATAAGCACCAAACTTAGTATTTAGGTTCAGTATCTTCCAGAGATGCGACACGAAGGTTTTCAAGAAAATCCCCCCACCCCAGACTACCCTTTACATGGAAGATTTTTCGAAAATTTTAATTTTCTCAAAAACGGCTCTAACGATTTTGATTAAAATATCATATGTTTAAGATATTGTCATGACAAATAAAATGTATATCTCGAATTTTCTGGGAATGTCTCCAAAAGTCTTCTTCGTTATGAACGACTTTTGCATAACTGGTAAACCATAAGAGATAGACAAAATTTTACTACACAAAAAATGTAGATCGCGTTAAAATACACAACTTATGTCATATACATTTTTTTAGTTGAGTGAATCATTTGCGAGATATTGCTTGTTATTTCCTTAAATTTTCCAATACTTATACTTTTTCTCAAATGCGTTATTCATTTTTTTATGTCCTGGACATGCAAAGAGAATGGAATGCGCCACATAGCAACCAGCGTTAAAATATTTGACTATCGCTTAAAAGCTACCATATTTCCCTTGCATCTACAAGAAAAGTACCAATAAGATTGACATCTTGATATCTCGATTAACATGAAGCATATGGAGAATAGGCGTTTGTAAAATTAGATTGTACAAGAGTAGAGAAAGTCATGTGAGTGTAACACATCAGATTTTTTTATATCCTGGACATACAAAGAGATTGGAATGCGCCACATAGCAACCAGCGCTTAAAATATTTTACTATCGCTTATAACCTACCATATTCCCCTTGCATCTACAAGAAAATTAGCAATAAGATTGACATCTCGATATCTCGATTAACATGAAGCATATGGAGAATAAACGTTTGTAAAAATAGTTTGTACAAGAGTAGAGAAAGTCATGTGAGTGTAGCACATCAGATTTTTTATACATAAATCCACACAGTTGCATCGACATGTGATTTAAACTGGTGGAGAAATAAATTCGTGAAGTCCTAAAAAGTGAGCCAGAAAATGAGGAAGTAAGGCAAAAGCGTTGAAAATTCCTAACTTTGACATTTCATTCCTCCGTCAAATAAAATCCTATTTTCTCCGCAGAATCAAGTAACACACAAAAAATTGCTCTACTCAATGCATGTAAGATAATTTTGAAAACGTCAGGTACAAAAAAGTTGCAATTTTGGCATATTTTTCAAACATTTTTAAAGCTGATGAAATGAACGATCTTAAAAGCCACTAAAACACGTAAACCGTATTACCATTTGATCTTTATGTACAAAAAATTAGTTTTTTCCCTCCATTAATTTTTTTAAAGTGCAGACGAATACATTCCTGAGTAACTGTATGTTGTCAACAATACCTTATACCATATAAGTGGGAATATTGATGATATTTCAACAATAGTCTCAAAATATTGCACTCGCCCTAAATTAAATGAGAAGGTAGGTGTAACAAATGCCAAGGAAGCCAAACAATAGTATATTGAAATAATATTTTCTATTTATGGAAAGAAACTGTTGACACATCAGAAACCCTGGCCAGTACTATTTTAACAACCTTTTACAGTTTCAGAGTTAACTAACGCAGCTTCAGGTTCAGGATCATTCAATTTCCAAGCCACAATGATTGTGAAATGTAAGAATTCTAATCTTCTTTAAGCTTGGTGCACAATTTCCGGGAATGTGAACGGAAACGAGAACCAAAACTAGAAACAGTTATACACTGTTTTCAGACTTGAGGATGCACCCAACGGGACAATTGGTCAAGATTGACGTTTCGCGTTCCCGTTCTCGTTCCCGTTCATAACATAATGTATGATTGCTGTGCATAGCCATTTAAATTATTCGTATATAAGATACACAAGAAGGCCGTGGCTCAAAACAGACGATGGAGCCGGCTTGAAAAAACAAAACTGAGATGAGTCCCGGCAGCTTTCTCGGTCAGTTTTACTTCTACTGTCGATATCAGCATGAATGTTTGAATATGTTTACCATACAGAAGTTTAAAACTGGCTAATCTGTAACACACGAAAAAACTGTTATTCGTGTATTTTAAACAGTATAACCGAATTTCGGTTTTTAATCTCTGTTTAATGTAAATTACTGAAAGTTCACAACACTCAAGTTTCTCGCTTTACAATTTATTGTGGAATAAACTTGGAAACGAATAAACTCCAATTATTACCAAAATAAGATTAGGACTGCGCTTTTCTTTCCCATTGATTGATTGTACACTGTTCCGTTTCTGTTTTGGTTCCAGTTTCCGTTCCCTAGTATTTGCACATCAGGCTTTAGATATCCTTCGTGGTCTAGTACCATGGTAGCCTCTAGTTCTCCTAGGTTGCGGATTCAAACCCGGAGATTTTTACTCCAAAATCCCTGATACTCCCTCCTGAAACTACCAAACGCTCATTTTCAGAATAAAAACCAAAATAAAAAAGAGAAAAATTATTCTTACTTTCGCTGTCTTCCCTTACCTCCCTTTCCATATGGTATATATTAAAATGTCATGTATGTAATATTATTTTCAATCATTCCTTTTATCCGCGACATTCAATCTTGTTTTGTAGTGATTTAATTGTTGTATTCTGATGATTAACTCTGTTCTTATATAATTTATCTACTTTTTCATTCTTCTATGGACATAACTGATCTAAAACGTCTCTAAACAGATTAAAATATTTGTGTGTTGCACTATTTTTTGCTGCCTTCCTAAATTCAATAGAGCCCCCATATTTTATAATCTTATAAAATATAAATGTTTCTCTTTTTGGTATAGTTTTAATGCTTTATTTATATATTGCTGCATGTATTCTGAATATGGCAAATATTCTCTGAACTTTTGAACATTTTTTCTAATATTTTTTTCTGGAAAACAAAATTGTAATAAACTGTAACATTGATCCTGGCTTTTTTCCCCTAATTTCTATTTTTGATCGGTCATCACAATCATAATGCTTCCTCTGTATAAGCAAATAGATTTAGTGTCCATTTGGTATTAGTGAGGCATTATCGTCCAGCACATTCTTTATTTGTTAGATATTCAACCACAAATGAATTGAATGAGCTCTCAGGTGAACTAAATATCAGATGCTACTTTCTCACTTAGCCTAATACGAGAATACCATATCTCGAATCGAGCGAGATGCTCCAAGTTAACGAGTGAGGCTCACATTCGGGAGGTCCCGGGTTCGATTCCCGGTGGCCGCAAACTCTGGATTTTCGTGGTTTTCCCTGGCTGACAAAGGCAAATGCTGGAGTGGTGTATTCTACCACGGCTCTCCTCTCTCACCCATTGCCTTTCATTTCAGTTCCCTTTCACGTTTCATGTTGACTCCGGACCTTGGTTACGTCGGTGTCGACAGTTGACGCAGAGGCTTGCGCTTTGGAAATGTTTCCCTGGTTCCAATGGAGGGACGTCTCCGGGCCTCCCGTGGCCGGGTGGTAAAGCTTGTAATTGTTAGGAACTCTACGCGTCTCTGGCCACTTGCGCCGGCTTCGCTCTGCAACTGGAAAACAGTTGTGTCTGCCTTGTGTCTCCTGCAGTCCCCTCACCTCATCCGTCTCTCCCGGAGGTGTATGTACAACAGATCCCTTGAGGGTCGTAGTGCTAGGTGTCCTTTCCGTTCACCAGTCCAGTCCACTCCACCATATCTCGAAGTACACTTTGATGTTAAAACATGTTGTTTGAAGACCAACAGAGTGAGTTTGCAATACTCGGTGTCCTTCTGAGTGCTTGAATATGTCATCAGTTCAGTGTATTGACAGACTTGGTAACAGGTTCGTTAAGGCAAATAAATGCATTCATGATGAAGTCTATAGATACGGCTTTGGGAATTATCTCTAGTTCATCGTTCGATGCCTACTGTCAACCTATATTTAAAGGTTTTAAAATTCTGACTGTAATTAGTATATTATATACGTATACATACTTGCTTCGTAATTACAAGGCTAATTTACATAATCAAATATTTCATCATCAACACGAATATGATATAAAGAATAATTATCTTACTGCTACTTATAATGTAAGGTTGACTAAGTACAAGAAATAATAACAATATCGGCATGAATACGTTTAATAGCTTGCCGAGAGTTGCCAAAGCTGCTAGCTTAACTAGATTTAAAATTGTTTGGAAATCTGCTTCCTGTAAACCCGTTTTATAGGTTCAAGTAATTTTTAAGTAAGTCGATTAATTTTTTCAGATTAATACTGGTATTGTGTTTTGAAAGGCTACTTTATATTTTTATTGTTTACGTTTTAATGCTATAACGTATAATTTTGTTGAATTGGCCTTGTTAATAAATGCTTATGCTGAAGTTCTATAACATCAATAATATTAAAATTGAGCAATTGACATATTACCGTAGATAAGATCTCAATGCAAATTTTAAAGTATGGTAACAATAATAAGCAGGATTCTATTTTATTTTCTGTTATGATGCTTTCTGATTTATATTGATGGCATGTAATTGGATTCCTCCAGGGAACCAACGAAATGTGAACTAAAGACGCCTCGGTTTGAGCATATTCGGTTTTGGAGCATTTAATATGGAACAAAGAAGTTCATAATGCTGCCTTTAGAATTAGCATTTTACGTAGATGCCTTCTCTGTACTTAATGTAGTAGCATAATGACACAGAAGTAAATTCTAAAGAAATGAGTTGATTTCTTATACGTTTATCTTTTCACCCTAACCCGTAATCTTAAAGATTGTGCTACTTTTATTTTCTGTATGGTTGGTCTCCAAAAGTTGACAAAGCACTGTATTTCTGATGGGAGTTCCCGAGATGCGACACGCTTACCTTTGTATTTTAAAGTTTCCTTGTTTACCCAGTTTGTGACCACTGTGTTGTTTTACTGTTTACTTTACCGCTTATTACCGCAATTACACACACACAAACACAACACAAACACCTGTACCCATGGCGGGATTCGAACCCGCGACACACAGCTTGGTGGAGCGTCGAAGCTATACGCTCCTGCGACCGCGGTTACGAGGGACAGCCTTACTCGTCAACGTGACTACCGACGTGGTTCCAGAATTACTTTGTGAGATTTAATATATTCCCTTTTCACTTTAGCACACCTAGGATTGCCTACGAATTGGGTGATTTGAATGATCGATTAATGCACGTCGTTAATTTTGTTTATAGCTCCTACTTCAGCGAACTGTTTCCACACATATTCATGCCATTTAAGTACAGAGCATATAGTTTATTTCTTTTTAACAACTTCCGCTCTTAATATTCGTTTTCAGCATACTATTCTCACAAACTCAACATTTATTGCTACATGTCACAAATCTTACAATCTCCATTGATTACGATTCGATTTTAACTAATGATGGGACGATACTGCTATTTCTCAATACTCGATACTTGATACTTTGTAAAAATCTGTCAAGGTGATAGCTTGTTCCCTGAATTATATTCTTATTGGTAGTTTTCTGTGTATAAACGCATGTAACCAATTTTCTATTATATCTGATTCCGAAATTGTTCTTTTCGAACATTCTCCAATTGGCTGCAATTTTTATATTGATAATAACATATGTTATATATTCTCTTTTGCTAGTCAATAATAATAATAATAATAATAATAATAATAATAATAAAGAATGTCTATACTTCCTTTTAATGTAACTATATTTTGTGGTGAAAACTTTGTTTCAAAGGATTTTCTATCCATAGAAAAACAAATACTAGGAATTCTTTATTCTGTAATCTTAAAAAGTATAAACTAATATATATTCTACATGAAACGCAAACAACTATAAATAATGTGTGTGCGTTACACCATTCTACTACAACTACCACATAACATATGTATTTTTTCATCCGGCAATAAGAAATTTGCCATATAATACTCAGAAGCATAGTAAGTTTGTGGACTAAGCTTCTCTACTACCCACAGACATTAGCATATATAATTATGTTTAATGTAAAGGCATATTAGACACAATTAAAATTTTGAATAAAAAATCAAGAAAGTATTATATGAAATGCAGAGATATAAAGGAAACAAATATTTTGTTTAAGAGCGTGAGCATTGTTGAGAGAACAAATACCTCCATGCGCTGATTATCTCACGTGTTGAGTTCTGATTTGTTTCTGCTGGATATACAGATTGGTCACCGGAGTAGGTAAATGTAATGGCAGTGTGTCATCAAGCCAGGCTATTGCAGAAAGGTGATTTAGTGCCTCAACTAAATCAACTTCATTCGCAGCTCAGTTAACGCTGCATGTTACATGATTACCTTTACTCATTTCCCTATCGTTTTGCATGTTTTTGGTTAAGACTCAAGAGTCTATGAATGTTGCATTCATTCACCCGCAGGAAACGCACTCAAGGTCTATCAAGAACTATAGTCGAGCAACTCTTTGGAGACACATGAGAGGCAATAACGTGAAGTCTCGACTCCTTTCATTCCTTATTTAGCATAAAGTTAAATGCAACCTTTCAATAATGCAAAGCTTAAAAATTTAAATGTATCGAAAAAGTATCGAAGGCTTAACCCAAAGTATTAGGCGTACTTCGATACCACCGAGTATCGAGGTATCGACGGTATCAAGGTCCCATTCCTAACTTTTACATAATTCTATCGAGGTAATGTTTCATCTTCTAAAAATGTCTTCTTAGACACCCCCTAATGGGATAACTGGGTTCACAGTGTTTTCCAAAATGGAGTATATAGGTTTACTATTTCTCTCTTAAGTACACGAATATAATTTACTTGGAGTATTAGTATTTTTGTTGCGTTTGTATTTAGTATCTTTCACGTTAAGAATCGCAGGCAAAAACTCACTTTAGTGTTGTGACCTAATAAAGTTGTTAATATTTTTAGCACCACTGCAAATTCCTTTTCTATGGCTGTAACTGGTCTGAGTTACTACTGAGCAAACCTGAATTTTTACCAAACATATCAACAAAAAACCTGAGCTTAATGATCAGGTTTGCCACTTGCTTAAAATGTGTACACCGAATAAACATAACACAAATTTCGGAAAACAGTTTTATAATTTCGTTTCATACAGTGGGTGTGACATTGCTGCTCTTTGACAATAAAGCAAATTTAAGGAAATATAACGTTTAATATGGAACAAAAAGACAAAATAATGGCCCACGAAGAGTAAGACCCTATACGGTTCAACATTGTTTTAAACTCCTCTACAGTGGAAGAGGCCAGCTCTTTTAAATACTTGGGATATAATATAATAAGTCTGAAGACCTAGATATTAAACTTTATAAGTTTTAATTGATGTATGGGATAATACGAAGAACATTAATTACGAAAGAAAGGTTTGAAACAAATCTAAAGTTCTATAAAACAATGCTGGTACCGATATTGCTTTATGGAACTGAATGTAGGACTTAAAAAAAAGAGGCACTAACGACGACGAAGTACCGGAAAAATGCAATTTCTATGATCACATAAAACATGATGCCAGAAAGAGTTTTAATGCTCTAGCCAAAATTGTCGAACACCGATCAAAATGGATGACCTAGGAAGAAAGGAAACAGATAGCCTAAGATATTCTACAAATATAAAGCCAAATGACTAATAACAAGAGGACGACCAGTTTGAGGATTTTCCGGAGAGCGGAACGATCTAAGAAGACGAATACCTAAAGTTGAAGAACAAGAAGAGCATTTCTTTTACAATAGAATTCATTTTATTTATTGTGATTACTGCTAAATTAACCTTATTACTCTTTTTTACTTTCTCTACTACGTATAGTAAGTAGGGGAAGTATTGTATTCCACCCAAAATTTCGATACCGAGATTTCACCGGAAATACATGTTTTGAGGCTCACTGAATCCAAAAAAAGCATTTTTGGAAACATGTCCGTGTGTGTGTCTGTGTGTCTGTCTGTGTGTCTGTCTGTCTGTCTGTGTGTCTGTGAACAGCATAACTCAAAAACGAAGAGTCGGATAAACACCAAACTTGGTATTTAGGTTCAGTATCTTCCAGCGATGCGACACGAAGGTTTTAAAGAAAATCCCCCTACCCCAGACTACACTTTACATGGAAGATTTTTCGAAAATTTTAATTTTCTCAAAAACGGCTCTAAGATTTTGATGAAAGTATCATATGTTTAAGATAATGTCATGAGAAATGAAATGTATATCTCGAATTTTCTGGGAATGTCTCCAAAAGTATTCTTCATTGTGAACGACTTTTGCATAACTGGTAAACCATAAGAGATACACAAAATTTTACTACACAAAAAATGTAGATCGCGTTAAAATACACAACTTATGTCATATACATTTCTTTTGTTGAGTGAACCGTTTTCGAGATATTGCTTGTTATTTCCTTAAACTTTCCAATACTTATACTTTTTCTCAAATTCGTTATTCATTTTTTTATGTCCTGGACATGCAAAGAGAATGGAATGCGCCACATAGCAACCAGCGTTAAAATATTTGACTATCGCTTAAAAGCTACCATATTTCCCTTCCATCTACAAGAAAATTACCAATAAGATTGACATCTCGATATCTCGATTAACATGAAGCATATGGAGAATAGGCGTTTGTAAAATTAGATTGTACAAGAGTAGAGAAAGTCATGTGAGTGTAACACATCAGATTTTTTTATGTCCTGGACATGCAAAGAGAATGGAATGCGCCACATAGCAACCAGCGTTAAAATATTTGACTATCGCTTAAAAGCTACCATATTTCCCTTGCATCTACAAGAAAATTACCAATAAGATTGACATCTCGATATCTCGATTAACATGAAGCATATGGAGAATAGGCGTTTGTAAAATTAGATTGTACAAGAGTAGAGAAAGTCATGTGAGTGTAACACATCAGATTTTTTTATGTCCTGGACATGCAAAGAGAATGGAATGCGCCACATAGCAACCAGCGTTAAAATATTTGACTATCGCTTAAAAGCTACCATATTTCCCTTGCATCTACAAGAAAATTACCAATAAGATTGACATCTCGATATCTCGATTAACATGAAGCATATGGAGAATAGGCGTTTGTAAAAATAGTGTGTACAAGAGTAGAGAAAGTCATGTGAGTGTAACACATCAGATTTTTTTATCTCAACTTCAACTACGCCTCAAATTTAGGTTCTGTGGTGCGTGACGCTGCTTGAATATTTATCAATGAACGTTTGGGAATTAATCACCATCGTAGTGCACGTGATTTTCTGATACTTGAATCTGAATCATTTGGGATGAAACTGCAAAGTTAGAGTTTCAAAATCCTAATCATAACATTCAGAGACCGATAGTGCTATAGTTCATAATGAAATATGTGTAGTTATAGGCCTCATATATGCAAGAAAACGGTTTAATATTGGAAACTCATTTCAAATATAAATTTGAACAAATAGCTTTCTGCTCTTGACTAAGTGATTTAAGGAGTTGGATACCCTGCATTGCGCTTTGAGAGGTCACAAGGGAGAGTATGCGCTCACGATGACCGAAATGCCAGTTTATTCTGGCCTTGGCTAGCTATTTCTTTCTAAATACCATTTTGACTAATATGGCTCTTTTACTTATCTCTAAGAAGCGAAATTCCCATGAAATAAAAACCGTGATTTGAACAGTACTCTCACAAAAGCCTTGGTTAGGAGGTCACTGTAACTGTGAATAAAATATTAGTTACTGCAATTGAACCTGTAATCTTCGATACTTATTCGCCGTTCAGTCCTTTCTCCAGGATTTACGATAACTCTTATTCCGGTTTAACTCACGAAATTCTCAATAACAGATGTTGCGTTTGATTGCAGACATTTCCCAATAGCTATTATTTGATTTTCAAGTGCAGTAACTAAATTGTAAATGTAATAACTAGGGGCTGGATTTTGATGACCTTAAATGGTTAAAAAAGATCTATAATTTTTTATAAGGAATGACATAATAATTTTTAAAAATAACCTAAAATGTGAGATATATTTAATTCATTTAAATTGGTGTACAACGAAATATAAATTAATTTGTACATGTTTATAACTCTATACAAGTATAAAAACCAGACAATTAAAAATATATTTGTTTCATGTTCTCGTTTGAAGAATCTGAAAAGAGAATTGTTTTTGAAGTTGGTCATACAATGCTGTGGCATTAATTCTCTTGAGTTCTTAGATTATACAAAATTCATTGGAATGAAGTGAACTTCACAGCCTATGAAACGACATAAGGACAAGAACAATAACAACCTGACCATTCGCACTCGACGCAAAAAAGGGAACACTGACCTGTCTCATACCTAGTTTGGAACTCCAGTTATATACGCTGCCTGATAATAGCCGCTACTCTAACCACAAGCACTCATCATTAAATAGGAATGATTTGTTTTTTCCAAGAATGTACAAAGTTACTATCATTTCTCAGTTGAATAGTGAAATTTCCAATGATTGAAAACGTGTCCTTGTATAAAATATCGTCGTCGTCGTTTGTAACGCTTTCCATATGGCCTATGACCTTCGGGGATACTTCATTCCACCAAGCGGATGGACCCATTTCTGAGTTGGAGGCACCCAGAGGGAGGAATCCGTTGCCTCCGATAGTAGGATAATGCTGAGGATGGCGGTGGAATGAGAGAACCTACAGCTTTCACAATGGGTTCCGAACCACGTTGGGCCTTTGGGATACTTCACATAACCAAGTCAAAGGTGAAGGCGGGGATAAGGTTGGCTTAAAAGCGCTACCCATATTTGGGAATCGAACTCCGTACCCCCAATACAAAAGTCGGAAACGAAACACTGCACTACCACGGCACCCTTTACGTAAAATGTCAAGAATATAAAACTCTTTATATACCTACTCAATGTAAATGTAAGAAAATTCCTAAATAAAGTCGCAAAGAGAAAGAAAGTGACAAAATAATGACGCAAAATCGAGAAAAACAATTCTTAAAATAGAAAATAAAAAAAAGACCTAATAAAGATCAGTTTTCGTAATTTGGCACCTATGATAAGGATTTATTTAGGTATAGTTAACAATGGCTATGATGCAATAATTAAAAGATGACTTGTCATCAGAATGCAGGTCCTGGTAATAACGTATAGCTGTAGAGATATAATGCAGGGGGCAGTTACATATAAAGAGTCGCCGTATATAGAAACCAAGACGCGCTATATTTGGTGACCTACTATAACATAAGAAGACAAATATTCAAAGATTAAGATATTACGAGAAATATCTGTATACGATTGTAATAATTGGCTAGGAAGATTAGAAAACACCGGCGTTATCCATGGAGTCCCATGTTTTAATGAGTCGTTCAGTATAGCTTCGAGGAAAAGGGTAGGCACTTGTTTTTTATTTCTTTTCTTTAATTATTAAGAGGAGGTCTTTAAACAATGGCAGAGTGTTTTACTAAGGGATTTTAAGATAATAATAACTCCTTTAATGGTCGATGAAAAAATAATCGTTAATGATTTGGAGCCTATCAGCTAAACAAAATAATGTGGAGGTTTATTTTCAGAATATTTGGGGGAAAAGCGAGAACTAAGACTAAGGCTTTTTGAGGAAAGGATCAGATAAGATGTAAAATAGTTCTAAAAATGAAATAACCCATGAAGTGTCTAATTCCAGTTATTCTGGTTTTAATGCCTCATCGTGCCGGAATGCAGAAATTAAGTTTAAATGAAAGAAAGGTAGTAAATAAATACATCGGCCAATGAAATAAAACTATAAAAGAAACCCAATTAAATTCTATAAAGTGTACCAATGCCGTTGTAGAAGTCTGTTGTGAAAATAATGAGTTGATCAATAAAAGAAAAAAAGAAACTGCAGAGATTAGGTTAATCATATTACTAGTTGGCTGCACACCCTTAGTCTATCTTAGAGATAAAGGTATTGAAAAAGACGTATGTGCACGCGCTAGCACTGTCCATCGAAAGACTTTTAGTTATTACTTTGTAACCTTTGTGAGCTCACGCATACCGGCGAGTTTGGTATACTGGAGCTCGAGTGGTGTCCCGCTCTCAGTCCATTCCGTTTGATACACCAAACGAGTATTTTCTGGTCGAACGGCCAGTGTGACCACACGCAAGGTGAAGGCTCAGTCTATTTGTTTCACTGGCTTTGTTGCCCCCACGGTTTCTTATGCGCAGCCTAAGTTCGCGTAATATTCTGGTATAGAGTCGAGTGATACAACTGAAAATCTTTTCTTAAAATTAAATGATGGGAGGTCATAGTGAGGACATAAAATCGGAAGAATGTATAGAAGAGTTTCAGAATTATTGTAGAGAAAACGACATATTAATGTGTAATAAGAACTGTTAAAAGTTTTCTTAGATTTACTTTTAGAAAGCTCTGATTTTGTACTCATAGTATTTTATACGTATTACTTCTTTGTAATCCTTCCTTGCCCTAAGCCTATTTAGGTTCTATCTAGGCATGTTTCACAACATATAGAATTAGGAGGCTGGAAATATTTTGTGAATATAAGACGACAATGGCATAACCTTCTACTAAGCTAAGCCCACCCTTCAAGTATAGGGACGGGTGAACTATTACGCAGGAGTGGCAGCTCTTGAGAGATCCTGTTAAACATGGGTTGAGTTCGTCAAAAAGTATATTTTGAAAGTTCTGCAGTAAGCTGCATTTAAAAAAAGAAACTTGGTTGCCATGGCTTGCTCTTTCCTGTTTTTGACTTCTGATACTTTGCATTGACTGTTCCCTGAGAGTGGTTAGAAGATCTCAATGAATTCTCTCAAGACTCCCCGCTTTAATATCAAAGGCTAAGCTGAAGTATTCGTTACCTCCCCCTCTTCTTTTGTGGCTGGGTAATAAACTCTGTAATTGGCAACTCAGTTTAATATTCTCAGCTGCTGTGCATCAGTAGATGCAATAGATAAGTACATAAATTAATAATAAGACGATATGAGAGCAGATGCGGCCGAGATATACTGACAGGGTGCACCTTGCGGCAGCCTGACTTACCGTGAAATTAATTCCAATACTCCAGCCGCAACCAAGAATAATTTCATTATTATTCTTCAAGCATGATGCCCTTAGCGATCGTGATCCTTCTGTAGGTGTGGAACCTAAAAGACGGGCGAATTCATAGCTCTAGTACGTTTGACTGTATTTGGACATAGAACATTTTAAACAAAGTATCACAAAAGAAACTAGTATGAGAGAAGCAGTGAAGTTCACTGCCTAAGTTAACTGAAGTTGTTGATAATGTTTCTTAAATATTTAGTTTAGCCTTCCAATTCGAAGTCTGAACTCACCTTTTATTTGCTACGGTTTTAAACGTTGAACTTAAGAGCAAGTTTTTTAAATGTTTCATTTTCAACTACAACTGAAAATATCGCCTTTTGTTCCCTAGATGAATGTGAATTTGTATTAAAAATAAATAACGCTACAAGCATATGTTTTGGAAATAAGTACGTGATATAGATTTTCACACAATTTGCTAAAAATCGAACAAATTCCAGGTGTGAAATTGTGGCCAGATTTTGTGCTTAGATATCCATTCTATGTATTGTTTTCTTCTTCACAAAATCCTCTTATACAGCTTCAAGGCTGGAATTGTACCTACATATTTAGGTAGCAAGTTTGTTGAATACTCTGACTTATAATTATAATTGTGATTAGCTTTTGTAACGTCGCTTTTTAAATTTGGGAAACATTTGACTCCGTTTTCCTCATAGAGAATGACATTAAAACCTGGAGTAAAGTTTGGCAAGTCCTAAAACCTGATTAGTTTCTAAGAAAATCAAGAATTCTGCCAATTTTGGTATACTTTTTAAAATTTCTTAATATAGCTGAACTGAAGCTTATAAGCTTTAAAAAGAAAAACTGGGAATTCAATATGGCTAATGCAAGCTGAAAATATAGTACTTTAAATATGGAAGAAATATGTAGTAGATTTATATGAGACTTGGAAGCTATAACAGACATATCAGGAAACGAAAAGGATTTCCAGCTCTGATAGGAAAAGTAAAGTAGTACTTACTAACGCGCTTTCATCGGCAACAGGCAGTCTTATTTCCTTTCAGATTTATAATAGCTGTGACCTCTTAGATTTTTTTCTATACATGGGCTCGATTAGCGGATAATTAGAATGCTCAAAATTAATTTCAGTTGGAAGGTTTGTGATGTAATAAAGAGCTGATAAGATACTACGCTGAAAAGCAAAACAGATGCTTGTATAACGGTCTGCTTTCGGCATCGGCTTTGATTCCAGCTGTCGCGAAGGGTATGGCGAAGGAGGAAAAAATGTTCACGTGTCTGCCTCACATTCAAGAGATCCCAAGTTCAAATTCAGTTAGGTGAGTTACCCGGATAAAGTTTTTTCTCTCTTATCCTGAAAAGATGAATGGTGGGTAACTTTAAGCTCTAGGGACCTCTGGCCCATTTGAGGTCAGTTCTCCCATCTCATTCATTCTGCGTCCTATATGACCTATCTAGTTAAAGGAAATTAAACTTAAAAAAAACTAAGAGATGCAACTATTTTAAGCTGCTAGTCTAACATCTCTTTAGTTAGGATGTCACCCAGGACATTGAATTGACGTCTTAAGTTCCAAGGCTGAAGGCGAACGAGAACGATACTTTGTGCGTTCAAAGCACAAGAAAATACTCAGTGAACATTATTTGGAGAAAGATAAAGAAGTTCATGTGAAATCTGTGGATATGGGAAAACATTTAACAGAGTAATTCGGAGGAAACGTATGGTGATGGTGAAGAAAGTTAATATGCAATGGAAAAGGAGATTACCGTTTACGTAATCTTTATACAAAACATCTAATTAGAGGCAAAAGAAGGAAAGCTACGCCAGAGGGAAGTAAAGTAGGGATATGTTTAAGATAGGGTTTCCCTAATCATTCACGCTGTTCAACATATACTTGGAAAATTTGATGAAGAACTGATTCCGGAACAACAGGATTGGTAGTAGGAGAAAAACTAATAAGCTGGCTTAAGATTTGCTGACGATATACAATATACTACTACTAGTAGAAAAGAAAATTATGTGCGGGAGCTAATGAAACTAATGAGTTGTACTATCCATAGTGATATTTTATGTATAAAACAAGAGAAAGTTTATGCTAAACTAAAATAATAACTGATAACGCTGGACACAAACGAAAACTACAAGGAATATTTCTATTTTATCAAACAGAGAATATCCCCATTGACTGAAGCTTAATTATCCAAAAATGATCTTAAAACACATGTATAAAATATTTACGAGTATTACTCTGTAGACAATGCATAATATGTTATTATTATTAAGTTCGACTTTTATATTCTTTCACCACTGAAAACACCAAATATTTCTGACGGACATGTGGCTATGAAACACCTAATTTCATTTCGAAAATTACTAAAGGATTAAATACAATTTACAAAGCCCTTGTACTTGAATACAAAGAACATGCTTATGAAGCCGACCTTGACTTTTAGTTGGCATGGAGTAAAAAAATTATTTGTTACTCCACAGAAAATGGACGTAAAAAAACGCAAATGCCGTGGATATTTCATTCCAAACAATATATACATGCTCACGATTTAGCAATTAAAATAGAGCAAACCAATAGAAAATCGAACATGTTTATAACACTGAATTACTCATGCAATATAAATGCCAAAATATTTATACTTTGCAGTTATGGCGTAATCAACTCTGTTGGCAGCGTATGCTAAACAATTGCATAAAGAGAGAAAATTGCTAACATTAGAAATCAGTGAACGGATATCTTTAATTAAAAGCCGAAAATATTGCTTTTCTCAATTGTCGCCGACTATACATCTTCCCTTTGGCTTGGAAGTGCGGTATCTACATGTTCACCAGCACTTCTATTTCGTTATATACACTATGTGATCAAAAGTATCCGAACACCCCCACAAACATACGTTTTTCATCTTAGGTGCATTGTGCAGCCACCTACTCATTATCCGCGACCTCAGTAGTCATTAGGCATCGTGAAACAGCAGAATGGGACGCTCCGTGGAACTCACGGACATCGAACGTGGTCAGATGATTCGGTGTCACTTGTGTCAGAAGTCTGTACGCGAGATTTCCACACTCCTAAACATCCCTAGGTCCACTGTTTCTGATGTGATAGTGAAGTGGAAACCTGAAGGGACATGTACATCACAAAAGCGTACAGGCCGACCTCGTCTGTTGACTGACAGAGACCGCCGACATTTGAAGAGGGTCGTAAAGAGTAATAGACAGACATCTATCCAGACCATCACACAGGAATTCCAAACTGCATCAGGATCCACTCCAAGTACTATGACAGTTAGGCGTGAGGTGAGAAACCTTGGATTCCATGGTCGAGCGGCTGCTCATAAGCCACACATCACGCAGGAAAATGCCAAACGACACATCACTTGGTGTAAGAAGCGTCAACATTACGCGATTGAACAGTGGCAAAACGTTGTGTGGAGTGACGAATCACGGTACACAATGTGGCGATCCGATGGCAGGGTGTGGGTATGGCGAATGCCGGTGAACGTCATCTGCCAGCGTGTGTATTGCCAACAGTGAAATTCAGAGATGGTGGTGTTATGGTGTGGTCGTGTTTTTCCTGGAGGGGGCTTGCAACTCCTATTGTTTTGCGTGGCACGGTCGCAGCGCAGACCTGCATTGATATTTTAAGCACCTTCTTGCTTCCCACAGTTGAAGAGCAATTCTGGGATGACGATTGCATCTTTCAACACGATCGAGCACTTTTTCATACTGCACGGGCTGTGGCGGAGTGGTTACACGACAATAACATCCCTGCACAGAGTCCTGGCTTGAATCCTATAGAACACCTTTGGGATGTTTTGGAACGCCGACTTCGTGCCAGGCCTCACCGACCTACATCGATACCTCTCCTCAGTTCCACATTCCGTGAAGAATGGGCTGCCATTCCCCAAGAAATCTTCCAGCGCCTGATTTAAAGTTTGCCTGCGAGAGTGAACGCTGTCATCAAGGCTAAGGGTGGGTCACCACCATATTGACTTCCAGCATTACGGATGGAGGGCGTCACGAACTTGTACATCATTTTCAGCCAAGTGTCCGGATACTTCTGATCACGTGGTGTATGTTGAGTGTTTCCGTATTACGTAAAAAGTTTGTGCCATTTATGTTACTAAATAACTACGGGACCAAAGAGAAGATATAATGGTTTAAAACTTCGCTTACAGCAATTGTCTAACAAGTTACTCCACTCTGCTGATCGATGATTGTTCCAGAAGCAAAGAGTACTTGTAGGCTATTCAGAATTTCCAGAGTTTTCCAGTGTCGGGGGAGGAGCGGCTAAGGAAATCAGACGTTCCGCCAATGTTTCTCATACCTTTGTGTGTATTGGGGTTTTTCATCCGTTAATAGGAATATCTGGGTCTGTACGACATTACAATTATAAGAGGTTCACCGTAAAATCACTCTTCAATAATTTCATAAATGTTTAGGGGAAGCAAATGAAACTAATTCATCATTCTAATGTAAAACCTACCCGTGCAATTCGGGCAGCAGCTAGTGTTGTAAAACTATGTATATACAGGCTGTAAGTGAACTTGTTACATACCTTCTAATTCTATGTACTTCATAGAGTACAAAAACCGTTTTCGAAGGAGAGGTTGTTTTTCCAAATTAGACGGTTTATTCTACGAGAATGTGTGAAAATAATAGCTTGTTGCTTGTAGGATGGGTAGGTTAAACTACTTCTAATGTAGTTTCGGTAGTAACTATGTGACATCATTCAGGGTTTTGAAATAATTAACCATTTTCCGAACACCATTTTGCAGACATGTGGTTGGACACATACGCAACGTTGCTAGGTCACGATATGTCAGTGTGAGAGTCGGCTCTCGGACGTACACAAAACAGCATCCCTGAACTGGGAGGTGTGAGGACTAATGGTTTTGTTTTTGACACGAACCTTGATTCAAACAAACACGACGAAAGAGTGGTGTAATGTTTTGCGAAATGACAAGTACAACTTGGTAGCTATTGGCCTATACTAACAGTATGGAAGTAATTCCATCATCGTCCAATAAGCGTTTCCGGCCGCTGACTATAAAGCACACCTTGTTTATTCAGCTCCATAGAAGTTGAGTCATGTTTAGAGTAACATCGTACTACGCATTGAAACTCAAAGGTTTAGTAATAAAAGAACTCGAGGTGTGTTTAGTGGATAATCATACGTACAGCACAAGGTTTACGAGATGCCAGCCTTTTCAAATCGTGAGTACCTTCATAACGTTTATCTATACTCCTGAATTACGCGCCATACAGTGAAAGTGAAACCTATTTACGCGCTGACCTACTTCTGGTTTTGAAAGGGAGAATCCCAGCTACACGTTGCAACGTTGCCAACGTATGCGTTTTATGTTCTCGAGAAACTTAAAATATCTCCGCAGAAGATCGACATAGAAAAACTGATAGAAAATATGTTCCATATAATTAGATCTGTAACAGGTTCCAGTTAATATAATGACTAGCCCTGCGATATCGGAGTCGATACATGGAGGAAAGTGTATAGAATAAGAAGGAAAGAGTCTGTAGGTACAGAGTCAGAAGATACAGTCTGTAGAAGAACAATTAGTATGTTTACTTTAATTCTGCCTTATTATTTATAACATATACAGTCTTCATTAAATCATTAATGCAAAACCCTACGTTACAGTGACATAGATTCTAGATAAGATTCTATCTCAGTTTGTTGTAATGAATTACAGCCCGCAACTTTGTATCCTGTAATATTTGCAGAAATAAATACCGAGCAAAGTTCTTCATTAAACGTTTGATTTGATGGAGGTGACTCTTGCTGTAGCAGTTTATCCTCACATTTTGCAATACAACGCTTGTATGTTTCTTCGCGCCTTACTCGACCTATTATTCGCAGGAGCAATTGTGCTATTGCACCGTTTGCAATGAAGGGTTTCATTAATAATAGAGAAAACGTTTTTTCCATACTCCAGTATATAGTTTTGCAACGTTGTGGAGTTTCGTACCTTTTCCTTTGCCAACCTGAACAATGTGCGGCGATACACTTGGATCAACTGTACAGGTAACCCTCTCGCTGTAAACATTCGACTTTAGAACACCTCTGAACAAACGTAAGGACTTAAGATGTCGCAGCTCTAGTAATGGCTCATTTGTATTAATTTTTTATTTAAGCATGTATTAGGTCGTCTTTGTTGTTGATTATAATGTTTAACAACATAAATCTATCGTAACTGACAAATTGTATGTTCCTAAGAACTTGTAATGTTGTATGACTTAAAGAATGCTCTTGCCATTCCTCTATGTTCTTCCTAATGAGTATATTAAAATGGTACCGTGGTTCAAACCCCGACGATGGCATTGAATTTTTCAGTCGCTGATTCTACCTTTGTAACCTTGTCCAACACACCGCTTGTGTGGAAGAACAATTAATTCCACGTATATTAAAGTTCTAAATTGTTTTTAACAGTACTGATTCAGTAAATTTTGAGTTCCCAAAGTAAATTTACTAATTGATTTTTTGTAAAGCTTTATTGTCTAATGACATAATTTATTGCTAATCGGTATTGCTTAGAGAAACTTCCACTTTGAGCTTAGTAGTATTCGTACTGTAGAGCTACAAATTTAAATAAATGATTATTCACCCCTGCCTGTTTGGTTTTTGTTCTTGATTTTGCTCTTACTGGTATACCTAAAGCAAATACAGCAAAAACGCTTTCAGTATCGCTTTGTTCCTTCTAAAGTTTATGTAATACCTACAATATGCAAGTTGGGGTGACTTTCCCCACTAAGACTTGGAATTTTTTGTGAAACACTTCGATGACGTTGGTAATTCTATTGCCTATGATTTTGTCTTGTCGCTTAATACTGGTTCCGTTGTTGAACATGATAAGGAGGTGGGACTGGTTTTTTGCAGCCCCTACTCTGCTAAATATGTCTCTTCAATATTTTCATGCATAACTAAAGTTTCTTCTAGTAATTCTTTTCGTAGTTCTTCAATTGTTTAAAACCACATCTGCACAGGAACAAATACCAATGCCAGAGGCATTTTCAGCTGACTTCATTTGGGTTTTTATAACTTTGTTTGATGTCTGTAGAAATATTTCTTCAAATAGTGAAAGAAACAGCAATTAATTTCAGAGTAGGACAGGCTTTTTGGCACTTTAATGAAGGCATTCCCAAAATTCGCCATGATCGTTTCTGGATAAACTACATTGACCCCATACTTCATTATCTTATTTATAACTTTCTCAATCAATTTCGTGTACAAACCTGTTTGTGGCTTTAAAGTCAGTAATGTAAACACAAAAGATATCGGGACTTCGTATTCCTATATTCTGAATTTGCTGCAGGGCATTTAAGGGTGCCAATGATGGTGAATATTTGACTAAGGCATGTTTTAAAGATCCCACCAGATATCGAGTGGAGATCTTCCATCAAACATAATCAAACTTATTCTGGTAGTGCAATTAATACAGTTCATGTGCTTATTCTTCTCCAGGTTTGTTTGATTCAGTAAAACATCTCTGCCGAATTCAGTTCGTATTAAGGTTCTTAGAGATGTTCCAAGTATTCTGCTCAGGCACCAAAAATAAAATATAATGTTCCAATGTGTCTATGATTTGTTGAGAATAATCATCGTTGCAAGGGTCGTTCGATATTTTGCTGTACCTGTCTCTGTCAATTCCTGTAGAGGTACTGAATGTGGATGGTAAGGCACGTTTGCGCACCCTCCTTAAGCGGTCGGATAAGTGTGCAAGTACTACTGATGCATATTTCTAAGTTCGGCTCTCAGAATTTGAGCGGGTGTAATTTCTGATCTTCCTTCAGTGATATCCTTTCACTTTTTTCTGATGCAGCTTCTTCCTATTTGGTGAATGTGAGTCTGTGATTCTTGAACAACTTTCTACATTATTATTCGATTACCGTCTTGCATAATTATTGTTGTTCTTGCTTTACGCTCATTTGCCCTTATCTGTACGTCATTTCCAATATTACTTTCTTTTATTTTATATTTTTTTTGTAATTCTGTAACCCTACAGAATAACTTAACACTTCCTCAGCTGGAAATCTTAGTTTCTGACTGCATCTCTAACAATTTTGTTCTATATGTAGTACATATTAGAAAAAACGTACACTAAGAAAACCAAATTAGGAGAATTATTGGGAATCTGCTTCCTTAACTAAACTATAGGGTGAGGATAAACGTGAAAAAAAGAAAGAAAGGCAAAATTATTGCCATCATAAGAAAAGAGAAAAGATATACCTGTGAATTCCAGATCAAGTAATTGAGCAAGTGGGCAACTTACATGGTTTGTACTAAAGCTTGTCTCAACCTTAAAAGACAGCATGAAGGTAAATGAAATATCTCTGTCTCTATCTAACGCATACATGTTGCCATTAGCTTGTCCTTTTCTACTCTCGCGCTGTCGCCAAGTTGCGAATAACTAATAACATGCTGTCAATATTCAGTTGTTATAAATTTCAGCTTTGAACACATTATCTTATGCAGAACTTTTTTCTGTATCAGATTATATCATTTTTAGAGTCTTTATAGATTTCTGTGAGCAAAAATTTCTAAAGAACGAATTTTTCAGTAAAGTTATGATATTTGCTGTTTGTATGTTTATCGTGCAGTTACTAATAAACTAAATGGTAGAACGCCACAATATTGTTTTCTTAGCTAGAGTAAACTAATGTGCTGATACTTGCCTAGTTTTAATTCTCTACGTTTAATAAGAAGAGCGTTATAATTTTTTAAATTAAATATTTTCGGTAAATTCTATACTTATGTCGTAGAAAAATCAGCCAGGGAGAAAATTTTTTTGTTATTGGGTTTACAAGGGAGACCAAACGAGAGGCAATATTCGGGAGGATTGGAGGCAATTTTTAAGAGAAACCGGAATCCTGTACCTTCTTGCATTCACTGTGTATGACAACCAAAATTCATCCATCTATTGGGCTAGCAGGCCAGGCGCGGCGTAGAAGCCAGTAAAGGTTAACAATTATAAGGAAGTGTGTACGTTTATAGTGTGAAGTGATATGCAGGTGATTTACTTAACATTTTATAAAAATGATTATGGTTATGGAGGGAGAATCTAGGAAGAGACGAACTGTTAGTAAACTAAGAAGAGTAATAATAAATGTGTTAGTTTATTATCCAAGTAAAATTAATGTTAGTAAGGAAGTAAAAGAAACAGCTAAGGCTACCTGGGTGTTGAGAAGCAGTAGTGTATAGGATAAAAAAGGAACGAATGAAAGGACCTCTAAGGAAGGGGGAAGCAAAATCACGCTAGGCTAACGGAATGTAATGAAATAGCACAAAACGGAAAGCGGCGCATCCTTCATTATTTGCTCTTTGAAAACATTCCATGTGATTTTGTGAATGGTAAATAGTGATGATACCCTACCAGATTATAGCTTTTATCATTTTGTATCTCTATGTTTCTTTGATAATACATATTTTATGCCTGTAAAATCGTATTTCGAAGTACTAAAAATACAAAGAGACGATTAAAGTGCAGGTGAAAATGAAATATCCTACAATTGCCTTAAATTGTAGTGCAGATATTTCACTATTTGGGATGTATCATTCACTAAATGAATTAATCGGTAGACCGATCGTAACTCGGCGCCAAAGCGCGAGCGTATATGTGGCAACAGTGCGCCCCATTTAACCTATACTGTCTTTTAAGCATGGGACGCGATATATAATCAGTAATATGAGCCGTTGTCAAGAAGTTGACTAGCAGTTGCAAAGGAGATTTAATACATGTATAAGTATTTACTCTGTATGCTTAGAAAGAAATGCAGAAAGAGTTTGGTGAAGTTCTTTCTGTGAAGTGTGACCTTGTATAGAGCGTAAAGTTTAACGTTGCGACAGATGAGGAAAATATTGGCATCATTTTAAATATGGATAGAGAGAATATTAGTACGTGTTAAATATTAAATCAAAATAAGTAGTAAATGAGATCGTTTAAGAAACAAGCGCGAATTAAGAATGATGAACAGGTAGAGAAACTTAATTTGCTAGAATCTAAGATGAAAAAATACAGCCTGATAAGAGAGATGCTCTGAAAGGAATACTAAAGAAGGAAACGTTTTGAGGCAGAAAGCATATCAGATGAAGGACAATATTAGGGTAAGCAATTCAGGGTTGGAGACAACGAGGAAAGCGAAAAAGTGGGCAAACGGAGGAGGCTGCGTTTGCCCTAAAGGAAAACAATAATAGATTTATCATTCTCTCAGGTAAATTCAAATGCATACAAAAATATGAAGCTCCTCTGAGATATATTTCTATATTTACAGAGATACTAGAATTACTGTCCTGAACTATCGCCTATGTTATAAGTTTCTGAGTTTGGTGTATTTTCATATAATGGTTTCATAGTTTCGTTAGTGGAGATTATGACTTCATGGGTGAAATTTGCCAAAGAAAAAATTTAATTGAAGGAGTTTCAGCAAACTTCTACTGTTCTTGAAGAGAAATACTTGAATGAAAGAAGAGGAAATTTTAATGAATGAAATCTAGTCTAATAAATGCAACCATAAAACGACAAAAAGTAATTGAAAAATGTATAATTTACTTCCTTTTCAGAAAAATAATATTAGGAACTGAGAAAAGATATCAGAAAGCCGCTTTGTGTTTTGAAACAGAGATGATTAAAGTTATAAATAACAAAATTGAATAAACCAAAGGACAGTACAATGAATCACGTTCACAAAAGAACGAAAGTGTGCCATGTACATGTGCAAGGAGAGAGTTGTTTGCAATACATTATTGTATGCAGATTATACAATGGCAGGTATAAAGAATAAAAACGATTACTTCATCCACACAACATATTTTAAGACGGTGAAACAAAGACTGCATTACTAGTTCTATGACAGAAATTAACCTATTAATGTCAACAGTGAAATAAATGTAAAGTGTATATATTTTCAGTTGGTATGCCAACAAATGCCAACAAAAGCACAGGAAACAATTTCATAATCTTCAGTTTATTTCAGATTGTATTGGCATGTTGTCAAGTCTGTAGTGGACTTAATATTGATTTCCATTTAAGATTTCTATTTATCCTTAGGAACAGTGATCCGGCAGTAGTATGATATGACTGTAGATTATAACTATTTCCTTCACTATAACTACTGAAGAAGCGTGCTGTAAGCCAAAGACTTTTAGAACGGCACGTGTTGTTGATAATACTAACTAGGAACTACTACTCTGGTTTAAAAATCTGGTTTAAACTAAGCAAAACCCCTGAACTCACCGTCACTTTAACTAATCAGATTGCTCATTACCGAGCGGTATCAGTATCTTGTGTGGTTCGCATTCGGAGGTCACGGATTTGGTTCCTGGTGGTTTTTTTTTTGTGATTTTCTCCTGATGCCAAAGCGAATGCCGGTGTGGTGTATTTTATAATGATTTCCCCTTTCCCTATTTCATCTCATTTCACATTTCAGGTGTGCTTTCAGGTCCTTCCGTGCTGGCGGTGCCGGGCAGATGGCGTGGATGCATGCGCGTTGGGAAGATTTCTCTCCGTGAACTCTAGAGTGAGCTGTCCCGCCTATTAGGGTCATGCTTCGTCGTCTTTGAGATTCCTCGCCGCTTACAATTTTAATTGCTTTCTATCTATTTTTAAATTTAATTACAGTAGTTAAAATTATCAATATTTATAAAGGACCTTTACGACCAATAAATTAATGTATAAACCCACACGAAAAATTCATCCTGTAATCAAAATTTCACCCGGCTGGTATACGGGTGTTCAAATTGGAGCGCGTCACTGTGGCCTGTCTGCCTGCGGACCTGGGACCTCCAATGACTCCTTCACCTCATCCTTGCCTCCCAGGGATTGTAGCCACAATATATTAAGATGGTTGCCGTGCGCGAGGTGTCCCACTCGGAAATATTATTCTCTTCCATGAGAAGATCGTCTCATTTACGTTTCCCTAAAAGGATTGTACAGATCCCGCAGAACACTTCAGGTTCTTGTGTAACAATTAGCGCCGAGTAATGTTCAAGCATAATTCATCTCTTCCAGATAAGAACATTTAATTCAGAGACAATGAAATTGCTTCTGAAATAAGATGGTCAAAACACTAATCTATAATTCTAACTAAACGTCCTATTTTCTTGGACTAATACATGATGTATAAAAGAAGTATGGAGCTGAATTTCTGATTTAACCTAATGCTTTTAAATTTCCATTAAAACATGAACATATTTAAATAAATATATAAAAATAAATATAGCTGAAAACAAGCATGTGAGGTGCAGTTAAAGAAACATAAAAATGCACATATATTTTGAAGGTGGTTTAATGTTATTTATTTAACATTATTGTGTATCCCCACGTTGTGGTAGCCAATTTGCGATGGTAAATTTATAATGTTATTTGTGTATGTGTTTACTAAACGTGGTGAAGCCATTTTGTGACGTGATTCTTTGTTAGGTTTGTAGCTCCATCTGGTGTTAGCAATTTGCGGCAGTATTAGTTTTTGTTTGAAAGAATGCTACTTTTATTTTATTTAATTTTGTTTCACTGCCCTCCGGCTAGCTATGATCTTTTTGGGTCGAGCACTTCTCTTTATACAGGTTGTGTAAACGGAAAGGAATCTTTTATCCAAAGATAACACTGATGAAGGAATTTGTTTTACACTTTTATTGTCGAACACAGTCACTATCACATTTACACATTGATCTAGACACTCGCCAAACTGAAACTGTTATATCAACTTCTTACTGATCACTTTTAATTCACGTACTTCAACCTTTTGTATAATTAACTTTACCATACTTGAGATTTTTCATAACTCTTATACGCGTAACTTGCGAATCGTTAGCCGACGTGTAATATTTCTGCTGGACTGAAGGCGACGTGTATCATACAAATATTTTCGACGAACTGACGGACTCTACCTCTAACCTAGCTCTTTTATACTCATACACCCGATATGCCTAAAGATTATAACTGAGCTGCAATTGGCTAATAAAACGCGCCAACATTAGCGTCTATTTTTATATCCAATGAAAATTATGAATACATATGCTCTAGGGAAATGTTCCAGAAGATTGTAAAGGAAAACGCGCCAACATTACGTAACTTCCTCGTTTCCAATAATGATAAACAGCTCACCCCCTCGCTGCATTATTGCACGCTATTATTGTCAGTTTCAGTAAGGCAGTATAAACTTACTTCCCAACAATAATTACAATCAACAAACATTTCAAATCAATGTCACATAATAATGCATATTCATACTATAATCACTCTTTACATTTAAATAATTTGTGATACAAATTACTGCATCAATTTTCTTAGAGGTTCAGGACTTACAAATGTAGTTTAAATACAATTTTTCTACACAACAAGGAAATAAAAATAAAAGCTACTAAATTAAAAGCAACTACCAGCTAGAAAAAAAAAGGCTGGAAAATCTTAGCTATATGCAAACTTTTCCACGGATTTCCGTGTTTGGTTACAGCACATGACGCATTGATGAACCGTTTTAATAACGCTCCTCCCATTTTGAGCATTAGCAATCTCGAGGAAACGTTGGAGGATGTACCGGTAAGTTACTGTAGTCCGAGATGCTGGCTCCAAGTTGGCTGCTTTTCTCTTCTCAACCTCGCCGTTGCTACCCTAAAGTGCCTATACGCTTTTGCCCAGCTACTCTTACCTCGGTTGGGTAATGAAGCCACGTGTTATTGCTTCTTGTTTTTATAATTTGATCCATTCAAATGCCACCTTTAACATGTAATGTCATATCGGTGGCTTTGCCCATTGGCAATGATGTTCACTCGTTTTACTATTGTGTATCTTTGGGTTTTCTTTATAAACATTCAACTCACACAAATGCATAAAATGTTGCCCATAATGGAACGAAGTTGTTTATGTTGGTACTGACAAAATCTAACCCCATCCCCTACCAGCGTGCACACCTCTAATTTTCTAGCCACTGGATTGGCAGGGTACTTTACTTCCCCAAAAGTACCTAGTTATGGCGGAGCTGCCGAAGGGTAACATAATGACTTAAACCTTATATTTTCATGCTACACTACTGTTTTCTTATTGCCGTTTGGTAGCAGCAAAAACTTGACCTTCGTCTCCATGTCGCTCATGAAACCTCTCATATAAGTAAATGTCGTAGCTGTCATTCACTTTAACCAGGCATGCAAATGATTCTCCACCCCTTCTTATAGAAGGCCAAATTATTTCTTTCGTTTAGCCTTTCCTTGTGTGCCAATGGCAGCGAAACTCTTTCATAGAGGGGTATCCGAACCATCCTTTCATTTCACATAAATTATAAACATTGTTCATTGGTTAGTTTTAGTGCCCCTGAATTATTTTTCAGGTCATCAAATACAGAAATGATACCGGCGGAGCCAAAAGCTGGTTACCTGAAGTTGGAAATCTTACAGAGGGGAAAACATTATGGCTATCTAGGGGAATGGGCCATGGGCCATGTTTTATGCACGATAGTGTGCGCTCTCATTCATGCTTTCAAACCCCAGGAGGCAGTCGTATTACTGCTTGTCTGACTTTATTTCAGTTAAATAAACAACAACAATAATTAAGCTGCTAGCCAGTTACATGCATATTATAGTTGTCCGGACGCTTTGGCCGTTAACTCCCCACTATTTTATAAACATCTAAGTTGAATCTAAATCTAAATTCATACGCTTCACACCCACACAGACCTGACCACTTGAAGGTCAGAATTGAAAGAATCTTTCTCGGAATCTTGCACCTTTACTGCTCTTCCAGATGAACGCTAATTTTCTCGTTCTAATGTTCCGTGTTTTCTCGTTGCATGCTGTAATTGGCATCTCATGAAGCCAAAACCATTCATGTATCTCTCTCTGGCTAAGCTTGAGTACTTTGGGAATTCCGAGTTATCTCTCTGTCCCTTTTTAATATTACGTATCTCACTCGCTCCGGTCACTATTTATCCCGACTCCTGTGCTCTTCGATACATATTTAGCCTAAACCTTTGTTAATGGGTTTTCCCAGCTACCCTTATGAAAGTTACCTTTCTCTGTTAGGTATAAATCCTGTTCAAATTTTACACTTGATAATTTCTTATTTTATAGGTAAATACATATGCAGAAAATTATTGTGAGTGGTCTCCTTGCGCACGGGGAACTATTACAGAACATTTTGTTTCATTGCGGAGGAAATAAAAATTAGAAAAAACAACAGAGTCCCAGACTGTCACAAAAGTAATAAAACGTTCTGTGGCCATTTTGAGAAATCGTCTTTATGGGAAACACATTGTTTAATTGTATGCTATGTGTAAATTTAAATTTGTATTATTATTAACTATTAATATTATTATTACTGTTTTTATTATTGTCATGTTTGCTTTGAATCACATGCCTGTTATTTTTATGTGATTAATTCATATTTTAAGGATTCTGTGTCTTTAGCAAGCCTTAAATGGGATGATTAAATAGTAATAATACTAATATTCTTATATTATATTACTTATATACTCATTTAATATTCCTATCTGGTTTCTGAAGCCGTATTGCACCACGATGAGGTGTTAGTTCTTGAAGCCATTTCCAGCCCCGCGATGATCGCCAAGTTTGACGACGAATGCCCAGTGTCACCTTTGACGTCGCTTCCAACAACTGCTGTTGTTTCTGCTGCCGGCAGATGCAGTGTCGGCTATGAAATCTTTCTCTTGGTGTATGCGTGGGCGTAGTGTGAAAGGAAAGCACCAACTTAAATTGACTGAAAAACTTAACGCAACTAATACTTGAGACATTGAAGCGAGTTACCGACCTTTTGATAATAAAGAATAAAACTGATTATGAATCGTAGCACTCGAAACTATAACATTTGACTTATTATACCTTCTAACTTCTGCAGCATCAATTTTACTGCTTGAAATAACTATTTGCGCAATAAAAGAAATTAGAAACGTAACTTGCCATGATTCGTAAAAATGCTTACCGGCAAAACCACTCGCGGCTACCGCTAAGTAAACTGATAACCCAGCGCGGTTTTAGGCTCTGCGAACTGCTGATCACCGTGAGACTGTAAACCCGTTAGGTTCTACACGAAGAAAAGAAAGGACAATAAGATGAGCATTTTAGCAATGCACGCTCTGTTATTATCTAAGTTCCACCTACTATAGAACTATCCCACCAGGATTCCTTCTCGCACCGGGCCAATCTTAAAACTTTTACGTATGCGTCTGTACTATGCGATACCTCCGTGAATCTAAGAATTTTACTGGCCTTCTCTTTTACGGAATTCTGGTTTTCGTGACTGTTCACACACACACACACACACATATACACATTCTGAATTCACCCACACACACACACACACACACATACACACACATACTGAATTCACCCCTTAACTGCACTCCAGGAATTTTTATACTATGGCGTTCACTACTTCGGCTGTTGCTAATGACTTTGCTCGCTAATTACCTTTTTCTCCGGACGAATCTTTTCAACTCAAGCTTATTACATTAAACATTGATTTAATATATAGAAATTATTTATTGCAATTATTTCTCTATCGTACTATTACTTGTTTATTCAATTATTTATGTCTTCGTCAATGTTTACGGTATCATTTCTCATTCTGCATACCTTCGTGATTAGCCTGTGTTTTATTCTATCATAATTTCCTACTTGTATGTGTTTCTTCCTACAATTATTCTTATTTTCTCTCAACATTTTCTTTTTTATAACTTTTTTATATTAATTTAATGTATTGTAGATGTTTCTCCTACAAGGAAAATGCTCTTCAACGATCTCTAACAATGATGCTCAACTATGATAGTTTAGATTCATTCTTAAGTTTCTCCATTGTCCACTTGTAAGTGATAATCTTAACAGTTTGTTCGTAATTTCATAAATTGTTTTGCTTTCCTTATTTAACATCGCCTTAACTGCCACGTTTTAGGTATACAAGCAGGTTCACAAATCACATCAACGAAACGGCTCCTGCTCCCATGCAGATCACAAGTTTCCTTGCTTGTTAATCATGAGCCAGCTGGTGCTTCTAGTCTAAAATAATAACAATGACAAGAGCTGCCAACTTAACGATGTGGTCCGTGGATCGTCACGTATGTGCAAGCCAAGCCGGCTCAGCTTGGAGCAATGGAGCGAATCGTAATTCATCTCATCTGTATGAGAGTGTTTAAAGCCGCACAAAAAGGCAATCCTGCAGGAGGCGTGGTAGTGCGGCTGAGATCTTACTGCGTTTAAACTTCCCTTGGGTCATGACGCCGCGAACTTCTCTTTTGTTTTTCTCTCCGCGATATGAAATTCGCATCAAGCCTGTTAGGAGAATGTCGTCGCATTAGCCATATCATTTGGTTCCGGTGGAAATTCGCTCCCAGCTAGAATTTGTTTTCTCTTGTCTTTTAAGCACGTTCGCGTAGAAGCACTTAAACCTACTTGCATAAATAGATATGAAGTAATGGAATGAAAGGTGCTTTACCCTCCATTAGGTTTGCGCACCCATTTCACTGTTTTGTGTGCGCATTACTCGTTCATTTTTATTAGTAATAATAGTACATAATCGCTACTTTCTCGAAATTCTCTCGCTTAATTAATAATTATTTTTGGGGCAAAACGTTATCTGCACTCAAACGTTATACATGTCGTGTGAGTATTAAAACAGAAAGATAGTTTATTCCATTTTCACCTAGATTATGGGACCTTGTGAATCATGCTTTTGCCTTTCTGTTTACAACCGTGTAAATTCGCTCATGCCCCTTCTAAAGCCTCTACTTTAGATTGATCTTCAAATTACTCTCTAGATGATATAGAAATCCTTTGGAAAATCTGATTGAATAAATTTTGGTGAAGATTGAAGATATTTTCTGGGCCCACAGTTATCATCTTCATTTGAAACAGAGCACTTCTAGATATATTTATAGATTTTTAATTTTTATTTTTATTTATTTTATTATATACATTTTGGTTAAGACGCTCTGTGTAGTGCTTCGAAATTATTCGGAATTATTTGTTAGGTTTTGTATATTTTCACTCATACGTTTGGTAACATATGTAATCTTTAATCGGGTTTCTTAAACAGATAACATTAACCTGTGCACCATTAGCCATTTGCACCATTAAGCCAAAGATAAGGATGAAAGAAACAAACAAAAAAAAAGAGGAAGAAGAAAAAAGAAAATAAGTAAAGCAAAGAAATCATCCTAGTGGCCCTGATTGGAGTACATCATACCTAATGTGTTAAGAGCAGAATAGAATTGTCAGTAACAATCGCAGTGTATGGGGAAGGTGTGATGAATAATGGAAATGAGCGTAAGTGGAGCAGACTGTTCGATGAAAGAAGGACCAACATTCATGAACGGATCGATCTGGACAAACTTCAATACAAAAGAATGTGTGCAAAATGGACTGACGGCAGAGTTCTTTGGTGATGGTATCCACGTGATGGTGATGGTGCCACGGCTGAACAAGTTTTAGACTTAATGGTGACTATATAGAAAAATAAAATGATATTCAAATTTTCATTTCCTATCAAAGTTATGTTCATAAATAAAATATTTCATGTGCTATAACAAAACGATTCTTAGTTAAAAACGACCCTCGTATTTTCCCTTTCATGTTGGTTTAGTGCTTGGGAATTCTGGAGTCTGTGTATATGTTAATTCATTTCAAAAAGTTAATAATTTACGAAGCGATCTCTACCTCAACTTTGATTTATTTCGTTGTAAAATGTAAGCGTTCGTCTGCGATAAAATAAATAAACAGCTCTTTAAAGCTCTTTCTGTGCAAAAGTATTTTATACCACAAATTAAAATTTAGTCAGAAATACTTTCTGCCGTATTTTCGAAATGCATAATAATTATGAGACGGTTAATGGTCTAGTATTAGTCCAGCATAATTGTAATAAATTAATTATTTTACTCTTCGTTCTTCCAAAGAAATCTGTGTCAGAGCTGGAGAAATTTTGGTGTACTGCATGGACATGCACCTGAAAACGTTTTGCGAATAAGTGGCTCGCATCCAGTTCTTGCACCGTCTACCATGCTTTAAGCTATTGATAATTTATTTTGCCCGACTCTGCAATTTTCTGCAAATTAATGGTGATATTTTCCATTCGATATTTTCTATGCGCAGTAGTTAGCACGCAAACGACGACGACATGATGGCAGGCTGAATGCAGCCCGAAAGTGTGTTAGGCGTGTACCTGCCCTAATTAGGGCTTAACCACGTAGTGACGGGATGTGGGGTTTACAGGATACTGGTGAAATTTACGTAGGGGAGTGAAAGAAGGTAGCAAGTTTTGCTCCTCAACGGTTGCCGGTAACGGTGCAACGGCCCTTGTGCACCGCTGGGTTATGTATTTTCCAGACTTTTTATGTAGGGGTTGTAATTTTGAAAATCTTGGAGGGATTACAAAGGAGCTCAGCCTTAGCTGCTGTTGGAGGTGCTCCATTATTTCCGAATGTGCCCGTATGCCATGCAGGGAAGTCGGTGGCGCCTCAAGCGGCGTGTTCAGGGGTTATAATCCCCAAGAGACCGAACCAGGGCGCTCTGAGGGCGCAGTGGAAGTGCCTCAGCTTGTTATAAATACTTAGGAGTTGGTGGTGAAGTTTCTTGCATACCAATTACAAAAAGACTCATCGCGAATTCGACCAGCGCAGAGGCGTTCCGTATCGGGTCTTGAGGTAGTCTCCCCCCGTGATCTCAACCTGGTCAGTTTTAAATATTTTATACTGTGAGCCGTCAGCGTTCTGTTAATCTAGGTTCACCATATAGCCTTATTTCAACTTTTCCACGAGTGTTATCTCACTATCATACCAGGAGTTTGTTCCCAGGCCTGGGAACCTAAAATATCAGTGAAGCAGGTTTGCGCACAAAATGTTCAAGAGGTTAAGAAAGAAGACATGTCATAGGTACTACGTATGTTTCAGTGTATCCTGAAATGTTTGTACATAAAGGATACGTGACAAACTAGAAATGTGTAATTAAAAGGTTAGCGAAATTCAAAACTGTTTAGAAACAAAACTTCAGAATATATCCTAGACAAAATGATTATACAACTTTTAGTTTCTAGTCTACTTACACTGCTTCATACAAGCATTATGTTGCAATAAAACTTAATCTATTTCTCATCGTTTTAGTGTTGAACCGTTGTTTTTGTACCGGCTTGAAATTGTGATTTTTCTAGACCTGTCAGCCAATCGAAAGCTCTGTGTGATCGGAGGATAAGACATTTTTTGGCTCTCGGCTCAGAGAGAGGAACTAGCGGAGAAGCGTAGGAGAAGTTAGAAGTCGGTAGTAATAATGGAATAGAGGGGTAAATATGCTGTAGGTACCTACTTGCTTGTAAGGTACAAAGTCTGCCTAACCCATCCTTCCGTACTCCTTGTTAACGAATCTCCGAAAGCGGTGTTACGTCGCAAGATCTGATGCATCACATCTAAGTGATTTGGCTCACTCTGTTCTGTAGAATATGTATAAAGAACAGATTTGGGAAAATACGTAAAATTTATATTTAGATGTAGTTTAATCACACTGCAACGATCTGGTGGCGTGCTTTGTAATAATTTTAGGAGATTATAGTGTCGTTTACTGTTTTAATAATACATTAGCTTTGCATAAGTGTAGATGTTCTAGACAGTAAAAGTTACGGAAACATGTATTTATTAGCCTTAAGATGTGCTGAGCAATACAATACAAGCCGATTCTTTAAAAAATGACACATCTTGCAGCGTAATAGAAACTCTTCCTTAGGGAACTCTTGGAGTTTCCTCATAGCCACCAGTTCTACTCATATAGATCATATAAAGCCCTTAGCAAGGCCAAATAATGCGGTCTGTAGTAAAGCAGCTTGTATTTCAGCAAGGTTATAAGCTCATATTTTCTTTTCTTTTTTATACAAACGCGATAGGCTACACAAACAGGTTGTTTAAGGCATAAAAATAGGAATATGCACAAATACATAAAACGACAATTCAGAGATTAGAAACCATTTTAGGCTTCCGATTTGAAGAAACCTGAAATAATATATACTAATAGCGCATCCGCTCGCTAGTCATTATTAACAGTATATTAATAACCTATTACAACAAAATAATAATTGGACTGGATTGTAAAGCTTAGGGGATTCGGCACCGATCCAGAAATGATTGTACCGATTGTACCGATATTGTACCGATACTCCACGAGGAGGCGCCTACGGGAGGGAGAGATGAGGTGAAGGGAGACACCGGGCGGCCGGAACCAGGAGTGACGACACAGCAATGACACGGTCCCTACAGTTTCCATATGGATACGCCCCGGCTGTCAGACAGGCAGGCCGTGAACCCCGCCCCACACAAGGTCCAACGCCTCCAAGGGGCGCTCCTTATACCCCGGCAACCAGCTAAAGGCCTAGGGACGGCGATATTGCACAGAGAGTATCCTTTTTCCGCGACATTTCCAACCCTGAAACAAATCAAACGGATTGAAGGATGAATGAAATGATTAATGGAGCGAAGTGGAAGGACAGAACTTTCGGAGGATGAAAGAAACCACTCCAACATTCGCCTGATGACCAGGGAAAACCCCTGAAAAAACACATGGGTCAGAGTGGGTGGTCGCCGGAGATCGAACCCGGGAGCTCCCGAATGCGGGTCACAGATATTACCACCTGAGTTATCCCGCTTGATAAATAACCAATAAGCTAATCTATTTACTCTTTGTTACAGTGTAAAAAATTCATACAGTTCTATGGTTCTCACTTATTGCTTTTCCAGAGAAATTTACATTGCGTATGTAGGCTAAAAAGCAATATACATGCAGCCTGTAATAATAACATGCAGATATTCCGATGGATAAAGCCACATGTTTGAAGCGGGTGTATTCATAATTCTGTCTCGCACGGCTATTCTAATAAGCTTTTCAAAAAAAAGATTCCACCCACCAGCAAAGGCTTCGAACTGGTTCGTGTCGCCATGCTCGTTGCTAACGTCCAAAATATATTTTATTCTTTTAAAGACTCTGCTTCATCTGTTAGATATTTTTACTGCCATCATCTACTCATTGCTAATTATTACGTTTCACACAACTGTATTTACATTGGGTGCTTAAATTAACTGTGCTCTCATTCCTTATCATCCCACCGTAACCTTTTCGCTGCTACATAATCAAATCCTCCTTGCAGATGCTTCAGCAACCAGCGCGCGTTTTGATTTGCTATTGTTCTCGTTTGATTTGCCTAACAAGCCTGCTAGCTACACCAATGTCGAGTGACTCCTTTTGGCTATCTATGAGTGCAGGAGCAGATCAAAAATCTGATGCGTTACATTTCCATTGACCTTCTCTACCGTCTATTGTTTATTAGTGGGTATACAAATTCTTCTTACGAAGGTGTATTACTTTCTCTACTACGTATAGTAAGTAGGGGAAGTATTGCATTCCACCCAAAAAGTCGATACCGAGATTTTACCGGAAATACATGTTTTGAGACCTCCTGAATCCAAAAAAAGAATTTTTGGAAACATGTCCGTGTGTGTGTGTGTCTGAACAGCATAACTCAAAAACGAACAGTCGGATAAGCACCAAACTTGGTATTTAGGTTTAGTATCTTCCAGTGATGCGACACGAAGGTTTTCAAGAAAATCCCCCCACCTCAGACTACCCTTTACATGGAAGATTTTTTGAAAATTTTAATTTTCTCAAAAATGGCTCTAACGATTTTAATGAAAATATCATATGTTTAAGATAATGTCATGAGAAATGAAATGTATATCTCGAATTTTCTGGGAATGTCTCCAAAAGTATTCTTCATTGTGAACGACTTTTGCATAACTGGTAAACCATAAGAGATAAACAAAATTTTACTACACAAAAAATGTAGATCGCGTTAAAATACACAACTTATGTCATATACATTTCTTTTGATGAGTGAACCGTTGTCGAGATATTGCTCGTTATTTCCTTAAATTTTCCAATACTTATACTTTTTCTCAAATTCGTTATTCATTTTTTTATGTCCTGGACATGCAAAGAGAATGAAATGCGCCACATAGCAACCAGCGTTAAAATATTTGACTATCGCTTAAAAGCTACCATATTTCCCTTGCATCTACAAGAAAATTACCAATAAGATTGACATCTCGACATCCCGATTAACATGAAGCATATGGAGAATAGGCGTTTGTAAAATTAGATTGTACAAGAGTAGAGAAAGTCATGTGAGTGTAACACATCAGATTTTTTTTCTATGTACTTCATTTTAATCCAGATAGGTCTGCATCTACATGTATTTTCGGTGAAACTGGATATCGAGTTTTGGGTGGAATGCAATGCTTCCCCTACTTACTATACGTAGTAGAAAAAGTAAAAAGGACCTGCAATGCAAAAAGTCAATAGAATCCATATCAACTTTCAGCAGTGTTAGCAGTTGTATCTGCGTATCTAAACAGGAGGCAGTTTGCCACGGTATCAGGATCACAATAGTGTATACCTCGAGCATTCCATTCACATGACTTTCTCTACTCACTCTTCTAAAATACTTCTACAAAGGTTTATTCCTCTGTCGACTTCTTTTTAAGTTTAATAGCATATTTACACATTTTTATACGTATAAGGAGGCTACAGTAGGTTAAAGTGATAGATTTATAAAACACGCGTCCAATGTGATAGGTTTGAAATTCTATGCTCTGCATAAGACAACGAGAAATAACCTTCCTACTTGACAAAAGTTTATGTATTGCAACTAAACAAAGAATATCTAGCCAAAAATTTATTATTTGGCATAAATAGTAGGCTTTAAAGAGATGTTCATTTTATACAGCAAGATTTTGTCTAACATTTAAAAGTTATACCAAAGCCATTCAAATAGGGAGGACTTCACAGGATGTTCTAGAAAGTTCAAGATATACATTTTATTTTTCAGGCGAATAACTTTAACATCTGATATTTTAGTCAAAACCATTAGAAGAATTTTTGAGAAAATAAAAAATGCGAAACATTCATCGTTTAAAGAGCAGTTTGGGGACGGGGAAATTTTCTTGAAAATCTTCATGTCGCATCCTTGGAAGACAAAATCGACATTTTGGTTTTTGGTTGTGCTATTCAGACACATGGGCGTTTTCTAAACAGGTTTTTTACTTTCTCTACTACGTATAGTAAGTAGGGGAAGTATTGTATTCCACCCAAAAATTCGATACCGAGAGTTCACCGGAAATACACGTTTTGAGCCCCCCGGAATCCTAAAAAAGCATTTTTGGAAACATGTCCGCGTTGTGTCTGTGTGTCGTCTGTCTGTCTGTCTGTCTGTCTGTGAACAGCATAACTCAGAAACGAACAGTCGAATAAACACCAAACTTGGTATTTAGGTTCAATATCTTCCAGGGATGCGACACGAAGGTTTTCAACAAAATCCCCCCTCTCCAGGATACCCTTTACATGGAAGATTTTTCGAAAATTTTAATTTTCTCAAAAACGGCTCTAACGATTTTGATTAAGATATTTTCATGACAAATAAAACGTATATCTTGAATTTTCTGGGAATGTCTCCAAAAGTGTGCTTCATTGTGAACGACTTTTGCGTAACCGGTAAACCATAAGAGATAGAGAAAATTTTACTACACAAAAAATGTATATCGCGTTAAAGTACATAATTGATGTCATATATATTTTTTTGTTGAGTGAACCATTTTCGAGATATTGCTTGTTATTCTCTTAAATTTTTCAATACTTATTTTCTTAAATGGGAATTCGTTATTCATTTTTTTTGTCTTTGATATGCAAAGAGTATTAATCTGTGGCAAAGGGAATGGTGCTGCACCTAGCAACCAGCTATTAAGAGATATGTATATGCTTAAAGGCTACTGTATTTCTATATTGCCCTTGTAAATATATATTCCCCTTACATCTACAAGAAAATTAGCAATAAGAGAGAGTCTGCAAATGTTTATCTCGATTAACATGAAGTAGATGGAGAATAAGCGTTTGTAAAAATAGTTTGTACAAGAGTAGAGAAAGTCATGTGAGTGTAACACATCAGATTGTTTTATTTAGGGGATTTCGAAAGTGTATTTCAAGTGCAATCTTCACATCGAGTTTATGGTTGGAAGGCATTGCTTCCCCTACTTACAGAAGATAGGTAGTAGGGCAAGTAAAAAAGGCATATGCTATCAGTATTGAAGCATGTTGAGGAGTATATCAGTAACGGCGAGGATAGTGTTAAATAAAGGTAGCAAGCGAATCTTACTGTAAGTTGAAATAAGGGTTGAGAGACAGGGCCATCAGCGGCCGGAAACGGGTGGTTGTTCCCTCTATTGTTAAGCGTCCCGTTAGGTTGCTGGGAGTGCAGGCTAGTAGAAAAGGGTCAATGTTCGCCAAAAGCCAGATAGTCTTAGGCCTTCAATGAAAGAAGCTAGGAATAAGGTGATAGTGGAATGGGGAGGCATAGAACGTTTGAAACAGAGAAACGGAAGATTTTAGAATACACACCTAGCCGTGAGATTTGAGAATGCACACTTCGTCGTGAGATTTTAGAAGACACAATTGGTTGCAGTAAGTCTGGGGAGATGTTTGTCAGAAAAGTTTAGAAGGCAGCGGATAGGCGCGATGATAAAAAATGTAACAAATAGGAAAAGCGCGTGTGTGTGTGTCGAAGTAAACAGCAGGAATCAAATGGTAAAACGATGACGGTAAAATAAACGAGCAGGAAAACAAACAGTCGTGTTCACCACTAACCCGAGATCCAAGATCCATGCAAAGAACCCTGAGCTAGTACCGAACCCGGGAGCTTTCCTAAAAATCCCGTACCGTAAAACAGAAGTACCACCGCAAATTGGCTGCCTAACGTGGGACCCACAACCACCGACCAGAAGTTCCGCCGCAAATTGCCGCCCTAACGTAGGGCCAGAATCGAAATTCCGCCGCAGTATTCATAAGTTTCAAAGCTGACACCTTTATAAAATTAGAAAATAATCGTCCAAACAGCAGCTATCCATTGGCTTCCAAATACCTTATTTCGGACGGTTGGTATTATACTTAGACTGCGACTAAATATTAATGACTATATTTTACTTACTACTTAAGCAGTGGTTGTATTTTATTTTGCATTGTGATAGTATTATAGAGTCATTTTGCTGTCACTTAATCCGCTATCCCCTACAACATCACAGTCATAAATAATATGTCTCTGGTTAGATTCTCCAATTCGACGTAATTTAATTCCTCATGCTGCTGAAGTAGTATAAAATCTGAGATGTGGCTTTTCTTTTAGGAATTTTACAATAGTTGAACTAATAATGACTCCAT
Organism: Deroplatys truncata; assembly: GCA_030765065.1. NCBI lineage: Eukaryota > Metazoa > Arthropoda > Insecta > Mantodea > Mantidae > Deroplatys > Deroplatys truncata. The sequence goes on along the minus strand of CM060978.1, from coordinate 206,931,854 downwards.
GTACCTCGTGTTGCATTCATGGTAGTGAAACGTTAAATTTGTTACAAGTACAAGCCCTTTATTAATTATAATTTCATTAATTATGATAAATATATAAATATTATAAAACCTTTAATACTCATCAAATATACCTCGTGTTTTGTTCCAAACTGACGAAGACAGGGAGCGTTTTATTAATAATAAACATTTTTGTACGCATATTAGGGTATAAGTTGTATTGCAATTTTAAGATGTTAAATTCTAACAACGTGGACAAGGGAGAGGTAATAAAAAAAGTTTGTTTGTGCATTAAGAATTTTGGCGTGGGGACGATTTGGGAAAAGAGCTTGAGAAACTTTTGTTAAAACTAAGAAAACTGGGGAAATACTGTGAAGGTTTGTAAGTTTCCCCAACGGAACGTTGGAAAGGTGGCGTGGTGGATCTGCAAATTAGATTCAAACACAAGTGACAGTAGCCAATGATAGTTTGCTGCATGGTGGGGTATAATTTTAAATTTAATCTAAAAAGATAACGTCATGTAAAGCAGTTGGCTGTCGAGATGAGTATCTCTATATGCGTGGGTCGCCAAGTGTGAGGCAGTATTTTTAACACTTAAATTGTTTCAGTCTAATTATCTAATGTATAAATTCAATAACAGCCCGCCTTAAAGCAATATGTGTATGCAATAATATATAAAAATGTATGTAACAGTCATTGTATTAATGTTTATATTAATATGTACATGTTTAATAATGTAATGTGAATGTATTACGTAATTTAATAATGTAGGAGCTGTGAGAAAAATAGGTTAAAAGTTGCTAACAATGAGGTAACAATGAGGTAACCTTGAAGCAATAATGAATTAGAAAGTTTAAATGCTACTGGTAATTCTTGGAGCAACAATAATGTAATTTTTGTGAAGTTTATAAAATAGCCAATCAACAACCAGAAAAAGCTTTAGTTAAATGAAGATATTTTATTGGACTAGGATTAGCCAATCAGAAACTAAAATGGAGCAAAATTTACAAATTCAGAAGTTAGTTGCTTGTAGACAGCGTTTCTAACCGGGCGCATGATGCGTCCTTGAGAAGTTTAATACACTACGTGATCAAAAGTATCCGGACACCTGGCTGAAAATGATGTACAAGTTCGTGGCGCCCTCCATCGGTAATGCTGGAAGTCAATATGGTGTTGGCCCACCCTTAGCCTTGATGCCAGCGTTCACTCTGGCAGGCATACTTTCAATCAGGTGCTGGAAGGTTTCTTCGGGAATGGCAGCCCATTCCTCACGGAGTGCGGAACGGAGGAGAGGTATCGATGTAGGTCGGTGAGGCCTGGCACGAAGTCGGCATTCCAAAACATCCCTAAGGTGTTCTATGGGATTCAAGTCAGGACTCTGTGCAGGCCAGTCCATTAGTTGGATGTTATTGTCGTGTAACCACTCCGCCACAGCCCATGCAGTATGAACAGGTTCTCGATCGTGTTCAAAGATGCAATCGCCATCCCCGAATTGCTCTTCAACAGTGGGAAGCAAGAAGGTGCTTAAAATATCAATGTAGGTCTGCACTGTGATCGTGCCATGCAAAACAACAAGGTGTGCAAACCCCCTCCAGGAAAACCACGACCACACCATAACACCACCACCTCCGAATTTCACTGTTCGCATACGCACGCTGGCAGATGACGTTCACCGGACATTTGCCATACCCACACCCTGCCATCGGATCGCCACATTGTGTACCGTGATTCGTCACTCCACACAACGTTTTTCCACTGTTCAATCGTGTAATGTTGACGCTCCTTTCACCAAGCGAGGTGTCGTTTGGCATTTTCCTGCGTGATGTGTGGCTTATGAGCTGCCGCTCGACCACGGAATCTAAGATTTCTCACCTCACGCCTAACTGTCATAGTACTTGGAGTGGATCCTGATGCAGTTTGGAATTCCTGTGTGATGGTCTGGATAGATGTCTGCCTATTACTCTGTATGACCCTCTTCAAATGTCGGCGGTCTCTGCCAGCCAACAGACGAGGTCGGCCTGTACGCTTTTGTGGTGTATATGTCCCTTCACGTTTCCACTTCACAATCACATCAGAAACAGTGGACCTAGTGATGTTTAGGAGTGTGAAAATCTCGCGTACAGACTTCTGACACAAGTGACACCCAATCACCTGACCACGTTCGAAGTCCGTGAGTTCCACGGAGCGTCCCATTCTGCTGTTTCATGATGTCTAGTGACTACTGAGGTCGCGGATAATGAGTAGCAGGCAGTAGGTTGCAGCACAATGCACCTAAGATGAAAAACGTATGTTTGTGGGGCTGTCCGGCTACTTTTGATCACATAGTGTACGTATTCAGTGTGAGACAAAAATAGTTTACGTGTTAAAAAGTGCAAGTAATTAATAAAGAAATCTCACAGCTCTCTATATCAGTGAAGTGTTATTTAAATCGTGTCAAGCATTAATAAAGGAAGTGAAGTAAAATTATAATCTGTGTAAGCCTACATTCTTCAGTTGCACCACTCCCTGCTAAGACATTCGTGTCTCTAAAATAATATAAATACTGACGCAGCTGAGGCAAACATAAATATATAATATTTAAAGAAACAGTCAAAAATTACAAAGTTAATACTTTTTAAACATTTTGGGGGGCAAAGGCCACCGGAAAGTACATTTTTGGGGCGAAGGCTACCAGAAACTTTTAACCATACGTCGGTTGCAACTACTTCAAGTTCGGCTCCCCAACAGTCGAAATATAATACATCTTCTTCAAACTTGCTTTCCATGCGTAGCAGCAACAAACCTTCTTCAAGTGTTAGATTGCTATGTAACCTTTGTCCACCCAAGTGGTTATGTTTATTTAGTGTTCTTATCGCAACTACAAAGTTACAAAATATTTTCCGGAACACTGCATCCCGATGTAGTAATTTGTATAATTTACCATCACTTTCTATCCCGCACCACCTGAATAAGAGATGTGCTTCACCGCAATACAGCTTGTCAAGGATCACAGAAGGCTAAGCTATGAGAGGAGGCTGCAATCCACTTCGTATCTCCAGCAGCCGAGGGCAGCGTCCAGAGAAGAAGTTTTTTTTGACAACGTATTAAAATTAATAAGGTGGCTTAACGTATAGCTATAATTAATTATCAAAAACCACGAAGGGTACTGCTACAGTAGACATGTCACTGAATTCCTTTAGCTTCAACCGCAAGGTTTAGTGTTCTTTGACTTCCATAAATAAAATATAGGGCGTTCTTTTATGTCAAATGCATTCCGTTCCATTTCCCTCGGTTAAGATCTCCTTTCCCTTCATGCATTAGGCATTTATGTCTGTAGCAATCTATATATCTTGTTCGTGCCACCTTTTCTTTCGTCTTCCAATATTTATTTCTGTAAGGTAATCCATTTTATTATACATATCAGTTCCAAAACACCTCAAGAAATACAAACTAGGTTTTTCGATATTTTCGCTTTAAATACCTACTTCATTGTTTTTAAACTTTTCAAACGAAAAAAGGCAGTACATACGATAATATAAATATAAGTGTCAAAGCTGACATCTTTATAAAAGTAAATTAGCATCCAAGTAGCTGCTATCGCGTAGACATATATAAACAAATTATTAAACCTTAAAAAAGCTTAGCATTATATAGGTTACTTTCGTATGCAATCATACATAACTTGAAATAATAAGCAAAAGAAAAAGAAATGGAGGTTTATAAAATCTATCTTCGTGATAGGTACATCTTATAAATATCACGCATATTTTACTAAAATAAATACATTTAAAAAGGAACTGGAACCGAAATAGCAGTCTAAAAACAATATAGATTTTAATTGCTTTTGTACTTCACTTGCATGCAATTGTAACTTTTAACTTCTTAAATCAGAATAATTAATTTTAATCTCAGTGGTAGACATATGTATACAATGTTCTCATATTTCTTTTACAAACGCATGAAACTCTTTGTTTACGCACTAGAGCCTCCGAAACTAGAAGGAATGACTAGACAAACAAACCGTAAACTCCGCTACAAGAAGTAGACTAGCGATCATTAGTTAAGAGTTGTTTACCAATGGTAAAGGGAGGGGCCCTCGGAACCGGGGCAAGTAGCCGTAGCGGCCGTTTTTGCTTCCAACGTGACCCCTGGGAGCGAGGGATGAGGGGAGAAACCCGAAGGGCGATCGGATCCGGATGTTGACGGGCGCAAGCGTGGACGGGATCCGTAACGTTTCCAGACAGAACGCATCCGACGCCGCCCGGTTCCTGCCCACAACCACCAACCTCCAGGGTCCCCGGGGCTGAGCCCACTCGGAGTAGAGACGTAACTGAGCGGTAACGCAGCGACACCTGGGAAGAAACATTTACAGAGCGCAAGCCACCACCCAGCCGAACCCGCCGAACACCGTCGCCTGATCCCACAACCCTGAAAAATAACAAAGAAAATGATGGTTACAGGAAATGAGTGGGAGGAGAGTCGTGGTAGATGATGAACCACCCCATCGGAGGAGAGTCGTGGTAGATGATGAACCACCCCATCATTCGCCTGTCGACCCGGGAAACCACGAAAAATCGATAGGCCAGAGTAGGCGGTTGCCGGGGATCGATCCCGGGACCTCTCAATTCGGACCACAGACGTTGCGCCTGAGTCATCTCGCTCGGTGTTTACCAGTGGTACCGTATTAGCCCTTACGTGATACACAGCACTCCTTTACCATACGTACCTATAGCTAACAGTAATGTTTATGGTATAATTCTGTTTAGTAGTTTCATACTTGACGGTAGTCACACAAATGAATACTGTAAAGTGCGAATGAACAACTCTGCCTTCTGCACAAACGCAGAGCACACCGAGATGTTTCTCATTAATGAGGAAGTCCGAAGGAATGCAACAGCACTCGCCGGCTTCATCAACAACGTTACCCCAACAGGGTCACCCGGCTCACACCATGTTTCTAAGACTGTAGAGGCGTTGAAAGTGAAAAAGACAGCTTACTCCTAACAAACACCCCTATGAACGTCCGCGGACACGCCGTAGAGTAGAGTTTGAGCTCTCTCCGTGTGTTCGACATTACATAATCAGGCAACTGGCAAAATGTACTGAAGTTGACGGCAGTAGTTAATTAAAATGTTATCAGTTTACTTGTAGTAGTTAAGTTGTTTTTCTTTTTCTCTCCTATATTTTGTCATGCTGTCTATTTCCTGCATATTTCAGAGATTCTAGCACATAAAAACGGTTCCTGGACATAAGTTTATTAACAAGATATGACCACATGGTATCCATCTACCTACCACTGAACCTTGTAACACAAATTTATTTACATTCTGTTTGTTGTACATAAATTTATGGTGAAAGTTAACATTTTACCTTCTACATCAGTTTATTATACAATAAACAGACTGCCACTGTACGCGTAGCATTTAATGCGCAGTCTGGCTCACTGACATTTTTGCTTTCTCTACCACTTACCTAGTAGGTAGAGAAGATATTGCAATCCAAAAAACAAATTATATACCCAGGTATCACCGGAAGTGCATGATTTGAGGATTCTGAATAAAAAAAAAGAGAAATTTTAGAAAAAGATCCTTGTGTCTGTATTTATAAGAACAAAAGTCGGATATGTACCAACCTTGGCATTGAGGTTCGGTATCTAGCAAGGATGCAACATGAAGAACTTCAAGAAAACCCCCACCCCAACTACCCTTTACATGGAACATTTTTCGAATATTAACGATATTTACATGACAAGTAAACCGCATATCTTGACTTTTCTGGGAATGGCCTTTCAAATCCTCTTCTTTCGGAAGGAATTTTGTATAATGTATAACTAGCAAGCATTAAGCGATAGACGAAAACGTACTACCTACACAAAAAATGTAAGCCTCTAAAACGCATAGTTTATTTCAAATGCACTTTTTCTAGCATAAGCAATTTCCGAGATATTCGTTTTAATGATTCGAATTGTTCATTCTTTAAGGTCCTTTCAATTTTCACTTGCTTCTCGCGATTGCATGGAAACAGTATGGAATTTTAACGCCAGCTCTTAAACATTTGACTTTGACGAAATGTGTAATGTAGCTATTTCTGCAAAAGTTATTTAGATTAAAATGCAGAAGATAGAAAAATAATCCTTAGTAAGAATAGCTTGTATACCCACTAAAAAGCGATAGAGGGTAGAGAAAGTCATGAGAAGGTACCACCTCAGGATTTTATTAATGAATCCATAGTTTATAGCACATGCTCGCCTTCCTTGTCTCTCATACAGAGATTGGACAGAAGCAGATTCGCGAGAATCACTAAAATTAAGCAGGGAAAACCTCTCATGGGCAATGGGCGTCTTTATGGGATAGCGAGCCCCTTAAAGGGCACCTGCACAGAATGTGACAGCAAGTTGATCCTGCATGTAGACGGTGTCAACAGGCAGAGGAGAAACCTGCCCAACTGTTGTGAGAGTGCCCAACACTCGCTCACTAAAGAACTCTCAATTTTAGGATTCAATTTCCAAAATTGGAGGAGCTTTTAACCATTACGGTCCCGAATCTGATCAGTTCGTTGTGAACGTCAGACTTCTGGATCGATGATAATGAGTCTGGGGATGCGCAATAGAACTGCAAAGGTCGCAGTGCAGGGCACAGTTACCCTCCCCTATCATACTGACCTCCCATGTATACAAAGGAACTGTTTCGGAAAAACGAAAGGAAGTTTTTAGTTTTGCTGTTGTTTGTTTGTTTAAAGACGCCTTGAACCAAAACGCCCCATTAGTGTCTTTGATGCTTTGAAGAAATATAAATACTCAGAAATAAATGGGTAAACTGATATTTAATTTTGTATTGTATATTTTTAACATATTGTAATATAATTTTTGAGACATCACCTGGGTCATATTTTATAACAATACTAATTCTGATAGGACCAGGAAGACCTGTTTTGTACAGTGGCTATAATAGTTGAAGATTTTGAGTATTGTGGTTAACACATCCAAAGAGATAATGATAGAAGTTACTATAGTGCCACAATCACAGATAGGAGAGTCTCTTTTAGAAATTGTAGATAAAAAAAACGGGCGTATGTGCAGATAGCAATCTCATTCTTGTAAACACAAATAAATCTTGTCTATTAATCTTGACATATTTAAAACACGGTATAATTTTTTTATGTATTTATTTTTAGTATCGCTGACTAGTAAAAGTCTTATTATCGCTACTGCAAGATTTATACATAATGTTAACAATAATAATTTACAAAATTATCATAACAAATCTATTGGAATGCAACATGGATGACACTAATTAAGAATATTGTTGGCAATACAAGTAACAACAAACACAAGAAATTTATGTTTTAGAAAATAAAACTGAAAATAATAATAAATTGCATAGAAATTGAGTAATTCTTCCAAATAAACATTGAATAGCAATGAATGAAAACTATTTTGAGAGCTAATGAATGTAAGTTACAACTTTAAATTAATATATTAATGTTATGTAGATATTAGATGACAATATATTTTAAAATATAATAACGTCTTTATACGTACTTTCATTATTAAGAACTTTGTATTGCCAGGAATATTGTACTTTTTCCGCTATGGATCAATACGACGACATACTGTAAGTACACGAGTCACTGACAATGGCGTACTGCATGTTGTACATTATGGTTGAACATCTCCGGTAATCAGGTAGGAGTGAGTCATTTTTGTCTGACCGATTCTCAGACGAATAATGGTCACTTGGGTTTTCAATTTAGGTTTTTAAAACAGCAAGCAACAGTGGAAGACTCTCTAACTGTGTGAAGTTTGGTTCCTTGTCGTTGAGAACACTGAGTTTTCCATACTTTGCTGATTTTAGTACGAATGTAAATAGAGAAGTCTGAATGACGTATTTGAGTGTGTGACAGACAGATTTATTTGTACATTTTTATACACAATTCTTTTTACAATATTCCACTTATAAACTAACTTAACCTATGTACAAATTTCCTTGCCAGCTATGCTGCTCTTTTTGCCTGGCATCCTGGCCTTCTGGCTCATTTGAGCATCCCTTGCTGCTCTTAATCCCCACTGCCCATCCTCCCCTTCCTCCGTTTGCCTTTCTACCTTTCTTATCTCTCTTACTTTTCTAATCCATTTCTCTTTTACTTTCTTTAAGAACTCCCCCATATTCTTATTTTGTTTTTCTTCTTTACTTAACATTTTAATTGCTACTATATTTCCATCCATTTTTTCCCCATTTTTCCTCCCATACTTCTTGTCTCCATTCTGCTAATTCTTTGCATTCTGTCATATAATGTTCTGTGCTTTCACTATCTCCGCACAATTCACAAATTGTATTTTTTCTTTTTTGCCTCTTAGCTCTCCCAGATACATTCATGCAAACGCTTCTTTTTCTGCTCTATTACAATAATCCACATACCCTTCTCTTCCCCATTTCCTTTTTACTAATCTACAGAACCCTAGTGATTTTTTATTGTCTAAGATTCCCCAAATCTCTTGTCTTTCTATGTCCTGTTTCTTACCGTTATCCAGAAGCCGTTGCTATTTCTTTTTCCTGTTCTCCAAATATCTCCCATTCCTATCTTCTCCATAATTTTTTCTACCCCTCTCCACCAGCTATTTTTATTTTCATACTCTTTTGTTGTTCCATGCATATCTTTAAAATTTCCTCTTCATCTTTTCTCGGGCATCTAAACCAAAGTTTTAATATCCTTTCCAGTATCACTCCCTTTCTTCTTGTTCTTCCTAATTCCACTAATGCTACTTCCCCTGGTGCTGATCTTGGTAACCCCAATAGCTCTTTACAGAACGTTCTATAGCTCTGGTCGGTGTTTCTGCTTAATTCAGACCCCCCCAAATTTCTACTGCATATAGCATTCTTGCTTCTACCAAAGCTTCATACATTCTTTATATCCATTTAGTGGGCATTTCTAATTTGTATTTGCACATCCTTACTCCTGTCATTGCTGACTTTCCTTTAGCCATAAGCTTCCTGCTATGCGCCCCCCCCATTCACGATTACTGCTCATCCTCGCCCCCAAATAATCCAACTCCTTAACAAATTCTAACTTTAAACCCCCCATCTGCCATTTCTCTTCTCTTTTTAGTTTATTTCCTCTTTTAAATACCATAACTTTTGATTTATTTATATTTACTTTAATTCCCATTCTTCGCAGAATTCATGTATTCCGGTGATTGCCTTCTGTAGCCCAATTACCGTTATAGCCACGACCATAAGATCATCCGCGTATAGTAAACCTGGTATCTCTGTATTTGCTATTATGGGACAGTGCAGATTTTTTCTTTCACTCTTTCTAATGTCATCTATGAATATATTAAATAATATTGGACTCAATTTGCACCCTTGTTTTAATCCTATTTTTTGCTCCGTCATTTCTGTAATTCCATTATTTTTACATCTTATACAAAATCTTATGTCTTTATAAATCTTCTATTCAGAAGAGTTGCTTTGGCTGCCTCGTGTTTCTGATTGCCGGAAATTTGTTGCTGAGAAGTAATCCAACAAAAAGCTATTTACTTCGCTTGTTCTATGGTCTGAGTATATGAAATTTTAACATTTTTTTATAAGTTTGTTGTCTGTGTAAACGTTTTGAGTTGCCATAATGATTTGGAATCTGAAAACATTATGAATGTCTGCTTATTAGACTCTGTTATGTACAAAAATGCTTGCTTTAAATGCTTGTAGTTCACTTGAAAATGTAGAAATGTAGTCAGTAAGTTTTTCAGTCTGAACATGATTTGGTAGAATTGTTACATATCCTATACCCATGTGCTGATTTGTTGTGATTAAAGATCGAACTCGTTACTCGTTTGTCAACTATTCTTATGGTTACATCAGAATAGCCAATCTAAGATGGCATGGAAATGACCTATATGACTGGGTTTTCAGATCTGTCACGCCTGTTAACATTAAATTTTACTTTTAAATAATACAATAGTTTGACAAAGTGATAATCTAGTTAGATACAAGTATCTACCACTGAAGAAATGGCGGAAATTGGATAAATAATTTCCGGGGTGCCTTCGAACAAATTTTGTGAATAGTTTCCCCTTTATAAATGAGCATAGATGAGAATTTTATATGAATAAAAGGAAGATAACATGAACGATCAGTATCGTTCTGGCGTTCAGAAACATGGATTTCATTTAATAAACTAGAAAACAAATATAGATAATGCAGCTCTCCTGCCGTTGTAATATTGTATTTATTACTCAAATTTGTAACCTTTATATCCCTGATACACATATATATTTTTAGTTCAAAACCCTTTGTTACAAGATGGTCTTTGTTCCTTCCTTCAAATATACGTGTTTAACCCCTGACTACTTATTGGACGTCTTCAGATATATTTCTTGCTGGGGAAAATAATTAATTGGTTTAATTAAATACTAAAAACGTGTTGTACACCATATATGCTATGCGGTAACGAAAGAGTTGGAGACATAAATTACCCTAGACTACTTGCAGTTGGATTATGTAAATAAATTAACAATATTTTAGAAAAGTCACACTCTGGACTTGGTATAACACTCGGTTCTTACGAGTTGCAACCAGACCCTTCTAGTATTATGGCCATTATCACCATCTTAAAAGCATTTTTCACATTCTGTAGTCCAGGTTATTTTGTATGCCACACCAGTTGTAATATTGAACACGGTTGTTTCTGCTGAGAGGTGTTTCCTGGAATCTTCTGTAGAAGATTATTCCCAAATGTCAGGTTGCACCTTTTAGAACCTCATAACCCATAGAGGTGTAGCTCAGATCAGCAGCCTTGGCGGAATCCACCTGAAATATAGGTATAAAGGATGACCCTTTGACTCGAGCATGTCGTACACATAACGCCATTAACGGCGGTTTCTCCATTTAGGCTACAAATCACGAGTTCAATCAGAAAGCAGCTCTTCTTAATGGAATTATGATTATAGTTCTTTTCCAGCTTCGTGGGGATTTGGTAAGAGATTAAGAAACAATATCCGTGTTCTCATATGTCTCTCGAGGACATGGCGCCATGAGAAGATTTACATCTACCTTGAAAGCTGAGAGCGGAAATAATGTAATTCTCCTTAGAACAACTTACGAAAATTAAAGCAACATTAAGTTACAACTAGGAGTTCAGTTAAGTATTAACCAATGACATCATAACAACGTATTGTACACCGTATGTGCTAAGAGGTAATAGAAGGTTATAGCCATAAACTTCCCCAGACCACTTTACAGTTGGATTAAGTAAAGAAATCAGCCCTGCTTAAAAATATGTCACTTTATTATAGTTAAACTGGAATGAGGGAGCCGTGGAAATCTGGAGATCGAAGTAGAGTAAAGTTTTAGCAGAAAATTGACAACAAAACCGAGGATATAGATAGGCAAGAGATTTGAGCTAGTTTTAGAGAAGAGTTATTTAAAACTATGTTAAAATATCTTATATATTACATTCACATGATCTTCTCTACCCATTCTTCGGCAACTATTGCTACAAAATCTTATACTTCTATCTAATTCATGTTAATCGAGATAAACATTTGTAAAAATGGTTTTATTATACTTTTCCTTGTAGGTACAAGTGGAATAAGGGAATAAGTGATAGTCAAATCTTTTAAGAGCTGGTCACTGTGAAATAACTTGGAAATTCCGTTCTCTTTGCAACAGGAGACAAAGAAACAAAGAACAATAATGACTTCCCGTTTGAGAAAAGTGTAAACATTGGAAAATGCAAACCAATAAAAAGGAATATCTCGGAATTGGTTAACTGCACAAAAACGTGCATTTACATAAATTGAGTATTTAACGCGATCTACATTTTTTGTGTAGTAAAATTTTGTCTATCTCTTATGATTTACCAGTTATGCAAAAGTCGTTCACAATGAAGAATACTTTTGGAGACTTTCCCAAAAAATTCAAGATATACATTTTATTTGTCATAAAAATATCTTAAACATATGATATTTTAATCAAAATCGTTAGACCTATTTTTGAGAAAATTAAAATTTTCGAAAAATGTTCCATGTAAAGGGTAGTCTGGGGTGGGGGTATCTTCTTGAAAACCTTCGTGTCGCATCTCTGGAAGATACTGAACCTAAACACCAAGTTTGGTGTTTATCAGACTGTTCGTTTCTGAGTTATGCTGTTCACAGACACACACACGGACATGTTTCCAAAAATGCTATTTTGGATTCAGGGGGCCTCAAAACATATAGTTCCGGTGAAATCTCGGTATCGAATTTTTGGGTGGAATACAATACTTCAGCTACTTACTATACGTAGTAGAGAAAGTAAAACATGAATAACGAATTCCCGTTTGAGAAAAAGTATACGTATTGGAAAATGTAAGGGAATAACAAGCAATATCTCGAAAATGGTTCACTCAACAACAAAAAATGTATATGACATAAATTGTGTATTTTAATGCGATCTACATTTTCTGTGTAGTAAAATTTTGTCTATCTCTTATGGTTTACCAGTTATGCAAAAGTCGTTCACAATGAAGAATACTTTTGGAGACATTCCCAGAAAATTCAAGATATACATTTTATTTGTCATAAAAATACCTTAAACATGTGATATTTTAATCAAAATCGTTAGAGCCATTTTTGAGAAAATTAAAATTTTTGAAAAATGTTCCATGTAAAGGGTAATCTGCGGTGGGGGAATTTTCTTGAAAACCTTAGTGTCGCATGTCTGGAAGATACTGAACCTAAATCCCAAGTTTGGTGTTTATCCGACTGTTCGTTTTTGAGTTACGCTGTTCACAGACAGACACACAGACAGACTCACACACAGACACACACACGGACATGTTTCCAAAAATGTTTTTTTTTGGATTCAGGGGGTCTCAAAACATATATATTGCCGGTGAAATCTCGGTATCGAATTTTTGGGTGGAATACAATACTTCCCCTACTTACTATACGTAGTAGAGAAAGTAAAAATCTGATATTTACATTCACTCTACCCTCCGTTGTTTATTAGTGGGAATACAAACTATTCTTACGAAAGTTTATTTTTCTGCCTACTTCATTTTAATTGTAGTAAACCTTTGTAGAAATAGCTAAATTGTACATTTAGTTACAAATACAAAGGGAATAGGGTAGTCAAATGTTTAAGAACTGAACGCTATATGCTGATCTTAAATTCCATACTCTTTCCATGCAATCGCAAGAAAAAACTGAATATCGAAAATATTTTAAAACACCAAGTATTGAGCAATTCAAGCCATTAATTAAGAGGTATCTCGAAAATGGCTGACGTCACAAAACAAGTTATTTGAAATAAACTGTGTTTTAAAGAGATCTACATATTTTGTGTACTACATTTTCGTCCATCGCTTAATGAACATTATACTAAATTCCCTCCTGATGAAATGGACTTAGAAGCTATTCCCAGAAAATTGAAGATATACATTATATTTTTCATGTAAAAATATTTTTAATATTAATCAAAATCGTAATAGTGAGAAAATGGACAATTTTGAAAAATCTTTATGTAATGGGTAGTTTGAGTGGGGGATTTTGTCGAAAATCTTTGAGGCCTTTTTGAAAATACTAAGCTTAAATAATAAGTTTGGTATTCAACCGACTTTTTGTTTTTAAATTATGCTGTTATCTCTCTCTCTCTCTCTCTCTCTCTCTCTCTCTCTCTCACACACACACACACACACACACATACATACAGACATTCTTTTTAAAATGATTTTTTGGAATTCAGTCAGTCTCGAAACGTGTATTTCGGTAAAATTTGTTATGGTGGAAGCAATATTTCCTCTACTTACTATAGGTAAACAGTAGAGAAGCTAACAAACTTGTTACTTATTCGATCTGCCATGTAGATAATATGCTTAAAGTCGATTGTGTTACAGATAATACCTATCACTAGTTAGCACCAATACCATTTGTGCTTTGTTTACTCATAAAATCCGAGTTTTGAGAGGGTCAATATAAAATTATTCATTTATTGCTTTGTATATTCTAAATTGCAATTCAAAGAATATTTAACATCACCTATTTCATTGCTTACTGTCTAGTAACTTTTATCTTAGGTCGCCATATATGCTTAATGTGTGCCAGTGTATTCACTGAATATCCTGCCAATGTATTGCCACAAAATCAAAGGATGTGGAAAGCTGAACAAGTGCGATTTTTGGGAAATAAGGTTTGAAATACTATGCTATGTAATAAACACTTCTTCTTTCCCTGTTTGCCCTTCCCGTTGTTAGGGCTTACCGAGAGAACAGCTGGGATGGGTGACAGCCCGAACTCTTATTATGAGAGCAAGGAAGGAGATGATATGAAACGGCGGTTAGGTGAATGAAAGAAAGGTGATGATGAAGCAACGGGTGGAATGAATGGCGGGGGAAACCGGAGAACCCGGAGAAAACCCGTTTGATTTCAGAGGAATGCTCAATATTTTAAATTCGCTTTATGATCATAAATAAAATGTAGTGTTATTGTAACGCTTCAACAATTTTAAAGCCACAAATGGTTATTTGATCGGCCCTGTACCATTTAGGTAAAGCAAGGCGGTTGAATTTTAAACCCCATCTTCCTCAATTCTACTTTTCCGCATGTTTTGTTCAAAATGTCCTTTGAACCACATCTTGTAACGTATTAGCTTTAAAGTTTCAGAAGAATTTCAGGAAATAAAGACTTAAAAATTGTTATACTAATTAAAATGTTTGAACAGTTAAGATGAAATTAATTATTTTGCACAAGTCATATTGCAAACGAGGAAAAATTCATTTACATGTATATGAAGTGCTGTTTCTCTTAAACTAATTAAAAATTAAAATATGCCTGCACAAAAATTATTTTGTATTCGTATACTAAACTCAAATTTAAAATTTGGGTGCGATATGATAAACTAGGCTCAAAGAAGTATTTCATATTACTATTTTAAAACGTCATCAATTTTTAATAAAGATAATATCTTAAAAACTATTTGACATAGCTTATTAAAATATTGTATTATTATGTATTTTATGTTTAAATATATGGTAAAAAGGTAAAAGCAATCAGAAGAAAACTGGATTTTTGGATTTTCACAGATACATTGACTTAATATTTTAAAATTTTGTTAATTAATCAATAACATTTAATAATTTTTCGGTTAATAAGTATTCTCTGGTACAGGCTATAATCCACCGCCCTTAGCTCAGCTTTTTGGAACAATATGCAGTCCAGGCTATAAATCAACTGCAGAGGATATTTTAAGCATTTCCCTGCTTTTGAAAATTAACCGCCAATCTTGAGGCTAACTTATGGGCTATCCTCCCCTTGTGTTAAGCGTGGAGAAGTCTTTCTATCCTGCCTAGCATTATACTTTGCATATATTACTGCTAAGGTTTGCATGTCTTATTTTTGTGGAAAATTCTCTTCCGGTGGAACGTCCATATCCGGCTTTACTTTTTTCTTCCTCTTGGAGGGTAATTAAATCCTGCTCTTAATTCTGGTGAATGAATGTAATAGCTCCTGCAGTGCAATTATACAGAGCACTTCATTAGAGCTGTGTCACGCTAGGGTACCACGGTCCATTAGGTGCTTTCCAAGGAGTTAAACACCAAGGAAACACAAAGAAGGAGACAAAGGGAAAACCGACGGAAACAGTACAATAAAAACGCTCAGGGAGGAAGAAACGTTCAAGCAAGTAAAACGTAACAACAACAAAAAATTGTATGTACAGTTCATTACGACATCTTGGGTGTCTGTGACGAATGATTGTATGTCCTATCCTCTTCTTTCTGTTTTTTTATTTTGTGCAGGTGGTATCATTTTGCCAGACTTCATCTATGGAAATTTCCAAAGATGTACAAGTTTTTTTATACATATTGAATACACATCTTCCTTTATAAGTAAAGTACTATTTCAAAAGAAATTCAATGAAATTGAAGATCACGTGGAAAAGATGAGGTAAGTCCATCTTCAGTTTCACAAGATAGCGTGTTTGTTACCTTTCAAACGTAAAAACTTACACCTGAGCTTTCAAATTGTATACTGCATTGCATCGTCATTTTTACAGATTTCTTATGCATTATGAAATAAAATTATAAAAAATTTAAACCTCTCTACTTAATCTCCATCTGCCTGCACAATTACAAGTTTGGAATTATTGCGAATATTATAATGCTTTAACTCCCAACATTAGAAGACTGTGTTGCAAGTTTGGCTTTTTCTTAATTCCTCCAAGGAGAAAAAAGTGTTTTTACGAGGCGTGTTTTTAAAGTAAGTACCAACAATTTTTTAAAAAATAACAGAACTTTATTTTCCATATATTTTATCATTTATTACCTTACACAATTTTTCCACATAGTCACTGCAATATTCATACACTTGTTGTAACGGGAAACCAGTTTTGTATGCCTTCGTCAAAGAATGATGCCACCTGTGATGAAAGTCAGGTATGCAGTTCTTGTTTCACAACATCATCGTCGTTGAAACGTTTTCCACCAAGGAATTTCTTCACATGAAGAAACAGATGAAATTCGCTTGGTGCCAAATCCGGACTGTATAGAGGCCGGTCGAATTGTTCCCAACCAAATGATTCGATCAGTTATTGAGTTTGTTTGGCTATGTGTGGCCGGGCATTGTCAGTCAGTATTGTTTCCTTATAAACCTCACACAATTGGCGATAAACGTTTGCTGAGTAACATTTCTCACATTCAAAAAACGAATCACTGATTTGACTTAAAGCGACAATCGCTCACAGCTGCGTCTGACTTCCTAATTAATGGAGAAAGTGATTACACATGCTAAAAATCGCGACAGCAGCGGCAAAATATTAAAGCGGTACTTAAATAAAAACTTTATTCTCGTAAGTATTTATTCTGTTATCATTTAAATGTGCTTTGAAAATGTTAGAAATTAGAAATAATCATGCCTAGTGTTTCTTCACTTGTTATCAGCAATACTAAATTAGACAATGTGTGAATTAAGAGCATTTACATTACGTATTAATTTCTCTGTTTTGAAATAAAAATCATCTATATAAGCTAATATTTGAGTACAACAGCTAACATGTTATAAACACGGAAACTCAAGTTAACAAAATCGGCACCATGTCAATGCACCACCTGTATAATCAGTAAGCCAGTTGATTTGATCATTTTTTGCTTTAGCCGATTGAGATATATACACTTTTTACTTTCTCTACTACGTACAGTAAGTAGGGGAAGCATTGTATTGCACCCAAAAATTCGATACGGAAATATATATTTTTGAGACCCCCTGAATCCAAAAAAAGCATTTTTGGAAACTTGTCCGTGTGTCTGTCTATGTGTCTGTCTGTGTGTGTGTCTGTGAACAGTATAACTCAATAACGAACAGTCGAATAAACACCAAACTTGGTATTTAAGTTCAGTATCTTCCAGAGATGCGACACGAAGGTTTTCAAGAAAATCCCCCTACCCCAGATTACCCTTTACATGGAATATTTTTCTAAAATTTGAATATTCTCAAAAATGGCTCTAAAGATTTTGATTAAAATATCGTATGTTTAAGATATTTTCATGACAAAATGTATATCTTGAAATTTCTGCAAATGTCTCCAAAAGTATTCCTCATTGTGAACGACTTTTGCATAACGGGTAAACCATAAGAGATAGAGAAACTTTTACTACACAAAAAATGTAGATCGCGTTAAAATACACAATTTATGGCATAATTTTTTGTTGAGTGAACCATTTTCGAGGTATTGTTTGTTATTCCCTTAAATTTTTCCACACTTATTTTATCAAATGGTAATTCGTTAGTCATTTTTTTTGTCTTTGATATGCAAAGAGTATCAATCCGTGGCAAAGAGAATGGTGCTGCACATAGCACCCAGCTATTAAAAGATATATCTATGCTTAAAGGCTACTGTATTTCTATATTGCCCTTATAAATATATATTCCCCTTGCATCTACAAGAAAATCAGCAATAAGATTAACATCTCGATATCTCGATTAACATGAAGCATATGGAGAATAAGCGTTTGTAAAAATAGTTTGTACAAGAGCAGAGAAAGTCATGTGAGTGACACATAAGATTTTTACTTTTGTGCATGGCTTACTTCATAATTACATTCCTTTCTGCTATTGCAGTCTTCTCCTGTTTCATGTGACATTGTTTCACGCTTTCACTTTCACGCTTCATATAACTTCCAAAAATTCCACTGCAAATTAAGAAAGTAATTAATCGCAGATATTAAGAACACGCAATTAGTTTTTCAATCCTCAACAAAACACCATCCCATAGAATTGCTGCCACTGCGTGTTATAATAAAATATGTCATTAAGGTAACAGACACCTTAGAAATCTACTACCCGGCATCTCCCACTGTTCTAAGAAATTACAATAATTCCGTTCACATATTTTCGCTTTTCCCTACCTCAGCAGTCAACCATACAAATCTACTGAATTTCACCCTTCTTTGTACATATACGAATAGACCCGTCATGACATAAGAGATTGTGTTTTTCAACCCAGCATGTTATTTAACCTCGTTTAGCCAGATTCTTATCAACTTCGCTATTGTGTTGCAATTTGCTTTAGAAATTCTTTTATATATCACCCAGTCTACTGACACAAAGCTGTCGCGTTACGTCATTCCGAACCGAGGGAAATTTGGGCACAGAAAGACAGTACCCAACTAATCAAACCACTCAGGGGCAATCATGACAGGATTAGAGCGCGTGTTGTGCAGAATTAAAAGAAAATAATCTGATGTGTTACACTCACATGACTTTCTCTACTCTTGTACAAACTATTTTTACAAACGCTTATTCTCCATATGCTTCATGTTAATCGAGATATCGAGATGTTAATCTTATTGCTAATTTTCTTGTTTGCGCAAGGGCAATTGGTAGTATATAAGCGATAGTCAAATGTTTTAAGAGCTGGTTGCTATTTGGCGCATTCCATTCTCTTTGTATGTCCAGGACGAAAAAAAAAATGAATGACGAATTCCCATTTGAGAAAAAGTATTGGAAAATTTAAGGGAATAACAAGCAATATCTCGAAAATGGTTCACTCAACAACAAAATGTATATGACATAAATTGTGTATTTTAACGCGATCTACATTTTTTGTGTAGTAAAAGTTTGTCTATCTCTTATGGTTTAAGCTAAAGTCGTTCACAATGAAGAATACTTTTGAAGACATTCCCAGAAAATTCGAGATATACATTTCATTTGTCATGAAAATATCTTAAAGTATGATTTTTAATCAAAATCGTTACAGCCATTTATGAGAAAATTAAAATTTTCGAAAAATATTCCATGTAAAGGGTAATCTGGGGTGGGGGTATTTTCTTGAAAACCAAAGTGTCGCATCTCTGTAAGATACTGAACCTAAATACCAAGTTTGGTGTTTATCCGACTGTGCGTCTCTGAGTTATGCTGTTTACAGACACACACACGGACATATTTCCAAAAATGCTTATACATATATACATTTTTTTTATTTTTTTTGCTGAGTGAACCATTTTTGAGATATTGCTTGTTATTCCCTTAAATTTTCCAAAACTTATACTTTTTCTCAAACGGGAATTCGTTATTCATTTTTTTGTTTTTGTCCTGGTAATGCAAAGAGAATGAATGCGCCACATAGCAACCAGCTCTTAAAATATTTGACTATCGCTTAAAGCCTACCAATTCCCCTTGCATCTACAAGAAAATTAGCAATAAGATTAACATCTCGATATCTGGATTAACATGAAGCTAGTGGAGAATAAGCGTTTGTAAAAATAGTTTGTGCAAGAGTAGAGAAAGTCATGTGAGTGTAACACATCAGATTTTTACTTTCACTTCCCCTCCGATAGAAGGCAGAGGAAGTATTGCAGATCACTCAGAAATTCAGTAACGGTATTTCACCGGAAATATACATTTCGGGGACCAGTACATCAATTAAAAGTAATTTGAGAAAACTCTTCTTGCCCGAGCGCCCATGTGTACTCTTTGAACTTTACAACTCAAAAATGAAAGGTCTAATATGTATCAAATGTTATATTTGAGTCACAGTGTATAAACATTCCAAGAGAGGAATTTCAAGAAAATTCCTGCATTCAAAGTTATTCTTTATATCAACATTGAACATTTTATTTTCCTTTTCTCAAAGTGTTATTAAAATGTAATGAAGTAGAGACATTAAATTGATAAGTTTAACACATATCTAAAATTTTCTGGGAAACCTGTGCAGTGCTCTTCATATTCATTGAATTTTCTACAGTTTTGTAAAAATCATCAGAAATAGACAAAGTCTTGCTAGAGAAAAATGTGCAGTTCATCGAAACGTTGCATGTTACAATACTTTCCGAAGTATCTGACGCTATACTCGGACATTTGCGATTGTCCTTTTTTCTTTCCATCGCAAGAGTTCGTTACCACAACTTTCAAAAGATGTTTACGCATTTTGTATGTAACTAAGCACTTTTTGCTTAATTTGAAATACTGCCCAGGTAAAGTATGTATGGTATACAAAGTAACGGAAATAGAGGAATAGTTTTTTTATGAATGCTGTACTATGTAACGGATATTAATGTAAATTTGCTATGGATAGAGAAAATTGTTGAAGGAGTTTATTTTTACGTTGTTTGCATCACGCTCTGGGCGTAAATTTGTGAAAGATATTTTATTAGCACCAAGTTTAAAAAAAATATTAACTTTGTAATTTGACTGTTTCTTTAAATATTTATGTTAAATATTTTAGGTACATGGAAGTCTTGGCAGGGCGTCGTGCGACAAGAATGTAGGCTTACACAGATTTTAAGTTTTAATTCACTCCTTTTTATTAATCCTTGACACAATTAAACAGCACTTCACTGATATCGAGAGCTGTGAGTTTCTTTTACTTAACACTTGTACTTTTTAACACGTAAACTATTTTCGTCTCACACGAATACATATTAAATTTCTTGAGGACAATTTTTGCGTCTGGTTACAATCACTGTTTGCAGGCAACTGACAAGGTTTCAACCGCCTAAATTTGTAGATTTTTGTATTTCAAGTCTCTGATTGGCTAATCCTAGTCCAATAGAATACCTGCATTTAACTAAAGCTTTTTCTGGTTGTTGATTGGCTATTTTTATAAACTGTCACTAAAATTACGTTATTGTTACTCCAATAAACAGAAGTAGCATTTAGACTCTCAAACTCATTATTGCCTCAAGGTTACCTCATTGTTAGCAACTTTTAACTTATTATTCTCACTGCTCCTACATTATTAAATTACTTAATACATTCACATAATATTATTGAACATTTATACAATAATATAAGCATATGCAATAACTGATACATTTTACAAATTATTACATGCAGATATTGCTTCAAGGCGGGCTGTTATTGAATTTACATATTATATAATTTGACTAAAATCATTTAAGTGTTAATAATACTACCTCATTGTTTGAGAGTTGCACATCAGGTTTGTACTTCCTCTGCCACGTACCTGTTGCACCCAAAATGCAATATGGAGATTTCACCGGAAATACGTGTTTTAGGCCCCATGAATCCAGAAAAAGCATTTCCAGAAAAGGTACCTCCCGCGCGTATGCGTGCATGTGCGTCTATGGACAAAATTTCTCAAGAACAAAGTGGCATCTTGGTATTTAAGTTTAGCATCTTGCAAAGATGCAACATAAAGATTTTCGAGAATTTTCTCCCACCCCAAAATACCATTTACTTGGAACAAATTTCGTATTTTTTATTTTCAATAAATAGCTCTAACGATTTTGATTAAAATATATTAATACATGATTTGAAATTCATACCTGTTTCATTTTCTGGGAACAGTCTGTAAAGTCCCCTTCCTTCTGAAGAAATTTTGCATAATTTGTATAACGACTAAGCTATGATACAGCGGCAAAAGCTTGCCACAAAAAAATGTACATCCCTTTAAACTCGTACAGTTTAAGTAACTTTCTGTTGCATCAGCCGTTTCTTATTGGTTTGCATTTTTCAATAGTAACTTTTAAAAGTGGTGTAGCTATTCAGTTGTTTCTCGCGATGTCATGGAAAAGAAATAGTATAGAATTTCAAGACCAGCATATATCGGCCGCCTTTAAACATCTGACTCAATTCAGTGACCTATAGCCCCCTTGTTCCTACAACGAGAGTGTAATGAAATTATTTCTGCAAGGGTTTGTTTCGATTAACACGAAGTTGATAGGAAAATAAGCTTTCGTAAAAATAGTTTGCAGAAGCCATACTAAAATAATGGATAGTGGGTAGTGAAAGTGAATTTAACACATATTTTAAATATTTGTAGCTTATGTTTCGAAACAAAGATAATCGCATTTTTTCGCGTGCGTATTGTTATTATCCACGGTCGTTCAAAATCTCGTACTTGTGCAGGCTATTAATTCGGTTGCAGAATTTCGGAAATACGAAAGACTTCGGCTTCATTTCATTATTTCATTGTCAACTCCGTAAGAAAGTTTTAACCTCTTCTGTGTCAAATTAGTGTGTGACAAATTTCAAGGCTTCAAGTTCACACAGAAATACTGTTCTTCTTCTTCCCCTTCTTCTTAGATTAAACCTGTTTGTCTTTGTGCAGAGTTTGATGCGATGAAAAAAATCCTAACCATCAATTTTGTGACCTTCCAACACTTCCACTTTCTGCTGGCCGTTGATGTCGTGCTATTTTATATCAATGATATTTTCTCTGCTCTACCAACATCTTCATTGCAATGTTTCTTTCTTTCTTTTACACATTTTATTATATTCGTTACTGTTCATTATTTATTCTGTCTTCTAGTTTTCCCTACTATTGCCCTTAATGTACAGAGGGATTTATGAAGAACTGACACATTTATTTCTTTAATTGCTTCAAAACGAGTTATGCTAGCGACAATTTATTATACCTGAAATACAGAGGTGTTTTTGGAGATTATTTATCTCTAGCAAATGTTGAAAATATCCTCCATCCTGCATAAGGCACAACTCAACACGTCGTTACATGTTACTGGCAGTCGTTGGAGACACTGTTGTCAATAGATTGATTCTCCTGTATAATGTTGTGCTTCAGATCGTCCATTGTCTGAGGACGTATGGCATATCGCTGTTTTTTATGTAACCCCATAGAAAGAAGTCCGGCGACGTCAAATCCGGAGATTTGGCCACAGGTTCTTGGAAATTATCGGTCGTCAAAGAAACTTGCAATTACTGCCATGGATTCATTTGATGTATGGCATGTAGCGCCGTCCTGCTGAAAATATCCTTGACTCAGCTCTACATCGTCTAACTCCATGAAAATCCGTCGGTTAAAAAAAAAATTCGTCCCACTATTCTCTGTGCGGATATTGCGCACCAAACTTCGATTTTAACAGCTGCATAGCCGGATAAATGGAACCATGCTTCATCTGTGAACCATGTAATGGACAATATGGCAGGAATTTGCACAATGAATGCTTGAAAACAACGACAATAATTCAGTCGTCTATCCTTATCTGGTTCCTGTAACTGATGAACAACCGTAATCCTATACGGCTTTAGGCCTGCACTTTTCACAGCTCTCTGACACATTGAGTAGCTGTACCCTGTCTCCTGCGACAAACGTCTTAATGATTTTTTGGGTGACTAATCCAGTCGTGCTCTTACGTCAACAACCGTGGGAAGACTAGATGAACGAGTTTTGCTTTTTCACTCACCAGAGATCCAGTTGTTTCCAATTTGTTTACCAGTCCCAGTATTGTGTTTCTTTGAGGAGGATTCCGAACACCAAATTCTCTCTGGTATGCTCTTTGAGTAACTGTAATTGAATTCGTAATCCAGAATTGGTTTACAAGGAAGAGTCGTTCATTTAATGTGTACTCCATTTTCACGTTGACTAAAACAAAATCTCAAAAACAGTTGCCAACAATACAACTAACAATTACGAATAAAACATGAACGAACATCTGCGCATCTAGTGACAGACAATCGAAACTCCAGAACATTCTGCTTAATTTGGTGCTAAAATTGGGTCATTGAGTGACTTTCGAACAGAATAATTACAAAAAGAAATGTGTCAGTTGTTCATAAATCACCCTGTATTTGTTTCTATTGTTCTGAGTAACTGTTCTGTTTTGCTGATTTTGTTTCTGCTCTTGTTTCTGGTCCACACACTAACATAAGTGTGATGGATGTGATGATTGGATGTGAAATGTAAAAAATCTATTCGAGAAAAAAACATGTAATTAAAAATGGGTATAATTCTATTTATTACTTCAGAAATTTTTTATCGTTGTTTTGAATGATTTATAAATATTTTACTTTCAGTGTGCACACATTTTGTTCTTCTAAATGCTATCTCATAAGTAACCTGATGTTTTTTGCTGCTCTGCAAGCTTGATGTCTAACTTCTACAATTATATTTTGACTTATTACAGTTACTCCCAAATACTTAAACTACTTACTGGATATACACATAGCTTTTAAATATTGTGCTGTTAAGCATTATTTTAAAGTAGGGTGTGTTCTTCATTCAAAGGAGGAAGCTGTTTCTGTGCCGATTCCGCGTTTTAACTGAACCGTAAACACAGTTGCACAAGGAGGTTTCTCGTACAACAGGAAATGTAGAGACACGAGTGTCGAACCGGCACCCTCTGACCCTGTGGGGAGAGAAAGAGAGGACGGGCCGACATGAGTTTGCGCTTTGCGTTTTCACAATACCCGGAGTGTAGAGTCGTGTAACCATTGTGTTTAGTAATTAAGTCTTCTCGCCCGCGTGTCACGCTGAACATCAGCACCTACTGTTCTAACACCTCAAAACTGTTGCCATCTTGTTTGCTCAATGTATGCATGACGCCTCTCGCATGCAACCTTATCTGATGGTACATAACATACCATCCTCGGAAAATGTGTCTCTTTTATTCCAAAAGAACTGAAGACATGGAATCTTTCAAACACTATAATCTAATAGCATGCAATCTTTTAGTTGTTGTCTCATATGCATTTCTAATGTGCACATAACACCTTATCGCGAGTCCCAGATTATGAAAATACGTATTTATTAGGCCTTTTTGTTCATTTTAAGGAACATGTTTCAATTTTGCATATTTATTTTGTCATTTTCTTTTCCTTTGCATCCTTATTTACTAATTTTCTTGCACTTACATTGAATATGTTGTTGACATTTTACTAAAAAGTCTCAAACAGCAGAAATTTCAATATTAAATTTGTACATCCTTTACTCGCATTCTGTGGTGAAAAAATCATTCCTTTTTTATCCCACATTAGGGATGAGACAGCTCAGTTTTCCCTATAGTACACAGTCAATAACTAAAATTCGAAGTATTTTATATGGAGAAAATGCTACAATCTTACAATTTCTGGAATTATTTGCCAAATTATCCAAAATAGCTGGATCTCCCGAATGACCGTTCAATTAATCCTATTAAAGTAATAGAATACAGTCGCTACAGTATAGCCCCGGCTATTCTCCCCCCTCCCGACAACATTTTAAGCTCTGGAAATGCTGCATAACCTTTTGGCGGTGGAACAATCGTCGGTCGGAATGCTCGAGTAAAATTTCGATGGTTACAGAAGGTGAAAGTTTAAACCTTTGTGCCTTAGTTTTGGAACCATAGTTGTTTAGTAACATAAAAACAACTCGATTTTCTCATAATACAGAAACCCTTAGTGTATACAACGAAATAAAGGTGAATATGAAGACTTCCAATCCTAGACCACCAAGTTAACCACTTTGGAAAAGACACAGTCTGCGACCAAGGAGGAAAACAATCTTCTAGGATGTTAAGTATAACTGTCGGTTCACTGATTTTTAAAATTAGCTGAAGAGTAATTTTTCTCTGTATACAATTATTTAACATTTTACAGGTAGCTCAGTCAGTAGAGCACCCGGCTGTTCAAGAGGTCCTGGGTTGAGGCAGTATTTTTTATCGTTTAACTGATACCGTTATATAAAAATAATAACCTGACTATAAGCATCAATAATTACTATAAAATGTATATTACAGCCGTTTTTACTTTCCCTACTACGTATAGTAAGTAGGGAAAGTATTGCATTCCAACCAAAAATTCGATACCGAGATTTCACCACAAATATATGTTTTGAGGTGCACTGAATGCATATAAAGCATTTTTGGAAACATGTCGGTGTGTGTGTCTTTGTGTCTGTCTGTGAACAGCATAACTCAGAAACAAACAGTCGGATAAATACCAAACTTGGTATTTAGGTTCAGTATCTTCCATAGATGTGACACGAAGGTTTTCAAGAAAATCCCCCCACTCCAGATTACCCTTTACATGGAACATTTTTCAAAAATTTTAATTTCCTCAAAAATGACTAACGATTTTGATTAAAATATAATATATTTAAGATACTTTCATGACAAATAAAATGTATATCTTGAATTTTCTGGGAATGTCTCCAAAAGTATTCTTCATTATGAATGAATTTTGCATAACTGGTAAACCATAATAGATAGACAAAATTTTACTACACAAAAAATGTAGATGGCGTTAAACTACACAATTTATGTCATATACATTTTTTTGTTGAGTGAACCATTTTCGAGATATTGCTTGTTAATCCCGTAAATTTTCCAATACTTAAGACTTTTTCTCAAATGGGAATTCGTTATTCATTTTTTTTGTCCTGGTAATACAAAGAGAATGGAATACTCGACATAGCAACCAGCTCTTAAAATATTTGACTATCGCTTAAAGCCTGCCAATTCCCCTTGCATCTACCAGAAAATTAGCAATAAGATTAACATCTCGATATATCGATTAACATGAAGCATATGGAGAATAAGCGTTGGTAAAAATAGTTTTTACAAGAGTAGAGAAAGCCATGTGAGTGTAACATACCAGATTTTTATTATGTGTATTTACTGTATATGTATAAATGGTTATATGAATGTATTTATTAGTTTAGTAACGCAGGATCTGGGAGGGTAAAAGCAAGCTGCTTTTCGTAGCAAACAAAGTAATAAAATGGAAATTTAAGGATGGCTAACAATAAGGTGAAACCTTGAGAGAGAGCAATAATTTGGAAAGCTAAGACGATAGAAAAATACTGGAGTAACGTCCAAAGGGTTTGTAAATAGTCACGTGGTGCAAAAATCCAATCAAAATCATACTAAGAGTGTTGTGCTAGAGTAGGCTTAGCCAACCGGAAACTAGGAAGATTAAATTTGAAATTTTAAGTTTGGACGTTAAGAGGTAGCGTACCCAAGCAGTTCAGTTCAGTGGTTGTAGCTCAGAGTGGGCAGATGTGAGAATTTAGTGCAGTGCGAAAAAGCTAAATTTTGATCTTTAAAAATGTAGTTAGGAACATCTCACAGCTCCATACGTCAGTAAATTGTTATCTGATATATATTATTCAACTGCCGTGAAGAAGTAATAAAGAAGTTAGAATTTACAACTATAATTGGTGTTATATGTGTAAAATTATTCTGCAGCCGTACCACCCCTTTTTAGAGATACTTGGTCTACCAGATATCACTGACGCAATCGAGGCATAAAATAAATAAATTAAATAAAAGAAAGCATAAGTAATTAAACTTTAAAGATTTATTACACGTAAAATTTATTATCAACAAACTCACACGACACCTGATGTAAATTTTGCGCCCATCCTGGTGGGCCCGATGCAGGGTTTAGGCTGGAGGGTGATAAGCTTTCTCTAGCCAAGATTATTCCCTATCTTCCCCAAATCTGAAAGTATGAATAAGAGTGTGAATGTGTGTGATCTAATGATTAAAACCCAAAGTTTACCATAAATCCAACGACAAGCGAATACGAATTAACACCATTGCCTATAAGCGATAATATGTTCCAAAGTAAAGACCACCGATAAGACCATTGCAGTAGGCGCAGCACAAAAAGGCAATAAAAGTAAAACTTTTTACATGAGGGTTGTCAAAATATTTTGACATGGGCATTCCATTCTCCTTTTTTTCGCTGCATCTTCTGTTTTCTTAGTTGCTAAATTATGACCGTGTATTATGTGTGTGTATGTGAAATGAATTATCGCCGGAATTTGTCTTATTTTTCATGCATTTTCTGTGAACCAACAAATACTATGTTCTACTCCGTGACATTCTCAAGGAAAATCAAAGGCTTTTTCGCAAGTGTGCTCTTTTATAACTTCAAAGCGTTTGTATTCTAGTACAAAGGTTTTGTAAATGCTTATTAGTGTTTATGAATTTGTTAATTACAATTTAATGTGTTTTATAGTCCATGTTCGTTGGAAAGAATAGGACTCTTCAATGGTAAAAGAATTATCAAACTCGGTTAAATGTTTTTTAAGATGCCCCTCTATACAATATTTCTCTCTTTATAATAATTGTATAAATATGTTTTAACATTGCATCACATAAAAACATTTACATCTGATATTTAACGCTGAAGTTTACTATTTTGTTTAGTCTTTACTCTGCAAATGTACTGCTGTTAACAAAAGAAAATAACGTTGGTATCGCCGCTGGGGTCTACGGAGAATTAGGAAAGCGTTTATGCAAAACCGCTTGAAATGTGAGGAAATGAGTCTGGCAGTATGATGTATTGTTACAAGGAAAATATTTTTCTACCTTTACAAGGGAAGATAGGGTGTCTGTGATCACGGGAGAGTTTTTAATGCACGTTTCGGAACTATATTAACATCCGCTATGGTAATTTTTCTCACGCCATTCATCTCCAGGGAACAAGTTTCCTGTTCCTTGGATAACTTTATCAATTTTAAATCATTGTTGAACAACGTTAGAAAGACTGAGAATATTTTAGCCCAAAACATCCTTCTTGTGTTTAGTTCCGTTTAATCATATCCGTGCTTTATAACCTACTTTATTTAAGTTCATTTTCCCTCAAATATTAGCTAGCTTTCAAGTTTTCTTTCTTTGTTCTCTTTTCTCAGGTATTACTATGTTTATTATATGTACTATAGATATCTTATCCAGCTATTTCTTAATAATAGTTTTGAGTGCCATCAAGTACATCACAACTTTTAAAGTAAATCATTGCAGACTATAACAGAATAATAAAGAAGGAATATAAAAATATTTAAACCTTTTGAGTCTAAACCGGGATGATACATATTTTAAATTGTGGCAGTTTTATTACCACATAAATGATTTTAGTCAAATTATATAATATGTAAATTCAATAACAGCCCACCTTGAAGCAATATGTGTATGTAATAATTTGTAAAATGTATGTAACAGTCATTTCACAAGCTTACATTGTTGTATACATGTTTCATAATGTTATGTGAATGTATTACGTAATTTAATAATGTAGGAGCTGTGAGAATAATAAGTTAAAAGTTGCTAACAATGAGGTAACCTTGAGGCAATAATGAATTTGAAAGTTTAAATCATTATTAGAGCAGCAATAATGTAATTTTAGTGACAGTTTATAAAATAGCCAATCAACAACCAGAAAAAAAGATTTAGTTAAATGAAGGTATTCTATTGGAGTAGAATTAGCCAATCAGAGACTTGAAATACAGAAATTTACAAGTTTGGACGGTTGAAATAAATTCAGCTGCCTCCAAACAGTGCTCATAACCAGACGTGTTGCTTCTACACAGTGGTCATAACCAGACGCGAGATGTGTTCTCGAGAAATTAATTACGTATTTGTGTGAGACGAAAATATTATACGTGTTATAAAGTGCAAGTATTAAATAAAAGAATCTCACAGCTCTCGATATCAGTGAAGTGCTATTTAATTTGTATCAAGGATTAATAAAAAGGAGTGAATTAAAACTTAAAATCTGTGTAAGCCTACATTATTAGTCGTATCACAACCCTGCCAAGACTTTCATGTCTCTAACAATAATACTGACGCAGCCGAGGCAAACATAAATATATAATATCTAAAGAAACAAACAAATTAACAAGTTAATACTTTTTTTAAACTTGGAGCAAAGGCTATCGGAAACTTTTTAGCATACGTGCGGTTGCAACTACTACAAGTTCGGCTCCCCAACAGTTGAACTATATTACAACTACTATAATAAAATACCTTTCTCAAACGCTTTACTGCAGGTAAGCAGAACCGTAACACTTTTGTATATATATATATATATATATATATATATAAACACACACACTTAAAAGGCGAAATGTGTTCTCTATTCACTCATAGCCTGCGCGTTGATTGCATGCCTTCCCTCTCCTGCGGAGTTCTGCACTCCTGCTTTACAAGTTAATGTGTTTACAATGGTGGAAAAGATCCATTCACTACAATGAAGTATATCATTTTAAATACCATACACAAGCTATCATGGTCTCTTATTTTAAAAAAATCATAAAAAAATGTTAATTGTACTAATAGAGTAAATAATCAACCGATTTTCCTGCTTCTTTCATTATATTTGGGCAAATTCTGTGCCTGTTTGCGTGTGGTATAGCGTATGTCCTAAGTCACATATGACAAGCTTGCTTTATTTAGCCAACTTCTGTGATTGTGTGACATATACCTATTAGGTTCACAAGGGACATAGGTTCACTTCGGCTATTAAGGTAGACTAATGCCACAATTTAATTGCTCTGCATAAAATGGAGTGCAGGGCAATTTCGATAGGTTCGAACGCGGCTACCGCTTACTTTGAAAGTGGTTTTGAGCAAAAGGCTCCAACTCTTCTGTAATTAAATGTCACACAAACGTTTAATTTATTTTCTATTCCACTGGTATTATTTATCTGTAATTATACATTAAAATTGCATTAAAATAGTTTCAGAGATTATACTCACTGTTATGCGTCTTGTTTTTGAAGCAGTAATTTGTATCACAATAATGTAAATGTCAGAGTGATTGTAGTGTGAATATGCATTGTTGTGTGATATTGATTTTAGATGTTTGTTGATTGTAAGCATTGTTGAGAAGTGGGTTTATACGGCCTTACTGAAACTGACAATAATAGCGTGCAATAATGTAGCGAGGGGGTGAGCTGTTTATCATTATTAGAGACGAGCAAATGACGTCAGAGTGGCGTGTTTTTCTTAGAATTTGCTGGAACATTTTCCCCAGAGCATATGTTTTCGTAATTTTCATTGGATATAAATATAGACGCTAATGTTGGCGCGTTTTATTAACCAATGGCAGCTCGGTTATAATCTTTAGGCATATTGGGGCGAGGAAGTATAAATTCAGTGTCAGGGTCAAGTTTCACGTAGTTCAACGGAGGCATTCATGGAGTATGCGTCGCATGCAGTTCATCAAGGTTACGCGTAGCAAATTTATGACAAATCTCTCGTGTCGTAAAGTGAATTACATAAAAAGTTGAAGTACGCGAATTAATAATGGGCAGTAAAGAAGTTATTATAACAGTTTCAGTTTGGCGAGTGTCAAGCTTAATAGGTGAAAGTGAATAATGTGTTACGACAATAAAAGTGTAAAACAAATTCTTTTATCAGTGTTATCTTTGGATAAAAACTCCTTTCCGTTTACACACCTGTACAAGATAAGTGCTTGACCGAGAAATCATAGCTAGCCGGAGGACAGTGAACCCAAAATTAAATACAATAACAGGCGCTTAGCAAAAGATAACACGAAGTGACCGCGATAAATTGTCTTTTATACGTGCGGCAAATAAACAGTAGCATTTTCAATTACAAACATTAATAATACCACAGCATTTTAACCATGTACTTTGGTTGTCATATAGCGAGGGACAGCATCGATACCACGTTTTTCCAAATTCCATTCAAGTCCATATCAGTTAAAATGCTGATAATTTTGATAATACTTACTTCGATAAATTTATGCCACGTTCATTATTTAGATCTAAATATTCAGTAACAAATTACATTAAAATAGAGTTTGTTTCTTCACAAACAACGGCAAACAACTTCATTCCTTAAGAAGGATTTTTATTTTCGTTTAATTCAGAACGTTTTGCCTAAGAAGACTCCCTGTATCTCTGCACTTAGATATTGCGTAACCCTCTTACTGTAATCGTTTGCGTGCGGGTCTAGAATAAATGTATATATCCGTTGTTATACGGGGTGAACCACCTAAAACTATCAGCACGAATATTTCTGTAACGAGATACACTGTCCAATGACAGCTTATACAACCATACAAAGATTCTAACATTTATCAGAAAATGCATATAGGTATATCCACTATATCACAAAATTTCATCTTTTCAAACGAAAAAATTCCTTTTGATGTAAGAAAATAAAACTAGATATACCAATCTAGTTTATATGATTCTTGTACAGGTAACTTACGCGTCAGTTTGTTTCTTTTTTACTTTTTCTACTACGCATAGTAAGTAGAGGAAGTATTATAATTCTGCCCAAAAATTCGATATCGGTATTTCATTGGAAATATGTTTTTAGGCCCCTGAATCCAAAAAAGCATTTTTAAAAAAAGGTCCGCGCGTGCTCGTGGGTGTTCGTACACTTTGAGCAACATAACCTAAAAACAAAAGGTCAGGTAACTAACAAACTTGGTATTTAGGTTTAGTACCCACCAAAGATGCGAAACAAAGATTTCCTAGAAAATACCTCCACCACATAGTACCATTTATATGAAAGATTTTTCGAAAATTTTGATTGTTAAAATGGCTTTAACGATTTTGATTCAAATAGCATATGTTAAAGATATTTACATTATAAATAAGATGTATATACTTCATTTGGAAGAAGCTTTGTATAAACTTGCATAAATAATAAACCTTAAGCAATAGACCAAAACGTACTACACAAAAAATGTAGATCTCTTTAAAACACACAATTTATTATCAATAGGTTTTTTGTGGCATAAGCTATTTCTGAGATATCCACTAATAAAGGTTCGAATTATACATTTCTTGGTCGCTCTTGTCCTGTCAACATTCAGTTGTTTCTCGCGTTTACATGGAAACAGTATGTAATTTTAAGGCCCACATATAGCGTTCAGTTCTTAAACATTTGACTATCGCTGTTGCTTTTGTATCTATAATGAAATGTGCAATGTAGTATTTCTGCAAAGGTTTACTTGGATTAAAATGTAGTTGATTCAAAATAAGCTTTAGTAAAACTAGTTCGTATAACCGCTAATGAGATTTTTATTACAATCCTTACTTTAAAACATAAATTTGCGCTATAATTACACTTACTGATAGCTGCTGGATTTTTATTCAGCTACTATATTTATAAACCGTTGTCTGAACTTCACATTTCTGAAATTAGTTCATGAATAAGACCTATCTCTAGAAATACTCATAATGATAGTTTTAGATGATTCACCTGGTGTGTTTAGGGTATGTTTACGCATTTTTCTCCGCATCTGTAAAAGAAGCCAGAAATGTTAATATAGAGGAGTAATACCAGTATAAGTTATATGGAATTTTACTGTGAAATCGATCATTAGTTTTGCTCTGCTGCAAAACCGACAGGTACCAATCCACAAATCCCAGCCCTACAATTAATGTCGTAGGCAAAAAATGCACAGATAAGCCCAAGATGTTATATTTGTAATCTTTATATATACTAGTCGTTTTTAGTCTTCGTCATTGGAGTGTGTGTGTGTGTGTGTGCGTGTGTGCGTACGTGCGTGCGTGCGTGTGTGCGTGTGTGCGTGTGTGTGTGTGTGTGTGTGTGTGTGTGTGTGTGTAGAATTTCTCTGATTTCAGTTGGTAGTTCCTTATAGTCAATTTCAGAAAACTTGGATTATCTTTTTCCCCTTTTATCCTCATTCGAAGGATGATAGTAACAATGAAAAATAAGTTTTTTCACATTCGTGGAATATATTTCATACAATTTTACGTTATCTTTTACGATAATAATAATAATAATAATAATAATAATAATAATAATAATAATAATAATAATAATAATAATAATAATAGCAATAACAGCAGCACCTATTAACCCCTATACCTTATACCTAGAGACTGTTTCCGCAGCGCTGCAGTAGGATCACTGCGGTTTCTGATATTAGAATAGGAATGTTTTCTCCAGCAGGAGGCCTGGTACAGGATACTCTCAGCCTTGTGAGATCCTTGGAGCAGATACATGGAGGAGTCACATGGCGAAAACGCAGCATTTATTACAAAGCCTGCTATAGGGATTGTTGGGAAACGGCAAGCAGAGCATATACCATTTCGTTACTACTCCCTGTGAACGGAGATAGAACATGTAGCGGCCGAGCGGTAGACCTTGTTTCGCTCGGACTGTTGCGCCAAGAATTTAGTTATTAATTTATATCACAGCAACGGCTCTGTGGATGTGAAAGTATGCATTGTAGTGAGCCTTGGGACAGTTAGCCCCGGGGTTGCTGACAACAGGGAGGAAAGGTAGCGTCATGAGGTAGAGACGGTCGGTAACGGGGTGAGAATGCTCGGTGCGTGTGGAATAAGTACCACGGATTCTATAAAAACTATTTGCTATAATCGTTGATAAATTGAAGACGGGTTGTGGCCCCTCCGAAGGGGGCGTATGTCGTGCAAGAACTTAACTCTACATGTTCATGACTCACCTGAATAAATCTGGCAAGACTTCCGCACAAAGATTTGATAATTAGGTTGAGGTACGGAATCCGAAACAGATGCTGCCTTCGCGTCGCAGCTTGTCGTGAAGACGGTTGTGAGAGTTGACCTTACATGGCCAGTAAATACGTTTGGTAGAGACAGATCAGCAACCTGTCGTCCTATTGCTAGCACTTCCCTCATTATAACACCTTTTGAAATTTAACTGACCTGATGGAACTTCCCGGGCGTGGATTGAACTCCACACAGGGTCATTACAGTATAGACATTAGCACCTTCCTAAAGCTTAATGTTAAGTCTATTTTATACATAGAACATGCATTAATAATTTGTCATCCAAACTGTATGATTTTCATTATAATAGAAATTTATACGAAATAGAAAATGAATGCGTGAAGTATTTCTTTGCTCCTCAGTTGCTTACAGTGAATTTCTGGATAGCAATATAATAGTACAAGTGTAGTAAGTGCATCTTTGCAGAACGAGGAAGAAGTTTGAAAAAGGGAGATGATATGGACTATTTTCACTTCAAAGTTTCTACAAAGCGTTTAACGCATGCGTATTGTATTGCCTACTTCTTTTTCTATGATATTGAGTAATAGAAATATTTATACGAAAATAAAATTAATCATGGTAAGTTGTTCAAAACCAGTATCAAAGTCGACTGCATTAGCCTCTACGAACTGCCGATCGATTAATCACCCTGGTAGCGTTGTCCAAGCCATACATCAACTGAAGGTGAGCTGGCTGCTTGCGTCGAAAGAGTTATGTTTAAATGCTGCATGAATTAAATTGTAACTAAATGTTGACAAATAAAGTGAAGTAACTTGAATACGATTTAAATTGTAAAATGCAACTATCAAATAGGCATTGCATGTCTGCAACTATATATATATATATATATATATATATTTGTTTTTCCAACTTTCCACGCATGATAGCATGAACGGGAAATGGATAAAAAAAACATTATTCTCCAAAAAACTTAGTGCTTACAATTTTCACAATTAACTAACCTTATTCTTAATATTACCTAGAATAAAATAAACAATAACTGTTACATCTCAGTAATTTATTTTAAACTTGGTTCTCGGTTGACGGACACGATATGGATCCGTGACACAAAGGAGAAACCCACAGGTTACCATCTAACCCTGAATGGCAAGGAAGATCATTAAATGCGAGCTTTGTGGCCTGGGCACGCAGTTCCACCTTTTTCTTTACTCGTAAACGCTTTTTTAAATATTATTACCCTAAGAGTAACGGGGTCTTCCTGGAATTTGTCCTTCCTGAAGACAAAGGCCGGCTGAAGGACAATACCTCATCTCCCAGTTGCACGTTGCGGTTATTTTGAAATGTTCTATGGGGACCAAACCGAAATTCTGCGACCTTATACTATCCTGAAAGGACGATGGTGACCAGGGCACTTTATTTCTTTGTGCAGAGACCACAGAATGCGATTTCAACTGTCTACAGCTGTGAGTGAGTTGATGAGAAGTTGAGAAAGGTAGGTTTCACGACATTGCTTACAGAACCTTCTGGCACACGTTCATTTCTGTTTAATTTGTCCTTTGTTCAAAGATAGCCTTTAAAATTAAAATTACGAATTATTAGTAAATAATATTCTTATATGATAAAAATCACTTATTTGCAATTTAATCATTGTTTCGGTTGTCATAAATGTTAGTTTTACCATTATCAATATGATTGATTCATATACACACTCAGAATGAATTTTAGTTCGTAAACTTTCTGCATTTAAATCGATGTTTACAAATTATACTTCTCATACAAGATAAAGTGCCGTTAAATAAATATACTTATTCTTCTTCTGCTTCATATGTTGAGTTCTTTAGCGCATTATGTCCCCAAATCCGTTAGGTCATGTTCTATCATGGATGTTATAAAAATGAAATCGTTTCGCTGGTATTAAAATATGCTATAAAAGTCTATTTGAATACTATAGAACTTTAGTAACAGACGGTTAATCCATAAAAGTATAATACTTTTCTTTTCGCCAAATGAAATAACATGAATATAAACGGTGTTTAAAACGTTTGACGTTTTTAGGAGTAATGTACATTTATTTAAAACTTAGTAGCTGGGGTTAACCCGATACTACGAACTAAAATGGCACTTTATAATTTTATAGCTTTACATAAGAAGGCCCTAACCTAGAGTTCATCCAATACATAGAGTAAAACACTTGGACATGCCCATATTAATTCATAATTTTGGAAATTTGTGGTTTTTCTCCTCATGTCAGTGAGACATTCATCTATACTATATGATTCTGAGCGTTGGGTTCCTTCTTCTAAAGACTGAACATTCCATTCTGCTTGAAACTATTGTTTCTTCGGTGACTGATAAGTTTTTCCACTAAAGTATGGAGCAAAAACATATGTGAAACAAACTCCCTTTAATGTAAGTAATACAATACTGACAATGCGTATAAGTCAGTGATATCTTTATCCTTTTCTCTCACACACAATTCCAAGCGTATCGGAAAGTATGTTACCTCTGACCGTACGAGTTGGCTCCGCGGTAGCATATGAGGCTCACATACGGCCGGTACCTAGCTCGATTCCCGTCGACCCCCACTCTGATCTTGGGTTTTTCGTGATTTTCCCTGGTCGGTAGGCGAATACTGTGATTGTTTCTCATCTATCATGATTTCCTTTCCCTCATTTCCCTTTCATTCCGTTTCCTTCTCATGTTTCAGTGTGCTTCTAGGTTTCGTGGCGTGAGACGGTGCCAGAAGAAGCGGAAGCTTACTCCAAGGAAAAAGTATTCCCCGTAGGCTCCAGAGGGCTGCTTGGTTGTATGGATCATTCAACTCCCTCTTTGGGGGAAGTTCTAGTGGTGGGTCAGGTCTTCGAGCCAGGAAATTGGGGATATCCGCGCGTTTCTGTTTCTGCGACTTGTAACCTCCTGTGGTTTCTTCACTTCATCCCTTTTACCTGTGGGGGTGGGTAGCCGCAATAGATATATGTGTACGCTGTACCCCACGTGTACCACTGGCAATGTTAACTGATTTTTGCGCTTTCAAGAATAGTAAATATTGGTAGTATTAAACATGCCGTCCAATACGTTTGCTGTCAAGTAGTAAAATAAGTATTTTATCTACCTGCTTTAAGAGTTAAATCACTCCATTTAAATTTTCAAATCCTATTAGGTTTATATACTTCCATCTTTATTTCCTTTACATAAAGTTACCAGTTCACTTAAATATTAACAGCATGTCCGTGCTAATGTTGAATGATTGACATTCAAGCCTTTCCATGATGTACCTAAATACAAACCATATACAATTTACCGAGCGAGATGGATCCGCGGTAACGTGTGAGGCTCACATTTAGGTTCTTGGGTTCGATTTCCTTCGGGTCGGCCACTCTAAAGAACTTTCTAGTGGTTTCTCTTGGACAGTAGGGGAATGCTGGGCTGGTTCCTCTCTACCACGAATTTTTTATCCATAATTTTCGGTACCATCATTTACTTTCATGTGTTTCATCTCTTAGGTTCCAGGATTATAGGACCAGGCGACAACGATTAGTGCGTTGCGTCTAGTCGGTGGAATTTGCGCTGTGTAAAGACTTCACCCTGGTGCTTCGCTGGCTAGCTGGGGCCCTTCCTGGGATCGCCAGGTTGAAGATGGCTAAGCCAGATTCGCTAGCGTCAGGATAGGTGTCATTCTTTAATCGTTAAGGATCCCGACCTTGCTAGTGCAAAATGTCATCCGGATCTGGTCGCCCTTTGTATCATCCTTTTCTCTCAGAGGACATGTTGGAAGTACAAAAGGCTTACTATGGCCTACGGTGCTGTGCTCCAGTGAATGAAGGCCCCTCTGTTGACTTATCCTTATCCACATATACGTGTAATTTAAACTAGGCAGGGGAAGCAAAAGTGATCGTTGCAAGACTTTTAATAATCCAGCCTGGCACATTAAAATAACCTTGTTCATTTGCAGTGCTGTTCTTTCATTTTCATTAGCTTCATATCCTTGGGTTTTGATAATTTCTAATTAAACTTTAAATCTTACTCAAGTTCGTATTAGAGGCTAGCAGGCAAAGCGTTGTCCTCTAATGCAACAGTTTAATACATCATGATGTTTGGAATCAACAACTGCACCAATGATCTGTTTTCCCAGAGGGAAAAGCTACCGTGAAAAGGGACTATTGCGTAGGAGCTAGAAAATTGCAAACATTCACCAACACATAAATTAACAATTTATTTTTAAGTGATATATCCGTTAACAATGCTTTAGTTAGCTTGCTTTACCATTTTGTTTTACAAAATAATATACTCGAAATACAATGTGATATTCTCTGCTTTTCTACATTTAAAGTTGCCATTTGAATTTAAAGATTTTATAAAAGAGCAACGAATACAATAAAGTTACATGAAATGCAAAAATATAAATGTTTCCCTCGTACAAGAATTTAGAAAACCACCAAGAGTTAAAGATTGAATTTCAAAAGCTTACCGCACAAAGTTTAAAGATCGTTTGGAAAGGCCGAAAGAATGACTCTTGGTGAATTATGCCGAAAAGCTCGCTGCCACGATGTCTAGTTGTTCCCGGCGCGGTCCGTGGCCGAAGAACTACTACTCGTCCCTGGTGACCAGGAGTTGCTGGAAACGGCGACGAGCATGTCAGTGGCGGGTCACAAACCAGCCAATAATGACTTGTCCATGATGCTTTACATAGTGAGGTAATGTATTATGTCACTTGTCGCGGTATCGTTCGTGTTATCTTATTTGCTGAGCGCCTGTTATTGTTTTATTATTTTGAATTTTGAGTTCTTTGTCCTCCGGCTAGCTATTATTATTCAGTCGAGCAAATCTCTTGAACAGGGTGTGTAAACGGAAAGGAGTTGTTACTAAAAGATAACCCTGATAAAAGAATTTGTTTTTACACTTTTATTGCCGTCACAATTAATTAATTTCACATAATTACTCTTGATACACGCCCGACTGGAACTGTTGTATTTTCGAATGTAACTATTATCACTTATTTGCCGCACATTATTAATTCGCGTATTTCACATCTTTTAACTAACTTCACGACGCGAGAGATTCTGCAGAACTGCACTACGTGTAACGCGTGGATGATTCTGTTGAACTGGGCGACGTTTGCCTTGTGAATATTCTGTAGAACTGCGCGACGTGTAACGCGTGAATGATCCTGTTGAACTGCGCGATACCCGTCTCTGGCTTTAGCTTTTTATACTCCCTCACCCCGATATGCCTAAACATTATAACAGAGCTGCTATTGGTTAATAAAACGCGCCAACATTAGCGTCTATTTTTAAATCCAATCAAAATTACGAACACATATGCTCTAGGGAAGATATTCCCTCCATTTCTAAGAAAAGCGCGCTAATCTGACGTCATTTGCTTGTTTCTTCTAATTAATAAGCAACTCACCCCATCGTTACATTGTTACCCGCTCCTATTGTCAGTTTCAGTGAGGCCGTGTAAACTTATTTCCTAACAATGCTTATAATTAACAAACATCTCAAATCAATGTCATGCTTATTTACACTACAATCACTCTGGCATTTACATTGTTGTGATATAAAATACTGCCACACACTCATGGCGATATGTTCGACTTTAGATGTTACTTTCTTTGTCGATAAATGACGTCATCCTGCAGCATTGTGACGCGCTGGTTGCATGAGCCATGACTATGGGGGAGGGAGGCGAAAACGGTACACAACTCATTTTTTGTAAAAATGAGAACTCATGTTGTTTTATAGAAATCAATTGCACGGTTTTAGTAGCTAACGTAAATGTAGTTGACGTTTCATGTCGCATAATTGGGGACTATGACTGGACTGAAAATGAATGAATGAATGAATGAATGAGGTTAATTTCATAATTTCTACAGATTTTATGAATGGTGATTTTGATTTATTGTAGATATTGCTTCAGTGAAGATGTGTTCGGTGTCGCCTATTATTTCTTTTAATTCTTGTTCCTGTATTCTAATCGGAATCATCTTTGATACTCATGGATGGAAAGGATGACATAGCTATTAATCCCTGCATAATTGCTGATACTATTATTGGTGAATATCAATTACGTGGCGTATAAATAAAAAATTGGATGGAATCATTAAAATCATCATTCATTACTTATTCTTTCACATTACAGAAAATGTATCCAAGAAGTTTTGTGCAAATTATTTTTTCCAAAGAAGAAAGCTATCTCACAGTCGTATACTTTTGGGCTCTTAATTTTCTGAACATTTTTCACACCTGCTACTAAAGCAAAAAGTGAAGTTTCTTGGAAAAAGGGCACAGACGGCGCGAGAGTTTTATCTGTATATCCTATACCTTAAAGCTTACTAAGTGCACAACGTAAGTCGGAATTGCTTTTGATCAAACGCAAGCTTCGCAACTGAATATCTTCAAGTGAAGCTGAGGTGCCATAGTAGGATATATAGGAGAGAGCTGGCGCAGTTTTTTGCGTTTATATGGGAAAGGATAGGGAAAACGAGGCTAGATGCGACGGTTCAAGGTGGAAAATGCGTTTATATGGGGGAGATAGGGAATACGAGGACTGACGCTAGGCTAGACAGTGGTAGGAGGGAGAGTGCGCTTTATATGAGAGAGGTAGAGGAATATGAGGAGAAGTGCTAGGCTAGACAGAGGCTGAGTAATGTATGGTTTATATGAGATGTATAGGAAAACGAGGGGAGGTGTTAGGCTAGACAGGGCTTGAAACGTAGTGCATGGTTTATATGAGTGGTATAGGAAAACGAGGAGAGGAGTTAGACTAGACAGAAGTCGAGGAGTAGAGTATGGTTTATATGAGAAGTATAGGAAAACGAGGAGAGGTATTA
This sequence comes from Deroplatys truncata, assembly GCA_030765065.1. Lineage (NCBI taxonomy): Eukaryota > Metazoa > Arthropoda > Insecta > Mantodea > Mantidae > Deroplatys > Deroplatys truncata. Next base: position 206,890,617 of record CM060978.1, on the reverse strand, counting down.
GGTTAGGAGAATTGAGTTTGTGTTTATAAGGAGAGACGAGAAAACGGAGAGAGATCCTATGCTAGGATAGACAGGTGTTAAAGTTAGGTTAGATAGGAAACCAAGGAGTGATACTCAGCTAGAGGGGGGCAGGAGGGAATGAGCTTTTGAGAGGTAGGGGATACGGGGAGTGGTGTTAGACTAGACAGAGGTTTAGAGTATGCGTTTATATGTATGAGAAGTATAGGAACAGGAAGAGGGGTGCTAGACTAGTCAGAGGTTGAGGAGTAGAGTATAGTTTATATGAGAGGTATAGGAAAACGAGGAGAGGAGTTAGACTAGACAGAGGTCGAGGAGCAGAGTATGGTTTATGTGAGAGTCATAGGTAAACGAGAGAGGCGTTAGGCTAGACAGAGCTAGAGGAGTAGAGTATGGTTTATATGAGAGGTATAGGAACAGGAGGAGAGGTGTTAGGCTAGACAGGTAGTGTAGCAGTAGGAATATGGACTTATATACAGGAGAGATAGGGAATATGAGGTGCTAGACTTGAAAGCGACTTTAGACGTGAACTTAGTGGAAAACTGTTTCATGTCAATGTTCTAGACATACCCATCACGTAACCTATTCAGGGAAAAGGTGACTCGTTCAGGGGAAAAAGGTGACTGCTCAGGGAAAAAGGAGGTCCACAAAGGGAAAAAGTTGACTAGCAAAGGGAAAAACGTGACCAGCAAAGGGAAAAAGGCGACCAGCAAAGGGAAAAATGTGACCAGCAAAGGGAAAAAGGTGAGCCATAAAGGTAAAAAGGTGACCTGCAACGGGAAAAGCTAACCCACTAACACTAACAGGTAAGTAATTCAGCTAGTATTGCAAGAGGTTGACTGCATCATAGCAGTGTATGATTTCACATGTAATTCAGCTAGTATCGTATGTATTTAGGCTAATTCATCTAGTAACACAGAATAGATTCCAGAGGCTAACTGCATCATGGCTCTGCATAATTTCACAGATAATTCAGCTAGTATCGTAGGTATTTAGACTAATTCAGCTAGTATCACAAGAGGATAGATTCTAGGGTTGGGTATAGCTTAGTGTCGTATTTCACAGGTAATTCAGCTAGTATCGTAGGTATTTAGGCTAATTCAGCTAGTATCACAGGAGGCTAGATTCCAGGGTTGGGTATAGCATAGTTTCATATTTCACAGGTAATTCAGAGGGTATCGTAGGTATTTAGGATAATTCAAGTAACATAGGTGTTTAGAGTAATTAAGCAAGTATCACAGGAGGCTAGATTCCAGGGTTGGGTATAGCATAGTTTCGTATTTCAGAGGGTATCGTAGGTATTTAGGATAATTCAAGTAACATAGGTGTTTAGAGTAATTAAGCAAGCATTACAGGAGGGTAGGTTCCAGGGGTTGGTTATAACCTAGCTTCGTATTTCACAGATAGTTCAGGTAATATCGTAAGTATTTGAGGTAATCGACAGAGCTTCACAGATATTATTGATAATTTCGATCAGAGATTTGTATCACAGCTATTTATGGTAAATGCAGATGATTCAGGTTGTATCAATGGTATTTGAGTCATCTTAACAGGTAATTCAGATAGTATCACAGGTGCTCGTGCTAATTTAGAGCAGGAATTCGTATCAGAGCTAGTTAAAGTAATTTCACATGATTCGGATAGTATCACAGGTATTTAAATCATTTTCATAGCCAATTCAGCTAGTATCGTGAGCATTTAAGCTAATTCAGCTAGTATCACAGGAGGCTAGATTCCAGAGGCTAACTGCATCATAGCTATGCATGATTTCACAGCTAATTCAGCTAGTATCGTAGGTATTTAAATCATTTTCATAGCCAATTCAGCTAGTATCGTGAGCATTTAAGCTAATTCAGCTAGTATCACAGGAGGCTAGATTCCAGAGGCTAACTGCATCATAGCTATGCATGATTTCACAGCTAATTCAGCTAGTATCGTAGGTATTTAGGCTAATTCAGGTAGTATCACAGGAGGCTAGATTCCAGGGTTGGGTATAGCATAGTTTCGTATTTCAGAGGGTATCGTAGGTATTTAGGATAATTCAAGTAACATAGCTGCTTAGAGTAATTAAGCAAGCATTACAGGAGGGTAGGTTCCAGGGGTTGGTTATAGCCTAGTTTCGTATTTTACAGATAGTTCAGGTAATATCATAAGTATTTGGATAATCAGCATAGTTTCACAGATGCTCGTAATAATTTCTATCAGAGATTTGTATCACGGCTATTTAAGGTAAATGCAGCTGATTCAGGTTGTATCAATGGTATTTGAGTCATTTTAACACATAATTCTGATAGTATCACAGGTGTTCGTACTAATTTAGAGTAGGAATTCGTATCTGAGCTAGTTAATGTAATTTCACTTGATTCGAGTAGTATCACAGGTATTTAAGTCATTTTAACAGGCAATTCAACTGGTATCACAGGTACTCATGGTAATATAGAGAGTAATTCGATTATAAAACTTTTCTCATCCAGCGTTACAACAATTTATATACTTTTTTCTAAATCTTACAAATTTTTATATGTTAAACAGTTATTGTACGATGCAGAGAGGGATAAACTGTATATGGTTTACAAACTGAAAAGCTTTGCGTCAACATACCTTTATTTCAGTTCGTTATAGATGTCTCTCCCCTTTTATCTAGGCTTGAGACTAGCACTAGGATTGCTCCTAATGGCAGGGTTACCACCTTCCCTTCCATCTTCTTCTTTCTTCATCAGGCGTCAGCTATCTGCATATACAGCATACAGATAACCTTCTTTTTAAGATTGTAGACTCACGAGAAAATCTTTATCTTTAACTTACATTCTTTTAAGCACTGTTTGTAATGGCGTAATGTCCATACGCATATGTCGTTATCCCATCCTCAGCAATAATTCTTTTATCATCAAACGGAGTCAATGCAATTTTATTCACTTGCACTGTAGCAAGAGCATGCTTTCGTGATAGGATCAGATTCATAGGTGTTCTGATGATTTCACAGGTTTTAAGACAGTCTGTATAGCTGTCAAACGAAATGTACTGCTTAATAGCGCTACGTTTTATACCTTTAATCTTTTTTATCATTGACCCTTGAATATCTAAGGCATACATCTTAGGACGTAGTCCAACAAAGCGTAGGATGATTTTGCTATTAGCCTCATCTTTAAATTTTCCCAATACCTTCTTGTTCTGAGAAGAGTAACATATATGGTTGGCAGGGTAATCAGATGTATCGAGATGCTCAAGAAAACGTAGCTTGTCCTGGTACACATCTTCAGTTGTTACACGATGAATGAACGAATCAGTGTCCATATACATAAGCTTCAGGTTTTCAGCTCCATAATAAGGCAACAAAACGTCGTAATGATAGTTATACATTAATGTCTTGGAGATGTCCAACACACTCATACCAATGTATATAGGCTTGTTGAATACAATCTGACGAGAGGCCATATGTACAGCAGCTAGATTATCAGCATATATCGTCCTGTCGATAAACGTAGGCTTGGCGATCAGCTTCTCTAGAGTTTTTTCATTGGTCACCAGTCGTATATCCATACGGTTACGCAGGTTCTCCATAGTTTTTCCAAACATAGCGTTGTTAAAGAGCTTGTAGAGATCCTTCTCGAAATCATTTGCAGCTTGTTGTCGTAGCCTGTTGTTAAATTCCACATAAGGTTTCAACCACTGAGACTGTCGGAATTGTAGCACACGATGGATTTTTGTTAGTCGTAGTCCATGACTAAGAGCTTGCTTCAAAGCCATGTAATGCACTACATACTTCTTTCGAGGTCCAAGATGAGGTATCAGTTTCTTTGTAGATGATTCCAATGGTTTCATACACTCTGGCAGGAAAGGTAGATCGTTGTGTAGATCGTGAAGTTCAGCAGGATACTCGATGTCGACTTCTAATATGTACCCATGAGGATCATCTTCTTGTAGTGTTTCTAAGTTGATTTCTTCAGGCAACACCCACTGAAATCCACCAAAAGGAAGGGCGTGACACATTGCCCACCCATATTGGTTATTAGCGTCCTCGTACGTGATAAATTGGGTTGGTCTCGACGGATCAAACTTATCCATATAAGTGTTATTAGCCTCAGCATACCGATGGGAAACTTGGCATAAACCTCCTCTTATACCTGATTCCACCATGAGTAGTTGATCATAATCTTGTAACAGCTCCAGTTTAATTTCAGTATACAGTAACATGGCGTCCCATGTAAGACCTGGAGAGGTAAAATAATGGGCAGGATCAACTTTGTGTGTTTTAAGGGTTTGCTCTCTGAACGTCTCAAAGACATCAGCTAGGAGAAGTACATCCGAAGTTAAGTAGAGATCGCTGTACTCTCCCAGGTTTCTCACATTAAACAGCTCCCATACATTTCTAGCATGATCGTAGTCAGTATCAGTAATTTCTTCTTCGTTTAATCTATTGTAGAAGCAGTCCTTAGGAGGCAAGCAGGTCTCGTTCAGGACATCCCATGACGTAACAAAATCATAGGGAAATACACCCTTACGGGTCATCAACTTCAATTTGTCTTCTCCAAAGTACTTTAGAGTTTCAGGATACGAGGTTAGATTTTTTACCAACTTATCCAAGCTTGTACTGAGGAATCGGAAGCTATCCACAAATCGAAGCTTTATATCTCCTACATACTTGGTGAATGAGATATAGCTTTCTTCAGAGTTAGGAATTACCTCCACACGTTCACTTGTACAACCCAGCTCCATAACAATGAAATGAGAGTCATATCCGCTAAGGTTATGCATGAAGACTGGTATATATTTAGGTGTTTTACAGGCTAAATTACATTCATTATGAAGACTTCCACGATATTCACCGCTGATGTGATCATGGTCGCGTACTTTGTAGTTTTCTCCTGTAAAGCCTTTTCCACACAAGTAGCATGCCGTAGAAGACTCAAAATCCTTTTGCTGTTGTTCCGTAAGTTTCAGAGGCTTAGTAGATTTGTATATGCCATCAATCATTTTTGCAAGATATGTCAGGTACAGCATAAACTTCTGTGCAGCATCTGCACCACGATACACATAGGGCTGCTTAGGAAGACCAGTTTCGAGATGTTCAACACTGGATGTAGGCTTCACGTAAACACAGAAGCTCATTGGTGTGTGCTCTTGATAAGGGGTTGTATAGGAAGTTTCAGGATTGGGTATACACGTATGGCATGGAGTGAGAATACTCTCAAAATCAGCATAGACGACATAAGGTACTTTCAGCATCCTCTCAACATTTTTAAACTGAACAATTGATTTCTCCTTGGTAGGCATAACTACCCTCGCAACACCATGTTGAATACAGACGGCTACATGTTCTTGCAGTTTTTCCTGTCCACTTAGTCCATATCGATCATCAAAATGTGTAAAGCAGCGCTTACAAGTATAAACCCGTCCATTATGGCTAGTTTTCTGGCGTCGAACGAGTTTCTCAAAATTCTTTATATATACGTAGTGATGTTTTCCACTACTATCATTCAATAGTAGCAGGTCGCGATGTTCAGGTAGTTCAATATCAGCAACCTTTATCGGATACACTTCGTGCTTCTCATCCAGCCCAAACACGTTAATAGACATATTGTTAAACTTCTCAAATTTAGGTATTTGAGAAAGTGGAGTAGGGTAGGAAACACAGCTGAAGTCGTACTTATCTTGAAGTTGTTTGTATTTGTTCACACGCTGTGCATCCTTCCCTATGAATTTGGCCAGTATAGAGTACATGAAACATTTCTCGTCGCTAAAGTTCTGGATGTTTATACATGCTTTCCTTGCTTCAACAGCTGACGGTAGTGGTATGTAGCTACTTCCTCGTAACGGGTTGTACTTGTTGATACGAAGTCGAACTCCTTCCACAGCAAGCAAAGCCCAGCTGCTACCCTTAAGCTGAGACTCCTCCATTTCAGTCGCCAATTTCTTGAATTTCACTTCCATCGTTGAGTCCAGATCAGTTTCCAGGAAAACAGCTTGATTCCGTGTTTTAAATGTTTTGTCACAGGTTTCTCCAATACTGTTAACAAATCGACACTCAGCCAGCAGATTAATTTTAACACTCTTATGAATGCTAAGCTCTTTATGCACAGCATGGATTATACGTTGTTTTGCCTCTTGCAGATACATATTTAGGTCCTTAGCTGATTCGCATCGTATAAAATACGATTTCAATCGTCCTTCGAATGAAGTTTCGTATTCTTTCATATCGCAGTCCTCCACTGTTGACAGCAACTGATGTTTAGTTGGCTCCAATCTTCTTTTCTTCTGAGGGCTGCTTATTTCACATATATCTTCGTGTCGCTGTCCCTTATAACAATCTTTGAAGGTTACATTACAATGTTTACATTTGAAGAGCTTCTTGCAGCTCATCTCGTGTCTTCTCTTGTCATAACCTCGGAGGAACTTCTTCCCACATTTTCCGCATGCATATCCAGTAGCGCTTGGAATAATATCCTTATACGCTGAGTTATTCATCTTTATTCTTGATGTAATAACGTATTAATCACTGATCAATGAAATGTAGACCTCTTCACCTTGACACCACTTTAGAAAGCTGATTATTCTTGGAGAGAACACGATGTTAACACCTCAAGACTAATTAGCACAATGAAGTCCAATGCCCTAGATCACCATATTTATAGAGGGAGCACGAACCTTTTAGATCAATCATAAACTCGCTCCATAACCACCTGTATATGATCGCTCAACGTGTACTAACCCCCCAGCCATATAACCTCAAGTCTAGAGACAGGATGTTTATGACGTCACACCCAGAGACAGGATGTCTGGCAGCATCAAACACGTTTAAACTCGTCTCATAACTACCTGCTTATGCTGTCACACCAGCAAGAGAAGTATTCCCACACGCTCATTCAGACATATATTTCAAATTCAAGCCCACCACCACCATCACCACCTATTGTACCAAGGTTAATTCAAGCTGTATTATCACAATACTTAAAAGTAAAAGCTTAAAAGGAAACCTAGAAGATTTCCCCCCCTTATTTACTTAATTATTTCATGTTTTTATTCCCTTTTCAATTCTTCCTTTCCATCTTCTCACAGAAAGACCATTACATTTCACTACAATCATGAGAAAAGCAATTTTTCCAGAGTTACACAGATTCTAAGCTTCTAAATCGAACCCGGTAATACTTTTAATAAATGTATTTTAGCTCCCCAATATCAGCATCTACCATTTAATCTTTACTCGAACCTGATATGATCCATAAGCTTGAAGATATATGAAATCACCCTTCGGGATTCGATCTGAGTACTTTAAAGTAATATTTGTCACGATAACGACATTTAAGGACTAGATACTCTGTTTGCGTTTACCTTGACATGTTTATCTAAATTAAATTACGAGTTATTAAATTTTTGCAAGTAAATTTCATTGAATCGGTATTCGAACCCAGAACACCAGGAACAGGATAATTTATAATATTAGTCTGACATGTTAAACAAAGTTGTATGCAGTTACATCATCGATCTAAGTGATATATTCTAGTGTACAGAGGAAAATTAAGAAAGTCATTAAAAGATGGGGAATCGAACCAAGCACAAGTGATTGACAATTATATACAGCATTAATCACCCATCATAGAAGCTATCAATCATGCTTTGCTACACTCCTCTACCTCACTTAGTTCCCGAGATAATGAAAATTTAAAAATTAAGGATCGAACCCAGGACGTCAGGTATCTAATTACACATTTACAAGATACTACCTAATATCATAAACGCAATAAAGTTTATTTGGCGTCTTTATCTTAATTGGTTTAGGAGTTATTAAATTTATAAGTAAATTCCATCGAATCAGTATTCGAACCCAGAACACCAAGAACAAAATAATTTATAATATGAGTTTGGTATGCTTAAAGGTGCTGTATGTAGTTACAGCATCAATGTAACTGATATTTTCTAGAGTATAGAGTAAAATTAAGGAAGTCATTAAAAAATCGGGATTCGAACTAGAGACAACTGATTAAACATTATATACAGTATTAATTACACATTATAACAGCTATCAAACATGCTTTGGTCCATTCATCTAGCTTTCTTAGTTTCCGAGATAATGAAGTTTTTAAAATTAAGGATCGAACCCAGGACACCAGGTACCAAAATATACATCCACAAGAAACTAGCTAATGACATTAATGTAATAAAGTTTATTTGGCGTCTTTATCTTAATTAGTCTCTGAGTTATTAGAAGATGAATTTGCATTCACTCCTAGGATTCGAACCCAGGCATCCCGGTCAACTTGGAACAAGGTCCTAATGACGCGGCGCATTCCAAAGAATTGATTAGTTTTTATCCCATTGTTCTATCTCTTTTCATTCAGGAGATATAAGCGATTAAACAGTAGAAATAGAATGGGCGGAGCTTGCCGGCATAGATCAAAGAACTTTATCAGATGTCGGCATCTCTCTGTGCGCTCAAACCGGTATTCTATTTCTACTGTTTAATCGCTTATATCTCCTGAATGAAAAGAGATAGAACAATGGGATAAAAACTAATCAATTCTTTGGAATGCGCCGCGTCATTAGGACCTTGTTCCAAGTTGACCGGGATGCCTGGGTTCGAATCCTAGGAGTGAATGCAAATTCATCTTCTAATAACTCAGAGACTAATTAAGATAAAGACGCCAAATAAACTTTATTACATTAATGTCATTAGCTAGTTTCTTGTGGATGTATATTTTGGTACCTGGTGTCCTGGGTTCGATCCTTAATTTTAAAAACTTCATTATCTCGGAAACTAAGAAAGCTAGATGAATGGACCAAAGCATGTTTGATAGCTGTTATAATGTGTAATTAATACTGTATATAATGTTTAATCAGTTGTCTCTAGTTCGAATCCCGATTTTTTAATGACTTCCTTAATTTTACTCTATACTCTAGAAAATATCAGTTACATTGATGCTGTAACTACATACAGCACCTTTAAGCATACCAAACTCATATTATAAATTATTTTGTTCTTGGTGTTCTGGGTTCGAATACTGATTCGATGGAATTTACTTATAAATTTAATAACTCCTAAACCAATTAAGATAAAGACGCCAAATAAACTTTATTGCGTTTATGATATTAGGTAGTATCTTGTAAATGTGTAATTAGATACCTGACGTCCTGGGTTCGATCCTTAATTTTTAAATTTTCATTATCTCGGGAACTAAGTGAGGTAGAGGAGTGTAGCAAAGCATGATTGATAGCTTCTATGATGGGTGATTAATGCTGTATATAATTGTCAATCACTTGTGCTTGGTTCGATTCCCCATCTTTTAATGACTTTCTTAATTTTCCTCTGTACACTAGAATATATCACTTAGATCGATGATGTAACTGCATACAACTTTGTTTAACATGTCAGACTAATATTATAAATTATCCTGTTCCTGGTGTTCTGGGTTCGAATACCGATTCAATGAAATTTACTTGCAAAAATTTAATAACTCGTAATTTAATTTAGATAAACATGTCAAGGTAAACGCAAACAGAGTATCTAGTCCTTAAATGTCGTTATCGTGACAAATATTACTTTAAAGTACTCAGATCGAATCCCGAAGGGTGATTTCATATATCTTCAAGCTTATGGATCATATCAGGTTCGAGTAAAGATTAAATGGTAGATGCTGATATTGGGGAGCTAAAATACATTTATTAAAAGTATTACCGGGTTCGATTTAGAAGCTTAGAATCTGTGTAACTCTGGAAAAATTGCTTTTCTCATGATTGTAGTGAAATGTAATGGTCTTTCTGTGAGAAGATGGAAAGGAAGAATTGAAAAGGGAATAAAAACATGAAATAATTAAGTAAATAAGGGGGGGAAATCTTCTAGGTTTCCTTTTAAGCTTTTACTTTTAAGTATTGTGATAATACAGCTTGAATTAACCTTGGTACAATAGGTGGTGATGGTGGTGGTGGGCTTGAATTTGAAATATATGTCTGAATGAGCGTGTGGGAATACTTCTCTTGCTGGTGTGACAGCATAAGCAGGTAGTTATGAGACGAGTTTAAACGTGTTTGATGCTGCCAGACATCCTGTCTCTGGGTGTGACGTCATAAACATCCTGTCTCTAGACTTGAGGTTATATGGCTGGGGGGTTAGTACACGTTGAGCGATCATATACAGGTGGTTATGGAGCGAGTTTATGATTGATCTAAAAGGTTCGTGCTCCCTCTATAAATATGGTGATCTAGGGCATTGGACTTCATTGTGCTAATTAGTCTTGAGGTGTTAACATCGTGTTCTCTCCAAGAATAATCAGCTTTCTAAAGTGGTGTCAAGGTGAAGAGGTCTACATTTCATTGATCAGTGATTAATACGTTATTACATCAAGAATAAAGATGAATAACTCAGCGTATAAGGATATTATTCCAAGCGCTACTGGATATGCATGCGGAAAATGTGGGAAGAAGTTCCTCCGAGGTTATGACAAGAGAAGACACGAGATGAGCTGCAAGAAGCTCTTCAAATGTAAACATTGTAATGTAACCTTCAAAGATTGTTATAAGGGACAGCGACACGAAGATATATGTGAAATAAGCAGCCCTCAGAAGAAAAGAAGATTGGAGCCAACTAAACATCAGTTGCTGTCAACAGTGGAGGACTGCGATATGAAAGAATACGAAACTTCATTCGAAGGACGATTGAAATCGTATTTTATACGATGCGAATCAGCTAAGGACCTAAATATGTATCTGCAAGAGGCAAAACAACGTATAATCCATGCTGTGCATAAAGAGCTTAGCATTCATAAGAGTGTTAAAATTAATCTGCTGGCTGAGTGTCGATTTGTTAACAGTATTGGAGAAACCTGTGACAAAACATTTAAAACACGGAATCAAGCTGTTTTCCTGGAAACTGATCTGGACTCAACGATGGAAGTGAAATTCAAGAAATTGGCGACTGAAATGGAGGAGTCTCAGCTTAAGGGTAGCAGCTGGGCTTTGCTTGCTGTGGAAGGAGTTCGACTTCGTATCAACAAGTACAACCCGTTACGAGGAAGTAGCTACATACCACTACCGTCAGCTGTTGAAGCAAGGAAAGCATGTATAAACATCCAGAACTTTAGCGACGAGAAATGTTTCATGTACTCTATACTGGCCAAATTCATAGGGAAGGATGCACAGCGTGTGAACAAATACAAACAACTTCAAGATAAGTACGACTTCAGCTGTGTTTCCTACCCTACTCCACTTTCTCAAATACCTAAATTTGAGAAGTTTAACAATATGTCTATTAACGTGTTTGGGCTGGATGAGAAGCACGAAGTGTATCCGATAAAGGTTGCTGATATTGAACTACCTGAACATCGCGACCTGCTACTATTGAATGATAGTAGTGGAAAACATCACTACGTATATATAAAGAATTTTGAGAAACTCGTTCGACGCCAGAAAACTAGCCATAATGGACGGGTTTATACTTGTAAGCGCTGCTTTACACATTTTGATGATCGATATGGACTAAGTGGACAGGAAAAACTGCAAGAACATGTAGCCGTCTGTATTCAACATGGTGTTGCGAGGGTAGTTATGCCTACCAAGGAGAAATCAATTGTTCAGTTTAAAAATGTTGAGAGGATGCTGAAAGTACCTTATGTCGTCTATGCTGATTTTGAGAGTATTCTCACTCCATGCCATACGTGTATACCCAATCCTGAAACTTCCTATACAACCCCTTATCAAGAGCACACACCAATGAGCTTCTGTGTTTACGTGAAGCCTACATCCAGTGTTGAACATCTCGAAACTGGTCTTCCTAAGCAGCCCTATGTGTATCGTGGTGCAGATGCTGCACAGAAGTTTATGCTGTACCTGACATATCTTGCAAAAATGATTGATGGCATATACAAATCTACTAAGCCTCTGAAACTTACGGAACAACAGCAAAAGGATTTTGAGTCTTCTACGGCATGCTACTTGTGTGGAAAAGGCTTTACAGGAGAAAACTACAAAGTACGCGACCATGATCACATCAGCGGTGAATATCGTGGAAGTCTTCATAATGAATGTAATTTAGCCTGTAAAACACCTAAATATATACCAGTCTTCATGCATAACCTTAGCGGATATGACTCTCATTTCATTGTTAAGGAGCTGGGTTGTACAAGTGAACGTGTGGAGGTAATTCCTAACTCTGAAGAAAGCTATATCTCATTCACCAAGTATGTAGGAGATATAAAGCTTCGATTTGTGGATAGCTTCCGATTCCTCAGTACAAGCTTGGATAAGTTGGTAAAAAATCTAACCTCGTATCCTGAAACTCTAAAGTACTTTGGAGAAGACAAATTGAAGTTGATGACCCGTAAGGGTGTATTTCCCTATGATTTTGTTACGTCATGGGATGTCCTGAACGAGACCTGCTTGCCTCCTAAGGACTGCTTCTACAATAGATTAAACGAAGAAGAAATTACTGATACTGACTACGATCATGCTAGAAATGTATGGGAGCTGTTTAATGTGAGAAACCTGGGAGAGTACAGCGATCTCTACTTAACTTCGGATGTACTTCTCCTAGCTGATGTCTTTGAGACGTTCAGAGAGCAAACCCTTAAAACACACAAAGTTGATCCTGCCCATTATTTTACCTCTCCAGGTCTTACATGGGACGCCATGTTACTGTATACTGAAATTAAACTGGAGCTGTTACAAGATTATGATCAACTACTCATGGTGGAATCAGGTATAAGAGGAGGTTTATGCCAAGTTTCCCATCGGTATGCTGAGGCTAATAACACTTATATGGATAAGTTTGATCCGTCGAGACCAACCCAATTTATCACGTACGAGGACGCTAATAACCAATATGGGTGGGCAATGTGTCACGCCCTTCCTTTTGGTGGATTTCAGTGGGTGTTGCCTGAAGAAATCAACTTAGAAACACTACAAGAAGATGATCCTCATGGGTACATATTAGAAGTCGACATCGAGTATCCTGCTGAACTTCACGATCTACACAACGATCTACCTTTCCTGCCAGAGTGTATGAAACCATTGGAATCATCTACAAAGAAACTGATACCTCATCTTGGACCTCGAAAGAAGTATGTAGTGCATTACATGGCTTTGAAGCAAGCTCTTAGTCATGGACTACGACTAACAAAAATCCATCGTGTGCTACAATTCCGACAGTCTCAGTGGTTGAAACCTTATGTGGAATTTAACAACAGGCTACGACAACAAGCTGCAAATGATTTCGAGAAGGATCTCTACAAGCTCTTTAACAACGCTATGTTTGGAAAAACTATGGAGAACCTGCGTAACCGTATGGATATACGACTGGTGACCAATGAAAAAACTCTAGAGAAGCTGATCGCCAAGCCTACGTTTATCGACAGGACGATATATGCTGATAATCTAGCTGCTGTACATATGGCCTCTCGTCAGATTGTATTCAACAAGCCTATATACATTGGTATGAGTGTGTTGGACATCTCCAAGACATTAATGTATAACTATCATTACGACGTTTTGTTGCCTTATTATGGAGCTGAAAACCTGAAGCTTATGTATATGGACACTGATTCGTTCATTCATCGTGTAACAACTGAAGATGTGTACCAGGACAAGCTACGTTTTCTTGAGCATCTCGATACATCTGATTACCCTGCCAACCATATATGTTACTCTTCTCAGAACAAGAAGGTATTGGGAAAATTTAAAGATGAGGCTAATAGCAAAATCATCCTACGCTTTGTTGGACTACGTCCTAAGATGTATGCCTTAGATATTCAAGGGTCAATGATAAAAAAGATTAAAGGTATAAAACGTAGCGCTATTAAGCAGTACATTTCGTTTGACAGCTATACAGACTGTCTTAAAACCTGTGAAATCATCAGAACACCTATGAATCTGATCCTATCACGAAAGCATGCTCTTGCTACAGTGCAAGTGAATAAAATTGCATTGACTCCGTTTGATGATAAAAGAATTATTGCTGAGGATGGGATAACGACATATGCGTATGGACATTACGCCATTACAAACAGTGCTTAAAAGAATGTAAGTTAAAGATAAAGATTTTCTCGTGAGTCTACAATCTTAAAAAGAAGGTTATCTGTATGCTGTATATGCAGATAGCTGACGCCTGATGAAGAAAGAAGAAGATGGAAGGGAAGGTGGTAACCCTGCCATTAGGAGCAATCCTAGTGCTAGTCTCAAGCCTAGATAAAAGGGGAGAGACATCTATAACGAACTGAAATAAAGGTATGTTGACGCAAAGCTTTTCAGTTTGTAAACCATATACAGTTTATCCCTCTCTGCATCGTACAATAACTGTTTAACATATAAAAATTTGTAAGATTTAGAAAAAAGTATATAAATTGTTGTAACGCTGGATGAGAAAAGTTTTATAATCGAATTACTCTCTATATTACCATGAGTACCTGTGATACCAGTTGAATTGCCTGTTAAAATGACTTAAATACCTGTGATACTACTCGAATCAAGTGAAATTACATTAACTAGCTCAGATACGAATTCCTACTCTAAATTAGTACGAACACCTGTGATACTATCAGAATTATGTGTTAAAATGACTCAAATACCATTGATACAACCTGAATCAGCTGCATTTACCTTAAATAGCCGTGATACAAATCTCTGATAGAAATTATTACGAGCATCTGTGAAACTATGCTGATTATCCAAATACTTATGATATTACCTGAACTATCTGTAAAATACGAAACTAGGCTATAACCAACCCCTGGAACCTACCCTCCTGTAATGCTTGCTTAATTACTCTAAGCAGCTATGTTACTTGAATTATCCTAAATACCTACGATACCCTCTGAAATACGAAACTATGCTATACCCAACCCTGGAATCTAGCCTCCTGTGATACTACCTGAATTAGCCTAAATACCTACGATACTAGCTGAATTAGCTGTGAAATCATGCATAGCTATGATGCAGTTAGCCTCTGGAATCTAGCCTCCTGTGATACTAGCTGAATTAGCTTAAATGCTCACGATACTAGCTGAATTGGCTATGAAAATGATTTAAATACCTACGATACTAGCTGAATTAGCTGTGAAATCATGCATAGCTATGATGCAGTTAGCCTCTGGAATCTAGCCTCCTGTGATACTAGCTGAATTAGCTTAAATGCTCACGATACTAGCTGAATTGGCTATGAAAATGATTTAAATACCTGTGATACTATCCGAATCATGTGAAATTACTTTAACTAGCTCTGATACGAATTCCTGCTCTAAATTAGCACGAGCACCTGTGATACTATCTGAATTACCTGTTAAGATGACTCAAATACCATTGATACAACCTGAATCATCTGCATTTACCATAAATAGCTGTGATACAAATCTCTGATCGAAATTATCAATAATATCTGTGAAGCTCTGTCGATTACCTCAAATACTTACGATATTACCTGAACTATCTGTGAAATACGAAGCTAGGTTATAACCAACCCCTGGAACCTACCCTCCTGTAATGCTTGCTTAATTACTCTAAACACCTATGTTACTTGAATTATCCTAAATACCTACGATACCCTCTGAAATACGAAACTATGCTATACCCAACCCTGGAATCTAGCCTCCTGTGATACTTGCTTAATTACTCTAAACACCTATGTTACTTGAATTATCCTAAATACCTACGATACCCTCTGAATTACCTGTGAAATATGAAACTATGCTATACCCAACCCTGGAATCTAGCCTCCTGTGATACTAGCTGAATTAGCCTAAATACCTACGATACTAGCTGAATTACCTGTGAAATACGACACTAAGCTATACCCAACCCTAGAATCTATCCTCTTGTGATACTAGCTGAATTAGTCTAAATACCTACGATACTAGCTGAATTATCTGTGAAATTATGCAGAGCCATGATGCAGTTAGCCTCTGGAATCTATTCTGTGTTACTAGATGAATTAGCCTAAATACATACGATACTAGCTGAATTACATGTGAAATCATACACTGCTATGATGCAGTCAACCTCTTGCAATACTAGCTGAATTACTTACCTGTTAGTGTTAGTGGGTTAGCTTTTCCCGTTGCAGGTCACCTTTTTACCTTTATGGCTCACCTTTTTCCCTTTGCTGGTCACATTTTTCCCTTTGCTGGTCGCCTTTTTCCCTTTGCTGGTCACGTTTTTCCCTTTGCTAGTCAACTTTTTCCCTTTGTGGACCTCCTTTTTCCCTGAGCAGTCACCTTTTTCCCCTGAACGAGTCACCTTTTCCCTGAATAGGTTACGTGATGGGTATGTCTAGAACATTGACATGAAACAGTTTTCCACTAAGTTCACGTCTAAAGTCGCTTTCAAGTCTAGCACCTCATATTCCCTATCTCTCCTGTATATAAGTCCATATTCCTACTGCTACACTACCTGTCTAGCCTAACACCTCTCCTCCTGTTCCTATACCTCTCATATAAACCATACTCTACTCCTCTAGCTCTGTCTAGCCTAACGCCTCTCTCGTTTACCTATGACTCTCACATAAACCATACTCTGCTCCTCGACCTCTGTCTAGTCTAACTCCTCTCCTCGTTTTCCTATACCTCTCATATAAACTATACTCTACTCCTCAACCTCTGACTAGTCTAGCACCCCTCTTCCTGTTCCTATACTTCTCATACATATAAACGCATACTCTAAACCTCTGTCTAGTCTAACACCACTCCCCGTATCCCCTACCTCTCAAAAGCTCATTCCCTCCTGCCCCCCTCTAGCTGAGTATCACTCCTTGGTTTCCTATCTAACCTAACTTTAACACCTGTCTATCCTAGCATAGGATCTCTCTCCGTTTTCTCGTCTCTCCTTATAAACACAAACTCAATTCTCCTAACCTAATACCTCTCCTCGTTTTCCTATACTTCTCATATAAACCATACTCTACTCCTCGACTTCTGTCTAGCCTAACACCTTTCCTCGTTTTCCTATATCTCTCATATAAACCATGCACTACGTTTCAAGCCCTGTCTAGCCTAACACATCTCCGCGTTTTCCTATACCGCTCATATAAACCATACATTACTCAGCCTCTGTCTAGCCTAGCACTTCTCCTCATATTCCTCTACCTCTCTCATATAAAGCGCACTCTCCCTCCTACCACTGTCTAGCCTAGCGTCAGTCCTCGTATTCCCTATCTCCCCCATATAAACGCATTTTCCACCTTGAACCGTCGCATCTAGCCTCGTTTTCCCTATCCTTTCCCATATAAACGCAAAAAACTGCGCCAGCTCTCTCCTATATATCCTACTTGCCATGCAGCTTTTCAAAATTTGCATAAACTATACGAAAATAATGCTTTGACATTCAAGTATCTATGCATATCAAGGTGTCGCATATCTTACACAAAACTAAGGAAATGTTCAATTATTCATTACTGACACCAAATGCTTTCTCATTGTTGAAGATTTTCCTTATCAAAATTTCGGTTATGTGTGTAACTTTTATACATTGTTTGTTCAGAATCTCTTGAGACAATGGAAGGGGGAAGATGGAAAACCGGTTGCTTGTACCCAGGTGGGCTACGTGTGGCGTCTCTTCGTAATAGTCTCTGAACAAACAGTACCGTCAATATTTTCTAAAACAATGTGCGTACTGAGGGTAGTGTGTTCCGTTTTACTGTGAGCACAACTTTCTTGAATAAATTCAATGTTTAATTTGTCATGAAAGATAATAAATAAGGGAATATTTTGGAGCCGTATTAAATTCTATCGATCATTGCATCTCTTATTTGATATTTTAGTTTTTGTTCTTCCAAAAATTAATATTTTCAAAAAGCCTTGAATTGAAGCTAGGATACCTGAAACTGTGGCTAACTTGAGGTATGTTCCTTCATATGTATTCTAACCTGGGGTGATATTCTTAAAGAGCGCAATGTTTAAATTGAGTCATCGAGGATTTTCTCTGAAATAGACATAATACCTTAAAGATACTCATATTTTCAAATCAAACAGATAAAAATGAAAATGTTCCTGTTGATCTTCTGCTGCAGATATATTTTTTATTAATATATCTCACATGGATTCCCTTCATCTTATATTCGGGCAACCAACTGAACATAAACTTATTCTAGTAGCGTTTTTAGAAACTGAATTTTGATACGTGTCTCTTTACTGTTATGAGTTCTCTATTCACATTCGAATTTTAAAAACAGTAAATTTAAACAAATCTTTAGTTAAATTAGAATAGGCCAATTAAAGATCGTAAGCTGGGTAAGGATAAAGCTGGCTTACCCGACGTTGCACGATTGACTTTTAACAACTGGAATGACGATTGCATTAAACTAATACACTCCCTTCACCGGTATCCTTTATGAAATTATTGTACCAATAATATAGAAGATATTTATGGTGAAACAAGCCCTTTAGTTCTTTAACTTTAATCTCGCAAAGCTCCTTGATATTCCTAATAAATGAGAAAAATCCTCTGATATTCACAGATATTGGCGGATGTTACACTTCTGATTTCCTTAACTTCTCCCACCCCTCAGTTTTGCAAGTTCAAGTTGTATAGCCTTTACATTTTGAAGGTTGCTAATTCTAAGTATCGATTAATAATTCTACTATTATGCTACATATATTTATATCAGATTCTTTAGCATACGTTAGCAATAAACTTCATTACAACATACGAGGGAAAAGTTTTTAAAAATATGATATTACATTCACATGATTTTCTCTATTCTATAGCGTTTATTAGTGGATATATAAATAATGCTTACCAAAGTTTATTTTCCTATCTTCTTCACTTTAATCGGGTTAAAAGTTTCCGGAAATAGCTGCATTACACATTTCGTTACAGATATAACGGGAACAGCGATAGTCAAGTTTAGAACTGGACGCTCTGTACTGGCCTTAAAATTCCATGCTGTGTGCAATTGCGATAAAGATCTGAATATCGAAAGAATGACAAATTATTGAACAATTCTAACAGTTAATAACGAATATCTCGAAAATTGCTGATGCCAAAGAAAAGATTATTTGAAATAAAAAGCGTGTTTTAAAGAAGTCTACCTTTTTGTGTAGTTCGTTATGGTCTATCACTTAACGACCAGCTATAAAGATTATACAAAATTTCTTCTGAACGAGGTGGACTTCACAGGCTATTCCCAGAAAGTTCAAGATGTACATTTTATTTGTAATGTTAATTTTCTTTAATATATATAATCAAAATCCTAGGGCCATTTTTACAAAATAAAAAATTTCTAAAACTTTTGTATGTAATGGGTAGTTTGGGGTGGAAGAGTTTTCTTGAAAATATTCGTGTTGCATCTTTGGAAGATATTGAACTTAAATACCAAGTTAGTATTTAAACTACTTTACGCTTTTAAGTTATGCTGCTCAAACACGCAAGAACCTTTTTCTAAAACTGCTTTATGTTTGGAGCCTCGAAACGTGTATTTATGGTGAAATCTCGGTATAGAGTTTTTGGGTGGAATGCAACATCTCTCTACCTGCTAGGTACGTGGTAGAGAAAATATAAAGCTTTATTGCAAAAGGGGCAAGGGTTATTAAAAGATTAGTATCGTGTACATACCTTGCCGTTATAGCAGATCCAATTCGCTTTTGTCTTGAAACACCTTCAGTTTTCTCACTTACTAAATCGTGACCATCTATGCATAATGTTATAAATGAAATATTCGCGATTTTTGTCTTATTTTGTATGCATTTCCTGTGGAGTAACAAGTATTTTCTACTCGGCATTCTAAACAAAAAGTCAAAGTCTTCTTCGTATATTCTTTTAGATTCCAACATGCTCTTATTATAATATCCAAGTTTTGTAAATCCTTTTTGGTTTCTTAGTCATTTAGCAGTTGGAATTAGAAGCTGTCATATACCATGTCCATCGGTAACAATAGGGCTTTTCAATGGTGAAGGAATTATTAAAATGGGCTTCGTGGTTTCCGAGATTAGCCTATGTACACACCTACAAGTTTTATCTATAATACTAGTATAGATACGTTTCCATATACAACAACAAAGCAGGTTTATTAAAATGTTCACATCTGAAGATTGAAAGATGTTATTAAATAATCTTTTATGCACCATGCTAACGTATTTTTGTTTATTATACCGTTATTATTTTGTCAGTATACACGGAAGTATTTAGAACCTAGGTATTAAACGGGAAGAGTCTTACTTAATCCATAATTAGGTGCGTTAAGTCAGAAACCTCCGAGTACTATAATGTTATTTTCCGCAATATTCCTATGCACATGTACTGAGAGATTTAACTAGAAATCATTTATAGCGTTAAAACTTCAGATTATATAAAAAGAAGTTTACAATGAGAAATTATACATCAGAACCATCTTTTGTAAAAGGAAAATATAATCAGCTTGCAATATTCTAAGGAAAAAATATAAATAAACTAATCTCATATATAAAATCCATGAATATAAAGTTATCTTACTTGGTAAGAGAGCAGCATAATATACCATATAGGGAGAGACAAAGCAGTAAAACATCCATGTTTTACGCCAGAAACCATATTACACTGTACATCCGTAGCCACGATGAAGAATTTGCTATTCAGAGAGTTTGCAACTGTTATTTTGTATTTAGATAAACACTTCAAAGTCTGTGCGGGGACAGTGCTTCTGAAAAGTTGGCCTTACTTTTCACGTTATATTGAAATATTTCTTATACACTTAATTCAGGAATTTTACAAATTATCAGGCATTCATTTATCCTAGATAATATGAATTCCTATTAATTAAATAAAAGTTCCGATTTTAAGCAAAAAGTTTATCTTCAAAGACAAACTATGAGAATTTCAATAACATCTCTATTAAAATGCAATGTACCTATAATTTGGATGTACGAGTATCACAACGGGCTGTTAGCTCATAATTTGTTTTCCTCCAAAATCTTGACAACAAACGTTGCATGAGACCCGTAGATCTCGTTGATTCCTTTCTGTGCCGATATGACCTTCAACGAAATCGTTTAATCAATCGGTACAAACAGAGTAGTTTTTAACATCCGTTCTTACTTCACACGGAATCGCAGGCGGAGGACACTAATGATATATGAAATGAAATAATTGGGAAAGGGGATTAGGAAAGCGAACATTCCAGGCTTAAGTTTAGGGTACCTTCCCAGCATTTGCTAGTCATAAGGACTGAGAAAAATTTGGAAATAACCTCAGACATGGAGGAAAGTTCTGATGGGATTTGAACCGCAGACTTCCAGTTCTCGAAACCCTGCCTTAACGACCTGAGTCACCCCGTGGGTGTTCAGTCAATTGGGAAACCGCATTATACCAGTTTTAGTGCTAAGATTAAAAGAATGCCAATTAACCCCTTACTTTGAAGTTTATAGATAAGATATTAGTACACCAGAGATACCATCATTTACGTTGGTAAATATAACAGGTGTTTCTTACTTAGTTAGACCTATGTACATCTGTTACTTCCACATTGAGTTCAATAAAGTTAAATCTTCAATATTGTGAAATATATTCTTCAAGACAGACTTCAAAATAAGCAATTATCATATTTCAAAACATCTGAAATGAAGTTTTTGAGACGGATATCTATTAAAATATGACAAATGCGTTGAACTAAAGGAACTAAATAGAAAAATACAATTAAAAGAAAACATTAACAATACGAGTTGGCGGCGATTCCAAAATACGGAAAGGGTAGACAATAACAAAATTACAAAACAGGTACTTCAGTATAAACCAAAAGACCGGAATTCGATTGGACGACTTAATATAGTCAAGTGAGGTGACTTTGCTTCGGAACAGACTTTATAGCCTAGCTCTGCAACGGAAGAAGAAGAACAAGAAGAAGAAAAAGGAGAGAAAAAAGAAAATGAAGTAATTAAATACCAACGTAGATTATTCATGCAGATCAGCAATGCTGCAAGAGTTCCAACTGGGCATCTCTTCGAATGCTTGGAAGGGATTTGCCCTTTCCCTAAAAGAGCAGTAAAAGCAAGTATCCACTCTCCGAGGGAGTTCACGTAGTGTAACCTTTTCCCCAGAGCTGCTATAGATTCAGTTGATTGTAGTATTGACACTCTACACAATGGCTTCTACGGTGCTTTTAAAAACAATCCAGCTATAGATTGTCCAGAAATCGTTTCTCTCTCTTGACCCAAGTACATTCGGGGGGTTACAAAACCAGTCCTTCTATTGATGAAAGTTTTCCTGTGCTGCGAAGCTCTGAGAATAGAAACAAACGGAGAAACAAGGTAGAAATGAATTAGTCTGAATATGAGAGCACACTAAAACATCATTTAAGGGGGGATTTCCAAGGCATTTAAAGGAACAATGCACAACTTATGTCTGCAATATCTGAGTTTCAAATTTTGGAATTTTTCCAAAAACTGTTTGCAATAAGCTTTAAACACTTTCCTCCATTTAATTTAACTACACAATTTACTTATTGTTAGAATTTTAATTTTTTTAGAAAGTGCTTTAAAAATCTAGTGTGTAACAATCAGGACTTTCCCTACCTATTATCATTTATAATAATATAATATATTCTACAAATTACTTACACAAAACCCTCGACACGTCTTGGGTTCCTGTCCTCAAGGTGAGCTTCTAAGAAACACTAGACACGATAAAATAAGAGCATTACTAGCAGATGTGTTAAGAAGCAAAGGTTAATAAATCCGTGAAGAGGTTCATGGAACAGAGAACGGCAGCAACCGACTTATTGATATAACTGCGATTGATTCCATTTCTTCTAAAGGAACCCTTATTGATCATATAGGGTGAGCCAAAAGACTCCGAACCGCCTGCGCGGTGTTTTTCCTGTCCGCGTTCTCGGCGCTCGTTACGTCTGCCGACATCATAGAAAGGCGCGGATGAAACCATACAGCATTTTTAAAACTACTTTTAAAGGCTTTACTTATCAACTTTATGAAAGGAGATGCTGAAACTGGCCACCGTCGTTGTCCATACATTTTTTGGCACCTCTTTAGGGAACTATCCATCATGACCGATGTCGTGTAATGTTTCCTCGGTAAGAACCGAACGCCGTCTTTTAGATTTCTTAGCCTGAACACTTCCTGTGGCCTGAAATTTACTGTAAGTTCATGGATTGTTGTACGGCCTGGAACTTTTACACTGGAATTCTTTCTGCAAATCGTACTTTCACTTGGCGAGCTGACCGAGTTAACACATACGAATCATAAATAAATGCACGCTGTGCAGTAGAAAGCACATAATATACTTTGTGACTAAGTACAGGACAAAATAATAAATAACTCGTAATAACTGAACTACATTACATCACCGTCAACTCAATACTGCACTTCACACTGCACAGCAGCGTGACTTTGTTTATAGCAGCAGTGCGTTATCATGTTTTTTTCATATTTCCACACGCCCAGTGGAAAAACACCGCGCAGCTAGTAATATTGTTGATAAAATACCCCTCCGGGGTAAATAAACACACAAAGTGTACAAGAAAACCCACACACTCTGGAAGAATTAAAACAAAATATCCGCCAGGAAATTTCTCAACGTGAACTACGACGATAGTTTCCTAAAGATGTGCCAAAAATGTATGGATAACGACGGTGGCCAATTTCAGCATCTCCTTTCGTAAAGTTGGTAAGTAAAGCCTTTAAAAGTAGTTTTAAAAATGTTGTAAGGTTTCATCCGCGCCTTTCTACGATAGCGGCAGACGGTAACGAGCCCCGAGAATGCGGACAGGAAAAACACCGCGCAGGTGGTTCGGAGTCTTTTGGCTCACTTGTACTTTTCGAATGGAGTCTTTTGACAGCCAGCCTCAGGACGTTCTTAAGGAAAGAAATCTATCTATGAACCAACCATTCCATATTTTCAATACCTCTCCGACATCAAGGTTATTGGTCTAATGATTGGATCAAGAGTTACTATCCCTGAACTGTTATCAATTCTGCCGTGAGTTCGGTATCGGAAACAATCATTCTGGGTGAATTACCACGGTACTAAATTCTGTATCAATTTTAAAAAATCACTTGCATGATTGCTATTTATTTATGAGCACAACAGTCGTCTTTTTGTATTTTCTGAGTTTCTTTGATTCTTATAATTTTCTTTAGATTGTAACCTCATGTTTATATTTTTCTTGTTTGTTATTTTTATTATTCAGTTTATATGTTGTTAATGTGCTTTGTCATTAGTCAATCTCTTATTGGGAAAGAAGAAGGAATTAAATTTATTTTTATATATTCCGGTTCCTCGTGATAAATTACTGGCTAGGAATGTCAACATGTTGTAGATAGGCAGAAGAAGGCTAAGACAACAATCAACTCTATAAAACGGGTCCATAAAGTTAGCCTTCATGTTAAATAATCCTTTTTCAACTGTTTGCGTATTTGATATTTCATACATTTTAGTTAAAAGTATTAAAACTATTAATTTTAAAATTTATTTTCATAAAAATCTAAATGCAAATCTTACTGTTCCAAAACACGGTTCCTAACTTGAAACCCTTCACTTTTACCTCCTTTACATTTACTGTGGACACGCCTAAGCTTTCTCCTCAGTATACACGAGGTGAAAACAGAAATTTCTTGTCACTAAAAATAAAAAAAAATGTAGAAATAAAGAGAGTCGTCTTATATCAAAACCAAATCTAAATTAATTAATATAGCCATATTATTGTTATTATTATTAATTATTACGAATTTAATGTTCCCGTATAAGCTTTTTGTAGTTCATGTTAGGTGGCCTCGTTTTATGTTAATATGGGGAGTTTTATCTTCATTGGGTAATTTTATATTTCTTTGTTATCAGAAAAGTTGATAGGAAACACAAGAAACGAAAAATTAGAAATTTCATTTACTAATCTCAATTTATTATAACAATAATGCAGCTATTTGTGACAACATAAAATGAACATTATAATAAAACCGAAAAAAACTCTTAAACCGTTCCCCTACCAGTTCAACCAACACCATGCAAATCAAACACCTGAAAAATACGGCAGGCTGATTCAATCATAGGAATAGAAACGAAATTTGAAATAAGTTAAAGCTATAATTGGAAGGGATAGAGAGGAGAGAGGGATAGAGAGAGAGATGGATGGATGGATGGATGGATGGATGGATGGATGGAGATTAAGAAATATAGATGCTAGGATGAGTCCTAAAATGCTAACAGTGACAGAAAAGATGGAATTAAAAGGCCACAATGAATATACTGTAACAAAATAAACGCAAGAAGAAGGTTTTATCGATAAAATAGTTTTTTGAACATCTAAACGAAGATTTTTCATTTTAATTCCCTAGTGATTTAAAAATATTAGATAAAGCGACACCCCTATTACTTTCCCTGCCAGGTACTTAGTAGGTAGAGAAGGTATTGCATTGCACCCAAAAATTGGATACCGAAATTTCAACCGAAATACATGTTTTGAGGCCCCTGACTACAAATAAAGCATTTTTGGTAACATGACCGTGTGTGTCCTTAAACAGCGTAACTCAAAAACGAAAAGTCGGATACATACCAAACTTGGTATTTAAGTTGAATTTCTTTCAAGGATACGAAACAAAGATTTTCAAGAAAATCTCCACCTCTAACTACCCCTTACATGGAACATTTTTCGAAAATTCTTATTTTCTAAACAATGACTAACGATTTTGATTAAAATACCTTATATTAAAGATATTTACATGGCAAATAAAATGTATATCTTGAATTTTCTGGGAATAGCCTGTGAGGTCCCGTTCATATGCAAGGAATTTTGTATAACTTGTATATCTAACTGCTAAACATTACGTGATAAACGAAAACGTAATATACAAGAAATCTAGATGTCTTTAAAACACACAATTTATTTCAAATAAGTTTTTTTTGTTGCGCAACCCATTTCTGGGATATCCGTTATTAATGGTAAGAATTATTCATTACTTGTTAATTCTCTTAAAGTACTGTCAACATTCAGTTGTTTCTCGCGATTGCATGGAAACAGTATGGAATTATAAGATCAGCATATCGCGTCCAGTTCTTAAACATTTGACTATCGCTGTTCTCTTTGTCTCTGCAACGAAATGTGCACTTTAGCTATTTCTGCAAAGATTTATCTCGGTTAAAATGTAATAGATAGAAAAATAACTTTAGTAAGAATAATTTGCACACCCACTAATAAACAACAGAGGTTAGAAAAAGTCATGTGTTTGTATGACATCAGAGTTCCTTTTTTAGTTATTTTCGTAACGTCCTATGTTGTCAACTGATAACACTATAAAGCATTTATTAAGTAGGATATCATACAGCATTTTGGATGGTAGTTTGGGGAAATATCTGTTTCTAGACTAAAGGGTTCCGCTGTGCGATCATGCACCGCACAATAACCAGACGTCCGCGTGATCCAGCCTTGTGTGGATAATATTTAGCCATCGCTTGTAACAAAAAAGGTAATAATTGCTGTTTATGTCTCAGTTACAACAAATGCCAATACTCTGCTGCAATGGAAGAACCGCATACTCCTTAGGTTAGAAAAAGTAAGATGAAAAGAAAATGATAACACCCCTGGGTAATAGTGTTTTTAAAATGTCAAACATGTATGTCTTAATTTTTGTATCGTTATGCAATTTTATTAAAACAAACGTTTGAGCCATTTGCGCAATTTGAGAGAGTGGTGAGATGTTTTAGAAGTATATCTGCACAGTC
The DNA here is from genome assembly GCA_030765065.1 of Deroplatys truncata. NCBI lineage: Eukaryota > Metazoa > Arthropoda > Insecta > Mantodea > Mantidae > Deroplatys > Deroplatys truncata. Next base: position 206,863,989 of record CM060978.1, on the reverse strand, counting down.
TCCCTCGTTAAACATTGCATTTACATTTATTACCTTCTCTATTACTTACCTAAAATAAACAGATGAAGTAGTGCATTCCACCAAAAAATTCGATACCAAGATTACACAGGAAATACGCGTTTTGATTTTCGAGACTACCGAAATAAAAAATCTGATGTGTTACACTCACATGACTTTCTCTACTCTTGTACAATCTATTTTTACAAACGCTTATTCTCCATCTACTTCATGTTAATCGAGATAAACATTTGCAGAGTCTATCTTATTGCTAATTTTCTTGTAGATGTAAGGGAATATATATTTACAAGGGCAATATAGTAGCCTTTAAGCATAGACATTACTCTTAACAGCTGGTTGCTATGTGCAGCACCATTCTCTTTGCCAAAGATTAATACTCTTTGCATATCCAAGACAAAAAAATGAACAACGAATTCCCATTTGAGAAAAACTAGTATTGGAAGATTTGAGGGAATAACAAGCGATGTCTCGAAAATGTTTCACGCAACAAAAAACATGTATATGACAAAAATTCTGAATTTTAGCGTGATCTACATTTTTTTGTGTAGTAAAATTTTGTCTATCTCTTATGGTTTACCAGTTATGCAAAAGTCGTTCACAATGAAGAATACTTTTGGATACATTCCCAGAAAATTCAAGATATACATTTTATTTGCCATGAAAATATCTTAAACATATGACATTTTAATCAAAATCGTTAGAGCCGTTTTTGAGAAAATTAAAATTTTTCAAAAATGTTCCATGTAAAGGGTAGTCTGGGGTGGAGGGATTTTGTTGAAAACCTTCGTGTCGCATCTCTGGAAGATACTGAACCTAAATACCAAGTTTGGTGTTTATCTGACTGTTCGTTTCTGAGTTATGCTGTTCACAGACACACACACGGACATGTTTCCAAAAATGCTTTTTTGGATTCAGGGGGCCTCAAAACATATATATCATGTGAAATCTCGGTATCGAATTTTTGGGTGGAATACAATAGGTACTTCCCCTATTTACTATATGTAGTAGAGAAAGTAAAAAGAATCAGTCAAAATTATATTAAATTTCTTTCGGATGAAGAGGACTTCACAAGCTATTCCCAAGAAATTCAGATACCTATACATTTTATTTTTCATGTAAATACATTAAATAAGTGGTGTTTTAATTAAAATCTTTAGAATCACTTTTGAGAAAATAAAGAATTTCGAAAAAAAATGTTGCATGTAAAGGATATTCTGATATGTGGAGAAATGTTCTTGAAAATCTGTGTATCGCATCTTTGGAAAATAACTGAACTTTGGTATTTGTTTGAATTTTTTAGTTGATATATCGATTAACATGAAGTAGGTAAAAATAGGCTTTCATAAGAATATTTTGTGGAATCTATATGAAAATAAATGATAGAGGGTAGAGAAAGTTATGTGAACGTAACATATCAGATTTTTAAAAGTGCTGTCGCTATCTTTTATTTCTCGCAATGTCATGGAAAGAGAATGGAATTTCAAGACCAGCATATGAAGACACATGACTATCGATTCGGCTTTCTATAACCAGAAAACATTTAAGAAAAATGTGTGTCTGTGTCTGCTTTTGTCTATCTTTCCATCTGTGAACAGAATAATTAAAGAACGAAAAGTTGGTTAAACACCAAACTTGGTATTTAAGTTCAGCATCTTCCAAGGATGCTAAACGATGATTCTCAAGTAAATCTCCCCAGTACAATTTTTTATTCTCTCAAAACTCGCTGTAATGATTTTGATTAAAATAGCATATCTTAAGATATTTGCATGACAAGTAAAAGTATGTCTTAACTTCCTGGGAATAGACTGAAGTTTTCTTCACTCTGAACTATGTATTATTGATAAACCGTAAAGAGGTAGACAAATTCTTACCACAAAAAAGAAAAAAACAATGAGATATCCATAAAGCACAAAATTTAATAATTCATTCAAGTAACCTTTTCTTTTTGTTGTTGTTAAATTAAACATTTTCAAGATATCCTTTGTTTTTGGCTTGAATTTTCAAATCTTTATATTTTTCCCAACTGGGAAGTCGCTATTTGTTTCCTTTTTTCACTTTCTCTAACACGTAAATAGTAGTTAGAAAATGTATTGCTTTCCAACCAAAAGTCTATACCCATATTTTACCGAAAATACACGTTTTGAGACCCCTGAATAAAAAAAACATTTTTAGAAAAAGTTTCGTGTCTAACTGTGAACAGCATAAGTCAAAAATGAAAAGTCGGATAAACACCAAACTTTGTATTTAGATTCAGTACCTTTCGGAAATGCTGTTCTTGGATTTTCAAGGCAATCCCCCACCCCAAATTATCCTTTACGTGGAAGAATTAATCAAAATTTTTTATCTTCATTCTGAAAAATGTTTTATAATCTTGTACAACTGATAAACGTCAAGCGATAGACGAAAACGTACTACACAAAATTGTAGATCTCTTTAAACACACAATTTAGTAAATAACTTTTCTTGTGACATAAGCCATTTCCGAGATATCCGTTGTTAAGGTTCGAATTGTTTATTACTTAGTCATTCTTTTAAAATCACGTCAATATTCAGCTGTTTCTCGCGATTGCATGGAAACAGTATGGAATTTAAGGCCAGGGTATAATGTCCAGTTCTTAAACATTTGATCATCGCTATTTCCTTTATATCTATAACGAAACGTGTAATGTAGATATTTCTGCAAATATTTGTTTGGATAAAAATGAAGTAGGTAGAAAAATAAGCTTTAATAAAATTAGTTTTATACCAGTAATAAAGGATAGAGGGTAGAGAAAGTTATGTGAGTGTATCACATCAGATTTTTTTTCTCGTGGTCATGCAAAGTGCACGAAATTTTAAAACCATCATATAACGACGCGCGCTTTAAACATCTGACTATCGCGTTACCTACTATATCCTACAACGAAATGTGTAAATGTGATTGAAAGTTATCTGGATTAACAAGAGATAGTTCTGTCCTTGTAGCAGAATGGGTAGAGAAAGTTATGTGAATGCAACTTTTTACTCTCTCTACTACGTATAATAAGTAGGAGAAGTATTGTATTCCACCCAAAAATTCGATACCGAGATTTCACCGGAAATATGTGTTTTGAGACCCCCTGAATCCAAAAAAAGTACTTTTGGAAACATGTCCGTGTGTGTGTCTGTGTGTCTGTGAACAGCATAACTCAGAAACGAACAGTCGGATAAACACCAAACTTGGTATTTAGGTTCAGTATATTCCAGAGATGCGACACGAAGGTTTTCAACAAAATCCCCCCATCCCAGATTACCCTTTACATGGAACATTTTTCGAAAATTTTATTTTTCTCAAAAATGGCCCTTACGTTTTTGATTAAAATATAATATGTTTAACATATTTTCATGACAAATGAAATGTATATCTTGAATTTTCTGGGAATGTCTCCAAAAGTATTCTTCATTGTGAACGATTTTTGCATAACTGGTAAACCATAAGAGATAGACAAAATTTTACTGCATAAAAATGTAGATCGCGTTAAAATACACAATTTATGTCTTATAACTTTTTGTTGAGTGAACCATTTTCGAGATATTGCATTCGTTATTCATTTTTTTGTCTTGGATATGCAAAGAGTATTAATCTGTGGCAAAGGGAATGGTGCTGCACCTAGCAACCAGCTATTAAGAGATATGTATGTGCTTAAAGGCTACTGTATTTCTATATTGCCCTTGTAAATATATATTCCCCTTACATCTACAAGAAAATTAGCAATAAAATAAGAGTCTGGAAAGGTTTATCTCGATTAACATGAAGTAGATGGAGAATAAGCGTTTGTAAAAATAGTTCGTACAAGAGTAGAGAAAGTCATGTGAATGTAACACATCAGAATTTTTTTTTATTTACTCTCTGTAAAAGAATTGGTTTTCAACTTCATGAGTATTATGACACAAAATGTCCTTCAGGAAATTGTCTACTGTGAAACAAGAGTTAAGAATGATATATCTTTTTCTGCATTAATCTCCACACCTTAAAAAAACTGTGTTGAATGTGAAAGCGCAATGTAATAGTAAAGTAATTGTGTAGTAGTTAAGGTAAACAAATGCGGAGAACTGCTAAGGCCTCAACAAACAGGCAACACAATGCAATGGCAGCAGATGTCTCTACATCGAAAGAGTGGATGCTGGGGACTGCTGGAGCGTGCAAGATGAAGCACAATATGGTTCTCCCTCCCCATTCTTTTTAAAAGCGACCGTAACGCCGTCACAGTCCAGTGCCCCAGGCGGGCGGGGTAAAAAGAAAAACCGCTGGGGTCATTTGTTGTTCGCCCACACGGCGGGGGGTAAATTGAGGAGCGGGGGTGTTGCATTAGGGCCCAAGTATATTTACATGAGCGTAGCATATTGGGGACACCCCAACTTGCTATCTTGACTATGATGACAGAAAGCAACCTAACGAACTTCATTGTGGCGGTCCACAACATGTGTCTCAGGGTTGATACAGATTTCGGTGCAGGGGAGGCTGCTCGTTTGATCTAGATAGGGGGTGCGACAATAATGATATCATTAGTGGGGGATCATGTTTTTTATTGCTATGGATTAGGGTAATGGTGCTAGTATAAAACATTTATTGCTTTTGGAAATGAACTGCAGACTTATCAGAATTCCTTTCTTTCCTTTTTCTTTTCAGGCCTGGACAAAAAGTGGGAATGCACCATTGAAATTATACAAATATAATTATAAAACATCCGATGTGTTACATTCACATGATTTTCTCTACCTTCTATCGTTTATTTGGTGGGTATACAAATTATTCTTGCGAAAGTTAATTTTCTTATCTATTGCATTTTAATCCAAATAAACCTTTCCAGAAATAGCTACATTATACATTTGTTTATAGATACAAGGGGAACAACCATAGTCAAATATTTAAGAACTGGGCCCTTTTCTATGCAATCGCGAGAAGCAACTGAAAATCGACACAACTTGAAAGGATTGTCTACGTATTGAACAATTCGTACCATTAATAATAGATATCTTGGGAATGGTAATGCCACAAGAAAATTTGATTGAAATAAATTGTGCATTTTAAAGATATCTGCATCTTTATGTAGTACGTCTTCTTCTATCGTTTAATGTTTACCAGTTACACAAGGTTATACAAAATTCCTTCCGAACGTAGAGGACTCTACAGGCTTTTCGTAGAAAATTCAGGATATATAACCTTTATTTGGCATTTAAATATATTTAATACGTGCTATTTTAATATAAATCGTTAGAGCCACTTTTTTAAAGTCAGACGTTTCTAAAAATGTTCTACGTAAAGGGTAGCTAGGGTGAGGGGATATTCTTGAAAATCTTCGTGTCGCATCTTTGAAAGATGCTGAACTTGAATACCAAGTTTGTTATTTATCCGATTTTCGTTTTTGAGTTGTGCTGTTCACACACACACACACACACAGACACACACACACACACACATTGACATCCATACATACGTATCTTTTTCTTTAACAGCTTTTTTTTAAATTAACGGGCCTCAAAACCTGTATTTCCGGTGAAATTTCGGTATCGAGTTTTTGGGTGGAATGCAATACCTTCTCTACCTATTATGTAGGTGGTAGACAAAGTAAGAATGCAAGGCCATCCATTATCATTATTTTATAGGTACCTATATCGCAACCAGAACTGCAGTTTCCATTCCGGTAAATGTTCTTGTTCAGTGATTCTTACATTCAAACTCTTTGCGTCTTTGAAGATATCGACTGAGAGGCTCCGCGTAAATCGTCTCGCATTCAGGTCGATTCCCATGGACCTTGGGTTTTCTTGGTTTTTCCCTTGTCGGTAGCGTAGTTTCTCATCTATTACGATTTACTTTCACTCATTTCCCTTTCATTTCGTTTCAGGCGTCCTTCCAGATTTCTTGGCATTAGGTGGTGCCAGACATATGTTGCGAATGTGCTCCAAGGAAAGAGTATTTACCGTGGACACTAGAGAGCTGCTTGGTTGACCGGGTCGTTCATCGGCCTCTCTGGCACCTCCAGTAGGGGCGCGAGTATTCGAGCAAGGAACTATTAGAGACTTCCAAACGCGACTCTGTGGCGTATCTGCTTACGACCTGTAGTCTTCTGTGGTTCCTTCACTTTATCCCTTCCTCACCAGGAATACATGTTTTGCGGCCCCATGAATCCGAAAAATATATTTAGGAAAGGGTTCATTCCCGTGAATTTGTGTGTGTGTGTGTGAACAGCGTAACTCAAAAACCAAATGTCCGTTAAATACCAAACTTAAAATTTAAGTTCAATACTTTACAAAGATGCAACCGAATACATCAAAGGACAACCCCAACCCCAAATTAGTCTTTAGAGACCCTAAAAGTGTCTCTAGTATTTTTGATTAAAATACCATATGTTAAATACATCTATATAAGAAATACAACGCATATCTTGAATTTTCTAGTAATAGCCTGTGAAGTCTTCATTCGAAAAGAGTTATGTATAATTTTGTATATGGAACCATAAGAGATTGATAAATACCTACCTACTACACGGAGAAAGTGGATCTTCTTAAAACACCGAATTTATTTCAAATAATATTTTTATGGCATAAGTCATTTCTGAGATATCCGTTGTTATTGGTTTGAATTGTTCAATACGTTTATCATTTTTGAAGTCGTTTCTGTTCAGTTCTTTGTCACAATGTTATAGAAAGGGTATGGAATTTTTAAATAAAAATGTTTTAAACTTAGGGCTATCGCTTCGGTTTATATATCCTTCTTGTGCCTTTAATAAGGATACTACACATTTTAGTGAAACTAAGTCTGGAAACGTTTATGTCGATTAATACCTATACAACAGAGAAACAAATAAATTTTGTAGGAACAGTTTTTAGAGGCTATAAAATTAAACGATAGTGGTTAGACAGTCATGTGAATGTAGCAGAATTTTTTAAAAATTGGCATGTGTCTGTTTATGGCCAGCATTACTCATAAACGAAACGTGGGATAAATACGGTATTTATGGTATTTAAGTTCAGTACCTTACAAAGATAAGACACGAAGGTTTGCAACAAAATTCTCACCCCAAACTATCCTTCACGTGGAAATTTTTAAGAAGTGTTTTATTGTATAAAAATGGGTTAAACGATTTTTATCAAATACCACAAGATATTTACCTGGCAAATAGAATATATATCTTGCCTTTTTTGGAAATAACCTTGAAATCCTCTTCATTCGGAAGAATTTTCTGTAATTTCGAGCAGCTGGAAAACAATAAGAGAATAACATTTGTTACAAAAAAATGTACCTCTCTGCAACACACTACATATTTCAAGGTTTTTTAATTAATGAATTTCCGAAATTGAAATTCAGTATTTTTTTATTTATGAACACTATTTAACTGGTGAGGTTCTTAGCGTCCTATTCTATACTGGGCGTGAAGGACCGGAAATTTTGCTCAGAGGCCTCTTTATCAGTCTTGAGGTTCTTCTATGTGCCGTAAATCTACGACAGGGGCCCACTAGCTTTACTTTCCTTCCGTAGGAAATCTTGCTGAGGATTTTTACACCCCAAAAAACTCCATAGTCCTCCGCCGGGTTTGAACTCGCGACCTCAGGAACTCGAAGACTAGCATTCCTTGGATATCCCTTGTTATTGGTTTGAACTTTTCAATACTTTGTCACTTTTTGAGTGTTGTCCCTTTCAGCTGTTCAACATTGAAGGATTATAGAATCTCAAGGCCAGCATATAGCAAGGGACTCTATTTTAAACATCTGACTATCGCTTGGTTTCCTCTATCCCTCTTGTACCTACAACAAAATCTTTAATGAAACCATTTCTGCAGTTTGTGTTTGCTGAGCATATGTCTATGAAATAGAAAAATAAACTTCTGTAGGAATATTCTGTAGAAACTACAAGAATAAACATTAATGGGTAGAAAAAGCCAAATGAATGCAACACAAGGTTATTTTCTGTTATACTAACAAGTCCAAACTACGAATAAAAAATGCAACATTTCTTTGATATTTTTTTTGTTATAAAAAGCTGATACTAACATACTGATTTATAGTATTGTCTTTATGATCTTCTTAAGAAAACTATAGTGCCTAAAAATTTTCCCATAAATAGTTTCTACTAATAAGTATTATCTCTTTTTCATGTAAATCCTTAACCGGAAAAAAATTGTATAAGCTTCTATGCTGTATAATATTCAGGTATAGGAATTCTTAAGCACATGGCTAAGCTATCTACAATCAAACCAGTATCACTACACAGAATGCGAAACAACAGAGGCCAAGAGTCACTGACAGGCGAGTAAAAACAGGTCCGGGTGCTGTCTGCAAACGCCTAAAGATTGTACGAGTTTGTTTTATCTACCTGTAATCCAGTTCAACGCTATTGTCTTCCGTCCTGGCTTTAATGCTTGGAAATTCCTATACCTGATAATAATGCAATCATATTCCCTTGACCTCTAAATAAGTTGTCAATTTCTCTACTAGATATCTATCTACAGTGAATAGCAGAAGTACTGCATTCAACCAAAAATTTGATACCGAGATTTCACTGAAAATACTTGTTTTGAAGACCCCTGAATCGAAAAAAGCAGATTTAGATAAAGGTCCATGTGTGTTTGTGTGTCTATGTAAATGTGTGAGTGTGTGTGTGTCTGTAAACAGCATAACTCAAAATCGAGAAGTCGGATTAAACACCAAACTTGGTATTTAAGTTCAATGCACTTCAAAGATGCGACACAAAAATATTCAAAAAAATCCCCCACACTAATTATGCCTTACAAGGAGCATTTTTCGAAATTTTCCATTTTCTTTGAAAGATGTGAAAATTGTGCTATATGATAAACAGTTATAGATACTTAAAGTTTTTAAGTGCCTTGAGATTACAAATAAGATAATTTTTTTTCTAGTAGTTACAGGAGGGATGAGTGAAATAGTTATTTAATAAACAATAAAATCGTGACAAGTTTATGCACTCGATTTCCTTATGTTACGTTGATTGTTGCTGTGGATGACTTGCCTTAATATAATTTTATTGTTGTATAGGAGTAAAACCCCAACAGGAGTTGAAACCGACGCCCCAGTCTCGCGGTCAAGATGTGTGTGTGGTTTAATGGGAAAACAATTATTTACCATCAGATGGTGATGATTCCTACATCACAACAAATTTATTTAGCATTAAGGTGTGGGCAAGGGATCATGTTTAACACCGTGGAACTACTCACTCGAGCCCGTCTAATGCACTCTTTATGTTTCTGGTAATAGACTGCACTGTTCTCCCTCCCTCTGACGTCACGTACACTCTGTTCCGAACACTTTGGAAAATGTCTCGCATAGCAGGGTGCCTTGTCTTCCAATGCTGATTTAGACACTCTATTACAATGAATTTTGTTTTTGCTGTCTGAGAATGTTTGCATTAAAGAACGTTATTGCAGTGTCACATTTGAAGTAAACAAATTGCATAGATCTCATCTATATAGTGTCATAGATCTCATAGTAATGTAGATGAGTACAGAGCCGATGAACAGCTAGTCAGCATGGTTATCCATATTATAACCCTCTAAAAGTATGTACACTGATATGCATAAAATGTGGCCTATAACGGAACGCAGCTGTTTATGTTCGTACTGACAAATCTAGCCCCACTCTCTGCCGGCGTGAGCACCTCTGTTTCTTGAGTATAATTCTAGCCTCTGGATTGGTAGGGCACTTTACCTCCCCAAAGTGTGGTCGAACTGCAGAAGAGTAACATTACAATCTAGTATTGAATAAGCCTTTGTTTGTATACCAATCGTATTGAACTCTTTCATAGAGGCATTATCCGAAGCACCCCTTCATTTCAATCGATTATAACATTATTCATTAGATTGTTTTTGTGTCACTGAATTGTTTTCCAGCCCGGTCACATAGAGAACTAATACCGGCTGGGTAGAGTCAAAGAAGGAGAAAAAACACTATTGCGATCTGGGAATGCGCCACTTTTATGCGCGTCAGTGTACCTTTGCTTAGCAAATCTTGCATTCTGGGCTGAATATTCGTTATGACTTCACGAGCAGAACGGGTATAATTTGAACCGACGCTTTGTCCCTACTGGAGAACAGTTGACTGCAAGCGTGTAGAGTGTAAAATGTATCGCAACAATATTTTAATAAATATTCAACAACGTAAGTATACATTCAAAAAGCAAACACAGATGTAAGACAAGTAGTTGGAGTAGATTGCACATAGTATTAACAGAAAATCTACACAAGTGATTCTCGTAATAAAGTATGTTTACTTCTTACTACTTAGCTGCAAAGTAGAGGAAGTAAAGCATTTTTAGAAAAACATTGGTGTGTTTGTATTTGTATGTGTCTGACTGTCTGTCTGTAAACAGCATAACTCAAAAGAAAAGAAAGAAAGAAAATCAAGTCGATTAAATGCCAAACTTTGTGTATAACTTCAGACTTGCAAGGATACGACTCGAAGATTGTCATGAAAATCCCCCCTAAAACTATCTTTACATGAAAGATTTTTCGAAATTGTCGATTTTATAAAAAATGACTTAACGATTCTCATTATAGTACCATAAGATATTTACATTACAAATAAAATGTAACCCTAAGAGATACACAAAAGTTTACTACACAAAAAATATATATCTCGTCTAAGCAAACAATTAATGTCCAGTAAGCTCCTTTGTGGAATGATATTGCTGTTTAATGATTTGAATTTCAAATACTTATTTATCTTAAATGGGAAGTCGTTATTGTTTTTTCTTTCTTTCTTCTCGTGGTTATGCAAAGAGCATATAACTTCAAAACCATGAGGCAGTGTTTTTAACATTTAAATGATTTCAGTCTAATTATATAATATATAAATTCAATAACAGCCCGCCTTAAACCAATATTTGATGTAACAGTACATAAAAAGTGTATATTACAGTCATTGTATATGTTTATATTATTGTATCCATGCGTAATAATGTTATGTGAATATATTACGTAATTTAATAATGTAAAAGCTGTGAGAATAATAAGTTAAAAGTTGCTAATAATGAGGTAACTTTGAGGCAATAATGGGTAAGAATGTTTAATAATGCTACTAGTCATTATTGGAGCAACAGTAATGTAAATTTTAGTGACAGTTTATAAAATAGTCAATCAACAACCAGAAAAAGCTTTATTTAAATTAAGGTATTCTATTGGATTAGGAATAGCCAATCAGAGACTTGAAATACAGAAATTTACAAGTTTAGGCGCTAGAAATCTTGTCAGTTGCCTGACAGTGTTCCTAACCGGACGCGAGACGCATCCTCGAGAGATTTAATACGTATTCGTGTGAGACGAAAATAGTTTTACGTGTTAAATAGTGTAATTAATTAATAAAAACAATCTCACAGCTCTCTATAACAGTGAAGTGTTATTTAAATTGTATCAAGGATTAGTAAATGTAGTGAAGTAAAATTATAACCTGTCGCATCACATCCCTGATAAGAGAAACGTGTCTCTAACAAAAATACTGACGCAGCCGAGGCAAACATAAATATTTAATACTTAAAGAAACAGACAAATTACAAAGTTAATATTTTTAAAAATTGGGGCGAAGGCTAACGGAAACTTTTTACCATACGTGCGGATGCAACTACTTCAAGTTCGGCTCCCCAACAGTTGAACTACAATACAACTCCTTCAATACAAACTACTTCAACCATCACATAATGACACTCTCTTCAGAAATCGCTTTAACTATTGTATCATACAACGAAATTATTATTACTCTATTTTACGTCGCTTTAACTACTTGGCCATATTGCGATGGATCTGTTAGTGGATAACTCTTAGATCGATGTGTGGCGGACATTCAGCCTTCTAGGTCTCATTCCTGTAACCATCCCTGTAGCGCAAAGCAACTGGATCTTCTGCTTCGTGCCCTGCAGATGGCACTAGGGTGTCGTCCAAACTACCTGCTGCTTTCATATAAAAAGGCGGACAGTTAGCCTTCTAGGTCTCATCCCTGTAACCATCCGCTTCGTGTGTCCACAGAGACCCTAGTGCAAAGCAAATGGATCTTACACTTCGTGCCGTGCAGCTGGCATTAGGGTGCTGTACAACGAAATGTGTAAATGGGAATTGAAACTTTATCGGGATAAACGAGAAGTAGATAGAATAATACGCCTTTGTAAGAATAGTTGGTAGAAGAGTGAGCAAAGATAGTTATGTGAATGCAACGCATCGGATTCTTTTAGTTAGGCTTACTTTCTTTTGTAGCTCAAGATGGCTGATTTGATTGTTTCAGTAATATACGTTATTAGATTCTAATGGTGCATGATGTCAGAATATAAGAACATCTCACTTAGATAACAAACTTGTATAAGTACAGTATTCTGACATCTTTGTTAGTTACAAAATTAACATGTGCATTTTTCATCACTAATATCCTTGTACGTGAACTGTTTCTATTACAATCATTGCAGTTCCGATCACAGAACAATCATGGAGGACCTACATAAGTTTGTGTGCTATTAAACCTTTTTCTTGCGCTTTAATTTGTATTAAACACCAAAAAAAGAATACCCGTTGAATTAATATCTAACCGTCGAGACATTCACGTCCGGTGTCAGTAAGCTAGAAAGTTTTTTCTTTCGGACCTGATGGCGTGGCCAGGTAAATGTGGAAGGTTGTTTTCCGAAAAACGTCATCTCTTTCCAATTCTTTAGACTCTAGGCATCAATATTGGAAGACGATTTCTTATTTAGTTTTGTTTACGGTTTAAAAAATATCACATGAAATGTGCTTGCAGGAGCAGAAGAGAGTGGAGGAATGGGGGAGGGCGAAGGAGAAAAAGGAGTTGGAGCTATAGGTAGTAAGAGAGGATAAAGGTTCCCGTATTTGATGTTAACAATGCGAGCGGAGCCTGCCGGATCTACTAGCTTTCTTCTTCTTCTTTCAAGAATTAAACCATTGTTGCTTCGTTCTGGCTCCAATTACTATTGTAGTCTGGATTAATATTGGGAACCTTTCAGTAATATGCCCTGTTATGCCCTGACTGCATTACGAGTAGTTTAAACCCTCAAACGAGTTGTAACTTCTTTGTGTCATAAATGGTGTTGTAGGGTCCAAAAGGATACCGCTTTGTTTTAGCCATGAAAAGTAATGTATTTTATTTTCACCACACATATATCTGTTCATAATTTTCATATTTGTATATATTGGAGTTAAAAAAAATCAGTTTAACACCAATAAACTCAAAATAACTAGGAAAACAAGTTTAAGTAACTCTGTACAGAGGTGAAGTGAAATTTACACACACACACACACACAAGCACAAAATCGAGCACTATTATTGGAGTAGGAATAACATGGAACAGTAATACAAAGCTGTAATATGAACATATATGTAGGTAGTGAAAGATTAGCAGAATATAATAAACTGCACATCCGAAGTGATACACTATGTGATACAATAATGGCACCACCCAAAATTTACAGTCGTGCAACCACTCGAAGTGCTGCAAAACCCCGTTTCTTATAACTAAGCCCCGGATTTTTAGGTTTTAAAAAGTTAAAATTAGGTTCTATGTATCAGTGTATTAGGATTTTATAGGATCTTATATGTTGAATTTAGGAATTTATAGGATCTTTGGCATATATATATATATATATATATATATATATATATATATATATATTCATGCAAATCACTGGCACTTTGTTTAAATCATTAACTTTAAATTGTAAAAAGCTAAAGTAACTGTAACTTTAGTATGAATGTCGTGTTAAAAACTCCCTATAACGGAAGAAGCAATAATGCATACTACTCAACAGCGCTATTAAAATGTTTGCCTCTGTTTTCACCTATTGTTGCGGCATGTAAACATCACGTTTCAGAAATGCCGCGTGCCACTGACCGCCAATTAAAGTTTATTATTGTAAGGTATTTCGCAAGATTTCATAGTCTAATTATTTAAAATTTTCCTTATTCGAACGGTCTCCCTTCGTTTTAAAAATACTTTTATATTCATAAATCTACTCTTATTTGCTTAAATAACCGAATTAGGCACTTTTAGGTTCTATCACGAAAAATAGGTTTTATTAGGTCCTATCCTAAAATTAGGTCAATTTAGGCTCTATAAAATTGAAGTATATTACTCGTTGGTAACTAAAACATTAAAATAAACCGAAGTTTGGAGTGTAGAAGGTCAGGAATAAAATAGGTCAGAACGTAAGAATCCGGGGCTTACTTATAACCTTGCCCCGCAGACACGTATTCTTTCGCGCTGCGTTTCCTTCCCCTCTTCACTGCTTGGCTGATGATACCTTCGAATTGTAAAAAACAAGCCGTGTGCAGAACAGGGATAGGCGATAAAAAAGATATAAACACATTGTCGTGATAGATGTATGCGCTTTCGTCATTCTGAGAGGCAGGTTTAAACACATGGATCCTCCTATCTATTTGTTGATGAGAATTTACATACATTCCAGATGGATTAATTCTGTTACATAACATATTTAATTTATGCGGTTATGAAAATGTAAATTTGACAATTATTTTTGAATATATTAAAGTAAATGATCGTGTTAAGAAGGAACTATTTTATACCGCATAACAAGCTATTCGACAACAGCAGCCAATGAGAGGTGACTTGCATGTCACTGTTAAGAGATATGGGGCAAAGTTATATAGAACAGACTAGTTTATCTGCAGTCGGTTTTCAACTACCGATACGGTATGTAGAACAGTCAACAATACAATAACCAACAGAGGAAATGGCAGGGGTATACATTTTCACTGGTATCAAAAAGGTCCCTGGCAACCCCATTTGAGGGTTAAATAATTTTTACTTTCTCTACTACGTATAGTAAATAGGGAAGTATTGCATTCCACCCAAAAATTCATCCAATTTTACCGGAAATATATGTTTTAAGGTCCCCCGAATAAATAAAAGCAGTGTGTACGTGTGCCTGTCTGTCAGTTAGTCTGTGAACAGCATAATTCAAAAACAAAAAAAAAATTATAAATACCAAACTTGGTACTTGAGTTTACTATCTCCCAAGGATGCAACAAGATGATTTTAAAGAAAAATCACTCGCCCCAGGCTACCCTTCACATGGAACATTTTTCCAAAATTTTGATATTCTCAAAAATGCTGTAACGATTTTGATTAAAATATCATACGTTTAAGATATTTTGATGTCAATTGAAATGTATATCTTGAATTTTCTGGAAATTTCCCCAAAAGCCCTCTTCATTCTGAATGACTTTCATATAACTGGTAAACGTAGGAGAGAGACAAACTTTACTACACAAAAAATGTAGATCTTGTTAAAACACACAATTTATGTCAGATACATTTTTTTTGTGCAGTGAACCATTTCCGATATATTCCTTGTTATTTGTTTGAATTTTCCAATACTTAGTTTTTCTCAAGTGGGAGTTCCTTATTCGTGATTTTGTCTTGGACATGCAAATAGAATGGAATAATCCACATAGCAACCAGCGATTTGACCATCACTTAAAGCCTACCAATTCCCCTTGCACATACAAGGGAATTAGCAATAAGATTAACATCTCGATATCTGGATTAACGTTAAATAGGTGCAGAATGAGGCTTGTAAAAAATAGTTTGTATAAGAGTAGGGAAAGTCATGTGAGTGTAACACATCAGACTGTTTTCTTATGAAAACCTTTTTGTATCTGAGCTAATATATCTATATTTATTTATTTATTCTATGACTTTTCCAGTACTATGCATCCAAGAATAGCTTCTGGTTAAGGAAATTTGAAAACTAAAAGTAACAATAAAATTCCCGAAGGGAAAATTATATTGCTGTATTTCTGGCAATAAACTGAATGGGCAAACCAAATGGATTTTATTCGCTTTATGAACTCTATTAAACTCCCAGTTCTGGCTCACAAAATCGTATTTATAGGCTGGAAATAATGCGAACTGGAATTAAAGTTATGAAGGGTATGAAAATGGCAACAAAATTGACCGTCATTGTTTGACGTGGTAGCGAGCCTTTTAGGGCAATATGGCTCTTTCGGGTTCTGTTGTTTGCTTGCTCTAGCTGTAGAAATTGTTCCCATGTTTTTCCTCGCGCCATTGTCCGGCCAAACAATGGGACACTCCATCCACATAGGGGACCCCTTGCCTTTTATTTCTGGCGTGAGTGATACATTTTTTAACTGCCTGGAAAAGAAGACATACATCACCCTACTGACTCTTTAGGCGCGTTCAGCATTTAAACTTTAAATTTCTCAATTTAGTAATTCATTACTGTTAGGATTTAATTAAGCACATTTTCAAAAACAAAATTTTCTAAGCAGCAGATGCAAAAAAATGTATTTATGAGGAAATATTTTCTATATTTTAAGATTCTGGTCTATATTGCTTCTATCTTTTTTGTAAAAGCTTATTTACGATTCCTCCTACTCCTCATTCTCTTCTTCCCATATGGGAGTTATTCTCTAACCATTTCTATCGGTAATTATCGACAGAACTCGGCGCAATAGGCGCTAACAAATATGCATTCAGATTTGTGCTACAAGTTATAAATAGGCACTAATGTAGGCACTATAAGTAATGATATGCATTGAAGCAAGCACTATCACTTATTCATTTATCACTTAAAACATATTTTTAATTGACCAAACAGTATATAAATAACAAATATCCATACTCCATATACTATATATTAGATTTAGTAAATTACAATATTCTCTTAAAGAAATGTAAATGTAAGCATTATTTCTTTAAATTTGCATGTTCAGTTACTATGGATTTTAGGGAAAACCCTATTATATTGTTTTAAAGTAGGTAATTCATCTCATGAATGCGTTTTACACTCCCATGCTGGTTTGTAATTATTATTGAGTCCGTTATGTATATTAAACAGGCTATTATTGCATGGGAAGTATAAAACAAAAGGACATTATATTTATGAACAAAGCGACGAGTTAATACTAAAATAATCCATTTTCCAGTCGTAAACCAATAGTTTTTTGACTATTTACCGCACGCTTTAAAGCCCAACCTTGTCTTTTATGACCTAATGAGTCACACTGTGCTTCGTTTTGTGTTATGAAGCATTTCCCCTTCGCTCACTCGCTGACCGCAGGTCGTAATTGCATGTTACGAAGTAACCTAACGTTTGAGTTGGACAACCCATGACCATATGAATACGTCATAGCTCCGGGAACAAAGCGTGGGCATAAATCCGCCCTTCCCTGTTTCGCATAAGATTGGGCATTACTGAGCTAAGTAGCCACTATTTTATTAGTACACGAAACAATGCAACAGCTGATGTTAGAAAAGGAATGCCGGTATTAAAAACTTCCACAGGCATTTTGACAACAATGGCTCATTGTGTATGCGCGAAATATTAACTGCAATACTAAGGTTAACATCACATTAATAAATAATATTCATAAACAACTGCCAATAACAAAAATAATGAATTTGCGATATGCTTCATAAAAGTTCTCATTATCAAAAAAAGCTATAATAGGCTCTTTAGCTACTAAAAACACCCACTATGAAGATAGGCAATTATAGGTACCATAAAATTGGTATGTTTTACTCCAGTAAGCGTGAAACACATTTATGTAAACAAAGACTACGATTCTAAACAAAGGAACACAATGGGCAAATAGGCAAATGTCGAGCTCTAGTCATCAACTATATTTTAGTGCAGTGCTTAATCCTCAGTATTTCTGAAGAAACATTTTCCATGCAATACGGAATGCTGCCTGAACTTTTTCCCATGAACTCCTTCTATTTCCCTTACCCACATTCAAATGTACTTACCCCATCACAGTAATTTCCTAGACTTCTTGATTTTCCCATACTGGGCATTAACACTGGCTATATGGAAAATTACAAATTATTATTTATGTATTTTTTCGGAACAAATCAAACTGTATGTCATATAATCACCAATTCATTACATTCATCAACTTACGTAGTTTTCCTTTACCCAGCACTACATCTGTTGGAGAATTAAACAGTTAGGAAGCAAGTACGATATCACAAGTACGACATGAAAGCATTGATTCATTTGCTTAAGTAATTTTTTCAGGAAATAGTTGTGAACTCATGGAAATAATTTGCGAGCAGTATAGAAACAAAACCCATGTGATTTGTTCACTGTTGGCTGAATGAAATGCAACTAGAAATACTAGAAAAGTAGCGGGTGCACAACAGTTTTTAAATACCTCTGTAAACGAAATTACATGGTACAAAAGAATCTTAGGTGATAACCTCAATATATAAAAAATGGCCTAGTCGTATTGAGTTGTTTAGTAAACAAAGCACACGTTTTTCATTTTCAGTGAATTTTAGTGTAATATATAACTTAATATAATAACCTTCTTATTACTTTCTTTACTACATACTATAGTAAGTAGAGAAAATATTGTATTCCACCAGAAATTCCATACCAAGATTTCACCGAAAATACATGTTTTGAGGATGCTGAATCCAAAAGAATTTTTTAGAAAAAGGTTTGTGTGTATGTCTATGTACAGCATAAATACCAAACTTGGTATTTAAGTTCAGCCTCTCTCCAGGATGCGGCACGAAAATTTTCAAGAAAATCTACCAACCCCAAGTTGGATAGTCGTTATTTTTTTGTTCTCAAAAATGGTGTAACTATTATGATTAAAATACAGTACGTCTAAGGTATTCGCATGGCAAATAGTATATGTCTTGAATTTTCTGTCCTCTTCACTCTGAGTGATGTTTGTATAACTGGTAAACCATGAGACAGACCAGCTCTTACTAAACAAAAACTGCAGATCTTTTTAAAGCGCACAAGTGCATATGTTCTTTTTACTTTCTCTACTACGTAGGTATAGTAAGTAGGGGAAGTATTGCATTCGACTCAAACATTCGATACCGAGATTTCACCGGAAATGTATGTTTTGAGGCCTCCTAAATAAAAAAAAGCATTTTTGGAAACATGTCCCTGTGTGTGTGTGTCTGTCTGTGAACAGCATAACTCAAAAACGAACAGTTGGATAAACATCAAACTTGGTATTTAGGTTCAGTATCTTCCAGAGATGCGACACTAAGGTTTTCAAATAAACCCCCCCCACCCCAGATTACTCTTTACATGGAACATTTTCCGAAAATTTTAATTTTCTCAAAAATGGCTC
Organism: Deroplatys truncata; assembly: GCA_030765065.1. Taxonomy (NCBI): domain Eukaryota; kingdom Metazoa; phylum Arthropoda; class Insecta; order Mantodea; family Mantidae; genus Deroplatys; species Deroplatys truncata. The sequence goes on along the minus strand of CM060978.1, from coordinate 206,844,867 downwards.
TAACGATTTTGATTAAAATCTCCTATATTTAAGATACTTCATGACAAATAAAATGTTTATCTTGAATTGTTTTGCATAACTGGTAAACCATAAGAGATGGACAAAAGTTGACTACACAAAAAATGTACATGGCGTTAAAATACACAATTTATGACATATACATTTTTTTGTTGAGTGAACCATTTTCGAGATATTGCTTGTTATTCCCTTAAATTTTCCAAAACTCATACTTTTTCTCAAATGAGAATTCGTTATTCAATTTTTTGTCCTGGAAATGCAAAGAGAATGGAATGCTCCAGATAGCAACGAGCTCTTAAAATATTTGACTATCGCTTAAAGCCTACCAACTCCCCTTGCATCTACAAGAAAATTATCAATAAGATTAGCATCTCGATATCTCGATTAACATGAAGCATATGGAGTATAAGCGTTTGTAAAAATGGTTTGGTGAAGATAAAGAAAGCCATGTGAGTGCAACACAACAGATTTTTTTTAGAGTTGAATGTAGCGTGCAAAGGCGTAATTAATTGTGAGCAACCGAAAACAAGCTGAGCAATGGTTCTGCAACAAGAGGATCTGGAACTAAGTCCTAAAAGGCAAAGAGTGAGTACAAAATCAACACACACTTGATGCTGCGGATAGCTTAGCTCTATAAGCTGAGAAAGTGAATTTCACCTCCGGGTATAAAGTCAGATGGGAAGCGTGGGGTGGACCTTCGACCTAAAGAACGAAGTTATAATTTGGCGAGTTACAGGCTCGGTCTAAAATATCCTGCGTAATTTGGAGGAGCTGCTTCAAAATGCATGTAATTTGGGTACAGCCTCTAAGTACCGGTGTTTTAGCCCGAGTCCCTTGGCCTATGATGTTACTTGAAACAAATATTTCCTTTGCACTTTCTCGAGACTTGATTCCGTCAGCATCTCATGAAAGTTAACTTGAGAGTAAATTATAGAGTTCAAAGTTAGAGAGAGATTTCGTTATTATCTCCCGAGTGGATTTTCAGAAGTAAAACGAAGTTGGTAAAGATCTTTTGCTGCTGTATTATTTTATTGAAATAATTATTTAGCATAAGTTTAATACATTTCATTCAAATGTAGTTGTACCGTTTATACACAGTTGGCACAAACTCTACTGATAAACGTACAGAGGTTGTTAAAGGTTGTTGGTTCGTGTTTTATATAAGAAACTAAACTTTTGGAGATTTATTACTAAGTAACTGTGTTTTTATTTATTTATTTATTTATTTTCTCTGCTACTCACCTAAGCTAAACAGGGCCCCAAAATTCGATATCACAGTGTCCTACGAAACCAACGTCTTGAAGGCCCCTACATCAACAGTCATTTTCGGAAACAAATCCAAGTGATCTGTATATGTGTGACTGTGGTGAGAGAAAAAAAGAGAGGGAAAGGGAGAAGGAGAGGAAAATAACACATGACTTAAAACTAAAAGCTCGGAAGAATTCTATTCTTTGTATTTAAGCCAGACATCTTTAAGGATGCCAGTCACAACGCTTAATGAACTTTTTTCATGCTCAGCAAACTCCAAGTAAACCAATTTTGAATAGGTATTCCTTAATTTGTTGAAAAGGCAAATTGGATGAAAATAATATAGGTACGTTTGCGATATTCGTGAACAAATAAAATGAACTTCTTGAATTTTCTGCGAAACGGCTGTGAAGTCGCTTTAGTCTTAGTGAATTTTGCATAGCTAACAAGTAATAATAGTCTGTTTACTTAGGATGAATCATGAGGCGGTGTTTTTAACACTTAAATAATTTCAGTCAAATTATATATGTAAATTCAATAACAGTCCGCCTTGAAGCAATATGTGTATGTAATTATTTGTAAAAATGTATGTAGCAGTCATTGCATATGCTTATATTATTATAAACAAGTTCAATAATGTTAGGTGAATGTATTACGTAATTTAATAACGTAGGAGCTGTGAGAATAATAAGTTAAAAGTTGCTAACAATGAGGTAACAATGAGGTAGCCTTGAGGCAATAATGAATTAGAAAGTTTAAATGTTACTTGTGATTCTTGGAAGCAATCATGTAATTTTAGTGACAGTTTATAAAATAGCCAATCAACAACCAGAAAAACCTTTATATAAATGAAATGAAATGTTGGACTAGGATTAGCCAAACAGTAACCAAAAAGGAGAAAAATTTACACATTTAGAAGTCAGTTGCCTGTAAACGGTGTTCCTAACCGGACGCGCGACACGTCCTTAAGAAATGTAATACGTATTCGTGTGAGACGAAAATAGTTTACGTGTTAAAACGAGCAAGTATTTAATAAAAGAATATCACAGCTCTCTATATCAGTTAAGTATTATTTAAATTGTGTCAAGGATTATTAAATGTAGTGAGGTAAAAGTATAATCTGTGTAAGCCTACATTCTTGTCGGACCACAACCATTTCAGGACTTCCATGTCTCTAATAATAATGCTGACGCAGCCGAGGCAAACATAAATATATAATATTTAAAGACATTATCTTCTTCAAATTGGCGTCCATGCGTGGGGCTAATAAAATATACTTCTTCAAATTGGCGCCCAACGTAGGGCTAAAAATAATATCCTACTTCAAGTTGGCGCCCAATGTGGGGATAATAAAATATACTTCTTCAATCAATATACTTTCTCTGTTAACATCCATTGTCGATAGCCAGTTCTTAGGCGTGAGGAGTGATTACATATTTGAATTAGCAGCTTGAGCTACATACATTCAGATCATCAAGGGAACATTCCAGAAACAAACATCTGATATGTTACATACACGTAGTTTTCTCTACCCGCTGTTGTTTATTTGTGTATCTATTCTGCAATATATTGTCATAAACGTTTTATTTTTCCATTATTTTACGTTAATCATATAAACATTGGCATAAATTATATCATTACACATTTCGTTGTAGTCATAAAGAGGTTAGAGGAGATGCGATTGTCAAATGTTCTAAAATGCGTCGCTAAATGATGTTCTTAAAATTCCATACTCTTTCAATGATATCAGGAGAAATAGTTGCAGTGTGACGGCACTTAAAAATTCTGTTGTGTTAAATTCGTATGACTTTCTCTAATATATATCGTTTATAAGTGGGTATAAAACTATTCTCACTAAAGCCTATTTTACTGTCTACTTCATTTTAATATACTTGCAGAAATAGCTAAATTACAAATTTTGTTACAAATGCCAAAGGAATAGCGATAGTCAAATGCTTAAGAACTGGATGCTATAAGCTGGCCTCACTCTTTCCGCGCAATTCCGAGACACAATGAATGTCCACAGGACTAAAAAATGACAAAGATATTGATAAATTCGAGCCATTAACAATGGATATCTCGGAAATGGGTTATTCCACAAAAAATGTTATTTTGAATAAACTGTAGACTTTAAAGGGATCTACATCTTTGTGTAGTAGTTTTTCGTCTATTGTTCAACGTTTACAAGTGATACAAAATTATACAAAATTCCTTCCAATGAAGAGGACTTTCAGGCAATTCCCAGAAAATTCAGGATAGCTATACATTTTATTTGTTGCATAAATGTTTTAATACGTGGTATTTTATTAGAAATCGTTAGAGCTAGAGAAAGAAATCGGAACATTTTCTATGGAAAGTGTAGTTGGAGTAGGGGATTTACATTAAAATCTTCGTGTCACATATTTGAAAGAATATGTGCTTAAACACCAAGTTTGGTATTTATCAGACTTTTCGTTTTTGAGTTATGCTGTTCACACACCGCGCGGGCCCAGATCCTTTTCTAAAAATGCTGTTTTTTGTTTCAGAGGTCCTCAAAACGTGTATTTTCGGTGAAATCTCGGCATAGAATTTTTGGATGGAATACAATACTTTTTCTACTTACTACACGTAGTAGAAAAGTAAAAATAGAAAATTACCACAAACTTTTCGGTTACAGTTGCATTATGCTTTAAGATTCATGTAAACAAAACGTAGACCTGCATAGCGCTTAAGACTGCTAGTATGGTAAATTTGATATAGTTTATAAAACGGAATATTTTGATTTTTTGATCCAAGTTAATCCTCCCACGTCATTAATGAGAAGCGGTTGGGCTTTTTTAATGTGGAGCTTTCAAATACCATACATAATTATACATCTTTCTGCACTGCCTTCATCCTTACTTCCATACAGGACGGGCTCAGAAAAAGTCCGTACTCAATTTAAGTGCGCTGTGATGCCTTTTAGCAGCCGCCGCTATGTCTAGTCCAGTAGGAGGGAGGTCCTGGTCACATCGAATGTGGCATGCAACCGAGCAAAAACACTTACAGACAATGTCAGGACACTAATGGCTTGTCGTAAAACAAATCGAAATGGGGAAAAAAGCAAAAGAGCACAGGTGTTCCAAGGGAGGAGGTGTTTTTAATTCAGTAGGAATGCAGGAGCTCCGCCCCTTCATCAGGCTGCGGGATTCGCTTTGATGCTGCTCACCATAAGCTTGAGTTTTATGGGGCGGCATTGTTAGCCTACCGTCCCTGGGTCACAGAAAACGCGACGACGTTATAAGTTTGTGCTTCAGTTACAGTACTTCTATAGGTTGTGGTATTTTTCAAAATAAGGAAAAGAACACACATGGGATCAGTGAAACAATTACAGTTTCGTGCACAAAGGCAGGTCCTTAACTGCAAACCCAGCCTTATTATTATTATTATTATTATTATTATTATTATTATTATTATTATTATTATTATTATTATTATTATTATTATTATTATATTCTTTATTGTCGCTTCAACTTTAAAGTCATATCGCGACTACTTTAGGATACAGAACATGATTACAATGAAACTGCAATATTTTAAAAGAGTAATACCTCATACAACAATAAATTCTCTAGATAGGTGTATTACACATTGTTATACAATTTTGTCGCGTTCGTAAAGTTTAAAGTTCTTTATTGTGCTGAATTTAGTGTGTCTGGTAGGCTGTTGGGGATGTCACATCTTTCTCTGTGTTATACATAGCGACGACAGGCTGTAACAAGATGATGAACTGTGAGGTTGGATCTGAGGGGTTGCATACAGGAGGAAGATCACGGTTGAGATGTTTGTGTGTTATAGAAGTATGTCCAATACGTAGTCAAGTTAATACAACTTGTTTTTTGCGGTTGAAATGATAGTGTTGGTTTGGACTCGGAAATGTAGACATCATGTAACTTGCTTCTAGATGTGGCTTTTCATGTTTGTCGCCATTGATTAATGCAAGTTTTTTTGATGAAGTTGATGAAGTCCATGTGTGGGATCTTGATGTCCTGAGGAGGATGTTCGGAGGCTTCTTTGGCTGCCTGCTCAGCTGATTCATTTCCCAAAATTCCGACATGAGACGGGGTCCAGGCGAATGATACTGATTTGCCTGAGATTAGTATTTGGTTGTACAATATAACAATATTTGGCGGGTTGAGATTTGTTGTAGATATGTTAAAGTACTCTACGAGTCGGAGAATATTATGTAATTATGCAAGTTATCTTTTTTAATATGTTCCAATGAGAGTTGAATTGCAAACAATTCACAAGAACAGGCAGAGAGATAGTTGCGAAGACTATATTGTATGGTGTAATCAGGGAATACCGCTGCACATCCATTATGGCCATCAAGTTTGGATCTATAGTGAAGATATGAGTGCGTGTTGAATGAAGGGTACACAATTCGTTAAACAGACGTTTGTAAGAGACACTATCTGATGAAGATTTTCCTGGTGTAACCAGTGACATATCAATAAAGGGGCCTGTGAATCTCCATGTATATAATCTGTATCTATAAAACAAGGGAACATATCTGGCAGAGTAATGTTAAATTCCTTGAGGTACGCCGAGAGACGAGTTGAGAAGTTTGAAGATTGTGCTGATTCTGTGACATTTTTGGTGTTGTTAATGGGGAAATGTGTAAGAGTGGACTAGAGATGATGGTCTCGTTGTAGTGTCATCGCAGCCTTCGGATCCCCAAGCGGCGACCTTTGTGCAGTAGCCAAACACTTGTTCCCTACCCTCCCTAACCGCAAGCACCATAAAATCTTAAACATCCTTTCCCCAACCGGCTTCAAAGCGAACGGAAAGCTTTGAAGCCTGACCATAAACCCATCAGTAAACGATTAGTAGGGTCTTCCCATCCCTTAAACACAACACGTGGTCCTTTCTCCAGTCCACCAAAGCAAAGCGTTGTTAAGATTTTATGGTGCTTGCGGTTAGGGAGGGTAGGGAACAAGTGTTTGGCTACTGCACAAAGGTCGCCGATTGGGGATCCGAAGGCTGCGATGACACGCTTTGCTTTGGTGGAGCTGGAGAAAGGACCACGTGTTGTGTTTAAGGGATGGGAAGACCCTACTAATCGTTTACTGATGGGTTTATGGTCAGGCTTCAAAGCTTTCCGTTCGCTTTGAAGCCGGTTGGGGAAAGGATGCCCGCGACTAGTTTAGTACGTGTTGCGATGATAGACTTGAGATTTTCCTTCTAATTTGCAGCGGAGATACGTTAGCTTCAATTTGTAGGCTCCCTATGGGACTAGGTGTGACAGGCCTCTAAAGCAATTGTTATTGCCGAAGTCTGAATTGAGTCTAGAATTTTAAGAGCTGTGGTACTTGAATTGTAATCTATAGATCCGTAGCCCGGTTTAGGTTGTTTGGTAGATTTGTAAGTGCGAGTAACACACTTAAGTCGGCTCCCCATGTTGTTGCTGATAATACTTTTGTATATTGAGTCGTTGGCCACAGTCGGCCTTAAGCAGTTTAAGATGAGGAATCCAGGTGAGCTTCCGGTCGAAGAGTACACCAAGGATGCGAACTGTATTGACTATAGGGATTTGATGTTTATCGATGATAATTTTTGGATTCAGTGAGTGTTTGCGAGCCTTTGAGAAGACTATGCACTTACTTTTTGATGGGGCGAAACTTAAACCTGTGAGGTGGTTCCAGTTCAAGAGTTGTTCTAAGCAGTTATTAAGTAATCTTTGTGTTATTTCGATTGTCGTGCCTGTGCAAAGTAAGGCTTCACAATCCTTCTTCTTTTCAATTTTCCTCTTCGTCTCCGCTAATAACCATATTTATTTTCCCTACTACTTACCTATAATAAGCAGAGGAAGTACTGCATTTCACTCTAAAGTTCAATATCGAGATTTCACCAGTAATCGACGTTTTGAAACTTCCCGAATAGAAAAGCATTATGAGAAAAGTATCTATGGCTGTGTGTGCATGTGAACAGCATAAACGAAAAGTCGTTTAAATACGAAACTTGGTATTTAGGTTCAGCGTCTTCTAAGGTTGCGACACGTAGCTTTTCAAGAAAACTCCCCACCCCAAACCACCCTTTACATGGAAAAAAATTGGAGAGTTCAGATTTTCTAAAAGCAAAACGATTTATATTTAGGATATTTGCATGGCAATAAAATGTATATAATGAATTTTCAACGGATAGCCTGTAATGTCCTCTTTATTCTGAATGACTTTTGTATAACTGGTAAGGTGTATATCTTGTCAAAGCACACAATTTATGTGAAATAAAATTTTTGTGGCGTTGGCTATTTCCAAGATATTCTTTGTTATTGGTGTGAATTTTCAAATAGCTGTTTATCTTTTTGTAAATGGTAAATCGCAATTCGTTCTTTCTCGTAGTCATGTAAGGCGCATGGAATATCACAGTTGAAGGAATTAACTACCATTTTCTTAAAAGTTACTGAGGGTTTAAAGTAAAAGTGTAACTACGAAGGAATTTGATGTGAAGTATATTTCTGATTTGAAAAGCAGATCGGTTTCATTGTACTTATATGAATATTTTTAGTAGTAGTTAAAATGTCTTGTTTGCTGTTTTGTTTCACTGTCAAGAAATGTATAGCTGACGAAAGCGAGACACTGTGATTGGAGGGCGCCGCTTCCTCTCTGACTGGCTCTCCAATTGTTTTTCACGCGCTGTAGAATAATGTGTCGCGTGTTGCATATTTGATGCCTCGTGGAAGGAAGGCATTTTCACTACCCCCAATTTAGCGTATTAGAAGTCGCTCCCATTAGGCTTTGCCATCGAGCATTAACGCCCTGCGCCGTGGCACTGTGGGCTAGAGCGTGTAGCTCTGGTTCCCAACCACTGAATACGGCTGGGTTCGATCCCACCCATGGGTGCCAATTTTATGTCCCGTATATAGGACCGGTGCTAACTCAGCATCTTGAGGAAAGTTAGGAGCTGCGATAGGTAGCAATCCCGGCCTCGAGAGACAACATTGTAGCTGGGGGATCCGTAATGTTGGCCCATCACCTCCCCATATCTGTTGGATGATGGTTGGGTTGGCAGGAGCAGATCCTTCATGGGCTGTAGCGCATTAAACCTCGACAGGCAAGTCAAGTTCCGCAGGTTGGTCCAAACCATTGCTTACTAGATATTAAAAGCTGGAGCCTCGGCCTCAGAAATGGCAATAAAACAGGTTCATGCACAACGCCAGTTTTCGCCTATAAGGGTGAACAACTATTCCATAAACTTAGAGCAGATAGCTATTGTGACAATGAAATCTTGACTTCTATAAAATATTGTTTATATATTTAATGTTCAAGGCACTATATGGCAATTAGGTGGACTTTTGTTGGTTCTAGATTCGAATTAACAAAAAATAAATGGTTGGCACTTGTTATAAAATATTTCCGTAAATATGCATACGGTTACCATCCCAGTAACTTTTCTCCTTTTCCCTGCTCTACTACCCTTACTACCTGCTCTACTATTATATTGACGGACCACTGAATTGGCGGGAAATAAATTTCTTTTTTTTGGGGGGGGGGAGGTTCAAATGAACGTAAATAACATCGTACACAAAAACTTTCAGTTAAAGTTGTTTATTGTGTGTGTTTGCGTGTGCGTTTATGTGTGTTAAGTTCTCTAAAGCATCTTAATCTATAAATAAATAAAATGATTCATTGTTGTGTACCTTACTTCAACTCAAAGATGTGCTTATTAATTTAATTTATTTCCAAAAGGCAATGAAATGGTGCAATTTTGTGAACTAAGAGCAACAGACCTTATTTTTCTTCCAATCAAGGAAGAATTGGTTCAGTATTGTAAGTACAATATTTATGGCTTTGAATACAAATGCATTTTTATCGCTGCATATTGTGTTACGATTAGCATTTGTGAGATAAGCTTACTATTTTGACATCTAAATATCACTGAACATTGGGTTCATTGCACATCGCCACCGATGAAATGTTCCAATACATTTACCCGGTAGCCTTCGTCCCAAAAATTTATAAATATTGAATTTTGTAATTTGACTGTTTCTTTAAATATTATATATTTATGTTTGCTTCGGTTGCGTCAGTATTATTTTTTTAGAGGCATGGATTCCTTAACAGGGCGTGATGCGGCTGAAGAATGTAGGCTTACACAGATTATAATTTATAATTCACTCCTTTTTCTTAATTCTTGATACGATTTTAATAACACTTCACTGATATAGAGAGCTGTGAGATTCTTTTGTTAATTACTTGCACTTTTTAACACGTAAACTATTTTCGTCACACACGAATACGTATTAAATTTCTCGAGGACGCATCTCGCGTCCGATTAGGAACACTGTAAACAACCAACGCGTCCAGTTATGAGCGCTGTCTATAAGCAACTGGCTTGATTTCTACCACCTAAATTTGTAAATTTCTGTATTTCAAGTCTCTGATTGACTAATTCTAGTCCAATACAATGCCTTTATTTAACTAAAGCTTTTTCTGGTTGTTGATTGGCTATTTTATAAACTGTCACAAAAATTACATTATTGCTTCCAAGAATCACAAGTAGCATTAAACTTTCAAATTCATTATTGCCTCAAGGCTACCTCATTGTTATCTCACTGTTAGCAACTTTTAACCTATTATTCTCACAGCTCCCACATTATTAAAGTACGTAATGCATTCACATAACATGATTGAATATGTATACAATAATATAAACATTTACAATGACTGGAATATACACCTTTTATATATTGTTACATACACATATTGCTTTAAGGCGGGCTGTTATTTTATATTACATAATTTGACTCAAATCATTTAAGTATTAAAAATACTGCCTCATTTTTATGTGCTACATACATTTCATTATTAATCCCGCAATGTTTACAAGCTACCTTAAGCTTCAAATATGTCACTTAATGTCGAGTGCATTATAGATCACAGCGCAAAGAACTTTTGAAGATATTTTGTGTTAACAGGATTACTTATACTAAATTAACTATATATTCGTGCTTTCTTTCTATGTTACATAATATAACAATTCGTAAATGATAACTCACTTTGAGAATTCCTCAGTATACAGCAATGGCAGTATTTACAACTTTATGGTATGATCGAGCGATCCTAGTGGCAGCAAGTGCAAACATTCAGGGACCCAATCAGGAATGTGAATACGCTAGCTTGTAAGGTCTAAATTCACAGGTAAATACTGCATAAATATTTTCAAGGATGTTATTTGCCCGGGTAAATTCCGCACATGTCAATTCTTTTGACACAGGTAAATTCCGCACCAGCTGCTTAGAGCTCGATGCTCTGTGATGATCTGTTACTTCATGTGCTTCTTCCTCCCATGCTGTGGCAGTCGCCTTATGGAAGTAAAACATTGTTTGTCTGTAAAGGGAAAGAACCTGCTAATCATTAAATGCGTATAGTTTTTGTAAGAACATTTGGAAACTGGTGAAACGTTTTGGAGATACAACATTGCCATGAACGTAATGACAAATCACGCAGAGGATATTTGGATGTTTGTGAGTAGTACTTCAAAAAGAAAGAATGGGGAAATATATCGGAAAGTCCATTAAAAAAAATCTGATGTGTTACACTCACATGACATTCTCTACTCTTGTAGAAACTATTTTTACAAACGCTTCTTCTCCATCTACTTCGTGTTAATCGAGATAAACATTTGCAGACTTATTGCTAATTGTAGATGTAAGGGGAATATATATCTTTACAAGGGCAATATAGAAATGCAGCAGCCTTTAAGCACATACATATCTCATAATAGCTGGCTGCTAGGTGCAGCACCATTCCCTTTGCCACAAATTAATACTCTTTGCATATCCTAGGCAAAAAATGAATAACGAATTCCCATTTGAGAAAATAAGTATTGAAAATTTTAAGGGAATAACAAGCAAAATGGTTCACTCAACAAAAAAATGTATATGACATAAATTGTGTATTTTAACGCAATCCACATTTTTTGTGTAGTAAACTTTTATCTATCTCTTATGGTTTACCAGTTATGTAAAAGTCGTTCACAATGAAGAATACCTTTGGAGACATTCCCAGAAAATTCAAGATATACATATTATTTGTCATGACAATATCTTAAACATATGATATTTTAATCAAAATCGTTAGTCATTTTTGAGAAAATTAAAATTTTCGAAAAATGTTCCATGTAAAGGGTAATTTGGGGTGGGGGGATTTTCCTGAAAACCTTCGTGTCGCATCTCTAGAAGATACTGAACCTAAATACCAAGTTTGGTGTTTATCCGACTGTTCGTTTCTGAGTTATGCTGTTCATAGACACACAGACAGACACACACACGGGCATGTTTCCAAAAATGCTTTTTTTGGATTCAGGGGATCTCAAAACATGTATTTCCGGTGAAATCTCGGTATCGAATTTTTGGGTGGAATACAATACTTCCCCTACTTACTATACGTAGTAGAGAAAGTAAAAATAAAGGTCACGCAGCGATTGAAGAAAGTTGTGTCAGTTTAGTGAGTCGCTCATGTATGAAGGAATACATATAAAGAAAAACGAAAGAAAAAGGCTGCACCGCCAGAAAGCCGTGAGAACGCAGTAAATAAATTGCAAAGCATGATTTGAAAATAATAAAGGTGAGCATTTTTTATTGTGTGTTGAGAAAGAATCGGGTATTGTAGTGCTTTCTTGCGAGTCCTAAATCTGGACAAAGAGAGAAAGAAAATGTCACCCATTTCACTTCCCTGTTCAAACTTGTGCGGAACCGGCCTATGGGTATTGGCCTTGACATTTTTATTGTTGCGGAATTTATCTATGGTGTTATCGTACTGCCCAAATGTTATGCAGAACTTCTCATGTAAATGCGGAATTTGACCATGCTGAAGCACGAGATGAGCCCCTAAAAACATTTACGGTTCGAGCAAGAACTTTATTTAGGCAGGAATAAAACTTAAAAACCAGACATCCCTTGTTTTCTCATGTCTAGTGCACACAGTTTAGGCTAGGCAGTAAAAACTCCAAAGAGAGCGGCTACTAAGTAATCCTCAAGTTTACGACCTAAATGGCTAGCAATTACATCATATTTAATTAACTTGCATTTATTCCTGAAATTCAAACCACGCATTTAATAATCCTAGCGCTATTGATGCTAAAGCAAAGTGCTGCATCTAAAGAATAAATGTCGTGTTTCTGAGAGAGAATAACGGAACAAGGCTGTTGATCTTGTGTTTGTAAAGGGCACATAAAGCACGAGAGAATGCCACCTTTTACCTGCACACAGGAGGCGGTTGTTTATATCCTCAATAATTTAGCGGAATGTTTGTGCTGCTGGTGGCTTTGTATTATCAGCCGACGTAACGTTTATAAAACATGTCCATTATTGCCGCACTGTTGCTATGGAAACCCCAAATGATATACCTGCTGTACGTGCAGCAATTCCTTTTCTAGTCTCAGGGACATAGCGTTTGCATGCAAATCAAAGAATTAACCCAAACCTTCCGATGGAGGAAATAAAATTTAAATTGTGGTGTCTACAACCGCAGTCAGATTAATTATTTAGCTATATCAACTCCAATTCCAACAATATAGTGGCGGTATTGTAAATACTGGGTGAACCACCTAAAACTACCACAGTAAATATTTCTAAACAAGATGTAAAAATGCTATACACAATTGAAATTCTAGACAACCACCTGGCAATACCTGTAATTCCCAACAATAACACAATCGAGAGAGTTTTTTAAACATACGCTATTAGCTATATTATTATTATTATCATCATCATCATCATTTGGTACCTCTGTCAGAGAAAGTATTACATTACACCCAAAAATTCCATATTTATATTTCACGTAAATACAAGCAGTTCTAGAATAAAGTTTGTCTGTCTTTGTTTTGTCTGTGAGCAACAAAATCGAAAGTTCTGTGGAATATTATGACTTTCTCCATTTTTCAAATGTCATTCTTCTCATTTCTCACTATTCACTGTTTCGTTTTTATGAGTTCACATTCACTGGGAGTACACTTCACTAAGGTGAACTAGTTCAGTTCTCTGTCATTTTACTTCCTTCGTAACGTAGCCTCTTCACGCCGAACGGTTCACTTCACTCGGCTGTCAACCAAAGTCTCCACAACCTGTCGCTGCGCAGTAGAACTCGCACTCGCTGCACGTCATAACAGTAGTCACCAATTTGCTCGGAGAATCGCTCTTGATGTCACACCAGAGACGCAGTCACTAACTCGCTCGCACACTGACTCAACACCTCTCACTGCTCTCGCGAGAACGCTCGCTTATATAGTCAGTGAACCTTTCCACAAGGTTCTCGAACGTTATAGAGCTATTTCGACACACTTTCTGGAGGAGGATGGAGATAAAGCTTCCAGAAGGTTATCTGCTGATAACGCATTCGTGTTTATGCTGGCGATCGGCCATTATCGTTGTTTACTCGGACCGCCCGGCACCGACCTCCCGATAGCCTCTGCCTCACAACATAATCCTCATTGCAAAATCAGGCGACTATTGAAGGATGCATGGTAAAGGATTTCATGGAATTCCCTCCCCCCAAATAGCCCTTTAGATGCAAAAACGTTTATTTTGTTTTCTTTGCTTTTTTTTTTAAAGATAATTAACGATTTCATTAAAATGCCGTAGATCCGAGACACATGCTTGACAAATAAAATGTAATGTATCTTGAATTGTCTGTAAACAGCCTGTGAAATTCTATACATTCTTGCTGAAATTTATATAACTTGAAAACGTAAGGTATAAATGAACACTTACTGCAGAAAAAGCATAATGCTCATTAAATTGTGCAGTTAAGGTAAAATAAATCCATCTGAAATATTAGCTTATGTGCGCTAAAATTTTTCCAGGTTGAACATCTAATAATATTTAAAAATAAAGGATCTTCCTTTTTGCAAGCCAGTGGCATACCAAGATTGTAAAAATATACTGGATATATGCCTAGTTAACATGGATAAAAAGAAAAAACAAACAAGTAACTATCCATGTCTTATAATTGTTTCTGAGCCTATGGGAGCCTAATGTTTCCTTGAAGCACAGTAAAGGAGTACCCTAATACTCCACATCACGTAATTTAGAGGACTTATTTTACCCAAGGAGAAGAAAACAGAAATCTTTAAAAAATCTCTCTCATTTGAGAGAGAAGAGAGTGAGTAGTAATTCAAATTAAGTCCAATTTGATAGCCTCTTACAACATTTAGGCAATACAAGATATATCCATGAATCAAGCATCCAGGATGAATGTGGTGAAAATAATTCATCATAAATGAATCAAAGTTGCAGTTAACCAAGGAAATGACTTGGTTCAAACGCATGCAAGTGGTATCCAAACATTGGGCGCTTCAGCCTTGCGTTTCATCACAAAAACCACTGGCTCTGGTTTTCGGCTAGAGATGGCTTAAGCGCATAGCTGGCAATTAATCTAAAGCTATATGAAAGTCGTGATAATGTAAACCAACTTATTTGTCTATATTGGATATGCTGGCAGCACTCATTTCACAACTCTCTTGCAAAAAGTTATGTGTGAGACAAAGAGTTCTTTTTGTAAATAGACCAAAGAGAAGCCTGGGAGGTGGTAATTGTAGAAAAATCCATGCGAGTACTTAACTCTTACTGAGCGAAGTGGCGCCGGTAAAATGTATGACTCGCATTCGGAACCTCCCGAGTTCGATCACCGGCGACCGCCCACTCTGACCCATTTTTCTGATTTTCCCGAGTCGCTAGGCGAATGCTGGGTTGGTTCCTTTTCTATCACGACTTTTCTGTCCCTAATTTCCTAAACCTATAATTTCCTCCCAAGAGTCTAGGTAGAAGCTAAAAAGCGCCTTTGCGATCTACCTGCGGTGCTCTGCCCTAGTTTCAGGGCTTCTACGTAATATGTACCTTAGCTTACTTAACTCCTTTAAAACTAATTTACATTTGTCAAAACCGTAGAGTAGACGTCCAGAACGGAAAAAAACATCTCTAACTCCTAGAGTAAAAGTTGATAGAGTTAAAAGTCGAGAAAACGATTGAGTATTAGCCGAGTCGAGTGATAGGACGGTTAGCGTAGTAACGTGCTCTCCCCCAACAGCAGCTATTAATAACCCGAATCTTTACTTGCATTGTTGTATAATAAGGTAATTGTAACATTCGAAGCTGCATGTTATGCTTTAAAATGAAAGAAGCAACGTTATTTATTTTACTACCATATAAAGCTTAAACCCTGTTCCATATGATTTTGCCCTGTATCTCTTAAGCGCCAAGTTCACCAGTTATCTCTCATTATCTATATGAGGATAATTATTAAATTTACATTTTCATAACCGTATGAAACCAATATGTTACCTAACATTGCTTCTGGAGTGTGTTAATTCTTACCAATGAATATAGGACTAAACAGGGTTTAGCGTCGTGTAAGTACCTAACTAAAAACCTGGAGGGAGTTCACTAGGCCCAGTTACCTGACTAGTGCAATCTATCACTCTCGGACCTTCGCCTTTCATGCATAATTTCCTCTGGAAACTATCCATAATTCCATTTAAATGAATACGAAGTTGGTTTAAATTATTCGCACGAGAATCGTGCAAAAGACACCAATGTTCGCAGTAGGCGGAAATCCATGATACATTAGCTCAGTTCTCGCACAGCAGCTAATAGAAACAGACAACGCCGTATTGTAAACCTTCATAATTCACCTGCTTAAGAATTCGAACTATTGTATATCTACTAATTCTTTAATGTCCAAAGAAAGTTAAAGACAAAGGCAAAAATAATTTTATAGCAATTACATTAACAACGTTTCACTGAAAAAAAACATACAAAAGCAATATGCGATATGTATATGTTTGTTGCTTGTCAGCCCTCGTAGCCGTGGTCGCTGGAGCGTTTAGCTTCGGCGCTCCGCCAAGCTGAGTGTTGCGGGTTGTCCCGTCATGGGCATAGGTGTGTGTGTGTGTGTGTGTGTGTGTGTGTGTGTGTGTGTGTGTGTGTGTGTGTGTGTTGTATGTGTAATTGTGGTAATAAGCGGTAGAGTAAACAGTAAAACACAGTAATCTTAAACTGAGTAAACAAGGGAACTTAAAAAAAACTGTTGAACGCATTATATGAGCTACATTTATGAGCAATTGTCTGAAAGTTATTACGGTGGTACTTTTAAATGATTCACGCTGTTGCAGCTAACCATACGTTCTGGCCTTGTGTCTTATGTTTCCTGATTTCTTACGTTCAGTAATCGGAGGATTAAGAAATAAGAGTAAATATTTTGAAGCAATGCGATTTGAAATTGTTAGTGGTCATTCTTTTGTTTCTCATTAATCAGGGAATGTAATATCAAAGCCTTACCTGATTTTTACTCTGCCACTCTCTCGGATAAGTAGAGGAAGAATTGCATTCCATCCAAAAATTATACCGAGTCCAAAAGAAGCATTTTTACTTTCTCTACTACGTATAGTAAGTAGGAGAAGTATTGCATTCCACCCAAAAATTCCATATCCAGATTTCACCGGAAATATATGTTTTGAGGCCCCCGAATAAAAAAAAGCATTTTTTAGAAAACGGTCTGTGTGTATGTGTGTTTGTGTGAACAGCATAACTCAAAAACGAAAAATCTGATAAATACAAAACTCGGTATTTAAGTTCAATATCTTCCAAGGATGCGACACGAAGATTTTCAATAAAATCCTCCAGCCCCCAACTACCTTTTCCTTTTTTGAAAGCCTTCATTTTCTAAAAAAATGGCTCTATCGATTTGATTAAAATACCTTGTATTAAATATATTTACATGAAAAATAAAATGTATCCTGAATTTTCTGGGAATAGCCTTTGATTTCCCCTTCATCCGAAAGGAATTCTGTATGATCTTGTATAACTGGTAAACGTTAAGCGATAGACGAAAACGTACTACACATGATATATAGATCTCTTTAAAACACACAACTTATTTCAAATAACTCTTTTTGTGGCACAAGCCGTTTCTGAGATATCCGTTATTAATAGTTTAAATTGTTTATTTCTTGGTCATTCTTTTAAGTCCTTTCAACATTCAGTTGTTACTCGTGATTATATAGAAACAGTATGATATTTTAAGGCCAGCGTATAGCGCCCACTTCTTAAATATTTGACTACCGCTGTTCTCTTTGTATCTGTGATGAATGTGTAATGTAGCTATTTCTGCAAAGGTTTA
Organism: Deroplatys truncata; assembly: GCA_030765065.1. Lineage (NCBI taxonomy): Eukaryota > Metazoa > Arthropoda > Insecta > Mantodea > Mantidae > Deroplatys > Deroplatys truncata. The sequence continues at coordinate 206,827,465 of CM060978.1, read as the reverse complement.
TTTGGTTTAAAATGTAGTAGATATAAAAATAAGCTTAAGTAACAGTAGTTTGTACACGCACTAATGAACGATAGACGGTAGAGAAAGTCATGTGAATGTATCACATGAGATTTTTGTAAAAAGATCAGTGTGTGCGCGTGTGCATGCGTGTTTCTGCAAAGAGCATAATCAAATACGAAAAGTCAGCTAAATGCTACACTTGGTATTTAAATTCAATATCTTCCGAAGGCCCGACAAAAGATTTCCGGGAGAATCCCCCCACACCAAACTACCCTTTATATGAGTATTTTTCCATATTTTTTATTTTCTGAATACTTTCTAACGATTTTTAATAAACTTTCATATATTCAAAATATTTACATGACAAATAAAATGCATATCATGATTTGTTAGAAATGTTCCTTCAACTCCTCTTTATTTGGAAGGAATTTTGTATAATTTTGTATAGCTGGTAAAATTACCGCACAGAAAACGTGGACTTCTTTAAAATACACAATATATTTAAAATCATTCTCAGAAACATCAGCCATTTCCGCGATATCCGTTATTATTGGTTTCTCGCGAATCAAGGAAAGAGTTTGGAATTTAGGGCCAGCGTATAGCGACCAGTATTTAGACATTTGACTAACACTATTCCCTTTGCATCTAAAGAGACTATTTAAATGATTATCTAAACTTGAAGTAGAATAACCTTTGGCGAGAATAGTTACATAAAAAATAAATATATAAAAATAAACGATAGTGGGTGGAGAAAGTAATGTGAATGTAACAAGAATTTTTCTAAATGCTATTTTATTTCACATTACCACGCGAAGAGATTATGTTAACCAGATACACGCACGAAATCCGGTAAACATTAATGGTTAAATCCAGCGACTTCTAGTATAAAATACTAGAGTGTGCGTTTCTAGCTTTATCTCTCCGCCTGTAGCTAGAGTTATTGTAGCGACAATAATAAAGCACATATGCTGTTGAGGTATTCCTCGATATTTCGATACAGTCTACAGTCAGCATTCAGTAACTTACGCTACTATTCGAAGTTATTTATAATTCTTCTTCGTTTTATGACCCTTCTAACTTTCGACTTTTTGAAATTGTTAATTGCACAATATTACCAATAAATACATTAAAGCAAATTCTAGTCACACATTGAATTGGATTATAGGTTGTTTTGTTCTCGAATTTGAAAGATTTAATTAATTATTCTGGTTATTATGTCATAACATTTTAGAAATTCTTCTTTCTTATCTTCTCATAATTTTAATACGCGCTCTGGAAATTGTCCTGAGAGCGATTGTTTTGTAACTAAAATTATCTTACTGTGCCCGCTTTACCGAAGCGAATGCACGTCTCTGGAATGAACTGACAAAGGAAACCCGAAATTGCAACAGTTTCAGAGATTTTCCCAACAAATTATATCACTTTAGAAATACAAATATATAATAAGTACAAAAAAGGTTAGATTTTTGTATAACTTCGATTGTTTTCTCTTATTCTGATAAATATTTGCAAATAGTTCGGTTCGGTTCAATGGGTATATAGATGTTTTATGGGCAGCAAATAAAAATTCAATTTGGTATTTTTACTTCTCTTGCAGTATTTAACGCCGTTCTGAGTATAGCACCACAGGCAGTGAACACCGCTGATATATGCAAAGAAATTATGCTTTGGAAAGGAAGTTTAGAAAGGAAACGTTCCAAGTCTAATTTTAAGTAGTTATGAGGACTGAGGAAAATCTGGAAAAAAAAACCTGTTCAGGGAAGACGCTCTTGGCCGGATTTGAACCGAAGACATCACAATCACGAGTCCCTGCCTTAACGATCTCGGCTACTGGTGTCGATTTTATTTTATCTACCGTAGAGATCGTATTGCAAGAAAGTCTATATCTATATTTCAACGGAAATACGGTTTTCAGGCCTCTTTGAACATTTTTAGAAAAAATGAGAGAGAGAGAGAGAGATAAAAGGTTGATAAAAGAAAAAAATTCATACCAACCAGAAGCCTTTAAGGATACAAGGCGGATAAATCAAGAACATTCCTCCCGTAATCACGAACCATTAACATTTTTCTCAAAAATGATTAAAGACGTTGAATAAAATGTTATATATTGAATATATTGGTACTGTGAATACAATTTACAACGCACATGTATAAATAGTGTTTGAAGTGCTGTATATGGTTTACATATAGCTAGAAACTTAAGGAAAGGCAAAAAGCTTCTTAAAAAATGTCAATTTTGGTATTAAACGCTTCTGAAATGTTCTCCATTCGCATGAATTTCCTCGAATTTTAAGCAGTGTACCTTGAAATGTCAAGTGGTTCATCTTTCGTTCCACATGAACTCGTGGAAACCATACGCTAGAATACTATATTGAATAAACTTGAGTTTTATCTTTGTCTTCTGAACCCTAACAGACCACTTTCGGCAAATATTTCACATGATTAACATAAAGTAGGTATAAAACAAAATTGTTGTTATTAGTAGTAGGTATAGATATGAAAATAAATGATACGAGTAGAAAACGCCATATGAATGTTACATGCTAGAATTTTGTGCGCTTCGATGTAACCCCCCCAAAAAAAACAATCTTTGGAAGCTGCAGGTCCAGATCTTTTTCTTATGAATGAAAAATTCCGTCTTATTAGGCACAAGTCTTGCCTTCTGCCAGTTGGGCGCAGTCCGTTATGGCTCAGTGACATATGAGGTAAGGTGCGTTCATGCAAATGTTAGAAAAGTGTGTAATTTCGTATGACGTAGCTAGGATATTCATGAGTTTAGTAGAGCGGTTGGTGAAAAGATCCGGGTGCCAATGTGTGTTGCATGGCTCTCAAAATAAAATGAAATGATATCACACTTGTTGACTTAAATAGGTAGCGTTAACCTTGGTTGTGATTTGAATGAATATCCGACAGTTCTTGCATCATTATTTAGTGGAGAGTGATTTGTTTCAGACATAGGTACGTACATACAAATTACAGCTTTCAGAATGCAAGATCATTTCAAGGAGTGTTTTTTTTTTTAAAAAAAGTTCCCTTGTTGTACCCAGTTTATACTACTGTGTTTTATTGTTTTCATACCGCAACACAATACACACACAAACCGTGGCTGAACTCGAACCCGCGACCCTCAGCTTGGCGGATCGCCGGAGCGACCACGGCTACGAGGGCCGGCAAGGGAGTTGAGTGATAAATGTTGTGCAAAATAAATTAAAGCTCTAAAGAGATATTAGATGACAAATCATGCCATGATTCACTCTAGCTGTATAAATCGGTAGGAATCTCTGTAAGCTTATTGGACGACTAAAGAATTCAATGCCCTAGCCGGAATTTCAACCACGGATCTTCCGGTTTGCGGCCAGTTGCTCTAACCAAGTGACTCGCATTTTTCCCGGTAAACAAGGAGATCTTCGTTTTGCAACTTGAATCTATTGTAAAAGATACAAGTATGTTTTTGGTCAATGATATCCCAAAAACTAAATATGCTTTTGTTTAGATCTGGATGCGGTATTGTACTGAGGTGATACTATCTTTTGTATAAGAAGACTAGAGCATCTCATTTCCATTTGCGAACTGTTCACTCGTATATATGTGTATACGAGTGAACAGTTCGCAAATGGATATATATGGATAACAATTACAAATAATGGCTCTGGAAGAAAATGTTGTTCTGAGTATATTATTCTGAATTATATTGGAAATCATACACTATAAATTGCAGTGAAAAAATGCACTGAATATTAAAAGTTTTGGAAATAAAAGGCGGTAATGTTATTATATTTTTACTTTCTCTATCACCTATGAAGAAAGTATTGAATTCCATCCAAAATTCAATAATATCGAGATTTCACGGAAACACATGTTATGGGATCCTCCGAACCAAAAAAGCAGCATTCTTAAAAAAAAACGCGACTGCGCCTGTTTGCGTATTCGCCCATGTATATTATTTATCTGTGAACAACGTAACTCCAAAACAAAAAGTCGGTTAAACTCCAAACTTGGAAGGTATTTAACTTCTAGTGATGCAATACGAAGATTTTTAAGAAAGCCCCCCACAGTACTCCTTACATGTATTTATTATTATCTTTTTTCTAAGTTTTCAGAACGTCACCTGTTTAATGTGTTGACATTAGTAACAAAATGTACATCTTATTACTTTCTGGAAACATGTCCGTGCGCGCGCGCCTGTAGACAGCATAACTCCGAAACGAACAGTCGGATAAACACTAAACTTGGTATTTAGGTTCAGTATCTTCCAGAGATGCGACACGAAGGTTTTCAAGAAAATCCCCCCACCCCAGATTACCCTTTACATGGGACATTTTTCGAAAATTTTAATTTTCTCAAAAATGGCTCTGACGATTTTGATGAAAATAGCATATGTTTACGATATTCTCATGACAAATGAAATGTATATCTTGAATTTTCTGGGAATGTCTCCAAAAGTATTCTTCATTGTGAACGACTTTTGCATAACTGGTAAACCATAAGAGATAGACAAAATTTTACTACACAAAAAATGTAGATCGCGTTAAAATACACAATTTATGTCATATACATTTTTTTTTGTTGAGTGAACCATTTTAGAGACATTGCTTGTTATTCCCTTAAATTTTCCAATACTTTTTCTCAAATGGGAATTCGTTATTCATTTTTTATGTCATGGACATGCAAAGAGAATGAAATGCGCCACATAGCAACCAGCTCTTAAAACATTTGACTATCGCTTAAAGCCTACCATAATTCCCTTGCACCTACAAGAAAATAAGCAATAAGATTAACATCTCGATTAACATGTAGCAGATGGAGAGTAAGCGTTTGTAAAAATAGTTTGTGCAAGAGTAGAGAAAGTCATGTGAATGTAACACATCAGATTTCTTTTAACATAGACACAAGCTTACTCACGAAAAGTATATGTTTATTAAAGTATTACACGTGTGTCAAATATTTTTTTGTGTGTTAGTCATTTTCGTAATATTTTATGTTGCAAGTTTAGACCGTTTACAAGAGCCACCTAAGGGACATGCTTGAAAAGTTGCGATTGTTCCTTTTCTCTCTTTCTTTTCTTTCCATCGCAAGAAGTTATCATGAATAAATATTTGAATGGTGTTTCTGCTTGTTGAAATCTTCTTGCTTAATTTCAAGCAATTCCTAGCTAAAATATACTGTGAGTAACTTGACGTGGATAGAAGAATTGTTATACGTAATGAACATATGTGAAATTATCATTGATAAAGTCGTGTGAACGCATCACATCAGATTTTTCCTAAGTGCATGGGTTAGACAACGGAAAGTAGAGCAAAGTGGCCATTCTAATGATTTGTAACTTTAACGCTGAATTCTGTTCTGCTTATAATTTGGCATTGAATATGGCAATTAGCAAACATACTACCCAGCATTAAATTGATGCTTTTATCTTATAAATGCCGCTATGTTGTCAGGTGAGTGTACTTTAAAATATACAATAAACATTTATGTTTACAAATACAGAGAAATGACTGTAGCCATATTTTGATATAGCGGCTATGGGTGGAGCTTATCGCGTGGAAGGTGGTAACCTCCAGCGCCGACCGACTTGCCGGTAGGAGAGATAAGGAGACGGAGGATCGCTCTCCTCCACCGACTGAAAACCTAGAAGTACTCGCGATGCAACGAGATAATTCTGGAAGCTTCTCTCCAACCCACAAAGCTTCCAGAAACGCTTGGAGTTGTATATAGCCCGGCGTTCTCACGAGTGAGATTTTTGTTATTGCGACATAAATTGCTATTAATCAAAGTGTTCTACGACTGTCGAATTTGTAAAGTACAGTGAGGGGCTCTGCTGCGAGGGATTAGAGAGTTCCTGTGTTTTTGACCCGAGAGTTGGTGAAGCGAAAGAAAAGTTGAGAGCACGAATGAATGTGAATCAGTAACTCTCTGATTAAATTGCACGCCTTTATCCTCGTATTAACTCAAGCTCCGCCTACTTTAGAAGTACGTCCCTTCTTGCGCTAGCCAATACTTAAAAATCATATGTGTGCATCTGCTACTTGTTACTATGGAGGCCTGGCTAAATTCTCAGAAATACCTTTCACTTCTCTTTTTTCAGAATTTCTTCCATCATGTGACTGTTCAAACGCACTGAACTTAACTGTAAACTGCCTCCCAAGAATGTTTAAGCTAATGCTTTCACAACTTTGGTTGTCTCTTATGACCTTGCTTAACATGCCTTAGACAAATCTTTTCAACTCAAGCTTATTAGATTATACCCTGATTTAATATACTTACTATCATTTATTTATTTATTTATATCTTCCCGTAAATAATTACGGTATCAACTTTCAGAGGTTGTTCAGGGATATCTTCTGAGTATTTTGGAATAAAGTTTCCGGCGGCTGGTTAAAGAGTAATTATATAATTATGATTTATTTGCTTTGTTATCCCAACCATACTTGTTTCTGTTAAAATACCTTCACAACAGTGAAGAAGCCTGTATAATATAGGTACAATAACGAAAACGTACAATACACAACACAGGGTAATGCAACATCCCGCAGACGAAACTCGTATACATTTATCACAGTGTGTTCAATCTGATCTGTCAGTACAGTACATAACGAATGCAGAACTGTTCCCTTGCAGGTATTGTTAAAAATATCAACCACCAATATCATCGACGCACCATCTTACATGCTCAAGCATTCCAGGAGTTTGGCGAACTACTTCCGTGGCTGGATAACCCTAGCAACCAGGTCCATTCGAGTATCGACCGGAGTCTCGTAAACTAGGCTCTTCACAGCCCTCAAGGAAGAAGTCCCTTGGTGTCATGTCTGGTGACCGAACCTGCCATGGAACATGACCACCGCGACCAATCTATTGCCCTCCAACTGTACATCAATGTGGTACCTAACATCGAGTGCAAAGCGTGCCGGCGCCCCGTAATGTTGAAACCACATAAGCAGACGAATTCTCAGCGGCATATCTGCTAGGAACCGTGGGAGGACATGTTGAAGGAACGTTTTGTTCACGAGACCGTTCAATAACAAAATCTCTTGACGATACCTGTCCATAATTCACAGCAAACTGCTGTTGATAGGAACGAAACACTAGTGCGTGTGGATTTTCGTCATTCCATACATGGCTATTCCTACTGTTGAACATGCCCTCTCTTGTAAACTCGGCCTCATCTGTAAACAGCACCAAAGCGGTTTTTTTTTTGTTTTTTTTAACATTGCTGTAGGAACCAATTGGCAAACTCCACTCAAAATGGGAAGTCCACTGGCGGCAATGACTGCACCTTCTGCGGACGATACGGGTGTAATTGTTGTTCATGTACGACTCTCAAAACTGGCTTGGGTTCAGAGCTCGTACAACACGGACCACTAGCGGCAGTATTGTCACCAATTGCGTGTAACACATTCTCTTCCATGGCATACCTCGCACGGCTAGTATCTTCCATTCTAACACGTAAGGATCCAGTTTCTCTAGGCGCCTATAAACAGATGCAAAAATATTGTGATGTGGTTGCAGTCGGTACGGAAACAGCTCAGCATAGCGCCGTTGTACCGCTCTTCCACTGCATTCAGTGAACCCATACACGAGGTGCATAACGACCAACTCTTCATCAGTAAACCTATCCAAGCTGCTGTGTGATACTGTTAGCGCACAAGTAACACTGCCGGAAAATAAAACCCTAGACAGCACCGAGCAGTACTGCAAGCAAACTTAAGGACAGCCAGTTAAAGAGGGCATTACTGTTGCAACAGCAGGCACCGCGAGCGAATGGAAACAATTTGTTGACAAACAAGAGACACAGTGCATACCGTCGACATCTGTAATGTTGTGCAGTATTTTCTGTGCAATACAGAAACAAAGCTATTTGTAAAGAAACCAAACGAAATGGAATTACTCTGTAACGAGCTGCCGGAGACCGTGGGTCCCTTATACCAAATTACTCAGAAGGTATCCCTGAACAATCTCTGAAATTTTGTTGCTAGAGTTCTGGTTAACCTGTATATTTGATTCATAAGATTATGAAAATGCAAATTTGGAAATTCTCTTCAGTATATTAAGAACATGATGATTTTAAATAAGGAACTAGTATGTATCAACAAGCTATTCCATGATGGCAATAAATGAGAGATGACTAGGGCATATGACAATTAAGTGATACTGAGCAAAGTTATATAGAACAGGGTTTAATAATGCTTTCATGATTCGCCTGAAGGAACAAAGAAGATACATTCCTTAGTGGCCCTTTTTAAGATATTGAATACTTCCACTCCAGAATTCTTAGCTTCATGTTTTCAATTGCTCACAACTACATTAAACCAACATCAGGTATTCTTTTCATCTATCATCAAAGAACATAATTGTATTCATCATCAGTTACAGTTGCAGTATCTCCTCTGGTATACTTAGGGAATTACGTTTTAACACAAGTAATTTAAGTTTTATTTTGTCAGTGTGTGGTATAAGTAATTTAAATAGCATCTATCACTCTCTGCTTTCGATGTACATAAATATTTCTTTTATTTTTTGTTTTTGCGAACATTCAAGAAGCATTTGTAGCTAATGCGTTTATTCATATTATCTTTATTATACGTTTGCTTTCAAACTTAAAGTTTTATTTCTGGACGCTCTTTAACTGCTGTGCTGCCTAGCGACCCATTCTATATTGGGCATGAAAGACCGGTAATTTCGCTCAGAGGCCTCTTTATCAGGCTTGAGGTTATTTTACGTGCTGTAAATTTACGACACAGGATCACTGGCTTTGCTTTCCTTCCGAAGGAAGCCATGATAAGGATTTTTACGCCCGAAAAAATCCATCGCCCTCCACCGAGTTTGAACCCGCGACCTCGGGAACTAGAGGCTAGCTTGGTAACCACTACACCACGGAGGACGAGTGTTTACTTTCATATTAGTTTGGAACCATTATTTGGAGTTCTTGTACACTACAATTTCTTTCGATGATGTTAGAATTTTTTAAACACTTTTATGTATTATTTATTCTATATAGCGATATTTAAGTGCATCATTATATTAATTACTGTCGCTTCTATTATCTTTTTTATTATTTTATTTCTGCTTCTGTGGAAGAAAAGGCTGATGGCCTTAGTTCCACCAGAATGAACAAATTTAATAAATAATTTATAAAGGAAATCTCTGAATTGATAATGGGTAGAGAAAGCCAAGTATCTGTTACATATACGATTTTTGTAACTGTTCATTTTCAGTGGCTCTTCCTGTAATATTGTGCGTCACCCTCCATGAACTATTTCGCCATATTCCATTAATAATCGCGAAACCATGATGGTCCGAGTGATTGAATGGCTTGCCGTTACCAACATTACAGATGTAACCAATCCCAGTGCAGAACCCGCTGACGCAGCTATCCTCTCTGAATTATGGGTACGCGTGCACTGGAACACCGATGATGCAGTGCGCGTTTTAAAATGACATCGTTTATTTCTGTGTGGGTCTCGCGGGACAAGCGCTATTTGTCATTGCTTATAGAACCATGCATCATCTCTGCCTCCCTTCCAAACTGCAATCATAGAGTGTACGGAGCCTACGCCACGAATTGAATTAAAGTTACCATCCCCTTCTAGAATCACCCGCACAAACAGTCGAGCATCGCTCTCCGTGACAGATGACAAAGGGTCCTTCGTGTAGCCTACCTTATATAGCTTCTGATGTCTGCAGACGACGTCATTACACTGATTTAATCATCTCTTTTTCTAGCCGCATTTTAAATACTTTATTTAATTTGCAACAAGTTAAAAAAAACTTGCAATTAGGATTCCTTTCACTTTCAAATTTGAATTCTTAAATTTTTTTCTCAACTATTTTACTCGTTCAGAATGTTCGACACGACAAAGCTTTCCCATTCTTCTGAAATTCTTCATGCACGTTCCAAAACGTCAAGCAGTAAAATCTCTTAAAATCGTTAGTGCCAATAGGAGTTTTTTACTGATATTTAAAGCAAAAAGACTGATTGTCACATTCATATGACTTTCCCCGCTCATTCTTCTATAAAATATTCTTGAAGAATCTTATTATTCTACCTGTTTCTTGCTAATCCAGATAAACTTTCAATTCCCATTTACATATTTCGTTGCAGGAGAAAGTAGGTAAATCTATAGTCTGATGTTTAAAGAAGGTGCCGCTATGCGATGATTTTGAAATTACATGCGCTTTGTATGCGACTTTCTAGTGAGAACATTATAAGTATTTGAAAATTCAAACCAATAACAAGGAATATCTCGAAATATTCAACCTTACAAAAATGCTCAATGCCTAGTATGCCGGTGAATAAAAGGGAAATGAAATGCAGTGATGAAAGGGAGAACAGAAAAACTCGTGGGTCAAACTATCCAACCAAACTTTGCTCAGCGACCAAAGAAAGACACAAATTTCGGTCAGTTTGGTCGGCCCCGTGGTTTGAAGCCCGAACCTCCCGAATGCGAGTCGCAAACCTTATTACGACACCACCTTTCTCAGTAGCCAATCGCTGTTACGTGAGTTTTTTCTGGGTTATTTCACTGTGGTTCCCCGTTCTAACTGGAATTTCTTACTTATCCCATTTTTACGGCAGTAGCTCTGGCTTAGGAAAAAAAAAAAGAATCGATTTTTACCTAAAAATTTAACTAAATCTTGCAACCACAGACTCGACAAACTTATGCATCTTTTATGATTTTGCAAGGTTTTAGCCCGTCTTATGATACCAGCCAACCCTTATCTTACTACAGAGTATTTCCTTGCTTAGCATTCTAACAACATTTTCGCATTAAATATATTACATTTATTAGATTATTTTATGTTTGCTCAATTATCTTAATTTATTTTGTAAACAATTTAAAGCGTGAGACTAAGATTCTGTCTCAAAATGCCCTAAATTCATGCCCTAGAAAAAAAAACCACGACATAAGGCGATTTTTTATTTGCGCGCACACAACATATTCATTATGTATTCTACTTCTTTACAATTTGAAGTATATGAAAAATGTCTCATAATGCTAGTAGAAAGGCGAACTCTAATTTTTTTTACAAATAGTTTTCTGGTACTTTCCCTGGTTTTATGTAGGTATATTATCGAATAATTCAAGTTGAAATGTTGGTCGCCATGATATGCGGCATCAGTGATATTTTTGTTAACCTTATTAAGGCTGTTTTCCATAAGGTAGCAGATAAAAATAGCGGTCACTACCGCAAAAAAAAAAAAACACAATGGGGAAGCCATCGGGAACTTTTTACAAAGGTGTTATATGTGCCTAACATGTAAGAACGTTATATTTTAATGTGTTTGGATGTAATTCATGTTGTTGGCTTCCCAATCATTTTTAGCGGTTGCTTTTAAAATTGAAAGGAAGAGTCACTACTTCCCAAAATAGCTTCTTTTGGGGCAGGCTTTGTTTGGCATTCGCGAAATTGGAAAGTAAGGAAGTCTAATATGATTACCAACACTTCTATCCTGCAATTCCTCATGGATTGGTTTTAATGAAACCTGAACTGTGTACATTGTGGTTGAATACTCTTTGAAAAAAGATAAGATTACACTGCTGCTAGCTTAGCTTTGCAAAAAAAGGGGACGTAGAATCAACGCCACTAAGCTATAATTGGGACCATTAATCTCGCGCCATTGATGATATAGCAGCTTTTTCAACATGAAAAGGAACATCATAAATGAAATTGGCTTTTTTCTTAGTTCTAGTTAGCTGAGGTATAACATGGGTCTAAAGATTTCACCCAAACTACTGGGAGAAAATGAATTTTGGGTTCCAGTTCTTCATACTAATGTTCAGTGACTAATAAGAAAATCTATACCGCCGGCTACAATTGCTAAATGTTAGTCCCACTGTGTGATATCCGGAAGTGGAAATAATTGTAGAAAGAATCTTTTTGAAAGCTTAAGAATAGGATTTTACATTTTGAAAAGCAAGCTACATTAAAGTGCGCCCTGGCAAATTAAATCTTCCTTCTGTTGCACCAATTTGAGTGAAGATTTTGCAGTAGCTTCTCTCTGGCTTTTTATTGAAACTACAAAGCTTTAGAAACAACCTTTTCTTTTTTTCCTTTTTTTTTTCATAGCACAATCCTAGTGGGATCTTAAGACTTGGATATGGACGCAAGCTCTTCATATAGCTAACTCCGGGCATTAAAGTTTCGAACATGTTGTTTACTTTTTACATTCTTTAGTTTTCATTAACTTTAGTCAACTTTTTTAAAATTCTAAGTAATAAAATCGTGTTATTCAGTGTCAACATAAATAAATAGGTACTTGGATCGGACTAGAGGAAACTGTCGTACCTCCAAAAGTTCATGAACTTTGGACAATATTTAATCTAAAATGTAAGCGCACAAATGCAGAAAAAAATTACGGTAAATGGAAAGTTTTAATTCTAACATGGGATCGTATTTTGTAATTTCACCCTTTGATTTTATAAAATTGCTCTTTTCTTATGTTTTATCAACTTTTATATGTTTAATATTAATTTTTTATACTTTTCTAACATAAAGAAATCTTATGGCAAATTTACACGACTTTCGTCACTCATTAGAGCTTTACATACTTATTATAGTACTCATGTAAACGTAATTATTACATTCAAGTTACGTAAATTACGATCCATTTTTGACTAGAAATAATCTCAAAGCAATCAATTCAGATTGGTTGTATGTATGATGCAGAAAATAAAACTATTTTCTAGTTGCATGTCCTAAGTTATTTTTGTTACAAAATCCATGCGAAAGAAAATAATAACCTAAGATGCTTTGCCAGGTAGGGGAGGGAGGACCGTGGAGGGTACTGTGACATAACGCAACTAACTTTCTATCGGAACAGAATGCCGTAATGCGATTCTTAGTTTTGAAAAGCTAGAAATGTATATTTATTAATATGCAAGGTTCGCATTAATGACAAAATTAAGTAAAGAGTTTTATTCATTATTATTCATGGAATAAAAGATTAAAACTCTAATTATCTCATACTTCTTATAAAATTGAAGAAAAACTAGCAGGAAAAATGAACAAACAATACTCAATACTTACAAGCTTTACAGTAAATAAATATAATCTTGCTTCAATTGACGTTGTTGGCTTATTAATTGGAGCCAGGGCACCATCCCATCCTTTTTGTATCATTTTGCAGAAATTATAAATTAAACAATTCATTTATTAAAGCCCTCAGTATTACTAAAGGGTCACTACCATATTGAAAATTCATTTCATGGTACGTAAACAAATTTATTTTTATACCTATATGTGTGTTTGTTTTGTTTTAGATAAGCGCCATCTCCTTGCTTATTTGTATAATATAATTATTTTCAGATATTGTTTTATATAGTTGCAACTTTGTTAACTGTTATCAATTTCTGTTATGTGTTTATATCACTTTGCTGTTTAGTATGCTTCACACATTGATTGCAGCATCAAAATATAAAACAGCCGAGAGGTCATTCTTCCCTAAATGTTCGACCAACTCTTGTGGAAGTATCTCATAATTCCGTACAGCAGAGTTTCACTACTGGGTTAGAAGTCTGCCAGTAAACGAGAAGGGGAGGGATGGAGGTCGTTTGACATGCGGTGATGACACGCAGGGTTGAGAATGCCCACACCTGCTTTATACTATCCTACCATTGTAAACACGTTGTTACTGTATTTTTATACACCGGGGTGAGGCCAAAAGGTTTGCAACTAAAAATATTAAATTTAGCTACCCCAGCATAAACGTTGGGGAACGTAGACTCAGAGGCAAACAAGAGATACCAGGAACTTGCTGCATAAATTTAAAACGGGCGTGGGGTATTTATAAATAATGCTTATGAATTCACATTTAACTCTGGTTTATTATAAAGTTAATTGGTACTGCTACATGATTCCCAAAATGTTACAGACAAACACTGGGGAGATGCCCCAAGCACACACACGGTAACACGCACTCCTACATAGCACAAACTCTCAAGATATACACTAGACTCGCTCTACTCACAGATCCACGCTATCAGACAGAGGCTCTTCCCTCAACCTGGCTTCACCCCCCTTGACTAGGAATTGGAGGGAAGTATGCCGCGCCGGACAAGAATTCAAAGTTACAAACGAAATAATTAGTTCAACAATATCATTATACACAGCAATAATGTGTCCGACGCGACAGTATTCAGTATTGTGTATAATTGGCTCATTATGGCAGAACCTGCCAATAACAGCAATGACGTATTTCCTATAGCATTAAGCTGATGTGGCTTGTAGAAAGAAGATGAAACCATATTGTGATATTCCTTTCTCTGAGCAACAAAAGCTCTGTATATTATTAAAAATAGAATGTTTAAGACATGAATTTATAATTACTTACTATGTTATGCTGATGATAGGCTACATCACAGTCAGTAATACCTGCTCACTTCTCTCCCAGAAAGGAAATGCATACAAGATGTATTTCGATTCCACATGCAAGGTAATAAAAATCTGTTGTGATACATTCCCTTGACTTTCTCTACATTATATCGTTTCTTGGTGCGTGTACAAACTATTCTTACTAAAGTTTACATTTCTGTCTACTGCATTTTAATCCAAATATAAAACTTTGCAGAAAGAGCTACATTACACATTTCGTTATAGCTACAAAGGTAACAGCGATAGTCAAATGTTTAAGAACTGGATACTATGCCAGCTGACGCAACCGCGCTGTATTTCAAGTGTATATCCGTTCGTACGTTAAAAGACTTGCAGAACTCAACAGGGCAATTCCACGTAAACACAGGTCAGTGGAGAACTGACAAATTAGCGTGTGTGAACTTTTTTTATACTCCACCTTTAACTGCAATAGTCTTAATTGGCGGCCTTTCCTTTGGAACATATTGTAGTCTATAGGCAATGGTGTTAACTTGCATTTGCTTGTCTTTGGGATTATAGTAAATTTTGGACTTTAATCATTAGATTACACACAAATTCACACTCTAATTCATACTACTTCCAGACTTAGGGCAGGATAGCGAATAATGCTGGCTAGAGAAAAACTTCCACCCCACAGCCGGGAATCGAACCGGAGCCTTTCGCAGAGTAGGCAAATGCTCTGCCGACTGAGCTACGGGGCCAGTGGAAAACTTCATTGGACACCAATTAGTTATTAGCAAAGACGATGAGCGGATCACCCTCATTGAGAGGCATTTCCCAGGCTTGCATTAGAGTGTCCGTGATGATAGACAAAAATAGACCGAAAAGGTCTTAGAACATTTTCCTCTTCAGTGACATAGGCTTTAGTTTCGAGGGAATAAACTCACCTTTTAGACTCACAGTGTGTTTATGTGAGCTATTCGTATCCAGCCATATCCGTTTTATAGCTGTGTTTACGCTGTTCTTGTCTAACTATACGGATTATGGGCAACACACATGAGAGCAGGCAGTGTTTGACTGCCATTTTTTCGCTTGCTATTATAAAAGTTATTATTATTATTATTATTATTATTATTATTATTATTATTATCATCATCATCACCATGCTCATCATCATTTAACGGTACCGTTATGCTGGCTTCGCTCACTGAATAGATGTGCGAAATTTTGCCCCTGTTGATTGATACGATGTTCCCACCGTTTCCATGTGTCCATATGGAAGTTTCTGAGAAATGCTGGTGCAGCAGTAGCTTCTTTTTAAAGCGTTAATGCGCCAGTTTCTCACTGACCTGTGTTTACTTGGAATTGCCCGTTGAATTCTGCAAACTGTTTTTACGCAAGAAGGATTATCTGCACACGTCAAGTACGGTGCGGTTGGGTCGCTTAGTAGCGCCTTAAAATTCCATTTAGCTTCCATGCAATCGCCGGAAACAACTGAATGTTGACAGGATCTAAGAGTATGACAAAGAAATGAACAATTCGAACCATTAATAACGGATATCTTAGAAATGGCTTGTGTCACAAAAGACTTAGTTGAAATAATTTGTGATTTAAAGAGAGATACACTTTTTGTGTATTATGTTTTCGTCTATCGCTTAACGTTTACCAGTTGTACAACATTATACAAAATATCTTCCAAATGAAGACTTCATAGTCTATTCAAGATATAGAAAATCTTAGAAAATCAAAAAGTTCGAAAAATCTTCCATGTAAATGATAGTTTGGGGTAGGGAATTTTCTTGAAAATCTTCGTGTCGCATTCTTGGAAGATACTGAACCTAAATACCAAGTTTGATATTTATCCGATTTTTCATTTTTGAGTTCACGCACACATACATATATGCGCGCGCATATTCTTCTAAAAATGCTTATTTTTGGATTCAGGAGGCCACAAAACATGTATTTCCGGTGAAATCTCGAAATCGAATTTTTTGGTGCAATACAATACTTTCCTACTTGCTATACGTATTAGAGGAAGTAAAAATTAAATGCAAGGAGAGAAGTTAAAGCTCTTAACATATGAAGATGGTCTCCACGTGTATCAGCGATGAATACCGAATTATTTCATGATTTATTTCCTACAATTTATTATGCTAAGATTGTATAAAATGTATCTTAATAATTATGACACTGGTGAAATAATTATTGTTATCCACTTGTTGCATAAATAACTATTTATACATAGATATCGTATGACAGTTCCATCTGAGACAGCTTAAAAATGAAACCAAGAATAATTCCATAAGGGCTAATGTACATACGTAAAGTCATTTAGTATAAATTGTATAATTAAATGAAATCTGCATATTTTGTGAAATAACTTCTTGTCTATCTCTTATAGCTAACCAGTTACACAAAGTTACAAAAATGCATTCAGATGAAAGAGGGCTTCATAGTCTATGGTAAGATAAGAGATAGGGCTAAACCTTGTTTCTTCAGGTAAAGACCTCCTAATCTAGGTAGGGTAATTTATTGTAAACTCTCAAGTGAGCCAGTCCGCGAGAAAGTATATTTTCACTTAACCCTTGTCATCAAAGTTTGGTCCAACACCGTTGTCCTTAACACTATATTGTTGGCTGTAGTTCCATAGTTGGCGGTCCTCGGTTTGAGTGGTCCTTCTTCCAGCTCCTCGTACCAGTTCGTCTGACCAACTCTGGTGTGGGCGACCTCTGCTCCTTTATTTAATCAAAATCTTTTTAGCCATTTTGAGAAAATGAAAAAGTGACGACAATTCACATATAATTGGTAGTTTAGAGTTAATGAATATCCTTTATCTGGCATGCTTAAACAGTGTTTGATACAAATGCGAAATTTGGAAACTGTCTGATGTTTGTTTTTAAACTGTGTGAGTGAGCTCATACCAAGACCGGCGATTTTCTAATATGCTTTTTGGAGTTCTGCTGAAATTTCGATATCGCATTTTGGATGAAATACATTTTCTCTAGCTATTATAGGAAATAGGGAGAGAGAGAGAGAGAGAGAGTATAAATAACACAAATAATTCATTTGAGGAAGGAACATTTTCCGATGTAATTTTAAACCAGCGTTTCACTTTAAGGAGAAAATAGTACACTTGATTTACGCAGGGCCAAAGGATATTAATATTAAGAAGGATTATTTCCGACATCATCACAAGAAGTATAAGAGCATATTTCTCTCCGATTAAGGGTTTGAAGATAAAGAGTTTAAACTTCCCTATGGGTAGCTTTAGGATACATAACATATTGTCGTAACCTCTAAACAACTGCTCAATGGGAGGTAGGCGACTCGCTAATAAGGTACCAGGAAGTTCACAATTTAAATAAGGCGAGGCCACGACAAGGAACGCAGGTAATTGAAAGTGAAAAATATTATAGGATATCTGATAAAAGGATGCCTACATGACTCAAAGGGAAGGAAGGGTCTTTATACTATAGTAAATAAAACAGGGAAGACTTGGATGGTATTATGTTATATAGCTGAAAGTGGTTACATTACCTCCTTGACTTCATGTCCACTCGTCGAGGACGCCATAAATCTTCGTGTATGGAGAGTGCGTAACAACACGACCTGCCTGGTGCGACTCTACTCACTGACTGGCTATCCAAGCCAAGCCACGCTACTACAGCGTGGGATGCTATCTAAGCTTCTTACCACCACCACTCTTACGTAATCCCCGATCCAGGCGGCCAAGGGCACGTACACACTTAACAATGCTTGCATATGTGACAATGTAAAGACCGTTACTCTTTGCTTTGCTACCCTATCTAACCTTATACTTTTTTTAAACCTTTATTACGATATATAGGACCCATTAAACTTATTTAAAGACTTACATAGTATAGAATGTACATGAATCGTTAGGTAAAACGTATTGCCTTTTGCTATGATAGTTTTGTGTAACCATTTATTTCTGTAGCACTTAACAATGAGCATTAGTTGAATACAACATGAAATATAAGAATTTAAAGAATGGCGCAAATGCAGCTCGTTTAACAATACTCAGTCAATAAATAGTTACCATGCTACACCTTTAGTTTGTCCTCATGTTTGCTGGTAAATTATCCTGATATAACTGAGGTGACTTATTTAACTTTAGTTTCACTGATCAATTCCCATTTAGTCACTTCACAAATAACATCTAAAGTTTAAAATACATTTACGGCATTTCAAGCCACCGTATTGTCGGTCTGGATACTTGAGTTTGCATTTTATTCTTTCTCCAAAATTTATAATTTGGAATTCTTATAACCTAAAACTAAAAACACACAATGTTAGATTTGAAACAAATTACCCCAAAATAATACTGAATAGGGTAATATCTATAATATTAAGTCGTGCGTCATTTCACCATGTCATCCATCTGGGAT
The DNA here is from genome assembly GCA_030765065.1 of Deroplatys truncata. Lineage (NCBI taxonomy): Eukaryota > Metazoa > Arthropoda > Insecta > Mantodea > Mantidae > Deroplatys > Deroplatys truncata. The sequence continues at coordinate 206,808,746 of CM060978.1, read as the reverse complement.
TTGCTTTCTTCTTCATCGGCGTCCATCTCCACTGAGCCTATATAGCTCAGCTATAATAGTGCAGGGACAACCTGCTCTGGACGAATATTCTGGAATATTGACTGTAAAATGACGGCGGCTGACTTGAATGATCTGGCTGGCCACGCGAAAAATGCTGATATGCCTTGTACTGCCAGTCTAAATGCCTGGAACTGCCACTGTGGAAATGCCATTTCATTGTTAGAAATGCCTGCTTTTATTTTATTTTTTTATTTATTTGTTTTGTAGTATGGGTAAGGAATGCAATTGTGATATGGGTAGGGATTGGAAAGATAAGTGAAAGGTAGGAGATTGCTGAGTTAGTAGTATCTCCGTTAATAAATGTTGATGGCAGCTGCCGGTATGTGACCGGAGCGGGTAAAGGGTAGACCATATTAACAGCCATGACATTAATCCCTGGCTGCCACTCGGGACTTAGAGGGGAAGGATAAGGGGCGTTTATGCCTTTATTTTTATTCTAGTGTGTCATTGATTTTGCTTAGGGACGATAACATCTACTGCTCGTATTGTTTCTGGTGGAAGTGGAAGCAAAGGAGTTTCCGTGACGTTCGTATACATAGGTAAACTTTCGGTCGCTGTTATTGGTTATTCTGGGGTTGTTATGGTTTCTCGAGGATGCTGATTCAATGCCGCTCTCGAAGCCCAGCAATTGAGGCCGCAAGGGCACTCAGTCACATGGGTCGGTCGTGGCTGGCGCTGTTCGTAGGTTCGTCCGGCTTTATTAGGTGACACTCAATACGCATCAACTTCCGCTGGCATGATGCGAATACCTCCGTGTCGTCATCGTCATCGTCGTCGTCCTGTAATGGTTGGCAGAGTTGGGAGATCTGACAGTTATCGCTCAGAGGTGGCGAATGCTGCTGCATGGCTTGGCCTGCATTACCGCAAGTCACACATTGGTTGTTCGCTGTAGCGCCTTGAGGCAAATGCCAAGATCACGGAGAGTTTCTTGTATACTGTCAACGGCGTCCTTGAAGTCCGGTGCTGTGGTTTAAGTGGGATGCTGTCGATCCATCCATATGAGGGGTGATAGTTTGCGGTCGTGATGAGCTATGTTCGGCGGTGGTGGTGCTGGTTATATGTGAGCAGGACCTGGATGTGAAGAACGTTGACGGCGATTATGATGACCCCTTGGGTAATGCGGGGCAGGAAGCCTGGCCGTAAAGTGGTCACCGCCTCCACAAGTGCAGCAGAATCATCGATGACGGACCAGATCAGGCCCGGTGCAGTCTGCGGTGATGTTCGTCAAGCCGTATTAATGGCAGTGAGGCTTCGCGGTGCAGATTGCCGCCGTGTGACCGTAGCAGCAACACCGGCGGCAGTAGTGTGTCGTATTCTGCGGCTTTCTTCAATCCACGCGAGCTAGGCCAGTCTTTGGTGCGGCGGTGTAATGCTTTGTCGAGAAACATCATGTGCAGCAGCTGCGTTGGTCCTCTGGTGCAGGTCAGCCTGAAGACCCTGATTACTGAAGGTCAGAGATGTTAAGCATCCTCCAGGACGATCCATTCTGGGAAGAGGGTGTGGACCATACATACTACGGCGCTGTAATTACTGTAGCGATCTGTAGGTTCGGCCGGTGATGAAGCGGCCATCTGGTGTAGGTACGCTCATGGTGCTGTGTCTTAAGATAGGTGGTGGTTGGTGAGTGAAGTTTAGTCTGAGGAGGTTTAGTGCTGACCGCTGTGGCTGTCAGTGTAACCGTGAGATCCGGTTACGCCGGTGGAGGTGTAGTACCGACTCCAGCGGCAGGCGGTGATGTAGTGTCGGTTGCTGTGGTGCGAGTAGCTTCAGTGGATGATGTTTGTTCGGTGGCCGGGTCTCCTGGTTGTATCTCCGACGGCGAGTCCTCTTGCATCCCATGCTGCGTTGATCTTAACTCTTCAAAGTCTGGCAAGAGAATGCCAGCCGCTTTTACTCTCAAACGCCGGCTTTTATACACGGCCAGGCGTGACCTGGCGGTCAAGGTTCGCCAGTCGGCACGGATTTCTTTCCATGCGGTTGGGTGCAGCTATTGTTCATGTAATGCAGAAACATGAAGTGTGGCTACAACACTTAAATACAATAAATAAAAAAGCTTTATTAGTTTTTCCTAAATTTTGCTCTTATGTGATTTTAATTTATATTTCATTATACCATAAAGTACTCTGATTTCATTCCATTCGATTTCATCAAAAAGGGAGGCAAAGAGTAGTTGATTTGGATTTGTAATTATACTAGCACCTGAGAGTGGCATAGATTACAAATAGGTATTAAAAGGTAAAGGTACATATGATGGAGGGGGGCCGAAACCGGGACAAAGTATCGGCTGCAAGTAAGCCTCAACGGCCCTTTTTGCTGCTAATGTGACTTCTGAGAGGGCGGAATGACGATGGGCATGAGCATGGGCGGTCCCAAACATTTCCAAATAGAACGCATTCGACGCCACCCATAAGTCACTAATCCCCGACGGTCCTCTCTGGTGGAGCCCACTTCAGCGGCCGATCCCGACCGACGCCATGGAAGAAACCTCACAAACCGCACACCCACCACCCAGCAGCAACCCGCTGAAACGTCGCCTGGTTCTACAATTCTGAAACAGATGATAATAAGGATAATATGGGTACAGCATATGAGGGACAGGCAAGTCGCAGTAGAAGAGGAACCATCCCAGCATTTGCCTGACGACCCGGGAAACCATATAAAACCCATGTGTCAGTGTAGGCGGTCGCCGGAGATCCAACCTCCCGAATGCGAGGTTATTACCGCGGCACAAAGTCGCTCGGTGTAAATGTATATTACTGTTTAATGTAGCAATTATTAATATCTGATTACTAAGTTGTATAAGAGAAAAATGAGTTATTTATGTGGCTTTCAGTTGAAGGTATCTGTTATACTGGAGCATATTATAAACAATAATATTTGTCTCTTAAGCTTGAAGGGCTAAGGCTTACAATAAAATAATACTAACGGCACTTTTCTTAACAGCAGAATCCACAGTTCGCCTCCCAGTTATGATTTTACTATCCACATTGTCACTCGTCACTCACTCACGCGCTCACCCACTCATCACTCGCTCGCCCCTCAACACTCACTCGCTCACCCACTCACACACTCACTCGCTCACCCACTCATACACTCACTCACTCGTTCACCCACCCACACACTCACTTATTCACTCACTGGCTCATCCACTCTCACACTCACTCATCCACTCACACACTCACTAAGTCGCTCGCCTACTATCTCAATCGCTCACCTACTCGCACACTCACTCACACGCTCACTCTCTGCCTCAGTGCAATGTACAATGTACAGTCGAGAGCACGGACACCTGGCGATGCATTTGGTTTTCTATAGTATTTTTCTTTGTTTAACGTTGGCAGAAACTCCTTATCCATGTTCCAAACCAGCTCTGGGTTTGCCAATATCTTTGATTTGAATTCAAATCCGAGACACATGCATTAGGCTTAACCTAGGTGAGCGGCAAAAGAAAGTGATACGAAGGTATTTCTTCTGAGTGGCTGGAAGGCTTGCTTCGCAACGAAGTTCTACACCAGCCCCTGGATGAGTCATCAGATCTGTGTTGGTTTAATGCCCAAAGCCTGGAACTCAAATATTAACCTATGAATACAATTCAGATTCAGGCTCAGGAGGAAAGGAAAAGGGGGGTGAGTACGCCAAATATTAATTGGTAAGATAAAGTTGGGAGTTGGTTGTGGCAGAGGCAGTTTTGTATTTGCTTGCCAACATAAACTACTGCATTATATCGACGATTCCATGCACATGTGCACGTCATGTGTGGTTTTGAAACAAGTAAAAAACTGCTTTTTCTGCGATGATGAGCAGTAAAATGTGAGTACAAGGCTTTACAAGGTACACTAACTTTACTTTACGTCGCTTTAACTTCTTGGTATACATTGTGACCGTTCTGTTGCAGTTTCGTTGGTTCACTGAATCGATGTATGTCAGACAGGTGGCCTAAGTGCGTAGACGCCTTAATGCACCACCTGCCTGAGGAACTTGCTGATAGATGGACTTGGTCGCGTAGTCACCTTAAAAAGGTGTCTATTACCGATTGATCCCCCAAAACCGGAGTACAGCACCACACGTAGGCTGTGTGTCCATTTGTGTTTCGGACGCGATCCCTGTGAGGAAGGAATAAAGGCGATCAAATCCCGAAGACAACGTGCGCAAGCTTGGACGGGTCCCTAGCGTTTCCAGATCGAAAGTATCCGACGTCGCACAAGCTCAACCACAAGCCCCTAACCCCCGGGAGTCTCCTGAAAGGGTGTCTGTTCCAGGAGCACCCGGAGACGGGTCCGTGAGCAGTCCGACTAACGCCAAGCAGAAACCTTTACAAAGCGCACATTCACTGCCCAACCGCAAAGCCTGGTCCTTCAACCTTGAAACTGATGATGAGAAAATGATGCGTAAAGGAAATGAGGCTCAGGTAAGTCGTGGTAGAAGCGGAATCACCCCAGAGTTCGCCTACCGACCCGGGGAAACCACGAAAAACCCATGGTAGAAATGTGCGGTCGTCGGGAATCGAACCCGGGAGCTCAAGAATGCAAGCCTCACACGTTATCGCGGAGCCATCTCGCTCGGTGTAGTCGCCTATCTGTACCACTATTTTGTTGGTATTGAGTTTTAGCGCAATGTGGACTTTTGGGATTGTGGAACTGCTTGGCTGCTCTTTGAGTGAACGCATAGTCATTGTGATTTTTAAGGGTACCTTAGTTGCGTAGTCACCTACCTGTACTGTATGCTTAGATAAGTTATTCATTGATGGCCTTAGTTGTGTAGTCGCCTTACTGTACCGTATCGTTGAATAATTTTCTGATTGATGGCGTTAGTTGGTAGTCGCCTCTCTGTACCATATGCTTAGCTAACTTGCTGATAGATGACCTTAGTTGCATAGCTGACTTCCTGTATCGTATGCGCAGATAACTTGCTGATTGATGAGCTTAGTTGCGTAGCCGCCTTCCTGTAACGTATGCTCAGATAACTTACTGGTTAATGGTCTTAGTTGCATAGCCGCCTTCCTGTACAATCAATTTTTTATTTATATTTCTCTTGTTCTTTATTTAGAGCTTTGGGTCTTGGTACCGAATATCCAATCCGATTTTATCTGGAAACTGAGAGAAACCACGGAAGGCTGCGGCCTGAGGCATCTCTCTCGGTAATTACACAGTTTGTGCCTGTGGTTTATTAGTTTTAAGTCATCTGATTTATATTGTTTGAAGTATGTTTACTCATAACAGTAACGTAAATTGCTCTAACTCCATGCATACTTAATGTTGTCTAAATTTTACAAATATCAAAAGTTTGCTAAAACCTTACAAGTTAAGAAATATATTGTTAAAAACTCAATCCCGCTTACTACAGAGTTTCAAAATTCTATAAGGAACTTCTGAGTGAAATACAATACTTCTCTGCCTACTTTAATAGGTGGTAGATAAAGTAAAAATAAATATGATGTATGAAAAAAAAGTTGTGTGCACCGGAGTTAATTTCTATACCTGTAAGGATGAAATTCAAAAGCAATATAAAGTTAAAATCAGGACCATAAATGCACAGTTGCTTTAAAGAGGTAAATCAATAACATGTTTTATTATCGCTTTCATAAAAACAAGTTGACAGTAATCACCTTAGAGCATGCCATCGCTTAGCATTCATTTTCAGAAATAAACAACTTTATCTACTAAGAAGTATTAGAAAGCAATTATCCGGATGATCCAGGTTCACATTAAAACAGAGTTCGCCTAACAAACATTTTAAGCTTATGTTGCACATACGACTTTCAGTTTTCTTCTAAAATGTTGCCACTTTGTTTTTCTTCTCTGTAATTTTTGTATCACAAAGTGTAGTTTATACTGCATCAAAACTAACAATTAAGCCATTACCAATGTTCACGATATAACACAAAGAAAAGGATGTAATAATTGACTAAACCACTTTATTTACAAGGTAGCTTAAAATTATCCCTATTAATATTTTTCCCCACAAGAACTTCTTATATATATCAACCCTCAGCAGGTCCAATCAAATCGCTTATCCTTCCTAGCTTCATTTGACTCCTCCGTAAAAAGTTGCTGCCTGATTATGAGCTTCTTCGTAGCTAAAATATATAATTATATCACGTCCTCAGAAACAGCAAGAGGTGGGGAAAACCAAGTCCATCAGCAAATTATCTCTTTGTAAATAGAGCAGACTGTAAAAGCGATAAGCTAGGCAATTTAGTCACAAAAAATAGAGCGGAAAAGGGAATTATAGTTGAAGTAAATGAATGTGCTCTAGCGGATATTATGTTACCTTAATTTCATCCATTTATGTGTACGTTAGTTCAAGAGATTAATAAAATGAGTCGTGTTTTCACAACGTCCTAATCATATGTTGAGAAATTATGCTATTGATAAACAGTGATGTTTAACGTATAGGTTAATTCTAAATAATATTTTCTGCCTATCAAAAAGAAAACTTACAAGACTGTTCTTAAACACCTTGCGTAACTAAAATATGTTTCCACGAGTTTATAGTAACTCTATGGCCTTTGTGTTCATTATAAGCTAATTTTCAGTCATAGAAGTAACTGCCTGCTAAAGCATTACTTAACTGAAACTCCTAAACTCTACGTGTTAACTTTCTCTACCGTATAGGCATTTACTTATGGTAGACGAAGCATTGCATTTGATTTAACAACTCTATATCACGATTACGATGGAAACTGGTTTCTTGAAGTCCAATGTGTTTAAAAAATCTGATGTGTTACACTCACATGACCCTCTACTCTTGTACAATCTATTTTTACAAACGCTTATTCTCCATCTACTTCATGTTAATCGAGATAAACATTTGCAGACTCTATCTTATTGCTAATTTTCTTGTAGATGTAAGAGGAATATATATTTACAAGGTCAATATAGAAATACAGTAGCCTTTAAGCACATACATATATCTTAATAGCTGGTTGCTAGGTGCAGCACTATTCTCTTTGCCACAGATTAATACTCTTTGCCGATCCAAGACAAAAAAATGAATAACGAATTCCCATTTGAGAAAATAAGTATTGAAAAATTTAAGGGAAGAACGAACAATGTCTCGAAAATGGTTCACTCAACAACAAAAATGTAGATGATATAAATTGTGTATTTTAACGCGATCTACATTTTTTGTGTAGTAAAATATTGTCTATCTCTTATGGTTTACCAGTTATGCAAACGTTGTTCACAAGGAAGAATACGTTTGGAGGCATTCCCAGAAAATTCAAGATATACATTTTATTTGTAATGAAAATATTTTAAACATATGATATTTTAATCAAAATCGTTAGAGCCATTTTTGAGAAAATTAAAATTTTCAAAAAATCTTCCATGTAAAAGGTAATCTGTGGTGGGGTAATTTTCTTGAAAACCTTCGTATCGCATCTCTGGAAGATACTGAACCTAAATACCAAGTTTGGTGTTTATCCGACTGTTCGTTTCTGACTTATGCTGTTCACAGAGAGACACACAGACACATACACGGACATGTTTCCAAAAATGCTTTTTTGGATTCAGGGGGTCTCAAAACATATATTTCCGGTGAAATCTCGGTATCGAATTTTTGGGTGGAATACAATACTTCCCCAACTAACTATACGTAGTAGAGAAAGTAAAAAACGCATTTTAGTAAAAAGTGTGTGCGTATGTGAGATAGAGACATCAAAAATATGGATAGGATGAATATTTAAAACGTTACATCTATGAAGTTTAAAGTAGGTCATTGACATTTTTACTTAACAAACAAGTGTTGTTCGGAATGTAAAACAAAGATAAGGTTTCTTGTTTTGGATTTTTAGATCCATTCATTACTGCAGACCATCCCTTAGTGTCACTTTGTCTATCTTTAAGCATTAAAATATACAAAGACGAGACTCATATGCAGTTGAAATTTCTACAAACTTAAGTGTGGTTTATATGAAAATCCTTCTAAAACAATTACGAAATTAAGGCAAAACACTGTACTAACGAAGTTGATGTAAATAAGAGTTGGAGCAAATGTATTGAGGCATCTCAAATTTTGTTGAAATCAGCACCAATTAAACGTAGTTAGAACAATTCCACCAAAAGTTTACATTTTAGGCACTTGCTTATGTCACGAGGTTGAAAAATGAACAATTTATAGTTATATTTCGAATATTAAAATTAGGAAGCTTTCACTGATAGTGTTTTAAACGTTGAGGTTTTTAAAATTATTTCCAAAATCATATATAATAATAAATGTTAGCAGTTGTACCGCACTAACTTCACCACAAATTGAATGCACTTGAAATTGCGCGCTTTAAGCAAATTTACGATTTTGTCGCTCATTTGATGTTAGGGCAAAAGATCCTCGACATTGGCATGAAACATAAAAGCTGTTGACTGTTTATAAATTATAATTATAATATATTGTGTGAATCTGTCATGCATAAGGAAAGTCCCCCATACGTGAATATACATACCAGATTGCTTTGTCTCTTTTTAGTTTCATCTCCAAGTATTCTTTAAATTCAATACATAGTATAATCCTAATTTGATTTCTAATATTGTCTCATAAAATTTACTTTTTCATTTGAAAACATTGCGTTAACCGATATGACTGATATACAGATAAAACAGAAGCACTTCATTTAAAAATAAAGAAGGCACAGCCCTGGGTTCATACCAAAGAGTCACAACATATTCATGAACATGTCCAACCCATACTGAAAAAGTACATTACATAGAGAAAAGAAAGAAAGAATGTTTTCTAGAACCTAATACCAACATATTGTCTATTTCAGACCTATATATATATATATATATATATATATATATATATATATATATATATATAGGGTGAATCACCTAAAACTTGCACCGCAAATATCTCGGAATTGGAAAGTGCTATTGATGTGCAGTTCTCACAGCATCGATTGGTAGTCAGGGGCTCGCACATTTAGCCTACTTTAATAATACTGAGAAAGTGTATTTTTTGAGCAAACATTTGATTGCATTTGTTGCGAGATTCTAGTGCAAATGGTTACAAGAAATCTTATATTGAAACTTTTACGCACGGACACTTGTACAACCTGTGGTAGTACGGAATTACAATACTTCCGTGGATTCTTGCAAGTAAAGAGAACATAGCCCTTCAAAGTTTGTGTTCAAAATGACCACCGGCAGCTTCAATACACGCTTCCAGTCTGCTATGGAAAGACTGCTGCACACGTTCTAGCATTTCAGCGGAAATTTCAGAGCAGGCAGCAGTAATACGTCGTTTCATATCTTCTGGTGTAGTTGGTACATCCTTGTAGACGGTGTCTAAAGGGGTCAGATCTGGTGAACGAACCGCCAAGGTACAGGTCCTCTTCGTCCAATGCAACGATTTGGAAACAATCCGTTAAGACCAGCTGTAGTACTTCCATCATATTGGTACCACAGCTTCCTCCGAGTCTGCAAAGGAACGTCTTCTAGCATCTGTAGCAGATGCTCTGTCAGGAGGCTGCGATACTTGTGCGAGTTCAAGGGGCCTATGAGCTGATGGTTCACTATCCCACACCACACGTTTAAACTCCACGGACGCTGACGTTCCACCTGACGAAGCCAACGGATTGTCAACAGACCATAGTGCATGTTTCTGCGGTTTACCTGGCCATGATTAGTAAACGTTGCCTCATCAGTAAACAAGATACGTGATGAATCTAGAGTATCATGTCTTAATGTCATTGTACAAAAGTTAACACGATTCTCAAAATCATTTCCATGCAGCTCTTGATGGAGAGAGAATGTGATAGGGATGGAACCTATGTCGATGGGGAATGCGCAGTACACTTACTTGACTTATGCCACTTCCACTTGCGAGGAGCAATTACCATACTTTTAACCGATCGAAACTTAAATACATCCTTTTTTGATCGAAACTAATTCTGACTCTCCCTCGGCAAAATCAAAAGGTCTACGATTTGTTTCTGCTAAACAAGATAAAGGGGAAAATCTTTTTAAAGAATATTTATAATAGTTTATTTAAAGAGAGTTGTATGAATTGTGCGGGAACTAATTTGCGGATCTACTGCAACGGCAGCCAAAACATTAATTTCTGCCTCTTCTCTAAACTGTATTCACTCTTAGATTGATCCGCGGCAAAACAAACCCACGTGGTCAGTACACCGTGTTGCAACACGGTAGCAGTGCGCCCAGGAAAGTAGTCCCCTGCTAATCTCTGAATTTTAGAATGAATGTATCCTTAAATAGTATAATATTGTTTACAAATACCTAAGGTTTTATTTAACGCTGATTTATACCCTAAACAGAGCTACAAGTCTCATGAAGCAATTCGTATGAGTCACCTGACATCCGGGTAGCGCAGAATATTGTTTACAGCCGGAAATCAGCAGTTGCGTTTAGTATCATGGACGGTGAATTCGCTCTTGTGTTTTCGTCGAATTACGTAAAGCATTAGCCGCGCAAACCATTGACTAGTGGTGAAAAAACATTAGTGTTGAATCTTTATTATACGTTATGTGAGAAATATCCAACACTTTCCGCGAAAGAAACGGTGAAAATAACTTCTTAATTCACTGCTGTTTCGAGTACAAGTATAAACAGTGCTTGTGCAGAAAAATCTGAAACGAGAAAAGTGGTTACACCCGAAAAGAAAGAAAGCATATGAAATACGCGATGCAAGAATGAAGTGATTTTAAGAAGAATGCAATTCGCGTAACAGTGTACAATTCTTTTTTTAAACTTGAGCCGCCAACAGTTAATAAAGTGCCGCTTCCAGAGAGCGAATAAATTAGGTTATCGCATACCTTTTACTTTATTTTTCGCTCATTTATTTCAGAATTAACTATGTGCAAACGTTTATTTTGTTGCAACTGACAGTCTTATCACCTTTAATCCTTAACAAAATATACTAGTCACCGTTTCAGTTGTCGAAATAAGGACTCTGTTCTTTTTTGGACTACGTGCTTCGCCACATGGTCTGAAAGTTGACAGTAATTCTAGTGCGAATGGCGGAAGGATACATTATAGCGGTGTACTGGTCACCTGGGGTTTGTTTTGACGCGGAACAACCTAAGAGTGAATACAGAGTAGTCACTTGTTTGTTTCTGTTATGTTTTCTAGGTGTTACAGTACCACTTTCACGTAATTGGTTGAAGAGGTTGATAAACAACTCCGAGATGGTTGACGTCTATTGGGATACGTTTCCTCATACACCGTACAGGAACGAACTGCATTCTTCCTGCACTCTCCATACACCATGAGCATGTCGGTTTTTTCTGCATTAGTAAACACCATCTTCCACTCGACGACTTACTGCTTGAACTGTCATAAACCAACTGAACAGAAAGTCGCAATGCAATCAAAGAACAGAAACAATACAAACAAAAATAACAACATCGTACCTAGCAACTAAGCAGGTTGAATGGGACAAACAATTGTCGGAGTGGAAACTTTTCAAAATACGATTTCTCGTCAACCCTTGCACTAAAATCCTGCAATAAAGAACATCGACATTCTAATTTACCCTACCTTTATTCTGTTGATGTAACTAAGCATTGTTCCATTTTAAAAAAATGTATGTTTGCTAAAAAAAATACTTTCTCAGTATTATTAAAATCTGTTTATAGGCTAAATGTACCAGCCCCTTGCTACCAATCAATGCTGTGAAAACTCCACATCAATAGCACTTTCCTTTTCCGAAATATTTGCGGTGCAAGCTTTAGGTGATTCACGCTGTATATAACCAAAGCTTTAAAGATTTCATCGCCTTTCTTCTTATAAGTGGAATTTAGCGATAAACGATCCACTATTCCCCTAAAAATAACAGAGAAAGTTCTTAGAATTTTTTGTTACGAAAATTATAGGCAACGGTAGCTGTTCGGCCGTACAAGTTAGCCAAATCTTGAAGGTAGCTTCTGAACTATAAACATTAACTGAACCTTTCAGTATCTTTCCTTCTATTTCTATATCCCACTTGACATTCGAACACGGTGCAAAAAGTGATGTCTCTGTAGATAGGGCTTAAATCTTAGAAATGCTCTCTCAAATCGTAACTCATAGAGTACTGCCAATAGATAAGTTCTGAATTAACTGAAACTATACGCTCAGACAATCCTAGTTTTTCCTCAAATGAAAGCATACGTTGTTTTTTGTTTTTTCTCGAAACTGGGACATATTGAACCAAAAAAAAATATTATTTTATAATACTTAATTGTTAAAAAATAACAATTCATTCTTGTTTTATAGTATCAAATTATGCTTTATGTGGAATACCTTTTTAGCAGGGTTTTATTCTTTATAGACTGAAGATATTTTTCACAAAAAATTCATCAATACCGGAAGAAACAATAGGAAAACGAAAAGCTCCTTAATAGATCCGTAAGAACTACCGAATGCAATTTGGTCTGTAACCATTAAATATACATACGGGGTGCGAAAAAACAATGTACAGAAAACTGTAGACTAGAAAGGAGTACCACCGCAATACAATGTCATAAAAACTAAAATGATGTTCTTCCTGTCGATTTATCAAAATAATACTTACATTTCTAAAGCCTTTAATCAGTGTAAAGATGAATAATAACAATTAGAGTAATACAACAGGCTTTAGAAAGATTCTTTATTAAACATAGTATTATTTGGAAATCGTTCATTTTTTACTTTCTCTACTACGTATAGTAAGTAGGGGAAGTATTGTATTCCACCCAAAAATTCGATACCGAGATTTCACCGGAAATATATGTTTTGAGATCCTCTGAATTCAAAATAAAGCATTTTTGGAAACATGTCCGTGTGTGTGTCTGTGTGTGTGTGTCTGTCTATCTGTGAACAGCATAACTCAGAAGCGAACAGTCGGATAAACACCAAACTTGGTATTTAGGTTCAGTATCTTCCAGAAATGTAACACTAAGGTTTTCGGAAAATCTCCCCACCCCAGATTACCCTTTACATGGAACATTTTTCGAAAATTGTAATTTTCTCAAAAAAAGCTCTAACGATTTTGATTAAAATGTCATATGTTTAAGATATTTTCATGACAAATGAAATGTATATCTAGAATTTTCTGGGAATGTCTCAAAAAGTATTCTTCATTGTGAACGACTTTTGCATAACTGGTAAACCATAAGAGATAGACAAAATTTTACTGCACAAAAAATGTAGATCGCGTTAAAATACACAATTTATGTCATATACATTTTTTTTGTTGAGTGAACCATTTTCGAGATATTGCCTGTTATTCCATTAAATTTCCTAATACTTTTTCTCAAATGGGAATTCGTTATTCATTTTTTTTATGTACTTGGCATGCAAAGAGAATGGAATGCGGCACATTGCAACCAGCTCTTAAAAGATTTGACTATCGCTTAAAGTCTACCATATTCCCCTTGTACCTACAAGAAAATTAGCAATACGATTAACATCTCGATATCTCGATTAACATGAAGCATATGGAGAATAAGCGTTTGTAAAAATAGTTTGTCCAAGAGTAAAGAAAGTCATGTGAGTGTAAAACAATAAGATTTTTTATCTTTAAATTTCCCGTGCCCCAGAATGTCTCGGATATAAATCCCTTATACCGGATAATCTGAACGGGATTTTGTCATGCTCTGAATTTCTGTGTAAATGATGCTTTGGACATTTAAATAGCACCACTAAAGTTTTACGTACAAAACAAAACAAAAACAAAATAGGAATAAAATATATGGTAATGCAGAAAGCACCAAAAATGTATCAACAACTTATGTAACCCTTAAACAGTCCGCGAGCTATTGCTGATACTCCAGAAAAAATAATTTCTTCGGTGAAAACTTGATGGATCGTCATTGTAGAATGTATAAAGTTTTACTAAACACAGTAGTGGCATTTTATTTTATCTTGCCCTTAATTTGTGTACTTTTAAAGGGATGCAACATTCTCTGTTTACTCTTACTACAGTTTGAACGTCATTTCCAGCATTACTTGTTCTTTTAATTCATTTTAAGTGCTTTTCACATGTAATGATATTGTCTATTTCTTGTACTCCTTAAAAATACTTCAGAGGTGTACATACGTAAACTTTGATTAGAATACGCCACAAAATACTCTCATTCGCCTTCAAGTCAAGCCTTGGAGGATTAGCTCAGTTAGGTGCAAACCTTCAAAGTCTTTCTTGTTGTACTTTATTAAATATTCATTTCTGAGGCCAGGGATAGAGGATACAATCGTATTATTAGTTACACGTAACTTTGTGGTACACAGATGCGGATGTTCTATTCAATAAAACCTGTAGTCCTTCGTTGTCTACTTTACTTCTGCTCAACAATAGGCCATTAGAAACGGTTGTGTGGAAAACTGGTGACAATTCAAGGTAATTTATGGATATTAGTTTCCTCAAATATTGTACCAAACGTAGATTCTGTTAGTTACGATCTCTCTACTTCCAAATAAATACGATGAATTTTTATGGTGTTCTCATTTATTGTACAAATCGGGACTGTTTTAGGTTTAAGCAAATAGTACTGAAAGATAAGATATTAGGCAATTAAGATCATCTCGTTGGCTCAGTATTACAATGTTGTATGTAGTAGCATGTAACTTTTGAGGAACAAGAGTTTGAAATTTCAGATTATGAGTGAGCAGTGTGTTGATATTACCCGGCCATTATTTTGTTTATATCTTAAACAAGTATAAAAATATACATTATACGTACTATTAACTTCATAATATTATTATTTTTGAAGAAGTTATTCAATGTTATATTTCTACATAGAACCGTGTAACACAAACCATAACGTATAATTGAAACAACAAAGTTGTATGTAAGCATTCTGCATTAATACTCTGAGATAATACTATAGGATTATAGAGGATAAGTAGGTAAAATAAAGAATTTGTTCATTTTATACATATTTATTGCATAGAAAATATTATAACGATGTTTGCTTTAATTATTATCAGTCTATAAAATAACTAAACTTACTCAAGAAATTTGCTGAAAAATAATCGGCTCTGCTTTCAATATTGATTTCACTTAATAATAATAATAATAATAATAATAATAATAATAATAATAGTAGTAGTTTATATTGTGAACCAAAGACAACATGGAATCATATTCTAATAATACCAGTTTCAATTTATGTAATAGGTTGACACAAAGTGAAGAATAATAAAAAATAACATCTCAACAAGCTGGCTCAAATAACCTACATAGGAATTCTGCTCTTAGTAATGCTTGAAAATGATACTGTACAGCATTATCATAATACAATGACTAATTCTTAGTAATGTGAAGTGAACATACATAGTACAATAGCTTCCCCATCCTTATAAATTTTTACAGAACTAAAGAATAACACAGCTATTCGTTCAGAAAATAAAAAAACAGCTTTCAGTAGTGTTGGTTTAACTAAATGGGCTACATTGATAATACAAAGTATGCAAATGAAATATAATATATAATTATTATTCCATTCTGAACAAAAATGATTTTATTGCTTATATTTTCTCTTGCACTCATTCTCTTTGACCTCTTCTTAATAAGGCTTCAAAGAAAGACCTATAAACTTCAGCATTGCCTTAAAAGACTTAATCTTGTTTGGTGGGATTGTTGTTAAGATTTTGGTATTGGTATTTCACTAAATTCTGTGGACTTATTTGAAATGATTGATGAATATTTCAAATGAACGCTAATATATTCTTTCTCGCTATGACTCTGTTTACATTGTAAGCATGTGAGTGACTGAGGGAATTTAAGAGATGTCACTTTTATAAATGGCACACGTTTATAATTGAAAAGCTTGGAGCAAACTTGAAAGTTATAAAAGTCATAGGGTTGCATCTGCAAAATGATGTGTGGTTTCCTTTTACAGGCTGATTCGAGTACACGC
Source organism: Deroplatys truncata (assembly GCA_030765065.1). Taxonomy (NCBI): domain Eukaryota; kingdom Metazoa; phylum Arthropoda; class Insecta; order Mantodea; family Mantidae; genus Deroplatys; species Deroplatys truncata. The sequence continues at coordinate 206,792,854 of CM060978.1, read as the reverse complement.
AACAGGGAAACTGGCGAATAAAACTCTCTTTTTGATAAACTTCTTTCTAGGCAGCTGTGAACAGAGTCAATTTCCAGGAGTACAGAATTTCATAGTTATGTTTTGGATGCTTGCTAGCTTGCTTCTCACAATTAATAAACTTTATATTATTTTAAGGAATGTACATTTACCATATACATACAACTTTGTCAATTCATATACCCAAACACTTTATTACTATAGGGTTCTAACTCTCAGAAACGAACAAAATTCACATACAACCAATTTAAAATAGCTGTTATGTTTATACCAACAAGTGTTGTCACCTTCTGATAATATTATGAAGTACAGCTCAAATCATACAACCTTTTAGCACTAAAACTTTAATTTCTGAATTTTCCTGACATAGAACCTCGTAATATTGAGCCAGCGATCTGTCTGCCACACAAACTGCTTATACCAAATAGCACATAGCGACACTTCCTCGCTGTTACATGGGCGTTAAATAACTCGGAAAATAAATGTATGTTGTATGTATGGTAATCCAGGACGAAGCGGCCATTTGCTCATTCTTGCTGCGCAGATCGCTGTCGGGCTTCTATCCAAGTTCGAATGGTTTCCTCGATATATTTTCACAGTGTTGTGTGGGTTACAGACGAAACAAGTTGTGCTTTCTGTGATTGTTCAAAACGAAGTGGTGATACAAAGTCCCGCTGACTCTGAGGTGAGAGGTATTATGCTATATTTTTGAATGTTCCGAAGTTGAAAGCTACAGAAATTTACCTTCAACTAAGGAAGTGTATGGTGATACAGTGATGATCGAAGGAAATGTGAGAAAGTGGTGTAAAATGCTTATTCAACATGGACGAAACTCGACCCGGACGTACATCACTCATACAGGTGATTTGAAAAATCAAGTGAACAACAGAATTGTATGAGTGTAATCCTAAATGAGTTACAGATTTCTTTCCAAAATATTTCTCATTCTTTGCTTGGTGAAGTTGTGTCGAGTATTTTGGTTCAATGGCCTGGGGGCAGCTGACTGCAACGCGGGAATTTTAAAGCTCTATGACAGATATAACAAATGTTAAATAACGGAGGTGTTTATGTGGAGAAATAAAATAAGCTTCAGTTTTGTAAGTAACTTTTATTTAATAAAATATATTCTTCTGAGTATATTAAAACTAAACTGTCGGACTTCCTGAATGACCCTCGTATTTCTAGACATGAGTAGTCAGTCAACGTGGTGTAAAGGATGGTTAAAAAAATAGTATAGATGGAAGCTAATAGGAGGAAGAGCAATTGGACGACCAAACGCTCGCTGGAAGGATGACGTCATGGACGACATACAGAGAATGATAATAAAGGACTGAAGGATTCTAGTGAAGGACAGAAAGGAGTGGAAGAAAATTGTTGAGAAGGCCAAAACATTCAAATTCGAAGTTGTAGTATACCTAAAGAAGGAGGAGGAGGAAGAGAAACTAGTGTGTACATTATATTTTGTAATTAATGTGGTGCATATATAAAAGTTGCTCTTTTTGTGGTATCTGTAACTATAAATAAAATCAGGTTTAAAATTGCTATTAAGTGTTAACATGCATATGGAACATGACTGCTATTTCTCGCTGCTGTAGAAAATAACCCACGAGAGAAATGAGTTTCACTCTCACCAGCTGGCAGGACCAGACAGTTTGAGCCGCATAAGGCCATCCTATTTGAATTTTGAGGGTTGGCTCCTTTGTGCAGTGACACCGACCGAGGCCCATAAGCGCCGTTTTACGATTCCCTCAGTGAGAGCAATAAATAATTTTCTTGTAAGTCGTCCGGGCAGGTCGGTCGGCACGCAGGACAAAAAACAAAGGGAGCCATGCTGAACCAGTTTTGTTAACGTGGTTGCTGGAAGTGGGCAAGGATTTATATGGCCATGATCCATCATGGAGGAGGCCGTGGAGTCGCTGCCTCGCCGGTTGACCTCTGTAAACAACCGGCTGTTCTGAAGCCCCTCCCACCCTCGTAAAGATTACACCTTCAGCATCACCCCCTCCATTCGCCGTGTAGTGGTGAGCTCACAAACAATACAAGTCCATCTACTGATTACAGTGTCTAAGCTGGATCAGCTACTTTTTTGCCCATCTGCAATAAATTTGTCTGGACTTTTGTTTCACACCTCCTTTATTTCTGTATGAATTCCAACTTAAGGAGGGACCCTACTGACTTTTGGAAATTATTTGTTTCTTTTACCCAATTTACACCATATTTTTAGTGTTGATTAGAATGCTTAAATAATATATTGGGATACAAGAGCGGTAGTAGTATTGTGAAGCAGGTTTCCATTTAAGCACCTCAGCCTAATACAAGAACGTTAAGTGCATCTTCACAGAACGAGGAAGAAGTCTGAAAATACGAGACGAAGTAGAGTACTTTCACTTTCAAGTTTCTGCAATGCACTTAACGCATGTGCGCCGCGAAAAAAAATTACTGTCAGCTGTTCAAAAGCAACCACACCGCTAAAGCAACCACAGCGCTACCCTTGAATGCAAATTGGTGATGATTAGTTACACCTGGTAGTGTTGACCAAGCCAGTCAATGACAAGGTGAGTTAGGTGCTTACGCTAAAAGAGATATATATTTAAATGCTGCATGAATTAAATTGTAAGTAAATATTAACAAATAAAGGGAAGTCTTAAATGGTAAGGTCCAACTATCGAATATTATGTTGCATGTCTGCAACAATATAGATATCATAGTTGGAGGATTAAATACATTTTATTAACATCTACGATAAAAATGCAAAATGCACGGAGTGCAGAAATTTGAATTTCCCACGCATGCTAGTGTGAGCGGGAAGTGGATAAAAAAAACCCTATCGTCAAAAAACTATGTGTACTAAATTTGAAATCATTCTGATGCATACGAGTAGCTCTAATTATATTTTTAATTGAGTAAAATAAATCGATTAATTTAGAAAAAGTCTCCAGCGTCCCAATTTTTATGTAATTCCACTAAAACGTTTTTAAACATGCCTATGAGTTATTTCAAGGAAACGTACTATGGACATAATTCTGTGCACAGTTTTAAGTATAATAAAATATATTAACATTTTTTAAAATTCAATATCTTTTCAACGTTTTAAACCTTGTAATTTTTTTTAAGTAATGCATAAATTTTATGCCCATAGTATAATTTATGCGCAACATAGATGCTAACATAGATTGCCGGTCAAAAGGTTCCGAACACTCAAGGTAGTAAGTGTAAAACAGGGGTAATTTAAGAAAAATAATAGGATAGTAAACGCAAAAGAAGCAAAAATCCTCATAAGTTTTATTGTCTCATCAAAATTTAATGTGATAATAATCATTGTTTTTATTTTGGTCCAAAGAATTTATTTTAAGAAATAAATGGCAGGTTACTCTTTCTTTGTGGCATGAACCATTTCCGAGGATCCGTTAGGTTTGAATTTTTAAAGGTGCTGTCGCTATTTCCTTGCACTTCTGTTCTGTTTAATTTTAACACCTGGATGACAGAGTTGCACTTTACGTTTAATTTTTTTTCTGTAATTTTAGCACATAAAAAATTTTAATTGCCTTATTATATGTTAATGTACATGTTCATTTCTCTCCGAAAGCAGCAGCAGCAGATTTTGAATATAATTATAACTGGCAACTATCCTGGACAGATTTTTCTCTTTCTCAGCTCTGCCAATATAACTGCTCCCTGCCTTTAAGACAGCATCTATTTCAGACTGGAAGTATGATGGTGAATTGTGGTTAAATCCGCTGGCTGCTCTATCTCGCCTATGGATTAGGATGGAGTGGGCCCAGGTTAAATAATCGGTGATGATGGGGCAGGTAGAAGCACCCACTGTGATATCCATTTTCTAAATTCTCGAAACATATTACTATACTCACGTTTTAAGTAATATTGCATTGGAACAGTGATTTTTGGGTTCCTTGTTTTTACGTGGAATAAACAACAATTCAAGCTAAACGCTGAATTGCATTACTTTCACTGGTTGTTCGAAAACTTTTGACCTGTGGTGTATATATAAAGCATCACAGAAATACGAACGAAAATGCGACGCGAGGAGCTGGCGTAACCTATTAGCAGCAACAGACGGGTAATTTAGATGATATTATAATGAAAAATAATTATATTTCCCTGTGAGGGAACGATTGGGATATGATTTAACGAAAAACACAAATTTCATCTTGGGAGCATTTTTGGGTGTAAGCTCATTAGGATCCTCCCATAACTAGTCAAATTTGCTTTCTTTTTAACTATCTTTACCACGCACATGTAGGTAGAGAACGAATTGCATTCACTCAAAAATTATATATCGAGATGTCACCGGAAATACATATTTTGAGGCTCTGAAACCAAATAAAGCATTTTTAGAAAAATGTCCGTGTGTGTGTGTGTGTGTGTGTGTGTGTGAGTGAGAGGGTATGGGTGTTTACAACTGTTACGTAATTATAATGAGCACACTGCAGACGGTAACTTAAAAGAAACTCGAGGCGTATTTTCCTGATCTCTGTTGACAAAGACGTTTGCTGGTAGAGCCGGCGGATTTCGGCGCGACAATCTCTTAGCAACAAACGAGAAGTAAAGATAAACATTTTCGGTATCTGGTGTTTACTGTTGAACAGCTGTTTTGTCTTTCAGTTCTGAGTTGCTTTTAATCAACCATGGAGAACAGAAAAAAGAAATGTTATACACTAGCTCAAAAAGCGAAATTCATACGAGAGGTGGAACTTAATCCACACAAAACCAAAACCGAAATTGCTTCAGTTTTAGGAATTGTTTATACCACGCTATGTACAGCCATCAGTGAAGAAATGCTATTTTGGATGAGTTTTTAAAATTTGGTGCAAAATGAATAAAACGCAGCCGTCAGCAGGAAGACAGATATGCTGATTTAGAAATGGCATTTTTCACATGGTTCCAGCAGAAATGGGCTGCAGCTCTACCAATCAGTGGCGACATGCTGAAAGCAAAAGCGATAGATTTAGCTAAAATTATAAACACCACGGTTGATTTCAAGGCTTAATCAGCATAGTTAGTTGCAAGATTTAAATTTCGTCATGGAATCATAGGGAAGACAATTTGCAGCGGTTCGAATGCTGTGGATGACATCACGGTGTAACACTGGAAGGAAGAGGCTCTACCAAGAATCATAAGCGATTATCAGCCTCAAAACATCTACAACTGTGATGAGACTGGCCTATTCTACATTCTCCTTCCCAGCAAGACATTAGCTGAAAAAGGTGACTTCTAGAGGGAATAAGCGTAAAATTCGCGTAACAGTACTTCTTGCTACCAATGCAGACGGATCAGACAAACTTCACCCACTTATGATAGCAAAAATCCAAGAATCGGAGGTGTGGAAACAAAACCTACGGAATATGAATCCAAAAGAAAGTCTTGGATGACCATGATTTTAATTGAACCGTGGTTAAAGAAACTGGACATTAGAATGAAAAAGAAACAGAAGTTCCTTCTTTTAAGGGATTGATGTGCAGCGCATCCAACTCAAATAATTTTGGAAAATGTTCGAGTGGAATTTTTTCCTCCTAACTGTACCAGTCATCTACAGCCACTTGATTTGGGCATCATTGCAAATTTCAGAATTCATTATAGAAAAATGCTGGTTCAACATTTATAACACTGACTAATTCAGGAAATGAAAATCTTGCCATTAACCTACTACAAGCCATGGAATTTATTTCGGCTGCCTGGAAGCAGGTGTCATACTCCACAATCAAATACTCTTGCTTTAAATCTAGTATCTTACAGGTAGAGGCTGTCTCTGAAGATGATGATGATGATGGTGGTACCGGTAGTGATGAAGTTGTGCCTATAAATGAACTTTGCAAAGTTCGGTACCTTTGTGCATTTTTATGACAACCTATCTGATGAAGAGATGTGTGCCAAAAACATGGTGGTGATCAAGAAAGCGGACCAGCTTCAAGCGACACTGACAATAATGGGGATGACGACTCAAATCTTGAAATACCTAGACTGAATGAAGTTTTAAGTGCAATAAACGTGTGTAGGCGTTACATCAGTGCGAAAACTTGTAGTGAAAAACCCTAAACTCATTAATAAGTTTACAAAATGAGGTGTATGCACTTAATGCAAGAAAACTGAAACAAGCAAAATTAACTGATTTCTTCAAAGCAGAACCAAGTTCAAAATAATGTTTTCTTCGTACACATCTTTGTTGTTTGTAAACGTTTACACATGTAGGCCCACTGTACTGCTTTATTGTTTTTTTAAAAAATGATCCATTATCAAAATATCATTTGTAAGTAATTCTGAGTTACAAATAATCTTCCCTCTTCCCCTTGATATGTGTATAAAGCAGGTTCAACTGTATTCACATACTCCTGAACGGTTCATTCATCTTGAAGAGGTTTATGAGGAGTATCTTGACATGTGGCTTTATGAATAAGGTGCCAATTTCCAAAGATGTCAGATGGGTTACCTATTGGGAAAAAAAATGAACAACGATTCCAGATCATAATACAGTGTGTGCAACTTGCCTACGTTCCAAGACTTAAAGTTTGTCGGGGTTTAACATCGGCCGCATGTTTTACGCTTTTGAAATGTAGACACATCGAGTAGCGATGTGACAGTAGATTGAAATAACAAGAACAACAGCTAGCATCATACTCTTATGCACGCAGCTATGCTAGGTGACATCAGAACGTCGTTTCTCTCGTGTATATGCATCAATATTTCATTGGATTACTCGTCCTTTTATTTCCATATTACATTCAAAAAATCCTTTTTTGTAAGTACATCATTTAATTTTAATTTCAAAGTTTAATAAAGTATTGACACGAAATATTTTCTGGTATGGTGTTTTCCACCAAAATACTGCAGAATAACATACATATTAATACCAGATGACCTATCTGTACCGGCAACTTTTTAATTATATTTTCGTCGTGCAGACCATCCTAAGTAAAGGGTCTTTCAACAAGAGTGTTCTATCTTTAACATGTGATAGTTGCCGTTGTTATTGAGTTACAGCAGTCATTTTTTTCATGTGGTTACTGTTGTTTACGGTGTGCATAATCGTCCCTGCGAGAGAACGATTCGGGGTTTGATCGATAAATTTGAAAGAAGTGGTTCTGTCAGCGATCAAAGACCGCCTGTACGTAATCGAAGTAAGCGCTCCAACGAAAACACAAGCACTGTTCGTGAGAGTGCGCGAGAACTGAAACAAATCAATTGCCGCAAGAATTGGGGCTTTCGCCGACCACAACTTGGCGAATTCTGCATCTGGACTTGACGTTTCACGCCTAAAAAATGGTGTTAACTCAAGAACCAAAGCCCAACGACAATAGGTTGCGCCGTGCATTCGCTGACTTGGATATGGAGCAATTGGAAGCTGACCCGGATTTTTGTGAAAAATCATCTCCAGCGACGAAGCCCACTTTTGGAGGATGGTTGTGTTAACAAACAAACTTTCCGCTATTGGAGCAAACACAATCCAATGCAGATTCAACAACGACCACTTTATCCCCAAAAGGTTACTCTGTGGTGTGGATTTTGGTATGGTGGAATCATTGGTCCATATTTTCCCGAGATGAAGATGGAGAAGCTCTGTCAATGGAGAAAGATACCGGGCTCTGATAAGGGACTATTTTTGGCCTCAATTGGATGGTATGGATCTGGTTCCAGCAAGATTGTGCCACATGTCATACTGCTCTCGAAGCAATCGAGTTTTTGAAGGAGAAGTTAAGAGGTTTCATCATTTCCCTATAGTAGCCGGATTTAAGGGGAACTTTATTGATTTTTGTCCTGAACTGAGGCAGTCTCATTGATATTGACACCTTCAACATAGAAAGCTCTACATGCTCTCTCCTATTTAAATTGGACTCTATATATTACAGCTTTCAGCCGCTAATTTCATTAAAATTGCAGTTTAGAACAACCTGCAACTATCAGCCTCACAGCGTTCAGGATCGATAGAACAATGAGTAGAATTTTAGTAAGCGTTATCATTTAAACTCAATGTTAAAAAGCAATGAGCTTTTAAATTCACCACAATAATTAAATTAGCAGAAAAATCTATGAACTCCAGCTTTTGAGTTTGTAAAGCTGAGTTTAATTAAGCATGTGCGGAGTTGCAGTGTGTACTTTTAGTTCAATTTTAATGTTTTTTTATGCGGGCTGCATAATGACTACTTGACAGTGTTTACTTTACTTTAAATATTAATGAGCAAGAAAAAAATATGCATTTATCTTTAACCAGGCCGACCGATCGAAATACTCTAAAAAGGTCATAGTTTGCAATATATAGATTTGATTATTTTACTCTGAATTACAAGGGGATGTGTTTCTAATTGAAGCAAATTACAAATTGTGATACTTTAAATACAAGTTCAACGATTTCCAACAGAATAAAATACTTCTTACGATGCAGTTTTTAAATTTTTATCGTGAAATGCAATATTCAGAGTTGTAGTTAGGTGATTAAAGGAATGTGCTATAAATAAATGTGAGAAAAAAGTATACCTTTAATTTTTCCTTGATTTCCTATAGCTGTTGTTATTTTCTTAAGTCGTGTATAAGATAACGGCATATATCTTATAACAAATATATTAACTATTAGGTTTCAATTCGAATATATCGAGAAAAGTGCCTGCAAAGATTCTCACTAATACGTTAAACATAACATCTTAATGAGCAGCAATGGCTATGGAGCCGACGTTGTAGAAATAAATAGAGACAAACAGACGCGGTAGCGCTCTCGCCCAGCGGAAATACCAGAAGCGCTATGACAAATAGCAGAATCCTCTAGAACTTTCCCCTGTGTCCGGTCCCAGAACAATCCCCACAAATATAAGGTTTTCATCTTAGATGCATTATGCTGTCACCTACTGCCTGGTACTCATTATCCGCGACCTCAGTAGTCATTAGACATCGTGAAACAGCAGAATGGGACGCTCCGTGGAACTCACGGACTTCGAACGTGGTCAGCTGATTGGGTGTCACTTCTGTCAGAAGTCTGTACGCGAGATTTCCACATTCCTAAGCATCCCTAGGTCCACTGTTTCTGATGTGATAGTGAAGTGGAAACGTGAAGGGACACGTACAGCACAAAAGCGTACAGGTCGACCTCGTCTGTTGACTGACAGAGACCGCCGACATTTGAAGAGGGTCGTAAAGAGTAATAGGCAGACATCTATCCAGACCATCACACAGGAATTCCAAACTGCAACAGGATCCTCCAAGCACTATGACAGTTAGGCGTGTGGTGAGAAACCTTGGATTCCATGGTCGAGCAGCTGCTCATTAGCCACACATCACGCAGGAAAATGCCAAACGACGCCTCGCTTGATGTAAGGAGCGTCAACATTATACGATTGAGTAGTGGCAAAACGTTGTGTGGAGTGACGAATCACGGTACACAATGTGGCAATCCGATGGCAGGGTGTGGGTATGGCGAATGCCCGGTGAACGTCATCTGCCAGCGTGTGTAGTGCCAACAGTGAAATTCTGAGAGGGTGGTGTTATGGTGTGGTCGTGTTTTTTCCTGGAGAGAGCTTGCACCCTTGTGGCACGATCACAGCGCAGACCTACATTGATATTTTAAGCACCTTCTTGCTTCCCACTGTTGAAGAGCAATTCGGGGATGGCGATTGCATCTTTCAACACGATCGAGCACCTGTTCATACTGCACGGGCTGTGGTGGAGTGGTTACACGACAATAACATCCCTGTAAAGGATTGGCGTGCACAGAGTCCTGACTTGAATCCTATAGAACACCATTGGAATGTTTTGGAACGCCGACTTCGTGCCAGGCCTCACCGACCTACATCGATACCTCAACTCAGTTCCGCACTCCGTGAAGAATGGCCTGCCATTCCCCAAGAAACCTTCCAGCACCTGATTGAAAGTATGCCTGCGAGAGTGAACGCTGTCATCAAGGCTAAGGGTGGACCAACACCATATTGACTTCCAGTATTACCGATGGAGGGCGCCACGAACTTGTACGTCATTTTCAGCCAGGTTTCCGGATAATTTTGATCACGTAGTGTATATAAGCTAGCGAGTTCGCGAGTGAGTTAGTCGAGTTGGAGAGTGTGTTGCTGTTACGATATCAAGTACAGTTCTACAAGCGAGCTTGAGTGAGTGCACAGTAAGTGCTGCTTCCGTGAGAGATTAGAGATGTCTTATGGCAAGTGAACCGCCTGCGTCGTGCGTATTTCATTACGCCGCTACGTCGTGAGGAAAGTGAAGTGACAGAACTAATTGAAGTGACAAGGAAAGTTGAACTAGATCACATTAATGAAGTGATAGTGAGAAATTAGTGAAGTAATTGTAAAAAGGAGACAAAGACGAATATTAAGGGGCAGATAGTCAACATTTATAGGGCATTAAACGCAATGTAAGGTTGGAGCATATACAGTAGTGATGCCCAAACTTAAGCGAAACAGGGAGGGCAGATTTATCCCCACACATCGTTCGCGGAGCTATGACACATTCATGTGGTCATAAGTTGTCTAAACAACAATGTTTGGTTACCTTGAAACACGCCGTTGCGACCAGCCGTCATGAGTGAGTGAAGGGGAAATGATTCATAGCTGAAAAAGGAGGTGGTAGGATAAGGCGACAATGTGACGTCATTAGCTCATAAGAGACAAGGTTGGGCATCACTGATGTCGTAGAGTTAATCCATTGTCACATTAAGGACCCTATAGCTGCATCAAAACATTCCAAAGAGTTGCTTAAATAATAATGATCAGAAACGCTATAAATGCATTGTTCCATCGATCCGTTGTTTTAAAAATGTAGCATGTGTAACAAAAAACATTTAACCAAAATATTTGCAATGTCCCTTAATATCGCCACATTCATCTGTAATTGGAAAGTACGTTGTATCACTTGTAACGTCTTTGTTGTGGGAAATTCATTTAAACCTTTGGATGTGAAGCCCAATTCAAATATTCAATCCGTTTTTCTCAACCGTAATAGTACAGTTTTGAAAAAAAGTGAAAATCCCCCCTGAATTCAGCAATATTTCATCAGATGTGGGCTAAAGAATTTTATTATTATTATCATTATTAAAATGAATTAAGATAAATTACTAATAAGGAATCAGAACAAGCAGCAAATAAAGCTTTTAGGAGAGCTTTTGCACAAATTTAAAAAGAAATGATATTCGTTCAGCTGAAAATAAAAGTCAAAGAAATCCCTAGAACACATTATGCAAATAACTAGAATTCTCGATATTTGGAACAATGATTTCTTAAAAGTACGTGTTCTTGAATCAAGTTTTTATGCTGATTCCAGAAATAACTTGGTGCTGATAACCTTAGATGTTTAGCACCCTTAAACCCCATCTCATCATCATCATCATCATCATCAGAAATAACTTCCGTTTTTTTCTATCACGCCAGGTTTTTACACAAAATAAATAAGTAATGTTTTGACGATTTTACTAAGGAGCGTAGAAAAGTATTCAAATACCATTTCACACAAGGTAAGTTTTTATTCAAGAAACATTTTAAGCATACTCTCAACAGCTCCACTAATTTATTTCATGACTACATTTTAACAAAACAAGAAGCCAAAGTGTTTCATTTAATTTTTCAGACTTTCTCTTCTTTGACTTCCTTGCAGATCCTTGAAGATGACTGTCCCTCCTCAACTTCTAACAGCAATCATAGTTTCATTCCATCTCCCCTGGTACCTCCTCTCCATTTTCTTAATATCTTGGTGAAAACGTTCACCCTGCTCTTCACTATAATGTCCCAGATTTTCTGGAAAGTAGTCGATATGTGAATGCAGAAAATGCAGCTTTACACTCATGTTAAAACCCAGTTCTTGAAACTTTCCAACATTGTTACGACAATGGCTTTGTAATTAGGATCTTTGTTATTGCCTAAGAAGTTTTCAGTAACTGATCGGAAGGCGGTCCATGCTTCCATTTCTCTCTCATTCATTGTCTTCTCAAAATCTCCATCCTTCATCAATTTCTGTATTTGAGGACCAAGAAAAATTCCAGCCTTTAATTTGTCTTGTGTAATGAAGGGAAATTTCTTGGAAAGGTACTGGAAGCGGGGTCCATCCTGTGGTAGAGCCCTTACAAATTGCTTCATCAAGCCCAATTTTATGTGTAGTGGCGGAAGCAGTATGTTTATATCACCATATTTGTGAAGTGAAATTGTGAAAAACTGTATGCGATAGAAAAAAACTGAAAGCAGTTCTGAAATCAGCATAATAAAGTGAGTCAGAATCACTTATTAGTTTTCAGTCATCCGATATCGTGCACACTAGTGTAATTAATGCAACGAGAGTAGACGATGAGGGTACAATGTGTCAAAGCAGTGTCACCCATTGAAATAATGTACTATTACTTTTATACTGAATAAATAAGTAAATAACAATAAGAAGAAGGAATCGTGAGTATGAACAGCCACCATGTGAATAAGGGTATCCGAAGTTATTTCCAACATAATGCCAAAGAACCTTTTCACCAACTTCTGTTTATTTATCAATTTTCATTCTTGGACAATGCTCCAACTGAACTAGAACTGCAGTAACAGACAGAGAAGCGAATGCAACCTCCTATTAGAGAGAACCTTACAAAAAAGGAAAACAAAAGGGTTGAGGTGCTTAGCCCGTTTTAGCCCTGAAAGGATGCAGTGCATGCTGGACCGGCCAGAAGAGGCGAGTTAAAAAGGGAAGGTTAAAGAAACTAAATTACCTCTATAAACAGTGCCCGCTTCATTTGGTAACTGTAATTAATATTTCAAGTTGTTATTGGCCCCTTTATGGGGAGGCTGGGTGATGGATGGGCCAGGTGCTCTGCGGCCTCGGGGGCATATCTATTACTTTAAGTAGTCTCCGCACAGAAATCCTGCGCCGCGTCCGAAGAAAGCCTGAATTTGTTCGAGCGCGCACAGTTACTGTCACCTCCCAATTATATTTTCGCCAGCCATTTTCTTTTCCCAACGAGAGCACATAAAAAGATGCGTACATAATTTATGAAGAACGAAACGCGTGTGCATTTTGTTTCTTGTGAGTTTGGCGGCACCCATCGCTGTCTAGCAACCCTTCCTATACATCTGAGCATTTCGATTCGAAACTCATGTCATTTTTAAAAATAAATGCATTTTCCACAGAGAGCATTAAAAACATAAAAACAGTGATGATGTTTAATGGGAATTGAAAGTATAAAATGACCAAATTTGGCGGTTTGAAAATAAATTGTGTGATTCTTCATGATTCAGAATACGTATATGGTTTATTAGGCGCCTTCAAAACACTACATTGCGATACAAGTGCAATAAATATATCATTAGAGAACAGGAAGAGTTTGAAAGTACGAGATGAAGTTGTATGTTGCACACTATTTTTTCGACGATAGGAAATAATAGAAGTAAAATTACTTTCTCTTGTTTCTCGGTTTACCCTCACCGTTTGGAGGACTTACACCCCTAGGGCTTGGAACTCAATGCCTGTTGGGAACGACTTTTGGATCGCATAGAAGAACCAGGGTGGGTAATCAGCCTGGTATAAGAGCGAGGAAGGAGATGATATGAAATGACGGTGAACAGCATGAAAGAAAAGGTGATGATGAAGCAGTTGGTGAAATGAATGCCGCGCGAAACCGAGAATCCGCTCAGAAGCCGCTTCGTCCACAACAAATCTCACTTGCGGTTCCCTAAGATCGAACCCGGGTTGCCTTGGTAAGAGGTGAGCGGTCCAAACACTCGGGCACGGTCCCGCCACGAAATAAAATTACACAAAACAAAATCATTAACTTGTAGTTCATAGTTCAACCTGCATGAATTAAATGGTAAGTAAATATTAACAAATGACAAGATAATAAAGTTACAGCAAGATATAAGTGGTGAAATTTAACTACCAAATATAATTACATTCCATGTCGACAAAAACAAATATCAAAAGCTGGAGGATTTAGTATAATTCATGCATATCCATGCAGTAAAGCAGACAAAACTCTCTTTTTGAGACTCGTAAACATACACTGAATGTAGGAAAATCTTCTTTCTACAGTGACGCAGAAACTTGAACACTATCGTCAGAAAAAGTGACTTACGTGGATGACATTTCACTCTCTAGTTCCTATCTACAGCAGACAGTAGTATTGAATTAAAAAATTCACCGGAAATACATATTTTGAGCCCCTTTGAATAAAAAAGCACGTTTTATGACTAGACACGTAACTGTACTCCTAACCGAAAAATTGAATATATATTTACCAAACTTGGTATTTAAACTAAACTTTACATGGAAAAAAGTAGACTTTCTCATAAAATAGCTTTAAGTGATTTGAGTAAACTACCATAATATATTAGGGTATTTACCTGAAAAATAATAAATAAACATAAATATAATTATACTGAATATATTATATTTTAACTTTCTCTACTACGTATAGTAAGTAGGGGAAGTGTTGTATTCCACCCAAAAATTAGATACCGAGATTTCACTGGAAATACATGTTTTGAGACCCCCTGAATCCAAAAAAAGCATTTTTGGAAACATGTCCGTGTGTGTGGGTGTGTCTGTGAACAGCATAACTCAGAAACGAACAGTCGGATAAACACCAAACTAGGTATTTAGGTTCAGTATCTGCCAGAGATGCGACACGAAGGTTTTCAAGAAAATTCCCCTAACTCAGACTACCCTTTACATGGAACATTTTTCGAAAATTTTAATTTTCTCAAAAATGGCTCTAACGATTTTGATTAAAATATTGTTTAAGACATTGTCATGAGAAATGAAATGTATATCTCGAATTTTCTGGGAATGTCTCCAAAGGTATTCTTCATTGTGAACGACTTTGGCATAACTGGTAAACCTTAAGAGATATACAAAATTTTACTACACAAAAAATGTAGATCGCGTTAAAATACACAATTCATGTCATATACAGTTTTTTTGTTGAGTTGCCCATTAATGAGATATTGCTTGTTATTCCCTTAAATTTTCCAATACTTTTTCTCAAATGGGAATTCGTTATTCATTTTTTATGTCCTGGACATGCAAAGATAATGGAATATGCCACATAACAATCAGCGTTAAAACATTTGACTATCGATTATAACCTACCATATTCCCCTTGCATCTACAAGAAAATTACCAATAAGATTGACATCTCGATATCTCGATTAACATGAAGCATATGGAGAATAAGCGTTTGTAAAAATAGCTTGTAAAGGAGTAGAGAAATTCATGTGAGTGTAACACATCAGGTTTTTGGAAATGCACTGGTGTACGAAACCTAAGAACGAGATGGGTAAAGTAACTTAACAAAAGAGCTACTTGGTGGAAGTAGATGAAGGTGCGGGAGCATGTTGCCAGAGGTCTCTCACACATACACAGAAAGCTGGATGTCACATGGCGTGAGTGTAGCGAGCCTATAGCGCCAACACGGGGCAGTTGACGAAACAGGACAAGACGGTATGTGGCAATTAGCGAGCTGTTACGGTGCACTTTAGTGATGTTCTTCATTACAACATGGCCCGTAGACACCATTTGGATGACTTCACACGGGGAAGAATCATCGGGAAACTGGAAGAAGAGCGAAGTGTGACGAGTGTTGTTCAGGAGTTTGGAATTGCTCACAGCATTGTTTCCTGTGCATGGGGAACCTTCCAAACCGCAGGCACTGCTGTCCCAAGGAGAGGTGGTGGTCGCCCACGCTCAACTACAGCAGCAGATGACCACTACATTGTGCAACAGGCAGGAAGGGATCCAAGCCAAACAGCGGATGCAATTGCAACCACATTTAATAGGACAGCTAGGCACGCAATCTCACGATACACAGTGGCCACGGCGACTATGCAGAGGTGGTCTCTTTCCCCGACGGCCAGTACGTTCTGTTCCATTGACATCCGCACATCGGCGGCACCGTTTGCGATGGTCCCAAGAGTATTAAACATTGGACCAACGAGGGATGTGGTCGCGTGCTCTTCTCGGATGAGAGCAGATTCAATCTTGGTAGTGATTGAATCGTACCCTCATCTGGCGAGAGGTGGGAACACGCAATTAACTCAGGAACATCCATGAACATGATCGTTTTGGTGGTCCGGGTGTTATGGTTTGGGGAGGCATAATTTTGCATGGGCGACAATCTTTGAACACGGTACGCTCACCGGTCAACGCTATTGTGATACTGTACTCCTTCCTCATGTGCGTCTTTTCAGGGATGCAGTCGGCTCTGACTTCGTTTTTATGGATGGCAATGTGCGACCTCATCGAACAGGATCTCTTGGGACGAGAAGATATTCGGCGAATGGACTGACCTGCCCATTCCCCCGATTTAAATCCCGTCGAACACGTGTGGGATGCTTTGGGGAGACGCATTACAACACATCCACATGCACCAACGACCATCCAACAGCTGTCGACAGCGCTGGTGGAGGAATGGAACACCCTACCACAAGAACTGCTTACCAATTTCCAACTGGGACCGGGGAATGTTTCTTTAATTAGAGTCTTTCGTACCCTTCACAGAGTCTGGAAGTATCATGTGGGAGGAATGTGTATGTGTGTTTTATATAAAATGGTTACAAACAGACGTTACAGAACCCCCAGTCGACGAGGTCTTTCTCAAATCAGAGCCTCTGGGTATGATCATAGAATTTAAAGGAGGTTATACCAGTAAAATAATTAAAGAAATGGCTATATGCATTGGTTAGTCAATCAGAAGACAAAACAGGGTGCAGTTAAAGAGCAGTATATGGGACTTATAAAAGTGAGTCCTACTTCTCAAGTCAAATTTAAATTGAGATTATCACGAAACAAATTGCGCTACACATGTGTGCTCGTTTCCTGAAACTAATAGTTACCAGAAAGAACCTTTCAAGATTATATAATAAGCTAAATGCACTGAACTAGAATTATATTTTTGAGTGTGATAAACTTTGTTGCAATATTAAATATGGTTTCAGCAGAGAGAATATATCAAAACCGAAGTATTATTAACAGTTGAACCCCTTTAGTCCAGTGACGTGGAATGAAATGGAAGCCCATTGTATGCAGTACTTACTCTGAAAAAATAACCCAAAATATTAATGCTCTTTTCATTTTTCTCCTAACATTGTGTTAAAAGTTAATATTTTATCCACACTAACTACCTCACGAACTTTCCTAGAGAGATAGTTAAATGTATATTGATATTATAGTAATCTTTTTGAATAATCAACATTTCAGTTAAATATGTCTGGTTTATTGAATCAGCACATGCCCAGATAATGCATACATATCGCACTCCCATTTAGCATCTGGTATTTTAATCAAATCCATAAGTAATTTTTGAGATAATATAAAATATCGAGAAACTATCCATGTAAAGGGTACTTAGATGAGGAAGATTGTCGAAAATCTTTATGTTGCATCCTTATAATAATTAACTTAATATACCAAATTTAGTAATCAACCTCTTTTCATTTTTTAGTTATGCTGTTCACAGACACAATAATAATCACAATGAGCTTTTTCTGAAAAAAATCTTTCTTTTTTGATTCCAGGAGCTCAAAAAACGCACCTTTCCGGGACTATCTTTTGGATGAAACACAATACTTTTTCCACTTACTGTGGGTAAGTAGTGGAGAAAGCAAAAGTTGTACCAAATTTTCAAATAAATTGGTAATAGTTTGTGTTATAATATTATTATTAATGCTATTATTGATAAGTATGCACCAAGTTATGCAAATCGCTTGCCAAGGGTTTTGGACATTCCCTAACTTTTTTAGTGGCGGAGTCTACCTGGAATGGTACTGGATAAGAGGCACTGGAAAAAAAGCTGGGATCAATAGGGAAACAAATAACTAGAAATTAAACTTATCAACAATAATTATTCAATAAGATTAAGTACAAGTTATTTACAAAATGTTATATACCTGTGATCTGCGCAGGCAACACTAATGATTTAAACTACTAAAATAAGCTCCGAGCTATTGCAAATAGAAATGCTGATGCAATGAATTTAGTTGCTTGTTCAATCGTGTACCTATACTTTTCATACATTTAGCTAGCTAAATCATATACAAATACCATTATAAACACAATGTTAAAGAGACTGTTTAAAAGGGAACATTCAAATACATAAAGTGACTCACACTTCAGTACAAAGCAAATACAATCATTCACACTTTTAGTATCAACCCAGTTATAAAAAAACATCTAAAAGTTTAATTTAGGATGGAATAGTATCGCGTGTAATTTAGCTCACCGAAACATCAACTCTGTTCATGGAACAAGTATAAAGTTCAATTTACAGTGGCTTAACTGCCCCATTCAACAAATGGCTGTCCACACAACTCAAACAACAAGAATCACCAATGTTTTAGCTTTCGCTTAAAAGACTAGAAATATAATTTGGAATTACACGGTAGACAGTATCCTAATGAGAGATACCGTAAAACCTCGAATTTTAAAGAAACATACATTACAGAACGTACTTTCAAATAACGTTATCTCACTCATGTCGACGGTAGTGACGAGTCTGGTTGAAAAGCCAAAGAAGTTGCCTCGTCCAAGGCTCAGTTAGCTTTCTTCTTTTGAACGAAACGCGTGGGCTAAGCTGCTGTCAGAACGTAGGTAGGTGGTGGGGAAAGCTCCCACGTTGGAGTAGCCAACATGCTCTACGCATAGCGTTGCCAACCCAAGCTCTACATTCAGGCGGCGAAGATTATATATCGCCGAAAAAAAAAAGAAAGATGAACAGCATTAAAGATCTCCGCCGTATGTACCGTCTGATGATCCATTTGTGCTGAAGCGGAACACGTGGGTTCCAATTCCTAACTGCAGGTCTGCGGTGTGTTGTTTATGATGACATCAGCATGCTTTTACTAAACAAACCAGCAAACTCCACAGCCATTCTGGAATATCGATGTTTACGAACATTTAACTCGTCCGCTTACCACCATCACTCCATACCATCCCTGGACCACCAGCGTCAGCATTCCAAATGTCCCCTTGAGAATACCACGATGTGGCTGTGATTCACACGCTGCGTTTTTGTCGCTCGTGAGACCAAGTTAGCCACAAACACAAACAATAAAATTATAATTACGAGATGATCCTTGCAGGACAAATTATAAACAATATTCCCTTTAAAATATTGGAGAGCGAAGCTTAATAGCGCTTTATGCATGAATCAACTAAGTTTTAATCTGTGGTATGTCAGTTCTAACTTGTTTCAATGAACGTTCTTTCTGTAGCAATACCGAGACAGGATTTAAGGATTTCCTGAGTATATAAGGACCCACATACCTACGTGCAAGCTTGGATGAGAACTTATTCTGAGCTTTTACTAGTAGGAAAATTCCTAAGATAAACTCCATCGCCAACTTCAAACGTATGTTCAGTTCTACCCTTACAAAAATAATGCTGAGAGTGTAATTTAACTATTTGCAAGTTTTTCTTAAACTGTTCCAAAGTCCTTTAATATATTGAGCGTTTATATTGTGAAGTAAAATATCCTT
Source organism: Deroplatys truncata (assembly GCA_030765065.1). Classification (NCBI taxonomy): domain Eukaryota; kingdom Metazoa; phylum Arthropoda; class Insecta; order Mantodea; family Mantidae; genus Deroplatys; species Deroplatys truncata. The sequence goes on along the minus strand of CM060978.1, from coordinate 206,773,394 downwards.
CAATTACAACAAACTTACAATTCAGAGGAAAATACATCATAAGCCCCTTGGGCACTGACTATGTGCGTCATGTTTTGCGAAATTAAAAGCAAATTGCAGTCAGTAATATTGACTGATCATTGTGATGATAAGCTATCAAAGCATTTTACAAATTTCTATTTACCCGCCTGCTCAAAGGTTGTTTAGATGGACGGTACGGAACTGAGGCAAAGTACTGGATCTAGAATTAGAAATAAATACTCTCATCACAATGTACTTAAAATATAACGCATTATGCGTGACTATTAGGCACTCTGAACATGGAAATTATTCCCTTAAGGACGTTAATAGCAATCAGCACGTTTGCTTCCCGCATAACGCAGACCCATTCGTATTTTTTAAAATCATCCACAACTACTAAATCTTACCTATTCTCGGTCTTAATGAGAGGGAAAGGTCCAATATAATCCAAGCATAATTTTTCCTTCGGCCTCTGTGCAGTTGTTGAAGACAATAATCTTAATATTGTATTCTGTGAGGGCTCACTGAACTCACAAGTGTTAATGCTTTGATTCTCTACCTTTTGTCTTGGCATATTGCCATGGTAGCTCAGAAGAGTTGTGGTTCAAATCCGGGCCATAGCTTGAATTTTTCAGTCTGATTCTACCTTTCAAACAATAATGTAACTCTACTGCTTTAACTCTAAATATACCTCGCAGCTAAAAACTACATTCTCTTCCATATGAAATACCGACTATATTATGGTGTGTTTTGAATATACACAAGTGAGCTCCAACGCCTCTTAAGGATAATAATGAAAAATCTAGGACACTAAGCACTCGGAGCACTATTTTGCTCGTGCCTTGCCTATCCTTGCAACACAGTACAATATTACATAAGTGATAAAATGGAGAATCAATGCCTTGCTTTAATGCGTTTATTATAGCACTTAACTTATGGTCCTCACATTAATAGTTTCCTAAGTCTGAAAATGCCAACGGACATCCACTCAACACAGTACAGATAAGAAAAGCTAGTTGCGTTTCTTCAGCTGCGTTAGCTGGATGGAATGCTTTTCGCCTTACATCTGAGACCAGGCATCTCCTACACATTTAATAGCGCCTCTAATATTATTTAATTTAAATTTGTAAGCTGATATTCTAACTGGCCATCTAGAGATCTTTTAAGTTCTCTTTGGCTTGGCCAGACTCCAAGAACGAGCGGGGTTATCTCTTTCAAAGAGAAATTCTACATGCTCAAGATAAAAACGAAATTTTTCGATGCGCGTAATGCTATCAACGCTACTACCTCATGTGTAGAAAACTTTCTTTCCTGCACTGTCAACATTCTATAGGCAAATACATATGCTACTACCTTCCTACTTTCTTTATGCTTTTGCAATAAAATACTAGACATAACTACTCCACACGTATCAGTTTGCAAAGCTAACGGCTTCGAGAAATCTGGTAATACCAAAACTGGTGACGAACTTAAAGCAAACTTTTATTTTTCAAAAGCTCTTTGTTCCTTATCACTCCACTTAAATGTAACTCTCTTTTTACTGAATGAATCTATGGATTGCAGTATGCTTAGCGTAATCGGGAATAAATTTAGAAAAATAATTTACCATCCCGATAAGTCTCGCTATTTACTTAACTGGTTTCAATACTGGATAATCACGAATACTTTTTGTCCTTTCCGGGTCCAAATCGCACTTCCTTAGTACAAATTATATGTACCAGAAATTTAAACTGGGATGAGGCAAGTCTGACTTTCCGGGGATTAACAGCAAGTCCAGTTTTACGGAACGTACATAGAACGCCCTTCGTGTTCTCCAAATGTTTGAGAATAAACATAAAGATCCTCAAAATAGTGACGTGGAGATATAAATTTTATATCCTCAATCACGTGAGAACTTGCGCGCCAACCGGTAATCCAAACGGTAAACAATGAAACTCATACAAATTATAATCTGTGATAAACGCGGCGTGTTTCTTTCCATCCTCGTGCAATGGAATTTGGTAATACGCATTAATGGAATATAGGGCAGTGTAATATCTTGCGTTCGCAAATCAATGGTAGTTCTGGTGTAAATGTGGTAACGGTACTTGGTCTATCCTAAATTTATTAGTTAAAAGTCTATAGTCCACCACCATTCAAACATCGCCATTTGGCTTAGGTACAAGGAATACAGGACTAGAATAATTCAAATTTGAACGTTTAATGACTTTATTTCTCAGAATTTCACCAAGTTGTTTTAACAGTTGCGTACAAGACGATGGTAACCCATACGGTGGCAAACGTACAGGTTTAAAATCCTCCATTGAATTATGTATTCAATTAAATCAGTAATACCTATTTGAAACGTAATACATCAGGAAAATGTGCAAAAGTATCACGTATTATTGACTGCTGAGTGTCATTTAAATGAGCAAGATCTAAATCATTATTCACGCTTACCCTTTCACCAATAACATTACCCATAACAAAATTCTTTATCACAGTGTTGTCGCGGTTAGATTTGGGGGTGAGGAAGTGGTAACAACGGGCGCCTTCACCAAATTTGGCGGTTAAAATAAAAGGGTGCATTCCTAAGGATGTCTACCCTAAAGTGGAAAAAAGACTAGCACGCCTCTACCACCTTTGGCGTTTGTTCTTCTCTCTCTGGCTTCTACTGATGGCAGCGGCTCTGAGCGCAAATGCCACCACGCACGTACCACGTACGTCCGCAGGGGTGCCTCATGGAACCGGGACCTAACTAGAGTAACTTGCTACCTTTACTCTCTGTTCTCACACAGGGTGGTTAGTCATCCTCCGTGGTGTAGTGGTTACCATGCTGGCTTGTAGTTCCCGAGGTAGCGGGTTAAAACCCGGCGGAGCGCGATGGATTTTTTTCGGGCGTAAAAATCCATAGATGGCTTCCTTCGGAAGGGGAGTAAATCCGGTGGTTCCGTAGAAGAACCTTAAGCCTGATAGAGGCATCTGAGCAGAATTACCGGTATTTCACGCCCTACATAGAATGGGACGCTAAGGACCGCAGCAGTTAAAGAGCGTTTATAAATAAAACTCAGTTTAACAGGATGGTTAGTCTACTTATGGAGGAGATTAGTACGGTCATAAGTTTTAGGAAACTAAACTAATCACTGCTTCTAAGGTAAGGTGCAGATACGACCATATGCCGTACGGGCCTAAATACTTACATTTTGCCTATCACTGAAGTTATTAAAGAAGTTTATTAAGGCATAATAACGGATTATGGCCAGCTAGGGGAATACAAATAATTAAACAGTTGAAGTGTTTACCAGAACCTCAACCGATGATGTCCGATGCATGGTGTGGAGGTATTGAAATAATGCTTTTTATATTAAAATAATACTTGGAATTTTTAAGAGAACGGTCGACAGAGCATGTTGCAGCACATCCCCAGTAATCGACCGACCGACATAGATTCCACCAGCAATCGACCAACAGATCTAAATCCTGGGGTTTTTAAAGGTCCATTCTGGCCATTCCGCATAGCACATATCTGAACTCTCACTTCCACATGGAAGCCTTTAATTCCAAGGCGTATAATTTACAAAGCTTATAAATACGTGAATTACTATAAAATAATAATTGTAACAAATGCATCCTTACATCATCATACTAAGGCATGGCTTGTAACATTTGCAAGGAAATACCGGTATCTGACTGAAACGGGAAGAAAATATTCTAGTTTGCATTATACAATATCTTTTTGGTTTTTGCTATAAATGACGCAATTAAGAGTAATTGCACTGCCAAATTCTTAACTACATGAAATTCTACATTCCATCTAAAGTTTTCAATTCTTAATGGACTTACAACCTTGCATACAACTTGCAATAGTTCGATCGAAACGCCACACAACTAAGATCTGCATAAAGGACTTTTAATTTCAGGTTCTCCACTAATCAACGAGGGACACTACCTGCATCGATTAACGCTACCATAAGCATACTTAAAATTTGCACGTTGTTGCCCGGCAATAAATTATTGTTTACACCTACCATCTTATTTTCAAGGCATTAGGTTCGATAATACAATACGAAACCTTATGTCTATTTGATTTTGTTGCGTGCTTGCTTTAGGTTTGTTTGAGCTAAATACTTAAAACATCGCCCCATGTGCCCCATTCGTTTATAAAATTCACAAATAACTGAAGATTTCTCTGTTGTGTATCTGGGTCTATAACCACTATGACATGTGACAATTCATGAACAGGAAGATGCCTAAATTTTATAACTACCGATTCTAATTGCTCATACATATTAATTAGAGATGTTTTCTAATTGCTCAAACATCTCAATGTCATTTGCAGTTAGGGACCATGTACGAATTTCAGGAAGTCGTGAATCCATTACAATTGTGTTCACTCTATTTCATATTCTATATTCGGAACACGTAAAGCTAATACAATGTAACGTATATGCCTTACAAAATCAGGAAACAATTCCTCCTTTGCTTGCTTGCGGTAGTATGCGAGGTTAACGAGTCATAATTTAAAGGAGATAAAAATATCCTTAACATTTCCAGTGAAAACATTCTACCGACTTCTGTTGCATTACAGCATCCAATATTATCTCTGCTAACGGAATTTTAATGCATGGATACGTCGTTTGCATAAGCACATGGTCTGAATTGATATGCTTTGACCTAAACTTTGTAATTTCAATGTTAAACATATTAATTGCTTTGTCACCAGAGATAATTTCCAGATTAATCGCGGCAATTGACTGTGCCTCATCTCTAACTCCTGATTTAGGTTATATTGCAGACGGCGTTTCTTGCACTATGGTTCCAATTTTTTAACTCTGTCTAATATATCATTAAAGATAGACACTTATGCCTCAAATTTAGTTTTGGATTCTACTGCTGCCAACACTTGATTTCTAAACACAGGGTAAATCCAATAACGTGTACTTGCTTTCATCCTGCGTAATTGGATATTAGTTAGCCTATCTGGAAACCACGCCATATTTTCCCACTTTTTAAATTCCTTTTTATTATTTTCTCAGTTCTGTTATTAATTTTCTTTTTGATAAAGTTATTTTTCTTATACCTTAAACAACCCATTAGCACACATATCGTGACTATTTTTCTACAGGATGATTTAAGAATTCGCAAAGACTATAATGATGTCTGGCTGGATAGATACTTAAAGATCTATAATATTTAGTATCTATAGACATTAAAGATCTTAAAGATCTCAGAGATTCTTAAAACTCTTAGGGGAAAGTTTTCCAAATATTCTAAGGAGTCAAAACAGGTAGTAAATATAATTCTCAATCCAGAACCAGAATGTTTATTTTAACATAAGCTTTATTTGAAGGAACACACTGTATAAAAGTTATAATTAATAATTAAAATTAGATTTTATTGAAAAAACACATAATTTTGCATGACGTTTATGAATTAGCCCTTTACTTCAACATAATCTTCATCAACATCACTGTCACAATGAACACAAACAAAAACAAGGAATCCCCATTTGTGTATGCTCCATGTGCCTACTTTTTGCATATTGTGCGTTGAACTCATTTTTCTTTAGGCTTTGAGTTTTCAAAGGAGTCAAAACAATAAATACAAAGACTGTTTCATAATCGTCTTCATCATTACTGCTTTCTTTCTGTGGCTTAGGACTTTGAAGCTTTTTTTTCTTTCTTAGCTGTGCCTCCAAACCGTTTCAATCCTTATGTTGTTCTTGAGTCTCTATTTTGGACATTTTCCTTTTTTGACATTTGCTGTTCTTTCTGAAGCATGTTCTTTACTGAGGTGTGTCAGAATTGCTGGTTTTCGTTTTTTCCTTCCGCGTTTTATTTCCATCCTTTGTGTTGTCTTCATTAAAGGATGGATTTCTTCAGGAAATGGAAAGGACTGTTTTGATGTAGAAGGAACTGCTTCTTGGGAATTGTTTGGTGTAGGATGGCTGGACGAGAAGATTGGTTGGTTCGGCACCCTGGTTAGGAATAGGTTTAACTGGAGAGTGTCTATCAGTGAAATATGATAGCATAAAGTCTGTGTCTGCAAAAATGTTTGGGTTCAGTGGATTTATCCCTAAAACTCGAAACTCAGCCATGATATTAGCTGGTGTCCCCGCCAAAACACGGGATATCATAGTTTGTCATAGGTCGTTTACGAGTGCAAATTCAAGCATTACAAGCAGTGTTTACGTGCTTTTTAATTGGACCATACCCCCTTGTCTAAAGCTTGCAGCTTGTGGCTGCAGTGAAGAGGGGGAAGGAAACAGAGTTAAGCAATTGTTCTTATAGTAATCCAGCACTTTTGCAGAAAGATGGGGAACATAGTTATCTAGAAGTAGCAGACAAGGCTTTTCTTTTTAGCTTTGTGCACGACAAAAAATGTTTAGCAAACTTAACGAAGCCCTTTTCAATCATCCACCAAGTTGCTTTGCATCTCCTGTACACACCAAAGCTCATCACGGATAATCTTATCCTGGAATTTGTCTCTCAGGAAAAGCATAAATGGTGGAATGCTGCTGCCAGCAGCATTTATAGCCTATGCTACCGTGACTAATATGGCTCTTTCTGCCGATGTTTACTTGCTTATTTGCTTAAATCAACGGCGTGCTACAATTTTGCTTGGGTTTTCGGATGGTAGTAATGTCGGTTTCAGCCACACTCCAGATTTCGTTAGGTTTTACTAACTTTAATCGATCTAGTACTATTACAAATTTGTGAAAAGAATGTCGACATTATTTCGGTTGAAGCTAGTAATTCGGGACATGCTGGTAGCCTGCGGGATCATAATAGAAAGTGTACTGTTTCTTTTCAGAAAACACGTAATCCAATCAGCCCCTGTCATTTCATTTTCTGTCCAACTAGTAGGAATTGTACGGTTACATGCCAAAACATAGGTGTAAGCAAATCGTCCAACTTCTTTGGGAGTAGGCCCAAAATATGTCTGATGCTTATATGAGGTACTGCACCAACATCGTTTCTTGTTCAAAAACCTGCACAGACAAATCCCAAATTAGGCCTAATTAGTATAATAATTGACGCAGTTTATCTTACAAAAACGATAATCTGTAAATCTACTTAGCTACAATATTTATATTTACATACCTTCGTTTTTCTTTGTAACCTATCCATGGTATGACGAGTATATGCGTCATATGCAGCACTTCAGCTTGTAGCCCTTCAATAGATGGCACTTTAGAACGTTGTAGGTGTACTTCAGGAGGGAGAAGTTCAGGCTCGGAAACTTTGAGAGGACCCTGCAAGCACTATTTGGAGACACGTTTAGCGGCATAACTTCTGAAGTATGCTTATACTTCTTCCAGTAGTTGTTCAAAGTTCTAGGTTCCATTATTGCCATTAATTAGCTATTTCACTAAAACATCTTAATTTGTAACACAACTTCGCCACATGTCACTGGCGGGCATATTTGAACGGTCACAATTTAAAAAACATGATGTCTATTTAAAAGAATAATCACATCATTAGATGCATAAATAGTTTGTTTTTTACAATATGTATCAACAAAACATCCGTGTAACACATGTTATAACAGTGATCTGAAACATTTGTTCACCAATAAAGAAACGACAAGAATGGACCTCTTGTCTCAATACATGGAACCAGTCAACTGAAACCGGTGTGGATGATGCGGAATGTATAGCTGTGATTGCACTCCAGCAAGTGGAGCGCTCTGCTGACTCCTTCGGCAATTATAACGCGTTAAAAATCTTGCCCCTACAGAAAACTAACCCCATGTCTCTCTCTAAATTCCTGCACAACTTGTTGTAGCAAACTGTGCGCTTTGAGATAACTGCAATACGAAACGCACGCTGATCACTAAACTTGGCATTGAAGTGGCTCCTTATTTTCTCTAACAGCGGAGCATAATCGACGCTGTAATTCAGGAACTGCATCCTCCTAAGTTACTTGTATGTCTCTTATTACGAGCTATGCAGCAACCCCGCTCGATTAAAATACTCTGGCTGAAAAATAGATCCATTTTATAAATCTCTCATATATATCACATACCTTGAAGGTATTGTGACAGACCTTGAAGGTATTCTTACAACACTAGTCAATATGAGATTTTATATACATATATATTAATAATTTAGCTCATACAATATTGTTGAGCACAAAGCATGTGTGGTTTATAGTCATAATATCTATCTGAACAATAAATTTACTCAACCACAACCCAATTTCCAGAAATCACGTAATCCTAATACTAACTCTAACCCTACGTCATGTGAGTTATACGCAACAACTCAAAAAAAAAAGCGCTCTGCTTACGAAGGGGTTTTGGAGATCCCCTACCTTTTCTAAGTGGCGGAGTCTATGTGGAATCATACGGGTAAGAGGCATTGTAAATAAGTTGGTATCCATAGGGACCAGAAATAATTAGACATTAAACTGATATGAGCAATAACCATTTAAAAAGATTAAGTACAAGGTCTGTGACAAAATATTATATGTCTGTGAACTGCGCAGACAACAAATTAATGATTTAAAATACTAAAATGAGCTGTGAGGTATATGTAAATGGAAATGCTAAGGAAATTATTTAGTTGGTTGTCCAATCGTATACCCACACTTCATCACATATTTAGCTAGCCAATTCGTAGATAAATACCGATACCATTCTTTGGTGAGTCCCACACTCCCAGTTCCGACTCCTATCAGGGCTGGGGTTAGTGATTAAATCATTTTCTCATCCACTCGAAAAAAATAAAAGAATACCATTCAATACAATATTAAAGAGAATGCTAAAAAGTGAGCATTCAAATATATAAATGACTCACACTTAAGTACAAAACGAATGCAATCATTCAGGCCTTTAATATTGTCACGGTGCATCTGGCAGTAGCATTATTTAATGAGTAATGTATAGTTTTTGGCCGTATAATTCTAGAAGCCTGAAACTTAAAGCTACCATACGTTAGTGAAGTGGCGAGACATGAAAAGATGGCACTCAACCCCGAGCCATTGCCTAGCAAATAGATAAGTTGCAGCCAGGACTTTCAACTGCATATTGACGTAGTGGCGTGTCTAGCCAGGCTTTGTTTATAAACCGCTTGGTTCTATGCCTCATGGTCGATTTTGGACCGTCTTGCAGTGAGAGCCCACGCCAATCGGATTCTTGAACGACTATGTAGTCCAAAGTGTTATTTTAAAATGTGATAACCAACTTGCGCCATGCATTATCACTCTCCACGATAGGTACCGCACTTCTTCATTCACTTATTTGTAAACTACTTTCCGACCTCCTGCCATAGTTTATAATAAACTATATTTTTATAGAAGTGTGGGGGTGCCATGTAATTGTTCAGGACTGGCCTTGTCATACCTACGTCATTTCCCTTAGCAAGTACTATAGAGTATAGGAAAACTTAAACACCTTCCCCATCCTGGCTTTCCTTCCGTGTTCAGTGATTCCCTCTGGTTCGAGTACGAACCCCTAAGCTAGAAGTAGCATGAGTCGGTAGACGCACAGGTCTCCGCCAAATGTTGGGGCTTAGTCATATCCCTTGAAATCCTCTTAAATTAAATTGAGTTGTTTATGGACGCTCTTTAACTACTATGGTTCTTAGTGTCCCATTCTACATTGGGCGTGAAAGACCGGTAATTTTGCTCAGAGGCCTTTTTATCAGGCTTGAGGTTCTTTTTAAGTGCCGTAAATCTACGACACGGGACCACCGGCTTTAATTCCCTTGCGAAGGAAGCCATGCTAAGTATTTTACGCTCGAAAAAATTCATCACCCTCCGCCGGGTTTGAATCCGCGACCTTGGGAACTAGAGGCTAGCACGGTACCACTAGTCCACGCAGGACGACTATTGGAATCCTTTGAGCTACTCCTTCAGTTATAGACACTCAATCCCTTCCAACTCCTTTTTCTCAACTCCTAACCCTTATTCGGCATGTGATATTTGGTGTAGTCGCCGGATCATGGACACCAATCACCATTGTTTCAATCCCTTCTTACCGTGACACTTGGTGGATATTCCTCTTTGAGCGTCCACCTTTACACTTCAAACATCCCTTATTCCACCTGTGATAGTTTGGCGGAGGCACACGGTTCAAGATCGCGGTGGGGTCGTTTCCCTTCTGAACCGTTGCGGCATCCCTCTTCTTACCGTAACAACTTGGTGGGAGGCGCCGGTTTGTTGAGCGCCACACCCTTCGAAACCCTTAATCCCATCTCTTATATTAACCGTGACTATCAACTCAGTTATTAAAACCATTTAAAAGCTGAATTTAAAACGGAATAGTATCGCGTGTAATTTAACTCACCGGATCATCAACTCTGATCATGGAACAAATGTAAAGTTGAAAATACAGTGGTTTAACTGCCCCATTAAACAAATGGCTGTTCACTCAGCTCATGCAGTAAGTTGCAAGACTTGGCGTGTTTTAGCTTTCGTGTAAAAAAATAGAATATAGAATTTGGAATTACACGAATGACATCTAATGAGAGATTCCGTAAAACGTCTACCTGTGTAAATTTAAAGAAACATGCATTACCAAAAGTAGTTTCAAACTAATGTGATCTCACTCATTTAGACGGTAGTAGCCAGTCTGGGTGAAAAGCCAGAGAAGTTGCGTAAACTAAGGCTCAATTCTTCCGAGCGGAATGCGTGGGCTAAGATGCCATCAGGAGGTAGGTGGTGGGAGAAGCTTCCACGTTGAGGTGACGTGGCGTAGCCAGCATGCTCTACGCTCGTTATTGTTAACCCATGCTCTACGTTCAGGTGGCGAAGATTATGCATCACAAGTACTAAGTATTATTATTATTATTATTATTATTATTATTATTATTATTAAGTATTATTAATTTTTAGGTAGTAAAGATACCCAAGCAGCATTTGTCATTTATTTTTCAAATAAGAAGTTTGTAACAAATACAGTGATTAAGAATGTCTGCTAGTCCCAGCAGAGTTGGTGGTACATATTTTTAAAACTCGAATTATTGCCTTAGTCTAACATAACAATTTTACACCTACAACGAAATGTGTAAAAGTGTAATGAAAGTTTATCTCGATTAAGAAGTAAACTGAAGTGTAAGATTTTGTAAGAATAGTTTGTAGAAATGTGAGTAGAGAAAGTTATGTGAATGCAGCATATCCGATTTGTTTGTTAAATCTCACTCTCTTCCCTCCCCAAAAATGGTAATTATCAAGTAACAACAAAATTGCCATGACTTTTTTTTCCAAGAAATATTGTGCTGATTAAAATGCTAGGTTTATTATTTATATAATGAGAAATCAGATTTTGCATCTGTAGACTTTGGTGTTTCCTGTTTCTCCAGATGTTAAGTTTGATGACTAAATAACTAGAGGCGACTGCAAACTAATTTAGGCAAATTAAAACGTTTGTTGTAAGCAATCGAGTGATTGCAAGTTCGAATCTAATTGGACTGACCGCCCTGACCTTGGTTTTTTATTTCGTGATTCTTTCCAGCTCGGTAGGAAAATGCTGGGGTGGGTTAAATTTACCACAGATTTTCCTCTAATTTCATTTTCCTAGCGGTGTTCTACTCAAACCTGTCCCTGAGGATAGGGGGGACATCTATGGGACGGCTGGGGATGATCTGTCTGGAAGCGTTAGGGACCCTGTTGCATTACGCTGCTGTCATACCTGGCCATTCTTCGTACTCTCTTGATTCGTCCCTTCTTCACAGAGGTTTAGTAGGCGCAATCAGCCTTCTGAATTCCACAGGTATTTAATTCTTATGCCTACCCCAACAAGAAAATGTTGTGATTTTGTTACTTAAAGAGGCAATACTGCAACTGCTTGCTCGTACTGTTTGAAACACAGCCCAAGGTTTCTTTGCAGTGAGAAAGGCACTGACTATAGGTCTTCCAAGGTTTCCACTGTGTTGCAACATTACTGTATCATTTCTTTCCGAGCACTAGCTTCACCTGCTTGCATAAAATGTGCATGGATATTTTAAAGGGTTATATCGCTTCAAGAATACACTTCACTGCAAAACCGTTAAGTGTTTCTCATTGTAACTTTTAGTTCCCTAATTATCTCGGGTTACCATAGGTAGTTTAAATGACCCGTAGAATTGAATACCAGGTACTTCCTATAATTACCTTCTTTACTACTTATCTGTAGTAAAGAGTATATAAAACGGGACATCTTGCGCTTTGCGAACTAGTGAGATCTATTGTGGTTACCCCCCAGGAGGAAGGGATGAAGTGAACGAACCAGAAGAGGCTGCAAGTCGGAGGCAGACAGGCCACAGAGACGCGCGGAAGTCTCTAACAGTTATTGGCTCGAATACCCGTTCCAATACTCGAACTGCCCAGAGAGCGCAAAGAACGACCCTTCGAACCAGGTAACTTTCTAGTGTCCACGAAAAGTGCTCTTTCCTTCGAGCAAGCATCCCGTGCCATCTGTCAGGCCTTGCCACATACCACGAAACCTAGACCGGAAACATGGGAAAGAAATGGAATGAAAGGGAAATGAGGGAAAAGAAAATATAACAAGAACACTGAGATATTTAAATTTCTCAAAGAGATCCTTACAAAATTATAACCTTTGAATAAAACTCACTTCCACATAAAACAAAATTTGATACTACTGGTTGATAAGAAACCACCCCAGTATTCGTCTACCGACCGGGGAAAAATCACGAAAAACCTAAGGTTAAGGAGTGGACTATCGACTGGTAGCGAACGCGGGACTTTCCGTTACCGCATTGTCAACTCACTCGATTACCTGTAATAAGTAGAGGACATATTGCATTTCACCAAAAACTTCTATATCTACCGAGATATCAGCGAAAATATAGACAGACCGACAGACAGATGGATGGATTCTCATAAGTAATGTTGGTTTTTAAGCAATTATTTGGAGCGGTTCCTGTCAAGAAATTAAGCTACACTTCAAAGTAGAGATCATCGGATTCTATGGTCTTTAGTCATCTTTCAGCGAGGTTTATTATCCCGCGACGGCATCAGTCTCTGGTTTTAATGCAAAAATTTAGGGAGGCCCACTTCCACAGCTTCAATGTATTCTAAATTTCTTCTACGCAAGAAATGGGCCATGGATCGAAGCAGATGCTAATCCGAAGGCGCAAGATCAGGGATGAATGCTGGGTGTGGTAGCAATTCGACTCCTTCCAATTCTTGAATTTTTGTCATGGTTGTTCGTGCAGTGTGTGGTGCTGCATTGTCCTGCTGCAAGAGAACTCTGTTTCGGTTAACTAATGCTGGGTATCTCCGTCTCAAAATTTCATGAACCCGTTCCAGTAGTGGAGAATAAAGATCCGCATGTTTGGAACAAACTCCCAGTGAATTACTCCTTCAAAATTCCACCAGACAGAGAACGTTACTTTGGGGCCGAACTGATTTTTGTTAACGATGACTTTGGCGGGTTGAAAGGAACTGCCCATTGTTTCGATGCGTCAGAATTGCGGTAATAAAACAATTTTTCATCATATTGACAATTCTCCTGATAAATCTATCATCATCGGATTACCGATAAACTAATGACAGACATGCACTCTACCTTGAGGCTGTTGAGGTGTCAATTCATGAGGTACAGATCTAAAGCTTCTGTGAGATTTTCCAAGTTTCTTGATCTTTTGATGGTTCTTCTGACAACCTACGAGAACCTTTTTGCGGATTTTCTTCCAAAATTCTGAGAGTATTCTCAATATTCCATAATTTAGGTCTTCCAGAGTGGTAAATCTTTAGTGTTTTCCTCTCCAGTGTTGAAACGTTGGAACCATCGTTGTGCCACACGCTAACTAACAACACCTTCTCCTTCCACTTCACATATTTTTCCAACCGCGGCAGCAGCTTTATAATTTTGTTGTCAGTAGTGCTTTAGAAAGGCTCTAATCTCAAACTTTGTGACTTCCATTTTGTGATTGTGTATTAACAATTGACGACTGACACATTCTCGCAATATACGCAATACTAGTCATGAATCCTGTAAATAGCATTGTCGCACTAAAGAAAACCAATTCTATCTTATAAAACACCTTTAGTTATGAGACAGAGGCTAATATAAAATAATTTTGAGAACGATCTGCGTTTGTCTGTTTGAAAACACTATAACTATTTACATTGAAATACGTTTGGTTATTTTTGATTTCCTCAAGAATTTCTCTTAACAATTTTGATCAGATACCGTTAGTTTAACACATTTTCATGAGAAATAAAATGTTAATCTTGAATTTTCTGCGAATAGCCTGTGAAGTCCTCTTTACTCTGAATGACATTTGTATAATTGATAAACCGTAATAGACGAAATCTCGTTAAACCATACAATTTATGACAAATACATTTTTTTCGAGTTAACCATTTCCAAGATATGCTTTTTATTGTTTTGAATATCCAAATACTTCATACTTTTCTTAACTTTCTTTTGTTTCCTCTTCTTTTTTCGTGTTTATGCAAACAGAATGGAATTTCAAAGCCATTTGAAAAGATATGAGTACCGCTTTAGATGTATTCCTCTTATACCTGCAACGAATGCGTAAACGTGTAATGCAAGTTTGTCTCTATTAACAAGGTGTAGACACCCACGTCCGCGTTGTGGGGGTGGCGTGTCTCCCTCACATTCAGGAAGTTCCGAGTCCGAATCTCGGTGGGGTTGAGTTACTAGTTATGGTTTAATCCGGGGCTTTCTCTTATCCTGAAAAAGCGAGACTTTAGGGTAGAGCTCTATACCCCGGACTCATTTGAGCATCATTTCACCAATTGGATTCTTTTATCCTCCGATTTGACCTACCCAGCTAATGGACGTTAACCCTCCCACACAAAGTAGTCAGAAAAATACGATTTTGTAAATAGTTTATAGAAGAGTGATTAGAAAAACTTTGCGAATGCAACACATCAGATTTTCCTGGTAGGGATTAGCAGACTTTGAGTGAACACAGTGTTTTGAATTACACCACATGAAGGTAGGCTATCGATTATAGAACAGGAATACAGAGCGTGAGCGCATGCACACATTATGCAGCTCGTGCACTGATTGGCTAAGGGGAGAAGGATTTCAATTTACATTACCTGTGACACCCACCGTCACCGCCAGCATCATTACTTGTCACTCAGTTGAGGTACCGGCATCTTAAGCCTTGAAATTGGCCATCATGTGCTGTTACAGACCCATCTACGTCATGTAATGGCGTGTCCAAAACACGCTGCAGATATGACTGGTATAAATAGAAACTCATATTATGTTATTGCTGTCTTTGCTTCTCGCTTCATGTCATTTGTTATGATTGTAATAGTATAATTTCTAAAGCACAAGCATATGCCGTGGACCTTGCACAGTTTATAGCATAATGAATCTAATCGGAATGGGCTAGCAGTAAATGGTTTCACATTTGAAATCAATTAATTTTAACTTTAGGGTCTTTCAACAAGAGTGAACTATCTTTGAACTTAAATAAAACACGTTCTATAAACGATAGAGGTTTATTTCATGTTTACTTTCTCTACTACGTATAGTAAGTAGGGGCAGTATTGTATTCCACCCAAAAATTCGATACCGAGATTTCACCGGAAATACATGTTTTGAGACCCCCTGAATAAAAAAAACATTTTTAGAAACATATCTGTGTGTGTGTCTGTGTGTCTGACTGTGTGTGTCTGTGAACAGCATGACTCAGAAACGAACAGTCGGATAAACACCAAACTTGGTATTTAGGTTCAGTATCTTCCAGAGATGCGACACGAAGGTTTACAAGAAAATCCCCCCACCTCAGATTACCTTTTACATGGAACATTTTTCGAAAATTTTAATTTTTTCAAAAATGGCTCTAAAGATTTTGATGAAAATATCATATGTTTAAGATATTTTCATGACAAATGAAATGTCTCTAATTTTCTGGGAATGTCTCCAAACGTATTCTTCAATGTGAACGACTTTTGCATAACTGGTAAACCATAAGCGATAGAAAAAATTTTACTACACAAAAAATGTAGATCTTAAAATACACAATTTCTGTCATATACATTTTTTTTTGAGTGAACCGTTTTCGAGATATTGCTTGTTATTCCCTTAAAACGGCACTTAAGAGGACATAGTTGAACCAGGCATTGGCATTTTTAAGCAGCTGAATTCAAGTTAGCTATACTCAAACTATTAGCAATACAAAAAACGCAAACAAAGATACAAAGGATTTGACTTGACTTATAAACATGGAGTCGGGTTATAATTGCTCTTAACACTGAAACCTATAAGGTTTAATGTATTATCTCCTATCTCTATCATTTTAAATAGCCCGTCCCTTTCATATATTTTTCTACACAGCGCTACGTATTTGAAGATTATATGATAGGCAATTTCGTCTCTTCATTACAAAACCTACGTACTAGTTCTTCTTTGAAGCCCATTGTTTATAGATGCTTCCGTTATCTACAGTGTCCGGTCAAGAGCCCGGTTATCAGGTTTATTTGGGATCTATTGAGATTAAGTACATCGTCAGAGAGCGAGGCGGATATTTTGCTCATCATTCGCTTACTGTGCTTGCATCCCTTCATTCGAACCCATCGCAATTAGCAGTGAGAATTAATCCTTTCAGCAATGGTTCCTCAAACAGTATTTAAAGGAATTCCAAATACTGGTTCAACCCCAGTAAAAGTTCGAGCTGTCTCTTTTCTTGCCAGGCTATCTGCTTTTTAATTGCCTAAAATTCCTTTATGCCCAGGCACCCATTCAAGAATAAGCTTGTTGTGTTTTGCCAGCTGTATAAGGTTTATTAGGCAAACCGAGGCTAACTTAGATGTTATCAGAGAGCTTGCAATTGCTTTCCAAGTAGCCTGGCTAACAGAGAAAATCCAAATGTTGCTCCCTTTCTTTTCCCTATTTAGCTTCTTCCTGACACAGCTTTCAAATGATCACCAACGGCAGGTAAAAGACGGTCTCGTGAGTGCTGTTTGCAAACGCCAACATAAGTACGAGGGATGGGGTTGGTTTATTTACGATATCACTGCATAACAGTTTAACCTAGTTTCCTTTCGTCCTTGCTTTAATGCTTGGAAATTCCTATATACAATCAGCAACATTCCAATGTAACATTTACTTTCGATTATTTTGTCTCCATTCGAATTTTAAACATCTGAGGTAACACCAAGTGCCATCGAGAATATTCTACAGTTAATGTTTGGCTTATACAAGCCAAAATAATAATTTAACACTACAGTACGCCAAATCAAAATACCATAGACGTATGTAATTTTTAACCATTTAAGCTTTTCCATGGTTAAAAAATTGTAATAAATCATATATCAATAAACCTTATGGAAGGTGTCTAGATGTCGTCCCTTGGGTTGCTCTATGTACAATAAGAATTTTAATATGAAATATTAAATTGCCATATTAGGCGCAAAAAAAATAGATTTTTACGCAGTTCAAACGTTAAACGATTAAGGCTATTCCGATCAAAATATATGACAAACCTACCCTTTCTTGCTGTCCTTACTTTCTTTTTCAAGCCACAATTTAGCATTTTTGCATGGATATTAGTTTTCAGTATGGTTAATGAATGCGTATGTTGCCATGTCCTAGAACACGATCCAATAATTGTATCGCCTGCTCACTCTGTAAACGGTGTTATTAATGCAGCGCTGCACTGTAATAGGGGGTGTTTTTTCTTTTATGTTTAAATAAAAACTAAATTAATTATTATTTTCTCCTATTCACTGTTAAATAATACACCTTATTTTCTTTGTTGTATATGTATAAATTACGAAATAAAAATACCCATTTTGCAATTTCTTGGTTTCGTTGTAGGCAAATAGTTGAGTGTTTTATGATTTTTAACCGGTTATACGAGACTAGACAAAAAAACAAAACTATAAAATAACACAACAAATGAACATACAATAATTTAAATAAGGCAATAATAGAATACAGAACAAACTGGAAAAGGCATTCAAACAGAATGACACAACATAGAATACCAACGGCAGCATATTCCTACCAACCAGAAGGACGTAGAAAACCTGGACGACCCAGTAAATGATGGAAAGAAAAAGACTTTGGAGTCCGAGCAGGCTAAAGGGCCTAAACGGTGTTGTAGAAGAAGGAGAAGTTTACAATTTAAAGTTTTCGTAGTTAATTGGTTATCTTACTTCAAATGAATGTTGAAAATAAGCCTTTTGTTCTTTCTTTCTTCCATTATTTTATTAAAATTTAAAGCAAGTGTTTCGGTTTTTTAGCTGTGTTTTAAGCAAGTGTTTGTACTACTTTCAACTTCAAAGCTTTTGTCACAAATGCTTGATAGAACTACCTTAGAATTATATACATGAAAGTGGTTAATACTATTTCTTAATACGGTCACAGATGCCTTTCAAAACTTGCCGCGCATTCACCGCTGGGGCAGCTGTCGTCTCAGCCTTCAAGCGCAGAGTTCTCACCCATTGTAGGAAATGTAGGCTACTTTCAAACCTCTCTTCTTTCCAAGTCGCTTTTCTACAAATCTATGAAAGATAGAAGAAAATTGCTGTGATCTCCAGTCATCAAGACCTCTCTGTCCCTGGTCTAAAGGATGATTTACATTCTCCTTCCCAACTGGAATATTTTGATGAACCATTGATCGACAGTATTAGAGTTGCAAATGCAGTACACACTCTTCATCGTAATTTCTTTTTTATTAGCTGTAAGAAAAACCAAAATTATTGCAGTTATGTTTACAGCAATCGTTCAAAACCCACATAATTGACTTGGATGTACGGATCCCCGTGTCTCATAAGAACTGATGAGCTCATTTCATATTTATCTGGCTGCTCCCTGATTTCTACACTACTATCTCTGCTTTGTTTGGGGTAGTCTCGCAGACAAATTATTTTACGATTCCCTGCAGAAAAATATTCGCTGGTCTAAGATGCGAGGTTAATTGGTCCTAATTTAAGCACAATCCTCCAACATTTTCTCCATATAAATCTTTTCAACTCAGGTTTATTGCATTATACATTGATTTAATATACGGAAATGATTTATTGCAATCTTGATGTAATTTTTTTATTTAATTATTCATATATCCCGTCAATAATTATGGTTTTACTGGCTAAAATTCCGTAAAACATTCGACTGTTCATTCATTTAGTAGGTGTACCATGATCTGACTGCAGACACAATGGTGATTTGATTTTAAAGAACACAAATATGAAAGTAATTATAATTTATATAATTTGTTATATTTTATTCATGGAATAGCCTTAATAAATCCCTTCAAGGCTAAGAGTTTCATTAGATATATTGTGTCTCGTGCTTCGTACATCCGAATCTAATGATAAACTAGTAACCTCTCGTGGATTACCTACGACAAAGCCGCAGATATGACCAGTGTAGGTAAGACTGCTATAGCAGGTGTCCTCTGCTACGGCAATTGTTGAAATAGATTTTCGCTGTGCAACCCTTGCCAAACAGTCGCACTCTCTCCTCTAAATTGGCTTCCAATGGACCACCTGGTATAAGTGGTAATAGTAGTAGTAATAATAATGTATAAGTAAATATAGCGTTAAGTAAAGTCAAGTACCTACTTAGATACTATACCTACACTAATGACATCAGCTAGCATCCTGTGACTAAAAGGGAAATAAATTTGATGTCATTTCTTTTCTTGGGGTTTAGGATGTTGGTGTATAAGGTGAAATGGTCCATTGTGTTTTTATGAATGGACCAACTTGGCGGCACATATGAAGACCTTGGGAAGTGTGGGAGGTGTCGCGAATTGTGACAATAGACTAGGGTATATTGCACCCAGCGGTGTGCTTTTGTGGCACTTTGCCGCCCAAGACCGTCGGCAGGCACAGAGGTGTCGGCCCAAACCAAACAACAAACAGGTAGAAACATGGCCTTCGTGAAAATACACACCGTTCCAATCTTCAGGGTCCTTTAATAACAGGTAACAGGCATGTGTTAGAATCCCAAAACCTGTGTATCTGGTTACGCTTGATTATTTCTTTATCCTCTTGTTTATTTGTACCAAAAGGCAGGAAATGCCGAAGTATTTTATACCTGACACGAGGAATGCTTCATGGTATATAACAAAAAAGAGAATCTTCCATTATATTTATACTGGAATTTTAGTGAATAATAGATAATTTGATGTGATAATATTATAGTATGTACCTATTTCTATTCAAGAACATTCTTGAGAACAATATAGCAAGCAGTTTTGTTTCAAGTATAAATTATTTCCATACTGCTACTGAAACTGAAACTAAGATAGGTTTATTAATAATAAAACTAAAATATTTAATTCAGAAATGATTTTCAGTCAATCCCTAAACGTGCACTGGAATTGGTGGAAATTAAAGAGGAACTAAATGACCTGTACAATAAATCTTAGTCATGATAAATGGTAAAAAGCTCATTAATGATCATTAATACATTTGTATTTTTTGTGCCACCTGTCTATAGTAAGTAGGAGTAAGTACTGTATTCCACCCAAAAATTCGATGTCGAAATTTCACCGGAAATATGCTTTGAGAAGCCTTGAATAAGCAAAAAATGGTCGAAAAAGGTCTCGCGCGCGTATTGATGTATGTGTGTGTGTGTGTGTGTGTGTGTGTGTGTGTGTGTGTGTGTGTCAGAGAGAGAGAGCAGTATTACTCGAATACGATGTCCCAAAAATATCAAACTTAGGCATTAAGCTCATTCCTTTCCAAAGATTCGACACCCCTCCCCAAACTCCCCTTTATATGGATAATTATTCGCATTGTTTTAATTTCTCAAAAATGTCTAAAGATTTTGATTAAAGTGCCATATATTTAAGATAGTTAAATGACCAATACAACAAATGTCTGGAAATAACCTCTGAAGTACTCTTCATTCATAGGAATTTTATATAACAAATAGACAAAACTTACACTAAAAAACGCAGATCTCTTTCAAGCATTTTTTCTTATTTCAAATATTTTTTCTGTAGTATTAGCCATTTCCAAGTTATCTGTTATTATTGGTTTTAATTTTTTAACACGTTTGTCAATTTTAAAGGCTCATCGCTATTCAATTATTTTTTGATGTCCTGGGAAGAGTATGGAAGGTAGCATATTGTAGTGACATGTGATTATGGACTCTGTTTTTTATATCCACCTTGTACCTACAATGAAACGTATAATGAACCTATTTCTGCAAAAGTTTATCTTGATTAACGCGAAGCAGATAAAAAAATAAGGTTTCGTAGAAATAGTTTATAGTAGGTATAGAAAACTAAATCATGGGTAGAGAAAGTCATGTGAATGTAACACAAGATTTTTATAACTCGAGCCTCCAAATTTTTTCTAGAATATACAATCTCATATAGAATTTTAATGCCAATTGCAATGATGTGTTGTATTTCAGAATTTTAAAGCATATTTTATATAGAATAAATAGAGAAATTTTGATATACCAGGAGGAGTATGTCATTCTCTTAGAAAATAGTTGTATCTGCATAGAGGAATTAAACACTGTCCTACCATTTTAGTCTATGAACACTAATTTCAACAGAAAAAAAGCAATTTTTCCGCACTTTTCAACGTATTGTTATACTTATAGAGTGCGAGTTGCCTAAAACGTGCACCGCATATATCTCTGAAACAAAAACGAATTTCACAGACATGAACATAGGGAACGGGCTCGTTACAGTAGTGCAGAGGTGGCGAAAACGGGACTCGCGAGTCATTTTGACTCGCAGGCGCCGTTCTCTCTCTGCAACCGTCCCTTTGTTTTTCACATGCTGCTGAGTGATGCAGTGCATGTTGCATATTTGGTGACTCGCGAAAGGAAATCGTTTTTGCCACCCTTGCAGTAGACGATCTAGGTCATTCAAAAATGTAAATAAATATGATTTTAAAACAAAAACTTACCCCGTATTATTTTTCACTTCAACTTCATCTTACAATTTTTCGGATTGTAATAATTGATCTATTGCAATGCAACAAGCATCATTTCTAATGCTATTTTACATGTTATTAATAGCGTTAAAATAATATAGCGTTTCCATTTAAAAAAACACTTGAAAATCATATTTACTTACATTTTTAATTACTTCTATCACCTACTTCTATCATGAGCCCCTTCCCTGTTTCATGCCTGTTAAAGTCGTTTTTGTTGCAGAGATGTTTGTGGTGCAAGTTTCAGGTGACTCATCCGGTGGAAAATGATTAAGATAAAGAGTTAAAGCAGTATAGAATAGAACAGCAACAAATCCACAATTTTGTTATATTCACTTTCCTTTTCTAAGCACCTCATTTACAAAATCAAGCTCTATATTACTTCGCAACAGTGGTCGAATGACTGACCACACACACACCTGCCTCATACTATGGTATCCGGACCCGCTCGGTAACCAACATTGTACTCGCTTTTATTTCCTTTTAGTGGATGTTTAAATAAACATAAAGTAGTTTATTATTTCTCTATCACCTAGCTAAACAAGGTAAGAGGAGATGATTTCACCGGAAATAGATTTGAGACACCCTGGATAAAAAAAAAACAAGAATTTTTAGAAAAAGGCTGGTGTGTGTGTGTGTGTGTGTGTGTGTGTGTGTGTGTGTGTATGTCGGTGAACAGCATAACTCAAAACTTAAATGTGTGATAAATATCAAACTTAGGTATTTAAGTTCATTTCCTTCCAAAGATGCGACACGAATTTTTTCAAGATTATTTCCCCACATCAAACTACCCTTTACAGGGAAAATTTTTAAAAAATTCTGACTTTCTCAAAAATAGCTATAAACATTTTCATTAAAATACCTTATAGAAGTTTATATGAAAAATAAAACGCCTACTTGAATTTCTGGGAATAGCCTGTGAAGCCCTCTTCATTCGGTGGGAATTTTGTACAACTTGTAAACTTGAAGACATACAAAAACGTACTACAGAGAAAATGTGGAGCTCTTTATAACACATAATTTATTTCATTCCCGAGATATTCTTTATTAATGGTCTGGATTTTTCTAAATTGTCATTTTTTAAAGCGCTATCGCTATTCAGTCTTTTTCTCGCAATTTCGTGGAAAGATCAATGAAACAGTATATAGCTACGCGCTTTCAAACCTCTGAATATCGCTTCTGTTTTTGCAACGTCTTCTGCCTGCAATGAAATGCGTAATGAAAGAATTTCAAAAAGTTTATTTCGATTAACATTAACTAGAAAAATAAGCTTTCGTAGGAATAGTTTGTATAAGCTATATAAAAACAAACTATAGCGATTGAGAAGCTCATGTGAATCTAACGCATTAGATATTTTTTTAAAACTTTTTTCATTTGTATGGCCCTCTTTAACTTATATGGTCAAATGGTCAAGTGTGAATTTCTCACTCATCTGCACGGGAAAATGTGCTGTTGCTAAACGCAGGCATTTCAAAGCCTCTTCCTACAAATCTACGAAGGGAAATAGTCTTCAACGCTTTCAGTGTAATCTTCAATATCTATCTCTGACTTGAAGGATGACGTCTGTATCCTTTCCGCTCGATATACACCAGAAAGAGAAAGAGAGAAAAAGCATAATGAGTGGCTATTCACTCGTATTCATCCTGGTATTGCCGACTGACAATAGTGAGAGACAGACAGAACATACAATTCCAAGTACATACCATATTATTGATTGTTATTAGGCTTTTGCTTAGAACTGAGAAAAAATCGACAATGAAGCCCCCAGCTTGAATCAACAATTCTAAATTGGCGATGCGTTTTAAGATCCCTCTTTTATACTTTTCCGCAAGTGGAGGTCATCCTTAGCAATCACTGGTATGCAGATTGGATTTCTGACGATAGATGGCAAGTTCGCATTTTCAATTATATATGTTGTGTGCAGTTTATTTGTATGACATTTTGTTTTAAGCAATGCTGCTTTGAACTGAGCTATGCTGACAAAAAGGGTGGCACGTACATACCAAGTTCGCGCGCGTATGCGTCTTTGTTTGTTTATTTACTTATTTTTTGTGAAATCTGGATATAAAAGTGTTCGTCGAATGCAATACTCTGGTGTCTCAAACAGTCAAATATTTGAAAAGAAGATCGTTCGCTCGCTACATAAATGGTTGATTTGACATTTTTAATACTCTTTGCACAGCCTGATCAGAAAAGAATACACATGAATAATATTTTAAAGGTATGTAGCTTGAAATATCGAGTTTTCCATGTAAACGTAGTTTAGGGTGGGAGCATTCTCTTCGGAAAAATCTTCTGTCATCTTGGGAGATACTGAACTCAGAAACCTATTAAGTGTAGTATTCATCCGGCATTTCGTTTTTGAGTTGAGGTGTTCTCACACACATATATACAGATGGACATACGCATATCGGGACTCTTTCTAAAAATGCTTGTACTTTTTACGTTCTCTGCTGCTTACCTATTAATAAGTAGAGGCAGTATTGCATACCACACAAACATTTGATACCGAGATTTCACCGGAAATACACGTTTTGAGGCGCTCTGAATCAAAAAAGGTATTTTGGAAAAATTTCCAATATTTGTGTGTCCCTGTGTCCATGAACAGCTAATTCAAAAAGGAAAAGTTGGTTAAATACCAAACCAAATAAATTCAACATTTTGCAAGGCTGCGACGCGAAGATTTTCAAGAAAACCTCTTCATTCCAAGCTACTCTTTACATGGATAAATATTTGTTATTTTATTTATTTTCTCAAAAATTGCTCTAACAATTTTGATTAAAATGCCATATGTTTAAGATATGAAATGAAATATAAATCTTGAATTTTCTGGTTATAGCCAATAAAGTCAACTGAATGACTTTTGCATAATTTGTAAACCGTAAGCTATGCATAAAATATTACCACAGAAAAACTATGGATAGATCTTCTTGAATTTGAAATATTTAATTAGGTGTATTAATTATTGTACCATAAATAAATAATTAATTTAAATTGTATAAATATATTAAAAGATAATTAATTATCTCAACAGGAACTTCAGTATTTGCATGAGCAAATTCTAGCTGAGAAGGGAAGATAAACGGTTCACCCTGTACCAATTAGGGTACACATAAGTAAAACTTGAGCGAAATCCTTCATAAGGACAATGTTTTGTTTATATGTCTATTATTAAGAAAAAATAACCTAGTTTTATAATCTGTATTTGGTGTCTTAGATGGGTGATGATTATAAATAATTTTACACGAGTTTTTAAATATACCTGCGTATAAGGTCGGATATCCCTTTAGAATTTCAAAACTGTTTTCTCTCGCTTTCTATTTTTTTCTAAATTTTTACGGGTTCAAAATGTTCACACGATGCAATTTTTGTTCAATTCTCTTCAAATGTACACTAAGTATAAAACTATTGGAAATTATTTTGTTTATCGTTTTTCCATTGGAGGAATATTAAGTAGATCGTCTAATTAACATACTAAATAGTGAAAAATATTGTTCTTGATAAGCTTATAAATTTTTCCTCACAAATTAGAACAATATAAAATCAGTTTCCAAAATTTATTCTTAAACATTCGTTAGACTCGCAATAGATATTTATATAAGTAAAATTTTATTTTTCCATCGTATGGATCATGTTTAACATAATCATTAACATAATTAGTTAAACAATTAACAATTTGGAAACTACTGGAGATATTGAAATGAGCATTTGCATACATGTTGTGTTGTTGTGTACTTGCGGTATAAATTTAAAAATATCTGATGTGTTACACTCATATGACTTTCTCTACTCTTATACAAACTATTTTTACAAACGCTTATTCTCCATATGCTTCATGTTAATCGAGATATCGAGATGTTAATCTTATTGCTAATTTTCTTGTAGATGCAAGGGGAATCGTTAGGCTTTAAGCGATAGTCAAATATTTTAAGAACGGGTTGCTATGTGGAGCATTTCATTCTGTTTGCATTACCAGGACAAAAAAAAATGAATAACGAATTCCCATGTGACAAAAATTATAAGTATTGGAAAATTTAAGGGAATAACAAGCATTATCTCGAAAATGGTTCACTCAACAAAAAAATGTATATGACATAAATTGTGTATTTTAACGCGATCTACATTTTTTGCGCAGTAAAATTTTGTTTATCTCTTACGGTTTACCAGTTATGCAAAGGTCGTTCACAATGAAGAATACTTTTGGAGACATTCCCAGAAAATTCAAGATATATACATTTTATTTGTCATGAAAGTATCTTAGATATGTGATATTTTAATCAAAATGATTAGAGCTATTTTTGAGAAAATCAAAATTTTCGAAAAATGTTCCATGTAAAGGGTAATCTGGGGCAAGGGGATTTTCTTGAAAACCTTCGTGTTGCATTTCTGGAAGAAACTGATCCTAAATACCAAGTTTGGTGTTTATCCAACTGTTCATTCCCGAGTTATGCTGTTCACAGACAGACGCACAGACACACACAGAGACACAACGGACATGTTTCCAAAAATACTTTTTTTTGGAATCAAGAGGCCTCAAAACATGTATTTCCGGTGAAATCTCGGTATCGAATTTTTGAGTGGAATGCAATACTTCCCCTACTTACTATACGTAGTAGAGAAAGTAAAAATGTGTTCATAAATGCAGAATTTAGAAATTTCACCTATATATACCCTTAAAGCACTCGTTTTATGTCATATATATTAAGTTAATTATTTCCGGGATATTGCTTGGTTTGAATTTTTAAATAGTTTTCTGAAATGGGAAGGAGATATTTTTTTCTCGTGGTCATGCAATGAGCATGGAATTTCAAAGCCATCAATAGCGACACATTCTTTAAAACTCTGACTATGGCGTTGCCTACTGTATCGACAATGTAATACGTAAATGTGACTTAAAGGTTTATCTGGAATAACAAGAATAGCCAAAATAATAAGCTTTTTTGCAGGTCAGGCGACCTCAAAACGCGTATTTTCTGAAATCATGAAATCGAATTTTTGGGTGGAACAGAATACTTTATCTTGTCTACTAGATATAGTAAGTGGTAGCAAATATAGAAATAGAAATAGATTTCCTGGCAGCAGATTTATCAAAAACGAAAGTGCCTTATCCCGTATTATTATTAGGGCTTGGAAGTTAAAGACTTGTGAACGGCCTAAAAAGACCTAAAAGGATCTAAGAACTGGAGAAAGAACGTAGAAATGTTATGTAAATTAGTATTTTTAATTATTTTAATTAAATTAAATTTTTAAATAATGAATATACTTAGCATTACGTATCAGTATATCATATCAATCGCTATTAAAAGGGAATGAGAGTTGTTTTCTTGAAATTGTGTACTTTATAGACGCGATATAATACATACATATTGTGTGAACAGCATAAATCAAAAACGAAAATTCAGATAAATACCAAACTTGATATGCAAGTTCAGATCTTCCAAAGCTACGACACGAAGATTTTCAAGAAACTCCCCCACCCCAACTACCGTTTACCCATAACAAATGTTTCGAAAAATTTGATTTTCTAAAAAAAGGGCTCTAACGATTTTGATTAAAATGCCATATATTCAAGATATTTACATAGCAAACAAAATGTATATCCTGAATTTTCTGGGAATAGCCTGTGAGTTCTCTTCATTCGGAAGGCATTTTGAATAATTTTGTATAACTGGTGAACGTTAAGTGGTAGATGAAAACATACTACACAAAACATGTGGATCTCTTAAGAACGCACAATTTATTTCAAATAAGTCTTTTTGAGGCATAAGCCATTTCTGAGTTATGCATTAGTAATGGTTCGCATTTTCATTACTTAGTCATACTCTTAAAGTCCTGTAAATATGTTTCTCGCGATTCCATTGAAACAGAATGGAATTTTAAGCCCAGCTTATAGCGTCCAGGTCTTAAACTGCTTTCTTTGTTTTTATAACGAAATGTGTAATGTTTATTTGGATTAAAATGTAGTAGATAGAAAAATGAGTTTTAGTAACACTAATAACGATAGAGCCTGGGTAGAAAATGTCATGTGAATGCTTCGCATCAGATTCTTTTAGACTGTTATCTGAAGTAGTTTATCTTTATGTTATTAACACCACGCTTTGGGCACCAAACGAGGTAGTTGCAGCCCCACGTACGATACAAAGTTTCCGGTGGCCTTCGCCCCACTTTTAAAAAAATCAACTTTGTATTTTAATGTTTATTAAATATTATATATGTATGTTCGCCTCGGCTGCGTCACTAGTAATTTGTAGAAACACGTATCTCTTAGTAGGGGTTGGTGCGGCTAAAGAATAAAGGCTTAAACAAAATAATAATTTTTTTACTTCACTCCTTTTATCATTTCTTCTTTCTATTAAATAACACTTTACTGATTATCCTACTGTAGAGCTGTGAGATTATTGTTACTTGTACTTTTTAACACGTAAACTTTATATTATTCACGCCGTAATGAATTTTTTTGTCTCACACTGAATACGTATCGAACTGTTCGGGAACGCTGTCTAGTAGCGTCTGGTTGGGTACGCTGTCTTCTGGCGTCTGGTTTCTACCACCTAAATTTATACTTTTACTATATTTCAAGTCTCTGATTGGCTAATTTTACTCCAATAGAATACTTTTATCTAACTTAAGCTATTTCTTGTTTTTCATTGGCTATTTATTAAAAATGTTTTAAATATTACATTATTGTTCCAAGAATTACTAGTAGCATTATTCAACTTTCAAATTTATTTTGTCTCAAGGCTACCTCATTGTTAGCAACTTTCGGCTTCTATTCTCACAGCTTCTACATTGTTAAATTACTTAATACATTCACGTAACATTATTATACATCTACACAATAATATAAACATAATACAATGATTGTAACATACACTTTTTATATATTATAGTATACACATATTGCTTTAGGGCGGGCTGTTTTAGAATTTTATATTATATAATCAGACTGATATCATTTAAGTGTTAAAAATACTGCCTTATATGTTAATTTGTATAAATAATTGTTTCTGTTCCAATTGAGAAAGATTATTGTATATATTATTTTGGGCCTCGACTTCAGAACTCGAAAAGAAAAGGATTTTTCCTCAACTTTCGAGCCTTAGTTTTTATATGCCTCATAGTATTAGGAACCTGTGGCACATTAAATACTATGCTGAACATACTGCTGTAGAAGAATGCCTGCCTGACATGAGATACATCGGAAGATACTGGCCGTTAAATCTGCCCCATCTTGCTGAACAACTCAATTTTTAATTACATCGCACTTCTTTGTATGACAGCCGAAAGCGGCGAATGTTTATGAATATCTTGCTCGGCTGCCCATGGCAAGGTATGCATGACCAGCTTGAATTTTTGCAAGGTTTGCCCAGGTGTTGTGGAGCACACGGCTAATTCATCAAGTTTCTCATATCCTTTGTTTTTACGTTCGAAGAGATGATATATTGGCCGGGCATACTATTAAGACATTCGTTACTATGGTAACGCGGCACGTGAATGTTAACGTGGTGCAAAAAACAAGAGAACAGAGAGTTCCGTCCTGTATATATGCACATGCTTCTCACGTTCTTGGCTAATAACAAGAACAATATGCACATTTCTTAATTTTCTTCAAAAAAAAAAGAGGGGGGATATCGTCACGCTTGGTTACCTAATGACTTCATATGAATGCAGATTAGAGGAAATAGTCTCTTTTAAGTATAAAGATACAAGGGGTAGATTACCACGATGTATATATTAAAAACTCCATGACCTCATACTCAAGACGTTGCTATGATGTCCAACATGTTAGGTTTTACCTCTAATGTTTCTTCTTACAGAGAAGGTATTCATACATCTAAATCTAACTTCCTTCGGTGTTTCTCCTTAACTTGCTATGGCATAATAATCTTATCATTTGTTGCCAATTCCAACCTTCAACTACTGCTTTGAAGGGAACTGTGGCACACAAACAACTTAAGAATAAATCATAATTCTAGCTGAGCAATGAATGGGGAGAAGTGAGGAAGACCTTAATATGAGTGACAGGAAGGCAGTTTTGTAAAGGCCGTTGTCCACCACAAAACATAATTTTACAAAATGAACTTGTACAGCAAATTCATGTTATTGCATTTATTGAAACACATTTTACAGCTGTGAAGGTGCTGGGTAGCATTATACTCGTACATATATATAATAATTTCAACTTCATAAACTATTTCTATATAATCCTATATATTCATGAAAACATACACTACAGTACCTCACTAGATGCTGCTTGGACTAATTTAAAGTTTGTGGCTTATTATAATTAAGCACATCCATTGAAAAAGTCCATAATTTTCCAAAATTTACAAATGTGTATTTTAGTGTTATTGAAACTATAAACTGCCTACTTTAGTTCTATGAAGCTTTCATAGCTATATATCTTAAAGCGTGTTATATACCTATGTAAATTGCATCGTCCTATACCTTTATTTATTTTTAACTGGAGAATGCAGTACGTCGGTGACCTCCTGATGACGTGTTGCTCATCATCTCGGCTACTCATTGAAGATCCTGTGGTCTGGGTTCAACACCTATTGTAATTATGTTTGTGGTAGAAACATGTTTTCGTTGACCTCCAGGACATGTTACGTAAACCTTAACTGGCTAACAAAATAACTGTAGACGACATAGATATATAATTCAATACACAATTTATTTTTCATAGTTCTGAGTTGCAACAGGAAACCTACAACCAACCTTGTAAAACCAAAGTACATGGTTACACTTCGACTTCCACCAGCGTATAACTTATCACTTGTCTAATAGTGTAACAAAACTTCTGCATGTTTAGCCACTCTACCCGCGAATTTCTTGTCACTTTTAGCACATATTACTCGCGGGGCTATGTTGAAAACGGAGTTACATTCTTTAAGTAATTCCGGCGCGAAAGGTTTCTCCTGATTTCGAAGTCCAATAACTGCCTACATTTTCGACAAACACCTCAAATATATACAGTTCTGAGAGGCGTGAATGTGAAGCTTACAAACTAATTCTATTGGTCCTTGAGCTGGCGCGAATTTATTTTACGTTAAAACACTAATAAATTTCTGTTGGCCAACTCGGGGTCACATGGTAGAATACAGTGAAAAATCCCCTGTTTGTGGACTATTTCGGACTTTCCTAATGTTCGTTACTTGTGTCCTATCTGCACGCCAAGTAACGAAAACGTTTCCGAACATGTAATACACAGTGCAATAACCTTTACTCTTGTTCTTTTTTAAATGCTTGTTACACTTCTGCTGGTGCGGAAGTCCAAACTTACTAAAAATAAAATATAGGTACAGGCATATTTCTTTGCAAATATGAATAAACCCTGCTAAATAATAAAATAACACAAATGGGACAGTAACCAAACAAACGTAATTAAATTGTTGGAGAGGTGTAAATACTGTCTCAAAATGCCTGCCAATAAGCCTAGCTTCCTATAATATGTTACTGGCAAAGATGGTTTTACAACATTAAAGTGAACAAACCAATCAAGATAAGCCTCGGGGATCTTAAACTATTAAATTTGCGGCAGAAGAGCAGAAAAAGACGGAGGAGAACAAGCATATAGACTAAATGCTTTTTCAAAAGCATAACGTCAGAAACATTGGTATTCTAGCGTTGTAGATTTTAAAACTCTTTCCTTGGGTTTTCATTTGTCGGCACATTCTCGTTTTCAAATTGTTCCACACGATGATCTATTTGGTAAAAATGATTAAAATTTTGTGTAGCTTCTTTTAAATAACAAGATAAAAGTTATTACTTGAATTTTTAGCATGCTTAGTTGTGAAGATATTAAACAATAATAATCTTATTGTGTAAATTTTTAAGCAAATAACTGAATGTCATATTTTGACATTTGCTTTCTCCAAAACTACCATAATAATTAAAAATTAACATTTATGGTTTACCAATGTACTATTCAGGAGTTTAACTATAAAATATTCTTAAAAAACAATCGCAGCGTATGGAGCAATTTTTCAAAACAGTAAAAAGTACTAACAAGTTAGTATCTCAGTAGGCATGAAATTTGTGTGCATTTCTACATTAAATCCTGATTTTTGTGTTACAATTTAAAATTAATGGGATTGAAATTGTGGATTTTAGAAATTTCACAGTAGGGTATCTTGAATGTCCAGTAAAAGCCTCCTGTTTGAGAGTAAAAAGTAAAGTGCACAAAAAATGATATAGATCTCTTGAAAACACACAATTATTTCACATAACTTTTTTGTAGCATTAGCCATTTCCGAGATATCCGTTATTAATGCTTCGGTTGGGTCAGTGTGGCATTTTCTTTGAACACTACCCTTTACTTAGAACATTTTTCAAAATTTTTGATTTTCGAAAAACAAGGCTGTAACGATTTTTATTAAATTACATAAGTGAATATTCACTAATATTAAAGATTAAATAGGAAATCAACTCAATTTTTAGACCTCCCCTGCACATAAAAATACAAGCAAAAAGGAACAAAAGTAAATACGCATTTTGTTTCTTAAGTTTTGTTATTATTTTTATAGAAACACTTTAAGCATTGTTTGTTGTAATGTTTTGCAATTCAAAGAAAGTAAAACCCATAATTTTTATTTCAGTTTTAAAGAAACGAAGATAAAATAAATAAAAGCAATGTTTTCATGAATATCTCTTCCCTCTCACTTCAGTCTATTTATTATGTGCTTACATTTTATGAAACTTTATTTTAGATACATTAGTTTAGCATAAAATATCTTTCGACTAATATATAATGGATTCATGTTAATAAACATATGCAGAAACCTATGTGTGTCTATTTATCTAGCAATACCCAGTACACCGCAGTACTGGAGCGTGTCCGCCAATAGCTGTAGTGTCTCTTCGGTTAAGTGCACACTGATCTATCTGTAGTGGCAGGCACGAGTGCGATAGAGAACGAGTGTACCTTGGTGTGAGGAGAGGGGGCGGACCATAATGGTGTTTGTAATTGTGTTGGGGACAGCAGGGGGTCCTCCCAAGTGCGGCTTATTACATCCTTTTGAAAGCAGCCCCGTGGTACCCAGAAATATTAACATTTCCTTCTTCGGGTTGCCCATTACACCTGTTTTCACACAAAGCTTCCCGCTGAGTTGACCCCGCAACGTTTGTGCTGGACTATTGCATCGCTTTACATTGCCTCCTTTAACAATCCCTGTTTTCTTCTTTTCGTATATTCATCTATGTATCCCCAGGAATTAAACGGCTTACACCGCCTCATTTCCTTTTCTTTGTAATCGATTTCACTCTTGAATTAAAAGAGTATATTTTCTAAAGTTCCTCATTCCTTTTCTGCAACAGTGTACAATGTTAACCTCGAGCCTAAAAAGATAGAGGTCGTAAGGCTGCTTAGCATTACAGCCTTAATTATGACTGAGTTTAAAGATGATAATTTGTGTGTAATTTTCAATTAAAGCCGATAAATATTATGAGATAGAACATATGCAGTAAATAAAACTTCTCTTTTTGGACAATTTGGAATGTTTCGTCCAGACACATGTAGGTAAATTTGTGATTTTCCAGTTACATTTATGCACTGCTTTATTATTTATAAAAAACTTAATTTAAATTATTGTTAATTATATGTATAAAATTTATGTTAAATGCGCAATAGGTAATAAAATATGCCCTATTCTTTGAAAACAGGTGGTTATCATGCTAATTTCCAGTTCCCGAGGTCGCGAGTTCAAACACGGCAGAGGGCGATGGATTTTTTCGGTCGTAAAACTCCTTAGCATGGCTTCCTTTGGAAGGGAAGTAAAGCCGGTGGTTCCGTGTCGTAGATTTACGGCACGTAAAAGAACCTCAAGCCTGATAAAGACGTCTCTGAACAAAATTACCGGTCTTTCACGCCCAATATAGAATGGGACGCTAAGGACCACAGCAGTTAAAGAACATCCATAATTTAATTTTGAAAACAGGCTTACAAAGAGTTCTTTAATTACAACTACGATATACTTATACGCTCGAATTACTTTATTTTGAGTTATGAAACTGGGCGTATTGAAGCTGACCTCCTTCATAAACTTATGTTAAAGCAATATTAAGTGTATCGATAGTTGTTATAAAAGCGCTTCTCATTATTAAACGAATTTTAAAAGATCTGTGTTGACAGCTTTGCACTTCATTGGATCCGAATCCCCTTAACACAAATAATGTATGCATTACGAGCTCTTTTCCATTGGCTGAGAATTTAATTATCGCGGTCTCGATTCGAACCATTGAACTTCGGAATTCCGTGCAGACGCACTACACTGTGATACAATGACAACTTGAACGCGTTTTAAATTGCTCCCATCTGATTGATGCATCCGTTAAAGCTCTAAGGCGGTGTTTATAACTCCAAAATATTGTACTCAAAAGGCAATTTACCACGCCTAAGTTCTGGACTATATAGTTAACCATACTATAAAGTTATGTATTTTCATAGTTCTTCTACACTGGTCTACTTTATGGAGAATTCCTAACTATTTTTTGCGCGTTCAAGTATCTCGTTACAGTAGAACATCAGTAGCACATCGTAATGCGTTGGCACAGATAGCTGTACACCTGTGGTTCAAGTGTGGCTTACAGTTTCTTTTTAAAAATAAAGAAAACAAATGCACTGCTCGAGCATTTTGGTCTTATAAAACTATATTTTTCATATTGGACGAAGAAGGTGCGTCTTCGAAGAAATCGTAGTTTTTGAAAAAGTTTGGGATACTTAGATTATATCTTTTAAATGAAGCTCTAACATTTCAATACTATTCTATCTACTCAAACTATATTGACATTTTCAGCAACGTGAATCTAGTGTTCATTAATCAGCGTATGAGATTTAAAATACCTTAAATGCCATCATCAGCCTTGTAATCTTGGGGACCGGTAGCGAAAGTTGGCAGCACCTGAGTATGTAAAGTACAGGGTTATTAAAAAAGAAGGAACAGACTTTAAATATTTATTTCTAATGAACGACAATAGATATCAACACATACGACACATCATTGAATAGAGAAAAGTTCAAAGTTTTAAGCCCCACCTAATAGGTCTATTCAGTGCCTATAGCGGCACTGTGTTTGTTTACGAGAAAATGGCGACGCCACAGGAAAAGTCGTTTTGTATGCCGCATTATGCAAAGAGTATCCATTGTTTCATTGCAGCGTGCATTTCGTTGTAAGTTCGACAAAGAGGCCCCTTGTCATAAACAATTTACAATTGATACAATACATTCTTAGAAGATGGTGCTCATTTTGAAACCATAAAATAAAATTTTGAACTCTTCCTTATTCAGTGATGTATCGCATGTGTCGTCATCTATTGTCGTGTATTAGAAATAAATATTTAAAGTCTGTTCCTTCTTTTTGAATAACCCTGTAGATTCACTCATGGTTACCGGGCGACAGACTCGTGCACTCAATCAAGTGGCTGGGCAACTGAGAGTACTGCATTCTACTCTATCGCTCTCAAACATTCCAAGCCTAGCGCGTATATTATATTACAAATTAATACAATTCCCCCCAAAATAAATAAAATGGGAAACATTTTGGCGCATTCACACACACACACACAAACATATTTTTTTTGTGTTGCTGCTAAAAGATTGTATGTAATATACAAAAACCTTATGTGTTACATTCAAATTACTTTCTTTCCTCACTAGTATTTATTTTTATATAACCTCCACAAACTATTCTTAGGAAAACTTTTCTGTCTACTTCATGTACTTTACAGAAATAGTTACGTCACACATTATTGTGGATACAACGGGGGCAGAACAAAACCAAATCGATAGATGTTCAAAAGTGTGCCGCTATATGCTGGCCTTGAAATTCTACTCTTTCCATGACAACGCGAGAAACAACTGAGTAGCGGCAGCACTTTAAAAAAATCACAAACCAATAATAACGAATATCTCGGATGATGCCACAAAAAATTATTTGAAATAAATTTTGTGCGGTACATCAGTTTTTGTGCGGTAGGTCTTTGTCTCTCTCTCTTCATTCTTTGCCAGTTAAACAAAATTGTACAAAATTCCTTCTGAGTAAAGAAGACTACAAATTCTATTCCCAGAAAATAAAATTGAAGATATGTGTTCTATTTGTCATGTTAGGTATAATACGAGGGGCACTATTTATATTTTGAGCCTAATAATTAAAGCAAAGTAATTTCTGATTGAAAACTGCTTTATTGTTTTTCAAAATGTTCTCCTTTATGATCAATACACTTTTGCATCCGTTTGAACCATTTGTCAAAGCATTTATTCCAGTCTTCTTGAGACACCTCCTAAACATGGTTTTTGAAGGCATCAACGGCTTCTTCTGCCAACGAAAATCGTTATCCACGCAACTTATTCTTGATGTTCGGAAACAAAAAGTCATTGGGTGCCAAATCAGGACTGTATGGCGGATGACCCATCAGTTCGATTTTTTGAGCCTTAAAATACTCTGTTGTTAGACGAGATGTGTGTGCGTTTGCATTGTCTTGATGATGAACGATCCTACGGTTCTTGTTGGTTTTCCTTACTTCACCGAAGACTTCCGATCAACAAATGGTTGTGTACCATTCGGCATTGAACGTTTTACGTTCTTCTAAAGGCACTGTTGCCACATGGCTAGTTTTGCTGAAAAAGCAGGCGACCATTTGCTTCGAAGTGCTTCGAGTGCGAACAACTTTTGTTGGATTTGCTTCATCTTGAAACACCCATACAGTCGACTGCGTTTACGTTCCGGCTCATACCATAGATCCATGATTCGTCACCTGTTACAATCTTATATACGTCTTTTGAGGCACCGCCATTGCATATCATGAGCATTTTTGTACACCAATGGACATGTGCATCTTTTTCAGATTGCGTCAAATTATGTGGGATCCAACGAGAGCAAACCTTTTTCACGGATAAATAATCATGCAATATTTTATATATGCTGGTGGAACAAATGCTTAGGGTTGCCTCAATCTCACAATATGTCGCATGACGATCTTTCTTTATTAGGTTTTGCACAGCATCAATGTTTTCTGGCAGAACAACTCATTTTGGATGACCTTCACGAACTTCATCATTGCGCGAACGGCGGCCACGATTAAATTCGTTATAACAGCGTTTCACAGTGGCAAAGGATGGAGCTTCGTCGCCAAATGTGGAAGTTAGTTGATCGATGTACTCTTGTCTTGATAATCCACTTCGAAAGTCGTAATAAATCATTGCACGAACATTTTCAGGAGTTAATTGCATGTTTTTGTTTACATACAATTTTCAAGTTAGTGTAAACAAAACAAATGACGCTCTAGTGACAAAATGTTTGAGGTAGATTATGGTCAAAAATGTCAAACTTTCCATTGGAAACGTCAGATTGCACCTAAAACATTCAGGGTTGCCAAGGCTCAAAATATAAATAGTGCACCTCGTAATTAAAATCTTTAAGAGTCATTTTTAGGAAATCAAACATTTGAAAATAGTTCCATGTCAGAGAGAGTTTGGAGTGGACGATTTTTCTTGAAAATCTTCGTGTCGCACCTCTCCGTCCCCTCCACCCCTCTCTCTCTCTCTCATGAACCTGTTTCTAATTTTTTCCTTGTTTTGGGGCGAAATCTGGATATTGAATTTTTGGGTGGAATGCAATACTTCCTCTACCTATTGCATACATAGTAGGGAAGGTAAAAACTGATCTGTTTTGGAGTAATCGACCTTTCAGAAAATCTTTTTATAATATGTAATTCGCAGACCTGTACCCAGTTAAATCAGATAGGCAATAATAACACATATGCCAACCTCAGCACGAGTGTGAAAGAGTAGACGACTGCAGAACTTAACCTTACACTGCTATTAATTTCAGGTATTTTGAAAATAACACATTTAAATGTTGCATACTTAAAGAATACGTAATAAATTTAGTGTCATGTAAAAGGGAACATCCGGTCTCTGGAGCCCAGAAGCGGAGCCGGTACCACACCAAACCAGTTTACTATACAATAATAACCTGAAACAAAGAGGATGGCCATATTGTTGGGGAGGATAATTAGACAAGTAGCCTGTCGCTGCTAGCACGTGACAACGTGAGTTATTGTGCATTACCCACCTCGTTACAGCTTCACTGCATGTGGCTGACCACTCATTTTTACTTTCTTTCTTCTTATTAGTCCGATGGTACACTCTTAAAGGTTTCTTTTGCATCTGAAACAACGTTTAAGTACTACAGTTGTGTAGTAATATTCTTGTGTTCTACTACACAAAAATCTGTTTTATTCGAACTAAATGGGACCGGAATTAATCCGGATGAACGCAAATCCGGATAATCCGGAAACAAACTATCAAATGAATACAAATTTTGATGTAGGATATGAAATTCAGATCACTGCAAAGAGAGAGGGAAAAATGACTGATAGCCGTCTGGGTGAGAAGTCGCTATCAGGAATGAAAACGAATGAAACAGTCTCGCACACTTTAGGTTTGTGTTCTGTGACCAAAAATATAATTAGCTTGTCAGCTTGAAGCGTGTAATCGACGGCGATCTCTACGCTATTTGCGGTGCCAACATTACAACCGCATACATTCATATGCATTTATCAAAGTATGCATATACTTTCGTGATAAAATAGTAAGCAAAACTCAATCCGGATTAATGATGGTCGGTTATTGTTTACTATGTTTACATGGGGTACGGAAACCGATTTGAGTCTGTTTTCCATAATCAATACGATTGATGATAAGAGATCGGTTCAAGGTTTCTATAGAATACTGACAAACACTGATCGTACTCGAATCTTCATAGCCATTGGTGAATAAATGCAAGTGATTTTCTCTCTGCAGCTAACCCTCAGTAAATCTTTGAATTCACGCTATGAGCAGCTGAATTAGAATGATTTAATTTACTTTAAACACTAAGATACGTGAAATTGCTGTCAATACAGTGGAATCTGAACCGAAAAGGCAGCCAAATTAAAATCCTGTAATTTTATTTGTTATTACTGAACTAATTTTGAAATATATTGATTACATCTCGTATTAAGATTTTAATGTATTCCAAGGAATGTGGAATTGTGTATTCCTTGGAATACATAATGAAAGCTGAACACCGTTGTTATATCATCTTCACTGACTCGATGAGCGCTATTCTAGCTCTACAACAGAAGTCATCCAGAAAATCTTTAGTGCAGAACATTTTACAGTTGTATAATGAGATAAAAGCCAGCAATAAACGTGTGACGCTGGCATGGATACCATCTCACATGGGCATATCTGGAAATGAAAAAGCTGATGAAGCAGTTAAAGAAGTAACATGCCACTCTCCAAGCCTGGCCGACCTCAAGGTTCCGCATCACGATTTCCAAAATTTCCTCAACTATGAAATATGTAAGAAATGGAAGCTACGCTGCCTTAAGCGCCAATCCTAGTTTCAGTTACCCATGAAACATCGTGACCAGGTACTTCTCACCAGGCTACGTATCGGACATACTGCAATTACCCATTCATATCTCCTTGGAAAAGATCATCAGCCTAAGCACTGTCACTCCATTCTTACAGTTCAGCATATAGTTGCAGAATGCCCTATCTACAATGTTCATCGGCTTCAGTGTGGTATTCCTGCTAACCTCTCGGTGACCTTGAGTGATCCAACCATCTGTCATAACATAGTAAAGTTTTTAAAAGAAATAAAATTGTATAATGTTATATAATCAATGTTGTAATTTGTTTCAAAATATTGTAATTATTAAAATTTATTGTAGTCGCGTTATGACTTTATTGTTAAAGCGACAATAATAAATTAATACAAAAAAGATTTTAATTGCACATCGAATGAACTTCCTGTGGGGATTTCTTGTTATTTCACTTCTTGAAGGAGATAAGCAGAGTTATGAAATTCGTCATCTACAGATCTTCCAATTCCCAACTGCATATAAAGAATGCAAATGATACAAATAGGTATCTGAACCGGAAAGCTGAAGTTGATCTTTCATACCTAAACCGTGTCTGCGATTTACCTATATATTAGGTATGTCGTATGCATCATTTCGTAACCTTGAAATTATTGAATATTTTAAAGCTTATTTGTTATATCTGTGTTCAATAAAAAGGAAACGTTAAAGAAAAATGACTGTCTCTTCTTTACATTCTTTCTTATCCTTCCCTTTTTCAGACATAAGTTCTGAAAAGAAGCTACAGAAATTTACAAAGTTATACAGATTGGATCTATTTAGGCTGTGTAGATATATTAAAAATACTATAATAAATAACTTTGAGTCAATTTTTATGCATGAGTTTTAAGGTCTTTAACTGTCTCAGATTTGTATCGCAGTGATGTATCCTTATCACTATTTAACAAGGCGAGAATAAAAAATCCGCTGCTGAAGCACGTTCAGACCATTCCGACACTGGTACAACAAGTTTCTTGCCTTAGAGAAATACTAAATCTCTCGATAAATATCTACAACACATCCTACACAATGAACGATAGATGCGTTATCAAAATACGTCTGCCCACGTCTGTACACAAGGAATACACTGTTTTCGCTACACACATGTCACACTTCGAGAAGAGGGTCAGATCTTAATGCCCAGGGGACATAAGGACCACTCTTCGACCCATTACAAGGTAGTTATGGCCCCTATCATGCGGTTCGGTAAAGGTCTAACTACTAGGTTTGTGGTAATCGGATTACCAGCTCAAATCTGGTTTCCAAGGGAAATGTCTATATGACGACTAAATCACCCGCTATTGATGTTTATGGCACAGGATTAGGGGGTCACTTTGCGGCTCGGCACGGTTTCTCTGAGGAGCATCACAGATAGCGACATAAGAATATGGATGGCTAGATGTTTACAAATAAAGAAGAGGAAAAACCAGTGTAAAAGCAACCACAATACAGAAAGTATATAAGCAGGACCTGTAGGAACACGTAATCATGATAAGAGATGCTACAAAGACAAATTGAACTTCATACGTCATCCTTGAATGATCTGAAAGTAACCTGACAACAGACTTCTATATGAGCATGCACTGAACTTAGGAAATACAGGGTCATTATAAATTTGTTATACAAAAGGGAACTTAAATTGTGACGAAAATATGAACCAGATTTAATTGAATAATGAAGCAAACACATCAATACAACTTTCATGTACAAATATAACAAATGTTTAATGTGACTTCTTTTGATAGCACGACATGTATCTAAGGGAGTTCGTCGCAAATTTTATGGATCATATCACGGTCAAAGGTTACAATGCTTCTACTAGTGAACTCAAAATTTGTTTAGATTTGGTCATGCATTTCGTTTGAACAGACATGGCTGATCGCAACAGCGGGCAACAATAAGCGCGCTCCGCAACAGTGTGTCTTTTCATGTTGACCGAGGTGATGAGACGCGCATTGTAATGTACTGCACCACACTCTAACGTACTCTAGGATATGGCTGAACTTTCTAAATGCATTAGACCTTGCCATTACCCTCGGTTTAGTAGTAGTAGTGGCATAATGTATTATAATAATTTATAATGACCTTTTAACGTAATAATCTGCATCCTATATGTTGAAGGAAGGAGTAAAGAATAAAACGTATTGCGAGAGGTGATAAAATGGACTGTAATTATTTATTTGTAGAGTATAGAGGCAAGGTACAACGCAAAAAAAAAAAAAGAAGAATACATTCTTTCCTATAAGGTACAGAAATGTATTTGTTATGATGAAAGGGAAGTTTTATAATAATAATGTACCAAAAATCAAAGTGACGCGTTTGCGTACAAATTCCTCTGCCACGCATCATCCAAAATGTTAATCTCCCTGTCGGAAGAATGATTTTCGATTATAATACGAATGTCCATTAATTTCCCTTTGAATTTTCTTCAGTGTTTCTGCTATTGGAGAGAATGTGAACTTGGTAATTGCCACTGTCATGAAGAATTACTCACAGCTGAAGAACTTTCATTTACTTTGAAATGGTTCGTCGCGCTTAACTTTGGCATTTGTTGACTGTTTTCGTTTACAAAAGAAAAAGCTTGTATTTCATCCAAATATACCTTGAGACTTTCGTAAGTATAGTTGTGAAAAGGCTGAACCCGCTGTACATTCTCCCTATTTCAGCTCCTTCTTGAAACAAACCTCATTATGACGGTTTCTGCATTGAATGGGTGCATCCGTTTATAAAGTTATTGATTGTCACGGAGAGCTGGTAAATCCTTCGTCGGAGTGAGCAAGCTAAAATTCGTTTCTGACCTGTGAAGTTTATCAATATTTATGCACTCTCCGTATATTATAGCCCATGCACCTAGGGATACTTTTCTGTAAAAATAATAACAATAAAAGAGTCAGTGTGAGTATTGAAGCCGGAATTATAAAGGCAATAATTATCATAATATTCTGAGAAGAACAGTGATATAAAATAAGTAATAATATATTTAAAATCAGTGTATATATAAAAAGGAGAAGCATTGTGAAAATGTTGATTGTATAAGCGACAGAAAGACAAGATAGGCACAGTTTTGTTAATTAGGGACCATCCTCAGGTAGAAAGGGTAAATACCAGTGAAGCAAGTTTTTCCTGGTAAACAGGCGAGTACAGCTGCACTTAACCTGTTGAAGGCCACTCTAAGCATCATGACGCGAAGGAGTTGAGGGACGAGAGGGGAAGTTTAGGCGTTGGTTTTCCTTGTATTAGCGTGGGTAGATCAGTCTGCCTGAGTGTCTGGTGAGTGCAGGTCGACATTTTCGTCGTGTGGAGAAGAATGGTGGCGAACATGCTAGAGGGTAGAACGCTTAGCTGTAGTTAATATTCTTGGTCTTGGTAAAGACAAAGTATCCTCGTATGCATTTAATAGTGATCGGCAAACCTAAAGTATTCTTTTAAATAGTGAATAAAAGTGTTCCAAGACAGCGTTTGTGTGTTTCTCTGTACACAACCACGCATACCCTGAGGTTAAGTTTTCATGCCGGAGCAGCCGTGGCAAAAGAAAAACCAACTGGGAGGAGACAAGCAGCAACCGTGAGGCAGAAAGAATTACCTGCGTCAGTGTGCATATGAAAGAGAGAACTTGTATCTGTAGAAAGAACAAAACACAATTGGAATGAAGGGGAAAAGAATTTGGGTAGTTTATCTTTTTATTTTTCCCAAAAATTACTTAAACAGGAGAGTTAAACTTTCCAATACGAAATTCGTACTAAATTCCAGAAAAATTTCTAACGTCACTTCAAAGAATCCTATATGCAACTTGTCATCTCATTTCCACGAAACAGTTGATGAAATTATGAGGAGGTTGACTATGCCACCTCATGATATGTTTACCAAATTTGGTACGTCGTTAATTATATGAGACAGCAGGGCGGGTCTGTACGTAGAGAAACTGAGGGCCAGACTCCTATAGTTTTGGCAATTACTGCTTAGCGTATGAAGGGCTGCAATGTATCTTGTTGCAAACATCATCATACTTTTACCTCCAGGCTGCATTGCAGCATAGCAGCGTAGGGTTGCGACTGTCTGACCAACAAAAGTGTCACATTTAAACTCGTATCAGCATGTGCAACTCTTTCCTTTCACCAACAAACTCCATCTTTTAACATTAGATGGTGCCAGTACTAAGCAAATTCCTTCCAGATTTCAAAGTAAAATTCTGATATGTATACTCACATGACTTTCTCTACTCTTGTACAAACTATTTTACAAACGCTTATTCTCCATGTGCTTCATGCTAATCGAGATATCGAGATGTTAATCTTATTGCTAATTTTCTTGTAGATGCAAGGGGGAATTGGTAGGCTTTAAGGGAATAACAAGCAATATCTCGAAAATGGTTCACTCAACAAAAAAAAATGTATATAACATAAATTGTGTAATTTAACGCGATCTACATTTTTTGTGTAGTAAACTTTTGTCTATCTCTTATATTTTTCCAGTTATGCAAATGTCGTTCACAATGAAAAACACTTTTGGAGACATTGCCAGAAAATTCAAGA
Source organism: Deroplatys truncata (assembly GCA_030765065.1). Taxonomy (NCBI): domain Eukaryota; kingdom Metazoa; phylum Arthropoda; class Insecta; order Mantodea; family Mantidae; genus Deroplatys; species Deroplatys truncata. The sequence goes on along the minus strand of CM060978.1, from coordinate 206,729,629 downwards.
TAGACATTTTATTTGGCATAAAAGTATCTTAAATATATGATATTTTAATCAAAATCGTTAGAGCCATTTTTGAGAAAATTAAAATTTTCGAAAAATGTTCCATGTAAAGGGTAATCTGGGATGGGAGGATTTTCTTGAAAACCTTCGTGTCGCATCTCTGGAAAATACTGAACCTAAAGACCAAGTTTGGTGTTTATCCACTGTTCGTTTCTGAGTTATGCTGTTCACAGACAGACACAGACACCACACGGACATGTTTCCAAAAATGCTTTTTTTTGGATTCAGGGGCCCTCAAAACATATATTTCCGGTGAAATCTCGGTATCGAATTTTTGGGTGGAATGCAATACTTCCCTACTTACTATACGTAGTAGTGAAAGTAAAAATTAGATGACATGCAACATGCAGTTATGTTGTTCATGTGGCTCCCTCCTTTATTGTTAAAACAACCAGGAAAAGATGTTCTATGCCAAGCTTCATAACTACACTGCATTCACTCTTAGGTGGATCCGCGCAAAAACAAACGCACCTGACCAGTGCACCGAGGTACAACACTGTAACAATGCGTGCAGGAAAGTAGCCCCATGATAATAATCTAAATTTTAGAATGAATTTATCCTTAAATGGTATAATATTCTATACAAATTCCTAAAAGTCTAATTAACGCCAATTTGTTCCGTTAAACAGAGCTACAAATCCCAATTTGCAATTCATACAAGTACTGACATTCAGGTATGCGCAGAATATTGCTTGTAGCCAGAAACCAACAGTTTCTGTTTAGTATGATGGCGGATTGTGACTTGCTGTTGCGTTTTCGTCGACTTACGTACAGCATAAGCGGACAAACCATTGACTAGTGGTGAGAATACAATAGGGTTGGAAGTTTATTGTTAGTTATGTGAGAAATATCTAACACTTCCCGTGAAAGAAGTGGTGAAATTAACTTCTGAGTTCATCGATGTTTCGAGTACAAGTATAAACAGTGCTCGTTAAGAAAAATCTGAAACAGGAAAGTCGTTACACGCGGGAAAAGCAGAAAGCGTGTGAAATACGCGATGCAAGAATGGGACAAGAATGCAATTTCTTTTTTAAAAGTGTGCCGCCAGCACTTGATAAAAGCGCGGCATCCAGAGATGCGAATAAATGTAAGATATCGCATACCTGTTACTTTCTTTTTCGTTCGTTTCTTTAAGAATTAATCATTATTATATGTGCAAACATTTATTTTGTTGCAATTATCAATCTTATCACCTTTAACCCTAAATATTTATGGAGCGAATGGCGGAAGGATACATTATAAGGATACATTGCACTGGTCACCTGGGTTTTGTTTTGGTGCAGATCAACCTAAGAGTGAATACAGTTTAGGAAATTCAATGCCAGTATAGTGCCGGCCAAAACTTTAACATTTTACCTGCAATTAAAGCTGCGACATGCACTGACAGTAAACAGCATAGTTATGGAAGAATGAGGTGAGGATGCCTAGGTCTCTCCTGACAAAACGTATTAAATATTCTAAGTTCAAGTCGAATTTTAGTCTCAAATTTTTTCCCCGGATTTTGTCGTACCGAGAAGCGATTTTCTTTAAAATGTTTTGACTTTATGAAGTCGTATAACAGATAAATGTATGTTGGTTTTTCTTTTCATTAATAAATTATGTATTAATTCAGTAACATTTTTATAACAAAGGAAAAAACAAAGAAAATCTTGTGTTATATTCATATGACGTTCTCTGTCTACTATCGTTTAGTTTACATAGCTTTTATATAGGTAGATTCTACTCTTCTTATGAAGCCTTGTTTATCTATCTATTTTATGTTAATCGACATAAACCTTTGTAGAAATGGTTTCATTACACATTTCGTTGAAACGTATTGAAAAATTGAAGGCAAAACAACTTATATCTCGGAAATGGCTAATGATACAAAAAGTTCTTTGAAGTAAATTATGTGTTTTAAAGAGAGAAATATCCATCTCCTATTGTTTACCAGTTATACAAAATTATACAAAATTCCCTCCGAATTAAGAGAAATTCACAGGCTGTTCTCAGCAAATACTACACATACAGTTTATTTGAAGTGTAAATATCCTGAGCATGTGGAATTTTATCTTGCATCTAAGGGGTAGTTTGGGGTGTTTTTGCATAATGCTATTCACACCAACCCACCTGCCCACAGATACACATAACCAAATACACGCAGGGAGCTTTTTCAAAAAGAAAATGCTTGGTTTTTGGATTCAGCGGGCCTCAATGTGTGTATAATATTTCCTCTTACGTACTATTGATAGGTGACAGAAAGAGTAAAAGTGTGCAAATGTGCACAAGTGAGTATATACACATTAAAAACAGCATACATATAATAAATAAACATTGCAAAAAGAGTTCCATGAGAAGACATTTCCTAATAAGGCTTTAATGTTATACATTGTTTCAAAGACAAGGGTCCCTCTTCAAGTTCAGCCTTGAAGCTTGTGGTTCCTCCAGAAGATGCTTCAACCTCGGGCAACCTCGACCTGTTATGGGAGTCGCTCATCGTTTTGTTCGCCAAGTTTGTTGCTTCTTTTGTGGCATGAAACGTCTCTCCCAGCAGAAAAGTGTCGCGAAATAATAAAGTTGCAGAGCAATATAAAACCTCATTTTAGCCCTAATACGCGCATCGTTCGAGAATAGAGGTAATTCTGAGAATCCGCCCACTGCCGGAAACATTAAATGTTTCGTGTGTATGTCACGAACTATAAAGGTGATTCCTTTATTGCAACTTTGGCCAACAACGGCGTTCTCAGAAAGGCATCTCGTTTTATTTTTCCCTTTATCTTCTTTTCGACATAAAGAGGAGCCTGCTTGTCTGAAAACAAGTGCACCATGGAGCTGGTCCTCGTGCCAAGGCCCACTGTAAATAACAGGATTATCCCGCAGCTACTACCAATGCTATAACACCCAGCGGTATCATGGCACCTTGACAAACGGGCGGTAATCCAGATTGTGGTTAAAGAGCTTTATGTGTATTGCACCTGGCAGTAAAACTGTTCTCTATTCTACACCACTGGGAATGTGCTCTTGCTTACAATAGGCTTCTGTTGAAGTGCATTAACAACACGCCCAAATCCTTTTTGCACAATAAAAAAGAAACGAGTGTAACCATCTAGGCGGGGATGTCGAATCATGACATGCGAGTGCATTTTCTGTAGCAGCCACACTAAGACAACAACAATAATAATAATAATAATAATAATAATAATAATAATAATAATTATAATGTTCTTCCTTCATGCATAAGACATTTCTGTCTGTAGAAATCAACATATCCTGTTTGTGTCGCCATTTATTTGGTCTTCCCTTTTGATTTATAATTCTTAAAATGGAACGGTAATATCTGTGTATTCATTCTTTAAAGATGACCTAGTTTTATATTCTTTAATTTTTACTTTCTCTACCACGTACCTAGTAAGTAGATAAGGTATTACATTCCACTAAAAATTCGACTGAGATTTCATCGGAGATGCAGGTTTTGAGGCCCATAATACAAAAAAGCATTTTTAGAAAAAAGGTCCGTGTGTGTCTGCAACAACATAACCCAAAAGCAAAAAGTCGGATCAACACCAAAATTGGCATTTAAGTTCAGTACATTCCAAAGATGTGACACAAAGATTTTCAAGAAAATCCCCCATTCCAAACTACGCTTTCCATGAAATATTTTTCGCAATTTTTTATTTTCTATAAATGTCTCTAACGATTGGGATTAAAATACCATATATTAAAGATATTTACATCACAATTAAAATGTATATCTTGAATTTTCTGCGAATAGGCTTTGAAGTCCTCTTCATTTGGAAGAAATTTTCTATAGTCTTTTATAACTGGTAAACGTTAAGCGATAGACGAAAACGTACTTCACAAGAAATGTAGATCCCATTAAAACACAGTTTATTTCAAATAATTTACTTTGGCACCAATCATTTCCGAGATATTCCTTATTAATGGTTCCAATTGTTCCATTCTGTTAAGGTCCTGTCAACATTCCAGTGAAACAGTATGGAATTTTAAGACCAGCGTATAGTATCCAGTTCCTAAACACTTGACTATCGCTGTTCCCTTTCTTTCTATAACGAAATGTTATAGAAAGAATAGATAATGTATCTATTTCTACAAAAGTTTATTTATATTAAAATAAAGTAGCTATAAAAATAAGCTTTAGTAGGACTAGTTGATATACTCACTAATAAACGATAGAGGATAGAGAAAGTCATGAATGTATCACACCAAAAATGTTTATTCAGGTTGTATATATATATATATATATATAATTGTTTTCTTACATCTTCATTTATTTTATGATTTGTTCTCTTATATCCTCCTACTGCTCTTAAAATCTACATTTCATTTACTTCGAGTCTCCTTTTGCTTTTCTCTGTCATAATTCCATGCCTCCCTTCCACACATTAACTTTGGCACTGACATTACTTTATAAAAATATTGAAATATTGTGCCTTTTTCTCCTTTGTTTTTGAAACATCTCTTTATAACGCCATTAAAATAATTAAAGATTCTATTTTTTTCGATAGATCAATTTGTTTTATATGGTAAATTACATCCTAAATATTTAAATTGTACTGCCTATTCCACAATCTTATCTTCTGTAACAATTTTTATCTTAAACTAACACTACGACTACGACGACTACGACTACAACTACGACTACTATAGGTCTTGTGCTTAATCCTGTACAAATTATTTGTATTGTGTGTACATGTCATGGTCATAGTCTTAGACAATATGCGCAGAGAATAAAGCAATGCATGTGCTTGAAATACATGGTTTCGAGTACCTGCCTTATTTCAAGTATACAGGGTGGAACATTTAAGTTGAGACTGTACAATATCCCCAAAATAAGCGTTGTAGAAAGAAATGTCTTGAATAAAAGTTGCTTGATATTTATAGGGGAAAGTAAATGCCATTAGTCGTGTTTTGTTTGGAGGACGTTATGATGGTCATTTTAGGGTCAATTTAATTTTTTTAAATGGGAACCTACAATTAGCGTCAATTTAAATGGCGTCATAGGACTAATGGCATTTACCTTCCCCCATAATATCAAGCGACCTTTATTCAAGATATTTCTTTCTACAACGCTTGGCTTCGGAAATATTGTACAGTTTCAACTTAAATGGTCCACTCAATAAACATTCAGAGTAGAGCATACTCAAGTGTCGATCTTAAGGTGCATGAATACCATCTAGTATATGCTCAGTTTTACAAGTTCATTCATTCCCCATGTTGAACGTGTTTAGATGTATGCTCAGCTCACTTTTCAGTATTTGTTGATTGGTTTTCAATCTAAAAAATAAAAAACGTATGAACTATATATGCACAAAGCCATGTGTATTCAACACGTTTGAAAATTATTTATTGCTTCACGAATAGAGCCTAGAACTACCATTGGAATTTATAGATCTAGCTGGCGAGATGTCCCCTGTGATAATTACATCCTACCATTGACATTTAATTTTACTAATTAAGCTTACTGTACATGATATTAACTTCAAAATATATGACATAACCGCTTCCAGACCATTGAAACAGCAGTTGTTTCCTACCGAGTGTGTTTGGTTGCAAACATTTTTGGACCTTGGAGCATCAAATTTGGCTCAACAACAGTTATGTATCAACAGGCAGGTTTGATGAGTGTATTTGGCATCTTGCTAGCCTCTTGGTAAAGCTGTGTAAAGTGAAATTAACAAGAAAACCTCTTTGTATAAACACAGTAATTGACATTTCCTGTTTTGCACTAAAGATACATTTTCTAAATAATCTTCAGTAGCTAAAACTATCATTCAGAAAAAAATAAGCATCTTCCTCGTGTCTATTCTAAAGAGCACTACCGGGAGATATAGTTTTCTTTATTAAAAATAAGGAAAACTGTAGGGAAAAGTTTCTACACATGTCGACACAAAAGCTTCCTGATACTACAGATTTTATTGTTTATGTAGAACAACACGCCGCAACCTAAGAGGCAAGACATTTCCATCTACACAACTTCAGTGTTATAAGACAACAGCAGTACTAGTGTTAACATAATGGGTCGGAGAACTGCACAATAAATAGAACAAACAGAAGAAAAGTTTAAACCGCAGAAAATAAGTACTTATTCTCGTTAGCAGCAGCAGCAGACGTTACTCTTCGCGAAGAAACGAAGTTATAAGAAGAGCTTATAATGTCCTTTGTTTAATTGAAAGAAAAATGCAGATGTAACTAATACGGTGTACGTTATATGGTATATACACCTCCAAAGAATGCAATCAAACAGGATATATAAATTATTAAACTACAAACCAGAGGGAAGGCGATACTAAAGGGGATACTAAATGGCGAAAATTGCCAAAAATGACAATTTAGGTTTTTGTGCAGTCTTATAAACTGGATTTTCCTCTTTAATTTCATACATGTTTCAGTAAGCATAATACTTACATTTTAAACATATTTTTAAAAATAGTACTGCCGCTGCCGTTCTGTATTGTGAATTCTGTACCACTTCACAGAAAGCAAGGGGAAAAAATCTGATGTATTACACTCACACGACTTTCTCTACTCTTGTACAAACTATTTTTACAAACGCTTATTCTCCATCTACTTCATGTTAATCGAGATAAACATTTGCAGACTCTATCTTATTGCTAATTTTCTTGTAGATGTAAGGGGAATATATATTTACAAGGGCAATATAGAAATACAGTAGCCTTTAAGCACATACATATCTCTTAATAGCTGGTTGCTAGGTGCAGCACCATTCCCTTTGCCACAGATTAATACTCTTTGCATATCCAAGACAAAAAAATGAATAACGAATTCCCATTTGAGAAAATAAGTATTGAAAAATTTAAAGGAATAACAAGCAATATCTCGAAAATGGTTCACTCAACAACAAAAATATATATGACATAAATTGTGTATTTTAACGCGATGTACATCTTTTGTGTAGTAAAATTTTGTCTATCTCTTATGGTTTACCAGTTTACCAAAAGTCGTTCACAATGAAGAATGCTTTTGGAGACATTCCCAGAAAATTTAAGATATACATTTTATTTGTCATGAAAATATCTTAAACATATGATATTTTAATCAAAATCGTTAGAGCCATTTTTGAGAAAATTAAAATTTTTGAAAAATGTTCCATGTAAAGGTACTCTGTGGTGGGGGTATTTTCTTGAAAACCTTCGTGTCGCATCTCTGGAAGATACTGAACCCAAATACCAAGTTTGGTGTTTATCCGACTGTTGGTTTCTGAGTTATGCTGTTCACAGACACACACACACAGACATGTTTTCAAAAATGCTTTTTTTGGATTCAGGGGATCTCAAAACATGTATTTCCGGTGAAATCTCGGTATCGAATTTTTGGGTGGAATACAATACTTTCCCTACTTACTATACGTAGTAGAGGAAGTAAAAATATCTGATGCGTTATATCCATATGACCTTCTTACCGTCTATCCTGTATTATGGACTCAAAGAATAATCACGAAAGTTTAGTTTTCTATCTACTTCATTTTAATCAAGCTAAACCTTTGCAGAAATAGTTGCATTACACATTTCGTATACATACAAAGGGAACAGCGATAGTTAAATGTCTGGACGCTATATGCTGGTCTTAAAATTCCATAGTTTACATGCAATCGCCAGAAACAACTGAATGATGACAGACTAAAAGAATAAACAAATATTGAATAAACCAAATCATTAATAATGGATATCTCGGAAATGGATGACGCAACATAAAACGTTATTTGGAGTACATTTATGTTTTAAAGAGACCTAAATTTTTTATGATGTAGTTTTCGGCTAGCACTAAACGTTTATATGTACAAGATTATATGCGATTCCTTCCGAATGAAGAAGATTTCACAGGCTATTCCCAAAAATTTCAAGATACAAATTTTATTTGTTATGGTATAATATATGACGTTATTTCATATATGGTACTTTAATCAAAATCGTTAGTCGTTTTTAGAAAGTCTAAACACAAATGTAAAGTTTGGATTTATCCGACTTTTCGGTTTTGAGTTGTCTGTTCATAGAAATATACACCTACTCTTTTTCTAAAAATGCTCGTTTTGGATTTCAGAACCTCAAAACATGTATTTTAGGTGAAATCTTCACATCGAATTTTTGGGTGAAATACAATATTTTCTCTGCTAATTAAATAGTAGAGAAAATAAAAATACTTGAATTAAGCCACGAAATTTACTATTTATTGTCTTTTTGTCGTTTACCATACGCTCCCTAGATAAACACAGAGAAAGTAACGTAATCTCCTTATTGACTGTAGTCAAATGGCTGCTCGAACCTTCCTGACAAAGACCTAACGAGGACATGGTTAACATTGAAGCTACGATGATTACAGATAAAGGCTGCAAAGACCAGCAGAGCTCGGCGGGGAAAGAGCGGGGTCCTCTATTTAGATGGTTATTGATTCCACTCCCGCGGCGTAGAGCGATGCATTCCAATAACCTAAATCTCACGCTGGATTCCATGTCTAACCCCGAAGAGCTTAAAGTATTAAAGGTATCTGGCATGCCCATAAGGCCATGTAACGGATCGGTCTTGACCCCTTCCAAATAGATATTTTATCTTCCTGAACGGAGGGACTAGGTACCGATCCAGAGGGGATATTGTACCTACGTCCAACGAGGAAGGATGAGGCGAGAGAAGACACCGGGCGGCCGAATCCAGGAGAAACGGTAGAGCAATGACAGGGTTCCTAAGTTTTCAGAAGTAGACACCCTGGCCGAGGGACGGAGAGAGCCCACAGAGTGCATCCTTTTTCCCTGTCACGCTGCACCGAAACACCATCGTCGACAGCTCCGACCCTGTTCCGGGATAAAGGATCAGTGAAAGGAAATGAAGGACAGGAAATTCAGGGACTGAAAGAAACCACTCCAACATTCGTCTGACGACCCGGGAAAAAAGCGAAAAAACCCATGTTCAGAGTGGGCGGTGACCGGGTCGTCCCGAGTGTGGGCTGCATACGTTGCCACCTGATCCATTCCTCTCAGTTCCAATGAAGATATTTCTTCCCTGTACGCAGAACTTTGCAACCCATTTTTAAAGGTATGCAGTTTGGTAATATAGTTTCTTTTAAATTTCTATGTCGATGCTATTGGATTATCCACCATACTGTCGCTGACATTTGATTGTTAGAGCAAACACATCGCCCCTTCTTTCCCCATTGCTGGGACTCATAAAACTGCAAAAGCGAGCCACAAATGTTATATTTGGGATGGATGAAACCTGTAATTGCTTCACGGTGACCTGTGTTGAGTAATAACGAGGAGACATACAAACACGAGTATCTGTGATAACATCTTACTCACTTTCGTCCGAAAAGTCTTGGTCATTTCCGTCCGAGATTGCCTTCAATGGCTATGCAATTCCATCACGTTGCTCTTATTGCAAACAGAATTCTCTTCCCATTAGAAAATCGGGTAGATTTGTTTTTACCTATTTCCATTACACCTTAGATTAAACATTGTTCGAAAAATAGCTAAATCAGAAATTCCTTAGATGTACACTGGTGTGCAAAACCTAAGGACGAAAGTAATCTTCGCATGCTGTGACACTGCCAAGTAACATAAATAGACGATACTTGAATCATACATAGAGGGAACTGCTACGGTATGCTACAGTAGGCAACTAAACGAAATATGCAATGAGACGAACAGAAATGCCCCTTTTATTCATAGACCATAAGCTACACTAAAGTCAATACGACATATGATGGCTCTCTGGATTTACAGAAACAGATACATGGTGCTTAAAAGCATGTATGATCACCACGGACAGCAATGCATGCTCTGCATCGTGCTCCCATGCTGGCCACAAGGTTAGTAAGCAATTCTTATGGTAGGGCGTTCCATTCCTCCACCAGCGCTGTTGACAACTGTTGGGTGGTCGTTGGTGTATGTGGATGTGCTGCAATGCGTCTCCCCAAAGCATCCCATACGTGTTCGATGGGTTTTAAATCGGGGAACGGGCAGATCACTCCATTCGCCGAATATCCTCTCGTTCCAAGAGATCCTCCACCTGCGCTGTTCGATGCGGTCGCGCATTGTCATCCATAAAAATGAAGTCAGGGCCGACTGCACCCCTGAAAAGACGCACATGGGGAAGGAGTACAGTATCACAATAGCGTTGACCAGTGAGGGTACCGTGTTTAAGGATTGTCCCCCACGCAACATTATGCCTCCCCAAACCATAACACCTGGACTCCAAAACGATCATGTTCAAGGTTGTTCCTGGGTTCATTACGTATTCCCACCTCTCGCCAGATGAGGGTACATCGAGAATCACTACTTAGACTGAATCTGCTCTCATCCGAGAAGAGTACGCGACCCCATTCCTCGCTGGGCCAATTTTGATGCTTTTGGGACCATCGCAAAAGGTGTTGCCGATGTGCGGATGCCAATGGAACACAACATACTGGCCGGGCAAAGAGACCACCAGTGTACTTGCCGTGCCACTGTGTATCGTGAGATTGCGTGCCAAGCTGTCCTGTTAAATGTGGTTGTAATTGCACCCACTGTTTGGCGTGGATCCCTTCTTGTCTGTTGCACAATGTAACGGTCATCTGCTGCTGTAGTTGAGCGTGGTCGACCACCATCTCTCCTTGGGACAGCAATACCTGTGGTTTGGAAGGTTCACCATGCACGTGAAACAATGCTATGAGCAATTCCAAGCTCCTGAGCAACATTCGTCACACTTCGCCCTTCTTCCAGTTTCCCGATGATTCTTCCCCGTGTGAAGTCATCTAAATGATGTCTACGGGCCATGCTGCAATGAATAACACCACTACAGTGCACCGTAACAGCTCGCTAATTGCTACACACCGTCTTGTTCTGTTTTGTCAACTGCCCCGTGTTGCGGGACCAGACCCATTTGGCACTATAGGCTCGCTACACTCACGCCATGTGACGTGGAGCTTTCTGTGTACGTGTGAGAGACCTCTAGCAACATGCTCCCGCACCTTCATCTACTTCCACCAAGTAGTTAATTTATGTTACTTTACTCATCTCGTCCTTAGGTTTGGCACACCAGTGTATTATCCAAGTCGTGTTAAAGTTATGAATACTACGCTCCAGGTTGTGTTAAAGTTATGAACACTATAGGTGGGGAAAATCCTTTTATTTTGTTATTGATATCCACTATGGAGTTTCTAAAATTTTAAACACATCCTTAGATAAGTAGCTTTATGATATGACTTGATTAATTTCAATGTAGAAATCCGTCCTTTTTAAAATTCCGATTTGTTACTTCACCCAGTAGAATACAATTCCGTGTTCTACAGGGTTCATTTTGTATGTACATCCACATGTGTATGAATTGTAGATATTGGAATGAGGAGAGAAAGATATTATTAAGATAAAAACTCACGGTTGGTAACATTCATAATAATAATGCAATTCTCATTATTTGAATCCGGTCGTAAAGAATGTCTCCTGTGCCAAAATGGGACCCGTATTCGAGTGCGTCGAATGATTCAAGTCACTTGAATCATCATAGTATCAATTTGAATTTGCAACATAGCCTTATTGCTGCTCGCCTGTTCCATTAAATCAGAGCCAGTCAACTCAGTTACGTGTGACGCATTGCAATTTTGCAATATAAAAAATAATGTATGTTACAATTATATAGATACAAAGTACAGCATGTTTTCAAAGTAGCATTGAATTATCTGTGAAATATGTAATATGATGTTTCTGCAGTAGATGTAGGTATCATATTGCTCTTATGATTAACATGTGATTTGTGATAATTAATTAAAATAGCCATTTTAATGTCGTGGTTCAAATTTGAAAATAACGCTGAAGTTCAACCTGCCTGAGAGCGAAAATTTGCAACACAGCCTCCAACAGCCTGTGTTAGACGTATGATATAGTTTATGATGCGTACGTGAGAAGGTCAGAAAACCTCGTACAGTTACAAGTTCTGCTTTTAGGTTGTGGTGTGGTCTTAGAAAGGTTTACAAAGTGTATGACGCATTCTGAAAGCCGCAAATCGGAAGGTGTGCGTGTAATAGTACAATATTATTGCATACATCAAATGAGGACGATCCTGATCGCCAAATGGAGTTTTGTATGCTGTTTCAGTGTATGGTAAATGAGGATGAATTTATGACGAAGATTATGTGGTATGATGAGGTCCAGTTCAAATCTAACCGAACAGTGCAGTCATGAATGTGTTAACTTCGCACTAGAAATCCACACGTGACGAGGCAGTCCATCGTGTGTGTCGTCCTCCGTGGACTAGTGGTACCGTGCTAGCCTCTAGTTCCCAAGGTCGCGGGTTCGGTCGCAGGGCGATGGATTTTTTCGGGCGTAAAAATCCTTAGCATGTCTTCCTTCGGAAGGGAAGTAAAGCCGGTGGTCCCGTGTGGTAGATTTACGGCATGTAAAACAACCTGGAGCCTGATAAAGAGGCCTCCGAGCAAAATTACCGGTCTTTCACGCCCAATATAGAATGGGACGCTAAGGACCATAGTAGTTAAAGAGCGTTCATAAATAAAACTCGATTTAATTTACCAGGAGTGAATGCCTGGTGTGGACTGTTATCTAGGTTATAATAGGACTATTCTTCTTCGATGGGACAGTTGTTGTACCAAGTATCTGGGAATGCTAAGCACATGAATTTTGGTAAGATGTACGAGTACGTGTACTTTAATTAAGTAGTTCTTCTACCAACCCAAACTACTACTGAAGCGTGTGATCTTTCCTGAACAAGAACTGCTGGGAGACTCGATAGGGCGAAGAGGTGTATTAGAGTTCCCAGCACGTTCACCAAATTTAACATCTCTGGACTTATCACTTTGGGGGACTTGAAGGATGCCGTGTATCGCAGAAAACCATTTATGCTGGAGGCTCTTCTTAAGGGAAATACAGCAGCACTGGCAGAAATCCTCGCGCGGACCAAGCAATCATTCGTTCTGGTATCTGTTTGCCGCTAATGGCAACCATTTTGAGAATCGAAAGTAACGGAACAGGTGCAGGAAACTTGTATTACACCATAATATTATGTCCAGTGCTAACACACAGTACAAAATTTGTGTTCGTTAAAAGTCGTTGATGTATCCTGTATATTCCCATTATTCTGCTAGTCCTTCACTAAGTTACACTTTGTATTCATGGTGGAGATGATCCGATCAGTGCACCTATCACAATCACCATTACATAGGTAGTGTGTACGCTGTAATCGCGATCCCAGATGACTTTGTTTGCATCTGAGAATAACTCTATGCTCTCTGGTTTGCGCCAATGCATGAAAGAGAACAAAATTGGCCAGAAGAACGTTCAGCTAAATATCTGTAAGGGTATCATGTTTGACTAAAATCAGTTTTGGTCCAAACGCGCTCTTAATTAGTTGTAAACATAGAGTTTATCTTAAATGAAGCGACTAATGCCGTCAGATCTGACTCTTAGCAGGCCTCAGGTGATAGCCTAGCTCACGCGCCTACGGAAGGTAACGATATTTGTAGTACAATCCGAAGTTGTTAGCATGAAACTTAGGTTATGTGAAACTGTCCCTTTTTGATAAAAAGAAACCTTGATAACCAATCGAGGTAAGATTGTATGAGATACCAACTGTCGTGGCAAGTAGTCCAAGAAAATCTCTGCCTCGTATTACATTATTCTGACGACAAAATAATTGCTTGCTTTCTACATCTAAATCCGTGTGATTATTACCTGTACAAAATACTTAAAGATAGGTTTATGCAACAATTCCCATATGCTCGATGACTTAAAAGACGGTATCCGGCGTGCGGTTTGCAATATTTCAGATACAGAAATTCGTTAAGTATTTTACAGGTGTCGGGCTGGTATAGACGCAGAGGGGTATAATAATTCGAGCGGCTTTTATTACGAAAGCTAACAATAAGAAAGCATACTATTTGTGGCTGCCAGTCGCGTCATTCAAGAGAAACGGGATTTAAGAACCTGGTCCTTCAAAGAAGCTGCTTACAGGTGCATATACCGCACACTTGCGCGCGCGCACACACCCACACCATACACATCTCAAAACGTGCAATTTCTTTGAAAGCTCTGCATTTTTACATTGCTTCCTCAACCTACCGTAACTAAAAGGAAGAGGAAGTAAAATAAAAAGTTCAAATGCGTCAAGCTCCCAATAAATCAAATATGTTCTAAATTAGAGGACATTAGGAGTTATTTCCATCACAAACAAAAATGTAAAATTCTGATTTGCTTTGGTCGATTTTGATCAGTAACCTAAAAAGTCCTTCTAAAGATACTTCATCCTCATTGCGTCATACTTCTTAGCTATGCAGGAATTCCTTTCGCCGAAGTGAGATCATCTGCTGGAGCGTTAGTCAGCAAATGTTTGGTATCGTCAAAATGTTAAGTGCTATAAAAGGAACCGACAAAGTAAATGTACCATTGTAGAGAATACAGGTGTTTCTATCGTTATTTTATACCTGCTCTGCTACGTCCAACAAGATAGGGTAGGTGGAAGGGATAGATTTGTCATTTCAACAAAAGAGACTCGTATTCGATTTATTGCTTCTACGTCGAAAGCTGTCAACAACACTCAATGGTGAACTGTCATGCATTTTAAATGTTAGTTTATGGCTTATTCTTGTTGAAAATTGCCAATAAGTGTAAATGAACGAGAAGATAACACAATTACGTTGTCTTTTCAGCCGCTCTGTAAAAACGTCAGTGAATGCAACTTCGTATTACTTAAAACCTCATTAACAAACCCCCCCAAAAAATAATAATAAAAATAAATTTAAAAAATGAAAAACACAAAAAAGATGATTACATGACTTTCTCTATCCAAAGTAAGCTAGTCGGCCCTTTTTGCTTCCAACATGTTCCCTGGGAGGTAAGAATGAGGGAGAGACCCGAATGGGTCCCAATACCGACGTGCGCAAGCATGGACGAGTCCCTAACGTTTCCAGATAAACCGCATCCGAGGCCGCGGCCCACAAGCCGCCAACCTACAGGGTCCCCCGGGGCGAAGCCCCACGCTGAGGAGAGACCTTACTGAGCAGTACCGCAGCGACGCCAAAGAAGAAAGCGTTACAGAGCGCAAGCCACCGCCCAGCCGCAACCCGCCGAACCCATGGGTCAGAGTGGGTGGTCGCCGGGGTTTTATCCCGGGACCTCCTGAATGTGAGCCACAGACGCAACCGCCTGAGCCAATCCGCTCGGTCGAGGTAGGACGCATTGATTTCTTTCTGGAAAGAAATGAGAAAGCATTTGATGTGATCTCAGGCTATATTCATCGCTTGTAAACTAAATCTGAGTAGCATATTACCCATCGTGATAACATATAATCGGTATAATTTGTTTCAGCATCACGGCAGAAAAGATTTCATTTATATGGAGTCATATCCGCAACAAACAGCAGGGTAAAGCAAACCTGCAAAACGTATATTTTCTAATTAATTCATTAAGACATACAGCACAGCTTATCTCTTAACCTTAAAGATCTGAATCGAAAACTCCAAGATTTTCTCTACCCAGAAGAAATTCACATACGTTATGCATATGACATTCACATAAATAGCGATTCTTCCTCTGTGTTAGATTATTCTGATATATTTTTACATGCTAATGATATTAAAACAAGCAATAAGTTCGATAATTGTTCTTTCTTCCTGAGGGTGTGTAGGCACTAAGTTGGAAAGTTACATCCACCTGAAAAATTAATACCACAGCAATGCCTGGAATCACGGATCTTTGGTTCTCCGATAAGAACATCGGTGGGGAGAGTTGAGATCAGTGGTTCGAGTACCGGCTGTGGCATTGAATTTTTCAAGTTTGATTTAACGTTCCATCTAAGCGATATGTACCTAGTTACATTAAACATGAGGAAACACCATTCAGATCTTTAGCCGAGGTTTTCGAAGCAAAAAGAGTAGCAAATTTTCAACCTGTCTGTTGCGTAAACCTGCAACATAGAATATTTCTAAAACGGCTAACGTTGCAAATGTTAATAAGTGTATTGTGCAATAAGGATATTGTGTATTTTAACGAGTTCAGTGTTTTTGTGGTATGTTTTTGTCTAGCTCCACTGATTTCCCAATTATTCAAAATTGTACAACGTTTGGTAGATAGAAAATGGGCTTTGTGCAAATATTTTAAACATATGCTATTTTAAACAAAATCGTTAAGGCCATTCTTAGAGAATGAAAAACAACGAAAATTTATCGAGGTAAGTGATAGTTTAGTATGGGAAAGCTTATTTATATAGCGATTCACTAAAGCATGATATTTCTTTCTTGAGTTAAGCAGTACACACGCGCGCGGACTTTTTTATTCTGAAAATGCCGGTTTTTCGGTTCACTGAGCCTCAAAAAAGCATTTCAAGTAAAATCCTGATATGAAATTTTGAGTGAAATACAATACTTCCGCTACTACTATAAGGTAGGCGGTAGAAAAAGTAAATACATACTGCAACTGAATTAACTGTTCTTCCACACTGATATGTGTGTAGGACAAAGTTGGAAAGGTAGAATCAGAGGACTGAAAAATTCAGTGCCCTAGCCGGGATTTGAACCACGGATCTCCCGGTCTCCGTCCGATTGCTCTAACCACTGAGGCAACATTCTGGTAGAACATTAAATTCTCCAGCTAACTTCATTTTCCCCGGTAAACCACAAGGAGATCTCAAATTGTTTTGAGATGATATACCCCAATGGCAACTTGCAATTTCGCAAGTACTTTAAGTTCCGGGCTTCATAACGTCAATTCATTGCTTTTTCTAGAGCGTGGCTTCAGACGCATTTTTAAACTTTACGCTGTAACCATGTCAGTTTATGTCAGACAAATGACCTTAGCTCTGTAATCTCATTCCTGTTGAATAATGTGCTGAAAAGTGCCGAGGGCTGCTAAGTCGTCGACTATGTGTGTCATGTATTTTATTTTCGTACTCCATGGTGTGATGGTTACCATGCTAGTCTCTAGTTCCCGAGGTCGCGGGTTCAAACCCGGCGGAGGGCGATGGATCTTTTCGGGCGTAAAAATCCTTAGCATGGCTTCCTTCGGAAGGGAAGTAAAGCCGGTGGTTCCGTGTCGTAGATTTAAGGATTTTTTCGAAAAATGTTACATGTAAAGGGTAATCTGGGGTGGGGGGATTTTCTTGAAAACCTTCGTGTCGCATCTCTGGAAGATGCTGAACCTAAATACCAAGTTTGGTATTTATCCGACTGTTCGTTTCTCAGTTATGCTGTTCACAGATAGACACACACAGCAGGCACACAGACACACACACGGAAATGTTTCCAAAAATGCTTTATATGCATTCGGTGCACCTCAAAACATGTATTTCCTGTGAAATCTTGGTATCGAATTTTTTGGTGGAGTGCTATATTTCCCCTTCTTACTATACGCAGTAGAGAAAGTAAAATATAAAGTGCACTGTCGTTAGCCCTTGTTTTTCAAAATCTGCTGAAACAATACACAAAATATTGAAATTGATAGTGCGGAAAGTGAAACCATCCTCGTTCCTGGGAATATGTGAGTTTATTTTGCAAAAATTTGTTTTAGAACTTGGAAAGAACTTCATATAATGAGGTAACAGGGATTCTTGATCCACTCTGGATAAAGATTTCTAAAAAGAGAAGCCTTCGTTTTTAAGCCATTCTTAAACATACGCCTTGTCTAACCAAACCAGTTATTTTTGCCCCTCAAACATGAACCTTTTCTTTTATTGCCTTTAGCACTAGGCGGTTTCCTTGGCGAGAATAGAAAACAACTGCCAGAATGTACGTGATTAAAAATCAAATAAAATAACTTGATGTTTCTCTGTGATTACTGCCACTTTTGGCTGGGGCTGTACCTGATTGAAGGCTGCGTCCCAATGATCGTGTCTTACCCTAATGTCTCTTCACGCCGCTGTGAATTAATACCGTCTGCCTTGATTACATTTACAATTGGGCTGAAAACAAGGTGCTGCAGAAACTGCGAGCTGTAAACACTGGTTATGAACAAACGAGCCGCAGGTATCAGTGACGTATCTCGTTCCTCTACCGCAATTGATCGCACCTGAGCTCCCCCACACAGTCACTGCTATACAAGACAGCTGGCAAATTCAAACGACAACGATATAACTCTTGATATATCTCACACAATAAAAGCAACGGAAATCTTTGTGAAATTTTCAATTTTATAAGTAGGTAATAATTAATCATTATAGTATCCTACTCAAACTAAAATAATTCTTTTTTACTTTCTCTACTACTTAATATAGTAAATAGAGGAAGTATTGCATTCCATCCAAAAGTTCGATACTGCCATTTTATCAGAAATGAGACTCTCTGAATAAAGAGAAAGTATTTGAGAAAAAGATCTGTTGTGTATGCGTCTGTCCTTGAACAGCATAACTGAAAAACGAAAAGTCGGTCAAATACCAAACTTGGTATATAAGTTCAGTATCTTCCAAGGATATTACACAAAGTTTTTCAAGAAAATTCCTACACCCGAAGCTATCGTTTATATGGAAAGAACTTCGTTATTTTTAATTTTGTCAAAAATGCGTTTAACGATTTTCATTAAAATACTATATGTCTAAAATATTTGCATGACAAATGAAATGTATATCTTGAATTTTCTGGGATTAGCTTGTGATGTCCTCTTATTCTGAATGACTTTTGAATAATCTGTAGACCGTAAGAGATAGACAAAGTCTTGCTACACAAAAATGTAGATCTCGTTGAAGCACAGTATTCGTGCCAATTTTTAATTATCGTTATTATTATTATTTTATATTTGTATTGTAGGGTTAACCATTTCCGAGATATTTCTTTTTATTGGTTTCAATTTTTAAATACTTGTATATTTCTCAAATGGGAAGTCGCCATTCGTTTTTTGTCGGGATCATGCAAATACTTTCAAAGCTATCACATAGCGACACGCTTTTTAAAAATCTGGCTATCGCTTTACCTACTGTATCATACAACGAAATGTGCATGTGTGAATTGAAACTTTATCTGGGTTAACAAGAATTAGCTGTAATAATAAGCTTTCGTATGAGTAGTTTGTAGAACAGCGAGCAGAGAAAGTCATATGAATGCAACACATACATTTTTTTTATTGACTGTGTATATGTGTGTATGTTTCAACGACATAACCGCCTTCTAAGAAGCGTGGTATATAACATATCTCAGTTCCCTGTTAGAACTTAACCTGTATGACACATTAGTTTTCTAATAAACGGGGGGGGGAGTGGTGTTGATATCCGTGAAATGCTCAAAGCAAAATCTTGTGTGAATACTTCGGCATGTTGTTGTTTAAAACATTATAACAACAGGAATATTTAAGAATATTTAAATAATATTTAAATTATTGTTTTTGTACATAGGTAAGTCAAGTTAGTCGAATTATAATTCGGAATGTTTTAGAATAACATTCTGATAGCATTACAGAGACACTAACTTGATAAACAGTTTAAAATGGACTATATTAGTTCTTCGCTGCAAATCCAGGTCTCCCGCTTCACTCTTCTCTCCAAATATTAACCGTCTAGTTCAGACTCAATCGTTGATTGTTTTCAAATTTTTCTCTTCATTTATTTACAAATATATTTTGTTACTTTGATGTATATTGGATGTTTCTCGGAGTTCCAGCATCACAGTGCTTATTGATAAACGTCGTAATATGACATTCGCTTTGTTTTTGTACAGTATATTCTGGATCGATAGACTTTTCATTTTCTTTGTCTCTTAACTACTATACTACTTATCTAGCAGAGGTATTGTAATGTACCTAGACTTGGAGTTAGAAGTTGCACGTTTTGAGTTCTGCTGAACCCAAGAAAGAATTTCTGGTGAAAGCACATATATGTGAGAGAGAGTGAGAAAGTCAGATGAATAGTAAATTGGTATGTACGACAAACCCCTTTAATAAATTTTAACGAACTTCCCCCAACCCAAATTAGTCTCTCCAAAGAAAATATTTCATTATTTCCTTAAAATCATCATGAAATATTTTGGTTCAACAATCATATGTTACGATACAGTGTGTATTTAATTTTGCTGTAGCCTAAGAATTCCTTTTCCTTTTGATTGAATTTTTTATAACTGGAAAACCATAGAGATAGTCAAAACCTTATTATGGGAAACCTGTATACCTAATTAAAATACACGCTTGGACTTATATGAGTATACCGTCAGTTAAACCGATTTATGTGAGTTTAATGGTGGCAATATCTCAATTTTGGACTTATCACACACTACCTCTGAGGCACAGAAGCGGTAATATTTGATGCATCATTGTCGTTAGTGTCAAGCTGTCGTTAGTGTATGCTTTCGTGGCCGTTGCTATTCATAATTAAAACTTGTTTGGTTATTGCCACGTAGGTATACTATTAAGCTTCAACGTTTCGAAGACGTTACAGTCCTCTTCATCACGTGTTAGTAACAATACCTGGAGAGGTGAGCTACAATATGATAGGTAGTAGTGATGGCGGTGATGGTGGTTCGCAAACAATATTCGATATGATCCAAGATCTCCGCTGAAGGGAAGCGTCCAAAATAAATCTACTTATGTTGCAACATAAGTGCAAATATAGACGATGATAGGAAAAATAAGTTACATTTAAAAATACTATGGATCAGTAGTAATATTACATAATAAAATAAAAATTAAGTTCTACGCAGCAATGGTCTTGAATATTTTATATTAAAATATAAACTCAAAAGTAAGAATTGGGCTGCTGAAGTGACATCTTTTAGAAATGTTGTACAAAAATAAATGCATAACAATGAAATATTTGAGAGAAATTGTGTAAATTTGAGCAAAATGAGAAGATGTAAGAAAACGGGGAACTTTGGAAAGAGCATATCTTCGAATAAATAAGGAAAGAATGAAACAGTTTATATATAAATCACACGCTAACATCAATTTCAATGTGAAATTCTTTTACAAAGAAGGGTTCAAAGGGAATCAATATATGTACTTAACATGTCGTAAAAACACAAATACAAGCTTATTCATATAAGATATTGTATATAACACTCGCGCGGCTATATATATATTCATAGATCTTTTGTATCACATCCAAATTCTCTGCTACTTGTTAAGCATAATAATACTCACAGAAACTGGATGAATTATAGGAAGTCTCTGCTATTTGTTAACCACAATAATATTCACTAGAAATGAGATGAATTAGGTAAAATCTCTGCTACTTGTTAACCATAATAGTACTCACAGAAAGCGGATGAATTAGACGAAGTCTCTGCTATTTATTAACCACAGTACTATTAACCAGAAATGAAATAAAATAGGCAAGGTCTGGTATTTGTTAATCATAAATATTCATCAGAAATGGAATGAAACCGTCAATATTGCGACTCCTACACACTTTGGAATAGGGTAGTAAACTTTAGCGCAACTTTATGGGGAAGCTTTGCTCTATAAATTGTATTGTTGTTAAGTATGATAGCTTCTCAAGCTATTCAAGCCATGTGGGTTGTTTCTCTGCAAGTGTATGCGATACTGCGTTGAACAAGTTTTTGTTAATGACATTTTCTGGTATAAATGACCGATTATCTCAGAAACTCCTGAAGATAGGTAAATTAAATTTTAGGGCGATAAAGACAATTTTTAATTGCTGTTGTGTTTTGTACTTTGGTGTTAAAAAGATGGTTGGTTACTTTAAAAAAATAATCGAAAAATGCTATATTTAAGAAAAACTTCCATCTTCTTTAAAAAAAGTTTTTGGATAAAAAAGATTAGTGAACTTAGAAGACATCTACATCCTGTAAAAATATCGGTCGGATATCTTAAATATTTCTGATATGATGGGTCCTGAATTGAGCAGATTTAACATTGGCAGGGTAGGGCTTTTGATCTCCTCTTAACAGCAGCAGTAATAGCTTGTCTAATAATATAAGTAAGAAAAAGTAATACGTATACTTATTGAAATTATTTTCATGTGTTCTGTCTCCCATCTTTCTTACGAAATGTTTTCTGTTAAGAAATAAGGCAAACCAATTTCCCTAGGTATTTCATTGTGATGGACATTATATAAATCGCTGTGCTGTACAATATTGCACATATCAGGAACATGCATAAATTAATTCCTGTTACTTTCCTCGCCTTTGTTATTCCTCTAACAGGAAAACATAAAATGGAAGCATTATTATTGGATATATTTGTTTTAGTTGTGATATAGTAGATTATTGGTCTTTACACCTTCAAGCAGCTATCTGTTGTTGCTGTTATGTTGAATATCAAAATACGGCTAAGATATGAGCATCTAAAACTACGGTTATATTCATTCGTATAAGAAGTCAGGATTCATCTGTTTCATAATTTCTTTGCGCCTCGTTAATGGAGTATGCATACATCTAAAAATGTATGTCATAATGCTGCATTTACAGTTTTGTTCCATGTGTCTCCACTGTTATATTAAATGATGCAAAATTCGAAAGCAGAGAGAAATCTCCCTTACTATCTTCAGTAGCCGGAGTAGATTCAGTCCCGTTTTAACCTCACACGGTTTATGACTATGAGAACCATTAATCTGTTTTTGATAAATCGCAAGTCTCCAGTTAGATCATACTAAGAACGCTAATGAACATAGTCTGAAATACTCAAGCGTTTTGGGCCGATTGTCGAAACATACTAAAGGAGAATTTTGTAGGCAGATTGGTGATTTGTACGGGAACGCTCGCCAAGGGTTTTAATAGTAATGAGCAGAGCCAACAACTTCTATAGAGAAGGCCTGAGTATAAAAGCAAGATGGCCGCCCATATAGGCCATTGGTTGCAGCGAACATTAGAGGTAGTCTAGTCATTAAAAATTGTTAACCCTATTTAACAAGAATCTCATCTCGTGTGAAGGAAAATGTAATTCACAAACATTAACGCAGAAAATGTAAATAATGGGCTAGATATAAAACATTCATTTTTAAAGCTTCCATTTTGCAGTGTATGTATTAATAAAATGGACTACTGCTCATAGTATTCCACTTGAAATGCTAAGATAGAAAAGCAGAACATCCAACTTTTTGGAAACTGTAAACCAATATGCCCATTTTGTTCTTTAAGATCCATGCTGATATAAAGAATAATTATTCCGTCTGAGAAAGTTCCAGGAATACCTAAAAGGTTATATTCTAAATTTCCCTATCTCTGCACATATTCTACTTTCTCTACTACGTATAGTAAGTAGGGTAAGTATTGCATTCCACCAAAAATTCAATACATGGAAACATGACAGTGTGTCTGTGTGTCTATGAACAGCATAACTCAGAAACGAACAGTCGGATAAACACCAAACTTGGTATTTAGGTTCAGTATCTTTCAGAGATGTGACACAACGGTTTTTCAAGAAAATCCCCCCACCCCAGATTACCCTTTACATGGAACATTTTTCGAAAATATTAATTTCCTCAAAAATGGCTCTAACGATTTTGATTAAAATATCATATGTTTAAGATATTTTTATAACCAATAAAATGTATATCTCTATTTTCTGGGAATGTCTCCAAAAGTATGCTTCATTGCGAAAGACTTTTGCATAACTGGTAAACCATAAGAGATAGACAACATTTTACTACACAAAAAACGTAGATCGTATTAAAATACACAATTTATGTTATAACCATTTTGTTGTTGAGTGAACCATTTTCGAGATATTGCTTGTTATTGCCTTAAATTTTCCAATACTTATACTTTTTCTCAAATGAGAATTCGTTATTCATTTTTTTTGTCCTGGACACGCAAAGAGAATGGAATACTCCACATAGCAACCAGCTCTTAAAATATTTTACTATCGCTTAAAACCTACCATATTCCCCTTGCATCTACAATAAAATTAGCAATAAGATTAACATCTCGATATCTCGATTAACATGAAGCATATGGAGAATAAGCGTTTGTAAAAATAGTTTGCACAAGAGTAGAGAAAGTCATGTGAGTGTAACACAGCAGATGTTTTAGATTTACTTCCGAAGAATGAAGCTAACAAGTTAGTTTCAGTGTGATGAAATGATATTATTATTATTATTATTATTATTATTATTAAATCATTGGTAGTATTTTAATTACATTACACTCATGCCTATCACGTCGTTGTCAAGGATATTAGTTTATGCCAGGTTATTTAAATGGAAAGTGCTCTTATTGTCTTACTTCAGAATTAGAAAGGGACCATCAAAGAAAGTTTCTCTCCCCCACAAATAAAAAGTAAAGCACAGTATAAATCTCAAAATTATGGTACAAAATAAGCCTATGCATACTATAAAAAAGAAATATATGAATCCTAAAATAATTGTGGAGTTGGCAAAGATAATTTGGTATAATGTAGGTAAATGCAGCAAGGGACTTTGTCACAATATAATTACTATGACTTGCATACAAAATGCAAAACATCTTCAGTGAATATTTTTTGTTCGTGGAGGAATGGATAAATAAACTACTAAAATGACTCATACTATAAATAGTTTCTCTTAATCAAATAGAAATGTTAAAGTAACATGTTGCCTCTTTTTTGGTGTGTTAGAATTTTAAATTTATTGAGCTCATTTAAAAGATTTCATTTATAATTATTTTGTGAAAGCTGCATGATGCAAAAGGAAAATACTCCCAAGTATTAAACAGCAATGTTTAACAAACAAAAGTAAACATAAAAGTGATGACAAGTATTCCCAATCACAACTAGTTCCAAAGAGCAACAATAGACACTTTTTCACTTAAATGCACCTGTTCATTCCAAGCACATTTTTTTCTCATAATAGAATCTCAAACTTTTGTTATAGGCTGTACCTATTATTAAGTCGTGTTCTATTAGGTTTGCTTTATTTGAGTCTTTTCCCACAACCAATAACATTGAAATTGAGTTTTATTTATGGACTACTATGGTTCTTAGCGTTCTTTCTGTATTGGGTGTGAAAGACCCGAAATATTGCTCAGTGACCTCTTGAGCTTCTTTTAGTGCCGTAAATCTACGACACGGGACCACAACCATTTTCACTTCCTTTCCGAAGGAAGTAATGCTAAGGATTTTTACGCCTGAAAAAAACCTTCGTCCTCCTCCGGGTTTGAACACTCGACCTGGGAACAAGAGGCTAAGCATGGTATCCCTAGATCACGCAGAAAGACCCCTCGAACACTACACATGCAAGTTTATGTCGGCTTAGATTAAAAAAAATCTGATGTGTTGCACTCACATGACTTTTTCTACTCTTGTACAATCTATTTTTACAAACACCTATTCTCCATATGCTTCATGTTAATCGAGATATCAATCCTATTGGTAATTTTCTTGTACATGCAAGGGGAACATGGTAGCTTTTAAGCGATAGTCAAATATTTTAACGCTGGTTACTATGTGGCGCATTCCATTCTCTTTGTATGTCCAGGACATAAAAAAAATGAATAACGAATTTGAGAAAAAGTATAAGTATTGGAAAATTTAAGGAAATAACAAGCAATATCTCGAAAACGGTTCACTCAACAAAAGAAATGTATATGACATAAGTTGTGTATTTTAACTCGATCTACATTTTTTGTGTAGTAAAATTTTGTCTATCTCTTATGGTTTACCAGTTATGCAAAAGTCGCTGACAATGAAGAATACTTTTGGAGACATTCCCAGAAAATTCGAGATATACATTTCATTTCTCATGACATTATCTCAAATATATATTATTTTCATCAAAATCGTTAGAGCCATTTTTGAGAAATATAAAATTTTCGAAAAATGTTCCATGTAAAGGGTAGTCTGGCGTGGGGGGATTTTCTTGAAAACCTTCGTGTCACATCTCTGGAAGATACTGAACCTAAATACCAAGTTTGGTGTTTATCCGACTGTTCGTTTTTGAGTTATGCTGTTCACAGACACACAGACACACAGACACACAGACACACAGACACACACACACACACACACACACACACACACACACACACACACACACACAGACACACACACGGACATGTTTCCAAAAATGCTTTTTTTGGATTCAGGAGGTCTCAAAACATGTATTTCCGGTGAAATCTCGGTATCGAATTTTTGGGTGGAATGCAATACTTCCCCTACTTACTATACGTAGTAGAGAAAGTAAAAATGCTGATATCCATTCAATGTTTAATACCTACTAATTTTAAAATTTAACTACAACTTTAAAAAGTCTTCCAGAAAATATTATTCTGTTTATATTTTAAATACCAGACATACATTGAAAAATAACTGGGGGTCTAGAAATACCAATTTACCGGCTTTGGAGAAAAAATCTTTGTTTGTTTAGGTAAGGTTATATTAAAAATAAGCTCAGAAAATGGATCTATTACACATATACATATGACTACATTACGAACTATGATACTCGCAAAAAAATCTGCTGTGTTACACTCACATGACTTTCTCTACTCTTGTGCAAACTATTTTTACAAACGCTTCTTCTCCATATGCTTCATGTTAATCGAGATATAGATCTTATTGCTAATTTTCTTGTAGGTACAAGGGGATATGGTAGGCTTTAAGCGATAGTCAAATCCTTTAAGAGCTGGTTGCTATGTGGAGCATTCCATTCTCTTTGTATGTCCAGGACATAAAAAAATCTGATGTGTTACACTCACATGACTTTCTCTACTCTTGTACAATCTATTTTTACAAACGCCTATTCTCCATATGCTTTATGTTAATCGAGATATCGAGATGTCAATCTTATTGCTAATTTTCTTGTAGATGCAAGGGGAATATGGTAGCTTTTAAGCGATGGTCAAATATTTTAACGTTGGTTGCTATGCGGCGCATTCCATTCTCTTTGCAATCCAGGACATAAAAAAATGAATAACGAATTTGAGAAAAAGTATAAGTATTGGAAAATTTAAGGGAATAACAAGCAATATCTCGAAAACGGTTCACTCAACAAAAGAAATGTATATGACATAAGTTGTGTATTTTAACGAGATCTACATTTTTTGTGTAGTAAAATTTTGTCTATCTCTTATGGTTTACCAGTTATGCAAAAGTCGTTCACAATGAAGAATACTTTTGGAGACATTCCCAGAAAATTCGAGATATACATTTCATTTCTCATGACATTATCTTAAACATATGATATTTTCATCAAAATCGTTAGAGCCATTTTTGAGAAAATTAAAATTTTCGAAAAATCTTCCATGTAAAGGGTAGTCTGGGGTGGGGGGATTTTCTTGAAAACCTTCGTGTCGCATCTCTGAAAGATACTGAACCTAAATACCAAGTTTGGTGTATATCCGACTGTTCGTTTTTGAGTTATGCTGTTCACAGACACACACACAGAGACACACACACACACACACAGACACACACACACACACACACACACACACACAGACACACACACGGACATGTTTCCAAAAATGCTTTTTTTGGATTCAGGAGGTCTCAAAACATGTATTTCCGGTGAAATCTCGGTATCGAATTTTTGGGTGGAATGCAATACTTCCCCTACTTACTATACGTAGTAGAGAAAGTAAAAACTGAAAAACGAATTTGAGAAAAAGTATAAGTATTGAAAATTTAAGGGAATAACAGGCAATATCTCGAAAATGGTTATATATGACATAAATTGTGTATTTTAACGCGATCTACATTTTTTGTGTAGTAAAATTTTGTCTATCTCTTAGGGTTTACCAGTTATACAGAAGTCGTTCACAATGAAGAATACTTTTGGAGACATTCCCAGAAAATTCGAGATATACATTTCATTTGTCATGAAAATATCTTAAACATATGATATTTTACAGTTTACATTTCATTAAGGCAACAGTGGAATTTAGTAAATTTAATAAATGGTATATGGATTATGTCTATTTGATATTCTTATACAGTTGTCCTGTCACAATGTGTTTTTAAATGGTAAATAAATAAATGGCTGTAGCTTTCTTCAATGCTTATAAATATTGATAGTGTCTATATTACTGTCTATTTTGAATTTATTTTTTTTATTTTTTTAGTTCCATTGATATCCCGCTTTTAACTGCATTGGTCTTATTGGGGCCTTTCCTTTGGAACTTATTGCCTATTGGCATTGGTGTTAACTCGTGTAACTCTTGTCCTTGTGTTTCTTGCACTTTTGGTTTTTAACGATTAGATCACACACATTCACACTCTCATTCATACTTCCAGACTCTTGGAAGGATAAGAAATAATCTTGGCTAGAGAAAAATTCCCATTCCCAATCGAACTTAGGACCCCTAGCATAACATGCAGGTGCTCTACCGATTAAGCTACGGGTTTTTTTGTGGTTATTTGCCTGCCTACTTAAAGTGTTTTAGCGCCTATTGCACCGAGTTCTAATCATGACTTAAGTGAGTACGTTGGATGTGCCGCGCATAAGAGGAAAACAAGAAACGTAACAGTGAAAGATTTGTCTGTATTGTATGTACACAGTTGCTTGTACCAGGACAGAGATTCTTCTTAGAAAAAGCGAATGAAGTTGGCAGTATGCAGTAACATAAAAGATTGCATGTGAATTTAACGATTGTCCACTATGTTGGCATGAGCGAGTTTCTAGTTTTTTAATCTATTTTTGAAAAGTAATTTTATAGCATTAATTGTGCAATGGTTTCGCCCATTGATTAAACAAATGTTCTAATGACTT
This sequence comes from Deroplatys truncata, assembly GCA_030765065.1. Lineage (NCBI taxonomy): Eukaryota > Metazoa > Arthropoda > Insecta > Mantodea > Mantidae > Deroplatys > Deroplatys truncata. Next base: position 206,701,022 of record CM060978.1, on the reverse strand, counting down.
AATGTTCTGTCTTAATCAAAATTTTATATTTTATTTGGCAGTACTGGAAATATCAAACCAACTAATAAATTTGGAAGTTTGAAAACGCATTGGTATGTTCCTTAAAACACGATACATTTTTAATTAAACACGGCGAATGTTTCGGTAATAGCTAACGCGACAAAAATATGCATTTAACTGTATTTTAAGGAGGTCTCAGTTCTTCCTGGTAAGTTTTTTCCTAGCAATTATAGTTTCTCAACTCAATAGGAACGAAGAGGATTTCACAGGCTATTTATAGAAAAAATATTGATGTGTTTATTATTTTACTCAAAGTCGATGTTGTTTTAAAATATATATATTAAATATATTATATTAAATAACACTGAAAAACTATTCACGATAGGGTAGTTTACGATGGAGGAAATTCTTTAAGTCTTAATCTTGTATCCGGAATTAGAACTTTTCCTTTTCTAAAAAAAATTTTGTGCTGTTTTTAGCTAATCTTAAAATTGTTGTTTCCGATGAAATTTCATTGTCGAATTTTTTGTTCGATTCTACCTACTTTATGGAAACGTAGAAAGGAGGGACATCAGAGGTAGTCGTCCTCCGTGGTGTAGTGGTTACCATGCTAGCCTCTAATTCCTGAGGTCGCGGGTTCAAACCGGCGGAGGGCTTTGGATTTTTCGGGCGTAAAAATCGTTAGCATGGCTTCCTTCGGAAGGAAATAAAGCCGGTGGTCCCGTGTCGTAGATTTACGGCACGTAAAAGAACCTCAAGCCTGATAAGGAGGCCTCTAAGCAAAATTACCGGTCTTTCGCGCCCAATATAGAATGGGACGCTAAAGACCACGGCAGTTAAAGAGCCTCCATAAATAAAACTCAATTAACATCATAGGTAGAAAGAAAAGAAAATAACATAATAACGAGTGACATAGCACCTCGAAACGAAAAGAACTAAAAGATAAGAGGGAGAAACAGTGTAATCTAGAGTACTGAACGGGAACAAATAGAGGACACGAAAAACAATGGCAGAATGAAAAAGCAGTGGATTTCCGCCACTGAAACCAGGCACAAAGTAACGACTCAAGTAAGTGTATTATTTGCCGAATAAATTAAGCGTGCGCAATGACAGGCTTGGCGTTGAAGGTGGCCTCTAATCAGGAGAATCCCGAGCGATAACTCCTCGGGCAGCTACCGGCTCAGGTTCTGTGGGAAACTACACGCCATAACTGAACCTCTGCCTTAACCGTTACACCACCACCGCATTCATTACAGAATTTGCGGATCCCAGAAGAATACGTGAGCATTATGGTAGCTCTGCGCTGTCTTAACTTTAAGGCTGGGAGGAATTCTAATCTCTTCTGTGTGATAACGAACGTTGAACCAGGCGATCTCGGTTGCTGTAGGTACATTCATGGGTGTAAAGCGTTAAGCTGCAAAACCGCTGGATGGATTTTTAATTTCTCTACACCTAAGGTAGAGGAAGCATGGTATTCAAGCCAAAAATTCAAAATAGAAACTTCAATAGAAACAGGCATTAGGACGCCAACAGAATTCAGAAATGGATATATTAAAATTTTGTGAAGTTTACAAGACTTTCTCTACTCATTTTTACAACAGTTTATTCTTCTATTTTTTTATTCCATTTATATGCCGCCTTTAACATCCAAGGTCATATAGGCGGCTTTGCCTTTGAAACAATCGCTCATCGGCAATAATGTTCACTCGTTTACTATGGTGTTAATCTTTGGGGGTTGTTTACTTTTGTTTTTCTATATAAACATTAAATTCACACAATCATTTACACTCACTTATACCTCCAGACTCGAGGGAGGATGGGCAATAATCCGGTAGTCCTTATTCCTCTATCTACTTTATGTTAATCCAGACACAAGGTTTGCAGAAATTGTTTTATTACGTATTTCCTTGTAGGTACATTGGGAATAGGAATGCAGTAGGCTTAAGCGATAGTCAAGTATTTTAAGAGCTGAAGTTCTTATGTGACGGCTTTGAGATTTCGCATGACCATGAGGAAAGGAAGGAAGGAAGGACAACATTGCAATTGAAAAAATAAAGTATAATGTCAAAAACGTATCTAGCATAAATTGTTTGTTTTAAGATATCTGCATTTTTGTCTAATAAGATTTGCTTTCTCTTACGATTATCCAGTTACAAAGAAGTAATTAAGAATGAAGAGGACTTTGGAGACTATTGCCAGAAAATTCAAGATACACATTTCATTTGTCATGTAAATATCTTAAATATATGTTATTACAATTAAAATGTTTAATCATTTTCGAGAAAATAAAAAATAAAGTATTTTTCGTGTATGTAAGGTGCAGTTTGGGAGGAAGGATTTTCTTGAAACTCTTCGTGTCGTAGCTTTGGTATTTATTGGACTTTTCGTTTTTGAGTTATGCTGTTCACACACAGGTGGCAGACAGACATACAGACACACCCAAGAACATTTTTCTAAAAATGCTTTTTTTGTGTTCAGGAGGCCTCAAAACATATATTTCCGGTGAAATCTCGACATCGCATTTTTGCTATACGTAGCGGAGAAAGTAAAAATGTGTTAATTTTTTGTGTATGTTTCAAGAGAGAGAGGTGCATAAATTAAAAACGGAAGGTTGAATGAATACCAAATGTTATATTTCAGGCACGTATTAAGGATGCAAAGAGATATCATCCGATCCCAAAAACGCTTAGACTGTCACATATATTTTTTAATATATTTTTGTGTTTGTCTGAGAACAGCATAATTCAAAAGCAAAAAATTCGCATTTTACAAGAACTATTTAAGGATACCAGGAGGATGTTTGAAAGAAACTCCCCCTTCCTCCACACCAAACGTTCCCTTACATGGAACTATTTTATATTTATGGTTTCTTTGTAACGATTTAAGTAAAAGGTTTGATTTTGATAGAGTGACTTAGGGATAACATGTATGTATTGAATTATCTGTGATTTGCCTATGAGGTTGTTTTAATTCTCACAAGCTTTTATTTAATTAGGAAACCATATAACTTAAGGAATACTTACTATAATGTGACTTTTAATTACCAAAAGAGTCTCCCTGATTACAGGCTACTATGTTGTATAAAGTAAAGCATTAGATTTTTAATACAATTCGCTGACGAATTTACTTAAATTATTATCTATATTAATTACTCATAATTTCATTTATAGATTCTTAATTTGTTTAACTGAAGTATTAGATGTTACAGATACAGTATCGTAAGGCTATATGTATCCTCTAAGTGCGATTATTACGATATCACGGCGTTCTTCGTTTGTGATTTATCATAGTGAAGTGATAAGATCCGCGAGTACTCCGCGAGTACAATAATAACCATAGCCAGAAGAAAAGTTAAGATTAATGCGCGAATCAAACAAAATAAGAAGGAGATAAAAGAGAATATTAAAGATTAAGTAAAGGGGGGAATAAACATTATTATGGATGAAATAAAATAAAGTAGAAATGAAATAAAATATTATTACGGATGAAATAAAATAAAATAGAGACACGTATAAATAGATCAGAAAGTAAAAGAACGTGAAAGGAAACAGACACAAGAAAATATGCCAGAGGGCAAAACACTTAACAAATACAGGAAAGGCTAGCTTGAGGAACAGTTAGGTTCTATTGAAATCGCCGAGTGCTCTCCGGCGTGCGAAACAAAGAAACGGATGTGCTAGTCGCTCATGCGAACAGAAAATTAAATCAGCCGTGAATAACGAGAAACAGTAGAAACGCTAGCTGAGCCTAAGGGTATTGAAATTGAACCAATGAAAGAGAAAACGCAGAGGAGCCAGAGAACCAATAAGGAAGATTAAATGTCACGTGAATAGTAAAACCAGGGAACAAAACTAGAAAAGAGGCGTGAAATAGATTTTGGTCTAGGAGCAGGAGCGCGTTTTAGACACGCGAAAGATGGAACACTTCGTGTCGGGAAACGTTAGGAGGAGGACGTAGAAACTTTGTGTCGGGAAGAGCTATGAGTAGGATGTAAAACTCTGCGTTGAGAAGAGCTAGGATGAAGACGATCTAGTTTGTGTTGGGAGGAGATAGAAAGAGAATGTTAGAATTCTATATCGGGAAAAGAGATAGGGTAGCTAGGGATGACAAAAGTCATATTGTGAGTAAAGGAGAAGTAGAATAAACTCAAGGGTAAAAGCACGGAGACTGTAACGGGGGAAAACTGATAGGAACGCGTCTTGTGTGAAGGGCCTGCAGTACGAAAACAGTGTGGATCTTCATAATAAATGGGCCATTGAGAGGAGTTGTGAGTCTCATTCACCTCCCATCCACACAATCCCTGAGGTAAGATTCTCGTAACCCATCATCCTCTACCTGAGCAGCCGGCAATCACCTGAAGCCCTACACCAAGACCTTACCAACCAGAAAACGTTCCCTTTATTTTCCAAACCCCGCTACAAAATGGCACCCAACGTGTCTTACACCCACGCCTAGCACCCTACCAAACCAACACTCACACCAACACAACGGAGGACGCCGCCAAGGAACCAGCCACCATCACCAGACCAACAGCAGCACAGCACAACAGCACCGAGTAAGTACAACCAACATTTCATACACCAAGGAAAAAGTGAATGTTACTCCGTAACGGCAAAACAACAAAAACCACCATGGAGAACGCCCTTACGGAGGAACAAACAACAGAAACAACAAATCAACAGGAACGTGCGGAAAATCCCTACACACTCGAGGCAGTAATTCAACAAATGTTTATACAATTCCAGCAACTTACCTCTCAAATCACCGCACAAGGTGAAACACTTAACTCTCAAATCACCGCACAAGGTGAAACACTTAACTCTCAAATCACCGCACAAGGTGAAACACTTAACTCTCAAATCACCGCACAAGGTGAAACACTTAACTCTCAAATCACCGCACAAGGTGAAACACTTAACTCTCAAATCACCGCACAAGGTGAAACACTTAACTCTCAAATCACCGCACAAGGTGAAATACTTAACTCTCAAATCACCGCACAAGGTGAAATACTTAACTCTCAAATCACCGCACAAGGTGAAACACTGCATTCTCAGATCACTGCACAAGCTGAGAAAATCACCGCACAAGGTGAAACATTACACTCACAAATTCAGACACAAGGAGAGACACTAAACGCAAAACTAACAGCACAGGAGGAAACCCTCAAACAATTAGAACAGAGACTGATGACCCAGGTACACACACAATTAGTTGCCCAAGGGGAGAAGCTCGAGGCAAAAATTCTCGAGAAAATGAACACGAAATTCTCAGAACACCAAACACAAATAGAGGAGCAGGTAAACCGACAAGCAACCCAAGTGTCGGAGATGAATGCAGGGCAAGTGTCTTTACGATCGGAGGTCATTAGCATTAGAACAGATGTTCTGGAGGCATGCTCAGAACTAAAATCTTTAAAGGGAAGGGTCACACAAATGTCTGCCGACCATGTTAACCAGGAACAGCTGAATTGTGATCTGCAAACAGTATGTGTAAATATTAAGGAAAATATAAATACAGAAATAACAGCAATGAAAGAACTCATCACCACTTCAACAAACCAAGCAGCTGCAGAACACAACGCGGCATTAGAACTAATTGACAAAAATTCGCGTGAGTTGGCACAGGTTAGAGCAACAATAGCCAGACAACAAAATGTGTCAAACCAAAACGCCAATAACCATGCCACCTCTCGCGAAAATATCACCGCGGAAACGCAACCTGCAATTCACGTGCAGCTTGCGTCGTCGCAGTCACCAACTTCTAGTTTAGCTCATGAGGAACATAGCTATATGAATGTGCATGCATACCCTATACATTTTAATTTATTAAATGAGATAGCCGTACCACAGTTCAATGACTTGCGAGACAATGCGAAACGATACATTATGGATTTGGACGCCTATTTCGAGTTGAAACAAATTCCGGAAAACTTGAAATTATTGATTATAAAGAAAGGGCTACAAGGCAGGGCACTCTCTTGGTTTCGGTTAGCGATCGGCGACCACACCACATACTCTGACTTCAAACACTTATTCCTAACCAAATATTGGAATACTACCACCCAATACGCGGTGAGAATACGAATAAATAATGGGAAATATACACCAGGACAGGGGCAACAACTCATCGATTACTTCCTGGATCTGGCACAACAGAGCCAATTACTAGACCCACCCATGCAGGAAGATGAATTTGTAAAATTGATCGTGAGGCATTTCCCGGATCATATCCGAAATAATTTAATTGTGGCTAGGGCGACAACCATTGCCGACACACTAGAACTGCTGACGGCGCTACAAGGACACCAAAGCGGTAGCTCGGAAAATAGAGCACCGACACAAAATTTCAGTGGGTTAAGGGCACACCCCAACTATCAGCAAAGACGAGGTCCATACCCTCAACAAAACAGATACGATGACAGGGGCAACCAGTTTACGAGACACAGGGGCGACAACCATTTCCACAGGAACCCACCGCGAGACAACGGGAGAAGGTACATAAACTATGTAAGAGTGAACGGGAGCCGGAGACATAACTCATGGGGCACAAACACACCGGAACGTGAATTTGAATCACGACAAGATGGACGCCACAGCCCGAATAAAACCTTCAATGAACGCAGCCGCCCAGGACAAAACGTAGACGCACCATCATGGCCTCAGGAAAACCGACGGGAACATATAGAATACAACCCACGGTCAAACCACCAACGAAATGACAACACACAAACAAGACACACAGGGACCATAAAAAAGCAAACATGGTTCAACCGCGACAACCAGGGACCGACACAGCAGGATGAGAGGTGCGGTGGCGCATTCGGTACCAACGGGACGACGGAAAACTAAAACGGGGTCAGGATCAATTCCCGTCTCTAGAACCCCCAGCTCTTTGCAACACAGGGAATAACAACTCCATTAATGAAGAAAGACAAGGCGATATCATAGACTCACCACAAGTGTCAATACAAATAGCAGGCGAAGCATACCAGGCTATCGTGGACTCCGGAGCAATGGCTTCTTTATGCAGCATGGAATTTTACAAAACGATCATATCGCGTGGAATAAAACTGCAAACATTGCCTGTTAAGAATGTTTACGCTATCTTAGCAATAGGGAGAAAGAAAACCCGAATCCAACAACAGGTAATGATACCCTTTAACATCCAGGAGATAGACTTTGAGTATATTTTTCTAGTGGTTCCACATTTGGTGACACAATTAATAATTGGGAGCGACCTGCTATCTGAATTCAGGGTTAATGTAAATTATAGAACAAGGGAGCTCACATTAGTGACAACAAACAATGAAACAGTAACTACACATTTCCTCAAGACGCCAGGTATAACACCAGACTTAACGGAGGGTGAAAGAGACATCCATCAGAACAGGTTTTTTGTACAAGTCATCAGCCTTGGGGGCGAAATATGTAAAACGCAGGTAGAGATAGATGAGAGATTTTATGAGGAAGAGGAATTAGAAGATATTAATGAACACGACGACGAAGAATATAGAGAAGATGAAATAAAGAATAATTATATAAAGCCCGTGGAAGGCGCAAAGATAAGCGGACTGGATGACTTACCAAGTGAAAATGAAGAACAATACCTGTACGGAGAGACGGACACCCGACAAATTAGAGAGTGCATCGCACGAAAGGTGAATGACATCTCAGCCCTCAGCAAACGACAAAAACAAACACTAACTACAATTCTATGGAACAACAGAGAAGCATTTTCAGACAAAACAGGTTGCTTTAAAAATTACGAATATTCCTTTGAGGTGAAACCAGCTCCATCATGGAAATATAAATGTAGAAATATACCAATAACACTTCAAAACGCAGTACATGACACGATAACACATATGATTGAGCAGAAAATAATACAACCATCGAATTCGCCATATATAAACCCCTTATGTGTTGTTGCAAAGAGCTCAGGAAAGGTTCGCATTACGATAGACGCTCGCCACTTAAACACCTTTATAATACCCGACAACACGAGGACCCAAAGTATCGAGTACATTCTTGCCGGAATCGGAAAGAAAACGTGGTTCTCATGCTTGGATCTCAACAACTCATATCTACAAATTCCATTGGCTCCCCATGTCAGACAATACACGAGTTTCATTTACCGGGGTAAAGTATTCGAATTTTTAAGGATACCTTTTATCGGTCAGCGGATCAGGATTTTTGAGAGCGACAGAGAAAATTTTTGGAAATACGACGCAAGACTACCTTACCCAATACATCGACGACTTCCTGATACACAGCACGGACATTGAGAACCACCTTCAGCACATAAACACTGTGTTAACAAAAATTAAACAAAATGGGCTGACCCTGAATCTAAACAAAACAACATTCTTCAGCCAAGAAATAAAATTTCTAGGATACATCATCTCGGACAAAGGAGTGGCACCGGACCCGGAACGCATACGCACGATTCAGGCAATACCACCCCCTAGAAACGTTAGACAGTTAAGAAAATTTTTAGGTATACTGCAGTATGAAGCTCGCTTCCTCGCAAATTATGCCAGAGAGGTAGCACCCCTAAGAGAGCTGTTAAAGAAAGGCACACGCTGGAAATGGTCGGAGGAACACCAAAACACTTTCGACAACATAAAACAACTTTTTGGAAAGGCAATACTATTGGAAAGACCAAACATGAATTTACCATTTCACATTTATTCCGACGCAGCCATCACAGGTTTCGGAGCCATCTTGTGCCAATACGACGAGAAAAATGAACAACATATTATCAGCACGGCATCTCGAACTTTGACCCCTACAGAGAAAACAGCGGGAATTACAGAACTGGAAATAGCAGCAATATATTTCGCGCTACAAAAATTCAAGCACTACGTATATAACAGCTCAATCACAATATACACTGACCACGTGAGCTTATCATTCATTAAATCATGCAAACTCGTCAGCTCCAAAATAGCCCGTTATATACATGAAATCACAGGATATGACGTCAATATAAAACACATCCCCGGAAACAGCAACATTTTCGCGGATACACTGTCCCGACTAGGAAACAGAGAAGGAATTCCAGAATGCATGGGACATACCAGAAGAGAAATTAAAATTCTGAGAACCTCACTACACCCAGGTAGCGAACTTGCCAAACAGGTAAAACACATACAAACATTGCAGCTGCAGGAACCAAAGTTGGCAACCCTAATGAGCCAGGCAAAGGACATTACACCTGACCTGAAGGAGACGATAGGGCTGCACAAAGGCACACTGTACAAACTGAAAAGGTCGAAACAACCAACGTGGCTGACATATGCGCCGAGTTCTTTGGAAACAAAAATAATTGACACGTTCCATAAAACAATGATCCACGCAGGATCAGAAAAGACCTGCAACGCAATCCAACAACACTTTTACATCCCAAAACTACATCGAAAGGTACGGCAGCATATAAGCGAATGTGACACATGTCAAAAATGTAAACCAATGAATATAAAATACGACACACCACCTCAGAATATCATCAGGGATAAACCCCTAACACTAGTCGCGGGAGATTCCCATGGTCCTCTACTAGCAGGAGTAGGCGGCATGAGACACATTTTTGTATTGGTTGATGTTTTCACAAAATTCGTAAAATTATACCCTATGCGAAAATTAACGAGTGCAGCATGTGCCAAGAAAATCATTAACGACTATATACCCAAATATGGGAAAATGAATGCACTTCTCGTGGACAACGCTTCGATACATAGGGGAAAACAATTTACAGACAACATAAGGGCACAGGGGATAAAAATCTACAACTCAACGGTATATCACCCGCCATCGAACCCATGCGAGAGATACATGAGAGACCTCGTGATATATCTAAGAATTCTATGCAATAAAAATCACACATCGTGGGTGGACCACATACCCACGATAGAACGGACGTTCAATGAAACACCGAACAGCAACACAGGTTTCACACCCCTGACTCTACTTACAGGACAAGAACACTACCTCATGGAAGGAATGCCATCAGCTATCCCGACAAAAGAAGCCACTCAGGTGGAAAAGTTGAAACTGGCATATGAAAACATAACTAGGAAAACAGAATTAAGAAACAAACACATGAAACGACACAACAAGACATGGAACCCGAAAGAAGGAGATAAGGTTTTATACAAGGCACACCACAAGTCATCCATGTTGAAAAAAGAGAACAATAAATTACATTTGATGTGGCACGGTCCGGCCGTAATCCGGAAACAATTGAGTGATCGAGCTATCGAATTACAAAACCCACGTACTTTAAAAATAATTGGTAGGTACAATTTGGCCTTAATAAAACCGTACAAAGTACCTACAAAATGACGGAAAATGAACCACAATGTAACGTTAAAATGTCTCAGTAAGAAATTAAAACAGAAGCATAAACACAGCAGTTGAATTAGCAAGTAGGAAAAACGTAAGGTCAATAACACAACGACCAGAACAGGGTAAAGGCATGACACATAACGAAAATAAGAGTAGAAGACTAGGAACTGTAAAAGTGTGAAACATGTAAATTTGTTAAACCTAAGGCAAAGAATGTAAATTCATATTAAACTTAAACAATATGCAAGAAAACTTAGTAATCTATGCAAAAGGTGTAGAGTCACAGAGAAAGGGGAAATATAGAGTTAAGGCTTAACCAAAACAGAACAGAAGGACGATCATCTGGATATAGAAAATGTTAAAAGTCTCATCATAGTAAACACTGAACTATGATACAAATGAGTGTAAAGAATATTATTATGTATTGAATGTTAGGATAAGGTCATAGATTAAGTTCATTGTAAATAACATTAAGACCGCACTCATGAGCGAAACTAGAAACAAAATAAAACGTAAATCTGTGGAAAATTATGTTTACTTACATTCAGGTATAGGGACTTGCACAAAAATGTAAGGTCAGACAGACACGTGATTATTCCCAGGTAGACTCAAAAAGGTGAATGACATCCCTAAACAGTCACAACAACTCGTGTGAACAGTGAAAAGTGAAAAGTGCGCGAAATACGTTACCAGAAAATACAAAGCACTAGTACAAGAAATGAAAAAAAAAAAAATGAGTGCTTAAGTAAGTGAAAGCATGTTTCACGAAAGGGAAACACGAAAATATACACCAGACAAAAGACTAAAACAAGAAAACGAGGCCTGAATGAAAAGGGCGCAAAATCAATGAAAATGTAAATAGTTATAGACTAGGTTATAAGTAATAGATAAATTAGGTAAAGTAAAGTGCGCCACAAGGCACCAGGAGACGCAGAAGTCAGTCCCTGGAAACAAATTTTTCTAAGTAAATTTTTCAGGTGGAGCCACAAGCATAATTTGTAAGTTAAAATGTATATAAAACAGTTCGTCAGAACTACGTACGGAAAAGCCTCACACAAGACGCGAGGGGGGAACTTTAGCGCGAACAGTGAAGCACTAGTTTCAGTGGGTTTTCAGACAAGCCATTAATTTTACTCATGAGCATAAAATGAATGCCTTATCTGAAGGGCATTTGAAGTGATAAGATCCGCGAGTACTCCGCGAGTACAATAATAACCATAGCCAGAAGAAAAGTTAAGATTAATGCGCGAATCAAACAAAATAAGAAGGAGATAAAAGAGAATATTAAAGATTAAGTAAAGGGGGGAATAAACATTATTATGGATGAAATAAAATAAAGTAGAAATGAAATAAAATATTATTACGGATGAAATAAAATAAAATAGAGACACGTATAAATAGATCAGAAAGTAAAAGAACGTGAAAGGAAACAGACACAAGAAAATATGCCAGAGGGCAAAACACTTAACAAATACAGGAAAGGCTAGCTTGAGGAACAGTTAGGTTCTATTGAAATCGCCAAGAGCTCTCCGGCGTGCGAAACAAAGAAACGGATGTGCTAGTCGCTCATGCGAACAGAAAATTAAATCAGCCGTGAATAACGAGAAACAGTAGAAACGCTAGCTGAGCCTAAGGGTATTGAAATTGAACCAATGAAAGAGAAAACGCAGAGGAGCCAGAGAACCAATAAGGAAGATTAAATGTCACGTGAATAGTAAAACCAGGGAACAAAACTAGAAAAGAGGCGTGAAATAGATTTTGGTCTAGGAGCAGGAGCGCGTTTTAGGCACGCGAAAGATGGAACACTTCGTGTCGGGAAACGTTAGGAGGAGGACGTAGAAACTTTGTGTCGGGAAGAGCTATGAATAGGATGTAAAACTTTGTGTCGGGAAACGTTAGGAGGAGGACGTAGAAACTTTGTGTCGGGAAGAGCTATGAGTAATATGTAAAACTCTGCGTTGAGAAGAGCTAGGATGAAGACGATCTAGTTTGTGTTGGGAGGAGATAGAAAGAGAATGTTAGAATTCTATATCGGGAAAAGAGATAGGGTAGCTAGGGATGACAAAAGTCATATTGTGAGTAAAGGAGAAGTAGAATAAACTCAAGGGTAAAAGCACGGAGACTGTAACGGGGGAAAACTGATAGGAACGCGTCTTGTGTGAAGGGCCTGCAGTACGAAAACAGTGTGGATCTTCATAATAAATGGGCCATTGAGAGGAGTTGTGAGTCTCATTCACCTCCCATCCACACAATCCCTGAGGTAAGATTCTCGTAACCCATCATCCTCTACCTGAGCAGCCGGCAATCACCTGAATCCCTACACCAAGACCTTACCAACCAGAAAACGTTCCCTTTATTTTCCAAACCCCGCTACAATAGGAAAGCAACAGATCTTGTTAAAATATACATTTTATATAAAAACAATTGTTGCAGCAGTCACTTAAATTTAGTATTTTAAACAATGCCTCTGATATTCATGCAGGGTATAATATAGGACAGTCATATACAGAGTGGACCATTTAAGTTGAGATTGTACAATATCTCCAAAACTGAGCGTTGTGGAAAGAAATGTCTTTAATATAAGTTGCTTGATATTATGCTGGAAAGTAAATGCTATTAGTCATATCTTGTTTGGAGGACGTTATTATGGTCATTTTAGGATCAATTTAATTTTTTTTAAACAGGAACCTACATTTTGTATTACCCGAAAATGACCGTCTTCGTGTTGCATATTTGGAAGATATTGAACCTAAATACCAAGTTTGGTATTTATTCGATTTTTCGTTTTTGAGTTGCGCTGTTCACAGACACACACAGACGTTTTTCTAAAAATACTTGATTTGATTTCAGGGGCCTCAAAATATGTATTTCCGGTGAGGTGTCTGTATCGAATTCTTGAATGGAATGCAATTCCTTCTCTTTTTACCTACTAGGTACGCGGTAGGGAAAGTAAAAACGGGCTTAGTTTTCGAAATGTCCTCGAAACAAGTTCCACGTTACGCATTGTGTACGTGTGTGCGCCTTGCGTGCCTGGGTGGCGAAGATGAATGTAAAACTGCAGCGGTCGTAAAGTGTTTGTACTGCTCCATTATACTGTGTCCAAATCACTTCATATGAAATCCACGTTATCGCCGATAAGGTCAGTGATAAAGATGGTCCTAACTATATAGTATCTATGCGCAAAGGTTACAAAAACATTCACTTTGTTGGTATGATAGACTGAACGTCGGTAGAGTCGAGTTTAGTGCCAGAGTGACATATATGAATTCAACTTTTAATCACGATACCTCTCAACAGGTGGCAAAGCTTACAGAATTACTATTAGCAAGCTTAAAGTGATAAAAAAATCTACTTACTTAACTAGCAATTTAGACAGAAATCGGGTCTATATAGTTGAGGTTCTTGTTAGTTGGGCTCGAAGAAATGAAAACAGATGTCTAGAGATGAAGTCGAGAGTTATTCAAGTGTCCCAACATCCAATACAGAAAAATACACGTCTTGTCCGTTTAAGAGTTTTACACTCTTTCATTTCTTGTTTCTCATTTTTATTTTCCCCACCACGTATCTAGTAGGTAGAGAACGTATTCCATTTCATCCAAAAATTCAACATCGAGATTCAAGGGAATACATGTTTTGAGGCTCCCCGAATTCAAGCAAAGCATTTTTACAAAATGTCCGTGTGATCTATGAACAGCATAATTCAAAAACGAAAAAAATCGGATAAGTACCAAACTTGGTATTTAAGTTCAGTATCTTTCAAGGATACGACACGAAGATTTTCAAGAAAATCCCCCATCGCAAACTACCCTTTACACGGAACATTTTTCGATTTTTTTTTATTTTCCAAAAAAATACTATAACGGTTTTGATTAAAATACATATATGAAACACATTTACATGACAAATAAAATGTATATCTTGAATTTCGTTGGAATAGCCTGTGAATTCCTCTTCATTCGGAAGGAATTTTGTATAATCTGGTTAACGTTAAACGATAGACGAAAACTTACTACATATAATTGCAGATCTCTTTAAAATACACAATTTATTTCAAATCAGTTTTCTTTGTGACATAAGCCATTTCTGAGATATTCGTTATTAATTATTCGAATTGTTCATTTCTTGGTCATTTTCTTAAAGTCCTGTCCACATTCAGTTGCATGTAAACAGTATGGAATCTTAAAGCCAGCATATAGCGCCCAGTTCTTAAACATTTGACTACCGCTGTTCCCTCTGGGTCTATAACGAAATGTACAATGTAGCTATTTATGCAAAGGTTTGTTTGTATTAAAACGTAGTAGATAGAAAAATAAGATTTAATAAGAATAGTTTGTATACCCAGTAATAAACAATAGAGGGTAGAGAAAGTAATGTAAATGTATCGGAGGTTTTTCTATATTTATAGTGGCCAATGCAGCCTTGTCATTTTGCCATACAGCTAGTGAATATCTTTTGGAATATTTATCTTATAACAAGTTTGAGGTATGGAGTTTACAGCCAAATAAGGAAGAAATAATCTCTTCTTCTTCATCATGAAATCACGATAAAAACCATGCACCTCGAAATTGCTTCTGGAATAAGGTAAGTGTCCTAAAACTAAACCGACAATTTGAAATTTAAATAGGTTTGATTACACAAGCATGGGATCGTACTTAGAGGTGAGTAATGAATTCACACCGAGATGTAATTAACTTTCACAGTGTTACCTAACGCGTAGAACAGAAAGTGGTATCATCACCAAGTTTAGCTAATGCAAACACAACAAGTTTTACACCCCTGTGAGTAATCTTGAAGCAGGCGTTACCTTTTCCATATCGTAGCTTATAAATCCAAGAGGCTACATAATTAAGGGGTAAGGATGCGCCATTATGGTGTTCTTCTGGCACGACGTTATGTGGTTAATCAAAAGAAAACTCCCGAAAACGATAGTTAAATAATGATGAACGCAAGCCTCGCATTAAGATGATGAGGTCAGCTATACTTTGTAATCTGGCTTGCCGGGTAAACACACTAGACTGGTTTCCTTGGAAAACCACATCCATCTTATTTATTTTAACAAGGTAGATCATCTACAATACACAGGATAGCTAGATAAATACGCTGATAAACAAAGAATAAGCACATTCATAGCGTAATAATATATTGCAATATGAGCGCGGCTAGAAAGTTTTACAGACTCCAAAAAAAGTTCGCTGTGTTTCCAATGTCGCTGCGAAGTTGTTACTGCATTATGGGATTTGGTTACTAAGACAGTTCTTTCTCCTATTTTCATCGAAGTGCACAATGGGAACAACTAAAACGGAAACACCCCTTTAAGTTTTGTAGAAACAATAAAAGAAATCAGTATTTTAACTTAAACGCTTACTCATTAACTTAAACGAACTAGGCACAGCACTTTATAGTTATCAGATGTACAAAAATCCAGGTGCTCATAGTAGCATTTGAGGCAGTATTTTTAACACTTAAATGATTTCAGTCTAATTATATAATATAAAATATAATAACAGCCCGCCTTAAAGCAATATGTGTATAAATAATACATAAAATATATGTAACAGCCATTGTATTATGTTTATATTATTGTGTACATGTATAATAATATTATGTGAATGTATTAAGTAATTAAATAATGTTGGAGCTGTGATAATATCAACCGAAGGTTGCTAACAATGAGGTAACATTGAGGCAATAATGAATTTGGAAAGTATAATAATGCTACTAGTAATTCTTGGAACAATAATGTAATATTTAAAACAGTTTATAAATAGCCAATCAAATACTAGAAAAGCTAAAAGTCAAATAAAAGTATTCTATTGGAGCAAAATTAGCCAATCAGAAATGTGAAATAGACAAAATTTACAAATTTAAGCGGTAAACGCCAGTCGCTAGAAGGCCACGTACCTGAGCAGTTCGTTTGCTCGGTACGTATTCAGTGTGAGACATATAAAATTCATTACGGTGAGTTTACGTATTAAAAAAGAGCAAATAATTAATAAATAATCTCACAGCTCTCTATATCAGTGAAGTGTTATTTAATCGTGTGAAGGATTAATAAAACGAGTGAAGTAAAATAATTATAATTTGTGTAAGCCTACATTCTTTAGTCGCATCACCCTCTGATAAGAGATACATGTTTCTACGAATTAATACTGACGCAGCCGAGGTAAACATAAATATATATAATATTTAAATAAACATAAATATTACAAAGTTGATTGCTGAACGTTTGTGCGAAGGCCACCAGAAACTTTGTACCATACGTTGGCCAGTTACTTCATCAAGTTTGACTCCCCAACAGTGGAACTATAATACAACTTCTTCAAATTGGCTTTCCGTACGTGAAGCTAAAACATAAATCTCACATTCAGTGACAATAAATGTAGTAAAATTGGTGTCAACAGTTTCAGTAGTCTGCTGCTGTGAAATTGTAAGTGTTCTCAACCTAGAGGTTCTGGATTTCATTCCCACCTTGGGGCGAGAATGTTTCTTTTATCAGAATCATTCCTTATCCTCCACAGAGTCTGAAAGTATGAATGTGTAAAAAATACTACAAAATTAATGTTATTAGGGAGTACTACAGTTTACCGAACCATCAGTGGTTTCTCAGATAAAGGCCCCGGATATGACCACAGAAGTTAAACAGATATATAAATGAAACACTAAAAAAATCGGATGTGTTACACTCACATGACTTTCTCTACTCTTGTACAAACTATTTTTACAAACGCTTATTCTCCATATGCTTCATGTTAATCGAGATATTGATATGTTAATCTTATTGCTAATTTTTTTAAGAGCTGGTTGCTATGTGGAGTATTTCATTCTCTTTGCATTACCAGGACAAAAAAAAATGAATAACGTATTCCCATTTGAGAAAAGGTATAAGTATTGGAAAATTTAAGGGAATAACAAGCAATATCTCGAAAATGGTTCACTCAACAACAAAATGTATATGACATAAATTGTGTATTTTAACGCGATCTGCGTTTTTTGTGTAGTAAACCTTTGTCTATATATCTTATGGTTTACCAGCTATGCACAAGTCGTTTACAATGAAGAATACTTTTGGAGACATTCCCAGAAAATTCGGGATATACAATTCATTTGCCATAAAAATGTCTTAAACTTATGGTATTTTATTCAAAATCGTTAGAGCCCTTTTTGAGAAAATTAAAATTTTCGAAAAATGTTCCATATAAAGGGTAGTCTGGGTGGGGGGATTTTCTTGAAAACCTTCGTGTCGCATTTCTGGAAGATACTGAACCTAAATACCAAGTTTGGTGTTTATCCGTCTGTTCGTTTCTGAGTTATGCTGTTCACAGACACACAGACAGATACACACACGGACATGTTTCCAAAAATTCTTTTTTTGGATTCAGGGGGTCTCAAAACATATATTTCCGGTGAAATCTCGGTATCGAATTTTCCCCTACTTACTATACGTAGTAGAGAAAGTAAAAATATAAGTAATTCAGCAGTGCTGGCATAGCTTTTCCTCTTCCAGTATGGGTAAAAAAATCTGATGGGTTACACTCACATGACTTTCTCTACTCTTGTACAATCTATTTTTACAAACGCCTATTCTCCATATGCTTCATGTTAATCGAGATATCGAGATGTCAATCTTATTTGTAATTTTCTTGTAGATGCAAGGGGAATATGGTAGGTTTTAAGCGATAGTCAAATATTTTAACGCTGGTTGCTATGTGGCGCATTCCATTCTCTTTGCATGTCCAGGACATAAAAAAATGAATAACGAATTTGAGAAAAAGTATAAGTATTGGAAAATTTAAGGAAATAACAAGCAATATCTCGAAAACGGTTCACTCAACAAAACAAATGTATATGATATAAGTTGTGTATTTTAACGCGATCTACATTTTTTGTGTAGTAAAATTTTGTCTATCTCTTATGGTTTACCAGTTATGCAAAAGTCGTTCATAATGAAGAATACTTTTGGAGACATTCCCAGAAATTTCGAGATATACATTTCATTTCTCATGACATTATCTTAAACATATGATATTTTCATCAAAATCGTTAGAGCCATTTTGGAGAAAATTAAAGTTTTCGAAAAATGTTCAATGTAAAGGGTAGTCTGGGGTGGGGGGATTTTCTTGAAAATCTTCGTGTCGCATCTCTGGAAGATACTGAACGTAAATACCAAGTTTGGTGTTTATCCGACTGTTAGTTTTTGAGTTATGCTGTTCACAGACACACACACACAGACACACACACACACACACACACACACACACACACACACACACAGACACACACACGGACATGTTTCCAAAAATTGCTTTTTTTGGATTCAAGAGGTCTCAAAACATGTATTTCCGGTGAAATCTCGGTATCGAATTTTTGGGTGGATTGCAATACTTCCCCTACTTACTATACGTAGTAGAGAAAGTAAAAAGACAGTATTTGCTAGAAAAAAAGAGAGTAAAGAGGGATTCGAAAGTCAAACTAAACAGCTGCAGACAAAAGCCTTAAAATTAATTTTAATCGCAATTAAATACGCAAGGCATCAGCGCAAAATACGTAGGCTTTAGCAAATTGCTATAACATTGAGGGGATACGCTTCGAAGGAACAGGAATTTAACTACAATGGATACGTATCCACTATTTAGGCTTGCCCAAATATGGGCCGGTACTTAATGCAAACCGCAACTTCGTAGCAGAGAGAACCCTGAACCTGCAACACCTCTCTCTGTTATTAATGGCAATAATTAAGTTTTATGTTGAGTTATTATGAAATTAAGAAGCCTGTAATTACACACCTGCTTATATGCAATATATGTCTGTATGCATTTCTTATTTTTATGTCTGCTTAAAATACTAAATAAGTACCCGTTGCTTTCTATTAAGGATGGGCTAAATACACCAACATTGTATTGCAAAATTTTGGCCACGAACGCTCAATTTATTGTTTTCTAAGGAAAGTTTTTTTCAAATGTAAAATTGAAGCCTACTTTAATTCAATTCTACAATAAGCGTAATGTCATGGTGTAAACACGTTCGTATTCGCACCTTCTGACTACCTATAGATATCCAGGCCATAGAATGAATATTGCATAACACGTGGTAAAGACAATATGACAAAAACCCCATGAAAATGAAAGCCTGTGTTATATTCACATTACTTTCTCTAACCATTACGGTTTATTACTTTCTCTACTACGTATAGTAAGTAGGGGAAGTATTGTATTCCACCCAAAAATTTGATACCGAGATTTCACCGGAAATATATATTTTGAGACCCCCGAATCCAAAAAAAGCATTTTTGGAAACATGTCCGTGTGTGTGTCTGTGAACAGCATAACTGAGAAACGAACAGTCGGATAAACACCAAACTTGGTATTTAGGTTCAGTATCTTCCAGAGATGCGACATGAAGGTTTTCAAGAAAATCCCCCACCCCAGATTACCCTTTACATGGAACATTTTTCGAAAATTTTAATTTTCTCAAAAATGGCTCAAACGATTTTGATTAAAATATCATATGTTTAAGATATTTTCATGACAAATGAAATGTGTATCTCGAATTTTCTGGGAATGTCTCCAAAAGTATTCTTCATTGTGAACGACTTTTGCATAACTGGTAAACCATAAAAGATAGACAAAAGTTTACTACAAAAAATTGTAGATCGCGTTAAAATACACAATTTATGTCATACTTTTTGTTGTTGAGTGAACCATTTTCGAGATATTGCTTGTTATTCCCTTAAATTTTCCAATATATACTTTTTATCAAATGGGAATTCGTTATTCATTTTTTTATGTAGTGGACATGGAAAGAGAATGGAATGCGCCACATAGCAACCAGTTCTTAAAACATTTGACTATCGCTTAAAGCCTACCATATTACCCTTGCACCTACAAGAAAATTAGCAATAAGATTAACATCTCGATTAACATATGGAGATTATAAAAATAGTTTGTACAAGAGTAGACAATCTCATGTGAGTGTAACACATCTAATTTCTTTATGCAGTTTTGATGGCCTATTTTTACCTAAGCTTATTGCTTTCTCCATTACGTATAGTAAGTAGGGGAAATACTGCATTCCGCCCAAAAATTCGATATCGTGATGTCGCCGGAAATCATGTTTTGGGGCCCCCTGAACACAAAAAGATCATTTTTAGAAAAGGATCCGTGTGTGTGCGTCAAAAACCAAAAGTCGGATAATGCCGAACTTGGTACTTAAGTTCAATATCTTTCAAAGATGCGACACAAAGATTTTCAAGAAAATCCCCCACACCAGACTACCCTTTACATGGAACATTTTTCGAAAATTTTTATTTTCTCAAAGATAGCTCTAACGATTTTGATTAAGATACTTTTATGGCAAATGAAATGTATATCTTGAATTTACTGGGAATGTCCTCAAAAGTTGTCTTCAACCTGAATGAATTTTACATAACTGTTAAACCTTAAGAGATAGATATAAATAAACACACTATTTATTTATTATTTATTTATTAAAACACACAATTTATGACATATACACTTTTTTGTAGAGCGAACCATTACCGAGATATTCCTTGTTATTTGTTTGAATTTTCCAATACTTTTTCTCAAATGGGAATTCGTTATCCGCTTTTTTTTTTTGTCCTGGACATACAAAGAGAATGGAATACTCCACATAGCAACCAGCTCGTAAAAGTCTTGACTATCGCTTAAAGCCTACCATATTCCTCTTGTACCTGCAAGAAAATTAGCAATAAGATTAACATGAAGTAGATGGAGCATAAGCGTTTGTAAAAATAGTTTGTACAAAAGCGGAGAAAGTCATGTGAGTGTAACACGCCAGTATTTTTTTTCTATCTACTTCATGTTGATTTAAATAAATAGTTTTATTACGTATTTCGTTGTAGGCACAAAAGAGATAGAGAAAGCCGAATCGATAGTCAGATGTTTGAAAGCCAGTTGGTATATACTGACATTGAAATTTCATACCCTTTCTTTGGTATTGTGAGACACAACTGAATAGACAGTGTTTTAAAAATAATGACAAAGTGTTGTAAAGTTCAAACCAACAATAATGATGTCTTCGAAATGGCTGATACCACAAAAAAGGTTATTTAAAATAAATTTTGTTTTAAAGAGGTCTACATTTTGTACGCAGCACATTTTGTCTATTTCTTATGGTTTACCCATTAAACAAAATCATGCAAGATGCCTTTCGACTTCTCAGGCTATTCCCAGAAAATTCAAGATATAAGTAAATTTTATGTGTAATATAAATATATAGTATTTTAATCAAAATGGTTACAGAAATTATTGAGAACATCGGAAATTTCGAAAATGGTTTTTTGTAAAGCGTAGTTAGTGTGGGGGATTTTCTTAACAATCTTCGTGTCGCATCTTTGGAAGGTACCGAACTTTGAGGCAGTATTTTTAACACTTAAATGATTTCAGTCAAATTATATAATATAAAATATAATAACAGCCCGCCTTAAAGCAATATGTGTATAATATAATATATAAAATGCATGTAACAGTCATTGTATTAATGTTTATATTTTATGTACATGTTCAATAATGTTATTGAATGTATTACGTAATTTAATAATGTAGGAGCTGTGTAAATAATAGGTTAAAGGTTGCTAACAATGAGGTAACCTTGAGGAAATAATGAATTAGAATGTTTAATAATGCTACTGGTAATTCTTGAAGCAGCAATAATGAAATTTTTGAGACAGTTTATAAATAACCATCAACAACCAGAAAAAAGCTTAAGTTAAATAAATGTATTGTATTGGAGTAGGATTAGCCAATAAGAAACTGAAATGGAGCAAAATTTACAAATTCAGAAGTCAGTTGCTTGTAGACAGCGTTACTAACCGGACGCGACAACTCCTCGAGAGGTTTAATACATATTCAGTGTGAGACAAAAATAATTTACGTGTTTAAAAAAAAGTGCAAGTAATTAATAAATAATCTCACAGCTCTCTAAATCAATGAAGTGTTATTTTAATCATTTAAAGAATAAATAAATGGAGTGAAGTACAAATTATAATCTGTGTAAGCCTATATTCTTAGTATAGGCATTCTTAGTATAGTATAGTCTACTCCCTGCAAAGAAATCCATGTCCCTAACAATAATACTGACGCAGCCGAGGCAAACATAAATATATAATATTTAAAGAAACAGTCAAAATTACAAAGTTAATATTTTTAAACTTGGGGCGAAAACTACCGGAAACTTTTTACCATGCAACTTCAAGTTCGGCTCACCAACAGTAGATATAAAATACAACTCCTCCTTCAAAATAACCTACTACAATTTAAATACCAAGTTTGGTATATATTGGGTTTTTGTTTTGAGTATGCTGTTCACAGACATACAGACAGACATAAACACACGCACACGGAGCTTTTTATAAAAATACTTTTTATGAATTCAAGGTAGGTACCTCAAAACACGAATTTCCGATGATTTTTTGGGTCCGCTTCCTCTATCTACTAGGTACAAGTTAGGGAAAGTAAAAGCAGACTTGTGACATAGACAGCTGAATGTTATCTCCGTATCTTTTATGTAATCAATTCCATACTGCCTAATAGAAAATACTTCTAGGCGTTATTAATTTAAAATGGATAGGAGACTCGCTTTTTATGAGTGGTATATAACTACAAGTTAATTAGACTAGCGGTTCGAAAGGGTGTCCATTATCCCCATGTTGTTTAATTTATACATTGATCAAGTCATCATAGAATGGCTGGATTCCACAAATAAATTTTATAAAATTGACTTGAAAACTCTTCTATTTGCTAGTAGTAGCTGCTTCAGAAGATATCTCCAGAAACTAATACATGAACTATATAACACAGCTTCTAGCCATAATCCAAGTATATCTCCAACATAAATAAAACTTCTAGCTTTCAAGGAAAAAACACAAATGTAGTAGTGTAGTAATTAATAAGAACAAGTTAAATATTTTAAATATTTAGGTTGTGAAATTGGCAATGCAGGAGAATTAGACCAACAACGAAAATTACGAAGTTTTAATGAAATATGTGTGACAATCAGGAGAATCTTCATAAAGAAATCCCTAAATGATACTGCTTTGAAACTTAGACATTTAAGTAGTACCATCTTTTCTTTATGGATCGGAATACTGGATAATCACAAAAAAAAAAAAATCAAAAGAAACAACTTGATGTGTTGCACTCATTTAACTTTCTATACTCTTGTACAAACTATTTTTACGAACGCCTATTCTCTGTATAATTCATGTTAATCGAGATATCAGATGTTAATGTTATTGCTAATTTTCTTGTAGGTGCAAGAGGAATTGGTGGGCTTTAAGCGACAGTCAAATCTTTTAAGAGCTGGTTGCTATGTGGCGCATTCCATTCTCTTTGTATGTCCAAGACCTAAAGAAAAGAATAACGAATTTCCATTTCAGAAAAAGTACAAGTATTGGAAAGTTCAAACAAATAACAAGGAATATCTCGGAAATGGTTCACTCGACATAAAAAGGTATGTCATAAATTGTGTGTTTTAACGAAATCTACATTTATTTATGTACAAACATTTTATCTATCTCTTACGTTTTACCAGTTATACAAAAGCCATTCACAAAGAAGAGGACCTTTGGGGTCATTCCCAGAAAATTCAAGATATAAATTTCATTTGTCATAAAAATATTTTAAACATATGATATTTTAATCAAAATTGTTAGAGCCATTTTTGAGAAATTCAGAAGTTTTGAACAATTTTACATGTAAAGGGGATTTTATTCAAAATCTTCGTGTCTCATCTTTGAAAGATACGTACTGAACCTAAATATCAAGTTTGGTATTTATTCGACTTTACGTTTTTGAGCTATGCTGTTCACAGACACACATTCACACAGATACACAAACGGACCTTTTTCTAAAAATGCTTCTTTTTGTACTCGGGTGCCTTAAAACGTGTATTTCCGGTGAAATCTCGATATCGAGTTTTTGAGTAGAATGCAATACTTCCCCTACTTGCTATACGTAGTAAAGAAAGTAAAAACAGAAGCATCGGAAGTGAAATTCTTGAGAGTGGTCGCTGGTTAATGGGAGGACAGACAAAAAAAATCTGATGTGTTACACTCACATGACTTTCTCTACTCTTGTACAAACTATTTTTACAAACGCTTATTCTCCATATGCTTCATGTTAATCGAGATATCGAGATGTCAATCTTATTGAGAATTTTCTTGTAGATGCAAGGGGAACATGGTAGGCTTTAAGCTATAGTCGAATATTTTAAGAGCTGGTTGCTATGTGGCGCATTCCATTCTCTTTGCATGTCCAGGACATAAAAACAATGAATAACGAATTTGAGAAAAAGTATAAGTATTGGAAAATTTAAGGTAATAACAAGCAATATCTCGAAAATGGTTCACTCAACAACAACAAAAATGTATATGATATAAATTGTGTATTTTAACGCGATCTACATTTTTTGTGTAGTAAAATTTTGTCTATCTCTTATGGTTTACCAGTTATGCAAAAGTTGTTTACAATGAAGAATACCTTTGCAGACATTGCCAGAAAATTCAGGATATACATTTTATTTGTCATGAAAGTATCTTAAATATGTGATATTTTAATCAAAATGTTCGAAAAATGTTCCATGTAAAGGATAATCTGGGGTGGGAATCTAAATAGCAAGTTTGGTGTTTATCCGACTGTTCGAGTTATGCTGTTCACAGACATACAGACAGACACAGACACACAGACGGACATGTTTCCAAAAATGCTTTCTATGCATTCAGTGCACCTCAAAACATGTTTTTTCCTGTGAAATCTCGGTATCGAATTTTTGGGTGGAATGCAATACTTCCCCTACTTACTATACGTAGTAGAGAAAGTAAGACAGTGATGAAATAAGGAAAGAATTGAACATATTTAATCTAAATAAAGAAAATATCAAGAAAAATATGCTCATGTGCAAGGGATGCCAGAATCCCACATTCCCATAAAAAAATCGTTATATGCACACTAAAGGCAGGAGGGACAAACCATGAAGAGATGAATGGACCAGTTTCTTTGAGAGGACGGAACAGGTCGAAAGACCTAATCCCTGACGTTGTTGCTGTTGTTGTTGATGATGTTATAACATATAAGGGTTACCTTGAACCGGGAATGTTACACATAAGATTTTTGCTAATATAAACGTCAATTTGAATTACAAATATTATACCTTCCAAGTGGTGATGACATCACTTAGCTGTACCATTTATCTGTGGTTTCTGTCATTAAGTAATTCTACCCATATGTCTTATTATCCAAGGCTTAAGCGTTGGGACGACGGCGCTGCGTTTCAGTCATCTGTTGGATATTTTCCACGTTGCCGCTAACCGAGCTATTATCTACCCCATTATGGCGGCCATGGTGCCCCGTGACGCAGTAAATTAAGGGCCTTTTAGCTGGATATCCAGGTAATATCGTGCCGTAAATTTCTGGAAGATTGAACACCTGTTAGGCTACAGATCCGACGTCGTCTGCGCGTCAAAGATACCGACTGATACGCTGTACCTATTAATTACATCCACTTGTCAAAATATTTGGCTCCTCCTGGCAGAGGGCAGCAGTGGCACCACTGATGGCCTGATACGGGCCTGTCACGTACCGAATTGTGCATAATAATAATTGTTTCTTTCCATCACTGCCATCGTACTGTCAGGGAAATGGAAAGAAAGAAATTCAGGTTATTTTCTTTCTGAAAATGCTTGAACATATCCCAAATCCGACGTTCTGTCAAAATCAAAGTCAGCGATGTAACAATAATTTTATTCTCAAATATTATTTCTGACTTATCAGATAGTTCTGGCTGCGTTTTAGTTCCGATTTTGGTGAATGGCATTCCGTCGAAGAAAAATCAGTCGACAAAATATTGGAAGAAGCCACCACAAACGTCTTTTCTTTTTCCTTTCTTTCGACAGGCGCAAGGAAGAAAAATCGTAGGCAAGAAAGCCATTATAACACCCCTAGTTACCCCTAGTTGACGTCTCTCTTCTTTACCCCCTACTTCGGTGAAACTTTTTTTCTTCCGTTTGCAAATTCACATCTCAGGTTTAGTCTGCTTCTGAACATTGCTTTATTGTTTTGTTTTTTCCACTTCTACGCAATCTTCCCACTTAAGCGTTCTTACTCCTTTGAAACTCCTATCACATGTTCATCATAAACATAAGCCATAGACTTATTGAGTGGGATGGTTCAGGCGGTAATGTCTGTAGCCCGCATTCGGGAGGTCGTGGGTTCGATTGCCGTGGCCGACCTTTCTGACCCATGGATCTTTTTCAGGGATTTCTACGGGTCGTTAGGCGAATGCTTTGTTCTTTACAACCCCCGAAGTTGCTGTCCCTCCATTTCTTCTCCACTTTCATTTTACTTGGCTTTTCATCTGCTTGGTTTCTTTGAATTCCAAGTGTCGGCGGGAGGTCTT
The DNA here is from genome assembly GCA_030765065.1 of Deroplatys truncata. Taxonomy (NCBI): domain Eukaryota; kingdom Metazoa; phylum Arthropoda; class Insecta; order Mantodea; family Mantidae; genus Deroplatys; species Deroplatys truncata. The sequence continues at coordinate 206,674,242 of CM060978.1, read as the reverse complement.
GGCGTGTGCATAAAGGATGCTGTGAGTAAACCTTCGTGCCCCGGATTAGTGGTGGTCCCCGCGTCCCAGGAACCCCGGGGGATGCGTAAGCCTGCAGAGGCGGGGTGCCACCAGCTGCTATCCGGGGAGTTTAAATCTGTAAACGGTAGGGACCCTGCCCTCTGCCTGTCATGCCTCCTGGTCCGTCGTCCTCTATTTCCTCTCACCTTGCCTCCCTCCCCAGGGTGACCCGTAAGGGGCATAGGTAGAAAAGACTGTGTAGGTCGAGCGCTTCCCCCTCCGCTCCTAGTTCTAGTCTATCCTAAGCCTTAGACATAGTCGGTCTTAAGTTTAACTGTTCGTCTATCTTTTACTTGGTCTTTCTGTTCCTCTTTCCATATATATGTTACTGAGTTATTCTAAATGGGATGCGTGAGTTGCATTCTTGACGCATTTTGTATTTAACTACTGTGTCAATTATATTTTGTGGAATTAAGTTCTTGGAGAATATCCTAATTCGTTTGATGGTCGAGCAATGTATATCTCAACTCCTTTTAATCTTCTGATGTATTTTGATGTCAAGTTCTGATCCACACTACCAAGCTTTACAAAGGTTTAAAATTGTTTCTCTTCTCACTCTCTTCATAAGAGTTTTTGTACACACACACACACACACACACATACATATATAAAATGTATGTAACTTTAATCGTATATCTGTAGGTTCAAACAGAGAAACGAGACAGAATAATTTATTTGCTTTAAATCAGAGTCATATATCACTACTACTGTTAACTTCCTTAAAACTGAAAACATTAACTTTTTTGTTTCATAGTTGGCTTTGATATGCAACAAGGTATAAGTGATACATAAAGCATAAAAGGCTGTCTTTTCTACCATAAGCTTAACCTCGGTCATTAGCGATGTAACGTGTTGATATGTATATATATTATATATATATAATATATCAATATCAATTTATTGTCATTAAACAGTTATACAACTGCAATAGACATTGTCAGTATATACAAAAATACAAATTAATAATACAACATAAACCACACCTTGTGCAACTTTTACAGCAAAAAAGTAACAATTAAATATTAATATCAGATGCATTAAAACAATAAATTCATTAATAGAATAAAATGGATTATCCACAAGCCAACAATGCAATCGCTTACAAAATATTTTATAAGGCAAATCTTTTACAGCTTGAGGTAGCTTGTTAAAAAGTTTAATGCCAATATAGGAGTAACTTTGAGAAGTTTTCTTAAGTCTATGCTGAGGAATATCGATCATTTGACCATTACGGATATTATAATTATGAATATTGGATCTCGTGTCATACAAATGTTGATTCTGTTTCATAAAACCCAATACAATATAAATATACAAATTTATAACAGTCAAAATATTACATCTTTTAAAATAGGGTTTACAGTGTGTTCTAGTAGTTATCTTAGCCATAATTCTTATAGCTTTCTTTTGCACAAGTAATACATCTTGGATATATGAGCTATTACCCCAAAGTAAAATACCATAATTAATAATACTGTGAAAGTATGCAAAATATGAGACACGTATATACTCAAAGGGTACACAATTGACTAAGTTTCTCATCAGGAATAAAACCCTTGACAACTTTCTGCATAAAAATGTAATGTGTGACTCCCAGGTTAAAAATCTATCAATAAAAATGCCTAAAAACTTTACATTAGTACAAAGCTTTGGGACAACATTATTTAAAGTAAAAATTATATTTTTAGTTTTAGAATCATTAAGTAAAAACTAATAACTACATAAATGTGTTAACTATATAATAACTATATGCTAAGGTACTCTGCCATTTTCTGCTAATATATTAAAAACAAAGACTAAACAGTATTGGTAACACAGGGCCCTTTGTCTAACTCGTCGTGTTTTATTTGTGTTCTAATTTGCTCCTGTTCCTATAATTTTATTTTCGTACCTATTAATAACATTCAAAAGATGCTGTGGGATTTTAAGGGTTTTAGGAATTTATTGCATAAAAGGCTTAAGAAAAATCAACAAAAAGCCAAGGACCGTCATCATCAGGTATAGGAATTACTAAACATTAAAGCTAGGACGAAAGGAAATAAATTGAACTGTTACTGGACTTAAAGCAGGAATGTTGCTGGTAACAAACCACCCCTATTCTTCATAGGTATGTTGGTGTTTGCAGACAGTTCGCACAAACCGTGTTTACCTGCTGTCAGTGAACCTTGGCCGCTGCTATTCACATTTTTTGCATTTACATACGTTTGAATGTAGATAACTTGAAGCCTGAACATCATCATCATCATCATCATCATCATCCACGCCTTATGCAGTTTTATTGCCTGTGGCAGTTTACATTTTTCTATCCTTCCATCGTTTCCTATAACTTCCTATTTTTCCTTTCCCTTTAGGTTTACGTCACATGGAGCATGCATTTACCGGATATTCCTTTACTTTATGGATTAAATTAAGTGCGTCTAAACCGTTCCGTGTGTGTTCGTGTTCATTTTTACATATTTTTGATATTCTGGTATTACTCTTATAAATTCCATTTAATTTACTTGGATTATCCTTTGTATTTCTCAACTAATACCCATGTATCGCTCCAGTATAATATTTTGGCTCTGACGTAACTTTGTAAAACTTTAATACAGCATATTTTATGGTTTTGTTTTGTACTACTCTCCTTATTATTCCATTTAGCTTCGAAATTCTACTTGGTGACATTGGGCATTTAAATTAATTACTTGTTCAGGCATTTATTTTCTGTAATTATCTCAGATTGTATGTATATTTTATACGCATAGAAGGCCATAATTTTACTTTGTTTTATTAAATCCACATTTTCGCGGTAACTTTGTGTTATCTTATTTGCTGAGCACCTGTTATTGTTTTACTATTTTGAATTTTGAGTTCTTTGTCCTCCGGCTAGCTATTATTACCCAGTCGAGCAAATCTCTTAAACAGGGTGTGTAAACGGAAAGGAGTTGTTACTAAAAGACAACACTGATAAAAGAATTTGTTTTACACTTTTATTGCCGTCACACTTCATTCATTTCACATGATTACTCTTGATACACGCCCGACTGAAACTGTTGTATTTTCGAATGTAACTATAATCACTTATTTGCCGCACATTATTAATTCGCGTGTTTCACATTTTTTGTAACTAACTTTACGAAGCGATAGATTCTGTAGAACTGTGCGACATGTAACCCGTGAATGATTCTGTTGAACTGTGCGACGTGTAACTCGTGAATGATTCTGTAAAACTGCGCGTTACCCGTCTCTGGCTCGGAATTTATACTCCCTCACCCCGATATGCCTAAAGATTATAATCGATCTGCTATTGGTTAATAAAACGCGCCAACATTACCGTCTATTTTTTTATCCAATCAAAATTACGAACACATATTCTCTAGGGAAGATATTCCCTCCATTTCTAAAGAACAGCGCGCTACTATGACGTCATTTTCTTGTCTCTTCTAATTAATAAACAACTCACCCCCTCGCTATTGTTACCCGCTCCTATTGTCAGTTTCAGTGAGGCCGTGTAAACTTATTTCCTAACAATGCTTATAATTAACAAACCTCTCAAATCATTGTCATACAATAATGTTAAGTTACACTACAATCACTCTGGCATTTACAGTGTTGTGATATAAAATACTGCCTCAACATATTTTTTTTGCAAGTTGTCTTCAGAGATAGCTACAATCACTTGATCGTCTGCAAATACAAGTACCACAGTTAAAATTTGTATTAACATTGTGAATACATAAATTTTGTAATGTCATAATGTCATATGTATCATAAAGTTGTGTTAAAAGGTAACGTTACATACTACAACTTCATCAAAGCCCTATTCTTATTAAGATCTGAAATATATTTTTCTTAGTAACCTATTGTACATATATTTTGCTGTTTCCAATAAATGAAGGGCAAGCTTCTTTTCTCCACGTCTCGCTATAATATTTCTATATCTAAATTATTGAAAACTTTATAGTCAGCGCATGGTATACATGCTATTTTATCGAATTCTCTGTGTTTTTCTATAATCTGTTGCAAAACAAAAACATTATCATGCATAATCTGCCTCTTCGAAATGAGGACTGTTCTAATAATACACCCATGCAGCTTTAAATATCGGCTTCAAACACTGTCTTATTTCTTATATATCGTATTTAAATACAGAGGTACTTTTGTTCTGTCGCCGTTCTTTTAGAGACACGTTTCACAATAGGGAGTCACAATTCATTAGGTATACTTTATTTTTCAGCATTAGTTTACAAAATTTAAGAGTCGGAGTTCAAATTGTGCTTGTTCGCTATCACTTTCATCATATCCTGCATCTCCAGTGCTGTTGGTACTTTTACCTATAGAATCTGGATAACTTGTTTTTTATTTCAACTTAATTTGTATAATTTTAACCCAAATTCCTATACGTAGTATTTCAGATATTGTTTATGATTAATTACACTTATACCAATTTTAGTTTTTTAGTGCTCTTTAGAAATCTCATAATTTTATGGGCGAGATTTTTATTCTGCCCTTTATATAACTTTCAGTTTTTTAATAAAATTATTCCATGTATCTGTTTGTAGGTATCGTTAGAGAACATCTGTAGTTTACTTTCGCATACTCTAAGAGGTTTGTATTTGAAAATATCTCAAATATAACTCTTTATTTTATTTATTTTAGTTTTAATTTCTTCTCTCCAAATACTAATCGTTTCTTTTTTGGTTTTCACAATGCCCTGCGCCAAGATCCTGTGGCAGCCTCGTTTAGTATGCATTTAAGTTTCTTGAATTCTTTTTTAATGTCTTCTACTTCTGGAATACTATTATTTTTTTAATTCTACCGAGTTTCACACATAGCCTTTATTGGAGTCGTTTGTAAATGTTGCATTGTTTATGCTTAGGCTTCCAATTTCTTTTCTTCTTATGTCACTTATATTTTATGTAGAAATTGATCGCTGTTTAGTTCATACACTCTGTATGTTGTTATATCGTGAATTAGCAATGAAACTTCTTATTATCCAAAAAATAATTAATAATGATTCTTAAGCCTCTTTATAATCAAATATAAATAAGAATATATTCAATTGCATATATATTTTATTGTAAAAAGATATCTTAAGCATATGCGATTTTAATCAAGTTCCTTAGAGCCATTTTTGAGAAAAAAAATATGCCATTTTTCTAAAGTAAAGGGTATTTTGGGAAGGGGTGCTTTTTTAAACCTTCATGATGGTGAACTCAAATACAAGTTTCGTATTTATCTGACCTTTCGTTTAAATGTTCACAAATACACAAACACACACAGGGACCTTTTTCTAAAAATGTTTTTTATGAACAGAAGGGAATTCAGGACATATATTTGAGATGAAATCTCCATACATACATTTTTGGGCGAAATGTGCTTCTTCTACTACAATGTGTATGTACCAGGGAAACTAAAAATGAATTTAAAATTCTAAAACTAGCCAAACGTACAAGATATCACAGTGCTTTGCCATTCTGATTAAGAGCTAATTTTACAAAGAGTCCAAGTGCATTATCTAAGGGTTTATTTTCAATTCGTGCTGATAATAATACAGTCAGATGATTACAGATAATAATAATATGTGTGATATAAGCCACACTGTTATATGCTCTGTCATTTTCACTAGTTGTGTTTCTAAAATCACTGTTTCAGTAATTATTCTTATATTTCTTGTATCTTTATTTATACCACTTAACCTAAATGAAGAAAGTAATAACATTTCGATATTTATATTTTATACAGGTTTTGCGATACCTTAAGAATAAAAATAATGTTTTTAGAAAACAGAGACCAGTGTGCCTTTTGAGTGCATATGTGTGTGAACAACATAAGAGGGGGGAATTTCGGATGAATAGTAGATTCCTATACGTAAATGAGACTGCTTTAAAGGATGCAGAGCATAAGTTTAAAAAGAAATCAACGATTCTCATACCCGTTTACATGGAGAAACACTTTTATGCTCTTAAAATCAATGTAACGATTTGTATTAATATTTGTTGTCATTTCTGTGTTTTTCATTTTGGCATGTTTGTACTCTACCAAAAGCTTAATCGGGAAGGTTACTCAGTAGCGTGGTAGTGGCACCGCTTGCCCGCCCCGAATAAGGTGACCCACAGAGGTCGAGCAGGGTTCGTCACCCTATGACAACAAAGTGTCATTACAGTAGCACCACCACTTGAGCAGTGCCGAGCACTCTGGTGAACGAAGCTCACTGAGCTCAGAGGCACCGTCTGAGACTGTCAGTGGCAGAAAGTGGAGGTTGAAAGGAGCAGGTTGAGGGAGTGCATTTAGGGAGGATATCTGAGTAATCAAACATAGTTTGCTGTTCTTCTTGAGGTTGGGCCACCGAAGCTGTAGCTAGTATGTCAGCAAGGCCCAGAGCAATACTGACTCCGTTGCTATCTGCGTGCCTTGATATACATTCTATGCTAGCGACCCGTTCCAGCGAGCGGTGAAAGCACTGGTGGCGCATTCTCGTTTATTCGACTGAACCACATATATTAGCGCCCTTGTGGCGAGCTTACTCTTATGTATTTTGCTGCCATTGTGGCAAACTTACTAATTTGTAGGGATGCGTCTCTTTCCCTGCAATAAAGTAAGTACCACTTAAAGGTAAGTAGGTACCAGAGCTTTGTGGCCCAAGGGATCACCAAAAATTGCTTCATCATCTGAAATGTTTCGCTAGAGGATTTTCGACATTTTGGAATTCTAACGTGCGCATCCAAATCACCTTCACAACATATACCGGTTCTGCTTACACTGTCAGCATAAAACTGCCTCTTGCTGGGACCAGAGAATGATACGACACTATACTGTGGTGCTCTAGTGCATCACAGCGACACTATGCGTCCAGTCCACGAACTTAATTAGTGTATCTATGAAACTACAGGTGAAGGTACAGAAACTAGTGTGATTTTTACACAATAGATTATTTCTCAATTACGCATCCTCCATTTTGAATGTCGCGGATAATGCAGTTTTACTATTTTAATACTCAGCAAAATTACACTGCTAGAATCAATAAAAATGGTGATTATCCTCGAAAAAAAATAGTTTTTAATAAAGTTTGTAATTACTGTAGTAGAAAACAGCTTCTGTCACGGATGCAGACATTTAAACTCTGTCTCTGTCTTGGTTAAGATATTTTTATTGGGTTCAATCTGAAGCTATACAAGTGTGATGCAAAAAATCACAAGAATTCATCGTGTTAGGTTAATTTCATACGACTTAATATGCCTTGCGTTTCTTATTTTAAAATAAACTGGGATGTTTATTAATCCAAAAACCGGTCTTAGCAGTAAAATTCCTAGACTGATTGTCCATAATGCTTGTAAATGTTTACATTTCTCAAAATATAATCTATTATGATTCCAATCCGTCTTTAAATGCAACATAACTCGGTCAAATGCAGTGGTTTGATGTTTACAATACTTGATGTTAATATACACGATTTGTGAATAATGTTGGAGATTATCGGCTATAAACAAACAATTTAAAATAATTATTAAATATAGCAGTATATAAATCTGCTGGATAATAACTTCCTATAATAAGTTTATTATTATGACAAATAAAATTGTATCTTTAATATCTTTATTCTGCGTAAGAGTCAACCAGTGAGAATAAAGGTGAGTATAAAAAATAAAAATTGTAATTTCATTTCAATAATTGTAACACTCTTTCTCTGCCCAAACTAATCGCCTGAAAGGTATAAGAATTCTCATAATCTATTGACTGACAGCAGCCATAGCACAATATTTGAGGAAGAAGTACATCATAACTTCCATATTGATTCTTATTCCATTTCAAGGTTATGAAAGTTTGCCTACTCTCAGGGCAGTATTTTAAACATTTTGGAAATGGACACCCAATCTGCATTCATGCAGAAAATAATAGTTTCACTACTTAATTGTACATAGTTTTTGTTGTTCCATTTATACCCCGCCTTTAGCTACAGTGGTCTTATGGACGGCCTTTTACTTTTGGAACATTTTGCCTATTGACAATGGTGTTAGCTCGTATACTGTTGATATTGCATTTTTCTTTAGGTTTTACACGTTGATCACACACATTCACACTCTCATTCATACTTCCAGACTTTGGGGAGGATAGGAGTAATCTTGGATATAGAAAATTTCCACTCCCAGGCGAGCCCAGGACCCCTCGCACGCAAGCAGGTGCTTTACCGACTGAGCTACGGTATATTTAGTATTTTGTGATGCTGCGTTGGACATATATATCTTATATAATTATGCATTGATAATTAAGTTAATTGCAACACACAGAGAAATACAGAATAACTTATGTATGTAAGGATTATTAACAGGTGTTGCCGTCCACATTCTACATAATCTGTAAAATTATAATAAAATTCATTCAAAGGTTTTAAAACTAATTTCTGCACACATTAGCGCTATCTGAATAAAATGCAAATTAAATAAGTATCTATACAGCTATCGTAGCCTATGGCGGATCAGATTATCCTTTATTTTGCTGAGTCATTCTCTTAGTTGCTAAATCGTGAGCATTTATTTTATTCTTTGAAATAAATAATACGTAATAATACGATACTGTTTTCTACTCCATGTGGTTCTCAGCGCAAAGTCAAAACCTTCTTCTCAAGTCTTAATGATTCCAACGTGTTTGTATTCTCTTATATAGAGCACTATAAATCCTTTTTAGTCTTTAAGTCATTTAGGTGTCTTATAGCCATGTCCTTCGGGAATAACAGTGCTTTTAAATGGCGAAAGAAGTATCAAAATCGGTTTAATGGTTTCTGAGATTACCCACTCACACACATGTACTGTCTCCCCCTTTGTCTCTCATTCACTTTACAATACTAGTACAGACTCTGAGTGCTTGTTATGTATCCCCATATAACCAATAAATTAGAAATAAACTCTCGAATTAGTTCTTTAATAGTTAAATTAACTAATGGTGAAATATTATTACTGATTCATAAGATTGAAAATATGTTGTTTTTAGGCAATGGTTATTCTTTATCAAGTTCGCCAATCTGCAGTGTGAGCAGCTGTGACATTTAAAATATATCATCTTTATCGTAATTTTTATCTTTTATTGTAATAAAAAAACATACAAGTTTGTGAATTTTCCGCCCATTTCACACCCCGTTCACCTTGCATCTGCTGCCATTGATGATAGGAGCTGGCACATAAATGGTATATTAATATGCTGAGTACACGGCAATTAAACCCAGGCGCCGTACGGACGGTTTTTATTCGGCACCAAATGATACAGCTTCTTCCAAATTACACAGTACAACACGGTAGCTTAATGGTTGCCCAGTAGCTGAGCCTAATGTAAGGAAAATAATAAATTCATTTCAAATTATCGCCCTCGGCGTGTTGGTACTTGAGCACTGGTCCAGGACGCCATGTTGCAACTGCGTAATACGCGAGACCATTGCGATAAAGAGGCATGCTGTTCAAGTACGTGGGTTGTGCGATAGGATATACAGGGTGGACAAAAGTATGGACTATGTTTCTTTAATAATTTCATCGTTGTCTCCAACGCATCTCATATATGACCTTAGAGGGTTATCTCATTTACCAAGCGATGACTGGAGCCGTTTCTAAAGGGAGGTACCCAGCGGGCGGAATCAACGCCTCCAGAGGGCTTAGCGGAATCCATTGCCTCCGATGATAGGGTGATCATGAAGATAGCGGTGGAATGAGAGGACCTAAAGCTTTTACCATGGACTCCGAACCACGAGTATCTTGGGGATACTTCACATGAACAAGTCAGAGGTGGAGGCGTGAATAGAGCCGACTTAAAATCGCCATCCCAGTGCCGGGAATCGAATCCGGACCCTCGGTACGTGAGCCAGAAACGAAAAAACGCCGCTACTCCGGTGACCTCATTAAAAATGTTAAATCTTACAATTGTTTCACTACATCACTTACATTTTTACACGCAATTTTAAATATTTACATCCTCAGGTATACAGGCATTTTGAAATTTTAAACACCTTTTCCAAATGGTAGACTAATATTACCCTGGCATCGCGAAGTTTTCTCTCAATTCTGCGTTGGATAAATAAAATTATTCGTTATTATTGTGTTTATTTTATTTTTATTACTTTCTCCTATACTTACCTATAGTAGTAAATAGAGGAAGAATTACATTCCACCGAAAAAATTGAATACAGAAATTTCAACGGAAATACACGTTTTAAGGCTTCTTGAATCCCAAATACAAGCATTTTTATAAAGAGGTGTATCTATGTCTTCTGTGTGTGAACAGCATAACTCAAGAAGAAAAGTTGGTTAAATACGAAACTTAGAAATATTTTAGTTATTTTTTATTTTTACAAAAATGGCTCTAACAATTTTGATTAAAATACGTTTACGACATTTGCATTACATATGAAATGCATATCTTAAATTTTCTGTGAATAGCCTATGAAACTCTTTTGATTATGAGTGACTTTTATATAATTGGAAACCATATGAGAAAGACAAAATCTTACTACACAAAAGAACGTAGATCTCGTTAAATCGCAGATTTTATATCAAATAAACATTTCTACACAGGATGGCCTAAAAGCAGAACTTTTAACTTAAGTGTACACGAACTAAACGTTTTACATTATCACACTAGTGCGATACAATGTTTATACCACTTCATTGTTATAAACTTTGGTTTCAAGTCCAATCACATGGCAATTATCCTGTATTCGCTCGTGTTTAATAATTCTACTTGGTTTGATTAGGTTTTACTTTTCAGCAAGTCCTCTTACATGATTAATTGCTCACGACGATCGCATTATCTGTTCACACTACAAATTGTCATACTTCAATTTATCGGAATTAGCTGTAGCGTTAACCTATATCTTTTATTGGCAGCCTTGTGCTTTCTTTGATATAAACGTCATTCTTTTATCTAGTATAGCCTACATAAAGATTAAATGGCGGCAATTATGAATTCAGAAGAAACTGAAATGGAAGAGCTAAGTGAAATTACAGAAGCAGCAGAAGGGATAACACTAGAACTACTTACCCAAAAAATCCAGAAAGCAATATGATATAGCATTGCCCGGTGTAAGGCAAAACATGTTGAAAATAATTTCACTGAAATGACTGCTAGTGAATCAACAAAAACATGATGCACACAGAGTTGATCTCGTTCTGAACGTCATTTCTCTTGGTTTCAGGAATCAATATATATTATTTTACTGATGTTTTACAAATTCGAGCTCTGTCCAAAACGTAGTAGGTATATACCACACATGTTAAAAGTGGTTAGGCCCTTCGTTTTGCAAACATTCCTACTTTCAAAATAAAACTCTACTTTTAACACTTATATCATAATCTTACTATTATAACGTCCACAATTTCCGAGATATTGTTTGTTATTTGTTTACATTTTTAAATACTTATACTTCTTCAAGAGTTAGGTCGTTATTGGTTTTTTTTTCTCGTGAGCATGAAAAGAGCATGGAATTTCAAAGCCATCACACAGCGAAGGATTTTGACCAGCACTTAAGCCTACTGTATTTACCTTACACGTACAATCAAATTTGGAATGAAGCCACTTCTATAAATGTTTATCTGCATTAACATGCAGCACATAATAGAAAAGCTTTTGTAAGAATAGTTTCTGGAAGAGTTTGTAGAGAAAGCCATGTGAATGTAACATATCAGACTTTTTACTTTATTCTACCCTTATTCAGGTTCCAATTCTCTAGATAACTTCAAATTCAGTACGGAAATACCATTGATCTGCCCAGTCATGAGTATTGTAGAAACAGTAATAACTCCTAATTTCTGAGAAGCCTTTATAGTGGTTTTATGTATATAAAACTACGGATATCGAACTGCATTATACCGTGGTCCTATATATTCCCCGGGCCATACACAACTGTAATGAGCCACGAGCTTGGGCATTCTTTGTCGGCGTGTAACACATGTTGACAGAATGTAAATAAGCACAAAATATATGCAATATTGCGACCGAAAGAGAATATAACACGCATTAGATCTTTTAAACATTACAAAATGAGATGGTAACATTTCTCTTGCGTAGTCATCTTATCAAACTCAAAATCAGCCATAGATGGGATAGTAAATTACAATAATAAAACAACAAGAAATATTAAAGAAATAAGAAGCCTAATTAAAGCAGTTGAAACTAGAAATCATGTCACTCTACAATGAATCCCAGCTCATGTTGGACTTTTGGGCAATGAACATGCGGATCAATTAGCAAAGAAAGGTGCAATACAGCAAATAAAACCTGTAGGACAAATAGAAATAAATAAACAATTGAATAACATTATTATTTACTCTCTCAATGGATTGAGCTTTACAAAAATTTAGGTGCTGGTCAATAATAAGGTAATAATAATAATAATAATATTTTATTATTATTATTGAGATGACTAGATGTCATTGTTGCTCCCTTTCCTTTCATACAAATATCCATTTCCCTCGCGTTATCTTCTACACCACTACCACTATATCACACTATCACAATATCTCCATCTCTCTATCACACTACCACTACCACTATCTCACTATATCACACTATCTCTCTATCACACTACCACTATATCACTATAGCTCTATCTCTCTATCACACTATCACTATAGCTCTATCTCTCTATCACACTACTATATATCACTATAGCTCTATCTCTCTATCACACTACCACTATATCACTATATCACACTGTCTCACTATATCACACTATCACTATCTCACTATATTACACTACCACTATCTCACGATATCACATTATCACTATAGCTCTATCCTTCTATCACACTAACACTATATCACTATAGCTCTATCTCTCTATCCCACTACCACTATCTCACTATATCACACTATCACTATAGCTCTATTTCTCTATCACACTACCACACTATACCACTATATCACAATACCACTCTCACTATATCATACTATCACTATATCTCTATCCCTCTATCTCACTATATCACTATCACTGCTACATTAACGTTATATGTAATTATGTTATCATATTTATAAGTTCTACCGAGACCCGGTTGTGAACTATCGATCATCTTGAATTAAAAACGATTTACATAGTTAAAACAATTAAATGCAGTGTTTTCTTTTCAATATAGTGTTGCCAACTAAAAAATCAAAGCTCCGCTACATTCCACTACAGTGCAAAATAACCAATTACTATTCTAATCACACGCAAAACAATATTATTTTCTTTTTAAAATCTTCGATTCAAAATAGATAAAATCCCATATAACGTCGGCCGTTATAAAGAATTGACTATATAGGCACCAGCAGTGATAGTAGCTCGAAGGAAACGAAATAGAATCATCCATGTGATAACTCAGGGGACAGAAGCTAGCAACAGCATATTTGCTTCCTTGTTCGTTGTTGGACGATTGGATCCAATCCTTAAACTGCGTTTCCTATAACCTTGTCCTGCTGGTATGTATTCTCCCGCGCTCCCTTTCCGTTTCCTTTCCCTCGATTGGCTAAGGTACACCTTTGAACAGCGCTGTACAAGCCCTGTGCAATGCAAGCTCAGACGAGAGTGATATAAAAGCAATTATTTTTCGATCTTACTATTATTTCCTTATTCAATTATCTATATCTTCCCATCAATAATTACGTATCACAATGCCCCGTTACATTCTTTTATTATTCGCGCAATAAAAGAATATACACCTTTACCCGAATAGAATTTTAATTTTAAATTTATTTGATCTCCTTCGGGATCAAATCTTTCAATTTTCTTATATAATTTTACAAATTTATTCTTCTTTACAACTCATTGTAACATGTATTTAAAAAACAATTGACAACTCTTAGCTTCACAAATTAAATACTAAATTGTCTATGCAATTTTGCATTTTTATTTTCTCTTCCTTTTAATTTATATAAATTTCAAAGAGACTTTGTTTTGGATTTTTGGAAGCACTGATTTTAATGTTTGTTATATTCATTTCACTTCACTTTCATTATGCTCTGCTTAGCACTAATTTTTACAATTTTAAACTTATTCTCTGCTTACAATTTTCGGAATCTTCTCTTCCACGTCACACATACATCATATATACACAAGTTTGCATCCACCATTTGCATTTTGTATGGACAAAGGAGTTGCTTAATTTTCCATTTTTGGTATCATTTAACTCATAAGTTTGTTTTGCAAACTTAGATACGATTACGGCAGTACATTTGTATAATAGCTCCCGTCTATTTCTCCCATTTAATCTACCTAACAATTTATTATCTTTCACTAAAACTTTCTTTCTTTCCTTTGGACTTATGTTTTTCTTCCTTTGTCTTTACTCTTTCAAAAGCAATACTAGTCCCATGTTTCTCACTTAACTGATCTAGGAACTGGACCTCTATATCTATTCCTAACATCATTTTGATTTCCATTTCTCTGAAACTGTGCCCCTTGCATTTCTTACTTGATTTCTGTTACATGCTGCCTCGGACATTTGCTTGTTACTTTCAAGTGCTAGCAGAAAATCAATCTTTTTTATATACTACTTGGCTTTGATATTAATATATAGTGCTGATTGGTTTCTGGAGAATGTGTCGTGACAATATTTATGAAATCTTCATCATTTATTGGTGAACCTATCATTCTCGATCTCCTGTTAATTTCATAAAATAATTAACCATTGAATAGTCAGTTCACTGGTAATATTTTCATTACGCAATTCTAATCTGCTTGCTTGCCTATTTGCTCCCCAATATCCACTCATGAACATGTTTGTAAAAGTTCTGAAGCCATTGTCATTTCCTACGGTTATAGCCAACCAAGTTGCTGCATTTACTTAAAACACTTCCTAGGTCATTTTACACTCCTCCGGTATACATTCTACAGTGAAGTGTTCCTCAATTCTAGAATGAAAATTTTGGATCATCTGAGTCCTCATTTTCAAAAGTTGGCAGTGCAATTTCGTTTAAGATGTGCTTAGGCCAATACATGTTATAGTTCTGATCTCTATTTCTCTGTGCATTACTTCGTCTTGGTTCGCTACTGGAAGTGCCTGGAAGAGATGTCCACTAATACATTTTGTACCCTTCGTCTCTTGCTGCTGGTTCATTAAAATTACTACAATTTTAATTTGGTACACTTATACCATTCTTAAACTTTCTAATACACATATCATATCTGTTACTTTTGTTACTACCTCCTTCACCTGAACTGTGATTTCTTCGAAGTTTCTAGCCCGTCTCCTACTTTCCTTGCGCTTTTCTTGTCTATTGTACTTTCTTCTAATTCTTTTACAGCTACTTCCCTAACCTGCTGTATATCTTTGTTTGCTATTTCCCTAGCATGTTAAATTTCTTTGTTATTTTTATGTCCCTTTTTGTTTCAAATTTCTTTGACATTTCCTCCATTAATTTCCTACTTTCTAACTCTGATTTATCACTGACTTGTTTACAAATTTTCTGTTCAGATTTTGCTATTTCTTGGTTAATTTCTTTCCTAGAATTTTCTGTTTCTCCCCTAACCTGTCTCTGTTTTCCATTATTTCACTTCTAACATTGCTTATTTCTCCTCTAATTTCATCCTTGAAGCATGCTGTTGATTTGCTAGCTGATTTTCTAATTAACTGATCATTTTAAATAAACTATTTTGTATAGCGCAATAATCCATTCCACGGCAGTAGCCAATAACTAGTGCACATGACGATTAAGAGGTACGGGGCAAAGTTATTAGGCAGAAGAGGGTTTAGTTCCCTTACTAAATTGCTGGAAAGAAAAGCTACCTCTGCTGACTACTGAAGCAAATGCATTGATTTCCTTTAATTACCCTGAAAATGTTGGTATGTTTATTTAATTATAATTATATTATATCAACGAAACTAATTCATGTTTTTTGTAGTTCCCTTTGGAGTGGTTTAAATAGCATTGGTTTGCAACGATAGCCCTCTCCTACTGCTCGTCATTTTCCTTCTGGTATGGGTGTTGACTTACTGTAAGAGAATGCCCCTACAACAATTGTGTGTTGACCCATGCTCTTCAATTTAATCAGGGAGTAGTCACAGGAGACAAAATGAAAAAGTTTAAGTTCACTTTAACTGAAATTTATTTCTACACTTGTTCACGCTAATCGCGAATTCTATCCCACAACTGTTTTACTGGGTTACGGGGGTCTGTCTACCCAACTGTATCTCCCACTCTGTGTTGCTTTCTTAAATTGCTAACAGTTTCTTCATATGATTCGCCATCTGAGTGGCATAAAGTTCACCCTCCGAGGAAATTGTATTAAGTTATGCGAATGACGGGGCTCACCTTTATTTATACATCCCGCTAAAGACGCTATTTTTCCCACAACTATTTTAAGACAATGTTGTGATTGGCTGATCATATTAGCATTGTATGAGAACATTTACTTTTGTATCTTCTATCATGAGGAATTCGGACTTCCCGTTTCTGTCTCGGCCTCTCGCTATCTCTTTTCAACCCCTGCTCGTCTCTCTCACTCAAGCGTTTCTGCTAGGCATATTGAGGCGATACCCTGTGCTTCGAGTCAACCTAAGGATACACTATGTGATCAAAAGTATCCGGACACCCCACAAACATACGTTTTTTATCTTAGGTGCATTGTGCTGCCAACTATTGCCTGGTACTCATTGTCGGTGACCTCAGTAGTCTATAGACATCGTGAAACAGCAGAATGGCACGCTGCGTGGAACTCACAGACTTCGAACGTGGTCAGGTGATTGGGTGTCACTTATGTCAGAGGTCTGTACGCGAGATTTCCACACTCCTAAACATCCCTAGGTCTATTGTTTCTGATGTGATAGTGAAGTGGAAATGTGAAGAGACATGTACAGCACAAAAGTGTACAGGCCGACCTCGTCTGTTGACTGACAGAGACCGCCGACATTTGAAGAGGGTCGTAAAGAGTAATAGGCAGACATCTATCCAGACCATCACACAGGAATTCCAAACAACTTCAGGATCCACTCCAAGTACTATGACAGGCGTGAGGTGAGAAACCTTGGATTCTATGGTCGAGCGGCTGCTCATAAGCCACACATCACGCAGGAAAATGCCAAACGATGCCTCGCTTTCTGTAAGGAACATCAACATTACACGATTGAAGAGTGGCAAAGCGTTGTGTGGAGTGACGAATCACGGCACACAATGTGGCGTTCCGATGGCAGGGTGTGGGTATGCCGAATGCCCGGTGAACGTCATCTGCCAGCGTGTGTAGTGCCAACAGTGAAATTCGGAGGTGATGGTGTTATGGCGTGGTCGTGTTTTTCCTGAAGGGGGCTTGCACCCTTGTTGTTTTGCGTGGCACGATCACAGAGCAGACCTAAATTGATATTTTAAGCACCTTCTGGCTTCCATGTTGAAGAGCAATTCGGGGATGGCGATTGCATCTTTCAACACGATTGAGCACCTTTTTATACTGCCCGGGCTGTGGGGGAGTAGTTACACGACAATAACATCCCTGTAATGGACTGGCCTGCACAGAGTTATGATTTGAATCCTATAGAACACCTTTGGGATGTTTTGGAACGCCGACTTTGTGCCAGGCCTCACCGACCTACATCGATACCTCTCCTCAGTTCCGCACGCCGTGAAGAATGGGCTGCCATTCCCCAAGAAACCTTCCAGAACCTGATTGAAAGAATGCCTGCGAGAGTGAACGCTGTCATCAAGGCTGAGGGTGGGCCAACATCATATTGGCTTCCAGCAATACCGATGGAAGGCCCCACGAACTTGTACGTCATTTTCAGCCAGGTGTCCGGATACTTTTGATCACGTAGCGTATATGATTGAAGTCGATACACATTAAAAGCAACATTTAAGAATAGAATTTCCCTACACGAAACTACTTAAATTGTAATAATATATCTCAATAGGTTTCAAATACGAATTTATTCTAAATTGCTGCATGTTTACATATTTTAATAAGTGAAGCTTTCTGAGCATTAAAGAGTTCGATTCATAACTTTGTCAGGTCGTCGCAGTCTAAGGATCCCCAAGCGGCGGCCTTTGTGCAGTAACCAAACACTTGTTCCCTACCCTCCCTAACCACAACATCATAAACATATTAGTGACATCCATGTGCACATGCGCGTTGTTGCCACAGTTAAAATAGTATTTAAAAGCAAAACTTTGTAGCTGATTTCCATATGTACAGAATACAATCATGCAGTTTGTCTGCTTGCTTTATACACAAATGCAGTAAACAACTATGTATAGCATAATGATTATATTTATGTTACAAACGCTTTAAAATATAACTGAGGATGACCTGAACTAATATACTACGCTACAAGAATGGAAATGTATGTTAATATATCCGAGAAAAACTTAGAAACATGTTCCGAATGAACTTATACATTGTTGGAATATTATTAAATAATTAAAATACATAAATATGAATTTATTTTGAAAAGAACTCTTACTCCCAAAACAATTTTTTGATTATGCTATTTAACCTAAAAGTTAATTTTTATGAATAAGGGTTTCATGTTTGCAGTTTTGCTTACTGTAATTATTATGTGCGTGGAGCTATGGTGAAAGTATTTTTTATTTTGTTTGTCCTGCAACCACAGAATGTTAGAAAAACCAAGTTCCAGAAGATGTAAACAAAAACAGTA
The DNA here is from genome assembly GCA_030765065.1 of Deroplatys truncata. Lineage (NCBI taxonomy): Eukaryota > Metazoa > Arthropoda > Insecta > Mantodea > Mantidae > Deroplatys > Deroplatys truncata. The sequence goes on along the minus strand of CM060978.1, from coordinate 206,655,598 downwards.
AATATGTAAAATTAAAAAAGAAGAAGCAGGTGAAAAACGTAAAGCGATCGCAGGTCTTTGTATTACTCTTGGAAGATAGGTGCTTTTTTACGTAGCTTTGAAAACATGATAAATTTACTTCACAACAATGTTTTTGTTAATATAAAGCTAATATAAGAACAGGTTGTGTATTGTTTAAGATGTAAGTTTAATAAACATGACAGCTTCTGTTTACTTAAATGAATAGCTTTATTATAAAATACAGGATAAGTAAAAATACGGAAGGCAAAAGAAAGAAAATAAAACAGAAATCTTATGTGTTATATTCACATGATTATCTCTATTCACTCTTCTACAAATTACTTTTACAAAAGCTTATTCTTCTATCTACTTCTTCTTAAACGAGATAAAATTTCATTGTAAATATAAGAATTCATAGGCCAAAGGGATAGTCAGATTTTTAAAAACCAGATGATGACTTTGAAATTCCATGCTCTTAGCATGACTTCCAACTTGTATTTCAAAATTCAAACCAATAACAAAGATTTTCCCGGAAATGATTAACATAATTTGACCTAAAATGTGTCCTTTACTGAGACTGCATTTTACGCACAGTAAGATTTTGCCTATCTCTTACGGTGTACCAGTTATACAAAAAGTTGAGAACGAGGAAGAATTTACAAGTTATTCCCAGAACATAAAATTCAAGATACAAATTTTATTTTTATGCAAATATCTTAAACATGCGGTATTTTACTAAAAACCGTTATAGCTGTTTTTGAGAAATTCAAAACAATAGCAAACATTTTCCACGTAAAGGGTTCTTTTCTACATGTTCGCGAACATTACACGCAAAAATCTGGCTTTGCTTATTCAAAGCTTTTGTAGCCCCCTTCTTCGTGGTCTTGGCACTACTGGTACTCGGCAGAGTCATTTGTTGGTGCGGCCGGAGGGTCAGCAACTTAGTTCGTTTAATTAAACTATTAAATGCTAATAACTATTAAACACTGCTAAACATACAAAACTGCACTAAGTAAAACACTATATAACTTCTCTAAAGAAGTAAGATATAAGCTTAACTGTCACTCATACTGTAAACGAAGGTTAATATTACGAAACTTATTACACCATGTATACTTTTAATGCATTCTGTGTTGTTTTAAACGAGGGCATATTTCGTATTAATCACATTTAAGTATTTTAGATATATGTTTACTTACCGAAAAAGATAGCTCCACGGTAATATGTGAGGCTCGCATTCGGGAGGTCCCGGCTTCCTGACCGCTCACTCTTTGAGCAAGCAACCGCACCATCTGTCCGGTACCGCCATACACCACGAAACCTAAAAGTACATCTGAAATATGAGAATAAAAGGGAAATTATGGAAACAAAATCGAGTTAGATAAGAATCAGCATGCATTCGCATACTGGCCAGGGCAAACCAAGAAAAGCCCAAGGTCAGAGTATGCGGTCTGCGGGAATCGAACCCCGGATCTCCTGAATGCAACCCTTACATATTTTACTTTTATTTTTGCTTCAAACTAATAACTTTTAAACTGGAGTTCTTAATCGAATAAGTAGCGATTATCTCATAATCCTTAAATCCATGTTTAAGTGATGGCTAATTTTGCTCATTATTATGTAATTAATTCAAAATGAAATTGTTTGCGCTATACATTAAATCTTAATTCGGTTGTTAACTGTTAATTGTTAAATCTGAGTTCTGATTATTAACCAAAGGCTTAATATATGGCATTTAATTACCTGCTCAAACTATTTTCCTCTTCCAGATGGCTTCTGAAGTTGATTTTTTGATGGTAGAACGTTTTCGGTCAAATATTTCTGTTTTTCCACCTTTTAGCACAAACTCCCAAAGATTTACAATGTTTTGAGTCAGTCTGTCGAGGAGCTAGCCACTGCAGGAACACAGCCCATCCTCGATAGATATTGAGTAGATAGATATTGATAAGTAGGTAGTAGGATGAAAAGGAATATTAAATAAAGAAATGAAAGATAGGAAAATTCACAGATAAATTGTATTCCCCAGCATTCGCTTAACGATCGAAGAAAACCACGAAAAAGCACATTTGAAAGGGTAAGCCAACTAAGATATTTTAATAGATACGGGACTTCCCATGTTGAGCCATTTTATTCTAAAATTAAAATATTAATCGAAGCAAACCGACAGAAAAAACTTAACAAGATCTATAAAACTAGGGAATATTACGATGCATTTAAAACATATCTAGCCTGAAATGCAAATAAAGATAATGGTATAATTTTAAAAAAAGCAGTAATTGCTTAGTGATCTTATTAATGTTTTATATATTTTATTATTATTAATGAATCCACAAATCATAACAGAAATCACTGCCCGATGCTAAATACGTGGTAAATTTTGAAGGAATGTACTAGATATGAAATTAAACGATATTACCTGGATTAAATTTCTTGGATGATCTACAAATTTCTTTCAAATCTCTTATAGTGGTCCGCGAAGTTCATTGTCATTGTATACCTGAACTTATTTTAATCAAACGTCTTGATATCACCTAGAAGTTCTTCCTTATCACCTAGATACTCTATTCTGTGCGCTTTCCCGTTTAAAAACAATTAGCATTCAATTTAGGGTAGCAATTTCCAACCGCTTATAACTCAAAATTCAAGAAGACGAGATAAACTCTATCTTTACGAATCTTATTCGACACTGAAAATCCTGAGCACTCGTTGAGACCAATTTTTCCAAATGTTGTGTTTAAGATATGTAGCATTTGCTAGAAGTCCATACATAAACAGCCCACTTGATAGTAAATCTAGAAATTTATATTTTAGAAAGTTAATGAATTAGATTTTCGGATTGCGAGGGCCATCCAGGAAGTAACTGTTTGCGCATTCCCACTGTGCAGATTGCTGTCGAGCTTGTACCCAAGGCCAAATGGTTTCCTAGATATATTTTCTCAGTACTATGTGAGCTTCAGACAAAACAGATTGTTATTGTGCTTTCTGTGAATGTTCAAAATGAAATGTGTGATACAAAGTCCCACCGACTCTGAGGAGACAGATATTGGATTTTTGAATGCTCGGATGATGAAACCTACAGAAATTTACAGTCAACTAAAGGAAGTGTAATGGTAATACAATTGACAAACTAATGTGTACAGGAAACTCGACCGGACGTTTGTCACTATCACAGATTATTGCAGAAACAAGTGAACAACAAAATCATACAAGACAGATATGTAACCCTAGATTAGTTACAGACTTCTTTCCCAAATATTTCTAGTTCTTTGCTTGGAAAAACTGTGTCCGAACATTTAGGCTTCTGGACTGACGGCAGCCGACTACAAAGCCCGAGGGTGGATATGACATTTATGGGAGAAATAAAGTGTGCTTCAATTTTGTAAGCATCATTTTTTTAATCAAATATTTTTTTCCGAATATACTAACGCCAAACTGTCGTTACTTCCTGGATGAGCCTTATATGAGCCTGCTGCATGTAAGTAATATATAAAACTTAAATAACCACACTAACTTAAAGGTGTTGTGTGAAGGACGGCTGATTAGTATTACCGTCAAAATATTTTCTGAATAATTTAAAAATTTACTATACAATATAACTTAGTCCAGCCGTCTTGGCAGCTTTACTCTCAAGGGAAGCGGTCCATTAATTATTTTATTACTTTTCAATGCTTACAACTCTTAAGGTATTCAATTACCTCTCGATCTAAATGCTCCTGTTTAATAAATAATTAGGTATCAGTAATGCCTGACATTTGTCGCAATCCATCAAACTTTCTAGAGCAGGGCGTAGGGCATATGTTGGGGAGGGTCACAGGAAACGAACACAGGTAGCCGACGTCTGGAAACAGCCGCTAATATCAAAGTATTAGCCACCGGAAGTAGGACTCTGTCTATATGAAGGTAGTCCCTCCGCCCAATCTTCTCTGATTACCCTTCATATTGAATATACAGTAAACCATCTGCACTCCCCTCGTAACCAGCGGGCAAGTTAAGGACCTCTTGAAGATTATCATCCTGTATTCATTACATCAAATGGGAGGGGTATGCAAACCAAAAAAACACTCCTCACCGCAGCGTAATAAAATGTAATGACTAATTTTGACCTAAACAGTTTGCTACTACTTTCACATCGTCTGCAATTAATGTTAATTCAATTGCCACCTGCTTAAGCCCAGAGAACTCTTGCTGTGGGATGATTTCTAGCTTTGGAAAAGAATACGCGTTGCTAATATTTCCTGTAGACGTTGGTATGTTGGAAAAAAATATAATAACCAACAATTTGGAGTAGTCATGAAAATGTTCAAATTTATGCTGCGGAACATTTAAACCTCGAATTAACTTTTACAATTGTAATGTGATTAATATGGAAACATCGGCGGACAAAATTACACACTCTCTGGGGTTTGCACGTGTTGCAGACAAAACACGAAATCCATTCGTAATGCGATGCGCTTAGGTGGGTCTTGCCGTGTCCGTTTGTTTTACATGAATATGAATGCTTCTTCTGAGTTAAAGTTAGTTATGTACATCAACGTACTCCAGCAGCTGGGAGAGAACCCAAGGGGGGTTTACAAGTTTGGGAAAGGGACGCAGGTATTTTACTTCCTTTAAAATTTGAAAATTACCTTAATTCGTTTAGAAGAAAACAAAAAAGAAATGGTTTAAAGTAATAATTTCAGATTCGCCACATTGAGTCTTGACATTTTGATACTTAATTTTTTAAGGAAAATATGTTTATGCGTGGATCTTGATAGAAATAAGTATACCTATATAGGGGATAAAACTTAAGGTTTCAAATCAACAGCCTGGCTATACAAAGGTAACGTATAGAGAAAGTTACGTACCATCTTTCTACATTATTTGAGATTTACACACAGTTTTAGTATTTGCAGCACCATTAGAGCTTATGGTAGACCGCACAGTAGTTAAGCGAATTTAGCAGACCAGGCAGAATAATCTGCATAGTTATACCACTGTCACTGACTGCCGTTTTCTTACCAAGAAATGGAAGAAAACACATTTACGCTGACATAGGGCCATAGTCTAATGGATAATCACATCCATTCCTCTTCTCTTTTTCCTTTATGGTGCCCCGGCTCATCTTCTCCCAGTTTTCATGCAACATTGAACCATAATGGCTCTATCTATCATAACAGAAGAAAGCCAAAACAGCCTGGCTGTTGCCTTTAGCATTAATAGAACAACCGTATAAGCTACACTATAGGTAAATATGTAAATGTTTTTATTAATACAAGTGCGGTAAGTGCATCATTGGAGAAAGAGGAAAAGATTAAAAATACGAGACAAAGTCGAGTATTTTCTACTTTCGAGATTCTTCAATGTACTTAACGCATGCGTATTCAATACTAGTTTTTCGGCAATGATGAATAATGAAAATAGTACTTAAACGAAAATAAAATTATTAAAAGGTGTTGAACATGGTGTTTCCAGTAGCAAGGTCACTAACATTAACACCGAAATATCGACCGTTTATCCACGCTTGGATGTTGACCTTAAGATAATAATTTGTAGCTCACTGCTGCATGAATTAATGTATGTAACAAATAAAAGGGAAGTAAAGACTCAGGTAAGATTTAAATGGTAAAATTTAACTAATAAATATCATTATATTCCAAGTCTGCAATATATAATTTAGGGGATTTAATATAGCTGAAGCATACACATGCTGTAAAACAGGCAAAACTCGCAGGCAGAATAGCTTACCAAACACTGAATGCAGGTGATTAAAGCATCTAATACGACAGCATAAACGGGATATGGATGGAAATTTCTATTATCAAAAAATACCACAACTGAAGATAATCCAGCTTTCAGAATAAAATTTGTTCTTTAGAACCATTTGTAAGCTTTTAACTATACTCTAATATAAAATTATAGTAAGTTCTTGAAGTGGCCTATAAAATGCGTAAACACCATTTAATTTATCTATGAAAAGCTAAATATTTGAACATGTAAAAGGGATTTGGATTATTATAAATTTAAGCCGCATTTTGTTAATGAGAGTAAAGTAAACTAAGCCCTTGAAACTTATTTCTTGTTTATAAAATATTTTGTTAAAGTTTGTGTCAAAACTGAGTGCACGTTAAGGTGCACTCAGTTGTATGGCGAAAATTTCACTTCTTGTTGAACACAGAAGATATCTGCGCCCAAAATCAACTTGCAAAAAACAAACATAGCAGAATAGGAAGGGAGAAAAATATGTGAAGTCCGTCTTTCCCTACTCATTGCCTTTTCATAGGTACGCATCCCTTCTGCAAATTATACCACACCCATATTGAGTTATTCTGCTGTCCCCTTTACTTTAATCACTGGAAATATTTCCATAGAAATAATTTCAAATAGGGCACTACGGACATAGTTACATGCAGCATATGGGGACAAAACTCATCGTCAACTGTTGTTATCTGGCTTGAAGCAATGAGATTAAGAAACAAATGTAAAATATATAAAATTTTCAGCAATTTATCTGTATTGCACACTATAGACCCGATAGTTATTTTACAACACATGTTTTAATTAGCTCTATATTTTTGCATGGCAATTACAGCCTATCTTTTGTTGTATAAAATGCAATAAAAATGAATACAACTTCACAACTATTTGCAGAGAATTCAAGGTACGCATTTTGTTTGGCATATCAAAATCTCATAAGTATCTAATGAAATCTTTTGGAGAGAATTATCATTAAAAAACGTTGTTTTGGGAGAAGGCCATGAAAATCCTGGTATTGTATTCAAAAACGATGCTTCCTCAAAATAGTTGATATTATCTACAAAAAGTATAAAAAGTATTTATTTTTGTTCCTTGATTCGAGAGTGGAAATCCAAATTTCTGCTGAATTGATAATATTGAATTTTTGGGTGGAGTGCAAAAGTTTCCAACTGTAAAGAAAGTATTCATAGAATTAAAAGAAGAAATAACTACCTCTAAAGGAAAAAATGACCTAAATAAAGTATTGCATCGGCATTGCAATGTTAAATTCCATTTAGCAAGACAATATTTGTATTGAAATTTTATTATTTGGGTACTTGTTTTTATAGTTATTACTCTATTTATTTTACGCCGCTTTAACTATTTGGTCATATCGGGACGGATCTGTTAGTGGATAACTCTTAAGATCGATGTGTGGCGGGCAGTTAGCCTTCTAGGTCTCATCCCTGTAACCACCGCTTCGTTACGTGTCTACAGAGATCCTAGCGTATAGCAACCGGACCTTCTGCTTCGTGCCGTGCAGATGGCTGTTTTATAGTTGTATGATTCTTTTATAATACATTTTTTCCTCTTTCTTCAGGAAGTCTGGGACATTGCAGAGATGAAGAAGAAATTTGAATACAAATAGAATACAAATTACAAAATATATTTCTAATGGTTGAATGATGCTAAGATAGATGAAAATGTGAATGTCAATAAGTATGTTTCTGGGATCTACGCGACTTATTGCTCTCACATGCTTAGAACCATAAGTTCCTTTCATCAGATTCAAATTGTCTTCAGAGCACCAATTGACAGAATTCCAGAAAATATACGATAGTTTGATGCAGCGACTGCTCTTAGGGACAGAAGAAAAACAGCCGATCCAAAACGGAGCTGGTGATTGAAAGCAAGTAGAAAAATCAAAGAGTAGATGGAATATGGATTTAAGATGAACTATTGAGGATCATTCATGTAATACCTACATAGGTATGAATACGTACTGATGTGGAATAGTTGGTTGCTATTTTGATGAGAGGAAAATGATAAGGAATGTTCATCGGCTAACTCCTGCAGGATATGTGATTTAAAAGTGATGAGACTCTTCTCTCAGAAAGTGTGGAAAGAAGATAAGTGAGAACTGTCTATTTCTCCTTCACTGTCCTCTTTACGTGAAGTTCCACACTGAAAATTAAATAATTTCATTTCCTTGTTCTCTTCACACAAGATTTACTTTTATCACAATATCAATTTTAAATTAGTTCGTTTCTGATTTCCCATATCGTAACCGCATTCCTCTGTGTTTAACTTAAATCAGCAATGATCTCCGACACTTACATTTTCTTTATAAGTTACTACGCCGACATTTGTCGCGGAGCTATGACCACGATATGACACGAAATAAAAGATACACACGTCTGAAATTGAACTCTCGACAAATTTCTATTTCACGCCCATTCTCTGTTTTCGTCAGGTTCCCTCTCTAGTCACATGCTTCTTTTTTTCATTTTTTTTTACTGGCTCATTTGATAAATTTTCCTACGCGTTTATTGAATGATATAATTTAGAAAGTACACGTTTCTAGCTTCTTCCATTCTGCGTTATTTTTGCCTGATTAACTTTTCTGTGTTTGATTGATGTCTACGGTTGCGGTTTCTCCCAGCATTATTCAAATATCCTATAGGTTACCCTTCCTCGCATTTAAAGATTTCTCTGTATTTTACCTGTAATTGTCCCTTCGCTGAACCTCTGCGATTTACTGCTGCAAGTTGGTTCATTTTAATACCTTTCACTTTTCCTGAAATACATGATGCTACTATATTGTAATATTCCTTTTGTTTGATATATACAAAACGGAATTTATATACCTATATTTAGTATTTCTTTCTTTCGCATCTTGTTTTATTTAGCTTCCCTCTTTATTATTTATAATATTTTCGTTGTTACTTGATGTTTAATTATTATTGCTCAGGCGAATATTTCAACCTCACTACACAAAGGCACAAATATCGTCCTGGCGCTTTTCATTCTCTGTCACTGCTTTTCATATGGCCCACGGGTAGGCGGGCCACCGGTGTGAAATGTTCCATACACTTAACATATTCAGTCACCAGTTTCTGATGAAATCGCTGAAATTTCTAATGAAAAGATGAATTCTGATGACATTGAATCTTGTGTTGTAATGCCTCATATTCCTTAGTTAAGGATTAGGGAAAGTAGATACTAAAAAGCCATTGTTTCTTCATATTATTCCCTTTATTTAGTTACCATAATCCATCATCACACATATTAAGCTTTCTATGTATTTTGCATATTTTTAAAACCAGAGTGTAGCTCATAATACAAGTACATAATTCATGTAGTCTTTCCTGATTGCTAATAGACCCATAGTAATACATAAGATCTTTTAAAAGTCGTTTTAAACTCAAAAACATTGTAAGTATTGTAATATTTTGGGTACGAAAGTAAAATAGCATCAGTTTGTGGGTCTAAGATGAGATTTATTGTTGGAAAAATAAAGAAAATACGTCAAAATTATATTTATCCATAATGCACCATTTTTCTGTAACCCTACGCACGCCAGTTTCCTGTTGCAAACATTCAATGACATGGCACTGGACAAGGCACTGTTTATATAAGCCAGCGATGAAAAACAGGATGTATGGAAATCAAGATTGATGGAATATGCAGTTGCTGACATGATTACCAAATGTTTTACAAAGCTGTTTGTACATGAGCATAAATTCGTATTCGAGAAGGATTCCTTTTATATTGCAATGACAGCAAATTAAATCTTAAAATAAATTTCTAACACTATGGTTTTAATCTAAAAGTGCTTGTCAGAATTTTAATTTAATTCTACTTAATGATGATTATTTACAGTAAAATCCTGCTTAACCGAACTGCGTTTAACCAAAACCCGTTAACCAAAACGGCAAAGGAAAAAAATTAATGAAAAACGTTTAAAACTTCAGTAAAATATTACGGATTTTATTAAATAGTCTTTGTAAATACTATAATACTGTTTCAATATTGTATACAGTAGTAGTAGTTTATTAAATATTATTACATGCATTTGGAATACAATTATTTTCTTTCTTTGATTGCTCAACATCGTTAACATCGATTATCCAAAAATGCTTTATCCGAAACGGCTCTGCCCTGTTTAGTTCGATTAAGTGCGGTTATACTGTATATGCAAAATCAATATTAATAGTTGTTCGTAAACATTATGTTTTTCTTAACTATAATTGCTAAACTTATTGGGCTTTAATGCTTGAAACAGTTTTGTAAAGGCAAACACACAACTTCCTTCGCTAGGATGTGTTATGCCACTGTAGCTCTCAGAAACTCGTATTACCGTTGTATCATATCATTTTCAATTCCGGAAGAGAAGCTATGCATAAACGTGTTTTGCTGGGAAAGATACATAATTTTTCAGTCTCAAAAACCCAACACGTGTATAGCAAAATATTTCCTCTCCACGACGGAGATAAAGGCATCTGCTGCTGATGCAAGAGTTTGCAAGTCTCTCGAGCCATTGTTCTGCTGCCGCCGACACAAGAAAGAATATTATGGATAAAATGGCACAGGGGTGAGGGTTAATAATAAAAAGAATGGGCGAGGGTTGCTCGAGAAATATGACATAAAAAAGTAACTTTCAGGAATCGAGTAGGGGGAAGGAGAGAGAAAAAAAATCCTTTCAAGAATACGAATGCGGTTTCGTAAGAGGCTTAAAAAAGCCACAAGGAATAAAAGAAGTAGGGGGAGGTAGGAATAGAGAGAACAGAAAGATCTATTCTCCTTTTTCATGGTTTGACCTTTTCATCACGGTGGAAGAATGTTGGAAGTTAAATGGGCTGGGTGGAGGGCATTAAAATAGAAAGTTTGAAGAGTAAGGCACTTCCAACACTTTTCAGAAAACAATGCCATTGTTCGACAACCCCACTCCATGCCCGTCTTAACCAAAAGGAAACACACGTAACTTGAGTATGCTACTTACCATGTAGTCCCAAAAGCAGCCCGAAATTGCCACCAGTGTTGAACCCCCCTCCTTCATTCTTAAGAAGTTGTTCTTCTCCCTTTTGATGCTTTTCATTCCTGAATGAAGAATTGCGTTACTCTTTTATTTTGCTCTCCATTAAATTTTTTTCCAGAAACTTGGGATAAAGGGAGCTATAACTGGAAAAATAATGGGGAGCGTTGTTTCGGGACTAAGGAGTGTATCAATAAGAGCAGAACAAATTAATTGAATGCTTCAGTGAGACTTTTTATGAGTACAGGTGTTAGATAAAGTACCTGACAATTAAGAGGTTAGTGGAATAGGTGTTCTATGTTGAGATAAATTTAATTGTTTTTCATTTCGCCTAATGAATTTTTTGGTAAGTACTGATATCCGCTTTTTCCCCCATGTAAGGTATTTTCATAATTAATATTATAAATGGTAGTGGACTTATTGTAGTAATATGACTAAACATTTTGAAATTATTTAAAGGAAAGCAAACCTTGAAGGGAATTAACTACTCTCACCTAGGATTAAAGAAAAAGACTAAACACCAGAAGCAACAAGTACAAAAATAAATTGTTACATTCTAATAAAACGCCTATGTCTTACATTCGCATGACTTTCTCTGCTCTCTGTTCTACAAACCTTTTTTACAAAAGCTTATTTTTCTGCCTGCTTCATGTTAATCGAGACAAACTTTTTGCAGAAATGCTTTTATTATATAATTTCCTTTTAGTACAAGGATAATACAGTAGGCTTAAGCGACAATCAAATATTTTAAAAGCAGGTGACGGCTTTAAAATTTCGTTCTTAATCATGACCACGAGAAAAAAACAAATGGTGACTTACCACTTGACAATTCAAACCAATGATAAAGAATATATCCGAAATGGTCAATGGTTAACGCCATAACAAGATTATTATATATATATAAATATATATATATTTGCCTATCTTCATAGCTTGTCCCACAAATTCAATCTACAACAATCACGGTCTTCCCCTCTTCTTATGCCGAGAAGGTTACCAATTATATAGTTTCATCTCTCAGTTGACATTCTTCTAAGGTGTACATACCATCTTAACCGTCTTCCTTCTATAGAATCAATCATGTTTACTGCTTCTCTTGCATTGCTCAGGTATAGTTTTATTTTTGATTTTGTGAAGTCTAGAGACACGACCTCTACCATTGACAATTTTTATATACCTTACTTATTTTCATTCCTTTTCGAAATCTTCCATAACTCAGCGCCATACACCACAATACTTTCGACTATTGTTTTATAAATTCTTCTCTTTATATCCTTATGTATGCTATTATTCCAAATTATGGAATGTAATTGTCTTATGGCAACTTTTCATTTTTGTAGACTGTGCTTAATGTCAGTCTTATTACTTCCTTTGTCATGTTCTCAAATACAAAATTGTCATAAATAAAAAATATATACAAATACAAAATACAAATATTTGGCATAAATTGTGTGTTTTAACAGTAAGTTTTAGCCTGTCACTTATAGCTTACCAATTATTCAATTGCAATTATACAGTTTACAATTATTCCCTCAGAATGAACAGGGCTATTACAAAAAAATTCAACATATACATTTTATTTGTGATCCGTAATTGTTGACGGAAGGTATAAATAATTAAATAACGAAGTGATAGTAAAATAAAGAAATAGTTGCAATAAATAATTTCCGTATATTAAATCAATTTATAATGTAATAAGCTAGAATTGAAAGATTTGTCCGAAGAAAAAGGTAATTAGCAAGTCATGTAACGAAGACATTAGTAACAACGCGAATAGTGAAAGTGTTAAATATAAAAGTTCCTTGAATACAGTTAGAGTTAAGTTCAGTACATTTGAACAGTCTTGTAAACAGAAATTCTGTAAAAGAGAAAGGTAAATGAAATTCTTAGATTCGGGAACGTTCCACACAGTTACAAGGTAAGAGACGCATATATAGGAGTTCTTAGTATTGACCCGCGCGAGAAGGAACGTTAGTGGGGTAGTTCTAATGTAGGCGGAATTTAAGTTAATAAAAAGGGTGTATTGCTAAAATTAGCATCTTTCTTTCCTTTCTTTTATTACAGCCTTAGGAGCTTACAGTGTTTTCGGTGATCGGCAGTTCGTAGCGCCTAAGACCGCGTTGGATTACCAGTTATTTAGCGATAGCCGCGAGGGGATTTGCCGGTAAGCAGTTTAGCGACTCACGACAAATTACGCTTCTAGTTTCGTTTATTAGGGAACAGTTATTTCAAGCTGTAGAAGTGATACTGCAGAAGTTAGCAGGTATAATAAGTCAATTGTTATAGTTTAGAGTGCTGCAATTCATAATTAGTTTCATTCTTTATATTCAAATGGTCGTAACTCGCTTCATTTGCTCAAGATTAGATTACATTAAATTTATCAGTCAATTTAAATTGGCAATGTCCTTTCACACTATGCCCAAGTACAAGCGAACAATCTCGTAGCCAACCACTGTAGCAGCCGGCAGCAGAATCACCAGCAGATATTAGAGTCGACATCAAAAGGTGACATCGGCCTTGTGCCAATCATAGAAATATCTAAAGCGTATGGTATTTTAATCGTAATCGTTAGAGCAATTTTTGAAGAAAACAAAACTGACGGAATTATTTATATGTACAGTATTTTCTTGAAAATTCTCGTCGTATCCTTGGAAGATACTGAACTTGAATACCAAATTTGGTATTTAACCAACTTTTCGTATTTAGGTTATGCTGTTTACAGACATACACGGACCTTTTTCTAAAGATGCTTTTTGCGGGGGAGGGGGTGGGCTTCAGGAGACTTCAAAACATGTGTTTCGGTGAAATGCCAATATCGAACTTTTGGGCTGAGTTTAAACATTTCTTTTCTGTTATAGTTAAGTAGTAGAGAGGGTAAAAACACTACTAAGATGAGCTGAGGTCAGCTACTGCAACTCCATCCTTTTCTCCATCTTTTGGAAGGTGTATAAAATGAGGGAAATTGTTAGAAGATACTCTTTGCTTTATTGTTTTTTATATTATAATCTAGATTCTATCATATTTTGGCAGTATTAACAGCAACGTATGTGCTACAACTGTATATTGATTTTGTGCAGGGGAAAACTATGGTAGTCATTTTCGGAAATGGTGAATTGGTAACGATAGGGAGACATAATTTGTAACAAATCAATACTTAATTGTGTTGCATTGGTGGAATATGGTATTAGGTACTAAACGTTCAAGCCCACGAGTTGTATTTGTTAGATAGTATACAAATAAATTCAGCTTGCTGCAAACATATTGGATTAAAATTATGAGCCCATAATTACATTAATCACCGAAATTCAAGGTGCACCTGCGGATCCTAAATCTCAGAAAATTCCTTCACGAAAATGAGGAAAGAAAAACAAATTTACTGCAAACTGGTGTTAAAGCATAAAACAGGTTATACTCATTAAAGTGAACCCTATATGTAATAACAAAATTGTTCTTTCATACAGGTAACCTGTAAACTAAGGTACTGAACCAGATTTGACGACAGGAATTCTAATTACAGATACCACACGAATTACCGTGATGACAACCTACCTCGCTCTATCATTTGGCTACCTTCAAGTACCAAAAGCACATTTTCTTGTCATATAATCAATATAAACAATAATTATTAGAGGTTATTTAATTCTAAGGCCCAAAGCAAGCCTGCAAATTGAATTAATTACTTATAGTAATCCATGAATCATTAGAAGGCCCTGTGCGCATTCAAAGCCATTGATGTTTGGTCAGTAGCATAGCGTCAGCACAGTAAGCTTTTTGTTTTAAATCCCGGCCATAATTTTTTTAAAATCCTTCTGAATGTTTTAAACTCAAAGCTTATCACATTTGGCTATGCCTACTAATTTATTGAGAAAATCTGCTTCGGCTTTAACACGTATAAATTAAAAGTTCAAATGAAATGCATGTCCAAATCACATCACTTTGAACAGATTTAAAAGTTTTATTTTTCTGCGTACATAGTTCTGGAGCTATATTATCATTAACTGTTAAGAAGTAGTAAATGTATATATAATTTTCGAGGACGCATTTTTATAGCATAAATTCAGAATATACTGCACATAGATAAGTAATTAAAAGCATTGTACTTCTTTATCCTCGTAAGTTACACAGCCTTTTATGAAACTGTAAACTGACTTTGTATTTATTAAATAACATATTCACTACAACTTGAACTTATAAAGGATCACCACTAGCAAGAGTTTCATTCTGGATGCTTCCAAGCTCCAGAATCACCATTAGGAGTTAGAAGTTAGGAGTAGTCAAGACAGAAGGGCTTGCTATAACTGGATCACAGCACCGCACGTAGACCATAGTGGACCCTTTGTGCTTCCAGGTGGCCCCTGGGAAGAAGGGATGAAGAGGAGACCCAAAGAGCGACCATATCCGATAACAATGTGCGTTATCAAAAACGGGATCCCTAATGAATCTTAACACGACATCAATCCAGGAAGGAAGGGGGCCCTAGTAGTCTCGCCAAGCGCCAGGGAGAAATGTTTCCATTCCACCGTTCTGCCGCATCTCACCAACCGCCATCGCCTGGTTCTACATCCCTGAAACAGTTGAAGTGAAACAATGAAAGAAAATGACGAGGACAGGAAATTCGCGGTAGCAGAGGAACTATCCCAGTATCCGCCTACCAACCTGGGTAAACCATTAAAAATCCCAGGTCAGAGTGTTGGCTAGCCCAGCAGAATCTTCCTTGGACCTCCCGAATGCGAATCTCGCACGTTAGCGCGGATCTCGCCACTACATGTAGACACCACTATAATCGCCACTACAGGTTGGAGGAACTTTCTTTGAAAGCAAATTAATAAAATCAGATTTATTGAAAATTATCTAGTGTTTTAGTGATTTAAAATCATGGATAACCAAAAATGAGAATACTTAGTTCGTTCTTATAGCTGAATGAACACTTCCCTTATATTCATCTTGCTAACTATATATGTTATAATTGCTAGTAATTATTGAAATGGGTAGCTCATATTAGGTAGAGAAGGTATTGCATTCCACCCAAAAATTCGACACTGAGGTTTCACCGGAAATACATGTTTTGAGGCACCTTTGCCAAAAAATCATTTTTAGAAAAAGATCCGTGTATGTGTGTGTGTGTATGTGAGAGAGAGAGAGACTGTAAACAGTATAACTCAAAAACGAAAAGTAGGATAAACTCCAAACTTGATATTTAGGTTCAGTACTTAAACGAGGATTTTCCAGATAATCTCCCCATCCCAAATTACTCTTTACATGGAACATTTTTCGAAATTTTTTATTTTCTAGAAGATGGCTCTAACGATTTTGATTAAAATACCACAGATTAATTATATTTAGAAGACAAATAAAATACATATCTTGAATTTTCCGGGAATAGCCTTTGAAGTCCTCTTCATTCGGAAGGAATTTTGTATAATATTGTATAACTAGTAAACGTTAAGCCATAGAAGAAAACATATTGCACAATAAATGTAGATCTCTTTAAAGCACATAATTTATTTCAAATATTTTTTGTGGCATCAACCATTTCCGAGATATCCGCTATAAATTGTTCGAATTGTTCATATCTTGATAATTTTGAAGTCCTTTCAACATTCCGCGATTGTATGGAAACAGTGTGAATTTTCAGGCAGCGTACAGCGTCCAGTTCTTAAACATTTGACTATCGCTGTTCCCTTTGTATCCATAACGAAATGTGTGATGTAGCTATTTCTGAAAAGGTTTATTTGGATTAAAATTAAGTAGATAGAAAATTAAGCTTTACTAAGAATAGTTTGTATACCCACTAATAAACGATAGAGGGTAGAGGAAGTCATGTGAGTGTAACATATCAGAATGTTTTGTTAGGCGATAATGGGTATGAAAATTAGGCTATGATCCATTTCCTAAAGTAGCAGTGAAACACTTCCTAATTATTTCAAAAGCACTTTATTTCTTTAAAGCAAAGTTTCTTATGAATGTAGTTAAAAGTCTGAGAAAGTACCTTAATTAGTACAATAACATTTGTTTGGTTGGCCCCGTAGCTCAGTTGCAGCTCCTGCCTGCTGAGCGATGTGTCCCGGATTCGATTCCTGGCTGGGGGTGAGAATTTTTCTCTAGCCAAGATTATTCTCTATCCTCCCCACAGTCTGAAGGTATGAATGAGAGTGCGAATGTGTGAGTGGACAAAAAATGTACAAAAGAAACCAAAGAAATTCAACGGCAAGTGCATACATACTCGCAGTTCACACCATTGCCGATAGGCAACATGTTCCAAAGGTAAAAGGTTATTGATATGCCCGTTGCAGTTAAACGCGGGGTGTAAATGGGGGGAAATTTGGTTTGTATTTATGAATCAAAGGTGCTACTAGCAACTTATCTGTTTTAAGCAGAGGAAGCACTGAGTACCACCCAAACCAAAGAAATGTAGAAATTCAAAAAGTGCATATATACCCGCAGTTAATATTATTGCCGATAGGCAACATGTTCCAAAGGTAAAAGTCTACCGATATGACCCTTGTAGTTAAAGGAGGGTATAAATGGGGGGAAATTTTGGTTTTCATTTACGAATCAAAGCTGCTACTAACAACTTACCTGTTTTAAACAGAGGAAGCACTGAGTTCCACCCAAACATTTGATATCAACGTTTCATTGGAAATGCATGTTTCATATATTATGGGAAAAGAAAACATTTTATGAAAGAAGGCCGCATATGTGTGTGTGGGGGGGGGAGCAATGGACAGCATAAACCGGAAGTAAGTCAGTAAATAAATACCAAAATTGTTATTTAGTTCCAGCGCTTTCAAATAATGCGACAAAAAGGATTTTCAACAAAATCCCCTAGTCCAAACTGTCCTTTACATGGAAAACGTTTCATTATTTTTTTATTTTCTCAAAAATGGTTCTAAGGATTTGGATTAAAAACATATGTGTAAGCTATTAAATGACTAACTAAACGTATATCTTGAATTTTCTATCAAAAGTCTGTGAATTGCTTTTAATTTTAATGAATTTTATATAATGTTGTATAACTGGTAAACCACAAGAGATTAGCAGAACTAACAAACTCGAAAAACATGGAGTGCGTTCAAATATACAGTTTATATCAAAGATATTTTACTGCAGTAACAGCTGTTACTTGCCGTTACATCTTCAAATCTTTCCCAGTTGAACTGTCGTGCCTCATATACGAACGCTCTTAAGTGATTCTTCTTGAATTCCTTAGCCACACAATTACTTACAATATGCAAACAGTTGTGTGTTTCTTATCTGTATTCTGCACCCAATTCTCGTGAGTAGCGTAACGTGAATAGAAGAATGAATTTTTGATACAAATATCTTAATGTATAAGGGATTATATGAATTTCCAATTCAGCACGTTGTGTAAGTGTGACCTTAGATATCTCTCCCTCCCCCCCCCTCTCTCTCTCTCTAGGCAGTGAGTTAGGTCCCTTACTCGGGATATTTCTCTAGATCGCAAGTATTGTTTCTTCCATAAGGTTTCCACATTTAGTTATTTAACCAATACTAGTTTCCACCCAGCCCATGCCAAATCTCCCCATAGCTGTTTTGAAACAAATCCTAAGGAGCTAACATGTGCCAATTAGGATGTAATCTTCGATGTGAAACGCAGGAGGGATCAAATAAGCTCTCAGTGAATTCTATTCTAATTCACGTAAACAGGAAGAGATGGCCACTCTCCGTGTAGAAGTGTGTGCTTGAAATATGTTAACTGCGGCGCTGAAATGTGCCGCAGTCATAAAATATTTTATGTCAAATGTTTCTTCTGAAGTAGACAGGAAACAAAGCCTTCGCCATCGAGTTATTTCCGTCAAAGGATATTTTTTCGATGGCATACGTAAAGTTTTGCTATCTCTTTTGACCACTTACATCTAAGCAGCATAATAATAATAATAATAATAATAATAATAATAATAATAATAATAATAATGATCCTAGCAGTGACGAAAGTCGTTACAAATGGATTATTATCGTCATTCTTATTAAAAATAATAATGTTATAAACGGTACTCAACTAGCAAGAACTTCAATGGCAGTAAAACGCACCGCCTATATTTTGGGTATCCAAAGCAATTTGACAATCAAGTGGCTAGTGTTATAGAGAAGCGGTAGAAAGGTGATGTTTGGAGAGGGCAGAACCATACATCAGTGCCAACTTAATTCCCTTCGTTCTGGTATGGACCACATTTTCTGTTCCCAATTGTACATACTATATATACTTATGAGTAAACTTGTTTTGGAAATGAAGATAGGAAGGGAGGGAGAGAGGGAGAAAGAAAGGAAGGTAGTTAGAAAGGAAGATTTTGCATTTCAGTTAAACAGAACTTGATGTTTAAAACGTAAGGTACACGTATAAAACTGAATTACATTTGAAATAATAAGTGGGAGGAAATTAGATGCGTAAGCAAAACATGTTTGAATCAATTTAAAATTATTTTGAAGTAAGGGGCTCGCGAATATCATTGTGAAATCTGGACCTTAAGCAGAAAAGTAGAGCTAAAACAATGTAAATGCAAGTACATTATGCAAAACATATAAGAGAAGAGGTACACAGTATAATTTACAATAGAGAAAATGACAACAGAAGTTTACATACACGAATTTGAGTGCGAGATTCCCAAGAGGCATTTTTAAATATAAGGCCAATGCCTATATAAGTGAACGTAGACTAAGAAGCAGTGCTATTTATTCTTTTTTGATTACTAGCTAAAGAATTTCAGTGCCTCGTTCATTATACGAACAAAGAAAACTAAGTAAAAACTTGTAATACAGGATATTAAAATAGTTTTCGCAGCATTTTAATACACTATAATTTAAATGTATAAAAATGATGTATGCAGACATTTCCTTTTAGGAATTCACACAGAGTTTACAGAGATTTATAAGTGTATCCATTCATCACTGCGAATGTTAGCCTAAGTTTATATGTAGATTAATCATTCACATAAAACAAGAGTTCAAATTAGCCGATTATAAAGCCATTCATTACAGTAAAATTTACAAGGCGTCTTCGCCAACGCCGCCGCCAGTGCATGTCGTTATTAATTTAGCATTGTGATTAGCATTGCTTTTAAGTACTTCAGAAACTTTGTAATAAATCAAGAAGAGGATACAACGCATTCTCCTCTGGCTCCCTGCAATGTTGCTTTTACCTTACACAGATGATATGCTAATTTTAGTTTATCCTCTTCTTCTTGCTTTAAAACAATTCAGGTTTCAATGAGCTTATGTTTTATATCCTTACTATATTTCTTTCTCTACCATTTACTTACAGTAAGTAGAGGAAGCATTGGTTCCACCCAAAAATTGGATGTTGAGATTTCACCGTTAATAGTGTTTTGAGGCCCTCTGAATCCAAAATAAAGCATTTTTAAGAAAAGGTCCGTTGAGAAGTACAATAATTGCCAAACTTGGTACTTAAGTTTAGTATCTTCCAAATATGCAACACACGAAGATTTAAAAAAAAATTCTACCATCCCAAACTACCTTTACATGGAATATTTTTCCAAATTCTATACTTTCTCATAAATGACTGTAATATTTTAACTAAAATACCATACATTTAAGATATTTACAGGGCAAATAAAATACATATCTTTAATTTTCAGGGAATAGTCTGCTAAGTCCTCTTCATTCTGAATAATTTTTGTAAACGTAACAGATAGACAAAATCTTTCTACACAAACAAGTAGATCTCCTTAAAACAATCGATATTCATGCCATGTACATTTTTGTGGAGTTAACTATTTCATAGATATTCCTTGTTAATCGTTTGAATATTCAAATATTTTCCTCAAGTGAGGAGTCATTATTGTTTTTATTTTTTTCTCGTGGCCATACAAAGAACATGGAATTTCAAGGTGTTCACATATAGACTCGCTTTTTTTAAATTCTAACAATTTACCTACACCATCCTACAACGAAATATGTAAATGTGAACTGAAAGTTTATGTAGATTAACAAGAATAATAAGCTTTTGTAAGAATGGTTTGTAGAATAGAGAAGTCATGTGAATGCAATACTTCAGGTGTTTACCATAAAACATCTCATGTAGCATGTACACTACGTGATCAAAAGTATCCGGACACCTGGCTGAAAATGATGTACAAGTTCGTGGCGCCCTCCATCGGTAATGCTGGAAGTCAATATGGTGTTGGCCCACCCTTAGCCTTGATGACAGAGTTCACTCTCGCAGGCATACTTTCAATCAGGTGCTGGAAGGTTTCTTGGGGAATGGCAGCCCATTCTTCACGGAGTGTGGAACTGAGGATGTAGGTATCGATGTAGGTCGGTGAGGCCTGGCACGAAGTCGGCGTTCCAAAACATCCCAAAGGTGTTCTATAGGATTCAAGTCAGGACTCTGTGCAGGCCAGTCCATTACAAGGATGTTATTGTCTTGTAACCACTCCGCCACAGCCCGTGCAGTATGAACAGGTGCTCGATCGTTTTGAAAGATGCAATCGCCATCCCCGAATTGCTCTTCAACATGGGAAACAAGAAGGTGCTTAAAATAGTATCAATGTAGGTCTGCGCTGTGATCGCCACGCAAACCCCCCCCCAGGAAAAACACGACCACACCATAACACCACCACTACCACCTCCGAATTCCACTGTTGGCTCTACGCACGCTGGCAGATGACGTTCACCGGTCATTCGCCATACCCACATCCTGCCATCGGATCGTCACATTGTGTACCGTGATTCGTCACTCTACACGTTTTGCCACTGTTCAATCGTATAATGTTGACGCTCCTTACACCAAGCGAGGCGTCGTTTGGCATTTTCCTGCGTGATGTGTGGCTTATGAGCAGCCGCTCGACCATGGAATCCAAGGTTTCACACCTCACTCCTAACTGTCATAGTACTTGGAGTGGATCCTATGGAGTTTGGAATTCGTGTGTGATGGTCTGGATACACGTCTGCCTATTACTCTTTACGACCCTCTTCTGTCAGTCAATAGACGAGGTCGACCTGTACGCTTTTGTGCTGTACATGTCCCTTCACGTTTCCACTTCACCATCACATCAGAAACAGTGGACCTAGGGATGTTTAGGAGTGTGGAAATCTCGCGTACAGACTTGTGACACAAGTGACACCCAATCATCTGACCACGTTCGAAGTCCGTGAGTTCCACGGAGCGTGCCATTCTGCTGTTTCACGATGTCTAATGACTACTGAGGTCACGGATAATGAGTACCAGGAAGTAGGTGGCAGCATAATGCACATAAGATGAAAAACGTATGTTTGTGGGGGTGTCCGGATACCTTTGATTACATAGTGTAACTTAAAACATACAGTGCACACAACATGCTAATGAGGTATGTCAAACCGTTGTTAAAATCATACTTTTTTATTCAGAATGAATCACTTTATGATATGGCAATTTGAAATGTTCCTTGGATCCTACGGTTTATCTTATCACTCCCAAATTTTTCATTTGAGCTTGGTAAACGAATATAAAAATGTTTCTTGCAGGCACTTCTTTATTTATATTAGTTTATAAGAGAAAAATTATTTTGTGGGCATGTAATTCAACTTATCAAATTTTTCAGTGTAAGTTATGTAAAATGATTACTTTCAACTAAACCTTTTAATATTGTTATGTAGTGCTAAATAATTTTAAATCTGTAATTTATGAAACACTCCTGAAATTTTCAAGCTAATAAGTTATAAGTTGTGGTCCAAGGAGCATTTTAAATAGTGAAAATTTTGTATTAAAAAAAGTGAAAAAAGAAAGAATTTTAGTAAATTGGAGTTTACACGTTCAACGCGTTGCTTTACCTAAATGGTAAACAACTAATTAGGTAGCCATTTGTGACTTTAAAAGTATTAATCTTAAAAAAACGAATCATGCAGCATGAAAGCTTAAGCTATAAGTATAATAAAAATGCAGAAATAAAAAAATTAAAAACTTTTACATCTTTTACAAAGTTTTACATTGTTAAAACAAGTTAGGTTTCAACAAACTAATGTGTTTTATATCTGTTTCTGTATGCTTTACAAAAACTGTTGGAATTCGTAACGACTTCTGTGTAATACTCCTCCTACTGCTTCGGACAGGATCTATTAAATTTCAATTTGTTAGCTACGTATCGTAGGCCATCTGAGCAGTCAGTTTTAGTGGATATTATTTATTGATATGTTTATTTATCCTGGTAGAAGTTTAATATTATATTGCCTCTCTTCTACTACGATAGAAACAAGATGAACTGGAGATAAAGGTTGAACAATTACAATAGCAAAAATATATTAGATTACGATCATTCCATGTAAATGGAGTAATTACAGTCAAAGCCTAATTGTATCTGCAGTGATTTTTGTTTTCGGTAATCTGCATGAAGTATTTTGCAGGCCCCCTTATTGTAAGGGACAATTAAAAGTAGTTGATGGTTCTGTAAGGTGTCAAATTAATATCAAACTCACGAAAGGTAAAATGTCTTTAATGTTTGAATCACCAAGTATATAGTGTAAGTTATCCGAAATAAATAAAGCTTTTGAAATGGTTTCCCGTTATAGAGGAGGAATTTTAATTACTTTTACAGAATAGTTTGTAACCATTTGTTTATTTACAAAGTTGAGCAACTTTAGTGATAATAATTGACAGTATTAAGAGTCAGTGTATATGCTATGCTATGTTGGGAGCAGAAGTTCGGTGGTCATCACTTGGGCTAGTGTTTAGTTGAAATGGCTCTCGGATTCCACTAAAGTCGTGTTAAGGTACCAACAGGTGAAATTTCTAAACCTTGCAGTTTTTATCTAAATGTTTTAAATCTCTTTCGCATGCTGCTATATCAGAATTTAAGTGTCTAAATTTCCTTAAGACATCTCTAATAATATTTTAGGATTTTTTTTATCTTTTTTATTGTGCTAATTAATGATGCTAGTTGTGATGCACAAAATTGAAATTGTAATTTTGAAAAAAATACTACCGCATCATTTAAACCTAGTACATAAATTGCCATACGTATTTGTTCACCCTTTCCGTTGTTTCAGAAAAAATCACTAAACCTGTAAATATAATTTTTGTAACCAGTTATCATCAGTGATCGAAATAATTGCATTATATTTGAGCTATTTAAAAGTGTAATAACGCTCATATGCCAGTTTGTTAAGTTCAGTCCAGCTGAAAATTTAAACAAGATTGGTTACAAACTACATCGTAGGAGAATTTTTAATGCGTAAAAGCGTAAAAAAATTAAAATCGAGTATAAGATATTGGAAGTAAATACAGGTCAGCCGTGTTCTCATAGACATTTAAACGGTCACGTGTTGAAGCTCTAAGAGCAAAAATATAGTATGTAGTTGGAGCTAAAAGTTCAAAGTATTCTTAGGTATGAAAATAAACTGTTGAAGTTTTTGAAAATGTTGACAACCAATTTTCACTTATGGGTACCCTTAATTTAACTTTTACGGTTGATGAATGTACAGGACGGGAAGTGCATTAAAGTTATCGCTATGCATGAAACTTATAGAAATCATGTGCAAATAGCGCAATGAATAATTGTTAGCGGAACGTATTATTGGGGTTTTACTATATGTACATTAAACTTATAGCACCAATGTGATTATTTCATATTTATTTAACTTGATTTATGTTGCAATTACTGTTCCATTTATAAAACTTCATGTTGGGGTGCTATTTTTTGTAATTGTTGTGGATTTCTTACAGCCTAAGTTTATGAATCCTTGTATACTCTTCTGGTAACTAAAGCTGCTCATCAATATCGGTAATAGTTGGGAAAAAATTTCAGGAGGTATAGTTTAGCGTCCCGCTTGAACTATATTTGAATGCATAGCTGCGTAATGAATACAATATGATCTATAAAATTTTTTTCTTTCTTTCATCTTTACATGCAGTTTCTTTCTTTATAAACTTAAAGCTTAAGCTACAAATAAAATAAAGTAAACACAGTAGGGATAACAACCAGAGACCGCAATCAAACCAATGTATCAACGTAGTGCACGCGATTAATGCCAGGCGGACCGGCGGAGATTTCAATGCGCGTATAAGACGGTGCTTCAGTGTTGGAGAGCTTCTGTAGTGGCTAGGATTGTTTGTTATTGTTGTTGCTAGCTATAAACTCAAGTCAAGTCAACGTATGCGTGCTCACGCGTCTTTCTTCTGTTAAAACCTTTGTTGATGCGACCAACAACACACTACATGCTGAGTGTAAGCTCGCTTTAGAAATCTTTTCATACACAGAGGTGTCGAGAAGCCGTTCTTTTTTGAAGAATTAATTCTGGCATGTTACATAACACTACTAAAGATTATTTTCACACCTATTAATCTTCAAAGAAATATTATTCTCTTGGACTTCTGTAGAGTTGGGCTGAATTGCAAAATTATATTCAAGACGCTTACCATATAATGTGTGTGTTATTATATTGTATGCTTAATGGCAGAGAACAGCGTTACCCCAGCTCTCTCCACATAACCAAACAAATACTTGTTCGAGGTTGCTGCATGCTTGCAATGTCCATTGGACCCCTTGGTTATTATTTGTACGTCATGTTAATGAAATACAATTTTTAATGAATACAATGGAGGAAATAATTCCTAAGAATTGGCTTCAGATGCGTTTATGAATAATTATCTAAGTAAAATATCCTAGTGCTAAATCTCTATGAAAGTAATCTGATCATATACTTCTAACATAAAAGAAAAGTTAAAATATTTGTTACATACGACATATTTGAGGTTACTTTCATTCATAAACATTTCCAATTAATACCAAGTATCCGTGTACTGCCTTGTTTTTTGTTTCCTTTTTCTTAATTCTTGAAAATGATTTATAGCATGCTGCATTCCTCATACCATAACCATTTTTACTTTCTGTACTACGACTTATTTAGTACATAGGTACAAATAGAGGAAATACCTATTGTATTCCACCAAAAAAATTCTATGTTGAGATTTCATGTTTTGAGGCACCCTGAGCTCAAAAAAGTATTTTTAGAAAAGGTCCGTGTGTGTGTGTTTCCCCTAACAGCATAACTCAAAAACAAAATGTCGGTTAAATATGAAACTTGGTATTAAAGTTCAAGACCTTCAAAGATGTGATACGAAGATATTAAATAAAATCCCCCCGCCGTACACAAAAAATGTTGATTCTCGTCGAAACACACAATTTATGTCAAAAATAGAATTTGTATTGGCGTCAAACATTTCCGAGATATTCTTTGTTGTTGGTTTGGATTTTCCGATACTCTATACTTCCCAACTGTAAAGAAATATTCTTTGTGTGTGTGTGTGTGTGCGTGTGTGTGTGTGTGTGTGTGTGTGTGTGTGTGTTCATGCAAAGAGAACAGAATATCAAGGTTTTGAAAAGGTTTATCCATCGCTTTAGCTTGGTGTATTCTTCTTATACCTACAAGAAATGAGTAGCTGAGTAATGAAGGTTTATTTCTGTTAAGATGGAATAGCCGTATTCATTCTGAATTACTTTTATATAACTGGTAAACTATAAGAGAGAGAGAGCGAGAGAGAGAGAGAGAGAGACAAAATGTTACTACACAAAAAAATTAGATCTGGTTAAAGCACACGATTTATGTCAAATACTTTTTTTTGTGTGTGGAGTTAAGCACTTCCAAGATATTTTTATTAGGGTTTGAGTCTTCAAATACTTATACTTTTCTCAAGTGGGAAGTGGTTATTGTTTTTCCTATTTTCTTTTCTTTTTATTTCTTCTCGCCATATTGCAAACAGTATGGAATTTCAAAGCCATGACATCGATACACGTTCTTTAAAACTCTTGACTATCGCTTCAGCCACTGTATGTACAACGAAATGTGAAAGTGCGAACTGAAAGTTTATCTGGATTAAAAAAAAATTAACTAGAATAATAAGCTCTAGTAAGAACAGTTTGTAGAGGAATAGAGAAAGTCATGTAAATGCAACGCCTAAGATTTTTTCTCATCGTACTGTACTGTTATCTACCGTACACAAAATGCGTGGGTACTATGTCTTTATTTTTCTTTTTTATCGGATTACCCTCCTGCTTGTAGGACTTACAACCCTATGCCTTGGGTCAGTAGCCTGTCGAGAAGCAAGAAAACTTGGAATCATAGCAGAACCAGGATGGATGATCAGCCCAATGGCTGATGGTATGCGGTGAAGAAGAAGAAATTAAATGTTGATGAAAGGAAAATTCGCGGATCACATGATTTAGGCATTACCTCTACAGGTGTTTTATTTGTTATATAGCTAATTATATCTCTTGTTCTTATTCTGAACTGCCATTGCAGAAGAGTGAATTGCGCTAAGTGATTACTTTTCTGAAGACTTTTCCTATCTGTACCTTTAGAGTGTCTCATTGTTTGTCTTTTAGAATACAAGGGTGAAATATACAGCTTGGTTACTTATTGCATTGCTGGTAGCACTTATATTCGAATACGGTTTAGTGTGAGATGTTTAATAATAGTTCTCAATAACAAAGGAAAGAATCTCTTGTGTTATTTGTGTTTAGTATTTTATTTATTAGCTTACATTTTTGCAATAAATGTATAATAAATGCATTGGGGCTAAACTAATGTAGTTATATTTTCATTCCATAAATCCCTACAATTAGTAAAATTATAAAAATGTGTTAAATATAAAGTTTTACTAGTATAACGTTCCAGGTAAACAGAACCCAGAAGTTCTTAAAGGGACGAATTTGGCATATCGAAGAACCTACCGTTAAAGTTGAAAAAACATTATAGTTTTCTTACAAGATCTTTGGAACGATAAACTTAAATAAGGAAATTCCTAAGCCGTAGAATTAAAAATGGCATGCACTCAAACACTGAAGAGGATATACAGTTGATTTATCAATGTTTTGTTCCAGTCTCGGTACAGAACAAGCAATTCAGACACCAGAGAAATGACGCAAAACTAAAATGGTGCAGTCTTCTTTTACGAACATAAATTAGCTCTGTCACAAAAATGTTATAGGAAGTATGATAGTACAAAACAGTATAAGCAACTTATATCACCATGAAACTTCAGTACAGTAACGTTTTGGGTAGATATAGTAAAAGCGTGAACACATACATATAATATTTCGTTATATTATAACGCGTTATATACCTTTGTGATTTGTCTTTTCATAAATTTCAAATCGAAGTTAATGTTTCATTTCGTATGAGGCATATTCGGTTAGAAAACAACCCACTTTTAGACTATTATTGCGTACAACAATAACTAAGCATTTACATTTGCCACACTCAGCAATTCGCCAGAGGCGACCGCGTATCCCTCTTTATGGGAGAGCACTATGTTGTATGAATGGCATTAATGAGGCAGTGTTATCGAGCTGCAGACGAAGAAACGCCTATAAAAATTATCTTCTAATGTGATATGCTGTATCACATTTTTGCAAGCTCTCTTTATTGTCATTCTTATTATTATAATTCAGTCCAGCTAAAATGATTAAAACCTATTATCTTGAGCATAACAACGCTGACTCTCTGGTGGAATTAAAAATTCTGTTAATTTATAGCTATGTACTTTCTGTTGAGAATATCTCCTTAATTTGAGGAAACAAAAAATTCGTTAATATTGGTAAGAACAAAACATTAATTAATTTTAAATAACAACACTGTTTCGAAACATCATGCTTGATATTCTAACATGTATACACATTACAATATCTGAACAATAAATAACCTAACGTTGTTAAACACCCACAAAGATCTTCAATCACATAATTCATCACAAGAAAGATTATACTACGCACTTATTCAATAAAACGTATCAATAAAGCTAGAAAATTTTCTTCAAAGCATTGCCCACTGTGTAATCTTCGAAAAATATAAATTTACATTCAATGATACCAGTAACTTGAATATCAGATACTTCATTATTGTCGACCACTTAATATTATTTAATATCGTAACCGTTGCAGTCTTCGGCAAATTTAAGATTTCTATAACGCAGGTATTTAGACATCATTAAAAGCCGAGTGCTTTTAAATTTGGCTGATGATGTAGTAAGGGCAATTTTATAAGTATTCTCAATGTAAATTTTATTCCTAAATAAAAAATAATGCCCATTATGCACTGAAATCAGCGGTTCCCTGTTTTGAAGCAATGGTCGCATTCGTTTAACCTATCTTAAACCAAAAAATAATCAAGGATTGAATTAGAATTTCAAAGAAGGTAATAAACGTCATCAGATTAAAAATATACTTGTTTTTTTCAAAACATTATATCAGAAAGACAACACTCTATATGTAATACATAAATGTAACAACAATCAATTCACACAAGCTTAAACATAGACATGAAGTTTACGTGCGTTGGAAGAACGAAACAGAAGATTGTAATTTTTGTGCACTGAAATTTGTTAAATTATCAGATTGTACTTTCCCAATAACGTCTGCCCTATTGTTTAAATTACCTGCGAGTAACAAAGAGCTGATTGGGTTTTTGCTTCACTTTTCCAGTAACGTTCTGTTTTTCTGGAAGAAAAAATTAAGTCCATTCACCTTTTGAATGTTGCGACAGAATACAAAAACCATAATTGATAACTGTGTTAGCACTAAAAGAATAAAAATTATTTAGTTATGCTCAGTAAAAGTCACCGCTTCTAAATAAAAGCACGTGTTTCATAATTTCTATTTTTTCTAATGCTTAATTTCACACAAAAATTCGATATAGACATTTCATTATAAATGAAGCCTCCTGAATCCAAAAAGCCTTTTAAGGAACCTTTATATACAATAATATTTGTTAGTATTTATTTTCTCGAAACTTTGTGTTTTTGAGATATTCACATGATAAATATAAGGTATGCATTGAATGGCTTGAATTTTCCGTAAATGGACTGAATTCTTTTTTGTTCTCGTTCAGTTTTCAGAATTGTTTAGAAACTGTAAGAGACTTTATGATTTAGAAAAATTCTTACTTATATCGTTAAGTTTTCTTAGATGGTTGTTTACTTTGATGCTATATATAAGCATATGCAAAATATTTTCACCTCAGCACAGTATTATAAAAACATCTACTCGTGATGTAAACAATTCACTGCTGTTCTCGCATCTTGCAAACAATACTGTATTGTCTAATTTGTAACCATTTGTAGTAATGCATTTATCATAACTAAAAGAAAAGAAACCACCTAATGTCACATTTATATGAATTTCTACACCCATTATCGTTTATGTTTGCATCTCTTCTGCAAACTATTCTTAAAAAGGCTTATGATAATTCAGATAACGTTTAGTGCTAGCTTGGAAATTCCATACCTATGCATGACATAACGAGAAACAAAAGAATTTTTCCTTACAGCCTAAAAAGAAAAACGTAATGTATTTGAAAATTCAAAGCATTAGTAACGGGTATTTGAAAAGAGTTGATAACAGAAAAAGTGTTTCTTACATAACTTGTGTGTTTTATCAAAATCTACATTTTCGTGTGGTAAGCCTATTAACAAAATTCACTTATAATAAAGAGACCTTCACAATCACTTCATGGAAAATTAAGGTATATATTTTATTTGTCATGTAAATGGATTAAACGCTTGGTATTTTATTATAATCGTTAGTTATTTTTAAAAAATCAAAAATAAAGAAAGTATATGTATAACTTGGGAATTTATATAAGATATAGGTGGGGGAAATATAACTGGGGGATTTTTCTTAAACTAGTGTCGTATCTTTGGAAAATACTAAACGTAATATACCAAGTTTGATATTTATAGGACTTTTCGTTTTCAGATATGCTGTTTATACACACACACACACACACACACACACACACACATTTTTTTCTTAACTGCTTTATTTTTGGATTCAGGGGTCGTAAAACAAGAAATTCCCATAAAATCTCGATATCAAAATTTTGTTTCGAATACAGTACTTTGTCCTACCTAATACAGGTAGGTGGTAGAGAGAGTAATAAGTTTTAATATGAGGAATGTATTATATAATAATCACCTGTGAAGCAAGTGTGTTATGCAACTATTACACAAAATATTTCTTTCTACTTTTTTTTGTAGTCTTAAACCTGCGCTCTTAAATGAATGAATGCCCAGGGAACGGAGGAAATACCTCACACATCATTCTAACGAAGATCATTTTGTGCTTACCACCCCCAGGAAGAACGGATGAGGTGTAGGAATCGCAGGCAGACCATACGATAGAGATGCGCAGAGATCCCTAACGATTCCAAGCTTGAGGAGCCAGTCATACTCGAGATCTACTCATAGAAGACTTCCCTCTAGTTGAACTTGGGAGAACTTGACTCATCTTAGGCGACTCCGAGAAGGCTGCCATTTTCAAGGCCGAGAAGAACTTTCCAACGATCAAAATTGCGCCATACTTCCGACAGCGACTGGCACTGCAAGCTCCTAAGCAAGCCTACATGAAACATGAAAGGAGAAGCGAAATGGTAGGAAATGAGGGAAAGAATAGAGGAGCCATCTCGGTAACCTCTGCTCTTTCCATACACGGCACCACAGTCGCTGCAAATTGATGATATATGAAAGGAAATTATAATTGGGAAAGGAAAGTTGGGAAGGAAACGTTCCAGACCAAAGCTTAGGATACTTCCCCGGCATATGCCAGTTATGAGGACTCAGGAAATTCTGGAAAAACCTGTAAGGGAAGTCGTTCTGGCGGGATTTGAACCGCAGACCTGTCGTTCACAAGTCCTTGCCTTAAACCTTTCAAGCACATTGCTGCCATATGACATCATGGTGTATATTTGTTGTTGGGAATTGGATAAAAACTTTGGTTTGCAAGGTTATGTCAATAATTCTCTATCTTTGAGATATATTCTACTTCTTTCAATTTGATATTAGCCTAGCTAAAATAAAAAAGAAAGGTGAAATTTGTTTCGTTTATTTTCTTTTTAATAAAAATCTGAAGCGTGTGTTCAGCTAAAATGATATCATTCACACATGTCAATCGCCATTTATTTTACGCTGGTCCATCCCATCCTTTCCCACAGTCTTGGTAACACAATACCGTAAGGATTCCAAATCTTAGCTAGTAATGTTCATTAGTGAGCTATAAATCAAATTAAGTCAAGCTCTAGGGTACAAATATCCTCCATACATCAGGTTTCAGAAACTTGTTTCAGTCGAAAATAAATAGGGCTGGAGAGGGTTAACAATGGACTTGTGAATGGAAACTGCTGCTCAAACCCCACCAGTACCGTCCTCCCTGTCTGATATTATAATTTCTCATAAATAGGATTTAAGATATATTTGCTTCTCCCAAGAACCTTCAATTATAATAACGTGCATGAAATTTATTCTATGAGAGACAAGTGAAATACCGGCATACTATTGTATAACATTCTACATGAATTAGATAGTACTGTATAAATGCTTTCCGGAGTATTTCTTCAAGATAGCTTTAGAACTTCGTGGTCTACAAAGCGAGTATCACTAGTAATTTTAATTGTCATATTTAAAGGTCCAAATAGGAACTTTTAGTTGGCAAGTAGGTAAATAATGAAACATACATGTACCTACGCAGCTGTTATTCCGCACGGTTTATATGAATAGTTACAGCTGTCGGTCTCGTTAATGCACAATAAAGTAGCGAGCTACCTTTCTTAGCACTAAAGATACGCTTCTTAGTAACAAGAACCATATCAACGTGCCAGGTAATTTCTTGCCACAAAATGATAGCTTGGATATCGTAAGCAGAGAGTTTATGGATTCGGCCTTGGAGCCTCATATTAAACGCAACTTGTTTGCCCGAAGGCGGTCACCATTTACTGTGTTGTTTTTAAATATTAATGTGTTTATAAGACGGTTTAGTAACAATTTTAGATTAGTATTGCATATGTTAATTATGAAATTCAGGTGTGGAAACTGTGTAAAGCAGGTTATGACGTAACTGACTTTGTTTTTTACGGCTATAAAGTGCAAATCTGTGGCGAAAGTATAAACAGACCTTCACCAGTTGATCTTTATCCGTAGTTAATGCAAATTGTAAATGCATGCTTAATTGGTTACGTCTAAACTTTAGGCAATGTATTTTCAGCTCACGGACGAAATCTCAAATAAAAACGGTAAACTTTAGCATGAATAATTGTAAAATTGCAGATATTGCTCTGCGAGAAAACAATATTTAACTATTTTATTCCCGAACCTTAAAAATTCTGATATCATGACAGTATGCGACATACATATAATGTATGAAATACCGGAACGTTCGGGCAGTCTTCCTATTAATCAAAATATATTCAACTGAAGGTAACCCTCCACTAAAAGTTTGACAAAATTTTCAAAAATCCTCGCTTTTTACTCTTTTTATCACGCACTTAAAGTAGACGAAGTATTAAATTCTACAATAAATAATCAAGGAAGATTTTCAAAAAAATTCCCAACATTCCTAACTATCCTTTACATGAAAAAAATTCAATATTTTGATTTACTCAAAAATGCCTCTGAACGATTTTGACTAAAATACTACAAATTTCAGATATGTACATGATAAATATAATGTATCTTGAATTTTCTGGGAATAGACTAAGATATCCTTTTCATTCCGAAAGAATTTTGCATCGGGTAAATCAAAGAGATAGACAAAAACGTAATGAACAAAAATGTAGAACTCTTTAAAATAGACAATTTATTTAAAAAAGATTTTTGTAACATCAGCCATATCCGAGATGTGCGTTATTATTGGTTTAAGTTTTTTTAAACATAATTTTTTAGAGTACTGTTGCTATTCATTTGTTTCTCGTGAAGTCATAGAAAGAGTATAGATTTTAAAGCCCCGTACTTAAGATGCAATTTTAAACATTTGACTGCCACTTCGGCTTGCTACATCCCCTTGTATCTATACGAAATGTGCAATGGCATTAATTCTGTAAAGGTTTAATTGGATTTAATTAAAATAGATAGGAAAATAAGATTTCATCAGAATAGTTCTTATAAGTTACATAAACATAAACGATAGTGAGTAGAGAAAGTCATGTAAATATAACATAATATGTTTTCCTTTCTTTTCTTGTCGAAATATTACCAAACCTTGTTAATTCATAATCTGTTTGTATTTTCTATCTCCACATTTAAATTCCTTTCGGCGTGATTTAACATCCTATTAAATTGACCGGGAATTCCGCTTTGCTGGCAAACCTTTTACTTTAACTTTCTTCATAATAGCAATATCAAAAATAACGAAAAATTTTCCATATGGGCATGGATGTGGGCATTTTCTTAAGTATCCTCCTGTCGCAATCTTGGAAGACGCTGAGCTTAAATACCAAGTTTTGTATTGAACCGCCCTCCCCTTTTTGGGAAATGTGTTCACGGATACATGGACACCACACAGACGCACATTTTCTTAAAAAATGCGATTGGATTCTGGACCTCATAAGTGTATCTCCAATGAAAGTTTGGTTATTGAATTTTTAGTTAGAATGCAATGCTTCATCTACTTACTACAGATAAGCAGTAGAGAAAACACAAATATTAAATTGGGAAACGGAGGGGATGCGGCACCGAAAACAATGAGGATATTGTACCGAAGCCCCACGAGGGGGCCCCTGTGAGGGAGGGATGAGATGAAGGTAGACACCGGAACCGGAGTGACGACACAGCAATGACAGGGTTCCTACAGCTTCCAGATTGAGACGCCGCGGCAGCCGGACAGGCAGACCGGAGACTCCGCCCCAGACAAGGTTCAAAGCCCCCGATAGGTCTGTTCTTATATCTGTTCTTATATCAGCCGAAAGCCTAGGGAGGGAGAAGGTTCACAGAGAGCATCCTTTTTCCCTGCCACACTGCACCGAAACACTATCATCGACACTTCTAACCCTGAAACAGATCAAACGGCGTAAAGAATAAATTAAAAGTTTAATGGAATGGAATGCAACAGACGGGAAGTTCGGGGATGAAAGAAACCACTCCAGCATTCGTCTGACGACCCGAGAAAACCCCGAAAAAAACTCTGGATCAGAGTGGGCGGTCGCCGGAGATCGATCCCGACTGCGGCCACAGATATTACCTCTTGAGCCTTCCCGCTCTGTAATACAATATAAGTTCATATAAATAGGTACTTAACAATAATAAACAACGGTATTTTAATGAGGAAATAACTTAGAGCAACTTAATTATTTCTTTTTCTAAATATATTAAAACAATAACAAGGAATCCCGAAATCATTGATACGTGATACAGTTCTTAAATACAAAACATATATTAATAACATTTACTGGTATAACCTGTCTTTGTCTAAAAGTGCGCCATGGATAGTGAGAAACCTAGCACTAAAAAATGGAAGCTTGCTTACATTCTACTTGCGGTTAAACTAAAGACTGTTATTTGCTTACGTTATGTTCAACAGCTGTTCAATTCCAGCACTGTATAACAGAAGGTCATGCCTTAAGATTCGTTGCATAAGCATAAAACCAACCAGCGTACCCCTTCCACTTTCTTACTCTCTTTGATGTATTCTACAGAATTCTGGGTTCTTAGGGAAAGTAGGAACTCGGTTTCCATAACTGAGTACATATTTGTGCTAACTATAAAATGGTCATCATGATGGTGTGATAACCTTTCAAGACAGAAAGCAAACTATGAAAAGCTAAAGACATCCTTTTATTATATCGTTTAAATATATGTTCTTTTTATATTATATTAAACTAAAACTAGGTAGATAATTGGTACAGTTGAAAGATTGGAAGATGCTGATAGCTTCTCACCACTATTATTAGGTACAGGGGACACCTTGCACACTACAATCTGCGTAAGATCTATTGCGACTACCTTCATTTAGGAAGAGGACAGAATGAAGGAATGAACCACAGGAAGCTATACACAGACAGGCGACATAGACTCGTGGAAATCCTTAATTGTTCCAGGCTTGAAGACCCAATCGAATACTGGAGCTGCACAAATAGGTCGATGAACAACCCTGCAACCAGGCAGCCCTCTAATGCCCGCAAACAATATTCTTTCCTTGGAACCAGCATCCGTGCAATCCCTCCGGCAACACCTCACGCCATGAAACCTAGGAAGCGTGTTTTTAAAGTAAGGACCGATAATTTTTCTTAAAAACAACATTGTTTTCTAAATACTTTATTATCATTCATTACCTTACACCTTACAGTACTTCTCTAAATAGTCACCGTCGATATTAAGGCACTTGTAACGGGAAACCAGTTTTTGTATGCTTTCGTCAAAGAATGGTGCCGCCTGTGATGAAAGTAAAGTCTACAATTCTTGTTTCACATCATCGTCGTTTATATATTTTTCACCAAGGAATTCCTTTAGATGAAGAAACATGAAAATCGCTTGGTGCCAAATCCGGATTGTATGGAGGGTGGTCGAATTATTCCCAACCAAGTGATGCGATCAGATCTTAAGATTGTTTGGCTGTATGTGGCCGGGCATTGGCACTCATTGCTTACCCTTAAACCACGACAATTGCCGATGAATGTTTGCTGGCGTAACATTTCTCGCATTGAAAAAACGAATCACTGATCTGACTTCACAGTGGGCGGATCGTTCCGTTGTTTTGAAAATTTTGAAGCTCTCTAACAACAGGAAAACACAAAGTGAGGATCGCTCATAGCTGCGTCTAGCTTCCTAATCAATGTGATTGCGCATGCTGAAAATTGCGACCTCGGCTGCAATATATCAAAACGGTACTTAAAATCACGCATCATATAAATCGGCTTTTAGCATGAGAAAGAAACGGATTGAAAGGGAAGTGAGAGAAATAAAATCGCGGTAAATGAGAAAATATTCCCATCGTCCAGTGAAAACACGAAAATCCGAGGTCAAAGAGACCGGTTGACGGGAAACGAATTCGCGGAGCCAACTTGTTGATTCCCTCCACTATTGCGGACGGGCAATGTTGTAGTTGCAAAAAAACATGTAAAATGCTAGAAAAGCACTAACTGTTTTACACACACACACACACACACACACACACACACACACACACACACCTGCAGCATTTGATGATATGGTATACTGGAAGGAAAAAAATCTGCTACTTAGAATATACCATAAAGGGCAACTCCATCTCACAGCGTAAGAATCCCACTGCTTAGACAGGTACGTGAGACTTCCCTGCTCCTTGTCTTAACTATAAAATTGAAATAGTTTACACCATTGTTATTTACAATACAATAACACATTAGAAATGTGTGTTTTTTATCTTTGCTCACATGACGCCTTTCAAGCTCTCACGCTAATATTTACTCCTTCTGAAATTATACACTTAAGTGCCATTGTGCTGCCTGTAAATAAGGACACAAGTAATAAGACGTAAAATTTCTCTGCCCCACGTTTATTGGGAGCTGCAGAAGTTAGCGTTTCTCTTCATTCCAACTAATGTTCTTGGAAACTCGGTGGGAAATAGTTCTTTCTTCCCAGTGTAGGAACTAAGTGGGATGGTTCAGGCGGTTGCGACTGTGGCCAGTATTCGGGAGGTCATGGGTTCGATTTCCGGGCCGAACTTCATGGCCCATGGGTTCTTTCGGGGATTTCCCGCATTGTCTCCCCCGAATTTCTCTTCCCTGATTCCCTCTCATTTCACCTTCCTCTTTCACGTTACAGGTTGACTCCTGGGCTGTGTGTCAGAAGACTGCGCCAGATGGCGCAGCTGGGTTGAGTGTTGAAACTTCCTCTTGGCCCCGTCAGATGGAGGTCGCTCTGGTCTCCGCTGCTGGGTCGAGCTTTCCCCGATCTCCGCTGGAGGGGAGCCCATATTCCATCCTCCGGTGGCTTGGGAGGGCTGCCTTGAGCGGTCAAGCTTGTAACTGTTAGGGATCTCGGCGCGTCGCTGTCGCCTGGGTCGGTCGATCCTGCAGCTCATACACCTCCTGGGGTTCCTTCATCTCATCCGTTTCTCCCGGCACAAAAGATCTCTATGTGGGTTGAGGTGCTAGGTGTTCCTTCCGCAGCGTAATCATATTCCTAATCCCAGTGTAGAAGATTAAAAAGCCCTCTAAAATGTTTATAAGGTTTTTTTCCGTTGTAAGACATATATATATATATATATATATATATATATATATATATATGCAGAATTCCTTATCATTTAACCTTCAACGTATTACCATTTTAAGGTATCTACAATAAGCGAAAACAATAAGTGCATTGACTCAACAGACCAACGTAATGTGTATAACATAAAACTAAGAAACCTGAGTTACATTTATGTGGCTTCCTTATCCATTCTTCAATAAATTAATCTTACGAAAACCCATTCTTCCATCCACTTCGTGTTAATCGAGATAAACACTTGAAGAAATGTTTTTATTACATATTTCCTTGTAGGTACAAGGGGAGTAGGGGAAAACAATAGGCTTAAGCGTTAGTCAAATCCTTTAACAAGGGTCGCTATATGATAGCTTTGAAATGTTGTTCTTTGTGCATGACCACAAGAAGAATGCGTCTTTGCAGCTCAAAAAATTATATTTAGGAATTAAAACAATAATAAAAAATACCTCGAAAATGGTTTACTCAGCAAGAAACTTTATTTGAGAAATTGCGTGCTTTAAGTAACATATATATTTTTATTTACTTTTTTTTAGTAAGGCTTTGTATATATCTCTTGCGGTTTAGCAATTATGGAAGTCATTCAGAAGGAAGTGGATTTCATATACTGTTCCCAGAAAGTTCATATCTACATTTCATTTGAAATGCAAATATATTAAACATATGGTATTTTAATAAAACTCGTTAGAGCTATTTCTGATAAAATAAAAATAAGAGATTTTTTCATGTAAAGAGTAGTTTGGGGTTGAGGATTTTCTTGAAAATCTGTGTCACATCCTTGGAACATACTGAACCTAAATACCAAATTTGGTATTTAACCGACTTTTCGTTTTTGTGTTAGGCTACTCACAGTCAGGCAGGCACATACGGATCTTTTTCTATTTTTTTCTTTGGGGGGGGGGATTCAGAGACTCTCCAAATCTCAATTTCGAATTTCTGAGTGGAATATAATACTTTCTCTGCTTACTATAGCTAAGCAGTAGAGAAAGTAAAACGGCCTTACAATAAAAAAGTGCTTATTTGACTGCCTCTTTAATCTGGTGATTACAATGCCAGCCTCTAAATCTTGACACCCCGGGTTCGATTCCATGCTGAAGAGGGAAATGAATTCATTAGTCATCATTCCCAATCCTCCCTAGAAGTCTGGAAGTATGAAGGAGAGTGTGAATGTGTTTGTAAATTTAATGTAATATGCAAAGTAATACCAACCCAAGGATTAACACCACTCTAAGAGAGTGAACGTAATTGCTGAAGAGCAAGTGTTTCAAAGGTAATCAGGTGTCGCTATGACCTTAGATAAAACATTAAAAATATTTATTTACGTAACTGTATAGGAAAGTGAGTTGCAAAACATGAAACATGCAAAACAATCTTAGGCAGTATATATATCATGCTGGTAGAGTAAGCTTAGATATGGATTTGAACGAACTGGGTTGTAGGAATTTCATCTGTGCATTCCCGTTTGAAAAGCAGCATATTTGAAAGAAAAAAGCGGAAAACTAAGAGGAAGAGGAGGAGTAGGAGCCAAAACCGTGTCTAGAGAACGCCATTTTGATGACGCAAGCAGATGGTTAACTTTACCCATTAAAACACAAATAACGAGTTCCTTTTGTGACGTCCCGCCTAGCAGCGCAGGAAGAATACCGAGCTATGTCTATATTTGTTGTAATTAACAAACCCTCTGGCGTAACAAAGGAACACAGCATGCGTTCGCATATCAACAAGTACCCACCAGGGGTACCAACAGCCGTGCAGAGAAACCCTTCCGAATCGAATCGGTAATAACATAGCTAATGAGATATTAATTTCTGAGGCATTGTGTGCGGAAAGACATGGAAATTGTTGGTTTGATAATTTCCGTGCCCTTGGTATGTGTTTATATCTTGTATTTATTTTGTTTCAACAAGAACTCGTTTCGGGGGGCCTCGCTCATGCCTTTTCATCGCTTTGTTCTACCGTCTGTTAGTCTGCCCTATTCCAGTTCATACAAATGTATGTGTGTACGAGGTCTGTTCAAATAATATCGCGAATTTTGTGTTTTTTCAAAAAGTATTTATTTATTCATTAATATCAATTTTGTCCCCTTCAAAGTAATCCCCAACAGATATTATACACTTGTGCCAACGTTTTTTCCAATCCTCGAAGCACTTTAAAAAATCGTTTTTTGTGATCTTGTTCAGCTCCTCCTTAGTTGCCGTCTTTATCTCCTCAATCGCCTCAATCTCCTTTCATGGACCTCTTCAGTTTTGGGAACAAAAAAAGTCACAGGGGACAGGTCTGGGGAGTACGGTGGCTGCGGCATCATAAATGTGTTGTTTTTGGCCAAAAATTCGCGAACAAGCAACGATGTGCGAGCAGGGGCATTATCATGGTGCAAAAGCCAATTTGGTCGAAATTGAGCAACTTTGGTACGAATTTTGCGGCGACCCGTCTCATGCCCAAAACATTGGTAAAAATCGAATGGCACGTGTCAATCGATATGTTTAGGTCCTCAGCAACTTCTCTAACGGTGATTCGACGATTGGCCAATACTATTTACTTCACTTCTTCAATGTTTTCGTCTGTTGTTGACAAGCTCTTCATCGTTCACATCTTCTCGAGCCTCTGAGAACATTTTGTACCACCGATAAACGTTGCTTTGGTCCAAGGTAACTTTACCATATGCCACAGTCAACAGTGCTGCGTAGCACGGACTATGTTTGCAAGTTCATAAAAGAAATATCAAACATCAACAGCAAGAAATCAATGCTCTGCTTTCTCCTTCTTTACTCTCCTCCACTCTTTTCTCTCCGCTTATCTCTCTCCCTTTCCGTTTCTCTCTCTCTCTCTTTCTCTCTCTTTACAATGTACATGTTATTCATTGTTTTGAAAAGCAGTAAAAGGCTGCATATTCCGCGATGTTATTGCAATTAAAACACAACTAAACGGATTAATAATGAAAACTGGTACCTATTCTTTCACTTGTTAAAGCAATCGAGGCTGCATCCATGGTAATCCAAAATACAACATATCCAAAATTAACTCATTTAACTAGTATATTCACGAGATACATCAAATTAATATTTTGAATAACCTCTTATTCATCGTATTGAAATTTTACAAATATCCAACGTTGTCAAAAATTCTTTTTATAAGTGTTTGTTATGTGACATTTTTCTCAAAGTAATAATAATAATGATGATGATGATGATGATAATAATAATAATAATAAGCGAAATACTTCTATGTTAATTTTCTCTACCACGAACCTAGTAGGTAGAGAAGATATTGCATTCCACCCAAAAATTCTATATCCAAAAAAATCTGATGAGATACATCAGATGACTTTCTAATACCCTCTATCGTTTATTAGTGGGTATACATACTATTTTTACTAAAGCTTATGTTTCTGTCTACTTCATTTTAATCCAACTAAACCTTTGCAGAAATAACTACAACAAATATTTCGCTATAGAAATAAAGGGAACAACGATAGTCAAATGTTTTAAAACTGAAGCTATACGCTGATCTTAAAATTCCATATTGTTTAAATGACATCCCCAGAAACAACTGAATGTTGATAGGACTTTAAGAGAATGATAAGGAAATGAGCAGCTCGAACCTTTAATAGCAGATATCTCAAAAATGACTTATGCCACAAAAAACTTACTTAAAATAAATTGTGTATTTTAAAGAAATCCGCTTTTTTGTGTAGTACGTTTTTGTCTATCCCTTAAGCATTACCAGTTCTACAAGATTATACAAAACTTCTTCCAAATGAAGTGGACTTCACAGGCTACTCCCAGAAAATTCAAGATATCCATTTTATTTATAATGTAAGTATCTTTAATATATGTTTTTTAATCAAAATTATTAGAGCCATGTTTTAGAAAATCAAAAAAATTTAAAAATCTTCTATGCAAAGGTAGTTGGAGTAGGGTATTTTGCTGAAAATTTTCGTGTCGCATCTTTGGTATTTATCAGACTTTTCGTTTCTGAATTATGCAGCTCACAGACACAGATACACAGACATACACGCGGACTGTTTCCAAAAGTACTTTATTTGGATTCAAGGCGCCCCAAAATATGTATTTCCTGTAAAACCTCGGTATCGAATTTTTGGGTGGAATGCAATACTTCCCCTACTAACAATACGTAGTAGAAAAAGTAAAAAAGTACCATCTCTATAGAGGTAGGTAAGGTAGTTAGAGAAAGCTATGTGAATGTAACACGTAGGATTTTTCAAGTTTGTGCCGTATTACTCTCTTCCCTTTGGTAAAAGTAATAAGGAAAAATGACATATAGCTTTATTCTCTGTTTGAGACCCATTGCATGTTTCTCTCTCCATCTCTGTCTCATCGAGCGAGATGGCTCCGAATAATGCTTAATGTGCCGAATCAGGAGGCTCCACGTTCGACTTCCGTCGGGCCTGCCACTGTCACCAGGGTTTTCTTAGTAGTTTCCTGGGTCGGTAGACGAATGCTGGGGTGATTCCCATTCTACCACGTATATTCATAATTTCTTGTCCCCATCGTTTTTTATCATTTTTCCGGTATTGCAGGACTAGGCGACAGCGTTTGGTGTGTTGTGGCGGCAGGTATGTGCTTTGCAAAGGTTTCTCCCTGGCGTTGGTTATACTGCTGACGGACCCACTTTCTGAGGTATCCCTAGGCTTTAGAATTCCGAGGGGCTTGAGGCTTGTGGACAGTACTGGCCCATATCCGGTTGTGTTCTATCTGGAACCGTTAGGGACACCGTCCATGCTTCCGCACATCGGATATGGTCACCCTTCGGGTCCTCTCCCTCATCCCTCCCAGGGGTTACGTTAGAAGCAAAAAGGGTCACTTTGGCTTACTTGCTGTGCTTTGCCCCGTTTTCGGGACCCCTCAGTGATATGTAGAAATGTATTTCTGGTGAAATGCGGACATCCTATTTTTACATGGATACAATACTTCATCTACAATAGGCAGGTGGCAGGGATCTGTGTTCATATTTATACACACAATACTATACACAATCAAAGTAAGTAGATTTATAATGTGTTTTAACCTAAGTATAATAGTATTTCCTTTAGTATAAAGGCCTTTAGTATAAAGGCCTTAACTAATAATGATACAAGAGCTGTTTTTTTTTTCAACCTCCGATCACGCAGGAGCCCAATCACATGAGCAGTGGAAACTGTTTGTGCTTGGAGGGTGACTGCGAATGTCCCCCACTCTACCCTCAGCCATAGCCAACTTCACCATGCCATTGAGAGCCTAGTTTTTGGCACGGAAACATGGCCGCTACGATTGACTCTCCCACCAAATGTGAGTTGCGTGATTCGGTTCCTTCAAGCAGAAGGGAATAATGCAGCTGATATTCACCGACGAATGAGTCTGGTATACGGTCAGAACTGTGTAAATGATGGTGTTGGGCATGAATAGTGCAGGGAGTTTAACGAAGGCCGGGCCGATGCTCACGATGAAGGAGGCCAAGGACGCAAGTCTGTCGCTACAGATGATATTGTTCAGCAAATTGACCACGAAGTTCGGAACGACCGATGGTTTACCATAAGCGTGTTGAGTGAGAAATTTCCTGCACTTTCAAGATCATCTGTTTACAAGGAAATTTTGTGCTCGATGGGTTCCAAGATGTTGTCTGAGGACCACAAAAGTCGCCGGATTGCAGCAGCGTTGACGTTTCTCACCCGTTATGAAGCTCAAGGTGGCGATTTGTTAATGAAAATTGTGACTGGTTTCATTATGCAACCTCTGAAACAAAAGAACAATCTCGTCAGTGGGTGCACACACTCACCAAACAAACCCAAAAGGTTTAAGCAAACCTTTAACAACAAGAAGATGATGGCTACAGTCTTTTGGGACCAAGAAGGTGTGTTTCTGGTGGAGTTTCTGGAACGGGGGTTTGCGATCAATGCAACTGTATATTGCGAGATATTACGACGACTGCGGAGAGCCATAAGAACAAACGAAGAGGCAAGCTGACGTCTGGGGTTGTCTTGATTCATGACAATGCCCGCCCTCATAGTCCTCGTGTCACCCATAAATTCTCCAGAAATTTCGATGGGACGCTTTCGACCACCCGCCGTACAGCCCTGATTTGGCGAGGAGTGATTTTCGTCTCTTCCCTGGACTGGAAAAGTGACTGGGAAGGCGGAAGTTTGAGAACGATGAAGTCCTTCAAACCAATGTCCGTACCTATCTTAACTCACTGGTGGCAACTGTGAAGAGGGGAACGAAAAGCTTGTCCACAGGTATGACAAATGGCTCAACCTTAATGGGGATTATGTTGAAAAGTAAACACACTTGTACATTTGGTAATAAATTTATTTAGCTATGTAATCTTGTCTTTTAATTATGATCCATCGGAGGTTGAAAAAAATAGCCCTCGTACATCCTTCAAAACTACGGTTAAAATGTCGGTGTAAGAAGAGCAATTTGAGGAGCATCAAATCAAAAAGCATTAAGTGCACAATAAAAATTGATATCTCCTAAACATACCAATGCTTTTAAAGTTCTTCATACCTAACCGCAACAGAAATGCCGCTTTCCCAAATACAGTTATCACGAAAATAGTTTTTTGTAT
This sequence comes from Deroplatys truncata, assembly GCA_030765065.1. Taxonomy (NCBI): domain Eukaryota; kingdom Metazoa; phylum Arthropoda; class Insecta; order Mantodea; family Mantidae; genus Deroplatys; species Deroplatys truncata. Next base: position 206,611,328 of record CM060978.1, on the reverse strand, counting down.
AATACCGCATTTATAATTCAATGTTTTGCAATTAGTGCATTTTGAACCAATATATTGAAAATGTTCTCTTGGACATTAAATAAAAATGGCAAAAAATTATATTTATTGATATTTTAATAAAAAACTTCAATTCCACTTACCCAATCAATTTTATACTTTGCTTTGTGAATTTATTAGAAAATTAGCGAGTCTTCATATTTCATTTGTCACTTTTTCTGTAAACGCTTCAGTGTCAGTGTTTCTTTCAACAAACGCAACGGTATTTCTGTATTTAAAAAATGTTCATTTCTTTCTCCAAACAGCCAAATTCATCTTCAGTTTGGTTTTTGCTGCAGAATGCAAACTCTTCATCCACAATCTTCACATAAAGCTGCAGTTCAGCCTCACGTCTCCATCACTACCGAACCTTTTCTGTAAGAATGCGCCAACATCATCCTTCTTTGCTTCGTTGACTCTGCTTTGAAATGTTAAATCCTGGACCTGAGGTATAAGTCATACGTAACTCCCAGTTTCAGTGGAGATATGGATGGTTTAGAGAGATGGCAAGAAACATAATGCACGAAAAAGATAACTTAATACACTCCCCTATTTTTTAAAAACTACCATGAAAGATAAAATAACATAATACGCCATCTCAGTATCTTTGCAGGCATTTCACTACATTTATTTGTATGAGAATAATACAAAGAATACGTTTTAATGACATAATACAGGCTATTTACTTCAGTTTTACTTCTTTGCTTCTCATCGTTTGCTACATTTACATTCCCTTTCTGATAGCTCTACTGTTGGCTGCAACAGTATTATTTCCTTTTCCGCGCTATTAGTACTTCCTTGACCCAGCTTCCTCTCAGATCATCAAATAAGGAGATCCGTTTTCATTTGTCTATTCATTTATTTAGCATGACGTAATGCTGTTAACAGGATCCAAAAAAGCCATATTACTTTCTCTACTACGTATAGTAAGTAGGGGAAGTATTGCCTTCCACCCAAAAATACGATACCGAGATTTCACCGGAAGTACATGTTTTGAGGCCTCCTGAATCCAAAAAATGTATTTTTGGAAACATGTCCGTGTGTGTGTCTGTGTGCGTGTCTGTGAACAGCATAACTCAGAAACGAACAGTCAGATAAACACCAAACTTGGTATTTAGGTTCAGTATCTTCCAGAGATGCGACACGAAGGTTTTCAAGAAAATTCCCCATCCCAGATTACCCTTTACATGGAACATTTTTCGAAAATTTTAATTTTTTCAAAAATGGCTCTAAGGATATTGATTAAAATATCATATATTTAAGATACTTTCATGACAAATAAAATGTATATCTTGAATTTTCTGGGAATGTCTCCAAAAGTATTCTTCATTGTGAACGACTTTTGGAGATAGAGAAAATTTTACTACACAAAAAATGTAGATCGCGTTAAAATACACAATTTATGTCATATACATTTTTTTGTTGTTGAGTGAAATATTTTCGAGATATTGCTTGTTATTCCCTTAAATTTTCCAATACTTATACTTTTTCTCAAATGGGAATTCGTTATTCATTTTTTTTTGTCCTGGTAATGCAAAGAGAATGGAATACTCCACATAGCAACCAGCTCTTAAAGTATTTGACTATCGCTTAAAGCCTACCAATTCCCCTTGCATCTACAAGAAAATTAGCAATAAGATTAACATCTCGATTTCTCGATTAACATGAAGCATATGGAGAATAAGCGTTTGTAAAAATAGTTTGTACAAGAGTAGAGAATGTCATGCGAGTGTAACACATCAGAATTTTTTTATCTAATATTGTTTTTCAGCAACACGTACACTTCTAGTAACGCAGAATGCAAATACAGCTTCAAAGGCATGTATCTACACAGTGTCGCGTGAGCATTCTTTGCTTCTGTAAAACTGTATGTTTTGCTCCATTCGTCTCGGTGAACTAAGCGCTTTCTGAACCAAACGCTGTACTTCGAAGCCATTTTACGATAAGGAGTGCCATTTGAAAGAAAGAATTGCACAGATCAATTGAACGCTATCGAAATAAGGGGAAATCCCTATCAAAATGCCCTTTCGTCAATTTAAACTGACCCTAATTGTAAGTTCCTATATAAAAATATTAAATTGGCTCTAAAATGTCCATCATAACATCCTCCAAACCAAACACGACTAATGGCACTTACTTTCCCCCATAATATCAAGCAACTTTTATTAAAAACATTTCTTTCCACAACGTTTAGTTTTGGAGATATTGCAGTCTCAAATTAAATGGTCGGTAATATATATAATATTATATATTACTGGTATTCACCTGCATGTAAAGTTGTTCATAAACACATATTTTTCTTTATACATGACGATTTCTATGCTTGTTCTTTGTGAATACTGCACAAAAATTCAGAATGTTTTTACAGCTAACTAAAAAAAAGTTATCCTTCGTTGTTGGTTTTATTTGGATTTAAAGGAATCTACAGATAGAAAATATTCGGAAACAGCTAACTAATGGAACAATTCAGAATAATTCCTTAAGTTCTTGGACCACGGAGGATTTTAAAATAATTGTCGAACAGACTCTTCACCCAAAGAAAACTGCATTAAATCACGCTTTACACATTAAGCAACCATGGTAAATATGTCTATAAGCATCGTTTACTTGCCCCGTTGAATAAATACACATTTCAAAACACCTATATTTAATAATTTGTTACGGAATAGCGTAATGTTCCGTTTCATTATTATGAATAAGATTCCGCCCCATCAGCGCAACCATGAAGTGGAAGAACATCTGAAACAGCCACTAAATATAATAATTTTATATTAAAACATCCTCGACTAGTTATTATAGACCTGAATAATATGAAGAAACAGAACAATGGTACCGCATCATTACTGTCAGCCAATTGAGGTATTTCAACATGAAAATTTCTTCGTTTCTTCACTTATTGATATTTGCTTCGTCTTCTTGTTCGATAAATCCTCTTCTAAATCTATATCTTATAGCATCATGATCTGTTTTGAACACACGAAGGTTAAAGGGATGGTTAAACTGTCGATTCCAATCAAGCAATGAGTAATAATGTTCTGTTTAATGATAAGCCCTTCACTGCAAACTCAGATTTCTCCATGAAAAACGGTGACAACAGCGAAGCACGAAGTATCGTAGGTTACGAAGTATATGTCAGAGAGACAAATGCAGTTAAGCTTAGAAGTACTGCTGATACTAAAATTCCAAATTTCTGCATATTTGAACTAAATTACTTGACATTTTTATCACAGTTTTATTCAACCTAAACATCATACATACTTAATTTTCGCGGTAGTGTACCTAAATTTCCGAGAAAAGATGTTTAAAATATGAAAATCTAGTAAAGTATCAAACGCCTCACGTGATAAAAATTCAATTTGAAACATTTAAACTCTGTGATTTGTTTTTCAAATAAGCTGTTTACAATCAGAGATTTTTCTTGAAAAGCATAAAATAAATGTATGTAACACTTTTAATTCAGTCACGTATTCAATGATTAAAAAGCGTAAATCCAAATCTAAGCTTGCTATCAAGAATGGCCTCTTTAGATATCTTCATCATCTTTCAAAAACACATACATTAATAACTATTGCGTTATAAGGAGCACTTTAAAAGGCAAAAATGTAAGAAGTAAGATTAAAAAATCACGTTTTTAAAATTTCATACTCTTTGTTCACCGCATTTAAATGTCCCATTTTTGCATTTTGATGACAAGAAGGGCAACATCACAACTGGATTCTAATTCTGCATTATTTGAGAATTATTTCTATGAATATGTTTAAAAAAGAATTTTCTCCGTAATTTTGTTATTACTCAGTTTTGAGCATTCCTAAATGGTAAACGAGGTTGTAATACGGTAAACAAAGGAAGAAAAAGGAAAAGATTTGGAGACCATATATCAAGGATATACCTACCTGTTCATGTCAACTGAAGATCGCCACGAGTAAAAACACTATACTCGTACATCTCAAAACCTCCTGGAATACTTCCAAAAGTATGGAAACAAAGTTGAAAAGTCCTTGGGAAACAAAAGAAAAAGTTCTTACTTTTAGAAGGGCACGAAAAAGAAAAACAACCATTTATTTATTATACGTATCCCGCCAATGTTAAATATGCTAAATTCGTGATCCATTATCTTAAAATATTCAAGATATTAGACTGAAATTTTACAGAATTTAGTGCGTGCCCTCTAGATTCATTGATACACTTCTATCCAATAAATTTGTTTATTAAGAAAGATAGTAATTTTTTCCCAGTTACCATCCTTGATTAAAATTTGTTGGCAATTATTTTTTAAAAAATAACGAACCATATTATTAACATCAAAGTACTCAACATCACTACTTAGATGGTCCTTTTTACCATCGTAAAATTTAATTCAGCTACCTTCAATCATTTATCAGAAAATATCTTACACAAAAAGCTATTTAAACCAAAAAATGAAGGAAACAACTCGCATATATTTACAAAGAAAGAAACTACAAGACTTGAGCGCAAAGAAGTTGATACACTTAACAGTGGTTCCAATTTTCGGAGCAAAACCTCCCCTAAAAGATGGGCTAAAGTTTACCCCTCTACACAAAAGTATTTAGGAATTATGAGTTTTATGTTTTCTGTGAAATGGTGCAGATTCACAGTACAAAATGTATTTTTAAATATAAGTATACCGCCTACAACGTTAAATCATGTACCAAATTGAAGGGCAAATTCCAATTAATAAGTGTTGTTTAGTGACAGTTTTCACCATTTAGTCTCCTCTTAACGACCTACACAGTAGGTAGAGAAGGTATTGTATTACCAGAAATTCGATACTGAGATTTCACCGGAAATACATGTTTTGAAGCCCCCTAAATCCAAGAAAAGCACTTAGAAAAAGGTCCATGTTTTTGTGTGTGTATGTCTGAACAGCATAACTCAAAAACGTAAAGTCGGATAAATACCAAACTTGGTGTTTAGATTCAATACCTTTCAAAGAAACGATACAAGATTTTCAAGACGCTTACCCACGCCAAACCACTCCTACATGGAACGTTTTCTATTTTTTTGATTTTTTAAAAAATTGCTCTAAGGATACGATTAAATACCATGTATTAAAATATTTATATTAAAAATAAAAGTTATATCTTGAATTTTCTGGAAATAGTCTGTGAAGTCACCTTCATTCGGAAGAATTGTGTATAATCTTGTATAACTGGTAAACGTTAAGCTATAGATGAAAACGGACTACACAAAAAAGTAGATCAACAGTTAACATTCAACAATTAACAAGATGTTTCATTCAACACGATAGATGCCTTCAACATGTTATAACTGTGAACCTTTAACATTTCATCCACATCAGTTAACTTGTTGGGACAGCAAAATCTATCAACTAAACGCAAAATGGACTCCAGTGATCAGGATTTGAATATTGATATTTGTATTTGTGCTTGATATGTAATAAAAAGAAAAGTAGAAGGTGATGAGGCTCTTATTAATCGGCACAGGAGTGAAATTTTTTTAATGAGTTTAAAATTCGGAGCAGGTTTGACTTCAGTTTCTTGAGAACAGTCAAAGTGACTTCAACTTAGCTTTGAGCAAGGTTTCTAACCTATAATTCATAAAAAGGACACATATTTGAGAGCAGCCATTCCAGCTGTCAACTTGAGCCTTTTTTTGCAATTCTCTAACAAAGTGAAGCTATTTTTCAGTTTGATATTGCCTCTGAAACAACAATAAATTGCACACATCTTGGTAATAATTATCCATCCTTTTTATTACAATGTTCCATAATGACAGCCGCAACAAAGATTTTATTAATTAGTGTCTTTTCTTTCGTTCATTCCATAACTTCACATGAAGCAAACCAAATCAATGATACGAGCACAGAACGAGTCAACACGGAACTACCGAACACAATAGCTTGAAAGAATCAGAAGTACGCCGTTGCCATGGTTACAGTCTGGAAACTTCTGAAGTTCACCCAGTCACATACACAGAGAGCAAATTGACTTAACAAGTTTTCCATTAAAAGTGGATAACACTCAACATGTTAAAAGTGTCACAACTCTTTCGGTTAACATGTTAAGTCAATTCTGCCATCGAAATTTGGTCAACATGCAAACTGCTAACATGTTGCACTTGACAAGTTGTTAACCAGTGTGGACAGGGCTTAAAACACACAATTTATATCAAATAACTTTTTTGTGGTATCAGCCATTTCCAAGATACACAATATTAATGATTCAAATTGTTCAATACTTTCTTAATTCTTTTCAAATCCTTTCGATATTCAGTTGTTTCTCGCAATTTCAAGCAAAGAGCTATCGCTCTTCCCTTTGTATCTATATCAAAATGTGTAATGCAGCTATTTCCGAAAGGTTTGCTTCGATTAAAATGAATTAGATAGGAAAATAAAGTTTCGTAAACATATTTGTATACCCGCTAATAAGTGATAGAAGGTAGAGAAAGTCACGTGAATGTAACACATCAAATTTTTTACTTTCTCAACCACGTACATATTGGGTAGTGAAGCTATTGCATTCCACCCAAATATTCGTTACCGAGATTTCACCGGAAATACATGTTTTGAGGCCCCTGAATAAAAACATTTTAAAAAACAGGTGTGTGTGTCTGTGAAAAGCATAACTCATAAACGAAAAGTCGGATAAGTTCCAAACTTGGTATTTAGGTTCAATACCTTCCAAACATGCGACACAAGATTTTCAAGACACTTCCCCTACCCGAAACTACCTCTTAGATGGAACATTTTTCAAATTTTTTGATTTCCTAAAAATTTACTCTAATCATTTTGATTAAATTCCATATATTAAAGATATTTATATTGCAAATAAAATCTATATCTTGAATTTTGTGGGAATAACCTGTGAAGTTCACTTCACGGAAGGAATTTTGTTTAATCTTGTACAACTGGTAAACGTTAGATAGACGAAAACGTACTGCACAGTAATGTAGATGTCTTTAAAACACACACTTCATTTCAAATATGTCTTTTGAGGCATACGCCATTTCTGAGATATCCGTTTTTAATGCTTCGTATTGTTCATTTCTTGGTCATTGTCTTCAAGTCCTGTCAGCATTCAGTTGTTTCTCGCGATTGTATGGAAACGTATGAAATTTTAAGATATCGCATAGCGTCCAGTTTCATCAACATTTGAGTGTCATTGCCCCCCTTTGTATCTGTAATGAAATGTACAATGTAGCTATTTCTGCAAAGGTTTATTGGAATTAAAATGTAGTAGATAGAAAAATAAGCTTTAGTAAAATAGTTTGTATTCCCACCAAAAAAAACGATAAGGCATGTGAATGCATCACATCAGATTTTTTACTTTCTCTACTACGTATAGTAAGTACGGGAAGTATTGGATTCCACCCAAAAATTCGATACCGGGATTTCACCGGAAATACATGTTTTGAGACCCCCTGAATCCAAAAAAAGAAACATTTTTTGAAATATGTCCGTGTGTCTGTCTGTATGTGTGTCTGTGAACAGCATAACTCAGAAATGAACAGTCGGATACACACCAAACTTGGTATTTAGATTCAGTATCTTCCAGAGATGCGACACCACAGATTACCCTTTACATGGAACATTTTTCGAAAATTGTAATTTCTCAAAAATGGCTCTAACGATTTTGATTAAAATATCATATGTTTAAGATACTTTCATGACAAATAAAATGTATATCTTGAATTTTCTGGGAATGTCTCCAAAAGTATTCTTCATTGTGAACGACTTTTGCATAACTGGTAAACCATAAGAGATAGACAAAATTTTACTGCATAAAAAATGTAGATCGCGTTAAAATACACAATTTATGTCATATGCATTTTTTTTTTGTTCAGTGAACCATTTTCGAGAGGAGACCGGGGACAAAAGTAACATTTTACATATTCCATTTTTTTATTAGCGCCTTATAAATAAATAGAACAAAATAGGCTAGCGTAAGTATTCTGTATAGCTTTCCTAACATAATTAAATTTAATTTCTCTAAAATTTCATATAATTTGTATCTGTGAAATTAATTTTAAGACATCAATGCATATGTTACTTTTGTCCCCGCTATTGGGGACGATAGTAACACAGGTGGGGTATGAAAGTAACATAATAAATGAAGTTTCATTTTATCGTCTAAATGATTTATAGAGTACCTTTAAGTAATTTGGCCATTTTAACCCATTGTACAAACATTAATAAACTGCAGAAAAACAAAACTTCAATTCTAGATAATTTGCAATTGTTACTTTTTATAATTTTGTGTTTTTAAAATAGAATTACTTATCACTATTAAAATTTTGGAACACAAACCAGTAAAGAATACACATATCACCTGAATAAGTCTCAAAATCTCAATTAACACATGAACATATTTCAAACTTTAAAACCAATGAAACGTCACTGAAATAACACTTAATAAACTGAATTCAGGCATTGTGAGTAAATGTTCAAAGTGAGTCAATAAAACAGGAGAGCAACTAATATGCGTTAAGCCCTATTCAGATTCGCAATTGTGACACACGTATATATCCTCCCCTTTGGTACAAGCAACATGAGACCAATCCTTACACTCCAAACACTGAATCCACTTTTCTTTGGGACGACTGTGGCGGTAAGGTTCGAGACATACAAGGCAGTAACTATCTTCATCTTCTGATGTTTCTTCAAGTTTATTCTGCTGTTGCACTCTTGGCCTGCTGCTTTTTAAATTTAGCTTCTTCTTTGCTTTCTTCGCCTCGGAACGGACTTTTAGCTCTTCTTCTACAGCCAACTTCTCTGGCGTATCAGTCAAAATTGCAGTCTTTCTCCTTTTTCTTCCTTTTCTTGAGTTTTGCCTTGGACCTGCCTTTGGGAACGGACGTACAGCTTCAGGTGAAAAGGCTAAGCGAATTGGAGGAGACGTCTGTAAACCACTAGGCCCTGCATCGCAAGTTGTGGCATCCGGATGTGATTCCTCGCATATTGCTACTGGATCAGCATTAGATGTCCTCACAGCTTCAGATGGTCCGTTGAAAATCCGTAATGGCTTTAAGGACATTGTTTGCTTTTCATAATCGGAAGCTTGTGGTTCTGGTCGATCAGTGACAGCAGATGGAGCATAGTCGGTTTCACTGAAAACATTCCTATTGAAAGGGACTATGCCTGAGCAGTGAAAGCCTGCTGCAATGTTTTTGGGAGTTACAGCAAGTGGAAGTGCTTCCCTTACAATTGAAGGAATGTCATAAATTGTCATCGTCTTTCCTGGATGATTCCTGATCCAGCTATCGGCAAAAGCATTGACCATCTTTTTAAATGGACCATACACTGAACGGTCTAGAGGCTGCATTCTATGCGTACAATGTGGTGGGAATGATAGCATAACAATCCCTTTGCTTTTGGAAAAATTCAGGCTTCTGATGGATATATGCGATTCGTGGTTATCAAGAAGCAGCAAAGATTTGTGCTCGGGAGTTGGTTTAGCATATTTTTCAAAGTGGTGCAAGAACACCAAAAATTCTTCTTCTTGCATCCAACCACTCGCATTTCCCGCTCCTATGCAACCAATAGGACCATCTCGAACAAAATGGTCATGATACCTCAAGCGAGGGAATACAAAGAGAGGGGCTGTACTGCCTCCCTGAGCATTGATAGCAATAGCGATTGTAACAAGGGTGCCTCTTTCGGCCGAAGTGATAGCCCCTACCTGCTTTATTCCACGTTTAGCGACAATTCTGTTTGGTTTCTGAACAGTGGTGATACCCGTCTCGTCCATATTCCAGATGTCCATGGTCTCGAACTTGTATCTTTCCATAACCTGAGCCAGGTTATCAAAAAAGGCATTCACATTTGTTGGATTAAAACTCGTTGCTCGAGCGAGACTTGTGGGTTGAGGCGACCGAATGGACAACTGGGGATTCCTCTTCATGAATGCTGAAAACCAGTCTGGACCTGCAGTTTGGTTATCTACCCAAGTCGATGGCATTGGTATATTGTTTATTGACGCCAGTTCATAACTTAACTTACGGATATCCTTAGGACAAAGTCCGTAAAATATCGCCGACGCCTTAATGACATATTCAGCTATTATATTTTCTTGTTCGTCAGAGAACACTCGTTTCACACTTCTATAACCGACACGAGGCATCAGTGTGCTGCCATCACTAACACACTTCTCTTTCTTTTTAATGTACCGATGCAGCGTCACATGGCACACTTTGTGTTTCTTTGCTGCTGCTCTAACACTTAAGTTATAATTTGCAACATCATCTGCCGCAATTTGATAGACAGAGGTATCAGTTAGCCCTCTTGTAGTCGTCCTAATTCGTGTCCGTGGCATAATTTCCTGTAATGAATAATGAAATAACTAAGTAACACATTTGCCGACTAACAAAGTTACTACTCCTAACAGTATTATAATCAGCATATTGATCGCTAGTGAGAATAAACAGGGGATGTGCATCTAATGCTATTTTATCAGTGACGGGGATGAAAGTAACACTGTTACTTTCGTCCCCAGCAGCAATGTTACTTTTGTCCCCAACCACGCTTTTCTGTTTAATTTGTATTTTTGACACAATTTATAATAATAATAAAAACATTGATAGCAACAACATAAAACTAAGAGGTTTACATTGTTAAATCATTTTAGCACACTTGCGTTTACAACGTTCTGTTACCCTTATAACAAAACTAAGAATATTAAGAAAACTTACTTGAGGCACTGAAAAAAACGTTTTATGTCGATACACTCAACAGTTCTTCTCCAATACCGGCCAGCGACTGGTAGGCAGTGGGGAACCTTCAAGGACATTCATTGTTTAAATCACGTGACTTTCGGAGCTACATGCGAAGATAGGGGAGGAATGTTACTTTCGTCCCCTGTTACTTCTGTCCCCGCTCTCCCCTATTGCTTGTTATTCCCTTAAATTTTTCAATATTTATTTTCTCAAATGGGAATTCGTTATTCATTTTGTTTGTCTTGGATATGCAAAGAGTATTAATCTGTTGCAAAGAGAATGGTGCTGCACCTAGCAACCAGCTATTAAGATATATGTCTATGCTTAAAGGCTACTGTATTTCTATATTGCCCTTGCAAATACAAAACAAGGAGAACTTAGTAGGCCTTAAGCCATAGTCAAATACTTTTAGAACTGGTCGCTATGTGTAAAATGTAATTCTGTTTGCATGTCAAAAGATCGTTTCTGCAAATGTTTATCTCGATTAATATGAAATTGATGGAGAATAAGGTTTTGTAAAAATAGTTTGTACAAGAGCAGAGAAATTCATGTGAGTGTAACACATCAGATTTTTTTAACTTACAACACCATTCTTTCCAAAATTTCTTGAAGCTAACGTCCATAAATGTGAAATGTATTTTAATCGCTCGCTTCGAAACAGGAGCCTTGTGTCAGCTTCCACATGGGGCATGTATTCTTTTAGAAATTGCACTTCGCGAAAATTAAGGGCAGGACATAAAATTGTTGTAGCTTAATGTAAGACGTATTATTAAAGTTTAGTGGTGCCTTTTTTCGAAGCACATCCACAAAAATTCCACTGTTCATATTTGCCTCTTTTTTCCCTTACTTTTCAATCAGTGAAGTGAGATTGAGTTGTTTCAGCTCTTGACAGATGATGGCTGACACCATATGCAAAGTTCTTGGCCATAATCATAATTATCACTTTGCTGTAATCTGGAACAAGCATTTATGCTAATAACACGTGTGCTCGACACTGTTAAATCTGGAGCAAAATTTCTAGCTTCCGGCAGCAATGGAAAAATTCTTACCTATAATTTTCATGTGCACAACTTGGTTGGAAAGCAAATGACAAATGCGTTACAAATTCCTAATGCATTCTTCTCAGATTTATCAGATGTTTTCTACACTTTGTTGAGAATCCACGTGTTATTAATTCCTTGTACATTAAGCGATTTCCGTTCTGATCAATTCTATTATTTCATAGGTATTACTTTATCTACCACTTACCCATAGTAAGTAGAAGAAGTATTGCATTCCATCCAAACATTTTATATCAAGATATCATTCTAAATACATTTTTTGAGCCCCCCGAATACAGAAAAAGGCATTTTTATAAAAAAAGGTCCATGTGTGTGTGAATGACATAGGATAGGGTAGGATAGGACTAGTTAATGGAGGCCACACCTGGCACCTCGAGCCCCAATGGATCTTTTGTGCTTACACCCCGGGAGTAACGGATGAGTTGAGGGAACCACAGGAGACGTCTGAGTTGCAGACCGTTGTTGGCACAGGGACGCGCAGATTTCCCTAACAGTTTCAGATTTGAAATCCGGCCACGGGAGGGTTGCTCGAATATGTCCCTCTGGTATTGGGTAAATACGACCAGCAGTTGAGGCTTCTAGAGGACCGAGAAGAAGTCCCAGATCGCAAGCCTCCGCGGCATCTGTCCGACACCGACCGAACCACAGCCCTGGGGTCAACCTGAAACAAGGAAAATGAAACAAGACGAAATGGGGGAGAGAGGAAATCCGTGGTAGAATATACCTCTCCAGTATTCCCCTTAGCAAACACAGAAATCACAAAAAACCCATGATCAGAATGGGCAGCCACGGAAATCGAACCCAAGACCTCCCGAATACAAGCCTAAAACGCTTCCGCGGAGCCATCTCGCTCAGTGTAAACAGCATAACCCAAAAACATAATTTCAGCGGATGAATTCCAAACTTGGTATTTAAGTTATATATCTTTCAGGGATGTGACACAAAGATTTTAAAGAAATTCCCAGCCCAAACTACTCTTTACATGAAAAATGTTATTTTTTGTTAATTTTTTCCAAAGTGCCTCAACCACTTTGTTTAAAATCACTGTAATATAGGTTCTAACCATCAGTTTTGCATCTTTCAGTACTAAGCTCTTCGAGTTGTAAGAACTTAGTATCTAAGTGTTGCAAACATTCGATATAACCGGCCATGACTACCTGCTGAAGGAAAGATCCGAGCATGGTGACCAATTCCGGTTCCCTCTATTTGACCACATATTCGAGTCTACCTATTTAACGGCAAGCAGTCTTGACCGGTCCTAATCAGGTGAACTGCGTTTGGTCAATCAGGAATTGTGCTCTCTCTCTCTCTCTCTCTCTCTCACACACACACACACACACACACACACACACAAACACACACACACACCCAAACACACAAACTCTACTATTTCATAAGGTCTTTCTTTAATGCATTAGCCACGGTAAAGGAAAGTAATGTTACAGTTCGATGCAGTATTTTGACACTCAAATAAATATATTTATTCCGTTTTTACGAAAAAAAATATCTGTTGGTCACTGGGAAAATAACTACGCAAAAATAAGTTCAATGCTTTTTGTGATCGTGAATTCCATAAAGCGGAAAATTTGAATCTGTGGCAAAATTAGGAAGGTTAGCTAGTATTTGAAGTGTGAATATGTATACAAATGGAGTGTGCAAAAAGAGACACGCAAAATAGAAATGAAACAGAGTTTGAAAGATTGAGAAAGGAAGAACACTGCTGAAACTTTAGGAACAAGAAATGAAATTTGTAGGGAAATTGTTAAGAAGAAACTCTTTACCAAGAAGTGCACCGGAAGAATAATGAACGGGAAAAATGTTCGGATCAGAAAAAATACCAAATATCGGCAATATTGCGATAAATTATTTATATGTAGAGACAAAATGAAAGCAGAAACTAGGGGAAAATAAAGGACGTTGAGTTCTCTCCTATAGAAAATTATAATATACACATCCCTATAAGCGTACAGAATTCCTTATGATTGCCAGGCCTAAGAATTTGTAAGCATTAAAGTCAGAACGAAATGAAGTAAAATAGAACTGTCCTAGGACTATGCGAAGTTAGAAACCACCCCATTCCTCGTACAGTCTGTTGGCGACTGCAGACAGCACTCACCAGACCGTGCTTACCTGTCGTCAGTGACCCTTGGCCGCTGTTGTTTACATTCTTTGTATTGATATATGGTTTAAGTGTAGGTTAATAACTTGAAGCCAACTGCTTAGGATTTCCTATGCCTGGTAATTACTATCTACAGAATATTATGGTTATACCCTTAAAAATGTTCAATTACAAATTCCATCCTTGTAGAACAAAAGTCATCATGATCTCTTTGAAGTTTCCGATGACTGTTTAAACAGAAAATGATTGTTAATTATATTTTATAGTTGTTGATAATATAGAATAAAACATGTTCTTTGCCTTAATCATAAAGTATTACAAACACTTGAGTAATTTACTTGAGTAAACGTATTTTACTTGTAATGTTATGGAAGTATGAATTAAACAAGTTGCTGCATTTTGCTCTTTGTTGACTGCTGTTGTGTAGTAGAAAGTGAGGCAAGCTAAACTGCATAGGAACTCGCGAGGCTCCGGGTTAATCAAGCAGCTGTTGGAAAATAAACATACATATATCATATATGAGATAACGACCTGCCATGGAAACATAATCGAAATTGAATACATCCTTGAGTTGGGTGACCAAGATCAACAGATAGGGGTGACTTACGACACTTCATTGATATGGTCATCAGTCCTTGAAGAGGAGCTCAACACCGACGAGAGCACCCCAAAATATCACATTTTGCGGGACTAGGCAATGGTCTACAATGAACAAGAGTCAACCTCGCTTGAGCTATTGTCCCTACAGGATTTCATCACAGCATCCAAGAGAAGTAAGAGGTTAAGGCTGGAACTTATGAAAGACTTTTTCAAAAAGTAATCTTGTCATTTAATATTGTAATCTGTTTAACTTACTGCTTAAGAAAAACTGCAAGATTTAGGCAAAATAAGAGTAGCTTCGTTTTGGACTGTCCATTATATTCTCCGCGTGGGGCTATAAACTTCGAAAGCTTCTTTTGTACTTCGTGGTTTTAAGAGTAAACAGACGCTGTGAGGCAACGGACTTTTCTTGCAGTTAGGCTTTGAACTTTCAACTAGGAACCAATAAACGTAGAGGTTAAGTATTAGAACCAATGGAAAGATAGGAAGACGTAGGGACATGCACAAAATTTGGAGGCGAGCAGGGACTGATATATGTGAACGCGAGCGTGGATTTGAGACAGTTTGTCATGATTCTTAGTTAAGGTAACACGTAGCACTCCGGGTCAGAAAAGGACGCCAAGTTCCGAAATTTGCTAAGTGCCACAATTATGCAATTATAAAGTGATGTAGGTGCTATATTTATATAATGTGGCAACGGTATTCTTTGATATAATTATATTCAAGCTCATAAACGAGTTAATGTTAGTCAAGTGACTACTTCAAGTTCGTACAAATCTAAAGAACGGTGATAGAGCACCGAGATATTAAATAACTAGCCGGAGCATACTATAGTATTCCAAGAGACAATAGTGGGAAGACGTACTAAAAGAACCACACGTGTTAGGGGATACCAATGAATCTTACAGGATTTCTAGCACAAAGAGTGAGAAAAGTGAAAACGATGCTTCTTTCAAGACAATATCCTGGTGTCACCAATCCTGAAATCCTACTCTGACAACAACTGTAGGGAATTTTCAAGC
This sequence comes from Deroplatys truncata, assembly GCA_030765065.1. Lineage (NCBI taxonomy): Eukaryota > Metazoa > Arthropoda > Insecta > Mantodea > Mantidae > Deroplatys > Deroplatys truncata. Next base: position 206,595,798 of record CM060978.1, on the reverse strand, counting down.
TAATCCACCGACAGTTGACCCTGAGATGCGATGAGAAGTGCTTCCTGACTAACATCGACGATTTCAAGTCCTGAAGACTACACACACAACGACGCAGAGACGAGAACGACGCAGGTAAGATACCCACAACGAAGTAGTGGTGCAAAACGATACACCTATTAGCACATTTATCTCCGTATTATCCGAGTTTTTCCGTATCCGAAGTAGCTCGGATAACCACGAGTCTTCTGTACATATTTATATGAACCAGCTGGGCTCTACACGACAAATTGTTGCTCCTGCAAGACTAATTCTTGCAACACGTGATAGCTAACATTACTCACAGACTGTATCTTCTCTGATCCAAAAGTGAGCCTGATAATATCTCGTTGATACGATATGTATTGTTGCGTGTGTACGATGTTTCTGGTGTAGCGTTTACAATTGTTTGACAACTTCAGCATACAATCTGGGGGTATTTGCGGGTTTTGATAGTTTAACATGACGGCAATCACCGAGATGGGCAGGAGGGTGAGGAGACAAGGCAGCTTATTGGTCAACCCCCGGCCCTGAGAGGGGCTGGAAATAAACTGCAGAGGGTTTACTAAAATGGCGTACACCAATCCCCTCCCCGATACGTAATTGGTACCTTCAGTGGCAACATGCAGATGGGATCTGGCTAGAGGCAAAAGGGACTTAGTCGCATGCAATCACTGAGTGTATCTGAGAGGACGATCTGGCCAACCTGTACATAAAATAAATTGTGGTTTAGAAAAACAAGTTAAGCCATAAGCTGCAGAGGAGCAAAATATTATTACCAAATCTTTGACTTACACATTTTATTTCTTAACTTCATAGGGGAGATTAAAATGCATCTAACTGAAGGCTAAACTTGCCAAGTTTATGACCCAGTATCTCATAAAATACTAAAGGTGCCGCTGTAAAATTTTAGAGCGTGTAGATGTAGTCGTTTTAGATTTACGTAGTACAGTAAAATTCAGACAGCGGAAATGAGACTTTTATGAAGAACTAAATGATGCACTAGACTAGATGTAATAAGAAATGAAACAATTATGGAACAACTGAATATTTATAAATTTATATGATAAAATAGAAGAAAATAACATAATTGGAAAGAGCATATGAACCGCATAAATGAAGAATGAGGCAGAATTTCTAACACTTAAATGATTTTAATCAAATTATATAACATATAAATTCAATAACAGCCCGCCTTAAAGCAATATGTGTATGTAACAATATATAAGAAGTGTATATTACAGTCATTGTAAATGTTTATATTATTGTATACATATGTAATAATGTTATGTGAATGTATTACGTGATTTAATAATGTAGGAGCTGTGAGAATAATAGGTTAAATGTTGCTAACAATGAGGTAACTTAGAAGCAATAATGATTAAGAATGTTTAATAATGCTACTCGTCATTATTGGAGCAACAATAATGTAAATTTTGAGACAGTTTATAAAATAGCCAATCAACAACCAGAAAAAGCTTTAGTTAAATAAAAGTATTCTATTGGATTAGGAATAGCCAATCAGAGACTTGAAATACAGAAATTTACAAATTTAGGCGAAAGAAATCAAGTCAGTTGCTTGTAGACAGTGCTCATAACTGAACGCGTTGCTAGCAGACAGAGTTACTAATCAGACGCGAGATGCGTCCTGGAGAAATTTAATACGTATTCGTGTGAGACTAAAAGAGTTTATGTGTTAAAAAGTGCAGGTAATTAATAAAAGAATCTCACAGCTCTTTATATCAGTGAAGTGTAATTTAAATTGTGACAAGAATTAATAAAAAGGAGGGAATTAAAAATTATAATCTGCGTAAGCCTACATTCTTCAGTCGCACCACAAGCCTACAAAGAGAAACATGTCTCTAACAATAATACTGACGCAGCCGAGGCAAACATAAATATATAATATTTAAAGAAACAGTCAAATTACAAAGTTAATATTTTTAAACATTTTTTTATTTGGGGCGAAGGCTACCGAAAACCGGGTACTATACATGCGGGTGCAACGAACTTCAAGTTCGGCTCCCCAGCATAAGAACTATAATACAACTCCTTCAACACAACCTTCTCAAGAAACAATACCGCTTTTAATTAATAAATATAAACCTTCAGGGCAAAGAGACATCGGATGCCTAGGAAAAAGAATGGGAGTAAAGTGAAGAACGCAAAGACGGAATAGGTGGAATACCTAATCCTTGAAGTGAAGAAGAAAGTTTTGTAAACAAATAGAAATTGCAAAGTATCATCAGGTTTTCAAATTAATATGTAAACTTTATTGCTAAATTTATACAGCTTCTGTGCTTTTTTTTTTTCTATAACGACACTAATACACTAGTTCTATTTTCTCTGCCACATACTTATGGTAGGCGCAGAAGAATTGCGTTTTCCACCGAAATCTGCTAATAGTTTGTGAAGTCTTCTTCACTGAGAATGAATTTTGTATCATTTTATATAGGTAACTTGTAAACCATAACAGATAGACAAGAACCTAGTGTACAAAAAATGTGTGTCGTTTAAAATTATGTCTATTTTGGTGGCCTTAATTATTCTTGAGATATTTTTGCTCTTGTTTGAATTTTCAAATACTTATATATTTTGAAATAAAAACATGCTATTCTTTTGTTTCCCGCGCAAAGTAAATTGAATTTCAAAGCTATCACATAGCGACCCATAGTTTGTCTCCTGCATTCCATTTACGTATAGTAAGACTATTTCTGCAAACGTTTTATCCCAATTAGCATGTAATAGGTAGAAAAATAGATTTCGTAATACCAATAGCTTGCAGAAGAGGGATAAATATGAGCAGAGAAGCTCATATGAATGTTACATAATATTTGTGAGGTATGTATGGTATGTTGTCATGTCGTAAAGTTGTATGAAAATTATTGATTAATAGAACATTTAAAACTGTATTTGAAATATTTTGAATAAGATATATGCATGAAATACGTATAAAATATGCATAGAACCTCGGATATTTACAGTGTGGCAATAAGATTTTTTTCATATTTTAACCAAAATGAAATTCTTATATCTCCTGATCTCTAAACTTGGTAACTCTGGAAGTGTTTAACTCAGAAACACTCTTAACAAGGTAAGAGAATTCTGAGTTTTCACACATGTTTGTTGAGATTGGATTATGGAGCTTATGATGTTATGAATGTAATATGACAGTGAAATTTCCAAGGCTGAATTGTAAATAACTTTCATTTTCCCTTGTATACGTCATCTAATGCGTTCAAGTGTTTATAGGTACCAAGTCTTAATCACAGAGTTTCTATGTTTAAATACAACTCATTGAAAGGTTTATTTATCGTTTGAAATGCCATGACATTTTAAGTCTTCTCTAAATGAAACAATTTAATGCAGTTCTTATAAAAAACTTGTTTCCGTAAGTGGATAAGTTTCATAGTTGGAAAAGAATTCATGGTATTACGAAGTACAGCTTTTTTGCAGTCTCATAAAGTGTTAACCCACTGATGTTTTATTTTAAGTTCATCGGTGATATTTTAATTTTGGATAAATCATAAAGAGAGTTTAGTAACCATATAACACTGAACAATCGTACTCAATATGTGATTCTATAAACTGATTCAAGAAAAATGTTTAACACTTGATTAGCACTCTGAAATAAAGTATTCCTTCTCATAGGAGCTTTAGCACGCAGATTTACGAGGGCATACAGCGTCTAAAGGAAGCCGAAGATTCGTGATTCGAATCACTATAATAGAAACTATTTTTTAAAATTTGATTCATCTTTTCAAACTCAGCTAACCGGGGTGGGAGAATAATTATTAGATTTGTATAATGCAATGTAGTTACTTTTGCTATAAGTGTAAACTGCAATCTCATTGAAAGGCGAGATCAGGTTGCATTAAGAAAAAAATGAGATGATGATGCCCAGATGCAAGTAACGTTGCTACCTCATTATTATTATTATTATTATTATTATTATTATTATTATTTACTTTTAGATACGGTGATTGTAAAATGGGTGCATTTTTATTCGCTCACTGGATTGCATAATTTAAGTCCTCATTATGCTATTAAATTTGCAAAAATATTCCCATCTGTGGTTTCATATTATATGCCCTGATTAGCGTGTTACAAAAGTTAAGTTTAAAAACAGCACATTCCCTAAGGGAAGAGGGTAAATGCCAAAATATATTACCAGTATAGAGGAATAAAAGATATTACTGAAATTATGTTCACTTAATTAGCAACAAATATCAACATGTTTGTATTTGATGCTTTTGGCAACAATAACATCTACAACCGTGTTGTAAATGCAGTTGTTGTTGAGTTACTGAAAATGCAACTTTCAATAATACAGCCTAGGAGCAGATAGTATACAAAATAATCAAAAAAGGCAGCACCAATGCGAGCACCTTTCCTTTGCGCCTGCTTTAGGACTGCTCTAAAAGCAAAATTTGTTGTGAGTTTTCAGGTCTGGCCACGCTCTCTTTCCCCTAGGTTTAGAACTTCGAAAATAGAGGAAGTCGCTAAGAAGGCCTATGTTCAAATAATCTAGCTAATCTTATACTCAACGCTGAGGATGATTCATTCCATAGAAAATCTTGTCAATAGAATGTTATGCTTTGAATTAAACCTACACACATTCTTTACCACAGAAATTATTTCCTAAGTTGCCACACATTACATTTGATTTAGCTCTATCAGTTATGGCACCTTTATGATCTCCGCTGTCAACAAGCATCTATGACATTGGAGTAATGACACTCTTACTCTCCGCTCTTTTGGAACTGCTGTTTTCTCATCACCTGCCGTAACGAAGGGGGGGGGGAAAGTCCCTGTACCTCTCCCCCCTACAGAGAGTCATTAACTTGGCGGACAATGAGGCATTTGGTTCCACTGTACATACATACATGCCCCCAGAGTACCATGGGTTATGAACTATTGACAGCCTTTGTCAACACCTCCACGGTGACAACAGTTGATGTGGCGATAATGTTTGCCCCACCGCTCTCCTCCAAACAGAAGGGCGAGTAACCCTCCCTTCCATTCACGAAGTTGAACAGAAGTATTTTCCCCTCATGTCGGAATAGGTTTATCTTCTACGGTCAAGCACTTCCTAGTCGTATCCTGCTCCGTGAAGTTTCGAAATCAACTTTCCATTGTTTCTAGGATTAATTGAATGGGTATTTCAGATATTTATCGTAAGCAATAGAAATGACCTGGAGTTAAAAGACCTAAAGAGGTGCATCCCACTTCTAAGGGCGAATATTCTTTGCAGGGTATTCCTGCGGCGCACTGATACAGCGATTTTAGAATATTTTATGGCCCTTAAATTTGTTTAGTAGTTTAACGTTCTGTAACCTGACATGTCGGACGATGAATGAAATGGGTGAAATTTTGCTCAAATGAGCCCAGGTCCATAAAGCTTAAAGTTACCCAACATTCATCTTCTCAGGATAGGTAAGGAAGAAAGAAAGGAAAAAATAAAAAACCGGAAAAAAAACTTATGCGGTAACATACTCTAGTCGTGATTCGAACTCAGGACCTGTTAAGTGCGAGCCAGACACACTACCCTCACATCACAGTGGCGGACCTCAAATAATTTATGGGATTCCAGCGCTGAAGTGGAGCACGTGAAAATGTACATATAACCAAGACCAAGGGAGTTGGTTCCGTGGTAAACTGTGATACTCGCATTCGGAAGGTTCCAGCTTCAGTTTCCGTCGACCGGACACTCTTTCCTTGGGATTTTTGTGTCCGGATTTTTTGGGCGAATTCCGGAATGGTTTTCTTCTGCCGCGATTTCCTTTCCCTCACTACCCTTTCATTCCGTTTCCTCATGTTTAAAGTGTGGTTCTAGGTTTCGAGACGTGAGGTGGTGCCGGACAGATGGCGCGGATGCTTGCTCCAAGGAAAGAGTAGGTATTCCCCGTGATCACCAGAGGGCTGCCTGGTTGCAAGAGACGTTCATTGCCCTCTCTGGGCAGCTCCAGTAGTGGGTTGGGTCTTCGAGCCAGGAAATGTTGGGGACTACTGCGCGAAGCTGTGGCCTCCTGTGGTTCCTTAAATTCATCCCTTCCTTCTAAGGGATGGTAGCCGCGATAGATCTATGAAGGTCACAGTGCGCGAGGAGCTTATATAAGCTATGCCTAAATACAACCGAGCGATGCCGTAGAGTTACACGTCTGTCTATTACAACCTATCTGAGGCTCACATTCGGGACTAAAGCTTTAGGTTGTGGTTTACTCTTGTCGCTAGGCGCATGCTGGATAGATACTAGGGTACCACGATTTTTCTCATTTCTCTCTCATTTTGCTTCGTATATCACCTTTCAAGGTCGCAGGGTCTGGCGCTGCGATACGCGATGTGCGGCGTATGCGGAGATATAGTTTGAGGAGAGAACGCTCCTTCCTGGACACCTTAAATTTCTGCCCGAAACTGTCCATGAAGATGGGGTTGGAGCAGTGAAACTAATCAGAATACTTATTAGTCCCTAAAGGTTTCCGTTCCTCAAGTTACATTTATGCCTAGGTCTCATAGAAGACTTACGAATTTTCCGGATACTTATATTCTTACTTTCTCTACCAGGTATGTAGTAGGTAGAAAAGGCATTACATTCCATCCAAAAATTCAATACCGAGATTTCACCGGAAATACATGTTTTGAGGTCATCTAAATAAAAAACAAGCAGTTTTAGAGAAAGGTACGCGTCCGCGCGTCTGTGAACAGCACAACTCAAAAACGAAAATTTGTATAGGTACCAAATATGGTATTTATTTGACACTACCCCTAACTACCCTTTACATTTTTCGAAATCTTCTATTTTCTAAAAAAAATTGTCAAACGTTTTTGGTTAAAACACTACCTATACATTAAATATATTTCCATGACAAATAAAATATATGCCTCAAATTTTCTTGGAATTATCTATGAAGTCTTCTTCATTCGGAAGGAATTTTGTATAATCTTGTATAAACGTTAAGTGATAGATGAAAGCGTACTACGCAAAAGGTGCAGATCTCTTTAAAACGCACAACTTATTTCAAATAACTTTCTTTAAGGCAGCAGCCATTTCGGAGATATCCGTTAATTAATGGTTCGATTTTCTCAACACTTTGTCATTCTTTTAACGTCCCGGTGATTTCAGTTGTTTCTCGCGATTACGTGGAAGGAGCATGGAATTTTAATGTCGGCATATAGCGCCCAGTTCTTAATCATTTGACTATCGCTATTCCCTTTGTATCTATAACGAAATGTGTAATGCAGGATACAGAAAGTCATAAGAATGTAACATATCAGATTTGTATTTATAATTCACAATAAAACCATAGTAAAACTTAAGGCACTTTCCTGTTACATCTGACCTGTACAGACCAGAACTAGCAAAAAATGCAACTATGAAGACATCAAATCTCGCTATGTGCTGGAAGTCCTGTTTCATTCCTTTTTCTGTCTTTCTGTCTGTCTGTCTTTCTTTCTTTCTTTCTTTATTTCTCTTTTCCACTTTTTCAACCTTCTGTTAAAATTGAATATCTATAATTCATTTTCTTACATGTTATAAAACTTAATGAAATAAATGAATTAATGGAAAAAATTCTGTGTTACACTCACATGACTTTCTCTATTCTTGTACTAACTATTTTTACAAACGCTTATTCTCCATATGCTTCATGTTAATCGAGATATCGAGATGTTAATCTTATTGCTAATTTTCTTGTAGGTGCAAGGGAAAATGGTAGTATTTAAGCGATAGTCAAATCTTTTAAGAGCTGGTTGCTATGTGGCGCATTCCAATCTCTTTGTATGTCCAGGACACAAAAAAGTCTGATGTGTCACACTTACATGACTTTCTCTACTCTTGTACAAACTATTTTTACAAACGCTTATTCTCCATATGCTTCATGTTAATCGAGATATCGAGATGTTAATCTTATTGCTAATTTTCTTGTAGATGGAGGGGGAATTGGTAGGCTTTAAGCTACAGTCAAATATTTTAAGAGCTGGTTTCTATGTGGAGTATTCCATTTTCTTTGCATTACCAGGACAAAAAAAAAAAACGAATAACGAATTTGTGAAAAAGTAAAAATATTGGAAAATTTAAGGGAATAGCGAGCAATATCTCGAAAATGGTTCACTCAACAACAAAAATGTATATGACATAAATTATGTATTTTAATGCGATATACATTTTTTCTGTAGTAAAATTTTGTCTATCTCTTATGGTTTACCAGTTCTGCAAAAGTCGTTCACAATGAAGAATACTTTTGAAGACATTCCCAGAAAATTCGAGATATACATTTCATTTGTCATAAAAATATCTTAAACATATGATATTTTAATCAAAATCGTTAGAGCCGTTTTTGAGAAAATTAAAATTTTCGAAAAATGTTCGATGTAAACGGTAATCTAAAGAGGATTTTCTTGAAAACCTTCGTGTAGCATGTCTGGAAGATACTGAACGTAAATACCAAGTTTGGTGTTTATCCGACTGTTCGTTTCTGAGTTATGCTGTTCACAGACAGACAGACACACACACACACACACACACACACACACACACGGACATGTTTCCAAAAATGCTTCTTTTTGGATTCAGGGGGTCTCAAAACATGAATTTCCGTGAAATCTCGGTATGGAATTTTTGGGTGGAATACAATACTTACCCTACTTACTATACGTAGTAGAGAAAGTAATTATAACATGAATGCACAAATGTGCTCAGGGATCCAAAGCATTAAAGAATCCTGTCTGGTCCCGTAGATCAGCCGGTAAAGAAATTTCTTACTGTGCAAAGAGTCCTGTGTTCTATTCCTGCCGTACTTGGAAATATTTTTTTAAACAAGAAGGTTTCTGGGTTTACACAGAGTGTGGTGTGTGTGCGAAAGGGGGAGTGTGTGAGTGTGTATGTGTGTTTCGGTTATTTAATAATCAACTCGTCCGTAAAGAAGTTTTCAGGATTGTCGTTGGGTAGAAAAACCTGAGCACAGCGGCCAAGTCATAAAAGTTATAATAAGAGTTATCTACCAACCGGGATCGGAATTTCTTCTTTTTCTTCTTCTTCTACTTCTTCTTCTTCTTCTTCTTCTCCTGTTCCGGTCTCTATCCATCTCTTGCGTTTTCTTCCTAAACTTCTCCTCCGTGTTGGTTGGTAATTCATTATTTTTTTTTGGTATTTATCATCTGTCATTCTATCAACATTTTCTTTCCAATTTCTTTTATTTTCATCACTCTTATCGTCTGCTGATACAGTATTCAAATCTGATCTTATTAATTAATTTCTTATTTTGCCAGCTTTAGTGCATCCTCTTACATACCTCAAAAATTTCATTTCGGTGGACTGAATACGTGATCTTTCTGTTTTTGTTATTGTTCACGACCCGGAAGAACCATTTAATACAGTAGGTAAAGCCATAATCTTATAGAAATTAATTTGTATTTATTTTCTAGTTTTTCTTCCTAGAGTTCTTCAGATCGTTCGACAAATGGTTTGAAACCTATTAACCCTCATCTTAATGTCCTTATCAGATTTAAGATCAATGTCACACCCTGGATAATTGAAGTGGGATACCTGTTCTAATATTTTACCATTTATTAGTATCTTTGATCTAAAGGATTCTTCCCTTTAAAAGCCATTGTCTTTGTTTTATTTATAGATATAGTTAAGTTGCAATGTGTTGCATTTTGGCTTAATCTATATACTGCTCTTTGTAGATTGTCTTCTGTTTCTGGTATAACTATTTGATCATCAGCATATAGTAAAGTGTTTAAAGGCGTGTTTAATTCTATTTTGATCCCGAACTGTATTTCATCTTTTCACTTCTAAGTTAGATCGTCAATATATAAGTTAAATAAAGTGATTTGTTAAGATTTCAGCTGACATTTTAAAACCAGGATTAATTCTTATTTTGGTATTTACCTACATACAAACTCTTGGTAGCATTAATAAGAGGTTTAGGAAATCCTCTTATCTCTAAAATGTTCTATTTACCTCAGTAAAGGCTTTCTCATAGTCAATAAATGCTATGTGAATTTCTAGGTTAAATTCACGATGTTTTTCAATAATTTGTCTGATTATGAATACATTATCGCTAGATGAACGACCTTTCCTAAAGCCCGATTGTTCTTCTCATATCAGTGCATCAGTGATAGCTTGTAATCTCTGATTTAGAAGAGCGAGAGAGAGAGAGAGAGAATGTGTGTGTGTGTGTTATCGGTTATTTAATAATCAATTCATCCATAAAGAAGTTTTTAGGATTGTCGTTGGGTAGAAAAACCTGAGCACACCCGCCAAGTCATAACAGTTATAACAAGTTAATCTACCAAACGGGATTGGAACTTGGACCAGTAATTTGAGAGACAATAGTATACGTTTTAGGCATTTAAACCTAGGATGCTCTGCATGGTTTCGAAGCACGATAGTAACGAAATTTGGTATAAATCCTTAAGTATGGTTCATAACGAATCTTTGTAAATCAGAAAATTTGTCAAAAAAGTTATTCTTTTAAATTTCTGTTATGTAACACTTTTCTCAAAAATAAATAATAAGCGAAGTAGTTGAGTTTTTGACTTCATACAAGCTTATTATCCTCCCTTTGAGGGAATGAATTAAAATACTTTATACCCTAATGTTCAAGAGGAATTTAAGATATGTTATAATACATTAAGTTTCATAGTAATCTCTGTCCAACCGTGTAAAAACGAAAAATATGCACATAAAAAAATACGATCTCTAACTTCCAATTTAGCTTAGGATCTTTCATGTAAAATCAAAAGTTACCAATTACCATAAGCATTTCGTTAACTGTTTTATTATAGGATAGATTAGTATCGCTCATTTAAAATAAGGCCTAGCACTAAATAGGTATTAGAGCTTCGAATATTTAAAAAACTTAAAATAAAGCACTTTTTGGAGGGGGAACGATCTATGGCGCATAGACCAATTTGGGCCAAGGTCTACCGCAAGGCAGTTCTATCACCGTAATCACCTCCGTTATTTAAACCCTTGTCATATCTGTCCATGAGCTTTAATATCCGTGCTGTGATCGACTGCCACCAGTCCATTAAGCCAAGTCAGACACAATTTCCCCAAGCACACTACGAGAAATGTTTGGGAAACAAATATGTAAGTCATCTGGGGTTACACGTCTGTCTTTTACGATTTTATTGTTCACTTGATTCTTCAAATCATCTGCGATGAGTGACGGACGTCTGGGTCGAGTGTCGCGCCATTGTTGAACATTTCACACCACTTTCTCACACTTGCTTTGTTCGTTACTGCATCACCATGCACTTCCTTTAGTTGACGGTAAGTTCTGCAGGTTTCAATTTCAGAGCGTTCAAAAATCTAATATCTCTCACTTTATAGCTGGCAAAAAACGCAGTCTCATTTTGAGCAATCACAGAATGCACAACAATGATTTATTCCGACTGATACCCATACAACCCTAAGAAAAGATGTGGAGGAAACCATTCAAACTGAGACAGTAACTATGGTTATATATGCCATATATATAATAATGTGAATTATAATGTGAAACGGTATGAATAAGAAAAATACTTGTTGTATAAATAGAAGTTAAGGCATAAGTTTTATGTATGTGCAAGTGTAGCTGGAGCTGTGGAATTCTTGTTAAAAGCCGACAAACATAACTTTGTGTTAGAATTAGGGCCAGGCAAAAAGGACTTGTACGGGAAAGTAATAAAAGCCAGACCTTGAGTCTTTGTGAAATAGAAAATGCGACAAGCGAACACAACATATGTTTGTAGAGAGGTCACATGTTTGCAAAAGTCGAACAATAGCCGGGTAAGTCTTCTGTAAGGTTCCAAGCTGAACGAAGACAGACAATGAAATTTTAAGGAAGTATATGTTTAAAATCTTCAAGGGGAGAAATGTTAGTTCTAGCGTCTCCATCAGCCAGGGCGGTTGAGTAAAAAGTGCTGCGATGTGAATAAGATACATGTAAGCTCTCAGAAGCAGGCGATATTATTTACTCCTTATAATGTAGTAGGAACGGTGAAAGGTTATCGATTTAAAGGTCTATAGGAACGTGTGATAAATATTACAATTATTTCTAGAGCACGTATAAAATACTTGATTGCTCAGCTACCGCAAGTTTGGCTTACGAACGTGGTAGGGCTGGACCGTTCTATAGCTCCAACTAACTTAAGAACTGTGTAGAGTATTACTAAGACAGTAAATGCGTGTGCCATTAAAGCATAGTGTTCTTCAATAACTTAATCTATTGTTAGAGTTGTTACTTATTACCTTCCTTCCCGTATTACACCCTGCAAAGTTATACAAGCTCTACCAGAAACCCAAATAACAGCAGCCGTGGCAAGAAATAAAGATAAACTTTAAGAGTAACAACTAAAACACAAGATAATTATCAGTATCACCAGAGTTCATATATTAATATATCGGACATACTGCGAGTTATGCTCTCCCTCCACGAGTATACCGCAAAACTTGATTATAAGCACGTCAGCGATCTGCGCAACAGGAATGTGCTAACGGTCGTTTTATTTCCTGGAATTAACCTCGTGTACATATATAAAAGTCATAATACGAATCTCGTTCCTTTTTTTTAATTTATTTTCTCCGAAAAACATCACAAATAAAAATGTAAGTGTTCTAACACATTTATACGAGTAGCCCAAATTATCAAATTCGGGATTAAAATTTTAAGTAAATCCCGATATATCTGTTTGATTCTTTGAGTTCAAGAGTGACCATTGTAATTTTTAATGCATAAACTCATTTAAGATCTTAGCTGGAGGCGAGATAGACGTATCAACAACTCTAGTCTTTTGATTAAGTTGATCCTAGCACAGAAACTTTGAAAATCAAGTGACTATAATGGCTATACCTGGAAGAAGATAATGCAGTATAAAATGCAAATAACCCAATTCTGTATTTCTTTCATTAGTATAATGCTAACAAAAGCCTTACAGAAAAATTAACTTGCTCGTGTAATCATATGCAAGGGGGATTAGCAAAAAAGAAAGGGAACAATCGTGAGAGGACGCTAAGAAATAGGTGAAAAGAATACCTATTTAATACTTAATTAAGAAATTAAGTGGGGAATGTAAATAGAAGCACAGATGAGAGATGAAATTATATTATTTTCCCTTTTTATCTTTCCTTTTGCATTATTTTCCTAGCTTCTTTCCTGATATTCCCCATACATCGTAGTATTTTTTTTTCCGTTACCACAGGCCCCAAAGAAAATTGGCCGGAATTTCCCAGGTGCTGCTAGTGCATATTTGGAAACTAGTTTGACAGTTCTGCCTTCGAGATTATAAATTCCCACTTTATAGCTCTGCCGACATCAAAGAATCTTATGAAAATCGCTTATGTTATTTCCGGTCCTCAGTTTGGTACGCCGCCAGGTGCTAACTGTTCGTCACTACACGATACTGTGGTTTCAGAATTCTTTTATTTTTAGATTGTTTTGCCCTTGTATTTGGAAGCTTTCCTATAAGGTAGATATTATCACGAATTTTTCCTCAACTCTCAGGTAAGTGGGTTATAGAAAAAACATGATGTGCAAAGCTCACATGATTTTCTCTACCCATTTAGGCATTCCTTTCATATTATTCGGATTCATATTATTCAGATTTATTCGGCATTTACCCCAGTCGTTTAAATGAATGACGTCATTATTAGTTCAGCGAGTCTCTTGTCTCAAAGGGGACCTGCAGAATTGTACCTCGGACTGTGTGTGTTTCCGACTTCATAAACAGGTTGATGTACTACGGCGGTGCAGAATGTTTTTACTAAGACATGTTGTGTGTTCTTTGCACGAGAAATGAAGTGATCCGATTACAGAGTTTGCATGGTTGAATGCTACTTCCGAACTGGAAGGATACGAGGAGTCTATCGTCACGATATTGGCCGCTCTGTGAATGTTTTTCTCCTTTAGGTTGTTTTTATCAACCGAAAAGGAGAAACAACTAAAATATTAGTAAATGCTACTTCAGTTGATTTTATTAAAAATTTAAAGTTGTGCCATTAAAGCCGAGACACACTATGCTACAAAAAAGCACTTATTTTAATTACCTATCAGCACTCGTACATGCTGAGATTGCGAATTTACGAGAGACGCAAGCAAAAGAAGTTCCATATGTAAATACCTGAAAGGTACGATTCAAGTTCCTCTTCACTAAGGTGACATAACAACTGATGACATCCACACCTTCCACTCATCCTTCGCTGGTCCTGTGCCAGTGACACTGGTGATAAATTCTCTTCAATGTGTTGATGTCATGCGCAGACAACCGATTGGCGGCAACGGCTAAATAAATCTGAAGAGGCGTACAATTCGTATAAAATTGAATGTTGAATCCTCATTAAATTATCCATGATAAACATTTTCCTACAAGCAATATTAAGCAATATAAGCGTAGTTAAATGCAGTAAGCTGAAACAACAATCAGCTGTTTATAACCTAAATCGCTCTTTGGTACTCGTAGTAACGAACTACTCCGAAAAAGAGGGAGAGACAATAAAAAAGAAATAAGCATATTTTCAAAATGTACCTGCCACATAGTATGGGAAAGTGAAAGAGTGTAACATAAATCTGATCGCCAACAGTTATGAATTAAATATAAATTAAATAAACATTTAGCACAAATTGTACATTTTAATGAATTATACAGGAGTTCCCAAACTTTTTAGACCGGCAGCTCCCTTATTTTTAGTGGCGCCTCCAAAAAAATTATCTACACGAAAATCGTTAAAACAAATTTTATAACGCATACCCACAAACTAGAATGTCAAAATTGAATTCTTATTGTTTTATAAGTTTATAAATTGGTAATTTAAACTAAAGTTTTGAAGGAAGAAAAAGAATTGTAATGTTGTACTCGATATTATGGAGCAGAAATATTTGAATAAAATTAAAAAAGCTTAATTATAATTCAATAGTAAAAAGTATATTACTCTATGGAGCAGAAACGTAGACAATGAATAGGCAAAAAGAAAGAAAATTATTAACAACAGAGATGGGATTTTGTGGAGGGCTTCTCGAATCTCAAGTAGGGATAGAATTAGATATACAAAAATTTGGGAAATAATGGATGTGAAAAAGAAGGAACTGCAAATAATAGATGAGAGAAGGTTAAAATGGTTCGGCCATGTGAAAGGTATGGGAAGAGATAGAATAGTAAGAATGGTGCTAGAATAGGAAGCTGAAAGAAAAGAGGACGTTGCAAACCAAGAGAACAATGGGTAGATGGGATCCGTAGAAGAATGGCGTCTAGAGAACTAACAGATGAAGATGCAGAGTTAGGGATTTATGGAAAAGTAAAATTATGAATGCGTTGTAGGAAAACTACTGTATGGTAGATATTTACTAAATAAAAACTTTAAACTTTGGCAATTTTTATTAATAAAGCTATTTTATAAATAAATAATATAATATGAGCTGGTAGAAAGGAGGAGGCAAGGAAATGAACATATAGAAACATTATGGGCTACACGAAAATGAAGAATACATGTGCTATACAACAATGCCAGAGTTTGAATTTAAATACAAAATGCTGGTCTACTTCAAGCAAGGTAGCCAGTGTGCTATACAACAATGCCAGTTTTTGAATTTAAATACAAAATGCTGGTCTACTTCAAGAAAGGTAGCCAGTGTGCTATACAACAATGCCAGAGTTTGATTTTAAATACGAAATACTGGTCTACTTCGAGCGAGGAAGCCAGTGTGCTACACAACAATTACAGATTTTGAATTTAAATACGAAATATAAAAATAATACTTGCCTGTTTCGGTTTTGTCATTCTGTAAAATGCCTAGGAAATTTGTAAAATAATTTGTATTTCATACTCTAACTGCTCATTTTAGTCATTCTATACATTGCCTAGTCATTATACAGAATGCTGGTTTCAAGCTTTGCCGCTAACATTGATAAGCCATCAACAACTGAAGGTGGCATTACTGCTTGCACCGAAAGAGTTGTATATAAATACTGCATGCATTAAATCCTAAGTAAATGTTAACAAATAAAGAGAAGAAAAGGCGGTTAGATTTAAATGTAAAATTCAGCTATCAAAATATGATTATATTGCATGTCTGCAACAATAAAATATACATATTAATAGTTAAATACATTCTATTAACATCTGCGATGAAAATGCAAAACGATGTGCAGGAATTTCAACTTCCCGAGCATGTTAGCACGAGCGGTAAGTGGACAAAAAACACTGCCGCTTTCTCACAGTCTTTTTATTGAATTGCTGCACAATTTCTGAGCCTAGATTAGGGAATGCAAATGCTGCGCGATATTTGACTTGTGACAGTTTATTACATTTGCCAGATTTGAGTTGAGTGAAACGGATCATTGTGAATTAAAGCGTTTAAACTGTGCCTCGTCAAAGCCTGGCCGTCTTCATAACCACGGAGAACCATTGACATCAAGCTGGACTTTTTAGGAAGGACAAAACGGCTTTCTTATCTCGCTTTCCACAACATTTGCCTGTTTCGATTTTGTCATTCTGTAAAATGCCTAGGAAATTTCTAAAATAATTTGTATTTCATACTCTACCTACTGATTTTAGTCATTCTATACATCGCCTAGTCATTATACAGAATACTGATTTTCAAACTCTGCCAGTGATATTGATAAGCCAGTTAGCAACTCAAAGTGACATTACTACTGACACCGAAAGAGTTCTCTATACGCAGTAGACTACAAATGTTTTGAACAGCTTCTCTATCTTACTCTTCTGTTATGCTCAAACAACAGACATACCGGAAGCATTAGTTTTTACATACTTAAATATTTTTCGGTCCACAATTAATGGCAACTTTCTTCAAATGCACACAATTCAAGCCATAAGCACAAGGAAAACATTCAGATTGTAAAACGAATGAGAAGGGCAAAAAAATCTGGCTCTCTAATATCGTCGTGATTGAAAACAAAAAAATCTGATGTGTTACACTCACATGACTTTCTCTACTCTGGTACAAAAATTTTTTTACAAACGCTTATTCTCCATCTACTTCATGTTAATCGAGATAAACGTTTGCAGACTCTATCTTATTGCTAATTTTCTTGTAGATGTAAGGGGAATATATATTTACAAGGGCAATATAGAAATACAGTAGCCTTTAAGCACATACATATCTCTTAATAGCTGGTTGCTAGGTGCAGCAGCATTCCGTTTGCATATCCAAGACAAAAAATGAATAACGAATTCCCATTTTAGAAAATAAGTATTGAAAAATTTAAGGGAATAACAAGCAATATCTCGAAAATGCTTCACTCAACAACAAAAATGTATATGACATAAGTTATGTATTTTAACGCGATCTACATTTTTTGTGTAGTAAAAGTTTGTTTCTCTCTTATGGTTTACCAGTTATGCAAAAGTCATTCACAATGAAGAATACTTTTGGAGACATTCCCAGAAAATTGGAAATATACATTTTATTTGTCATGAAAATATCTTAAACATATGATACTTTAAACAAAATCGTTAGAGCAATTTTTTAGAAAATTAAAATTTTCCAAAAATCTTCCAAGTAAAGGGTAATCTGGGGTGGGGGTATTTTCTTGAAAACCTTCGTGTCGCATCTCTGGAAGATACTGAACCTAAATACTAAGTTTGGTGTTTATCCGACTGTTCGTTTCTGAGTTATGCTGTTCAAAGATACACAGACACACACACACACACACACACACACACACACAGACATGTTTCCAATGTTTTTTTTGGATTCAGGTAGTCTCAAAACATATATTTCCGGTGAAATCTCGGTATCGAAGTTTTGGGTGGAATGCAATACTTCCCCTACTTACTATACTAGTAGAGAAAGTAAAAATGAATAACGAATTCCCATTTGAGAAAATAAGTATTGAAAAACTTAAGGGAATAACAAGCATATTTCGAAAATGCTTCACTCAACAAAAAAATGTATATGACATAAGTTGTGTATTTTAACGCGATCTACATTTTTTGTACAGTAAATTTTTTCTATCTCTTATGGTTTACCAGTTATGCAGAAGTCGTTCACAATGAAGAATACTTTTGGAGACATTCCCAGAAAATTGGAAATATACATTTTATTTGTCATGAAAATATCTTAAACATATGATATTTTAAACAAAATCGTTAGAGCCATTTTTGAGAAAATTAAAATGTTCCATGTAAAGGATAATCTGGGGTGGGGGGATTTTCTTGAAAACCTTCGTGTCGCATCTCTGGAAGATACTGAGCCTAAATACTAAGTTTGGTGTTTATCCGACTGTTCGTTTCTGAGTTATGCTGTTCACAGACAGACACACACAGACTGACACAGACACACACGGACATGTTTCCGAAAATGCTTTTTTTTGGATTCAGGGGGTCTCAAAACATATATTTCCGGTGAAATCGCGGTATCGAATTTTTGGGTGGAATACAATACTTCCCCTACTTACTATACTAGTAGAGAAAGTAAAAATAAATCTATCCACTTATGCATCATTCTAATATGTGGCCTGCTTTATAAATGTAAATAGTGGTGCCCGCAGGTCCCCTCGAGTTATTGTTTTACCTGCCAAGATTATTTTTTCCTTCTCACTCTCCCTCTCTCCGTTTTTTCCCCTTTCAGTCTCTTCGTCTGCTTCTCATTCCTTCTCATTTACCCTCCCTCCCCTCTTTGTCTCTCACCTACCCTATTCCCTATCCTTTCTCTTGCTTTCTTCCACTTTCGTTCTCCCTCTCCCCCTTTTCTCGCATTTGCATGTACTGTGCATTTTGAAAACCAGTTAAACTATTTTTCTGTTGTGTAAATAGAAATTAAAATACAAGCGAGTTTCAGACTACCTTGTGCCTTTCCTCATGATAACGATCGGAATTACACGTTTCTGAAGGTAAACTGGTTTACCTGCTGGAATGATAGTAACGAAAAATTAGTGTGACTTCTTAAGTGTACATCCTGTTGAAATTCGGTAAACAACAAAACTTGTAAGAACAACTATGCTTATAATATTTGATTATGTAATGCTTTCGTTTAAAAAAAGTGAATAATAATGGAGATGTTTCTATCTTTCTTTTTATATCGTGCCCCATTTGAATCCCTTTTGGGAAACTAATTAAAGTGCTCACTGACCTGTAAGGTACTCTAAACTGAGTGAGGTGGCGCTTCGTTCGATCCCCGGCGAGCGCCCACTGTGACGCATGGGTTTTTCGTGATTTCTCCGGGTCGGCAGGGCAAGACTGCGATGATTCCTCTCATACCAAGACTTTCTTGTCCCTTATTTTCCTATACCAATCATCTCCTTCAATGTAATCTGTTTTAGGATTGGAGGACCAGGCGACGGTGTTCGGCGGGTTGCGGCTGGGCGTGGTATGTGTGCATTGTGGAGGCTTCTTCCCTGGCTTCGGTTCGGGACCCGCCTCCAAAGCGAGTCCCACCAGGAAGACCGCCGAGGTTTAGAGCTCGTTAGTGGGGCCAGGTGTCGCTGGATGCCTTCTATCTGGAAACGTTAGGCACCACATTCCACGTCATCCGGAATCGGTATCCCTTTGGGTCTCTCCTCATCCGTTTCTCTCAGTGGTTGCTTTAGAAGTTAAAAAGGCCGTTACCGCCTACTTGCAATGCTCTGTTATTGTTTTACTATTTTTAATTTTGGGTTCGTTGTCCTCCGGCTAGCTATTATTACTCAGTCGAGCAAATATCTCTTGAGCAGGGCGTGTAAACGTAAAGGAGTTGTTACTAAAAGATAACACTGATAAAGGAATTTGTTTTTACACTTTTATTGCCGTCACACTTAATTAATTTCACATATTTAATCTTGATACGCGCCTGACTGAAACTGTTATATTTTCGAATGTAACTACAATCACTTATTTGCCACGCACTATTAATTCGCGTATTTCACATTTTGTAACTAACTTTACGACGCGAGAGTTTCTGTAGAATTACGTAATGTGTACCTCATGAATGCTTCCTTAGACTTCCTGACGTGTAACTCGCGAGAGAGATTTGTTAGAACTGCGCGACGTTTACCTTGTGAATGATTCTGTAGAACGGCGCGAATACTTGCCTTTGGCTCAAGAATTTATACTCCCTCACCCCGATATGCCTAAACATTATAACAGAGTTGCTATTGGTTACTAAACCGCGCCAACATTAGCGTCTATTTTTTTTAGCCTATCATAATTACTAAAACATATACTCTAGGGAAGATATTCCCTCCATTTCTAAAGAAAGACACGCTACTCTGACGTCATTTGTTTGTCTCTTCTAATTGATAAACAACTCACCCCATCGCTTCATTGTTACCCACTCTTATTGTCAGTTTCCGTGAGGCCGTGTAAACTTATTTCCTAACAATGCTTATAGCTAACAAACATCTAAAATCATTGTCATACAATAATGTTAATTTACACTACAATCACTCTGGATTCACAGTATTGTGATATAAAATACTGCCTCAATATGTACCTTTACCCTTTACATGCTTTAAATTATAGTGAACGAAACTAATAAATGAATATAAAGGGTATACAAACCAAGATCGTCCTACTTTGAATGCACCTATTGCGGGAAAATGCCATGAAACTGGAACCCCTCTGCTTACAACTCTTTAAGAAAAAGTATTACTCCCAACAGCTAAGTATTTACCAAAAGACGGAAGTGAAACCTCAGTAATAATAATAATAATAATAATAATAATAATAATAATAATAAATGTTACGGTTATGCGATTTTCTCCTCTCGTTTGTGTAGATACTACGGAACTAAACTCTTTTTTTGCTACGCACTGTGATAACGTACTAGTTATGTACTTCTGATGTTCTCGTCATCTGTAGCTCGTTCTGTCATTCGTGCGTCAGATCCTCCAGTGGTAAGCTATCAGATCTGCCTCTCAGGGTATGCGTGGGCGTATTGTTAAAGGATAACACTAGTATAATTGACTAAAAAATTTAATAGATCTAATATTTGAGCTTTTGAAGCGAGTTCCCGAACATTTGAAGATAAAGAACGAAACTTATTATGAATCATAGCTCTCGAAATTGTAACAACTGAATTATTATACCTGCTAACTTCTGCAGTATCAAAGTTACGGTTTGAAATAACTGTTTCTGTAATAAAGGAAACTAGTAGCGTAACCTGCCGTCAGTCGTTAAAATGCTTATTGGCGAGACCTCTCGCAATAGGCGCGAAATCTTACTCGCATAAGCGCGTCACTAGGCGCTTAAAATATCACAAATGTTTATAAAAACAGTCAAATGTTTAAATACCGAGCGCTATACGCTGCCTTATGCCACTACTGTGGGTCAGGTTCCCTCACGGCAGTCTGCACCCAGCACGACCTCTGTCGACGCCGCCGCTTCTGCGCCAATTGCTCCGGGAACACACACTTTACAGGGCAGGCGCAACGGCCTCAGTATCCCCGGAGCAGACAGCAACAACCACGACCCAAGTTGACACCAAATACCACAACCAGTGACGACGCAGCCCTCAGAAAGGGCCAAGCACACGACCAGTGGCAACGCAAAGACAGCTCACCAAGAACTTCAAGGCATCCTGTCAACCATTCAGGCAGGAATCAAGGACCTCTCCTCATAGCTGGCTGAGCTACGTCGCGCAAACCTTCACACGTCTTTCGGCTGTGGAGGCCAAGCAGCGATCCTCAGCCAGGGTGATCACTGCACCTCTCCAACAAGTTCTCCGAGCTACAAGACAAAGATGGGGTTCTCGCGTAAGTTGGAACGCATTGAGTGCTATCTCGTTGAACCCCACACCGACGGCAGCGACGACCGATCTACACGACTGGGCACCCTTGGAGCCTCAATTGTGCGGATTCGAGAGCTCCAAACGACCACCAACAACTCCATCAGCCAGAATTTTAAAGAACTCAACGAAAATTACAGCCACCTTCAAGCATGCTACACCCTAATCCGGAACTTCCTCGAATCTTACGTGATGCCACACCCCTCTCAATCCTCTTCCTACCCACATAACTCTAACCGAAAACCCAAGCGTCACATGGAATTCCTACTATCCTCACCTTAACTTCGCGGTGGGGGCAGCTGGGCCCTGGCCAAGTCTGTCTACCAGCACTCAATCCTTACTCCCCTGGTGACCGCACTGCGGCCCACTCGAACCGTCACCTTGAAATGCGCGGGTGCTTTAGGCGGTACCGCTGCAAACTTTCTCCTTGCCTACTCCGGTGGAGGAGTGTTCAGTGGATATGCCAATTCATTGGTGGGTCCCACACTCCCTATTCCGACTTCCATCGGGGCTGGGGTTAGTGATTAAATCATTTTCTACTCCACTCGAAAGAAAAAAATCAACTGCCTTAAACTTCCACACTGTTTTGATGCAATCGCGAGAAACAACTGAATGTTGGCAACTTTAAGAGAATGACCAAGTAATGAACATTTCGAACCATTTATAACGGATATTTGAGAAATGGCGTATACACAAAAAACCTTATTTGAAATAAATTGTGTGTTTTAAAGAGATCCACGTTTTTTGTCCAGTGCGTTTTCGTCTATCGCTTCACTTTTAGCCGTTATACAAGATAACATTAAATTCGTTCCGAATGAAGAGGACTACACCGTCTATTCCCAGAAAATTCAAGATATACATTTTACTTGTTATATAAATATAATATATTTAGGATGTTTTCATGACAAATGAAAAGTATATCTCGAATTTTCTGGGAATTTCTCCAAAAGTATTCTTCCTTGTGAACGACTTTTGCATATCTGGTAAACCATAAGAGATACACAAAATTTTACTACACAAGAATGTAGATCGCGTTAAAATACACAATTTATGTCATATACATTTTTTTTTTGTTGTTGCGTGAACCATTTTCAAGATATTGCTTGTTATTCCCTTAAATTTTCCAATACTTATACTTTTTCTCAAAAGGGAATTCGTTATTCATTTTTTGTCCTGGTAGTGCAAAGAGAATGGAATAGTCCACATAGCAACCACCTCTTAAAATATTTGACTATCGCTTAAAGCCTACCAATTCCCCTTGCATCTACAAGAAAATTCGGGATTAGAGTAACATCTCGATATCTCGATTAACATGAAGCATATGGAGAATAAGAATTTGTAAAAATAGTATGTATAAGAGTAGAGAAAGTCATGTGAGTGTAACACATCAGACTTTTTTATAAAAAATAATTACTGATAAATTTTAACCAAACGAATTATAATAATTTAGGGAAAACAAAAATAAACATTTTTATTCGATAAAAGTATATCAGTGAATTAGAAGGCATACATCTACTTCCTGAAAAAAAACTCAGTCTGATGTGTTATCTTATGAGTAATGAATTTAGAAAATTTAACATGGTAGGATAGGGATTTTAATCTCCACTAAATTTGCTCTAATATTATCATTCTTGTACAACCCTTTACTAACATTAAACTCATGCGCTTCAATTTTTGTTGTTGCAACTTTTAGTCTTTATATGATGTTTCGCTACCATGCATTTACTTTCGAAGGACAATTGCATTAAAAAACATCTTAATATATTTCCTCTATGTGTTTAAATATTGTATTTATATTATTACGTGTATACTGAAATATCATTCAAACATCTAAATGCTCAAAGCTTGAAGCTACAAAACTTTTATTTCCTAATAAATTTGTAGACATAATGGGTATATTTACAGGTTCTATTTTGGTTTAAGATAAAACTATGGAATTTACAAAGTCGCAGATGTTTATCTTCGCAGATCATCTTTTCATTATTCCGGATGTCATTCGCGAAAAACATTTAGACAAAACTTTCATCCTAGATTGATCCCTGCAGTGATTTCATTTTTTTAATTTTCTTATTATTTCAATTATACGAGGTGTGATCAAAAAGTTTCCGGAATGACGTCATTAATACTACACAACGGCTTGTTTTGTCTAATCTGCACTGTCACCCTCTCCTTGGGAGTTGATACACTTGTCCCAGCGCTTCTGCACTGCTGGAAGCACCTCTGGAAGTCCTCTTCTTTCAACATGTTCAGAGTCTTCTGCGATTCGCGATGGATGACATCAATGTCCTCAAAACGGTGTCCTCGGAGCCGTATCGGTGCCAAATCTGGAGAATAGGCGGGATGGGGAACGGTGTCCATCCTATTTTTATCCAAAAATTGCCGAACAGAAAGGGCTTTGTGCGCGGGCGCATCGTGATGATGCAGGAACCAGTCACCACTCCTGCATTTCTCCGACCGTTTGCGTCGCACATTCTCCCTTAATCTTTGCAGCACTTGCTTGTAGAACACTTAATTCACTGTTTGACCCTGTGGAACAAATTCCTTATGTACAATGCCTTTAATGTCAAAAAACACAACCATCATTCACTTCACTTTGGATCGAACTTGTCTGGCCTTTTTCGAGCATGGAGATAGACTCTACTATTGTGAAGATTGTTGCTTCGTTTCTGGATCGTACCCATAAATCCATGTTTCATCACCAATAAATAATTTTCTTTTTAAACTGTGGGTCATTTTGTAGTTGTTCTTTAAGATCTGTGCAGGCAATCACACGGCTTTCCTTTTGGTCATTTGAAAGCAGGCGGGGCACGAACTTGGCGGCAATTCTTCTCATGTCCAAATTGTCTTTCAAAATGCTTTGAACATTTCCAAAGGAGAGTTCTAATGAGTCAGAAAGTTCTCTTATTGTAATGCGCCTATCATTTAAGACAATTTCCCTCACTGATTGATATTTTCATCAGTTTTGCTGGAACAGGGTCATCCCGAACGATCTGCATCTTTAACTGATGTCACACCACTTTTAAATTTCGAAAACCACTGAAATGCTTGCGTTTTGCCCATAATTTCCTCCCCATTAGCTGTTATTAACATTTTATAGGCTTCTGTTGCAGTTTTACCGAGTTTAAAACAAAATTTGATGTTCGGTCTTTGTTCTTCGTAATCTGACATTTTTGCTACGCTCACATGCAAACCACGTGTTCACTTCAGAGCGACTACCTCGTCACTGCATGGTCACAGGAAGTCACCTGACCTCTCATTTTCATCGGGAAGGAACGCTGCATGTACAGTCTGTGTAAGAATTAAACAAATCTCAGCGTCAGCATTGTTGTGAAGCCATTCCGGAAACTTTTTGATCACAGCTCACGCAGCGGCTATGGTCCAAGGTTATCGGCAGTCGCACCGGGCGGCCGGAGTAAACAATGATAATTGCTGCTCGCCGGCATTTACACCCGTGCGCGATCAGGAGATAAATGGAACTTTCTGGAAGTTTCATGTCTCACCTCTCCTGATGAAAGCTTGTGAAAATAGTTCTAGAACGTTCGAGAACGTTTTGGAAAGATTTCACTGATTATATAAGCGAGTGTGGGAGTCAGTGCGACTGAGTGTGGGTTGAGTTGTGTCGGTGAGCGAGTGTGTTGGCGGGTGAGTTTCCAAAGCGACTTCAAGAGCGATTCTCCGAGCGAGTTGAACGATGGCTGTTGTGACGTGCAGCGAGTGCTATTGCGAAGCGACGGGTTGTGTTTGACTCCCGAGTGAAGTGAACTGTCCGGTGTGAAGATGCTACATCACGAAAGAAGTAAAGGGACGCAGAATTGAACTAGGTGAAGCTATAATGAAAAATAAGTGAACTCCTAGTGAAATTCAACTAGATAAGAACTTAGAACAGTGACAGTTGAAAAATTGGACATTCACAATATTGAATGCCATCATTGCCTCACATCTTGAGTTATTATTTTCTTGATATATGTTTTCATTGTAATTCAGATTTATTAGAACAATACTTATAACGCGTTTAAAATAATCTACTCGTCAACATTTCTCATAATTTTAATGTAGAAACTTTATAAAATTCTGCATCTAAGTCCAAGAATGCTAACTGCGTTTCTGGATTAAATTTACTCATTTTTAAAGCAAAACTGCAAGTATAATATATAGTTGACATTGCTGGTTAGAAACCTTGTTGCTCTTCTATCAAAGTACACTCCGATATCCGAGAAAAATATAAGATAGGTAATTAGATTACATTCACTTTGTAACATAAACTTGATAAATGAATCGATCTTAGCTACTATGTTGAGATTTATCGACTTTCTTAAATATCATTATTAGGTCGCGCTCACTAGCCACATGGAATTTGTGCATTAGGCGGTATATGATCTATATTAGTGGTGGCGAAAATGCCTTTCTCTCTCGAGTCAACAAATATGCAACACGCACTACAATACACAGCAGCACATGGAAAACAAATGAATAGACGGCTAGAAAATGAGTTGCACCTGCGAGTCACAGTGCCTCGCGAGTCGCGCTTTCGCCACCACTGATCAATACAATTCAATGATGAATTTGAAGGACAATACCTTTATACGAATAATTCTGTTTTCCTAACTTTAATAAGTTAGCTATTCTTGGTTTTTCAATTGAAGAGCACAATCAGGAATGACAGTACCGGGTGGAATGATATAATCTTTAAACTAAATATAGATATAGAAGTATATTGAAAAGTTGTTGAACGACTTTCAGGTGAGTGGGAAAAAGTATTCGATGGGTAAGGTTAGTTCATCGAGATTAGAATGCGAGCTTTCGGATGCTGCCGCGAAGTTATTACAATATTGCAGAAACGATACCAACTTTTCTAATGGTGCTTAAGGTTCCAAGACAGTTATTTCAGATATTTTTAGCGAAATACTTTGTTAGGTGATATTAGCTGCTAATATAACCTTGTTTAATTTTAAATGAAGCAATAAACGAAATAAATGCTTTAACTTAAAAATGTTTACTTATTATGCACTCAGTACAAAACAGTAAATGCGTGCAGTGTTTTTAATTGTTAGACACAAAACAGTCAATGGAAACAAATAAAGAAATAAAGGTACTTTATTTAAGAATAAAATAAGGAAATGCAATAAAGTAAACGATGTTATTTAAGCATGTAACAACCAGATTAGCAACTGAATTATTTTAATTTAATAAACAACTAGAAATGACGTGCAGTGTTCATAATGAAGCTTATAGTGAGGATATGACCTGATAACTGATAATTCAGAAAGGAAATTTTGGGAAGGAAACGCTACAGACCTAGGTTTAGGGTACCTCCCGACATTTGCCAGTTATGAAGATTGAGCAAAATTAGGAACAATTTCAGTCATGAAGGACGGACCTGTCGGGATTTGAACCGTAGACTTCCCGTTCATGAGTTCGTGCCTTTACGACCTCGGTAACGAGTGGGAGCGAAATACCATAGCATTCTATGGTATGCATGTGATCAGTCAGTTGTTATTTCGCAATTTCAGCGCCAATTACGATTTGTTCAAAAAATGCTAAATTGTCCTGAAATGAGAAACTTAATGAAGAAAGTAAAGATATAAATGCAGATTAGTTTCTGTCCTATATTATTCTTCAATAGACTTACACATGTTATTCCGTTTGTAAAATATAGGGCGACGAACATAATGGAAAACTTATTTTTTTCACGATCGGAGCTAAATATTGGTTTGTAGGTTACCAAAAAACGGGAGAGAAATATTAACAACTCTACTTCTACTTGCTTTATACCGACCTAACCTTAATGAATAATATACTAATTACTTTAACTAGAAAATACACATCGACATCACTACAAGAAAGCATCAAGCAAAAGACTTGTATTCCTTACCTATTTCCATGAAATAAATCAACAAGACATTTTCTGAATACTTTATTCTGTAAATAATATTTTTTAAAACGAAGGTACGCTCCTTCGTATATTCATATGGATTTTTTCGGTAACAAACCACTAACTACCTCACTAGCAGCACACGTATTTTTTGGTTCTTCAAAATTATTTATTTTGCTTTTAAATTCACAATGTAGACAATGCAATCGATATAAACAACAATGTTGCTACATAATTATATTCTTTCAAGTCGTCCTCCGTGGTGTAGTGGTTACATGCTAGCCTCTTGTTGCCGAGGTCGCGCGTTCAAATCCGGTGAAGGTTGATGGAGCTTTTCGGGTCTAAAAATCCTTAGCATGGCTTCCTTCCGAAGGGAAGTAAAGCCGGTGGTCCCGTGTCGTAGATTCACGACAGGTAAAGGAGCCTCAAGCCTGATAAAGAGGCCTCTGAGTAAAATTACATGCGCAATACAGAGTGGGTCGCTAAGGACCGCAGTAGTTAAAGAGCGTCCATAAATAAAACCCAATTTAACTTTTTTTATATCCCTTCAATCATTCCAAAACCCCTTTTCCTTTATCAATAATCAAAGCATTAAAATGAAATAGTTCAAGCAAAATTCAATTAAAATCAATAAAATGCAACAATTATTTAGCTCCGGTCGTGGGAAAATTAGTATATACATTACGGGATCGTAAACAGATTTTCCCTTCAGTACATATGTAGCCCTCGGGATAAATTCCTCGGGATCCAATTATGTACCTCGTGGAAAATCATGTTCCTGTCGCTTAATATATAATATACATACTATTGTTCTGTCATATAAGCTTACAGAGACTATAAGATACTAGAGTTTGTCATTGTGTTTGTACATGGGTTCATCTCCTAAGAATGACTTTTATACTCCACCATCTTCTATAATATTATGTAAAAAGAAATGAAAACATAAGATAGCCACGTCGCCTTTCTAAGACTCCAACAAAGCTGTTGGGAGTGATGTCGTTTACATCCACTTTCGCTCGATGCAGCCAACTGGTAATGAAAATAAATGTATGTATCTTGGCATTTAGTATTCACCTACGAAAGGTGAGCATGAATAGAAAAAAAAGAAGAAGAAAGAAAGAAAGTAAAAAGGCGAAGGAAGGCACCATTCGATCAATCGGAAATTGAATTCAAAGCCGCATAACTGGACATCGCTTGCTCCCTAAGGCGAACACGTAGGTTCAGTGATGCTTGTTGCACAAGAATGAGAAAGTTAACCCAAAGTGGGCTAGCAACTAATATACTTGTTTTGTGCGACTTAGGGCAATATATCTGTCAATTGTCAATTTACAGTGGAAACGCCAAAAAATGTCTCGAGCAAACGCATCAACTACTTCAGCAATGCCCTCGATTACCGGCAAACGCCCACTCTGACCTTCCGGGTCGTTAGGCGAATGCTGGAATGGTTTCTTTCATCCTGCGAATTTCCTGTCCCTCCATTTCGTTCTTAATAATTTAATTCATCCTTCCCCCATTTGTCTGTTTCAGGGTTGGAAGTTTCGGCGATGGTGTTTCGGTGCAGCGTGGAAAAGAATGCTCCCTGTGAACTTTTTCTCCATACCTCGGCCTTCGGCTGGTTGCCGGGATATAAGAACCTCTACTTGGGGGCAGTTCGGTCCTGAGGGGGTGGGGTTTGCTGTCTTCCTGTCCGACTGCCGGTGCGCGTCAATCTGGAAAATATAGGCACCCTGATAGGTCACTCCTGGTTCCGGCCGCCCGGTGTTTCCACTCGCCTCAACCCTCACTCCCGAGGGCGCCCCCTCATGGATAGGAGATGTCCGGCAATTATATTTGCTGCTAATCGAATCGCAAGAGTTCCCGGGCGAATTATATTACTGATTGACGTCGATACAATATCCTCATTACTGGATCGGTGACTGAGTTTTTTTTTTTCTTTTCCAGATTTTCCTCGGTCTTCGTTTCTATCAAATGTGGGGAGGTACCTTAAGCTTAGGTCGGAAACGTTTCCTCCTCGAACTTGGTTTTTCAATAATAATTTCATGTCAGTCATCAGTGTCCAACGCCTGTGGTTTCTTATGCAGCAAGTACGGTCGTACAGTACGTTTTTGTGTATCGCTTAACGTTTACTAGTTATACAAAATTGTATAACTTCCGAAAGAAGTACAGACTATTCCTAGAAAATTAAAGATATGGATTTTATTTGTAATGCAAATATCTTTAATATATGGTATTTTAATCAAAATCGTTAGTGCCATTTCTTAGAACATAAATGTCAGAAATCTTCCATGTAAAGGGTAGTTTGTGGTGGGGGAATTTTCTTGAAAACCCTCAAGATGCGTTTTTGGAAGGTACCGAATCCAAATACCAAGGTTGGTACTTATTATACTTTTCGTTTTCCAATTATGGGATTCACAGACACACACACACACACACACACACACACACACACACACACACACACGGACTTTTTACTAAAAATGCTTTTTTGGATTTCCGTTGAAATCTTGGTGTCGAATTTTCGAATGGAGTGTAATACATTCTCTACCTACTATATACATGGTAGGGAAAGTAAAAAGAAGTTACGTTTTTTCTCATTTTGCAAATTAAGTTGTTCTGATTTTGCATCTATTATCCAAGTTTAGGATTATTAGAGACGGGATTGAAATATCTAATATTGAAAAATGTTAATATGGCTAAAGGAAGTTGGCCGAGCCGTTATAAAGAAGAGCCAGTTAGCATACTTATTACAGTAAATAAATCCACTATATCGGATGCGATTTGTGGATCGCGATGAGAAAGAAAGCGTGTGTGTCTTTCACGGAAAAAGAGCCGGTTTACGAACGGCGATGAAAAAGGAATGGTATGGAAGCGAGCCTTGGACAGTAAATTGGCTTTTTAACCCCGGGGGCTGCACCTCCCCCCGTTCCCCGCCGCTCCCTTTAATCAACACCTAGCTCCATGTTTTACAAATTCCTTCTTCACTGTCCCGTCGTGATTTATTATACGTTATGTGAAGCAGGTAGAGGACTAGGTGTTCCCCAGGTGCAGGATCTTTAGAGCATCGCCGCTACGGAATTGATTTGGGAGAAAATTACTGTATGGGGTTCTCAGTCCGCAAGCGTACCGGGTTGTGACCACCACTAATTTGTTGTTTGCCTAACAGAGGACGAGTTTAGCCAAGTGTACACAACAAGTTAATAACATTTATTGTACCAGATTCTCTACATGTTTTGCCTTGAAACATTTTATATATGTGTTGTCTTTTTTACAAAGAATTGGGGACTAAAACAACTGTCTTTTGGAGTAAAATCTGATGTGCAACAACCAAACCTTTTATTTACGCCTTATCATTTATAATGTTACTTTTTCCTTTATTTACTTTTAATAATAATAATAATAATAATAATTTAGTGAAGTACCAATGCGCTGTATTGGACTGCTCACTGAATTTGGCCCTGGCCACTGTACATTATACATATACTTTGTACATTATCATTAGTACTTTAGCTCTTATTTATATAGGCATAAATTCTTGTTCTTTTCCTCTTTATTATTTTGTTTTTTTACTTTTCTAAATATTTTCTTTTGTTCTTACAGTTTTTGTCTAAAATTTGGTTTATATAAATTTTCGTATTCATTCTTAACCATGTACTTTATCTTCTCCAAATATCTCTAGTTCTAGTTTAAAAAAGGGTGTGTTTTGTGCCCAAGCACTGCGACCTCAAAGATCTATTGCACATCCCCCCTTTCATCAGTTAAGTGGTCTGTTACTCGTTATGAACTTAACCAGACTGCTAACTGAGGCTTTCTACAGTTCATCCGCCCATATAACTATTGCAGTTAAAGATGGAATAAAAATGATCACTTAACACATATAAGTGCACTGCTTAAAATATAGCAAAGTATAAACGAATAATAGTGAATATTTCGAAAAGGGTTTATCGATTGTTACAATACATGTCTACATTCTTATGTGCAGTATTTTTACTTTCTCTACTACGTATACTATTGTATTCCACACAAAAATTTGATACGGAGATTTCACCGGAAATATATGTTTTGAGACCCCCTGAATCCAAAAAAAGCATTTTTGGAAACTTGTCCGTCTTGTGTGTGTGTGTGTGTGTGTGTGTGTGTGTGTGTGTCTGTGTACAGCATAACTCAAAAACGAACAGTCGGATAAGCACTAAACTTGGTATTTGGGTTCAATATCTTCCAGAGATGCGACACGAAGGTTTTCAAGAAAATCCCCCACCACAGATTACCCTATACATGGAACATTTTTCGAAAATTTTAATTTTCTCAAAAATGGCTCTAATGACCTTGATTAAAATATTATATGTTTAAGATATTTTCATGACGAACGAAATTTATATCTCGAATTTTCTGGGAATGTCTCCAAAAGTATTTTTCATTGTGAACGACTTTTGCATAACTGGTAAACCATAAGAGATTTTTACTACACAATGAATGTAGATCGCGTTAAAATACACAATTTATGTCATATACATTTTTTTTTTGTTGAGTGAACCATTTTCGAGATATTGCTTGTTATTCCCTTAAATTTTCCAATACTTTTTCTCAAATGGGAATTCGTTATTCATTTTTTATGTCCTGAACATACAAAGAGAATGGAATGCGCCACATAGCAACCAGCTCTTAAAATATTTTACTATCGCTTAAATCCTACTTAAATCCCTTGCATCTACAAAAAAACTAGCAATAAGATTAGCATCTCGATATCTCGATTAACATGAAGCATATGGAGAATAAGTGTTTGTAAAAATAGTTTGTACAAGATTAGAGAAAGTCATGTGAGTGTAACATATCAGATTTGTTCTATCTTTAATGTTCTGCCAGTTATAGGACATTTTAAGAGGATGAAGAGAACTTCTCGTGTTGTTTATAAAAAACTGAATATGTACCTTTAAGTTTTCAAATTAGTATCTCAAAGTTAACACATTTTAAATACAATTTGTGAAGTTTATATTATATTTGGCACGCGCTGTGTTAAAGATTTCAGTTTTAATTGCTTATGTCAGGGCTGCAAAAGTGTTTCCTTCTATATATCCCCTCTCGTCTCCCGGCTCGGACATACAATCTCTTCATCTTTCTATTCAGTTCTATGTTTCTTCTTCTTCTTTCTCTGAGGCGTTTACTTTGGCTTTCTGACAGCACAAGGAGGTCAAGAGGAGTGACAATAACTTGAGTTTTTGAGTTCGTTCCTCGTAATGTTAAATTTAATTTTTACTTTGCCTTGCGTTGACACAGATATTCTTTGATAACGGCTAAACTGTCATAATCGCTTGGTAGCAGGTATATTCCTCATTTAATAATATTTTTACAAATTGTATTGTGATGCACATTTCAGTTTTTAAAATAGGTCAAATTATATAACGTAATTTAAAAGCCTTTGGCTTAAATGTGCCGTTTAATTTAACGCCCAAGAGGCAGGTAATTCTTTTTGACCATATTGATTATCGCAGTATAATGGAATACCTGCTCTGGTCATTCAATTGCTAACATTGTTAAGGTTTACTTGATTTTTATGGACATGCAAGCGTATTCATGTTTTTTTGCGTCATTTAATTATTACGCATTTTCATTTGATGTTACTCATATTAATAATCAGATTTAAAATATAGTTTCATGTCACCTCCCGTTTCCAATCACCAGCTTACATAGCAACTTCCTGTATTTAGGGACACCCATCTGTGAAAAAGGGACAAAAATTACCAAAATTCATAAATATGAATTCCGTTCTTCAGTTCTGTGAAGCTTTTAAAACATGTCATATAGCGATTTAAATGTTTGCCTGTAAGCCTAGTTTCTTACAAAATTGTAGAAAAGCAAGACCAAAAGTGAACAAACCATCCAGGAGATACCTCAGAAATGTTCAAATACTAAATTAGCTACATAGGAGCGGAAAGAGATAGAGAGTTTGTGTATGCACTATCTTTTTTAAACACCATAAAGTCAGAAACAATGCTATTTTAGTATTTTATTTTTTAAACTGTCTTTTTTCGGTTCTTATTTTTCGGCACATTCTCATTTCAAATTGTTCGACACAAAATACTTTTCGGTATAAATCATGGAGTTTTTTCAACATGCTTAATTGTAACTACAATAGTACTACAAAAACTGAAGTTTCATATTTAACATTTTATGTTCTCTCAATCTAATAGGATAATTAAAAATTCATCGCTACCATTTATTAAAACACCATTAAAGGTTTAAATATAAAATATAAAAGAATAGTTGCATAATGTGGAGTACATTTTCAATAGTAGTAGCATTAGTGCTGATAGTTTTATGAAAATTTAATTCAAGTTAATGAATGCTTCTTTCATGATAATTATTTCGAGACCGAAGGTCAAGATACATGAGTTTGAAACCGAAATTAAATTGTCATGTAAAACTAGTAGCCCGAGTGCTACTCGGCTAGATAATCACATGAAAAGTCTATTATGAACTCTACTTTAGTGCCAACCAAGTTTGTTAGTACTGCAGTATAGATTATGATGAATGTTTATTTAAACGAAACAAACGCAAAATGATATAATTTTATTGAAGAAAAATATGAAACAATTAACTCAGTTACAGGTAGCTGAGGTTAGGTTCAATTTTAGAATTTCTCTCTGTACATAATTCTGAAAATTGGTTCCATATCGTACTTTTGTTGTTTTTTGCATTTTCTGTGTTAAATTATCTACAGCTGCTTTTATATTACCAATATTTTGACTTCCAAAGCGCGACATTTACAGCTGCTATTATTGTAGTTACAGCCTACGTGATCTCACTCACTGCATTCATATAAATTAAAAACAAGTGCACAACCATGAAATATCTCCAAAGCTAACCGTTTGTAAAGAAATTCCTTTAATAAAAGTTGCTTGATATTGTGGAGGAAAGTAAATGCCGTTGGTCGTGTTTTGTTTGGAAGACGTTATGATAGTCATATTAGGGCCAATTTAATTACTTTCTCTACTACGTATAGTAAGTAGGGGAAGTATTGTATTCCGCCAAAAAATTCGATACAGAGATTTCACTGGAAATATATTTTGAGACCCCCTGAATACAAAAAAAGCATTTTTGGAAACATGTCCGTGTGTGTCTCTGTGAACAGAATAACTCAGAAACGAACAGTCAGATAAACACCAAACTTGGTATTTAGGTTCAGTATCTTCCAGAGATGCGACACGAAGGTTTTCAAGAAAATCCCCCCACCCCAGATTACCCTTTACATGGAACATTTTTCGAAAATTTTAATTTTCTCAAAAATGGCTCTGACGATTTTGATTAAAATATCATATGTTTAAGATATTTTTATAACAAATAAAATGTATATCTCGAATTTTCTGGGAATGTCTCCAAAAGTATTCTTCATTGTGAACGACTTTTGCATAACT
Source organism: Deroplatys truncata (assembly GCA_030765065.1). Lineage (NCBI taxonomy): Eukaryota > Metazoa > Arthropoda > Insecta > Mantodea > Mantidae > Deroplatys > Deroplatys truncata. The sequence goes on along the minus strand of CM060978.1, from coordinate 206,560,789 downwards.
GGTAAACCATAGAGATAGACAAAATTTTACTACACAAAAAATGTCGATCGCGTTAAAATACACAATTTATGTCATATACATTTTTTTGTCGTTGAGTGAACCATTTTCGAGATATTTCTTGTTATTCCCTTAAATTTTTCAATACTTATTTTCTCAAATGGGAATTTGTTATTCATTTTTTTGTCTTGGATATGCAAAGAGTATTAATTTGTGGCAAACAGAATGGTGCTGCACATAGCAACCAGCTATTAAGAGATATGTCTGTGCTTATATTGCCCTTGCAAATACAAAACAAGGGGAACATAGTACGCCTTAAGCGAAAGTCAAATATTTTTAGAACTGGTCGCTATGTGTAAAATGTAATCCTCTTTGCATGTCAAAAGGTCGTTTCTGCAAATGTTTATCTCGATTAATAGAAATAGATGGAGAATGAGAGTTTGTAAAAATAGTTTGTACAAGAGTAGAGAAAGTAATGTGAGTGTAACACATCAGATTTTTTATGGGAATCTACAATTAGGGTCAAATTTACTTTCCCCCATAGTATTAAGCAACTTTTATTCAAGACATTTCTTTCTACAACGCTTAGTTTTGGAGATATTGTACAGTCTCAACTTAAATGGTCCACCCTGTATATGCAGATAATTTTTGACGAATAGGTTACTCCTCGTTATCACTCCAGAATTACTGAATTTAAACAAGACTGCTTTAAATGAAATGTGCAAATGAAACGATTATATTTTTGTTATTTATTACGACTACGTAACACCAGAAACGCTTCCATCTCAGGCTCCTGAAATAAGCGATTCAACCGCTCTACTGTTGGGTGCGTATCGTGCAGGTAGCAGTTGCCTGACCTTGGCACAAATGAAAGGCATGAAATACAAGTTTCTATTTGCAGGGTTCCAACTTGATAGCAAAACAACATAATCAGTGATAACAGCCGCAAGTGAAACACCTGCTCTATTGTGCTGAAAGTTTAAGAGTACATATAGCCAACTTGTTTCAGTAATTGATATTACAGCTCGTATCTATAGCTCAGGAGTGTTAAGGTCAATAACACTAATGATCTGCAATGACTTTCGTAGCAAGAGCAAACTAGATAACTGGTCACTATTAAAAGAAAACTACAATCCAGTTTTGAACCAACCAGTACGTAGTGATGTGACTCTCCAGCAAATGGACTGAGTATCGCATAACATGCTACCATGGTATCGCCCATGTTAGTTATGCCAGTATGCAACTTGACATGCTTGCTCTAGTCCTCAAACATCTTTCAGGTTTTTCTATTCATTTTCACATTTTGTTAATGTTTAAATTCGTAATGTTTTACATTTCTTCTTTTTTAATTACAATGTATCCAAATCTACACACGTTTGGCTTTCTTCCAAAGCGTAAATGTCAGTTTGCACTTAGGTGTTTATTTTTAGTCTTGTCGATTGAGTTAGGAGCAGTCAGATGGACCGCCCTCCAGCAACTGTAGCACAGACCGTACGTAGGCCATAGTGAACACTTTGTGCTTCCAACGTGAATCCTGGGAGGAAGGAATGAAGGGGAAACCCGAAGGTTTCTAAAGATCCGGACGATGATGTGCGCTAGTAAGGACGGGGCCCTTAAGATACCAACATGACACCAATCCTGACGCCGGCTGCCTTAGTCACCTGCAACCTGGGACTCCCGAATGTAAAGGTATGTGTCACGGAGCTTCCCCTGGAACCGGGGCAGAGCACCACAAGTAGGCCGTAACGGCCCTTTTTGCTTTCAAACGTGATCCCTGAGGGAGGGACCCGAAGGAGTCCGTATCCGGTCGACGAGAGCAAGCATGGATGGGGCTACTAATGTTACTAGATGGAACACATCCGACGACGCTCGGTCCCTGCCCACAAGCACAACCTCAGGGTCCCCAGAGCGGAGCCGACTTGAAGAGGCCTAAATGAGCGGTACCGCAGCGACGCCAGGAAGAAACCTTTGCAGAGCGCAAGCCACCGCCCAGCCGCAACCCGCCGAACACCGTCACCTGGTCCTACAACCCCGAAACAGATGACAAGGTGATGGGTACAGGGAATGAGACGAGGAAAATCGTGGTAGGAGATGAACCACCCCAACATTCGCCTGTCGAACTGGGGAAACTACGAGAAGTCCATGGGCCAAGTGGGCGGTCCCCGGGAATCGATCCCGGGACCTCCCGAATGCAGGTCACAGACGTTGCCGCCTGAGCCATCCCGCTTCCGGATACAGACAATGCACTTCCAACATTTGCCAAGCACAAATTCCACAGTTCTACCAAACACCAACCGCCGTCGCCTGGTCCTACAACCCTGAAACAGGTGAAAGGAAATGATGGGGGCAGGAAATGATCTCCAGATAATTCGTGATAGAAGGCCAACCATCCCAGCATTCACCTACCAACTCGGGAAACCACTAAACAACTCAAGGTAAAAGGGGCCGACCCGGGAGCTTCCGAATGCGAGTAGCCTCACACAATCTCGATAGAGGCTTTGATTTTGTTGAAGTGATCAGTCAGTTTATCTAGAGAACACCAGAAATTGCACTACTTCACGAATAAAACATACTTCTTAAAGGCTAGAAGATATAAATTATTTCAAAACAACAAAAGTACAAATTGAAATCTAGCGCCAGCCACTTCAACTAAATAGCTTCCGATGCCTTCAAGAAATCTTTGTAAAAGAAATCAAAATGATGAAGAAAACTGTAATAGCGTTATTATTCCATAATACACATTATGTTACTGAGATTGGAAAAAGCATTACTGATGCCATGGCTTTTGGTTGGTACAGACAAAATCTAGGAAAGAAGTAAACGCAAGATACTCATTCACATTCACAAAATGGTAAATGTACATCGATTGGCTCAACATATATTTGAGAATCAAGTTTCCTTTCGGTTTATTGGTCGAAAATATTACATGAACTAAATTTGGAATAGTTTTGTGGACAATTTATTTTTCGAATTGTAGAAAAGGGTTGAGAAGCTTCAGTCAGGAATAAAGTAGCTGTGCCATCGGATTTGAAACATTCAAGGCCAGGACGAGACACGAACCATAGAACACTGGTTACTCTAACCTTTAGCTTATACAAGGCCACTGTGAAACAACAACTTATTATATACTCCGTACTCGCCAAGAATAGAAAACCGAACCTAACAGCCAGCGGTTACGCAGATGTGTAACCAATGAAGACCCGTCAGATGTGCAAGTGAACAGTAAAAGCGTAGTTCACCAGAGATTTTAACGAAAATGCGACATCTTATTTTCTTTTATTCAGCTAAACAAGAGAGAGAGAGAGAGAGAAAACAATGGAAGTGGAAGACTTTGTCAATGTTTTAACTGTCTCTACTGCTTACCTGCAGTAAGTAGAGGAAGTATTGTATTACACCCAAAACTTCGATGCAGAGATTTCACCGGAAATACACGTTTGAGACTCCTTGAATAAAAAAAGGAAGTATTTTTAGTAAAACAACCTCGCGCGCCCGTGTATGTATCTGCCTTCTAACTGTGAACAGCATAACTCAAAAACGAGAAGTCGGTTAAACACCAAACTTGATATTTAAGTTCAACATCTTCAAAGGATGCGACACGAACGTTTTCAAGAACTTTCATTCCCCAAACTAGCCTTTATGTAGAAAATATTTCGAAACATTTTCATTTTCTCAAAAATTGCTCTAACGATTTGGATTAAAATACGATATGTTTAAGATATTTTTATGAAAAATTAAATGCATATCTTGAATTTTCTGGGAATAGCCTCTAAAGTGCTCTTCATTCTGAATGACCTTTGCATGACCGGTAAACCTGAGAGATCGCACTACACACAACATGTAGTCCTTTTTAAAGATTACAATTTATGTCAAGTAATTTTATTTGTAGAATTAACCACCTCCAAAACATTCCTTGTTATTGATTCGACTTTTTAAATGCTTATATTTTTATTTTCTCCACTAAGCACTTACAGTAAGTAGTGGAAGTAGTATATTCGACTCAAAAAATTCGATATCACCGGGAATTTTGAGCCCTCTGAACCAAAAATGAAAAAAACTATTTTCAGAAAAAAATCCGTGTGTGTGTGTTTGTGTGTGCGCGTGTGTGTTCATGGAACAAGAACGGATTTCAAAGCCATCACGTAGCGACCGGCTTTGAAAAGATTTGAATCGCTTTAGTTTAATGTATTCTTTTTATACCCACAACGAAATGTGTATATGAGTAATGAAGGTTCATCCGTTTTAACAAGAATTTGTGGAAGAATAAACTTTTCTGTGAATAGTTTGTAGAAGAATGGGTAGAGACTGTCATGTGATTGCAACATCAGATTTTTTCTTTCCTTACTTCTCGATAACTTTATGGCCCGAATGGAAAGAGCTAGAGAACAGGAGTTTTTATGCTAGGCGATCGTTCGAAACTTTTGAAGTTAGCCGTGAAATAGTTGAAGAGATGTCTGGATCGCTGCATCCCAGGGCAGGCAGGCAAGAGGAGGGAGGGGTGCAACTCAGCCACGTCAAGCTGTCTGGCAAGACTTCCTTGGCCAAGGCCTGCGTGAACCTTCCAACGTTGCCAAGAGCTCTCACAAACCTGCCCGGAGACCTCTGGCACATAGCTTTCAGTTGAGAATGTTCCGCTTGGTCATATTTCCATCAAATCTGTAAGTCCGAGCGATTGTCAAACACGGACCATCAACTTTAATCTTAATTTGAGGTGTGGTAATACCTTTCGGTATATTTCACTTATGTGCAACATTTTAAAGATAGTTGTTGATGGGTAAAGCTATGGGTGCATTTTTGAGCTTACATTAACTTATATTACAGATTGTGTTATTTTCTCCAACATTTATACATCTAAGGCAGAGGAAGTATTGCTTTCCATTAAAAGGTCAATGTGCGATTTCACAGGAAATGAACTTTTGATAACCCTAAATCCGAAAAAAAAACATTATTAGGAAAGAAGCCAAAAAGAGGAATACTGAAGTCAAAGATGTCAGGTGAAGATTTTCAAGGAATTCCTTCATCACAAACAACCTTTTACTGGAACATATAGGGTTTGTTCTCAAAAAGGATGCACGATTTTGAATAAAATATCATATCGTTGAGGTATTCGTACATAAATACCTTGTTGCTGAATTTTATACAACTAGAAACAGCAAAAGGCAGAGCAAACCTTACTATGGAAAATTGCAAATCCCTTTAAAGTGCATGATTAACTGTTGTTCCTATGAATCTTCCAATATACACTTTTGAATAATAAATAGCAGTTCTTTTATTTTTTCTTGAGCTCATGTAAGAGCTTTAATGTCAAGATTAGCGTATTACAACCTGCTGTTTAAATAGTTGACAGTCATCAAAGGCATTTGGATGTTACACTAAGGTGTTTGTATGTTTCATATCGGCATCCTACAGATAGAACTGTAGATATTCTATATTCGTTCATTTTCAGGAAATAATGCTCGGATAATGTGCACTACTCAATCGCAGCAATCATTTTTTCACGTTATATACTGCAATTGTTTTGTATATGTGGAAGAGAATCTAAACCGCATAATACTCTCTCAATAAGCTCTTAATTATACAGGGTGGACCATCTGAGTCAAGACTGTACAATCTCTCCAAAACTAAGCGTTATAGAAAGAAATGTCTTGAATAAAAGCTACTTGATATTATGGGGCAAAGTAAATGCCATTAGTCGTGTTTTATTTGGAGGACGTTATGATGGTCATTTTAGGGTCAATTTAAGTTGCAGGTTCCCATTTAAAAAACTAAATTGACCCTAAAATGACCATCCAACGTCCTCCAAACAAAACATGACTAATGGCATTTACTTCCCCCATAATATCAAGTAGCTTTTATTCAAGATATTTCTTACTATAACGCTTAGTTTTGGAGATATTGTACAGTCTCAACTCAAATGGTCCACGCTGTGTAGCGAGTATAAATGACGTTGCCAATTTGAAACACGGTTAACTTATATTTTATTAAAGTTGATGCATCACATCAAACATATACAAGATATGCCACAAAATAAATGCATTCCGCAATAATGGCTAACATTTACCATCGTTTCCATGTTTTAAAAGAGAAATTCGAACCTAGCATTAAATTTACTTAGTGCGGCTTGTAGTTATACCCGCATAGGATCAGAGCAAGGCTGTCAAAAAGAATGCAATATATACTCATTAAAACGGAAAATTATATTTAGAAAAGAGTATTCATGTGAGTATTGATAATAAACAGTATATCAAGCATTAGAGAGAGTTTAACATACAAGCGAAGTTATTATTGGTCGATTACATAAGAGCGTTCGACTAAGTAAATATATTTATCCTGTAGGAAATTAACAAAAGTTGTATACTCTTACGTAATAATTCTTTATCAAGGATCGAGTTTTAAAATTAAAATTAACAGACAGTTTAGTAAAAATACTATTTCGGCAAATCAAGGAGTCCCTCACGATTTCATTAATTTCAATAAGCACAATGTAATCTGAAAGTGAATGTTGAAAATAACTTGGAATGTAAAATAATTAAATTGTTAGAATTCTGTGACAGATATTTAGTGAGGGAAAAATAACCAATAACAAAGTCAAAATTTTAATAAATTAGTAATCTTAGGAATTTTCGTAAAAAGCCCACAACTGGTGTTTTATAAAGTGATGACAGAAGCGCTTTGTAATGTGGAAATGAAACTTGAACCTTAAACAATACTTTTTTGAAGGATAGATGCAAACTTCTGAAATGTCTTTGTGATCCATCCCGAGCTTAGATTTGCAGATAAGGGGAGCAGTGGAGACAGTTGTCAGTTGGGGAATTTAATGTGCCCGCATGTTGCCATGGTAACTCAGTTTGCTAGAGCAGTAGAACGAAACCGGAAGATCCGTGGTTCAAATTCCGGCTAGATATTAAATGTTTCTGTCTAATTTTACCTTTTCCACATTTGACGTAAATGAAAGAATTAAAATCGGGTGTGTTGCACTCACATGACTTTCTCCACCTTCTATCTTTTATTTTTAAACATTTTCTACAAACCATTCTTAGCGAAGCTTATTTTTCTGTCTACTTCATGTTAATCGAGATAAACCTTTACAGAAATAGTTTCATTACACATTTAGTTGAACCTACAAGGGGATAGAGGAAACTGAATTGATAGTAAAATCTTTAAGAGATAGTCGCTAATTGTTGGTCTAGAAATGTCTATGACATCGCAAGAACCAAGTAAATAGCGTAAACACTTTAAAAATCACAAAAATATTGAATAATTCAAAACCAATATACAACGGGTATCTCGGAAATGGATAAAGTCTCAACAACTGTTATTTGAAATAAATTGTGTCTTTAAACGAATCTGCATTTCTGTGTAGTGCGTTTACGTCTACATCATGGTTTACCTGCTATACAAAATTCTTTCGGAATGAATAGGAATTCACGGTTATTTATAGAAAATTCCACATAAATATTTTATTTGGTATATAAATAACTTTAAAATATGACACTTTAATCAAAATCGTTGGAGCAATTTTTGATAAAATTGAAAATTTCGAAATATTTTCTATGTAAAGGGTAGTTTAGTTTGTGGAGATTTCATTCAAAATTGTGTCTCATCTTTGGAAGATGCTGAACTAAATACTAAGTTTGTTATTTATCAGATATTCCATTTTGCATTATGCTGTTCACAGACAAACATAGGGACCTTATCTTTTAAAAACGGGGGTCTTAAAACGTGTATTTCCGGTGGAATCTTGGCATCGAATTTTTGGGTGGAATACAATACTTCCTCTTATCTACTACAGGTAGGTGGTGGAGAAACTGAAAAGGGTGAAACATTTTATAAAGAAACCGAAAAAACTCTAGAAAACAACTAGAACATAATATATCAAAGCTAAAGGATGAAGTAACCTGTACTATGTAGCTACTATTAACACATAGATGGGGAGCGGAATTTAGGTCCCGGATATAGGGACAGGTGCCTACTCAGTGTCTTGAGGAGCTGCGATAGGTAGCGGTCCTGCCCTCGTGAACCAGGTTGGAGGATAAGTAATGCTGTCCGCATCACCTCCCTTATCGGTTGGATGATCGTCCACCTCTGCCGAGCGTAAGTGAGCGTGATGTCGGCAGTCAGGTTCGCATGGCCCAAACTCTCCATGGGCTGTAGTGCCACAGGATTTATTTATGTATTAACACACACATACTGATAATGTACAAAGCGCGCCAAAGAAAATCTCACTGCAGCTCGCGTCTATCTCACATTATTTATCGTTGTACGTGGCCTTGCGAAGCCATGGCTATTTCATTGGTTCCGTTAGACCACTGTGCAAGGATTCGCCAGTCCTTCTGCTAAATTGTTGCACCAATAACCACAACAAAGGTTACAAAATGACATAGATACGAAATATATGTTTACCGCTCTTGATCGTATTGGCTTAAAGAGAAAGAGGTAGAGTGAGTGCATTCAGTTTGTCATACAAGAACTCTTATCGTGATTGGTAGCCCATACCTTATCGGCTAGTGCAGGACACACATGAAAGGGTTAAAAGCTAAAGGGAAAACTTGATGAGCGCCCAGCTTAGTAAAATGTAGAATATATAGCATGAGCAGATTTACAAGCAGGAATGGTATTCATTAAATATATAGCAATACTTTATAATAAAAAATAAACAAAACTGTATTCTCACAGTGGTATCAATGCTTGTTGCTGCATAGAAGCAAACAAAACTAAATAATAAATAAATAAAGAGGCATGTTTTCCCTCTAATTCAAACTACAATTGGTTAATATACCTTAACTAACATATTGCTGATCATAGGATTACAACACGATTATAGACAAAAATATAACCCAATTTTATTGCCATAATATGTATGTCATATTCGGTAAACCACATACATGTTTATCTCTAGTATCTAAACATGATCAGTCAATTATAACAAAAGAGTAATTTGCATTTAGTAAACGGATATCATCATCTACGGATACTTTACGGAGAGTGTCCACTTTCTGACGAGTATGTAGACCGTCTTCCCCACTTTTCTGGAATATTTTTATCCAGTAATTTACCATAAAAACACTTTTATGCACTGCCGTTGCAATTGCTGTAACAGTGCGACTAGCCTCCCACATACCCACGATACGTCCACGAGTAATTTTGCTAGTATACGGTATGACTGGTTCTGAGACAATAAACATATTTTGGTTTCAGTAACATCAGAAAAAGCAAAGGCTTCAACCTCCCCTCTTATTGCTGTGTTATCAAGCCGCCACGTTCCGTGATAGGTAAAGCGAAGGACACGCCTCAAAATACCCCTGAAAACGATACAAAATCCGCCAAAGGTTTTCTTTGGTCTGTTTGTACTAGATTGACATTACTACAGAGAGAAGCACAAACGTGTCCCTTATCCTATTGGAAATTGGCACACATCTAGCACATAATGAAACTGTGTCATAGCACCATCAGTTGCTGAAACGACTTTTAGGAGATACGGTTGCAGATAGCACGCTCTATGGTAATGTGGGACATAAACACTCTCAATTTTTACTTTCTCTACTACGTATAGTAAGTAGGGGAAGTATTGCATTCCACCCAAAAATTCGATACCGAGATTTCACCGGAAATACATGATTTGAGACCTCCTGAATCCAAAAAAAGCATTTTTGGAAACATGTCCGTGTGTGTGTGTCTGTGTGTGTGTGTGTGTGTGTGTGTGTATGTGTGTGTGTGTGCATCTACAAGAAAATTACCAATAAGATTGACATCTCGATATCTCGATTAACATGAAGCATATGGAGAATAGGCGTTTGTAAAATTAGATTGTACAAGAGTACAGAAAGTCATGTGAGTGTAACACATCAGATTTTTTTTTACGGCAGTGAGTTCACTCATACACTTTAACAACAAAACAGACAAGAAACATAAATGCTGTTTTTGCATGAAATATACAAATTCTGGCAATGTTAGGCACTCTGACCATGAGTTTTTGTAGTTTTCTCTGGTTGGGAAGATGAATGCTGGGGTGGTTTCTCTACTACCACAAATTTCCTATGCCTGATTTTTTATCATTTCGCTTCCCTTTATAGGCTTAGGGGCTGTGCTGTATCAGTCGGTTTGGTATAGATAGGGCAGATGATTTATCGTTGAAAAGTACTCGTCCCCGCCAGTTGGCAGCCTTCTCTGAGCACCTTCAGGGGGTGAGTTCTCCCCGATTCCGCCAGAGGGAAGCCTTATATGAGCATCCCGCCGGAGTGACTGGGTTCTCAAGCTTGGAAATTTGGGGATCTCTGCATGTCATTGTCGGCCGCCTGCATACTATAGCCAGTTGCGGTTCCTTCACCTCATCCGTTCAGGAACACAAAAGATCCTCGTTGGGTCGAGGAGCGAGGCCTCTTCTCCGTTCCCTGGTCATTGTCATTATCAAGTAGAGAACGTAAAAACAGTCTTGAAGATGTTTAAAGTGCTATTAAGGTTTATTTTTAAGCTTTTTACTTTCTCTACTACGTATAGTAAGTATGGGAAGTATTGTATTCCACCCAAAAATTCGATACCGAGATATCACCGGAAATACATGTTTTGAGACCCCTGAATCCAAAAAAAGCATTTTTGGAAACATGTCCGTGTGTGTGTCTGTGTCTGTGAACAGCATAACTCAGAAACGAACATTGGGATAATCACCAAACTTGGTATTTAGGTTCAGTATCTTCTAGAGATGCGACACGAAGGTTATCAAGAAAATCCCCCTTCCCCAGATTACCCTTTACATGGAACATTTTTCGAAAATTTTAATTTTCTCAAAAATTGCTCTAACGATTTTGATTAAAATATCATATTAAGGCAGTATTTTATATCACAACACCGTGAGTGATTGTAGTGTAAATTAACATTATTGTATGACAATGATTTTGTATGTTTGTTAGCTATAAGCATTGTTAGGAAATAAGTTTACACGGCCTCACTGAAAATGACAATAGGAGTGGGTAACAATGAAGCGATGGGGTGAGTTGTTTATCAATTAGAAGGGACAAACAAATGACGTCAGGTTAGCGCGCCTTTCTTTAGAAATGGAGGGAATATCTTCCCTAGAGCATATTTTTAGTAATTATGATTGGCTTATAAAATAGACGCTTATGTTTGTGCGATTTATTAACCAATAGCAGCTCCATTATAATGTTTAGGCATATCGGGATGAGGGAGTATAAATTCTTGAGCCAAAAGCAAGTATCGCGCAGTTCTACAGAGTCATTTACAAGGTAAACGTCGCGCAGTTCTAAGAAATCTCTCACGAGTTACAGGTCAGGCAGTTCTAAGGAAACATTCATGAGGTACACATTACCAATTCTACAGAATCTCTCGCGTCGTAAAGTTAGTTACAAAATGTGAAATACGCGAATTAATAGTGCGCGGCAAATAAGTGATTGTAGTTACATTCGAAAATATAACAGTTTCAGTCAGGCGTGTATCAAGATTAAATATGTGAAATTAATTAAGTGTGACGGCAATAAAAGTGTAAAAACAATTTCTTTTATCAGTGTTATCTTTTAGTAACAACTGCTTTCTTTTTACACGCCCTGATCAGAGATATTTGCTCGACTGAGTAATAATAGCTAGCCGGAGGACAAAGAACCCAAAATTCAAAATAGTAAAACAATAACAGGCGCTCAGTAAAAAAATATAACACGAACAGATTACTGCGACAATATGTTTAAGATATTTTCATGACAAATGAAATGTATATCTCGAATTTTCTGGGAATATCTCCAAAAGTATTCTTCATTGTGAATGGCTTTTGCATAACTGGTAAACCATAAGAGATAGACAAACCTTTACTACACAAAAAATGTAGATCGCGTTAAAATAGACAATTTATGTCATATACATTTTTTTTGGAGTGAACCATTTTCGAGATATTGCTTGTTATTCCCTTAAATTTTCCAATACTTATACAATTTCTCAATTTTTATTCAATTTTTTTCTCCTGGTAATGCAAAGAAAATGGAATACTCCACACAGCATCCAGCTCTTAAAATATGTGACTATCGCTTAAAGCCCGTGAATTCCCTTTGCATCTACAAGAATATTAGCAATAAGATTAACATCTCGATATCTCGATTAACATGAAGCATATGGAGAATAAGCGTTTGTAAAAATAGTTTGTACAAGAGTAGAGAAAGTCATGTGAGTGTAACACATCAGATTTTTTATTCTATTTTGACTGATTCCTAACTTTACGAACAATTATTTTCGTTATATTTTAATTTCCGTTTACTAATACATGCATGTCAAAGCAAAAGCGACTGATTCTTAGTTCTCTATTGAAATGTTTGATGTTTTTATTAGTTTAATAAAATTACTTCAAAATATACACCATATTTTGTATTTCCGCACTATAATAGGTATTTTTATAAACGACAAATAAGTACAAAAGAGGCTACATTCTCCTGTGTTTTTCATTGTTTTGTCAAACCTATTGCGTCTATAAAGGATCTGTCTTTGTGGAACTCTCACTATTTTTGTACAAATTCTTCCTTCAGCCGATGTAGTTTATAATCTATTATTAAGTGTAATCCTTTAAAGCCATAATACCTAGTAATAAAACGAAAGTTAAAACAATTGTTGGAAACTGCAGTAGAGGAGATAAAGTAGTGATAAATTATAACCAAACAGAGAAATTTCTACACATACAATACAACTAAGTATATACTTAGAAAGTAATCTGCTTAATGTTTAACACAAGAAATGGATGGTTTGGATGATCTTCTTCAATAATCAAGATTAGGCTACTGCTTGTTCCAGTTTCACACCAATCCAGCGTTTTCTAGGCCATCCCATTGACCTCCGTCTTCTTGATATATATTCCATTATTTGTTTGTGAATTCTTTGAGGTATCATTTTTTCTAAATCTTGAAGACAGTTTTCTCTAGGTTACATTATATTTTCTTTGTTTCTAAATCGGCCTTCTCCTGTATCACCTTTAACGCATTTCGCTGATTGTAATTTAGTAAACTCTTTATTTCTTAGCGTCCATGTCTCACTAAGAAATAGTAAGCCAGGGAGCGCCATTACGGAATAAAATTATAATTGTGTATTTCTTCTTGTTTTCCCTTTCAAAGTTTTTTAATGTGCCACATAGTGATTGAAATTTAGCTATTTTCTTATTTATACTTTGAGCTATTTCATAACTTAAATTAATTCCAAGTTATTTAAAATGGGACACCTGTTCAATGATACTATTTTCAATTAAAATTTTTGTTCTTACTAGAAATTTGCTCTGGAATGCCATTACTTTAGTTCTTTAACTTCAAATTCTCATATTATACAGTTTACTAATATTATTTAATTTATAAATTCCCATTCGCAGTCTACCTTCATTGTTAAAAATTAAAACCACATCATCAGCAAACATTAATGTATTTAATGTGCGTTGTCCTATATTAATACCATTGTGCACTTTTAACTTTCCATTCTTGAAGAACCCACTAGTTTAATTTAATCTCATCTGTTAGCTTCCCATTTATTTCAATAATTCATTTTCTACTGCAGTTTAGATTAAACGATTAGAAGATATTTGAGAAAATCAGTGAGTAAGGATACTTAACTTAGATAATTTAGACCCAGCCAGCCCTCTGTATGATATTGAATGTTATGTATTAGGAAAATCAGACAAAAGAGATTTTTAACAACAACAAAATTTTTAACATCTCTAGGATTAACATTTAGAGACAGAATGAAAAGCGAAGATATAAAAAAAAGAGTTGAACATAAAACGTTCCATGATAGAAAAAGAGAGATTGTAACAGAAGGAATGGCACAGTACAGGATATTATCTGGTCTATGGGACATTGGGAGATCTCTCCCCTCCCCCCCAAAAAAAATGTAAACATGGTTTCAAAACGGAATATAGCCGCTTACATAAGGAGGAACAGAAGAAGAAACATTTGTATTTTTTCTAACACATTTGGAAAGGAATCTAGATGCCTAAGATATCTATATCACGAGAATAAATACTCAGTTATATGATGGCATGTTTCTCTGAATTTATTCGATTTGTTTTATTTCTTGCATACTCCATAAATAATACAAACCCTAGTATTTTGTATTAACATGTCACCACATCCAAAATTTGAATTAAGAAAGCAGCAATAGAAGTGAAGAAGGTTAGATTTTCAGTTTGCAGATTTCATTCAGACAATTTGCACAAGATAATTAAGAATGTGCACACATTACAATATATGTCTGAAACAATAAAGAAGTTTGCCCAATTGACTAACAAAAGAGTATCAAAGTTCTCTAAAAACTATAATAATGCCTGCATTTACACACAGCTCTGCATGTAACTGGACACATTGCCAGGAAAACAAGACAAGAGCTTGGTTATTTGAGAAAAATTAAACATGTGCAACTTCAGCGAAAACTCCATAGTTAATGGAGTATATATTTCGAAATAATACAGAGGTTTACTTCAAAACTATTACCAATACATCACTCAAATCTAGGCGATCAAGATGGGAGCAAAAGCTTCGAGGTCCTTAAAAATTCCTTAAGTCATAGCATAACGGTCCGCCATATCTAAAAGCGAATCTCCACTGCCTCAACAATCAACACACAACACTCAACGCTAAACATATTAAACAACTTCAAAAGCATGTAGTGCGAAACATGTTGAGTCACACGTGTAGTTGGAATTCCCATTAACATTCCGTCTCCACCGCATTAACAAGCGAGGCAAAGTGTAAGCACGTTGCGTTTGTTAATATCAATAATCACATGCATTGTGATTATGAAGATTTAGCCTTTGTGGCCACAATGTGTGCCACAATGTGGAAGAGACGCAAAAATAAAAGAATAAAGTTATGGCTGCGCCTTTTCTAAGCAACAGAAATAATATAAATAGCATCTTGTCTAAACTCAGGGTAGATTCCACTTAAATAATTTACTAAGTATGTCGGAAGAAGATTTGAATTTGTTGCTGACAACAATTTCACCAGCAATTTGCAAAACAGGAGACGAATTTCAGAGTAACCAAATCAGCTAAATTGAGATGTGTTTTGTAGCGGGGTTTAAAAAATGGTGCAATGGGTCGGTTCTTGGTGTTAGGTTAGTAATTCGGGAGGATTGGTGTTGCTGCCGGCTACTCAGGTAGAGGAATTTTGGTTATTGGACTCTTACCTCATGCAGTGGATGGGTGATGAATGAAGCTCGCTGTTCTCCTCTCAGATGGCCCGTTTATTGAAGATCCACACTGTTGTCCTCGTCCGAATACCCTTCACACAAGACGCGATTACTCCTGTCATCCCTTGCTATTGTTTCCGTGCTTTACGCTTTCTTAAGTACTTTGAGATGTTGCAGTATATTACAATGTTACTTTAATGACTTAACCTTTAGTCATGTTCTAGCTAACCTTTTACTCACGTTTACTTTAAACTAATTTTCCCATACATAAATAATTACTCGTAGACATCTGCACTGTTTCCCTCTCGGATATAAAATACTTTGAATTTCTACATCTATCTTATTCTCCCTCACAACATGAAGTGACCTTCTCTACCTTACGGTTCGACACAAAGTGAAGCATCTTACACACGTCTGAAAGTTGCTCTCTGCCATAGATAATTTTCTCTTTCACGCCTCTTTTCAAGTTTCGAACTATCTCTTTACTATGTACGCGACTTTTATTAATTCTTATTGGTTATATCTCTGAATTTTTCTTCGTCTTCCATTGGCCCTTAATTTCGTCGCCCGAGCATCGTCCGCGTCTACCATTAACAACTTCTGCTCGCTAGACTTGACTGAATTCGGTTTCCGGCCCGTTGTCTCCGCATCCTGTGAGCTCGACGACTCGGTTCCTATTGTGACTTAAGCGATTCCTAATGTCTCTCATCCTGTACGTTCCTAAGTCTTCAACCTTTTTACGTTTTGCGGCAAGTCTCTTCGTTCTCAAATACACGTTTTCTACATTTTATTTCACGTTCTGATTATTAATTAATATCTACTCTTTACTTTATTTCTCTCGTTATGATTTTATACCCCCTTTTATAATTCTTAATGTTCTCTCTTATTCTTCCCTCATATTGGTATTCCCCTCCTTATTTTGATTAGATGATTATTAATATTCTTAATATGGTTATTATTTATTATTCATATTATTCGGGCGGATCTTATCACTTCAGTGTGTGTGTGTGTGTGTGTGTGTGTGTGTGTACGTGCGTGCGCGTACGGGCAAGCTCAGATAAACAGTAAACACTCCGTTTGCTTGATTTTATTTGCATAATCTTTTAGGGACATATCCCAGATGACGGATCTTGCATGAATCTCATTAATTAACTATTGTCTTTTCTTTTGTATACCTGCGTTTTTTTAATAAGCAATGAATAATATACATAGGCCAGTTGTCTGTATCATGTCTAGCCGAGTTAGCCGGGTTTGCAAGAAGTGAGCCGAATATATATTGCACTCACATGTTTTCCACTGTCCGTGGCAATTTTGTTTAACCACGACATGTTAAATCAACGTGTTACGCAAGACTTGTTGATCAGTGGAGCCACTCGTTTACCGCCGACATGTTGAACGCAACGTGATAAATCATGTTTTGTGGATTGTTGAGGCAGTGGAGGATCGCCTTTATAAGACGATTGTGAAGTTGATAATTATGATGCGCCCCAGTACTGTATTTACCAATAATAAATACTATATTTGAGATTCATTATACATTTACTTTCAGAACTAATCTCTTGGGATAGTATTTTTAGATTTTTTAGTATTGTTTACTAAATGCGGCACTACAGGCGGTAGACGCTGATGGTACATGAAATAAGGTGATAATTGGGAAAGAGAATTTGCGAAGGAAACATTCCAGGTCTAATTTTAGGGTACCTCCCTGGTATTTGCCAGTAATGAGGACTGACAAAAACCCGGAAAAACCGTGTCAGGGAGGATGGTGCAGGCAGGATTTGAATCCATGTCTTAACGACCTCGACCACTCCTGTCGGTTTGGAATAGTATGTGAAAATGTAAAAATATATCTCAATTTGGGTTGTTTATTTAATTCAATACTTTAAACACGGATACTTTTATTATGAATCATAATAATATATAAAATTTGTTGTAAGAAATTATTAAATCGCTTAACAAACACGCTGTTAACATCAGTAACAAAACCACGATTTTAGATGCCACAAGTTATCCTTTGCCAAGAAAGAAGAATCTGCACCAGATTCTGGCAAATCAAACCAATGTAAGTAATACGATTACTTCCTCGCCTCAATGAAGCAAGTCTATTATAAGTAGCTTTCTTAAAAGGTTATAAGTTGTAAAAAAATTACAGATTGGCGATTCTCTGTATTAACAGGCGATATTTGAACGAAACCGGTAAGTTTATACTGAACGGTACAGAAGGGAAGATAATCCAAGTTTCCTTTTCGGCAGGCACATTTTACCTTGAGGTTTTTTCTGAGTTTTACGCCGAAAAGATAAATGCCGATGGCAGCAGATATTAACGATTTTAGCATCATTTGTGCCATCATTAATTTAATTCATCACGAAGACCTCTGGCACGAACATTAAATGTTTTCAAAAAAGCAATGGCCAGAGAACAAAAAAGTGACCTTGAACTATAATTGTGAAACTTCTCCGGCGGTTTAATAAAGTAAAAGACCTGCACTGATAAACCCTAAAGGGCGGCCAAAGAAATGAGTAGAGAAAGACAGCACGAAAACGAAAAGGGGAGGGAATATGTATACACACATATTTTAAGCGCTGAATTGGAAAACGTAAATGGAACAGTCCTTTTCTTCAAGCTGATTGTGTCGATAGTGACTTGTTTAATATTGATTCAAAAGGAAAATTAGTTTATAGATGGGCGGACATTCCAAAGCCACCTGCCACACGAGGGTGGCCTTCCTTGTTCAACAATGAATCAATTGATATTATTAGTTCCATTATGTCCTGGTATTGGATCAGCGCTACAAAGAACTTCACGCTTTGTGGTGCTCGAATGTGTTCCTTGCATTTTATTATGTCTGAACCTCACGTTCAACATAATAGAGCTTTTGAAAGCTGGTACAAACTGGTTGTTGATTTTCGATGACGAAAGGAAACAGAATGATTTTTAAAACGAAATCCTTCTATTATCAATATTTATCTTTCTTTTGAGATTAGATTAGAAATGACTTAGTTTATAAATTAAAGCTTCCAAGAAAGTGTTTTCTTATCTCTTGAAGCCCTAGGATAACACCTTTAGCTTGACCGTCGCGGTCGGCAGTCCATTGTTCAGTTATAATGGGAAAGAATACATGTCATTTTTCATTTCTTACTATAACATTCCCCACAGCTCCTCTACGCAAGTCATTTAAAGCATTGTAATAAATACACAATTCTTCGCACATTTCCCTGGGTTGTGGATGCACACATTTAAAGTCGATTCCATAAATTTTGTAGAAACTCCGGAACGCTACAACATGACGATGGAGTAATATCACTTAGTTTATAAACCAAACTGTGCCTTGTATGTTATAGCTCTCATGCCTTCGCTTTCTAGAATCCATCGTAGTATCAATATTAGTTGGCTAAGTAGTCCTTGGTAATTAATTGTTCTTGCATACAAGACGTGCGTAGGACGGGGTTGGAAAGGTAGAATAGGACTGAAACATTCATTGCCACGGCCGAGATTTGAACCACGGATCTTCCGGTAGCTCTAACCATCTGAGCTACCATAGCAACATGTCAGCACGGCATTAAATTTCCCAACTGAATCGCATTCTTCAAGTCACCTTTGGAGTACATCATTTCAAAATATTATTTGAAGTCTCCTTCTGGTTTACTGGGAAAATGCGAGTCAGTTGGGGAATTTAATGTCATGTTGGTATAGTAGCTCAGCTAATAGAACATCCGGATGGAATCGGAAGATCCGTGGTTGAAATCCCGGCTATGGCATTGACCTTTTCTGTCTGATTCCATATTTCCTAAGCAGTCCTTGTCCCTCAACTGTTTCTTTAAGCTGTTAGCTTTAAAGTAGGTACATTATGTTTGAAGTGTTACATTCATGTGATTTTCTCTGCACATTCTTCAACAGTCTATTCTTACAAAAACTTATTCCTCGATAGACTTCATGACAATCGAGATAAGCATTTGCGAAAAGGTTTTATCACATATTTCCTTGTAGGTACAAGGGGAATGTCAGTTAAAAGCAACAGTCAAATCTTTTAAGAGGTGGTCGATATGTGATGGCAAAGCAATAATAAAAATATCCCATATACCACAACATTTTATTTGATATAAATTGAGTGATTTAACGAGATCTACTTTTTTGTGTAGAAAGCTTTGGTCTATTTCTTATGTTATAAAAAATTCGAACAGAATGAAGAGGACCTCATAGGCTATTTTCAGAAAATTCAATATATACATTTCAATTGTCATGAAAATATCTTAAAGATATGGTATTTTAATCAAAAGTGTTACAGCCATTTTTGAGAAAATATAAAACAACGAAAATTTGTTCATGTAAAAGGGGTTTTGGCTGGGGGGATTTCCTTGGAAATCTTCGTGTCCTATCCTTGCTAGACGCTGAACTTAAATGCCAAAGTTGGTGTTCAACCGACTTTTCGTTTTTTAGTTATGCTGTTAACAGACGTACAGACAAACACATAGACACACACATGTGGAACTTTTTCTATGTAATATTGCTTTTCCTGAATTAAGGGAGTCTCGAAGCAGTTTGCAGTAAAATCTCGCCATCGAATTGTTGTGTGAAATACAACACTACCTCTACTTTCGATAGGTAAACAGTAGAGAAAATGAAAATATATAAACGTGCAAATTAGTTATTTATGGAACTGGTAATACATTTGTCTTTGAGGAACATGTTGCAATGAATTTGGATTTCCAATAGCTGCATAATATTTTGTTCCGCACTAGGTAGGAAAACCGCGAAAGAACCTTCGGTCAGATTGGTCGGTCCCGGGGTTTGAGAACGAATCCTCTTGAATGCGAACCACAGATGTTACCCCTGAGCTATCCCGCTCGGTTGGGAATTACCATGCTTAGATTTAATATTGGAAATTATCTGAAGTTGAAATTAAATATATCGTCACTACACGGTATTACAGGTGCGTCAAGACTGTATACTGGTTTCAACAGCACGGGCGATGCCAAGATGGTAAGTTACAAGCTTCTGCTGGGCTGTTACTGTTTCTTCAAAAGCGGTCTGTCATTTGTTACAGCTAGTTGCATACCTGCTAGGCAACCCATCGCAGGTTATTCGTACCTTAACACTCCTAATATAAACAACTGAATGTTAAACTTTTTTGTTTTCTGGAAATTTGGATTGGAGTATTTTGAAAAGCAGGTTACCTTATCTGTTAATTAGTTTTTGTGAAACTATTTAAAAACGAGAACTATTCAAGTGCTGTGTGGTAAAAGAAACACGTTTTGTAATTTCTATTTTTATAGCAAAGTGAAGAGTTATAATGCTGTAATCTGGAATACTCCATATGCAGGGTCCAAAATAGATACTGAATAGTAAAGTTCCATTCTCTGCATTGTTTTCAGTTTAAAAACAACTATAGAGTGTGGAAAAAGATGAAATAAAATATGATTTAATGAATAAAATAATTTAACGTCTTTAATATGCGCTTAACTAATAAGAGTTCGGTTCTTCTCGCATTATTGAGTTAGATGGTAAGACACTTCTCAGTCTCTTTCTCCCTTACTTTATTCCTTACTCTCTCCATCTCCACTTTCTCTTCTCCCATTCCCTCACTCTTTGCGCAGCTTGTTTTGTGGTTTTGCATATCTGGAAAATGAACTGCTTTTTCTCGTTATTAGTAATCATTAAAATATGAGTAAAATGTTTAATTATGTAGTAATTACATGATATTTAAATAAATTAAAATAATAGTTTCATCTATGCTTAAATAAAACTCTCCCTAATCATAAACCTAATAATCTTACTAAAATAGGCATAACCTTTATAAATAATGGTAAACAAATAAGATAAGGAGTCAAATAAATTATTCATTTTAATATTCCCCTCCCCTACGTTTACAGTGTCTACATGGTAACACGTTTGAGTAAACGAAAAATTGATACAGTTGTTTAAATATTCATCCTATCAATATTTTGTAAATAAGAGAACTTTTCAGAACCATCTTGCTTATAAACTTTTACTGTATAACATTTTGAAAAAATTAAACAGAATAGTAAAGGAGATATTCCAATTAATTAATTGTTTTATTTTGAACCCCATTATATTTCCCTCTCCTTTACGGAAAGTACGCAAGATACAGTAGTAGCCTAGTTTCTAAGTGGGACTGGTCTGTTCGACCACAATCGAAAACTACTAGGAAATTATTATTACTGTTTTAAGGTATGTGTAGATAAATATCGATTTTTTGGTTTTTAGCTTTACTAAATCATAGCATCCGACCCTAGAAAAAAAACCTCAAATTATCTTTCAATTCGCATTCTAGTTGATCAAAGAATGTGCTGAAGCCATTGTTATTTAGGACTTTCTCGTGGTCCTATTTATCAAATCCAACTATGCTTGAGTGAACGAAGGATTGAAATCTGAGAAGATATTTTGCAGGCGCCCTGTGGTTGTAGTGTTAGTGGTAATATTAGATGTGAAATAGCTCCTATTGAGGGTCTAATCACCTCGGGCAGATTGGAACGAAGCTGATCAGGCAGGTATTCAATTGTTCGTCCTCCCGCACGCCGATCTTAATCGCCGCATTGAAAGGAGTCTATTGGCCGGCAAGAGGCGTGTAATCGCCGACTCCATCCTCTTGGAATATTACATGCAACCCGTTTCCACGAACCTGACTTTCGCCTTATCATTGTTTTTGTGTCATTGTCCCGCCTGTTTGCGATCAAGGCCGCACCCCGGGGTCTCTAACTTCTGGGTTCATTTCCTGGATAAACCCAGGCCTTATCTGTTCAAAACTTTCCCAACTTTCCGTCTGGTCTTATATGCAAACTTCAACGGCTGCTAGGAAAAAGCTAACAATCAACGGACACGGATTCGATTCCCCATTCTGCCTAAAAAGCATCATACAAGTGACCAGTGTGCATGTGTCTCGATTTACGAAAGGTTTGAGTTGTCAGGATATAAATAACAGTAAATGATTTTATTTATTCGTTTATTTGTTTTGTCAACTTTTCGTTTTCATATCTATGGTAAGTGAAGGAATTAATGTATTATACGAAAAAAACTCGAAAACGAGATTTCAGAATGCGCTTGAATGCGTGTGTGTGCGGTAGAGACGGACAGTTGTTATTCAAACAAAAAGTTGGGTAAATACCAAACCTGGTATTTAAGACCACGAAGACTCTCATAGAATTCTCCCCTCCCCGAGCTACGCTGTGTGTAATTTAGTTAGTTGTGTTTTTTTAAATGACCCTAACGCTTTTGATCCATATCTTTAAGATATCTTCATGACTAATAAAGTGCATATCTTGAATAGCCTGTGAAGTACGCTTCATTCTGGGTGAATTTTGTACACTTTTATATAATTGGTAAATCATACGAGATAAACAAAATCTTAAAAAGTAGAGATCGTTGAAATATGCAATTTCCATCCAATAGTTTCGTTTTATAGCATTGGCCGTTTCCCAAATATTCTTTAATAGTATATACTACAGTATAGTATCACCTATATATGTTATACAACAATACTATAATGGTGGTAATTAAGACGCGAGTATGTTTATGAGGACAGCGGTAGCGAGTTTCATAATTTTCATACCAGCGTCTTAATTACCATTACCATCAAGTTGCATACGACTATTTTTGGTCGTCCACACAATAATTTCAAAACTTTGAGCTTTTACAGAAATATCTTACCTTGTTAATTGTAAGTAATTAAATGCTGATCGGATGGCAACAATGATGGCAGGACCTTGAGCGTTTTTGCATATAGTGCAACAGATGGCAGTACTGTTGAGTCACGCCGTATTTATTTATTTTTTGCAGGTAATGTAAAAGCAACACATACTGAAGCTAATTAAATGAACTCAATTTATTATAATACTAAAATTTCAATGAACAGAACTTATTTTATTTAAGATCATATATTTCATTACTTACCTGGAGTATGGATCCCAGTGGACTGCTGCTTTGAAGGTTTTAAAAGGTAAGGGCGATAGGGGAGCTGCGCGCACTTCCGTGAATGCCATAACAGTTGTTACGTCACATGTAATTAATGTATTATGTGTGTTCTACCAAAAAGCAACTTACGTGATTCTTTCTTTTGCTCGCACTCATTTCTCATAAAAAAAAACAGGCTTACCGTCCGCGAACAGTTGTACTTGGTTTTCCTTATCGTGCACTTAACGTGAGATCCTTTTCAGTGAAAGATGTATCATGAAAAACGTAACGTGAACAGAGTAATAACTTTTATATGCGTATCATTAGTATAAAAAGAGTTATGTAAATCTAAAGGATAGAGAAAGTCGAGTGAATGTGACAGATCAGATTTTAGTTTTATTTGTATATATGTGAGTGTTGGGGTTAACTTTTCACTCAAGCATGGTTAAGCGATTACTATGGAGCTTGTTGTGTATGTGACATATAGAGGATAGACTATTTAGCATCTATTTGCATCAAACAAATGGCAAGGTTATTTGAGGTAGGAACTCACAAAATCCTACATATTTCATGTGTTAAATTTTGTGAAAATGATGCAGTATAAAAGTATAAAAGAAAATTGTTTGTGAGATATTTCGTTATTTAGAAAATTTAAAAAATATGAATATTTAAGATGCTATTTACTGTTATTTTTGTTTAAACCAGTCAATGTTTGATACATTAGTGTTGGAAACTGCCTCCACGAGAAAAAAGCATCAGCATATGGAAAAAGTCCCAAGTTTATACATTGTTAAACCTATTTCCTGCTTATATTTTAACTCTTAAAAATATCGCAGAAAAAGTAGTTCTGTTTTCGGTATTGAAAGCACGTTTCTACGTATACTTTACAGAGAGAGGGGAAGAGCGAGAGGAAGGAAAGGAGAGCAATGGAGAATAAACCGTGTGAAGTGGCGCCATGATAACGTGTGCGACTCGTATTTGGACGTCCCAGGTTCGATTTCCAGAGTCCGCCCTCTTTGATCCATGGGTTCTTTCGGAGGTTTCCCGGGTCGTCGTAAAGCACTCCAGCATTTGCTGGAGTGCTTTCTTTCAGTCCCCGAATTTCCTTTCCCTCCATTTCCTTCCATATTCACCATCTCATTCAACATTCACTACGTTAGGTTGAAAGTGTCAGCGGTGGTGTTTCGGTGCGGCGTGGCAGGGAAAAAGAATGTCCTCTGTGGAACCCTCTCCCGCCCTCGGCTTTCGTTGGTTGTCGGGGTAAACTCACCGCCCCTTCGGAGCGGGGTGTTAGATCCTCCGTGTGGGTCTGCTTGTCCGACAACTGGGGCGTCTCAATCTGGAAACTGTACGGACCCCGTCATTGCTGTGCCGTTACTCCTGGTTCCGGCAGCCCGGTGATTCCTCTCATCTCCTCCTCCCTCCCGAGGGTACCCCCTTGTAGGCCATAGGTACAATATGTTTACTGAAGCAGAGTCGAGTCCCCTTTGAACATCAGAAAAACAAAATGGAAAATAAGATAAGGCAAGAGAAAGATACAGTGCCAGAGAAGGCACTGAAAGAAAGTTTGAGTGAGAAAGGGAAAATTGCAGATGGAAAACCTCTTCACACAACTCAATAACATGAGCGGAGCTATGTGTTGATGTATCGATAACATTTATTTCGCTTTTTAACTTTCTCTATTATTTACCTATAAAATAAAAGAAACAAAACAAAATCTCCAATACTCCGTTCTGGAATCTAGTTTCCTACACAGGACATGTATTGCAAATTCTACTAATTTGTATTCGCTTTCATCATATAAAATATCATAGTTTTACAGATATACTTATAACCAACTCAAAGAAAATAGAAAAGAGAAAGAACAATAAAAAGAAACTACAAAATAAAATAAAGGCAAATCTGTAATGACAGTAATGTTCGTTAATTACCAGCAATAAACAACTGTTTTAGTGGTATTCTCGCACTGATAATCAGTGTAATTCTTCTGTATAACTGTAATCTATTTCTTAAACCCCTTAGTTTCTTTAACTAGTCTCTTTATGTTAGTTAATTGTTACTTTTAATTAATCATTTTAAAGTTATCTCTCAAAATATGTCTCAATATTACAAAATTAATATATGGTACGCAGAGAAAGTATTACGATAATATATTCCAACCAAAATTCGATATCCGATACATGGAAATGCATGTTTTGAGCGCCACTTAATTCCTCTTGAATACCACTTTGTGACAAATGACGCACGAGCGTATTTGTGGCTGGTGTGTATGTGAACAGCATAATTCATAAACGAAAAATCGAATAGTTGCTGGCGACGACTTTAACGAAATTTTCTGCATCGCAAACTACATTTTAAAGAAAAAAATTCACTATTTCCTATTTTCTAAAAAATGGCTGTAAAAGTTTTATTAAAATATATACCAGAAGTTTAATTTGACGTATGAAAAGTATATCTTGAACTTTCTGTATGTAGTCTTTTGAAGAAAGGTGTTGTATTGTATTTTAATGTTTTCTTTAAATATATATATATTTATGTTTGCCTCGGCTGCGTCAGTATTATTTTTAGAGATATGAATGTCTTAGCAGGGAGTGGTGCCACTGAACAATGTAGGTTTACACATATTATAATTTTACTTCACTCGTTTTATTAAATACTTGCACTTTTTAACACGTAAACTATTTTCGTCTCACACTGAATACGTGTTAAACTTCTCGACGACGCGTCTCGCGTCCGGTTAGGAACGTAGTCTGCTAGCAACTGACTTCTGAATTTGTAAATTTTGCTCCATTTTAGTTTCTGATTGGCTAATCCTAATCCAATAGAATACATTCATTTAACTAAAGCTTTTTCTGGTTGTTGATTGGCTATTTTATAAACTGTCACAAAAATTACATTATTGTTTCCAAGAATGACTAGTAGCATTATTAAACCTTCTAATTCATTATTGACTCAAGGCTACCTCATTGTTAGCAACTTTTAACCTATTATTCTCATTCCACCAACTGCTCCATTATCACCTTTCCTTTCATCCATTTCGCCATCATTTCGTTTGACCTACTTCCTTCACCCCATACCAGCATCGGGCTGATCACCCATCCCGGATATTCTGCCTGCTCCATGAGTGTGTCTGCTCCTCGACGGGCCTCTGACTCCAGGTAAGTCCTGGGGGGGGGTGTAAGTCCTACATAAGATGAGGTTAAACAATGAATGAATGAATGAATGATGTGGCAGTAATTTGTATCACAATAATGTAAATGCCAGAGTGATTGTAGTGTAAATAAGCATTATTGTATGACATTGATTTGAGATGTTTGTTAATTATAAGCATTGTTAGGAAATAAGTTTACACGGCCTCACTGAAACTGACAATAGGAGCGGATAACAATGTGCGAGGGGGTGAGTTGAATATTAATTAGAAGAGACAAACAAATGACGTCAGATTGGCGCGCTTTTCTTAGAAATAGCGGGAATATTTTCCCTAGAGCATATGTTTTCGTAATTTTTGATTGGATATAAAAATAGACGCTAATGTTGGCGCGTTTTATTAACCGATAGCAGCTCGGGTATAATCTTTAGGCATATCGGGGTGTGGGTGTATAAAAAGCTAAAGTCAGAGGAAGATTTCGTCAGTCCAACAGAAGCATTCACGCGTTATACGTCGCACAGTTAGTTCATCAGAATCGTTCGGGGGTTACTCGTCGCGTAGTTCAACGGAAGCATACATAAAGTACACGTCGCAATTCTACAGAATCTCTCGCGTCTTAAAGTTTGTTATAAATGTGAAACGCGAATTAATAATGTGCAGTAAATAAGTGATTATAGTGATATTAGAAAATATAACAGTTTCAGTTTGGCGTGTATCACAAATCAATATGTGAACTTAATTGTGACGGTAATAAAAGTGTAAAAACAAATTCTTTTATCAGTGTTATCTTTGAGTAACAAAATCCTTTCCGCTTACACACCCTGTTTAAGAGATTTGCTCGATTGAATAATAATAATAGCTAGCCGGAGCACAATGAACCCAAAATGCAAAATAATAAAACAATAACAGGCGCCCAGCAATAAGATAACACGAAGTGACTGCGACAAATTGGCTTCCATACGTAAGGCAGATAAACATGAAGCATCTTCCAAATACTACAACTACCAACTAATAACAAATATACCACTACAATGAATGAATGAATTTTCATAGCGCCTACATTATTAAATTACGTAATACATTCACATAACATTATTAAAGATGGATACAATAATATAAACATATACATTGACTGTAATATACACTTTTTATATATTGTTACATACATATATTGCTTAAAGGCGGGCAGTTATTGTATTTTATATATTATATAATTTGACTGAAATCATTTATCTAAGTGTTAAAAATACTGCCTCACTTTGAAGCTCTATTCCTTCTGATTGTTGATCAATTTTATGTGTGCCTCACATTCAAGAGGTCCTGAGATCGAAACTCGGTTAGGGTGAGGTACCCAGATAAGCTTTTCTTTTTCAGGAGTTTTTTCCTATCCTGAGAATACGAACTCTGGTCACTTTAAACTCTTTGGATCCCGGTACATTTGAGCATCATTTCATCAATTTCATTCATGCATCGTCCGGCATTACCTACCGAGCTAGAGGACGTTAAACACTTAAAGTCCCTCCCCCCCAAAAAAGAACAAAAAGGAGACAGGAGTATATTGCAGGAAAAATGTAGTGCTCAATGCAATTTGTGTCAAATATTTTTTTCCCTATAGTCTTAGACGTCTGCGAAGTATTTGGTGTTACATATTGCTCACCACTTTATAATAATAAATAAACGTTAAAACGAAGTGAAGTGATGATGGAAGTGAAATAGAGAAGTGAACGTTTTAAATGCATGATAAGAAAAGTGTGGAAACGAAATGATTAGTGAATATAATGGATGTAAGAAAAGGAGATTTGTGAGAAGTGAAAAGGGAAAAAAGGTGTACCAGTTAAGGAGTTTCACAATAAAAACTGAGAGATGAATTACTTTAATGGAGGGGGAGAGAAAATTGAATAAGTAAAAATTTAGTGCTAATATTCCATTGATATTACAGAAAAATTTATGAAAAAGAAGAGCTGAAAGAGAAATAAGGGAGCTTATTAAAGCTATACAACAATGTTGGATGAAATTTAAGGAAATAAAATTTAGCGTTAATACATCATTAATTATTAGAAGAATATAATATTTAGTGGTTGGTATAATTAAATAGTAAAAGGAGTTAAGCATTTTATATTTATAATATATTAATTTTGTAGTATTGATACATAACTTGAGCCATAACTTACCAAAATTAAATGACAGTTAAATTAAAAGTAAAAGTTTGTTAACATATAGAGGCTAGTTAAAGGAACAAGGGATTTAGGCATTAGATTATAGGGTAGAATTGCACTGATTACAGTGGTTTAGTTCTATTGAGGAAGATATGTGGAGATTAATGTGGGTAATAACTGGATAACAGTTTCGTTTGTTGCTGGTTACCCGTAATTAGTAAACACTGTTGTTATTACAAACTTTTCCTTGTTATATTTATAGTTTCGAATTTTATTCTAGTTTTCTTTTCCATTTTTTAATTTATAACTATGTCTGTAAAATTATGATGTTAAATGATAAACTATTTCGTGAATAACTTAACATGGATAGAATAATATTTTTTTATAGGAACACGTAACGAATTTGTCACTTATAGATCTTTGTAAGTGTTTACATCAGATTTTTAGTTGCTATACCAATTACCTAGTAGAGGAAGTACTGCACTCCAACCAATAAATTAGCATCTTCTAAAGATACGACACACAGATTCTCATCTTTTTTGTTTCTCCGGACGTCATGAAAACAGTAGGTGGCATTTCAAGGTCAGCGTATACCCATCCGTTTTTAAACATTTGACTATCACTCCAGTCCGGTATCTCCTTTATGCCGACAACGAAATATGTAAAAAAAAATATGATGTGTTACACTCACATGACTTTCTCTGCTCTTGTACAAACTATTTTTACGAACGCTTATTCTCCATCTACTTCATGTTAATCGAGATAAACATTTGCAGACTCTATCTTATTGCTAATTTTCTTGTAGATGTAAGGGGAATATATATTTACAAGGGCAATATAGAAATACAGTAGCCTCTAAGCGCATACATATCACTTAATAGCTGGTTGCTAGGTGCAGCACCATTCCCTTTGCCACAGATTAATACTCTTTGCATATCCAAGACAAAAAAAATGAATAACGAATTCCCATTTGAGAAAATAAGTATTGAAAAATTTAAGGGAATAACAAGCAATATCTCGAAAATGGTTCACTCAACAAAAAAAAATGTATATGACATAAATTGTGTATTCTAATGCGATCTACATTGTTTGTGTAGTAAAATTTTGGCTATCTATTATGGATTACCAGTTATGCAAAAGTCGTTCACAATGAAGAATACTTTTGGAGACATTCCCAGAAACTTCAAGATATACATTTTATTTGTCATGAAAACATCTTAAACATATGATATTTTAATCAACATCGTTAAAGCCATTTTTGAGAAAATTAAAATTTTCGAAAAATCTTCCATGTAAAGGGTAATCTGGGGTGGGGGATTTTCTTGAAAACCTTCGTGTCGCATCTCTGGAAGATACTGAACCTAAATGCAAGTTTGGTGTTTATCCGACTGTTTGTTTGAGAGTTATGCTGTTCACAGACAGACACAAACGGACATGTTTCCAAAAATGCTTTGTTTTGGATTCAGGGGGTCTCAAAACATGTATTTCCAGTGAAATCTCGATATCGAATTTTTGTGTGGAATACAATACTTCTCCTGCTTACTATACGTAGTAGAGAAAGTAAAAACAACAAACAAACAAACTACTTAACATGAAGTGGATAAAAGAATAAGGTTTTTTAGTGGTTTGTAAAGGAAAAGGGTAGAAAAAATCATGTGAATGTAACAAAGTAGATTGCTTTTACTTTATTTATCAACTATTTATAGGAAGCAGCCATTCCACCCAAAAATTTCATGTCGATATTTCAGCGGAAACCAATGTTTTGAGGTCCCCTGAATCCAAGAAAAGCATTTTAGCGTACGTGTGTATTTGTTTTCCAACACAGACCCAAAACGAAAATTCGGTTGAACGCAGCAGTTAGATGTTCCGTATTTAAGTTCAACATCTCCCAAAGAGGCGACACAAGAACGTTTAAGCAAACCTTCCCAAATCAAACTACCCTTTCTATTTTGTCACAAATTATGTTTCTCACAATAATGTTAGCGATTAGAATTAAAATACCATATGTTTTTAAGATAATTCTATGTTTAATAAAACGTTCGTTTTAAATTATCAGCGAATAGCCTATGAGGTCTTCCTTTATTCGAAATATATTATGCATAGCTTTGTATAATTGATAAACAATGAGATAGGGAATCAGTTACTACGCAAAAAATGTACCTATGGATCTCCTTAAAACAGACAATTTATTTCAAATATTATTTATGTTATCAGCCATTTCTAAGACATTTATTGTCTTGGTTTGCATTTTTCAATTTATTTTTTTTTTTCAAGTTTGCAAGGGTTGCCAACATTCAGCTTTTTATCGCGATGTCATGTGAAGAGTATAAAATTTCAACGTCAGCATATAAAGAAAGATTTTAGCTGTATCTTCAGCCTTCTGTCATCCTTCTACTGCAATTACATTTGTAATAAAACATTTCTGCAAACATTTATGTTGATTAACAAGAAGTCGATATCTGAATAGGCTTTCGTAGGAATAGTATTTAAAAATAAACTATAGTTTTTAGTGAAAGTCATGTAAATGTAAATGAACCTTTTTCCCTTTTTTATATTGATTTTATGACAAAGCCCCAATTAATTAGATAGAAATAGTTTTACATTCCCACACTAATTAATTGCATACGTGTTAAAGCAAGAGTAAATGGCCGGAAATTACCAAAACATTTTTGTTTTTCTTATTAATTGGAATTTTCTCTTTAATTGGATATAAAATGGCACTTAAGATTTGCTTTACTGCCAGTCGGTTTAATTGAAAGACCATTACCAGTTCATCGAGCCCCTTGTCTCGAAGGCGAAATTGAACTGCATGCGTTTCCAAATTCGTAAACAGTTTGATGTCTTGCGGCGGTGCAGAACATTTTGTGTGTTCTCTGCATGTGAGATGGAAGTAAACTCTGATCACAGAATTTGCATTGTTGAATGCTAAGCCAAGACAATTTAGCAACAAAAATTGTTAAATTATTATTTGAGGTAGCTATCGCATATATGCTGAGATTGCGAGTTTACGAGACACAAGCGAAAGACTTTCCAAATGTACGATATAATTCGCATTTCACTAAGGTGACCTAAAAACTGTTGACATTCACCCCTTCCACTCATCTTTCGCTAGACCTCTGGTGGTGATAAACTCGCTTCAAAGTATTGATGTCATGCGCAGACAACCAACTGGCGGCAACTGCCGAATAAATCTGAACCCCCGTATAATCACTGCAGGCATACTTATATTTCACATCTATTTTTAAAACTGGTACTGTATCCTCCACTTTATACTGTGAATTCTTTTTTTTTTAATTCTGTACAACTTCCACAGAAAAAAAAAGGATAACACCTACACACTTTGCAGCAGTAATGTTAGATGCTAATCCATCTTTTAATGGAAGTTTTACTGTACTTCTGTGTGTGTGAGTTTTTTGTTTTTTTTCTTTTCTTTTTTGCAAATATATACGAAATTGCTTACTCCATTTTTGCTTGGAATAGGTTTATTTACAAGTGACATATTTACAAATGACCCAATTTCTCAGAAAGTATTGAGGGTCAGATAAATTAAATTTTAGGGTGATAAAAAGAACCTCTAACTGCTGCGCTAGATCTCCTTTGGAGCTGATAACATGGTTGGATATTTTATTAAAAAATATTATCTGATAAATTCTAATCAAAAGATTGTGTAATTAAGAAAATAAATCTGTCTTCCTTAATATACAAACTTGTGAGACAAAAGCAGATCAGTAGGTATATTTGGATGAAACATATACATATACTGTAAACATTTCAGTCTGATATTTTAAATAGTTTCACTTAAATATGTAACATTGGTGGGATAGGATCTTTAAACTCCCCTAAGCAACAGATATTAGGGTACAAGAAATTCCTCTGCTAAAGTCCTTTGATGTTCGAAATGCACTAAAACGCCTAGCCCCAGGGTCCTGATGTTAAATTCGTTAATTTCCCACTTATCGCACAATATTGTTTACACACAAAATGCCACTATTTTGAACAAAACCGAGACACTTCCTTAGCATAATAAGCAACAGTATATCGCTTTAATGTGAAAATATCTAATTACGGTAGCAAGGTAAACTAGAGTTTATCAATCCTCTTCCTGTTACCTGCTGTGTGAAAATGTCATATAAAATAGTACGTTATCAAAAGATAGCACTACGTCAACAAAAAGTGGTTATTAACAGGACAGTTCCAAGACAAGCACACTTTGTTTTGACTAAAGGCATAATCTAATCAACAGCACATGTTACAACCTGTATGATGGAATGTTTTTCAGGAAATGAACTTTCATTATTTACAAGGCCTTCTAATGTTTTGGCTGTTCTTTTTCAAGAAGGAAAAGAATCAATATATTTTCTCATAATAAAAGTAGTTTGCTGCCGCGTCCTGCTCTTTTATAGATAGCAGTTATTGAAACTTTCGTCGGATTGACTATAAATATTGTTGATTTATTCAAAGTTCATTTAAAACTGTTTGACTTATAACGGCTAAGCCTGATTTAGATACCAGCAGTCCTGTAAAGCAGAATCAGTGAGAACTTCATTAAATTACTCCGATAAAGAGCTTATCGAGTCTTTTAAATTGCTCTACTGTTTACTAATACTCAGTAGAAAAAAATATTGCATTCCACCCAAAAATTCCATACTGAGATTCCACCGAAAATAGACGTTTTGGGGTTCCCTAATAAAAAAAATCTGATGTGTTACACTCACATGACTTTCTCTACTCTTGTACAAACTATTTTTACAAACTCTTATTCTCCATCTGTTTCATATTAATCGAGATAAACATTTGCAGAAACGATTTTTTGACATGCAAAGAGAATTACATTTTACACATAGCGACCAGTTCTAAAAATATTTGACTATCGTTTAAGGCGTACTATGTTGCCCTTGTTTTGTATTTGCAAGGGCAATGTAGAAATACAGTAGCCTTTAAGCATAGACATATCTCTTAATAGCTGGTTGCTAGGTGCAGCACCATTCTGTTTGCCACAGATTAATACTCTTTGCATATCTAAGACAAAAAATGAATAACGAACTCCCATTTTAGAAAATTATTGAAAAATTTAAGGGCAAGCAATATCTCGAAAATGGTTCACTCAACAAAAAAATATATGACATAAATTGTGTATTTTAACGCGATCTACATTTTTTTTGTAGTAACATTTTGTCTATCGATAAAAATCCTCTTTTTAATAACTTTAATTAGAGGTGTGTTAATTTCATTATGTGCTAATTCATGAATAGGAGCATGAATAGGATTAGAAATTATCTCTTATGGTTTACCAGTTATGCAGAAGTCGTTCACAATGAAGAATACTTTTGCAGACATTCCCAGAAAATTCGAGATATACATTTCATTTGTCATGAAAATGTTTTAAACATATGATATTTTAATCAAAATCGTCAGAGCCAATTTTGAGAAAATTAAAAATTTCGAAAAATGTTCCATGTAAAGAGTAAAATGGGGTGGGGGGATTTTCTTGAAAACCTCTGTGTCGCATCAGTGGAAGATACTGAACCTAAATACCAAGTTTGGTGTTTATCCGACTCTTTATTTCTGAGATATAGTGTTCATAGACACACAGACGTACATGTTTCCAAAAATGCTTTTTTTGGATTCAGGGGGTCTCAAAACATATATTTCCGGTGAAATCTCGGTATCGAATTTTTGGGTGGAATACAATACTTCCCCTACTTACTATATGTAGTAGAGAAAGTAAAATTCTGATGTGATTCTTTTGAATGACTTTTTTCTACTCTCCATCTTTATTGGTGGGTATACAAACTATTCTTACTAAAGCTAATTTTTCTATCTACTACATTTTAATCCAAATAAGCTTTTGCAAAAATAGCTACATTATACATTTCTTTATACAGGTGGGCCAGTTAAGACTGTACAATATCTCCAAAACTAAGCATTGTAGAAAGAAATGTCTTGAATAAAATTTGTTTCATACTATGGGGAAAATAAATCCCATTAGTCGTGTTTTATTTAGACGGCGTAGCGATGGTCATTTTACGGTCAATTTAAATTGACCCTAATTGTAGGTTCCCATTTAAACGAATTAAATTGACCCTAAAATGACCATCATAATGTTCTCCAAACAAAACACGACTAACAACATTCACTTTCCCCTATAATATCCAGCAACTTTTATTAAGGACAGTTCTTTCTGCAACTCTTATTTTTGGAGATACTGTACAGTCTCAACTTAAATGGCCCACCCTGTAGATACAAAGAGAACAGCGATAGTCAAATGTTTAAGAACTGCCAGCTATATGCTGGCCTTAAAATTCCATATTGTTTCCATTCAATCATGAGAAACAACTAAACAGGACTTTTAAGTAATGAAGAATTCGACATCTTATTTGAAATAAATTGTGTGTATTAAACAGAACTACATTTTTTTTCTGTAGTACGTTTTCGTCTATGGCTTGACGTTTACCAGTTATAGAAGATTATACAAAATTCTTTGCAAATGAAGAGGACTTCATAGGCGATTCCCAGAAAATTCGAGATGTAAATTTTATTTGTCATGTAACTATCCTTAATATATGGGATTGTAATCGAAATCGTTAGAGCCAATTTTTGGAAAATCAAAATTTACGAAAAATGTTCTTTGTAAAGGTTATTTGGGAGTGGAGGGATTTTCTTATAATCTTTGTGTCACATCTTTGGAAGATACTGAATTTAAATACCAAGTTTGGTATTTATGCGAGTTTTCGTTTTTGAGGTATGCTGTTCAAAGACACAAACAAGGAACTTTTTCTAAAACTTGTTGGGTTCTAGGGCCTCAAAACATGTATTTCCGGTGAAATCTCGTTATCGATTTTATGGTGGACCGCAATACCTTCTCTATTACTATCTGATGTGTTGCAGTCGTATGACTTTATCTACCCTCTATCTTTATTAGTGGGTATATAAACTATTCTTACTAAAGCTTATTTTTGCTTCTATTATTTCTTAATCCAAATAAACAGTTGCAGAAATAGCTATTTTACACATTTCGTTATAGATACAAAGATAGCAGCGATAGTCAGATGTTTAAGATCTGGACACTACATGCTGACGTTAAAATTCTATACTGTTTCTATGCAATCGCGAGAAACAACTGAATGTTGACAGGACTTTAAAGAATGTTCAAGTAATGAACAATTCGAACAATTAATAATACATATCTCAGAAACGGCTTGTGCCACAAAGAAATTTTGAAATAAATTGTATGGTTTTAAGAGATCCATATTTTTTGCTTAGTCGGCTTTGAACTCCTTCCGAATGAAAAGCACTTTGAGGCAGTATTTTTTTACATTTAAATGATTGCAGTCTAATTATATAATACATAAATTCAATAACAGTCCGCCTTAAAGCAATATATGTATGTAACAATATATAAAAAGTTTATATTACAGTCATTGTATACGTTTATATTATTGTATACATGTAATAATGTTATCTGAATGTATTACGTAATCTAATAATGTAGGAGCTGTGAGAAGGATTGGTTGGGATTTGCTAACAATGAGGTAACAATGAGGTAGCCTTGAGGCAATAATGAATTTGAAAGTTTAATGCTACTAGTCATTCTTGGAGCAACAATAACGTAATTTTAGTGAGTTTATAAAATAGCCAATCAAAAACAGAAAAAGCTTTAGTTAAATGAAGGTATTCTATTGGACTAGGATTAGCCAATCAAAGACTTCAAATACAGAAATTTACAAATTTAGGCAGTAAAAATCAAGTCAGTTGCTTGTAGACAGTGTTCATAACTGAACGCGTTGGTTGTAGACAGTGTTTCTAACCGGACGCGAGATGTGTCCTCCAGAAATTTAATACGTATTCGTGTGTGACGAAAATAGTTTATGTGTTAAAAAGTGCAAGTAATTAATTAAAAAAATCTCACAGCTCTCTCTATATCAGTGAAGTGTTATTTAAATCGTGTCAAGCATTAATAAAAGGGGTGAAGTAAAATTATAATCTGTGTACGCCTACATTCTTCAGTCGCACCACAACCCTGCAAAGAGAAACATGTCTCTAACAATAACTAAAAATAACACTGACGCAACCGAGGCAAAAATAAATATATAATATTTAAAGAAACGGTCAAAATTACAAATTTAAATATTTTTAAGCATTTGGGGCAAAGGCCACCGGAAAGTACATATAGGGCGAAGGCTACCGGAAAGCGGTTACTATACGTGCGGTTGCAACGAACTTCAAGTTCGGTTTCCAACAGTCGAAATATAATTCAATTCCTTTAACAACTTCTTCAAATTGGCTCCCAAAATGTGGGACTAATGAAAAAAACGTAAAAATAACTTCTTCAAATTGACGACCAAAGCGTGGTGCAAATAACGTAAAGTTAACTATCAACTTCAACTTCAAAGGCTATTCTCAGCAAATTCCAAAGAAATATTTTTATATATATATATATCTTTAATATACAGTATTACTATCAAAACCCTTAGAGCGATTTTTTAGAACATTCAATTTCGAAAAATGTTCCATGTAAAAGGTAACTTTGGGTGAGGGGATTTTCTTAAAAAGCTTTATATCACATCTTTGGAAGGTACCGAACCTAAATGCCAGTTTGGAATCGATACCGCAATTATTGATGGGAAGATTTAAATAATTAATTGAAAAAATTATATATAAAAATAATTGCAATAAATAATTTCCGTATATTAAACCAATGTATAATGTAATAAGCTGAGTTGAAAGATTTGTCCGAAGAAAAAGGTAATTAGCGAGTCATGTAAGCAAAGAATCAGTTTGTAACAGCTAGAGGAGCGAAAGTATTAGCTTAAAGATTCTTGGTATGGAGTTAGGTTATTATTCAGTACGTTTGAACGGTCACATTGGGAGATATTCTGAAAAAGAGAATGGTAATGAAATATGAGAGTCGGCAAGGTACAGCCTAGTAACAGTGTTGGATACGTAGGAGTTTTGAGATTGGAGCGCATATGAAGGGTAGTTGGTAGGGGAATAAAATGTAGGTGGTGCTTGAGTTACTATTAGGGCGTGTATTATAATCAGAGACACATTTGTCCGTGCACACATTCGTGCACACATTCGAGACCTCTTTCTTGAGAATTATTCGCTTAATCTGGTGATTACACGTGTGTTATTTTAATTACGCATTGACGCACTTGAGTAAGATTTAGGGACAATCGCGCAGAATTTTGCCGGTAAGTATTTTAGCGACCCACGGCAATTTACACTTCTAGTTTCCTGTATTGCGAAAACAGTTATTTCAAACCATAAAACTGATACTGCAGAAGTTAGCAGGTATAGTAAGTCAATTGCTATAGTTTCGAGTGCTACGATTCATAATTAGTTTCATTTTTTATCTTCAAACGGTAGGCAATGCGCTTCAATAGCTCAAGTGTGAGATCACATTGAATCTCTCAGTCAGTTTAAACTAGTGTTATCCTTTCACTACGCCCACGCATACCCTGAGAGAAAAATCTTACAGCAAACCACTGTAGCAGCCGGAAGCAAAATCAACAGATATTGAAGCAAAGGGTACGGCTTTGAAAAGTGATGCACCATCGCCCGACTTAAAAAATTTGTAATTGGCGCCTCATCGTGGTGCAATAAGTCTGCTTCAAATGATATGATTCCTGCCCTGCGATGATCGCCATTTTTATCGTAAATGGCTTTAATCCTAGTAATTACTTATGAGGACTGGCTTTAATTGGCGATATTTTAATATTGATGCAGTAATTTGTATCATAAATTACTTAAATGTGAATAATGATTGTAATATGAATATGCATTTTTATGTGACATTGATTTGAGATGTTTCTTAATTGTAATTATTATTGGGAAATAAGTTTATACGGCCTTACTGAAACTGTCAATAATCGCGCAATAATGCAGAGAGGGGGGTGAGCTGTTTATCATTATTGGAAACGAGGAAGTTACGTAATGTTGGCGCGTTTTTTCCGTTGAGAACCTTCTGGAATGTTTTCTCCTTAAAGCATATGTATTCATAATTTTCATTGGATATTAAGATAGACGCTAATGTTGGCGCGTTTTATTAGCCAATAGCAGTTCAGTTATAATCTTTAGGCGTATCTGGATGCAGGATTATAAATAGGGTAGGTTAGAGGTAGCTTCATGCTCAGTTCATCAAAAATCTGTGTACACTACACGTCGTCTTCAGTCAGTCAGTTCGTCATACATCGGATATAGATTCACAAGTTACGCGCAGCAGAATTATGAAAGATCTAAAATATGGTAAAGTTAATTATACAAAAGGTTGAAGTACGTTGATTAAAAGTGATCAGTAAGAAGTTATTATAACAGTTTCAGTTTGGCGAGTATCTAGATCAATATGTAAAAGTGATAGTGAACGTGTTCGACAATAAAACTTATAAAACAAATTTCTTCATTAGTGTTCTTTTTGGATAAAAGATTCCTTTCCGTTTACACAACCCTGATCAAGACACATGTTCGACCCAAGATAAGATAATAGCTAGCCGGAGGACAGTAAACAAAACTTAAAATTCTTTCAAACACTGATACTAGGTACCACAAATTGCTAACACTAGATGGAGCTACAAACCGAACAAATGAATGACGTCACAAG
The DNA here is from genome assembly GCA_030765065.1 of Deroplatys truncata. Taxonomy (NCBI): domain Eukaryota; kingdom Metazoa; phylum Arthropoda; class Insecta; order Mantodea; family Mantidae; genus Deroplatys; species Deroplatys truncata. The sequence goes on along the minus strand of CM060978.1, from coordinate 206,521,823 downwards.
ATGGCTTCAACACACGTGATGTAAACAAACATTTGTAAGTAATACCGTTACAAATTGGCTACCACAACGTGGGGCTACAATAATGTTAAAAATAAATAAACAACATTAATACCGTCGCAAAGTGGCACCACAACGTGGGGCTACAATAATACAATAATGTTAAATAAATAAATAACATTATACCGTCGCAAATTGGCACCCAGAACGTGGGGCAGAGTAACCAGGAAAGGAACACGATGACCAGGAAAGGATCAGAATAACCAGGAAGGGGCAGAATTAACCAGGAAGAAGTGAGATTACCAGGAAGGGGCGAATGGAGAAGTGAACTGAACTACAAGACGCAGATTCCAGAAACAACAAAAGGAACGACAGACTACGCGGATGATTGGACATCGTAATTCCGAGATTACAAGGCACCAGGTGAATTCAACTACAAAAACATCGAGAAGACGCAGATTCCAGAAACAACTATAGGAACGACAGACTACGCGGATGAATGGACACAAAAACATCGAGATGACGCAGATTCATCATTAATACAACGCAGAACCGACATACAAATATAGGAGAGAGGGGCAGGAAGCTGGACATCAATGTAACAACAACAGACAGCATCACAAAGGTCAGAGTATCGTAATTTTTTTTTAGAAAACAAAAACAATGGCTACTAATAATATTGAAGAAACAATGATGGAAGGGGATAGTGTAACAGTTAGCTGTAAGTCAATACAGGTTACAAAAAAAAAGCTCAAACGATGTAGTATTGGAGGGAGGAAATGTTAGTGCAGGAAGTGAGAATATAATAGCAGGAAATATTAATTCTGATACTAGTATGATTATGGAAATGCTGAAAAAGATTAATGAGAATATGGAAAAGAATTATAGGGAAACGAGGGAAGATCTTAGTAAGAAAATAGATCAAAACAGGGAAGATATGCAAAAGAGTCATAGGGAATTAAGGGAAGATCTTAGTAAGAAAATAGATCAAAACAGGGAAGATATGCAAAAGAGTCATAGGGAATTAAGGGAAGATCTTAGTAAGAAAATAGATCAAAACAGGTAAGATATTATTAAGAGTGTAGAACAAAAAGTAGATCAGAGTTTTGAGGAATTGAGAGAAGCTATAAAAAAAGATCATAGGAAATCAATTGAAGATATTGGTAGGAGTAATGAGATATTAGGGCAAAACGTAGATCAAAGCAGGGAAGAAATTGAAAAGAAATCTATGAAGCTAGATAGTAGTATGCCAAGAATGAGAAATGAGAACCAGGAAATAATAGCAAGTGAGATAGGAGAAATTTCAAAGAAAATGTCAAATATGAGCAAGGAAATATGTAACAAAAGAGTGAGGTTAATACTAAAATTGAACATGTTGATGTAGAAAGTACAGAGTTAGGAAGTCAAATGAGTAGTATTTCAAGTGAGATAAGAGAGATGAAAGAGGTTATGAATGTAGATGTGAATCAGGCGCAAGATAATTTCAGAGGGGAGATATCAGAAATACAGAATGAGTCAGTAATGCAAAGAAATAAATTGTACGAAGAAGTTAAAGTTTTGCCTGTAAATAATCAAAAGCTAACTTCTGAAATTAACAAGTACCAAGCTGTTCAGAATGAAAACTCCAGTCCTGTACAGTTTAGTACAGATTTGTCAGAGCATTCTCAAGTTAAAAAGATAGCAGATGAATTGAAAATGAAAGTTGTTAAAAGATGTATTGTTCAGGAAACTTTAGATTGTTTTAAAATGTTATCATGGGATGAAATTTCATATGAATACAAGAGGTTATTCATGAACAAAAATTTGAAGGTTAGAATACGGCTACGAGTAATGTTTAGCCACACACAATTTGATCCAGGAGGGTAAATAACAATGAGATGTAAAGTAAATGCTGGATAGTTAAAGATGACTTGCAGAGAAATGTATTGGAACGTAAGAGGGTTAATTATTTATATGTCATTTGAAAAGAGAAATAAATAAAAAAAGAGAAATGTTTAAAAAAAAAATTAAATTTTTAGTAACTGTAACAACATTTGAAAATTAAGAATGCAAAGATTGAAACTTAATATGATATTAAATTAAAAGTACGTAAATACAATTCCAAGAATATTATTAAAATAAAGTACAAAACAACAAAAATGAGGTTAAAATAATTAAAAAAAAATATAATAAAAAAACAAATACTTATGTAGCAAACAGAAAATATGAAACAGTGTCTAAATTTAAGAGATAAAAATATATTTATGTGTAGAGGGTGAATATTTTGGTAAATATGTATAGTAATTACAAAAATTCTTAAATGCACAAATTTTTGTCAACAACTTAAGAAAGTAAACAATTTGGTAACAGTAATTAAATAATTTAGGGTACAGTATTTGCTATAAAAAATTTTTTGTGATGTCAGATTAATATCTAAATTAATTAAACCAGAGCCAGTAAGTAGTGGCGAGATAAAAAAAAAACATATGTCGTGTGTTAAATGCGTGTGAAGTGTTAAGTGAAAGTGATAGCGTGTGTTCCAAGATTTAGGAGACTAAAAACCCAATTATAAAATTTCCAAACAAGTTGTAAATATTTATAATTATGTTTCTAGTGGGGCATATGATGCAGTAATTTGTATCATAAATTACTTAAATGTGAATAATGATTGTAATATGATTATGCATTTTTATGTGACATTGATTTGAGATGTTTCTTAATTGTAATTATTATTGGGAAATAAGTTTATACGGCCTTACTGAAACTGTCAATAATCGCGCAATAATGCAGAGAGGGGGGTGAGCTGTTTATCATTATTGGAAACGAGGAAGTTACGTAATGTTGGCGCGTTTTTTCCGTTGAGAACCTTCTGGAATGTTTTCTCCTTAAAGCATATGTATTCATAATTTTCATTGGATATTAAGATAGACGCTAATGTTGGCGCGTTTTATTAGCCAATAGCAGTTCAGTTATAATCTTTAGGCGTATCTGGATGCAGGATTATAAATAGGGTAGGTTAGAGGTAGCTTCATGCTCAGTTCATCAAAAATCTGTGTACACTACACGTCGTCTTCAGTCAGTCAATTCGTCATACATCGGATATAGATTCACAAGTTACGCGCAGCAGAATTATGAAAGATCTAAAATATGGTAAAGTTAATTATACAAAAGGTTGAAGTACGTTGATTAAAAGTGATCAGTAAGAAGTTATTATAACAGTTTCAGTTTGGCGAGTATCTAGATCAATATGTAAAAGTGATAGTGAACGTGTTCGACAATAAAACTTATAAAACAAATTTCTTCATCAGTGTTCTTTTTGGATAAAAGATTCCTTTCCGTTTACACAACCCTGATCAAGACACATGTTCGACCCAAGATAAGATAATAGCTAGCCGGAGGACAGTAAACAAAACTTAAAATTCTTTCAAACACTGATACTAGGTACCACAAATTGCTAACACTAGATGGAGCTACAAACCGAACAAATGAATGACGTCACAAGATGGCTTCAACACACGTGATGTAAACAAACATTTGTAAGTAATACCGTTACAAATTGGCTACCACAACGTGGGCTACAATAATGTTAAAAATAAATAAACAACATTAATACCGTCGCAAAGTGGCACCACAACGTGGGGCTACAATAATACAATAATGTTAAATAAATAAATAACATTATACCGTCGCAATATTTGTGCTGATGATTTCCAATAAAAGTGATTAAATGGTATGATTGGTCAGTAATAATAATAACTAATAATAATAATAATAATAATAATAATAATAATAATGTGACTGTCCAGTTTTTAACTATCACTTCACTAATGTTCTCAATGTCACTTGGTTAAAGTAATCTACATAGTTCGACTTATCACTGTCATTTTACTAACCTGTCACTATCGTTGTTTTGATCTAGTTCAAACTTTCACTGGGACTTCACTAAGTTCACACTTTGAATTCATCAATGAACTACTTCAATTTCCCTTGTCACCTAATTTTCTTCGTGACGTAGCTTCATAATGAAATACCACGAGTAACCTCCTCTTCCGGACTGTTCACTCTCTGGAGAGTCGAACACAAGACTTCTCCAATATCCGGCTGAAGCAACACTCACTGCACGACACAGCAGTCTCACGAACTAGCTCGGAGAACAACACTCTTTATCGTACCAGAAATGCACTCGTCAACTCACATACTAACTCATTTACTTACCGACTGATTGACTATCCCAGCGAGAACGCTCGCTTATATAGTTAAGGAATCTTCCACAGAACATTCTATATCACGTTCTGGAGGCGGAGGGAAGCTCATTTCCAGAAGATTCTGGTTATCTTCCGGTAGCGCTTCTGGTGTTTACACTGGGGGAGAGAGCGACTTATATTTGTTTTATCTCCAAGTGTCTGCCGCCGACTTGAGCTGTAACAGCTGCGTCACAGTAATAATAATCATAATAACAAATAATAATTTACCTATCTGCACCCAGCAAACATTCTATCTGGAAACGTCATACTTCCTCCAAAAAAGAAAGTAAATTCTCACAAGTATTAGAACTATCAGTTATACGGTATTGTGATCTATTATTAAAAGTATATGTCATCTTTTACTTGGTAAAGTGCCCAAGCTGACTGTGTGCAATGCAACAAAAGATTAGGAAAATGGAAATTATATCGTTTAAAATACATACCTTCTTATACAGAGTGTCTCTTTACTGGTATCATATATTTGGGGGACGTGTTCCTGACATCAAAACAGTAAAAAAAAAGTTCATATGAACATGGGTATGAAAATCATTTATTTCAGAGTTATAACACAAAATCGAAAGTTACAAAAACTGCTCGAAGTGGCTTCCTCTTGCTTCGATGCATGCAGTAAGGCTGTGTTCCATGCTCTGGCGTATTCTGTTGAAAATTCCTGGTGTGTTTCGTATTTGGTCAAATCCAGTTTGGATAGGTCCTCTCAAAATGTCAACATGGTACAGGAGTCGCATAAACCAAGGGCTTCAAATGTCTCCAGACGAAGAAATCCATTGGATTCAAATCAGGCAATCGAGCAGGCAATGGGTCCCCCTCGTTCAATCCATCTTTGCGGAAATCGATCATTCAAAAACTTACTATCATACTGAAATGAGCTTGAGTACCAACGTGTAAAAACCACATTCGTTGGATGATGTCCAGAGGCACATTATCAGTTAAGTGATGCAACTCATTTCTGAGAAACTGGAGATAGGTTTGTCCATTCGGACTCGGAGGGAAGAAGTAGGGACCAATAAGGTGACCATGAATGCTTCCACCGCAAACGTTGAGAGAGAACCTCTGTTGATGGCTGTCCTGCCGTACTTCTTTAGGATTTTCAAATGTCCAGTTATGAGTGTTATGAAAATTGAAGATGCCGTCGCGAATAAAACCAGCCTCATCCGTGAATAAGACACAGACTAGGAAATACAGCGCACTGCTGTAACATTCGTTGACAGAAACGTCTTCTTGGCTCAAAGTCCGCCTCATTTAATCCTTACACATGTTGAAGGTGTTACGGGTACAGAAAATATTCATGCAGAATTCTCCAGATAGTCATATGACTAACTCTTTCCCTTACAGCCATACATCTTGTGCTTTGTGATGGGTCTGCATCCACAGCACGAAGAACTCGTTCTTCAAGCTCAATGCCTGGTACCGCTCTTGGTCTCCCAACATCTCTAGTACTCCTCTCAAATGTGCCATTCTCTCTCAAGCGTTGGTGAATTCGTGCGAATGTTCTTGCACACGGTAAATGCCTGTCAGGGTGCCTTTCTGCATAAAGTTCACGTGCTCGCGCCGCATTGCCGTCTGCACGGCCATACGTATAGTGCGTTCACTCATGGAATACATCTTCTTTGACATAGCACAACGAAACCGTTGATTTTCAGACCCATGTACATATGACCATTGTGTACTATTTTGATGTCAGGAACACGTTCCCCAAATATATTAAACTAATAAAGATACACCCTGTATTGATGTAAGTCGTAAAGAAAACTTCTTTTGAGTGCGACCCAGCAGTAGATAGGTATCACTGTTATCCTTCAACATAATTGTCCTTAAATTTTCTTGCTAATATTTGGGAGTGAAGGTATTCTATTTCAACACAGAGGCCACTACATGTAGAAGGGTTGGTCGTGAAGGATGTGGTCTGGACTGAGAGAAGCTAACTAAAACAAGAGGTTGGTCACCAATGTTTTAGTTAGGTTAACTGTACTTTTACTTAAATGGGGCATGAGGGAAGCTTTATTTTTTGCATGTTAAGTTACTGCATGTTCGACGGCATGGATTACGACTTACTTTTACTTATTTTCATTTACGAAAAGGCAAATTTGAACTGGGCGATACGAGTTGTGCGAGTTACGCGAGTTAAGTGGCTGTTTGGAGCGCTTCGCAAACGAGCTGTTGTGTTCCTTAGTTCAGGTCTCTAAAGTGCACAGGAAAGGTACTAGCACAGTGCGTGGAAGCTACGATAGATAGAATAAACAGACGAAGGTTTCACAGATTGTACGCTCTAAACGCGGCATTTTGTTAGAACATATTCTTTTTTCACCATTCAGGATCTCAGCATTTTCTGACTGCGACAAATTATTTCCGACATATTAAAAAGTGATTTTCCAGTTTCATCAAACTCTTGTGCTTTAGCTTTAGGTGAGATTTAAAATGGAGGCAGTGTTTTTAACACTAAAATGATTTCAGTCTAATTATATAATATATAAATTCAATAACAGCCGCCTTAAAGCAATATGTATATGTAAAAATATATATATATATATAAATGTATATGTTTATATTAATGTATACATGTTCAATAATGTTATGTGAATGTATTACTAATTTAGTAATGTAGGAGCTGTGAGAACAATAGGTTAAAAGTTGCTAACAATGAGGTAGCAATGAGGTAACCTTGAGTCAATAATGAGTAAGAAAGTTTAACAGTACTACTTGTGACTCTTGGAGTAACAATAATGTAATTTTTGTGACAGTTTATAAAATAGCCAATCAGCAACCAGAAAAAGCTTTAGTTAAATAAAAGTATTCTATTGGATTAGGAATAGCCAATCAGAAACTGAAATACAGCAAAATTTACAAATCTAGAAGTCAGTTGCTTGTAGACAGTGCTCGTAACAGGACGCGTTGCCTGCGAGATGCGTCCTCTAGAGATTTAATACGTATACATGTGAGACGAAAAATATGTTTACGTGTTAAAAGGTACAAGTAATTAATAAATGAATCTCACAGCTCTATATCAGTGAAGTGTTATTTAAATCGTATCAAGTTTAATAAAAGGAGTGAAGTAAAATTATAATCTGTGTAAGTCTACATTCTTAAGTCGCAACACAACCCTGCCAAGACATCCATGTCTCTAAAATAAACACTGACACAGCCTAGGAAACATAAATACATAATATATAAAGAAACAGTCAAAAATTACAAAGTTAATATTTTTAAACTTAGGGCGAAGGCTACCGGAAAGCGGGTACTATACGTGTGGTTGCAACGAATTTCAAGTTCGGTTCCCCAACAGTCCTTCAATAGGACCTACTTCAAATTTGCGACCAAAGCTTGTTGCAAACAAGTTACAACAAAATACCTTCTTCAAATTGGCTTTCCATATGTGAAGCAAAACAACTACTTCAAAAATCAGTTGTATACGTAGATAAGCGTTCATTAAAGCTTCATCACAAATACTCCGAGTGCAGAAGTAGTTGGAAACCCCAGGAAGCGCATACATATCAGATAATTTGCACATTATAATTTCATATTGCAGAACTTAAACAATATCGGAACGTCAGCAAACTGGCACAGTGTCTGTCTTTAAAGAGAAGACGTTAAAGAAAAATTATATTCGAAAACTCCCTTTAGAATACTAATAAGAGACCTATCTATATAAAATGGAAGTGAGAGAAGAATATTGCTAATGGAAGGTTGATTTCCTCTTCCGCCGCTTTAAGTGAAAGATGAAGTTTTAAAGACGTGATCAATGTAATGAATTGCTCCAACTGCTAAGTTATTCCCATTTTCGCCAGAAAAATTGTGAAATGTAAAGTAGCACATCCTAAAGAATTCACGCTAGTATTAAGGTAATTGTTAATACCTCTGGAAGTAAAATAATATTAATACACCAAGAAAATATACACGCCTTAAAGCCTACACATCCTAGAAAATACTTCTTTCCCAGTATGAATATATAAACAGTATCAAAATACATATTTTCGTTTTAGTAAGTCTAATATTGCTTCATCAACGAGTAACATGTAGTAACTCACGCTTCAAGAAAGGGGAAATAAATTTATTAAGTGCTTCAATGGCTAGAAGTATTGTATACTTCGTTTTTCGTCTAGAAAACCTGTCTCACAAGAGGTCATAAATAGAATCAGTCATTATATGAAGAAAGTTTTGCCAAAATACGTATTATTTGTCAAAATATTAAAGAAAAAATGCCAAAATGTTATGAAATATCTATTTTAAACCCAAGATATTTAAATCTATATTTAATAACAAACTTCAAATTGAATATAAAAATTGCATTAAGTTTATAGATTTTTAATCATTGTGAAACCCTTAAACTTAGAAAAAAATCTGATGTGTTGCACTCACATGACTTTCTCTACTCTTGTACAAACTATTTTTAAAAACGCTTATTCTCCACCTACCTCTCTTGTGGGGCAAGTGGAACATGGTAGGCTTTAAGCGATAGTCAAATCTTTTACGCGCTGGTTGCTATGTGGCACATTCCATTCTCTTTACATGTCCAGGATATAAAAAAAAAAAAAAAAACGAATTCCCATTTGAGAAAAAGTGTAAGTATTGGAAAATTGAAGCAAATGACAAGGAATATCTCGGAAATGGTTCACTCGGCATAAAAAAGTATACATATATAATTTATGATATAAATTATGTGTTTTAACGAGATTTACATTTTTGTGCAGTAAACATATCTCTATTTCTTATGGATTTCCAATTATGCAAAGTTATTCAGAATGAAGAGGACTCTGGGGACATTCCCAGAAAATGCATGATATAGATTTACCTTGCCATAAAAATATCTTAAACATATGATATTTTAATGAAAATCGTGACAGCCATTTTTGAAAAAATCAAAAATTTCGAAAAATGTTCCATATATGGTAGTTTGGGGTGGGCGGATTTTCTTAAAAATCTCCGTGTCGCATCTTCGAAAGGTACTAAACCTAAATACCTAGTTGGGTATTTATCCGACTTTGCGTTTTTGAGTCATGCTGTTCACAGAAACAGAGATTTGTGATGAAATCTCGGTATCGAACTTTTGGGTGGAATGCAACACTTCCCCTACTTACTATACGTAGCAGAGAAAGTAAAAATGAAAAGGAAGTTACTAGTTGCTTTGGCCTTGCTTAATACTAATTACGATATGCCACTAAAAACACTGGTTGACGAAAATAAAAACACTTCAAGAATAGAAAGGATTTAATTTTGCACGTGACGTCACATCATAAGGAAATGCTACGCTTTCTCAACTTTACATGACCTGTTGTTTGATTTTCTAAAGGTCTTTCACAGAAAACTAACCGAATAGAATATTCGAAAAGCCCGTTTATTACCAATGAAAATTATTTTACAAACGAAAAATCATAAATTGCGCACAATATGAAGAAATATGAATATTTTAAAAGTTTTGAGGATTTTACTTTCGTATCATAGAATATTAAACTTTTTGTCTGTGCATTGAATTCTACACACAGCAAAATGTTGTTTCCATAATGATATAAAGCATGGTTTAGAGTATGAAGTTTAATAGTTTGCTTTCTCTATCATAAATCTAAGTAGCATACGTCTTAAATTAGGAAAGGGACCAACAAAAACACCAAGACGATGCTTCAAGAATCAGTGTCGTAATTTTTTTCTTTTGCGAACAGTTGCTAAAGATGCACTCTAAGGCAGGGGAACGTATGAAGGAGGAATAGCGATGCAGAAAAATGGCGTTATTCGATAATGTTTCCCCAGAGGTGTCTGTCGCTCTGTGGTAGTGGGATGAGGTGAGGTAATGGCAAGATTTTCCACTGGAGAAAAAAGCCGCAAGTCAGTCTTCAGGAAATGCAATAAAAGGTTTTAAATGTTTCAAGAACATTCGCCGTGAAATGAAAACTTTTGCAAACATGTGAGAGAGTAACCTTAGCATCTACTCGTGTGGTTAAACATTGTGATCCTTGTAACGTGACAACTACCTAATGCGGAAAGCAGCGCAGTGTATAAACATAACCTTACAGTTATAGACAGAAGGAAAATAACGATTTGACTGTCCACTCTTACTATAACGCGTCTCATTTTAAAAGACAGTTCAGATTAAATGGGGTGCACTGCTGCCACTAGTACAATTTGCTGCAAAAATGTGCCTATATAAAGAACTGCGTGTTTAAGTAGGTAAGAGATTCCTTCCCATTCATAGCTCCACTCCACCCCTTACCTAGTTATAAAAAACCCCAAGTTGTTTGGGGGCTTTTGCACAGCCTTTTTTCGCGATGCTGGATGTGCACCAGAAGCTAGGATCCAAGTCAGTTTTAGATTCGTTGAGAAAACCTAATCAGTTCAGTTTTGTAATTGTTCTTCCATAGATGGAAAGCTAGAATCAGAATGAAAAGATATGTAAGTCGACATTGGGTACGTTATCTCACGAGAAGTTAAGGATGCCTTATTTTACCAGGAAAATTGAAGTCACATGGAGAACTTCATGACATGTTACGTATCATATCGACATCGTATCTCAGAGCAGTGGTAAGGGAAGCTGAAGATAGGTGGTTCTAATCCCGACTATGACGTTGAATTTTTTATTCTGATTTTACCTTTCCATAGTTAATTCGGAATTAGTATTATCTTAAGTAAATTTTATTATCAGAGTTTTGAAGAAAAGGAATATAAAGAAGGTTGCCAACCCTTTTCAAGTAATGGGAAAATGCTATGCTTTGCGACGTTATGTAATGCGCTTTCGTTTTACTGGTTCATTTCGTATAACTCAGTTCCCTACCATGTTTGTTTGTGATATTTTACAATCCAAAATCAATGCGTCTGTTTCTCTTGTTGCTTTGCAAACAATTATTATTGGTAGAAGGTAATAATAATTATAATAATAATACATAATAATAACCCTATAATGACCTAAACTTTTAATGAGTGTTATTCAAAGTAAAATGCTTTTTTTATCTCTCCTGAAAACTTTATTTATTAAACTGTTTTCTTCACATGTCCATTAATTTTGCTTTGTATCCCGTTGTGATATGTTTTTGAAGCTTCTGGTGTCTTGCAGGCTGCATTATGCATTTATAATTAAATACGCCACCTAATTTGCATATCCTAAACCACATTCGTAGTATTTCTTCCAACAGTTTGGCGCTGTTCTTGGAGTACTCCATAGCTCAGCAGCCCTCGCTGTGCTATAACCTTGCTCATTAAGGGGCAATAATTTTCGGTTTGTTGTTCATATCCTTTGTTCGTTTCAAATGACATATATATATATATATATATATATATATATATATATATATATTAAAGAGGTAATTGTTTAAAAAGCAATTTTATCCAACTACTTCACTTTATTAATTAATTGTAATTAAACTGTGCCGTTATGATTTGCACGCACTTAATTTTAAGTTGTAATTTCATATGACTTCTCTTATGGCTTGTTAGCTTCACAAGATAAAAATATCCATCCGTCCGTCTGTCTATCACACAATGTTTGTCTTACCCCTCCCCGTCTTCCTTGCTCCTGAGCCAGAAATCGAGCACTATCCATTGGTTAGGGTTCCAGTGCTAGATCTTTTGATATCAAACCAATAAGAGACGGACAAATTTGGCGAATGTCTAGCGAGTACCTCGCAGCCATTCAGGTAAAATGCTTCCGATTCCCACCCCTTTCGCCGCTCACTTTGTTCAAACCAATAAGATATTAGCACATACGGGTAGGTATGGAACACACCTGATAAAAGGATTCTGCCATCATCAAATAAAGAAAAAATACACAGCAAAAGACCAAAACCATCGGCAAGTTATTTTGCACTGGATTGTACTTACTGTATGTACGCCCGCAACTTTGGCACCCAGCTGCGATCGGTCTAACAATTTAATGTCATCCTGTGAATGATACATCTCCAAATAGTGACATAACTGCACTCTAATTAAAGCTATTTTAAGACATTTAATTTCCACATGCACTTTGTCCCTCCTCTTTGTATTTTTAGTACTTCGAAATACGATTTTATAGGCATTAATATGAATTATCAAGGAAATATGGAGTTGATAAAACCCTTAAGTTTGTAGGATATCATCATTGTTTACCCCTGACAAAATGATATTAAACGTTGGTGGACTGTTTTCAAACAACAAAGAATGTACGATGCGCCACACTTCACTTTGAGCTTTTCCATCTTACTGCGTTAATCTAGCATGCTTTTGTTTCCCCCACACCGTTTGCTTACATTTTTATGGTGTCTTTAATGGTTCTTTGATTCTTTCCTTTTTTATCGTATACATAACTGCTTTTGAACACTCGATAGCTTTAGCTGTTTCTTTTACTGCTTACTAACACTCATTTTACTTGAATAATCTAACACATTCATTATTTTGCGTTTCTTCTCAGTTTACCAGCATTTCACCTCTTCCTAGCTTCTCCTTTCACAACTATAAATATTTACGTAAAATGTTAAAATAAAAATTTACATAGCAGTTCACAGTGTTCAACACGCTGTACAACTGATGTTAACCTTTACCGGCTTCTATCTCGCGCCTGGCCTGTTAGCTGAATGGACGAGTGACTTTTGTTTGTCATAGACAATGAAGGCAGCTCTACTCAACAAATTTCTCTCGCTTGGTCCCGTTGTAAACCCAATAACAATAAAGTTTCTCGCTGCCTGACTTTTCTACTTCATAGACGTAGAGTTTTCTAAAAATACTTAATTTAAAAAATTATAACATTCATCTTGTTAAAGATAGAGAATCCAAATTGGGCAAGTAACAGCACTCAGGTTGACTCTAGCTAAGAAAACAATATTGTTACGTTTTACCCTTTCGTTTATTAGTTGCGCGATAAGCATACAAACAGCAAACATCGGACTTTTACTGAAAAACTGCTTTTGTTTAGAAATGTTGCCCACAAAATCGACAAAAGCTCTAAAAGTGCTATAATCAGACAAAGAAAAATATTCTGCATACGATAATGTGTTCCAGGCTGAAATTTGTAGCTGAGTATTTATACCATTTTATAGTCTTGGTACCTTAGCTACAGTTTTCCAGGCTGAGGTTTATGCAATCCTAGCCAGTGTCATGGAAAGCATTAAAAGGAGATATAAGAATAGAAGTGTTCTTATCCTCTCAGACAGTCAAGCTGCTCTTAAAGCACTTGAATCACCATCAATAAAATCAAAGCTTGTCTCAGAATGCCGGGAATCCTTAATGGCACTGGCTGAACACAATAAGGTTCAACTTATGTGGGTGCCAGGACATATAGGTATACCAGGCAATGAGAAAGCAGATGAAGCAGCCAAGATTGGCAGTGAAATCCCATTTTTTGGTCCGGAGCCTGTACTGGGAGTGTCCTACAGACCAGTGAAACAGGCTATTAAGTGCTGGGCTCAAGCAGAACACAAGAACTACTGGAACTCCATTGAGGGTTGCAGACATTCCAAGTTGTTCATTACAGACCTGGATAACAGCCGGGCAAAATACTTGCGCGGTCTTAGTAGAAGAAGACTTGCATGGGCAACAGGATTCATTACAGGACACTGTGCCCTAAAGTTTAATCTATACAGAATGGGATTGTTTAACAACCCTATCTGTAGTAGATGTCTAGAAGGAGATGAGACTGTTACTCATCTACTATGTGATTGCCCTGCTCTTGCGAGTCAAAGAGCAAGTATTTTTGGCAGTCACTTTCCAAAGATAGATGAACTATCGAAAGCCTCAGTTAGCAGTCTGGTTAAGTTCATATCGAGCAACAGACTACTTAACTGATGAAAGGGGGGATGCGCAATAGATCTTAAGGTCGCAGTGCTTGGGCATAAAACCCACCCCTTCTCAAACTAGAACTAGAACTAGATTTATACCATTTTATTAGCAAGTTAGCGATATCGCAAAAGTAGGAAAGGACGAAGCTAGTGGCAACATGCATGCGTTAGATAGAGAGAGAGATATCCCATTTACTTCCATACTGTCTTTTAAGATTGAGAGAAGCTCACGAACCTTGCTTAAACCATTAACTAATATAGGAAATATAATTTTAATTTATAAAGTATTGTCCTTGAAAAAATCAGTACTTAAGCTTCGGGAAAATCCTTTCCATTTCACCTAATTCAACTCTACTGAAAAACAACCAGCGCTCATTTTTAGTGTCCTAAATGTAGACCTTCTCCATGCACAGTATAAGGTATACAATGGAGGGGGACGCCTCGCGCACTGTGACCTTCATAGATCTTTTGCGGCTACCACCCCTCCAGGAAGAAGGGATGAAGTGAAGGAACCACAGGAGCCTACATGCTTCAGAGACGCGCAGAAGTACCTAACATTTCCTGGCTCTAAGACTCGGCTGATTACTGGAACTGCCCAGAGAGGTCGATGGAAGATCCTTGCAAACAAGCAGCTCTCTCTTTCCTTAGAGCAAGTTTCCGTGCCATCTATAAGGCAACGCCTTACACCACAAAACCTGGAATAATAGTTGAAATATGAGGACACGGAATGAAAGGGAACTCAAGGAGAGGAAGGTGGTAGAAGAGAAACCACCCCAGCAAAAGCTGGCCGACCAGGTAAAACCACGAAAAATCCAAGGTAAGAGTAGGCGGTAGACAGAAATCTAATCCGGGACCTCCCGAATGCGAACTTAACACGTTACCTCGGAGCCAACTCGATACAATATGGGGTTGAATTATACAGATATGAACCACAGCTTATATCCTGTCGTATCTTCTTCCTAAACTGCTTTCTCCAAAAGAAAATAGACTCTCTGTCTAGTACAAACGAGCAAGTCCATGCAATAGTTATGATTAGTGACTCAGTCTTGTAAAGGGAGGAATAAATAAGATGGAGCATTAAAATACATAAGGACCACAATATGCCAAACATGATTTTTAACTTACGCATTCAAAATAGCTGTAAAATTGATTAAATAAATCTGATGTGTTACACTCATATGACTTTCTCTACTCTTGTACAAACTTTTTACAAACTTTTATTCTCCATCTACTTCATGTTAATCGAGACATCGAGATGTTAATCTTATTGCTAATTTTCTTGTAAATGCAAGGGGAATTGGTAGGCTTTAAGCGATAGTCAAATATTTTAAGAGCTGGTTGCTATGTGGAGTATTCCATTCTCTTTGCTTGTCCAGGACATAAAAACAGTTGAGAAAAAGTGTAAGTATTGGAAAATTCAACAGATAAGTAATTATACATAATATACAATAAGTCTACAAAGTCTATATGTAAGTAAATCTTGCTTTAATTGTTACAATTTTGTTCGTCGTTAAAGCACATTGATTTAATAGAACAAAACACACAGTATTGAAAGTTCATTTATTTTAATTTTTATTTGCATAATAACAGCTATCTTACCTTCCAAACACGGAAAATCTTAGAAAAGATTCAATACTGCTACGACTAAAAGCTAGTGATGTTTTAAGCACATGTTAAAAAATAACGGACAAAATAGAAGATATTCAGTTTGTTATGCATTGCACAAGCAATAACCTACAATAAACTTTGAATAAAGAATTTTCCTCCTGGAAGTTCAATTCTACTACGCTTGACACATCTTGCGATACCAACTGTCAAAATGTAAACCAAACATTACGGAGTACATACACAGCATCCGTATCTCCAAGAACTTCCAGAGCATCCAGCAGGATCCAACAGCAACACTCCATTGACACAATCCATACCCATAGGAAGCACATCGACTTAAATATCAAGTTTGGTATTTATGGCAATTTTAGCTTTTGAGTTATGCTTTCACAGACATGCTTTCTAAAGAGGCTTTTTGGGCTCAGGGGGTCTTAGAACATGTATTTGAGGTGAAATATGACATTGGATGTTTAGGCGGAATACAATATTTACTTTAAATACGTATAGAGAAAGTAAAAATGCATTGTTTTTTGGATTCGGGAATCTCAAAACGTGTATTTCCGGTTG
This sequence comes from Deroplatys truncata, assembly GCA_030765065.1. Classification (NCBI taxonomy): domain Eukaryota; kingdom Metazoa; phylum Arthropoda; class Insecta; order Mantodea; family Mantidae; genus Deroplatys; species Deroplatys truncata. The sequence continues at coordinate 206,505,679 of CM060978.1, read as the reverse complement.
AACCTTGGTAATGAATTTTTGGTTCGAATGTAGTACCTCCTCTTCTTACCATAGTCAGTAATAGAGAATGTCCTTTAAAAAGTATTTGTTCCGGTGACTCTAAGGACAACGTCTTAAAATAGATATTTTAGAACATTTTGTACACTTTTGTTGTTCCTTTTGGACAGCTCTTAAGGAAGAAAACGCGTTAGAATAGACGCCAACCATCATTTTGGAACATTTTAGGTAGTATAAAGAGCTTTCAATAGATTTAATTTGTCATATCTCCTATAATTTGCGATTATTTTCATTGTCTACCTAAATACTTTATACTTAAAATACGCGGTCTAATTATAAGCTAAAATTACTTAAGACTTAAATTTTTTTACATATTGTATTATGCACGAAGCAGAAATCTTTTACATCTTTTGAAAATGTCATATTTTACATGACTTTCTCTACCCTCTATCTTTATTAGTGGTGAGCCAATTGTGGTTCTTCTTTCACCGAGTGGCTGTTTTGCAGAAATGGCCGTAGTTCTTTTATGTACCTGTAATCATGAACTACAATTTTCGGCCTCTGCTTGTTATTATGCCAGCAGCCTGCCTTACTTCAGGTTTCTATAGGGCTCGCCAGGTTGTGTCCTCTCCGCCAGTATAGGTAGCGCTTATGTTGGCTCCACGTCATTATCACCTGACCTGCGTACCTCGAGCGATGGATCAAGAGAAAAAGAGTGACAGTTCTCGACGACCAGCGAAGGACTTTTATTGAGCTTCGTGTCCGGGTGCGGCCGTCTCGACACTTTTCGGCCTTGTCTAAATTATCTATATCATGTACTTTTGGCGTAAGTAAAATTCTAAATTCTTGTAGTGTGTGGAGCGGTATTTAATATCTCATGGAGCGAGTTTATATCATATTATCGCGTGTTAAATTTCATTTCAAAATGGCAAATGTTGTGTGAGAAGGACAAATTCAAATGTAATTTGCTTCAATTGTAATATATCTTTGTTTCTACATTTGAGTGCTAATATATTCAGTACCTTTGGTGATGTATGGATTGTTACTTTTATTTAAAGCTGCTTTAAATCCTTGTTTAGTTCCTTAAGCTTTGGTAGTACAAAACAATTATTACTCTGCAGGAATGCTTTATTTCCAATGCATTCTATAATGGGCCCTGCATTTACTTTTTTAGTTTTTTTAATAATTGTAACTTCTATGCATCGACTATTTCTAAATCGGCCTTCCTAGAACGTTACAGTGGGTATACAAACTATTCTTACTAAAGCTTATTTTTATATCTACAACATTTTAATTAAAATAAACCATTGTAGAAATAGCTACATTACACATTTCGTTATAGATACAAAAGGAACAGGTTAGTCAAATGTTTAAGAACTGGACGCTATACGCTGGTCTTAAAATCCCATACTGTTTCCATGCAATCACGAGAAACAACTAAAAATCGAAGGGACTTAAAGGGACAAGTATTGAAGAATTTGAACCTTCATCAACGGATATTTCATAAACGGCTTACAACAAAACTTATTTTAAATAAATTGTGTATCTTAAAGAGATCCACATTTTTTATGTGGTACGTTTTCGTTTATCACTTAACGTTTACCAGTTATACAAGATTATACAAGATTCCTTCTGAATGAAGAGGACTTCACAGGCTATTCCCAGGCAATTTAAGATATACATTTTGTTTGTCATGTGAATATATTTCACATATGGTATTTTAATCAAAATCGTTAGAGCCATTTTTAGAAAATCAAAGTTTTCGAAAAATGTGATCCATGTTAAGGGCAGTTGGATGTGAGGGGATTTTCTTGAAAATCTGCGTGTCCCATCCTTGGAAGATACTGAACTCAAATACTGAGTTTGATATATATTCGACTTTTTTGAGTTATGTGAAAGTCATGTGAAAAATATGGGAGTCATGTATCACATTATTTGTTTTTTCCTCGGATATAAAAATTCCGATATCCCAGTGTTCGCCTACAAATTTCTGGCTTCTAATTTAAGATAACTCTGCTGGAAGTGTAAATATTCCACTGTTACAGCCGAAAAGCAGAATGTCCTATGCAAAATACAAATATTACGAAATTGAGTTTTTTCGAAATGTACTGAAGTATCCATACGGATGTGAATTTTGCTGTTTAAATACGTCATAGATTGTAATGTCTTTCCACAGAGTCACCTGCGAACAAGACATTTTAAAATAAGTAAAATGATTAAAAACTGTAAAACTAGACAGGAAATGAATTTTCCAAATTTACTTATAGAATTTATTAAGTAGGTATCGGCAATTCGAATTGTATGGGAATGTCAAGAGAGGAACTTCCAAGAAAACTTTTGAACCTATTTCTTAAGGTAGAAGGAAGAAAGGCAAACCTAAGTATCTGTGGATGCAGAAGGGAAGAATCAATGAGAGGTAAAGTGCTTAAATAAACGGGAATACAGAACTGAATGGGGAAGGAATACATGCTGCAATACATGCTACAAATATTGTAACAATTTTAATAAGTAAACAGTAAAGTAAAACAGGTATATTTTCGCCACAACTATCTGAATTCTATAGTCCAAAACACAAAAGAGAGGTGTATTTTACGCAGGAAAAACTAGTAAATATAAAATGGATATGTCGGAGAGTAAAATGGGTAAGGATTTGTTGAAGATAATCTCTACTACAAGTGGAATTCTGGGATCGAATGTTTTACGTTTGAGTGAATCAATTCAACTACGTCTCATATATTTCAGTCGTGCGATCTAACACCGTTTAGCTGATTCGAAAGCGAAGTTTGTAGAAGGAAGGGGAGGTCAAGCTTTGTGTCTTATAAGCACGTAGTACAGTATACTTTCTCCAATTGGTTAGGTCTTCGCTAACAGTTACTTCGCCTTTCCCCATGCCTTACCTTCTCACACTTCTCATTATGAGCCAGGAGCAAGAAGAGACTTGGTCGATATCGTCACAAATCATTCAGTTGGCTGACACTGGTTTATTTCCTGTATAAGCAGATAACTATTGAGTTTTGCTTCTTCAGAACCTATTTTTACCTTCTCTGTGTAATGCACCCAAAACCTCTGTATCAAGATTTCACCGGAAATAAAGTCTGTGAACAGCATTACTCAAGAAAAGTCGAACAAACATGAAACTTCTTATTTTAGTTTTCACTATCTTGTAAGTATGCGCAGGAAAATTTTCAAGAACATTTACACCACAACAAACCACTCTTTATATAAGAAAAGGTTTCTTTATTTCTGATTTTCAAAAAAAATGGTTTTAATGGTTTTGTTAAAAATACCATACCTAAGTTTAGAATATTTACATGTAATAAAATATATATCCTGAATTTTCTGCAAATATCCTTTAAAGTGCCCTTCTTTTGGAACACATTTTGTTTAATTTTGTATAACTTGTAAATCGTAAGAGGAAGACAAAATCTTTCTGCACAGAAAACGAAGACCCGGATCTCTTTAAAACATACAATACCATTAACATTTTTGTGACACGAGCCGTTTTCATAATATGCATTGTTATTCGATTGTGTTGTCAGCATTCAACTGTTTCTCACAATGTCACGGAAACAGTAAGGCATTTCAAAGCCAGCATATAGCTAATATTTTTGAGCAAACATTAAACATCTCATTTAATATGAAGTATATAGATTGTAAGATTTCGCAAGAAAATATTGTAGACGTTATAAAAAATATATCTGAACGTGTTAAGTTCACATGAGTTTCTCTGCTGTATGTCGTTAGTGGCTGTAAAAATTACCCTAATGAAAATTTATTTTTCTATTTCATTTTAATCGTGATAAACCGTTATAGAAATAGCTACATTACATGCTTCGTTATACATATAAAAGGAATAGCGACAGTCAAATGTTTAAGAACTGGACGCAATATATCGGCGTTATTCTTTCCATGCAATCGCAAGAAACAAAAGACTTACTTACGTATTGAATAAATCGAATAAGTAATAATGGATCTCTCGGAAGTGGCTGATGCCACAAAAAAAGTTATTTGAAATAAATTGTGCTTTAGAGAGTTCTACATTTTTTATGTAGTGCGGTTTCGTCTATCGTTCGATGTTTACCAGTTATAAAATATTATATAAAATTCCTTCCGAATGAAGAGAACTTCACAGGCTATTCCCAGAAAATTCAAGATATATATTTTATTTGCCATGTAAATATCTTTGATATATGGTATTTTAATCAAAATCTTAGAGCCATTTTTGAGAAAATAAAACATTTCGAAAAATGTTCCATGTAAAGGGTAGATGGGGTTGGGGGGATTTTCTTTAAAATATTCGTGTCGCATCTAAGGAAGATACTAAACAATACCACGTTTGGTATTTACCCAACTTTTCGTTTTTGAGTTATGGTGTTCAATAAGCGCGATGGCGCGCGCGCGCGCACACACACACACACACACTCGCGTGCATGGACCTTTATATAAAAAGGTTTTTTTTTGATTCGGTGGACCTCAAAGCATTATCTATTTCATCACCTAATGGAGCAGCATTGTTGGAGTTGGGAAGAGTAGGTGGCAAGGGCAGGATAGTAGAAAGAATACATAAATATTGGCATAGATTGAAATCATTGCACGAGGATAATATCTTGAGGCAATGTTTAATTATCCAAGAAAAATCCAATGCTGGGATGAGCTGGGCTCAAGGAATAAGGAGAATTCTACAGGAAACAGGAATGGGTAACTTATGGGAGGAGAGAGAGGGGTTAGTTAAAGGTTTCCGGAAAGAAGTGAGGAACAGAGTGGAAGATATAGAGAAACAAGAATTATTACAAAGTCTGGAAGGAAAGAAAAGTTTGGAACTATATAGACAATTAAAGGTGGACTGGGGAAGGGAGAAGTACATGAATGTAGGTAATAGCTTAGTGAGAGAAGGGTGGGCCTGGTCTAGATTAAGTGCACATAGGCTAAGGAGAGATAGGAAGCGAGTGAATTTGGATAGATGTTCTCTTTGTGGAGAGGCATATAATGATTTTTATTATATAATTGAATGTGAAGAAACTAAGTTGTGGAGAGATCAGTTTTTACCTAAAGAATGGGAGAATGTTAACAAAGAAGTATTAAAAGTTAGGATAATGAAAATACAAAAGGAGAGGGATATAAAAAGAATAGGAGAATATATGGGGAGAGTAAGAGAAAAATGGTTTAAAAATCTGATGTGTTACACTCACATGACTTTCTCTACTCCTGTACAAACCATTTTTACAAACGCTTATTCTCCATATGCTTCATGTTAATCGAGATATCGAGATGTTAATCTTATTGCTAATTTTCTTGTAGATGCAAGGGGAATTGGTAGGCTTTAAGCAATAGTCAAATATTTTAAGAGGCGATTGCTATGTGGAGTATTCCATTCTCTTTGCACTACCAGGACAAAAAAAATCTGATGTGTTACACTCACATGAGTTTTTCTACTCTTGTACAAACTATTTTTACAAACGCTTATTCTCCATATGCTTCATGTTAATCGAGATATCGCGATGTTAATCTTAGTGATAATTTTCTTGTAGATGCAAGGGGAATTGCAAGGCTTTAAGCTAGAGTCAAATATTTTAAGAATTGGTTGCTATGTGCAGCACCATTCTCTTTGCATTACAACTACAAAAAATTAATACCGAATTTGAGAAAAAGTGTAAGTATTGGAAAATTTAAGGGAATAGCAAGCAATGTCTCGAAAATGGTTCGTTCAACAAAAAAAAATGTACCTATATGACATAAATCGTGTATTTTAACGCGATCTACATTTTTTATGTAGTAAAATTTTTTCTATCTCTTATGGTTTACCGGTTATGCAAAAGTCGTTCACAATGAAGAATACTTTTGGAGACATTCCCAGAAAATTCGAGACATACATTTCATTTGTCATGAAGATATCTTAAACATATGATATTTCAATCAAAATCGTTAGAGGCATTTTTGAGAAAATTAAAATTTTCGAAAAATGTTCCATGTAAAGGGTAATCTGGGGTGCGGGATTTTTTTGAAAAACTTTGTGTGGCATCTCTGGAAGATACTGAACCTAAATACCAAGTTTGGTGTTTATCCGACTGTTCGTTTCTGAGTTATGCTGTTCACACACACGCACACACACACACAAATACAAACACACGGTCATGTTTCCAAAAATGCTTCTTTTGGATTCAGGGGGTCTCAAAACATATATTTCCGGTGAAATCTCGGTATCGAATTTTTGGGTGGAATATAATAACTTCCCCTACTTACTATACATAGTAGAGAAAGTAAAAATGAATAAGAATTTGAGAAAAAGTATAAGTATTGGAAAATTTAAAGGAACAACAAGCAATATTTCGAAAATGGTTCACTCAACAACAAAAATGTACATCACATAAGTTCTGTATTTTAACGCGATCTATATTTTTTGTGTAGTAAATTTTGTCTATCTCTTATGGTTTACAAGTTATGCAAAAGTCGTTCACAATGAAGAATACTTTTGGAGACATTGCCAGAAAATTCGAGATATACATTTCATTTGCCATGAAAATGCCTTAAACATATGATATTTTAATCAAAATCCTTAGAGCCATTTTTGAGAAAAATAAAATTTTCGAAAAATGTTCCTTGTAAAGGGTATTCTGGAGTCGGGATTTTCTTGAAAACCTTCGTGTCGCAACTCTGGTAGATACTGAACCAAGTTTGGTGTTTATCCGACTGTTCGTTTCTACAGACACACACACACGGACATGCTTCCAAAAACGCTTTTTTTGGATTCAGGGGGTATTTCCGATGAAATCTCGGTATCGAATTTTTGGGTGGAATCCAATACTTCCCCTACTTACTATACGTAGTAGAGAAAGTAAAAATAAAGCAATATAAATTTGTTATGACCGACCATGTATAAATAACCACGGTGTTAAAGTGCATGATGGACTAAAGAAAAGAAAATAGCAACTCAAAGTAATATATTAAAAAGTGTAGGATTTTTGTGTAGCATTATGGAAATAAATACATATTGTGAATGTAACACATCAGAATTTGTTTAGATCCATGTATGTGCGGACATTTAACATTTCAGATCATAATGGGTACTAATACTTCTAAAACATTTTCAGTATTTACATTACTGGTTTACATTAATAGTTCGAGGGTTTTATTTCCTTTAGTTTATGGTATGAACCTTATCCACATTAATTATGAGTACTTCCACAATTTAGGAATGATAAAGTATAATTCTATTTAAAGAAACATTCCTGTGAATCCGCTCCTGAATCTTTAGCCTTACTGAGCATGTTATATGTACATTGTTGTTAATAAAAGCATAGCACTAGCACCTTCACAGTGCTACAGCTCCAAATCCATCTCTTCTTAGGCTTGTCACGTCAGCAAGGGGGCGATCATCTCGACAAACACAAAGTGAACAAAGCAAACAACGGGCAATAATAACATGGTGATGTTTGACAATAGATGCCAGGTAGACAGATACGTACACAAAATAAAAATATATATAGACACACCGATGATAAAAAAACAAGGAAAAAATAGGCGAGAAGAACCCTTAGAGATAAGTAAATAATAATGATTGTAATCGTTGCCAATCGATTTTGATTGCAGGTAGAGTTGTGTGTGTGTGTGTATGTGTGTTTGTGTGTGTGTCGGTGGAAAACAAAGCCCCCCCTTCACAGCTACAAATTACATGGCGGTATCGGTCAGACCTCCAAAAACGTGCCTGTGTTGAAGAAATGCTCTCCGTTATTTTTTCCCCCTCCTGCCCACTTTACCTGGCGTGTTGTGCGTTCCAGGCCCATCACCTGCATTTAACACGTAGGTAACAGCTAGCAGAACCTAATCTTGTTGCCAAATTGTGAGGTGCATCACGGAGTTCTAATTTCTAGGTAAATCCTAACCTTGTTGTTCAACATGAAGGCTATAACTCACCAATAAAGTATGTTCTCGGTGCAACTGTCATTATCCACAGAGTTTATCTTGTATTCACATCTTAAATAGGGAATCTATAGACTCTTATTTATAGCGTTCTATTGAAACACGCTTAAGTTTTCTAGTTATTCCGAAAATGTTTGCGTGCTAGATGGTACAAACATTCCAAACATCCTAATTAATTACCCTTTAAGATTAAAATTGTACTAAAATCTTTAATACAACACCTCTTAATTTTATTGATGTCATTCGTAGACGAATGTGTCCGAATCGAGGCTAGCCGAAGGGAAATGAAGCATATCAGGTTTGAATTTGATTATACACAGCGTGTAATGATTTAAATAATTTGTATATATATAAAATCACTAAAATCCATGAAAAGTATCCTGAATTCGCATAATTACGTCCAACAAAGTAAAGCGATCCTGCCATCTATCGCGGGTAAGTTTTAACTTACTTAGCAGTAGTTGCTATGGAGGATTATATTTACGGTTGCAGATTAGGGTTCTGTTTGGGTCAGATTTGTCATTCTTTAAGATGGTTACTCATATCACATATCCTTAGTGATTTAGGTTCTCAGCGCAGTTTCACTTCAGTTAGTCCATTCATTTCTATTTTAATGTTGCCTATGCGGATTGAAAATAGTAAACTTAGAAACAAAGCACAAAAAGTAAATAAAATAAAAATAAAAAACAAATTGATTTCTATCAGCTGTCCTGTGTTTACCAAAGCATTAGAAACGCCTTTAAAACACTTAATTAGTCTCCACAGCAATTTAAATTATGGTTCTTGTCTTCTTAAGTTTCGATTTCGTTTTGGACGATACTGCCTGGCTGATCTTAATTCCGCTCTGAGTGATTTGAATATTTATTCCTTTTCTTCTAAAATTTGAGCTTACATTTTGTAGGTATTATTATTATTATTATTATTATTATTATTATTATTATTATTATTATTATTATTATTATTATTATTATTATACTTCTTTGATCAGATAGGATCTATTACATAATGAACGAATGAAGTGTTTCAGCTAATTTAGACATCCAAATTCAATTAACTTTATTTTCTAGAGCATCACATCCGTTTAACATACACGAGGAAAATGATAGCAAACATAAAATACGCGCACGTTCTTTCTAAACAAGCCCAAGGGTGGTAATGGATGACAATGCAACGTTTATGTAATTCTGAATTCAGCCTTTGAATTTTGCAATATCTTAAGCTATTCTTTGGCATTTTAGCGAGTTATTGTGCTTACTACTTTCCTGAGAGCAAGCCTTTGTACTTAAGTGTACAACGCATCCCTAGCGAATCAATAGCTACTTTGTAATCCTTTCCAGAATTTCATAAGTAAACTACTGGAACTAAGGGAACTACTGATTCCTACAATTTATGAATAATTCGCTCTCGATGAACTAAGTAATTTAATTAAGATTAGTTGAAAATCATTAAATTTAAGCAAAGGAAGACCATGCTGGTCCTTTAATATTCATTATAACTTTTGGCTTTTGCAAACGTCAGCTAAGGAATTGAATTGAGTTTAATTTATGGACGCTGTTTAACTACTTTGGTCCTTAGCGTCCTATTCTATATTGGGTGTGAAAGACGGGTAATATTGCTCAGAGGCCTCTTTATCAGGCTTGAAGTTCTTTTACGTGCCGTAAATCTACGACACGGGACCACCGGCTTTATTCCCTTCCGAAGGAAGCCATGCTAAGGATTTTTACACCCGAAAAAATCCATCGCCCTCCGCCGGGTTTGAACCCGCGACCTCGGGAACTAGAGGCTAGCATAGAAGACGACATCATCATCAGCTAAGGAGACACTTTAAATCGGAAGAGGGGAATGAGAGAGCTTCACAGTAAAAGTGGCAACAGTCGAAAACGTTTACCCAAAGGTTCCCGTGACTGTGTGGTTAGTGGAGTAAGATAAGGCTAGTTTAAAGTGTTTCCTTGCTCTGAAACTAATAGGTATAGGTTATACAACGGAGGCGGACGCCTAGCGCTCTGCGACCTGCATAGATTTATTGCGGCAACCATCCTCAGGAGGCAGGAATGAAGTGAAGGAACCACAGGAGACTACATACCGCCGGTGGACCGGCCACAAAGACGCGTCCTCTTTAGGCTGGAAACGCCTAGAAAGGACGATGATTGTCCCGTCGACCAAGGAGCCCTTTAATGTCCACGGGGAATACTTTTTCGATTGAACAAGTATCCACGCCATCTGCTAGACACCGCCATAGGCCCGAAACCTAGAAGTACACCTGAAAGTTGTGAAGGATACGAAATTAAAACGAAAATAAATCGTGGTAGACGAGAAACCACCCCAACATTCGTCTGTTGACCAGTGAAAGCCACAAAAAAAACCCAAGGGCAAAATGAGCACTCGGTGGGAATCGAACTCGGGACCTCCCGAATGAGAGCCTCATGCTTACCGCGGAGCCAACTCGCTCGGCCGTGAAATGAATAATATACACAGTATTACTTGGCAATTATTACCCTTCTTCAAGAGTTAACAAAAATAATAAATAAATAAATATTTTTCACTCCACTGATGTCGACTTTGCAAACTGCTGGTGTACGTTGTGTGATTCCTTATCTATTTACCTACTAGTTTTAACGGAAACCTCTGTTTCAAAGTTGTTTATTATCTAAACTTGTTTATCATGTGCGAGATATATGTAAACAAGTGCAAAATCTGCCACAACCGGTGTCTTTGTTGTTGAAACTTAAATTGTGTGGTCTAATATTATTTGCTTTTTCTCTCTTACGTTTCTTCGCAAGCTATGGTGGACACCACCAGAAGATAAACGGTACCCTATTCATGCCCTCTGTGCGACTGAGGAGGTGATTAAGACACCACGTAGCCTCTGGTGATATTCACCATTGCCTGTGATGAAACGTCATAATAACCTAATGAACGATAAACCAAGACCAAAAAGCCATTTTAATAGTTGCAGTAACTACGTGTCTCATGCCCGTACCTAGAAAGAAATTTCGGGGGGGGGGTTGCCATAAGTTGCCACAACTTAACAGTACCCCACACAGTTACCATGTACCTTCTCCCTAGTATATAGACATTACACGGATAAGAAAATTGCTTGGAGACATTATATAGACAACAAAAGCTCACCAGAATGACGATATTCCAGCTTACAGCTCAAAACATGGAGACTACTTTGAAAACCGGAGTGTATGGTCACCTTACCTATGTAAGGGACGATATTAAGTTTCCCTTTTTCTTGTAAATGCTAGCAGTAGGTCTATTGCTACTAGCAATAGACCTACTGTTATCTAACGACATTTTCCCATATTAGTTTGCTATGAATTTAAATAAATACAACTGTAAGAAGTTTCGGGGGGGTTTGAACCCGAAAACCCCCTCTAAATACGGCCCTGATGTGTCTACAAAGATTCCCTAACTGTGCGAGTTTAAACTAACATTTCAAAAAGTCCCCAATCCACTTACTTTGTGACCAGAGATGAAAATTGGATGATTCTCATGTCTAGGAATACACATTAAATGTTTTATTTGTATGGCGGGGGGTAATAGTTCTGAGTGCGCGCTATTTTAAAAACTTTAGCTACCTCTTCTTTATCGTGGGAGTTGTAACCGCGGTAACACCTGAGGTCCCAGGTTCGATTCTTCGACCCACTCTGTAGTTGGATTTTTCGTGGCTTTCCCTAGTCTGAAGACTAATGCTGGGATAGTTGTTCATACACCACGATTTCCTTCCGCCAATTCCCTTTCACTCGTTTCCCCATGATGTTTCAGATATGCTTCTAGATTTCAAGCGTAAGGCGGTACAGAATAGATGACGCAGATGCTTGCTTCAAGAAAAGAATATTCCCCGGTAACACTAGAGGTTGCCTGGTTGTACGGGTCGTTCATTTCCCTTCCCCTTTCCCAGTAGTGGTTCGGGTCTTTGAGCCAGGAAATGTTACGGGCTTCCGCAGGTCTCTGTGGCTTGTCTGCCTGCGGTCTGTAGCCTCCTGTGGTTCCTTCACTTCGTCCCTTATTCCTGGGGAGTGGTGATAGTCGCAATAATTTTCATTCCTTCACCGTTTTTCTATAACGTTTACGATATTTCGCTCAGATTGCACATTATCACTTTGAAGATTTTTCATATCCTGTGTACAGGGAGAGCCAAAAACTACGAACCGGCTGTGCAGTATTTTTCCTGTCTGCGTCCTCGGCGCTCGTTGCCGTCTGCGGCTATCATAGAAAGGCGCGGATGAAACTATACAAATTTTTAAAACTATTTCTAAAGGCTTTACTTACCAAACTTTATGAAAGGAGATCCTGAAACTGGCCACCGTGTTGTCCATACATTTTTGTCACCTCTTTAGGCAACTATCCATCACTCGCCGTAGTTCAAGTTGAGAATTTCTTGGCGAATATTTTGTTTTAATTCTTCCAGGGTGTGTGGGTTTGTCTTGTACACTTTGTGTTTTAAGTTACTCCAGAGATAGAAATCGCAGGAAGTTAGATCGGAGGACCGAGGGGACTACAAATCTCTACTAATAATTCTGTCCTCAAACACACTTTCAATTGTTCTCATCGAAATATTGGCCGTATGAGCTGTTGCAGAGTCTTGTTGGAAAATGGTAACAATCACGCTCCCTGTCTGTTAATTCTCTAAAAACAGGGGACAAAACTGTATTCACAGGCTTCAACTATTGACTCGAAAAAAATTGCCCCTATAACTCTTTCGCTGTCTTTTAGATTTCTTAGCCTGAACACTTCCTGTGCCCTGAAATTTATTGTAAACTTCATTAATTGTTGTACGGCCTGGAACTTTTACGCCTGAAAATCTTTCCAGAATTAAAACAAAATATCCGCCAGGAAATTGCCAGCATTTCTCAACGTGAACTACTGTGAGTGATGGATAGTTTCCCAAAGAGGTGCCAAATATGTATGGACAACGACGGTGACCATTTCCAGGATCTCCTTTCATGAAGTGGTAAGTAAAGCCTTTAAATGTAGTTTTTAAAATGTTGTATGGTTTCATTGGCGCCTTTCTATGATAATGGCAGACGGCAACGAGCGCCGAGGACGCGAACAGGAAAAGCACCGCGCAGCCGGTTCGTAGGTTTTGATTCTCTCTGTATAATGTTTTATAAGAATATTTACGCTTTAAATTTGGTTATTCAAGATGTGTCTGCGTTTTTATTGAAAGACATTCTGCGACATAAAATCGGATCTGTTACAACAAAGTATTATTGTATTTGCTCTTAAGTTAGAAAGCTCGGATTTATTAAAACGTTTTGGAAACGGTGAATTCCTTTGACCCAACCTTCATGAATTATGCAACACCATCTCCTTAACTATGGCTAGTAGCTAAATATGGAAACAGATCACTGTCTGAAGTTCGTTCTGCCGTCTTTGAAGGCTTTCATATTTGCACAGTAATCTGAGTGCTATATATGTGACAAATGAAGCGCTTTTCGGCTTCCAACAAATATGCAAATCCAAGTTGGCCCGTTAATCTTTGTTGCTCAGCTCTCTACAGTAGCCGAAATTCTTTCACCAGAATGATGAGGCGTAAAAGAAACGCAGGCAACAAACACTCCTGTTGCTGGCTTCATTTTTTTATACGAGAACATTCCTGTCAAGGATAGCACTAAATATGATCGTATACCACATGCTTCTGGCAGGCTAAAGCTATAGTGCAAGGTACGAAACATTTCCAAAACAGGCAGTAAAATTTCCATATGTCAAAGGCAACTCTGGCGTAAAAACTGTGAGATGTTACACATTCTTCATGATACGAGGAATCTCTGATTATTTCGAGTACATTATAAATTTATTTTCCTTTAGTTTCTCTAGTTGCTTTGTGAAAATGATGGGTAATGTGACGCAGTATTTTATATCACAACATTGTAAACGCCAGAGTGATTGTAGTGTAAATTAGCATTATTGTATGACAATGATTTGAGATGTTTGTTAATTATAAGCATTGTTAGGAAATAAGTTTACACGACCTCACTGAAACTGACAATAGGAGCGGGTAACAATGTAGTGAGGGGGCGAGTTGTTTATCAATTAGAAGAGAAACAAATGACGTCAGAGTAACGCGCTTTTCTTTAGAAATGGAGGGAATATTTTCCCTAGAGCATATGTGTTCGTAATTTTGATTGGATATAAAAATAGACGCTAGTGTTGGCGCGCTTTATTAAGCAATAGCAGCTCGATTATAATCTTTAGGCATATCGAGGTGAGGGAGTATAAATTCAAAGCCAGAGACAAGTATCGCGCAGTTCAACAGAATCATTCACGCCTTACACGTCGCACAGTTCAACAGAATCCTTCACAGGTTACACGTCGCGCAGTTTAAGAGAATCATTCGCGGGTTACACGTCGCACATTTCTACATAATCATTCACAAGTTACACGTCGCTCAGTTCAACAGAATCATTCGCGGGTTACACGTCACACGGTTCAACAGAATCCCTCGCGTCGTAAAGTTAGTTACAAAAATGTGAAATACGCGAATTAATAATGTGCGGCGAATAAGTGATTATAGTTACATTCGAAAATATAACAGTTTCAGTCGGGCGTGTATCAAGAGTAAATATATGAAACTAAGGAAGTGTCACGGCAATAAAAGTGTAAAAACAAATTCTTTTATCAGTGTTATCTTTTAGTAACAACTCCTTTCCGTTTACACACCCTGTTCAAGAGATTTGCTCGACTGGGCAATATTAGCTAGCCGGAGGACAAAGAACTCAAAATTAAAAATAGTAAAACAATAACAGGCGCTCAGCAAATAAGATAACACGAAGCTACCGCGACAAATGGTAGGGGATATTGATATATTTTTCCCTCTACAGAACAAAAAGCAGTGTTACATCAAAGCCATAGCAGTTTCTTCAATGTTGTTGATCGTAAGTGGAGCTGATTTTACACTGTGAATTTTTAAATTAAATATCGCAGTAACAAACTGAATTTTAATAACATTGAAAATCGTTTAAAACAAGAGATTTTTGCGGGATTGGTACATGCAATGTCGCTGTCCCTTTTTACACCACCATAAAAATTGGCTTACGGAGGAAGAGTAGATGCCAAGATAACTTCGTGTTGGAAGGCGCGCTTCTGTGTTCACTCCACAACATGTTAATGTTATTCATTATTGATTTTGGAGGATAAAGGAAATGATATGAAACGCATAGGAGAAACTCAAAGTTTCTCTTGCGAATGTTCTTTTTCATTGCAACGTTGTCTTGTGTAATTTTAAAGGTGAATTTTCCAACTTGTTTGATCGTATTCTAATTATAAATAACTCATAGAATGTTACTACGATACAGTACCAAAGAACACTCAGAGCAAAAAAAAATCCTGTACAAAAATCGGGATGTTCTCACTCAGTTTTTATGGGGGAGTGTGAGGACTAACAAGGAATTATGACAGGTTATTTAGAACAGAGCAAAGTGGTGAATGTGGGGGTATTATTCCACGTCACTCACTGAACTTCGTAAACAACTTTGAAGTTTAACTTTCTGTACCACCGGAAATACATGTTTTGAGGACCCCTGAATTTATAAAAAGCATTTTTAAAAAAAGGTGCGTTTGTGTGTCAGCATAGCTCAAAAACCAAAATATCCGAAACGTTAATCATGTTTTGTTTTCTAAAATGTCTCTAATGATTTTTATTAAAACAACATATATTTAGATATTTGCAAGAGAAATAAAATGTATAACTTGAATTATTTTGGGAATAGTCTGTGAAATCCTCTTAATTCTGAATGAATATTTATAACTTGTAAACTATAAAAGATAGACACAAACTAACTATACACAAAAGATGTAGATTTCTAAACCACACAATTTATGTCAAATAATTTTTTGTGGCGTTAACCATTCTTTATTATTCTTATTATTATTCTTATTCTTATTATTATTATTAAGAATTTCTTGGGAATTTTCAATATTTTATACTTTTTTCAAGGCAAATTCGCTGTTCGATTTCTTTCTTCCTCCCCTCTTATCATGCAAAGTGAACGGAATTTCAAAGTCATCATATAACGACCTGCTCTTAAAAGATTTGATTATCGCTTTTGCTTACTGCATTCCCTTATTCCCCTTCTATCTATCTACAAGGGGATTAGTATCAAATAGAGAAAGAATCTTTTGCAGTAAGAAGTTTTTGTAATAAAAGTTTGCTGACGAATGGGCAACGAAAAGTTGTGTGAATGTAACACACAAGAATTTTCAGTAAGTATATGAACTTATCCATATGAAAAACGCTAGAAAGAATACAGTTATAAGACTTAGATTGATTATTAATTACTATACTCCAGAAAAGTATGTGGTGTCTCTTTAACTGCAACTAAGAGTTCTACATGCTTTACACTGAAGTAATAGTTATTATTGATAGTTCATTGTGAATGAGATTGTGCTCAGTTCACTTGTCATGTAGGTTGTAGGTAGACAGTCGCTTCTAATGCGCCACTGCATAATCGCTCATATTTATTTGTGTAGGTAAATGAAAATATGTGCCCCTGGTCCCGATCAAACATTTCCAAAAAATATTGATCATCCCTCTTACTTACAGAAGTGAGTTGACCTCAATTCACAATAAAAATAGCTGAACTTTATAACAAAAAAAGCTGTCTCACCCAAAATTGTACATAAGTAAGGAGTTAAAAGTCAGGCTAAGTATGGTTTTTGAATGTGACGAGTATCCCAGAATTTTTACTTGTCCCTAATGCAAGGTACTAACTTTTTGCTTAAATTAGTAGGTATATATAATTTGTATATAAAGTTGAAAATACGAATAGAGTGATTCTTGGAGTTTTTAATGTATCCTGTAATTTTCATCTCCTATAACTCGACTGCCTATATTTGTGCCCTGGTTGGCCAAGTAGTATAGTTTTGTGTATAAGTGCTTGAAAGTAAAGGTAACTGTATTCTTATGACAAAATTGGTACACTTCGGTACCAAGTAACCATTATGCTACCATATACAGAGTAGCAGAAGTTATTGAAAGTAAGGATGGTACCGAAGTGTAATACTATAGGACCCAATAAAAATTATAGGCAACGTTTCATTGCTCTATATTAGTTCAGAGAAAACGGGTCATTTATACAGAAAAATTAGTTTCCCAGATATTAAGCGTTAAAGTTGTCTAATTTAAGGAACATACTAGGTGCTACAGTCACTTTAGTATTATTAACTGGTCTAAAAGTCATCCAAGGTTTATAATTCATACATCAAAATGTTCAGAAAGGTTCATAGAAGCTTTTGTGATAAAAAATATGATTTGTTTTAAAGCTGGAACTTCTGTCTCACTTAAAACACACAGTTTATTTAAAATGACTTTTCTGTAGCATGAAATTTCCGAGACATCTGTTATTAATGGTTCTAATTGTTCAATACTCTACCATTCTTTAATGTCTTGTTGCATTCAATGTTTCTCGATTGCATGGAAAGGGTATGGAATTCTAAGGCAGCATATAGCATCCAGTTCTTAACCAATTTGAGTATCGCTGTACCCATTGTACTATAAGGAAATGTGTAATACAGCTATTTCTGCATGGTTTAACCCGTTTAAAACGAATAGATAGACAAACAACCTTTCGTAAGACTAATTTATATGCCCACTAATAAACAATAGAGGGTAGAGAAAGTCATATGAAAGTAACAAGATTTTTAATCATAAACACCCGCTATTATAAAAAGTAACCTTCGGGGAAATCTTATACCTGACTGGGCACCTTTTTTTAATTGTTCATAAAAATACCTTAAAAATCTGATGTGTTACACTCACATGACTTTCTCTACTCTTGTACAAACTATTTTTACAAAATCTTATTCTCCATCTATTTCATATTAATCGAGATAAACATTTGCAGAAACGATCTTTTGACATGCAAAGAGAATTACATTTTACACATAGCGACCAGTTCTAAAAATATTTGACTATTGCTTAAGGCCTACTATGTTCCCCTTGTTTTGTATTTGCAACGGCAATATAGAAATACAGTAGCCTTTAAGCATAGACATATCTCTTAATAGCTGGTTGCTATGCGCAGCACCATTCTCTTTGCCACAGATTAATACTCTTTGCATATCCAAGACAAAAAATGAATAACGAATTACCATTAGAGAAAATAAGTATTGAAAAATTTAAAGGAATAACAAGCAATATCTCGAAAATGGTTCACTCAACAAAAAAAATGTATGACATAAATTGTGTATTTTAACGCGATCTACATTTTCTGTATAGTAAAATTTTGTCTATCTCTTATGGTTTACCAGTTATGCAAAAGTCGTTCACAATGAAGAATAATTTTGCAGACATTCCCAGAAAATTCGAGATATACATTTTATTTGCCATGAAAATATCATAAACATATGATATTTTAATAAAAATCGTTGGAGTCATTTTTGAGAAAATTAAAATTTTCGAATAATGTTCCTTGTAAAGGGTAATCTGAGTTGAGGGAATTTTCTTGAAAACCTTCGTGTCGCATTTCTGGAAGATACTGAACCTAAATACCAAGTTTGGTGTTTATCCAATTGTTCGTTTCTGAGTTATGCTGTTCGCAGACAGACATACACACAGACACATACACGGAAATGTTTCCAAAAAATCTCGGTGAAATCTCGGTATCGAATTTTTGGGTGGAATACAATACTTCCCCTACTTACTATACATAGTAGAGAAAGTAAAAATCTCTGGTCAGTTCCTCCGGAACTGTTGTATGTAAATATGTACATGTAATATGAAGCATGAGGATATTTGAATCAATGCCTTGTGTATTTCAGGATTTTTTTGACTGAGTCAGAGTATCATTACCGACCATTGAGGATGTGGGAAGCCTACTAGAAAACGGACGTCGTCAGTGATTATATACTCCTCCATGAATACCAGCTAGTTAGCAATCGGAAAAACCTAGATAATCGATTGTACATATTAGCTTGGAAGAAAGAAAAATACGCAGAATCATGAACAGAAATTGCTTCCAACCGAAAAAAAACAAAAAAAAAACGAAGCAGCAATTTTTAAATACCAAGCTTGTAAGTTCTATAGAACACCAGCTACCGAAGCACGATGAAGATAATAATCGCCGAAGACATAAAACATTTGCTGGTATAAGAGTTACCCTTCAACGTAACATCAATCAGAGCAAGTGCTGCAGGAAATCTGACACATCAGCGCCTTGAGGGCCTCAGAATGCATTCCTCCACGCGGTTACAGCGCGAGATCCCGCGATTGTTATCTCAAGTCTAAATAGCTACAAAGAAACAAAAACTCTACTGAGCACCTTATAGAAAAACAATTGTTTTTACCCACTAACGCAAGAGCTTCATATTTTTAGCCACAAAGAGATATCAAGCAGAAAGGTTTTTAAACTATGCATGCTTGTCCTGCTTACATTATACTGCATGCTTAACGAGTGCTAATGTTTATTCATAGGAGAGTTGCTGTTCTCCAGTGACAGCAACAAATGGAGGAAAAGTACATTTGCACCTAGGTCTCTGCTACACGTTGACTAAAGGGTCTCAGAGAAAAGGATAACTAGGAATTGAATTATTCAAACGGAGGGGGCCCCCCAGCCACTGGAGTTCAGCACCGCACAATGGCCATTGTAGGCCTTTTTGATTTACCTGAGGAAGGGGAGGGAGGGAAGGGAGACCTTAAAGGCAACCAGATCCGGTCGACCATGCAACCTTGCAAGAACGGGGTCCCTTACAATTCCAGAATTTCAGCAGTCGTAACGCCAGGGAGAAATCTTTACACAGCGAAAACTCCTCCTCCCGCCTCAAAGCACCAATACCGTCGTCTGGTCCTACAACCCTTAAACATATGAAAGGAAATTAGTGGACAGGATATTCGTGGTAGAAGAGGAACCACCACATCATTCGCCTACTGACTTAAGAACACCACGATAAAACCCAAGGTCAGAATGGCCGGTTCGACGGGACTCGAATCTGGGGCCTCCAGAATGCGAGCCTCATACTTTACTCCAGCTCGTATAACATGAGAGAACTCATAAGGTAGCTTATTCTAGTAGATGCCACATCGAGGTACATACTTTTCTAAGTAGCTAAGGTCCTGATGAGTAGTGTCCATTTAAGACGACAAGAGAGAAAGATTAACTCGCCATACGCTGCACGTATCCAGTCCATATCGCCTGACACTTCGAAGCTTAATATTGATTTAGAAATGAAATAGAGAAATGAGCTTGCAAATTCATGCCCTGTGAAACTTACGAAATAAAATCCTTTGTTGCTTTCTCTTCGATTACCAGGTAGATGAAGTGTTACATTTGATAAAAACATTCTGCATAATGGTTTGATCACAATAAAGGTTTAGAAGTTCCCTGATTCCAGCAATACATTTTTATGTGTGTTGTGTGCGCGGGTATGATTAGGAAATTGAAAACAATCAAATACATATATCAAATGTCTTACGGTCTGGTCTTATTATAGATACCTGACTATTAAATCTTCACCCGATTTCCAGGGAATACAGCATCCCCAAATAACCCATTAAATATCAAATGATTCGTTATCATTGTTTTTCCAAAATAACTGTAACGCTTTTGATTAAATAAATAGATTTGAGATATTACCAGTACAAATAAAATGTATATTTAGAATTTTCTGTAAATAGTGTTTGAAGTTACCTTCATTGTCATTGAATGTCACACGCCCAAAATTGCGAACCCTTAAGAGGGAGTTATAAAAATTTACAAGAAAAATGTATATCCCATTAAGATATAGAGTTCGTTAAATGAATGTTTGTGTCAATACCCATTTCCGAAATATTCCCTGTTCTTCGTTTAATTTCTTCGCATACTAAGTTATACGATTTGAAATGTTTAAGTGGCCGTCCTTTAATTCTAATCAGCTGACAAAATGCTGTGTAATATCATGACACACTTAACAAACAACCTTTTAAATATTTGTACCAATTTGTAAAGTCTATATCAAAAGCTTTTTCATAAATGTTTATCATAGTTAACAGGAATCAGATAGAGAAATAAACGTTTATATTAATAAATAGGTAAGAAAATAACCATTAATGGGTAGAGAAGGTCATGTGATTTTTACAAATCAGGCAAATGTTTTTCTCGTTTATATGATCGCCTGAAACTTCGTTCGCTATATTGCCTGGTTTGCCTTTAGAAATAATTCCTAGTTAGCTTTATCTTCAATACTTTGATACATAACCAATATTCACTCGCGTCTACATCATTCCAGTCTCTGAAAGGGCAAAGAACGGCCACGAGCAAAGAAAAAGCTGTCTTCGGCCGGAAATCGAATCCGGGACCTTCGCGTTTAGAAACCACCATCTGAACTACTTGTCAGTCGTGGTACACCAAGCAAAATAATTACGTTCTTAGAATTAATGGTTCTTCCACACAAGCCGCGTGTTGGACAAGGTTGGAAAGGTAGAATCAGACGACTGAAAAATTCGATGCCAATTTCATTACGTTCTTCCTTATAAGTTCCAACGACTTGAGGACCAAACTTTGATCTGGTATTGGCTTACTGCCTATGTATACTTAGCTTAACTCACAAATCTGTCTCATACTAGTAGAAATGAGCAATCTCTGAAAGATTGCAATCATCGCTCACATTTTTCACAATAAAATGGCCATGCACATGTGCGTCAGAAATCAAGATTTCATCATCACAAAGGAATTGACGAGCGAATTATTGGATGACTAAGAAAGTTAGTTTGATTTCTCTCGCCCATAATTCTAGGCTGTCGAGTCCCTGTGAATACTGTACTTACATGAAAGG
Organism: Deroplatys truncata; assembly: GCA_030765065.1. Classification (NCBI taxonomy): domain Eukaryota; kingdom Metazoa; phylum Arthropoda; class Insecta; order Mantodea; family Mantidae; genus Deroplatys; species Deroplatys truncata. Next base: position 206,484,010 of record CM060978.1, on the reverse strand, counting down.
AGAATACAAAATGGTTTCGACCTTGCTGAATTCACATGCTCGAGGCCAAGTTTCCTACGGAAAGTGGGAAGATAAATTATTTCTCTTCTTGAAGAATGCACTTATGAAAGAACAATTCAATATACATCTGGAAGTAACCAAGCTCTTAGGATCATGCTAGGTGCGTATAACACTTTCCCGTCGCTAATCATGCAAATGGAATTCAAGTACAACCAATGTACATTCGTAGAACTCAACTGAATTTAAAATACGCATCAAGGGTACATTCCTATGTATGTCCAATTACAACTGTTCCAAATTACAAAGAAAAAAATACCCATACATTTTATTTACCCCTGCTTAATTATTGGAAGCCCTCGATGAAATTTCCCTCGTTTCATGGGTTTCCTTCGTTAAACTAAAACATATCGATGTTAAATTCAAGCATTATACATCATCAAAGGTCCCTTACTGATGTCTCAAATTGCATAGTATTATCTCAAGAAACTTTGGGTTTATTTACACAGATGGTTCAATAACTGATGGTAATGCCGCCTGTGTTGTTATTGTCAATAACTAGACAAGTAATGTCGATTAGCTGGTTTTTATTCTACCTAATATATAGCTTAGATTTGTATGCAATCAAACAGATCTCAATTATTTTGTTCTCTTCATTCCCGCTATATAATTAACTTCAATTCTCCAAGTACTCCTTCAAGATATCACAATGAACACAACACTACTTCAAGACTTTCTATGTAACCAAATTAAAGGTTGGGATTTCATCCTACCAAGGTATAGGAGGAGGAATCAGCAGAAATGCCTAAGACGCCTCTTGTTATCCATACAAAATGACATTCCATTTTCTAATCGTGATGCTGCAAACAACTTCACAAGAAAGGCGATGGAAATTAAAACTAGTAAATATAGCACCAGGAAGCTTCACATTGTAAGAAAAGGATACGTAGATCTCTAAGTCACAGAACCAGGTTGCAATTTGGTTCGGATACAAACCACGCATTCAAATCTCCTCTCCGAACCTAGTGACGGTGGTGAAATCTGTCATTCTGTGTCAACCGTCCATCACATATTTATCGCCTGTCCTAGATTTCTAGAGAAGAGGAAGTCGCAGCATTCCTGGTCTCCATGGTTTTGAACGACCCTCGGTTTTTGTCAACAGGTTGTCTCTTCATTTAAGTGATAAATGCGTTTAATATATTGTGAAATTAATACGCAAGAGCAACATGTATGAAATTGTATTTCTTCCTCAACCACAAGATACGAGTCTGTCGACCTGTTCCCTCCTCAATTAAACATATCCTTTCATCTTTTTTTTATCCTCCTATTGGTGGTATCCTTTAGATATATAATTTAATAAGATATTCGGCATTCATTCCTCTTTCATCCTTAATATATGCTGGTATGACGTTATTCCAGCCACAACAAACCCACATGTGTGCTTGAATACGGCACTGTACTGACTGGGTGCGTGCTGCGCAGTGGGAGCGATCGGTTCGTCTTCCGTGGTGGCATGGTGGTCAGTAAATCAGCGCATTTTGTAATGTAAGGGCTCTCGTTAAAGCGAAGGGCACCCACGCCAACAAATTATTTCAGCCTGAATGGTAAGCAGCGTACTTGTTCATGAAATGTAGTGATGGTACCATTTGTTTCATTGTCAGAAAAAAATTGCAAATGCTGAAACGGTTTAATCTTCAGCTTCATTTTAATGCACTGCACGCAAATTATTATTCAGCCTTTGATAATGAAGAACGCGCTGCAAAGATACAAAAACTCAGAGAAAAGGTCACATTGCAAGAAGAGGAACGGGAAGAAGGGTATGGCGGCATGGCAGAAACCTCAGTATATATGAGTTACGAGATAGTACTAGAAATTGCCAGCTCTTTTAGTTGTTTTTCTAAGGTCCCCTTATTAGACGATATATACTTATAACTGCCAGTAAATTCATTCCTGTCGATGTTCATCAGCGAGAGTGTAAGTCTGTCACCTCCTATATATCACGTAGAAATCTGGCGGCCAATCTTTAGGGACAACTTATTGAAAGAGCAAGAGAATTCGTTGCATTCTTTATTGCCATTGTTAAGAGCACTGGCATATCAATTGCGGCTCAGTTATGTATTTTTATTCGTGGAGTGAATGGGAGCTTGGAAGTTGTGGAAGAAATTCTAGATCTGAGGCCAATGAAAGGCAAATTAACAGGGTCAGACATTCTGAACTGTATAAAGGAGGTTGTAGAGAATGCAGAGATCCTCTAGAATACACTTGTATCGGTATCTTGTCTAAAACACAGACAATTTAAAAGCTTCTTATAAAATTTGGAACGCGAGTATGTGATATACCATCACTCAGAAGTTAGGTGGCTCAGCCGAGGCAAAGTTTTAAATAGATTCTTCGAATTGTTAGAAGAGATATATTTTTTTCTTGGAAATGTGTGAGGATCCTATTTCAGATGTGATCTTACACTTATGGCGATACAAGTGAACATTTGAATGATTTGAATGTATCACTTCAAGAGAAAATCAAATTAATCACTCATATGTTCTGTAGCATCGAAGCTTTTAAAAAATATATTGGAAAGTGTGATCCATGGTACTGATTCCCTAGAGGTGAGATGCTATGATGAAAATCTACACTTGTTTCTCGTGCATTTGGTAAAATATTTCACAATCTGATGGGCTTAAAATGGATTTTGATTTATTCGCTACACCAGCATGAATACTGGCGAAACTATTAAAGATGTTCAACTGGAGCTTATCAACTTGAAACGTGACAATGAGTTAGCTGCCAGTTACAGAAACAGAGGAAGTTTGCTACACTTCTGCAGTTGATTTCCTAAATCAAGATTCCCTCCTTTGTACAGACATGTGGCATCTATGTTGCAATGTTTGGTTCCATCTACGTATTTAAAGTCTTATTTTCATTTATAAAACGTAATAAAGGGCCTTAGAGAGCCAATATAAGTGATCGTAACTTAAGGTGTGCATTAAGGGTTGTGTTTCAGTGTCTCCAAATGTGGCGAATATTTTGAAAACCAAATGATGTCAGAAAGTAAGCGTGTCTATTCGTTTAATTTGAAGTCCTTTTTGTAATATTATCACTGTATAGTACATTTTATTTTGTTATTTTATATTTGTGTAACTTTTCCAGAATAAGAATTGTGCTAATTTCCACTAACAAAGTACTGTTTCGTTCTTATAGTAAGAGATATTGCATGTATATGCTATCATTTGGTTGTATAGAACCAAAGACTATACTTGATTTGTATTGGGTTATTTTGTCTGTAATTTAATACCAAGCACAAGAGGTAAATTAAACCAATATAACACAGTTTGTGATTGATTCCTTCTCTAATATCCTATCCTTAATATTCTAATGGTAACGACCTACTGATTACCGGACGCCTCTGCATGAAGTGATTCACTTATAGGTGCACAGACCAGTGACCTTCAGCACCGTATGCACAGTACAGATAAGGTGTGCTTGGGAGTTGGTTGTCCCCGAGTTATTCTTATTTTCGTTAATTTTTTCATTTAAGTTTTAGATGTTTAACTGTTTCCGAATTGCTAATTTTCATCTGTAGTCTTTGTGAGATCAATCTGGTTGATTTGAGGAAACTCAACAACAACAACAATAATAATAATAATAATAATAATAAATAATAACAATATCCTCTGACCTCATTACACGCGCTGTGCAGAGTTAGTTTGATGGTGGGGTTGCCAGCTTTAAGCTTCATACCTAGCTTCCCTGTCTTAACCCCACAAGAGAGCGTTTCTCCCTCCACTCTCCTCGCCTATGATATATTCTTCAGTTGGTGTCACGGAAACATGGTATTTTGTGTATACTACTGCAATCCTCAAACGTCGTGAAAAAAACTAGTTGTCAAAAAGACAGTAAATAATTATTAGCAAAACAAATGATAGAGCCGTAACGCCAGAAGATTTTCGGCCTTAGAATCATCAACCACATCTTAGAGGTTGATCCATAGATGATAATCGCTACAATATACTTCACTTCTAATTTATTATTGTCACACACTCTCATAAAAGTGATTTATCGCACCTGAGAAAAGGATTCGTTTCCCAGCGTGGTTTACAGGGCTGATATCACAGTGTGCGGCTTGTCCGTTTGATCTGCTACCATGTAAACATAAAACAGCTACGTATCTGATGCAGTTCAGAGACGAATTAGGCATTCTGAACGACTAGAGTTCAAATTTGGCATCAACGGTGATTTTCTGTTTTATTTATTTCTTGATTCTATCCAGAAGGAACATTTCAAATGGATAACCATGGTTAAGCTCAAAAATATGGATTGCCAGAACACAGACATGTTAGATAAAAATCAAGAGTAGATTTTCTAAAGGTCCCTACTTCATAAGTATTGCTCAGCCCTGGCATTCCAATGACACTTGGGACTCAGTAGACTGAAGGACAAATAATCGAAAACACCTTGTGTTTTAATTTTATTATATTCTTGGTTTATTTCTGTGCATTTGTTAATTTGCATAAAATAATTCATTATTATTTTCATTTCTATCAGAAAAGCGAACAAATACCTAACATATATCATTCAGTGGGTAATATATCACCATGAAGAGTAATTTTTCCAGCAGTGAACAAGAGTAGAGAATATGAGTCAATAAGGCATCATAAAGAGCAGCACAATGAAATCTTAAGACATTTATGACATAGATGTTAATATCAAGGTGATGGCATGACATTTAGGTATACTGATGCAGGATTGTGTATTTATGATGCCTTTAAACGGGAAATTTATTTGGTATTATATTATAAATGTTAATATGTATAGGTATATTTTTTTAATGTTCCTTATTAAATTATTTGTATTAAGGTTATTCGATAGAATTGAGTCTATCAAGAGTAACATCATGCAATCTTGCGTTCAAACTGTCCCCTTTTTTCCCAGTATTTTAATACTGAAAGAAAAGAAACGGCCTAAGAAATCCAGCGCAGTTTGCTTTGAGGAAGCTATCTTACCAATTGTCTAGTGCACCATGACAGTAATTATCAAAGAGCGCGCTCCTGTCGCAGTCAGAGTTTCGCAAAACTGATTCACTAATATTCTGGAACAAAGCAACCTATAGTGGGCTCTTTATGCGTGGAAGGAAGAGATGAAGAGGAAATCCTGAGGTTGACAGATCCGGACTACGAAGCGCGGTAGCAAGCACGGAGTCCCTAACGACCACTACTTCACAACAATCCTGACGCCAGGTAGCCCTCTCTTAGCCACCGTAATCTGGGATCCCGGGAATAAACAAGACAAAAACCAGGAAGGAGAGGGTCCCCAGAGCCCAAATTCTACCGTCCTGCCGCAAAATACCAACCGCCGTTGCCTGGTGGTACAAACCTGAAACAGATGAAAGGAAATGATTGGGACAGGAAATTATGGACAGGAAATTCGTAGTAGAAGGGGAACTCCCCTAGCATTTGCCTACCGACTCGGGGAACCATAAAAAAGACCACGGTCAGAGTGACTGTCTGACGGGAATATAACCGGAATACTCCGAATGTAAGCCACACGTTACGTGGGGCGATCTCGCTCGGTAGCTTATTAGTTAGTTAAAAGCCTACACGTTACCCAGGTTAAGAATGATATTATATATATATATGTAACATGGAAGAGACGGTAGATCAGATGTGGGCCTGCCAAAATGATGTACTAGACTGAAATACAATCTGAAAATACTATCTGAATAAACTAAACTGAAATACAACCGCGGCTAGGCGTCATTCTTCTAATCTACAAGTCAGAAACGTTCCTCTTCCTGAAATATTTTGTTTTCCCGTTTCGCTTATTTGGCAGGCGGTTATCATCACCTAATACATATTCTCTAATAGGATCTTCTTTGTTACGGATTTATCTTAATATCATTGTATTCACTTGTGTTACAGAATTACCAGATATTGATGCTTTACCAGAATCCTAAGAACTTCATTGCATCCTAGGACTAATGAAGGAACTGCAATAGGCCTCAGAGGTAAAGTGCTACCAAAAATTTGATTTAAAACGATATTCAAATTTATGTTTTACTTGCCATATTGAGAAAAGACATCATTACACGTCTTCGGTTTTCAGCATACGCGGAAACTAACTAGGTTTGGTAATGAATTGTTCTTTTACACAAGCCGTGGGTAGAACAAGGTTGGAAAGGTAAACTTTAATTCCATATCCGGGATTTGAACCACATATCTTCCGGTTTCCATCCGGTTGCTTTAACCCACTGAACTACCATGGCAACATGCCGGCACGACATTAATCCCCCAACTGACTCGTATTTTTTCCGGAAAACCACAAGATCTTAAATTCATTTTGAGATGACAACCCCAATGGCGACTTGTAATGTCGTAAGTACTTTAAGTTCCTGGCTTCATAGTTTAATCAACTATTAGGACAACGAATAGTAATTAATTGCTGTTCCTCACAAGCTTGGAAAGGTAGAATCAGACTGAAAACTTATATGACATAGCTGGGATTTGTGCCCGTTTCCGTCAGGTTGCTCTAACCTCTCATGAGCTACCAGGGCGACAACTACAAACATATATTTGTAATTATAGTAAATAAGAAGACAAAAACATTTTATTTAAGGGGCATGTCCTAGGTGAAACTCCTATTTCAAATTTTTTGGGCTAGAAGCTTAATGTTTTGTGTACGGCAAACTTTTATTACTAGTATTAAAACCCCTAAGTTTTATTGGTATCAGTTTAATATCTTTTGAACTATTGTAAGCTTTATAAAACGTAGATATAGCTACTAATACCGAGAGTCTCAAAATAAAGATTTAAACAAATGTTAGATTGAAATTAGGGGGTACAACCTAATATTTGGTTTATTTATGGATGACATTCTTAAAATGGAAAAACGTAAAAGATTTATGCATACGAGAGTAGCACATAATATAAACATTAACGGGAATGTAACTGCTAATGATTAATTATTGATCCATTTAGCTGAAGGCCAACTGCAAATACTTATATCATAAAATATTGCTTAAAACAGCAGTTTAAAACATTAGGAACTAAAACAAAGGATATAACTTTTATCCCATTGAGATTCCAGCAGGCAATCGCATTTTAGAATTACTATCACATTTTAAATATGTGTATGTTATAAAAGACAAATATAGACGATAAACTAAATTTCAGGCAACATGTGGAATCATACCAAGAAAATTTAAACTCAAAAACATTTAAATAAAATACACCGATAAAGCGAAATTTTTGCCTGCACTATAAAGGAACACAGAGCAAGAATCTACAACAACAAATATTCAAAGTCAGCTTTAAGTTGTATTTCGAAAGGAAAAAGTTAAAGATGTGTAATCCACAAAACAGAGGAGAAAGATGAATAGACAATGGCGTAGCTAGATTCTCGGAGGCCGCAGTACAAAAGCTTCTAATAGGCACCTTACTGCAATTTCTAAACATGAATTCAGGACTTAAATCTTATTTATATAGGCATAACACAAAATTGGATTTAACCATGCATAAACAATTATGTCTGGTTTTACAAATTTGATATAATGATACGTTAATAATTACTTGATTTAACTTCTATACATCTAAAAAGTATTCACTCACTTATTGTTACAAAAAATGAACAGAATAAGAAAAGGCATTATTTTGGACTTAAGATTTTACCATACTAAAATAACCATATGCTTTTCAAAATGAAAGTAATTTAGTCTTGCATGAAAACATTAATTGAACTTTCTATAAAATTAAAATAGCTTGTATTATTCAACTACGTCACCAATAGGCATTATTGCAGTAAACGTAAAGGAATTTTATAAGGGCATTTTAAAGTAATAAAAACGAAGACTAAAATTTAACAACGCTTAAACTTCAAATTGTCTTCAGGAAAATAAATTACTTATTCACAGTGAAGCTTAAGATGTGAAGATTTTTCTTGATTGCATTTTGGGTAAGCAACCAACATTATCAATGTTAATCCGTCATTGTCTATTTACAATAAAGCCAAACCATTAGATGTTCTTGAGTCATAGAACTTCTAAGGTAGGTTTTGATCAGTTTTAATTGAGAAAATGATCTTTCAGCTTTGACCACGTAACAGGAACAGTTAAGTACATACACCAGGATAGGCAGAAGTCAAAGAAGCTGTTCAACACCAGTCTTAGATCTGAAGGAACTTTTAACTCATAATATTTGTGATCTAAATAAAGGTGGAATGTCCTCAGAAAAGTTTTCTGCAAATGTTTCAGTTCTTTTGCCAGTTTATCAATAGTAGAAGAAGTCAAACAGAAGGATTGAATTACTCTATATGCGTCTGCTACTAACTTCATGTCCTTGAACCAATTGTCAAGTAGAGAGCATACGAATATACAGGTGAGCCAAAAGACTCCGAACCGCCTGAGCGGTGTCTTTCCTGTCCGCGTCCTCGGCACTCGTTGCCGTCTTTTGCTATCATAGAAAGGCGCGGATGAAACCATACAACACTTTTAAAACTACTTTTAAAGGCTTTACTTACCAGAAATGCTGAAACTGGCCACCGTCGTTGTCCATACATTTTTGGCATCTCTTTAGGAAACTATCCATCATGGAATTTTTGGGGGGGGATTTTCCAAACGATGACCGATGTCGTCTAATGTTTCTTCGGTTAGACCGAACGCCGTCTTTTAGATTTCTTAGCCTGAACACTTCTTGTCTGAAATTTACTATAAAGTTCATGGATTGTTGTACGGCCTGGAACGTTTACACTTGGAAATCTTTCTGCAAATCGTACTTTCACTTGGCGAGCTGATCGAGTTAACACATACGAATAATAAATAAATACACGCTGTGCAGTAGAAAACATATACTGAGCCATAATATACTTTGTGACTAAGTACAGGAAAATATAATAAAGAACTCGTAGTAACTGAACTACATCACATCACCGTCAACTCAAAACTGCACTTCACACTACAGAGCAAAACCACAGCAGCGTGACTTTGTTTATAGCAGCAGTGTTTATCATATTTCCACACGCCCAGTGGAAAAATGCCGCGCAGCCGGTAATATTGTTCGTAAAATACCCTCCGGGATAACTTAAAACATAAAGTATAAGACAAACACACACACCCTGGAAGAATTAAAACAAAATATCCGCCAGGAAATTTCATAAACGTGAACTACGGCGAGTGATGGATAGTTTCCTAAAGAGGTATCAAAAATGTATGGACAACGACGGTGGCCATTTCAGCATCTCCTCGTAAAGTTGGTAAGTAAAGCCTTTAAAAGTAGTTTTTAAAGTGTTGTATGGGTCATCCGCACCTTTCTATGATAGCGGCAGACGGCAACGAGCGCCGAGGACGCGGACAAGAAAAACACCGCGCAGCCGTTCGGAGTCTCTTGGTTCACTCTAGGAATATTATGAAGCTAGAGGCGGCGATGCATGCGATGCACTCAGCTGATTGTCAAGTGCGTAAACATAGTGACGACGCGGCGGACGTACTGTGAATGACTCCTCAATTAACACTATCCCGCCAGGTATTATTTGTCTATTCGAAATAATTCTCTCGTGTGCAATTGTAGCAATTACATATTCGTCTGGTGAGTAACTTTTTACATACGAGATAACTTCAAGATTTTTTGAACGGGAATCCAATCTTTATTGGGGATGGGTGCGGGTGCTCATCTGGGGCTTCTAACTTTCGGGGCCCTCCAATTTACGCCCCTGAGAGGAGAACAAGTAGAAGAAGAATATATCGTTTAGCACTATGATGAAGCTACATAAAATGGACCAAAGTCTAATATCACATATAAACACCGCTGAGTTTCAGTGGGTATATTCTGTTCTCAAGCTCTCCATTACCTGCTTCCAAAGGCCGTGAGTTGAAGAAGTGAATAAAAGGGTGGAAGACGTGCATGCAATCTTAGCGCCCCAGCATCGTGCCCTGGTACCACAAATATCCGATTGGAATAGGAGGCGGAGAAGAAACATAGTGGTTATCGCAAGACACTTTGAATGACTGATCATGACTTCCATTCCGTTTGTTGCGCCGCCGAAGCAAGTGTCGGCTCCCTTTTCTCACATCAGGGAACCTGTTTTCCCCCACTCGTGGGCGGAGAAGGGTTCTCTAGTGGCCTTGAGAGATGGTGCGTAGTTTGTAGTCGGTGGTGCAGCTCCAGTGCTGAAACAATGCAACTGCCAACTTTTGGCACTTCCTTCTACTTCTCTCCGTTTTAGGTTCATTTCCCTTCGAAAGGAATGTGTAGTTACAGGGCATGAAACAGTGACTGCCTCTGAGTACAGAAACGGGAATTTTTCCTAAATAAGACTTACGTTTACATTATTTTTACAGACTCTTCACTTTCCAGCAGTTGTCTTCTGTTCCTGTTTCCGAGAGTTTCCTATCTTCACATTGTCCTTCTTCCAGGAGGCTGTGTTTATTCTATCGTGCCGCGTCTTCCGTGCTCTTCCACGTTTATTCCTACAGGCGCAGGCCTATTGAGGACACATTTGGGCCATATCTCCTCCGACATTCATTGAACATGTGCGTACCATTGCACAGAAGTTCTTTCTATTCTATCAACAACGGTTTTCTCAATATATCCATTTCATTTCTTATGTGCGTATGCTGTAGGTAGTTTAGATATTCTCATGCTTCTTCGTTTCCACGTTTTGTCATGTATTGTCCAACTTTCTGCACCATATGTAAGAATACCTCTACTATATTTTTTAAAATGTTTTGTTTTGTATCCAAATAAGCTAAAACAACAAACATTAAACTCTATAGGGCTTTTTCTCATCTCTTACCAGTATTTACTTTTTTAATTTATCTTGTCTTGTCTTGTTCGGTACAGATTTCCATCATACGCTTTCTACTTAAAATTTTAAATTCAAATTAAAAAATTAACCATAATTTAAATTGTTATACAGATACATACATTATGATTTCCTATCTTCTACAGACACTGGAATTTGAAAGTGAAGTGTTTCAACATTTGCAATTAGTAAACCAAAGGTTAAGAACCAAGCGAAAATGAAAAACAGCAACACTTATTTCTAAAAATCTGATTCGTTTATGTAAACCGGTACTTGAACATGGCTAATGTAAATGAAAACAAAATATTATGATATGTTATACTCACATAGCTTTCTATACCGATCTTACAAAAACTTATTTTCCTATTCACTTCATGCTAATCTACATAAATTAGCAGAAATTGTTCCATAACATATTTTGCTGTACGTACACTCACTTCCATTTATACAGCCACCGCAGCTTCAGACGGCATTCTACTGGACTTTACAGATGGAGTATATATAGCAAGGAGGTGGTGTGTGTATCTGTTTAACTCTTGGCGCGTGCAGTGGCGCCCTGTTTTACTTGCACAATTCTAGATTATTTACATATGAATATATAACTTTAAGTGACAGTTTTACTCGTCGTCATTTACCTATAATAACCATAATTAAATCTATAACTGCATAAAACCCTGTTTTGCATAATGCCTCCATGGAAAAACATTTTTAATAGAAACATAATGTAAAACTGAAACATGTTATACTTTTTACTCCCAAATAGGTTACATTTACGAAACATTATTGGAATCATGTGTCCAATCAAAATATACAACTAAATAAAACAGCTTTGCACAATTTCTCTATGAAAATGTATTTTAATGACAATACAATATAAAACTAAAATAAATTATATATTTATTTGACAGGGAGATGAGCAGGAGGGATACACCCCTGTGTTGTCTTATCATTTAGATGCTGGAAGAACTCTAGCTCTAAACGCAAATGTTCCCATATTTCATGACAGTGTTCCCAGAGGGCGACAAGTGATTCATTGCCTAGGCGGCTAAATCAGGTATTGGACAAGAATGGGGATTAGACATATTATTAAAATAATATCTAGTACATGTGTCCTCTTTGAGAGTAAAAGTATAATTTACTTCGGTTTTACATTACATGGACATTAAAAATACTTTTTCATGGAGAAATTGTGCAACATAGGGTTTTATTTAGTTATATATTTAAACATCGTTATTATAAGTCATGAGTAAAGCTATTTCTCAAACTTATATATTCACATATGAATAGAATGTGCATGTAAAACAGCACGCTACTACATGCGCGAAAAGGTAAATAGATACCTATCTCCTGTGACACACGCCCCACCTGTGAAGGCCAATAGAATGCCTCTCAAAGCTGAGTGACGGCATAAATGGAAGCGAGTGTACAACGTAGATACTGCACCATTCAAACCAATAAACAATAAACATTTCGGAAAGGTGATTGGCGCAAAAAATTGGTATATTATTGAGATCTACATTTTTCGATAAAACTTTTTTGTCTATTTTTATGCCTTAACAGTTACATAAAATTGTATAAAATTGCTTCAGAATGAAGAGGACTTCACAGACTATTTACAGAAAATTCAAGATACCTATTTTATTAGGCATACAAATATCTTAAGCATGTACATTTAAATGAAATTCATTACAGCATTTTTAATAAAATAAAAAATGACGTAAAAGCACGGATTAGTGAGCAGAAGGTCTTCAGTTCAAATCCATCCAGGACCTTCCTTCCTGACTGAGATTTTTTCCAGGTTTTTCCCTCAGCCCTCATAACTGGAAAATGCCGGGGAGGCACCCTAAACGTAGGCCTGGAAGGTTTCCTTCCCAACTTTCCTTCCCATTATTATCATCTCATTTAATGTATAATCAGTGTCCACCGCCTGTGGTGCCGTATGCAGTAATAACGTGCGTTAAACACTACAAAAAAGAGGAAAGTTTCAAAACATAGTTCAGGCTATAAAGCCGTTATTCTTGTTGTTGTTGAGGGAGGAGAGGATGAACTGCTTACATAAATAAGAATAATAAGCATAATTTCGTTACATAATTACATCCATTTACTAGTCGACACACGCTACCCTATCTCAAGCATAAAGAAACTGCATAATATTTAAATAAAATCAAAAACTTTTCTGAAAATTTTAAACGTGGCAAGTGATGAAATGTTACAATATAAATTCGTATTAATATCGAAAATATATTTCCCAATTGAATACTATGTTCTAATAAATGCTATCACTGGGTACCAAGGTGAAATCAAGCATTTTGAATGCAGGAATCTGTACATGCCTTCAGATTAATTGGCCATTTATTGTCATAATTTTAAATATTTATTCATAGCTGACAGTAGTCAAAAATAAAAACATATTTTCTACCACAAACTTTGAAATTACTCTGCAACACTTTGTAAATTTTCTAAAAACTTACACAGCAGTTAGTATGGATGTTAAAATATAGATCTGAATGTAAAATAGCAGAGAAATTAGTCGTCTGCCCCAAAACTTTTAATTTTTATTTTCTTTTTACGATTCAGAGGAAAATGCATACTGCTGTTATTCAGAAAAGTGTGCAGAACATTTCATAAACCTCATATGGGTGTATAAAAATTGTGCTAGAAGATAATGTATATAAATTTAAAGTAGAAATACACAGTACGAAGTTTGGATACAATTGCAGATGGTGTCTCATAAGTAATGTGGGTTTCTAAGCAAAACCTTATTCGGAACGCTTTCTGACAAGAAATTGAACTAATTTTCAAGGTGGAGACCATCAGATCTTTCAGCGAGGTTTGTTATCTCGTGATGGTACCAGTTTCTGGTTTTTGATGCGAAGAATTCGGCGAAGCCCACTTCCACAGCTTCAATGTTTTCGAATCTTCTTCCACGTAAGAAATGGGCCATGGATTGAAACAGATGGTAATCTGAAGGCACAAGATCAGAGCTGTATGCTAGGCGTGGTAGCACTTGATCCCTTCCAATTTCTGAATTTTTGTCATGGTTCTTCGTGCAGTATGGGATGCTGCATTGTCCTGCTGCAAGAGAACTCTATTTCGGTAACTGATACTGGGTATCTCCGTCTTAAAATTCCATGAACTCGTTCCAGTTGGTGAGAGTAAAGATCCGCATTGACTGTACGCCCATTTAGAACAAACTCCCAGTGAATTAGTCCTTCAAAATTCCACCAGACGCACATTACTTTGGGGCCGAACTCATTCTTTTTAACGATGACTTTGGCATATTGAAGGGGACTGAGCCACTGTTTCGAGGGTCAGTGTTGCGGTAATAGACCCATTTACGTCATGCGGTAATAGACCCATTTACGTCATATGTGTCTCTCCGTTTTAGGTTCATTTCCCTTGGAAAGGAATGTGTAGTTACAGGGCATGAAACAAAACCCACTAGTGACTGCCTCTGAGTACAGATTCCTATCAGCAGAGGTTGTGAGTTCTAAAATGGCTGAAACGGGAATTTTTTCTAAATAAGACTTACGTTTACATTATTTTTACAGACTCTTCACTTTCCAGCAGTTGTCTTCTGTTCCTGTTTCCGAGAGTTTCCTATCTTCACATTGTCCTTCTTCCAGGAGGCTGTGTTTATTCTATCGTGCCGCGTCTTCCGTGCTCTTCCACGTTTATTCCTACAGGCGCAGGCCTATTGAGGACACATTTGGGCCATATCTCCTCCGACATTCATTGAACATGTGCGTACCATTGCACAGAAGTTCTTTCTATTCTATCAACAACGGTTTTCTCAATATATCCATTTCATTTCTTATGTGCGTATGCTGTAGGTAGTTTAGATATTCTCATGCTTCTTCGTTTCCACGTTTTGTCATGTATTGTCAAACTTTCTGCACCATATGTAAGAATACCTCTACTATATTTTTTAAAGTGTTGTTTTGTTTTGTATCCAAATAAGCTAAAACAACAAACATTAAACTCTATAGGGCTTTTTCTCATCTCTTACCAGTATTTACTTTTTTTAATTTATGTTGTCCTGTCTTGTTCGGTACAGATTTCCATCATACGCTTTCTACTTAAAAATTTAAATTCAAATTAAAAAATTAACCATAATTTAAATTGTTATGAAAGGAGATGTTTAAACTAGCCACCGTCGTTGTCTATACATTTTTGGCACCTCTTTAGGAAACTATCCATCACTCGCCATAGTTCATGTTGAGAAATGCTGGCAATTTCCTGGCGGATATTTTGTTTTAATTCTTCCAGGGTGTGGGGTTTGTCTTGTGCACTTTGTTTTAAGTTACCACAGAGATAGAAATCGCAGGGGATTAGGTCGAGGGACCGAGAGGGTCACAAATCTCTACTAATTATTCTGTCCTCAAACACACTTTCATAAAGCTCTTAAGTAAAGCCTTTAAAAGCAGTTTTAAAAAATTTTGTATGGTTTCATCCGTGCCTTTCTATGATAGCGGCAGACGGCAACGAGCGCCGAGGACACGGACAGGAAAAGCTCCGCGCAGCCGGTTCGTAGTCTTTTGGCTCTCCCTGTAGGTAGAGAAAGTCATTGAATATAAGACATCAATCAGATACTTTTTAAGATTCCATGTTTTAAAAATAAGAAATAAGTTTGCTTTTGTAAAAAAAAATATCATGTCCCTTTTTAGCCATTGGTATACAGAGACGATGAATGAAATGAGCAGAAGGATTCTCAAATGAGGATGAGTTTTCAGTGAACTGAGTTACACCTGACATGTTCTTATAGGATTAAGGAAACGCTCTGGAGGAGGAGGGGGAGAGATAGTTTTCAGGTAACGTGCCCAAAACTGATTCGAACTCGGTCCTCTTAGAATATGGACAGTCTTCTATTCAACACACCTCGAGTTATGCAATTTCTTTTCAAGCTAATGCACAATTAAATTAATATTTCTATAACAGTATTTAAATTCCTATCGAGGGGAAGACCTCAGAGATATATCAAAGTTTTAATCTATTTTTAGTTACTAAGATGTAACCGAAAATCATATAAGTGAAAAAACAGATTCTTTATGGATATTTTATGGTGATATTTCACCTGTAAAGCACAGAGCTGGGTAGCTTAAGCATGATATTAGTAAGCATGCAAAGTTTTTGCTTAAGCAAAAGTCTTCATAAGCTAATATAATCATTTAAAATACATTTATGAAGCGTGGAACCTAATTCAAATATTTAAAATGTTTTTGTGGTACTTTTTGTCTTATATTAATGAACGCTAGTTCAGATCAATATGCACTAAGCTGCCATTAGAACCTCATACTTTTTGATTGTTTGTACAGTTTTAAAATAAAAAAATAGCTTCTATACCTTAGTACCTATTTGTTGCTTATGTTCCAATAGTTCAGAATAGAACCGCAGAGCTTTAAATACCACTAGGTGCTTGTTGAACCTGTAAATTTTCTTTGCTAAATTACTCCAAATTTCTATAATAAGCACCCAATTCTTTGAACCTATCGCCGCCTATCTCTCACTTTTCGGCTCGGATACTTATTACCTTTCATTGGTGGTTGCAGTTTCCTTCCAGTTTGCCATTACTCTATCCTTCCCAGGTTATTAAAGCAACACCTTGTGTTTAATAGTAGCTTCTCTAACGCTAGCTTAGCATTTGCATCTTTATCCTAACACCTGTTAGAGATCCTGTCCATCACAAGTCTACCCTTTCATCATTAACTGTGCCTTCTTATTTTGTATAGCTTTGCGGTGAGCGTGAGGTGTTTCCGCTTAAACCTGCTCACTTAAACCGTGTTGCGTTTTCCTGCTTAAAAAGTATTTATTTACATCTTATATTTTCAATATTATGTCATTTAAAGTGTACATTTAGCCCCTGAGTGAAATATTGTAAAATTGTAGGCTTTGGTTTTGCCCTTCAAAAAATAATATCTATCAACGAGTTCAAAAGTTTACATAATAAAATACGTATAATATTTTATTTTATTATTTCATTTAGCTGATTACTGCTACATAAAATTTCAGCTCCTAAACTCCTAATTATAACATTATTCTAACGTAATTCCTTTGAGATCCATTTTCTGTCGTATACAGCGTATCAAAAAAAACTGTTTACCAATGGTAATTAATTGTTCTTTCACACAAGCCGTGTGTAGGACAAGGTTGGAAAGGTATAACCATACGGAAAAATTCAATGCCATCGCCAGGATTTGAACGAGGGATCTTCCGGTTAAACTATGAAACCCGGGACTTAGAATACGTAAGTCGTCATTGGAGTATGTAATCTGTAAATGAATTTGAGACCTTCTTGTCGTTTACCGAAAAAATGCGTGTCAGATGGGGAATTTAATTAGTACGAATGTTGCATGGTAGCTCAGTTGATTAGAGCAGCCGGACGAAAATCCGTGATTCAAATCCCGGATGTAGCATTGAAGTTTTTAGTCTGATTCCACCTTTCCAACTGTTTACTCAGTTTCAGGAATAATATACAAGGTTATAAACAAATATTTTCATTATTTAATTTTGAGTCGACATATATAAAAGCCTTCAGTTATATATATATAAATCCGACTTCTCGTATACTGTTCAGACACACACATACCAACAGACATGTTTCCAAAAAAGCTTTATTTGAATTCGGGGGCCCCAAAATAGGTATTTCTGTTGAAATCTCGGTATATAATTTTTGGGTAAAATCTACTAGATACGTGGTAGAGAAAGTAAAAAGCATGTTGACATTTATCTCTTCTTTCATCCCTTAAGCATTACAAACGAACTTGTTGATCCTCCGTGTTTACGTTTCTAATGCCAAAAAAGGGGGGACATTCATTTTAAGCATAAACTACATGCAAATAATAAAAGGAGTTGTTTGATTACACACTTTTCAAAAAGCAAGACAGTGCAAGGACATGTTTATGTATATTTAGGCAATTTATCAAATAGTGTTGCGCTATAAATGTTGTCATCTATATACATAAAGCACTTATATTTCCTTATGTATTTATTATAATGTGTAATGACGTAGCACTAGAATTTAACTCTGAATATTTTATCCCTGTTGAAGGACTTAAATTTAAGGCGCAGATACTCTGAACCATTGAAACTTTGTATGACTAATAAATTACTTACTTCCTCTTCATGGACAAGGCCATTATCTGTTCTGAACTTACACCACCACCTTTTCATAGGTCGACCAACATTTCTTTTTCCTTTAGAATGATACTCCAGGACAAACGTTTGGATTCTATTGTTGTTTATCCTTTGAAAGTGGTTCCTCCAATTTACTTTATTTTGGAAAATTCTGTCACTTAATGAAACTGTATTTATTTGTTGCCTTAGTTCTTCATTATGTTTTCTGTGCTTTAGGGAGTATCATTTCCCCGATCTAAGAAACCTCATTTCAGATGATTGTATTTTGTTTCTCTAGCTTATTTATTCACTCAAGTCTGGCTTTCATACTTCAAAGTAGGCACAGTCATTGTCTTATAAAATATGAGTTGAATCTCTTCTCGTATTTTACATTACAGTGTCGTCAATTCTTTCACTTATATATTGCAATCCATGAAGCTTTTTCTTCACTTCGTCATCATCATTAAAAGATATGTCACAACCAAGATAAGTGAAATTTGAAACTTGTTGTGTTGGTCGAATGTCAGTTACTATTTTAACTCTGATAGTATATTTTCCTTGCCATGACATAACTTTGGTTTTCGTTCTAGATAGCTGAAGATTGCAACCTTTGTAGATGGTGTTTAACATATGAACTGATTTTTAAACTTTGTCTTCATCTTCCTGCAGAATAGCTTGATCAACTGCTAAAAGCGTCCTATTTATGTACTAGTTATTACTCAATTTTATTCCAGGGTGAGCACTCTTTTTCCAGTTCCTTATTACTTCATCTATTTAATATTGAAGAGTGTTGGAGAGATACTGCAATCTTGACGTACTTCTTTTTTAATTAATATTCCTTTCGTTAATTTATATCCCAGATATAATACAATTTTTGTCCTTTTATAAATATCTTGAATAATTTGGATAAGATATCTTAATACCCATTTTTCCCATTATACTCCATAACTGCTCTCTGTCTATCCTATCAAGAGCCTTTTCGTAATCTACAATCATGCAGGTATTAAGATTAAGTTATTGTCTTTTCTCCAAAATCTGTTTCAGGCTAAATATGTTGTCCGTACAAGATCTGCCTTTTCTAAACTCACATTCTTCTTCTGATAAACGTTTGTGTGCTATTATCTTGAGTTGTTGTTTAATATTTAAGCATATATTTTATACCCATTGGCTAATAAGTAGCTAACCAATTCTACTTTAACTATGAGTTTCTACGGCAGGTTCTTGAAAATAAATCAGGATTTAGTATATCCTATGGCTTATAATGCACACAAAAACCTTATATTTACATTATTCTGTACGAAAACATGCGTTTTATAGTGCCCAGTATCTTAGAACTGAAGATTTGATTAGCCCAAAGGAAATTAAATGAGCCATGAGGGACTATAGAGCCCTAAAATTGTCGGTTTTTTACTGGTGAATAGTTAATTTAACTGCTTAAGCTTCCTCTTGTTTTACTTAATCTTTTTAATGTTTTTCCTCATAGGAACCTATGTTTCATCTGTATAAGAGTGTTGCACTTAGAGACTTACTAGAATGTTTAGAACGAATGGCATCTATAGCAAAATACAATGCGGAACAAAACGTATTAAATATTAAATATTTAGCTTTATAATTTTAAAGTTTCCTAGAAATCTTATAGCTTGGGTTTATTGAACATACTTTTTATCTTTTTACTTCCTCTACAACTTACCTGTAGTAAGAACTGAAAGTATTACATTCAACCCAAAAATTCACTCGAAATACACGTTATGAAAGAACGTGATTAAAAACAAAACAACAAAAAAACACGCAGTTTTATAAAAAGGTCCAGGTGTGTGTCTGTGAACGGCTTAACTAAAAATGAAAAGTCGGATAAGTACCAAACTTGGTATTTAGGTTCACTACCTTTTAAGGATGCTACATGAAGATTTTCTAGAAAATTTTCCCACTCCATACTACCCCTCAAGCGGAAAAAGTTCTTTGTTATTTTTTATTTTCTCAAAATGTGACTCTAAAGATTTTGATTAAAATACTATATGTTTAACACATTTTCATGACAAATAAAATGTATACGTTGAATTTTCTGGAAATATTCTGGGAAATCCTCTACATTCTGAATGAATTTTGCATAAATGGCAAGTCGTAAGAGAAAGACAATGTCTTACTACACAAAATATGTACAATTCCTTAAAGCACACAATTTCTGTCGCACATATATGTATATGCATTAAACATTTCCAGATATTCTTTGTTGTTGATTTGAATATTCAAACACTTTATGCTTTTTTCCCCTCCAATTCGCAATTCCGCTTCTTTTTCATGCAATGAGAGCAGAATTTCAAAACCATTACATAACGAACCTCTTTTAAAAGATTTGACTTTCACTGTAGTTTGATGTGCTCTTCTTATACCTACAATGAAATGTGTATATGTGTAATGAAGAATTATATAAAACTAACCAGAAATATATACAATAATAAGCCTTGTATGAATAGTTTGTAGAAGAGTGAGTAGAGAATCTCATGTGAATGCAATACATCAGATTTTCTTAAGCGGAAATACTTAGTTTTTACTTTCACTTCTGTGTAAACATGCTTATTCTTCTTACTCTGTATTGGAGTCGAATTTGAATTCCGGACTCTACAATTTTATTCTGTCTCCGTTCCTCTCTATTCATTCCGTAGCTTCTTATTTCTCTAAGTTTCCTTGAACCTTCTACTTCTTTTACCCACAATTCTATATTCTCGGCATATGCTGTTGTTCCAACTCCTGCCCACTGAAGTCTTTTTAATCTATTGAAGTTAGACAGTATAATTTTTGAACAACTCTCATATTTCTGCATCTAACTTTAATTCCTATACACTATTGCATACTTTGGTCTATAAATTCCACTTAACTGTTTTCTTTCAAACACATCCAGTCTTTTCTCTGAAATTTCAGTAAGTTGCTGTGTCTCACTGACGTGTAAATATTTGGTCAAATGCTTGTCTTTGTACAGTCCTAATTTATCATCTCTATGAATTGCCCAGGAATTCATTAAATCTAACTTAGTGAAATAGTTTATATTTACTTGAGATATATAACTAAATATTTATTATCATCATCTCTATGAATTATCCAAACTCCATTAAATCTAGCTTAGTAATATAGTTTATATTTATTTGAGATATACAACTAAATCTGTATCATCATCATTTCTATGAATTGTCAGAACTGCATTAAATCTAACTTAGTAAAATAGTTTATATTTATTTGAGATATAAATATATCTTTATCATCATTATCTCTATAAATTGTGCAGGACTTCATTAAAATGTAACTTAGTAAAATAGTTTATATTTACTTATGATATATAACTATATATTTTTCATCATCATCATCTCTATAAATTGTTCAGGACTTCATTAAAATGTAACTTAGTAAAATAGTTTATATTTACTTATGATATATAACTATATCTTTATCATCATCATCATCATCATCAGCTCTATGAATTGTCCAGGACTTCATTAAATCTAACTTAGTAAAATAGTTTATACTTACTTGAAATATATAACTAAATCTTTATCATCATCTCTATGAATTGTCCAGGACTTCATTAAAATGTAACTTAGTAAAATAATTTATATTTACTTATGATATATAACTAAATCTTTATCATCATCATCATCATCATCTCTATGAATTGTCCAAAGACTTCATTAAATCTTCGTAAAGTAGTTTATATTTGCTTGAGATATATAACTAAATCTTTATTATCATCATCTCTTGAATTGTTCAGAACTTCATTAAATCTAACTTAGTAAAATGGTTTATATTTACTTGAGATACATATACAACTAAATATTTATTATCATCTCTATGAACTGTCCAGGAATTCATTGACTCTAACTTAGTAAAATAGTTTATATATAACTAAATTATATAACTAAATATATATAACCAAATGCTTTATTATATCTATAAATTGTTCAGGATTTCATTGAATCTCTTAGTCAAATATTTCGTGCTTACTGAGATATTCAACTTATTGCTTTATCATCATCGTTATGATGTCCAGGACTTCATTAAATCTAACTTAGTAAAGTAGTTTATATTTACTTGAGATCTATAACTAAATATTTATTATCATCATCTCTTGAATTTCAGGACTTCATTAAATCTAACTTAGTAAAATAGTTTATATTTACTTGAGATACATGTATAACTAAATATTTATCAACATCTCTATGAATTGTCTAGGTCTTCATTAAAGCTAACTTATTATAACAGGTTATATACACTTGATATATTCAACTATTTGCTTCATTATCACCTCTATGAATTGTACAGGACTTCATTAGATCTAGCTTAGTAAAATAGTTTATACTTACTTGGGATAACAGCTTTGTTATCATATCTATGAATTCTTAGGGCTTCATTAAATCTAACTTAGTAAAATATTTACTTGAGAAATTCAATTAACCGCTTTATTATCATCTTTATGATTGTCCAGGACTTCATTAAATCTAACTTAGTAAAATAGTTAATATTTACTTGAGATATTCAAACAATTGCCTTATTATCATCTTTATGATTGTCCAGGACTCCATTAGGTCTAGCTTAGTAAACTAGTTTATATTTACTTGATATATTCAACTTATTGCTTTATATCATCATTATGATTGTCCAGGACTTCATTTGATTTAGTTTAGTAAAATAGTTTATACTTACTTGAGAACAGCTTTATCATCATCTCTATGAATTCTTAGGACTTCATTAAATCGAATTTAGTAAAATAGTTAACACTTACTTCAGATATTCAACTAACTGCTTTGTTGTCATCTACATGAATTCTTAGGGCTTCATTAAATCTAACTGAGTATAATAGTTTATATTTACTTGAGATGTTCGACTAATTGCTTTATTAGCATCTTTATTATTGTTCAGGACTTCATTAAATCTAATTAGTAAAATAGTTTATATTTACTTGAGATATTCAAATAATTCTTGAAAGTCATCTCTATGAATTGTCCAGGACTTCATGGAATCTAACTTAGTAAAATAGTTTATATTTACTTGAAATATACAGCTAATTGCTTTATTTTTATCTCTATTAGTTTTACAGGATTTCCTTGAATCTGACCTAGTAAAATAGGCTATATTACTTGATATGTTCAACTAATTGGTTCATTATCATGTCTATGAATCGTACAGGATTTTATTGAATGTAAATTAGTAAAACTTAATTGAGTGTAACTTAGTAAAATGGTTTACATTTACTTGAGATATACAACTAATTGCTTTATTATCATCTCTATGAATTGTCCAGGACTTAATTGAATTTAACTTAGTCAAACAGTCATATTTGTTTGAGATATACAACTAGTTGCTTTATTATCATCTCTATGAATTGTCCAGGACTTTACTGAATGTAACTCAGTAAAATAGTTTATATTTACTTGAGATATTAAACTAATTGCTTCATTATCGTCATTTCTCAAAGTGAGGTGAACAGTACTTCAAAAACTGGGTGTGTTGCGTCCTTCTGGTTGCTCTTACCTTCATAAAAATGTTGGAATTAAGAGTTGTTTTCTATAAAATATCAAGAACTCTATTGAAAACTGCCCATTGCTTTTAGTACAGTACTTGGTGGAAATCAAACTCAAATGTAAAACGATCAAAATAGCATGAACAAATTTATCTCGCCCCAACCAGAACTGAGAACAACTACTCCGGAATCCGTAATTACGTTATAGTACTGAAATTAACTTGCTTTTCGACACATTTTTCCTATAACTGGGACTATACATCTTCCAAAATCTGTGCGAAATATTAAGCAATTTTCTTCCAGTTTAAGTTTGATTCGCCCTGCGTATTAAAAAGAGCAAACCCCATCTTTCCTATTTTCCTTTCCTCTTTTCTTCTCGTTCCTTCAGACTTATCCTTTTTTCAGACCTCCAAGGCCTAAATTACCCCATTTGTTTAAAAATTGTTATTGGAAGAGAAGTTGTACAGAAATAGTACTTGGAAAGGGAATCACTACCATAACTTCATGGGATAGTAACAAACAGGCACTCCTTCTAATAGTATTTTGGCTGCTAAATTCGGCCGAAATGAATAATGATTTTCGAGTTGGGTGTTCTGATTTTTACACATTTCAGTTATAACCAGTGGATAGACAATAGAAATAGAATATATGTTTTTTTCATGCGTAAATTACCAGAAAAGACTTTTGCAAATTAGTGTACCTAATCTGGCAACACTGGACTTAGTTCAGGTATTAATATACCAGTAATACTAAATGCTCTATTTTCTAAAGATAAGAATGTAATAGCTAAACGGCTTTGACATGCATTTTGAGATAAAATATTAAATTCTGGAAAACCAAAAGATATTATTATAGGCGCTACTACTTTCTCTACCATTTACCTATAATAAGTAGAGAGAATATGAGATTCCATAAAAATTTGATACCGAGATTTCACCAGAAATGCAATTTTAATCCTCGCTCAATAAATAAAAAAGGTTGTATGTGCGTGTGTGTATGTGTGTGTGTGTGTGTGTGTGTGTGTGTCTGTGTGCGTGCGAGGGAAACGTATCTAAGCTCATCGTCCTCCACGGGTGGGACAGGAAGATTTTCAAGAAAATTCCCCCACCCAAAAACCCTTTTACATGGAGCATTTTTCGTTTTTAATTTTTCTACCACGTACCTGGTAAGTAGAGGTGATGCATTCCATCCAAAAATACGATACGAGACTTCACCGGAAATACGTGTTTTGAGGCCCCCTAAATATAAAAAAGCATTTTTAGAAAAAGGCCCATGTCTGCGTGTGTGTGTGTGTGTGTGTGTGTGTGTGTGTGTGTCTGCGTATCTGTCTCTCTGTGTATTGCATGTGCGTGTGTGTATGTGTGTGTCGGTGAACAGCATAACTAAAAAAATGAAAAGTCGGATAAATGCCAAACTTGGTATTGAAGTTCAGTACCTTCCAAAGATGCGATACGAAGATTTTTAAGAAAATCTCCCCATTCAAACTACCCTTTACATGAAACAGTTTTTGAAATTTTTTATTTTCTAAAAAGTGGCTCTAACGAATCTGATTAAAATGCCATATATTTAAGATATTTACATGACAAATAAAATATATATCTTGAATTTTCTGGAAATAGCCTTTGAAGTATGCTTCATTCGAAGGAATCTTTTCTAATCTTGTATAACTGGTAAACCCTAAAGCGATAGACGAAAACGTACATAATAAGAAGTGTAAATATCTTTAAAACACACAATTTATTTCGAATACTTTTTGTAGCATCACCATTTTCAGGATATCCGTTATTAATGGTTGGAATGTTTCATTATTTAGCCATTCTTTTAAAGTCCTGCAAAATATATATTTATTATTACATTACATTTATCCAACAAACATTTTATTCCGTGTCCGTCAGTCAATTCAAGAGGTGCTTTAAACCAAATTAGCAAAAATATAAAACAAAATTTGATGTGATGCATTCACACGACTTTCTCTACCCTATATCGTTTATTAGCGAGTATACAGCCTATTCTTACTAAATTTATTTGTATATTTACATTTTAATCCCAATAGACTTTTGCAGTATTACACATTTCGTTGTATATACAAAGGGAACAGCGACAGTCAAAAGTTTAAGAACTAGGCGCTACATACTGGCCGTAAAATTCCTTACTGTTTCTATGCAATCGAGAGATTTGAATATTTAGTGAGATTTGGAATATTAATTAATATATTTTGATTATCTAAACTGAATATTGAAAGGACTTAATGACAAAGAAATGAACAGTTAGAATCTTTAATATCGCATATCTCAGAAACTGCTTATGCCACAAAAATAACTTATTTGAAATTAATTAGAGATTTTAAAGAGATCTACATTTTTTGTGTGGTACGTATTCCTCTATCGCTTAACGTTTACCACTTACATAAGATTATACAAAATTCCTTCCGAATGAAGAGGACTTCAAAGGCTATTCCCAGAAAATTCAAGATATGCATTTTATTTATTACGTAAAGTCTTTAATAAATGGTATTTTAACTAAAATCTTTTAGAGCCATTTTTACAAAATCCAAAGTTTTGAAAAGTGCTCCATGTAAAGGTAGTTGAGGTGGGGGTGTTACTTTAAAATCTTCGTGTCGCGTCTTTAGAAGATGCTGAACTCAAATGTCAAGTTTGGTGCTTATCGACTATTCGTTTCTGAGTTATGTTGTTCACAGACACGCACAGACTCACACAGACCATTTTTTAAAAATGTTTTTTTTTGGATTCAGGGACCGCAAAACATATATTTGAGGTGAAACATCGACATCCATTTTTTAGGTGGAATACAATACTTCCCCTACTTACTATACGTAGTAGAGAAAGTAATTAACCTTAGAAATATTCATATGAAGTATCTCGTGAATAAAATAAAATCTGCGATTACATGTCTCGGCTCCTGGAAGCTACACCAGGAAATATGATCCCAAACTTTATATATTTATTTCTCAAAAATATCTAGTTGCATTACATATTAGCTTTACATTATTTCATATTGCAGATATCAGGCAAGAACTAAATTAATACTAAACTGCTTTACTTTCAACTAATATCACTATACTAACTATTGGCGTAAAATGTTTCTTTCCTACTGGAACCCAGCATGTACCTAATTTTAACTGGTACTCATCAATACCTCTAATTTCTTCTAAAATTAACTATCTAGCCCACAACTTCTATTACCTTCTCACTATCTATCTCCTTCATTAGTCTACATTATTCTTATTTCAAATACATGTAGTTACTTATTTTATAATCCTATAGTAAATAGACAATAGTTGTTTACTATATTTACCTATTCTCACATTTTACTTTCTCTTTAATTCATCATTAACACATCACTCTTTTCCTTAAATTTTCAATTTAGTGTAACTAAATGTAAACAAAATATTCTTATTTTAGTTAATTACACTTTATTCCATTAAATAATACCTTATCACTTCTATAAATCTACTTACTTACCGATAATAATTATTCCTAATCCCCAATCAACTTTTCTTAAATCAAAAACATAATTCATTTCACTTAATCAAATTAGTTCTTTCATAGACCATTATATCGAGTGAACTAAGAAATCTATTCTTACCTGCCTGACTCCGCTACCACGTTACGAAGAGCAGTTCTCAGCTTTCTCGGTCGTCGATGCTCCATTCACCGGCAGGTGATCCCAGTAACACCCGCTGTTAGCAGCACTAGAACTCTGTCTGCAGCGCAGGTTTATAAGCTTCTTACTAAGTGTTACCAGCCCTTGTGACCACTTAAGAATTCAAAATAAATTCCCTAACGCTATATTGTCATATTCAAAGGTATAGCAAGACTGCATTTTGAAATGTGGAAGAAATCCGAATGGAAGGGAAAAAATCTTCTGTATGTGATTTTGAGATATGAGGTTTGAGATATTTTAAGCACTTTTGAATAATTTGTTGTGAGATTAGTGTGTTAACAAAATTATGTGTTATATGAAACACATATTGCTTGAATATAAATTTCCTCTGAAACAATGAATCTGTAAGAAATTTAATTTTCTTAAGAAAAGCATAAATAATCTTCAAAACGTGACATACAAAATGAGTAAGAGAAAGATAATCAAACATGGATGAGGAATTCTTATCTTCAGATCACCACACGGATGCTGTACCCGATGAGGAAACTTTTCCTTTAATCTTAAAACACTGGCACTTTTTACTTATCAGGTAATCTGATGGTATTTTTATGAGTAATTATGAGTCATTTATATCAAGTACATACTGTTTAATTTTCATCACAAGCAACTCTTTAGGTTCGACATTTTATGAAGTGTATTCGAATGCATTGTAATTTTCTACAGCATTTTAACATAGGTAAATAAAGTTTAAGTCCAGAACACTTAAAGGTAAGTATCTGTGACAATATGAACTTTAGCAAAATGTAAGCTGTAATTCTCAAATTTTATGAAAGGTATACAATATGTATTCAAATTCATACTCCAAATTTTAAGAATTTAAGTGAAACTATTTTACACAAAAATTTTTATTCGGGTGTTTTAAATCAAATTTTCTGCTCTTACAAAAGTATCTCCGCGATGTAAGTAGTATAATTTCATGAAACTTCAAAAAAGAACTCGGAATACTATATTGCAAAGCTGTAGTATGCCTTTCTTTCTCTAAGACATGATGTGTGAGTCGTTTGCAGTTTTATTTTCTTTTACTCAATTATGTTTTAATAAAATATAACCTTTCAACCAAATTGCTTTGAAAAATTGTAGCGTGATAAACTTTTCAGACTCTTTTAATGAAAACTATATCTCATACAGTAACTCATATACTTTAAAATGAGTGGAGAATTCATTGAAAATTCTAAAGAAAACCTCGAAACGCCTGAATGTAAAGTTATATTTAAAACATTGAAATACATATTTACGTCATCGTTTAAATAATCATGTGATGCTATTTAAACGACCAAATACCAAAATTAGACATTGAATTTAAAAGCTACAAGATTAAAACCTATTATTTCTTCCAAATTTTAGCCATTATTTCAGAGATGACTCACCTTCAGCTGAAATGTTTGCCTGAATAAAGGGATTATTAATATCAAAAGTAATTGAAAATGTGCTAATGAATTTTTTTATTTTCTTCGTATTTTCTTATAATTAAAATAACTTCTCTAAAAATGCTTCAGTATCACAAATACTGAAGTAAATAAAACTGTCCAGTACACAATAAGAAAACAAAATTAAATCAAAGTGGGGAACACAAGAAGATATGATGTGGGATTATTAAACCCTTAACACAATAATATGCTGACAATCTTATTAGGAAAACAAGGGAACAAGAGTGAGAATTCCTGAGGAAGCTTAAAATGTGTTTTCTTACTATTTAATATAGAGTAAACACAGTATTCACTGAAGCATAACTCTGTTGCTTGCACTTTGAGAATGTTTGTTTGTTTAGGAAATTAAAATGAGGTACTTAAGTTGTAATACTATAAAGAGAGACAATTTGTATGTATATTTAGGGTAACCTCAGAAGACTTTGATAGCTCTTTGGCTATAAATGATATAAAGCCCTTCTATTTGAATACGAATACACTGGAATTATAAAAGAAAATGCTCCCAAAGAAGCCTTGACTTGGAGTCTGGAGTCAAAATGCCACGGAATAGAAAACAGTTGTTGTTACTCCACAGAATGTGCATGTAAAATAAAACAAATGCCGCGGATATTTTACTTCAAGCAATATATATGTAGATGGTCACAATCTAGTAGACTTAAGACATAGCAAAACAAAAGAGAATCAAAACTGTTGGTAACACTGTAGCGTTGCTAATGCCAACATATTTTAATAACCCTCATGTAAGAAAGTTTTGTTTTAATTCCTCTGTACCTATGGAGAAGTCAACTTTGTTAGCAGGAATGTTAAATAAATTATATAAGAGAAATAAAGTTAAAATCAGTGAACTGATATGTCTAATTAAAAACCAACAGGATTGTTTTTCTCGATCTAGAGGTTAACTTGGTGGCCTGGGTGTTGGGATTTACATATTCACCAGCTTTATCTATATTTCGTTGCATATGTCAAGGGTTTCTTTATAATGTGAAAAATGTGTAGCTTTTATTTTATTAAATAACTATGGGACTAAAGAGAAGGTACAAAGGTTTAACATTTCACATCATTTTACGTAAATATCAGAGGATTTATTATCTGCTATTAGCAATAGCCGGGGCCGAACGAAAGTACAATTCATCATAATAACCATCTAGAGTCTAGATCATTGTACAATAATTACATAAAAACGTGGAGGTAAATGACATTCATTTGAGTTCAAAAAGCTATTCTTGCAACATCTAATAAGCCAGCTAGTTAATTGTAAATTCCAAAATATTTATTAGCAAGGAATGTCAAGATTAAAAAAAACACAGCTACTTTGTTTAACGCTAGTTAAAAGACCTGAATTATCTGAATTGTGTAAGTTTAAATAAATAATAAGATTATAATATGACATCGTGAGTTTTAAATAGCTTCCGGCTTCTTAACATAAATATAATTAAAGGTAGTTATTAATTAATTTTTCAAAATCACAAGGGCTGTTTATGTAATAGAGGTGTCAGGGTACTGACCACTTAATGCAGAGATTTCGGTTCAATTCCCGGCTAGGATGGAGATTTATTATTTTTTCTTTCTCTACCATATACCTGGTAAGTAGGGAAGGTATTGTATTCCACCCAAAAATTCAATACCGATATTTCACCGGAAATGCATGCTTTGAGGCCCCTGAATAAAAAGCTTTTTTATAAAAAAAGATCCATGTGTGTGGCTGTGAACAACATAACTCAAAAACGAAAAGTCGGATAAATACCAAACTTGGTATTTAAGTTCAATATCTTCCAAAGATACAACACAAAGATTTTCAAGAAAATCACCCCCTCCCAAACTACTACATGAAACATTTTTCGAAATCTTTTGTAAAAATTGCCCTAACGATTTTGATTAAAATACCATATATTGAAGATATTCATTGTCAAGAAACATGTATATCATGAATTTCTGGTAATATCCTTTGAAGAGCTCTTCATTCGGGAAGAATTTTGTATAATCTTGTATAACGATAAACGTTAAGCTATAGTTGGAAACGATCTACACAAGGAATGTAGATCTTATTAAAACACGCAATTTATTTTAAATAACTTTTTTGTAGCATCAACCATTTCCGAGATATCCATTATTAATGGTGCAAATTTTTCCATTATTTTAAAATACTGTTGATTTTCACTTGTTTCTCGTGATGTCATGACCAGAGCATGGAATTTTAAGGCCACAGCGTCCAGATATTAAACATTTGAATAGCGCTATTGCTTTTTTTTTAATGTTTATAGTCGCCTTAACATATTAGTCATATCGGGACTTTACAACTTTTAAAATAAATATTTAAGAATGAAACAATGAGGTTATTTAACATACTGGCAGTTTTGAACCATTACAATGAACTAGTATAAAATTGTGATACTATAACACTAGTCTGCATGATATCGGATGACTGAAAACTAATAAGTGATTCTGACTCACTTTTTTATGCTGATTTCAGAACTGATTTTAGTTTTTATCTATCATGTACAGTTTTTACACAGTTTCACTTAAGAAATATAGAGATATTGCTTCCGCCACTACACATAAAATTGGGCTTGATGTAGTAATTTGTATGGGCTCTACCACAGGATGGATCCTGCTTCAAGTACTTTCCAAGAAATTTCCCTTCGTTACACAAGACAAATTAAAGGCTGGAATTTTTGTTGGTCCTTAAATGAAGAAATTGATGAAGGATGAAGATTTTGAGAAATGAATGAGAGAGAAATAGATGCATGGACCGCCTTCCCATCAGATACTGAAAACTTCTTAGGCAATAACAAAGATCCTAATTACAAGGCCATTGTCGAAACAATGTTGGAACATTTCAAGAAGATGGGTTGTAACATGAGTGTAAAGGTGCATTTTCTGCATTCACATATCGACTACTTTCCAGAAAATCTGGGACATTATAGTGAAGAGACGGGTGAACGTTTTCACCAAGATATTAAGGAAATGGAGAGGAGGTACCAGGGGAGATGGAATGAAACTATGATATTGAGGAAGGACAGTCATCTTCAAGGATCTGCAAGGACGTCAAAGAAGAGAAAGTTTGAAAAAAATTAAATGAAACACTTTGGCTTCTTGTTTTGTTAAAATGTAGTCATGAAATAAATTAGGGGAGTTCTTGAGAGTATTCTTAAAATGTTTCTTGAATAAAAACTTACCTTGTGTGAAATGGTTTTTAAATACTTTTCTACGCTCATTAGTAAAATTGTCAAAACATTACTTATTTCGTGTAAAAACCTGACGTGATAGAAAAAAAAGGAAGTTATTTCTGGAATCAGCATTCAAGAACACCTACTTTTAAGAAATCATCTGACAAAAAGTTTGAAAATGCAGAGTAGTGTAATTGATCAAACTGATTGAACATTATATACTTTTATATAAATTTAAGCTTTTAAAAATTCAACTAATTCCCTTTGTATCTAAAATGAAATGTGATGCTTCTATTTTCGGAAAGGTTTGTCCCGGTTAAAATGAAGTAGATAGGAAAATAAACTTTCGTAACAATAATATGTACACCCACTAATAAGAGATAGAGGGTAGAGAAAGTCATATAAATGTAACACATCAGATTTTTATTCTTTTTAATTAAAATGTTTCCCTACACTCGGCATGGTCTGGTATTAATTCGAGGGTGAATGGAATGTGTTTCAAAGGAATAAATTGTAAAATCCTTAAGTATAAATTCAATGTAAGCAATTAATAAGCGTCTTGGGAAGTCATCGGTTCAGATCCCGTGACTGATGGTTTCCCTTAGTTTCCAGGTAAATACATGACAGGATATTTAATACTGCAGCACAAAGTTATATACACATAACAATATAAGCAGAAATAAAGTAAATATACGATGGTGACTACACAAATAAGGCGTTACATTTATTACGAGTGCCTACAGAACAGGGATCAAACGATTACAAAAATTCCATCTTCTGATTAATTCAATAGTAACCAACTAGACGACGGTTAAGTTAAGCGAAGGTCTACCATGCCCCCCTCCTCCTTGCCCAGGGTGGCGCCAACCGATGGCTCTGCGTTCCGTGGGCATTTCCCATGAGGCCTATACCTAAGAGTCTAAAAAGGCTACCCCGTTTGCGTGAGGATGGAAGTGGATACGCGCGTCATCCCAGAGGATAACTACCGAAAACTTCGGTAGGGCCGACAGCAATCCAGCATACTGTCTACCGGCTATCCAGTTCGGTACCGGAGGATATTGAGGTGTCTAACAACCCCGCCTGTACGGAAACCCCCACAGACGCATCCAATCTCCTACTGCCCCACCGAGTCCAACCCAATCCAAACGACACTCCTTCGGGTGGGGCTCTAACGTAACAAACTAGATGACACGAGGATAACTACGCAACTGAAGTCATCTAGCAGCAAGTTGCTCAAGCAGATGTTATGAGAAGGCAGCTTCTTTAAGGTTGTCTACCACACACTGGACGATATGAACCAAGAAATATATAGGTAATATACCTAAGATGTTGAGGCGACGTTAATTAAAAAGAGAAGAAGAAAGAAAGAAAAAAGGAAAAGACAAATCGGTCATAGGAACACTATGCCGATGCCCGGTTACACTGGTTACAATGCAATGTCTGCCCTGTTGTTGCTAATATGTTGTCTTGTAGAGAATGTTAGATCTGCAGTTGCGTCTTCTTTCCAAACAAATCCGAATGAAAGGTGATAATATATTAGGAGAACATAGTGCACGTTGTAGTCTCTCAAACTCACTTCTGCAGATGTGCCACAACGGTATAACAGAGAGAATAATTGTAATGCAGCACTGTCAGCTACCTTCTCAGGAGTAAGGACCTTTTACGTCCAATTGTTAATATCCACTTCGTATTGCTAACGTGTATAAAACGTGATGAGCCTCAGTAGTTATGAAATACACTTTTTGGTCATTTTGTGCTATTCTCGATTTAATCATTCGTTTTTCTATTTTTCTACCTTACCTTTTACGTCATTACTTTGTTATTCACTCGCCCTTTGCGTCTTAGTCATGCTCTTGCATTTACATCGAGTATATAAACTACTCGTATATATTATTGGCACTTTACATTTCAAACATCAGAAATTCACTATTCAACTGAGAAGTAAGGGTTGCATTCTTGAAAAAAAATACATTTCTATTTAATGGTTTGTCCAGAAAAAGTTACTTGCAGGCGGGTAGCAGGGTAGCAGGTATTATTGCGGTTATAAACTAGCGTCCCAAACAAGGGATGGGACAAGACAGTTTTTCCTTTTTCGCGTTAATCAGCATCTTCCAAAGATTTTGCAGAAAATATCCCCATCCCAAGCTACTGTTTACGTGGAAAATGTTTCGTTGATTTTTATTTTCTACAAAAATGATTGTAATGATTTTGATTAAAATATCACATGCTTAAGATATACACTATGTGCTCAAATGTATCCGGACACCCCCACAAACATATGTTTTTTATCTTAGGTGCATTGTGCTGCCACCTACTGCCTGGTACTCATTATCCGCGACCTCAGTATTCATTAGACATAGTGAAACAGCAGAATGGGACGCTCCATGGAACTCACGGACTTCGAACGTGGTCAGGTGATTCGGTGTCACTTGTGTCAGAAATCTGTACGCGAGATTTCCACACTCCTAAACATCCCTAGGTCCACTGTTTCTTATGTGATAATGAAGTGAAAACGTGAAGGGACATGTACAGCACAAAAGCGTACAGGCCGACCTCGTCTTTTGATTGACAGAGACCGCCGACATTTGAAGAGGGTCGTAAAGAGTAATAGGCAGACATCTATCCAAACCATCACACAGGAATTCCAAACTGCATCAGGATCCATTCCAAATACTATGACAGTTAGGCGTGAGGTGAGAAACCTTGGATTCCATGGTCGAGCGGCTGCTCATAAGCCACATATCACGCAGGAAAAAGCCAAACGACGCACCACTTGGTGTAAGGAGCGTCAACATTACACGATTGAACAGTGGCAAAACGTTGTGTGGAGTGACGAATCTCGGTACACAATGTGGCGATCCGATGGCAGGGTGTGGGTATGGCGAATGCGCGGTGAACGTCATCTTCCAGCGTGTGTAGTGCCAACAGTGAAATTCGGAGGTGGTGGTGTTATGGTGTGGTCGTGTTTTTCCTGGAGGGGGCTTGCACCCCTTGTTGTTTTGCGTGGCACAATCACAGCGCCTAAATTGATATTTTAAGCGCCTTCTTGCTTCCCACTGTTGAAGAGCAATTCGTGGATGGCAATTGCATCTTTCAACACGATCGAGCACCTGTTCGTACTGCACGGGCTGTGGCGGAGTGGTCACACGACAATAACATCCTTGCACAGAGTCCTGACTTGAATCCTATAGAACATCTTTGGAATGTTTTGGAACGCCGACTTCGTGCCAGGCCTCACCGACCTACATCGATACCTCTCCTCCTTTCCGCACTCCGTGAAGAATGGATTGCCATTCCCCAAGAAACCTTCCAACACCTGATTGAAAGTATGCTTGCGAGAGTGAACGCTGTCATCAAGGCTAAGGGTGGGCCAACACCATATTGACTTCCAGCATTACCGATGGAGTGCGCCACGAACTTGTACGTCATTTTCAGCCAGGTGTCCGGATACTTTTGATCACGTAGTGTAGTTACATGATAAATGAGTTCATACACTCAGGTTGCTATTCACCTTGTCCTTGTGTAAGGTTGTGAATTCCTCTTCATTAGCAATGAAGTTTGTGTAATCCGAGCACTCAAAAGCCTTAATGCTTCAGTTTTGTGAGACCTACTTTAAAACAGCTCTCTTTTCAGACTCTTCAAACAAGGTGATGGAACACACATATCTCATTAATCTTATCCTACTTTTTCTACCTGTGTGCCATAGCTATTTATAAATTAATTTATAGCTTTCTGTACACTAATATTAACAAATTAAATAAAATATAAATATAAAACACATCATGATAAATTAAATAAATAAATTAAACAAATATAAATGCCTATAAAATTTATAGCCATTTATAAATTAATTTATAAATTTCTGTGCCCTAATTTTAATAAATAAATATCTGGCTTTAAGTCATTCTTTTTGTAATTGTGTTATTATTTAAAATTTTGCTCATTTTTAGATCATCAAAAATGATTACTTCTACTATCTATACTTTTTGCAAGTACTTCTCTTGCTCTTCAGTTTTAACGCTACTTAATTTCCACAAAAGAGAATTGCCCTACATAGCAATAAGGAGAGGAATCGTTTCTGGCATTAGAGAGTTTACTGCATGGGGAAGGAAACCAAGAATTCTTCCACGTTGCCTTTTAAAATAAGCGATTATTATCTTCAATCGGAGATTTTGTATTTGTACTGAACAGTCTTTGATGATTTTAACAGTTAAATATTTCCATTATCGTGATCGTGTGTTAGCTATGTTTCTTCAAGGCTTTCTCTCCCCTCTATCGTTTATTAGTGGGTATAAAAACTAGTCTTACGAAAGCTTGTTTTTCTGTCTAATGCATTATAACCGAGAAGAACCTTAACATAAATAGCTACATTATACGTATGGTTAAACACTGCCGTTTGTGAAAATTGCAGCACCAAGAAAGAATTTCCCGAATAACTCCAAACTTGGTGGAAGTGTAGAAGAGTGTACAAGCAATAAGTGATTAGGTTTGCAGAGGATGGGATACACGCAGAGCTCTCTCGCGTCGGTTCGAAGGTCTGTGTTGCGCCCAGGATAGTCAATGCAGAGCTGTCAAACAAGGTGGAAACAATAAAGTGAGTGTCAGTATGCCTCGCCGACCTCAAAGGGAGACATATCGGCATGTGAGTGAGTTCGAACGGGACGGAATGAACGATCTCCGGGAAGCGGGTTTGTCATACCGTGACATTTCGGCTCGTACAGGGCATGATGCTACGACAGTGATGCGTGTGTGGAAGCAGTGGATAGATGAAGGTCGTACGCAGCGAAGAGCGGGTACTGGACCACGGAACATGGCCACAGGTCGGGATGACAGTCATCTTGTTCGCATGGTCATAATGGACCGTGATGAACCACAGCGTTGGCTCGACGCTGGAGCACTACTACAGGTGTGAACTTGTATGCATCAACGGTTCGTGGCAGTCTGCTGCAGGTTGGACTGATTTCATGCATGCCATTACGTCGGCTTCCATTGTCCAGAAACCACAAGCTCCTCCAATTGCAATGGGCACGTGAACACCGTCACTGGGGTGCTAAGTGGCAAAATGTAGTGTTTTCGGACGAGTCCCGAACGTGTCCTATAGTGATGGCCGCAAACGTGTGAGCGCAACCTGGAGGGCTGCATTGTTGAGCGGCATAGCGGACAAACACCAGGTGTGATGGTTTGGGGCGCCTTTGGTTACAACAACCGAACTTGTCTCCTACGAAGTGAGGGCACTTTGAACAGCAACTGGTAACTAACGATGGTTGTAGAGCCTGAGGTAATCTCCCCTGCTTCAGGCAGCCTCACAGGCCACATTTCAATAGGAAAATGCCCGGCCACATATTGCAAGGAATGTACAAGCCTTCTTCGAAGAGCGACGGGTACCATTGCTTCCCTGGCCCACACGTTCGCCTGACATGTCACCCATAGAACATGCTGGGATATGGTTGGTTGGCACCTGGTGCGTCACAGTCCTTCAGTAACCAGTGTCACGGATTTGTGGGCTCGAATACAAACTGCGTGGAGGGAAATCCCTCAGGAACTAATTCAGAACCTTTTTGATTCAATGCCACGGCGTATTGCAGCGCATGGAGGCCACACCAAATACTGAATATTAGGGCTCAAAGGTCATGTATAGATTGAAAAGTTTATCATTTCTTACTTGTCATGTACTTAACCTGTGGTATTAAATTCTTTGAATTCATACGTTTCCTTCTTGGTGTTGCAATTTTCGCAAACGGCAGTGTATAAGTATACAAAGAGAACAGCGATATCAAATGTTTCAGGACTGGACGCTATATGCTGGCCTTATAATTCCATACTCTTTCCATAACATCGCGAGAAACAACTAAATGTCGACAGGAGTTTAAAATAATGACAATAATAACCAATAATAATGGATATCTCGGAAATAGCTGAATCCACAATAAAATTATATGAAAGGAACACTTTTTGTGCAGTACGTTTTCGTCTATGGCTTAACGTTTATCAATTACCTATACAAGATTATATAGAAATCCTTCCGAATAAAGAGGATTTTAAAGCTATTCCTATAAAATTCAAGATATTTGTCATGTAAATATCTTTAATATATCTTATTTTAATAAAAGTCGTTAGAGCTATTTTTCAGAAAATCATAAATTTCGAAAAATATTCCATGTAAAGTGTAGTTGGGGGATTTTCTTTAAAAGCTTCGTGTCACATCTTTGGAATATTTACCAAGTTTGGTGTTTACTGGACTTTTCGTTTTTGCGTTATGCTGTTCAAAGATATACATACAGGCACACACACACGGACAAAAAGCTGATGTGTTACATTCACATAACTTTCTGTATCTTCTGTGTAAGAATTATTCTTACAAAGGTTTATTTTCCTATCCACTTCATTTTAGTCGAGATAACCTGCATTACACATTTCGTTATATAGGTAAATACAAAGAGAATAGCAATAGTCAAACCTTAAAAGAACTGGACGCTACAGGCTGCCTTCAAATTCCATGCTCTTTGCATGCAATCGCGATAAACAACTGAATATCGAAAGGACTTGAAAACAATGGCAAAGTACTGAAAATTTCGAACCATTAATAACGGATATCTCGGAAATGGGTGATGCCACAGAAAAGGGTATTTGAAATAAATTGTGCGTTCTAAAGAGATCTACATTTTTTGTGTAGTACGTTTTCGTCTATCGCTTAAGGTTTGGCAGTTATACAAGATTATACAAAATTGCTTCAGAATGAAGAGGGTCTACGCAGGCTATTCCCAGAAAATTCAAGTTATGCATTTTATTTGTCATTTAAATATCTTTAATATACGGTACTTTCAGCAAACTCGTTGGAGCTGTTTTTTTAAAAAACCAAACATTTTGAAACATGTTACATATAAAGGGTAGTTAGGGTGGAGGGATTTTCTTGAAACACTTCTTGAAACTCACCTTTGGAAAGTGCTGAAACTAAATATCAAGTTTGGTATTTATTCGATTTTCGTTTTTGAGTTATGCGTACCTTTTTTCTAAAATGCTTTCTTTTAGATTCAGAGGGCCTCAGAACATGTATTTTCTGTGAAATTTCGATATATAATTTTTTGATGGAATGCAGTACCTTCACTATCTACTATGTGTGTGGCAGAAAAAGTAAAAATGAGGAGTTTGTTCCTTAATGAGCGAATGGATTATATCTAGGGTTGTTTAACGAGTATTTCTGTGATCATGAAGCACAACAGGTATTTTTGTGTTCAGGTGACATACAACTAACAGAGCTGCTCAACAACCATACATTGTGGCAGCGACGTAGTTACCAGTAGCTCTAGTTCCACTCTTCACCACTTGCTGGTTCTGATATGAGCGATTATTTTGCCGCCCACAAGGTAATTACTTACATAATGCAGTTTATCTACGCGGCAGTGCAAATTATACCAACATACGTGTTTAACCTACAATCAGCTGATAGTATCGAGTACATGTGTTCTTTGTGTATTGCACTGGAAATAATAAACAAGCAATATAGCTTCTCTAGTCTAAGTATGAAAATGCGTGTGCAAGAGCGTAAATGTGCAAGGGATTTTTATATTCAAATTCCTGGAGCATATAGCACACAAGGTGAAACCTACATGCTGTGAACTGAAAACAAGTGTTCTATGGTAGCATTCTCTTAATAATGCACATCTATTCCCTGTTTGCTGTTGTTTTTGTGGTATGAAAATTTTATCTTTCGGGGATGAAAATAACATTCAAGTATAGGGTATATAACGGAGGGGGGGCCACCTCGGCACTATCTACAAGACATCTATTGCGATTACCACCCCCAGGAGGAAGGGCTTAACTACAGAATCCACAGGAGGATACAGGCCGTAAGAAGACTGAACACAGAGACGCGCGGAATTCTCTAACAGTTCCTATTTCGAAGACCCGTCCCACTATTGGAACTGCCCAGAGAGGACGATGAAGAACTGTCTAACCAAGCAGCCCTCTAGCGTCCAAAGGGAATACCTTGGAGCAAGCATCCGCACCATCTGTCCGGTACCGCCACACAACACGAAACTAGAAGCACACCTAAAGATGCGAAAGAAACGGAATGAAAGCGAAATGAGGGAAGATAAATCGTGATAAACGAGAAACTACACCGGCAATCCCCTACTGACCAGGAAAACCACGAAAAATGCAAGATCAAAGCTGGCGGTTGACGGGAATCGATTCCAGGACCTCCCGAATGCGAGCCTCACTCTTTAATGCGGAGTCATCTTCAAGAAAATTTCATAAAGTAAGCGATCGTAGACGATGTAAGCATCATTTGCTTTCAGAGGCTAAGCAGCCCAAAGTTCGAATTCAGTTGCAAATTTTGTTTTAATAATTAAAGTTACAATTGAGTTTATATATATATATATATATATATATATATATATATATATATATATCTATGTACGGTTCAGGTAAATACTTTGCTAGTTTTACTACTTACAAAACACGATAGCGACAAAATGGAAAGCTATAAAATTATAACATTTAGCAATATACATACGCTAAGTGTAAAAATCTGATGTCATACATTCACATGACTTTCTCTGCCCTCTATCGTCTATAAATTATACAAAATATACTCATTAAAGCTTATTTTTCTATCTACTATACTTACATCCAAACAAACCTTTGCAGAAATAGCTACATTACACATTTCGCTATAGATACAAAGAGAACAGCGATAGTAAAAATGTTTAAGAGCAGGGCGTTATATGCTGGACTTAAAAAGTCCACTGTTTCCATGCAATCGCGAGAAACAACTGAATGTTGAAAGGACTTCAAGAGAATGACCAAAAAATGAACAATTCAAACCTATATAAACGGATATCTCAGAGACAGCTTATACCACAAGATAACTTATTTTAAATAAAATACATGTTTTAAAGAAATGTACATTTTTCGTGTAGTACGTCTTTGTACATCGCTTAACGTTCACTGGTTACGCAAGATAATACAGAATTCCTTTAGAATGAAGAGTACTTCATAGGCTATTCCCCGAAAACTCAACACACACATTTTATTTGTGATGTTAATATATTTCATATATGATATTTTAATCAAAATCGTTAGCCATTTTTTGGGAAAATAAAAAAATTCGAAAAATATTCCATGTAAATGGTAGTTTGGGGTGGAAGGATTTTGTCGAAAATCTTCGTGTCGCAATTTTGGAAGATATTGAACTTAAATACCAAGTTTGATGTTTATCCGACTTTTCGTTTTTGAGTTATGCTATTCAGACACACAACACACATACGAACATGATTTCAAAAAAGCTTTATTTGGATTCGGGAGACCTCAAAACATGTCTTTCCGGTGAAATATCGGTATCTAATTATTGGGTGGAATGCAATACTTCCCGTATTTACTGTATGTAGTAGAGAAAGTAAAAATTAAACATTTCACAGATATCAACATACATGCTCAATTGTTTAGAAACCCAAACACAGACGAAAACGTGCTACAGAAGAAATGTAGATCTCTTTAAAACACACAATTTACTTCCAATACTTTTTTCATTACTTGGTCATTTTTAATTCTTGCAGCATTCAGTTGTTTCTCGCGATTGCGTGAAAACAGTATGGAATTTTAAGTCTGCGTATAGTGTCC
Organism: Deroplatys truncata; assembly: GCA_030765065.1. Lineage (NCBI taxonomy): Eukaryota > Metazoa > Arthropoda > Insecta > Mantodea > Mantidae > Deroplatys > Deroplatys truncata. The sequence continues at coordinate 206,442,704 of CM060978.1, read as the reverse complement.
AGTTCTTAAACATTTGACTATCGATGATACCTTTGAATCCGTAATGAAATGTGTAATGTAGCTATTTCTGCAAAGGTTTATTTGGATTAAAATGTAGTAAATATAAAAATAAGTTTTAGTAAAATAGTTGGTATACTCACTAATAAATGATAGAGGGTAGAGAAAGTCACGTGAATGCATCACATCAGATATTTTATTTCTTTATTATTGCGATCTTGCAAAGAGAATTGAATTTCAAAGCCATCACATAAAGACACGCTCTTTAAAAATCAGACTTTACGTACTGTATGCTAGAATGAAATGTGTAAATGTGAACTGAAATTTTATCTGGATTAATATGGAGTAGGTGGAATAATAAGCCTCTGTAAGAATAGTTTGTAGAGGAGCGAGTGGAGAAAGTCATATGAATGTAACATAGATACTTTTCTGCTCTTTACAGGTTTTCAAATTAATTATTTAAGTAAGTGAATACTATGCCATAATAAGAATAACAATTTTACGTTTAATAGAAAAAGTTAATGTTTTTGTGTACTTAACGTTTGCTGCTGTCTCGACCAACATATGGAATACAGTGTTTAGCAGCAGTATGAAATGTTGGGGTCTCAGCGTGTACCGCGCAAAACGTGTTTGTCACGCTATGTGACACCATTCACTGCGCAGTTTCTTTATACCAGTCATATTATACGGGAAACAAGCACCCGTCGCTCACATTTTATTGCCACCAAGGTAAGGATACACAGTCTGCTGAACTAGCCGCCGAACTGCCAACCTTGTAACTTAAAATAACTAAACGTAGGTATGTGTGTGTGTGTGTGTGTGGGTGTGGGTGTGGGTGTGGGTGCGGGTGCGGGTGCGGGTGTGTGTGTGTGTGTGTGTGTGTGTGTGTGTGTTTTCTCAGGTGCTGACATACCATGTATACAATCAATCTTTAAGCAAAATTACCTGTAGGTGGAGGAAGAATTGTATTCCACGTAAAAATTAGATGCCTAGATTTCCCTGGAAATAACTGCTCTGAGGCGCCTGAACAAATAAAAAAATAGAAAAGCCAGCTTATAGAAAAGGTCCATTAGTTAGCGTGTACAATAACTCGAAAAGAAATGTTGGATATATACCAAACTTCGTAGCTAAGTTTAGAACCTTTTAAAGAAACGACACGAAGATTTTGAAGAAAGTACCCCCACCTCGAACTACCCTTTAATATAATGTTTCGTTATTTTATTCCCAAAAATGGCTCTAGCTATTTGTATTAAAATACCATATAAGATATTTACATGAAAAATAAAACATATCTGAATTTTCTGGGTGTAGCCTGCGAAGTCCTCTTCAATCGGATAACATTTTGTATAGCTTTGTAAATTGTAAACCATAAGGGATAGACAAAAACTTATTAAACCTCTTATAATCTCTATAAAACCCAGCAGCTGCGATTTCCGAGATGTCCGTTATTATTGGTGTGCATTTTTTAGTACTTTATCATTTTTTAAAGTATCACATTCAGTTGTTTCTCGCTATGTGACGGAACGTGAATGGAATTTCATTGCCAGCATATAGCGCCACGCTATTAAACATTTGACTGTCGTTTCGGTCTCCTGCATCACTTTTGTGCGTACAACGAGATGTGTAATGAAACTATATCTGCAAAGATTTATCTCTATCAAAGAAAAATAAGCTTTTGTATGAATAGCTTGTAGAAGCTATATAAAAATACAGGATAGCAAGTTGAGAAAATCATGTGGATGTACAGCAACAAATGTGTTGTATGATATCTTAATTAGTTCCTCCAAACTGGGATTATAAATGAGGAATGAAAAGTTTATTATTGAATTTATCTTAAATATTTAAGATGATAGGAACTCAATTTTTCAATCGTTGGGATAGGTACCAAAGCACCTGTTTGATAAATTCTGATGTTTTGCGGTTTCTATGGGAAGAATGTAATTTCGAACGCTATAAGGCGCAATATTCTTGCCTCCCACGCCGGTGGTGGAAAAGAAGGAAAGAGAATAGGGGGAAAAGAGAGAAGGAGGGATAGCATTTGAAACAATGACAGTATAGAAGACGGAGATAGAGAAAAAGTGTGAAATACGCAAGAGAGAGAAAACACGAGCGAGAGAGGGAGAGGGAGAAAGAGAAATGCTCAAGAGAGAAAGAGAGAACAACACGAGAGAAAAAGAGAGAAAGACCTGAGAGAAAGGGGATAGAAAGGCATGAGAGAGAAAGACCGAGAGAAAGGGGAGAGAAAGGCATGAGATAGAGAAAGGCATGAAAGAGAAAGTCTTAAGAGAGAAAGAGAGAGAAAGACAGAGAGAGAGGGGGAGAGAAAGCCATGATAGAGAGAGAAAGGCTTAAGAGAGAAATAGAGAAAAAAACAGACAGAGAGAGAAGGACCGAGAGAGATGGGAGAGAAAGGCATGTGTGTATGTGTGTGTGTGTGTGTGTGTGTGTGTGAGAGAGAGAGAGAGAGAGAGAGAGAGAGAGAGAGCGCGAGTTAGTAAGGAATCCCCGCAGTTAACGTAGTAACGCGAGTAGAGATGGGGTCCAAATTGTACAGTGGGGGAACAGAATAGTTGAGCGGTTGAGTATTTTCTACGTCAAGCCTATCGCGATAACGAAGCATAGGCTTCACTTTTCTATTGTGAATCCTCCACTAGTATAACATTATAAGCTGTTATTTCAAATAAATATGGAACTTAAAGTGAGATATTTATGGAAGGGGGCGAAAACCTGAAGTTAAGAGTGAATTCTACTGTATTAGAAAAATCAACATTTTTGGGACAGGAAGTGGAGTGGTTGAGGGACTTGAGGCGTATGTCTTCAGAGTGGAAGATCTGTGGGTTGCACCGTAATAATATCACCTATTTTGCAATTTTTAAAATCTGTGCGGATATAATACACCTCGCCTTTAAAATACATTTTTCTTGCATTTTACGTTGATTTGAGATTTGGAATTGTACTTACAATTAAATTCCACTTGAATTAACTGACTCAGAAATATATGCAAGCCTGTGTAATTCCGTAATTTCAGTTAAAGTATGTAGTGGTATTTATGTTGTATTTATTTAACATTAATTGTAGCCCCACGTTATGGTATGCATGGTATGCATATTCATATTACAATCATTATTTACATTTAAGTAATTTGTGATACAAATTACTGCATCAAGTATCACAGAAGTAGTTGTGAAGTAAGCTCAAGAGAGAAAATGCCGATAAAATTTGAGATCACTGTCACCGTAGAGCTACAAGGTAGGAATGCAATTTAAATGTGTGTTTATTGTGTTCTCACGCATTTTAAATACATAGCAAATAGGATGTGAAGCCGGGATCTGTTGCTGCGGAAACAAATGCGAAAAACCTCTCAAACATTCCGTTTCATGGTTCAAAGTCGTGGGTTCTTCTAATAGAATTTTCCCTGCCGATCTGCACATTTAAGGCTCATTTGTTTAATTGTTCACAAATTATTGCTCTTTGCATGAATATATTTGCGTATTTATTTGAAATGATATTTTAATTCATTCTCAGCATAAATATCAAGGAGGTCTAAACCCTGTTTTGTATAACTTTTCCCCGCATCTCTTAACTGTCGCGTGTGGTAGTCACCTCTCATTGGCCGCTGTCGTAGAATAGGTAGTATTGCGGTACAAACTAATTCCTTATTTAAAATGATGATGTACCTTAATATATTCGAAGAAAATTATCAAATTTAATTTTTATAACAGTATGAATAAAATATATTACGTAACGCAGTTAATACATCTGGAATGCATGTAAATTCCTATTAATAAATAGGTAGGAGGATCCTTCGGTTTAAATCTGCCTCTCAGGATGACAAAAACACGTAAATCTGTGGTGATGACACAGTCCTTTACCTCTTTTATAGTCTGCCTTACATTGCATAGGACATAGCAATTCAAAAGTGTACAATAGACAATAAGGGTAATGGAAAGGAAAGGGAGCGCAGAAAAATACATGCCAGCGGAGGAAGGTTATAAGAAACAGAGTTTACTTACAAAAGCACACCTGTAATAGTTACTGCGGAAATGTAAAAAAAACAATAAGCTTTTTCGTGCTTTTTAAAATATTTGTATACTTGTTCTTCATATTTTATGTGTAAATTTTAAGTTTGGATTTTTAAACTCCACCCCAGAATAGTTTCAATAGGTACATCAGTATCAACATAATGATGCATCAAATGAGATAAATCAGTAAATATAAAGCGTATACTTAATTTTTACGCATTTAAGGATTCGTACATTTTTCAGTATATAAGCGTCACCAAAGAAATTTGAGTAAATTTATCCTGATAAATTTCGCTCAAAAACCATGTATCTAGTCTTCATTATTTATTTTTGTAATTTGTCTTAACACCTGTGATACTCCATACAAAGATAAATGACTCTATAGCACCTTCTGTAATAAATTCTATTTTTTCTCCTTTATCTTCAGGACATCACGACTATGAAATGGGCGGTACGTGATCTCTGATTTTCAGATGCGCTTTTTTTCCAGATAGAAGGCAGTATTTCTCCCCACTATCTCCTCAATTGTTCCTCAAGGGTTTCGTGAGGCTACGTGAATTTTATGTTAGAGTTCCAAGCATGAGAAATCACTGTGCTGTTAATGGGGATATAATTAAAAATCCGATGTGTTTGTTATGTTTACATGACTTTCTCAACTCACCATCGCTTATTTTGATATTTCTATAAACTAATTTTACGAAAGCTTAATTTTCTATCTACTTCATTATAATCCTTTGCAAATATATTTCATTACTCATTTCGTTGAACATGGAAGGGAGAAAGAAGTAATCGAATTGAAAGTCAAACACCGCTATATGCTGGTCTAGAAATTTGGTACTCTTTCCCTGACATCGGCAGTTGCAATTTGAGAAGGTAGTTTGTTACGATATTTGCACCACGCTTTGGGCGTCAATTTAAAGTAGTTTGTATTGAAGGAGTTGTATTATAGTTCAACTGTTGGGGAGCCGAACTTGAAGTAGTTGCAACCGCACGTATGGTAAAGAGTTTCCGGTAGGCTTCGCCCCAAGTTTTAAAAAATGTTAACTTTGTAATTTGACTGTTTCTTTAAACATAATATATTTCTGTTTGCCTCGGCTGCGTCAGTATTATTGTTAGAGACATGGATGTCTTGGCAGGGTTGTGGTGCGACAAGAACGTAGGATTACACTGATTATAACTTTACTTCACTTCTTTTATTAATGCTTGACACGATTTAAATAACACTTCACTGATATAGAAAGCTGTGAGATTCATTAATTAAATACTTGCACTTTTTAACACGTAAACTACACAGGAATACGTATTAAATTTCTTGAGGACACTTTTTGCGTCTGGTTAGTAACGCTGTCTGCAACCAACTGACTTCTGAATTTGTAAAATTTTCTCCTTTTCAGTTTCTGATTGGCTAATCCTATTCCAACAGAATACCTTCATTTAACTAAAGTTTTTTCTGGTTGATGATTGGCTATTTTATAAACTGTCTCAAAAATTACATTACTGTTGCTCCAATAATGACTAGTAGCATTTAAACTTTAAAATTCATTATTGCCTCAAGTTTACCTCAGTGTTAGACACTATTATTCTCACAGCTCCTACATTATTAAATTAGTAATACATTCATATAACATTATTGTACATGGATACAATAATATAAACATTACAATGACTGTAATATTCGCTTTTTATATATTGTTACATACACATATTGCTTTAATGCGGGCTGTTATTGAATTTATATTATATAATTAGACTGAAATTATTTAAGTGTTAAAAATACTGCCTCAAACTGAATAGCAACAGCACCTTAAAAATGATGAAGTATTGAAAACCACAAATCAGTAATAACGGATATCTTGGGAGTGGCTGACGGCGCATAAAATAGTTATTTGAAATAAATTGTGTGTTTTAAAGAGTTCTACATATATTGTACAGTATGTTTTTGTCGCTCTCTTATGGTTTACCGCTTACACAAAATTATACAAAGTACTTCCCAATGAAGAGGACTTCACAAACTATTTCCGAAAAATTCAAGAAATAATATATTCATATTCTTAAACATATGGTGTTTTAGTCAAAATAGTAAGAGCCATTTTCGAGGAAATGAAAATTTAGAAAACTCTTACATGCAAAGGGTAGTTTGGGGTGGGGATTTTCTCTCATCTTTGGAAGATGCTAAACCTAAATATCAAGTTTGATAATTATCGGACGTTTAATTTTGGTATTATGCTGTTCACAAGCGCACAGATACAAACGCAAACACGCACCTTTCTGGGTGGAATATAATACTTCCTCTTCTTTAGTAAGTCGGTGGTAGAGAGAGTAAAAATCTGATTTATGTTACCATCAAGAACCAGTAAAACTACAAAGAATCGTTACAGACATCAACGTCATGCAGACCTTTAGCTCTTTATGTTTAAATCATCATCACACACAGATATAAGGTTATGAAGTCCAAAAGCCTTTCTTTTTATTTCTATATGCCTTAAAACTAGGCACAGGAAGTTATTGCATTACCTGACCAAGATAAAACAGCACGATATCAGCTAAATGATGCCTTATTAAAGTATCGAGTTCTGACCTCAATTAACCTTTCCCTTTATGGTATATCTCCCGTTTCGCCTTTGTTCAACAAGTAGTTAAACACCGAGGTAATTCCACCGGTAGTTTATTGAAATAGAATTCTCAACACTAGTACTCATTAAATTCGCCCATTGTCGCAAACATTCTGCCAAAAGCGCTCGCTAGCCAGATGTTTAATTACCGGCTGGTTGCGTGTTGGAAGTTGTAGCAACTCTTCCACATATATTCTAGCGCCATAGCTACTTTTCTGCTGCCCACTGGGGCGGCTATTCCGGTGAAGTTGGTGAAGGAGCACTAGGGGTAGCATTTGAGACTGCCACTCGACAGGTCCCTGTTTCAAATCCTGAATGATTTCTTTCGTGGGTTTCCCTGGTCTCTAGGCGAACCCTAAGGTGGTTTCAAACATACCATGAATTTTCCTCTCCCTCATTCCCTCTTATTTCATTCTTCAGGTTCTTCAGGTTCTTCAGGTTAGGAGTTACGAGTACGCAGAAGGAGGGGTCTCCAATAACTGAAGCACCATACCCCCACCATACCACCTAGTCCATACTGGACCCTTTTTGCATCCATCGTGACCCCTGTGAGGTTGGAATGAAGGAGACCCCAAAGGAGGATCAGATCCGGACGATATATGCGCTAGCCAATCCTGACAAGCTCCGCCCATAGCATTCGAAACCTGAGGGTCCCTTGGCAGACGAGAAAGCTCCCAGGAAGGGAGCTCCAACAGTCCCGCCAAACGCCAGGGAGAAATCTTTCAAGAGCGCAAATTTCACCGTCCTGACGCAACATTCAAACCGCCGTCGCCTGGTCCTAAAACCCTGAAACAGAAGAGGTGAAACAGAGGAAACGAAATGATCGGGTCAGAAAGTTCATGATCCACGCCAGAATTCCCTACCGACAACGGGAAACCACGAAAAGCCGGGCCTCCCGAATGCGAGCCTCACACGTCACCGTGGAGCATCTCGCACGGTTTACGAGGTCAGAGGGAGGTTTGGTGTTTGCGGTATAGGAGGATATGCTTTGAGGATAGAAATGTTTCCTCTGGCATCAGAACCTTCTGCTCGAACGTATCTAACAGAACACGGAAAGAGATGCGTCCAAGGGGTTTTCTGCTGGGATGCACAATCTGGAACCGTTAACGAAGCAATTGCGCTGTGTCTGTCGCCATTACCCGTTTAAGTAGGCGCAATAGGACTAGCGCAGCCGTAGTGCTGAAAGCCAATACCTAATACCTCCATAACCCTGCGTAGGAATTTTAACCAGTGGTTTATTACAGGTAAAAATGCGCGTCGTGCTACAAACGCTTGTGATTTGAGAATGATTCTCGTATACGTATATTTACTATTCGCTATCGTATATTTTCATTTATACTCCATAAATTATGCACACAAAGGATTTGTTATTATGTTAATAATGATTGTTTTCAGCGTTGGCTCCAACACACATTTCTTACAGGTATATAGCAGCTCACAGGTTGACAATCAGGAAAATAGGCGGATATAAGCTGGCCTTGGCATTACTGACTTTAGATGAGTTACAAAAATCAAAACAATGACACCACTTACAATTAAGACCTAAAAGTACCGGAAAAGTCAACTGAATAAGTGAACATATCGGGAATGTCTAATACAACAAAAGGTGTGTTTGTTTTTGGAATTTTAATGGGATTCTTGTGTGCATATGTATAAAATTAAAAAATAATGGCGACTTAACGGGCTACTCATACAAAATGTAAAATACAAGTTTTTATTCGTTATACGAGAGTTTAATAAAAATCATTATTTTCGAGAGAATTTAAAAAACCGTTTTTTCCATAAAGAGTTGCGAGGAGTGGGGGAATTTTCTTTAACTAATCCAAGCACTATTTTCCTCACTCTCTCACACACTTACACGCACGCACGCACACAGGCGAACATTTTTCTAAAAGTATTTTGTTTGGAATGGGGAAGAAGCAGTGAACTTCAAAACATGTATTTCTGGCATTCTGGACATACGTAATATTTGGCTAGAATACCGAGCGAGTTGGCTCTGCGAGTTCCGGGTTCAATTCCCGTCGATCGCCCATTCTGACCTTGGTTTTTCGTCGTTTTCCCTGGTCGGTAGAACAAATGGTGGAGTGGTTTCTCTTCTACCACGATTTCCCTTTCATTCCGTTTCCTTTCAGGTGCGCTTCCAGATTTCGTGGCGTGAGGCGGTACCGGATAGATGGCGCGGATGCTTGCTGCAAGGAAGGAATATTCCCCGTGGACACTAGAGGGCTGTATGGTCATCACTCTCTCTGGACAGCTCCAGTAGTAATTTTTTCTTTGTTTAATATCATTTTTCTATTTTTAAATCTTAAAAGAAATGTTTTAATGTTTTCTTCCAGCCAGGAAATATTAGAAACCACCGTACGTCTCTGTGGTTTACGTGCGGCCTGTAGCCTCCTGTGGTTCCTTCACCACATGCCTTGTTCCTTCTACCTACCATAAGCATGCGACACACAAAGTAAAACAGCAAAATTCAAATAATTTCTGTATTTATTCCAGTTTTCATAATTGACAGTTGCTAGTCGTAATGCAATTCTCGTCGTGCGTGGCGTTTCGTGTTTTATTTCTTCTATTTTATTTCATCTGTATATAAACATACGCGGTCACGAATGCCCCTAGGCGCCCATATTTTTCCCAAAGATGTCAGCTTTGACGTTTTGCAGTAGCCATATATTTAGGTATGACGGAACGCTAAGTATTTTAGCGGTAAAACCACTCCAGTTATATAAATATTTATACTTTATAGCAGACGAGATGAATGACCCAATTATGTCCTCCAGAGGGCATTCCTCGCAATTCAAGGATTCCCACAATGTTCCGTTCTTTTCTTTCTCTTCAAGCTGACTTAACTTTATTTACTATGTGCTCAAGGACATCTCTGCATGTTTAACTACTTAAATATTGGTTATGTATCACGTAAAAGGTTATCATTAACTTCATCTTCAAACATGACATCGACATGGGTGGCATAACTGGGTGAATGCTGGCTGTGGAAAAGGTTAAGAACTGAATCTTGACCCCAGGCGATGGATCATCTTGTTCAGAGTTGAAATTCTGTATTGGAATTAAGACTAAAAATTATTTTAAAAAAATCTGATGTTACATTCACAAGACCTTTTCTACCCACAATCATTTATACTTTTATAGCGTATACATATTATTCTTACGCAAGCTTATTACTTTCTCTACCACATACATGGTAGTAGAGAAGGTATTGCATTCTATCCAAAATTTCGATACAGAGATTTCATCGAATATACGTGTTTTGAGGCCCCTCGAATCCAAAAAAAAACATTAGAAAAAGATCCGTATTATGTATGTGTGTCTGAACAGTATAACTCAAAAACTACCAAACTTTGTATTTAGATTCAGTGCTTTCCAAGGATGCGACAAGAAGATTTTCAAGAAACTCCCCTCACCCCAAACTATACTTTACATGGAGCATTTCTTTTTAAAATTTGTATTTTCTAAACAATGGCTGTAACGATTTTGATTAAAATACCATATATTAATGTCATTTATATCGCAAAAAATTATATCATGAATTTTCTGGGAATAGCCTCTAGGTCCATTTTATTCGGAAGGAATTTTATGTAATCTTTCATACCTGGTATACTACACAAAAAATATAGATCTTTTCAAAACACACAATGCATTTAAAATAACTTTTTTGGCATAACCCATTTCCCAGATATCAGCTATTAATGGTTCAAATTGTTTCAATACTTACCATTCTTTCTAAAGTCCTGACGACTTTCAATGTCTTTTTCGGGATGTCATGGAAACAGTATGGAATTTTAAACCCAGCTTACAGCGTCCAGTTATTAAACATTTGACTATCGCTGCTCCCTTTGTGTCTATAATGAAATGTGTAATGCAGCTATTTCCGGAAAGATTTATCTCGATTAAAATGAAGTAGATAGGAAAATAACTTTTGTAAGAATAATAATTTGTATACCCACTAATAAGCAATAGCAAGAGAAAGCCATATGAATATAACAGATCAGATTATTTGTCTATCTACTTCACATTAATTGAGATAAACCTTTGCAGAAATAGTTTAATTACATATTTCGCTATAGGTACAAGGGGAATAGAGCAAGTCGAATCTGTAGTCAGGTGTTTAAAAGTCGGTTCGCCATATGCTGGCCTCAAATGTCTATATTCTTTCTATGATATTGCGAGAAACAATATTTCTATATGGCTTCTACATACTATCTTTACCAAACCTTATTTTTCTATCTGTTTTATGTTAATATAAATAAGTCTTTCCAGAAATAGTTTCATTACACCTACATTGTAGGTACAAAAGGGTTAGAGGAAACCGAATCGATAATCAGGAGTTTAAATGTGGTTCGCTGTGCATTTAAAATTCGATACTCTTGCCATGACATCGTGAGAAACAAGTAAATAGCGACAACATTATGAATTATTGAACAACCGAGACCAATAGTAACGGATATCTCGGAAATGCTTTATGCCAAAAATAGGTTATCTGAAAGAAACAGATGTACAATTTCGTTTAATTGTTCACGTTTACTAGTTATACCAACTGATAAAAAATTCTTTCCGAATGAAGAGTATTCAAGATATTCGGAAAATTCAAGCTATACGTTTTATGTTATGTAAATACCTTAAACATGTGACATTTTAATCAAAATGGTTAAGCCACTTTTGAATGAATCAAAAATTTTCAAAAATGTTCCATGTAAAGGAAAGTTTGGGGTGGGGATTTACCTGTAAGTCTTCGTGTCCCACCTTTGGAATATACTGAACTTAAATATGAAGTTTGGTATGCATCTGGCTTTTCGTGTCTGAGTTATGATGTACACACACATATTTTTAATGCCTTTTTTGGATTCAGGGGGCCTCAAAATATGTATCTCTGGTGAAACTATTTATATCTCTTTTTATCTTCTCTACCTCCTATCTTTAACTAGCAGGTAAGAAGAAATACAGAATTCCACCAAAAAATTCAATGAGATTTCACCGAAATCTATGTTTTGTGCCCCCTGAATAAAAAAAGAATTTTTAGAAACAGGTCCGTGCGCGTGCGTGTCTGAGAATAGCATAACTCTAAAACGAAATGCCGGATGAAAACCAAATGTAATATTTAAGTTCAGTATCTTCAAAAGACGCGACGCAAAGATTTTGAAACAAATTCCCCACACATACTACGCTTTATAAGAAAATTTATTTTTATTTTAGATTTTCTCAAAAATTGCTGCAAAAGTTTTTATTAAAATACCAATTTTTTTGTAACTTTGTATAACAGGTAAACCATAAGAAATAGACACAAACGCACCATAACAAAATGTAGAGCTCAGTAAAACACATAATTTATTTCAAATAACTTTTTCTATGACATCAGCCATTTCCTAGGTATTCGTTATTATTGGCTTTAATTTTTCAACATGTGTCATTTTCTTAAAGTGTTATCGCTATTCAATTATTTCTTGTAATACATGTAAAGCATACGAAATTTATAACCGGTCTTCAGATATATTCGGCCTTTACTACCAGTAGATTTAAATGAATGACTTCATTATTAGTCCAGTGAACCCGTTGTCTCAAAGGGGAGGTACGGAATTGAACCTCGGATTGCATGCTTTTCCGACTTCGTAAACAGGTTGATGTACTACGGCGGTGCAGCATATTTCTCACCAGGACAGTTTGTGTGTTCTTTGCACGCGAAATGGAAGTGGCCACCAATCACAGAATTTGCATAGTTGAATGCTACTTCCGAACTGGAAGAATACGATATGGGCCACTGAGTGAAAATGTTTTCCGTTCTGGCCCAGAATTTCATCAAGTCCCGAGACAAAACATGATTAAAAAAACTTTATTGAAAATAAGGAAATATTTAAAAATATTTATAACCGTTATTTCATTGTTTATTATTTTTAAAAAGTTAAAGTTGTGCTATTAAAACCCATACACTACGCTATATTTGAGTTACCTATCAGCATACATGCTGGGATTGTGAATCTACGAGGCGCAAGCGAAAGAAGTTCCAAATGTAAATACCAGAAAGGCACGATACGAGTCCCATTTCACTAACGTGATCTAGAAACTGTTGACACCAACCCCTTCCACTCATCCTTCGTTAATCTTCTGCTAGGGGCACTAGTGATAAACTCACTCCAAAGTATTGAGGTATACTCAGGCAACCGACTGGTGGCAACAGCCTAATAAATCTGAAAACTCCGTATGACCGACTAGCCTTTAAACATCTGACTACTGACTCGGTTTCCTCTTATCTATCCTTTGCCTCCAACGAAATGTCTAATAAAGCTTTTTCTGCAAAGGTTTATAGCAATTAACATGAAGTAAAAGAAAGTTAAGCTTTCATAAGAACAGTTGTAAAAGCTACATATAAATAAACAATAGTGGGTAGAGTAAGCCACGTGAATGTAACACAAGAGTTCTTTTTTCAAGTAGTAAATCGCTATTCGTCTTTTATCGTGGAATTTCAAAGCAATCACATAGCGAACCAATTTTTTAAAAAAAAATCTGACAAGACATTCAGCCTGCTGTATGCTTATACCTACATGTGTTAATGTGTAATGAAAGTTTGATTATCAAGAACTCAATAGAGAAATAAGGTTCTGCAGGAGAGTTTACTAGAGAAAGTCACATAAATGCAATACAACAGATTTTTTTCAAATGGAACAATGCCTTTTAGAAATTAAACCCAACAATATAAAAACCAAGTACACAGCGTTTTTCCCAAGATTGTAGTACCTGCAGATGTTTAACAAGATATTATCGCATGATGGTTTTACTAAACAGGTTATTTCCTCCATTTCGCTGCTGTACTAGGGTAGGAATATTCTTTAGATTCCTACCTCCTGCCAACATTATATGTTTTTTTTTCTTTCTTCATAATTTTTGCAAAACACGAGACATTTACATTAAAAATTTACAACTTATTGCAAGTTCACACTATGGATGAAAGATGAAATGTTTTTGATAAGGAAATGGGAGATCTAAATTCACAAGAAATATTATACTGAATCCTTATTTAAGTTAGCATACATTTCTAGTATAATATGAGAGGTTAAATAGCACAGACAACCCAGCATTTAAAACTTTGTGTTCACTTGTTCATCATGTTAACTAGTTGGACTAGAAATCTGTAAACATGCCAATATATATTGTTTGAAGTCAATAGGCGTTATTCGATTTGAAAAACTGTAACGTTGTGCAGTGTGCGTTATGATAATTGCTAAAATCATCATGCGGATTGTATTTATGAGGCAATATTTTTAAATTCTTCTTTTTTGGGGGGGGGGGAACTCAGCATCAACAGCATTCCTCATTTAAGAAATATTCGTGGTGATTGCTATAAGTGACATATCCGCTATTACTGTATTCTCTTTTACTTCTGCTGATGTACATACATCCTATCAATCATTTTTACTTTCTCTACTACGTATAGTAAGTAGGGGAAGTATTGTATTCCACCCAAAAATTCGATACCGAGAGTTCACCGGAAATATGTGTTCTGAGGCCCCCTAAATCAAGAAAAGCATTTTTGGAAACATGTCCGTGTGTCTGTCCTAACAAATATACCTATAAATCCCAATGGACAGTAAATTTCAGATCAGTTAAAAACTTAAGCATTAAGGAAAAAAAGCTTTTGTTTCAAAAGGATTTAAAAACCCTTGCCGTCAGGCATCGTTAACTTTCGTTTCTAAGAAAAAAATCATTGATAACACTAGTCTGCATTTTCAGACTTTTTGTCAGATGATTTCTTTAAAGTAGGTATTCTTGAATTAAGCTTTTATGCTGATTCCAGAAATAGCTTCCGTTTTTTTGTAAGACATCAGGTTTTTACACAAAATAAAAAGTAATGTTTTGACAATTTTACTAATGAGCGTAGAAAAGTATTCAAATACAAGGTAGGGTTTTATTCAAGAAACATTTTAAGAATACTCTCAAGAACTCCCCTAATTTACTTCATGACTACATTTTAACAAAACAAGAAGCCAAAGTGTTTCATTTAATTTTTTTCAAACTTTCTCTTCTTTGACTTCCTTGCAGATCCTTGAAGATGACTGTCCCTCCTCAACATCCAACAGTAGTTGGCCATCATAGTTTCATTCCATCTCCCCTGGTACCTCCTCCCCATTTCCTTAATATCTTGGTGAAAACGTTCACCCTGCTCTTCACTATAATGTCCCAGATTTTCTGGAAAGTAGTCGATATGTGAATGAAGAAAATGCACCTTTACACTCATATTACAACCCATCTTGAAATTTTCCAACATTGTTTCGACAATGGCCTTGCAATTAGGATCTTTGTTATTGCCAAAGAAGTTTTCAGTAAGTGATCGGAAGGCGGTCCATGCTTCTATTTCTCTCTCATTCATTGTCTTCTCAAAATCTTCATCCTTCAACAATTTCTTTATTTGAGGACCAACAAAAATTCCAGCTATTAGTTTGTCTTGTGTAAAGAAGGGAAATTTCTTGGAAAGGTACCTGAAACAGGGTCCACCCTGTGATAGAGCCCTTACAAATTGCTTCATCAGGCCCAATTTTATGTGTAGTGGCGGAAGCAATATATTTACATCTCTATATCTCTATATTTTTGAAGTGAAATTGTGAAAAAACTGTACGTAATGAAAACAATCCTTCCCTCAGTATCTTTTCAGTTCAGACAAACTGGCGGTCGTATGGAGAAGTTAGTTATCACTAATGACATAACGCTAACATTAATAAATGTCAATTGATGTTAGTAGCAAACTGACCTAGAAGATTAGAGATAAATTCCATTTTGGGAATGTGTCTGTAAAATTACTAGAAAACGTTTTATCAGGTATGTAATGATAATAATTTTAAAAATGCCTTCTTTAGTGAGTGACAAGGCTCTTGGAATCGTAAATCTATGCCTTAACAGTGTTTATTATAAATGTTGCAGTACCTTTGGTTCAGTAATTTACTTGGTTGTATAACGAAGAGATAAATGAATTTTCCCTTTGGCTGCAGTATGTCGATACAAATTTACAAATCAAAGAATTGTGTGAATCACCCAATAGATATACTGCTGGATCCATGCATACCTAGACAAAATATTGCATTAATTATGTAAATGTATTTGCCACTTTAAATAACCTCAATATATTCTGTCTGTGTTCTGCACAAATTCTTTGTATGTAGTTATGAATGAGATTCAGTAATGAAAACCTGTTTGTTATGCATTGTATTATTTCCTAATACAATGACTCTTTGTCCAGAGTTTACATTGCAACAAGAAGCATCTCTTCTAACAGTCATAATAGTAAACCGCGTGAGCTATTTCTCAAAGATTACGTTGAGAACTTGCCCTCTAACGTAATCTAGGTGCAGCCACCTAAAGGTTGGCAGTTATGGAGATAATTGTAACAGTGTCACTCCTCTGTAACACTAATCACTCGCCCTTCTTCACCTTATTGTTATAAAATGTTTCCATTAATGATGTGCAGCCTGGTAATAAGCCATTGTTTTGAAATATATCTAAAGGTATCCAGAATATTCGTTGCATCTAAATAATTTTCCTCAAGCTTAGCTGAACTTATCATACATGACTAAAACAATATTCAACAAAGCTGGAACGTCGAATTTATATTTGTGTGGTGTGTTCAGTATGGTAATGGAGTTTTAACACGAAAGCGACCCGTAGTTCTTTGACTTTCAAAAGGGCGATGCTATAGGCAGTTCAGTAAGTCATGAAATTCTTCACTGAAGGAAAAAAACATTGCCAAAGTTCATAAATATGGACTTTAGTGCTATTAAACACTAAAAAATGTTTTAATTCTATGTAGCTTTTATATCTCAGGGGCTCACCTTGGTGAGTACGGGAGTGGCGACCCCGAGGTACCTGAGCCACCCAGTGTCTGGGGGTATATGCAGTCCACCCTGTCTCCTGGGGTCAGAAATAAGGAGACCTGTTCCTCCAGGTTAGGGATTAAGCATGGGGCTTGTAAAAACCTTGTTAAGAAGGATGGTTTGTTGTTGGAAACTTGGAATGTTCAAACTATGTTATGACCTGGAAAAATGAAAGAAGTGGCAAATAACTTACATTAACTGGACACTAGTGTTGCAAGAAAAAAGTTGGAGTGGAAAAGGAAGAATAGGTAAACAGGATTACACATAATTGTATTTGGATCAACTGAGCCTGGACTACACAAGATAGGATTTATTATCGCAAGGGGGGGTAAAGAAGAGCCTAATAAAGTTGGGCCCAGTTAATGAAGGATTGAGTAAAATAGATTTAAGGTCCAATTTCGAAATGTGACTATACTTTCTGTGTACGCATCAGTGGAGGAAAGGGCGAGTTGACAGGGAAGAGTTATCGTGAGAGTTTGGAAGGAGAGTGTGGTGAAGGACTTTACAGATACGTTGATGTTCTTGGGTGAGTTTGGTGCAGGAGTGGCGGGAAGGCAAGTGTTGCATGAACTAGGTGTCGAGGTTGGTGCCTTGCACGACAGTTTGTGATTACAATTAATTGGATTATTAATTCTAGTGCGTTATTGTTTTTATAACTGTATAGGATTGCATTGTACGTTTACATTTGCTCAGGGTTAGTTCTTATTTACCATAATCTGTGAGATTTCTGTTGCTTAATTTTTGCATTTGTTGCTTTACTATTTCCCTTTTTGTAATCCCGGTGTTTCTCTCTGTGAATGTTCTGACTGTACTGGTTTTCTACCAGAATGTGATTATCTATATAACCAGAGCTACTTCTGTAATCTGAGTTGCTTAACTTGTACTTGTTTTGTTTTTATTGTATTGATGTACTGACGTGAATAAATTTATAGCCAGAGGGTGGCGCTGATGACCGCCACAGTTTTGCGCCACTCAAACCGCTATTACTACTACATGACCTTTTAAAGCCTGTATGCCTAGCTTCCCACAAAATGGTAATAAAAACCATAAGTTTTGCCTACATTAAAGCTAACAAGCTATTTCAACCACAAAAATCTTCAAATACTAAATTAGCTGCAGAGGAGCAGAAAAATACAAAGGGTATTTGCATTAAATGGCTTTTAAAAAGCATAAGGTCAAAACAATGTCCCTTTAGTTTTATAATTTTAATGCAATGTGTCTTAAATTATTTATTCCACAAAATATGGTTCATAAAGGTTGTTCCTTCTTACTTCCACCTATTAATTAGGATAAGTATTCAACAGAAATGGTATCAGTAAGGATTTTGTTGTATGTACATACAAAGAAGTATACACAGGTTTTATTGACCGTTTAAAGCACAGATCCATACTGCTGTGATATTATGCTCTTTTGAATGAGCTCACCAACTATCAAATTGTGCTGTAAGATACTGGAAAACTCAAATGAAAAATCAGCGGATGTTTTGAAAATTCTTAAAAGTCATAACATTTTTTAGTTAACGTAAATCGAATATTGTAACAAGAGCTGCATTTACTATTGGTTTTGTCTCTTTCTTTTGGCTTCCATATGGCTCAATATAAGAAGCTTCAAGCTAAATAAGAATATATAAGACTTCATAAGATTTTTCAGAAAATTCAATAAATTAATTTTATTCATTTCATTTACTTAGATTTGATATTTAATCAAAATCCCTAGAGCTGCATTTTAGTAAATCAAAATTAATAAATAAATAAATATGGGGTTACTTATGTTGAGAAAATTCTCTTAAAATCTTTGCATTGCATCCTAAAAAGGCACGTGACTTTAAACGTGATACTTGCCCAAGATTTATAATTAGGTTTTGGAATTCACAGACAGCCACGTTAATATCGTGTATATTTAAACGTATTTTTAATGAACTCTCGATGTTGAATTTTTAGAGTTTACTTTCTTTACCACTTGAGAAGAACTAGGAATCTGAGAAGAGCTTATATAAATTATTGAAGAAAGCCGAACTCAGGTCTAAACTCTGGAAATTATAGGATACACTACCAAAGCGAACAAAACCTATTTAGCAAATGTTGAGGTCTTATGCATCGTGTTGAGTTGTAGAATCCTGAAATGTGTTATTCACATTTTATTCCTGTATAGTGCTTTAGAAAGCACTACACTCGGTGAAACATGAATATGTTAGCGGTTTGGGTGACTGGGCTGGAGCAGAAATCTTGTGTTGGCTTTCTTTCAATTCACTCTTAATTGGACAACAGTAGACTGGGTTCTCTCTTATTATAAGCACTTTGCATACATAACATAGATTGAAATAACATAAAATATAAGAACAACCTATTAAAGAAGACCTCAAGAGGTAAGATTGTAAAACTCTATATAAGGCAGAATGTATAAGCAAGGATTATTTTCTTTCAAAGGCTCCGGATAGGAAAACTGTGGCAATGTAAATGAAAACTGCAATATGCTAAAATATATGGCTCATGCAAGTATGAGCTGATTCCATATTGGGAAACGAGACCGGTTATTGAACAATCTATTATACGAGGACTGCCAACTGACCTAACTAAAAGTGAGGCACATTGAGAGCTTGGTACATTCTCTGACAAGTCTGTGATCATCGGTGAGGCTCGCTTTCGGGAAGTTCCCGGTTCGATTTCCGCCACTGTGACCAAGCAATTTGGCTCGATAGTAACGCGTGAGGCTTGCATCGAGAGATTCAGAGTTCAATAACTGTGTCGGCCGCTCTGACCAAGATTTTTCGTGGTTTTTCCTGGTTGGCAAGGTGAATGCTGGGATGGTTTCTCTTCTACCACGAATTTCCTTTCCCTCATTTTCTATCATTTCGCTTCCCCTTCGTGTTTTAGGGGCTGTATCAGTCGGTGCCGGGCATAGGGCGCATAGGCTCTTCTCGGCCCTGTCAGATGGCAGGTTCATCTAAGCTGGCTCAGGAGAGTCGATTTCTCCCGAGATCCGCCAGAGGGAAGCCTTCTCTGACTGGTTATCAAGTTTGGAATCGTTAGGGACCTCTGCGCGTCTCTGTCAATCGACCTGCCTGAGGTTCCCTCACCTCATCCGTTCCTTCTGGGGGTGGCAAGAGCCAAACATTCGCATTGGGTCAGGTGCAAGGGCCCCTCCGTTCCCTGGTCATAGTCATAGTCGGGTTTCGCCGGATCCGTTGGCGAACGCTGGGGTGGTTCCACATCTACCACAAATTTCCTTCCATCTGTTTCAGGGTTGTAGGACCAGGCGACCGTGATTGGTGTTACGGCAGGATGGTGGAATTTGCGCTCTCGAAAGATTCCTCTCTGGCGCTTGACGGGATTACTATTGCCCCCTTCCTTACTGGGAGCTGTCTCGTCTGCGGTACCCCCAGGTTGCTGGTGGCTTAGGCAGAGTCAGACGCGTCAGGATTAGTATCATGTTGGAATCAATAGGCACCCCGACCTTGCTGGCACACATCGTAATCCGGATCTGAGCGTCCTTTATTCCTTCCTCCAAGGGGTCACTTCGGAAGCACAAAGGGTTCACTAAAGCCTACGTGCGGTGCTGTACTCCAGTTATTGGGGCCCCCTCTGTGTGAGCTCCTAGCTCCTGTGATCATTCAGCCGTTCACTGCTCGTATAATACGTCATACGTAAACAGAAATAGAGATCTGTATTCACCTCTCGGCTGTTAGATGTAAACAGATGTAGAATTATTTCGGATTTTCAGAGAGTGAAGTCTCAACCTTTTCTTCTGGGATTCCATTAATAGGCAAAAATATACATTTAAGTTGAGACTACAATATCTCCAAAACTAATCGTTTTAGAAAGAAATTACTTTAATAAAAGTTAGTTGATATTATGGAGGAAGATAAATGCTATCAGTCGTGTTTTGTTTGGAGGACGTTGTGATGGTAATTTTAGGGTCAATTTAAATTTTTATTAACTTTTTTATTTATTTAAACTGACCCTAAAATGACCATCACAATGTTCTCACAAAACGCGACTAATGGCACTTAACCTTCTCCCATAATATCAAGCAGCTTTTAATAAAGACATTTCTTTCTACAACGCTTAGTTTTGCAGATATTGTACAGTCTCAACTTAATGAATTTACGAAGATTTCAATACTATCCAATCAATCAATTTGTATTTTGAATTACAGTAATAACTAATACACCCTGTATATTCATTCATGCTAAGAATTTCAGAATAATGTTCAGTTCTGAATGTACGATACTTAAAATAATAATTATGACATATCGTAATATGGACTGTGGAAAGAAAATATCTTATGTGTTACATTCATATGACCTTCTCTGCCCTCTATCGTTTATTAGTGTGCACATAAATTATTCTTACATTTATTTTCCTATCTATTTTATTTTAATTGAGATAAACCTTTCCCAAAATAGCCGCATTACACATAACGTTATAGATACAAAGGGAATAGCGATAGTCTTAAAATTGCATACTCTTTCCATGATATCGCGAGAAACAGCTGTAAATCGACAGGAGTTTAAAAGAATGGGTAAGTATTGAATAACGAATATATTGGAATTGGCTCATGCCACAAAAATTATTTGAAATGAATTGCGAGTTTTAAAGATATCTACATTTTTTGTAGAGTAAATTTTCGTCTATCGTGTTAGGTTTACCAGTTATACAAAATTATACAAAATTCCTTTCGAATGAGGAGGACTTCACAAGCTATTCCCAGAAAATTAAAGTTATACGTTTTATTTGTCAGTAAATATCTTTAATGTATGGTATTCTAATCAAAATCATTAGAGCCATTTTTGAGGAAATAAAAGATCCCGAAGAGTCTTCGAAGTAGAGAGTAGTTTGAGATGGGTGGACTTTCGTTAAACTCTTCGTGTCGCATCTTTGGAATATACTGAACTTAAATACCAAGTTTGATATTTATCCGACTTTTGATTTAGAGTTATCCTGTTCTCAGATACACACAAACACACAAATGGACATTTTTCTAACAATGCTTTCTTTTTGAATTCAGGAGGCTTCAAAGTATATATTTTCGGTGAAATCTCCACATGGAAAAAGTAATATATCGATTTTTCGTTCCTTCAGTGACTTAGTTAACATATAAAGAGAACTGTTGATGTTAGGTGCTATCAGATATGCATGAAAAGACTGCAATTATGTTGCACTTATAATGGTACCAATATTAAGACAGTAAGTGCAACATCCAACATTAAGACAGAACAGTTTTGCTAATGTATAAAGCAGTATTGTGGGCGATAAAGAATACGTAACATCCATCACCTTTAGAGTATTTAAGTTAACTTTAGACTGGCATTACATTCTCCTCACACTGCGGTATACTCGTGCTGTGGGAGCATAACTCGCAGTATGTCCGATATATTAATATATGAACTATGGTGATTATCTTGTGTTTTGGTTGTTACTCTTAAAGTGTTATTGTTATTTCTTACCACGGCTACTGTTGTTTGGGTTTTTGGTAGAGCTTGTTTAACTTTTCAGGGTATGGTACGGGAAGGAAGGTAAGAAGTAAAAACTCTAAAAAAAACATTAAGTCATTGAAGAACACAATGCTTTAATGGCACGCGCATTTACTGATTTAGTACGAAGCTACACAGTTACTTTAGTTAGTTGAAGCTGTAGGACGGTCGCGTAGCAATCAAGTATTTTATAAGTGCTCTAGAAATAATGGTAGCATTTATCACACGTTCCTATGAGCTTTTAAATTGATAAAATTCAACGTTCCTACTACATTATGAGAAGTAACTAATAATGCCTGCTTCTGAGAGCTTACCCATATGTTCTTCACATCGCAGCACTTTATATGCAACCGTCTTGGCTGATGGGGACGCTATAACTAACTTTGCTGCACTTAAAGATTTTAAACATATTCTTTCTTACAATCTTATTGGCTGTCTTCGTTCAGCTTGGAACCTTTTAGAAGACTTACCAGGCTGCTGTTTCGTGGTTTCCAAACATGTGACCTCTCTACAAAAATATGTTGTGTGCGCTTGCCGCATTTTCCCTTACACAAAGACTCAAGGTCTTACTATTACGACTTATCCTTACAAGTCCTTTTTGCTTGGACCCATATTCTAACAAAAACATGTTTGTCGGCTTTTAACAAGGGTTCCACAGCTCCAGATAAACTCTTGCACATACATACAACTTATGCTTATTAATATTGTTTTACATTATAATTTACATTATTATATACATGGTATATATAACCATAGTTACCGTCTCAACACTTATGACTGGCGTGCATTCCCTCATATTAGTTGACGCTGTAAAATGTTCATTAATACACAAGATGAAATCTATTCGAGAAATATGTCCATTTTCTAATACTAACATTAAAATACTGTAGGTATGCTGCTGCCACGCATCTGAGCTGGTGCATGCGTGTTTCCAACGTATTCTGGTTGATATTATATTAAGATACAATGCAGAAATTACATCGTAATGTAGCTAGGAGAGCGTGACGCCGTTCAACGAATGATCTGGAAAGCTTTCGATAATTTCACAACATGAGTGATGTGCGAGTACACTCCTTAATCTTTTCACTCCTTTTTTCCGTGTCTCATTTCTTAAAGTTAATCATAAGTGCTGTTCCAAACACATGTTCCGTTAAGATTTACTAATTTTCTGGAAAATTAAATTATATTTCTGTTTTCTCTACCACGCATTCCCCAAAAATTGGATGATTCTCTTTTTATTTACGCTTGCAGCACAAGTATCTTTGCCAGGCAGCATCGAGACCCTTTAAGTTTTTTCGAGTATCTCATATCGATAGTACCTGGAGAACGTATTTATATGTGGGAGTTATTTTGCATAAAAGAAAAGGTGCTTTCTAAATGGAACTTCATATTGTATGTTCAAAAAGCTACCTCATGTAGTCTAAAGCAGGTAAAATGTTGTTGCAAGGATTTCTGTAAAGATGAATGAATTGCATTATATATTACATTATAAAACAATGCTACAAGCAAAGATAAACGACTCAGATTGGAGGATTAAGTCGATGCCCATTTAAAAGCACTTGTCTTACAATGTATGTTTACTAGGTTTTTTTCCCATCATGTTTAAAACACTGATATTGACAATTGAAGACTGGAAGTGGGAAACACTGTATGTTCCAAAAATAAGCATTCAGGAAAATGCAAAAAAAACTTATAAGATTTATATTACAAACAATTTCGTTTAATTAAATATAAATTCTGATACTTCACATCACTGTTAACTTTTCATTCAAACATTTTTAGAAAGTACATTTGATATGAGCACAGACTCTCATAAAGCTGAACATTTCGGTAAAGCTGTATGTGCCATGCGATTAAACCAAGAAAAGGCTGAATGTCCACCCAAGTTCTTGTGGTCTGATATCGCTGACACAAAGATTCATAAAATGCCCTATATTTCGCATAAAGAAATGTAATCATAGCAAGTAGATCCTTCTTTTTCTCTGCACTAATTTTGCTTGTCAGTGGAAGTTGAGGCATATTTACTAAGAACGGCAGATCATTGAATTTCCACAGAACTCGTTCCACTCTCCTTCATCAAGAGAAGTTTTCATTAGAAGCTTGCCTTTCTTGTCCGAACTGAAACATGTAACTGAAGCTTTCGTTATCTTCAATTTGCTGATGTTCAGATATGTATCAGCTAAGGAAGCCGGATCCAAGAAATCAACTTCACCCATGTTTACCCCTTAAAGGGGTTTCTTACTCTAGCTGTAGCCACCATATTTTCCAGTTCTTCAGGCACCATGTATTTAACATTCTTCTTCCTTTTTTCTATGATACCAAAGTCTCGATCAGAAGGCATGTAACTATGCCCGGGCACTAAAAACTTGATTTCAACACCAATGATTCTAACTTGCATCAGTGCTGGTGACTGCTTCGCAGCAACAGCTGCTCCTTTGTAAGTTGAATATGGCTTTCCATGAATTCTTTGCTCTGAACATCTTTTTAAGTTAGCAACCTTTCCCTTCCTTTCCATTATAACAAAGTATAGAGGAACACAGTATGGAAATGAATGCACAATAGTAGGAGCTCACAACAGAGACAGGATCCAACAAGTACTGCTATTGGCGCGTGGCACATCGGGTATCTTATGAACAGCAAGGAAACCTGTATGGTACTTCCAACCTTTCCCATGTTATTCGCCTTGGTGCATTCAGCGGTTTCCATGAAAAATCTGACATTACACAATATTGGCACTTTCAGCGCTTCCCACTTCCAGTCTTCAATTGTCTCAGGATACTACAACCTTGTCATCACATCTGAAGCAGGGCCATACGCAGATGGTGCATTTCGAAGGGGCTGAAACAGGAGCAAGTGAATCGTGAGCAGAGATATTGATTAAATATAGGATTTGACAGGTCAGCATGATCAACAAACACATTTTTAGGTGTTTATAGGACCAAAAGACAAGCAGGAGTAGATAGAGACCAAACTCCCCAACCAGTCAGGTACGTTGACCATTAGACCAACTCAGAAGTTCCAATTTCACTTCTACAACTACAAGAGTGCTTTGCAATCATCTAGTATTGACCACCTGTAACTAAACGTGTGCGGATATTAAAATGAGCGGAGAGAGCTGTTTAATCAATGTTGCCAACCAATGTGTGGAATGATGATAACTTTACAAAACCACAAAAGAAAGAAAGAAAAAAAAAGGACTGAATTCCCTGTCATCCCCAAATATTTACCATTGTTTTAATACGTATGGAATGTTTATTTGCTTATTTTATTAACATGTACAATGCAGTGTGCTATCGTGTAAGTACATTGAGACTGCAATGCTTCGATGTTATGATTTAAGATATCTGGAGGATCCTTGAGCCTCCTCAGCCCTCCCCCCAGCGTACGCCCTGATATGAAGAGCTTTCAGTTTGGTTTATTCAAACTCATGACTATTTTCTATTTTACAGCTTTATTGAGTCGCAAAAACGGTCTTTAAACGTTTAAATTATGATCCATTCATTACGGATGATAAAACTGCAACGATTTCTATTTGCTAAGGCGATTATGTCTTAAATATAGCTACGATATCTGTTCTTTGGTTGTACAATACATTCGTGACCTTAATATGCTCCATCCTGTTGCATGACGAAATTTTAAGTGGATGGTAGAAGCTTTGTGATTTGTCGCTCTCTCACTTCTAAGTATAACAACATTATCTGATTTTGTTTTTCTTCTTGGCTATTACTCTTACAAATTAGCTTTTGCAGCACACAAATGCACAGATCTTGTACAGCTGTTTACTTTCTTATCTTTACTTTTCTAAGGGACTTTCCGTATGTCTGGAGAAGATAAACGAAATGAAAGTATAATCACGAAAAGGAAACCCGAATTAAACCACACTAATGACTCTTGAAAACAACAAATGTTTATGAAAACAGCTCCTACTGCAGCAATAGAGACACTCTTGAACCTCACTCCAATGCATTTAATTGTAATAAAGGAGGCAAGAATGACACCTTATAAATTGCAACACGCTAAACAACTGAGAATTTCTGAAATACTCAGAATACATCGGATATGCATCTTTAGATATGCTTTCGGACTATCTAAATTCAATTTATAAAGAACTTCAGGATCATTACAAAACCCGAATGTTGGACAAATAAAACTCTGAAAACTCTTGAGAAAACTTTGAGGGTTTACAGACGACTCAAACAATGGCTCAGGAACAGGATCCGGAGTATATGGCATAGAACCAAGTTGCAAAAAGTTATTTCCTTGGGTGAGTATGCCACTGTTTTGCAATAGAAATTTGTGCTATTATTAAATGCATACATGAAAACATAATGAGAGCATACACTGGTAAATAGATCCTTATCTTCTCAAATAGCCAGGCTGCACTTAAGGTTCTAAGTAGTCATAAGATATATCCAGGGCTGGTTTTAAGCTGCTTAAACATGCTCACAAGTTGGCAGAACAGAATGAAGTTGAGCTCATCAGGGTGTCGGATCACAGTTGGATGGAGGGAAATGAAAAGGCTGATGAACTTGCAAGGAGCAGCTTCACAATTTACTGGACCAATGCTGGCTAAGAGAGGCCATTAAGAACTGGTCCAAATTAGAACATAATTAAAACTGCAGGAAAAACATAGTAAACAATTTAGAAACCCATGTAAGAAAAGAGCTGAAAGCTTACTTAATATAGCAAACTTCAGCTGAGAACAATGATTGCATTTCTCATACAACTATTGCATGCTTCTGTGAAAATGCATCTTAGTTTGAGATAGAACATCGTTACGTTATTTGCACCAAGCTTTGGGCGCCAAACTTGAGAAGGTTGATGCGCCACGTATTGCGGGAGATATGTTTCTTGGAGTGTTCGCACCACGTACGAATACAAATTTTCCGGGGCCTTCGTCCCACGATCACTTTTCCGGTGGCCTTCGCCCCCACGTTTAAAAAATCAACTTTGTATTTTAATGTTTATTTAAATATTATATATGTATGCCTCGGCTGCGTCAGTAGTATTTTGCAGAAACACGTATCTCTTAGCAGGGGTAGTACGGCTAAAGAATAAGGCTTAGACAAATTATAATTATACTCCACTTTTTTTCATTAATGCTTCACACGATTAAATAACACTTCACTGATATATCACACTGTAGAGCTGTGAGATTAACACGTTAACTTTATATTATTCTCACCGTAATGAATTTTTATGTCTCACACTGAATACGTATCGAACTGCTTGGGAACGCTGCCTTCTAGCGTCTGGCATCTACCGCCTAAATTCGTATATTTCCACCATTTCAAGTCTCTGATTGGCTAATCCTAGTCCAATAGAATAATTTTATTTAACTTAAGCTTTTTATAGTTGTTGATTGGCTATTTTTAAACTGTTTTAAATATTACATTATTGTTCCAAGAATTATTAGTAGCCTTTATTAAACTTTCTATTTATTGTCTCCAGGTTACCTCATTGTTAGCAACTTTCGGCTTCTATTCTCACAGCTTCTACATTGTTAAATTACGTAATACATTCACATAACATTATTATACATGTACATAATAATATAAACATTATACAATGAGTGTTACATACACATTATATATTTTTATATACATAATGCTTTAAGGCGGGCTGTTATTGTATTTTATATTATATAATTAGACTGATATCATTTAAGTGTTAAAATACTGCCTCAAGTTTGAGAGTAACTCAGACTGCAGATTGTGCAAGAAAGAAACTAAAATAGCCCAGCACGTTATATGCTCCTGTGAGATCTTGGCTTTTCGGAAAATGCTTTTAGAACCAGAAGAATTTAAACCATATCTGTTATGAGACTATATTTTGCTAAAGGGAGCAGATATAATGAATTGGCTTTAAAACGACACAGTTAGCACAACAAACCCAAGGTTAAAGCGAGTCCGGAGCAATGGCGGAAATCTGTGTCGTATAAGACAAGACAAGACACCAATGTCCACCATTCCTAAATGAAGGAAACTGTTTGAACAAATTTCATGTGCTTAATGTCTCACAAAGCTGTCAGTGTCTATAGGAGGTGCATGAACTCTGATATTTGAGTTACGGAGCGAGATGGCTCAGCGGCAACGTGTGAGGCTCATTTCTGGAGCTCCTAGGTTCGATTCACGCCCACTCTGACCTTGGATGGTTTTCTCTGGTCGGTAGGTCAATGCTGGGGTGGTTTCTCATCTACCACTATTTCCTTTCCTTTATTCCTTTTTCATCGCTTTTCCTTCTCATGTTTCAGGTGTGTTTCTAGCTTTCGTGGCAAATGGCGATGCCGGATAGATGGCGTGCATGTTTGCTCAAAGGAAAGAGTATTCCCCTTGGACACTAGAGGGCCCTTTGGTTGGTAGGTCGAGAATCACCCTCCCCGGCAGCTACGGTAGAAGGGTGTTAGGGGTTCCGTGCGTATCTGTGGCCTGTTTGCCTGTAGCCTGTAGTCTCCATGTGTTTCCTTGATTTCAAACCTTCCTCCCGGGGGGTGCTATCCGCAATAAGATCGGTGCGCAACATGTCTCCCTCCGTTGTTTATTATATATCCTATACCATACACTGACAGTTTTGCTTAGCTCTTTTAGTAAATTCTGGTGTGTTTATTATCATTGTGTGAGTAAATCCCTGTTATTAGTGTATTTTTACTTTCTCTACTACATATAGTAAGTAGGGGAAGTATTGCATTCCACCCAAAAATTCGATACCGTGTTTTCACCGGAAATATATGTTCTGAGGCCCCCTGAATCCGAAAAAAGAATTTTTGGAAACATGTGTGTGTGTCTGTGTGTCTGTCTGTGAACAGCGTAACTCAGAAACGGACACTCGGATAAACACCAAACTTGGTATTTAGGTTGAGTATTTTTCAGAGATGCGACACGAAGGTTTTCAAGAAAATCCCCCACCCCAGATTATCCTTTACATGGAACATTTTTCGAAAATTTTAATTTTCTCAAAAATGGCTCTAACGATTTTGATGAAAATATCATATGTTTAAGATAATGTCATGAGAAATGAAATGTATATTTCGAATTTTCTGGGAATGTCTCCAACAGTATTCTTCATTGTGAACGACGTTTGCATAACTGGTAAACCATTAGAGATAAACAACATTTTACTACACAAAAAATGTAGATCGCATTAAAATACACAATTTATGTCATATACGTTTTTATTGTTGAGTGAACCATTTTCGAGATATTGCTTGTTATTCCGTTAAACTTTCCAATACATATACTTTTTCTCAAATGGGAATTCTTTATTATTTTTTTTTGTCCTCTTAATGCAAAGAGTATGGAATACTCCACATAGCAATCAGCCCTTAAAATATTTTACTATCGCTTAAAGCCTAGCAATTCCCCTTGCATCTACAAGAAGATTAGCAATAAGATTAACATCTCGATATCTCGATTAACATGAAGCATATAGAGAATAATCGTTTGTAAAAATAGTTCGTACAAGTGTAGAGAACGTCAAATGAGTGTAACACATCAGATTTTTACTTTCTGTACTATTTACTTAAGTAAGTAGTGGAAGTATTACATTCCAACCAAAAATTCTATACCGAGATTTCACCGGAAATACGCGCTGTGAACTTCCCTGAATCAAAATGTTAAAAAAAGGTTCGCGTGTGTGTTCGTATGTGTATATGTTTGTGGAAAGCACAACTAAGAAACCAAAAGTCAGTTAATTACTAAAATTGGCTTTTAAGTTAAACACATTCTATAATAGGATATGAAGATTTCCAAGAAACTCCCCCACCCTAAAATACAATTTGCATTTTGAATGACTTCTGTATAGTTAGTAAACCGTAAGAGATAGACAAAATCTTACTATATAAAGGAACACGTAAATCTCGATAAAGCACAGAATTTAGGCGAAATAACATTCTTTGTGGCGGTATCCTTTGAGATATACTCTTTGTTAATGATTTAAATTTTCAAATACTTGTACCTTTTCCAAGCGGTATGTCGCTATTCGTTTTCTCCCGCGCTCATGCAAAGAGCATGTATAGCGATCCGCATTTTAAATATCTGACTATCGCTTTAGCCTACTGTTTCCTTATACATGCAATGATATGTATAATGAAAATTTATCTGGAAGTAGATAGGAGAATGTGCTTTTGCATGAATAGTTTGTAGAAGAATTCGAACAGAATGTAATTTCAATGCTAATATTTTTCTATTCGTTGAAAGAATTTCGACTGCTCTGTGCTCCATATGTCTAATAAATGAACAATTTATAAGGACCAACCTTATAATACTAGGGTGCGGCGCATACATACGTAAAGAAACGCGAGCTAAGTTAAACACCTCGTTTACAGAATAGGGGGAAACGCATCAAAGTATACATTAGCATTCATTTTCCAGTCCAGAAAATGAAATTTTAGATCGAGAGGTTCCTAAACTAATTTCTTAATTCAACTTATTGTTAATATTGCTTTACTTTCTTTAAAATGCAACATTTAGTGATAGATTTTGCTATAACGTAATGGAGCAAAGAAATACAATTACTAATTTTGTGTAAAAATCTGTAATAAAATTAAATGCTTAATATATACCGGGTGAACCATTTAAGGTAAGACTGTGCAGTATCTCCAAAACTAAACGTTGTAGAAAAAAAAGCCTTTGATAAAAGTTGCTTAATATTATGGGAGAAAGTAAATGTCATTTATCGTGTTTTGTTTCGAGGACATTATGATAGTCATTTTAGGCTCAATTTCATTGTTTTAAATGGGAACCTACATTTTGTATGGTCCACTCTTTGTGTGTGTGTGTGTGTGTGTGTGTGTGTGTGTGTGTGTGTGTGTACACTACGTGATCAAAAGTATCCGGACACCTGGCTGAAAATGACGTACAAGTTCGTGGCGCCCTCCATCGGTAATACTGGAAGTCAATATGGTGTTGGCCCACCCTTAGCCTTGATGACAGCGTTCACTCTCGCAAGCATACTTTCAATCAGATGTTGGAAGGTTTCTTGGGGAATGGCAATCCATTTTTCACGGAGTGCGGAAAGGAGGAGAGGTATCGATGTAGGTCGGTGAGGCCTGGCACGAAGTCGGCGTTCCAAAACATCCCAAAGGTGTTCTATAGGATTCAAGTCAGGACTCTGTGCAGGCCAGTCCATTACAGGGATGTTATTGTCGTGTAACCACTCCGCCACAGCCCGTGCAGTACGAACAGGTGCTCGATCGTGTTGAAAGATGCAATTGCCATCCACGAATTGCTCTTCAACAGTGGGAAGCAAGAAGGTGCTTAAAATATCAATGTAGGTCTGCGCTGTGATCGTGCCACGCGAAACAACAAGGGGTGCAAGCCCCTCCAGGAAAAACACCACCACACCATAACATCACCACCTCCGAATTTCATTGTTGGCACTACACGCGCTGACACATGACGTTCACCGGACATTCGCCATACCCACACCCTGCCATCGGATCGCCACATTGTGTACCGTGATTCGTTACTCCACACAACGTTTTGCCACTGTTCCATCGTGTAATTTTGACGCTCCTTACACCAAGCGAGCCGTTGTTTGGCATTTTCCTGCGTGATGTGTGGTTTATGAGCAGCCGCTCGACCATGGAATCCAAGGTTTCTCACCTCACGCCTAACTGTCATAGTACTTGGAGTAAATCCTAATGCAGTTTGGAATTCCTGTGTGATGGTCTGGATAGATGTCTGCCTATTACTCTTTACGACCCTCTTCAATATCGGCGGTCACTGTCAGTCAACAGACGAGGCCGGCCTGTACGTTTTTGTGCTGTACATGTCCCTTCACGTTTCCACTTCACTATCACATCAGAAACAGTGGACCTAGGGATGTTTAGGAGTGTGGAAATCTCGCGTACAGACTTCTGACACAAGTGACATCCAATCTCCTGACCACGTTCGAAGTCCGTGTGTTCCACGGAGCGTCCCATTCTGGTGTTTCACGATGTCTAATGACTACTGAGATCGCGGATAATGAGTACCAGGCAGTAGGTGGCAGCACAATGCACCTAAGATGAAAAACGTATGTTTTTGGGGTGTCCGGATACTTTTGATCACATAGTGTATATAATGCTATTTATCTCTTAATTATTACTACATTCACATGAATTTCACGCCACCCATTATCGCTTATTACTTTAGTAGTACTTGGCAATAAGTGGGTAGAGGAAGTATTGCATTCCATACGCAACCCTGTGTCTTTAAAATGTGAACCAATTATGGAAATAGATTTATATTATTCTTCTAAGAAAACATATTCTTGTCGTCTTAGAATAACAACATAAACAGACAAACAAGCTACGCCTTTTTTATATATACATTATACTAATCCAATTTGCTAACTTGCATAAACTTCTTCATAACCTGAAGCCAGCTGGTAGTACTGAAGAAACTGGTTCACTGGCACTATTAAGAGTGTGAGTCATACTCAAGCGTGGTTCTGCATGTTGTAGGTGAGAAATAATTTAAAACCTCTCAAGATTCTGAAGGTTTGTATACTCTAAGATTTTGGCGTAGCAACACAACAAATGTAGTAAATAAACATGACAAGCTGGAAATATAAGTACTTGTCTATCTGTTTCTCTGTTTGTGAACAGTATTCTTCTCTTTTTCTGCACTTCAGGAACAAGGCAAGAATGCCTGTTCTGGCTTCAAAATGTGTCGGATCATCGTTTTCTTGGCGTTCCCGTTGCCTTTTCTTTCAGGCCTATAGTAAAATACTCTTCTTGGGATCCTCTCTGGTGACATGCTGTCTCCATTTACTTCTGTAATTTTTAATTTTGTCTCCAGAAAAATTACTCTAACTCATTTCTAATTTTTTTTCATTTCAGATTTTATATAAAAGAGCACATCGTTCTACTGAACCTAGGTATCTCACTTCGGCAGTCCACATCTTATTTGTCAGCTATAGTTAATGTCTAATGTCTAAGATCCACATAGGATGACAGACCCATTGCCTTATGAAACTTCTTTCGGGTATTGTGAACAGAATTAACTCAAAATGAAAGTCGATACAAGGTTATAATAATTATAAAGGATACAAGGCAAAGGTTTTCAAGGAATATTCCCATTCCATACAACCGTTTATGTGGAACATGATCCGTTTTTGTTTATTTTCTCAAAACTGTTTTAATTTGAGGTATTTGTAAGCCTAATAAAAAGTAGATTTTCAGTCTACTCTAAATAGCTTATATTTATATTCCTACTAAAGTTTACATAACTTTAAAACCTTAAGAGATAGGCAAAAATGTACTCTAGAAGATTGCAGATATTGATAAAACATACCGTTTATGTAAAATAATTTTTTTGACATATTCGCTGTTGTCCTTTCGAATGTTTCCACACTTTCAGCAGTACGCATTGAAATACTAATGATTTCTTATTTCCTTATTTATTACTTATCTCTACTACATGCTTTAAATAGCAAGTATTCCACTAAAAAATCCGATGTTCTGATTTCCCAGAAATACATACTTTGAAGCCTCTAAAACCCCAAAAGTGTTTACTAAAAGCTCTGTTTGTATGTGAACACCGTAACTTAAAAACGAAAAGTCCGATAAAAACCAAATTCGGTATTTAGGCTCAACATCTCCCAAAGATGAGACACGAAGATTTTCAAGAAAATGCCCCACGCTAAACTAACATTTAGATGGAAGATTTTTCGAAATTTACGATTCTTCAACAATGAGTTTAACGATTTGGATTTCACATAAATGTCATATCAAGGGGCAACAACTGGCTTTGATGTATGGAATCAAGAAGACCTAAATGTAGTATCAATGTATCAATGTCGTTGGGCAGTATTTTGAATGTGAAAGATCGTGTTCGTACAAGAAGGCAAGTGAATCTATAGAAGTTTACAGTTAAGAGGAAAGATTCGGTATAGAGATTCGAGCTATCCATAGTGAGTTGGAATGTAGACGCCCTGTTAAAGAAACTGCGTAGCACATGTGTAAAATTTAGCTTATGTTAAAAAATGGTAGTGGAAATTGGTTGGAAATTAAAACGAATATAGAATTACCTAGGTTTTACTTTTATACTGTAAATGGCAAGAAGAATCAGAATAGAGGTAGAGCTAAGTTATTTTGTGAGGAAAGATAAGGGGTTTAAGGTGAAAGAAGAAAAGTAGCTGCGGAACTAATCAATGTTATAGCTTACTTTGTGTGATATTTTCCAAAAAGGCGATATTATGTGTATTGCTATTTTGTATAACCCTCCTACTATATTGCAGTAGGGAAGTGAATTGGAGCATTAATGCGCTGAGAAACAAGTATGAAAAGGGGTAATAATAAATTTTGGTGACTTTAATGCAAGGACAGGGGAACAAAAGGTTAAGTTGGTCAACCCAACTAAAGAGTTTGACAACGAGATTGAAATAGAGAATACTAACAGCAAAGATAAGGTTGTCAATAATGAAGGGGAAAAACTTATGGATTTTTGCGAGGAACATAATCTTATAATCTGTAATGGGCTCAAAGGGTCAGACTTAGAAGGATAGTTCACATTCATAAATAAGAATGGTCAAAGTGTGGTGAATTATATAATATGCCCACATAATATGGACAACTAGATTCTGGACTTTGAGGTTATGAATACGATAACATCATTTTCCACTAAGATTAAAATTAGGAGAAGGAAATACTGGTATGAAGGAAGGGTACAGAGGGTCTTGTAGAACTGTGGAAGTATACAAATGGAGGGAAGTAAAGCATGAAGTATTTTGTAAAGGATTAAATTCAGAAGGTGGGAAAATATTACAAGTAAGAGTAGAAAGCTTATTAAATACCGATAAAATAAATCAAGCTCTAGAAACACTAGAATACAGTGTGAAAATGGGAGAGGTGGGATGAAAACTGAGACCTATAAGGATAGCAACACAAATATTTTGATAAAGATTGTCAAATGGCAAAAACGTAACACAAGAGCTGAGAAACTGGCAGGCGAAAGACGAGAGAAAAAAAAATTGGGCTCTTAGATGGGCATATAGGTATCTTATTGGGGGGAAAAAGCGGGAGTGAGGATTAAAAGTAAGACAAACGTTAAATGAAGCGACTAAAGCTCCATCTAACAAAGAAAACATGGTCAGTAGTAAAAAACCTATACAGAAAGAGTGCAAGAGAAAATGAACTCAGATAAATGGTATGCGCATTTTAAAGCATTGTTAGGTTAGAACAACATAGTGAGAGTAGAGCAGTTTTTGCATGAAGGCCGGCAAGTAATTAATGAATTAGATAGGGAAATCATGGACGTTGAACTGTGCTACAAATTATGAGGTTAAAGCCATCAAAGCAAGTGGTACTGATGGTATCCCAGGGGAATTTTGGAGGGCTTGGTCGACAGATGAAACTAGAAGAAAAAATGTGATAAAATTGTTCATTAAAATACTGGAGACAAGGGAGATTCCCAAGAGATGGAGAAGTATGATAGTGCCAATATATAAAGGAGAGGGGAATAAAACAATCCAAATAATTACAGGGAGGTAAGTTTATTTTCTATTCTGTGTAAGATCTTTACAGGCATTCTAGCTAATAGATTACAGAATTGGGTAGGGAAGAGGTTATCAGAGTTCCAAGCAGGATTTAGAGCAGGTAGACGAACATCATATAATATATTCATGATTAAGTGAATTGTCGTAAAGTATTTGAGCAACAGAAGGAGAGCGGTTTATATTGTATTTATTGATCTTGAGAAGGTGCTTGATACCATAAACAGAGAAGCATTATAAATAAAATTAAAAAAGTAAAGGGGTAAGTTTTACATTCATAGAAATACACGTAAGATATATGTATCAGAAGAATGAGTTTTGTATAAAACTACCAAACAGTACAGTAAAGTGTTCAGAGTAAGACAGAGATGTAAACTTGAAACAGTGCTATTTAACCTTTATATTGAGGATATCCTAGAGGAGATCTCGAGATAATATAGGGTCCACTCTCCAGTTATTAATAATAAAAAAATTCCAGGGCTATAGTTTGCAGATGACTTAATAGTTGGGTCCATATCTTGCGGAAGACTGAGTAGGGCAATCGAGGCGGTAAGAAAATTTCTGTAGAAAATGGGGACTCTAAATAAGTGAAAAGAAAACGAGGATTATAATTTTTAAAGAAGTTTATCGACTACGTAGGAATAGAAATGGCAGATAATTGGATGAGAAATAGAAGTGGGTTGGGTTAGAGAAGAGAAATAGAGGATATTTGATTATCTGGGGCTAACACTAAGTTCGAACGAAGGTTGAAGTGAACATAAAAAGATGCATATAGCAAAAGGTAAAATGGCATGAGTTTATAATATTGTGTTTAAAAAATTTATAGATATAAATGTCAAACAGCCACAGAATTTACACTGCCACAGTAGAAAACAAGATTTACATGGGACAGAGGTATGGGGAGTAGATGATGCTTGGAGAGGAGTTGACAAATTTTGCAAATATATTTTAGGTCTACTGATAACATCACCAAATGGGGCAGCACAGCTAGAACTTGGTAGGTACTCCACCAAGATAAAATGTTTCACAAGAGCTGTGAAATATTTATATAGAATTTCCAATCTGGAAGAATGTTTTCATAAACAAAAGTAAAGTAAGTGTAAAAGGTCAAAGTTATTAAAAATTCAGGGAGTTATGCAACAGATAGGTACGGGAGATGCGTGAATAAATCCAAAATACCACATTAGAGGCTTTTGGAAAGAAGTAGAAATAAGGCTAAAGGATATAGACAAGATATCTTTGGTCGTACAAGAGCTAAAAGCTTCTTGAGGATATGTAGGAGATAAAAACAGTATGGGAGAGGAAACGTACATAGAGATATGTAATAAACTAGGACGAGAAGAATTTGCATGGGCGATAACAGAAACTAGAAACGTGAAAGGCACAAGGTATGACGATGATACAGGAAATATACAATGTGTGGTGAAGTGAAACTCAGATTTCCACTGCATATTATACTGTAATAAAAAAAAAGGAAAATAAAACATGGAGAGAACAATTTTGGCAACAGAAATAGAAAAACCTGGATGGAAAATTGTTAATAACGAAGTTTCTGACTGTAAAAGGGGATTAAAGTATAGAAGCTATGGTTAACTATTTGGGTAAGATCGAAAAGAAATGTTTATGAATGAATACAAAGAAGATGGGACTAAAGGCAGATGAAATAAACGAATAATGTAAGCACGTAGGCAGTGGGTTCATCAATACACGGTGAACAAGGAGTTGTGTGTATTGAGACCGTAGATTAGCATAGCCAAGCAACCAAGAAGTGAACTTATACCGTAAACATCCTAATAGTTTCAAATATTACTATAGTCTAAAAGTATGTAATTGTGAGTGTTGAGAAACAAATATTCATTCATATCAAGCTGTAAAATTTTAATTCAGTAATTCAATGTTTTAAGTAAGGGTGTATGATTCCTTATATCCTACGTTCCTTATTCATTAATAAAATGCTACAAATCGCAAATAATGGGGTAATCTAGTGCTAAAGGGCTTGGTGAACACAAGGTTTCTATTTTCTACGCACAAATTGTACAAATGAATGTTGGAATTTACGTCACATGTTTTTTTTTCTTTCTTTCTTCGTTCATCAGACATTATACCTTCCTTGATTCACAGCGATCGAAAATCACTTCCGAATATAAGCATGTCTAAACAGATTTTCTGGCTTCTTTTATACATACTGCATAACATTGTCATGTTAGACTGAACACTGAGGCAGTATTTTTATCACTAAAATAATATCAGCCTAATTATATAATATGAAATATAAAAACAGCCCGCCTTAAAGCAATATGTATATAATATAATATATAAAGTGTATGTAACAGTCATTGTATTATGTTTATATTATTATGTACATGTATAATAATGTTATGTGAATGTATTACGTAATTTAACAATGCAGGAGCTGTGAGAATAGAAGCCGAAAGTTGCTAACAATGAGGTAACCTTGAGACAACAATAAATTAGAAACTTTAATAAATGCTACTAATAATTCTTGGAACAATAATGTAATATTTAAAACAGTTTAAAAATAGCCAATCAAAAGCCAGAAAAGATTTAAGTTAAATAAAAGTAGTCTATTGGAGTAGGATTAGCCAATCAGAGACTTGAAATAGAGTAAATGTGCAAATTCAAGCGGCAGACGCTAGAAGACAGCGTTCCCGAGTAGTTCGCTCGGTACGTATTTAGTGAGACATTTATAGTAAGACGTAACATTCATTACGGCGTGAATAATAGGTATAAAGTTTACATGTTTTAACAATTAGCAATAATCTCACAGCTCTACAGTAGGATATATCAGTGAAGTGTTATTCAATCATTTGAAGGATTAATAAAAGGAGTGAAGTAAAACATTATAATTTGTGCAAGCCTTCATTCTTTAGCCACACTACCCCTGCTAACAGATACGTGTTGTAAAAATTAATACTGACGCAGCCGAGGCATACAAATATAATATTTAAATAAACATTAAAATACAAAGTTGATTTTTTAAACGTGGGCGAAGGCCTCCGGAAAGTTTGTATTGTACATGGGGCGAACACTCCAAGAAACATATCTTCCGAAATACGTGGTGCAAGCAGCAGTAATAAACAACTTCAAGTTTGGCTCCCATACGTGGGGCAGCAATAATTCTACTTCAAAATGGATAAAATATCGTAGACCATAAAATAAACAAGGGATTAAAATTTCCTTCCAGATGCTGCGTAGCATCACAGCACCAACCAAAAGTTATCTAAACATTTTTACTTTCTCTACTTGCAAATTCAAGCGTATAGTAAGTAGGGGAAGTATTACATTCCATCCAAAGAGTCGATACCGAGATTTCACCGGAACGACTGTGAACAGCATAACTCAGAAACGAACAGTCGGATAAATACCAAAATTGGCATTTAGGTTCAGTATCTTCCATAGATGCGACACAAAGGTTTTCAAGAAAATCCCCCCACCCCAGATTACCCTTTACATAGAACATTTTTTGAAAATTTTAATTTTCTCAAAAATGACTTTAACGATTTTGATTAAAATATTATATATTTAAGATAGTTTCATGACAAATAAAATGTATATTGAAATTTCTGGAAATGTCTCCAAAAGTATTCTTCATTTTGAACGATTTTTGCATAACTGGTAAACCATAAGAGATAGACAAAAGTTTACTGCACAAAAAATGTAGATCGCGTTAAAATGCACAATTTATGTCATATACATTTTTTTTGTTGAGTGAATCATTTTCGAGATATTGCTTATTATTCCCTTAAATTTTGTAATATTTATACTTTTTATCAAATGGGAATTCGTCATTCATTTTTTTTTTATCCTGGTAATGCAAAGAGAATAGAATACTCCACATAGCCACCAGCTCTTAAAACATTTGACTCGTTTAAAGCTTAGCAATTCCCCTTGAATCTACAAGAAAATTAGTAATAAGATTAACATGAAGCATATGGAGAATAAGCGTTTGTAAAAATAGTTTGTGCAAGAGTAGAGAAACTCATGTGACTTTTTTTAAAAGTCTCCGTAATAGTGCCGTAACAGACTGACATTCCACGCTCTTGCTACTTCGTATTGCTCTCAGTTGATAGAGAGACCTTGGCGATTGCAGAAGCAAGCGTCTTGAGAAGATAGCTAAAAGATAAAAGCCAAAAGCAGAAAGGTAACATGCATTTATACTGCGTCTAAGAGAACAAGGCCACTAAGGAGAACGTAAGAATAAAGAAAAGGCTACTCAGAGAGAAGAAATTATAAACTCAGCAAGACTAAAAGAAGAAAAGAACTGACTAAAGCAAAGAACAGAATGCATAATCAGATGCAACAAATCAGGGCCACGATGCATTGAAAGCAGGAAGCAACAGGTGTTGCCATTATTATAACACCTGCAACAGCATTTTGGAAATTGTAGAAAACGTCTCCACGGAAGCACTTCCCAAGTCTCCACGGAAGAGATCACAACTTATTGCCGACCTAGCAACAAGAGAAGGATAAAGTATTGGCAAGCCAGGGAAAACACCATCAAATTATAAACTTTCAGAAGACGTTAAAGCTGCAATGCTGAATTTCTACGAGGATGATCAATATCACATCAGGCTCTAGAGAGAGATGCATTCCAAACAATTTGCGTTGATGAAGAAGTTAAAAAGAGGCCCGGATCAGATTTTGGATCAGATAGGAGGCATATGCATTATTTATACAGAATAACAAAGACATGTGTGTTAGTTTTTCTAAGTGTGCAAAATTATGCCCTGCTGTGTGTATCTCCAAGGTCGGATTCTACACGATGTATACATATGCATTATCCACGAAAATTTTAAGTTTCTTTTGGTTGCATTGCACAGGAAACAGGTGCCATTTAAAACTGAATTCCAAGAATGTATATCTCAAGTTGTTTGTGACCAGAATAAATAGGAATGCATGCAGTTAGGCACTCCACTTCTGAGTAAAATAGACATTACAGATAACCAATTCACTGTCACTGGAATCAATGGACAATGCGGAATGTAAGAGCTCAGATTGAAGAACAAGAGGTATCTGTTATTGCATTGAAGAACTGAGCAAGAAGTTGGCAAACTTTCTAAGCCATGTTTATTTTAAAAGACAGCAAGCAGAGATCTTCAACCGTGTTCGAGAAACTATCCCAATTAATGAAGTACTGTTACAGAAGCATCAAGTGAGATTCAGGCTGCCCATTGGAACAACATACAGGTTTCCATCTTCACTGTTGTTTTTTGGTTTGCACATGATAAATCTGCCGTTGATATTTGCTTAAGAAGGTATTTTCTCAACTATTGGGGCTTCTGCCCTACCTGGAAGTCATCAAAATCTTTTCTGATGTAGTTGCAAGTCAGCTTAAACAGAAGTAAGTACACTTTAAGGACTGCTTTCCAGCGTATCTGGAGTCCAAATTGAGTGGAACTTATCACGGGAAAGGAGCTGTGAATGCAATTAGAGGGCAAGTAAAAAGGATGGAGAGGATGGCTGTACAGCTGGAAATAGAGTGCAAAATACAAAGGAGTTCACACTGTGTGTAAGAAAATCAAACATATGGGTGTTCAGGAGATATACCGGAATGACGTTGAAGAAGTTAAAAATCATCTTGAGACAACGTTTTTAGCATCTTTCGCCTATACCAGCCACTCATAGGGCTCATTGTGTGAAAGTGTTAGATGAATACGTCATCAGAACAATCTGAACATCTGTTTCATCTGAACAATCAGTCAGACTGATCCACAAGTACCAAAGCAATAGCGGAACTTTTGATACAGTGTCTGCTGCATTTAGTGATCCTGCAGTATAAGCATGATATGTGTGATTCCCCTGTGCAATGTGTTTATGTGCAGTTATCTGAAGCACTTGATTTGGAGAACCGTACACGCACATGATTCGATGGCTTGTTTTTATTGTGAATTAGAGATGAAATGAAGTTTTCTCTTATATCTGTTACATGAATTTAATGATATGCAAACAAAACTATTTCATATTCATCTCTCTCTCTCTCTCGCTCTCTCTCTCTCTCTGCTGTTGTCTTTGATGTGAGAGGTCATATAAACGGGCTCTAATGAATACTTCTTATTACAAATAAATCCTTACTGCAAACTGCTAATGTTTGAAATCCTAAAGTAGTAAAATTAATTGTAAACAGGCCTTAAAACTTAAATAATGGTGAATAAAATAATAAGGCTTAAATCCTCCCATACAAACGGATTTTTTTTTAAAACTATTAAACTTTCAGAGAAATTTCACATTTATTTAGTCTTAAACCGTATTTTTTGTGATTTAACTATCGAATGATATGGTCAAAACTCATATTCGAAACCACTAATGCGTGTGTGATTTTGTTTTATCCGAAAAAATATACTACTAATGTCAGTCTGTTACGCGTGGAGTTGCTCTATTATGTTTGAATATTTGTATCTTGAATTTTCTGGGAATAATCTATAAAGCCTTCTTCTTCTGAAAGAATTTTATATAAATGTTAAACCATAAGAAAGTACTACACAATTAATTTGCAATATCTTTTTATGGCATTAGTTATTTCCGAAATTACACTGTTATTGGTTTGAATTTTTCAATGTTTTGTCATTTTATAAAGTACTGTTAGTATTCAGATGTTTCTCGCTATGTCATGGAAAAAGTGTGACATTTCAAGGCCAGCAAATAGTGGTTAGCTTTTAAACATCTGACTCGATTCGATTTCTTGTATCCCCCTTGTAAGTATGTAATGAAGCCAGTTCTGCAAATGTTTATTTTTAACATGAAGAATATGGTAAAATAAGTTTTCTTAGCAGTAGTTTGTGGAAGCTATAAACAATAAAGAATAGCAGCTACAGAAACTCATGTGTTATGTAACACATAAGGTTTGTTTTTTATTATCAGCTCACTACAGAATAGATAGTGTCCAAAGTAATTCCCAGAAAATAATAATTATCAGCAGAGACAGGTTTTTAGATGTTTATTTTTGAAACAATTCGTGAGAAATATATAAAATGTATTTATAATTTAAAATATGGTAGAAATTTTGTGGTAATTTTTAATGTCATAGTCAATTGCTCTCATTGTTGCAGCTGCAGTGTGATGTTTTTGAAATTCGGCTGGAATTTCAGCCGTTATCGATTGTTGATCACGTGTACTGCTTATGGTCGCATTTCCGTCAGTTTATTTCTGTTTTTTCAATGCGGCCAAACTCAGGAAAACCCTGTCAACTGTCGTGGATGGTCTGCAGGTCGTAAAATAGAATAATATAGACTATATTTTCGGGTTAATGTACCTTTCCAAATGAATTATAATTCCTTTACAGCCAACATCTTCAAAACAAATACATTTTTTTAAAAAATGCCATTTTTTCGTTTAATCGTAAAAATGAAGATTTTCGCTGAATTGATCAATTTTCGCGACAAAATTATACCATAAATCAGTCACATTTGTCATAAATCGTGCATGTGCATCTTGCTGCACCTCTCCGTTACTTTTCGTGTTTATCCTGAATAATAGAAAAACCCGGCTCTGATTATCAGATAGGTAACAGTTGTATGTATGTCGTTT
This sequence comes from Deroplatys truncata, assembly GCA_030765065.1. NCBI lineage: Eukaryota > Metazoa > Arthropoda > Insecta > Mantodea > Mantidae > Deroplatys > Deroplatys truncata. The sequence goes on along the minus strand of CM060978.1, from coordinate 206,399,713 downwards.
AAGCCTACAAAAGGCACATTACATAATTTTACCAATTTAAATTATTTTCGTCAAATATTTGCCAAGGTAAACAGGATACCAATGAGGAGCACTTGAGAAATATCTTAAGTTATTTTTAATCTATTGAAGTCATATTGGAAATTGTTAACATTGTGGCCACTACCTTCACTTCGAAGTTAATTGATACTTGGAAAGGTGGAATCAGATGACTGAAAAATTCAATGCCAATTAATTAATTCTCAATTAATTGATACTTATTTTATGATTTATAATTTTGCTTGATATTTGCCAAGGACTAAAAGGAGGCTGTTAAAGAATGAATAGCAGCCATAGCTTAGTACACTAGGAATATTTCGTGGAATAACAACTTGTTCCCAAGGTTAAGAACTGCAGATTTGCCAACATAATCATCATAAAGGGGGTGTGAATAAATATCGGGTATACTAAGAGGACAGTAATTTGTGAACGAGTAACAACTTGGGTAGAAAAACAAAGACACAAACAGCAGCCCGCGACACAGCAATAGCCATGCTCTTATAATAGCAGCTAAATCATTGTACAGCTATCAATTAATTCTCATTTACTTCTCTGCATTGTGCCAAAAATTATAACTTGCTGGAAAATTACCTACGTTACTATTTCTCTCAGCCTGTTTTTTTCTTTCATTTTTTTTCTTGCCTACTATAATATTGCAGCTGTGTATAATTACAGGCCTTGACGAAATAATAATCAAGAAAACATGGTTTTCAATGTACTATCATCAGGACGCAGTTTTTATCATTTCTTAAACTTGTTTGTGTAATGTTTGACAAGCTGTTTGCTGTTCAGCAAATCGCAAGTTTACCAGATACGCAGTAATCGCGTAGACCTAACGTGTTACTGAACACGATATACCCGGTAACGTGCGCCGTTTCACATAGAATAAAGCACTTGAAACTTAAATAGTGCTTCCATCCCTTAGGAATACCTCTGCCATATACAGTGATTGCAAAAACTTCACTTTACAAAATCTGATGTGTTACACTCACATGACTTTCTCTACTCTTGTACAATCTAATTTTACAAACGCCTATTCTCCATATGCTTCATGTTAATCGAGATATCGAGATGTCAATCTTATTGGTAATTTTCTTGTAGATGCAAGGGAAATATGGTAGCTTTTAAGCGATAGTCAAATATTTTAACGCTGGTTGCTATGTGGCGCATTCCATTCTCTTTGCATGTCCAGGACATAAAAAAAATGAATAACGCATTTGAGAAAAAGTATAAGAATTGAAAAATTTAAGGAAATAACAAGCAATATCTCGAAAACGGTTCACTCAACAAAAACAATGTATATGACATAAGTTGTGTATTTTAACGCGATCTACATTTTTTGTGTAGTAACATTTTGTCTATCTCTTATGGTTTACCAGTTATGCAAAAGTCGTTCACAATGAAGAATACTTTTGGAGACATTCCCAGAAAATTCGAGATATACATTTCATTTCTCATGACATTATCTTAAACCTATGATATTTTCATCAAAATCGTTAGAGCCATTTTTGAGAAAATTAAAATTTTCGAAAAATCTTCCATGTAAAGGGTAGTCTGGGGTGGGGGGATTTTCTTGAAAACCTTCGTGTCGCATCTCTGGAAGATACTGAACCTAAATACCAAGTTTGGTGCTTATCCGGCTGTTCGTTTTTGAGTTATGCTGTTCACAGACACACACACAGACACACACACACACACACACACAGACACACACACGGACATGTTTCCAAAATGCTTTTTTTGGATTCAGGAGGTCTCAAAACATGTATTTCCGGCGAAATCTCGGTATCGAATTTTTGGGTGGAATGCAATACTTCCCCTACTTACTATACGTAGTAGAGAAAGTAAAAATCTAATGTTACGTTGACATGGCTTCTTTTACCCCTCATCGCTTATTAGTGGGTATGCAAATTATTCTTACGAACGTTTATTTTCCTATCTGCTTCATTTTAATCGAGATAAACCTTTCCGAAAATAGCTGTATTACACATTTCGTTATAGATATAAAGGGAACAGCGATAGTCAAACGTTTTAAAATTGAACGCTATACCTGGTCTTAAACTTCCGTATTCTTTCCATGACATCGTGAAAAACAACTGAGAATTAGCAGGACTTTAACAATTCGAACCATTAATAACGGATATCTCGGAAATGGTTGGTGCTACAAAAAAGTACTTGAAATGAACTGTGTGTCTTAAAGAGATCTACATTTTTTTGCAGTACGTTTTCGTCTATCGCTTAACGTTACTAGTTATGCAACTTATTTAAATGTCCATCGGAATGAAGAGAACTTTACAAGTTATTTCCAAAAAATTCAAGATATACCATTATGCATCATGTAAATAAATTTAATATATGGCATCTGAATCAAAATTGGTACAGCAATTTTTCAGAAAATTAAAAATATCGAAAAATGTTCCATGTAAAGGATAGTTACATTGGGGTATTTTCTTTAAAAATCTTCGTCTTGCATCTTTGGAAGATACTGAACTTAAATACAAAGTTCGGTATTCATCCGGCCGTTTTGTTTTTAGTTATACCGTTCATAGACACAGACACACATAGACGCACACAAACACGGATATTTTTCTATAAATGTTTTTTTTGGGGGGGTTCAGGAGGCCTGAAAACATATATTTTCGATTAAATTTCGACATAAAAGTTTCGGGTGGAATACAGTATTACGATGTGTGTTTCTAAAAGTTCCGATAATTTAAAAAAAAATAACACATTATTTTTCCGAACACGTAACTATCGTTTATTACTTTACAGCTTACACTACCGCTCCACATAGTCATTCAGGTACTTATCGTAACGGGAAACCAATTTTTGTATGCCTACGTCAAAGAATGATACCGCTTGTGGTGAAAGCCAAGTCTGCCTTCTTGTTTCACAACATCATTGTCTTGAAATGTTTTCCACCAAGGAATTTCTTCATATGAAGAAACGTATGAACACACTTGGTGCCAAATCCGGACTGTAGGGAGGTTGGTTGAATTGTTCCCTACCAAAGGATACGATCAGATCTTGATTTTGTTTGGTTGTGTGTGGCCGGGCATTGTCACTCATTATTGTATGAATACAATTTGCAATGAATGTTTGCGTTTAACATTTCTCGCGTTCAAAAAACGAATCACGGATCTGACTTTACAGCCGACGGGTCGTTCGATTGTTTTGAACAGTTCCAAACGCTCTAACAACAGGAAAACACAAAGTGACGATCGCTCACAGCTACGTCTAGCTTCTAATGAATGGAGGAAGTGATTGCGCATGCTCAAACTCGCAACTGCAGCGGCAAAATATTAAAACGGTACTTACTGTTAAAACACGCCTCGTATATGTAGGGGAGAAAATAAAAAATACACATGTCTAAAAAGTATTCATAGAAAAGCTTATTCTTCTATCCACTTGTTAATATAGTTAAAGCTTCATTACACATTTATACATTTCGTTGTGTGTATAACAAGAATAGAGTAGCCTAAAGAGATAGCCAAGTCTTTTAAAAGTGGATCCTTTGTGTTAGCTTTGAAGTCCCATTCTCTTTACATAACCACAAAAAGAAGGGGAGAAACAATAGCATTTTTGTAGTCGAGTTCAACTTAATAACAAAGATATCTCGGAAATAGTTTACGCCATAAGGCATTTTATTTGGTATAAACTGCGCACTTAAACAACATCTGCGTTTTTGTGTACTAAGACATTGTCTATCTGTTATGCTTTACTAGTTATAAAAAAGTCATTCATATTGAAGAGGTTTTATAGGCTATTCCCAGAAAATTCTAGATATACATTTGGCATGCAAATATATTAAAACATGATATTTTAATCAAAAATGTTAGAGCCTTTTTCGAGAAAACAAGAAACAGCGAAAACTTTTTCATGTGAAGGGTAGTTTAAGATGAGGGGATTTTGTTGAAAAAGCCTCGTTTCACATCCTTGGAGGAAACTGATCTTAAATACCAAGTTTGATCTTTAGCCGACTTTTCTGTTTTTATTTATGCATCTCATACTGACTCCCATGGACCTTTTCTAAAATGATTTTTTTTATTTAGGGACTCAAAACGTATTTTTCGGTAAAACTCTTTACATCTAATTTTTGGGTGGAATACAACACTTCTCTACTTACTATGTAGGTAAAAGTAGAGGAAGTAACTAAAATTTTTAAAATTAAATCCAAATTAAAGGAAGAACTGACCTTTCTTATTACTCTTATTTTAGTTTAAAACAAACCAGTTATATACAAGGAAAAAGGGATAACCGTATTCTCAAGAAGCAGATTATCATATTTTGCGTTTTCCTGTTGCTAAAACTATACTCTTCTTTTTATTCACAGCTTCTCGAATCGTTAGTTGCTCTTCCTTTGGATAGACATGCTTTTCCTTTGTTGATACATAGAACTGCATTTGTTGAGTGAATGAGCGATTGATTCACTTAGGTAGTGTTAAAATACAGGATGAACCATTTAAGTTGAAACTGTTACAATAATCCAAAACTAAGCGTTGAAGAAAAAAATGTCTAGAATAAACGTTGCTTGATATTATGGGGGAAAGTAAATGCCATTAGTCGTGTTTTGCTTGGAGGACGTTGTAATGGCCATTTTAGTGTCAATTTAATTTTTTTAAATGAAAATTTATCTTTTTTATGTTGTTTTCTAAGTCCTCATAAAAAACTAAGCAATATTTGTATAAAGCACTTTGAAATTGTTCTTACACCAACGTAAATAACAATGAAAATTCTGAATGGCTGTGTACGAAGAGCGCAATAAATGGTTGAACCATCCATGGGTGGTCATTTGAGGGTCAAGTGTTTCGTAATTGGGAACCAACATTTTTTATTTTGTTTCCATATTCCTCATCACAAAATAAACAGTGTTTATACACCAAATTATAATGAGATAACATCATACAAAATATATGTTTCTATTTAAAAAAATTAAAAGGACCATCATAACGCCCTCCAAACAAAACACACTAATGGCATTTACTTTTCCCCATAATATCAAGAAACTTTTATGCAACACATTTATTTCTACAACGCCTAGCTTTGGAGATACTGTACAGTCTCAACTTGAATGGTATACCTGTAAATTACACCTAGGTACTCACTACAGCCACGGGTTTCAGACTACATATGCATTTATTAATTAACGCTTCTGCATTGATTACTATGCATCTAATGTATATTTACATACATATTTTTATTGCTCATCCCGTATTTTAATTGTACCTTTACATTTAGTTTTAGTTTTAAACAATATTATTTCCATCATCTTAAAATTTGTTTTAAAGGAACCATTTTTTGCTTACACTTTCTTTTCTCAGTTTCTCTACGCTTAAATACCAGGTGTTCATATTTTCCCAAAACATAACGGATAATTCATATCACCATAGTGCGGTAAGTGCATCTTTGCGGAACGAAGAACACTAGACGAAGTCGAGTACTTTCACTTCCAAGTTTCTGCAAAGTATTTGTACATTTTTTTCGAATGATAGTGATTAATACAAATATTTACGCGGAAATGAAATGAATCACTGTCAGCTATTTAAAAGCAGTATCAAGTCTTCTGCGACTAGTGATCGATTAGTCACGCCTGGTAGTGTCGACCAAGTAAGTCAACAACGAAAGTGAGTGGGTGTTTGCGTTGAAAGAGTTAATTTAAATACTGCATATATTAAATCGTAAGTAAATGTTAACAAATAACGAGAATTGAAGAAGTTACGATTTAAATAGTAAAATTCAATTATGGACTATGATTATATTGCACATCTACAACAATAAATACACATATCAATAGTTGAAGATTTAAATACATTTTATTAATGCCTCCGTAAAAATGCAAAACGGAGTGCAGGAATTTCAACTTTCCACGCATGATAGCACGAGCGGGAAGTGGATAAAAGAACATTATCGCCGAAAAAAAGGAGTTTCCTTTCGCATTTAATCTCCCCACTCTTGTTCTTCACATTGCTGGCAGCTCCCTTTCTTCTTTATTTGCTCTTTTTTCAGTGAAACATAAAATACCATAACCTATGTTTGTTCAGGAAAATTGTTGTGTCTCTGTGTCTTTAAACCATTCTCTTGTGTCTTGCCAAGAGTAGCTATCTTTTGCTTGTTTTTTTTAATTCTCTGTACATGGGTACCTTAAGCAAGAGATAGCGAAAATGGGACTCGCGATTCACTTGGACCCGCAGGAGTCGCTACCTCTCTGGCCGACTGTCAATTAGTTTCACGCCTGCAGGGTAATGTAACGCGTGTTGCATATTTGGTGATTCGCGGAAGGAAGACGTATTCGCCAGTCCTTGTTTCGTAGCTCATTTGTTGGCTTTTTAAATCTTTATTAAGTTGCTAAACAAATGTATCAAAGCTCTTTCGATTACCAATCTTTTCTTGCTGCTCTTCCGATTTAAATTTTAGCTATTTTAAATGCTGAAATTCTAAATGTCCTTTGTTTTGAATTCACAATTTTCATCTAGTTTCAACCATTTTCAAGTAGGCATTGTTATGTATCATTTGAACCACTACCACTGTGTTGTATCTACACTCCCTTCCATTTATGCCGTCACTGCAGCTTTGGGAGGCATTCTACTTGCCTTCATATATGGAGTGTGTATAGCAAGGAGGAGGTGTGTGTATCTGTTTACCTTTTCGCGCATGCAGTGGCGTGCCGTTTTACGTGTACTAGCTTTACTCGGCATCGCTTATAATAACTATGTTTAAATATATAACTAAATAATACCCTGTTTTGCACAGTACCTCCATGAACAGATATTTAATGGCAACATAATGTAAAACTGAAATACATTATGCTCTTTACCCTCATAGAAGACATTTATTAGACATTATTGGAATCATCTGACCTATCTAAATATAGACTAATAAAACATTGCTTTGTACAATTTCTCCACAAAAGAGTATTTTAATGACAATATAATGTAAAACAGAAGTAAATTACACTTTTTACTCTTAAAGAGAACACGTTTATTATTCATTCGAAAGAAAACTTTCGGCTTCCCCAAAAGTAGGAACTGCCAAATAGACAAGACAAATGATTATATAAAAACAAGAATAGCACTTAATTATCACTTAGATGCTGGAAGAACTCTGGCTCTAAACACATATGTTTCCACATTTCATGACAGTGCTCCCAGCGGGCGACGGGTCATTCAGTGCCTAGGCGGCTAAAACAGGTATTGGTCAAGAATAACAATTGAACAGGTTATTAAAATAATGTTTAGTAAATCTGCCCTCTTTGAGAGTAAAATGTATAATGTATTTCAGTTTTACGTTATGTTGCCATTAAAAATATTGTGCAAAACAGGGTTTCATTTAGTTACCCATAGGTACTTAAATATGGTTGCGTATAACTGATGACGAGTAAAGCTATATATTCATATGTGAGTAATCTAGAATAGTGCACGTAAAACAGCACGCCACTGCATGCGCGGAAAGATAAACAGTTACACACTCCTTACTATAGACACACATTCACCTGTGAAGACCAGAGAATGTCTCCCAAAGCCGCGGTGATGGCATAAATGGAAGCGAGTGTACAACCTTTCAACCTATTTCACTTCCATTTATGGCCTGTTATTTATTCCGATACTAAGGAACCTGCAGCTCCACTCGCGTTATTGCGGTTAAGTGCGGAGATCTCATCTCTCTGTCTCCCTGTTCTCTCTCTTTCTCTCACTACTCCCTCTTCACTATTTCTGGTAGCCTTTTCCATCCCTTAATTCTCTCTCACCATCTCTTACTCTTTCAATTTTTCTCACTCTTTTCCCTTTTTCCCATTTCTCATACACTCCTCCTTCCCCTTCCTCTCTCTGTCTCTCTCTCTCTCTTCCTCCTTACAATATACATGTATGCGACACTTCGACAACAGTAATAAAACATATTTTTCTGGGGTGATAACAAGATTCCACAAGTAGACATAATTGTATCAGTTGTTATGCGATAGGAATTACCTGTTTTTCATGGTAACTGGCATACGACAGAATATAACAACCGGCTTATGTATATGCATAATAGTAACAAACTAATATGTATATATATAGTTTACTAAATAATCCTACTGAGGATTTATAACTAAATAAATTGGTAGAAATGTTATGTTTGGATCACATTTGAAACACTAAATTCGAACTACGGTTCTCAGGCTTCCCATATCGATGCTCGATCGCTGAGTTATCATGGCGAGATGCCCGCAAGCGCATCAAACCTTCTCATCTTATTCAGCTATCCAATAAACCTTCAAGTGATCTCAAATATTAAGGGTAACTTGTAAGCTGCAAACACATTTAATTTCTGAGCTTTATAGTTAAACATTATTAGGGATAATTTATATGAAGGTGTATCTCGCTAATAGTAGTTCAGCGGTGTAACGTTGCCACGGAAAATCAAGATCTTTGGTTCGTGTCCTAGAATGGCATTGAATTTTTCAAGCCTGTTTTAACCTACCAAAGCAAACGTATTAATTTTGTTGTGTTACTTTTTACAAAACTCGATGTTAAGCCAAAGTTTTGCTTTTTTTATGTTTTCTTTGTTGCTTATTTTTGCTTCTTGCTATATTTTCACCCATTGTGGAGAAATGAATACAATTTCAAATGCTATATAATGGATTCAAGTATTCCTTACACACAGATAGACAGACAGAGAGAGTTTAAACATGGGATTTTGGCTGCAGGCAGCCCATTATACAAGTTACGGCCTTCCTATGAAGAGTAGGCGCTTATTAGATTCGAAGCCAACCTCGTTGTCACCATAAGATGAATCCCATACACGTGAGGAAGATGAAGTACGCTTTCCCAGGCGTGAGTGTGTCGCCGTGAAGTGACGTCAGCAGCGGCCGTCACCGCCTCATCAGGTTCTGTTGGCATTTACCCGCTTCGTTTTCTATCCATTATGTTTTGAATTATTTTCCTCGGCCGTTAATGGGCGCACACAAAAGACTTGTAGCCCTCTCTTTCTCGCTCGCGCACATTAGTGGACTGGACTTGCGCGTAGTAAAATTAAATTATAGAGCCTAACTAGCGAGGCGAAGTATAAGGCAAGATAAGCCATTGTGCCGCTCTATGGCCCCGCTAATGGTCCTTTTTTACTACTACATGCACTGAATCAACATGGCGGTTCTTGTTCCGAATTTATTCCGGACCAAGCTATGGGATAATTTTCTGCTGACTACCTTGGAAATAGTACATCCTTTTATGCTGCTAATGGACAGAAAAAACGGCTGTAAAATAAACCATCTGTTTTCATGGCAACCACGTACACAAGTCTGTGCAAAACTACCAAATAATTTTCAGCTGCTTACCGCATTTTGTTGCTCTTGTTCCTACACAGATGGAGTACATCGGCTACCATTAAAACAAAGCATTGTGTAGTAACACTATACCAGTGTGGAGACCAGTGCTTTCAAGAGCTTTTTCTAGTTCAAAAGCTTTGACCTCCTTGTTCTACTGCTTTCGTTAACAATATACCGGAATTAGGGAAAACGATTGAAGGCAATCCATATGTGAAAATCCAAAAATCCACAGTTTTCTTCCAATTGCTTTGATTTTGTTGCAGAACATAAAACAAATAGTGCTCACAAAATTGTATCAAGCTATGTCAAACCGTTGTTACGATATTCATTTTGTATTAATCACTTTTTGATATGGTAATGTTCCTTGGACCCTATGGTTTATCATATCGCTACCAAATTTTTAATTTGAGCTTAGTATACGGTTATAAACAAATTGTTGTGCAAGCATTTCTTAAGTTTTAAATACTTTAAGAGAAACAATACTTGATCACCTGTTACTTAATTCTTCTTTTTGAGCCTGAGTTATGGAAAGCCATTTTAGCTGAACTAATTCACATTTTTTAACTAGTGCACAAGCTCTCCTGCAAATTTTAAGCTAATAAGCTATAAACGTGGTTCCAGAAGCCTTTTGGAAACTGAATAATTCTGAAAAGTGCTGGTCCCGTAGCTCAGTCGGTAGAGCCCTGCCTGCTGTGTGAGGGTCCGGGTTCAATTCCCGGCTGGGGGATGGGAATGTTTCTCTAATCAAGTTGATTCCCTATCCTCCCCAGAGTCTGGAAGTATGAATGAGCTTGTGAATATGTGTGTGTGTGTGTGTGTGATCGATGATTGAAACCCAAAAAGTACAAGAAACCCAAAGAAAAGAGTTATAAGAGTTCCAAAAGAAAGGCTGCCGATAAACCAATGTAGTTAACGGCATTGTAGTTAAATGGAACTAAAAAAAGAATGGAACTGAAGAAACTGACGTTTTAAGTTCAATGCGATGGTTTACCTAAATGGTACTGGACCAATTAAATAGCCATTTAAATATTACATTATAAATATTATAATCAGAGACAGATACAGTATGAAGAACAGTTTACTACGTTATGAAATGTAGTATTAAAAATATGAAAATGCGAAGAGATAAGAAGCACATTTTAATGCAGATGGAATACTTTTATACCTAAACGTTTTAGTGTAGCTTTACATGCTGATATCACAATAAAATATTACCTAATTAATGTTTTTCATATTTAATAACAGGGCATCAAATGACAATGACTTTAGAGTCTTTCAACATCATGTAACTCTTAAACAGACAGACGAAGATAAATCACTGGTTACTTTAGCTGCACTTAATCTGTTTATAATATGCTACAAGTATGTAGGTTTTCAATGTTTTCTGGCGGAAGGTTGTCTGTTAGTATTTTTTTAATGATGTGATCACTCACACACGACTTTGTCTGTTAGTAATTCACATATTCTCATATATCCGTTACATTATAACTAGAGACAGGAAAAATATGAAGAGAAATTTGCCAGAATAAGAAGAACAAATCCAAAAATATTATACTAACAGGTTGAAGCAGTTTTACTTCTTTAGTGTAAATAAAATAGGATTTAAGATTTTCGTTAATATTTAATAACAAAATATAAAATTCAATACAGCAAATGACGTGGATTTTAATCATTGTGAAATCCTTAAACTAAGAAAAAAAAGACATTACTGGCTGCTCTGTCCTTACTTAACACTAATTACAGTATGCCACTAAAGCACTGCTTCGCGAAAATAAAAAACTCTTCAAGATAGAGGGCGTTTACTTTCGCACATAACGGCACATAGCTACATCTTCTCAGCTGTACCTGACTTGCTGAAAAGAATGACTGAGTTTTCAAAATGTGTTTCACATAAACCTGCCGGAATGGAATGTTAGGAAACCCCAGTTGACTGCTAATGGAAACTATTTTAAAAGCGTAAAAAAGTGTAAATCTTACAAAATATGAATAAATGTAAACATTTTCATAAACAATTAAAGTTTCACTAAACTATTATGAAATATGAAATTTTTGTCACATGCACTGAATGCTGCACCTGCAAAACATAAGAATACTTGTTCCGACAATGATAGTTTAGAATATGACATTTCATATTTTGCTTGGTTTTAGTTATAACACGTATATAAAAGCAATTCTTCTATCCACTTTACGAAAAAAGGTAGACATTCCACATAAAGAAAAATTTGATTCTATAAAATAGAAAATTTATTTTAATAAAGGGTAGTGTTTCTGCTTATAAATGTATTATTTGTTGTTAACGTCTTTTATAAATATTAATAATTTTAATCAGAATATAAATTGATTGATAGAGCAAGAATTAGGTTCCCATTACTCTCGATAGTTTTTTTGTCTAGGAATGATTTCAAATTAAGTGCATTCAGATGTTTAGCCGTGGTAACGAGCTCTTGCGATGAACAGAAAAAATTCTGATGTGATACATTCACATGACTTTCTCCACCCACTATCACTTATTAATGGGTATACAAACTATTTTACTAAATTTTTTTTCTATCTACTACATTTTAATCCAAATTACCTTTGCATAAATAGCTACATTACACATTTCTTTACAGATTCAAAGAGAACAGCGATAGTCAAATGTTTAAGAATTGGACCTTAAAATTCCATACTGTTTCCATGCAATCGCTAGAAACAACTGAATGACCAATAATTCAAAGCTTTAATAACGGATGTCTCAGAAATGGTTTATGCCACAAAAAACTAATATGAAGTAAATTGTGTATTTTAAAGATATCTACATGTTTTGTGTAGTACGTTTTCGTCTATCACTTAACGTTTAGCAATTGTACAAGATTATTAAAAACTTCTTCCAACTGAGGTGGGTTTCACAGCTATTCCCTTAAAATTCAAGATATATATTTTATTAGACATGTAAATATCTTTAATAAGTTATGTTTTAATCAAAATCGTTAGAGCCATTTTTTAGAAAATAAAAAATTTCCATAAACGTATCGGGTCGTTTGGGGTGGGAGATTTTCATGAAAATCTTCGCCTGACATGTTTGAACAGACCCAATTTGATATTTATCCAACTTTTCATTTTTGAATCATACTTTTGACGTGCACATACGCACCACACATAGATTTTGGAGGATGGCAGTTCAGTGGTCCTTTAAATGCTCCGCAGCACATAATTTAAGGGTGGAAAACTAAATCGTGTTACATTCTGTTATTTTACCGTTCCTACTTTAGAGGCAACTTAAAGCGTAGAGTAATACAGCTTGTTTTCTATTATTAAGTCAGGTTTTGATGAAACATTTAGAAAAATGCCCCTGGAACTCCAGATATTTTTTTCAATAGATCTTCTGTAATGGGTATTCTTTTTAGACAACTATTTGAATACATATCTGGAAAACACAATTCATTATGAATGGAAACATTACCGAAGGGTCAGAAAGCTGTGCAAAGTATGAAAATAAAATAAAGAAAAAGTAATTGTGAATTTTACAAAATATAAATTAAAGGACTATTTACACCAAATATGAAAACATTAAGAAAATGCAATTGAACCTCACTTATACGCTATCACTTCTATCTTCCTCGTAGATATACGCTAAATTGTCCATTAATATTTAGTTCAGGTATGGGTATTTCGGTTATAGGCTTTGTCGTTAATACTTCACATTTTTCTGGTCCCTATTTACTTACTCATTTGTAGTTATGTTTATGTTATGTTAAGATATACCGTGTGGCCCAAAAGTCACTTGACAAATGGCAAACACTACGGAATGCTACCTTACGCCCAAATTACCCCACTTTACCCCAAATCACACACTTTACCGAACACGTTTTACTCCATTTTTATTTCGACTTTAATATCTGTATGCAGAGTTTATTTACTCTTTATGTACACATTTAAATACTCTTACGTCTATTCTGCTGCGTAGAAGTTAGGCTTAAAATGTCCTTCCATAAACTTACATCAAGACTATTTAGGCCTTTTAGAATTTAACTATAGTAACTGGAATTTGATAACAAACAATAATAACTAACTCAGATGCTCATAGTGCTGTCCAATAACCTGAAGCAATGCCTCATCCGACCCTGCAGTTCATCAGTCGCATTTGAAAGTGAAATATGGCATCATTGGTCTGTTTTTGCAGGTCTTACAGATATGCTGGTTGAGTCTCAAAAACATATTGTTTCACATACCCCTAGAGAAAGAAACCTAGATCAGGTGATTGAACACCCCGTCCAATCCATTGATGACCAAATAAGCCGTCCAGTCTTCGTCGAAACATTGTAGCATAGTGAACGGAAGCTCCGTCTTGCTGAAGCCACAATCTCTGCCACCTGTTCAGTGACATGCCATCTAGGAAACCCAATACGAATAGATTTAGTAATTCACTGTATGAATACTAGTTCAATGAAATGTAGGCCCACCATTGCATTACCTAAAAAATCACACCACACTAAAACTTTAGGAGCGCCTGGGTCGCACACATCCAAGTGAGATTTTGCACAGACCGGTATAGTGCATTTTTAATATGGTATGGCCGACCAGGTAGAGTAAGCACTCGTCACTAAAAGAATGCATTTTGGAAAATCATGTTGGTTATGCCTACGGTTGGTGATCCAATCGCAAAATTGCTGCCGTGTAGAGATCATTCTCTTGCATTGTAGGGACATGTTGAAATTTGTACGGACGAAAGGGTGCAACTTTTAAAATTCGCTGAACAGATTCTTTGCTCACTCTACTCTGCCTTGCCACATAATAAATTGATCTCTTGGGGTTCACTGTGATCTTTGCAATCACATTAATGATGTTTTCTTCATTAGCTGCTGACTTCGGCCTACCACAACGTTTTGCATCCAGCACAGAAAACGTCTCTAAATTTGCTTAAAATGTTATTTACTGCTTGAAACAATGGTTTTGTAATTTCAGGATGTTACCTATGAAACTCCTCTGCAGCCTGTCACCACAAAGCAATATCAGTTCAACTCGCTGTTCAATGGTGAGCATGATTAATATGAAATTGTTCAACTGAAATACATTCCTTGTGCAATACAATACAATTTGTCTTCTGCATTTGTTTTACAATTTTTATTTGTTTTACGGTATTGTGGACAAACTATCCATTGTCTAAATTGCTACCATGTTGCCAACTGATACAGCCAAGAGTCTCTGAGTTAATCAGATTCTAAAAGGCGTCCCATAACACTACATAATACTGCCATTTATCAAGTGACTTTTGGGTCACACGGTATTGTGCAAGGTTTCTGGATACTTTATGCTTAAATTAAATTGAGTTTTATTTATGGACGTTTTTTAACTACTGTGGTCCTTAGCGTCCCAATCTATTTGGGCGTGAAAGACTAACGAAGCCTCTTTATCAGGTTTGAGGTTCTTTTACGTGCCGTAAATCTACGATACCTGACCACTGGATTTACCTCCCTTCCGAAGGAAGGTTTGAACACGCGACCTTTCTAATTGCTTGTTCGAAAGAGAGAAACGAATGGCAGGGGCCCTTTTCTACTGGGAATGAGTCGGTTATGTAAATTAGCAAATATATAACGCTCTCTTTCAAAGAATGGGCAATGTCATTCTGCTAGGAGTTTACTAGTTATGATACTAAATGGCTGTCCTTCCTGTATCAGAATCACAAAATCGTTAAACAGGTGGCATGTGCCCCTTTTCCAGTGAGCCCCTCAATTATTTTAATTTCCCTTCTAATGATTTTTATTATAACATACAATGGAAATAGAGTAAAACGTTATTACTTGAGGGTTATTAAATGTGTTTACATTGGTATGGCATGTTTATCATATCGTTATAAGCAGATTTTATTCTCTTTTGTTTTGCTAAGTATTAGTTGCTAAATTGTGATATTTACATATATATTATTTGGAATGATATATTCGTGGCATTCGTTTTATTTTACATGCATTTTCTGTGAGTAACAACAGATATTTTCTACTCTGTGCCAAAAGCCAAAGTCAAAGCTTTCTCTGCAAGCCTGTTCTTTTATAGCTGCATTGTGTAAGTATTCAAGTACAAGGGCTTTGTAAATCCTTTTTTAATACTTTAGTAATTTATTCAGTTAAATTAGGAGGTATTTTACAGACCCGTCTGTCAGAAATAATTGGGGTTTCAATAGTGAAAGAATTATAACTGATTAAGCGGTTTTTGAGATTCCCCCACATGTACACACCACACACACACAGCTTTCCTCTCTTTATAACATTAATATAAATGATGTGCATTTCTTTATACCCGATTTTAATATATACTGTATAATAATTAAACAACATTTAACTGCTTGCAAGATAGGTTTAAATCGGTCTTAGGAGACATTATTAGAAAGCTGAGGCGTCGAACTCCAACCGCAAACCTGAAACTGAAATCACTTTGGATGTTTACCGGGAATTAGATGATTCACTCGTGAATTATCAGAGAGAAATTTAATCCACTTTCGCCATCCCATCAGAGCGATAGTGCCTCGGCATGGAAAATCGCAGATCCGGGTTCGAGTTTGGACCTGCTATTGAATTTTTAGAAATGATTCAGCGGTTCGGTCGAAGCCTATACATAGCCAGTATGAAAGAACATTTAATACCGTACACTTTATCTGAAAATCGAGAGAGATAGGTTGCCACAAAGAATCTTTACAAGCAAATATAATGAAACTAAGAGAAAATAAACTGTGCCGGTTATGGATGTCACCTTTCTAGGAGATGCTTCTATGCACAGTGGTAAATGAAACATTTTGACACCACATTGGTTTCTTAACACTTATTTCAACTGGAAAAAAATAAAAACAGTTTACCGCACTTTATGTCGCATTTTAATTCATTCTTTGAATAATTAAGGTTAGTCTTAATGAAGTGTGTAATTAAGTAACTTAACTACATGTTAAGTTATCTTTTTGTAATATATCTTTTCTTACTTTAACGTTCCATTTGTTTTATACAAACCTAATTTACGCGGAAGTTAGGTCGCAACAGCGGCTGAATAACTGATCACACACACGCCTCGACTTTGGCTTCTCAGCTCGCTCGCTTTCACGTGCCATTATACCTACCTCGTTCTTATTTCGTTTAATTGAATGCCTAAATAAAGATAAATTCAAATCTGTTGGGGAATTTAATGTCATGCCAGTATGTTGTCATGATAGCTCATTTGATTAGAGCAGCAGCACGAAAAGCAGAAGATTCGTAGTTCAAATCCCGGTTATGGCATTAATTTTTAAACGGTTAACTATGACGCCCGGAGCTTAAAGTCTTACGAAATTGTAAGTCGCCGTTGGGATAGATGTTTCAAAATTAATTTTAGCACGACTTGTGGTTTACCGGAAAAACAAAAGCGAGTCAGTTGAGGAATTTAATGTCTTAGCGGCATGTTGCTGTGGTTGGTCAGAGCAGCGGCACGGTAAGCAAACATACTGGTTCAAATTGAATTTAATATCTTTCAATTGTCACTTTGGTTTATTAAATGTTTAGAAAATCGTTTACTTAATTTTATTCTATTTGTTAAAACTGCAAAATAAAAGCAACCGTTTTACTTTATTTTCTTCCATTACTACTGAACTTTTTCTTTGTCTAATAATTAGCTGTGCCTATTTGAGTTTTATTTAAATTGCAAAATAAATAAACGTTTAAGGCAAAAGCTTTTATTTGATTTTATTGTTTAATTCAAGCTTAAACGAATGTGTATCACTATTGGTTGCTTTTATTACACATTACTAATTCGCTGAAAATGTACGAAAGAGCTATCTTTGAATTAAATACCTCTAGAAAAGATTATACCTGCCCCGTTATGCAATAATAACTTCGCAACAAAAACATAAATAAACAAATAAAGCATTCATTCTACTCTGCGACGGGCCTGACGTTAAGCGTCAGGTATGGATTTGGCACCCACCTGTAAGGAAAAGCGCGATGTTGCCAAGCGTCTCTACATATCAAAGCCTTTTTCAACAAGCCTATGAAAGCTAGAAACAAATCTGATGTGATACATTCTCATGACTTTCTCTACCCTCTATTGTTTATTAGTGGGTATGCAAAATTATTCTTACAGAGGCATATTTTTTTATGTACTACATTTTAATAATAAAAAAAACTTTGCAGAAATAGCTACATTACACATTTCTTTATAGACACAAAGCAACAGCGACAGTCAAATGTTTAAGAGCAGGCCTTTAAGAGAACGAAGAGGAGAAGAAATGAACAATTCGAACCTTTAATAACGGATGGCTTATGGTAAAAAAGAACTTCTTTTAAACAAATTATGCGTTTTAAAGATATCTACATTTTTGTGTAGTACGTTATCGTCTGGTGCTTAACGTTTATTAGCTACACAAGGTTACACAAAATTCCTTTCGAATGAAGAGGACTTCATAGGCTATTCCCCGAAAATTCAAGATATACATTTTATTTGTCATGTAAATATTTTTCATATACAGTATTTTAACCAAAATCGTTTAAGCCATTTTGTAGAAAATTAAAAATTTCGAAAACTTTTCCATATAAAGGGTAGTTTGAGTTGGGGGATTATGTTGAATATCTTCGTATCGTATCTTTGAAACATATTGAACCTAAATACCAAGTTTGGTATTTATCCAACTTTTTCTTTTTGAGTTATGCTGTACACAGACACACACGGAGATGTTTACAAAAATGCTTTGTTTGGATTCAGTATATATCAAAACATGTAAAATCTCAGTATGGAATTTAGAGTGAATGCAATATTTCCCTTACCTACTATACGCAGTAGAGAAAGTAAAACGTGTTCAAAAGCTTTTTTTTCAGTCCACTCGTCGAGATCTAACTCAGGTTTTAATAATGACCTTCCACGAGATATAGAGTGTGATATTCTGCTCTTGAAGAATACGTTGTATTTGGTAAAAAAAAAATTTCGATTGTGTTGGTCATTGAATTGCATTATAAGCGATATTAAGCAAGCCACAGAACGTATTTCCTGGAGTTTGAATTTTCCTTGTATTTTGTTTGAAAAAACTGTTTCTAAATGTTGAAATGATGTTCATTTAAAACTGAAGGAAATTCTGAAAGTTCCGGTTCAGTTAATATTAATACGTTGGTAACATATTGCTTAATTATTAGTGTCTTTTAAAGGAAAAAGTGTCCAGCAAAGTTTCACCTACCGGCCACTTTTTATCGAGGTAGTGTGCTGAGATGCCATATAGTATGAAACAAAAGCACTTAATATTACTTCCGGTAGGCGTACCACTTCTCATAGTAGAATTAACACAATGACGTCATGTTTAAAGCCTGACTTCTGGAAACATACATGTAGTACTAAAATTCTCAGCTAGAGATTCAGTCTTAATGTTTTTCTTGTCTGTGAATGATCATTTATATGCTAAAACTTTAAAATGTCAGAATCTTCCTAGGGAAGCAAATAAAGGCTATTTAATCAACGTCATGGATATCATATTATATAACTAATTAATTCAAATATAGTTTTGTTATTCATTGCATGCCATAAAGTATTTTTTTTGGTCAATATTTACTACTCTCCAAACTCAAAACTGCATTCAAAATGTAATTTGCACTTGTAATTTGCCAGTATATGAAACATTTTCAGATTACAGAAGTATAATACTTTAGAATAATATACATAAGAATGCTTATATCAAATTAAGGTACATTTGAGCAATTGGTGAATTTTTGTAATGTGCGTAAAAAAGAATTTCAGGATAGGATTATTACCTTCCAGAAAATCAAACTGAACATAATCATAAGAATGTAACTTGTTATAATAGATGTGGAAATAGATATATAATAAAACCTGCCTAAAATGGGACGGGATAGTTTCAGTATTTTCCCCCCGTTTTAACAGGTTTCGATCTTACAAAGGGTTGTAAGCGGCGTGTTTTTAAAGTCAGTCCCAGTTTTGAGCTTGCATGATCACTTCCTTCATTCATTAGGAAGCCAGACGCAGCTATGAGCGATCTTCACTTTGTGATTTCCTGTTGTTAGAGCTCTTCGAAAGGTTATAAACAATCGAATAACCCGCCGACTGTGAAGTCAGATCAGTGATTCGTTTTTGAATGCGAGTAATGTTACGCCACCACAGGCGGCATCATTCTTTGACGAAGGCATACGAAATCTGGTTTTCCGTTACGACAAATGCCTGAATAACGGCGTTGGAGAAGTAGTGTAAGGTGTATGGAAATGAATGATAGCAAAGTATTTTGAAAATAATGGTATGTTATTATTTAAACAATTATCGGTACTTACTTTAAAAATACGTCTCGTATTTTTATAAAAGCAAAAAAAAAAAAAAAAAAAATGACAGCTAGAATTAAAATGAAGAAATAATTTAAAATAAAAGTGTGTTAATACAAATGGATTCAAATGTATGTTTTGCTGTATTTTCACTTGCATACCTATAATAACTGCAGTTTCTCCGGTAGTTTCTCTGTCCCTACAGAACTTGTACCAAGTTAAATCTTACACACACGGTTCTTAAAACTTCTGTGTAAGTATAGTCGCGCTCAAAATAAATGGCTATCACTTAAACAATTTAGGCAGGTATTACGCATATACTAATCCGTATTAGGTTATTTACTCCTACGGTTCCAAATTATTCCGTTTCCGCGTTACCCAGTGTTCCAAGTTTAGAGCATTCTTTAACATAGGAAGTAGCTCCGCTCCAAGATTTATTTTCCGTTTGTAAGGTTTTCGGTATTTAAGGAGTCCCATTTAACAGGTTTTACTGTATTATGCAATTATTATGAAAGTGACATTCCCTAGTCGAGTAGAAATTCCAGCCTTGCCTACGGCTCGGTTATAAACCTAACTGTCGCGTCATAAGGAAAGGCATACATTAATTTCTTTACCAGTCTCAGAAGCAACCAGCAGACTAATACCTCCCTGGGAGTAAATATTAAGCTGGAAATCAAAGACGTACTTTATGGGTTGTTTTAAGCGGTTATCCGAAGTTCTCTACTCTTGTACAAACTATTTTTTTACAAACGCTTATTCTCCATATTCTTAATGTTAATCGAGATGTTAATCTTATTGCTAATTGTAGGTGCAAGGGGAATATGGTAGGCTTTAAGCGACAGTCAAATCTTTTAAGAACTGGTTGCTATGTGACGCATCCCATCCCCTTTGTATGTCCAGCACATAAAAAAATGAATAACGCATTTGAGAAAAAGTGTAAGTATTGGAAAATTTAAGGGAATAACAAGCAATATCCCGAAAATGGTTCACTCAACAACAAAAATGTATATGACATAAATTGTATACTTTAACGCGATCTACATTTTTTGTGTAGTACAATTTTTCTATCTCTTATGGTTTACCAGTTATGTAAACGTCGTTCACAATGAAGAATACTTTTGGAGACATTCTCAGAAAGTTCGAGATATACATTTCATTTCTCATGAAAATATCTTAAACATATGATAATGTAATCAAAATCGTTGGAGCCATTTTTGGGAAAATTACAATTTTCAAAAAATGTTCCATTTAAAGGGTAGTCTGGGGTGGGGGGATTTTCTTGAAAACCTTCGTGTCACATCTCTGGAAGAAACTGAACCTAAATACCAAGTTTGGTGTTTATCCGACTGTTCGTTTCTGAGTTATGCTGTTCACAGACACACACACGGACATGTTTCCAAAAATGCTTTTTTTGGATTCAGGGGGTCTCAAAAAATGTATTTCCGGTGAAATCTCGGTACCGAATTTTTGGGTGGAATACAATACTTCCCCTACTTACTATACGTAGTAGAGAAAGTAAAAACAACATTCTTTACTATACAGCAAACAATACACATTGCGATATTTATGCTTCATTATACTTCTTAAATAATCTATCCTAGAAAACTCTGACTATTAAGGATGCAACCATGGTTAGATTAGTAATAATTATTCTCTGACCTTATTTCAATGCATGATATCGCCGAAAGGGAGGGGGAGGAGAAACTGTTGTACTGGAACATTTACGAAATGGGATGGTTTCTGCTGCGGCCTCATACGCAAAGTTGATTCCTAAGCAATGTAAAGTTTTACGTCATGGTGTTGCATACAAAAACTGAGTGGTGTCCACTGATGGTACTCCTATTCACTCTTCCACTTACCTAGAGTAGGTAGAGGAAATATTGCATTTTACACAAAAAGTCATACCAAGATGATTCAGAACCAAAATAAAAGTATTTTATAAAAAGATCCGTGTAATTGAGTGGAAGAATAACTCAAAAACAACTAGTCATGTAAGCAGCAAATTTTGTATTTAAATTCAAAATTTTCCAAGGATGGAATAGGAAGATTTTCAGGAAAATCCCCCACTTCAAACTGCCCTTTATATGGAAACATTTGCATTATTTTTTATTTTATCAAAATGGTTTTAACCATTTTTATTAAAGTATCTTATGTTTGATGCATTGAAATTCCTATCAGTAACCTTTGAAGATATTCGCTTTTTGGATTTTGTATAATTTGGTTTACCTTTGAAACTATAAGAGACACAGGTCTATTATTATATTCGAGTCAACACCAAATTTTGTATTTAAATTCCGAATTTTCCAAGGATGGGACAGGAAAGTATCAGAAAAATTAGAAAATTGTAGAGCTCATTAAAATATGTAATTCTTGTTCGATCATGTTTTGAACTGTAGCCATTTAGGAGGTAGGTATCTCTTGTTCTTGGTCGACATTCTCCATTATTTTCATTATTTTGCTTCTTGTCAGGCCAGACAAGAAATGTTAAAAATATCGAGTCCATTATACCTAGATATATAGCAAGCATTCTTTTTAAATATTTGACTATTGTATGCCCCTATGTAGTGACAATAAAATGTGTATGGAAACAACTTCGAAAATCACTTACCTATCAAGTTCAACAAGCAGTAGAGCAGCAAATGTTTACGTTCTCTACTATGTATAGTAATTAGGGGAAGCATCGTATTCCACTTAAAAATTCTACATAGAAATTTCACCGGAAATACATGTTTTGAGGGTCCCTGAATAAAAAAAAGCATTTTTAGGAAAAGGTCCGTGTGTGTGTGTGTGTGTGTCTGTGAACAGCATAACACAAAAACGAAAATTCGGTTAAGGCAAGTACCTTCCAAATATATGATACCAAGATTTTCAGGATACCTCTTTCTCAGGATACCCTTTACATGGAACTTTTTTTTCGAAATTTTCAATTTTCTAAAGAATTGCTGTAACAATTTTCATAAATGTCATATATTAAATATATTTAAATTTTTGCTAATAGCCGGTGAAGTTCAATTCATTTGGAAGAAATTTTATATAATCTTGTATAAATGGTAAACCTTAGCAATAGACAAAAATACACGTCACAAAAAAGTAGATCTCTTTAAAACACACAATTTATTTTAAATACTTTTTTTTGTGACATAAGCCGTTTCTGAGATAACCTTTATTAAAGGTTTGAATTGTTCATTTCTTGGTGATTCTCATAAGTTCTGTCAACATTCAGTTGTTTCTGCGAGTCATGGAAACAGTATGGAATTTTAAGACCAACGTATAGCGTCCAGTTCTTAAACATTTGACTATCGCTGTTCCTTCTTATCTATAACGAAATCTGCATAATGTAGCTACAGACTGAGCCAAAAGACTTCGAACCGGCTGAGGGGTGGTTTTCCTATCCGCGTCCTCGGCGCTCGTTATCGTCTGCCGCTATCATAGAAAGGCGCAGGAGAAATCATACAGCATTTTTAAAACTACTTTTAAAGGCTTTCTTGCCAATTTTAGGAAACTAGACGCTGAATCTGGCCATCGTCGTTGTCCATACATTTTTGGCACCTCTTTAGGAAACTATCCATCACTCGCCGTAGTTCACGTTGAGCAATTTTCTGGGGAATATTTTGTTTTAATTATTCCAGGGTGTGTGGGTTTGTCTTGTACACTTTATGTTTTAAGTTAATCCGGAGGGGTATTTTATGAACAATATTACCGGTTGCGCGGTGTTTTTCCACTGGGCGTGTGGAAATATGATAAAAGCAAAGTCACGCTGTTGTGGTTTTGTTGCGCAGTGTGAAGTGCAGCATTGAGTTGACGGTGATGTGATGTAGTTCAGTTATTGCGGGTTATTTATTATTTTGTCCTGTACTTAGTCACAAAGTATATTATGGCTCAGTATACCTAGGTTTTCTACTGCACAGCGTGTATTTATTTGTGATTCGTATGTGTTAACTCGGTCAGCTCACCACGTGAAAGTACGATTTGCAGAAAGATTTCCAGGTGTAAAAGTTCCAGGCCGTACAACAATCCATGAACTTTACAGTAAATTTCAGACCACAGGAAGTGTTCAGACTAAGAAATATAAAAGGCGGCGTTTCGTTCTTACCGAAGAAACATTAGACGATATCGGTCATTATGGATAGTTTCCTAAAGAGGTGCCAAAAATGTATGGACAACGACGGTGGCCAGTTTCAACATTTCCTTTCATAAAGTTGGTAAGTAAAGCCTTTAAAAGTAGTTTTAAAAATGTTGTATGGTTTCAACCGCGCCTTTCTATGATAGCGGCAGACGGCAACGAGCGCCGAGGACGTCAATTCGGAGTCTTTTGACTCATTCTGTATTTCTGCAAAGGTTTATTTGGTTTAAAATGTAATAGTTAGGAATATAAGCTTTAATACTATAGCGGTATACCCACTAAAAGACGATGGAGGGTAGAGAAAGTCATGTGAAGGTATCGCACGAGATTTTTACAATATCCTCAGAATGGATACGAAAATAAATTATAGTGGACAGAGAACGTCGTGTGATTGTAACACATAAGATTTTTTACGGTAATTGTCAAATGTTTTATTTCTGTTTTTATAATAGCTTATTTGCTTTCCTTTTTTTCACTGTAAATACTTTACTTCTTGTTTTTAGTCACTGTGAAAATAAAATAAGGAAAGCATACAAATACACCCATTCTTTACTTTGGTCTGTAATTTCCATTTTCTCATTCTCGCTAAAACACAGAAACTATGGTCACTTCCATTATAAATTTCGCCATTACCAGGAACTGCTGACCTTAATAAGCCCGAGATTCCAAAATCAATAGCAGCAGGTAAAGAAAGTTAAGTTAGTAAGTTTGCGCAATGCTGACCTCTACTATGCGTGTCTTCGGATCAATGTCTGGAAGTGGTGATCTCCACAAAAGTAGTGGGAGAGAGTTACTTTGTTTTCCTAATGCATTTCTCCGCAATTTTCTTTTATTGCCATACTCTAATAAGCAATGTTTTTGCTACAAAGTGGTAGAGAAGTTGCGCCATAGTACTTATAGGACATTTTATTTCATAACAATCTGATGTGCTGCATTCACGTAATTTTCTCAACTCGCTTTTCAAGAAACTTTTCTTACAACAGCTTATTATTCTATCTATTTCCTGTTCCAGATAAACCTTCTGACACGATTTGAGGCAGTATTTTTAACAGGCAAATTATGTAATATAAAATATAATAACAGCCCACCTTAAAGCAATATGTGAATGTAACAATATATAAAAAGTATATATTACAGTCATTGTATATGTTTATATTATTGTATACATGTTCAACAATGCTATGTAAATGTATTACGTAATTTAATAATGTAGGAGCTGTGAGAATACTAGGTTAAAAGTTGATAACAATGAGGTAACAATGAGGTAACCTTGAGGCAATAATGAATTTGAAAGTTTAAATGCTACTAGTCATTATTGGAGCAACAATTATGTAAATTTTAAGACAGTTTAATAAGTAGCTAATCAACAACCAGAAAAACCTTTACTTAAATAAGAATATTCTATTGGACTAGGATTAGCCAATCAAAGACTTGAAATATAGCAAAATTTACAAATCTAGAAGTCAGTTGCTTGTAGACAGCACTCATAACGGGACCCGTTGCTTGCAGACAGCGCTCATAACAGGACGCGTTGCTAGCAGACAGTGTTACTAATCCGACGCGAAACGTGTCCTCGAGAAATTTAATACGTATTTTATGTGAGAAAATAGTGTACGTGTTTAAAAAGTGCAAGTATTTAATAAAAGAATCTTATAGCTCTCTATATCAGTGAAGTGTTATTCAAGTCGTGCGAAGCATTAATAAAAGGAGTGAAGTAAAATTATAATCTGTGTAAGCCTAAATTCTTCGGTCGCACCACAAACCTTGATAAGAAGTTCATGTCTCTAAAATAAATACTGACACAGTAATATAACTTTAATATAAATATTTAAAGAAACAGTCAAAATTACAAAGTTAATATTTTGTAAACATTTGGGGCAAAGGCCACCGGAAAGTACATTTGGGGCGAAGGCTACCGGAAACTTTTACCATACGTGCGGTAAAAGTTTCATACTTCGATGTCATACCTCAAGTTCGGCTCCCCAACAGTCGAAATACAATACAACTAAAATTAAAGTTTCTCAGTTTACACGTTTCATTGTAGAATACAAGTAAAGTGAGTCAGATTTTTAAAAACTGCGTCATTGTATTGACATACATTGCGCTTTAATAAATTCTACATTTCTGTGTAGCAAGTTTTTGGCTATATATTACGGTATACCAATTATACAAGAGCCATTTAAAATGAAGAGGACTTCAAGATATATTAATAGAATATTAAAATACTTTTATTTGCCAAGCAAATATCTTAAACATTTGGTATTTTAATACAATTCGTTACAGCCATTTTGAAAAATAGAAAATAACCAAAAATTTTCCATGTAAAGGGTACTTTGGAGTGGGGATTTTCTTGATCTTCGTGTCACATCCTTGGAAGATACTGAACTTAAATACCAAGTTTGATACTTAACGAACTTTTAGTTTTTGAGTTAACCATTTACAGTTAAACAGATAGACAGAGACACATACACATTCAGACCTTTTTTTTCTAAAAATACCCCTTTTGATTCATGGAGTCTCAAAGCGTGTATTTCCGGTGAAATATCGTTATCAAATTTTTGGATGGAATGCAATACTGCCCCTACTTGTATATGTAGTAGAGTAAGTAGTATAAAGAACTTTTGATATTACTTTTAAGCTTTCTATAAAAATAAATATACAAGGAAGGTTTTAATACAATTATTACTGTACCGGTGTGCTACAAGTTGTAGATTTTACAAGTGTACTATCAGAATCTGCAGTTTTGATCGTGTTGTTGCCACAAGTGTCAAAATTCTTCTCACCCTATCTCTCGCACCCCTCCCTTTTTTATCTTGGCGCAACGCAAGTGTTTATGCAATACTTTGAAAACCGATAAAAAAAACAGCTTTCCTAGACTATGAGTGAAAACTCCGATGTCATAAAATCTCAAAACTTGTTGTACCCACTACCTATAATTTATTTTCATACATATTTTGAAAATTATTAATAAAAGACTTATTTTCCCTTAATTATGAAATTTTGATATTTTCATATCAGCTTTGATAATGTGTTACACACTCATTTACTGGGATGATGAGAACCAAAAGAACAGACATGACATTTTAAAAGTATGTAGCTTGAAGTAGTGAAAGGTTAAACCAGCAGCAGCGGACAAAGTAACTAAATAAGTCATTCGAACAATTTGCATAATTTAAAAATTTATCTACTCATTCTGTGCTAAGTTTCTGTCTGTTTGTTATAGTTTTTTAGTCATATAGAACTCTCTAAAGTTCAGTAATAATGAGGAGAATTTACGGGCTATTTGCAGAGAATTCGGGATATATTTCTATACTTCACATCAGTATATCAAAATGACATTGTCATCAAAATCATTACAGTTGTTTTTTGTAAAAATAGAAAATAAATAAAAATGTTATAGTTTCAGGTTAAGTTTTCCCTTGCTCATTCTCCCCTGGTATCTTTACAGAATGATTTATTAAAAATGAAATGTAGTACTTATTCTAGTAGTACTTATGCTCTCCACAGTATAAACACACACACACACAGAGCACTAGCGGTCTTATTTTTAAAACAGATTTAGGGGGTGCGATCAGGGTGTGATGTAGCGAAATGTTTGGGTGAAATGCAACAATGCTATCTCCTATAGGTTATCTGGTACACAAAGTAATAAAGCCTAAGTAATTGTACCTGTTCAACATGTTTGTTCTGCATTCCAAAATGCATACGAAGAGGTTTATAGAGAAATGGTGTTGCTTAAAATGTTTGAAACAAAGTTATGAAAAATTAATTGCACATATCGGTTTCGGGATTAGGTATATTAATACTAATCCTCCCCTGTAAAAAAAAAACTGTACATTTTTACCCATTTTACTGTTTGAATTTCCTTAGAATCACTCTTGAGGTAGAATGCTATTTGACCCAAAAATTCAATGCCGATGTTTCATCCCAAACAGTATGTCTTGGCGCACCTAAAAGAGAATTTGTAGAAAATTTTTGAGGCGTGTGCTCGTATGTCTTTCTGTAAACAGTGTAACGCGAAATAGAACATTTGGATAAATGCGGCATTCATTACTTAAGTCAGGTGTTTTTTTATAAATGCAAGGCAAATATTTTTAGGAAATTCTCCCACCCTTAATAACCCTTTTATGTGGAAGAATTTTCTTTGTCTTTTATTTTCTCGAAACTCCTCCAGCGATTTAGATCAAAATACCATATATTTGAAGTTTTCATGCCCTTGAATTTTATGTAAATGGAAAAACCAAAAGAGTTGAAAGAAAAGCTTACTCCAGAAGAAGAAACTTTCTTTAAAACATATAGTTTATGTGAAATAAACGTCTTTGTGGCACATTGAAACATAAGCTCAAACAGTATATAAAATTATGGCCCTCATTTATCTAACATCATTAACGGAATTGGAAAGAATTTATTTTGAAATAGTATGTATGATATTTTAAAAAAAATTACCTGTAGACAAACCTGTGAGTGTTATACTCCAATATTTTAATAGCTGTGGACACACTGGTGACTTGATTTTAGGAGCTATTGCCGCTATTAGTTTTGCTGTAAGTTAATACGTATGCTTATACATAATGCTAAAACTATACCTACTTCAGTTTAAAGCATTCTGCGAATTCTTAGAGATATCTTGTCTTATATTATATGGTTAAAGTTTCATATCTCTGTAGCTACCAGCTTGAAGTTACACAGTAAACCGTTAAACAAATAAAACAAAACATTAATATTGCTACAGCAGCTTATCTTCCATGGAAGTGTGTTTTCGGTTACAGTTTTGGCAGCTAATTAAGATAATAAAACACGTTTCTCCTACAAATTCTTTTCTTTTAGGCAAGTCCATTTAAACCGAATTTAAAATACCAAACTTTTCAAGCTTCATAGACCGTCGAATAAGGAGGTAATGATTTCCATAAACACCCACAACTGGCGATAACTCCTCCAAATGGCCAAATTGGTAGCTTGGAATACAGCGTTTCTATTGTTTCACGCAGTTGAATAAGAGAATTAGTCTAACACTAATTACATCAACAGTTGCAGTTCAGTTAACGCCTGTAGAGTTTCCACACACCTCCACTAGGGGAGCGACGGCAGATGTTGCCGAGAACGGAAATCCGTAATGACTTCTGGAAGGAAAAACCGAATTAGGAAAGGGAAACCATTTAATTCCCGATTTGAGAGCTGCTGCTAATTGTAGCAATACACAAAGCTCTCTATTAGGATCCATTAGCCGTATTTTTAATGCGACCAGTTATTACGCGCTTTGGAAAAGAGGACGTTCCGGTCAAATGCAGAATTTATTGGTGGGAATTCCGTAATGTGTATGATGATGATGGTGATGGTAATAATAATAATAATAATAATAATAATAATAATAATAATAATAATAATAATAATAATCATCATCATCATAATCATAATAATACCTAGTCGAAAGTTAACAACCGGAGGTAGGGAGAACAAACAAAATCTTACACAAAACAAAGCAGCAGGTAATGAGTATGTTCATCAAATGTTACTTTTTCTCTAAATTTTGACGTAAGTACACTCGATCAAACTAAAAGCGGCCGGTCTCTTCAGTAGTTAAATTTGTTCAAAGTTCCTTCGAGGGAGCGCGGTTCACAACCATCAACTTATGTGTGTGCCTTTGATTAACTCTATAATATAAGCTTTCATACCGTGTTTGACGTGGAGCAGTGGTTAAGATATTTAACGTCTACGAAGCTGCTCGAGTTCGATTCTCAATAGCATGGTGTCATCTTTTATTTTTACAACTCGTTTTAGTGTAATATATTTAAATAATATTGTTACCTAATTTTACTTACAATATAATTACAATAATGGTGATATTTGTGATTACAAAATTTAATTGACTAGGTATGAAACCTCCTTCCGACCGATAAATTAAATGGTTGTCCTTTACCGGTATGACGGACTACTAAATAAACACCACATACATACAAAATTTGATGTTTTGCACTCACATGAGTTTTTCTACTCTTGTACAAATTATTTTTACAAACGCTTATTCTCCGCCTACTTCGTGTTAATGAGAAACATTTGTAGAAACTACCTTATTGCTAAGTTTCTTGTAGGTGCAAGGGGAATATGGTAGGTAGGCTTTAAGCGATGGTCAAATCTTTTAAGAGTTGGTTGCTAAGTGGAGCATTCCATTCTACTTGCATGTCCAAGGCATAAAAAAACGAATAACTAATTCTCATTTGAGGAAAAGCACAAGTATTGGAAAATTCAAACAAATAACAAGGAATATCTCGGAAGTGGTTTACTTCACACACAAAAAATGTATATTACATAAATTGTGTGTTTTAACGAGATCTACATTTGTTTTGGAGTAAAATTTTGTCTATCTCTTACGGTTTTTCAGTTATGCAAAAGTCATTCAGAATAAAGAAGACTTTTGGGGATGTTCTCAGAAAATTCATTATATACATTTCATTTGGCATAAAAATATCTTAAACGTATGATATTTTAATCAAAATCGTCAGAGCCATTTTTGAGAAAATCAAAGTTTTCAAAAACTTTTCCATGCAAAGGGTAGCTTGGGGTGGGGAGATTTTCTTGAAAATATTCGTGTCGCATCTTTAAAGGTTACTGAACCTAAATATCAAGTTTGGTATTTATTCGACTTTTCGTTTTCAAATTATACTGTGCACAGACACACATTCACATAGATAGATACACAGACACACACACACACACACACACACACACACACACACACACACACACACAAGACCTTTTTCCTAAAATGATTTTGTTTTATTCACAGGCCTCAAAAAATGTATTTCCGGTGAAATCCCGGTATCAATTTTTGGGTGGAATGCAATAATTCCCCCTACTTACTATACGCACTGCTAACGAGAAAAGAAGAAAAGCAAAATAAGAATATGGGGGAGTTCTTAAAGAAAGTAAAAGAGAAATGGATTACAAAAGTAAGAGAGATAAGAAAGGTAGAAAGGCAAACGGAGGAAGGAGAAGATGGGCAATAGGGATTAAAGGTAGCAAGGAATGCTAAGACGAACCAGAAGGCCAGGGTGCCAGACAAAAAGAGCAGTATAGCTGGCAAGGAAATTTGTACATAGGTTAAGTTAGTATATAAGTGGAATATTGTAAAAAGAATTGTGTAGAAAAAAATGTACAAATAAAGTATCTATCTATCTATCTACTATACGCACAGATAAAGTAAAAGTGAAGAAAATCTTTTATATTTTTGCTTATGTGTTTAAAATGAAAGGGGGGGGGTGAAGTTGAACAATTCCACAGAGATTTGAACTTGCAACCTCAGGAACAGTAAGCTAACTTTCTACCACTGAGCTAAGACTGCTGCAGTAACGACTTTTAGTCACACTACACTTGAGAACCATAAATTAATAAAGATGTTTTGGTTACAAATCTTCAGTGTGAAGCACTGAATCATTTATCTATTTGTAATCTCGTATACGCTTTATTTTCTCGGAAGATTTTTGTGATTATAGTTGTGCTCCCCACTATAACTTCTACAGGAATATACACAGAACAAAACTGTCCCGAGTGCTCACGGAAGTAACCGATTCGAGCTCTGACGGTCAGTTTTAAATCAACTACTGGCGTGCAGAAAAGGTGGCCCGTAATGGAACGGTGCGGTTTGTGTTGGTACTGACAAAGCCCAGCTGCACCCCCTAACAGCGTGGCCACCTCTGTTTTTCGAGCATAATCCTAGCCACTGGATTGGTAGGTTACTTTATCTCCCCAAAGCATGGCCGAACTGCCTATGGGCAACAGTACAACTTAAACCTTATATTTTTATGCTACACTACTGTTTTCTTAATGCCAGTTTTCGTATTGCCGTTTCGTAGCAGCAAAAATGTAACCTTCGTTAACAATCTGTAGTTGGTTTAGCCTTTTATTGTGTACCAATCTTTCTTAGATGTGGTATCCTAACCACCCCTCCAATTCACATATGTTATAAACATTGTTGGTTGGTTAATTAGTTGTTATGCCCCTGAATTGTTTTTCAGGCAAGTCACATAGAACACTCATACGGGCTGGTTTACCTGAAGATGGAAACCTTACGGAAGGAAAAACACTGTGACGATATAGGGGAATGGGCCACTTTTTATGCACCTCAGTGTATCTACACGGTTTTTGTAAAGTACCTAACGCATAATGTAAATTAAGGTATAGGGGTAAACTACACGCAGCTTTTAAGTACAAAAGAACTTCGTTTATCCGACCCTCATTAATCCGGATTGTTTTGCTTACTTTTTCACCACGAAAATATGCGCGTTCCCTGACAAATGCATACGCATGTACACGGTTGTAATGTTGGCACATGTAGCGTAGAGATCTCCGTCGGTCACACGCAGCTAAGTCAACAATAAGTGCCGTTACAATGGCCATTGCCATGGAATAACAGAACTTGTAAAGTGTATGGTTAGTGTATGTAAAGTGTTTGGCTTCTAGCCAAAAGTAGAGTTAGAAACCGACCCTCCGGGAACATATATCGTTCACATTTTCAGGAAAACTGAAAGACGAGAAGGAAACGGAATGAAAGAATGATGGAAAGAAAATTTGGTAAATGATAAACCACCCCAGCATTCACCTACCCACCAGAGAAAACTAGGAAAACCCAAAGCCAGATTGGGCGGTCGTCGGGAATCAAGCCCGGTACCTCCCGAATGCGAGCCTCTCACGTCATGGAAAATAAATGCCTTGAGCTTCACTGTAGCCAAAAACGTGAATGAGTGCGTGTGTCTCTTGAATTTTCTACGATTTGAAGTCCTGTTCATACAGACTGAATTTAATACAATTTTCTATACCTTGGAAATCTTAAGAGACGGCAAGATCACACTATAGTAAAAATGTAGAGCTGATTAAAATACATAGTTTCTGTCATTTTTTTTCGACAGGAGTAAATGTTTTCGAAATACTTCAAGTAGCATGTTACAATTTCGCAAGTCTCAACTGATGGACATGCTCGAAAGCTTGCGATTCTTCTGGTGTCTTTCCATGCAAGAACCATTCCGCTACCGCAAACATTTCAATGCTGTTTTGCATGTTTGAATTAACTCAGCACTCATTGCTTAATTTGAAAACATTCCTTAGCCAAAAATGTGTTGTTAATATCCTAACGTGGGTAGAATCACTTTATGTATAAATATTATAATGTATAGTGGACATGTGTGAAGTTGTCATGAGTAAAGAAAGTCGTGTGAGAAACAGCTTACTTTTCAATTTAAAAATTCTTCTGTAACGTGAGTGCGTATAGGATAACGAATACAAAAATAGTTGATCCTATTTACAAAATTAATCATTTTAATACATAAGAACTGAATTATTTATTATTTAATGTCAAATAAATTTACCTATTAAGAAAGCCGTGTATAATAAAGGTTATTGAAGTTAAATTGTTTTAAGTAAATGTCTATTTATACCGAAGGCTACCAAAGCTTAGAAAGTATTATTGCAATGTCCGTTAAAACATTTAAGTCCTTGTAATGTGCTAGTCGTAAAACAATTTTAATTTAAAGGATTTGAAAACTTTATGTTCCAATTTTTAGAGGTACATTCAGTTTAAATTACATAACTTTTTCAATCGGAAGGGAATTACTCATGTTTCTACTGAAGAAATTGAGTTGAATTTGCGCAATAAAATCGAAGTAGGAATGATGGGAATTAAACTAATAACAGAATAAAAATATCCTTATTAATTTTAACAACATGTTATTGGTTAATTAATTCAATTGCCATTGATCAAACGAATAAGAAAAGCCCTTTTATTGGCGGAGAGGTCTTTTCATGTAATGAATTGCAAAATGCATTTTGTCATAAACCCACCATCATTACCTACTTTAGAAACATATTTCTCGCACTGAGCACTTGTACTTCTAAGCCGTCTTAATGAAGGACGGTTTCGCCCAATAAAATGTTTTAAAATTTAAATTATTTGCTGCTGTATCATATTTATAGTAATCTGCCCTTCAATATTTTAGAGTTCCTCGCTCAATTGTATTTCTCGAAATACGCCCAAATAATCGGTAATGTTTTCGAAATTCCACTCATGATATATAGTGCATAGTAGTGCCTGTCTATTGAAGAAATAAAAACACAGCATAAAATATCTTCTTTTTCCTCTGCACTTCATGGAACAGGTGTGATGCTTGTTCCGTCTCCTATAGTTGTATCCTCCATCGTTTCTTTGGTCTTTCTACATTTCCTAATAGTCTGTAGTGATATGTTTTAGATATTCTCATGTCATCTATGCTTTCAGTATAGCAACCATGTTTATATCTTTTATAGTTTCTTTTATTTATATAGAATACATTTATTACTTTCTCTACTACGTATAGTAAGTAGGGGAAGTATTGCATTCCACCCAAAAATTCAAAACCGAGATTTCACCGGAAATACATGTTTTGAAGCCTCCTGAATCCAAAAAAAGCATTTTTGGAAACATGTCCGTGTGTGTGTCTGTGTGTGTGTGTGTGTCTGTGTGTCTGTGAACAGCATAACTCAAAAACGAACAGTCGGATAATCACCACACTTGGTATTTAGGTTCAGTATCCTCCAGAGATGCGACACGAAGGTTTTTAAGAAACTCCCCCCACCCCAGACTACCCTTTACATGGAACATTTTTCGAAAAGTTTAATTTTCTCAAAAATGGCTCTAACGATTTTGATGAAAATATCATATGTTTAAGATAATGTTATGAGAAATGAAATGTACATCTCGAATTTTCTGGGAATGTCTCCAAAAGTATTCTTCATTGTGAACGACTTTTGCATAACTGGTAAACCATAAGAGATAGACAAAATTTTACTACCCAAAAAATGTAGATCGCGTTAAAATACACAACTTATGTCATATACATTTCTTTTGTTGAGTGAACCGTTTTCGAGATATTGCTTGTTATTTCCTTAAATTTTCCAATACTTATACTTTTTCTCAAATTCGTTATTCATTTTTTTTATGTCCTGGACCTGTTAAAGAGAATGAAATGCGCCACATAGCAACCAGCGTTAAAATATTTGACTATCGCTTAAAAGCTACCATATTCCCCTTGCATCTACAAGAAAATTACCAATAAGATTGACATCTCGATATCTCGATTAACATGAAGCATATCGAGAATAGGCGTTTGTAAACATAGATTGTACAAGAGTAGAGAAAGTCATGTGAGTGTAACACATCAGATTTTTTTTGTTCTTACCTTTTCAGTGCCTATGTGACCCTAATTGTGCACTCTATTATTCGTTTAAAGAAGATCATTGGGACATTTTTATTTTATTTGTTAACACTGCCATACAGTAACATTGCAACAGACATTGTTTCAAAGCATTTAATCATATTTTACTCCACTTTTGTTTTACTAATTTCAGGATTGTTTGATAAAGAAAAAGTAAATGAATTATAACAGTAGCTCTAACAATAAATGGTGGAATAAAATGAAATGTGAAAAATCGATTTAATGTTGTGTTCTACTGCAAATCCTCCCCATACTCATTGTACAAGTTTTCTACTCCTAAATAAGGAATTGCAGATGGGTGTTATTAAGCGTACTGTATATAATATTAAACTTGGTAAGATATTATAACCTAAATAATTAATATATGCACTTTATCTAAAAACTTGTCATCAATTATATTTTTAATCAAACATTTTCCCCCCAAAATATCTTTATATTTTCCATGCTTGTTGAAACTTTCACATTGTAGTCTGAACATGAATTTTTCAGAAGTTGTAAAGTATATTGCTGCTTTATTTCAGAATCTTGTATAATTATTACGTCATATGCTCATAAGGAAACGTTTAAAGCCTTAGCTGCTGTTAATGTATAAGGTATCAGCATATACCAGAGGTACAGAAAAATGTGTGGTTTTAAAACTATTTAGCAAAAAGATTACAAGGAATATAACTTTAATTGACTAAGTGAAAGAACGAAAACGGCATCCAAACATCTGTATTTCTGAGAGAGATAAGGAATTCAAGCTCAATACAGAAAGTAAAATAAGAACACAAACACCAGTTCTGAAGTTTGCCACAGAGACAAGGAGAAAAAAAAGAAAAGAGGGCAGGTATTGATATCGGAAATGGGAATACATATACGATAGAAAGACAAATGAAATTAGGATTAAAGTAATACATCTATGAAAATCCTAAAATCTGAAACTCTAAACCTATCAACCTCATATTTTGAACTGCCTATGAAAATGCAACACCACTACAAAATTTGTTAGATCTGCCTTTAACTGTTATCGAGAAATAAAGGTTTAGTTACTTTATAGACTACATTTTTAAATTTATTAAAGTGCTTCTTGTGGTAAATCACTAGACATTTCTATCTCAAAATTAAATTTCACTGACAATCTGATTTAGGATTTTTAAGTAACATTAGTTTATCCATTAAAATATGAAAGATTAGCATAACCTTTTTCTTAGCAACTTAAATTATTTAATAGCACAGAAAATGTTAATTCTACCATTCTTAAATTTATAATTAACCTTTTAATTAGTGGTGAACGTAACAGAAAACTGCATTATATAAAAAGCATTTTCAATTGTACAACACACTGGAAACATTTATTAGAAAAAAGGGTCATTTAAAATTCAACCAAATATAAAATAATTACTCGTAGTAAATAATTAAATTATGCGGTAAATATGTGAATAAATCAATAAACGAAAGCTCAGTACCTCGTCTTATACGACACAGATTTTAGTCATTGTCCCGGTTGCACTTCAGTCTTGGGTTATTGTGCTAGAGTGCTAGTAATATATCGCTAAAAATAAAATAAAAACAGCATTTTCACCAAATTTCAACAATACTAGGCCATGAGTATAAAATACAGGATATAGATAAGGGAAAGAACAGGAAGATGGAAAGCCTATTTCAAGAATGTCTTATAATCGTTTACCGAGTAGAAAGACAAAGACCTCCCGGACGACCTCCAAAATGATGAAAGTAAAGCTGAAGGTGGTTAGGAGAAAATGTGTTTAATACTATTAAAAGAATACCAAGAAAACGATCTGTTTACACGCACATTAGTATCTACCACCACCAAATAACAAAGTGGGAAGACCTGAACTAAACAGCATACGAACAGCTGTAACAAATTACTTTTTGGAGGGTATGCAATCAGATTCAGTAAACAAATGGCATCCATCAAGCTTTTAAGTTTTTGTAAAACTTAATTTTAAGCAATATTTTACTGTTAAAGTAACCTTTCAGATATGTTTGTTAGTTTTTAAACATTTGGAGGTTATAACGGATGGAATGAGAGATCCAACAACACGCCATAAGTTTTTATGAATTCATATGAACAACATAATTATATATAAGAATTTTAGTGAATGGTTTTGATAATTAAATGTTTCTTTTACTTAGTTGTGTTATAGTATCTACCAAAAACGCGATGCCAAACCTGGATGCTACAGATTTATGACTGTATTAGAGCACACCGCAGACTCTATGTGAAAGATATCTAAGGATTGCTTGTCTATTAAACAGAAAATTCAAGTAACACAAAAGAGGGTCTCCATTGAGCCCCTGCTAACTCTCATTGGGAATCTATTCATAAATAATCCATTATGATGCAGTAACAGCATATAAATTCTGTTTCAGCCCCATAGCAAGGCGGGGTGTGGCAAATTGATGCAACAGAAAAAGCGCGTTGCCTTTTATTGTGATATTGTTAAGGGCGTCTTTCAAGCTTCCCCAATGCGGATCCATATTTCATAAAGGGTGTATGATGCACCAATGGGGTTAAGTTGAACAAGACCGTGTCTAACACAGTCAGCACCGTAAACACGTTCTCCATTTTAGGTTATCTGTGGAAAATGTTATGCCAAACGTACCGTTCAGCAGATGAAAAATGTTCTTCTTGACTTATGTTCAGCGAGAGACCCTTTTCAAAGAGTCTGCCTAACAACGTGTGAGAATGTTTATCAACAAGTAGTTAGAAGGCTACAAACTTTCATTACTTTGCAAAAATATTTCTAAAACAACCGTTAGAACTTAATGGCGTTTTCGTTTGAAGGTAGAAATGCGATGCTTTTGAGCTTTACACGTAAAAGAATTTTATATTTTGTGGCCCTGGATATATTACTGCCGTTTCACGGCAAACGAGCCTTAGTTTTATGATAAACTTATACAGTTCAATACGAAATTCAGGCAAGAAAACGTATTTATGCGCCATACAGACAAAGTATTAACCAACAATATCATCCTGAATACTTCAAGCATTTTATTGCATGTTTAGTTCTTTCCTCCATTTCTTAGTCCGCATTATTCAGAGTATGTTTGCTAACCTATTTATTTGGATCAATATCCCTTTAATCTTAAATATTTTGCATTCATATCAAATAACTTCCTTTATCTAACTGTTCTCTTCCGTTCTATATTCTCAAATAGCTCGTAAAAATCAACTTTTTAATTAAAAAAAAACGTAAATTCCGGCCGTGATACAGCGGATGAAAATTCGGTAGTCACTGATTACATCTACTGTAAGGCTGAGCATCTGAAGATGCTCAGCGATTCATGGGCGAAACGTCAGGTGAATTTTCATCCGTTGGGTGACGGCTTACTTGCACGGAATCTACGTTACTTATAATGGATTAAAGTTGGTCGTGAAAGCCAAAGTGTGCTTATATTATAATTTCCCATGTATGTTTTACTTTTACAGAGAAATTTAGGTGTTCAGTTTATCTTACGGAATTTTAATTTTGTATGTTTTCTCGTTTCATTATCTACATAAATTTCAAACATTTTAATTTTCTTGTGTTTTCTCTTACTGCTTCTGAGTTTTCTCCAGCGGCATGCTGCAATTTAAATCTTCTCCGTTATAATGTCCTATTATTATTATTATTATTTTTATTATTATTATAATAGACCTTATGTACCCTACTTCATAGAAGACTATGACTACTTTTGCTGATTGATATTATCATATTTGATTGCTGCTTTGTACAATTCATATAGGTGTTGACTTCTGTAAGTTATTTTCTGAGTTCGCCATTATTCTTGGTGATTCGTAAAAATAAACGTCGGAATAAAATACATTTGATTAAAACTATAGATAGCTTTTCTAAATTGTTCTTAAAAGAAAGAATGAATGTCTCTTTAATGGAATAGCTGCCAAGCACGGAAAAGTTGAAGATAAACAAGAAGCTATAGGTTATTTATATCTGGTTGAACGTAGAGTATTAACAAGGAAAAAAATGTTACTAAAAATCAAGATATTTGATATAATTTTAAATGCAACGCTGACACTTTTACTTCTCCTTTAAAGGTTTCGGTGTTTTTATATCTGTAAGAGGTACCGATATAGGAAAGTATTGTAATGTAATTTTAAATGTTTCGTTTATACTTCAGCTATGCTTGTACTAAATAACGGAGTAGACCATCCTTGATGCATTATTGCTATAATTAGTACTATATTATATAAATCCAGAGCAACAATATAATGCAGTCACATAAATGACCACGGTGCTACGATCACCTACTTGAAAAATGTTTGTATATATGCGTATTCTCCAGATTTAAAGCTTATAGAATTGAACTTCTAAGTATGCATTATGTTAACTATTCTATTTTCATGGAAAAAGTAAATGTAAATATCTGGCCAAATATTAATTAATATAGAGTATGGTAAATTCAATAATAATTATTCTCTTAATAATCTTGCTTTCTTAATGTCCTTTAAGAATTCCATACCAACAAAAATCTTATGCTACAGTTCAAAGCGAAAACTTTTTCAAACAAATTATAACAATAGCAAACTAGTTTATAGTATTGTCGAATAATTCCTGCAGTTGTACTTTAAAGAATTTTTAACTCCAAAAACTTAGTTTTAGTAATGCTCACCTACAGCAGATTGATTGGTTGATTTATATTTAGTTTTAAGGCTTGCTTCTAAGTAGGTATTAAATGCTGTGTATGTTTATAAAGTACATTACTTTTAATAAGAGTTGCCTGTCTTGAAATGTTATGAATAATACATACAAACTAATACTTGAATTGCTGAGTAGAACGTTTAAGAACATTTTAGAGTAAATGTTATACAAAACTTAGGACCTCGAGTAAGGGTGGTAATAAAGTAAAACAATTAAACAGATTACCACTTCTTCATAAGTACTGTTCATGGTCCATTGGTTAATTTTGTAAGCTAACATAATATAACTAGCCAAAACAGATGCTGCGTAAATGTATGAAACGAAAGCGAACCGAAGCATTAATGCTGCTTGATATCCACTCCGCGAACTGTTGCGGCGGGGGGGGGGGGGCGAAGGTGAATAAAAATCTGATTCGTGCGTTCGCGATTCGAACCCGGATCCGGAGTATTAAAGACTAGAACATTACATCCGCTCCGCTGTTAACTAGCTCTATAGACATGAAAGTGTCTTTATTCATTTTTTCATGTCTATATTTCATTTGTGCTTAAGAAAACGGTACATACTTAATTAGAACAATGAAAATTGACTTTCAGAAGAAATATTGACAATGTATTATTTTCTCCTCCTTTGAAAAATCGCAACTTCCGCCCCAAAACACTGAACTGCCAGTACTGGCGATGTGTAATATTTTTTTCATTTTTCTTTGTTTCTTTTTTTTCTGTTTAAATTTTAAACACCGCTATTCCGATTTTGGAGAAACAGATGAATATTCCAAAATGATTCTCCTCGTCAAGTAAAATAGCAAATCGCATTTTGTTGATAATAGGCATTTATCTGCTGAAAAATACATTTTTAAGGGCTATTGTTTATAATATTGAACCGAAAATCAACTGAATTTTTACTTTCTCTATCACATGCAGTGTAGGTAGACAGGTATGCATTCCATCCAAAAATTCGATACTGAGATTTCACAACAAATAAATGTTTTAGGGTCCCTTTAATAAGAAAAAGCATTTTTAGAAAAAGGTCCGTGTGTGTGTGTGAACAGCATAACTGAAAAACGAAAAGTCGGATACATACCAATCTTGGTATTTAGGTTCAGTAACTTCCAAAGATGTGCACAAAGATTTTCAAGAAAATCTCCCCATCCAAAACTATCCTTTACATGGAATGTTTTTGGAATTTTTTGAATTTCTAAAAAACGGATCTTAACAATTTTTATTAAAACACAATATATTAAAAATATTTACATAAAAATACTATGTATATCTTGAATTTGCTGGAGATACTCCTCTTCATTCGGCAGGAATTTTGTTTGATCTTGTACAGATAACTGGTAAACGTTAAGCGATAGAAGAAAACGCACTACACAAAAAGCGTAGATCTCTTTAAAGCATAACAATTTGATTCAAATAACTTTTTTGTGGCATCAGCCATTTCCGAGATATCCGTTATTTATTGTTTCGATCTGTTCAATATTTTGTCATTCTTTTTAAGTCCCTACCATTTTCAGTTGTCTCTCGCGATTGCACAGTAACAGTATGAAATTTTAAGGTCAATTCTTATGCATTTGACTACTGCTGTTCCCTTTGTACTCCAACGAAATCTGTAACGTAGCTGTTTCTGCAAAGATTTGTCTCGATTAAAATAAAGTAGATAGGAATAATAAATGATATAGGATAGAGAAAGTATGTGAAGATATTTAAAACAAGCTCGACATTTTAACATTTAAAACAAAGCATGTCGCTAGCATTAACTAATACAGAGATAAACACTGTTGGATGTTAGAAAGCATGTCAGAAATTTTTTTTTACTACAGACACTGTTTCCTCAAAATTATCTATTCTACAATGTATACTAAAATCGAATGTGTAACATGATAATGACGTAACTATAACGTATAGCTGAGAATAAACCTAGAAACTACTTAATGGTAATTAACTGATTTCGATAATAAACCAGCCACACTTAGGTGTAATATAGGGCTTTAAATGCCTATGTTAAAATTTACATAATAAATATACGTAACAAAGTTAACAGAAGGACAAAAGGACGCTTGGTTATTAAAATTAAATTTGACAATTTATTGACTGTAGTAAAACATATAAATCTTTTAAGTTAAAAGAGACTACGTGAAAGAAAAGAGAAGTTAACATAATATTTCATAAATAAATTATAAGAATAATAAAATATGTAATTTACTACTATCGGTAGTGAGAGAAGAGCATTACCTGTATGCCTAAGTACATAGCGCTGTTACGTTGTTACTTTATATGTAAAGTTAGCCTTCTTTATAAACGCAAGGTTTCTATCGGATGATATAAATGCGAATTTAGTTTAAATTTAAGCAACCTTCAGCTTTGGTTTTACTGTTCAAAAATCGAACAGATACCTGAAGTTGAACGATATGCTAAAGGTTACCATAATATTTTCATTGTTCATTTTTTGACAGCAAAAATACCAAAGTAAGATTGGCGAAAGCTGTTTTTATAGCATCTGAAATACCTCTAATGCAACAACAATAACAATGATACATTTTTATTATTGTTATTAGTATGTAATACTCAGCTGGGTAATATACACCCAGCTCCCAGCTCGTAATGTAGATTGTACTGTGTAATTTTGATAAGCATAATACACAAAAGAATCAGTCTTATGCCTATTGTGATACAAATCTGTGTAAAAACACGGAATTTTTCCTTGATAGATTCCTCTCTCTCTCTCTCTCTCATGATTATAAAAAGACGGTTCTTCATATAAATAAGCCTTAGTAAAAGGAAACAAAGGTTATTTTTTTTTACTTTCTCTACTACGTATAGTAAGTAGAGGAAGTATTGTATTCCACCCAAAAATTCGATACCGAGATTTCACCGGAAATATACGTTTTGAGGTCCCCTGAATCCAAAAAAGAACATTTTTGGAAACATGTCCGTGTGCATGTCTGTGAACTGCATAACTCAGAAAAGAACAGTCGGATAAACACCAAACTTGGTATTTAGGTTCAGTATCTTCCAGAGATGCGACACGAAGGTTTTCAAGAAAACCCCCACCCCAGATTACCCTTTACAAGGAACGTTTTTCGAACATTTTAATTTTCTCAAAAATGGCTCTAACGATTTTGATTAAAATATCATATGTTTAAGATATTTTCAGGACAAATTAAATGTATATCCCGAATTTTCTGGGAATGTCTTCAAAAGTATTTTTCATTATGAACGACTTTTGCATAACTGGTAAACCATAAGAGATAGACAAAATTTTACTACACAAACAATGTAGATCGCGTTAAAATACACAATTTACGTCATATACTTTTTTTGGTTGAGTGAATGAACCATTTTCGAGATATTGTTTTATTCCCTCAGATTTTCCAATACTTATACTTTTTCTCAAATGGGAATTCGTTATTCATTTTTTTTGTCCTGGTAATGCAAAGAGAATGGAATACTCCACATAGCAACCAGCTCTTAAAATATTTGACTATTGCTTAAAACCTACCAACTCCCCTTGCATCTACAAGAAAATTAGCAATAAGATTAACATCTCGATATCTCGATTCACATGAAGCATATGGAGAATAAGCGTTTGTAAAAATAGTTTGTACAAGAGTAGAGAAAATCATGTGAGTGTAACACATCAGATTTTTTCCATAGCTGTTGTATGCTGTTGTTTACCTATCATTTTTTCTTTTCTACTACATACCTAAAGAAAGTATAGGAAGTGGTGCATTCCGCCCAAAAATTCCATACCTAGATTTCATCGGAAATACAGTTTTTGGAACTCTCTGAATCAAAGAAATATATAGAAAACATCTCGGTGTGTGTATGTGTGTGCGCGTGTGTCGGTTAAACACCACCACGCATAGGACTTAAGTACAGCATCTTCGAATAATGCAACATGAAGATTTTCAAGAAAATTCCCC
This sequence comes from Deroplatys truncata, assembly GCA_030765065.1. Lineage (NCBI taxonomy): Eukaryota > Metazoa > Arthropoda > Insecta > Mantodea > Mantidae > Deroplatys > Deroplatys truncata. The sequence goes on along the minus strand of CM060978.1, from coordinate 206,356,198 downwards.
ATACCAAGCCACCGTTTGCATGAAAAATATTTTTTGTTATCCTTTGTTTCCTCAAAAATGTTTAAAATATTTGCACAAAAATTTTTATCTTGGATTTACTGTGAAGTCTTCCTCATCCTGAATAATTTTTGCATAACTGATAGACAAAATCTTACTACACAAAAAATGTAGGTATCGTTAAAGTACACAATTTATAAATGTATGTACTGTTTTGAGTTAACCATTTCCAAGATATTCTTTGTTATTGGTTTGAATTTTCAAACACCTTAGGTACTTTTCTCCACTGATAAGTCGCTATTAGCTCTCTCTATCTATCTATCTATCTATCTATCTATCTATCTATCTATCTATCTATCTATCTATCTATCTATCTATCTATCTATCTATCTATCTATCTCTCTATCTATCTATCTATCTATCTATATATCTATCTATCTATCTATCTATCTATCTATCTATCTCTCTCTCTCTCTCTCTCTCTCGTGGTCCTACAAAGGACATGCAATTTCAAAGACATCACATAGGAACAAACTGTTTAAAAATCTGACTAACGCTTTACCTGCTATATCCTGCTTGCCTACAACGAAATGTGTAGATCTAAATTTAAGGCTTATCTGGATTAACAAGATATAAGTAGAATAATACGCTTTTCTAAGAATTGTTTGTAGAAAACTGACTAGGGAAATTCACGTGAATACAAAAATCAGAAATTTGTTTATTTTCAGACTTTGAAGTTTCACGCTATCGCAAATATACTTCGTCTCTCAACAATGCATTAGATGGGATGAAATGCTATTATAATTCAGTTTATTAACAGTAAATAAGACCAAGTTCTATGCTTTTCATACATTATTACAGTGCGGACGTTTTAAAGTGGGGCCACAGACCGGCATATGCGTAGGACGCTGTACTGCAGTGACCTCGGTACTTTTCTGATGCGCAACTGGCGGCGCAAGGTTATCTTTATCAGCTGTCTTAAGAGTCGCTGCTGTGTTCGTGCTGTAAAGAGAGTTTATTCAAGGTATCTCAAAGGTGAAAATTTGTTGTTGTATGCGATTTACTTAAGAGTGTTAATGCTTTGTTGTTAGTCCAGTCCAATGCCTGTCGACAAATTCACGCTTAAGCAACAATTTTTATGTACGATACATACGTATAAACAGAATTATGTAGATAGGTGTGTAGGCAATTTCAGGAGAAATTTACTGGTATTCCACTTCCAAGTAGAGAAAGTCCGATTAGTAAGCTTAGCACAACGGGGTCGCTAAACGCTAAACCTAAGAAGCAAAAACGAAATGTTCTAACGGAGGAAAAAAATTGTCAAAATTGATGCATCTATTTGTGGGTAACCTTAAAAAAAAAGTTTATGGAAACTATCCCCACACCATACACCAATTTAAGGACAATATAAGAACAAAATTATGAACAATACGCAAAAAGAACTGAATGGAAATCTCATTCGAAGGTGCCAGGAATGTCTTTACGCAGATGGATATCACTTCCAACACTTATAACAAGGGAGTACTCATAGTGCATATTACTATAACTCGTAAGTAACGCGTGAGTTAAGGAACGAAAGCCCTCCAGTGTAATAGACAGAATGCGGAGTACGCATACGCACGACCCGCGGTCTCACCATAAAATGATCGCACTCTATAAAGAAATACTTCGCAAGTTCAGTTCAGGTACTAAAGCTCATAAGTAACCGATTCTGGTAGTGACTGCTACGCCCTGAAGGATTATGCAGAGTTGCATAGGGGTTGCAGGAAAAGTTATCTAGCCGTTTCCACTTCGTTGCCACATTCAGAATCTCCTTTCTTTCGAGCAGTGTCAGATAATGCATACCTACCAACTTAACAAGATGCTTGTGCAATATCTGAAGGTTTGAGCGGTTTATATTATTTAAAAATATAAAACTGCTAAAACAAAGCTGTTATTTATAAGTGAAGAGATTATTTTCAAAGTGTCTTAAATCCATGATAAAGAAATATCCAGAATATACGCCTTTTATTTTCAGACAAAAGTTTCAAATAGAGTTATAATTATGAGTCGTTATGATTCGTAACTTTAGTATTGATATTGGCACTGACTTACCAAGTCCTTCACTATTATAATAGTCACATTATCTATTAAGAAGCTTTGGAAGCAAAAATAATTTATGAAGTATTATTATTTTATCACAACCACTTAAATAATAAATATACACTTCTAGGAACATAATATTTTCAGACATGATAGAGAAACGTATGAATTATGTTTTGTATAAAATATATGTGAAGTCAATAATTTTGAATTCAAGACACTTTAGAAATAAGCTCTTTATATAGCTAACATATGTATCTCGGGCTGGATAGACCACACAATACGCCCTTCTATGCAGTTTCCCAGTACGGCCTGGATTCCTTCTAATTGAAGGTTTTCCCTGAATGTGTGGTCCTTTGAAATTCCATTAAAACTAGTTGCTAAATTATGTAAACTGCCATAGGTGTTATTAACGGCTTGCAAAATTAAGCAATGGTATTTTGTTTGCTTTTAGTTGCCACTTAGTTGTAACACACACCTGCTGTTCGTTAGCTGTGTAATAAAAACACTTAAATGTAAATTATTATGTAACTCCTGTCGCCTATTATTTTTATTATTAATATTGTTAAAATTCTTGTGTGCTACAAAAATGGGGAGTAGACTGTAAACTAAAGTGTTACCTAAAACCAGCCGAGTTATTGAAACTATGCAAAATGTTCTTATTCAGCAAATATATTTAATTAAAGGAACCCACCCTGTATACATAAATCCGAATGCACGAAAGTGTAATAATTTTGGAGCAGTTGAGTCGTTTCAGAATGCATGATTACGTAAAGTCTATTAGTAGGCAATTAAAGCTGACGCAATGTTCACAAATGACACGGTTAAATAAATTGTAGCGGGTTTGAATTGTGTCAATTACGTTTATAGTGTCTATTTGAAGAAAATTAATACTGTTACATTGCCTCACATACGCATTTGATTCTCATTTCACAATAAAACGAAAATCCTAACTGAATAAATCTAATACGCGAGTAATAGCTCTAAACAAAATTATATGGTAACTCAAAGGATTTTTGTACCATTAAAAATTCGTATGCATGCCTTTTATATTACAATATTCGTATAAAATGTGATTGTTCTGTTCAAGCTATATTATACACCACGCATTTCTGCTTAGAAATGATTTCAATTAAGCAGTAGTTCCTAGGTGCATGCAACATGTGGAAATAGTATTCACATGCTAATATCAGAAGCATGAATGAATAAATTCCGAAGCTACAGTAAGGAGCTCTTACGAAGGAAAGGAATAACTAAAAGATACAGGAGAGAGAATGAAACATTTGCTGTGAGACTGTGAAGATATCACAGTTCTTAGGGTTAAATACTTTAATTAGGAAATCATGCAATTGTAGGAAGCGCCTACTAAGAGACTTGCTGACTTTGCAAAGGAGACAAAATCTTGGAATATTAAAAGAAGGAAAGCACAATAGATCATAACTGGACGCAGTGCATAGAGCATTTATTGCTCTCCCTTTCTTTAAAATATAAAAATTGAAAGGAAACGTTCTTCTAGAGGCACTTACACTTTTTAATGTCAACATGCGACGTGAAATATTTTGAAAGTGGCTAACACTACCAAAAATATTATTATGACATAAATTTTCAACTTTACTCTTTTCCTATAATAACGTTCCGTCGATTCATCATGGTTTCCCAGTTAAATAGATTTATAGAGAATTTTCAGAGGAAAATACCCTGTACGTTCCAAGATTATAATAAATGACAATATAGTTGAACGAATAACTCGTTTTAAATTTTTAGGCTGCGATATAAGCTATGAAAGAGAAATTGACAAACAGTAAACTTAATAAATTTAAATGATGTGTGGCATAGATATTATATAGAACTCTAAAAAATAAAATAAAGCAAGAGACAAAGTTAAAACTCTTTTACAGTAGTGGCCATACTAGTTTTGACCTACAGAAGTAACAAAATGTACAGACCGCAGAGATGAACTCTTTGAAAAAAATCTGATGTGTTACATTCACATGACTTTCTCTACTCTTGTACAAACTATTTTTACAAACGCTTATTCCCCATATGCTTCATGTTAATCGAGATATCGAGATGTTAATCTTTGCTAATTTTCTTGTAGATGCAAGGGGAATTGCTAGGCTTTAAGCGATAGTCAAATATTTTAAGAGCAGGTTACTATGTGGAGTATTCCATTCTCTTTGCATTAGAAGGACAAATAAAATGAATAACGAATATGAGAAAAAAATAAATATTGGAAAATTTAAGGGAATAACATGCAATATCTCGAAAGTAGTTCACTCAACAAAAAAAATGTATATAACATAAATTGTGTAGTTTAACGCGATCTACATTTTTTGTGCAGTAAAATTTTGTCCATCTCTTATGGTTTACCAGTTACGCAAAAGTCGTTCACAATGAAGAACACTTTTGGAGACATTCCCAGAAAATTCGAGATACCTATACATTTCATTTGTCATGAAAATATCTTAAACATATGATATTTTAATCAAAATCGTTAGAGCCATTTTTGAGAAAATTAAAATTTTCAAAAAATGTTCCATGTAAAGAGTAATCTGGGGTGGGGGGATTTTCTTGAAGACCTTCGTGTCCCATCTCTGGAAGATACTGAACCTAAATACCAAGTTTGGTATTTATCCGACTGTTCGTTTCTGAGTCATGCTATTCACAGACACACACACGGACATGTTTCCAAAAATGCTTCCTTTTTGAATTCAGGGGTCTCAAAACATGTGTTTCCGGTGAAATCTCGGTGTCCAATTTTTGGGTGGAATACAATACTTCCCCTACTTACTATACGTAGTAGAGAAAGTAAAAATGTAAAAGTATGTACAATATTCGATCAAATGCGAAGATATAAGTGTAGAATTAAAAATGTTTGCATAAATGAACGTATACAAGAAAACAAACAACAATGGATACAATATATTAAAAGAATTAGAAATGAAAAGGTAGTGAAACAAATAATAAGATACAAACCAGGAGGACAAGAAACAGGATGGTCAAGGAAAAGATGACTGGAATGAAAACGGAACAGGCTGCAAGACTAACCCCTGTTAATGAAGAAGAACAAGAAGAAAGGGAATAAATGTGACGGAATGTAGAGAATTGAACATAAACGTTTTATTTTATTGTCATAATCTCAAAATGTGATATTTTAATCCAAATCGTTAGTGTAATTTTTGAGAGAAGTCACGAAACGTTCCCATGTAAATGAATGTTTGGGGCTGGGTTAAAGTCGTGAAAATGTTCGTGCTGGACGTAAACACAAAGTATGGTATCTACAGACCTTTTGTATTTGAATGATGCTGATGATAGATGCGCACGTTGACCTTTTTCTGAAAATGCATTTGTTTTCAGAGCACTTAAAATGCATGTTTATATAAAATCTTCATATGAACTTTTGGGTAGAATACTTTCCTTCCGTATCGTCGGAAAGCGGTAGAGTGTGGTAGATGTATGAGGAATGTTAAGCTTGAATTATGCAAAACGGCATCATTTAAGTTCTTGACATGAGAGTATTACCTAACTAGACACTGATTTGTTCCTTTCCGTGCTTATAGAATATGTTAAGTTTTGAGAGCCAGTATCTTTTTTTATTATTCATTTAAACAAAATGGACAAAAGTATGGAATAACGGTTGTAGCTTTATAATTTAAAAAAAATCTGATGTGTTACACTCACATGACTTTCTCTACTCTTGTACAAACTATTTTTACAAACGCTTATTTTCCATCTACTTCATGTTAATCGAGATAAACATTTTCAGACTCTATCTTATTGCTAATTTTCTTGTAGACTATATATTTACAAGGGCAATATAGAAATACAGTAGCCTTTAAGCACATACATATCTCTTAATAGCTGGTTGCTAGGTGCAGCACCATTCTCTTTGCCACAGGTTAATACTCTTTGTATATCCAAGACAAAAAAATGAATAACGAATTCCCATTTGCGAAAATAAGTATTGAAAAATTTAAGGGAATAACAAGTAATATCTCGAAAATGGTTCACTCAACAAAAAAATGTATATGACATAAATTGTGTATTTTAACGCGATCTACATTTTTGGTGCAGTAAAATTTTGTCTATCTCTTATGGTTTACCAGTTATGCAAAAGTCGTTCACAATGAAGAATACTTTTGGAGACATTCCCAGGAAATTCAAGATATACATTTTATTTGTCATAAAAATATCTTAAGCATATGATATTTTAATCAAAATCGTTAGAGCGATTTTTGAGAAAATTAAAATTTTCGAAAAATGTTCCATGTAAAGAGTAATCTGGGGTGGGGGATTTTCTTGAAAACCTTCGTGTCGCATCTCTGGAAGATACTGAACCTAAATACCAAGTTTGGTGTTTATCCGACTGTTCGTTTCTGAGTTATGCTGTTCACACACACACACACACACACGGACATGTTTCCAAAAATGCTTTTTTTTTGGATTCAGGGAGTCTCAAAACATGTATTTCCGGTGAAATCTCGGTATCGAATTTTTGTGTGGAATGCAATACTTCCCCTACTTACTATACGTAGTAGAGAAAGTAATATGCTTAAAAATTTGAATGCAACCTTTGTTATACCTATATGTATTTTTGCACATAGTTGTATAATTTGCATCCTTGGTTGCGTACTTATATCAATTGAATAGAACAATTCTCAAGCAATAAACAATACCTACTGACTGTTTGAAACCTTAGCTTGCCTCTCAAATGAGTCTGAATATGTACAAGATGGACCATTTAAGTTGAGACTGCACAATATGTCTAAAACTAAGCATTGCAGAAAGAAATACATTTTTATAATAGTTGCTTGATATAATGGGGGAAGGTGAATGCCATTAGTCGTGTTTTGCTTGGAGGATGTTTTGATAGTCATGATGGATACTTTCTTAAAGAGGTGCCAAAAATGTATGGACATCGGCGGTGGCCAGTTTCAGCATTTCCTTTCATAAAGTTGGTAAGTAAAGCCTTTAAAAGTAGTTTTAAAAATGTTGTATGGTTTCATCCGCGCCTTTCTATGATAGCGGCAGACGTCAACGAGTGCCGAGAACGCGGACAGGTAAAAACACCGCTCAGGTAGTTCATAGTTTTTTGGCTCTCTCTGTATATACATACATATATCCCTCTTTAACTTCTGCGACCATAACTTGTTGACTGAGATGATATTCTTTATCAAATAAATGAGTTATAAATGTTTGATTTTAAATTTACTTAAGTAGTTTAAAATTAAATTATGATTTATGTATTATAGACATAATAAATTTCCATAATATGCACACATCGCCCGTCGCTTTCGTTATAAAATAACTAATCTATCACTTTCTTTACCGCGTACATAGTAGGTAGAGAAGGTATTGCATTCCACCTAAAAGTTCGATACAGAGATTTCATCGGAAATACATGTTTTGAGGCCCCGAATAAAAACATATTAGGAAAAAGTAGTTCGCGCGTGCGTGTGCGTGTATTAAGTTCAATATCTTCCAAAAATGCAGCACGAAGATTTTCAAGAAATTCTCCTCACCGCCAACTACACTTTACGTGGAACATTTTTTGAAACTTTTATTTTTTTTCTCAAAAATGGCTCTAACGATTTTGATTAAATGCAATATATTAAAGATAAATAAAATTTATAATTTTCTGGGAATATTCTGAGCAGTTCTCTTCATTCAGAAAGAATTTTTTATAATCGTATAACTGATAAACTTAAGCGAGAGACGAAAACGTAGGTACTACAAAAGAAATGTGGATCCCTTTAAAATAGACAATTTATTTTAAGTAACTTTTCTTTCTGTCATCAGCCATTTCCGAGATATCCGTTATTAATGGTGAATTGTTCATACTTAGCCATTCTTTAAAGTTCTGTGAATTTTCATTTGTTTCTCGGGATGTTATGGAAAGGGCATGGCAGTTTAACCAAGTAGATGTATAACGTCCAGTTCTCTAACATTTGACTCGTTATTCCCTTTCTTTGTGTCTACATATAACGAAAAGTGTAATGTAACTATTTCTGCAAAAGCTTGTCTGGATTATAATGTAGTAGATAGGAAAATAAACTTTCATAAGAATAATAAGTATTCCCACTAATAAGCGATAGAGAGCAGAGAAAGTCATTAGAATGTAACACATCAGATTTTGTTTACTATTGGTTTTTACTAACTTTGATTATGACACGCATTCGCATTTACTTCAGATTTATACCTTATTCAAGGCCTCTGCGAAGGGTAGGGAATCGAACCCGCGATTTCTGGGTTGAGAAGCCAGAACTCTTACCACTCAACTAAAGAGGCAGTCATACTTATTTATAGTAGGCTTGTTTAGTTTTTAATATTCTGTAACCTTACACAGACCTACCAGAGAATAATACCATTGGAACTGTGTAAAATATAGAGTGTGCGCAGCAATTTGTTAAAACTAAAATATATAATCAGAACTGAGATGAAATTAAGTCACCACGGCGTGAAAAGATAACTAGTTTAAAATATATATCAATAAACTCGCTGCATTCAGAATTGAGAATACTTAAAGGCTTTGCGGGTACCATTAAAAAAAAATAATTTTCGGCAAGTTGCCTGCCGACTATTACGTGACGCATTACAATAGATGTAGCATAGCTGTAAGTAAACCATAGAGAGGTTTACGTCAAATTGGCTGTGATTAACCCCGGGTAAAGTTATTTATGGGAAAATGTTGAAAGAACGATAATAGACTGGGTAAACGTAGGTTTTACTAACTATAACGTTGGTTTATATGTGCAAGTATGTTATATTTCTATAATTTAATACATATTTTGAAAAATATCATACATTCAATAAAAATACATAATATGAAAGTATATTATCTTATTTACTTTAATTGTTTATGTAGGATACTGCAATACATCTGATACTTCTTTTAAAAAATCTATAGCAGTGTTAGAAGTGTTAGAATTTATTGTTCATTTTGTCAACACTTAGGTATAACAAATATAAATTCACAAACATACTTTTTAAATTATTAATAAATTATTCGTTTTATAATTTCGTTGAGTTTTTAAGTTTAAATGTCAGTGAAATATTAAACTGGCCTTGTTTTTCTATTGACAATATTTTACTGTATCTCTGACATTGTCAGTGCCTGTGCATATGTGTTTTCTGATATAAAGAAATTTATAAATAACTAAATAAATAAATATACCCATTTTTAAAGGTTTGATGCAAATACCTACATTAAATAAAACTACTATACAGAAAATTTTAGTACCGATATGCAGCAATTGCTGTTGGCTCTCGCTATGGATAGCGCACTTTGCTGGAAGCGCTGACTTCCAAGGTTCCGTGTACAACTATGGCCCTGAACGATAGCAACAAAGCGCGAAAGCCTCATGTCAGTAGTTTTACTAGCATGTAAAAGCATTATCAGGCGACGCTTTGTGAGTTTAGACATGACAGTTGTAGTTTCTCCATATTAGTGAACGCCTACAAATGAAACTTGCATTAATAACCGACTTGTACTCAGGAATCTCACATTTTTATAGCGTTTACGGCTGATTCAAACAACCGAGTACGCAAACCAGAACGGGAACGACAAAGTTAAAACACCAATATAATCGTTCACACTTGACGGGAGGCTTACGTAGACCGAGAACGAAAACGTAAGACGTGCTCGTTTCAACTTTCCCGTTTCTGTTCCGTTCGCGGAAATATCAATGTGAATTCATATTGTGTGTAGCTATTTTTAGGATAGAGATTATTCAAGGAGGCCATGAACCACAACTGCCGCTAGAGTTCTCTCTAAGCAAACTTGTAGGAAGAAAACCGGGACAAGAAACACCTCAAAACTCAGAGAAAAGCAAACTTTAAAGTATGCCATTATTATAAACGTATTAGAATGACGATTTCCTAAGAGGAATAAAAAACAGAATGACGTGGCTTTTAGAAAATATTTACTGTATCGAATTTCGAACTGGGTTATGTTGGCTGAATTGCAAGCAAGTGCCAAGTATCATTAGTCATTTACGAAAATGAGATTCCAAATTGACTTTCCGCGTTGTTATTATCATCGACAGACATTCCCGTTCCGATGAATTCTGAACCAAACTCATTCACATCTGTTTGCTTTCCGTTTTCGTGATGATTCCCGTTTGCGTTTTCGTTTTATTGTAACTAGCTTTAATATAGCAAACGATACACGTGTATTTTAAGCCGTTTTTATTCAGCTTAATACACCCAAGGAGTGCATAGTTTCCCACTTTATACCTGCCTACAGTTGAGTTATATATAAGTATAGCTCGATTTGCTGTCTGTATGTCTGTGGCTATTATTATTATTATTATTATTATTATTATTATTAGTTCAACAGTAAGTACATTTCTCTCAATTGATGTTTGTGTCCTAGGCAACACTGTTTACCTCCATTCAGAGCTATCAACTTGACTCCAGTCTTTTGTCTTTTTACCGCACTGTTCATATCGCAGGCTTATCTGGCGAACGTAAATGATTATCCTACGATAGCTTTTAAGTAATTTCGATTTTGTTTCAGCTCTCGTATTTAAAACATAAGTCGATTTTTACGGTATTATTTATAATCTTTAATTGCACCAGAGTATTAGAGAGAGAGACAGAGAGAGAGGTTCTATTTTGTCTCGTTTTTTCAAAGTATTTCTTGATTCCGTAAAACTATGTTGCAACACCCGTAGCGTTAACATTTATTAAATTCGAAGTTCTATATATATATATATATATATATATATTAGTGGATAAGGTTTATTTTGATTGAAGATGACAAGCAGGAATAACGTTAGTACCTACAAAAGTTCTATAACTCTCTGCCTTGGATTATTATTATTTATTATTATTATTTATCAATGCGCAAATCCTGAATATTCCACGACTATCTTTGCGGATTAAACTTTTATAAAAGCCTATTCCACCCGCTTGTAAGTCCTAGAAGGTGTAAGCTCTAACAACGCGGAGGACAAACACAGAAAGAAGACGAAGAAAAGCCAATTTTCAGAAATTTGCAAGAAAATGGATTACCTCAGTTTATAAATACTATAGGTAGTGGCAGATATATCTGCGAACTATGGGTTTTCGTTTCAAAATTGTTCGGCCTAATTAATTGTTTATTTATATTTAATTTAATTTAATTTAAATCGATTCCAAATATTGAGAGGAAAGTTATAGTGGTCTTTTAGGTTTCACTTCTTGGCTCCCAATTACGAGTTCCGGTTTGAAAATTCCATTGGCATTCTTATTAAGTCTAAAAGAGTATTCATTTATTTATGCTCATTTTTTTTCACAAGCCTCAATTTCTATATCACCTGTCAACCTAGATTTAGAGCAAATGAATAAGAATCTACAATAAATGCTCATCATTGTGTTTTGGTAGATTTTAAAATAGTACATACTCTTCCAGAAAGAACACAAATGGTTTATATTTATGGGCCTGAAAAACGCTGAGCTCTTAAGATTGCTATTGAGTTCAAAGATAGGCATCGAGAGAAAAACTTAACACATCAGTCTGTAGTTGATATAATAAGGTAATTACTACGTTAATTTCTAGCCAACAATGCAGCACATTTTGGACAGTTAATCTCGTAAATTTAATAAACTAAATTCAGGAAATTATCCATCCAAAACGCGTTCCATTCTACAATCTACCGTTTATCCTTTATTTTTATCAAACGTTCAAACGGTTCCACGTTGCTAGGCGTATTCGTTTAAATTAAATTGAAAATTAAATTAGTGATCCAAGAATAAAATTAAACTCAATTTTATTCATGGTCGCTCTATAACTGCTTGGTTCTTAGCGTCCCATTCTATATTGGGCGTGAAAGACCGGTAATTTTGCTCAGACGCCTCTTTATCCGGCTTGAGGTTCTTTTACGTGCCGTAAATCTACAACACGTGACCAGCGGTCTACTTCCCTTCCGAAGGAAGCTATGCTGAGCATGTTTACTCCCGAGAAAAATTCAATACCGAGATTTCACCGGAAATACAAGTTTTGAAACTATCTGAATCAAAAAACCATTTTTAGAAAAAAATGGTCCGTGCGTGTGCGTGAGTGTGTGTGAACAGCAATCAAAAACGAACTTGGTATTTTAAGTTCAGCATCTTCCTAGAATATAACACAAAGATTTTTAAGAACATCCCCGCACTCCAAACTACCCTTAAGATGAAAAATGTTTCATACCCTGTGTTTAAGATATTTTCATGACAAATGAAATGCATATCATGAATTTTCTGGAAATGTACTCTTCATTTTGAATTACTTCTGTATAATTGGTAAAGCCATAGACAAAATCTTATTGCACAAAAAATGTAGAAAACTGCCTCTGTGATCTGATGGTTAGCATACTAATTTCCAAATACAATGTCTCGGATTCGATTCCCTGCCAGGATTATTCCCCATTCTCCCATGAGTCTGGAAGTATGAGTGATAGTGTAAATGTGTGTGTGAATTTAATGAATTATAAAGAAATCCGAGTGTAATAACCCCAAAGATTAACACAATAGCTATTGTCAACCCGCAATTGTTCCAAAGGCAAAAGCCGCCGATGTGACCTTAGATGCTGAAGGCGGCATGTAAATGGAACAATAACAAAATGTAGAAGTCGTGAAACCACACACATTATTTAAATAACAATTTTGGTGGAGTTAAAAATTTCCAAGGTATTTTTTGAATATCTCTTGGTTTGAATTTTCATATAGTTATACTTTTCTCAACTGAGAAGTTGCTATTAGTTTTTTTTATCGTGGTCATGCAAAGAGAATGGAATTTCAAAGCCATCACATATTGACACTATCTTTAAAAGTCTGACTAACGCTGGACGACTATATCCTACAACGAAATCTGTAAGCGTGAATTCAAAGTTTATCTGGAGTAACAAGAGATAGAGAGAATAAACTTTTATAAGAATAATTTAGAAAGTGAATTAAAGTTACACATCGGATTCTTTTCTTTAAAATTGTTAAATATAGCTTAATTGATTATGCACTTCATAAGCTTCATCTTTTGTTTTTCTCCTCTTTTTTGATGAGTGGACTAAAACAGAGGACTTTTTATATTTCTCAGAACGAATGTTTTGACTCATTATTATTATTATTATTATTATTATTATTATTATTATTTTATTACCACAAACTTCTGGTATCTAAGAGCTTTCAGATACTGTCTTATTAAATAAGCTTTATTTTAACATTCCAAATAATTACAGATATATTCCTTTTTGTTTAATGTACACCTCAGTTTGTTTCAAGTAGGTACTTCCCATAAAAGGAAGGCGACTGTGAATGCATTATGGTGCCATTATTTATTATCAGATGACAGTGCAATGATATAATAAAGGCATGACTATTCTGCCTTTTTAATATCCAAGTTTCTATCATGAAGTTAACTATCTGCATTAATAATATTTTAAATGTGCTTCCCAAACTTAACAATATTTGTCACAGCTTCCATATGTGCACTTCGTTATTTCAGTTTGGAATAATCTGCACATAAATTAAAAGACTATAGCAGCATGTAGTATATTCTTACTGGATGAGAATATTTTCTTTGTTTCTCTCCAGTACAGTTTTGAAATCGACGAAGGGCTGCCAGCCCATGAATATAAGTATTTTACTTTCAATTTCAACTGGTGTTTTAAGAGAATATTTTCAACGAATTCTCTTAACATCCTGTAATAAAATTAGTTAATAATTTTACATTAGATGTCTCCCAAACTCTCTAGAATAAAAGCATAATACGTTTTCACGCAGAACATTTTGAACTGACCATCCTAGTTTTAATGTTTTTTTTAATTAAAATCGTAAAGCTAGTTATGTGAGAGTTGTTACTCAGTTGGCCAATAGTAGTTGAATGTTACTCTTATGAACAGCAGCTACTTAATGATAATTTTTCTCCAACGTTAATTTGTTTTATTCCCCTCATCTTATCTTTGAACACATGCATTTGCCTGTATTGGCGGATCGAAATTTTTATAACCTCAAATGTGCAGTTGTTACTAATGTAATTACATTTTAGATACCCCATATGCCGGTTCTTCTTGGAATAAAAATCAATAAAACTGTGTTTATGCGTGCTTTTTTTAATAAAACCAAAATGGGTACATCCTGCCGTGCTAACAATTATTATGTAATAAATGTACAATGCAAAAATTGCACTTTCTTCCATTGTAATTATCTTATTGATTATCATCCAAAAAAGCTGAGTTTTCCCTTGGCGGCAATACTGCTTATTCAAAAAATTATATGCTATTCTATATATATTTAGTTGTTTATCAAAAGGCATATGAACATGAGAAATGACTCCGAAATTTTTTCTCAGAATTATCAATGCTATTTTTTGCACACCAAAACAGTTTTATTCCTCTTGAGTTGCTATTTGTTAGAAATGTGATTGTTTGAAACAAAAATGAGAATATTTAAAAAACATCCTAACAGTTTCATTCTTGCAAAATCTAGTGGATACAAATACTTTTAAATACACCCATCTGTGAAATTTCTAAAATCCACAATTCAAAATTTTAATGTAGGAACTAGGATTTAATGCATAATATACTTTACACCAAATTTCATGCATATTTTAAATCAGTTTACCTGAGATATTACTTTTTATATAATTTTTACTGCTTTGAATAATTCCCCATAAGATATAATTATTTTTTAAAAATTATTTTATAACTAAACTCTCTAATATATATTAATAAATTATATATATGAGTTTTAATTATAGTTATTACTAGTTTGAGAGAAAATAAAGGTTAAATATGAGACTTAGATTGTTCGCTTAAAAATTGTGCAATATGAATACTATTATTTAATAATATCATAACTAAGGATGCTGACAAAAATTCATCTCATCAATTTATACAAATACAAGTAAGTAATACAAATATTTCATACATTTATACCGAAAAATACATCGTATGGAACATTTTGAAAATGAGAATGTGCGGACAAATGAAAACCCTGCAGAAAAGAGAGTTTAAAGTTATAACACTAAAATAGCATCGTTTCTGACTTTATGCCGTTTCATAAGCATTTAGTGTATATTAAGGCACTCTTCGTTTTTTTCTCCTCTATAGCTAATTTAGTATTTGAAGATTCCTGAGACCTCTCTTCAATGCTTTATTCACTTTAATATAGACAAAATCTATTGTTTTATTACTATTTGATAGAGAGCTAGATTTACAGGCACATATGTAAATCGCTATATGATATGCTTTAATAGGTCAAGTAGCTATAAAAGCCATACTGAATTAAAGTAGAACGTTTTTAGTGTTTAATAACACAAAAATTCTTTTGGCAAATTCCATTACTAATTCTCCAAATATTATATTAACGGTTTTAAAATAAATTGTACTACGGTACATGTGGGGGGAAAATAATAAAATATTACACATGTCAAGTTTCAATCCATTAGCGCCAACCCTCTCATTTCCTGCTCTTCTCAAAAATGTTAATTTGATTTAGTGTACAAGAACACCTCAGCTAAACACTATAGTGCACACATTTTAATCAAAGTAATAGGAAAAATACAGCAAGTGCAGTGAAAGTTAAATAAAAATAAATATAAAACGTTTTAGTGAAGCAAAGTATTGTTAGAATGCATAAACAAAGACCTCTTGTTATGAGGCAGTGATACTATATAAATATTTCTTTAAAGTGTATTCATGTTTGGAATTTGAGTTTGAGCTACATTCACTTGGGAACTTCGAACGAAAATATTGAGATTACTAGCTTCCAGTTTTTGGCTTGCATATTATAAACATATTTAATATTATAAACATAATATCTAGTGGATTCAAGTTCCAATATATGCCAAATGTTTATTTTTTGGTATATAATGAAGTATCAGCAGATGCTGTTATTTGATACTTTTAGCACACAAGAAATGTGTTAGAAATTATAATAAAGTAGCACTCATATGCTTATAAGGAATAAAAATCTAAAGTGTATATTTAAGATACTTGAAAGATGATCAAAGTTTAAAGCGCAGAATTATTATGTGTACAGATACGAAAATGGTTTTTATTTAATTTATTTTACATTTATCGACGTATTGGCGAGTCCTTCATGTTTTGCATGGCACTACATATATACATTAAAATTGTTTTTCATTTAGATAACGTATCCTGAATACAGCTGCTCATATTCTAATAGCCAATTTAATTTCGTATGATGTGGAAACAAAGCTTAAAAAATTATACGTTCAGGTTAGCTTCTTCAAAGCAGCTGTAAACTCTTCCTTGAATTTATTTATAAAATAATTATATGAATGTGTGAAGACAGCTTCGTGTACTTAATTTCCAAAGAAAAAGTTGGGATAAACTATTCCAAATGTCTTAATGAAATTTATGGATGAAAGTACTATTTCCTACAAATAGTTGAATTGTAGTAATATTTGAAACAAATTAATTAATTTTTTACATTTATGTAATGCACAACGTAAATCTTTGGTATTGGCATCTTTTATAGTATATGAGGACAGAATAATTCAATAATTTTAATAATTATTTAATAATTATAATTATCAAATAATTAAATATTTAATTCCTTATTTAAAATGTGCCACATGGTGCAAAATTATATAAAAGTATAGATATTGCATCAGAAAAACAAATCCTAATTTATGAGGAACATTTTGATGCAACAAATGAAATTAAATAGAAAAATAACAGTATTTTAAGTGTAGCTCTAGTAAATATGTATACGTTTAAATGGTTCCCTGACAGGGCGTTTAATTTACCTGCATAAAAAAGTTCTCTCTTTAGACTTTAAAACTAAAATTAAATTTTTAAAAAATATTGATATATTTACATAATATTTGCCTTCCCTTAAGCACACACAGTTTGCACTGCTCTAAAATATCTAGATTATACTTCGTCTGTGCATTGTTTATTTGTGATTATTCATACGACTTTAAGGCTTCCTCAGAAATCCTAGTACTCAAAGGGAGGGAACATGAATTTTGACTAAATAAAAAGCTTAAGATAATTTATGTAAACATAATTTATTAATATCTTACAGTTTTACCAATAGTAACATGATTTACTCCATAGCACAGACTTTACAGGTTCAATTGATAGTCTTTTTTTTTCTGTCATGAACGAGTCTACGACACATACGCAATATGAGAATTTAAATATACAGAGCACCTATGTATTATTCTACATAGATAGATGGCGTATACTGACACAATGAACAGCTTTAGGCCTATATGTACAGCTGGGGAGGTTAAGATATTTCTGGGCAGCTACCCTCTAGTGTGTGCGTGCTACAGAAAGTATATGTCTCTGACACAAACTGTCAACAGGTCACCTGTTGTTCCAGACTCCATCCGCGGTGACCCCGGCGTCGGTCACGTCGATGTCTTCCCCGTCATCGCTGCTGCAGGAAAGCGGCTTCTCCGTGGACCATGCAGAGGCCACCGTTAAGGGTCAGACCGACCTGAGGGTGGGGCTGAACCGGAACGCTGGAGGATGATGATGTTGCTGAGGGTAGAAGCTCGCTGCCTGGGTCGCGGGGTGCACCAGTCCCATGACGAGCGAGGGGTGGATGTAGGCGGACGGCGGGTGAGTGACGAGACCGCCGTAGCAGGGCGTGGGGGCGGCTAGCGGCGCGGGATTGTACAGGAAGGGTACAGGAGGCACCAGGACCGGGGGTGCCGTTACCGCGGTCTGAGCCGTTCCTATAGACTCCTCCTCTCCAGGCGAACTCGGCTTGTCCGGAGAGATGAGGCTCTCGATGGTGAAGGACCTCTTCGGCCTCTGCAGCGGCACCGTCGTGCCGGGAACCGTCGTGGAGGTTGACGTAGGTGTCTGGTGCAGTCGCGATATGGGAGGCTGTAAGTGCGCCGCCTCTGGGATCACGACGGGGGCGGCAATGGTAGGTGGCTGTGGAGGTGGCGGCGGCGGCGCGAACATGAACCGGTTGATGTTCGCAAGCGCCGCGAGTTCGTTCTCTAGGCGATCCTTGTCGGTCTTCATCAGCTTGAAGCGCTTCCGCCGCCTCAGAAGGCTGCCGTTCTCGAACATGTCGAGGGCTGCCGGATGCAGAGTCCAGTAGGCGCCTTTACCTGGACGGTCGGGTCGTCGAGGAATCTTGATAAAACAGTCGTTGAAGGAGAGGTTATGCCTCAAAGAGTTCTGCCATCGCTGCGTGTTACGGCGATAGTACGGGAAGCGGTCCGTGATGAAGCGGTAGATGTCGGACAAGGGTAGCATCTTCTCTGGCGAGCTCCATATCGCCATGGCTGTCAACGAGATGTACGAGTAGGGGGGCTTCTGGTCCCCATAAGACTCGCGGCTTGGCCGGGGCATGTCTACTTCACTGGCTCATCACAACACAAACAGTCACTACATGGTAGTCCTCAGGCACTCCCAAGTTGAACAACACAGCAGCCGCACTCCAACCAGCTCGCCACTCGACTGCGGGACTCTGGGTCCTCCGAGGGGGGGCCACCCCCTCTAGGTCCCCCAGGGACGTCCCTCGCCGCCATTGGACTGCACCACGCAGCAGCAGACCAATGGTTGCTTGGGGGTGGAGTCCTCAACGCCATACATTGGCTAGCACATGACCGTCAATACTGGGGCTATAAATCCATCCTATGTTGCACGTGCTCTTGTAGGCGTTAACTGCCTGCCTTAATGAGATTGCTGGCCGCGATTTTGAAAAATTGTTGGTTTTCCAGAAACGGCCATCCTAGTCAAATGAAGAATAACTGCCTATCGCTTCCAAAATGGAATTTGTTAACAGAACTATAACTTAGAAGGAATGTTCTATTCCCTTTTGAATTAACTGAGAGATACCTGCTAAAGAGCCTCAAAAATTTAAGATTCTATATTACTATCTGAGGAATTTTGTAATAATTAATAGAGCTTGAAACGGATATATATATATATATATATAATTTTCTAAAGGTTTATTTACGTGAAACATTTCTACATATAGAATTGTATGGACAGCCATTGTTTTTCTTTTGCAAACTGTTTTGTTCTCAAATTAGCGGAGTTTACCCGAAATCATAATATAACATTTGAATTTTTTTTTAAAAACTAATCTAGATTTCATTCTTAGTTTCTTCCATTGATGTTCTTGAACTTTCAAAAGCATGTGATTTATGCAGTAGTGTTATAAACGCCACCAATTCAGCTGTAGCTCGAACTTTACTATTAGTATGATTTGTTGTTGATGTTGGAAAGCATTCCCTTTAATTGCTTCCGCAACCTAAGGGAAATCTATATAGCTACACTCTAAATATATACATCAAGTTTTCATGCCATATTCAGTGGAATAAGCCGCGGGTGAAATTTGGCGAGTGTTTTTTTTTTTTTTTTTTTTTTAATTTTTGAACTTTAGCTATAATGTTACTTTAGCCTACCTGTTACACCTTTTGTCTCGGAGTCTCTTAATCCTGATGCGTCTGAATCCCTGAAATTATTTAAAATTGCTTTTTCTCAACTTTGACTTTTTGTTACACCATCTTAAATGTTTCATGCGATGCAGTTTCTAATCAATTTTGTTTAAGTTTTCTATATAAATTTACAGCTATATCAGTTTACTACTCTTTTAAATTTCTCAGAATGCGACATAATTAATTTGAGCTCCAAGGAAAAACTGTAAAAGAAAATAAAGCAATGTACTGAAGCAACCATAGAGTAACAAATGCTAGTTTTCTTTATTAGTAATCTGTGATTCTTATTAGTTTTCAATATTATCATTTCTGCATTCTGTGCAACTTTTGAAAAGGTAGTGTTTCTATTAAATACCTACCAGATAAAAAGGGAAAAACATTTTTATGAAACGTTCAGTAAAACCATCGATGCTACAAAATATTTTGATTAAGAATACGATGGGCTTCAGAACCTCCAAGTTGTACTCTTATTCTGCCACACAGCCAAGATTCCGGGGTTTGTAAACTGGGCCCTAATTTAATATTGGATAAAATCAGAAACTTACTTCATCAATGAGCATATAAATTATAACTTAAACTTTGACAAACTGAGTAAGTTACTCCATACTTAGGACTGACAGATTTAAAAAGTCTGGTGTGGTTAAAAAGACTACTTATATTTACTCGTAGTAGTAAATTCGTGTAGTTTGTTACTATTATCATTTATCCCAACTAGATTAAGCTCCGCGTAAAAGAGAAAGATAAAAAAAACTGATCGCAGACATATCTAACCCCTTGAATGAGATTACGCCTACCGCATGACCTAAACTCAAGTAGGAAGCAAGTGAAGGCCGTCAGGCCGTAGCGAGCCGCAGGGAAACCACTAGGTTCTGTAGTTCGTAGCTTTCACCGGAGGTTAATTAGGGTTAGTCTGTTGTTTATCAGCTCTTGTTACGCCTGTACGCGTTGAGTAGCAGTTTACATGCTAAATATTCTTACAACAACATCGAGTTAGTCGGAGATAATAATTTAAGTGCAGTTTACCGAGGCCCTAAAATTCTAACAAGTAAACCTGAAATATTGCTAATGTTATACGACTTCTTGTGAAAGTACACCTGAAATAATACAGACCTTCCACAAGGAAAAATGTAAATATAGTTGTAAGTTGTTATTGGCAATGCTATTTATTTAAATTCTTAATGCTGTGACGAGGAAAAGTAGTTTGTACTCCATTTCGTTAAGCTTAGTGTAAAATAAGAAACTTATTAGCAACCTCTGAGGTACCTTGTCTAAAAGTATAAACATCTTAAGCCTGCTTATATTGTTGACTCACTTAAATAAGGTTGTGCAAAGTATTAGCTAGCTCTCATATAGAGAGATATTGAAGAAACGGATAGTTTTCCAAATAATTGTTTCCATTGTTAACCCACTATTTAAAGTATTATTCATTCCTAATTTGCATATTTTACCTATACATAGATAATTCCCCATTATTGCTACTTTTAAATTCTCGTTCAAATCATATCACTAAATGCTGTAGGACTCTTATCCTGTGACAAAGGCTTTGCCCTTCACTAATCCCAATCTGAAATATCATATGGCACCAATCCATTTTTCAAGAGTAAAACAAAGCAACCGGTTATGTGGAAAATGTATTCGTGTACTTTGTTACAGACTGTGAGCTTTGTAACATTGAACTAATTTAGCCAATATTATCCCCATCGTATTTGCATTCACCCTTCACTGTTAGAAATCTAAAGCGGCTAACTGCTTTGCCACTTTCAAATTTACAATACTTATTAGAGTAAATTCTTGAGCCACTGACCAGATGATTATAATGTTAGTACATATAGACGTGATACAATTTCATTTCATCAGTTTATTGGTTCGTTCCTTTTTTTTTTTTTTTTTTTTTTTGGTAGTACTGTAAGATATATATCTTTATTTATGAAAATTTAGTTAGTAGTCTCTTACTGGTTAAGCAAAGATTTTTTAGCTCCTCATATTGAACATTTTATTGGCTAGCATATAACTGTCACTGTTGGGCCTGTTGTACGCGCCTGTACAACGTGCAGGTCCGTTGGGCCTGTTCCATGTTGTACGTGTTCTTGTGGGTTCTTGCTATTCGCTATTTCGTTGATTTTTCCAAAATGGCATGAATACTGACTGCCTATCATTTCCAAGATGTTATTTTCTGACAGAAAAATAATTTAAAACCAAAATTTATTCTTAAATATAACTGAAAAGCCATAGTAAATGAGAGTTGTAATGCTTACAGCGCGATTTTTATTTTTCCCTATGTTTAACATCATGCCCATAGCCTATGGTACTTTTTATGCCTAAGTATAAAATAAGATTTGTATTTTCTGGCGTTTATTTATGTCAAATATCAGTGTGGAATAATGCTTAACGTGTAATTTTTTCTGAGATAGTTAAATCATTGTGGCCAAAATATAATTTTCCTTGCATAACCCCCTTTTTAAATGCTATTTTCAACCTTTCATTTTTTAATTTGAAGTTTGGGTAAACAAAGATTCAAATAAAGCAAAGTCGTTGTGGAATCTATGATTTTATACTAGATTTCTCAGCTGATTTATTAAAATAATAAAAATAAACCCACTGATCATTAATCAGTTAAACATCTTCGGAGTCCAAGTAACTACCAATATTTTGTCATTTATATTACCATTTTTATTATTTATGTAAGTTTATTACAAATTTAATTAAAGAACTTACCAGTAGTTGTCGTTTTGTAAATTTTTCATATTATTTCAAAGCGTGCGATAAGAAAAAAGCAATTCTGATAAGATTAAGTACTAAAACGGCCCACTATTTTGTGATAAGGTTAACTCTTTTAAGCGACTCTCATTTCGAATAATGAAATGAATTTGCACATAAAACCGTAGTGATATAAAACATGTTCAACCACTGAAGTAGGTACTGACAAAATCATTACTACTTTGACGAATTAGACTTTAATTTAATTTTCAATTATATTTTTGAAACTTTGTTACTTATATTTTTAAAGTGTTAAGCATTTTTCTTGTTCATATTGGGTACTGCTTTGTTTCGGCCCAGAAGTATGGTTAGTAGATACATGCTTTTATATCTTTCAAGTTTTATTTGAAGTGCATATATTTTATGAACAATTTTATTACGTTGCTATTAATAAGTTAATTTAGAATTCGCTCGCATTTTACATAAACTAAATAATTATAGTAGAGCATTGAAATTGGAATTCTGATGATAATACCCCTTAACGTGACCATTCTTTATGGCAGGTTAGTTTAAACTTTAAACATTTATATTTTCAGGATATGCGCTAAAACAAAGAATATTTTACTCATATGTCTGTGAAGTGCTTGAGAGAGCCCCGTATATAAAAGAAGTCCTTTTGTTTTCTTTTCAATTTTTTCCTCGATTCTGTAAAACTGTCATCCCAAAAGGAGCACTTCGATTAAGTTTTTGATGCAAGTGATCTAATCCAATAATTACACATAAAGTGAAAAATTAAGGCTTTTTGTGAGAATACAAGGTTAATGTATTTTGAGAATTTCCCCCATGTTACCCAAAACTTTATTGAACATAATTTTGTATTTCGTATTTTTTCCCTAATAGTGCCTCTAATGAGATTTACTTATTAATTATCATGAATATGAAGTAGGCAATGAAGTAATAAAGTATATGATTTTAATCTTCTGAAAAACAGAAAAATTCCTCATCGTTGCCCTGGGGTTTTAAATCTTATAAAACATTACTGAAAAAGTTCCAAAATATTTTATATTGAATACTAAAATTGCCCACTTTCTTATAAGATTCCTTGTTTTTTGTGATTTTAAAGTTAACACAGTTTGACTTTTATTTCACCTACAGAGTGTAATAGTGTACCACCTGAGACTAGTTCTTTGCAAATATCAATCGTATTTACCTTCAAGTATAACTAATGTGTGAGATCACATGACCTTCTCTATTTCTATTTTCACACTTGTTACAAAAATTACTCACACTAAAGCTTATTTGTGGGTCTACTTCTTGTTAATTATGATTAGTATTCAACAGAAAGTGTTTCAATGCACGTATTTCAGTTTGCACACAAGATCACGAAGCTGTAACCATAGTCAACTGGTCGATAAAAAGCTGGTCGTAAATGCTAGAATTGATATTAAATATTCTTTGCATGAAGAAGTAATGACAAACGAAATATTATTTATCATCTCAAAGTGTATTACTTAAGACATTAGAAATCAACAATGAAAAGAAGTTATTTGACATACATTTTGTTAAAGAAATGTATATTCTCGGTCTAAGTTTTAAGCCTTCATGTGTTATGATTTCTCAGTTGTACAAAACTGAATTAGAGAAAAGAGCTATATCGTCAGTTGTGATTGTTCTCAATGGGGAGTGGGGGTTCTGTAAAATTTTTTATCCTGCAACCTTGAAAGCAGCCTTGCGTTAAGTTGAAATTTTGCATGTATCAAATATTGCTGTTTGGTTATGTTGTTCATATACATACACAGGCGTAGCGATGTTTCTCTCAATACCTATGCTTATTGTTATTGTTATTATTATTATTATTTGGGACACCTAAAAATGTATTGTAATGAAATCTCGTGAAAGTTTTAGAAGAATGTATACTTCTTCTGCCATAGAGATGCGGTAAAGAATTTAATAACATATCATCATAAATAGTGGTGTAACCTGTGCGAAATGGTATTAAGACGTAGAGAAAGTGATTTACTCTTATATCTCAGATTTTTAGGTGCATTGTTGTAATACAACAATTATTACAACAACAAATTGCTGATACCATCTACTTGGTTTCCTTTTCCCTCGTGGGTCTATTTTTTAAATAAAATCTATGTAGGTAAACGGTGTAGAAAAACTATAAATAACTGTTAATATTTTACCGAATACAGTAGTACAAGATTCAGAGAAAGAAACTGCAGATTATGATAGCATTGAAGCTATGCTAAACACACAAGAAAAGTTTCGAAGTCATAAATGAATTCATCTAATATAAAGTTAGATAAGAATTTCAAGTCCCTGAGCTTTGAGCTTCAAAATACCTGAATGGCATCACGGAATTTAATTTAGTGTTAATAGGTAACAACATGGTTTCGAATTTTATATAATAACTCAACATTCTTTTTTATATTTATACTTAAAAATCACTGTATGAAACTTAAAATAAGGTACATTAGCTAAGTTTTTTTTAAGTGAATATAAAAGACTTGCCTAAACTTCATATGCGTTGTCTTCTCGTCGCACTTTTTAACATTTAATTTCATTACATGATATCATAAATAGTATTTGATTTATCCCTTTTATCAATGGCATTGCCTTACAACTGAATGCATAAACATTTTCCTATACTACCAGATTTGTACCATCGATATTCAAGTCCACGTTATTATTTTTAGGAACGCCAATCTATTCAATCCGATGAAGCATTTGTTGAAATGTTGAACAATTTTAAAATCCATTGCTTTTGAGATTTAGCAGCTTCTTCGGATCGGTACATAAACGTGTTAGAAGAAGCTTAGCTGCCAAGACTATAATTTTTCACATAAGACTACAATTAGCAGCTCATCTTTCAAACTTTTATAGATATCGATGAGCTGTTTTTACGGGATTGAAGGACGCTCAAGGGTTAAGCTCTAGCTTATGCCAAATTATTGTTGTTCAGAAAGAAAAAGATTTTGATCGTAATGTATTTAAATGCAGCAAGAGCATACGTACAGCAGAAGTAAATAGTGTGAGAGCAATGATGGAGCTTATCGTTGGTTCCTGGGTAGCTAAATGGATAAAGAGCAAATCGGGATTAAACCTTTTTATATTAAAAGAGTTAAATTGGTTTCGATAATTTAGTTAAAGAAAACAGACCGTTAGACAGTTGCTTACTTAATTCCAAAAACTCCGTTCAACATTCAATATGGATATCAAATTTTATGGAACTTCATGCACAAAGATTTATTTTTAACAATTACCTGTATTAATTCTCTATAGGCTAAATTGTTAGCTCTTTGGTGCTTTTGAACCTACTTTAACAGCTCATTGATATCAATATCAAATGTTTAAGGCGATAACTTCAAATGTTGTAGAAATATGTGTAAAGTTATGGATTAATAACCAAAATTCTAGAATAATAAATTTTATTGCCTGTGGCATTATCTTCACTACAAAGCGAACGTACCGAAATTTAACACCTAGTGTACATTTCTTTACTTTTTACTTTCTCTAACGTATAGTAAGTAGAGGAAGTATTGCATTCCACCCAAAAGTTCGATACCGAGATTTCACCGGAAATATATGTTTTGAGACCCCCTGAATCCAAAAATTCTTTTTTTGGAAACATGTCCGTGTGTTTGTCTGTGAACAGCATAACTCAGAAACGAACAGTCGGATAAACACCAAACTTGGTATTTAGGTTCAGTATCTTCCAGAGATGCGTCACGAAGGTTTTCAAGAAAATACCCTCACCCCAGATTACCCTTTACATGGAACATTTTTCGAAACTTTTAATGGCTCTAACGATTTTGATTAAAATATCATATGTTTAAGATATTTTCATGACAAATGAAATGTATATCTCGGATTTTCAGGGAATGTCTCCAAAAGTATTCTCCATTGTGAACGACTTTTGCACAACTGGTAAACCATAAGAGATAGACAAAATTTTACTACACAAAAAACGTAGATCCCCTTAAAATACGCAATTTATGTCATATGCACTTTTTTGTTGAGTGAACCATTTTCGAGATATTGCTTGTTATTCCCTTAAATTTTCCAATACTTATACTTTTTCTCAAATTTGTTATTCAATTTTTTGTCCTGGTAATGCAAAGAAAATGGAATACTCCACATAGCAACCAGCTCTTAAAATATTTGGCTATAATTTAAAGCCTACCAATTCCCCTTGCATCTACAAGAAAATTAGCAGTAAGATTAACATCTCGATATCTCGATTAACATGAAGCATATGGAGAATAAGCGTTTGTAAAAATAGTTTGTACAAGATTAGAGAAAGTTATGTGAGTGTAACACATAATATTTTTACTGTTGACTTCGAAACACATTTTCCATACAGTTTTACCCCCCTCCAAATGTTGAACTTAGTCTTGCAAGAGGCGAAAGGAAGCATTTCAAGGCATTGGGCATGTGCTCTGTAACAAAGGCCGTCTGCCTCGTTAACAGGCCAGTAAACATGTCTGTCTTGAGATACCCTCACTGTCATCTGTCGCAGAAGTAGGAGTGCTTCTTACAGCCAATTAGAGAGTCTTAATGTCGCACCCACAGCCCAGTAATGAGCTCTTGTTATGTAAAAACAATATGACATAGTAATTATAACGTGCGGGCTTGTTCGTCACATCTAGCGGCGCATCTTGGGCGTGGTAGGACAAAGCGTGGAAAATACGAGAGTAAAAGCATGTAAAAATAGAAAAACAAAGCGTCGTAAGGAACTGAAGAAATTACGAAGTTAATAAGCAGAGAAAAAGCAGGCAGAATTCCCCTTAGCATTTAAAAAGATAAAAGAAACAACTTAAAATATAGCTTTAGTAGATATTGTTAAAGCTTTTGACAAAGCTGATGAGACAGAACTGTTGACGATTTCAAAGAAAATGGAATTGGAGTACATTAGAAATGTTTAAAGATCTCGTGCAGAAACACGGAATTTATTTTTAAAAACAGGATATATGCTAAGTAGAAATTATACGAAAAATAGGTAAATCAAGAAATAAAACAAGAGTACAGTTTATCTCAAATTTAATACTTCTATACATGATTTTTATTTCTAAAAAAGAGGAATGAAACAACAAAAAGAAGAATTAGAACTAAGTAACTAGAACACATTTCAATACGTTTTTATATACTGATAGCCCAGTTCTAATACTTAACACAAAAGATTATATTGAAAACCGTGTTTATGGGTTTTATGAACTATGTTTATGAACTATGCAAACATTGCAATTTAGAAATATCCTCTCGAAAGCTAAAGTCAACACATTTATGGAGGTAGCATGTCTGCCTCACATTCAGGAGTTCGAATCTCGGTTAGAGCGAGTTACCCGGATATGGTTTTTTCCGCGGTTCTGCCTTATCCTGAAAGATCAATGTTGGGTAACTCTAAGGTCTATGGACCCCGGGCTCATTTGAGCATCATGTCACTCATTTCATTCATCGTCTGATATGACCTAACCGGTTAAAGTACATTAAACTTAAAAAATAATTACATAAAAAACTAAAAATATAGTAGGAAATGCCATTTTACAAACTTTTTCATATTTGGGTTGAGATAATTCATTCAGCTAAAATCACAACATAAAAATAAAATTGAAAAATATATGCGATACCACACTAAAAGAAAAACTTTTAAAAAATACAGTTAAAATGTAATAAATCAGTTACTGTTCTATGTTTACTGTATGTTTTAAAAGACTGGATTTTATAGAAATACACAACAGCAGCAAAAATCAAGTCGTTGCTTAATAAGAAGCTGCTCCAAAATGGGTAGTTTAAGAAACAGCAGATCGGCCAGAAGTTTTAGAATATTTTGACTTATGGGGAGAGTGGATAGAATATTTAAAAACGGAATGGAATATCTATGTCTTCTAGAAGAAAATGAGCGGAAATTTCATGATCTAATAAATGGAGGAGAACGAGGGGAACAAAAGAAGACCACGAAGGAAACAATGGAAGTTATGTGTCTTTCTCCATGCGATTAAAATTCTACAAAGAATTTCACATAAAAGCTTATTCTTCTGTCAACCTCGTATTACTTATCAATATCTGTAGTAGAGGTCTGCTAAATAATTGCAACGAAAATTACATTAGTTCTGTTATTCTGGGCTTTTCTGCTGTTTATTATGTGCTTATGAATCAATTTCATGTATCAAAATAAACACGAAATAATCTTTTCAAAAAGCAGGGCACAGCCCTACCCGTACTCGGCCCGCGGACCTCGCCCAAGCCCATGCATATCTCTAATGTGCAGAACAGGCCTCGTAGTTCCAAGAAGTTTAAGATAACATCGGCAGCTTTATCTAAAACGCCTGTTCTAGTATGAAACTAACCATCTATATTCTGTGCAGTATTATTAACCTACTGATTGTAAACATAATCTTAAATTATGTCCATTTGCGCGAGTGTCTTGTGATTGATCGTTGAAATACCATATCCTTTCTTCTGCAATCACGGCAACTGAAATACCTGTTTTGAAGCGCGTTTTCAAAGCCAATATTTACGTCCTGATAATCTTAATGTACAAATATAAAATAAAACAATTTTGTACATTGCGATATTTACACGAATAACATGTATGTAATAGACATAACTCCATTTACTCAAATTTAAGTCAAGTAACGTTGGACAGCAGGTTAACGTAATAGTATGGCAGGACGCATTGTCCATTCCAATGATGTTTGCAGAACGGAGTTTCAGTAAAATTCTCTCAAAACTATTCTCTTAAAAGGTCTTTAATAAATCAGAACTTTTTTACTTTCTCTACTACGTATAGTAAGTAGAGGAAGTATTGTATTCCACCCAAAAATTCGATACTGAGATTTCACCGGAAATACATGTTTTGAGACCTCCTGAATCCCAAAAAAAGCATTTTTGGAAACTGTGCGTGTGTGTGTCTGTGTGTCTGTGAACAGCATAACTCATAAACGAACAGTCGGATAAACACCAAACTTGGTATTTAGGTTCAGTATCTTCCAGACATGCGACACGAAGGTTTTCAAGAAAACCCCCCACCCCAGATTGCCCTTTACAAGGAACGTTTTTCGAAAATTTTAATTTTCTCAAAAATGGCTCTAACGATTTTGATTAAAATATCATATGTTTAAGATATTTTATGACAAATGAAATGTATATCTCGAATTTTCTGGGAATGTCTCCAAAAGTATTCTTC
Organism: Deroplatys truncata; assembly: GCA_030765065.1. Lineage (NCBI taxonomy): Eukaryota > Metazoa > Arthropoda > Insecta > Mantodea > Mantidae > Deroplatys > Deroplatys truncata. Next base: position 206,326,832 of record CM060978.1, on the reverse strand, counting down.
ATTGTGAACGACTTTTGCATAACTGGTAAACCATAAGAGATAGACAAAATTGTATTACACAAAAAATGTAGATCGCATTAAAATACACAATTTATGTCATATACATTTTTTTAAAGTGAACCATTTTCGAGATATTGCTTGTTATTCCCTTAAATTTTCCAATACTTGTACTTTTTCTCAAATGGGAATCCGTTATTCATTTTTTTTGTCCTGGTAATGCAAAGGAAAGGGAATGGAATACTCTACATAGCAACCAGCTCTTAAAATATTTGACTATCGCTTAAAGCCTACCATATTCCCCTTGCATCTACAAGAAAATTAGCAATAAGATTAACATCTCTATATCTCGATTAACATGAAGCAGATGGAGAATAAGCGTTTGTAAAAATAGTTTGTACAAGAGTAGAGAAAGTCATGTGAGTGTAACACATCAGATTTTTTATTCAAAAATAAGCGAACTATCAGCTAAAACCCATCATCACTGCCATGTGTAACGCTGCAGGTCTCTCTCCTTTACTGGCGGGGTTCTTCAAACTTAGGATTTGCAGGAAAGAAAGACTGTTTCTTAGATCAGCAGCTATATGAGCTCAGGCTTTAGTGACCGCATGTCTCTCAAATAGCATTAATTCTTCCTATAACTATTATTTAATTTAAATCAAATATATTAACTTCAACAATCAAAATTGAAGAGAAACATAAAGAAAATACAGGACATGCGAGGACAATCCCAGAAGTACCCGACCTGACGTATATATAACGGTTGTTGCTTCAAATAAATAACTATGGTAATGAGTACCACCCTTATAAAGCTTAAGTTTGAAATTTGATGATGCTACGTTGTTTAGTAATTGTTTGGCACCATTAATAGTGAACGCTCTCAGCAAATTGGTAAACATGGATAAAACTGGTCATTGTTATGTGATACAACACTTTCATTTGAAAGGTCTTACTCCAACTAATACTAAAGCTGAACTAAGTTCTACTCTTGGGGAGTCTGCTCCTTCGTTTACAACAGTAAAATATTGGGTGGCAGAGTTTAAGCGAGGCCGTACGAGCTGCCGAGACGAACATCGCAGTGGTCGACCAAATGAGGTGACCATGCCAGAAATTATGAAGAAACTCCACAAAATGGTATTGGATGACCATCGACTGTAAATGCACGAGCTAGCAGACATCGTAGGCATTTCAAAAAGTGCTGTATATCGCATAATATCAGAAAATTTAGACACAAGAAAGCTATATGCAAGATGGGTGAGGCGTTTACTCACAAATGAACAAAAACAGCGTCGTGAGGATGTTTCAATCGAGTGTTTGGCGATGTTTCGCTGCAATAAAGCCACGTTTTTTGCGTCGATTCATAACCATGAATGAAACATGGGTCCATCACTTCGCACCTGAGACTCAGGAAGAGTCAAAACAGTGAAGCGAAAGAGGAGAATCGGCTCCAAAGAAGGCGAAGACAGTTCTATCTGCAGGCAAGGTCGTGGCGTCAGTTTTTTTGGGATGCGCGTGGGATAATTTTCATTGATTACCTCAAAAATGAAAAGCAATCAATGGGGAGTATTATGCAAACTTATTGCAGTGTTTGAATGATGAAATCAAGCAAAAACACCATTTAGCGAAAAAGAAAGTTCTGTTTCATCAAGACAATGCACCAATTCACACATTATCGCCATGACCAAAATCAATGAGTTAAAGTTCGAATTGCTTCCTTATGCACCCTATTCGCCAGACTTAGCCCCCTCTGATTATTTTCTGTTTCCAAAATTGAAGAAATGACTTGGTGGTAAAAGATTTGCCAACAATGAAGAAGTGGAGTTTGCAGTTGATGGCTATTTTGCAGAACTCGACAATTCTCTCTACAAACAGGATATCGAAGCTATTAAACATCGCTGAAAAAAGTGCATCAAGCTGAAAGAAGACTATGTAGAGAAATAAAGATGCTTTTTCCCAAACTTTTTGTGTTTTCTTTGTTAGATCGGCTACTTTTGGGACAGCCCTCGTATATACTATAATTATTAATTTGAAATTAAAGGAATTATATGTTCTTTACAAAATAATTTAATAGCATCACTAAACGGTTGTAAAATTCTTGATCCAAGTTTCATCTAAATAGTATTTTGCTCTATTTTCTTTCCACATAGAGCAGAGCGCTCAGACATTTGTGTCATCACAGTGCTGTCTTCTTCCGTATCTTTATCACGTTTACTTTCTTTCTTTTCATATTCACAAAACCTATTTCTAAGAGCAGTTTGTGAAATGTCGATCTCTTAAAGTCCGACAAATTTGGATCATTTGACTACATTTAAACTTTTGTATGTTGTTGATGGCTCGTTATCAAAAAAGAAACCATGAACTTTAGAAAGGTACACTTTACAAAACGTCCGCTGTGCCCAACACAGCTCTGAACCTATTTTAGTGCCTGTTTCTTTAAATTATTTGCTACGGACCACTGAAAAACACATGTAAACTCAGTTGAGTTGCACCATAATAATTTGACTGGCACTGTCAGATCTCTCTGCATTACAGAATTGAGCTTGTTTAGCACTATTTGCTTTCGCCACCCTTTGCGTGTTTTCAACATAAGACATTTTCACGTTATTGTCAACGCCTACCAATAGCTCCTTAACCGCACTTGCACTTCACTGAATCATACTTAATCAACTGTAGCACTTATAATGACGCCTAAAAGTGCTTAAACAAGTGCAGTTTATGTTGAACATGTTAATTGTTTACTTTTTCATAAGTAAACAAGCTCAAACTAATACATATACCTACTGCGAAAGAATAATTATTTCATTCGTTTACCTATAATTACAGGACAGTTATGAAATAATGTAGGGACTATTTCTTGCTCAGCGTTTATTAGGAGACGGTTTGAGGCAGTATTTTTAACACTTGAATAATTTCAATTAAATTATATAATATGTTTAACAATGTAAGAGCTGTGAGAATAATAAGTTTAACGTTGCTAACAATAAGGTAACAATGAGTTAACCTTGAGGCAATAATGAGTTTGAGAGTTTGAATACTACCAGTCATGATTAGGGCAGCAATAACGTAAATCTTGTGACAGTTTTTAAAATGGCCAATCAACAGCCAGAAAAAGCTTTAATTAAATGCAGGTGTTCTATTGGACTAGGATTAGCCAATCAGAGACTTGAAATACAAAAAGTTAAAAGTTTATACAGTTGAAATATGTTCAGTTGCTGGCAGACCTTGGTAGTGACCGGATGGAAGATGTGTTCTCTAAAGAAATATTACGTATTCGTGTGAATCGTAAAATAAATATACGCGTTAACAAAGCACAAGTTTTAAATTAAAGAATCTCACAGCTCTTAATATCAGTGTAGTGCTATTTAATTTGTGCCAAGGATTAATAAAAAGAAGTGAATTTAAACTTAAAATCTGTGTAAGCCTGTATTCTTGTTGTACCACGCCCTGATTAAGAGAAACATGTCTGTAAAATAAGACTGACGCAGCCGAGGCAAACATAAACATAAATACTATCTATAGATGTAGTTTAATAACAAAGTTAAATAATTTTTTTAAAAACTTAGAGCGTAACAACAAAAACGCATCTTAAAAATCGGCTTCTCATACGTAACAGTATATTACGTAACAGACAATGTTCTTCAAATTGACATTCATACATTGACCTGATTAAATAAATAAACTCCAACAACAGAACACTTTCTTCAAATTGGTTTCCCAAGAGTAAAAATAAATAAATAAACAACAATTCAACAATAAACTACATCAGTTGAAGAACAATACAATCTCAAGTTGGCTTCCCAAGCGTGAGGCTAATAAATTACTAAACAAATTACATAAACAAAACACCTTCTCAGGTTGTAGCGGTAGCTGTGTTTCGGTCAACGGCCAGCCACATTCTGTGTCACGTGTGTTTATTTGCGTACAGTAAGCTAATTATAATGAACAGAGAATAGTGCAAGAGTTGACGATAATTTTTTTTCAATATTGAAGCAATAGCTCGTGGCCCCATGTGTCAATCAACAAGCTGTATGAACGTGTCTTAGCATAACAAGAAAAGTTTACCGTCGTTTCGCTGATCTGTATGATGTAAAGCATCAAATATCTACACTGCTTTAATCTGCGAAAATTTAAATTTACTTACAATAGTGAATATTTAATAAACGCTTAATGTCTCAAGATATGGTTAGCATATATTATTACGCTATTTTTATGATATTCTGACGGTTATAATTTTATGTTGAAGGATTGTGATAAATATTATTTTATAAAGTTTGAGATATTCAGGAAAAACTTTGTTTAAGTAAATCCAGGAAATTGGCTTTAGATTTCTTGCAAGTCATTTCCCGGATGTTAAAGTAAGCAGAGGTTTGGTGACACGCTATTTGGGGGTTCACGTTCGAAACGTGGGTGAGTTATGTAATTTCTGCTGATATATGCTTACCTACGTCAGTTACTAGCTAATGCTAATCAGCATTTTATCAGTATTTAAGCTTAGGATTTCTTGTCGGCGGTCTCTCGACCGGTCACGTGCCTAGCCGGACCCGGTTTTGGTCAGCTCGTAAAATTACTTACTGCTAATTTGCAACCTCGACGTAGGCGCCAAACACGACGAACATGAAGCGCCGGCTTCTTCTGTACACCAGGTAAATCCACAAGCTGTTTAATTATTTCTCTCTGAAATGTAGTTTAGATTAGAAAGATAACACATTATAAAGATTGGGAACAAAACTACACGTATAATAATGTAGGTTTTTATTCGCTACCTTTCCAGCTACCTCAAGCTGTAACCCTCTCGATGTCATTCTGTGCTACATCCCCATCCTTTACATGATGTCTGATAAAGACGTTGATGGCGTCATTGCCATCGTTATTCCACAATTGTTGGAGTCGCCGGGCCAATGCGTCACAATTGTTGGAGGCGCCGATTTTTTACGCCACAAATGATTGAGGTATCGGAACCAATATTAATTCTTTTTCCTAATGGTGAATTGGATTGGGGGAGGGTTGGATTGTGAAGTGGAGGGGATTCGGTGTTGTACCTACGCCTCCACGAGAGGGCGCCTCCGGAAGGAAGGATGAGGTGAAGGGAGACACCGGGCGGCCGGAACCAGGAGTGACGGCACAATAATAACAGTCCCTGGTATCCAGATATAAACGCCCCAGCAGACTGACAGGCAGACCGGGGCCCTCGCCCCACACAAGGTCCAACCCCCAGGGCGCGGTCCTTAAACCCCGGCAATCAGCGGAAGTCAGTGGGACGGAGAAAGTTCACAGGGAACATCCTTTTTCCCTGCCACGCTGCACCGAAACTCCAACGCCGACACTTCCAATCCTGAAACAGACCAAATATAGTGAAGGATAAACGAAATGATTATTGGAACAAAATGAAGGGACAGGAAATTCGGGGGATGAAATAAACCACTCCAGCATTCACCTGACGACCGGAGAAAGCCCCGAAATAACCATGGGTCAGAGTGGCCGGTCGCTGGGCATCGATCCCGGAAGCTTCCGAATGTGGGCCACAGATCAATGCCGCCTGAGCCATTCCGCTCAGTCTAACTCCCGCTCAGTTACCTCCCATAATCTTGTGTTATTCTATCTGTGAAACATACCTAATTCTTGTAGAATGCTTTCCTGGAAGGAAGAAGTAAAAAATGATGCGCAATCATAGAGCAATGTTTTGGAAACAAACTCCCGGTTTGAAAGCACGATACCAATATTAAATGAGCAGCGACAAATGGAAAGCGTTTATTTGCGTTAAATCACCGGAAGAATGGTGTTCTAGTTTTTGTTACACCAAGTGGAGAGCAATTACTGAAGTGAAGTAACGCCCCAACTTCGTTAAACTGGATCTGCCAAGAGGAATAACGTATAAACAGGGAAAAGTCGGCACCGATTGGTCACACTTGTCTGCCGAACAATGTTGATCAATGACGGTGATAATTCCAGCAGGTATTGGTGTTAGGGGGCCGTGACCTGCAGCACCCTGCTGAGAGACTAAAGTGCTGAGTTGGAGAAAAGCTTCGCCGCCCGCTGTATTGTCATGCAAGGGACAACACCCTCTCTTTCCTTACTTCCATATATCCCTGCTTTCTTATTTGCTTTATTGTGTTTGGTGGATGCTTTCGTTTGCTACACTTTTGTTTCTTACACGTTTTCGCAAAACTTATTGAAGGGCAACAAATATACGAAAAATATGAGCTAACAACTTAAGTGGGCGAAACCATTGGCGTTCTGGTGTTTTGTGGAATGAGTGCATCGAAACGGTTTAAGAGTACCACAGTGCTAAACAAGTGGGGGAGGGGGGAGAGATAAATATTTTGCATATACTTTACTATGCAAGGCTTAAAGCCTCTATTCTATAGTATGACATTGTGTTAGCAAACCAACCTCCTGTGATTACAGGTTACCATTTTAAACAAGATAAAACACATTTTCATTTATAATACATTTATGTTAACATAAAAGTTTAGTTAACATTCTTTTATTTTTAGTTAAATTATATTTATAATAATCATGACTCGTAATTCCAGAAAATTGTCTTTAAGTGGCATTAATTGTTAATTTGAGAAACTGAAGTATCATATGTCATAGATAAGGTGTCATAGGGTTTTTGTGGATTCTTTAAGTATGATTACTACGATATCACTGATTTCTTCATGGGACGTTGGAAAGTCTTCAAGGTGTCGACGAAATGCCGAAGTATATTTCCGCATATTCCTACCAGTTATCTTATCACTTCTAGCTTCTGCAGAACGGTATATGGATTTATAGTAAAATGGGTTCATATATTTTATTTTATCCCTGATTCATCTCTTAAGATTGACCGACTATCGATTTATAATATATCTTGTAGTGTATTTGTTTCTGTTTATATACGTTGAGTTCTTTCTACCTTAGTTCTTTTGCGATGTAAAACTTAATGACATGGTGTTTCTCAGTAGTTCTTCCGGTCGACTCGACTCCAAGACATGTGCAACAGTTTGCTTCTCTGGTGGCAATGTCTACAAAAATGGTTGACCAGTAACCTGGCACAGAACATATACCAGAAGCATTTTTATCGCCTATCTCCTCTCGTTACGGGATAATCCGAAATGGTTTCTCATCCAAGGTTTTGCTGGTGTATACTGGTTAAAATGTTCCACTCTCATTCCTTTTTAATGCAGTGAACACCAAGAGGCACACTCATTTTCTCTTACCTTTCGGCGAAGGGTTCTTTACTTTTTATGTTTTGCATTAGAAACACAATTTTTAAGATTGGTGATTTTTTCAATATAAATTTCCACCTATCCTTTTCAGAGACTTTAAGCATTCTTGACTTTCTATATAAGGATCCCTAAAAGCTAAAGCTGGATTGTTATATTTTATGACAATATTGCATGGATATATTGAAGATACACCTTCCAGGAAAATTTAAAAGGTTCGAGACCTTTGCATTTTTTCGCAATATAATATATTTTTTGGTATATCGATTAGCAATAGATCTCCTTTGTGTGCCTCTAATCATTTTATCAGTTTCAGAAAATAACTTTTGCGAAATCTTCTTATAATCAAAAGTATAGAATAAATAAATTAGACTGAGACAGACGTAGGTGTTCAGTACTGTAAACTTCTGGTCTTCTTTATATAGGGGTAATGAAGTTAGTAGCTTATACATCAATATATTGAAAAACAAATATAAACGCATTTACTAATATTTATGGATAAAGAACAGTAAGATTAAGGAACAGAACGAAAAAGAAACAATCCTAAAATTTTATAAAAACTTTTTGTTGTACGCACATTGGGATATGGAAGTGAAGTATACATAGCTACAAAACAAGACCGTGAATGCGGGCATTTCGTCTCCTTTCAGGTGTATTTGCAACATGCTGCTGTTTAGTGGATATTTTGATAAAGTCCTAAAATGTTTACGAGGCTCTCAGTATACATGTAATTCCTTTAGCTTCCAATTATTTTATATACTATTGTGTGTGTTTCATATTTTGTTTTATATTTTATTTTGTGAATGTTAAAAACTTATATAAGAGGGTTATTTAGTTTTAAATTAATATTTTGAGGTATCTAAATCCAGTGAAAGTATTAGAAAACGGCCTGTGTGTCTGCCTGTGGGGAAAATAAATATATAGTTTCGTACATTAGACATCTTTTAAAGAAGCAAGGCAAATTGTTTGGAAATTCCACTAAACCCAAAGAGAACTTTATTTGAAAAATGTTTTTGTTTTGTTTTTCCTTATTTCTGATTTTCTCATAAACGACTCTAATGACTTTGATTAAAATGCAATATTTTGAGATACTGACATAATGAACAAAACGTGTACCCTATTTTTTCCTGTAAACAACTTGCATAATCCTCTTGATTTTCGCCGAATTTCCTAAAGCTGAAAAACCATAAGAAATAAACAAGAAATCAAAAGAAAAGTTTTGGCGTCGTTAAAATGTACAGCTTGTCTCAAATAGTGCATTTTATAGCATATGTCCTTTTTTAAGTATTCATTGTTGTATGTTTAAGTTTTTCAGGTTGAAATCTACTTTGGCGGGTTTCTCATGAGCTCATTACTATCAAAATTCCGCCTCTGATTTAAGTACTAGACTGTAGTTTTCACTTGTTCATACAGTCCATCATTATTACCTAGTAGGGAGAGGTAAGTGGTAGAGATAGTCACCTAATTGTTACACATCAGGTTGCTTAGAATATATTTTCTATTCTCCTAATATGGACGTGGGTGCTTCAGTGAGCATCTACGTGATTTTTATAATTCAGGATATAAAAAACAGAGTAATAAAGTAGGTTTTCTTAATCATGTTACAGTTAATATTTTAGCATCTAGCCTATTTGGAATTTTCCTCTGCATACGACTAGGATATCTCAACAGAAAAACTGCATTGTTCTGTATGTTCGAATTTTTTCGAATGGAAAGGACCCCCTTGAACGATATTTTGTTACTATCATCAGAGAATATTCTTTGATATTTCACATTTTCCACCCTGGAAGAAAATGAACCATGGGTTTTAGTAATTTCAGGCAACTGACGCTCCTTGAGGTCAGAGAGTACGTCTCTCTTACTCCTAGCGTAGAGAGAGGAAGTGAGAAGCTTAATGCAGAAGAGGCATCAATGAAAGGCAAAATGACTGAGCTACAGTTAGGAAGTGAGCCCGGTTAGGAAAACATCGAACTCATTCTGTGACATTGCTCGCAGTACACTATTTAGACATAGGCTTATTATTCTCACAGCTCCTATATTATTAAATTACGCAATATATTCACATAACATTATTACACATGTATACAATAATATAAGCATATGCAATGACTGTTACATACATTTTACAAATTATTACATACATATTGCTTCAAGGCGGGCTGTTATTGAATTTATATATTACATAATTAGACTGAAATCATTTTAGTGTTAAAAATACTGCCTCAACTTAGTGTCTTCAACATTCTTTCTTAGGATTACACACCTTCTGAGATCTCCAAATCCAGTTTCATGCTAAATAGTTCACACGTACCGACAGCAGCGAGGCCCAGTAATAACAAAGAAGAGAACATCGGTGAAGCTACAAACAAAAGAAGATACGAACTCGTTATCTGCCGGCTCCATTATTTATAAATAAATAGTAATTTCAGTTGAGCATACGTGGGGTCCGATAATACAAAAGGACAGCTGTATAATTTATAACACTAAATACCCCGCAGTTTTATTACTTACATGAGTAGTTTTCGGGGAAGTATATCTGTAGCATTCATTCATTATCTGTTTACCCTCCTCTTATGTAGAACTTACACCCCCCCAGGACTTACAAGCGGGTGCCTGGGTTCAGAGGCCCGTTGAGGAGCAGGTACTCGTGGATCAGACAGAGCATCCAGGATGGGTGAGGGAGGAAGGGAGTAGATGAAACGAAATGTTGGTGAAATGGATGAAAGGAAAGGTGATGATGGAGCAGTTGGTGGAATGAATGGCGGGGGAAAACCGGAGAACCCGGAGAAAGCCCGCCCAGACGCCGCTTCGTCCACCACAAATCCCACATGCAGGTCCCTGGGATTGAACCCGGGCCGCCTCGGTGGGAGGCAAGCCTATCTGTAGCACTGCTTTTTTAATTGCTTGGAGACCTTTGGTTCAGAAAGTTTGCCAAATTCTTGCTGAGTTCTCCAATGTAGTCAATAACGGATCCCTCTTTTTCTTCAATCTTAGTTCGTCCATTCTGCATTGTCCATTGATTCCAAGGACATAGTGAAATGGCTTGGACATCTGTAATGTCTATTTTATTCAGAGGTGGACATTTTTTACAGACTGACTGCATGAATTCCTCTTCATTCTGGCCACAAACCACTGAAACTCACGAAATTCTGTTTATTCATGTACCCCGAGTTCAGCCTCTCTCTCTCTCTCTCGCTCTCGCTCTCTCTCTCTTAGCAGCATTACTTCAATTTTATATTCCCCATAACTACGTTCTTCCCTTATCTCTGTCTATATTCATTCTATCTTTTTCTGCTGGTGTTTCAGCGATCTTATCGCGATGCTTGCCAACGTCTCTCTTTCAACTGAGAGCAATACGAAATAGTAAGAGAGGAAATGTCTGTTAAGGCACTATTACTAGAAATCCACTGACTTTAGAAGCAATGCTTAGATACCTTTATTGTTGGCAATATTATGCTGACGCAGGATCTGGAATGAATTTTTAAAACCTAACAGGTTTTACCGTCTATGATACTTTATCCGTGTTCAGCATAACAGACTGACACTGATTTGCGGTATGTATAAAATAAACATAAATCCTGTTTAGAAATGTTTATATTTGGAAGTACTTGTCACTGATGTAAAAGAGTATCCGATATAAATTCGAAAACTTTCCTTGTACAATTTGTGCTTAGAAAAGAGAAACTTTGATGCGTTTTTCTTGTGTTTTGCATTCACCACCTTAATTTACATCATTCTTTGCTATTTGTGAGCGGATTATTATTGAATAAGGCATCTCATATTATGAGGAATCACATACGCACACTTAAAATATTTAAACATTGAATTAAACTTTATCCCCTAATGTCACATTTCTGTGGAATTGGTATATTTTTCTTTGATATAAATAGACTCTAGCCCTCTCTATTCCCACTGAACTTTCTGTTATTGGAAACTATTACAGAAAAACAAAACGTTACTACAGCATAATGTAGATCACATTATAATATACAATTAATAAAAATAAAATTATTTATGGCTTTAACATCTCCAAAGCATCCATTGTTATTCGCATTTGAGTTTGAGACTAATTTGAGTATTATGCTTTGAAAATTAATCGGAATTATTTTGTTTCTCGAGAGCTTATGCAAGAACTATAAATCAAAGCTAGCACATATCGACAGTTTCTAAGCACTCTTCTGTAAGCTCCTGGATACCTGCTGCAAAAGGTGTATTGAAAATAAAAACTGTCCTGAGAACATATATCAAGATTAAAAGAAAGTCTGCAGAAAGTAGGCTTTTACAAATACTGTAAAGAGAATCTATGAAAATAAATAATGGTATGTAGAGAATGTCGTATGCAAATCAGATTTTCTCAACTACATAGAGGTGGATATATAATAACCTGATCATAATACAGGTTAAAGTAGAAGGAATACTGAAATAAATGTGACATCGCTTTGAACGGTGCAAAGCTGCTGGGTTTTATGTGGTTACTCCAGAGAGTCTTCATCTCTACTTTTAAACATTCTAGCATCCAAATTAACCACACAATTCTAAATAGCAGTATGCAGCAGGAAAAATTATACTACAGTTTACGTGTGCCGGTGTTTTTCAGGACTCTTCATTTTATAATTGTTATATTTGTTTGAAAATTGAACAGATTTTTGAACCTTTGTGGGGTTTACAAAAGTATTTTACATAAATTCATCACAGAACAGTTTTGTTCAATACCTGGAATTTCTGTGAAAATGATTACGAGAATAAGAAATGTTAATGCTGGTAACTAACATCAATGTCTCGTTTTTTACATCACAAATGGTTCTCTTCTCCGTCAGTTTAAATTATATATCGGTAATATTGTAATGTCTTTTGTGAATAAATGTCGTTACTAAAGGCATTTAAAATAATTGTTTAAACCCCGCACATGAAAAAGATGGAAATAATTCACTGTAATTTAAAAAACTGTATATGTAAGACTAATAAAATGAAAAATTCCGGAAAGCTCCAGAACATGTAAACTTAATATATATATATATTAAGTTTACATGTTTACCGAAAGATATCTTCATATCTTTCGGTACATTAAAAATAAGCAATTTCTCTGGATTAAGTTGGTTGCTAGAAGTTTTTAAAGTGAAGACAAATATCTTCTGTGGTCACTGTAGTGCTAATAATGTTATAATGAGCAATTGCTGTACTACAATAGCTGAAAAAAGTAGTCGCTTCTTGTAGAAAGTAAATAAAACCACTCATGTCTAACGCGTTTATGATAACTCCCTTTCATGTCTTTGGTTACCCACTTCACATACTGACAGTAAGACATTTTTCTCCAAATATAGGCTAATTGTAATAGACAGTTGTAAAACTATGGAAATGTTAAGAAAAACTTTGAACTGCAGTTGCCAAAGGAATGCTTGACATTTTTATATTGGGAAAAGCTATTTACATATTTCCCATCTTAATTAAATCTAGCTAATAGTATTAGTTAACTTTCATTGCAGTCATTGCTCATTCTTATCCTAAACTTGCCGCGAAATCAATTTTAATTTGTACTGCAATTTTAAAAAAGTCACAAATTCAGAAAACCACTAAACATTACGTTTATAAATGATTATGCATATTTCTGGGTACGTTCATAGAGGTATACCTACAGAGACATGCGCAAATTTTTGTAGACTGAAAATCCGAATACAATTTAGTTAACTTGTTGCACGACCGTTAGAAGGTGTTAAAGAGTGAAGAAGTAAGTTATTCGGAAATAATTTTATTTTTCTACCTTAGTTTAAGCTCTGATCTATTCCAACATTAGGGGAAACCTTGCTGTCATCTTTTATCTGCACTATTATCACAAAGATAGAAAATTTGGATGGGTGGATGGGTGGGTGGGTGGTGATAAAATTATGCTATAAAGTGCAATGCAAAGCTTAATATTTAATCATTTACTCAATATTTATTATAATTGATATAATTAATTATTTACATCAATTTTTAAAATCCAAAAATTTAAAAACTGTGGTGGATGGATGGATGGATGGATGGATGGATGGATGGATGGATGGATGGATGGATGGATGGATGGATTTTCCCAAGATAACAAAACTAGTGTATATAGCAATACATTTTATACAAGCTTTAGACTGTCGTTTAAAACGTCATTTACATTACACACCGGTTTCTTTAGCAATGCCAACCTGAATGTTCTTAGTGAAATAATATGTAAACTTTTAATGTTTGTAGGGATACTGTTAAAACATTATGCGCTACAACCTCAAACGAATTTTTGTATTTTAGTGTATTTACACTTATTAATATAGATATCACTATTATATCTAATTGGATAAATATGAACTGGAGAGCACATGATATGACTATAATAATGAATCTTTCTTTACACATAAAGAAGACAGTCAAGCATGAACATTGATGGCAAGGTAAGAATTTCTTATTGTATAAACACTGGTTTATAATGTGTTTCTGGGTTGAACATCACCTGTATTTCTCAAGGCCCTTTCATGAGGTCTGAAGAATTTAATAGCAGAAGAACGATTGCCCCTGAATAATATGCCATACATAAATAACGCTTCATTCATCCATAATATACTGTTTCAAAGTGAGTTGAGTGAAATGCGTTTATTCATGTTACGAATGAGCCTTGTAGCTCCCCATCTCACAGAATAATCTACGCTGCCGTGCTAAAACAATATGCGGAACTGTGAGGCTAATGCTGCTGGCATAGCCATTATCCATCTTTCGCCTGGCTGAAGCAAACTACTACCAGTAAGTCACCATTAACGTCCAGTGCTCTTTAGCACTCCATCAGCCCTGTACAGATGGCAGCTTAGGTAGACCGTGGTGGTGCTGCATACAACTCTGATGTCAGAAGATGTGTTCGACTGTCGGAGGGACGCCGGTGACCAGTAACGAGCTGAAGAAAAAAGGAAGTCTGAGATCACCGTTCGTCGACGAAATACTTTAATATCGGCTCTAGAAAAGCGTTTTGTCCACACGCCATTTTGGCTTTGTCTAAATTCTACTCTAAAATTCTAAATGTAAATATTCAGTGCGTTTGCCGACTTTCTTTTTCTTTCCTGAATAGAGCGAGCATATTTTCCTTTAAGGAACAAATGTAAACTCTTTACGTGTGTTACCAGTGCAAGAGAGACTAAAGATGTATAATAAAAGGTTTTGTAATAAATCCAAGCTATTGTAAATGAATTTAAACTTTTAGCGCTATATATTGCGTCTTATCTGGCTGCAAGAAAACAAATGATTATTGTGTTTAATATATATTTTCTGAATATTTGTATTCAATCCTTTGCTGATTCGTTAGGAAACTTAAAGCATTAGTAACGTCTCTACACTTAGTCTTTGAAGTGTTTAGAGTTAAATGGTCCCAGCACTATAACGTCCCTGCAATTAAGTATTAGTAATGTCTTATTTTCTTTGTTAATGGCAATAGTACAACTTGACAACATTTGTAGCAAATAAAAAAATAAACGCTACACCAAGAATAAAAATACATTTGCTCAACTTATTATACACAAATGCAATATGTGCATGCCAGTTCAAGCAAGAATCGAGAAGAATACAATGAAACTTTGCTGAAGATTCAGAGGTTGAACCGGATGCGTGTTGTAGCGGTTCTGGCGAGGGAGATGAAGGCCCTTTCCATCAATGGAATGTGTTGTACCTAGGATGCGTGATTTTTGTGGCAAAGAATGCGTAAGAAAAGTTCAAGATCCCGCATATATCTCTGACAAAGGTTGATGACGGATGATAAGGTGTGAAGTTGTATATTTTATACCCTCTGTTCTGATGGCGTCGTCAAACCTTTTACTTCTATGTACAGATGCATTATCCGTTAGTAGGGCTTCCATCTTCCAGTATCGTGGTGTATAATCCTTTTTGGCGCATGCCACGCTGGAGAAAAGGAAGTTTCTCATTCACCAATATTTTGAAATAACTTGTCAAAAATAAGAGATATCAATACTATTGTCATACTGCCTAAAGATACATATTTCGATTATCTACTGTGGTTTTCGGTATTAATTTGTCGTGATGTCTATTGTTGCTATGACACTCCAAAATCCGTTTTCCGAAACTCTCTACCAAAGTCATGGTTGTTTGGTGGTTAATAGATTCTCATTCTTCCCTCATGCTTTCAATGAGTTGTTCTCTGCTGCGTGGCCTGGGTTGTCTGAATACGCTGTCCTGCAGTCTAGCCCTTAAATTCTGAATGACATTTAAATCTGGTGAGTTTCCTGGCTAATCAGTCCAAACATCATTCAAGTTCTTCCGAACGACATCCATGGTTCGTTTATAGGTATGTGCTGTTACATCATCTTTCATCAAAATCCCAAGCGAACAACATGGACATTGGAAAGGTAGAATCAGATGACTGAAAAATTCAATGCCATAGCCGGGATTTGAACCACGGATCTCCCGGTCTCAGTTCGGTTGCTCTAACCACTGAGCTACCATGGCAACATGCCGACACGACATTAAATTCTCCAGTTGATTCGCATTTTTCCCGGTAAACCACAAGGAGATCTCAAATTGTATTGAGATGTCATACCCCAATGGCAATGGAGGGCAATGACGTGTTTATGGAGGCTTTCTTCTTTCACGCTTAAGGGTGACTTGTGCATTAATAAGGTCACCCTCTTCCCTGCTAGGTAGCGTGCTGATTCTATCCTGCGCACAATTTGAGTTAGTGCGTCTTCCGATTGGAGATTATAAGATTATGGAGCAAATACTTGCTCTATTATCGACGGCTTTAATCTCCTTATGATGTACTTGACCCGCTCTTTTTCCGACATTTCGGGGTTTACGAGGTCACACAGAGCTATCCCATCGTATGCTCCATTGCTTCACGGAGATCCTGTACCCTCTGTATTAATTTAAATTCCAGCATACCTTCTTCCGCCGCGTGGACGAAAGCATTTAGTAGCCCCTGAATCAAAATTTTCCATGAGGTATTTGTATTCTTGCACGAATGTTTTATATCTATTTAATGCCATATTGCTCAAATAATAAGGAACTACTTAGTTTTGTGTTATTCCGCCCAATTGTTGGCGCGTGCTATCAACTCAAATTTGTGTAAATATCCCTTACACTTTCTCTGGTTTTCCTGCAAAAAGGCCTGTGTCTAATAGAGGACGGCTAACCTAAATTTGCTGAGCTGCACCTAATGCACCACTGTCTCGTGCCACAGGTGAGTCCATTTTGGTATTCATAGTACTACCTTCACTAATTGTTATTTGTTTACTTACTCTACCTGTGCCCGGACTTAACGAATGAATAACTCTCCCGGAACCTATTCGTACTTGGTTGGCAGTTTGTACTTGTGTTGCTATTTCATTGGAAAATTTCCATCAAATCCATAATGACTAAGTCCTGAAACTTCAATTGTTCGCCCTGTGCACCGCTAATTTTGCACATAAGCTTCTAATCCCTTGTGGACGGGACTGATGGGTCTGTAGCAATCAGAGCAGATTCTGCCATGCACGACGACTTATAACTATTTACTATAGTAGCAATATATATCTGAAAAATAAAGCTTATACTTTAAAAAAGGCAGCTCATTATGAACGATGTGGGAGGGTGGGTGCTCCTAAATTAGAATGCTGATGCCTGTACTAATTATAACCATGAATTCACAACTGATTAATTGATATAAGGGCAGCAAAGAGTACATTCGCCATCGCGGGGACACTGCTTAACTACTCATTTTACGGGTTCAAACCCGGCGAAGAGCGATGGCTTCTTTCTGAAGGGAACTAAAGCCTGTGATCCCGTGCCATAGATTTACGCCACGTAAAATAACCTCAAATCTGATAAAGAGGCCTCTGAACAATACTTCCAGTTTTTCACGCCCAATATAGAATGAGACACTAAGGACCATAGCAGTTAAAGAGCGTCCATAAAGAAAGCTCAATTTCATTTTATTTTACCCTCATTTACTGTAACTGGGGCCTCGATGCTTACCCTACTATTGCAAGGGTGCTACACCCGGTAACTCACCATATCTTTAGTCTATGCTCTGGTCTGTGATTACCGTATAACTATGTGCGATGTCAACGTCATACTTGTAGCTGGTGTCTACACCATTAATTATACAAGCGCTTTATTCGTACCTACCCTATAATTATACCCGGCGTTTCCACCAATAATTGCAGCACCCTGCAATAGGGTGGATAGCTCCAGGGATGCTTACAAACAGCAGGCGATAACTTCAAACTCTAGAGCTGTTGGTCCGGGGCATGGCAGGAATAGCGAGGTAGCTGGTGGACTGGGGAGGAAGCATCGAATAATCCCCGAGGGTGGTATAAAAACTAGCTGATATATTTGCACTTAATTTACATGGTTGGCCGGGGAGGGTAGATAGGCAGACAGACTGAAAGATCGTGGAACAGGACCTTATCACTAGTGCATCTTACCTGGGTGTTACGGTAGTCTTGAGGTCCTTACTGATAAAGGTTTAACTTAGGGTGAGGAGTGATGCGTCCCTGTTGGCCAGAGCTTTGCCGTACGAGAATGTCGACCAGAAATGAGTCGGAGTATGACCTAATTTCGTGGCTGTTAAATACACTTTTGACTGCTGTCAGTCCAGCTCCGCGTCACACAAAGTCGTGTTTCCATCGTTTCCCCATCTTACTAAATATTGGCAATACTGACGCAACTTCTGATTCCCTGTTCGAACCTCCTCTATAGCTTGATACAATACAAAATTCCTTCCGAATAAATAGATTCATAGATTTTCAGCAAATCAAGATACACATTTTATTTTTCATGTAAATACTTTAATATTTAACATTTTAATTAAATTTGTTAGAGCCGTTTTTGAGAAAATTGAAAATTTTGAAAAAATGTTATATGAAAAGGATATTTTGGGGCTGGCAAATTTTTTTGTAAATCTTCGTGTCGCATCTTTGAGAGACCGTCCTTCTTATAAAAATCTCATGGCAGACGTTCACATAACTTTCTTTGCCCTCTATCGTTTATTAGTGGATATACAAAGTTTTCTCACTAAAGCCTATTTCTTTGTCTACTACATTTTAACCCAAATAAACCCTTGCAAAACTAGACACATTACTCATTTCATTATACATACAAAGAGAACAGCGATAACCAAATGTTTAAGAAATGGATGCTATATGCTGGTCTTAAACTCCACACTCTTTCCATGCAATCCATCCATGCAAAGAGATCTGCATTTTTTATATGCTACGTTTTCGTCTATCGCTTAACGTTTGCCAGTTATACAAGATTACACAAATTTTTTTCCGAATGAAGAGGACTTCACCAACATTCCCAGAACATTCAAGATATACGTTTTATTTGGCATATAAACATCTTTAGCATAGGATCTTTTAATCAAAATCGTTTGATCCATTCTTTAAAAAATTAAAACATTTGAAAAATGTTCCTCGTAAAACGTAGTAGGTGGTAAAGAAACTTTCTTGAAAATCTTCGTGTTGCATCTTTGAAAAGTACTGAATGCAAATACCAAGTGTGGTATTTGAAAGGGGATATACTACACACACACACATAGACATATAAATCAATATTAAACAAGAATTGTACATAATAATATAATTCGCCAAGAAATATGTTACACTATTTAACAACCAAAATTTTGTACAAAAGCAAATTGTAACTTAGATAAGTAAGGAACAAGCGAGCTAGCTAATTCCAGGTAAAAGATAATTCTAGGTAGAGCCCACCTTTCATCAAGCTAATGAGCAGGGAACTGGTAGCAGTAAGAAGAAATAGAAAGAGACAGAGATATTGAATCTGCTTCCTGACCCTTTACGGGGAGGCGTATGCGAAATCTTTGGAGCAAAATATTCTCATACAAATATAAGGTAACGTGGTCTGAGGACCAATTGGAAACGTCGTTACATTCTGAGGCATGGAGGTAAGCGTCACTAAGCTTAGGTATAAAAAGGGGAAGAAAGCCCCTGATTTTCACTACACACAGTGTCACTCTCTGGACGACAAATGCACGTGTGTGCATTGGGGTGGGAAGCGTGTGCAGTTAGTTTAGGCTCCTAATTTATTATAATGGTGGAAATAGCTATAATGTGTAAAGCTAGCTGCCCATAAATATTTATTGGATAATAAACCACATTTTTAAGAGAAATGCAGTGTATTTTAATTTGCCTCACTACGAAAACCCCGAGACCCGCGAAATTAGCGAGATAGGTAATGATTAGGAATGGAGAATACAGCAGCCGACGAGCAGCAATAGCCAGAGATAAGAACACTGCAGCAGAGGGCATCAACCAGAGGAACAACGTTTTCCAGATACAAATGGCGCCAACTTGGTTTCAGTAAAGGAGGCACTACCCACGCAGTCAAGGAGTTAACGCACATCATCTTCAAAGGAGTCACCATCCACGCAGCTAGACCTCAACAAGACCTTCGAGAACTTCAAGTCTACAAAGAGCAACGTACCAAAATATAATTTATAAGTTATATCAGTCACAATTCTTATCTGTTAAAATTGCATGTTTGCTCAGGAATAACAAAATTTTAATCATGGCGGAAAGAACTAATGCTGAAACCCAGGTAGAGGGAGAAGCCAGTGCTTCACCTCTGGGCCAGCAGTATAACACAATCTGAGCCATATTGTTTTAACTCAAAATATACCAGATGATGTACCAATTAATGTAGTAGAATTTAATACCGATGTTGTAATCCATGCTCACCTCAACATTGAGAGATTTGAATAGGTAATTACAGGAACGATTGCAAGAAAAAATCACAACAAATAGCCAAAAATTACAGCAACAATTACGGGAACAAATCACAAGGAATAACCAGCAGGTACAGGAAATGTTCGTTTCTAGCAACCAGCAACTACATAATGTACAGGAATTATTAATGTCTAGCAATCAACAATTACACAATATACAGGAACAATTGCAAGTACAGATCACGACAAATAGCCAGTATGTTCTAGAAAAGCTAGAACAAATTAGTTTAGGACAGGCAAATATTCAAACGGATGCTTTAACATTAAAACAGGAGTTGTAAGTCAGTAAAGGTGAAATAGCTACTTGTCAGAGTTTGTCAATTCACAGCTACAAACATTAACAGCTAATAATGAGAGAATGCAAAACCAGTTAGGGCAGGTAAAAGAAACATTAGCACAAAGCCAATATACATTAGTAAACAGGTAGATTCTGAACTCACAGCCGTTAAAAATGTTGTAATCTGCTTCACAGGTAGCAAATTCGCAAGAAATTAATGAACTTAGAAATGTTGTACAAACTATGAATGCAGTGCATGATAGGGAAATTAATGAATTAAGGAATTCTGTGCAAAGATTGGAACTGGAATCAGTCAAAGTCAAAGTTCACCTAGTGATTGGCAGGATCGGCAGATCCCGGCAGCACTCCATTGTTACCGGGAGAAGCCTCCAACAATACACATAATCAATGTAATTTTGATGTGCATACTAGAAGTGTAAAGCTACCGGTCACCTGCTCTCATAATACCAATAACTTAAATTCTCACTTGTTAAACCCATTGTCATCTCCCCATATTTGATGAAGTAAAAGGGGATCACCCAAAAGAGATCATTAGCAAATATTTCAGATTAAAAGCCACTCCCAAGGAGATAATATTAATTGTTTTAAGAAAATGCTTAATAGGGGGTGCACTGAACTGGCTGCGTCTCATGTTGGAAGATTCTTTGTCGTACACTGAATTTAAACAGGCTTTTCTACTACGTTATTGGGGACCAACAGAGGTTAACAAAGTTGGACTACAGCTCAACAATGACGGCTATAATCAGAATATTCATGGTAGCTTAATAGATTATGTACTGAAATTGGCACAAAAGAGCAAACAGATGAGCCACCACTGTCAGACACAGAAGTAATTACTCACCAACCATTTCGACCCACAATTACGTAATGGTTTGATTGTTGCCCAACCACAAACGATATCAAAAATGCTGGAGCTCATTACAGCTTTCGACCAGAAGCACAGCACAAACAACACTGGCAAATACAACGGAGCAACTTTCCATAAGATGGCCGACAATCACCACCATCTTTGGGGACCGGGGCGAGACCCCTCACTACAACAATGAACGGCACCCGACGTCACCGAAGACAAAGAATAGATTCCAGCCACCACGAGCTGAGAGAAGACAGCAACCATATCAACATAACAGACAACAGAGGCCCCATGGTAGAGAAGCACACATCAATAATATCCGCTACACAGGGCGTAGCAATTATAACCACGACAGCCGCAACAATGGAGGCAGAAACTCGCCTGGTCAAAACACGCACCAAGGAAACCGTGACAGATGCCGGAGATATTTGAATGGATCCGGTACCCTCACAGATTTTCGAAAACACGAAAATTGGGCGAAGATAGGGATCAAACCCGGAATTGAACAATAACCACCCGAATACCAACAATAATCAGAATCCGGGAAACCAAGCCCAGGTAAACACCTTATACACTACTGACAGAACAAAATCGTCAAACTCAGGGGTTATTGCTTCCATACAAAAGTGCAACAATGGAGAAGGATATAACAATACTGACAAGAGGATAGAAAATAAGTAAAACAATGAATCGCCGTGAATTACAGTGGAGATAATGAATGTTACAACAGCAGTACTCTTAGATTCTGGCGCAAACATTTCTCTGTGTTCTGAGGATTATTTCCAACAATTATTGAATAGGAAAATTAAAATCATGTCGCCACCCATTAAAAATGTTTATTGTACTGTGCAATATCAAAAAGGGCAGAAACGGTAAAGCACCAAGCCATTGTTTTCCATAAAAATAGGAAATAAAACATTCAATGTAATTTTCTTGATTGTGCCACGACTGTAACAAAGAGTGATTGTTGGTGCAGGCTGTTTTTATGCTTGGGGAGCCATCATCAATTTTGAAGAAAGGTGTCTGTCATTGGAACAGGGAACTATGCAAGTACCGCTCAACAAAGAAAATTTAAATAGAAACAGCGCTCCCACCGACGAAGAACAACTGCAAGAGGAAGAAAAATTTTGTGGAAACAATCACGGTGCAAGAAGAATTCATAATCGACCTTATAAATGTGAATGAGGAATCACAGAACATTACTGCAGAATGTGAGAATTGCAAAGAAGCACTTTATGTTCACACGTAAGCTAGTAACGGAGAGTCGGAACACTTTGCCCCGCATATGCCGTATGTCGACCGCCGACAAGAGAGCCAAAAATCGGTCCAGGGCAATGATAGTTGATAGTTGGCAAAGATCTTGTGGCTAAAATAAGGAGAAACGCAGACAAACGTAAGAAATCAGCAAAAACAGAAGGCTCAGGAAGCAATGGACACAGAAACCCGGAGATTTAGTTCTAATAAGAAATAAAAAAGAGCTATGGAGCAAAGAATAACATAGAATGTATTTACTGTGCAGAGGGCCAGCGGAGATAACAGTCCAGTTTGGGCAACACAGCTATCAATTAAAGGGTGTAGATGATAACAAAATTTGTGGAACCTATTATCCGCAACTATTAAAGCTATTCAAAACATAAATAATTTGTTCCAACTCGCTGAATTTTCATAAACGTTTATTATAATTTGTGCAATATTGTAATAACATTTAGGGTAAATTTTATGCGTAATATCATTGGTCACTTTTCGACCGGTCACCGATTACTTAGAACTAGTCAATTCGCCACGGGCGAGAAAAAAGAAATTGTGAAGGAAAATTAGTAACAACAAATTTAAACAAATATTTACACTTGTTTGTGTGAAAGCAACTTTGACTCTTGCAAACAGTAACTTAATATGTCAACTTAACATTTCTAATTTGTACAGTAGTTTTAATATTTTAAATGTAAGGTTTCATTCAATAATAATTTGCATGTCTTGAAAACTAAAGAAGGGACAACAATAAAATTAAAGCAGTATGAAAATTTTTTGTGAAATTCAACAAGGATAATGAACTAAAATTTGAGGGTTAGTTGAGAATTGTTAAACCTTGTTTTTTTCTATGTTACAAACAAGATTTACGGTTAATGTCTCAGAGAGCAGGCACCGCAGCCGACACTATAACATTTTAGTCCGCTAAAGAACCATTGTGATTAGTTGAAAGCAGTGCACAAAATATGCGTGGGAAGTGGTCTAAAAATACAGGCAACCAAAGGACTAGTGCACGTGAATAAGTGAAGTAGTGAAAAAGAGTCCAAAATACTAGTTTTCGATAAAGTTGGAACAGAAAACTAATGTGAAACCAGCTACGAAAACGAAGAGCGAAAAATGTGTTTTTTTCTACCCGTTTTCGTTGTGCTACTCAACAGAACACAAAAAATTAGCAGTTGTGCTGGACACTCAAAAACAATAGCTACTTCAAATTACAGCACATTATTTATGTATTGTGCATTTAGCATGTTTTGTGTGGGGACACTCATATATGTTCCAAAAATGTCCATGCTGGAATTTTAGCAACATAGCTGCGGGGCATTTAAAGGGGAATATACCACATACATATATACACATACACATAGACATATAAATCAAAATTAAACAAGAATTGTACATAATAATATAATTCACCAAGAAATATGTTAGACTATTTAACAACCAAGAATTGTACAAAAGCAGATTGTAACTTAGATAAGTAAGGAACAGTCGAGCTAGCTAATTCCAGGTAAAAGATAATTCTAGGTAAAACCCACCTTTCACCAAGCTAATGAGCAGGGAGCTGGTAGCAGTAAGGAGAAATAGAAGGAGACAGAGATATTGAATCACGGGGACGCGTATGTGAAATATTTTGGAGCAGAATATTCTCATACATAATAAGGTAACGCGGTCTGAGGACCAATTAGAAACATCGTTACATTTTGAGGCATGGAGGTAGGTGTCACTAGGCTTAGGTATAAAAAGGGGAAGAAAGCTCTTGATTTTCACTATATACAGTGTTACTGTCTGGACGACAAATGCACGAGTGTGCATTGGGGTGGGAAGCGTATGCAGTTAGTTTAGGCTCCAATTTATTATAATGGTGGGAATAGCTATAATGTGTAAAGCTAGCCGCCTATAAATATTTATTGGATAATAAATCACATTCTTAAGGGAAATGCAGTGTATTTTAATTTGCCTCCCTACGAAAATCCTGAGACCCGTGAAATTAGTTAGATAGGTAATGATTAGGAATGGAGAATACAGCAGCCAAAGAGCAACAATATCCGGAGATAAGAACACTGCAGCAGAGGGCATCAACCAGAGGAACAACGTTTTCCAGCTGCAAATGATGCACAACGTTTTCCCGCTACATATTTATCCGACTTTTCGTTTTTAAGTTACACTCACACCACACGGACAGACAGACAGACAGATTCACATAGACCCACACACGGACCTTTTTAGGGGGCCTCAAAACGTGTATTATCGGTGGGATTTCACCATCGAGTTTTTGGGTTGAATGCATACTTCTATATTTGCTATGAACAATAGGGAAAGTAAAAAGGTGTTCTTGGGTTATAGTGTCAATATTTTTCAAAAGATTTTTGATGGAATATCCCGTATTTGGTCGTAAAAATCGGTCCCATTTGCGCCTTCACCTACCTCCTACGAGTATTTAGTGGTGAATTCTCAAAGCCAGAAGTATGATTGCTGAGGTCATTGTTTGGTAGGTTTCAATTTGCTTTCCTGGTATTTTTACAACCATTGTAATTCCTTTAACTTCATACCTGTGTCCGATTTTATGTTGGTATAATATTACGTCCATATAATTAAAAGTGGAGGTGTATTATCTTCACGTTTAAAAGAATATTAGAGCGACATTATTCTTTCTATTGAATGCTATTCTGGTTTTACTTGCTACATATTTCGAAGTTAAACAGTTTACAGCTTGTTTAATTCATTTGGGACACTTTTGTATGCTATTTCTATTTGTGCTAAAATAACTTGGCTTTATGACGTCCAAATTATTTTGTTTAAATATCTACTATATATTACAAATTATCAATTAAACTTTCTTGGTATCTACTTAAATATTAAAAGGCATAGGCGAAAGTGAATACATTTGCCTATATTCACATTTTTCCTATTTATGTTCTTAACTAACTCAGATGTATCGTAATTTGTTTTGTATCACTAATTATTTGATTAAGAGAAGACACATCCCCTCTCAAAAATCTTCCAGAGTTTTTTTTATATTTCAATCAACAGGCTTTTCTGAGACAATAAACAGTATCCATTTGTAAGCTAAATTCTCCTGTTTTTAAAATTGTTTTAATATCAAGGTACAATCTTTGCAAAACGACCTTTTGGTTATATTGGTAATCCTGAATTAATTGTTCACTAAGTGTACTGATACGTCATGCTGACTACCATGTTTACTTTCTCTACCACCTCCTATTGTAGGTAGACGAATTATTATATTTCACCGAAAATTCCACATCGAGATTTCATGCACAGTTTTAAGTCCTCTGAATAAAAACATAATAGAAAATAACACTCTCTCGCTGTGTGTGTTGTATGTGTGCCTGTATGTATGTTTGAGCGCATGTGCGTTGGCTTTAGCGATTAATATTCTTACGTAATATATTTGAGTGATAACCAAAAGTACATTTGAATTCTCTGTGTGTAGCCTGTGAAAACTCTTCATTCTGGGTAATTTTATATAACTACGAGGGGTGATCAAAATCTCAGGTTACAAGCCGATATTCCTGGAGGTTGTTCCGTTATAGAGAAACTAGCAGTGTGCGGTAATTCGAATATATGCGGTTGGCAACTGTGAAGCGTTTCAGCCACCCGCCACCTAAGGACTAGTTGTAGGTAAACACAAATGGAAAACTGGTCTCGCGAAGAAATTCGCACCGTTATTCGATTTCTGTCGGCGAAACATGTAACGCGGCTGAAATTCAGAAGCGGCAGCTGGTACAGTTTACTGTAGTATCTCGTTAGCAAGTCGCAGAATAGTGTCGAAAGTTTGCGGCCGGTAGAGAAAACGTCACCGACGAGGATTGCAGTGGTCGATACATTATGGCATCAACAGATTTGAACACAGCTCGCATGTGAAGCTGATTCAGGAAACAGGAGGATCACGTTACGGCATGTGACGATAAAATTGGGAATTTCGTTCGGAAGCGTTGGTCACATTGTTCACGATATTCTGCAGCAACGGAAAGTTTGTTCCCAATGGGTTCCACGAAATCTGTCCAACAACACAAGGACAAGCACATGGGGGCAAGTCGGCAACTTTTGCAACGGATCTTCACGGAAGGAAGCAGATTTCCTCACACAGTATCACGAGTGATGAAACATGACGAAACACTACACCCCCAGCAGTAAGCGGTCATCAATGGAGCGGAAACACCCCTCCTCTCCGAAGACAAAGTAGTTTAAGATGACGCCATCAGCCGGTAAGGTGATGACCACAGTGTTTTGGGACTGCTCGGGTGACATACTCGTGGAAGATTTGAGAAGAGGGCACACAGTGACCGCTGACCAATACTGCGAGACCTTGACACGATTGCGAGAAGCAATCAGCAGGAAGCGACCAGGACTTCTCACCGAGGGGGTCATCTTCCTTCTCGACAACGTGAGACTTCATACAGTCCAGAAGACCACCGCAGTGTTGAAGCAGTTTCGCTGGGACATCATCGATCTCCACTGCCCGGAACTCGCTCCAGGTGAGTTTCTCCTCACTTGAAGGAGCACCTAGGAGGCCGACGATTCACTTCAGACGGGGAAGTGAAACATTTTGCAACAACGTGCTGAACACAGGATGTTTATCAGGAGGGAATATTCAAACTCATCCCACGAAGTGACATGTGCCTAAACTGATTTGAAGAATAACCAAATATATGTACTCTCAGTTGTCAATATTGGTTGTACGAAATAAAACGTTTCACTGCAGGCTTTGTAACCTTAAATTCTGAACACCCCTCGTATGAAACCACAGCAAAAGACAATACCTTACTTCGGATGAGTTTAAAACATATAATCTGTATTAACTTTTATTAATTAATTAATTTATTTATTTATTAGCTTTAGCAGTTTACGTGATATTTGTTGCTTTTGATCAGAATTTTCAGTATATAAAGCTGCAAGTTTCTGAAACGTTGATTCTCATCAGACCAAGCATAGAGTTTTGAAAATACCAAGTATAACATAAATAAAGGAATTCAAAGCATTTCTTAAAATATTTTCAAAAGTAATAAGATGCAAAAAATAAGCCTTTTAACTAATAATTGAGATATGGGCGTAAATTATAGTGGGTAGAGGAAGTCGTGTGATTGCAACACACAAAATGTTTAAATATTGATACCCTTAGAACTTGTTTCCATTCATCAGTAATTTGAGATATGCATCAATATATTAAAAGGTAAAAGAGTGATTTTTTGAGAATAAAATAAAACGCGGGCTAGCCAAAATTATGGCGTTTGGTGCTTAAGCAGCGACTCAGAGGCATGCCTCCCAAGACAGAGAGAGGGAGAATACATGACCAGGCGAGTTACTCCTCCAAAGGGTTTTTTCTGAGTTGCTTAACTATAGTAGTCTTGCTTTGCAGAATTAATTCGTTAAGATTTTTATTATCAAATATTCCATTATTTCTTCCGAGTCATTTCCCATCCCACAGGGATGTTCTAGGATAAAATAAAGGTTATAGGAACGTTTAGGTTAGAAAAAAATACACAGGTTTAAGTGTTTATTCAAATTTGAAAGCTTCACGCGAAATTACTTTAAGTTACTAAACTATTATCAGTATAGTGTATGAATTAAACGACCAGTACAAGTTTAATTCCTACTTAATATTTATTCGGTATAATTATAACTTAATTCACTATTATGACACCTTAAGGATGATAACTTTCAACTCTTCTCTGATCCTCCTGATACAGGTTCACTCACGTAAGCTTGAAATGTCTTTTAAAGGTTGCGTTTTTGTATTTTTGGCGTGTATATGAGAATTTTCATTCTCTTAAAACTTACTTAAAGCTGAAATATACGTAAAGTGAGGAAAACCAATTAAAACTTAATTTTTATCTAATGTGTGGTATGCAAAGAACTGCGCTTTCTTTCGGACGATGTTTTTCGGATGCTAATAAGTTATACAACTTGTGTTTTGAAAATAATTTGAAGCATTGAAGTCTTAGTTTTAGTTTAAGTGTATCATATAAATACTTGATTTAGGATGTTTTAAATAAGGCACTATTGTTATACTTTGCTGTCATCACAATTATATTCTTTAATAATTGCATAGCTCATATTTATTTTCTCTGTGAATCCTTTATGCCGGTGGCCATTTTTCTGATTTGCTTTCTCTGCGATTATTAAAGTAGAGAAAGCACTGAATATAATTTAAAATCCGCGATAGATATTTCACTGAAACTATCAACTTTTAAGCCCCCAAAATTAAAATAAAATGTGTAAGCAAATTTAGAAACATGCACCCTTGTGTATTTGTATCTGTTCTCCTTCTTCAGGTAAAAATTAGCTCCAAGTCTAAATAGTTGAAGGAAATTTCCCACTCTAAATAACTCTTATACGAAGGAACCTTCTAGATTTTTATTTCTTCAAAAGTAATTCCAATATACAGCACACAAAACAAAATGGGATATCTTAAATGTTGTATAAATACCTTGGAAGTTCTGTTCTCTTTCATCAACTTTTATTGACTGGGAATCTCTACTATTTAACGATAGCTTACTAAAAAAGAAATGCAAATATTGTTAACCCACAAAGTTTATAAAAAATAAACGATTTTATGGTATTAACCATTCCTAAATTGTAATTAATTGTTCTTTCACACAAGCCCTGTGTAGGGCAAGGTTCAAAAGATAGAATCAGACTGAAGATGCCCAGCTATGGCATTGAATATTTTATTATGATTCTACCTTTCCACTTCCAAAATATTTACTGCTGTTTTCTTAAATGTTTATACATTTTAAACCATTTTATTTGATTCTCACGAGATGGCGCAAAGAGCTATATCGAGTTATATCAGCAGAACGCTCCGACTTTTAAAGAGTAGTTCTACCGTATTAATCTTCTTTGTAATTAGGACAGCGTGTAGTTGTATCACTCCGTAATTGAATGTATTCCTATTTAATCTTACCGTGATTAGCGGGAAATATATATAAATATAACTTAAGAGTTATAGAATAGCCATGAAAATTAAAGTTATGTTGAGGAAACTGTGATTGTTTTTGACATGTTCCTGAGTAATGCATACATATTCTGCTTTACAACTGCTAACACCAAGTAACTTAGAGTCGCCTGCAAGATGTTAGAAGACGACAGATTTGTTAACTTTTATCACGCCTAGTATTAACCTCCCGGCGTACTCCTCAGTTGGGAGGGTAGCCTACCTGCACGGCTGCCCCCTGCAGCGAATTTCTCCGGTGACTTGCGACTTTCATTTGATTGTGAGTCTACAGCCGAATGTATAAACACTCCATTATGTCGATGAAGAATACAATGTAAGAGAATTGAATTGCATGAATGAAAGTAATTATACATTCTGTTCGAAGAAAAGAATTCCTCCTGCCTGTGTAATATCCGGTCTCCCAGTGACGTGATTCAATTGTTGTCGCCGACACCTTACCTTTCTTCAGTCCTTGTTATATTTATCGCTTATAACGTGTAATGTAGTGATTACAGCGTACACTAAATAATTGAATACGAGAAATAAGTGCACCGATTGTTATACAGCACGCACTCATTTAGTTCAGGCTGTCTTGAAAGATGGCAATCATTCAATTTACTCCTGTTCTATCTAGATGTTGGCAAACACTGAGCGGATTAAAATTCTTAAAGCTGTGTTAAAGCTAACTCTGCGATATAAAATACAAATATGTGCAGGATAAATAGGAACTTCAAAAACAAATGAAGAGTTAGACAGGGGTATAGTTTATCGATTACCCTTTTTACTTTCTCTACTACGTATAGTAAGTAGGGGAAGTATTGCATTCCACCCAAAATTTCGATACCGAGATTTCACCTGAAATACATGTTTTGAGACCCCCTGAATCCAAAAAAAGCATTTTTGGAAACATATCCGTGTGTGTCTGTGTGTGTGTCTGTCTGTCTGTCTGTGAACAGCATGACTCAGAAACGAAAAGTCGGATAAACACCAAACTTGGTATTTAGGTTCAGTATCTTCCAGAGATGCGACACGAACGTTTTCCAGAAAATCCCCCAGCCCAGATTACCCTTCACATGAAACATTTGTCAAAAATTCTAAATTTCTCAAAAAATTTGATTAAAATATCATATGTTTAAGATATTTTCATGACAAATAAAATGTATATCTTGAATTTTCTGGGAATGTCTCCAAAAGTATTCTTCATTGTGAATGACTTTTATACCTGGTAAACCATAAGAGATAGACAAAATTTTACTACACACAAAATGTAGATCGCGTTAAAATACGCAATTTATGTCGTATACATTTTTGTTGTTGAGTGAACCATTTTCGAGATATTGCTTGTTATTCCCTTAAATTTTTCAATACTTATTTTCTCAGATGGGAATTCGTTATTCATTTTTTTGTCCTGTATATGCAAAGACCATTAATCTGTGGCAAAGGGAATGCCGCTGCACCTAGCAACCAGCTATTAAGAGATATGTATGTGCTTAAAGGCTACTGTATTTCTATATTGTCCTTGTAAATATATATTCCCCTTACATCTACAAGAAAATTAGCAATAAGATAGAGTCTGCAAATGTTTATCTCGATTAACATGAAGTAGATTGAGAATAAGCGTTTGTAAAAATAGTTTGTACAAGAGTAGAGAAAGTCATGTGAGTGTAACACATCAGATTTTTTGTTTGTGTATAGATGATTTACTAAGAAACTAGAAAGGAGGGATTATATAGTTAGTAAAGATATATTTTTAAATTCCATGGATGTTACGACATTGTTATTATATAAAGCAACGAAAATGATTTGTTTATTGTTATTGTTTTTAATTCACATGTCCACTTTTCAGCGGTTGCTTCCGATTCCTGTAATCTAACGTTCCACTTCCCGACTTTTAAGACCAATTTAACCATAACTTTTGCCACACTATTATACCAACTTAAATGAGCCTTTATCTTTTTGTTCTTCCTGTGGGAGAGCAATAAATAATTTTGTTATATTTATAAAACTTAAGTAATAGCTAACCAAGGCGAACATAGCATATGATATAAGATAATAATAGATAATAAATCCCTACAACTGGTGCTTAATTTTAATTATCTGAGATACAATGTAAATGTTTATAAAGACTGAGATATGTAAAATAAATTAAATAAATGCCAGGTCATTTAGGAACAATATACTAGGCGCTGAAAAAACAAAACAAATAAGGATACCAAACTAAAATTTTATAAAACTATGACCGTTGCAGTTTTAATGTACAGATTTGTATCTTGGAAAATACTAAAGAAATCTGCAGGCAACAAAAATGACACTTATCCCAAGGGTTAAGGGCTGTATAGTAATAGATAACATAAGAAACGTAGATATATGTGAATATTTGTTATTAATATTACATTGATTGCCTTTAAATATATTAGTTTTGAAAAGAGATTATGTGTTAATTTGATTTTGCGAAGAACTTAAATCCAACAATCTAAATAATGAAATACAACGGAAAGATAACTTGAAAAACCACTTAAATCGAATGAGTGGACAGAATATTGAACATTATTAATAAATATTACTCGGTGGAGAAAAGATATAATGGGTGTTTTAGAAAGAGGGGAGCTAAACAAGGTGTGAATATGGAACAGAATTATTGCCCAATCCCTCAAGCGAATAATAATAATAATAATGAGACGCTAAATCTCCTTATACTTTCCAGAATTTAATTTTCAAAGTTAATTCTAAATTTTAACAGCCAGAGCGTTTAATTTCCTTAATGCCTAGCCAAGGTAGAGAAGGTTTCGTCAAAAGGTCTGATTTCAATGAAAATACAGTATTTTGAGGCTTCCTTAAGAAAAAGAAAGAAAGAACAACATCCTCCGCTCGTATCTCTGTCACTGTCTATTAACAACAACACAAAAGCAAAAGGACGAATAATCCTAAATGTAGTGTATAAGAGGCTTTAAGGATATTAAATGTTCAGTTATGTAATAACATAGAGTTTGAAGTATATGAATTACAGAAAAAATATTTATCTTGAATTTTATGTTAAGTCGATTATTTATTCCCAAACAATTTTATGTTGTTAAGAAATCGTGAAAGAAAGACAAATGCCTACTTAAGGAAAGCTGTAGAGCCCATTAAAACATAACGTTTATGTAAAATTAGTTCATTCGTGGCATCAATTACTGAAATAAACGTTGTTGCGCGTTAACATGTTTCGTGCGCCAACTAATAATACCCGAAAATGAACTTTTTTTTCATAGTTCATATCAACTATTAACCAAAACAAAAAACTAGTGAGATAGCTCCGCGTATAAGGCTTGTATTTGGGAGGTCCCAGGTTCGAATTCCGGCCCTTCCTGCCATGTTTTTTTTTCGTTCTTGTTTCCTCCGGGTAGGTGAATGCTGTGGTGGTTTCCTTTCTATCACGAATTTCCTGTCCCTCTTTCCTTTCATCTGTTTCATCGCACCTGTTTCAGGTTGTAAGACCAGGTGACGGCGGTTGGTGCGTTGCGGCAGGACGGTGGGATTTGCGCGCTGGAAGATTTCTCCCTGCCGCTTGAGGGCGACTTCTTCGGCTCCCTATCTTCCTGGAAGTGTCTCGACTACACC
This sequence comes from Deroplatys truncata, assembly GCA_030765065.1. Lineage (NCBI taxonomy): Eukaryota > Metazoa > Arthropoda > Insecta > Mantodea > Mantidae > Deroplatys > Deroplatys truncata. The sequence continues at coordinate 206,293,934 of CM060978.1, read as the reverse complement.
CGTAACCCCCAGGCTGCGGGTGGCCAAGGCAGGGCTAGTCAGAGTCAGGATTGTTGTCATGTTGGAATCATTAGGGACCCCGTCTTTGGCAGTGTACAATATCCTTGGAGCCGTTTGCTCTTCAGGTCTCTCCTTCATCCCTTTCTCCCAGGGGTCATGCTGGAAGTTCGGTTCAATTTGGTCTATTGGGGGCCTCTGTGTTCTGACTACACCTAATAAAAATAAAACGGAGTAGATTGTGATATAAGGGCCAGGGGTTGTCTGCGCTACCTGCATATAATAAATTACACATTGCTGTTTTGTCATGATTCAAGTAAAGTAAGTAGAAGAATGATGTTTTCATTTGAAAAGTTTATGTAGGGAATCTATGAATTGATCAAGAGTAGAGAAGATATTTTGACTGATAGGGAATAGAGAAGATCGTTTGACTGCTATGTCTTGTTTTCAACCAGCCTCTATTTGCATGGCGTATATTTTAAGATAAACATTATTTAAAAATAAAGATTTATGAAGGACCTTTTATCCATAACTATAATTACAGGGACGTAATTCTTGAATTTTGAATATTTTGTAATAAATAGGATTCGAAGAGTTTCTTTAATTAAAGCATTGCAACAAATTAATTTAAGCCGAAAGATTGAATCTCTAGCATAGATATAATCATAATGTTACCGAGCGAATTGTCGCAAGTGATAGCAACCCATTTAGTAGTTTCGGTTCAAATCTCGTTTATCGGCCAATCTGACTGTGGCTTTTCCTGGTTTCCTCCAGTTGCCAGGTAAATACCGGATTGCATATATCATACCATGACCCATAGTTCCTTTCACTGAACAAAATAAATATTAATAAGACTGGATGCACAGGCAGGCCACTATCACTACGCAACTAAGGCCGTTTGTCTACCATCACACTAACTAGTAATGTATAATTGCAGCCCAAAAGTTCATCTTCAGATTAAACCAATAACAACAAACTAGTTGGCACAGAAATTTGGCTACAAAACTGAGGACATCTGGCTATAAAGTTAACTCAAAGAAGTGCTACAGGAAGTGGATTATGCAACAAAGATCATCCGTTCGGTGAAAATTGAATCACGTGAGCCACAGAATCCACGGATAACGTTGTTGTTATGGAACCTGCAAAACCACCACTGACCTACATAACCCTGCTGTTAACTAATTTTCTCAAACAGTTCATATTATGAGGAACAGATACGGGTACTCTAAATTACAAAACGGATCACATGACAACAACTGTTAATTCTAATTTAATCCTACTCGCAGTTTAATCTACTTTTACTTTCTTGAAACTAAGAAGCATCGTTCTGTTTCAAATAATTAACTTTCTGTTATATAATGAATGTTAGAGAATTCATCCGACAAACTTAATGGCCTTACACAGGTATAATATAGGAACACCTTGATATAGGACATCTGTGATATGTGACGAGAAATGTAATGCTTTTTGCATTTAAGCTTTCGTAGTGAGATATACAACTACATAAAAACAGTAAGATCGTTAATTCCTCTTCCACAGACGAGAAGGTAGCTGCCATTGCGGTATTTACAAAGTTATGAGCTTTGCTTTTTCTCGAAAGAATGCTCCGTCAGAAAAGGCCAGTACGCCACTGATACCTCCACTTTCACATGAGAATGAGAGACAAACAACAGTTAGATATAGTAATAGCTCAGTTGTTAGCGTGCTCGACTACCAGTCTGCTTGGACTGAGTTCAAACCCCGTACAAATGATTAAACATTTTTTTTGTTTTCAAAAGATCAATGCCATGCGTTTGGAGTGAAATAAATTTCAATTTCCCGTGTTCCTTTCAAAATTTAAGTGCATATTATGGAGATATTCACATGGAATGATTAATATAACATAATCACGATTACCTACAGGTAGCGACATCTCAGTGGCGTACTGGCTCGTTATTAGTTTTGATCTACTGTAAACAACTATGAATTCAAAGACCATAAGCTCCCTATATTAACGGCTCAACTATGAAGTAGTATTTATTTTGGGAGATTTATTTTTAGGAGTTGTATTGTAGTTCAACTGTTGGGGAGCCGAACTTCAAGTAACTGTCCCACGTATGGTACAGAGTTTCCGGTAGCCTTCGCCCCAACGTTCTCTTTGCAGTGGCCTTTGCCCCAACTTTACTTTCCAGTGGCCTTCGCCCCAATGTTTAGGAATTAACTTTCTTTAAATATTATATATATTTATGTTTGCCTCGGCTACGTCAGTATTAATTTGTAGAAACATGTATTTCTTAGCAGGGAGTGGTGCGGTTAAAGAATGTACGCCTACACAAATTATAATTTTTACTTCACTCCATTCATTAATCCTTAACACGATTAAATAACACTGATATAGAGAGCTGTGAGATTATTTATTAATTACTTGCACCTTTTTAAACACGTAAACTTTATAATATCCTCGCCGTAATGAATTTTCGTCTCACACTGGATGCGTATTAAACTTCTCGAGGACGCGTCTCGCGTTCAGTTAGGAACGCTGTCTACTAGCAACTGGCGCCTGAATTTGTACAATTTGCTCTATTTGAGTTTCTGATTGGCTAATCCTAATTCAATAGAATACCTTCATTTAACTTAAGTTTTTTCTGGTTGTTGATTGGCTATTTATAAACGGTTTTAAAAATTACATTATTGTTGCTCCAAGAATTACTAGTAGCATTATTTCACTTTCCAATTCAGTATTGCCTCAAGGTTACCTCATTGTTAGCAACTTTAATACAATGACTGCTACATGCATTTTATGTTATTTTATACACATATTGTTTTAAGGCGAGCTGTTATTGAATTTTTATATTATATAATTAGACTGAAATCATTTAAGTGTTAAAAATACTGCCTCAACTAACACTCCTCTGTAACCCTATAAATCTGCCACTTGAATTCTGTAACATCCTGTGTATATACGCTTTCTGGAATCTTAGCATGGGCTCCATTGATAAGCCATTGATAACCCTGAACATCAGGGTTTGTGAAAACAGATCATCAGTAATACCAGTCGCTACGAAAATGAGTGGTGGTTGTAGTTTAAACTGATTCAAGTAGTATATTATGCAACGATACATTTCCTATCAAAAGATGTAACGAGTTTGTACCTTTTTTCAAGATACACAGAAGATGGAGAGTACGTCTTAATCTGAAGTGCCCGCATCGAGTAGATCACTCATCCATATTACCCCAGATGGTTCAGAGACTACGCTACAGCTCAAGAACATTCTTGCATTGCTAACTTAATTGCTATCATGGGTTTCCCCAGGAACCCTTGTACGCGCATATTGCGTGCTTCCCGTGACACGCACATAAACTCCGCTGTGTATGCACTACTAATTAAGAGACCCCTCTGTCATTGTTTCTATGCACCCTAAAAGAAAAGCTAATCCTCTGTTAACTTCCATTTTACTGTCACGTTCTAGTTTATAAACGAGAATATTTCACATGGCATCCATTAGCTTATTATGTTACGAAACAATAAGGCTGGAAAGGGTCACTTTGTTTACTCACAGCCAAAAACCCTTCCTGCCTCTGTAGTCCCTGCCCCTTGCTAAGATTTTCATGGTGCTCGGGTTCTCATTTAATGAAGGTTGCGTTTGGAGATAAAACTGGTATAAATAAATACAACAAGCTTCAACAATCTATATTCAATAGCTTTAGTTATTAAGCAAACAGTGCTTGAAAGCCAGCTTGTGCAAAATAGTGGAAAAGTATTGTTAAGTACCTCGATTACCTTAATTGCTAAAGAGTAATCTATTATAACTTCAAAAATATAAGGGATGTTGGAAAAAATATTTACCAGAAATTCCTAAACAATCACTTAATAAAACAAAGAATGCATTAAACATTGTTTGTCTTTTTGAACGTGTTAACTACTGTGTATGCATATTATGTATTAATGATCAATCAGTATTATATGCTTTAGAGATCTCTGGAAATAATATATTACCAATAAATTATTATTAACACTTAAGCAAGACCAAAGTGGCTCACTTTAACTATAGAATATGGACAAAATATTACATAGTGGTTGAAAGTGACATTTTCAGAGAAAGTTAGTGTAGTTAGGATCGGAGTCATCGGAGCTACTGAGTATGAGATCCTGTGGTATTCGTCCCTTCAGGCGTATGGGCTGGTTAGTGCGTATACTGACATTTATACGTCACAGCTCCTGGAACGTCGGGCAAGTGTGTGAAGAAGCGAGAGGGGATCTTACGTATAAACTTCTGAACACGGAGACCGAGTTCTTGATGTAGCTACGGCTGCGGTGAGTGTTTCTAGCAGTACCCCAGGCCTGAGAAGCATTTGTGAGGATAGATCGAATAAGAGATTTGTAAAGAAGAAGAGACCATTCAAGACCAAGGTTATGTATTTATGGAACAGAGGATTGAGTTTAGAAAGTATTTCGGATGGTAATGTAATGAGGCAATCGATATGGGCACGCCAAATAAGTTTGGTGTTCAACATTACCACAAGTTACTTAATAGAAGTGATAGACGTTAGCCAAAGGATTTGTTTATTGTGAATATGCAGAGCAGAGGGGTTAGTGATACAACGTAAGGAAAACATCTTAGTTCGGTTTTTTCGATGTTAAGAAGTATTCGCCAAACCTGAAAACAATATGTGAAACGATTAAGAAACGCTTGAAGCGCCTCGAAGAGATCTGCGTGTGAATAGAATAAAATAGTATCGACGGTATATAAAGCTTTGGAAGTGGGGATCAAACCAGGAATATCGTAGGTGTAGTTGTTGAACAAGATCAGAGCGAGGATCGAGCCCTGTAGAACTCCTGCTTTAATAGAACGCCGAGACGGCTGATTACTACCAATACGAACAACAAAGGTGCTTTTGATAGAAATTTGCAGATGTTAGTGAGTAGACATTGAGGAAGGCGTTCGGATAGAGTTTGAATATTAGGCCATCGTTCTATACTTTATCGAAGGCCTGTGCTACGTCTAGGAACAGGGTCATTATATGCCATGAACAATTGTTTGAGTTAAACGTAATAGCTGATGAGAAGTAGGGTGCTTAGAACGAAACCCGCACTGGAAGTCTGGAAATGTGTTGTTCTGAGAGATATATTTAAGGAGACGTCGAAGTATTACATGTTTGGTTAACGTCGGTAATAAAATAATGGGACGGTAGCTGCCAGGAAGATCATTAAGCTTGCTTAGTTTGTGAAGTACTGTGATGTGAGCAAACTTCCAATTGTGTGGAAAGTAACCAAGTCGGAGACAGGCATTCAGGATGGATGAAAAATAAGCAAGTGCTTTACTTGTCATGTTTTTAGTAATACATTAGGTAGCACATCGTATCCTGGAGATTTTTAAGCGGAAGACATCAAATCAAATATCAAAGTTCACTGGGGGTCGTGAAGAAGATTCTGTGAAGCAGTGGGTTGATATCGATGAGCATGAGGTTGTTCAGCAGCTCGAATATTAGCATTAAATAAAGGTAGATTTGGAGTAAATTTCTGTTCGTAGTGGGAGAAGGAACGTCACATTTAGGGTAGAAGTAGCTGGTATGAGAGTTGGCTCACGAGAAATTCGTTTTACCATCCCATACAGTGTGACCATGGGGTGAAATGCGTGCTAGCTGACTGATGGGCATCAAAGTGATGGCGCTCGAGTTAAGCTCTCACAAGACATATTAATCAATTAACTTTTCGACGCAGTGAATGGTCTATTTCTGTTGTCATTACCGACTAACACTGTTCTTTTTGCGAATAACAAATAAGATAGCAGCGGGCAAGGAAGGGGTTAACGGACGCCGCTATGAGTAGCTAGTGAAAATGCGCACACAGTGGCTTATAGTATCAGTGTAGTGCTAAAAAGCAGTATCAAATTCGCCGTAATGGTGAGGGAATAAGCTGCATGTAATGTTGAATCTAGATGAATATGAAATAGATCCCATTTTACATAACCATTAATAAGTTATGGAGCTGTGGATAGTATATTGGGAGCGAATTGAAAAGTAATCAGGAATGCGCAATGGTCAGAGTCAAGTTCTGCTAAGGCGGTTACAAATGCGAAAGATGTAAATATATGTGAATCCCAATATCAAGAACATCGGGAGCAGATAGTGGATTACTGGGAAAGTAAGTATGATCCGTAGGAGCTAAGGCGGATAATCCACACATACTCAATATATTGTAGAGACGTCGGCCATTAAGATTAGTAGAGTGACAACCCCATGAGCAGTGCTTATAGCTAAGAACTCCAAGTAGAATAGTGCTGCTGTTGGCCGGAAAAAGCAACAAATATAACTTATGTTATGCTTCTGGTTAGGAGACTTGTAAGTGCCGATAATAGTGAGACCAATTCCATCAGATATAAGCAGTTTGATTCTCACCATTTCAAGATCGGGGACCCCTAGTAAAAATATGGCTTGATGAATCAGATTACGCCGGATTGGAATAGCCACACCTCCAGATGCTTTTGTAACTGCTCCATCTTGACGATAAATATTGTAACCATGAAAGTAAAGATCTCATTCGGAATCAGATGGGTTCCATGAAACATGCGAACGTCGATGTTTATGCGTTGTAGAAAGCTAATAAACGAAGTGCGCTTACTGCATTTTTCATTAGAATTCTAGTTAAGAATAGAGAGTCATTTAAGAGTGAGAAGATCGCGTGCTGCCATTGTGAAACACGGAAGAAAGAAAAGAACAAATGAAGTGTGTTATTTATGGCAGAAATGGAGAAAGAATGGGACGGAGTGAGAGACACTGGGCAGTAGAGACACTGGGTCTGGTACGAGGTGTATTCTACTATGACTGTTGTTGACAGTGTTGTGCTGGTGACGGCGGTAGTGATGGTGATGGTTGTCGTTTTTGCTGCTTCTGCTGTGGTTGTTGAGATTTTGGTAGCTGGCTTGATTGTGGATGTAAGCCATCTTGCCGCTGAGGTCACTGTTTGAGTTCCACATGTTGAGTACAGCCCCGAAGATTTGCGGCATCTTGTCAACAATTACACACTGAGTTAGCGTGGTGGGTGGTTTGTTGCACTTAGAGAAGCAGATCACCGAGACATCGCGCACAGCGGGGGGGGGGAGGCATGTGACAATGATTCGTAGTGTGTCCATAATGCTGACGAGTGCACTATGGCAGTTTTGAATTATGGCCTCGATGTTCAACTTTTACAAGTTCAATAGCATAGCTAGCAATGAGTTTCTTCCTAGAAGACGTGTAACCTTTCTGACTGGATTCTATGAAGAACAGAGTCCATCATAGATTTCTTGATCGCTGAGGGAACACGAGAGATTACAAATAATCACAGATAAAGGTTATCAGCAAGGTTTGTATAAGTATAAATTCTGTTTTACGCAGTTGAAGTAGGCTGTAGGGCAGGGAAAATCGGCTACGTAGAAGGACAAACTTTTATAAGCGCTTCACGGAGTTGTGTGAAAATCAGAGAAAACACACGCTTTATATCCCATAGAAACAACTGAAAATTGTGTACATTGCGTATGCAAATGGCTGGAATCATCTCATTAGATGCGACAGCAGAATCAGGAATTTCCTGATCGCAATTGTTATCAGATAGTGGATGGAAACAGTTGTCGGAATAGAGGATGCATATCGTGAACCACTGAGATATTGTTGTTGTTGTGGTGGTGGTGGTGGTGGTGGCGGCGGCGGCGGCGGCGGTGGTGGTGGTGGTGGTGGTGGTGGTGGTGGTGTAAAAGACCCCCGGAATGGGAGGTCGGAGAACGTTTGTCTGGTACACTTTGGCAGCTACAACGAACAAAATCTACTATCTTTATCTTCCTGTACAATACCGTATAATTGTATTAGATGGTTGTGATAATTATAATCATATAGGTCGAGTATTGGTTTACTTACAGGAGTGTCAGCAGTTGTACCAGAGGCAGAGCTGTGTGAAGAAGCTTGCTGCATCGTGTGCGATGACCGTTGAGTTTGAGCTCATGACACTATATTATGTGATTTAGAATTCGAATTGTCTTCTAAAGTGGTGTCGTTATAATATTGTATACTTATTGCCTTTACACCACGTTAAGTGTTAAGTGAATTATGTATAATTAGCCGGGGCTGGTATCTTCATAGGTGTAAACAAAAAATTGGTTACACACAAGAATAAACAAAGATGAATTTAGCCACACAACTTTCACAATACGATGTAGAGAAACTCACTCAAAGTATGCATAATTACGCAATGCGTAATGCCACAAAGGAACACGTATCAGTCATGTTTTCATTGTTGATAATCCTGCTTTTTAAAGGACACTGGGCTGACATTTCAATTAAAATAACAGAAAAGGTGTATCACAAATTATTCTTGCATACTTTTTCTGTTTGCATCTCTCTCTCTCTCTTTCTCTCCCTTGCTAATACACTGGATATTGTCATTACTCATTAGCACAAGTTTTCCTGTTTTTACTTCCTCTACCACTCAAAAAATTCGATATCGGGATTTCACTCCAAATATACGTTTTGAAGTCCCCTTAATAAAACAGGCATTTTTAAACCAAGGCATGCGTGTATGTGAACTCAAAAACGAAGAGTCTGTTAAATACCATACTTGGTATCTAAGCTCAAGCATCTGCCAAGGATGCGAAATAAGATTTTCAGCAAAATCCCTCACCCCAAACCACCCTTTACATGGACAATTTTCCGATAAGGTCTAAAGGTGAGGCTGCAATAGCGAATTGTTCTTCGTTTAGTAAGAGTTTCTGCATTTACATTATTCATATACGCCTTCATCCGAAAAATATCAAAATAAATATGACTCTTAAAATAATTATATACTGCTTTTATTACGCATTAAAAGTATCAAACGGAACATTCAAGGAATGAACGCTCCAAACGTCCGAAATTGGAACTTTGTTCAGGTTGCAAAACTAGCCGTCTGAAATAATGTAGGTTCTTCTCATAAAATGAGATGCCTTTGACTGAAAGTGATATTTGGTGTTGTTTTGTGCACTAAAGTTTCAGCTGTCCACTTTGTGCTTGGCGAGCGGAAGGAATATAAGACACCAGATACCAGAAAGGTCAGCCCTCCGACAAGTGACTCAACGCACCAAGCTCAAAACCAATGGGCATTGCTATGTGACGTATGTACGAACACTTGGTGAAGAAAGTGTTGTCATACAACTGAACCAATCTCAGTGCGCGTATTGGTTGAGAGCGGCGTTTGTTTGTATATGTACGAACACTTGGTGAAGAAAGTGTTATCATTAATGTACAACTGAACCAATTCAGTGCGCGTCATTGCCTGAGAGCGACGTTTGTTTGCATATGTACGAACACTTGGTGAAGAAAGTGTTATCATATGTACAACTGAACCAATTCAGTGCGCGTCATTGCCTGAGAGCGACGTTTGTTTGCATATGTACGAACACTTGGTGAAGAAAGTGTTGTCATACAACTGAACCAATCTCAGTGCGCGTATTGGTTGAGAGCGGCATTTGTTTGTATATGTACGAACACTTGACGAAGAGAGTGTTGTCATACAACTGAACCAATATCAGTGCCCGTCATTGGCTGAGAGCGACGTTTGTTTGCATATGTACGAACACTTGGTGAAGAAAGTGTTGTCATACAACTAAACCAATCTCAGTGCGCGTCATTGGCTGAGACCGGCGTTTGTTAAATATGTACGAACACTTGGTGAAGAAGGTGTTGTCATACAACTAAACCAATCTCAGTGCCCGTCATTGGCTGAGAGCGACGTTTGTTTGCATATGTACGAACACTTGGTGAAGAAAGTGTTGTCATACAACTAAACCAATCTCAGTGCCCGTCATTGGCTGAGAGCGACGTTTGTTTGCATATGTACGAACACTTGGTGAAGAAAGTGTTATCATACAAGTGAACCAATTCAGTGCGCGTCATTGCCTGAGAGCGACGCTTGTTTGCATATGTACGAACACTTGGTGAAGAAAGTCTTGTCATACAACTGAACCAATCTCAGTGCGCGTCATTGGCTGAGACCGGCGTTTGTTAAGTATGCGACGCATGTACGAACACTTGGCGAAGAAAATGTTATCATACAACTGAACCAAACTCAGTGCGGGTATTGGCTAAGAGCGGCGTTTGTTAAATATGTTACGTAGGTACGAACCCTTGGGTGGTGTATCACAACACCGCCGATCTGCGTAAATCTGTTTGAATGATTTACAGCTCGTGACATTCCTCAGGCACACATACAACAATGCGAGACGAATAACGGATGAACGAAATGGCAGTCAAAACCTTTTTACGACATCCAAGGTGGTTTTCTTTTTCTTCAGAATCTTTATCCCTGTACAAGGTCTGCTTCTAAAAAATGAAAGTAAAATCCTTTAGAAAAATATTCTCCTTTGTAGAGCCATTACAGTTTCACATGTTACCGCCTGTCGTAAAATGCCTTCGTTGTCAGTGCCTCGACTAATATGACGTGTTTAGATATATGGCTCACTGCTAAACCGGTGAATGAGAATTTTAACTGCCGTGAATAATGACGTTCTTGGAATTACGATAGTCGCTAGACAGAGACAGCATTCTGGTTTTAGCATATTAATTACGTTAGTAAACTAATCGCCTTGCGTGCACTGCTGGTAACTTGAAAATAAGACACTTGGAAAATTCTCCGTAGCCTACCTTCATTTTCAATTGGAACCGATACACATTAGTTTTGTGTGCGTAATGCATAGGTAAAATATTTTGATGTGTAACACTCTAATTATTTTCTCCACAAATATAATTTTTACTTTCTCTACTACGTATAGTAAGTAGGGGAAGTATTGTATTCCACCCAAAAATTCGATACCGAGATTTCACCGAAAATATATGTTTTGAGACCTCCTGAATACAAAAAAAAGCATTTTTGGAAACATGTCTGTGTGTGTGTCTGTGAACAGTATAACTCAGAAACAAACAGTCGGATAAACACCAAAGTTGGTATTTAGGTTCAGTATCTTCCAGAGATGCGACACGAAGGTTTTCAAGAAAATCCCCCAAACCAGATTACCCTTTACGTGTAACATTTTTAATTTTCTCAAAAGTGGCTCTAACGATTTTGATTAAAATATCATATGTTTAAGATATTTTCATGACAAATGAAATGTATATCTCGAATTTTCTGGGAATGTCTCCAAAAGTATTGTTCATTGTGAACGACTTTTGCATAACTGGTAAACCATAAGAGCTAGACAAAGTTTTACAACACAAAAAATGTAGATCGCGTTAAAATACACAATTTATGTCATATACATTTTTTTGTTGAGTGAACCATTTTCGAGATATTGCTTGTTATTTCCTTAAATTTTCTAATACTTATACGTTTTCTCAAATGGGAATTCGTTATCCATTTTGCTTGTCCTGGTAATGCAAAGAGAATGGAATACTGCACATAGCAACCAGCTCTTAAAATATTTGACTATCGCTTAAAGCCTACCAATTCCCCTTGCATCTACAAGAAAATTAGCAATAAGATTAACATCTCGATATCTAGATTAACATGAAGCATATGGAGAATAAGCGTTTGTAAAAATAGTTTGTACAAGAGTAGAGAAAGCCATGTGAGTGTAACATATCAGACTTTTTTACTTGCACATATTATTAATATTGCACTTTCTGCATCATACATCTTTGTGCTGACAGAATCTGCACCTCTCTTTCTCGGTCTGTATCCCCGCCCTCTCTCTCTCTCTCCGGTTCTCACTCCAACTGTCTCCCTCTCTCTTTCTATATATAATTTTTGGTGACAGGAAACCCTGCTTTATTTCCAGCGCAATGTATAATTCCGAAAACAGCATTAACAACCGCTTTTGTCGCATTGTAATACGTCTATCAGTCCGCGATTAACCGCAACTAGACACGACGCATATGACCCTCACAATCTGCAGCATGTGTGTGTTTCGTTGTATCTCAAACGTCAACCTCACGATACAATTTCTCGAGATTTGACTGATCTATTGCGATGCAACAAACGGCATTCTTAATATCATTTATTTTCCATATTAGCATTTGGGTCACATAATATAGGATTTCCATTTAAAAACAGAAGTTTATGTTATAATCATACCTGCTTACAATTTTCACCAACCTATATTATCAACTTTAATGAGCTCTTTCCTATCTTCATGCACTGTGAAAGTTGTTCCTTCTCTACTACGTAGGGGAAGTATGTATTCCACCCAAAAATTAGATACCGAGATTTCACCGCAAATATGCATTTTTAGGCACCCTGAACCCAAAAAATGGGTTTTTAAAAACGGTCCGTGTGTGGGTCTGTCTGTCTGTATATCTGTGAACAGTATAACTCAAACCCCCCAAAAACAACACCAAAAATAGATAGAAACTTGGTATTATAGTTCAGTGTTTTCCAAGGATGCGTCACAAATATTTTAAAGAATAACCCCCAATCCCAACTACCTTTTACACAAAGTATTTTTTTCGAAAATTAAGATTTTCTAAAAAATGGCTCTAAAATATTTTGTTTAAAATTCCATATATTAAATATATTTACATTAGAAACAGCCTGTGAAGTCCACTTCACTTGCAATGAATTTCGTATAATTTTGTATAACTGGTAAACATTAAGCGACAGACGAAAACGTACTGTACCTACAAGGAATGTAGACCTCTTTAGCCCACACAACTTATCTTAAATAAGTTTTTTGTACATAAGCCATTTCTGAGATATCAGTTATTAATAGTATGAATTGTTCATTACTTGGTAATTCTTTAAAGTCTTTTCGACATTCATTGTTTCTCGCGATTGCATTGAAACAATATGCAATTTTAAGGCAAGCGTATAGCGTCCAGTTCTTAAACATTTGACTATGGCTGTTCCCTTTATATCTATAACGAATATAGGTATTTCTGCTAACCTTTATTTGGATTAAAATGTAGTAGAAAGAAAAATAAATCTTAGTAAGACTAGTTTGTATACCCACTATTAAACCATACAGGGTAGAGAAATTCATGTGAATGTGTGACATCAATTTTATTTCAGTTCTTCTTTTTGTTTCAGAGATATTGGCGGTGGAAGTTTTAGTTGAGCTGTGGGTTTTGAAGTTCAATATTTTGTACATTACTGAAAATGTTTTGTTTTAAGATATCCGTTTATTCTTCTTTTATCTTATATTAAAGATTGAATCAATTTTATTTTCATCATTATCCAAGAGAAATCAGTATTTCTGGAGATTTTGCAATTACCATTTTTGTTTTTTTTTTTTGTTTGTTTGTTAAAGTTACCATGTTGTACCAGTTTATGCTACTGTGTTTCACTGTTTTCATATCGCTTATTTCCGCAACACACATACACACACACAAACGCCCATGCCCGTGGCGGGACTCGAATCCGCCACCCTCAGCTTGGCGGAGCGCCGGAGCGAGCACTCCAGCGACCACGGCTACGAGGGCCGACTTCATTCGAAGAAATAAGTTGAATACTTTGCACGCGCGTACACACACACACACACACACACACACACACACACACACACACCTAAAAAGAAATGATCCTACCTGTAACATGCAAGAAGTATGCAAGCTTTTAATGAAGTTTCTTCCCTGGAGGAGATTATAAAGTAATACGTATGGACCATGGCACTATACAGTGCGCAAGCTTTGACATTGCGAGGAACTGAGGAAGAACTGCCGAAAACACTTAAAATGTGAACATGAAAAATAAAGAAACATGATAAATGCACAGACAAAACCAGTAATATAGCTGTTTTAGAAACAGTAGAGGAATTAAGAACAGTACATACGGGAAGTAATCAGAAAAAGAAAAAGCAATTGGCAGGGACATTGGATGAGAAGAAAGGATTTGATAAGAGACCTACTGGAAGGAGCGGTCAATGACAAAACGTTTCGAGAAATAGAACACTTCAAATGACAAACAATACTAAGATAAACGGTTCATATTCGGAGTCGATGAGAATGTAAAAAGCAAAGAAGATTGGAGGGTTTGATATTAATGGTTGCTCTTGGATAGAAACTATGAATGACAGCGGAATAACAAGTTATTTTCTCCTGAAGCAATAAAAGTTAATTTAATATATTATAATTTCAGAAAAGTGTATACGTTTTCCCTCACAGGTGAAACGATATAATGTGACGTAAAATTATAGCAAACTAATTATTCGCTTTGTCAAATTATGGGTTTTCAGTATAAAGTGAAAATTTTCATTATGTTCAATTCACATGAATTTTTGTCTCCTCCTCGGCTTCTACAAGCTATTATTTAAAAAGCTTATTCTTGTATCTACTGCTAGTTAATTGTGACAAACGTTTGAATAAATAGTAGATATCTTTTATACACATTTTGGTGTAGGTACAAAGGCGATAGCGATAGTTAAATGGTAAAAAGCGCATCGCTATATACTGGCCTTGGAATTCAACAAATTTACTTTTACATTGCAATAAATATCCGAATAACTACAACACTTTAAAAAAAGTCTTATTTGTTGCATTCACATTAATTTCTTTACTCATTTTTCAACAAAGAATTCTTTAAAAAGCTAATTCTAATATCTACTTCTTATTAACACTTACGCCCCCTCAAGAAGTGGGTTTTTCGCCTGCGCTTTGAAAAATTCTAGCAGCCAAATTAATGGAGGGAAAAATTTACTTTTTTAACGTAAGGGTCAAATGATAATACGTTTTAGCGGGTTTTCAGATCGCCTATTTCATCAGTTTTATAAGTTTTTGAAAAATATGCTAACATTGCAACTCTTTCGTACGTAGTGTTTACAAAATCATCTTACATGCATTGAGTAGAGGAATTTTTTGTATTACTTGATTTTGAGATTAAAATAGGATTTTATTTGACAGAGGAATAAAATGTCAAAGTTAGGAATTTTCAATATTTTGCCTTAATTCCTCATTTTCGGCTCACTTTTTACGACTTCAGAATTTATTTTTCCATCAGTTTAAGTCACATGCCAATGAAAGTGGGTGGATGTATGCACGAAACAATGCTCCACCTAATGCATGAAAGATAATTTTGAAAACACCAGTACAAAAAGTTGCAGTTTTGGCATATTATTAAAAAAAATATAAAGCAGATATAATTAACGATCTGAAAAACCATCAAAGCACATAGACTGTATTACCATTTGATCTTTAGGTAAAAAATTGGATTTTTCCCTCTATTAAGTTGGCTGCCAGAATGTTTTAAAGTACAGACGAATACCTACATCCTTTAAGGGCTGTTTTATTTATTTATTAAACTACATGCTCCTTGGCAAGATTACATACATTCTTTACATTATGTTTATACAGTTGTTTCACACAATTTAACATTGATAATTGAAATAAAAGTATATGCTGTTAATTTATAATATAAAGTTATTATTATAGCTTATGTGCTTCTTACAATTAAGTTTCTCTAGATATTAAAGATTAGAAACTTTCCCGGCGTTGGTTAGGTATAAATATTGCTACGTCAGTAGACAAGCTTCAGTTTCCCTGAGGATGACGGCAGAGTTAGTCGCTGAAAATTTGGGCAGTTACCCATATTTGACCTGGCTGCTAACCCGAGAAACTATCGTCAATTTCTCTAGATATTCACGTATTTAATAAATGCCCAGAAACTTTGAGATATTAACTCTTGTTTATTGACAGTCCATACACCTCCTGCTATTATTATTTCTTGATTGAGAATATGAGACACCTTTGGTATTTTGTATTATTACATTTACTCATTTGCTGTAGGTCCTATAAGAACTAAGCTAAAGCGATAAAGATATCTTTTCAAAGCTGTTCGCTATGTGATGTGATTGAAATTCTGTTCTCTTTGTAGGAACACGGAAAACAAAGGAATAAAAATCTGATGTGTTACACTCACATGACTTTCTCTACTCTTGTACAAACTATTTTTACAAATGCTTATTCTCCATTTACTTCATGTTAATCGAGATAACATTTTCAGACTCTATCTTATTGTTAATTTTCTTGTAGGTGTAAGGGGAATATATATTTCCAAGGGCAATATAGAAATACAGTAAACCTTTAAGCATAGACATATCTCTTAATAGCTGTGCAGCACCATTCTCTTTGCCACAGATTAATACTCTTTGCATATCCAAGACAAAAATAATGAATAACGAATTCCCATTTGAAAAAAGTATAAGTATTGGAGAATTTAAGGGAATAACAAGCAATATTTCGAAAATGGTTCACTCAACAAAAAAAAATGTATATGACATAAATTGTGTATTTTAACGCGATCTACATTTTTTGTGTAGTACAATTTTGTCTATCTGTTATGGTTTACCAGTTAAGCAAAAGTCGTACACAAAGAAGAATACTTTTGGAGACATTCCCAAAATTCGAGATATACAATTCATTTGCCATAAAAATGTCTTAAACATATGATACTTTAACCAAAATCGTTAGAGTCGTTTTTGAGAAAATAAAAATGTTCGAAAAATGTTCCATGTAAAGGGTAATCTGGGGTGGAGGGATTTTCTTGAAAACCTTCGTGTCGCATCTCTGGAAAATACTGAACCTAAATATCAAGTTTGGTGTTTATCCGACTGTTCGTTTCTGAGTTGTGCTGTTCACACACACACACACACACACACACACACACACACACGACACACGGACATGTTTCCAAAAATCATTTTTTTGGATTCAGGAGGCCTCAAAACATGTATTTCCGGTGAAATCTCGGTATCGAATATTTGAGTGGAATGCTATAGGTACTTCCCCTACCTATGCTAACTATAGGTAGTAGAAAAGTAAAAAAGAAGGATAGCAATTTGTAGTTGTGAAAATAATACATAAAGTATTTTAACATTCGCCAATAACGAATAATATCTCAAAAATGATAAAATCCACAAAAAATTATTTCACATAAACTTTGTGGTTTAATCATATCTACATTGTTTGTGTAATAAGATTTTGTCTATTTCTTACGTTTACCAAATACATAAAGGCATATAGAATGAATAACACTTCACAGGCTATTCCCAGGAAATGCAACATAATACACATTTTATTGTTCATGAAAATACCTTAAACATAATCAAAATCAAAATCGTAGTCATTTTAGAGAAAATAATAAACAATTAAAACGTTTCCGTGTAAAGGGTAAAGATAAAGGTACTCACGAACGGAAGGTGTTCCCGAGAGGTAGAGCACCGCCCGCAGGCCAATCGGCTACTTGTGCGTCTACCGTGTCCCCTAGGAGGGAGGTTTGAGGAAAGAGACCCGAAGGGCAACCAGATCCGAATGACGACGGGTGCAAGCACGGACGGGGTCATTAATGTTTCCAGAAGAAGGAATATAAGTTAAACCACCCCAGCTTTCGCCTACCGACACGGGAAAACCACAAAAATCCTTGGGTTAGTGGGTGGTCGGCGGGGATCGAACCGGGACCTCCCGAATGCGACTCGCATGCATTACCGCGGCGCTACCTCGCTCGGTCCACGTAAAGGGTAGTTTCGGGTGGAGGATTTTCTTCAAAAGCTTTGCGTTGCATCCTAGGAAGGTCCAGAAATTAAATACCAAGTTTGGTATTTAACCGACTTTTCGTTTTGGTTACGTTGTTCAGAGACACATACACGCAGATAGAGAGTCAGACACACATACACAAATAACATTTTATTCAGAGGGCCTCAAAACATACATTTGCGATGAAACCTCGGCATAGAATTTTTGAGCGGAATGAAATACTTCCTAAACTTGCTAAAGTACATAGTAGAGATAGTAAACTGAAAAACAAGAAGACAAATAATGGCAGAAAAGTGCACCGAGTAGATATGTTACAATTTAAACTTGAACCGTTATATGTGATGGGAATTAACATATAACGACTCAAGTTTAAATTATCATATGATAACATCACAATAAGAAGTACTTCTGTTTTATTGTAACCTAGATATAAGTTGTTATTTGTTTTGTAATCATGAATTTTACTTTTACTATGTTACAGTAACTAGAGAAAATATTGTATTCGACTCAAAAATTCGATACCGAGACTACAATGAAAATACATGTTTTTAGGTCCCTGAACCCAAAAATTCATCTTTAGAAAAAGGTGTGTGTGTGTGCGCGTGTGTGTAGAAGAATAAGCTTTGGTAAGAATAGTTGTAGAGGAGTGAGTAGGGAATGTCATGTGAATACAACACATCAGGTTTTATTAAATTCCTTTTCCAGATAATATACTAGAATAAATACATGGTTATCTGCCTTTGTTAAATAGTTCCCAGTAATAAAGCCTAGTATTTCGAACTACAGTTTCACATAAATGCATGTTATACATTTTTAAGAGTTTTCGTTAGATAGATGAAAGGTAAATTAGATATTGTAGATAACACATTAATTCTCTCCGTGCGTATTCTAAATATAGGTGTATTTTTGTGACTGATTGCCTGAATAGCTATTAATTCATAACAGCATGCAAAAGTAATGCTTTGATACATGCACTAATTTTCATAAACGGGCAAGGAAGTGAATTCATAAAGGTGGTCTATTTCACGACCACTTTCCAGCAAAAATTGGGCTCTCGGCTCAAGAACCCTTAAGAACCAATGAGATGCCCTTTTGCATAAAAACAATATTGTTTGTAATTCATTCTTATAGGCTCATTTCAGTTTTATACCTGGGATTACGTCACTTATTTTCCGGAGGCCACAACCGCAGTATTTGGTTTCTATTGGCTGCTTATTTATTAAGACCCATTACCCATTAGTGTTACTATTTGTATGGGCACTTGTAGCTCAGTATAATTTCGCGTGTTGCTTTATCACCGGTGACTGCGTTTATTTCTGTTTACTGTCGTCTATCTACGCAGCGCAGTTAGCATTCCACCAGTGTAAAAGAAGGACGTGTTATACAAGAGTTGAATTTGTGTATGGTGTTGTTGTGTTCATATTGTTAGTAAAGCTGCTTGCTCCGCTGTTGCAAAAGTCACTACTGCAGTGAGTATTTCAGTTACATTTAAGGACATAATAAATGCATTCTGTTAGTGCTTTGTGCAGTTACTGCATGGAGGAAGTCAAATTGTGTATTGATGCATAATATTTTATTTAAACACACTTAAATAATCAAACTTTAAAATGCAACATTTGCAAATTGTTTTTAAATACTATAGTGAAGCTATACCACTTTAGAAGCAGGATATGGAAGAAGTCAAATTGGGTAATAAGGATTTATTACTTCATATACTGTATTACAAAAAAACTACACAGTAATATTTTTAAAAGGTGGTAAAACCATAATCAACATAGTTAAAAGTTAGAAATTAAGTTAATTTGGTCTAAACAGGAGTTATTGAGTGGTTCTATACCATTTAGTCATAGTGCACTCAATTTTATTACGTACATGGATATTTTCCTAAGTGTATGGAATGTTAATTACTTTCACTTCGTAAAGAATGCAATAAATTCGGTCTTTACGCAGTTTGAGGGGTACCTCTGTCGTGTCAGGAATGCAGAGTTCGATTCCAGGGAGGGGTGAAGTAATTTTTCCGTTACAGAATGTGGTAAGTGTTAATGTATCTAAAAATAATCAGAATAATAAAACCAAATTACGAATACGAATGCTAGCAAGTGGTTTCTTAATTTAAACTGTAACAACGGCTAAACACGACGACAAAGGCCTGATTGCTGTTTATGTATTTTAGAATTTGGTTTGCTTTACCTGTAATTTACTGCATTTTTGAGGTAACGAATTTTCGATAGTGTTGTAAATTTTTCCAGTGTTAATCACGTATTGCGTATGAGGGTTGGCGATCCCGAAGGTTGGTGTTTAATTGAAGTTCTGTGATCACAGTTTATTTGTTGTAAAATCCGCAAAAACTGATTCGTTTTTCAACTGCACTTAATTAGTTTTCAGTAGTTATTAGCGGGTTTACTTTTCTAGAGTTTTAAAAGTATTGTTCATTAGTTGAACTTTTAATTTTGTTGTGTAAAACTGGAGAGTAGCATTCAACTGACCGACCGTAAATAGGAGGAAGGGACACAAAGTGGGGCATTCAAAGTCAATTATTTTCTTCGTATTTTACCGGTGTGTTCAAACTGTTACAAATACTACTGAATTATAATTAAATATACATCTGCCAAACAGGAGAAGCTATAGAGTGCAGAAAGTATTCATACGCAATACTTCTAAAAAAAATCTAGAAAACAAAGACTTCTGCAGAGAAAATTTTAATTTTATTGCGTACAAACAAAATAAGAATTGTGCGGTTCACAATTCTGGCGATTTTCAACATTTTGCAGTTTATGAATTTTATGACTATTTGATAATTGCATAAATGTTTCAATTTTCGTGTGATTGTTTCAACATTAACTTTAATGCATTTGGTAGGACATATTTGTTAGTATCTGAAAAAATCACAAAAATATAATTTATTTCTAAATATTAATTTATTTCAGTTTAAATTATAACTCGAAAACATTTTCGAATATTACACAAAATATGCTCTAATAAACCCATGAAATTAATTTTTAAAATAATTGCAATTGCTCAAAATTGGCAACACGTATACTGCAGTACTATCATTTGTTCTTTCTGTCGTTCTCCGTGGTTTATGGGTACCATGCTAGCCGAGGGTCGCGGGTTGAAACCCGGCGGAGGGCGATGGACTTTTTCGGGCGTAAAACTCCTTAGCGAGGCTTCCTTCGGAAGGGGTTGTAAATCTTTAGATTTACGGCACGTAAAGGAAGCCTGATAAAGAGGCCTCTGAGCAAAATTTCGGTGTTTCACGCCTAATATAGAATGGAACGCCAAGGGCAGTTAAAGGGCGTCTATAAATTTAAAAAAAATTCTTTGTACAAATTAAATATAAGGATTTTCCTTTTATTCATTTGACTGCTAAATATTTCATTGGTGCGCGAATACTTTCTGTTCTTATGTGCTTGTTTTTGAGCGGTTACCTCGCTTTACCCATCAGATATGCAGATCAGTGTTGACTGTTATATTAGGGTAGGCAGTGTAATAGGATATTACAATGGAATATGTTAGAAGTGGGCGAGTGTGATGGTAAATAGTTAGACTACGTTAAACTAAATTTAATTGTCCCATAATTTTCTTACCAGTTAGTATGAATTTATGAACTTGGGGGCAAAATATTCACTTTATGGTGTAATTGTTAAGTGAAATTTGGTCAACGTTTTAATAATAATATAATTTTATGCTTAAAATTCTTTGGACATGTATCTTCTATAATGTGATGCGCCTTTTGTCTATGAAATGTCTTCAAGTGAGCAGCCCACAAGGTCTGGTGAACTAAACGACTTTAAAACGCCATTTTCTTAACGTTGATTTTACTTACCTATAATTTTCCTCATTTAAAATATTTCTCGTGGTACGGTTTGTTGAAATGTTCAATAGAAAACCTGAAATAATTAAGTGTCACATAAATTTTGCTGCACTTTTTAAATTGCTTAGTATGTGACATTACTCATTTTACAATTATTGACAAATAACAAAAAATGTATTTAAAAGTTTATGCTTTTTTAAACAACTAGGAGGGTGACAAACATTTTACTTTATAAGTATTCAACCAGTATTTTTTCTCTTCAACTTATTGTTTCTCATTATGTGGAAACTTTACCATTACGCATTATATAAGTATATGTATATATATAATTATAATCAATGCTTGTTTTCATATATTCATATGATATAATTGTAGTAGAGCAGCACATTTTCTTAAGCTACAAATTTATAGTTTTCTGTAGGTACCTACTGTTAATACAGAACATTTTTATATTTATGATAGTGTTACAAAAATATACTCTCAGTAAAAAAATATTATTTTATTAGAAGAATTACTGTCCTATCAAATATTACAAAAAATTAATCTCATCGGCTTCATTATTCACATTTGAGCTCCTAAATAAGCCGCTAAACACCATTATTACCCTTCAGGTTTCTCTTTTTACTTTCCCTACTACGTATAGTAAGTAGGGGAGGTATTGCATTCCACTCAAAAATTCGATACTGAGATTTCACCGGAAATGCATGTTTTGAGGCCACCAGAAACCCCAAAAAAGGTATTTTTGGAAAATGTCCGTGTGAGTGTGTGTGTGTGTGTGTGTGTGTGTGTGTGTGTGTGTGTGTGTGAACAGCATTACTCAGAAACGAACAGTCGGATAAACACCAAACTTGGTATTTAGGTTCAGTATCTTCCAGAGATGCGACGCGAAGGTTTCCAAGAAAATTCCCCAATCCCAGATTACCCTTTACATGGAACATTTTTCGAAAATTTTAATTTTCTCAAAAACGGCTCTAACGATTTTGAATAAAATACCATATTTTTAAGACACTTTTACGGCAAATGAATCGTATATCTCAAATTTTCTGGGAATGTGTCTCAAAGTATTCTTCATTGTGAACGACTTTTGCATAACTGGTAAACCGTAAGAGATAGACAAAATTTTACTACACAAAAAATGTAGATCGCGTTAAAATACATAATTTATGTCATATACGTTTTTGTTGTTGAGTGAATCATTTTCGAGATACTGCTTGTTATTCTCTTTAAATTTTCCAATACTTATTTTTCTCAAATGGGAATTCGTTATTCATTTTTTTTGTCTTGGATATGTAAAGAGTATTCATCTGTGGCAAAGAGAATGATGCTGCACATAGAACCAGCTATTAAGAGATATGTCTATGTTTAGAGGCTACTGTATTTCTATATTGCCCTTGCAAATACAAAACAAGGGGAACATAGTAGGCCTTAAGCGATAGTCAAATATTTTTAGAACTGGTCGCTATGTATAAAATGTAATTCTCTTTGCTTGTCAAAAACATAAAAAAATATTCTGTGGCCGTAAGAGAAATGAGAACGTAATAACAGTCAAAATGATATTTGTAATACAAGCAAGGATACCGAAAACCAAAACACAGAGCAAGATATGATTATATACAAACGGATGGGTGTGGATAAAGCAAGGTGTGATTATAAACGAGCTGAAGTGCACTCGGATAAGGCTAAAATTGAGGTACAAGTGAGGCAGCACGTGTTTTCAGCAAAGCAGTAAACTTGAAAAAAAAATCTGATGTGATACATTCACATTCCTATCCCTATCCTCTGTCGTTTATTAGTGGATATACAAAGTATTTTTACTTAAGCTTATTACTTTCCCTAATACATATAGTAATTAGAAATATTGCATTTCACCTAAAAATTCGATATTGAGAATTCACCGGAAACACATGTTTTAAGCCCCATAATGCAAAAAAAATTTAAAAAAAGGTCTGTGTGTGTGTGTGTGTCTGTGTGTGTGTCTGTGAACAGCGTAACTCAAAAACGAAAAGTCGGATAAATACCAAACTTGGTATTTAGGTTCAGTGTCTTTAAAAGATGCGACACGAAGATTTTCAAGAAAATCCCCCCCATTCCAGACTACGCTTTACATGAACATTTTTGACATTTTTTGGCACTAACGATTTTGATCAAAATATCATATGTTAAGACACCTTCATGGCAAATGAAAGGAATATCTAGAATTTTCTGGGAATGTCCCCAAAACTCGTCTTCATTCTGAATGACTTTTGCATAACTGTAAATCGTAAGAGATAGACAAAATTTTACCACAAAACAAACAATTTGTCATACACATTTTTTGTGTGCAGTAAACCATTTCCGACATATTCCTTGTTATTTGTTTAAATTTTCCAATATTTAATACTTTTCCCAAATGGGAATTTGTTTTGTTTTTCTTTCTTTTCTTTTATTATGTCCTGGGCATGCAAAGAAAATGGAATGCTCCACAAAGCAACCAGTTCTTAAAAGATTTGACTATCGCTTAAAGCCTACCATATTCCCCTTGCACCTACAAGAGAATTAGCAATAATATCGTTTCTGCAAATGTTTATCTCGATTAATATGAAATAGATGGAGAATAAGAGTTTGGAAAAATAGTTTGTTCAAGAGTAAAGAAAGTCATGAGAGTGTAACACATCAAATTTTTTTACCTACGGTTAGCAAAGAATGAAATCGTAAACAGTATATAAAGAAATAAGCATACCAACCGACAAAGCAACTACACATAGAACAACTGCTGTTTTTCCTTACCTACGAGTATATATAATATAAAGAAAGAATGGGGTAAATATTTTCAGAGGGCGAGGCTTATGTGGATGTCCGAATACTTAATTTAATCTCACCTTAAGGATAAAACCTTCCAAAAATGTGCTGTAATTTCAAAGCGATAGATGTAACCCAAACTACTAAACGTATGCTTGAATTAATATTCATTAATTTTTTAGTTTATATTCAGTAAAAGTCAGCATGTTTCTGAACGTTAAAAGAAATGTTTCTTTAATCGTACCTTCATAACTTGGAAGAGAATGCGCGGCCTATACAGAATATTTAACTTAATTTTGAAAATGTTACTATTATTTAAAGGAGATGTTTTATTATTAACTCTACCACTAAGTTGTTGTTAGTGGTGAATAAGATTTTCTTATATAAGCTGATAAACGAGTGAAATCTGTTTAGTTCCTCGGTAAATTTGAAAAAGTATTTCCGGAGAAAAGAAAAATAATATAATGCACAGTTACGTTACTTTATAACAATTTCAAAATGAATTTAGTTTCTTTGATAGGATCAGTCGCTCTGAATATATCGGAAAGATATTTCTTCAAATCGATTTATGTTTATAAAACCCTTAAAATTTATTTTAAAATTAGTTTTTTTTTATAATAATAGAATATATGGATAAATAGAATTCTTATATGAGTTGAACATTGCATTACAAATGTGATAATTACTGCACACTTAGCTGGTTATATTTATATATAAGCAATATATAAAAAAAGGCAAATAAGTTTCTTTTCTTCATTGTTTCTATGCTTTCATACTTTCCTTCATTTGCTTTCTCTATCACGTACTAGAGTTAGAGAAGGTACCCATTACATTCCACAAAAAAAAGAAAAATCTGTATGCTGATTTCACCGAAAGGACATTTTTAGAAAAAGGTCCGTGTGTGTGCGTGTGCGTGTGTGCGTGTGCGTGTGCGTGTGCGTGTGCGCGCGCGCTTGTGAACAACATAACTCAAAATGATAAATCGGATAAATACAACACTTGTTATTTAGGTTCAGTATATCCAAAGATGCGACACGAAGATATTCAAGAAATCCCTCCACGCCAAACTACCCTTTACATAAAACGTTTTTCAATTTTTTTTATTTACTCAAAATGGCTCTAACGATCTAGATAAAAATGTCATATATCTAAACCCATTTAAATGACAAATCAAATATACATCTTGAATTTTCTGGGACTAGCCTTTGAGGTTCCTTCTTTTGGAAGGAATTTTGTATAATCTTATGTAACTGATAGACGTTAAGCGATAGACGAAAACGCACTGCGCAAAAATTATAGACCTCTTTAAAGCACTCAGTATATTTCAAATAACTTCTTGTGGCATAAGCCATTTCCAAGATATCTGTTATTAATAGTTCGAATTTTTCATGACTTGTCATTCTTTTCAAGTCCTGTCGATACTCAATTGTTGCTCGCGTATGCTGATAGCAGGAGAGATTGAGCAGGCAGCCGGGAGAAGATTGGGGGAAAGGATGCAGCTAACTATATGATCTGGGAGGGGGAAGGCAGGTGAACGAGAATTGAAGCGAGAAGTAAGGAAGGATGAGATAAACCATTCAGCTTTGTGAACAGAATAGTAAAAGTTAGTGATGCTAAAAATAAATAAAAGTAAAAGGAAATAGAGTTAAGTAAATAAGAAATGAAATTAAGTAAAATGATTAGTTGATGCTTAAATATTGAAGATAAAAATACTATACACATAGTGTTTAAAGATATAGCGGTTAAAAATATAGAGCTGCACATTGGATTATTAGACTGCACATTGGATTAAAGAAAAATATTACTTTATTACAGAATATAAATAATTAAATTTATTGATAAATACTAATACAAAGAAATATTAATGAACTTTAAGGTGAAACTGAGAAATATACATAAAAGAGTTCAGTAATTTCGTAAATCGAATTACTAAAGAATTAGTTACAATACTTAAAAGAAATTAATGTGGAATAAAACATTAAATAAATTAACTAAATGCACATGGGTACCGGTTACCAGTATCTAACCATGCTGGATACCAGTAGTTAAAAATTTATATTAGAGTAGAATTAAAGGGCAGTTGTTGGAACTGCATACTTCCAATAGAAAAAGTAATAGTGGGAAATATTATTAGAATTAATCATTTTAATGTGCATTTTATTTGGGTCTATCTTATTATTTAATTAGTAGGTTAAAAATATATCTGTATAATTATGAACAGAAACAAATGATGTAACAGGTATTGATTAACAAACAATAAATTTGTTCTGCTTTAGGCAACCAGATGTTAGGATCATATATTACAGATTTATTTTATTTGTTTTTCGCGATTGCATGGGAAGAGTAATGGAATTTTAAAGCTAACATAATAGTGCCCAGTTCTTATATATCGCTACTCTCGTTGTATGTACAACGAAATGTGGAATATAGCTATTTCTGCAAAGGTTTATCCTGATTAAAATTAAGTAAGTAAAAAAAAATCTTTCATTTGTATACGCACTAATAAACGATAGAGGGTAGAGAATGTGATGTGAATGCAACATGTTATATTTTTATCTTTTGTGTTTCTGAAGCGGAGAAGATGTGTACCGTGCTACCCGAAAATATTCTTTTAAGGAACTTTAATTCCAGCAGCAAGTGCACAGATCATAAATTGGTACAGTTAGAGTTTAGTTAGCACTTACTTAATGAACTGAGAATAACAGAAGTTTAGAATCCTAATAGCTTCAAACAAAATATCTTTAGTGAGTATAGAAATAAATTACTTGGCAACAAAAGGTTGAATACTGACAGCTTCAAAACAGATTGTTCTCTTTCGTGAACGTTTAATAATTAGAACTTCCTTTAGGGGAAACAAACTTATTAAGTAATGGCGTGTCTCAAAACTTAGCTTTGGGCATATTTTGTAAGGATGTTTATTTTTAAGGGAATCTGCTTTCCTCAGGCAGCTTCTGTAGTATTGCCATTTGAAATGAAAATGCACAACAGATGCTATAAGAAGCTTTGAACCTATACCTTACCTAATTGCATATAATTTGTCCATATTTGTACTTTCTATATCATACACCTAAGAGGGTACTTGGCACCGAAAAACTCTGTATTTGTTATTTCGCCGGAAATACACCTTTTGAGGTCCATTGAACACAAAAAGCATTCTTAAAAATGTGTGCACGCGCCTTGTCTGTTCGTCTGTGAACAGCAAATCTCGAAAACGAAAAGTTGGGTGAATACTAAATTTCACATTTGAGCCAATAATACACTTTAAGGCAAAGAATTTGAAGAAAATGTTCCCACTCCAAACTACTAATTACACGAAGAATGTTTCGTTTTCATTTACTTAAAATGGGCTTGAAAGTTGTGATTAAAATAGTTTAAAATAGTTTTTGAGATATTAATGTGATAAATTAAATATATATCTTGAACCGATATTATATGAATAGCTTGTGAAGTGATCTGCATACGAATTCAATTTTAATTTTGTATAACTGGAAAGTCATAGATAAATGACTGGGTGCACTTGGACCAGAGTCCTGAGGGTTGAAGTGGCCCATTGTAGCTGTTACGTATGCTGTTGATGTTGCATCCAATGGTGGAGAAAGAGGGAACTGATTTCTATGTTGCCGATTGCCTAGTAAGCGAGGGTTGGCAAAGAAAAGCCTGAGCCATGCTCATCTCAAGGCCTAATCAATTACTCAAGAAAAATTTCAAACAGATCATGTAATAAACGATTTATTCAACCCATCAACAGCCGTCCATTTGTTTACTTCTGCCTTGCATTACTGCTGCGCGTGGGTAACCACCCAAAAATGGACATATCTTGAAAACTGCAAAAGTTATTGAACAATTTTCAATTAAGAGTTGAAGCGGTTCGAGATCCACTTTCCCATTAAACGCTGAAATTAGAGGAAGTGGCCAGCGTGCGATAACGTAAATACTGAGCGGACAGCCACGCGAGATACCTATCTGCTACCTACATCTTCCAGCACGCTACATGTCTGCAGAAATCCAATATTCCCCTGTGCAATTATTTGGGGTTACGTTGGATCATAAATAATTGAAACATCACCCATTTTCATGAAGTCAGGCACTGGGTTAACTGTTAATTTAAAACCGACCCCTTTCAGTGCGAATAAAACCCACTGATGGCTGTTTGCTTTTATTTTCTTTCTTTCTTTCTTTGTTTTTTTCTTGGATCAATGGACGTTGCGATTATCGAATTACTTTTCAAACTAGCAGAACCTGCTGCCACTCTCGCTTTGCTGCGTTTACTGCTGAGATTCCTGTCTCCCTCTTCCACTTTCCCACCGAATCTCTCTCTACCTCTCACACCTTCTCGCTGAATCCCTTTCTCTCTCGCTCTACCACTTCCTCTTTATCTTCACCTTTGTCTCCAACTCCTCTCTCTGTCTCTTCTCTATTTCCCTGTTCTTCTGTCTCTCTCTTCCCTTCTCCTCTCTCTCATCGTCTTTGCCTCCAACTCCTCTTTCTCTTCACTATATTCTTCTCTCTCCTCCCTCCCTCTTTTCTTCTCTCTCCCCCTTTTCTTCTCTCTTCGTCTTCGTCTCCGTCTCCAACTTCTTCCTTCTCCTTTGTCTCCAACTCGTCTCTCTCTCTCTCTCTCTCTCTCTCTCTCTCTCTCTCTCTCTCTCTCTGCAACTTATATACCATTTGTTCTTTGGAAAAGCCTTAATAGAACCTTTTTTCGGTGTACAAATAACAATTAAAATATAAGTCCAAAGTTTAATAGTACATGCATAGACTTGTTAATTAGTTGATCTTCCACACATACCGTGTGTAGGCTAAACTTAAGAAGGTAGAATCGGACTGAAAAATCCAATGCTATAGCCGGAATTTGAACCACGGATCTTCGGTTAATCGTGGTACTGTTCAAACCAATTGTGTCCATGGTAGCTCATTTAAAGCAGCTGCACGATAAACCAAAGATATGTGGTTCAAATCCAGATATGGCACTGAATTTTTCAGTCTGATTCTAGATTTCCAGTAAATGGAGTTTTTGCCTATTTTATTATTTGGTAGCAAGTGTATTCTTTTCATCGTTAATCAAAGTGACTATAAAAGATCCAGAGCTGCATATATTACCTGTGTATTAATAAAAGTAATACCATTTTGAATAATTTCTTAAATATTCATTGTATCGAAAAATCTGTGAACAACAAAATCTTTCATAAATATTATTCTATGAACCTTTTTTCTATCGTTTTTCACAAATCTTAATAATAAGAGAGGCTTAAGTTCTTTTTTTATCTCTCGCATTTTGGGGGAAATAATTAAAGCAACGTAGAGTATATTTTGTAAGTAAAGCAACCCATGTGTTACATATCAAGTTTCATGACATCCGTTCAGTCATTCTAGATTAAAAGGTAAAACACACACACACACACACACACACACACACACACACACACTATCTCTCTCCCTCCACCTAAACACTTTATGAAACGTAGCCATTAAACACGTTAAGACTAGTTTTTTAATCTAAAATCGAGAACTACCAGAACACTTTAGTACGCTTTTGTTTATATAGATCGTTTTAAACCTGTCATAATTATTAATGTGACTGAATCTCTCATTTTAGCTTAAGAAGAGTTTAGTAAATAAAAATTCAAAATGTAATTATTTATATGTTACTTTGCAGGATGCACCTGAAGTGTTCAAGCCCTCTTGTCCTCAGAATAATTGCATATAACTTCACATCTTAGTAAGAACGTGTCACATTTTTGACCCTGTAGTTATTTTTCT
The DNA here is from genome assembly GCA_030765065.1 of Deroplatys truncata. NCBI lineage: Eukaryota > Metazoa > Arthropoda > Insecta > Mantodea > Mantidae > Deroplatys > Deroplatys truncata. The sequence continues at coordinate 206,264,143 of CM060978.1, read as the reverse complement.
GCAGTTTTGTTACTAGGATACGAAACTATTTTCGAGACTTGGTGATTTGCAAAGTTAATTCAATGCATCATTGCTAAAATTAATTAAGGTTTTGATAGGCATTCAAGCTTATAATGAGTGAAAATAAAGAAACTTGAAATTAAATGTGTGTAACGTTTTTCGATAATTGTTCTATTAATTGCTATGCATATATTAATAAACACTTTATATAGTAACCCTAATTTTAATGCCTATATGAAATGAAAATTTGCATAGGTCAACTTCTTATACACTATGTGATCAAAAGTATCCGGACACCCCAACATACTCCAACATACGTGTTTCATCTTAGGGCATTGTGCTGCCACCTACTGCCCGGTACTCATTATCCGCGACCTCAGTAGTCATTAGACATCGTGAAACAGCAGAATGGGACGCTCCGTAGAACTCACGGAATTCGAACGTGGTCAGGTGATTGGGTGTCACGTGTCAGAAGTCTGTACGCGAGATTTCCACACTCCTAAACATTCCTAGGTCCACTGTTTCTGATGTGATAGTGAAGTGGAAACGTGAAGAGACATGTACAGCACAAAAGCGTACATACCCACCTCGTCTGTTGACTGACAGAGACCGCCGACATTTGAAGAGGGTCGTAAAGAGTAATAGGCAGACATCTATCCAGACCATCACACAGGAATTCCAAACTGCTTCAGGATCACTCCAAGTACTATGACAGTTAGGAGTGAGGTGAGAAACCTTGGATTCCATGTTCGAGTGGCTGCTCATAAGCCATAGATCACGCAGGAAAATGCCAAACGACGCTTCGCTTGGTGTAAGCAGCGTCAACATTACACGATTGAACAGTGGCAAAACGTTGTGTGGAGTGACGAATCACGGTACACAATGTGGCGATCCGATGGCAGGGTGTGGGTATGGCGAATGCCCGGTGAACGTCATCTGCCAGCGTGTGCAGTGCCAACAGTGAAATTCGGAGGTGGTGGTGTTGTGGCGTAGTCGTGTTTTTCTTGGAGGGGACTTGCACCCCTTGATGTTTTGCGTGGCACGATCACAGCGCAGACCTACATTGATATTTTAAGCACCTTCTTGCTTCCCACTGTTGAAGAGCAATTCGGGAATGGCGATTGCATCTTTCAACACGATCGAGCACCTGTTCATACTGCACGGGCTGTGGCGCAGTGGTTACACGACAATAACATCCCTGTAATGGACTGGCCTGCACAGAGTCCTGAGTTGAATCCTATAGAACACCTTTGGGATGTTTTGGAAAGCCGAGTTCGTGCCAGACCTCACCGACCTACATCGATACCTCTCCTCAGTTCCGCACTCCGTGCCATTCCCCAAGAAACCTTCCAGCATTTGACTGAAAGTATGCCTGCGAGAGTGAACGCTGTCATCAAGGCTATGGGTGGGCCAACATCATATTGACTTCCGGCATTACCGATGGTGGACGCCACGTACTTGTACGTCATTTTCAGACAGGTGTCCGGATACTTTTGATCACGTAGTGTATTTTAGGTAAAAAACGATATGTAGAAAGATTAGGAAAATGTGTCAAAGGAAGCTCAAAGAAAATATCTTTCCGGGTGCTACATTACAGTAATGACTTCACAATCATTATTTTCATATAGCTCTCAACATAAAATATCACTTTTTTCCATTACTTATCCGAAGCATTTCAAATATAATTTTGAATGTTCTATTACATATTTAATACAAGCTTTATCCTTCACTTCCAATTTTTAGACGCTAAGGTTTTTATAGCATAAAATATCGTTTTCTCAGGATGTGCAAATGATAGGCAAATGACATGATGATACTATGAAGGCTTTCAAAAGACTGTGTAATTGAAAAAAGAAACTAAAAATTTAGGAATACAATGTGCGTATTTAATTTTAAAATTCTCTTAATGTTCTGAAGACATAATGGATTATTATAAAATAATAAGCTACACAAGTATTAATGATTAACTAACTTCTTATTCCAAAAATATTAAAGTTCGAGAAAAGAAACTCGGTTTTGAATGTGCATTTCATCATATTTCCTCTCAAAGATGCTTCAATAAACATAAAAGTATTAAAATTTATGCTCTAATATTTTCCAGTTTATCCTAAATGGACCTAAACTTGGAAAATTAAGCATTGGCGGTAGTATAGAGCTTTGAGGCTCACCTTGATTCACAATCCGGAATAATTCGCTAAGTTTCGGCAATCTGTCATTTCAAAACCCTCGTCAATGTAGGGAACTAGAAATTTAATTTAGTCTGCGTTACAGCGTTCATCATAAACCATACGTAAATATAGGATAACATCCTTTGGACAACTTATACAATAAATATAATGAATCTGTACTGTTATTAAGTACAAATTTTGTTTTAAGTCTTCTTGCCCCTGTAGTGTTTAAATTAGTTTACGTTTTTTTTGGTTAAAGGCCACCGGTTCTACAATTTTTATGTTGAACTCGGGAAAGTACTGACATGCAATAATTTCTTGCTTGTAGTATAAAAACATGTTGTGTTCAATATGTAACAATGTACTGCTTTCGTTGGAAACTGCAAATCCGAAATCTTTAGCAGAATGCTCGGTACCTAACCTTCCATACATCAGCCCAAAAGACTCATTGTGCAACCCCATTGGAAAGGATGCCTTCATTGTTTCCCAAAATCTGTTCCTGAACAAGTTACAGTATTTTGATTCCAATGTCGGATTCTTTTCAAGGTCTTCACTGGTTATAGAATTGGTATATATCTTTCTTGCCAGAAAAGGAAAAATGAACAGGATATGCGAGTTGCTTCTTCATCCTCTTTGCACACTCTGCAGATGGGTTCATTTTGGTAGAGTACTACTTCACTTAGATGTTTCCTGAATTGATCATGTTCATAAATTAATGCCGCTTTCTTTATTCCTGTTCTATTCAATCTCAGCAGAGATAAGGGAAGCGCATTGCATGGACCGAAGACCAGTTTCCTGGTTTGTCTTTGTCCAGAATAGGTTTTCCATCTGAGTTGGTGTGTCTGCCTAATCCAGTTTTACCGAGATTTTCGCAGTACGTGTACTGATTCCAACCACGGGTTCACGACCAACATAGGGTGTCTCAATACCCCTTTAGCCAGCTTCCGTAAATGCCCTGATGACCCGGATCCCTCCTGTTGCAGGATGCCACTGCGTTGAGGGTAATTAGGCATTCCCATAGCCGTTTTGAGTTTATGTACCTACTCTGAAGAAGTGCTTTTAAATCACTTTGACTATCTGCGAGGATGAGAATTCGTTTAGCATGGTAATCTTTCTCAAGTCCCTTTAGAGCACTGCTCAGGATAGCAGATACTTCTGCTTGAAAAACTGCAGCATTTTCCAAGGCAAATGCACATATTGTTTATATGTAAACTGAATCATGAAAATATGCTGGAACAGTATAAAGGAATGTTAAGCGCTCAGTGAATATTGTTCACATTGCCCAAACATTTCCTTTGTTCCATGTAGTATTAAAGAAATAGGAGAGGCCAGTTGGTGATAAGGTAGGCGTCGAGCGGCGTCGCGTGACGTAACCTAAGCCGCTGTAACAATGTAGTGCGTGTCGCAATAAATATGTCTGTTGGTTTTCTGACACGAGCACCAGGCCCCAATTTAGTCCTGTGGTGAAATTTACAATACATATCTTCCGCATCCATCTGCTGCCCAGACAAGATTACAAGCGGGCAACCTTTCTACCCTTACCAAGTGTTTAGAATTGCTTATTGATTGTCGCTCCTGGAGTGTTGATAGGGGGCCAAATACTCCTAGGATGTTCACAGCAAAAGTGTTTTAACGCCCTTACTATAGCACCTACATCCCTAAGGTTTCATTCCGTCAACATTGTGTTATTTTTCAAGATGCTATTGGGCAGCAAGGCTGAATTCAGTTGCTAACCCTATTATTCTAGCTTGAGTTGGAAAACTCATCCAGATGTAAATTCCTTTTACTTTATGCCAACCTTTGAGATTCCAAACGAAGGGTTTCGTGTCAAATGGAACTTTGTTACCTTCGCTACTGCAGCAACCAATAGTGTAACTTTGTCAGTCAATACGTCCATCTATAAGCATGAAACAACTCACGAACGGATAAGTTTATGCAGTTGAACTTTCTTAAGTATAAAAGTTTTATAAAAAAAGTTGTTATCGCTGCAGATTTTAGATGAATCGCTGCACTTTGAACTTTAACACAGAGAAAAGAAGAAAAGGTATCGATATTTTTTCAAATTTGGTTGAATCTGTTCAGAATTAAGAGTAGTTAGTACAGAAGCCTAGCTATATTTTTAACATTTTTACTATTATTTCGCAAAAATTCTAATAATTTATTGTACAATGTTATCGTGTTACTTCGCTACAAAACAAATTCGCCTAAAGTTCTACGTTATGCGTACATGTAAAAATCTGTCTATTAAGTCTTGTTACATTCATATGACTTTCTCTACATACTCTACTCTAAACATTTTGAATTTACTGACATATGATAAGAGTTCTTGCAGATGCTATCTCGAAGTTTTTAACTATCAAGTTATATAAATTAGCTTTGCTTTATTAAAAGTTAATTGCAGTTTCTAAAAAATAAGCTCTAAGCCCGTTTTCCTAGGAAACTTAAAAGTAGACTCTGAACTGATTTGTATTTGTGCACGACTCTAAATTGTGAATTTGTAATTATGCATAAATTCTTCTTCTTGTTTGCTATAACACTTGAAAATAAATGGTTTGAGACTTTTTAAAACATTTTAGAAACCATTTCACATTAAATAGCGTTAACCAGCTACATTAGAGGAATAAAAAAAATCTGATGTGTTCCACTCACATGACTTTCTCTACTCTTGTACAAACTATTTTTACAAACGCTTATTCTCCATATGCTTCATGTTAATCGAGATATCGAGATGTTAATCTTATTGCTAATTTTTTTGTAGGTGCAAGGGGAATTGCTAGGCTGGAGCTGGAGTATTCCATTCTCTTTGCATTACCAGGACAAAAAATGAATAACGAATTCCCATTTGAGAAAAAGTATTGGAATATTTAAGGGAATAACAAGCAATATCTCGAAAATGGTTCACTCAATAAAGAAAACGTATATGACATAAATTGTGCTTTTAACGCGATCTACATTTTTTGTGTAGTAAAATTTTGTCTATCTCTTATGGTTTACCAGTTATGCAAAAGTTGTTCATAATGAAGAATACTTTTGGAGACATTCCCAGAAAATTCGAGATGTACATTTTATTTGTCATAAAAGTATCTTAAATATATGATATTTTAATCAAAATTGTTAGAGCCATTTTTAAGAAAATTAAAATTTTCGAAAAATGTTCCATGTAAAGGGTAATCTGGGTTGGGGGGATTTTCTTGAAAACCTTCGTGTCGCATCTCTGGAAGTTACTGAACCTAAATACCAAGTTTGGTGTTTATCCGACTGTTTGTTTCTGAGTTATGCTGTTCACAGACACGCACACACACACGCGCGCGCGCGCGCGGACATGTTTCCAACAATACTTTTTTTGGATTCAGGAGGCCTCAAAACATGTATTTTTGGTGAAATCTCGGTATCGAATTTTTGGGTGGAATACAATACTTCCCCTACTTACTATACGTAGTAGAGAAAATAATTAGAAATAATGTTACGGACCAAGGTTCTGGACTGCAGTTTTATGGGATTAAATTTAGGGCAACAACTGCGCTTGCTTTGTCTTCTTTCGATTCCAGGATTGGGTTATTCAGACCGTTCCGAAGCCGAACTGCTCTCATCTCTTTCTGGCCTTTCCTATATCGTGTCTTTCTCACACATTGTAAAAGTGTGTTTGCAACGGTAGACGGCATAACTCTTGTTATTGTGTTGTTAAATGGGAAATTGGGACCTCGTGTGCCTAAGCGATCGGTATTCAATGTTGACAAACGCCACTTCCACCACAGAGTAGTACTGTCACTGAGTACACGTTGTGTTAGTTCTTTTACGTTATACCTGTCGCCCCCAGTTGACTACAGGGCATACCTGGTCCCAAGTTCCGAGCTATTATTATTATTATTATTATTATTATTATTATTATTATTATTATTATTATTATTATTATTAACCTCTTAGAAGGTTTGTTATCGTTGCTCTGCCTTCGAGATAGAAGATGCAGATTCTAGTGACACTTCCCAATTCTTGGTTGGCCAAAAATGAAAGAGAAATCGGAGAGACAATTACCTTTGTAGACATTTTTGTATTGGAAAACGTAACAACCCAGATTTGATTTATAGACGACATTCTCTTAGTTGCCTTTTGCCATCATAATACCGCACTAAATATAAAGCTCAAAACACTAATATTAGCAAAACATATCTAATCTCTCAATTGCATACGTGCAGGTAGAGATAACAGCGAGTTTATATATGTAGCAGGAACTCGAACATCTTACAAAAATTTCATTTCATAAGAGTTTCAATGATAATTCAAATGCCAATATTAATCTTCTTTTCTTATAGTTGTTTAAATGCTCATAATGGAGTTTTAAAGATTTATAAGTGTGTCTTGATTACATAAAAGATTATAGCAGCTCCAACTTAACGTAATTATTTTAATTCCAAAGAGATTTCCATTTTAGTATTTCTTCATTTAACAAGCACAACCAAGAATTCTTTTTTTGTCAACAATTTTATGCATTCAATAATTCAGTGTTATTGGACGAAATTCAGATGCCATAACCATAATACTTCGACTCATATTTTGTTATACATTAAATCAAGAGAAACTAAGCCTTGGTGTAGAGGCAGAGTTCTTGTCTCTCTTGCTGTGGGCCCAGGCTTGGGTTTCTATTTTTAGTTTTTTTTCTCACTCCTTAAGATAAAATCAGATAGTCTTAGCTTATTGCTCTTTCTGCCACGTACCTATTAGGTAGAGAAGGTATTACATTCCATCAAAAATTTCGATAGCGAGATTTCAACTGAAATACATGTTTTGAGGCCCCTTGAATCCCTATAAAGCATTTTTAAAGAAACGTTCGTGTGTATGTGTGTGTGTGTGTGTGTGTGTGAACAGCATAACCCAAAAACGAAATGTCCGATAACTAGCCAACTTGAGTATTTAGGTTTTTCCAAAGATGCGACAAGAGGATTTTTAAGAAATTTCCCCCACGCCAAACTATTCTTCACCTGGAAGATTTTTCGAAATTCTCGATTGTGCCAAAAACGGCTCTTAACGATTTTGATTAAAATATCGTATATTAAAATATTTATGTAATAGATAAGATGTACCTACTCTTAGTTTTCTGAAATAGCCTGTGAAGTCCTCTTCATTCGAAAGGAATTTTTTATAGTTTGTATAACTGGTAAACCATAAGAGATAGACAAAAACATACCGTACAGAAAAGGTAGTTTCATTAAAACACATAATTTATTTAAAGTAAAGTTTTGTGATATTAGCCATTTGAGATACACAAGGCGTGTTTTTAATATTTTGCCGCTGCAGTCGCGATTTTGAGTATGCGCGATCACTTCCTCCGTTCATTAGCAACCCAGACGCAGCTGAGGAGGATCGTCACTTTGTGTTTTCCTGTTGTTAGAGCGTTTTGAAATGTTCAAAACAATCAAACGACCCGCCGACTGTGAAGTTGGATCAGTGATTCGTTTTTTGCGTGCGAGAAATGTTACATCAGCAAACATTCATCGCCAATTGTGTGAGGTTTATGGGGAAACAATAATGAGTGATGGAATGGTGAGGAAGTGGGTTGGAGACTTTAACGAAGGTCGTGAAGACGCAGCGGCCGACCGTCTATGATCACGGATGATTTAGTGCAAGCTGTGGAAGAAAACACTTGCGAGGACAGACGTTTCACCATATCGGTATTGTCTTCGCATTTTCCACAAATTTGAAGATCAGTCTTCTAAAGCGTTGTGACAGAGCTCTTAGGATTTCGGAAATTCTGCTCAAGATGGGTGCCCAAAAATTTTACTGATGAGCACAACAACAAGCGATCTGCCGCTGCACTGACGTTTCTCACGCGATATCCTGAGGACGGCGATGATTTGCTAACGCACATCGTTACAGGTGATGAGACCTGGGTATCTCACATCACTCCTGAATCAAAGCAACAATCCATCGAGTGGAGGCACACAACATTCCTCGTGAGGAAGACATTCAAACAGACGGTATCCACTGACAAGATCATGTGCACGGTTTACTGAGACAGACAAGGTGTTTTGCTGGCTGAATTCTTCCCCAGAAATGCGACAATCAACAAAGCGTCTGTTGCGAGACACTACGAAAGCTCCGTTGTGCAATACAGAAAAAAAGGCGTGGAATGCTTTTGCATGCCATCCTTTTGGTTCATGACAATGCCCGGCCACACACAGCCAAAGAAAGTAAAGGTCTGATCTCAACATTTCGTTGGGAACAATTCGACCATCTCCCTACAGTCCCGATTTAGCACCAAGTGATTTTCATCTGAAGAAATCAGTCGAAAACATTTCAACGACGATGATGTTGTGAAACAAGAAGTGCAGACTTGGCTTTCATCACAGGCGGCATCATTCTTTGACGAAGGCATACAAAAACTGGTTTCCCGTTACGATAAGTGCCCGAATAACGGAGCACTGTTATGTAGTGACTGTAGGTATGTGGAGAACTGTAAGGTAATGAATGATAATAAAGTTTTTGGAAAATGATGTTCTGTTATTCTTTTACTTTCTCACTACTTATAGTAAGTAGCGGAAGTATTGTATTCCACCCAAAAATTCGATACCGAGATTTCACCGGAAATATATGTTTTGAGACCCCCTGAATCCAAAAAGAGCATTTTTAAAAACATGTCCGTGTGTATGTGTGTGTGTGTGTGGGTGTGTGTGTGTGTGTGTGTGTGTGTGTGTGTGTGTGTGTGTGAACAGTATAACTCAGAAACGAAATGTCGGATAAACACCAAACTTGATTTTTAGGTTCAGTATCTTTCAGAGATGCGACACGAAGGTTTTCAAGAAAATCTCCCCACCACAGATTACCCTTTAAATGGAACATTTTTCGATAATTTTAGTTTTCCCAAAAATGGATCTAGCGATTTTGATTAAAATATATGTGTAGGATATTTTCATGACAAATGAAATGTATATCTCGAGTTTTCTGAGGATGTCTCCAAAAGTATTTCATTGTGAACGACATTTGCATAACTGGTAAACCATAAGAGATAAACAAAATTTTACTACACAACAAATGTAGATCGCGTTAAAATACACCCATATACATTTTTGTTGTTGTTGTTGTTGAGTGAACCATTTTCGAGATATTGCAACCAGCTCTTAAAGTATTTGCCTGTCGCTTAAAGCCCACCAATTCCCCTTGCATCTACAAGAAAATTAGCAATAAGATTAACATCTCGATATCTCGATAACATGAAGCATATGGAGAATAAGGGCTTGTAAAAATAGTTTTTACAAGAGTAGAGAAAGTCATGTGAGTGTAACACATCAGATTTTTTAAATTATCGGTACTTTAAAAACACGCCTCGAACGTTGTAATTGGTTCAAATCATTGACATTTTTAAAGTTCTATTGCGGTTCAGCTGTTCCTCTCGATGTCTTGGAAAGAATATATTTCTGGGTTAGCATAAATAGCGACCCGGTATCCTTTATCTCCCTTATACTTCCAACGAAATGCGCTATGAAACTGTTTCTGTAAAGGTATATTTCAATTATTAACATGAAGTGGATAGAAGAATAGCTTTCGTAAGAAGAGATAGCGGAAGCTACATAAAATAAATGATAGTAGGTAAGGAAGCTCATGTAAATGTAGAAGATCAGAATTTTTTTTTCCTTTCTTTATATCATTACTACGCTCATTGTTCACAAGACTTTTCCGATTAAGATGAAGTTTAACAGAAAGAGCGCCGAGGGAGAACCTCGTAACTCCGTGACCCATATATCCTTGTTGTTCCCATGTACGGCTCTATAAAACTTGCAACTGTTGTTTGATTTCGAACCTCATGGTGTGTTTTGACCCGCTTTATGCCTTTCCCCCTCCCTGACCTGATGGAGGGGATGAAAACAGGCAATCCTCCTATAAATTAGACGCACAGACGCTCTGCTCGTATACTTTAAATTAAGCACAATAAAGAATGCTCCCACTTTTATCTCTTATAAATGAAAACGAATTTTAAGCCACAAATATTAAACTTCTGACAACTATAATTACCTGTCTTTCATCGTTAGCATGATAATTTCTTCTACAATTTCTTTTTAGTTGGAGATAAGATGCTATACCCCTTTATCGTTGTTCTCTGCTACCTTTGGCTTTATGGCTGCTAACTGCTCGTAATGACTAACGCATAAATTCAACATAATCATCAAGTGTTTTCTTTAATGATGGATGCGTTCTTTAGAATAAAATTATAATGATAATCGTGAAGAATTGGCGTGTTGCGTGTTTCTAAACAACCGATTGCGACAGAGTGTACGTGCAGAGGACGGAAACATTGGTTGTGGAAGAGGGGGAAACCGACACTCTTAAGGGGCAATTTTGGGCAGTTTTGTTAAAATAATTAACCATTATTTAGTCTAAGTAAATCATAGTCGTACTTTGTTCATGTTTGAAAGCTCGGCACGCTTAGCGGTAGCTTTATCTAACCTCAATTCCGTTATTTCTAGGTTGCGTTGTATAAACAGTTTTTATCTGATGTTAATAACGTTTTGCACATTAGTTCTATAATTTTATTAATTAACTTTGTGTATCAACTTTAAATTCAAATGGCGTATTACTTTCTCCACCACGAACATAGCAGGTAGAGAGGACGTTGCATTCCACCAAAAAGTTTTGTAGAAGAATTCACCAGGTACACACATTTCAAGCCTCCCTGAACCCCCCCTAGTTAGGTAACAGTCTGGTATGTGTGTGATATGTATGTATGTATGTCTGCATGTAATGTATGTAATGTATGTAATGTATGTATGTATGTATGTATGTGTCTGGCAACAGCCTAAATCAAAAATGACATTTAATTTCGATAAACATCAAACTAGTATTCACGTTCAGTATTTTCCAAAAATGTGACACGAAGATTTTCAAAAAACTCCCCAACATCTTACAAGAAAAACTTGTAATTCTTTTTATTTTCCCAAAAATGATTCTACTGATTTTTATTGATACCATATATTAAAGTTTACATGACAAATAAAATGCATATCTTGAATTTTCTAGGAATAGTCTTTGAGGCCTCTTCATTTGGAAAGAATTTTGTATAATTTTCTGTGACTGGAAAACTTTAAGCGGTAGACGAAAATGTACTACAGAAAAAATACTGATATCTTTAAAACACACTTTATTTAAAATATCTTTTTGTGAAGTTCTGTCCTTAATCAGCTGTTTCTCGCAATTGCATGATAAGAGTAATAGAATTTTAAGGTCAACATATAACGTCGTACTTAAACATTTAAATTCCGTTATTCCCTTTATATCTAAAATGTGTAATTTAACTATTTATATAAAGGTTAGTCTCGATTAAAATGAAGTAGGTAGAAAAACTACCTTAAGTATGGTTTTCTTTTTTTCCTTTAAGTTTAACGTCCTGTAACCGGAGAGGACATTCAAAATAGAACGAAAGAATACGTAGTTTATAGAAGCTACATGAAAATAAACGTTAGTGGTGGAGAGGCGTGTGAATATAAACATAAGATATTTTTACTCTCTTCTGTCATACACCACGTGATCAAAAGTATCCGGACACCTGGCTGAAAATGACGTACAAGTTCGTGGCGCCCTCGATCGGTAATGCTAAAAGTCAATATAGTGTTGGCCAACCCTTAGCCTTGATGACAGCGTTCAGTCTCATAGGCATACTTTCAATCAGGTGCTGGAAGGTTTCTTGGGGAATGGCAGCCCATTCTTCATGGACTGCGGAACTGAGGAGAGGTATCGATGTAGGCCGGTGAGGCCTGGCACGAGGTCTGCGTTCCAAAACATCCGAACGGTGTTTTATAGGATACAAGTCAGCACCTTGTGCAGGCCAGTCCATTACAGGGATGTTATTGTCGTGTAACCACTCCGCCATAGCCCGTGCAGAATGAACAGTGCTCGATCGTGTTGTAAGATGCAATCGCCATCCCTGAATTGCTCTTTAACAATGGGAAGCAAGAAGGTGCTTAAAATATCAATGTAGGTCTGCGCTGTGATCGCACGCTAAAACAACAAGGGGTGCAATCCCCCTCCAGGAAACACACGACCACACCATAACACCATCCCCAAATTTCACTGTTGGCACTACACACGCTGGCAGATGACGTTCACCGGGGATTCGCCATACCCACACCCTTCCATCGGATCGCCACATTGTTTACTGTGATTCGTCACTCAATCAACATTTTGCCTCTGTTCAATCGTGTAATGTTGACGTTCCTTACACCAAGCGAGGCGTCGTTTGGCATTTTCCTGCATGATGTGTGGCTTATGAGCAGTCGCTCGACCATGGAATACAATTTTTCTCACCTCACGCCTAATTGTCATAGTATTGGAGTGGAATCTGATGCAGTTTGGAATTCCTGTGTGATGGTCTGGATAGATGTCTGCCTATTACTCTTTACGACCCTCTTCAAATGTCGGCGGTCTCTGTCAGTCAACAGACGAGGTCGGCCTGTACGCTTTTGTGCTGTACATGTCCCTTCACGTTTCCACTTCACTATCACATCAGAAACAGTGGACCTAGGGATGTTTAGGAGTGTGGAAATCTCGCGTACAGGCTTCTGACACAAGTGACACCCAATCACATGACCACGTTCGAAGTCCGTGAGTTCCACGGAGCGTCCCATTCTGCTGTTTCACGATGTCTAATGACTACTGAGGTCGCGGAGAATGATTACCAGGCAGTAGGTGGCAGTACCATGCACCTAAGATGAAAAACGTATGTTTGTGGGGGGGGTGTCCGGATACTTTTGATCACATAGTGTACATCTATTATGACTTCCACTCCCAGGAGGAAGGGATGAAATGAAAGATCCACAGGAAGCTACAGGCCACAGAGATACGTGGAAATCCCTAACAGCTTCAGGCTCGAAAACCCGTCACAATGCTGAAGCTGTCTAGAGAGGGCGATGAACCAAGTCGACCAAGAAGCCCTCTAAAGTCGACGAGTGCTCTTTCCTTTGAGCAACCATCTGCGTTATCTGTCTGGCAACGCCATATGCCACGAAACCTAAAGCACATCTAAACATTCTGCTGTTTCACGATGTCTAATGACTACTGCGGTCGCGGATAATGAGTACCAGGTAGTAGGTGGCAGCACAATGCACCTAAGATGAAAAACGTGTATTTGTGGGGTGTCCGAATACTTTTGATCACATAGTGTGTATTCAGGTTAGGGAAAAAAATACGTTACACCTTTCCATCTTTTTATTAGTTATTAGTTTGTATCCACGGTTTCGGCTGCGTGGGTATTCATTTACACTGTCATAATATAGGCATAATTATTTGTCGCATGATCCATGAAGTCGGAGTATTTCTGGATCTAACTTCTCCAAGTCAATGTAGTTTAATTTCCCATGCCGCAGAGGTGCTTCGAGTCAGTTGCAATGTGACTTTTCTTTTATGAAGTTTATAAAAGCTGATCACAAATAATTACGAGTATTTATTTCATGCACACGTGTAGCGCTTCACAATGCTAAAGTGCACAGTATACCATTACGCAATGAGATTCATAGTGATAGAAAAACTACTTCTGCAATAAGCCTCATGTTTAGAAAAAGCGCTCTCTTCATGGAAGATGTGACATTGGTTTAGTTTAGCATTATCCAAAGCTATAATGTTTATTTCATTTCTCGAAATTAAATATAACAGGGCGTATTTTTTGTTAATTGCTTATTAATACATTTGCTGGTGTGTGACTAAATGCACTTTATTACGGAACGAACGAAAGGAAGACTGAATGTGCAGTAAAATAACGTACTGTGTTTTTAAAACTTATCCCATGAAAAATACATAAAGTAATATAGTACTAATATCAACTAACATCGTTAGAAAATTTGAAATTTATAACTCAGATTAATATCCATTCTTTTAAAAATAAGTTATAAATCTTAAGCAAAACTTAAAATAAGGCAATTTACTTTCTAATGCAATCACAAATGATTTGAAGCAATAAGCAGACCAAAACGGGAATGGCAGGACCACAGACGGTTTCATTGTTTCTGTAGCAAATAATACACGCGTTGTGCTAATGTGAATAAGTACATAAAAAAACAACTTGAGCCAAAAGAATGGTCTGTAGAGCAATATCTGAAAGCTAATTGGTTCTGACCGTAAGCCCAAAAAAGCAAGCTTAGCTGATTGCATGTATACCGTCTTAACTCGGAAGGTTTAATTTCCATACTTCAACTCACTTGCTACTAAATTGAGGATCTTGGAAAACCCATTATGCTTTATAGATTTTCCCCTTTTTTCTCACTAGACTTGTCACCAGACATAAAAATTTCTAAACATTGATGCAGGACGGAAGGAGTTAAGATTGAATTGTCACTAGACTATAAGTATGGACCTCGCAGATAACATACCATCCACAGTCTTTTGGCGTTTGCTTACAACAGTCGGACCGGTTTTCACCTGCCTGTCAGCGACCCTTGGCCTCTGGTGTATGAAGTCTTTTGTTTGAGTGTAGATAACTTGAAGCCAACTGCTTAAGAATTCCTATGCTTGTTTATGACATAAAATTATGGCGCAATTTGCTTGTTACGTCAACTTATTTCGCGTAGTACAATTAGTGTTTATGAAGAATTTGATTATACAGTTAATTTACCGTCTCGTTCATCAATACTTTTATTGAGGATTCCGTATTATACCCTTAAATCACTAAGAACTCAACAGATGTGCTTTTATTCACACAACCATAAACCCCTACTTAAGATAGGCTAGAGTTGCAAATATTCGTGTGCATAAAATACTTTCATACTGTTTTAAAGTAAATTATAGCACTTTTGCATATGCCATGTATAACAAAGGGCTATCTTGGGGGAGGGAAGAGAAAAGCAGAGATAAAAAATTGAATTAACTTAACCTCATTTGCGTGCTGTTCTCATAGTCACTTTTCGAATAACCAACTAAACAACTTGTGAAGATAAAGACATAATTACCACCCAAATCGGTGTTTCTAATCGTGTCTGTAAAATTTGGTGTTAATACAACATCTTTTTATTGCTTTACATCGCACTTAATTTATTGGTCATATGCTACGGTTCTTGTAGATATTTTGTTTCACCTGAGACAGTGTATGCCAGATGCCTTAGTTCCGTAGTCACTTTCGTGTATAATCTGCTTGAGGAACCTGCTGATATATGACTTTAGTAGCGTAGTTGCCTTCCTGTACCATGTGTTTTGTTGCTATTGAGTTTTGGCGGAATGTGGACTCAGGATAATGGCTATTTTTTGAGTTTACAGGTAGTCAATGTTATGTTTGACCTTAGTTATTTAGTCGTCTTTCTGTACTATCCATGTTTCTCTCTCTCTCTCTCTCTCTCTCTCTCTCTCTGTATAGATGTAACTTTGTATCATGGTACTGAATATTCAATCCGGCATTTACCTGGCAATGAGGAAAACCACGAAAAACTATCCCAGTCAGAGTGGCCGGTACACAAGATTTCAACCCGTGACCTCCCGTATATGAGCAACGCCTGAACCATCTGTGTTTTTTTTGGGGGGGGGGACTTTTGTACTCTCAGTTGGTTAATTACTACTGTAATTGCTTTGTATATGTTTTTTGTATTAGACATGAATAAATTTATGTCCAGAGTGTGGAGCTGATGACCTCAATAGTTTTGCTGCCACTCAAAAGCTGCTGCTGCTGAACCATTTTTGAATTTTGTTTTAAATCATGAGATACCTTTACAAAGCGATAGCTTATATTATTCCATAATTTATACCTTTAAATTGGTTAATACGATCCTCATTCTTCTCAATCATTTTAATTCTCACAAAATTACTAGTAGATAATAATAATTGTCTCTAAATACATGTAAAACGAGTAATAAGTAAACTGCATTATCTCTTCTCCACATTTATGGTTAAGATTTATACTTTTTGGCTCAATTAGTAATATTAAACATATATTTGCTAGAGAGACGAAGATTAGGAATTAATAAATATTTATTAATATTAATACCAAGAATAAAACATAATGATTCTACTTTCATCTTATAACACAGCAGCTGCCCATCTTGAAGCATGTTTTTAAATTACATATATACCTTATAAATTGTTACTTGATATGAGAAGTGACTCTTTTACTACAGATATCCTCTGCTCTTTGTTTTTCTTTTGTTTTTGTTTTTTTTAATATCTACAGAAAATATTCGTTGGCTAGTAAACTGATACAGTTTCAGTATAACTATACTATATTTTTGTAAAAAGTTCAATCCAAATAATCTTGTCCCTCAAATCACCTTTTCAGTGGGTTCCGAGACTGTCTCCTTAAACACGCAAAGAGCGATTAGCAGACGATTCTATAAAGCCTTAAAATACACATACTGCTTAGTAGATTATTTATTTATGCAACCATCAGGGGGGGACTGATTGATTACTTGATGTATAGGAAGATCATTCTACTCGAATATTTTTTAAGCATATTCAAGATTTAAATTGCGAAAATGTGACTTTAACCGTTTATGCATAATGCTGCAAAGGTAAAAAAGACGTTTAATCGATATTTTAACATATTTTAATACTGCTTTTTGATATTTTCATATTAAACTAACATTTAATAATAAAATATTCGTGCAAGTGTTTGTTGCTGTTTCACATCGTAAATACGTTGTCGTCCTCCGTGGACTAGTGGTACCGTGCTAACCTCTAGTTCCCAAGGTCGCGGGTTCAAACCCGGCGGAGGGCGATGGATTTTTTCGGAAGGGAAGTGAAGCCGGTGGTCCCGTGTCGTACATTTACGGCACGTAAAAGAACCTCAAGCCTGATAAAGAGCCCTCACGCCCAATATAGAATGGGACGCTAAGGACCATAATAGTTAAAGAGCGTCAATAAATATCAACTCAATTTCATTGAATGAAAAGCAAAATGTATGCTACTGCAGTCAAACGTAATCCCATTATCATCCAGACATGGCATCGCTGATTATTTTATGTGGGCTCTCCCCGTGCTTTACCAAAGGACATTTGGTTGCAGTTACAGTGATTCAGACATGCAATATTTGGCTTTGAATGGATGGCCAGTTAATTTTTTCTCGCTTTAACGATCACAGCTTTTTGATTTGCTTTTTTTAGAGGTGCATTAGAGAAAGAATGACATATGTAGTAAAATAATTCATGTAATATAGGGTTAATCCATTTTAAAATTCGTTGTTTTAAAAGTATTTCAAGATATGGTAGCTGAATGTGAAGAACAATCTTGTATTCCGTGCTTTTCAACAGATTGGAGTATTGTTATATTCAACATGAATTTTGATGAATTTCAGCACAATATTTTACTGAACATAGTAAACAAGAATCTTGACATAAAAATCCACTCTCAAACGCAAAGTCAACCCTTTCAATGCACATATCGAGTTGATCTCATGTATGTGCAGGTCGATGCCTATCTTCGATTGACAAAGAGGAATAAATGTGGATTGAAATTCAGATCAAGTAAAGTGGAGGGCTATTTTGTAAATGAAGAGGGAGGGTGGTTGTATAACGAGAAGGGTCAACTCCCAAGAGATTCGGGAACACTTGACTGTACAAAGCTAATCTTACTAATGGAGTAGGTAAAGTGTTGTGTGACTTGGCAAAGCTTACTCTAGCACTTCTAGGATAACAGCGACCTAAGTGACTGGATAATTGAGACACAACGGAGGCTAAGACGAGATCTTGTTTTCGTAGTATAATTTCAATTTTATTTTCTGTTATATTTCTCGGGAACGTATGTGCGTTACTGCATAATTTCACGAAAACATTTTTCGGAAGGAAATTATATTATAGTGGTAAGCTTGGTCCACATAAACCGTTAAAGGTAAAGGAAGAAAAGAAGTAAATGATTCTTATCCATGGTAAACTGGGAACGGGAAATACAATGTACATCTATCTATTGTGTATCGAGAACATATTAAAGTCGATCTTGTATATCGGTACGTCATATGTTTGTGATTACCACTGACACCGAGCGAGATGGCTCTGGGTAACGTGTGAGCTTCGCATTCGGGAGGTTTCGTGTTCGGCTCCCGTCGGACCGACCACTCTAAACTTGGATTATTTCGTCGTTTTACCAAGTCGATAGTCGAATACCGGTAGTCCTCTCCTAACACGAGTTTCCTGTTGCACTTTCATATGTTACAGGGTTGTGGGACCGGGAGAGAGCGATTTGTGTGTTGCGGCGGGATGGTGGAGTTTGCGCAATATTAAATTTTCTCGTTGGCGCTGGTAGGCTCGTTCGTCCCGGAATCTGCGGGTTGAAGATGGTGCAAGAATTATATCATTTTGGAATTGTTACGACCCGGTCTTTGCTAGTGCGCATCGTCGTCCGCATCTGGTCGCCCTTCAGATCTCCCCTTCATCCATTCTCCCAGGGGTCAAGTAAGTCGCAAAGAGTATGTAATGGTCTACGGTGGCTATGTAGTAGCTGGGGGAGCCCCCTCTATTTGACTAATCCTAGTTACCAATGATATATCTTCTCTGCTTGCGATTCAGTAGCTTTGGCATCTTAACATATTTAGAAATTCATATTGGTTTTTAGAAACGACGTCAATATGATTCATATATAAATAATATTATACACTACATGGACTCAATTCACACATTTCGAGCTTACGCATTACAAACAATGAATAGAAAGTCTGTGCGTTTTCCCTTATGTTTCATCTTTATGATGTCTGTCTTTGAATTTTAATTTGCTAAATGATGGAAATATTACTTTTGCGGCAACAGTTGCACATCTGTGGCCGAGAACAACATGTTTCTTTAGCGAGGTGAAACTTCCCCATGTCTCGCTCCCCTTCTCAGGCTCTAAGCTCTCCGATAATATTGTAAAATTCTTTTTATTTTTATTTTTTAAATTTCTTATTCCGGCTAATGCTTTTCGGCTTAAAATGTAGCAAATAAGTTATACCTTTTATAATAATTGGTATTATGAGCAATACAGAAGCTGGTGTATTAAAATTGAAACCCATACTAACAATTAAAATTAAGTAGTATAAGAAATAAAGGAGAACATTGAAATTGTATTAAATCAACTAGGTTTTCTTACTGCGCGATATTGCAATGCGAATAGGCGCAACCTTTGCTCCAATAACGAAGTGAACCTGTTGGGTTGGTACATTTGGTGTAGTTTCATTTTGTCTAGTTTAGCAGGCTGTTTTCAGCAAGTGGAGGTTTCTTCGTATCGGCGTGAGTTCTCCAGATAGGCACTTGTACCCTAAGGAGGGACAGTTGCATCTTGAGGGCTTCCATAGACCCGGGTCTCGGCTTAGCACATTAATATAAGATTCAAGAAAAGGCTTTCGTGTGGCTTGTGGCGAAAGTTACAGTGAAATAGTACTAGCTGACTCATTTAAACAGCAAGTCAGTCTCTTAAACTTATTGCTCGTAATTTGTTTGATCTTAATTTGCGTGTTTCAGATTATTTACATATTTATTCAAAGGAAAAAAAAGTAGCTGCTATACTGTATGTAGTTTGAAGGCACTTACATACCTATGTCAAGCTGCCAGTTAACAGATAGGGGCAATAAATGCTCGCCATTGTAATATTAATGCGGCTTTGTCTTTTATGCATATTATAAATTTTAATATTTGTTTACGTAGTTTTTCTTAATTTACTTCAATAAAATTATTTTTTAGAATTGAACTCTCTTGCCTCCCCATAGTAACTTTTAAGAGTGTTTTAAGTACAGTTTCCTAAATAATTTCTGTTCTAAAAATTATGGCAAACGATATTTTGGGCTAAACAAGCCCGTGATACAGCAGCGCATAAGGGCGATACTTACCAAGAGTAAGTTAGGAGCGTCGATTTCAAGGTAGGGTCTGTTGCGGGCCTGTATCGCCCAAACTGCAGCGGTTGGTAACCACTGTTCTGGATAGTTGTTAATTAAATATAATCAAATAGTTCTACAGTGACAGAAAACTGTAGCTTGTAACGTAAGTGTATTGTTTTTACGAAAACCTCGTAATTTTAGCAAAACTGTAAGTAAGAAAGAAAGATTGCGTTACTAACGGCATTTATTAAATTTAATCAGTAAATTACATTTACTTGTAATTTTTAGTTTGATATTTGACATATAAAAATAGGAGTAAGTTTCCTCTGCAAACTAAAGGAGATTGGCCTGTCCCTCTCTCCAACGTCAAATCCGCTGCTGAGTGTGCCACATGTGCATGCTTGCATTAGTTAATTCCACCAGATTAAAACAGGTTACAATATTAATTACTACTTTGTTTGATGATACATATAAAAGGACACATAACGCTATCTCTCTCTCTCTCATTCTTTCTGATGGATACCAAGGAGGACGTTTATATCCTTAATTAAACAATTATTTAATTAATCATGATTGTACATTTATTCTACTATACAAAATACTGAGTTCATATCTTTTTCTGTTTCAAATGCCAACTTGATCATCGCCATTACTAACTCTATACTTTGTACTTTGAATTTTGCTTAAATAATCAGAAAGGGTTTCCATTCTTTAAAAAGCATCTTATTACTTCCTTATTTGTTTATGGGTTTGCAACCTCTTAATTTTACATATTGGAAAACATTTCTTACGGGTTTAAACTAGCACTATTATAGTAGGCACTTTATTAGTCAGGATCATATGGTTAACTTCATTTGAGGGTAGGTAGATTTTTAAATACAGCAGTTCAATACTATTTGTTAAGAAATATTTTGAGGTGTATTGTCTTTACGTTGTTTCCCCCACGTATAGACGCCAATTTGAAGTAGATGGTTTGTATTGTAACTTGTTTGCAACACGCTTTGGGCATCAATTTGAGGTAAGTCGTATTGAAGGAGTTGTATTATGTTTCAACTGTTGGGGAGCCGAACACTTGGAAGTAGTTGCAACTGCACGTATAGCAGTTTCCGATAGCCTTCGCCCCAAATGTACTTTCAGGTGGCCTTTGCCCCAAGTTTAAAAAAAATATTAACTTAGTAATTTGACTGTTTCTTTAAATACTATATATTTATGTTTGCCTCGGCTGCGTCAGTATTATTGTTAGAGACACGTTTCTCTTAGCAGGGTTGTGGTGCGACTGAAGAATGTAGGTTTACACAGATTATAAGTTTACTTCACTTCTTTTATTAATGCTTGCCACGATTTAAGGAACACTTCACTGATATAGAGAGCTGTGAGATTCTTTTTATTAATTAATTGCAGTTTTTAACACGTAAACTTATTTTTCGTCTCATACAAAAACGTATTAAATCTCTCGAGGACACTTTTTGCGTCTGGTTACAATCACTGTCTGCAGGCAACTGAACTGATTTCAACCGCCTAAACTTGTAAATTTCTGTATTTCAAATCTCTGATTGGCTCATCCTAATCCAATGGAATACCTTCATTGAAATAAAGCTTTTTCTGGTTGTTGATTGGCTATTTTTATAAGCTGTCACTAAAATTACATTATTGCTTCCAAGAATCACAATTAGTATTGTTAAACCTTCAAATTCATTATTGCCTCAAGGTTACCTCATTGTTACCTCATTGTTAGCAACTTTTAACCTATTATTCTCACAGCTCCTACATTATTAAATTACGTAATATATTCACATAACACTATTACACATGTTTACAATAATATAAACATATACAATGATTGTAATATACACTTTTTGTATATTGTTACATACACACATTGCTTTAAGGCGGGCTGTTATTGAATTTATATATTATATAATTACACTGAAATCATTTTAGTGTTAAAAATACTGCCTCAATTTGCGATGTAAAATCAGTGTGAATTAACTGTTTAGCTGTTGCATCTCCCTGCCTTTACGATAATCGAGTGAAAAGCCGAGATAAAACTAGCTTCCAGAAGATTCTTACTGTAGTAACATGCGCATAGGGGCAGCAGTTGTACAAGGTGGAAGTGTTGAGCAGAATAAGATTGGAGGCGCACGAGCAAAAGTCGTAAATAAAAACGCTACCGATGGTTCAAAGAAGCTACCGGCCTATGGCTGGAATAGAGCATAATAGAGAAGGTTGTAAAAAGTATGTGTTAATTATTAAATTAATGTGATGAGGTGGAATATTATTTTATCTAAAATCCCCAGGTGAACTTAAGAATAATCCTGGAGATCTCCCCTGCTCTACTTTCTGGGCTTTCCTTCTGAGTTTGGAATACTTAATAATAATAATAATAAAACAGAGTGATTTATGAAGAACCGACACATTTATTTCTTTAATTGTTTCAAAACGCGTTATGCTAGCGGCAACTTCTTATACCTGAAATGCAGATGAATTTTTGGAGATTATTTACCTCTATAGCAAATGTTGAAAATGTTCTCCATCCTGCATAAGGCACAACTCGACACGTCATTCCATGTTACTGGCCACTCGTTGGAGGACTCTGTTGTCAATAGCTTGAATCTCCTGTGTAATGTGCTTCAGATCGTCCAATGTCTGGGGACGTGTGACATAAACCCTGTCTTTTAAGTTACCCCATTGAAAGAAGTCCGGCGATGTCAAATCCGGAGATCTCGGTGGCCACAGGTTCTTGGAAATTATTCGGTCGTCAAAGAAACTTGCAATTAGTGCCATGGATGCGTTTGATGTATGGCATGTAGCACCGTCCTGCTGAAAATATCATTGACTCAGCTCTACATCGTCTGGTTGCTCAGGAAACTCCATGAAAATCTGTCGGCACTCTGCAGTGTTCACGTTGTTTTTAAAAAAATTGCTGCCTCTATTCTCTGTGCGGATATTGCCACCAAACACCGATTTTAACAGGGTGCATATGTGATTTCACATAGCCGGATAAATGGAACCATGCTTCATCTGTGAACCAGGTGATGGACAATATGGGGATTTTGCACAATGAATGCCTGAAACCAACGACAATAACACAGTCGTCTATTCTTATCCTTAACATTCTTCTTAATTTGGTGCTAAAATTGGGGCATTGGGTTTATTTCGAACAGAATAATTAAAGAAAGAAATTTGTCAGTTCTTCAACAATCACCCTGTATTTTCAGGTGCTGAGGCTGATGTCGGTGTTAAGACCTCGTATAATTATGGGTTTGTGGTTTGACTCTCCCTAGGTACTATTACAGCTGCCCAAATGTTGCTCTTTTGTACTAATGTTGCAAAACTATAATTATTTACACTTGACAATAATGTAGCGAGTGTTCAGGGAGCGGAACCTACATGTTTATTGGTGGAGGTCACTGTGTTTTAATGTAGGTACGTGACATATTGGCAGGGACGCCCGGGTTTGTTACAACTGTATCTTTTTCAGTCTGTAAAAGTGCTTTAGATTGATTATTTAGGAAAAAGGTTAGACTTACTTTTACGAATATTGTAAGGAATTGACTTTTTAATCTTTTTGGATTTCAATAGTAACAAAGCTCTGACTTTCACCGCAGATTTCTAAACATTGTGCACTATTACTGTCTTCATGAGGCGACTAAATCCATTGAATAAATTATTTCAAGTCTGAATGGAATAATGTTCACCACATCTACTGATTCTACAAAAGACAAGCTGGGGGTTGATATTAAGGAATATAGCTTAGGGATTTGTCCCTAGACACATTTCCGCAACATGCTCTGCAACACAGGAACAAATACGAGCTAATTGCTTGGAAATACCCTACTGTCGCACCTGTCCGTATAGCATCTCGAGCGACACACACGACACAAATCCCAGGAACTTAATTGAAAGTGCAAGCGCAGCAGCTTTTGATAACTCCAAATCCTTATTACTACATCTATGTGGAATGTTGAAATTATGTGGTTTCTTCTTGAACAGTGTCTCAATCTGATAAAACATTTTAGTGCTCAAAATTATCACGTTTTATATTACTGTACATTGTCGAATTAGGAAGTTTGCTCAGGAACCTTTTTAATAATTGTCCACGTTGTTCCTTTTTTCTATTTTTTGTTAACCGAGTAGACATTTTCCATAATCGGTAAAGATCACTAATTTTTTTCAGGAAGAATATACAGGATGTTTCAGAAATACTTCTACAAACTTCGGTTATGGGTTCCTTACACCACACGAAGGAAAAAAGTTCATATGAACATATGTCCCATAATCTTTTGTTTTCTCGTTAAGAGGTGTTCAACACAGTGGTACACTTATAACACACAAAACTCGTAATAAATGCTCGAAATGTCCTCTTGCTTCTATGCCTGCCTGTACTCGTCGAATCATGGAATGTCGCACCCTGTCAAAACCTCCGGGATGGTGTCGAATGGTTTCGCAGGCCTCCATGACACGTGGAGGAAGCGTTTCTGCATCCGGAACGGCTGCTCCATAAACCAATGATTTAAGATGCCGCCAGAGGTAAAAATTCACAGTATTGAGGTCGGGAGAACGTGCAGGCCATGGGACTGGCCCTCCTCTGCCTATCTATCGGTCATGATAGATACAAGTCAGTGCATCTTGAACAATGCGACTAAAATGTGCCGGAGCCCCATCATGCATAAAACACATGCTTTTCTTATTTTCAGGGGCACATCTTCGTGAGGTAAGTCGTGAAGAGTGTGCTGGATAAAGTCCCTGTAGACAGCACCATTAAGACGTACTGGTAAAACGTATGGACCTACCAGAAAGTCACCTACAATGCCAGCTCACACATTCAAACTAAACTGTTGCTGATGTCTAGCCTGAACTACAGCATGAGGATTACGATCTGTCCATACCTAAGTGTACGTTGTGGAAATTAGTAACTCCATCTCTCCCAAACGTTGCCTCGTCTGTAAACAAAACTGACGAGACAAACAATGGATTGGCTGTTTGTGCTACAAACCATCGGCAAAAGTTATCCCGTGGTGGATAATTGGCAGGCGAAAGACCCTGCACACGTTGAATATGATATGGATACAGGAGCTGCTCGTGAAGTACCCTCCATACTGTCACGTGTGATGTACCAGATGCCACAGCCAATTGTCTTGTACTGATACCTGGATCGTCTTCGACACACTTTAACATCTGTTCTTCGCGCTCCGGCGTACGAACAACTCTTGGTCTTCCTCGCTCAATAGTCCGTGGGGCAACGGTTCCTGTTTCAGCAAGGCGACGATAAACAGCGACAAAGGTTGGATGACTCAGTTGTCTTCGGTCTGGAAACCCCATCTGATAGAGCCTCACGTCTATTACCATTCGCGCGGCCATACATAAAAATCATGTCTGCCTGTTCACGAAATTAATATCCAGCCATGGTGGAACGAAACACGTGCAGTTAACTCACTACATGGACACAATTGAAACGTTGAAGACAGACTAATGACAAATGACAAACGTAAACAAGTCTCTATGGCAACTCTTCGCCATCTACCGTATGTAGTACAATGGGTCAACGCCTTCTATGAATGCATAGAGAAATGAAGTTTTGAGGTTGGGCCCCGAAAGTCGTTGAACTCACACTTTCATTATGACAGGAATAACGCGAAAACCAAGGATTATGGGACATGTGTTCATATGAACTTTTCTTCTTATGGTGTGAGGAACCCATACCCGAAGTTTGTAAAAGTATTTCTGAAACACCCGATATAAACTCCGCTTGAAATGAGAAAACATTTGGCAAATGTTCTCAATTGCATATGTAAAAGAATGTTGTGAATGGTTTCGTAGTATATATACAATTTATGGAATTCTAGGACTTTCTTAAATTATAAAAACTATTGAGTTAGCGAGCTTTCTTAGAAATCTAGCGAACTTTCAAATTCTCTCTCTCTCGTTTTATTGTAGGAAGCAGAGTTTTGGAATTTTAAAAATAGAGAAGTCACCGGACTCCAAGGATGGCCGTTATACTATCGGTCTATGATATGATTCCAGTGTGAATTCTTGTGCTGTATACAGTGCTGCGCACTTGTTCCTAGCTGAAATATCTGTATACAAGTTGCTAAGTGCTGTTGAAGTCTCGTTGACAGATGCATCAATGGGAACGTAATTTAATAACGTGACCCCTGGGAGGAAGGGGCGACCACATCAGGACGTCGATATGCGCTAGCAAGTACAGGGTTCTTAATGATTCCAACATTATACCAATCCTGGGACCGGCTTACCCTACCTAAGCCATTTGCAACTTGGGGATTCGGGGAATAAGCGAGACAGCTCCCAGGAACAAAGGAGGCCTCAGTAGTTCCGCCAAGTCCCAGGAAGAAATCTTTCCAAAGCGCAAATCCCGCTCTACGCACCAACCACCGCCGTCTCGTCCTACAACCCTGAAATAGTCGAGGTTAAACAGATAAAAGGAAATGATGGATACGAAATTTGCGATAGAAGGAGAACCACTGCAGCATTCGCCTACCGACCCGGGGAAACCACTAAATAATCTGGTCAGAATGTCCGGGAATAGAACCCGGCAATCCTGAATGTGAGCCTCACGCGTTATCGCGGAGCAATCTCACTCGGTAGCAGCAGCAAAAAGAAAATTGCTGGCCGTTTTTATTGACAAAACGGAAGCACTTGTACCATTTTTGTGCTGAGGTTAGAGGCACGAGACCCTTAGTCACGCGAGGCATAATTGTGTCTAATCTCAATAATTGAAATCAATATGGCCGTCTAAGTTTACCTAGAGGAGAGAGTTGGTGCAATCTCTTGGAGTTAAAGTTATGTCCACGCAAGGTTCGATGTCCAGTGCGGATTGCGCAACAATGCCTGATACAATCATATGACCCCCTCCTCCTACTCCTCTGTATGGGACACGCACACTACTTGTTTATCTGAATAACAGAAAACAACTGAAGTAGATGTCCCGGTGAGGTCGGTCGCATGTTCAGCTATGTTCGCTATCTCAATAATTCACCAGAAACAAACACACGTTTTTCTACTGTTGCATACTGGGCAAGCTTTGTGTATTCGTGTACCAGGAAATATATACCTATTTATGCTTCTACTTATAAAAGATATGGAAATAGCAAATGTTGATGATTAAGACTTGGTTAATCCGGCGGACTACTGAGAAAGTTCTTTTTCTAGTTCTTACTGGGCTGCAAGAAAATTTGTCTATATATTGCTGTTCTTTATGGTTAACGGATCTATAAAAGTTAATCCATTCTTAAATCGAGGACGTTGCACATGTGGCATATAGCAATCCGTTAAGTATTTCCTTAGTTAGGGCGCAAAACAATTTAACCAGGGTGCCCGTAAAACACTACACATCAATACAATACAACTATTATTAATGCAATCTGTTCACATAATAGAAATATTGCATTAACTTCAATTAAAATGACAATATGAAATGAATGAATTTTTTTCTGAAAGTGAGAAAGCTGTTTTCTCTCTCTTCCTCCCTCCCTCCCTCCCTCCCTCCCTCTCACTCTCTCTCGCTTTAACTGTGTGGTCATATCGCGACGGATCTGCTAGGAAATACTTCGTGATTTGGTGTGGGGGGACAGTTAGCCTTGAGGCAGTATTTTTAATACCTAAATTATTTCAGTCTAATTATATAATATAAAAAAATAACAGCCCGCCTTAAAACAATATGTGTATAAATAACCTAAAATGTATGTAACAGTCATTGCATTATGCTTATATTATTGTGCACATGTATAATAATGTTATGTGGATGTATTAAGTAATTTAACAATATAGGAGCTGTGATAATATAAGTAAAAAGTTGCTAACAATGAGGTAACCTTGAGGCAATAATGAATTGGAAAAGTTTAATAATGCTACTAGTAATTCTTGGAAACAATAAGTAATATTTTTAAAACAGTTTATAAATAGCCAATCAACAACTAGAAAGGCTAAAAGTTGAATAAAAGTATTCTATTGGAGTAGCATTAGCCAATCAGAGACTTGAAATAAATGAAATTTGCAAATTCAAGCCGGTAGAAGTCGGTTGCTAGTAGACGCGTTCCTAACCGGACGTGATACGCGTCCTCGAGAAGTTTAACACGTATCCAGTGTGTGACGAAAACTCATTACGGTGGGAATATTATAAAGTTTAGCTGCTATAAAGTGCAAGTAATTAATAAATAATTTAACAGCTCTCTATATCAGTGAAGTGTTATTTAATCGTGTGAAGGATTAATAAAAGGAGTGAAGTAAAAATTATAATTTGTGGGAGCCTACATTCTTTAGCCGCATCACCCCTTGCTAAGAAATACATGTTTCTACAAATTAATACTGACGCAGCTGAGGCAAACCTAAATATATATAATATTTAAAGAAACAAAATACAAAGTTGATTCGTAATCGTTGGGGCGACCGGTAAGTAAACGTGGGGGGAAGGCGACCGGTAAGTAAACTTGGGGCGAAGGCGACCGGTAAGTAAACTTGGGGCGAAGGCCACCGGAAAGTAAACTTGGGGTGAAGACCACCGGAAAGTGAACGTTGGGGCGAAGGCTACCGGAAACTTTGTACCATACGTGAAGCAACAATAAAAAATCTCAGCCTTTGGGTCTCATCTCTGTACCACACCATTTTACTTCGTCACTTATACACACAGACCTTGGTGCTGACAGCTGTAGCTCTGCTTCTGTACGCGACGGGTAGATGGTATCTTCGACACTGTCCACAGAGATTTAGTGCTAGACAACTGTATCTCTGCTTTAACACGTGTCGGGCAGATGGCATTATGGTGCCGTCCAGTCTACCTGCTTTCATTATCTGTGTATAGAGGCAGAACATTCGTTGCTACCATCTATTTTCATTTTTACTTTTGTTTTAGACCTAAGGTGGAACTTTCACTCGTGATATTAAGTATCCAATCCGGCATTTACCTTGGCGATGAGGTCAATCACGATTGTACGGCCCACGGGATCTCCCGAATGCGGCCCACAGAGTTACCTCCTGAGCATCCCACTCGGTAAAACGATCTTGTGTAACTTAATTTCAGAGCATAAATATTGTAAGTATTGTCATACCATACGCATTAGTGTTTCGCATTGTCGACAGCATTATTGCGCGACTTTATTTCTTTCGGCTGAACGAGCCTTCTCCTTTGGCGCGGAACACGGCAGAGAGAGAAGACTTTGTTTGAATCTCGCCCGGTATGACATCAGCCCTGGCTAGCTTGCCTAGATAGGATTGGGGAGAGGGGATATATATATATATATATATATATATATATATATATATATATATATATATATATATATAGTTAGCGTTACTTGAATATGAGCGTTATGTTTGTGTGTGAGAGTGTAAGATGCAAGTCGCGTGTGGTCAGTCCTCGACTGTGAGGCATCTCCCTCATCCTTTGTTTCCCTAAGTGTAATGTAGAGCCGCCAAGTGTTTTATCAATAAAATACAGGTAATATGTATTGTGTAATATTTGTGTATTTTGTCACGCTTTCATCTGAATGTAGACACCAAGCTCCCGGCCTTCTCGCCGTTTGTGAGTTATGCTCCCCCATGTGCTTGTTGGGGTGATCAAAATTTAGTAATTTGCTGGGAACCTTTTGACCCTCACCCCAGGATATAACAGTATACTGGAAATAAAATTAAGGAGTGGTTATAAACAAACTAAATAAATGCTGAATGTAAGTATCGCAGTTTTAATATTCAATAAGGAATTGGCACATGCTTTAGTTTACTTATTTTTAAGGACTTTTTTACAAACTCTTTTTCTTTTACTTTGCACATTTCAATCTACAAAATTGTATTACCTGTCTCCTTTACATTTAAATTCCCTATAGGATGATTTAAATAATCCTGGTAAATCAATAGATAAAGTGCAACGTAATTATACTTCTCTCGTAAACCTTTTTCAGCATTTTTTATACTTGCAAATGTCCCATACGATGAAGTGTTCATCAGATCTGTTTGAAATTTTCGGAATAAGTTTTAAAAGGGCGATATAGAAATCTAAGGATGCTGTTTTTTTCGAACTTAAAATAGTTACATGGTTATGCCTTCATGTTTAAAAATCGGTTGTTACATTCACATGACTTTCCTTAGCCACTGTCGTTATTTTTGTGTATCTTCTATAAAGTATTTTTACAAAAGCTTACTCTTCTATCTATTTCATGTTAACCAAAATAAAAGTTTGCCGAAAAACTTTTATTACACATTTCGTTGTAGATACAAGGGGATACAGGAGGCTGGAACGATAGTCAGATCTTTATATCCGGCTTAAATATCCCATAGTCTTTCCATTGTATTGCGAGGAGCAAACGTGAGATCACTTCAAAAAGTAAAAGCATTGAAAAGGTTCAAACTAGGTAATAGCAACGAATATCTCGGAATTGGCTGATGCCACAGAAAAGTTTTTTGAAATAGGTTATCATAAAGAGACTTATATTTTTCTATGTAGTAAGGCTTCGTGTACCTCATATATTTTACCAGTAACACAAAATTAATCAAAATTCATTCGGGAAGAAGTGCCTATTCGCAAAAAAATTTTAGATATAAATTTTGTTAGTTTGTAAATATCTTAAGCATATGGAATATTATCTTAATCATTATAGCCATTTTTGTGAAAATAAAAAATAACGAAAATGTACAATGAAAATGGTAATTTGGGGTGGAAGAGGACATCTTTGTCGCATCCTTGGAATCTAGTTAACTTAAATATGAAGTCTGGTAATTGTTCGATCTTCTGAAGCCGCTTATCACTCGCACGCCCGCACGCACGCCCGCACGCGTACGTACATGCATACACACTGACGATTTTTAAATGTGCTGCTTTGGATTCGAGGACATCAAAACATGTATTTCGGTAAAATATCTATACCGAATATTTGGTTGTACTGCCTCTTTACACTATACGTAAGTGCTAAAGAAAGTAAAAATATATTTCTATTTTTGTTTAAAGGTTAGAGAGATTGTTTCCTGAAAAGTTAAAGCAATACATAAAACATAACGCTTAGTTTTGAATAAGACAGCTTTGAAAACGAAGCTTCGTTTCAGGATTGAGATGAACTTAAAGTGACGTAGTGTCGTATTATTGCTTTAGGTTGGATCTGAATCTCTCCGTTTGCACAACAAAGCTTCGAAAGAAAACAGCATAAGGTTGCAAATAATTTCATAGAGCAAAACAATAAACCTTTGCTCGACACCAATTGGTTCGAATTAATCATTGACGGTGGAACTTAACGCATTGGAAACAAAAGTTTGGCACTAACAAACTTAAGTCAGCATATTAAACATGAAGCACCATTTGATACCTCCCGTAACGGAGGGGACTCGGCACCGATCCAGAGCGGATAACACCACGAGGAGGGGATAAAGGATGAATTAAATAATGAATGGAACGTATGGAGGAACAGGAAGTTTCTGGCTGAAAGAAACTACTCCAGCATTCGTTCGACGACCCGGGAAAAACCCAATGGGTCAGAGCGGCAGGTCGCCGGGGAGCGAACCCGCTAACTCCCGAATGCGAGTCACAAACGTTGCCGTCTGAACCATTCCGCTCGGTTCCATTTGATTCTACAGAGTGAGCCAAAAGACTCCGAACCACCTGCGCTGTTTTTTCCTGTCCGCATCCTCGGCGTTCGTTGCCGTCTGCCACTACCATAGAAAGGCGCGGATGAAGCATACAACATTTTTAAAACTACTTTTAAAGGTTTTACTTACCAACTTTATGAAAGGAGATGCTGAAACTGGCCATCGTCATTGTCCATACATTTTTGGCACCTCTTTAGGAAACTATCCATCACTCGCCGTAGTTCACGCTGAGAAATTTCCTGGCGGAATTTTGTTTTAATTCTCCCAGGGTGTGTGGGTTTGTCTTGTACACTATGTTTTATGTTACCCCGGAGGGATATTTATGAACAATGTTATCGGCTGCGCGGTGTTTTTCCACTGGGCGTGTGGAACTATGATAAAAACATGATAACGCACTGCTGCTATAAACAAAGTCACGCTGTCGTCCTGTGTGAAGTGCAGTTTTAAGTTGACGGTGATGTGATATGATGTGGTTCAGTTATTACGAGTTATTTATTATTTTGTCCTGTACTTCGTCACAAGTATATTATGGCTCAGAATATGTTTTGTTCTGCACAGCGTGTATTTATTTATGATTCGTATGTATTAACTCGGTCAGCTCGCCCAGTGAATGTACGATTTGCAGAAAGATTTTCAGCTGTAAAAGTTCTAGGCCATACAAAGTACATGAACTTTACAGTAAATTTCAGGCCACAGGAAGCGTTCAGGCTAAGAAATCTAAAAGATGGCGTTCGATTCTTACCGAAGAAACATTAGACGACATCGGTCATCGTTTGGAAAATTCTCCCCAAAAATTCCATGATGGATAGTTTCCTAAAGAGGTGCAAAAATGTATGGACAACGACGGTGGCCAGTTTCAGCATTTCCTTTCATAAAGTTGGTAAGTAAACCTTTAAAAGTAGTTTTAAAAATGCTGTATGGTTTCATCCGCGCCTTTCTATGATAGCGGCAGCCGCCAACGAGCGCCGAGAACGCGGACAGGGAAAACACCGCGCAGGCGGTTCGGAGTCTTTTGGCTCACCCTGTACTACGTTAGATTTTGACATTAAGTCGCATCAAGTCAAGTCCATTAGGTTACGTTATCGTAATCCTATGCTTTATATAGAAGCTTCTCAGAATTTATATCGGAGGAAGGGACTCTTCCCAAAAGATTTAATTTCTATTATAATCTGAGAAATTTTAAATGATATAAAAGTGAGGTTTAAACGTATTTGTACATTATCTAAATATATGACAAATTACATTCACTTCCTTGACATTTGCAGAATTTTACATTTTCTTTAGGATTCTCTTGTTACACTTTCCACCACTATTAGTACTACAGATCTGTATTTTTACGATACATCATATGTAACTTTCTTAAACCGTTTGTCCAGGCACGTGCCCCGCGCAAGCTAATCAATTGGTCAATTTAATAATAGATATATGCAGGTGCCAGAGATATCACATTAAAATTAAGTTTGTTAATTTTATAACCAATGAGATGTTTAAAACAAATGCCTCAACTGGCAGTGTAATGACTCGAGGCGGTAATAATAATGTACCAAAAATGCTGTCATGTCATACTTTACCTTGTTCTTGGGATTTAAGGACTCTGATAATGCCTAATTAAACTACATATTTTTTCCTTCAGAATCTTATCAATTGTCGTTTTTGCTTTCTCTGCGCTTATCCACGAAAAAGCAAGTACCTGTGGCATTTCATCCAAAAACACAATATCGAAGTTTCACCAAAGACAAGGTTTAGGTCTCTTGAATGCAGAAAACAATTTTTAGAAAAATATAGTACACATGTGTGGTATTTGTGTCTATCTGTAAAAAATATAATTCTTATAGGAAATATTGTATAAAAACAAAATTTCGAAACCTAAATTAAGCATTATTTTAGGAAATAAAATAAATACGATCAATAAATTTCATGTAAGGTACAGATATATCACACATTCCTTTACATGGAAACGTTTTGTAAAGTTTTACTTTCTAAAATAAGGCCTAACGCTTTGATTAAGATATGACACATTGATATGACAAATATATACATTGGGCTTCTCTAAATACCACTATATGAATCTTCTAATTCTTGATGATGTGGAAGAATGAGAAATAGATAAAAGCATGCTGCGGAAAGAATGCAGACTCAGTTAAACATGCACTTTATGTTAAACGAGATTTTTCGAATTATTAATCATAAATAAAATGGTTGCTATCGATTCAATATTTGAAGCAGTAGGTGCAATTTAAAATGCCTTGTTTGTTTTTCTTGCTACACATTTTAAAATTGTGTATTTTTCATATGTTAATTAAGGGCACAGTCAATAAAAATTTAAACTTTTTGTAAATAATTTCATCTTTTGTTTCATTATTAAAAATCGCCGTTTCTCTCTCCACTTAAAATTTACTAATTCTATGCTCTATGCCAATTTTTAATTCAACATAAGGCAGTTATAGTCCGTGCATGTCATTATACTTTTAAGGTAGTTTAGTTTGATAGGAGACAACACTGCCCAGCACTGCGACCTTTTCAGATCTATGAGCTTTATCAACAATCCATAAGTCTGACGATCATAACGAACCGATTAGGCTCTGGACCTTGATGGTTGAAAGTTCCTCCAATTTTTGAAGTTGACTGCACAAGTGGCTGCTCTTTGGAGATCAGCCATTGCACTAACTTTTTAACCTTCTCATAATAAACTCATTGCGGATATAAAGTGTCCCTTTCGATGCAATTTTAAACAGATTGTAATGAAATGGAGAACAAAGCTCCACAAGGTCTAATTTTAACGAGAGATAATTTTTTGTACATTCATATCTCAAATATTGACAAATTTTTTCTGAATACAAAGTCAATGTAATAAATAATTCTATATATTTTCCTTTCATGAAGTAGTAATATAAATTTTTTGC
Source organism: Deroplatys truncata (assembly GCA_030765065.1). NCBI lineage: Eukaryota > Metazoa > Arthropoda > Insecta > Mantodea > Mantidae > Deroplatys > Deroplatys truncata. Next base: position 206,229,746 of record CM060978.1, on the reverse strand, counting down.
CTCTGTATGAAGAACATGCATACCAAATATTATAGATGAAACCTGAAAGCTGTTCCACAAGAATAATTTTATATTGAACAAAATTCTTTACTGTATTACTTAACCAGCTAAAAGTTGAGCTTTATTACCTAGTGGGTCAAGTTAGATCATGCCAGAGAAAAGCCATAAAGCTAGTTTTGTAAGAGTTGTATGCAATCTTTATCTAAATTGTTTGTTATTGTTTGAAAGCTAAAAGAAAATAAATCAAGGAATACAATTATGTCTGTTAAATCTGTTATATCAGTAAATATTTTTTCTTTATGATTCATGACGTCAGCTAGTCTTTTTAAGCATCTAAAACGCTTTATAACACTTTTGACAAGTACACTAATATAGCAAAGTGTTTTCCATATAAACATAATAATTTCAGTGCACATTTGTGAAATAATTGCTTACTTTTACAACTAAAGTAGATAAATAAATTATTGAAACTGAAAAGAATTGAAACAAGTCTAAAATTTAGGGGAATGCCTACCATTATTATTGTGATCAAGGGAAATAAAAATGCCTTCATTTGATATTAATTATCCTCTTTGCCAAATTGAATACAGATAGAGTTGTCATAATATAAACTAGATTAAAACCTTATTTGATAATATTCCTTGAGGTCATATAATATAGTTGTCAGCAATGTTGAAAGAACATGTCTCTTGAATGCAGGCATAGGTAAATTTCTTATCTCTAATGGCAGAGCATTATAAGATTTGTAGGAAATGTTTTAATGTTTAACATTAAAATTTTTAGAGCTAGGAATTTAAGTTGACTCTCCCCTTAACTTACTAATATTTATTAGTAATTTATCTCTGGATTTTTCCATGTTGTCTGGTAATGTGGATGTAAAACCGTTTGTATCCATCTCTCAATTGTTCTAATAGTATAAAGGGAGAAAGCTTGTGGGTGTGTCTATAGGAATAATCTAGAAAACCTCTCAGCCGATTTTGATAAATATTTCACTATAAAAAAATCCCTGTGCTTTCCGAGACAGATTATCGACATAATTTTTCCCAAATTTTTAAAATTGGGAGTTATGGGGAAATGCTTGTATTAATGTCACTCAGTTCATTTCCGTATCCTTGAATATGCATACTAGTGGCTCATTTTGGTTCTTTATATGGCATATTTTTAATGACAATAGACAAAAGCTCTAAAAGTGGAAGCTTAAAATTGAATGGAAGTGGGGGTTACCTATATGCTTATTCCACCAAATTTTCTACTGATTTCGAGGATCAGGGAATGCTTTTGGCATGATTTTGACAAAACTTGCTACTGTTGTATATCAATCTTGTAAACATAGTAAGCTAACCTACAAATTCCATTACCCATATTTTCACTCCCTTATACAATATCTACCCTTTGACCTATCAAACATAACTTTGAACTCTTGTACTGTTGAAGCCAACGGAGATTATAGTCTACCTTGCAACTCTCAGAAATTTTTTCTACCATACTTTGAACCCCTTAGTAGAAATCTGCAGTGTGTTACCTATCTGGTCAAAGAATGTACAAATATAGCACAAGATTTTCCAAAAGTCACAGGATACGTTACAACTTCGAAAAACTATCCAACGATTTTAATTAGCTTGAACTTCATAAAAACTGCTGTTTCAACTCCTTGCTTACAAAAGTAAGCCACTTGCCTATCGAGACAATCTCGATATACTTATATTTTTAACCCCTTACGTATGGTCTACACCATCCGAACAGTCTGGACAATAACGACACGCTAGTTCCCATTGAAAATCCCAGACAACGCAGGATTTTCAAAAGCTACCCCTATGCATATTTCCAACACCTCTGTAACACGCCTATATATAAATTAAATAGTGCAGGCTAAAGACTCCCCAATCCCTAGTTACCATCAATAATGATTATAAGTCATTTCTGTTTTCCTTCTTATTCCATTCTTCATTGTCCTTAAGTTTCATCACTCATGTGCCTTTTTTCTTTACGTGTTATAATATTCTCATTGTTAATTTCCTCCATTCGCTGTCTCATACATTCGTGCCGGTTTCGCTTCCCTTATTTATTTACTAATTTGCCTAATTGCCAGTGGTCAATACGGTTGGAATCTTACAGCAACCACACGTCTACAGTGCCATCTGTTAACTGACAGATGAACGCATTGCTCTATAAATAAGGAAAACTCGTTACGCCACTGCTGTTAGCGTGCAGCAGGTGGCAGCAATGCTCACACTTTAATAATTTCTGTCTAGAGCAAGATTTCTGTCGGAGGAATTCAAGGTGTTGGTTGGTACGGGGCCCCAGGGGCCGGGCGGCCCATTATCCAAACAGCGGGGCCCAATTAGCCGCACCCCGCCCTTCCGACACTTTGAGCTCAGTCCGACTGACACCTGCAACACAACTTGGCTTGACCTGCCCCTACCAAGATGGGCACGGGATAACCACATAAGGTTGATAGCCTTGAATTGGAGGAACATCGACGTCCGTCACGTAATTAATAAACCGCAAAAATAAACATAAACTATGATATATGAACGGACAAAATTATTAAAATTCTGACTATGATGGTCACACAACATTCTCTACCCATTAAGATTCTAAAAGGCTATGCGTTTGTCCACTTCGTTTTAACCACATTTACATACAAACGCTTTCAATTAGATAATAATTGTATACAGCATATTAAAACAAAAAAATTAATTATTAAATCAAATTTTGATATATATGCTATGAATGGGAACTATAAAATACACTATTTAATGTTTGAGAAAACTTAAAACGTGCAATAGGAGATATTTCTGAAATGCTTAATGTCAAAACAAATAGTACACAACAAAAGTGGAGTTTTAATGATGAGAAAATCTGAAAAACTAAAAATCATAAGACTTTTTTAAACAGTTTTGCCATGGGTGTAGATTTTTCCTTTCTTTTTATGACGTTGCATTTCTTTTTTATTTACCATTTTTTTCTCAACGTACCACACTACTTTAGTAATATAAAAGCAACGTTATTGAATCTAATACGAAACTTACTGAAGTTGTGTATACCTTTGTGGCAAATATTACAGCTATATTTTATAAAACTTTTTATATTGGCATAATTAATAACTCCTCTATAGCAAAATGCTTTGTGTTGCTTTGTTTTCCCCCTTAACGGTGAAGCTTCGCATATAGCTTTTATCTTGTGCGAGGTTTCTGGAGCGTCACAATGTAATATCAGTAGTAGTCTCCTATCATACCAAGTATAACTTCTTTCCATATCCGTATATATATACGGTTCAATCCCAGGGACCCGGATTTGTGGTGGACAAAGCGGCGTCTGGGCGGGTTTTATCCCGGTTCTCCGGTTTCCCCCGCCATTTATTCCACCAACCATCACCATCCCCCGCCATCATCACCTTTCCTTTCATCCATTTCACCATCATTTCGTTTCATTTACTTCCTTCCTCCCATACCAGGCATCGGGCTGATCACCCATCCTGGATATTCTGTCTGATCCATGAGTGTCTGCTCCTCGACGGGTCTCTGACCCCAGGCATCCGCCTGTAAGTCCTGGGGGTGTAAGTCCTACATAAGAGGAGGGTAAACAGAGAAAGAAGAAGAAGTATTGAAAATATGACCTTAACATTTTTAATTATGTGGTATTCTCGGTATTTGACAAACCTAAAGCCGTCCACTTCCTCTATTACCTTATCTAGAACTCACAGATGTACCTTCTATAATTTATTTCCAAATTTAGCTCGATTTCATTTCTACCATTAAAAGAAAGCGTTTGAAACTTAACAGATATAATTTCCTTTACTGGAGATTTTCGTTTTCAGTCACTATTTTCTAGAATTCTCTGTGACAACCTCTTAATGGTGTTTTTATACTTATTACTTTGCTGCCTTAAGGCAGCGTATCAGTGAAACTTGAGAAAATGTCCAATTCTTTTGTTTTTCGCATTCTTTTGGTACTTGTACTTTTATGCTACAAATGTTTTTTTTTAATGGAATTAATTGTTCTTTCACACAAGCCGTGTGTTGGACAGGGTTGGAAAGGTAGAATCAGATGACTGAAAAATTCAATGCCATAGCCGGGATTTGAACCACGGATCTCCCGCTCTCCGTCCGGTTCCTCTAGCCACTGTGCTACAATGGCAACATGCCCACACGACATTAAACTCTCCAGCTGATTCACATTTTTTCCTGTAAACCACAAGGAAATCTCAAAGTGTATTGAGATGACATACCCCAATGGCGACTTACATTAGTAAGTCATTGAGCTAATAATGGTTTAAACTATAAAGCCCGGGGCTTAAGTACTTACAAAGAATTTAATGACATGTTTCCATGGTAGCTCAGTAGCTAGAGCAACCGGACGGAGATCGGGAGATCCGTGGTTCATATCCCGGCTATGGCAAAGGTTTTTTTTTAATATCAACAAATTTTAAAGCCATAAATAACTATTTAATCGGTCGTGTACCGTTTAGGTAAAGCACTGCGTTGAACTTTTAAACTCCATTTTTCTCAAACCCTTTTCTTGAATACTTTTCCCTATTCAAATCCACCTTGGACCACAATTTATAACTTATTAGCTTGAAATTTTCAGGATAGCTTCAGAAATTACGGAATTAAACATTTTTGTGCATTAATTAAAAAATATTAGGAATTTCAGTAAAATTAATTATTTTCCATAACTCACATTGATAAAACTTAAAAATTAAACTACATGTATACAAAAATTAGCTTTTCTCATAACTAATTAGAGGTAAGTCTGCTCTAAAATTGGTTTGTCAGCTTAAAAGTTTGGGAGCAATACGATAAAAGGTTTAAACAGCATTTCATATTAGCATATCAAATAATTTGACATAGGTGTTAAAATGTTGCACTACATGTTTTATGCTCCGATTATATGGTAAAAAAAATCTTAAGTGTTACATTCACAAGTTAAGTTTGGGAATTAATGGTAAGATGTTCTTTCCTTTGAAATTTTAAAAGTTAGACTTATTTTTGATTTACAATACCAATGTTTTATTAAAACATTTAATGTCAATAATATTTTATAATATTTCTTGGGCTTATGAGTTTTTTTTAAACATTAGCATTTATTAATAACTATTTCTCTACCCTCTATTGCTTATTACTGGGTATACAAACTACTACTAATAAAGCTTATTGTTTCTATTTCATTTTAATCCAAATATACCTTTGCAGAAATAGGTACATTTCAGATTTCATTATAGATACAAAGGGAACGGCTATAGTCACATGTTAAGAACTAGATGTTAGACTTAAAATTCCATACTTCCTCCATGCAATCGCGACAAACAACTGAATGTTGAAACGACTTGAAACAATGACCAACTAATGGAACAATTCGAACCATTAATGACGAATATCTCAGAAATGGCTTATGGCACAAAAAAATTATTGTAAATAAATTGTGCAATTTAAAGAGATCTACAATTCTTGTGTACTAAGTTTCCGTCTATCGCTTAACTTTGTTAGTTATACAAGATTATACAAGTTTTCCTTCCAAATGAAGAGGACTTCTAAGGCTATTCTAGAAAATTCAAAATATACCTTTCATTTGCCATGCAAATATCATTAATATATGGTGTTTTAATCAAAATCGTTAGTCATTTTTTATAAAATAACTTTCGAAAAATCCTGCATGAAAGGGGTAGTTTGGGGTGGGTCATTTTCTAGAAAATCTTCGTGTCGCATCTTTAGAAGGTACTGAATCTAAATGCCACGTTTGGTGTTTTTCCGACTACATTTTTACTTTCACTACTACGTACAGTAAGTAGCGGAAGTATTGTATTCCACCCAAAAATTAGATACCGAGATTTCACCGGAAATACATGTTTTGAGACCCCTGAATCCAAAAAAATCTGATGTGTTACTCTCACATGACTTTCTCTATTCTTGTGCAAACTATTTTTACAAACGCTTATTCTCCATCTACTTCATGTTAATCGAGATAAACATTTGCAGACTCTATCTTATTGCTAATTTTCTTGTAGATGTAAGGAGAAAATATACTTACAAGGGCAATATAGAAAAACAGTAGCCATTAAGCACATACATATCTCTTAATAGCTGGTTGCTAGGTGCAGCATCATTCTTTTTGCCACAGATTATAACTCTTTGCATATCCAAGACAAAAAAATGAATAACGAATTCCCACTTTAGAAAATAAGTATTGAACAATTTAAGGAAATAACAAGCAATATCTCGAAAATGGTTCACTCAACAACAAAAATGTATATGACATAAATTGTGTGTTTTAACGCGATGTACAGTTTTTGTGTAGTAAAATTTTGTCTATCTCTTATGGTTTACAAGTTATGCAAAAGTCGTTAACAATGGAGAATACTTTTGGAGACATTCCCAGAAAATTCAAGATATACATTTTATTTGTCATGAAAATATCTTAAACATATGATACTTTAATCAAAATCGTTAGAGCCATTTTTCAGAAAATTAAACTTTTCGAAAAATCATCCATGTAAAGGGTAGTCTGGGGTGGGGGATATTCTTGAAAACCTTCGTGTCGCATCTCTGGAAGATACTGAACCTAAATACCAAGTTTGGTGTTTATCCGACTGTTCGTTTCTGAGTTACGCTGTTCACAGACAGACAGACACACACACAGACACACAGACACACAGACACACACACGGACATGTTTCCAAAAATGCTTTTTTTGGATTCAGGGGGTCTCAAAACATGTATTTCCGGTGAAATGTCGATATCGAATTTTTGGGTGGAATACAATACTTCCCCTACTTACTATACGTAGTAGAGGAAGCAAAAATGGTTTACCGAGATTTCACCGGAAATGCATGTTTTGAGATCCCCTGAATCCAAAAAAGCATTTTTGGAAACATGTCCGTGTGTTTGTCTGTTTGTCTGTTTGTCTGTTAGTCTGTGTGTCTGTGTGTCTGTCTGTCTATCTGTCTGTCTGTCTGTGAACAGCATAACTCAGAAACGAACAGTCGGATAAACACCAAACTTGGTATTTAGGTTCAGTATCTCCCAGGGATGGAACACGAAGGTTTTCAAGAAAATTCCCCCACCCCAGATTACCCCTTACATTGAACATTTTTCGAAAATTTTAATTTTCTCAAAAATGGCTCTAACGATTTTGATTAAAATATCATATGTTTAAGATATTTCCATGACAAATAAAATGTATATAATTTGAATTTTCTGGGAATGTCTCCAAAAGTGTTCTTCATTGTGAATGACTTTTGCATAATTGATAAACCATAAGAGATAGACAAAATGTTACTACACAAAAAATGTAGATCGCGTTAAACTACACAATTTGTCATATACATTTTTTTTTGTTGAGTGAACCATTTTCGAGATATTGCTTGTTATTCCCTTCAATTTTTCAATAATTTTCTCAAATGGGAATTCGTTATTCATTTTTTTGTCTTGTGTATGCAAAGAGTATTAATCTGTGGCAAAGGAATGGTGCTGCACCTAGCAACCAGCTATTAAGAGATACTGAATTTCTATATTGTTCTTGTAAATATATATTCCCCTTACATCTACAAGAAAATTAGCAATAAGATAGAGTCCGCAAATGTTTATATCGATTAACATGAAGTAGATGGAGAATAAGTGTTCGTAAAAAATAGTTTGTACAAGAGTAGAGAAAGTCATGTGAGTGTAGCACATCAGATTTTTTTAAGATATGCTGTCCTCAAACACAGACTTTGTTGTATTCAGGGGGCCTCAAAACATGTATTTCCGGTGAAATATCGGTATCGAATTTTTGGGTGGAATACAATACCATCTCTGCCTACTGGTACGTGGTAGAGAAAGTAAAAATTAAAACAATCAGAAGAAAACTATGGATTTTTTCATTGATACATTGCCTTAGAGAGTTGACAGTGTTTGACACATTCTACCTACTGCATTAGAATCCCAAACGAAAGTTCTAAATATAAAATCCATCCCGTAAGAGGAAGGTAAGGTCACTATATCAATGCTTAAGGCTCTGCGAAAATGTTTTATTCACAGTTTGCATTGATTAGCCTTTAATTTTGATAGCATTATTGTACAATAACATGAATGCAATATATAACATTTCATTGAGCTACTATCAATTAACTTTTAAATATTAATACATTTATTAGTTTAAATATCTTCTATAATTACCCTATTTAAAATTGTTAGGAATGAAATGGTTTTTGTTTATTTGACTTTGACCTTAAAGCATCCGTATTATCAGTTCATAAGTCTAGCTGGTGCTAATGGAATTGCTGACGGAAGGGAAAGGGACTAAATGAGAGCGAAAGGAGTGTGGGATAAAGTTAAACGCAAAAACACAAGAATCTGATTATTGGAAGGAAAAGAAGGAAGGAGATTGGCGAATTTGAAATGAGGTAAGGGGACAAGCTTCACTACTTGGTATAATTCTCGAGTAACCAGACAGCATACTAATTGCGAAGAAAGCTTTCAGAAAAATAAATATTTTCTGTGATACCTTGAGGGGAGAACTTTGAAAAGATTAGTGAGTATTGTGGTGAGAGTGGTATTATGACGCCCAAGTTTTGCCCTTTACAACTAACCGAAGAAAAATCTATTCTAAGTGTTTTAACTGCAGATATTTTGCGCAGAAACCTCCGCTATTGGATGAACATTAACAACTATAATTATAGGTACAAAATTATGATTATTATACTTTATCATCTACACTGTTAATGTTACCTCTGTTATTTTAATAACAGTCATAATTAACTTATCTTCTATTTCTCAAGGCTTTAACTCATTAAACAAAAATAAAACTGTGAAATTCCCTTTATTTTGAGGAATATAAAATACACTTAGAACAGAATAGGATGTTTCTGTAAACAACAAAAATAAAGATTATTCTTAATCGGCAAAACTTTGTTACAAAAATTTTAGTAACTAAAAACGTTAAGATATTTTTTGAAATAATCTGATGTGTTACACTCACCTGACTTTCTCTACTATTGTACAAACTATTTTTACAAACTCTTATTCTCTATCTATTTCATATTAATCGAGATAAACATTTGCAGAAACGATCGTTTTATATGCAAAGAGAATTACATTTTACACATAGCGACCAGTTCTAAAAATATTTGACTATCGCTTAAAGCTACTATGTTTCCCTTGTTTTGTATTTGCAAGGGCAATATACCTCTTAATAGCTGGTTGCTAGGTGAGCACCATTCTCTTTGCCACAGATTAATAATCTTTACATATCCAAGACAAACAAATGAATAACGAATTCCCATTTGAGAAAATAAGTATTGAAAAATTTAAGACAATAACAAGCAATATCTCGAAAATGGTTCACTCAACAAAAAAAATGTATATGACATGAATTGTGTATTTTAATACGATCATTAAAATTTTGTCTATCTCTTATGGTTTACCAGTTATGCAAAAGTAGTTCACAATGAAGAATACTTTTGGATACATTCCCAGAAAAGTTCGAGATATACATTTCATTTGTCATGTAAGTATCTTAAACGTATGATATTTTAATCAAAATCGTTAGCCATTTTTGAGAAAATTAAAATGCTCGAAAAATGTTCCAGGTAAAGGGTAATTTGGGGTGGGGGGATTTTCTTTAAAACCTTCTTGTCGCATCTACGGAAGATACGGAACCTAAATACCAAGTTTGGTGTTTATCCGACTGTTCGTTTCTGAGTTGTGCTGTTCACAGACAGATACACACACGGACATGTTTCCAAAAATGCTTTTTTTGATTCAGGGAATCTCTAAACATATTTCCGGTGAAATCTCGGTATCGAATTTTTGGGTGAAATACAATACCTTCCCCGCTTACTATACGTAGTAGAGAAAGTAAAAAAATGTAATTTAAATTTCAAATGCACAATGCAATATTACGCACAAATACTTAACTACCTGTGTAGAGATTTTTAACACATCCGACATCAATTAATCAAACTCATCAAGTGAAAGTATGGAGTATATGAATACTAAAGACACAAAAATTTAACTTTTAAAAGTTTTTAGGTGATTTTCGTTTAGATCCCAGTCTTTTGTATATCTGCTATATTTTCCTGGTAAGAATGGGGATCTAATACTTTGTGAAATACATCCACCATAATCCACTAATTGTTCAGGAAAATGAACTCCACGTAATTACCATGAACACATTTCTAGATGCCTTCTAAGTTTACTTTCGCTTTGGTTACATAGCAATCGTAATTTGTTCCTAAATGAGTTGCAGTTTGCAGTTAACAGTGAATCTCTCAAACAATGTGTGTTTCCAACTTCCAAAATTATAACACTAACCCTAATATGCACCTTCAGAAGAAAGTATTCGTCTGCACTTTAAAACATTCTAGTACCCAAATTAATGCAGGAAAATATCTAAATCTTTTGGACATAAGGATCAAATGGTAATACAGTTTACGTATTTTTGGTGGTTTTTAGATAATTCATTTTAGCATTTTTATCAATTTTTGAAAAATATGCCAACATTTAAAATACTTTGTACGTGTGTTTTTAAAATTCTTTCATTCACTGGGTAGAGCATTTTTACTTTTTCTACTACGTATACTAATTAGGGGAAGTATTGCATTCCACTCCGAGATACCGAGATTTTGCCGGAAATATATGTTTTCAGACCTCCTGAATCCAAAAAAAGCATTTTTGGAAACATGTCCGTGTGTGTGACTGTGTGTATGTGTGTGCGTCTGTGTGTGTGTGTGTGTGTGTGTGTGTGTGTGTGTGTGTGCCTGTGAACAGCATAACTCAGAAACTAACAATCGGATAAACACCAAACTAGGTATTTAGGTTCAGTATCTTCCAGAGATGCGACAAGAAGGTTTTCAAGAAAATCCCCCCACCCCAGATTACCCTTTACATGAAACATTTTGCGACAATTTTAATTTTCTCAAAAATGGCTCTAACGATTTTGATTAAAATATCATATGTTTAAGATATTTTCATGACAAATAAAATGTATATCTCGAGTTTTCTGGGAATGTCTCCAAAGGTATTCTTCATTGTGAACGACTTTTGCATAACTGGTAAACCATGAGATATAGACAAAATTTTACTAAAAATGTAGTTCGCGTTAAAATACACAATTTATGTCATATACTTTTTTTGAGTGAGCCAATTTCGAAATATTGGTTGTTATTCCCTTAAATTTTCCAATACTTATACTTTTTCTCAAATTCGTTATTCATTTATACTTTCTCTACTACGTATAGTAAGTAGGGGAAGTATTGTATTCCACCCAAAAATTCGATACCGAGATTTCAACGGAAATATATGTTTAGAGACTCTCTGAATACGAACAAAGCATTTTTGGAAACATGCCCGTGTGTGTGTCTGTGAATAGTATAACTCAGAAACTAACAGTCGGATAAACACCACACTTGGTATTTAGATTCAGTATCTTCCAGAGATGTGATACGAAGGTTTTCAAAAAAATCCCAGAAAACCCAGATAACCCTTTACATGGAACATTTTTCGAAAATTTTAATTTTTTTCAAAATGGCTCTAACTATTTTGATTAAAATATCATATGTTTAAGATATTTTTATGACAAATGAAATGTATATCTCGAGTTTTCTGGGAATGTCTCCAAAAGTATTCTTCATTGTGAACGACTTTTGCATAACTGGTAAACCATAAGAGATAGACAAAATTTTACTAAAAAAATGTAGATAGCGTTAAAATACCAAATTTATGTCTTATACATTTTTTTTTTGAGTGAACCATTTTCGAAATATTGTTTGTTATACTCTTAAATTTTCCATAACTTATACTTTTTCTCAAATTCGTTGTTCATTTTTTTTATGTCCTGGACATGCTAAGAGAATGGAATGCGCCACATAGCAACTAGCTCTTAAAATATTTGACTATCGCTTAAAGCCTACCAATTCCCCTTGCAAGAAAACTAGCAATAAGATTATCCTCTCGATTAACATGAAGCATATGGAGAATAAGCGTTTGTAAAAATAGTTTGTACAAGAGTAGGGAAAGTCATGTGAGTGCAACACATCAGATTTTTTGTGCATACATCCACATATGTTCATCGAATGTGAGTTAAACTGGTGGAGAAATAAATTTGTGGTCCTAAAAAATGAGCCAGAAATGAGGAATTAAGGCACAAACGTTGAAAATTTCGAAATTTGACGTTTTATTCCTCCGTCATATCAATTTCTATTCTCACCGCAAAATCAAGTAATACACAAAAACAAATTGTTCTACTCAATACATGTAAGATAATTTTGAAAACACCACGTACAAAAGAGTTGCAATTTTTCAATTTTTCAAAAATGTATAAAACTGATAAAATGAACGATCCGAGAACCCGCCAAAACACATAAATAGATTACTATTTGATCTTTGTCAAAACATTAAATTTTTCTCTCGATTAGTTAGGCTGCTATAATTTTTTAAAGCGCAGACGAGGTCCTCTTTAATAAAATTAGTTTAGCATATAAAAGTTTATTGAATTTAGGTATAAACGTTTAAGTGCTAATACACTAAATGCCAGGAGCTTAAAATGCACATTAGGCTAGGAGACTAACAGAATCCGTGTTTGCGTTTGAAAACAGATAAAACAGATATCAGTAATAAGAAAGGCTCGGAAATTGGGACCTCGTGTGCCCAAGCGACCGCTATTCAATGTCAACGAACACCTCCTACCAACACAAAGGTACTCTCATTGAGTACACATTGTTAGCTTTGTTTACGTTGTGCCTGTGGGTCCCAGTTGATCGCATAGCACACCGGGCCTTAAGATTCGAACCTTAGTAATAAGTATCTGTTCTCACCGGTGCTACAGAAAAAGAAGTTTAAAGCATTCACTCCATTTTATTAAAATGCGTATATGTTAGATTTAATTTAATGCTAAATAACTCTCAAAATTCCAACTTGCTTGTATATTTTTCAATTTTCTTACTCTCCTGCAATGCCATGAAACCCAAATTTAGGTTAGGTGGTTGGAGACCAATTTACCTTGTGACAATTCGGAATTTTAATATCAGAGAATAGACTGGATAGGCGCCAGAATATTGGCATAATATGAAGATATATAGTGTTATTTGTTTAATTCATCTAAAAATGACATTGCAAACTTCATCTCACTTTATTGAAAAAATACTCCCCCATAACGAATTATACTTCAGTAATAATGAACTAGAAAAGTGGATTGACATAGCAGCAGAATTTGCTCCTAATATTTGCTCCTGTGGACAGATATTTAAAGCAATGGTAATGTTTATAAATACCATGATGCTTATAAGCTCTTAAAGATAAAGTATCGTTGTCCTGAATTACATTTCTAAGAACATGTTTTTAACCCTAAAAATGTACAAAACAACTTCAGGTATCCGAAATTTTGAGAGAGAAACCTCGATGTCGAATTTCTGGATGAAATACAACGCCGTGTCTATCTGTTACTGTTAAGTGGTAGAAAACGTCATTAGGAAATTTTTGGGATTAAACTATATAGTCTGTGCCCTCCCCATTTTCTTTAAACACTACATGAAATAAAGGCGAAACAATATGTTCTGTGTTTTTTAGCTTATATGGTTTAGTTGCACATAGCTATGCACAAGTAGCGGCAAAGCATCGGGTCAAATTATATCCATTCTACTCGTGATATCATAGTGGTGACTACACAGTGCAAGATTCACTATGCACATTTGCAGACTTATTAAGGGTTTCAACACGCGTAATAAGCGTTGGGTATTTAGGTTGATTCCTTGTTCATCACTACATTTTTAATTGGAATTGAAATGTTCAACTTTGACACTTGGAAGAAAAATGCAGAAAGGTTACCAGAACAACAAATCCACTATTACTATATTTTGAATTATTGCACAGTTCCACCCAACCCTTAGAAAGCCTATATGTATCGCCACTGAGCATCGCTTCTAATCCTTCATACAAACATATGCCGACACTAAACTCATTTTGGCTATGTGGAAGGGGAAATATTAGCATAAAATTATAACTCCACAATTTAAATATTTAAATTGCTTTCAGGTTAATCGGTGCGTGGAGAATAAAGGACCTGTTATCTATCCCTTAAAATAATTTCCTGCCAGATTTTATTTTTAACACGTAGCATCTATCAAGACCTTCCGTCTCGGTGGCTCTGTGGATAAAAAGAGAGCGAGAGAGGCAGATCTCATTATGAATTAGATGAGTGGGATGTCAGCCTGGAAAACGATTTCAGGAGTTACTTACGCCATTTAAGACAGCATATACTTTACGTCATATGGCGGGCAATCTCAGGCGCTCAAAGAGATTTGCCTGTAGCAATTTGGTACATAAAATAGAAAAGGCAGGAAGCTGTCTGAAAAGTTGGCAACTAACACAATTTATTGAAACTAGCTTATTCCATTGATACAACATGTTTAACATAAACGTCAACATGTGAATATCTCTGATCCAGCTCTACGTGGGAAAAACTCGTCCTGGACATATTTCAGTTTTATGGATTATCAGCAGAACACAGGATTTCGCCCCGATATATCTAAATAACTTATTCTATATTTTTCATTTTTTGTTTCTGTAACGTGTATACCGATGGTAAATGTAAATGCAAGGTGTACATCTGGAAGGTATAGTTGGGTGAGTAGTTTGGAAAAAACTTAGATTTTTAAGAAAATTGGTGTATATAGGAAGGGGAGAAGCCTCCTAAGCAAGCTCTATAAGTTTAGGATAGAAGATAGTATTCAGGGAAGTAGAATAGGGAGAAGAATGCGACAAGGGTATCCCATATCACCTTTGCTGTTAACATTCTCTTGGAGACTTTGTTGATGAACAAATGAGTTAGTAATTTCTAGGATGGACTCTGATTATATAATACGAGGGAAATATCCTAAGGAACATGCTGATGCAGTTAATCAACAAGTTTTATTATTTTACCAATTCAAAAAAATAGCACCAATAATATTTACTTCCTATATAATTATCAATAACTTGAAAACAAAAAATTTTGAATTAGCCATCAACTCTTTTTTATAAAACATAACGGAATTAAAAACCAGAGGGCAGCATGGGATGAAGAAAAGTGAAGCAGACGAAGCGATTATTATTATCGGAAAAAATGTGATACATTATATACACATGGCTTCCTATACCAACTATCCTTCATTTGTTGTAGTTTCTACAGACTATTCTTACGAAAAGTTTTCATCATGTTACTCGAAGTAAACCTTTTCAGAAATAGTTTCATTACACCTCTGTTGTAGGAGCAAGAGGTATGGAGGACACCAAATTGACAGCAAGATGTTTAAAGGCTACTACTGGTCTTGAAATTCCAGACTCTCTTCATGAGATTGCGAGAAACATTGAATAGCGACAGCACTTAAAAGTGTTAGTACAAAGGTATTCAAACCAATAATAACGGATATATGGGAAATGGCTGATCCTACAAAAGAAATTATTTAAAATAAACTGTGTGTTTTAAATGGATATACGTTTCTGTGCAAAAGGTTTTTATCCATTTCTTTAGGTTTACCAGTTACACTGAATTATACAAAATTCCTTCTGAACGAAAAGTACTTCACTACTTCCAGAAAATTCAAGATATACATTTTTTGATTGTGCATGAATATTTTAAACATATGGTATTCTAGTCAAAATCGTTGAAGGCTTTTTTGAGAAACTACGAAATTTCGAATAATCTTCTATCAATGGGAGAGATTTTCTTGAAAGTCTTCGTGTCGCATCTTTGGAAGATGTGAATCTAAATACCAAGCTTGGTATTTATCAAACATTTCATTTTTGCGTTATACTGTTCAAACACACACACACACACACGAATCATTTTATTATTATTTATTTTATTCATGGAGCCTCAAAACGCAATTCTTGGGTATAATACTTCCTCTACCTACTGTAGGTAGATGGTAGAGAAAGTAAAAAGACAAATAAGATAGGCTTTAACGTCGAGATGAGGTCTTGGAACAAGTACACTTCCTTAGATGCACCATAAATAATGATTTGTCAAATCAAATAGGTTAACAATGACGAAGAAATATTTAATAAAAACAAACATATTTTGTGGCAAATTGAACAATGGACTTTGTGTGCAGTGTGCTATTTTATAGTACAAAACGTTTCATGTTGCGATGAAGTGAAGAAAGCTGTTATAAGTAGATTAAATGGTGACATAAGCAGAATGGAGCGCTTTGAGTGAAACTACTATTTACGGCAATGGTTCAGAAAAGTAGGCGAAGGAAGAACCATTTTGAAACTGACAGAAGTTGGACAGGGCTTTGGATGAGACGAAACTGTTTACCAAGAGTGACAGTGGAAGAAATGAACGGAAAATAGGTTCAGCCTGGAAGGCGATGCCAGATGACACACAATATAAAGATGAATTGCTCATATAAAGATACGAAGAGGAAGGTGAACGAGTAGCCTGGGTTGGCAGCAAAGATTCAAGCTCTTGGATGAAAAATTAACACCTAATGGCCTGAATTCGTATCATGCCATTTTAGTTCCTTTCTGAAAGTGTAAGGGTTCTGTGCAAAACTAGAGGAGATGTTAATCTAAAATTGCTGAAGACTTTTGTTTTTAAAATTTATATGCCGCCTTAAACATTGATTTTCCCATGGGACAATTGCTCATGGCAAAAGTGTTCGCTCATTTTACTGTTGATGTTAATATTTGGGTTTTATCTTTAGATTTACATGCTCGTATTCAGACTCTTTCATACTTCGAGACTCTAGGAAGGGTAGAGAATAATCCTGGCTAAAGAAAAATTCCCACTCCTCGCCGCCAATCAGACCACAGGGGCAGTCTACAAAAGTCTTTGTAAACCAGGAATGGCGGAACAAGGAAAATAAAAGCCGAAATTCTGGAAGAGGACGAGAAGAAGGAAGAGAGCCACACTTGAAATTAGGAGAATAAAATGCTTTTACTCATTATCATATATTTTCATAAGTGTTATACAAATGATGTATATAGAAGCTTATTATTGTATCTGCTTCCTGTAATCATGGTAAATGTTGGTCGGAAATTTTTTCAGTTAGATAATGCAAGTGCAGTTTATAGGCTGGGAAAACACTCGGCTGTTTTAATATTGTATAGCAATAATAGAGGGAAAAAATCGGATGTGTTCCACTCACTGACTCTACTCTTGTACAAGCTATTTTTGCAAATGCTTATTCTCCATCTACTTCATGCTACTAATTTTCTTGTAGGTACAAGGAGAATATTAAGCGATAGTCAAATCTTTTAAGAGTAGTTGCTATGTGGAGCATTCTATTCTCTTTGCATGTCCCGGACATTAAAAAACGAATAGCGAATTTCCTTTTAGGAAAAAATACAAGTACTGGAAAATTCAAAGAAATAACAAGTAATATCTCGCAAATGGTTCACTGGACAAAACAAACAAAAAAAACAGTATTTGACATGTGTTTTAACGAGAACTACATTTTTATTAAGTAAAATTTTATCTATCTCTTACGGTTTACAAGTTATACGAAAATCATTCAGAATGAAGAGGATTTTTGGGGACATATCAGAAAATTCAAGATATACATTTCATTTGCCATGAAATTATCTTACACATATGATATTTTAATCAAAACCGTTACAGCCATTTTTGATAAAATCGAAATTGTTACATGTAAAGGATAGTCTGGGGTAGAGGAATTTTCTTTAAAATCTGCATGTCGTACCTTTGAAAGATGCTGAACTAAAATACCAAGTTTGTTATTTATCCAACTTTTCGTTTTTGAGTTATGCTGTTTACAGACTGACACACACGCACGGAATGTTTCCAAAAACACTTTATTTTGAATCAGAGCACCTCAAAACACATATTTCCGTTGAAACCTCGATATCGAATTTTTGGGTGAGGCCACCTGAATCCAAAAAAGCAATTTTAGAAAAGCTTCGTGTGCGCGCGCGCGCGTGTGTGTGAATAACATACCTCAAGAACGAAAATCGGATAAATACCAGACTTGATATTTGGATTCAGTATCTTTTAAAGATCTGACACGAAGATTTTCAGGAAAATCCCCGCACCGTAGGCTACCCTTTACATGGAACATTTTCGAATATTTTTATTTTCTTAAAATGGCTCTTACGATTTTGATTAAAGTAACATATATTTAAGATGTTTTCATGATCGATAAAATGTATATCTTGAATTTTCTGAGAAAGTCCCCAAAAGTCCTCTTCATTCTGAATGACTGTTTCATAACTGGTAAACTGTCTATCAAAATGTTTCTACAAAAACAATCTAGATCTCGTTAAAACACACAATTTATGTCATATACAATTTTTTTATGGAGTCAATCATTTCTGAGATATTCCTTGTTATTTGTTTGAATTTTCCAATATTTGAGCTTTTTCTTAAACGGGAATTCGTTATTGGTTTTTTTTATATCCGGGACATACAAAGAGAATGGGATGCTCCACATAGCAACCAGCTCTTAAAATATTTGACTCTCGCTTAAAGCCTATCATATTCCCCTTGCACCTACAAGAAAATTAGCAATAATAATGTTTATCTCGATTAAGATGAAATAGATGGAGAATAAGAATTTGTAAAAATAGTTTTACAAGAGTGGAGAAAGTCATATTATGCAACACATCAGATTTTTTACTGTATACTATTGAGTTGAAGTTGATGTTTACCTATGCAAAACACATTGAATAGTATAAATGTAAACTGTGTTAAAAGGAATAAGAGAATGTTTTAATTATATGTATAATGTTCCTAACAGCAAAAATACATTGCTGTGGAAAATGTGTAGCTGAGAAGGATAAGAGAAGACAAAATAGCATCGTCCTGGGCAATTAGTACCCTATTTGATTCAGGTATATAGTACTAGTTACATTTTCTAAGGTTTATTAATAAAACTAACATAAGAACCATCAACCGGAGTTAGATTATTCATTTAACCGATATGCCTCCGCACCCGAGATTAAGAAGAGACCGCAACAAAACCGACGATTCCAGGTATCATCAGCACAAAGAACATACAAACTTACTATTAATATCCCAATTCTAACAAAACAAAACATGAAAATAACATTCATAGTCTGTTAAAATTCTGCTCCAAAATAGGAAAATTTTAATGGGAAAGCCACGAGTCTTTTCAACACTATATTTACTTTCTCTACTACTTACTTACAGTAATTAGAAGTAGTATTGTATTACATCTAAAAATTCGACGTCAAAATTTTACAGGAAATACAATTTCTGGGGCTCTCTAAATAAAACAATCTGATGTGTTACACTCACATGACTTTCTCTACGCTTGTACAAACTATTTTTACAAACGCTTATTCTCCATATGCTTCATGTTAATCGAGATGTTAATCTTATTGCTAATTTTCTTGTAGATGCAAGGGGAATTGGTAGGCTTTAAGCTATAGTCAAATATTTTAAGAACTGGTTGCTATGTGGAGTATTCCATTCTCTTTGCATTAACAGGACAACAAAAATTAATAACGAATTTGAGAAAAGGTAAAAGTATTGGAAAATTTAAGGGAATAACAAGCAATATCTCGAAAATGGTTCACTCAACAAAAAATTGTATATGACATAAATTGTGTATTTTAATGCGATCTATATTTCTTGTGTAGTGAAATTTTGTCTCTCTTATGGTTTACCAGTTATGTAAAAGTCGTTCACAATGAAGAATACTGTTGGAGACATTCCCTGAAAATTCGAGATATACATTTCATTTATCAAGGAAATATCTTAAACATATGATATTTTAATCAAAATCGTTAGAGCCATTGTTGAGAAAATTACAATACGGTAAACGTATAGAAACATCAGCGTTTATTTTGGAATTGGTCAATGTAACAAAAACATAGATTAAAAACCTATACCTTTAACGAGGTGTACATTATTCCAATGGTAAATATTTTATTTTCTATTCTCTGCTTGTAGAAGAGTGTGCAAAGAATAAGTGTTTAGGCGTGCAGAGAGATGGGGTACACGTAGGCCTAGCAGACCCTCTCGTGTCGGTCCGACAAGGTCAGTGTTGCGCCCAGTGTGGTCAGTGCAGAGCTGTCAAACAAGATGGAAACAATAAAGTAGGAGCCAGTATGCCTCGTCGACGTCAAGGGGAGCCATATCGGCATGTGAGTGAGTTCGAACGGGCAGAATGAGCGGTCTCCGGGAAGCGGGTTTGTCATACCGTGACATTTCGTCTCGTATAGGTCATGCTGCTACAACAGTGATGCGTGTGTGGAAGCAGTGGATAGATGAAGGAACATGACCACAGCACGGGATGAGCGTCATCTTGTCCGCATGGCCATAACGGACCGTACAGCTTCATTCAGTGTTGGCTGGACGCTAAAGCATTGCAACACGTGCGGACTTGTCTGCATCAACGGTTCATCGCCGTCTGCTGCAGTTGGAATGGTTGCATGCATGCCGTTTCGTCGGCTTCCATTGTCTAGAAACCACAAGCTGCTCCGACTTCAATGGCCTCGTGAACACCATGACTGGGATGCTGAGTGGCAAAATGTAGTCTTTTCGGACGATTCCCGCTTCAACGTGCCCTACAGTGATGGCCGCATACATGTTCGGTGGTACCGTGGTGAGTGCAACCTGGAGGATTGCATTGTTGAGGGCATAGCGGACAAACACCAGGTGTGGTGGATTGGGGCGCCATTGTTTATAACAACCGATCTCGCCTCCAACGAATTGAGGGGACTTTGTACAGCAACCGGTACCTAATGGTGGTTGTAGGGCCTGAGGTACTCCCCCTGCTTCAGACATCTCCACAGGCCACATTCCAACAGCACAATGCCCGGCCACATATTGCGAGGAATGTACAAGCCTTCTTCGAAGAGCGACGGGTGCCACTGCTTCCCTGGTCTGCAGGTTCGCCTGACATGTCGCCCAATCGAACATGTCTGGGATATGGTTGGTCGGCACAATGGCTTAAAAATTTCAGGATTATAAAATAAATAATTAACCAACCACACGCTACTACATGGAAATATTAAAATGGAATAACATTGAAACATTTAACGTAAGACCAAATCTATTTATGAGTGGAAGTCCATTTTAGGTAAGCCAGCTATCCCAATTTCACAAAGGCCTCATCATATCGATTATACCAGTGTCAAAGGGCATACCCACAACGAAAGAAGCCACCAAAATGAAAACTTTCAATTCCTCGGATACGAGCTTAATGTTTGTTCTACCTGCTCGAGTAACATTTGCTTACTCAAAATTCGACCCGCTAATCAGAAGATCAGTCTGAAAATATCTTGTGTTACGTTCACATGACTTTCTCTACTGTCTATCGTTTATTAGTGGGTATATAAATTATTCTTATGAAAGTTTATTTCCCTATCTACTTCATTTTAATCAAGATAAATCTTTCTGGAAAATATTTTCGTTATAGGCACATTTCGTTATGGATACAAAGCGAATAGCTACAGTCAAATGTTTTTCAACTGGACGCTATACGCTGGCCTTAAATTCCATACTCATTCCACGACATCGCAAGAAAGAACTGAAAATCGACAGGACATTAAAAGAATGGCAAAGTATTGAACAATCCGAGCCATTAATAACGGATATCTCGGAAATTTCTGATGCACAAAAATGTTGTTTGAAATAAATTTTGTGTTATAAAGATATCTACATTTTTGTGTAATTACGTTTTCGTCTATCGGTTAGCATTTCCCAGTTACAAAGATCATTCAAAATTCCTTTCGAATTAAGTGGACTTCACAGACTATTCCCAGAAAATTGAAGATATACGCTTTGTCATATATAGTATCTACTTTAATCACAATTGTTAGAGCCACATTTTAGAAAATAAAAATATGAAACAATTTTCATGTTGGTTTGGGGTGGGGAATTTTCTTGAAAACCTTCATGTCGCACCATTGGAGGGTATTGAACTTAAATACCAAGTTTACTGTTTATCCGACTTTTCGTTTTTTAGTTGTGCTGTTCACACTGATGCAGTAATTTGTATCACAAATTACTTAAATGTAAATAATGATTGTAATATGAATATGCATTTTTATGTGACATTGATTTCAGATGTTTATTGATTGTAAATATTGTTAGGAAGTAAATTTATATTGCCTTACTGAAACTGTCAATAATAACGCGCAATAATGCAGAGAGGGGGGTGAGCTGTTTATCATTATTGGAAACGAGGAAGTTACGTAATATTGGCGCGTTTTTCGGTAGAAACTTCTGGAATATTTTCTCCCTAAAGCATATGTATTCATAATTTTCATTGGATATTAAGATGTTGGCGCGTTTTATTAGCCAATAGTAGCTCAGTTATAATCTTTAGGCGTATCTGGATGCAGGAGTATAAATAGGGTAGGTTAGAGGTAGCTTCATGCTCAGTTTATCGAAAATCTCAATACATTACACGTCGTCTTCAGTTGCTCAGTTCATCAAAATTCTTTGTGCACTACACGTCGTCTTCAGTTCGTCAGTTCGTCAAAATATTGGTATGAGATACGTCGGCTATAGATTCACAAGTTACGAAAATCTAAAGTATTATAAAGTTAATTATACACAAAGTTGAAGTACGTGGATTAAAAGTGATCAGTAAGAAGTTATTATAACAGTTTCAGTTTGGTGAGTGTTAAGATCAATGTATAAATGTGATAGTTAACGTGTTTGACAATAAATGTGTAAAACAAATTTCTTCATCAGTGTTATATTTGGATAAAAGATTCCTTTCCGTTTACACACTCTGATTCAAGATACATGTTCGACTGAGAAATAATAGCTAGCCGGAGGACAGTAAACAAAACTTATAATTCTTTCAAACACTAATACTACCACAAATTGCTAACACTAGATGGAGCTACAAACCGAACAAATGAATGACGTCACAAGATGGCAACACGTGATGTAAACAAACATCACAAGCATCAACATTATAAGTAAATACCGCATCAAATTGGCGCCCAACGTGGGGCAGAGTAACCAGGAAAGGAACACGATGACCAGGAAAGGATCAGAATAACCAGGAAGGGGCAGAATTAACCAGGAAGAAGTGAGATGACCAGGAAGGGGCGAATGGAGAAGTGAACTGAACTACAAGACGCAGATTCCAGAAACAACAAAAGGAACGACAGACTATGCGGATGATTGGACATCGTAATTCCGAGATTACAAGGCAACAGGTGAATTCAACTACAAAAACATCGAGTAGACGCAGATTCCAGAAACAACTATAGGAACGACAGACTACGCGGATGAGTGGACACAAAAACATCGAGACGACGTAGATTCATCATAACACAACGCAGAAGCGACATATAATCTAGGAGAGAGGGGCAGGAAGCTGGACATCAAAATAACAGCAACAAACAACATCACAAAAGGTCAGAGTATTGTAATTTTTTTTAAAAAACAAAATTATAACATTCAAATGTACTTGAGGAGTGGTAGGATAAAGAAAACAATGGCTACTAATAATATTGAAGAAACAATGATGGAGGGGGATAGTGTAACAGTTAGCTGTAATTCAATACAGGTTACAGAAAGTAATTCAAGCAATGTAATATTTGAGGGAGAAAAGTTAGTGCAGAAAGTGAGAATAGAACATCAGGAAATGTAAATTTTGATGTTAGTATGATGATGGAAATGCTGAGAAATATGAATAATGAGAATATAAAAAAGAATAATGAGAATATGGAAAAGAATATAGAGAAATTGAGGGAAGATATTGATAGGAGTTTAGAACAAAAACTAACTCAGAATAATGAGAAATTAAGGGAAGATATTGATAAGATTATTACAGATCAATTAAGAGAAGAAATTGGTAAGAGTAATGAGAAATTAGAGCATAAATTAGATCAAAATAGGGAAGAGATTGAAAAGAAATTCATGGAGCTAGAAAATAGTATGATGAGAATGAGAAATGAAAATCAGGAAATGGTAGCAAATGAAATAGGTGAAGTTTCAAAGAAAATGTTAGACATGAGCAGGGAAATATCTAACCAAAAAAGTGAGGTTAATAATAAAATAGAGCATGCTGATATATAATGTACAGAGTTAGGTAGCCGAATGAGTAGCATTTCAAGTGAGTTAAGAGAGATGATGGAGGCTACAAATGCAGATTTAATTCAGGTGCAAGTTAATTTCAGAGGGGAAATATCTGAAATTCAGAAGGAGTCAGAAACACAGAGAAATAAATTGTCTGAAGAAGTTAAAGATTTGTCTAAAGATTTAAATCAAAAGCTAACTTCTGAAATTAACAAACACCAAGCTGTTCAAAATGAGAATAATCAAAAATTGGAACGGACAATAGAAAATCTGCAAGGTACTGTAAATAGGTTAGAATTGAATTCAAGGGCAAATATATGTGATGTGAATGTATCAGATGTACAAAATAATGATAGAGGTAGTTCCTCAGGTATGACAAATAATGTGAGTGATGCGGCAGCTTCGTCTATAGCTAATGCTGAAACTCAGAGTGCACAAGTAACACTAGAGAATTTAAATATGGGAGTAGGGAATTTGCAAAATTACAATCATATCTTAAGTGATGTTCCACTTCCAAAATTTAATGAAAACTCCAGTCCAGTTCATTGCAGAATTATCAGAGTATTTTCAAATTAAAAAGATACCTGAAGCATTGAAAATGACAGTTGTTAAAAGATGTGTTATTCAGAGAACCTTAGATTGTTTTCAAATGTTATCATGGGACGAAATTTCATATGAATACAAGAGGTTATTCATGAACAAAAATTTGAAGGTTAGGATACAGCTACGAGTAATGTTTTGCCACACACAATTTGATCCAGGAGGGTAAATAACAATGAGATGTAAAGTAAATGCTGGATAGTTAAAGATGACTTGCAGAGAAATGTATTGGAACGTAAGAGGGTTAATTATTTATATGTCATTTGAAAAGAGAAATAAATTATAAAAAAAGAGAAATGTTTAAAAAAATATTAAATTTTTAGTAACTGTAACAACATTTGAAAATTAAGAATGCAAAGATTGAAACTTAACAGGATATTAAATTAAAAGTACGTAAATTCAATTCCAAGAATATTGTTAAAATAAAGTACAAAATAACAAAAATGGGTAAAAATAATTAAAAACAAATACTTATGTAGCAAACAGAAAATGTGAAACAGTGACTAGATTTAAGAGATGTAAATTTATTTGTGTACAGGGTGAATATTTTTTGGTGGGAATGTATAGTAAT
This sequence comes from Deroplatys truncata, assembly GCA_030765065.1. NCBI lineage: Eukaryota > Metazoa > Arthropoda > Insecta > Mantodea > Mantidae > Deroplatys > Deroplatys truncata. Next base: position 206,204,588 of record CM060978.1, on the reverse strand, counting down.
TGCAAAAATTCTTAAATGTACAAAATTTTGTCAACAACTTAAGAAAGTAAACAATTTTTGAAACAGTAATTAAATAATTCAGGGTACAGTATTTGATATATAAAAAAAATTGTAATGTCAGATTAATATCTAAATTAATTCAACCAGAGCCAGTAAGTAGTGGCAAGATAAAAAAAACATATGTCGTGTGTTAAATGCGTGTCAAGTGTAAAGTGAAAGTGATAGCGTGTATTCCAAGATTTAGGAGACTAAAAACCCAATTATAAAATTTTCAAACAAGTTGTAAATATTTATAATTATGTTTCTAGTGGGGCACATGATGCAGTAATTTGTATCACAAATTACTTAAATGTAAATAATGATTGTAATATGAATATGCATTTTTATGTGGCATTGATTTCAGATGTTTATTGATTGTAAATATTGTTAGGAAGTAAATTTATATTGCCTTACTGAAACTGTCAATAATAGCGCGCAATAATGCAGAGAGGGGGGTGAGCTGTTTATCATTATTGGAAACGAGGAAGTTACGTAATATTGGCGCGTTTTTCGGTAGAAACTTCTGGAATATTTTCTCCCTAAAGCATATGTATTCATAATTTTCATTGGATATTAAGATAGACGCTAATGTTGGCGCGTTTTATTAGCCAATAGTAGCTCAGTTATAATCTTTAGGCGTATCTGGATGCAGGAGTATAAATAGGGTAGGTTAGAGGTAGCTTCATGCTCAGTTTATCGAAAATCTCAATACATTACACGTCGTCTTCAGTTGCTCAGTTCATCAAAATTCTTTGTGCACTACACGTCGTCTTCAGTTCGTCAGTTCGTCAAAATATTGGTATGAGATACGTCGGCTATAGATTCACAAGTTACGAAAATCTAAAGTATTATAAAGTTAATTATACACAAAGTTGAAGTACGTGGATTAAAAGTGATCAGTAAGAAGTTATTATAACAGTTTCAATTTGGCGAGTGTTAAGATCAATGTATAAATGTGATAGTTAACGTGTTTGACAATAAATGTGTAAAACAAATTTCTTCATCAGTGTTATATTTGGATAAAAGATTCCTTTCCGTTTACACACTCTGATTCAAGAGACATGTTCGACTGAGAAATAATAGCTAGCCGGAGGACAGTAAACAAAACTTAAAATTCTTTCAAACACTAATACTACCACAAATTGCTAACACTAGATGGAGCTACAAACCGAACAAATGAATGACGTCACAAGATGGCAACATGTGATGTAAACAAACATCACAAGCATCAACATTATAAGTAAATACCGCATCAACACACACACACACAGACACACACACACACACACACACACACCGCGTGCCCACGGTTTTTTTTAAAAAAATGCTTTTTTATATTCAGGGGGCCTCAAAACATGTATTTCTGTTGAAACCTCGATATCGATTTTTTTTCTACTTACTCTGCGTAGTAAAGAAAGTAAAAAGTATACAAACAAATGCACTAACAGGAGTAAAACACAGATGCTGCATAAACACACAGTACTGACAGTTTTGTTGGGAATAATTTTCCTTAAAAATGGCATCTTTTATATTAAGTAATTTTCTAAAAGCAGTGCATAAAGTTGACCATACGTTACATGCACTGCGTACAATTAATAACCATGAATTACAATGTTTTTCCTTAAAGTAACGCACTTGATGTAGTTTATCTAATACATTTCCACTTTTAATCATGAATTCCATTCAAAGACTCGTGTACCGATCAATGGTTCGAACAAATTGCACAAAAATACTAGTAGTTTCTTCTGTTGCGAATGATTTTTGGGATAAACTTTTGCATGTCATGTACAAAAGAGCTAGATACTGTGTTAAGTTTTATATGTCTATTAAAACTGTATATAATATATTTTATAAAAATATAGCTTTGTAAACTAGTACAACTAGGAACCACTTAATGGTTTCAACGTTTTTAATTTGAAAATGTTATATCTAATCTTTCCTTCCTTTCTACATCGAGTATAACATTGTTTATTCGTTCATGTTTGTTTCTTGGGGGCGGCGCCGTGGCCGAGTGGTTAGACCGCTCGCCTCTCACCGAGGCGGCCCGGGTTCAATCCCAGGGACCTGCATGTGTACGAAGCGGCGTCTGGGCGGGTTTTCTCTGGGTTCTCCGGTTTCCCCCGCCATTCATTCCACCAACTGCTCCATCATCACCTTTCCTTTCATCCATTTCACATTTCGTTTCATCTACTTCCTTCATCGGGATGATCACCCATCCTGGATGCTCTGTCTGATCCATGAGTGTCTGCTCCTCGACGGGCCTCTGACCCCAGGCACCCGCTTGTAAGTCCTGGGGGGTGTAAGCTCTACATAAGAGGAGGGTAAACAGATAATGAATGAAAATGAATGTTTCTTGGACACGTTTCAAGACAGTCACAGAAAGACAAGATGAGGATTCAGCGTTGGTTAGAAAAACGTGGAAACCTTACGGGAGAAGCTTAAAACATATAGAAATAAAACCAAGTGTTGAAGTTTGTTGAGATCAGGCCATTAAGTACCAGATGTTGATACTTATTCTGTAGAAAGAAATTTCTTGAGGATTCTTGAACGTTTGTGGACAAATATGGTTTCAACTACGACACTTTACACTTCCTATTCAAGATTATCTTAACTGGCAATTCCATCAGAGATGGATTAAGGCTTGATTCGATCGTTGTCTCGAAATCTCTAATGAAAGAATAGCTTTAGCATTTTGTTTTTCTATTGCTCCAACAAGGCACAAACAGCATAACAAACTATACATTTAAAAGAAAATCTAGCACTGCCATACCAAGCCTCTCTAGTTCCTTAACCCCCAGGCTTTATGCATGGAATGATTACATAAATGTATTACCACACACAAATGACTAGATAAGAGTAGCACATAATTTATAAGTTCAAATTAACTGCCAGCAGCACCAGTCTGATACATAACTTTTCATTTTTAAGTTGATGCTATTCACACACACACCCACCCATACACACAAGAAATGCTTCTTTTTTTTTATTCAGTGGATCTCAAAACATATATTTCTAGTAAATCTATCCAAATCGAATTCTTGGGTGGAATTCAATACCTCTACTACTTATTGCAAGTATACAGGGTGAATCATCTGAAACTTGCACCGCAAACTTTTACGCAGCCTTCCCCACAGAAAAAAAGTCTAATGGGGTCAGATCCGGTGAACGGGCCGGCCAAGGTGCAGGTCCTCTTCGTTCAATCCAACGATTTGGAAACAATCCGTTAAAACAAGCTGTAGTACTTCGTGCACTATGGGCTGGCTAGCCATCATTTTGGTACCACAGGTTTCCCCCAGTCTGCAAAGGAACGTCTTCTAGCATCTGTGGCAGATGGTCTGTTAGGAGGCTGCGATACGTGTGCGAGTTCATTGTTCCTTCTATGAACAAAGGGGCTATGAGCTGATGGTTCACTATCCCGCACCACACATTTAAACTCCATGGACGCTGACGTTCCACCTGACGAAGCCAACGGATTGTCAACAGACCAACAGTGCAAGTTTCTGCGGTTTACCTGGCCATGGTTAGTAAATGTTGCCTCATCACTAAACAAGATACATGATGAATCTGCAGTATCACGACTTAATGCCAATGTACAAAACTTAACACGATTCTCAAAATCGTTTCCAACCAGCTCTTGATGGAGAGACATGTGATAGGGGTAGAACCAATGTCGATGGAGAATGCGCAGTACAGTTCCCTTGCTTATGCCACTTCCATGTGCGATTGTGCGAGAACTAATTTGCGGATCTACTGCAACAGCAGCCAAAACATTAATTTCTGCCTCTTCTCCAGTCACTTGTTTGTTTCTGTTACGTTTTATAGGTGTTACAGTACCACTTTCACGTAATTGGTTGAAGAGGTTGATAAATAATTGCCGAGATTGTTGACATCTATTGGGATACGTTTCCGCATACACCGTACAGGAACGAACTGCATTCTTCCTACACTCTCCCTACACCATGAGCATGTCGGCTTTTTCTGCATTAGTAAACCCCATCTTCCACTCACGACTTACTGCTTGAACTGTCACAAACTAAGTGACCAGAAAGCCGCAATGCAATCAATGAACAGAAAAAACAATGCAAACAAACATAACAACATCGTACCTAGCAACTAAGCAGGTTGAATGGGACAAGCAATTATCGGGGTGGAAACTTTTCAAAATACGATTTCTCGTAAACCACTTGCACTAGAATCCTGCAGCAAAGACCATTGACATTCTAATTTACCCTACCTTTATTCTGTTGATGTAACTAGGCATTGCTCCATTTAAAAAATTGTATGTTTGCTCAAAAAATACACTTTCTCAGCAATATTAAAATCTGTTTATTGGCTAAATGTACGAGCCCCTGACTATCAATCAATGCTGTGAAAACTGCACATCAATAGCACTTTCCATTTCCGAAATATTTGCGAAGCAAGTTTTAGGTGATTTTTGATGTATAGTAAGGAAAGAAATGAATTATAACATAAGCAGTATTCGGGTGTATATGGTTCATATTTAACTATACAAAAGCATGAAAATTTAATTCATGTATATTGAATATTTTTTAATTATAATGAAAATGCCGTAAAATGACAGTTAATAAAACCATCCCGAAAGCAAAATAAATACAATGATAGTCATAATAATAGTAATAATGGTAATAATGATGATGAATATTGTATTTTCATTTTAAAATGCAAGTGGATGAAGCCAGTGATAAGGCGTGACGTTTGTACACATATTTTTGTAAGTTTAGAAGAAAGCATGTGCATATTTCAATAATATAAACAAAAATTTCTATACTATTGAAAAAATCTCGTGTGATAAATTCACGTGACTTTCTCTACCCTCTATCTTTATTAGTGAGTGTACAAACTATTCTTACGAAAGCTTTTTTTCTATCTGCTACATTTTAACCCAAATAAACCTTTGCAGAAATAGCTACAGTTATAGATGCAAGGAGAACAGCGATAGCCAAATGGACTGGACGCTATATGCTGGCCTTAAGTTCCATACTGTTTCCATGCAATAGCGAGAAACAACTGAATATAGAATGACCATATGATGAACATTTCTAACTATTAATAACGGATATCTCAGAAATGGCTTATGCCACAGAAAACTTATTAGAAATAAATTGTTTATTTTAAAGAGATCTACAGCTTTTGTGCAGTACGTTTTCGTCTATCGGTTAATATTTACCAGTTATACAAAATTTCTTCCGAATGAAGATGATTTCAGAGGTTATTCCCAGAAAATTCAGTAAATGCATTTTATTTGTATGTAAATATCTTTAATATATGGTATTTTAATCAAAATCGTAAGAGCTATTGTTTAGAAAATTAGAATTTTGAAAAATTCTCCATGAAAATTGTAGTTGGGATAGGGGGATTTTCTTGAAAAGCTTCGTGTAGCGTCCTTGGAAGATACTGAATACCAAGTTTGATACTTATCCAACTTCTCGTTATTGAGTCATGCTGTTCACATACACATGCTGACCTTTTTCTAATAACGTTTTTTCTTGGGTTCAGGGGACCTCAAAATACACACTGGTGAGCAAAACTTAAGGACGAAAGTGACATTTGCATGCTGTGTCACTGCTAAGTAGCATAGCTGGATGAAACTTGAACCATAGTATATACATAGAAAATGTTACAATAGGATACAGTAGGCAAATAAAGGAAATATGCAATGAGACGAAAAGAAACGACGCTTTTATCCAGAGACATTAAGTTGCACTGAAGTCACTGCGACTTATTGTGGTGTCCTGGGCATTACAAAAGAAGGGGCATGATTCTTAAAAGGGTGTGTGATCCCCACGGACAGGGATGTATGCTCTCATGCTGGCCACAAGGTGGTAAGGAGTTCTTGTGGTAGGGCGTTCCATTCTTCCACCAGTGTGGTTGACATATGCAGGATGTTTATTGATGCATGTGGACGTGCTGCAATACGCCCCATAAAAATGAAGTCAGGCCGAATGCACCCCTAAAAAGACGCACCTAGGGACGGAGTACAATATCGCAACAACGTTGACCGTCGTTCAAAGATTTGAAGGTCGGTACGCCCATGTAACATTGTCTCCCCACTCCATAACACTTGGACCTCCAAAACGATCATGTTCGACAATGTTCCTTGGTGTACTACCAGTTCCCACCTCTAGCTAGATTAGAGTACGTCGAGAATCACTACTCAGACTGAATCTGCTCTCACCCGAGATAGCACTCGCCTCCACTCCTCGTTGGTCCAGTCCTGATGCTCTTGGCACCATCCAAAAGGGTGCCGCGATGTGCTGGTGTCAGCGGAATACAACGTACTGGTCGTCGGGTAAAGTGACCACCCCCATGCAGCCGCCATGCCACTGTAAAGCGTGAGATTGCGTGCCTTGCAGTCCAGTTAAATGTGGTTGCAATGGCACCCGCTGTTTGATGTGGGTCCCTTCTTGCCTGTTGCACAATGTAATATCAGAAAAGTCTTCTTTAATAGATTATAAAATATTAAAGTTCAACATGGGGAAGGAAGGAACATGTAGAAAAAGCAGGTAAGGAAGCAAGAGAAGGTATAGCATGGGCAAGATTAGGAGTGCGGAGGTTAAAGGAATGAGGATGGGAATAACACAAAATCAGTGTCCTTTATGTGGAGAGCTGGAGGATCTAGTACACATATTGTTTAAATGTAGGGCCACTAAAGAAAAGTGACAAATGGTCAATGATGGACCCAAACATTGCACTGAAGCAAACATTTGGGAGTGACTATGAGAAGGTTGGAGTGTTTATGAATAAAGTGAGAAGCAAATAGTTATGGACAGTGAAAACAAAAAAATTATGTCATAATATAGTTTAATTAGAAGTAAGAATAAAGCTGTAAACGTTCTCACGAGCGGGAGAGGCAAATGAGCCTAGTTGAACGGCATTCCCACTTGTCTTGTATCCAGCTAAACACAAAAAATAAATATAATATCATATAATATAATGTAGCGGTCATCTGATGCTGTAGTTGACCGTGGTTGACCACCTCTACTTCGGGCAGCAGTGCCTGTGGTTTGGAACGCTCCCCATGCACGTGAAACAATGCTGTGAGAAATACCAAACTCTTGGGCTACACTCGTCCACTTCGCCCTTCTTGCAGTTTCTCGATGACTCTTCCCCGTGTGAAGTCAATCCAAATGTTGTCTCCGGGTCATGTTGTAATAAAGAACACCATCACAGTGCACCATAGCAGCTAGCTGATTGACCCGTTCGTTCAACTGCTTCGTGTTGCGGGGCCAGACACAATTGGTGCTATGATCGCACTGACCACATGCCATGTGGCGTCTAGCCTTTCGTACACGTGTGGGAGACCTTTGGCAACATGATCCCTCACTTTAATTCATTTCTACCGAGTAGTTAATGTTATATTACCTATCTTGTTTTTAGGTTTTGCACACAGTGTATATTTCAGGTGAAATTTGGACATCGAGTTCTTGGATGGAGTATAATAATTCCCCTACTAACTATACTAGTAGAGAAAGTAAAAGTCTGGTGTCATGCATTCACGTGACTTTTTCTAACTTCCATCGTTTATTAGTAGGCATGCAAACTATTCTTGATAAAGCTTGTTTTTATGTCTACTTCATTCTAATTCAAATAAACTTTCACAGAAATAGCTACATTACACATTTCGTTATACATACAAAGGGAACAGCTATAGTCAAATGTTTAAGAACTCGATGCAGTATGCTGTCCTTAAAATTCCATATGTTTTGCATGCAATGCGAGGAACAACTGAATGTTGATACTATAATTACTGTCAGAAACATATAAATTATTAAATAAAGAAATCATGCTAAGATAGAGAAATTATTGCAATAAACAATATTCGTATATTAAATAAATGTATAATGTAATAAACTTCAGTTGAAAGATTTATCCGGAAAGAAAAAGTTACGAGGTGCATTCCAAAACTTAGGTCCGTTTGGTCATAACAACAACATTACTCGTGAGACAAGGTTTTTATTGATAACAATATGTGCCTACATGTACACTACTTTTTCACCTACACGCCGTTCACTTGCATACACATATATAACCCTGCACCAGCTTCTTTAACCCCTCGGCATAGAAGTCTGCCGCCTGGGACTTGATAACGCTCGTCTTGAGTTCATCGTCGGTTTGAAATCCTTGTCCACCTAGCCAATGTTTTAAATGCAAGAATAGGAAATAGTCGTTTGTGCCAGGTCGGGACTGCACGGAGGGTGGTCAAAGAGTTCCCAACGAAACTCTTGAATCTTTTCTTTGGTTTTGGCAGCGGTTTGCGGGCGTGCGTTATCGTGCAAAAGGATGATGCCAAACGAAAGTTTCCCGCGGCGTTGATTTTGGATCGCACGTCTGTTTGGTAAACGTTGCTCAGTACACGTCAGCTGTAATTGTTTACCCACGGTCCATAAAATCAATCAAAAGGATGCTATTTTCGTCCCAAATACGGTAGCAATCATTTTGCGATTCCTGTACGGCGATTGTTTATACTTTTTGGTATTTTGCATTGACTGTTGTTTCGATTCTGCGTTGGTGTACGCTTCCATGTCTCGTCGCCCATAACAATGTGGGAAAACAAACCATCTGCATCTTGTCTATAGCGCTCCAAAAACTGTCGTGCACTACGCATTCATTGCTCTTTGTGCTGACCGGTGAGCAATTTTAGCACCCACCTCGCATAAAGTTTCCGATATCCAAGCTATTCAGTGACAATCCTGTAAAATAAGGTTCGAGCAACATTTAGAAATTCGTCAGCCAGACCATTATTCCTCAAACGCTGATCACTTCGAAGTTTTTGGTTCACATGTTCAACGATGTCATCGGTCGGAATACTGGGTGTACCACTCAGCTATTCATCGTGCCATTTCGAAATTCTCGACACCAGTTCGAACCTGTTTTTCACTCATGTCCGGTCCATACATGAAGCATAACTCAAGATGGATGTCCGAGCTGACGATCCTTTTGCCAGCAAAAATCTAATCACACCGCACTTCACAACTGGCCGAATCTACATTGTCGCGCCCATTTCGATCTGTTCTCACCGACCGACAAACGCCTAATGTGTCACACCAACACTACGGTAGGTTCCTCAGGAGTCGGTAGACAGCGCTGCAGGCGTGAAACGTCATTCAGGTCTACCATCCGTTAAATACTGTTCTCCGGACCTTAGTTTTGGAATACGCCTCGTAAATAGGAAATCATGTGAAGAAAAGTCATTAGTAACAGCGTGAGTAGCGAATGCATTAGTATAAAAGTTCTTTGGATTCAATTAGGTTATAAGCTCGGAGCGTTTGAACAGTCGCATATACCAGAATTCTGCGAAAGAGAAGGGGAAGCAATTCTCAGAATCAGGGATGTACCCCAAAGTAACAGACGCAAACGTAGGGTTTTTATCTAAGTTTTGGGCGTAAGAAGGGATTTTGGTGGGGTAGTTCTAAGTAGGTGGGGCTTAAGTTAAGAAATAGGCATGCATTCTAATAAGAGACACGTTCGTGTACACATTCGTGTATTCACACGTGACCCTCTCGCTTAAGAATTAGTCATTTAGACTGGTGATTGTTCGTGTGTTATTTTAAGCGCTCAGTGACGCGCTTGTGTGAGTAAGATTTAGGGTCATCTCGAGAGGTTTTGCCGATAAGCGTTTTAGCGACTCACGGCAAGTTATGCTACTAGTCTCTTTTATTGTGGAAACAGTAATTTCAAATCCTAGAATTAATGCTGCAGAAATTAGCAGGTATAATAATTCATTTGTTATAGTTTTGAGTGCTGCGATTCATAATCAGTTTAATTCTTTATCTTCAACCGGTCGGTAACTCGCTTCAATAGCTGAAGTATAGATCACATTAAATTTCCCAGTCATATTAAATAGTGTTATCCTCTCACACCCGCCCACGCATACACTGAGAGAAAGATTTCATAGCTATACTACTAGAGCATCTGGAGCATGAAACAACGACGGAGGAGCTTCGAGATAACGAAAACAATATCAGAAGCAAGTAAATTAACGACTTCAAAAACTGGCGCCCCATCTTGGTACAATACGTTGTCAAAATTGGTGCATGATCGCGGGGCTTCAAGCTGAGGAGGCCACAGTGAAAATCAAACCCGGCGACCGACAGCACGAGAAGGAAGACAGTCCAGAACGGCGGCAGCTACGGTTACAAAGGTACACGGTGAGAGATAGAAGAAAGGACATCAGCATCAGTAGACAACCGTGAGTGCATCAGCTAACCAGGTACTAGGGTAAAGTTATTTATTTCAACGTTATTCATATAGAGGCGGTTAAGGAGCGGAAGAATGTTGGGTAAAAATAATTTTGTAGAAACAATGGAAGTTCAGGAAGGAGAAAGTAGTAATAGACGAGAAATTGTATAAATTAGGGTAGCAGAAACAGAGGAAATTGGTCAGCAAATGCAGAGTAGCCCAGAGACGGGAAACTATATCAGTCAGGGAGAAACAGGTGATAATACAGGAATGGAAGAAAATTATTTAAGACAGTGGTAGAATTGTTAGGATATAAATTAGAGGAAGAGTTAGTTAGGAAATTGGAGTAAAATAATTATAAATTAAGAAAATACACAATAGATATTAGAGAAAAAGATGGGGAGTAATAACCAGAAATTAGAAAACACTTTACTTTTCCACATAATGGCATGCATTAAAACTATTCTAGGATAAAACTAGATAGGAAATAAGTATAGTTAGAAGGGAAATAAAAGAAAACAAAACAAAAATCTGAAAAGAAAATTTGTAAACAAGTCAGTGAGAAATCACGAGATAGAAAATAGGAAGTTAAGGGGGGAAATAGCAAAGAAATTGGAAACAGAAAGGGAAATAGCAAATAAAGAAATGCAACAGGCTAGGGAAGCAGCTAGAAAGTAATTAGAAGAAAGTAGAATTAGGCATGAGAAAGCTAGTAATTTGGAAGAAATCGCCGATCAGATTAAGGACATTGTAACAGAAGAAGCAAATAAAATGTGTATTAAAAAGTTTAAGAATACAGAAAAGAAGGAATAGGTACAATTTGAATACCAAATTCAAATTGTAGTAATGTAAGTGAACCAGCATCAACAGACGAAGTAAAACAAAATATATAGCCGACATTTCTTTGCCAAATATAGGTGCAAGCACTCCCAGTAGTCAACCTAAATTAAGTAATGTTCAGAGAAGTAGAGAACAGAACCATAACATGTACTGGCCTAATCATACCATCGCACCACCAAGTTTTAAAAATGAGGAATCAGAAGATCCACAAAATCTTTCATTCGAGATTTGCAGGAATATTTCACTGAATAATGTATACCGGAGGAGTGAAGAACGACAATAGTTATGATTTAAGGGAAATGCAGCAACTTGATAGATATAACTGTAGGAAATGGCAACGACTTAAGGGCTTTTACAAATATGTTCACGAATAGATGTTGGGGAGCAAGTAGGCAAGTAAACTATTCATGAAAGTAACAGGGAAATCGAGAATGCTAGATCCACTATTAAGTGATAAAGATCTCATAAATATTGTCACGACATATTTCCCAGAAACTATTCAGCACTTTCCAATAATAGCAAAGCCCAGTAACGTGTCAGAAATGATTAACTTGCTGATAGCACTAGAGAATAACAAACGAGAGTCTGAGGCAGAAAATAACAAAACCAGCAAGAAATGCAATGGAAAGCTGACATTTCTTTATACAAGTTTCATAGAAATGCAAATCAAAATGACGTTAGGAATAGACAGTTCCTAGATCATAACCAGCACAGTAGGAAAACAGAAACAGAAATCGTTTCGATAGAAATCAGAAAAATAAAAATTCAGACAATAACGGTAAACATTTTCAAGTTAATTATATGAACATGGGAAGTTTTAATGGACCTAGAAGAGGAAATCAGCAGTTTAGAGGTAGACATAACTCAGGTAATGAATATTGCAGCCCGGAAAATAATTTTGCAATTTCCACCTAGATGGCATAGACAAGAGGATAGAAATAGAAACGGGAGAAATTTAAGAATAGAAGACGATAGGGCAGAAGCAATTGAAATGACGAGAAAAATAGTGGGAAGTAACTAGAATCAGATGAGGGGAAATAATAATGTAAATAGTAGTTTAGCAGAAAGGGGTGCATTAGTAGGATATAGTCGGGTACTTCTAATTTTCGATAACTAAACTGTGGGTGCCCATAGATGATTATAATAAATATGCATGACGTAGAAAACAAGATTCTGAAAATTGTAACTAGATAATAAGTACATAATTGTAAAAATTAGTCTTAAGGAGAAAACCGTTAGTGATTTGCAATGAACTTCACAGAATTAGAATCGGTGCTTCAACCAAAATACTCACAACTGAAAACCAAATACAAAGAAAACAGACTCTTGGAAATTTATATACATTCATAAGAGAAATTAACAATGTAAAGAAAAATAGCTTCGTAAATCTAGTATAAGGATTACTGTGTTTATGTATATGAGGGGTAGTAACTGTCAATCAAATATTGTATGTAATCATAAGAGGAATTTGTGAAATATTGTACGAAAATTAAGTTTCCGACAGGGGATCAGATAAATTTAAAGTTAAAATTTTATTCCGTCAAACGGTGTGCATTCTTTGATTATTGAGAATAATTAACGAAAGTAACGAGACATTTTGATTCCGTAATTATTGTCATGAAGATAAAAATAATTAAATTATACTAAGATAGAGAAATATTTTCAATAAACAATTTCCATATGTTAAATCAGTGTATAATGTAATAAGCTTAAGTTGAAAGATTTGTCCGGAAAGAAAAACGTAATTAGCGAGTAATGTTAAGAAAAGTCATTAGTAACAGCCTGAGTAGCGAACGCGTTAGAATAAAAGTTCTTGCAATTCATTAGGTTATAAGCTAGTACGTTTGAACAGCCACGTATACCAGAATTCTGCAAAAGAGCAATAGAAGGCAATTCTCAAAATCAGTGAGGTACCCCGCAGTAATAAGGTAACAGACGCACATATAGGGTTTTAAAGTATCGGCCAGCCAAGAAGGAACGTTGGTGGGGTAGTTCTAAACTAGGCAGAGCTTAAGTTAAGAAATACGCGTGCATTCTAATCAGAGATGCATTCACCTTTCCCTCTTAAGAATTAGTCATCGTGTGTTGTTTTAAGCGCTTAGTGGCGTACTTGTGAGAGTAAGATTTAGCGGCCATAATGAGGGGTTTTGCCGATAAGCATTTTAATAGCTCACGGCAAGTTGTGCCTCTAGTTTCTTTTATTGCAGAAACAGTGATTTCAAATCGTAAAAATGTTACTGCAAAAGATAGCAGGTATAATAATTTAATTGTTATAGTTTCGAGTGCTATGACACATGATCAGTTTAATTCGTTATCTTCAAACGTTCGGCAACTCACTCCAATAGCTGAAGTATTAGATCACATTAAATTTTTCGATGAATTTAAAGATCTCGTAGCATACCACTGTAGCAGCCGGCAGCAGAATCAACAGCAATTATTGAAGCAAAGGGTACGAATTCAAAAGGTGAAGACAAACGCCCGACAGGACTTTAAAATAATGACTAAATATTGAACAAATAGAATCATTATTAACGGATATCTCGGAAATGGCTGATGCCACAAAAAAAATTATTTGAAATAAATTGTGTGTTTTAAAGAGACCTACATTTTTACTTTCTCTACTACGTATAGTAAGTAGGGGAAGTATTGCATTCCACCCAATAATTCGATACCGAGATTTCACCGGAAATACATGTTTTGAGACCTCCTGAATCCAAAAAAAAACATTTTTAGAAACATGTCCGTGTGTGTGTCTGTGTGTCTGTGTGTGTGTGTGTCTGTGAACAGCATAACTCAAAAATGAACAGTCGGATAAGCACCAAACTTGGTATTTAGGTTCAGTATCTTCCAGAGATGCGACACGAAGGTTTTCAAGAAAATCCCCCCACCCCAGACTACACTTTACATGGAACATTTTTCGAAAATTTTAATTTTCTCAAAAATGGCTCTAACGATTTTGATGAAAATATCATATGTTTAAGATAATGTCATGAGAAATGAAATGTATATCTCGAATTTTCTGGGAATGTCTCCAAAAGTATTCTTCATTGTGAACGACTTTTGCATAACTGGTAAACCATAAGAGATAGACAAAATGTTACTACACAAAAAATGTAGATCGCGTTAAAATACACAACTTATGTCATATACATTTCTTTTGTTGAGTGAACCGTTTTCGAGATATTGCTTGTTATTTCCTTAAATTTTCCAATACTTATACTTTTTCTCAAATTCGTTATTCATTTTTTTTATGTCCTGGACATGCAAAGAGAATGGAATGCGCCACATAGCAACCAGCGTTAAAATATTTGACTATCGCTTAAAAGCTACCATATTCCCCTTGCTTCTACAAGAAAATTACCAATAAGATTGACATCTCGATATCTCGATTAACATAAAGCATATGGAGAATAAGCGTTTGTAAAAATAGTTTGTACAAGAGTAGAGAAAGTCATGTGAGTGTAACACATCAGATTTTTGTGTAGTAGCTTTTAGAATCATAATTGCAATACTAAGGTTCATTAAATTTTCCTATGAATTTAATGATTACGGTTAATTTGCTTCTTACTTATTTTAAGGAAATTTTCGTCTATCGCCTCCAGTTATACAAGTGCAAAATTCCTTCCGAATGAAGAGGACTTCACGGGCTATTCTCAGAAAATTCAAGATATACGTTTTATACTTCATGCAAATATCTTTAACATACTGTATTTTAATCAAAATCGTCAGCAATGTTTATAAAATCAAAACTTTCGAAAAATGATCCATGCAAATGGTAGTTTGGGGTAGAGGAATTTTCTTTAAAATCTTCGTGTCGCATCTTTGGAAGGTACTTAACTTAAATACAAGGTTTTGTGTTATCCTAGACTCGTTTTCGAGTTATACTGTTCAGACATACGCGCGCACACACACACACACACACACACACACACACACATACATACATACATACAAACGGACCTTTTTCTAAAAATGCTTTTTTATATATTAAGGGTGCCTCAAAACGTGTATATCCTGTGAAATCTCGGTATCGAATTTTTGGGTGGAATATAATATCTTTTCTACCTACTAATTGCTCTAATTAACTAACTGTTCACTACTGAAAATCAATGCAGGTGCTTATTATTTTGCACAGACACACATTGCTTGCGAAATTTATTTAAGGATGCAGTAAGTACCATGGTTAAGTCAGCTTTTGCAGTAGGTGTACTTGAATTTTGATGTAGGAGTTCTCTTCCTGATAAATCTATCGCATCTATAACTCCTTTAAGGCCGGGGTTCCATTAAACTTGGGAATAGAATCCCGCCGGGCCCCGACCTCCGTGACCGTTTGTTTTCCAGGTTTTCTTAGTTACCATAACGGGCAAGTGCCACAGAAGTACCTTAAACTGAGGGCTGCAACTTTTTCTTCTGAAATATCCTATCATCTCATTTGATGTATTACCATTGACCACCTACCATTGTTGCCTATGTGCTAGGAACGGCGTCAAACACTAAGCAGAAATCCAGCATTCAATTAATTATGCTGCCCAAGCAGGTTTATTATTGTTACTATTTTTTTTAACTTTGACCGGAAAAACTTGTTTCGAGGGCCCCTGAATACAATAAAAGCATTTCTAGAAAAAGCTCCGCGCGCGTGCGTGTTTGTATGTCTGAAAACAGCATAGCTCATAAACGAAGACTGGTTCAAATCCACACTTAGTATTTAAGATTATTTACCTTCCAAAGAAACATTTTCAAGAAAGTTCTCCTACTCCAAACTACACCTAAGATTTTGATTAAATTACCACATATTAAAGATGTATACATGACAAGGTGTATATCTTGAATGTTATGGGAATAGCCTTTGAAGTCCTCTTCATTCGGAAGGAGTTTTATAATTTTGTATAACTGGTAAACGTTAATGATAGACCAAAACGTAAAAAAGTGCCGATACAATGGTTTGTGTTAAGTTGGTAAGAGATTCCTCTCCATTTATGGCATCACCACACCCCTTACCTAGTTCTAGCAACTCAAGTTGTTTGATAACCTCTGCATAGCTTTTTTCGCGATGGCGGATATGCACCAGAGGCTAGGATCCAAGGCGGTTTTACATCCATGTAGAAAACATAATCAATTCAGTTTTATTAATTGTTCTTCCAGGCTTGAAAAGTAGAATCGGAATGAAAAAGTATTTAAGTCGATATTGGTGTATGTTATCTCAAGAGAAGTTAAGGATGCCTTGTTTTACCGGGAAAATTGGAGTCACATGGAGACGTATATGATGTGTTGTTATATCGACATCATAGCTCAGACAACGGAGCAACAGTCCGGAAAGCTTAAGATTAATGGTTCGAATCCCGAATATTGCATTGAATTTTTTACTTGCCATAGTTAATACGGAATTAATATTAGCCTAAATAATTACCCTAATTAGTATTAAATAAATCTTATGTCTCCCGAAAATTTTATTCATTAAACTGTTTTATTCCTATGCCCTTAATTTTGTTTTTGTCTTTTAAAGCTTCTGGTGCCATGCGGGCTGCATTATGCATTTATTTAAATGCGCTATCTGGTTTGTGTGTCCGCAATTCACATATTTGGTGGTATTTCTTCCATCAGTTTGACGCTATTCTTGGAGTACTCCATAGCTCCGCAGCCCTCGCTGCGCTATAACCATGCTCATTATGGAGAAATAGTTTTCGGGTTGTTGTCCATATCCTTTGTTCCTTTTAAATTACGTATCATAAAGAGGACATCGTTTTACAAGTCAATTTCACCCAATTACTTCAATTTATTAATTACTTGTAATTAAAGTGTGGCCTTAGGACTTGCATGCACTTAATTTTAAATTCTAATGTTATATGACTTAACTTATGGCTTGTAAGCTCTTCAACATAAACATATCTATCTATCTATCTATCTATCTATCTATCTATCTATCTATCTATCTATCTATCTATCTATCTATCTATCTATCTATCTATCTGTCTTACCCCCCCACTCCGACTTCCTTCGCTCCTGGGCCGCAAATCGATCGTTACTCTTGGTTAGGGTTTCAGTTACAGACTTTGGACATCAAAACAATAAGAGACGGACAGATCTGGCGAATGTCTGGTGAGTACCTTGCAGCCATTCAGTAAAATGTTTCCGTTTCCCGACCATTTCGCCGCTCACTTTGTTCAAACCAATAACAGATTAGCACAGCCGTGTATGTGTGGAACGCACCTGATAGGGGATTCTGCTGACATTAAATAAAGAAAAGTGCTATAGTAAACCAAAAGTATAGGCACGATTTTTTGCATGGACCGTACTACACAAGAAATATATATCCCTTTAAAATGCACAATTTATTTCAAATAACTCTTTTTTGTCGCATCAGCGATTTCCTAGATATCCATTAGTAATGGTTTGTGTTGTTCAATAAATACCCATTCTTTCAAAGTCTGTCAACATTCGGTTGTTTCTCGCGATTCCATTGAAACAGTATTTAGTTTTAAGACCTACAGATACCGTACAGTTCTTAACATCTACTATCGCTGTCTCCGTTGTATTTACAACGAAATGTATAATGTAGCTATTTCTACAAACGTTTATTTGGATGAAAATAAACTAGATATAAAAATAAGTTTTCGTAAGATTAGTTTGTAGACCCACTAATAAACGATAGAGGGCAGAGAAAGGCATGTGAATGCATTACATCAGATTTTTAGAAAAATATCTGTGTATATGTGTGTGAGCAGTACAACCCCCAAACGAAAAGCTTGATAAATACCAAACTTGATATTTAAGTTCAGTATCTTCCAAGGATGTGAGACAAAGATTTTCAAGAACATACCTTGCGCTAACTACCCTTAATATGTAACATTTTTCGAATCTTTTTATTTTTTAAAAGTGGCTATAACGATTTTGATTAAAATATCATCTATTAAAAGTATTTACATGATAAATAATATGTATATCTTGAATTTTCTGAGAGTTCCTCTTCATTCGGAACGAATTTTGTAGAATCTTGTATAACTGGTGAACGTTAAGCGATAGACGAAAACGTGCTACATTAACAATGTAGTCTCCATAAAGCACACAATTTATTTCAAATAACTTTTTGTGGTATAAGCCGTTTCGGGTATCCGTTAATAATGGTTCGAGTTGTTCAGTACTTTGTCATTCTTTTAATGTCCTGTCGACATTCAGTTGTTTTTTGCCATTGCAAGGAAACAGCATTGAATTTTAAGGTCAGCATATAGCGGCCATTTCTTAAACATTTGACTATGGATATTCCTATGTATGTATAATGAAATGTGTAATGTAACTATTTCTGCAAACGCTTATCTGATTAAAATGAGGTAGATAGAAAAATAAGCTTTCGTAAGAATAGCTGTTATACCCATGAACAAATGATACAGGGTAGAGACGTTCATGTGAATGTAACACATCAGAATTTTTATATTACACTGTAAACATGACACCATAAATTAGAAGTTAGAAAAAACTTGATTGCTGGTAATATAATGTTCTGTTAATAACAATATTCCTAACTTCGTTCATTTCTCTACCAATTACTTTCTCTGATATCTAAAGAAAATACCTACTGTATTTCACCCATAAACTCATTATCTAGATTTCATCAAAGACACATATTTAGAGATCACTGAACCATAAAAGAGCATTTTTATCTATCTTGTCTGTGAACAGCATAGCTCATAAACGAAAAAGCGAGAATATACCAAAATTCATATTTGAGTCGGACACTCCAGAACTATCCTCCACGTGGAACATTTTTGAAGACTTTTTATTATCTCAAAATTCGGCTGTAATGAATTTGATTAAAGGCTATGCTTTCAATAAAACCTATATTTTTGTAAATTTTCTGTAAACAGCCTGTGGAGGGATATACATTCTCTATGAATTTTGTATTCTTATGCATAACTAAGAAGCCATAAGACATAAAAGAAAAACTTTGATTCAGGAAAAATGTAGAGTTCATTAAAAAATTTCGTAGCGTCGGCCGTTATTTAAATATTGCATGCTGAATGTTTCAGATATAAGGTGTTATCTGACTGAAGATACTTGAAAGTTTCCGAATCTTGGTTTTTATTTTTCTTCGCAAGAGGTTGTTATTGTAACTCATGTATTTATTCCTTAGTGTTTTCGAAAAAACATTTGAATGCCTTTCTGCGTGTTATACGTAACTTAGCACGTTTTGCTTACTTTTAAATCACCACGGACTAAATTCCTTTGCGAATAATATAACGTGGATACGAAAATTACTTTTAAATAAATGCTATAATATGTTCGATATGTTGGGAATTTAAATGTATAGAGATTGATATGACTACGCTACGTTTGCGTCACTATAATACTTCATAAATCAATCCGAAGAGAGACCGAGGCATGACAAACAACTGCGCATACCTTGAAAGGTGTTAATGTTTGAATCATGTTTTGATGAATACGTCATTTCACTTGACATTTGTATCCCTCTTTTATACAATATATTACGAAGCTAGCAATACAGAAATAAGCAAATGCTCACTAAATTGAATTTATTTGTTACAAGACAATAAAAGACGACGAAGGCCAGTTTAATAACACCTGCTGTAAATCAAGAAACGGACACGCAATTAATCATCCAATTCAAACGTTCCAAAACTGTTTATTCTATGAAATAGAAGTTGTATAAGATGTCATAAAGTTATTTACACTTGATAGGCACAAAAGGTGTGACAAAACTGGTTCTGGCCTACGTAGCTACTGATCTAGATATGTGATGTCCAACAGAATGGTATTAAACCTTCTGTATAGTGACCTAGGTTAACCGACTTCTAATTTTGGTTCTAGTGAGATGCTTAAAAATTACTTTCTCGTTTTCTCTTTATCCTGAAAATACCTATTTTGACTATCACTCAGCTCTTTGGACCTCCGTCTCATTTGAGAAAGTATCGAAAGTATATATTTATAAACTATATTTAAAAGACATTTGATATCCCAAAGCAAGAGGTTGATTCATTTTTATCGCCCCAATTGTTATGGTTTCAAAATCCTACTTACTCGTAATTCCATCTCCTTTCGATAGTATTTTTGCAACCAAAAGAATATACTCGTATATGATTAATTTACTACTTACATAATACCATGGTGTTTAACAATAAATAATATAATGTTCCGTTTTAAAGGTATCAAAGAATAGTAATTCGTTTTACTCACTGCATAAACGATAAGTCAGAAAATTATTTATTTGTATTACCCTCCCCAAAAATAGTTCAGTAGGGGTGCCAGTTATTTGTTAGATTCGTTCTAAAAATATCTGTTGGTTCTTGTTTAGGACCATGAATCTCTAATTCTTATTATTATATTATTATTAAACTTACTAACAAATTACTTCTCTCTAGTACTTTAAATACGCCTTTTAAATGTGGCATTTTTAGTTGCCGTTAAACTAGTAGAAAATAAATTGACTATAAGGACTTACGCTCTTTTCGGAGATTTAAAATTCTACAAAATGAATGATTCTTTACTTCCATAGAGCGATTGTGGCTGGCTGGAAATAATTTCACAGATGTCAGTATCATATAGCCGTTTAGAGAGTAACCTTCTCCTCGTAGAGATGGCAGCGTAGCACAACTAGCGACCTCAAGTATCCGACGGAGCTGTCGAGACCTTGTTCACTGTTCCATCGGTAGGTAGCGCTGAATGAGAATTGTGGTGATGGTTAACAGATGGCGCGATACGTTCTGCTAGTTGGAGGCAGATGAAGCACAATTATGTTTTCGGGTGCCCCTATCTACATACATAAAGGCCCCACCTACCGAAACCTTGGCCTCTAGGTGTCAACCAACCAAGAGAGTCCCAAAAGGGCGTCGCCTTTAACTTCACATAGATCACATTAGGCTGCCATTCTTTCCTTAATAAACGGAACATTTTTATCCTATAGTTCCGGTTTAGCACCTCGCCACTTGGTAATGCTCGTTCCGTTTATTGTAGTATTTATATTATCTTGATCAATATTATTTAAAATATCCCACCACTTAGGGGATACATAAAAGGTTTATGAGACAGATATACCACGAAAATCGCAGGCAGAGAAAGAAATAAATCATTGTTGAAATGCTAATTTCCTCTTTCTGTTTCCTTTCAAGTATTAGGGCCTATTACGCCCTCATAGTTGAATTTACATCTAAAGTTTCCTTGGATACCTAAAGATTTTAATGCTCTGGTCTGAAAGCTAATAACTGAGAAATTTTAATATATTTATGAATTTTTTAGTACAACTTCACACATATGAATGTAAAAATTACACATCCTCTAGCGTAAACATTTTTGAGAATATGGATGAAAGAATAGTGTCCCATTACTCTAGACCATGGAAAAACGATATAACCTCATGGACGTATTCTTGCTTTAATTCTCAAATTGTTCATCAACTTCAGATTACATTAAGAATCTTGGATAATTTATTTCAAAATATCAGAATGCATCTCCTAAGTGTTATTAATACTAATTAAAATCGCCAGAATACCCTCCTCCACATAACGAGAAATGCATTTTCAAAACATTGTTTGTATTAAAATGTACCAAATATACATGGTTTATCTTGCAGCTTCAGTTGTAACAAAATCAAAGTTGTGCTTACATAGAGTAATAAAAGCTCATTTTTAAAAACAGAAAATGTCCAGATACAAAGACGGATCCAGAATTTCTGTTAAGAGGCACACCGGGTGGTTTTCGGGGTACGTTCCAAAATTTTTAAAACCTTAGGTCATAGAATCTTAAAGTTCATATCCCAAAAGCGGCAAAATAAAAATACTATATATGGTGCGAACAACATTTGTTACATGTTGAACCGCAAAAGAAAAGTATTACAGCAGAGAAAATAAAATAGTCGTGTATTCATCAATGAACAAGCAAAAAATCCATGTATTTTCACTTACATTTTAAAAGACATGTTGGCTTATGCAATTAAGAAGCACCTATGCAAAGAGTGGCGGAAAAAAAGAATCTAAGTTCCTTTCTGCGTACATTTTTGCTCTAATGGTAAAGTTCTGTAAGTATTTTCGCCCAATAAATCTATTTCACATTTGCTGACACTATAGTACTATGTTGCAGCCTGTATTTTACTTTCTCTACTACATATAGTAAGTAGGGGAAGTATTATATTCCACTCAAAAAGTCGACCGAGATTTCACCGGAAATACATGTTTTGAGGCCTCCTGAATCCAAAAAAATCTGATGTGTTACACTCACATACTTTGTCTACTCTTGTACAAACTATTTTTACAAACTCTTATTCTCCATCTATATCATATTAATTGAGATAAACATTTGCAGAAACAATCCTTTGACATGCAAAGAGAATTACATTTCACACATAGCGACCACTTCTAAAACTATTTGACTATTGCTTAAAGTGTATTATGTTCCCCTTGTTTTGAATTTGCAAGGGCAATATAGAAATACAGTAGCCTTTAAGCATAGACATCTCTCTTAATAGCTGGTTGCTATGTGCAACACCATTCTCTTTGCCACAGATTAATACTTTTTGCGTATCCAAGACAAAAAAATGAATAACGAATTCCCATTTGAGAAAAGTATTGAAAACTTTAAGTGAATAACAAGCAATATCTGGAAAATGATTCACTCAAAAAAATGTATATAACATAAATTGTGTACTTTAACGCGATCTACATTTTTTGTGTAGTAAACGTTTGTCTATCTCTTATGGTTTATCAGTTATGCAAAAGTCATTCACAATGAAGAATACTTTTGGAGACATTCCCAGAAAATTCAAGATATACATCTTCTTTGTCATGAAAATATCCTAAACATACGTTATTTTAATCAAAATCGTTAGCCATTTTTGAGAAAATTACAATTTTCGAAAAATTTTCCATGTAAAGGGTAATCGACGGTGGGGGGGATTTTCTTGAAAACCTTCGTGTCGCTTCTTTGGAAATACTGAACCTAAATACCAAGTTTGGTGTTTATCCGACTGTTCGTTTCTGAGTTATGCTGTTCAAAGACACCACCTAGAGACACACATACACAGACATACACACGGACATGTTTCCAAAAAATTCTTTTTTTGGATTCAGGGGGTCTCAAAACATTTATTACCGGTGAAATCTCGGTATCCAATTTTGGGTGGAATACAATACTTCCCCTACTTACTATACGTAGTAGCAAAAGTAAAAAGCATTTTTGGAAGCATGTCCGTGTGTGTGTCCAGTGTGTTGAGTGAACCATTTTCGAGATATTGCTTGTTATTCCCTTAAATTTTCCAATACTTATGCTTTTTCTCAAATGGGAATTCGTTATTCATTTTTTTTTTTTTGGTCCTGGTAATACAAAGAGAATGGAATACTCCACATAGCAACCAGCTCTTAAAATATTTGACTATTGCTTAAAGCCTACCAATTCCCCTTGCGTCGCAAAGAAAATTAGCAATAAGATTAACATCTCGATATCTCGATTAACATGAAGCATATGGAGAATAAGCGTTTGTGAAAATAGTTTGTATAAGAGTAGAGAAAGTCATGTGAGTGTAACACATCAGATTTTTTTCCTTAATGTTTTGCTAGTTGAGGAGGGGGCGCGCCTCCCGTCTGGATCCGCCCTTAGCGAAAAGTTCCATATTTTTTGGAGATAAATAAAAATCCAAATATATTTATTTTCTCCATTACTTATCTAGTAGGTGGTTTACATTTCCTCTATCAATTTTATATCGCGAATTCTAAGGAAATACACGTTCTGAATAAAAATAAAGAACTTTTTAGTAATTATTTTACTTTTCGTATTAAACAAGTTACTTAAAATCGTTGAGACGCGTATATTGAATAATCATTAGGTGGGTTTGTTTTTCTGAGTTAATAGACATTAAATAGTATTTTTACAGTTCCTCAGACCTATAAACTGGTTTTCGTTACATTCTTAACCTCTAACTACAGCTTTCATAAAGCGGGGATGCCTCAGGCGGTAGCGTCTGTGCGTTGCACTGGAATATCATGGGTTCAAATCTTGTACATCCACACCTAACAGGGAAAAACATTTTCTTTACATTCACAGTACTTTCTCCATCCATTATCATTTGTTTTCCTATTGCTTCTACAAACGTTTCTTGAGCAATATTATGTTTTTTATCTGCTTCATCCTGATCGAGATGAACATTTAAATTTAAATTGAGTTTTACTTACGGACGCTCTTTAACTACTATGGTCCTTAGCGTCCCGTTCTATACTGGGCGTGAAAGACCGGTAATTTTGCTCAGAAGCTTCTTTATCAGGCTTGAGGTTCTTCTACGTGCCGTAAATCTACGACACGGGACCACCGGCTTTACTTCCCTTCCGAAAAACAAATCCATCACCATCCGCCGGGTTTGAACCCGCCACCTGGGGAACTGGAGGCTAGCACGGTACCGCTAGTCCACGGAGGACGACAAGATAAACATTTGGTGATATAGGTTCATTACACATTTCGTTATAGGTATAAGAGCGTTAGAAGAAACCGAATCGGTAGTCAGGAGAGTAGAAACGATAGAGCGATTCTGGCGTACTTTTTTGCGTTTATATGGGAAGAGATAGGGAAAACGGGGAGAGATGTTGTGCTAGGAGAGAGTTGAAGGAGAGTTTTTTTAAAATTGTAAGCTCGCGGAGAAAATCTTTATCTTGAGGTCCAGATTACATTCTGTTAAGCGCTGTTTATATTACTGTAACGTCCATATGCAAATGTTATTATTCCATCCTCAGCAACAACCGTTTCATTAAGGTAAGGAGTCAACGTGATTTTATTCACTTGCACTAGGTAACAGCATGATCTCGTAACAGGATCAGATTCATAGGCGTTCTTATTATTTCTTGGAGTTTAAGACAGTCTGTATAGCTGCCCAATGTAACATACTGCTTAATAGCACTACCTTTTATGCTTTTAATGCTTTTATCATTGAGCCTTGGATATTTAGTGCACACATCTTAGGCCGTAGTCCGAAAAAGCGTAGGATGATTTTGCCATTAGCATCGTCTTTAAATTTTCCCAGCATCTCCTTTGTTTTGAAAACGTAGTTTGTCCAGGTACACATCTTCAGTTGTCACCCAATGAGTGAATGAATGAATCAGTGTCCATATACATAAGCTTCAGGTTTTCAGCTCCATAATATGGCAACAACACATCGTAATATAGTGATACATTAATGTCTTAGAGATGTTCAACGCACTCATTTCAATATATATAGGCTTGTTGAATACGATCTGTCGGGAGGCCATATGCACAGCAGCTAAATTAGGGACATATATTGTCATATCGATAAACGTAGGCTTGGCGATCAACTCTTCCAGAGCCTTCTCGCTTGTAACCAACCGTATATCCATACGATTACGCAGGTTCCTCATAGATTTTCCAAACATGGCATTATTAAACAGTTTGTAGAGATCCTTCTCAAAATAGTTTGCAACCTGATGTCGTAGTCTGCTGTTAAATTCCACATAAGCTTTGACCACTGAGACTGTCGGAATTGTAAAATTGGATTTTACTCAAAACGTAGCCCATATCTAATAGCTTGTTACACTTATGTAATGTACTACATACTTCTTCCGAAGTCCAAGATAGGGCATTAGATCGTTATGCAGATCGTGAAGTTCTGCAGGATGCTCGATGTCGACTTCTAATATGTATCCATGAACTTCATCTTCTTGGAGTTTTTCTAAGCAGATATCCTCAGGAGAATCCCATTCAAATCCACCACGAGTGGGCGTGGCACATTGCCAACCACATTGGTTATTTGCATCCTCATAGTTATAAACTGGGTTGGTCTCGACGGATCCAACTTATCCATGTAGATGTTGTTTGCTTCGGCATACCAGTGGGAGACTTGACATAGCATCCAGAACTACAACGATTAGAAATTCTTCCTATATTCTGTATTAGCCAAATTCGTTGCGAAGGATGCACAACGCGTCAGCATATACAAACACCTTCAAGATAAGTGCAACTTCAGTTGTGTTTCATATCCTACAACACCTGCTCAAATACCAAAGTTAGAGAAGCGCAACAGGAGGTCTGTCAACGTTTTCGGGCTGGATGAGAAACAAGAAGTGTATCCAATAAAGGTTGTTGCTACTGAGCTGCATGACTATCGTGATTTGTTACTATTGAGCGTTAGCAGCGGAAAACATCTCTATGTATACATCAAGCATTTTGAAAAACATATTCATCGAGCAAAAACTAAATATGGAGGACGAGTCTGTGCTTGTAAGAGGTGTTTAAAACATTTTGATGATCGATTTGGAAAAATTGGTTTCGGAATAACTACAAGAACATGCATCCATCTGTATCAACATGATATTGCAAGGGCAGTTATGCCTATAAAGGAGAACTCTGTCGCGTAATTAAACATTTTGAAGGGATGTTAAAACTATCTTATGTCATCCGTGCGGAGTTTTAAAGCATTCTCATTCCATGTTATACGTGCATTCCCAATCTTAAACTTCCTATGCAGCTCCGTGTCAGAAATATACCTCTACGAGTTTTTGTGTTTACGTGAAACCTGCTCAATCTTTTGAACACCTGGAAACTGGTCTTCCTAAGCTGCCTTGTGTATATCATGGTTATTATGCTCAGAAGTTTAGAAATATCTGACATCCCTTAATTGATAATATACACAAATGTGCTAAATGTGATCATGCTTAATGATCAACAGCAGAAGGATTTCGACTCCTCTACAGTGTACTACTTTTGTGATAAAAGTTTACAGAAAAGAACTACAAAGTACGCGATCATAATAATATCAGAGGTGAATATCGGGAAGTCTACATAATGAATGGAATTTGTCCTGCAAAACACTTAAATATATTCGCGTCGTCATGCATAACCTCAGTGGGCATGACTCACATTTCATTATGAAGGAGCTGGGATGTACGAGTGAACGAGTGGAGATAATTCCTAGCTTTGAAGAAAGGTGTATATCATTTTCAAGTATGTAGAAGTTATAAAGCTTCGGTTTGTGGATAGCTAACGTTTTCGGAATACAAGCTTGGATAAGCTAGCGAAAAATCTATCATTCCTGAAGCACTTCGAAGTCAAGCTGAAGTTGATGTCTCATAAAGCAGTATTTCCCTATGATTACGTCACTGCATGGGATGTCTTGAATGAAACCAGCCTGCCTTTTAAAGAGTCCTTCTACAATAGATTAAATGAAGAAGAAATTAGCGATGCTGACTAAAATCATACCGGAAATGTGTGGAGGCTGTTTAATGCAAGTAGAGCAATCTGTATTTGACCTCAGATGTAATTCTAGCTGATGTCTTTGAAACATTTAGACATCAGACCCTGAAAACCCAAAGTCAAACCCGTCATTATTTAATCTCTCCAAGACTTACCTGGCATGCCATGTTTCTGGAATGCAGCTGCTTCTGGATTATGATCAGCTACTCATGGTAGAATCCGGAATAAGAGGAGTTTTATGTCAAGTCTCCCACCGGTATGCCGAAGCAAACAACATCTACATGGATAAGTTTGATCCGTCGAGACCAACCCAATTTATCACTATGAGGATGCAAATAACCAATGTGGTTGGCAATAAATCACGCCCTCCCTTATGGTGGATTTGAATGGGTTTCTTCTGAGGTTATCAACTTAGAAACACTACAAGAAAATTATCCTCATGAATACATATTAGAAGTAGACATCGAGTATCCTACAGAACGTCACGATCTACACAACGATCTACCTTTCCTGCCTGTGTGTATGAAGTCAAGGAGTCGTCTACAAAGAAACTAATACCTTATCTTGAACATCGGAAGAAGTATGTAGTAGATTACATGGCTTTGGAACAAGTTCTTAGACATGCACTACGCTCGAGTAAAATCCACCGTGTGCTAAAATTCCGACAGTCTCAGTGCGTAAAACCTTATGTGGAATTTAACAACACACTACAACAACAGGTTGAAAATGCTTTCGAGAGGGATCTCCACAAACACATCTCCACATCTGTTTAACAATGACATGATTAACGCTGTAATTCCAATATTTATTTTATGTTCTCTTTTATATGTTCTCTCTATGTTCTCTTTGTGAACATGTAACTGCTTTTCTAATTAGTATTAATGTAACTAATTTGAGTCCTTTATGACCATGCAGTTATCGCGACTTTAAATAAATATGTTTTTTTAAAAAAAAAGCCATGTTTGGGAAAACTATGAGGAACCCGCGAAATCGTATGGATATACGGTTGTTTACAACCGAGAAGACTTTGGAAAAGTTGATCGCCAAGCCTACGTCCATCGATAGGTCAATATATGCTGCTAATCCAGCTAATGAGCATTTGGTCTACCGCCAGATCGTGTTCAACAAGTTTATAGACATTGGAATGAGTGTGTTGGATATGTTTAAGACATTAATGTATCACTATTACTATGATGTGTTGATATATTATGGAACTGAAAGCCTGAAGCTTATACATATGGACACTGATTCATTAATTCATTCATTCATTCATCGATCGGGTGATAACTGAAGATGTGTGCCAGGACAAGCTACGTTTTCTTGAGCATCTAGGTACAGCTGATAACCCTATCAAGCATATATGCCACTCCACTCAAAACAAAAGGTGCTGGGAAAATTTAAAGATGAGGCTAATGGTAAAATCATCCTAAGCTTTGTCGGACTACGACCTAAGATGTATGCACTAGATATCCAAAGCTCAATGATAAAAAGATTAAAGGTATAAAACGTAGTGCTATTAAGTAGTACATTACATTTGACAGCTATACAGGCTGTCTTAAAGCCCAAGAAATGATAAGAACGCCTATGGATCTGATTCTGTAACGAGAGCATGTTGTTACCACAGTGCAAGTGAATAAAATCACGTTGAGCCCTCATGATGTTAAAATAGTTAATTCTGAAGATGGAATAACAACATATGCCTATCGACATTACAGTATTCAAAAGAGCGCTTATGAGAAATTAACTGGACGTCAAGATGAAGATTTTCTCCGTGAGGCTACAATTTTAAAAAATGGAAGTCTACTCATGTGCTCCTTATACACATTGCAAACACCTGATGAGGAAATAAGAATAAGAAGATGGAAGGGGAGGCGTTAGAAGCAAATCCTAGGGCTGGTCTCAAGGCCAGGTAAAAGGGAGAGACGTCTACCCTTTCAAATCATATTTACTGCTGCAGTGGTTACCTGATAAAGCTTCTACACGTTTAAAAAGAGTGTAACCATATAAAACAACAAAGCTGACTAAAACTATATAATATCTACTCAACCATGCGGATGGGTCAGTTTAGACTACTTCTCTATACCCTCACTGTAACCCTTTACACAGTTTAGCCCCCTCCGTCTCACACGCTAACTGTTTAACATATAAACGTTTATAAGATTTGGAAAAGGTATATAGAGGTGCGCTCAATCACATGGTATCTGTTCGCTGCTGAATTTTGGATGGTGCTCTCCAGCAGAAGACGTGGACATTGTACATTCAGCAACCCTAGCCTCCCTAGCACCTATCCGCGTTTTCCCTATCTCTCCCATATAAACGGATTTCCCCTCCTTGAACTCTCTCCTAGGATAGCGTCTCTCACCGTTTTCCCTATCTCTTCCCATATAAACACAAATAAGTGCGCCAGAACCGCTCTATCTTACCCGCTCAGGTGATTAAAAGCGTCTCTTTATGGCCTTAGAACTTCATACTCTTTCCCTGATATCGCAAGAAACAAATGAATAGCGAAAGGGGTTCAAAATGATTACGAAGTGTTAAAAGCAATATTAACGGTGTTATTTGAAATACACTGTGTGCTTTAAAGAGATCTCCACTTTTGTCTATCTCTTAACATTTACCAGTTCTATAAAGTATTATCTGGATGATGTGGTTTGTTGTACATACTTTTTAAACTTATGGTATCTTAATTAAAGTCGTTAGATCTTTTTTGAGAAAAGCAAAAATAATTTGTTTTTCATTTAAAGAGAAGTTTGGGGTGGGGAATTTTCTTGATATTCTTGGAAGACTCTGGATTTAAATATTAGTTTGGTATTTAACCGACTTTTCGTTTTTGAGTTTTGCTGTTCACAGGAACACACACACACAGCCCCTTTTCTAAAAATGCTAATTTTGGATTAAGAGAGTTACAAAACCTATATTTCCGGTGAAACCTTAGTATTGAGGTTTTTGTTGGAATGCAATACTGCCTCTACTTATTATAGGTCAGTAGCGAGGAAATAAAAAAACAGCGGTCTCCATGTTCGCTTTGGTGTTTAGTGATAGAGGACTGCGGGTTCGAATACCGCTTCTGATACGGACATTTTTGTGTGTGTGTGTGCATGTGTGTTTTGAAGTAAAATGGAAAAATAACCAGGAAACAGAAAACATACATACACAGGGAAAATTGAAAAAGGTTGTAAATGAACTAAAAAAATCTGATATGTTACTCTCACATGACTTTCTCTGGTCTTGTACGAACTATTTTTACAAACGCTTATTCTCCATATACTTCATGTTAATCGAGATGTTAATCTTATTGCTAATTTTCTTGTAGGTGCAAGCGGAATTGGTAGGCTTTAAGCGATGGTCAAATCTTTTAAGAGCTGATTGCTATGTGGCGTATTCCATTTTCTTTGTCTGGGTAGGACATTAAAAAATCTGATGTGTTACACTCACATGACTTTCTCTACTCTTGTACAAACTATTCTTACAAAGTCTTATTTTCCATCTATTTCGTATTAATCGAGATAAACATTTGCAGAAACGATGTTTTGACGTGCATTACATTTTACACATAGCGACCAGTTCTAAAAATATTTAACCATCGCTTAAGGCGTACTATGTTCCCCTTGTTTTGCATTTGCAAGGGCAATATGAGCACAGACATATCTCTTAATAGCTGGTTGCTATGTGCAGCACCATTGTTTGCCACAGATTAATGCTCTTTGCATATCCAAGACAAAAAAATGAATAGCGAATTCCCATTTGAGAAAATAAGTATTGAAAATTTTAAGGGAATAACAAGCAATATCTCGAAAATGGTTCACTCAACAAAAAAGATGTATATGACATAAATTGTGTATTTTAACGCGATCTACATTTTTTGTGTAGTAAACGTTTGTCTATCTCTTATGGTTTATCAGTTATGCAAAAGTCGTTCACAATGAAGAATACTTTTGGAGCCATTCCCAGAAAATTCAAGATACACATTTTATTTGTCATTAAAATATCTTAAACATATGATATTTTAATCAAAATCGTTAGAGCCATTTTTGAGAAAATTAAAATTTCCGAAAGATGTTTCATGTAAAGTGTAATTTGGGGTGGGGGATTTTCTTGAAAACCTTCGTGTCGTATCTCTGGAAGATACTGAACCTAAATACCAACTTTGGTGTTTATCCAACTGTTCGTTTCTGAGTTATGCTATTCACACACACGCGCGCGCGCGCGCGGACATGTTAAAAATACTTTTTTTGGATTCAGGGGATCTCAAAGCATATATTTCCGGTGAAATCTCGGTATCGGATTTTTGGGTGGAATACAATACTTCCCCTACTTACTATACGTAGTAGAGAAAGTAGAAATTATGAAACGTGCCACTAGGTGGATGCGAACCCGGTTCTCGTGGCACGCCTCACGACCACAGTAAATTATAGTTGTTGTTATCTACTTTTTTATTTTTCCTTTTAGGTAGGTACTTGATGTTGTGCGTAGCATTTTCATAAACACTACATAACATAGTTTTCTGACAAACACAAATCGTAAAACATTGGTGTTTTACGTTATGGAACCGTTTACTTTGGTTCAAATGTTTAATTTTTTGTAAAAATTTTGTAGAAATTTGATTTTCAGAAAACATGTTTTCGGTACCGAAAGCAGAAACTAAGCTCTTCAAAGACTTTGGTAAGAGTACATTTGCACGAGGGTCGGCTTATAAGTTCCGGGCCTCTCAATAAAAACAACATTTAATTTTTTTTTATTTCTCAACATAATCTCCGAAAGGTTAATACATTTGTCATACCGGTGTTCTAATTTAATTAAACCACCTCTGTAGTGCGATTTATCAAGGTCCTACAAATAGCTGTTTACCGCATCAATGGCCTCCTCGTTGCTGTGATATCTTCGTCCTCCAAGAACTTTTTTGAGATTAGGGAACAGCTGGTAGTCACTGGGTGCTAGATCTGGCGAATAGGGTGGATGTTCAAGCAATTCGAACTTTAATTCGCAAATTTTCCCCATTGCAATGACTGAACGATGGGTCGGGGCATTGTTTGTGATGAAACAAGGATTTTTTTTTTTTTGCCAAAAAGAGGTCTTTGTCTTTTCACCTCATCACTCAAACGTTGCAGTAAGCTTGCGTTGTAGTCACCAGTGATAATTTTACCCTTTCCCAAGTAATCAATAAAAATAATTCCCTGTGCATCCCAGAAAACACTCGCCATAGCCTTCTTAGCGACAAAATTGACTTTGCCTTTTTTGGAGTTGGTACACCTGGCGCAATCCACTGTTTTGACTGTGATTTACTTCCTGGAGTGTAGTGATGTATCCAATTTTTATCCATGGTAATAAGCCGTCTAAAAAATTGATTGGGATTTTTACGGTAGAGCTCCACATTCTTAACGGAAACAGTTTTTCTATGCAACTTTTTATCAGGTGTCAACAAATGCGGCACCCACTCGCACAGACCTTGTAAAAGCCCAAAACATTACTTAAAATATTACCTTACGTTCTTTTGATACGTTTACAGCCTCTGCTATCTCAAACAACTTTAATCTGCGGTCTTTCAGTACTAAACGATGATTTTTTTTCAATCATCTCTGGAGTTGTGACTTCCACGTCCAGAGCGAGGCTCATCACTAGTGCTCGTACGTCCCATTTTAAACTCTGCAACCCACCTTTTAATCATTGAATATGAAGGGGCAGAGTATTTCAATGTACTGTCCATTTCCTCCTTGATTTCTTTAGGCGTTAAGCCTTTCAAATGGAAGTATTTAATCTCTGCTCGTTTTTCCAAATCTTCCATTTTCGTGATAACTCTAAAGTTGCCTTGTTTAAAATGCTGTCATTCAAAAACTAAAAAAGCTATTAGCCTATACCTATGGATACAAGCTAGTATAGAGTAAAACTATACGATACTATCGTTTAACTGGCCTAGTGGCGCCATCTCTGTATATGACCCGGGACTTATCAGCGGACCCTCGTATTCGTTTGACACATGTTCTCTAAATACGCCTAAAATGTACAAACTTCGGATAATACGAGCATCTACAATTAACTTTGATTACTCAAAGCAGCCCAGTCTTTGTGTACACTTGCACATAAAAGAGGCTCATTTGTATAATTGTTTTTCCCTCCGTAAGGTTTCCACTTTCAGAACCTTTGATAAGAAACAAACAACCTTTGACTCCACCCAATAGTTATCAGCACTCTGTGTGACTGACCTGAAAGGCAATTTAGTTACACAAAAACGAGCTAATGAACGATGTTCTAATCTGAAGGGATGGTTCGGATACCGCCTCTGAAAGTGTTTCGTTACGATCAAGGACAGACTAAACTTTTAACACATAATGCGGACTTCTAGAGGAAGGGGTGAAGAATTGTTTGAGTGTGTTATCTGGACGACAGCTACTACATTTATATGAGAGCTTTTATCAACGACATGGAAACGAAGGCAAATAAAAACGTCAATTAGAAAACCTATATTAAGAAGGCGGTAGTGTAGCATGAAAATACAAGGTTTAAATTGTAATAATGCAATTCGGCCACTTTTTGTGTAGTTGAAGTACTCCACCAATACAGTGGCTAGAATTACACTCGAAGAATAGGTATGGTCACACTGGCAGAAGGCGGGGCAAATTTTGTCATTACCGACATAAACAACTGCGATCCATTATGGACCACTTTTTATGCACGTCAGTATATATAACTCGCTTTGTAGAGGAAACGGCGAGTTAACGGCAGTGATGCCTACCATTGCAAACCCGTTTTTACTTTCTCTAGCGCCGCTTAGAGGAAGTATTGCATTCCTCCCAAAATTTCCATACAGATTTCATCGGAAATAAATGTCCGATAATGTTACCTAAGTTCAGCTTCTTCTAAGAATGCAACAGAATGTCTCAGACAATTCCAGATATATTCTGGGAATAATCCGAGGAGTCTTGTTCATTAAGAAGGAGGGTTGTATGATGTATATATTTTATATCAAATAATGCTTTTATTGCATGAGCCATTTCCAAAATATTCTTCGTTATTGATTCTAATTTTTCAATATTTTTGTAGATTTTTGAAGTGCTGTCGCCATTTAACTGTTTCTCACGTATTACGGAAAGAGTAGAGAATTACAAAGAAATGTATTAAGACCTACCACTTCAGCCTGCTGTATTTTTCTTGTACCTACAACGAAATGTGTACACTACGATTTTTTCGTTGTGACAGACCTATCTGTATGCTCAAGTCCATTTATCTTCTGGAAGGGGTGTTGGTTCAGTTGTAACAGAGCAGCAGGCGCATACACAACGTGAAATAAGCTGACTCAACAGGCGTTCCGAGTGAGTGTTCCACGCAAGGGGAATTCTGCCAGCCGTTCTCCTCCCACCCTAGACTACCTTCTCCTCCACTGCGTTTCTGCCTTATCACGACGAAAAAATCCACCTGTAACAAAAGCAAATATTTATCTTTAGAAGGATAAGCTTTTGTAACAATAGTTTGTGGAAGAGAGATAAAAATAAACGATAGTGTCTAGAGAAAATAAATGTAACACCAGATATTTTTTCAATGCATTATGTTGAGATCCTGAGGTTAAAAGAGCAGCATCAAGTATTTACCTATGCTATGAAACGTAGTTCATATTTGACATGCAAATGGAATTTTAGTCCTTTCAACACACAATAAGACGTTGCATAATAATATCGAACGTAGACCTGGAATGCAGTGGTGAAAAAACGCTGCCTAAAATAAATTTGTTCCTGAAGAGTTGAAGCAAGAAAAGAGGCCGAATGTTCTCAGCAGAAAAATAAACTTGGAGTTAATAAAAAAAGAAGAAATAAAGAAATGATTTCGCAAGAGTAGTATCATGCACGTTTAATGCAAATTTCGACACATTGAATCATTAACATCATTTCATTGCCAAATGTAAAAACAGAACGTTTGTTTCACAAAGTTTTGAATTTACGTAACACAAAGAAGTTGTTATACAAAGGGCACGGCTAGCAACACTCCGGAATAAGCTTGACAGTATATAGGTATAAATTATACGACAGTTAGGGACACCTCGCGGACTCCTACCCACATACACTACGTGATCAAAGGTATCCGGACACCTGGCTGAAAATGACGTACAACTTCGTGGTGTCCTCCATCGGTAATGCTGGAAGTCAATATGGTGTTGGCCCACCCTTAGCCTTGATGACAGCGTTCACTCTCGCAGGCACACTTTCAATCAGGTGCTGGAAGGTTTCTTGGGGAATGGCAGTCCATTCTTCACGGAGTGCGGAACTGAGGAGAGGTATCGAAGTAGCTTGGTGAGGCCTGGCATGAAGCCGGCGTTCCAAGACATCCTAAAGGTGTTCTATAGGATTCAAGTCAGGACTCTGTGCAGGCCAGTCCATTACAGGGAAGTTATTGTCGTGTAACCACTCCTCCACAGCCCGTGTAGTAGGAATAGGTGCTCGATCCTGTTGAAAGATGCAATCACCATCCCCGAATTGCTTTTCAACAGTGGGAACTAAGAAGGTGCTTAAAATATCAATGTAGGTCTGCGCTGTGAACAACAACGGGTGCAAGCCCCCTCCAGGAAAAAAAAACACGACCACACCATAACACTACCACCTCCAAATTTCACGTTTGGCACTACACATGCTGGCAGATGACGTTCACCGGGCATTCGCCATACCCACACCCTTCCATCGGATCGCCACATTATGTACTGTGATTCGACACTCCACACAACGTTTTGCCATTGTTCAGTCGTGTAATGTTGACGCTCCTTACACCAAGCGAGGCGTCGTTTGGCATTTTCCTGCGAAATGTGCGGCTTATGAGCAGCCGCTCGACCATGCAATCCAAGGTTTATCACCTCACGCCTAACTTTCATAGTACTTGGAGTGGATTCTGATGCAGTTTGGAATTCCTGTGTGATGGTCTGGATAGATGTCTGCCTATTACTCTTTACGACCCTCTTCAAATGTCGGCGGTCTCTGCCAGTCAACAGACAAGGTCGGCCTGTACGCTTGTGTGCTGTACATGTCTCTTCACGTTTCCACTTCACTATCACATTAGAAACAGTGGACCTAGGGATGTTTAGGAGTGTGGAAATCTCCCGTACAGGCTTCTGACACAAGTGACACCCAATCACATGACCACGTTCTAAGTCCGTGAGTTCCACGGAGCGTCCCATTCTATTGTTTCACGATGTCTAATGACTACTGAGGTCGCGGAGAATGATTACCAGGCAGTAGGTGGCAGTACAATGCACCTAAGATGAAAAACGTATGTTTGTGGGGGTGTCCGGATACTTTTGATCACATAGTGTACATCTATTATGACTTCCACTCCCAGGAGGAAGGGATGAAATGAAAGATCCACAGGAAGCTACAGGCCACAGAGATACGTGGAAATCCCTAACAGCTTCAGGCTCGAAAACCCGTCACAATGCTGAAGCTGCCTAGAGAGGGCGATGAACCAAGTCGATCAAGAAGCCCTCTAAAGTCGACGAGGGCTCTTTTCTTTGAGCAACCATCTGCGTTATCTGTCTGGCAACGCCATATGCCACGAAACCTAAAGCACATCTAAACATGAGAAGAAAACTATTATCACTTATTAGCGTGAAATCCTTGATAAGTATTTCCCGTACTACTTCTTGTCATCATTGAATTGTATTTAAAGTTAGTATTAATTCCTATTAATATTACTTTTTCATTAAATTCAAGGAAAGGGAAAAAATGGAAAGGAAATCGTGATAGATGAAAATCATTTGTCTACCGACCAGTGAAAACCACGAAAACCAAAGGTCGGAGTGGATGGTCGACAAGAATCGAACCCGATACCTTCTGAATACAAGCCTAACACACTACCGCGGAGCCATCTAGCTTGTTAAGCTTGAGAGTAAATGTAAATATATTTCCCTTAAAGCCCACTATCTGCATTACTGTGTTCTTATATAATGCGTCGTAATAAAGCAGAGTGCTGCAGCGTACTCTCAGAGATTGTTATAAATTTGCTAATTACATTAGGTTAAAGCTTTTAGGTAAGCCTTTTAAATGTAAGTTCTACGATTTTTGCAAAATTCCATCTTAGTGCATTGAATTTACACAAAATGCAATTTATTAACCAAAAACACGTTATACTCATAAAAGTTAAATGCGACTTGGAAATCGTATTGGCGATTCCTGACGACTGTTTGTAGAAAAATAACTGGTGGTACACAGGGCGACTGGAAATAACCTTGGTTCTGCCATATTATGAAAAAGGTTCTCCATCGCTGTCGTAAAGCAGTGACAGGTGGGATCTTCTTAATATATCTAATAAATCTTTACCAAATATGCTGTAGAACCACATTGCAGTCATTGCTTTTGTCTCCTTTGCTTCTTTCAAACATATTTGCCTTGTCATGCAATTCGTTTTATTTTGAGTTCATTATTTTTCAACTATTTTAGGAATTTGTTTAGTGGTTAGGAGGGACCACTAATCTGGTGGATTCATCTATTAATTTTTTACACCTTTCTTTCAAATCGAAAATGTGCGACGAAACAGCAAACGTTTTCTGAAAACATGACCCGGAATATGTATGCAAGCTCTCCGGTGTTCTTAACCCTTTCCAAAAATGTGCTCATGACCCTCACTGCGGAGGTGGGGGTCATTATGTGCATTGCTATTTTTATGTACAGGACTTAATGCATTTATTTCTAAAATCTAAAATTATACTAATTATTATTTCTCAAAGTTCTTAAAACTTTAATATGTTTCTTAGTATGAAGGAATATCACCGCTGAGCTTTACCACAAATTTCCTGTCACTCTGAACAGATCCTAAACAATACCACAATTGCTAACAATGCTTCATTACTGCTTTTGCGTGTTTGCTATAGCACAAGAGTTGGGCGAGTAAAAACCTACCTACACCTGATTTACGCGTAATTTACATATAAAATATGTAATGTAGAAAACTGTTTTCTACACGAAGTAAAAAACTAACATTTATTGATTTTTACGATCCAAACATCAATGATTAATTTCGTCTAAATGTATTAATGGTCTGACCTAACATTGTATTCGCAATTGTTTAATGCATAGTCATTTACAACATGCAATTTAAAACATCATTGCATTAAAGGAGTCATTAATAATGTCGAAATTGTAATGCAGGGTGGATGGTGATTTATATTCATCTTTTTAAACTTATTTGGAGTGTTTTTCTCCATACATTTTTTCCACAGAGCTTACGGTACTTCAGATAATTATTATTTTATTTTGCACAATGTTGCAACACAGCGAATTCAACTGAAACTGAGGAAGCATTTACAACATTACGCAAATTATCAATAGAAACACTTGTTTATAAAGGTAAATAAAAGCTTGGTAAACCCAAGTTACAAGTTTAAGCTTCCTTTCTTTGTGAATTATAAAATTCTGTGAATAATTAAAACAAGACAAGAAGAGAAAATCAATGAGATCTCTTTAATAAATGTGCACCCCTCGCTAACGCACATGTTTCACAAAGTTTTTTCCAATTCTGGTGCACTCTATGAAGTAAGTCCGAGTTATTTTTTTTATTTCTTCCGCTGCTGGAAGTATTCTTTCTTGCAACGTTTCCGTATCGGACACTTCTGTAATGTATATGCTAGTTTTCATATCGCCCCAAAGAAAAAAATATTGTGGCATGTGCACAGATAATATTGACAAGATGCTCTCTGGTCACCGAAGGTTAGACACGGCAGTTTGTCTGTGAGTAGGGGCGAATCAGGGGAAACAGTGTCAAGGAGGGGATAGCGTTACTGACGCCGAGTTGGCGTAGCTTCTTAAAACATTCAGTGAGTAGGCTTCGAGTGAGACAGACGGGAAACTGCTAACACACGATGTCCTCGTCGGCAGGCAATGGGCAAAGATATGTGAGTATTTAATTTCATTTAATAAACGGTGTTCCATCCACGCTTTGAAATCTTAATTATGGTAGAATAAAATCCTTTCCTCTCCCTTAAGCCAGGCATTGTACTGGTATAGCAATTATTTTTGGGATTTATCTTAGCTGGGCCCTTCGTCGTTGCCTCGTAATTTAAAGTGCTTTGTTTGATTTAACGATCCCTCTCGCAAGCGAGTAGCTCCCCTCTGCATCTATAAATTATAAAGTGAGGCATACGACAATTGGCGTGAGTCGCCGGGTAGAGTTTGGTTTTTTGTGAGATTTTCAAGTGTAAAATTTTTTTCCCTCTGAAATGTAACGGTTTGTGGTCCTCCACGTGGTTGCGAAAAATCTAAATTTGTTTCTGGCTTAAGGGTAAGGATTTTGATGCTTTAATTTGTGATTCTCTTATTCTAAATTTTGTTACTATCATATCTGAAAGTCTGGTTTCGAAATTTTAATTTTGAGCTCATTTTTGCATTTTTCCATTGTCTGCCGGCGTGACGCTGAAACTTCTGACCCCATTTTCCCCTTGTTTTGGCTTCATTTCCTTTAAATTGTATTGCTGTGCTAAGTGGTTCGTGCTGGTTATTTTCAAAAATGTTTTTGTGAAAGTTGAGTTGTGAAACGAGTGAGATAACGAGCGAGATAGTTGTGACTTTGAAAATGTGCTTGTCACGTGTTGGCCATCTAGGTGCAAATCTTGTTTTCTGTGCTTATTAGCAGTGGTTCTGGAAACTTATAACTTTATATTCCAGTGATTGTGATTTCTAGCTGTTTACTATACTTTTTGGGACATTTTTCGTGTAACTTTTATGTACGCACGTGTGTTATGTAATTCCCGCGTGGTCATGCATTTCAGCAATAATTCTCGCTTGTGAAACCAGTCTTCATCAGCACGTGTTTTGGCGCGTTTATTTGCGTGTGTATATCAGGTCAGATACATTTGTTTTAAGAAAAAAAAGGAATTTTTGTGTGCTACGTATAAATTACAAGTCTGTATTCTGCTCCTTTTGAGATAATGTTAGCGGTGGTCACAGCAGGTGTGACGTGGTTTTTTTTTTAACTTCCAGTTCGAGGTTTCTCACTGAAGCTATCATTTTGTTTTCTTCCATGTGTTCATTCTGATTAAAAATCTTGGTATTGTGTCCAAGTGGCTTGTGTAGACCGTATGTTGGTATAATTTTCTGATATTTCGCCGCGGGCGCTTAATTGTATTCTTTCTGGAACTGTTTTATTTGGCTATGTTCTGATCTTGCTACTTACATTCATGTGACGCTATAAGTGTTTAGTTTGGTGTAATCTGTATCGCTCTGTCCTACTGTTTGTTTATTGGTTGCGTTATCTTTTGTGCTGCAATCATGTCTAAGCGACGTACTACGCAGAAATCTGATATGGCAATTGCTGCAGTTAGCGAGCACAGTGAAGAGGAATCTATGTCCAGTGTTAGTACGCCTGTTGTTACTCAGTTATCAGTGATGTCTAATCCGCCTGTCATGGCCCGTGCAACGCAGTCAGCTGTCTGCCGCCCGGTCATTGACCCCTCTTACTTTGAGAATTCCAGCAGGTTGTCGGCGTATGAGTTACTTTCGAATTTTGAAATGTTCGCTACTACTGCTAATGGCCGCTCTGAGAAAATGATAATGATGATAATTTTGCTTCACCGTTGCCAAGTTTGGTTTATTTAATTCCGCAATGCATATTTTTAGGGGAAAATCTTTCGCAGTTACTCATGTAAGTAAAAGTTTCAGGAGCTACCACCAGCCTTGCTAGTGTCTAAACCTAATTAGGTTTGATGTGCCTTCTAATATGGACCGGTACGATGTGCATGTTGATGAACCAGCTGTACGTGTGTTACCAGATTTTGGAAAATTTGCACTGGAATCTTGTGGTAAACGACTCAGAGAAAAGAAAAAAAAATATAACCTGTAAGTATGTAAACATTGTGAGTGCTAAAGTTTGGATGAATGAAATAGTTTCATAACTCACACAGGTAAGCTAAATTTATTGTTTCACTGACTGATGCTTAATTGAGCTCTGCTTTTCAGGAATAATGTGCTATGAATGTCTGCTAAATTAAAAGTGTATTATTAATTTGGGTGTAGCTTAAATTTTAAATTATGTTTTGGGAACTGCAAATCATTTGTTTGTTGTGTTATGCTGCAGGAATGTGTTTTATGTGTACTATGTGCTTAATTGAGCTTGCATTTTCAGGACTGTTATGTGACAATATTGTTTTGAGTAATGATGTCATGTTGTTTTGTTGCATTCGATTTGATTTGATATGATTTGATTTGACGCGATTTGATTTTGGGTTTCATAATGATGCAGTGATCTTTATTTGCAGAAAATTGTTGCATGAATAGTGTGTGTATGTATGTGTGTATTTGAGGTTATGTGATATATGTGATATTTGCCTCGGTGGGAGTGCCAAAGTGTAACCCCGATGGCGTAGTGTGAGGTTATGTGAGAAATATGAGTTGAGATTTGCCTCGGTGGATGTGCGTAAGAGTAACCCCGACGGTGCTGATGAGATGAGAAGAGATGAGATGATGTCAGCGTCGGTGGAAGTGCCAAAGAGTAACCCCGATAGTTGTATGAATGTGTTGATTTTTCAGGAGGGCTACATGTACCTGGAAAGTTGATGTGATGTGATGATTTCAGAGATTTTGCTTATTGGTGTTGCTGTAACGTGCTCAGTATAGCGTGTGTGACGAATTCACACGAGAGATTAAATGGATGGAAGTGATTGTAATGTGAATAATTTTTTTTCTGTTTATGCAACAAGTTTATTACCATCTTAGATAGCAAATTTTAATACCAACTGTTTTCCAGCTTAATTTTCATTTGGAGGATGTGGATGCAACAGTATAATGTCATGTTATTTGTGTCATTCCTGAAATATTAATGTGATTTCTTGAAGGTTATGCCTATGTTAGATGTTTTAAATTTACAGCATGGTAAATGAGACACGTCAGTGAAGATGTTTTGTTTTTGAAGAGAAAATTGAAAGTTGAGATAAAGATGTTAATGACTGAAGTAATGATGATGATTGAAATACTGCTGATGACGATGATTATGATTGAGTTGATGATAATAATGAGATGAGGAAGATAGCACTGTGGACGAGAAACTGTATTAGTGACAAGAGTAGGACAATAGTAGTTGAAAGCATGTCACGTGGCGTAGTTTAGAAATGTATTGTGGATGTAGTTTGTAGTGATGCATACACTAGTTTGAGTAGATAGTTAAGTGAGTGTTGTGTGTAATGTGGGCCATGGTCAGTGTGAATGAGTTCATTTCATTGTCATGTGTGATTGTCTTGTAAGTGCACTTATTTTCTTTTGTTAATGGTACCAGCTGGTTATTAAGATTTAATATTGGGATCCCAAATAAGGTTATGTTTTTTCTGTCATGTTAATGTATTCTGAGTCTGTTTTACTGTTTTATTTGGTTTGTGAAGCATTGTGAGTTAAACTTTGGATGGCAACTCTCTATAAATTTTAGTTCTTATGCCAATTTGTACTTATTTTGTTTTCTCTTTCTTTGCCCATGTCAAAAGAATTTTTAGTGCAAACTTTTCAACCTTTAAAATATTTAATTGTACATGACATACCGTTCTTTTTATGTGTGATTGTTTGTGGGAGCACCTTTTTTATTGTTTGGTGGTTTTGTTCTAGTATTTTGCTGTGGCGGAGCTCGAGAGACCCCAGGAGCATCCCCGTGGCACACCAGAAGTCAAGAAACACCACAGGGAAGCTGTCGGGCAGCCACTACACTGCCGTGGCATAAGGAGCCACCATGTTGGGGGGCAGTCCAAGCCAGCGACTGCCCACCCTGTTGTCATCACCAGAGACCTGCAGTGATAATTCTACACCAGGACAAATCGTCGTTGTGGGCACTGTATAAAATCACCCACAAACAGTTCCAGCAGCCCATCGATATCTTGCGCAGTGTAGTGTGCCTGTGAACTGAGGCAACGGGGTGTGTGCGTGTGCGGGATGCTCAAGTATAAGTGCATTAACAATATTAGTCGACAGCACTTAAGTTTCTCGTGACTCTACTCCGCCCAGTAACATTGTGTCGTCGTCTGGGTGCTCATCACACATGTATATTATTCTGTTATATTTTGGTTCATCACACATGTGTATTTCATTTTTGTATGTCATTTTTCATGTTTCTTATTGTATTTATTTTCCTTGTGTCGACGAGGGCGTCGACTTCGGTGGCCAGGGGGAGATGTGGCATGTGCACAGATAATATTGACAATATGCTCTCTGGTCACCGAAGGTTAGACACGGCAGTTTGTCTGTGAGTAGGGGCGAATCAGGGGAAACAGTGTCAAGGAGGGGATAGCGTTACTGACGCCGAGTTGGCGTAGCTTCTTAAAACATTCAGTGAGTAGGCTTCGAGTGAGACAGACGGGAAACTGCTAACACACGATGTCCTCGTCGGCAGGCAATGGGCAAAGATATGTGAGTATTTAATTTCATTTAATAAACGGTGTTCCATCCACGCTTTGAAATCTTAATTATGGTAGAATAGAATCCTTTCCTCTCCCTTAAGCCAGGCATTGTATTGGTATAGCAATTATTTTTGGGATTTAACTAAGCTGCACCCTTCGTCGTTGCCTCGTAATTTAAAGTTCTTTGTTTGATTTAACGATCCCTCTCGCAAGCGAGTAGCTCCCCTCTGCATCTATAAATTATAAAGTGAGGCATACGACAATATATTGGTTTTATATCTGGCGATTTTGGTGGCCAACTTATTGGTCCATTCCAAGCGATTCAGCGTTCTACTTGGGTATTGTGTGGATGGCCACAAACTGCTCTACTTATATGCGAAGGTTGCCGTCATGTAATAGTCACACCAGGGGAACATCCTCAAGCAGAATGGTAACGTTTCTTGAAGAAACTGGAGATGGCCAACACGTGTCAAAACCCGAAGAATCCACGGATCGATTAATTTGTTTCCTATGATTTCTGCCCAAACATTTGCAGAAAATTTGTGCTAAAAGCTGTCTTATGTGTGTGTGGATTGTCCTAAGCCCAGGCGTGTGTCCTTGCTGAAGAAACCATTCGAAAAATGTTACACTTGGCGCATAATCTGTTTCTGAGATGCTGGACGCGCTTTTAATGTTCAAAACAGTCCAATGGATACGCCGATAGTGCGCGTTATACCACGGCTGCTGCTTCCAGGATCTTCTTCCAGGATTTACTCTTCA
The DNA here is from genome assembly GCA_030765065.1 of Deroplatys truncata. Taxonomy (NCBI): domain Eukaryota; kingdom Metazoa; phylum Arthropoda; class Insecta; order Mantodea; family Mantidae; genus Deroplatys; species Deroplatys truncata. The sequence continues at coordinate 206,160,220 of CM060978.1, read as the reverse complement.
TGTGAAACATTTCTTTGACCAACTCCTTCAACATGAGATACGCTTCCTGTATCTAAAGCTCTTGAGAGCTAAAAACAATTGTCCTAGGGAAAACTTTATCGTTAAATTCTTGCTGCAGCTGCCGCATTACGATGTGTTTCACCGTACATGAGTAGCACTTCAAGATACTCGACATTAGTAAAGTGAGCCATTTTGTAACTGACAATCTGCTGTTTCCAAAACAAGTCATAAGCTCAATAAAGAACAGCTGAATTGCGTTTCTACAGTGTTGTAATGCTGCGTAGTCTCGTGGCTAACGTTGTAGAAAACTGAGACAAATTTCGAAAGCTTATAATAATAGTAAGAGTGCGCCTTGTGTTAATTAAAAAGTATTTGAATCGCTGATTGCAGAAGCAACACCAGGCTACTTTTTAGCCATATTATGTTAAAAACTGATTTCCGTAGCTTGAAGATTCCACTATCTAATAAATGCAGAAAGAGCACTAGACTCTTAGTGGAAGAAATGAGATACCTAGTGCGAGGAGAAACAACACTTGTCCAGGACTAGTGCTATTTCTGCAATCAACTTTGGCAAGTATGCTTTCTGATATTATCACAGTATTCTTGCGAATTTGCGTTAATCTGTGTTCATCATGGATCCTATGGATGTAGACGTTGGTGGTGAGAGTTTAAAGAGGAAGAAAGGTGTAAAGAATGTTGGTTATGGACGTGAAATCGTAAAAAAGGTCACGAATTAAACGTTTAGAGTACAAAAATTACAATTGCAAGCTAGTTTCAGAGAAAAACATGCCAGTTTTCAGAGTAAACTGCAAGTAAGTAATGAAGGTTATGTTGTATTAAAATTAGGAGAACAATGTTCTATTGTGTGACTGAAATACCTGTGTAATTTTCTAGATGTCGTAAAAACTGCTTTGGAAGAATTCTTGAAGAGGAAAGATATAAAACGTTTCATGTTTACAAAACATGACATCAAAGGGCGCACAGAATTCTTACCGTCAAGGATATATTTCCGTAGGTAGTATTGCCAGAAGGCAAAGAACAGTTCCAAAAGGGACTGCAAATCCAGATGCAAAACCTTTCAGTGTTTCGTGAATTCTAGCACTGGACGGTCAGATGTGTGCAAGAACGCTTTCTCAAGAATACATGGGTTCACAAGCCAAAGGGGCAGGAGGACAATCTACTTGTTTATGAAAAATCCCCTACTGATTAAAGGATTAAAAGTGCATTAGCAAATCAAATCAGTGGTGCAGAATTTAAGTAGGATTATTGATCACATAAATTCTTATCCCCCAAAAAATTACTCCGGCACAAGAGAACCGCATCATTTAAATGATCAACTAAATGTCAAAATCATGCATTAGCAACTCAAAATATGGCACACCAAGCAAATAATATTAAGTAAAAAGTTTATCTGAAAATATTAAATAACGGTTGTCACTTGCACTTTGTCTCCACAAGTTGACACCTGTGGAATTTGTAAAGAGCTCAAAACTGAATTACAAGGCAAGACTGAATGATAAATCCAAGGTGGTGACCGCATTTTCCGCTTGTATTCATGTAGCGTTTCTGATTATTTTGAAAATAGCTTGGATTTCACTTATTTGTTTCTTAAGAGAAGGAAATGGTGAATCATGATCTCAGTCAGTGCAATATAACTATGTCTTCGTGACCCAATTTATGTTTACAGCATGATGCATCATTCGTTGCATTTCATACACTTTCTTTCGTCGCAGTTCATACCTTTATGTGTTATATTAGCTGACAATATTTCACGATCACCATCATTGCAAGCAGTAATCATGAATTCTACTTCAACAGACTCTTGTTCTTGAATGTAAAATGTGAACTGTACAAAGACTAAATTTTTGGACGATTTTACGTAGTTTACATTTTGTACGTTAATTACACGTTATTTATGCGTGTTTTACTGTAATGTACACGACCTTTGTTTACGTGTTTATGCTGGCTGACGGTAACAGCTTTAACTTAGCACATGCTTGAGATTTGCCCATTCTCTTGCTTTACTCTTGCAGTATCTTAGTTTCGGAATTAGGTTGGCTTGCTCCCTTTTCTTATGCGTGATCTTCGTTGTTAAGGTATACCAAATATACTTTTGAATTGGGACTTTCACTGAGCTGTTCCCAGTTTAACTGCTCTATTACCACCAAAGTACAACGGCGAGCTCCCCCCAAAACAGTGTGCGTGCGTGTGTGTGTGTGTGTGTGTGCGCGCGCGCGCGCATATCCTATTGAAGGGATGGTTTTATTGCGTTGTGTTAAATGCTGCCTGTGCCAGATATATATAAACAGATTTAAGAATTAGTAAATGAGTGAATGCTACTATAGCAAAATAATTCATGCTTTGGAGGGTTTATAAATTTCTGTTTAAGGCAGTTAAAACAGTGATATTATGAATTGATGAATCTGATAAACCACACATTTACTTTTAATTACAGATATTTGAAATCTGTGATTTTCATACTTTTCAAAACCGTTGCATGTGTTGCAACATAAGCTGAATTTACTGTCGTTTATTCGGCAACACTGTTACAAACCAACAGTGTTTTGTTAAGTGCACATTTGCTACTGTAGCATATTGCATTGACGGATAATTTATTATCAGTAAACATCATACAGATTTTTAAAAATCTGAAGTGTTACACTCGCATGACTTTCTCCACTCTTGTACAAACTATTTTTACAAACGCCTATTCTCCATATGCTTCATGTTAATCGAGATATTGAGATGTTAATCTTATTGCTAATTTTCTTGTAGATGCAAGGGGAATTGGTAGGCTTTAAGCGATAGTCAAATATTTTAAGAGCTGGTTGCTATGTGGAGTATTCCATTCTCTTTGCATTACCAGGACAAAAAAATGAATAACGAGTTCCCATTTGAGAAAAAGTATAAGTATTGGAAATTTAAGGAAATAACAACCAATATCTCGAAAATGGTTCACTCAACAAAAAAAGAAAAAAAAAATGTACATGACATAAATTGTGTATTTTAACACGATTGACATTTAGTGTGTAGTAAAATTTTGTCTATCTCTTATGGTTTACCAGTTATGCAAAATTCGTTCACAACGAAGAATACTTTTAAAGACATTCCCAGAAAATTCGGGATATACACTTCATTTATCATGAAATTATTTTAAATATATGACATTTTAATCAAAATCGTTAGAGCCATTTTTGAGAAAATTAAAATTTTCGAAAAATGTTCCATGTAAAGGGAAAACCTTCTTGAAAACCTTCGTGTCGCATCTCTGGAAGATGCTGAACCTAAATACCAAGTTTGGTGTTTATCCGACTTTACGTTTCTGAGTTATGCTGTTCAAAGACACACACACACACACACACACACACACACACACACACGGACATGTTTCCAAAAATATTTTCTGGATTCAGGAGGCCTCCAAACATGTATTTCCAGTGAAATCTCGGTATCGAATTTTTGGGTTGAATGCAATACTTCCCCTACTTACTAAACCTAGTAGGGAAAGTAAAAAGAATGAGCTGAATGGTTTAATTTACACCTTCCTCACTAGTGCTGATAATTCTTCGGTAATTTAATTGAAGTTAACGAATGCTTATTGTCATGATAATTATTTCGAGACCAAATCTCGAGAAATAAATGACAACAAGCATTTTTTTGAGAATTCGATTAAATTACCCACGAAAAATTATAAGCAAGAGGGGGATATAGTAATATAATTATAATGCGAGAAAAATTCTGTTTTTGTACTTTAGTTGATTACTGAAGTAAGATAGCTGTTTCATCTCGATTATGCGGCGTCAGAGCATGCATCCATTTTTTATATTTTGAATTCGTAAATGATAGTGGTTTAGTGCTTACGTAATATGTTTTTACGTAAATTATTAGAACTTGAAGATCTTATATTGTGCTGCTTTTGTTTTCTTTGGTTACATAATTTTAACTGCCCCACGTATGGGAGCCAAATTTGGGACGGTATTACTTATAATGTTATTTAATTTGTTGAGCCCCACGTTTTGGAAACAAATTTTGCGGTGGTATTGCTTATAATGTTTGTGTATGTGTGTTTACTCAACGTGGTGAAGCCATTTTTGTGACGTGATTCTTTGTTAGGTTTGTAGCTCCATCTGGTGTTAGCAATTTGCGGCAGTATTAGGTTTTGTTTGAAAGAATGCTACTGTTATTTTATTTAATTTTGTTTCACTGTCCTCCGGCTAGCTATGATCTTTTTGGTCGAGCACATCTCTTTATACAGGTTGTGTAAACGGAAAGGAGTCTTTTATCCAAGGATAACACTGATGAAGGAATTTGTTTTACACTTTTATTGTCGAACACATTTACTGTCACATTTACACATTGATCTTGACACTCGTCAAACTGAAACTGTTATAATAACTTATTTACTGATCATTCTTAATTCACGTACTTCAACTTTTTGTATAATTAACTTTACAACACTTGAGAATTTTCCTAACTCTGCTACGCGTAACTTGCGAATCGATAGCCGACGTATACTTTACAAATATTTCTGACGGACTGAAGGCGACGTGTAGCATACAAATATTTTCGGTGGACTGACGGGGTCTATCTCTAAGCTAGCACTTTTTATACTCCTACACCCCGATATGCCTAAAGATTATAACTGAGCTGCTATTGGCTAATAAAACGCGCCAACATTAGCGTCTATTTTTATATCCAATGAAAATTATGAATACATATGCTCTAGGTACAATGTTCCAGCAAACTCTACAGAAAAACGCGCCAACATTACGTACCTTCCTCGTCTCTAATAATGATAAACAGCTCACCCCCTCGCTACATTATTGCACGCTATTATTGTCAGTTTCAGTAAGGCAGTATAAACTTACTTCTCAACAATAATTACAATCAACAAACTTCTCAGTTCAATGTCACATAAAAATGCATATTCATACTGTAATCATTCTTTACATTTAAATAATTTGTGATACAAATTACTGCATCATAAATCATCAAAACATTTTTACAGCTTGTACTAACCATCAATCTGAACATGAAAATGCATGAGAATAGGCTTCCTAGATCCCTAGTCGAATCGAAGAAAAGATTATAGAAATAAAAAATGAATGTAGGAGAAAAAGATCTAATGTGTTGCATTCAGATGATTTTCTCAACTCCCACTTCTACAAACTAATCTTACAAAATATAATTCTATCTGCTTCTTGATAATCGAGATAAACCTTCATTGCACATACACACATGTTATTTTAAGTGTAAGAGACGTACATTAGGATAAAGAGATAGTTAGATTTTTTTAAAAAAGTGGATCGCTTTGTAATTCCATGTTCTTTGCACGATTATGAGAAAAAGCAATAGCAACCTGCTAATTCAAGAAAATACAAGCATTTCATAATTCAAACCAATAAAAGAAATCTCAGAATAACTTTTATTTGACATAAATCTTAACGAGATCAATATGTTTTGTGTAAAGATACACTATTTGAACAAAATTATCCGGACATCTCCACAAACATACGTTTTTCATCTTAGGTGCATTGTGCTGCCACCTACTGCCTGGTACTCATTATCCGCGACCTCAGTAGTCATTAGACATCGTGAAAAAGCAGAATGGGACGCTACGTGGAACTCGTGGACTTCGAAAGTGGTCAGGTGACTGGGTGTCACTTGTGTCAGAAGTCTGTACGTGAGATTTCCACACTCTTAAACATCCTTAGGTCCACTGTTTCTGATGTGATAGTGAAGTGGAAACGTGAAGGGACATGTACAGCACAAACGCGTACAGGATAACCTCGTCTGTTGACTGACAGAGACCGCCTCCATTTGAAGAGGGCCGTAAAGAGTAATACGCAGACATCTATCCAGACCATCACACAGGAATTCCAAACTGCATCAGGATCCACTCCAAGCACTATGGCAGGCGTGAGGTGAGATACCTTGGATTCCATGGTCGAGCGGCTGCTCATAAGCCACACATCACGCAGGGAAATTTCAAACGACGACTCGCTTGGTGTAAAGAGCGTCAACATTACACGATAGAACAGTGGCAAAACGTTGTGTGCAGTGACGAATCACGGTACACAATTTGGCGATCCGATGGCAGGGTGTGGGTATGGCGAATGCCCGGTGAACGTCATCTGCCAGCGTGTGTATTGCCAACAGAGAAATTCGGAGGTGGTGGTGTTATGGTGTGTTCGTGTTTTTCCTGGAGGGGGCTTGCACCCCTTGTTTTGCGAGACACGATCACAGCGCAGACCTACATTGATATTTTAAGCACCTTCTTGGTTCCCACTGTTGAAGAGCAATTCGGGGATGGCGATTGCATCTTTCAACACGATCGAGCACCTGTTCATACTCCACGGGCTGTGGCGGAGTGGTTGCACGACAATAACATGCCTGTAATGGACTGGCCTGCATAGAGTGCTTACTTGAATCCTATAGAACACCTTTGGAATGTTTTAGAACGCCGTCTTCGTGCCAGGCCTCACCGACCTACATCGATACCTCTCCTCAGTTCCGCACTCCGTGAAGAATGGGCTGCCATTCCCCAAGAAACCTTCCAGCACCTGATTGAAAGTATGCCTGCGAGACTGAACGCTGTCAACAAGGCTAAGGGTGGGCCAATACCATATTGACTTCTAGCATTACCGATGGAGGGCGCTACGAACTTGTATGTCGTTTTCAGCCAGGTGTCCGGATACTTTTGATTCACGTAGTGTATTTGGTCTACCTCTGAGAGTTTACCACTTAAAAAGGTAATTTCGAACCAGGAGGACTTCACACCCTATTCTCAGTCAATTATACCTGTTATTTGGCATGCAAATATGTTAAACATGCGGTATTTTAATAAAAGTCGTTAGACCCAGTTTTGACAAAATCAGACATTTCGAAAGTTTTCCATGTAAAGGTGGTTTGGGGCGGGGGATGTTCTTGAAAATCTTCGTAATGCATCCTTGGAACGTTCTGAACTTAAATACGAAGTTTGGTGTTTACCCAAGATTTCGTTTTTGTGTTGCGTGTTCTCACACACACACACACACACACACACACACACACACACATGGATGTTTCTCTAAAAATGTTTTTTCCAGATTCAGGGGGACTCGAAACATGTATATCCGGTGAAATATCGAATTTTTTCCTGGAACAATACCACTTCCTCTACTTACTATAGGTTAGCAGTAGAGAAAGTAAAAACTAATAAGTTATTAGTTTGTGAGCACTATGCTATCGATTAAGTTCAATTCTGATTGGCTAATAAGGCATCAGTGTGACCTTACACTGCTGAAAGGCGCTGGCGTGTGATAATTTATATCTCATATTGTTACTTTCTCTACTACGTATAGTAAGTAGGGGAAGTATTGTATTCCACCCAAAAATTCGATACCGAGATTTCACTGGAAATACATGTTTTGAGACCCCCTGAAACCAAAAAAAGCATTTTTGGAAACATGTCCGTGTGTGTGTCTGTGTGTTTGTCTGTGTGTCTGTCTGTGAACAGTATAACTCAGAAACGAAAAGTCGGATAAACACCAAACCTGGTATTTAGGTTCAGTATCTTCCAGAGATGCGACACGAAGGTTTTCAAGAAAATCCCCTCACCCCAGATTACCCTTTACATGGAACATTTTTCGAAAATTTTAATTTTCTCAAAAATGGCTCTAATGATTTTGATTAAAATATCGTATGTTTAGGACATTTTGATGACAAATCAAATGTATATCTTGAATTTTCTGGGAATGTCTCCAAAAGTATTCTTCATTGTGAACGACTTTTGCATAACTGGTAAACCATAAGAGAGAGACAAAATTTTACTGCACAAAAATGTAGATCGCATTAAAATACACAATTTATGTCATATACATTTTTTTGGTTGAGTGAACCATTTTCGATATATTGCTTGTTATTCCCTTAAATTTTTCAATACTTATTTTCTCAAATAGGAATTCGTTATTCATTTTTACTTTCTCTACTACGTATAGTAAGTAGGGGAAGTATTGCATTCCACCCAAAAATTCGATACCGAGATATCACCGGAAATACATGTTTTGAGACCTCCTGAATCCAAAAAAAGCATTTTTGGAAACATGTCCGTGTGTGTGTCTGTGTGTGTGTGTGTGTGTGTGTGTGTGTGTGTGTGTGTGTGTGTGTGTCTGTGTGTGTGTGTCTGTGAACAGCGTAACTCAAAAACTAACAGTCGGATAAACCCCAAACTTGGTATTTACGTTCAGTATCTTCCAGAGATGCGACACGAAGATTTTCAAGAAAATCCCCCCACCCCAGACTACCCTTTACATGGAACATTTTTCGAAAATTTTAATTTTCTCAAAAATGGCTCTAACGATTTTGATGAAAATATCATATGTTTAAGATAATGTCATGAGAAATGAAATGCATATCTCGAAATTTCTGGGAATTTCTCCAAAAGTATTCTTCATTATGAACGACTTTTGCATAACTGGTAAACCATAAGAGATAGACAAAATTTTACTGCACAAAAAATGTAGATCGCGATAAAATACACAACTTAAATCATATACATTTTTTTTGTTGAGTGAACCGTTTTCGAGATATTGCTTGTTATTTCCTTAAATTTTCCAATACTATACTTTTTCTCAAATTCGTTATTCATTTTTTTATGTCCTGGACATGCAAAGAGAATGGAATGCGCCACATAGCAACCAGCGATAAAATATTTGACTATCGCTTAAAAGCTACCATATTCCCCTTGCATCTACAAGAAAATTACAAATAAGATCGACATCTCGATATCTCGATTAATATGAAGCATATGGAGAATAGGCGTTTGTAAAAATAGATTGTACAAGAGTAGAGAAAGTCATGTGAGTGTAACACATCAGAGTTTTCCTCTTCTCTTCCGTTGCATTTCGTTGCACTGTTGCAATAAAAACGCAATATAATAAATCCCCTCCCATGCTTTAAGTTTGAAGTTTATTCAACGCTACAAGTTATCTTTCCGAAGGACCTTTTATGAATGCGTGCTTTTAGAATTTTTTTCCCTTGTAACGCGCTCTTTAACATAGAATGTATTCTTGTCAAAAGCAATTTATGTCGGCATTAAGTGTCTGCTGTTGCACGAGGTATAAATTACTTTGTCATCGTTTCCTTACAGTTAGGGAAGAAAAGATTCATAAAAAAATCTCACCAGGTAGTTGGCCCTTGGGAGGGGATAGCATTTTACACCTCAGCTGCAGTCCCATACGTTTACCTGAAAAGAAAGCAAAACGAGATATATAATAAAAATAAATTGTTTTTATTTGTAAATTGTATGTCTGCAGTATGCAAAATACAGGTTGCTCTTAGTCATGTTAATATTATTTCTTTATAATGTTTCTGTGGAATAGGTACACTCGGTCAAACTAAAATTTGCCGGTCTTTTGAGCGGTTCTCTCTCTCCCTTCGAGTCAGCGCGCGGTTCACAACCATCAACTTCTGAGCCCTACTTTGGCTAACTCTATAATACAAGCCACAAGACAATTTTGGATACACACACAGTGTGTTTGATGTAGAGCAGTGCTTAAGCTATTTAGCTTCTACGCAAGCATCTCGAGTTCGATTCTCCGTTATGGATTTTTAGCTTTTATTTTTTACAATTCGCTTTACTGTAATATAGTTAAATAATATTGCTTGTATTACTTCATTTTAATTAAAATAGAATTACAATAATGGCGAAATTTGTGGTTATAATATTAAATTGACTGAGTATGAAACTTCCTCGCGACCGTTACCTAAATTAATGCCATGGATGCCATCTATCGGTATGACGGACTACTAAATAAACGTCATATGCATAAAAATAAAGAAAAGCCGTTAATTTTTAGTCATGTATTTAAAATAAAAGGAAGGGGGAGTCGAGTCCCAGCTGCAGTAAGCGCGGCGTAGTAACGCGCTTTAGTCATATTCCATGAGAGAGAGAGAGAGAGAGAGAGAGAGAGAGGAGAGAGAGAGAGATAATGACTTGCTAGTTCAAGAAAATAAAAGCATTTTAAAATTCAAACCCATAACAAAGAATATGTCGGAAATGATTAACGCAACAGGAAATTTTTTATTTGACAAATTTTATTGAGATCAACATGAGTATGTATGTTACGATCAAGGTAGAAAACCAGTTATTGTGAGCAACTTATGATAAATGGCCCTCTGAAATATATGTCTGTTTGAAATCTTGTGCATGAATTATTTTCTCGGAAGACTTCATTGATTATAATTATGTTCCCCATTGTAACTACTACAAGAATATACGCAGTCTTGTGAACAAAGCCTGACTGTGCACAACGCTCACGGAAGTACCCGATTTGAGCTCCGTCTCTCAGTCGGCCAGTTTCAGATTGACCAAGTGTACCTCTTTGGCCTAAAAGCGCAGAACAACATACTAATTTAGCATTTAGGATTTACATATTTATAAACTAATGCTAAGTAAGCGCAGCGAAAAAACCTATATTATGCAAACTCCATATTTTAAAGAGCTCAATGTTTTTCTTGTATTATGGCTCTCTTCCTCCCTTTCTCTCTCTGTAGTAGCTTCGCACTTATATAAAATTCTATAAGAATGAAGGACATTTCACAAGCTATTTACAGAAAAGTCGAGGTATGGGTTTTACTTTCCAAGGTGCTAGAGACCTGAACCTGGGCGAATGTAATAGATCATAACCTCTTTAGTTGACAGAAGTGAAGATTATTCGTGTGGATTTACAAGTATTCCTGATTAACTACGAAGTAAGCAGACAACGAGCGCTCGGCGATTTCGGTCATTTTTTTCTATGTAGTTTTCGGTGAGTGCTCTGTTGCTGGCGGTGTATACCTGAAGTAGTTGAAGAAAGATTGTTTTCTCTTATGAAAACGTGAGTGTTGAAAAAGATTCAGTTGCTTCTATCTCAAGGATATGCAGACACTAAATATGCATGCGTTAAGTGGCTGCAATGCGCATTATTAAAATAGATGCATAAAATAAGATTAAAACTTCTGAGTTTGTTGCTCAGCAAGAAAAGAAAGTCAGTTATTAACCCTACCTGGACTAAATTTGGAAAAGCAGAAGACAAGTATGCCCTTATACAAGATTTATTCAGTGTTTCTCCTATAAAACTGAAAATATTCTTAAACATATTGCTGGGCGCTCAATTCTTGCAACACACGAATGCTTCAAGGCTAGTTCTCGCACCAGTAAAGCTCACCTAACTGAGGAAATTAATCAGACATTTCGAAGTGAGTGCGTTGAAATACATATGCTGCTGACATAGTATGTTTAATAGGTCGTATTTCACTTCCTTAATTCAAATAGCTGTTCAATATGGTACTGAATATGGACATTTTGGTGCTGCTAAGTGACCGTACATTGAGATCCGAGCTGGATTAGTGTGAGAGGAAGTAATGCCGGTAATATTAGTACTGACATAAAAAAATTCTGATTTGTGGACAGAAAATAACCATACAATTTTCGATATATTGAAAATAAACTTAGGACACTGCTCCTCATACACCAAGGAGATCTAGGTCAGCAATTTCATTTTAGAAACATGAATGCAAATAGTAATCACTTAAGCTAATTTAGGGTTAACGCAACGCTTCAGAAAACATAATTTTGCTTAATGTGCGCAGGATTGTATTCGAACAAAATTTCTGAATATTTCTAACTGCATTATTGTACTTGAGGGCATTACTATAGATGTTGAAATATTGGTACATGCTGCCATGTCGGTTTTATTAGTGGTGATATGTCAATTTTATTGTTTATGTATTCTACTGCTGCAAAAATGTGCAATTCTGTCTTATGTTAAACGAAGCCGAAGAAAATATAGTAATAATAATAATAATAATAATAATAATAATTAATAGCAGAAAATCCGTAAGATTGTATGTAGCTTCTGTATTGTATGCATGTAGCTTCTCTCATTCATGCTTTCAGAATGATGTAAATAAAGCTAATTTTTGGAAAACCACTTACATAGAGCTAACATAGGCCCAACGGTCTGTAAGTTACCTTAAAATTGTGTTTGCATTGTTTAAAATTGTTACATGCACGTAAGGGTACATTTCTTTGTAAATATATATTTATGTATATATATATATATATAAACATAATACGACAATTAATTATAAAGCGAAACAAAGAAAATTTCCACACGGTTTCCAGTATGGCAAGCAGAGATGTTAATCACTGCAGTACACTATTAAGAGTTTAATACGTATATAATAATCTTCATGTCGGCCACCTACAGCACGAATTCCAAGCAAGTGTACATTGCGAGTTCCTTTGCTCGCATGGTTACAACAGAACACGATCTCTCTGCATCACCGGGAAGCTTAAATTAAATTAAATGGAGTTTTATTTATGTACGCTCTTTAACTGCTGTGGTCCTTAGTTTCCCATTCTATATTGGGCGTGAAAGATCGGAAAATTTGCTCATAGCTCTTTTTATCAGGCTCGAGGTCTTTTTACGTGCCGTAAATCTACGACCGGCTTTACTTCCCTTCCGAAGGAAGCCATGCTAAGAGTTTTTACGCCCGAAAAAATCCATCACCCTCCACCGGGATTGAACCCCCGACCTTAGGAACTAGTGGCTCTTACGGTAACCCCTAGACCACAGAGGACGACTCACCGGGAAGCGATCCCTCCGTTCGATGCAGGGCAAGCGGAAAGAAAACAAGATGTGAGCGACCATGCATCGAGAGAAATCTGAAAAGCCGAGCGGTTTCGATAGCTCGTTTGCAGTCCTCTACAAGATGCAATCAAAACCGTTGGAACTGTTTTTGAGTAAAATAATGATGTATTCCTGATTAAGTGTTGTTGGGGTAGGGTATTAATTTAAAATGCCAATTCTTCCCCTTCCGCTTTTCCTCTCTAAAATTCCATTTAATACTCGGGGGAGTTCAAACCGTGAAGTTTCACGGAATTTTTGGGTGGAATGCAATGTTTGTCTTACCTAAGCTAAGCGATAGAAAACGTATAAATTATTTTTACTTTCTCTACTACGTATAGTAAGTAGGGGAAGTATTGCTTTCCACCCAAAAATTCGATACCGAGATTTCACAGGAAATACATGTTTTGAGGTCTCCTGAATCCAAAAAAAAGCATTTTTGGAAACATGTCCGTGCGTGTGTATGTGTGTGTCTGTGAACAGCATAACCCAGAAACGAACAGTTGGATAAACAACAAACTTGTTATTTAGGTTCAGTATCTTCCAGAGATGCGACACTAAGGTTTTCAACAAAATCCCCCACCCCAAATTACCCTTTTCATGGAAAATTTTTCGAAAATTTTAATTTTCTCAAAAATGGCTCTAACGATTTTGATTTAAATATCGTATGTTTAAGATATTTTCATGACAAATCAAATGTATATCTCGAATTTTCTGGGAATGTCTCCAAAAGTATTCTTCATTGTGAACGAAGTTTTCATAACTGGTAAACCATAAGGGATAGACAAAATTTTACCACACAAAAATGTAGATCGCGTTAAAATATACAATTTATGTCATATACATTTTTGTTGTTGAGTGAAACATTTTCGAGATATTGCTTGTTATTCTCTTAAATTTTCCAATACGTATACTTTTTCTCAAATGGGAATTCGTTATTCATTTTTTATGTCCTGTACATACAAAGATAATGGAATGCTCCACGTAGCAACCAGTTTTTAAAACATTGGACTATCGCTTAAATCCTACCATATTCTCCTTGCATCTACAAGAAAATTAGCAATAAGATTAGCATCTCGATTAAAATAAAACATATGGAGAATTAGCGTTTGTAAAAATAGTTTGTTCAAGACTAGAGAATATCATGTGATTGTTAAACACACGATTTTGTATTGATTCGAATTGTGTCTGTCCCTTTGCGATGATCGCGTATGTTCACTGACATTACAGTGAGATATAAGTGAAGCAGCAAGGAAAATCCGTGTTCAGGAAGGAACGCGATGTCTGCCTACACATGTCGGCAACACGATACAAGTCTCGATAGCGTGACAGAGGTGGATCGACCTTGGTACACGCAGCATCCCTGGCGTGGGCGTCGACTCTGGAAGCCGACACCTGCACAGATACTCTTATTAATATGAGCGTTCTTACGTCACGGCTACTTTTATACCCATTCATCACGCCAGATGGCAGACAAGTCGCGGTCCAGGATTCGTCACCCCCTCGTGCGAGAATGGCCCGTAAATCTTCCGACACCTTTTAATGGCGCACCTTTCCTGAAGATCGTGACCCTAAATGTTAAGTTTTGTAGCCTACTTTATTTCAAAGTTCAACAGAACAGCTAGTACAAGGTTCATCTGTGCCCAGAATAATAAGATGATACCATTTTGACCAAACTGTTCCTGACGAGTGGTAAGCTATAAACGTATCTTGGATTAGTATAAATCGGCCTCTAAACTGAATGAGTTAAACCTACATTCTTTTATACTCAAGGCAGTAGGTACTGTTTAAAAAATTTGATGTGCTACATTCAGATGCCTTTCTCTACCACTGTCGTTTATTAGTATGTAACTTCATTATACCACTCTTACGAAAGCTTTCTTTTCTATGTACTGCATGTTAATCGAGACAAACCTTTGCAGAAATAATTATATTACACATTTCGGGTACACACAAGGGGGAAGAGCAAAGCGAATCGATAGCCAAATGTCTGGCGGAGAGCGATTGATTTTTCGGGCATAAAAATACTTGGCAGGACTTCCTTCGGAAGGTAAGTAAAGCGGCGGGCCCGTATCCTAGATACGGTGCACGGCACGTAAAAGAACCTCAAGCCTGATAAAGAAGTCTCGAGCAAAATGTCCGGTCTTTCACGCTCAATATAGAATGGGATGCTAAGAACCTAGTAGTTACAGAGCGTCCATAAATAAAAACTCAATTTTTGACAATGAAATATATAAGAACAGCCAGCACTATGCTGACTTTGAAATTCCGTTCTCTTTGCATGTCATGGGCATGATACATTCACATGACTTTCTCTATCCTCTATCGTTTCTTAGTGTGTATATAGACTAGTCTTAAGCTCATTTTTGTATCTATTTAATTTTAATCAAATAAACTTTTGCATAAATAGCTACACTACACAGTTACAGATACAAAGCGAAGAGCGATAGTCAAATGTTTAAGAACTGGACGCTATATGCTGGCTTTAAAATTCCATACTGTTTAAATGGAATCGCGAGAAACAACTGAATGTTGACAGGAGTTTAACAGGATGACAAATTATTGAACAATTCAAACCATCATAACGGATATCTCGGAAGTGGCTGATCTCTCAAAAAAGTTATTCCAAATAAACTGTGTGTTTTAAAGAAACCTATATTTCTTGTGTAGTACGTTTTCGTCTGTCACTTAATATTTAATACCACTAATACCACCAATCACTTAATACCAGTTATAGAAGATTACACAGAATTGAATTCTTCCGAATGAAGAGGTCTTCAAAGGCTATTCCCAGAAAATTCAACATATGCATTTTATTTGTCATGTAAATATCTTTAATATGTGGTATTTAAATAAAAATGGTTAGGACCGTTTTGTTTTAGAAAATAAAAAATTATGAAAAATGTTCCATGTAAAGATTAATTTGGGGTGGGAATATGTTCTTGAAAATGTTGGTGTCGAGTCTTTGGAAGGTACTGAATTTAAATGCCAAGTTTTGTGTTGATCTGGTTTCGCTGGCAGCGAAAGTCTGGGACCTTGTTGTGGAATTAAGGGGAAGGCATGGGTTTTATGCTATACTGAAAAATGACACAACACACATTACCTTTACATACCTGAAATTTATTCACAACGCATCTGGCGACTCTACATATTGAACAAAGGAAAAAGGGTGGAGGGAGATGCCACTAAACCGTAGGCCGGCCACACACACGTCTGGCTCCAACGAGCACTTCCACTAGAGTGACAACATCTTACCCCCACCAACCGTGTCTAGCCGAAGCCAGGCAGGGTTGACGCCATACCAGACAACTTCAAAAAGATCTTTCCCTTTGGCGTGGTCCTCACCGAAAGTAAACACTGTTAAGCCGAATTATTACTGTAAATAAAGCAATGCTACGTTTAGTAGCAACAATACAGCATAACAGTGCGTCTGGTAATGACAAAATTAATAACATGCCACAATATTGCATACCACCCTGAAATTCCATACCAATATTTCACCGGAAATACACGTTTTGAGGCTTCTGAATCCATAAAAAAATCATTTTTAGGAAATAGTTATGTGTATTTTATGCCTGTGTTTGTATATATGTACAGCATAGGCAATTCAAAACATTTTAAGAGGTCGGTTAAATATGAAACTGGTGTTTTAATTTCAGCGTCCTCCAAGCATGCGACGCGAAGATTTTTTCTTGAAAATCCTCCCATCCCGAATGATCCTTTATAATGAAAACATTTTGTTAGTTTTGCTTTTCTCGAAGATGGCTCAACCAATTTTGGTTTAGACATTAAGTATTAAAATATTTGCATGACAAATAAAATGTATATCTAGAATTTTCTGGAGAAAGACTATAAAGCCTCTTTATTCTAAATGATATTTGTATAATTGGTAAACCGTAAAGGATAGACAGAATCTTGTTTAAATATATAGATCTCGGTAAAGTACTCAATTTCTTATTTTTTATTTATTTATTTGTATTTTTTTTGGCGTTAACCATTTCCGACATATTCTGTGTTTTGGTTTGAATTTGGAATTACTTTACACTTTTCTCAACTGGAAATCCCTATTCTTTTTTCTTTCTCTCTTTTTCGTGTTCATGCAAGGAGAACAGGTTTTCAAAGCCATCATATGGCAACCGGCTTTGAAAAGATTTTGCTATCTCTCTAGCTTAATGTGTGCATGTAATAATATTACAACAAAACGTGTCAATGAGTAAGTGGAAAGAAGAATAAGCCTCTGTAAGAATAGTTTGTACAGGAATGAATAGAGAATGTCAAGGGAATGCAACACATCAGCTTTTAGATTAAGTTGTTAGTCACTATTTCTTTTTCTCGTGGTCATGCAAAGAGAGAACCATTACACAACTAAACCCTCTTTAAAAATCTGACTAACACTTAACTATACTATCCTCCTTGAAGCTACAACAAAATTTGTAAATATGAATTCAGCTTTTAACTGGATTAATAACAAGTTGATAGAAGAGTAAGATTCTGTAAGAATACTTTGTAGAAGAGTGAATAGAGAAAGCCATGTGAATGCAACACATATATTTCTCCTCTCTACCACGTACCTAGTTCTCTATTTACCTTCTAGGTAGCGAAGGTATTGCAGTCCACCCAAAAATTCGATATCGAGATTTCACTGCAAATGTATCCCTGAATCCAGAATTGAGGATTATTACGAATGTGTCTGTGAACATTTTACCTAAAAACAAAATTTTCAATAAATACCAAGCTTGGTATTTAGCTTAAGTATCTTCCAATGAAGCGACACAAACGTTTTCAATAAAATCCCTACCCTTTATATGAAATTCTTTTCAAATTGTTCGATTTTCTCAAACATGACTAAGGATTTTGAGTAAATTACCATATATTTAAGAAAAATGAAATGTATATGTTAAATTATCTGGGAATACCCTGAGAAGCCCTCTTCATTCTGAAGGAATTTTTTTTAATTTTGTATAACTGGTAAACCATAAGAGATATACAAAGACGTTGGACACAAAAAATTGTCTCTTTAACACACACAATTTATTTCAAATAACCGATTCCCTCGTATCAGTCATTAACGACATATCCGTTGTCATTTGTTTGAATTGTTCATACTTCTGTCAGTTTTTACTTTCTCTACTACGTATAGTAAGTAGGGGAAGTATTGTATTCCACCCAAAAATTCAATACCGAGATTTCACCGGAAATACATGTTTTGAGACCCTCTGAATAAAAAAAAAAAGCATTTTTGGAAACATGTCCGTGTGTGTGTATATGTGTGTCTGTGAACAGCAGAACTCGGAAACGAACAATCTGATAAACACCAAACTTGGTATTTAGGTTCAGTATCCTCCAGAGATGCGACACGATGGTTTGTTTTCAAGAAAATCCCCCCCCACCGCAGATTACCCTTTACATGGAATATTTTTCTAAAATTTTAATTTTTACAAAAATGGCTCTAACGATTTTGTTTAAAATATCGTATATTTAAGATACTTTCATGACAAAATAAAATGTATATCTTGAATTTTCTGGGAATGCCTCCAAAAGCATTCTTCATTGTGAACGACTTTTGCATAACTGGTAAACCATAAGAGAGAGACAAAATTTTACTGCACAAAAAATGTAGATCGCGTTAAAATACACAATTTGTCATATACATTCTTTTTGTTGAGTGAACCATTTTCGAGATATTGCTTGTTATTCTCTTAAATTTTGCAATACTTATACTTTTTCTCTTCGTTATTCGTTTTTTTTTTTTTTTTTTGTCCTGGTAATGCAAAGAGAATGGAATACTCACATAGCAACCAGCTCTTAAAATATTTGAATATAGCTTAAAGCCTACCAATTGTGAGAAATGTGCAAGATGCCTTGCATCTACAAGAAAATTAGCAATAAGATTAACATCTCGATATCCCGATTAACATGAATTAGATGGAGAATAAGCGTTTGTAAAAATGGTTTGTACAAGAGTAGAGAAAGTCGTGTGAGTGTAAGACATCAGACTTCTTTTTTTAAAGCGACGTCTTTATTTAGTTGTTTCCCGCGATGTTATGGAATTTCATGACCAGTATATAGCGACTCTTTCTAAAATATTCACCTATCGTCTCCTGTATCCTCTTTCTGCTATAAACGAAAGCTGTATTGGAACTAATTCTGCAAATGTTTATCTCGATTAAGCTGAAACTTTTGTGATAATAGATTACGGTGCAGATATGAAATAGAATTAGTATACAGAAAGTCTTGCAAATGAAACATATCAGATTTGTTTGTTTTTAATGACGTTTATATCTATATGAATGAAGGATCCTCCGTTGTTGGTTAGAGCTAGGAAAAGCTAAGGTAACCGTTATTTTGGATAGCTAGACAGCCAACGTGGGGTTGAAAATAGGAATTGAATGTAAGGGGGCTTATCAATTTTGTCCGATTCTAAAACCCAAATGTATTTTTATCAAATTCATACCAAAAATATTCCTTGATAATAGATTTCGCGAAATCAGAGAGAAATATGATGATATGAACAATATAATAAACTACCAGCTAAAATAACTAAATTTTAATATTTTTTCCACCTCCACATTTAGCCCATTAAAAATTTCGATATTTGCAATAAATATCCAAAAATAGCCTATGATATTGATATTCAAAGAAACGGGATGAAAATTTGGTGACGTGAACATAAAAACAAAGCCCTAACCCCCAGTTTTAAAAGTTTCGGAAACATTATACAGCCTGTAAGTATCTGGATCAATACGGCTTTTCAAAGAATTATCAAAATCGATTGAGTAGTTTTTTAGAACACACACACGCACACATTTCCTCTCTTTACAAAACGAGTATAGATTTATATGCTGCATGAGTGCATGCCTGAATTTAAGGACTGAGTAAGAGAAGAAGGAAAGGGAACACCGTCTTCCAGTACTCCTGGAATCGAGCGAAGAGGCACAAATATATCCTTTTATAATTACTGAATTTAAGCAATTAATATAATTTTTCTTCCGCAAGTAACAACCGGCCAAGAGTGTATTGCTGTTACCATTATATACACAACGTCATCAAAAGTATCCGAAAATGACGTACCACTTCGTGGCGCCCTTCATCGGTAATGCTGGAAGTCAATATGGTGTTGGCCCGCCCTTAGCCTTAATGACAGCGTTCGCTCTCGCAGGCATACTTTTGATCAGGTGCTGGAAGGTTTCTTGGGGAAGGCAGCCATTCTTCACGGAGTGCGGAACTAAGGAGAGGTATCGATGTAGGTCGTTGAGGCCTGGCACGAAGTCTTCGTTCCAAAACATCCCAAAGCTGTTCTATAGGATTCAAGTCAGGATTCTGTGCAGGCCAGTCCATTACAGGGATGTTATTGTCGTGTAACCACTCCGCCACAGCCCGTGCAGTATGAAGAGGCGCTCGATCGTGTTGAAAGATGCAATCGCCATCCCCGAATTGCTCTTCAACAGTGGGAAGCAAGAAAATGCTTAAAATATCAATGTAGGTCTGCGCTGTGATCGTGCCACGCAAAACAACAAGGTGTGCAAGTCCCTCCAGGGAAAGCACGACCACACCATAATACCACCACCTGCGAATTTCACTGTTGACACTAACAAGCTGGCAGATGACGTTCATCGGGCATTCGCCATACCCACACCCTTGCCATCGGATCGCCACATTGTGTACCGCGATTCGTCACTCCACACAACGTTTTGCCACTGTTCAATCGTGTAATGTTGACGCTCCTTACACCAAGCGAGGCGTCGTTTGGCATTTTCCTGCGTGGTGTGTGGCTTATGAGCAGCCGCTCGACCATGGAATCCAAGGTTTCTCACCTCACGCAAAACTGTCATAGTACTTGGAGTGGATCCTGATGCAGTTTGGAATTCCTGTGTGATGGTCTGGATAGATGTCTGCGTATTGCTCTTTACGACCCTCTTCAAATGCCGGTGGTCTCTGTCAGTCAACAGACGAGGTCGGCCTGTACGCTTTTGTGCTGTACATGTCCCTTCACGTTTCCACTTCACCATCACATCAGAAACAATAGGATGTTTAGGAGTGTGGAAATCTCGCGTACAGACTTCTGACAAAAGTGACACCCAATCACCTGACCACGTTCGAAGTTCGTGAGTTCCACGGAGCGTTCCAATCTGCTGTTTCGCGATGTCTAATGACTACTGATGTCGCGGATAATGATTACCAAGCAGTAAGTGACAGCACAATGCACCTAAGATGAAAAACGTATGTTTGTGGGGTGTCCGGATACTTTTGATCACATAGTGTATAAATAGTAAGGTTCCTAGAAGTGTTGATTTACCCAATAATTGGTTAAACTATGAAGCCGGGGGCTAAAAGCACTTACGACACTGTAAGTCGCCATTCGAGTATATCATCTCTATGAATTTTAGATCTCCCTGTGGTTTACCGGAAAAATACGAGTCAGTTGGTAAATTTAATGTCGTGCCTGCATTTTGTCACAGTAGCTTAGTTGGTTAGAGCAACCGGACGATACCGAAAGATCCATGGTTCAAATTCCAGCTTTGACATTGGATATTTCAGTCTGTTTCTACCTTTCCACTCCAAAAGTGCTTGACTATTATTATGGAGCATCGTTTGAAGCTAAAGCAGTGAGAACTGTTACCAAAAATAGCCATTTTTCTCACCTCCACTATTCGTATGAAGACAGGTTTGTTTAATTTGTTCTTGCCTCTAACAGAAAATGGCATGTTACTAGAAGATGTGGCACAAGGACGGAAAACGGGTTAACTTTATTACAAGTAAATCTTGTGAAAGTTACGAAAAAGAATATGGAACTTTTTTTTTAAATTAACTAAAAATAAAAACGCAGTTACATTTCTGAAACAGCACTCCTGGTGTGTATTTCGTCAAAGGTTACGTGAGGAAAACTAAGTTCACTATGTGATCAAAAGTATCCGGACACCCCTACAAATATACGTTTTTCATCTTAGGTGCATTGTACTGCCACCTACTGCCTGGTAATCATTATCTGCGACCTCAGTAGTCATTAGACATCGTGAAACAGCAGAATGGGACGCTCCGTGGAACTCACGCACTTCGAACGTGGTCTGGTGATTGGGTGTCACTTGTGTCAAGTCTGTACGCGAGATTTCCACACTCCTAAACATCCCTAGGTCCACTGTTTCTGATGTGATAGTGAAGTGGAAACGTGAAGGGACATGTACAGCACAAAAGCGTACCGACCTCGTCTGTTGACTGACAGAGACCGCCAACATTTGAAGAGGATCGTAAAGAGTAATAGGCAGACATCTATTTAGACCATCACACAGGAATTCAAAACTGCATCAGGATCCACTCCAAGTACTATGAGAGTTAGGCGTGAGGTGAGAAACCTTGGATTCCATGGTCGAGCGGCTGCTCATAAGCCACACATCACGCAGGAAAATGCCAAACGACGCCTCGCTTGATGTAAGGAGGGCCAACATTACACGATTGAACAGTGGCAAAACGTTGTGTGGGTGACCAATCGCGGTACACAATGTGGCGATCCGATGGCAGGGTGTGGCTATGGCAAATGCCCGGTGAAAGTCATCTGCCAGCGTGTGTAGTGTCAACAGTGGAATTCGGAGGTGGTGGTATGGTGTGGTCGTGATTTTGCTGGAGGGGCTTGCACCCCCTGTTGTTTTGCGTGGCACGATCACAGCGCATACCTACATTGATATATTAAGCACCTTCTTAGTTCCCACTGTTGAAGAGCAATTCGGGGATGGCGATTGCATCTTTCAATACGATCGAGCAGCGGTTGATACTGCACGGGCTGTGGTGGAGTGGTTACACGACAATAACATCCCTGTAATGGACTGGCCTGCACAGAGTCCTGACTTGAATCCTATAGAACACCTTTGGAACTTCGTGCCAAGCCTCACCGACCTACATCGATACCGCTCCTCAGTTCCGCACTTCGTGAATAATGGGCTGCCATTCCCCAAGAATCTTTCAGCAGCTGATTGAAAGTATGTCTGCGAGAGTGAACGCTCTCATCAAGGCTAAGGGCGGGTCAACAACGGATACTTTTGATCACGTAGTGTATGTGCATTCCTCGTAGATGCACGTTTCTTCTGATAATGGTAAATATAGTAGAAGTTGCTTATTAGGTATATACTACTGTTATATCTTAGTTTGTTTTTAATGCTTGGGTACAGAAAAGATGATATCCCTAAGGCTGAAAGTAGGTGTTGTGTATCTCTCCAGAACTGCTGCTTTCCCCACTGAACAACGTGCCAAAGTAGGGCGGACCTCCTAGAGCGCAAAGGTTTTCTCATTTCACCAGTCAAAGAATGGCAACTGATTCCAGATTACTTCAGCTGTTGTGCATCTTCATATTTTTCACTGAGATGGGCGAGTAATAATTTTCTATAGAGGGAGAGGGACGGTCCCATCAGCCTTTTTTGAGGATATCATTCAATGGAAGGAAGTTAAAAAGTGCGTGGCCTTCAGTAAGGTCAGACCGTGCCGTTTATCTTCTTGAAGGCATTTGTTAAGTCACAGTTAATAGTTTTGGAGTACTATTCAGAACGAGGCCAACAAATATTTATTACTAGTCATATTTATATTTTAAACATTCACGTTCTCATTCAGAATAGGCAAGACTAATCCTGATTGAGGTTTGTACCCACATTTTTCAAACTGTAGGAGGAATTCTGAATTCCTTTAGGTGTTTCTCATACAGCCATTGTAGTCCTGCATAACTATCAACAACAATTCTCAGTCTAGGAGCCCACCTTATATAAAAGTGTTCTGTTTGTAAAAACAGAGTGAGTTAACTAGTGGGATATGAGTATCATTACGGTTCGAATGTGTTTTGCAATTAAAAGGCGTAAGCCGAGTTCTGTAATTACATGAGAGCAGTAATTATGCTCGTCCCTCTAGCCGCATATAATATTTTATCCACAATTATTTAATAATGGCCTCTTACCTTAACTGTATTCATGATACAATCGTTGATTTATAAATAACATCATTCAATGACGTTATTTATCCATGATTCAATGTAAACCAATGCCTGATTAATATTATTCCGTTTATCATAGTGATGTTGGTCTAGACGTAATGTAACGATATTAATTCGTTTACAATAGCAATAGAATTGAATAGATTATCTGGAAACAAGAAAAGTCGTCTAATTAGCTGTGAATAAGAAAGTATCACTTTAGATATTGAAGTAGCAGCTTCGACATTTGCAGTTGTTGCATAGCTTTTACCAAGTAAATCAAGGCTAAGTAAGAAGTGGCGTATGAGCACTATGTGAAATGGCGCGAAAGTAAGAGCGTGAGTAATCTCGAACATAAGAAAACATTGCTTGCATACTTTAAGCTTTTATCACAATCTTACAAACCTCATTATTTTATTGCAAGTAAGGTGTTATAGATATAGTAATAATGATGATGATAATAATAATTATTATACTATTTCAGCAGTCGATTTGAATGTTAAGCATGGCGTGCAAATATTTTATATTCATTCTCATGGTTACATGGCGATGGATAAATAGCCGCGGATAAAAATATAGTATGTACTACCACACAACTTCCTCTACGCATTACCAATTCATAGTTATCTTATCAGGATCTTTCATAAGTAAGGAATAGTGCAAATAAAACTAAAATTAACTTAATTTTTAAAAATTGTTCGGAGTCATAAAATATAATATTTTGAAAGGAAAATTTTACAAAAAAAGATTTTTTTCAGCAATATTGCACAATTGCGACTTTAATAAAAGCAAATTTAAATGGCAACATATTATTTTCTTCATTTTTACTTTCTCTACTAATATAGTAAGTAGGGGAAGTATTGCATTCCACCCAAAAATTCGATATCCATATTTCACCGAAATATACGTTTTAAATGTCCCGGAAACCCAGAAAAGCATTTTAGAAGGCGTGTGTGTGTGTGTGTGTGTGTGTGTGTGTGAGAGAGAGAGAGAGAGAGAGAGAGAGAGAGGGAGAGAGAGAGACTCAAAAACGAAAAGTCGGATAAATACCAAAACTTGGTATTTACATGGAGTGTGTTTCAAAATCTTTCTTTTTATAAAAAATAAACGATTTTAATTAAAGTACCATATAGTAAACATATTTACATTACAAGTAAAATGCCTTCCTTGAATTTTCGGGGAGTAGGCTTTGAACTCCATTTGGAAGAGATATCCTTATAAATGGTTTGAATTGTTCATCATTCAGTCATTCTCTTATCCTGTCAATAGTCGGTTGTTTCTCTCGATTGCATGGAAACAGTAAGGTCAGCATATAGTGTCCAGTTCTTAAACATTTGGCTGTCGCTGTTCTCTTTATAATCTATAAGCAAATGCTTATTTCGATTAAAATTAGTAGACAGAAAAAAGAATCTTAAGTTATACATTCACATGATTTTCTCTACTCTTTATAGTTTATTAGTGGACACAAATTATTCTTACTCAATCTTATCTTTCTATCTTCTATAAATAAACCTTTGCAGGTACATTACAGATTTCCTTATAAATACAAAGGGGGACAATGACAGTGAAATGTTAAAAGAACTGGGCGCTATTCGCTGGTCCTAAAATTCCATACTGTTTCCATGCAATCGCGAGAAACAACTGAATGTTGAAAGGACTTTAAGAGAATGGCCAAGAAATGAACTATTCGAACCTTTAACAACGAATTCCTCAGAAATGGCTTATGTCGCAAAAAAAAAAACGTTATTAAATAAATGGTGTGTTTTAAAGATGTACGTTTTCCTCTTCGCTTAAGGTTTACCGGTTATAAAAGTTTAAACAAAGTTCCCGCCGAATAAATAGGGCAGTACAGGCTTTTCCTTTTTCTTCTTCCTCTTTCCCTTCTGCTTTACTGCGAAGGGATGGCTCCGTCAATCCATCTTCTCCATTCACTCTTATCCCTCATCATTCTACTCATTTCTCCTACCGTCTTATTTCTTCGTCTCCAAATCTTTTACATGTGTCTTCCCATATTATCCGGAGTCTTCCTTTCCCTATCCCTCCTTGTACCCTCACTTTTAGTATTGGTTTGATTTTTTTATCCTCTGCATTCGGAATATATGTCCCCAGTTGTCTTTGTTCAATTATCTCCTCCAGCGACCTTTGACCTACCTCTTCTCTAATCCTCCAATGCCCTACCCTATCCCTCCTAGTTTTATTTCAGCTTTTCTTAAATATTTCATCTCACTGGATTGAATTTCACTTATTTGCTCATCTTGCAATGGTATACTTTCCAGTTGCGATAGTATTAATGTTCTATTATTTAACATTATTGTAGCCCCACGTTGTGGTAGCCAATTTGTTACGGTTTTCTTGTAATGTTGATGCTTGTGATGTTTGTGTATGTGTGTTTACTTCATGTGTTGAAGCCATCTTGTGACGTCATTCATTTGTTCGGTTTGTAGCTCCATCTAGTGTTAGCAATTTGTGGTAGTATTAGTGTTTGAAAGAATTTTAAGTTTTGTTTACTGTCCTCCGGCTAGCTATTATTTCAGTCAAACATGTATCTTGATCAGGGTTGTGTAAACGGAAAGGAATCTTTTATCCAAATATAACACTGATGAAGAAATTTGTTTTACACATTTATTGTCAAACACGTTAACTATCACATTTATACATTGATCTTAACACTCGCCAAACTGAAACTGTTTTAATAACTTCATTACTAATCACTCTTAATTCGCATACTTCAACTTTGTGTATAATTAACTTTATAATAATTTAGATTTTCGTAACTTGTGAATCTATAGCCGACGTATCTCATACAAATATTTTGACGAACTGACGAACTGAAGACGACGTGTAGTGCACAAAGAATTTTGATGAACTGACAACTGAAGCTACCTCTAACCTATCCTATTTATACTCCTGCATCCAGATACGCCTAAAGATTATAACTGAACTACTATTGGCTAATAAAACGCGCCAACATTAGCGTCTATTTTAATATCCAATTAAAATTATAAATACATATGCTTTAGGGAGAAAATATTCCAGAAGGTTCTAAACGGAAAAACGCGCCAACATTACATAACTTCCTCGTTTCCAATAATGATAAACAGCTCACCCCCCTCTCTGCATTATTGCGCTATTATTGACAGTTTCAGTAAGGCATTATAAATTTACTTCCCAACAATATTTACAATCAATAAACATCTGAAATCAATGTCACATAAAAATGCATATTCATATTACAATCATTATTTACATTTAAGTAATTTGTGATACAAATTACTGCATCACAGTCCATATGTAAGCGACCAGTACCGATTGATATAATTGCATTTTTGTTTTCATAGCTACTTCTTTCTTTTCGAGGATAGTTTCATTAAATTGATAACACATATTATTTGCTTTTCTTTTCCTATTTAGTGTTTCTTCATCCCAACGTCCTTCACTCGTTATAATTGTTCCAAGATACTCGTATATATCTATGTACTTGTATTTTTTATTCTTATGTTTAATGGATATTTCCTGCCATGGTTCCTCTGAAATACACATGTTTACTTTTCTTGACGTTTATTTCCATTCCCTTTCTGCCAAACTCTTCTCCCCATTCTATCATACACCTCTTCATTTTCTACTATCAATATAGGTTATCTGAATATACACTATCTGATCCAAAGTATCCAGACAACCCCACAAACATACGTTTTTCATCTTGGGTGGATTGTGCTGCCACCTACTGGCTGGTACTCATCGGCGACCTCAGTAGTGATTACACATCGTGAAATAGCAGAATGGGACGATCTGTGGAACTCAACGGACTTCGAACGTGGTCAGGTGATTGGGTGTCACTTGTGTCAGAGGTCTGTACGCGAGATTTCCACACTCCTAAACATCCCTAGGCTCACTGTTTCTGATGTGATAGTGAAGTGGAAACGTGAAGGGACATGTACAGCACAAAAGCGTACAGGCCGACCTCGTCTGTTGACTGACAGAGACCGCCAACATTTGAAGAGGGTCGTAAAGAGTAATAGGCGGACATCTATCCAGACCATCACACAGGAATTCCAAACTGCATCAGGATCCACTCCAAGTACTATGGCAGTTAGGCGTGAGGTGAGAAGCTTTGGATTCCATGGTCGAGCGGCTGCTCATAAGCCACACATCACGCAGGAAAATGCCAAACGACGCCTCGCTTGGTGTAAGGAGCGTCAACATTACACGATTGAACAGTGGCAAAACGTTGTGTGGAGTGACGAATCACGGTACACAATGTGGCGATCCAATGGTAGGGTGTGGGTATGAAGAATGCCAGGTGAACATCATCTACCAGCGTGTGTAGTGCAAAAAGTGAGGTGGTGGTGTTATGGTGTGGTCGTGTTTTTCCTGGAGGTGTTTGCACCCCTTGTTGTTTTGCGTGGCACGATCACAGCACAGATCTACATTGATAGTTTTAAGCACCTTCTTGCTTCCCAATGTTGAAGAGCAATTCAGGGATAGCGATTGGTTACACGACAATAACATCCCTGTGATGGACTGACCTGCAGAGAGTCCTGACTTGAATCCTAAAGAACACATTTTGGGATGTTTTGGAACGCCGACTTCGTGCCAGGGCTCACCGACCGACATCGATATCTTGCCTACGTTCCACACTCCGTGAATAATGAGCTTTCCCCAAGAAAGTTTCCACCACCTGATTGAAAGTATGCCTGCGAGAGTGAACGCTGTCATCAAGGCTAAGGGTGTGCCAACACCATATTGACTTCTAGCATTACCGATGGAGGTCACCACGAACTTGTATGTCATTTTCAACCAGGTGTGCGGATACTTTTGATCACGTAGTGTATATATATATATATAATATAAATAATAGTTGCATAGCATTTGGCAGATATTTTCTTTTTTTTCTTTGTTATGTTTGTTATTCTCTGATTCATTTTATTACTGCAGCTCTAGCATACGGTTTCGATTTGTTTATGCCCCAGAAAGGTTCATGTCCATCCATAGTAGAACTCACTTTTGACTCTCTTCTTGGCCAAATAATCAGCTCTTTCATTGCCTTCAATATCCTGGTGGTCCGACACTCAACCTAGCAGCACAGAGGTAAGCTGTGATAGTGTTTGCAAAGTGGAGACATTCCCACACCTATTTCGATTGGAATGGTATGAATCAAGTGCTTTTAAGGCATTTTGATCCCCAGAGATGATAAGTAGGTACTTACCTGTATAGCTCTTTTCTAAACCTGTTTGTGCACAGGCAATAATTGCATATATCTCTGCCTGGAACAGTGCTATATCTACCGAGACTGAAACTAAGTTCTGTCCTCGAAGAGGCACTGAAAATTCCTGAACCAGATTCAGGCAACTAAATAACATAGTTATCTTATATTATGTTGCTATCTAAAATGCTTTTCGGTGTCAAACCTGTACAATAATTGTTGAAAATTTTGTTTTTTTGTAAACGTTTCTTTCAAACATTATATTTGACGTGTACGAACATTGTTTTAAAAAATTAGCTAATTTTAGTTGCATATACATTATTCCTTACTTATTAAAGACGCTGTATATTATACTCCCGTAAAAGGTGATTCTTCTATACAAATTACGTTAATAGTGATAAATGTTTGCCTAGAAACAGTTTAAAATTAGGCACTGTGAATTTATTTATGTGCTCAATGCGAAAACAAAATCGGCTCTTTATTTCTCAGGTTAATTTTAGTAGGGAATGAATTTCTGCGAGGAAGAGAATTGAAATTTATTTAACTTGATTCATTGATAACACATCACATAAAACTCAGTATTGGAAGATGTAAACCTATAATAAGGAATATTTTGGAAACGGTCAGTATGACGAAAAAGTTTACATAATTTACATAGCGTAATGAGATCTACATTTTTCCTATAGGTTTTCTAGTTATATACATTTGAATAAGAATAAAGAACTCTTCAAACCTGTATATAGAAGATTCAAGATATACGTTTTAATCATGCCAATATTGAGGCAGTATTTTTAACATTTAAATGATTTCAGTCAAATTATATAATATGTAAATTCAATAACAGCCCGCCTTGAAGCAATATGTGTATGTAATAATTTGTAAAATGTATGTAACAGTCATTGCATATGTTTATATTATTGTAAATATGTTCAATAATTCTATGTGAATCCATTACGTAATTTAATAATGTAGGAACTGTGAGAATAATAAGTTAAAAGTTGCTAACAATAAGGTAATAATGAGGTAACCTTGAGTCAATAATGAGTAAGAAAGGTTTAACAGTACTACTTGTGATTCTTGGACTAACAATAATGTAATTTTAGCTTTAGTAGCTTTAGTTAAATGAAGGTATTCTATTGGACTAGGATTAGCCAATCAGAAACTGAAAAGGAGAAACATTTACAAATTCAGAAGTCTCTTGCTGGGGACAGTGTTTGTAACCGGATGCATGGTGCGTCCTCCAGAGACTTAATACGTATTCGTGTGAGACGAAAAATAAGTTTGTGTTAAAAAGTGTAATTAATTAATAAAAAAGAATATCACAGCTCTCTATATCAGTGAAGTGTTATTTAAATCGTGTCAAGCATTAATAATAGGAGTGAAGTAAAATTATAATCTGTGTAAGCCTACATTCTTGTCGCATCATGCCCTGCCAAGAACTCCATGTCTCTAACAATAATACTGACGCAGCCGAGGCAACCATAAATATTTAATACTTAAAGAAACAATCAAATTACAAAGTTAATTTTTTTAAACTTGGTGCAAAGGCCACCTAAAAATACATTTGGGGCGAAGGCCACCGGAAACTGTTTACTATACGTGCTGTTGCAACTACTACAAGCTCGGCTCCCCAACAGTTGAAATATAATACAACTTTTTCAATAAACAACCACTTCAAATTGGCGCAAAGCGTGGGGCAACTATAACAATAACAACAAAAACAGCTTCTTCAATATCTCAAACATATAATAATTTAATCAAAATCATTAGCCATTTTTGAGAACAAGAAAGTTACAAGAATCGTTTTCCTATTAAATGTTTAGTTGGGAAGAACTTCTTAAAATCCTTCACTTTGCATTTCTAGAAACTGTCCAACTTAGGTATAGAATTTGTTATTATAGCTTCTTGTTGTTGTCTTGTGCAATGTTTTCTTTGCATTTATACGGGGCTCACAAAACGTATTTTTCAATGAAATCTCACACCGAACTTTGGGTCGAATGTAATGCTTCCTCTACATCAAATAAGCCGTAGAGAAAACAAAAGCGTTCATTTAACTGGAATTTAAATACCGATTATTAACATCCATCCGCGTCGCTGGATCTGATCCTTTTTGTATTGAATTTCCAAGTAAAGCCTGCGAAATCCCCTTCATTCTGAATTATTTTTGTATACTTTTCATTACTGGTAAACCACACAGAGATACACAGAAACTTGCCAAACCAAAACTGTAAAACGCACAATTTATGTATCATTAACAATTCCTCATCTATCGTTGCTATTGATTAGAATTTTTCAATACTTCTGCGTATTATGTAGTGATAGGCGACCATTCATTTGTTTTTTGCGATATCATCAAAAAAACATGGAGTTTCAAAACCAGCATATAGCGAATCGCATTTTAACAAATATGTGTTGAATTCACATGACTTTCTCTATTCGCAAACTATTCTTTAAAAAGCTTATTATTCTACTTCTTGTTAAAACAGATAAACCTTCATTATTAATTTACACATTTTGATATAGGTGTAAGAGATATAAACCAAAAGCGACAGTCAAATCCTTTCAAAGTCGGTCGCTATGTGATTACTTTAAAATTCCGTTCTCTTTGTATGAAGATAAAAAAACAAGAAAGAGAAAAAAAATAGAACGCTATTTTTCTTGGAGTTGAGAAAAGTATTTCAAAATTCAAACCAATAACAAAGAAAATATCCGGAAATCGTTAACGCCACATAAAAGTTTTACATAAATTGTGTGCTTTAACGATATTTAACGTTTTTTTGTGTAGCCAGATTGTGTCTATTTTTCAAGTTTTAGCAATTATAAAAGTTTCATTCTGAGGACTTCATAGGCTGTTCCCTGATAGTTCAATATATACATTTCATTTGTTATGCAAGTATCTTAAAGATATGGCATTTTAATAAACATTTTAGAGGCATTATTGAGAACATAAAAAATAACGAAACTTTTCCCACAAGACATTTCTGTATAAAAAATATAAATCTTGTTAATCCACACAATTTATACCAAGTTTTTTTCTCACTGTTTCTTTGTGGAGTTAACCATCAACAAGATATTCCTTGTTATTGGTTTGAATTTTCAAATAGTTATATTTTTAGTTTCTCCACCACGTATCTAGTACGTAGGAAGGTATTGCATTCCGCTCAAAAATTGGATACCGAGATTTCAGCGGAAATACATGTTTTGAGGCCACTGAATAAAAATTTGGAAAAAGGTCCGTTTATGTCTTGCGCGCGCGCGCGCGTGTGTGTGTGTGTCTGTCTGTCTGTCTGTCGAAAAGTCGGATAAATACCAGACTTGGAATTTTGGCTAAGCATCTTCCAAAGATGCGACACGAAGGATTCCAAGAAAATCCCCTACCCCAAACTACCCTTTACATGAATGTTTTTCAAAATTGCTTATTTTCTAAAAAACGAATCTAACGATATTAAAGATATTTAATAAAAAATCAACATATCTCGAATTTTCTGCGAATAGACTATGAAGTCTTCTTCATTCGGAATGAACTTTCTATAATTTGTAAGTATAACTGGTAAACGTTAAGTGATAGACGAAAACTTAATTCATATAAACTTTAGACTCTTTAAAACACACATTTATTGCAAATAACTTTTTTGTGGCATCACCCGATTTCGAGATATCCGTTATTAATACTTCAATTTGTTCAATACTTTGTCATTCTTTAAGCCCCCTGAATTTTCAGTTGTTTCTTACAATTCCATGTAAACAATATGGAATTTTAAGGCCAGCATATAGCATTCAGTTCTTAAACATGTGACTATCGCTATTCCCTTTGTAGTGTAATGAAATGTGTAACGTAGCTCTTTCTGTAGAGGTGTATCTCTATTAAAATGAAGCCAATAAAAAATTAATTTTCGTAAGAATAATTTGTATACCCATTTGTAAACGATAGGGGTAGAGAAAGTTATTGAATGAACACATAGATCTTTTTACTTATATCCTCCTGCTCCTTACAACCATCAGTACTTTATCATCCAGAAAAAGAATAACCTTGTGAAGTTTATTCAATTATCTGCATTCCCCTTCTTGAAGGGCATTTTTTGTTGCCCTTTTACTTTAGATTTTAGTCGCCAAACATTGCTAATCGGTGTTGAGTCTCAGGAACATTTTCTGTTGTAAGGTTAAGTCCTTTGTGTTGAATCTGCACAAATACGCTTCTCCAGTTTGCCCAAAGCTTTACAAAGCATTTGTCGCTGATGCTGAGTGCCCCAACGTGTGAAAGCAGGTCCATAATGTCAGCTGGTCTTGTTTACACAACTGATGGGGACCCTCCCCTCTACATTTCGCACACCCTCTTCCTGCTTGTCCCTGATGAAAATAACACACGCTTTCCCGAAACACTACAGTTCCGCGAAACGTTTATTCTCCCCCAGCTCAAGCATTGCTGGCTTAACCACTTCCTCAACGGGACTAAAAATATATCCTCCTCCTCCTCCTCCTCCTCCTCCTCTATACTCACTCCATGGTAGGCTTGCGTTGCTTTCATGAGACAGCAAACACTCTTGTCATTTGTTTTAAAGGAATAAGTATGCAAACTCGCACTATGATTTCAGGCCTATCAAGCACCATAAACGTCGGAGTGGGGTGTGTGTGTGTGGGTCTGTCTGTCTGTCTGTCTGTCTGTCTGTCTGTCTGTGTCTGTCTGTCTGTCTGTCTGTCTGTCTCTCTCTCTCTCTCTCTCTCTCTCTCTCTCTCTCTCTCTCTCTCTCTCTTGGTGTCTTGGTCCAAAAACCAAGTGTTAGGCCTCATGGTCTATTACGATCCCATAAAACAGGAGTTTTCTTTCCACTTCTTCGGACGTCACAGATCTCTCTCTGCATGGGGTTGGTAATGAAGAATAGCGTTAGGGATTTTACTGCATCTCATTCGTCTTAAATGATTCATCCGGTTGTTCTCTTTGGTGTATATAAAACGGAGAACAGCCCCCACGCCAAGTTCTTCCATATAATTTCATTTCGTATATGGTCGCATCTCCTGCTACTCTACTTCTAATAAAGCTCATTTAATTGCTGTTATTCTACCTTCATCCACTCTCTAAATGTACATGCTTTATATCATAAAACAGTCTGGCCTTGCTAGTGTTTTATATAGGCACACGTAACCTTGTACGTTTCTGGACTAGGATTTATTATTTCCATAGTTTTGGAATATTTTACAATTTTATCTTTTATATCTGCATTAGCTTAAATATTTAGAAAACATTTACTCCATCTAAAATCTTGTTATCCAAACATATTTTACTGTGGAGAGGGTATTTCTCCTAAAATGTCTCCAAATGCCAATAAGCCTATTTTTACTTTCTGTACTACGTATAGTAAGTAAGGGGAAGTATTGTATTCCACCCAAAAATTCGATACCGAGATTTCATTGGAAGTATATGTTTTGAGGCCCCCTGAATCCAAAAAAAGCATTTTTAGAAACATGTCCGTGTGTGTCTGTGTGTCTGTCAGTATGTCTGTGTACAGCATAACACAGAAACGAACAGTCGGATAAACACCAAACTTGGTATTTAGGTTCAGTAGGTATCTTCCAGAGATGCGACACGCGGGTTTTCAAAAAATCCCCCCACCCCAGATTACCCTTCACATGGAACATTTTTCAAAATTTTAATTTTCTCAAAAATGGCTAACGATTTTGATTAAAATATCATATGTTTCAGATATTTTCATGACAAATGAAATGTGTATCTCGAATTTTCTGGGAGTGTCTCCAAAAGTATTCTTCATTGTGAACGACTTTTGCAGAACTGGTAAACCATAAGAGATAGACAAAATTTTACTACACAAAAAATGTAGATCGCGTTAAAATACACAATTTATGTCATATACATTTTTTTTTGAGTGAACCATTTTCGAGATATTGCTTGTTATTCCCTTAAATGTTCCAATACTTATACTTTTTCTCAAATGGGAATTCGCTATTCATTTTTTTTTTGTCCTGGTAATGCAAAGAGAATGGAGTACTCTACATAGCAACCAGTTCTTAACATATTTGACTATCGCCTAAACTACCAATTCCCGTTCCATCTACAGGAAAATTAGCAATAAGATTGACATCTCGATATCTCGATTAACATGAAGCATATGGAGAATTAGCGTTTGTAAAAATAGTTTGTACAAGAGTAGAGAAAGTCATGCGAGTGTAATACGTCAGATTTTTAAACTTCTATTCATTGGAAGTAACCATACTGTTTTTGTCTCCATCTTTATACACATTACCTTACTTTACTCCTTGGTTAATTTGTAGATGCTTTGACTTCTTGTTATTGATTTTAACTGCAATTATGTATGCTTATAATTTGTGATACGTTGTCCTGTGAAAGAATTTCTGATAATTTCCGTTCATTTATTATCAAATGCTTTTTTAAAATCAATACAAGATGGTTTTCTAAGCTCAACTCCCTGTGCTTTTCTGTTAATAATTTCATTGAAAAATATACGTCACAAAATGATTTGCGTCTGCGGAAGCCATTCTGTTCTTCCCCGATAATGTTGTCATAATATTTATTTAACTTATTTTATACATACAAGTCGACTCCTTGCGTACTCTACATCCTAGAGTTGAGTAGACATGCTTTGGAATGAAGGATACTTAAACTTGTTCTCTTCGGTCTGTTTTAAAACACTAGGCATGGATGATTTCAGGTTCGACCACTCGATTTTCCAAAACTAACATTGAGATTTATGCTATTTTTACCTAGGGCAGGTCATGGATCTATCATATCGACAGACTTCCACAAAAGCGATCTTTTATTACCGCTGGAATATATCGATATTCCACCAGTCCGTTATTTTTCTTAGTTATCTATTTATTTCCTCTAACCACCTACCCATAGCAGATAAAGGAAGCATTTTATTTCGCCCAAACATTCGGTGTCGGTATAATAGACAACGCACATAGCATAAAATCAAGAGTAATCTTTGCAACGCGCTTAAAATGAAAACTCACCGTAACACTGCTTTTTTATTTCCTTCCTTCTTGTGTGTGCATCTTCACGATACTTCCCTTGTTGGATAATAAGCACAACACAAACATTAGACTGCAGCCTTGCACACATGTGCTGAGATCACTTGCTCTGTAATCTGGTTTCCATAGAAACGCTGAAGTGCCTCGCCTTGTCTCGTACTCATATGAAAGGAAGTTTTAAATTTCAGTTAGATACGCATTTGTTTTTGTAGCCATATTCGCCTCTCTGCCTCGAACCGCTCATCAGTGGCGTTCCGCTCTTCAACTTCCAAACAAAATGACAATTTAAGTCACATTCTTAAAGTCATATAATATTCAAAACCCTTAACAACTATAAGTTAACCTTTCCATGCGTTTAATAAAGATGTAACTGAACATTTTCTAAATGTATTTGATTTTGAATAAATTGACCGATTTGAATTTAAAATATTTGAAAACAATGCATTTTACAGAGTTATAAATTTTAAAAATGGTTGTTAGCGAGGTTAAAGGAAATACAAGCCGATAAGGTTTTTAATTATATTCATATTTTATAAAGTTCACATTTTCCGCTACCCATCCTTTTCATTTATTGATCGACGAATTGATAAAATTTCCTAAATTAGCCCATACTCAAGTTTAATGGTGAGGAAACCATAACACTGTTAGCAAAGAAAACTATATAACGCTTCAGTTAATAAGTAATGAATGCTAACTATGAAGACTATCTACTAAAATGTATAATTTTCAGGGAGTTTGATATACAGACATAATTCAGTCATTGTAATCAAACTCTACTATTACATTTAACCCAAAAATATGCCAGAAATACACCTATGAGATCTCCTGATTACTCGCAATTAAAAGCATTTTTAGATAAATGCCCGGGTACATGTAGGTGTATGTGTATGAGAGAATGGGAATGGGAAGGAGGGGAAACAACGAAGAAGTTATTTTAAGTTAACGATGCCACACCAAAGCTTTTCAAAAAGATCCCATCCCGAACTACCGTTTACATGGTATTCTGGGGTTAACAATGTTTTCAAAAGGCTTTAATTATAGGTACTGTGGATTAAAATGACTAATAAAATGTAAATATTGATTCGCTTGTGAACATCCTTTGAAATTCTGTTCATTCTGAATGAAGTTGTATGATTTTATAGGTATAGCTGTAAACCATTAGAGATAGACAAAAATTAACTACACGAAAAAAAGTGGAGCTAATTAAAAGAACAATTCACACAAAGTTGAAATTAGTGTAATCTTGTTCTTCTCCATCCAACCAAATGTTAGGCCATCAGGCCTGTTATTTCCCTCTATCTCTTCTTGGGACTGCCTAGTGATCTTTTTATGTACTGCATTACAGCTTTGGGAATGCGTTCTGGACCCATCCTATACAGGAGACGTCTCCAGTTCTGGTAATGTTGTATGTATTACAGGACTGGTTGCATCTTTAACTCTTAAAATAAATTCTTTAGATCCCATTTAGTGCAACCAGCCGTCCATCGCATGAATTTCATCTCTGCAGCAGCTATTCTGCTTCGATCACTTTTGTTTAGGGTTGTCGCAGTATCGTTCGTGTTATCTTATTTGCTGAGCGCCTGTTATTGTTTTACTATTTTGAATTTTGGGTTCTTTGTCCTCCGGCTAGCTATTATTACTCAGTCGAGTAAATCTCTTGAACAGGGTGTGTAAACGTAAAGGAGTTGTTACTAAAAGATAACATTGATAAAAGAATTTGTTTTTACACTTTTATTGCCGTCCCACTTTATTAATTTCATATATATTACTCTTGATACACGCCTGACTGAAACTGTTATATTTTCGAATGTAACTATAATCACTTATTTGCCGCGCATTATTAATTCGCGTATTTCACATTTTGTAACTAACTTTACGACGCGAGAGATTCTGTAGAACTGCGTAATGTGTACTTCGTGAATGCTTCTGTTGAACTGCGCGACGTGTAACTCGTGAATGATTCTATAGAACTGCGCGACGTGTAACTCGTGAATGATTCTGCAGAACTGCGCGACGTGTAACTCGTGAATGATTCTGTAGAACTGCGTAACGTGTACTTCGTGAATGCTTCTGTTGAACTGCGCGACGTGTAACTCGTGAATTATTCTGTAGAACTGCGTAACGTGTACTTCGTGAATGCTTCTGTTGAACTGCGCGACGTGTAACTCGTGAATGATTCTGTAGAACTGCGCGACATGTAACCCGTGAATGATTCTGTTGAACTGCGTAACGTGTACTTCGTGAATGCTTCTGTTGAACTGCGCGACGTGTAACTCGTGAATTATTCTGTAGAACTGCACGGCGTGTAACCCGTGAATGATTCTGTTGAACTGCGTAACGTGTACTTCGTGAATGCTTCTGTTGACCTGCGCGACGTGTAACTCGTGAATGATTCTGTTGAACTGCGCGTTACTTGCATTTGGCTTCAGAATTTATACTCCCTCACCCCGATATGCCTAAACATTATAACAGAGCTGTTATTGGTTAATAAAGCGCGCCAACATTAACGTCTATTTTTATATCCAATCAAAATTACGAACATATATGCTCTAGGGAAGATATTCCCTCCATTTCTAAAGAAAGCCACGCTACGCTGAGGTCATTTGTTTGTCTCTTCTGATTGATAAACAACTCAACCCCTCGTTTCATTGTTACCCGCTCCTATTGTCAGTTTCAGTGAGGCCGTGTAAACTTATTTCCTAACAGTGCTTATAATTAACAAACATCTCAAATCATTGTCATACAATAATGTTAATTTACACTACAATCACTCTGGCATTCACAGTGTTGTGATATAAAATACTGCCTCAGGGTCCAAGCCTCACTGTCGTAGCATAGGACAGGTCTTCCTAAGGTTTTGTACAGCCTTAGATGAGTTTCTTTTTTGTACTAAAGCTGGTTTGAAGACACCATTGATTACCCCCCAATGTTTTATTGAACTTTAATATTTTGTCGTTTATATCAACTTCATCAAGAAATGATAGTATGTATCCTAGTATGAAAATTAATTTGTTTTCTTTATAATGTAGATTTTATACAAACTTTGCTAGTGTAATCCAAAGGTCGTCGTAACACAAGTCTTTAGTATTTTGTGGGTTAATAGGAAGTCAGAATGGCATCGAGTGTGTATACACTTAAAGCGTGTGGCATGATATGCTTACGATTCGCCAAAAGACTTTTATATATTGACTTAAAGTTGCTAAATTAATGGAAAAAGATATTGAGCTAAAACATTTCAGGTCAATTCCTTTTTAATTATTATTATTTACTATTAATCGTATTTGGAAATCATCCTGAAAATTGTTAAATTTTAAGATATTTTCCACATGAATTAACTTAAATTTTCTGTCGTAATCAACCATATTTGAAATGCATCGAAAAATTCGTTTGAAATTATTGTACAAAAAATGTAATTATTCCTTATGGCAAGATAGAATCAGGTAACTGAAAAATTCAATACCATAGCCGGAATTTGAACTACGGATCTCCCGGTCTCCGTCCGGTTGCTCTAACCACTGAGGTACCATGGTAACATGCCGGGATGACACTAAATTCTCCAACTGATTCGCATTTTTTCCGGTAAACCACAAGGAAATCTCAAATTGTATTGAGATGACATACCCCAATGGCGACTTACAACTGACCATACATTTTTGAGATTTCCTTGTGGTTTACCGGGAAAAATGCGAATCAGCTGGAGAATTTAGTGTCATGACATGTTGCCATGGTAGCTCAGTGGTTAAAGCAACCAGACGGAGACCAGGAGATCCATGGTTCAAATCCCGGCTATGGCATTGAATTTTTCAGTTGCCTGATTCTACCTTTCCAGCCCTATACAAAACACGGCTTGTTGGAAGAACAATTAATTCCCTTCCTTATGGAATTGTTCACCTAGAAGTCCTTAACTTTTAGGAGGTTCTCCACACAAACTATCCTTAATTTTGCACTAGTTGCCATCAAATTTGAAATATGTCGCCAAAATTACGTACTTAAACTTTAGATGCACAACTCCATACATGCGTGATTCCTGAGTTGTTTCTTGTTGCATACCTGTTGATGAAACAACAGATGAATAAAGGAAAGTACTTAGCCACACATGCACTTAAATGAATCCCTTTATCCTTACCTACTCTAATCTAAACATGTAGCTGCAAGTCCTGGTACATAGATATAAAATTTTGACTTTGAAGGGATTCATAAAACGTCTGCAAATAACGTTCATATATATGTTTCTTAGAGGTATATCATAACAAATGAGGTTAGGGAAGTAATAATAAGAACTTTGTCCTGAAAAGGCACAAGCTTACAACACTGAGCAAATTTATATTCACAGTCTGCAACGTCCATTATTTAATACATTATGGTTCTCTTAATTTCGTGCAAAGTCTTTAATTTTTAGTTATATGCCAGTTGACAGCCTTGTAACTGCTGTACTAAATAAAAGTATCCATGTTTATTACAGAGATGTATTCTTATAGGGAACAGAACCAATGTTAAATGTAATCAGGGGCGGCTACTTAATATGGTAGCACGTTTGCGCTACAACTGAAGTCCTGGCTCTCCCTTTAATGTAAATAACGAATACGATTCATACACTTCAGTTATCATTCTGACATGATCTTGTGGAGTGGACTTTGGTAAGCGTTGTATTATTTGCAGGTGCCAAGTAGTGCACTCCCGGCTGCAACCCCATTGGTATAATGGTGAAGTATAGGGAATGACGAACCAAGGGAGCGCAGAGGTGTATGGGGGGGGGGAAGTGAGGGGCATAAGCTGCATGTTGTTGGTTAACCTAGTAGTCAGAGAGCATAGAATAGGATGATCAACAGGAGCAATACTTTTCGTTTCGTCCCATAGACAGAGCCATCTATTGAATTCACAGTAAAAGTTTACCTAGCTTCCGGTCTTCTATCTACTGAACTGCATCTCTGATAATTACGTTGCCTGTGTGCCACGTGGTTTGTGCCATGTTATGAGTATCGGGTTTTAATTTATGAATCAAAGTGGTTTATTTAGCTAAATACAGGTAAACGTTGCTATAAGGAGAAACAATGAATTCCATTGTCTCTTTTAATGCAACCGTTTTCAACGCTAAACTTGGAGGAAAAGAATGAAATTAAACGCATTGGCAGGCCCACACCATAACTAAAAATCACTCAGGTAGTTCAAACAAAAACAAGAAGTTTTAACAGGAATTTTAACAGCGATGTATATGAAAAATATGATTGGATGAGTGGTGGTGATATTAAAAACGCCCTGTTTTGCTTTCCTTGCGTTTTGTTTGGTGGTGAAGATACATGGACAAAGCATGGCATGAATGATCTGTAGCATCTTCATGAAATGTGCATGTGTTATATATTGTGAATTCCCATATCTTGTTTATTTGCGTAAATTAATCAGCCTATAGTGAGAAACTTACTCCGTATTTATTACTTAAAACATTTCAAATTGCAAGGATAATGTGAACCACCAAAGTTCAGTGTCACCAGCCGCCCCTGAATGTAATAAAGCCTGTCGTTCATTAAACAGTATCATGAAAGTTGATGTTAAAAGGCTTTGTGAAGTTTATGTTCATAATGATTAAAGTTTTAAGACGTGAGATTAATGAAAAAAAGCGAAAATTGCTGAGTTTAAATCGACGTTTTCTATCTTTAACTTTATATAATATCATCCCAATATCACTTTGATTAATTCCAAACCGAAGAAAAATAATATGAAATTTAGTTGGTATTAAATTTCATTAAGAGTTTAAATTGAAGATGGGCCGGAATTGGTGTCAGGACTTAATGTTGAATATGGAAGAGGAGGATTTGCTCTGGATTTTTATGCTTACAAAAATATTTTTAGATCCTAAAATTGTCTCAGTGTTTTACCTAAGACTGGTCATAATAGGCACAGTTTATTCTAGTCCCCGTTTCTCAAATTTCAATACGCCAGTTCTTGCTTGCCGGAGTAGTTCAGTACTTTGCGGATGTTGTGTTGAGCATCCGTGGTTCGATTCGCGGCTCTGGGGTGATTCTATCTGAGCCTTCACCTCTTGAGTAGCTCATGTGAATTATCCCATGACCCAACGCGGTTCGCAGGCCACGTTAAAAGCTGTAGGTCCTCTAGTTCCACCGCCTCCTCATTAACACCCTATATTGGAGGTAACGGACACCATCCGCTAGTAAATGGGTCCAGTTATCACTTAAACGGACGAGGTTGCCCCGATGGTTATGACCATATGGAGAGCTTTGAAACATTATTTCAGCACTTTGCATACTTTAAAATCCCGCTATGAGAAAAGTAGAAGAGCTGCCTAGTGTGGCGAACAAAGTGACATGGGCTTCATTACCTACTCTTGTATGTCTTCTGTACTCCATGCTAAGGTTCGAGATGCTCGTTAGATTAGAGCTTCACCTTTTTCGAGCCCTGATTATCCCCACGTGTTTTCCGCCTACGAGGTCTGGGATACGACCACAGACAACTGGCTGCTATGGCTACATCGGGCGCCGAATAGAAGACTCCTGTCCATCTGTTCCGTCGGCCACTCCTTAATCGTGAGACTTGATTGTTTTATTTTAGGAGTTATATTGTAGTTCTACTGCTGGGGAGCCAAACTTGATGTAGTTGCAACCACGTGCGTTACAAAGTTTCCGGTGGCCTTCGCCCCAACT
Organism: Deroplatys truncata; assembly: GCA_030765065.1. Lineage (NCBI taxonomy): Eukaryota > Metazoa > Arthropoda > Insecta > Mantodea > Mantidae > Deroplatys > Deroplatys truncata. The sequence goes on along the minus strand of CM060978.1, from coordinate 206,117,755 downwards.
TTACTTTCCGGTGGCTTTCGCCCCAACTTTTAGGAATCAACTTTGTATTTTAATGCTTTCTTTAAATATTTTATATATTTATGTTTCCCTCGGCTGGGTCAGTATTAATTTGTAGAAACATGTATCTCTTATCAGGGGGTGATACAGCTAAAGAATGTAGGCTTATAAAAATTATAGTTTTTACTTCACCATTTTATTAATCCTTGACACGATTAAATAACACTTCACCGATATAGAGATCTGTGATATTATTTATTAATTACTTCCACTTTTTAACACGTAAACTTTATAATATACTCGCCGTAATGAATTTTATATGTCTCACACTGAATACGTATTAAACTGTTCAGGAACGTTGTCGTCTAGCGACTGCCGTTCACCACTTAAATTTGTAATTTTTTTTTTTCTATTTGACGTCTCTGATGGGCTAATTTTACTCCAATAGAATACTTTTATTTAACTTTCAGCTTTTTCTGGTTGTTGATTGGCTATTTATAAACTGTTTTAAAAATTACATTATTGTACAAGAATTACTAGTAGCATTATTAAACTTTCCAATTCATTATTGCCTCAAGGTTACCTCATTATTACCTCATTGTTAGCAACTTTTGACCTTATTCTCACAGCTCCTACATTATTAAATTGCGTAATACATTCACATAACATTATTATACATGTACACAATAATTTAAACATAATACAATGACTGTTACATACATTTTATATGTTATTTATACACATATTGCTATAAGGCGGGCTGTTATTTTTTATATTATATAATTAGACTAAAATCATTTAAATGTTAAAAATACTGCCTCAGACTACTTCTTGAAGCCTCGTCAGTTCCATACATGGAAGATGAAATTAGGCGCCGGACTGCAAAATTCAGTAACAGATTGCCTGAATATCGGAATGCCCTGGCTAGGTCTCTTGGAAATATGTATGGTTCCCGAGCTCGCCACTTTAGAGCACAATCATCAGTAACGAACACTGAACTCCGTATAATCCAGTCAATATCTGTTCGACATCAAAATTGACTACCTCACCCAAAATAAACTTTAAAAACCAATAACCACCAGCGGTCTATAACGGACAGTCGCTACCAACCTAATTCAAAATCCCCATCCTACAATACCCACTTCTCTTGTACCCTGCAGTTAAATCCTGTTGAGAGTGGGAATACAAGAAAATCACTCAGGCTGAACCTCAGTCTGCTAGACTAGACTTGCAGTTATATTAGTTTTTATGGAAAATAAAAGTAATTAAATAATTTTAATTAATCGAACTTAAATTAGTGTTAGTTTAGTTATAGGTTGAAATGTGATGCTAAATTCTAAGATATGTTGGACTAAAAGTTCAAAATTTAAAAAGTAGGCGATCCCTCGGCCGTTTGCGCCAAAAACGTCTGTTTAGAACAGCACAATTAAAAATGAAAAGTCCGTTAAGTACTAAACATGGTATTAAAGTCCCACGTACTTTAAGGGTGCAATGCGAAGGTTTTTCACGAAATTTCGCCCTTTATATGAAATATTCTTCATTACCTATAATTTTTCCAAAATGTCTGTCACATAATAACAAGCATACCCCAATTTTTACTTTCTCTACTACGTATATTAAGCAGGGGAAGTATTGTACTGCACCCAAAAACTCGATACTGGGATTTCACCGGAAATATATGTTTTGAGGACCCTGAATCCAAAAAAGCATTTTTGGAAACATGTCCGTGTCCGTGTGTGTGTGTGTGTCTGTGGACAGCATAACTCAGAAATGAACAGTTGGATAAACACCAAACTTGATATTTAGGTTCAGTGTCTTCCAGAGATGTGACACGAAGATTTTCAAGAAAATCCCCCCACCCCAGATTACCCTTTACATGGAACATTTTTCGAAAATTTTAATTTTCTCAAAAACGGCTGTAACGATTTTAATTAAAATATCATATGTTTAAGATATTTTTATGACAAATGAAATGTATATCTCGAATTTTCTGGGAATGTCTCCAAAAGTATTCTTCATTATGAACGACTTTTGCATAACTGGTAAACCATAAGAGATAGACAAAATTTTACTACACAAAAAATGTAGATCGCGTTAAAATACGCATTTTATGTCATATACATTTTTTTTTTTTTTTTTTTTTTTTTTTTTTTGAGTGAACCATTTTCGAGATATTGCTTCTTATTCCCTTAAATTTTCTAATACTTAATACTTTTTCTCAAATGGGAATTCGTTATTCATATTTTTTTTGTCCTGGTAATGCAAAGAGAATGGAGTACTGCACATAGCAACCAGCTCTTAAAATATTTTACTATCACTTAAAGCCTGCCAATTCCCCTTGCATCTCAAAGAAAATTAGCAATAAGATTAACATCTCGATATCTCGATTAACATGAAGCATTTGGAGAATAAGCGTTTGTAAAAATAGTTTGTACAAGAGTAGAGAAAGTCATGTGAGTGTAACACATCAGATTTTTTTGTTAATAGCCCTTCGTTCTCATTTAATTTTGAATGGTTAACAGCAACACAGAAAAATTAATGCGCTAGAAAGGTAGGGCTCTGTAATATACGTGTCCTTCTGATAACTTCCGAAATATTCTTAGTTATGTGTTTAGGTTTTTCACACGTATCATTGCTCTTCAAAAGTCGTGATGCTTTCCCCCCGTTTCCTTACTTTCTCTAGCGCTTACTAACAGTAGGCATATTGTTGATATCGTAATATCACCGGAAATACCTGCTTGTTTTGAGATCCTTGATTAAAAGAGCATTAAAAATACGGATGTGTGTGTATGTGTGCGCGCGCGCGCCTTTGTGTGTAAAGATTAACTAAAACGAGAAGTCGGATAAATGGCAAACTTCTTATTTAGGTTCACTGTTTTTCAAGAGTGGCACACGTGGAATTTCCAAAAAATATCCCACCCACACTAAACTACTCTATTCATGGACAAATTATCGCATTTTTAATTTTCTCAAAAATGGCTGTAACGGTTTTGATTAAAATTCTATGTGTTTAAGATACGTATATTGTTAATAATCTGTATATTTCTATATAGCTGGTAAATCACAAGGAATACCCGAAACGTACTGCACACAAGCTGTAGATCTCTAAAACATAATTTATTTCGAATAACGTTTTGTGGTATCACCCATTTCCGAGATATTCCTCGTTATTTATCTGAATTTTTGAATACTTTTGTCATATTTTGAAGTGCTGTCACTATGAATGCCATCCAGGAATTACAAAGCCAGCATATAGCGAATCGCTTATAAAATATTGATTATGGCCCAACCTCCTGCATTCCCCTTGAATCTACAACGAAATGCGTAGTGAAACTATTTCTATAAAGTTTATCTCGATTAACATGAAATTTATAGAAAAATAAGCTTTTGTAAGTAAAGTTTGAGAAAGAGATAACAATAAACAACAGTGACTGGAGAAAGTCATGTGAATTTTTTCTTTAACTGATTATCCTCTCTTTGTAGTCCTTACACCCCTAGGACTTGCAAGACAATGCCTTGAGTAAGTAGCCTGTCGAAGACCACCAAACTCTGACCATAGCATATCCTGGATGGGTGATCAGCCCCATGCCTGGTGTGGCGGTGAAGAAGGAAATATAATTTCTAGGCAAACATTTATGTTAATATATTTCTAATACAAAGAAATTCCTGTAAAAGTTCCATATTAGTTTTTTGTCCCATTAAGAACTGCAAACCTCTGCTTGCAAGAGCTTTTATGACGTACCTAAAAGGAATACCGTAGTTACAAAATAGGAAGCAGGAACTAATATCCCTGATTTTTCTGTTTGTGCATCTTGTCATTTCCTTTCTTTCTGTTCTGAGTTGGTGATGAAGTGGGATGCACACCACTGTAGACTACAGGATGTGCCCCCTCCCGGAAGACTGTTGATCCAGATGTACTGCAGACTGCGTGGCGACAACAACCAGCTGTCCCCAAAAAACATAACCGTCGGCGGAAATAGCTTCATTCACTTGTTTTCATTGTACTTCTGACTATAGGGCTACCAGATCTGAGGTTTAATATCGGCGAATTCCTCTTGTTGATCGCTAACATGCTCACGCGCGTCTGCACAAAGTGTGCTTTAGAACCTTAGGTCTTCAGGCTTCCTCCGACTTCATATGTAATCTATATTAAAAGAGAGAGAGAGAGAGAGAAAACATCTTGATCATTCTTTCATTAATGAAAAGCCCTGTTTTTATTGACGAGCATAGGTTATAAGAGTTCTAATTTCAACTCCCAAATAACTAAAAGAAATTTAACAAAGCCTGTATATTAAAATACAAACATGATAGAATCGTTAAAAAAAAACATACGAGGCGTGATTTTAAAGTAAATACCGTCTTAATAATTTGCCGCTGCAGTCGCGATTTTGAGTATGCGCGACCACTTCCTCGATTCATTAGGAAGCCAGATGTAGCTGTGAACGATCTTACCTTTGTGTTTTCTGTCGTTCCAGTATTTCGAAATGTTCAAAACAATCGAATGAACCGCTGACTGTGAAGTAAGATCAAGGATTCGTTTTCTCACAAAAATGTTACACCAGAGAACATTCATCGCCAACTGAGCGAGCTTTATGGGTAAACAGTGAGTGACAGTGCCCAGCCAAACAAATTCAAGATTTGGGAAGGTAGAATCAGAAGACTGGAGAGAGAAAAAAAAATCTGATCGTATAATTTGGTTGGGAACAATTCGACTACCCTCCCTAGAGTATGGATTTGGCATCAAGTTTCTTCACCTGAAGAAATTCCTTGGTGGAAAACATTACAATGGCGATGATGATGTGAAACAAGTCGTGATGAGTAGCTTTAAACACAGGTGGCATCATTCTTTGACGAAGTCATATAAAAACTGATTTCCCGTTATAAGTGCCTGAATAACGGCGGTGACTATGTGGAGAAGTAGTGTAAGCTGTGAGGTAATGAATGGTGATAAAGTGCATGGAAAATAATATTCTATTACCTTTTAAAAAATTATCGGTACATACTTTAAAAACACATCTCGTTCTTGCAGAACTGGGCGTTGACTTCTCGGTGAGAATGCCAAGGAATAAAAAACATTGTTATTACTCCACGGAAAAAGCGTGTAAAAATAAGAAGCAAAGAAAGAAAGAAAATGATCTTATGTTGTATTTACATGACTTGCTCTATTCATTTTTCTACAACTACTCTTAAAAAGCTTCTTGTTCTATAGACTTCTTATTAATACAGTAAGCCTTCAATTCACATTTACACATTTCAATGTAGGTATAAGAAGGAAACGGTAAAGCGTTATTGACAGATGTTAAAAGAGCTTGTCGCTATGTAATGAGTGATGATTGGAATTTCTTGCTCTTGCACAAGTACAAAAAAAGAAACAAACAAAAACGAATAATAGCGACTTGCCTGCTGATCCCACTTTTTATCTATTACACAAAAGTTATTCAGATTTCACATGCTGTTCTCAGAAAGTTCAAGATATATATTTTACACACGAATATCTTAACACATGGTATTTAATTCATAATCACTAGAGCCATTTTCTTAAAAATTCAAAATGTTCGAAAACTTGCATTTAAAGAGTAGTTTGGGGTGGGTTATTTCCTTGAAAATCTTCGTGTCGCACCTTGGAACATGCTCAACTCAAATATCAAGTAATGCCCCGAGTTATCTGTTCACACACAAACAGAGCTTTTTCTAAAAGTTTTCTTTTTTTGATTGAGGGAATCCCAAACGGGTATTTCCGGTGAGTCTCGGTATCCAATTCTTGGGTGGAGTGCAATACTTCCTCTACGTAGTATAGGTAAAAAGCCGCGGATATTTCATACCGTTATACAGGAATATTAAAAAAGAAGGAACAGATTTTAAACATTCTTTTTTTAATGACCGACAATAGATAGCGGCACATACGACACGTCATTGAATAGAGGAAAGTTCAAAGTTTTAAGCGCCACCTATTAGTTCCATCCAGTGGCTACAACGGCGCTGTGTTTATTTACGAGAAAATGGCGACGGCACAGAAAAAGTCGTTTTGTGTGCTGCAGTATGCAAAGAGTGAATCCATTGTTTCATTGCAACGTTTATTTCGTTGCAAGTTCAACAACGAGCCGCCTCGTCATAAAACATTTACAATTGATACAATAAATTCGTAGAAGATGGCTGCGTATGCGAACGGAAAGGCACTGGTCTTCCTTGCATAACAAATGCTGCTCATTTTGAAAACAAAATGAAATTTTGAGCTTTCTTCTATTCAGTGATGTATCGCATGGGTCGCCATCTATTGTCGTTTATTATAAATAAATATTTTACAGTTCGTTCCTTCTTTTTGAATAACCCTGTATTGCTTTGGGGTACTTACCCTTCTGTAACGTTTGTTTCAGAAACGTTTCCAAAAGATCACCCTAGATGGAACGAATGTTTATAGCTTTGTTTGTAGTTGTTTTTTCAGCTGTGCAATTTAAAATTATGAATGATTATTCCTTCATACTTAATTAAAATGTGTCATTTAAAACATTGTGTTATTTCTTCAGACTTCATAAAAGTTTCTTTATGTTTCGACTTAGGCATGCCCATTTTCCTGTTATATTTATATGGAGGAACTGTTGCTCGGGTGTTTCATTTTAAACAATAAAACCTCTACTTGAAGCAGTATAATAATTGTATTACTTTCAGTATTAATGACCATTATAGTATAGTTTGTTGGTGACAGAGCGTATCATAATTTTGATTCAAAAAGTCTCACGAAATTTCTACGAATAATAACAGACTTTGAACTTAGGTTTGTTCTACTTTAAGCCCTAGACTGTTAAGTTCATAAAGGCAATCTTTACAAGAATTAAGAAGCAATCAGTGCAAATTTTATATTCTTTTGTCCCAGAAAATCAGCAAATGCAGTCACGTCCAATGAACATTAAAAACTATTTCATGTAAGTATAATACATAGAATTTTCTGTGTACTCATAAGGAGTCAATATGAAGTAAGAGAATTATATATTCCATATTTGTTTTTTAAATACTCTCGTTTCAACATGGGAAATGGGAAATGTCTTCGTTGTACTTGCAACACAAATTTCTTTTAATTGTGGTACTAAATTAACGATTTAGCTCGTTTAAATTCCCTTTTTAATTGAAATGGTATCCATGGCAACGCCTTGTTAATAGCAAGTGAAGATATAATTTCCATATTGAGTGGAAATATCGTTGATAATGGATGATCGTATTTATGGAAGCAGTTAGTGATTCACAAACTTACTATTCATAGGACAACACGTAGTGAGAGAAAATGATGATACGACCTTCTGGTGGTCTGCCAGAAGTGTCATCAAGGATAAGATGCACAGGAAAACATCCTGCCATTAGATATACCTCCCACCAGTAATCTCCGGATTAATTAAAACACCGTATATGCTAATCCGCAGAGTACTCCAAATGCGATGACTCGCTAAAAATTCTGATAGAGGTTCACACGACTTACTCTACCAACAACAAATTCACACATATATATATATATATATATATATATATATATTATGGTATTCACGTACAAATGTATTGTTTTATTCAAGTTAAGTTATTCGCATTATATGCACCTTCTCTACTATTTACCTATAGTAAGCAAGAGAAAATATTGCATTCCTCCAAAAAATTGATAACAAGATTTCATCGGAAATATATTTTTAGAGGCTCCCTGAATAAATAATGATAATCATACTTATAATAATAAAATTTGTTTAGAAAGAGGTCTGTGAGGGAGGGAGAGAGTTTCTTAGTAAATCCCCCCACCCTAAGCTACCCTTTACATGGAAAATGTTTCGTTATTTTTTTACTTTCTGAAAAATGACTGGCGATTTTGATTAAAACACCATATGTTTAAGATGCTTGTATGACGAATAAAATATATATCTTATGTGAAATTTGTTGTGGCATAAACCATTTCCGAGTTATTGTTTCTTACTGGTCTGATTTATCAAATACATAAGAAATGTTTCTTTCTCTGCTACGTATAGTAAAAATTTGATACAGAGATTTCATCGTAAACACATGTTTTGAGGCCTCTTGAATACTCAAGAACTAAAAGTCGGGTAAATACCAAATTTTGTATTTAGTATCTTCCAAAAATGCGACATGAAAATTTTCAATAAAATGCCCCCCAATGCCTACTACTTTTTACATGGAACATATTTCGAAAATTTTGATTTTCTAAAAGATGACTCAAACGATTTTGATTAAAATACCACATATTAGAGATATTAACATGAAAAATGCAATGCATATCCTAAATTTCCTGGGAATAGCCTCCGAAGTCCTTTTCATTCGGAAGGAATTTTATATAACCTTGTTTAACTGGTAAACGTTAAGCGATAGACGAAAACGTACTACACAAAAAATACAGATATCTATAAAACATACAACTTAAGTTTTTTGTGACATCAGCTGTTTCTGAGATATCCGTTGTTAATGGTTCGAATTTTTCATTTCTGGTCATTCTTTAAAGTCTTTCAACACTCAGTTGTCTCTCGCGATTGCATCGAAACAATATGGAGTTTTAAGGTCAGCGTATAGCGTCCATTTCTTAAACATTTGACTATCGCTGTTCCCTTTGTATCTATAACGCAAAGTGTCGTGTAGCTATTTGTGCAAAGGTTTATTTGGATAACAATGTAGTAGATAGAAGTAAGGTTTATTAGGAATAGTTTGTATACCCAATAATAAACGATAGAGGGTAGAGAAGGTCGTGTAAATATATCACATCAGATTTTTTTTCAAGGTTTAGTTTCTTCTACGATTTATTTTTATTGCCATTGTGTTTTAATTTAATTGTTGACGTAGAAATCGCTCAGGATGCTATTTTATTCGTTTTTTCTCGTGGTCACGCAAAGGACATGAAATTTCTTTAAAAACTTGGCTATCGCTTTTCCCTGCTGCATTCTTTTTATACCTACAATAAAAACGTAAACGTTTAATGACTTTGTCTTGATTAACAAAAAGTAGATAGAATAATAATCTTTTGTAAGAATAGTTTGTAGAAGAAATAAATCATGTGAATGTAACACATTTCTTAAGAATGATTTCAAATTAAGCAAGGCGTGCTTCGTTATGCATGCGAAAACAGTATTCAAATCTTTATTGGTAGTAACATGCCACTGCGTTGGAAATAAAAGAAGGGAGGAAAGCGGAAAGCAAGAATTGAAAATATTCAAGCAAGTCCGATAGTTGAAGCTTAGCATAGAATGTTTCAACTTGAAATATTTCGAAAACGGCTAACACTGTAAAAAAAAGTTTATTTTACACAAGATGTGTACTTAATGATTTGTACATGTTTCCTTTAGTATGGTTTTCCACATTTTAAGGTTACTTTGTAATTCAACATTATATAAAAGTCAAACAAATAAAGGAGACTTCGCTAGCTTTTCGCAGAAGATTCAAGAAATAAATTTTATTTCTCATATCAATACATTAAACATGTGACATTTTAATCTTTGAGGTGTTTTTGAACAAATAAAGAGTAACAAATTTTTCCATGTTTAGGATGTTTGGTTGGGAGATTTTCTTGAAAATCATCCTTGGAAGATGCTAAATTTATATATCAAGTTTGATATTTAACCACTCTTCGTTTTCGAGTTGTGTTATTGAGGCAGTATTTTTAACACTTAAATTAAATCAGTCTGATTATATAATTTAAAATGTAATAACAGCCCGCCTTAAAGCAATATGTGTATAAAGTATGTTACAGTCATTGTATTATGTTTATATTATTATGTAAATGTATAATCATGTTATGTGAATGTATTATGTAATTTAATAATGTAGGAGCTGTAAGGATAGAGCCGAAAGTTGCTAACAATGAGGTAACCTTGAGGCAATGATGAATTAGAAATTTTAATAATGCTATTAGTAATTCTTGGAACAATAATGTAATAATTAAAACAGTTTATAAATAGCCAATCTACAACAAGAAAAAGCTTAAGTTAAATAAAAGTATTCTATTGTAGAAGGATTAGCCAATCAGAGACTTTAAATAGAGAAATTTGCAAATTTAAGCGGTAAACGCAAGACGGTAGACGGCAGCGTACCTGAGCAGTCATTCGCTCGTACGTATTCAGTGTGAGACCAAAATTCATTACGGCGAGAATATTATAAAGTTTACGTGTGAAAAACTGCAAGTAATTAATAAATAATCTCACAGCTCTCTATATAAATAGTGTTATTTAATCGTGTGAAGGATTAATAAATGGAGTGAAGTAAAAATTATAATCTGTGTAAGCCTACATTCTTTAGCTGCATCACCCCCTGCTAAGAGATACATGTTTTTACAAATTAATACTGACGCAGCCGAGGCAAACATAAATATATATAATATTTAAAGAAATATAAAAATACTAAGTTGATTCGTAAAAGTTGGGGCGAAGGTCACCGGAAAGTGAACGTTGGGGCGAAGGCCACCGGAAACTTTTTACCATACGTGAGGCAGTTACTTCATCAAGTTTGATTCCCCAACAATGGAACTACAATACAACTCCTCCTTCAAATTGGCACTTAAACGTGGGGCTAATAACGTAAAGGGTACAACCTACTTCAAATTGGCCTACAACCTACAACTAAAGACTACCATTATCAATCTTCTCATTATTCACAGACGGACACGCAGAGAGACAGACAGACAAACAGACAGACAGACAGACAGGGACGACGCGCGTGCGGATCTCCTTTTGCAAATGTCTATTCAGGGGATCCGGTGAAATCTCGATATCGACTTTATGGGTGAAATGCAATTCTTCCTCTTACCTACTATGTTATGAAAGTGTTAGAGAAAATAAAAAGCACTCTTTTCATATAGGCGAAAATTTAAAAAATCTGATGTATTACATTCACAAGAAAAAATAAGGCACCCCTAAATCTCTCTGGAGATAAAAAAAAAGTTCATTTGAGATTCAGGTGGCTTCAAAACATGAATTACCGTGAAATATTGACGTAGAATCTTTGTTTACATACAGAACCAATCACTACAGATTCTCCAAACACCTCATCACATGTGCGATCTGTAATCATACTTCAGATTCTCTTAACCCTTAATGTGTGACCTGCCGATTATCTTCTGTGCGAGGTCGCAGACCAAAAATGAGCTGTGACATCTATAAAAGTATAAGTTTAAGTAAAACAGACTATGATGATACTTAGTTCTAGTTAATTTTGATTTAAGTGTATAATCTCTCTTGCTCTTTGTAATATAATGCTATCTCATTGCAGGCCGCCATTTTAACTAGTCGTTTCACTCTCTTATGTTTACTGCTTGTGTGTCCATTTTTCATTGTGAATAACATTCTGCCGCTAACTTAATATGTTAAGAGGAAATTAAAGTGTTATATCTGCTAAGTTCATGACCGATTATCTCAGAAATGATTTAACTTATTAGACAGAAACGGCATGTAGATACATTGCTTCTAATTTCACTGATCTACTTTTTGTCGCAGTAATCTGTTCCTGTTATCCTATTTGCTGGGCGCCTGTTATTGTTTTATTATTTTAAGATTTGGGTGCTTTGTCCTCCGGCTAGCTATTATTACTCAGTCGAACAAATATCTCTGAGCAGGGCGTGTAAACGGAAAGGGGTTGTTACTAAAAGATAACACTGATAAAAGAGTTTATTTTCACACTTTTATTGCCGTCACACTTAATTAATAGTTCACATCTTTAATCTTTATACACGTCTGACTGAAACTGTTATATTTCCAAATGTAATTACTGTCGTATTAGTTGCCGCGTACTTCACATTTTGTAACTAACTTTACGACGCGAGAGATTCTTCCAAACTGTATGATGTGCACTTCACGATAGATTCTTCAAGACTGCGCGATGTGTACCTCGTGAATGATTCCATACAACTGCGTGATGTGTACCTCGCGAATGAACTGCGTGAAACATGCTTATGGCTCGAGAATATATACTCCTTCACCTCGAAATGCCTAAGCATTATAATAGAGCTACTATTGGTTACCAAATCGCGCCAACATTAGCGTCTGTTTTGTCAGCCAATCACAATTACTAACACATATGCTCAAGGGAAGATATTCCCTCCATTTCTAAAGAAAGGCACGCTACCCTGACTCATTTGTTTGTTCTCTTCTTAGTGATAAACAACTCACCCCATCGGTTCATTGTTACCCACTTCTATTGTCAGTTTCAGTGAGGCCGTGTAAACCTATTTCCTAACAATCCTTATGGCTAACAAACATCTAAAATCATTGTCATACAATAATGTTAATTTACACTAGAATCACTCTGGCATTCACAGTGTTGTGATATAAAATACTGCATTTTATACAATAAGTTTGCTTATTGAGGAAAATAGGATTGTTGTTTCTTAATTACACCATATTTGATTAAAATGTATCAGCAATTCATTTAAAAAAATAATCAACGGTTTTATTAACACCAAAGTAGATTCACAACTTACTTTAGCGGTTGTTTTTATCGTCCTAAAATTTAAATTTTTTGAGAAAACGACTTATTTATATAGGAAATGTAATTCACAAGAAAAGCTGTTTAAAGCAAAAATGAGATAAAAAACGCGCATATATTTGCAAAAAAAAAACAACACATTGTTTGAACACACAAAATCTGCCATACTTAACAGCGCTACCAATTTGTGCAGCAAAACTTCTTCTATGAGATGGGTTAAAATTTACCTCTATTCCAAAGAGTGTAGGAGTTATGACTTTTTTATGTGAAGGGGTGCAGAATTCACTGTAAAAAATGGAAAATACCAGTTTTAAAATATAAGTAGTGTACCTATAATAATAACATATAAATAAAATTGTAGAGGAAATTTCATTTAGTACGATCGCACAAAGAACTAAAAACGTAATTTTTGGCAATTTTTACTATTTGGTTATGCCCCTTAAGTTTGATCTCCTTATGTTAATGCTTAGTTTTCAATGGTAAAGGTCCTTAAAACGACTCGTGTCTTGAGGCACGGGTACATCTGCTGATTTAAAACCCTTTCAAATATCTACACCTCAGCACTGGTGTCATAATAATGGAAGTAGTTTAAAAAGTTTTCTACGCAGCTAAGTAGAAGGATTCACCAGACCAATGAATGTAAGGGAGTGTTAGCGGTGGAAGGGGTAGGCCTGAAAAGAATCTGTTGGTAGTGGTGGTGGTGGTGGTGGTGGTGGTGGTAGTGGTGGTGGAGAAGAAGTCAAACAAACAAGAACCATCCATGCCTTTTCCCCACCACGCACTTCCAGATGCGCCAATTTCCTCTCAACATACTGAGTCAGGTCTATAGCTGTTGAATGTTTGCTTCAGACACGTGCAATGTGGCAAGGGAAGCATACAGAAACATTAAGGTAAAACATGAAAGTAGGGATGACTATTTTGTAATCCAGCGTAGTTGGAAAGGTTTATAGAAAGAGCACTTCCATTGATAAGCTATGGTTTAGGCTCCAGAGGGGATATTTCAAAAACTTCGGTAAGAACATCAAACAGAATCTAAAGAGAAGACCAAAAAGAATCCCAACTTAATGCGGATATCTATGATCCCTAAACATCCGTCAGGGAACGAAGCAGGCATAAGCAGTCGGTGAATAAAGAAAAGTGAAGGCCATGGAACGTTCTTTCTCAGAAGTTTCCGGAATTTGCACCCAAATAGGCCGCATTTGAAATTCAAAGTGTTGTCTTGTTAAGAAAGCAGTGAAGGAAGGCGCCGACTGAAATATCATTTGCTGAGTTTTGTTTTCTTGTAGCGATAAATTATGTTGTCTGTCTTTGGGGCGCGATCTGTGATCGGTGCGGCCACCATTGACGACTCCCGGCGTCTGGTAGCTCCTACGTGATTTTCATTTTATAAAGCTAAAAGCAACACTGCTTCTAAACCTAAGAACGTGACCCTAATACCTCCCAAAAGCCTTTTTCATTTGAAAAAATCATCGGCACGCTTCAAAACAAGTACGTTTTAGCAAAAGATGCGAATGTTGTATGTGTTATGTATGCTTCTAAAATGCTTACCAGTATATATCTCGCAACCAAGTGTAGGTATGAGACAGTATTTTAGATAGTTTCATATTGTTTTAATGCTCATGATCATGTGGTTATTGGTGAAAACGAAAATATATTAAAATCTTTCTTTGTTCCCCATTTGAGGAGTACTTTAATATGAAAATATATGCAAATAAAAGTATAGTAGGTATTTCTTAGATTGCAACCTATTAGAGCAAAAATAGTCATAAATAATAGATAGTATAATAGGTCAGTACATTTAAATATTGCTATTCAGTAGTATATGAAAGCGAAGACAAATTGTTTAATGTCACAATTTCTCCCCCAATCTCAATTTTTTTCTTATTATATATGATATAGAACGAGCCGATACACTGTCGTAATATCAATTTAGCTTAACTTGCAAAATACTTTCGAGTAAGATTAGCTGCTTTTGATCCTCAGAATATTTGCGGAAAACTAATATATCCATTTGTGTGTATCTGTGTATAAAATAAGTAATTTTTATAAACTCCTTTCTTTTTAGGGTAGCAGCCATTTCTTCTCCACTCATGAGTATTCGAACATAGGATTCGGTGAGTAATGTTTTTATTTGTTTCTGATTGAGAGCCATTGATTAGACTGCATTTGACTAATCAAATAGTCGTGAATGTAAACGTTTGTTTAAAACATTATGTTCCTACAAAATATTCATTTGTAGATGTGCAAATTTCGCTGCAACATTTTCAACAAAGTGTATCGAAACATCCCACAAAATAAGGAAGTGTCAGTGTATTAAATAGTAATAAAATGTTACACTTAAAACTATAACAAAATACAACGAGTAGACTGGTATTATATATTGTAGGCGGAGTTCAATGGTGATGTAAATAAAACGTTTTTTTTATATCTACTTCGAAGATTTATCATTTGCATGGCGGAATGGGATAAAGGACCCATCGCATAGTTCTTGAGTGATTTAGAATAATTTGTTAATAAATTTAGTTTAATAATAATAATAATAATAATAATAATCTTCTTTACGTTGATGGAGGCCTAAGAGTTATAGTCGAAAGCTTGATGCCTTCAAGGATATTACTCGGTTGATCGCCCATGACACGATTATATCTTTTACTTATACTTTGAGATGAAAGAAAAACGCTCTACGTAGTTTAATCAATGTAGTTTATGATCTGTTGATTCATGAAATGTACAGCACTTTATAAAACGACTCCTTTCAGGAAGGTGATTTTTTTCTTTCTAAAAGTTGAAATATATGTAGCAACATTTTATTATGAACTTTAACTTAATTTAGCTATTTTATTCTCTAACTTTACTCTCCGAAGCTTCTACGTACAAATAATTTCCTTTTCTCCCAAAAATATATGTATAAAACTTGTAACATTTGATTACATCATTGTTTTCATATTTCATTAATTTTATTAATCGTTATCAGTATATAAAGCTTCCATTTGAATACACATCGAGATTAATTTGATTTCCATTTGGCTTCTTAAGAGAAGTATGTAATTGCTTTGTTAAGAAAACTCGTGTGTTATTCTCTTTTGCAATAATACATCGTGTTCAAAATTTGTACAAGGTATAAAGTTTGTTAAGCTATCCAAGATTTTCAGACTGGGTAGTTTAAAGAAGCTACAGAATGACATTTCCTTCTCCATGGAAAGTATAGAAGGTCATGTTAATGGGACACATTTCTAATACGTATTTCTGGGCGAGAAAAACATATTTATTAAATGCGAATTGGAACAATTGCCCAAATATAGGAGTTAATCAGTATGTTCATTTTTTAATATCACATCCTCTAGATGGTTGTTATCTTGACGAGAACATTATGGGGCTCTAATAGTCATATCCTTTCTTGTCCAGAAATGCGCATTAGAAATGTGTCCCTCAATATGGCCCGCCCTGTATATAATAAGGGAATTTATGTGCATTTTGAAGCTGTTTCGATGGAACACATCTTCCCCCTTTGTAACAGATGACTTTCAGCATTATTTTGTCGTTTTTTTCACATTTCCTTTTCCTCTCCTTCATTTTAATTTCCTTGAGAAAATAGTCTATAGTACACAAATGGGGCTGCAACCAACAACAGGCTGCATGCATAGTTAACCACTTTCACAATATGGATTACAATGGGCAGTACCACACCCTCGCAAAAAATGTTATAATTATGCTTTTAAATAAAGGCTCTACTCCCCAACCAGTTCATAAAGAACCAGTCTGCTTCTAGATATGCACAGAATAAGCTCAGGGCGTTACTATACAAATGAAAACCGAAACTTGGCTGCTGACTGCAATGTGTCCCTATTCCATTCAGCCACTCGGTTATAAATAATGAGGAAGGTGTTGTATTGTAGTTCAACTGTTGGGGAGCCAGAACAGGATGAAGTAACTGCCTCACTTATGGTACCAAGTTTCCGGTGGCTTTTGCCCCAAGTTTACTTTCCGGTGGCCTTCGCCCCCATTTTTAAGAATCCGCTTTGTATTTTAATGTTTGTTTAAATATTATATATATTTAAGTTTGCTTCGGCTGCGTCAGTATTAATTTGTAGAAACATGTATCTCTTATCAGGGGGTGATGCGGCTAAAGAATGTAGGCTTACACAAATTATGATTTTGTTTCACTCCTTTTATTAAGCCTTCACACAATTAAATAACACTTCACTGATATACAGGGCTGTGAGATTATTCATTAATTACTTGCACTTTTTATCGCGTAAACTTTATGATATTCTTGCCGTAATGAATTTTATATATCTCACACTGAATACGTACCGAGCGAACGAACTGCTCAGGTACGTTGCCTTCTAGCGACTGGCGTTTACCGCTTAAATTTGTAAATGTTTCTATTTCACATCTCTGATTGGCTAATTTTGCTCCAATAGAACACTTTTATTTAACTTTCAGCTTTTCGGGTTTTTGATTGGTTATTTATAAACTGTTTTAAAATATTACATTATTGTTCCAAGAATTACTAGCAGCATTATTAAACTTTCCTATTCATTATTGCCTCAAGGTTACCTCATTGTTAGCAACTCTCAGCCTCTATTCTCACAGCTCCAACATTATTAAATTACTTAACACATTCACATAACATTATTAAACATGTACACAATAATATAAACATAATACAATGACTGTTACATACATTATATTATACACATTGCTTTAAGGTGGGCTGTTATTATTTTTTTATATTATATAATTAAATTGAAATCATTTAAGTGTTAAAAATACTGCCACAATAGACGTTTGACTGTACTTTCCCAAAACTTTATATCAATACTCTGGTTTTATTCCAGCTGTTATAACAGCACCTCATACGTGAAGTAGCCTCAGTCATTACCTTTCGTCTTTCTAACAAAGCAAAGCAGCTCTGTAATTGGGTTATTTATTAAGATTACAAATACAACACATTCAAGCGTCATACCCCTAGGAGAGGTTTTAGGGGGCTGAAGTCCCCCTTGCTAAACATGTAAAAATTAATAGCATAAATAGCCTCGTTAAAGTAATAGCATCTTTCTAGGTAGTAGTGCTTTATTTACGCCACATATCTTGGACAATATCGGTAAAGGTTACAGCAAAAGAAACTTGCTGAGGTGTAGGTACAACCATGTTAAGATATCTGGGGGCATGTTCTCGTTCGGCTGATGAATTTGGGTAGTTTACAAAGAGTGTAATATATCTGTGTAGAACATAAGTAGAAACCCTATGACCTTCAGCAGTAACATAAAATACTTCAGAGTAGTATTAATTCTCATGTCACAACACATATGCCTCTTAGAATATGCAAAACATCCTATCCTAATTTTAGTTTCAATTGCTGCATTGATCTGCGAATAAAAAATCTGATGTGTTACACTCACATGACTTTCTCTACTCTTGTACAAACTATTTTTACAAACGCTTATTCTCCATATGCTTCATGTTAATCGAGATATCGAGATGTTAATCCTATTGCTAATTTTCTTGTAGATGCAAGGGGAATTGCTAGGCTTTAAGCTATAGTCAAATATTTTAAGAGCTGGTTGCTATGTGGAGTATTCCATTCTCTTTGCATTACCAGGACAAAAAAAAATGAATAACTAATTCCAATTTGAGAAAAAGTATAAGCATTGGAAAATTTAAGGAAATAACAAGCAATATCTCGAAAATGGTTCACTTAGCAACAAAAATGTATATGACATAAATTGTGTACTTTAACGCGATCTACATTTTTGTGTAGTAAAATTTTGTATATCTCTTATGGTTTACCAGTTATGCAAAAGTCGTTCACAATGAAGACTACTTTTGGAGACATACCCAGAAAAATCGAGATATACATTTCAATTGCAATAAAAATATCTTAAACGTATGATATTTTAATCAAACTCGTAGCCATTTTTGAGGAAATTAAAATTTTCGAAAAATTTGCATGTAAAGGGTAATCTGAGGTGGGGGTATTTTCTTGAAAACCTTCGTGTCGTGTCGCATCTCTGGGAGATACTGAACCTAAATATCAAGTTTGGTGTTTATCGGACTTTTCATTTCTGAGTTATGCAGTTCACACAGACATGTTTCCAAAAATTATTTTTCTGGATTCAGGGGGCCTCAAAACATATATTTCCGGTAAAGTCTCGGAACAAAGACGAGGGGAAAGTTACTCCACGAACAAAGGTATTTTATAAACTACCCATGCTTAAAAGACGTAAGTGCTGGCGCTAAAGGAATCATGGATTGTGTTTTTCTAAGTGGCCTTGAGAGGAGAATAAGGAAAGCCTAACGCCCTCCAGATTTCCTTAAACTTAGAACTCGCGGTTAGCTGGCGTCAGACAACTAAAGTTAATTCTCCTTGTGAACTCCGTCGCATAACAAATCTGCATTACTTTGCATTTCTTCCTTGTTGGAAAAATCCTGTTTAACGAGAACAAATGAAAATGTTATGTCAAATATTGTCATAAGCGAAGATATCTAATAGTCTTTTTCATTCAAGTTAGCAATAATGTAAAGCGTAAACCAATTAAATTTTTCCAATAGTGAAATATAATAATTTATATTTGCATGATTAATGCTACGAATGTTTTTTTCTTAACATTATTGTTCATGGATACTGATAATTTGTTAATCGTAAAAGTCTGAAATAACATTGCCTCATGATCAGATATTTGAAAGGTGATATACCATACATATATAAGTACAGTAGTAGTATAATTCACCAAGAAACATGTTAAAACATCCAACGTTTGTAAAGAGCAAATTGTAAGAAACGGGCGAGCTAGCAAAACATAATTCTAAATAGAGCACACCTTTCACCAAGCCAACGAGCAGGGAACCGTTAACGGTCAGGAGAAATAGAAACAGACAGATAGAGAAAAGAAAGAGATGGAGATATTTAACCCGCTTCACAACGCGCCATGGTGACGCATAAGCGCACGAATTTGGAGTAACATATTCTCATACATGTTAAGATATCGCGGTCTGAGGACCAATGAGAAACGTCGTTACATTTTGAAACTCAGAGGTGAGCGTCACTAGGCTCGGGCATATAAGGGCAAACAAGGCCTCAGATCACCAACTCCCTATCTTCTAGAATTTCATCGGTACGTAGTGCTACGCTGTTCGCGACAGATGCACGTGTGTGTGCGCGCATAAGGGTGGGAGTGCGTGTGCAGATAGTTAGGCTCCTGACTTACTTAAAGTGGTGGGATTGGAATAATGGGAAAAGCCAGCCGCCCATAAATATTTAAATTGTTAATAAACTACACTTAGTAAGGGAAATGAAGTATATTTTTAATTTGCCTCACCCACGATAACCCTGAGAATCAAGAGTTAGATACATATAGGGAAAAGCTAGGAATGGAAAACTCAACAGCCGAAGAGCATCCATAGCCGAGGAATAACACTGAGCAGACAGCATCAACCCAAGGACCGACGATTTCCCGCTACAAATAGCGCTCAACAACCGTTCCTGCTACATATTGTTATAGAAATGACTCTAACATCTATTTTATCGCTGGAAATTGTAGTAATAATTTTATCTAATCACGTTCCGGAGGAATTATTTACACCGGGACGAGCTGGTTGACTAAGTAAGGGGCGAGCTCCGAATCCGTCAAACAGGGCCCTAAGGTTTTTCACTTCATCGCAGAAATTAATTATGCAGACATTAATATTAAAATCACCAGTCAAAACAATATTTGCATTCAATTTAAAATTATAAACAGGGTTAAATACATCATTAAGGTTATCGAATAAACACTTAAATTCTGACTTTGGTGTGCGATATATTATTGTACGGAAAATATTGTAGCACTCAATGCATGTGCAGCTAAGCTCGAAGTCATATAATAAAGCAAAATTGGACACCTCTTTTACCTTACGAGAGGTAAACC
Organism: Deroplatys truncata; assembly: GCA_030765065.1. Taxonomy (NCBI): domain Eukaryota; kingdom Metazoa; phylum Arthropoda; class Insecta; order Mantodea; family Mantidae; genus Deroplatys; species Deroplatys truncata. The sequence continues at coordinate 206,097,395 of CM060978.1, read as the reverse complement.
GTCTGTAATGTATATAATTGTGCCACCATGCTGACAATATTTCTTGCAATAGTAGGCGGCAGTGTAGTAGTCAGGAATTTTTAAAATAAATTCTCGTCAAAACTAAGCCAATGTTCTGCAATGCAAAGAATGTGAATGTTCAGATCGTTAAGAAGTGTAATTATATAGTCTTAATTTATTAGGCAAACCTTGGACATTCCAGTATAAAATTATAATGCCATTTATTGTCCGTAGTTTAACACTGTCCACATTTACATGTTCCTTTATGTTACTAGTAATTACTTCTTTGCTAGAATGTCCTTTCGTTGCTGAAAAAAAACTGACGTACACATACGTTGGAGGGCCAGAGTTCGGATCCATGGCTAATTCGAAATTATCCGAATTTAGGTCCACTTTAAAAGAAGCATATACATCCAGGTTCCGGTATAAGCGCTAGGAATACATACGAATGTAGCATACTGAAAACTGACTGCATTATTTTCTGCTAATATTTACAGATCCATTACAGCGTGTGTTGAGGCAGCATTTTTAACACTTAAATGATTTTAGTCAAATTATATTATATAAATTCAATAAAAAGTGTATACTACAGTCATTATATATGTTTATGTTATTGTATACATGTTCAATAATGTTATCTGAATGTATTACATAATTTAGTAATGTAAGAGTTGTGAGAATAATAGGTTAAAAATTGCTAACATGAGGAAACAATGAGGTAACCTTGAGGCAATAATGACTAAGAATGTTTAATAATGCTACTAGTCATTATTGGAGTAACAATAATGTAAATTTTGAGACAGTTTATAAAATAGCCAATCAACAACCAGAAAAAAGCTTTAGTTAAATGAAGGTATTCTATTGGAGTAGGATTAGACAATCAGAAACTGAAATATAGAAAAATTTACAAATCTAGAAGTCAGTTGCTTGTAGACAGTGCTCATAACTGCACGCGAGACACGTCCTCGAGAAATTTAATACGTATTCGTGGGAGACGAAAATAGTTTACGTGTTAAAAGGTGCAAGTAATTAACAAAAGAATCTCATAGCTCTCTATATCAGTGAAGTGTTATTTAAATCGTGTCAAACATTAAAAAAAGGAGTGAAGTAAAATTATAATCTGTGTAAGCCTACATTCTTCAGTCGCACCACAACCCTGCAAAGAAACAGTCAAATTACAAAGTTAATATTTTTAAACATTTTTGGGGGGGGGGGCAAAGGCCACCGGAAAATACATTTGGGGCGAAGGTTACCGAAAAGCGGGTACTATACGTGTGGTTGCAACGAACTTCAAGTTCGGCTCCCAACAGTCGAAATACAATACAACTCTTACAACAAAATAACTTATTCAGTGTAAAATACAATAACTGTAGTCAACGTATTGGAAAAGGCAGAATCCGACTGGAAAATTAAATGCCATAGCCGGTCAATATGTCATTTTATAAAGCAGCTCCTATCTGGAATTCAGAAGCTATTAAAGAAAAAAGCTATGTGGATGGAAAAATAATTAAAGCTGGATTATTTATCCTTTCTAGGAAATACTTTCTAGTTAGAAGTGGTCTTATATATCTTGAAGTCAGTGCGGTGAATTTTGAGCATGAAGAATTGTTTTGGTTGACAGTATTTATGGAAAGCTAACACGATCAACATTTTTTAGAAGCGTGTCAGCGACGATAGAATTCCCGATAACGCTTTACGTGTGCCTCATCATTCAGCCACATTCCCGACTCGGCTTCTGAGAGGATTCCGATTGTTAAAAAGCTTGTTTTTTGTCTGTATTTTCATGTCCTTTAAACAACGCCCGCCTCGTTCCAGAATGCTGTTCTCCTTTGTCCTACACCGATCGTTTGTTGCAGCCTTCAAACTGACGTGCATAATCTTAAACCAAAAGCGGAGAAGCGCTTCCAAACTGGGCGCCTGTCCACACTGCACTTAACAGCAAGTACTCAGTATGAACCTCAGATAAGGAGCAGGCTTCGACGTATTGAGGAATATACTGCTGCTCTGCTTTCAAAATGTTAATCGCACTGACCGGCGACGGCCAATTGCGGTCTGAATTTTCTTTATGTTCCATTTATATACCGCCTTGAACATTTAAGGTCATATCGGCTGCTTTTTACCTTCAGCAATGATGTTCAGTCGCTTACAGCGGTGCTAACTTTTGAGGCAGTGTTTTTAACACAAATGATTTCAGTCAAATTATATAATATGTAAATTCAATAACAGCCCACCTTGAAACAATATGTGTATGTAATAATTTGTAAAATGTATGTAACAGTCATTGCATATGCTTGTATTATTGTATCCATGTATAATAATGTTATGTGAATGTATTACGCAATTTGATAATGTAGGAGCTGTGAGAAATAGGTCAAAAGTTTCTAACAATGAGGTAACCTTGAGGCAATAATGAATTAGAAAGTTTAAATGTTACTTGTGATTCTTGGAAGCAATAATGTAATTTTAGTGACAGTTTATGAAAATAGCCAATCAACAACCAGAAAAAGCTTTAGTTAAATGAAGGTATTCTATTGGATTAGGAATAACCAATCAGAGACTTGAAATACAGAAATTTACAAGTTCAGGTGGTTGAAATCAGTTCAGTTGTCTGCAAACAGTGTTCCTAACCGGACGCGAGACACATCCTCGAGAGATTTAATACGTATTCGTGTGAGACGAAAAATAGTTTACGTGTTAAAAAGTGCAAGTAATTCATAAAAGAATCTCGCAGCTCTCTATCAGTGAAGTGTTATTTAAATCGTGTCAAGCATTAATAAAAGGAGTGAAGTAAAATTATAATCTGTGTAAGCCTACATTCTTCAGTCGCACCACAACCCTGCCAAGACATCCATGTCTCTAAAATAAATACTGACGTAGACGAGGCAAATATAAATACATAATATTTAAAGAAACAGTCAAAATTACAAAGTTAATATCTTTTAAACTTAGGGCGAAGGCTACCGGAAAGCGGGTACTATACGTGTGGTTGCAACGAATTTCAAGTTCGGTTCCCCAACGGTTGAAATATAATACAACTCCTAAAGATACTATCTTCTTCAAATTGGCTTTCCATACGTGAAGCGAAACAACCTACTTCAAATTGACGCCCAAAGCGTGATGCAAATAATGTAACAAACCACCTACTTCACCTTCGGCTTGGTTACCTATTATAATCTTTGGTTACACTTCAGACTCTACGGAAGATAGGGAATAATCCTTACCCTCCAGCCGGGAATAGAACCCGGGACCTCTGGATTTGGAGCTGAGCATGCTAACCACCAGACCACAGAGGCATGTGATTTGATTAACGTTTAAGGTAAGGTGATGAGACTTAAAATCTGATAATTTTTGTATACCATTAACAAACTATTCCTAAGAAAGTTTATTCTTCCAAGTACAGAAATACTTTCATTAAACATTTCGTTGTAGGTACAAGGTAAGCACTATGCTGGCCTTGAAATTCCACGACATCGCGAGTAACAAATGAGTAAGACGGTAGTTAAAAAATCTGGTGTTGCACTCACATGAATTTCTCTACTCTTGTATAAGCACTTTACAAACGCTTATTCTCCATCTACTTCCTGTCAATCCAGATAAACATTTGCGGAAACTTGTTGGTAATTTTCTTGTAGGTACAAATGGAATATGGTAGGCTTTAACTGATAGACAAATCTTTTAAGAGCTGGTTGCTATGTGGAGCATTGCATTCTCTTTGCATGTCCGTGTGTATGTGTGTGTGTGTCTCTGTCTATCTGTCTGTGAACCGTATAACTCAAAACGAAAAGTCGGATAAACACCAAATTTGGTATTTAGGTTCAATATGCTCCAGGGATGCGGCATGAGAGCTTTCAAGAAAATCCCCCCACCCCAAACCACCCCTTACATGGAACATTTTTGGAAAATTATTTTCTCAAAAACGGCTCTAACGATTTTGATTAGAGTATCATATGTTTAAGACATTTTTATGGCAAATAAAATGTATATCTTGAATTTTCTGGGGACGTCCCCAAAAGTGCTCTTCATTCTGAACGACTTTCTGAAATTTCGAAAAAGTTTTCATGTAAAGGGTAGTTCGGGGACGGGATACTCTTATAAATCTTGCTGTCGCATCTTTGAAAGATCCTGAACGTAAAACCAACTTTGGTATTTATCGGATATTTCGACACACAGTCATTTGGACCTTATTTCTATAAAATGGGTTATTTGCTTCAGGGGCCTCAAAAATGTATCTTCGGTTATTACTACTAAATAACGTAAAAATAAGCATAATTAAATAATAATAAAATAATATACGTTAGGACCAGAAACAGCCAAACAATTTTCTGTTAGGCCTACCAATTCCACTACAGCCTTTTGCTTGTCGAATAAAATTTCTCTGGACAATCATGAACAATGCGTAAATTTAGTGAAAATGACGAAAAGAAATGGATCATTTTGTTATGTCACATGATGATGATGAAGAAGACAGAATTTTCATCAATAAAATATCCTCCCCAAATTGCGTTCATGCTAGTCTGAAAGGCTACCTTTGTATTTAGGTGACGAACTGTATAACAGAGATAACTGCAGTGAAACGTGAAAATATTCTACCACAAAATAATAAGAAAACTGGAACTGAAAGAAGTAAATGGAAAAACACTAAGCTAATGAGAGTTCACCCACCATTAGAAAATAAAATCTAAATTCAGTAGAATCATGTTATGTGTAGGTTGTATTGATTTAACACGCAAAATGAGACCACGGCTCATTTCAGAACCATTTTAACCTAAAATCATCATAGTCCTCTCCTCTATTTCTTATGCTAAACGTAAGGGTGGTTCATCCCTTTTCGATAAAAGTTTTCCTATCATGATTTCTACAGAGATCCAAATGACACTAGAAACACTGGAAATTATAATAATAGTTTGAAATAAACCTCATTATAGATTACAATTTTTAAATAATTGAACGGCACCCCTCAGTATTATTCTGCTTCTGCCGTTACAATATTCTTCAGTAAAACATCTGTAATCCCGTTTATTTCTGTGCATGTAATAACAAACATATTAGCTTTAAATGATCTTAATTGGAGGTTTTGTAACAACGATCCTATCTTAAGTGACATTCATCAACTCTCTTGATAATAAATAAATGTTTTGTTTGTTTACGACGTTGTCATTGCCAAGATCATATGAGCACCGCCGTTGTGCCGGAATTTCGTCCCGCAGGAGTTTTTTTACGTGCTAGTAAAATATGCTAACATATAGGTAATGCAAGTAAGCAGCTTTATTGCAAAAATTAACCTCTCCTGAAAAAAAGTGAATTTATCAATTACAGAAACATTCTTATAACCGTCGTGAAGACGAAGGTGATCATCTAGGTTTTAAAAACAAAACAGAGTTGAAAATAAACGTCTTTAGCTTCTTGACCCTGATCCAACATCAACGTATATTTATCCCCAATTGTAACGTGTCTTTTCGGAGTTTTTAGCTGCATGCAAACAATTCTCCATACTTCTGGTAAGGGTCACAAAAGAAACAAAGCAAAATATCGTGCTCTTAATTGAGACGTTAAAGCGTACAGCTTTAGTCCCTTGTAGTATGATAATAGTTCCACTTAAAAGGACTAATATTTTATCATTCTGAGAGAAAATCCTCTAAAATAATTTTAAAAAATCTGATGCGTTACACTCGCATGACTTTCTCTACTCTTGTACAATCTAATTTTACAAACGCCTATTCTCCATATGCTTCATGTTAATCGAGATATCGAGATGTCAATCTTATTGGTAATTTTCTTGTAGATGCAAGGGGAATATGGTAGCTTTTAAGCGATAGTCAAATATTTTAACGCTGGTTGCTATGTGGCGAATTCCATTCTCTTTGCATGTTCAGGACATAAGAAAATGAATAACGAATTTGAGAAAAAATATTATTGGAAAATTTAAGGAAATAACAAGCAATATCTCGAAAACGGTTCACTCAACAAAAGAAACGTATATGACATAAGTTGTGTATTTTAACGCGATCTACATTTTTTGTGTAGTAAAATTTTGTCTATCTCTTATGGTTTACCAGTTATGCAAAAGTCGTTCACAATGAAGAATATTTTTGGAGACATTCCCAGAAAATTCAAGATATACATTTTATTTGTCATGACAATATCTTAAACATATGATATTTTAATCAAAATCGTTAGAGCCGTTTTTGAGAAAATTAAAATTTTCGAAAAATGTTCCATGTAAAGGGTAGTCTGGGGTGGGGGGATTTTCTTGAAAACCTTCGTGTCGCATCTCTGGAAGATACTGAACCTAAATACCAAGTTTGGTGTTTATCCGACTGTTCGTTTTTGAGTTATGCTGTTCACAGACACACAGACACACAGACAGACACACAGACACACGACACACAGACACACAGACACACAGACACACAGACAGACACACACACGGACATGTTTCCAAAAATGCTTTTTTTGGATTCAGTGATTCTCAAAACATGTATTTCCGGTGAAATCTCGGTATCGAATTTTTGGGTGGAATGCAATACTTCCCCTACTTACTATACGTAGTAGAGAAAGTAAAAATGCTATGTTACACTCGCACACCCTTTTTCTAGCTACTCTTCTACAAACATTCTTACAACAGCTTATTCGCCAATCTATTTCGTGTTAATCGAGATAAGCGTTCGCAAAAATCATTTCATTACGCATTTCCTGAAGCTAGAGTCAGATCTTTTAAAAAAGTTTGCTATCTTTGAAATAAAATTTCTCTCTGCATGACCATAAGAAACAATCGGATGGTTACTTACACTTCAAAAAAATAAAAACAAAACCATTCGAAATGTTAAACAATTAACAATGAATATCTAAGAAATGGTTAATGCTACACAGAACTTTATTTTACATAAAGCGTACCTTTAAATGGGATCTACATTTTTGGGGCAGTAAGGTTCTGTCCATCTACTATAGTTTACCAGTTATATAAATCTATACAAAGTCCTTTAAAATAAGGACTTCACAATTTATTTCCAGAAAATTAAAGATAAACATTTCATCTATCATGGAAATATATTTAAAGCTTAGCTTTTTACTCAAAAGCGATACAGAAAATAAAGAATACAAACAAATTTTCCACTTAAGCGGTACTTTGGAATGAGGCGAGTTTCTTGAATGCCTTCGTGTCGTATCTTTGGAAGATGTATTTTCTTTTTAGCTATGTTATACACACAGAGAGACCTTTTTCTAAAAATGCTCCAAAAACCTTAAAATTTCCGGTGAAACGTCAATATCGAATTTTTTTTGCCGAATGCAATACTTCCAATACTTACTATAAGAGAATAGTACAGAAACTATTATTCAGTATCTTTATTGGGATTAGTCAATAAAATTTATACTTATGTTTAAACATTTTGGTTTTCGTGTCATATTAGTCCCAGTTGACCCTGTTATTGTAGTTTCGAAAGCAAGAAGCGTAAAGCAAAACTCTCGCAAAATTTGCATAATGGACTTATCATCGAGTACGTGTGAATGCACTGTGGACAAAATTAACATAATATCCCCTCCAGTATATTTATCACGTAACGTGTAACGCTGTATTTAAAAATATCTGATTTGTTTTCATCAACTTGTTTGCAAATGAACATTTTCGCTGCATGAATATAAGCGAGACACTCGACAGAGCCCGCACCTGTGTTGTCGAAGCCAATGAAAACAAACTGTAAATGGATTGTTAACGATGTTGATAACTCAAAAGGCGGTAGGTATTTGCACACATATAGGTATGTTTGTAACACGTTTTCAGCCGTACGTGTACATAGTGAAATATGTGGTTTGGTTTCAACAGTAATGAACCAGAGGTTATGCACTTTCCAGAACTTGTGCAAAACACTTAAAATAATTTGTGAATCTAAAAACAATATCTGAAGTGTTGCACTCACATGATGTTCTCTACTCAATCTCTTACAAGCTATTCTTACAAAAGCATGTTATTCTATCTTCTTCTTGTTAATTCAGTTAAACTTTCTATTCGCTTTTACACGTTTTGTTATAAGATGCGAGAGCGTGTGGCCATGTGATGCTTTGAAATTCCATGCTCTTTGAATGACCACGAGAATAGCACAATAACGACTCCCCATTTGAGAAAAGTAACGGGAGAGCCGAGGAACGACGAACCGGTTGCGCGGTGTTTTCCACTGGGCGTGTGGAAACATGATAACGCACTGCTGCTATAAACTAGGTCTCGCCGTTGACGTGGTTTTGCTCTGCAGTGTGAAGTGTAGTATTGAGTTGACGGTGATGTGATGTAGTTCAGTTATTACAAGTTATTTATTATTTTGTCCTGTACTTAGTCATAAAGTATATTATGGCTCAGTATGTTTTCTACTGCACAGCGTGTATTTATTTATGATTCATATGTGTTAACTCAGTCAGCTCGCCAAGTGAATGTACGATTTGCAGAAAAATTTCTAGGTGTAAAAGTTCCAGGCCGTGCAACAATCTATGAATTTTATAATAAATTTCAGGCGACAGGAAATGTTCACACTAAGAAATCTAAAAGACGGCGTACGGTTCTTACCGAAAAAACATTAGACGACATCGGTCATCGTTTGGAAAATTCCCCCCAAAAATCACTTGGGCGTTTTTCACAACAGGTAGGCATTTCTTGCTCTGCGCGAAGAGCTACCCCGACCTAACCCCCTGCGATATCTATCTTTGGGATAATTTAAAACACAAACCCACACACCCTGGAAGAATTAAAACAAAATATCCCCCAGGAAATTGCCAGTATTTCTCAACTTGAACTACGGCGAGTGATGGATAGTTTCCTAAAGAGGTGCCAAAAATGTATGGACAATGATGTGGCCAGTTTCAGCATCTCCTTTCATAAAGTTGGTAAGTAAAGCCTTTAAAAGTAGTTTTAAAAATGTTGTATGGTTTCATCCGCACCTTGCTATGATAGCAGCAGACGGCAAAGAGCGCCAAGGACGCGGACAGGGAAAACACCGCGCAGCCGGTTCGTAGTTTTTTTGAATTTCTCTGTATAAGCATTTGAAAATTCAAACTAATAAAGAAGAACATGTCGCAAATATTTAAATAATAAAAAAAGTTTACCTGTGTGACAAATTGCGTGTTTCAACCAGATGTACACTAGATCAAACTAAAAATGGTCGGTCTCTTGAACAGTTCAATTTTTAAAAGTCCCTTCGAGTAGGCGCGGGTTTACAACCGTCAACTTCGGTGCGCCGTTTTGGGTTACTTCCACATGTACTTGGCCTGGAGTAGTGGTTAAGCTGCGTAACTTCTACGCATGTAGCTCGAATTTCGAACCACCGTAGTGCTAAATATTAAAAAATTGCGTTTTTGTTTCCCCTTATTTTTATTTCCTCTTTTGAAACCTAAAATTAGTGATTTTGTTTTCTATTTTAGAAGTTAATGTTTTGTTTTTTATGTCACAAATATAGGATTGTAACAAAGCATATGCCTTATGACCTTTAGTTTCATGTTGGCCAATCAAACTCCGTTCTGCAAACGCCGGCCAGTTTTAAATTGATCCAAGTGTACATTTTTGTCTAGTTAGATTCTTTGTCTATTTCTTTCGATTTGCCAGTTAAGCTAAATTCAGAACGAAGAGGTCTTCAGAGGCTGTTTCCAGAAAATTCAACATGTGCATTTATTTGTCATCCGAATATCTTAAACATATGGCATTTTAATCGAAATTCGTAGAGCCAGTTTTGAGAAAATCGAAAATTTCGAAAAGGTTTCTATGCACAGGGTAGAGTGGGCTGGGGAACTTCTTTGGAAATCTTCATGTCGCATTTTTGCAAGATGCTGAACTTAAGTAGCAGGTTTGGTAGTTAACCCACATTTCGTTTTGGAGTTACACTGTTCACCCACAATACTTGGATCTTTTTATAATCTCCTCCTCCTTTTTTTTTCGTTAAGGGAGCTTGAAATCTCAACATACAGCTTTTGAGTGAGTAGAATACTTCCTTTTACTACTATTAGGTAGGAAAAAGTAAAAGCGGTATTAAGATCATGAAATGTCGTGTTTATTTCGTAGCATGTTTAGTTTTTCTGCAGTTTACCCAAGTAGGAGAAAGTATTTCGTCAACCAAAGGTTTGATGTCGAGATTTCAGTGGAAATGAACACTTTAAGGTCTCGTAAATTATAAAATTATTTTAAGAAATAAGCCCGCACGTTTATGTGTTTAATAGGTGAACAATTAAAGATGCAAGGCGAAAATATTCAGGGATATTCCGTATATAATATTATAGGTATCATCATCATGATGGCTCAGAGTGGACAAACGCAAGGTTGCCGGCTGCTGCGGTGGGCAGTGTTAGAAGAATTAATAGTGCATTTCTCGCTCGTTCAATGGTTTACAAACTGAATACAGTTTCTCATACTTGAATGAAGTGCAGGAGAGGAAAGGGGTCTGGTCTGACTACTGAAGCAGTTGCATTCGAAATGCGTTGATGTCCCTTACTGATGTACCTTAAACGTTGCATGTTTATGGATAAAACATTGCTATATAATTATGCTGTGTCAGTAATAATGCATGCTTTTGATGCCTTGACGGCGATTTAAATAGCATTTCTTACTATTTAATCATACAACCTGAGCGTCTAATACCAGCCAGAAGAAACATTTAAAAGGATTTTCTCATGTTTGAAACTACTTAAGGAGGACTAGTTTAGTAAGTGAAGTTGCATGAATGTTAGCGAGATCGACTAATAACTATGTTTTATTGCAAAAGTATGCAAAATTCTTCAGAATCAAGACTACGTCGCTAACTACTTTTACTAAATTCCAGAAACGCAATTTATTTGCTTGCAAACATCATAAACGCAATTTTAGTTGAAATTTTTAGAACCATCTAAAGGGTAATTTGGAGCGGGGGATTTTCTTGAAAATCATAGAGTTTAGAGTCGCATCTTCTGAAAATTCTGAACTTAAATACCAAGTTTGATGTTAATTGGACATTTAGTTTTTTGAGTTACTTATTCAGTCATACTCACGCGCGGAACGTTTTAATGTTCGGACATTAAGGCTCGGCTCGGATTAAAAAAAATCTGATGTGTTACACTCACATGACTTGTTCTACTCTTGTACAAACTATTTTTACAAACGCTTATTCTCCATATGCTTCATGTTAATCGAGATGTTAATCCTATTGCTAATTTTCTTGTAGATGTAAGGGGAATATGGTAGGCTTTAAGCGATAGTCAAATATTTTAAGAGCTGTTTGCTATGTGCAGCAGCATTCCATTTTCTTTGCATGTCCAGGACATAAAAATGAATAACGAATTCCCAATTGGGAAAAAGTAAAAGTATTGGAAAATTTAAGGGAATAACAACCAATATCTCGAAAATGGTTCACTCAACAACAGAAAAAATAGCATATGATATAAATTGTGTATTTTAACGCGATCTACACTTTTTGTGTACTAAAATTTTGTCTATCTCTTATGGTTTACCAATTATGCAAAAATTCGTTCACAGTGAAGAATACTTTTGGAGACATTCCCAGAAAATCCAAGATATACAATTCAATCAGTATAAAAATGCCTTAAACTTATGGTATTTTATTCAAAATCGTTAGAGCCATTTTTGAGAAAATTAGAATTTTCGAAAAATGTTACATGTAAGGGGTAATCTGGTGTGGGGGGATTTTCTCGAAAACCTTCGTGTTGCATCTCTCGAAGATACTGAACCTAAATACCAAGTTTGGTGTTTATCCGACTGTTCGTTTCTGAGTTATGTTGTTCAAAGACACACACGGACATGTCTCCAAAAAGTTTTTTTTTAATTCAGGGAGTCTCAAAACATATATTTTCGTTGAAATCTCGGTATCGAATTTTTGGGTGGAATACAATACTTCCCCTACTTACTATACGTAGTAGAGAAAGTATAAAATCGGTTGAGGGGCGTCGCGAGCATATTTCGTTTCTATTATTGGTAAGAACACAAATTGCGACAAGGTCTCGTATCTCGTAGCTTTAGCATACATGGCCAATATGAAACACCAGTTAGACGTTTCCTTTTCCTGTATAAACAATAAAGCGTCTCCCTAAAGTAAAAACACTGTCAACTCGAATTTAGAACACACGAAGGCGTTTACGTTAAAATTTACTTATTAACTAGCGAATTGTTTACGTGTTTTTAATTTTAACAAGGAGTTAATTTGGTAATTTTTAAAGGCGTTAAAATTCGCACATAGCTAACAGGCCGAACTGAAGTTCCGCGCGAATTATGCATTTAAAAATATTAATTTAGCCTGTTTTCTATCTCAATATTGGCTAAAAGTAATAGCGATAAAATGATTTAAGTGTAAAGGAGACAAACAAACATAAAAATTTATGGAGTATAGTAGATGTGAATTATGTAAATATATGTATGAACTTGCATGCCGCAGCACGCTGTATCATCTCATCTTTAGTAATGAACCTGCAGCTGTTTAAAACGCTAAGCCTCAGATTAAAACCAATCTTTCAGATGATCGCTTCTCAATTACATCTCGTGACTGTCATATTTCAGATATAAAATGTATACAGTTTGTTTCTTTATAAAACCCGTTACGCCTAATTACGTAGTGTAATTAGTGATAATTACAGCTTTTCTCGGAGGCCTAGAGCCGCTGCTTTTGCTTCTTTTTTTTATTGTCAATATATTTTAACTCTTGAAAGGTGCCTCTTACTTTCTCAATATGTTACATAAAGTGGAGAAGGTATTGTATTGGAACCAAAACATCGATATCGTCGTTTTACCAGTAATGCAAATAATATTTATAAAACTCCGATATGTTACACTCACATGACTTTCTCTACCCTCTATCGCTTATTATTGGGTATACAAGCTATTCTTACTAAAGCTTATTACTTTCTCTACTACGTATAGTAAGTAGAGGAAGTATTGCATTCCACTCAAAAATTCTATACTGAGTTTTCACCGCAAATATATGTTTTGAGGCGTCCTGAATCCAAAAAAAGTATTTTTGGAAACATGTCCGTGTGGGTGTGTGACAGTGTGTGTGTCAGTCTATGGACAGCGTAACTCAGAAACGAACAGTCGGATAAACACCAAACTTGGTATTTAGGTTCAGTATCTTCCAGAGATGCGACACGAAGGTTTTCAAGAAAATCCCCCCACCCAGATTACCGTTTTCGAAAATATTTATTTTCTCAAAAAGGCTCTAACGATTTTGATTAAAGTATCATACATTTAAGACATTTTTATGACAAATAAAATGTATATCTTGAATTTTCTGGGAATGTCTCCAAAAGTATTCTTCATTGTGAACGACTTTTGCATAACTGGTAAACCATAAGAGATAGACAACATTTTACTTCACAAAAAATGTAGATCGCGTTAAAATACACAATCTATGTCAGATATATTTTTGTTGTTGAGTGAACTATTTTCGAGATATTGCTTGTTATTCCCTTAAATTTTCCAATACCTATACTTTTTCTCAAATGGGAATTCGTTATTCATTTTTTTTGTCTTGGATATGTAAAGAGTATTAATCTGTGACAAAGAGAATAATGCTGCACATAGCAAACAGCTATTAAGAGATATGTCTATTCTTAAAGGCTACTGTATTTCTATATTGCTCTTGCAAATACAAAACAAGGGGAACATAGTAGGCCTTAAGCGATAGTCAAATATTTTAAGAGATGGTTGCTATGTGTAAAATGTAATTCTCTTTGCATGTCAATAACATAAAAAAAGAACAACGAAACCCCATTTGAGAAAAAGTATAAGTATTAGAAAATTTAAGGGAATAACAAGCAATATCTCGAAAATGGTTCACTCTACAACAAAAAATATATATGACATATATTGTGTGTTTTAACGAGATCTACATTTTGTATGTAGTAAACTTTTGTCTATCTCTTGCGGTTTACCAATTATGCAAAAGTCGTTCAGAATGAGGAGGGTTTATGTGGACATCCTAGAAAATTCCAGATATACATTTTATTTGCCATAAAAATGTCTTAATATGATACTTTAATCAAAATCGTTAGAGCCGTTTTTGAGGAAATAAAAAGTTTCGAAAACTGTTCCATGTAAGGGGTGGTTTGGGGTGGGGGATTTTCTTGAAAAGTTTCATGTCGCATCCCTGGAACATACTGAACCTAAATACTAAGTTTGGTGTTTATCCGACTTTTCGTTTTTGAGTTATGCTGCTCACAGGCAGACAGACACAGACAGACTGCGTTTTTCTAGTCAGAGGTTTACAACAAGTTTGAAAATCTGCAATTCCTTTGTTTTTATTCATTTTTTCCTTCAAGAGCTCATTGCGAACAAAACCTGATTTATCACATAAAAAACTTAGTGGTGTATTTGCATACTGCTCGTAACCGATTATAGTCCACATTATTTAAAACATTTCTAGAACATACACTGCCGTTTGTGAAAATTACAGCACCAAGAAGGAAACGCATGAATTCAAAGAATTTAATACCACAGATTAGGTACATGACCAGTAACAAATGGTAAACATTTCAAATCTATACATGACCTTTGAGCCCTAATATTCAGTATTTGGTGTGGCCTCCATGCGCTGCAATTAGAGCTGCTATACGCCGTGCCATTGAATCAAAAAGGTTCTGAATAAGTTCCTGAGGGATTTCCCTCCACGCAGCTTGTATTCAAGCCCACAAATCTGTGACACTGGTTACTGGAGGACTTTGACGCACCAAGTGCCGCCCAACCATATCCCAGACATGTACGATGGGCGACATGTCAGGTGAACGTGCAGACCAGGGAAGTAATGGTACCCGTCCTCTTCCAAGAAGTCATGTACATTCCTCGCAATATGTGGCCGGGCATTGTGCTGTTGAAATGTGGCCTGTGGAGATGCCTGAAGCAGGGGGAGTACCTTAGACTGTACAATCACCGTTAGGTACCTGTTGCTGTTCAACGTACCCTCAATTCGTAGGAGGCGAGATCGGTTGTTGTAACCAATGGCGCTCCAAACCATCACACCTGGTGTTTTTCCGCTCAACAATGCAGCCCTCCAACTTGCGCTCACCACGGTACCGCTGGACACGTCTGCGGCCATCACTGTAGGGCACGTTGAAGCGGGACCTGTCCGAAAATACTACATTTTGCCACACGGCACCCCAGTGACAATGTTCACGTGCCCATTGCAGTTGGTGGAGCTTGTAGTTTCTGGACAATGCAAGCCGACGTAATGGCATACATGCAACCAGTCCAACCTGCAGCAGACGGCGACGAGCCGTTGATGCAGACAAGTTCACACCTGTTGCAGTGCTCCAGCGTCGAGCCAACCTGTGGATGAAGTTGTACGCTCCGTTATGGTCATGCGGAGAAGATGACGGTCATCCCGTGCTGTGATCATGTTCCGTGGTCCAGTACCCGCTCTTCACTGCGTACGACCTTCATCTATCCACTGCTTCCACACACGCATCACTGTCGTAGCAGCATGCTCTGTACGAGCCGAAATGTCGCGGTATGACAAACCCGCTTCCCGGAGACCGATCATTCTGCCCCGTTCGAAATCACTCACATCCGATATGGCTTCCTTTGACGTCGACGAGGCATACTGGCATTAAATGTATTGCTTCCACCTTGTTTGACAGCTCTGCACTGACAACACTGGGCGCAACACTGACCTTGTCGGACCGACACGAGAGGGCTCCGCTCGGCCTACGTGTACCCCATCTCTCAGCAAACCTAATCACTTATAGCTTGTACACTCTTCTACACTTCTACCAAGTTTGGAGTTACTCGGAAAATTCTTTCTTGGTGTTGCAATTTTCACAAACGGCAGTGTATTTATAGTAATTAAATGAAAGTGTTTAGTAGAATAAAAATCTTATATGATCATATAAAATATACTGAGTTAATATGAAACTCTTTGTACTATATAATCACTAATATTATTTTACTTGCAACAACTGCTGAACTGCCTTCATCATTATTCCCTACAGATTACCATTTCGTGGCGATAATGCAATTGTTCATATAAGGTTTGTTTTTTCTACAGCTTCGTGTGAATCCACATGGGTACGGGCCATATGTTAGAAAGTATACACTGTAATAGCAGCAAGGTAGATATTATGTTAGCCATTTTGTTATAAGAAAGTAACGATTTGGAGTTTTACTCCGAAAATACTTATATGGAATGCGCCAGAATGCCTGCTTCGATGTCGCAACACCATATCTCTTTAACTATAAATGGTTAGCATTACTCAGTGTACAGAAATAAATGTTTCCAGATTTTGTTTGGTAAATTAGAAGTACTCAATATCTCAAACTCTACAGTCACAAGACACATCTAGGCAATATTCCACTTGTCATCACATAGTGATGGATGAAACAAACTGACAGATATTATTTATCTATAGGCACTTGCTGCTTTGCACTTATTTTATAGCAGTATTAGTTGTAGACATTCAACGATGTGAAACTGAAACCTTCACTCTGGGACAACCTTATTTATACTATTTAAATATGATAAAATGCAGAATTCACAGTTTAAACCTCTAAGGCTAATTTCGGTCTGTAAGATTTCGGCTTAAAAGCCGATAAAATTTAAACAGCTACGTAAAAACAGACTAAACTTTATTTATTACTTTCTCTACTACGTACAGTAAGTAGGGGAAGTATTGTATTCCACTCAAAAATTCGATACCGAGATTTCATCGGAAATACATGTTTTGAGACCCCTTGAATCCAAAAAAGCATTTTTGGAAACATGTCCATATGTGTGTCTGTGTGTCTGTCTGTGAACAGCATAACTCATAAACGAACAGTCGGATAAACACTAAACTTAGTATTTAGGTTCAGTATCTTCCAGAGATGCGACACGAAGGTTTTCAAGAAAATCCCCCAACCCAGATTACCCTTTACATGGAAGATTTTACGAAAAGTTTAATTTTCTCAAAAATGGCTCTAACGATTTTGATTAAAATATCATACGTTTAAGTTATTTTCATGACAAATAAAATGTATATCTTGAATTTTCTGAGAATGTCTCCAAAAGTATTCTTCACTGTGAACGACTTTTGCATAACTGGTAAACCATAAGAGATAGACAAAATTTTACTACAAAAAATGTAGATCGCGTTAAAATACACAATTTATGGCATATACATTTTTTTTGTTGAGTGAACCATTTTCGAGATATTGCTTGTTATTCCCTTAAATTTTTCAATACTTATTTTTTAAAATTGGAATTCGTTATTCATTTTTTGTCTTGGATATGCAAAGAGTATTAATCTGTGGCAAAGGGAATGGTGCTGCACCTAGCAACCAGCTCTTAGGAGATATGTAGGTGCTTAAAGTCTACTGTTTTTCTATATTGCCCTTGTAAATATATATTCCCCTTACATCTACAAGAAAATTAGCAATAAGATAGGGTCTGCAAATGTTTATCTCGATTAACATGAAGTAGATGGAGAATAAGCGTTTGTAAAAATAGTTTGTACAGGAGTAGAGAAAGTCATGTGAGTGTAACACATCAGATTTTTGTTATTACTATCATCCGCAACAAGGTTTAGGCTTCAGGAGAATGGTTCCTCATCTAAGAGGATCTGCCTGTACTTCGGAAACCAGCTGGATTATACATATGAGTCAATTATTTTTGGCATTCGCTCTGGTGGCATTCGTCTAGGATGTTCCTGCTAGTTTCTCTTTATTTCATCTATTTTTATTAGATCAAATATGTGTAACTCATCTCTTGTTTATGTATTTCTTTCTTTTTTATCCAAAATAGCGTAACCTGCCAATGCACTAAAAAATCTCATTTTGGCAGCCTGATCCATCTTCAATATTTACACACATAGGCTATTAGTAAGATTCCCATTGCTTTCTAAAGTATTAAAATTAAATACCTTTGCAAAAGTGTATTGCTATGCAAGACTAGTAAGGGTCTTATGAAGATGCATGAAAAGCTTAAAAAGATAAACAGAAGATAGACTATATTGTTGATGCGTATTACATACTGTTTTTGGAAGAGAGTTAATTAATAAATATTATTTAAATAAAAACGCTGTTAATTAGCAGCTGGTTGAAAATCGCTTCTGAAACATCAAGTCTACAAACGGTACACTGAACGTTGTAAGCAGGGTCGATTGTGTTATGTTAACGTTAGGACGATCGATTAAGTTTGCATAGTAATCGCTATAAAATCAAACAGTAGCTTTTAAGCATGGCGGAGAATTTAAACCCGAGGTGATGCTACCTACAATTGGGCGTGTGTGATTGCTACAAACACAACAGGTGGTTAACAATGGACTAGTGAGCGAGAACTAAGAAGGACGGGAAGTGTATGAGATCGTAATGTAAATATAAAACCATAGAAAATTGTAAACAATTAACTCAAATTTAAGGGATTATTAACAGTGCAAATGCAAAAATATGAAACTATAAACTGTTCCATTTACGCAGGTAGTGGAAATATCAGAACTTGTTCTTGTTGTAACTACAGTTGGCCACACAATGTTTTGTATAATATGTAAACATCATCACTTAGCAGTCGCTTTTAAAATGGGAGCACTTAGATAGCATGCTATAGCTTATGTAGTTTTGTAAAAATGCATATCACTAATAGAAATTTTTTAAGAAATTGAAAATATTGCGATTCTCGAAAAGTGCAGCTGATAGTTGACAACAACTGGATTGCCAAGAAAACGTGATTGCATTTAAACTGTAAACACGAATACCTTTTGGATATTTGCGGACCTAAACCAATTGTCATCTCCATACACTGTCGTATAGAAGGAACATCTTTCAAAATTATATTAATCGTTTAAATTTGTGGATAGGTGACTTAACACACCACACTTTCAGTAAGAGTTGCAGATTGTTGAGGCTTCCCATTGTCAATGAAACCTTCCGAATATCTCTGGGCTGTTTTCGCAGGTATAGGACTGATTACACTGTTAACTGTTGTTATTATTTATTTTACGTTGTTTTAACTCCTTGGTCATATCGCGACGTATCTGTTAGTAGATAACTCTTGGAACGATATGTGATGGACAGTTAGCCTTCTAGGTCTCATCCCTGTAACCATCCGCAACGTCACGTGTTACAGAGACCCTAGCGCATAGCTACCGGATCTTCTGCCTCGTGACGTGCAGATGGCATTAGGGTGCCATCCAATCCAACTGCCGCTCTCATATAGAAAGGCGGACAGTTAGCTTTCTAGGTCTCATCCCTGTAACCACCTGCTTCGTGCTGTGCAGGC
This sequence comes from Deroplatys truncata, assembly GCA_030765065.1. Lineage (NCBI taxonomy): Eukaryota > Metazoa > Arthropoda > Insecta > Mantodea > Mantidae > Deroplatys > Deroplatys truncata. Next base: position 206,078,196 of record CM060978.1, on the reverse strand, counting down.
GACATAGGATGCCGTCCAGTCTAACCGCCGCCTTCACACAGAAAGGCGGACAGTTATCCTTCTAGGTCTCATCCCTGGAAATGTCCTCTTGCTTCTTCACGTGCTCACAGGGACAGGGCGCATGACAGCCGGATTTCCTGCTTCGTGCCGTGCAGATGGCGTTAGGGTGCCGTCCAGTCTAACTGCTTACATTGTCTGTGGATAGGTGGCATAGCATTCGATATTGCCACTTATTTTTCATTTTAATATTGCTTTAGAATTAAGGTGGAATTTTGGGTCGTGGCATTAAATATCCAATCCGGCATTTACCTGTTTGTGACTGGGGAGGAATTTGGTATTAGGGATTAGAAACAACAATCAATGATTTCCGTCACCAAAAATGCAAAAACAAGGTTGGTTTTGCAGAGTATTCATGCCACTGAGTACAACCCCAAAAATAACAGATGTGCAACATCTGGATAAGTTTCCTTTAGAAGGTAAACAAATACAATTTCCTAAAGCATATTGGGAATATTTGCTTAAATAGCTTCCATGTAGAAGCAACCACGGTCCGTTTTGTTAATCGTAATTGTAAAGATGTTTTCTTCTCATTATTTTTCTCTCCTCTCTCTCCTTCCTCTCTCACCCTACTTATCCCTCTCTTCCCCTCTCTCTATATCCCAAATGCTGCAACTGTAGAATAAAGGTTTGTGCGGAGCTATGTTATACACAAGTATCCTGCACCTTTGCTCTACATAACTTAAGACAAATGGATGTAGATGAGTGCATAATATGTACCACATTGTTTAAATTAATCAACTAAACTTAAATTCGTCTTCATATTAATAAACTAGAAGCGTTTGGCTTCTTTGGGGAGAACATTTAGTTGTGTGATATAATTGTAATAATACAAACAGCAACAACCACATATGAATGAACACTATGGGGAAATTCCACTGCTTTAAATATGTACCAAATTTCATTATACGCAAAACTAAATTAATAGAGGAATGGATTTGAGGAATCAGGTAGAATATCATCAGAATTATTTAAAATTAATATCCACAAGGAGGTGTTATTGTGTAGTTCAAATGGACAAAAGGTAAAAACACATACCTGGAAATAACGTTGAGAATTGCAGTACAAATCGCTACAGAATTCAGTTATAATAGTGAGGAAAGACAATTAAGTTGAGAATTGTGTGTAATAATAGACGTGTACTTTAATAAAAATAAAATACAAAGCAAAGATGGAGTAAATGTTGAGGCTGCTGCTTATAAAGGAACGAGCGTCAATCTCGAATGGTTTTCAAAACAAAAAGTACTTTGTATGATAGAGCAGTAAATATTTCACTTCTCAAATAATCCTTTCTATAATGTATTCCGTATGAATTGGTCTAGTAATTATTTTTAAAATTTCGAACTTGTGGTGCATCTGCAGTTAGACTGCAATGGAAATACAAGGCAAACACAATTTTAACTGATGTTGATAAGTTGATACTAGCTCAAGCTGGAACTATGAACTGGCTGTCTGAGAGCAAGCAGGAGGTCAATGGGCTATGACGGCGATGACCGCGTCTATGCAAAACGAGCAAGTTTTTTTCTCTCGGTATGTTTACAGTGGGACAGAGGACAGAGTTTCATTCACCTCAAGAAGAGGGTGCAGCTGGTCTGTGGGCGCGACGAGGACCCTGTTTGTTTACCCTTCATCGTATTCCTGTTCATTCATATCCTGCTCTGCAAACATTGGGGCTTCAAGTGCCAGGCGAGCCCCGTTGCCAGGCTACCAATCACGACAATTAGATAATAATGTCTCTGAGACGTAGCGTCACCGAGTGCTTCAACTCCCATATGGGTGCAGCAGCAGCATCATCATGACAAGGTCCAGGCTCGGACAGACAAGCTTCTTGTAAAGCTGTATCACAATTGAATAATATTTCTTAAGAGTAGTATTAATACGTGCCTCAACTCTATCGTGCAGTGTGCCTGGGCCTGGTTGTCGAACAACTGTGTCGACTATAGCACAGCATCACCAACTGCCTTGAATGTATCTGGATGTAGCTGCACGAGAGGTTGTAGAACAATCCTCTTGTGAGATTATTATCACTCGTAAAATTCACTACATAATAGCTCAGAGTACTTCACGACAATGCTATTGCGACGTATGGATTCGTTGTTGGATATCCTCATGATGATATCACTCACAACTAATGTTAATACCTCACATCAGGCAGCATCATGGCGAGGTTTCGGTACGTTAGAGCAAGGGTGGCGAAAACGACTTCCTTCCGCGAGTCACCAAATATGCAACACGCAATGCATCACTCATGAGTATGTGGAAATCAAACGGACGGTTGCAGAGAGGGAACGTGCGTCTGCGAGTCAAAATAACTCGCGAGTCACGTTTTCGCCACCTCTGCGTTAGAGTATAATAATCGCGATCAGCCTCAAACACAGCACCAGGAAATCCAACTATTTTTGTATCCTGCACAACGTCGATGCTTGGGCATGGTGTTAGATAACCAGTTACAGCAATTAGAACATTATAATACCATTAGTTTTCCCTATATTCCTTTACATTTTCTATAATGATTTCATTGTTTGTCATTTATAATGTGTTCATTTCAAAATCGGTCTTCTCTTGTACAACCAGTTGAGCAGATCTTAGGAAACGCATTTCGGCTGCTTGTAATTTACTGAATTCTTTATTTCTTATCGTCCATATCTCGCTGCAAAATATGTAGTAAGGTAGTAAGCGTCATGACTCCATAAAATTTTAATTGTGTATCTCGTTTTCCCTTTCAACGTTCTTTTAATTGTGCCACATAGTGCTTGAAATTTAATTATTTTCTGATTTATATCTTGATCTATTTCATAACTGAAATCATATCCAAGATATAAAATGCGGCACTTGTTAAAAGATATTATTTCAATTAAAATTCTTGTTCTTACTGGAAATTTACCCTGGAATACCATTATCTTATTTTTTGACTTGACAATGTCACATTGTTCAATGCCTAATGCTATTTAATTCATACATTCCTTTTTGCAGTCCATCTTCATTGTTAAAAATTAAAACCACATCATCAGCAAACATTGATGCATTTGATGTGCTCTGTCATATATTAATACTATTATGCACTTTAACTTTCCATTCTTGAAGAATGTTGTCTAGATATATATTAAATAAAATAGGCGATAAACTGCATCTTTGTTTAACCCCCTGATTTACTTTAATCTGATCTGTTATCTTCCCTTTATTTCAATAACCTCTTATTTTCTACATAAAAACTTTGTACAACTTTAACTAAATGTTGTGTCTTTTGTTTTTAATATATACCATACTTTGTTTTGAGCTACTCAATCGAAGGCCTTCTCAAAGTCCACAAAGGCAAGGTGGGTCTCTGAGTTAAGCTATATTCTTTTTTCTATTATTTGTTTTGGGATGAACACATTATCCACATACAATCTTTCTTTCCTAAATCCACTTTACTGTTCCATTATTTTTGTTTCTGATATTTTTAATCTATTACATATTATTCGTGCATATGCTTTGTAAATTGTATTTGAAAGACTTAAACCTCTGTAGTTGCTACTTTTTACTTTCTCTACTACGTATAGTAAGTAGGGGAATATTATATTCCACCCAAAAATTCGATACCGAGATTTACAGGAAATATATATTTTGAGGCCCCCTGAATCCAAAAAAAGCATTTTTGGGAACATGTGTGTGTGTGTGTGTGTGTGTGTGTCTGTCTGTGAACAGCATAACTCAGAAACGAACAGTCGGACAAACACCAAAATTAGTATTTAGGTTCAGTATCTTCCAGAGATGGACACGAAGGTTTTCAAGAAAATCCCCCACCCCAGATTACCCTTTACATGGAACATTTTTCGAAGATTTTAATTTTCTCAAAAATGGCTCTAACGATTTTGATTAAAATATCTATATTCAAGATATTTTCATGACAAATAAAATGTATATCTTGAAATTTCTGGGAATGTCTCCAAAAGTATTCTTCATTGTGAACGACTTTCGCATAACTGGTAAACCATAAGAGATAGACAAACTTTTACAACACAAAAAATGTATATCGCGTTAAAATACACCATTTATGTCACATACATTTTTTTATTGAGTGAGCCTATTTCGAGATATTACTTGTTATTCCCTTAAATTTTCCAATACTTATACTTTTTCTCAAATGGGAATTGGTTATTTATTTTTTATATACTGGACATGCAAAGAGAATGGAATGCGCCACATAGCAACCAGCTCTTAAAAGATTTGACTATCGCTTAAAGCCTACCATATTCCCCTTGCATCTACAAGAAAAATAGCAATAAGGTTAACATCTCGATTAACATGAAGCATATGTAAAATAAGCGTTTGTAAAAATATTTTGTACAAGAGTAGAGAAAGTCATGTGAGTGTAACACATGTGCTTTCTTCTATATCCTTTCTTAAAAATTGAGACCATATTAGTTAATCTCCAACTAGTTACGGCATTTAAAAAGAATGACACTTTGAAAGAATTCCCAAACAAATAATGGAATATAAACCAAGAGGACGGAGGCCAATGGGTAAACGCTAGATTGATGAGAGACCGAGACACGTAGTAATCTAATCCTCGATTGAAGAAGAAGAAGAAGAAGACTATTAGTATCACCTCCGTTTGGGTTCAACATACCAGTCAGGCTTGACCATGGTGGTTGGACAAGCATCGCTTAATGCAACAGTCACAACCATTAGATTACTACGTCACTTAGATATGCCATCACCGGGCACCTTAATTCTATTTGTGTGTAGCATCAAACACGGATGAAGCCTCTTTTTGATGTTACAAAAATTGAGTTCCAGGTGGCTCGACTCCCTTCTTTTACAACGGATCTCGCATGTACTTTTTATAAAATACGTATGTGTACCTTGGGGGGGGGGGGTTTATGATGTTCAGAAAGCTACAGAAACAAGTAAAGGCCTCTTCTGCCCTTTATATTCATAACATATGTAAATGAGAGCTATCCAAAAATCGATTAAAGCAGAATATTATTAGTATCGTAAAGGGCATACAGGTAAAATAAACATCACAGCAACGTAAGAAGTTTCGCATGTGCGAGATTACAAGTATTACTTGGATTACAAGATTGAAATTAGTAATGTATATATGAACTGTATATCTGTGATGCCTAGGCCAGTGTTAATTTCCCTAAACTAAAGAGTTAATGAAGATAACATTTCTTCGCTATGTATAAAACTTAACGATTACTTTAAAGCAGGTATGCAATACTTGAACTCCTTTTTGCATCCCACTTCTTTTTGGTTTCTTATAAGTGTTTCTGAGGATTCAAATTAAAGTTCTGAGGCAGAGTAAAAGTCCTGCATTTCGTGGTTAAATATAACAAGATTTATAACCGTTCATTTTTATTTCATTTTTAAATTCTGATTATAATTTTTTGTCTTAAATCTCTCTCAAAATGTATAAAATAAAACCCTAAACTCCAAAATAAAAATAATTATTTTAATACAATCCTTAAACGTTCAAAGAAGTTGTTGAATGACTCGTTCTTTTTCATTCAAACTTGGGTTGAAATTATTTAATTTTGATATTTATAAATGTTTCAGAGGCTTTAAAAGTAACTTCCTGGGGCAGAGTAAAAGTCGTGCAAGTAGTGATTAAATATAACAAAACCTATATTTGCCAGTTTTATTTCGGTTTTAAATTCAACTATTTTTCTCTTCTCAACCTTAAGCTTCAAAATGCATACCATAAAAAATTAAACTTAAAAATAAAACTTTCTATCTGAAACTATTGTGAAAAATTCCAGGAAATTCCATTATTTGTATCAAATAATGACAGTGTGTCTCCCTTGAATGAAATTAATTTTCTCAGTACTTTTTTGTTTTGCAGTGTAATAAGCATTCGCCAGGAAATACTTTATCTACATGTTACTACTCTGTCATTACTACACCTACGTCATAAAATTCCATATACAACAATTAGATGCTAGTTTTGAAATAGAGTACAAAATCAGGGATTTTAACTACAGGAATCCCATGTTTGAAATAACTGGCTGCCACAACTGTTGCTAAAAGACTGCCTAAACATGAGAGATGATAGCAAAACCTGCGACCATATTTTAAGACTGGTACGTGACAAAAAGGGGACGGAAACCAGAACGACAAAGTAAATTAAAAAGACGTGAAAACGCGTTTGGCTAACAATACTCTGGAAACGGGAATGTCTTAGCAATGACAAAGTGTATCATCTTGATCGATGACCACATCAATACCAAATTGAATGGTTGATTTTACGTATCGGAATGTCATTTGTTTGTAATCAACAACTTCTTTTTTTCCAACTGTTTGCAATTCGTCCAACATAATGTAGGTTAACCAACTTCCAAATTCGGTATTGTAAACATTAATCAAAAATCCAAGTCGTCATTAATTCTAATTCTTCTTGCGAAAGCGTACGCCCCTGCCTAACGATTTTTATTATAGCGTACAAAGGAAATGGAGCAGAACTTTCTTTCCTGAAGGATTATAAAATATATCGTCATTGGTATCGAATGCAAATTCGTTTCTCTTTCGTTTTGCTGTGTCTTAATTTTTAAATCTAGAGCATCTATAATATATTGCTTAGAATTAAATATCCGTGGCATTTGTCTTATTTTACCTGCATATTCTATGGAGAACAACAATTAGTTTCTACTTCATGGCATTCTCAACTAGATTTCAAAATTTCTTCGCAAGCATGTTCTTTTATGACATCGATGTGTTTGTATTCAAGCACAAGCGCTATGAAACAATTTTATAAAATTAGAGAGTGTTTTATAGACCATGTCAGTCAGGAAGATTCGGTGTTTCAGTGGTGAAAGAATTATCCAAATTGACTGAGTGGTTTTTGAGATTACCCTAAGGACCCACACCCACACATACAATGTTTCTTTCTTTATAATGTTAATATGGATAGCTTGTGTTAAAGTTTATCATTATCCGACATTCCGATTTGGTTTTTCCAAGTTTGCTACTAGAGAGATTTCTAGCGGTGGTTAAAGATCAGGTCACAATATAAATATAAGACAACGCTCCCGTTCCCGGGTTCCGCTAAGGGGTCTAGGTACTCTGAAATGTTGAAAACTCGCATTTTTTTGTTTTAAGTGCTAATAAAATCTCTATTTCCAGTTTCAGAAAGTATATACTTTTTGGGAGTTAAGAGGTTTTTAAGACACTTAAATACATTCAAATGTTGGCCTATATTCCTTTAAAGCTGTAATGCAATGCCACTTTTAGAACATTTTTGTATCTTTCAACAATGAACGACTATATCAAGCCCAGCGAGTAGTTCAGCAATTAACAAAAGAGGCCAGGACCAAGTTTTGAGAAGACAATCAGAAAATCTGAAGTATTCCAGGAATGAAGGTGCAGATGATTACGATCCTTGAATTTACTGAAATGTCAGAATTTTAATATTCAAACCTTAAATTGAGTTTTCTCAAGACAACATTTTTGGATACTTATGTATATTTTTCTCAGAAAGTATTATAGGTAGAGAGCTGAAATTTTCAGTACATGTATACAACACATAGTTAAACTTTCTGAACAGCAATTATACTTTTATAATGTATATTAGTGATATTAAGAAAGCAACAACATTGCAAACTTTTACTTTTCTGACTTTGTAAATAATGTTTTTTACTTTCTAGTAAGCTGATATACATAACTGAATAATTGAGATTCAGGAGATAGCTGATTATACTAGGAATAAGCATGCAAAAGTGTGATTCTGTATTGCAAGTAGTATCAGCGAAAAAAGTTCATGCATTCATATGTTTTGAGGCAGTATTTTTAACACTTAAATAATTTCAGTCTAATTATATAATATATAAATTCAATAACAGTCCGCCTTAAAGTAATATGTGCATTTAACATATATAAAAAGTGTATATTACAGTCATTCTGTATGTTTGTATTATTGTATCCATGTGTAATATTGTTATGTGAATGTATTACGTAATTTAATAATGTAGGAGCTGTGAGAAAAATAGGTTAAAAGTTGCTAACAATGAGGTAACTTTGAGGCAATAATGAGTAAAAATGTTTAATAATGCTACTAGTCATTATTGGAGCAACAATAATGTAAATTTTGAGACAGTTTATAAAAATAGCCAATCAACAACCAGAAAAAGCTTTAGTTAAATAAAGGTATTCTATTGGAGCAGGATTAGCCAATCAGAGACTTGAAATACAGAAATTTACAAGTTTAGACGGTTGAAATCAATTCAGTTGGTTGCAGACAGCGTTACTAACCAGACGCAAAAAGTATCCTCAAGAGATTTAATACGTATTCGTGTGAGACGAAAATAGTTTCACGTGTTAAAAAGTGCAAGTAATTAATTAAAGAATCTCACAGCTCTCTATATCAGTGAAATGTTATTTTAATCGTATCACGTATTAATAGAAGGAGTGAAGTAACATTATAATCTGTGTAAGCCTACATTCTTTAGTCACACCACAACCCTGCCAAGACATCCAGGTCTCTAACAATAATACTGACGCAGCCGAGGCAAACATAATTATATATTTAAAGAATTTTTTTAAGTTAGCATTTTTAAACTTGGGGCAAAGGCCACCTGAAAGTACATTTAGGGCGAATGCTACCGGAAACTGTTTACTATACGTGCAGTTGCAACTACAAGTTCGGCTCCCCAATAGTTGAAATACGATACAACTCCTTCTAAAATACTCCTTTCTCTGTTTTAAGAATAAATTTTGTTATTTTTCTGCTGAATGAAATAATTTTTACGGACTCAACTACATAAGTTATCAATGCAAACAACCACTTGAAATAATTGTCATGATTTATACAACAATTCATAAAAATTTCAGGAAAACCTTTGAGAACTTTAAGAGCAATGGTAATTTAACACACTTAAGGTGTAATTTCCATGTTTTCAGAAAGGTATTATTTTTATAAATGATGTTAAATAAATAAAATAAGGAGCTAAAAAATAATCGCTACCTTGTCCCCTTGCTCCCCACCCGGTTATTGTAAGGATTTACAACTCTTCCCCGTTTCAATCAGGGATTTCCATCACCATCGCGAACTCCATTACCGGTGCAGGTTTGGCTTCGATTTCAATTTCTCACATTTAAGGTAATGCATCTGTATAATTTAACCAAAGATTGTGAAAAATTAAAACATTTTTTTCATAATAAAATAATATGAACTCTAAATTTTAAGGGGACATGTCGTATTTTGTGTTTAACGCATTTAAATTACATATAAATTGAAGTTTATAATAGACAGGCGAATGCTTATTAATAGGCACGCCCAACTTTAAACATTTTTTCTCGAAAACATTTTTTAGTGTTTATCCATTGTGCTGAAAATGCCCCACACAACGTAATCTTTTACTGACTTGTTTCAAAAACTTAGAGACTCCCAGAAGTACATTAAAGAAAATACCATAGCTTTGTTACTTTCTATACCTAGTATTGCATTCCACCCAAAAATTCGATACTGAAATTTCACCGTAGTACCTGTTTTGAGACCCTCTGAATCCAAAAAAAGGCATTTTTAGAAAAATATCCATATGTGTGTGTCTTTGTTTTTGTGTGTGTGAATAGCATAACTCAGAAACGAAATGTCGGATAAAGACCATACTTGGCATTTAGGTTCAGTACCTTCCAAAAATGCGATACGAAGAATGTCCAGAGCATCCCCCCACTCCAAATCACCGTTTACATAGAACATTTTTAATAGTTTATTTTCTAAACAGTACCTAACGATTTTTATCAAAGTACCATATATTAAAGATATTTACATGACAAATGAAATGTGTATTTTGAATTTTCTGGAAACAGCCTGTGAAGAACCCTTTATTCGGAAAGAATTGTGTATAATCTTCTATAACTGGCAAACGTTTAGCGATAGAGGAAAACATACTATACAAAAAATGTAGATCTCTTAAAAAAACACAATTTATTTCACATAACCTTCTTTTATGGCGTCAACCATTTCCTAAATATCCGTTATTAATGGTTCGATTTGTTCAATACTTTGCCATTCTTTTTAAGTTCCATCAATTTTCAGTGTTTCTGGCGATTGCATGGAAACAGTATGGAATTTTAAGGCCAACGTACAGCATCCAGTTCTTAAACATTTGCACTGTTCTGTTTGTATATTACAAAATGTGTAATGTAGTTATTTCTGTAACGGTTTATCTGGATTAAAATGAAGTAATATAATTTTTGTTGTAAATAGTTTGTGTACCATCTAATAAACTATATAGGATAGAGAAAGTCATGTGAATGTAACGCGTCAGATTTTTTTAAATAATGCTCCAATTCTGAGAAAAAAATTGACTGAAACAAATTTTCGAAGCTATAAATTTTAAAAGTTCTTTCTACGACAATTAGGGATTAATACAAAAGTTCAAATACGACAGATGTAAAAACTGAATTTTCATGTAAATATGTTGAAAAATGCATCTTGTGTAGTATTTTGTTTACAGCAATGAATTTACACAATAGCAAATTAATACGTAAATAAGCATGCAAGCTAAAATTTTGACACATGGCTGTTATAGTGGCATAAATTTCATAAATTCAGTAAGATATTTTATATGCTCTTGAGTTTTTCAAATTTTACAGATGCATTACTCTGAAGCTGAACATCTGATGTTTTTAGATATTTTCTTGTCCCACATGGCTTATCTCCGAGAATTTCGCGGTAGGTTTTGGCGAATAAAGAAGTTGCTATATTGCTAACATTATTTTAGAAATACCAGTGTTTGACTGTAGTACTGTATAGGAATGCGGATGTATATAGCATCCCATACAAGTCTACTTTTCGTAAAATGTGGCGCTTACAGCGCTCTTGATGAAGCTCTTCAACTTTAGTTTTAACTCGTTAGGGTTTCTGACCTATGATAGAACTAAAAACAGGAAAGGGTGAAGAGGGACTGCTCGCATTAGCATGCAAGTTGAACTCTATTTGTAAGCACCCCTTCACTACATCCCCCAGTACACTGAAGGGAGCTCTCGTTTACGTTATGATTGCGTCATATTTGACGAGATGAAAGAGGAACACGGGCAGAGCCCAGGTTGTCAAGCACCCTATCACGGTAATCAGCGACCCGTATCACGTGCTCGAGCATGGCCCGTAATGAATAAATGAGACTATTACGTTGGGAGAAGCAATAAATTCCGTTTAAGAAGCTGGGGAATTGGATCAGCGTTGTGGATAGCTGGACGTAAGGGTCCACCACAGGAAATTACATTAAGGCTAGGGGAACATCCATAGGGGCATTTAACTAGCTAATGTATGTCCCTCTTGCATGCCTTAATGACTATCATTTTCAGTCATTACTCCCTCCTCCCTTGTGACGCTCATCCAGCCGCAATCGCACATGTGTGTCTTTGTAGCCTACTTGCTTCCTCTCGGGCCTGTTGCGTAATAAACTACAACTTCATATATTTAATGCTATTTGTAATTGTGAGTTATAAAATGTTTCTGGTTTGGAGAGAAGTTAAAAACTGCAAGTAACGTTACCAATATTACAAGTTTCTATTAAGAAATCACCGCTAAGATTATAATTAGTTGGTAATTTATCGTAAAATGTTTATTACAAGTGTAACATCATCCGTAAGAAACAGCTAAAATACGGATTCACATTAAATGCTTTAACGCAAAAATATACCTTTCCTGAAAATAAAACGTAGGAAAAAATTGTTACACGAAAAGGGTATCAATTGAAGTGAAGTACATTTTCTCTCTGTGCACCTATAGTAAGTAGGGAACGTATTGCATTCGATACCGAGATTTCACCGTAAATACATGTTTTGAGAGCCTCCTAAAACACACATTTTTAGAAAAAGGCCCGTCTGTGTCTGTAAACAGCATAATTAAAAACGAAAAATGAAGTCGGATAAATACCGAATTTGATGTTTAGGTTCAGTACCTTCCAGAGATGGACACGAAGGTTTTCAAGAAAATTCCTGTATCCCAAACTACCGTTTACATGGAACATTTTCGAAATGTTTGATTTTCTAAAAATAGCTCTAACGATTTTCATTAAAATACTACACATTGAAGATATTTACATGACAAGTAAAATTTATATCCTGAATTTTCTGTAAGCTCTACTTCATTCGGAAGAAATTTTGTATAATTTTGTTTAACTGATAAACGTTAAGCGATAGACGAAACCGTACTGCACAAAAATTGTAGATCTCTCTATAACGCACAATTTATTTCAAATAATTTTTTGTGGCATAAGCTATTTCTGAGATATCCGTTATTAAAGGTTCGAATTGTTCATTTCTTGATAATTTTCTTAAAAGTCCTGTCAACATTCAGTTGTTTCTCGCGATTGCATGGAAACAATATGGAATTTTAAGGTCAGCATATAGCGTCCAGGTCTTAAACATTTGACTATCTTGTTACTCTTTGTGTCTATAACGAAATATGTAATATAGGTATATATGCAGATGATTTGGATTAAAATCTAATAGATATAAAATAAGCTTTAGTAAACATAGTTTGTATATTCATCAGATAGCGTGTAGAGAAAGTTATGTGAATGTAACACATCGGATTTTCCTTGTACAAATGACGTAATGCATCACAAAAGCATCATATAGCTCAAATTATTTCGTAATTTCCAAAAGCTTCTTTTTTTTCCTCTTTCATGAGAAATTACATGGAAATTATACTTGTTTTAGCAGAATAACAAAAAGTGTACAAATTCTATTTTCAGCTTGATTACCGGCGGCAATAGCAGTTCTACCCTTATAGAGAAATAATTTAATTTTTTTTGGTTCAATATGATATATACCTCTGATTTTACCAATGACGTCCAAGACGTCATTGTGGCACTCGCCAGTGACTTTGCTTATGTGCTCTCAAAGCTCTAGAACACACTACCAATATATGCATATTACAAGGGTGTTCTGTGTGGTTGTTCTTTTCATGAAGAAATGTACAAAACGAAAGATACAAGGTATGCACAGAAAGTGATTCACTTTCGTCTGTACATGTTACTTTTTTCAGGCGAAGATGATACTGGAATTTTTGGAATCTACTTGTAGAATTTTACGAATCGTACTTCAACTCTCAATAAGGTGTTTAGAGAAAGCAACAGAAATTATTAGTAATACTAAACTGCGACTTGTAATTTGTAAATTCCTTCTTATCGCATTACCAACATTAAGCAACAGTCGCCTGCTTGAAGCTAAAATCTACTTAGGATTCGAGGTGTTTGATAGGTTTGTCTTCAATACCAGTCCAATCATGACTCATAGAAGTTATGCGGATGTATAATTAAATGTTCCGGGCGATGAAGGTAATATTATGTTGCTTCTCTCATGCAGAAATTTGCCTAATCGATGCCCGTAAAAAATAAATAAATGAAACCTAAAGGATGTGATTATACACCTGTTTTAGAACCTACAAGGAACAAACTTGTTCTTTTGGAATATGTACATTAGGTAACAGGTTGGAGCCTTGATACCGCCGATATCTCGATATTCCAGATACTCTCAGTAGTATCGAAGTATATCTAATACTAATATATTCGAAACCTTCTTTTGTACTTCAAAGTTTTTAATTTTCACATTTCTGCTCCAAACACATTATTGACAGTCGTAACATTTTACTTTGCCCTAGCCAACAACGAAAGGAGTAGAGCGCGGATGAGAATTCCAGTCTTTTCTATCATATGCCGTCATAAACCGGCAATGCAGAAATAGGGAATTGAATTAAGGAGTAAGAGAATGTTAGACAGATTTGGAAGCAGAACAGGTTCACAATAGGATACAGAACAATTAAGGAGAATGGGCTTCTGGACCTGCGAGGGCCTTAAAATAAATTATATGCAGGAAGTTTGAAGCGGTTACTGAATAAGTATTAGTGGTTGTAGAAACGTGGCTAAAAGAAGAAAATTAAAGAATTTTAAATATATAGTAAGAAAAGGAGAGGTAATAGAACAGAAGGGGAGGGTTTTAGGAGGACTAGGTTTCTTGGTAAGGAGCACTTTAAAGAAAGGAATAAAAGAAATACGGTCCAAAAGAAAAGAAATATTATGGGTTATAGTGGCTAAGAAATATATGGCTAAGTATATAGACGAAAATGCGGTTGTATAGGAATTATATATAACCCACCGGCCTCCTCGCGGTTCCATAACCCGGATGTCCTTAATCAGGTGGTAAAAGATACAGACAGTTTAAAGGAGAAGCATGTGATTTTAGAGGTAATGCAAAAAATGGGAGATCTTAATATTAGGATAGGGGAAAGTGATGTGAATGATGGAAGTGATTAAATAAGTGATCAAATGATGTTATAAAGAGAGAAGTTCAGGCATAGTAAGTTTGTTGATAAAGGATGTGAAAAGTTTATAGATTTCTGTGAATTGAATACTTTAAAAACTACCAATGGAACGTATGGTGGGGATGTCGAAAGTGATTGGTTAAGTGGTGAATAGTGTCGGAAAATGAGCTTATATATAAACAAACCCAGTAAATCCTTAATTGCAAAAGAACAGAAATTTGGTGAAAAGAGCGTATCAGAAAGTAATGGTTAAGTAAAGTTTAAAAATGAATGGGTCTGGACAGTGAATAGAGATAATAAAATAAGAAATTAAGAATTAAAGGAAGTTGACTAAGGAAAGTATTGCAATTTAGAACCATGGCCGGTAAAGAATGCTGGTCTTATTTTCTTTTATGTTTTGTGTTGGATTAGTACAACAATTTAATTAAATTAAATTAAACATGTTTAGAGTTAAAAAGAACTGAAATTAGTCAAGAGAGAAGAAGAAAATTTATGCATATGTAATAGTATAATACATTTTGTATACAGAGTGAGTGTCTACTGAATTAGAGTAGCTAGGGCCAAATTTTCAATAGGCAACCCTATATATAGTAATTTGCTAGCACTAAATAAATTCATTCATATGCCGCCAAAGTATTCATCCTTCTTGGTCCCGTCCAAGATTGTGTTTCCTGTACGTGAATCAAGGCAACATTCCATCGCATCTTATATCTAAACAAACATACGTGAAATAAGGAGAGTTGGAAGAAATATACTCTTGTCACCTGCAGCGTTAACTCTGTTGAGAATGGCTCACCACAATACAATGTTTCTTCGGTCGCCTGGCTGGGTAAGCAACTCGTTCTCTTCCTTTACATTTACTTACAACGATAACAAAAATCGGTGAATCCAGGAGATATTAACCAAAACTTCAAATATGAGATAATTAAGCGTTTGGCAATAATTGTCTTTTTTACTTTCTCTACTTTGTACCTAAAAGGTAGAGAGGGTATTGCATTTCATCTGTCGATATCGAGATTTCACCGGAAATGCATGTTTTGGGGCACCATGAATCTAAAGAAAGCATTTTTAGAAAAAGGCCCGCGGGCGCGTGTACGTGTGTGTCTGTGAACAGCATATCTCAAAAATGAAATGTCCGGTAAATATTATCCTTAGTATTTAGGTACATCATATTCTAAAGATGCGACACGAAGAATCTTCTGCATTTGGTCCTGATTTACACGAGAAATACGATATACGCTGTTGTGCAAAGTAAGTCGCATTAGATTTGCCCGGTCTGGTTGTGTACTGGTCAGATAGTAACGTCCAAGAGTAAGTATTCGCTAAGTAAAGTAAAGATGTTTGTGACATCGCTTTCAAACAAAATCTCCCTTTTCCAACTACACTTTACAGAAAGATTTTTCGAAGTTTTCCATTTTCTCAAACACACTTTTAACGATTTTGATTAAATACCATACATTAAAATATTCCCATGTTTATCTTGAATTTTCTGGATTTTTCCTCTTTATTCAGAAGGAATTTTATATAATTTTGTATAATTGGTAAACCATAAGAGAGGGAGAAAAAAAAGTGGTACACAAAATCTGTAGATCTCTTTAAAACACGCAATTTATATCAGTTGAATTTTTGTGGTATCAGCCGTTTCTGAGATATCCACTACCTACTATTGGTTAGAATTGTTCAATTACCTTGTCATTTTTAAAGTGCAGTCGCTATTCAGTTGTTTTTCTGGATGTCATGGAAAGCGCATGGAATTTCTAGACCAGCCTATGGCATTCCGTTTTTAACCTCTTGACTATCAATTCGGTTTCCTCGGGCATACGCGTGATCCGCGGCCCGGCGATATATAACGAACGCACTGCATAATATGCATCTTTATTAAGATGGGGGAGGGAAACTGCTACCAATTGGAGAATGAAAAACATCGAACGTGGCAAAATTATTTCCCCGCCTTTAATTACATTGGTCTTTCGGCGGGCTTTCCTTTGGAATTTGTTGCCTATTGGCAGTAGTGTCAGCTCATATTCTGTTGTCGTTGAGTTTTTTGGTTTTAATCATTAGATCACGCATACACACACATTCATACTTCCAGACTCTGTGGAGGATAGGGATAACCTTTGCTGGAGAAAAATTCCCATCTTCGCAGCCGGGAATCGAATCCGGGACCCCTCACACAGCAGGTACGTGCGCTACCGACTGAGCTAAAGAACCAGCCGTTAGGGTGTTTTAGAACGGAAAACCCTCAAGGTAAGTAGGCTGTGCGCGGAACATGCATATGCGTGAGGAGCTGTACTCTAAAAACTGAAAACTTCCTATGCTCTGGAAATATATATATAATTTTATTTTGTGTGTTCAAAATGAGCTCCATTTGTTATGCGAGGACGACCAGTGTTTTTCCGTTTGCATACGCAACCATCTTCTACGAATTTATTGTATCAATTGTAAACTTTTTATGACGAGGCGGCTCGTTGTTGAACTTGCCACGAAACGCACACTGCAATGAAACAATGGATTCACTCTTTGCATAATGCAGCACACAAAACGACTTTTCCTGTGGCGTCGCCATTTTCTCGTAAACAAACACAGCACCGCTGTAGGCACTAAATGGAACTAATAGATGGGGCTTAAAACACTGAATTTTCCTCTATGCAATGAAGTGTCGTATGAGTCGCTATCTATTGTCGTTCATTAAGAATGAATATTTACAATCTGTTTCTCTTTTTGAACAACCCTATACATAGTCGTCATTCTTCAAGAGTTAGACTATTGATAGTCTGTTCAGGCTCCATTTGAGTTAAGTAATGATTGATCCACCTCTTATAAGTTCGGCTACGAATTCTTCTTCCTTTCTGTTTATATTTTAAAATATCTCCTGCTTCCATTCTTAATGCATGTTCGTACCAATTTACCAAAAGGTAATGCAATTAATAATTCAGCGAACAAGAGTTTAGACTTACTTACAGAATGAACATTGGGATGGGTGAACAAAACTCAGTAATGGTACCGAGTATCAAATATTGAGAAATAGTTACACCTGTTGTCCCACCTCTATTACGTAAGGCAGAACATCACATCGGGACTGTATTAACGAGCTGATTGCAATAATAAATTGAACGCGGTACTTACCACAATAGGCTTTTGATAAGCATTTATTACAATATGTTATCGAATAGCAAACTCTTTACAGCCAAATATCCCTATTTATACAAAGTGGAAAATGGAAATCAGCTTGCGCGCGCGCGAACAGCATCTCGGATAAACCCCAAACCTGGATGCAAGTTACAGCATCCTCCAAAGATGTAACACGAAGATATTCAAGAAATTCTCTCAACCTTAAACTACGTTTTTTTTATTTTTTTTTCTCAAAAATGGTCCTGTCGAATATCATATGCTTGATTTATCGATATGAGTAATAATAGGCGTATTTTGTATTTTCTGTGAATAGCTTGTTAAGAATTCTTCATTGTGAGTAAATTTTGTATGACTCTGAAATCTGAGGAACTGCACTTAGAAAAATCTTGGAAATTCTTAAAATATGTAATTTGTGATTAATCACTTCCTTTGGTAGCTAGAGTCTTTGCGAGATATTTTCTGCTTTGGTCATAATTTCCAACGTTTCAAGTTACACACATTTAAATATTATGCGTAATGTTTTATTTATTTTCAGGCCACGCAAAGAGTATTCATAAAGTACACAAAACAAACAATACAGGTACATAAACTGATAAATACAAACAAGGGTAATCATTACAATTCACCATCTTCTCTCTGGACTCCGAATATCTGTGTATGAAGGTGTTGAATTGGATTACGAAGCAGAGGGGATTCGGCACCCATCCAGGAATGAGAATATTGTACCGACGCCCTCCGAGAAGGCGGCCCCAGGAGGAAGGGATGAGGTGAGGAGAGAAACCGGGCGGTCAGAACCAGGAGCGCGACACAGCAGTGATAGGGTCCTTGCAATTTCCAGATATAGACACCCCGGCAGTCGGGCAGGCAGACCGGAGACCCCGTCCCACACAGGGTCCAACGACTCCCAAAGGACGTGCCTTACACATCGGGAACCTGCCTAAGGCCGAGGGACGAAGAACGTTCACAGAGAGCATCCTTTTCCTCTGCCACGCTACACCGAAACGCTATCGCCAACACTTCCAACCTTGAAAGAGACCAAACGGATTGAAGGATGCATGAAACGATTAATGGGACGAAATGGAGGGACAGGCAAATTGGAGAATGAAATAAACCACTACAGCATTCGCCTGATGACCCAGGGAAAACCCTGAAAATCCCCATGGGTCAGAATGGGCAGTCGCCGGGGATCGAACAACCGGTATGAAGGTGTTAGTCCTGAGCGATCTTTTAAGGCATTGAATCTAGTTCATCCTTTAGTTCTCCATAACAACGGTATTTCCGCTGTCTGAATTTTACTTCTATCCTTTTCTTTTATTTTATCCAAGATTCCCTGCCATACATGAGCACAGAGACCGCCATTATCTTGTAGAACTTCAGTTTTGTTTCTTTCCTTGTTATTTTAAGTTATTCCTTCACACATTTGTTACCATTTCTTGATTTTATTTTCTATGTCTCTATCGACATCAAAAATTATGTGACAATCCAAGTAACTAAAATTTATGACTTGTTCCAGGATATTGTTCCCAATAAATATTTTTGTTCTCGCTGAGTATTTTCCTTGGTGTATCATTACATTGGTCTTTTTTAGAAAATATTTCAGTTAAATTCATTGCCAAGTTGATGCAATTTATAAATAGAGTGCTGTAGGTTTTCTTCGCTATTCTGCAGTATTATGACATCGTCTTCGTATAACATTACGTTTAAATGTGAATTTTTTTTCAATTGTATTCTTGGATGCACTTCTTTATTCCATGTTTTTATAATCATCTATATAACAGGCGAGTCAGCTGCCCCTGTTTATTTTTGAATTTATGCAACGTGCTAAGCGACATATTTGACTTGCACCTTTCTTGAATGCCTTCTAATGACTGATTTGCATAAGAATTTTGCATAAGTGTTTACAGGATAAAATGTAATCGCTATGCATGTCGATATAAAAAAACATTCCCCCTGACGCTGGGAGCTGCAGTAGCACTTTTAGCCAATTTTACAAACTTTTATTATTTAGCATATATTCATGCCCATCTTTGAAAATTCCCCTGAAGGAACAACCTAACACATGCATCCATTGACAAAACCATTTGAAAACAAAATGGCAGATCTACGCAGTGCAACCAATTGGATTTAAGCCGTCAGTCAACGTTGTACAGCCTTGTCAAAAAATGCTAAGTAGTAGATAGATAATTTCACTTATGTCACAAACTATGGCCTATTTCAGATCATACAGTAATTTTAATGACAGATGCAGTTTATTTCTTTGAATTAAAACTACCAAACCGAAATCAAAACACTGTATGGCGCTGCAAAAAGCGTGTAAAGATTCGAGGTTGGGTCTAGTTCTGAGATTATTAATTTGTATAGGAACCCCAGCTGATATGGTAGCATGGGCCTAATGGTATTATCATGGTTACTTTAACACTGTGCCACTTCATTTCGTGCTCAAATCCTTCGGGTTAAGTTCAACCTTGTAATACCTTTTGTTTTAACTATTTGAGTCTATAATTTGATATTACGACATAAATAACATTTTTGATAACATTATAAGTGTGTAAATAATAGAAAAATCTCATGTTTTCCACCACAAAGAAGAACCGCAAAGCCCAAATCATCTACGGGCATACTCATACGCAGATTACACCACGCATGTTACAGCATGCAAAGTCTCTCCAGCAACGTACACAAATGTGCATTTATGAAGGTAGTCGTCATTTTGAACATTTACTTCGTTGTTGAAATCCACGCTCTTTAACAATTTATTATTCTGTTTACCACTGA
The DNA here is from genome assembly GCA_030765065.1 of Deroplatys truncata. NCBI lineage: Eukaryota > Metazoa > Arthropoda > Insecta > Mantodea > Mantidae > Deroplatys > Deroplatys truncata. Next base: position 206,057,978 of record CM060978.1, on the reverse strand, counting down.
ACTTAGCACATTTACAACTCCTTTGTCAATAGAAGAAGTGAAACACAAGGTTTAAACATGAAACAAAAACTGTTATATTTAATATCGTCGATATTAAAGAGAATGAAAGCTAACTACGTAACAGGTTTACAACCCCAGATACGGTACAGATTATTAGGATAAACATGATAAAAATTATCTAAATTGTAATTCTTGTGCCTTTGGCTGACAGGAGAGCCAATAACAAAAATAAATAAATTAGTACACTAAAATGAAGAACATAAGCATGAGAGGAGAAAAAAGAACCAAAACAGTTTGATGTTTTTTATCAGATTCGAACCTCCGGAGCTAACCTTTGCTTCACCACATTCCGGCAGCTAACCCACTCTGCCAGAACCCACGTATTCTATCCCGCTCTTCGGGAAAACATTCCTCCATCTCCTTGCAAGCATTATATCCATGAAACGCCGTTTGTTTTAAGGCTTTCGCAGCTCTTTGGTCCTCATTCAGGCGTTTAATCATTAATGCTAGTTGCGTATGGTACCGAATAGAAGGGTAGAGCTACAATAACAGTTTCTTTTTGCTAAAAGGGTCAAGGTTTTCACATTAGACCATAAACTGCGGGTTGCATAGATACGAATACCTTGGGGCAGCCGACTCAACTGGTATATTGAATAAATTGGGTAAAACGCTGCATCCTTGTCTCATTCCTTGGTTTGTTATTGTTGGGTCCGGTTTTGATGTGCCTAAGTTTATAATAACTTTATACATACTTTTAATTACCTCTAAAATGTGCCAGGATATCCCCTTTTGTCCTTTATTTCCCATAAAATAGTTTTATTTATAAAGTAGAATACCTGTTCAAAGTCAATAAAAACAAATGTCAAAAATCAAATCATCGAAAAAATATAGGGTGTATTGTTGAGCAATTATGTACAAAATAACAAATAATAAGGATTATATATAAAATGTTATTCCTATTGTTATTCTTCAAAGGTTATCCTCACCTTTGTTGGATTTCATCCCCAAGGACTTACAAGCCATTGTATTGGTTGAGTAGGCTGTCGAGGAGCAAACAAACTCAGGATCATAGCATATCCAGTATGGGTGATCAGCCTAATGCCTGATATGAGGGTGAAGAAGAAGAAGGAAATTAATTTTAGAGGTGAAAAGAATGATAGGAAAGTTCGCAGAGCAAGTCATCCTACCCAGCATTCGCCTAGCGACCGAGAAAAACCCATAAAATCATTTGGTCAGGTTGGTCGACCCCGGAGGTTTGGAACCCTGGACCTACCGAATGAAATCGCACACGTTATCGTGGCGCCACTTCACTTGGCAATTCAAAATCTAAGCCTCGAAAATGATTTCAAATAATTTCTACCTTAAGTGGGTAGAGAAAATCGTGTGATTATAACCTGTCAAGACTTTCTTCCTAGTGCTAGATAGCATATCTTGTCTAGGCGTAAGCGGAACGTTCTCTCGCGAAGAGCATAGAACCGGCATACAGTGACAAGGGTCTTAGGAATATAGCATGACAACTTCTTTTCAGAACCGTACATATTTGACATAACACTTCCGCCTCGCAGAAAAGATTTAACGTAAAATATGTATATTCAATCATATTTAACGTAATGCTATCCAAATCAATCGTTATTTGTCAGTGATACTTGTTGGGATTATCCGAGCTGCTTGTGATTCCAAGGCTGAGGCTATTCTGCAGAAAGTTAAGTAGATACTTCTCTTACACTCATTAAAGTCAATTTCATTGACCTCTCTGCAGCCATTGATCGTCTGCGGAGTGCAACGCTTCCACTAAATTAAATGATCAACGTCAGTGTTGCAGTTTCGAAGAACAGACAAACAAAGGACGTTAAGTACGAGGGCGGATCGAAAAGTTACGCACAATAATCTTTTACAAAAATGTTTAATAGTTAAAACAATAACAAAAATCACAAATGAACTTACCTGCCTTTTACCTACTTTTCGACAGTCACCAAGTATCTCAACACATTTCTCCCATCGTGATACCAGTTTCAATATGCCCTTTTCGTACAAGTACGTTTCCTTAGAGTATAGCCATCTGCGGACTACTAATTTCGCTTCCGCAACTGTCGTAAAGCGTTGGCCGGCCAGGAATTTCTTCATGGGACCAAACTAATGAAGGTCCGACGGTGCAAGGTCCGGACTGTATGGTGGATGCTGGAGCACCAGCCAACCAAATTTGGTGATTTTCTGACGAACAGCAGCAGCAACATGGGGGCGAGCGTTGTCATGAAGGATTTTGACATCGTCAGCATTCATCTTGTGGCGTTTGTCACGAAGGGCACGACGCAGCATCACCAAAGTTAACACGTAGGCTGCAGCATTCACAGTGGTCCCGTGTTCAGCAAAGTTCACCAATAAAACACCATGCATATCCCAGAACACCGTCACAGCAGATTGAGTCACTATGAATTTTTTCTTCACTGGGGAACCAGAATGTTTCCACTCCATACTTGCCTGCTTGGTTTCAGGCGTGTAGTGGTATGCCCACGATTCATAACCAGTGACGATTCCTTTCACAAAGTCATGCCCTTCTGCGGTGTACCGCGTTAGGTGATCCAAGCTCTCCATCATTTTCTGGCCTTAGTGGAAGTTTTTCAGGTTCTTAGGCACCCTGCGAGCACTAACTTTACGAAATTTCAAGGTGTCATGAACAATATCGTACACTGCACCATAGGAAATGTTATGTTGCGATAAGGTTCACAGTTGCTCACGCCGGTCGTTCAAAATTGCCGCCTCAATGCCTCTTGACATTCTGCGGGGTTGCAGCTATTACCGACCTCCCGGAGTGTGGCGAATCACTAAAGTTCACACGGCCCGCTAGGAAGAATGCACAACATCTGGAGATATTGCTACGGTCCATATAATCATCCCCATACACACCACGCATGTCCCTGTCACTTGGTTTATACCCTTTGGCCCACAAATATCGAACCACACCTCTCTGCTCTTCACACGTGGACGGCATTAACATGCGCGCCATCTTTGTTGTGTAGTTCACGCTTCTCTCGCTAGAGCTACACATGAAACAAAAAATACCCTCTGTAGTGAAAACTTCAAACTATATCTGTGTGAAATTACAACACTCCAGCTGCAATACCAAGGCAGAAAAAAGTATTGTGCGTTACTTTTCGATCCGCCCTCATACATATGCATTAAATGGAAGAATTCTTTCTAGTTTCTCATTTGTGAGAAAATTTCATTATATTTGCTGCAGACTAATTCTTCCATGCATGATTCGCACTTAGCTCAGTTTCTGAATGGCTCCTCTAAAAATTTTGAGAATATGCTTTTCTTAGGAAGAGGAAGAAAATAAAGCAACTGCACCTTAAATTTAACATTTTGCATGTGACTAAGCAATTTACTTTTAAAATTTTTTACTCCATAAAGTGTTAGGAGTAGAAGACGGAGGAGCCTCCAGTAACTGGAGCACAGGGACCAAAGTGGGGGCCTTTTTTCTTCCAACATGACCCCTGGAAGGAAGGGATGAGAAGGAGACCCAAAGAATGACCAGATCCAAACGATGATGTGCGCTAGCAAGTACGGGGTTCCTAACGATTCCATATGGAGCCCATCCTGACGTCGGCTTACACTGCCTAATTCCTGTGCCACCCGGGGTCCGTGGCAATGGAGACAGCTCCCAGGAAGGGGGCCCAAGCAGGAAAAATAGTTTTCCAAAGCCTATGAAGAGTTTAAGCATGTAGCAGCAGCTGAAACACCACTTTGAATTAACTCATTTTCAATTAATTAAAAATTACTGTATAAGTTAACCAAATAAAAGGAAACAAAATACGTCATAAATTTATACATTTTTCAATTTTTCTGGAAATAAAGCAATCGTGTATTAGATATAGTGGTGGGAAGTGAGTTTTGGCAGATTCGAGGAAAATGTTAGAAAAAACCAGAGTTTGAGCTTCGAGTTCTGCAAAATAGCCATCAACTGCAAACTCCACCTTTACATTGTTGGCAAATCTTTTACCACCAAGGCATTTCTTCAACTTTCGGAACAGAAAATAATCAGAGGGTGCTAAGTCTGACGAATAGGGTACATGAGGAAGCAATTCCAATTTTAACTCGTTGATTTTGGCCATGGCGATAATGGATATGTGAACTGGTGAACTTGTTGTCTTGATGAAACAGAACTTTCATTTTCACCTGATTTCATCATTCAAACGCTGCAATAAGTTTGCATAATACTCGCCATTGATTGTTTTTCCTTTTTGAAGATAATCAATGAAAATTATCCCACGCGCACCCCAAAAAACTGACACCATGACCTTGCCTGCAGATGGAACTCCCTTCGCCTTCTTTGAAGCAGATTTTCCCCTTTCAATCCACTGTTTTGACTGTTCCTTCGTATCATGTGTGAAGTGATGGATCCATGTTTCATCCATAGTTATGAATGGACGCAAAAACTCGGCTTTATTGCAGCGAAACATCGCCAAACACTCGACTGACACATCCTCACGATGCTGCTTTTGTTCCATTGTGAGCAAACACGGCATCAATCTTGCGCACAGCTTTCTTATGTATAAATTTTCAGTTAGTATGCGATGTACAGCAGTTTTTGAAATGCCTACGATGTCTGCTACCTCGCGCACTTTCAGTCGACGGTCATCCAATACCCTTTTGTGGATTTTCTTCACTATTTCTGACGTAGTTACCTCATTTGGTCGTCCACTGCGATGTTCGTTTTGGCAGCTCGTACGGCCTCGCTTAAACTCTGCCACCCAATATTTTACTGTTGTAAACTAAGGAGCACACTCCCCCAGAGTAGAATCTAGCTCAGCTTTAATATTAGTTGGACTAAGACCTTTCAAATGAAAGTATTGTATCACATAAGGATGACCAGTTTTATCCATGTTTACACATTTGCTGAGAACGTTCACTATTAATGGCTACCAAACAATTACTAAACAACGTAACATCGCCAAACTTAAGCTTTATAAGGGTGTTACTTTCTACCATAGCCCAAAGTCAGAACATAGCCCAAAAAATCTCTGAGTAGGTTATCACAGGAAAAGGAAGTTTCACAATTCGCGGCTTGGAAAGCCACTAAACTTTTAAAATTAAAACCTAATAAGATAACAATAGTTCAAGAACTGTAACCACGTGATACTGTGAGTAGAATAAATTGCTGCAATTGGGTGTCGGGTAAAGTTAATTTTCTTCACAGACGAAGCATGGTTTTCTTTAAATGGCCAAGTATCGACACAAAGCAACAGATACTTGGGGGGGGGAGAAAAACCCGACATTGTACACAAAATGCCATTGCGTGACCAGAAAATTGGTATTTGATGTGATGTGAATGCGTACCGAACTATAGAGCCTATATTCCTTGAGGATACAGTTAATGGACAGAGGTACAGGAATGCAATAATCAAACCATTTCTGGAATATTTGTGTAACATTGATGAACACAGGCATATTTTCAACAAGACGCTGCTACAGCACATACAGCTGATCTCTCGTTGAAATTAATTGCGGAAATATTTGAAGATAGGTTCATTAGTAAAGGACTATGGTCACTGCGATCGCCAGACCTTACGGTATGCGACTTTTATTTGCGGGTGAACTTAAAAAAATAAAGTGTATCAGAACAACCCACATGCGTTGGAAGAACTGAAAGACAATGTCAGAAGAGAAATTACTGCAATTTCAGAAGAAGAATTAATACGTATTAATGGAAATTTTCTTAAAAGATTGAGAGATGCGTGGCAGTACAAAGCATTTCCAATACCTTCTGTGATAAAGGTATGTGGTTATTGTAGCATGTATGCATGTAAATCTGCGCTTGAATTGCCGGCACGCTATGCGCTTGAGTTCAGGTCTGTGAATATTCTACTCCGCCGGCAGCAGCGGGCCGCGAAGCAGCCGGCCAGGAGCCAGAAATAAGGCACTGTGTATGAGCACATTCAATTTTAATAAAATAGATACTGGAGATCGAAAAACATTTGGTACTCCATCAACTGCACTTTCGCATTTAGTGTTTAAAAATGGCTTTACCAGCTTTACTGATCACACATTTTCTACTCTTTTGTTGTTGTCCCTATTGAGTATTCCGTTTTCTTTTGTTTGTATGGAAACCAGGTTAGATGCCGAAATGTTAACTTGCCAACCTGAAGAAGATTGTTTTATTTTTACGTTGTTTGCACCATGCTTTGGGAGCCTTCGCCCCAAAAATTTAAAAATATTAACTTTGTAATTTGATTGTTTCTTAAAGTATTAAATATTTATGTTTGCCTCGGCTGCATCAGTATTATTGTTAGAGACATGGATGTCTTGGCAGGGTTGTGGTGCGACTAAGAATGTAGGCTTACACAGATTATAATTTTACTTCACTCCTTTTATTAAGGCTTGATACGATTTAAATAACACTTTACTGATATAGAGAGCTGTGAGATTCTTTAATTAATTACTTACACTTTTTAACACGTAAACTATTTTCGTCTCTCAGAATACGTATTAAATTTCTTGAGGACACTTTTTGCGTCTGGTTAGTAACGCTGTCCGCAACCAACTGAATTGATTTCAACCGCCTAAACTTGTAAATTTCTGTATTTCAAGTCTCTTATTGGCTATTTTATAAACTGTCACTAAAATTACATTATTGCTTCCAAGAATCACAAGTAACATTATTAAATTCTGAAACTCGTTATTGCCTCAAGGTTACCTCATTGTTAGCAACTTTTAACTTATTATTCTCATATTATTAAATTACGTAATAGATTCACATAACATTATTACACATGGATACAATAATATAAACATATACAATGACTGTAATATACACCTTTGTATATTGTTAAATACACATATTACTTTAAGGCGGGCTGTTATTGAATTTATATTTTATATAATTAGACTGAAATCATTTAAGTGTTAAAAATACTGCCTCAAATTGCCCCCTTTTAGAAATATTTAAAAATTGATCTTTTTGTTTTGTTCTTTTTAAATTTTTAAATATTTTCTGAAAGTCTCCGGAAAGAAAAAAAAACCTTTTTATTATTACAGTTTCTATTTTTCACTGTCACTTTTTATTATTATTATTATTATTATTATTATTATTATTCGCTTCATATTTTTCACTGTCACTTTTATTTAGCACTCACTGATTTTTCACTACACTCGTGTATACCAGAATACTTCATTTTGTTCCTTCACTTGTTAGACACTTTGAGGTCAATGACCTGGTGTGAGGTCAGTGATCTGGTATTCAATGACCTGAGTTATGTTTGTTAATTCACTAATACAGCCACTATTAAGCATTTTATTTGGTATACGTTTAACATTTAATTAGGCATATTAACACTTGTTACCCTTTCTTTACAATTTCTAACAGTTTATACCTCATACAATATAAATGCAGTTACTATTCAAATGTCTTATCTTTTTCTTACTAACAATGGATTTTCTTCTATTACATAATTTTATCTAAACTCTCTTTTGTTATTTTGACAATTTGTTATATTTAGTAAAGGTATTCTTATACAATTTTTTTATTACATTGCTTTCCCCTTTTATGTTCCAGATACTTTATTTTCTTTTCTTCTTGTGCCACAGACTCTTTACATTTATTTTATTTTTCTTTTTGTGCCACACATAACCTACATACTTTATTTTCTTTTTCTTTTTCCTCTTATGCCACAGACTCTTTAGACTTACCCTAGTCTTATGTTGCACAGTGATATTCCAAAATTTATTCATGAATAAATCTCTAAATGTTTCAAAATTCATTTCACTATCTGCTAGCATATGTAACCATTCTAAGGTTTTGTTATCCAAACATTTTCTAACAAGTATAATTTTTAATGCTTCAGGCACATTTTTCAATTTAAAATATTCTACTAGATCATGTATAAATTGTACTGGATTTGAGGAAGCATTAAAATAAGGTAAAGGTAATTCATTTAGCATAATAGTTTGACATCTGATTTGGTACATGCACATGTGCCTCATCATTATTGTTTTGTGTTTGACAGGCTGATGCTATGGAAAAAGCAGTAGCGTCTCTTGTATTATTAGTTAACAAAGGTAATACACTACTTTCTGCACTTGTATTATTGTCATTTGATTAGCATTTATAGAACTAGTTACATATGCATTCACCTTTAGTACACTGATACTTAAATTTTCAAAACTATTTCTAAGTTTATCAATTTCTTTGCTACTTTCTTGTACTTTATCTTTAATTTCATCTACCATTGACTTTACTTGTCCCTGCCCTGTATTTGTTTCTTTTATTGCTTCTGCATTTGTTTTAACCATTTCATGCATTTTATTTATTTATCTATTTGTACTTGTACTAGATCTGCATTTGCATTTTCCACCATTGTTTTTAATTCTTCACCCTGTTTATCTAACGTATTACAAATGCCCTATTTAGTATTAGTAAGTTTTATCTCCATTTCACTTAACTTCTTATCAATATGATTTGACAATTTCTCTTCTAGCTTAATGCAACCCTTGTTTACTTTTAAATCTATATCTTTTTCAAGTGCTTTGGAAGATTGTTGTGGTTTTATTTCTAACCTCCTACTTTCAGCTTTGCTTTATTTCATACAATTTTCTATTTGCTTAGCTAGATCACTTTTTATACTAGATAGCTCTGTATTTGTTTCAGTTAACTTATTACTTAACTCTGTACTAATTTCATTTAGCTTACTATTTAACTCTTTACTGGTTTCAGTTATCTTATTACTTAACTCTGTACTAGTTTCTTTTAACTCTCCTCTTATTTCAGTTAACTTATTATTTAAATCTGCATTACTTTCAGTTACTTTTCTCTGCTCTGCATTAATTTCAGTTATCTTATTACTAAAGTCATTTATTGCTTTTAGAAGGCACATAACATTTGGTTGTGATAAGTTTTCTTGCTCTTGTTGGCTAGATGTGTGAGGGTTTCTTTCTTTTGTTGTTCCCTGCATTAACATATGTAAGGGTGATTGACCTTGCATACTATTGCTATGTCTTTCTATGTTTACCTGTGAATTTACAGATAACTGTTCTTCTACATCTAACCTGTTTTTTCCTGTAGCTCTGATTGTAAATTTACATTGTAATCTGTAATGGCTGACCTATCCTCTCCTACTTCCATATTTTCATTGTTTTCTGTTTCCATTTTATTTTGTATATTTTTTTTTTTTTTTTGCTATATTTGGTTTGGAAATGCTCAATTTTAATTTACCACTTCTTAATAGCATGAAATTATCTTAATAACAATATATTTTCTTAACTATCTTGACAATTATATACATATAATACTGGAATTTTCTGACCTTTTGTTCTGGTTGTTACATTAAACCTTTTTATTGCGGTGCTCCCTCGTGGATTCTTGTTGAATTGTTGACTGAGTGACCCGTAACCCTGAAAGAATTGTTGCTGTCCTTGGATGATGTTGTTGATTACGAAGTTCTCTGGAGTTTTCTTTCTGATGTTTCCTGATGTTCCGTGATGTTCTCCGGAGTTTTCTGAAGTTCTCTGTTGTTCTCTGGAGTTTTCTGAAGTTCTCTGATGTTCGTTGATCTCTTCTTTTCAGTTGTCGCCAATTCTTGTCTCTTCGAGTCCCACGCTGGGCGCCAATTTGAAGAAGATTGTTTTCTTTTTACGTGTTTGCACCATGCTTTGGGAGCCTTCGCCCCAAAAATTTAAAAATATTAACTTCGTAATTTGACTGTTTCTTTAAGTATTAAATATTTATGTTTGCCTCGGCTGCGTCAGTATTTTTGTTAGAGACATGAATGTCTTGGCAGGGTTGAGAATGTAGGCTTACACGGATTATAATTTTACTTCACTCCTTTTATTAATGCTTGATACGATTTAAATAACACTTCATTGATATAGAGAGCTGTGAGATTCTTTAATTAATTACTTACACTTTTTAACACGTAAACTATTTTCGTCTCTCAGAATACGTATTAAATTTCTTGAGGACACTTTTTGCGTCTGGTTAGTAACGCTGTCTGCAACCAATTGAATTGATTTCAACCGCTTAAACTTGTAAATTTCTGTATTTGAAGTCTCTTATTGGCTATTTTATAAACTGTCACTAAAATTACATTATTGCTTCCAAGAATCACAAGTAACATTATTAAACTCTGAAACTCGTTATTGCCTCAAGGTTACCTCATTGCTAGCAACTTTTAACTTATTATTCTCATATTATTAAATTACGTAATATATTCACATAACATTATTACACATGGATACAATAATATAAACATATACAATGACTGTAATATACACCTTTTATATGTTGTTAAATACACATGTTACTTTAAGGCGAGCTGTTATTGAATTTATACTTTATATAATTAGACTGAAACCATTTAAGTGTTAAAAATACTGCCTCAAACCATAACATTAGTAAGTATTAGAAATAAGTTTTATTGTCCAAAATATCCCTTAAAATCAGCACTAACAGCCGCTGAACATACGTGACTACACGCGAGCCACAATCGGATCTATCTGTTTAGCTGATTGTGATTACCGCGGGTAGGAAATTCTATGAATGTATTAAAACCAGGACGAAAGGAAATAAGGGGAACTGTTGCTGGACATCATGCAGGTAAAAACCATAACCCATTCCTCATATAGTCTGTTGTAGACAGCACTCACCAGAGCGTGCTTACCTGTTTGTCAGTGATCCTTGGCCGCTATATTCTTTGTGTTAATGTATGGTTTCAGTGTGGATAACTTAGAGTCAACTGCTAGAGTTCCTATGGCGTGATTATCATTGCTCGGCGTCTGATGACGACGACGAATACGACGACATGCCATCTTGTAATTTTTGCATCACAGCCATTGCTAACGTTTGACATGGGTCCCAGATTATGAAAATACATATTTATTAGCTCATTTTTTTATCATTTCATGCCATTTTCTGTTTTAGGGCAGCTTCTTATTTACGTCATTATTTTATCATTTTCTGCCCTTTACGTCTTTGTTAATACTTTTTGCATTTATATTTAGTATGATCATAAATATTTTTACATAATTGACATCTTAGATAAGGATAGGTTTCCAAACATAAGATCTTTCACTATTGAACTAAAAAATAAGAGTTAATTTTTATATCATATCTTGGAGAAAAATCACATTCCTGTTTACACTTTAGTCTGAAAAGGGTTCTTGTGGATGGAGAAGGATTATTGTCAGGGGAATAGCTGTGAATAATGTCCCAAGCTATGAGTGAGGCAAGTCAATTTTCCCTTTTCTGTATTAATGAGCGTGTACAGTGACGCAGCCACGCTACGTCCTCCAACAATGAAGCAATACCTTTGCCTCACGATTCCTGCGTTTCTCCTCCTAGTTGTTTTTTTTAATACTTTGCCACAGCTGCTCGAGCATGAGATCTTAATCACTGGGTATGCGTGGATGTGTACAGAGAAACACGAACGCTTTCTTGGATCACTTTTATTTTCACCATTTAAAATAAAACTTAGGTTTGCCGATCACTTTTCAATGCATACGATGCTACTGCGTCTTTACCAAGACCGAAGATTATTAACCACAGCTGAACGTTCTACCCTCTTGCATGTTCGCCGCCAATGTTCACAACTCGACGAGAATGTCGTCTCGCTCTCACCGATCGCTCAGGACAGACTGTCTTTACCCACGCTGCACAAGGAAAAGCGAGCTACTCACTTCCCCTACTCTCCCCTCAAACGATCGTCACAACTCGGCGTCCTGAAGCCTAGAGTGACCTTCACCAGGCTAAGTGCAGCTGTCCTCGGCTGTTACCAGGAGAAACTTGCTTCAATGGTATTTACCCTTTCTACCTGAGGCTGCTCCCTAATTAACAAAACTGTGCCTGTCTGGTCTTTCTGTCGCTTTTACAGTCAACAATTTTCACAATGCTTCTCCTTTTTATACATACACTGGTTTTAAATATATTATTACTTATTGTATATCGCTGTCCTCAGAATATTATGATAATTATTGCCTTTATAATTCCGACTTCAACAGTCAGGTTGCATTTGTCCTTATCCTTACGTCGTGTCATAGGCCCTTCACACACTATGAACTTTGTACCAATTGAGATCTCAAAAGAGAAGATACTTCAGGTTCAAAAACTATTTTCTTTTCAAGTTTCACACAAGAGCATGTAAAAAAATTTTTTTTAACTTTCTAAATGGCCTCATCATTATTCTTATATCTAGCTACCTAACTACCTACTTCTTCTACTTGTATGGCAGTATATCCATATACATAAATTAATTTATAACTTTGTGTACACCAATTTAAATAAATTAAATAACTAATTTTAGGTAATTCTTTGTAATTATTATAGAATTCTTTGAAAAATTCAGTTGTTAATAAAACATTTTTAGGTAATCAAAATCCGAAGCTTGAAGATTACACATTTCATTCACGTGTGCTTTAAAAGAGTATTATATAATTCGCATTAATTTTTTTATTAAACATATTACGGATACTATGTTAAAAGAAAAACAAATTCGATATTCTCTCTGTGATGCGTTTAAAAGTAGTTTCTCATAATGTTTTCCTACATCTTTGCAGTGTTAATTTATAAAGTATTTGGCTGAACCTTTCATTAAACTATGTCAAGTTTTGGATTCCAACAAACAATATTTAAACTAAAGGGAAAATGCAAATTGAGGTTTTTTTAACCATGTAGCGAAAAACTGAGTACACAACTTCAGCTAAAACAAGCCGAATGCTGGTGAAGTTTTCGTCTATTTGTTGCAAACCCCTGTGTTTAAGAATTACAGATACAACACAAAAATCACTTAACCCAAGTAGCTTCATATTTGGTTTTTTGCCCTTTTTGGGGGGCCATAAGTAAAAGTCTGCGAACAAAGTTAGAGCTTCGAAAACCAATCAACTCACGCGTCTACTATTGCCGTGCAAGTACTTTCTATGTTCTTTTCTTTTAGCAAATTTTTAGAGTCTGTATCTGTACATACAACTCTGTTTGGTAGAGAAGGTATTGCATTCCACCCAAAAATTCGATATTGAGATTTCATCGGAAATGCATGCTTTCAGGCTCAGGAATAAAAAAAAAAGGTGTGTGTGCATAACAAAAAACGTAAAGTCAGATAAATACCAAACTTGGTATTTAAGTTCACTGTCTTCCAAAGAGGGGGCACGAAGGTTTCCAAGAAAATCGTCCCATCCCAAATTAGTCTTTACATGGAGTATTTTTCCTTTTTTCTTTTTTCTCAAAAATGGCTCTAACGACTTTGATCAAAATACCACACATTAAACATACTTACATGTCGCATAAAATGTAGGTATAACTTGAATTTTCTGGGAATAGCCGTGAAGTCCTCTTCATTCGTAAGGAATGTTGTATAATTTGTTTAGTTGGTTAAGAAATAAATAAAAACGTAGGTCCTGCACAAGAAATGTAGATCGCTTCAAAACACAGTTTATTTCAAATAACTTTTTTGTGACATAAGCCATTGCCGAGATATGGTTTGAATTGTTCAATATTTTGTAATTCTTTTAAAGTCATGTGATATTCAGTCGTTTCTCGCAAAGTCGTGGAATTTTAAGACCGGGATATATCGTTCAGTTTTTAAACATTTGACTACCGTTATACCCATTGTAGGTTTAACGAAATATGTAATGTAACTATTTCTGCAAATGTTTATCTGGATGAAAATGAAGTAGATAGAAAAATAAGCTTTCATAAGAACAGTTTGGAGAAGTTATCTAAAAATTAAGATTTATGGATGCAATAAGTCATGCGAACGTAACACATCAGACTATTATTTATCGTTTTGCAGTTTTATTATATAAAGTGATTTTTCTATCCACTTTGTTAATCGGTATATTTTTGCCTAGAAATGATTTTCATTCCGCAATATGCAGAAACAACAATCAAACGTTTATATCCCAAATCTGTAAGATTTTAATTCTCTCAAAAACGAGATCATTCGAAAAAGCATCTTATATTCAGTCATGAATAGTAATGGCGCAATGAAACAAACATTAAATTGGGGAAACTTCAACATACAACAAATACTTCCTAAACCACTGTGAAAAAGATTGAATGACATAAATTATTATTGCATTCCACCCAAAAATTCATTATCCAGATTACACCGAAAATATAGTTTTGAGGCCCCCTGAATCGATATGTCGGCATGTTGCCATGGTAGCTCAGTGGTTAGAGCAACCGGACGTAGACCGGCAGATCCGTGGTTTAAATCCCGGCTATGGCATTGAATTTTTCAGTCATTTGATTCTACCTTTCCAACCCTGTCCAACACACGGCTTGTGTGAAAGAACAATTAATTCCCTGTTTTAATCTGTTTTACATTTCTCCTTTAGTAAGTAGCTATTAATCTAAGTCCTACGGTTTCGCAGGTACATTAAAGTAATAAGAATACAGTGTGTTTCAAAGGTATTAGGAGAATTTTTAAAGTGTGCATTTTGTAATCCCAATAATCTCCAACATATGTATTTTGACACAGCGGCTACGGTCTTAGCTTAACATGTAGACGATGGTGTTCTTCCGCGCCAACCCACTAGTCGAGAGGAAAGATAAGGAGGAGCGCTCTCATACAAAGTAAACACCAGAAGCGCTATCGAGGGATAATCAGATGCTTCTGTAAGTTTCAACCCTTCGCCTCCCACGAAAATTCCAGAAACTCTCGCACTTAGATAAAGCGAGTCAGTCAATTACTGAGTGAGATAGTGAGTTGTTCTCGATGCCACATAAAGTGTTGGTTATTCAGTGGTTCTACAAATGGAGTGGCAACGACAATTGTGACGTATAGTAAGTGCTGCTACTGCGAGCGTTTAGAGATGTCTTGTGTTCGACGCCCCAGCAAGTGAGGCGGAAGGAAGAAGAGGCTTCTTAGGGCGTGTTTAATCTCACCGCTACGCGCGAGGAAAAGTGAAGAGCCATAATGAAAATTGAACTAAATCGCATTAATGAAGTGACAATCAGAACTGAACAAAGTCAGAATATATTTTAATCAAAATAGTCGAAGCTATTTTGATCAAAGAAAAGGTGATGAAACATTTTCCAACATGAGTTAGCGGAAGTTTTTGAAAATATTCGCCTTGCATCCACGAAAGAGGTGTGATTTAAGTATACTAAAGTATTAAGTATAACATTTTTCGCTTTTCAGTTAAGCTGTGTGTGTTGACGCACGTAGTGGCGCTGCTGCTGCTGCTGCTGCTGCTGCTGCTGCTGCTTTTCTAGGATTCAAAGGGACTCGAATCTCGTTAGCTAAATTTTGATTGCAATGTGATACCGCTCCTACCTACCACAGGAAAAACGTAAAGAAATATTTTATCTTGTCTTTAACCTGTTTAATCTTGTAAAGCGTGGATTATTAATCGACCGGGATACATCCATTTATGCGCTTGTCCTGAATGAAATATTCGAACATTTGTGGTTTCGCTGATGGGGAAATAAGGACCTAAAATATAATGTGCGCCACGTGCTATTAAGGGGCTACAAAAACCAGAAATGTTGCGGCTTTAGAACAGTGGATAAAGGATACACTACCATACACGTGTGTAAACCAATGTCCCCCTTCACGTGTTCTGGAGGTTGTGGGATGGTAAACGTGTTACAAATTACATGTAGTGGTGCAGTTCACATGTGCATATTTTATCCTCTCTCACGCTAGGAAATGGCCGAAATCTATAGGTCATGTTGGGCTTCTACCCAAATGTGTGATAAACACCTCCACACGATGTTTACTATTAATTGTTCAAAGAAATAATTTAAAATTTACGAATTAGCTATATATTTACTAAATTAGTCCTTTTTGTCATTTTTTCAGTGCTGGTAAATTGTAACTATATACAGTGTTCCTAAATTAGAGAGCTTTGGAATGGGAGAAATAATCTTCTTTCAAACATATTTTGCTAAGGAAGCTTGCACTGCGATACTTCGTTTCAGTGCAAGGGTGGTTTATGTCATTAAACTGGTCAATCTTAAAGGGGTTGAGAAATGATGATAATTGAATAAGTAAATGAAATATTACGGGTATTAATCTTATTGACCCAAACATACAGAACAACACAAAAACCTACTGCAAGACTTTCACTGTAGTATTAAATCAGCAGTATGGATCCACTGCTGTTTCTTTTCGTTACAATAAGGGGTTGGGGTGGAGAGAATTAATTCAATGATTGTAAAAAGATCTTCGCTTTTAATATTTAAAAGGTGCCTGACTTCAGTATTTATTGGCTATTTATTCAACTTTTCTGTTTTTATTTACGCCATTCACACACACGCACACACACACACAAACACGCACAATGCAAATTATATAAGGCTAAAATTTATGCATAATGGGTGTTACCGAAACCATCGATAGAGAAGGCCTGTCAGCTTGACCGTGACGTCACATAAAGCCGGCTGGTTCGCTAATAGCACAGTACTAAATACTCTACGCAAAAGAAAGGTCGATGTTAGTTTAACTATTTCATTCTATAAAATTTTATTAAAATGTCTACTTATATAATTTTATCTTATATGTTTAACTTTCTCGATACCTCAGATTAACATGGCAGGCTAAACTTTGGAGATAGTTACCCATCAGTAATAAAATTCGTTTTACGTTTAGTTAAAGTCTTAATCTTTGAATCCTCCAGAGTCTGGAGAGGATAGAGAAGAATCCTGATAAGTGAAAATGTTCACTCTTTTGTTGATTTAAGAAGTGAACTTAAAAATGTGTTTAAAAGTAAAGGAACGTAAATAATAATAATTAATAATAATAAATAGCAGTTTAGTCTTTAGATTAAGGGTATTTTAAACTGGATAAGCCTTTTGTTTTCAGAGAAAAATCATACTAGTATACTATCTACTATACTATAAGGGAGCAAATAAGATATTAAAATAAATTAGACTATACAGCATTTCTGAGAAAGTTGTTGCTAACATGATCAAAATTTAAGCACATTATTAAACCAGGACCAAAGTTACAACCTTATAAGCAATAGATGGAGGATACAAGCTACAACGTTTGACATTTTACAGCAATTTTATGATACTATAAATCGATATAGTGTATTGCAAATGTGCGTGAAAAATTCTTTGAAAATGATAATTTTTACCCCTTAAAAATGCGTGTTTCATTGAGCCCAGTGGTAAGCATAAATATATAACTAATGGCATATAAGTCCATGTACTTGACACAAATTATGCCAAACATTACATTTATTAAAATGACTGACAACGGAGTTAGAATTCAATGTAGTAAAACAATACATTGCATATTGCTTATGGCAGTGGTTCCAGACATACACAGAGGGTATAGAAAATAAAATGTAAATGTTTGATCTTATAAATGGGAAAACTAATTGTAACAATAATAATAATCATAATAATAACGTTGTCGGTGTAAAGTAACTTAAAATTAATTAGAAATAATACTACCTATTGCGTAAACATGGTTGGTCAGCATAATTATTTTCAATTGTTGGCTAGAGCATGGAGCTTTTGCTCCTGGCTAAAAATGCATCCCGGTTTGATCTCGCCCAAGAAGGTGTGGTTTTAGTCTTGGGTGTAGGTTCGGCGTCCCTCAGCAACGTGAGAAGAGTGAGGAGCTGCGATAGGCAGGGGTTCTGGCCTTGTTAGCCTAGTTTCCGACTGGGGGATACATAATCACCTACCTCTGTCTTGCGTGAGTGGGCGTGAGGCCGGTAATCGGACTGGCTGTCCCAGGCCCTTCGCGAGATAAGGCAACAGTATTTGTTTTATCATTCTTTTCAATTCCCTTAAAAGTATTTCCTTATTTGTTTTTATATTTTAGATAAACTGTTACACCCCAATAATAAATATTAACATTCTTATTGATTGCCTTTGCTTCAAAGGAATTCGTGATAATTATGTTTGCTCCGTGTCAAAAGTATGAATTTTATTATTAGTTTTTTTAACCTGTTGCTGTTTGATAACAGGGTATCATTTAACGAGTGAGAAGATTGTTGTTCATGTTCATTCAAATTCAATATGCCTCAAGTGTTTTTGTTTAAATAATTAATTGGGTTGCATGCTTAAAACTTCCCTTCAAAGCAACAGCTTTATATGCACAATTCTCTAATAAGTGTTTGTTTATATACACACATTAATTTATCTAGGAGGGACCACTAGTTTTATTTATATATGTAACGAGTTCAGCCTAAAAATCTAAATAAATAGCACATATTTACATTCACAAGGCAACAAAAACAATTAAATCATCTGTCTGAAAAGTCTTAATTTACATTCTTGTTTCAGCAACACATCTAGTTTTCTGTTACAATTACTTAATGTATCTATTACCCTCATTTGTTCTAGATTTTTCTCACATATAACTGTTTCTGAGAATAAAAAGGTAAATTTAGGAGGAGCTATTGGAGTTTGCAGAGCTTACAGAAGGGGGAACCCAGTTCGGGAATCAACGACTTATGCAATAGAAGTTTGTAGCGGAACATATATTACGTGATCAAAAGTATCCGGACACCTGGCTGAAAATGACGTACAAGTTCGTGGCGCTCTCCATCGGTAATGCTGGAAGTCAATATGGTATTGGCCCACCCTTAGCCTTGATGACAGCGTTCCCTCTCACAAGCATACTTTCAATCAGGTGCTGGAAGGATTCTTGGGGAATGGCAACCCATTCTTCACGGAGTGCGGAACTGAGGAGAGGTATCGCTGTAGGTCGGTGAGGCGTGGCACGAAGTCGGCGTTCCAAAACATCCCAAAGGTGTTCTATAGGATTCAAGTCAGGACTGTGCAGGCCAGTCCATTACAGGGATGTTATTGTCGTGTAACCACTCCGCCACAGCCCGTGCAGTATGAACAGGCGCTCGATCGTGTTGAAAGATGCAATCGCCATCCCCGAATTGCTCTTCAACAGTGAGAAGCAAGAAGGTGCTTAAAATATCAATGTAGGTCTGCGCTGTGATCGTGCCACGCAAAAAACAAGGGGTGCAAGCCCCCTCCAGGAAAAACACGACCACACTATAACACCGTGTGTTGGCACTACACACGCTGGCAGATGACGTTCACCGGGCATTCGCCATATCCACACCCTGCCATCGGATCGCCACTTTGTGTACCGTGATTCGTCACTCCACACAACGTTTTGCCACTGTTCTGTCGTGTAATGTTGACGCTCCTTACACCAAGCGAGTCGTCGTTTGAAATTTCCCTGCGTGATGTGTGGCTTATGAGCAGCCGCTCGGCCATGGAATCCAAGGTGTCTCACCTCACGCCTGTCATAGTGCTTGGAGTGGATCCTGATGCAGTTTGGAATTCCTGTGTGATGGTCTGGATAGATGTCTGCCTATTACTCTTTACGACCCTCTTCAAATGGAGGCGGTCTCTGTCAGTCAGCAGACGAGGTCAGCCTGTACGCGTTTGTGCTGTACATGTCCCTTCAGGTTTCCACTTCACTATCACATCAGAAACAGTGGAGCTAGGGATGTTTAGGAGTGTGGAAATCTCGCGTACAGACTTCTGACACAAGTGACACCCAGTCACCTGACCACATATTTACATCCTTAAAATATCCACTTTTAATAAACCTGGCTATCTGTTATTTAGTACTTAGAAAATTCACAGTGGAGCGAAACTATGGAAAAGTATAAACTCCGTCGCACTATCACACAATCTACTTTATCACTTCATAATCAATTTCCTAACATGGTTTAAATTAGTTTAGATTCGGTTTAAACTTTATATTTATATGTATACTTTCAGCTCCTATTGCCTTTGATGGTTGTCGAATTTATGTTGCCCCTAGAATTATTATGACTGAATTCTATAGCAACGAAAAGGAATACTGTTAAATAGCACCCCAAAATGCCAAAGATAATTCATAAACTCAAACAACTGACCATATTATAGAAAATATTACTTGGCAATTTTATAAAGATGAACCACTAATCGGTTCATTATTATAACCTATAAAAATATACAAAATTCCTACTGATTACTAGTGTTTTCTAAATTCATTTCTAAATGTCATATTAAAAGGGCTTAGTTTTCTCTTTTTTATTTTTTGAGGACTCCATTATGTCACTCTTTATCTTGCAGTAATTATTTAGTATAATATTTACACCAATTCATATCATGTTATTCCAGATGTCCATAATTGAATGATATGTACAGTCCACAAAAAAAGGCTATGCAAAAGCCGTCACTCAACTTGGGTTGCTAGAACTAGGTAAGGGGTGGAGTGACCCATGAATGGGGAGGAATCCTTTTTTTTCCCACCCAAGTGTGCATGGTCTGTCAATTTTAAAGCATCTATTGAATGAAATTATCTGAAATGAAATGGAAAAACAAACCCTCTCTCAGATTTCCCAGTTAAAAAAATGATCCCTTTTCACTTTCTAGCATTTTTAGGAACACAAAGGTTAAGATAACAAGAAGAAAAGCATAGTTTACCTCTGTATAACGTTTGTATTAACTTGTGTTGTAAACCACATGTCATTTGTTTGTTCTAAAGCTAAAAAATCTCTACATTCCTCACACTTGGGTCCTTTCAGAGCACAATAGCAGCAGTAATTACACGCAAATCAGGAGTTAGATCACTGTTACATTGATATCAATCTGGCTTTTAAAACCTGTTGCTCTGGTAGAATTTGGAACCCCGTGAAACACTTTGTTACCAAATTTTTACCTAAACTTTTCTTCTGCTTCCAGTATTTGTCTCGTAGAAGCACTGCATTGTGAACTTTCAAACTGTGTGTACAAATCAAACCTGCTTCCAAAGTATCTGCTTGGAATTTCCCGGGTAGAATGTGCATTTTCAGTTCATTGGTACAAAAAATTGTCATTTCCAGAATGCTATAGGTTGATAAAGATATAGCACTATGCCTTTCCTTGGTTAGCATTGAGGCAGTATTTTTAACACCTAAATGATATCAGTCTAATTAATCAGTCTAAAATTTAATAACAGCCCCACTAAAAGCAAGTTGTGTATGTAATAATATATAAAGTGTATGTTACAGTCATTGTATTATGTTTATATTATTATATACATGTGTAATAATGTTATATGAATATATTACGTAGTTTAACAATGTAGGAACTGTAAGAATAAAAGCAAGCTGCTTTCCGTAGCAAACAGAATTACAAAGTAAAAACCGAAAGTTGCTAACAATGAGGTAACCTTGAGATAAAAATAAATTAGAAACTTTAATAAAGGCTACTAATAATTCTTGGAGTAATAATAGTGTAATATTTAAAACAGTTTATAAATAGCCAATCAAAAACTAAATAAAGCTTAAGTTAAATAAAAGTGGGCTTAGCCAATCAGAGACTTGTAATAGAGGAAACCGCAAATTCAGGCGTAAGACGCTACAAGATTGCGTACCCGAGCAGTTCGGTACGTGTTCAGTGTGAGACATGAAAATTAGTTGCGGTGAGAATAATATAAAGTTTACGTGTTAAAAAGTGCAAATAACGATAATCTCACAGATCTACAGCAGGATACATCAATGCAGTGCTATTTAATCGTGTTAAGGATTAATAAACAAAGTACAATACAATTATAGTTTGTGTAAGCCTTCATTCTTTAGCCTTACCAGTCCTGCTAAAATATGCGTGCTCTACAAATTACTAATGACGCAGTCGAGGTATATATATAATATATAAATAAAGAAACATTAAAATAAAAGTTAAATTTTAAACGTGGGGCGAAGGCCACCGGAAAGTTTGTATCGTACGTGGGGCAAAAACTCCTAGAAACAATCTCTCGCAAATTCGCATACATTACATACGTGGGGATGCAATTACATCAGTTTGCCATTTACATTCAATGATTGTCAATTATCAAACCAAGAAGTCTCCAAGAAGTGATATGTAACATCACCTTGTTCTTTAGTAAAAGCTTTTCCATTTCATTTTGAGTTGACACACCCCTTAAATGGCATCTTCACATTCATAAAAAACCACCAAGTATTAATGATATTTAGAAACTTGGCAGTATCCCAATAACTAGTATTTGATTGCTCTAGTTCAAGGAAAGCGCTTGCTACCTATGCATAATAATCCTCTAGTCTGAATTAACAATCTGGTTTTCAAATGGATTACTTTAAATCCTCTAACCCCAATATCACTTTATACACTGGTGTGCAAATCCTAAGGACGGGATGGGTAAAGTAACATAACAATTGAACTACTTGGTGGATGTAGATGAAGGTGCGGGAGCATGTTGCAGGAGGTCTTTCACACGTACACAGAAAACTGGACGTCACATGGCGTAGTGTAGCGAGCCTATAGTGCCAACTGAGTTTGGTCCTGCAACACGGGGCAGTTGACGAAACAGGACAAGACGGTGAGTGGCAATTAGCGAGCTGTTACGGTGCACTGTAGTGGTGTTATTCATTGCAACATGGCCCGTAGACACCATTTAGATGACTTCACACGGGGAAGAATCATCGGGAAACTGGAAGAAGGACGAAGTGTAACGAGTGTTGCTCAGGAGTTTGGAATTGCTCACAGCATTGTTTCACGTGCATGGGGAACCTTCCAAACCACAGGCACTGCTGTCCCAAGGAGAGGTGGTGGTCGACCACGCTCAACTACAGCAGCAGATGACCGCTACATTGTGCAACAGGTAAGAAGGGATTCACACCAAACAAGGGTGCAATTGCAACCACATTTAACACGACAGCTAGGCACGCAATCTCACGATACACAGTGGTACGGCGAGTACACAGAGGTGGTCTCTTTGCCCGACGGCCAGTACGTTGTGTTCCATTGACATCCGCACATTGGCGGTACCGTTTGCCATGGTCCCAAGAGCATCAAAATTGGACCAATGAGGAATGGGGTCCGTGCTCTTCTCGAATGAGAGCAGATTCAGTCTAAGTAGTGATTCTCGACGTACCCTCATCTGGCGAGAGGTGGGAACACGTAATGGACCCAGGAACATCCTTGAACATGATCGTTTTGGTAGTTCGGGTGGTATGGTTTGGGGAGGCAGATGTTGCATGGGCGCAACGACCTCCAAATCTTTGAATACGGTACGCTCACTTGTCAACGAGATTGGATACTGTACTCCTTCCCCATGTGCGTCTTTTCAGAGGTGCAGTCGGCCCTGACTTCATTTTTATGGTTGACAATGCACGACCGCATCGAATATCGCAGGTGGAGGATCTCTTGGAACGAGAGGATATTCGACGAATGTACTGGCCTACCCGTTCCCCCGATTTAAATCCCATCGAACACGTGTGGGATGCACCAATGGCCATTCAACAGCTGTCAACAGCACAGGTGAAGAAATGGAACGCCCTGCCACAAGAACTGCTTACCAACCTTGTGGCCAGCATGGGAGCACGATGTAGAGCATGCATTGCTATCCGTGGTGATCATACACCCTTTTAAGCACCATGTCTCTATTTCTGTAAATCTAGAGTGCCATCATAATATGTCGTATTGACTTTAGTATAGCTAATGGTCTATGAATAAAAGTGACATTTCTGTTCTTCTCATTGCATATTTCGTTTAGTTGCCTACTGTAGCATACCGTATAAGTTCCCTCTATGTATGATTCAAGTTTATTCGAGCTATGTTACTTGACAGTGTCACAGCATGCGAAGATTACTATCGTCCTTAGGTTTTGCACACCAGTATATATTACAGGAAACAATTGAAACAATCTTATTTACAGGTAGAATATGCACTAACTCCTGTAAAGGAGGCACGATTCTTTCTATCGCAAAAACTTTGGCTGTAGCTGTATTTCCAGTGCTATCAACAGCTATTTCAGCTATGTTACCTCCTTTGTTGTCCAAAATATTGTTTTCTATGTATTTCATCAAGCATTACATTCATCGTTAAGTTCAAAGGCTTAAGAAACCATTTTTCTCCCTTATGTAACTAAGAACGTTTTGTGAACTCAAATTAATATTTGATACGATATTCTTAATGATATTTGGATTTGGAAAAAAAAATAGTTTGTTTTAATCTGATAAGTGAGTTCAAAAAAATTGCTAAAGAAATGCTAGTTATTGTATTCATCTAACTCTTTTCACTTTTTAAGAAAGCACCTCGAAGGTTATCAGACTCCAATACTTCCTGTCTTGCTTCTGAAGTTTCTCTTCTGGAAGAAAAAAGTGAAAGATGTGCTGGGCTATTTGGTAGCATTTCAAGAAGAGCATCTTCCTTAAAGACGTGTGTTTTCAAGGGAACACTTAAGTACTACCTATATCCCAGCCTACATAGGAGGAAAATATGACAAATTCACTTTCTTTGAAATTACTTTTACAAATTTAAAAATTATATATTTGTACTTAGTACACAGTTCATTATAAATAAAACACATCAGGAGTAACTTTCTGCTAAGAAGGATCAGTATATTCCTACCACTAATATTACTATCAAATAAATTGATAACTACATTTTTTTCGATTTTGAGGTTTCAACATAACCTTGTGTTTTGGGGTACAGAGAATTCAATGATGCTATCAAAATTAAGCTAAACTCGGCAAATATATCAGTAAATTTATGTTGAAATACACGACATTTTTCAAAACTCGGTATCTACAATTGGCGAAGTTTTTACAAAACTTGTTACTTTCAAGAGTTAGCGTTAAATAAATTTTATATTATTAATTTTTTCTTTGGTGGCTAAACTGGTTAAATAATGTGTTTGTATACAAATGCCAACTGTGACTTCTATAGTAAGAAAATTGGCTGATGCATATTTTCAGTTTTTTAATTAATTTGCTTCGCTTTTATGCATCATTGATGGTTAGTGTTATTTGTGATGTTATTACCATGTGATAATGTTAGTGTGTGTTTGGATTGATTAATTATTTTTATTTTGAGACACTTCAGAAGTATATAAATATAATCTAATTCTCAATGTTTGAAAAATATATTATTTTGAAGGAATGACATTCCAAAACATTTCCGTTATAGAAGTCGGTAATAAATGTTGAAGCTGTACATAATATACAATTGAATGCTTTTATCGTACACGGATATTGATTTACATGAAGCATCAGCAGTAGTAATTTCAGGTAAACATTATTTATTACCTGCAAATTATGTCATAAACAGTTTACTAAACGTAGCATTAATATTAATTTCACAAGATCTCACAGATTATCTCAGGACTCTGTAATTAGTAATTCGAAGTACCATATAAGAGTATTATTAAAAACAAATAAAAGTGAATATAGGGCAATCACCGTATCAAAATAATAACTATCAAGAATGCGGTTATGCTTTCATATAAAGCATGGATTTTCAACAGTCCAAGAGATATGCTTATTTCTCAAAAACAAAGTTCGAAAATATTTTGAAAATTCTTATAAATTATAACGCTAACGCTACAACCTTCAAATTATACAGTAAAAATCATTAAATCAATGGTATAAAACATATGATATATGCACTAATATTTTAGCGCGAAGTTTTTGCGCGAAGAAAATTCAAAACTGCCAGGACCTCAACATCCCGTTCGTTACTCATTATTACAAATTGAGAAAAGAACACAGCAGCGGAATTAATCCTAGGAGTTCATTAAATCCACAGAGATGTTTTAAAGCTAGGTACGGAAGGAGTAGATCACGGTATGATGGAAAGCAGTCGAAGTCTATTATGAATACAAGGAGTCTGCAACAATGTCCAATAAAATTAGATGAAATTAAAGAAAAAGTTACATTATTTTGATATTCTAAAAATAATGTTATTTAATGCTTGAAACCGAGAACGACACTCCTGAAATTTCAATCAGCAGCGTGAAACAAAAGCAATTAAACTTTGTCACTGGATTGTTCTCCAGGTTCAGACTATATACTTGTGCAAACAGTAAAGGAACTTAATATATCTAAAATCATCACATTAATTATTAATATTATGCCCTCAATATCATATATTCCTCAGAAATTAAAAGAAGGACGGAGAGGAAAGGTGATATAAAAAACTTAAGTTCCTTGAGACTTATTACTATTTATTTCTTATTATTGAATTGTATAAGCAAAGAAATACGTATGCAGGTTTCACTTAACAAGTCAACGTGGATGCGCATCTAATTTAGCTGGTGCCATATTAATTCAAGGTTAATTTGATGGATGCTTGCGAGATGCTAAAATACAAAAATCTGATGTGTTACACTCACATGACTTTCTCTACTCTTGTACAAACTATTTTTACAAACACTTATTCTCCATATGCTTCATGTTAATCGAGATATCGTGATGTTAATCTTATTGCTTATTTTCTTGTAGATGCAAGGGGAATTTGTACGCTTTAAGCGATAGTCAAATATTTTAAGAGCTTTGCATTACCAGGACCAATAAAAATGAATAATGAATTTCCATTTGCGAAAAAGTATAAATATTGGAAAATTTAAGGGAATAACAAGCAAATCTCGAAAATGGTTTACTCAACAAAAATGTATACGACATAAATTGTGATTTTAATGCGATCTACATTTTTTGTGTAATAAAATTTTGTCTATCACTTATGGTTTACCAGTTATGCAAAAGTCGTTCACAACGAAGAATACTCAACGAAGAATTCCCATAAAATTCGAGATAAACATTTCATTTGTCATAAAAACATATGATATTTTAATTAAAATCATTAGAGCCATTTTTGAGAAAATTAAAATTTTCGAAAAATGCTCCATGTAAAGGGTAATCTGGGTAGGGGATTTTCTTGAAAACCTTCGTGTCGCATCTCTGAAAGATACTGAACCTAAATAACAAGTTTGGTGTTCATCCGACTGTTCGTTTCTGAGTTATGCTGTTCACAGACACACACACGGACATGTTTCCAAAAATGCTTTTTTTGGATTCAGGGGGTCTCAAAACATATATTTCCTGTGAAATCTCGGTATCGAATTTTTGGGTGGAATACAATACTTCCCCTATACGTAGTAGAGAAAGTAAAAAGAAGGATTGCACAAAAATCGTTATCGAAGTCTCCCATGCATTTGATTGCATTGGTTACAATCGCAACTCAGGCCATATCACGGTACCGTATAAATATTAATTAAACAACGGATAAACTGCAACCCCCTGTCCGACTTGTAAGTTTAATAAGTAATATTCGATAATCTGCTTTTGGGTACAATGAGAGCATTTAGGCATTTTTCATTGTTGTTGAGATTTTTTATGGAGTTAGTTATTTACCTTATATGTAAATTAAATAGGAATGGGGCATCGATACCTCGATACCCTCTATACTCGGTGGTATCGAAGTGTGTGTAATACTTTGAGATAAACATTCATACTTTTTCGAAACGTTTAAATGTTTAGGTTTTGCATTATGCTAGATAAGGAATGAAAGCAGTCGAGACTTCACGTCGCACGTATCCACAAGAGTTGCTGGACTACAGTTCTTGATAGACCTTAACTTTGGATGCATGAATGCAACATTCCATAGACTCCTGTGCCTAAATGAAAACATACAGAACAATGGAGAAAGGAGTAGTGGTGCTGATGTAACATGCAATGTGAGTGCAAATATAGCTGATTTAGCTGGCGCACTAAACCACGTTTCTGCAATTGCCTGGCCTTTTGACTCACTCTCAGGCATTACATTTACCCGCTCCGTGACAAAAGTCTGTGAATGCAAAAGAAACACACCAGAACTTAAAACGTGAGATAATACAGCGCATATAAATATATTTGTTAAGTTTATGTTTGAATTTAAAGAAAAATATATATTAGCTTATAGTTTCTAGATTGTACAATACAGAATTGCCAGCATTTGTTTTTCTATGGGTAGAAAATCCTTTAAAAGAAAGTTTTGAGCACAACATACCGTAATATAAAAAGGGAGGTAAAGAAATTCTTCTTATTATTATTTATTATTAGCCTTGACTAACAATTGGGGATATATAACCTGTGGAATTATCAAGATAAAAAATCTGATGCGATATATTCACATGACTTCTTCTACCCTCTAACGTTTGTTATTCTTACTAAAGCCTATTTTTATATCTACTACATTTTAATCCAAATATACCTCGGCAGAAATAGCTACACGACACATTTCGTTATAGATATAAAGAGACAGTGATAATCAAATGTTAGAAACTGGACGTTATACGCTGGCCTTAAAACCCCATACCGTTTCCATGCAATCGCGAGAAACAACTGTCGTCCTCCGTGGTGTAGTGATTACCATGCTAACCTCTAGTTCCCAAGGTCGCGGGTTCAAACCCGGCGGAGGACGATGGATTTTTTTCGGGCGTAAAAATCCTTAGCATGGCTTCCTTCGGAAGGGAAGTAAAGCCGGTGGTCCCGTGTAGATTTACGGCACGTAAAAGAACCTCAAGCCCGATAAACAGACCTCTGTGTAAAATTGTCGGTCTTTCACGCCCAATATAGAATGGGACGCTAAGGATCTCAGCAGTTAAAGAGCGTCCATAAATAAAATTTAATTTAATTTAATTTGAGAAACAACTGAATGTTGAAAGGACTTTAAATAATGACCAAGAAATGAACAATTCGAACCATTATTAACGGATATCTCCGAAATGTCTTATGTCAAAAAAAACTTATTTGAAATAAATTGTGCGTTTTAAAGAGATCTGCATTTTTTTGTGTATAGTATGTTTTGGTCCATCGCTTAAAGTTTACCAGTTTTACAAGATTACACAAAATTCCTTCCGAATGAAGAGGAGTTCAAAGGCTATTCCCAGAAAATTCAAGATATACGTTTTATTTGTCCTGTAAACATCTTTTATATATGGTATTTTAATGAAAGTCGTTAGCCATGTTTTAGAAAAATCAAACATTTCGAAAAATGTTGCATCTAAAAACTAATTGGGTGGGGGATTTTCTTGAAAATCTTATGTCACACCCTTGGAAGACACTAAACTCAAGTACCATGTTTCGTGTTTATACAACTTTTCGTTTTTGAGTTATGCTGTTCACAGACACATACCTAGGCAGACAGCCACACAGATACACATAGAACATGTTTCCAAAAATGTTTGTTTGGATTCAGGGGGCCTCAAAACATGTTTTTTGGTGAAATCTCGGTTTCGAATGTTTGGGTAGAATATCGAGTACCGGTGCTCAAAAATTAGTATCCGTATCGAGTATTTAGAAATACGAGTAGTATAGTCCCATCACTAAAATATGAGAGTTAGGTACCGAACTATTTGGAAACTATTAAACTAAATTATGTTAAATTGCGGTGTCACAAAACCAATTTGTGTCATTTCTTAGGTGGCCGCAAACGAGAATTGCAGTTTATATTTTACTTAATTTTTACTGTAAATAAATTACAATTTATTGTATTTTACTTAAAGCACGTATGTTTTGAACAGGTTCCAGAAACAGAAGGCGCCTACGGTGGAGTAGTATAACATTATGAAAGATAGCTGTAGGTAATATAAAAAGACTTGTTACATTTACAAGTGAAATACAGTAGACAATAATAACACAACATTAAGGCTATCTATCACGTAAATGTCCATTTGAGGTAGGTCACAGAAGTGGTTGCTAATGGAATAACGATTATCCAATTGGTAAATCACAACACATAATCTTTTCTTTTGTGAAAAATATAAGGAGAAATGCAACTGGTATCGTCTTTGTGGAATACCTTACCAAGTGGACTAGATGCTATAAAACACAACACTCCTGTCGGTGAGTAGCGAAGAAACACTTCAACAACTTGTTCTCCAGACATTACCTTGCATGGAAAACTTGCAATTTCTACTTTAAAATGCTATACCTTCTATGTCTGCACGAGATTTATATGGATTTCAAAACAATTCAAGGAAATTTTGATCTAATAAACTTGGGATATGCAAATAATCATAAGGTTAATAGGTTTGTTATACCTTGACTTAGGCAATGTTTAGTAAACAAACTCAAGAAGATCTAAAGCAATATAAAAAATATTGATTTTTTACATTCGCATCACTTTCTATGCCCTCTATCGCTTATTAGTGAGTATACAAACTATTCTTACCACAGCTTATTTTTCTATCTACTATATTTTAATACAAACAATTCTTTGCAGAAATAGCTACGAAGGGAACAGCGATAGTCAAATGTTTAAGACCTGGACGCTGTACGCTGCCTTAAAATTCCATACTGTTTCCATGCAATCGCGACAAAAAAAACTGAATGTTGTAAGGACTTTAAAGAATGACCAAGTAATGAACCATTCGAACCATTAATAACGGATATCTCGGAAACGGCTTATGCAACGGAAAAGCTGTTTGCAATAAATTGTGTGCTTTAAAGCGATCTACATTTCTTTTATACTACGTTTTCGTCTATTGCTTAACGTTTACTATTTAGGGTTATACAAAATTTCTTTCGAATGAAGAGAGGCTATTCCCAGAAAATTCAAGATACACATTTTATTTGTCATAAAATATCATTAACATATGGTATTTTGATCAAAATCGTTAGCCATTTTTTAGAAAATCGAAAATTTCGAAAAGTGTTCCATATAAGGGGTAGTTTGGTTGGGGTGTTTTCTTGAAAATCTTCCTATCGTATCTTTAGATGCTAATGAACTTAAATACAAGTTTGGTGTTTATCCGATTTCGTTTATAGGTTATGATGTTCAGATACACACACGTACGGATCTTTTTCTGAAAAGGTTTGTTTTAAATTCAGGGGCCTCAAAACGTGTATTTCCGGTGACATCTCGGATTCGAATTTTTTACTGGAATGCAATACCTTCCCTGCTTACCATATAAGTGGTAGAGAAAGTAAAGATATGGCAGCAAGAATAAGTGAGAATGTATAAAAACATTAGGTATGAGAAAATAAACTGACCCTGTAGTGCTGCGGTAGCGTTCTGACTGTGTTGCGAGGGGAAACGGTACAGGCATGGGGACTTTCCCACTGTAGGGAGGCTAATACGGAATGCACTCAACCTATTAAGGGGACAAGGTACACTGAAATGGTGAAATATCACATTTTTTGTTTTAGACAATCTCTTATCTCCAGTTTCAGAAAACATATACCTTTTTAGGGTTAAGAATTCTTTAAGACATTTAAATACTAGTCTGCATTTATTTAAAGCTGTCACGCAAATCCCCATTTTTGTATCTTTCAACAATGAACGACTATATCATGCCCTGCGAACAGTTCAGCAATTAACAAAAGAGACAGACCCAAGAGAAGGCAATCAGAAAAGTTGAAGCAATCCAGGAATGAAGGTGCAGATGATTATGGCCCTGGAATGTACTGAAGTGTATCAGAATTTTAATGTTCAAACTTTAAATTCAGTTTTCTCAAAACAACATTTTTAGATACTTATGTACCTTTTTTCGCAGAAAGTATGAGATGTTTAGAGCTGAAATTTTCAATACGTGTATACAACACATAGTTAAACTTTCTGAACCGCAATCATAACTTTATAATAATATTAGTGATATTAAGAAAGCAACAACATTGCAAATTTTTACTTTTTTGACTTTGCAAATAGTTTTTTTTTCACTTTTTGGTAAGCTGATATACATAACTAAATAATTGAGGTTCAGAAGATAGCTGATTATACTAAGAGCAAGCATTCAAAAGTGTGATTCTGTATTGTGAGTAGTACCTGAGAAAAAGGTACATGAATTCATATGTTTTAAGAATAAATTTTATTATTTTGCTACTGAATGAAATAATTTTTACGGACTCAATTACATAAGTTATCAATGCAAACAACCACTTCAAATAATTGTCATGATGTATAGAACAATTCACAATATATTGTTATAGAACAATATATGGTCCGCCCGCGCGCGAGCGCACGTGTGTGGGAGAGAGCGTGTCAGTGAACATCATAATTTAAAAACGAAAAGTCGGATACACACCAAACTTGCCTTCTAAGATATGACACGAAGATTTAAAAAAAACTTCTCCCTACCCCAAACTACCCTTTATATGGAACATTTTTCGAAACTTTTAAGTTTCTAAAAGATGGCTCTCCAGTTTTTTATCAAAATACCATACATTAATGATATTTACATGACAAATTGTATATCTTGAATTTTCTAGGAATGGCCTTTGGAGTGCTCTTCATTCCGAAGAAATGTTGTGTAATCTTATCTAACTACCAGTAACTAGGTTAAGCGATAGACGAAGAAGTACTACATAAGAAATGTAGATTTCTTTAAAACACGCCATATATTTGAAATAACTTTTTTGTGGCATAAGCCGTTTCCGAGATATCCGTTATTAATGGTTCGAGTTGATCATTACCTGTCATTCTTTAAAGTCCTTTCAACATTCAGTTGTTTCTTGCGATTCCATGTAAACAGTATGGAATTTCAAGGTCAGCATATAGAGTCCTTTTCTTAAACATTTGACTATCGTTGTTCCCTTTGTATCTCTAATAAAATGTGTAATGTAGCTGTTTATACAATGGTTTATTTGGATTAAAATGTAGTTAATAGAAAAATAAACCTTTTAATAATAATAATAATAATAATAATAATAATAATAGTTTGTATACGCACTAATAAGGTTAAAGGTTATAGAAAGTCATATGAATGTATCACATCAGATTTTTTCTTTCTCTCGAAATGTATGCCAGAAATCGTTAAAACACCAGAAGAAACTATTGCATCCAGTTCTGCAGGTTTTGATGTTTTTGTTTCTCAACTTGTTTTACTCAGTTTAAAAGAAATTGTTAAACTCAATCCCCTTGAATTTTTGCGATTCTTTTTCAAGTATATTAAAATGCTCAAATGCTTAATTTCATATTATTTTAAAAGTTAGTAAATATACGGTCGACTTTTTCGCGCGTTCAGTGTTTCCTCATGTTTACATGAAAAACCCAGATGATTCATTTGGTATTTTTTGGTTACAAAAAGTACGTCTTGATTCTCTGGACTCAAGTCTCTGGGAAGCGGCACATTATACAGGATGGACAATTTAAGTTGAGACTGTACAATGTCTCCAAAACTAAGCGTTGTAGAAAGAAATTTCTTGAATAAAGGTTGCTTGATATTAAGGGGGAAAGTAAATGTCTTTAGTCGTGTTTTATTTGGAGGACGCTGTGATGGTCATTTTAGGATCAATTTAAATTGGCCCTAATTGTAGGTTCCCATTTAAAAAATAAAATTGACTCTAAAATGACCATAACATTCTCCAAACAAAGCATGACTAATGACATTTACTTTCTCCCATAATATCAAGCAATCTTTATTAAAGACATTTCTTTCTACAACGCTTAGTTTTGGAGACATTGTACAGTCTCAACTTAAATGGTCCAGGCTGTAAACTTCAATTTACCCATATTTTCAACCTTAGTTTAAAATAACACATATTTCTCATTCATCTCAATTGAAAACCTATACCATAGTGCATATTTTACAAGCGTTTTGAGAAAATGCCAATAAGATCTTGTTTACTAAAGTAATTTTTAAAAAACAGTCTTTGCTGAAACTGTGCTTCGGTAACATTTGAGATTTTCATAGAAATTTTTTGAGTGCAAAACTAAAGCTAAGCTTTCAAATAAATCTCATTTTGACGTCTAAAATTGTACAACCGTGTGAACGGCTGAATTTGAGAGCAAAAAATGTGATAAAATAGAATTAACTCAAATTTGTAAAATTCAGTGTCACATTCTTATTGGAATCAAGGATTTTAGATCTCCTGTGGGGATGCTCTACCGCGGTGCTACCGTGATCCAACATCTGAAAGCGAATCAAAGCTCTCTCGTTTCATTCATATATTCGGCTAACCTTCACAAGAATTTCAAGTACTCCGAGGTATCATACCTTAAAAACGACAGCTTCCGAACTTCTGGTTAACGAAATTTTAGAATTAAATTCGATCTGATAACTAACTTCATAGTAACTGCTTGCAGACTAAGGTTTGAAAATTGAATCAAATGAGGGTATGTAGGCTCGATAGGTCAGCGTAGTGCATCAGCATAGAAGTTTAAAATCCGTGGTTCAAGTCCCAGCTGTGGCATTGAATTCTTCAAACCTAATTCAAATTTCTAATCCTTACCTAAACATGGCTATCGTGAAAGAACAGTACTTATAATTAGGAAATTTGAAGTATAGTCAAATTATTGCAGCTAAAACATCTTAAATAAACAACGGTGTAAGGCTAAGTATATGAAGGAATATTCAAAGAAAGTTAAAGAAGTCAGGAAAAAATAGATCAGAATAAAAAGGTACTTCGGAGGAAAAATGAATGGAAAAAGTAAAGCGAGAAAAGAAAAAGTGGGGCAGACCGAGGAAGCAGATAGGAATATGGACAAGAACAAATGAAAGCCAGGAAGGACGCTGTTTGCACGTGTCCAGCTGACGGTTCCTTTGATGCAGTTATGACTTATGTGGATGAGTTCTATGACGTGTGACGTGGACCATGATAGTTGGATAGGACGTGAGCCAAGTCAACCAAGAGATAGCTCGGAGGTGTGAAAGTTAAAGCTTTGGGCGAGAACGTGATAAGTGACTGTGCAAATGGTCACCATCCGTTGGATTAAGCTGTGTTCACGGCAGTCATGAAGTTTATGGTGAACTAATAAAGAAATTATGGAATTATTTTGAATGTTCTATTATAAAACAAGTGTCGGGTGGCATGCTTGTAAATGGGGCTAACATTGAATATGATTTTTACATTCTCTATCACTACATATAGGTACCATCTTTCAAGAAAGTAAATGTACACTTTTCGTGGGCCAGTATCATTCAGGCGTTCCGTGAGTAGGGAGTATGAAAACTAAATCGACCGTGATTGTAGATGTATACTGTCGTGGTCGCCATTTTACCCTGTCACTCACTTCGAAGATTTCTATGGCTAAATTAACCCAGTATGGCGAAACATTGACTACATATCACAAAACAAGTTGCAATTCTCTTGCTGCTGAGGTATTAATTAGATGGCATTGGCAAGAAAACGGAAAACACGGGGGAGAGAACTAACTGAGAGTCCCCGCAGCGACGCCACAGAGCGCAAACCACTCCTAGCCGCAACCCGCCGAACATCGTCGCCTGTTCCAAAAACCCTGAAACAGATGATAAGGAAGATGATGAGTACAGGAATTGAGAAGCGGGAAAGTCGTGGTAGAAGACGAACCACCCCAAAATTCACCTGCTGATACGGGGAAACGATGAAAAATTCAAGGATTAGAGTGGGTGGTCACCCGGGATCGAACCCGCAACCTTCTAAATGCGGGCCACACACTTACCGCTTGAGCCATCCCGCTCGGTAAGAATGGATTATAACCATATCCCTAAGAAAATGTTAATATATAGACCAAAAGAAGGACAAGAACAGAGGAGAACGAGGAAGCGCTGGAAAGAATCTGTGTGAAGCCGTTCAACCTATCCTTGAAATGAAAAAGAAGTAGAATATTTCTTCTAATATCCCAAAAAGAGTTTTGTTGATTCTGCTATATTTTCTTGTTCACGTTATATGCATTATTTCTCTTAAAATATATTCATTAAAATGAAACCTAAGATTAAGACAACCATGTTGTTTTTTTTAGGAATCTGATTTTCATTTACTATATTCCTGTTATCATTCCTCTTTATGAAACAGTTCTCATATCCCTAAGATAAAACTGATGCCACCTTCTTTATGGCATTTTATTCCTTTAATTTATACGTGAACCTTTTTGCTGAATTCCGTATAATTTGAGATCAACATACCCATAATACACAGCACAATATACAGAGTGTATCTTTATTGGTGTCATATATTTGGGGGACCTATTCCTTGCATCAAAACAGTAAAAACAGTTCATATGTACAAGGATCTGAAAATCAACCATTTCGTTATTATAGATCAAAGAAGATGTATTCCATGAGTGAATAGACGGATATGCACTACAAGTATGGCCGTGCAGACGGCAATGCAGCACGAGCACTGAACTTTATGCAGAAATGCACTCTGACAGGCAGTTACCGTGTGCAAGAACATTCGCACGAATTCACCAATGCTTAAGAGAGAATGGCGCATTTGAAAGAGTACTAGGGATGTTGGGAGACCAAGAGCGGTACGAGGCATTGAGCTTGAAGAACGAGTTCTTCGTGTGGATGCAGACCCATCACAAAGCACAAGACGTATGGCTGTAGGGAAAGAGTTAGTCATATGGTTATCTGGAGAATTCTGCACGATAATCTTCTGCACCCGTGTCACCTTGAGCCAAGAAGACGTTTCTGTCAACGCATGTTACAGAAGTGCGCTGTGTTCATACATTTGCTAGCCTGTATCTTATTCACGGATGAGGTCGGTTTTACTCGCGACAGCATCTTCAATTTTCATAACACTCATAACCGGGCATTTGAAAATCTTAATGAAGTATGCCAGGACAACCATCAACAGATGTTCTCTCTGAACATTTGGGTTGGAATCATTCATGACCACCTTATTGGTCCCTACTTCTTCCCTCCGCGTCTAAATGGACAAACCTATCTCCAGTTTCTCAGAAATGACTTGCATCACTTAACTGATAATGTGCCTCTGGATATCATCCAATGAATGTGGTTTTTACACGATGGTACTCTAGCTCATTTTAGTATAATGGTTTTCATCACATCGCGAGTAACAACTGAAAATCGACAGGACTTGAAAAGAATGATAAAGTATTCAGCAATTCGAACCATTAATAACGGATACTTCAGAAATGGCTCATGCCATAAATAAAGTTATTTGGAGTACATGGAGTGTTTTAAGGAGAGCTACAATTTTTGTGCAGTGCGTTTTCGTTCCATCGCTTAACGTTTCCGGTTATGAAAGGTTCTCTAAAGATTGTATAAAATTATATAAATTTCCTTTCAAATGAAGAGGATTTCACAAACTATTCCCAGAAAATTTAAGATAAACATTTTGTCACGTCAACATCTTTAATATATGATACATTAATCAAAATCGTCACAGCTACTCGTATTTTTCAAAAATTAAAAATTTCGAAACATTTTCCGTGTAAAGGCTAGCTGGGGGTGGGAGATGTTCTAGAAAATCTTCGTGTCGCATCTTTGGAAGATAAATATAAATAACAAGTTCGGTATTTATCCGACATTTCTTTTTTGAGTTATGCTGTCCACAGACACACACTCAGACATTTTTTCAAAAGAATCTGATGTGTTACATTCACATGACTTTCCCTACCCTCTGCCGCTTATACTAATTCCTACCTACTTCGTTTTAATTGAGATAAACCTTTTCGGAAACAGCTGCGTTACATTTCTTTGTAGATACAAAGAGAACAACGATAGTCAAATGTTTAAGAACTGGACGCTGTATGCTGGCCTAATTACATATTTTTTCCATGCAATCGCGAGAAACAGCTGAAAATCGACAGGATTTGAAAACTGTAAGTAGTGAACCGTTCGAACTATTAATGAGAGATATCTCGGAAATGATTGATGCTACAAAAAGTTATTTGGAATAAATTGTTTGTTTTAAAGAGATTTTTTATTTTCGTTTATCCCTTAACGTTTACCAGTTATATAATATTATACAAAGCTTCTCTAGAATGAAGAGTGCTTTACAGGCTATTCCCAGAAAATTCAAGATATGCATTTTATTTGTCATGTTGTGTCTTTAATATATTGTATTTTAATAAAAATCTTGTTGCCGTTTTTTATAAAATCGAGCATTATGAAAATTGTTCCATGTAAAGAGTAGTTTGAAGTGGGGAGAGTTTGTTGAAAATCTTACTGCTGCATCTTCAGAAGGTACTGAACTTAAATACAAGTTTTGAGTTATACTGTTCACACACACATACACACGCACGGAGATTTTTCTAAAAAATCTTTTTTTGTATTCAGGGGGTCTCAAAACATTTATTTCCGGTGAAATATCTATCAAGTTTTTGGATGGAATGCAATACCTTTTCTACCTACCATCTACGTGGTAGAGAAAGCGAGTAGTAGTGTACAATAAACAGAATTGACTTTCATTTACCAGATAGTTAGTGTGTACCAAATCCCAAAGACATCAAAAACCTCGCTCTTCCCAATTTTCTCTAGTACTGTTCTTCAAAGTAATCTGCGATGCCACGAAGTTCCTTAGTCCATTGATGCGCTGAGACAGTTGCGCAGTGGTTATTCAACATAAACACTGTGATGCAGGAAGTTCTTTCAGTGAGTGTGTTTATTTTTATACACAAAAGGATGTGTGCATATTTATAGCAATGGACGAGTGCCAGTTGTCTCAATTAAGCAGTGTCACGTTGCATTGCCGATTATGAATTTTTGTTATTAGAAGGAAAATCAAGCGAATAATAACGAGAAGAATACTTTTATAAACCACAAAAGTAACTATTTAAATTTGGAAATAGAAAAGTTATGTTTATATGCATACCTTGTTTTCCGCTCCGTATGGAACCACGCAATTTGCTTTCCACTTCTAATTTATTAAGGAAATTTATATACAGAAGCTACAGGGGATAGAAAAAAAAGACGAGTAATTTCAAAGTTTTCAAAAATTAGATATTTTTCACCTTTATATAACGAACTTGGAAGATGGTGAATTTAAATTAGCAACTTTATATTTAATCCGAAATGTATAAACATTTAACACTTGTAAAATAAAATATCGCTACCTAATTTTGGAGTGGAATATTACTATTATTATTATTATTATTATTATCCTCTATTATTATAGGTAAGTAGAGGAGAAAGTAAAATATACTGTTAACACAAAAAGAATGCAAAAAGCCTTATTTATGACTTTAAGGTTTTTAACCAAATTCCTCACCTATTCCTTATCACACAGCGTATTTGTTCTGAGTTTATTTAAGGTACACTAAAACCGGAAGCTCTGAACACTGAAATATTACATTTATACGCCAGTCATTTATATTGACCAGTTAATTGTTATAACAGTTTCTTGTGTTTTATCAGACACATTCATGCCAAATTGTGCTGTTATACTTATTGTTGTTTAGTATTTAGTTTGTATTTTTGTTAACTATAACCCAAAAATACATATGTATGAAAAGGGGTTGAGCAATTGTGGAAATAATAAAAAAAATATTTGGTTGAGTTTTGGACCCATCCATTGCTGTTAAACCGTTGAAATGAAATTATCACATTTAATTTTTATTGTTCATATTTAGCACACAAAATGAAAGAAAGATCGTTCGTATACATATATACAGCGCGAGTCTTCTCATCCAGCGGATTGCTAACTAAACCCTGCATTTTATAAACGATGCGAAATGCAGGTGCTGACACCGCATTCACCAGCCCGCTGATTAAGGCTTGTGTTAACGTGCTCTAGTAGCGCAATGGCAAACATGCTGGAAAATCATTGTAAAGTTCGGAGTTTCAAATCATGCCTGTAAATAAATGAGTTTTTTATTTATTTCTTGCATTTATTTATGATGTTCATTAAAGCATGTTCTAACAAGTAACAGCTTGTGTTTTAATGAAATTCACAAAATTAAACTAATTAAATGAAACGACACTTCTATGCCAAACCATCAGTTCTCGTTAAATTTACTAAACATAAATAGCACCTTCAAGTGGCGTATTTGAATCTAGGACCTTCACACTAAAGGCCAATGCGCATACTGTTGCGCTACGAGTACAAGTCACTGCACGTACAGCGGTGCAAAGCAGCCATTTCGGCCGAAATTGATACGACGCCATGCAGCGGATTGGTACAACGCAGGGACTGCATAACTTCTCAATCCGCAGGCTGAGAAGACTCACCCGGTGTGGGTGTGTGTATGTGTGTGCGCATAATACTCCTAATGGAACGTTATGTGTTTACGAAACAATCTTAACAACCTGTGGTTTTATCACGAAAAGCAAAGCATAACACACCACGCATGTAGTATTGCGGTATATAATGTAGCATGCAACAAATAAACAATATTCTAAATAAATAAAAGCTTTGTGAAAGATATTACTACGGATAATAAATAAACAAAGCTTGGTATATTTTTGCATTCTTATAGAATGACTGAAGCAGAGGAGTTCTTGATTCACGGATCAACAGGAGGTTCATCAAAGCGGTTTAATGCACCCCCCCGAAAGTTCTAGCCGTTACATCTCTTTGCACAACTATAGCATGTGGGAGAAACAAAATATTCGGATTCAAGCGCTAGTTTTCGAAGAAATCTATAAAGAGAAACAAGAAATACATATGAATTCGCTATAAGACTTAGAAATCCTGCGACCTAAAATAAGTTGAAAATAAAAAAAGAAAGAAATACAAATACTTAGTACTCTCAATGACAGACGGTAG
The DNA here is from genome assembly GCA_030765065.1 of Deroplatys truncata. NCBI lineage: Eukaryota > Metazoa > Arthropoda > Insecta > Mantodea > Mantidae > Deroplatys > Deroplatys truncata. Next base: position 206,017,880 of record CM060978.1, on the reverse strand, counting down.
TGGTTGAAAGTATGCCATTGACTATAGCAGTTTTCTTCTTTTGAATCTCTTGAGATATGAGTGAAGTAATTCTCACATTTATTTTGTAAATTTATGTGTAAACTGAAGTAATTTAACTCTAAAATCAGTCAGGAGTATGTGCCAATTTTAAACTTTACTAAGTGTCACTTGTTTTCTCTGAGGTTCATTGTAGATTTTCATACATTTGTGACCAAAATTGTTCTGCCATGAATGCTACAATTTCATACAGTCACAAGAGATACACATTTTACTAGTATGCTTGTTTCATGGACATTAAATATTGAAAACTTTCTAAACAATAGGCATGCTCACAAATAGCATCAGTAGTGATTTTAAACGAATGTGCAGCTATGTTTGATTGCATCCATCTTCAATAGATTCTGCTCTCTATTCTGCTTATGTACCTATGGTAGAAGAGTTGTATTCTTCCAAAAATTCAATATCGGTATTTTACTAGAAATAATACACATTTTGCGTTTCGCTGAATATATACCTATTTTTAAAAACAACAAAAGTGTATATACTTGCGAGTGCAGGTGCCCGTAAAACGACAAAGGTTATAAATCAAAAGTCGATTAAATGTAAAGTTTCATATTTAAGTGTTTTTTTTATATTGTAAAAAAATAGAGTACTTCTAACGATTTTTACCAGAATAGGATGCATATACTTTGAATAGGGCGGCACCATGGCGGAGTGGTTAGACAGTTCGTCTCCCGCAAGGCTGGATTCGATTCCAGCGGCCCGCATGTGGGATTTGTGGGGGGTTTTTTTAATTGAGTTTTATTTATGGACGCTCTTTAACTACTATAGTTCTTAGCGTCCCCTTCCATATTGGGCGTGAAAGACCGGTAATTTTGCTCAGAGGCCTCTTTATTAGGCTTGAGGTTCTTTTACGTGCCGTAAATCTACGACACGGGACCACCGGATTTATTTCTCTTCCGAAGGAAGCCATGCTATGGATTTTTACATCGCCCTCCGCCGGGTTTGAACCCGGTGGACAAAACGACGTCTGGGCGGATTTTCTCCGGGTTCCTCTGCCATTCACTCCACCAATTGCTCCATCGTTAACTTAGTTTCATTCATTTCGCCTTCATTTCATATCATCTTCTTCTCTCACTCTCATACCTGTCTACGGGACGATCCCCTGTTCCGGGATCTTCATTCTCTTATTCAATGTCCCTTTACCCTGAAGATGTTATTGTCTTTTATTGCGTTATTTTTAGCACCACGCTTTGGGAGCCAATTTGAAGAAAGTTTGTTGCTGCTACGTATGGAAAGCCAGTTTGAAGAAGATGTATTATATTTCCACTATTGGGGAGCCAAACTTGAAGTAGTTACAACCGCACGTATGGTAAAATGTTTCCGGTAGCCTTCGCCCCAAATGTACTTTCCGGTGGCCTTTGCCCCAAATGTTTAAAAAATATTAACTTTGTAATTTTGACTGTTTCTTTAAATATTATATATTTATGTTTACCTCGGCTGTGTCAGTATTTATATTTTTTTAGAGACTCCTTAGCAGGGAGTGGTGCGACTGAAGAATGTAGACTTACACAGATTATAATTTTATTAATGCTTGACACGATTTAAATAACACTTCACTGATATAGAGACCTGAGAGATTTTTTTATTAATTACTTGCACTTTTTAACACGTAAACTATTAAACTTCTCGAGGACGCATCTCGCGTCCAGTTAGGAACACTGTCTACAAGCAACTGACTTCTTAATTTGTAAATTTTGCTCCATTTTAGTTTCTGATTGGCTATCCTAGTCCAATAGAATACCTTCATTTAACTAAAGCTTTTTCTGGTTGTTGATTGGCTATTTTATAAACTATCGCAAAAATTACATTATTGCTTCCAAGAATCACAAGTAGCATTATTAAACTTTCAAATTTATTATTGCCTCAAGGTTACTCATTGTTACCTCATTATTAGCAACCTTTGACCTATTCCTCACAGCTCCTACATTTTTAAATTACGTAATACATTCACATGACATTATTACACTTGTATGCAATAATATAAAAATATATAATGACTGTTACATGCATTTTATATATTACATTATACACATATTGCTTTGAGGCGGGCGGTTATTGAATTTATATATTATATAATTAGACTTAAATTATTTAAGTGTTATAAATACTGCCTCAAACCCTCGACAGGCTCTGACCCTAGGCACGGTTGTAAATCCTAGGGGGTGTAAGCCCTACATCGAGGAGGGTAAAACGGCTAAGTAGGTCTATTTGCGATATCATTACAAATAAAATGCAAGCCTTGAATTTTCAATAAATATCCTTTTAATGTCTCTCAATTCGTATTGAATCTTTTGTAACTGAAAAACCACAAGAGATAAAACAAATAAGTTTTCCCAGGTTTGCCTGAGCTCATTACTAAGATGATCATTCCTAGGCAAGTATTTATCGGAATTAACATATAATTGTTATATATTATAGGGCAGATAAAGTTTGATGCGTATCAGTTCTTTTTTTAAATATGTTTGTTTGAATTTTTCAGATTCTATTGAAGGTACAAAATTCCAAGATCGAATGCAGGCCGTGCAGTTCTTTACAACAATTTACTCCAAGTTCCAAAAATCTTGGCCACCACTCGAATGAAATGCACAGGTTTCTACTGAACTTATCTGCCAAAATAGTATCGTTATCACCACAAAATACCCTACATAGTATGCTAGCCTTCAAATTCAGAGGTCTCGGGTTCGATTCCTGACTGAAGGATTGGAATCTTCTTTAGCTAGGAATGTTCCCTAAGTATAATGAGAGAGTCAATATGTGTGTGAATTTAATGTAATCACCCAAAATAAAACAATTCAACTGTAAAACGATTATTATTGCTGGAAAAGTTGTTCCAAACATAAAAAGCCGTTCATATGACCTGAGATGTTAATGGTGGCATATATCTATAGAAGGAGGAGAAAAATACCGAACATCAGCCTTCTATAGGGAAGGTCAATAGGTTTCCCGTATGTCTTGTAAGTTAATTTTGCGTTTAGGAGCAGTATAGTTCAGAGGAGGAACGGAATTCAACATGGCAAATTTACATTCAGAATGTACTTTCAGGCTTTTATATTTTTATTCTTTGTTTCGTACTACTCTCTCACCAGTTACTTAGTTTGTAGAGGGAGCACTATATTCCACTAAAATATTTTATTTCAGATTTCAACGGAAATGCACGTTTTGAAGTTTACTGAATAAATAAAAATTATACATTTCAAAAAAGGTTGACGAGCGTCAGCGTGTGACATAACTCGAAAACGAAATGTCGGATTAATACCAAAGTTCATATTTTAAATGGATGTAACACCAAGATTTTCAAGAAAATGCCCTCACAAACTACCATTTGCATAGGTAGTTTTTGTTATTTATTCTGGAATATCATAATTATTTTATATGACCAATAAAATGTAAATACATATATCGTGTATTTTCTGCCAGTAGCCTGTGAAGTCCTCTTCATTCGGAATGAATCTGTACGTTTTGTATAACTGGTGAACCATAAGGTAAAAACTTATTACAAAATATAAAAATCACGTTAAAACACGCATTTTATGTGAAATAATTTTTTGTAGTATCAATGATTACCGGAATATTCGCAATTATGGTTTAAATTTTCAAATACTGTCTACTTTTTCTAAAGGCTATGTCACCATTCATTTGTTTTTCGTAGGCATTCAAAGAGTAGAATTTCAACGCCCGCATATAGTGAGCCGCTTTTTAAAGATTTGACAATCGCTTTCGTCTCCTGTATCCCCCTTGTATCAATCAGAAATTATTTCCACAAAGTTGGCTACATGGCAACATGCCGGCACGCCATTAAATTCTCCAGCTGACTCGCATTGGTTTACTCGCAGTGGTTAGAGCAACCGGACGGAGACCGGGAGATCCGTGGTTCAAATTCCGGCTATGACATTGAATTTTTCAGTCATCTGATTCTACCTTTCCAACCCGGTCCAACACACGGCTTGTGTGAAAGAACAATTAATTCTATTTCCACAAACCTTTATCTCGATTAACATAAAGGACATTAAAAATAAGCTTTTATGAGAATAGTTTACAAAAGAGATAGCAATGAAGGATTAGTGGAAGAAAAGGTCAGATTAATGTAACACATTAGATTTTTAAATTTAATTGTTATTTATTTTATTTTCTTAGAACGACAGTGGACCCCTGAAAAGTGCAGCAAAGCCCTATAGGGCTCCGCGGAGCACAGATTGAATAAGAGAGGATAAAGTAGGCTACGTAGCATTGCGCATGCGTGGGAAGCTATTGCGACAGGTGTAGGTGACAACTCCAGGCAGGTGTATACATTCTGTCATGTACCTCCGCGTTTCGTTTCATTTCTAATTAACCAAGTATCAAAGTCATCTGAAATCTTTACTTTGCTACTGCAATGCATACTTTTGATATTATGATATATTTTAACAGGCTCCCCAAGCGAGAGGTGCCGGAAACTCTTAATGTATCTTTGCTTCAACACTTCCACCGCTCTCCAAATATGTCTTCATAAAGTACGGAATGCAGATGGTTCTTTTTCTGAGAATTTTACTGCCGATGTCGATTCTCTCTCTTTTTTCTGGGCGCTTAACTGCCGAGTGCTGAAATATTTTTGGAATGATGAACCTCGTTCATGACGGGTACATGAGCCAGGAATTCGTTGGCGCCTAATGCTACCTGGCGTTCATCTTCTCGGTAGGGGGTGGAAGAAGTCTCGGGCACAATATTTATCTTCACCTGGAATCTGTAATAAGAAATGTGATTCCTGACGCTGAATTTGGATAGTAGCATCATAGTGATAGTGAATTTTCTTTTCAATCTGAGATAACCATACCAGCCTCAATATCTTAAGGTCTGTCTGGGAGGAATTAAAACTAAAGATTTCGTGACATTTGGTTATGCGAATAGTCACGTGGGCTGACTAATAAACACCAAATTTTGCTTACTTTTAATTTATTGAAATAGGGAGGCTTAGAGGAATTCTTTAGTTTAGAGTTTAGTGGGTCGCGAACCTCAAGGGGGCCGCGGTATTCTATCTGGGGGGGGGGGTCGCAGTGGATATTTGGAATTGTTAATAAATCATGTTTATTGTTTATTATTATAACAATGCGGAAAATGGAATTTAGTCACCTGTTACATATTACATTTAAACAGAGTCATGTTTTGTATTTAAGAAGCATATTAATACTACAATTTCACAGTAATTATTACACTGCACATCAGGATGATTAGTGATAAGTATGAGCCTATTTATTTAAATAGTTTCGAAGCCTTTAGAGACAGGTTTAGAGGAATTGTTTGGTTTAGAGCGACGGTTCCCAAACTGTGGGTCGCGACTCTCAAGGGGGCAGCGGTATTCTATCTGGGGTGTCGCAGTGGATATTTGCAAATATTAATAAGTCATGTTTATTGTTAATTATTATTATTATAACAATGCGGAAAATGGAATTTAGTCACCTATTATACATTACATTTAAACAGAATCATGTTTTGTATTTAAGAAGCATATTAATACTACAATTTCACAGTAAATGCACATGTACAATTTTATGTAAACCATTAATTATTACACTGCACATCAGAATGATTAGTGATAAGTATGAGCCTATTTATTTAAATAGTTTCGAAGCCTTTAGAGGCAGGTTTAGAGGATATTGTTTAGTTTAGAGCAGCGATTCCCAAACTGTGGGTCGCGAACCTCAAAAGGGCCGCGGTATTCTATCGGGGGGGGGCGCGGTGGATATTTCGAATTCTTAATAAATAATGTTTATTGCTAATTGTTAGTATTATAACGATGGGGAAAATGGAATTTAGTCACATATTACATTTAAACAGAATCATGTTTTGTATTTAAGGAGCATATTAATACTACAATTTCATAGTAAATGGACATGTACAATTTTATGTAAACCATTAATTATTACACTGCACATCAGGATGATTAGTGATATGTATGAGCCTATTTGCTATTAATAAATCACTCAATGTCTGACTGTATATTAGTTGCCCACATTTTCTATTCCTAGATTTAGTCTTGGTGTTCATCATTGATGAAAATCCAATTTCGCAGAGATATGAGGTGCAAAATGGAATAAGCAGCTTTAGTGCGGCAGACACCAGGGTATTTGTTCTTCTTGCTAGCCAGAACTGATACACATCTTTCTTCTGGAAAGTCAGTTTTAAACTTTGGTCCGAAGAAAGTTCAATTAATTTATCATTTAACTTCGCGCAAAAACTTGCAAATTAATGATTAAGCAGCGAAGTCAATGGAGGGATCGCCAATAATTTCATTATCGAAAAAGGGGTCGTGTGTGCAAGAAGTTTGGGAACCGCTAATTTAGAGGAAGGCATAACTCAAGTAAGAATACTAGAGACCTGAAAATAATTTACAAATTTCGACCTAGATCGCTTAGACAAGAGTGTAGAAATAGAAGTGGCAGAAATTCACCAATGGAAAAAGGTTGGAAGAAGCAGTTGAAATGACAAGAAAATAGTAGGAAATAGCCAGAATCGTATGAGTGAAAAGAGAAATGTAAATAGTAGTTTAACAGGAACAGGAACAGGAACAGGTGCAATTAGCAGGATACAAGGAAACGTTGCCCCAGTCACAAGCGCCTTCAGTACAAGTTGGGAATAAAAATAAAAATAATAAAGGTATTAAGTACACAGAAGTTAGGTTTTCGAAAAGGCAAAGATTGATGATTAAGGAAGATAGATTTCAAATAGGCACACAGAAAAAGAAAAAATATTGGATAAAAATAGGAATCAATGGGAAATAATACAATGTAATAGTAGATAAATGCTGGTGCAAACAGTACAGTCTGTTCACACAATGTTATGAGGTATTGATAAAAAGTGGTATGAAAGTAGTGTCATTACCGGCAAGTGGAATATTTTGTTAGAAACAGGAAAAAAGTGTGAAATTTCAAGTGATGTTATATGTAGAAGTGAATGGAATTGCCTTTGAAATTTTGTTTCTTGTAGTACCACGATTAGTAACAGATGCTATAACTGGATGTGATTATTTATATTCATGGGGTGTCACTATCAGTTGCCATTAGCACTAACTTGTTATCAGTTTTGAAAATAGATTTGTAAAATTAGACACAGGGAAGCAAGCCATTGTAGTACCGTTCATTGAGGATAGATGTCAGAACAAGTAAAAAAGGAGAAAGGAGGAAGAAATAAGGTCAGATGCTTTCTTTGTGGAATATGTTAAAATGGGAACTATGGAGCTAGCAGTAGTGAATGTAGAAGGATTTGACTTTGAAGGAGAAACAGAGTAGGATGAAGAAATAAAAGTAATTATATACCAGAAGATTCCCGAGAATACCCTATAGAAAATCCCTTTGAAAATTGTGATTATCAGGAGCGAATAGGTATGTGATACAAAACCGTGAGGATCAAGAAAATTTATTTGAAGTAAAACTAAATCAGACAAATTGCTTAAATGAAGAAAAGAGGGAAGAATTGTTTAGAATTCTGATGCAAAATCGAGAAGTATTCTCAGAAAAACCTGGGAAATATATAACACATTCTTTTGAACTGACATCTATAGTACCACATACCTATACAATGTAGCAATTCCTTTCGCAATTCTAGAAGAAGTAGACAATGCTACGGTTCATAGAAGTAAATGTTTTATTGAAACACTCAAACATTATGGAATAAAACTTTATCATTGCTCATCCTATTTTCCGTCTGGTAATCCAACAGAACGTGTGTTGAGAGATACAGCTATCTATTTTCATGTACTGACTCACAAGAATCATAAGGATTGGGTTAGATTTGTTCTCTAATGGAGAAAATTGTAAATAACACTATAAATGTCGCAAAAGGTTTTGTAGCTATAAAACTCATTTCAGGTAAGAAACCATATTTTAAAATGTGTCTAAGAATCTAACTGTATATAAAATTGATTTAAGTAAGAAAGATAGAGCTAGGATTGCTTTTGAAAGGATAAAGAAAAAGGGGAAAAACGAAAATCCAAAAGAAAACATATGTGAGAACCTGAAATAGGGGATTTAGTTTTAGTGAAGGATAAGTTATTAAGTATATTAAAAGACAAAATAAACCGAACGAAACTAATATACAGGGGCCCTCAGTAATTGTAGCTAAACTTGAAAACCATGCATATTAGTTAAAATATACAAAAAATTGAGAAATTGAAATAAGCAACTCCTTCGTGCATACAGGATGCACTCAGATACTTTTAACTTTTGATAATTCAGTTGTGGTGCAAATTTGTCTACACATGATTATAATTAATATGTATGACGTGGAAGACAAAATTTTAAAAGTTGTAATTAGAGAATAAGTACAAAATTGTAAAAATTAGTCTTAAACAGAACATAATGAAATTGAAGTGAACACACAAACATTAAAATCATAAAATACAAAACAAAGACTCTTGGAAATTTATATAAACTCAAAAGAAGAGAAAATAAGAATAATTAAGAATAGCATAGAAAATTTAGCCTATGAACTATTGTATTTAATTTGTGAAGTTAAGAGTTACAATTGTCTTGAGATACTTGTATATAACAATGAGTTGTAAAGAAGCAGAAATCTGTAAAAATGTAAGAAAATTGTAAGAGTTACCGACAGGGGATCGGATAAATTTAGAGTTAGTTTTATTCGGGCAAATTTATGCATTTATTTATTATTGAGAATAATAAACGAATGGAACGGGACATTTTGATACTTTAATTATTGACAGGAAGATATAAATGATTAAGTAGAGAAATAATTATACGATATAAGGATTTGTCGGAGAACAGCGTCATTATCATTTTATGTTAACGAAAGTCATTAGAAACAGCTGAGTAACGAACGCGTTAGCATAAAAGTTCCAGGATTACAATTAGAGATAAGTTCTGTACGTTTGAAAACTTACGTAGGCAGGAGTTCTGTAAATTAGAAAAGGAATGAAATTCTGAGATTCGAGGAGGTACCGCATAGTAATTTACAATTACGAGTTTTTAGATTAGACTGCATAAGTAGGAATGCTGGTAGGAGCAACGGCATGTAGGCGTAGCTTAAGTTTCATTTTAAGTTGTGTAGTGCCAAGTGACGCGCTTGACTTAGAAAGATGTAGCGGCTATTGCGAGGGATCTTTCCGAGTAACATTTCTGCGACTTACTGCAACTGACGCTTCCCTCTGCCACTATCATAGAAGTAACTTGCTTATGTAATTCAACAGTCGGCGAATCCTTTCAAACAGAATATTTGAGCCAACATTAAAATTTATCAGCTAGTTAAGCAGGTATTATGCTTTTACAATTACACTCACGCATACCCTGAGGCAAAGAACGTATAGCTATACCACTGAAGCAGCTGGCGGACCAGACAACGCAGAACAAGCTAGGAGATGACATCGTAAAACTCGATAACAAAGCAGGTAACATTAAACGTTACCTAAATTGATTCAACTTCAGACTGTAGCATCAGAATTTGAAGCAAAGGGTGCAGCTTCAAAATTGTTGCAACCAACGATTCACTGTAGTTGAAATAGCAGGTATATCTAGTTATAATGTGTTTGACCGTCAGTTGTCTGTTAGAATGTTCACATACTGGAAGTTAATGAATGTAAGCAGATGGTAGTGCGTTGATTTTGTATTGCCAACTCTTTATCTGGAAAGCAACTTATTTTGTGTTGATCAAGAGCTTTGTACATATATGAAGACGATATGTTGTGTATCACTTCACGTAATTTTGCTGTTCAGATTGTTTTCCAGTCAGTTTCATTTCCACTGCTACAATTTAAAACGCTGAGAAACAGATGAGTTTCACGTATCTAAGTTCAACACTGAATGTTGTTCTCGAAGACTAGTGCATGATACCGTAGAGGACGAATATATGTGATTATAGAGGCAATTATACTCCAAAGGCAAATTGGGAAATAGTTACTTTGACATAAGACCCTAATAATTGTAATCAAATCTCAAAAAAGACCTAAAAATCTACTGTGACAGGTACCAATCATCCCTGTCGATCTGCTCGTTCAAAGACGTAACGATTTCTTGGCTCCTGTAACAAGAAGACATACGCAGCTGTACTGTAAGCCATAGCTAGTATATCTTCAAATGCGTACCTACTGTACTGTAAGTTTTTGTATGTGTTGCAGTTACGACATGTAAAATATCGGTTTCGAATTGATAAATACAGCCCTGTATGCCACTGCAGGTATAGCTATTTGAGTATCGATATGTTCTACATTTTCAATGCAATATATCTGTGCATTAACGAAGTATACATTATTTTGTATGCTCTTTTGCATCGTTTCAAATGATTGACAACATTGTGAATATGTACTATTACGCTCATCATGTTGGATTCTGCATTTGAAAGAAAATGATGCACATTTTCATTAAGCTGTTGCTTTGCCCTCATCATTGTCATTACTGTGTCGTTCAAGGCTTTATGCAATTTCATGTGTTTCTCTTTATTGTTGAGTAAAACCTCTTTACAAATATCACGAAAAATTTAAAGCGTTCATGCACAGATCAGCTCCTTTGGCCGTTTAGATCATTGTTCTCTAACACTAAAAATATTTCGTTCCCTCTGGATCTGTAATTTAGAATTATGTCATTTAAATCAAATATATTAACTTGAATAACTTCAAAAAATCTATTCGAAAGCTTATTTTTTCCTCTTTCATGAAAAATAACATGTGAAATTATACCAAATCCTGGTAGAAGGTGTCTTTATTACAGAGGTCCCGCTTTCGATATCCGTCTGGGGCGGGAAATTTTTCTTTAACCTGAATGGATTTCTGTGCTCTACGGAGTCTGGAAGTATGAATATCAGAGTGAACGTCAATGAGTTTAGTTGTAAAGTTTAATAAACTCCAACGTTAAAAAAACCTACAGTTCAGCGAGTAAAGTTATCCTATGTTTCTCAAATGAAAGGCACCGCTATGACCACAAAAGATAAAAGGAGTTACACAAATTAAACAACATAAAAACATTTGAATCTTTAAAGAACCTTATGAGTTAATTATTACACTAGTAAGTAAATATCTTATCCCAGTTTAAAATCCAATATTTCAAAATGAAACATTCCGGAATAAAACCGTGATGAAAGAGTGATCAATTACTTTTTGTGAAGTTGTAGTTTTTGCTAAGTGGAAATCGGTGATTACAGAGTTTTAGTAATTGTTTTGCGCAAACGCTTCAGTCTTTAATTTCTCATTTGAAAAATACTTCACATAATTATATTGCTTTTTTGCGCTGGCAGTGGCTCGTGCAGGTGGTAATACAATACCAGATGGAACGGAGTTTATTACATTCCTTCCAATATATACTTCTGGAAGTATTACAAACAAAAAAGTAATAATAGCGTTTTGTTCTTTGATCAGCCGTTTTCGTAAGAAAAGCAAATAATGTTTTTTTTTCCAAATTAGGTATTATTGAACGAGAATGTATGAATATAATAGTTTCTTACTTGTAAGATGAGCAGAGTAACCCATTTCTGACATTGTTTCGGTAGTAATTATGTGTGATCACACAGGGTTTTGAAAAATACCTAAAAAGGATACTCTAAACGAAAAGATTATAGGATTTTTGCAGACGTAATGTGGCTGTGAAAATGTTAAACATTGCATACAAGGTCACGCGAACTGAACCGGCTTTCGGACGTAAGCAAAACATGTACCCCGCTTCTGTCCTTTACCTGAAGGATGATTACCGGTTTTATTTTCCACACTTCCTTAATCCAAGCAAACATGAAGAAAAGATGGTATAATGTTTTGGCGAAATAAGTAGTAGTCTATTGACCTACACAGAACAGTGTAAAATGGAAGAAAATTAATTTGAGTTTTATATATAGACGCTCTTTAACTACTATGTTCCTTAGCGTCCCATTCTATACTGGGCGTGAAAGACTGAAAATATTGCTCAGAGCTCTTTTTATCAGAGTTGAGGTTCTTTTATGTGCTGTATAAACTACGACACGAGATCACCGGCTTTACTTTCCTTCCGAAGGAAGCCAAGCTAAGGATTTTTACGCCCGAAAAACTCCCATCGCTCTCCCATAGACCACGGAGGACGACATAAAATGAAAGGAATGCCTTCAGCATTTGATGCAGTAATTTGTATCACAAATTACTTAAATGTAAATAATGATTGTAATATGAATATGCATTTTTATGTGAAATTGATTTGAGATGTTTATTGATTGTAATTATTGTTGAAAAGAAGTTTATACTGCCTTACTGAAACTGACAATAATAGCGTGCAATAATGCAGCGAGGGGGTGAGCTGTTTATCATTATTGGAAACGAGGAAGTTACGTAATGTTGGCGCGTTTAGAATCTTCTGGAACATTTCCCTAGAGCATATGTATTCATAATTTTCATTGGATATTAAAATAGACGCTAATGTTGGCGCGTTTTATTAGCCAATTGCAGTTCAGTTATAATCTTTAGGCATATCTGGGTGAAAGTGTATAAAAGAGTAGGTTAGAGGTAGACCCCGTCAGTTCATCAAAATTCTTTGTACACTACACGTCGCATTCCCGTCAGTTCATCGAAAGTATTTGTACGGCACACTTCGGATATCAATTTGCAGGTTACGCGTAACAGAGTTATAAAAAAATCTCAAGTGTTATAAAGTTAATTATACAAAAGGTTGAAGTACGTGGATTAAAAGTGATCAGTAAGAAGTTATTATAACAGTTTCAGTTTGGCGAGTGTCAAGATCAATGTGTAAATGTGATAGTTAACGTGTTCGACAATAAAAGTGTAAAACAAATTTCTTCATCAGTGTTATCTTTGGATAAAAGATTCCTTTCCGTTTACACAACCTGTATATAGAGAAGTGCTCGACCCAAAAGCTAGCCGGAAGACAAAGAACCAAAATTAAATAAAATAACTAGCATTTTTTTAAACAAAAAAACTAATATTGCCGCAAATTGCTAACACCAGATGGAGCTAACAAGCCTAACAAATGAATCACGTCACAAGATGGCTTCAACGAGTGAAGTAAAAACAAATACACTAACCTTATAAGTAATACCACTCTCAAATTGGCTACCACAACGTGGGGCTACAATAATGTTAAATAACATTATAAGTAATACACTCGCACATTCAATAAGCGTTTCGTGGTCGCTGACTGCAAAGCACACTATGTTTGTCAGCTCCACTAGAAGTTTGGTTCCTTGTTAGAGTAACATCGTACTACGCATTGAAACTCAAAGAACCCGAAGTGTATTTATTGGACAGTACTTAAAGTTACACGAGATGCCAGCTTTTTCAAATCGTGAGTACCTTGATATATTATTAATTTATAGCGAAACCATTCAGAATGTTGCGGCTGCCGCCAGCTTATACCAGAAAATATTTTCTGCCCGAAGGATACCAAACCCAAGAACGTTTGTGCTGATAAAAATATCCGTATATTGTGAGGTTAGGTTACAAAATGCTTCATTGAATGATTCCGGTGCAATTATTAGGAGGTAGGAAACACGACATATGCCGCTCTGAAAGCAAAAGCGAGACCTGTATACGTGCTGTCCTTCAACTGGTTTTGAAAGTGAAAGTGACACCATCGCTACCATGGGTCAGCAACTCCTGCAACGTTGTCAGCGTGTCAGTTTTATGTTCTCGAGAAACCTAAAATATCTCCGTAGGAAATGGCTATAGAAAAAAATGGCAGTTGCAGAATGTGTACCAAATAATAAGATATGTAACTGGTTTAAATTAATTTTATAATTTCATTCCACTCGGTATAATAATTGTCCGTCGATTATTTCACCTCGTATGTCTAATTTAGATTTCGGGATGGTAGTAATGTCTCAACTCTAGTTACATTCGGCAACCAGGAGACTTTATCGATAGCTGGAAAAACTACTACAAAATATACCTACATAAAACTTGGAATAACCCAATCAATACAGGTGTCGTGAAGACGGCCGAAGTTGAGAGCGTCTGATCCAAGAGAGCGCCTTTGAAATGTATACATCAAATATCAAATGTTTAATTATTTTAACTCTAACGGATAACACCATAACTAATCAGTGATGGCCTCCTGGAAGGTTCATGTCTAAACTTATACTTTGTGTGTTCAAAGGTTTACTGTCGTCCACTTCTTCTTACAATAATCACACTACTTGTACATATGAAAATAATAAATAGCCTTGATTCACTCCCTGGCAATAAGTAGTAAGCATTACCAATACTGATCAATCAGAATGAGTTAACATAATTGAGAAACAAATGAGGCATAGCATTTCTAAATGATTACAAAGAACATGCTCCTCATTACACACTACAATTCGTGTCTGCACTGTACAGTGAAGGTTATCTTGTGATTTTGTATACAGCATCGCAAAATAAATTACCATTAAATATGAGGGATGTGTAGTAAATCGCCTCTTGCTGGTAGTTATAAAGAAACCGTTTTAAACGTCGAAAGCAGACGTGTTATTTAGCAGGTAACGTCTATGCATAATATAGCGTATCAAAACGATTAACGCTATATGGCTGCATATGTCAAATCAATTTACGTGTACTGCCACTGTTTTGAAGACGTGGTTTGTAATGTAGATCGAATACTTCAGAATGGCATGAAAAAAATATGATGTGTTACACATACATGACTTTCTCTACTCTTGTACAAACTATGTTTACAAACGCTTATTCTCCATACGCTTCATGTTAATCTTATTGCTAATTTTCTTGTAGATGCAAGGGAAATTGCTAAGCTTTAAGCGATAGTAAAATATTTTAAGAGCTGGTTGCTATGTGGAGTATTCCATTCTCTTTGCATTACCAGGGCAAACAAAATGAATAACGAATTCCCATTTGAGGAAAAGTATACGTATTGGAAAATTTAAGGGAATAACAAGCAATATCTCGAAAATGGTTCACCCAACAACAAAACTGTATATGACATAAATTGTGTATTTTAACGCGATCTACATTTTTTGTGTAGTAAAATTTTGTCTATCTCTTATGGTTTACCAGTTATGCAAAAGTCGTTCACAATGAAGAAAACTTTTGGAGACATTCCCAGAAAATTCAAGATATACATTTTATTTGTCATGAAAGTATCTTAAATATATGATATTTTAATGAAATTCGTTAGAGCCATTTTTGAGAAAATTAAAATTTTCGAAAAATGTTCCATGTAAAGGGTAATCTAGGGTGGAGGATTTTCTTGAAAATCTTGTGTCGCGTCTCTGGAAGATACTAAACCTAAATACCAAGTTTGGTGTTTATCCGACTGTTCGTTTCTGAGTTATGCTGTTCAGACACACAGACACACACACACTCGGACATGTTTTCAAAAATCCTTTTTTTTGGATTCAGGGGGGCACGATTCTCAGTATCGAATTCTTGAGTGGAATACAATACTTCCCCTACTTACTAAACGTAGTAGAGAAAATAAAAATGCAGAAATTATGAATGGAGCCTACATAAGAAGACTGACCACCAGTGAATTAATGAATGTGAACGATGATAACCAGAAATCACGAAAAAGCGGAACAGACAGAAGTTATTATAAACGTACATATAATAAATGCGAACATCACAAATATTTGAAAAACTACCCGTTTTAAAACCGTAAGACTTCAAGTATAATTGTATTGTTATTATATTACTGATAATATTTAAATAATATCTAGGGGAACAGAGAGGAGAACGGTTTAACCTCATTCCATGCTCCCTCTTGATGTAAGAGTTTGTGTTTTGTGTTTACTTGTGCCCTCCACTGGGGGCAAGAGCCTGCAAATGAAGTCGAGGTAAAAAATATGGTGTTACATTCACATGACTTTCTCTATCATCTGCCATTTATTAATGGATATAAAGCTATTCATACGAAAGCTTATTTTTCTATTTACCTCATTTTAATCGAGATAAACCTTTGTAGAAGTAGTTAAATTACACGTTTCGTTAAAAATACAAAGTTAATAAATAAACTCAAATGTTTAAAAACTGATCTCCTTCCATGCAACCGCGAAAAACAACTGAATGTCGACAGGGTTTTAAAAGAATGCCAAAGAATTAAACAACTCTAACGAATAATAACGGATATCTCGGAAATAACTTATACCACAAAAAGTTATTTGAAATAAATTGTGTGTTTTAAAGATATCTACATTTTTTGTGTAGTACGTTTTCGTCTAATTCCTAACGTTTACCAGTTATACAAGATTATACAAAATTCCTTCCTAATGAAGAGGACTTCCCAGAAAATTCAAGATATGCATTTTATTTCCATATAAATATATTTAATATAAGGTGTTTTAATCAAAATCGTTACAGCCATTTTTAGAAAACAAAAAACTTCAAAAAATGTTCCATATAAGGGTAGTTTTGGTGGGAGATTTTCTTGAAAATTTCGTGTCGCATCTTTGGAAGAAATTGAACTTAAATACCAAGTTTGGTATTTATCCGACTTTTCATTTGAGTTATGCTGTTCACTGATACACACACAGGCACACATACAGAGGGACTTTTTCTAAAAATGATTTTTCTTATTCAAGGGGCCTCGAAACATGTATTTTCAATGAAATCTCGCTATTGAATTTTTGGATGGAATGCAATACCTTCTCTAACTACTATGCACGTGATAGAGAAAGTAAAAACAGAGCTTTCTATGACATTGCTGCGCGCTGGTCTACTATATTAAAAGAAAAGCTATGGCCATGTTTGCCCCTGGTACCCCACGCTACAGAAAGACATGGGCTACATCGCCCAACGCGATATCGCGAGCAGCACTGCGGATTCTGCTACTCCCAAGTCCCAAATAAAGATATAGGCAGCATTCAACTATTATTGGGTCCAAATCTGTTGACGTTTGAGGCGTGTCCACTAATACCGCACTAGCTAATAGCAGCGATGTGATGTTGCCTCATATGGATGGTACAGATTGCCGCTTGTAGAACTCCAAATGCAAAACACAGCATGTGTGCGCAGGTTTATTTCATGATACAGAAAAGCCAAAAAAAAAATGTATAATAAAAAGTGACGTTCTACTCAAGTATAGCACGATTATTTCGACCAGACGCAGCAGAAACGTAAATGAGGAGAAAGTAGGTCAGGGAAGGGGAAAAAAGACAGGCAGTATTCCCCTATCGCCGTGCAACAGGAATGCCTAAGGTAAGCATCCACTGTTCTACCACTAACCCAAAACCCCTCCCGAGAGCTAATGGGTTTGTCCAGCCTGTGCATTCAGCTGAGCTGGACTAGGAGAAAAAAATTGTACTCTACAACAAAGAATCATACTTTTACACCCATTGGTTCAAATTGCGTGTCTTATTAATTCAAAATTATCTTTCGTGATGACTAAACGCAGACTCTTAGCTAAGGTTATGCCTATAATAGTAATAAATGCGTTACTGGCATAAATTAAGCTACTTTTTTAAAGTTGTCGGTCGTTACGTTTTCACAATTTGATAAAGCAATATGTAGGCGATTTTCACAAAATAACGCCTGCTCCGAGACATATTGCTAAAAGAAGTATTCAAAGCTCCCGTTAAGAAGCATTCGGACTGCCTCTGAAGTCTAGTGGCTAACTTGCTAGCTTCCAAATCCAGAGGTATCGGGTTCTATTTCCGGCTGGAGGATCGGTATTTTTCTTTAGTCAGGATTATTCATCTCCCTAGAGTCAGGAAATATGAGTGAGAGTGTAAATGTTTGTGTGAAAGTAATCTTTAAACAGAAAACTCAAAGTAAATAAGCCCAAAGATAAAACCATAGTAGACCAGAGAACACCACTGCCGATGAGCAATTGTTCAAAAGGGAAAGCGCCTATATGACCTTAGATATTAAATGCGGCATATAAATGAAAACAAAAAAAATCTGACGTGTTACACTCACATGACTTTCTCTAATCTTGTACAAACTATTTTTACAAACGCTTATTCTTCATATGCTTCATGTTAACCGAGATATCGTGATGTTAATCTTATTGCTAATTTTCTTGTAGATGCAAGGGAAATTGGTAGGCTTTAAGCGATAGTTATATATTTTAAGAGCTGTTTGCTATGTGGAGTATTCCATTCTCTTTGCATTACCAGGACAACAACAAACATGAATAACGAATTTGAGAAAAAGTATAAGTATTGGAAAATTTAAGCGAATAACAAGCACTAACTCGAAAATGGTTCACTCAACAACAAAAATGTATATGACATAAATTGTGTATTTTAACACGATCTACATTTTTGTGTAGTAAAATCTTGTCTATCTCTTATGGTTTACCAGACGCAAAAGTCGTTCACAATGAAGAATACTTTTGGAGACATTCCCAGAAAATTCCAGATATACGAGTACATTTCATTTGTCATGCAAATATCTTAAACGTATGATATTTTAATCAAAATCGTTAGAGACATTTTTGAGAAAATTAAAATGTTCGAAAAATGTTCCATGTGAAGGGTAATCTGGGGTGGGGGGAATTTCTTGAAAACCTCCGTGTCGCATCTCTGGAAGATACTGAACCTAAATACCAAGTTTGGTGTTTATCCGACTGTTCCTTTCTGAGTTATGCTGTTCACAGACACACACACGGACATGTTTCCAAAAATGCTTTTTTTTTGGATTCAGGGGGTCTCAAAACATGTATTTCCGGTGAAATCTCGGTATCGAATTTTTGGTGGAATACAATACTTCCCCTACTTACTATACGTAGTAGGGAAAGTAAAAATGCCTTCGCAAGAAAGTCGGCATTGTTTGAAACAAAAGAGGTAAAACAAGATATATAGAACGTCAAGCAGATAGAGGTCTATGAGCGAACTTCCTCCAGGTTGAAGCAATTAAGGTTCGGCGGGCAATAACGAAAACTCTGGAATAGCACAGGACCCTTAAAAAGCTGTCTTTGTGCATTAAAATTCTATTATTGTGTGTCTTGTTGCTTTCTTAAAAATTTTATGCGAAAGTTGCAAGACATATAACACAAACGTGGAACATTTTGTCTCGCAATGAAGTTTATCTGATTTGGTTGCACCATATTGGTTCTCGCGAAACGGGAGAGATTTGAACGACGTTTCTTGGATTTAGACATCCCTGTATTCCTCAACAAAGCAGTACCCATGGTAATTTGCGATGGCATAGGACGTTGACGTCCTCTGCGGTGAACGGATTCAGAAAACTCCTTCCCTTCGGTAAGCGAAGGCTTTGTGTTTCGAATCGTAATCCGTCGCTTTCTTGCCATTCTAGGAAGAGGTGGAGGTGGAGAGGGCAGATACCTATTTCTTGTGCGTTCAATGCTCGCGTCTTTCAAGTGGAAGATTGTAAGAACACTGCTTTTGTTGTCGGCGAGGCGACAGATGTGCGCAGTTGAGCGTATGATACCCCCACTTCTCATAGAACATAACCCGTCTAGTTCAAGATCTTCCCTCTCATTGGTGCTCTCAAACCACTTCTTTTCATTGCCGAGAACAATAAATACTGCTGGAAAAACTTTTTAACTGGCAGCGTTTGGGATATAAGAATCACGTTGATTCTTAAATGGAAAATCAATTATTAACAGTTTACTACAATGGAGATACCATCCGTTCTATGTTCCAGGAAAACAGAGTAATATCACCATGCAGAGATCATATTATACGATACATGTGGAAGGATATATAGGCTTCAACTTCAAGTGTAAATAACAAAATAATGAAGCATGGTAACAGTTTTTACTTTCTTTACCACGTGCATAGTAGCTAGAGAAGGTATAGTTCGATATTCAGATTTGACAGGAAACACAAGTTTGGAAACCCCAGAATAAAAAAAAAACATTTTTAAAAAAGTTGTATGTGAACAGCATAACTCTAAAGTGAAAAGTCGAATCCCTTCATCCCAAACTACCCTTTACATGGAAGATATTCCGAAATGTTTTATTTTCTAAAAATGGCTCCAAGGATTTTGATTAAAATACCATATACTAAATACAGTTTTTTCGTTTTATGCCAAGGCCACAACCGCCTTATATACGTAACGGTCGAGACGACAGCGACGTCGGTATTATGCCACTGCACAGAAGCAGCGCAGGACCTGTCAAGGGTACGTTTATCATCTGTCTCAGACGTTGCTTTGTCTTCGTGTTGTGAAGTGTTTCACAATACACTTTAAAGCCAGTGTATAGCGTCCAGGCCTAAAACATGTGAATATCACTATTCCATTTGTACGTATAACGAAATGTGTAATACAGCTATTTTCAGAAAGATTTATCTCCATTAAAATTAAGTATATAGGAAAATAAACTCTCGTAAAAACTGAGAATTGAATAATGGTTTATGGAATATTAGGTTAAATAATTTTGCAGTTAGTGGAAGAGGAATATTAAAATAAATAATTTTAGTTCCTTTTTGATGAATTTATTATCAATAAATTATTAATAAAATTTATACCAAATCTAATAAGATTATTAGGTAATTTGTATACCCACTAATAAGCAATAGAGGGTGGAGATAGTTATGTGAAAGTAACTCATCAAATTTTTTTAAGTATGCCCATCTGTGAAATTTAAAAATCTACAATTTCAGGTCGATTTATTTAAAATTTTAATACAGCAATTGAGGCTTAATGTATAATACCTACACCAAACGTTATGCATATTTTTACTTTCTCTACTACGTATAGTAAGTAAGGGAAGTATTGTATTCCACCCAAAAATTCGATACCGAGATTTCACCGGAAATATATGTTTTGAGAACCCCTCAATACAAAAAAGCATTTCTGGAAACATGTCCGTGTCTGTGTGTGTGTGTGTGTGTGTGTGTGTATGTGTGTGTGTCTGTGAACAGCATAACTCAGAAACAAACAGTCGGATAAATACCAAACTTGGTATTTAGGTTCAGTATCTTCCAGAGATGCGACACGAAGGTTTTCAAGAAAATCTCCCACCCCAGACTACCCTTTACATGGAACACTTTTCGAAAATTTTAATTTCCTCAAAAATGGCTCTAACGATTTTGATTAAAATATCATATGTTTAAGATACTTTAATGACAAATAAAATGTATATCTTGCATTTTCTGGGAATGTCTCCAAAAGTATTCTTCATTGTGAACGACTTTTGCATAACTGCTAAACCTTAAGAGATAGGCAAAATTTTACTACACAAAAAATGTAGATAGCGTTAAAATACACAATTTGTCATATATATTTTTTTTGTTGAGTGAAACATTTTCGAGATATTGCTTGTTATTCCCTTAAATTTTTCAGTACTTATTTTCTCAAATGGGAATTCGTTATTCATTTTTTTGTCTTCGATATGCAAAGAGTATCAATCTGTGGCAAAGACAATGGTGCTGCACCTAGCAACCAGCTATTAAGATATATGTCTATGCTTAAAGGCTACTGTATTTCTATATTGCACTTGTAAATACAAAACAAGGAGAACTTAGTAGGCCTTAAGCCATAGTCAAATATTTTTAGAACTAGTCAATATGTGTAAAACGTAATTCTCTTTGCATGTCAAAAGCTCGTTTCTGCAAATGTTTATCTCGATTAATATGAAATAGATGGAGAATAAGAGTTTGTAAAAATAGTTTATACAAGAGTAGAGAAAGTCATGTGAGTGTAACACATCAGATTTTTACTTTACTTTCTACTACGTATAGTAAGTAGGAGAAGTATTGTATTCCACACAAAAATTCGATACCGAGACTTCACCGGAAATATATGTTTTGAGACCCCTCAATCCAGAAAAAAGCATTTTTGGAAACATGTCCGTGTGTGTGCCTGTGCGTGTGTGTGATTCTGTGTGTGTGTGTGTGTGTGTGTGTCTGTGAACAGCAAAAACTCAGAAACGAACCGTCGGATAAACACCAAACTTGGTATTTAGGTTCAGTATCTTCCAGAGATGCGCCACGAAGGTTTTCAAGAAAATCCCCCACCCCAGATTACCCTTCACATGGAACATTTTTCGAACATTTTAATTTTCTCAAAAATGGCTCTAACGATTTTGATTAAAATATCATATGTTTAAGATATTTTCATGACAAATAAAATGTATATCTTGAATTTTCTGGGAATGTCTCCAAAAGTATTATTCATTGTGAACGACTTTTGCATAACTGGTAAACCATAAGAGATAGACAAAATGTTACTATACAAAAAATGTAGATCGCCTTAAAATACACAATTTATATTATATACATTTTTTTTGTTGAGTGAACCATTTTCGAGTTATTGCTTGTTATTCCCTTAAATTTTCCAATACTTATTTTCTCAAATGGGAATTCGTTATTTATTTTTTTGTCTTGGATATGCAAAGAGTATTAATCTGTGGCAAAGACAATGGTGTTGCACCTAGCAACCAGCTATTAAGATATATGTCGATAGTAGAATAATAATGTATGTTTAAGCGCAAAGGAAGATGCCGACAGCTGATAAGGGTAATTACATGTGTTTTAACATATGTAAACATATGTAAACACGTGTAACCCGCTAATGACCGCCGCTAATGTCAAGTCTAATGGTTATGTGTGGTAATACATATGTAAACATATGTAACCCGCTAATGACCGCCCGAGATGTCGACAGGTGATAAGATATAATCGACATCGTTTGTTCTGTGTTGCAGCCTCCCTGCCGGCTCCCTTTGAGATGTCGGTAGGGAATTGTTTTCTCGAGGCCTGCCGCCCCTCGGCAAATTAATTAGGAAATGTTCGTCAAACATTTTTTATGACTACTAATGTCCTTGATTAATTAATTGTATATGAATTGAATCGAGCGCTTGTGTATGAGTAGCGCGCTCACGGGAACAGTCTGCCATGTTATGAAATAAACCCTGCAACCTACTTCTGTCTGAGGAAAGCGGTTGTCCATTAGCTGACAATGTTAGACGCTTTCACCACATTAATAGACTTTTAAGATTGCATTCCGGATCTGTTTACATACATTAGCGAACAACAACCTACTTCTGCCTGGTGGTAACGGTGACCTCCATTAGCTGACAACGTTAGACGCTTTCACCACATTAGCGAACAACAGCCCGGCATGTAATGAAAAAACCCGCAACCTACTTCAGCCTGATGGTAACGGTGACCTCCATTAGCTGACAACGTTAGACGCTTTCACCACATTAGCGAACAAGGTCAGTAATTGTTTTCCTAAGTGCTCTGCACAACTCTCACCACTTCAGCTTTTAGCGGGAGAAATGATATAAAAAGCAGCAGCTTCTCCAATGATTTTCACAGTATCGTAAGAACAATGCGATCTAAGCACTCTGCAAACTTTATTCTTTCAACGTGGAAATTACATCGAACATCATGTCTGGTAAGTTGTATCACCAATTCATCTTCATTAAAAAGTTAACTTATTACTTAGTACATTTAACTTATATTTACGTTCTTGTTTTTAATGACGGACCTTTATTTGTAAATAGCTGAGTATTCTAAAAGTTAATAGCTAGACAGTTGATTTTTTCTGAAATGTGAACAGTTTAGTTAAGTATTCATTTTAGGGAAGCTTATTCTACATTTACTAGCTAACTGCGCGAATTCTTAAAAAATGTGAACAATTTAGTTAAGTATTCATCTTGTTGAGTAATTATTATTCCAGGTACTTAAATACAGGATTTCACGGAGTGAATTATATTCCTTTCTAGACAAAATACAATTACTTGATTACCCTACGATTCGAATAAAGAATGTTCTGTATAAATATTCTTCCGAGGGTAAGCGGCGGTATTCGATCCGGGGACTTCATGTTTGCATGCATTGATCGAACATTCATCAGTTAATGTTTCATTCCTCTTGTGCATTTTATTTAGTAAAAACTTCCAGCCTGTTTCCATCACATTAAAAAAGAGATATTTTCCATGAGTGTGTCGAATAATACAAGTGCTTTATTTTGTCATAGAAATTTCTCAAGTGTTTAAAATACATCGACATTTCCCTGTATAAGCAATACGCAATAAAGTAAATTAACTTAATAATATAACTTTTCTTAATAAAAAAATAAGTAAATAAATAAATAAAAATCTAACGCGTAAATTAATTACGTTTTCAGCATTCAGTTCTGCTAACGTAGCTGAGGCATACATCCAGCTCCAGCAGGATACCCTCCACCGGCTGCAGGATCGTTCCTCAAATACAAGCATGATTCAGGCACCCGAGCACCCGAATGGTAAGCATTCTTCAGAGTTTAAAAAAACTTTCGAGGGTAAGCGGCGGTATTCGATCCGGGGACTTCATGTTTGCATGCATTGATCGAACATTCATCAGTTAATGTTTCATTCCTCTTGTGCATTTTATTTAGTAAAAACTTCCAGCCTGTTTCCATCACATTAAAAAAGAGATATTTTTCCATGAGTGTGTCGAATAATACAAGTGTTTTATTTTGTCATAGAAACTTCTCAAGTGTTTAAAATACATGGACAATTCCCTGTATAAGCAATACGCAATAAAGTAAATTAACTTAATAATATAACTTTTCTTAAAAAAAGTAAATAAATAAAAATCTAACGCGTAAATTAATTACGTTTTCAGCATTCAGTTCTGCTAACGTAGCTGAGGCATACATCCAGCTCCAGCAGGATACCCTCCACCGGCTGAAGGATCGTTCCTCAAGTACAAGCATGATTCAGGCACCCGAACAACCGAATGGTAAGCATTCTCCAGAGTTTAAAAAAATTAATGTAACAATTCATAATACAAGGGCGATTCTAGCATACAAAGACCTACCTACGACAGCATAGAGTTCTGGATTGTATAAAGAGAAAAGGATATATTTAAGGGGAGTTTCTCACCACATATGCAGTCACATAACTCTTTCGGTCTCCCAGAATATCATGTATTTTCACGCATGTGTTTAAAACATCTATTTTTCACGTATAGCGTATAGATTCTTTAGAACTCTGTGCTTAAACATGCTATACTATTATTAATATTATTTATTTTTTCCAGGAAGTGGACAATATTTCGGGGGCGGCATCGCTCAACATGCAACCGCTGCACCGGTACCTCCAGGCCTCGCAACCGTTGCACCTGCACCACAACGCTTCGCGACCGCTGCACCACCACCCCCCAGCTTCCAGACCTTCCTGGTACCAAATCAGCAGGGTTGGGGCTCTGCCCCTTACATGCAGCAAGCACAGAACGGTAAGAGTTTTTCAATATTTTATGAACTTCTTGCTTTACACATTCTATATTATTATTAATATTATCATTATTATTATTTTCAGGAAGTGGACTTTATTTTGGGATGAGTCAGTCATCGTCCGCTGCACCGGCACCGCCTGGCTTCCAAGCCTTCATGGGGCCAAATCAGCAGGGTTGGGTCCCTGCCACATACATGCAGCAACCACCGACCGGTAAGAATATGTTTCAAAATTTTATGAAGTTCTTTTACACATTCTATATTATTATTATTAATATTGTTATTATTATTTCCAGGAAGTGGCCTTTATTTCGGAGACGGGTTTGTTCATCACGCACCCTCTGCACCACAAGCTTCCCCTGCACCAAATCAGCAGGGGTGGGACCCTGCCCCGTACATGCAGCAACAACTGAATGGTAAGAACCCTTCAACATTTTATGAAGTTCTTTTACACATTCTATACTATTATCATTATTATTATTAATATTATTATTTCCAGGAAGTGGACTTTATTTCGGACGCGGTATCGCTCAACATGCGAGCGCTGTACCATCAGCCTTCCCTATACCAAATCAGCAGGGATGGGGATCTGACATATGTGTGCAGCAACAGTCGAACGGTAAAATCCTTCAACATTTTATGAAGTTCTTTTACATATCGTATATTATTATTAATATTATTATTACTATTATTAATATTATTATTCCAGGAAATGATCTGGGTGACGCTGTAAACCAGACTATGGACCTGGCAACACAGGGGTCAGCATCGCCGGAGATTGGTGAAGACACAACCACTGCACAGTTAGTCTCCTCATCGCTCAACACTCTGGAGGAAGTTATACACGGTGAACCATCGACCTCCTCAGTCGCAGGCAATGAAACCGCTGCACCATCGACCTCTTCAGGCGCAAACGATGAAGCCGCTGCACCGTCAACCTCCTCATCATCATCCAATGATGTAGAACCAGTTAATGGAAAGAGAGGACCGACATCGGATGGGAGGGAACAGCTTACAATAAAAAAAGCCAAGGTTAGTGCTAGCAATTGCCAGGGCCTGGAGTGCAATACCATCCAATCGGCATTCAAGGGACGTATTTTTAATAGTAGAATAGAAAATACATTAGAAATACTCGAACCCAGAGTCTTTTTAGATGAGTGCAAGGAGTTTATTATTAAAGAAGCGGAAAACGTTTTGCAGAAAAGCAGGAGTGGATTAAAGATGCATTGTTCCATGGAACTTGAATATTTAATCCACAAACCTGATGAAAAGAAGTGTCTTTCCACTGGCTTTAATTCTAAGCCTGTACTGATTCTTCCATCGAGCGATCTCAATCAGATCTTCTCTTCAATTGCGGGGGATATTTTGGAAAACATTTCTACATTTGAGGGGGGAGCATCGTCAAAGTCCTTGTCAAAGATACTCAGCCTACTGATGGGCTTTACACACTACGATCCTTTACACGCAGGTTCATACATAGAACTACCTCAGAAAATTACGAAAAAACATGCAGTCATAAACATAAAGAATGAAGACAACTTCTGCTTCGCATGGTGCATGCTTGCCTCTAAATACCCTGTTAAACGCGACGGCCAGAGAACCACAAAGTACCCTGAGGAACTGCTTTTCGAGGCATTCAATTATGAAGGTATCGAATTTCCGGTACCCTTCCATCAAATTGAATGCTTTGAAAAGCAGAATAATGGAGTATCCATTTCACTGTTTGGTATAGAGGAGAATGACAACATTATTCCCCTATACCAAACACCTGAAAAGAAGTAGCACCATGTA
This sequence comes from Deroplatys truncata, assembly GCA_030765065.1. Classification (NCBI taxonomy): domain Eukaryota; kingdom Metazoa; phylum Arthropoda; class Insecta; order Mantodea; family Mantidae; genus Deroplatys; species Deroplatys truncata. Next base: position 205,991,005 of record CM060978.1, on the reverse strand, counting down.
AACATGCTATATATTGAAGAGGATGATAAGTCGCACTATTGCCTCATTAAAGACCTATCCAGACTAGTAAGGAGCCAGACAACGAAGAACTGTCGAAGGATGTGGGCATGTGCGGCATGTCTCAAGAGATGCACCAATGAAAAGGCTCTGGAAACGCACCGATTAAGATGCGGGAAATGCCAACTGCTTAAAATGCCCCAACAGGATGCATACCTTGAATTTAAAGCATTCTCTAAAAGCGTTCCTGTACCTTTTGTTATATACGCAGACATTGAATCTGTTCTGGCGAATGTTCACTCTTGCGAGCCCTCAAGCAGCTCGAGTTGGACCCGAGTCATTCAAGAGCATGAAGCAATGTCTATTGCCTTGAAGGTGGTATGTAGGCATGACGAGGCCTTGTCAAAATTCTTCCTCTTCAGAGGTCCGAATGCCATCGATGACTTTATCAAACAATTAAAATCAATTGCTGATGACGTCATCGATGTATATTCCATTCCTAAACCCATGGATTTAACCATTAAAGAGCAACAGAATTTTGACAATGCTTCTGAGTGTCATATATGCCTTGCTGCTTTCACTGTGAGCGATTTGCGTGTGAGGGATCACGATCATGTGACTGGGGAATATCTGGGTGCTGCTCATAATAGATGCAATTTGAATAGAAAGGTCCCTGATTTCATACCGATCTTTTTTCATTGCCTATCTAATTATGACAGCCACTTCTTCATAAGACGCCTGGCGTATGATAATCCCATATCGTGCATCGCTCAAAGTGGTGAAAGGTATATAGCGTTTAGCAAACGGTACAGGAACATCAGCTTCAGGTTTCTGGACAGCTTTAAATTTCTTGACGACAAGTTGTCCAGCCTGGCTGACATGCTGGAGGAGAGTGACTTTAAAATAACAAGGGCAGAATATCCTGTTGAGGAGTATTTTAAGCTGGCGAAGAGCAAGGGAATATTCCCGTATGATTATGTTTCAAGCCTTGCCATACTCAAAGAAACTTCTCTACCACCGAAGGATGCCTTTTACAGCACTCTCACTGACAGTCACATCACCGACGAGGAATACAGGCATGCTGAAAAAGTCTGGGATACCTTTAATATCCAGAATCTCGCAGAATACAGCGATCTATACCTGAAAACAGATATACTGCTCTTAGCGGATATTTTCGAAAACGTTCGAGATCTCATCCTGGGGATATATAAACTTGACCCAGCATGGTTTTATACATTATCAGGACTCGCCTTTGACGCTATGTTGAAGATAACAAAGGCGAAACTTTCCTTAATATCCGACAAGAGCATGCTGGAGTTTTTCGAGTCTGGAATTAGAGGCGGACTGTGCACAGTGGTGAAGGGCTATACCAAAGCTAACCACAGATACATGTCCAACTTTGACCAGCATGCTCCTGTTAAACACCTGTCCTATTGGGACATAAACAACTTATATGGAGCTTCTATGGGGTCTGCCCTCCCGTACAAGAATCTGAAATGGCTCACCAGAGAAGAAATTGATAGCATAAACTTCGCTGAAATCAAAGAAGACTCTGAGACTGGTTATGTGCTAGAGGTTGATATCGAATACCCCGACCATATCCACGACGCCCACAACGAGCTTCCTTTCTGCCCACAGAGTGCGATACCACCGAATGGCCAATACAAGAAACTGCTTGCGACATTAGAACAGAAAAGCAAATATGTCTTGCACTACAGGGTGATGCAGCAGTGTATTGAACAAGGTCTAACTGTGAGAATATTCACAGAGTGGTATCCTACGACCAGTCTAACTGGTTGAAGACATATATCGACGTGAACACAGAGAAAAGAATTCAGGAAAAGTCAAAATTCGGGCAAAACTTATGGAAAAAGATAAATAACGCCGTATATGGGAAATTTATAGAAAATGTGAGGAAATACACTGATTTCAAAATAGTTGGATCCTGGGATCAGGCAAAGAAGTTTATAGCACGCAGCACTTACCTACGCACCATAATTTTTGAAGAAAATCTTGTAGGAATCGAACTGGGGAGAGAGGAAGTGCATATGAACAAACCAATCTACATAGGACACGCAATTTTGGACATTTCAAAATTTATTTTATGTATGACTTATTTTATAATATAATGAAACCAAATTTAAAAGACTTGCTGCTGAATTACATGGATACAGACTCGTTCATTTTTGAAACGAGTTCTGATATCTATGAGTTCATCAGGGAGAACCCCCAATATTTCGACACTTCAAACTTCGAAAAGGATAATGCATATGGCATTAAGCAAGCCAATAGGAAAAAGATTGGGTTGTTCGGATGAATTGGGCGGCTTGGTTATGGAGGAGTATGTCGGTATAAGAGCAAAGTTATATGCCTACAGATACGGAGGGCAGACAATTAAGAAAGCTAAGGGCATCACCAGGGCAGGCATGGATAAAATCGATTTCGGCCATTATTTTGAATGCTTAAAAGACCATAGCCTAAAAATTTATTCGGTACAAAAAACATTTCGGAGTAAACACCACAAAATTACAACAATTGAAACAAACAAATTGGCTTTGAAGGGGGGTGACGATAAGAGGAAGTTGATGGAAGGAAGCTATAAGACTGTAGCGTGGGGCCATTATTCCCTTAGACCCGGTGATTGCTAGTGCCTAAACTTTTAAATAATGTATATATTGTGTAAAATAGATATCAAATGTGTGAGGGTTTTTTGTGTAACACTTTTCCCTCAAAAAAGAAAGAAAAACATGAATGCTTTTTAAAATAAAAATACTCGTGATTTTACAATCATAAAACTTTAGTCTTTATTAATTCTTCACATATTACACCAAATCCTTTATATCAATCCATTGAGTATCTGGAAAACCATACCACTTTACAAGAACTTTGTTTCCACGTTTACGTATAACCTTTTCTACTAAATATGTATTAGGATAGTTAGTCTTTTTTAGTTCATGTCCATAAAAGCCACCTTTTATGATTTCACCATTCCTATCCTTTAGTATGTATGTTGTAGGCTTGGTACGGTTCACACGAAATACTTTGAAGATTTCAACCCTCGAGTTAGATTCATAACCCTTTTCAAAATGTCCTTTATGTTTAGATATCCTGACATAATCACCAACACTAAACTTCCTTCAAGCCTTCTTCTCTCTTCGTTCTTGATTATAATTATACACCGTCAGAAGAAGATCGTTGTTTTTCACTTCATTAGGTTTCACGCGGATAGTTGAATGAAAAGTATCATTATACTTTACAAGGATTCTAGGTAAAAGATCTAGCCACTTGTATGAGCCTTGGATCAAAAACTCTCGGTACATCATATTCTTCAAGGTTCGAATTAAACGTTCAACAGCCGCAGCCTTCACATTGGTATAGGTGCTGTAGTGGTTAATATTATACTTAAACATTAGCCGTTTAAAGAATTTGTTATAAAATTCTTTCCCGTTGTCACTTTGAATATTCCGGGGAGGGACATCCATTTCTTGTAATATATCCTCCATAGCCTTTGCAACATTAACTCCGCTCTTATCCTTTAAGGGTTTTGCATATGCCATTTTTGAGTAAAAGTTGAGGGCGATCAGAATGTATTTGAAATTTTTGTTCACTCTTGCATATGGTATTTCAATCAAATCAATTTGTAATAAATCATTCATACCGTTACTGATAATTTTGCGTCGTAAATAGTTCCTCCTCGCCAACCCGTGAAGCTCTCTGGCGATATTCTGTTTGGCTGTCATGCTATAATTTTAGATGCTTTCAACTCCCGGATAATTTCCTCAATCTCTTGAATGTGACTATTATTACCAGCGTCCCTCGAGGCAATAAGTAACCTCAGTCTATTCACTAATGTGTTAGGGTTTCTCCAGAAAACGTAGTCAACCTCCTTATCAGACTTATGCTCCTTCCATGTCAGTCCTAGACCTGAATGTGTATTGAGCAAGGGGCGTATTATATTCTTGTATTTATACGATTTACCAGATTTCAAACGACCGTGTCTGGTGTAACCAGTTCTATGAAGAAAAGTACTTTTCATAATCTTAGCGTACGTCTCCAAGTCTTCACTGGTGTATGCAGAAATCTGAGGCGTTCGCTTAAAGATGAGCTCCGTCAAACCGGCTGTAGACTCATACGTTTCATCACCTATCAATATTTGATTATTTATAAAATGAATATCTTTATTTCCAAGCATATAACTTCCATCCTGATATCTCACACCGTACAATGTATCAATGCGGTCCTTGTCTTTTGAGCGAACGTGTTGAAGGAAAGTAGAAATACTTGTAGAATCATCATCTTCATTCTTGACTGTCTCCACAGTCCAAAATATCCTTGAGGGGAGCGGTTACAGGCTTCAAAGCTTCGGACATGACATGCTGAGTCTCAAACCTGAGACCTTTTAGAGCTCTCAGTTTTTCTTTTACAGCCCTGGTATGCTCGGCTACAGACTCTTTAAGTCTTATGCTTTCACTATCCATCTTACAAATGACGTGAAAATAGACGATTACCTTCAATTTATAGTCTGTGTCCACCTTGAGTTCTCATCGTATCGATAGCCTTAGCTAACATCTCTATCGAAGTTCTCAGTTGCTCGGTTTCTTTCTTATGTTCCTGCGTATGTGTCTTGAACGCTTCAGCAAAGATTGCCGTATTAGTGTACTGGTTCTGGTTGATTCTTCTAGACTCGTCATTTGCTGCAGATTAGTTTTGTAAGCGTCCATCATCATATTTACATTTTCCTCCACTTTCTTAAGTTTATCATTACAGCAATCAGTTTTGAGAGTATTCAAAACCTCTGTCTTTAACTGCCCGACTGTAGCCTCTAAATCTGAAACTCGCTTCATCGCTAACTTTTCTAAATTGCTAATTTTCTGATTGCAAAGATTCTGAAGATTTGTTTTTTCTCTATCAAGCTCTGCGGTAACTTGTTTAATAGAGTCCATTACAGAATCCACTCTGTCTTTTGTAGAGGTTGTTAGAGTATCCACTCTACTCGTAGTTTTATTCAGATTTGCTGTGATGTCTAGCAGCTTCTTACCTATTTGCATCTCGATTTCCTTTGGTAAGTACCTGTTTAACTGCTGTCGCGTCTCGTTCGATTTCCTAATGATCATAGCTCTAGCATATCTTTTATTTACAGCATCTGTATCTCCGAGAGGATCTGCTATATCAGTGATTCTCTTATTGTCGAATATAATGTTACCATTACCATCTCTCGACTGCGTGCGTGAATTGACATATCCAGCGATGAACTTTTTATTCACAACATCGTTATCGTGAACAGGATCTAGCAATACCTTCAATCTAACTTTATCAATCACAATGTTATTTTCCTTATCTCTCTTGAGGATATATCTTGAAATCAATTCATCGAACAGGGTCTTAGCCATAACCTCAACATTGTTAGCAGCTTGCTGAGAGAAATCTTGCATTCTAATTTCGAGAGCATCCACATAATTCTTATTGGAGGTATCATGATTATCTTCAGGATCGTGAACGTTGCACAATCTCTTATTCTTGAATTGATAATTTCCTTTGACATCTCTATTTATGATAAAACGATCAAACACTCTTCTAACTGGCCCAGTTCTCTGAGAACCGAACCTATCGATGCTCATGGTTAACTACGAATGATCATTTTCTTTTTTGTCGAGCTTAATATATACATCAAAACCATTCCTATATCGTCCCTCATTCATGTGAAATTCAGGAACTATCACAACAAAGGGTCTTCCTTCTGTAGAGCTCTCCCAAACGTTCTTACCTAGATCTTTAAATTCATTGTAGGTCATGTCGGTATTTACATAATCTTCGTAAATGTGCTTTAAGTTTAAATTGTCTTGTCTGAAGAGTATTATCGTGTTTGTATTATCGCGAATTAAATGTTTTGGAACTTTAGCATAGGACTGTGCTAGATATACAGAGTCGACATTTCGATGTCTACCCATACTGTAAAAGGATGCTATCTTTTCCTGCCTTTCAGTGATGACGTCATCAAATATAAAGATTGAATTTTCTTTGACTTCAGAAGGATGCAAAACATCATTCCCGTTGTCGAAGGTGTTCACTTCTATACCTTCGATGTTTCCAAGCACTTTAATTAGATATTGGTACTTTGGTTGATAGAGAGTTTGAATAAATATACAAATTTTCAAAACGTAGTCCATTCTCATGGAGTAGCATATTGAGTAATACGTTTGTTTTCCCTGCACTGGAACTCCCTAAAATAAGAGCTCTGACATTAGATGGAAATAACTTGCCATGACGATCACTTCTAAAGTCACTTTCAAAGTCTAATACCTGAATAGGTAGAGAGCAGTGCTGCTTAACAAGCTCCATGTTAACAACTAACTTATAAAAATGTATGTGCGATGTTTATATATTACATTATGTAAAAGTAGTTAATGATTGAATGCAATGATATAAAAGCGCTAATGCATGCAATTACTCGTTTAGTCTATCATAAGAGCTAAGAGAGGGAGGTCGTTGCAGTATAAGCGCGGCTCTGGAATTATTAATTCCATAATTAATTCGCTCCCCTTTGAAGCTCACTTACCTGGATATAGATATTGCGGTCCTGGTACTAAATTGGAAAAACGTCTAAAAAGAGGAGACCCCGGAATTAACCAATTAGACACAGCTTGCAAACAGCACGACCTCGCGTACGCTGAGAATAAGGACACCGCTTCAAGACAAATAGCGGATAAGATTCTTGCAGAGAAGGCTTGGAAACGTGTGCAGTCATCAGATTCAACATTTGGTGAAAGGTTAGCTGCAAGGCTAGTAACTGCAATCATGAAGGGAAAGGTTGCAGTAGGAGCCGGAAAGAGGAAGAAGAAGAGAGGAGGGTTTTTACCGTTGATACCCATCATTGCTGCTTTAGGCGCTGCAGCAGGTGGCGCTGCTCAGATACCTCTGCAGTCAATAAAAAAAAGGCTGCTGATAGACACTTAGCAGAAGTTGCGAGGCATAACAAGGCGATGGAGACCCGAGGAAAGGGACTCAGGAAGAGAAGGTGTAGAAGAGGAATAAAGGAGGATTCTTACCTGCAATGCCGCTGATATCGTCTTTAGCCGCTGCGTCTAAAATAGCAAGGTCTTTGAAAAAAAGAGGATCTAAAGGCGAGGGTTTAAAGAAGAAGGCAAAAAACGGAGGAAGAGGATTGTACATATACCGGAGGAAGCCCTAAGTAACGTAGCCCTCGAATATTATGCTAAACGTTTAAAAATTCCTTATTTTAGAGGGGTTTATATGATTGACAAACTTCCTTTAAAACCACACTGCAAAGAGAGACTTATTACCAATCTCGATACATCAGATAATGAAGGAACACACTGGGTTGCTATAAGGAAAGAAGGTGATGTCGCATACTACTTTGATAGTTTCGGTAATTTGAAGCCGCCTCCTGAGATTGAGAAATGTCTACAAGACGTTAAAATCTACTATAATACACAGAGATACCAGAATTTCGATTCAGTCATCTGCGGACACTTGTGCTTGCAAATTCTTTTATCCTAGAAGCTGCTTCATCGTCAAGATGAGTTATACAGTTACAGTGAGTGGGTCAGACACTGTTATTTCAACGTATCTAAACCCTCCTCTACAGCTAGATCCTCCAGGTCATTATGAGATTGCTCTCTTGAATTTTGAAACATTCTATTCAATACCAAATGTCGATGAAAGTAATAATAGATTTCATTATATTCATAATGGTAAACCTGAAACCATTGTCATCCCTCATGGAACCTACGAGATTGCCGATATCAATACATTTCTAAAGGATAAACTAGGATTGAATGATGAAGTCTTCTTCATAAGACCTAACAATAATACAATGAAGACTGAAATTAAATGTCCTTATACAATAGACTTTTCTAAGGGTAGATCTATCGGTTCGCTTCTAGGATTCACAGACACTAAAATCATTCCTGCTGGAGAAGCGCTCGAATCTGACGATCTTGTGAATATATTTAAAGTGAGTATCATACGTGTGGAGTGCAGTATTGCAACAGGCTCTTTCATTGACGGTAAAAGCGGACATTCGCTCTACGAGTTTTTCCCTTCTGTTCCACCAGGCTATCATATCTCTCAAGAACCTTCGAACCCAATATATTTACCGGTCATAGATACAAACTATATAGACCAGATCACTATTCGAGTGGTAGATCAACACGGGAAGACTATCAACTTCAGGAACGAAGTTATCACTACAAGACTCCACATAAGACGTAATGGCAATACATTTTAAAAGACACCTCAAATACTATAATAGACGACGTACACAGCGTTCGAACATACTACCTCTCCAACTTCCGAGGAGTTAACACGTGTTAACCGCAATTTCCTCGAAGAGTTAGGTTACAGGACGCTATAATGGACATCTTAAACGTGACAGAAGTTCCAGCCTTTGACGACAAGATCACCAAGGAGGAGGAGCATATTTTTCTTCCATACAACACCTCCGCTCTGGATGTAAACGATGAAATTAGAATACCATGCCAAGCTGAAGATTTGTATACGCTACCTAACAAGAGTTATCTCTACATCGAAGGTGCTCTCACCAAGGTAGATGGATCCCCTACTACTACATCGAAGCTCACTAATAATGCTATAACATTCATGTTTGATGAGATACGTCTAGATATGAATGCTACAACTATAGACAGAACAAGGAATCCTGGAATTACTACAACTATACGAAATTATGTGACTCTCAACCCTATGGAATCGAATCGTCTGCTGAATGCTGGATGGACCTATCCTGGTGAAGAAGTTGATATAGTACACGCTACGAATGGAGCTTTCAATGCTGTAGTCCCTCTCTCGATGCTCCTAGGATTGGCTGATGACCACAAGGAACTTATACTCAACAGCAAGTTTGAATTGATTCTCATAAGATCCAAAGATTCTAGAAACTGTGTCCTGAGTTCGAATGGAGAGGAAGCTAATGTAAAGTTAACTAGAATCGAATGGAGGATGCCTGTAATTCGCCTTTCCGATGCTGAAAGAGTTCACATTCTAAAAATTGTCAAGTCTGATAAACCTCTACACCTTGCCTTTCGATCTATGGATCTTCATACCCAACCTGCTGTACCCCAGACAAGATCTTTCACGTGGAATGTAGCAACAACATCTAAGCTCGAGAAACCTCGCTTCATCATAGTGTGTGCTCAGACTGCCAGATTGGGTGATTATAGCAAGAACAGTTCCGAGTTTGATCACTGCAACATTACTAATTTGAGACTATTCCTCAACAGTGAATGCTACCCCTACCATGATTTGAACTTGGACTTTAAAAATTCAAAGTTTGCTTCACTATATGAAATGTACTGTAAATTTCAAAGTTCCTATTATGAAAGAGAGAATTATCCCCTCTTGAAGAGAAAGGATTTTCTTCACCGTGCACCATTATTCGTAATAGACTGTTCTCACCAACCCGAGGAGGTTATAAATGGAGCTGTAAACATCAGAATCGAGATTCAAGCATCTGTAAATATACCAGCCCAGACGTCACTGTACTGCCAGGTTCTACACGACAAAGTATTTACCTACAAACCTCTTTCTCACGTGATGCAAGCACTTATATAATTATGCATTTGTTTGGGTGAATGGTTTTTGTAAAGGAATGTACAAGGATAAGTTTTATGAATAATAAATTGAATTCATATACTAAAACACTCTTTTATTGACTTTAGCATACATTTCAAGCATTTTCCTTCTTCCCCTCCTACTCCCTGAAAAACTAATTGCTCCTGACTTGCAGAAATCATTTAAAATATTCAAATGTCTTTCAATATAGGGCAATAGCCGTTTTAGGTTCCTTACACCTTCAATGTCTAAAGATATTACATTATTATTTAAACATGTATTTATGAAATGAATTGAACTGTCAAAAAATACAATAATATTGTATGCATAAATTACATTGTCACAATATTCATCACACGCAAACTTTTTTTCTTGGCGTAGGTAATCTTCAATCATTGAAATGTTTTTGGATATTATATCCCAGTCTGATTTTGTAATATAAACAATTGATTTATCACTTTCACAATTTATGTAGAGTGAAGGAATGTCATAGTATAGTCCAATGTTCACGGAATGGGAGGGGTAGATGCTGACGTCATCAAACGCCTGTGATCGATTCTCCATGCTCCTCAGGCGAATGCAGGGTATCTTCAATGAATAAGAAGACCGTAGGACCCTCGTTGAGTATCCTCCTCTTACAACTCCTCTTCTGCTTTCTCTTCCCAGTCTCGTTCTGCCTCTTCCTCCGCTCCCTCCTCACACCCCTGCAACATATATTCAAAACAATGTTAGAAATAGGTTTAGTTAATGATTTCATGCCTTCTGAAAGAGAAAATACATATATTAGAAAAATCCTCTCCCATTGCCACACAAAAAGTACTATCAAAGTGTGTCATACTCACTTCACGGGCTTGCATGATTCTGTGCGTATCTCGAGCTAGCAATCTGGAATCGTCTGATTTATCCCCTCCTGTACCATCGTTGCTTTATCATCAGAGGTGGTAGTAATGTCGGGTAGCGGAGCAGCATCCTCGTCCATAGGCTGCGTATTGCGCTCTGCGATTGGATATTCCTCTATATTGACAATACGTCTCTCAGGATCCAGCTCCTCTATTGGCACGGGTACCTTAGGTTCAGTCATTCGCAGTCTGTAATAATTTAATTTTAGGTTAGACATAGAGTAGCATTAGAAGCAGTAAATGACTATGTAATTTAACATTTCTTCTACTTACTCGAGTTTTCTCCTCCTGCGCTGGTAGACCTCGCAGTTCATGCTGGGCTGGGTTAGTACAAAGTACAGAATGCATGTATCCCGTGCACGATTCTGTATCACATTCAGTTAGATGTTTCGAGACGAAGACATCGTCATCTTCATTGACATCGCTAAGATCCTCCGCATCATCACCCATGCGATTTTCACTGAAAGAATAAAATAATTTCAAGTTTTCATTTAACATGCGTACAATATATTACCGAGTTATAGAAATATATATTACTTACATGTTCGCTCCTCGATAAACAGGACAGCTCTCTGTGCACATTTCCAGTGTAGTCATCTGATCATGATGCGCTGGTTGAGTACACAACACTGAATGCATTAAACCATTGCATGTTTCGGTATGGAAGTATACGTAGTGAAAATAATCTTCTCCGCACTCACTCCAGCAATCATTCATCTCAGATGCACGATTATCACCAGCCATTTCGATTATCACTGAACGAAAAAAAAATTGATCGCTCTGTCTGCCGACGTTCCTTATATACTGTTGACGGTGACGTCACGCGGCTGTGGAGGGGGTTGAATGCATGTTGAGACCTGTTATTCGCCTTCGGGCAGAAGCCGGCTGTCTATTTTTTGAATACAAAGGCCTTTTTTAATAACATTTATAATATTTAACTATAATGTTATCCGTATTTATTTTATTTTTAATAACATATGTAGTATTCACCGATCAATGAGACGCTTCTGAATTCTGAATACTTTATTCGCAATATTTTATTGAAAGAAATAAGAACTATGAAACTTAATCATTAATTATCAGGGAAAAAAATTGTCTAGACTTGGGTTTTTCTACAGTTTGTGATGGAAATTCTACGAGCTAAAAGGTATTTACATTGAGTGTCTGGGTGCTTTTCAGAGCACTTAGGAAAACAATTACTGACATTGTTCGCTAATGTATGTAAACAGATCATGGATGCAATCTTAAAGTCTATTAATGTGGTGAAAGCGTCTAACGTTGTCAGCTATTGGAGGTCACCGTTACCACCAGGCAGAAGTAGGTTGTTGTTCGCTAATGTATGTAAACAGATCCGGAATGCAATCTTAAAAGTCTATTAATGTGGTGAAAGCGTCTAACATTGTCAAATAATGGACAACCGCTTTCCTCAGACAGAAGTAGGTTGCAGGGTTTATTTCATAACATGGCAGACTGTTCCCGTGAGCACACTACTTATACACAAGCTAACACTAGTGCTCGATTCAATTCATATACAATTAATTAATCAAGGACATTAGTAGTCATAAAAAATGTTTGACGAACATTACCTAATTAATTTGCCGAGGGGCGGCAGGCCTCGAGAAAACAATTCCCTACCGCACATCTCAAAGGGAGCCGGCAGGGAGGCTGCAACACAGAACAAACGATGTCGATTATATCTTATCACCTGTCGACATCTCGGGCGGTCATTAGCGGGTTACATATGTTTACATATGTATTACCACACATATCCATTAGACTTGACATTAGCGGCGGTCATTAGCGGGTTACACGTGTTTACATATGTTTACATATGTTAAAACACATGTAATTACCCTTATCAGCTGTCGGCATCTTCCTTTGCGCTTAAACATACATTATTATTCTACTGTCGATGCTTAAAGGCTACTGTATTCTATATTGTCCTTGCAAATGCAAAACAAGGGGAACATAGTACGCCTTAAGCCATGGTCAAATATTTTTAGAACTGGTCGCTATGTGTAAATTGTAATTCTGTTTGCATGTCAAAAGATCGTTTCTGCAAATGTTTATCTCAATTAATATGAAATAGATGGAGAATAAGAGTTTGGAAAAATAGTTTGTTCAAGAGTAAAGAAAGTCATGAGAGTGTAACACATCAGATTTTTAAGATAGGATACAGATATTTTTACTACTTTAAAATATTATTTCACATAATGCAATTATTTTATGAAAATAGTCTATAATTAAACCTTTTAATAATGTATTAATAAACTACACAGATAAAGTTTTAAATGTCCTGCTAGTTTGGGAGAAAATGAACATTAAAAATACGAGATTTCATTTTTTTGCTTAAAATTACACATATAAATATTACTGTTTAATAACGGAAGAAATGAGCATGTTAACAAAAATTCATCTCATAAATCTTATCCTATTATTTACAAATTACAAAATGTCATTGATTTACACGGAAACGCACATCGTGCGAAACAATCTTAAAATGAAAATGTACTGACAAATGCAAACCCGAGAAAAGAGGGTTCAAGAACTGTAAAGTTAAAATAACCGTGTTTCAGACTTTGTGGTGTTTTAAAAGCATTTAGTGCATATATAGGCCCTCCTTCGGCTTTCTCTGCTCCTCTGCAGCTAATGCAGAGGATTCCTGAGATCATCTCTTGAACGGTTTATTGCTTCTGGCAAAACATCGTTTTTTGCTACAATCTTATAGGAAGCCTACGCTTACGCGCAGACATTTAAATCGCCATACGACATGCTTTAAAAGCTAATACAGCTATACAAGCTACGTAGAACTAAAGTAGAAAGTTTGTAGTGCTTAATAACACCAAAATCCACACTTACGATTTTTGATAATTTTGGGTACCCTTAAACAGTGAATCTGTTATGTTAACTACATTAGTGCACTTGTATGTTTACCCTCCTTGTTAATCATAGGATAACAAGCCGATAATCGATTTTCTGGCCTCAAAATGTCCCCTTTAGTACCTCCTCAACAACAGTAATAAATATTCGTATTGGGAACTTAGGTTCAGCACACAATATCCTTAACACCAACCCATACAAAGAAATTCAATGGGGTTTACATCGGATGATCTTGGTGGCAAAGTAACTGAGCTACTTCTCCCTATCCATCACCAATAAAATAATAATTTAAGGAGATGCGTACTATTCGGCCCCGATATGAGTGTGTTCGGGAGACGAGGAATTAACATTTATGGAGCAAGTGGACGGGGCATCGGAAGGGCAGTCAGGTAAAGAAAACACACAGGCCAGCAAATGTAGTTCTGTTTTCATTGCGCAATTGCACATTCCCCTATCGTCTTGCCCCTCACTGGACTCTAAAAAAAAATTTATTTGTATTTATGGACGCTCTTTAACTGCTGTGATCCTTAGAGTCCCATTCTATATTGGGCGTGAAAGACCAGTAATTTTGCTCAGAGATCTCTCTATCAAGCTTGAGGTTCTTTTACGTGCCGTAAATCTACGACACGGGACCATGCTAAGGATTTTTACGCCTGAAAATATCCATTGCCCTCCGCTGGGTATGAATCCGCGACCTCGAGAACTACAGTCTAGCATGGTAACCACTACACCACGGAGGACGACCCACTCATCTCTGATCTCTAGTCTTGAGACGTTATGCATTGTCAACAAAAAATAGTAATGCCCCCCTCCAAGCGCACTCGTATTGTGGCCGACTTATCCTCCAGAGCCCAGTGAGTCGGTAGTGCACTATCCTGGTTTATCTGGTTGGAGATCCGCAGGGTAAAAACTGAAGTTAAGTGTCTTCAGTGACGAAAAAGGTGCCAATCTAATGCAATTGCGCGTTAGATATTAAGTTGGGCTATGGCGATCAATTTCATGACCATTATTAGATTCTTCACCCTCCAAATGCAATAGTCACGCATATTCAATATGCCTGAAACATGAAATGTAATCTCATTGCTGAATAACAGTGATTGAGAAATGTATCTTCTCTATCAATATGACAAACATTTCAATAGCAGGCTCCTTGCTACTTGTTTAATGGCATTCAGTAGTTGTACTGTAAGCATACTGACGTAAGCGCTTGCTTAGCTCCTACTGTAAGTATAGTAGAATGTGGAAAATGCAACTGCCTGGCTGTGATACGAGTACATTTTGTTAGGCTGGGTAAAAAGCGTCAGGAACACGTTCAACATCCTCACTTGTGCTTGGTGAATCAGCTTTCTGATGGAAGACAGAACCAGTTTCCATAAACTGGCTATGCTATACTGTATTGTTGATCTAAATGGTGGTTTTCTTTCACATTGAGTCCTGAAATTTGGTTAGATTTGTGTATTCGATTTTGTCAATGACCATGAAACACAATGTGCCTTCTCTTGTGGAGTAGTCATCTTGTGGAAATGTGAACCTCAGTTTTTCGCCAGTTACTCGTACACCTGAAAAAGAAAACAAGAGTTTGAGTATTAATCACGAAAAGCAAAACTGCCATACCTTGCTGTATTATTTTATTATATTGTACATTAAAAGTCTTAAACATAATTTGTGGATATCCTGTGCAATTGCTTTACAGACTGTGGTTCAGTCATTAGAAGTAGTATTTGGTCTGAATAAGTTAGAAAACTATGCGATATCAATCTCGCAGCTGTGTGTTTGGTTGCTATAGATTATATTCTGATACTATGTAGGATATTAATGAACTACACCGAAATAATTTCAGATTGTAGACGCGTCTGATATAAGCTATTTGAGATAGACAATACATGCTCCATATACAGCCTATCCATATGAGTGCAACCTACTCTAGAGGCGTTTCTTTAACTGATCGGTTGGCTTAATGCGTAATGCCAAAAGCTATGTCCTGAAGGTCATGGGTTCGTTTCCTATCAAACAGTTAGTTTTTTTATTTCCATACGAATAAGTGTTGCGATATGTACAGAGATGCCCATCCCCCCAAGGGCCATGGCGCATCCCCCAAAATAATCATCCACCCATTTTTCTGAGAGCTCAATTTAAATTCCTATGTAGCTCGAAAGCTTTCCAAAGGGGCTGTCTTGTAAGCACTGTAGTAACTATTGTGATACCGGTACACAATAAAAGCTTAAACAAATAATTAGAAAATTAAAATCAATAAAAATTGTAATATTTACAGCAAAAACAACAAACAAAAAATTAGTAGGTAGTTATTTTATTACTTGGTATTTCAATGTATCGTACTGTATATCTGTAGACTACTACAACAAGTGCAATAACACTATACGTTCTGAACAGCTACATACCTACCTAAAATGTAGTTCCTTTTATAAATTTTCAAAAATTATGATTTGATATGTCACGCAATACCATATAGCAGTGGTGGCGAAAGCGCGACTCGCGAGGCACTTTTCTAGCCGTCTATTCATTTGTTTTTCATGTGCTGCTGAGTGGTGTAGTGCGTGTTGCATATTTGATGACTCGAGAGAGATAGAGGCATTTTCGCCACCCTTGCCATATAGTATGAATTGTACTTAACATTACTTTTAGGGGGATACAGCACATTATTAATAGACTTATGCATCATTCTTGATCAAGATTTTGCCGTGGTAAAATATGGACTTTACCACGATGAACAGTCATTTATGGTGCACCGAGGACGGTAAAAGCTTATCGAGGACTTTACTGCGGTTAAACCTGACCGCCTGAACCCGGTTTTCGTCGATTATCTCCAACTTCATTGTGTTGAATGTTAAAATGGCGGAACGGTATAGGTTAGAATTCCAAACTAAAAGAAACACTCAATTTTCGCCAAGAATGCATACCAATTAAGTTACTTTAGTGTACTTTGTAATTTTTAATGCCTCAAGGCTTTTTGTGCAACAAAAAAATTGAGTTTTTATTTATGGATGCTCCTTAACTGCTGTGGTCCTTAGCATTAACCGTTCTATACTGGGCGTGCAGACCGATAATTTTTCTCCGAGGCCTCTTTACCACTCTTGAAGTTCTTTTACGCGCCGTAAATCTACGACACGGGACCCCTCTTCCGAAGGAAGCCATGCTAAGGATTTTTACGCCCGAAAAAATCTATCTCCGCCGGGTTTGTACGCGCGACCTCGGGAACCAAGGACTAGCATGGAGGACGAGTTTGACCTACAGGTGCCTAAATATCCTGACCCAAGACGTAACGAAAATCCACACAACCACGTCGTTACGCATCATAATTATATTAGTTGAAACATAGTTCCAATAATAAGACAGAAATAAGGGGAGCAATGCTGTATTTAGTGTAATTAGTACAATTTCAGCAATGTTATGATGCCTTAATTGCACAGATATAAGAATCCGGTAAACCTAAAGAGGTCAGTGCCGAAATCTGAAGTGGTCATCGTGGTGTGGGGGTTGGGTGTGAGGGGGGAGTTCTTGTTCAAGAGGCTCAAAGTTTGTCTTATCTGAATACATATACCTTTTATTATTTCTTTTTTGTGCCTCTCTTTCAATAGGAGAATTTCGACTAAGCTAATGGAACTTAGGCGGTGTGAAAGCAAGAAAAGAGTATTTAGCATATTTTCCTAATCAATTGTAAACGCAGCTTTTCCCACATGTCCATCTTAGTCTGTTTCTACCTCTGTACTGTCTTATCTTTTCTTAAGAATTGCATGTTAAACTTAATAAAATATTAGAGAAACTTGCGTCTAGTTTTGCTTTCCTCCATTGCACGCTGAGTAAATGCATGCATCCGCTTCAGCAAAGAGGTAGAACAAGTGGAAAAAAAGACGACGGATTTACATCCGGGTGCGTTAAGTAGAGTTTGTAACTGCAATGAACAGTGCGTTCAACCGAAAATGAGTGCCTGCTAACCACAGTCACCTAAACTGCGGTGAACATTGGTGCACTGTTGTGTGATGATTACCCCGCCAACATCACTCTACTTTCTACTCTGTATTCACTCTTAGGTTGATCCGCGTCAAAACAAACCCCAGGTGACCAGTGCACCGCTATAATGTATCCTTCCGCACTAGAAATACTGTCACACTTTCACACCATGTGACTACTACAAGCGGTACGTAGTGCAAAAAAGAACACAGTCCTTATTTCGACAACTGAAACGGTGACTAGCATATTCTCTTAAGAATTAAAGGTGATAAGATTGATAGTTGTAACAAAATAAAGGTTTGCTCATATAATAATATTTAATTCTAAAATAAATGAGCGAAAAATAAAGTAACAGGTATGTGATAACCTAATTTATTCGCTCTCTGGAAGGGGCACTTTATTAACTGTTGACGGCTCATTTTAAAAAAGAAATTGTGCATTCTTCTCAAAATCACTACATTCTTGCATCGCGTATTTCATATGCTTTCTTTTTTTTGCGGGTGTAACCACTTTTCTCGTTTCAGATTTTTCTGCACAAGCACCGTTTATACTTGTACTCGAAACACCAGTGAACTCAGAAGTTAATTTCACCATTTCTTTCGCGGAAAGTGTTGGATATTTCTCACATAGCTTATAATAAAGATTCAACACTATTGTTTTTTCACCAATATTCAATGGTTTGCGCGGCTAATACTTTACGTAATTCGACGAAAACAAAGGAGCGAATTCACCGTCCTCCATGATACTAAACACAACTGCTGGTTTCTGGCTGTAAACAATATTCTGCGCCTACCCGGATGTCAGGTGACTCATACGAATTGCGTCATGGGACTTGTAGCTCTGCTTTACGGTATAAATCAGCGTTAAATAAAACCTTAGGTATTTATATAGAATATTATACTATTTAAGGATAAATTCATTATAAAATTCAGAGATTAGCATGGGACTACTTTCCTGGGCTCAATGCTACCGTGTTGCACCACGGTGCACTGACCACGTGGGTTTGTTTTGCCGCGGATCAACCTAAGAGTCAATACAGAGTAGTCCATCGATAGGCGTTTTTGAGATTGAGGAACTTTCAAGGTAAACAGGGACGATATGGGTGTTACACGAACTCGACAACTTGAGTAGAATGTTCTGCAAAGAATTGCAGAAGAGCCAACTACCAGTCAAAGCGCTATTGCATGTACACTGGGCATAACCAAGAACAATTGTACCATTTCACCGCAAAAGATGCAAGCACTAAGACCGGGTGACTGTGGTTATCGGTTCAATTTTGTAACTAGGCTTTGCTTCAGCAAACTGAACTCTTTTCATTAATGTTGTTTACTGATGAGGATTTGTTCACCAGGAATGATCTAGTTTTCAACTGAAGAAACAGCAGTGTGTGGGGGACTATGTCAACCCACAAGCTGTTGTAGAAAGGAATCACCAGCAGATGCTTTCTGTGAGCATATGGTTCAGAATCATTTCAGACTATGTCGTTGGTCCATATCTCTTTCTCCAATGGCTAAATGGACATGTTTATTTTTATTTGTTGCAGAACATTGTACCTGTATTTTTAGAAGATGTACTTCTGCATATTCTTTGACGAATGTGGCTGCAACATGATGGAACTCCGCCCTATGTCTCTCTGGCTGTGCAGAGCATTTGAACAAAGTTTTTCCTACCCGATGGTTCGGAAGGGGGAGTCCTAATAGGTTAGCTACCACGTTGTCCGGACATCATCCAATTGATTTATTTTTCTGGGGTCACCTCGCGTCTGAGGTGTATTAAACACCTATCACCTCAGAGAAGGGCTTAACTGCCTGAACAGTAGCAGCATGTGACATTCGACACACACCAGAAATCTTGGATAGAGTAAGACAATCATTCCTTCGCCGCTGTCAATTTTGCCTTGAAAATGCAAACTTCGAGTAGTTCCTATAAAAATGACGTAAGGACTTTTGATGTTTTTATTCTTTCTTTCACGCTTTAAAACGCTCCCTACTTTGAAGTACAGTATGTGAATGTATTAAGCATTATCCAACGTTTTGCTAGCAAGGATTGCATTAATTGCACTGATATGTTGAAATTAAAATGTATACATTGAAACATGAATTTAAAACTGCATCAATATGATCCACTTAAAAAAAATGGAAAACAATGATCACCTTTTACTCGAAAGTTAATATCTCAAACATTGTGCCATAGAAGTACGCTCTGAAGCATTCATTGGTTTTCCTATGTTGTGCTCTCGAATGGTATCATCATTAGTCAGTGGCGTACTGCACTTTAGAAACTTATAGCTCTTACTTCATACTCTTACTTATACTCTTACCATACGTCTCCTACCTCAAATTACTTGTTGAATACATCTCCAAATTCTCTAAAAATATATCTGTGTAGTTCATTAACATCCCTTATTGAATTTCTTTTATACCCCTGTATAATAATCTTGTAGCTTTCGTTCACAGCCACCCACAAACGTTTAATTAGAAAATGGGCTCAAATTAGACAATTCAATTAGGGCTTCATTATATGAGTGATTCAAAGATAAATGTCGCCTGATTATATCATAAGCCAGTTTTTCTTACTCGTCAGCTCATGTGGGGGAAAAATAGTACACTCTCAGATATGCACCAATATAAATCAATTTGAAAATATAAACATATTTTAAAGAATATTGCGTTAGCATGCAATACTAAAAAGTTATTTCATACAAAGTGTAGCCCTTTTTATTCTTATTGAATTATATATAACTAGAAAACCGTAAAATAACACACATGCAAATTACAGCGATTAGGTCCTATTCTTTGCTTGCAATAAGAATCTTATTACGTCCTAAGGAAATAAGTTTTAGTATATAAATTACAAATTCTGTGAATACGGAAACCATTACTAGAAAGTGTTTCTCGTCCTCAGGTGCTAACGCCTGGATAATTAAAATGTAATCTCCAGAATCCTGAGAGTTGTTTATTTCAACGAAATATAACCGCATATACGTGTTAAAAACCTGATTTTTCAAATATCAGGCAAAGATATTGCACCATTAACTAGAGTTCGTTGTCTCAAAAATATATATAAATATATATAATTTAAGATTTGCTTTACTTTTACCTTAAAATTTCTCTTCTGATTTAGTTTTATTTGTACTTATAAAGCATTTAATATTTGCTTTATGAGCAGAAAATTAATTTTATTTTTTGTAAGCCTTAATATAGATTAAGTAGAGAAATATTTTATTTCACACAAAAATTCCATAATGAGTATTCACCGGAGATACACATTTTGAGGTCCTAAAATAAAACGCATCTTTAGGAAATGCTAATCGCGCCGAAAACTCGGATAAATGCCAAACTTGGTGTTTTAAATTCAACATCTTCCAAAGATGCGACATAAAGATTTTCAAGACAAGTACCCCACTCCAAACTACCCCTTAAATGGAAAATGTTATTTAAGTTCCATTTGTCAAAAAATGACTAACGATTGGATGAAAATGCCATATATTAAGATATGTATGACTAATAAGCTAAATATCGTGAATTTTCTGTGAATAGTTCATGAAGTCATCTTAATTCTCAATGAATTTTCTATGGCTAATATAATACTCGTAAAAGATGACAACAATTTAACAAATAAAAATGTAGTTATTGTTAAAACATACAATTCCTGTCAAATAATTTTTGTAGCATTAACGATTTCCGAGTTATTATTTGCTATTGCTTTGAATTTCCCGATAGCTTTACATCTTTTGAAGTTCAAATTACCATTCCTTTGTCCCTCAGGATGTCGTGGAAAGAGCATGAAATTTCAAAGTTAGCATATAGGACCCGCTGTTTAAAGATTTAACTATCGTTTTAGTCTTATGTATCCTCTTAATACAGACATGGAAACAATGACAGCGCTGTAACCCTTCATTGTCGCTTTGGCCGCGCGTAAGTACACGAAGTTAACAGAGTACGTTCACATGTGCACCTGCACTATGTTACAATTCAACTTGTGCACATCAAGGTAAGACACAGTTTATAACTTAAAATATAAAATAAAAACTAGGAAACAATTAAAAGAATAACAGTACATGCACTGCAAATACTCTAAACTAAGCCAAACCTGGAGAATTGAACTGTGCATTACAGTTCTGTATAAGCAGAATATAGGGCACTCTGTAGTAGAAATGGCTCAGTGTCAACGTTCTGCGTTTGAAGTTCGGGAAATGGGTTTGAACCCAGCGACCTACACTGGACTTTTTTCACATTAGTACCTTTTATATCAATGTAGATTATGCTCCGTAATATAAAATTCACTCTATGGTGTGTGAAACATTTATCTGCTGTTTCTCACAAATTAGAAGAAAAAAATAAATCCATAGCGACCTGATCACTCTGTTGAATAATTTGAAACACTCGTAACAGGCAGTCGTGCAAATAACTGTTTCAGAAACTAGGTATACATAACTTTATTACAAACATGGAAGTACATAATTTTAACACTAGACAAAAGGGAAATATCCATCGTCCAAATGCAAAACTACCTTGCTTCCAGAAAGGTGTTTACTATGAAACAATAATGCACTCCCCAGCAATCTCAAGGAAAAAATTAGCAGTTTCAAAGTTTTTAAAGCCTTCCTAAAAAAGTACCTCTGTGGTAAATCTTTTTACTCTGTAGAAGAATATTTAAACCACAACTTAGCCAGTTGAGAAGTACGTTCTAGGATACTGCATATTCCCATAATGTTAAGTTAAGGCAAATAAGAGATACCTTTAGTATATTTAATATATATATATATATATTTGATGTTTTTGTCTTAATACTGAATGTTTACCATCTTTTCATATAAGTAAAGATGTAAATATTGAGCAGTGACACAGGCTTAAAGGTCTAAGCGAATTGCATTTTATACTCGGTACCTAACCATGCTAACTTTCAAAGTAGTAGAAATTTGATATTTACTGTATATTTTTAGCACCATAGTCTGAAACATTGTGCACTTTATATATGTATTTTATATGCAAAATTGTTTTATTGTACATATTTAATATTTTGTAAATGTATATCTTAAAATTCTGACACTCTTTACACATAAGCAAAGCTTTAAGCATTGAAGGGAAGAAATTTTGTATTCAGTAGACGTGACAATGTAATAGAAATTTGATGCTTTATGTTTACATTTTAGCATCATAACATAAAATGTTGCACACTTTATATGTGCAAAAAGAGTAAGTTTATTGTATACGTAACTGAAAATTTTGTAAAATCCTGTCACTCCTTGCATGCAAGTAAGTATGTAATGCCTTGTGCAGTGACACAGGCTGTAAAAGCCAAGTTTTATTAAGTTCAATACAATAGAAATATAAAAACTTTTGACATGTTCTGGTTTCAAGGCCTTTTGGCCATCAAAGAACTTACAAAACGCATCCTAATCTAATCTAATCCAGTTGCTTTTAAATGTAACAAAAAGCTAATGATTCCCGTTATTTTCCACCACTGCTCTCTCTTCAGGGCATGGAATCCACCAGAGTTTTAAAATAATTGACGTCTTCTTCTAGTGATTCCCAAGTGTCTGACATGCCAGAGTTATGCAACATTAGTCACTCTGGGACCTCAAGAAAGCCTCTGCTTTACTTTCGCCCAACATGTTCTGTTGGGTTCAAATCTGTTGATTTCGGAGGCCACGGTATCTGCTCTTAAAATATCCGTAAGCTCCGAAATTCACTTTTGAATCTTGGCCGACCTGTTGACCGAATGGTTATCCTGTCGGGTGTAATAATACCTTCAGGATAACGCTCTCGGCAGACGGCAATAGAACAATTCTGGAAGTTCAGAATAGGTTTCCTCGTTCAGCTTTTCATGAACACTTCCAGTATACTTGTCCCTTTCCGAGATATCCACGCCCGTTCAACCACTCCTTGTACGACTTGCCGAATAGCGCTGTTATAGCGAGTCGCACAGGGCCTGTAAACTAACACAGTAGAATTGGCACTTGCAGTACAAAATGTAACTTCGTTCGCGAAAATTACTTCTATCCAATGGAAGTTCTCATACTGTACAGCAAATACCAACCTTTCAGTTTTGTGACCAATGGTTAGCTCTTCCAACAAATACAAAGCCTTGCATTCAAAGGTCGTTAGAAACGGATCTCTTTCGACCTCAGCCAAGAGAGTCCTGTCTTCATTCTTCGGTAGCGACTTGTATAATCTTTCCTTACAGCAACCTGTCCATTTTCACGACACAATTTCGCTCACCTCCTTGCAGTGGAGGTATAATCCTGTGAAACCAACGGCCGTTGCCATTGCTAAAGTATGAATGAACGTGTCGTTGTAGGGTACCAGCAGAAATTGAAGACCTATTTAAGTGATGAATGGGTCCAAGCACAAGTTGTGACCAACACTAAAAAAAAAAGGAAACAAAATGATGAAGGAATCAAGCTTATCACCAGTAGTTGGGAGCATTGGCTATGATATTATGATATACATTTCGCTGCATATATCTAACCCTCAAATTATAACAAATATGAAAAACCTACATCAGTCTAAATTAAAAATGTTAAGTCGATATCAAAGATAGAAGAAATAAATAAAGGGGAACAAAAGTCATACGTCATTACCGAGATTTAAATCTAGGTTTGCTAGTGCCCAAAGTGTGTGTGTTACCTCTGAGTTATATGAGATGCTTGGGCTTTAAAACTTGTTGCCATAGTTAGTTAATACGAGGATCTATAATAGCTGCCATGTTTTTATAGTAACATTATTTATTTATTGCATTCAGGGTACTTGATGGCTTATGATTCAGATCATTGGTTGTTTCGGTCGAATGGAGTTTGGTTGCTCCTCTTATTTGCATAAATACCAATGAGCATAGCATCAGACAGAAATACTTTTTGTGTTCTGTTGATTCATTGGATAA
The DNA here is from genome assembly GCA_030765065.1 of Deroplatys truncata. Taxonomy (NCBI): domain Eukaryota; kingdom Metazoa; phylum Arthropoda; class Insecta; order Mantodea; family Mantidae; genus Deroplatys; species Deroplatys truncata. The sequence continues at coordinate 205,966,787 of CM060978.1, read as the reverse complement.
CGAACAATGGGGAGTATAGCACTAGTTTTGGTTTCCCAGGGGAATGCTGGGTTGGTTCATCTTCTGCCACGACTCTCCTCCTCTTATTTCTGTATACACCATCTTCTTTATCATCTGTTTCAGGATTGTAGGTCCAGGCGACGGTGTTGGGCAGGTATCGTCATGACAGTGGCTTGCGCTCTGTACAGGTTTCTTTCCCACCGCTCAGTTAGATCTCTCCTCAGCGTGGAGCTCCGTTCCGGGGGACCCTAAAGGTTGGTGACTTGTGGGCAGGGACGCAGCGGATGCATTCTATCTGGAAACGTTAGGGACCTCGTCCATGCTGCGCCCCTCGACATCCGGACCTGGTCGTCCTTCGAATCTCTCCCCTCATCCTTCCCTTACAGGAGTCAGTTGGAAGCACAATGGGCCGACTGGCCTACGTGCGGTGCTCTGCCCCGGTTCCGGGGACCCCTTCAAGATAAGTACTTTTACCTTTAGCTTTATAGCACTAGTTTACCGCACCGTCCATCTTTCTTTACAAGAAAAAATACAAATCGACAGACCATAACGTATGCTACAGGTACTGTTAATAAAGTCTAGCTGCATGCTGGAAATATCGGCTTGTGTAAACCGCTCTGCAATGCGAAGTGGGACTTAGAAATATTCTGGGCTCAATCATTTTCTCCATGTACCTACAGCGAAATGTGTATTGGAATCATTTCTGCGAATGTTTACCTCGATTAACATGAAGCAAATAGAAGAATAGGCCTTTAAAAATAATTTGTAGAAGAGAGAGAAATTATAGTGGGTAGACAAAGCCATTTGAAGCTCCCATATAAGATCTTTTTAAATGGAGGGTTAACGCTTGCTATGAGACAGTATTTTTAACACTTAAATGATATCAATCTAATTATATAATATAAAATATAATGACAACCGGCCTTAAAGCAAAATGTGTATAATATAATATAAAAACTGTATATTACAGTCATTGTATTATGTTTACATTACTATGTACATTTATAATAATGTTATGTGAATGTATTACGTAGTTTAACAATGTAGGAGCTGTGAGAATAGAAGCAAGCTGCTTTCCGTAGCAAACAGAATTATAAAGTAAAAGCCAAAAATTGCTAACAATGAGGTAATCTTGAGACAATATTAAATTAGAAAGTTTAAAAAGGCTACTAATAATTCTTGGAACAGTAATAATGGAATATTTAAAACATTTTATAAATAGCCAATCGACAACTAAAATGGCTAAAGTTGAATGGAGGTATTATATTGGAGTAGGCTTAGCCAATCGAGACTTGAAATAGAGTAAATGTACAAATTCAGGCGGGAGACGCTACAAGGAAGCGTAACCAAGCAGTCCAGTTTAGATTCGCTTTGGTACGAGTTCAGTGTGAGGCATAGAAATTCATTGCGGTGAGAATAACATAACGTTTAACTGTTAAAATGCGCAAATAACAATAATCTCACAGCTCTATAATAGGATACATCAGTGAAATGTTACTTAATCGTGTGAAGGATTATTAAACAAAGTACAATACAATTATAATTTGTGTAAGCCTTGTTCTTTAGCCGTACCAGCCCTGCTAAGAGATACGTGCTCTAAAAAATACTAATAACGCAGCCGAGGTATACATTATAATATTAAAATAAACATTAAAATACAACGTTGATTTTTAAACATAGGGGCAAAGGCCACTGGAAAGTTTGTATCATACGTAGTGCTACAACTACTGCAAGTTTGGCTCCCATACGAACTTGCTGCAACTATCTCAACTAATACTTACCTTCACCTTTATATTTTATATCCGACTTACGTGTGTCTGTGACAAAGCATAAGAAATACAACATAATATAGTATATTGCTGGGAATTCAATTAGTGCTACATTTATTTATCTGACAACTGATTTTACATCCTAGCATCCTCTGTTTTTAGGTGTAGAACTCCTTTAAATATTCAGTTTATGGAAAATTGTTTCATAGCATTAGTCGATTCCGAAATGTTCAAATTCTATGCGGGCAGTAGTATGTAAAGGATACATGTGAAGTTAATGGGTAAATATAGTCGTGTGGTACGTCAGAGATTTAATTATTCTAACGTGAGAAAGTTTCTCTCATAGTTTTCCCAGGTTTTTTATTTTCATTTTTTAAACGTCCAGTATAACTGTAATATACACCGTTTACTATTTCTGTTCTGAAATTAAGATAAGAGTTAGCCTCCTCCTGGGCAGACAGAAATGCCTTCCGTCTATGCGATGCCATTGGAAAGAAAATAAAAACATACCTACTTTGTTGCCACCCAATTGACCCTGAATGTCGAAAGACCTAGATCGACAGATTTGCACCTTGTTTGACAGTAGATGGCGATGAACTCTAAAGAGAGGTGTTGACAGGGGTGTTGTGATCTGCTGTCCATATACAATATGTCAGAGCAGCATGTAGCTATGTTTCGATGTTATCAGCCTGTTACTGTCACATGCGACAGAAATGTTTTGGCAAGCTCTTTGTGGCCGTACACTGCAAACTAAGCCAGAATATACTCTTGTTGATTAAAACAAGATCCTTTATACCAGTAGCTTCCAAATTGGGGGATATCTTAGTGATTTATGGGGAGGAGTTACAAACAAGTTATTTGGAAGGAAAACAAAATACTTATCTAGTAATTAGAGAAACTGACACCTTGTTCAGCATTGTTAAAGTGTAATTCACTTTAGATGAATCAGAAATACGTATTGAGTCTACCTACATTTAAATTCATGCATGGAATGCATAGTGTTGTTCAGCAATTATGTTCCTTTAATTCCATTTGTAAAATTCCTTTCACTATGTATGCTGTTTGTGATCTATTGAACATAAACGCCGCACTAACACAAGGTGTGCTCTTAATGGCGCTAGTGTTTTTAGTTTTACTACGAAATTATGTTCTTCATTCCTGATGCAATAATTATGAGTGTTACTATTAATTTGTTTATAATGTTGCTTTTCGGTAGCACAATATGATTATAAACAAAAGTTAAAAATCGCTTCTGCCTAGTATTTAACTTCATATTGTTTTTAAATGTTTTCCTGTTAATTAACGTGAGTGGGATTAATTTAGTTACATTAGCGTTTGTTAAAATTACTTAGTGTAGAATTTTGAAACCCCCTGCTTTATTCTACATTATATTCAACGATTTTGAGAAAAAATATTTCCGTTAAAACAGTGGGCCTGAGAGTTGTAGAATTACAAAAGGGCAACACCAGGCGGAACCATTAAACAGATTAGTTTAAGAAAGTACATCGCTCCCCGTTGAAGCCCTGATGAGATGAGCCCTGACGCGCGTCTAATTTACATTGGAAATAAAGCACATAACACATCGAAATAGCACACAGCTGTAATATTGGAACGCGAATATGGTCCAAGAACAAACAGTTTGATTTAATGCAATCACACGAATTTCTCCGCCAATGACATACAGTATTCATACGGAAAGCTATTTTTCTCTCCTCACTATATTATTCACGATTTATTTTATCTCAAGGGTGAAAATGCCTATTCACATTAGGTAATAGAACCTCGTGCAGCTCTAAAAGAAACTTTCTGTACCATCTATCGTTTAATAGTGGGTATACAAGTTATTCTTACTCAAGTTTATCATTTTAACCCAAATAAACCATTGCAGAAATAGCTACATTACACATTTTGTTATAAATACAAACGGAACAGCCATAGTTAAATGTTTAAGAACAGGGCGCTATATGCCCGCCTTAAAATTCCATACTGGTTCCATGCAAAGGCAAGAAACAACTGTATGTTGACAGGACCTTAAGAGAGTGACCAAAAAATGAACAATTCGAACCTTTAATAACGGATAACTCAGAAACAGCTTATGCCACAAACTTATTTAAAATATATTATATATTTTAAAGAGATCCATATTTTTTGTGTTATACATTTTTGTTTATCGCTTAACGTTTACAGTTATGCAAGATTATACAAAATTCCTTCCGAATGAGCATGACTTCATAGGCCATTCCCAGAATATTCAAGATATGATTTTATTTGTCATGTAAATAGCTTTCATATATGATATTTTAATCAAAATCGTTAGCGATTTTTTAGAAAATAAAAAATTTCAAAAAGTTTCCATATAAAGGATATTTTGAAGTTGGGACATTTTATTGAAAATCTTCTTGTCGCATCTTTGGAAGGTATTGGACCTAAATACCAAGTTTGGCTACTGACTTTCTATGAAGACGTTATGTTTGGGTGAAATGCAATACTTCTCCTACTTACTATAAGTAGTAGAGAAAGAAAAATACACAAAAATTTATATATATATATGAGAGATACTACACAAAAGGGAAATATTCGTGACCCTATGCAAAACTTTCTTGGTTTCCGAAAGGTGTGTATTATGAAACCATTTCAATATTTAATGCTCTTCCTACTGATATTAAGAAGAGAAAGTGACAAACTTTAATGCTTTCAAATCTTATGTTAAAGAGTATCTTTGCTCCAAATCATTTCATTCTGCAGAAGATTATTTGAATGACAAATTATACTGATGTTAACAATTGTATAACTGTATAAAAGTGTTTTACTGTTTTTAATGAAAATATCGGGTTACAGAATCCCTGCTTCAGAATCAATCTAAGCTGTTAAATGTGTATATGTATATTTTACGTGTTGCGGATATTGAAAATTAAATTGATAAATAATGTTATGCATTACAAATCAGCTATGAAATAATGATGAGACACACAAGCTATAGCCGAGCGATATTGGAAGCCAAAGTTAATTATTCCATTTATATGTAGCGTATAAGTGTATTTATACCCACAACTATTATTTACTTCTATTTTTTTTTACAAATTGGTCTTTACAAGAGCTATTTGCCTATTTCGAGTTAATCGAGTTAAAACATATGGTTTTAATACACATTTCATTGTAGTACAAAATACAGGAGGCTGAAGTCAAATCTTCAAAAGACGGGGCACTATAAATACTGGCTGTTACATTAAACTCCTTGCATAACATTACCTGAAACAAAGATAGGCTTGGTACTTCAAAAAATGCAGGTATTGGAAAATTCAAGCAATTACAAGGGATATCTCAGAGATGGCTTATACCACAAAAAAAACTTACTTGAAATAAATTGTGTGTTTTAAACACATCTACAGCTTTTGTGTAGTACGTTTTCGTCTATCACTTAACTTTACCTGTTATGCAAGATTATACAAAATTCCTTCCGAATGAAGAGGACTTCTAAGCCATTCCCAGAAAATTCAAGACATACATTTTATGTCATGTAAATATCTGTAATATATGGGATTTTAATCAAAATCGTTATAGCCATTTTTAGAAAAATATAACTTTCGAAACATATGCCATGTACAGGGTAATTGCGGGAGGGGAAATTTTCTTGAAAATTTTCGTGTCGCATCCATGGACGATACTGAACATAAACACAAATTTGGTATTATCCGAGTTTTCGTTTTTGAGTTATGCTGTTCAGACACACACATACACACATACAGACCTTTCTGTTTTTATTCAGGTGGCCTCAAAACATGTATTTCCGGTGAAATCTTGGTATCGAATTTTTGGTTGGAATGCAATATCTTTTCTATCTACTTGGTGCGTGGTAGAGAAAGTAAAAATTCATAGGAACACGCTCCTTAAACATGTAACTATCGCTTTACCTACCGCATCCTGCAATAAAATTTGTAAGTGTGAATTGAAAGTTTATCTGGATTAATAAGAAGTACATATAAGGATACTTTTTTGTAAGAATTATCTATTTCATGTTAATCTAAATAAAAGATTTGCAGACGGTTTCATTAAGCATTTCGTTGTAGATGCAAGGGAGATACACGAAACAGATCGATAGTCGGATATCGCTGTACGCTGGCCTTAAAATTCCATATTTGCATGGCATCGTGACAAACAACGAATAACGACGGCAGTTTGGAAAATGACAAAAGTATTGAAAAATGAAAACCAATAATAACACATATCTCTGAAATGACTGATGTCACTGAAAAAGTTATTGAAAGCAAATCTCTGTTTAAAAACATCTACATTTTAATAGATTTTTTGTACCTTTTTAACAGGTTCATGTTGCCTACATCTTATTGTTTATCCGTTATATGACATCAAAACTTCTTCCGAATGAGAACACCATGGGCTATTCCCAGAAAATTCAAGATTTACATTTCGTGCATCATGAAAATACGTATCTTAAATGTGTGGCAGTTTAATTAAAATCGTTAGATACATTTTTAATAAAATCAAAATTTTAGAAAAAGTTTTACATATAGTTCGGAGTGGGAGTTTTCTTTGAAAATCTGAACTTAGTATTTAAGTTTGGTAGTTGTCCAGCATTTCGTTTTTGAGTTCTGTTGTCCAGACACGCATACAGACACACACAAACATACATGTAACATTTTTACTTTCTCTACTACGTATAGTAAGCAGGGGAAGTATTGTATTCCACCCAAAAATTCGATACCGAGATTTCACAGGAAATACATGTTTTGAGGTCCCTGAATACAAAAAAAAGCATTTTGGGAAACATGTCCGTGTGTGTGTTTGTGTGTGTGTGTGTGTGTCAGTGAACAGTATAACTCAGAAACAAACAGTCGGATAAACACCAAACTTGGTATTTAGGTTCAGTATCTTCCAGAGATGCGACACGAAGGTTTTCAAGAAATTCCTCTACCCCAGATTATCCTTTACATGGTACATTTTTCGAAAATTTTAATTTTCTCAAAAATGGCTCTAACGATTTTGATTAAAATGGCATATGTTTATTTTCATGACAAATGAAATGTATATCTCGAGTTTTCTGGGAATGTCTCCAAAAGTATTCTTCATTGTGAGCGACTTTTGCATAACTGGTAGATCGCGTTAAAATACACAATTTACGTCATATACATTTTTGTTGTTGAGTGAACCATTTTCGAAATATTTTTTGTTATTCCCTTAAATTTTCCAATACTTACACTTTTTCTCAAATTCGTTATTCATGGACATGCAAACAGAATGGAATGCGCCACATAGCAACCAGCTCTTAAAATATTTGACTATCGCTTAAAGCCTACCATATTCCCCTTATATCTACAAGAAAATTAGCAATAACATTAACATCTCGATTAACATGAAGCATATGGATAATAAGCGTTTGTAGAAATAGTTTGTACAAGAGTAGAGTAAGTCATGTGAGTGTAACATATCAGATTTTATAAATATGCAGTTCCTTTTTTTTTATTATTCAGGTTGCCAGGGGTTTCTGTGTTCAAGGATCTCAAAACGTGTATTTCTGGTTAAAGCTTCATGAGAAGTTTTGGGTGGAATACCAAGGTATGGATCAGGTGTTTTAAAATAAGAGACCTAGATTTCACTGAGGGTAGACCCAAAAATATACAAAAACCCAAAAGATACAAAATCGACCTCTGGTTTAATTTCTGGGATTAATTACCTTTTAGTAAATGCAGTGAAGGCTTTGAAATATATTTATTTCGTTTGTGTGGGACTTTTAAACTAACCTTATACCAGATTTTCAAATGTAGTAGAACAAAAACGAAAGTCCATATATGTACATAGTTAATAATAGAATATTATAGCATGTTGCACAACACTGATAAAGTGTAATAATCGCTCAGCCGGAGAGGAAGCCCAGTAGAGTGCACTTTATGAAGAAGAATTCCTGGTAGGATTTATTGTCCCCCTGTGAGAGGAGTATTCCAGAAATGAAGTTATATCGCGTGCAAGGACGCAAGTCTCGACACGAACCAGTTGGGAAACTGAAACCTCTGTTTGTCCGTCCCTTCGTGCACGAATACCTGCTACTTGAGATTGCTGGGTATCTAGCTTATTTAGTGCCTTCTTTTCGTGTCTCCTTGCCGTACTGAACAGTTAACATACGACGGGAAGTGCAAGCACGTAGGTACAGTAGGAGCGGCTTCCAGTGGCAGATGCAGAGGCGGCACACAAAATATTGTATATGTTTCAATTTTAAACAAAGTATAGATTAATTGTATACTTAAAAATTAAGTACGAAATATATAAATAAATAGGTATAGATTATTAACTTACAACTTCCCCCTGCAGGAGGAAATGATGAAGTGAAGGAACCGCAGGAGGCCACAGGCCACAGAGCCGCGCAGAAGTCCCCAGGGAGGAGAGATTAAATTAAATTTAGTTTTATTTATGGACGCTCTTTAACTACTGTGGTCCTTAGCGTCCCATTCTATATTTGGCGTGAAAGATCGGTAATTTTGCTCAGAGGCCTCTTTATCAGGCTTGAGGTTCTTTTACGTGCCGTAAATCTACGACACGGGTCCACCGGCTTTACTTCCCTTCCGAAAGAAGCCATGCAAAGGATTTTTACGCCCGAAAAAATCCATCGTCCTTCCCGGGTTTGAACCCACGACCTCGGGAACTAGAGGCTAGCATGGTAACCACTACACCACGGAGGACGACAGGAGGGGAGATGAACGACCGTCAACCAAGCAGCCTTTCCGTGTCCACTGGAAGTACCTATTTTTTCCTTTCATCAACCATCCGACACCACCTTATGCCACGAAACCTGAAGCATATCTGAAACATTAGAAGAAAACGGAAAGAAAGGAAAATGATAGATAGAAAATCGTGTTAGATGAGCAGCCATCCCAGCATTTGCCTACCGACAGTGAAACCACGAAAAACCCAAAGTCAGAGTAGGCGGTTATCGAGAATCGAACCCAGGGCCTCTCGAATACGAGTCTCTCACGTTAACGCGGAGCCATTCGTTGGGTTAAATAAACAACTACTGCAGCATAACGGACAGTTTACGCAGGGGATTTCTAGCCGTAATTCTTTTTCTGTTAATGTCATTTTTCTTCAATCCCCAGTTCGCATTCTTTAAAAATTCTGTGCTAATATTTCACCTGCATTACCTAATTGCTACAAATTGCGTAGGTATGTCCCCGCGGGCAATTTCTATGCACGCAACCATCAAGAACCCCGAAGATGATGTGCGTGCTTAGGTTTGTTCTGGTTCACTTCAACCTAAGGATAAAACAAAGTATAGTAGATAGAGCAACTGTCGCAAGGACAAGGCCACTGCGCAGTCTTTCTAGTCTTAAGTCAAATCTCAGTGCATGACCACTTTGACATTTTCCCACCATTATGGGACAGGTCACTAGAATCTGGTGATATTCAAGTTATTAAGTTCCATTCATAACGGGCAAGTCCTCCGCAAATACGCACCTTTACAGTATTGGGAAGGTTAGTATGTGGTACCTGGTACGTTGGCCCCTCGCAGGTTTTCGAATTTTCCACGCCGACCATTTAGTTACCAACTGAGGCACTATTTATAAGATTTATTTCATTATATTCATTATGGTGCTATTTATACTAGATATCTTATAATTACACAGTGCTTTTCCTTCATATGTGGCCACCGCACGCTTGCTCGCGCGCCGGCCATCGCATCACGGACTTCCGCTGAAACAGTAAAAATATCCCCACCATCATGTTCTCATATTTAAAATTACAATGATAACTACATTCTTATCATAAGGGATGTTATAAATGTTGTACTTCTCTATCTACACATTTTTGGCATCTAATAGGAAATTTTCATTCGCATTCGAGTATTTATTATCCGAAATTGAGTGAATTTCTCGCCTGGTGTTTTCTTTTAGTTCTTCCGTTCTTTACTAGCGTTTAATAAGGTCTATAACGATTAAAGCTAGGATCGCAAACTAAAATGTAGCTTATTCAGCGCATAAAGTTTTATTCCTAACGTTTTCCAATATTGTCCATTTAAAGTAAGGAGCCTAAGTTTTATGTACACAAGCTGGTTTACTGACGTTACAAGGGTAATTTTTTTTAAACTCGAATGACGGTATAATTAATTTCATTTACCTCCCTCCTTCCCTTATGAAACTAAAGACTCTTGAATAAAACATTAATTAAAACTCTCAGGACACTATAAGAATAAAATTAATACAGCTACAAAACACTACGCAAAAACACTGTTGAACAACCATAAATACTACAGTTTCCAAGGATGATTTCTCGTGACTTCCACGTAATCACATTCGGGCTGCCTGTTTAGACAGAAATTCTCAACTGGGAAGAATAATAGTAGTTTAAATAAAGTCAATATAACCTTCTTTATTCTCAGTAACCAACATACATAAAACTGCGAAGAAAGACAAAACAAAAGAAAGCAAAAATTGGCATCGAAAGAAGAAGAAGAAGAAGAAGTAAAAGCTACAAATTATAAGTGAATAACCGAAAATCGGGGTGTAGCTGGAAAGCGTTGTTCCTCTGGTTGATGCCCTCTGCCACAGTGTTGTTGTCTCCGGCTATTGCTGCTCGTCGGCTGCTGTATTCTCCATTCCTAATCAGTTACCTATTTAATTAATTTCCCAGGTCTCAAGGTTTCCGTAGGGGAGAAAAATTAAAATACGATGCATTTCCCTTAAAAAAATGTGGTTTATTATCAAATAAATCCTTATGGGCGACTAGCTTTTCCCATTGTAACAATTCCCACCATTATAATAAATTAGGAGCCACGCTTCCACGCCAATGCACGCACGTGCATCTGTCGTCCAGAGAGTATCACTGTGTGTCGACGAGATTCTATAAGAGAGTGAAAATCTGGAGCTTCCTTCCCCTTTTTATACCTAAGCCTAGTGACGCTTACCTCCGCGCCTCAAAATGTAACAACATTTCTAATTGGTCCTGAGACCGCGTTACCTTATTATGTATGAGAATATTCTGCTCCAGAAGATTTTGCATACGCGTCCCAGTGATGCGCCGGAAGCAGATTCAGTATCTCTGTCTCTTTCTATTTCTCCGTGTTGCTTACAGTTCTTTGCTCATTACCTTAGGTGAAAGGTGGGCTATACCTAGAACTATCTTTTACCTGGAATTAGCTAGCTCGCCCGTCCCTTACTTATCTAAGTTACAATCTGCTTTTGTACAATTCTTGGTTGTTAAATATTCTAACATATTTCCTTGTGAATTATATTATTATGTACAATTCTTGTTTAATATTGATTTATATGTCTATGTGTATATGTATATATATGTGTGTGTGTGGTATATCTCCTTTCAGGATTATGATTTCAGAATTAATGGCTCTGAATTTCTATTTATTACTATTTATTACCAAGTTAGCAATGTTTGAGCACCATGGACTTTTGGAATCAATGCGCTATGTTGAATCCTTTTTTTTTATTTTTAGCAATACACAATAATCATATGAAGATAAATAATAATAAAAGAGAGCAGTGGTATTTAGTCTTTGATGGTGTTGCTGTTATCACCACAGTCTTGCATAATTCAATTCGAAACGTTAATTTTCCATCCAAGCGATTGTAGCGCCTTTAAATTTGCAAACGTAATAGGCACAAGTGGCATAGCTGTTGTAAATATTTATGTATATGACTGTATTATTACTCCATGATTCAATGTCAGACAGGAGATCAACGAATAATATTTGAACATGCTGTTCCTTTGTTATTTACGAGGCCATGAAAAACTAAGTAATTATTACTCTGATGTCAGCAGTGTTCGACCTGTTTACAATTATCGTTGAGAAAGATATAGATGGTCTTGCGAGCTTTTGTAGGCATCACATAACATTAAATAGTTAATTGTGAAATGGGGCGGAATTTCAAACTCTAAGCTAGACAGCTATTTTCACCTTATGCCAAAGGTTATCTGTGTCAAGTTTGGCCGAAATCGTGCAACGGTGCAGAAGCCTGTAAGGAACATACCTACGTACCTATATTGTAACCGTAATTATTGACAGGAAGATATAAATAATTAAATAAAGAAATGGTAATAAGAAGAGAGAAATAATTTCAATAAATAATTTCTGCGTTACTACATCAATGTATAATATAATAAGCCTGGCTTGAAAGATTTGTCCGGAGAAAATGGTCATTAGCGAACGCGTTTTCGTAAAGGTGCCTGGAATGCAGTTAAGAGTTGAGTTCAGTACGTTTGAAAAGTCGCGTAGACGGGAATTCTGCAAATTAGAGAGAACGAAATTCTTAGATTTGAACAAGGCACCGCATAGTAAGTGTCAGATATCATACGTAGATTTTTAAGGTTGCACCGCATAAGTAGGAACTTGGTAGGAGTTGCGATAGGTAGGCGGAGTTTAACTTGAGAAAAGAGCAAGCATTCTAAATCAGATTTACTTACTTAATGATGTGGCTTATTCTGCGACGGCTCTTGTGATGACTCGTGTGGTATTTAGTTTCATTGTGTAGCGCCTAGAATCGTGCTTGAATTAGAAAGGTTTAGTGGCTATTACGAGGGGTCTTTCCGAAACATTTCTGCGACTTAAGGCAACTGACGCTTCGTATCATTATTATTCTAGAAATAATTTAATTCTTTAATTCAACTGTTGGCGACTCTCTTCAAACATAACATTTTAGTCAACGTTAAAATTTATCAGCTAGCTAAACTGGTGTTATCCTTTCACATTGCACTCGCGCATATCCTGAGACAAGGAATTCATAGCTATACCACTGAAGTAGCTGGCGGACGAGACCACCAGACGAGCTGGGAGATGACGACATAGTAGAACTCGTCAACAAAGCTGATAACATTAAACGTTATCTAAATGAATGGAACTTCGAGATAGCATCATCAACATTTAAAGCAAAATGTATGGCTTCAAAACTGAGCACCACGGACGCTTCTACATACCCACCAACCCACCTACACTGACTTTTATTGTTAAGATTTGGTGTCTCTACCACTTCTAACTTATGCAAATATGTGGGGAATTGATAATCTGGAACAGAAATCCAATTAGCTCAAATTACTTTCTAGTGCAGTGAATTATAATGGAGAGGTGGCTGTATTTTATTTTTCTGTAAATAAAATAATCTTAAATTAAGAAATTGCTGCTGCTTTATTTAGTACTACAGAATAAGGGCTTTATCCATCACTAGAATGGAATTGGGAGAAATTTGTTGGTAAACAATCCTGGAACCATCCCTAGAAAGTTATGGCATTAATTTTCTTGTGGCAACTTCTCTTTCTTTGGTCCATGAACGAAACATAAGAAAAGAGTTGGGAATAAAACCACGCGAAGTTCCATTACGAAGAACAATGACTGTTTGCTGACCGCTACTCGACAAAAAACATTAAATAATGACAATAAAGAGAATACAAAGGAATGTTAGTAAATTATAGGAACCACTTGTTATACAATGTATTGGAACGCGGCAAATTGCTACATCTCAAAGTTCGGCCTGTAGACAAAGGGAAAAGAGGATGGTGGCATCCTATGTCTAGAGCAACTGCGGAGGGGAGTTTACCATGGAAATCTACCCCTGCAGCAACTGTTACATGTTCCATGTTGTTGAAATGGCACCGTAAGAGCGCACTAAGCACACTCACTCGTAGAGAAGGGGATAATACACTTTGTTTCGAAACCTTCTGTACTCGTTTATTAGCCCATCCTACTGGACATGACGTCAATTCTCTTTGCCTGTAACTTTAGTTGGATAATAATGTGACCCACGCACGGGCCTTGATTGTAAATCATAGCATCATCTGGAATCCCTGTGAGAGCACTTATGATCTATATGTGGAAATGTAGTAACTAACACACTAAATGTAGTGAAGTTCAGATATTATAACCCAACACTTCTTTGTTCTTGACTTGGTCTCTGTGCTGCCAATACCCGAAAATAGATTTGCGGTATTGACAGGCGAAACGGATCAGGTACAAGATGATGATTGAATTATTTTGGTATAAACACAGCAAAGTTTTGTATTTAGGTAATAAACATAAGTACATAAAAACAAGAATTCAAATCGCATTTAATGATACAGCCAACGTGATAAAACAGATAGAGGAAGCATGTGCATGTATAATGGCTCAAAAGAATTCATTTCTGCCACTTTTATAAAATATACCTATCCGATTCATTCGTCTTTGTCTTAGATTCCAACTCAATAATGCAACATAGTTAAAAGCTCATGTTCAGTAATATAATTCACAGCAGTGTATTTTATTTCACACTATATCAACTTTCTTTTCAAAATAAAGTAACTATTGTCCACATCTGCACAAGGAAAACACTAGTTTTCTAATATTTAAGATTACAATACATTGCGCACTTGAATGTTTTACCATTTTTAACAGAAATGTGTCATAGATTTCTTTAAAGACAACACAACGCATCCGTGAAAACCTAATAACCGCCATTCTTAATGTCCTAGCCACGAGAATGCAATAAAAATAACACACGCAATTTTTGTAGCTCTACATTTAACCATTATTGACAAATTAATATTTTATTAACGCTTAGACATTAATTTTAAATAATATTAAAATGTTTTTGTGGTAAACCACCAAACATTTCGATTCAAGATCTAATGTGAGGTTTTAAGAGCAATATGGACAATTTGGTTATTTAAGAAACACCTATTAGCTTATATATATAAAAATATTATATATTAATACAATTTAAATAAAATCGCATTTGATGTAGATGTTTTGTTACGAAATATTTTTTTTTTGCGTAATTTATTAAGCTTCATGCATTGGAAGGCTAAGTTGAAGTATTGTTCTTGGAATTTACTTTGTTTAAGAAGTTTGCAACACGCTTTGGGCGTCGGTTTGAATTTGTTGATTACGTAATAGTTACTGTTGTTACGCAGTATTCTGCTACGTATGGGAAGCTGATTTAAAGATGTGTTTTTGTTGTTACACTCAAAGTTTTACACTGTAATATTTAACTTTGTTATTAAAACTGCATCTATATATTATTTATGTTTGAATTTGCCTCGGCTGCATCAGTAATGTTTGCAGAGTCATGTAATTCTTAGGCAGGGCATGGTGCAACAAGAATGTAGACTTACACAGATTTTTAAGTGTTTTAAAACTCACTTCTTTTATTTATCCTTTGCACAATTTAATAAAGCACTACACTTTTTAAGAGCTGTGAGATTCTTTAATACTTTCACTTAGCGCGTATACATATTTTACGATTCACACGTAATATTTCTGTAGAGAACACATCTTCCATCTGGTCACTACCAAGCTTTTCCAGCAACTGAACATAATTCCAACCGTTAAACCTGTAAGCTTCGGTATTTCAAGTCTCTGATTGGCTAATTTAGTCCTATAGAATATCTGTATTTTACTTAAAGCTTTTCTTTGCTGTTGATTGACTAATTTTAAACTGTTTATCGTTGCTCTAATCATGACTAGTAACTTTCAAACTCTCAAACTCATTATTCCTACAAGGTTAACTCATTATTACCTCATTGTTAGCAACTTAAAACTTATTATTCTCACAGCTTGCATTATTAAAGTATGTAATGTATTCACATAACATTATTAAAACATGTTTACATTAATATAAGTATTTGCAACTACTGTTACATACATTTTAAATAATTATTACATAAATATTGTTTCAAGGCTTGTTTCAAGGTTCTTGAATTTACTTATCATAAAAATACAATTGAAATTATTCAGGTATTAAAATACTGCCTCACATTAAAACACTTAATTACAGTTTTTTAATTGATATTAAAAAGAAAAACAGCTCTTAATTCACTGGTGAAATGCGAACTTCAGAATATTTTTAGAATATGCATTATGGCAAGCGTTTTCAGTATTATACTCAAAATTTTGTATTAGAATAATACGATTTAACAATTCTACCCTAATCAAAATTACCTACGCACAGTGCTTTGTGTGGTATGAAGCTAATAAAGTACTGAAAAATGAAAAAAAAATGTTATTTTTTACCAGTGTTGACCAAATTTTACCATGCATTTGCCTTAATGTACTTAAAAAGTTGGCCCATTCCCCTAGATAAACACAGTATTTTACCCTCCGTAACCTTCCACCTTCAGGTAACCAACTTTTGACTGCACCCAGCCAGTATCAGTTATCTATATGACTGCGTGAAAAAAATATCTGATGTATTATACTCACATGACTTTCTCTACTCTTGTACAAACTATTTTTACAAACGCTTATTCTCCATATGCTTCATGTTAATCTAGATATCGAGATGTTAATCTTATTGCTAATTTTCTTGTAGATGCAAGGAGAATTGGTAGGTTTTAAGCGATAGTCAAACATTTTAAGAGGTGCTTGCTATGTGGAGTATTCCATTCTCTTTGCATTACCAGGACAAAAACAAAATGAATAACGAATTTGAGAAAAAGTATAAGTATTGGAAGATTTAAGGGAATAACAAGCAATATCTCGAAAATGGTTCACTCAACAACAAAAAAACGAATATGACATAAATTGTGTATTTTAACGCGATCTACATTTTTTGTGTAGTAAACGTTTGTCTATCTCTTATGGTTTACCAGTTATGCAAAAGTCGTTCACAATGAAGAATACTTTTGAAGACATTCCCAGAAAATTCGAGATATACATTTCACTTGTCATGAAAATATCTTAAACATATGATATTTAATCAAAATCCATTTTTGAGAAAACTAAAATTTTCGAAAAATGTTCCATGTAAAGGGTAATCTGGGGTGGGGGAATTTTCTTGAAAACCTTCGTGTCGCATCTCTGGAAGATACTGAACCTAAATACCAAGTTTGGTGTTTATTCGACTGTTCGTTTCTGAGATATGCTGTTCACAGACACACACACGGACATGTTTCCAAAAAATGCTTTTTTTGGATTCAGGGGGTCTCAAAACATATTTCTGGTGAAATCTCGGTATCGAATTTTTGGGTGGAATGCAATACTTCCCTTACTATATATAGTAGAGAAAGT
This sequence comes from Deroplatys truncata, assembly GCA_030765065.1. NCBI lineage: Eukaryota > Metazoa > Arthropoda > Insecta > Mantodea > Mantidae > Deroplatys > Deroplatys truncata. Next base: position 205,950,026 of record CM060978.1, on the reverse strand, counting down.
AAAAATTCAGGGGCTTGAAAACTAACAATTGAAGGATGTTTATAATCTATGTGGAATTAAGGAGAGATTTGGATAATGTCTCTGCGAAAGAGTTTCGCTACTATTGGTACACCAGGAAAGGCTTTACCAATTACAATATAATTCGGCCTTCAGAGGAAAGGGTGAAGAATTATTATTTGCATGTGTCAAACTAAACGGCAGCTGCGATATTGATATATGAGGGCTTTCATCAGCGACATGGTGATGAAGGTTAAGTTTTCGGCCGCTACTAAACGGCATAAGAAAACGGTAGTGAGCATGAAAGTTTAAGTTTTAATAGGCATTTAGCCATACTTTGGGGGAAGTAAAGTACCCTGCCAATCCAGTGGCTACAATTACGCTCGAGAAACAAGAGGTGGTTCAGCTGGTAGGGTATGTAGTTATATTTTGTCAGTACCAAATAAACAGCTCCGTTCCATTATTGGCCACATTTTATGCACGCTAGTATACCTAATCCAATTCTCAAAAAGCTCATCGTTCTGAAAATAAAATAGAATTTACATTGTTTGTATTTTAATGTAAGTAAATATACTCAAATTATATCTCCATTTTTAGTCAGAAGAATGTTATTTCTACACAGTATGCAGCAAAATACAGGGTTATTCAAAAAGAAGGAACATATTTTAAATATTCATTTTTAATGAACGACAATAGATAGCAACACATACGACTCATCATTGAATACAAGAAAGTTATAAGTTTTAAATCCCCACTTATTAGTTCCATTCAGTGCTACAGCGGCGCTGGGTTTGTTTACGAGAAAATGGAAACGCCAAAGGAAAAATCCTTCAGTGTGCTGCATTATGCAAAGACTGAATCCATTGTTTCATTGCAGCGTGAATTTCGTTGTAAGTTCAACAAAGAGCCACCTCGTCATAAAAAAAATTACAATTGATACAATAAATTCGTAGAAGATGGTTGCGTATGCAAACGGAAAAGCACTGGTCGTCCTCGTATAACAAATGGTGCTCATTTTGAACACATAAAATAAAATTTTGAACCTTTCTCTATTCAGTGATGTATCTCATTTGTCGCCATATATTGTCGTTGATTATAAATAAATATTTAAAGTCTGTTCCTTCTTTTTGAATACCCTGTGTATTAAGAAATTAATCAGAAAGCGGCTTACCTTCGTCGCATCGAAATTCCAACCTCGTCGACTGATCAGTCGTTATAGCACCTCACTTTTAAGGAAATGAGAATTCTTTAGCAGTTACCTGAGTGATTATTATAGCTAAACCAGTCACAAGATTTGATATCTATAATGTTAGTACACTTTTAAACATAGAGTGTGAAATAACTACCCTTCACTTTGGGAGAAATCACTATTTATAAATTCATTTGCGTATAACTTCTTTTTATAAATGTACTACAGCTATTTGCACATTGATTTTCAAAGAGCTTTAGATAATGCCTAGGTTTCTTTTCATAAAACTCTAAAGAATTAAATAAAATGCTTTGAAACCCATAATAGGACCTTAATCTTAGATATAATACATATTTTTCTGTTTGATTAATGTAGAAATTATATTCTAAAGTTGTAGAAGAAAATATCAATGTGCCAAAAATTATGTTTTACAAATTCATTAAAACATCCTTATGTGAATGCTAATAATCTGATAATTACTATTCTGGATTGTATTTCTTGCCAAAAGAAGTCGTAAAAATGTGAAATAATTGAAAGGTTGGGATTTCATCTTCCTTAAGATAATACTGCCTCATTAAAACAAATGATAACGTCCTGAAGAGTGCTCTTTCAATGAATGTGCGTAATAGCGTATCTTCGTTAAAATTCTGATGTGTTTTATTCATGTAACTTTCTCTACCCTCTATGGTAGATATATCTTATACAGCTTCTACAAGCTATAATTACAAAACTTATTTGTCTCTCCACTTCATATGAATCGCTAAACCTTGAAATAGTAGTTTCATATACATTTCGTTTGGCTACAAGGTGATACAGGAAATCTAAGGCATAGTCAGATGTTTAAAACAAGGTCGTTATATGCTGGGCTTGAAATTTCATACTCTTTCCATGACATCGCGAGAAACCATTTTAACACATGACAAAAGCGTTGTAAAATACAAACCAATAACGACGTGTATCTCGAAAATGGCTGATGCCACAAAAAAGGTTATTTGGAATAAATTGTGTGTTTTAAAGAGTTGTATTTCTGTTTAGTGCGTTTTTTGTGTATCTCTAATGGTTTATACTTTATACGACATGTTATAAATTCTTTCCAAATGAAGAGGACTTTGCAGGCTATTCCAAATGAATTCATAATATGCAATTTATTTTACATGTAAATATCTTAAATGTAAGGAATTTTAATCAAAATCGCCAAAGCTATTTTTGAGAAAAAAAAAACTAAACATTTTCCATATAGTGTGGTTTGGCGAGGGGAAAGTTTCTTGGAAATCTTCGTGTCGCATCTTTGAAAGGTGTTGAATTCAAATGCCAAGTTTGGTATTCATCCAAAATCTCGGTTTTGTGTTGTGCGGTTCTCTAACGCATGCGCGCGCGCGCACACATACACACACATTCACAAAGACGATCTTTTTATTTAAGGGGACAAGGTAGTCTGAACACACAGACATTACACCTTAAGTGTGTTAAATTACCACTGCTCTTAAAATTCTCAATGGTTTTTCCTGAAATTTATAGGAATTATTCTATAATTCATGAAAATGATTTCAAATGGTTGTTTGCATTGATACCTTATGTAGGTGAGACCCTAAAAATTATTTCATCAGCAGAAAAATAATACAATTTACTCTTCAAACATGTGAATTCATGTACCTTTTTCTCTGATACTACTTGTAATACAGAATGACACCTTTGCATACTTGTTCTTAGTACAATCAGCTATCTTCTAAACCTCGATTATTAAGCTATGTGTATCATTCACTAGAAATTTTAAAAATACATTATTTGCAAAGACAAAAAAATTAAAATGTGGAAAGTTTTCAATGTTATTGCTTTCTTAATATCACTAATATACATTATAAAATTATGATTGTGGTTCAGAAAGTTTAACCTTGTGTTTTATACATGTACTGAAGATTTCAGCTCTCAATCTCTCATTCTTTCTGAGAAAAGGGTACATAAGTATTCAAAAATGTTGTTTTGAGAAAACTGAATTTTAAGTTTGAACATTAAAATTCTGACACACTTCAGTACATTCCAGGGTAATTATCATGTGCACCTTCATTCCTGGATTGCTTCTTTTCTGATTGCCTTCTCTTGGTCCTCGCATGTTTTGTTATGAAGATGGTTGTTGCTGCACGTACGATACACCAATTTGAAGTAGTTGTATTTACGTTATTAGCACCACGCTTTGGGAGTCAATTTGGAGTAGGTTGTATTGTAGTTCAACTGTTGGGGAGCCGAACTGGATGTAGTTGCCACCACGTATTGTGCAAAGTTCCGGTGGCCTTCACCCCAAAGTTCACTTTACGGTGGTCTTCGCCCCAAGTTTACTTTTCGGTGGCCTTCGCCACAAGTTTAAAACAATTAACTTTGTAATTGAATGTTTCTTTAAATTATTCTATATTTAGGTTTGCCTCGGCTGCGTCAGTATTAATTTGTAGAAACATGTATTTCTTAACAAGGTGTGATGTGGCTAAAGAATGTAGGCTTACACAAATTATACTTTTTACTTCACTCCTTTTATTAATCCTTGACATGATTAAATAACACTTTTCTGATATAGAGGTTGTGAGATTATTTATTAATTACTTGCACTTTTTAACAGTAAACTTTATAATATTCTCGCCGTAATGAATTTTTGTCTCGCACTGAATACGTATTAAACTTCTCGAGGATGCGTCTCGCGTCCAGTTAGGAACGCTGTCTACTAGCAACTAGCTTCTGAATTTGTACAATTTGCTCTATTTCAATTTCTTATTGCTAATCTTACTCCAATAGAATACTTTTATTTAACTTAAGCTTTTTCTGGTTGTTGATTGGCTATTTATAAACTGTTTTAAAAATATTACATTATAGTTTCCAAGAATTACTAGTAGCATTATTAAACTTTCCAATTCATTATTGCCTCAAGGTTACCTCATTGTTACCTCATTGTTAGCAGCTTTCGGCCTCTATTATCACAGCTCCTATATTATTAAATTACTAATACATTCACATAACATTATTAAACATGTACATAATAACATAAACATAATACAATGACTGTTACATACATGTTATGTTATTTATACACATATTGCTTTAAGGCGGGCTGTTATTTAATGTATATATTATATAATTAAACTGAGATCATTTAAATGTTAAAAATATTGCCTCAGATAATTGTTGAACTGCTCACAGCACTTGATGTAGCCGTTCATTGTTGAAATATACAAAAATGTTCTAAAACGGGATGTAGCATGACAGCTTTAAAGAAATGCACACTAGCATTTAAATAGTATTTAAATGTCTTAAAAACCTCTTAACCCGCAAAATGTATATATTTTCTGAAACTGGAAATAATATATTTTATTAGTGTCTAAAACAATATGTGATTATTTTACCATTTCAAGAGTACCTTGTCCCCTCAAGGATGCCCTATTTAGGGTCAGAAGGCGTCAAAACATGTATTTCCGGAGGAATCTTAACATCGAACTTTTGGGTGGAAAGCAATACCTCCTCTACCTACTAGGTAGGTGTAGAGAAAGTAAAAATACTACTTAACCCAGAAAAAACAAAGTGCGAAAGGAAAAGGATATTTTAACAAGAAACGAAGGCGAGAAGCAGGAAACGCTAACAGAAAAGGAATATATATACAGACAAAACAAGGCAGGAAATAAGACCGAATGCCTTAAGCATGTCGTGCACGCGTCGTTAAAAATAAGCAACACAAATATCGCTGAGTTGTGATGCTGCACACACAATTTGCTACAGCACATCAATCTTGGAACTCATCTCCATAGTCAACCCATAATTTGTCATATCTGCTGCGCCCTCCTCAAGGTAACAGAGCTTCACTTGTTTCTCAACTCCTCCTAGTTCTGCAGAGCTGTGAGAATAATACAGGCAGTGCTTCAATATCTTCATCTTCTTCTTGTTGTTCTTCTCTGGTAGCTCCTTCCCGTTCAATTTCCTGTATTTATCCTTCTCCTGCTGATCCTTCTCCTTTTCCTCTTCCCTACTTTATTTCTGCTTCTTCTGCCTATTTCGCTTCTTCTCTTTTTCATTCTCCATGTACTCCACATGTTTCTTAACATTTAACATCCTTCCTCTTGTTCTTGATCTCTATTTTACTGCTGCTGCTGTTTACTAATTTTCCCCTTGACATCTCCCTCATTCTCCACCTCCTCCGCTTTCTACTCCCTCTACACATAATTAAAGTATCTCTCTGTGCGCGCGTCCTAATTTCAAGGCTCGATTTCTTTTACTGTTACCTTTCTATAGAACTTTTTACGAAATAGGTTAAGAGTATAAAATTCTGTTATGTGACGAAAGGAAGCTAAATAGCAAATCACTGAATGAGATACTTGCGCAGTAGCGTGAGGCTCGCATTAGGGAGTTCCGTGTTTCATATTGTAACATGTTGGGCAGAGGCCTAAAACTTCACATGAAAAATTAAATTAATTTTGAGTACCCAGCACGTACATTGAGGGGACGTATACTCACTTGGCTGCGGAGGACCGAAATGTGGAGTGGAGGTTAAGAGGAAGGCATGAGGTTTTTACTGTACAAAATCCATAACACAAATGTCTACTTACATATTCCTACATTTATTTCCCACAGTTTGGGGTTCCTACATTATTAAATATGAAAGGTGAGGGGAGATGTCCACCGATTCAAAGGCCGGCTTGCACGCGCGATCAGCTTCTCTCGGAATACTAAGTATGACAGACGCTATATCCCCACCACTCGTGACTAGTAAAGCTACTAGCCAGGAGTGACGTCATCCCAGTCGACATGAAAGTGCCTTCCAGCTGTCGTGATCAGTACATAGGAGGAAGGGCTGTCTACGGCCGAAACTGACTGAGAGACGATAGCAACAATATGTCTGGTAATGAAAATGTAACCCCCAAATTATCAGTACGCCACAATATCCCGCCAGGACCATCCTCCCTGATTGAGGATTTTTCCAGGTTTTTCTCAGTCCTCATAAATAGCAAATGCTGGGAGGTGTAGTAAACTTAGCCCTGGAACGTATCCTTCCCAAAGTTTCTTTCCAAAATATCATTTGATAGTTTATATATAATCAATGTCCATGGCCTGTGGTACCGTACGTAGTAAGAACGGGCTTTAAATATTATTAAAAAACTGAGGATCAGAAGAAATTTAAGCGCGAGTGTCATTGAATAATTTTGGTAAGTGCAGAAACCAAGGGATTCGCACCCCCCAAAAAAATTAAACAAGAATAACTTTCACAATATGATCATGGACTAAGATGTACTCACATCCGAACATATAATGGACAATTGTTTACTAGATCTGCAAATATGTCCACTACTTCATATACATATTTAGCGTCATTCCATAATCACTCGTTTGACAAACTCCTGATGCATGTTTCATTAACTATGCACAAACAAAATAATAGCAAAGTTCACTCTCAATTATATCCCAGAAGTATCTGAAGTGTGTGGAGAAATTGGTTAATAAAACATAGCTTGAATGTTCTTTAAAGCCTGCAAAGTCCGCTTCATTCTCATTGACTTTAAAACGGGAAATATAAAAGATTGTGGAAAACCTTGCTGCAGAAAAACGTAGAATTTGTGAACAACAAATTCTGATGTATTGCATTCACATAACTTTTTCAACTCTCTCTCGCTTATTAGCGGGTATAAAAATTATTCTTATGAAAGTTCCTTTTTGTACCTACTTCATTATGATCCAGATAAACTTTCCCGGATAGTTGCATTACCATTTCTTTATAGATAAAAAACAAAAGCGATAGTCAAATGTTTTAGAACTGGACGCTATATGCAGGCCTTAAAATTCCACACTCTTTCCATGACACCGCGAGAAACAGCTGACAATCGACACGACTTCAAAAAAGTAGTAAGTAGTGAACGATTCGAACCATTAATAATGGATATCTCGGAAATCCATTATTATCAAAATAGATATTTTAAATAAACTGTGTGATTGAAAGAGCTCTACTTTCTTCTTTGTATCTACGTATAGTAAATAGGGGAAATATTGTATTCCACCCAAAAAATTCGATATCGATATTTCATAGGAAATACATGTTTTGAAATGCCCTGTGTCCAAATAAAGTGTTTTAAACACGCGCGTGTGTGTGTGAACAGCATAACAAAAAGAAACGAAAAGTTGGATAAGTTGGTATTTGAGTGAAATATCTTCCTAGGATGCTACACGAAGATTTTCAAAAAAGTCCCCATCCCCAACTAACCCTTACATGGAACATTTTTCGAGAATTTACATTTTCTAAAACATGGCTCTAACGATTTTGACTAAAATACCATATAGGAAAGATATTTGCATGACAAAATGCATATACGGAATTTTCTGGGAATAGCATAAGAAGTTATCCTCATTCGGAAGCAGTTTTGTACAATCTTGTATAACTTGTATACGTTAAGCGATAGACGAAGATGCACCCCACAAAAAATGTAGCTCTCTTTAAAACACACAATTTACTAGAAGAAGCTTTTTTGTGGCATAAGTCGTTTTAGACATATCGTTATTAAAGGATCTTCAGTTGCTCTTCGCGATTGCATGGAAACAGTATGTAATTTTAAGGCCAGCATATAGCGTTCAGTTCTTAGACATTTGATTATCGCTGTTCTCTTTGTATTTATAACGAAATGTGTAATGTAACTATTTTTGCAAATGTTTATTTGGATTAAATGTATTAGTTGGAAAAATAAGATTTATTAAGAATAATTTATATACAAACTAAAAGAGATAGAGGGCAGAGAAAGCCATGTGAATGTATAAAATCGCATTTTTACTTTCTCAACTACGTATAGTAAGTAGGGGAAGTTGCACTCCATCCAAAAATTCAATGTTGAGATTATACCGGAAATATGAGTTATGAGGTGCCCTAAATCCATATGAAGCATTTTTGGTAATATTTCCGAGTGTGTGTCTGTGAACAGCATAACTCAAAAAAGAAACGTCAGATAAATACTAAAATTGGTATTTTAATTAGTATCTTCCAAGAATCGGACAGGAAGATTTTCAAGAAAATGCACCATCCCTAGACTGCCCTTTACATGGAACATTTTTAGAAAATTCGTATTTTTTTTCAAAAACGATTCTGATTAAATATCATATGTTTAATATTTTCATAGAAATTTAATGTATATCTTGAATTTTCTGGAAATGTCCCCAAAAGTCCTCTTCATTCTGAATGAACTTTGCATATCTGATAAACTGTAAGACACACACAAAATTTTAATATACAAAAAGACTTGTGCAGATCTCGTTATAACACAATTGATGTCATTAATTATATATATATATATATATATATATATATATATATTTACATATATTGTCAAGTGAACCATTTCCGATATATTCTTTGTTATTTGTTTGAATTTTGCAATAGTTATACTTTTTCTCAAATGGGAATTCGTTATTACTTACTGTTCCTGCGTATAGTAAGTAGGGGAAGTATAGCATTCCATTAAAAAATCGATATCGAGATTTTACCGGAAATACATCTTTGAGGCCCTCTGAATCCATAAAAAACACTTTTAGAAAAAGGTCCGCGCGCGCGCGCGTGTGTGTGTGTGTGTGTGTGTGTGTGTGAAATACCAAACTTGTTATTTACGCTCATTACGCCATTTCAAGAAAATTCCCCCATCACAACTACCCTTTACATAGACCATTTTTCGAAATATTTTCTTTTCTAAAAGGAGGAGCAATAACTATTTCCGTTAAATTAAAATACATCTATTAAAGAGATTTACATAGCAAATAAAATGTATTGAATTTTCTTGAATTTTCTGGGAATAGTCTGTGAAATCGACTTGAGCTGGTAGAAATTTTATATAATCTTGCACAAATGCTAAATGTTAACCGATAGACGAAAACATACTACTCAAAAAATGTAGATTTCTATAAAACACACAATTTACTTCCAATAAGTTTTTTTTTGTGGCATAAGTTATTTGTGAGATATCCGTTATTAAATGTTTGAATTGTCCATAAGTCCTTTCAGCATTCAGCTGTTTCTCAAGATTGCAGGGAAACAGTATGGGATTTTAATGCCATCGTATAGCGTCCAGTTCTTAAACATTCGACTATCGCTGTTCCGCTTGAATCTGTAACGAACTATCTATTTCTACAAGGGTTCATTTGGATTAAAATGTAGTAGGTAGCAAAATGAACTTTAGTAAGAAAGTTTCTATACCCACTAATAAATGAGAGAGAAAGTCGTGTGAATGTATCACATCAGATGTTTTAAATTCTTTATTTATTACTTTCTCTACTACGTATAGTAAGTAGGGGAAGTATTGCATTCCACCCAAAAATTCGATACCGAGATTTCATCGGCAATACCTCTTTGAGGTGCCCTGAATCCAAATAAAGCATTTTTGGAAACACGTTCGTTTGTGTCTGTCTGTGAAAAGGCACAACTCAAAAACGAAAAGTCGGATAAATACCAGACTAGGTATTTGTGTTCAGTATCTTTAAAGGATACGGCATAACATTTTTAAGAAAATCCTCACTCCAGACTACCCTTTACATGGAAGATTTTTAGAACTTTTTTATATTGTAAAAGATGCCTGAAACGATTTTGATTAAAATACCATGTATTAAAGATATTTACATGACAAATAAAATGTGAATCTTAAATTTTCGGGGAATAGCCTATGAACTCCTCTTCATTCGGAGGGAATTCTGTATAATCCTGCATAATTGGTAAACGTTAAGGATAGACGAAATCGTACTACACAATAAATATAGATCTCTTTAAATGCACAATTTATTTCAAACAAGTTTTTTTGTGTTCATAAGCTGTTTCCGAGATATCCATTATTAAAGGTTATAATTGTTCATTTCTTGGTCATTTTAAAATCCAGTTGTTTTTCGCGATTGCATAAAAACAGTGTGGAATTTTACGGCAGCGTATAGCGTCAAGTTCTTAAAACATTTGAATGTCGCTGTTCTCTTTGTATGTATAACAAAGTGTGTAATGCAGCTAATAATGTGAAGGTTTATTCCGAATAAAATATAGTAAATAGAAAAATAAGTTTCAAAAAGAATAATTTGTGTACTCACAAAAAACGATAGAGGATAGAGAAAGCCATGTGAATGTATCACATTAGAGTTTTTGTGCACTATCTACGTTTTCGTCTATTGCTTAACGTTTGCCAGTTATGCAAGATGAAGTAGAATATCTTTCCGTTATCACCACGTTTTGTGCACCAAACTTGAGGTAGTTGCAGCCCCACGTACGATACAAAGTTTCCGATCGCCTTCGTTCCAAGTTCACTTTTCCGGTGGCCTTCGCCCCACTTTTAAAAAATCAACTTTGTATTTCAATGTTTCTTTAAATATTATATATTCATGTTTACCTCGGCTGCATCAGTATTAATTTGCAGAAACGCGTATCTCTTAACAGGTGGTGGTGCGGTTAAAGAATGAAGGCTTACATAAATTATAATTTTTACTTCACTCCATTTATTAATCCTTCACACGATTAAATATAACTTCACTGATGTATCATACTGTAGAGCTGTGAGATTATTGAGGTGCTCTGGAACGTTGCCTAGTAGCGTCTACCGTCTACCGCTTAAAATTGTATATTTCCACTATTTCAGTTTCTCATTGGCTATTCCTACTCCAATAGAGTACTTTTATTTAACTTAGGCTTTTTCTAGTTGTTGATTGGCTATTTATTAAAAATGTTTGAAATATTACTTTATTGTTCCAAGAATTACTAATAGCGCTATTAAACTTTCTAATTTATTATTATCTCAAGGTTACCTCATTGTTAGCAACTTTCGGCTTATATTCTCACAGCTCCTACATTGTTAAATTACATAATACATTCACATAACATTATTATACATATACATAATAATTTAAACATAATACAATGACTGTTACATACATTTTATATATTATTTATACATATATTGCTTTAAGGCAGGATGTTATTGAATTTATATATTATATAATTAGACTGGTATTATTTAAGTGTTAATAATACTGCCTCAAATATTCTACAAAATTCCTTCCGAATGAAGAGGACCTCGCAGGCTATTCCCAGAAAATTCAATATATAAATTTGTCTGATAAATATCTTTTATGTATGTTATTTTAATCAAAATCATTAGAGCCTATTTTTAAAAAAATAACGAATTTCCAAAACTGTTCTATGAAAAGGGCAGTTGGGTTGCGGGAATTTTCTTGGGAATCTTTGTGTCGTATCTTTGAAAAATATTCAACTTAAATGTCAAGTTTGGCATGTATCCGACTTTTCGTTCATTAGTTATACTGTTCAGTTAGAAACGCACATGCATACACACAACACACGGTTTCTAGAAAAAAGATTTGGAGGGATTCAGGAGGGACATCGAATTTATGGGTGGAACGCAATAGTTCCCCGACTTACTATAGGCATGTAAACTCTGTGAGGTTTAACTTGGCAGATTTCCTACTGTCCTTGTCTCACACAGAGTGCTGTCCTTGTCTAGCACAGGGGGTGTGACGGCAACTAGTTCTTTTTGCGAGTTGTGGAAATTCCAGACCCATAAAAGCTCGCAACCCTCTCGCTTCTATTGTATGCTGATTGAAGGTTACAGTGGCGTATGAGCTGTGGAACTGTGAGTTTGTTGTTTTGTGGTTTTACATGATACGCAAGATATTTTCTTTGTTACAACATATGCATATAATGTTTAATTATTTTCTAGTAGTTTTAATTGTACTTGTATTGTTTCAAATCGGGTCTCGAGGGAAAGTTCTAAAAGCAGATGGTAGGGAAATGGTAGTTAAAGTTCACAGTTTCTTCAGTGATGAATGTGACGTATTGAATTGTGGAAAGCCGACTATTTCAGTGACAAGTATAGTTGACAGAACTGCTGTTGCTACAAGTATTTCTGTTGGTTCCTTCCAGCGAATTTTATAAAACACAACAATGCTGAAGCCAGTGGCGGTAGATTGCAAACATCAGGCAAGAAGCGCCCAAATAGGGGATAAAGAAACCAGAAATACTCATTTATGAGACTTTAAAAGTTGTAGTATAGAAAATAATAAAATTTGTGTCAAATACCCAACCTTTTACGCAGCATTAGCTGTTCCTAAAACATCATTTGTGACAGGTTGCAGTCTAATTTGCTGAGCCATCTGTGTAACAGATTTGAAAATACATCGTTTTCCTTTATGCCGTTTAATTTAAACGGTTGTGTTGTTTCTACGTGTTTCATGTAATCAGGTTCATATTGCTGAAATTAAAATAAGTGTGGACAATTATCTTTCTATGTAGTTAATAGTATTTGTAAATTGGTAATAGGTACAATAGTTATGTGGCTGTTTCTCGTAAGTTTTTAAATAAAAGTATTTTATAACACTTTTGCATTTCAGATATCTTTGAGACAATTTAGAACAAGACCAATGCACTTGTCTCTGTCGTCGAGTGGTAGGCGTTCGTGTTTCTCAACCTATGGGCCTTGGGTTCGATTCCCGACTGAAATAGGGGAGTTCTTCTTTAATTCGAATTAGAGTTTCATCCACAGAGTTTGGGAGTATATACGTTGAAGCGTTACATAGCAAAAGAGCATAGAAATCAACAGTAAAATATGTGCATTTTGTCAAGTTTCACACACCATCAGTTATTTCTCAAGTCCAAATCAGTGATATGACAACTGAAGTTAAAGAAGGCTAGGCAAAATAAACAACGCGGAAGAAAGCTTATATGGAGATTCTTCTGCCATTCTCTCCTTCTCTATCACCTTATGGCCTTCCCTTTCCACCTCCACCTTTCTCTCCAGCTCCCACTTTTCAGCCAACTCCCTCTCTTTTCCATTCTCCCTCCCACTACTACTCCCTCCCCACCGTTGCCCTGGAACTTACACTTGCTCTCCGTCGCTTCCTCTCTCTCTCTCTCTCTCTCTCTCTCTCTGCGCATTATGCACGTCATGTGATGTTTTGAAGAAAAAAAATATAGTGCTTTCTGGGATGATAAAGCAACAATAAATAACAAGGAAAGGTTTTTCGTCCACCTCCGTAGAATGAAGGTAATGTGTTTGCCACATATTCCAACGGTCTCGAGTTCAGTCTGTTAAAGTGATTAAAACAAGTTTCTCTCAAAGGAGGGCGAGTTGCCGTAATCTTGAGTATAAAAAAGTAGCGTAAGCCAAAGCTCTATTCATTCACCGTCCGATATGGCCTACGCGGTTAAAGGACGTCAAATTAAAAAAAAACAAAGATCTAACAACAAATTTCTGCTTAATCCTTCTGTTTAGTCTGCGATCAAAACCTTACTGTTTCCTTGATAACCGAATAATAACAATGAAAATATTCATTTTAATTATCCATCTTATCGACATTTTGTACTTCCCGAGGTCGCGAGTTCAAACCTGGCGGAGGACGATGGATTTTTTTCGGGCGTAAAAATCCTTAGCATGGCTTCCTTCGGAAGGGAAGTAAAGCCGGTAGTCCTGTGTCGTAGATTTACGGCAAGTAAAAGAACCTAAAGCCTGATAAAAGAGTGCTCTGAGCAAAGTTTACAGTCTTTCATGCCCAACATACAATGGGACGCTAAAAACCACAGCAGTTAAAGAGCGTCCATAAATAAAAGTCAATTTAATTTAATTCAAGACATTCTGTACAAAACTTATTTAAGTAATACACGACTGGTTTTGAAATTACCGATAAATTTGCGAAAGACATAGTCGCGAGAATTTAGCTAAGTTTGAAGTCAGGGGTGCATATTATTGATGCTGTTGAACGAATAAAATGTAAGAAAAAGTATCTGATGTGTTACTCATGTGACTTTCTCTACTCCTGTACAAACTATTTTTACAAACACTTATACTCCATCTACTTTATGTTAATCCAAATAAACTTTTGCAGAAATTATATTATTGCTAATTTTCTTATAGGTGCAAGAGGAATATAATAAGCTTTAAGCGATAGTCAAATCTTTTAAGAGCTGGTCGCTTTGTGGAGCATTCCATTCTCTTTGCGTGACCAGGACATAAAAAAGCTAATAACGAATTCCCATTTTAGAAAAGGTATAAGTATTGAAAAATTCAAACAAATAACAAGGAATATATGGAAATGGTTCACTCGATAAAAAAGTGCATATAACATAAATTGTGTTTTTTAACTAGATCTACACTTTTTGTGCAGTAAAAGTTTGTCTATCTCTTACGGTTTATCAGTTGTGCAAAAGTCATTCAGAATGAATAGGACTTTTTGGGGACATTCGCCGAGAATTCAAGATAGGCATTTCATTTGCCATAAAAATATCTTAAGCATGTGGTATTTTAATCAAAATCGTTACAGCCATTTTTGGGAAAACCAAAATTTTCGGAAAATGTTCCATGTAAAGGGTAGTTTGGGGTGGGGATATTTTCTTGAAAATCTTTGTGACCATTCTGGGAAACTACTGAACCAATTCTGGTATTTATCCAACACACACACGCACAGGATCTTTTTCTAAATATGCTTTTTTTGGATTCAATGAGCCTCAAAACATGTATTTCGTGTAAAATCTCGGTATCGAATGTTTGGGTGGAATACAATACTTCGTTGGTTACTGCACGTAGTAGAGAAACAAAAAACTATGTAATGCATACTCTTTTTAAATAGCAGTTCGTTGTTTAACATTTTACAAGAGCTCTGTTGCTTAATAACAAAATAACTATCGTAATGACAACAAAGGATTAGTTCAAAGGGAAGGAAATGAGAGAATATTTAACCTCAAATGTAAGAGGAACTAAAACTTACAACCACAAAATAGAATACAAGAATATTTTCAGGAGCTGTATAAGATTATCCTAACTTTGAATGACGACCAACTAATAATTACTGTAAAAGAGTTTCTCCAACTTACGGTTAATGCTTTCAAAGAATTATCACTTTTGGGGAGAATTAATTGAAAAGGATAGTTTTTTTTAACAACTTTTGGCTATGAAAGCTTGATGCTTAACACAGGTTGCAATGACAGGTCTATATTTAATAACGTAACTATATTTGTAGTAGTGGAAGCATTATGTTTATAATTAAATAGGGGGAGATATATGTATCTTTACCATACCCTATTAAAACTTCGCGCTTTGGAGAAAGCAACTACAATATGCCATAATTGTAACCTACTGACTAAGCGGAAACTAGAATCTTCTGTACCAACTAGTTTGGCTGTTAAGTTAAAAATAAGTACATAAAGATGTAGTTACCTATATGGAAAATAAAATTACTTTATTTTATAATAAATTGTTCATAAAATATGGAAAATTAAATAAGCAAAAATTAAATGCCCTCTCTGCCCCTCCAATATCACTTTCCTCTTCCTCTTCTCTCCCTTTCTTCGTCCTCTCTTCTTCAAACACAAACTATTTACCCAAAAGCTTATGTATGTAGACGGTTACAATTTTATTATGTGTATAGATATAGATTAGAAGGAATAACCTCTCGTGACGTTGTAAAGCCATGCAAGATATCTATCCACATGCAGCTAGCAAGCACATAAGAAATGATTGGCAGCTGTCTCGTTCTATGTACACAAATTAAACGCGCCTAAAAGCACGTGTAATTTCCTTTAGTTGCGGATATGTTTTTTAATCTCTAACTATTGCAGCACGATAAAAAAAGTAACAGCTGTGGAATAGAGAGGAGTGATTTTATTGCATCACGCACGCCGTGTAATCGCCAGAAAATCAGATAATTGATTGATGTGGCTCCATAAATTATCGAGGCAATTGTATGCATATTAAGTAAATTACAGTGCTGGACAGATTAATTCACTTTGCCTCGTGTTCGTACTAATAAGCAGAATATTGCGCGTAGTAATGTAGTGGTTAATGTAATACTGGAAAAAAAGGTTTTAAAAGTAATTTATTTCTGAGTCATCGATTATCAGACTTCGTTGCAACTGTTGTTACCAGGTGGTAGAGGGCAACCATTCTAAGTACTGTTACACGCCAAAAAAAGAACATATTTCCGATCCCTCAGATTGCCAGAGAGTTTATTCTCTGTCGCTTAACGCCACCCAATACTAGCTGCCTTTATAAAATTGGTCTGAGGTGAATTAAAGGTTAATCAAAAATAATACCACAAAGGAACTTTAATGTAATTGAATGTCCCAATTGTCTCTGTGATTTATGACTAAGACTTTCTGTACGTAGCTACCCATACAGAGAGTCCGTAGTGTGTTAAGATTTAATTGAAAGGTAACATTAACACGAAACGGTGATAGGTTTGAAGCTAAACACATTAAATGGAAACGTAATTTTAAGCCCGAGCCTCTTCACAAACTACTAAATATTGATAATAAAACAGGAAAATAAATTATAAAGTTGCTCATTATCAAAATTATACAACACGCAAATGTTCAAAATGTAAAACAAAAGTAAGCCCCCAAAACTGAGACTATAGTGTGACTATTCGTCTTTTCAATGTTACTTCACTTCACCTCACTATTGTGATTTAGTACAGTTTCAGTCACTGCCCCTTGTTTTTGCGTAGCAGTCATGAATCACACGCAATGCAGCCTTTTCTTCCTTTTGCTTCACTCAGTGGAGTATCAAAACTGGACTTCCTTAATCGCACTCCCTGTAAGTCACAACTTGCATCAACAGCACGAAATCACTAAGTTACTGACTGCCTGCCTTACGAGCGCGTTCGCTTATAATTATATCATCCTCGGAGAGTTCCATAATGTTAGCGGGAGGCGGGGAAAGAGAACGTCCAGAATAATCTGGTCGCGTCTCGAAGGTGCTCCCGGCACCTACGTAGGGAGAGCGCCACGCCCCCTCTTTCTCTCCAACCAATCGCTGGCGAGCACTGATGACATGTTGCCGCCCGTGGCTGGGCGGGTCTGGATTCATAACAATAGTGATAAGTGGTAGAGTTATTGAATAAGGCAACGGTTTCAACAATTTAGATAACGCAATATCAGCGGTGCTTAATTAAAGTGTCTAACACTTCCCAATCGTGGTCATTTAAAAAAAGAATACAACTAGCAGGTACTATATATATATATATATATATATATATATATTAGTAATATAGTAGATATAAAGGAAGTCAGGTCGAAAATATGGATTTTTAGAGAAAATTTAAATGTTTATAATCTTAATGATAGAATAAGCAAATAATTTACTTTGGAAAAATCACCTTTTAAGACTAGACGAAGAAAATCTTACGAAGAAGATTTAAACGCTCACCTGGGTGAATACTAAATTGAGCACTTAAAAATTTCTCCAGTGCATTTCTCATATCATTTAAGTTACCTCGTTTATATATCAGGAAAAAACAAACATACATTTTGAAGCACTAGACAAGCGTCAAAAATTATGCGAATTAGAGCATACATTTTATTAACGGAAGAAGATGGGGTGCATAGATGACAATTAAAAGTGAAACCCACTTTATTTGTGATTTTAATGACAGATATGACAAAACCAATGCAGCTCTCTGTAAGTAAGAATTTTAAGTTTGTGTTCGTAGCTCGGTCGGTAGAGCATCTGCATGCTGTGCGAGGAGTCCCGGCTGGAGGTTGTGAATTTTTCTCCAGCCAAGATTAATCCCTATGCTCCCCCGAATCTGGAAGTATGAATGAGTGTGAATGTGTGTGTGTGTGTGTGATTTAATGATTAAACCCCAAAAAGTGCAAGAAACCTAGCGACATCACTATACGAGTTAACACCATTCCAAAGGAAAGGCCGCTAGTAAGACCAATGCAGTTAAAGGCAGTGTATAAATATAACTAAAAAAGTCTGATGTGTTTGTAAAAATAGTTTGTACAAAAGTAGGGAAAGTCAAGTCACATAAGATTTTTTTTTATTTTATGAAATACAGTAGGCTTTAAGCACATACATATCTCTTAATAGCTGGTTGCTATGTGCAGCACTATTCCCTTTGCCACAGATTAATACTCTTTGCATATCCAAGACAAAAAATGAATAACGAATTCCCATTTGAGAAAAAGTATAAGTATTGGAAAAGTTAAGGGCATAAGCAGCAATATCTCGAAAATGGTTCACTCAACAAAAGAAATGTATAGGACATAAATTCTGTATTTTAACACGAGCTACATATTTTGTCTATTTCTTATGGTTTACCAGTTATGCAAAAGTCGTTCACAATAAAGAATACTTTTGGAGACATTCTCAGAAAATTCAAGATAAACTTTTCATTTGTCATGAAAGTATCTTAAACATATGATATTTTAATAAAAATCGTTAGAGCCATTTTTGAGAAAATTAAAATTTTCGAAAAATGTTCCATGTAAAGGGTAATCTAGGGTGGGGATGTTCTTGAAAACCTTCGTGTCGCATCTCGGGAAGATACTGAACACAAATACCAAGTTTGGTGTTTATCCGACTGTCCGTTTCTGAGTTATGCTGTTCACAGACACACAGAGATGTCTCCAAAAATACTTTTTTGGGGTTCAGGAGGCCTCAAAACATGTATTTCCGGTGAAATCTCGGTATCGAATTTTTGAGTGGAATGAAATACTTCCCCTACTTACTATACGTAGTAGAGAAAGTAAAAAAGGCTTTTGTTTGAATTACAGCGTGCATATTGTCTACTAGAATTCTATTTTCTTTGTCGTTTTTGTTTAAAGCATTTTCTTGACGAGGAACCAAAATAGTAACATAAATATACTTTTTTGTAACAGCGTACAGAGAGTTCCAATTTCACAGAGTGCAAGTGCATATTCCTTAAGGTTTTCCTTTAGTGTTATTTGAAGCACAAAAATAATCTAACAGGTACATTGCGAACTGCTTTAATTTTTGACTACCCACTCAGATGCTTATCTTACAAAGGGAAAAGAAATTGTATAACGCCCAGCACTTGGCTGGCAAGAGAGGTTTGCTGTTCATGAGACCGGAATGAACCAACTCATGACGACACTTATAGGCTGATGTTTTCGTCATGACACGCTTATCTATATGCGCAATAGCTGTCCATCTATCTTCTGGGAGGGGTGTTGGGTCAGTAGTAACAGAGCAGCAGACATACAACATGAGATTAGGTAATATCACCACGCGTTCCGAATGAGTGTTTCTTCCACGCAATTCGAATACTGCCAGCGATTCTCCCCTCTGCACTTCTGCCTGTTCACGACGAAAACAACGACCTGTACAACCCTGAAAGAGACCAAGCTGATGAAAGCTAAGTGAAACGAGAATGGAGGTGAAATAAAGGGACAGGAAATTCCTTTCCAGCATTCCCGGGGAAGCCCCGAAAATAAATCCATGGTTCGGAAATTTTGGCCATAGGAATCGAATCAACAACCTCCCGAATGCTGGCCATAGACTTACCGCCTGAGGCGCCCTGCTAGGTAATGGAGTACGTATAGTCAGATTGCTATTGTCCTTGTCCTTATATCGTGTCATAGACTGTGAAGTCCTCTTCATTCGCTATGAATTTTGTATAATTTGAGAACTCGAAACAGTTAATGCTACGGTTTAGTAGAATCTACTTCAATAACAATGTCATTAATTTTGTATTCAGATTTGCGAACAAGAATATGGAACAAATGTATGTGTTTAATTCCTTTCTAAACTATCTCATTCCTGTACCTACTTTTCCTTTTTATAGCAGTTATGCCCATGCATAAATTTATTTAAATCTTCTATAGTTTAATACTAATACAATTGACAAATCTGTTTTGGGTCATTTTTATAATTATTATGTCATTTTAACAACATTTAAGAAAGTTTATAAGCAATTTTTTAAAAACATCTTTAGGTCATCAAAGTCGGGGCCGTGATGATAATTGTACATTGTTTTAATACTAGTTGTGTACTATAAGTAACGGGTTGTATGATTTATTTTGGTATTCTAAGGTTTATAGAGGGAGCACGCATTAAATATAAAGAAATTATATACAAGACAACTGCTACAGGAAATAAGAATAACTGCAGAAAAAAAAACATATCAAAGTAGGTGTAGTGGTTCTTGGACGGACCATTGGAATCGCCACCACCGTGACGAAGTATACGTCCAATATGGCTGCGTCACCTAGTCATATAAAGCTGACAAAAAAGGGGAAGTAGTCGACGAGACGCACAAGAGGTAACACCGCAGAACAGCTCGCCACAATGCAAGCAAGTCTACCAAGCAAATTGTCTACAGATGAGGGAAAACTCAGAAACTGTATTATACTAGCCAGACGTACATACTTTCCAAATTATTATCTGTTACCTGTTTAGTAGCTTTGGTAAAACGGTAATTGTACGTGAAGAAATTACATAACGTGACTTTCGCGAGATTACTTTTGAACTTAAAAGCAAATTGCTAAAGTTAATTTATAACGAAGCAAGTTCCGTTAAATACTTTTAAATAAAGTTGTTTAGAAAGTATGAATTTCGTGAAACAGCATTTGCTGTTTTAAGAAAATAAATATAAAAGTTCAAGTAAATGCAAGTTAAATGTTTCACTGATGAGAAATCATGATTTCCTCTCATATCAAAACCTATAGAATTGTTTGGGGTTGAAATCCCAACAGTAAAAATTTTAAGTTTGCTTCGTGTTATAAAGGTCGAATTTCTACTGAAAAGAGATTTTCAGAGAATCCTGTAGAGACACTGACGCGCCGTGAAGGGGTTTGGTGTAAGCCTTAGTAGTCACGGGCGCGAGTACTGCAAAAGTATTTGTTATGCTAAAATCAGCAAACTTTACTTAGTTTCAGTTAAGGCAAGTAAATGATAGGGGCTAGTCTAGTTGCTACAGTTTGTACCTGTTGTATTTTGCATTTACTGAAAACAGCTTTACACCGATGATAAGTAAATGATGGACTGAGATTCCATTTTCTATATTTGATGGCTTATTTACTTAGTATTCGTTGAAGATAGATTCTGTAAAAACATAAGTAAATCAGAGGCGAAGCTCCTCTTTACTTTAGTAGCTAATTTACTTGGTATTCGTTCAAGAGAGTTTGGAAGTAATACAAAATTAAAGTCCTTCCAACAAAGGTAATACAAGTAAGTGATGGCCGAAGTTCCCATTTACTATGTGTAGCGGGAAAGCGTTGTGCATCATTTGTAGCTTGAAAACGTTGTTCCTCTGGTTGATACCCTCTGCTGCAGTGTTATTGTCTCCGGCTATTGCTGCTCGTCGGCTGTTGTATTCTCCATTCCTAATCACTACCTTGAAGTAGATATTGTCTTTACGTTGGAGTTGTTTATTTTTGCTCCACATATGGACGTCAATTTTGAAGAAAGTGTTTTGTTGATAATTTGCGTAGCTGTTTGCCCCACGTTGGGCGCCAATTTGAAGATAAGGTTATTTCTGCAGTTGCATTATTGTCATGCATTTGATTAGCATTTACAGAACTAGTTACATTTGCATTTTCCCTTGGTACACTGATACTTAAATTTTCAAAACTATTTCTAAGTTTATCAATTTCTTTGCTACTTTCCTGTACTTTATCTTTAATTTCATCTTATCATTGACTTTACTTGTCCTTGCGCTGTATTTCCTTCTTTTGTTGCATCTGCATTTGTTTTTGCCATTTCATGTATTTTATTTATTTCCCCTGTACAAGAGCTGCATTTGTATTTTCTACCATTGTTTTTAATTCTTCACCCTGTTTATTTAACTTGTAACAAATACCTTGTTTAATATTAGTGAGTTTTAACTCCATTTCAGTTACATTTTTATCAATATGACTTGACAATTTTTGTTCTAGCTGCTTACAACCTTTGTTTACTTTTAAATCTATATCTTTTTTAAGTGCTTTGGAAGATTGTTCTATTTTTATTTCTAACCTCTTGCTTTCAGCTTTGCTTTCTTTCATGCAATTTTCTGTTTGTTTAGCTAGATCACTTTTAATACTAGATAGCTCTGTATTTGTTTCAGTTATCTTATTACTTAACCCTGCACTAGTTTCAGTTATCTTATTATTAGTTTCTTTTAACTCTTCTCTCATTTCAGTTATTGCTTTTAGAATGCACATTATTTGTTGTGATAAGTTTTCTTGCTCTTGTTGGCTAGATGTGTGAGGGATAGTATCTCTTTGTGTTGTTCTTTGCACTAACATGTGTAAAGGTGATTGACCTTGCATACTACTGCTATCTCTTTCTATGCCTCCTTGTGAATTTACAGATAACTGTTCTACATCTAACCTTTCTGTTTCCTCTAGATCTGATTGTAAATTTACATTGCAATCTGTAATGACTGACATAACCTCTCCTACTTCCATACTTTCATTGTTTTCTGTTTCCATTTTATTTTGTATATTTATTTTTGAATTGCTTAATTTAAATTTTCCGCTTCTTAATAACATGAAATTTTCTTAATAACAATATATTTTCTAAAGTTGACAATTATTATAACATAATGGAATTTCCTGACCTTTTGTTCTGGCTGTTATTAAACCTTTATATCCAGTGTTCCCACGTAGATTGTTGTTGAATTGTTGACCGTGTTCCCCGTACTCCTGAAAGAAGTGCTGCTGTCCTTGGATGCTGTTGTTGATTATTTTGAAGTTCTGAGATGAAATCTTGTAGTTTCGCCGATCTTGGTAGTTCTACGTTGTTCCTCGATCTCTTCTTTTCAGATGTTGTTGCCTTTTAATTCTTGTCTCTTCTAGCCCCACGTTGGGCGCCAACTAGAAGTATATATTGTCTTTACGTTGGAGTTGTTTATTTTTGCTCCACATATGGACGTCAATTTTGAAGAGAGTGTTTTGTTGATAATTTACGTAGGAGTTTTCTCCACGCTTTGGGCGTCAATTTGAAGTAGATTGTTTATTACGTAATATGCTGCTACGTATGAGAAGCCGATTTTTGAAGATGTACTTTTGTTGTTACGCTCAAAGTTTTAAAAAAATATTAACTTTGTTATTAAACTGCTTCCATAGATATTATTTATGTTTAATGTTTGCCTCGGCTGCGTCAGTATTACTTTAGAGACACGTTTCTCTTAATCAGGGCGTGGTGCGACAAGAATGTAGGCTTATACAGATTTTAAGTTTAAATTCACTTCTTTTTATTAATCCTTGACACAAATTAAATAGCACTACACTGATATCAAGAGCTGTGAGATTCTTTAATTTAATACTTGCACTTTGTTAACGCGTATACATAATTTTCGTTTCACACGAATACGTAATATTTCTCTAGAGAACGCATCTTCCATCCGGTTACTACCAAGGTCTGCAGGTAACTGAACATATTTCAACCATCCAAACCCGTAAACTTCTGTATTTCAAGTCTGTGATTGACTAATCCTATTCCAATAGAACACCTGCATTTTACTAAAGCTTTTTCTGGCTGTTGATTGGCTAATTTTAAACTGTCACAAAATTTACATTATCGTTGCTCTAATACTGACTAGTAGCATTCAAACTCTTAAACTCATTATTGCCTTAAGGTTACCTCATTGTTACCTCATTTTTAGCAACTTTAAACTTATTATTCTCACAGCTTGTACATTATTAAATTACGTAATGCATTCACATAACATTATTACACATGTTTACAATAATATAAGCATTTACAATGGCTGTTACATACATTTTTACAAATTATTACACACATATTGCTTCAAGGCGGGCTGTTATTGAATTTACATATTATATAATTTAATTGAAATTATTCAAGTGTTAAAAATACTGCCTCAAACTATCTAGCTAATTTCACGGGTCTCAGGGATTTCGTAGGTGAGGCAAATTAAAATACACTGCATTTCCCTCAAAAATGAGGTTTATTATCAGTTAAATATTTATGGGCGGCTAGCTTTTCCCAGTATAACAATTCCCACAGTTATAATAAATTAGGAGCCTAGTCTAATTGCACACGTTTCCCACCCCAATGCACACACGTGCGTTTGTCGTCCAGAGAGTAACACTTGTGTGTCGATTAGATTCTATAAGAGAGTGAAAATCTGGGACGTTCTTCCCCTTTTTATACCTAAGCCTAGTGACGCTTACCTCCGCGCTTCAAAATGTAACGACGTTTCTAATTGGTCCTCAGACCGCGTTGCCTTATTATGTATGAGAATATTCTGCTCCAAAAGATTTCGCATACACGTCCCCGTGGCGCGCCAGGAAGCAGATTCAATATCTCTGTCTCTTTCTATTTCTCCTTACTGCTACCAGTTCCCTGCTTATTAGCTTAGTGAAAGGTGGGCTCTACTTAGAATTATCTTATATCTGGAATTAGCTAGCTCGCCTGTTCCTTACCTATCTAAGTTACAATCTGGAGTATCGCATAGTCCAATGTTCATGCTGTGCAATGGGGATATGTCGATGTAGTCGAGCATGAGTCCATTCTCCATTCCCTGCTGGCAGCTGTTGGGTATTATCAGCTAATACGATCACGTGACCGTCGTTCAAGAGCCTTTTCTGAAAAGTCTCGCTCTTCCTCTTCTGTCCCCGTCTCCTTGTAGCCCTGTAACACATATTTGAAATAATCTTAAATTCAGGCTAAAAATATATTCTCATACGCCTGAAAGAGAAATATGTGTATTAGAGAATTCCCTCCACATGCTAAAGCAAACAAAAGGTATAATTATTGAGTGACATGCGCATACTGGCTGTATCGGTGGAGAGGAATCTGGAGCCGTCTTATTTAGCGCTTCCTCAACACACACAGCTTACTCATCAGGAGCAATACCATCAGACACAGAAACGCCATCCTCATCCATATACAGAGCATCACGCCCTGCGATTGGATACTCTACTGGGACGGGGGACCTAGCTTTACTCATTCTCACTCTGAAAAAAGTGTGTTTAGGTTAGACACGTGGAATAAACGAATATGTAATCATCTTCGTGTTCTTACTAATTATTCAAACTTTCTTTTCCTGTGTTAGTAGACGTTACAATTGTCATTGCATGACAAGAAAGATGGCATGCGATCGTGCTGTTATGGATTAGTGCACGATACAGAACGTAGGTATGCATCGTGTTCGGACAAGTGCTTTGCTACAAACGCATCATTTTCCTCTATGTCGCCAGGATGTTCGCCTTACATAGAATTTTCTCTGGAAGAAAGAAAGGATTTTCAAATTAGAATCCATTTAAAACCAGGCATAGATGTAAAGGAAAAATATTACTTACGAATTCTCTCTTCCACAAACTGCACAGTTCTCTGTACACACATCCATTGTAGACTTCTGATGGTTAAAAATTAAATTGAGTTTTATTTATGAACACTCTATAACTGCTGTGATCCTTAGCGTCCCATTCTACTTGGGCCTGAACGACCAATAATTTTGATGAGAGGCCTCTTTAACGGACTTGAGGTTCTTTTACGTGCCGTAAATCTACGAGAGATACCACCAGCATTACTTCCTTTCCGAAGGAAGCCATGCTAAGGATCTTTACGCCCGGAAAAATCTATCGCCCTCCATCGGGTTTGAACCCGCAACCTCGAGAACTAGAGGCTAGCATTGTAACCACTACACCACGGAGGACGACCATCTGATTGTAATAGAAGACTAATTACGTAATACTGTATTCATTAAGCCGTTGCAACTTTCGTTATGAAAGTATACATAATGTGGGAATCCCTCTCCACAATCGCTCCAGTAATCGTGCTGATCCGATGTACGTGTAGTGTTGTCACTGCCATTTCGAATATCGGTGAAATGATGGCGTATCGATAATAAATGATTCAGATGAGGCTACTTATATACGCAGCGATCAGTTTACCCGTTAATGACGTCATACTATGGTGTTGGAGTGCGGGTAGATTTCAGGTTGGAACTTGTTACTGACATTTCCATCAGATAGGTGCCAGCTAGCGCTTCTCGATTACAAAGCCAAGGGTTGTTGCACAAGTTCTATCACACCATTACTGTTGTGGCAGTAATTTGTATCACAACAATGTAAATGCCAGAGTGATTATAGTGTAAATAAGCATTATTGTATGACATTGATTTAAGATATTTGTTAATTATAAGCATTGTTAGGAAATAAGTTTACACGGCCTCACTGAAACTGACAATAAGAGCGGGCAACAATGAGCGAGGGGGTGAGTTGTTTATCAATTATTAGAGACAAGCAAATGACGTCAGATTGGCGCGCTTTTCTGTAGAAATGGAGGGAATTTCTTCCCTAGAGCATATGTTTTCGTAATTTTGATTGGATATAAAAATAGATGCTAATGTTGGCGCGTTTTATTAACCAATAGCAACTCGGTTATAATCTTTAGGCATATTAGGGTGTGGGAGTATAAAACGCTAAAGCCAGAGGCAAGTATTGCACAGACCAACAAAAGCATTCGCTGGTAATACGTCGCTCAGTCCAGAAGA
The DNA here is from genome assembly GCA_030765065.1 of Deroplatys truncata. Taxonomy (NCBI): domain Eukaryota; kingdom Metazoa; phylum Arthropoda; class Insecta; order Mantodea; family Mantidae; genus Deroplatys; species Deroplatys truncata. Next base: position 205,923,610 of record CM060978.1, on the reverse strand, counting down.
AGCATTCGCGTGTAATACGTCGATCAGTTCCACATAAGTATTCGTGAGTTATACGTCGCGTAGTTCAACGGAAGCATACATAAAGTACACGTTACGCAATTCTACAGAATCTCTCGCGTCGTAAAGCTAGTTATAAATGTGAAATACGCGAATTAATAAGGTGCAACAAATAAGTGATTATAGTAACATTAGAAAATATAACAGTTTCAGTCTGGCGTGTATCAAGAATGAATATGTGACATTGAATAATGTGTGACGATAATAAAAGTGTAAAAACAAATTCTTTTATCAGTGTTATCTTTCAGTAACAAATCCTTTCCGTTTACACACCCTGTTCAAGAGATTTGCTCGACCGAGAAATAATAGTTAGCCGGAGGACAATGAACCCAACATTCAAAGTAGTAAAACAATAACAGGCGCTCAGAAATAAGATAATACGAAGTGACCGCGACAAATTGGCTCCCATACGTGGTGCAGATAAACATGAAGCATCTACCAACTACCAACAAATACACCACTTCACTGTGTGCCAGCTTAATTTGCAAGCCAGAACTGTTAATATCGAACCATGTAAGGAACGTTTCTCGAATACTAAGGTAGGGCATTTAGCATTCAAGCGTCTAAGATATTCAGTCAAAGCGTCTAACGTATTCTGACTTCCTCCTCATCATTCATTTAAACGTCTTTCATGAGTATACAAATGCGATTACTTATAAATAATGTATGTTTATGAATCATATGCTCGACATCTAAAACAGAAAATCTCTTTGGAATCCTAAGCCGACTCGGTCATCGAGCTAGGGTTGCACTAGATATCTAGCAAAATCTAGCCTCTATAGGCCATTACTGCGATTCTTTGCGCGAGAATTCCATCACCAATCCAAAATGGATTCAACTGTTATTCACTTGATTATGTCACGAGATTCAATGGCACGCTAATTTTTTCATTTCCGCTATACCTTTCAACCACTTCAGAGCCGCACAATACTAACACTTCTTAGCTGATTGGAAGGGCTAAAAATAGAATAATTACAATGACACCATTAACTTCAGCGGGAAATATTCGATTGAAATGACACCAAGCACGCATCCATAGCGCCAATATTAAGCAGTTTTGATTCTTGCATACATTATCAAGTTCTATCAAAATGTCTGTCGGACAAGTCTAATTCCGTGGTGTGTGTATGACACTCACTTTTTCCCCAACATTGAGAGCGACCCTGATCATCGTCGCAAGTGTCTTTACATGCATGTTCCTTATCGTACCATTTAAATGCTTTTAGGAGGTTGGAAGAACCCCTCTCCAAAAAAAAAAAAACAGGAATTTAGATCACAGCCGGGAGATATGTCGTTACATCATAGGCATTCGTGGGTGTATCACGTGGGGTAGTATAATGTCACAATATGTAAATTGATTCAAAGTCGCTAGAATTATCCTACTGCTACGCGGCATTTTTATTTACTTAGTTCGCCGTTTTACATATTCTAACAACGGAGAAACGATTCGGCTAATTCGACTCCTAAATGAAGGACTTAATTGAGTCGTTGATTTAGTCTGAAGGTTCATCTTAGTGAATAAACTAAACTAAATACCTAGAATAAGAAACGTTCCACGACATTTAATAACTTAATTTTAAGTTAGGTTTGAGTATAAGTTGAAATATGGTCACTTCCTACAGTCGCTACATAGATATGCATCGAGCTGTTTACTGGTTGAACTCTAAGAAAAGTGCTATACTCAGTTCAGCCCTAGAAAGGGTCCTTGTGAAAACAAACGTGTGTTCACCGCAGCATACATTTCAAGTGAATAAAAGTAGTTCGTTACTAACTTCATGTATTTTTGTCCCCCCCCCCCGTGTTTTTTATCTCAAATGATAGACTGGATAAGGATGACATTTTAATAATGGTTTCAATTAAATATAACATAAATAGATAGCTTCTGTTTTATCATGGTCATGCAGCCATGTATGCGGACGTTGTTTACTGGAATGAAGCAACAGTCTTTCTTATGTAGTATTGTTTTGTCGCGATCATAGCTTAAGCCTTTGTTTGTAGCGGTCAAAGCTACAATTTAACATAGAAGTGACTAAGTCCTTAAAACTTTAAGAAACCATAGTTTTGGGTATTCAAGTATTTATTTGGGCGTTATGACAACCTTACAATTAAGAATGTGATTAAATTAACATAGGAAGCACTGGTGCGTCTGTAAATGCTGTTTTCAATTCGAGGAACTGTAAAAACCCCGGAAAAACACAACAGAAGCCATCCAAGTGCATTGTTTTAAGCAAACCGGACGATGTCCTCGAGGGCAATGAGCAGGCCTTTTGCTTGTAAGAAGCATTCAAATTGTGCTAATAATATTCCATGCATTTTATTATTACTGTACGTGACTTGTATTATGAACAGTTGGCTACACAAAAATGCATAACGCCGAGTCGAAACCATACCACAAGACATGAAGAGGATAAAACCAGTAACGTTTCAAATGGACAGTCTATAAAACCGTAACAAAATGATAAGTGAGAAAATCTTGTGCTTATTGTACTTCCAGTAACTTGGTGGCTTCCTGAAAGAGTTAGGTGCTTAAAAAGGGAGCCTGTGCAGTGTGAAACAATACGGTAGTTTATAGTAGCGCCTTCTACTTGACTTAAGAATGGGGTGAAGTTGTAAGACATCCATCCCACACTTTCCTTTAATGTAAAGAGCACCAAGGAGCGTGTGTTATTTTGTCTGCCTTAGTACGGAGCGGCCACAAATAAGATTACAGAGTCCGGAGCAATATTCTTCGAGAATAGCAAGCTTGGAAAATTGTCGAGTAGCCAAGTATAGGATCTACCATCAGCTCCTTATAAGGATGCCACTTCCTCGGGCAGCTTTTGACACCAGAAAGGCTAATGTACTCTAGTCATCGTACACTTGCCAAACCTCTGTATACTGTAAATTAATGTGCTGCAAGGTTAATTAGGAAAATCCGGGCCACTGGTCAAGAAATATATACATCATACAAACGTAAACATTCTTACGCATCCTTTAAGATTTTGTAGGAGGGAGGTACAACGCATACACCTGTTGTTCTATTTTAAACATGACTTATACAGGATTTTTGTAAACTATCATTAAAAAGCTTATAGAGCTTGTATATAACTTAGAAACCAATGTCAAAAATAAATACAACATGCTTATTAAAAACATATACAGGTGCAAAGGCTAGCCAGCTTAGTATTCAACTTCAGCCTCTGCAGAGAGAAGCAGCCACAGTAATTTAATTAGGCGACTCATTACCTTGCATGAAGAACCTTGTGTTAAGAATTCTTTATGTGTCAGCTTTATGATTTTCTTTCCTTTTTTTACTTTCTCATGGTAGAAAGACGAAGAATGTATTCCGTCTGAAAATTTCACATTGATATTTCACCGGAAGTACACAATTTGAGATCCCCTAAACCCTTAAAAAGAGGTGCATGAGTATGTGTGCGAAAGGGAGAATGAGGAAGAGAAAGAAGAGAACAGTATAGCTCAAAAACGAAAAGTCTGAAGAATACAAAACTTCTATTTCAGGCAATATCTTTCAAAGATACAACACAAAGTTTTTCAAAAAATTTACCTATCCCAGATTACTCTTTATATGGAAAACTTTTCATTATATTTTATTCTCTCAAAAGCATCTCTAACGATTTGTATTAAAATATTATATGCTTGAGAACTTGGTATGATAAAATGTACATCCTGGGTTTCTTGTGAATAGCCTATGAAGTCCTCTTCATTCAGATTAAAATTTGTATCTGCGAAAAAAATAAAATATAAACAACGAATACATTAGGAAAAGTACAAATTTTATTTTAAAAAGAAATAAATTTTGGAAGACCAAATAAAAGGTAACATGAACAGGATATGCAATGGCTTAAACAGAAATGTCTAATGCATCAAGGAGGAAGAAGACATATTTTAGGTTCAATAAAAATGTTTGTGACACCACCGTTCCAACATTCTCTCCGAGGATAAATTAAAGTCCTCAATATTTCGTCCTGCAGGTTTACTTTTTCTACCACGACTTAGCAGGTAGTGTAAGCAGATATTGTGTTTCAGTATAAAATTGGTTGAGATTGAATCGGAAATGCATATTGTATGAATCCATAAAAAGCATTTTTAGAAAAATTTCCTGTGTGTGTGAACAGCGTAACTCAAAAACGAAATTTTTTATATTTAAGTTAAATATCTTCCAAAGATACGACACGAAGATTTCGAAGAAAATTTTTCCACCCTAAGCTATCCTTTATATATTGTGGACATTTTTTTATTTTTTCAAAAGTGGTTCTAACGATTTTGATTAAAATACAAATATTTAAACATGAAAAATAATATATATATATATATATGTATATATTGAACTTTCTGGGAATAGCCAGCGAAAACCTCTTATTTCGGAACAAATTTTATATAATTTTGTTTAACATGTAAACCATAAGAGAAAGACGAAAATGCACTACACAAAAAATGCGAATCCCTTTAAAACACAATTTATTTCAAATTTATTTTTGTGGCATCAGCTATTTCGGAGATTTTTGCCATTTTTGTTTGAATTTTTCAAAACTTTTTCACTTTTTTAAAGTGCTGTACCTATTCAATTCTCGCTATGCCATAAAAAGTGTATGGGTTTTAAGGCCAACATTTATCAACCCGTTCTAAAACATTTGTCACTTCTGCAAACGTTTATACCGATTAACCTATAGTAGACAGTATATTGCAGAAGTGATATAACTTCTCTCTCTCTCTCTCTCTCTCTCTCTCGATCATACAAAGAGTCTGCAACATTAAGTCTAGCACATTAGCACATACGAGGCGTGCGTTTAAAGTAAATAGCGCTTAAATATTTTGTCGCTGCAGCGTTGCTATTCATTAAGGAAACCAGACACAGCTGCGAGCGATCGCCACTTTGTGTTTTCCTATTGTTAGAGCGTTTCGAAATGTTGAGAACAATCGAACGATTTGAAGTCAGATCAGCGATTCATTTTTTTGAATGCGAGAAATATTATGGCAGCAAACATTCATTGCAAATTGTATGAGGTTTTTGGAGAAACAATAATAAGTGGTAATGCCCGGCCACACACGCAACAAACTCAGGATCTGATCGCATCATTTGGTTGGGAACAATTCGACTACTCTCCCTTTAGTCTGGGTTTGGCATCAAGCTATTTTCATCTATTTCTTCATCTGAAAAAAGGGCTAGGTGGAAAACATTTCAATGATGAGGATGTTATGCAACGTACTTGGTTTTCATGACAGGCGGCATCATTCTTTGACGAAGGCATACATAAACTGGTGTCCTGTTACGACAAGTGCCTGAATAACGGGTGACCATGTGGAGAAGTAGTGCAAAGTGTAAGGTAATAAATGATAATAAAGTACTTGGAAAGTAATGTCCTGTTATTTTCTAAATGTAGCGCATGTGTGTGCATTGTCGCATAGGACACGTCATTGCGTGCATAATGATATTGTTGAACTAATTATTTCGTTTGTAACTTTGAATTCTTGTCTGACGCGGCATACTTTCCCCCAATTCCTAGTCAAGAAGGGTGAAGGCAGGTTGAGGGAAGAGCCTCTTTGTCTAATTGTGAGGGTCTGTGAGTAGCGTCAGTGTAGAGTAGGTCTTCTGAGTGTGTGGTTTGTATGTAGGTGTGCGTGTTGCCGTGTGTGTGCGTGGAGCATCTCCCCCATTGTTTGCCTGTAACCTTTTGTGTACAATGTAGGGCACCTTATTAATTATAATAAACCAGAGTTAAATGTGAACTTATATGTATTATTTATAAATATCCCACGCCCGCTTAGCTTGTGCAGCAATTTCTTGGTATCTCTTTGTGTGCTTCTGAGTCCACGTCCCCCAATGTTTATGCCGGAGTAACTAAATTTAATATTTTAGCTGCAAACCTTTCGGCCTCACCCCGGTGTAAACAGTAATGTCCTGTTATTTTTTAAAAAAATTATCAGTACTTCTTTAGAAACGTACCTGGTAATACAGCTCTTTAAACACGTGACTGTCGTATTAGCTTGCTTTGTTTTGATGATAAGTTAACTCCCCTTAACCGGGAGGTCATATCGGATGGTGAATTAACGAAATGGTTGATGGGTCCGATGTCTTAGAGCTAGAGCTCTTCTCTGACTCGCTCTAATCGCGATTCCAACTCGAGACCTCCTGAATGTACAATAGATACGTTACCCCCACAGCACAGATTAGGCTATCGTATTAGTGTCCTATGTAATCCTGTATAGCTTCAATAAAGTTGCATTGATACCATTTTGTCCAATATTTATCATTATTAATATTACAGGAAGCTTTTTATAAGTAACTTTTTAATAATTGTAGGTAGAAGTGGTGGTTGTAATGCATTACCTTATTTAGTTATTATGGCTACAAGCTTGCTCTATCAAAACTACAGTTCGACGTGCTACCAAGCTTCGCATGACAAATTTTATCTCTGATTCATGTGGTGATATCTAATATATATTCAACCTTTGTACACTCCTGTAATCGGTAGAATAGGGACCTTTAGAGTAACTTTTTATTTTTAGTTAGCGATTCGTGTCAAGCTGAAGTCGCATTTTCTTTATGGCTTGCTATATTTTAATTGTATTTAATACATTTCGCTTAATTTATAAAACAAAATATGTACCTAACTGAAATCAAAATTAGAGAAAATAATTTATGATAAAGTTAATATAAAGCAGTATTTTATTTCGGAAGTAACAAAGTTTCACAAAATATTCCCTAAAAAAATCTAACGTAAAGTACGATTCGAACCACGAGAGATAGATAGAGAGAGAGAGAGAGACAGAGAGAGAGAGGAATAATTTAAAAGAAGATCACCGTACCATTTAGTTTACAGCTCCTCTCTTTTAAGTTGCTCCTTCATTGGGTTTACACCCAGTTCATAGGCCACAGCCGCCGAGTAAAGATTACCCTCGTCAGGAAATGATAATATTGCAAAAGAGGTCAGAAATGGAATCATGCAATTGTTACAGCAACTATTAACTATCTAAAGATTTTCGTTAAGTATTATCGAATGTTAAGAATGATCGCTTTGTATGAAGCATAGTCAATTAAGTCAGAAAATATGAACAGGATTATTTATTTATTTGTATTTCTTTTTCACAATTATTTTGATGAACTTTGTAAGAAAATGGAATCTTCCTAGCTTAATTTCAACTTGACTTAAACAAGTTTTGTATGTTGTTGCAGCAAATTAAGTATATCCCATCTAATAAAATACACATACCAAAAATTATAATAAATAAGTTGGGTGGAGTTTGGAAGCAAATTGCGTTCACTCCTTTGTCTCTCTACTCCTTGGATGTATGAAGAGTTGCAGATTTGGTTAATATATTCCCAAGGTTATGTCAAAATAACTAACATTGCTGTGCAGGTGCTCCAACTAAATTACAACTCCCTTTCACCAGTATTTCACTAACGTTAGCCTTAGAATAACCTATATCTATTGCATTGGTCCCTCTTATTTTGTTCGTAACATTTTTGTTTTGGAGTTCACAGATGTGAATGTACAGAATTAATATCTTGATGTCATACCACCTCCTAGAAAACATCACGCGTCCTCTTTGCCCTAAAGAGGGTATCCTAATTGTCAGTCAGATTCTGTGGTGGGCCAACCTGACTTGGCCTTCCATCCACAAATGGGAATGACCGACTGAATATACATCGCAGGTGTTGCAGATCTACCTGCTCCATTTATACCCACGCAGTGTGATGCCTGCATTTTCCTCAGCTCTTTGCTGTAGATTTTTTAACCTTAAACGAGCAAATAACAGCCTATCTTAGTGCACAATTTTAGTTTAAGAACAACCGTATAATCATATACATAGATTTAATTTCCTTTAATTGAATGTTGTCTCTGATGCTGTTATCTCGTAGCTCGTTCTGTTGCGTTGTGCGTCTGCTGCTCCAGTGGTAGAGATATGAGTACTTTCTTAGGGTATGCGTGAGTGTAATGTGAAGGATAACACCAGTTTAAATTGACTGAGAAATTTAATGGGATCTAACACTTGAGCTTTTGAAGTGAGTTGCCGACTGTTTGAAGATAAAGAATGTAAATTATGAATCGTAGCACTCGAAACTATAGCAATTGAATTACAATTATACTGCTAACTTCTGCAGTATCAATTTTACGGTTTCCGAAAACCTATTTTTGCAATAAAGGAAACCAGAAGTTTAACTTGCCGTGAGTCGCTAAAATGCTTACCGGCAAAATCCCTCGCAATAGCCGCTAAATCTCAAGCACGTCCCTGGCGCTAACTAGTACGTCACAAGTATCTAGAGTGACAATTCGTCTGACAGTAACACTCCTTTCCTCTATGCTATTACTTGTCTGAATGAATCTTTTCACTTTTCCAACTTCCACAATTGGCCTGCGTGGCTTTGCCAATGTACTGAGCTTATAACCTAACTGCATTCCAGCAATCTTTATACCCAGCGCGTTCGCTCCTCGCCTTTGCTAATCCTTAACATGGATTACTAATTATCTTCTTTCCGGACAAATCTTTTCAACTCAAGCTTGTTACGTTATATCTTGGTTTAATATACGGAAATTATTTATTGTAATTATTTTTCTATCTTACTATTACTGCTTTACTTAATTGTTTATATCCTCCTGTAAATAATTACGGTATCAACGTATCCAAAATAAATGTCATTAAACTGGAATTTCTATTTTTAACCTCCAAATAAGGGTTAACATAAAAGATGAAACCCAACGAATACAGTGTCACCAGGTCTAGTATAATTGAAATAAGTTTTTTTTCTGTAAATCCTTAATGGATGAACAGGTATTACCTACGTCAGAAATTACGCACCTTAGACACATTAAGTGATCAAACAGTCACAATTTAGTGTAGAGTTCGTCACAAATGGTCATTTTTACATAATTTACATTAGTGTGACAGCTTAAGATTACATATCACGGTAAATCAACTTATTTTCATCTAGAATATTTACATATCACAGTAACTCAACTTATTTACAGAACTCCAACTGGGGAAGTATTTACATCTAGTATATTTTCAAAACAATGATATGTATCCATCTTATTGATTCCCCCAGATCTTCCAAAATTCGCAGAACTAATACTTCTTTACTAAAATGACCAGAGGAAAGTCAAAATAAGAGTTAACCAACAAACAAAATCGCTGCGCGCAGCAAGTTTCCTGCGATTGCATGCAAATAATGCTCACTCCAGCTTCACGGTCCGGCTGCTATAGCCTTGGAAGGGCGGGGGTGAAAAATGTGTTTCTTGTCAGACATAAAGGCGTTACCCATACTTCAATTGAAAGGAGGATGAAAAAGAAGACAGGCACTGGAAGAGTAAGGGGCCTTCGGTACCGAACGAAACTGCTGCAATGATGAGGCAAGATTTTTATTACCCCTAACCGTAATTTACTATTTTTCTAGAAGTTCTGATAGCTATCTGTAGGTACCAGAGCTTCATAATTTATTTTGATATGATAGGTCTGGAAACCCTCACTTGAGCTGTATTACGCGGGAAATAAGAGGCTTTCGCTTTAAATATTTCCCCACCTCTTTTTTTAAGAGATTTTATTTTTACTTTTTCTACTTCGTAACTACTTACAGCAAGCAGGGAAAGTATTGTATTCCACCCAAAAATTCAATGTCGAGATTTCACCGGAAATATATGTTTTGAGGTTCTCTGAGCCAAAAAAAGCATTTTAGAAAGAGATTCATGTGTGTGTGTGTATGTATGTGTGTGTGAACAGCACAACTCTAAAACGAAAAGTCGGTTAAATACGCAATTTAGTATTTAAATTAAAGACCTTCTAAAGATCGACAAGATTTTGAAAAGATCCCCCCCCAAACTACCTTTTACATCAGCTTCGGAACCTTTGATTTTCTTAAAAGGGATCTAACAATATTAAAGATATTTACATGACAAATGAAATGTATATTTGGAATTTTCTGGGAATGTCTCCAAGAGTATTTTTCATTGTGAACGATTTTTGCTTAACTGGTAAACCATAAGAGGTAGACAAAATTTTACTACACAAAAGATGTAGACCGCGTTAAAATACACAATTTATGTCATATACATTGTTTTTGTTGAGTGTACCATTTTCGAAATATTGCTTGTTATTCCCCTTAAATTTTCCAATACTTATACTTTTACTCAAATGGGAATTCGTTTTTTTTATTTATTTATTTATTTTTTTGTCCTGGTAATGCAAAGAGAATGGAATACTCCACATAGCAACCAGCTCTTAAAATATTTGACTATCGCTTAAAGCCTACCAATTCCCCTTGCATCTACAAGACAATTAGCAATAAGATTAACATCTCGATATCTCGATTAACATGAATCATATGGAGAATGAGCGTTTGTAAAAATAATTTGTACAAGAGTAGAGAAAGTCATGTGATGGTAACACATCATATTTTCTTTCATACAAGCCGTATATAGGAAAGGGTTGGAAAGGTAGAGCCAGACTGAAAAATTCAATGCCATAGCCGGGAATTAAACCACGGATCTTTAGGATTTTATCCGGTTGCTCTAACCAACTGAGCTACCATGGCAACATGCCAGCATGACATGAAATATCTGATTGACCATATATTTGGTTAAACTAAGAAACCTGGGACTTTAACTATTTACGGCTTTGTAAGTCTCCATTGGAATATCATCTCAAGATAATTTGATATTTTCTCCGTGGTTTACCAGCAAAAATTGTGAGTCAGTTGAGCTTAATGTGGTGCTGGCATGTTACCGTGGTAGCTCAGTTTCATAAGTAGAGTTTGTATATTCTTCGTGCAAGATTCAGAAAAGGTACAAACGATACCTCGCGTCTTTGTAAAAGACTATAAACTCGAACATTCAACAAACCACATGTCTTTGTTCCTGCAGTCAAAACGAAATGAGAGTAGTATGGTCACATGTTTCCGCAAAATCTTTCTCTGCTGTTTTCTTCCTTCCCTCCCTTGCTTGCTTTTTCTAATAAACATTGCTGTGTTGTCAATTCATCCAGTTTCCAGTAGGTACGTGCGTCTAAACGTTGAGAAGCAGCAGTAAATACAAAATAAAATGTGCTCAAGTGCTGTACAGCTAAGTTGAACAAAATAATTCGATAACTCAGCCTTGAGACCAACTCTCCCCAGGCTACAAAGTCATTGATAACATCCAAGTACAATCCACCTCAAGCTCTCAGGTCATTAGACAAGAATAGCAGCAGTTCAGTTCTTTCAAGCGGCGTATCGTTTGTAGCTTTTCTAAATTTTGAGAAAAGTATACCCACTTATAAACGATAGAGGGCAGAGAAAGTCTTGCGAAAGTAAAACAAAATATTTTTTTGTTTTAGATTTATATTCTATGTGCGAGGCGTGTTTTTAAAGTAGGTTTCGATAATTTTTTTTAAAACAATAACAGAAGGTTATTTTTAAATACTTTATTATTATTCATTACTCATATATTACGGTGCTTCTCTACACAGTCATTGTTGTTGAGATGTTTTCCATCAAGAAATTTCTTCAGATGTTGAAATAGATAAGAATCGCTGTAGGGAGAGTGGTCGAATTGTTCCCAACCAAATGATGCCATGGATCTGCCGCGGTAACTTCGTGTTATCTTATTTGCTGAGCGCCTGTTATTGTTTTATTATTTTGCATTTTGGGTTCATTGTGCTCCGGCTAGCTATTATTACTACTCAGTCGAGCAAATCTCTTGAACAGGGTGTGTAAACGGAAAGCAGTTGTTTCTAAAAGATAACACTGATAAAAGAATTTGTTTTTACACTTTTGTTGCCGTCACACTTCTTTAATTTCACAAATTTACTTTTGATACATGCCAGACTGAACTGTTGTATTTTCGAATGTAACTATTATCACTTATTTGCCGCACATTATTAATTCGCGTATTTTACATCTTTTAACTAACTTTACGACGCGAGAGATTTTGTAGAACTGCGTTTCACGTTTAACGCATGAATGATTCTGATGAATGGGCGACGTGTAACTTCTGAATGATTCCGTAGAACTGTGCGACGTTTAACCCACGAATGATTCTGTTGGACTGTGCGACGTTTGCCTTGTGAATTATTCTGTAGAACTGTGTGACTTGTAACCCGCGAATGATTCTGTTGGACTGAGCGTTACCCGTCTATGGCTTTAGCTTTTTATACTCCCTCACCCCGATATGCCTAAACATTATAACAGAGCTGGTATTGGTTAACAAAACGCGCCAACATTAGCGTCTTTTTTTATATCCAATCAAAATTACGAACACATATGCTCTAGGTAAGATATTCCCTCCATTTCTACAGAAAAGCGCGCTATTCTGACGTCATTTGTTTGTCTCTTCTAATTAATAAACAACTCACCCCCTCGCTCATTGTTATCCGCTCCTATTGTCAGTTTCAGTGAGGTCGTGTAAACTTCTTTCCTAACAATGCTTATAATTAACAAACATCTCAAATCATTGTCATACAATAATGCAAATTTACACTACAATCACTCTGACATTCAGTGTTGTGATATAAAATACTGCCACAGATCTTGAGTTTGTTTGGCTGTGTGTGGCCGGGCATTGTCACTCATTATTGTTTCCCCATAAACCTCATACAATTGGCATGAATGTTTGCTGGCGTAACATTTCTCGCAATCAAAAACGAATCACTGATCTGACTTCAGACTCGGCGGGTCGCTCGATTGTTCTGAACATTTCCAAACACTCTAACAGGAAAACTGGCAGCTGTGCCTGGCTTCCAAATGGACGGAAGAAGTGTTCGGTCATGCTCAAAATCGCGACTGCAGCGGCAAAATATGAAAACCCTAATTACTATAAAGACACGCCTGCTATTTGTACCTAACGTTCTCGCAAGTACCGAAGGATAGATCGAATGTAGAAATTTTGAATGGAAAATAATAATCGTATTACTTTAATCCTTTTCCTCTTTTTTTACACCCCTTTAAGACCGATTTTATTAGGTTTGAATCACTATGGACTGAGCGGGATGGCTCAGGCAGTAACGTCTGCGGCCTGTATTCGTGTGGTCCCTGGTTCAAGCCTCCGGGGCCGACCAATCTAACCGAAGGTTGGAATTGAATTAATTGTTCTTTCACACAAGCCGGTGTTGGACAGGTTGGAAATTTAGAATCAGATGACTGAAAAATTCAATGCCATAGCCGGGATTTGAACCAAGGATCTCCCGATCTCCGTCCGGTTGCTTTAACCACAGAGATACCGTGTGGTTTACCGGAAAAATGCGAATCAGCTGGAGAATTTAATGTCGTGTCGGCATGTTACCATGGTCGGGATTTGAACCACGGATCTCCCGATCTCCGTCCGGTTGCTCTAACCACAGAGATACCTTGTGGTTTACCGGGAAAAATGCGAGTCAGCTGGAGAATTTAATGTTGTATCGGCATGTTGCCATGGTAGCTCTGTGGTTAGAGCAACCGGACGGAGATCGGAAAATCCGTGGTTCAAATCCCGGCTATGACATTGAATTTTTCAGTCATCTGATTCTAAACTTCCTGACCGAAGGTTGTTTGGGGTTTTTCTCGGTCGCTAGGAGAATACAGGTTTGGATAATTTGATCCGTGAATTTTTCTTTCATCCCTTTCTTCACTGTATTTCATTTCTTTATTCTTCACAACCATACCAGACATTGGGCTGATCAACCAACCTGGATATGCTATGATCTAGAGAGTTTCCTTGCTACTTGACAGACTACTGACTCAGGACATTGGATTGTAAGTCCTTGGGGATGTAAATCCTATAAGGAGAAGGGTAATCAATTGAAGAAGAAGAGTCGCTCTGGAAATAATTTGAAATGCCTTTTTTCTCACCTATGATTTTACATAGTTGTAATGTATTTAAATGAGCAACGACTTCATTTTATTTTAGAGAATTGCATTTTTAACGAAAGCTAAATATACCATTGTTACTTCTCAAAATATTATTGTTTTCTTGTTACAAGATTTCTAAATCTCCGTATAAACGATATGCATATTAAATCATCGATTAATATTTATATTTGGCTTCTTAAGATATTTTTATATTTCACGGATATATATAGAAGTGTGTATATATTGTTACCTGCTGGGGTGAGTGCTAAGAGGTTTCCATAAAATGAATAAATTTAGTTCACCCCAGCACGCAAATGGCGGCGCAACTCGCTATCAGCAAGAAGACCGGGACCTTGGTGTGTAGATTTAAAGGAAGGCGTAGGGTTTTACATTGCACAAAAACATTACATAACACACATCACCTGGAATTTATTAACAAACGTTTGGCGAGCCTACATTATGTACCAGAAGGAAGGATGCCGGGAGATGTCTCAAAGCCGTGGACTGACCGGAGACACGTCTTGCTACAACGACCGGTCTCACTCAAGTGACGCTATCTATATCCGCCTTCCAACCGTGTCTAGTCAAGCCAGACAGGATTGGCGTCATGCCAGATTACTTCAAACAGAGCCCTCCCTTTGGCGTGGTCCGCGGAGGTGTCGTTAAGCCGAAAGCGTCTGGTAATAATAACGAACTTACTGATAAGCCACTATCTATATATACATATATACACACACCGGTGTGCAAAACCTAAGGACGAGATGGGTAAAGTAACATAACAAATGAACTACTAGGAGGAAGTAGATGAAGGTGCGGGAGCATGTTGCCAGAGGTCTCTTACACGTACACAGAAAGCTGGACGTCACATGGCGTGAGTGTAGCGAGCCTATAGTGCCAAATGTGTCTGGTCCTGCAGCACGGGGCAGTTGACGAAACAGGACAAGACGGTGCGTGACAGTTAGGTAGCTGTCACTGTGCACTGTAGCGGTGGCCCGTAGACACCATTTGGATGCCTTTACAGGGGAAGAATCATCGGGAAAACTGGAAGAAGGGCGAAGTGTAACGAGTGTTGCTCAGGAGTTTGGAATTGCTCACAGCATTGTTTCACGTGCATGGGGAACCTTCCAAACCACAGTCACTGCTGTCCCAAGGAGAGGTGGTGGTCGACCACGCTCAACTACAGCAGCAGATGACCGCTACATTGTGCAACACAAAAGGGATCCACGACGCCAAACAGCGGGTGCAATTGAAACCACATTTAACAGGACAGGTAGGCACGCAATCTCACGAGACACAGTGGCACGGCGAGTACACAGAGGTGGTCTCTTTGCCCAACGGTCAGTATGTTGTTTTCCATTGAAATCCGCTCATCGGCGGCACCATTTGCGATGCTCCCAAGAGCATTCAAATTGGACCAACGAGGAATGGACCATTTAAGTTGAGACTGTACAATATTTCCAGATATTTGTAGAAAGAAATGTCTGATTTTTTTTAATGAAAACCTACATTCAGGGGTCAATTTAAATTGATCCTAAAATGACCATCATGACGTCCTCCAAATAAAACACGAGTGATGGTATTTAATGTTCCCCATAATATCAAGCAACTTTTATTCAAGACATTTCTTTCTATAACACTTAGTTTCGGGGATATTGTACAGTTTCAACTTAAATGGTCTATCCTATATATTTTGCCAACTGGTCTAGTCGCATAAAAGCAGCTCTCAATAGAAAAAATAACACTTCATGTTAATTGATATAACAATGGGAATAAATGCAAAAATTAAATTAATTCATCAATGAGTAATTATGCATTAAGTATACGTTATTTCAAGCATTGAAATTGTCCTTGTCTTCTAACAGTAAACCATCCAAATATTTTAAATATGCAAACAATCTACTAGTATTTATTTTGTGTATTTCCTTTATTGAGATTTTGTTGAACATTTTAATCCAAAAGTCAGTGGATTAAAGAATGCAAGAAATGTAGTTCCCACAGCTCCAGTCGAGATTACACCATATTTTTCAGTGCCTACCAGAACAAAATCCAGAAGGTTAAGAAAGCTGTATTACCATAAAATGACACCAGTGTACCGACTTGTGGTTAACTCACACATTGATTTCTTATATGGCTCCCTACTCATTCCATTCCATTCTATTCAAATTGAATCGGCTCCATATCCCCCTTATTATCATGCCTTTTATGAAAAACTTAGTGGCCGTAATCAATCATAATCCATCATCCCCTTTACGAAAATGGCTGTCTCACTCTCCGCGAGGTTTTTTTTCGGCAGAATGTAAAACAAAAATGGATAAGCCATAGATTGTTGATGCAGGATATCAAAATCAACTGTTGCTGGAAGAGTGATATCGTATAATGGCTATAGAGCCTCGCATCTCCTACGAACTCATTGTGCTTTTCTATCTTCCTCCCTTGTTGTATCGTCTTTGTTCTTTTTAACCCTTCTGTTATTTGCTGTTCCTTCCTTCCTCTCCTTGTTTTTATTATACATCTTGCTAATTTCCTTCTACGTCACTGTTCTTGAGTTTAGATAGTATGCTATTTTCTTATTGTTTACTTTTTCTACTAGTATAGTACGCAGGGAAATGTATTCCACCCAAAAATTCGATATCGAGATTTCACCGAAAATAAATGGTTCGAGGTCTCCTGAACCCAAAAGAAATATCTGTGGTGTGTGTGTGCGTGTGCGTGTGCGTGTGCGTGTGTGTGTGTGTGTGTGTGTGTGTGTGTGAACAGCATAACTCAAAAACGAAAAGTCGGTTAAAAAGTTAAAACTGGTATTTAAGTTCAGCATCTTTCAAAAATGCGATTCGAAGATTGTAAAAAAAAATTCCCTACCCAAACTACCCTTCACATGAAACATTAGGAAAATTTTGCTTTTCTCAAAAATGTCTCTAACGGTTTTGATGAAAATACCTTATACTTAAGATATTTTCAACACAAATGAAATGTATATCTTGAATTTTCTGAGAATTGGCTCTGAAGCCCTCTTCATTCCGAATGTATTGCATAACAGGCAAACCGTAAGAGAGAGAGAAAATCTGACTACAAAAAAATTATAAATAAATAAAATAATATGTAGATCTCGTTAAAGCACACCGTTGTCAAATGCGCTTTTTTTATTTCAAAATGCTTACTTGCGTAATTCGTTTATTCTCTCTCTCTCTCTCTCTCTCTCTCTCTCTCTCTCTCTCTCGGCCATGCATACAGAATGGAATTTCAAAGCCATTACAAAGCGATCAGCTTTTAAGAGATTTGATTATCGCTTAAAGCCTACCGTGTTCCCCTTCAATCCCGTTGTACCTTTAAGGAAATTACACTGAAAGACAATTTCTGCAAATCTTTATTTCCATTAACATGAAGTAGATAGAAGAATGAGCGTTTGTAAGAATAGTTTGTATAAGAGTGAGTAGACAAAGCAACGTGAGTGCAACATATCAGATACTTTTCTAGTATGTCCTATACATTTTTGCCCTTCTTTTATTTTAGTACTAACTGGATACTCGACGTTGTACGGGTAGCTTTTTATACCCAAATTACAATTTAATTAACGGTCTATAAGAGTGTAATACTGAATCCTCCCCTTTGCCCTTTGTAGTTTGCAATTTTGCACAGCACCGGTTATTCCTAATATTGGATGAAAGTTCCCCTAACGTCTCTCAAAAGGTTGTGAAGCATCGGCGGAACTGATTTCCTTAACCTCCCCAAACTGTTTCAAGTTCTGGAAGCGCTGCAAGGTTTATCGGTAGCCTTTGGCGGTGGAACAACAACAACTGGTCGGAATGATCGAGTAATTTTTAAATAATTCAGTAGTTAACATACCTATATGTAGATTTGTCACTCCCAGGTCGCCAAGCTAACCTCTTTGGAAAACGCGTATAGTTTGCGACCATCGAGAAAAATAATATTCTGGATTGTCAGTTAGAAATCTGACTGATTTCTAATGTTAGCTAGACACAATGTTCTTTTTTTATGCAATTATTTAACATGCCCTGCCAACGTGATTATAACATAGAAAGCAAATAAAACAAAAACTTCTTACAAGATCGTTGTTAAGATATTTAGGCATTGGTATTAATACGTGTCGTACAGCTATAAGCAAATTCGATTCTCTTTTGTTTTGCTGTGTCTTATATAAAATTAAATATGCAAAAAAGAAAGATCGCGCATACAGGCAGCAGAGATGGAAGTTCATGAGGTATGTAAAGGGACATACTAAGATAGATAAAATAAGGAAACGAAATAATATCAGATTTAAAAATGATAAGATAGAATAAGTTAATAATGAGATAAAAGAAAATATAATGAATTGGAAGGACCATGTTGAAAGAACTATAGAAAATAGATTATAAAAAAATAATTATGGGCCGATTGGAAAAAGAGATATCTGTGTGGACTTCGAAAGAGGTTGATGGATGATAAGAGACCGGAACAGGTGATAATAACACTTAATCCTTGAAGGGGGAAGAAGAAGAAGAAGAAGAAGAAGAAGAAGAAGAAGAAGAGAAGAAAGGAAATTATTAGCAACACACATTGCGTATTGGAGAAGAGCAAATAGAACTTGTAGGATGGAAAGAATTAGAAATGAAGTAATTCGGGAACAAATGAAGGTACAACACACTATAATAGACAAATTAATGAAAGACAACTTGTATGGTATGGTCATGTGAGAAGAAAACAGAGGGAAGAGAGGCAGATCCAAGAACACATGCTTTTATGGAGTGCAAAAAGACATGAAGGAAAAAAAAACATTCCTGAAAAACTATGGGAGGATAGAGAAGCCTCGAGATTGAGGATACGAAGATGTAGACATACGCAAAATTATTAGTATTATTATTAGATTATAGAAATGTTTATACTTTTCAAGGGATACAAGTGTAAAGTACCAGTGTACTTTATGTTAATCAAGATAACGTTTGCGGAAATTATTTCATCACACATTTCGTTATAGGTGCAAGAGGGATAGCGGAGATTGAAGCGATAGTCAATTTTTTTTAAAAATGGGTCACTGTATATTAGCTTTGAAGTCCTACTCCTTGCATAGCATCGCGAGAAACAAAATAATGCAAAACATTATGGTAAATTATTGGAAAATTCAAACCAATATCCCGGAAATTTAACACCACAAAAATGAATCGTACCTAATTGTGTGCTTTAACGAGATATATAGCTTATACAGAAAAATTAAACTGAGTTTTGTTATGAATGCCCTTTAACTACAGATGTTTATAGCGTCCCATTCTATATTGGGAGTAAAAGACTGGGAATTTTGATTAGAGGCCTCTATCACGATTGAGGTTCTTTTACGTGCCGTAAATCTACGACACGGGACCACCATCCCTTCCAAAGGAAGTCGTGCTAAGGATTTTTACGCCCGAAGAAGTCTATCCCCTCCGTCGGGTTTGAACCCGCGACATAGGGGACCAGAGGATCCCACCCCTAGACCAAGAAGGACGACGCTTATATAGAAAGCAATACAAAATTATAAGCTCTTTCAGAATGAAAACTCTATTAAAGACATACATTTTATTAGTCGTACGAATCTTTAATTCAAATCCTTACAGCCATTTTTGAGAGAACCAAAAGTAGCGAAAAATGTTTCATATTAAGGATAGTTTGCAATGAGAGGATTTACTTAAAAATCTTCGTATCCTTGCAAAAAATTGAACTTGATATACCAATTTTGGTACTAATCTGACATACTGTTTTTAATTACGCAGTTCACAGACACAGACACAGAGAGACAACATGTGCACACACGTTGCACAGAACTTTGTCAAGAAATGACTAGTTTTATTCAGCGGAACTTAAAATATTTATATCCGGTAAAATATTGTTAGAAAATTTTTGTATGGAATACAGTGCTTCCCCTACATATTGTAGGTAGGTGGTAGAGAAAGTAAAAATAGAAAGATTTATCTTGTAAATACACAACTGAAGTAGCTAATTACTAAACCCTATTTGGATGCAATAGTGCATATTTGGATAAAAATATAGTTTACAAGTAAACTTAAATTCCAGATATAGGTCAATCAAGAAGACGCCAATAAAGAAATGAGATGGGAACTAATCCACTGCACTTAACATAATTTGGTATCAAAATAATATACTAGAACGTCGTTTATCCGGCCCTCATTAATCCGGATTGACTTCCTTTTCACTGCGAAAATATATGCGACCTTTGATAAATACATACGAATGTATGCGGTTGTGATGTTAGCACCGCAGGTAGCGCTAAGATTGCCGTCGGTCACACCCTTCAAGCTACCAATCATTACGTCAAAGAACAAAAAAATCTGATGTGTTGCACTCACTTGACTTTCTCTACTCTTGTACAAACTATTTTTACAAACGCTTATTCTCCATATGCTTCATGTTAATCGAGAGATCGAGATGTTAATCTTATTACTAATTTTCTTGTAGATGCAAGGGGAATTGATAGGCTTTAAGCGATAGTCAAATATTTTAAGAGCTGGTTGTTATGTGAAGTATTCCATTCTCTTTGCATTACAAGGACCAAAAAAAATAAATAACCAATTCCCATTTGAGAAAAAGTATAAGTATTGGAAAATTTAAGGGAATAACAAGCAATATCTCGAAAATGGCTCACTCAACAACAAAAAAATGTATATGACTTAAATTGTTATTTTAACGCGATCTACATTTTTTGTGTAGTAAACCTTTGTCTATCTCTTATGGTTTACCAGTTATGCAAAAGTCGTTCACAATGAAGAATACTTTTGGAGACATTCCCAGAATATTCGAGATATACATTTTATTTGTCATGAAAGTATCTTAAATATATGATATTTTAATCAAAATCGTTAGAGCCATTTTTGAGAAAATTAAAATTTTCGAAAAATGTTCCATGTAAAGGGTAATCTGGGGTGGGGGATTTTCTGCGTGTCGCATCTCTGGAAGATACTGAACCTAAATACCAATTTTGGTGTTTATCCGACTGTTCGTTTCTGAGTTATGCTGTTTACAGACAGACAACAGACGCACAAACGGACATGTTTCCAAAAATATTTTTTTTGGATTCAGGAGGCCTCAAAACATGTATTTTCGGTAAAATTTCGGTATCGAATTTTTGGGTAGAATACAATACTTCCCCTACAATACGTAGTAGAGAAAGTAAAAGCAAAACCTGTAAGATTTTTTTCAATAGTTTTCATGACAGTCCTGGTAGCAATCGTAATCTCATCTGGACGCCTTGTAATTATTTTTTATTCTGGTTTTACAGTGATCCAAATTTTACTATCACACATCAAAGTTTGCATTTATTTAAAAATTTCCGGATTATTTAATTAATCCGGATTACCTCCGGTCCGGATTATCGAGGTTCTTATGTAGATGCTGCAGAAATGAAGTTATTTAGACCTTGACAAAAACGTAATAAATACTTTAGGAATTAGTTGTAAATACTGAGTATAACTATACTGTCAACAATATAAACTTAACATAAGATCGAAAGGGAAACTAGATCCCAAAACAATCGGAGTAGTCTAATGATTTGGAACAGGCAAATGATCCAAAAACAAGATTTGAATTGAGGATGCAATCTCTGAGAGCAGCGATTCCTCTATTACATTCGTGAAATAGGTCCCCCATGGATTTGTGTCCGGTCATCGTTTGCTTCCCGCACAAATTAAACCTTTCTTTGAGTGTAATAGCCCTGACATCCTGTGACCCAAATCGCCCTCAACGTAATTATCTTCAGCTTTAATACCTCATTCGCAAGTCAAGAAGGCTAACAGCTCCGATTAACATCTGCAGTACACGCGCAAGCGCGACGCATCACGGCCTTCCGAATGGTTTATCTGCCTGTTCACATCGCATCTGATATCACCTGTTCATTTCCTCTGTTAATTGCCACCTCAGAAGTACCGGTTTCTGTGCAGGCTTTGGAATTGTTAATCAGACATTTACGTTATGCTTGGTGGGTGTCATTATTCAAACACGTAAATACTTTGTCAAGTTAATTGCGTTTCTAGTGGGGAATTTTTTGTTTGCACCTCTTTGCGTAGCACCAATGGAAAGTTACACAGATACGATCTCAGATCTTCAGTTACGATTTCATAAAGTCTCATTTTGTAAGAAATCCTATTCGCATCAAAATTATGTAATTAACAGCTGGCGTTCACTAGCAAAGATATCAATTTTACCTGTCACCTTTGTCAGATGTTATTGATAGCACAGTTAATTCTTCCTCTTGTTATGAATTTTAATATAAATGCAACTTTTTTATTCTTCTTTCCGCTGGCAGTACAGGCTCATTAAGAGCTTGTAATGAGCTATGAAAGCAACCAATTACCTACATGTCATGGTCTTTGTGAGCGTAATTTGAGCAGAACAAATAGATCTCTTAAGGAAAAGAGCAGCAAAAAATAAAGAAAAGGAGGCTTAGATACCCGTGTATTGTGTGGTTTATTTGGGACGTTGAATGAAAGAGGGGCGCAAGTAGGGGAATAGTTTTGAGAAATAAATTGCAGTAAGGAATTGTTACCACTATACAGTTGTGATTTTTGCCAGAAATTCATTTTCACATCCTCTAATCTTCAGTAGGAGAGGTCTGTAGTCTGTCCAAAAGATTGGGGTTTTCCCAGGACTGGATTTGACACTGGCATCCAAAAGTTCGGGGTTTTCCCAGAACCATCTGAATACTCTAACGGATCTGACACTGTAATCTAAAAGTTTGGGGTTTTCCCAGGACATTCTGGATACTCTAACAAACCTGACACTGACATCCAAAAGTTCTGGGTTTTTCCAGGACGCTCTGGATACTTCAACGGACTTGACACTGGCATCCAAAATGGCGATCATATGTCGTGGGAAATATACGAAAGCATTTGTCTACAACCTGCGACTTGTTCGCAGTACATTTGTTTATCACAATGTAGAAATATTATACAGGATGTATAGAAAAGCCCCTGACAGCACTTAGTATGTTGAGCGGAACATTAAAGTGAATATTTTTTCAAGAGGGGAAGCAATGTCCGGAAATATATGGTTTGGACTCTGCGGTGTTCGAAATTTTCGAACATTTCGGATATGTTGATGAGTGTGCGTTCCAAAGTTCTTTAAGAAACTTGACAACATCACACTGTGCAGTAAATTACAAAAGGGGTTCAACTGCTGATCTCCTACTTGAATGCAGAGCGTACAGAGACAGAGGCACATGGCTAATACATGCGCCTGTGTGGTCAGTATTTCAATTGCAGCGTGGTTTCGTGCGATAAGGTCATCCTCTGATGTTACAGGGGTAGCATATACCATAGTCTTTATGGTACTCCACAGACAATAGTCAAGGCATAAGGTGACCGTAGTGGCCATGACACAGGACCAATCCATCGAATGGATAAGGTGGCGTCCAGATGATGCCGGAAATTTGGATCAAAGTGAGCTGGAGCTCCGTCATGATGCAGCCACATTACCCCAGGAACCTGCTGTAGCACCACATACAGTAGTGTAGGATGAACATTTCTCACAAAAGTGAAGTATGTCGATCCTGTTGGTCTGGTTGGCAGATACGACCCAATAACCTGGTCATGAATTATCCCAGCCCATACGTTCATACTGAACCTGTATTGGTTACTTTTAACCACTTGCGTACGCGGATTATCAACTACCCAAACATGAATGTTGTGCACGTTGACATGCGGTCTCGAGTGAACCTCGTGAACAGTGCCAAAGTTGAGAATTGTGGCTGGAGTTGCAACACTATAAATACCATTGCAAACTGTATTCTTTGTGAGTAGTCCACTTCTACTAATGCCTGGACTTTCTCAGATGGTCTGTATTAGCTGTTGTTCATGGACAACACTCCACACGTTAGTGTGATATGTGCCCAAAGCTTGCGCCACTTGACGAGTGCTGGAGGACAGGGCATATTCGAAACATCTCAACATGTCCTCCTCAAAGTTAGGTGTTTGGACCTAGCGTGGACGGCCCGCATCCATTTTAGAACCTGAAACCGAACACAAATGAGAATAATTAATCAGTAATCGGAAGGCCTACCATACGTAGGTCTCAATATCGCACAATACTAATGTACGTACAGTAAAAATGTAAAAACAAAACCATATATTTTACTGTTCGTACACGCCACAAGGTGGAAAATTGGTACCCGCTTGCAACTTTCCGGTTTCTCTTAGTCTTCTCACAATGGCTGCTAACGTTTTATGGTGCGGAGTATGTCTGTTGGGAAATCTTTCCGCTTACAATCGTGCAGCAGCTCTGCCGTTGCCATCAGCTCTGCCGTATGCAAGCAGCATATCGGTCATTTCAATATTTGTGTACTGGTATATGTCAACGGTAATGCTGTCAAAAACGTTACTGCATGATACACAGCACTAACTACCCTATTAGGATGCGAACCTTAGACTATGGGCGAATGTTAAAGCACAGTTCGTCCATCCACCTTACGCTGAGGACGAAAGGGTTGCATAACTACATTAGGAAACCAATACCATTCCGATGAAACTCTGACTCTATTTCCGGACATGAGTTCCTTCTTGAAAATTATGTGATACATTCACATTACTTTCTCTCCTCACTATTGTTTATTAGTTGGTAGACAAACTATTCTTACTAAAGCTTATTTTTTCTGTCTCTATATTTTAATCCAAACAAACCTTTACAGAAATAGCTACATTACACATTTCGTTATACAAAGATTCAAAGAGAATAGCAATTGTCAAATGTTTAAGAACTGGCCGCTATATGCTGGTCTTAAAAATTCGTATTAATTCCATGCAATCGCAAGAAACAACTGAATATTGTCAAGACTTTAACATAACCAAAAATGGACAATTCGAAGTTTAATAACGGATATCTCAGGAATGGCTTGTGCCACAAAAAAACTTATTTGAAATAAATTGCGTGTTTAAAAGAGACCCACATTTCTCGTGTAGAACATTTTCGTCTATCGCTTAATTTTTACGTTATACAAGATTTTAAACAAGAATCCTTCCGAATAAAGAGGACTTCACAGGCTATTCTCAGAAAATTCAAGATATACATTTTATTTGTCATGTAAATATTTTTCATATATCTAATATATTTTGATCAAAATCATTAGTGCCGTTTATTAGAAAATAAAGATTTCAACAAATGTTCTAAGTAAAGGGTAGTTTGAGGTGGGCGGAAATTTTTTAAAATCTTCATGTCGCATCTTTGGAAGATACTGAACCTAAATATCAACTTTGGTATTTATCCGACGTTTCGTTTTTGAGTTGTGCTGTTCAGACACACACACACACACACACACACACACACACACACACGCACACAAGTGGACGGAAGGTTTTCTGAAAATGCCTTTTTTTTTATTCAGGAGGCTCCAAAATACGTATTTCCGGTGAAATCTCGTATAGAATTTTTGAGTGGAATTTAATACTTCCCCTACTTACTATATATAGTAGAAAAAGTAAAATTGCTCACTTTAATGTTCCGCTCAAAATACTAAGCGTTGTCTCTGCTTTTCTATACATAGTGTATACACATAATTACACTGGATGACTGACACAAATGCTGCTGTTTATAGTAATTACTTAATAAATTTACAAGTTTTAGGGCGGAGTTTTGCTTTTGCTTTCAGTGAAAGCTTTTTGTTTCTCAGTATGCAATAATTATTCAAAAATATTTTACTTATCACCTTATTACCAGCTTTTGCAGAGGAGTCCACAGACCGAAATATAAAAAATAAATAACTTAAACCAGCACTGCAAAACACATTCATGTAGGACACAGTTTTGCGCGCAGCATCATAACAGCATAAATTCGATGGTTGTTTCAGATTATCTCATTCTTGGGCCAAATTCTCCTAATTACCATATTATTTTCTCTACCACGTAGGTAGTAGGTAAAGAAACCATTGCATTCCAAACGAAATTCGATTTCGAAATTTCACAGGAAATGCATATTTCGAGGCCCCTTAATTCAAAATGGCGTTTGTAGAAAAAGTGTGTGCGAGTGAGTGAAAACCGTAAAGCAAAAACTAAATGCCCGATATATCCACGCCAAACATGGTACTTAGGTTCGGCATTCTTCCAAAGATGCGGCAAAAAGATTTACAAGAAAATCCTCCCCTCACACCAAACTAACATTTACATGGAACACTTCGATATTTTCGATTTTCTCAAAAATAACTCTTAACGATTTTGATTAAAATACCACAAATTTAAGATAAAAATAAATCAAATAAAATATATATCTTAAATTTTCTGAGAATAGCCTGTGAAGTCCTCTTCATTCCGAAGGAATTATATATAACTGGTAAACCATAAGAGATAGACGAAAATGTACTATACAAAAAATGTAGATTTCTTTAACACACACAATTTATTTAAAATAACTTTATTGTGGCATTGGTCGTTTGCGAGATATCATTATTATAGGTTTCAATTTTTCAGTACTTCATTTGTGCTAAAGTACAGTCGCTATTCAGTTGCTCCTTGCGATATCGTGTATTAGATGTATGGAAATTCTAGGCCAGTGTATGGGAACAGTTTTTAAACTATCAATTCGGTTTCTTCTATCCCCCTTGATCCTTCAACGAAATGTGTAATGAGACTACTTCAGCAAGGACTTATCTTTATTAACATGAAGTAGATAGACTCGTAAGACTCGTAAGAATAGTTTGTGGAAGCCATATACAAATAATCCATAGTAGGTAGAGAAAGTCATGCGAATGTCACAAAAGATTTTGCATTGTACGAGTCGCGTAATGTGAGGTTACTAAATTTTTGTAAAGAGATGTTAAGTTTGACATCGGTGCTTTCGTTATATAACCGAAAATGAAAAGCTTGAAATGCAGGTTAGATTGAGCAAGTTGCTAGAGAATTCAGAATGAAATTGCGAAGCATGAGATCATGAAAATTGCAACACCAAGAAGGAAACGCATGAATTCAGTGAATATAATACCACAAGTTTCAAATCTCTACATGATCTTTGAGCCCTAATATTCAGTATTTGGTGTGGCCTCCATGCGCTGCAATTAGAGTTGCTATACGCCGTGACATTGAATCAAAAAGATTCTGAATAAGTACCTGAGGGATTTCCCTCCACGCAGTTTGTATTCGGGCCCGTGACACTGGTTACTGGAGGTCCGTGACGCACCAGGTGCCGACCAAATATCCCAGACATGTTCGATGAGTGACATGTCAGGCGAACGTGCAGGCCAGGGAAGCAATGGAACCCGTCGCTCTTCGAAGAAGGCTTGTACATTCCTCGCAATATGTGGCCGGGCATCGTCCTGTTGATACGTGACCTGTGCAGATGCCTGAAGCAGGGGGAGTGCCTCAGACTTAACAACCACCGCTAGGTACTGGCTGCTGTTCAAAGTGCCCTAATTTGTAGGAGGCGAGATCGGTTGTTGTAACCAATGGCGCCCCAAACCATCACACCTCGTGTTTGTCCGCTATGCCGCTCAACAATGCAGCCCTCCAGGTTACGCTCCCATGGTGTTCACGTGCCCATTGCAGTCGGAGGAACTTGTGGTTTCTGGACAATGGAAGCCGACGTAATGTAACCAGTCCAACCTGCAGCAGACGGCGACGAACCGCTGATGCAGACAAGTTCACACCTGTTGCAGTGCTTCAGCGTCGAGCCAATTCTGTGGAGGAAGCTGTGCGTTCCGTTATGACCATGCAGACAAGATGATCATTCCATACTGTGGTCATGTTCTGTGGTCCAGTACCAGCTCTTCGCTGCGTACGACCTTCATCTATCCACTGCTTCCACACACGCATCACTGTTGTAACAGCATGCCCTGTACGAGCTGAAATGTCACGGTATGAACTCGCTCACATGCCGATATGGCTCCCTTTGACGTCAACGAGGCATACTGGCACCCACTTTATTGTTTCAATCTTGTTTGACAGCTCTGCTTGGCCTACGTGTATCTAATCACTTATTGCTTGCACA
The DNA here is from genome assembly GCA_030765065.1 of Deroplatys truncata. Taxonomy (NCBI): domain Eukaryota; kingdom Metazoa; phylum Arthropoda; class Insecta; order Mantodea; family Mantidae; genus Deroplatys; species Deroplatys truncata. The sequence continues at coordinate 205,895,811 of CM060978.1, read as the reverse complement.
CTCTTCTACACTTCCACCAAGTTTGGAGTTATTCGGGAAATTCTTTCTTGGTGTAGCAATTTTCACAAACGGCATGTATATACGACAGTCGCTTCATATGAACAGTGAAGCGAATCTAATGAACCTGGGAATTTTGTTGTCCGTGAACTACATTTTTATTGAAATGGCGGCTATTTCGCAGTAGCGAAGCATTTTAAGCCAGCCATTCATTATCTAGCCATCAATCCGGTTCTTCCTCTATCTTAGTTAAGCTGTGGAAATATTAATAAGCTACTTAAAATAACACGAAGAGAAAAAAGGTTGTAAGAAAAGAAAAGAAGAGTGATGGAGAAATTCCAACAAGATCACCCATCCCCTTTCTCAAGGTGTCAGGTAATTAATACATTAACACACCAAGGATGACCACCAGGTAGTGCGTGCACACAGACATGAGTTACGTCACGCACTTAAATACCGTCGTCCAATTAGTCTCGAGCTTTATCGATGAGTACAGTCTCCATTATTCACCTCGTTGTGCTACAAGGCAACGAACCAAGGCTCTTTTATCACGCTACAAACTGCAGCTATCGTTTATGGTACAGAAATTTCTATTGTTCTAAGGCTTATTGCCCATTATAAGCGGCAATAAAGGAAACACGGTAGATTATAAAACCGTTCAGATACAACACGGCTGTCACGCATTAGATACTAGAGGACTTTGCCTCTATTTTCTTCCTTTTTATCTGCTTCAAAACAATGGCATTCGACCAGACGGTTATTTCCTGTTAACCTTTTAACCCAGACGTTTCAAACTTGGACGTTTAGAAGTCGCCAGTAACTCAGGTGAATCTGAGTTGTCACTCACACGACATTCGCTACTCACTCTTCTACAAACTCTCCTTACAAAGAATGTATTTTTCTTTCTCTACCACGTACCTAGTGGATAGAAAAGGATTGCATTCCACCTAACAATTCGGTACGAGATTTCACCAAAATACATGTTTTGGGACCCCGTGAATATAGAAAAAGCATTTTTAGAAAAACGTCCGGTGTATGTGTGTCTGTAAACAGTATAACTCATAAAAGAAATGTCGGATCCACCAAATACCTTGGTATTTAAGATCAATACCTTCCAAAGCTGCGACACGAAGATTTTTAAGAAAATCCCCCACCTCAAACTACCCTTTACATAGATAATTTTTCGAAATTTTTTATTTCTAAAAAATGGCTTTAATGATGTTTTATTAAAATGCCATATATTAAAGGTATTTGTATGATATATCTTGAATTTGAGGCAGTATTTTTAACACTTAAATAATTTCAGTCTAATTATATAATATATAAATTCAATAACAGCCCGCCTTAAAGCAATATGTATATGTAACAATATATAAAAATGTATATTACAGCCATTGTATATGTTTATATTATTGTATCCATATATATCCATGAATATATTACGTAATTTAATAACTAACAATGAGGTAACAATGAGGTAACCTTGAGGCAATAATGAGTTTGAGAGTTTAAAAATACTACTTGTAATTCTTGGAAGCAATAATGTAATTTTAGTGGCAGTTTATAAAATAGCCAATCAACAACCAGAAAAAGCTTTAGTTAAATGAAGGTATTCTATTGGAGTAGGATTAACCAATCAGTTGCGTGCGGACAGTGATTGTAACCGGATGCAAAAAGTGTCCGCAAGAAATTTAATATGTATTTATGTGAGACGAAAATAGTTTCATGTGTTAAAAAGTACATTTGGGGGTGAAGGCTACCGGAAACTGTTTACTATACGTTGCAACTGTTACAAGTTCGGCTCCCCAACAGTTGAAATATAATACAACTCCTCTTGAAACAATAACATTTCTCAAATTTTCTGGGTCTTGTCCAACAGATTGTTTAGCTGTTGTGAAGGTTCACAGCAGTACTAATTATGCTTTTGCCGCTTATTTAAGAACTGTAATATCGAGTACTCTTATCGTTTGATCAGTTCCTTCCACACACATAGATGGAAGCAAGAAACGGTTCTCCACCGTGGGTAATTAATGTGGAAGTGTTATATATGGTTACTTTTTGCTTGGACAAAACTAACAATGGTAAATAATTTCCTTTGAGCGTAGGATTGTTCCTTATGTACCATAATATTTTGATAATCTGCCGTTCATGTCAAACGGTGTTTTTAAATACTGTTTCTTTAAACAACTTTTATCATATAATGTAAGCAATCTTGTAGTATTAATTTTATAGTTCTTAATTTATTTACTATTTTCATCTAAGCTTTTTACAGGAGTGTTTCCAAGATCATAATAAAAAACGCTACTAAGTCTTAGATGTAAAAAAATTACATCCTTCTAAGAACGCTTTCCGCTTCGCTTCAAAATTTACGTCACCACCGAACTCGCTTAAGTAGATACTCAATAGGTACGATGCCATAAAATTAAATATATGCTTTGATTTTATGACTTTATGTGCTCCTATTATTATTATTTATACGATTCTTATTTATGTTTTGATGCCAAACGCGATAACCGACTACACTGTACGGGAAAGACGTATCAGCGAACTCTTAAAACTCAGTGCCATTTAAAGATTTGCTCATTTAATTTTCCTATCTAGTGTTCGTTCATATACTCAAATGAAAACATATCCATCTCCTATCCACTCATCAGCCATACGCCCATTTCGCTTCAGTTTTATATTTAACGTAATGTCAATAACTCAATTGTATAAAATTTCAAATTATAGCTAAACGAGACTGAGTGGAAATTAAAAATTCGAAAATATACATTTAAAATTGCTTGCAGCCTTTATTGATTATTTTAAAATGTTTTGTCACTTATGATAACTTTGGTAACATTAAGTTATCTCTCTTTTGCCCAAACACTTCATGTGTGGTTTATTTAGCTGCCATGATTTAACATCAATTGCTGCACTTGACTGCTTTTCTGTGAAAAATTAAATTTGTAATATTTTTAGCCTGGGGTAAATAGATGATAAACATAAACCAGTATGCAAATTACAATGTTTAAACTTCTTAGAAAAACATCTGTGTATAATGAACTATGCAGTTTGTAGGGGTAATTTCTAACTTTGTATCCAAGTGCCTACTCATTCAGAGTCGTTAGAATACTGCTCTTAGGCTGCAAGAGACATCATGTGATGAACAGCTGCATAAATTCATCAAATTATTGTTATGGCGTGTCATGACAAATCATACGTGCCCCAGCTTTGTCTGCCACAGTGCAGTGATTCTAGTGTGCAGGGTGTTTCTGAAGTAATTGTTGTTTCACAGAAGTCCTTACTGTTGATTGATCTAATAGTTGGTTAAACTGTGAGCCCGGGACTTAAAAGTACTTATGACATTGTAAATCGTTATTCTATGGCGACATAAGGAGATCTCCTTATGGATTACTGGGAAAATGCGAGGCAGTTGGGGAATTTAATGTCGTGCCGGCATGTTACTATGGTAGCTCAAACTGGTTAGAGCCACCAGACGGAAACTGGAAGATCCGAGATTGAAATCCCTGCTATAGCATTGAATTTTACAATCTGATACTACCTTTCCAAACATTTATATGATTTAAGTATGTATTTATATGATTTGTTACGAGATAAGTATGCGATACTAACGCCTTCTCCGTTACTCTATATTTCCTTTTCCGTGCGTCTTGAACAATTTAACTACTAGTCTTGATTTACTTTCCTTTTTGCGCACCGAAAATACGTACAATCGATGTCACCAGATAAGTATGTGATACTAGCGCCTTCTCCGTTACTCTATATTTCCTTTTCCGTACGTCTTGAACAATTTAACTACTAGTCTTGATTTACTTTCCTTTTTGCGCAACGAAAAAATGTACAGTCGATTGCATTCTAACGTACCGATGTTTTTGGTTTCCCATAATGTTCTCTTTTATTTAACGTTAGCCAAAAGCTCCTTATCATCTGTTTTAACACCAGCCCTGGTTGAGCATATCTCTTATTCGTTTTAATTTAAGTCCGACACACACATACGCATTAGCCTATGTACAAAAGGTCAGTCCTAGGCGATCGGCGAAAGGGGAGAAATACGGTAACATTTCACCTGCGTGGCTGAATCTGAATCCGTCTGGTATTGATTTAATGTCAAAAGTCTGGCACTCAAATATTAACCTATGAACACAGATTATTTTCAACTCAGGAGCGAAGGAAAAGGGAGGAATAAGATAAACATTAAGTGGAACGCTAGAACAGGGTAACGGTTGAGGACTGAACGTGGAGAAGCGGTTTAGTGTATCCTGGCCAGCGTAAACCCTACGCATTATATCTCCACGATTCCATGCACTCGACTTAACGTGAAAACGGTAATTTGAAACGCAATAAACAGTTCCAAAAAAATTAAATGTCCATGGCTTTACTCTTACATTTTATAAGAGCTCCATTAATCATACCGTGTTTAATATGAAACTAGTTAAAAATATATGTACAATATACAAGATCAAGGGTGAAGCCTAGGCGAAAATGAAAAGCGTTTTAAAATGCTTAGTAATAACAATCTTTCATATGGCGTGCAATCGAAATGGTTTTCACTTGCCATATGTGATTCCTGTGCCACAGATTCGGCATATCTGCCCTAGGATAAATATATTCACATAGTGTACGTAATTCATTAAATCAGTGTGTTTTGAAGTAGTAAATCTTTACATGATTAGCCCCACGTTTAAGTGCCAATTTGAAGGTTGTATTGTAGTTCCACTGTTGGGGAGCCAAACTTAATGAAGTAACTGCCCCATGTATGGTACAAAGTTTCCGGTGTCCTTCTCCTCAAAGTTTAAAAAATCAACTTTGTAATTTTTAATGTTTATTTAAATATTATATATTTATGTTTGCCTGGGCTGCGTTAGTAGTAATTTGTAGAAACATGTATCTCTTTGCAGGGGGTGATGCGGCTAACGAATGTAGGCTTACACAAATTATAATTTTTGCTTCACTCCTTTTATTAATCCTTCATACGATTAAATAACACTTCACATATATAGGGAGTTGTGAGATTATTTATTAATTACTTGGACTTTTTAACACGTAAACTTTATAATATTTTCGCCGTAATGAATTTTATATGTCTCATACTGAGTACGTACCGAGCGAATGAACTGCTCAGGTACGCTGCCGTCTAGCGTCCGGTTGGGAATGCTGTCTACTAGCGACTGGCGTTTACCGCTTAAATTTGTTAATTTCTCTATTTCAAGTCTCTGATTGGCTAATCCTACTCCAATAGAATACTTTTATTTAGCTTTCAGCTTTTTCTAGTTTTTGATTGGCTATTTATAAACTGTTTTATATATTACATTATTGTTCTAAGAATTACTAGTAGCATTATTAAACTTTCCAATTCATTATTGCCTCAAGCTTACCTCATTGTTACCTCATTTTTAGCAACTTTTGGCCTCTCTTCTCAAAGCTCCTATATTATTAAACTACATAATACCTTCACATAACATTATTATGCATGTGCACAATAATATAAACATAATACAATGACTGTTACATACATTTTATGCTATTTATACACACATTGCTTTAAGGCGGGCTGTTATTTTTTTATATTATATAATCAGACTGATATAATTTTAGTGTTAAAAAATACTGCCTCAGTTTTTCAACATCTATTGCATAAGCGGCACTTGGGCATTGCTGCATATGCTCTCTGATTTTCACATCCCACTCCATATGACTGTCTGAATGAGTATTACATATGTTCAATACGTGCACACCGTACTGCGTTTGGCGGTAAGTCCGGGAATCCCATCACGCCCGTCTTGCGCCTATCTGAGGGAGAAGCCTTCTCAATGCTAAGTCACGGATAAATTTAAAATATATACACACCTATTTATGAGCACTAACTTAGATAGAGGACATAGGGTAATTTTACTGCATAGTGTCCTCGGATGTCATTACTGAGGAAGTACACTTCGATTTGGACAAGCTGTTAACAAACAGAATGTGAGGTTGTAATCATCTGAATATCGTTGTGAGGCAACACTGAGGAAATGTTGAAATCAGGATGCGTGGTAAATCTAGATTAACAGAACGCTGACGCCTCATAGCGTAAGATATATGAGCTGGCCGAATTAAGGTTACGAGGACACACCACCTCGAAATCCGATACGGAATGTCTGCGTTTGCGAACTCGCGACGAGCCTTTTCGAAATTTGTGAGTAAGAAACAACCTCATCATCAGCCAGGTATGTAACTAGCTGAGGTACTTACAGACTGAGCCGTAGACCCTTAGACTAGAATAAAAGAGCTCAGAGACAGCAGTATTACTTGAAGATTTCCCTTCCCGAGCGCTGCACGCCCCTAGGCGAGTGCTCACTCCCCGCCGCGTCATCAGTGTAACACCCGGTATTTCCCTGATCATTACACTATCCTATTAAAGTATATAAGTAAAATCTGCCGTATCCTTTAGCAGGTAATTTTATAATGTGGTGTCTACCAATTACAAGATTGTTTTGCTTTGAAAATTAACACAAAAGAAACCGTAACAGTTAATTCAGTGCTGTGGAACTGTAACAATTAGACACATCAACATTGTTTTAGAGACACTTTTCTAGCTGAGTAGTTATAAAACAAAACTATATTTTGTTTTCAAAATACTGCCCAAAATTTAAAAGGAGAACTGTGTTCTGTGAAATTTTCCTTACGGCTTTTGCGAAACTTTTAAATTTACAGGCAATTGGCCCATTTCAGTTTGCATTATGTATCTGCATATCATTTCCAAAAGGAGTGCCCTAATATATCTGAGCAAATTTCCTGTCTACGTTATTGAATTTACTGCGTAGTTTTCAAAATATTGTCCACTGGTGGGTACTCACACCATTGAAACGAAGTAAACACACTTTCAATCTCCTGAAACTCAAGTGAGCCCAATACACTTTCAGCATTGTAGTTTCAAGATGGGGAAGTTCAGCAGTTTTCGAATCCGAAGGAAAGTATTCTGGTTCTTGATCTGTTATAAATTAATGATAGACTGGATAGATACACTTATTCTCAGAAGTGGATTCTTGGTTCCCTACTAATGGGACTTGCAACTGTATTAGAGCATACAAACAGTTACCGACACATTGGTAGGCTATAGAAATCCGCATCTTTTGAACAATCCAGTATGGATACTGTAAATGTTTCTTATGTGTTTGTACCTGTGTGCGGCTTGTTAAACGTTCCGTGTTTGTAGAACCCGTTGTGTCTTCTCCTCCAGAGGTACGCTGTAACTTAAGTGCTTTATTTGCTTCCATGTTGTAGTAAAGAGAAGCACCATACAAGGCGAGTTTTCTCCTTTGCCTTTCCCGACGTAACAGAAATTGGCTTGCACCTTCTGCATTTTAATTTTCTGAACTGCGTTAATAATAGGGAAGACGCGTTTGGTATTCTGCTGTTGCCTTTAGCACGTTTGTCTTGAGTAGAGTGTTCTTCAGAGAGATATTGGAGATCCACAGCACACGAGCAAAATAGTACCAACTAGTAGTTATATCAGTTGCAGGGGCAGTTTGGATCTCAGTTGGATCAAACTGCCCATCTAAAAGGTTTTCTAAAAAAATTTAAATATGTTTTCACTTAGTCCTTGGGGAGAGTGAAGTCCCAAATTTAACCTAAACGACCATTTAATTTTGCTTTCCCTACCACGTACTATCTTTCAAGAAAGTAAATGTACACTTTTCGTGGGCCAGTATCATTCAGGCGTTTCGGGTGTATGAAAACTAAATTGTCCATGGTCGTAGATGCATACTGTCGTGGTCACCATTTTAACCTGTCACTCGCTTCGAAGGTTTCTATGGCTATATTAACCCAATATGACGAAATGAGGACTAAATATTACAAAACAAGTTGCAATTCTCTTGCTGCTGCACTGTTAACTATAAGGCATTGGAGAATATGCAAGAAAACGGAAAAAAAAAACACGTGGAACGATGATTTTAATGAAACCAACCTCTATGTTGTATATAACCCACCCTATAAGATCTGCTGTCGTATCTCAGTGGTAAAACGCACACTGTTTCATCTGTAAGAAGGATCGAGGGTTCGAATCCTAGAATATGGTCGTGTTTTCTTATTCCAAGTTTTTCACTTTGTAAGACGCAGTAACGAACAAATTTAAATTTTTCTTGCAGATAAGCTATTACTGCATGATCTCTAAGAAAATACGAGGAGGTTGAATGATAATTTAATGGATCCAACTTCTAAATGATGTATACAATCCATCTATTCATCATAATAATAAGCTAATACATAAAATAACAAGAAACTGATAACTTACCCTGAGAAAAACTAACTTACAGCTGCAAATATAATTGTGTATAATTCGATGGAGTATAGTGCATAAAACTGAAAAGGTATGTTTTGTGTAACTGCTAGTTACAATATAGTTACTCCATTTATTGGAAATAACAAAAAGACGTCAGTCAAGGATAATTGTATTTAAAAAACAAACTAAACAACCGCTATTTCATAGCTGAAGCCCCGTAATTTAAGAAAAAATAACTTAATTTCTGAAACATTTCAGAGTTATAGACAATGTATTTCTCCTGGAACAATTAACTTGTCGAAACAATGAATGCAAAAGGAAAATGAAATCTTAAAACCTGGTACAATCGCCCCCAGCTACGATTACAACGTTTATTCCTTCGTGCATGTTTGCAGCCAGTACAGAACACCGGTTTGGGTTCTGCTGATAATGTTGCCATAGCCTCATCGTGTGAGCAACCAGATTCACTCGCACCCTGTCTGGACGACGTTCTTCTCATTCCTTTACCATGGAGGCCCATACATGTTAAATGGAATTCAGATCAGGAGATCTTGGAGGTCAGTCTATGCAGATTATTTCTGGATGCCTCGTTAGCCAATCCTGGGTGATATTTGCGGTATTCACACCACTATTGTCGTGCATAAATACATATTCTTGTTCTGAGAATCTAGCACGAAGGGATGACAGCAAAGTGTTTTCGAGAATATCTACATAGACTGCACTCGTCATTCTTTCTGGCACTTGAATTAACTTCCCTGGACCTGATACTGGCATATTGGCCGGAAATGTGCTTCAATTCTTCCAGAAGTTCTACTTGAACGATCTGCTGAGGCGCGTATCTAGTTCCCCGCGGTCTTACAGACGTAGGGGTCCTTGCTGGTCTGATCGAAATACCTTCTCGTCACTCCAGATTACTAGGTCCCAGTAAGACTGAGGAAGGTCAGTATCACGCTGTGCCCATTCTAACCTTCTTCCCACGTGTGTCTCAGTGAGAAGAGCTTAGTGTCAGGACGATGAGAGACAATACCGGCACCATTTAATCGTTGGCGTATGGTTTCATATGCACACCATACTCAACTGCTTTGTCCAGAAAGACAGATCTGTGTCTTAAAGGTTGGTTCCTCGTATCTTCTTACCGAGCTTCGTCTTGAGCAAGTGTAGCTGCACGAGGCCTACCTGAACGCCTTCCTGATTGGCCCACTCAACTTGTCCCTCTGATGCCAACCTAGCCATTGTTTCACTGTTCTTCGGTCACAACCCAATTCTATGGAGATTTGCGTGGCGTTTTCACCATGAGTAGCACAATCTACAATTTCACCCTTTTGAACTGCAGTCAGCTCCACACAACCTCGTGGAATTGGCATGCTGCATTACTGTGATGCAGCCTTAGTGAAAGTGTTTAGATGCAGTGCATAAAGAACCTCCAGCAACATTTTGCACATGCGCAAGAAATAAAAGGTAATAAAGTTGGAATAAAAAGTATTAATATCTGCTGGAATTTGAACTCTGAATCTTCGGCACACTTGAAACAGCATGCTTTTTACCACTGACCTACGACAGCAGGTCTTCGTATGTGGGTTATATACAACATAGATGTTGGTTGTATTAAAACCATCATTCCACGTGTTTTCCGTTTTTTTTGCATATTTTCCAAGGCAAAGTAGTTAATAGCTCAGCTGCAAGAGAATTGCAACCTTTTTGTGATATTTAGTCCATATGTCGCCATACTCGGTTAATGTACCCAGAGAAATCTTCGAAGTGAGCGACAGATTAAAATGGTGACCATAGCAGTATAATTATACAACCACAGTCGATTTAGTTTTCATAACCCCTTCTCACGATGCTGAACCTCGGAAAGTGTACATTTACTTTCTTGAAAGATAGTACATAGTGGGTAGAGAAGCTATTGCATTCCACCCGAAAATTCCATACCGATATTTCACTGGAAATACATGTCTGGAGTCCCATGAATAAAAAACAAATATAAAAATCTGTTGTGTTACACTCACATGACTTTCTCTACTCTTGTACAAACTATTTTTACAAACGCTTATTCTCCTTATGCTTCATGTTAATCGAGATATTAATCTTATTGCTAATTTTCTTGTATATGCAAGGGGAATTGGCAGGCTTTAAGCGATACTCAAATCTTTTAAGACCTGGTTGCTATGTGGAGTATTCCATTCTCTTTGCATGTCCAAGACATAAAAAAAATGAATAATGAATTCCCATTTGAGAAAAAGTATTGGAAAATTTAAGGGAATAACAAGTAATATCTCGAAAATAGTTCAGTCAGCAAGAAAAAATGTATATGACATAAATTGTGTATTTTAACGCAATCTACATTTTTTGTCTATCTCTTATGGTTTAACAGTTATGCAACAGTCGTTCACAATGAAGAATACTTTTGGAGACTTTCCCAGAAAATTCGAGATATACATTTCATTTGTCATGAAAATATCTTAAACATATGATATTTTAATCAAAATCGTTAGAGCCATTTTTGAGAAAATTAAAATTTTCGAAAAATGTTCCATGTAAAGGGTAATCTGGGGTGGCGGGATTTTCTTGAAAACCTTCGTGTCGCATCCTTGGAAGATACTGAACCTAAATACCAAGTTAGGTGTTTATCCGACTGTTCGTTTCTGAGTTATGCTGTTCACACACACACACACACACACACACACACAGACACACACACACACGGACATGTTTCCAAAAACGCTTTTCTTAGATTCAGGAGTCTCAAAACATGTATTTCCGGTGGAATCTCGGTATCGAATTTTTGGGTGGAATACAATACTTACTATACGTAGTAGAGAAAGTAAAAAGGTGTGTGTGTGTGTGTGTGTGTGTGTGTGTGTGTGCGCGCGCGCGCGCATGTGCATGTATCTTTGAACAGCATAACTCAAAGACGAAATGTCGACTAAATACCAAACGTGGTATTTAAGTTCAGTATCTTTCAAAATTGCGATACGAAGATTTTCAAGAAAAGCTCTTCACCCCAAACTACCCTTTCATGGCGAATTTTTCAAAATTCTATATTTTGTGAAAAAATGACTTTAATGAATTTGATTAAAATGCCATATATTGAAGATATTCACAAAACAAAACTACATCTTCAATTTTCTGGGAATAGTTTGTAGAGTCCTCTTCATTAGGAAGGAAATTTAAGTAACCTTCCATAACTGATAAATGTTAAGCGATAGACGTAAACATACTGCAAAAAAGCAGATCTCTTTAAAGCACACAGTCTATTCAAATAACCTTTTTGTGGCTTCAGCCTTTTCCGAGATATCATTTATTAATGGTTTGAATTGTTCAATACTTATCCATTCTTTATAAAGTGTTGTCGATTTTCTCGCGATGTCATGGAAAGAGCATGGAATTTTAAGGTCAGCTTATAGCGTCAAATTCCTAAACATTTGACTATCGCTATTCCCTTTATATTTATAACGAAATGTGTAATGCAGCTATTTCCGGAAAGGTTTATCCCGATTAAAATGACGTAGACAGGAAAATAAACTTTCGTTAGAATAATTTGTATACCCACTAATAAGCGATAGAAGGTAGAGAAAATCATTTGAATGTAACACATCAAAAATTTCTTATGTGGCTAAAATGTTATTTCTGTTTTTAAGCAACCATACCTTTAATAACAATCAATTACGCCCACAAAAATTAATTCAAGAAGTATTTCAAATGTTCTGTTACCACATAACACATTAGTGTGTTAATTTAGTGAAAGCAAATAGACACAATCGTTACATATAAATAAGAGCTTTTTAACTTGAGGAGTCAAAATTCAAGATTTGACTCTCGAGCATTTTCGAGTGCATTCAAACCAGCTAAACCAAGTAACAAAATTACTTCTTGAGAAGCGTCCTGGTTAGTCAATCGCAAAGGTATTATTTTCTTGTCCTATTAGAAATGGGAAGAGTACAACGAAAGGATGTAGTGGGTTCCTGAATGTAGATGATGACAACTTGTTAAAATAAGGTTTAGAATACCAAGAAGCAAGTCTACAAAGTACGGTTTCGATAAGCGATTTAAGGAGTAACTTAGAAAATAATAGCTTGGGGAACATTTGGTTTAAAGAGAAACAAGACTTTAGTAAGGCGCAAGAAGATATGAAGATACTGAGATTAAAAAAAATTTAATCAACTTACAAAGTGCAGGTCACCAGTATTCTGTGTTTCAATGAAAAGTAATTGGAAAAGAGAGAGGTATACAGACAATACGAATATGTGTACAAGAAATACGGAGGATATAGAATGGCTAAGATCAGAATGTGGAGGTTAAAAGATCAAAAAACGGTTACCACAAGGTGAATGCCCATTATATGGGAGAAAATATGTACACCATATTGTATTTGAATGTAGGGAAAATGAGATTCGGAAGAAAGAAACCAGGTGGTTAAGAATGAATAGGAAAATTGACATAAAAGTTAGACAAAAACTGTAATAAAAATGGCAATATTTAGAAAAAGTAAAAAAATTAATGAAAATGGATTGTTAAAAAGGGAAGCAAACAATAATTTATACGTATACGTATAAATCAATACTGAAGTAGTAATGTACGTATAATGTAGTCTGTAACATAAGTTCGGTTGGCTCCCAACCTCAGTAGTAGCTAGGGCCAATTTCATTGGCAGTCTAATACATTTAATGTATTTGATTAGTGCTTCAATACATATTATTATTATTTATTATAGGATAAGATTATGATTAGATATTTACGGCTCTGGAAGCCACACTGCCAATAATTTCTAAATCCCAGGCTGAAATATTTGCGACACGCCTATTCCTTGTTGGACAACAAACTGCCATTAAATGTACCATGAACAATTGTGATGTTAGGTTTTTGTCATGCTGCCAGAAAAGGTTGGTGGTTGCATTTTCTTAGGAATAATTCAGAATTCTGAACTAATTTAATGGGGCTATGTGTAAAATTTTGTTAAATTTTTTTTAGAAAAAGTCATCTTGGTTTTTCTTTTATACATTAATTATTAGAAAACTTATATCAGTATGTTGGTCAAATGTAGATCCTAACACCCTTGGAAGCCCCTTAATTAATTTGCGACGTTAAATACCTGTTACAATAATTTTAAACTTATTTTCTATATATTTTATTGCCTTTTCTCACATTCAAACGCTATAGGATACTTAAATTTTCATACTAGAAGCCTGAAAACTTTACTGCATTTTCTGAAATCTACGCCTAAATGTCATAGAGCCCCCAAAATATTTTGTAACACTAAAATACTGAAAGGTAGCATATGGATTATTAATTTTATTTTGTTTGTTTCATTGCTTCTGTTAAACTTAAATAATCCAAAATCTATCGTCCATATTGCAGAAATGTTCCCTGTTGTGGAATTATTTCAAAATCATCATCCACAAATTCTTACCTGTTCCGACTGCAGGAGAATGATCCCCCATCTACTCTACTTGGAAACCAACTGGTTATATGAGTCTATTATTTCTGGCATCCGCTCTGGGGCAATCGTCAGATATTCTTGCCAGTTTCTCCTCATGTCTTATTGTTTCTTTTAGGTGAAATATGTGTAATTCATCTCTTATTTCTGTATTTATTTTTTTATATGCCAGATAGGTAAACTTAAACTAAGAAACCTCATTTCAACAGTCACGATTCTTCTCCTGGCTGTCCTGTTCTATACCCAATTTTCACACCCTTAAGTTGTTAGTGGAACAGCTATTACTTTGTAAAATTTCAATTGTGTTTCCTGTCTGGTTTTGTATGTCACTGTTCTTCTTATGGTAACACACACACACATGCACGCACACATATTTAATTTCTGGACCTTTATATTGATGTAATTTTTCCGGCAATATGAAATGCTGAAACCTAGGTAATTGAAGTTTGTTTACTGGCTCTTTGATTTTTCATGGCTACTATTTTAAATCTGAGATGACTTTTCCCTTGGAATTTTAGAGACTTCAGTTTTAGAGGCTGAAATATTTAGGTTACACTCTTTACCTATTTTGGGGGGGGGAAGTTATAAGGTGTGTGACAAAAACGTTCGCAAACAAACCTTAGTCCAAAATATCGAACGTCATTGATCGCAGATATTTATTGTGAATCTGGTGAGATTCGATTTCTCTTCAGATTAACACCCTCACACTGAATCACACGCAAGCGATGGAGAAATGTCTTCAGGGTGACAGTCCTAAGCGAATACTCAATTATTGATATTTGTGTAAGAATGACTCGCGCGAGGCTGCTTCAGTTTCTCATAGATCTCACTCATTGTCAACTTTGTCAACTGACATACTTTCGAGATTTGACACAAATTTTATCGGATATCTTGTTATGGCACTGTTGTCCTCTGTATGTACTGCTGCCATGGTAGCCCTAAGTTCGCGGATTCAAACCCGATGGCCTCCTTAGCAAGGCGAATAGTGTTCCCGTAAGAAACGTCATACCCAGTGAAAACTGTGAGCCATTTTCACACCCAGGAAACGCTTGTTTCTCTCTAGCGTCCTCTTGTGAACGTTGAGCTGTTCATAGATGCAGCGGCAGATAGCAGTTTTAGGATAAAATAAAAAAAATCTACTGAAATTACTACACAATATGTAGCTCATCATTCCATGACTAGGTGTAAGAACATCAAGATTGTCAACAAATGACAACTGCGTGTAGCCACAATGTAATGATTTCCTTTCTATTATTTTCATTTTATCACACCTATTATACACGCTTTTATGTAACTTGATTAGAATCGCACACTGAAACACCTTTAAGCTTCTTTGGCCTAAACATAAAAATCTGCAATTTTACGTAACACATGTCTGTACCAAAAGCTATATTATCCATTCATCAGGATCCATGATGTCTAAAGAAAACGAACTTCCAGTGATGTTTGATACTTAAAGTTAGTTTTTAATAATTCTAAACTTAATTATTGTGGTCTCTCACACCTCAATAATACATTTGTTGCAAATCCCTTTAAATAAACTAATATTGAAAGTTTAGTAGTCTGAATAGGTTACAATCAGAAGGCATCCAGCTGTACTTGGGCAAGGAATGAAGTCTTTAACTGACCAAATCAGATGTTTGTGTATTTTTTTCATTACTATTTATTTTACTTTTGCAGTTATTTTCTAGACAATCTAAAATACATACACCTGGAGCTTTAGATTCTCGGAAGATAAATTCAGAAGCTCTGGTTATTCAGTTATATTGAATTTGAAATTAAAATTTACAAAATGAGCCAATAATAGCGGAAATTATATTAGTAGTAGTAGTAGTAGTAGTAGTAGTAGTAGTAGTAGTAGTAGTAGTAGTAGTAGTAGTAGTAGTAGTAGTAGTAGTAGTAGTAGTAGTAGTAGTAGTAACAGCTTTACGTAAATATTATGTACTATATTTATGGCCGGGGATTCTCTCCCTCCTTGTATTTGCCTTGCGGTCAGGAAAAGGACAGGAATAAAAGAAAAGAAGAATCTTATTTTTGAAATAACGCAAGCGAAGCTGCGAGCTTTGCTAGTATCGAATAAAGAAATCAATCATAAACTTGATAAATAAGTGTAACAGAGTAGTGACATGGCGAAAGGTAACACACATTAATACCTGCAAACTAGGGACAGACTGCTGGTGAAACTCGGGAGGAGATGATTTTCAGACAGTGATGCGGGTTTTTTTTTCATCTCGAACACACCGCTGGCATACTTTTGAGATTTCTTGATAAAAACCGTTGTTGGGAGCAAGAGCAGAAGCAAAACAAACGAATGTTTCTTCAGTGCATTTGCTGAGCTGAAGAGACGTGACAGAAGCCGGACATTATTCCAAACAGGTTGCAACAGAGCAATAGTTTAAAACCAAGGATCAAAAAAGCATCATGACTTTGAGCGTCCATCCATCAGAAGATGTCGCCAGAGAAGGAGTGATTGATTTACCAAGGTAAATGCAATCGATATGATCTGGTCACTGGTTGGGAGCGATACAGGGCTCGACCACACCTCTTATACGACTTTCTGAACTCGTTTGCTAATTATACCTCACCACATATGTCCACATGAAGCAGGTGCAGAAACACCAGCCTGATTTTCTTCTACTCTACCTTCCACTTCTAGCCACTTGCTAGAAAACCATTGAAGTCGTTGCAAGAGATTCTAGACGAGCGTTTTTCCAGTATCCAATGACTTACCTATAGTAAACCTTTAGGAATGACACTGACGTTAGTAACCAGGGTCCATATTCTGATGACATGTCATATTTTAATAGTTGCGTCATAGACATTGCTAACGTCTACATAAATCCATATCATGGGTCTCAGTTTATTTATTTGGTCATTTTATGCAATTTCCTATTTTAGATCATATTTTTCGATTTTACGTCATTCTGTAATTTTCTTGCCTTTTGCGTCTATATTTGGTTATCGCCTTACATTAACATTGAGTATATAAATTGTGCTGATTAGTTATAATTATTAACATGTTTCAACACTGTCAACTAGCACGGTTATTACCTACGTAGTTGTTCACATATCGTGGGTTGGACCGTATTACTAATTCAAAAATAGTTTTTCATTATAAATTCCCTTTACTCTCAATACCTAAAGTCAAGGTTCCATTTAAATAAAGTGCAACGTCTACAATTTATTGCGTGTTGGGCCCAATATATATTCTTTTATTTTCTCTTAACGTGAAAATGTGCACTTTTAACTTTACATAAGTAGTAGTTGATTCATACTTAACAAGGAAAGAAAACAGGTTAACAACACAAAGACTAGTTATAATTCTTGCAGCTGTGATATAAATATATTGAGGCAGTATTTTTATCACTTGAATAATTTCAGTCTAATTATATAATATGTAAATTCAATAACAGCTGCCTTAAAGCAATATGTATGTTATAATTTGTAAAGTTATGTTACAGTCATTGCATATGCTTATATTATTGTAAACATGTTCAATAATATTATGTGAATATAATACGTAATTTAATAATGTAGGAGCTGTGAGAATAATAAGTTAAAAGTTGCTAACAATGAGGTAACCTTGAGTCAATAAGAGCAAGAACGTTTAACAGCACTACCTGTGATTCTTGGAGTAACAATAATGTAGCCAATCAACAACCAGAAAAAGCTTTAGTTAAATTCAGGTATTCTATTGGCGTATAGCCAATCAGAGACTTGAAATACAGAAATTTACAAGTTTAGACGGTTGAAATCTAGTTAGTTGCCTGCAGACAGTAATAGTAACCGGATGTAAGATGCGTCCTCAAGAGATTTAATATGTATTCGTGTGAGACGAAAAATAGATTTACATGGTAAAAAATGTAATTAATTAATAAAAGGAATCTCACAGCTCTCTATATCAGTGAAGTGCTATTTAATTTGTGTCAAGGATTAATAAAAGGAGTGAATTAAAACTTAAAATCTGCGTAAGCCTACATTCTTGTCGCATCACTCCCTGCCAATACTTCCATGTCTCTAACAATAATACTACAAGTTCGGCTCCCCAACATAATAAATAAACAACTCCAACAAAACACCTTCTTCAGTATTAACTCGAAAAAGCACTCTTTACGCATACATGGGATTTTATAAGAAACTATTTTAAAAGTTTGAATGTTCTTCTTGCAATGAATTGAAATAATTAATTTACGTTACAATTGAATTAGCCGGCCCAATTACTCACGAATCATTGTTTACACACGCGTGATATAAAGTTTGGACTCTACTTACAAAAGTTATCCAGAATTTTGACTAGGCCCAAAAGCGTGTGTATGGGGATCGCTACCCCCAACGCAAAGCTAAAGCTGTTGATACATCCTCCGCTAGCAAGTCTCAACTCGAAACTGTTCCTTGATGCTAGGCTAAGCAGACGACCCACGGAGGGACAAACCATGTAACTTCAGTACTTGTGAACGCCTCTGGAGAGAAGCGAGAGAGAGAGAGAGAACTCACTCTAGCGTTCTACCGACGTATCTTTAATCAGCTTCGATGCCTCCTCCGTGCTGGTTGCGTTATAAGTCCTGGCAGGCGTAACACATAAGTGTAGGAACTGGTACTGATGAAATTCGCTGGTAGCTTAAATGTTGGCATGAGGAGCGAGGTATGGCTCAAAATATTTTTATATTATTGACATTTTACATAAGGATAACCTTTCAAACATCAGAAACTTCACTGTTCAACTGAGAAATGATTTGTATATCGGAAAGATAGAATCAGAAATTCAATGCCATAGCCGGGATTTGAACCATCAATCTCCGTCCGGTTGCTCTAACCACTGAGCTATCATGGCAACATGCCGGCAGGACATTAAATTTCCCAACTGATTCGCATGTTTTCCGGTAAACCACGAGGAGATCTCAAACTGTATTGAGATGACATATCCCAATGGCGACTTACAATGTTGTAAGTACTTTAAGTCCCAGGCTTCATAGTTTCAACCACTATTAGGTCAATTAATGGAATTAATTGTTCTTCCACACAAGCCGTGTGTTGGACAAGGTTGAAAAGGTAGAATCAGACGACTGAAAACTTCAATACCATAGCCGAGATTTGAACCACGGAGACCGGGAGATCCGTGGTTAAAATCCTGGCTATGGCATTGAATGTTACAGTTGTCTGATTCTACCTTTTCAACCTTGTCCAAAACACGGCTTGTGTGGAAGAACAATTAATTCCATTAATTTGTATATCCTTTACTCGCATTCTTGGGTGAAAAAAATCACATTCCTATTTAATTAATCTAGTGATTGTTACTTTGTGTGGAAGGGCGCCTATTCTCAAGGGAGTAGGTATAATTGCAATTATGAATTCAAGTCCCAAACTAGGGATGAAACAGTTCAGTTTTCCTTTTTTCGCGTTAATGAGTGCCTGTACTCAGGTTGCTTTTGTCCTTATCCTTATATCGTGCCATAGGCAGGAAGTCCTCTTCATTCGCGTGAATTTTATGTAATCTGAGAACTCAAAGTAGCTAAGCCTACAGATTTGTAAGACCTTCTTCAAAGACAAGTTTCTTAATTATCTTTACAGATTCTTCAAAAAAGGACGTGTAACGAATTTGGGATAAATTATTCAGCATTATACTACACATATTTTTTCTACGTGTAGAAGTTATACCCATGTACAAATTCAGTTATAACTTTCTATGTAGTAATTTTTAAATAAAACAAATTTGAGGCATTTTAGCAACCAGTGATTTTTTGTAAATGCCAGCGTTGCTTTATACGACATTTTTCAAACAATTTTAGGCATTAAAATCGGGTCCTGTTAATAATAGTTCACAAGACAACTTCGTGTACATTAAGGTACGCTTTTATACGGGTGCACATGGCTATTTGGCGAAATATTTGATTTTATTACGTGTTAAATGTTAAGTTTAACAGTAATATTGTAATGTTATGCAGTTTCATAAAATAAACGTTCATGTGTGAAATGAATTTAAAAGCGGGCCATTTGCGTGGGCCCCATCCAAAATGCCATTCAGTGCCAATACCGGAAAATGAGTCAAAACAACGTGAACCAAGAACACTAGCGCCCTTAGTGCCAAGACCTGGTGTTCTCCAATCCACCGTAGGTGTAGTTTAATGGAAATGTATATACAGCGGTTGTTGTTTCAAAACAATGACTATGGTAGAAAGTGTCACCCTTATAAAGCTTAAGTTTGTAGTTTGACGATGCTACATTGTTTAGTAATTGTTTGGCAGCCATTAATAGTGAGCGCTCTCAGCAAATTTGTAAACATGGATAAAACTGGCCATCGTTATGTGATACAATACTTTCAATTGAAAGGTCTTAGTATAACTAATATTAAAGCTGAGCTAGATTCTACTCTAGGGGAGTATGCTCCTTCGATTAGAAAAGTAAAATATTGGGTGGCAGTGTTTATGCTAGGCCATACGAGCTGCCAAGAGAACATCGCAGTGGTAGACCAAATGAGGTGACCACACCAGAAATTGAGGAAAATCCACAAAAGGGCATTAGATGACCGTCTGAGTGCGCGAGCTAGCAGACATCGTAGGCATTTCAAAAAGTGCTGTACATCGCATACTAACTGAAAATTTAGATATGAGAAAGCTGTGCGCAAAATGGGTGCCGCGTTTACTCACAATGGAACTAAAGCAACATTGTGAGGATGTTTAAGCCGAGTGTTTGGCTCTGTTTTGTTGCAATAAAGCCGATTTTTGTTTTCGATTCATAACCATGGATGAAACAAGGGTCCATCACTTCACATCTGAGACGAAGGAACAGTCAAAACAGTGAATTGAAAGGGGAGAATTGGCTCCAAAGAAGGCGAGTCAGTTCCATTTACAGACCTGATAGAGGCCTCTGAGCAAAATTACCGGTCTTTCACGTGTAATATAGAATGGGACGCTAAGGACCACAGCAGTTACAGAACGTCCATAGAAAATAATCCTTCATCAGTTTTTAATGTGTGATAACACAGAAAAAACAGCTGTCAGAAATCCGACATGTAAATTGTACAGAGAGAAGGAATGGGAGGGCGAGGATGAGTGTGGAGAGAGAGAGGGAAAAGGGAGAGGTGAATATTAAACTGTAGGGAGAGTGGAGCGAAATGGAAAAATAGATGGAGGAGAAAATGGCAAAGAGAGAGCGAGAGAAGGGAGGGAGGGAGATTCCGTATTTAACGCAATTAGGCGAGCAGAGCTGCTGGCTCTGCTAGTAATATATAAACTGAAACATTTGGTCAAATAATAAGGCAACCTTTTGTTGAAAACTGCAGAAACGCGATGGGGGAACGGTTGCAAATGTGTATGTACCTAAGCTCAGAATAATAAGCTTGCACGTTATTACAAAAAAGGAGAGCTTTACTTCTGATTGCCACACGCTTCTTTCAAGCACGTAATCGTCGCTGATCTGAGAGTTTGTCTTCCTAAAATCACTGGTCTCTTAGACACACATCGTCCAGTAGATGATTCAGGGAAGCGTGTGTCAATCACAAGATAATTTCTCCTTCACTTTAAGAGGTCCAAGATTCCTCTTGCTTGGACTTTCTTCCAGAAATCTTGTCTTGCTGGTCAGTTCATTTTCTTATAGAGATACACTAGTGATCAAAAGTATCTGGACACCCCACAAACATAGTTCCTCATCTTAGGTGCATTGTGATGCCTGGTACTCATTATCCGCGATCTCAGTAGTCATTAGACATCGTGAAACAGCAGCGTGGGACGCTCCGTGGAACTCACGGACTTCGAACGTGGTCATGTGATTGGGTGTCACTTGTGTGAGAAGTCTGTACGCGAGATTTGTGTCACTTGTGTCAGAAGTCTGTACGCGAGACTTCCACACTCCTAAACATCCCTAGGTCCACTTTTTCTGATGTGATAGTGAAGCGGAAACGTGAAGGGACATGTACAACACAAAAGCGTACAGGCCGACCTCGCCTGTTGACTGACAGAGACCGCCGACATTTGAAGAGGGTTGTAAAGAGTAATAGGCAGACATCTATCCAGACATCACACAGGAACTCCAAACTGCATCAGGATTCCTCCAAGTACCATGACAGTGTGGCAGTAATTTGTATCACAATAATGTAAATGCCAGAGTGATTGTAGTGTAAATAAGCATTATTGTACGACATTGATTTGAGATGTTTGTTAATTATGTGCTTTGTTAGGAAATAAGTTTACACGACCTCACTGAAACTGTACAATAAGAGCGGGTAACAATGAGCGAAGGGGTGAATTGTTTATCAATTATTAGAGATAAGCTAATGACGTCAGATTGGCGCGCTTTTCTTAGAAATGGAGGGAATTTCTTCCCTAGAGCATATGTGTTCGTAATTTTTGATTGGATATAAAAATAGACGGTAATGTTGGCGCGTTTTATTAACCAATAGCAGCTCGGTTATAATCTTTAGGCATATCGGGGTGTGGGAGTATAAAAAGCTAAAGCCAGAGGCAAGTATTGCCCAGTTCAACAAAATCATCCACGCGTTACACGTCGCTGACTCCAACAGAATCATTCAGAAGTTATACGTCACAAAGTTTAAGAGAATCGTCGCACAGTTCTACAAAATCTCTCGCGTCGTAAAGTTAGTTACAAAAAAAAGTTGAAGTACGCGAATTAATAATGTGCAGTAAATAAGTTATTATAGTAACAGAAAATATAACAGTTTCAGTCTGGCGTGTATCAAAAGATATGTGAAATGAATAAAGTGTGACGGCAATAAAAGTTTAAAAACAAATTCTTTTATCGGTGTCATCTTTTAGTAAAAACTCCTTTCCGTTTACACACCCTGTTCAAGAGATGTGCTTGACCGAGAAACAATAGCTAGCCGGAGGACAATGAACCCACATTCAAAGTAGTAAAACAATAACAGGCGCTCAGAAATAAGATAACACGAAGTGACCGCGACAAATTGCTCCCATACGTAGGGCAAATAAACATGAAGCATCTTCCAACTACTAACAAATATAATCCACTTCAAATTGGCACCCAGAACGTGGGGCGAAATAACCAGGAAGGAGCGAAAATAACCAGGAAGGGGCGAAGGAACCAGGACGTGGAGTGAATGGAGCAGTGAAATGAACTACAAGACGCAGATTCTAGAAAAAACCACAAGAACGACCGACGACGCGGATGAGTGGACATCGTAATTAGGAGAAGAGAAGGCAACTGGGGAATTCAACTACAACACCAAAACAGCGAGACGACGCAGATTCATCGTAGTACGACGCAGACGCGACATATACATCTAGGAGAGAGGGGCAGGAAGCTGGACATCAAAGCAACATCAACAGACAGCATCACAAAGGTTAGAATACTGTAAATTTTTTTATCCTAAAAAAATTGTGAGAAATTAAATGTTCTTAAGAAGTGGTAGGATTAAGAAAACAATGTCCACTAATAATACTGAAGAAACAATTATAGAGGGAAATAATGTAACAGTTAGCTGTAATTCAATGCAGATTATGGAAAATAGCTCAAACAATGTAGTATTTGAGGGAGGAAATATTAGTGTAGAAAATGAGAATAGAATAGCAGGAAATGTTAATTTTGATGCTAGTATGATGATGGAAATGCTGAAAGAAATTGGTAAGAGTTTAGAACAAAACAGGGAAGATATGGAAAAGAATAATAGGGAATTGAGGGAAGATATTGGTAAGACTAATCAGAAATTAGAAAAACTAACTCAGAATGATGAGAAATTAGAACACATACTAACTCAGAGTGGTGAAAAATTAGAAAAACTAACTCAGAATATGGAAAAGAATAATAGGGAATTGAGGGAAGATATTGGTAAGAGCTTAGAACAAAACAGGGAAGAAATTGAAAAGAAATTTATGGAGCTAGATAGCAGTATGACAAGAATGAGAAATGAAAATCAGGAAATGATAGCAAATGAGATAGGTGAAGTTTCAAAGAAAATGTCAGACATGAGCAGGGAAATATATAACCAAAAAAGTGAGGTTAATACTAAGTTTGAACATGTTGACGTAAAATGTACAGATTTAGGTAGCCGAATGAATAGCATTTCAAGTGAGTTAAGAGAGATGATGGAGGCTACGAATGCAGATTTAATTCAGGTGCAAGTTAATTTCAGAGGGGAGATATCTGAAACACAGGAGGAGTCAGAAACACAAAGAAATAAATTGTCCGAAGAAGTTAAAGTTTTGTATATAGATTTGAATCACAAAATAGCTTCTGAAATTAACAATCACCAAGCTGTTCAAAATGAGAACAATAAAAATTTGGAACACACAATAGAAAATCTGCAAGGTACTGTAAATAGGTTAGAATTGAATTCAAGGGTCAATATATGTGATGTTAATGTATCTGATGTACAAAATAATGATAGAGGTAGGTCCTCAGGTATGACTAATAATGTGAGTGATGCGGCGGCTTCATCTATAGCTCATGCTGAAACTCAGAGTGCACAAGTAAAATATAGAATTTAAATATGGGAGTAAGGGACATTCAAAACTACAATCATTTGATTTTCCACTTCCAAAATTTAATGAAAACTCCAATCCAGTACAGTTTATTGCAGACTTGTCAGAATATTTTCAAATTAAAAAGATACCGGAAGCATTGAAAATGATAGTTGTCAAAAGATGTTTGGACCAGAAAACTTTAGATTGGTTACAAATGGTATCAGGGGGTGAAATTTCATATGAATCCTTTAAGAGGCTATTCATAAACAGATTTTGGAATGTTACGGAACAGCACAGAATACGGGCAATGCTTAGTCATGGGCAATTTGATCCACGAGAGGGAATATCAATGATTGATTACTTACTGAAACATGCAAGTCAGGTTAGTAACTTGTCACCTCCGATCAATGAGGAAGATTTTGTGAGTTTGCTCACAAGGCATTATCCTTTAAGGATACAAAATTATTTATTAATTGCAAAACCACGTAGTATCTATGAGATGACAGAATTAATGACAGCTTTGGAACAACAGGAAGAAGATATATCTCGAGGGTGGGAGCATAGATTTTTAGATGTGCGAGATAGACGAAATTACCAAGGTAGTTATTATCATCAAAGCAGAGGACAAGACAGACGTCATGAGAATAATACCACGCAACGGTACCAATCATACGTTCCAAATTTTGAAAGACCGAGGATAGATGGGAGACTAGGTCGACAGGAACACACAAATTACGTCAGGACAGAAAGATTGCCGGAAAGAGGGCAAAATCAAGGAAGGCGGTACATTAGACGAAGGGGAAATTTCACTCACTGGAGGGAAAACACTAACCGGGAAAGATCCGAGGAACGGCAAGAAAATTACGTGCCAAGAGGACATAATTTCAGAAATCCAGGATTTCGAACTCGAGGAAGGGGAACTCAAAACAATGGTAGCAAAAATGAGATAGATTTAGCGCCGGTTAGGAATGGCAGTCCCGTACATGAACATGGAAGTAACCAGGAAAACTGTCAATAGACTCCTGTGCAGTAGGTTCTCAGGACGTCGTTAATAATTCAGTATCCATTACCAATACAAATAATATGCCTACACACACTCTCTGTAAGAAGATTGCAGCAACGAAAGATAAGGAGGAAAATTTCGAGTCACCTCATGTTAAGATAGAAATCGCGAAGAAAGAGATCATTGCAGCTGTAGATTCCGGTTCATTAGCTTCAATTTGTTCGCAGAAATTTTATATAAATTTGATAAATGAAGGTAACAAAATTATGGCTCTTCCAACTAGTAATTTAGTTTGTCGTGTTGCAATTGGAAGAACGACACAAGTCATAAAAATACAAGCTCCACTTAATATACTTATCGGCGGAGAAAATTTCGAGGTTATGTTTCTAATTGTAAACCATCTGATTTGTGACATAATTATAGGATGTGACTTCTTACATGAATATGAAGCACGTATAGAGTTTAAACATGAGGAGTTAAAAATGACAAAAGACAATAGAGAAATAAAGGTACCGTTTATAAAAGATCACACCGTTTGTGTGATTGAGATGACAAAGGATGAGAAAAATCTTTGTGACCAAGAGTTTTTTGTGCAAATAACAGAAACCGATAGAAATAGTCAGATAAAGCAGGTAGTCAAAAAATATGAAGGGAATACCACGCCATATTTTCAACAGCTAGTAGAAATGCCAGAGAAAGTAGAGAAATTTACAACCCGAACAAAAGACGACCGTGCGAGCGAGACAGACAACAACTGGGAAGAGAAGAGAAATGAGGAAATACTACACAAGTGTGAAGAAGCTTATAACATTACGAAAACACAAAAACAAATCCTTCGTGACGTTTTGATGAACAATAGTTCAGTATTTAGTAATATCCCAGGCAGATGTAACGTATATCAGCATACATTTCAGGTAGAGGATGTGCCACCATATAGGCATAAGTATGACAATTTGCCTATAAGTCTTAGGGACAAAGCTAGAAAACTGATAAATAGCATGTTAGAAAATGGGATTATTGAGCAAAGTAATTCTCAATATATAAATTCAATTTGTAGGAGTATAAAACGAGATGGTAGTTTAAGATTAACATTAGATGGTAGATATGTCAACCAATATATGAATCCGGATCATTTTCAAAGTGAAGGAATTGAACCACTAATTATGCAACTTTCAAGAGGGAGATTTTTGACAGCCATTGACTTCACTGCGTCATATTGGCAAGTAGAATTAGATCCACAAGTGCGTGATTACACTTCATTTCAATACTCGGGATCCAGTATCGTTTTTGTGTAAATCCTTTTGGTTTAAAAAAAAAACTCAGGAAGTGGATTTTTGAGAGCAATTCACAGTATTTTTGGAAATTCTGCAGATGATTTTTGATAAAGTATATGACGACTTCCTCATCATTAGTCAAACATTTGAAGAACATATGAATAATGTACATTACGTGTTAAATAAACTGCAACAACATGGTATAACTGTGAACATACTAAAATCAAAATTTTGTGTCAAGGAAATAAATTTTCTGGGTTATGTAATGGATGAACGAGGTATAAGACCCGACCAGAAGAGAATTGAAGCAATAATGAAAATTCCACCACCAAAGAACGTAAAGCAAATTACACGTGTCTTAGGGGTATTGAACTTTCAGAGTAAGTTCGTACTAAGGTATTCGGCTGAAATAGAACCACTGAGGCAGCTACTCCGAAGGAATATTAAGTGGAGATGGACAGAGGATCATCAAAAATGTTTTGAAAGATTAAAAGAACTCTTTGTTAAGTCCATATTGCTCGAGAGGCCCAGAGAAAATTTGAAATACGAGATTTATGTCGACGCATCAAAGCAAGGATTCGCCGGAATTTTAGGACAGCGCGACATCAAAAATGACTTTCACGTCATTAGTACAGCTTCTAGAGGATTTAAAAACATTGAGCGGAATTCTTCAGTGACTCAGTTAGAAATTGGAGCACTTTATTTTTCATTAATTCGATTCAAAACCTATATTATCAGCAAAAGGTGAAAGTATATTCAGATCACATCAGCTTAACTTTCATCCAACGGTGTAGATTATGTAGTGGAAAACTTGCTAGATACATTCACGCAATATCTGCATTTGACATTGAAATTATACACATTCCTGGCAAGAATAATACCTTCAGTGATTTGCTATCAAGATTAAACTACAACCCACAAATTCCCGAGAATATTGAAGGGCCCAGAAATGAAGTCAAAATATTGACAATTGAAATTCCTTTAAGTAAAGAAATGATAAGAAAATTGAAAAATATGGGGGAAATTCAAAATGAATACTCAAAATTATTTGAACTTAAAGGAAAAGTACCATTAATTGAAGAGGCAAAGAAAGAAATTGTAGCAATTCGGAATGGAACATTATACAAGAAGCATGGAAAAGAAATGCCTAGTTGGAAGGTAATGGTTCCGAAAAGCATGGATATGGAACTAATTAAGAATTTTCACGAAGGGTTAGCACACTCAGGGACGGACCGGACAACTTATTGTTTTAGAAAATTTATACATATCCAAATTGCGTCAGAAAGTTCGGAAATTTATATCGTGCTGCAACCTGTGTCAGAAGGCAAAGCAAATAAATGCAGCATATGCATTTGAGACTAATTCGGTTATAAGGGATAAGCCGAGGTGCGTAATTAGTATTGATATTCATGGTCCTATGCCTCCAAGTCAATTTGGATACAAATATATATTTGTCTGTTATGATATATTCAGCAAGTATGTAAGAATTTACCCTTTGAGAAAACCTACAAGTTTAGCATGTTTGAATTGGTTACTTAAGTCATATGTGATAGAAGGACCAATCCAATCCGTATTGAGCGATAATGCTTCGTCCTTCACAGGAAAAATTTATGGAGGGACTGAAAGAAAATGGCATTAAACAATATTTTTCGCCAAGATACAGACCGAACTCCAACCCAGTGGAGAGGGAAATTAAGGAAATTTTAATTACCTCAGGGTGCTGTGTCATTGAAAATAAACCCAATGGTATGGATACGTGAATTTCGTTCAGAATCTATTCAATGAAACGGTAAACAATGTGACAGGATACAAACCATGTGAACTTAAGTTAGGAAAGAAGATAAATACAATATGTAAGAAAATTCCAGAAGCCATTCCAGATGAGCACTCGATACCACAAACGGAAGAAGAGATGTTCCGACAAGCATGCGAGAGGATGAAGAAAAAAGCCATAAAAACAAAAAGGAAACATGAAGAAAAGAAAAGAAAGGAATGGAGGATCAAAGTAGGAGATTTAGTTTTGGTTAAAACCAAGAAATTGTCTGATAAAGCAAATAAAGTTTATTGGCGAATATTTCTAAAATATCCTGGACCATATGAAGTTGTTGAAGTATATGGAACAAATACATATGAATTATGTAACCCAACAACTCGAAAAGCCATTAGAAAGTTCCATATTGAGATGCTGAAACCATACAACAATGAGGATAAAGATGAAAGAGAAGACCAAGATGATGAAAAGTAGATTCTGGATAGTTAAAGCTGAACTGTAGAACAAAATTATTAGAATGTAAGAGGGTTAACTATTTATATGTGCCATATGACAGGAGAAATAAATACAGGACAAAAATAAATGTTTAAAGGGGTAAACATAATTAAAGCAAAACACTTATATAGCACAAAGATAATGTGAAATTATGTGTAGAATTAGACGATGTAAATATAATTGTGTAGAGGATGAATATTTTTGGTAAACATGTTCAATAATTATAAGATGAACCAGGTTAAAAATCTTGAATGTATAAATTCCTATGTCAATCTAAGAAAGTATAAATATTTTCTAACTAAATAGTTCAGGGTACAGTATTTACTATAAAAAAATTGTAATGTCAGATGTATGTATAAAAACATTAGACCCGAGCCAGTGAATAGTGGCGATAAAAAGGCAAAATGTATGACGTGTGCTAAATGCGTGTGCAGTGTTTAGTGCAAGTGATAAATACCGTGTGTTACAAGATTCAGGAGACTAAAAACCCAATTATAAAATTTCCAAACAAGTTATAAATATTTATAATTATGTTCCTAGTGGGGCATATGTGGCAGTAATTTGTATCACAATAATGTAAATGCCAGAGTGATTGTAGTGTAAATAAGCATTATTGTATGACATTGATTTGAGATGTTTGTTAATTATGTGCTTTGTTAGGAAATAAGCTTACACGACCTCACTGAAACTGACAATAAGAGCGGGTAACAATGAGCAAGGGGGTGAATTGTTTATCAATTATTAGAGACAAGCTAATGACGTCAGATTGGCGCTTTCTTAGAAATGGAGGGAATTTCTTCCCTAGAGCATATGTGTTCGTAATTTTGGATTGGATATAAAAATAGACGCTAATGTTGGCGCGTTTTATTAACCAATAGCAGCTCGGTTATAATCTTTAGGCATATCGGGGTGTGGGAGTATAAAAAGCTAAAGCCAGAGGCAAGTATTGCCCAGTTCAACAAAATCATCCACGCGATACACGTCGCTGACTCCAACAGAATCATTCAGAAGTTATACGTCACAAAGTTTAAGAGAATCGTCGCACAGTTCTACAAAATCTCTCGCGTCGTAAAGTTAGTTACAAAAAAAAGTTGAAGTACGCGAATTAATAATGTGCAGTAAATAAGTTATTATAGTAACAGAAAATATAACAGTTTCAGTCTGGCGTGTATCAAACGATATGTGAAATGAATAAAGTGTGACGGCAATAAAAGTGTAAAAACAAATTATTTTATCGGTGTTATCTTTTAGTAAAAACTCCTTTCCGTTTACACACCCTGTTCAAGAGATGTGCTTGACCGAGAAACAATAGCTAGCCGGAGGACAATGAACCCAACATTCAAAGTAGTAAAACAATAACAGGCGCTCAGAAATAAGATAACACGAAGTGACCGCGACAAATTGGCTCCCATTCGTAGGGCAGATAAACATGAAGCATCTTCCAACTACTAACAAATATAATCCACTTCAACAGTTAGGCGTGAGGTGATAAACCTTGGATTCCATGGTCGAGCGACTGCTCATAAGCCGCACATCACGCAGGAAAATGCCAAACGACGCCTTGCTTGGTGTAAGGAGCGTCAGCATTACACCATTGAACAGTGGGAGTGACGAATCACGGGACACAATGTGACGATCCGATGGCAGCGTGTGGGTATGGCGATTGCATCTTTCAGCACAATCGAGGACTTGTTCATACTGCACGGGCTGTGGCGGAGTGGTTACACGACAATAACATCCCTGTAATGGACTGGCCTGCACAGAGTCCTGACTTGAATCCTATAGAACACCTTTGGGATGTTTTGGAACGCCGACTTCGTGCCAGGTCTCACCGACCTACATCGATACCTCTCCTCAGTTCCGCACTCCGTGAAGAATGGGCTGCCGTTCCCCAAGAAACCTTCCAGCACCTGATTGAAAGTATGCCTGCGAGAGTGAACGCTGTCATCAAGGCTAAGGGTGGGCCAACGCCATATTGACTTCCAGTATTGCCGATGGAGGGCGCCACGAACTTGTACGTCATTTTAGCCATGTGTCCGGATACTTTTGATCACGTAGTGTATTTTAACTTTTTTTCTGATTTTCTCTTACTACTGTTTGTTTGGAATGCAAGAGAGAATACGGGGTTGCAGTAATTAGCGATATTGAAAACCAACACTGAAATGTGTTAGTGTTGTTTTAGAGGATATTCCAATGGGTGTAGTTTAGAATATGGAAAACGTTTATCAAGCACCAGGGCAAAATGAAGGTATGAAATCAGGTGGAAAATTCTCGGTTTGACTGACGGTAATATCTGCACTTTTTGTGCTTTTCAGGATTTTAACTTAAAGATGCAACAGTCGTGAAAGTAAAAAGAAAAGTATAATATATAACGCAATAATCATTTAAGGCAGACAACTTATCAGAAAATTATAATGAAACAACATGTAATTTTAGAAGACAATTATTAAAAAGGAGAGCTTTGTCTTAATAAAATGAAATACACCGAACTTGTTTAAAACCAAGTGGAAATGAGGGAATACCCAAGAACAAAACAAAATGAAACAAGATACGAGAATTTTCAAGGTTTTATTCTTATCGTAGGAGATCTAAATACTTGTAACGCAATAACCGCAGAAAAAGAAGTTCATTGGCTAATACAATTACATCACTACTTCAGCAGGAGGAATTTCCATGAGTAAAAGTAATGACTGCTCAGTACCCCGAGCAATAAAAGTAGATTTCTTTATCTCTGGCGCAAGAAATCAATTTTGCTATTGCAAACTTGCTTTTAAAGGTTTTTATTCAGTCCTTCGTGGGTTTGCGAGAATTTCAAAGTCATCGATCCAATCTTCGTAAGTGTTCCGCGCCCTAACGCCGTAAAATGTTTCCAAAGCAGCAGCCCTCCCTACTCTCAAGAGCGTTTCTGTTTTAAACGGGAGGAATTTTAATATTTCAGCTCTTAAAGCTGTGGGTCCCGGTGCAAAGATCTTTCATCCTCTTCTCCGAGCGCCACAAGCTTAGGTCACATAGTTGATATGTCGTGAAAATTGGTTTCTGCGCATTCTGCATTCATTTCCTTGGGCATTATTGAGTAAATTTATTCAATAATATCCATCAATTCATATTCCATTATCCCATTGATTGAACAAATATTTAGTTTGTATATCTATTAATGTTTAATGCTGTACATCCTTTAGTTATTTTAAGTAAGTTTATCATTCACCTGTGTACCCCAATTTACCTCGCTTTGTACTGCTTTACTCATTCCCTAGTTTCATTTCCACAGCGGCATAGGAATGTTCAGCATTTCATACAAGCGCATTGTCTTTTGTTGTTTTATTTTGTAAAGGTATATGAATCCTTCCGTAAATAGTTTATAATTCATGTATTTATCTAACTTTTCTATTTTAGCATTTATATTTAAAGCGCATTCCAAACACTAGGGGAGTACTATGTTGGTTGAGATTTAATATTTTTCACACTTAAATATATACTTTGCGACCTGGTAGGAAGTTCTATTCTACATATGTAGTACTCCTTGAATCCTATGCAACTATGTATGTATCAGCCTCTTCAAATCCCTTAGAATTGCTTTCTCTTAATGTGCGTACCCATTACTGGCAACTGCTTCTAGATTTTCAAATTTTGCGAAATGAGATCCACTCAAGGGGTTCTTTAAAGCCTCGAGATTGTGATTATGAGAGGGGCCAACTTGCGAGGGTACGGCGTTTGTCAGTAAATGCGGCGTTCACTCTCCTCCGGGAACTGGTCTCCTCCGCTGTTAATGTTCAGGTTTTCCTTGATTGTTGTCCATGATTCTTCTGCAATGGTTAATGCTGCCTAAGCACTACCATCAATCACTTGTGAATCGATGTAGCGTTCACGACTCTTTCCACAGAGACCCTGTATTAAGTCACTCTTCAAGATGTCTACCCGCGTACTGGCAGTGCTTGAAGGAATATGCTGAAATCTGCTCAGCAACCCTTTGCCTAATTTTCACTAGAAGCTAGACTACAGAACTAGCCACCAATAACTGGTATTGGCAAACAGTACAGTATCATAGATAGTGGGAAATTAAAAAGTGTAAACCAATACATTGACACTTGGTGCATTACCTAAAGGTTGTACCTCAATTATTACAGTTTTTTAAGTTTAAAGGCCAATTTCTTTAAAAGAACCCTAACATTTCTCTTTTGTTTTTCCTCCATTTAAAAGAGTTTTGGCATAGTGATTCAGGCAGTGCAATGCATATTGCAATTTGGTTTAAGTTTCATGAATTTCATCAGTGTCTCAACATATATTTAAATACCTAAAGGTAAACAATTTGTTTCTATTCATTTTATTTAAATAGAAACTAAAACCATTACATTTTACCACACGATGAACCGCGAGTCAGCATGCTGACACCTAGCTCCTGTTTTAAACCTACTATATATAAAGTATGCAAACCTAGATAAACAAAGCTGCATTGCTAATCCAGTACTCCCTTTGACATCGCAAATAGAAAGTGTGTGACTTAACCTCCCTTGTCTCTACTACTGAACATTAGACACCGACTGTGTGAAATTTGTAATTACGTTCCATACTAACAAATGCTAAAAAAAAATTAAATATTGAAAGAGCAAACAGGAGATACAATACAGGGTCCGGATTATAGTGATAATAGATAGCAAAGAAACAGCCAACGAAACTGAAATTTATAACATACATAAGTGCTTAATTAATTTAATTATTATTTTCAGCTCTTTATAATTGTATTATATGATACACCTTGTTCTTTTATTCCTATTTTTATACGTTCAATATAAAAAGGAAAAGAAATATAGTTTTGATTATTTCTGTCCTAGTTTATTCGTGTATCAGAAACGAGCAATATCAAAATAGCAGTAAAGCTATTTTTGTACTTTTAATAATAGTGTAAATCAGTGCTATTTGTTTGTAATTTTTTTATTTTCGCTTTATAGATATGTTACTTATTTATTTTCAATATTTATTTTCACTTAATAAACAACACAGAAATGTGTTTACACCTACGTAATTTTTGTAATCTCCATTTTCACTAAGTTTATTTTGTATTTATAGAAACCTAACAGAAATTTCAATTCTGTTTTCTTATTTATATCACTCTTATATCTATTTAAGACAGGATTATTATTATCCAAATACATATTATTTTATATTCTGTGTACACGATTATATTTCTATATATCTCTCTCTCACTCTGGAACTTTCCCTATGTTACACCGAAGTAACACACTGTGAGTAAGGGAAAATCTATTCCATGTCTCACAGTGGAGCGGGATTCCTGTGCATTGAGCCTGCTGCTCTTGCCACATTCCTCTGCTTATTAAGGTTGGTTCTGTCTTAGATGTGCGAGTATTAATTATAATTCTGGAATTATAATAGAAGCTTATTACAACAGCCGAACCCGCAGCTCCGCTTCGGTATTGCATTGGCAACAGATATTCTCTCTCAATGTCACTGTCTCTACCTCCCTGTTTTTCTTCACGATCTCTACCTCTGTCCCTCAAAGTTTCTCTCATTCCCTAACTCCCACCTTCGGGTCTTTCCTCTCTTTATCTGACTCTCTCTCTCCCGCTCTTTTTCACCTTCACCTCTTTACGCTCGGTTCCCCGTATTTCTCTTCTTTTGTCCTTGCTCTCTTCGGGTATGTAAATTAGTCACAAATAATTTATCACATATTACCAATTTATCATATATTCTATGTGATCAAAAGCATCCGGACAAGCCCACAAACATACGTTTATCATCTTAGGTGCATTGTGCTGCCAACTACTACCTGGTACCCATTATCCGCGACCTCAGTAGTCATTAGACAACAAGAAACAGCAGAATAGGACCTCCCTGGAACTCACGGACTTCGAACGTGGTCAGGTGATTGGGTGTCACTTGTGTGAGAATGCTGTACGCGAGATTTCCACACTCCTAAATATCCATAGGTCCACTGTTTCTGATGTGATAGTGAAGTGGAAACGTGAAGGGACATGTACAGCACAAAAGCACACAGGCCGACCTCGTCTGTTGACTGACAGAGACCGCCAACATTTGAAGAGGGTCGTAAAGAGTTATAGGAGGACATCTATCCGGACCATTACACAGGAATTCCAAACTGCATCAGGATCCACTCCAAGTACTATGACAGTTAGGCCTGAGGTGAGAAACCTTAGATTCCATTGTCGAGCGGCTGCTCATAATCCACACATCACGCAGGAAAGTGCCAAACGACGCCTCGCTTGGTGTAAGGAGCGTCGACATTACACGATTGAACAGTGGAAAAACGTTGTGTGGAGTGACGAATCACGGTGCACAATGTGGCGATCCAATGGCAGGGTGTGGGTATGGCGAATGCCCGGTGAACGTCATCTGCCAGCGTGTGTTGTGCCAACAGTGAAATTCGGAGGTGGTGGTGTTATGGTGTGGTGATGTTTTTTCCTGGAGGAGGCTTGCACCCCTTGTTGTTTTGCGTGGCACGATCACAGCGCAGACCTACATTAATATTTTAAGCACCTTCTTGCTTCCCACTGTTGAAGAGCAATTCGGAGATGGCGATTGCGTCTTTCAACACTCGAGCACGTGTTCATACTGCACGGGCTGTGGCGGAATGGTTACACGACAATAACATCCCTGTAATGGACTGGCCTGCACAGAGTCCTGACTTAAATCCTATAGAACACCTCTGGGATGTTTTGGAACGCCAACTTCGTGCCAGGCCTCATCGATCTACATAGATACCTCTCCTCAGTTCCGCACTCCGTGAAAAATGGTCTGCCATTCCCCAAGAAAGCTTCCAGCACCTGATTTAAAGTATGCCTGCGAGAGTGAACGCTGTCATTAAGGCTAAGGGTGGGCCAACACCATATTGACTTCCAGCATTACCGATGGAGGGCGCCACGAACTTGTACGTCATTTTCAGCCGGGTGTCTGGATACTTTTGATCACGTAGTGTATCTGATCTGCCATACGTATACGTACATATGAGATGGGGCACTCTCCGCTGGATCTTGCCCTGAGGTTCTTTTACTGCCTGTCCTATCAATTTGATATTATATGTTATGGAATGACAAATTTTTCTTCAATTTCGGTTTTAGAGTCAACACTAAACATTTCAAAATTATTTTGTCATGGAATAATCAAAATTCATCAAAGACCACCTTTAACCTGCAAATACGATCATATATGAATGAACAGGGTTACGATTTTTATGTGCAAATTTCAGATGAAAAAGGAAGGGAGGAGGTCCTAAAATAAGGTAGAAGAGGAACTAAACGATGCTGGTTTACTCAACTAATTCAACAAATTCTCTTTCTCCTATTCTAATTTGAGTTACAAACAAGTACATCAAATCATCACTCATCAGAAGGAAAAAACGTGAAGTTGTACTTCAAGAAATTAAGCATATCTATATTCTTAAAAATAAGTTTGTTTCTATTCGGAGATAGAATGTCTCTATAGATGCTAATAGGTTATTTTAACCTCCACAGGAACCAGTGGGGCAAACTTTGTATTCACTCGGAATGGCAACTCTACAAATGTGGCAAATTCCTCAAGAGCTGGACTCTCCTGAATACTAGACTCTATTTTGTCTTTGGAAAAGACACCTAACTGCTCCCTCACGGAAGTAAAAATATCCCATTGTTTTTAATTTTCAAGACTTTGTTCTTCTAATCATTTAATAGTGCAGTCAGGTACTCGTAACTATGGACAAAACGTTTCTGTCTGCAAATTATGCATTTTCTCCGGTAGCAGAAATTGCTGCACTTTGGAAATTTTACCTACGTCGGCTGGATCCAAAGAAAGCACAAACTTTTTAATGTTGTCAAAATTCTCACACAATATAATAGCACATACAATCCAAGATCCCCGTAAGTAATGGCCAGGAAATTTGGAAGGGGCAGGCCAGTGATTTCTCTGTAGGCAACAACACGACTCGGAGCTTTCAGTAGAACCTTCTTCGGGGCAGAGATGAATTGATTTACGATGTCGTATTCGTTACTTGTGGATTCACAAACCCTGTGAAGGGCATGGACCAAGCATGTCACATGCTTTGACTTAGGGAACAAAGCTTCCAATTGGTTAACAGCTGAAACTGTGTATGCAGCCTGGTCCGTAACCACCAGAAGAATGTTTTCAAACTAATGCCACTAGGCCACAGTTTCTGACAGAAGTCCATGATTGATTGCATTACTGTACTGGCATTGGCTTTCTGCAGCGCATGCATTTTTAACATAGGCTTAACTTTTTCCCCTGCTAAGGTAAAAACTAAAATGTTCACAACATACGATTCCATCGAATCTATGGTTTCATTCAGAATGATTCCAACAACGCAGTCAGACGTTTCTCTTTGATTTTTGATGGTTTCTTGGTAAACAGGCTCCCTGTATCGTTTTTTTAAAGTACTCTCATCGAGCATTGACAGCTTTGTGTATTTTTTAAGAAATCTCTTGAAGGTGGATGGTTCACCTTATTGAATCGAATTCCTGCTTGTGTAAGAGCTGCATACAAATTAATATTGAATACCTACAAATGTTGGCTTTTTGAAATACACTGTTCAAATGATTTCGTAATAGAGGTTGCCGTGATTTATTTGTTGGAAGAGTCTTGTTCTTTTGTAGCTTAGAGCTGGAAATGTGTTGTTTGATGTGAACTCCTGGTGTTTTTCATCTAAAATATTCCTGAATAGCAATATACATCGTACAACAATTTCTATGGAATCATGTTTGAATTCCTGAGCCAGAACAAAAAAACCGAGCACTTGACACCTTCGGTATGGTAAAATGTAGTAACACACGGCGTTTAATAATAAATTTACATTCACGAACAGCAGACTACTTTCTGCTGAAATTAAAAGGATCAAATAAAATACACTCATTGTCATTTTCCATTGTTGCAGGTGTGATTTCAGCAGTACCGCATTTACTGAAAGTAGGTAGGCCTACTATTCGCATTCACTGCAAGCTAGGAGACGTTAATTGAAAGTTAAATGACTACTTCACTGATGGATCCAGACTTGATGGTCATAATGGATGTTCAGCGGTATTCCCCGATTACACCATACAATTTACTCTTTCCAACTATATTTCTGTCTATTCTTGTGAATTGTACGCAATTCAACTCTCATTAGAACATTTACTTAAAAAAGGTAACCTACATAATTACATAATATTCTCCGACTCGTTGAGTGCTTTAACATGCCTTCAACAAACCTCAACCTCCCAAAATAATGTTAAAGAACTTCAGAAACTGTACAACCAAATACTAATCTCAGGTAAATCAGTATCATTCGCCTGGACCCCGTCCCATGTTGGAATTCTGGGAAATGAATCAGCTGAGCAGGCAGCCAAAGAAGTCACCAAACATCCCCCTCAGGACATCAAGATCCCACACACAGGCTTCATAAACTTCATCAAAAAGACTTGCTTAATTAATGTAGACAAGCATGGAAAGCTACATCTAGAAGCAACTTACACAATGTCTGCATTTCTGAGTCCGAACTTCAACACTATCATTTCATTCGCAAAGACCAAGTTGTATTAACTCGACTACATATTGGACATACTTCTACAACGCACAAATCTCTCAAGCGTGACCTTCTCCTGTGTGCGACCTCTGCAGATCCAACCTCACAGTTCATCATCTCGTTACAGTCTGCCGTCGCTATGTACAACACATGTATAACAATATATTGCACACCTATCCATAGAATTTAACGTTATTTGTACTATTAGTGGTTAAAACATTATATTTTCATTTTAATCATGTTCTAAAATAGTCGCCATATTAGTTTAAAGTTGAAGCGACAATAAAGAATACATAATAATTATAATAATAAAATAAAAGAGGGAGTCATGGACATGGTTGGAGGAAAAAGGGACAAAAGTCCCAAAAAAGGCATGAAAAAAGTGTCTTTTCGCAACTAGGGGCAAAATTTCAAACTGTAGTATCTTTCCGGAGAGATTTAATTTATCCTAAAGGAAAAGGTGTTCACCTGAAAATCCTAACCCTGGTAATGAAAAATGAATTTTTAACTACACGAAGAAGACATTGGGCATAGCAGAGTGCATTCGAAGTATCTGAGCAAGAATACTGGAATAAAATACAGAAATGAAGACCCGGTTCATTGCCATTGTCCAACAAGAGAAGGTTTTGGCGCATTTGAGCAGCTAGAAGACTTGGTCATGGATTTTCAGTTATGTTCAATCAATTCATAAGGGGTAGCAGACGAGATAGAAACGAAAACAGCCATTACTTCCTCCAGAAACGTGAAACTGCTATGTCCGATTGGTAGTACACTTTCCGAGAACGTGTGAGATGGCAGGGAGGCTTAACATGTTATGTGAGGCACATCCTTTGCTATACGATATATTGGAAGTACTTCAGAGTGAAGTATTCAAATTGAATAAACAGAACTCAAGCAGAAGCTTCGCCGCCCAAAAGAGAAGAAAATAAGCCCAAGAAATAGGAATAGAAAGAACTGTTAATAATTTGAAAATTTTAAACAAGAGAAAAATAAATAAATTGTGTTTTATTTATGGACGCTCTTTAACTGCTGTGGTCCTTAGCGTCACATTCCAAATTGGGCGTGAAAGGCAGGTAATTTTGCTCAGAGGCCTCTTTATCAGCCTTGAGGTTCTTTTACGTGCGCCGTAAATCAGGAGAAAAGCCTCATTCAATGCCTCGGGGCCATAAGCCCAGGATCTAAAATACTGTATATTATAACCCCTTGGAGCAAAGGAAGACCTCCACTGTGGGACGCAACTTGACCAGAATCACTAGCTCTCTCTCACTTGCCATGAACATCTGCCCAAGTCGGGTGACTCTGCTGCATTTTCATCAGTTCATAAAAAACTTAATAAGTACAGGAAATTACTAGCTACCTTTTTTGTTGTTTTTGACGATGAGTCGTTGATGTGCAGAAGCTCAGCATTAATCGTTGATTTGGACCAAAAGCTGCAGGTCAGTATCGGTTAACAGCCTATCTTAGACAGAAAACCAGGATTGCATTAGAGGGAGGAAACTAATGCTTAAAGTATGATGGGACATTTCCGAAGTTTTTCTCACTAGATGATTTTTTTTTATTTTCGCTAATACGAGGGGCTCTATTTATATTTTGAGCATTGGCAACCCTGAATGTTGTAGATGCATATGACGTTTCCAATGGAAAGTTTGACATTTTTTACCATAATCTACTTCAAACATTTTGTCAATAGAGCGTCATTTGTTTTGTTTAAACTTTCTTGAAAATTGTGTGTCAACAAAAAGTGGAATTAACTCATGCAATGATTTATTACGACTTTCGACGTGGATTATCAAGACAAGAGTGCATCGATGAGCTAACTTTCACATTTGGCGACGAAGCTCCATCTTTTGCCACTGTGAAACGCTGGTATAATGAATTTAATCGCGGCTGCCGTTCGGTCAATGATGAAGTTCGTGAAGGTCGTTCAAAATCAGTTGTTGTGCCAGAAAATATTTATGCTGTGCAAAAACTAATGATGAAAGATCGTCGTGCGACATATTCTGAGATTGAACCAACCCTAGGCATTAGTTTCGCCAGTATACATAAAATATTGCATGATTATTTAGCCGTGAAAAAGGTTTGCTCTCTTTGGAACCCACATAAATTGACGCAATCTCAAAAAGATGCTCGTGTCGATTGGTGTACAAAAATACTCAATAAATACAATGGCGGTGCCTCAAAAGATGTATGTAAGAGTGTAACAGGTGACAAATCATGGATCTATGCGGATCTATGAGCCGGAACGTAAACAGCAGTATGGGTGTTTCAAGATGAAGCAAATCCGACAAACGTTGTTCGCACTCGAAGCACTTCGAAACAAATGATCGCCTGATTTTTCAGCAAAACTGGCCATGTGGCAACAGTGCCTTTAGAGGATCGTGAAACGGTCAATGACGAATGGTACACAACTATTTGTTTGCCGGAAGTCTTCGCTGAATTTAGGAAACCCAACAAGAACCGTAGGATCGTTCTTCATCAAGACAATGCGAGCGCACACTCATCTCGTCTAATAACAGAGTATTTGAAGGCTCAAAAAATAGAATTGATGGGTCATCCGCCATACGGTACTGATTTGGCACCCAATGACTTCTTTTTGTTCCCGAACATCAAGAGTAAATTGGGTGGACAAGGATTTTCGTTGGCAGAAGTAGCTGTTGATGCCTTTAAAAACCATGTTTTGGAGATGTCTCAAGAAGACTGGAATAAATGCTTTGACAAATGGTTCAAAGGGATGCAAAAGTGTATTGATCATAAACGGGAATATTTTGAAAAACAATAAAGCAGTTTTCAATCAGAAATTACTTAGTTTTAATTATTAGGCTCAAAATATAAATAGTGCCTCTCGTTTAATGCAATTTAATTAATTTTTTTCAGAATATTGCTTTCGTTTAATAACTGCTCTTTGCGGAGTATTGTTTTCTAGCTTGTAAATTACTGAATATTGTTTCTGCAATTTTATAAACTCTTTTATAAACTCTTTAATTAAATAAAGATTTCTATATATAAAATAAAAATTGGAAACCTATACTAGTATTATGAGGAGAGAATATTTGTGTGTATGTTTGTGTATGAAATCTAATCTCAAAAACCATTCAACTGATTTTGATAATTCTTCCAGATTGTCACAGGCTATATAGTGTTTCCAAAGATTTGAGAACTAGGGGATAGAGATATCTATTATAAAACTTGTCACCAAATTTCAATTCCGTTTCCGTTTCGATAAATTTGAATATCGAGACTACTTTTGGTACTTTATTGCATATGTGACAGATTTTTAATGACTTATAGCCCAAGGGCAAATGAGGAGGCTTAAAATAGTTTGTTACTTTATGGAGGTTTAGAAGCTGTGTATGGCATTCATACCAGCACTTTTCCCTAATATTTCACTGAAATGTTATCAAGTAATATTTTTGGTATGATTTTGACAAAACCGGGTACATCTGAATTATCCTTGACCAACGTGGACCAACCGCCGTATTTATTTTTGTGGCCCTCTTCCTCAGCTTTCATTAATTAATAATTAATACACTATGGACCAATGTCTAAATTTAAAATTGTCAGTGTTTGATAGTAGTGTTTTTTAAGGTTTTGAAGTTTCTGTTAGAATATTAGACCGCATACATGAGTGATAGCAGCACTATGCAATTTATTCACTTTGTTTTCACCAAAGAAGTTTGGTTTCAAAAGCATGCCATTGTTCCAAACGGTTTCCAACACCACGTCGCCCTCCATGGTGTAATGGTTGCCTTGTTAGCTTCTAGTTCCCGAGGTCACGGGTTCAAACCCGCCGGAGAGCAATGGCATAAGAATCCTTAGCATGGCTTCCTTCAGAAGGGAAGTAAAGCCGTTAGTACCATGTCGTAGAATTATGTCACGTAAAAGAACCTCAAGCCTGATAAAGAGGTCTCTGAGCAAAATTTCCGGTCTTTCACGCCCAATATAGATTGGGACGCTAAGGACCATAGCAGTTAAAGAGCGTCCATAAATGAAACTCAATCTTTAACCCTGTATTGCGATTCTCCTATTTACTTGGCCATTGTTTTGAGTTGTTTCAGAATGTCCAAAACTAAGCAACGACGGATTGAAGATGAGGAACGACAGTTTTAATCCAAGTGGCAAGAGAGCCACTTTCGTTTTTTGACTAGTATAACGGTAAACTACAACAATGTGTTATTTCTCCTCAAGTTTTAAGTGTTTCCAAGGAGTACAGTTTAGGCAGACACTACACTAGTCTGTATCAAACTAAATATAATAACAAGGCGATGTCAGAAATAGTGCTGTTCAGTGATTTGAGGCAGAAACTAACCAAGCAAAAGTGCATATTTCAACAGCCAGCAAACACCGCAGGTCTGGCAACTTATAGGTATGTTTAGAAATAGTAAAGAGCAAAAATTATTTCAGAGATGGGCAACTTATTAAAAGGTATGCTATAAAAATTGTATCTGCCTTGGGTGATAATATGGTAAGAGTCTGAAAGCTTCCTTGTCCCATCAGACAGTAGGCAGAGGAGTAAATGAAATGGCAAGTGAAGCTACAGCATGTCTGCATGAAATTTTGAACACTGATGAGTTCTACTCCCTGGCTCAAACGATATTATATCAGTTAACTTATTTGTTAATGTTGCATTTACATGTATAAGCCGCCTTTAAAATCAAAGATCATTTCTTTGGAACAATTGCTCATCAGCAACGATGCTCACTCCCTCACAGTGGTATTAATATTTGTGTTACTATTACTCTTGGTTACTACATTAAATTCATACACACACATTCACATTCGTATTCATACACTATGTGATCAAAAGTATCCGGAAACCCCCACAAACATACGTTTTTCATCTTGGGTGCATTGTGCTGCCACCTACTACCTGATACTCATTATCCGCTACCTCAGTAGTCATTAGACATCGTGAAACAGCAGAATGGGACGTTCCGTGGAACTCACGGACTTCGAACGTGGTCAGATGATTGGGTGTTTCTTGTATCAGAAGTCTGTACGCGAGATTTCCACACTCCTAAACATCCCTAGGTCACAGTTTCTGATGTGATAGTGAAGTGGAAATGTGCAGGGACATGTACAGCACAAAAGTGTACAGGCCGACCTCATCTGTTGACTGACAGAGATCGCCGACATTTGAAGAGGGTCGTAAAGAGTAATAGGCAGACACCTATCCAGACCATCACACAGGAATTCCAAACTGCATCAGGATCCACTACAAGTACTATGACAGTTAGGCGTGAGGTGAGAAACCTTGGATTGCTCATAAGCCACACACCACGCAGGAAAATGCCAAACGATGCCTCGCTTGGTGTAAGGAGCGTCAACATTACATGATTGAACAGCGGAAAAACGTTGTGTGGAGTGACGAATCACGGTACACAATGTGGCGATCCGATGGCAGGGTGTGGGTATGGCGAATGCCCGGTGAATGTCATCTGTCAGCGCGTGTAGTGCCAACAGTGAAATTCGAAGGTTGGGTGTTATGGTGTGGTCATGTTTTTCTTGGAGGGGGCTTGCACCCCTTGTTGTTTTGCGTGGCACGATCACAGCGCAGACCTATATTGATATTTTAAGCACTTTCTTGCTTCCCACTGTTGAAGAGTAATTCGGGAATGGCGATTGTATCTTTCAACACGACCGAGCACCTCTTCATACTGCACAGGCTGTGGTGGAGTGGTTACACGACAATATC
Source organism: Deroplatys truncata (assembly GCA_030765065.1). NCBI lineage: Eukaryota > Metazoa > Arthropoda > Insecta > Mantodea > Mantidae > Deroplatys > Deroplatys truncata. The sequence continues at coordinate 205,851,923 of CM060978.1, read as the reverse complement.
ATCCCTGTAATGTACTGGCCTGCACAGAGCCCTGACTTGAATACTATAGAACACCTTTGGGATGTTTAGGAACGCCGACATCGTGCCAGGCCTCACCAACCTACATCCATACCTCTCCTCACTTCCGCACTTCGTGAAGAATGGGCTGCCATTCCCCAAGAAACCTTCCAGCACCTGATTGAAAGTATACCTGCGAGAGTGAACGCTATCATCAAGGCTAAGGTTGGGCCAACACCATATTGACTTCCAGCATTACCGATGGAGGGCGCCACGAACTTGTACGTCATTTTCAGTCAGGTGTCCGGATACTTTTGATCACGTAGTGTACTTCCAGACTAGAGGAAGGATGGGAAATAATCCTGGCTAAAAAACATTCCCACCTATAGCTGTGAATCGAACCCGTATTCTGGATTTGGAGGTTAGGATGCCAACCTCCAAACCACAGAAGTCTTACTTATTTTTGTTATAACAATAAATTCTGAATTAGAAGTATTGATCTGAAACCACATCCGTTGTAAACCAGCACTAAAGGATTAGACAGATGTAGTGCATTGAATAGTGCAATTTCTCAATTTGTAGGGTTTGGGAGACACTCAAGGATTGCAACAGATGGGGTTAAACCAATGGTGTGGCTTAAAACTGGACTAGTACGACTTATTAAAGAAGAAGGCATAAATTGCGTTCTTTCACTGCATCATCCATCAGAAGGAACTCTGTGAGAAAAAGAAATTAAGAATCGGTCACAGTATGAAAGCTATTGTAAATTGTGCAAATATAATAAGAGGAGGCAGGAAAGCTCAAAGACACGGAGCATTTATTACATTCTCGGGTACTCTGGATGCTGAATATGGTGATATTTCATTGGATTGTGAAGTTCGCTGGCTTAGTGTTGGAAACCTTCTCCAGCAATTTTTGCGTTAAGAAAGGAAACCTTTGCATTCCTTATGGATGAAATATATGGAACTGAATATTTGGATAATCTTAAAGTACAAAAATGTTATACAAACTCTTGTATTTTTGACTGATTTAACATTTAATCTTAATTTTTAAAATATTTAATTTCATGCGAGAAAAATGTCTCGGCTTGGGGGAAGATTGGAGGATTCCACATGAAACTTGATTTAATGCAAAATCCAGCCCGCTTCCCATCTTGCCAGCAACTAAAGACGGTTAATAAAATTTTACTGAGTTTCTTGAAATTATAAGTAACATAAAGGAGGGTTTCAGACAAGATTAAAAGATTTTGATGCCTTGAAGCAGAAGCTTTCACCCTTCAATAACCCCATGGAAACTGAAGTAAGCATCCAACTCTCTGGCCTTCAGGTGAGGCTTTGTGACCTTCTAAGCCAAAAAGTGTGACATTCCCGAGGATTTCTGAAATCTCTTAACAAAGGACCGTTTTCCTAAACTACATAAATATGCAACTATAACAGTCATGTGTAAATAAAAATGATTTTACAGCTTTAAAAGCCATTAAATTAAAAAGTAGAAACCGCTTGAAAGTGCATCACTAGAATTCTGTCTGAGACTTCGCTGACTGGACTTACAGTGGACATTGAAAAACTTTGTCAGAAAAGCAGTGTTAATCCTCACATTAACGTCCTGAATTACCTTAGTGCATCACAAAGTCTTGAAATTCAATTGCATGTATTCTGTGTATTTTTCCCTTGTCTGTTTCTACTCTTGCTACAAGAGTCTTGTGTATTACGTTTGTTTGTTTAATTCAAGTTTAATACTTTCATGTCTTGTTTGTTAAATCTTGAATCCTACATTTATATGCGTATATTTTTAAATTGTAATTTACAAGAGTTGGCCCACCTTTCCTCAAACTATATTCTGTTTGGCCCTCTAATGACGAAGGGTTGGACCACACTGTTCTAGAAACTGACAAAAATGATAAACCAGACATTCAATTCCTATTTTGAACCCCTAATATACAAATCAACAATTTTTGGTCAGTATAGATGAAACTTTATGCGCTTATTTTGAAAAAAATCTTATGTGTAACACTCACCTGACTTTCTCTACTCTTGTACAAACTATTTTTACAAACGCGTATTCTCCATATGCTTCATGTTAATCGAGATGTTAATCTTACTGCTAATTTTCTTGTAGGTGCAAGGGCAATATGGTAGGCTTTAAGCGATAGTCAAATATTTTAAGAGCTAGTTGCTATGTGGCGCATTCCATTCTCTTTGCATGTCCAGGACATAAAAAAATTAATAACGGATTCCCATTTGAGAAAGAGTATAAGTATTGAAAAATTTAAGGGAATAACAAGCAATATCTCCACAATGGTCCACTCAATACAAAAAATGTATTTGACATAAATTGTGTATTTTAACGCGATCTACATATTTTGTGTAGTAAACGTTTGTCTATCTCTTATGGTTTACCACTTATGCAAAAGTCGTTCACAATGAAGTATACTTTTGGACTTCTCAGAAAATTCGAGAAATACATTTTATTTGTCTTGAAAGTATCTTAAATATATGATATTTTAATCAAAATCGTTAGAGCCATTTTTGAGAAAATTAAAATTTTCGAAAAATGTTCCATGTATAGGGTAATCTGGGGTGGAGGAATTTTCTTGAAAACCTTCGTGTCGCATCTCTGGAAGATACTGAACCTAAATACCAAGTTTGGCGTTTATCCGACTGTGCGTTTCTGAGTTATGCTGTTCACAGACAGACACACAGACACACACGGACATGTTTCCAAAAATGCATTTTTTGGATTCAGGGGTCTCGAAACATATAATTCCGATGAAATCTCGGTATCGAATTTTTGAGTGGAATGCAATACTTCCCCTACTTACTCTACGTAGTTAGGTTACAACTTCCAAAAACTTACTAATCTTTATTTTGAATTATAGTACTCTAGTTTTTAAAAGCTACCCTTAATTTATTCCCAATCCCTTACAGATAAAACTATACTGCTTGGTCAACCAGGGTACAAATTTGTATACTTGAACTATAGGACTTGGCAAAAAATTTAGAATACCACATAACTTCAAACCATACCCATTTTATCAATCCCTTATGTGCTTATCGTCACTATTTACCAATCTGGATAAAACTTGGGACACTCGCGCACTAGTACAAATTACAGATCACTTATGACATTAGAAAATCACCCCATCCTTATTTTCAACCCCTACTTGTAGAATGTACTAATGCGGTGCCGGTAGGACAGTCATAAGTGGTAAAGGGGAGGATTCTCATTAAAATGTTATAGATAATTGTACAATAATTTCATATAGAACGAGGGGAGGTAAATGATGTTTACTAATTCAACATTCGAGTTTTAAAAAACCACCCGTGAAACTCGGACAGCCAATTAGTTTACAATAAACTTAAAAGACAGTGACAAAATACTGTAATAAATACCTGTCATATGACAAATTAAAGTTATATTGCGCATTCAGTGACAGATTAACACTGTAACAAGTTGTAACATACGGATCGTGACGGATATTTATGGTATGATGAACTGGAATTCGGCGAATTATTTCTCCAAAATGCGAATCAGTTGGAGAATTTAATCTCGTACCAGCACGTTGCCATGGTAGCTCAGTGGTCAGAGCAACCGGACGGAGACCGGCAGATCCGTTGTTCAAATCCCGACTATAGCATTGTTTTTCAGTCGTTTGATTCTACCTTTCTAATCTTGTCCAACACACGGCTTGTGTGGAAGAACAATTAATTCCACTGTCAGAAACTGGTAGCCTCGCTGGAAGAGTAGAGGAAACTCAGGCAGTTGTTGCAGACAGCGTGGCAACCAGCAGGACTGGTCAGCTACGTGATGACCTTATCCTGCTCTCCACATGGCACGAATTAGACACATCAGCGTGTTTTGGTGGGAGGCAGCAGCTGGCTTAGACTCTTAATTGCCATTCTACTCTCGTGGGATGTCTCGAATAAAAAAAGTATAATTAAACTTAATTGCCTACAAGTGTGTTTTTACGTCCATAAACCCGAAAAAGTGGATTATAGTGCCCCATCTGTCCGCCCATCGAGGCCTCAAAACCTAGATTTTCTTGATTAACATGCAGCGTTGGGCGGCACTCTCATATTACTTTTATTCGCATATAATTTTATCATTATGGCGATAAAAAGTTGTTGAAACAGGTTGCAACATGTTGAAAATGCAGTTTCTACCTCGTAACGTGTCGTATAAGAACTAGAAAATGGGGATCTCAGGTAATTTGTTAAAAGGAGAAGCTTCGAGACATAAAATATTATTATTTTTAATTGGTTCATGCATTTTTAATAATAGCAGTATTGGCGTCTCTATTAGGAGAATGCGTCATATTTAGTATTTTATACGGTTTTAATTTATTATGTTCGATTTCAGGCTGCTAGGATCGAGAATATTACTCTCTAAAGACATTTAGCCCAATCACCTTAGACAAGCAAATTCGCAAATTAATTTATTTTTTCTCACGGTATGCACAGTCTGTCCATACAGACTTTGAAGCTTAACTGCGTGCATTATACTTTACTTATTTGACTTTTTAATAATATTATCAATAGCCTGCAAATGTTAACAAAGTAATATGTGCACATTGGAAAATCATATACACAGTATGACAATACAGGTGGAGGCAGTCTTTCACTGTAGTCATTAGTGTAACTCCCCACCCAAATTTTAGCATGCCAATATTCCCATGAGTGGAAATAAAAGGTTCCCAATGTTTATTTTCACAGTTTCGAAGCAAAATAAGAGTTAGCCTCTTAAGTTTTTACCTTAGAACTGTGTTGTGAAATAAGGTAACCCACTATAATTATCATCATTAAATACGAGGGAAGTTGTAGACAATCTCTATCTATTGATGCAGTAATTTGTATCACAAATTATTTAAATGTAAAGAGTGATTATAGTATGAATATGCATTATTATGTGACATTGATTCGAGATGTTTGTTGATTGTAATTGTTGGGAAGTAAGTTTATACTGCCTTACTGAAACTGACAATAATAGCGTGCAATAATGCAGCGAGGGGGTGAGCTGTTTATCAATATTAGAGACGAGGAAGTTACGTAATGTTGGCGCGTTTTCCTTTAGAATCTTCTGGAACATTATACCTAGAGCATATGTATTCATAATTTTCATTGGATATAAAAATAGACGCTAATGTTGGCGCGTTTTATTAACCAATAGCAGCTCGGTTATAATCTTTAGGCATATCGGGGTGTATGAGTATAAAAAGGGCTAGGTTAGAGATAGACCCCGTCAGTTCATCGAAAATATGTGTACGTTACACGTCGCCGTCAGTTCGTCGAAAATATTTGTATGCTACAGGTCGCCTTCAGTCCAGCAGAAATATTACACGTCGGCTATCGATTCGCAAGTTACGCGTATCAGAGTTATGAAAAATCTCAAGTATTGTAAAGTTAATTATACAAAAAGTTGAAGTACGCGAATTAAGAATGATCAGTAATGAAGTTATTATAACAGTTTCAGTTTGGCGAGTGTCTAGATCAATGTGTAAATGTGATGGTGAAAGTGTTCGACAATAAAAGTATAAAAGAAATTCTTTCATCAGTGTTATCTTTGGATAAAACATTCCTTTCCGTTTACACAACCTGTATAAAGAGATGTGCTCGACCAAAAAGATCATAGCTAGCCGGAGGACAGTAAACCAAAATTAAATAAAATAACAGTAGCATTCTTTCAAACAAACACTAACACTACCGCAAATTGCTAACACCAGATGGAGCTACAAACTTAACAAGTGAATCACGTCACAAAATGGCTTCACCACGCGGAGTAAACACACATACCATTATAAGTATACCGCCGCAAATTGGCTCCCAAACGTGGGGCTCAACAAATTATAATATAAATAACATTAAACCACTACACTATACAAAAAATGAGTTTTTATTTATGAAGAGTTTTATTTATCACTCTTTAACTGCTGTGGTCCTTAGTGTCCCATTCTATATTGGGCGTGAAAGATCGGTAATTTTGCTCAGAGACCTCTTTATCATACTTGAGGTTCTTTTACGTGCCGTAAATCTACGACATGGGACCACCGGCTTTACTTCCCTTCTGAAGGAAGCCATGCTAAGAATTTTTACGCCCGAAATAATTCATCGCCCTCTGCCGTGTTTGAACCCGTTACCTCGGGAACTAGAGGCTAGTATGGTAACCACTACAGCACAAAGGATGACTGTTGTACTGTAATATATCACCGAGAGAAAATGAGTGCGTATTTTATACAAGGTAACCACCATTGAAAGACACTGTCCCTTGCGACGAATATAGATTATAAGGCACCTTCTTACTTACTTCCTAAATTACTAACGCCTGCATACCAGAAGACTAACAGTCTGGAATCATAAAAAATATGCTTGCGAAGAAGGCTTTGACTTCGCGTTGAGAAAGCCTTGGATTATAAAATAGCTAGCAATACCACAGAATGTGCAATTCCACAAAAACAGCAGGTATTTTATTCCAAGCAATATATTTATATACATACATACACTGGTGTGCAAAACCTAAGGATGAAAGTAATCTTCATATGCTGTGACACTGCTGAAAGGGGATATATCATACATATTATACATTGTGCATTTGAAAGGGGATATATCATACATATTATACATTGTACATATGAAAGGGGAACCATACACATAAGAATTGTATAGTAATAATTTAATTCACTGAATGTTAAAACATTCAACATGTGACTTTGTACAGAGCTATTTGTAAGTAACGGGCGCTAGCTAATTGAATGGAATTCTTGGAACTCATAACGACCGTGCCTCGCACAGAGTGGTACGACGCTACATGATGGCGCTGAAGCGCAAGGTTCTGAAACCTAATATTTTCATACATGCTTGGGTAGCGCGGCTTGAGGGCCAATGGGAAGCATCGTTACATTTTCAAACGTAGGAGATAGCGTGGGTAAGCCGCCCTATATAAGACCAGATTTTGCCGAGCGGGGCACTCTTACTTATTACCAGTTCAGCGCAACAAGAAGTCACGCCAGCGCAACGTGCTATAGAGGCACGTGGGTGCATATAAGGGTGGGATGCGTGTGAAGATAGATAGGCTCCTGATAAATATTCAAGTGGTGGGATAAAGTAAATGGGAAAATGGAATAAACATCAATTATAAAGGGAAAACTTGCAGTGTATTTTTTAACTTGCCTCACCCACAAGAACCTGAGATAAAAGAGATTTAGCAATTAGGTAGGAATGGAATACTCAACTACCGACGAGAATCACTAGCCGAGGAAGAAGAATACAACAGCACGCTGCAAGTGTCGACCGCCATTTCCCGCTACAAATGGCGCCCAAACTTTTCCCGCTATACTGCCAAGTAACATAGCTCGATGAAACTTGAATCATACATAGAGGGAATTGCTACGGTATGCTACAGTAGCCAACTAAATGAAATATGCAATGAGACGAAAAGAAATACCACTTTTATTCATAGACCAAACCTACACTAAAGTCAATACGACATATGATGACTCTCTAGATTTACAGAAACAGTTACATAGTGCTTAAAAGGGTGTATGATCACCACGGATAGCAATGCATGCTCTGCATCGTGCTCCCATGCTGGCCACAAGGTTGGTAAGCAGTTCTTGTTGTAGGGCGTTCCATTCCTCCACCAGCGCTGTTGACAACTGTTGGATGGTCGTTGGTGCATGTGGATGTGCTGCAACGCGTCTCCACAAAATATCCCACACGTATTCGATGGGATTTAAATCGGGGATATGGGCAGGTCAGTCCATTCGCCGAATACCGTCTCGTTCCAAGAATTCCTCCACCTCCGCTGTTCGATGCGGTCGCGCATTGTCATCCATAAAAATGAAGTCAGGACCGACTACACCCCTGAAAAGACGCGCATGGGGAAGAGTACAGTATCATAATAACGTTGACCAGTGAGCGTAACGTGTTCAAAGATTTGGAGGTCGGTGCGTCCATGTAATATTATGCCTCCCCAAACCATAACACCCGGACCACCAAAACGATCATGTTCAAAGATATTCTTGGGTTCATTACGTGTTCCCACCTCTCGCCAGATGAGGGTACGTCGAGAATCACTACTTAGACTGAATCTGTTCTCATCCGAGAAGAGCACGCGACCCCATTCCTCGTTGGTCCAATTTTGATGCTCTTGGGACCATCGCAAACGGTGCCGCCGATGTGCGGATGTCAATGGAACACAATGTACTACCCATCGGGCAAAGTGACCACCTCGGTGTAGTCGGCGTGCCACTGTGTATCGTGAGATTGCGTGCACAGCTGTCCTGTTAAATGTGGTTGCAATTGCACCCCCGCTGTTTGGCGTGCATCCCTTCTTGCATGTTGCACAATGTAGCGGTCATCTGCTGCTGTAGTTGAGCATGGTCGTCCACCACCTCGCCTTGGGACAGCAGTGCCTGTGGTTTGGAAGGTTCCCCAGCACGTGAAATAATGCTGTAAGAAATTCCAAACTCCTGAGCAACACTCGCCACACTTCGCCCTTCTTCCAGTTTCCCGATGATTCTTCCCCGTGTGAAGTCATCTAAATGGTGTCTACGGGCCATGTTGCAATGAATAACACCACTACAGTGCACCGTAACAGCTTGCTAATTGCCTCACAGCGTCTTGTCCTGTTTCGTCAACTGCCCCGTGTTGCGGCATCAGACCCATTTGACACTATAGGTTCCCTACACTCACGCCATGTGACGTCCAGCTTTCTGTATACGTGTGAGAGACCTCTGGCAACATGATCTCGCACCTTCATTTACTTCCACCAAGTAGTTCATTTGTTATGTTACTTTACCCATCTCGTCCTTAGGTTTTGCACACCTGTGAGTGTGTGTATACATATGTGTATAGATGATCGAAATTTAGCCATTGAGAAAACAGAAAACAAAGAAAACCAAGGACAATCATGTCTGTTTATAATGGTATGATTTGTATTCGATACTCGTCCCAAACCCTTTAATAATAATAATAATAATAATAATAATAATAATAATAATAATAATAATAATAACAATAATAATAACAACAACAACACTTATAGAAGAAAAGTGTTTTCTATTCCCTTTGCAAGGATGTTTAATACAGTTCAATATCAGAGGAAGCTAAATAATTGATAAAGAGAGGTAACTGTATCCAGTATAGCCTCAGAAGTTAGTCAACCAATATTTTATGATTAACTATTGAGAAAAAAAAGTTAATATTCACCAGTTTCGTTATATATTGGAGTTAGGGGTTTCTGCATTACATGAAAATTTTTATATTACTAAATAACTACGGAATCAAAGAAAAGGCATAACGGTTTTAACTTTCATATACTATGATTATCTAAAGAATTACTGAATAATTCTAATAACTTATTAATTTCCAAAAGATACTTGCATCACATCATTTTCAAAACTTGGAGGACCTTTAGAGGGAGGTTAAAGTCAACATCTGAAGATATTCCATACCCATTTCCGTGAATATCAGGGGATTTCTAATTCGTTATTAGGAATATAACGGCTGTATGAGAATACAATTATACAGGACAAAGCGGACATTTTACAATAAAGATGTTCTAGAACATTGTATAGCAGTTTAATAAAGAATGCGCGAGGAGTTGAATAAAATAAATTAAATCATTATTCGAGGTATAAAAGTTGGGTAAGCCAGTTTGTATACGATAAAACTGAGGATGTAAAGTTTATTATTGTTTTTTTAAAGTTTACATAACAAATGCTTAAAAGTGCAATGTTTCTGATAGTTATATACAAAGTTTCAATAGATGAAAAATTAAGAAGTTAATATCAGAATATTTTAGTAACAATGGGACACGTGGTGAACGTAAAATAAGAAAATAAATCATAAAATTGCATAAAGCAAGAACATTGGCAATATTTTAATATGGCAATGAAAATAGAATGTTGACGAGAGCCGATTTAAAATATATACTTACAAGGAAGTGAGATTTGTGCTGTAGCCGGATATTCTTTATATCATGTGCCAAATGCAGAAACAAGGAAAGAACTAAACGTAGAAAGTATAACAGGTCTAATGACAATATACATGATGCTCCAAAACTACTCGTTCAAATTAATACAGGAGGGAGAGAATATCAAAACAAATATATCTGGATAAGGAATATATGGTCCCTGACGGCAATTTCTGATACTAGGTAGGATTTATACCGAAGGTGGTTTAACATGCTAATTACAGTAGTGGCATTCACAGGAACTGCTCGAATGGACGACCATTGGCCTGTATGCACGCAGTACATCGTGTGACCATTGATGTGTCTGTTCGAGGGCTCCTGTCATGTCCGCAATGGTATCAGCAGCGACGGCAAGTCTTCTGTTTCCACATCGGTTTCATGCACAGCTGCTTCATATGCTCCGAGAGGAAGAAATCAAAACACGTGAGGTCAGGTGACCTGAATGACCAGGTTATAGGGCAACCTCGGCCGATCCATCGATTCCCGAAGGTGGCTCTCGGATGATTCCTCACGGAAATGCTGAAATGGGCTGGCACCACATCGTATTGGAAGCACATCTTTTGTCTAATATTCAGGGTCCATCCTCCGCCAATTCTGGCAAACATGTTCCACGAAGATGCGATAGCTCCATCCGTTGAGACGGAATGGAAGAATGTATAGTCCAATTAACCTATCACCGGCCCACACATTAACACCGAAACGCCGTTGATGAGCACGAGGTCGAGTACCTCGTGGTTCACAGTTGCCCTAACACGCGAATTGTGGACCTTGAAACAGCCTTCACGGGTAAACAAAGGCTCGTCGGTGTACAGGACCTCGGCCGGAAATAAGGAGCGCAGGGCAGACTGTTGTAAGGAAACCATTGTGCGAACTGCATGCGTTTGGGGAAAACCTTCAGGTGTTAGTGCTGCCACGCGCTAAAGATGGAAAGGATGAAGCTGTTGGTCAGTTAACACATTCCACACACGGCCATGTCTGACCCAAGGATGTTGCATTTCGTCGTGTACTTGGAGATGGAGTATTTTGAACATGTCGCAGAATCTCGTCTTCCATTTCGGGAGTTCGCACTATTCGATTCCGACCTGTATCATGCATACTTGCACGGAAAGTGCCTGTTTCACGTAGTAAGCGATACAGACGTCCGAATGTTTGATGTTGTGGAACCCGTCGGTTGGAAAAGCATTGTTGATACACTCTCACTGCAGGTCATCCATTTCCATTCACAGTCACGTATACCACATGCATGTCAGCCATTTCAGCATACGTTGAAGTAGTTGGTATTGTAGGAGTTGTATCGTATTTCAGCTGTTGGGGAACCGAACTTGTAGTAGTTGCAACCGCACGTATAGTAAACAGTTTCCGGTAGCCCTCACCCCAAATTTATTTAAATATTAGTTATTTATGTTTGCCTCGACTGCGTCAGTATTTTTTAGAGACACGTTTCTCTTGGCAGGGTTGTGGTGCGACAAGAATGTAGGCTTACACATATTATACGTAATTTTACTTCACTCCTTTTATTAATACTTGATAAATATTTAAATAACACTTCACTGATATAGTGAGCTGTGAGATTCTTTTATTAATTACTTGCACTTTTTAACACGTAAAACTATTTTCGTCTCACACGAATACGTATTAAATTTCTTGAGGACACTTTTTGTGTCCGGTTAGTAACGCTGTCTGCAACCAACTGAATTGATTTCAACCGCCTAAACTTGCAAATTTCTGTATTTCAAGTCTCTGATTGACTAATCTTAATCCAATAGAATACCTTCATTTAACTAAAGCTTTTTCTGGTTGTTGATTGGCTATTTTATAAACTGTCACTAAAATTACATTATTGCTTCCAAGAATCACAAGTAACATTTAAACTCTCAAGCTCATTATTGCCTCAAGGTTACCTCATTGTTACCTCAATGTTAGCAACTTTTGACCTATTTCTCACAGCTCCTACAGTATTAAACTGCATAATACATTCACATAACATTGTTACACATGGATACAATAATATAAACACATACAACGATTGTAATATACACCTTTTATATATTGTTACATACACATATTGCTTTGAGGCGGGCTGTTATTGAATTTATATATTATATAATTAGACTGAAATCATTTAAGTGTTAAAAATGCTGCCTCAACGTAAACCGCTCCATGTTCACAGTTATCACAAAGCGGTAATGACTGCGACTGAATCGGAGTGTTTCCAAGCAGACCTCAGAGCCAACCGTTCGTACACAGAGCAGATTTGCAGGCCAGTACACATTCACAGTCAGCGACACTCACAAACAGTTCCCTAACATTAAAAGTTGACTTCAGAGACCACATGTTCCTTATCGAAATATATTTGTTTTGATGTTCTCTACCACCTGTATTAATTTGAGGGAGTAGTTTCAAGCATCCCGTAGGTATATCAAGACATTCAACTAACAGAGATAATACAAGATTCATTACCCTATCGTGACACGATAAAATACTTTTCCAGGCAGCTTAAAGCAAAATGGAACCAAAAACTACCAGACAAGCTACACATGGTACGGAAAGATGACATCGGTAGTTCTTGCCGTATACGTTCCCTAAAGAGGAAAGACCAGGTAGTTGTTACAAGATTACGAGTTGGATATACTAGAGTAACCCACTCATACCTCTTCGCCAAAGATAACCGACCTCACTATCAAGTTTGCAACACACCTTACTATTTTTTCACTATTGTGCTTGGAATATAGAAATATAAATATACATAAAGAAGTGCTTAAACACTAGAAACAATAGTTAAAACAACACTTCAATACAAAGTAAAGGAACGACGAAGAATAGGTTGACTTTGGAAAAAGTTGGTAGTACAGATGCATTAAATCAGCTGCAAATCAGGTCAAAAGGCCTAATTCATACACAGGATGATGATTATATTGACTGTTATTATTTTATAATATAAGTCAACGTTATGGCACATTGGCGTGCGACGAGATTCTTGGCGCTTCTACAGGTTTTATTCATCTTTGTAAAGGCCCAAAGAAAGTTGGAATTATAGGTATTTTGAATAATTTAAATTCTTCGTAGAGCTTATTAGCAATCAAATTTCGCACTATTGTTCTTTGAGAATTAATTAGATAATCATAAAATATTTATTCCAACACCCATTAAATATTCAAATATTCGTAATATACCATACTATTTTGTATTAGGATTCAAGTTGAACTCTTCTAAACTCTATTTCCTCCCGTGGTAGGAAAGCCATTATAGATTTGGCAGTGATCTTGACACCCTAAGCATTCATTACAAAACGTGTGAAATAAAAATGAATGTAAATTTCATTGTTGTAGGAACTACGAAAATTTAATCATTCTAAAAAGCTAATCTATAGTTGTATTCCGAACAGCTTTACACTGAGTTCTTTGTGTACGATTCCAGCATGATGAACTGGAAAATGTAAATACAACCATAATGATTTAAGCTTTGTGCTGTGCGTGTAAGTGTATATCCTCTTTATTTCATTATAAAATCTTCTTGAATACTCTTAATTAAATTCATAATGTAATAAACTGAATGTTACACAAAAGAAATAGGAAGAAGAAATAAAGAAGGAAAAGGAACAGAAAATGAGAAGAATTTTTCCACAGGAGTGCTTGGTTTTTGTTAACGGGAGCTTCTGGTGAGGTTTCTAATTTCAGCAGTATTATATGAAATTGTTTCATTTTTACAAATATATGGGGTCATTATGATATTAATATATTGAGTTTACAAGTAAATACATACAACGGTTATCGGTGTAAGAATGGCTGGTGTAAATACCTATATTTAAAATTACACTGACTGGAAATAAAACTTGCAATGCTCAGAAGACCAAATGAATACTTTTGTTTAAAAAAGTAACCAATATTCTTGTCCATGATCCTGGAAGCTATGTGGTGTGAAACTCCCCTTTAGTTTCCAACTAAATTCCAGCTCTCAGAGAAAGATATTGAAAGGATTTATTTTATTTTTGAAAAACTAATGATGTCTTTTAATAAAAAAACTCCCAAAATGCTCAAAAATTATGTGAATGCTAGCTGTCGACCCTACATTCTGTAAGTGAGAGATGGTAAATAAAAGTAAGGATGGCTTTTGAATGTTTCAAGCAGCATAAAATTTTTACTCGTACCTAAAGCGTGTCCAGAGTTTTGTCCAGATTGTTCTGATGGAGCAAATGTTTACATAAGTGATTGAAAATATGAATAGGTGTAGTTTTTTTAATCTATCCTATAATTTTCGTAAAGTCCTGTAGATCAAGTGTAAAAATGTGTTGATATAAGGGAGAGAAAATACGGTAGTGTTGTTCTGAGAGTTGTAAGATAGACTATAATTTTCGTTGGATCCAATAGCATAAGTATACAAAAATTTTGCCTAATCGACCAAGGACTTATTTGTTTATTAATACTTGGAAAAAGGGCTTGCAAATAACCGCAGCAGAAGTTTTTGACACTTATAGGGTGCTTATAATTTTTTCAAAACTACTTTTTTCCTCTTTATCAAAATGGAACAAAAAATACTCCTTGATAAAAATTAAAAAAATAAACAGAGGGATATTTGGGATACGAAAACGGTAAGGCAGCCCTAAAGAACTAAATTTTTAAAGATTTTAAGCCTACTCTTTAATTCTACGGGTTGGAAGTCATTAAAAATCTGCAACATTCTAACAAACTGCCAAAAAGTCCTCAAGTGATTGAAACTAGGTGGTATGGATATGAAAACCCCCTAACACCCCTTCCCCCAGTTTTAAACCTTTAGGGAATGCTGAAAAAAAATATCATAATCGGCTCAGCTTTTTCCGAGATTCACACACACACACACACACACACACACACACACACACACACACACACACATATACATACACACATACACATACACACGCTTGCGCACAGGCTCATTTTCCGGTTTATAATACTAATATACATTATAAGGTATGTCTATTTGCTTTTGGTAATTGATAACGATATTTTCAATCCAATAAATGTAAATCAAAATTACATTTCTATGGTGACGTGAAAAAATCTGATGTGTTACACTCGCATGACCTTCTCTACTCTTGAACAAACTATTTTTACAAACATCTATTCTCCGTATGCTTCATGTTAATCGAGATATTAATCTTATTGCTAATTTTCTTGTAGATGCAAGGGGAATATGGTAGGCTTTAAGTGATAGTCAAATATTTTAAGCGCTGGTTGCTTTGTGGCGCATTCCATTCTCTTTGCATGTCCAGGACATAAAAAAATGCGTAACGATTTTGAGAAAAAGTACAAGTATTGAAAAATTTAAGGGAATAACAAGCAATATCTCGAAAATAGTTCACTCAACAAAAAAAAAATGTATATGACATAAATTGTGTATTTTAACGCGATCTAAATTTGTTGTGTAGTAAAACTTGTCTATCTCTTATGGTTTACCAGTTATGCAAAAGTCGCTCAAAATGAAGAATACTTTTGGAGACATTCCCAGAAAATCCGAGATATACATTTCATTTGTCATAAAAATATCTTAAAACATATGATATTTTAATCAAAATCGTTAGCCATTTTTGAGAAAATTAGAATTTTTGAAAAATGTTCCATGAGAAGGGTAGTCTGCTGTAGGGGGATTTTCTTGAAAACCTTCGTGTCGCATCTCTGGAAGATACTGAACCTAAATACCAAGTTTGGTGTTTATCCGACTGTTCGTTTCCGAGTTATGCTGTTCACAGGCACAGGCACACACACACGCGCGCGCGCGCACACACACACACACACACACACACACACACACACACACACACACAGACTCGCACACGGACATGTTTCCAAATGATTTTTTTTTGGGATTCAGGGGTCTCAAAACATGTATTTCCGGTGAAATCTCGGTATCGAATTTTTGGGTGGAATACAATACTTCCCCTACTTACTATACGTAGTAGAGAAAGTAAAAAGATAGATGTTTTTTTCGGTATCCTGTTTCAATATTATATTTTGAAAACTAAAAGAATGCAAAGACGTTCATAAATGGGGTCAAACATCAAAAGTATATTATTCGTCAAAATCCGTAATCGAAAAAAAAAACTTACATAACACTCTTTGTTACCCAAGCCTTAAACAAATTTCTCTTAAAATGATTGTCCTAATGCTTCTTTCGTCCTCTGGAAGTAGAAAACCATTAAGACGTAACATAAATAAACACAGAGATATCCATGTTTATGCCAAAAGGGTAGTTCTGTCATTAACTGTCAAATGTGTATATCTAGTAAAGGGAAACACTTTAAGAAGTAATTTATCTAATGGCACCGTGAAATGTAGTTTCTCTCCGCAGAGTATGTTATGCTTTATATCCAACACAAGCTTAGAAGGAAAATGTTATAATTTACAATTGGTGATTCAGTCTCAGATTTAATTATGCATTTAATACATCCATTCTATGGTGAATTTTTATAACAATACACTTCTGTCACTTATGCTTAAATCATAGTTGTGTACCCTTCCATACAAGCTGGGCCTCTTTAATGCACCCTCCCCCTTTTCTGCTCTCCTCTTCGTCTGCGCAAAATGTTTCTGCCCCGAACCTTTACCTCGTTCACTATTCCTATCAGTGCGTCCCTTTACTAGTAATTTCTTCTCAACCAATTTTCTAGCCTAATTGTTTTCCTCTTCTTATCAATTGCAGCAAGGTTTTACCATCACCCATACCGTGAGAGATAGCTCCGCGGTAACGTGTGAGGCTTACATTCGGAGGTCCTGGGTTCGATTGTCGTCGACCGCCCACTATGATTTTGGGTGTTTCGCGGTTTTTCCTGGTCGGTAGGACAATGCTGGAGGTTTTTTTTATCTTCTATCATTTCCTTTGCATCATTTCCCTTTCATTCTATTTCCTTTTCATGTTGCAGATGTGTTTCTATGTGTGTAGCGCTGCCGAAGATGATTACGGATGTTTACTCCAAGGATAGAGCTCGTGGATACAAGAGGGCTGCCTGGTTCAAAGGGTCGTTCATTGCCTTCTCTGGGCAGCTCCAGTAGTGGAAGGGTATTCGAGGTAGTAACTGTTAGGGACTTCCGCGCTTCTCTGCGGCCTGTAGCCTCCTAAGGTTCCTTCACTTCATCCCTTCCTCCTGGGGGTGGTAGCCACAATAGACATCCTGTTTTTCTTCACCTAATTGCAACGTCAAAGCTTTCGCCTTTTTACAGTGTTCCCCTCCACACAAAGAGCTGACTAATTTCTTCGTTAATTTTTTTCTTCAAATATCCATAGAAAATGTATCATTTTGTTTCACCAGCTTCCTTTGTCACTGCTTTCCTGGTTGATTTTTTTGACAATACTTCATATTACATACCACCCTTCTTAAGCGTTTCACTTGCTACTCTAACTCAAAGAGGATGCTGAACAGTATGTCAAAACGTATTCAAAATGTATACAAAATGCCTCAATGTTTGTAAATTGTTGCGCTAAATGAACCTATATGCAGCACATATTTGAGGTCGTTAAACCAGCAGTCACAAAGCGAGCTGCGGTGCCTAATGAAAGAAATTTAATTTCATAGTGTGTGGTTATAATTAAACGCAACAACTAATTAAAATTTTAAAATATTTAAGCGCCAATTCATTCTCCTAATAATTAAGTGCTAAATCTTTAACAAAGGAGTTTAACGAATTGTAATTTTCTTAGTTTGCCTCAAAAGATAGAACAAATGGCAGTCTTTCTAAAGAGAATTCTAAAGGCACAAGAAAGACTTTCCGCTAGAGAGAGCATACGAACCCGAATCGATTTCGGACCTAGACCGCATTGCAGTTCGGATGGCTGCAGAATTCGTTACTGTGCTCTTGTGCCGGTGGGCGATACGGCTCATTAATTTAATTTTACACCTGTGCTGCAGCATCAGCATTCAAATGAGGATGCGCATCAGAAACAACGGATTCAGGCAGCAAGAAATAGATTAAAATCAAGGCGCAGTAAACAGAACACAGGAGCACGAAAAAGAAGAGAGGACACTAGTGTAACGCTTCCAATCAAAGAACCAGTAGATGTAAAAGAGACAGAAATTGTTTCAGAAACAGATAGAAGGGGAAACAACATATATAAATGGGTTATTTCAGGAACTAGGCAAATGGTATCTCTTACGGTTTAGAGAGAGACTGAGTTTCATAAAGAATGCATGCAAACCCGGGCGTATCGTTCTATTAGGCTGTAAGGCTGAGGCTACTCCCCCGAAAATTATTTTATTATACTCTACGTTATTCTGCGGCGGTCCCATGTGTTTTATCATACCCCACAATTGCTAGACTCCGATTATGATTATTATTAATTATGGAGCCGACGAATAGGAGTTTGGTGTCTTCCTTTTCTTCTGCGTCAATCTCTCTACGAAGTGGTAAAAGATTTCTACGGTGAGTGTTGTGCTGGGCCTCACTACCGTCGGTATTTACTTATCTAATTTACATGAGACTGGTATTTGGAGATCTCGCAGGTATGGAACGTAAGAAAGAGCATTTACAGATACGAATTAAATATAACTTAAGTATTTAATTATAAAAAATATGTCATGAAGAAGATATTGTTGCACTCTTTACAGTACGTGTCGCTTGTTACTATTATTATGACACACTTCCACTTTTATGTTGCCACTTATTGTCGGTGAAGAATCTTATTTGAAAGCTAATAGCACTGAATTTACTTTACTATATCACTTTGAGGGAGTATTTTTAACACGTAAATAATTTCAGTCTAATTATATAACATGAAAATTCAATAAGTGCCCGCCTTGAAGCAATATGTGTATGTAATAATTTGTAAAATGTATGTAACAGTCATTGCATATGCTTATATTATTGTATCCATATGTAATAATGTTATGTGAATATATTACGTAATTTAATAATGTAGGAGTTGTGAGAATAATAGGTCAAAAGTTGCTAACAATGAGGTAACCTTGAGTTAATAATGAGTTTGAGAGTTTAAATATTACTTGTGATTCTTGGAGCAACAATAATGTAATTTTAGTGACAGTTTATAAAATAGCCGATAAACAACCAGAAAACCCTTTAGTTAAATGAAGGTATTCTATTGGATTAGGAATAGCCAATCAGAGCCTTGAAATACAGAAATTTAAAAGTTTAGGCGGTTGAAATCAGTTCAGTTGGTCGCAGACAGCGTTACTAACCAGACGCAAAAAGTGTCCTCAAGAAATTTAATACGTATTGGTGTGAGTCGAAAATAGTTTTACGTGTTAAAAAGTGCAAGTAATTAACTAAAGAATCTCACATCTCTCTCTCTCTCTCTCTCTCTCTCTCTCTCTCTCTATATATATATATATATATATATATATATATATATATATATATATATATATACATATATATATATATCGTCGCTCATTTGACGAAGTGGCGTAAGCGCCAAAATCGAAAAAATTGACATATTTCGCCTATACACTCCATTTGGCCATATCTATATTCTGACAAACTAACGTACCTCCATCTCTAATGGTTACTTAGCAGTAAACATCATGTTATCGTCGTAAACGCCATTGCTCACTCATTCTTTTTCTGACGAACAGGCGTAGTAGACTCGCAAGTCGCTTACGTCTCTTCGTTAGATACTATGATTATTTAAATTGGCCGATACGTCTATGTGTTCAGTGTAATGCTAGTCACTCTAGACAAATTTTTGCCACCTGATGCCAACAATGAACATGTGTTTATAAATTTGGACAAGAAAAACCTGCTTCAACAATATTGATTGGTCTGAATACACCTGCAACAATCTAATGCAGTCTCAGTAAAGCAGCAATCTGTTATGAACATGGACTTATTAGTAAAGCGGAGAGACGGATCTACGAACGTGGTATAATGCAACGAAATTTAATGCAGTGAAGGTGATCCGTTAAAGGTAGGTGCTTAAATTAAGTATAGTGGTTATCAGACAAGAAGTACTATTATGGGAAGGTGATTCAGATGGATCGTTCAAACGAAAATCGGAACGAAAAATCAGGAATGGAGTCTATAGATGTTGCTCTCAGCGTTCTAAAGATCCACATACAAGACAGTTTTGAAAATGTAAATGCTACATCTTCAGACAATACTAATATAAGGGAACAGTGTTGTCATCAAGAAAAGGAAATACGCCAGCTGGAGTAGGCATTTAGTGACTGTAATAATAGTAACTATGATCCATCATATGATGAAAACTATCAATTTCTCAATTGAAAAAATGAAGGTTCTGTGATTTGCCCACTTTGTTTATGTTTGCCATGTATAAAGAATTCAAATAACAATAACGAATGCACTTACCATCGTCCAGAAGAGTATTCCTAAGAATATTTACATCCAGTCCTGACTCTGTCTAAAATGTATTCTATACTCTGTCTAAAATGTATTCTATGCATAATGAAGATAACATCTCACAGCCCAAAGCCAGTATTCAAAAACTTACACCAGAGTATACAAATCAATGAGTCTATCATTCCAGTATCCTAAGGAGGACTAGTGCAGTTTGTGTGCAACTTAGCTCATGTGATACTGCGAAGAAAATGGAGTTGCAAGATATGTACGACAAACACACTGAAGAAAAGAATGATGTAAGAAATGAGAAAAACAATGCTCAAAAAGGTGCCAAAGAAAATCCAAGATAACATTCCTCTGCGGTATTTGATCTTCAGCAAGTGATTCAGCCTCCCCTTTCCAAAGAAAGTGCTGTATTCTATCGAATGCGCTTTTTCAGCACATAATTTCACGGTTTACAACATTTGAATCAAAGAGTTTTTGCTTTCTATGAAGCGAGACTATCAGCAAAAGGGGATCATCTGAGATTGAAACCTGTGTGGGAATCTACCTTCAACATCTTGATGTCCGCGGTGAAAAGTATGTCAGGCTGTTTGCTGATGCCGGCAGTAGCCAGAATACCACCGTAGTGACCATGCTTTTGTACATTCTAAGTAACTCAAAAGAATTCACTATCAACTTGTGCTTCTTCGAACCTAACCATGGTCAAAACGAAGGTGATTCTGCCCACAGCACTATTTCAAGAGCCCTGACTCAGGCATGGAACATCTTCATACCTTCTTAGCTGGTACCTATTGCGAGACTTCCTCGAGTGCTGCTCCGTATGAAGCACATTCTATAAGGGTAGAAGATTTCTTGGACTACATTTCAGAGAGTCTACAGATCCGATCCCCGAGGATTTCAATCTGGAAACAAAGTGGATTGGACTGCAATCAGAGAAGTTAAAGTGACCACAGACGATGCCGCTTGCGTCTTTGCAAGAAAACATTCATTTGCCAAACATTATGAGCGGCTATCTCTGAAATCCAGGAACACTTCACGGGTTTTGAAGCTTCCTCTGTCTCGACTTAATGCCACATCTGCAAGGCTTTCGGCTGAGAAGTACAGCGATCTACAGGACTTATGCAAAGAGCCAACACCAGTAATGAGAGATGTTTACAAAACGTTCTACAAGGAACTGCCACACTTCTAAGTTGTATTAACCCATGGACATTTTCAATACTCGTTTTCGTTTCCTAAAAGCATTTGAAAACAAAACAAAACGTTATTGTATGTAATTTGGAAAAAAAAGCAATAGCATACATATTAATATTTGATATTGCTATGGTTAAAGAGAATTTCCTATCTGTTTGTTTCCTAAAAGCATTTGTAAACATATTACTCTACATTATTCATCAAACTATTGTCATTCAAAATAGCACACCTATACGCTTGATTTTGTTATTGTTAAAATAAGTTCAGAAGTTGTGTTACTTTAAGGATGTGTAAACAAACAAATATATAATTTGCTAAATTACTGCAGATAATTAAAAATAAATAAAATAACTTAAATGCTTGATATTACCGTTGTTAAATAAGTAGATACCACTATTTGTTTTACTGACTCCCAACGCTTTACATCGTACTATGTACTTAGAATAGAAATATATACGTGAAAAATATACATAAAAAGAAATAAATAATGCTACAGCCCAAAACAATAGCAAAAATCAGCATAATGTATTGATCATGTGTATGGTGTAAGCACCTTACTATCATGCGTGAAATCTTTCAAACCGACGTATCTCCAATTTAGGCCTTTTTAGCCTATATGGTATCCAAATTCTAGAGTCTAACATTAGTGCTAATTAAGAACAACTATTATAGTTTTGAATAACTGTATTATATTTGCTCTATCATTTTATGCTTTTGAGCCGTAGGCCCCTAAGTAAACACACTTTTCTTTAAACTGCTCTCCTGTAAAATTACACTTATGTCGCTTACGTCTGTTCGTCTTTTTAGCGACGATATATATATATATAACACTGATATATATATATATATATATATATATATATATATATATATATATCAGTGAAGTGTTATTGAAATCGTGTTAAGAATTAATAAAAAGGAGTAGATTAAAAATTATAATCTGTATAAGCCTACATTCTTAGCCAAGAGAAACGTGTCTCTAACAATAATACTGACGCATCCTAGGTAAACATAAATATATAATATTTAAAGAAACAGTACAAAATACATTTTGAGGGACGAAGGCTACCGGAAACCGGGTACCATACGTGCGATTGCAAACAAACTTCAAGT
Organism: Deroplatys truncata; assembly: GCA_030765065.1. Classification (NCBI taxonomy): domain Eukaryota; kingdom Metazoa; phylum Arthropoda; class Insecta; order Mantodea; family Mantidae; genus Deroplatys; species Deroplatys truncata. The sequence goes on along the minus strand of CM060978.1, from coordinate 205,829,364 downwards.
TCGGCTCCCCAACAGATGAAATATAATACAACTCCTTCTAAAATACTCCTTTCTCAACTTTCACTCGATTTATAACTTCACGCACACGATTATCGCATATTTCTTTGTTAGTTCATTGTTTGTTTCGGCGCGGAACTTTTACTGCGAAGTGATACGGATTCGTCAAACGATGGAATTCTCAACTCAGTGTTCCTCCAGCAGCTTATAGGAAGGCGGATTGATAAGTCGGTGACTTTTTAAAGAAGAAAACAATTTTAAAAAAATGAATTTTATTTCTCAACAATATTCAATTCAATACATGCTGTCCAACGTTTCTCCAATTTTTTTTAACCGTTCCAAAAAATATGATTTTCGAAGTCTGCAAAATATGAGGTTGTTTTTGCCATGATGTGTTCACAGGACGTGAATTTCTTCCCAGCGAGCCAATTTTTCAGGTTTGCGAAGAGGAAGAATTCGCTCGGATAGGGTGGGTGATGTAGCAGTTCGTAGCCCAATTCCACAAATTTTGCGATGGCAATGGCTGACTTGTGTGTGGGTGCATTATCTTGGTTACGAACATTTTTCTTCACCAAATGGGGTCATTTGTTTAACAATTCCTTGTGAAACTGATCCAGCATTGCGGCATAATATGAACCTATGATGTTTTAGCCTTTTTAAGGTAGTGGATGTCTATCATCCCTTGTGAATCCCAAAAGACAGCTGCCGCGATTTTTCCTGCCGACAGAATGATTTTCGCTTTCTTTGGAGCAGATTCGCCGAAGGAAATCCACTACTTTGATTGTTGTTTGGTTTCAGGTTGATAGCAATGGATCTCGGTTTCATCAAACGTGATATAATGCTGCAAAAACTCATTTGGGTTACGCGGGACATGTTCAAACATGTCAAATGGGGTTACACGATTCCGTTTCTCAACTGTAAGCAGCACCCACCTTTCTGACAGCTTTCTCATACCCAAACATTCGTGCAGAATGTTATACACCCGTTCACTCGAGATGTTTGCGGTCTTGGCTATCTCAGGGATTTTCACTCGGCGGTCTTCCAACACAATACCGTGAACTTTGTTCACCATTTCATCTGTTTAGACCTCATCCGGCCGTCGTGTGTGCACGGCATCTCTTGTGTTCGAATGGCCACATCGAAATTCTGTGAACCACTTGTGAACCATGCCATGTAATGGAGCAGAGTCCCCATAATACTTGTTCAGCTTTTCTTCCGTTTCCTTCACCGTCTTACTACAGAAATTCACTTTTCTCCATTTTCTACGCAGCAACACACATTTCCTTTTTTAAGCTCTCAACAATGTTCCATGAAACAAATGACGAATTTCTACGATTATACCCAGAATAGATGTAATACTTAGGTGCAAACAATAAAATTGTGATTAGAACGCTATCTCTCGTCAAAGTCATGGACTATCATCCGCCCTCGTATACTCTAGATCCTCGTTAGTTTGGATTTTATTCCGAATTTTCTCATTGGTTAGTGAGAACCGCGAGTTACAAGTTTGACAAAACTTGGAGGGCGATTTCACTTTGCTGATTCGTCCCCTCGAAATCACGTGTGAGGAAACAATAAAAGATTCTGCTGTCTACAGTTTATTTCGGGATTCTTTAAGCGTCGGTTGCATAAGTCTTTCTTGCGCTGAGCGTTGATAAAAAGAGCTTTTGTTCCTAGCAAACGTTTCCTCTCGTCTTTGTGTGTGCCTAGCTAACTTATGTCGAAGCAGTGGAAATCTTATGCGTCTTATACAGTAGTGAAATACATACAGCTTGTTTATACAATGGTATAGGTATACCTTAATATTACACTAATTAATCCAATATACACAACTATGGGTATGATAATGGTACAGCAGAAAATACTGTTTCAATTCTAACCACTCTATTTCAAAGGCTACAAAACTATAGCATTACCATGCCTACATGACAACATATGACATTTCCGCTCAATTCCTAGTAATTATGAGCCTGTACATTTTAACACGAAACCTGCTTACTACAGCAGTCTTATGAATATGCACACTTTGTGTTACGACTTGTAGGAGGGGTAATTAGAAAGTTTCTTGCTATTAAATCATTAGATATACATTTAGGTAACAACCGAGCTAGCATAATGCGAGGGCAAGGTGAAAAGTTCTCGGTTTGTCTCAGAGATGGCGTGGATTTGAATGAAATGTTGTTTTGTCATATTGGCACATGCTTCATAATATTGTAAGGTAAGTTTCAACTTGATTTACTGAACACATTTGTTTCTATAACTGTTAATAGTAGACATGTTGTTGTGTTTATTAAAATTGAGAAACTGGAATACAGTACAGCCATAAAATTCTTTGTTCTAGATGTTTATCGCAAATGAAATTCATCCAAAGTGGTTGAAGGTTTATAAGGAGTTTATAAGAAGTCTGCTCCTTCATTTTCAACAGTTGAAAAATGGGCAGCAGAATTTAAACGTGGCCACACTTCTCTCGAAGGCGATCAACATGAAGGGTGCCCCAAAAACTCTAACCACTGAGAAAAACGTCGAGTAAGTGCACAATATGGTATTGGACGATCGGCGATAAAGGTGCATGAAATATCTGTACCTTAGGCATATCAGAAGAATATGTATGGTACATGCTGCATGAATAATTAAAGATGAGGTTTGTGCTATGCAGATGCTGCGTTTCCTGAATGCTGACCAAAGCAAATGCGAAATTCGCAGGAAGTTGGACCGTTTTAAAAAAAATGTAACCGATTTTGTGCACCAATTTGTTGGGGCGAGACGTGAGTCCATCACTACATCCCAGAGACCAAACAACAGTCAAAGCAGTGGGTAGAAGCTGGTGGTTCTGCACCAAAGAAGGTGAAATGAAAAGGTCATGGAAAATCTTTTCTGGAATGCAAAAGGGATTCTTCTCGTTGATTACTTCAACAGAGAGAAACAACTGGCGAATACCACGCAAGTCTCCTGGGCCAACTGGATGAAAAAACACGTGAGAAGAGGCTTGGATTGCAAATGAAAAGAATCGTCTTTCGTCAGGAGAATGGTCTGCTCACAAATGTGCTTTGGCAATAGGAAAACTAAAGGACTTAAAGTACGAATTGTTGGAACATCCACTCTATTCACCAGATTTGGCACTCTCTGAATTCCACCTATTCCCACATCGCTGGAAAACACTTTGTACCCAATGAAAACCTTATGGCAGCCGTAGATGGTTATTTTGCAGAATGTTACAGAATTCACTCCACTAACTTTCAGGGATTGCAGAGGGATGGAATAGGAACACTTTGATGTAGGACAACTTATGGTCTGGGACCATGTGACGAAAATTTTTGTAATTAAGTAGTGAGTTTTCATTTGATAATTCTGCTGATAAATTCAAATAAATATATAGAATATATCGAACGGGGTTCTGATTTTCACTCTAAAATAATTAATTTACCATCTGCAAACGCGAAAATGCCTACCACTGCGGTTGTTTCAAAGTTATGATCTTGGCTTTTTCTGAAAAAAAAATGCTCAGTCAGCAAGGGGCAGTACAGCAACCTCCGGTTTGACATGAAGAATCGTATTATGTATCAGAGAAACAAACATTTAGCTGTAGCAACAGCGCAGTCATTAACGTGCTGAGTTTTAACCGCATACAACACGGTATATGACATACATAGAATGTAATATATCGTTTCAAATTAAGGAAGAAGTGCTAGTTACAGAAAACCGGAAATAGCCTTCAAATGTTTATTCGTGGTTACAAACTCTTGCGAGGCAAATCACATTACATGATGCACTCATATTTGGGAAAGGTGCAAGGTTGCCGCAAATGACTAACGCTAATAGAGTTTATGTAACATGAACTGTGCATTTTAATTAACTCCACTCTTCTGCACATTTCCTTTAATCAGTTCTTGTCCAACTCTTATCGTTCCCTAGTTATATAAAGTTATCCAAAATTCATTCAACTGAAGAGAATTTCTTAGGCTATTCACTAATTCAGGATAAACATTTTATTTCGCATTTCAGTATGTCAAGCATACGACATTTTAATCAAAATCGTTAAAGGCAATTTTAAGAAAATAAACATAATACGTCAAATACCCTTTCTCGTGTAAAGGGATGCTTGGGGGATTTTCTTGAATGTCTTCTTGTTAATTTTTGGTAGATGCTGTAATTAAATACCAAATTAAGTATTCATCTAACGTTTCATTTTTGCATTATGTTTTTCACACAAACACAAAGACGTACCATTTTTCTAACAATGCTTTTTTCGGATTTGGGGACCTCAAAACGTTTCCTCTACCTTTGCATGGAAAGTAAAAAATGGCGGGGGGATGAACACGCTTTACTTGAAATACCTATGTTATATTTAGAATTAGGGGCTTTGATACCACATTCCTATTGAACTGCTCGTATACTTATTGGATAATTTTTGTGTGGGTTGTTATACCTTCTTATTTTAGTAACAAAAACAATATCAATGAAGAAGAAAAGTGTCCCGGTAAACAAGAAATGCAAGAACGCAAGAAAAAGCGGTGGATGTAAAAAAACGTGCCAGTGAATAAAGAGAAAGACGAGAAAGGGAAAATAAACAAAAAAGGAAGGAGTACGGAGAGGCAACAAGACACAACACTGTCTGAGGAAATATTCGAAACACCTACATGCCTAATGAGAAAACCACACCCGACCAACTGCCGCGTGGTAAATGAAGCCATTACCACCTGCTAGGTTAGCAGGAAATTCTGCCCACTTTGTAATGTGTGACTTCGAAACTTGTGCCACCCACAGTGTGGTGAACACTTCTTACACACTGAAACATCGTCAGGAAGTATTTTCGATTTATCATTCCGTTTCCAGGGAAACGGAACAGACTTAGCTTTTTCACAAAGTACAATGAAGGTTTTATCCAGCTTAGCGCCCAACACGTTCATCGGTAGTGGAATTTATAACGGACACACCAGATACTGTGTTAAAATCCGATGTACTCATTAAGCGCTTACGTGCATGTTTTCCAGTGTTCGCTGCCTTAGTCGTCATATTGCATCCTTGGGCACCGAAGCTGTTTAGTGTACCTACTGAAAGCAAATTAAATTTTACTTAGCTAAGTTACTGGCCCTCTCTGCAAAACCTTTATTCACAAGTGAATATACACCTGTATTTTTACTTCTCTACTACGTATAGTAAGTAGGGGAAGTATTGTATTCCACCCAAAATTTCGGTACCGAGATTTCACCGGAAATATATGTTTTGAGACCCCCCTGAAACCAAAAAAAGCATTTTTGGAAACATGTCCGTGTGTGTCTGACTGTGAACAGCATAACTCAGAAACGAACAGTCGGATAAACACCAAACTTGGTATTTAGGTTCAGTAACTTCCAGAGATGCGACACGAAGGTTTTCAATAAATTTCCCCCACCCCAGATTACCCTTTAAATGGAACATTTTTCCAAAATTTTAATTATGTCAAAAGTGGCTCTAACGATTTGATTAAAATATCATATATTTAAGATACTTTCATGACAAATAAAATGTATATCTTGAATTTTCTGGGAATGTCTCCAAAAGTATTCTTCATTGTGAACGACTTTTACTTAACTGGTAAACCATAAGAGATATACAAAAATGTAGATCGCGTTAAAATACACAATTTATGTCATATACATTTTTTGTTGTTGAGTAAACCATTTTCAAGATATTGCTTGTTATTCCTCTAAATTTTCTAGTACTTCTTTTTCTCAAATGGGAATTCGTTATTAATTTTTTTGTCCTGGTAATGCAAAGAGAATGGAATGCTCCACATAGCAACCAGCTCTTAATATATTTGACTATCGCTTAAAGCCTACCAATTCCCCTTGCATCTACAAGAAAATTAGCAATAAGATTAACATCCCGATATCTCGATTAACATGAAGCATATGGACAATGAGCGTTTGTAAAGATAGTTTTACAAGAACGGAGAAAGTCATGCGAGTCTAACACATCAGATTTTTTAAAAAAAAACCTAGAAGAAAGGTATAATCAGACTGAAAACTTCAGTGCAATAGCCAGAACTTCAACCGTGGATCTTCCAGTTTCTGTCCGATTACTCTAACCAACTGAGGTATCATAGCAACATTCCGATATGAACCAGAGGAACCGTGATTCAAATCCTGGCCATGGCATTCAATTTTTCAGTCGTCTAATTCTACCTTTCCAACCTTGTCCTATACACGACTTGTGTGGAAGAGCAATTAATTGTCATTGATTGGCCTAATAGTTGGTTAAACTATGAAACCGTGTCGCCTTCAGAGATGTCGTGGTTACCATTCTAGCCTCTAGTTGCCGAGGTCGCGGGTTCGAACCCGGCGCAGGGCGATGCGGGTGGTCCCGTGTCGTAGATTTAAGGTACGTAAAAGAACCTCAAGCCTGATAGAGAGGCCTCTGAGCAAAATTTCCAGTCCTTCACGCCCAATATAGAATGGGACGCTCAGGACCGTAGAGTTAAGGAGCGTCCATAAATAAAATTCAATTTAGTTTTTTATGTAACAAGTATGAAACCCGAGACTTAAAGTACTTACCACATTGTAAGTCGTCATTGGGGTATGTCATCTCAAAATAAACAATCTCCTTGTGGTTTGCTCAGAAAAATGCGAGTCATTTGGGAGATTTAATTTCGTACTGGCATGTACTAGTAGCTCAGTTGGTTAGAGCAACCGGGCGGAAACCGGAAGAACCGTATTTCAATTCCCGGCTTTGGTATTGAATTTTTCAGTCATTTGACTCTCATTTCCAAACTTTTCCTATACACACGCTTGTGTAGGAGAAGAATTAATTACCAGGACAAGAGCAGATTCTCTAATAAAATGTGTAATACTGTCGCAGTGCAGTCCTGAAATATGGAAGCGAATTCATAATAAGAACAGAAAAGATAAAACAAAAATTCAAAGGCCGCAATGAAGTTTTTAAATGCATCGCAACTTTACCCTATTTGGTAAGAAAGAAAATGAGTAAATAATACAATTAGGGTTGGAAACTCCATTAGATAGAATAATGTTAATATGTTAGAAGGTAGTGTCAATATGTACATTACGTGACCAAAAGTATCTGGACTTCTGGCTAAAAATGACGTACAAGTTCGTGGCGCCCTCCATCGGTAATGCTGGAAGTCAATATGGTGTTGGCCCACCCTTAGTCTTGATGACAGCGTTCATTCTCGCAGGCATACTTTCAATCAGGTGCTGGAAGGTTTCTTGGGAAATGGCAGCCCATTCTTCACGGAGTACGGAACTGAGGAGAGGTATCGATGTAGATCGGTGAGACCTGGCACGAAGTCGGGCTTCCAAAACATCCCAAAGGTGTTCTATAGGATTCACGTCAGGACTCTGTGCAGGCCAGTCCATTACAGGGATGTTATTGTCGTGTAACCACTCCGCTACAGCTCGTGCAGTATGAATAGGTGCTCGATCATGTTGAAAAATGCAATCGCCATCCCCGAATTGCTCTTCAACAGTGGGAAGCAAGAAGGTGCATAAAATAGTATCAATGTAGGTCTGCGTTGTGTTCATGCCACGCAAAACAAGGGGTGCAAGCCCCTTCCAGGAAAAACACAACCACACCATAACACCTCCACCTCCGAATTTCTCTTTTGGCACTATACACGCTGGCAAATGACGTTCACCGGGCATTCGCCATACCCACACCCTGCCATCGGATCGCCACATTATGTATCGTGATTCGTCACTCCACACAACGTTTTGCGACTGTTCAGTCGCGTAATGTAGACGCTCCTTATACCCAGCGAGCCGTCGTTTGGCATTTTCCTACGTGATGTGTGGCTTATGAGTAGCCGCTCGACCATGGAATCCAAGGTTTCTCACCTCACGCCTAACTGTCATAGTACTTGGAATGGATCCAGATGCAGTTTGGAAATCCTGTGTGATGGTCTGGATAGATGTCTGCCTATTACTCTTTACGACCCTCTTCAAATGTCGGCGGTCTCTGTCAGTCAACAGACGAGGTCGGTCTGTACGCTTTTGTGCTCTACATGTCCCTTACGTTTCCACTTCACTATCACATCAGAAACAGTGGACCTAGGGATGTTTAGGAGTGTGGAAATCTCGCGTACAGACTTCTGGCACAAGTGACACCCAATCACCTGACCACGTTCGAAGTCCGCGAGTTCCACGGAGCGTCCCATTCTGCTGTTTCACGATGTCTAATGACTACTGAGGTCGCGGATAATGAGTACCAGGCAATAGGTGGCAGCACAACGCACCTAAGATGAAAAACGTATGTTTGTGGGTGTGTCCGGATACGTTTGATCACACAGTGTGGAAACGTGCCCGAAAACAGGCGACCAGCAGCAGCTGTGGGATACATTCCGAAAGGAAACGGAGATTTTGGGAGACCGAGGAAAAAATGGCCACCATAACAAACTAGGGACCTAACTCTTGGAGATGAAGAAGACATGCATGTTATTGCGATACCTTGCCCAACACTCAAGTTTATCTCTGCTGTTTATGCACTACAGATAAAGAAGTTTCCGTATTCCATCCGAAAAGGGCCTTTTTAGTAAAACATTCTCTGAGGTTGTGCTTGAGGGAGGGGGGATTACCTTCGTTTTAGAAAATGCTCTATGTATGTGTTTCCGAAATGAATAACTCGAAAACGAAAAGTCGATTAAATACCAACTTGGGTATTTAAGTTCAGCATCTTCCAAGAATACAAATCGAAGTCTTTCAAAAAACCTCCCACCCAAAGCTATGGTTGACAAGTAAAATTTTCAAAACGAATCTAAGCTGTCTTTATTAAATTTACATGTATTTAAAGATATTTGTTTGCCTGTAAATAAAACGAATTAGTTTTCTAGGAATAGTCTATGAAATCCTCTCCATTGTGTAACTTCGTGCAACTGGTAAAGCACAGGAGAGATCATGTGAGACAGTATATGATGCGCTACATTCACATCACTTTCTCTACCCTCTATCGCTTATTAGTACGTATACAACTTATTCCTAACGTTTATTTTTCTATCGTTTTAATCCAGATAAACGTTTCGTAAATAGCTGATTTACGCAGTTCGTTATAGATACAAGAGGAATAACGATAGGCAAATGTTTTAGAACTGGACGCTATACGCTGGCTTTAAAAGTCCATACTCTTTTCATGACATCGCGAGAAACAATTCAAAATCAACCGGACATTATAATAATGGCTAAATATGGACATTTCGAACCACTAATAATGAATATCTTGGAATGGCTGATGCCACAAAAAAAAGTTATTTGAAATAAATCGTGTGCTTTAAAGAGGCCTACATTGTATAGTACGTTTTCGCCTATCCCTTAACGTTTACCAGTTATAAAAGATTATACAATATTCCTTCCGAATGAAGGGGACTTCACAGGGTGCATCCAGAAAATTCAAGATATACATTTTATTTGTCATTTAAATAAATATACGATATTTGAATCAAAACCATTTATTTTTTAAAACATAGAAAAATACAAAAATGTTTTCATGCAAAGGATGGTTGGTAATGCAAGGATGTTTTTGAAAATCTTCGGGTCGTATCTTTGGAAGATACTGAACTTAAATACCAAATTTGGTGGTAGGGAAAGTAAAAATGTAGCTACCCTTAAAACACTGCGTTTGTGCCTTGTGATTAACCATTTCCGAAATATTCGTTGTTTGAATTCTTTAATACTTTATCATACATTTTTAAAGTGCTGAATCATCATTCTTTTGTTTCTCAGGACGGTACCAAAGGAGTATGGCATTACAAAGCGACCATGAAACGACCCGTTTTTTAATGATTTAAACATCGCGCCAGTCTCCTCTAATTCTCTTGTATTTCGATTCCACCCGGTGTCACCTTTTGACGTCTCCAATATTTGGTGCTGATTCTGCTGGCGGCTGCTACAGTGATTGGTTGTAAGATCTTTCTCTCACAGTATGCGTGGGCGTAGTGTGAAAGGATAACACCGGTTTAAACGGACTGAGAAATTTAATGTGAACTAATTTTGATCTATTGAATCGAGTTGCCGACCGTTTGAAGATAAAGAATGAAACTGATTATGAATCGTAGCACTCAAAACTGTAACAATTGAATCATCATACCTCCTAAACTTCTGAAGTATCAATTTTACGGTTTGAAATAACTGTTCCTTAATAAAAGGAATTATATCGCAATTTGCCATGAGTCGCTAAAATGCTACTCGGAAAGATCCTCCGCAATAGCCGCTAAATCGTTCTACTAGCGCGTCAGTAGGTTATTATAGGGGAAGCTGGGCCACTTTTTTGCGTTTATATGGGAAAGTATAGGGAAAACGAGGGTATATGCGACGGCTCAAGGAGGAAAAATGCGTTTATATGGGAGAGTTAGGGAATACGAGGATGTCGTCGGGCGCATCTACCCTCGTTTACCCTGCACACGACGCTAGACGACGTGAGGACGTACGTTGCACACGACGCTCGACGAAATCCTCGTATTCCCTATATCTCCCATATAAACGCATTTTTACTCCTTGAGCCGTCGCATCTACCCTCGTTTTCCCTATCCTTTCCCATATAAACGCAAAAAAGTGGCCCAGGTTCCCCTATAATAACCTACTGAGGGAGAGAGAGAGAGAGAGAGCAGCATAACTTGACACAAAAAGTCAGATAAATACCAAGCTTCGGAATTCATTTCCAACATTACTAAGAAACTAAATTGTTCATTTTCATTACATTCCCCCAACCCAAGGGATCCTTTAGATGGAAAAAAAGTTCGCTAATATTTATTCTTTTTAAAAATTGACTAACGATCATATTTAAAATATTATATATCGAAATGTTGGCATGAGAATAAAATCGTAAATTTTCTATAAAAAGTCTTCATTCTCATTCTTTATATCTGTGGGTAATCTTAAGGGGTAGACCAGCTCTTACTACAGAAAAAATAAGGAACTCGTAGTGGCGAGTAATTCTTTTTCATTTCACTTCCGATATGCTCCTTGTTCTCTGTTTAAGCTTTATCAGGTTGGTTTGAAAATGTACCTGGGCAATAAATAATGTAATAAGAATAGAAGAACCACCTTTTTCTGACATTATAATGTCTATATATAAGGTAAGCTACGTACATTTGGTATAGGCAGAGGAAGCCGCATAAGTGTTAAGCATCAAGCTATTTTAACTTATTTTGCCGAAGAAACTGAAGTGTGACGTAACCTGGTTTTTTATGTATTTATTTATTCATTTATTAAGTCACACATATATATATATATGTATAGGATATGTGCGTTCAGTACCAACCATTAACAATTCCTTGTTTCAGCTTTCCAATAATTGTTAGAAAAGAAGAAAGACAAAAATCGAAAAGAAAAAGGTGCTATTGACACATAAATACATCGATTTTCAGACTGATTACATCAGAATTATTTATACGTAATCGTGGAGCATCATGTGCAACGTCTTCATTATAAATTCAGTCTTAGTCTCGTCTTAAAATTGTGAAAATGCACTATATTTTATATTTAACAGTACCTTCACAAGCAATGCAAGTGGATTTTACAAATCCTATATAAAATTCAAGTTTTCCAGCATACAAACGATGCAGTAATATGTCTTTATTTGAGCTTAGTTGTTTGAAAGCAAAATCGTCTTCAATTTAGGTCCGTCGGAATAACTCCGTTCGGTTGCATTTATCAGAATTTCAATTTGCACTGAAACGGATTCTGGGCAACGGACTGTGTTCCATTAAAACATGGAGAGAAAAAATGCCTTACGTACATTTTTGCTTTCTCTGGTACGACGTAACGGATTATTGCATTCCACCCAAAAATTCGTTGTCGAGATTTTACCGGAAAGGTATGTATTGAGGCCACCTCATCTGAAAAGGACCGTTAAGAAAAATTACCTGTATGTGTGTATATATGTATGTGTGTGCGCGCGAGAGAGAGAGAGAATAGTAGGACTCAAAAACGAAATGTCGTATAAATACTAAACATGGTATTTAAGTTCAGTTTGTTCCAAAGATGTGACATGAAGATCTTCAATAGTATATATATATATATATATATATATATCCCATTCGCTTTACATGGAAAATGTTCCACTATATATATGACTTAATTGATTTAGATTAAAATACCATACATTTAAAATACACATAAATATAGGTACGTATCTTGCATTTTCTGGCAAGCCTATGAAATCCTCTTCATTCGGAAGGAATTCTGTTTAATTTTATGTAACTGACAAACAACAAAGCAGACAAAAACCTACTACACAACAAAGGTAGAACTCTTTTCAGCACATAATTTATTTCAAATAACTTTTTTGTGACATCCATCATTTTCGAGATATTCCGTTGCTATTGGTATAAATTTCTCATTGTTTTGTCATTTTTTATGTGCTATCAATATTCAGTTGTTTCTCACGATGTCATATGGATAATATGGAATTTCAAGGCCGGTATACAGCGACCCGCTTTTAAACAGTCGACTATCATCGGTTCTTGTATCCTCCTTGTACGTGCAATGAAATGTATAATGAAACAAGTTCTGCAAAAGTTAACTTAAAATGAAGATTATCTAAAATAATTATTTCCATACAAACTCTGTAAAAACAAAAATTTAATAGAAATAACTAATATACTTATTTTCAAAATCAATTGTACATAATATTAAATATTTGTCTTTGTTTGTGTGTGTATTCTGTATCCATGTGGTCAACCCTCGCTGCAGGACAGATCTTTCCCTCTTGATAGAAACTATAGAACAAAAACGACAGCGAGTAGAGAAAGTCGTGTGAACTTAATAAATCTTTTTTTAACTTTTCCATATTTCTGTAAAATTTACTTCCGGCCTTATTATAATACACTGTCGACTGTGATTTCGTCTAATAGCGCAGCTTTATTTGCGGAGTCCAGGAACATATAGCTTGTAGATTAGTCTGCATTTTCAAACGTTTGTCAGATGAATTCTTTAAAGTAGGTGTTCTTGAATTAGGATTTTATGCTGATTCCAGAAATAACTTCCGTTTTTTTCTATCACGTCAGGTTTTTACACAAAATAGGAAGTAATGTTTTGATAATTTTGCCAATGAGCGTAGAAAAGTATTCAAATGCCATTTCACACAAGGTAAGTTTTTATTCAAGAAACATTTTAAAAATACTCTCAAGAACTCCACTAATTTATTTCACGACTACATTTTAACAAAACATGAAGCCAAAGTGGTTTTTTTCAAACTTTCTCTTCTTTGACTTCCTTGCAGATCCTTGAAGATGACTGTCCCTCCTCAACATCCCACAGTAGTCGGCCATCATAGTTTCATTCCATCTCCCCTGGTACCTCCTCTCCATTTCCTTAATATCTTGGTGAAAACGTTCACCCTGCTCTTCACTATAATGTCCCAGATTTTCTGGAAAGTAGTCGATATGTGAATGCAGAAAATGCACCTTTACACTCATGTTACAACCCATCTTCTTGAAAATTTCCAACATTGTTTCGACAATGGCCTTGTAATTAGGATCTTTGTTATTGCCTAAGAAGTTTTCAGTAACTGATCGGAAGGCGGTCCATGCTTGTATTTCTCTCTCATTCATTGTCTTCTCAAAATCTTCATCCTTCATCAGTTTCTTTATTTTATGACCAACAAAAATTCCAGCCTTTAATTTGTCTTGTGTAATGAAGGGAAATTTCTTGGAATGTACTTGAAGCAGGGTCCATCCTGTGGTAGAGCCCTTACAAATTGCTTCATCAAGCCCAATTTTATGTGTAGTGGCGGAAGCAATATCTTTATATCTCTATGCTTTTGAACTGAAATTGTGAAATAATTGTACGTGATAGAAAAAAACTAAAAGCAGTTCTGAAATCAGCATAAAAAGTGAATCAGAATGACTTATTAGTTTTCAGTCATCCGATGTCATGCAGAGTAGTGTTATACAACGGCCCAACTGTAGGGTGCCGCATCACTTCGAAACCTTGAAACTCACCTGAAAGGTGAAGAAGGGAACAGAATGAAAGGGAAATTATAGCCCAGGAACATACTGGCGTTTAAACCACCAGGATGGTCGAATATCGCATTTGTAATTCAAATAAAATAACATTTTAAGGTGCTTACAAAGTTATAAAGATTACTCTGTTCACAATAGAAGTAATTAATTTAAACATATAGCTGATCGAAAATAGTTTTTCAACCCAAATTCTTCGTAAATAGTAGACAAACTAAACCGAATAAAAAGCCGTTCCATTATGTGAAGTTAGGTGCACAAGTATACACGAATCGCTGTCCGCTTTATTTGGATAGGCAACACAAATGATAACATCGGGGTTGTAAAAATGTCTATTGTCTTTTTTTCACTACGTAGACTCCTTGCCCTTGTTTGAATTATTTTTTGGTATTTCTAACACTGTCGCCAAATATGAGGCAAGTATACCAATGTTTAGCTTTGATTGCTATATTGATCTAATCGACATACTGTTTGTGTATACTTCGTATAGTATTGTAATACGAATATTAATATAAAACTGCGACATTACATAATAATAATAATAATAATAATAGTAATAGTAATAATAATACGTTCCGTCCGCCATGAATCAAACATCTGAGGATTACCTGTTAGCTGCTGTTTGTCCTACGCAGCTGCGCTTTGTGCTCGAGTGGTTTGGGCACTGGTTTCTCACGAAGAGATTCCGAGTTCGAATCTCGCTTCCGTCTGCAGTGTTTTATATCTGTAAACCCTACGTACTTCACGTATTCTCTATGTTCAGAGCCACAACTATGTAAAGACATTACTGATTTCTGTACACGAAGTATATTTACCAGATATCGCTTGTGATGTCATCTTTGCAAATATGTAGCTTCCCTCGTCTTCGTTGTTTTTCGGCATGATCGACAAGATGGAAAGCAATCCTGGCAGCAAATAATGCAAATTAACTAATTTTGTAGCATTCATATGTAAGATGAACAACATTCTTTAATATACTAACTTGTAAAATAGTTAAGAAGATATAATTTGGTCCTTTTAAAGATTTGTGATGTTTTAAAAACTGCATAATTCATATTTATCTAAAACCATCGGTTAGGTTTTATAAAATCACATTTGGTTATATGAACAGCTGAATTTTCCTCCTATACTTCGTTTCTAAACTATAAAACCCTGCAGAAGAAAATACCGTAAACCTAATTTGCGCAAAACTGGAGTTCAAGACCATAGCGGTCTCTGTGCTCATATATGGCAGATAATGAAATAAAAGTAAACTTCAGACAGCGGAAATGAGATTTTTATGGAGAACTAAAGGATGTACTAGACTAGACTTAATAAGAAATGAAACAATTAGTGCAGAGCTGAAAATTTATAAACTATATAATAAAATTGAAGAAAATAAACATAACAGCATGAGTAAAGAAAGGATACTACTTTTAATTAATAAATATAAACATCCAGGAAAACGAGACATCGGACGCCCCAGAAAAATATGCTAGTAAAGTAAAGAATGTGAAGACGGAACAGGTGGTAAACCTAATCCTTCAAATGAAGATTACCTAATTTACGGGCAACCATAAATATACAAGGAACCAAAACAGGAAAATGAAGTCGATCTTAAAGGAACCCTCGTTGTTGTTCTTCTTTTGCGAACAATTGCCAGGGTAGCAGAGAAACAACTTTATAGTAAAGGTAACAACACTGAAAATCTTTACCATAAAGATTCCTGTCATTCTGTGGTTGCGGGGTCAGGTAAGGGTAAGGCCAAGGTTTTCCATTGATGCAACAAACAGTATAGCATGCAGGTTTGCGAATACTTTGTTGGTTTATCATCGATACAAGATAGTTATACCTACCGTTTTTTGGATTAAAAAGAAATTTTGTGGAAATGCCCTGCTCCAATAATATCTTTGATGAGAAGACCAATGTAAAAACCTGATGCGTTGAATTCACATAGCTTTCTCTACTCACTCCTCTAGAAGCTATTCTTAGAAATGTTAATTTTCTATCTACTTCTTGTTAATCGATATAAACCTTCATTACATATCGTTGTGCGTTTAGATGAAGCGATACTCAAATTTTTAAAAAGCAAATCGTTATTTGATGAGTTTGAACTTTTCCCTATGCATAAACACGAGGGAGGTGAATTGGTTGATTGGTGAATTCCCAGTGAAAAAATGTCATGTGTTGCATCCACATGACTCTTTCCATTTACTCTTCAACAAACTAATTATATAAAATTGCATTCTACATAGTTATATATTGTTCCACTATCCGTCTTTTAACCCAAATTTAACTATAACTTATTTTACACTATCACACTAACTTAAACGAGGCCTTCCAGTCTTCCTTTTTCCTGTGGGAGACCAATCAATTATTCGTCTGGGCCATCTTTCCTCCACCATTCTTTCTACATGTCCATAGCACTACAATATTCATTCTTCATTTCCATTTATCACTGTATACTCTGCTTTAAACTCTGTTCTAGTATCATTTCATATGTGTTATAGTCAGATACGAACCATTTCAGTACTCTCCAACTTTTTTCTTCCATATTGCATTCAGAGTCCAACACTCTGACCCATACATTATGACACTCTCCATCATTGTTTTCAAGATGCGTTTTTTGATTGTTTTTGTAATTTATCTACTCCACAGGAAAACCATTCAAAGACCTAGTTAGTTATCTAGCTCGGTTGATTCTAGTGTCAATTTCTTTTTCATGGGATGAGCTGTCTATAATTATACCTAAATACTTGAAATGGTTTACGCTTTTAATTGTTCGTCATTTACAACCAAATGTTTTCCCTTCCTTCCATCACCATGTATTCGGTCTTTATACAGTTAAATTTCAATCCATATAAATCATATTCCTGTATACGTCTTCGGAATATACACTCAATATTGTCCGGGCCTTGTGCTAGTATTACTTGATCATGGCGAATGCAACATATGACCATTAATATTTATGCTCATGCCTTTGCATAAATCATTCCATTTCTTCAAGGCACTCTCTAGGAAGATTTTGAGTAAGGTTGGTGACATTCCGCAGCCATCCCTCAAACCTTTAGTAATAGAGCATTTTAACAGGTGCTGTGCAATTAATACGTTCTCCTTATAAAGTTTATGAGAGGATTTAGAACTCCAATTTTTTGAAGGACAGTCCAAAGTCGATTAACTGGTGCTATGCCATATGCCTTTTCTAAGTCAATAAAAAAAGTGAAGTACTTTTCCTTTTGCTAACATCTATCTACTTCTTGCTAATCGAGATAAACTTCCATTACACATTTAAGCTCTTCGTTGTATGTATAAGATGGATAGGATAAAGCTAAAGTCAGATTTTCTAAAAGGCGGGTGGTTATGTGATGACTTTGAAATTCCATGTTCTTTACATGACATGAGACAAAAACGAATAGCGAATTCCACTTGAAAAAGTATAAGTATTTGAGAATTCAAACCAATAACAATCTCGGAAATGGTTAAGTTCACAAATAAATATTATTGGACATAAGCTTTGTCCTTTAACGAGATCAATATTTTTACTTTTTCTACTACGTATAGTAAGTAGGGGAAGTATTGTATTCCACCCAAAAATTCGATACCGAGATTTCACGGGAAATACATGTTTTGAGGCCTTCTGAATCCAAAAAAGTATTTTTGGAAACATGCCCGTGTGTGTGTCTGTGTGTCTATCTGTCTGTAAACAGCATAACTCAGAAATGAACAGTCGGATAAACACCAAACTTGGTATTTAGGTTCAGTATCTTACAGAGATGCGACACGAAGGTTTTCAAGAAAATCCCCTCACCCCAGATTACCCTTTACATGGAACATTTTTCGAAAATTTTAATTTTCTCAAAAATGGCTCTAACGATTTTAATTTAAATATCATATCTTTAAGATACTTTCATGACAAATAAAATGTATATCTCGAATTTTCTGGGAATTTTTCCAAAAGTATTTTTCATTGTGAACGACTTTTGCATAACTGGTAAATTATAAGAGATAGACAAAATTTTACTACACAAAACGTGTAGAACGCATTAAAATACACAATTTATGTCATACTTTTTTTGTTGAGTGAACCTTTTTCAGATATTGCTTGTTATTCCCTTAAATTTTCCAATACTTATACTTCTTCTCAAATGGGAATTCATTATTAATTTTTTTGTCCTAGTAATGCAAAGAGAATGGAATACTCCACATAGCAACCACCTCTTAAAATATTTGACTATCGCTTAAAGCCTACCAATTCCCTTGCATCTACAAGAAAATCAGCAGTAAGATTAACATATCGATTAACATAAAGCATATGGAGAATAAGCGTTTGTAAAAATAGTTTGTACAGGAGTAGAGAAGGTCATGTGAATGTAACACATCATGTTTAGTAAGATTTTGTCTATCCCTTACGGTTTACCAGTTATATAAAAGTCGTTCAGGATGGAAAGGGCTTCACAGGCTGTTCCCAGAAAATTAAGGATAAACATTTTTTCATGAAAATGTCTTACAATATTGTATTGTAATCAAAATTTTTAGAACCGTTTTTGAGAAAATAAAAAAACTAAAATTTTCCATGTAATGGGTAGTGGGTTGAGGGGATTTATTTGAAAATCTCCGTCTCACATTCTTGGAAGACGCTGAACTTAAATAGCAGGCTTGGTATTTAACAGACTTTTCGTTTTCGAGTTATGCTGTTCACAAGTACACACGCACACACAGGCGCGTGCTAACCTTTTTCTAAAAATTAATTTTTCTTATTCAGAATATCTCAAAACGTTTAGGTATTTCCGGTGAAATCTCGGTATTGAATTTTGGGTAGAATGCAATACTTCCTCTACGCACTGAAGGTAAAGAAATTAAAAATTATTTTATAAAGCCGCTAATAATGAAAGATTTTTGTATCTAGATGCTCTACTCGTCCAAAAATGGTATTTTTCGCCGACAAGGAGGTTGTGACGGGGGGTATATTTGGCTTAAAGAGGGAGGATGAAGATGTAAGGATGGACCAGTATTCGAACCACGAGCCCTGTGTAATGCTGTAAGAAGCAGCGGTACGTATTCCTAGAACTTGGAGCAAGTTGGTGTTGTTGAACTGGTGTGTCTCGAGTGTACATATAAGGAAGCAGTGGATAGCAAGTGAAGCTTGTATGCACCGAATATAGTAAAAAGGTGTGTCATGGCAACCAGTCAGACCTTCCTTCCCGCCTCTAGCGCGCTGAAGTGCTTCTTCCGCTACAAGCATGGACCTCTACTCTATCCAAATGTTTCATTAGCTACAAGGTCGTGCCCAAGACTATATTAAAATAAATTGTTCGTTAATGTTTACCAAGTTCATAACATAATCTTGCTTATTATGGTGATAGGTGGATTACTTACCAATACGATCAATACTCCTTAAATCATCCGCATAGGAGAGCAGTTTTCATACGCGGGATTCATAATTTTCAGTAGAGTTCAAAGTTTTATTCAAAACTTGTATTTTAAAGAAAAGCTTAAGTTACGCAAACTAATATATTTGCCAATATCCAACTTATATATTTGTAATCAATTTTAAACAATCCTACCATTATAAACAAGTTACTTATTGAACATTGTGCATAAATGACCCATTATAGCATGCGTCCCAGACGTTTTAGCCTATCGTGGCGATGAGTAGGGATAGAGCCGCCATCTTGGTGTCAGAACGTTCCTACATTCAGTACGCATCCAGCTGTGGTAGCGTGAGGACTGTGCCTTCCTTACTGTGCTCTCTGTGAGTTGTTAAAATGTGCGCTGCAATAGAAAATCCCACCACTTGTGAAGTGCGGTTTGCGAAAAAGAACAAACCAATTGAAACTTATCGTCAACTTTGTGATTTTTCCGGCAGGGAGTAATGAGTGAAAGCCGAGTCAGGCAACGGTGCATTGATTTTAAAAATGGCCGTACTAATGTTCACGACGAGGATCGCAGTGGTAAGCCTAGCCTTATGACTGATGAATTGTCAATGCAAATCAATGACAAAATTCGTGAAAATCGTCGTTTCACGATTACAGAACTTTCGGAACGTTTTCCCCAAATTTCATGCAGTTTGATGCATCAAATTGATGCTTTGATACTGCATGCGGGTGTAAACCAGTGGTTGAAGTCGCAGGCGGCAGATTTCTACAGAGAGGGTATTGAAAAACTTGTGCCACGGTATGATAAATGCCTCAATTTGAATGGCGATTATGTACAAAAATAGCTTAACAGTATACCTTTCAAATGCAGATAATAAACCTTGACATTTGCATTTTGCTAATTGTTTATTCCAAAACGTCTGGGACTTTCTGGATTACCCTCTAGCAATGACGTATTTCCTATAGCAATATTACATACATTAAGATCTAAATTTATAGTTATTACTTACCATGCCGTGATCGTAATAGGCTACATCACAACCGAACCTGCTCTCTTCTTTCCCAGGAACAAAATGCATGCAAGTAGCTGTCTTGCTTATCGGTTCAACATACCAGATAATAACAAATGAAATGCAAGGAGAGAAGCTAACGTCTCATAGTATATGAAGACACACTCACGCAGTCAGCTATGGATGTCGATTATTTCATGTTTTATTTCCTGCAATTTATAATGCTACAATTGCATAAAATGTAACCAGCTCATGGATAATGCTAATGTGACACTCGTGAAAATTGTCACATTCACTCGTGCCATTAACATCAAGATTGTTCACATTTGCATAAATTACTTTTGTAAGTTATTGACTTCTAAATGATGTTTTTGTTTCTCTAATTGCACAGTCAACTTTAAATTTTATCATCTTCAATATGCTATATTAACCAAGCTTCTGTCTCTTATTTGCATCAACATCTATTCCTCAAAACTGCTAAATGAACTCAAACTTATAACTTAAGTGATCCATTTGGGAGAGGGAGTGAGTGATTAGAATCCACTAACCAATGCTGCTACCATTTCTGTACAGATAGTGTATGAAAACCTGCGACTTCGAAAGGAAGTAAGCTAAAATGTGCCTGTACAGATAAACCCTTTTCCGTATCAATACTGTGTTATACATCTGTATCAAACATTTCGAGAGTTGCCCGTTTGTATACCTTATAACTTCAGCTTAAATGTAAGGCGTTATTTGTTATCAAACAACTGAATTAAAGATAAATCAATTATCGGAATATCTGATATAAATAATGACTATGTAGACATCAAGTAAATTATTGTATGTACAAGACATTAGAATATTACATATGAAGGAAAGAAAGAAAGGAGAAGGAAAGATAAGGTCTTACGTATGTATATTTCATGTAATGTAATAGTAAGATTTATTAGTTGGTAAGTTTTTCCATTGATGAACGAAGTTTGTACTGAGGGACAAGAATGCAAAAGAGAAATCAGCGTGCAAGGAAAAACTTAACGGCACTATTCTTTTGGGTCACCCTAAGGTCATTGCTAGTCACCCTCGCTTGATTTCATATTCCGGAAGTAACAGATCACGTGGATAGTAAGAATCAATTATGTAATACTAGAGCTTTTTAAAATGTTCCAGAAACTTCGACGCGTCAATCGATTGCCAATAAGAATTAAGAAAAGAGAGTATTCGCGGGATGTTAAGCAAAATACGTAAAGTTAGGAAATACTGTTAGTTCTTTCAGTTAAAATCATTAAACATGTCTGTACGTTACTTCGCGCCAAGAAAACAAAGGAGACAATGTCGCGCTATAAATTCGTTGAATAGCTTAGTCTATAAGAAATAACATACAAATAGTGTTCAGCGTGCTTTTACTTGCAGATTCTCCCGAAACCAAACATTTCGGGAAACCACGAACACTCTCAATACTTGTCATTCCTTTAAAGTCTCGTTGATTTTCAGTTGTTTCTCGCATTACATGGAAACATTATGGAATTTTAGGCCAGCATATAGCGTCCAATTCTAACATTTGACTATCGCTGTTCACTTTGTGTATAACGAAATGTGTAATGTGGCTATTTCTGTAAGTGTTTATTTGGATTAAAATGTAGTAGATAGAAATATCAGCTTTAGTAAGAATGTAGCAAGAGGATAGAGAAGGTTATGTGAAAGCATCACATCGGATTGTTTTAATATACAACAAAATCGCTAATTAATTACATTTTTAATCATCAACAATCAAACAAGACCGCCGTATATGTAGACCAAAATTTACTGTTTTCAGCATATTCAGTGATACATATTCATGATGCAATACTCATTTAAGTCTGAATTTTAACAAAACAGTTGACATGAGTCTTTTAAGTTATGATGAATCCATTTCTGCTCATTTTTTAACCTTTTTACTTTAGTCTAAGTTAGAGTGGGAATTTCATATTATTTATTTTACTAGTAAGATCACTATAGTTGTCTTAATACTCGCAATACAGCAATACTTTTGAACGTTTTATCTTTATTAGTTTAATACGTTTACATTTACTTTATGATGTATTGATATGGGAAGTATATTCTTATGCCAAGTCAATTTTACCGAAAAGGGCAATAAGAATAATTTGCGACCAACCGAGATGGCTCAGGTGGTAACATCTGTGTTAAGCATCGGACGGTCCCGGGTTCAAAAACATTGGGTCGACCAATCTGACTGGGTTTTATTCGTAGTTTCACTCAGTCGCAAAGGCGAATACCCGATTGGATATGTAATACTACGACCTGAAGTTTGAGACAGTAACTATGGTCATATATACCATGTATATAATAATGTAAATTATAATGTAAAACAATATTAATAAGCAAAACGCTTGTTATATAAATAGATGTTAAGGAATAAGTTTTATGTATGTGTAAGAGTTTAGCTGGAGCTGTGGAACCCTTGTTAACAGCAGACAAAGATGTTTTTGTTAGAATTAGGGCACAGGTAAAAAGGACTTGTACGGGAAGTCATAAAAGCAAGACTTTGTTGCGTTGCGTAAGAGAAAATCCGACAAGCTAACACAATATATTTTTGTAGAGAGGTCACATGTTTGGAAACAACGAATAATAGCCTGGTAAGTGTTGTAGAATGTTCCAAGCTGAACGAAAACAGCCAATGAGATTTTAAGAAAGAATATGTTTAAAATGTTTAAGTTTAGGGAAGCCAGTTGCGTATAAAGTGCGGCGATGTGAAGAACATACGTGTAAGCTCTCCGAAGCAGGCGTTATTAATTACCTCTCGTAATGTAGTGAGAACGTTGAAATTATATCAATTTAAAAGTTCAAGTTATGAGAAGGGAAACAAAGTATAGTTTACGAACGTGTGATAAATACTACCATTATTACTAGATCACTTATAAAATACTTGATTGCTAAGCGACCGGTCTACAGCTCCAACTAAATAAAGTAACTGTGTAGCTTCTTACTTAAGCAGAAAATGCGTGTGCCATTAAAGCATTGTGTTCTTCATTGACTTAATCTTATGTTAGTGTTGTTACTACTTATCCTCCTTCCCGTACCAGACCCTGCAAAGTTACACATGCTCTACCAAAAACCCAAACAACAGCAGCCGTGGTAAAAAATAAAAATAACAGCATTAACACTTTAAGAGTAACAACCAAAACACAAGATAATCATCAGAAATAATTCATATATCAATATATCGGACATGTGTACATACTGCGAGTTATGCTCTCACACCACGAGAATACCGCAAGTTCTATCTTAAGACTAAAATAATAGTAAAAATGAAAATAGATGGTAATGGAGAATGCTTTGGCATCTATCCACAGATAATAAAAGCAGGTACACTGGACGGCACCTTAATGTCATTTAACCGGCGCGAGTAGAACAGATGCCTGGCACTAAGTTCTCTGTGGACACGCGAGAAGGTGTCATCTGCCCATTTATAAACTTTACCAAGAATTCAAATTATTAATTGGAAGAAAAATTAATAAAGGATCAACACTTATTTTGATTTCAATTTTTTCAATTATTTTATATAATAATTTTATAGGATTATTCCCGTATCACATACAGAAGCAGAGGTACAGTTGCCTAGCATTAGGGCCTCTGTGGTCACATGATGAAGCAAGATGGTGTGGCTAACTGTCCGCCATGCAACCCGTGGTATCTCTTAACCGATTCGTCGCGATATAATCACGTAGTCAAAGCAACGTAATGTAAGTAGGGAAAAAACTTGCGGAGTTTCACCAATTGGCCAATGTTAACCGCTTTTTAACATAATTGGAGTACCCAACATGAGTTATTACGTTATTTACTTTAAAAATCAATATCATTCATATTCAAGTGTTTCAAAATCCATAATCATTTGATAAGAACCAGAACAAACCTACATATGTATAACAAACTAAATATTAAAAAAAAGGTTCTTTATATTTAACTTTCAAATTATTTAATCCTTTACCTGAATCTTATAGAAAGTTACGTATAAATAACTTTAAAACAAATGCTAAATGAATCCTGATGCCAAATTCTATTTATAACCTACAGGAATTCTTTGTCTGGAATTTGTCTACAGCAATAAGATATGAATATAAATAAGCATAACTTTTGTATGCACTCATTTACTGGGTATTACGGTGTTACTATTATTAATATTATTATCATCATCATCATCATCATCTACATTCAGAGTTAAACCTTTTAAGGCTTGTTCCGATCTCGTAGGTTTTCAGTCAACAAGTTTGATCAAACTCTTCTTTGCTCTACCAACATTCCACCACTTTAAGCTTATAATTCAGCTTGGGTATGCTATGTTCTTTCATTCTTTGGACAAGTTCTTTCAAGTTATTTCTAAAACTGATTTATTTTATCCACCAGCTTAGGAATTTTTAACTTATTTCTAATAACTTCATTTTTCTCCTACCCGAGATCGTAGAGCTGGCCATACTTCTCAAAAAGCTGATTTCGGCTGCATCTATGATATTTCTTCTCTTCTAGTTAAAACCCAAAACTAGCAAATATATAGTAATACGAGAACTACCATCACCTTATACAACTTTAGTTTAGTTTCATTTCTAGTATTTGTTAACGTTGTCTTAATTGTCCCACATATATGGTTAAATTTGCTAAGTTTATGAAAAAGATTTTTTAATAGGAGATATTGCAACCCAGGTAATTAAAACTATTCGCCTGTTCAATAGGTTTTCTATCCAGAATTATTTTGGCTCTTAAGGGATCTAAAGCTTTAAATGCTAAAACTTTGCTTTTCTTGATTCAAACCCATTCTCGGAGAAACAAGGTTGTGGTGGTGTACCAATGCTATAATTTTGGGAAAAAAATCATATGGTCAAACTTGCTCATTTTACCGCTAGAGGACACACATTAGAAATATGTATTATGCATAAAATATTACTGTTGACCTTGTCTTAGCCTTGTCTCACCCCATTAACCATAAACAGACAGGGACCTTTAGAATGAACATTTCTAGTTGCCACTTTTGCTATACAGTTGCTCCTCTCTCACTTGCTTGCTCTCAACGATTCTCGCAAAGTCGAAAACTGACAACGTAGAATATTGAAGGCTTGGTCTTCCTTCGTTTGGTACCTTTTCTAAATGAGGTCACATTGAAATTAAGAGCTTCGCGTACAGAATTTTCTGAGAAACGAAGACTAGATATTTATGAACTAGGAAGACTTTGGTGATGTTCCTCAGTGTTGTTATAATCCTTCCCACTATAAAAGCTTCTAAGGCACGTTTACCGAAGCTGTGAAAATTTGTGTGTTAGTCATTCCAAGCTTTCGAGCTATAGAAGAAGTAAAGTCCGAATGGTGCCCAAAACTCGCCGATGATATAAAACGAGTGCGACAAGAAACCGTGTTTCTCAACACCTGTGTCCCCTAGATAGGGGTTTCCCTTGTTTCAATAGCGGTATCTGTGATCATCAGAAACAGCAGCGAGGCAGAAGATGAAGAGAGGCCGCCCTAGTCCCTGGTAATGGTTGATGGAACAACCAATCCATCACTCTAACCCTCCATCTGAGGGACGGGCAACAATTTTCTGTAATTTGGAAAGGTCATTACGAAAACTGTTGTCAGTCACAGGACTTAATGCACGGATGCCCAAATGCGTTTTTCATTACCCACCCATCTCTCTGCAATTGGAAAGTAACATTTGTCCACCGTTCTGTTGTAGAAGGCAAGAGCTGAATTTTAAACTATTTAAATGTAACCGTTTCACGAACTTTATTCTCTGTATCTTCAGCCCTCCCCCGCCTCCTTTCTTTCATTCTTTCTTTCCACACTACTTATACATCGTTTCACTGTTCCGAGAGATTACGTTTCTGAGTTGTCAAGCATCCATATAGTTTTCCTACCAATTATTTAAGGCAAATGGTTGCATTCGGCCAAAACATTATTTATCTAGATTTCACGAAATACATGTTTTGAGGGATTCTGAATAAAAAAATTATAAAAGTACTGTGCAAAAAGTATGACCCAAAGATAGGAACTCCAGTAATATCAGGTTTTGCCTTTAAGTCAGGCACATGCTAAGAATGCAAACCTCCCCTCTCCTCTATAAATCCTCATGTACAATTACTTTTATTAGTAGATATAACTCAGGCGTGGAGAATAAAATGCACATATTACATTTTCTGCAACTATGAAACATTTTAAAATATAAAGTACTGCAGGGGAAGAAGTAACCCGTTATAATTTACAGCCTTAAAAAAAGAAGGAACTCCAGGTTAATTCACACTGACATCTCTGCGCGCGAGCCTTTAGCTTCATTCTGTTATCATATCAAATTCGAAGTGTCAAATGTGCGCTGAGATCCGAACTATTAAAAGAAAGTATAGTATATCAGAAGAGTTACCGAAGTGTGAATTCCACTCACAGTACCCGGTTTTCTTTTCTTTCATTTTTTCGGATAAACCAGTGTTAATACAATTTCCAAATGTAAAAGCTTTATTTTATGTATTTATGCTCATATGCATTAACTTAACTTTTTCAGAACATATATGACAGTATAGTGATGCCGTAACCGAGTGGTTAGATCACTCGCCTTTGACCAAGGTGGCCCGGGTTCTATTCCAGGGAACAGCATGTGGGATTTGTGGTGGACAAAGTGGCCTCTGGGCGGGTTCTCTCCGAATTCTCCGGTTTCCCCCGCCGTTCACAAATTCATTCATCTCGCCGTCATTTCATATCTTCCCTCCTTCCTCGCTCTCATACCAGGGTTCGGGCTGATCACCCATTCTGGCTCTTCTCTCTAATCCAGTCTATGCTCCCCAACAGCGTCTGACCCCAGGCTTCCACTCGTAAGTCCCTGGGTGGTGTAAGCCCTAACAACGGGGAGAGTAAACAGAGAAGGAACAATGGAATCAAAATAAATAATAATATAATATAATATAAAATATAAGCTAATATCCGCGGTATAAATCTCCAGCTTCAATTACCGACCTCAATCTTGGAACATTTATTTTGAAAACCAAGATGATTAGTTTGCGTTTTTATGTGTAAGCACGAATGCCACATAATTCCTACAATCTTGTCCATTACAAAAATACAACTCTGACATTTACTAAATATTAATTTTACTTGAAAAAGTAATTGAAGTATGTGGAAGATTCGAATCGGGATTTTTGTAGATACCGGACATGAATGTTTGACCACCCAGCCAGCAGAGCACCTGATCGAAATGCTATAAGAACATTAAAACACAAACACACATACACACATATATATACATATATATGACAGTATTCGCTACCCTATATATATATAGGGTAGCGAATGTGGGGTGGCATTGTGTGCTGTGCACACAGGGCCAACGAATACTTCCGATGATTGTCGAATCGGCCTCAGTTTCTAGCTGTTGCTCACCTCCAAATATTAGTTTTTGATCCTTTACATTTCGCCACATTGTTACTTTAAAATGTCAAGTAACCCTCTTTTTTATAACACGAGTCTGCATGATATTGGATGACTGAAAAATAATAAGTGAGTCTGACTCACATTTTTATGCTGATTTCAGAACTGCTTTTAATTTATTTTCTATCACGTACAGTTTTTCACAATTTCACTTCAAAAATATAGAGTTGAGCCAGTAGATGATGAGTATTGTTGAAGGAAAACTTATCACTTCTTGGAGGGAAACTTACCCCTTCTTGAAGGGAAATTTCTCAATACAGACTTGTAAGTCTTTAGGTTGTTACACCTGTAGAAGCTGGTTGCTCTTTGTAATTTAGGCATTGTTGTTAATATCAGAAGCTTGCATTACAAGTGCTATATCGTGATTGAAGTTATAAATATCTTATGTCTACACGTAAGTGTGTTAACAATCCAAATGCTTTCTGCTACATTTGTAGAAAATATACAGTGCTTCAGTAGAGAACTGATAAAACAGACTTTGTGAAAAAACTGTCCCATGCTTATTTTAAAATGAAACTTGGTGACTAAGACAAGACCTGGGCTCCAAAGACAGTTTGCCGCTATTGTGTTGAGAGGTTAAGATTGTGGATAAAAGGAAACAAATCTTGCATGCCATTTGCCATTCCTATGGTGTGGAAGGAGCCTAAAGACCACCTTAAAGACTGTTATTTCTGTTTAGTTAATGTTCAGGGATGCAATTCGAAAAATACGAAACACATTGTGTATCCAAGTTATCCTTCAGTCATCAGGCCAGTTCCACACGGAGAAGATCTGCCTGCTCCTTTTCCTCCAGCTGTTTTAGAGAACTTGGAAGAAGATGGTGTTGAAAGTGAACCTCATGCAATCACCGAATACATTTCTGAAGATGTCTACCGCCCTGAATACGACATGACTCCACAACTGTTCTTTCAGAGTGAACTAAATGATCTAGTACGCGATTTGAATTTGTCTAAGGAATCTGCAGAGTTACTAAGCTCCCGTCTTAAAAATAAAAATCTTCTGGAACCAGGAACACATTAATCATGGTACAGACACAGAGAAAAAGAGCTAGTTCCTTTTTTCTCACAGATCGAGATTAATTACATAAACGAGTTAATACACTTTTATGACATTGAACATGATCCTACTCAGTGGAGACTTTCTATAGATTCGTCAAAGAGGAGCCTGAAAGGCGCGTTACTGCATAATGGGAATGTGTCCATTCCTGTCGCACATTCAGTGCAAATGAAAGAGACAGTGAAAACGTGAAGATACTTTTAACAAGTATCCAACACGAGGAACCAAATGGCGTATCTGCGGTGATTTCTAAGTTATAAGGAATACTATTAGGACAACATGACTTTCACAAAAATGCCTTGTTTTCTGTGCGAATGGGACAGTCGGGCAAAGCAAAGTGAAAGTATGGCCACAGCAGAGAAACTTGTTGCCTGGAACTAAAACCATCCTGCATGAACGTCTTGTAGAGAGACAAAAGATATTGCTTCCGCCACTACATATAGAATTAGGCTTGATGAAGCAATTTGTAAGGGCTCTACCACAGGATGGACCCTGCTTCAAGTACCTTTCCAAGAAATTTCCCTTCATTACACAAGGCAAATTAAAGGCGGGAATTTTTGTTGGTCCTCAAATAAAGAAATTGATGAAGGGTGAAGATTTTGAGAAGACAATGAATGAGAGAGAAATAGAAGCATGGATCGCCTTCCGATCAGTTACTATAAACTTCTTAGGCGATAACAAAGATCCTAATTACAAGGCCATTGTTGATACAATGTTGGAAAATTTCAAGAAGATGGGTTGTAGCATAAGTGTAAAGGTGCATTTTCTGCATTCACATATCGACTACTTTCCAGAAAATCTGGGACATTATAGTGAAGAGCAGGGTGAACGTTTTCACCAAGATATTAAGGAAATTGCGGCGATCACCTCCTCATCCGTTGCTGTAGCTTACCTTGATGCTTCTCCCGTTGCTTCCAGAAGTTCTCAGCGTGTTGGTTCTTCAATTTATCCTCGGCTAGCTGCAGTAATTTTCCTTAAATTATATGGGAGCATGGACTTATCCTCGGTAAAGGAAAACGTAGATCTCGGGTGGTGATATAGGAAGACATAGACTTGCTTTGTTTATGAAAAGATGACACTGCCGTTTCTTTTTTATTTAATTAACACTCGTAGTATACAAAACTGGTATTGCCGCTGTAAAATACTGTCCACTGCTGTTAAACTATGGCGTGGATATGGCACGAAATATAACTATTCTTATTGTCGCTTTCAGAGTAGCGGATCTTAGGTGTGTTGCTAAAACTATTTTGATTCCCTGTTTTGGCGCGATATCTCACACATTCTGCAGCATCTCTCCCTGACCACACATTACGAAAACTCTCGAATAAAATGCAATACTAAGCTGACACGACAAATTTGACTTGATTCCCTTTTTGGCGCGATATCTCACACATCCTGCAGCATCTCTCCCTGACCACACATGACATAAACTGCCGAATAAAATGCAATACTAAGCTGACATTACAAAGCTGACTTGATTCCCTTCTTGGCGCGATATCTCACGCATCCTGCAGCATCTCTCCCTGACCACACATGACATGAACTGTCCCGAATTTTCCCCAAACAGATCCATTTATAGTCTCAGGCTCCTGAGGCTGCTTCCTTTCCTATTGGTACATTTTTAGCGCGACTCGACGCGTCTAACTATTTCGAATAAACTTCCAGGGATTTCATTGGTCCAATTTTAATATAAATCGCGGTTTTTCCTACATTTACCGTTAAGGTTGTCTGTCTCACTCACTTGGTCACGGCGAATTATCAAATAATGGGACAAAGGCTCTACACCCTCGCTGTAGGAATAATAGCACTGCGACCGAAGAGAGGTAATAAAACTAGGTTTTCTGCCTTCGAAAGCACTATTCCTGTAGCTAAAACATTCCCTCGTGGACAGTATTTTAACATAGCGCTTAAATTATTTACCTTAAACCATTTATAACTCTACTAATATTAATAACCTAGATAGATACATAACGTTAAATCACCCTTCCTAAAATATACAAGCAGTATGAGAAAAAGATATTTACATAATACGATTTAACATCACTAAAAGTTAATTAATAAGTTATCTGTAATTATAGTTCTTGGGCTCGGCCTAGAGTTGCCGTTTCAAATTGCCCTGTTCTGGAAAAGAATAAATTTTTCAACACTTGATACAATTTTCTTTTACAGAATAATTCCTCTGATTATGGCCTTTGTTCGTTTGTTTTGTTGACAGAGACCCTTCGCTATACCTGCTCCTTCACAAGGGTTCTGCCAAACCAGTGGTGTTTATATTTGGGTCATTCACTCTACATTTGTTATGGTTGATCCCCTCTCACCATTTAAAAACAGGTTTCCGAGAGACATTCTTACACAATACATTTCCCGCACACGAATAACTTGTGGTGGAGAGAAATACGCTAATACCTAAATTAAGTTCTAAAATTAAATCTATTTACATACATATTGGTACATAATTATTATGCCTTTATTTATTTCTTTACATCTTTATTTATCGGGTGTATTACCTTTACTATTTGTTCATTTGCTACCTCATTTCGAGTAAAACTAATCTGACTATTTTCATTACATTCTTCACCCTTCTCATTCTCTAAACATTTGTATGGTTTGAGCAACTGTTTATGATATCTCCCTACGATTTTGGAATTCTTTATTTCTTGTAACTCAAATGTATCCGAGCCAAAAATGTTAATCACCCTGTATGGACCTTTAAATAAATTTTCCATTCTATGATACCTTTTTTTTTTTTTTTTATAATTAATAAAACTAATTTATATGTTTAAAGAAAACTGTCAGCATATTGCTAGCATACCAACCAATTAATAATTTACAAATATTGCTAAATATAAAAAAATAACAAATATTCTGACAATAAAAGCTGTTTCAACCTTAAGACAAACTTATTCAGACAGAAAGAAACAAACATATTAATGGCAAAGGTGTTTCTTGTTCTTCTTCACTATCACTAATGATCATTTAATACTCAAGTCTCTTTAGTAATGCAAAAAAAAAATGTTCTGCACAACTGCTTAAGATAATTCATTAATTCACCTGTGAAAGTTCTCCTTTCCAGGCACTGTAGAATCAGGATCAATGATATTCTGTCTTTTTTTTTTTTTTTTTTTTTTCTTTATACCCATACTAATTCTCCAAGTTCGATCAACCATTTCTTTCGCTTCCTTGTTTTAAATTCCTGCTTTCTTTTCTGCGCCCTCTTTGACATTCTTTCAAAAGCTTTCTTTAACGTCTCTTCTCCCGTTAGTGTTTTCGGATCTTTAGTTTCTAGCATCTGTAGTAATTTCCCTTCAAGTGTTTCTATTAACTTCCCCTTCATCAGCTCAACTAATTTCCCCTCTAAACTCTCATTTTGTTCACTTAAGTTTCTTTCTAAGTCCTGACCCTGCTTACTTAATTTCCCTTCGAAATCCTTTTGTTCGCTCAGTTTTCTTTCTAAGTCCTTACTCTGCTCATTTACGATTCTTTCTAAGTTCCTACTCTGCTCATTTGATTTCCCTTCTACATTCTTATCTTGTTCCCTTACGATTCTTTCTAAGCCCTTACTTTGCTTACTTACGATTCTTTCTAAGTCCATATTATGCTCATTTGATTTCCCTTCTACATTCTTATCTTGTTCACTTACGATTCTTTCTAAGTCTTTACTCTGCTCATTTGCGATTCTTTCTAAGTCCTTATTATGCTCATTTGATTTCCCTTCTAGATTCTTATCTGGTTGACTTACGATTCTTTCTAAGTCCTTATTCTGCTTACTTATGATTCTTTCTAAGTATTCATTATTCTCATTTGATTCCCCTTCTAAATTCTTATCTAGTTCACTTACGATTCTTTCTACGTCTTTACTCTGCTTCTTTACTTCCCCTTCTAAATTCTTGTCTTGTTCCCTTACGACACTTTCTAAGTCTTTACTAGATTCATTGAATATGCTTTCTAAGTTCTTATTATGTTCATTGAATATGCTTTCTAAGTTCTTACTATGTTCATTGAATATGCTTTCTAAGTTCTTACTATGTTCATTGAAATTTCTTTTTGACTCCTTACTCTGCTCATCTATTATGCTTTCTAACCTTTTACCCCGCTCATCTATCTTTGCGCTCAACTGTTGAAGCAATATTAGCAGCTGGTTTTGACCTGCGTCAATGACCTGCTTATTCGCTGATTGCCTTCCCAGCCTAACTTCTACCTCTGCTGCGCCCATATTTTCTCCATCTGTTGTTATGCTGACAATAGCCTCCCCATTCAGTTCTTTCAAATCTTCCCTTGACCTACTCATGGTTCCGTTAGCAAGTTCTACCTCCCTAGTAATGACTTTACCCCCTCTCAATAACATGTGTTCACAAAACTGAGTCACTACTCTGCATGCCTTTTTGTTTGTTTTTGAATAAATGTTCTAACCTGTATTTTTTTTCAATGATAACTGATGCGTTCCGGGTTCGAATCCTGGTGAAGTTCTAGAAGCGATGTTCTCAGCTGTTTTGTTGTCCCACGTAGGTAGACTAGAAGTTCGCGTTGTAATTTTGTTCTGCTGTGCCCCTTTCCTCTGAAGATTCTTCGTCTGTTCGTTGTTTTCTAGTCCTCCGTTTATGTTGGTCTTCCCTTCGAGCTGGTCTTCCCTTCGAGCTCCACGTTATGGCGCCAGTTTGCGGCGATCACCTCCTCATCCGTTGCTGTAGCTTACCTTGATGCTTCTCCCGTTGCTTCCAGAAGTTCTCAGCGTGTTGGTTCTTCAATTTATCCTCGGCTAGCTGCAGTAATTTTCCTTAAATTATATGGGAGCATGGACTTATCCTCGGTAAAGGAAAACGTAGATCTCGGGTGGTGATATAGGAAGACATAGACTTGCTTTGTTTATGAAAAGATGACACTGCCGTTTCTTTTTTATTTAATTAACACTCGTAGTATACAAAACTGGTATTGCCGCTGTAAAATACTGTCCACTGCTGTTAAACTATGGCGTGGATATGGCACGAAATATAACTATTCTTATTGTCGCTTTCAGAGTAGCGGATCTTAGGTGTGTTGCTAAAACTATTTTGATTCCCTGTTTTGGCGCGATATCTCACACATTCTGCAGCATCTCTCCCTGACCACACATTACGAAAACTCTCGAATAAAATGCAATACTAAGCTGACACGACAAATTTGACTTGATTCCCTTTTTGGCGCGATATCTCACACATCCTGCAGCATCTCTCCCTGACCACACATGACATAAACTGCCGAATAAAATGCAATACTAAGCTGACATTACAAAGCTGACTTGATTCCCTTCTTGGCGCGATATCTCACGCATCCTGCAGCATCTCTCCCTGACCACACATGACATGAACTGTCCCGAATTTTCCCCAAACAGATCCATTTATAGTCTCAGGCTCCTGAGGCTGCTTCCTTTCCTATTGGTACATTTTTAGCGCGACTCGACGCGTCTAACTATTTCGAATAAACTTCCAGGGATTTCATTGGTCCAATTTTAATATAAATCGCGGTTTTTCCTACATTTACCGTTAAGGTTGTCTGTCTCACTCACTTGGTCACGGCGAATTATCAAATAATGGGACAAAGGCTCTACACCCTCGCTGTAGGAATAATAGCACTGCGACCGAAGAGAGGTAATAAAACTAGGTTTTCTGCCTTCGAAAGCACTATTCCTGTAGCTAAAACATTCCCTCGTGGACAGTATTTTAACATAGCGCTTAAATTATTTACCTTAAACCATTTATAACTCTACTAATATTAATAACCTAGATAGATACATAACGTTAAATCACCCTTCCTAAAATATACAAGCAGTATGAGAAAAAGATATTTACATAATACGATTTAACATCACTAAAAGTTAATTAATAAGTTATCTGTAATTATAGTTCTTGGGCTCGGCCTAGAGTTGCCGTTTCAAAATGGAGAGGAGGTACCGGGGGAGATGGAATGAAACTATGATAGCCGACTACTGTTGGATGTTGAGGAGGGACAGTCATCTTCAAGGAACTGCTAGGAAGTCAAAGAAGAGAAAGTTTAAAAAGAAATTAAATGAAACACTTTGGCTTCTTGTTTTGTTAAAATGTAGTCGTGAAATAAATTAGGGGAGTTCTTGAGAGTATTCTTAAAATGTTTGTTGAATAAAAACTTACCTTGTGTGAAATGGTATTTGAATGCTTTTCTACGCTCATTAGTAAAATTGTCAAAACATTACTTCTTATTTTGTGTAAAAACCTGACGTGATAGAAAAAAACGGAAGTTATTTCTGGATTCAGCATAAAAGCTTGATCAAAAAACGCTTACTTTTAAGAAAACATGTGACAAAAAGTTTGAAAATGCAGACTAGTGAATCAACAAAGTTAATATAATGATAAATACTGCATATCGTCTTGTATTTTTAAACAATCTAATATGACCCTGGTATCCAATATGCAAATTGATCCAGTATTAAAGAAAATGCTTCATGCAAATATTTATCATGATTGATAGTATGAAGATGGAAAAATGAATTTTTGTATGAAGATATGGAGAAAATTTTGTAATTGTTACACATACGATTTTTGGGGATCTATATGAAAACAGAATCTTTTTGTAAAACTTTTCTTTGTAGTCTTATATCCCGAATTGTATACCAAACACGTAATTTGTGGCTACTGAGTCTGCCCAAAGCAGCCCAAAGGAAATAAAGAAAAACAAATAAAAAAAGTTCTGATGATCATATGACTTGTTCTACTCGCTCTTCTACAAGCTATTCTCACAAAAATTATTTTTCTGTCTATTTCATGCTAATCGAGATGAACGTTTGCAGAAATGCTTTTATTACGCATTTCGTTGTAGACACAAGGAAGCTAAAGCGATAGTCAAGTCTTAAGAAGTCGGCTTTGAAATTCCATACTCTTTGAATGACCACTAGAGACAAACAAATGGCTACTTTAGCCTTAAAAATCGATTGTAATATTTGAAAATTCAAAATAAATAAAAATCAATAGTTTTAATGGCACAAAAATGTATTGGACATAAATTGTGTGTGTTTAACGAGATCTGGATTTTTGTGTGGTAAGTATTTTTTTCTGGCTCTTACCAGTTATACAAAAGTACACGAGAGTAATTGGAATAAAGAAGACCGCATAGGCTATCCGTAGAAAATTCAAGATATATATTATATTAGCCACCCAAATATCTTAAACTATGGTATTTTAGTCAATATCCTTAAAACATTTTTGCTATGTGAAAGATACTTTGGGGTGAAGGAATGTTTTGATTCAGGGAGCCACAAAACGTGCATTTCCAGTAAATCCCGATATGAAATTTTGGTACAGGTTTGAAGAGTTATAGATGGTCAACTTTAAACTTCTAAGAAAACTTCTCGAAAGAAAATGATTAATTCTTAGTGTATCTCCAAGCATTTTTGTAAGCTAAAGTGATTTTGCAGTGTAATATTTGGTAACACTGTACCTCCGACGACACATATAACTTGACCCTTGCTGTAGGCCATGAAATAAACAGCTACTGAGTTTCGGGAAGAGAAAAATGATTTATGTGTGAAGTTTTTACATTTTGCGGTTACATTATAAATAAAGTAAAGAGGAATGTTATGCAGAATGCGTACGATATTAAAAAGTGGGCAGCTATTCATGTTAATATTATTAATGATTTACATTCAAAACAAGAAAAGACGAATTACATACACGAGCCTTCTGCAAACTATGTACTCTTGCTCAAGTCATTTGACATTGTTATTCCCCTCTGATTTCGTTACTTGTGCAATTTGTTTTATAAATCAACCTGGTGGTGTATAAGCTACAGATAAAATCTTGTTACATTGTTTACTGAGATACCAAAACTTTGGTAAAAGTTGTAGTATTTCCTCACCACAAATTTATAATATGCTAATATTCCTAAGGCAATTAGTCGAAATGACCAACAAGTCTAGTCTACCTATTTGTTACGATGCTCTCGTAGAATACTCTACTTCCCTCCGTAGAATTGCGTAATGATTCAAGAGCTGGAGCGCTTTGACAAACAAATATAGCCTGATTAATTCCAGCTGCATCTCTAGTCTATTTTCTAGTTTTCAACAAATTAAAACACATTTTTAATTTGTCCCAGTTTGTAAGGGATTACAAAGTTCACTTATTTTGTGCCGTTCTTCATCAGCTTTTATCTCATTGCAGCTTAATCTATCCTGATCCACATTTACGGCACCTGCATTACAAAGTCAGGGTTGCACGATACGAAGTGAGGATAGAGTGGAACGTGGCGTTGCCACATATTTTATATTGCAAAAATTGCAATTGTGCGGAAACTTCTATGGCACATTGAGTGAAACGCGTTGATGATACAGAAAAATATATGAAGGAAAAATCCTTTACTATTTTTTAAACTATCTGTACCCTTAAGCAGGTTTTATATTCAAAGGTCTCATAACATAATTACACTGCGAGATCAAAAGTATCCGGACACCTGGCTGAAACTGACGCACAAGTTCGTGGCGCCCTTCATCGGTAATGCTGGAAGTCAATATGGTGTTGGCCCACCCTTAGCCTTGATAACAGCGTTCACTCTCGCAGGCATACTTTCAATCAGGTGCTGGAAGGTTTCTTGGTGAATGGCAGCCCATTCTTCACGGAGTGCGGAACTGAGGAGAGGTATCGATGTAGGTCGGTGAGGCCTGGCACGAAGTCGGCGTTCCAAAACATCCCAAAGGTGTTCTATAGGATTCAAGTCAGGACTCTGTGCAGGCCAGTCAATTACAGGAATGTTATTGTCGTGTAACCACTCCGCCACAGCCCGTGCAGTATGTACAGTTGCTCGATCGTGTTGAAAGATGCAATCGCCATCCCCGAATTGCTCTTCAACAGTGGGAAGAAAGAGGGTGCTTAAAATATCAATGTAGGTTTGCACTGTGATCGTGCCACGCAAAACAACAACGGGTGCAAGCCCCCTCCAGGAAAAACACGACCACACATAACGCCACCACCTCCGAAGTTCACTGTTGGCACTACATACTTAGGCAGATGACGTTCACCGCGCATTCGCCATACCCACACCCTGCCATCAAATCGCCACATTGTGTACCGTGATTCGTCACTCCACACAACGTTTTTCCACTGTTCAGTCGTGTAATGTTGACGCTCCTTACACCAAGCGAGGCGTCGTTTGGCATTTTCCTGCGTGATGTGTGGCTTATGAGTAGCCGCTCGACCATGGAATCAAAGGTTTCTTAGCTCACGCCTAGCTGTCATAGTACTTGGAGTGGATACTGATGCAGTTTGGAATTCTTGTGTGATGGTCTGGATAGAATGTCTCCCTATTACTCTTTACGACCCTTTTCAAATGTCGGCGGTCTCTGTCAGTCAACAGACGAGGTCGGCCTGTACGTTTTTGTACTGTGCATGTCCCTTAACGTTGACACTTCACTATCACATCAGAAACAGTGGCCCTAGGGATGTTTAGGAGTGTGGAAATCTCGCGTACAGACTTCTGGCACCAGTGACACCCAAACACCTGACCACGTTCGAAGTCCGTGAGTTCCACGGAGCGACCCATTCTGCTGTTTCACGTTGTCTAATGACTACTGAGGTCGCGGATAATGAGTACCAGGCAGTAGGTGGCAGCACAACGCACCTAAGATGAAAAACGTATGTTTGTGGGGTGTCCGGATACCTTTGATCACATAGTGTATATAGATCCATTGCTGATACCACCCCCCCCCCGGGAGGAACGGCTGAAGGGAAGAAACTGCAGGA
Source organism: Deroplatys truncata (assembly GCA_030765065.1). Classification (NCBI taxonomy): domain Eukaryota; kingdom Metazoa; phylum Arthropoda; class Insecta; order Mantodea; family Mantidae; genus Deroplatys; species Deroplatys truncata. The sequence goes on along the minus strand of CM060978.1, from coordinate 205,790,823 downwards.
GGCTACAGGCCGCAGACAGATTACAGAGACGCGGGAAAGTCCCTAACAATTCCACGCTTTGCTGGAGCTGCCTAAAGAGGGCGATGAACGACCAAGCAGCCCTCTAGTGTCTAGAGGCTGTACTCTTTTCTTTGAGCTCGAACCCGCGCCATCTGTCCGGCACCGCCATACGTCAAGAAGCAAATCAGAAAGATGAGAAGGAAGCGGAATGAAAGGTACAAATGTGGAAATCGAATCTTAGTAGATGAGAAACTACCCCAGCATTCGTTTACCGGCCAGGGAAAACCATGAAATCCCAAGGTCAGAGTAGGTGGTCAATGGGAATCAAAACCGGGAACTCCCGAATACGAGTCTCACTTTACCGCTGGGTTCCATAGTGCCATGTTCAAATATCATGCCAGCCCGGTTACCGCTGCGCTGTTAGTTTCTTTGCACATAAAACCTCGGACAGTCTGAATGTGAACCATACTCGTCTTCGGAAGAGCAGTAAAGGATCACGTCCTCACTCACATTCCTGTAGCATGTAATACTGCCTTTCCTACGTAAATACATAACAGTTGCTGTATGTAATTTAGCAATGAAATCAATGCTTAATTATACTAAAACACTAAAGTAGTATATATCTCTAATTTTGTTAGCACCACGCTTTGTGCACCAAACTTGAGGTAGTTGCAGCCCCACGTACGATACAAACTTTCCGGTGGCCTTCGCCCCAACGTTCACTTTCCCGGTGGACTTCGCCTCACGTTTAAAAATCAACTTTTTAATTTTTTTAAATATTTATTTAAAATATTATAGATGTATGCCTCGGCTGCGTCAGTAGTAATTTGCAGAAACACGTATCTCTTAGCAGGGGATGGTGCGGCTAAAGAATGAAGGCTTACACAAATTACAATTGTATTTGTACTTTATTTTTATTTATCCTTCACACGATTAAATAACATTTCTCTGATATAACATACTGTAGAGCTGTGAGATTATTGTTACTTGTACTTTTTAACACGTAAACTTTATGTTATTCACGCCGTAATGACTTTTATATGTCTCACACTGAATCGTACGGAGCGAACTGCTCAGGAACGCTGCTTTCTAGCGTCTGGCGTCTACCGCCTAAATTCGTATATTTTCACTATTTCAAGTCTCTGATTGGCTAATTTTACTCCAATAGAATACTTTTATTTAACTTAAAGCTTTTCTAATTTTTCATTGGCTATTTATAAACTGTTTTTTTTTAATATTACATTATTGCGCCAAGAATTGTTAGTAGCATTATTAAACTTTCTAATTTATTGTTGTCTCAAGGTTACCTCATTGTTAGCAACTTTCGGCTTCTATTTCATAATTCTGTTTGCTACAAAAGGTATCTTGCTTCTATTCTCACAGCTGCTACACTGCTAAATTACGTAATACATTCACATAACATTATTATATATGTACACAATAATATAAACATAATACAATGACTGTTACATACATTTTATATATTTTTACATACACATATTGCTTTAAGGCGGGCTGTTATTATATTTTATAATTAGACTGATATCATTTAAATGTTAAAAATACTGCCTCAACACCTACTTATAGCAACTGAGTCTTGAAACGTTTGAAAATAGTTAATTTGCAATTGGAAGAACAATAAATTCAGCCTACTTATTAATCAGCATGATTTTATTCTGAAAAAACTCGGTACATCCTCACTAAAGCCGCTTGTACACGATCAAATTTTTGTCAAATTCAATAGTTTACAAGACTTTTCAAGAGTTGTTACAACTTCACAACTTTTCTTGTCAAATTGCTTCCAATACCTTTACAGTCTTTGAAAGTCTTGAAAGCAAATAAGGACATGCTCTAAACGATAAAAGATTTCACAATCATTTGATGGCTTTGGCCAATGAAATGAGAGTATTCACAATGCGTCACGAAATCTGCAACATGGCTGAAAGTGAAAGGTAAACAAAAATGGCTACCCGACCAAGGTATGTCGTATGCGAACTGATTAGGTTATACATAAGCCATGTCTGTACATCAAGAGCTCCGTGGATTACCACAAGATGGAGCAGATGAAGGTATATAAAGCAATAATTGCCAGGCAGTTTTCCGAACTAATGCAATGTTATATAGTGTGGTTAACCTATTGGTTGGTGTTATTTTCATTGTATTCCACACTCGTAATGTGATTTCATTGGATATAATACGTGAAAGTGCTACATAATATTAGTAAAGAACAATACTTCATTGCGAATTGTTATACTGTGACGCCAATACTAAATTGCTTTGCGCGTAATAAATTATCAATGTGTTCTGAAGGGTTTCAGTTTGGCGAATAGACAACTTGTAAATACATATTTTTGAAATTGCCAAGTCTTGTCAAGTCTTGCCAGGTCTTGCCAAGTCTTTTCCAATATTCTCACATATTAAAAAACATTTCACAATTTTTCTTGTAAACTCTTGAATTGAAAAAATCTTGATCGTGCACAAGAGGCTTTAATTAGCCACATTTTACTACTGTTTATTAACTATGTTATTGCAGTTATGAGAGAATTCCTTGTCTAACGCAATGACTCTGGCTTTCTAGCATTACGTTACAGTTCATTATATAAATTCACCAAACACTCGCATGCACTCCCCCATTCGCACTTCCACACTCTGCAGAGAATAGCTAATGGTTCCAAGTAAGTAAAGCTCGCAGATACAACATAACTAGTTTTGTTTTATCTTCATAGAATAATGTAAGTATCTGAAAAAGCCCTCTTTAGGAATTTTTATATTATCTACGCCATTATCAACAAAAGAATCGGTTCCCAAGTTCTGGTTCCCAAACGTTACAACCAAAGTATTTAGAATACTCAACAATAGAGTAGTTTAGGAGTTTAGGTAGCATAAATCCAGCGTGAAATATTTTTGAGAGATAGTAAGGATCAACATTTCGTAAAGCAAACTGGTGTATGTACTAGCATTACGTTAGCTTCTTTTTCCCCCTTTAGCTGCATATCTTGTAGATTTCTTATGTAGTAGCTTGGCCTCAGACATCTTACCTGCCTACTAAGTAGGAGTTGATACACGAACGCGATTACGGTAAGATGAAACAACAAATAATTTTTGTTTATGGGCGCCGCTTCACATGCTAAGACACGAGTAACCATAAAGTTGAGGACCCTATCGCTGGGTCATATCTTCTGGCGGTACGCCCTTGAAGCTACGTCCCTGACAAGACTAACAACAAAATGTTTAAGCCTGCAAAGGAAAAAAATGTTTACTTAATTGTGCACATGTGTCGAGAATTGCTTTAATTAGGATACAGTATTAGGCTATCTAAACTATAGGGTCTTTCAACAAGAGTGTCCTATCTTTGAACTTAAATGAAACAAATTCTATAAATAATGGAGGTTTATTTCTTTTCTTATTTTGGAACATAATTAATGTCATTACGTGTGGAAGAGAACACCAGTTAAGTGACCGCCGCGACTTTGTTGGGTTGCGCGTATACGGTTGACCCAATTTTCAATGACAGAAGAACGTAAATTAGGTCCAGCTTCACGAATAACACGCGTGATGTTATTCATAAGATCATTTATGTTTCTGGCTTGTTGATATAAACTCGAGATTTAACATAACCCGACAAGAAACAATCCAACGACGTTAAATCACATGACCTCGGGGGCCAGTTAACATCACCACCTCTGAACCTCTCCTTCAAAAGATCGATTGTTTCGAGAGCAGTATGACATGTGGCACCATCTTGCTGGAACCAGATGTTTCTGAGATCCATACCATACAATTGAGGCCAAAAATAGTCCCTTATAAGAGCCGGGTATCTTTCTCCATTGACAGTGACAGTTAGAGCTTCTCCATCTTCACCTTGGAAAAAATATGGACCAATGATTCCACCATACCAAAATACACACCACACAGTAACCTTTTGGGGATGAAGTGGTCGTTCTTGAATCTGCATTGGATTGTGTTTGCTACAATAGCGGCAATGTCGTTTGTTAACACAACCATCCATCCAAAAGTGGGCTTCGTCGCTGAAGATGATTTTTCGACAAAAATCCGGGTCAGCTTCCAGTTGCTCCATAGCCTAGTCAGCGATTACCTATGGTCGTTGGGCTTTAGTTCTTGAGTTAACACCATTTTGTAAGCGCGAAACTTCAAGACAAGATACAGAATTCGCCAAGTTGTGGTCGGCGAAAGCCCCAATTCTTGCTGCTCACAAGCAATTGATTTGTTTCCGTTCTCGCGTACGGCGCTTATGTTTTCGTTGGAGCGCTTACGTCGATTACGTACAGGCGTTCTTTGATCGCTGACAGAACCACTTCTTTCAAATTTATCGATCAAACGCCGAATCGTTCTCTCGCAGGGACGATTATGCACATCGTAAACTTCATGCAATACACGGAAGGTTTGGCGAATAGATTATCCATTTTGATAATAAATGTTCACAATTCCTATGCTTTGCTGAATGCTGCAACGTTCCATGGCTATTTGTCAATAACAACTGTAACCACATGAAAAAAAATGACTGCTGTAACTCAATAACAACGGCAGTATCACATGTTAAAGATAGGACACTCTTGTTGAAAGACCCTATACAAGCTACAACAGCCTAGTTTTTGCATTATCCAATTACAAGGTGGACGACTGATTACTCTACAAGAAACGCCATCTTTTCATAAGTATTGTTTTCACTGCATATGTCGTTCAGTATCATTAGCAAGGGTGAAACTATGGTTTGACCAAAAGAAAATACATTGAAACTAAGAGCACTTTTTCATAAGGTGTAACAAAACTCCTGCATCTATTCAGCTGAAATTTTTTCTTATCCACTTATTTGCTTTGCTTGCTCCCTTGCGTTCAGTAGGGATCGCTTCCTAAGCTCTCTACACTGCCGTCCTTATTAGCTTGTGTAACAGCAGGTCTTAAAGACTTAAATGTACAAACAGCACCAAAGAAAATCTTCGGCGAATTTTGTATCGTTTTCTGAGTTCTTTTGAGGCGTGTCCTTCACCTTACCTATCGCGGAGCTTGGTAGCTTGATAACACAACAATAAGAGGGAAAAGAGGAGAGTTTAAGGCCTTTGCTTTTTCTGGTGTTATTGAAACCAAAACATGTCTATTGTCTCAGAACCAGCCATGCCGTATACTAGCGAAATTACTCGTTGACATTTCGTGGTATGTGGGAGGTTGGTCGCACTGTTACAGCAATTGCAACGGCAGTGCATAAAAGTGTTTTTATAGTAAATACTGGATAAAAATATTTCAAGCAAGTGGGGAAGACGGTCTACATACTCGTCAGAAAATGGGTACTCCCTGTAAAACATCCACAGATGATGATATTCGTTTACTAAATGCAAATTATTCTTTTGTTATAATTGACTGATCATGTTTAGAAACTAGAGATCAATATGCATATGTATATTGTTTACCGAATGACATACATATGATGGCAATAAAATTGGGTTATATTTTTGTCTATAATCCTGTTGTATTCCTAATATCAGCAATATGTTAGTAGAGGTATATTGACCAATTGTAGTTTGAATTAGAGGGAAAACATGCCGCTTTATTTATTTATTATTTAGTTATGTTTGCTTCTATGAGTAACAAGCATTGATACCACTGGGAGAATACAGTTCTGTTTATTTTTTGTTATAAACTATTGTTATGTATTTAATGAATACCATTCAAGCTTTAATTTGAAAATCTTCTCACACTGCACATTCTACACTTCGCTAACCTGGGCGCTCATCAAGTCTTCCCCTTAGCTTTTAACCCTTTCAATGGCGTGTCCTGCACTAGCCGATAAGGTATGGGCTACCTATCACTATAAGAGGTCGGTATGGCAAACTGAATGCACTCACTCTACCTATTTCTCTTTAAGCCAATACAATCAAGAGCGTAAACATATATTTTGTTTCTCCGCCATTTTGTAACCTTTGTTGTGGTTATTGTTGTAACTGTTTAGCAGGAGTGGCGCAACCTTGCACCGTGGCCTAAAGCAACCAATGAAATGGCCATGGCTTCGCAAGGCAACGTACAACGATAAATAATGTGACGTAGACGCGAGGTGCAGTGAGATTTTCTTTGGCGCTCTTTGTACCACCCCCACTCGCATAATTGATCTACTGTCGACCGAACACCGTTTCTCTCACTTAGCTACCATATTATCTCGAAATTGCTCTTATCAAGATTTCGGTCCAAATTACCTTTACTTTCCTATAACCTTCTTTAGCTGCCTCTCCTCTGCCTGCCACATCACATTTTAATCGCTTCTGGCGGCGACAATCGGCCCGAAAGTGCACCGGCCACCTAATACAATATTTCTCTTCTGTTATTAAATTTAACTAGATAGGATGAATTCCAAATTGGTAGGTAAATTATGGAGGAGGAACTCTTCAACAACATTCATTCTTATTATATAAGTGGCATCAGAAATAGTCACTTACACTACGTAATCAAAAGTATCCGGACACCTGGCTGAAAATGACGTACAAGTTCGTGGCGCCCTCTTTCGGTAATAGTGGAAGTCAATATGGTGTTGGCCCACGCTCAGCCTTGATGACAGCGTACACTCTCGCAGGCATACTTTCAATCAGGTGCTGGAAGGTTTCTTGGGCAATGGTATCCCACTCTTCACGGAGTGCGGAACTGAGGAGAGGTATCGATGTAGGTCGGTGAGGCCTGGCACGAAGTCGGCGTTCCAAAACATCCCAAAGGTGCTCTATAGGATTCAAGTCAGGACTCTGTGCAGGCCAGTCCATTACAGGGATGTTATTGTCGTGTGACCACTCCGCCACAGCCCGTGCAGTATGAACAGGTGCTCGATCGTGTTGAAAGATGCAATCGCCATCCCCGAATTGCTCTTCAACAGTGGGAACCAAAAAGGTGCTTAAAATATCAATGTAGGTCTACACTGTGATCGTGCCACGCAAAACAACAAGGGGTGCAAGCCCCCTCCAGGAAAAACACGACCACACCATAACACCACCTCCGAATTTCACTGTTGGCACTACACACGCTGGCAGATGTTGTTCACCGGGCAATCGCCATACCCACACCCTGCCATTGGATCTCCGCATTGTGTACCGTGATTCGTCACTCCACACAACGTTTTGCCACTGTTCAATCGTGAAATATTGACGCTCCTTATACCAAGCGAGGCGTCGTTTGGCATTTTCCTGCGTGATGTGTGGCTTATGAGCAGCCACTCGACCATGGAATCCAAGGTTTCTCACCTCACGCCGAACTGCTATAGTACTTGGAGTGGATACTGATGCAGTTTGGAATTCCTGTGTGATGGTCTGGATAGATGTCTGCCTATTACTCTTTACGACCCTCTTCAAAGTCGGCGTCTTTGTCAGTCAACAGACGAGATCGGCCTGTACGCTTTTGTGCTGTACATGTCCCTTAACATTTCCAATTCACTATCACATCAGAAACAGTGGACCTAGGGATGTTTAGGAGTGTGGAAATCTCGCGTACAGACTTCTGACACAAATGACACCCAATCACCTGACCACGTTCGAAGTCCGTGAGTTCTACGGAGCGTCCCAGTGTGCTGTTTCACGTTGTCTAATGACTACTAAGGTCGCGGATAATGAGTACCAGGCAGTAGGTGGCAGCACAAAACACCTAAGATGAAAAACGTATGTTAGTGGGGGTGTCCGGATACCTTTGATCACATAGTGTAGAAGAACGCTTAACGCTCTTCAGTTATTTCTTTGGCAATGAATCCGGTGACAGCTTTCGAAATCTTAATGTTGCACAACTGCGTTGAGCATGATTGTGTTCACATAATAAATACATTTACATCATTTTACAAACTTCCCCTTCTTTATGCAGCTCAAGAGATGAGTATCAGAGCTTTGTTAAACTGAACTTCCTCTCCATGAACATATAATTTACCTACCGTCCAGTTGCCTACCTGGTGGATGAAAAACAAACCGGGACGCCAAGAAAAGTTAGAATGAGCTATTGTAACACCTTGAAAAAGAAACACCCATCTGTAAGATGATGGGGATGACGATGATGATGGTGATTTTTTTTTATTTATGTGCAACTTACTGTATTCTATTCCATTATCCACCGAGACTATATTTAAGTTTTGTCGTTTATATTTCTACTTATAGTTTACGCAGCCTCCACCTTACGTTAATCACTATAAAATACATTTAATTGTTTTCAATGTAGTCAACATGGAGTTAGTTACACATAACATTATGAAATGACTTTCAGTTGTTTATATCGTACCTATATAGATTTTAATAGTAACAACGAGAGGAAGAGTCGCACATTTTCAAAATGTTACAGAACACCAAAATGCAAACCGATGACAACGAATATTTCGGAAACGGTTAATGCTGCGAAAATAGACATATTGCATGTTTTAATGCCTACTGCATATTTTTACTTTGTCTACTACGTATAGTAGGGGAAGTATCGCATTCCACTCAAAAATTCGATACCGAGATTTCACAGGAAATACATGTTTTGAGGCCTCCTGAATCCCAAAAAAGTATGTTTGGAAACATGTCCCTGTGTGTGTGTGTGTGTGTGTGTGTGTGTGTGTGTGTGTGTGTGTGTCTGACTGTCTATCTGTGAACAGCATAACTAAGAAACGAATAGTCTGATAAACACCAAACTTGGTATTTAGGTTCAGTATCTTCCAAAGATGCAACACGAAGGTTTTCAAGAAAATCCCCCACCCCAGATTACCGTTTACATGGAACATTTTTCGAAAAGTTTAATTTTGTCAAAAATGGCTTTAACGAGTTTGATTAAAATATCATATATTTAATATACTTTCACATCAAATAAAATGTATATCTTGAATGTTCTGGGAATGTCTCCAAAAGTATTCTTCATTGTGAACGACTTTTGCATAACTGGAAAACCATAAGAGATAGAAAAAATTCTACTGCACAAAAAATGTAGATCGCGTTAAAATACACAATTTATGTCATATACATTTTTTTTTTGAGTGAACCATTTTCGAGATATTGCTTGTTATTCCCTTAAATTTTCCAATTATTATACTTTTTCCCAAATGGGAATTCGTTATTCATTTTTTTGTAACACGCCAGATTTTTCTCTTTTCTGCAGGAAGAATTTCTGACCGCCATAAAGTCTGCAGAAAAGCCCAAAAGAGGTCTGTCTGGAGTTCGAAGTGGAGACGTGGTCTTACATTCCCTGGAGCGACTTCTCTGAATGCGAAGTGTCCCATTACATCGCTTACCGGTTAACCTTGTGTAGCACCCCGTCAACTGGAGAAGAAATCTCGAGAGTTTGCTGGCAGAATTTTGATAAACCGCGGCTCGTTTATGAGACAGGCACGTTTTATATCAGTGTCGTCAAGATTCCAGAGCAATGGCAGAAACTTCTCCACAAATAAAAGGAATAAATAAACCACTAACAATTGTGAGAACTATCTTTCTGACATGAGCTCACAGACGTCCCAGGTCTACTCGCACTGTCAGAAATAAAAACCTGCCAGCGAGTCCCCAGAGTATGAAGCGATTTGTGTTCACTTTCTCTACGACTTTGGTACTGTATGTTGAGGAACTATACATTGTATTCCACTCCAAAACTTGGTAGCGAGATTTCACTAGAAGTGCACATTCTGAACTCCAAGGAAGCATTTTCAGTAAACGGTGTGTGTCTATGTTCTTTAGTTTCACTGAGAGCAGCCTAACTAAAAACGAAATATGAACATTTATACCTGAGCAAGACATCGTTTGAAAAGAAAACTGCAGATTTTCAAGGAAACGTCTCCTTATTCCAAAAAATACTTTACATTTTTATTTGTGATTTTTAGTCTCAAAGAATGACTTTAACTATTTTAATATTTTAATCAAAACACAGGTGTTTGAGATATTGGCAATTGACATGCCGTCTCAATGCATATGGCGACTCTCTGTAAATAATCTGTGAAGGACTATTCATTCTCAATGATGTGTTACACTCACATGACTCTCTCTACTCTTGTACAAACTAGTTTTACAAAAGCTTATTCTCCATATGCTTCATGTTAATCGAGATATCGAGATGTTAATCTTATTGCTAATTTTCTTGTAGATGCAAGGGGAATTGGTAGGCTTTAAGCGATAGTCAAATATTTTAAGAGCTGGTTGCTATGTGAAGTATTCATTCTCTTTGCATTACCAGGACAAAAAAAATTAATAACGTATTCCCATTTGAGAAAAGGTATAAGTATTGGAAAATTTAAGGGAATAACAAGCAATATCTCGAAAATGTTTCACTCAATAAAAAAAATGTATAGGACATAAATTGTGTATTTTAACGCGATCTACATTTTTTGTGTAGTAAAATTTTGTCTAACTCTTATGGCTTACCAGTTATGCAAAAGTCGTTCACAATGAAGAATACTTTTGGCGACATTCCCAGAGAATTCGAGATATACAATTCATTTGCCATAAAATGTATTATACTTACGTTAGTTTGTTCAAAATCGTTGCAGCCATTTTTGAGAAATTTAAATTTTCGAAAAATTTTCCATGTAAAGAGTAACCTGGAGTGGGGGGAATTTACTGGAAAACCTTCGTGTCTCATCCCTGAAAGATACTGAACCTAAATACTAAGTTTGGTGTTTATCCGAATGTTCGTTTCTGAGTTATGCTGTGCTCAGACACACAGACACACACGGACATGTTTCCAAAAATGCTTTTTCTTTGTATTCAGGAGGCCTGAAAACATGTATTTCCGGTGAAATCTCGGTATCGAATTTTTGAGTGGAATGCAATACTCCCCTTACTTACTATACGTACTACAGAAAGTAAAAAACAAACGGCAGCTTTGATATGTACAGTTTGTTGCAATTTTGCAATGTTGCTGAAAGTTAAAAAGGCCCATAACCACTAAATTAGATAAAGCACGAATTTGACATGCTTAATGTTATTATATGTTAACAAAATACCGGGAGCTAAAAAGGACGTCATTAGTTTAGTTTCTTTTTACATTAATCGAGGCGATTTCAACTTTCGTATTTTAAATAGAATATTCTAATTGTATTTATTTACATGTTTAATATGGCATTGCATATTCAGCTACTACTGTTGTTAGCTTTACAAAAATAGAATTTATCAACATTGTGGGTTCAGTTTATTATGAAACACCAGTTTATTTTAAAACAATATATGGGAGTACCAAAAACCTTAGAGGAAAATCTATCATACATATTCTTCTATTCATAATTTATTTTTGCGGGTATTCTATAAATTATTCATAAAAACGATTAATTTTTATTTGGATCTCACTGATGCTGTTAAATACTAAATGACTATAACTGGATAATCCTAAAGTAATGTGTATATTACACCCTAAAGTAATGTATATTTTTCACTATTGTCTTTTAAAGCTTCTCAAGACAATGGCTTACTAATATTTGGGAGAAAATAATGGATAATCCGTGAAATAAATAAATAAAATAGGCAAATATAGGCAAAATAAAATTCCATAGAGTTAAAGCTAAGATAAGAAATTGACATGTTTGAGAAGAAGTGGTAACATACTAATATAAAGAAAACGAACATTTTTAGGGTGCATGGATAGCCAAAGGATACCAAAAATGATAGAAAAATAAGGGTAGGAGAAATGTTGGATACCTTAAAAAAGCTGGGAAAGATTTTGTAGTATATTGTGAAAACAAAATAGGCATTGTTGCCTAAACCGTGTACTAAAGAAGAAAAAGAAGAATGCAGGAGGCTGAGATAAAGGTCGTTTTCATCAGAGAGGGATTGCGGCCAAGGTAGAGCTATTATATCTCTGGGATGTGAAGTATGGCCAGATCTGATGGGGACAGGCGCAGCACAGCGGAGTCCCTTACGTTTCCAGAGTAACTTTCACAACTCGCCTAGTATGCTTCCGTTTTCCTTACGCTAAGATTCGGGAAATAGGCTTCATGCCAGGGAAGAAACAGCTCTCTCCTCAAAGTACACTCCTCCTTACACCGTCCGCCTAGTCTGGCCCTGTAACCCTGAAAGATAAAGAGGAAATGAAATGAGAGGGAATGAGATACAGGCAAATTCATATATACCTAATATGCTGTAGCATTCGTTTACGGAACTGAGAAAATCACGAAAAACCCCAAGGTTAGATTGGCCGGTCCAACGACCCGGGACTTCCCGAATGCAAGCCTCAAACGCTACCGCACTTTGATAATTATGATACCTGTAGTTGTACTTACTCTTTGGATGAGCTAAAAAACGGATAAACAACATTTAGCATTTTAAGAACTATTCTTAGCTTCCTCAATAATTCTAATATCATTGTAAATTTACGCAAGACCTACATTTTACGTGTAGGACCTTTTTGTCTATGACTAATACTTTACAAGTTGATAAAATTCAGTAAAAATGAACAGAACGTTTTTACTCTTTTACTAAAACTTTAATATACACAGTAAAACCGAGCTCTAAGACAAGCTTTCAAAATTTGATCATGGAACTTTTGTGATTGTTTTGATATAAGGAACCCATGACCCCGGGTTCATTACCGAATAATTTCATTGTTATCGCTTCGTAGTAACTCAGCCACCTTACCTATGTATATGTTTAGTTGGAATATTGTTTGCAAACAAAACACAACCTTTGACTGCTGTAGAGCGTGTTTACATTACGGATCGCTACCAACTAATCCACTACTCATCACCTCCTGGCAATGTTATTACTTATTTTTAAGATGATAACCAAACATAACAAAAATGACATGAACCAACCCAAATTACACTGATACACTGCTCAAAGTAATTATTGAAAATGTCGACTGCCTCATGAACTATCGCACATACCCTAGCATCCCAGAAGATTGGCGCGCATCGTCAGCTTTAAAAAATCTGACGTGATACACTCACATGACTTTCTCTACTCTTGTACAAACTATTTTTACAAACGCTCATTCTCCATATGCCTCATGTTAATCGAAATATCGAAATGTTAATCTTATTGCTGTGTGGTAGCTGGTTGCTATGTGGAGTATTCCATTCTCTTTGCATTACCAGGACAAAAAAAATGTATAACGAATTCCCATTTGAAAAAAAGTATTAAGTATTGGAAAATTTAAGGGAATAACAAGCAATATCTCGAAAATGGTTCACCCAACAAATAAAATGTATATGACATAAATTGTGTATTTTAACGCGATCTACATTTGTTGTGTAGTAAAGGTTTGTCTATCTCTTATGGTTTACCAGTTATGCAAAAGTCGTTCAGAATGAAGAACACTTTTGGAGACATTCCCAGAAAGTTCGAGATATACATTTGATTTGCAATAAAAATATCTTAAACATATGATATTTTAATCAAAATCGTTAAAGCCATTTTTGAGAAAATTAAAATTTTTGAAAAGAATTCCATGTAAAGTGTAATCTGGGGTGGGGGGATTTTCTTGAAAACCTTTGTGTTCGCATCTCTGGGAGATACTGAACCTAAATACTAAGTTTGGTGTTAATCCGACTGTTCGTTTCTGAGTTATGCTGTTCACAGACACACAGACACACACACACAGACATGTTTCCAAAAATGCTTTTTTGGATTCAGGCGGTCTCAAAACATGTATTTCCGGTGAAATCTCGGTATCGAATTTTTGGGTGGAATACAATACTTCCCCTACTTACTATACGTAGTAGAGAAAGTAAGAATAAATTGATTTGATTTATAAAAATTAATGTACAGAAAATTACTTGAATTAGTTTATATGTTGGTATAACCACTCTACGAGTAGGAAAAATAGGTACAATAATAATGGTATAATTTAGAAAAATAATTAAAAGTATATTTTCTCCAATTTTTTGTTTCAAGAATCAGAAAATAAAATTAAGAATATTGTTGTTTTGAAAGCAGTTCTGCATTATCTATTTTGAGTTCTCAGACTGTCCAAAATTCATAGCAAATAAAGAGGAGTCCACTGCCATGACACGACAAAAGAATAAGGACAGTAGTAACCTGACGGTTCGTACACATTAACGGCAAAAACGGAAAACCGACCTGTCTCACCCCTAATTTGGGTCATGAATTTATAACCTAAATGTACCTGCTATCCGGAAATAGCTACCCCTCCACTCATAGGCAAGAAGCATTCAAGACGCTTAAATTGGAATGTGATTTGAATAATGAAATTTCTTAAAGTTTGAAAAGTTATCCTTATGTAATATAAGGATATATACCGCGCGAGTCTTCTCATCCTGCGGATTGGTAACTAAGCAACCCTGAATTTTACAGACAATGCGAAATGCAGTTGCTGACACCGCATTCACTAGCCCGCTGATTAGGACTACGGCGGGGCTAGTTCTTAATGTGTTCTAGTAGCGCAATGGTGAACATGCTGGAACGTCATTGTGAAGATCAGAAGTTCAAATCACGCCTGCAACTAAATGAGTTTTTTATTCATTTCTTGCATTTATTTATGACGCTCATTAAAGCATAGTCTAGTAAACATTTCTTTCAATGAAAGTCACATAATTAAACTAATTAAGTTAAACGACGTTTCAATGCCAAGCTAACAGTTCTCCTCAAATTTACTAACTTAACAAGTATATATACACTACCGTTTGTGAAAATTGCAACACCAAGAAAGAATTTCCCAAATAACTCCAAACTTGGTGGAAGTGTAGAAAAGTGTGCAAGCAATAAGTTAGTTTTGCAGAGAGAGGGAGTACTCGTAGGCCGAGCAAAACCCTCTCGTTTCGGTCCGACAAGGTCAGTGTTGCGTCCAGTGCAGCAGTGCAGAGCTGTCAGAGGTGGAAACATTAAAGAGAGTGGCACTATGCCTCGTCGACGTCAAAGGGAGCCAAATCGGAATGTGAATGAGTTCGAAAGGGGCAGAATTATCGGTCTCCGTGAAGCGGTTTTGTCATACCATGACATTTCGGCTCGTACAGGGCATGCTGCTTCGACAGTGATGCGTGTGTGGAATCGGTGAATAGATGAAGGTCGCACGCAGCGAAGAACGGGTACTGGTCCACGAAATATGACCACAGCACGGGATGACCGTCATCTTGTCCGCATGGCCATAACGACCGTGCAGTTTCATCCACAGTGTTGGCTCGACGCTGGAACACTGTAACAGATGTGAACTTGTCTGCATCAACGGTTCGTCGCCGTCTGCTGCAGGTTGGACTGGTTGCATGCATGCCATTACGCCGGCTTCCATTGTCCAGAAACCTCAAGCTCCTCTGACTGCAATGGGCACGTGAACACTGTCACTGGTGTGCTGAGTGGCAAAATGTAGTATTTTCGTACGATTCCCGCTTCAACGTGTCCTACAGCGATGGCCACATACGTGTCCGGCGGTACCGTTTTGAGCGCAACCTGGAGGGTTGCGTTGTTGAGCGGCATATCGGACAACACCAGGTGTGATGGTTTGGGGCGCCATTGGTTACAACAACCGATCTCGCCTCCTACGAATTGATGGCACTTTGAACAGCAATCGGTACCTAACGGTGGTTGTAGAGCCTGAGGTACCCCCCCTGCTTCAGGTATCTCCACAGGCCGCATTTCAACAGGACAATGCCCGGCCACATATTGCAAGGAATGTACAAGTCTTCTTCAAGGAGCGACGGGTACCATTGCTTCCCTTGCCTGCACGTTCGCCTGACATGTTGCCCATCGAACATGTCTGGGATATGCTTGGTCGACACCTGGTGCGTCACGGTCCTCCAGTAACCAGTGTCATGAAATTGTGGGCTCGAATACAAACTGCGTGGAGGGAAACCCCTCAGGAATTTATTCAGAACCTTTTTGATTCAATGTCACGGCGTATAGCAGCTCTAATTGCAGCGCATGGAGGCCACAACAAATATTGAATATTAGGACTCAAAGGTCATGTATAGATTTGAAATGTTTACCATTTGTTACTTGACACGTACCCAGTGGCGAAGCGTGCATAGAAGCGGTGGAAGCGCCGCTTCCCCAGGAATTTAAAAAAAAAGAGGCAAATAAAATTCACGCGAACAAACGTTTTATTTGCTCTGGATACATTTTTAAAATGTATTCGTGAACATCCGCAGTGCTGTCGACATCAGGACAACTGCCGAAACCAGATCCGCGAGCTCATTCAATACTGAGCATTTCCGTGTTCACGAATCGTAACCTCCACTAGCACTTCGTAGGTTTCCGGAAGCAATCGGGACTTGTCCGTGACTTAGGAAGCGTTGAAAGACATCGTCACGTGAAATCTCTGTAGCGTGCGAAGAAAAGTTTATTGCTTTATTTTATGTGGCGCTTTTAAATAGAACTTTAAGTATATTTTAATAAAAATAATTCGCGTATTTTCTGTAGATTGATATTTGCTAGTAATAAATAGGTATTTCTTGTGAAATTTTAAGTTATTAGCAAAAGCGTGTGAATTTCATACTTTCTCCATTTTAGGTTAACATTTCAGGCGGAGTTGGCCAGCTCTACGAACTATTGGTACGTCTGAGTGGAGTGGGTGGGGGACATGTCTGCTTGTAGTGTGAGCAGTCTTACTGTGCAAGAAGGGTCTACGTGTGACTGTACTATAGAAAAAGTACTGAAGGGTTGGTTTAGTTCTTTCAGTTATGAGGAAAAACTAAATATGATTAAAAGTGACAAGCCGAAAAAACTTCTTAATAATGATATCGGCATGCAAAGCAAAGGTGTTAAAACATTTATGCGCCACTTTAATGAAAACATGTATGATACAATTCCATGGTTATGTGGGTGTCATTGATTGCGAAAATTGTTTTGCTGGCCGTGCTTGCTATTTTCGCAAGAAAAAGGCACTTGGAGTTATGCATGTTTTGACGACTTGAATAATTTACACAAAGCTCAGAAAATGCATCAAGGATCGCAAAATCACATTATTTGTCTGAAACAATTTACGCCGTTCGGAAATACACGAATTGAATCGTGTTTAAGTGAACAATTCCGGCTCACAATAGAAAGAACAATGAAGACCTAAAAAGAAACAAGAAAATTCTTTCGCAAATGATAAAGATAGTATGCTTTTTGGGAAAACAGGAACTTGCATTTCGAGGTCATGACGAGTCCGAAAGCTCTTTGAACAGAGGAAATTATATTGAAATGTTGAAGGAATTAGGAGATTTTGATATTGACTCATCACTTGTCAAATTCGACCGTTTTTTCAGGGCTGTCTAGTGACATACAGAATGGTTTCATTTATTCTGTTTCGGAACTGACGACAAACGAAATAAAGGACATTTCTGAGACTTCTTTTGTTAGAATTATTGTGGATGAGGCAACAGATATTACAACGAAATCACAGTTATCTATTATACTTAGGTATGTGACAAAAACTGGAAGTATTGAAAAAAAATTTCTGTGTTTCAGAGATGTCAGTGTCGATAGAACAGCAAGTTCTTTAGCACATCATGTGTTTGAGATCTTAAGAATTTAATTGTGAAAAGAATTGGTGTCACAGACATATGATGGGGCTGCTGTAATGTCAGGGGAACACAGTGGTCTTCACATGAGAGTAAGAGAAAAATGCCCACAAGCTGTATGTGTGCATTGCTATGCACACAGACTGAATTTGGTTTTGCCGCACGCTGTGAGCTTTATTAAGCAGTGTAAGATATGTTTTACTTCACTTTCTGGTTTTGGCATTTTCTTTTCTAAATCTACAAAGTGAATGGCAGCATTCCACTCTGAAATAAACAAGAAATTTCCAACATTAGCTCCAACAAGATAGAATTATGGCAACAGGCTATTACAAACTGTGTACGAGTACAAAAAAGATATAGAAAACTTGTTAAATTCAGTGGTGAAAATGCAGATGGTTGGGATCCGGAAACAGTATATGGTGCTCAAGGTCTTCTTTCAACATTACATGGGTTTGATTTCAACTTTTTTCTTCATGTATTCTATTGTATATTTCCTCAGGCTGACATACTGTTCGAAGTACTCCAAAAGAAGGCTTTTGATATTGAGTTTTGCCGTAAACAAGTTGACAAATTTTCAATGCATCTTATGAAACTCAGTGAAGATTTTGAATCTATCTGGCATAAAGTATCTGATGTGTGCGGTAGCCTGGCCCTAATAAAAGATTTAGAGTAGATACTATACCAGGGGAGTAGAAACAAAAAGCCGGTTCTGGCACAGAGAGAGATGCCGACAAGCGATAAAGTTCTTTGTTCTACGCCGACAAGCCCCGCCCCCTCCCTTTGAGGGCTTACATGCCGCCAGGTCTCGTGTCGTTAGGCCCCGCCCCCTCTCGCTTTGTGTGCTTACCTAATGCCGACAGTGTCTGTGCTAACAGGTCCTACCCCCCCCTCCCCAATGCGTTCTACTGTGGCGTCATGACTTGAGGGAATTGTTTTCTCGAGTCCTGCCGCCCCTCGGCAAATTAATTAGGTAATGTTCGTCAAACACTTTTTTATGACTACTAAGGCCTGCACATTGCATCCTCGAGCAATTAAGTTTTTTGAATAATGAATTGTTGAATGGAGCGTGAGTATAAGTAGTCTGCTCACGGGAACAGTCTGTCATGTAATGAGAACACGCAACCTTCTTCTATCTGGGGAAAGCGCTTGTCCATTAGCTGAACATGTTAGACGCTTTCACCACATTAATAGGCTTTTAAGTTTACATTCCGGATCTGTTTACATACATTAGCGAACGACCTACTTCTGCCTGGAGGTAACGGTGACCTCCATTAACTGACCCGTTAGACGCTTTCACCACATTAGCGAACAAGAGACCGGCATGTAATGAAAAAACCCGTAACCTACTTCTGTCTGATGGTAACGGTGACCTCTATTAGCTGATAACTTTAGACGCTTTCACCCCATTAGCGAACAATGTCAGTAATTGTTTTCCTAAGTGCTCTACAATCTCTCACCACTTCAGCTTTAGTGGGGTGAATTATATAAAAGCAGCAGCTTCTCCAATGATTTTCACAGTATCGTAAGAACACTGCGATCTAAGCACTCTGCAAACTTTATTCTTTCAACGTGGAAATTACATCGAACAGCATGTCTGGTAAGTTGTATCACCAATTCATCTTCATTAAAAAGTTAACTTATTACTTAGTACATTTAACTTATATTTGCGTTCTTGTTTTTAATGACGGCCCTTTATTTGTAAATAGCTGAGTATTCCAAAAGTTAATAGCTAGACAGTTGAATTTTTTCTGAAATGTGAACAGTTTAGTTAAGTATTCATTTTAGACAAGCCTATTCTACATTTAATAGCTAACTGCGCGAATTCTCAAAAAATGTGAACAATTTAGTTAAGTATTCATCTTGTTGAGAAATTATTATTCCAGATATTTAAATACAGGGTTTCACAGACTGAATTATATTCCTTTCTAGACAAAATACAATTACTTGATTACCCTACGATTCGAATAAAGAATGTTCTGTATAAATATTCTTCCGAGGGTAAGCGGCGGTATTCGATCCGGGGACTTCATGTTTGCATGCATTAATCGAACATTCATCAGTTAATGTTTCATTCCTCTTGTGCAATTAATTTAGTAAAAACTTCCAGTCTGTTTCCATCACGTTAAAAAGAGATATTTTCCATGAGTGTGTCGAATAATACAAATGCTTTATTTTGTCACTGAAATTTCTCAGGTGTTTAAAAATACATTGACATTTCCCTGTATAAGCAATGCGCAATAAAGTAAATTAACTTAATAATATAACTTTTCTTTAAAAAAATAAGTAAACAAATAAATAAATAAAAATCTAACGCGTAAATTAATTACGTTTTCAGCATTCAGTTCTGCTAACGTAGCTGAGGCATACATCCAGCTCCAGCAGGATCGTTCCTCAAATACAGCTATGATTCAGGCACCCGAACAACCGAATGGTAAGCATTCTTCAGAGTTTAAAAAAATTAATGTAACAATTCATATTAACTTCTTGTTCATATTCTTTATTATTATCATTATTATTATTATTATTAGTAGTATTATTTCCAGGAAGCGGTGTTTATTTCGGAGTCTGTCATCCATCGACCGCTGCAATGGCACCAGCAGGCTTCCAAACCTTCCTGGTGCCAAATCATCATGGATGGGGCTCTGGCCCGTACATACAGCAACACTCGAATGGTAAGAATTTACAGACCAGTGTTTGAGCAATTGTAACTAAAAATTATTTAATAGTAGGTATACAATGGCGATTCTAGCATACAAAGACCTACCTACGACAGCCTAGAGTTCTGAATTGTATAAGGAGATAAGGATATATTTAAGGGGAGTTTCTCACCACATATGCAGTCACATAACTCTACCGGTATCCCAGAATACCGTGTATTTTCACGCATGTGTTTTTTCACGTATAGCGTATAGATTCTTTAGAACTCTGTACTTAAATATGCTATACTATTAATATTATTATTAATATTATTTATTTTTTCCAGACCTCGCAACCATTGCATCTGCACCACAACGCTTCGCGACCGCTGCACCACCACCCCCAGGCTTCCAGACCTTCCTGGTACCAAATCAGCAGGGGTGGGGCTCTGCCCCTTACATGCAGCAAGCACCGAACGGTAAGAGTTTTTCAATATTTTATGAACTTCTTGCTTTACGCATTCTATATTATTATTAATATTATCATTATTATTATTTTTTCAGGAAGTGGACTTTATTTTGGGATGAGTCAGTCATTGTCCGCTGCACAGGCACCGTCTGGCTTCCAAGCCTTCATGGAGTCAAATCAGCAGGGTTGGGTCCCTGTCCCATACATGCAGCAACCACCGATAGGTAAGAACATGTTTCAAAATTTTATGAAGTTCTTTTACACATTTTATATTATTATTAATATTGTTATTATTATTTCCAGGAAGCGGTCTTTATTTCGGAGACGGGTTTGTTCCTCACGCACACTCTGCACCACAAGCTTTCCCTGCATCAAATCAGCAGGGGTGGGGCCCTGCCCCGTACATGCAACAACCACTGAATGGTAAGAACCCTTCAACATTTTATGAACTTCTTTTACACATTCTATACTGTTATCATTATTATTATTAATATTATTATTTCCAGGAAGTGGACTTTATTTCGGGCGCGGTATCGCTCAACATGCGAGCGCTGTTCCATCACCCTTCCCTATACAAAATCAGCAGGGATGGGGGTCTGACATATGTGTGCAGCAACAGTCGAATGGTAAGAATCCTTCAACATTTTATGAAGTTCTTTTACACATTGTATATTATTATTATTATTATTATTATTATTATTATTATTATTATTCCAGGAAATGATCTGGGTGACGCTGGAAGCCAGCCTATGGACCTGGCAACACAGGGATCAGCATCGCCGGAGATTGGTGAAGACTCGACCACTGCACGGTCCGCCTCCTCATCGCTCGACACTCTGGAGGAAGTTATACAAGGTGAACCATCGACCTCCTCAGTCGCAGGCAATAAAACCTCTGCACCATCGACCTCCTCAGACGCAAGCGATGAAGCCGCTGCACCGTCAACCTCCTTCTCATCATCATCATTCAATGATGTAGAACCAGTTAATAGAAAGAGAGGACAAGCATCGGATGGGAGGGGACAGCTTACAATAAAAAAAGCCAAG
Source organism: Deroplatys truncata (assembly GCA_030765065.1). Classification (NCBI taxonomy): domain Eukaryota; kingdom Metazoa; phylum Arthropoda; class Insecta; order Mantodea; family Mantidae; genus Deroplatys; species Deroplatys truncata. The sequence goes on along the minus strand of CM060978.1, from coordinate 205,769,295 downwards.
GTTAGTGCTAGCAATTGCCAGGGTCTGGAGTGCAATACCATACAATCAGCATTCAAGGGACGTATTTTTAATAGTAGAATAGAAAATACATTAGAAATACTCGAGCCCAGAGTCTTTTAAATGAGTGCAAGGAGCTTATTATTAAAGAAGCGGAAAACGTTTTGCAGAAAAGCAGGAGTGGATTAAAGATGCATTGTTCCATGGAACTTGAATATTTAATCCAGAAACCTGATGAAGAGAAGCGTCTTCCCACTGGCTTTAATTCTAAGCCTGTACTGATTCTTCCATCAAGCGATCTCAATCAGATCTTCTCTTCAATTGCGGGAGATATTTTGGAAAACGTTTCTACATTTGAGGGGGGAGCATCGTCGAAGTCCTTGTCAAAGATACTCAGCCTGGTGATGGGCTTTACACACTACGATCCTTTACAAGCAGGTTCATACATTGAACTACCGCAGAAAATTGCGAAAAAACATGCACTCATAAACATAAAGAATGAAGACAACTTCTGCTTCGCATGGTGCATGCTTGCCTCTAAATACCCTGTTAATCGCAACGGCCAGAGAACCACAAAATACCCAGAGGAACTGCTTTTCGAGGCATTCAATTATGAAGGTATCGAATTTCCGGTACCATTCCATCAAATTGAATGCTTTGAAAATCAGAATAATGGAGTATCCATTTCACTGTTTGGTATAGAGGAGGAGAATGAGAACATTATTCCTCTATACCAAACGGCTGAAAAGAAGCAGCACCATGTAAACCTGCTATATATTGAACAGAGGGAAAAGTCCCACTACCGTATAATTAAAAACCTGTCCAGACTAGTAGGCAGTCAAGCCACCAAACATGAGCATAGAGTATGGACATGTGAGGCATGCCTCAAGAGATGCACCAATGAAAAGGCTCTGGAAGCACATAGGTTAAGATGCGGGAAATGCCAACTGCTTAAAATGCCCCAACAGGATGAACACCTTGAATTTAAAGCATTCTCCAAAAGCGTCCCTGTACCATTTGTTATATACGCGGACATTGAATCTGTTCTGGCGAAGGTTCACTCGTGCGAGCCCTCAAGCAGCTCGAGATGGACCCGAGTCATTCAAGAGCATGAAGCAATGTCTATTGCCTTGAAGGTGGTATGTAGGCATGACGAGGCCATGTCAAAATTCTTCCTCTTTAGAGGTCCGAATGCCGTCGATGACTTTATCAAGCAATTAAAATCAATTGCTGATGACGTCATCGATGTGTATTCCAATCCTAAACCCATGTATTTAACCCTTGAAGAGCAACAGAATTTTGACAATGCTTCTGAGTGTCATATATGCCTTGCTGCTTTCACTGTGAGCGATTTGCGCGTGAGGGATCACGATCATGTGTCAGGGGAATATCTGGGTGCTGCTCATAATAGATGCAATTTGAATAGAAAGGTCCCTGATTTCATACCGATCTTTTTTCATTGCCTATCTAATTATGACAGCCACTTCTTGATAAGACGCCTGGCATATGATAATAAGCCCATATCGTGCATCGCTCAAAGTGGTGAAAGTTATATAGCGTTTAGCAAACGGTACAGGAACATCAGCTTCAGGTTTTTGGACAGCTTTAAGTTTCTTGACGACAAGCTGGCCAGTCTGGCTGACATGCTGGAGGAAAGTGACTTTAAAATAACAAGGGCAGAATATCCTGTTGAGGAGCATTTTAAGCTGGCGAAGAGCAAGGGAATATTCCCGTATGATTATGTTTCAAGCCTAGACATACTCAAAGAAACTTCTCTACCACCGAAGGAAGCCTTCTACAGCACTCTTACTGACAGCCACATCACAGACGAGGAATACAGGCATGCTGAAAAAGTCTGGGATACCTTTAATATCCGGAATCTCGGAGAATACAGCGATCTATACCTGAAAACAGATATACTGCTCTTGGCGGATATTTTCGAAAAGTTTCGAGATCTCATCCTGGGGAAGTATAAACTTGACCCAGCATGGTTTTATACATTACCAGGACTCGCATTTGACGCTATGTTGAAGATAACAAAGGCGAAACTTTCCTTAATATCCGACAAGAGCATGCTGGAATTTTTCGAGTCGGGAATTAGAGGCGGACTGTGCAGTGGTGAAGGGCTATACCAAAGCTAACCACAGGTACATGTCCAACTTTGATCAGCATGCTCCTGTTAAACACCTGTCCTATTGGGACATAAATAACTTATATGGAGCTTCTATGGGGTCTACCCTCCCGTACAAGAATCTGAAATGGCTCACCAGAGAAAAAATTGATAGCATAAACTTCGCTGAAATCAAAGAAGACTCAGAGACTGGTTATGTGCTAGAGGTTGATATCGAATACCCCGACCATATCCACGACGCCCACAACGAGCTTCCTTTCTGCCCACAGAGTGCGATACCACCGAATGGCCAATACAAGAAACTGCTTGCGACATTAGAACAGAAAAGTAAATATGTCTTGCACTACAGGGTGATGCAGCAGTGTATCGAACAAGGTCTAACTGTGAGACATATTCACAGAGTGGTATCCTACGACCAGTCTAACTGGTTGAAGACATATATCGACGTGAACACTGAGAAAAGAATTCAGGAAAAGTCAAAATTCGGGCAAAACCTATGGAAAAAGATGAATAACGCCGTATATGGAAAATTTATAGAAAATGTGAGGAAATACAGTGATTTCAAAATAGTTGGAACCTGGGAACAGGCAAAGAAGTTGATAGCACGCAGCACATACCTACGCACCATAATTTTTTAGGAAAATCTTGTAGGAATCGAGCTGGGTAGAGAGGAAGTGCATATGAACAAGCCAATCTACATAGGACACGCAATTTTGGACATTTAAAAATTTATCATGTACGACTTCTTTTACAATATCATGAAACCAAATTTAAAAGACTTGCTGCTGAATTACATGGATACAGACTCATTCATTTTTGAAACGAGTTCTGATATCTATGATTTCATCAGGGAGAACCCCCAATATTTCGACACTTCAAACTTCGAAAAGGATAATGCATATGGCATTAAGCAAGCCAATAGGAAAAAGATTGGGTTGTTCAAGGATGAGTTGGGCGGCTTAGTTATGGAGGAGTATGTCGGTATAAGAGCAAAGTTATATGCATACAGATACGGAGGGCAGACAATTAAGAAAGCTAAGGGCATCACCAGGACAGGCATGGAAAAAATCGATTTCGGTCATTATTTTGAATGTTTAAAAGACCATAGCCTAAAAATTTATTCGGTACAAAAAACATTTCGGAGTAAACACCACAAAATTACAACAATTGAAACAAACAAATTGGCTTTGAAGGGGGGTGACGATAAGAGGAAGTTGATGGAAGGAAGCTATAAGACTGTAGCGTGGGGCCATTATTCCCTTAGACCCGGTGATTGCTAGTGCCTAAACTTTTAAATAATGTATATATTGTGTAAAAAAGATATCAAATGTGTGAGGGTTTTTATGTAACACTTTTCCCTCAAAAAAGAAAGAAAAATATGAATGTTTTTTTAAAATAAAAATACTCATGATTTTACAATCATAAAACTTTAGTCTTTATTAATTCTTCACATATTACACCAAGTCCTTTATATCAATCCATTGAGTATCTGGAAAACCATACCACTTTACAAGAACTTTGTTTCCACGTTTACGTATAACCTTTTCTGTTAAATATGTATTAGGATAGTTAGTCTTTTTTAGTTCATGTCCATAAAAGCCACCTTTTATGATTTCACCATTCCTATCCTTTAGTATGTATGTTGTAGGCTTGGCACGGTTCACACGAAATGCTTTGAAGATTTCAACGCTCCAGTTAGATTCATAACCCTTTTCAAAATGTCCTTTATGTTTAGATATCCTGACATAATCACCAACACTAAACTTCCTTGAAGCCTTCTTCTCTCTTCGTTCTTGATTATAATTATACACAGTCAGAAGAAGATCGTTGTTTTTCACTTCATTAGGTTTCATGCGGATAGTTGAATGAAAAGTATCATTGTACTTTACAAGGATTCTAGGTAAAAGATCTAGCCACTTGTATGAGCCTTGGACTAAAAACTCTCGGTACATCATATTCTTCAAGGTTCGAATTAAACGTTCAACAGCCGCAGCCTTCACATTGGTATAGGTGCTGTAGTGGTTAATATTATACTTAAACATTAGCCGTTTAAAGAATTTGTTATAAAATTCTTTCCCGTTGTCACTTTGAATATTCCGGGGAGGGATATCCATTTCTTGTAATATATCCTCCATTGCCATTGCAACATTAACTCCGCTCTTATCCTTTAAGGGTTTTGCATATGCCATTTTAGAGTAAAAGTTGATTGCGATCAGAATGTATTTGAAATTTTTGTTCACTCTTGCATATGGTATCATTTCAATCAAATCAATTTGTAATAAATCGTTCATACCTTTGCTGATAATTTTGCGTCGTAAATAGTTCCTCCTCGCCGACCCGTGAAGCTCTCTGGCGATATTCTGTTTGGTTGTCATGCTATAACTTTAGATGCTTTCAACTCCCTGATAATTTCCTCAATCTCTTGAGTGTGACTATTATTACCAGCGTCCGTCGAAGCAATAAGTAACCTCAGCCTATTCACTAATGTGTTAGGGTTTCTCCAGAAAACGCAGTCAACCTCCTTATCAGACTTATGCTCCTTCCATGTCAGTCCTAGACCTGAATGAGTATTGAGCAAGGGGCGTATTATATTCTTGTATTTATACGATTTACCACATTTCAAACGACCGTGTCTGGTGTAACCAGATCTATGAAGAAAAGTACTTTTCATAATCTTAGCGTACATCTCCAAGTCTTCACTGGTGTATGCAGAAATCTGAGGCGTTCGCTTAAAGATGAGCTCCGTCAAACCGTCTGTAGACTCATACGTTTCATCACCTATCAATATTTGATTATTTATAAAATGAATATCTTTATTTCCATGCATATAACTTCCATCCTGATATCTCACCCCGTACAATGTATCAATGCGGTCCTTGTCTTTTGAGCGAACGTGTTGAAGGAAAGTAGAAATACTTGTAGAATCATCATCTTCATTCTTGACTGTCTCCACAGCCAACCCTCTTTGACTGTCCAAAATATCCTTGAGGGGAGCGGTTACAGGCTTCAAAGCTTCGGACATGATATGCTGAGTCTCAAACCTGAGACCTTTTAGAGCTCTCAGTTTTTCTTTTACAGCCCTGGTATGCTCGGCTACAGACTCTTTAAGTCTTATGCTTTCACTATCCATTTTACAAATGACGTGAAAATAGACGATTACATTCAATTTATAGTCTGCGTCCACCTTGAGTTCTCATCGTATCGATAGCCTTAGCTAACATCTCTATCGAAGTTCTCAGTTGCTCGGTTTCTTTCTTATGTTCCTGCGTATGTGTCTTGAACGCTTCAGCAAAGATTGCCGTATTAGCGTACAGGCTTCTGGTTGATTCTTCTAGACTCGTCATTTGCTGCACATTAGTTTTGTAAGCGTCCATCATCATATTTACATTTTCCTCCACTTTCTTAAGTTTATCATTGCATGAATCAGTTTTGAGAGTATTCAAAACCTCTGTCTTTAACTGTCCGACTGTAGCCTCTAAATCTGAAACTCGCTTCATCGCTAACTTTTCTAAATTGCTAATTTTCTGATTGCAAAGATTCTGAAGATTTGTTTTTTCTCTATCAAGCTCTGCGGTAACTTGTTTAATGGAGTCCATTACAGAATCCACTCTGTCTTTTGTAGAGGTTGTTAGAGTATCCACTTTACTCGTAGTTTTATTCAGATTTGCTGTGATGTCTAGCAGCTTTTTACCTATTTGCATCTCGATTTCCTTTGGTAAGTACCTATTTAACTGCTGTCACGTCTCGTTCAATTTCCTAATGATCATAGCTCTAGCATATCTTTTATTTACAGCATCTGTATCTCCGAGAGGATCTGCTATATCAGTGATTCTCTTATTGTGGAATATAATGTTACCATTACCATCTCTCGTCTGCGTGCGTGAATTGACATATCCAGTGATGAACTTTTTATTCACAACATCGTTATCGTGAACAGGATCTAGCAATACCTTCAATCTAACTTTATCAATCACAATGTTATTTTCCTTATCTCTCTTGAGGATATATCTTGAAATCATTTCATCGATCAGGGTCTTAGCCATAACCTCAACATTGTTAGCAGCTTGCTGAGAGAAATCTTGCATCCTAATTTCGAGTGTATCCACATAATTCTTATTGGAGGCATCATGATTATCTTCAGGATCGTGAACGTTACACAATCTCTTATTCTTGAATTGATAATTTCCTTTGACATCTCTATTTATGATAAAACGATCAAACACTCTTCTAACTGGACCAGTTCTCTGAGAACCGAACCTATCGATGCTCATGGTTAACTACGAATGATCATTTTCTTTTTTGTCGAGCTTAATATATACATCAAAACCATTCCTATATCGTCCCTCATTCATATGAAATTCAGGAACTATCACAACAAAGGGTCTTCCTTCTGTAGAGCTCTCCCAAACGTTCTTACATAGATCTTTAAATTCATTGTAAGTCATATCGGTATTTACATAATCTTCGTAAATGTGCTTTAAGTTTAAATTGTCTTGTCTGAAGAGTATTATCATGTTTGTATTATCGCGAATTAAATGTTTTGGAACTTTAGCATAGGACTGCGCTAGATATACAGAATCGACATTTCGATGTCTACCCATACTGTAAAAGGATGCTATCTTTTCCTGCTTTTCAGTGATGACGTCATCAAATATAAAGATTGAATTTTCTTCGACATCAGAAGGATGCAAAACATCATCACCGTTGTCGAAGGTGTTCACTTCTATACCTTCGATGTTTCCAAGCACTTTAATTAGATATTGGTACTTTGGTTGATAGAGAGACTTTGAATAAATATATAAATTTTCAAAACGTAGTCCATTCTCATGGAGTAGCATATTGAGTAATACGTTTGTTTTCCCTGCACTGGAGCTCCCTAAAATAAGAGCTCTGACATTAGATGGAAATAACTTGCCATGACGATCACTTCTAAAGTCACTTTCAAAGTCTAATACCTGAATAGGTAGAGAGCAGTGCTGCTTAACAAGCTCCATGTTAACAACTAACTTATAAAATGTATGTGTATTGTTTATATATATATATATATATTACCGTTTGTAAAAGTAGTTAATGATTGACTGCAATGATATAAAAGGGCTAATGCATTCAATTACTCGTTTAGTCTATCATGAGAGCTAAGAGAGGGAGGTCGTTGCAGTATAAGCGCGGCTCTGGAATTATTAATTCCATAATTAATTCGCTCCCCTTTGAAGCTCACTTACCTGGATATAGATATTGCGGGCCTGGTACTAAATTGGAAAAACGTCTAAAAAGAGGAGACCCGGGAATTAACCAATTAGACACAGCTTGCAAACAGCACGACCTCGCGTACGCTGAGAATAAGGACACCGCTTCAAGACAAATAGCGGATAAGATTCTTGCAGAGAAGGCTTGGAAATGTGTGCAGTCATCCGATTCAACTTTTGGTGAAAGGTTAGCTGCAAGGCTAGTAACTGCAATCATGAAGGGAAAGGTTGCAGTGGGAGCCGGAAAGAGGAAGAAGAAGAGAGGAGGGTTTTTACCGTTGATACCCATCATTGCTGCTTTAGGCGCTGCAGCAGGTGGCGCTGCTCAGATAGCCTCTGCAGTCAATAAAAAAAAGGCTGCTGATAGACACTTAGCAGAAGTTGCTAGGCATAACAAGGCGATGGAGACCCGAGGAAAGGGACTCCAGAAGAGAAGGTGTAAGAAGAGGAATAAAGGAGGATTCTTACCTGCAATGCCGCTGATGTCGTCTTTAGCCGCTGCATCTAAAATAGCAAGGTCTTTGAAAAAAAGAGGATCTAAAGGCGAGGGTTTAAAGAAGAAGGCAAAAAACGGAGGAAGAGGATTGTACATATACCGGAGGAAGCCCTAAGTAACGTAGCCCTCGAATATTACGCTAAACGTTTAAAAATTCCTTATTTTAGAGGGGTTTATATGATTGACAAACTTCCTTTAAAACCGCACTGCAAAGAGAGACTTATTACCAATCTCGATACATCAGATAATGAAGGAACACACTGGGTTGCTATAAGGAAAGAAGGTGATGTCGCATACTACTTTGATAGTTTCGGTAATTTGAAGCCGCCTCCTGAGATTGAGAAATATCTACAAGACGTTAAAATCTACTATAATACACAGAGATACCAGAATTTCGATTCAGTCATCTGCGGACACTTGTGCTTGCAATTTCTTTTATCCTAGAAGCTGCTTCATCGTCAAGATGAGTTATACAGTTACAGTGAGTGGTTCAGACACTGTTATTTCAACGTATCTAAACCCTCCTCTACAGCTAGATCCTCCAGATCATTATGAGATTGCTCTCTTGAATTTTGAAACATTCTATTCAATACCAAATGTCGATGAAAGTAATAATAGATTTCATTATATTCATAATGGTAAACCTGAAACCATTGTCATCCCTCATGGAACCTACGAGGTTGCCGATATCAATACATTTCTAAAGGATAAACTAGAATTGAAAGATGGAGTCTTCTTCATAAGGCCTAACAATAATACAATGAAGGCTGAAATTAAATGTCCTTATACAATAGACTTTTCTAAGGAAAGATCTATTGGTTCGCTTCTAGGATTCACAGACACTAAAATAATTCCTGCTGGAGAAGCGCTCGAATCTGACGATCTTGTGAATATATTTAAAGTGAGTATCATACGTGTGGAGTGCAGTATTGCAACAGGCTCTTTCATTGACGGTAAAAGCGGACATTCGCTCTACAAGTTTTTCCCTTCTGTTCCGCCAGGCTATCATATCTCTCAAGAACCTTCGAACCCAATATATTTACCGGTCATAGATACAAACTATGTAGACCAGATCACTATTCGAGTGGTAGATCAACACGGGAAGGCTATCAACTTCAGGAACGAAGTTATCACTACAAGACTCCACATAAGACGTAATGGCAATACATTTTAAAAGTCACCTCAAATACTATAATAGACGACGTACACAGCGATCGAAGCATACTACCTCTCCAACTTCCGAGGAGTTAACACGTGCTAACCGCAAGTTCCTCGAAGATTTAGGTTACAGGACGCTATAATGGACATCTTAAACGTGACAGAAGTTCCAGCCTTTGACGACAAGATCACCAAGGAGGAGGAGCATATTTTTCTTCCATACAATACCTCCGCTCTGGATGTAAACGATGAAATTAGAATACCATGCCAAGCTGAAAATTTGTATACGCTACCTAACAAGAGTTATCTCTACATCGAAGGTGCTCTCACCAAGGTAGATGGATCCCCTACTACTACATCGAAGCTCACTAATAATGCTATAACCTTCATGTTTGATGAGATACGTCTAGATATGAATGCTACAACTATAGACAGAACAAGGAATCCTGGAATTACTACAACTATACGAAATTATGTGACTCTCAACCCTATGGAATCGAATCGTCTGCTGAATGCTGGATGGGCCTATCCTGGTGAAGAAGTTGATATAGTACACGCTACGAATGGAGCTTTCAATGCTGTAGTCCCTCTCTCGATGCTCCTAGGATTTGCTGATGACCACAAGGAACTTATACTCAACAGCAAGTTTGAATTGATTCTCATAAGATCCAAAGATTCTAGAAACTGTGTCCTGAGTTCGAATGGAGAGGAAGCTAATGTAAAGTTAACTAGAATCGAATGGAGGATGCCTGTAATTCGCCTTTCCGATGCTGAAAGAGTTCACATTCTAAAAATTGTCAAGTCTGATAAACCTCTACACCTTGCCTTTCGATCTATGGATCTTCATACCCAGCCTGCTGTACCCCAGACAAGATCTTTCACGTGGAATGTAGCAACAACATCTAAGCTCGAGAAACCTCGCTTCATCATAGTGTGTGCTCAGACTGCAAGATTGGGTGATTATAGCAAGAACAGTTCCGAGTTTGATCACTGCAACATTACTAATATGAGACTATTCCTCAACAGTGAATGCTACCCCTACCATGATTTGAACTTGGACTTTAAAAATTCAAAGTTTGCTTCACTATATGAAATGTACTGTAAATTTCAAAGTTCCTAGTATGAAAGAGAGAATTATCCTCTCTTGAAGAGAAAGGATTTTCTTCATCGTGCACCATTATTCGTAATAGACTGTTCTCACCAACCCGAGGAGGTTATAAATGGAGCTGTGAACATCAGAATCGAGATTCAAGCATCTGTAAATATACCAGCCCAGACGTCACTGTACTGCCTGATTCTACACGACAAAGTATTTACCTACAAACCTCTTTCTCACGTGATGCAAGCACTTATATAATTATGCATACGTTTGGGTGAATGGTTTTTGTAAAGGAATGTACAAGGATAAGTTTTATGAATAATAAATTGAATTCATATACTAAAAACACTCTTTTATTGACTTTAGCATACATTTCAAACATTTTCCTTCTTCCCCTCCTACTCCCTGAAAAACTAATTGCTCCTGACTTGCAGAAATCATTTAAAATATTCAAATGTCTTTCAATATAGGGCGATAGCCGTTTTAGGTTCCTTACACCATCAATGTCTAAAGATATTACATTATTATTTAAACATGTATTTATGAAATGAATTGAACTGTCAAAAATACAATTATATTGTATGCATTGTCACAATATTCATCACACGCAAACTTTTTTTCTTGACGTAGGTAATCTTCAATCATTGAAATGTTTTTGGATATTATATCCCAGTCTGATTTTGTAATATAAACAATTGATTTATCACTTTCACAATTTATGCAGAGGGAGGGTATGTCATAGTATAGTCCAATGTTCACGGAATGGGAGGGGGAGATGCTGACGTCATCAAACGCCTGTGATCGATTCTCCGTGCTCCTCCGGGGTATCTTCAATGAATAAGAAGACCCTTGGACCATCGTTGAGGATCCTCCTCTTACACCTACTCTTCTGCTTTCTCTTCGCAGTCTCGTTCTGCCTCTTCCTCCGCTGCCTCCTCACACCCCTGCAACATATATTCAAAACAATGTTAGAAATAGGTTTAGTTAATGATTTCATGTACTCTGAAAGAGAAAAATACATATATTAGAAGAATCCTCTCCCCTTGCCGCACAAAAAAGTACTATCAAAGTGTGTCATACTCACTTCAAGGGTTTGCATGATTCTGTGTGTATCTCGGGCGAGCAATCTGGAATCGTCTGATTTATCCCATCCTGTACCATCGTTGCTTTATCATCATCAGGGATAGTAGTAATGTCGGGTAGTGGAGCAGCATCCTCGTCCATAGGCTGTGTATTGGCCTCTGCGATTGGATATTCCTCTATATTGACAATACGTCTCTCACGATCCAGCTCCTCTATTGGCACGGGTACCTTAGGCTCAGTCATTCGCAGTCTGTAATAATTTAATTTTAGGTTAGACATAGAGTAGCATTAGAAGCAGTAAATGAAAATGTAATTTAACATTTCTTCTACTTACTCGAGTTTTCTCCTCCTGCGTTGGTAGACGTCGCAGTTGTCGTTACATAGGAAGAAGGATGTCATGCGTTCATGCTGGGCCGGGTTAGTACAAAGTATAGAATGCATGTATCCCGTGCACGACTCTGTATCACATTCTGTTAGATTTTTCGAGACGAAGACATCGTCAACTTCCTCGACATCGCTAAGATCCTACACATCATCACCCATGCGATTTTCACTGAAAGAATAAAATAATTTCAAGTTAGTTTTCATTTAACATACGTACAATATATTACCGAGTTATAGAAATATATATATTACTTACATGTTCGCTCCTCGATAAACAGGACAGCTCTCTGTACACACTTCCAGTGTAGTCATCTGATCATGATGCGATGGTTGAGTACACAACACTGAATGCATTAAACCATTGCATGTTTCGGTATGGAAGTATACGTAGTGAAAATAATCTTCTCCGCACTCACTCCAGTAATCATTCATCTCAGATGCACGATTATCACCAGCCATTTCGATTATCACTGAACGAACAATAAATTGATCGCTCTGGCTGCCGACGTTCCTTATATACTGTTGACTGTTACGTCACGCGGCTGTGGAGGGGGATGAATGCATGTTGAGACCTGTTATTCGTCTCCAGGCAGAGCCCAGCTGTCTATTTTTTGAATACAAACACCTTTTTAATAACATTTATAATATTTATCTATAATGTTATCCGTATTTATTTTATTTTTAATAACATATGTAGTATTCACCAATCAATGAGACGCTTCTGAATTATGAATACTTTATTCGCAATATTTTATTGAAAGAAATAAGAACTATGAAACTTAATCATTAATTATCAGGGAAAAAATTGTCTAGACTTGGGTTTTTCCATGGTTTGTGATGGAAATTCTACGAGCTAAAAGGTATTTACATTGAGTGTCTGGGGGTTTTTCAGAGCACTTAGGAAAACAATTACTGACATTGTTCGCTAATGGGGTGAAAGCGTCTAAAGTTGTCAGCTAATAGAGGTCACCGTTACCATCAGACAGAAGTAGGTTACGGGTTTTTTCATTACATGCCGGTCTCTTGTTCGCTAATGTGGTGAAAGCGTCTAACGGGTCAGTTAATGGAGGTCACCGTTACATCCAGGCAGAAGTAGGTCGTTCGCTAATGTATGTAAACAGATCCGGAATGTAAACTTAAAAGCCTATTAATGTGGTGAAAGCGTCTAACATGTTCAGCTAATGGACAAGCGCTTTCCCCAGATAGAAGAAGGCTGCGTGTTCTCATTACATGACAGACTGTTCCCGTGAGCAGACTACTTATACTCACGCTCCAGTCAACAATTCATTATTCAAAAAACTTAATTGCTCGAGGATGCAATGTGCAGGCCTTAGTAGTCATAAAAAAATGTTTGACGAACATTACCTAATTAATTTGCCGAGGGGCGGCAGGACTCGAGAAAACAATTCCCTCAAGTCATGACGCCACAGTAGAACGCATTGGGGAGGTGGGGTAGGACCTGTTAGCACAGACACTGTCGGCATTAGGTAAGCACACAAAGCGAGAGGGGGCGGGGCCTAACGACACGAGACCTGGCGACATGTAAGCCCTCAAAGGGAGGGGGCGGGGCTTGTCGGCGTAGAACAAAGAACTTTATCGCTTGTCGGCATCTCTCTGTGCCAGAACCGGCTTTTTGTTCCTACTCAGGGGAAAATGTATCAACTTCTTATAAGAGACTATTCTTGGAAATTATTGACGTAATGAGGATCAATGTGGATTCCAGATTTGCTGACTTGGAAAAACTCAAATTCCTTAGTATTTTAGACTCGGCGAACTTTAAGGAATTTACAAAACAGTTTCCAGAAGAAGGGTTCTTTGGCTTAAAGCGGAGCTTTGGCAAATTCTTTGATTTCTCAATTTTGAGAAGTGAATTGTGTGTGTTATTCAGAGCTATTGAAATGCATAAAGACACTGTAGTGAAATTACATCAGTACTTGACACAAGTGGGATTAGTCGTGTTTCCAGAACTACATAAACTTGTCCTTTTAGCAATAACCATTCCGGCATCTAGTTCGTCTGCTGATAGGTCATCCTCAGCAATGAAGAGAATTAAATCCTATCGTCGAAATACTCAAGGTCAGGGAAGACTTTCTTCACTAGCTATTCTCAGCATTGAAAAGTCCTTGCTTTCAAATTTGCGAAGCCCATCTTTCTACGATGATGTGAATATATCTTTGGGAGGAAAACTAGAAGGATCGGTCTGATATAAGATACGATATTTAATTTACTCGTATTTATGAAAATATATTATTCATTACTTACTTGTAAAAATTTAAATCTATTTTTATTTCTTTTTTATTTACCGATATTAAGAAAAAATATTCATTACTTGTAAAAATTTAAATCTGTTTTTAGTTCTTTTTTTTTACCGAGATTAAGAAAAAATATAGATAAAACATTCATGGTTCTCTCCTATTTTAATGAAAATTATTACTTGGAGCTTCCCTCACTTTGAAAGTCACGCTTCGCCACTGCACGTACCTAACCTGCGGTATTAAATTCGTTGAATTTATGCATTTCCTTTTCGATGCTGTAATTTTAACAAACGGCAGTGTATATATAACTCAATAATATTAAATGCAAGAAAATGAAGTAATTACATAAAATCGAAAAGAATACACTAAACATAGAAATGGTATAAAACGAGGAAGAATAATTATTAATAATAATGCATTTTCATAATCTGGGAACGATTTATGATAAGGATTTATATACAGGTTAGCAATGCTTATCTTGCAACAATTAAAAGATGACATGTCATAAGAGTCTAGGTCCTGATGTTTAGTAAATAAATACCGTATTTAGTCAGTCGTCAACTATTATGCCTTTGAGGCAACGTTTAGGAAACTTTGTTGATATGTTTTCTCTGAGCTATTTGGACAAACGTTTGTAAGTGGCTATATAGGTACTGCTTTGCTAGAGAAGGCTATGTTACGAGGACCACGTATTTCACGGAATATCAACTGCGCCATGTATCTGTTGACACAAGCCATAGCATAGGGCTGGAGACATTTTGTGTTTGAACGTTGGGTAGTGCACCGTACACGACTGGTTAGTTTCTGAAGAGCATGGGTCAAGTTTGTTTAAGCGTACTAGATGCTTCTTGGACAGAAATTTGAGTCCCCTCACACCGAACCTCGCTCCCTGTTTGCTCAAGGCACGGCCCACATACAACGAACGCGCGCGCATGTCTGTCTGTGCGCGCCCACACACTTCCTGCTCGCATAACTCTGTTTATTTATTTTTTCGTTATAGACGGAAACAAGTTCTTCCAGAAGTCGCAATTAGAGCACAGTTAATCCTCTAAAATGAAGAGCGCAGATTTGAAACCCTCTTGAGTCACGCAGTCACAACATCGGATTGCTTTGCAGATGCGCGCGCTGTCTTGAAGACAGCACCACCTGATAATCCAAGTTATTTATTGGCTCTAATGAAATAAACTGACAGAGGTAAGCAGAAAATTATAAAACAGGGAAACTTTTTTGTTCCAGAGCCCTGGATTTTCTCTATGCCGTCTCCCAGATAGGGGAGTTCTTCCAACTCAATCGTTTTCTTTATCACGAGGGCACCGATTTTGATGACCTGTCATCTATTAATTATTACATCATAGGCATTGCCAACTTGCGCACATAAACCTTATATCTCGAGTCCCTTAATATGAAACTGCATATCTATTAGATCATTTTTGTTATTTTATATCTTTATTTAGTAATCCTGCATTTAAACTGAGCATATAAAGATTTTTATATGATTATCTTTTATATAGGGATACATTTTCAAATATCAGAAGTTCCATTATTCATCTGAGAAATAAGAGTAACTTTGTACATTCTTTACTCGCAGTTTGGGTGAAAAAATCATATCCATATTTAATATTTAGACTGGAAAGGATTACTTGTGGGTGGAGCGGTGGCTACGTCGGGGGAACAGGTATAATTAAGTACGGTTATGAATTCATGTCCCAAATTAGGGATGATACAGATCAGTTTTTCGTTTTTTTCCGTTAATAAATGCGTATATTATATAGTTAGGTTACTCTGCCCTTATCTTAGTGTCAAGTCATGGCTGTCAAGTCATCTTCACTTGCTATGAAATTCGTATAATCTGAGAACTCGAAAGGGTTAATGCTACAGCTTTGTAAGACCTACTACAAGAACAATTTTCTTAACTTTATTTTCAGATTCCTCAAACAAAAATATGTAATAATTATATATATATCATATTTTAAGTTATTAATTACTTTTCTAATTATTCCATTGTATAGCACATATGCACATGTATACATTAATTTATAACTTTTCGTACACTAATTTAATAAACTAAATAAATCTCAGTTTAGGTAATCTTTTGTAATTATTCTCATTTTTATACGTACATAGTACGTAGAGAAGGTATTGCATTCCACCCAAAAATTCGATATCGAGATTTCATAGGAATAGCATGTTTTGAGGCTCATGAATCCAAATAAAGCATTATTGGAAATATGTCCGTGTGTGTGTGTGTGTGTGTGTGTGTTGGAGGGGGTGAGAGAGAACAGGATAACTCAAAAATGAAAAGTCTGATAAATCCAAGCTTGGCATTTAAGTTCAGTATCTTCCAAGGATGTAACACGAAGATTTTCAAGAAAATCCTCCACTCCAAATAACCTTTATATGGAACATTTTTCGAAAATTTTGATTTTCTAAAAAATGACTAACGATTTTGATTAAAATACTATATATTAAATATGACAGATAAAACGTGTAGCTTGAATTTTCTGGGAATAGCTTGTGAAGTCCTCTTCATTCGGAATGAATTTGTATAACCTTGTATAATTGATAAACGTTAAGCATAGATGAAAATGTACTATACAAAAAGTATAGATCTTTTTAAAACACACAATTTAAAATAAGTTTTTTGTGGCATAAGCCATTTCTGAGATATCCGTTATTAATGTTTCGATTTCTTTATTACTTGTTCATTCTCCTAAGTCCTGTTAACATTCATTGTTTCTCGCGATTGAAGGGAAACAGTATGGAATTTTAAGCCTGCGTATAGCTGCTAGGTGTTAAACATTTGACTTTCGTTGTTCCCTTCGTATCTGCAACGAAATGTGTAATGTAGCTATTTCTGCAAAGGTTTACTTGGATTAAAATGTAGTAGATTAAAAAATAAGCTTTAGTAAGAATAGTTGGTATACCCACTAATAATGAAATAGAGTAGAGAAGTCATTGACAGTATCACTCAGTTTTTTAATACTTCAGCGTCATTTTCAAACGTTTAGGTCATCAAAATTTGGACCCTGTTTATGACCCATCTTGGAGAGCTTTTCTGTCCGAGACCTATGCCGTAAGTCTGAAACCTCTCGACTCGTCTGACCAAGAGCCAAGCCATCTACGAGTAACCACCATACAGACTTTGAGAAAGAACAATATCAGACACATTAGAAATCCTGAAATTACAACCCCTTACACAATGCAAGGCACCTTTAAGGTATGATGTATCAGTAATCGAGATCGCCTTGAAAGTTTGCTGGGATATTTAAATCAGATGGGAAATTCAAATGCGCGTTCCTTTATCTCATCACGACGGTTGTGGTATTGTACTTTTCTTGTCTGATGCAACTCTCCAACTTAATGCTTTGTTATTAGTGTCAGGTGAAGAAAAGATGTGGAGTTCCATTTAACGGACAGGGTTTATCAGCAAAGATGATGATGTAGATTGCTACAGTCTTATTAAGGACCGTTTAAAAAGAAATTATAGGCCATCTGCTGGTTACTGAGTAAAAGGTGCTGATACGTATTGTTACTTCATGAAATGGTCAAATGATTCTAAAAAAACTAAATAAATAAAAATAAGTAAGATTTTCCTTAAATTCACGATACCTTTTTTTAGTTCTGTTTGAATAAAAATTGGTGTAAATGTCCATTATAGTTTTATTTTTCAAAGTATTACGGTAATATATATGAACTTTCTTGTTTTCTTTTTAAAATTTTTCACAATTTACCATAAAAGCTGTGGTACTTTGCATTCTGTAAAAACAGAAAGACGGAATGCTTTAGTTTTATTTTCCTTTATTGCAAAATATTTACATTTTTTAACTTCTGAAAAAATACCCCCATTGTTTCGAGAGTTATAATTCTTCAAAATAATTTACTACTCAGTACTGAAAACCTTGTCGAATCAAGTAGTTTCATTTTAAATAAGAAAAGAAAGGAAAAAAAAGAATGTGTACACTCACGTGACTTTCTCTACTCTTGTACAAACTATATTTACAAACGCTTATTCTCCATATGCTTCATGTTAATCGAGATGTAAATCTTATTGCTAATTTTCTTGTAGGTGCAAGGGGAATATAGTAGGCTTTAAGCGATAGTCAAATGTTTTAAGAACTGGTTGCTATGTGGAGCATTCCATTCTCTTTATATGTACAGGACATAAAAAAATCTGATGTATTACTCACATGACTTTCTCTACTCTTGTACAAACTATTTTTACAAACGCTTATTCTCCATATGCTTCATGTTAATCGAGATATGGAGATTTTAATCTTATTGCAAATTTTCTTGCGGATGCAAGGGGAATTAGTAGGCTTTAAGCAATAGTCAAATATTTTAAGAGCTGGTTGCTATGTGGAATATTCCATTCTCTTTGCATTACCCGGATAAAGAAAATAATACGGAATTCCCATTTGAGAAGAAGTATTGGAAAATTTAAGGAAATAACAAGCAATATCTCGAAAATGGTTCGCTCAACAAAAATAATGTATATGACATAAATTGTGTATTGTAACGCGATCTACATTTTTCGTGCAGTAAAATTTTGTTCTATCTCTTATGGTTTACCACTTATGCAAAAGTCGTTCACAATGAAGAATACTTTTGGAGACATTCACAGAAAATTCAAGATATATATTTTATTTGTCTTCAAAGTATCTTAAATACATGATATTTTAATCACAATTTTCGAAAAATGTTCCATGTAAAGGGTAATGTGGGGTGGGGGAATTTTCTTGAAAACCTTTGTGTCGCATCTCTGAAAGATACTGAACCTAAATACGAAGTTTGGTGTTTATCCGACTGTTTGTTTCTGAGTTATGCTGTTCACATACAGACAGATACACAGACACACACGGATATGTTTCCAAACATCCTTTCTTTTTTTGGATTCAGGAGCCCTCAAAACATGTATTTCCGGTGAAATCTCGGTATCTAATTTTTGGGTGGAATGCAATACTTCCCCTACTTACTATACGTAGTAGAGGAAGTAAAAACAGGAGAAATACGATGAATGGTTGCTGAGAAAGCTCGTCCGAAATGAATAAAGCTTAAGTGCTTTACATTACAATATAAATATGATATTGTTTTTCACCTCTTTCATAGTGTTTTTGGTTGTGTATTTAATTTTAATGTTCTACGATCCGTAGTATGCGAAATGAAGTGTTTAAAATACAGAAAATTTTCAACACTTTCAAGTTAACTCTTACTTTAAGGCAACTGCTGACGTATTTAATTTTATAACACTCAGAAGAAGGCATTCTTAAAGTCGTTTAATTTTAAGTCACTTAAATTTACTTTTAAACAGTCCCCAAGGCATTGACTTGTAAATCTTTGGGAGTGCAAGTCCTACTAATAGGTGAAGAAGAAGAAGTCCTAAAGTGTCCAAAAATAATTTTAATAGTGTTATAAAATGTCTAATCATAAAGCACCGAATTATGAACTTCCACATAATGAGACTGCGCTGTTTTAAAGTTAGTTAACGAACCACAATGGAAAAGTTTTTTAGTCAAAAAGGTATTTGTTTCTGAGTAGTCCTTCCATTTTTCTTTTCGGTGATTATGTAAGGACAACTCAAAGGACATATTTAGTATCAAAATATGGATTTCTTAATTACTTCTATTTAGAGTTGTTATTAACGATTACTCTAATTAATTAAAACAGTTGGAGGGAAAAAATAACAAATAGAAATTCTGCACCTAATGTTCCAAATTTAACAAATATCCATATTTCTTTACAAATAGATTAGTCTAAATGACGAATATCACAGCATTATGTTACGTATGCATAAATACAAAATGAAGCCTTTCAGTAAGGTATATTAGGAAAGAGAATGTGACAAACTGTCCTATATATTGTGTTCTGTTCATTACGTTTCTCTGCATAAAATATTCTGCTATAAATCAAGTAAACGAAGGAATGCTAATTCTAGAATTAAGATGTCCCTAAACAAGACACAAAGTGTATTCGTTTCACATCTTGAAGACATCTTCCCTGAGGATTAATATAAATATAACAGTAATTATTTTTTCAACATAACTGAATGTTCCGATTTATGTCCCACCCGTTTCAGAGATTAAATTTGAAATTTTAAACATACTAAGATCGTAACCGAAGTTTTTCTTGTAATTAGAGTTTGGATGAATAAGAAATATTAATGTATTTAAGACCAACTCTGCAGAAATATTTTTTCACATTTTCGTTTCTATACATTTGTTACTTTTAACTCTATAGCTGATTACATATATACATATATATACATATATTATAAAATATACTTAGACCTCACTTAGAGTGCCTTATGGATATCTATGCACTGAGAGAAGAGTGGTGCATAAAGTTAAAATTTGAACTCACATGTTAATGAACTTTATGAGAGGAATGCTACATAACGAAAGTTCATAAAATAATGCTTCCGACAAGCTCTTTTGCTTACAATAATTCGATATAGTATTCAAGCAATTGTGTTAATTTTTCATTATTTTTGGATACACAAATCACCTGTTTGGTAAATTGTTTTCCAATTACCACGGGACATGATGCAGGTATGAGCTTTAAATCGCGGTTTAGGGTGAATTTCAGACCGCTTTAGCGCTTAGACCATCAAACTAGGTGATTTGCGCATACATATCATACTTCAGCTAAGTCTGATATTATTCACTTGGTTAAAGACATCAAACTTACTAAAAGGAGAGAGAGAGAGAAAGAGAGAGAGAGGGGGGAGCGAGGTATAAAATGATAGGCATAGTTGTTTTTGTTACATAAAATACAAGATAAAGGCGTAAAAAATTTTCAATTTGAAATAATTTTATGCACTAAAATTAAATGAACCCTTTCTGCATTGTTCACAGTATTTTACTATCTCTTAACTTGAATGAGTCTAAATAATTTCATTACTTTTCATATTTTAATTTTTATAGATGCAAGAAATTCCGTTATTAAGTTCTTTAAACAGAATCTTAATAGTCATAAGAGGCAAAGACGGAATTGAAAAATCATCACATTACTTTCTCCACGTACTATCGTTTATTACTTTCTCTACTACTATAGTAAGTAGGGGAAGTATTGTATTCCACTCAAAATTTCGATACGGAGATTTCACCGGAAATATATGTTTTGAGACCCCCTAAATCCAAAAAAAGCATTTTTGGAAACATGTCCGTGTGTGTGTGTGTGTGAATAGCATAACTCAGAAACGAACAGTCGGATAAACACCAAAATTGGTATTTAGGTTCAGTATGTTCCAGAGGTGCGACACGAGGGTTTGCAAGGAAATCCTCCAGCCCAGATCATCCTTTGCATGGAACATTTTTCAAAATTTTAATTTTCTCAAAAATGGCTCTATAGATTTTCATTAAAATATTATATATTTAAGATACTTTCATGACAAATAAAATTTATATCTCGAATTTTCGGGGAATGTCTACAAAAGTATTCTTCATTTGAACGAATTTTGTATAACTGGAAAACCATAAGAGATAGACAAAATTTTACTACACAAAAAATGTAGATCGCGTTAAAATACACAATTTATATCAAATACATTTTTAAGATTAACATCTCGATATCTCGATTAACATGAAGCATATGGAGAATAAGCGTTTGTAAAAATAGTTTGTACAAGAGTAGAGAAAGTCATGTGAGTGTAACACATCAGAATTTTTTTTTCTTTGTTCTGCAAGATATTCTTACATAAGCGTATTTTATGTATCTACTTATTAATCGAGATAATGAGTGCACAAATGTTTTCGTTAAATTTTTCGATGTAGAAACGCCGAATTTAAAAAAAATTAAAACATTTTAATTTTATTTGTATTATACCTTGCTTATGAAAGACCTGTATATTTAATACCACAAGACGTTAGTGCAGTTTCCGATTTTGAGTAGTTATTAATGAAAGCTGAAACAGATATCGCTGGTGTCCATCAGGACGTTGTCTTATGCGCCGTCCATTACAAAGAAATGACCCATCAACAGCCAGTTTTCTGGATGCTGAAAGAAGGAAAGTTTGGAAAATATGTTATTGGTAATTTTTCCTTTTGGTAGGCACAGACGACTACACCTCTTTGTCAAATTCTAGCCAGAATTGGTAATTTATTATGAAACGTAATGAAGCAGTTGTCTGGAGTGGCATGTTAATCGTTAGCACTGTCACCAGCTTCTACACACCTTGATGTCGCTGTCAAGCTGTTTCCAAGTACAACGAAGAAAGCTGTTTTGTAACCACGGCAGGGAGACGCTTGTTAGCAGCTGTGCTTTTCGTACACATTTCTTCAACCCTGGTCCCGTCTCTTACGTATTCCACGGCCACATTATGAAATCTAATATCAAGAGTTTGTCCCAAGAGTGGAGAGTGCTGCTGTGAATATTAAAGTGGGTCAGGTGACTTCAATGCACGGTTAGACATGAAACAGTTGAAGCTCACGTCCAATGTTTTACATCTCAACTTCCTGCTCCACACAGAATAATGATGTATGACGTCAACTCCTGCATTCAGAATGCAACATAAGGAGCGAGTCTACGACTTCACGTGTGCCGTTTCGCGCGCGACTCAATCCTATGTATGCTTTATTGCTTTTTGTGATAGTAATTAAAATCCCCTAATTGTTTCACATTAGTTTAAAGTTATATTCTTTAGATTTGTACCACTTAAGTTTGCTCTGACCTATGTCGAAAGTTACGTGTTTCCAAACTAAAAACAAACTGAAACGGTATGAATAATCTGATGCGATACACTCACATGACTTTCTCTACTCTTGTACAAACTATTTTTACAACGCTTATTCTCCATATGCCTCAAGTTAATCGAGATATCGAGATGTTAATCTTATTGCTAATTTTCTTGTAGATGCAAGGGGAATTGGTAGGTTTTAAGCTATAGTCAAATATTTTAAGAGCTGGTTGCTATGTGCAGTATTCCATTCTCTTTGCATCACCAGGACAAAAAATGATTAACGAATTCCCATTTGAGAAAATGTATAAAGTATTGGAAAATTTAAGGAATAACAAGCAATATCTCGAAAATGGTTCACTCAACAAAAAAAATGTATATGATATAAATTGTGTATTTTAACGCGAGCTTAAACTTATGGTATTTTATTTAAAGTTGTTAAGAGCCATTTTTGAGAAAATTAAATTTTTCGAAAAATGTTCCATGTAAAGGGTAATCTGGGATGGGGGATTTTCTTGAAAACCTTCGTGTCGCATCTCTGGAAGATACTAACCTAAATACCAAGTTTGGTGTTTATCCGACTGTTCATTTCTGAGTTATGCTTTTCACAGACAGACACACACACTGATGTTTTCAAAAATACCTTTTTTGGATTCAAGAGGCCTCAAAACATGTATTTCCGGTAAATTCTCGGTGTAGAATTTTTGTGTTGAATGCAATAATTCCCCTACTTGCTATACGTAGTAGAGAAAGTAAAAATTGTCAACATCAGGTTAATCTAAGTCATTCATTTTAAACATTGTAATTTATGCTGACGACACATAGCAGTGTATTTGGATGCTCTAAAGTATGATTTTTATTGTGAATGTAAAGATTCAAGAAATATGAGGTACTCAAGTACGACTTAGTATGGAACAGTTATTGTTTTATATTTGACTATCGCTTAAAGCCTAGCAATTCCCCTTGCATCTACAAGAAAATTAGCAATAAGATTAACATCTCGATATCTCGATTAACATGAAGTATATGGAGAACAAGCGTTTGTAAAAATAATTTGCACAAGAGTAGAGAAAGTCATGTGAGTGTAACACATCAGGTTTTTTCTCGTAAAATAATGAAATTGCGATAATTTAAAGGACATTTTTAATGAGGAGTCGAAACACGAAGTTTAAGATCCAAGCTTTAGTTAATGTACTACACGTAAATAATGTGGTACACAGTGAAGCAATTCTTTAGAAATCAAATTAATGTCATGAACATGTATTGGAGCGAATGAAATACACGAGTGCTCGATTGGAAATTCATGATCTTTAAACAATAAAATAATGTGGTTTGTATTTATGAAATAAACTTTTCTGTGCATCTTTTGTGCAATATGGTTATTCACATTCACGGAAACCAAAAGCATGTAAAACGTTTGTTTGGGATGTTGCTGTTAATTCCAAGTCTGCAGTATCATGATAGTGAGCCTGGTATTTTTTCTGTTTAGTCTTTTCGTTGGTGCGGTCAGTTGGAAGATTTGCAGATATTTGTAATAATAAAGGGTTGTTGGAGTATTATAGGTATTTCGGAATATCTAGGTTACTTTGAACAATTGCGTTACTATTATACCATAGTGCATCAGTTGTAATTCAAAGAAATCTGTTCTGTAGAGTTTGTGATGGCAAAATGGTTCCACAGACTGCACAGCTTTATTGTCACTTAGGACGAACGAAAGTTTTAGATTGGTTTCTAGGTTAACAATAAACGGGAGAGACATATTAACAACAGCGGTCTAACCTTAATGAATAATATACTAATTACCTTAATCATCAAATGCACGTCTTCAATGCATTTCGACATTGAAAGTATCAAGTGGAAGACCTGTATTCCTTCCCTATTTCCCTAAAATAAACCAACAAGACATTTTCTGAATACATTTGTGCATTCTTCACTAAACATCACTTTTTAAAACTAGTGTACGCTCGTCTTATAATCATCTGGATTTTTTCGGTAACAAAACACTAACAACTTCACTAGTAGCACACGTTGTATCTTCTGGTTCTTCAAAATTATCCATTTTGCATTGAAATTCACAATGTAATCGATATACAGTAAAAACAACAACGTTGCTACGGCTATCCCTTGTCAATAATTCCTGACCACCTCAATGATATATCTCCACGGACAATTTAGCTCCGGTCGTGCAGCAAATACTGAAGAGATTTTATATTATATTGTCTGGAATTTCATGTTCTTCCGTCTCCACACTAGTACCTCAAATTGAACTTTTCTGCTCAGTTATTTTCCATACTCCAGCACCAACATATTGTGACTTTGTCTAGGTTTTTTTTTCTTTCTTTTTTAGCTGTCACTCTTCACTGTTTTTATTGATACTGTTTACCGACCTCCCGATAACCTAGTACCACAATCGCTGGTCACAATATGAATGCATCCATTGGCCCTGCAATGACCATACGAAACGTATGACTGCGTCTTGGAAAAAAAACACTTTCCTGCAACTATACCGAAATACTTTTTATATTAGATAAATGTTATACTGCATATTATGTTGGACATGGACGCAGGCATAACTTTCATATTCTCATTGCAGGGCCAATGTATTCATATGTTAGTGTTGTAGTACGGCATAGTTCAATTTGACGTACTCGTTTGGAGAACGGAAAAAGCATGAAATTCAGATGGCATGAAACAAATAACTATTCCCTTCAATACATTTGT
Source organism: Deroplatys truncata (assembly GCA_030765065.1). Taxonomy (NCBI): domain Eukaryota; kingdom Metazoa; phylum Arthropoda; class Insecta; order Mantodea; family Mantidae; genus Deroplatys; species Deroplatys truncata. Next base: position 205,744,054 of record CM060978.1, on the reverse strand, counting down.
AGTCCTAGGGATAAATCCTCCGGTTCCAATTATGTACCTCGTGTAAAATAATCTGTTTCTCTCCCTTAATGTATAATATACTATTATAATAACTTGTTGGAATTTTTAACTTTAGACAAAACTGTTTAATTCTATTTCAAAGACTAACATTTGGGTTTTACATGATAAATTAAGTGTATCAATGTAGGTGTATCCAAAATTTATAAATAACACAATTTTGTGGAAAATGACGCACTTCTCCTTTTAACATCAAGTTGATGAGTAGTTTAAATAATTATAATATTCTTATTTAAATGTACAATCAAAACTAAAATTACAAAGATATTAATTTGCATCACAATTTTACATTCTTTTTCCAGTTATTAGAACTTTTTAAGGGTAGTTTTAGGTATTTAATAGGTATTCTTAGGCAATTTATAGCTATTTAACTTCCCAGCCTTAGTCATTACGTAACAGCGCTTAACCGGATCAGCAAGATCGTTGGTAAAGAAACCGAAAGCAGATCTCGTACTGGAGTTCGATATTAATGCAATTGCATGTTCAAGGAACATAGAATTTCTGTGGTAAAGAATTATGTTTGCCCAATCCTGTATTAAAAGTACTCCATCAATGTATCGGAAGCTAGCGGGTCATAAGTAACCGGTTGTGTTTCTGTGCGCGCACGTGCGCGTGACAGGCGCGTGGGCTCGCGCAGAGTAAATAATATGACATCCTGCTCTCTGCTGGCTCCTCATTAGTCATCGACACTGCCGATTCGCAACACCAGTGGCGGTAGTATTGCTTATTTACGTGCATATTTACTGCCTTGCTTTAACTTGGGTATTTGAATCAGTCGTTAAATGATAGAGAATAACAGTTTCAAATCCAGTTCAACTTTTTGTATTTGTATTAATTTAGAAATCGATTCCAATTATCCTCATTTACATTTTTTTCTCTTCTGTCTCCAGTGTCGAAGATGCATAAATTATTTTCAGCTTAAGTGATTTTGATGTTCTGCTTATCTTTTAGCAGTTTCACTAACGAAGTCCGTCTCATTGAATTCTTACCAAAGGTTTTGTCTTAATTGTAGTCTGCAAAAGGACGATACCTTCCATGTAAACTCAAGCTTCTCCATTCTTCTTTCTTTTCCTGTCTGTCTCAAATATGTGAAATATTTATCTTAATGCTATGTTGTGATTTACCACTAAAAGATTATTTAAAACATTTTTTACAAAAAAGTCTTTCGATGACGTCATCTCCCACAAATGCACGGAGGAGTAAATCAAGTTTTGTAAATGTGGGCGTTTTTTACCTTAAAGTCGGTACCTCCTTATGATGTCAATGATAAAAAACAGAATATTTCCAATGAGCGAATACGTTTTTGGATATGGCATCCTTGTAAATGCAAAGTTAGGAAGTTTATGCCGTAATCTACATTTCAGCGCCATATACGTATTTTTATCTCCTAAAGGTAGAGCGTTTTTCTAGCTCTTCTATAGGAATGGCAATGTAAGGCGAGTGTTGCTGTTAATTTCTTGAGCTTAACTTAAAAACGCCGCTGATTAAAACTTTGGTCTGCAACATTATTATAGTATTTTCTTCTCTCTAACATTTTCCATTCACCATTCCTTTCTCTCAGCAATCAATTTCTTCTCGTCCAAATTAGTTTCCTTTTCCTAATCGGCTTCAGTACTGTTCTTCCTTCGCCCACTATTGCTAAATGAGCTCCATTATTTATTTTGCTTGTATAGTTTAAATTCTCATTCTTCTCTACATCTACATTCCATATCTTCAATAGGTTTTACTCGCTTAAAGTTTGTTTTAAACAAAAAGTTACTTGTGACAGTTACTGGAGGAACGTGTTTCCTTGTGGTTTTCATGGCAACCTCCCCTCCATCATTGCTCTGGCCAATAAGCTTCCATCACCCTCTTTTCCCTTTGCCTACAAGCACATCGTATCAGGTGCTTTCATACCGCTTTCTAGCTTTCTATTAAGAACGGCAACGCTTTTCTCCCACTTCCCTGCTATGAGTAAACTGTCGCAAATCGCTTCTTATTTAAAGGCTACTGTAGTCACAAGGTCCCACATGCACCAATGTGTTGAGTGTATAAAATATGTTTCTTGTTCTGTTGTTTCTCTTTATTTGACTTTTTGACTACAATTTTACTAATTTAGCTACATCCCATCTCTCCACTATCTCATCCCGAATAAAGGGTGTATCTTCTTTTCTTTTCCTTCAGTAACCACAACTACACGCATGTCCTTCCTCTCACTTCTCAGCGTTGTAAAAAAAAAATTCGTTTGTTAACGACGTTGCCATTTGCCAGGATCATATCAATGCCGCCGTTGAGCCTGAATTTCGTCCTGCAGGAGTTCTTTTACATGCCAGTAAATCTACTGACGTAGAGCTGTCGCTTTTAAGCACAGTTAAAAACCGTCGGTTCTGCCGGATTTGAATCTGCGATCAGAACTGGGATCAGAACTGAGCAGATCGACTCCGCGCCGTTAAAAATTGAGTTTTATTATGGACACTCTTTAACTGTTGTGGTCTTTAGTGTCCCATTCTATATTGGGCGTGAAAGACCGGTGATTTTGCTAAGATGTCTCTTTATCAGGCTTGAGGTTCTTTTACGTGCCGTAAATCTACGACACGGGACCACCGGGTTTACTTCCCGAAAAAAATCCATCGCCGGGTTTGACCATGCGACCACGGGGACTAGAGATTAGCATGGTAATCACTACACCACGGAGGACCACGCGCCGTTGTATTTAGCTGTGCTAGCATATTCCTTATAAGGACTTTCTCTTCCGCTAACATGCCACATCAGCAGCAAATTTATTTTTATTGTTATTCTTCTTCTACCTGCTACCACTCTCCTTTATTCTGGGATAGTTATTCACCAAATCTCAAAGTAAAAGTGGTCGAAAATTCTAATAAATCAAGATGAAGGATAACACTTGTATTTTAATATTTGCCCAAATTAATGAGGTAACTATGCTTGCTCCACCAGAGGCAGTTAACCTAGAAGGGCTACTTATTCCATATTCGGACATGGAAGGTACACTCGAACACTCGGCCGAGTAGAGAAAAGCGAAACGGAAACAATTGTTAGTTTCAACAGCCAAGTCATGGCCGAAACTGGAGAGGGTTTTGCAACATTCTAGCGTGGACCATGTGAGTATCTCTCTCACTGATTGCTTTTTATTGTGCCACTGAATATGTAGGCCTCACAATACCTATGGTGTCCCGAAGTAATTAAAAAGTAATGGTCAATAATTTGGAAATGCAATGTATGAATTAAAAGAAACAAAAAGTTTCCGATAAGCTTTGGTCTACAAGGATACATTTACGAGATATGTTGCTAGACGGGAACCATCACTTGCGTGACCAAAAGAACCAGATCCCGATATAGCCGCAAATACTTCTGCTCTGCTGTATGACGGCTGGTATCTCAACTGTACCATGGGGTGTACACATTGAAGGAGGCGGTTGCAGATGAAGCCGGGTCATGAAACGCACGAAGACAGTTTTGCGTTTATTCCGTGGCCACTTCTATTGTTTATCCATTGGAAGGTGATACCAGCTGGATCACCGATAGGGTATATTGACTAAATAAAGGAAATGATAGGGTGGAATGACCAACAAACACATTTTTAAGCATTTAATGTTGTAGTGATTTCAATCAAATTTGAAATGTGATATGTCCACAAAAGTTCAAACAGTAGTTGTAACGATTGGCAAGTCGTCATGCTTACGGTCGGACGCACTCTTGGACGAAGCGAAGCCAATAAGTGCTCAGCAGTAGTGTTTGAAGCTAAAAGTCGCCCTGTGAAAGTACGTACATTTTTAAGTTTACATCCCAAAAGTGGTTGAATCATAGCATTAAAAATTTGGTCTTTAAACTCCATTAGGAAATATGCTCTGTATGAAATCTTAATTAATTTCCCCAAAGAAAGGAGAGATGATTGCAACGGATACAAACGCAGTAGATCTAAGGATATTATTGTGTTTACCAATATTTTTCTTCTCTTCTTTTAGAAATTTTGAAACTACGAATCTTTAAAGCAGTGCTTTCCAAGTTGGTTTGCAGGGGAGCACATAACTTATTCAGAAGGAAAAAGAAAAGAGTAATCTAGTAGAGAAAATATAACAATAACTTTTTTGTTTGTTTGTTGTCAGTGATAACTCTGACGCAAGTTTTCCAATATTATGAATGCATAAACACTCTTAAATGGCATGAGAAATAATACACACCAATTCTAATTGCATATACATCCTTCCGTAACTATAAAGGGTAGTTCAATGTTCCTTCTTTATGCTCTATAAGGATTCTTTGTTTGGTTTTTAAACCTGTTTGTAATTTCCTCAACAAATCCTTTTTACATAACGGTCCTTATTAATTGCCTAGTTGTTAAAGGTATCAATATAGAAGCTACATATATACCTGGTGTTATAATCGGTAACAGTGTCTCTATCTCAATAATTTTATAAGAATATATGATTAAAAACTAGCTGCTAAGAATAAGAATTTAAATTGTACCTTTGAATTTAATTTATTTTTAAAAATGTTCAGGTAAATTAATGATTAAAAATAAGAAATAATCAGTTAAGAAATTGAGGAATTTATTTATGTACATGCTTACTTAAGTTCCTCTGCAGCCAAAATCTTAGAATTGAAACAACAGTATAATACATATTATTTTTATATATTCCATTTAATTTTTTGTTTCAGCCACGCATCCTGTGCCAAAATTAGTTGTGTACTATTGGGAATTTTTAAACTCGTTTGTTCTATATTATTATCAAAAGTAATCTAATGCGTGGTTGTGTTATTCCGAAAACATCACGAGCGACGTTTCGTAGTTACCATGCTAGCCTCTAATTCCCGAGGTTGCGGGTTCAAACCCGGCGGAGGGGAATAGATTTTTTCGGGCGTAAAATCCTTAGCATGGCTTCCTTCGGAAGGGAAGTAAAGCAGGTGTCCCGTGTCGAGATTTACGGCATATAAAAGAACCTCAAGCCTGATAAAGAGGCCTCTGAGCAAAATTGTCGGTCTTTTCCGCCCAATATAGAATGGGAGCGTCCATAAATAAATTAAAAAAAACCGAGCCACTGCAAGCCGCGAGTGATGTTGTATAAGAAAGAACATAACCTCGCGTTAGATTTGGTTTGACTATTTCAGCGAATAATACAAGAGCAGAAGCTAAAAATATAGCTAAAAACCACCTACTTACGGAACTGTTAAATAACCTTAGTTGTATTTTGCCCATGCAAGACCCTCTGGAGTACCCGGATTTTTATAAATAGGATACCTTTACCATTAAATTTCTTTGGAACTCTACGAAATTAAATTCTATTTTTAACAGTTAATGTCAAAAAATAGCTAAGGTTATATAATATAAACCTAGGTAGTTTTATAAATTTAGTTTTAGCTTCTACCCTTGTATTATTAGCTAAAATAGTGAGAATGCAGTTCCACTGAACAAAATTTAATGGGTAACTTTAAAACAGACAATTATTAAAAATACAGTTATTAAAATTAAAAAATTTGTTAATGCTTGCTTACATAAACCAGTAATGTTTGACTCATAATGTTTGAAATATTATCATTTATAGCATAATTTTCTATATCTTCTATTGGCGTTTTCTGATTCCCATGGAACATAGTCTAGTTCCAAACGTATTAAGGGCTAAAGAACATCCAAAAATTGGCTGTAGGATCAGTGCTTCAGAAAGTTTAACTTTATTTTCTTCTTCCTCTGAGTATCTTTCTATTTGTAGGATTTAACCCTGCCCCCTCAAAGGGTTTACAAGTCTTGCCTTGAAACGGGTTTCTGTAGAGGACCCTTGGAATCTGGATCACAGAAGCTCTGAAAGAGAAATCAGCCCCATGATGAAGAAGGAAGTGAAATGAAGAAATGATGGCAGAAGACTCACAAATTAAACAAACCAGAAAATTCGCATATGTCTCGATTCGTACACGCTTGTTGGGTACTGAAACAGCGCTGTCGCTTGATAGCGTAGACAAGATTCCCCTGACCGCAAATCGCAGTCGTCAGCGAGTGGTGTGTTTCGAATATGACGGGGATTCAAGCCATTATGGAGAGGAGAAACAACTAATCAGCACGAACCGAGACACAAATGTTTACGATTTTTACGCCGATCGGAGTATAGCAAACCAGGGAACCCAAACAAAAACTATGTAAATAAAGAATATTAACAATAATTACCATCACTTAGGTCAGGCTGGCCGTCCATAAGGTTTTGAACCTGGGATTTTCCAAAAGTGACTCGTAAAGGTGACACATAAGCCATCTCGCCCACTGAGACCTAATACCAGAGATAAATGATGACTGTAAAAAACTACATTACACAGACACTATAAAAGTTGACAAAGTAAGAGAAGAGAATTCTCGTTCACTATTCTTTGTTTCCTTTTTTTTGCGGTTCTATCAAATAAGGAATAAAAAGGCAGTTCTTTTTGTGACTGCTTTACCCCAACATACAAGTAACACAAGAAAAAACAGAAGTGAGAGAGATAGGAGGAGAAGAAAGAAAGGCACAAAAAAGAAGAAATCGTACAAGCAGAACTGATGTCCTGCTAATATTGAATTAAACAAAATATGTCCAGAAATTTCGCCGTGGGGTCCTCGGCAAACCAGGAACAAGAAATGGTAGTAGATTCCTTGGAACGCCACTGTTTGCAGGAGTCTCGAAAGTCGAAAAAGCGATTTTAAACAAATATTACGTCAGAGAAGGTGCGGCCATGCAGTGGGCTATTAATTACCAGCAAGATCGCCAGCAGCTGTGGGTGGGTGGTTGCAAGCACTTAAGGATTTTGTCAACCCACCAGACGTTTCAACAATGAAGGTTACGTCAGGTCAAACCTGCGCAAACTTACAACACCTACCGGTTTTCTAATTTGTCATTAGCTTGTTCACTTCAAGAAAACTGGTGTTGCATCAGTAAAAAGAAATTGCCTGACAGTGATGCAGAATAATTTTCCACCTGGTTGACATGAGCATAAAATATTCTTAATGTGTAACAAGGCACTGCAATATATTATTTATCGTTTCCAGGAGAATGGCAATGCTACTGCTTGCATATTAATCATTTTCAAGCCACTCTATTACTGAAGGAACTATGGGAAAATATGATTTAAAGATTATAACGAAATAAATCATCTGTCTTGAAAAATACTCGGTAGGATCAAAAGTCGTATTAAACAATATAATTTTTAAATAGCTCAGAGTTTCATTACATACGATGTCAGTTATCTTATAAATGGTAAAATCACTTAAGAGAAAAGGGCTATAAATTCCAAAGTATGTGCGGAACCACAAAAGAAGTAATGCTGAAATTTGGCAGTGATCGCAGTTCCCGCATATGGAGTGGAAAACTTGGCCATGAATAGATCACATAGAAGATTAATAGAAACGGCAGAAATGAAATTCCTCAAATATGTTGCAGGTTGTACTCTATAAGATCACATCCCACTTACACAATTAGACCGCATCTTAAGATATTTATTTTAAACTAGAAAATACAAAACCATAAACAAAAATAGCATGTTTTAGGAAGGACTCTTCTAGATTAACAAAACAAGTACTGCTGTACTTGTACTGTGCCTTAGATGATGATGGTGAATTTCACTACTACCAACACCACCACCGCAGATGGAAGGAATGTATGCTTCAAGCTGCAATTGACATCTTGCCCGTGGAATGTGATTTTTGAGAGTTGTCCTCTAAAATACCACAGTCTAATCTATAAAATAATGAAGCTTCCCAAATAATAATATGTAGACACTAGTAATGACACAACTGTGCCTTAACAGTTATTAATTTTCATATCTGTAATAAGTTATTCAAGGCAAAGATAATTGTTGTATTACTCCAAGTTAATCTTGATAAATATTAGCTAGGAATGGCTTTAATTTAGTAGCATAGCTATTGAAGCACATAAGAGGAGCCTAGGCCTACAGTCTGCTGTTAAAAAGCAAGCCAATATGCAGTCTTAGCATTGCATTTTCTCTGCTTGGGATGAGAAACAAAACACGTTATGTAACATATTTTAATGAATTCTGCATTTTTACTTTCTCTACTGCTTACCTACAGTAGGTAGTGGAAGTGTTGCATTCCGCCAAAAATTTCGATGTCGAGATTTCACGGAAATACACGTTTGAGGCTCCCTGAATAAAAAAAATTAGAAAAAGGTCTTTGTGTGTCTATCTGTGAACAGCATAACTAAAAAACTAAAAGTGGGCTATATACCAAACTTGGTATTTAATTCTGTGTCTTCCAAGAATGCGACACGAAGATTTTCAAAAAATTCCACGAGTCTAAACTACCCTTTATATGGAACATTTTTTATTATTTTTTATTTTCTCAAAAATGCCGCTTTAACGATTTTAATTAACTACCATATGTCTAAGATATATGCATGACAAATAAAATGCATATCTTGAATTTTCTGGAATAGTCTATGAACTTCTCTTCATTCTGGATAAGTTTTGGTAATTGTTAAACCATAAGAAATAGACAAAATCTTGCTACACACAAAAAAAATGCAGATCCGTTAAAGTATACAATCAATGTCAAAATGTTTGTGTATTAACCGTTTCCGAGATATTCTTTGTTGTTGGTTTGAATTTTCAAATACTTATACACTTTACAAGTGGGAAGTCACAGTTCATTTTTTTCTCTTAGTCATACAAGGAGCCCGGAATTTCATAGTCATCATATAGCATTCCGCTTTTTAAGCTATCGGTTTTGTTTACTCTGTTCTTTTTATACTCATATCTATAACGAAATATATAAATGTAAAATGAAAGCTTATCTCAAGTAATACAAAGTAAAGGGTCTTTCAACAAGAGTGTCCTATCTTTAACATGTGATAGTTGTTATTGAGTTACAGCAGTCATTTTTTTCATGTGGTTACAGTTGTTATTCACAAATAGCCATGGAACGTTACAGCGTTCAGCAACACGTTCAAATTGTGAACATTTATTAGCAAAATGGATCATCTGTTCGCCAAACCTTCCGTTGCGTGAAGTTTACGGTGTGCATAATCGTACCTGCGAGAGAACGATTCGGCGTTTGATCGATAAATTTGAAAGAAGTGGTTTTGTCAGCGATCAAAGAACGCCTGTATGTAATCGACGTAAGCGCTCTAACGAAAACATAGGTGCCATTCGTGAGAGTGTACGCGAGAACGAAAACAAATCAATTGCTCGTAGCGCAAGAACTGGGGCTTTCGCCGACCACAACTTGGCGAATTCTGCATCTGGATTTGACGTTTCACGCTTACAAAATGGTGTTAACTCAGGAACTAAAGCCCAACGACCATAGGTTGCGCCGTGTATTCGCTATGGGCTATGGAGCAATTGGAAGCTGACCCGGATTTTTTAAAAAAAATCATCTTCAGCGACGAAACCCACTTTTGGATGGATAGTTGTGGTAACAACATTGCCACTATTGGAGAAATCACAATCGAATTCAGATTCAAGAACACCACTTCATTCCCAAAACTTTACTGTGTGATGTGGATTTTGGTATGGTGGAATCATTGGTCCATATTTTTTCCAAGATGAAGATGGAGAAGCTCTAACTGTCAATGGAGAAAGATGCCGTGCTCTTATAAGGGACTATTTTTGGCTCAATTGGATGCTATGTATCTCAGAAACATCTGGTTCCAGCAAGATGGTGCACATGTCATACTGCTCTCGAAACAATCGATCTTTTGAAGGACAAGTTCAGAGGTTTCATCATTTCCAATGGTGGTGATGTTAACTGGACCCCCGAGGTCATGTGATTTAACGCCGTTGGATTACTTCTTGTAGGATTATGGTAAATCTCGAGTTTATGTCAACAAGCCAGAAACGGTAAATGATCTTATGAATAACATCACGCGTGTTATTCGTGAAGTTGGACTTAATTTACTCTCTTCTGTCATTGAAAATTGGGTCAAACGTATACGCGCAACCCAACGAAGTCGCGGCGGTCACTTAACTGATGTTCTCTTCCACACGTAATGACATTAATTATGTTCCAAAATAAAAAACTATCATTTATAGAACGTGTTTTATTTAAGTTAAAGGATAGGACACTCTTTTTGAAAAATCCTATAGATGGAAAAATAAGCTCTTGTGAGAATAGATTCTGCCATAGGGACCTTATGTGGCTGACCTCCGTTCCATATTGTTATTATTTACTGCCTTTGCTTCAGGATGTGTAGAGCACATTGTTGTGTTTACCCATTCCATAATAAATAAATGAAAAGATTGAGTGGAGGAACTCGTGTGAATGCAACACAGCAAATTTTTTTCTGTAGTACGTAATGAAAATACAGACAGCTGAGATGGCATTTCTAGGAGGAGGAAAAGGTTGCAGTAGAAATGGACCAGAAGAAAAGAAAATATTCCCAACACAAGAATACAGTTACAATCAGTACCAACATATTAATAGGATGGAGGATATTTCAGAATCACAAAGTTAGCCATTGATTGTAATCCTCAGGGGAAAAGAAGTAAAAGATATCCGGGAATGAGATGGTCAGTTATGTCGTAACAGACAGCAGTCTAATTCATGAAATCAAAATCAGTTAGAAGAAGAGAACTTCACAAGCTATTTATGATAATCCAAAATATACCTACGTTTTGTTTGTCATTCCAACAACAGCATTTAACTTTAATTAAAGTGGAGTGCTGATTGGAGGAAAAAAAACAATGAAGTTTTTGACACCTAAGGTGATATTTGTAATGGCGCAATTTCATGAAAATTGTACAAATAATTTATTTAAATTTCAAGGTGTACAATCACTCTTAAAGAATCTGGGGCCACGATTCGAAAGAATGAGTCGCGTATGCATTGTTTGTTCAACCCAGGCCAGCGGAGGGCGATCGACCGGTTTTTTACTCCTTTATTGTACGCCATTAATAGGATAGTAGTCTGCACTGACACAAACTTAATTTAAGAAACCATGTTTCTCTATAAATACTCACCTACTTGTTTTAATACCTAATTTTAAGGGGGGATTAAATGCACTTTTAGCACACACATTTATGCAATTGCAATGTCAGACAATCCATTTGCTAATAATTAAGAATAATAGCTGCTGCCAGGATGCTTTTTTACAATCGCTACAACTAAATTGTGTTTAAATACGTATAAAATTAAATTACATAATATTAATTTTGGCTTTTCGCTCATGACAAACAAATGTTATCAACAAAAGTTATGATAGTGATGGCGGTAGCAGTGGAAGTGGTTTAACAGTTGTGCTACTCTAGTGTTTAACAGCATCCTAACAGGTTAATAACTGCATTTTTTACTTTCTAAACTTGCATCAGTGGAAATAACATGAAGTATACGACAGACCTAAATTCAATGCTTTACTTAAATTTGGTTATAATCAGCTACTCGGTTATAAATGAATATTTGGTTTATGCCTCAAAATTACGGAGCTTCAGTTAACTAAACAACCCTATCGTATAGTTTTCGAATATTGCTTAACGCTGTATAGCTCTGAAAGCTTCTTCACTTATATAGAATCCGGAAAGAAAGAAAGAAAGAAAGAAAGAACAAACAAACAACAACAACAAAAACGGAACAGCCTTCGGTATTTAAACCTCCTTACTTCATTTTTAAAGCCGCCATTCTATCAAAGAGCTACTGTGATATCGAGCTCTGGACTTTCACATTAATACATTTGACGTCCGGGAGACTTGCTTTTAGGCTATCTCAGGTGTTTGAAATTCATAAGGAGCGCTATAAACATCAGAAGGTCTCCTTTCCAGAACTAAATACATATATCTACAAAGAAGGCCGGGGATCCATGAATCGAATGTTTGGGACATTCCTAAATCTCGCCCCCTCACTTTACTTCTTGTGCAGTAAGAGTTTAAAACCAATATCACCAAACTGCACTCTATAGTGCTCGCTCTCAGTGAAATTAAGCAAACAACATACTTTAGCCTTTAGTTCAACCAGAACGAATTCTTTCTTAGTCTTCGCAGAATATGAAATAAACATAATTAAAGGTAATAACAAGTTCTCCAGACGAGAACTGGTACCGGAATCCTAGTTTCATAAACAGTACTCTAACCGTTACTCCAAAGAAGTAACCACACTAACTGTTCTAAATGTCTTATAGTTTGTTTTAAACTGGTAGGGTGAAATCAGGAGACCTTGATCTGTAACATTGTCATCACCAGGCAGAAGGGTTTTAGTGAGTAAACCATCAAGTTAGGAGCGCACGAGGGTTGTTGGCGATTAAAGGTGGAAGCGATTGAGACCTTGCAGTGCTCTCTGTAAACAAATATGATGAACAGTTGAAGGCTTGTGTTCATTGAATTACAGTGTCTTTAACATGATGTTAAACCTCTTTTGAGATATATTTTGCATTTGATGGCTTGCGAGATTTGTGCTGAAATGTTCCCTACCACATCCCGCCATAAATGATGCTAATTTTGATTGCGTAAACTCTTCTTTGCTGTAGGCGTGTTGCCACAGTTCTCTACTGGTGTATATTATAGAGCGAATGAATGGGACAATCTCAACGAAACCGGCTGCTGTGGAGAGGAGGAGTGTGTTTACCAGTACCAGACTACACCTATCTTCGTGCGGTAATGGGACTGCTCTGTTTACTTACTAAAACCCTCCTGCCTGATCATCAATTTGTATTGCCCCACGAGCTAGCAATCACCAATGACGAATAGGGCAAGTTGAGGGATATACACGGGCAATATTGGAAGCCCACACTCTACAAAAGCTCCTTACACCATATCATACACAAGTGAGATAATCAGGGGCCGCATTATAGAAATGTGGCTGCATAGTGGCCCAAATATGCCAACCAATGGGCATGCAGAAGAGACGCTGCGATTGTGGGTGAAAAGGTTTCAGGAGAGGGCCTTAAGACAAAGCAAATGCAAAAAAGACTGAAGAAGACCACGGTAGAGGAAGTTATTCTAGAAAGGAGTTATTCCAGAGGTCCACAAAGCGAATCCCTTTCAGCTGCAAGAACAAGAACTCTAAATCTTCCAGTGGATGCTGAGACGGCCATCGACGACTCCATGATACTGGCTACTACCACAACGCAGGCCTGTGAGAAAGGGTGCCCTTAAGCAAGAACTTAGGGAAGCTCGAGTGGACTTCTGCCTCCAGCATCTGCCAGCAAGTGGAGATGCTAATATGATCTGACGAAGTAGTATTTTCGTCAGATAGGATGAGCCACAGTCTTTGTGGCGATCCGACAACACTTGCTTCGATCCTAAATACGTTGTTGCCACTACATAGAGTGGCATCAGCAGCTTAACTGTATGGGTATGGCTGAGCGCCGGTGGAGTAGGTGCTTGTTGAAGTCTCCTCTAACGTGGAATCAAGAGTATGTTGTAGTCCTGGAAGAATACATGTATCCAACGGGAACGGTATGGTCTACTTACTCATAAGAGGAAATGGCTGTGATACATTTCGTGCACGACTACAACAGCGTGCACACATCCCGCACCACAGAGGCTTCGCTTCAGAAGCACCCAGATATTTCGGTTTTGGAATGGTCTACGAAGACTCCAGACTTTAATACAATTGGAAACGTATTGGCGTTAATGGTTTGGGACTGGGAACAACGTCAAGCACACACCAAAGATGCGCCAAGAGAACATGTCTGGGAAGACCGAGAGAGTATGAGGAGACGACCTCAAATCTGCAGCTCAGAGACTAAATGAGGTACTTGAAAATCATTACTGGTGTCTTCCTATTAATGAAATAAAAAACGAAGTTGCCCAGAAAATGTTTTGTAGTATTATTATGATTATGATTATTATTATTATTATTATTATTATTATTGCATTTATTACAAACACATTGCTATCGCATTTCACATTAGGTGAATTTGTGTCAAGAAAAATACACTACGAGATCAAAAGTATCCGGACACCTGGCTGAAAAACACGTACAAGTTCGTGGCGTCCTCCATCGGTAATGCTGGAAGTCAATATGGTGTTGGCCCACCCTTAGCCTTGATGACAGCGTTCATTCTCGCAGGATACTTTCAATCAGGTGCTGGAAGGTTTCTTGTGAAATGGCAGCCCATTCTTCATGGAGTGCGGAACTGAGGAGAGATATCGATGTAGTTCGGTGATGCCTGGCACGAAGTCGGCGTTCCAAAACATCCCAAAAGTGTTCTCTAGGATTCAAGTCAGGACTCTGTGCAGGCCACTCCGCCACAGCCCGTGCAGTATGAACAGGTGCTCGATCGTGTTGAAAAATGCTATCGCCATCCCAAAATTGCTATTCAACATAGGGAAGCAAGAATGTGCTTAATATATCAATGTAGCTCTGCGCTGTGATCGTGCCACGCTAAACAAGGGGTGCAAGCCCCCTCCAGGAAAAACACGACCACACCATAACAACCCCACCACCTCCGAATTTCATTGTTGGCACTACACACGCTGGCAGATGACGTTCACCGGGCATTCACCATACCCACACCCTGCCATCGGATCGTCACATTGTGTACCGTGATTCGTCACTACACACAACGTTTTTCCACTATTCAATCGTGTAATGTTGACGCACCTTACACCAAGCGAGGCGTCGTTTGGCATTTTCCTGCGTGATGTGCGGCTTATGAGCAGCCGTTTGACCATGGAATCCAAGGTTTCTCACCTCACGCCTATCATAGTACTTGGAGTGGATCCTGATGCAGTTTGGAATTCCTGTGTGATGGTCTGGATAGATGTCTGTCTATTACTCTTTACGACCCTTTTCAAATGTCGGCGGTCTCTGTCAGTCAACAGACGAGGTCGGCCTGCACGCTTTTGTGCTGTACATGCCCCTTCACGTTTCCATTTCACTATCACATCAGAAACAGTGGACCTATGGATGTTTAGGAGTGTGGAAATCTCGCGTCCAGACTTCTGACCACGTTCGAAGTCCGTGAGTTCCACGGAGCGTCCCATTCTGCTGTTTCACGATGTCTAATGACAACTGAGGTCGCGGATAATAAGTACCTGGCAGTAGGTGGCAGCACAATGCATCTAAGATGAAAAACGTATGTTTATGGCGGTGTCCGGATACTTTTGATCACATAGTGTATGTACAATTTCTATAAACACGTACAGTCTTATGTTTGTGCTACTAGTGCTATTAAAGTGATATCCACGATGTTAATCTTTGACACAGTTTACCGCCTGTGTAAGCTGGCATGGTCAAAAGACGGTTAAATGCTGTAAATAAATAGAAAGGGTTTGATTTTTATTCAATTCACGTTATGACGATGGTAATAATAATAATTATGACGATAAAAATAACTTTATTATATTCTTATGGAAAACATTCCAGAACATTGCCGGCATTCGGACCACGGATTTTGGCGTTCCATGCCGATGCTTTTGTCACTGAGCTCTCGTGGACACCTGCCGCCAGCACAACCGAATTTAATGCATCTGATTCTACCTGTAACGTTTGTCTTCACAAAAATTTCCACTTTTTCCAGATGGGACTGCCAAATGTGACAAGGCATAATAAACAAACTGTGTTTAAGTCTAAAACATAATGTAAGCGAGAAAATATTATAATCGGTTATGATAAAACGTAAAGTGAACGTGGCAAAAATAAAACGAAATGACATTTGTGAAAAACTGAAGTAAAATAAATACAAACATACTATAACTATTATATAAGCAGGTGTGCACAAATAGTTGAAAATGACAATTGAACCTCAGACAACAGCACCTGCTATGCTATAAATGGAATTAGCATTCTGCTTGAAACGTTTGCAGAATTTAACAAGCTGGGTATTATGCCTCGTACGCCCACCATCAGGCTAATGGCTGCAATGGAAGTCAGGTTGTGTTTTTCGTATAAAAGGATATTATTATTATTATTATTATTATTATTATTATTATTATTATTATTATTATTATTACACAAATCATGAGTAACAGAAACACACAATAAATAGAATAACCATTTGGTTTTTGCATACAACAACAATGATGATGATGATGGTGATGATAATGATAAGAGAACCTCGATATGTCAAATTACTTATATAACAAAAGTACGTCAAACGAGCAAATATATACTTCTAAAAGCACGGAGGCGGCTTATTTAGCCGAAAAAAAATACAAATCCTATCTCCGGACCTCTACAATGCCAAGCGATAACGTTACTCTCTACACCAATGCGGACAGTGCTAGAACTGTGCTTATTTTTTTCATTTGATGTCTCTTGCACACCCTTTCCCCTCTCCCGTCGAAAGGGTGAACAATGTACATAGAACAGCTGTGCGTATTACGGCCCCCAGATACATTTGAGAGACAGTGTAGAAGAGTCTTCGTGAAGTCCTTGGTGACAGGTTGAAGAGCTCGTTAATGGAAAAGATGGCTTTGGTCTCTCAAATCGTCTGTGAGTCGTCCGATGGAGCGGCTTGCTGACCTATACCACCCCCTCCCATTACTGCACTCTGCTCGTTTTGTTTGTTTTATTTTTTGTTTTGTTTTTCGAGTGAAGGAGAAAATGCTTTTAGGCACTTCTGTTCCGATGGGAGTCGGGACAGGGAGCGTGGGACTCGCCATGATGGCCATACCCACTAAAAACTCCTCCACCGGTTAGGACGTGAGATTTAAAAGGTAGTTCATTGGGGAGATAGTACGGTCTCGCATAGCACCCGTGTATTCAAGCGAAAGAGCACGAGCGGCGTAGAGTGCGGTCCTAGGCTACAGCCATGACGAGCTGCCCTGACTGCAGCCTAGAGGTTGGGAGGTGGAATTAGTAGGAAGTTCAGAGGAGATATTAGGTAAGGTAGGGTGAAGATGTAGTTACTCGGGCTCTGGATGCCGTCGTTTTTTTCGCTTTCTCTTGCACAAAGGCACGGTATTGTGCAAGGATGCGCTGCTGGTGGTCGCTGATGACCAGCGGTGGCTTCTGGTCTAGTTGTGGAATATGTGGAGATGATGTTGGTCTGCCTTCCTGGAAGCTCTCCTCCAGGTTCTGCAGCCGTGCAGTGATGATGTCCAGTTTCGACATCAGGCCAGCGGCGGAGGTCTGTTGCTGGGTGAAGCAGGCAGTCGTCTGGAGCTTCTCGGTGGAGATTGTGATGAATTCGTCCAGTACAGCAAGCCGGGCATCAATGCCCGCATGGAGATCCTGAACGGCGTACAATAGAACCATCTGAGTTGGGGCTGCCGTGGTGCTGAAGTCGATGCTGGCTAGCGGATGATGAGTCGTCGGCGGCTGCGGAGTTAACCTGCTCCTCGGATTAGAGCACACTGGGCTTGGCCGGTGAAGTGAGTTGTTGCCACCAGAAGTGGCACAGTAGCGGCAGCGTTGGCGAAGGTCGTGCAAAGTGCACTTGGCGGTGACGGCGTTGGTGCCGCATTAGTTGCACCTGGGCGGCGAAGAGCAGGTGTCAGCGGGGTGCCCGAAGACGGAAGGGAACTGGCCTCGATGCGTAAGCACCGCCCTAACAAGGGCAGGCCCGCCCTCAAGCCCGCTTCGTAGTCGCCAGGGCCTCCGAACTCCATCCTGACGAGTGAGGTGGGTCCCTGGGCTCCGAAGATCCTAGTGGCATTCAAGGCTGAAGGCCACTGCTTATGCGCTGCCGTGATGAGGAACCTGACTGGCAGATCCCTCGGGACCCCTCTGACGACAGCACTGCACCTGTCTTGAGGTACAGGTTTCTGCGGAGGCTGGCAATCTCTCAGGATGGATGGCGTGGATGGAGGTGACTGCGGGCGCAGTCGCGGCGAAGCTGCGGCGGCTGGCGGCAGCCGAGGCGTAGGTTGCCTCGGGCTGCGGCGTCTGGTCGACTTCCCCTCGGCGGACGCCGGGCGAGACGCGGAGGTTCCTGCAGTAGCAGGCTCGGCGACTCTGCGATGTCTCCTCTTCGCCATCTCGGAGCGGTGTGTGTTCTCTGCTCATGATTATCTGGAGGAAACAGCGGCCGTGCGGTAGTGCCCAATCGTTCTGTTACACCAAGGAGATAATTAGTTATCTCTGTTTACTTTCTCTATTACGTACCTAGTAGGTTAAGAAGATATTGCATTCCATACAAAAATTCGGGACTTCACCGGAAATACATGTTTTGAGACTTCCTGAATCCAATAAAAACAGTTTTAGAAAAAGGCCCAGCGCGCGCGCGCGCGCGCGTGTGTGTGTGTGTGTGTGTGTGAACAGGATGACTCAAAAACGAAAAGTCGGATAAATCCCATACTTGGTACTTAGGTTCAGTACCTTCAGAGGATGCGACACGAAGATTTTCAAGAAAATCCCATCCAAACTACCATTTACATGAAACGTTTTTTCGAAATTTTTTATTTTCTAAAAAATGGTCATAACTATTTTTATTAAAATATCACATATTAAAGATATTTATATCAAAATAAAATATATTTCTTGAATTTTCTGGGAATAGTCTGCAAAGACCTCTTCTTTCGGAAGGAATTTTGTATAATTTTGTTAACTGATAGACTTAAGCGATAGACGAAAATGTACTACACAAAAAATGTAGGTCTCTTTAAAATACACAGTTTATTTCAAATAAGATTTTGTGGCATAAGCAGTTTGTGAAATATCCGTTATTAAAGGTTCGAATTGTTCATTTATGTCCTATCAATTTCAGTTGTTTCTCGAGATTAAAACCTGGTGCTGTAAATACCATGCCAACAATGGCTTTATTAATGACAAGCAATATGGTCACTTGATTATTTAAAACGTTTTGAAAGGAGTTAGCTTTTTGAGTAAGAGAAAAGATTTTCAAATGGTAGAAAAAATAGTTGGAGTAAAGATTGATACTTTATTAGATATTAAGCAAAATTTGAAGCTAAATGGCAACAGAAATGAGAGGAAATAGAGGAGGAAAGAGGAGTGTTTGAGCTATTTTCAAATGTTTAAGAAAGATTACGACTAACAGACATACAACCAAGGATTAATACGCTTTATTGCGGGATATGGTCCATTCAAGCCGTATTAGAATAAAATTAACGGAACAAATGACGACATAAGCGATGTTTGTGGAATTACAGACTAGCCGAAACATATAGTTTTTAAATATATTAGAAGAATGGGAACATTTGTGAGGATATGCCCTGTATACAGTTTTACGACATGTTATTTTAATTAAACATTTACAACAATTAACAAATTATATAAGTAAAACAGCGTGGGGAAAATTATATTGTATTACAAAAAGGAGAGAACAATTATCGAGAGGGATAGAGGAAATTAGAAGATCTGAGAGATTAGAATAATGAATCAAAACTTAGATATGAGAAAAGATAGAAGTGTGACTAAAGAGATGGTTGACTCATAAATGTTGACTTGAAGGAGAATGAAGAGTAGGAGAAGTAATGATAAATATTAGTACATAACTAGACCGTAATTTAGCAATAAATAGACGGTACCTTGTTGCCTCTAAGGTGCGATAGGAATGGGCAAAGAGAAGAAGTTTTTAATTAAGACGACGGGAAGAAGAGAAATGTGACTATAGCAGCAGGATGGAGGAACAAGAGGAAAGAGAGAAGTTGATGTTGCGGACAGGTTCGCCATCGTTGGAGGAGTAGCTAATGTGGATTAGGAAGGATAGTGAGTGGAGTTATGGTGATGTTAGATGCATGGAGGTATGATTTTGCCATCATGTTAATAATAGGAGGGATTAGTTGGAGTTTATGTAGATTTGGAGATAGCATTGGAGTTAGAATAAAATGGAGAATGTGAGTGAAGTGAAATATTGTGGGGTAAAGTGAGTGGATATATGATAGGATAAAGAAGAAAAAAGATTTAGTGTTTGGTTAGTACATAGGATAAAATTTAAAATTGATTCATAGAATAAATTAAAAAAGTAAGATAATAGAATAATTAATATGGAGATGAAATAAAATATTGTAACGTAAATAAATAAACAAACAAATAAACACAAAATACTTACATAAACAAACAAAATATTAAATTACCATAAATTAAATAATTATTATGAAAACAATGAAATATTCTAAATAGCTTAACTTTATAATTTTATTAAAATTTTAAATAAAATAGAAATATAAACAAACTTATTAAAATCATCGTAGCTTAATGGAAGGTTTTGTGCTGGCTACCAGTACGCTTCGCTGGTTTCTAGTGAATATAGCTAAATAGGAGTAGCTAGTAAGTATCTGGTTGCTACGTTTTGCTGGTTTCCAGCAAGTGTAGATAAGTATAGAATTTAAAATTGTAATTAAGTTTTGTTTACGCCTTTATTCTAATCATTTCTTTTTATCTTTTCTTTCTATTCTTATTTATTATTTTATAGACATTTTGTAGTTTATGGTTATTTTATCTGAAAAGATTTGATGTAACTAAAATGTGAATGTGTTGTGAGAATAAATGTAAAGTTTGAAAGCATGTACCGATGTGGTAACCAAGGTGCTGGGATGGATATTTAGATTCTATTTATTTTATATATGTATTTATTTATTGTTTCTCGCGACTACATGGAAACAGTAGGTATGGAATTTTAAGGACAGCATATAGCGTCCAGTTCTTAAACATCTGACTATCGCTGTTCTCTTTGTATCTATAACGAAATGCGTAATATAGCTATTTCTGCAAAGGTTTATTTGGATTAAACTGTAGTAAATAGAAAAATAAGCTTTAGAAGAATTGTTTGTATACTCACTATTAAATATTAGAGGGTAGAGAAAGTCATGTGAATGTAACACATCAGAAGAAAAAAATCTGATGTGTTACACTCGCATGACTTTCTCTACTCTTGTATAAACTATTTTTACAAACGCTTATTCTCCATCTACTTCATGTTAATCGAGATAAACATCTGCAGACTCTATCTTATTGCTAGTTTTCTTGTAGATGTAAGGGGAATATGGTAGACTTTAAGCGATAGTCAAATCTTTTAAGAGCTGGTTGCTATGTGGAGCGTGCCATTCTCTTTGCATGTCCAGGACATAAAAAAACCATAGCATTTTTGGAAACATTTTTGTGTGTGTGTGTGTGTGTATGTGTGTCTGTCTGTCTGTGAACAGGATAACTAAAACACGAAAAGTCGGATCAATATGTTCCAGGAATGCGACATGAAAGCTTTTAAGAAAATTCCCCATCCCAAACCACCCCTTACATGGAACATTTTTCGAACATTTTTCTTTTCTCAAAAACGGCTATAACGATTTTGATTAAAGTATCATATGCTTAAGACATTTTATGGCAAATATAATGTATATCTTGAATTTTCTGGGAATGTCCCCAAAAGTGCTCTTCATTCTGAACGACTTTTGCATAATTGGTAAAGCGCAATTTTACTACATACAAATTTTAGATCTGTTAAAACACAATATATGTCATAAACATTTTTTTGTAAAGTGAAGCATTTTCGAGATATTCCTTGTTATTTCTTTGAATTCTCCAATACTTAACTCTTTCTCAACTCAGAATTCGTTTTTGTTTTTTTATGTTCTTGATATGCAAAGATAATTACATTTTACTCATAGCGACCAGTTCTAAAAATATTTTACTCTCGCTTAAGGCGTACTATGTTCCCCTTGTTTTGTATTTGCAATGGCAATATAGAAATACAGTAGCCTTTAAGCACATACATATCTCTTAATAGCTGGTTGCTAGGTGCAGCACCATTCCCTTTGTCACAGATTAATACTCTTTGCATATCCAAGACAAAAAAAATGAATAACGAATTTCCATTTGTTCTGCTACATACTTTCAAATATAAAGAGTAGTATTCTACAGTTATTATTTTATCTGTGTTTAAACGACATAAATATTGTTAACAACCTTTTTGGTTTAGTACTCTTGGTATACCTCTAAAAGTATCTAATTTAAACGTTAGTGCTTTTGTAAGCTAGAAATCGAAAATAACAGGCATGTTATAATGTGAATAACCATAATGTGAATAACGTAATGGTAACTCTAGCATAAAAGCATAGAATTGTACTCTGGTATTTGTTATTACCAACTTAAATTACTGTGTTTATATATATATATATATATATATATGACTGCTGAAAACTTAAAAAATAGTGTCAGTCAGAACCATGCACGTCGAAGCATAAGCATGTTTCATCTAATGTTTCAAAGTTGCCTTTCAGGAGCATATGGAAACTTGAAATATGGTAACTATAGATTTTTACCTTTAATGAGCTACATTTTATAGCAGAATAAACTTCTCGTCTGCCCATTTTATCTAACAAGAAATGGCTGTAGCAGTAACAACACGAACACGGACAGACAGCTTCTGTGTGATTTAAAATGTGGCATTACTCCGTTCTGTGTAAACCCTGTTTATTATAACCAGAGCCCAGATGACATATCTCTTAATTTTTGTATTACAGACATTGCTAATGTGTATGTAAATCCTTATCATGGGTCCTTGTGAAAATGCGCATTTATTAGGTAACTGTTGGTCCTTTTATGCCATGTTCTATTTTAGGGCAGCTTTTTCCTCAAGTTCGCGTCATTATTTTGTCATTTTCATGTATTTTAGTCTTTATTTTGTAAATTTCTTACGTTTATACTGAGTATATAAAGATTTTTACATTATTGATATTCTGACTTTGTCCAGTTTTTAACTGTCATTTCACTAATTTCCCACTGTCACTTCATTGTTTTGATCTAGTTCAACCTTCCACTGTCACTTCACTTAGTTTTCACAGTTGCATCACTTCTTCGTGACGAAGCGGCGTAATGAAATATGCACTAAGTAGCCTCTTCTTCCGGAGGGTTCACTCGCTGTGGAGTCGAACACAAGACTTCTCCAACCTCCTGCAGTAGCAGCACTCTCTGCACGATGCAGGTCACGAGCCCATTCGGAGAACAGCACTTTTAGTCGAGTAGCTAACTCGGTCACTAATTCGCTGACTGACTTGCGAGAGAAGATATAAATAATTAAATAAAGAAATAAAACTAAGATAGAGAAATAACTCTAATAAATAGTTTCCGTCTATTAAAGCATGTATAATCTAATAAGCATGAGTTGAAAAATATGTCCGAAGAAAAAGGTAATTAGCGAGTAATTTAAGCAAAGTCATTAGTGACAGCGAGAAGCGAACGCGCTAGGCATAAAGATTCCTGAAATGCAGTTAGATTATAAGTTCAGCATATTTGCAAAATCATGTAGGCCAATTCGGAAATCGGGAAAGTGAAAGCTTCCTACATCCATGCGAGACATAGCATAGCAATAAGGGAAGGCAATTCTGAGTCCAGGGAGTTACCCTACAGTAACACTCACATACGCACACTTAAAATTTGTAGTATTGGCCCAGTAGAGAAAGGAAATTTGGTGGGGGAGTAATATGTAGGCGGAGATTAAGTGATCAAAGAGTGTGTAGTGCTAAAATTAGCGGCTTTCGTTTCTTTTCTTCGTGTTCAGCCTTAAGGGCGTATATTCCTTTACGGTGATCGGCAGTTCATAGCGCCTAAGACCGCGCTGGGTTTTGATTTGTTTAGCGGTTATTGCGAGAGGTTTTGCCGGTAAGCATTTTAGTGACTCACGGAAAGTTACGCTTCTAGTTTTCTATAGCGGAAGTAATCATTTAAGGTTGTAAAATTGACATTGCAGAAGTTGACAGACATAATAAGTATTCTTTTGCTTCGAGTGCTACGATTCATAATCAGTTTCGTTTTTATTTTCAAATGGTCAGCAACTCGCTTCAATAGCTCAAGTATTAGATCGCATTAAATTTTTTAAGTCTAATTAAACTAATGTTATCCTTCACATTGCACTCGTGCATACCCTAAGGAAGCACTCATAGCTCTATCACTGGACTTTAAAAATTCAAAATAAGTAGTACGTTATCAGAAGCTTGCTTATATAGCCGCTGGAAATTTCCATACTGTTCCAGAACGTTCTAGAAGGAGAAACATCCAGAAGATTCTGGGTATCAGACGATAGCGCTGGTGTTTACGCTGGCGATAGCGCTACTGATCTTTGTTCATCTCCAACTGCCAGACGCCGACCTCGCGATAACCTTGGGCCATAGCCCCTGAGCCACAATATTTTACATATTGATGGTTTTTCTAACACACTGAATTTCAGTATTTAACTGAGAAATAAGAGTGGGTTACTTTACTCGCATTCTTGGAAAAAAACATAATTCCTATATTTTAATGGTTAGTCCGGAAAGCGTTGCTTATGGATGGAAGAATGGCTATTGTCAGGGGAGCAGTATCATTAGAGTTATGAATTCATGTCCCAAACTAAGGATAAGACAGGTTCTGTTTTCCCTTTTTCTCGTCAATAAGTGCCTACACTCAGTTGCTATTGCTCTTATCATTGTATCATAGGGTGTGAAGTCCTCTTCATTTTCAACGAGTTCTGTATAATCTGAGAACTCAAAAGAGTTAATGCCACAGTTTTATAAGACTTGCTTCAAAAACGATTTTCTTAATTTACCTACTTTTCAGATTCTTCAAATAAGAACATCGAACAAACATATTTTAAATTAATTTTATAAATTATCACATCTTTATTGTTATGCTTACTTTTTCTATTTGTATAGCGGTTATATTCATGTATAAATTAATCTTTAAATTTCTGTACACTCATTTTAGCATATTAAATAAATCTTAGTTTTGGGTAATTTTTACTTTTTCCACTACGTATAGTAAGTAGAGGAAGTATTGTATTCCACTCAAAAATTCGATACCAAGATTTCACCGGAAATGTATGTTTTGAGGCCCCCTGAATCAAAAAAAGCATTTTTGGAAACATGTCCGCGTGTGTGTGTGTGTGTGTGTGTGTGTGTGTGTGTGTGTGTGTGTGTGTGTGTCTGTGAACAGCATATCTCAGAACAGTCGGATAAACACAAAACTTGGTATTTAGGTTCAGTATCTTCCAGAGATGCGACACGAAGGTTTTCAAGAAAATCCCTTCACCCCAGATTACCTTTTACATGGAACATTTTTCGAAAATTTTAATTTTCTAAAAAATGGCTCTAACGATTTTGATTAAATTATAACATATTTCAGATACTTTCATAGCAAATAAAATGTATATCTTGAATTTTTTGGGAATGTCTCCAAAAGTAGTCTTGATTGTGAACGACTTTTGCATAACTGGTAAACCATAAGAGCTAGACAAAATTTTACTGCACAAAAAATGTAGATCGCGTTAAAATACACAATTTATGTCGTATACAGTTTTTTTTTTTAGTGAACCATTTTCGAAATATTGCTTGTTATTCCCTTAAATGTTCCAATATACTTTTTCTCAAATGGGAATTCGTTATTCATTTTTTTTTTATTTTTGTCCTGGTAATGCAAAAAGAATGGAATACTCCACATAGCAACCAGCTCTTAAAATATTTGACTATCGCTTAAAACCTTCCAATTCCCCTTGCATCTACAAGAAAATTAGCAATAAGATTAACAGTTCGATATCTCGATTAACATGAAGCATATAGAGAATAAGCGTTTGTAAAAATAGTTTGTACAAGAGTATAGAAAGTCATGTGAGTGTAACACATCAGATGTTTTGTAATTATTGTCATTTCTTTTTTAAACTTTTAGTCACTTTTAAGTTCAGTATTCAAGCATTTTTAGGCATCAAATTCCGTGCTCTGCCCACATGTATTCTTCCGCGCTCCCTTTCCTTCCCCTTTCCTCGGATAAGCTAATGTACATTTTTGATTGGCCACGTATGTATAAAATACAATGCAAGGTGATAAAAACGGTTAAAATACCTGTCATTATAGATTCAGAGCTTTGGTCATCCTGAGAGGTAGATTTAAACAGAAGGATCCTCCTACCTACTTGTGACATTAACTCTGCCGCCTAATATGTTTGATTCTTACGGTTGTGAAAATGTAAGGTTGACAATTCTCTTCTAACATATTAAGATAAGCGTTCATGTTAAATATGGAACTAGTTTGTATCGCATAACAACCTTCCACGACAGCTGTCCCCAGGGGAGGTGACTAGCTCAAGTGAGTGTTAAGAGGTACAGGACAAAGTTACATGTACAAGGGTATAGTCATTTTATAGGGGACGCTCTTCTTCAATATGTCAATGCCTATGTCCACCAAACTGATTTGCTGTACAGTCGAATAACCATTAACTTTGCTATTTTCGTCAGCACTGTAAGCTTAGCCGATCGTTGTGAACTGAAATCTTCCTCTTGTAAGAGCTAATATAGAATTCACGTACGAAGGAAATAGAATGTAGTTCCAAACGCCCTGACGATGTTTCCAACCAGATAGCATCAAATGTTACGGAACTGTGTGAGCCTGTGTGTGTGCGTGCATGCGTGAGGTGCTTTGGAACGTCATTAAATGAAACAGAGGGCCATGAAAATTGCGGTGAACGCCCACTGGACATATTTTATGACGGAGTAATTACGCCGTTTAACCCGAGTTAGTATTAACTTTTCACGGGAGAGGCAACACTTTACATGTGTTATAATGCGGTTAGATAGTTCAATTTTCCCTGTAATTTAGTATCACAGGTAGCTCCAGTTCAAAACAAACCTGTTCTTTGTAGCAGTTAATTATTGGGATACCAATATATATTGGATTATTAACTTTTAATGGATTGTAATGTAGTTGATTGGTATCTGATTGAGTGATGCATGATTCCAATTCAGTGTTGTTCAGCATTTCATATTGGTTCCGAGAGATAGGTAGGATTTTTATGGTTTATTGCCAGCAAGAACCTGGTTTTATATGCTCTGGTACGTGGAGGGGAAAATTGAGCTTACGAGAACCCTCTGGCGTAATATACAATTTTATAATTATTTTGGAATTACGTAGTACTTCGCTTGAAGTAATGCTGTTGCAAAAATAGCACAATTAATTGTTACCTGACTAAACTGCTCCGTAAGTTGCAGATTCGTTAATTAAATTGTTAAAAAACTAGTCCGTGGATAGTTGTTCCTCACTTATACGTTTTTCACAAATATGCGTTAATCTTTTTAGGCATCGAAATTTGTCCATTGATATTTACTCAATTATATGTGTTTCGCTGCGGGAATGCTCAGGCGGTGACGTCTGTGAACCGCATTCGGGAGGTCGTGGGTTCGATTTCCGCAACCGACCTTCCTTGCCCATGGGTTCTTCTCGGGGATTTCCTTGGGTCGCTAAGCGCATGTTGGGAAGTTTCATTACGTCCTCCATAACTTCCTGTCCTCCCTTTTCACCTCCATTCTCACTGCACTTCACCTTTCATCTTCTTGGTGTATTTCAGGGTTGAAAGTGTCGGTGGGAGTTTCGGCGTTGCGTGGCAGGGGAAAAGGATGCTCTATGTAACCCTTCTCCGGAATGGAAGCGGTCTCCGAGCCACGGCCCCTCCAGGTGATGTGCAAGCCTGAAGGGGGAAGGGGAGCCCTGCCCCTGCCCTGCCGTGCCTCCTGGTCCTCTGTCTCCTCTCACCTTACCCCTCCCTCCCGGGGGCACCCCGTCAGGGGCTTAGGCACAAAAAATCTTATTGTCGGAGGTGTTAAATCCCCCTCCGTACCTACTCCACTCCTTATTCTTCTTCATTAATATTTATCCCTTTTTCGGTTATGCGTTTTCTCATCGATGTGTCACATCTTTGTTGTCCCTAGGTATGAAATACATTAATATGCCTACTCATTTAAACGTTATGTTCATGCTACATTAAAATACACTATGTGATCAAAAGTAACCGGACACACCCACAAACATACGTTTTTCATCTTAGGTGCGTTGTGCTGCCACTTACTGCCTGGAACTCATTATCCACCACCTCAGTAGTCATTAGACATCGTGAAATAGCAGAACGGGACGCTCCATAGAACTCACGGAATTCGAACGTGGTCAGGTGATTGCGTGTCACTTGTGTCAGAAGTCTGTACGCGAGATTTCCACGCTCCTAAACATCCCTAGGTCCACTGTTTCTGATGTGATAGTGAAGTGGAAACGTGAAGGGAGATGTACAGCACAAAAGCGTACAGGCCGACCTCATCTGTTGACTGTCAGAGACCGCCGACATTTGAACAGAGTCGTAAAGAGCAATAGGCAGACATCTATCCAGACCATCACACAGGAATTTCAAACTGTATCAGGATCCACTCCAAGTACTATGACAGGCGTGAGGTGAGAAACCTTGGATTCCATGGTCGAGCGGCTGCTCATAAGCCACACATCACGCTGGAAAATGCCAAACGACGCCTCGCTTGGTGTAAGGAGTGTCAATATTACACGATTGAACAGTGGCAAAACATTGGAGACGCGTTGCAGTTGCTGGAAATTTTGTTTTAAAAGTTGAACAATTATGTGTTTTTGTGTTTGAGTTAATGCTTACGATTCTATCAAAATATAATTTTTCATATTTCAGCACTTTTTTGAGACGCGTTGCAATTTCCCCTAACCTTTTTTTTTTATACAGAATTAAAAAATGATATATTTTATATTAGTATCAATGCGGTTGAATCCTACAATGTATGAATTTCCCGCTTTGAGCAGAATTTTAGCTGCTATAGGAACTGAAAAATATATTGGAAGCACGTAGCAGTTTTATTTTTTTATTTTAATATTTTTTTTCGCTTTTAATTGAAAAATTATATATTTTTATATTTATGGTTTTAAGGTCAGTCTATAGTTCTTAAATTATTCGAACATACTTCCCCTTTTGGAGCATTAGTCTTTGTAGACCGCTAACATGACCTGCCTTTTTATAAGTGTTCTTTTTGTTTTTGGTTTCTTAGGAATGCAATGGCTATCCTGCCTTAGATACCCAAGAGGAAGTAAACATTTGTGCCGATTTTAAGTGTAGGATGTTAACTTTATTTTAAATTTTAAACTTACTTTTTATTCGAAATTTACTAAAGAGTCTTTATATAAGACAAATGTGTAAAAAGTCTTTCCCCTTGGGTAAATATGCTAAATTTTTTGGAACAGAAATTTATTCTATTATTCAATGCATACATGAAATTATCAGGAGAGGCTACATTGGCAAACATGTCCTTATCATCTTGGGCAGAAGGCCACACTTAAGTGTCTGGGCATTCATAAGTTAACATCAAGACTGGTCTTAAATTACATAAATGTGACCACAAACTTGGAAGAACAGAATGAAGTTCAGCTCATCCGGGTGCCGGGTCACTATGGCATTGAGGGAAATGAAAAAACTGATGAACTAGCAAAAGGGGCAGCTTCCCAATTAATTGGACCAGAACTGGCTCTAGGAACACCTCGGTATGTGGTAAGAGAAGCTATCAAGGAGATAAAGCATTATGACACATAGCTTATACTCCAGGAAATAAGCATGGTAAACTATTTATTAGGAAACGAAGCAAGAAAAGAGCTGAAAGCTTGCCTAATGCCACCATTTCTGTTAAGAACGTCTTTTTCACAGGACCTTTTTCGCAGGACATGCCCCTGCGAAAAATCATCTTAATACGGTGGGATAGCTTTAGCGTAACTTAGATTGCAGATTATGTACGAAAGGAACTGAAACAGATCACCACATTATATTCTCTGTAAAGCCTTAACCCGTAAAAGTAATATTACTTTTGGCAAAATGTTTTTAGTACCAAAAGATTTTGAATCAATACAGTCCTAGACTGCATTCCTTGGTAAAGGGTACAGGCCTGTATTAAAACTATACAGGTAGTACAATAAGACTACGGGCTGAAGTGCATCCGGAGTAAATGGTGGAATAGACAAGACAAGGAAAGATTCTTAAATTTTTATCAATGGGAAGATTGCTTTTTTGTGGCGCCGTGACCGAATGGTTAGACCGCTTGCCTCTCACCAAGGCGGCCCAGGTTCGATCCCAGGTTCCCACATGTGGGATTGTGGTGGACGACGCGACGTCTGGACGGGTTTTCCCCGGTTTCCTCCGACATTCATTCTACCAACTGCTCCATCATCAGCTTTCCTTCCATCCATTTCACCATCTCTTCGTATCATATATTTTGTCGCTCTCATACCAGGTATTGGGCTGATCACCATCCTGGATATTCTATCTGATCCAAAATGTCTGCTCCTCGACAGACCTCTGACCCCAGGCAACCGCTTGTAAGTCTGGAGCTGAAATTCAAAAAGTTAAAGATGAATGAAATGGGTTCAAGTTTTTTATGTATTTGCAGATAGATTCCTAATCTTAAATTAGCCAATCAGGGGGAAGTGAGCTCGAAGGGGTATATGTCAGCGGGGCAAGGTTATATGTAGGGACAGGATTTCAATTCAAATATATATTGCTTCTCTACCATCAGAAAGTATGCTAGTTCGGTATGCGAGTTAATTACCAAATTTCAAACAATTTAAACCTGTGTCTAAATGTTGCATATGCTTCATATAACGCATATTTGGCTGTTTTATTAATAAATGTAATAGTTCAGCAGATTATAAATCATGCTGCATGTTTGCTTGTTTTACATGTAGGTATATTTTTATTTTATTTATTTTATCTTCATATTTGATCTACAAATAAGATATTTATGAATAATTTGTACCATCGAGTCATTGTTGCAACTTAGCAACACTGATGGTAGCTCACACGAAATACAATCAATAGCTTGCTCAATCGGTGAATACCCGCCTTATCTGGTCGCAGCCGTTCACTCACAGTATGAAGGTTGCTGTCCGAATTGAGTTCAAGTGTGGTGGTTGTACTTATGTGTAATATTAAGTTTGGTTTAATTTTACCGTTTAGTTTAAGATTTATAAATATGTTTCTACTAATTTACACACAAGAAAGCATTCAAAATATTCAACCATTATTAATAGTATTAGAAATTTAATTCCAAAAGTGTTCCTGCAGAATCGCAACCATACTTTTAATATGTGCATAATATGGAACTTTTTAATGCATAAATGTATACATATTGAAGGGGTTTTAGAACCTAAAATTCCTCTCCCTAGTTATAAGAAATGGTGTTTAGAATGAAAATGCATTAGCTAAGTGTTTAAGGTGCCCCTACGCTGTTCATTATTTGCTACTAGTAGAAAAATTTCTCGGTTTTGTGAAAATGAACCGGTGGAAATACTGAGGAAGATAATGAAATGTTAAATGGTGACATGCCATATGTAAAAGTGAAGTACTTAATCCGTCCTCAAACTTGAAGTTGTTCCCGGCGCGACAATTTGATGCCGCTCCCCACTTCAAATGTTTATAACATTTAATGTTAGCTGCTCTGTTGGCGAGTTTTATGATGTCATCTCGTAGCTCGTTCTGCGTCTTGTTCGCCAGCTGCTCTGGTGGTATAGCTATGAGATCTTTATCTCATGATATGCGTGAGTATATTTTGAAAGGATAACACCAGTTTAGTAAGCTGATGAATTTTAATGTTGACAAATGTCAAGTTTGAGAAGAGTCGCCGACTGTTGAATTTACGAACTAATTACTTCTATAACAATAATTAAGGGAAGCGTCAATGAAATGTTGCTCGGAAACAGTCCCCTCAATAAACGCTAAATCTTGTCTAACGCCGGCGCTATACAACTTAAAATTACACACAAGAGCTAAGAATCTCAGGAGAGTCGCGAATATGTCACGAATATATGCACGAATGTATCTCTGATTAAAATGCATGAACTTTTCTTAAGCTCCGCCTACGTATCAACACCCCTAACAACATTCCTTCGCGCCCTTGAATCTTAAAATTCTACGTATGCGTCTCTTACCTTGTTGCTAAGCCGTACCGTTCAACTATCTAATTTGCATACTTATTGACTACGTTACTGTGCAAACCTATTGAACTTAACCTAAGTTTCCAGGAAAATTTATGTTAACGTGTTCTCAACTCGGCTATTACTATTTACATGAATTGTTAATTATCTTTCTCTTTCCGGTTAAATCTTTCAACTTAAGCTTATTACATTATACATTGACTTATTATATGAAAATTATTTATTGCATTAATGCTTTATTTTACTATAATTTCTTAATAATTACCGTCAATAATTAAGGTGTAAAATTGATGAAACAGATAAAATATTCACAAAATGTGTAGCCTACCGAAGAGAAACAGCAACTCCATTACTCAAACGGAGTACCTCTTTCCACAGCAGAAAATATTTATTTTATACACAATGCAATCAGCTCTGAACTGTCTGTGATGATTTTCCAAAAGTAATGCTGCTAGTGAAAAAAATTTCAATTTTAAAATTCCGAAATTCAGATTGAACGCAGAAGCAGTAAGCACGTTGAGAAAACCCACTGTCATTGAGCCAATAAACATAAATCATTCAACCGTAGAATGCTTTGCGCGAAGTCGTTCAACGTGGGTAACCAATGGAACGATTTAATTTGACGTAGAGTTCCGGACTTGAACCAGTTCCAAGGAGTTGTTCCTGTTCTTCCTTACATTCTGAACTTGTATAAATATGAATGTGAGATGTCACACAACATTCGCTAACAGTCTACTCACGAGTGATTTCAATATGCCTATCTGTTTTACATTAGATGTTATCAGGCGCTGATACTGAGCATGCCACTACATACTGATATGCTTGGCGCGATACGTACAGACGTGACTGTAAACAAAGATGGGGCACTGGACTCAACACAGTTGAAATGCCTTGTCATGTCCTGCATGTATGTGATTTTTCACAAGGTTGGCATTCCTGGCACTGTGCAACGCTTCGATAGCCTAGGTGCAATGCACCATCAGGTTATGCTCAGGTATTGCGAGATATGAAATTTACACCTGCTAGGGATGTGGATACAAAATCTTCACTTGTAACGTTTGCTTGCAGCATCTACCTATACTGCTCACTTTACCTGGCACCTTGGCCTTATGGCTCAGCTGAGCACCCTTATACTCTTAATCACCTATAATCCATCCTCTCCCTCCTCCGTTTGCCCTTCTACTTTTCTTGTCTCTCTTACTTTTCTAATCCATTTCTCCTTTACTTTCTTTAAGAACTCCCCCGTATTCTTATTTTTCTCTTTTTCTTCTTGTTAACATTTTAGTTCCTACTATTTTTTCATCCATTTTTCCCCATTTTTCCTACTATAGATTTTGTTTCCATTCTACTAATTCTATCATATAATGCTCTGTTCTTTCGCTACCTCCGCACAGTTCAGAAATTGCGCTTTTTCGGCCTCTTAGCCCTCTCAGGTACATTGATCCTGTTTTCATCCATGCAAACGCTTCTTTTTCAGCTCTATTACAATAATCCACATACCCTTCTCTTCCCCATTTAATTTTTACTAATCTATAGAACCCTAGTGATTTTTTTATTCTCTAAGCTTCCCCAAATCTCATGCCTTTCATGTCCTCCGCTCTGTTACTTACTGTTATTCAGAAGCCGTTGCTATTTCTTTCTCCAGCTCTCCAAATATCTCCCATTTCTATCTTCTCCATAATTTGTTCTACTTCTGTCCACCAGCTATTATTATTTTTCGTATTCTTTTGTTGTTCCATACATACGTATCTTTAACATTTCCCCTTCATCTTTTTTCAGGCATCTAAACCAAAATTTCAATATCCTTTCCAGTATCACTCTCTCTCTCTCTCTCTCTCTCTCTCTCTCTCTCTTCTTGTTCTTCCTAATTCCACTAATGCTACTTCCCCTAGTGTTGATCTTGGTAACCCCAATAGCTCTTTACAGAACGTTCTATCGCTCTTGTCTATTTCTCTGCTTAATTCAGATCCTCCCAAATTTCAACTGCATATAGCATTCTTGCTTCTACCAATGCCTCATACATTCTTTGTATCCATTTAGTCGGCATTTCTAATTTGTATTTGCACATCCTTGCTCCTGTCATTGCCGCCTTTCCTCTAGCCATAACCTTCCTGCTATGCGCCGCCCATTCAGCATTACTGCTCATCCTCACCCCAAATAATCAAACTCCTTGACAACTTCTAACTTTAAACCCCCATCTGCCATTTCTCTTATTTTTTTAATTTACTTCCTCTTTTAAATACCGTAACTTTTGATTTATTCGTAGTTATCATTATAGATACAAAGGGAACAGCGATAGTCAAATGTTTAAGAACTGAGTGTTACATTGCCTTAAACTTCCATACTCCTTCAATGGAATCGCGAGAAATAACTGAATGTTGAAAGGATATGAAAGAATGATCAAGTAATAAACAATTCGAACCATTAACAATGGCTATCTTAGGAATGGCTCATGCCACAAAAAACTTATTTGAAATCATTGTGTGTTTCAAAGAGATCTACATATTTTGTGCAGTACGTTTTCGTCTGACGCTTAACGTTTACCAGCTATACAAGATTATACAAAATTCCTTCCGAATGAAGAGAACTTCACAGAATATTCCCAGAAAATTATGATTTATGCTGTACACAGGCACAAACGGGTATTTTTCTAAAAATGGTTTTTCTGTTTCAGGGGGCCTGAAAACGTGTATTCCCGGTGAAATCTCGGTATCGAATTTTTGGGTGGAATGCAATACCTTCTACTTTGAACGTAAGTGGTAGAGAAAGTGAGAAGCAAATACATGATATTAAAATATTCAAACCGACAACTACTAAAGCCTGGAATGGTCATTGCCACAACAAAATCCTCCAGCAATTTCTTATCCGTATTTTAAGATTTATCACTTTGCTTAAATGCCTATTTACAGAAAATTCAAGATACAATTTTATCGTCACGACAGTATCTAAAATGCTTGGCATTTCAATAAAAGAAATCATCATGTGTTTCTTTTCCTTGGAATTATATTTGAGTTAAGGGTTACTCAAAACTTGTACTTCCGGTGAAATCTTCTCATCAAATTTTAGTGCGGAATATTATATTTCCTCTATAATCATTCACAAATAATACAAGATACACATTTTATTTGTCATGTAATAAATAAAATATATTGTATTTTAATCGCAATCGTTACAGAGTTTTAGAGAAAATAAAATATACTTATAGAAAATGTTTCATACAAAGGGTAATTTAAAATATTTTGAAACTCTACAAGTCTCAATCTCTGTAACATACTGAACCTAAACGCTAAGTTTAGTTATCCGTTTTAGAGTTATGCTGTTCACACACACACACACACACACACACACGCACGCACGCACGGACTTTTTTTCAAAAAGATTATTCTGGATACAGATGGCCTTAAAACATGTATTTCCGCTCGAATCTCGGTTGAATTACAATACTAGAAGTTGGTGGCAGAGAAAGTAAAAACTATACTAATAGAAGTAGTCTTATCTTAGACTAGAAATTTCAAAGAATATTTTGGAGGTAAGGGTTCGGATGAACGGAGGTCCCCCCGCAACCGGGGCAGAGTATCACAAGTAGGCCGCAACGGCCCTTTTTTGCTTATATCGTGACCCCAGAGGGGGATGAGAGGAGAGACTCGAAGGGCGACCAGATCTGGGGCGCAAGCATGAACGAGGTCCTTAACGTTTCCAGATCGAAGGCTTTGATATGCCCGGGGCCACCCACAGGTCTCCAAATCCTCAGTGGCCCCTCCTAAAAGGCGGGCCCTAACTGATTAGTCCCGCAACGACAGGGAAGAATCCTCTACACCGCCGTAAACTGCTAACACTGTCGCCATGTCCTGCAACTCTGAAGCAGGTGACAAGGAAGGGGATGGGTATAGGAATGTCGTGGTAGAAGAGGAACCATCCCAGCATTCGCCTGCCGACCCGGGGAAACGCCGAGATCGAACTCGGAACCTCCCGAATACGAGTAGCACATGTTACCGCGGGGCCACCTAGCTCGGTTATTTTGGAGCTAAAAGACTGAAACAACATACAGTACTAGCTACGGGCAAACTAATACAAAGTAATGTAATAAGATATCTAATTCACAGCTTCTCAGCATCAACACATTAATAATTTCTTTCTTTAATATTTTGTCCTAAGTTTTACGTGTTGTGCATTTTCTTTGCTAATATTGTACATATAATAATTAACAGGATGTTAAAAACGCATATATTCATAATGTGCACATGGTAGAGAACAAGTATATAACGTTATAACATATAAAATATGAGAGGGAAAGGCCATTATTAGCTATATAACCAGTAATATATACAATTACGAGAAATGAAATAGTATCTACGTAAACATGTAACGAATCTTGAATTCTGGGAAGATGGTTTGTTGTATTGTTATTTGCTCCACGCTTTGGGAGCCAATTTGAAGAAGGTTTGTTTTAGGTGTTGTATCGTAGTTCAACTGTTGGGGAGCCGAACTTGAAGTAGTTGCAACCGCACGTATGGTAAAAAGTTTCCGGTAGCCTTCGCCCCAAATGTACTTTCCGGTTGCCTTTGCCGCCCCCCCAAAAATGTTTAAAAAAATATGAGCTTTGTAATTTTTGACTGTTTCTTTAAATATTATATATATGTTTGCCTCGGCTGCGCCGTATTTATTTTTAGAGACCTGAATGTCTTAGCAGGGCGTAGTGCGGTTAAGAATGTAGGCTTATACAGACTATAATTTTTAATTCACTCTTTTTTTATTAATTCTTCACACGATTTAAATAACACTTCACTGATATAGAGAGCTGTGAGATTCTTTTATTAAATACTTGCACTTTTTAACACGTAAACTATTTTTGTCTCACGCTGAATACGTATTAAATTTCTCGAGGACGTGTCTCGCGTCAGGAACACTGTCTACAACCAACGCGTCCAGTTATGAACACTGTCTACAAGCAACTGACTTGATTTCCACCGCCACATTTGTATTTCAAGTCTCTGATTGGCTATTCCTAATCCAATAGAATAGTTTTCTTTAACTAAAGCTATTTTCTGGTGGTTGATTGTCTATTTTATAAACTGTCTCAAAAATTACATTATTGTTGCTCCAAGAATGACTAGTAGCATTATTACACCTTGTTACTCATATTTGCCTCAAGGTTACCTCATTGTTAGCAACTTTTAATCCATTATTATCACAGCTCCTACATTATTAAATTACATAATACATTCAGATAACATTATTACATGTATAGAATAATATAAACATATACAATGACTGTAATATACATTTTTATATCTTGTTATATACACATATTGCTTTAAGGCGGGCTGTTATTGAATTTATATATTATATAATTTGACTGAAATCATTGTGTTAAAAATACTGCCTCAATTCATAATTAAGACAATAGAGGTCTGTAAACACACATATATATGTATATATATGTAACATAAACTGTTATTGGATGTTATTGGATAGTATCACCAATCAGGTACATTGATACATGTCTATAATTCAAATACGTACGTTAAGAAAACGGTTGAAGGGAACGCTAACAGAAGCTAGTCAGTGTTGGAGCAAGAAGGTTGTGTATAAATTCGTCTCTGAATAGACGCTAAACCTACACATTTAAAGTCTGCCAGTTATACATTTTCTAACATGACAAATGTAATACTGAATTGAGAATATCATATGTGGTTTATCTAAAATACAAGTGAAATAATTAACAGAATACGTGTGTGAAAAATATTTTCACCTTCTCCATACCCAACCCTGACAAGATACAAGTGCTCTCCGACACAAATACAGCAGCCGTGGCACAATTATAAAAATAATAATTACAACATACTAACACACATACAAGAATACAGATATACGATCATCAGATTCCAATCTACGAGAACGTCGAAATACGTTACGAGAGTACGGGAATCAAGACGACCTACAGGTACATAACACAGCATCCATCATCAACGTAGTGGGGGCCTACCAAGGAGGAACCATTACAAGACAGAGTGAATTTTTACTGTTTCATAAATATTAGTACCATATACAAAGTAATCGTGATAATATTTAGTAACAATATTCTACTCCTTCAGTTTTGCTATACCATGCGGAAATGACTGAATTATTGTCAACCGTACAGGTTACAGCGATAGTTAACCCAACATGTTGTTATGTAGCAGGCGTGTCCCAAGAGCCAGCTGCTCATTTAGCACGTCCATGTCAAAGTCCACCGCCCACATTCGTCACACAGCGTCGGCACAGCCTTTCCCATGTTCCCTACAAATGTCTGGTCTAGCTGTCTTTGACAAGAGCCGCGCAGGTGTCGCCTCTTTTGTTGTTTTGCTTTCCGTCGTTTTTGCTCTTGTTGCTTTCTCTCTGCCCCTTATTTCATATTTTTTATTTCATCATAGCAGCGTATTTTGGTCTTTTATAATCTTCAGGTAGGTGGCGAGGCACTGGTACTCTGCCAGGATCATGCAGAATCTGTGTGCATTATAACGTCTACACGTGCTGTAATATAGCGAGGTTTTGGCCTTTATCTCTTGAAATATGTATACCATATAAAAATCTCTTTTTCTAAACTGGCTCTTTATTATACTTTTATAACTTTTTTTTTACTTACTACGTATAGTAAGTAGGGAAGTATTGTATTCCACCCAAAAATTCGATACCGAGGTTTCACCCGGAAATATATATTTTGAGACCCCCTGAATACAAAAAAAAAAAACATTTTTGGAAACATGTCCGTGTGTGTGTCTGTGTGTATGTGTCTGTGAACAGCGTAACTCAGAAACGAACAGTGGGATAAACACCAAACTTGGTATTTAGGATCAGTATCTTCCAGAGATGCGACACGAAGGTTTTCAAGAAAATCCCCCCATCCCAGATTATCCTTTACATGGAACATTTTTTGAAAATTTTAATTTTTTCAAAAATGGCTCTAACGATTTTGATTAAAATATCATATGTGTAAGATATTTTCATGACAAATGAAATGTATATCTCAAATTTTTGGGGATGTCTCCAAAAGTATTCTTCATTGTGAACGACTTTTGCATAACTGGTAAACCATAAGAGGTAGACAAACTTTTACTACACAAAAAATGTAGATCGCGTTAAAATACACAATTTATGTCATATACATTTTCCTTTTTTGGGGGGGCGGGGAGTGAACCATTTTCGAGATAGTGCTTGTTATTGCTTTAAATTTTCCAATACTTATACTTTTTCTCAAATGGGAATTCGTTATTCATTTTTTTTGTCATGGACATGCAAAGAGAATGGAATACTCCACATAGCAACCAGCTCTTAAAATATTTGACTATCGCTTAAAGCCTACCGATTCCCCTTGCATCTACAAGAAAATTAGCGATAAGATTGACATCTCGATAAACATGAAGAGGAGAGAAAGTCATGTGAGTGTAACACATCAGATTTTTTAATACTTTCCCTACTGTTTGCCTGTAGTAAGCAGAAGTATTGTATTCCAACCAAAAATTCCATATTGAGATTAAACTGGAAATATATGTTTTGAGATCCCTTGAATAATAAAAAAGCATTTTTATCTGTGTGTGTGTGTGTTTCCATAAATGAAAAGTTCGTTAAATACCAAAGTGGTATATAAGTTCAGTATCTTCCAAGGATGCATGAACATTTTCAAGATAATCCCCCACCCTAAACTAGCTTAACACTGGAATAATGTTCGTTAAGTTTGAGTTTCTAAAAACTGGTTCTACACATGATAAGCAAAAGGCGTATCCTGAATTTTCTGTTGTCGTTTGTGAAGTCCTCTTCATTCCGAATGATTATTTTATAGCTAGTAAACCATAAGAGGTAGGCAAAAGCTTACGACAGAAATGTATATCTTTGAAAAACAGAACTTATGTTAAAGTTTTTGTAGTATTAACCATTTCAGTGACATTCTTTACGATTGGTTTGAATTGTCAGATACTTCAATTGTTACATGTTGTAAGGCCTCTAGCGCTCTCTCTCCCTCTCTCTCTCTCTTCCTCGTGGTCATGTAAGAGAACGGAATCTCAAAGCCTTCACATAGCGACCAGCTTTTATAGGATTTGACTGTGACTGGATATCGCAATTATTGACAGGAAGATATAAATAATTAAATAAAGAAATAATAGTAAGAAAGAAAAATAATTGTAATAAATAATTTACATATATTGAAAGAATGTATAATGTAATAAGCTTGAATTGAAAAAAGTTGTCCGCAGAGAAAGATAATTAGCAAAGAAAAGTCATTAGTGACACCGTGAGTAGCGAACGCGTTAGTATAAATATTCTTGAAATGCAGTTAAGGTTATAAGTTCAGGACGTCTGCAGAGTCACGTAGACAGAAATTCTGTAAAAGAGAAAGGGAATGAAATTCTGAGATTCGGGGAGGCACCCCAAAGTAAGTGTTAGAGACGCACACATATAGTTTTGAAGTATTGGCCCAAAACTGGGAGGACCCTTGGTGGGATAGTTATAAGGTAGGTGAAGCTTAAGTAATAAAAGAGTGTGTATTACAAAATTAGCGTCTGGTCGTCCTTTGTTTACTTCGTGCACAGTCCTGGGCTTACAGTCTTATACGGTGATCGGCAGTTTGCAGCGCCTAAGACCGCATTGGGATATCGGTTATTTAACGGTAGCCTCGAGAGGTTTTGCCGATAAGCATTTTAGCGACTCGCGGCAAATTACGCTTCTAGTTTCTTTTATTGCGGAAACAGTTATTTCAAACTGTAAAGTTAATACTGCAGAGGTTAGCAGGTATAATAATTCAATTACTATAGTTTTGATTGCTACGATTTATAATCAGTTTCATTCTTTATCTTGAAACGGTCGACAACTTGGTACAGGTACAGGTCATCCTCCGTGGTGTAGTGGTTACCATAGTAGCCTCTAGTTCCAGAGGTCGCGAGGATTTTTTTCGGGCGTTAAAATTTTTAGCATGGCTTCCTTCGGAAGGGAAGTAAAACCGGTGGTCCCGTGTCGTAGATTTACGGCATGTAAAAGAACCTCAAGCCTGATAAAGAGGCCTCTGAGCAAACGTGCTACTCTTTCACGCCCAATATAGAATGGGACGCTAAGGACCACAGTAGTTAAAGACCGTCCATAAATAAAACTCAATTTAATTTAATTTAACTCGCTACAAGTATTACATCAAATTAAATTTCTCAGTCAATTTAAACTGGTGTTCTCCTTTCACAATACGCCCACGCATACCCTGAGAGAAAGATCCCATAGCCAAGCACTGTAGCAGCCGGCAGCAGAGACAACGACAGATATCAGAGACGACATCAAAAGGTGATACCGAGTTCGTCGTCAGACTTAAGCCTACTATATTTCCCTTGTACCTACAATGTAATGTGTAATAAAACCATTTCTGCAAACGCTTATCTCGATTAACACCAAGAAGGTAGAAGAATGCACTTTTGTAATAATAGTTTTAGAACAGCAGAGCAGAGTGTAGCCAAAGTCTTGTGAAATTAATACATCGGGTTTATTCTTGTTAGCTGGTGTAGGTAGTAACTTAGATGACTGATCAGGAGTTGAAAAATTCAATGTCACGGCTGATACTGGAACGACGATACTCTTACCGTTTGACCAAGTGACCGTAACTGCATTAAATCTTCTCATCCCACTGAAGTATCCCCAAAAACCTCCAAGGCAAATTTGAAATATTAGATCTAGCAATGTTGTAAGCGCTTTACATCTCCAGGCTTTATACTTAACCGCTATTATGATTTAGTGTTTCGCTAATTGCTCTTTTACACAAGCCATGTGCATTAATTTTGCAATCAATCTGTGTTAAGTCAGAATACAAGCGACACATACTTAATACTGCATTTTAAATTAACGAAAGTTTAGTTTACTCAAATTAAGGAAACTCACTGGAGAATTTCACACAGAATAAATAAACTATAGTACTTGCTCACTGTTCGCTATTTTTATTTTCACAAAATCTTGTATTTGAAGCTGATCGCGTTGCCACAACTTTGATGCCGCTTCCTGTTTCAAATTTTTATAACATTTAATACAACCTGCTCTGTTTATGAGTCTTTTGATGCCATATCTTAGCTGGTTCTGCGTTGTCTCGTTGAGCCAGCTGCTCTAGTGGTATAGCTATGACTTCTTTACCTGAGGGTATGCGTGAGTGTATTTTGAAAGAATAATACCAGTTTAGTTGTATGATAAATTTCAATGCTGACTGAAATGTTCAGTTTGAGAAGAGTCACCAAATACTGAATTTAGAATTAATTAACAATAACACTAGTCTGCATGATATCGGTTGACTGAAAACTAATAAGTGATTCTGACTCACTTTTTATGCTGCTTTCAGAACTGCTTTTAGCTTTTTTCTATCTCGTACAGTTTTTTTCACAATTTCACTTCAAAAATAAAGAGATATAAAGATATTGCTTCCGCCACTACACATAAAATTGGGCTTGATGAAGCAATTTGTAAGGGCTCTACCACAGGATGGACCTTGCTTCAAGTACCTTTCCAAGAAATTTCCCTTCATTATACAAGACAAATTAAAGGCTGGAATTTTCGTTGGTCCTCAAATAAAGAAATTGATGAAGGGTGAAGATTTTGAGAAGACAATGAATGAGAGAGAAATAGAAGCTTGGATCGCCTTCCGATCAGTTACTGAAAACTTCTTAGACAATAACAAAGATCCTAATTACAAGGCCATTGTCTAAACAATGTTGGAAAATTTCAAGATGGGTTGTAACATGAGTGTAAAGGTACATTTTCTGCATTCACATATCAACTGCTTTCCAGAAAATCTGGGACATTATAGTGAAGAGCAGTGTGAACGTTTTCACCAAGATATTAAGGAAGTGGAGAGGAGGAACCAGGGAAGATGGAATGAAACTATGAGAACCGACTACTGTTGAATATTGAGGAGGGACAGTCACCTTCAAGGCTCTGCAAGGAAGTCAAAGAAGAGAAAGTTAAAAAAAATTAAATGAAACACTTTGGCTTCTTGTTTTGTTAAAATGTAGTCATGAAATAAATTAGGGGAGTTCTTGAGAGTATTCTTAAAATGTTTCTTGAATAAAAACTTACCTTGTGTGAAATGGTATTTGAATACTTTTCTACGTTCATTAGCAAAATTGTCAAAATATTGCTTATTTTGTGTAAAATCTAACGTGATAGAAAGAAACGGAAGTTCTTTCTGGAATCAGCATAAAAACTTGATTCAAGAACACCTACTTTTAAGAAATCATTTGACAAAAAGTTGAAAATGCAGACTAGTGTAATTAAGCGAAGCGTCAGCGGCTGTAAGTTGCAGAAATGTTGCTCGGAAAGATCCCTAGCAATAGCCGTTAAATCTTTCTAACGCCGGCGCGTTTATGAGCGTTACACAACCTAAAAAATCTGATGTGATACATTCACATGACCTTCTCTATCCTCTATCTTTATTGGTGGGTATACAAACTATTCTTCCTAAAGCTTGTTTCTCTATCTACTACACTTTAATCCAAATAAATCTTTGCAAAAACAGTCACATTACACATTTCGTTATTCATACAAGGAGAACAATTGCCAGGTGTTTAAAAACTGGACGTTTAATGCCGGCCTTAAATTCCATACTTTTTCGATGCAGTCGCGAGAAACAACTGAAAATCGATGAGACTAAAGCAATAAGTATTGGGCAATTCCAATCTTTAATAACGGTATCTCAGGAACAGGTTGTGCCACGGAAAAGCTTATTTAAGCATATTTTATTTTTATGTAAATATATTTAACGGTTTTGATTAAAGTATCATATATTAAATATTTTAAAAAATAAAAATTTTCGAAAAACCTTCCATGTAAAGGGTATTTGGGGGGGAGGGATTTTCTTGAAAATCTTCGTGTCGCATCTTTGCAACTACTGAACCTAAATATCAAGTGTGGTATTTATCCGACTTTTCGTTTTTGGGTTATGCTGTTCAGATACACACGTGGACCTTTTTCTAAAATTGCTTTTTTATTCGGGGGCCTCAAAACATGTATTTCCGGTGAAATCTCGGTATGGAATTTTTGGGTGGAATGTAATACCTTCTCTCCCTACTATGCATGTGGTAGAGAAAGCAAAATTACTCACGAGAGTAAGTCACATGAGAATCTCAGGAGAGTGAAATGTGTATGCACGAATGTATTCACGAAGATTATGATTTAGAATGCGTGTTCTTTTTTAACATAAGCTTCGCCCACCTACTCCTATCAAATTCTTTCCCGCGCTGTCCAATCTTAAAA
This sequence comes from Deroplatys truncata, assembly GCA_030765065.1. Lineage (NCBI taxonomy): Eukaryota > Metazoa > Arthropoda > Insecta > Mantodea > Mantidae > Deroplatys > Deroplatys truncata. Next base: position 205,700,224 of record CM060978.1, on the reverse strand, counting down.
TCCTACATATGTGTCTCTTACCTTGCTGCTTTCGGCTGTTATTAAGGTATTCCTTATATGACTTGCTAATTACGTTTTCTTTCCAGACAAATCCTATTTATACCTTCCGGTCAATAATTACGGTGTCATATTCTACCATAGAAATCTAATAAGATACAGCCACATCACTTTCTCTGTCCATTATTAGGCATACCTTATGCATTGAAGTATTCATTAAAAACTGTAATTCTTATACACCACTTTTCTTACATTTGTATCCAGAAATGATTTTAAATTAAGCGCTTAAATACTTGCAGCATGCGGAAACAGCATTCAAATGTTTTTCAGACCCACGGAGGAAAGAAAAGAAAAGAAAGTGATACTTCAAGCATCTTTTGTGAGATGATGCCCTTACATCTGCATGAAAAAATGTATTCCATGCGAACCGTATTATGTTTCAATCCGTTATAAAATGTTTACCCCAATAAGTCCTTGTCTATTTCTTAGGGCTTCCTAGTGCTACAAAAGGATATGAAACTCAATCAAGATCTACTTTTATCAGTTATTGAAGTTTTCTTTTGTTTTTGATCTCAGGAGGCCTCAACGAGAAATCGCAATATCGAAATTTTGGGTGGCATACGAGATTTATTCTCTCTATTGTAGGTAGGTAGATAGAGAACGTACTCTGGTACTTGCTACTCTGGTGAATTCACCAGAGTAGCAAGTTTTGAGGTCCCCTGAAACCCTCAACGCACAGAAAAGTATTTTTAGAACAGCACGCGCGCATGGGTATGTGTGTGTGTGAGAGAGAGAGAGAGAGAGAGAGAGAGAGAGGGCAGTGAGGGTGAGAGAAAATGTACTCAAAAAAAAAACGATGGATAAATACCAAAAATCCTTCAAAAGTTAAGTCAAAGATTTGCATAAAGTTCCTCCACCTCAAATAACCTTGTAGGTGGAAGAATTTGCATTTTTTTTATTTTCTCAGAAATACCACTAACGATTTTGACTGGAACGTCATATTTTATTAATACTGACATTTAAAGATGCTTGTATATTGAATTATTTGAAGAACTGTGAAATCCGTTGCATTCTTATATAATTTTGTAGAAATGGAAAACCATAGATAGGCCAAAGCTGATTTAAGAAAGAACTTGACGAAATCATTTAAATAAACGTTAAATAATTTTTATGTCGTATTGGCTGGTTTTGAAATATTCTTTACTATCTGTTTACATTTTCCTGAGCTGAACCCTAAATTGGTCACTATCTAAGGGCTTTAAACCAGAGCGATTCTCCTTTTAATTCATTTGTTTCTGGTTGTTTTTATTCATCAACTCGGTACAAAGGATTGATAAGTAGATTGATAGAGAAATTAAGAGCAGTTTTCGCACCATACATGTAACTGTAGAGGAATTAGTGCAATTTGAAATAATAACTAAGTAAACATTTTCCTTTCACGATAGTATTTTTTATCCACTTCCCGCTCATGCTGTCATGGTGGCATTCATTGCATTCAGTTCTAACCCACGTGCTTGTTTGTCTGTTTTATTGTATGTAGGTATGTGCATGAACTATATTAAATCCTCTAACTTGATACATTTATAATTACAGGCGTGGAATATAACCAACAAAAGTAGCGCTGGTGCTGATAGTTTTACAACAATTTAATTGAGGTTAACGAATGCTTCTTTTCATGATAATTATTTCGAGATCGAAGGTCGGGAAATAATTGTCCTATGAAAAGATGCACGAGTTTGAAACCGAAATTAAATTGTCATGTAAAACTAGTAGTACGAATGTTACTCGGCTAGATAATCACACGAAAAACTTATTATCAACTTACCTAGTTAGGGCCAACTTGGTTTTGTTAGTCCTGTAGAATGGAAGCAATCTCTTTGTCGCTAACTGAGCCATCAATTTTATAATTTCTCTCCGTACAGAATTCTGAAAATTCGTTCCACACCATAGCTTTATTATTCGTTTTATGTTTTCTGGTTTTAAATTACCTACAGCTGCTTTTATGTTACAATACTCTGACTTCCAAAGTCCGGCATTTTCAGTTGCTATTATTGTAGTCACAGCCTACGCGATCTCACTCACTGCATTCATACGACTTAAAAACGAGTGCACCACCATGAAATACTATCAGTGTAGTACTGCTTTGATTGGCCAACTGACTAGCATACTCTTATCTGCCATTGGTTATGGTGTATTGAATGCAATTATCATATTTAGTAGTTTAATTTTTTACTATTCAAATCTTATTTGGCTTTTTACTTTTTATTTGTTAATATTTACTTACGATTTAATTCATGAAGAAGCTAAGTGTAAGCTGTAAATTACCGATGTTTTAGAGTAAACAACCAGTCGTGAATTGTCGATCACAAAGGTAAAATGTTGGTGACCTTACTACTGGAACTAATATTCAGCTGCTGGTAGTAATTAATTTAATTTTCGCGTAAGTTCTATTTCTATTATTCATATAATATACTTCGTTTGTATTTTCGAAAGCTTCCTCGTTCTCCAAAGATGCACTTATTGCACTTGTATCGCCATATACTCGTATTGTAATCGCCATTAAGATAAAGTGGGTAAAGGTAAAGGTACATATCACGGAGGGGCCTCAGAAAGCACCGCATATAAGTCAATGTGGCCCTTTGTGCTTCGAACGCAACCCCTGGGAGGCAGGGATGAGGAAGAGAGACTAAGGTGACCCCAATCCGGCGCAAGCATGGAACCTAATATGGTTCCTAATATTTTCAAATTGAACGAATCCGACAACGCCCAATCCCCGACCTTCCTGTGGTCCCCTTAAAGCGAGTCTGTTCCATGAGCAGTCCGACCGACGCCAAGGAGAAAGCTTCACAAAGCGCACCTTCACCACCCAGCCGCAAAACGCCGAACGCCGCCGCCTGGACCTTCAATCCTGAAACATATGTTAATTAAGGAAATGATGGATACAGTAAATGGACTGGGATACCGTGGTAGAAGAAGAACCACCCCAGCATTCGCCTACCGATCAGGAGAAACTGGAAGACCAATGGCAGAGTGAACGGTCACCAAAAATACAACCCGGGACCTCCCGAATGCGAACCTCGCACGTTACTGCAGAGCCATCTCGCTCGGTAAAGGTGCTTAAATTATTTTATAATATGTAGGTATATATAAAATACCTGTGAACTGCTAATGGCAGAGAAAGACGTATGTTACTCATTAGACGTTTCTTTTCACGTTACCAATTCGAACTTGGTAAATGTAACTCTTGTGTCTTAATTCTAGACTTGCCTTTTTCAGTAAAATTAAAGTTTTCGCTTAAGTATTATTTTGTGGAATATTCCTTCTAGTGTCTTTCAAGCTATTTTTCCTTATTTAAGGGCACATTGATTGATTTTTGCAATTTGTGCTTTATCTATTATTTACCTATAGTTGTTGAAGTAGTATTGTAATCCACTCACAAATTTGACATCGATATTTCACTACAAATACATGTTTTGTGATCCACTGAACATACGTTTGATTCCGTATGTCTCTGTGTGTCCGTCGTCTGTGAACAGAAATACTAAAGTTTATACCTGGCAGACACTGTTTGCTTTAGCGTGCTAGGTAAAATATTCAACTCTAAAACCGACCTAACCTTTTCAATTACGCTATGCAACTGTAATTATGTTGATTAAAATATCACATGTTTAAGACGTTTGTGATTAACTACATATACATATAAATAAGTGAAATGGCAGATGGGGGTTTCAAGTTAGAAGTTGTCAAGGAGATTGATTATTTGGGGGTGAGGGTGAGTAGTAATGCTGAATGGGCGGCGCATAGCAGGAAGGTTATGGCTAGAGGAAAGGCGGCAATGACAGGAGCAAGGATGTGCAAATACAAATTAGAAATGCCGACTAAATGGATACAAAGAATGTATGAGGCATTGGTAGAAGCAAGAATGCTATATGCAGTTGAAGTTTGGGAGGATCTGAATTAAGCGGAGAAATAGACAAGAGCTATAGAACGTTCTGTAAAGAGCTATTGGGGTTACCAGGATCAGCATCAGGGGAAGTAGCGTTAGTGGAATTAGGAAGAACAAGAAGAAAGGGGGTAATACTGCAAAGGATATTGAAATTTGGTTTAGATGCCTGAAAAAAATGAAGGGGAAATTTTAAAGATGTGTACAAAAAATGAAAATAGCTGGTGGATAGGGGTAGAAATAATTATGGAGAAGATAGGAATGGAAATTATTTGGAGAGCAGGAGAAAGAAATAGCAACGGCTTCTGGATAACAGTAAGAAACAGAGTGGAGGACATAGAAAGACAAGAGATTTGGGGAAGTTTAGAGAATAAAAGAATCACTAGGATTCTATAGAATAGTAAAAAGGAAAAGGGGAAGAGAAAGGTATGTGTTTTATTGTAATAGAGCTGAAAAAGAAGCGTTTGCATGGATGAGAACAGAATCAATGTACCTGAGAGTGCTAAGAGGCAGAAAAAGCAGTATGTGTGAACTATGCGGAGGTAGCGAAAGAACAGAGCATTATATGACAGAAAGCAAAGAAATAATTAGCAGAATGGAGACAAAACTATGTGAGGAAAAATGGGGGAAAATGGATGGAAAAATAGTAGCAATTAAAATAACAAGAAAAGAAAAAAAGAAAAATAAGAATATGCGAGAGTTCTTAAAGAAACTAAAGGAGAAATGGATTAGAAAGGTAAGAGAGATAAGAAAGGTAGAAGGACAAATGGAGGACAGAGAGGATGGATCAAGGGTAGCATGGGCTGCTCAGCTGAGCCATAAGGCCAGGGTGCCAGGCAAAATGAGCAGTAGAAGTAGAATATAGCTGGAAAGAACATTTGTACATGAGTTAAGTTAGTTTACAAGTGGAATATTTTAAAAAGGATTGTGTATAAAAAATGTACAAATACATTTTATTCATTCATTCATTCATGTATACACATACTGAATTTTCTGTGGAGTGACTGTGAAGTGTTCTTTATTTTGAATGAATTTTGTGTGATTTTTTTTAAAATTAGTATCAAATAAGCCTTTTGTAGCAATAGCCACATTCAAAACATTCTTTGTCACATCGCAAGCTTTTTCAGATTCAACTGTCTTGCGGCATCTTAAGCGATTCTTATTTTTTTCGCATTGTTACAACATTAGTAACAAAAGTATATTATGATATATCGACAGTTACGTTTTGTTTTCCGAATTTTCCATGCAACTTAATCCATATTACTTAATTTTAAATTTTTTCTTTTCAAACGCACGCGTGTGCGCGCATACACACACACACATATATACGAGGGCAGTCCAGAAAGTCCCAGACGTTTTGGCCTATCGTGGCGATGAGTAGGGCTAGAGCCCGCCATCTTGGTGTCAGAACGTTCCTACATTCAGTACGCATCCAGCTGTGGTAGCGTGAGGACTGTGCCTTCCTTACTGAGTTGTTAAAATGTGCGCTGCAATAGAAAATCCCGCCACTTGTGAAGTGCAGTTGGCTAAAAAGAACAAACCAATTGATATTTATCGTCAATTATGTGATGTTTAGGGGCAGGCAATAATGAGTGAAAGCCGAGTCAGGCAATGGTGCATTGATTTTAAAAATGGCCGTACCAATGTTCACGACGAGAATCGCAGTGGTAGGCCTAGCCTTATGACTGATGAACTGTCAGTTCAAATCAATGACAAAATTCGTGAAAATCGTTGTTTCACGATTACAGAACTTTAGGAACATTTTCCCCAAATTTCACGGAGTTTGGTGCATGAAATTGATGCTTTGATACTGACGCTGAACTGCATGCCGGTGTAAACCAGTGGTTGAAGTCGCAGGCGGCAGATTTCTACAGAGAGGGTATTGATGAACTTGTGCCACGGTATGATAAATGCCTCGATTTGAATGACGATTATGTAGAAAAATAGCCTAAGAGTGTACCTTTCAAATGTAAATAATAAACGTTAATATTTGCATTTTGTTAATTGTTTATTTCAAAACTTCTGGGAATTTCTGGATTACCCTCGTATATGCACACACACACACATAACGTGGAGCATGTAAGTTGAGACTGTACAATATCTCCAAAACTAAGCGTTGTAGAAAGAAATATCTTGAATAAAAGTTGCTTGATATTATAGGGGAAAGTAAATGGCATTAGACATGTTTTATTTGGAGGACATTATGACAGTCATTTTAGAGTGACCTTAATTTTTTAATGGAAACCTACAATTAGGGTAAAATTACATTGACCCTAAAATGACCATCACAACGTCCTCCAAATAAAACACGACTAATGGCATTTACTTTCCCCTTAATATAAATCAACGTTTATGAATGACATTTGTTTCTACAACGCTTAGGATAAGGGATGATTTAAAAACAATAAAATAATTCTAACAGTTAAATATAGTTAATAAAACTATAATAAAAATATTCAAAATTAAACCCACTAATATTATTATAAATATTTCATTCATTAAGATTTTACTATCTATGATTATTTATCAGGCAGGACCAGACGTTAATTTAGCAATCTTTTCCCTACATTTAGCTGGAATATCAAGTATTCTGCAAATTTTATTACAACTATAATTAATATGAAATCAATCTACATAAATCAAACTCACCGTAGTAGCTCGCTTTCGTTATGTACTTTCAATAGGTGCAGTTTTTGCTATTATAGCAGGATTTATTCATTGATATAATCGGCGCAACAGTTCTAGACACGTGAAAATCTTAATGACAGCTATGAAGCGAGTTGCTTACCAGATCACGTGGTGACCGGTCGTCTGCATGCTGCAGGATTGCATGGGACGTCATTGTCAAATATACGCACACTGGTTATGCACTGCAGTGAGCTGCGCTGATAAACTTAGTTATATACAGTATATTAAAATCCACGCTGTAAAAAGCGCTTAATATAAAAAACACTGTCAATCATTGCATCCAATTCTTCCACATCTAACAACCCTTCCTCTTCTGCGGAATCACTCACATTATTGCCGTCATCACTGCTGTCACTACTTTCTGCACCATTATCCTGGATGAGAATTATTTCTATTTGATTTTCTGCAATTCCGTATTTTTCGGAATACTGATTCTTAATTTATTCAACATGTCGCCATACATTTTCCCATTCTGGCCTTCCAATTTCAGCAAATTGCTGGCGTTATACCTGCTCCACATATTTTAATTTAAAAGTGATATTTCTGCATGCCACCCATTTTTTGATATCAGCCTAGATTAATTCGATTGGGTTTAGTTCTGGGCGATACGATGACAGTCTAAGTACATTATGGCGATGTTGTATTACTATCTGGTCAAGTATGTATGACTTCTGAAGCTGTTTGTTGGCTTTAATTAAGTTATATAGCTTTGTTTTACTCATGCTTTCATCCAAAGCTATATTATGTCTAAGTAACCAAGCTCTCATTTCTTCTTTCAAGGAAGTTGAGGTGGGTGGTTTGTCAATTTGAGTGTTGACGCATTGTGAAGCATTGTCGATGACCAGAACAGACCCAGCAGGCATATTAGGTATCAACATGGCGTTGATTCACTTCATGTAATTTTCTGTATTCATTTCTTGATGAAAATCTCCTGTTGCTTGTTGCGACTTGTAAAAGAAGGGAATTTGGAACGAAGCCGATCTTTCCAACAGCATGAACGATAATAAGTATTTGCCCTTTGGCAACAGGTGCCTGCAAACCTAATTCGCTATCGTCACTCCAACTTTTAGATGCTGTATGACTGCTGTGTATGTATGACTCATCTTCATACATTATAGTATTTTTCTGAAATTTGTAGCACCACCTTGAAAATTGATGCTGATATAAGTACATATAAAATTAGTGGAAAGGTAGAATCAGACTGAAAACTTAAATGCCATTGCCGGGATTTGTACCACGGATCTTAGGCTTTCTGTGCCGTTGCTCTAACCGACTAAGCTATCATGGCAACATTTACTTTTTATTTTTATTTTTTGATTTTATTATTATTATTATTTCATTTTATTTATTTTGCTTTTCTGTTAGAATTTTTCTATTTGATTTCGGTTTCTTCCACCTGAACCCTAAATCTTTAATAATTTTTCTGAGATTTGTAGCACCACATTGAAAGTTTCTGCTGTCTTTCAGCTTGATGAGCAATCTGCTTATTGTTAGCACAGTTTATTCTTCCACATAGGAATTGTGAATCGTGCGCCGAATGACGCATTGAAATCGTCTATTTCTGTAATACGTTTAGGGACCTTCCCAGGTGTGTCAAATGGCATTCTTTCATCCATAAGTTTTTTTTTCTTATCTTTGAGAACTCTGGAAACGGAACTCGGTGAAACACCAGTTGCTTTGACTACTCTTTCTTTCACTCTCTTAAGGCTTTTGTGGAACTCGGACGAACGTATATTTTCTTCCTTCATCTCTGCTTCTTGCTTCATAAAGTCGAGGACATTTGCAATTATTTCCCTACTTTGACTGTGTAACAACTTAGCACTCAACTTTGAAAACATAGGAGCCATGGTTATAAATATAACAAATATAAAGTAAGTACTATTTAGATACTGCTCTCTTTAAAATTACAACCAGATGCAGACACTTTCTATGCAGACTGTATGTGTTACGCACTGTGAGTAAGCAAAGGTATTATATCGCTTTTGTTGAGTAAGCTAAACATAAACCATTCCTAGGCTCGGCAGCTGAGGTGGCAATCAAGGTCACGATTCCAGACGTTTTGCGCGAGTTATATCCTGATATCCTGTATATAACAAAATATTATGTAAAGCTGTAATGAGAAACAAAGACTCCTGACACATTAGAGTGTTGTATTATATGTCCTTCCCTGATGCATGCAATATAATAGACTGAAAATTTGAACTGTTAATTAAATAAAGTTAGGTATTTCTTACTTCATTGGCCACTTGCCAGTAAATGCCAAAACCTGTTCACTTCTCACTAGCTATAGCTGTTTTATTTGCAGCAATTTTCCGGTTGAGACACGTTATTTTCACACTGCTAACATAAACAATGCCCATAACCGCCGAGGAGTCCATTCATAAGGTGCTGCTGCATTTTCAGCTTCAACAATAAATTCATTCCTAAGAAAAGTGAGAATGCAGGATAGCAGAGGAAAAAGGTTTCTATACACCTGTAAAGCAAATGACAAAAGCTCGAGGACATTGTTCGAGTTTCGAGAGTTCTCCAGGTGGAGTATTCACCTTTCTTTTCAATACGTGACCTTTTTCCCTCCTTTCTCCCTTCTGCGACATTCTTTACGCTGGCCTGCTTTTCTTTAGAGAGCAACCTGCGGATGATATTGTGATCCTTTAAGGATGCGGTGAAGCCCTCTCCCTAGGAGATCCTAACCTAATCTTAACAACACATACCTACACCCGTCTCAGGTTCACAAGAGTCAATAAATAAAATGTTTCGCTCAAGCCTGTTAGTTATATTAGTTCACTTCGGCATGAAAATAAAACTGCTGGTCCTGCAAAATTATATTTGGATGGCATGTTAAAAATGCACGTATGTCAACAAATTGCTGGCGGAATTCCCAGACGCCTCTATCATCCTGGCGCTACCAGCATATGAGTAAAAATGGTGAAGTTATACGTTCCAACACTTTTACTTCTCGCGATCTTTAGGGCGATGATTAAAGTATCCGGTGTTAGTCTTGAGGCAGTATTTTTAACACTTAAAGATTTTAATCAAATTATATAAATATAAATTTGAATAACAGCCCGCCTTAAACCAATATGTGTATCTAACAATATCTAAAAAGTGTATATTACAGTCATTGTATATGTTTATATTATTGTATCCATGTGTAATAATGTTATGTGAATATATTGCGTAATTTAATAATGTAGGAGCTGTGAGAATAATAAGTTAAACGTTGCTAACAATGAGGTAACCCTGAGTCAATAATGATAAGAAAGTTTAACAGTACTACTTGTGATTCTTGGAGTAACAATGTAATTTTAGTGACACTTTATAAAATAGCCAAACAACAACCAGAAAAACCTTTAATTAAATGAAGGTATTCTATTGGAGTAGGATTAACCAATCAGAAACTGAAATATAGCAAAATTTACAAATCTGGAAGTCAGTTGCCTGCAGACAGAGTTACTAACCAGATGCAAAAAGTGTCCTCAAGAAATATAATATGTATTCGTGTGAGACGAAAAATAAGTTTATGTGTTAAAAAAGTGTAATTAATTAATTAAAGAATCTCGCAGCCCTCTATATCAGTGAAGTGTTATTTAAAATCGTATCAAGTATTAATAAAAGGAGTGAAGTAAAATTATAACCTGTGTAAGCCTACATTCTTAGTCGCATCACAACCCTGCTATGAGAAACGTGTCTCCAACAATAATACTGACGCAGCCGAGGCAAACATAAATATATAATATTTAAAGAAACAGTCAAATTACAAAGTTAATATTTTATTTAAACTTGGGGCAAAGGCCACCTGAAGGTACATTCGGGGCGAAGGCTACCGGAAACTGTTTACTATAGTTACGTGTGGTTGCAACTACAAGTTCGGCTCCCCAACAGTTGAAATATAATACAACTCCTCCAATACATCATCTTCAAACTGACTTACCATATGTGGGGTAAAATACAACTCCTACAACAATATAACTTCTTTAGTCTACAGAAGACATAGTCTAGCAGGGAATAGAAGCCTAGCACATCAGACGCACACGCATTTACTGATTCCAGCATTAAAGTAAGAAGAACTAGCAGAGTTTCTATTCTGAATGAGGTGTTTTCTTTCTCCATTCCATTTCTAAGGTAAACAATAAATAATTGTATTGTCGAATGAATTCATATGTAACCATAGTCAACTCACCGTAGAACCGAGCTTGATGTAAACAAAACACTTTGTTGGAAGGATAGAATCAGGCTGAAAAATCCAATGCCACAGCCGGGATTTGAACCACGGATCTTCCGGTCTCTGTTCAGTTGTGACCCCAACTTAGCTATCTGGCAATATGCCGGCACGAGATTAAATTTATCACATATTATTAATATATATTATATAATATAGTGTATTTTTACAGTTTTGACCTAAAACCTTAAAATCTGTTTCTGAATCGACTTCTCTTAATAACCAACAGAATATCACTATTCCGCTGTTAGCAATTAACAAATTCCTTATGAACAAATGATAGAAAAAGAGTAAGAACCCACAATACGATTGTTATGCTAAACTTAGCTGCAGTATGCTACTTTCTGCCAAAAGGTTACTTACTCTGTCAAGTGCTGTTTCGTATGATGAAGTATCTCTCTCAAACTTAAGTGATTCAGTTTAACTTTGGTGTTAAAATTGCACGAGGGAATACCAGGACTTCTAACAAAGAATTAAATGCAATAAAATGTTCCCGAGATGCTTCACTGGACTTCACAACTAAGTTAGAATTTGAAGAATGTTCAAGTGCGCTATCAGATACGACTTTTCAACAACCTAAGGCCTTTTTATTTTTTTTTATAAAATATATGTTTTCCAAATGAGAACTTACCCAAGTGGGTATGTTCAAGATTAAAGAGAATGCAGAAAATCCATACAAACTGAAGTATACAAAACCTTAATCTAATGCCTATAGAGTTTTTTCTATCTGGGTTGCTAAAGGCGTATTGTAACACATTCAACTGTTTGCCATAGAAATATTGGGAGTTTTGACAAAAATATATATACCAAAATGGGGAAAAATGTATATAAAGAGTTTCAGAAACACTTTTACAAACTTCGGGTATGGGTTCCTTATACCACAAGAAGGAAAAAAGTTCATATGAATATGTCTCACAATCCTTTGTTTTCTCGTTAGAAGGTGTTCAACACAGTGGTACACTTATAACACACAAAACTCATAATAAATGCTCGAAATGTCCTCCTCTTGCTTCTATGCATGCCTGTACTCGTCGAATCATGGAATGTCGCACCCTGTCAAAAACTCCGGGATGGTGTCGAATGGTTTCGCAGGCTTCCATGACACGTCGATGAAGCGTTTCTGCATCCGTGATGGCTACTCCATAAACCAATGATTTAAGATGCCCCAGAGGTAAAAAGGATTGAGGTCGGGAGAACGTGCAGGCCATGGAACTGGTCCTCCTCTGCCTATCCATCGGTCATGGTAGATACCAGTCAGTGCATCTCGAACAATGCGACTAAAATGTGCCGGAGCCATGCATTTATCACGTTTATCAGCAAGGTGACGATAAACAGCTTCAAAGGTTGGATGACTCGGTTGTCTTCGGTCTGGAAACTCTATCTGATAGAGCCGTGCAGCCTCGCGTCCATTACCATTCGCGCGACCATACATAAAAAACATGTCTGCCTGTTCACGAAATGAATATCCAGCAATGGTGGAACGAAACACGTGCAGTTAACTCACTACATGTACACAATTGAAACGTTGAAGACAGACTAATGACAAATGACAAACGTAAACAAGTCTCCATGGCAACACTTCGCCATCTACCGTATGTAGTACAATGGGTCAACGCCTTCTATGAATGCATAGAGAAATGAAGTTTTGAGGTTGGACCCCGAAGGCCGTTGAACTCACACTTTGATTGTGACAGGAATAACGCGAAAACCAAGGATTATGGGACATATGTTCATATGGACTGTTTTCCTTCTTTTAGTGTGAGGAACCCACACCCGAAGTTTGTAAAAGTATTTCTGAAACACCCGGTACATTACCTGATACTTCTGTTACCCCCTCAAATGTATGTTCTTTAAAACTTTAAAAGGTTGCAAAAGATAATTCACTGGCCTAAGAGTTATAAATCGGGTGAATTTCAGCATTTCAAGAACATCAGTATAACACCCAATATACGAGTACTTCCTCCATTATTCGTTTTCTGGTTTCTTCTTCGTTTTCGCGTATGAACCGCATATCGTATTATTAGTGTCTCCCTCCGTTATGCTTTTTCTTCTTCTTCGTACATCTTTTCTGTTTACCATTCATTCAATTGTATCTTCTAGTAAGATGTGTTTCTCTTCAATGAACCAGCTAATTTATTTTGTTTTCCTTTGTCAGTTTCAGTTTTGTTTTTAAACAGCTTCATTACTTCATTCTGCCTGTGCATTTAACATGCTCCGTTATTCTCCATTCCAGATTTCACATGCTTCCAATTGTTTTTCCCTGGCTTAGTCGCAAACTTTAAGTTTCTGCGCTATGCACTAAGTACTTCACTAATCACTTAGTTCTTTCTACACGGATCCAGAGAAATTGCTTCTCCGATTAAAGGCTTCCTTTGCAATTGCCAAATTCTTGTTTCATTTCTTGAAAACATCTCATTTTACTACAGCACTTCAAATGGTTTTGCTCTCCAGTGAATTAAACTCCGTTATTAACTAGTAGTTACCACTTTGTTATTCCCCCTATTTTCATATTTCCCTCTCCCTCGCACAAGGTTTAGCACAAGATAATGTATCTTGCGAGACACGTTTGCTTTGCCCACAACACACGCTTTAGCAGTAAGCTGCTTAGCATTCTGAAATCGAGCTGATTTCTCTCTTACTCTCTGTTGCATCTTTTTAAGAAATGCGCATACCCTAAAAATAACATTTCGAACTGGCTTTGCAATACCTACCTTTTTGCCTAGCTATTAAATACATCGCTGACGTTCTCCAGATGCGGCGTTCTGCTTACCAGGCTAAGAGAATTATCACATCCTGAACAAGAGACAGCTGGGATTGTTACGCGTAATTCCTACAGTATCGTTGTGACAATAGTTTGCATTACAGTACTATGTAACTACAAATAGCTGCATATGTACATGCAAACGATGGCTGTTTATAATTTGTATTATGAAAACTATTTTATCTGAAAATAGTTGTGTTACAAACATACTCTCTGCTTCCTCGTTAATTTTTGCGAATTTAGAATATTTAGATCGAACTCAAGTGGCACATATTAATGACGGATCAACGGATTCACTTGACGTGCCACACTTCCTACTAGCGGGAATACAAAATTACAATACTGCAGCACCCCATTTGGTTGATGGTCTTGTAGTGCTCAAGGACTGTCATCTCATTTGAGAAAAAATAAATACGAGGAAGTTGTATTCGAAGCTTTCCACTTGCTTCACTACCTCGTCTTGATGTGTGTGTACGATTGGCCTTTGTTTAAAACATAATATTCTCAAAGCCACTGAAAAATATCCATATACATAAATGTTTTCCGATGTTCAGTTATGGCTTATCAATGTTTATAAATAGATAGGAAAAAGAGACATTACAGCATTTTAGCGCTCCATTAAATAATACACCTATAACTTTATTAAATTGGGCTTTATCTTTAGGCTTTACCTAAATGACGTAACTTTCCTAATCGAATACAACTATAACTGGAAGTTGTTTCCGGGCTGTTTTGCCATGATCTGCTGGAGATAGATATTCCAGACGTTTCGTCTACAACTACGAGACACATCTTCAGTGGCACTGTCGAAGTCTTCTAGGAGAAGGTGACGCAGCGCAACAGTATGACAGTATACTGACTCCGGCCGTGAAAGCCTACGTTCTCGTATTCAACTACGTTCAACACAATAAAAGAAAATTAAATATGAATTAATTATATCTAAAATTCTGATCCGTGTGGAAGGTTTTTGTTACATAAATTTTGCGGGATAAAAATATTTAAAAACTATTACTCAGTTTATACCACAACGTTATTGCATTAATAAAAACCATTACAATGAATTCTTTTTTAAAAAAAATGCAGGAGTGTGAAAACTCAGTCCCAATTCCTCAATATTTATTTTGGCTAAATAACAATTTGTAATCATTTGTTAAAGGTAATTGCAGTGAATTCGTCAGCACTGTTAACTGCAGTCACAGTGGACTAAAGATATCCAGTGCAGCATCTACTGCCAGATCATGTTATTCATTCCAGGTAGACAAGGTTCGTTACGTTTTACTTGCGGTAATCTTGGGGGAACTTGCTCTGTTTACACAGTCGCTTAAGAAATCCTTGACTTCTTTTACTCTTTCATTGTAAATTTTTCATGATGCTGAAACACTTTAAAACAATCGTGATCGATTTAATTTCGTAGGTATCTTATTATAAAATAAGTTGGCTTACCTGGAGTTATATGGGTAGTTTTTTAAATCTCGAATGACGATTTAATTAATTTAATTTAACCCCCTCCCATAGTCTTTATGAAATTATTGCATTATTGGCAGATGCTATATTTGTCACCTCCTTAATCTTTCAAATTCTGTAATCTTTTAGCGGCTAAATAATCAAATGGTTGAGAAAATTTTGGATAAGGTCAACTGATACTATTTTCAACTTTGAAACCTTCTCTATGGCTCCGTTATTATATAATGGACACCACCCTTTTCAGATTGAGGGAAACCACAATTACCGCATATCAATATTCAATGAAAAAGATGCAACATTTGTGGGCATGAAGAATATACCACCATCTAAGCCAGTAATTTAAAAATGTTGGAGTTGATAGCGTTAGAACCTAGATAAAAACAATTTTAGTTTCTACTTATTAATATACTTGTAGTTGCTGAGTTTACTTGCAGTTGCAGCTATTAATGTTGGTACTGACAAATCTAACCCCAACCTCTGCCAGCGTGACCTCCTCTATTCCCTGAGCATAATTCAAGCCACTGGATTGCCGGGTTAATTTACCTCCACCAACATATGACCGAAGAATAACGCTACAAGCTTTGTATATAATCTCATTAGCGGGTACAGAAATGTTTCATTGAATTTTTGCAAAAATATTATTATAAAAATGTGTAAATAAAGACAAAAGTTATGCAGATTTCGTTTTTTTGTTCTTTTAATGCACTTTTTTCACGCTGCTCTACCGTTTTCTTATTGCTATTCGATGACAGTAGAGATAATATGTATGTTTGAGCCCACAGAGAGATGCCGACAAGCGATAAAGTTCTTTGTTCTACGCCGACAAGCCCCGCCCCCTCCCTTTGTGTGCTCACATGCCGCCAGGTCTCGTGTCGTTAGGCCCCGCCCCCTCTCGCTTTGTGTGCTCACCTAATGCCGGCAGTATCTGTGCTAACAGGTTCTACCCCCTCCCCCATGCGTTCTACTGTGGCGTCATGACTTGATGGAATTGTTTTCTCGAGTCCTGCTGCCCCTCGGCAAATTAATTAGGTAATGTTCGTCAAACATTTTTTTTATGATTACTAAGGTCTGCAGATTGCATCCTCGAGCAATTAAGTTTTTTGATTAATGAATTGTTGACTGGAGCTTGAGTATAAGTAGTCTGCTCACGGTAACAGTCTGTCATGTAATGAAACACTGCAGCCTTCTTGTATCTGGGGAAATCGCTTGTCCATTAGCTGAACATGTTAGACGCTTTCAACACATTAATAGGCTTTTAAGTTTACATTCCGGATCTGTTTACATACATTAGCGCTCAACGACATACTTCCGTCTGGAGGTAACGGTGACACACATTAGCTGACCCGTTAGACGCTTTCACTCCATTAGCGAACAAGAGCCCGGCATGTAATGAAAAAACCCGTAACCTACTTCTGTCTGATGGTAACGGTGACCTCTATTAGCTGACATCTTTAGACGCGTTCACCTCATTAGCGAACAATGCCAGTAATTGTTTTCCTAAGTGCTCTACAATCTCTCACCACTTCAGCTTTAGTGGGGGAATTATATAAAAGCAGCATCTTCTCCAATGATTTTCACAGTTTCTCCGCTGAAATCAACGAGTTAAGGTCTCTGCAAACTTTTCTCATTCAAAGTGAAAGTTCAACGAACATCATGTCTGGTAAGTTGTAACAAAACACTTCATTTACTTTTAAAAGTTAAATTATTTCTCTCTACATTTAACTTATATTCGCGTTCTTGTTTTTAATGCATGGCATTTATATGCGAATAGCTGAGCATTCTAAAAAGTTAATAGCTAGACAAGTGAATTTTCTGAAATGTGAATAGTTAAGTATTCATTTTAGGCAAGCTTATTCTGCATTTAATAGCTAACAGCGCGAATTCTCAAAAAAAAATGTGATCAGTTTAGTTAAGTATTCACATTGTTGAGTAATTATTATTCCGGATATTTAAATACGTGTTTTCACCGGGTGAATTATATTCCTTTCTAGAGAAATACAATTACTTGAAAACCCTGCGAATCGAATAAAAAATGATCTGTATAAAAATTTCTTCCGGGGTAACCGACGGTAATCGATCCGAAGACTTCATGCTTGCATGCACTGATCGAACATTCACTGTGAATGTTTCATTCCTCTCTCGTATTTATTTAGTAAAAACTTTCACCCTGTTTCCATCATGTTAAAGAGATATTTTCCATGATTGTGTCGAGAAATACACGTGATTTATATCTGTAATAGAAATTTCTCAGGTGTTTAAAATACATCGACATCTTCCCTGTATAAGGTATTCGCAGTAAAGTAAATTAACTTAATAATATATCGTTTCTTTAATAAATAAAAATCTAACGCGTAAATTAATTGCGTTTTCAGCAATCAGTTCTGCTAACATGTCTGAAGCATACATCCAGCTCCAGCAGGATACCCAACGCCGGCTGCAGGATCGCTCATCAAATGCCGTAATGATTCAGGCATCCGAACAGTCGAATGGTAAGCATTCTTCAGTGTTTTAAAAAGTAATGTAACAATTCATATTAACTTCTTTTACACATCCTATATTATTATTTCAGGAAATGGACTTTATTTTGGTATCGACCATCCATCGACCGCTGCACAGGCACCGCCAGGCTTCCAAACCTTCCTGGTTCCAAAAAATTATGGAGCTGGCTCTGGCCCGTACATACAGCAACAATCGTACGGTAAGAATTTACAGGCTGGTATTCGAGCATTTGTAACTAAAAAAAAATTACATGATAGTAGACATACAATGTCGATTCTGGCACACAAAAGCATGCCTCCGACAGCATAGAGTTCTGGATTGTATAAGGAGAAAAGGATATATTTAAGGGGAGTTTCTCACCCATATGCAGTCACATAACTCTACCGATCTCCCAGAATGCTATGTATTTTTCACACGGGTGTTTAAAACATGTATTTTTTTTTCACGTATAGAGTGTAGATTCTTTAGAACTCTGTACTTAAACATGCTATACTATTATTATTATTTATTTTTTCCAGGAAATGGACTTTATTTCGGTGGCGGTATCGCTCAACAGGCGACCGCTGCACCGGTACCTCCAGGCTTCGCGACCGTTGCACCAGTAGGCTTCGCGACCGCTGCACCGCCGCCTCCAGGCTTCCAGACCTACCTGGCTCCAAATCAGCATGGTTGGGTCCCTGCCCCATACATGCAGCAAGCATCGAATGGTAAGAATTTATCAGCATTTTACGAACTTCTTTTACACATTATATATTATTATTAATATTGTTACTATTATTTACAGGAAGCGGACTTTATTTCGGAGGCTGCATCGGTCAACATGCGAGCGCTGCACCGGTACCTCCAGGCTTCGCGACCGTTGCACCAGTAGGCTTCGCTACCGCTGCACCGCCACCCCCAGGCTTCCAGACCTTCCTGGTACCAAATCAGCAGGGGTGGGGCTCTGCCCCATACATACATCAAGCACCGAACGGTAAGAGTTTTTCAATATTTTATGAACTTCTTGCTTTACAAATTCTATATTATTATCATTATTAATATTATCATTATTATTATTTTCAGGGAATGGACTTTATTTTGGGATGAGTCAACCATCGTACGCTGCACAGGTACCACAGGGCTTCCAAGCCGTCATGGGGCCAAATCAGCAGGGATGGGGGTCTGACATTAGTGTGCAGCAACAGTCGAATGGTAAGAATCCTTCAACATTTTACGAAGTTCTTTTACACATTGTATACTGTTATCATTATTATTATTATTATTATTATTATTATTATTCCAGGAAATGATCTGGGTGACGCTGGAAGCCAGCCTATGGACCTGGCAACACAGGGATCAGCATCGCCAGAGATTGGTGAAGACTCAACCACTGCACGGTCCGCCTCCTCATCGCTCGACACTCTGGAGGAAGTTATACAAGGTGAACCATCGACCTCCTCAGTCGCAGGCAATGAAACCTCTGCACCATCGAACTCCTCAGACGCAAGCGATGAAGCCGCTGCACCGTCAACCTCCTCATCATCATCCAATGATGTAGAACCAGTTAATAGAAAGAGAGGACCGACATCGGATGGGAGGGAACAGCCTACAATAAAAAAAGCCAAGGTTAGTGCTAGCAATTGCCAGGGTCTGGAGTGCAATACCATACAATCGGCATTCAAGGGACGTATTTTTAATAGTAGAATAGAAAATACATTAGAAATACTCGAGCCCAGAGTCTTTTTAGATGAGTGCAAGGAGCTTATTATTAAAGAAGTGGAAAACGTTTTGCAGAAAAGCAGGAGTGGATTAAAGATGCATTGTTCCATGGAACTTGAATATTTAATCCACAAACCTGATGAAGAGAAGTGTCTTTCCACTGGCTTTAATTCTAAGCCTGTACTGATTCTTCCATCAAGCGACCTCAATCAGATCTTCTCTTCAATTGCGGGGGATATTTTGGAAAACATTTCTAAATTTGAGGGGGGAGCATCGTCAAAGTCCTTGTCAAAGATACTCAGCCTGGTGATGGGCTTTACACAGTACGATCCTTTACACGCAGGTTCATACATTGAACTACCTCAGAAAATTAGGCATAAGTATGCTGTTATAAACATAAAGAATGAAGACAACTTCTGCTTCGCATGGTGCATGCTTGCTTCTAAATACCCTGTTAAACGTCATGGATATAGAACCACAGTATATCCCTTTGAACTGCTTTTCAAAGCATTCAATTATGAAGGTATCGAATTTCCGGTACCCTTACATCAAATTGAATGCTTTGAAAAGCAGAATAATGGAGTATCCATTTCACTGTTTGGTATAGAGGAGAATGACAACATTATTCCCCTATACCAAACACCTGAAAAGAAGCAGCACCATGTAAACATGCTATATATTGAAGAGGATGATAAGTCGCACTATTGCCTCATTAAAGACCTGTCCAGACTAGTAAGGAGCCAGACAACGAAGAACTGTCGAAGGATGTGGGTATGTGAGGCATGCCTCAAGAGATGCACCAATGAAAAGGCTCTGGAAGCACATAGGTTAAGATGCGGGAAATGCCAACTGCTTAAAATGCCCCAACAGGATGAACACCTTGAATTTAAAGCATTCTCTAAAAGCGTTCCTGTTCCTTTTGTTATATACGCAGACATTGAATCTGTTCTGGCGAAGGTTCACTCTTGCGAGCCCTCAAGCAGCTCGAGTTGGACCCGAGCCATTCAAGAGCATGAAGCAATGTCTATTGCCTTAAAGGTGGTATGTAGGCATGACGAGGCCATGTCAAAATTCTCCCTCTTTAGAGGCCCGAATGCCGTCGATGACTTTATCAAGCAATTAAAATCAATTGCTGATGACGTCATCAATGTGTATTCCAATCCTAAACCCCTGGATTTAACCCTTGAAGAGCAACAGAATTTTGACAATGCCTCTGAGTGTCATATATGCCTTACTGCTTTCACTGTGAGCGATTTGCGTGTGAGGGATCACGATCATGTGACAGGGAAATATCTGGGTGCTGCTCATAATAGATGCAATTTGAATAGAAAGGTCCCTGATTTCATACCGATCTTTTTTCATTGTCTATCTAATTATGACAGCCACGTCTTGATAAGACGCCTGGCATATGATAATAAGCCCATATCGTGCATCGCTCAAAGTGGTGAAAGGTATATAGCGTTTAGCAAACGGTACAGGAACATCAGCTTCAGGTTTCTGGACAGCTTTAAGTTTCTTGACGACAAGCTGGCCAGTCTGGCTGACATGCTGGAGGAGAGTGACTTTAAAATAACAAGGGCAGAATATCCTGTTGAGGAGCATTTTAAGCTGGCGAAGAGCAAGGGAATATTCCCGTATGATTATGTTTCAAGCCTAGACATACTCAAAGAAACTTCTCTACCACCGAAGGAAGCCTTCTACAGCACTCTTACTGACAGCCACATCACAGACGAGGAATACAGGCATGCTGAAAAAGTCTGGGATACCTTTAATATCCGGAATCTCGGAGAATACAGCGATCTATACCTGAAAACAGATATACTGCTCTTGGCGGATATTTTCGAAAAGTTTCGAGATCTCATCCTAGGGATGTATAAACTTGACCCAGCATGGTTTTATACATTACCAGGACTCGCCTTTGACGCTATGTTGAAGATAACTAAGGCGAAACTTTCCTTAATATCTGACAAGAGCATGCTGGAATTTTTCGAGTCGGGAATTAGAGGCGGACTGTGCACAGTGGTGAAGGGCTATACCAAAGCTAACCACAGGTACATGTCCAACTTTGATCAGCATGCTCCTGTTAAACACCTGTCCTATTGGGACATAAATAACTTATATGGAGCTTCTATGGGGTCTGCCCTCCCGTACAAGAATCTGAAATGGCTCACCAGAGAAGAAATTGATAGTATAAACTTTGCTGAAATCAAAGAAGACTCGAAGACTGGTTATGTGCTAGAGGTTGATATCGAATACCCCGACCATATCCACGACGCCCACAACGAGCTTCCTTTCTGCCCACAGAGTGCGATACCACCGAATGGCCAATACAAGAAACTGCTTGCGACATTAGAACAGAAAAGCAAATATGTCTTGCACTACAGGGTGATGCAGCAGTGTATTGAACAAGGTCTAACTGTGAGACATATTCACAGAGTGGTATCCTACGACCAGTCTAACTGGTTGAAAACATATATCGACGTGAACACAGAGAAAAGAATTCAAGAAAAGTCAAAATTTGGCCAAAACTTATGGAAAAAGATGAATAACGCCGTATATGGGAAATTTATAGAAAATGTGAGGAAATACAGTGATTTCAAAATAGTTGGAAGCTGGGATCAGGCAAAGAAGTTGATAGCACGCAGCACTTACCTACGCACCATAATTTTTGAGGAAAATCTTGTAGGAATCGAGCTGGGTAGAGAGGAAGTGCACATGAACAAGCCAATCTACATAGGACACGCAATTTTGGACATTTAAAAATTTATCATGTACGACTTCTTTTACAATATCATGAAACCAAATTTAAAAGACTTGCTGCTGAATTACATGGATACAGACTCATTCATTTTTGAAACGAGTTCTGATATCTATGATTTCATCAGGGAGAACCCCCAATATTTCGATACTTCAAACTTCGAAAAGGATAATGCATATGGTATTAAGCAAGCCAATAGGAAAAAGATTGGGTTGTTCAAGGATGAATTGGGCGGCTTGGTTATGGAGGAGTATGTTGGTATAAGAGCAAAGTTATACGCCTACAGATACGGAGGGCAGACAATTAAGAAAGCTAAGGGCATCACCAAGGCAGGCATGGATAAAATCGATTTCGGCCATTATTTTGAATGTTTAAAAGACCATAGCCTAGAAATTTATTCGATACAAAAAACATTTCGGAGTAAACACCACAAAATTACAACAATTGAAACAAACAAATTGGCTTTGAAGGGGGGTGACGATAAGAGGAAGTTGATGGAAGGAAGCTATAAGACTGTAGCGTGGGGCCATTATTCCCTTAGACCCGGTGATTGCTAGTGCCTAAACTTTTAAATAATGTATATATTGTGTAAAATAGATATCAAATGTGTGAGGGTTTTTTGTGTAACACTTTTCCCTCAAAAAAGAAAGAAAAATATGAATGCTTTTAAAATAAAAATACTCATGATTTTACAATCATAAAACTTTAGTCTTTATTAATTCTTCACATATTACACCAAGTCCTTTATATCAATCCATTGAGTATCTGGAAAACCATACCACTTTACAAGAACTTTGTTTCCACGTTTACGTATAACCTTTTCTACTAAATATGTATTAGGATAGTTAGTCTTTTTTAGTTCATGTCCATAAAAGCCACCTTTTATGATTTCACCATTCCTATCCTTTAGTATGTATGTTGTAGGCTTGGTACGGTTCACACGAAATACTTTGAAGATTTCAACGCTCCAGTTAGATTCATAACCCTTTTCAAAATGTCCTTTATGTTTAGATATCCTGACATAATCACCAACACTAAACTTCCTTGAAGCCATCTTCTCTCTTCGTTCTTGATTATAATTATACACAGTCAGAAGAAGATCGTTGTTTTTCACTTCATTAGGTTTCATGCGGATAGTTGAATGAAAAGTATCATTGTACTTTACAAGGATTCTAGGTAAAAGATCTAGCCACTTGTATGAGCCTTGGACTAAAAACTCTCGGTACATCATATTCTTCAAGGTTCGAATTAAACGTTCAACAGCCGCAGCCTTCACATTGGTATAGGTGCTGTAGTGGTTAATATTATACTTAAACATTAGCCGTTTAAAGAATTTGTTATAAAATTCTTTCCCGTTGTCACTTTGAATATTCCGGGGAGGGACATCCATTTCTTGTAATATATCCTCCATTGCCTTTGCAACATTAACTCCGCTCTTATCCTTTAAGGGTTTTGCATATGCCATTTTAGAGTAAAAGTTGATTGCGATCAGAATGTATTTGAAATTTTTGTTCACTCTTGCATATGGTATCATTTCAATCAAATCAATTTGTAATAAATCGTTCATACCTTTGCTGATAATTTTGCGTCGTAAATAGTTCCTCCTTGCCGACCCGTGAAGCTCTCTGGCGATATTCTGTTTGGCTGTCATGCTATAACTTTAGATGCTTTCAACTCCCTGATAATTTCCTCAATCTCTTGAGTGTGACTATTATTACCAGCACCCCTCGATGCAATTAGTAACCTCAGCCTATTCACTAATGTGTTAGGGTTTCTCCAGAAAACGTAGTCAACCTCCTTATCAGACTTATGCTCCTTCCATGTCAGTCCTAGACCTGAATGTGTATTGAGCAAGGGGCGTATTATATTCTTGTATTTATACGATTTACCAGATTTCAAACGACCGTGTCTGGTGTAACCAGATCTATGAAGAAAAGTACTTTTCATAATCTTAGCGTACGTCTCCAAGTCTTCACTGGTGTATGCAGAAATCTGAGGCGTTCGCTTAAAGATGAGCTCCGTCAAACCGTCTGTAGACTCATACGTTTCATCACCTATCAATATTTGATTATTTATAAAATGAATATCTTTATTTCCAAGCATATAACTTCCATCCTGATATCTCACCCCGTACAATGTATCAATGCGGTCCTTGTCTTTTGAGCGAACGTGTTGAAGGAAAGTAGAAATACTTGTAGAATCATCATCTTCATTCTTGACTGTCTCCACAGCCAACCCTCGTTGACTGTCCAAAATATCCTTGAGGGGAGCGGTTACAGGCTTCAAAGCTTCGGACATGATATGCTGAGTCTCAAACCTGAGACCTTTTAGAGCTCTCAGTTTTTCTTTTACAGCCCTGGTATGCTCGGCTACAGACTCTTTAAGTCTTATGCTTTCACTATCCATCTTACAAATGACGTGAAAATAGACGATTACATTCAATTTATAGTCTGCGTCCACCTTGAGTTCTCATCGTATCGATAGCCTTAGCTAACATCTCTATCGAAGTTCTCAGTTGCTCGGTTTCTTTCTTATGTTCCTGCGTATGTGACTTGAACGCTTCAGCAAAGATTGCCGTATTAGCGTACAGGCTTCTGGTTGATTCTTCTAGACTTGTCATTTGCTGCACATTAGTTTTGTAAGCGTCCATCATCATATTTACATTTTCCTCCACTTTCTTAAGTTTATCATTGCATGAATCAGTTTTGAGAGTATTCAAAACCTCTGTCTTTAACTGTCCGACTGTAGCCTCTAAATCTGAAACTCGCTTCATCGCTAACTTTTCTAAATTGCTAATTTTCTGATTGCAAAGATTCTGAAGATTTGTTTTTTCTCTATCAAGCTCTGCGGTAACTTGTTTAATGGAGTCCATTACAGAATCCACTCTGTCTTTTGTAGAGGTTGTTAGAGTATCCACTTTACTCGTAGCTTTATTCAGATTTGCTGTGATGTCTAGCAGCTTTTCACCTATTTGCATTTCGATTTCCTTTGGTAAGTACCTATTTAACTGCTGTCGCGTCTCGTTCGATTTCCTAATGATCATAGCTCTAGCATATCTTTTATTTACAGCATCTGTATCTCCGAGAGGATCTGCTATATCAGTGATTCTCTTATTGTCGAATATAATGTTACCATTACTATCTCTCGTCTGCGTGCGTGAATTGACATATCCAGTGATGAACTTTTTATTCACAACATCGTTATCGTGAACAGGATCTAGCAATACCTTCAATCTAACTTTATCAATCACAATGTTATTTTCCTTATCTCTCTTGAGGATATATCTTGAAATCAATTCATCGAACAGGGTCTTGGCCATAACCTCAACATTGTTAGCAGCTTGCTGAGAGAAATCTTGCATTCTAATTTCGAGAGCATCCACATAATTCTTATTGGAAGCATCATGATTATCTTCAGGATCGTGAACGTTACACAATCTCTTATTCTTGAATTGATAATTTCCTTTGACGTCTCTATTTATGATAAAACGATCAAACAGTCTTCTAACTGGACCAGTTCTCTGAGAACCGAACCTATCGATGCTCATGGTTAACTATGAATGATCATTTTCTTTTTTGTCGAGCTTAATATATACATCAAAACCATTCCTATATCGTCCCTCATTCATGTGAAATTCAGGAACTAACACAACAAAGGGTCTTCCTTCTGTAGAGCTCTCCCAAACGTTCTTACATAGATCTTTAAATTCGTTGTAGGTCATGTCGGTATTTACATAATCTTCGTAAATGTGCTTTAAGTTTAAATTGTCTTGCCTGAAGAGTATTATCATGTTTGTATTATCGCGAATTAAATGTTTTGGAACTTTAGCATAGGACTGCGCTAGATATACAGAGTCGACATTTCGATGTCTACCCATACTGTAAAAGGATGCTATCTTTTCCTGCTTTTCAGTGATGACGTCATCAAATATAAAGATTGAATTTTCTTCGACTTCAGAAGGATGCAAAACATCATCACCGTTGTCGAAGGTGTTCACTTCTATACCTTCGATGTTTCCAAGCACTTTAATTAGATATTGGTACTTTGGTTGATAGAGAGACTTTGAATAAATATATAAATTTTCAAAACGTAGTCCATTCTCATGGAGTAGCATATTGAGTAATACGTTTGTTTTCCCTGCACTGGAGCTCCCTAAAATAAGAGCTCTGACATTAGATGGAAATAACTTGCCATGACGATCACTTCTAAAGTCACTTTCAAAGTCTAATACCTGAATAGGTAGAGAGCAGTGCTGCTTAACAAGCTCCATGTTAACAACTAACTTATAACATGTATGTGCATTGTTTATATATATTACCGTTTGTAAAAGTAGTTAATGATTGACTGCAATGATATAAAAGGGCTAATGCATTCAATTACTCGTTTAGTCTATCATGAGAGCTAAGAGAGGGAGGTCGTTGCAGTATAAGCGCGGCTCTGGAATTATTAATTCTATAATTAATTCGCTCCCCTTTGAAGCTCACTTACCTGGATATAGATATTGCGGGCCTGGTACTAAATTGGAAAAACGTCTAAAAAGAGGAGACCCCGGAATTAACCAATTAGACACAGCTTGCAAACAGCACGACCTCGCGTACGCTGAGAATAAGGACACCGCTTCAAGACAAATAGCGGATAAGATTCTTGCAGAGAAGGCTTGGAAACGTGTGCAGTCATCAGATTCAACTTTTGGTGAAAGGTTAGCTGCAAGGCTAGTAACTGCAATCATGAAGGGAAAGGTTGCAGTGGGAGCCGGAAAGAGGAAGAAGAAGAGAGGAGGGTTTTTACCATTGATTCCCATCATTGCTGCTTTAGGAGCTGCAGCAGGTGGCGCTGCTCAGATAGTCTCTGCAGTCAATAAAAAAAAGGCTGCTGATAGACACTTGGCAGAAGTTGCGAGGCATAACAAGGCGATGGAGACCCGAGGAAAGGGGCTCAGGAAGGGTAGGTGTAAGAAGAGGAATAAAGGAGGTTTCTTACCTGCAATGCCGCTGATGTCGTCTTTAGCCGCTGCATCTAAAATAGCAAGGTCTTTGAAAAAAAGAGGATCTAAAGGCGAGGGTTTAAAGAAGAAGGCAAAAAACGGAGGAAGAGGATTGTACATATACCGGAGGAAGCCCTAAGTAACGTAGCCCTCGAATATTACGCTAAACGTTTAAAAATTCCTTATTTTAGAGGGGTTTATATGATTGACAAACTTCCTTTAAAACCGCACTGCAAAGAGAGACTTATTACCAATCTCGATACATCGGATAATGAAGGAACACACTGGGTTGCTATAAGGAAAGAAGGTGATGTCGCATACTACTTTGATAGTTTCGGTAATTTGAAGCCGCCTCCTGAGATTGAGAAATATCTACAAGGCGTTAAAATCTACTATAATACACAGAGATACCAGAATTTCGATTCAGTCATCTGCGGACACTTGTGCTTGCAATTTCTTTTATCCTAGAAGCTGCTTCATCGTCAAGATGAGTTATACAGTTACAGTGAGTGGGTCAGACACTGTTATTTCAACGTATCTAAACCCTCCTCTACAGCTAGATCCTCCAGGTCATTATGAGATTGCTCTCTTGAATTTTGAGACATTCTATTCAATACCAAATGTCGATGGAAGTAATAATAGATTTCATTATATTCATAATGGTAAACCTGAAGCCATTGTCATCCCTCATGGAACCTATGAGATTGCCGATATCAATACATTTCTAAAGGATAAACTAGAATTGAATGATGAAGTCTTCTTCATAAGGCCTAACAATAATACAATGAAGGCTGAAATTAAATGTCCTTATACAATAGACTTTTCTAAGGAAAGATCTATTGGTTCGCTTCTAGGATTCACAGACACTAAAATAATTCCTGCTGGAGAAGCGATCGAATCTGACGATCTTGTGAATATATTTAAAGTGAGTATCATACGTGTGGAGTGCAGTATTGCAACAGGCTCTTTCATTGACGGTAAAAGCGGACATTCGCTCTACGAGTTTTTCCCTTCTGTTCCGCCAGGCTATCATATCTCTCAAGAACCTTCGAACCCCATATATTTACCTGTCATAGATACAAACTATATAGACCAGATCACTATTCGAGTGGTAGATCAACACGGTAAGGCTATCAACTTCAGGAAAGAAGTTATCACTACAAGACTCCACATAAGACGTAATGGCAATACATTTTAAAAGACACCTCAAATACTATAATAGACGACGTACACAGCGATCGAAGCATACTACCTCTCCAACTTCCGAGGAGTTAACACGTGCTAACCGCAAGTTCCTCGAAGAGTTAGGTTACAGGACGCTATAATGGACATCTTAAACGTGACAGAAGTTCCAGCCTTTGACGACAAGATCACCAAGGAGGAGGAGCATATTTTTCTTCCATATAACACCTCCGCTCTGGATGTAAACGATGAAATTAGAATACCATGTCAAGCTGAAGATTTGTATACGCTACCTAACAAGAGTTATCTCTACATCGAAGGTGCTCTCACCAAGGTAGACGGATCCCCTACTACTACATCGAAGCTCACTAATAATGCTATAACCTTCATGTTTGATGAGATACGTCTAGATATGAATGCTACAACTATAGACAGAACAAGGAATCCTGGAATTACTACAACTATACGAAATTATGTGACTCTCAACCCTATGGAATCGAATCGTCTGCTGAATGCTGGATGGGCCTATCCTGGTGAAGAAGTTGATATAGTACACGCAACGAATGGAGCTTTCAATGCTGTAGTCCCTCTCTCGATGCTCCTAGGATTTGCTGATGACCACAAGGAACTTATACTCAACAGCAAGTTTGAATTGATTCTCATAAGATCCAAAGATTCTAGAAACTGTGTCCTGAGTTCGAATGGAGAGGAAGCTAATGTAAAGTTAACTAGAATCGAATGGAGGATGCCTGTAATTCGTCTTTCTGATGCTGAAAGAGTTCACATTCTAAAAATTGTCAAGTCTGATAAACCTCTACACCTTGCCTTTCGATCTATGGATCTTCATACCCAGCCTGCTGTACCCCAGACAAGATCTTTCACTTGGAATGTAGCAACAACATCTAAGCTCGAGAAACCTCGCTTCATCATAGTGTGTGCTCAGACTGCAAGATTGGGTGATTATAGCAAGAACAGTTCCGAGTTTGATCACTGTAACATTACTAATATGAGACTATTCCTCAACAGCGAATGCTACCCCTACCATGATTTGAACTTGGACTTTAAAAATTCAAAGTTTGCTTCACTATATGAAATGTACTGTAAATTTCAAAGTTCCTATTATGAAAGAGATAATTACCCCCTCTTGAAGAGAAAGGATTTTCTTCACCGTGCACCATTATTCGTAATAGACTGTTCTCACCAACCCGAGGAGGTTATAAATGGAGCTGTGAACATCAGAATCGAGATTCAAGCATCTGCAAATATACCAGCCCAGACGTCACTGTACTGTCTGGTTCTACATGACAAAGTATTTACCTACAAACCTCTTTCTCACTTGATGCAAGCACTTATATAATTATGTATATGTTTGGGTGAATGGTTTTGTAAAGGAATGTACTAGGATAAGTTTATGAATAATAAATTGAATTCATATACTAAAACACTCTTTTATTGACTTTAGCATACATTTCAAGCATTTTCCTTCTCCCCCTCCTACCTCCTGAAAAACTAGTTGCTCCTGACTTGCAGAAATCATTTAAAATATTCAAATGTCTTTCAATATAAGGCAATAGTCGTTTTAGGTTCCTTACACCCTCAATGTCTAAAGATATTACATTATTATTTAAACAAGTATTTATGAAATGAATTGAATGGTCAAAAAATACAATAATATTGTATGCATAAATTACATTGTCACAATATTCATCACACGCAAACTTTTTTTCTTGGCGTAGGTAATCTTCAATCATTGGAATGTTTTTGGATATTATATCCCAGTCTGATTTTGTAATATAAACAAATGATTTATCACTTTCGCAGTTTATGTAGAGGGAGGGGATGTCATAGTATAGTCCAATATTCACGGAATGGGAGGGGGAGATGCTGACGTCATCAAGCGCATGTGATCGATTCTCCATGCTCCTCCGGGGTATCTTCAATGAATAAGAAGACCATAGGAGCATCGTTGAGGATTCTCCTCTTACACCGTCTCTTCTGCTTTTTCTCACCGCTCTCGTTCCGCCTCTTCCTCCGCTCCCTCCTCACACCCCTGCAACATATATTCAAAACAATGTTAGAAATAGGTTTAGTTAATGATTTCATACGTCTGAAAGAGAAAATACATATATTAGAAAAATCCTCTCCCCTTGTCACACAAAAAGTATTATCAAAGAGTGTCATACTCACTTCACGGTCTTGCACGATTCTGTGTGTATCTCGGGCGAGCAATCTGGAGTCGTCTGATTTATCCACTCCTGCATCCTCGTTGCTTTAACATCAGGGGTAGTAGTAATGTCGGGTAGTGGAGCGGCATCCTCCTCCATAGGCTGTGTATGGCGCTCTGCGATTGGATATTCCACTATATCGACATCGCGTCTCTCAGGATCCAGCTCCTCTATTGGTACGGGTACCTTAGGCGCAGTCATTCGCAGTCTGTAATAATTTAATTTTTAGGTTAGACACAGAGTAGCATTAGAAGCAGTAAATGAATATGTAATTTAACATTTCTTCTACTTACTCGAGTTTTCTCTTCCTCCGCTGGTAGACCTCGCAGTTGTCGTTACATAGGAAGAAGGATGTCATGCGTTCATGCTGGGCCGGGTTAGTACAAAGTACAGAATGCATGTATCCGGTGCACGACTCTGTATCACATTTAGCTAGATGTTTCGAGACGAAGACATTGTCAACTTCATCGACATCGCTAAGATCCTCCACATCAACACCCCTGTGATTTTCACTGAAAGAATGAAATAATTTCAAGTTAGATTTCATTTAACATGCGTACAATATATTACCGAGTTATAGAAATATGTATATTACTTACATGTTCGCTCCTCGATAAACAGGACAGCTCTCTGTACACACTTCCAGTGTAGTCATCTGATCATGATGCGACGGTTGAGTACACAACACTGAATGCATTAAACCATTGCATGTTTCGGTATGGAAGTATACGTAGTGAAAATAATCTTCCCCGCACTCGCTCCAGTAATCATTCACATCAGATGCACGATGATCACCAGCCATTTCGATTATCACTGAACGAACACTGAAAAAACAATAAATGATCGCTCCGGCTGCCTACGTTCCTTATATACTGTAGACGGTGACGTCACGCAGCGGTGGAGGGGTGGAATGCATGTTGAGACCTGTTATTCACCCTCCAGGCAGAGCCCAGCTGTCTATTTTTTGAATACAATCACCTTTTTAATAACATTTATAATATTTAACTATAATGTTATCCGTATTTATTTTACTTTTAATAACATATGTAGTATTCACCAATCAATGAGACGCTTCTGAATTATGAATACTTTATTCGCAATATTTTATTGAAAGAAATAAGAACTATGAAACTTAATCATTAATTATCAGGGAAAAAATTGTCTAGACTTGGGTTTTTCCACGGTTTGTGATGGAAATTCTACGAGCTAAAAGGTATTTACATTGAGTGTCTGGGGGTTTTTCAGAGCACTTAGGAAAACAATTACTGGCATTGTTCGCTAATGAGGTGAACGCGTCTAAAGATGTCAGCTAATAGAGGTCCCCGTTACCATCAGACAGAAGTAGGTTACGGGTTTTTTCATTACATGCCGGGCTCTTGTTCGCTAATGGAGTGAAAGCGTCTAACGGGTCAGCTAATGTGTGTCACCGTTACCTCCAGACGGAAGTATGTCGTTGAGCGCTAATGTATGTAAACAGATCCGGAATGTAAACTTAAAAGCCTATTAATGTGTTGAAAGCGTCTAACATGTTCAGCTAATGGATAAGCGATTTCCCCAGATACAAGAAGGCTGCAGTGTTTCATTACATGACAGACTGTTACCGTGAGCAGACTACTTATACTCAAGCTCCAGTCAACAATTCATTAATCAAAAAACTTAATTGCTCGAGGATGCAATCTGCAGACCTTAGTAATCATAAAAAAAATGTTTGACGAACATTACCTAATTAATTTGCCGAGGGGCAGCAGGACTCGAGAAAACAATTCCATCAAGTCATGACGCCACAGTAGAACGCATGGGGGAGGGGGTAGAACCTGTTAGCACAGATACTGCCGGCATTAGGTGAGCACACAAAGCGAGAGGGGGCGGGGCCTAACGACACGAGACCTGGCGGCATGTGAGCACACAAAGGGAGGGGGCGGGGCTTGTCGGCGTAGAACAAAGAACTTTATCGCTTGTCGGCATCTCTCTGTGGGCTCAAACATACATATTATCTCTACTGATGACGGCAATAATTTTAACCTTAGTTTCCATGTCGCTAATGGAAATCTCTCATATAAATGTAACTGTCGTCTAGTTTAACCACATACACGCGATTCTTCACTCCTTCCTGTTAAAAGGCCGAATTGCATATGCTGCATGGGTTTAACCTTTCTTTGAGTACCAATTGTAGCAAAACTCATTCATAGAGGCGGTATCCAACCACCCTTCATTTCACATCGATTATAACGTTGTTCATTCTTTCATTTTATATTTCTAAATTGTTTGGCAGGTCAGTCACATGGAGAATTGATACCGGCTAGATGGAATCAAAAGTTGGTTACCTTACAGAGGGAAAAATACGTTTAGAAATTGAGAAATGGACCACTTTTTATGCACGATTTTCACCGGCAGCAGCTGCCGAAAATACAGTAAAACTTATATATACAAGCGTTATTAAATATGCTGACGCCCATAAACCTAACTGCATTAGAGAACTGCTTCACTATCCACATCTGCAGTATTTGATGAAATACCAATTAAATAAATACATAATCACAAACATTCGTTAATCAGGATTGGATTGTCGTTTGTTTCTTTCTGTCTTCTGTTTATTTAACATTGCCCCAGGAGCTAGATGTCGCATTTTGGCCATCTATGTATGCTTGGTATAAAATAATTTACTTTCCTTCTTACATGTATTCTCTCTGGGGTTATACATTGAAAAGTCCAGGTGCTTTTGACTTTGTAAATCCTTCAGAACGTCCTTGTAAGTAAGCTCTATTGTAACTCCAACAAGTTCATATTGTAATACCCAGGCTTTGTAAATCAGCTTTAGTCATTTAGAAGTTAAAATCAGAAGCTGTTTTTCGCCTATGTTCATCGGAAAGATGAACACACGCACTCAAATCTCTTCTTTATAATATTAGATTAGATATGAGCAAATTTATACTAATATTAGAAAAAGAAATTTTGTATGTATGTGCATTATATGGATAATCTTTGAAGCCGTTCGTGAATACGACAACTTTGAAGCCGTGTCCTTTGCTTCTAATGTTGATGCTGCGATCTCAAAGCTACATCCATTAGATAACGTTTAATGTCACTTGCTTTGTTGACGAGTTTTACGATTTCGCCATCTCCCAGCCCGTTCTGCGTTGCCTGGTCTGTCTACTGCTTCAGTGGTATAGCTATAATCGGCGCAACAGTTCTAGACACGTGAAAATCTTAATGAGAGCTATGATGCGAGTTGCTTATCAGATCAGGTGGTGACCGGCCGTCTCCCTGCTGCAGGAGTGCGAGGGACAGTCATCGTCAAATATCCACAACGGTTATGCACTGTGTTGCGCTGATAAACTTAGTTATATACAGTATATTAAAATCCACGCTGTAAAAAGCGCTTAATATAAAAAACGCTGTCAATCATTGCCTCCTATTCTTCCACATCTAACAGCCCTTCCTCTTCTGCGGAATCACTCACATTATTGCCGTCATCACTGCTGTCACTACTTTCTGCACCATTATCCTGGATGAGAATTATTTCTATTTGATTTTCTGCAATTCCGTGTTTTTCGGAATAATGATTCTTAATTTATTCAGCATGTCGCCATACATTTTTCCATTCTGGCCTTCCAATTTCAGCAAATTGCTGGCGTTATAACTGCTCCACATATTTTAATTTGAAAGTGATATTTCTGCACGCCACCCATTTTTTGATATCAGCCCAGATTAATTCGATTGGGTTTAGATCTGGGCGATATGATGGTAGTCTTAAGTACATTATGGCGATGTTGTATTACTATCTGGTCAAGTATGTATGACTTCTGAAGCTGTTTGTTGGCTTTAATTAAGTTATATAGCTTTGTTTTACTCGTGCTTTCATCTAAAGCTTTATTATGTCTAAGTAACCAAGCTCTCATTTCTTCTTTCAAGGAAGTTGAGGTAGGTGGTTTGTGAATTTGAGTGTTGACGCATTGTGAAGCATTGTCGATGACCAGAACAGACCCAGCAGTCATATTAGGTATCAACATGGCGTTGATTCACTTCATGTAATTTTCTGTATTCATTTCTTGATGAAAATCTCCTGTTGTTTGTTGCGACTTGTAAAAGAAGGGCATTTGGAACGAAGCCGATCTTTCCAACAGCACGAACGATAATAAGTATTTGCCCTTTGGCAACAGGTGCCTGCAAACCTAATTCGCTATCGTCTCTCCAACTTTTAGATGCTGTATGACTGCTGTGTATGTATGACTCATCTTCATACATTATAGTATTTTTCTGAAATTTGTAGCACCACCTTGAAAATTGATGCTGATATAAGTACACACTGATATAAGTACACATAAAATTATAGTAATTTGGAAAGGTAGAATCAGGCTGAAAAATTCAATGCCATAGCCGGGATTTGAACCACGGATCTTAGGCTTTCCGTGCCGTTGCTCTAACCGACTAAGCTATCATGGCAACATTTACTTTTTATTTTTATTTTTTTTATGTTATTATAGTTTTTTATTTTATTTATTTATTTTTCTTTTCTGTTAGAACTCTTCTATTTGATTTCGGTTTCTTCCATTTGAACCCTAAATCTTTAATAGTTTTTCTGAGATTTGTAGCACCACCTTGAAAGTTTCTGCTGTCTTTCAGCTGGATGAGCAATCTGCTTATTGTTAGCACAGTTTTTTCTTCCACATAGGAATTGTGAATCGGGCGCCGAATGACGCATTCGAAATCGTCTATTTCTGTAATACGTTTAGGGACCTTATGTTTCTTCCCAGGTGTGTCAAATGGTACTCTTTCATCCATATGTTTTTTTCTCTTATCTTTGAGAACTCTGGAAACGGAACTCGGTGAAACACCAGTTGCTTTGACTACTCTTTCTTTCACTCTCTTAAGGCTTTTGTGGAACTCGGATATAATGTCGATGACATTTGCAATTATTTCCCTACTTTGACTATGTAACACCTTACCACTTAACTTTGAAAACATAGGAGCCATGGTTATAAATATAACAAGTATAAAATAAGTACTATTTAGATACTGCAGCTCGCTTTAAAATTACAACCAGATGCAGACACTTTCTATGCAGACTGTATGTGTTACGCACTGTGAGTAAGCAAAGGTATTATATCGCTTTCGCTGATAAAGCTAAACATAAACCATTCCTAGGCTCGGCAGCTGGGTTGACAATCAAGGTCACGATTCCAGAAGTTTTGCGCGAGTAATATTAGTTCTCTGTTTCAGAGTATGCGTGAGTGTAATGTGAAAGGATAACACCAGTTTAGCTAGCTGTTACTTTTAATGTTGTCTAGCATGTTCTGCTAGAGGAAGTCGTCGACTGTTGAATTAAAGAATTAAATTACATCTAGAATAATAATTATGCGAAACGTCATTTACGTAAGTCGCAGAAATGTAACTGAAAAACATCCTTCGCAATAGCCGCTAAATCTTTCAACTCAAGCGCGTCACTGGGTGCGACAAAGTAAAACAAGAGTAATCACAAGAGTTTCCACACGAGTAAGTCACAGGACTAAGTAATTCTGATCGAGAAATTATGCTCTTTTGTTAATTAAGCTCTGTCTACCTACCGCTATCCCTACCAACACTCGTGCTTATGTGGTCCAATCTTATACGTGTTGTCCAATCAGATACGTATGCGTATGTGACACTGACGAACTCGACCACTAACTGCATTCTAGGAATCTTTGTACTAACGCGTTCGCTACTAAGCTGTTACTAATGACTTTCCATAACATGACTCGCTAATAACATTTTTCTCCGCACAAATTTTTTAACTCATGCTTATTACATTGTACAGTGATTTAATATACAGAAATTAGTTAACACAATTATTTCTTACTACCATTTCTTTATTTATTTATGTTCTTCCTGTCAATAATTACGGAAACATCTTGCAAATCACTCAACCGATTTTGATTGGAAAGCCCTGTTCTACAAAGCCCATATAGTCAATAACTTCGGTTCTTTAATGTATAGAAGATTAAAAAGGAATATACAGGGCCTGTTTATTAGCATACGAATATGTAGGGGGCACCTAATAAAAGACACCTATTGAAATAAACTATACAAAGAGAAGAAACTCGCGCTTGTTTCGGATTATGCCACTCGCAATAAGGATAGGAATGGGAAGGTCTAGTTAACGGAGGGGACACCTAGCACTTTGACCCCAATGGACTTCTTGTGTCTATCCCCCGGGAGGAACGAATGAGATGAGGGAACCGCAGGGGACGTGTGGAATGCAGAGCAAGGCCGGCGCAAGTAGACAGAGAGCGCAGATTTCGATATTAATTCTAGGCTTGAATACCCACCCAGTCGTTCGGAGACGCCCCTCTAGTGGACCGGGGAAACAATACCCAGCAGTGGACACGACCCTCTAGCAGGGCCGAGAAGAAGCTCCAAATCGCAAGTCTCTGCGCCATCTGCCCGACCACCGACCGAACCACAATCGGAGTCAACCTGAAGCATGAAAGAGAAATGAAACGAGAGGAAATGGGGGAAAGAAAATTCATAGTAAAATACACCACTCCGGCCTTCGCCTGTCAACCAGGGAAAACCACGAAAAAGCTATGGCCACTGAGAATCGAACCCGGGATCTCCCGAATGTGAGCCTCACACGCTACCGCGGAGCTATCTCGCTTGGTACTCGTAATATATAAATCGTTCTAAATGGTTCAGAGACATACATACTTTCGCATTACACTATGAATTTCACATTTTTTTAAATTTCTTCTTCATATTTTGGCAAAATAATAACTAAACAACAGAAACAAAAGTAGATTCTGAAGGATGCCATTCGCGGTATATAAGTCAAGATGCCTTCACAGGTGCCTTAAGCTTGCGATGACACCTTAAGCCGAAGAAACCAGTGAAGCCTGACACCTAGTAATGGATGACGGAACCAGCAACAATGCCAGAGACGTGCATGATGGAACTACATTTAATTCCACGGCCACCTGGAAAAGCTTTTCTCCGCCCCAGAACGAATCCTGACCACGATTTGGTTCAAGGGGAGCGGTGAAATGCAGCGCTCAGATGTACAGTCACGTTTCTTACACAAAGGTCATAAACAAATGAATTCCACAGTTCCTATCGCGACTGCTTCACGAATGGTAACAAAAGAATAACGTCCTCCCTCGGTTCTTTGGAGCGTAAACCATTTCTAGTGGCTGTGGTATGCTGCTGCAGGTTCTGTGAGAGGCTGTGCTCAACTGTGGTTCTTAAGTATAACCTGTGAGAATTCAACCGTGGCAGTGTTATGCTGTTCTGCACACCTCCTCTCAGCTGCTGCAAAACGGGAGGGGGGATAAACGAAATAAAGAACGAGAAAGAAAAACAGTGCGAAACTTATACAAGGTTCACTTTCTAAATTTCTGTCTCCGAAAGTATTCTACCATGAATTTTAATCCTAAAATATGCTGGCCGCATATTTAACTTATATGCTAATGAAGCTATAACTGAACAGAATAAAACAGGGTAATAATTATAATAAAAAGCATTTATGGCAGCACTATTACTTGGTGACGACCAACTAGTAAAAAAGTCCGAAAATAGTTTACAAATCTCGTTACATACGAGTACATTGGATATGGTAATGAAGAAATATGACTTGGTAACATCAAGCAAAACAGACCTCACAGATATAACAAAATCTGATGTGTTACATTCACATGACTTTCTCTACCCTATGTAGTTTATTAATGAGTAAGAGAACTATTCTCACGAAAGCTTATTTTTCTATATATTTCATTTTAATTTAGATAAACCTTTGAGAAATAGCTATATTACACATTTCGTTATAGATACAAAGAGAACAGCGATAGTCAAATGTTTAAGAACTGGACGATACTGGCCTTAAAATTCTATAACCTTTCCATTAAAACGCGAAAACAACGGAATGTTGACAGAACTAAAAGAATGACAAAGAATTGAACAATTCAAACCATTAATAACGGATATCTCGGAAATGGCTGATGCCACAAAAAAAGCTATTTAAAATAAATTGTGTGTTTTAAATAGAGCTTTATTTCTTGTGTAGTGTATTTTCATCTGTCGCTTAACGTTTACTAGTTATAGAAGATTATACAAAATTCCCCCCTAATGAAGAGCTCCTCACAAGCTATTCCCAGAAAATGCAAGATATACATTTTATTTGTCATGTAAATATCCTTAATAAATAGTGCTTTAATCAAAATAGTTACAGCAATTTTTATAAAATAAACAAATTCGAATAATTTTCCATGTAAAGGGTAGTTGGGGTGAGGGAATTTTCTTGAAACTCTTTTTGTTACATCTTTGGAAGATACCCAGGCTTTCTTTTAACTCGTTTTGAAGTAATGCTGTTCAGACACCCGCCCATCCCCACACACAGGAACTACTTTTAGAAGTGTTTTTTTATTCAGGAGACCTCAAAACATGCATTTCCTGTGAAATCTCGGTATCGAATTTTTGGGTGGAATGCAATACCTTCTCTACCTGCTATATACGTGGTAGAGAAAGTAATAATATGCCCTTTCAAGGGAAAAAACTTGTGAAATGCAAAATTGTTTTAAACTCGTTTATAGATGAGCAGATCAGCTCTTTTAAACACTTCATAAAGTATGTCTTGCTAATTCTAATGACTAGATTTTAAATTTAGTAACTTTCAGTTGGAGTGTGAACAATACAAAGAAAATTACTGACGAAAGCAAAAGATGAAGCAATTTCAACATTCTGTAATACAATTTCCGTACCTACATTGTTTTATAGATCTGAATGCTGGACTCTGACAGACACCAACGACGAATAGAAGTAGCAAAATGCAGTTTCTACGAGGAATTTCAGAATACAGAAGGATTTATCACATAAAACATGATATTGGAGATGAACGAGGGATTTTTAATGTTCTAGACAAAAATGATGAATACAGACCAAAATGGCACGACAATATGGAAAGAATGGATGAAATAGATACCCTAAGATATTCTACAAATGTAAGGTCAAAGGATTAAGAACAAGAGGACGACCAGTTATGCGAGGAGAGACCAGTTGGAGGATCAAATTGTCTAAGAAGAGCAATCTTTAAGGATACACACATTTCGAAAACCGTTGCATGAAAAAAGTAGCTTCGGATGGGGGGATTTTCTTGAGAATCTTCGTGTCGCATCTTTGGAAGATACTGGTCCTAAATAACAGTTTAGTATTTATCGGGCTATTTGTTTTTGAGTTATGCTT
The DNA here is from genome assembly GCA_030765065.1 of Deroplatys truncata. Taxonomy (NCBI): domain Eukaryota; kingdom Metazoa; phylum Arthropoda; class Insecta; order Mantodea; family Mantidae; genus Deroplatys; species Deroplatys truncata. The sequence continues at coordinate 205,660,599 of CM060978.1, read as the reverse complement.
TTCACAGACACACACACGTGGATATTTTGTAAAAATATTTTATTTCGATTCAGGAGGCCTCAAAACATGTATTTCCGGTGAAATATCGATATCAAATTTTTTGGGTGGAGTGCTATACCTTCTCTTTCACTATGTACATACGTGGTAGAGAAAATAAACAAAAACATCCTAAATTCAAATTAAGGGATTAATGCACAGCCAGAACGCATGGAAACAAAATGCGTCACATTAGAATCATTGAGGGGTGCTTTAGAAGTCATTATAGCAACTTCTTGCGAAGTAAAAGAAAAGAGAAGAATCGAAAACTTTCAAGAATGTTCCGTCAGATGACATATTTGAACTTGGGAAAATTGTAAGTACAACTCAGAATATTTCGTAAACAGCCAATACCACGAAGGAAACAAAATATACAGGCTCTAAATTCCTCTTGAAGTAACTTTTATTCACTCTTATTGTTTCACAGGGATATAAAATTGTGCAAAATTCGATCATAATGATGACTTAACCTATATACAAAAAATTCGACATATAAATTATATCACGCCATTACGTCGAAGCTCATTATAATTTAACCAAAATCGTCGGAATCATTTTGAAGGAAGCAAAAACTAATGAAAGTCCCTTCCTGTAAAGGGTAGTTTCGGGTGGGGGTAGCTTCAAGAAAATGTTCTTGTTTGGTATACATAACACTTTTCGTTATTCAGTTATGTTATCGCCAAATACAGCCACGTATAGTTTTCTTAACATGTTTTTTGGGGTTTCGGCTAAACTCAGAACGTGAATTTGGGTGAAGCCTCGATGTAAAAATACTTCCTCTGTCTATTGTAGGCAGACGGTAGAGAAAGTAAAAATGATTGGCTTCTAAAGAATATTTGTAGAAAAATTGCCACATTTGACATTTTCAATACCTTTTGCTCGGATGAAGCTTGAATAGAGAATTTTCCTAATAGACATTCTGGTCCGCCTGCGTGGTGTTGGGGTAGCGTGTCTGCCTCACATTCAAAAGTTCGAATCTCGGTTAAGGTGAGTTATCCAGTTAAAGTTTTTCTTTCGTGGTTTTCCTTATCCTGAGAAGACGAATGTCGGGTAACTTTAAGCTCTATGGACCCCGGGCTCGCCTGAGAATCACATCAGCCATTTCTTTCGTCCGATATGACCTACCAGGTTAAAAAACATATAAGCCATCCTGACTGCTTCTGTGGGCGAGTAGTCAGCATTTTGGCTTCTTTTACCCAGAGGTCCAGGTTCGATTCCGGGAGGGGGAATTCTTTTTGATTGGAATGATTTTCTAACCTGGAAATATGAATGTGAGAGTGCATACGAGTGTGTTTCATGATAAAAAATTAATAAAGCTAACGTAAAAAGCCTACAGTACATCGAGTTATAACGCCAGTTGCTTCCGAGGACTGAAACAGTATTTTCTTTTAATGAGTATGTTATGTTTATAATCATGTCTGTATGGTATTAATTATAGCGATATCAGGTCATTTTATAAATAAATTGTATGTATTTTGTTTAACATTGTTGTCATGTATACTTTACGAATATACAAGACCAGTATTTCCAATTCTACGCACAAACTTAGCCAGGACCTTACACAAGCGAGGGAAAACTTTTGGTGCAAACAAAGATCTTTTATTAAGGCGTAGCGCAAGAAAGACATTCCTCCAACTCTTGAGGAAACCCCAAACAATCTGTAGATCAGGGAATCCTACATTGATTCAGAGAGGACGAATCAGTAAAGTGAAAACACCCTCCAAATTTTCTTAAACGTGCAACTCGCGGGTCCAACAATCCAATAAGAAAATTCCTGATAAAATTCAAACCGAGGACCCAGACTATATAAACTGCGGGAGAAATATTATTTTTAGTCACCTAGTGAATTCCATTGTGTAACGAACCTGCGTCACTCAGTAGTACAAATCCGCGCCAAACTGACAAAGAATTAACTACGAAGATGTAAAATCGTGTGCGTGAGTATTATTAAGTTGTGTGAAAGTGATTTAACAAAGTTTAACTTTAGTGTCAGGAAACTTTGACTAATTCAAATTTTCACCGACAATTATTATTATTCTTATTATTAATGTGTTCACAGTGAAAATGCGTCAGAATAAAAAAGTAACAAAATATTGTAAACTCCATAGAATTTAAGATTTTGTTCTCGGCATAATTTCATCATAATATTCCATATAAATTTAATTCGTGTCTTCAAACAAATTCTTTCTTACGTACCATAACTTTTTGTGATCTCCATATCCAGTCTCATGCTAATTAATAAGCAAGTTCCGACAGTAGCCGTGACGAACAGAAGAGTTAAAACGACGAAGCCAATAGAGAACGATTCTTCCACCACATCGAAGAAGACATACCCGTAATTTGACGGTTCCGTAATTAGTTACAAGTCGAGCCACTGCAAAATAACGTCGCAAGACCCGATATGACCTTAGAAGTTAAAGGTAGCTACAAATAAAAAAATAATAAGACGATACTAGAGAGATCTGGCTTGTAACACTACCTATTTGAGTTTACTTCTTTTTTTAATCCTGAAGAAAACAAATTGACACTTATTTCTAAAATTTTAATTCAAATTATCGGATATTTTTAAAACCTATTAAAATTTAAAGTATAGTCTAGCTAAACGTAAATAACATAAATCTCGCATAGGAATGCCAAATTTCTACGTTATATGCTTCACAGCTTTTAAGAAGTTCTGTAGTAAACTAGCTTTAGTTTTTACGAACGGTATCGACAAGAAAATGCATACTCAGGCTTGTATGCCGTGGTCAGGTATCTCGAAAATCCCGAAATTTCTTCATTTGATGTACCACTGCACTGAATCAAATCTGACAATGCCAAGCGCCTCCCTTTTCCTCCGTTCTTGATCAATGTCCATGTGATGTGATGTTTTGAAAATTAGATGTTTTTTTCCCTGGGATATTAACATAAATTAAAAAAGTAAAAGGTACACAATAATACACAAACTTATGCTGTGCCTTAGCCTGTTATACAATCGGAACTGCCTACTGTGTCCTGTAAAAGGTGTAAACCTACATGAATAACTGTTATGAAAAATGTGTATCTTCTGGAATGCTCTTCCAATCCAAAATGTTTAAATAACAAAACCTACAAGAAACATTCTTTTAAACGTGAGGTATGTAACATTTAAAAGAAATTAATTAATAATTATGATATTACCAGCTTCTGATTTTGTGCTCTTTGGAAAATACTTAAGATGCCATTAAGCCTTTCTGAATTCGTATGAGTCATTTCAGCGATTTTTGAGTGAGAAACACACACACAGATGCAGGTACAGAGAGAGAGAGAGAGAGAGAGAGAGAGAAAGAGACAGAGATAGAGAGAGACCGAGCAAATATAACCATTTTTAAAAATGTTGTTTTTGGCTTATGAACTTTAACTTATCCAAAACTGAGAATAGAAACATTTTGGTTTGACTTTTATTATATGGATAAAGTGTTTTAACCATTCAAATATATTATCAATGAGCTATTTTCTGATTATTAATATAAATCCTCACGAGGATGGTTCTAGACCATTTAATTGACCCTGAGCCTTTTGTTGGGGCTTCGTTGCATAACGTTTGCACAAAAGAACCTTGTGACATATATTTTGATACAAAAAGGCAACATCTATCTGATAGTTCATGTGTCCACGTCTACAAAACATCTAAAAGTTTGATCATAAGTTAACAAATTTGAACATCTTAAGTTTTAATTAAAACATATGACCTCTAATATAAGGCAGCTGTATATTTAAAACTGAATTAATGATTAAAAGTGATACATAAGGAAATAAAAAATGAAATAATAGAAGTTTGCAGTTAATATTGACATATAAGAAATTACTTAAAAATGTAAAGCGTATTTTAATGTATCCTTTATCAATCCACTGCGCAATCAATTGTTTTGATAATTACTTGTAAATTGAAATAGGTTCCACGTGCATTGAAGAGTAGGCCTTTCACCTCTCAGGCACTGTGCCAAAATTGTGTTACCACTCAAATGATAGGACTTTACTATTTATAAAATGTAATAAATGATTTGCATGCGGGTCTCATCCTGTTTGCCATCATGCTCAACACAGAGAAGTCAGTAATTAATAGTAGCATTTAAAGTTCATAACACATTTCGCGGAGAATGGATTATTCAACATCGTATCTAGTCTTTTAAGTCGATGTCACTCACTTTCTTGCTATACTCACGTTGTTTTATCATAGACCCCATAAAGAGAAATCACAGGGTACCATGTCTGAGATTGTGGAGGCCAGCGCAGTGATGCACCACGACCATTCCATCACCAGGAAATATGTGACCGAGATAGGCACGAACAGCCGAGCGTAATGTGATGCGCCATCTTGTTGGAAATGCCTACAAGTCGGGTCTGTAGTGGTAGTTCACCAATGACGTATTATTGCAACGTCGCTAGTTACACGTTTGAAGCCACTGATGGGGTAACAAACAGGTAGGGCCAATTACCCCAGTGCTCCAGTAAATTGTGTACTTCGATTGACAAGTCCACTTGTGTGCAGAGTGGTTTCAGCACTGAATTACATTACCTGGTGTGTCAAATTGAAGCAATAAACAATGGACGCTGATTGATGACAAAAGATCGATTAAATACATGTTTGATGTTTGTTTCACAACTGAATATTTACTTATACCATATCAATGGTAAAATCATTTTTACTCAGCCTGATATCTCACTACGGTGAGAAATGTATAATTCGGTGTTTCACTTAAACGCTTGTTGGAGAAGTTCCCCTCTTATAGCAGGATCAAGAAGCAATAATCTGATTGCTATGATGTCCGGTCAGTGGGGACTACCATTCTCAGACAATAAGTGGACCTATGTCATATACTCCCGATCGGTTTTAAATACGCATATGGAAATAAATGAACGCACATAATGATGAATATTAGAAAGCAATTCTCTCTTTGAACAATAAATCAACACGTCCAAGGGACTCCTTTACAGCCAGATTATCGGCAAAGCGTTGATACAATTCCTCTTATGCTGGCAAAAGGGTAGGAATAAAGGAACTCCATGAGAAAATGTAACAAATTTTCCCTATAGGCTTTGCTACACTTAAATTACAAAAATATAGTAATAACACCAAGTATTAAATACGAGTACTACTCGACCACGATATTATTGCACTTTACCTTGCAGAAACCTGTGTTTGAATACATGGGGAAGACAGAACAGCGCAGTGTAATATTATTGTGGTCGAGTTATAGCAGGTGGTTATTTAAATATTTTGTGTTTGCTTTCTTGTTTAAATGCTTTGTATCTACTTTCTCTAGCACCTATCTGTAGCAGATAGACAACGTATAGTAGATAGAGAACGTATTGCAGTCCATCAAATAACTGGATATCGAGATTTCATCAATAATAATTGCTTTGAGGTACCCTGAACACACAAAAATGAAAAAAGAACATAATTTAAAAAAATTCTGATGTGTTACACTCACATGACTTTCTCTACTCTTGTACAAACTATTTTTACAAACGCTTATTCTCCATCTACTTCATGTTAATCGAGATATCGAGATGTTAATCTTATTGCTAATTTTCTTGTAGATGCAAGGGGAATTAGTAGGCTTTAAGCGATAGTCAAATATTTTAAGAGCTGGTTGCTATGTGGAGTATTCCATTCTCTTTGCATTACCAGGACAAAAAAAATGAATAACCAATTCCCATTTGAGAAAAAGTATAAGTATTGGAAAATTTAAGCGAATAACAAGCTTTATCTTGAAAATGGTACATAAATTGTGTAATTTAACGCGATCTTCATTTTTTGTGTAGTAAAATTTTGTCTAGCTCTTATGGTTACCAGTTATGCAAAAGTCGTTCACAATCAAGAATACTTTTGGAGACATTCCCAGAAAATTCAAGATATACATTTCATTTGTCATAAACATAACTTAAAACATATGACATTTTAATCAAAATCGTTAGAGCCATTTTTGAGAAAATTAAAATTTTCGAAAAGTGTTCCATGTAAAGCATAATCTTGGGTGGGGGGATTTTCTTGAAAACCTTCGTGTCGCATCTCTGGAAGCTACAGAACCTAAATACCAAGTTTGGTGTTTATCCGACTGTTCGTTTCTGAGTTATGCTGTTCACAGACACACACACACGGACATGTTTCCAAAAATGCTTTTTTTTGGATTCAGGGGGTCTCAAAACATATATTTCCAGTGAAATCTTGGTATCGAATTTTTGGGTGGAATATAATACTTCCCCTACTTACTATACGTAGTAGAGAAAGTAAAAAGGTACTTGTGTGTGTGTGTGTGTGTGTGTGTGCGTGCGCGCGCGCGCGCGTATCTCAAAACCGTAAAGTTCGATAAATACCGACCTTCGTATTTAAATTCAGCATCTTGGATGCGACATGAACATTGTCAAGAAATTCCCCACCCCAATTACCCACTACATTGGTCACTTTTTTATTTTCCTTTTAATTTTTTCAAAATAAGCTGTAACGATTTGGATTAAATACCTATATTTAATGTATTTACATGACCAATAAAACGCACATTTTGAATTTTCCGCGAATAGCCTGTGAAATCCTCTGTCTTCATTCTGAATGAATGTTATATAATTTTGTATCACTGGTAGACAATTAGAGATACCTAAATCTTACTACACAAAAACTGTAGGTCTTTTTAAACACACGGTTTTTCAAATAACTTTTGTTCTGGTATTAACGATTTCTGAGATATTCGTTGTTATTGGTTTAAATACTCCTTTTTAAATGTGCTTTTACTATTCAGTTGTTTCTCGCAATATCACGCAAAGAGTGGAATTTAAAGTCCGTATATAGCGACCGATTTTTTTACTTTCTCTACTACATATAGGGGAAGTAATGCATTCCACCCAAAAATTCGAAATCGAGATTTCACCGGAAGTCCAAATAAAGTATTTATGGAAACATGTCCGTTTATCTGTCCGTCAGTCTGTGCACAGCATAACTCAAAAATGAAAAATCGGATAAATAACAAACTTGGTACTTAAGTTTACTATCTTCCGAGGATGCAACACGAAGATTTTCAAGGAAATCTCCCAACCCCAAACTACCCTATGCATGGAACATTTTTCGAAGATATTTGAGTTTATCAAAAATGGCTCTAAGGAAATGTATCTTGCATTTTCTGGGAATGTGCTCCAAAGCCCTCTTCATTCTGAATGGCTTTCTTATAGTTGGTAAACCGTAAGAGATAGACGAAATTTTACTACACAAAAAATGTAGATCTCATTAAAATACCAATTTATGTCATACGCATTTTTTTTTTTTTTTTTTTTTTTTTTTTTGTAGAGTCAACTAGAGTCAACCATTTCCGAGAAAATCCTTGCTGTTTGTTTAAATCTTCCAATACTTATACTTTTTCTCAAATGAAATTCGTTATTCTATTTGGGGGGGGGGTCCTAGATATGCAAAGAGAATTAAATGCGCCACATAACAACCAGCTCTTAAAAGATTTGACTATCGCTTATAACCTACCAATTCCCCTTGCACCTACAAGAAAATTAGCAATAAGATTAACTATCGAGATCTTGATTAACTTTAAGTAGATGGAGAATAGGCGTTTGTAAAAACAGTTTGTACAAGAGTAGAGAAGGTCATGTGAGTGCAACACATCGGAGTTTTAAAAAATTGACTTCACTTCAACCTTCTGTGTTTGCTTTGTACTTGCAACGAAGTATCTGATGAAACTTTCACATGATGAAACGTTTATCTCAATTAGCATGAACTAGATAGATTTTTTTTCTGCTTGTGAATAGTCGGTAGAAGCTCTGCAAAAATAAATGATAATGGCTAGAAACGGTCGCGATTTTTAGTCATAAGGCATAGAGCTCTACAGTCTCCTGTACGAGCATGATCTTTCCTGGCTTTTAATGCTAACTATTTGGATCTGAAATTTCTATTTCGCTTCACGATTCTAAAGGCGTAACCCAGAATTGAGAACTGCTCTTTGAAACATGTTCTTGCTCTCATTATCTAATTCCTTGTACAGAGTTGGTTTCACTCCTGATGCCTCAAGTCACGATTCATGATAATAATCGATCATATTATTAGGTTGCTCTTTTTTGGAGGGTGTTCCTAATACCACCTCTTACTCAAAATCCGCAGCGTCTGCCCATCGTTAATGACTTTAATCTGTATCATCACTGCGCACTCCAATCACAGGTGGTGCAGTGAAAGCCAGTTATGCGAGAGTGTGCCTCTATGAAAAAGCTTAATGAAACAAAAGCAAATAAACGTCTATGTGCCGGGACGCAGCTTCGAGCCTTGCTTGGAGTTAGCTTTCTAGTTGATTTCAAGAGTTATTCATTTCTCACAAACAGATATTTATTACTCTAAAGAGCTAATCAGTTTTACACGGCATTGATGCTAAATAAGTGAACTTTCACTAAGGCGTCTTCGAATGGCGTCACTAAAGATGTGGATAAAAGATCTGGAAGAGCACTACCAGTAGACCACAGCTCCTTAGCCCGCAAATACAATTACGGTTTAGACCATAGGGTCTGTTCCATCTCCACACACACACACACACACACACACACACATATATATATATATATATATATATATATATTCAACTTGAACAAAGTATACTTCATCTAGATGTTTAAAACTGCTCACAGCAAATTACAAAGTTAGAAAATTGTTTATTTTTTATTCTGTGCTAACTCCTATATTTAGTTTATTCGCTTTTTTCTTTAATTTGATCCTGTAATTTGAGTTTTGCAATGTGTGAAGGTATTAAAACACTGTTATAATAATTTTAATTTCCTGTTGTAGTTTCCAAAGAAATATAAAACAGACAAACGCAGGAGGTATGTATTCTATAAAAAAATGTTCAGCAGGCGTAGCAAGGCCGGAGAAATCGCTGTTGCTTTTCTACTTTCACGTAAAATAAGATTTCAGTCAAAATTTAGTAGCGATAACCAACATAAAAGAACGAAGGCAATGAGACTGCCTGAGGCAGCTTATAACCATAAACCAGAAGGTTAAGAAGACTCTAAAAAGTTGAGAGGAGAAAATGTGAGAGGGAAGCAAGCAGTTTGCCTAGTCCATGAAATGGAGGAGCAAAAGGAGGAGTTACAATTATGGCCCTATAAAAGAATCCATAAGCAGAAATCGGCTACTGAAATCTTTACAGCACACCCCATCAAATCTGGAATAAGTTTGCAAGAAGGATGTGGTAGGCAGGGTAAGGTAGTCTAGAGCTTGGCGACATTGGTCCTCGTGGCGTTGGATTTATGCTGCGAAGCGTGAGCATTGCGGATTCGAGGCCCCCCTCGGGCATGGGTGTTTGTGTCTGTGTATGTGAAAGCTAAAACCAAACATAACAAAAAACAGAAACGATGGAAAAAGAGTGGAAGGGGAATAATATCACCTTAACAGCGACTGTAGTCGAGTGGTCAGGGCTCTGACTTCTCAACGCAGATGTCATTCCCGGCTGGTGGGGAATTTTTCTTTAACCAGAATAATTCCCTATCCCCACAGATTCGGGAAGTATGAGTATTTTAAAAATTGAAAATTTATATAACCACGGTTAAGAAATCTACACTTTATCAAGCTATACACTATCTGCTGTTCATGTCATATTTCTCGAGTCTGATAACCAAAGAAGTTAAAGGGGTGGCCTATACAAATTGGGGGAGCAAGCACCCCATCTGCGACGGTAGCGGAACGACTCGCAACCATATAAGACATGGCACTTAAATTTTATATACATAAACATTTATAACTAAAGCACATGTGACCTGAAGTTTCATTTGAGCTTTATTTCATCAATCAGCATTAACCAACACATACCTATTTTTGTTGTGGCTAAGCTGCAGTTGTCCATTTACGTCCAGTTACTTGTACACAAGTAGCAAGGATTTATTTTCCTTTTCACAATAGGGGGATTAACAGGAGTCATTCTTGTTAATTCAGCTTTGGATATCATTAAAAGTAAGCTAAATTTAAGATAATGGGTTTTAAGATGCCTGAAAACATTGTAATATTGACGAAAACGTTGAGAGTATCACCTGGAGTATATACCTATGCTCGCCCAAATCAAAACCTTCCTATTTGTGAAAAACATCACTATTTGTAACAGAAGTAAGGTATTTGTAATCACAGCTAACTTTACATTTATTCCATTAGCTACAAGATAAAGAAAACAAAATACTTCACTGTCATTTCATTGTGCAAGGCCATCTGACCTTCCTCTGCAAACATTAATTTTAATTTCTTTTTTGTAACATTTCTCAATACGAATGGTACTGTTATCTGAATATCTTTTGCACTGTCTTTTCGTATTTTTCTCATCGAAAGAGTATGAATTAATAAAAACGTTTCCTGCTAAAGCTGTTTGTCTTTAAGAGCTACATCTACTTGACTGTCTGCTAATATTTAAGATTTTAAACTTATTCGCCACTGACCCCACTTCTCTTTATGGCTAATTGATGAAATCTAGTTCAACTGAATGTTCACATAAGCTTTAGTCATACGAGGTGTGTTTTTAAAGTAAGTACCGATAATGATTTAAAAAGTAAGAGAACATTATTTTCCAAATACTTTAACATCATCACATTACTTCTCCTCATAGTTACCCGCCGTTATTTAGACACCTGTCGTAACGGGAAAACAGTTTTTGTATGCCTTCATCAAAGTGACTCAGTATTTTATATCACAACATTGTAAATGCCAGAGTGATTGTAGTGTAAATAAGCATTATTGTATGACATTGATTTAAGATGTTTGTTAATTATAAGCATTGTTAGGAAATAAGTTTACACGGCCTCACTGAAACTGGCAATAAGAGCGGGTAACAATGAGCGAGGGGGTGAGTTGTTTATTAATTAGAAGAGACAAACAAATGACGTCAGATTAGCGCGCTTTTCTTAGAAATGGAGGGAATATCTTCCCTAGAGCATATGTATTAGTAATTTTGATTGGATATAAAAATAGACGCTAATGTTGGCGCGTTTTATTAACCAATAGCAGCTCGGTTATAATCTTTAGGCATATCGGGTGAGGGAGTATAAATTCCGTGCCAGACACAGGTTTCGTTCTGTCCAACAGAAGGATTCGCGGGTAATACGTCGTTTAGTCCAACAGAATCATACAAAGGTTATACGTCGCACAGTTTAAGAGAATCGTTCACGCGTTATACGTCGCGCAATTCTACAGAATCTCTCGCGTTGTAAAGTTAGTTATAAATGTGAAATACGCGAATTAATAATGTGCAGCAAATAAGTGATTATAGTGACATTAGAAAATATAACAGTTTCAGTCGGGCGTGTATCAAGAGTCAATATGTGAAATTAATTAATTGTGGCGGTAATAAAAGTGTAAAAACAAATTCTTTTATAAGTGTTATCTTTCAGTAACAAATCCTTTCCGTTTACACACCCTGTTCAAGAGATATGCTCGACTGAGTAGTAATAATAGCTAACCGGAGGACAAAGAACCCAACATTCAAAGTAGTAAAACAATAACAGGCGCTCAGCAAAAGATAACAGGACGATACCGCGACAAAAGAATGATGCCACGTGTGATGAAAACCAATTCTGCACTTCTTGTTTCACAACTTCATCGTCATTGAAATGTTTTCCAGCAAGGTATTTCTTCAGATGAAAATCGCTTGATGCCAAATTCGGACTGTAGGGTGCGTAGTCGAGTTGTCCCCCAACCAAATAACGCGATCAGATCTTGAGTTTGTTTGGTTGTGTGTGACCGGACATTGTCATGAACTAAAAGGATTCCACACGAAAGCTCTCCACGTCTTTTGTTCTGTATTTCACGAAGGAGATTTCGTAGTGTCTCACCACAGAACGTCTTTGTTGGTTATCACATTCCTGGGCAAGAATTCAACCAGCAAAATACCTTGTCTGTCCCGAAAACCGTGCACATGACCTTTATAGAGTGGATATCTTCTGTTTGAATGTTTTCCTCAAGGAAGAGGTTGTGTCTCTCCACTCCATGGATTGTTGCTTTGATTCAGGAGCGATGTGAGACAACCATGTCTCAGCATCTGTAACGATGTGCGTTAGCAAATTATCGCCTTCCTCAGCATATCGCGTGAGAAAAGTCAGTGCAGCGGGAAATTGTTTGTTCTTGTGCTCATCAGTAAAACTTTTGGGCGCGTACCTTGCGCAAAATTTTCGAAATCTTAAGCGTTCTTCATAATGTTTTAGGGGACTGACCTCGAAATTTTGGAAAATGTGAAGACAACCCCGATGAAACATATCCCCTCGCGAATGTTTTCTTCCACAGCTTCCACCAAATCGTCCGTGACCACAGACGGCTGATGACGGCTCCGCGGGTCATCATGCACATTTTCATGACCTACGTCAAATTGTGTAACCCACTTCCTCACTATTCCTTCACTCATTATTGTTTCGCCATAAACCTAGCACAATTACCAATGAATGTTTGCTGGCGTATGATTACAAATCAATGATCTGACTTCACAGTCGGCGGCTCGTTCGATTGTTTTGAACATTTTGAAACGCTCGAACAACAGGAAAACACAAAGCGACGATCGCTCACAGCTACATCTAGCCTCCTAATGCTCAAAATTGTCACTGCAGTGTTGACTTTAAAAGTAGCACTGGAAATAGTTTTGTTTTGAAATGTTTAATGCCGTATTTTCCGAAATAAATTACTATTGCGTGTTGTCTGGTTCATTTTGACCCATAGTATGTTACGGAATTCGTCCTACAGAGTTTTAGGGGTTACAGAGGAGTGTATGGTTTTTTAGCTCATCGTGGTTTGCAATAGATGTAAATCAATGACGAGCCACTGATAAAACGTCCCTGAATTGCTGCTGTTTACAGGTAATCGTGGCTATCCTGCTCAAACATTCCGTGTGAATATCACCGTAACATATGCTTAAGCTTTGAAAGCAACGCGAGAAATTAAACTGGGTTCACTACAAATTACGCCATTCATCTTTTGGGGAAAGCAAGCGTTTAACCGCTTGTACGGGGTTTGACCCTAGTACCATCAGTTTGACAGCCGAGCACGATAATGACTGTGCTATTACTGCACACGTATCTGTCTGATACGTGTGGCTCTCCATGTGAAAGTGGGGGTATCAGCGGTGTACTGGCCCTTACTGAAGGAGTTTTATATCCAGAAAAAACAAAGCTCGTAACTTTGAAAATACCGCAACGATAGCTATTTTTGCGCTTGCGAAGAGAAATTAATATTTTAGAGTGGAAGTCAGTACCGAGTTCGAATAAAGCATTTAAATATTTGCGTTTATCAGTACGAACATTCAAATGAAAAATCATTACGTACATAGCTTGAAAGTTTGTTGTCACCGATCATGTACAATATCAAGGTGTTCCTATAAGATTCCTGTGTAAACTCTGAAAGTTTGGATTTGAATTCTGTAATATGCTATATATTCCAAATAAATCCTGATTTTATGATGTCTGCATATAAAGGTATGATGGATACCACCCTCATGGGATGCCAGGTTTTGTCTGGGTTGTTGACTAAGCTTTCGGTCATCTCAACTGTGTGGCCTTCTTCAGGGTAAAGAAGGCCGAAAGTTGGACTGCAACTCGGATAAAACCTGGCTGGTATCCGGTGAGACCGTCGTCAATAACCAGCGCAGAGAACATTTTAAATAATAAATCTTATATGCCTCATTTTTTCATGTCTTTCCACAGCGGTTTATTTCATAATGTTTTCTTAATTTGGAGGAGGAAGATAATAAATATGCAGCTTTATAGATTAAATTAATAGTTTCAATTGCCTGACAGAAATAGTTTCTGAAAAAACATTATGTATGCCGAGAAAAAGTTATTCTACTCATAGGAAAAACTCAAATAAGTTCGCGTTGCGTTAATGAGGTCATTGATCACTTGATGTTTAAATGCGATTTATTTGGCACCTTTAAGCAAACGTATGTAAACAACATTGCAAAATAAGTTTCATATAATCAGAATTGCTACGCAATAAAGAATATTACTTTTTCCAATAATATCTAGATCTCCCACATCTACCAAATATGCAGGTAATGGTTTCAGTAAAAGTCGCACATTCTATTGTGTAAGTTAAAAGCATAGAATGAGTGTTTCTCACAGTAATGTAAATTGTTTTCCGGTTTTATTGTATGTGCTGTCCATCAGCGTGACCCAGTGGTGCTGTTCAATGATAGTTCATTTGGCAGAGTGCGAGTTTATAACCCATTTGCGCTGAATGTTTTTGTCATTCGGGAATGAAGATGAAATGGTGCAATGTGACTGGGAGATAAACCGGACAATTTGCATAAATTCCACCACTTCGTCTGTCGCAGTTTCATTTATACCGGCAATCCCAGACGTTATATTTTACAGTCTCGATGTTAAAAAGTGTTCCGACAGACTCCAACCAGGGCGTTAAATAACCCTTTGATAATCGAAGGTAGCGAATTAAACAACTTAAGCGTTTACTATCAGAATTGGGCATAGCCTAGACACCAAACTTTGTATTTAGGTTCAATATCTTCCAAAGATGCGATACGAAGATTTTCAAGAAAATTCCCCCACCCAAACTACCCTTTACATGTAACATTTTTTGAAAATGTTTATTTTCTCAAAACTAGCTGTAACCTTTTTTATTAAAATGACATATATTTAAGATATTTTCATGGCAAATGAAATATATATCTCGAATTTTCTGATAATGTCCCCAAAAGCCCTCTCCTTTCTGAATGACTTTTGCATAACTAGTTAACCTTAACAGATACACAAAATTTTACTCCACAAAAAATGCAGATCTCGTTAAAACGCACATATTTTTTTTTTTTTGTCGAGTAAACCGTTTCCGAGATAGTGTTATTTGTTTGAATTTTCCAATACTTCTCAAATGGGGATTCGTTATTCGTTTTATTATTATTATTATTATTATTATTATTATTATTATTATTATTATTATTATTTTATATTCTGGACATGCAAAGAGAATGGAACGCTCCACATAGCGACCAGCTCTTAAAAGATTTGACTATCGCTTAAAGCCTACCATGTTCCCCTTGCACCTACAAGAAAATTAGCAATAAGATAATTCCTGCAAATGTTTATCTCGATTAACATAAAGCAGATGGAGAATAAGCGTTTGTAAAAATAGTTTGTACAAGAGTAGGGAAAGTTATGTGAGTGCAACACATCAGACTTCTACTTTCTCTACTATATAGTAAGTAGGGGAAGTATTGCATTCCACCCAAAAATTCAACACCGAAATTTCACCGGAAATGCATGTTTGAGCCCCTCTTAATCCAAATAAAGCATTTTTTGAAACATGTCCGTGTATGTGTTTGTCGGTCTCTGACTGACTGACTGACTAACTGACTATGAACAGCATAACTCAAAAACGAAAAGTCGCATAAGAATCAAACTTGGTGTCTTCTACAGATGCGACACGAAGATTTTCAAGAAAATCCCCCCTACAGACTACCCTTCACATGGAACATTTTTCGAAAATGTTGATATTCTCAAAAATGGCATTAAAATTTTGATTAGAATATCATATGTTTAACATGCTTTCATGGCAAACGAAATGTATATCTTGAATTTTCTGGGAATGTCCCCAAAAGTCCTCTTTCTTCTGAATGACTTTTTATAACTGGTAAACCGTAAGAAATAGACAAAATGTTACTCCAGAAAAAATGTAAATATCGTTAATAACACAATTTATGTCATACATTTTTTGTAGAGCGAACCATTTCCGAGATATTCCTTGTTCTTGTTTGAATTTTCCGATACTTTTCTCAAATGGAATTTTTTTTATATCCGGAACATGCCAAAAGAATAGATGTTGCATATAGCAACCAGCTCTTAAAAGATTTGGCTATCGCTTAAAGCCTACCTTATTCTCCTTGCACCTACAAGAAAATCATCAATAAGATTAAGTAGCTGGAGAATAAGGGTTTGTAAAAGTAATTTGTACAAGAGTAGGGAAATCCTGTGCGTGCAACACATCAGATTTTTATATATTGGGTGTTTCCGATATAACCGCTGTAGTGGCTAAAATGTTTCGTTTTGTTGATGCGTCATCTGTTAACTAACGATTCTCCCTTTTTACTTTATTTATTACGCGTATAGTAATTGCATTCTAACCAAAAATTCGATACCAGGATTTCACCGGAAATATATCTGTTGAGGCACCCTGAATCCAGAAAAGGCATTTTTACAATAAGGTCCGTGTCTGTCTGTGCGGTGTCAGCAAGTCTGTGTGTGAACAGCGTAACTCAAAAACAAAAAGTCAAGTAAACAACAAATCTGATATTTAGATTCAGTACCTTCCACAGATGCCACACGAAGATTTTCAAGAAAATCCTTCCATAAAGACTACCCTTTACATGGAAGATTTTTCGAAATCTTTGATTTTCTAAAAACTGACTCTAACTATTTTGATAAAATATCATATATTAAACGTATTTGCATGACAATAAAATGTATATTTTGAATTTTCTGGGAATAGCTTCTGAAGTTCTCTTTATTCGGAAGGAATTTTGCATAATCTTGTCTATCCGGTAAATGTTAAGTGATAGACGAAAACGTACTACACAAGAAATGTAGGTCTCTTTTAGACACAATTTATTTCAAATAACTTTTTTGTGGCATCAGCCAATTCGGAGATATCCCTTATTAATGTTTTGAATTGTTCAATACTTACGCATTTCTTTCAAGTCCTGTCGATTTTCAGTTTTTTCTTGTGATGGTATGGAAAGAGTATGGAATTTTAAGGCCAGCGCATAGCGTCCAGTTCTAAAACGTTCTACGTTGTTCCCTTTGTATCTATAACGAAATGTGTAATGCATCCATTTCTGGAAAGGTTTATCTCGATTAAAAGGAAGTAGATAGGAAAATAAACATTCATAAAAATAATTTGTATACCCATTAATAAGATATGGGGGTAGTGAATGTAACACATCAGATTTCTATAAATGCGCTCATATAAACCAAAGTATACCTGTAAACAGTTTATTGCTTCCTTCCCATCGTACAGTTAAAGTACATATTACTCAATTTAAAAACAATCTAGGTCTACATTTATGGTAAATAATAAAGTGCATAGAAAAACGAGGTTTAATAGTTTTATGACGAATGAAACGTCATAATTATGTTGAATTTTTACTTCCTTTACCACGTAGGGGAAAGGTCCCTATATTGAACCACTTACGCCAAAATAGTAAATAATAATTATAATTTCAAATCAAAATTTTCAGAAACACAAGCGTTAAAGTGACAAATCCTTGCGCTATAATATCGTCAACACAATTTAAAATTAATACAATTATCAATTAAATAACATTTAAAAGTGAGATGGTGTGAATCGGTTCAAATTAGGAACGTGGTCCTTAAATTGAACCACCCGTGTCTTAAAATGAATCACATACTTTTAAGTTTAAAAGTATTTTTATTAATACAAAATACACGCATATTTTATTGTACATTCAAAACAAATATGCTATCAGCAACAAAAGTAGTGTCCAAAATTGTGATAAGAACAGCAATTTCCTTGAACATTTTAAATTTTTATATAATGATAAACACTTGGTTTTTGGAATAGGTATTATTTGCAAATGTAGAGTTTTTCCTAATTTTTACTCTCGTACAAAAGAGTCCAATTATACACAGTCTTCACAATAAAACACTTTCTTCTTAGCACTAACTTTTGCACACTTTTGGTGAAGCCATATCCTACAACTCATACACTCGATCATGTCCATAATTTCAGACAATTCACATTCACATATTCATGTCACTGTTTTTAACATGTTTTTTTTTTAACTTAACATATTATATCGATATTTATTCACAAGATATACTATTCGCAGTTGAGCATCCTAGAACTGCAATAGGTTTCCTAAATTGGACCAGTTCAATATAGGGTTCAAACAGTGATTCAATTTAAGAGCCACGCCATTTTGGAAGCTTTAGCATCCATGTGACTAGGACAGACGCTGCTTGAAAAAATGTATGCATGATTATTGTTGCTAAATAAACACTTCATAACATGCAATATATATAGATCGTCTCAAACTTGCCTAATTGGTCGTATAAGCTTAGCTAGATTAGTCAAATATTACTTCTGAAGCATCAAAAACACACAGCACTTCATACAACTGAAACCACAGCTCAGAATGCAAAGTCAACAACTCCAAGCATTCATAGATGTACACGCCATGCTTCTGCTAAGATTATGGTGCCATCTGTCGAACAGTTTAGAAAATATTGGAGCGGTTCAATTTAAGAGGCGGTTCAAATTAGGGACCCTTCCCTTACATAGGAGGTAGAGAAGGAATTGCATTCCACTAAAAAATTTGATCTCGAGATTTCATCGAAAATACATATTTTGAGACCCCCTGAATAAATAAAGGTCCATGTGCGTGCGCGTATGTGTGTGTGTGTGTGTGTATGTCTGTGTCTGTGTACAGCATAACTCAAACACGGAAAGTCGAATAAACACCAAACTTCGTATTTAGGTTCAGTTCCCTCCACTGATGCGTTGCCAAGATTTTCAAGTAAGTCCCGCTACCCCAGGTTAAAATCCATATAATAAAATGACTCCAACGACTTTGATTAAAATACCATATATTAAAGATTAAAAACAAAATGTATATTTTGAATTTTCTGGGAATAGCCTGTGAAGTCCATTTCATTTGGAAGAAATTTTGTATAATCTGCATAAGCGATAGACGAAAACGTACTACACAAAAACTGTAGATTAAAACACACTCTTTAAAACACACAATTTATTTCAAATTACTTTTTTGTAGCATATGCCATTTCTGAGATATCCGTTATTAATGGTTTGAATTGTTCATTTCTTGGTCATTCCCTAACTCCTGCAACATTCAGTTGTTTCTCGCGATTGCTTGGAAACAATATAGAATTTCAAGGCAGCGTATAACGTCCAGTTCTTTAACATTTGACTATCGCTATTCCCTTTGTATTTTACCTATAACGAAATGTGTAGGTACTGTACCTATTTCTGCAAAGGCTTATTTGTACTAAAATGTTGTAGACAGGAAAAAAGCTTAATAAGGATAATTTCTATACTTACTAATAAACGATAGGGGGTAGAGAAAGTCGTGTGTATGTATCACATCAGACTTTTAAAAAATCTTAATAAGCCAATGTGTGAGTGTGTGCGCGTGCGTGTGTGTGCGTTTTCTTTTTTTCGTTCCTTTTAGACTTCTACACCGTTGCGGCGATTTGACCAACTTACATAGATAACCTTTGACAGAAGGCGAAAATTACTGTCTAACTTAGAATTCCAAATTCCGCCCCATTTTACACGATTAGTTATTCAATTTTATATAACGACCACTAAAGCTCGCAATACCTAGTGTATCCTCCTCAACGATAAACGTAATAGGTCGAATATTGCCAACATAAGAATTACTTAGGCTTTCACGGTCTCACGAAATAACAAAGGAACAGCGAGTTTACATATTATTCGTTGATTACGAATCTGACAATTATCATTGCGTAATAACACAATGAACTAAATAAATTACAACAGCTATATCATCTGTGGCATGATTGCGCAAATGTAAAATGCTACAATCAATTGGTAAAGGATTAAGAACCTTTAGAACATATTATATTGAATTCTGATAACAGCAACAGCATCAAAGCAGACAAAATGCCCCACCTTCTAATTGTTTTTATCTTCTTATGATTAATTATTGGTGTAGTGATATAAAAATCTGATGTGTTACACTCACATGACTTTCTCTACTCTTGTACAAACTAGTTTTAAAAATGCTTATTCTTCATATGCTTCATGTTAATCGAGATGTTAATCCTATTGCTACTTTTCTTGTAAATGCAAGAGGAATTGGTAGGCTTTAAGCGAAACTCAAATACTTTAAGAGCTGGTTGCTATGTGGCGTATTCCATTCTCCTTGCATTACCAGGACAAAAAAAATAAATATCGAATTCCCATTTGAGAAAAAGTATAAGTATTGGAAAATTTAAGGGAATAACAAACAATATCTCGAAAATGATTCACTCAAAAAAATGTATGTGACATAAATTGTGTATTTTAACTCGATCTACATTTTTTGTGTAGTAACATTTTGTCTATCTCTTATGCAAAATTGTTCACAATAAAGAATACTTCAAGATATACATTTTATTTGTCGTGAAAGTATCTTAAATATTTAATATTTTAATCAAAATCGTTAGAGCCATTTTTGAGAAAATTAAAATTTTCGAAAAATGTTCCATGTAAAGGGTAATCTGGGGTGGGGGGATTTTCTTGAAAACCGTCGTGTCGCATCTCTGGAAGATACTGAACCTAAATATCAAGTTTGGTGTTTATCTGACTGTTTGTTTCTGAGTTATGCTGTTCACAGACAGACACACACACGGACATGTTTGCAAAAATGCTTTATATGTATTCAGTGCACCTCAAAACATGTATTTCCGGTGAAATCTCGGTATCGAATTTTTGGGTGGAATGCAATACTTCCGCTACTGACTGTACGTAGAAGAAAAAGTAATAAGACTAAGGCATTCAGCATAACTGCAGTGACTACAAAAGCTTTTATGGTACTCAAACATTGCTAACATAAGAGTAACAAATAAGTTGAAGTTTATATCGATTCATTCTGCGTTCATACTTCGATATTGGGATATTCATTTATCTAACAAAACAATTTCCGAAACGTTCCCCCCCCTTATTTTGATTTTGATTTTCCAATATATTAAACACTACACGTTGAAATGTTAAATTTTTGTTCTTTTGTTTCTCTTTAGTGCAGATATGTAATATTTAAAATACTTAATCAAGCGTTGTAGCTATTATGTCAGAAACACTGGAAATTCTAATTTTACAAAAATTGTCGTTTCAGTCATCTAGAAATAAACTATAAAATAGGTATGTTTTGAGGGCATCTATTACAATTACACGATGCAAATAAAAACATAAGTTT
This sequence comes from Deroplatys truncata, assembly GCA_030765065.1. Taxonomy (NCBI): domain Eukaryota; kingdom Metazoa; phylum Arthropoda; class Insecta; order Mantodea; family Mantidae; genus Deroplatys; species Deroplatys truncata. Next base: position 205,639,636 of record CM060978.1, on the reverse strand, counting down.
TTTTTAATAATTTGTAAAATAACTATGACAGTAAAGAATAACGTGCAGAGAAAATCGTGTGATTGTTACATAGTAGATTTGCATTCCAATATAGGTATAGGATACCTCGCGCACTGCGACCTACATAGATCTATTGTAGCTACCATCCACCAGGAGAAAGGGATGAAATGAACGAGCCACAGGAGGCTAAAGGCCGCATAGAGAGGCAGGGAAGTTCCTAATGGTTCCAGGCCCGAAGACTCGTCCCACTGCGGAGCTGCCTAGAGAGGACGACGAACGACGTCGATTAAGCAACCCTTTAGTGTCCAGGGATTACTCTTGTTTTAAGCAAGCATCTGCTACATCTGTCCAGCGCCAGAAACCTAGACGCGCACCTGAAAAAAATTGAAGGAAACGGAATGAAAAGGAAATGATTAAAGGGAAATCCTATGGATAAGAAACCACCTCAGACTTTACCTACCGATTAGGAAAACTCATGAAAAACCTAAGTTCAGAGTTGGCGGTCGCCGGAAACGAACCCGCGATCACTGAATGCGATTTTCACTCGTTACCGCAGAGCCATCTGATTCGGTTATTTCATTCTAAAATAGCAAGTTTCATTGACTTCTGTTCTGTTTAAGAAAAAGCTTTATTGTTAAAATCCATTTAGTAGTGTTGGTGGCGCCCTTTTAATACTTAATATTGTCTCATTGCTGTTTTTTAAAAAGAAACATCAAAATGCAAAATTTCACATATTATGTTTTTAAGTTCACTTATTCAGAACCGTTTTTCTAAAATTCTAGCTATGGGCACAGCTTGTCTGGAACAGTCTGTGTCCAGGTGAAGGTAGAGAGATGACAAACCTCCCCTTGCTTACCCAGTTCCCAAAGAAAAACAGACCCTCTTCAAGATGTCGGGTGTAAAGAGCAAATATGCTTAGGATAACGTCGAGAGTTTGGTTTCCATGGAAACTTAACCTCAGTGCATTCATTATAAAGGCGGGGTGCTTCAAGCACTGCTGTTGAAAAAAGAATATAATGCTACACCCCTGGTCAGAATAGGACGATTATGGCTATTTTTCTCTGGTAGTTCTTGTAATTCTCAGCAAATAAACACATAAACTAACTAATAAATCACTCTATCCATGCATCCCTTGCAGGAAAATATATTTAACATAAGTTTCTTCCGAAGATTACTGACATTAGTGTGGGATTCGATTCCTGATTCTCCTCGATTAAAGGACAATTTACTAATATTGAGCTACATCTACGCCCACTGTAAATTAAGCCTAATATCTATAATAATCTCCCCAAGGAATTGTCTGGAACATATATCTTGATAAATGACATTATTAGCTCAGAGTATCCAAGCATGTCTCCAATATTTTAGGTACCTCCTCTCCTTGAGGCGTTTTTAGAAATCAGCGTTTGTATTTCTAAAAGCTTCAGAGAAATGTTCACCTTCTTTGCATACCATATTAAAAGCCATAGAATACCAAGATACAGAGATTCGGAATTTGTACGAAAATTCAAATAGTAAAATATGCAAGAAAATATTGCAGAAAAATATAAAACATCTTGTGTTATATTCACGCGACACTCTGTCCACATTCATATTTTGTTTTCGCATTTATTCTACAAAACATTTACACACAAGCTGTCCTCGTAGCTGAATCGGTAGAGCACCTGCCTGATGTGCGAGGGGTTATGGGTTCAATGCCCGCTGGGGGTGGGAATGTTTCTCTAGCCAAAACTATTTCCTATTCTCCCAGAGTCTGGAAGTATGAATGAGAGTGTGAATGTGTGTGAAGTTTACTAGAAATCCAACGACAAGAGAATACGAGTTAACACCATTACCTGTAGGCAATAATATGTTCCAAAGGAAAGGCCGCCGATAAGACCGTTGCAGTTAAAGGCGGAGTATAAATAGAACTTTCTCTAACCCATGCAAGTAGAAGTATTATATTCGATATCTTCATTTTATCGCAAATACAAGTTTTGAGGTCCCCTGTAAAAGAAAACTGTTTTAGAGAAAGATCCGTGTGTTATTTTCAAGAAGTATATGTATTCACTTTAAAATATTCTAATAGAAAAATTAATATAGAAGAAATTCTGGCACTTTTACAGAGTTTTCATGTTATTCGTTTTATAACTTTTTCAAAATTTTGCATTTTTCAATATTTTCATGTGTAACTTTACAAAATTATTTATATTCATTTAAGGAGAGCAGTTATTGTATATAATATCTGGAAATATCATTAATATGTGATTTTAAATTAATGGGAAATAAACATGAGAAATGATAACTAACATGTTAATTAGAGAACCCAGTAAAAAGGTTGAAAATAAAACTCTTTATTCTGAAGTTTTCCTCTTCCGATCAAAATTTATATTCACTGCAAGTTCATTTATTATACCCAAAACTTTGCTGTACTAAATGCATACGATTTTGTAAACACCACACGCAAAGAAATCGAAAATAGATTCAGTTTAAAAAATATATAAAACTAATAAGTTGAAAATTTCCTGAACATATACTATATAATCGGTTATTCCTTTTTGCTTATTAAAAATCGAATCGCTTACGAAAAATCCGATAATTAAGTTCAGTATCTTCCAAGGATGCGACAGAGGATCTTCAAAAAAATTCCACGATCCCAGATTAGCCTGTACTTAGAAAAAGGGCCATAATGAATTTGATAAAAATATGTAAAATTTCGTATATAATATTCTCTAATTAAATGACAATTTGTCCCATTCCTAATAATACACACTGCCGGATTTAGTACTACTTTGATATTGGATTATGGTAAAATAGCAGCTTTTAACGTACGAAATCGTTTTTTTTTCTATCCACAGTAGTCCTTGGTTAATGAGGAACGCTTTAGTGCAGCAGATGCTGCGTCGCGATAATGTAATGCCACCCACCCACCCTTTTATGCGACCGTTCTTAAACAGTCCTTTTTGGCGGGTATTGGCGACATTTGGAAGGAATTGCTGCCAACGTGAATCATTCGAGCTTTAGACGTGCAGATTCCTCGGCTTCGTCCTGCTGTCGCTTCGCAGTTGCTGCCGAAGGCTTAGGGCTGTTGATTGTGTTTTCTGCTATGTTGGGATTTCAAATGTTGTCGGGAGAAATACAACGTAACCAACGTTCCCATGGTGCCACGGGTGAGATGCATGCGATGCGACTTCTGATAGTAATATGGAACAAAAGTGACAAAATATGCTATATATTCATGAAAATAAGTAAAGCAGCATGTTATTCGTTCTGTATTACACGTAATAATGTTTTGAAATCAATAAAAATTGTGCAGTGTATGTGTATATTACATGTGTATAGTAATACTGCCCATAATCCAATCTCAAACTTTATCCCCAGATGTTTTGCACGACTGTTTTACATTTTTGGAGGATAAAACACGGAGCAAATTTAACTGACGTGTTTACTAAAACAAAATAAATTTTGTTGTGAGTTTCTGTAATTTTGAATTTTATAGTCAAATGGATGCCTATGTAAAAGAGTTCGCAATAAACGATTTGTGTATATGCTACATACAAATCGCATACAAAGGTAAAATCAATTTACAAATTACAAGCCTGAAGAATATATCCTCTGTTTAATAAAGCAAGCAAATATTAGTGAATAATATAACTCTGATTCACTTATTTTAAAGTGGAAAAAGACATTTTGAGAGTTATTGTTCCACGTTACACCTCTGAAGGCCAGATGTGTTATCGTTTACGTTTGCTTTCCCTTCGTATTAAAAAGACCAGTATGCAGATCAGTTTTGAAAAACAGAAGCTTAGCCCAATATTATGCCCTCAATTGAACTTACAATTTTCAGTACTTTGATTAATTTTCTCCCTCGTCCAGAGAATGTTCAGATTTCCCTTTTTGAAACAAGACATAAGTACATTGTAAAACATAGACAGACTTGGAAGTATGTACATCGATCAAGTATATTTTATGGAATTAATTGTTCTTTCACACAAGTCGTGTGCTGGACAAGGTTGGAAAGGTAGATTCAGATGACTGAAAAATTCAATGCCATAGCCGGGTTTGAACCACGGATCTGCCGGTCTCCGTCCGGTTGCTCTAACCACTGAGCTACCATGGCTTGTGTGAAAGAACAATTAATTCCATTAATTTACCTAATAGTGGTTGTAACTATAAAGCCCGGGACTTAAGTACTTACAATGTTTGTAAGTCGCCATTGGGGTATGTCATCTCAATACAATTTGAGATCTCCTTGTGGTTTACCGGGAAAAATGCGAATCCGCTGGAGAATTTAATGTGTCGGCATGTTGCCATGATAGCTCAGTGGTTAGAGCAACCGGACGGAGACGGGAGATCCGTGTTTCAAATCCCGGCTATGGCATTGCATTTTTCAGTCATCTGATTCTACCTTTCCAAGTTTTAGTTCATTTTATAAATTATCTACATTATTCTTACACCTACGTTACACATGGGTATAACTGCTATAACGCAAATAAATTAATTTATTACCTTATATACACTACTTTTAATAAATTAAATAAATTTTGTCATTGGTAATTTTTCAAACATTTTTGTCATCAAAATATGGACCCTGGTGATCACAAATTTATAATTCAGTAGCAGGATATACAGATTTCGGGATATTTGCTATTAAATACCAATCCTTGTCTTAGTTCTACTTTAAATTGTTTTCTGGAAACACGTGACGATCGCAGAGCAGAGGTCCTTCATCTTTTCAAATGAACCTCACCGCACAACCGCAGGTTTGGAACAATCACAGAATTATTCGGTTGGTTAACGGAGGGCTAAAAGTTTGGACTTCTTTTCTTGGCGCAATTACATGCTGGAAATGAACATGAAAAAAAAAAACACCATGAATTGCGTTTCTTGAATTTCTGTTTCACAGTCCAATAGATCGCCTTCGTTCCTACCTTTTTTGTTTCGTTTTTGCATTAGGCAGAATTCTAGAAAGTAGGAATAACTTTCCAGCAGTTGAAGAAGAGTTTTGCTTGAGCGAAATCACGTAGCTATTCGCCTGATCAGCCAAGGACGACGTTCAGACTTTGAATCCTATTTATTGCAAGCCACCGATCACGGATGTGGTTATGCTTGCCTTCTCTTGCCGACACGTTTGATTCATTTTTTTTTTCAAGTGCATTCTGTAGTCGAAGAAAGGAAACAAAAGGAAGAAATGGTTAGACATTATTATCCCTTGTACATTATTCGTCCTACACATTCCTATAGCTTGAGGTTGGTATGCGTGTTTGCGGACAGGCGCTACGTTTTCTTGAAGCCCTAGCGGATATTGTCCTCGGAGCTTCTGTGAAATTTCTGATATAATAACCTGGTGATCGGAAGTCATTAGAAAAGAATCTGTGACGATATAATATAATGGAGATGTTTCTACAATACTTGAGTATTAGATAATGCTTTATCAATTGTTGTGTGCTAAGAAAAGTCGGTTTTAAAAGCTATTATATTCTAAGGAATTTTAATTAATACTGAAAAGAAAGAATTGCTCTTATTACTTTAATATATCTAGGAAAATAGAGTTTCAATCTAACAAACTAGAACTCGCAATTCCGCGTCAACGTGGCGGTTCTCCTTGTCTCTCTCCGACTCTCATTGTTTTTATTTCCTTCCATTCTCTCTCTCTCTCTCTTGTGTAAAAGGTTTAATATAGCATAAATATTTCCCCTGGTAAACCGATTTTATGTTCAGAACTATAAAATACTAGTTGATTAAAGAAAACAAAAATTTTAAAATTATATACTAAACATTAATTATGTAAATTAACAAATACATGGGAATAATTTTCGTATTATACAAAACAGAAAAAAAAATCATTTCTTGAAAATTATATCCCGTAAAAGGCCTCCATTTTTGCCACCACAATCAGTCAGCCTGATGTGCAAATCAACAAACCAATATTGTATCATCTTCTAACACCTTTCGGATTAAAACTCGTAAAAGAATACACACACACACACATATGTATCTATATTGTGCATATAGTGGATGATGTAAGACTGATTAAATTTAGGTTTTCCTCCTTAAGCACTGAGTTACCTAAAATTAAACCAGCTGGTTTACAAAAGGTACTTTTAGAAGAAACGATCTCTGTAGAGAGAGAGAAAGGGGGATATATGTGGATATATATTTTTTTTCAAGCGTGTAATTGACAATATCTACCAACTTCTACCATCATCATAGGTAACTTCAAGTATATCAATAAGTAGGAATTAATATGTAAACATAATGTCATATGCAGATTATATAACAATAATATAGAACAATGAAGATAATATATATTTACATGAAAATATCTACAAGCAAAACGAAAGTTTGAGCGGGATAAATATCCTGCTCAAAAATAATAATAGAAAATGAAATGCTGATACAAGTAACTTATTTTGATTATCTAGGATGTAATACAAGCTATAATAGAGATGGAGATGTTGAAATAAAATTGAATAAGTTTGAATCAATTTTGAATCAACTTGTGGAATAGAATTCTTCAAAATAAAACCCGAAAAGATACAAAAATAAAAGTCTTATAAGGTAATGACTGTACCAGTTTTAATGTTCGGAAGTGAAACTTGGCTAACATATGAAAGAGATGAAAGTAAGATACAATCATTGGAAATGAAATTTCTCCACAGAGTAAAAAGATGCACAACAATGGATTTGATACGAAATGAAACTATACGAGAAGAATAAAGTGTATACAACTTAAATGAAAAAATAGAAGTGTATAAAGACAATTGGAAGCTCGCCTATCTCGAATGAGTACGGAAAGAATCCCAACCTTGAATGGCTGTCGGCCTAAGGTAGAGGAGATGTTGAACATCGAAGAAGAGATGGCATAACATTGTGAAGTCGGAGCAGCCAAGAGTGCTTATTGCAAGGATGAAGATGATGATGTACCAACGTTTAGAATAAAAGTTATTATTATAGTATATTGATTTTTATATCATTATTGCAAACGGTGCTCTGAACGTCACGATTAAAATAGCTCTTTCAGGAGTACAATAGAACTCCACTTAACCGTACCAAATGGGGCAGAACCGTTTCGGATAACGCATTTTTTCGGATAATCGGTGGTAGCATTATTTTAAGCAGCATAAGGGAGAAAAAATGTATTCCAAATGAATGTAATGATGTTAATGAAATGCTATTGCTATTTAAAGTATTAAAATGCGCATTACTGTATTTACAAAGACTATTTCATAAAATCAGCATTTTTTTTCCTGAACTTTCACATTGCGAGCAGCTATATCACGCCATCCTTTGATAAGCATTATAGCTGTTGGAGTTTATTCACTGCTTTGTTCTACAAAACGCAAGGCAACTTAAAAAAAATGTTGTGTTATAGATACTGCCGTAATTCAATATTTGCGTTAACATTTGAATACCTCTTAACTCTAATGTTTTGAATCGTTCATCATCTGTCACTATGTTACTAACAGCTTCGAGCTTCTGCTCAATGCTTATTATAGCACACTTTCTTTTCGCTGACATCTTAAACACAAGTAAACCACACTGACCAACACCAACAGTAAAATAACTGTGAACCTCCGTGTGCAAGCATTAACACGTGTTATAAGGGCACAATATTTCTTGGAATGTGGGTTAGGGGTTGGGGATTAACTGCATATAATACCAAGTACCTGTATTGGAATTTAAGGTCGGGACAACAGAATATTGCCAATTGTCACGGCAACGTTATCATCAGGAATTTGATCGTCTCGTATTTTTTCGTTCAGTCTATCTTTCTCCTCCACTGTTTCGGTTAAACGCAGTTCGGTTAAACACGGTATTACGTACTGAATAATTTTTCTCGTGAGAAATTCCGATGTAACGAAAGTGATAGAAGCAAATGTGTAAATGTACAGGCATAATACAGAATGAGTTCTTGCAAACGAAGATGCCTGTAGTCAGATAAAGATCTAAATTTACATGGATTCTGAATTTAGAAAGGAACTAGAAACTCAATATAACTTACTATCGCATTATTAGATATCAAAATATTTTTGCTACTCATACACAGTAACAAGACATATTAAGCACATTTCATCAACTATTGAACATTAACAGTTTTAAACATAAATAAAACTGACGGATCTAAAGAAAAACAGACAAAAGTTCTGGAAGTAAAAAGGTCATAGAACTAGACGCACTTAGAAATCCAAGAATCCATGCAACCATATTTCCCTTTGTGTTTGCTTGGTTGCCTAGCGCTGCGTAAAGAAATATAATTCTAATCAATTAGTCGTTAACGCAGTAGGTTCCTTAACCCCACCAAATGAAATTCCATCCTACTCTGGATTTAATTCACCTACCTCAACACCACCCCCCCACAAAGTAAGAGCCAACCAATAATTGAAACCACCGTTTTCATTAAAAGTGCTGATGCAAACTGAAAAATATGGTAAACAGGTGTACCGAATCTTCGGTGCAACCTGCAGAAGGGTACATTCGATAAGTTCAGGTCGACAAATAGGCAGTGAGTCCGGTTAACGCTTTTTAAAATTACTTTTCCTATCTCTGCTGCTTACCTACATTACAGATTTCATTCGTTATAGATACAAAGGAAACAGCGATAGTTTTAGTACTAACGCTATTGGTGGCTTTAAAATTCCACATTCATTCCATCGCTGTAATTCTTGTAAACTTTGGAGTATTTTAAGCATAATTAAACACTCTGCCAAGTCGCTATTTTTTATTGTTTGTGAGGTAATCCAGTGTCAAGGCAAGCATATAGCAAACTCCTTTTATATATTTGATTGTCATCTAGTTCTCCTGTATGTTCTTATAACAAAATGTGTATTTAAACCTTTTTCACCAACATTATTAAGATTATATGTGGTTCAGTCACACAACTTTCTCTACACATGTTAATTTTACAATACACTAGTATTCATTACAAAAGCGCTTCTTCGATCCACGTTGTCTTTATTCACGTTACTTTTATGTATAGAAACGTTTTCAGGCTAGGCAATAAGTACTTCTTACAGCAGGCCGAAACAACGTTAAAATACTTATTGGAAGCAAACGGTAATAAATTTGGAAATGGTCATCATAGAGGTATAAATTTTCCCTCCACAATCAGTAACAAATTCTTGCGAAGGAGGAGAGGTTTTCCGTCAAGTGACATTTTAACATATTATGGGAAAGTGTAATTATGGCGTATTTCTTTAACGGACAAACTGCGAAGAAAATTATTGGCACAAGTTGTATGTTTTAATGAACAGTCTTCTTGTCTATTATCATTTCTTAGTGGTACAGACTTATCATCGTTCAATCTGAAAAAGCAGATTTCACAGACTATTCATAAAAAATGCAAAATATACATTTTATCCTTCATGTTAAGTTATCAAATTTTACTTGGTATAATATTTTACGCACTATAATATTTAAATTTACAATAAAATGTGTTTTATTTTAGTAAAACTAAGCACGTAAAGCACAGGAATGATGTTTGCTAGAACGAAATACGAGGCCAGTCCAGAAAGTCCCAGACGTTTTGGCCTATCGTTGCGATGAGTAGGGTTAGAGCCGCCATCTTAGTGTCAGAACGTTCCTACATTCAGTACGCATCCAGCTGTGGTAGCGTGAAGACTTGCCTTCCTTACTGTGCTCTCTGTGAGTTCTCAAATTGTGCGCTGCAATAGAAAATCCCGCCACTTGTGAAGTGCGGTTGGCTAAAAAGAACAAACCAATTGAAATTTATCGTCAACTTTGTGATTTTAATGGGCAGGGAATAATGAGTGAAAGCCGAGCCATGCATTGATTTTAAAAATGTCCTACCAATGTTCACGACGAGGATCGCAGTGGTAGGCCTAATCTTATGATTGATGAATTGTCAATACAAATCATTGACAAAATTCGTAATAATCGTCGTTTCACGATTACAGAACTTTCGGAACATTTTCCCCAAATTTCACGGGGTTTGGTGTATCAAATTGATGCTTTGATACTGACGCTGAACTGCATGCCGGTGTAAACCAGTGGTTGAAGTCGCAGGCGGCCGATTTCCACAGAGAGGGTATTGAAAAACTTGTGCCACGGTATGATAAATGCCTCAATTTGAATGGCGATTAAGTAAAAAATAGCTTAAGAGCGTACCTTTTAAATGTATATAATAAATGTGGATATTTGCATTTTGTTAATTGTTTATTTCAAAACGTCTGGGACTTTCTGGATTACCCTCGTACAAAACAACAAACATAAGCACAGTCATGAAGAATATCGGACAAGGTGTATTGATACCAGTGAAGGAACTTGACATCATCTTGGTAAAATGGAGATTTGATATCTTCTTGAAACTGTGTGGTAAACTTATGAATAAACATTATAAACTGAAAAATATTTAAATGCAACATAATAACACATTTCAAAGGAGAGTTCTAAATAAAGCAGAAACATGAAATACCAAGTGGTAATATGTAAATAGTTGGAACACTGACAAAAAATCTAAAAGTATGACTCTTACTCAAACTAAAACCAATTTAAGTCAGAACTCTCCTCCAGCTGTTCATTAATTATGGCAAACTTACTTCTAGTTATTAAAACTTTTATTCTTTCTAGTTACAAAATCTTGTTGACGATTCCAGTGAGAACGTTTTCTACTTACCTGTCCCTCTTTCTCTTTGTGCTCTTGAATGGTTGCGTGTCCTTGTATGGAACTGAGCATTATCAACCAAAAAAACTGTAGAAAAGAAAACAAAGGATAAATTTGAAATCTCAGAAGCTGAGGTAAACCTTAAGATAAAAAAATTAATAAAACCTCGTAAAATAGACGCGTTATGCCAACTCCGTCGTGACGTTCACCTTTTGTAGCGGCACAATGCTGCTCTGGAATATTCTTTTTCTCACTTTTTACTTTCTCTATCACGTACATTGTAGGTAGAGAAGGTATTGCATTACATTCAAAATTTACCGATATTTCGCCGAAAATACATGTTTTGAGGCCCCTGATTCCAAATGAAGCATTTTTGGAAAGTATCCGCCTGTGTATGTTAGTCTGTGAACAGCATAACTCAAAAACGAAAAGCCGATAAATACTAAAATTAGTATTTAAGTTCAGCATCTTCCAAGAATGCAACACGAAGATTTTCAACAAAATTCCCCCACCCTTTATATGGATAACCTTTAAAATTTTTATTTTCTAAAAAATGGCTCTTAACAATTTTGCCCAAAATACCATATATTAAAGATATTTATGAAGAATAAAATGTATATCTTGAATTTTCTGAGAATAGCTTATGAGTCCTCTTCATTCGTATGGAAATTTGTATATCTTGTATAACTGGTAAACGTTAAGCCATAGACGAAAACGTACTACACATGAAAGCACACAATTTATTTCAAATACGTTTTTTGTGGCATAAGCATTTCTAAGATATCCGTTAATAAAGGTTCGAATTATTCATTACTTGGTCATTCTCTTAAAATCCTGTCAACATTCAGTTGTTTCTCGCGATTGCATGGAAACAGTGTAGAATTTTAAAGTCATCGTATAGCCTCCAGTTAAACATTTAACTATCGCTGTTCTCTTTGTATCCTAACAAAATGTGTAATATAGCTATCTCTATAAAGATTTATTTGGATTAAAATGTAGTAAGATAGGAACATAAGCCTTAGTAAAAATAATTTGTATAACCACTAATAAATGATAGAGGCAGAAACATAAAGTCACATGAATGTAACACACCAGATTTTTCAGTATGTGGAGACCAACATTCGACACATCTTGCCTAATATTTGTTCGATTCACGCGCTCAAAGCAACATTTTAGAGTACATTTTAATCAGAATACGTGTATATTTTCCCAGAATTTCCATGGTATTTTATACACTTCATACATTCCGAATCCAAGCATTGTACCTTACATCACTTTGTAACAAAATTATTTAGTTTTTTCACAAATGTATGAAAAATTGTTCCATAACTATTATGGTACTGAATAACAAAGCCCTTAAAGTTACTTTAACCTAAGTTTTAAGATGAAACGTAGTCCAGACACAAAAAATGTTCATGTCATAGCCGAGATTTGAACCACGGACCTTCTGGTTTTATTCCGGTTGCTCTAACCGAGCTACCAACATTCCGGACGGAAATCGGGAGATCCGTGGTTCTAATCCCGACTATTGCATTGAATTTTTCAATCGTCTGATTCTACCTTTCCAATCTTGTCCTACACGCGGCTTGTGACAGTTAATTACCATTATAGTCCAGATTATTTACTCACTTTATAGTCTAGATATGTAATAGTTTTATTTACGGTCTAACTAAAAATTCGAGAACTTCGTTAGTTATCTTAGAGAAAGCTGTCTAACTAACTTGCTTGGTGTTGGAGCAATATGCCAATTAGGTTTTTCGTAAGGAAATGTTATTGCACTACGCAGAGAATGCTCGTTCAGTAACGTACTTGGTCCCTTTGTACTATACCTTCAATAACGCATCCTTAAGTTTCAGCCTTCAATTTTCTGCAAATACCTATGTTGCTTTAAACGTTTTACTTCACGACATCTGGTAGTTCTATACATGTTTACTAAAAATGCCAATGGAAATTAATTTTAAAGAAAAATTCTCATTATGAAGCCGAAAAAATAAGCATTTAATATATAAGGAACCACAATAAGCTGTGTTAACTGCACAATATCTAGAAACACAACCGTTTTTGTGTTTCAGGATGGGAAGATTCAGTAGGCATTATTTTATTGCACTTTTAAACTGGCAAAATGTCTTACAGTGTTTCAATTTATTTTGTTTGTTAGCGCATCAGTCTATTTTTAAATGTGCTAATGTTATATTCGTTGCAGTCCAAACTATTGCATTCGTTCTATTCGCGCTCTACCCGGCATTTGAGAAAGGAGTATACTTTATAATTTAATGGTGGTCCTTCTTTAATATTTTTGCGGCCTGCTAGCATGTCTAAACTTATTTATATTCTGTATTATGTTAAGGCAGAATTAACGTACATCCAATTGTACTTTGGATACCATTTTCTCAGTGTATTTCTGACACTGTTTAGAGCATATTCTAACGGATGAAGTTTGCTTCACTTCTTGAGATTACGAGAACATATAATTCTCCTAGGTGTAATTTACAATTAAATTATAATAAATTATAAAACATAAATAACAAATGATGAATTAATAATAAAAAATAAAAGTTATTACGACAGTTTTGCTTTGGAATTTTCAAATAAATTCAGCTTTTCAGCAAGTGAAACAGTTCCTGTCGAAAGATTCTATAATCTCTGCAAATTTTTACAAAAGCTCTTTATTGTTTCTGTCAAAAATTTTACAAACTTCATCATATTGCTGGATTAATAAATAAGTTAAAATAAAGTTAAATATAGATACTGTTCTTTAAAATTAAAAATTTAATTTCGTCTTTTTCTTTTGCTTCAGGTAAAATCACAATTACTATATAAGTATGCGACAGTATAAATGTCCTTTGTTTCACTCAATATTTTCAGTGGAGTTCAGAATGAATCCTTTTTAAGCAGTTTTAAACACATGATTTGAAATAAATAGATGATGGCGCAGAAGAATCTTTATGAATCCATTTCCAGTTAAATTATTTTTTTTAAAAAAAGTCTTATCCATTGCGTTCACATGGTTTTCTCTACTCACTCTTCTACAAACTATTTTTACAAAATATGATTCTTCTGATTACACATTTTTACATTCGTTGCAGGTAGATATAGAAAGATTACATACAGTAAGATAAAACAATATTGAAGTCTTTCCAAAGACAATCTCTATGTGATGGCTATATTCCGTTCTCTTTACGTGAACACCGAGAAAAAATGACCACGATTTTGAAGTTGAGAAAATTCAAATCAATAACAAACAAAAAAAATATCGGAAATGCTAGCAATTTTTTTACATAAATTGATTCAAGCGGATTTGCATTTTTTGTAGTAAGGTTTTTGTCTGCCTCTTATGGTTTTACCATGGTTCAGAAGACAGAGAACCGCACAGGATATACCCGAAAACTCATGATATACATTTTATTTGTCAGGAAAATACCTACTACAACATTTGATGATTTTTTCAAACCTTTAGATTCATTTTTGAAAAAATGGGACGAACGAAATTTTTTCTATATGAAGGATAATTTGGTGTGAAGGGATTACCCTAAAATTTTTCGTGACACACGCTTGGAACATTCTGAACTTAAATGCCTACCAGCTTTGGTATTTAAACGTTTCGTTTTTTATTTATATTGTTCACAGACACCCCCCTCTCTCTCTCTAACACACACACACACACACACACACACACACACACACCTGTTTTGTATTCATGGAGTCTCAAAACGGTATTTGCAGTGAAATCTCGAAATCGAATTTTTGAGTAGAATAAATATTTCCTCTACTTACCAAAGGTAAACAGTAGAGAAAGTAAAAAGGCTAGTGTAGCTAAAGTTGTTAATTTGCGCAATTTTCCCCTAATTTGTATATTCCTCTCTGCCAGATATCTGCTTGCTGTTAGGGTGAAATTGGAGTGATGTTACGTAAAATGATTGGACACTAGGAACGTTTGTGCAGCAGGTGAAAATGATCAAAGAAACATCTATTTTTTACGGATTAGTTCATTGTTACTTATTTATTGTGTAAAAATGGAACTAGGCACGTATATTAATTTCAAAGTAAAATAAAGTTATGGAAAATTGATTTCATGCTTCATATGGTGTGGTGTACGTATAAATAATAATATTATTCAAGACAAAATAAATATTGGCAAGCATTGGTAGTAAAGGTAAAGATACCTATTAAGGAAGGGCCCCCGAAGCCGGAGGCCAATCCGGCCGCAACGGCCCCTTTTGCTTCTAACATGAGCGCTGGGAAGGAGAGATGAGAGGAGAGATTCAAAGGGTAAACAGATCCAGATGACGGCGGGTGCAAGCATGGGCGGGGTCCTTAGCGTTTCTAGATAGAACGCATCCTACGCCGCCCGAATCCACCACGAGCATCTAAACCCCGTCGGTCCCACTGGCGGGGCTTACTTCGAAGGTGGAACCCGACTGAGCTGGGGTATAGGAAATGGTACAGGAAAAGTTGGGTAGAAGAGGAACTATCCCAGCATTCGTTTGTCGACCCGGAGAAACGACGAACTTGTGGATCAGAATGTGCGGCCGCCGGGGATCGAACCCGCCACTTCTCGAATGCGATCCGATCGCGTTATCATGACGCCACCTCACTGGGTAAGCTGGGTAAAAAGAAATGTACTTTTGCAACATCCATAAGGACAAAAACTGAATAAACGGCGAATACTTGCGTTACTTTCGGAGCATCATTATCTCGCAACCGTTTAATACCTCCGCAACTGCCTAAGAACAATTATATCCTGTATGTATGATACGGAGATATGAAGTTTTCCCCTGTACACAATCACATTCCTCGAAAGAGTTTCGATGTTTGTAACACTAACGGCTTCATTAAATAGTTCAGGAGTATTTGAATTATCTCAATAATTTGACCAGTAAGGTCGGCTTATTATTCTAATATTATCTATCGAAAAGGATTGACATGCGCTTTCATGGAAGTTGTAACATGTAACAATGCATGTATATGACAAAATTGTAGTGAATATATATTTCGGATAGATAACAGTAGTCTGCATGATATCGTATGACTGAAAACTAATAAGTGATTCCGACTCACTTTTTTATGTTGATTTCACAACTGCTTTTAGTTTTTTTCTATCACGTACATATTTTTCAGAATTTCGCTTCCAAAATATAGAGATATAGAGATATAAAGATATTGCTTCCTACACTGCACATAAAATTGTAAGGGCTCTACCAAAGGATGGACCCTGCTTCAAGGATTCCAAGAAATTTCCCTTCATTACACAAGACGAATTAAAGGCTGGAATTTTGTTGGCCCTCAAATAAAGAAACTGATGAAGAATGAAGATTTTGAGAAGACAATGAATGAGAGAGAAATAGAAGCATGGATCAGTTACTGAAAACTACTTAGGCAATAACAAAGCTCCTAATTACAAGGCCATTGTCGAAACAATGTTGGAAAATTTCAAGAAGATGGGTTGTAACATGAGTGTAAAGGTGCATTTTCTGCATTCACATATCGACTACTTTCCAGAAAATCTGGGACATTATAGTGAAGAGCAGGGTGAACGTTTTCACCAAGATATTAAGGAAATGGAGAGGAGGTACCAGGGGAGATGGAATGAAACTATGATGGCCGACTACTGTAGGATGTTGAGGAGGGACGGTCATCTTCAAGGATCTGCAAGGAAGTCAAAGAAGAGAAAGTTTGAAAAAATTAAATGAAACACTTTAGCTTCTTGTTTTCTAAAAATATAGGCATGAAATAAATTAGGGGAGTTCTTGAGAGTATTCTTAAAATGTTTGTTGAATAAAAACTTACCTTGTGTGAAATGGTATTCGAATACTTTTCTACGCTCATTAGTAAAATTGTCAAAACTTTACTTATTTTGTGTAAAAACCTGACGTTATAGAAAAAAACCAAAGTTATTTCTGGAATTCAGCATAAAAGCTTGATTCAAGAACATCTACTTTTAAGAAATCATCTGACAAAAAGTTTGAAAATGCAGACTAGCATTTAATTTTTAAAATAAAATTATTTACATGTTCCACTATGGGTTCCCCGAGACGGAGTTTGTTTCTGTCAAAATATTCGTCATTCATATTTTTTCCTTCTCCAACTATAACTCCGTCTATGATATTTAACTTAATGTCTTAGAAAGATCATATCTTGAAACTGTATGAAAGAACTTCAACTCCTTTGAGTGAAAGCCTTCACTTACATCCCTGCTACCATTTTCTATATGTAATAGTATTAAAGAAATCTGATGTGTTACACTCACATGACTTTCTCTACTCTTGTACAACCTATTTTTACAAACGCTTATTCTCCATATGCTTCATGTTAATCGAGATATCGAGATGTTAATCTTATTGTTAATTTTCTTGTAGATGCAAGGGAAATAGGTAGGCTTTAAGCGATCATCAAATATTTTAAGATCTGGTTGCTATGTGGAGTATTCCATTTTCTTTGCAATACCAGGATAAAAAAATGAATAACAAATTCCCATTTGAGAAAAAGTATAAGTATTGGAAAATTTAAGGGAATAACAAGCAGTATCTCGAAAATGGTTCACTCAACAACAAAAATGCATATGACATAAATTGTGTATTTTAACGCGATCTACACTTGTTGTGTAGTAAAAGTTTGTCTACCTCTTATGGTTTACCAGTTATGCAAAAGTCGTTCACAATGAAGAATAACTTTTGGAGACATTCCCAGAAAATTCGAGATATGCATTTCATTTGTTATGAAAATATCTGAAACATATGATATTTTAATCAAAATCGTTAGAGCCATTTTTGTGAAAATTAAAATTTTAAAAAATGTTCCATGTAAAGGGTAATCTGGGGTGGGGAGATTTTGTTGAAAACCTTCATGTCACATCTCTAGAAGATATGAACATAAATACCAAGACTGTTCGTTTCTGAGTTATGCTGCTCACACACACACACACACACACACACACACACACACACACACACACATGGACGTTTCCAAAAATGCCTTTTTTGGATTCAGATGGTCTCAAAACATATATTTCCGGTGAAATCTCGGTATCGAATTTTTGGGTGGAATGCAATACTTCCCCTACTTACTATACGTAGTAGAGAAAGTAAGAATCTGATATCGCATTCAAATGACTTTCTCTACCCTCTAGCGTTTATTAGTGGGTATGCAAATTATTCTAAGGAAAATTTATTTTCCTATCTTCTTCAAGTTAATCGAAATAAAACTTTCCGGAAATAGCTGATTGTACATTTCGTTATAGATAACAAATTATTTATAACTGGGCGTTGTTCGCTAGCCTTAAAATTCCATACTCTTTCTATATAAACGCAAGAAACAACTGAATGTTGAAAGGACTTTAAAGAACGACCGAGTATTGAACAATAATTCGAACAGGCTGGCCTAGTAGCTCAGTCGGCAAAGCATCTGCCTGTTCTGCTAGGAGTCCCGGGTTCGGTTCCCATCTGGGAGGTGGGAATTTTTCTCTAGCCAAGACTGTTCCTTATCCTCCCCAGAGTCTGCAAGTATGAATGAGAGTGTGAAGATGTGTGATCTAATCGTTAAAAACCAAAGGTGCAAGACAATGTGGCTAGATGTGCAAGAAACCCAAGGACAAGAGTTACACGAGTAAACACCATTGCCAATAGGCAATAAGTTCCAAAGAAAAGGCCGCCTATAAGACCAATGAAGTTGAAGGCGGAGTATAAATAGAATTAAAAAAAAGTTATAGTTCGAACCATTAATAACGGATATCCCGGAAATGGCTTATGCACAAAAAAGTTATTGGAAATAAACTGTTGTCTTAAAGAGATCCACATTTCCTGTGTGGTATCATTTCGTCTATCAGTTAAATTACGCAAAATTCCTTTCAAATGAAGAGTTCTTCATAGGCTATTCCTAGAAAATGCAAGAGATGCATTTTATTTGTTATGTAACTAGCTTTAATAGGCGGTATTGTAATCAAAATCATTAGATCTTTTTTTTTTTGAAAATCAAACATTTTGAAAAATCTTCCAGGTAAAAAGGGTGAGAGTATTTTGTTTAAAATCTTAGGAAGGTACTGAACCTAAATACCAGGTATGGTGTCTATGCGACTTTTCGTTTTTGAGCTATGCTGTTCACATACACACACACACACACGGACCTTTTTCTAAAAATGCTTTTTTGGGGGGGAGGGGTTCAGGGTGAATATTTCCGGTGAACTCTTGGCATCAAATTTTTGGATGGAACCCTCTATCGTTTAATTTTATATCTCCCTTGCAATCTGTTGTTAAAAAGTGTTATTTTTCTATTTTAATTATTGGATATAAACGCTTTCATGGTGCATTTATTCTAGGTACAAAGAGGATACAGGAGACGAGATAATAAAATGTTTTAAAGCAGGCCGTTATATTCTGGACTTAAAATCCCACACTCTTTCCATGACATCACGAAAAACAACTGAATGGCGACATAACTTTTTTAAAAATGGCAGAAGTATTGAAAAATTGAAACCAATAATAACGGATATCTCGAAAATGACTGATACCACAAAAAAAAAAGGCATTTGAAATTGTTTTAAATATGTCTGCATTTTCTTTGTAATAAATTTTTGTCTCTCGTGTTTACCCGTTATACGAAATTATTCAAAAGTCTGTCCAAAGAAGAGTGAGAAAAGGTTGTATGCCTCACGTATGGTACAAAGTTTCCGGTGGCCTTCGCCCCAACTTTACTTTTCGGATGGCCTTCTCCCCAATGTTTAAGAATCAACTTTGTATTTTAATGTTTCTTTAAATATTAGATATATTTAGGTTTGCCTCGGCTACGTCAGTATTAATTTTCTAGCAACAAGTTTCTCTTAACAGGATGTGATACGGCTAAAGAAGTACGCTTACACAAATTATAATTTTTACTTCACTCCATTTATTAATCCTTTACACGATTAAATATCACTTCATTTATATAGCGAGCTGTGAGATTGTTTATTAATTGCACTTCTAAACACGTAATCTTTATAATATACTCGTCGTATTGAATTGTTGTCTCAAACTGGATACGTACGCGTCTAGCGTCCGCTTAGGAACGCTGTCTACAGAAACTGACTTCTAAATTTGTACAATTTGCTCTATTTAAGTTTCTGATTGGCTAATTCTACTCCAATAGAATACTTTTATTTAACTTTCAGGTTTTCTGGTTGTTGAATGGCTATTTATAAACTGTTTTAAAAAATTACATTATTGTTCCCAAGAATTACTAGTACCATTATTAAACTTTCTAATTCATTATTGCCTCAAGGTTATCTCATTGTTACCTCATTGTTAGCAACTTTTGACCTATCTTCTCACAGCTCCTACATTATTAACTTACTTAATACATTCACATAATATTATTATAGGTATACACAATAATATAAACATTAATACAATGACTGTTACATACATTTTATATATTATATTATACACATATTGCTTTAAGGAGGGCTGTTATTATATTTTATATTATATAATTAGACTGAAATCATTTAAGTGTTAAAAATACTGCCTCAAGAGGACTTCACAGGCTATTCTCAGAAACTTTCAGATATAAATTTTATTTGTCTTATACCTGTAGGTATCTCAAGCAAATGGTAGTTTGATGAAAATCATTAGTCATCTTTTTTTTTTTGAGATCATCAAAATATCGAAAATGTTTCCATGTAAAGGATGCTTTCTTATAAATCTCCCTGGAAGATGCTGAATATAGATGCCAAGTTTGGTATTTATCCGGACTTTGCTTTTGAGTTATGCTGTACGTACATACATACATACACACACATACAGATGGACGTTTTTCTAAGAATGCTTTCGCTATGGAAACTTTGGTTGGAATACAATATCTCTTCTACGTAAGCTGTAGAGAAAGTAAAAATTTAAAGAGAAGATCGTTAAAAAAAACAAGATAAGTAAGAACACCTTATGATCATGTTTGGAAACAATGGGGGTCCGTGGCTAGGTCAACAAATTGACGGGTCGACTTGCTGGCGTCTCCTGACAGGTTAATCAGGAGTAAGGTACGTGCCTGGCACAGTGTAGCTACGGAACTTGGCAGTGTTACTTCCATATGCGAAACACTCTCACATAGCGAAAATGAGTTAACTTCTTTTGAAACAAAGCTAATAAAAAGCTTAGAAATAATTAACATAATGTAGAAAGGGTGACTGTTGGGAAAAAATGCAAAACAAGTGAATATAAGAGAACACGCGTAAATGGAGGGGGGCCGATTTCAAATACATATGAAAATACCTTCTCTTGTTGTTTCTCTATCCCTCATCTATGGCGGCATTAGTATTGCTCTGTGTAAAAAAATTCAGCGTGGAAATTTCAGTGGAAACAGTCTTGAGGACACTGAATCTCAAATAGAATTTTTTTAACGACTGTTCGTCTGTTTGTCTGTGAACAGCATAACTTCACAACGAAAGGGGCAATACATAGCAAGTTTCTGTTTAATTTGGGCATATTTTGATAACGTAGGGAGAATGGGACTATTTTCCAACTCCAAGTGAGCTTTAAACACTTATCAAAAACGACTCTTGCTGTTTGGACTAAAATATCCGAAGTCTCAGATATCGGTATTCGTATGTGTATATCTTGAATTTTCTACAAATATCTAATGATCATATAACACCATATAAGGTAGACAAATACTTACTGTAAAAAATTTGATGTGTTGCACTCGCATGACTTTCTCTACTCTTGTACAAACCATTTTTACAAACGCATATTCTCCAAATGATTCATGTTGATCGAGATGTTAATCTTATTGCTAATTTTCTTGTAGATGCAAGGAGAATTGGTAGGTTATAAGCGATATTCAAATCTTGGTTGCTATGTGGTGCATTCCATTCTCTTTGCATTTCCAGGATATAAAAAATCTGATGTGTTACACTCACATGACTTTCTCTACTCTTGTACAAACTATTTTTACAAACGCTTATTCTCCATATGCTTCATGTTAATGGAGATATCGAGATGTCAATCTTATTGATGATTTTCTTGTAGATGCAAGGGGAATATGGTAGGTTTTAAGCGATAGTCAAATGTTTTAATGCTGGTTGCTATGTGGCGCATTCCATTCTCTTTGATGTCCAGGACATAAAAAAATCTGATGTGTTACACTCACATGACTTTCTCTACTCTTGTACAAACTATTCTTACACACACTTATTCTCCATCTTGTTCATGTTAATCGAGATAAACATTTGCAAACTCTGTCTTATTGCTAATTTTCTTGTAGATGTAGGGGAAAATATATTTACAAGGGCAATATAGAAAACAGTAGCCTTTAAGCACATACATATCTCTTAATAGCTGGTTGCTAGGTGCAGCACCATTCCCTTTGCCACAGATTATAACTCTTTGCATATCCAAGACAAAAAAATCTGATGTGTTACACTCACATGACTTTCCCTACTCTTGTACAATCTATTTTTACAAACGCCTATTCTCCATATGCTTCATATTAATCGAGATATCGAGATGTCAATCTTATTTGTAATTTTCTTGTAGATGCAAGGGGAATATGGTAGCTTTTAAGCGATAGTCAAATATTTTATCGCTGGTTGCTATGTGGCGCATTCCATTCTCTTTGCATGTCCAGGACATAAAAAAATCTGATGTGTTACACTCACATGACTTTCTCTACTCTTGTACAAACTATTCTTACACACACTTATTCTCCATCTTGTTCATGTTAATCGAGATAAACATTTGCAAACTCTGTCTTATTGCTAATTTTCTTGTAGATGTAGGGGAAAATATATTTACAAGGGCAATATAGAAAACAGTAGCCTTTAAGCACATACATATCTCTTAATAGCTGGTTGCTAGGTGCAGCACCATTCCCTTTGCCACAGATTATAACTCTTTGCATATCCAAGACAAAAAAATCTGATGTGTTACACTCACATGACTTTCCCTACTCTTGTACAATCTATTTTTACAAACGCCTATTCTCCATATGCTTCATATTAATCGAGATATCGAGATGTCAATCTTATTTGTAATTTTCTTGTAGATGCAAGGGGAATATGGTAGCTTTTAAGCGATAGTCAAATATTTTATCGCTGGTTGCTATGTGGCGCATTCCATTCTCTTTGCATGTCCAGGACATAAAAAAATCTGATGTGTTACACTCACATGACTTTCTCTACTCTTGTACAAACTATTCTTACACACACTTATTCTCCATCTTGTTCATGTTAATCGAGATAAACATTTGCAAACTCTGTCTTATTGCTAATTTTCTTGTAGATGTAGGGGAAAATATATTTACAAGGGCAATATAGAAAACAGTAGCCTTTAAGCACATACATATCTCTTAATAGCTGGTTGCTAGGTGCAGCACCATTCCCTTTGCCACAGATTATAACTCTTTGCATATCCAAGACAAAAAAATCTGATGTGTTACACTCACATGACTTTCCCTACTCTTGTACAATCTATTTTTACAAACGCCTATTCTCCATATGCTTCATATTAATCGAGATATCGAGATGTCAATCTTATTTGTAATTTTCTTGTAGATGCAAGGGGAATATGGTAGCTTTTAAGCGATAGTCAAATATTTTATCGCTGGTTGCTATGTGGCGCATTCCATTCTCTTTGCATGTCCAGGACATAAAAAAATCTGATGTGTTACACTCACATGACTTTCTCTACTCTTCTACAATCTAATTTTACAAACGCTTATTCTCCATATGCTTAATGTTAATCGAGATATCGAGATGTCAAACTTATTGCTAATTTTCCTGTAGATGTAAGGGGAATATGGTAGCTTTTAAGCGATAGTCAAATATTTTAACGCTGGTTGCTATGTGGAGTATTCCATTCTCTTTGCATGTCCAGGACATAAAAAAGTGAATAACGAATTTGAGAAAAAGTATAAGTATTGGAAAATTTAAGGAAATAACAAGCAATATCTCGAAAACGGTTCACTCAACAAAAGAAATGTATATGACATAAGTTGTGTATTTTAACGCGATCTACATTTTTTGTGTAGTAACATTTTGTCTATCTCTTATGGTTTACCACTTATGCAAAAGTCGTTCACAATGAAGAATACTTTTGGAGACATTCCCAGAAAATTCGAGATATACATTTCATTTCTCATGACATTATCTTAAACATATGATATTTTCATCAAAATCGTTATAGCCATTTTTGAGAAAATTAAAATTTTCGAAAAATCTTCCATGTAAAGGGTAGTCTGGGGTGGCGGGATTTTCTTGAAAACCTTCGTGTCGCATCTCTGGAAGATACTGAACCTAAATACCAAGTTTGGTGTTTATCCGGCTGTTCGTTTTTGAGTTATGCTGTTCACAGACACACAGACACACACACACGGACATGTTTCCAAAAATGCTTTTTTTGGATTCAGGAGGTCTCAAAACATGTATTTCCGGTGAAATCTCGGTATCGAATTTTTGGGTGGAATGCAATACTTCACCTACTTACTTACGTAGTAGAGAAAGTAAAAATGAATAACGAATTTGAGAAAAAGTATAACTATTGGAAAATTTAAGGGAATAACAAGCAATATCTCGAAAATGGTTCACTCAACAACAAAAATGTATATGACATAAATTGTGTATTTTAACGCGATCTACATTTTTTGTGTAGTAAAATTTTGTGTATCTCTTATGGTTCACCAGTTAAGCAAAAGTCATTCACAATGAAGAATACTTTTGGAGACATTCCCAGAAAATTCTAGATATACATTTCATTTGTCATAAAACATAATATATTGTATTTTAATCAAAATCGTTAGAGCCGTTTTTGAGAAAATTAAAATTTTCGAAAAATGTTCCATGTAAAGGGTAGTCCGGGGTGGGGGGATTTTCTTGAAAACCTTCGTGTCGCATCTCTGGAAGCTACTGAACCTAAATACCAAGTTTGGTGTTTATCCGACTGTTCGTTTCTGAGTTATGCTGTTCAACACACACACACACACACACACACACACACCCTCGGAAATGTTTCCAAAAATGCTTTTGTTTGGATTCAGGGGGTCTCAAAACATGTATTTCCGGTGAAATATCGGTATAGAACTTTTGGATAGAATACAATACTTCCCCTACTTATATACGTAGTAGAGAAAGTAAAAATGTGAACCCGTTAAAGCACAATTATTTCAAATAAATATCCATCACATTAGCCATTTCAATACATTCGTTGTTTTAAATTAAAATTTTCATAGAATTGGTACATACTTGTGGTTTTGGTTGGAAGTATTGACGGATTTTCTAGCCTCTTGTGCATCAAAGCATCAAAATAGCTCTTACATATTTATAACATTTACCATGAATTTGTTATGACAACAATTTTATTTGTAGAATAAGTATTGTGTAGAGAAAGTCCTGCAATGTTATAATGATACTTTTTTATGCAATTAACGCCTATTTACTTATTTTTAAGCACCTGAAGTCATTAGAAAAATCTCTGATGTGTTACACTCACATGACTTTCCCTACTCTTGTACAAACTAGTTTTCCTAACTAGTTATTCCCCATATACTTCATATTAATCGAGGTAAACTTTACAGAAACTTATTGCTAATTTTCTTGTAAGTGCAAGGGGAATATGGTAGGCTTTAAGGATAGCTGGTTGCTATTTGGGGCATTCCATTCTCTTTGCATATCCAGGACATAAAAAATACGAATAGCGAATTCCCATTTGAGGGAAAGTATAAGTATTGGAAAAATCAAACAAATAACAAGGAATATCCTGGAAATGGTTCACTCGACACAAAAAAAGGATATGACATAAATTGTGTGTTTTAATTAGATCTACATTTTTTGTCTATCTCTTACGGTTTACAGTTATGCAAACGTCATTCAGAATGAGGAGGACTTCAGGAGACATTCCCAAAAATCTCGGATATACATTTCATTTGCCATGAAAATATCTAAACATGTGATATTTTAATCAAAATGTTAGTTATTTTTGAGAAAATCAAGAAGATAATAAGGAAAAAAACACAATAAGCATTTAACTAGATATTTAAAACTATGTATTTCTGAAACAGCGAGTAGTTTTGTGGTATTCTTGATTTAAAATCTGAATTTAGGTTTTCAAATGCTTTGAGCAATTTGCTTCTGTAGAACTATTTTCCGCTAGCAGAAGTCATAGTTAATGGAATGAAACGTTAATTATTAGTCTTCTCTTCATCTTAATATAATTTTATCCCAAAAGAAAAAGGAAGAAAAAGCGACGCTAGGAACACGTGCGTTGGCTCGCTAGTTTACCTTCATAGTATTCTTTTTATTGCATTAGATGCTACTGCTCGACACCAAACTCTTGAAAGAAAGAAACAGATCAGGAGAAAACTTAAAAACTCTTATGTATTATATTCACGTTACCTTCTCCACTCACTCTTCTACAAACGGTTCCTACAAAATATTCTTCTTCTATCTATTTCTTGATAATCCAAATAAACTTCCATTACACATTTCGTTAACAGTAGGCTAAAGCAATAGGATTTATAAAACACGGATCGCTATGTAGTGGCTTTGTAATTTCGTGCTTCTGTATGAAAACGAGATCTTTTACCAATAGTAAAAGGTAAATCTATTTAAAAATTTAAGCCAATAACAAAGAATATATCGGAAATCGTTAACGCAATAAAAGGTGTATTACACACAAATTGTGTGCTTTAATAGATCTGCATTTCTATGTAGAGAGATTTTGTTTTCCTCTTACGGTTTACTAATTCTACAAGTCATTCAGAATGAAGAGGATTTCATAGGATATTCCTAGAGAATTCTAGATATTGATACATTTTGTCATGAAAAATAAAAAATTTCGAAACATTTTCCATGTAAAGATGCTTTGTGTAGAGGATTTTGAACTTAAATACCAAGTTTGGAATTTAACTCACTTTTTTATTTATGCCCCCCACAGACACGCATGCACGAATAGACCTTTTTCTGTAAATTCCCTTTTTATTCAGGGGGCCTCAAAACGTGTTTTTCCGTGAAATCTGAGGACGAATTTTTAAGAGGAATGCAACACTACTACTGCTTACTATACATAGGTAGTACAAGAAGTAAAAACGACGATGGAAAGGCATCTTGAAAATGTTAGACAAAGACAAACGGATTAAAGATGCAAAAACAAGAACACAGCTACAAATCCTAAACAGAGAAAAGGCATCGACGAAGCAAATGAAATTATAATAAGTCGAAAAATCCGAGAGTAGTAATTACAACACGGAGACCAAGGAAAAACAAATCAAGAGTGGAACATTTAGAAAAGAAGAATGGAGACAGGCGACAGGACGTGATTGTAATATTGCTGGAGGGTGCTAATGGAGTCTACACATGAGCAATTGAAGGAATTGAACCCACGAGCGAGGGAGGAAGTGGGAGAGGAGTTACAAGATACATCTGAACGTGCTGCCCTGAGGGCTACAACCAACTTCTCAGTGACACGTGATATTGAAAACACGGTTTTTGGTCACCCTCAACACTTTTCAGAATGCCGGATGTTTCATTTCAACTTTGTGGCTAGTGGTTCCAGTTTGAGGAAATGCTGAGAGTTACAGACACATTTTAAATAGCCTGTGAGTGTGAAGTTGTAATCCAGTGTTAAAAATGGTTATTTGCTTCGAAATGTATCTTACCGTCTATGATTTCGAGAAGTAGCAAATCAAGTTGTGAAGGAATTATAACTACGTAAGCGTCAATATGGATCCACGTGGTATTTACAGGTGAGATGTTATTATCTACATATATAATTTAAATTACACAAGGAGCATTTGGAATTATCTTCTGAAATATCTCCCATAACGATTAACGGTTTTTGAAGTTGGAAGCTATGTGGTTTTGTCATTATATATCCTATGGACATTAAAAACAAATATATACCCCTGAAAAATATTGGTCAATATTGCTTTATATTTAGTGTTTGTTTAAAAATAGTATTTACAAAAAAAATATCAAGTTCTCTGTTTTTAAATATAAACTAAAAATAGACATAGCAATTCGAACAACACTATGTTCAATAATTTACTTTAAAAAGAAAATGTAATAATAATAATTGTTGAATTTATATAACGAGCTACCAGCTTCTCCAACGTACCGCAGAAGTTTTGCCCTCAAGAGTTTTCTTATATGCCAGTAAATCTACTGACATAAATCCTGGTTTGGCATTAAACTCCAAACTTTGAGCACAGAAAACCAGTATTTAACCAAATGCACCAACGTGGACGGTATTAAATGAGTAAAACATGAGTACCAAAAACAGCACTACATAATGATATAATAATTATATCTTCCTTTTTTCTAGCCATCTAGTGGTCTTCTCTTTTTTAGGAATAAATTGTAAATTAAGTGAAACATTATTAATGGAAAACACAAAAAAACAAAAAAGTAGTTTGTAATTTTCTCACGTTAATCGAATCTTCACTCATACCTCCATACTTCAGTTCAACACCATACTATAAGTATGTGTCTACTTGTACTGCTGTAACATACAAAATAATTGATTTATGGTGAGCTGCTAGTCAATGTTAATTATCTTTAGAAGTAACTACCCATATCAGCGTAAATAAAACCATTCCACTAGGTACTGGTGAGCACTCAATATGATAGTTTTAAGTTCTTACTATATGTAGGGATTTTGTATCAACACAGTAACCTGTTTTGTTTAAGTAAATTTGTTTAACTAGGCAGCAGATATTAACAGCTAAACAATTATGTAGCTCAGAAAACGAAATTAGTCAATTGCTCAGGTCTGCCAATGTCTAATACAAAAATGCAGAAGGTTTTTGAACATACGGGATCTGGATACAGTTATTCTGTATTTTTTAGAATTTCAGGAATATTGATCAAATGTGCATCTCAAAATAATTTTATGCATGAACCTCTAGACAGGAGAAAGTATCTAGCCTCCGCTTCTAGCATTCTTTTAATAAAAATGCAAATCGCGAAGGTTTGTTATGATGATTTTGTTTTTCTACAAATTAGCTTAACAGTACTTAGTCAAAATTTAAGATCCGATATTATGCACACAAAAAAAATTGTTAGAGCATATGGTCTATGGCTTTTGCTTCTTAATTTTTGGATCTCGATATATATAACCATTGTGCAGCCATTTTTTTTACTATGTATATTATTATTTTAATTCGACATAGCTATAAAAAGAAAATGATTACATTTGTTGCTGCATCAAAATTATAGCATCAGAGTAAGTAACAAGCAAAAGTCTCAAATTTGTAGATACGTCGTTTTAACACCATTTCCGTAGAGCTCGTATGTTGGAATGTATTAATTTTAGGACTAGTTTTTTAAACCTTTTTGCCTTATTTTGAGTAGAACTATCACCGCTCAGAATGTTTAATTCTTACAACACTTTATTGTCCTTGTTTTTCTCTCTATCCAGCTTTGTCTTAAGGGAATAGAATTCTACAGGATGTTTCAGAAATACTTTTACAAACTTCGGGTATGGGTTCCTTACACCACAAGAAGGAAAAAAGTTCATATGAACATATGTTCCATAATCCTTTGTTTTCTCGTTAGGAGGTGTTCAACACAGTGGTACACTTATAACACACAAAACTCATAATAAATGCTCGAAATATTCTCCTCTTACTTCTATGCATGCCTGTACTCGTCGAGTCATGGAATGTCGCACCCTGTCAAAAACTCCGGGATGGTGTCGAATGGTTTCGCAGGCTTCCATGACACGTCGATGAAGCGTTTCTGAATCCGGGATGGCTGCTCCATAAACCAATGATTTAAGATGCCCCTAGAGGTAAAAATCCACAGGATTGAGGTCGGGAGAACGTGTAGGCCATGGAATTGGTCCTCCTCCGCCTATCCATCGGTCATGGTAGATTCGTGTTCAAAAAAATGAATATCCAGCAATGGTGAAACGAAACACCTGCAGTTAACTCACTACATGTACACAATTTAAACGATAAAGACAGACTAATGACAAATGACAAACGTAAACAAGTCTCCATGGCAACACTTCGCCATCTACCGTATGTAGTACAATGGGTCAACGCCTTCCATGAATGCATAGAGAAATGAAGTTTAGAGGTTGGACCCCGAAGGCCGTTGAACTCACACTTTCATTGTGACAGGAATAACGCGAAAACCAAGGATTATGGGACATATGTTCATATGAGCTTTTTTCCTTCTTTTGGTGTGAGAAACCCATACCCGAAGTTTGTAAAAGTATTTCTGAAACACCCGGTATAGATTATGGATACACTGAAGAGCAAATCAGGAGCATGGCTAAAACAATGTTTCCACTGCCAACAGCAACCCCGTCCTTACATCTGAAAACTCTCTTTTATATTTCTGCCTTCAGTTTTAACATACTCGTACATATCCTTGCATTTACAGATAAAACATGTTTGGTTTATGCCACTTCAGCATTATTTAAAATCCAAAATTTCGAACCACCTTCGGACATTTTTAAGTCTCACTCCTTTTGTTTCGGTTTTGTGGAGAACAATGCTTGTGCTGTTATTTATACAGACCACACTATGTTATTCAGACTTCCTGATTTTTGTACCTTTTCTCAAGTGAACTGTTTGCAATTAAACAAGTTGTGATTTATGTTTTGAATGCTCAATGTTCAAAGTTATTTGCTATATACTCAGATTCTAAAAGTGCACTACTTGCAACAAACAATCTGTAATCGACCCATACTCTTACACAAGAAATTCAATCACTACTCCATAGAGCCAAGTGTCTTTGAAATGGAATCCATCCCACATGGAATACAAGGCAACGAATTGACCGATCAGGCAGCAAAAGAAGCCACTAAGTGATCCAACTATAACTACACCAGCCCATTAAGAAGATGCTCTACCAACAATGGATGAAGGATGGTTTGACTCCACGAAAAGTAAGCTCCGTGATATAATATCGAGTTTTTCGACACATCTTCCCAGTAATTCTTTTTCCAGACAAGATCAAGTTTTAATAGCCCAATTGAGAATGGGCCATACCATGGATCACACACAGGACCAACCACCCATCTGCCAGCAGTGTAACGTACTGTTAACGACGAAACACATAATCGTGGAGTGTCCACAATACGACCAATGGAGACGAGATACCCAATGATTTAGAAACAGCAGTCAACTATTCGATGCACCCTAAGATAGCTGAACTTTTTAAAAGCATAAATTTATATAAAAGTAAATAATGTTCAATCAATTTGATTAATTATAGTGTCACAACATTATACTAGTTCATTGTAATGGTTCAAAACTGTCAGTATGTTAAATAACATCATTGTTTGATTGTTAAATGTTTAGTTTCTAAAAAGTTGTAAAGTCACGATATGACTAATATGTTAAAGCGACTATAAACTTTAAAAGCAAAAAAAAAAAAATGCCTTTTTAGACAGCGAGCCGCTCGTACTAGAAATTAAAGATTATAACACTCGGTGGAATAACACTTTTTTTAACATTCCATTACTACTACCCTTTTTCTTGCGATGGAAATTATATGTGTATTAAACAAGACCTTGTATAATCAATCTAATGACGGATTCTTTGAAATCATCTTCCGTTGCTTAGGGCTAAAAAAAAAAATCAAAACTAAAGTTGTTTCGCATTCTTTCAATGAATCGAATTGTCTTCAATCCAAACAAACTAGTCAGTTATGTTATTAATAGCAATGCTGGTTCCTCTGCTCAAGGAGTTAATAGTTACTATTACAAATTGTAACAATTGCGTAATCAATAACACAAATACATCAAAGGAATAATAATAATAACGTTATATAAAATATATACGTAATAAGAGTATTCCTACACTTATTCTCTTAATTTATTTTTGCCACGGAAATCCATATAGGTACTGATAAACATTACGGAGGGGCCCCCGTGGCAAAGCAGAGCAAGCAGGCCGTAACGGCAGTTTTTGCTTCCACCGTGTTCTCTGTGAGTGAGGGATGAGGGGAGAAATCCGAAGGATGACCAGATCCGGATACCGACGGACGCTCATGGACGGGGTCCCTAACGTTTCCAGATTGAACACATCCAGCGCCGCCCGGTTCTATCTACAAACAACCAACCCCTGGCGGTCCGCTATGGGTTGGAGCCCACTCGGGGGGAGAGACATAACTGAGAGTCCCCGCAGTGACGCCAGAGAACAAACCTCTATAGAGAGCGCAAGCCACCGTCCTGCCGCAACCCGCCGAAAACCGTCGCCTGGTCCTACAACCCTGAAACAGATATAAGGAGAGATAGGAGAGTCGTGGTAGAATATAAAACACACCAGCATTCGCCTGACGACCCGGAGAAACCATGAAAAGCCCATTGTTCAGAGTAGGTGGTAGCCGGGGATCGAACCCGGGACCTCCCCAATGCTGACCGCAGACATTATCATCTGAGACATCCCGCTGCTTTTCTAGATAGACATTATAGAATTTTATTTGTGTTGTATCAGCCTTGATGCTATGAAATGCAAACAACAGTAATCTAAGACTACTCCGTCGCGTATATCGGAATGTTTCCATACAAATTTCAGCTGAATACTTAATAATTTAACAATTAGGTCTGTCTGAAAGACCGTACATGACAACACATGTTAAAAGTGATTATGTTTTGCTCGTAGGATTCCTTCATCTGGCTTCCAGCCTCGTTCCTTGCAAAATAAAACTGCACTTTCAACACTTTGTTATAATAGTAATTTACGACATAAATATCGTAATGTATCATATTACAATATGATACTGTAAGACTGGCAAAGGAGGCTGCAGGCCGAATTTGATAACCAATCGAGTATTCTGGTTACGATATGTGTATCGTACGTTTTATCTACCTAAGCTATGTAATATCCATTTTTTTATTTACTTTGGTAAATTACATTTTATTTCAGATGTAGTATTAGGAATCACTGAAACACTACAAAACACTACACTACATTGATACATAGTTGATACGTGTGTGTAGTGGACCATGCATGGTTTGATAGACGATTGGTTTGTTAGATTTTAGTATAAAACAAAAGAACAGAGTACTAGGTGAACTAAATAAACTTTGAAAAATGAGTTCTGTGAAGAAACTGCAAACGCAGCTAATTCTGTTATAGACAGTTTGATTCCAATAAATTTCCGCTATTATTATTATTATTATTATTATTATTATTAATAATAATAAATAATAGTTTATTATTTATGTATGGTTTACAATACGCAACCAGTTTCGTGATGAGTTACATTACGAAAATCGTTGCCATTAGAAGCTTCATTACGAAACTAATTGCGTAATTAGGTACCATTAAGAAACTAGTTAGGTAGTGAATAGGTTTACAAGCTTTATTTTAGTATTGTAAAGTCCATATTACGTAATTTAAGTAGAAAAATAACCATTTTAGTTTAGCCTTGTGTTATAAAGCCATTTACACCCGAGTTTTAAATATTGGCATTCTAAAACTAAAGCCTTGCGACTATCGCCCTAGTAACATAAGCGACTTAAGCTTTAGAAGTACCTTAAATTATTTTTATATCATTAAATGATTTGGTAATGGCAGTCTTACTTTATAAACATATTTCGAAATCGGAAAACCTGAAATATGACACTACCTAAATGTTGCTTTGCTATACAAATAAGAAAGAAAAAGTGTTTTAAAGGACCCTTAGGGAATATCAAACGCGATGTTATCGAACACTGACGTATTGCTGATCGCTTATCAACAACAAATGATTTGTTTCGGAAAAGAAAGAAGAAAACATGGAACATGAGAAGTTGGGAGGAGTATACAAGATATGATGTCGCGCCCCATGTGTGGATTTGTCCCTGAGGCTGCTACCTGCTCCACAGGTGTGCGGTCTGTCGCCTTTACAGCTTTTCCTAGAGTGTAAAGTGCTTCCAGCAGCCAAAAATATCAACAGCATCTAAAACGATCTGTAAAAGCCTACTTGTCGTCACATGTTATTGCATATTGGTTCATAGGTATAAAAAGCAATTTACTTTCTCATGCTCATCATTACGAACACGTTCTGTGACACTACTCTCAACTTCTTGAGAAGGAATTCGTTTTCATGAGAACAAAAATATACTCCCCCACGTGAATATACCTAGATATATACTCGCCTCAGCAGCCATTTTTGTCGTTTACCTCTGAGGATATAATTGTGGCTATTTGACACACAGCATAAACTTCCCATAACGTTTTCATTAAAAAAGGGAGATTTTTTGCAAAATTCTTATTAAAAACCTGGGTCATTTGAAAATAATATGGAACAGATCGAAATTTAGATAATTATCCGTTTTTCATTGTAAACATGGCTGGCATTTGCACAAATTATGCATAAAAATCTTAATATTTTATGTATATATCTATTATAAGTTTTTAAGTACAGGAAAGTAAAATTTAATATAAAAACTATTTGTATTTATAAGAGTGATCAATATAGGAATCGAGATACAAATGAAAGGAAAATTATTTCAATTTGTGATTTTCTTAACATCTTAGGAAAAAATTAGCTCTGGCATGCTCATAAATACAAAACAAATAATTAATAAATTTGACTGTAAATAAGAATGCAAATTTAACATGAAACCAAGTACAAAATCTGAAATTTAATAGATGAAGAAATTATGCACATTGAACACACACTTTTCATTCTTTAGAACTTTCAGACACAGATTCATCTCTGGTACAGTACTTGTCAGATTTGTAAATTTCTTCAAGTATCTAATTTGCTTTCTACTGATGTTATAACAAAACTATAGTAATGAATTAAAATGGGCCTTCGCGAGTATTAAGGCTCTCACAGTCTCAACTTTCAGTCTGTCTCTCTCATCAGATCACAGGGAATTTATTAAAGAAAATATACGTTCTACCTATCACATTTGTATTCTTACTTTCTCTACAAGAAGTATTCTTCTCTAAATAGAGGTATCACACTCCACCCAAAAATTCGATATCGATATTTCACCGCAAACAACCTCCTGAATCCCAAAAAATAATTTTTAGAAAAAGGTCCATATGTGTGTGTGAACAGTATAACTCAAAAACGAAAACTAACACTTGGTATTTACGTTCAGTACCTTCCAAAGATACGACACGAAGATTTTCAAGAAAATCCCTGCACTCCCAACTACCCCTTACGTGGAAAATTTTTCGAAAGTTATAATTTTTTAAAAAAATGGCTTTAACAATATTGATTATAATATCGTATATTAAAGATATTTACATGACAAATAAAATGAATATCTTGAATTTTCTGGGAATAGCCTGTAAAGTCTTCTTCATTCGGAAGGAATTTTGCATAATCGTCAAGCGATAGACGAAAATGTACCATACAAAAAATGTAGATCTCTTTAAAACAAAATTTACTTAAAATAAGTTTTTCGGTGACATGAGCAGTTTCATATCGTTATTAAAGGTCCGAATTGTTTAATACTTGATCTTTTAAAGTCTCATCGATTTTCAGTTGTTTCTTGCGATTACATGGAATTTAGGCCGGCATATAGTGTCCATTTCTTAAACATTTGACTATGTTATTCGAGTTAAAATGTAGTAGACAGAAAAATAAGCCTTAGCAGTAATAGTTTGTATATCCACTAATAAAAATAGAGGGTAGAGAAAGTCATGTGAATGTATCACATCAGATTTTTACTTTCTGTACTGTTTACCTATAGCAAGTATTGCATTCCACCTAATCTTACCATGCATACTATATTTTCTTTTCGGCATAATTATACTTATCGATTGATAACGATAACTTCAACACACATTTACTGAGCCAGTGACACTGACGCCTGCACTCCGAATTGGAACGGTTATTACCCAGAATTCCTTCTTCCTGCGAGAGTACAGGAAGCTATGTCACTTCACCAAACCAACGAATAGACTTTGTGTATATCAAAGGCAGCGCTTTGTAAAATATCAACGAAATCACTACATATCTGAATTGAATTGTGCGGAAAAATAAATGGTGAAATCTGAGAATAACAGTGCTCTAATGAAACAGAATATTGCAAGAGAAAAAATCCGAACATTTGGAGTCCCGAAATAAATGGTCGGGACAGCGTGATATTTTATTAAAAATCGGGGCTGTCCCGGGAAAAACAGGACGAATGGGAACCCTAACAAATCACCGTTGTTTGGCTAGAATTCGGACTTCCTTATGAGGGTGTGTTATTGTAACAATTCTTATGTTCCACAAATAACCTTTATGCAATCTTACCATTATAAACAGGACATTATGTATTCAATGTCGTGCATAATTGGTTCATTATAGTACACGTGTCAGTAATAGCAATGACATAATACCGGTATTCCAAGTTGCCGTAGCTTATAGAGAGAAGATTAAACCATTTTAAAACATTCTTTTCTCTGAGCAATGAAGATGCAAAAGCCTCTGTAAATTATTAAATATAGAACAAGTAAGAGTTAAATTTATAATTACTTATCATACTGTGCTGATAATAGGCTACTTTTCGCATGGAGGAAATGTATGCAGGTGGCTTATCGGTTCAACATGTCAGGCGAGGCAGTGTTTTTAACACTTAAATAATATCAATCTTAATTATATAATATATAAAATATAATAACAGCCCGCCTTAAAGCAATATGTGTATAATATTATGTATAAAATGTATGTAATAGTCATGTTTATATTATTGTCTACATGTATAATAATGTTATGTGAATGTATTACGTAATTTAATAATTTAGGAGCTGTAAGAATATAGGTCAAAAGTTGCTAACAATGAGGTAACCTTGAGGCAATAATTAATTGGAACGTTTAACAATGCTACTAGTAATTCTTGGAAACAATAATATAATAATTTAAAACGGCTTATAAATAGCCAATTAACAACTAGAGGAAGCTTAAGTTAAATAAAAGTATACTATTGGAGTAAAATTAGCCAATCAGAGACTTGAAATACAGAAATTTACAAATTCAGGCGGTAGAAATCAGTTGCTAGTAGACAGCGTTCCTAACTGGACGCGAGACGCGTCCTCGAGAAGTTTAATACGCATTCAGTGTGAGACGAAAGTTCATTACGGCGAGAATATTATAAAGTTTAGGTGTTAAAAAGTGCAAGTAATTAATAAATAATCTCACAGCTTTCTATATCAGTGAAGTGTTATTTAATCGTGTGAAGGATTAATAAACGGAGTGAAGTAAAAATTATAATTTGTGTAAGCCTACATTCTTTAGCCGTATCACACCCTCTTAAGAGAAACATGTTTCTACAAAATTAATACTGACGCAGCCGAGGCAAACATAAATATATATAATATTTAAAGAAACATTAAAATACAAAGTTGATTACTAAACTTTGGGGCGAAGGCCACCGAAAAGTAAAGTTGGGGCGAAGGAAACCGAAAAGTAAACTTGGGGCGAAACTTTGTATCGCACTGGTTGCAACTACTTCAAGTTCGGCTCCCCAACAGTCGAACTACAATACAACTCCTCCTTCAAATTGGCGTTCCATTCGTGAAGCAACAAATTAAATTCAGAGAAGTCAACGTATCATAACATGTAAAGACGCTCTCACTTATGTCGGTATGGACGCCGAATTATTTTATGATTTGTTTCCTACTATTTATAATATTAAAACTGCATAAAATGCCCAACTTTTGGTTAGTCTTTGAATAGACGAATGAGAATGAGTGCGACAAACATTCACTCGTACCAGAATCATTGAGATTAGCTATATATTGCAGAAATTACTATTGCAAAATTGCTCAGGAAATATTTTGTGGTATTCAGAGAGTATCAACCACCAATGCAATGACGGGAAACGTGAAGCCTTTCGAGAAATTAAAATTAAAAGTGAAACAATGTGTGCAAATGCACAGATATAAATGCAACTACCAAAACAATAATTAATATGAAAGTAATATGAAACGGTTATATCTATAACGCAGGGAAAGGAAAATAATATTCAAGAATTAAAAAATTATAACTCGTGTAAACTGGATTTTAAAATCAGAGTAAAAGCTGATGTGAAGGTAATCGATACTGAATTAGGAACAAAATTTAAATATATATATATATATATATATATATATATATATAATTTTATATAAACCTTTATATAGGGATTCATTTCCACAAATGAATATATCGTTCCCAATGATGCTCAAATAGACTCTATAGCCACTATGCTACTCCAAGTGAAAGTTAGGAATAATACTTGTGTTGCCCTTACCATTTTGTTTTTCATGCACATTTACCATTTTGCTTGTTATTTTGCTTGTAATTATTTTACGTGTCAAGACGCTCCACTTGTAGGTTTCGACAATAAATGCAGTGATCGGAAGAAGAGCTGAAATTTTATGATTTTGCTTCAATGCCTCATTATTTGGTGCTACAAAGAAATTTATTTGAAAAAGGTTATGCAATCTGATTTAATTATTTACTAAGCAGAATTAAAACTACAAATTCACATCAGATTGTGAGATTCAGATTGATTCTCTGAGAAGCATCAAGTATATATACAGTGATTCCAGAATAATCAATGTTTTAGAAAAAATAATTTCGGAACTACTGAATAGCAATACAAACACCTAATATTTTGAATGTGCACAGACAAGAGAATAATATGCTGAGAAGTTAATTATAAACATTTATAGTTTTATAAAAGGTTCTAAAGAATTAACACAATAAGGCGTAAGTTTATAACACCAATTGAAGGCAATTTTTATTAGAGGGTGTTGAATTCAGGAATAATATTTACTATGCATTGTTTCGTAATCGTCAAAAACTTTCCCGTTCAGTTTATCACGCAGATTTACCCTGTTGATAAATAGAGCTTCTGTAAATGATTTTGGATAGTAACGCAATCGTCTGAAATCTCTCAGTGTGTGTTCTTAATGTTCTTATTTTCACCCGCAATTAAATAATTGGATTCAGAACTGTTAAGAACAATTAATAAAATAACATCTCCCCATTTTGGGGTAGTGCGCTTCAAACTGAGTGACGTTTGTCGTAGAATAAGTTATCTGCCAACTTAGTATCTTAAACACGGTAGAATGACTTTAGTGTGTAATTGTGAAACTTATTTTAAATATGTGAAATGTCGAACGATACTTTTGAGGCAGTATTTTTAACACTTAAATGATTTCAGTCTAATTATATAATATATAATTCAATAACAGCCCACCTTAAAGCAATATGTGTATGTAACAATGTATAAAAAGTGTATGTTACAGTCATTGTAAATGTTTATATTATTGTATACATGTTCAATAATGTTATGTGAATGCATTACGTAATTTAATAATGTAGGAGCCGTGAGAATAATAGGTTAAAATTTGCTAACAATGAGGTAACAATGAGGCAATAATGAATTTGAAAGTTTAATAAATAGCCAATCAACAACCAGAAAAAGCTTTAATTAAGTAAAAGTATTCTATTGGATTACGATTAGCCAATCAGAGACTTGAAATACAGAAATTTACAAATTTAGGCGGTAGAAATCAATTCAGTTGCTTGTAGACAGCGCTCATAACTGGACGCGTTGGTTGTAGACAGTGTTCCTAACCGGACGCGAGATGCATCCTCGAGAAGTATAACACGTATTCAGTGTGAGATGAAAATAGTTTACGTGTTAAAAAGTGCAAGTAATTAATTTAAAAAATCTCACAGCTCTCTCTATGTCAGTGAAGTGTTATTTAAATCGTGTCAAGCATTAATAAAAGGAGTGAAATAAAATTATAATCTGTGTAAGCCTACATTCTTCAGTCGCACCATAACCCTGCAAAGAGAAACATGTCTCTAAAAATAATACTGACGCAGCCGAGGCAAACATAAATATGTAATATTTAAAGAAACAGTCAAATTACAAAGTTAATATTTTTAAACATTTTGGGGGGGCAAAGGCCACCGGAAAGTACATTTGGGGCGAAGGCTACCGGAAAGCGGGTACTATACGTGCGGTTGCAACGAACTTCAAGTTCAGCTCCCAACAGTTGAAATATAATACAACTCTTTCAATACAACCTACTTCAAATTGAAGTGGGGCAAATAACTTAAAGATACTATCTATTTCATGTTACTTAAAGCTACTAAAACAATTTTTTCTTTATTTCCATTTGAGCTCTGCTTGTCTCTTGTACTATTTTACTAGATTGTAGACGTTTAAGAGCTCATTTAATAAGATTTCAAATTTTATTATTTTAAGAACGTGTGTACTAGAGTTGTTAACAATGTATTCTATTAAGTTTCAGAATTCTAAGTACTTAAAAAATCTTAGTACTGTAAATGGTTTTGCACCATCAATGCTGCCGTATATAATATTAATGCATAATAATTTCGGCTCTGCTTGTACCGAGCTATCCGTGGAATAGGAACTACGAGGTCTTAAGAGATTTATTATTACACGAAGCACCATCATATCGACATAGCATAGAAGTTTGTTTATTCGTCGAATGTTATTTTAGGTACTCACTCACATTTTATTACACTGTGCTTAATCACCACAAGCTATTGTGAACACCTATAGGTAACTGTCTCTATTAATGGTGAAATATCTTATCACAGCAAGCAAATATAGGAATATCCATCAATTCGTCGTTTACGGGTTAACAGATTCCATATTCTCAAGAAATATAAGCGGTGGCTGACGCTTTGGTAATACATTTTCCACAATTAGAGGTTCTTTGTGGAGATTAAAGAAAATTATTGCGATTTGATACCAACATTTTATTGTTCATTCTGGTTTTTAGAAATACCTATGTGAAAGGGAATCAAACTACGTTTATATATGCTCAAAATCAGTATTTGGTCTTCAAACAAGGATAATTTGGGCACTGCTACTGTTGGTAGCTTAATGGTGTAACCATTAAAGACCAAACAACGCATAAGTATACAACAGCCACGAGGTACTTAAGTTTTCACTACCGTTATTCATTCTTATACCCCCAAACTCGTGCATAACGAATTATCTGTCATTTGCCTATCTTCAATACTTGTCTCACATAATCACTCCACAACAGTCGTGGTCTTTCCCTCTTTTTACGCCGAGAAGGCTGCCAAAAAGTTTTGAAATGGTTTACCTGCCTCATTCTCAACTCTGAAGTTGGTGGGTTGATCTTTGGATCGAAGTTCTGAATTGCCCAATTTGAATTTACCGCGCAGAATAAAGCAGATGGTAGTATAGGTATCTGTCTGGCTTCGCAGAAGTGATTCATGGCGGAAACTTCCATTATTTAGCTATTGTGGAATATACACAGTGTGTGTTACTCGTAATAATTTTTCTAATATCTTATTTTATTTGTCCAGTATATTTTAAATTATTTAAAATGCGTATAGCTCAGTTTATAGTAATTGACTGTTTTCTAAGTGTACTCTCCTGTTTCTAAGGTGGGACAGTTAAATAATAATAGCAATAATTTAATTTCATAAAACGTGAGTTTTACTTCATGGGGAATGTGAATGTTTAAATGATGAATAATAATTATCTTTCTGGATACAATTTTTTACTTACATTTTTATAATAATGCTTGGTTACTTTTTTGTAGTTCGACAGTTAATTATTTACCCTTACTTGTATACAATACAATATAATTCGCCTTGCAAATCGATATGAGATTTTGGCTTTTTGGAAAGCGGCTTCTTTCAGGAAATTTCAACAGTTCTTAAAAAGTTGAATGCTTGGTTGCTAACCATAATGAAATAAATACACTTAATTCTTATAGTTAAATAAATCATATATTATTATACATATTATATTAAATCATATTATACAAATGTATTTTCAAACAATTGCAATTATTATATATGACACAATATACTCATAACAATAATGTATGTGAGCTCTTGTCCACTCCCTTGAATTTTTATTTTAGTATGGCTTAGCAAATTTATTTAGTACATCCATTCCTTTCAGTTTTAATGGTCATCTCTTGGATTACATTCTTCTAAAGTGTCTATACCATCTAAACCGTCTTCCTTCTACAGAATCGATTAAGTTTACTTCTGTCATTTGCACCTGCTCTCGTACAATTTCATTTTTGAATTTTGTGAAATCTAGAGGTACAACAATAACTTCTCCAATAGTCCTTACCATAGATATAAATTGATTTTCATTCCTTTTCCAGACCTCCCATAACTCAGCACCATACAGCACAATACTTTCGACTATTGTTTCATAAATTCTTCTCTTTATATCCTTATGTATGGTATTGTCCCAAATAACGTGAACGTAAAAAGTAACCTATCATTTTTATCACAAAAAGCGACAGAAGTTGAATATTATAAAATTTTGTTTGTAAGGTGCCGTTTGGTATTTTCCTCTAATTTCCTCGCGCAGTTTTTGTCTCCCTACATGTGGTTTCTGAAGCTGACATTTTTTTTGGCGCTTGTTCGTTCGCGCTTTTTGAAATACAAGCGAATCCGGCTTCCATAAACTGATAAGATTGTGTGCAAAGGAAGATTTTTATTATTATTTTTATTATTTATTATTATTATTATTATTATTATTATTATTATTATTATTATTGGAAAGTAGCTGAGATAATTTATGAAGTTAGACTAGCATTGATTTGTTGTTATATCTTTCGTAGTAGATATTTTTTATTAAAGTGTGTTTATGATTTTGAAATTAAGTAATACACAATGACCTATTTCTTGCCTTGAGAAAATAAAGTGGTGATGGTAAAAGGAAGATATTCATGTGTCTGTACCGCACGTATTGGACATCTCGGACGCATCGGAGAGCGTTCTTTTATTAGGACAAATGCAACTTTCTCTATTTAGTGGCATCGGAAAATCTGTGACAGCGTTTTCGAAAGGCAAATTCCCCCGTCTATTCTGATGAAGCTGTGCTTATTCCAACCAGGTTCCATTCATAGCAATGGGAAGACTGAGCCAGCGAGAGAAGCTTAATAGTGTAACTTAAATCCCATGCAATGGACGTTCGCTTTGAAAATGTTCCACTTGCCTGATGCTAGCCATTTGGGCTACAGGCCCTTAAGGATATTTACTTTTGGCAGGATCCCATATTATTCTTGAATATTCCTTGTGATTTGTTCTATGTTCCAACATAAATCTTAAATAAATCCATTGTGAATCGTTGCATTACCACAAGATTTTGTCTATATGTCATGCTTACTTTTGATTTTCGTTGCGGTTGTTTAAATTCAGAAGAGCATGCCTAAAATTAGTTCGGAGAAACATTTCTGTTTTAATTTTGTGAGCATATAATCATTTAACATAAAGCTTAAGGCCTCCGGCAATTGTAAAATATTATTGTGCTTGCTAAATCGAAATAACTTTATCCAGAATCCGAGAAGCTGGTATAGGTGATTTCTATCGAACGTCGTACTTCCTAGGGCTACAGCAGTGAGGTGAAGTAGGCTGGAAATGCTGTGAAAGTCATTAAAATCGATTAGTCGACTACACACACATGGTCACCTGCAGCAGCATGGATCGAGATATCGCCAAAAACTACTGGAGCTGCTCAAGCATATAATTACACGCCGTTACCCATCATCCGCTGTAAATTACGATGTGCCGTTGTTCCAACTCCCCATCAGCCTACACAACACTTCATTTTTTGTATAATATCCGATGGAGATTTGTGATTTAAGCTTAGCATGGAAGCGAGATGTCGAGCGAAACGATCTGCTATCCTCCCACCGAACACTTCATTTCGAGTTCGATGTTGTGTAAGAAATCTCCCGTGGTTGTTTATTCCCAATGTATTACCAGCATGATGGTGATAATATTTTGTTTTCAAACGTCCTACGCAGCTGAGGAAGAACACCTGCTCATACACCTGCAAGAATTGTAAAATAAAAAGATAATAATTAATGAAGAGATCTAAGAGCACCATTTTTCTAATTCTGAAATTCACATGTTTAATCTGCGTTTGGGAGGCATTTATCGCCGTAGATATAGAATCTATTGGGATAATATATGTAGTTTCTAACAGAATCCATAAAACACAAGCGTCACATTCAGATCAGATGACCTGACAGGTTGAGGGAATAGAAAATGCATAGCACTGCAGCATATAGCTCCAGTCTCCCGACTGTGAGACTATGTCCGAGTTTAGTTATTTCCAACTATTTTTAGTCTGCAGATGTAATCATAAGTTAAATGCAAAATCTGCTGATGTTTATCTTAACAGTAATAACAATTTATACATCCCAAAGCG
This sequence comes from Deroplatys truncata, assembly GCA_030765065.1. Lineage (NCBI taxonomy): Eukaryota > Metazoa > Arthropoda > Insecta > Mantodea > Mantidae > Deroplatys > Deroplatys truncata. The sequence continues at coordinate 205,595,950 of CM060978.1, read as the reverse complement.
TTTTATAATTCTTCCATAGTAATAGGAATTATGCTGTCCGTCTAATGTAAAAATGGGTCCTTCATGCTCTATTTCAATTGGTGCTCCAGTTTTTTATGGTTGTCTTACCAATCTTTTTCGGAGGTCTGATTCAAGTGTATTTCTCATTGGCATTTAGCGAATTAAGAATCCTATATGCTTTCATTTATTAATGATGAAACAGAACAAGCTCTTGAATTTAAATAGGCTGCAATTTATCTTACCGAAAATGTGCAGGCATTGAATTAAAAGCTTGCTAAATACCAACAACTCCTGGGTACAATGAAGACAACTCTTCTGAAAAGAGTTAGACAAGAGACAGTGCGTCGAGACCTCGCGCCTCTCTATGTTTCGAAGACTGCGCCATTGGTGGCAGTCCCGGGTTCGATGCCCGCTCGAGTTGGAGTCGAACGCTGTGTAGTGGTAGATACAGAAGTAATGCTAAAATTCACTGTACCTGTTTTCTCCATCCCACGTGACTTCGTATTGTTGTCCTGGCTGGTTGATTCAACTATGCCGTGATTCTCGCTGTTGCCCTGGCTAGTTGGTTCTCAGCAGTGATGTTTGCATGGACTCTGGCTATCATGATTGTTAATAAGCTCGTCGATCTCAGTGGTGGTACTAGGAGCTCAGAGGAGAATTTACTACTCACCATAATGTTTGGTATATGGCTATTTATTGTCACTTCTTCAATATAACACTACATAATGTTCCTGTTCACTTATCACTTTGTATAGGACACCATTTGTGCCCCAACTTTGGTGAATCTGGACTATTTAAAGACCACAATCTCCCACCTAAAGTTTTGGTATCGGATTTCTTATTGGTCAGTTTGTATATATCACGTGACCTTTTTCCGGGCTTCTCTTGGTAAACTGCCGCTCTGTGTTATTTTCCTTCAATCCATACTTCCGGAGCGGAAACAAATAGTCATAAAACCTTACCCTAGACTAACACAAAAGATCCCGTTTTCGATGCACATGAGAACAGCATATTTCTACCCTAACTGCAGAGTTCAAGACATTCTAACTTAGTTAAACAGGAATATTATGTACACGACAAATATTACATTATACAGAAATTACTATTTACATGGTTTTCACGTTGTAACATAGATCCTTTATACATCAAATTATACACTGAATAAATTAGTACATAATAAAATTAATTCGGGCACATTCTGTCTCAACAGTCCTGAAATTGTATAAGGTAATTGCACTCCCAACACTTTGTGTGGGTCAGAAGTATGGACAATCACAGCACAGCAGAAATGAAGTTACTAAGGCCACTAGCAGGATATTCCCTCCTAGATCATAGGAAGAATGAAGAAATAGAGCTGAGGTAAACACACCATGCGCTTCAGACACTATAGATGAATACAGAAGTAAATGGAAAGAGCATCTTCCAAGAATGAATCAAAATAGAATATCCTTAAAAGTAGTCCAGTACACGCCGAGAGCATCGGCAGACCAAGGAAACGCTGGAGCGATCAATAAATCGCTTATAAATGTTAATTTGGAGACGGAACAGTCAGAAGATCTAATCCATGCTGTCTAAGAAGAATAAGAAGAATCCCATTTCTACATATCAACCTTCACTCGCTGTCATTTTGTAACTTACTATGGAATAGGAAGAACTTTGACAGAAGAGCATTGAACGCGTAGAAAAACGAGAGCAAAAGTTCCTAGTGGCTATATTCAACAGTCCAAATTTTGTAAAATAAAATTATTGTAACGCCGTGCTAGCCTTGTCATATATATCAGAATTTGTTTCTGTATAGAACTACTGAAACACCTTTTTGCACCTCGTGGAACCTACTCTTATTCAAAAGACCTGTTTTATCTAATTCTCAACCACTTCTACTGTAGTTCCCTAATTCTCAAGTTACCTTTGTTAAGCTTTAATCAAGAATAACTTCAGCGTGCTAAGCCACGGGATAATAGGATCAGTTATATCAAGGTAGTTGATTAATGTGCAATTAGACCAATATTAAACACATTACTAACTCACTCTTGCTCACACTTCGTCTAGGACTTAGGATGCAGCATGATATATCGAAATTATGTGTAACAAACATTTCAAATTAGTGCTTTAAAAAGCTGTAAGGACAAATACATACAAAATATATTTGACTTAGTAATGAATTTTGCAATGTTACATTCATTTTCACTTCTCCCAAAGTCTCTGTAGGTTAAGGCACCCATAATTACGATTCTTTAAATCCACTCACTGGACGTAACGTGCTAGAATATATTTTAATCACTGCCAGTCTTTGCCACGTACGTATGAGTTTACTATTCTTATAATCACAAACTTTGTGTATTAACCTTCCAATATTAAACCATTTCCTAAACTAGGAATATGCATTAACAAATGAGTAATTAGCATAATAAATTAAATTCGAATCATAATATAGACATTTAAAGTATCTCCCATTACACTTCTTTAAATCTCAGTGTCATTCTATTGGATGGCGTGACTTTAAATTAAACATTTAACAATTAAGTAAATATTACCCGTTTAATTTGGCTGGAGAGGCGAGTACGGTAGAAGCCAAAGATCTTCTTTCTTATATGACATTCCACTGCTATTCTGGTGCGTATCAGCCTGGACATAGTAGAACTCGAAATCCAACACCATCCTATCTTGTAGACAGCAAAGGTTGCAACTGAAGATCCTCCGTGAAGCAATCACTCTACCCCGCGAAGTTTCATTTGACTTTGGACAGCCGGTCGCTTGATGTAGGTGTATGAAGTTCCGAAATACTAAATATGATGTTTAACTTTGTTAGCATACTGGCTACATACAGGGTGGACCATTTAAGTTGAGATTTACAATATCTCCAAAACAAGTTGTAGAAAGAAATGTCTTTTATAAAAGTTGCTTGATATTATGGGGGAAAGTAAATGCCTTTAGTCGCGTTTTATGTGGAGGACGTTGTGATGGTCATTTTAGGGTAAATTTAAATTGACTCTAATTGTAGGTTTCCATTTTAAAAAAATTAAGAGCTTTCATTCTACAACAATGTGTTTCTTTTGCACACTACTACAAAAAGTATGTAATATTGGCTATAAGTTTTAAATGAGTCAACAAAGTTATATGCTGGGAGGTAGGGGCCCTCCAGACAGCATAAGGGCCAGCGCCCCAGTGAGCCTCAGGTCATGGATGAGAGGGTGAACTTTAGAATTTTAAATGGAACCATAGTATAAATTTGAGATATTCTGATATTCCTTAATGCATTAAGAAACGTTTGTTTAAAACACTTTTTTCTAAAATGAAAACTTGAGAATTTACAGGTATTGCAATTTTATTTAACATACTTAATCACCTTTATTCTCTAACCTTATATTATTCGAGAGTCAAAAAGGCTTATCCACTGGACAAAAATGGGTTTATTTTTTTCAAACAAATGATTCTTCATGATGATTTTACATATTAAGGGCAATCTCACTGAAGGGGAAGGGGTACTAATATTAATGATGGTTGTTATGGCGATAGAAAGAGGTGTGTGATTTATTTAATGAGCTGAATCCAAACAAAAAAATAATTCAGTCCACGGTGTTAAAAATTGTAACGAAGTACATACGACGACACGGGAAGTGTGCTGAATAAGGCTAAACCTGGAAGACCAAAGTCTGTTATGCATGCAGAAAATATCCCTAATTCCTGATTATCTACCCAAAAAGACCCACACACATCCAAAACGCAACGCAAGGGATTACAATGTAAGTGAAGCATCTGTTTGTAATTTAATGAAATCAGTGAAATGCCATCCATATAAGATGCAACTATTGCAAAAGTGAAGATGATTTAGATCGAGGAAGTGAATTTAGTGAAATTGTAATGAGCTGTCAAGCCAAACTTTAGAATTTGTAAGACACATCATATTTTCAGGTGAGGCCACGTAATGATACAAAGAACCATCGTAATTGCCGTTATTGATCTCCGGAAAACCAACATTAGATGGTCCAACAACACACTCAGCATCCACAAAAGCTAATGTATGGGCAGGTTTCGTTATTAGTAATATAATTGGACCATTTTATAGAGGAAAGCTTACATTCCGATATTTATCTTCACCTGCTGCAAAACAGCGTCATTCCAGCTTGCCAAGATTTAGTTCCAGACGAGAACAGCATGCTCAATGAAGAAATATGATATCTACAAAATGGTGCCCCAGCACATTTTGGAAGATATGTGACTGAGTTCCTAAATGTAACGCTTCCTGGTAGATGGATTGAGAGAAGAGGACCTATTCAGTGGCCGCCTGGAACTTAAGATCTCAATCCATTAGATTTTTATTTTTGGGTCTACTTGAAATCCAGAATGTACCAAATAGACCAAACAATTTATTAAATCTAAAACAAAAGATCAGAGACAAGATGCGTCCAATTAGTCCAAATACTGTGCGAAAGAGATTAGACAATTTCCGTGACAGACTGGGCCAATGTTTGGCAGTGAATGGTGCTTACTTTCAACATTTGTTATGATATTAAGGATACCAACAAATGAGTAATTTCTAAATTTCGGCGGTTATCTAACAAATACATTAATAAAACAATCAGATGTATAAAACATTAAATAAAGCTAAACAAGGATCATTGTGTTATAATTATAAAAATAAAAACCTATATCCCTACAGGGAATTCTGAGCAGAGTCCAAAAATGTAATAATGAATGTCATTTCCTCTTAAAAGAAATAGTTTTTGTCATATCCTGTACATGTGAGGAAATTAGTGTTCCAAATTATCTGCACAATATGAAGAAACAAATCCTTGATAACTTCAATGTTTAGCATTTTTTACAAAACTAACATTTTAAAAGATGCTTATAAGAAATGTGTCGTACTAGCATTTAAGAGCAACAGCTCTTAAATACTGTTTATCCGTAAATATAAGCTTAGAGAATAAAGTTGATTGTGTTAAATAAAATTACAATACCTTATAAATTCTGAAGTTTTCATTTTAGAAAAAATGATTTAAACTAAGCTATCTTAATTCATTAAGGACTATCAGAATATCTCAAATATATATCATGGTTCCATTTAAAATTCTGAAGTTCATCCCCCTCGCTCCACTTGGGGTCCACTGGGGCGCTGGCCCTTATGCTGTCTGGAGGGCCCCACCCTCCCAGCATTTAACTTTGTTAACCCATTTAAAACTTACGGCCAATATTACATACTTTTTGTAGTAGTGTGCTAAAGAGGTAAGGAAAGGCAATGAAGCAAAAAGAGAGAAACAGAGGTTGATAGATCTTCGCAGTTAATGTAAACAACGCGACTAGAGTTGCAGGTTCTGCTACTTTTATAATTACGTATTATTTATATAAGATGTACAATTTTGTTTAAAATATTCCTAATAAATACTACTCAAGATTTTGGAAGTAATCAGAGCCAAAAACTCTCAGCCAATGTACGGTTTCATTGATGGCTTATTCACCAATTAGAAACAAAACTAACCGACAGTTTTAAAGCATAATGCTCAGTAACTAATAACTGGTAGTTTTTTTTTTACTACATTCATTTTTGTATTCCTGTAATGTCTACCTCGTTTCGATTAGGGATCTGAGAACCTTATTCTTATGCATCTTCCTGTTCGCTTTGGCGGTTCATGTAAAAATGGCGAGATTTAGTGATCTGCGAATTCAAAATATAAAAGAAGCTGTACAAGATCCAACTCCTCATAACGTATAATACAAAAAGATATACATTTCAGTGGTTATACTAAAAGGATAAAAAATGGGATCGTTCTCACGTTGTAATCACTTCAGTGATTGTACTAAACTCCCATTGTAACTATCTTACCGAATCCTCCCGTTGCTTATAATTTTCCTTATATAATTTAAGTTTTTTAAATTCGTGCTTTTTGTCATTAGGTAATTATTCGTTAATCCCAATTAAATTTCCGAAAAACTATAAGCACTCGTGGTGTAACTGAAGATAAATTTCGTCGTGTTCTGTCGATAGTTTCAAATTTTAAATATAGTAACATATGCTATAATTTACTCTGAATGTAATAGTTATTAAATGTGAACCATTTTAACAATAATTATTGATACCTCTTATCAAATGAAGCAATTCAAAGGTAGTCTGGAGGCGGTGGGAATCTCTCCAGCGTTCCCACACAACACTAAGAAGGCACATTTCATAATCAACAATGCTAGCGAAAAATACTAATGATGATGGCGTGTAAATTAGAAACCAATTGATGGAAGTAACAGCGAAACCAGAACACCCGGAAGAAACTTGCCCAAGGCCAATTCTTCCGTCAATTAGGGCCGCTGACCTCAAGCCTGGGCGTCTGAGTGCGATGCCAGCAAGACTGCTGTAAATCAAATTTGTTTCTTATCCTTCAACATATTTCAAATGAAATGTTTTGGATTTTCTGGTTCCATAAATTGCTTTGGAATCTCCCTGTGGCAGCACAAGTGCGATGTTGGACGAGTCCCTGATAACCCTACGGCCTGTGAATGTCAAGAGACATGTAAGGTTTCCAAATCATGTTCGAGCAGTTGCTTGCTTGCATGCGAGATTATCCACAGTCCACCTAATGTTTCTTTAAGAGGATTATCTGGCTAGGTCATGTCCTTTTCACTTCCTAATATTTTGTTTTGTTGTTAAACCCACGCCTCTCGCGTCCTTTCAGGAGGACGTGATTTTATGTGTTTCTGGAGGAACAAGTGCCAATTTTCATACTTAATTGTAGAGTTGCCAGATCGTAAATAGTTGGAACTTCGACCTTTTCACAATTCGGGAAGTCCATGATGTCGGTTGTTACATCAAATGCAATGAATATCAATTTGGCAATTACCAAGCAGAAGTATTTGCGTGTGAGGAAAAAAGGCATGTTGGCAAACCAATCATCAAACTCAGAGACAGCCGGACGGCACTCCCGCCACAATACCACCAAGACAGTTTCAGGCTTCTGTGGGAATGTTTACGACATTTAATGATCCTCTTCGATCGGAATCACGTCGAACTCCATTGGGTACCTGGTCATTGTGGTATAATGACGATGAAGATACAGATAAACTTTTCAAAAGAGGGACCAACACTCCTTTTGTTGGACCAGAATCAATCTTAGCAGTAAGTAAACTTACTGTTAAAACAACAATGGATTAACAAGGAATAGCCACGCCGATGGCAGAACATCACCTGCCAAAAACTGAGTAAAACTATTGTCAAATCGCCACATAATACCTGACCAAAATTCCTAATTTAAGGGACCGCAAACAGGTTAGGAAACTAATTGTTATAATTACTGGACATGGATACTTCAGGAAATATCTCCAGACCATGAAACTTTGACGGCAAACCACCGCCTCTGTAAATAAACAGCTGAACACCACCTCCTAGAATGTAATTATTTGGAAAATTGCAGATTTACAATCTACGGATATAGGGGATCTTCAACAATCTTCGACTTAGGGGATGCAAGGCGCTTTTTGTCCCCCTTACTCGTAAAGCCAGGGGCTCGCCTGTTTAATGAAAGGACCTGTCCTCCCCAAAATTCTAAGATATATCTCTCATTAAACAAACAAAAGCAGAAAAATTGTTTAAATAGACTGAACGGAGTTGCAAAGGATTACGTATATTTAAAAATACAGAGTTTAACTGTTTAACAAAAGCAATGATGACGCAACCTAGATTTCAGTTAATTTATTTTCAGAATCAGAGCACATAAATAATGAGTTGTTCTTGTGCTCACACAACCATAGTTTCATACCCTAGTATAGAAAAACATTTTGCAGTTTTAAAATCTGCGAACAGTTTTCGAAGTAGTACAATTCATTTAGTGTGTCCTGAGAAATCAATTATAGGATTCGCGTTATATCCATTTTTCGAGGCCATTAATATCCTTACACTTAAGAAGTAGCCTTTAAAATTACTTTTGTCATTTGTGTGGCCACGAGTTGAAATTCCTTGTATTCACCTTAACACTGTTGCTGTCATCGTGAAGCAGCCATGAACATGAAGTAGTGTTTAACTCCCGTTCCTACCGCATACGGCACCACAAGCGGGGACACTGGTGATACTCGAAGTGACATGACAACTCAGAAGCTGAAAGGGAATTTTGGGACGAAACGTACGAGGCTTAAGTACCTCCACGGCATTTGCAGTTATGTAGACAGAAAAACCTCAAACGGGAGGACGGTTCTGGCGGGATTGAACCGCAGACCTCCCGTCCACGAGTCCACGTCTTAACGACCTTGCTCACCCGTGTTAGGTAGGAATGAACTGAGACACAACATTTGCGCCGAAAAATAAAGACTCCACAGACCTACCATTATTTCTCTTCAAACTTTAAATTAATGAATAATTTATTTAATTTTTCAGACAGCTGAAACCAACCCTACCATTTTACGATTAAGTATCATTTACTTTAGTAATTGCATAAAATATTTTACTTATACCCGACTTTATTGCACAATACTGCCTCCCCCCAAATGTATAACAAACCGACGCCGATGTCTTCGGAGGAACTTGACCCTCAAGAAAAGATAATAAAAACTTCACAGGAAAGATGAAAAAAAAGTGGTTTTTTTTTTTTTTTTTGAGAAGACAGATTTATAACTATGAAGGTATTAGGGAGTGCACACAATGTCTATGACTAAGGTGTCTTTGACAGCTCCCTTTGCGACGTTATTTTGTAGTGGCTCGACTCCAAGTATTGTAACTAATTATGGAGCCGTCAATTATGGAGTCTCGTGTCCTCTTCGAAGTGGACGTTCTCTACGAAGTGATGGAAGAATCTTTCTCTTCTGACTTCTTGTTTTAACTCTTCTGCTCGTTGCCGCTGCCTTCGGAACCTACTTATTAATTAGCATGAGACTGGATATGGAGATCTCAAAAAGGCGTGGTACGTAAAAAAAAAAAAATATGGTTGAAGACACGATTTAGACTTATATGAAATATTTAATTATGCTGAGAACAAAATCTTAAAATTTGTGATGTTTGCAACATTTTGAAGTAGGTTGTTGCTTCACGTATGGAAAGCCAATTTGAAGTAGGAGTTGTATTGTAGTTCAACTGTTGGGGAGCCGAACTTGAAGTAGTTGCAACCGCACGTATGGTAAAAAGTTTCCGGTACCGTTCGCCCCAAGTTTAAAAATATTAACTTTGTAATTTGACTGTTTCTTTAAATATTATATATTTATGTTTGCCTCGGCTACGTCAGTATTAATTTGTAGAGACATGAATTTGTTAACAAGGCGTGGTGCGGCTGAAGAATGTAGGCTTACACAGATTATAATTTTTACTTCACTCCATTTATTAATACTTGACACGATTTAAATAACACTTCACTGATATAGAGAGCTGTGGAGCTATTTATTAATTCATTGCACTTTTTAACAAGTAAACTATTTTCGTCTCACACTGAATACGTATTAAACTTCTCGAGAACGCGTCTCGCGTCCGGTTAGGAACGCTGTCTACTAGCAACTGAATTCTGAATTTGTACAATTTGCCCTATTTCAGTTTCTGATTGGCTAATCCTACTCCAAAAGAATACTTTCATTTAACTTAAGCTTTTTTCTGGTTGTTGATTGGCTGTTTATAAACTGTCTCAAAATTTACATTATTGTTGCTGCAATAATTACAAGTAGCATTATTAAACTTTCTTATTCATTATTGTCTCAAGGTTACCTTATTGTTAGCAACTTTTAACCTATTATTCTCACAGCTCCTACATTATTAAATTACGTAATACATTACATAACATTATTAAACATGTACATAATATAAACATTAATGCAATGGCTGTTACATTTTTATATGTTATTTTATATACATACTGCTTTAAGGCGGGCTGTTATTGAGTTTATATTATATAATTTGACTGAAATCATTTAAACGTTAAAAATTCTGCCTTAACTTTGTTACGTTCGCTACTCTGACTCATTTCCACTGTGATCAGATTAATTACAGTCGGTGAAGATTTTAATTAGTCAGTTTCCTAACACAAGTTAAACTTTCACACGACTTTAATAATTATACAGAGTGATTTATGAAGAACTGGCACATTTATTTCATTAATTATTATGTTCGAAATTCACTCAATGCCCCAATATTAGCACAAATTAAGCGGAATGTTCTGGAGTTTTGATTGCCTGTCACTAGATGCGCAGATGTTCATGTTTTACTATCGACAACTGTTTTTGAGATATTATTCTAGTCAACGTGAAAATGGAGTGCATATTAACTGAACGATTCTTCCTTGTAAAGCAATACTGGATTACGCAATTACAGTTACTCAAAGGGCATACCAGAGAGAATTTGGTATTCGGAATCCTCCCTAAAGAAACACAATACTGGGACTGGTAAACAAATTGAAAACAACTGGATCTCTGGTGAGTGAAAGAGGCAAAACTCGTTCATCTACGCTTCCCATGGTTGTGTTGACGTAAGAGCACGACTGGATCAGTCACTCAAAAAACCTTAAGACGTTTGTCCCAGGAGACAGGGTCAGAGAGCTGTGAAAAGTGAAGGCCTAAAGGATTACGGTTGTCCATCAGTTACAGGAACCAGATAAGGATAGGCGACTGAATTATTGTCTTTGGTTTCAGGCGTTCATTGTGCAAAATCCTGCCATATTGTCCATCACGTGGTTCACAGATGAAGCATGGTTCCATTTATCCGGCTATGTGAACTCAAATAACTCACGTTTTGGGACAGTGAAAATCCACATGTTATTCGTGAAGCACCTTTGCACCCTAAAATCTGAGTTTGGTGTGCAATATCCACACAGAGAATAGTTGGACCAATTTTTTTTAAACAGTGTGAACACTGCAAAGTACCGACGGATTTTCATGGAGTTCGCTGAGCAACTAGAGGATGTAGAGCTGATTCAAGGATATTTTCAGCAGGACGGTGCTACATGCCATACATAAAATGAATTCATGTCACTAATTGCAAGTTTCTTTGACGACCGGATAATTTCCAAGAACCTGTGGACACCGAGAGCTCCGGATTTGACATCGCCAGACTTCCTTCTATGGGGTTTATGCCACATGTCCCCAGATATTGGACGATCTGAAGCACAACATTATAAAGGAGATTCAAGCTATTGACAACAGAGTCCTCCAACAAGTGGCCAGTAACATGGAACGACGTGTTGAGTTGTGCCTTATGCACGATGAAGGACATTTTCAACATTTGCTATAGAGGTAAATAATCTCCCAAAATTCCTCTGCATCTCAGCTAGCATAACTCGTTTGAAACAATTAATGAAATGAATGTGTCAGTTCTTCATAAATCACCCTGTACATCTTCATTGTTAATCCTTTGTCAGTTTGGCGCGGATTTTTACTACTGAGTGACGCACATTCGTCACACGACGAAATTCACTAGGCAACTGAAAATAATTTTTCTCCCGCAGCTTATATACTCTGGGTCCTTGGTGGTTTGAATTTTATCAGAAATTTTCTTATTGGCTTGTTAAACCCGTGAATTGCAAGCTTAGGAAAATTGGAGGATGTTTTCACTTTACTGATTTGTCCTCTCTAAATCACGTGCTATAAAGCAATGCGGTCTCTAGTTTAATTGAGGTTTCCTTGGGAGTCGTCAGAATAAATCGACTCTTTGTTTGCACCAAAAGTTTCCCCTCGCCTGTGTATGGGTCCTGGCTAAGTTTGTGCGTAGAAATGGAAATATCATGAGTCTTGTATGTTCGTAAAGTGTATATATGACAAAGCTTTTAAACAGAATATATACAATTTATTTATAAAATGACATATTTATACCCTGATATCACTATAATTAATATCATAGGGACATTATTATAAATATATGATATACTCATTAAATATCGAAGAAAACGCTGTTTCACCTTAATAATCAAACCAAGTTGACAAACTATATCTGATAATTAAATTCATATTTCCATTGTTTTAGCTTATGATAGGATCGCAAATGAAGATTCTGTGTTAAATTGAAATTTAAATTGAGCTTTATTTATGGACGCTCTTTAACTGCTGTAGTTCTTAGCGTCCCATTCTATATTGGGCGTAAAAGACCGAACTTTTGCTCAGAGGCCTCTTTATCAGGCTTGAGGTTCTTTTACAACACGGGACCACCGCCTTTACTTCTCTTCCGAAGGAAGCCATGCCAAAGATTTATGCGCTCGAAAAATCCATCGTCCTCCGCAGGGTATGAACCCGCGACCTTGGGAACTAGAGGCTAGCACGGTACCCTAGACCACGGAGAACGACACAAACACCTTCATTTTATAGCTAAATAGTATGAAGTTATTCAGTCAGAGCAAAAGTTATGCAGCCAACAGCAAAAATGTAAGATATAGAGAAGATAGCAACAATAAACAGCCCTCGATCATACCAACATTTTGGAGATAAAAGAAAGAAATGGAAAACTATACATACGGACCAAACTAAGAACTTAGAAGAGAAACTGACAACCAATGATGAATAGTTGAAGCAGAAATGTGAAGAGACAAAAGGCCTAAGGAGGGGGAGGCGGATGTGATTTAAAGTTGCGCAAACTAAAATGTTTGAATTCCACAAAGAAGAACACTTTCATTAGCATATGTCAAAGTTTATGATGGAAATGAAGAAGAAAGTGAAAAAACTTGAAGAGAAGATGTTTAGTTTTCGGTGAAGGACTGCCCTTCAGCATTAAACTAATATTGATTGGGTGATTCTGCAGGTTAATAGCAAATATAAATAAAATATTTATACATAAGCAAATATAAATAAAATGTAAATAAAGTATTAGATAATACAATTTTAAGATAAAAACTAATACACAAAAACGAAGAGGGAAGAAAATGGCGCAGAATGAGGACGATGAATTTACAATTAAGAGCCTAGCCTTAGGCCAAAAACTATGAAGAATTAATTCTTGAGGAAATAATCCGAAACCCACAGCATTTTTAACATTTGTTATTTAGAACCAGCAGTTGTTCGCTGCATTCTAAGTTGCTTATATTACCATTAATAAATATTCCTTAACCTTTAAAGCAATAAGAAATAAAGTGTTTCAAATGCACATAGACACTGCATTCTACCTCCAAAGAGACTTGTACAAATATTAGCATCTTACTTCGTCGGTGTATGGCTTGTTGCTTTAAACGACCTTCTCTCTCTCATTTAATGTTTCTCTGCTCACGTTTGTTCCGCTTCATTTAAAATGCAATAAGAATTTATCTCCTTATAGTGTTAATGTACAAGCAACATCGCTCTGAGCAGAATATTGAATATAAGAACATCGTTCCAAGATAGAACACAAACGTATTTTGGCTCAAAGAAAAGAATTAGTAACATATTTAGTAAACCGAATGTGCATATTTACACTACGTTGTGAAAGGAGGAATGCGACATACACTATGTGATCAAAAGTATCCGGACACCCCACAAACACACGTTTTTCATATTAGGTGCATTGTGGTGCCACCTACTGCCTGGTACTCATCCGCGACCTCAGTAGTCATTAGACATCGTGAAACAGCAGAATAGGAAGCTCCGTGGAACTCACGGACTTCAAACGTGCTCAGATGATTGGGTGTCACTTGTGTCAGAAGTCTGTACGCGAGATTTCCACACTCCTAAACATCCCTAGGTCCACTGTTTCTGATGCGATAGTAAATTGGAAACGTGAAGGAACATGTACAGCACAAAAGCGTACAGGCCGATCTCGTCTGTTGACTGACAGAGACCGTCGACATTTGAAACGGGTCGTAAAGAGTAATAGGCAGACATCTATCCAGACCGTCACACAGGAATTCCAAACTGCATCAGGATCCACTCCAAGTACTATGATAGGCGTGAAGTGAGAAACCTTGGATTCCATGGTCGAGCGGCTGCTCAAAAGCCACACATCACGCAGGAAAATGCCAAACGACGCCTCGCTTGGTGTAAGGACCGTCAACATTACACGATTGAACAGTGGCAAAACGTTGTGTGGAGTGACGAATCACGGTACACAATGTGGCGATGCGATGGCAGGGTGTGGGTATGGTGAATGCCGGTGAACGTCATCTGCCAGCGTGTGTATTGCCAACAGTGAAATTCGGAGGTGGTGGTGGTGTTATGGTGTGGTTGTGTCTTTCCTGGAGGGGGCTTGCACCCCTTGTTGTTTTGCGTGGCAGCAGACCCACATTGATATTTTAAGCACCTTCTTGCTTCACACGTTGAAGTGCAATTCGGGGATGGCGATTGCATCTTTCAACACGATCGAGCTCCTGTTCATACTGCACGGGCTGTGGCGGAGTGGTTACACGACAATAACATCCCTGTAATGGACTGGCCTGCACAGAGTCCTGACTTGAATCCTATAGAACACCTTTGGGATGTTTTGGAACGCCGACTTCGTGCCAGGCGTCACCGGCCTACATGATACCTCTCCTCAGTTCCGCACTCCGTGAAGAATGTGTTGCCATTCCCCAAGAAACCTTCCAGCATCTGATTGAGATTATGCCTGCGAGAGTGAACGCTGTCATCAAGGCAAAGGGTGGGCCAACACCATATTGACTTCCAGCATTACCGATGGAGGGCGCCACGAACTTGTGCGTCATTTTCAGGCAGGTGTCCGAATACTTTTGATCACGCAGTGTACCTATAGGTTTCTTTTTCGGAATATCCCTGGCTAATAGTGCAGAACAATTTCAGTTAGTTCGACCGAATCTTAAGTATGTAAACCAAAGTCCAGCGTATTAACACAAGCATAGGCTTATTCAAAAGAAAGGAAATGGTTGATTTTATTAAAAAATGACTGTGTTTTCCTTAAATGTAGAATATGTCTCATGCTGCAATAGAATAAATTAAAAAGTCAATGCTTATACATTTTCATACGGAGAAATAAAATTATAATTCGGTAAAATACTTCCTACGTTTAGGATGCGGAAGAAATTATAATCTAATAACACAATACCTTTAAAAGAGCTGTTCTACTAGTGACACACCAACAGAAGTAATATAAATATAATTAAAATCTGCTAGTTAGGATACAAATGGGTCGCAAATTTCAGGACCTTATGTGTTGTGAACAGTTACGGCACAAAGTAGGTGAGAGGTAGTATAGTACTTGGTAGGTGAGACTGTCTACACGTGTCTCGTGTAGATGGGGAGTTTATTGCTTTCTCTTGGTTTTGTAACCGCAAATGCAGGAGGTGTAGCAGTTAAAAAACAGCCTAATAAAGAAGTATACTAACAGTTCAAGACGGTTCTGGTGAACATGAAGTACAAAAAATAAAATAAATAAATCATTTTACAGCAAAGTTAATATTTCAATTTATGTTCTCTTATAACTTACCTTAAACAGTCTCCATTTCAATAGTTTTAAAGGTATCTATCAATTTTGCACGATTATAAACTGGATACTCAAACATGTTAGATGCATTAGATATTACTCTTATTCTATTTGCACTAGAGTAACTGAATGCTGCAACCTTCACTGTAACTGGCCATGACTGCTTAGTTGAAGGAAGAGAATGCAGTAACTCGTTTCTTTTCTCTAATACATCACCTGTTTATGTGTGTATCTAAATTGTATGCATAACATGTAAGCAGTCTTACCCAGTCCTGTCTCTAGGCTACCCCAGTCCAATCGTGTACGCACAACTATGATTCCCACCCTCTCTTCCTCTCTCTATCTATCTCTGTCTTTCAAACGCAGATCTGTTACGAAAGCCTTCTGCCTTCGTAACTGAATTAACTAAAACAGAAGGAGGGATATTGAGCTGTTCTATACAAAACCAAATATTTATTTTGACACTTTCAAAATCCAATATACAGGCATGATTTTTTTATCTCTGATTTTATAATTTTTACAGTGTTATCGGTAACCATTTAAAAATCAGTTATTTATTGTCATTGCAAATACCTAACTGATATCGCATCTGATTTATTCTATCGTTACTACTCTGCCTTATAAGGCTAACAAATTATGAAATATACTACGAACCACATTTAAAATTCCTGGTAATTGTGTACGATAAAATCAATAAAATAACCATTTATAATCCTCACTTCGAAGCTGTTTGTCTACTGCGTTCTGTGTAGTTTCACCTCTAAGGTTCTCAGAACTGAACTGACTGTCTTTTTTGGGGGGGCATGCTGAGAACCTTAGTGAAGTTCGCTAATATGCAGCTACCTTGGTTTCTAGACTTCAGGAACAATATCTAAAGGAGATTTGAATCCAAAGTCGTCTCTAAAGTGTCGATGCCGCCTCTAACTTCAACGTGAAAAGGCTGAAATACGCGATGCCTCTAAAACGTTATACCTATGAGTTGTACGCAAGGAGCTATTTATAATTAAAAGTTAATAAATTACGTATTTGGGGTTTTGAATCGTTTAGAAAAATCCTCCGAAACAGTTAAGTATTCCTCATCTCTTAAAGTCTCGCAAATGAATCTTCAGGAACGTCATTTAGGATACTTGGGAGGTAGGGTGTTTTGCTATAAATCTCCCGCAATACAGCAAACGAACATTGATCAATGCGCTACAAAGCAAAATCAAATAAGTTTAATGAATTCCTAAGTTTTCAAACGGAATTAGGCTCCGTTTTTAATGGCAGCAAATTTAATGGCATCTTAAAGATTACTTGTATCTGCTTAACTCTTTAGATTCCAAATGCTGTGCGAGTATATAGGGAATTAATTTTGAAATAAGAATAAAATACTTTATTTGCAACGCGTTTTATCTCATTTCTTTTCCAGTCGCTTAGCAGAACCTGTTAGTTTATCTCATGAAATTACAATCACGCGCGAGTTCTCAGGAGATGCACCTTTGCAGATATTGCAGGTATAGCATGTTTCACAAAATGCGATCCAGTTAGGGCGTACTTAATATTTTTGCCAAACGGATCATTAATTAAATCGCGTGCCATCTTTCAAATGAAGTTAGCATTCTATAAAAATTTAACGAAAGAAATGTATTAAACCAAATGACCTAACTGGGAGTACAACTTAAACACATTATAGGCAAAATCATAAATGAAATAAGTAACATTTTTAAAGTGAATAAAGTAGTCATTGTTAAGATTTCCTTACAAAGAGAAAAATGAAGATATGATATGATTCTTCGCAGTGAAGAAAATGAATTTTAGCTAACTTCTTGTATATAGGGTAGTACATGTATAAACGCAAAATTATAACCAATAAGGTCACAATATTTTTGAAACCCTCTTAGAGAATCAAGGATTGATGTGCTAACGTACACTGGTGTGCAAAACCTAAGGACGAAAGTAATCTTCCCATGCTGTGACACTGTCAAGTAACATAGATCGATGAAACTTGAATCATACATAGAGGGAACTGCTACGGTATGCTACAGTAGGCAACTCAACGAAATATGCAATGAAACGAACAGAAACGCCGCTTTTATTCATAGACCATAAGCTACACTAAGGTCAATACGACATATGATGGCTCTCTAAATCTACAGAAACAGATACATGGTGCTTAAAAGGGTGTATGAACACCACGGACAGCAATGCATGCTCTGCACCGTGCTCCCATGTTGACCACAAGATTGGTAAGCAGCTCTTGTGGTAGAGCGTTCCATTCCTCCACCAGCGCTGTTGACAACTGTTGGATGGTCACAATAACGTTGACCAGTGAGCGTATCGCGTTCAAAGATTTGGAGGTAGGTGCGTCCGTATAACATTATTCCTCCACAAATCATAACACCCGGACCACCAAAACGATCATGTTAAAAGATGTTCTTGGGTTCAATACGTGTTCCCTCCTCTCGCTAGATGAGGGTACGTCAAGAATCACTACTTAGACTGAATCTGCTGTCATCCGAGAAGAGCACGCGACCCCATTCCTCGTTGGTCCAATTTTTATGCTCTTGGGACCATCGCAAACGGTGCCGCCGATCTGCGGATGTCTTAGAACACAACGTACTGGCCGTCGGGCAAAGAGACCACCTTTGTGTAGTCGCCGTGCCACTGTGTATTCTTGAGATTGCGTGCCTAGCTGTCCTGTTAAATGTGGTTGCAATTGCACCCGCTGTTTTGCGTGGATTCCTTCTTGCCTGTTGCACAATGTAGCGGTCATATGCTGCTGTAGTTGAGCGTGGTTGAGCACCACCTCTCCTTGGGACAGCCGTGCCTGTGGTTTGTAAGGTTCCCCATGCACGTTAAACAATGCTATGAGCAATTCCAAACTCCTGAATGACACTCTTCACACTTCACCCTTCTTCTAGTTTCCCGATGATTCCTCCCCGTGTAAAGCCATCCAGATTTGTCTACCGGCCATGTTGCAATGAAGAACACCACTACAGTTCACCGTAACAGCTCGCTAATTGCACACACCGTCTTGTCCTGTTTTGTCAACTGCACCGTGTTGCGGGACCAGATTCATTTGGCACTATAGGCTCGCTACACTCACGCCATGTGACGTGGAGCTTTCTGTGTATGAGTGAGAGACCTCTGGCAACATGCTCCCGCACCTTCATCTACTTCCAACAAGTAGTTAATTTGTTATGTTACTTTACCCATCTCGTCCTTAGGGTTTGCACACCAGTGGATTTTTGGAGTTATTAAACGGAACCCGTGGATGAACGCGCCCTTAAATGTAATACATCAACACCAGTTATATCGTAAATGCAGATGTATTTCGTAATATTAGGTATGTTATAGAATCCGAGAGTGAAAACTTGTATTTCATGTGTATTTTACAGTTCCGCTTTCATGAGATAAAGCGTTAACAAGGACTTCTTTTTTTTTTAAACTCCACTTTAATATGTTTACCGCACCAATGCATTAATTCTTATGCTTCCTTAACACAATGAAAACAACAGTATTAAAAATAAGTAACGTGAAATATAAATGCGAAATTTAAATTTCTATACAAACGTATAACACATATCTTTCTACACAAAAATACTGATTTTATTTCATTTAATAAAAGAAATGCCTAAAAAAGGTCCTCCCATGGCACTGTGGACTAGAGCGTGCAGCTCTGATTCCCGGCCACGGAATGCACCCGGGTTCAATCCCACCCATGGGGATACGAATTTTGGGTCCTGGCATAGGACCAGTGCCCATTCAGCGTCGTGAAAAAAGTGAGGAGCAACGATGGGCAACGATCCCGGTCACGGAGGCCAATATTCTGGCTGGGAGGTACGGGATGCTGGCTACATCACCTACACGTGTTGGGTAGGATTGCTCACCTCTGCCTTGCGTATGTGGGCGTGAGGCCGGCAGTTAGGTTAGCAGGTCAAGGCCATTCATGGGCTGTAACGCCACAGGATGGTTATTATTATTATTATTATTATTATTATTATTATTATTATTATTATTATTATTATTATTATTATTATTATTATATGCCTAAAACAGGTGCTGCGCAACTTTTTTCACATTTTCAGACCGGTTCATCTTCGATGGCCTGCGTTCCCTAACAATCATTCCGTAAGTACCGATCATTCATAGTGTCTTGCGGTTGCTTAATCGAGGTTTTGAAACATGGTGTAACTGCTGAAATGAGCTTTTCTTCTGATGTTATGACTTAGAATCGTGCCTGAAATGAGTATGTCGAAGATAACAGCAGAATATTTATATCTTTGTTACATGAACGAAATTTAAACGCCATAACTCGAGATGAAGATGTTGATAAGGAGCGTGGTGTTATTTCTCGCTTCACGGGCCAGGGATGTAATTGGCTGGCTCAGATTTTCATCTTGTGGGGGCTCTGAAACCAGACACTTCATCATTCGGATGGTACTAACACCTGCACTCTCGACTTTCTTACTTACATCTGGTAACGAAATAAAGAACTACCTCTGACACTTTCCCTCATCTTAATAACAACTCACTTATTCCTTTATTGCTCTCTTTCTAACGAAATAAGGGTTTCCCTTATGTAGAATCATGCACATCCTTAACACGGTTATCTACTAACAGCCAGTTTGTCATTGCCTCTCTTAATGAATTTCCCGACGCGTCAAGACGTGCCGGTATCCTGTTAAAGAAAAAAGCACAGACATAAGATATGATGTAACACACACACGAATAGTAGTCCTGCATAAATAAATAGTGATAAAAAATCTATTGAGTTACATTCACATGACTTTCTCTACGCTCTATCATTTATTAATTTTTATAAAATATTCTTGAAAGCTTATTACTTTCTCTACTACGTATAGTAAGTAGGGGAAGTATTGTATTCCACCCAAAATTTCGATACCGAGATTTCACCGGAAATACATGTTTTGAGACCCCCTGAATCCAAAAAAAGCAATTTTGGAAACATGTCCGTGTGTGTGTCTGTGTGTCTGTCTGTGTGTCTGTGTGTCTGTGTCTGTCTGTGTGTGTGTCTGTGAACAGCATAACTCAGAAACGAACAGTCGGATAAACACCAAACTTGGTATTTGGGTTCAGTATCTTCCAAGGATGCGACACGAAGGTTTTCAAGAAAATCCCCCCACCCCAGAGTACCCTTTACATGGAAGATTTTTCGAAAATTTTAATTTTCTCAAAAATGGCTCTAACGATTTTGATTAAAATATCATATGTTTAAGATATTTTTATGACAAATAAAATGTATATCTTGAATCTTCTGGGAATGTCTCCAAAAGTATTCTTTATTGTGAACGACTTTTGCATAACTAGTAAACCATAAGAGATAGACAAAATTTTACTACACAAAAAATGTAGATCGCCTTAAAATACACAATTTATGTCATATACATTTTTTTGTTGAGTGAACCATTTTCGAGATATTGTTTGTTATTCCCTTAAATTTTTCAATACTTATTTTCTCAAATGGGAATTCGTTATTCATTTTTTTTGTCTTGGATATGCAAAGAGTTATAATCTGTGGCAAAGGGAATGGTATTGCACCTAGCAACCAGCTATTAAGAGATATGTATGTGCTTAAAGGCTACTGTTGTTCTATATTGCCCTTGTAAATATATTTTCCCCTACATCTACAAGAAAATTAGCAATAAGATAGAGTTTGCAAATGTTTATCTCGATTAACATGAACTAGATGGAGAATAAGCGTTTGTAAAAATACTTTGTACAAGAGTAGAGAAAGTCATGCGTGTGTAACACATCAGATTTTTTTCTATCTAATTCATCTTAATCGAGAAAACCTTTGCAGAAGTAGCCGCATTACACGTTTCGTTATAAGTGCAAAACAGCGATAGTCAAATGTTTAAGAACTGGGTGCTATATGCCGGCCATAAAAATCCATACTGTTTCCATGCAATCACGAGAAACTTCTGAATGTCGACAGTACTTTAAAAGACTACGAAAGATTCAACAATTCAAACCATTAATAACGGATATTTCGGAAATGGCTAATGCCACAAAAAAGTTATTTGAAATGAATTTTGTATTTTAAAGAGATCTGCAGTTTTATGTGGTGCGTTTTCGTCTATCGCCTAACGTATAACTATCAGTTATGCAAGATTATGCATTTCTTCAGAATAAAAAGGACTTCACGGGCTATTCCCAGAGAATTCAAAATGTACAATTTGTCACTTAAATATCATCAATATATGGCATTTAAATCAAAATCTTTAAAGCTATTTTATAAAATAAAAAATTTCGAAATACGTTTATGTAAAGGATGGTTGTAGGGGGATTTTCTTGAAAATTTTCGTGACGCATCCTTGAAAGATGCAGAAAAATGCCAAGTTTATCCGAAACTCTTCGTTTTTCACTTATGCTGTTCAGGGCATACACACACTCACAAATACAGACCTTTTTCTACAATTTGTATATGATTCAGTGGGCCTCAAAATATGCATTTCCGATGAAATCTCGATATATAATTTTGGGCGAAATGCAATACCTTCTCTTGCTGCTGTGTACATGGTAGAGAAAGTAAACTTCGTAACGACCCTACTTAAGGAAGGAAGGGCCATGAAACTTAAACTCTTGGCTATGAATAAAAAAACATATATAATTTTAAAGTATATTAAAGGACAGGCCTCTGCCGGCAGGATTTAAAAGTCACAATATTTGAAGATTACTTGAACTATCATTAATTAATTCGATACCGAGATTTTACCAGGAATATTACACGCTTTGAAGCTCCATGAATATAAAAAAAACTATTTTAGAGAAAGGTCCTTTTGTGTGTGTGTGTGTGTGTGTGTGTGTGTGTGTGTGTGTGTGTCTGTGTCTGTGAATAGCATTATCAAAACATTAAATGTCGGATAAACACCAAACTTGGTATTTAAGTTCAGTATCTTCCAAAGATGCAGCAAAACGTTTTCAAGAAAATCTCCCTACCTTTTACATAGAACACGTTTCGTTATTTTTAATTTTCTCAAAAATAATGCTAACGATTGATTAAAATATCATGTGTTTAAAGTGTGTGCAAGGTAAATGAAATTTAAACCTTGAATTTTCTGGGAATGGCCTGTGAAATCCTCTGCATTCGGAAGGAATTTTGTATAATTTTATATACATAGCTGGTAAATCATAAGAAAATGTAGATCTCTTTAAAATGTACAATTTGTTTTAAATAATTTTTGTGGCATTAACATTAATAAGATATCTATTATTATTGGTTTGAATTCGTCAATAACTGGTCATTTTTTCAAAGTGCTGCCGCTATTCAGTTGTTTCTTGGGATGTAATGAAAAGAGTATGGAATTTCTAACCTGCATATAGCCACCCGGTTTATAAACATCTGACTATCGATTTGGTTTCCTTTACAACCACTATACCTTTTAATGAAATATGTAATTAAATTATTTCTGCAAAAGGTTTATTTTGATTATAATGAAATGTATAGAAAAATAAGCACTTGTTAGGATAGGCTGTAGAAGTTATATAAAAAACAAACGATAGAGAATAGAGAAACACATGTGAATGTAACGCAGTAATTCTTCAGAGGTTTTTCCTTATTCTTACAAGATGTATGAATACTGGGCAACCTCGGACTTCTTTGAGCGTTATTCCCGTGTTTCGTTCGCCATCTCTGCAGACCTAAGTTGAAAGCACTTAGAGAAACCCCTTCTTAGCCCTTTTACTTAACTACGCGCTGGGAATTGGACACGCCACTTTAGCTCAAAAGCGGCATACAACGTCAAATTGTTAGCACCGGAGTCGTAATAATACACGCTCGAGTCATTACCAGACAGATCGCACAAGAAAGCAATACAAATTAGTTAAGGGTGGCTTTTATTTTGGGTGTCTTTACTGTTTGTGAAAGTGTATAGCGTTTCAAAAGCTAACAAGCTGTTGTTGCTGCGGCGGAAGGCGTTTGTTCTATCGTATAGCGGTTATTCCTGTTTAAAGAAAAAAAAATATGGAATCGGTAAATGTCGCTTCTCTGACGATCTATAACTTAAAGACGAAATAGCCGGCTGTAACTAATGACAAAACAGGAGTTAATATAACACCTTACTTAAAACCCAGTAAGTAATCATGCGTACATATATACCTATAAAGTTATTAAAGGAAAATAAATTGTAGTAAATAAATATAAAGGAAGCGGCAAGGACTAAAAGGAAAACAAAAACAAATCGAATTTTTAGGCAGTTCATTAAGAAAATGGAGAAAGAAAAACGCGAATGAGAAATTTAGTAAGTATGTAAAGCAAATAATATAGATGAAAATAAGCTATAAAGAAGAGAGGAGAGGCAGAATGGTTCACGAAAGAAAAAGTCTGATGTGATAATTCACATACTTTCGGTATATTAGTGAGTATACAAACTATTCTTGCTAAAGCTTATTTATTTATTTACTTCATTTCAAACCAAATAAACCTTTCCAGAAATAGCTACATTACAAATTTCATTATAGATATAAAGAGAACCGCGATAGTCAAATGTTTAAGAACTGGACGTTATACGCTGGCCTTAAAATTCCATACTGTATTCATGCAATAAGTGAATGCTGAAGGACTTTAAAGAAGACTAAGAAATGAACAATTCGAACCATTAATAGCGAATATATCAGGAATGGCTTATACCACAAAACAAAGTATTTGAAATGAATTCTGTGTTTTGAAGAGATGTATCGCTTAACGTTTACCAGATATACAAGATTATACAAAATTCCTTCCGAAGGAAGCGGACTTCAAATTTATTCCCAGAAGATTCAAGATATACATCTTATTTGTCATGTAAATATCTTTAATATATGGTATTTTAATCAAAATCGTTATGGCCATTTTTTTAGAAATTTACAAATTTCGAAAAATGTTCCATTAAAAGGTAATTTGGAGGTGAGGGACTTTTCTTGAAAATCTTCGTGTCGCATCCTTGGAAGATACTGAAGTACAACTTTGGTACTTATTCGACTTTTCGTTTTTGATTTATGCTATTCATAGACAAACACACACAACACGCACGCGTACGTGTAGCTTTCTCTAAAACTGCTTTTTTATTACTCAGAAGGCCTCAAAACATATATTTCAGTGAAATCTCGACATCGATTTTGGTGGTATACAATACCTTTCCTACTTACTATACTAGCAGTGAAAATAAAAAAAATTCAAATCTGGATAGTTTGTTTCTAATCGCGCTCATGATACAAAACATGAAATAATATATGTATAGAAATATATGCTTACATATATGAGTCGGTATATTTACATAATACATCAAATTAAAGCAGCAGATCGTGTGCCGTTTTCAAAACAGGTGTTGACACCTATAGAACAACTTATTTGCATCCCAACAAGTAAACATTGACATATACAGAAAGTTCTGGAATAAAAAGAAATTATAGAAGAAATATATAAAGACCAGGGACTGAAACAAATAGAATTTTAGAGCAGTATTAGTCAAAGGCATTCTCAAACTACCAAGAAAATGGAAAAGAAAGGGAAATGACAAATTTAATAGGTATGTAAAGTAAATAACAGAGGTAAAGTTAAACTACAAAAGAAATGAGGAGGAGCAGAAAGGTTCACCAAAGAAAGAGATTGAAATCTCGATATATTGTTTCATATTCCTCTCAGCCCCGTTTGTACACCTTTTAATTAGAACTACAGCATTAACCTGTTTCCGGATAACTGAGGCGTCAATAAATTAGGCGAGGAAAAATAATTTAAGAGGGGCCACCGATACGATAAAAAATGAAGTTGGAGATTTCACGGGTAGGGATGGAAGCCCCCAACAAAGGGGTTGGTGTTTTACATAATAATAGACGTCACACCCTGGCTCTCGAGCTGTAAATCTCCGCTATAGATTAATTCGACGTCTGCGATGCCTACGGGATTCCTAAACAGGTTCAGCTTCACACAGGTGGAAGAATCCGTGTATACCTGGGTAGGAATGGTATTGTTCCCGCAAGCAGGTGTTAGGAACAATGCGCCGACCCTCGCTTAGAACATGCGTATCGTGACAACTTGGCCCGACTGGAGGGAGAAGTAACTCAGGTGTAAAATATTGGGAACACGCCTTGGAATTCGATATTGTCACTAAATAATAATAATAATAATAATAATAATAATAATAATAATAAAGGTTTACGGCGTATAATGTCTTCCTGCGTCCAAAAACAATACACTTAAAATTCTCTTTCCAATCCATTTCTCCTGCATTGATCTCCTATGCTCCTGACCCTACTTTCCTAGGCTGTACCTTTTTGTTCACTCAAATGCAAACCACACCAACCTTTTCTCTGATCTGGTATTTGTTTAAAGGCAGCCAAAATACGGAAACAAAATGTGGTAGAATCTCCAGAAGAATGATTAAAACAATTCAACAAATAAATATCCATTACTCCTATTTTTACTTTCTCTAATACGTATACTAACATGGGGAAGTACTGCATTCCATCCAAAAATTCGATGCCGAGATTTCACTGGAAATACATGTTTTGAGGTGTCCTGAATCCAAATAAAGCATTTTTAGAAACATGTCCGTAGGTGTGTGTCTGTGAACAGCATAACTCAAAAACAAAAAGTTGGATAAATACCAAACTTGAGTTTAGTATCTTCCAGGGCTGCATTACGAAGATTTGCAAGAAAATCCTCCCACCCCAGATCACCCTTTACATGGAAAATGTTTCCAAAATTTTGATTTTCTCAAAAACGGCCCAAAGATTTTGATTAAAATATCATATGCCTAAGATATTTTCATGGCAAATGAGATGCATATCTTGAATTTTTTGGGAATGTCCCTAAAAGTCCTATTCATTCTGAATGTCTTTTGAATAACTGGTAAATCGTAAGAGATAGATGGAAGTTTACTACGCAAAAATGTAGTACTCGTTAAAACATACAATTTATACTTTTTTTTGGTCCAGTGAACCATTGTCGAGATATTCCTTATTATTTGTTTGATTTTCCAATACTTTTTTATGTTTTTTATGTTCTGTACATGCAAAAGGAATGGAGTGCTTCACAAAGCAAACAACTGTTAAAAGATTTGACTATTCCCTTGCGCGTTCAGGAAAATTAGCAATAAAATAATCTCTGCAAATGTTTATCTCGATTACCATGAAGTAGATAGACAACAAGCGTTTCTAAAAATAATTTTTATAAGAGTAGAGAAAGTCGTGTGTGTGCAACACATCAGATTTTTAAAATGAAGCGTGTTCAAAAGGATTGCTTTTTTTTAATTAATAAATACAATTTAATCACATAGGTACTTTTGTTTTGGAGCTTGTGAGTAATACAAAAAACATAAAATACAAACAGCAGAAATGAGATTTTTAGGTCTATAGCAGGATATGCAAAATAGGACAAAATGACAAATGTAAGTATTCGCGAAGAGGGCCAAGTAGAAGAATTAAATAGAATAATAAAAGTATACAATAAAAATATGCAACGAAAGATGGAAACAAGACTTGGATATAATTTCAAAAACAGGTTTCCAAAAGCAGTTTTGAACCATAACCCTCAGGGAAAAGGAAGCCAAGAAAAAGATGGCATCAGCAATTTGGAGTCTGAATGGGCTGAGGCTAAACCGTGACGAAGAAGACATAAATAAAATGTTTAATGTAGATTAAATCATTTTATAACAAATCTCACTACTTTCATTTCACTACGTCCATTGTACATACGTAGGAAAGGTATTGCATTCCAACCAAAAATTCGATATCGAAATATCACCAGAAATACATGTTTTGAGCCCCCTGAATCCAAAGTAAAAGATTTTTAGAATGGATACGTGTGTGTGTGTGTGTGTGTGTGTGTGTGTGCGCGCTCGCGCACGTGTATCTGAACAGCATGATTAAAAAACCAAATGTCCAATAAACACCAAGCTTGATGTTTAGGTTCAGTATCCACCAAAGATACGGCACAAGAAGTTTCAAGAAAATTCACCACACCCTAACTACCATTTATATAGAAATTTTTTTGAAATGTTCGATTTGCTCATAAATGGCTCGAATGGTTTCTAAAATATCATGTGTTTAAGATATTTACATGATAAATAAAGTGCATATCTTGAATTGTCTGGGAATAGCCTCAGAAGCCCTCTCCATTCGGAAGCACTTTTGCATAATTAGAAGAAAAAAAACCTAAAACACAAAAGACGTAGAATCCGTTTAAAATACACAATTCATTTCAAATAATTTTTTGTGGCATTAGCCATTTCCGAGATATCGTTGTTATTGGTTCGAGTTTTGAACTTCATTTTGTTTTAAAATACTGTCGCTAATATTTATTTGTTCCTTTAAAGTAACTGTCGCTATACAGGTGTTCATCGCGTTGCCATGGAAATAGCATATAATTTCTATCGTTGTTATTGGTTCGAGTTTTGAACTTCATTTTGTTTTAAAATACTGTCGCTAATATTTATTTGTTCCTTTAAAGTAACTGTCGCTATACAGGTGTTCATCGCGTTGCCATGGAAATAGCATATAATTTCTAGGCTAATATATATAATATATATATATATATATATATATATTGGACCGGTTTTAAATATCTGTGTATTGATTCAGTTGTCTCTATTCACCTGAACTTTCAACGAAATGTGTAAGTTTATCTCGACTAATTGAAAGAGATAGAAAAATAAGCTTACGTAAGAATAGTTTGTAGAAACTATATAAAAATAAGGATAATAGCTAGAGAAAATTATTAAGATTTTTTGTGTTTTGTGCCAATAAACTTAAAGACCAATATCAAAAAGTAGAGGCTCCGGGGGGGAGGGGTGGCATTCTCACCATATGACATCCTCATTATTGCATTCAGCCCATGTTGTCCTGTGTAGATGGAAGCAGAGGATGCAGTGGCAGTGCGGCAGCCCCTACCCCGCAGGGTCTATCCTTTTTAATGTAACAATTATTTTCATTTACCTTTCTTTTTCTTTCAGTTTTCTCCTCCTCCACCTCCTCCTCCTTCTTTATTCAGGCCTTTCGACCTATTCCGAAGCTAACTAAACTGGTCACACCATCTCCTCTGTTGTGGTCCAACACTTCTTCCTGAAGGTCTATAAAATAAAGCTTGTCCTGAATACCTTGAAGGGGGCATTCGTAAAACATGTTCTTTCCAGCGTTTTTGGTATCTCTGTATTTCGCCATTAATGTTTTCTTGCTTTAGCTGTTCTCTTATGACAGTGTTCCTAATCCTATCTCTTCTACTAATTCCCAACAATGATCGTAAAAATCTTATTTGGGCTGCTTCCAATCTTGTCTTTTCCCTAGTTTTTAGTGTCCATGTTTCACAAGAGTACATCAGTGCTGGTTTAGATATAACCTTGTGGAGTCTTTGCTTTATTTCCTTCCTCATGATTTTACTGAAATGTCGCTTTATCATCCATTTATTCTATTATATGGTTCTTTATTCTCTTTGACATCTGCCTTGGTGTTCATAACTGATATTTTTAATCCCAGATATTTATATGTTGAAACTTGTTCTATAATTTCTCCATCAGTAACTATTTTAACTCTTCTTTGTTCTTTCCTTATCATAGCCATGGATTTAGTTATCTCACCCGAGATTTTCATATGGTATTTTTTTTCCTATTTCGCTCAATTTAGTTACTCATCTTTGCAGTTCCATTTCGTTTTCGGCTAACATTATTTGGTCATCTGTAAAAAGCATTGTGCTTATATTTACATTATTTATGGTTATCCCGTTTGGTTTAAATATTTCACTTTTCTCCCTCTGGTATAATTATGGATACTTTTAATATCACCTTTCCTGCAGCTGATTCTGAGTTACATTCTTTTCCACGATTAATGATGGATCAAACGGAATATTAACTGAACACGATGCGTATGCAGGTAGCGTTTGTGCTATTTAGCTGCTTGGCAAAGCAGTGTGAGAAGATTCTCTAACAATAAAGATGTCAAAGATACACAACATTAGAATAACAAGACCTGAATGTCATGTCTGTACCCTTCCATGGCGCATGTTAAAATCTTTAGTACCTGCGCTGACTTTTCGCTTCAGGAATGACAACTCAAACCTTGTCGAAAATCATGCTGGACCGACTATCGTATATCTATGAGCTGATATTAATAAGCACATGAATCACATTATCTGATGATGAAGGCTATGTTGCCAGGTGAAGTACAGATAGCAACTCTCGATTACTTTCATTAAAATTACCCAAAAGAAAGCAGATCGATTTAAAGGGACACTAAATGCCCTATTCGTCTGAGGTTAAATTTATATCAGAAATATTTAACATACCAGATTGAAATTTTTACAGGATGTAAATGCATAGCTTTTACAGTCACTGATTTTTTATATAATAATGTGATTTCTAAGGAAGATATAACGTTTTTTCTTAATTAGACTTCCTTTTTATAAAAATCTTATGAAAATAATTTTTAAAGTGTAGCCAACCAACTTTATTAGCAGAATAGTAGATCAGTAATACCACTGATGAACTGTTTTTATCGTATCAAAATTTCATTTAGCTATCTCCAATAGTTCCTGGGAAACAAGTCATTTATATCGCAAAATGTCATTCAGAGAAAACACTGTTAAAGTAAAACTCTTATGTGTTACACTCGCATGACTTTCTTTACTCTTGTACAAATTATTTTTACAAACGCTTATTTTCCATCTACTTCATGTAAATCCAAATAAACATTTGTAGAAACACTCTTATTCCTAATTTTCTTGTAGGTGCAAGGGGAATGTGGTCGACTTTAAGCAATATTCAACTCTTTTAAGAGCTGGTTGCTTTGTGGAGCATTCCATTTTCTTTTCATATCCAGGACATAAAAAACCGAATTCCCATTTGAGAAAAAGTATAAGTATTGTAAAATTTAAACAAATCACAAGGAATATCCCGGAAATGGTTCACTCCAAAAAAAAAAGATATGACAAATCGTGTGTTTTAATGAGTTCTACGTTTTATATGTAGAAAAATTTTGTCTATCTCTTACGGTTTACCCGTTATGCAAAAGCCATTCAGAATAAAGAGCACTTTCAGGAGCATTTACGGAAAATTCAAGATATACACTTTATTGTCATGAATTAAATATATGATATTTTAGTCAAAATCGTTAGTCATTTTTGAGAAAATCATAATTTTCGAAAAATGTTCCATGTAAAGGGTAGTCTGGGGTAGAGGGATTTTTCTGAAAATCTTTGTGTTGTATTTTTGAAAGATACTGAACCTAAATACTAAGTTTGGTATTTATCAGACTTTTTGTTTTTGAGTTATACTGTGCACAAACGCACATCCGCACAGATACACACTACCTTTTTCTAAAATGCTTTTTTTTTATTTCGGGGGCCTCAAAACATGTATTTCCGGTGAAATCTCCGTATTACATTTTTGAGTGGAATGCAATACTTTTCCTGTAAAAATGCAGCAAAAAAATCGCATGTATTGCTTTAGGTGCATACGGAAGCTGCCTTGTTTATAAGTGGTACCAATTTTTAGAGCAAAGCTCCCCCTAAAACATGAGCCTAAATGTATCGCGCTACTCATAAAACTATAGAGATTTTTACTTTCACTACTACGTATAGTAAGTAGGAGAAGTATTGTATTCCATCCAAAAATGGATATCGAGATTTCACCGGCAATACATGTTTTGAGACCCCCTGAATCCCAAAAAAGCATTTTTGGAAACATGTCCATGTGTGAATCTGTCTGTCTGTGTGTGTGTGTGTGTGTGTGTGTGTGTGTGTGTGTGTGTGTGTGTGAACAGCTAAACTCAGAAACGGACAGTCGGATGAACACCAAACTTGGTATTTAGGTTCAGTATCTTCAAGGGATGCGACACGAAGGATTTTCAAGAAAATCCCCCCACCCCATATTGCCCTTTACATGGAACATTTTTCGAAAATTTTAATTTTATCCAAAATGGCTCTAACGATTTTGATTAAAATATCATATGTTTAAGATATTTTCATGACAAATGAAATGTATATCTCGAATTTTCTGGGAATGTCTCCAAAAGTATTCTGCATTGTGAACGACTTGCATAACTGGTAAACCGTAAGAGATAGACAAAATTTTACTACACAAAAAATGTAGATCGCGTTAAAATACAGAATTTATGACGTATACATTTTTTTTGTGTTGAGTGAACAATTTTCGAAATATTGCCTGTCATTTCCTTAAATTTTCAATACTTATACCTTTTCTCAAATTCGTTATTCATTTTTTTATGTCCTGGACATGCAAAGAGAATGGACTGCGCCGCATAGCAACCAGCGCTTAAAAGATTTGACTATCGCTTAAAACCTACCATATTCCCTTTGCATCTACAAGAAAATTAGCAATAAGATTAACATCTCGATTAACATGAAGCATATGGAGAATAAGCGTTTGTAAAAATAGTTTTACAAGAGTAGAGAAAGTCATATGAGTGTAAGACATTAGATTTTTCATTTAGCAATGAAGTGATCGAAAATTCAGAGTACAAAATGGCAGATGCTCTTATCATTTTTAAAAACATATTTAAAATAGAAATTGTGTACATTTAATGATAACAGACATATATATAGTATATATATAATTAAAGAGGTAATTCCAATGTATTAAACCACACAAAAGACTAAAAATGCCATTTTTTGGTTTTTTTGTGTGGTTTTTTTTTTTTTTTTTTTTTGCAACTTTAGCCATTTAGTCTCCTCTTAAAACGACATCCTACTCGTACTCCTAGAAGCAATGATCAGCAAGGGTAGTGCCTCATAAGGCTAAATCAGATAAATAAGCCTAACAAGAGTGACGTTTTAACACTGTTAAGTATATTCATTTTCGATAACTTTATATTATAATGTCAATGTAAAACCATTTATGTAATCAATGTGCATACTGCACTGAAGAATTCGCGTTTCTTAATCTCAGGTTGTTTACAGCAAAGCTTTGATTGACTCTTACCGATTAATTTATGAGCGCATAGTTGCAAGATAATTTACTTTCACATCGTGAGATGGGTTTATTAAAGCTATTCCGGGAATAAGATATGTACAGTGGCGGTTTTGGGGGTGAAGAGAGTGAAGGGGCCCTTCACCTTCTTTGCGTTTAAAAATTAAAGAACCATGTAATCAATATTTATTTGAAAATTCTCAGTTTAGTTGTTTTCAGAGGCTGTTTTTCTCTGTCACGTTCTTTCTCTGCAGTCAGCTCTGCTTCCCAAGACAGTTTACGGATTCTCAGGCAACAGGCTGACAAACGATGCTCGACAGAGAGGGAGTGCATGCTATCTCTCTCTAAGCACTTGCTTGCTAGTGAAGAGACATGGGCATGCCCGATCTTGTCTCTCCCTCTAGGTTTACATGGTAGCTATGACAACATGTACGCAAACATTTTTCTGTTTGCGATTTTAAACCTGTAATGATAGGATGGTCTCAGCAGCCAAGAATCCTTTCACCTCCTCCCCAACTAACTGCGAATCATGCTTGCTTAGGGGCCAGGGGATCGAAATACAAACTCACACTGAGAATCATGCTTTCCTATTGTGAGTGAGATGTTTATAAGTGGCTTGTGGAAGTGGCTTGTATATAATGTACCAGAGACACCATTCTCCAGGTGGAAAGACGAGGATAGGAAGGACGTATCAACAGTTGGAAGATCCACCACACTATTAAATCTTTGTGTCAAAAAGGAGAAGAATGGTGAATGTTATAATGTTAATTTTAAAACATCTTGGTTTTGTGAATTTCCGTGGTTGTGCAGTAGCTCCAGTTTACAAAGACTAATTTGTTGGCCCTGTTTACTTTTTAATAATAATCATAATGTCTGGAATAAGGAAGGATTTTCGGATTTTAAGAACATTACGCGAGCTCATAAAGATTCCGCTCAACATCTGAAATGCAAACTACAATTGGAATACTTGTTTAAAGAAAAGAAATATAATTTATGATGCCCTGCAGGAAAATACAAGGCCATTTATGATTTGATTCAATGAAAATGTTCGTGTGAATAGACTATTTTTCTAGTTGGTTATGCAGGGTTATTCAAAAAGAAGGAACGGATTTTAAATCTTCATTTTTAATGAACGACAATAGATAGCGACACATACGACACATCATTGTATAGAGAAAAGTTTTAAATCCCATCTATTAGTTCCATTCAGCGCCTAGAGCGGCGCTGTGTTTGTTTACGAGAAAATGGCGACATCACAAAAAGTAGTTTTGTGTGCTGCAGTATGCAATGAGTGAATCCATTGTTTCATTGCAGCCTGAATTTCGTTGTAAGTTCAACAAAGAGCCACCTCGTCATAAAAATTTTACAATTGATGCAATAAATTCGTAGAAGGTGGTTGCGTATGCAAACGGAAAAGCACTGGTCGTCCTCGCATAACAAATTGTGCTCATTTTGAAAACATAAAATAAAATTTTGAACTTTTCTCTGTTCAGTGATGTATCGCCATTAATTTGTGTTTTAAAAATGTTATGTTCCTAAATTATTAAACATTTTATGTGTTCCATTTCATTATTTAAAACATTTATTATTATATTAATTACTTTTATCATTATATTATTAACAAACTTACTATCAAAAAAAATATTGAAGATCGAGAAAAAAATTCACCCTTTGAGTGTGGCTTCTACCATTCTATTGTGGTTCATTAGAAATAAATGTTTAAAGTCTGTTCCTTCTTTTTGAATACCCCTATAGATGCTGTGCTATATTTAGGTAAGCAAGCACTTGGGTTTAGGGGCATTATAAATTGTAGACATTCAAGGAACTGCTTTCTTTATTAATATCGAGAAGTCCATTGGAAATTCAAAATCGTATTTGAAAATTAATGGTATTCAGTGGGGACTCCAAGACAATTTAAAATGAAGTCATAAACTCCATATTTAAATATACACAAGATCTTGTAAAACATGAAATTCATAACAGCATTTTTTGTTGCTCTTGAAGTTGTTGATAGCACAGATATAACTCATGATTCAAAATGTTCTATCGTAGTAAATTGTGAATTTTGAAGGAATTGTTTTTGAGCAGGGTTCTCTGGTGTTACTGCTGATAGAACATCTGATGCTTTGTTTAATCTTCTTGATGGGATTTTGTCTGAGTTTGGGGGCAAGTGTAATGGCAGGTCACTGAAATCTCTTCAGAAGAAAATTAAAGACAAAAACATTTTAATCTCTTTTTGTGTATTGCTTAGCTCACCAACTAAACATGGTGCTTCAACAAAATTTAGATTGCACTTCCAAATGTCGTATATGTATTGCAAGTATTAGTGGAATTTCTTCATTTTACCACCATTCATATAAAAGAACACATGTACTAGAGATTTTCAACTAGACATATTCCAACCTTAACAGAAACTCTGTGGTGTTCTAACTCAAAACTCACTGTAATGGTAGAAGATTGTAAAAATTGAAGCACGTGTTTGAGAATATCATGAATGACAAGCAATCTAACAAAAGATCAGTTCAGCTCAGTAAGGGATTTTTTAACAAAAGGAATACTTTCGAATTTACTCTTCTGGTTGTAATGTTCAATGACATTTTTTTGGACAAATATTCTTTTTGAAGTTTTGCAAAAGAAATCACTGGACATTACTTACTGCATTTCAAAGATCAGAGAACATGTGATTTAGCATTAACGAAATGGCAATATTTTTGGAAATATTTGAGAAAGCCAAAAAGTTGACCAATCTTTCTAGTAGAATAAGAATGCCGATACGGAAACAAAGGATTTTGCCGCCATCTGATAAGGTTCTTTGATCTATGCCGCTAGCCCCGCCCCCTCCCTTTGTGCGCTACTATTTGCCGCCCGGTCGCGTGGCGCTAGCTCCGCCCCCTTCCCTTTGTGTGCTGATCTAATGCCGACAGTGTCTGTGCCGGCAGGTTCTACCCCCTCCCCCATGCGTTCTACTGTGGCGTCATGACTTGATGGAATTGTTTTCTCGAGTCCTGCCGCCCCTCGGCAAATTAATTAGGTAATGTTCGTCAAACATTTTTTTATGATTACTAAGGTCTGCAGATTGCATCCTCGAGCAATTAAGTTTTTTGATTAATGAATTGTTGACTGGAGCTTGAGTATAAGTAGTCTGCTCACGGTAACAGTCTGTCATGTAATGAAACACTGCAGCCTTCTTCTATCCGGGGAAGGCGCTTGTCCATTAGCTGAACATGTTAGACGCTTTCAACACATTAACAGGCTTTTAAGTTTACATTCTGGATCTGTTTACATACATTAGCGATCAACGACATACTTCCGTCTGGAGGTAACGGTGACCCACATTAGCTAACCCGTTAGACGCTTTCACCACATTAGCGAACATTGTCAGTAATTGTTTTCCT
This sequence comes from Deroplatys truncata, assembly GCA_030765065.1. Classification (NCBI taxonomy): domain Eukaryota; kingdom Metazoa; phylum Arthropoda; class Insecta; order Mantodea; family Mantidae; genus Deroplatys; species Deroplatys truncata. The sequence goes on along the minus strand of CM060978.1, from coordinate 205,560,377 downwards.
AAGTGCTCTGCCCAACACTCAACACTTTAGATTTTAGCGATGGAAATGATATAAAAAGCAGCACCTTCTCCAACGAGTTCCAAGTTGACCAGGATGGCCGGGTTCGAATTACAAATTCAGCTTCTAATAACTCAGAGACTAATTACGATAAAGACATCAAATAAAGTTTATTACATTAATGTCATTAGATAGTTTCTTGTGAATGTATATTTGGGTACATGGTGTCCAGGGTTCGAATACCGATAAAATGTAATTTAATTATAAATTTAATAACTCCTAAACTAATTAAGATAAAGACGCCAAATAAACTTTATTGTCTTTATGTTATTAGGTAGTATCTTGTGGAGGTGTAATTAGATACCTGACGTTCTGGGTTCGAGCCTAATGTTTAAATCGTCATTATCTCAGAAACTAAGAGAGGTAGAGGAATTGACCAAAGCATGATTGATAGCTCCTATGATGGGTAATTAATACGGTATATAATTTTCAATCAGTTGTCCTTACTTCGAATCCCGATCTTTCAATCACTTACTTATTTTTTCTCTATACTCTAGAATATGTCACTTAGATTGATGCTGTAACTGCATACACAACCTTTAAACATATCAAACTAATATTGTAAATAATTTTGTTTCTGGTGTCCAGGGTTCGAATACCGATAAAATGTAATTTAATTATAAATTTAATAACTTCTAAACTAATTAAGATAAAGACGCCAAATAAACTTTATTGTCTTTATATTATTAGGTACTATCTTGTGGATGTGTAATTAGATACCTGACGTTCTGGGTTCGATCCTAATTTTAAATCGTCATTATCTCAGAAACTAAGAGAGGTAGACGAGTGAACCAAAGCATGATTGATAGCTCCTATAAGGGGTAATTAATACTGTATATAATTTTCAATCAGTTGTCCTTACTTCGAATCCCGATCTTTCAATCACATACTTATTTTTCTCTATACTCTAGAATATATCACTTAGATTGATGCTGTAACTGTATACAGCACCTTTAAACATATCAAACTAATATTGTAAATAATTTTGTTTCTGGTGTCCAGGGTTCGAATACCGATAAAATGTAGTTTAATTATAAATTTAATAACTTCTAAACTAATTAAGATAAAGACGCCAAATAAACTTTATTGCCTTTATGTTATTAGGTATTATCTTGTGGATGTGTAATTAGATACCTGACGTTCTGGGTTCGAGCCTAATTTTAAATCGTCATTATCTCAGAAACTAAGAGAGGTAGACGAGTGAACTAAAGCATGATTGATAGCTCCTATGAGGGGTAATTAATACTGTATATAATTTTCAATCAGTTGTCCTTACTTCGAATCCCGATCTTTCAATCACTTACTTATTTTTCTCTATACTCTAGAATATATCACTTAGATTGATGCTGTAACTGCATACAGCACCTTTAAACATATCAAACTAATATTGTAAATAATTTTGTTTCTGGTGTCCAGGGTTCGAATACCGATAAAATATAGTTTAATTATAAATTTAATAACTTCTAAACTAATTAAGATAAAGACGCCAAATAATCTTTATTGCGTTTATGTTACTAGGTAGTATCTTGTGGATGTGTAATTAGATACCTGACGTTCTGGGTTCGAGCCTAATTTTAAATCGTCATTATCTCAGAAACTAAGAGAGGTAGACGAGTGAACCAAAGCATGATTGATAGCTCCTATGAGGGGTAATTAATACTGTATATAATTTTCAATCAGTTGTCCTTACTTCGAATCCCGATCTTTCAATCACTTACTTATTTTTCTCTATACTCTAGAATATATCACTTAGATTGATGCTGTAACTGCATACAGCACCTTTAAACATATCAAACTAATATTGTAAATAATTTTGTTTCTGGTGTCCAGGGTTCGAATACCGATAAAATGTAATTTAATTATAAATTTAATAACTCCTAAACTAATTAAGATAAAGACGCCAAATAAACTTTATTGCGTTTATGTTACTAGGTAGTATCTTGTGGATGTGTAATTAGATATCTGACGTTCTGGGTTCGAGCCTAATGTTTAAATCGTCATTATCTCAGAAACTAAGAGAGGTAGAGGAATTGACCAAAGCATGATTGATAGCTCCTATGAGGGGCAATTAATACTGCATATAATTTTCAATCAGCTGTCCTTACTTCGAATCCCGATCTTTCAATCACTTACTTAGTTTTCTCTATACTCTAGAATATATCACTTAGATTGATGCTGTAAATGCATACAGCACCCTTAAACATATCAAACTAATATTGTAAATAATATTGGTTCTGGTGTCCAGGGTTCGAATACCGATAAAATGTAATTTAATTATAAATTTAATAACTCCTAAACTAATTAAGATAAAGACACCAAATAAACTTTTATAGGGGAAAGGATGCTCTCCTGAAACATTAGGTCTCTAGATAGAAGTATTTATAGGGGAGAGATAGGGAATACCAGGGCTGATGCTAGGCTAGTCAGATGCTAAAGGAGGGAGGGATATGCTTTATACGAGAGAGATAGGGAACACAAGGAAAGATGCTATACTAAACAGGACTTGAAGGGTAGAATATGAGCGATATAGCAAACCGAGGAGAGGTATTAGGATAGGAGTTTTGAATGATGGAGTAGGCGTTTATATGCGAGAGATAGGGAATACGAGGGTCGATGCTAGGCTAGACGGTGTTGAATGAGGGAATGCATCTTATATGAGAGAGGTAGGGGAATATGAGGAGAAGTGCTAGGCTAGTCGGGAAGGTCTGAATGAGAGAGTATACGTCTATATGGGAAAATATAGGGAAAACGAAGGTAGGTGCTAGATTGAGAGAGTCTTCAAGGAGGAAAATGCATTTATATGAGAGCGGTAGGGCATACGAGAGGTGCTAGTCTAGACATGGTTTGAGGATTAGAGTATACGTTTATATGGGAGAAATGGAAAACGGGAGAGATACAAGGATAGACAGAGATTGAAGGAGGTGGAATGTAGGGTTATACTGTAATATAGAGAGTAATTCGATTATAAAACTTTCCTCATCCAGCGTTACAATACTTTTATATACTTATTTTCTAAACCTTACACACTTTATATTTGTTAAACAGTAGTGCGCGAGACGGAGAGGGACAAACAGTATATCGGTTTACAGTGAAGTATACGTCCTAACCTATTCCCACCTTGTTTGTTCTGGATCTTCTCATTGTCTATCATCATCTAACGTAACCACGTAACAAGACGTAACACAGGAAATCATACATATGGCACATTAATAAAAAAAATAAATAAATAAAGGTATATATAATGAAACATAAACAAGTAGACAGAGGGTCATTGATACACAGAAAACCAGGAGTTGTATGTACTGAGACCATAGATTAGTATAGGCAAACAACAAAGAAGTGAATTTATAGTGTAAATAACCTAATATTTTCAAATATTATTATAGTCTAAAAGTATATAACTTAATTATGTACAGAGTATTGAGAAATAAACGTTATTCATGATTCACTAATCTAAGATCACTGCAATTGTATTGAATCAATTCACAATTGTTAATGCCATTCAACTTTCATTTGTCTCTGATACATAAACAAATTGCAAAATGGAGAAGGACGAAAGTAATAAAAAGACTCAGGCAGCAAATTTTAAGAAAGAAGAGAAAGATATATGCCCGACATTGTTTTAGAACACAAATTAGTGTTGAAAATAAAATGACTGATAGCTCTGCTAAGCGTAAGGAAGAGACAAGGAAATAAATTGCAAATGAGTACAATTCTAGGAAGATCATCCTATGTGAATGAAAATTCCTGAAATGATATTATGAGAACATAAAGAAAAGAATGAAGCAAGCAAATACCATTGACAAGGTACGATTGTACAAAACTGGAGGCGCATGTATGTACCGCCTTTCTTAGACAATAGTAGCCAAATAACAATTGTTGCTCTTCTATTCAATCACCAATGAGTTTGATGATGAAGTTGGATTCCATTCAGAAGTAATCATCACAGTGAAGGACATTGAAATAGTAAATCCAGGTCCAACATGTCCTTCAGCAATTTTAATAACAGGTAAGGAATTTGAAGAAAGAGAAAGTGTAAAGGTGGCGTCTGCAGTTCCCATACAGAACTTTCAACTCCATTGCCTGAAAATAACAAAGATGGCATAAGGGAGGGTTTTTATGAGAGGAGACTTGAGTGTTTGGAAGAAGAGTACACAGTGAAAATGAAGATCTTGAAATTGGATCTAGAAATGAAAGAATCTCAGAAAAATTAAGCGTTGTTAATAACTTATACAACCATAAATATATTACAAAAAAGTAATGAAACAGGCAAGGAATAATATGGATAAAGAAACTGTTAAGCAGATCTACTACGCTTTCATTTATTTGCACATACTCAAAGTATGGAATTACACTTTCGGGAAATATTGCAGAAATAGACATGAAAAAGATATTTACGCAAAAAAAATAAAAAGGACTTAGAATATTAGAAAAAGAAGATAAACAACATTCATGTAAACCAATTTTTAAAAATCAGTTTACCTGACTACATGTAAAAAAACATATCACTTTACAAAAAGTAATGCAGACATCATTTATTTTTTATAAACATTATCCTATTACATTCCTTTACAAAACAACCATACATATTTCCTAAAGGCAAAGGTGATAGTCTAGACATTCTAAACACTCAATTATATAATCATATACATCACACAGAAAGAGACATGCATTATCACTAAAAAAACTAAACATCTCAACAATGTCTGAATGATGTATTTTTATAAGTACAAGTTTTTGATATTTCAAAGTTCCTGTTAACCATGGCCGTAATTGATTAACACAATTTCTCGATCCTGTCATGCTATAACTTTAGAAGCTTTCAGCTTACTTATAATTTCTTCAATCTCTTGTGTGTGACTATTATTACCAGCACCCCTCGATGCAATTAGTAACCTCAATATATTTACTAGTCTATTCGGATTTTCAAGCGTTGATATCACTGAATCATCATCATATGAAGATTTCATATTCTCGCAACTTCCGATGTATCCAGATTTTTCACCAACAGTAGTCTCCAGTGAAGGACAGAGGCCTGATCCGGTATAACATTCCCCTCTATACATCTTCGGATCTTCAAGTGCAGGAGAGAGAGTCGATTCAGCATAACATGTTGCTCTATGAAACTTAAATCTTGACAAAGAACGATTCTTAAAAATCCGCCCGCATACACAGCATCTAATAACGCGTTTTCCTCCATGTGTAATGTATGAAAAATCGAGTTTCTCATTCGTCAGTTGCACAGATTTTCTCGGGCAGTAGCTCATGCTAAAACTAAAAGAAATTAAATGAATACGTGAATGCTAACGCTCGAAGGAATTAAAAGCGAATGAATGAATTCATAACACGCACCTATGTATATATCCAGGATGAGGACGACGGAGGGAATTGCGATCAATGCATAGCAGGGAGAAAGGATACTCTCTTGAAACATTAGTCATCTAGACAACTATTGTTCACGGAGCCTGTAGACGTCAGGTTGAATGGGACAGACCTCAGGTTCAAATCTTTAAGGGCACGGACCCAGCCTTTTGCCTGTCATGTATACTAAACCATCCTAACAGCGTAACATTACGTTACAACGACACGTAACCAGAACATGGCGAGTGCGAGCATGGAAAAAAGGATGCTCTCTGGGAACATTACTGGAAAAGGATGCTCTCTGGAAACACTAGTCATCCACACAACGGGTTGTCCCTAACATTTCCAGATTTCGGGTCGTTCAACATCGTGACGCGCCCCTGTCATCTACATTTCGACGAAATTTTACCTCCTGAATTAAAGTTTGGTGATCTGTATAGACCTGTACAACATGCATTACGCTATGTAACAGACTCATCACGTTATGTAACAACACGATCACGCTAGGTAACAACATGTTCACGCTATGTAACAACATGATCACGCTATGTAACAACATGATCACGCTATGTAACAACATGATCACGCCATGTAACAACATGATCACGCTATGTAACAACATGATCACGCTATGTAACAACATGATCACGCTATGTAACAACATGACCACGCTATGTAACAAAACGATCAAGCTATGTAACAACTGATCACGCTATGTAACAAACTGAGTACGCTATGTAACAACATGATCACGCCATGTAACAACTGATCACGCTATGTAACAACATGATCACGCCATGTAACAACTGATCACGCTATGTAACAACATGCTCAAGCTATGTAACAACTGATCACGCTATGTAACAACACGATCACGCTATGTAACAACCTGATTAAGCTATGTAACAACAGGATCACGCTATGTAACAACCTGAGTACGCTATGTAACAACATGATCACGCCATGTAACAACTGATCACGCTATGTAACAACATGTTCACGCTATGTAACAACATGATCACGCTATGTAACAACATGACCACACTATGTAACAACATGATCATGCTATGTAACAAAACGATCACGCTATGTAACAACATGATCACGCTATGTAACAAAACGATCAAGCTATGTAACAAAACGATCAAGCTATGTAACAACACGATCACGCTATGTAACAACCTGATCAAGCTATGTAACAACTGATCACGCTATGTAACAACCTGAGCACGCTATGTAACAACCTGATCACGCTATGTAACAGCTGATCACGCTATGTAACAACATGCTCAAGCTATGTAACAACATGATCACGCTATGTAACAACATGTTCACGCTATGTAACAACATGTGCACGCTATGTAACAACATGATCACGCTATGTAACAACATGTTCACGCTATGTAACAACATGATCACGCTATGTAACAACACGATCACGCTATGTAACAACATGATCACGCCATGTAACAACATGATCACGCTATGTAACAACATGATCACGCTATGTAACAACATGATCACGCTATGTAACAACATGACCACGCTATGTAACAAAACGATCAAGCTATGTAACAACTGATCACGCTATGTAACAAACTGAGTACGCTATGTAACAACATGATCACGCCATGTAACAACTGATCACGCTATGTAACAACATGATCACGCCATGTAACAACTGATCACGCTATGTAACAACATGTTCACGCTATGTAACAACATGATCACGCTATGTAACAACATGATCACGTTATGTAACAACATGATCAAGCTATGTAACAACCTGAGCACGCTATGTAACAACATGATCACGCTATGTAACAAAACGATCAAGCTATGTAACAACCTGAGCACGCTATGTAACAACATGAACACGCTATGTAACAATACGATCACGCTATGTAACAATCTGATTACGCTATGTAACAACTGATCACGCTATGTAACAACATGATCACGCTATGTAACAACCTGAGCACGTTATGTAACAACATGACTACGCTATGTAACAAAACGATCACGCTATGTAACAACTGATCACGCTATGTAACAACCTGAGCACGCTATGTAACAACCTGAGCACGCTATGTAACAATACGATCATGCTATGTAACAACCTGATCACGCTATGTAACAACCTGATTACGCTATGTAACAACTGATCACGCTATGTAACAACATGATCACGCCATGTAACAACCTGAGCACGCTATGTAACAACATGATCACGCTATGTAACAACATGAACACGCTATGTAACAATACGATCACGCTATGTAACAATCTGATTACTATGTAACAACGGATCACGCTATGTAACAACATGATCACGGTATGTAACAACCTGAGCACGCTATGTAACATCATGATCACGCTATGTAACAACCTGATCACGCTATGTAACAACATGCTCACGCTATGTAACAACATGATCACGCTATGTAACAACATGATCACGCTATGTAACAACATGATCACGCTATGTAACAACATGACCACGCTATGTAACAAAACGATCAAGCTATGTAACAACTGATCACGCTATGTAACAAACTGAGTACGCTATGTAACAACATGATCACGCCATGTAACAACTGATCACGCTATGTAACAACATGATCACGCCATGTAACAACTGATCACGCTATGTAACAACATGTTCACGCTATGTAACAACATGATCACGCTATGTAACAACATGATCACGTTATGTAACAACATGATCAAGCTACGTAACAACCTGAGCACGCTATGTAACAACATGATCACGCTATGTAACAAAACGATCAAGCTATGTAACAACCTGAGCACGCTATGTAACAACATGATCACGCTATGTAACAACATGACCACGCTATGTAACAAAACGATCAAGCTATGTAACAACTGATCACGCTATGTAACAAACTGAGTACGCTATGTAACAACATGATCACGCCATGTAACAACTGATCACGCTATGTAACAACATGATCACGCCATGTAACAACTGATCACGCTATGTAACAACATGTTCACGCTATGTAACAACATGATCACGCTATGTAACAACATGATCACGTTATGTAACAACATGATCAAGCTACGTAACAACCTGAGCACGCTATGTAACAACATGATCACGCTATGTAACAAAACGATCAAGCTATGTAACAACCTGAGCACGCTATGTAACAACATGAACACGCTATGTAACAATACGATCACGCTATGTAACAATCTGATTACGCTATGTAACAACTGATCACGCTATGTAACAACATGATCACGCTATGTAACAACCTGAGCACGTTATGTAACAACATGACTACGCTATGTAACAAAACGATCACGCTATGTAACAACTGATCACGCTATGTAACAACCTGAGCACGCTATGTAACAACCTGAGCACGCTATGTAACAATACGATCATGCTATGTAACAACCTGATCACGCTATGTAACAACCTGATTACGCTATGTAACAACTGATCACGCTATGTAACAACATGATCACGCCATGTAACAACCTGAGCACGCTATGTAACAACATGATCACGCTATGTAACAACATGAACACGCTATGTAACAATACGATCACGCTATGTAACAATCTGATTACTATGTAACAACGGATCACGCTATGTAACAACATGATCACGGTATGTAACAACCTGAGCACGCTATGTAACATCATGATCACGCTATGTAACAACCTGATCACGCTATGTAACAACATGCTCACGCTATGTAACAACTGATCACGCTATGTAACAACATGATCACGCTATGTAACAACCTGAGCACGCTATGTAACAACATGATCACGCTATGTAACAACATGTTCACGCTATGTAACAACACGATCACGCTATGTAACAACACGATCACGCTATGTAACAACATGGACACGCTATGTAACAACATGCACACGCTATGTAACAATACGATCAAGCTATGTAACAACCTGAGCACGCTATGTAACAACATGATCACGCTATGTAACAACATGAACACTCTATGTAACAACCTGAGCATGCTATGTAACAACATGATCACGCTATGTAACAACCTAATCACGCTATGTAACATGATCACGCTATGTAACAACATGATCACGCTATGTAAATAGGGTGGACCATTTAAGTTGAGGCTATACAATATATCCAAAACTAAGCGTTGTAGAAAGAAATGTCTTTAATAAACTTGATTGATATTATGGCGAAAGTAAATGCTGCTAGCCGTATTTCGTTTGGAGGACGTAGTGAGGGTCATTTCAGGGTCTTTTTAAATGGGACCCTAATTGTAGGTTCCCATTTAAAAAAATAAATTGACCCAAAATGACCCTCATAACGGCCTCCAAACGAAACACGACTAGCAGCATTTACTTTCGCCATAATATCAATCAAGTTTTATTAAAGACATTTCTTTCTACAACGCTTAGTTTTGGATATATTGTATAGCCTCAACTTAAATGGTCCACCCTATTTACATAGCGTGATCATGTTGTTACATAGCGTGGTCATGTTACATAGCGTGATTAGGTTGTTACATAGCGTGATCATGTTGTTACATAGCATGCTCAGGTTGTTACATAGAGTGTTCATGTTGTTACATAGCGTGATCATGTTGTTACATAGCGTGCTCAGGTTGTTACATAGCTTGATCGTATTGTTACATAGCGTGTTCATGTTGTTACATAGCGTGATCATGTTGTTACATAGCGTGATCAGTTGTTACATAGCGTGATCATGTTGTTACATAGCGTGCTCAGGTTGTTACATAGCGTGATCATGTTGTTACATAGCGTGATCAGTTGTTACATAGCGTGATCATGATGTTACATAGCGTGCTCAGGTTGTTACATACCGTGATCATGTTGTTACATAGCGTGATCCGTTGTTACATAGTAATCAGATTGTTACATAGCGTGATCGTATTGTTACATAGCGTGTTCATGTTGTTACATAGCGTGATCATGTTGTTACATAGCGTGCTCAGGTTGTTACATGGCGTGATCATGTTGTTACATAGTGTGCTCAGTTGTTACATAGCGTAATCAGGTTGTTACATAGCGTGATCAGGTTGTTACATAGCATGATCGTATTGTTACATAGCGTGCTCAGGTTGTTACATAGCGTGCTCAGGTTGTTACATAGCGTGATCAGTTGTTACATAGCGTGATCGTTTTGTTACATAGCGTAGTCATGTTGTTACATAACGTGCTCAGGTTGTTACATAGCGTGATCATGTTGTTACATAGCGTGATCAGTTGTTACATAGCGTAATCAGATTGTTACATAGCGTGATCGTATTGTTACATAGCGTGTTCATGTTGTTACATAGCGTGAACATGTTGTTACATAGCGTGCTCAGGTTGTTACATAGCTTGATCGTTTTGTTACATAGCGTGATCATGTTGTTACATAGCGTGCTCAGGTTGTTACATAGCTTGATCATGTTGTTACATAACGTGATCATGTTGTTACATAGCGTGAACATTTTGTTACATAGCGTGCTCAGGTTGTTACATAGCTTGATCGTTTTGTTACATAGCGTGATCATGTTGTTACATAGCGTGATCGTTTTGTTACATAGCATGATCATGTTGTTACATAGTGTGGTCATGTTGTTACATAGCGTGATCATGTTGTTACATAGCGTGCACATGTTGTTACATAGCGTGAACATGTTGTTACATAGCGTGATCATGTTGTTACATAGCTTGAGCATGTTGTTACATAGCGTGATCAGTTGTCACATAGCGTGATCAGGTTGTTACATAGCGTGCTCAGGTTGTTACATAGCGTGATCAGTTGTTACATAGCTTGATCAGGTTGTTACATAGCGTGATCGTGTTGTTACATAGCTTGATCGTTTTGTTACATAGCGTGATCATGTTGTTACATAGTGTGGTCATGTTGTTACATGGCGTGATCATGTTGTTACATAGCGTGAACATGTTGTTACATAGCGTGATCATGTTGTTACATAGCGTGAACATGTTGTTACATAGCTTGAGCATGTTGTTACATAGCGTGATCAGTTGTTACATGGCGTGATCATGTTGTTACATAGCGTACTCAGGTTGTTACATAGCGTGATCCTGTTGTTACATAGCTTAATCAGGTTGTTACATAGCGTGATCGTGTTGTTACATAGCGTGATCAGTTGTTACATAGCTTGAGCATGTTGTTACATAGCGTGATCAGTTGTTACATGGCGTGATCATGTTGTTACATAGCGTGATCAGTTGTTACATGGCGTGATCATGTTGTTACATAGCGTACTCAGTTTGTTACATAGCGTGATCAGTTGTTACATAGCTTGATCGTTTTGTTACATAGCGTGGTCATGTTGTTACATAGCGTGATCATGTTGTTACATAGCGTGATCATGTTGTTACATGGCGTGATCATGTTGTTACATAGCGTGATCATGTTGTTACATAGCGTGATCATGTTGTTACATAGCGTGAACATGTTGTTACCTAGCGTGATCGTGTTGTTACATAACGTGATGAGTCTGTTACATAGCGTAATGCATGTTGTACAGGTCTATACAGATCACCAAACTTTAATTCAGGAGGTAAAATTTCGTCGAAATGTAGATGACAGGGGCGCGTCACGATGTTGAACGACCCGAAATCTGGAAATGTTAGGGACAACCCGTTGTGTGGATGACTAGTGTTTCCAGAGAGCATCCTTTTCCAGTAATGTTCCCAGAGAGCATCCTTTTTTCCATGCTCGCACTCGCCATGTTCTGGTTACGTGTCGTTGTAACGTAATGTTACGCTGTTAGGATGGTTTAGTATACATGACAGGCAAAAGGCTGGGTCCGTGCCCTTAAAGATTTGAACCTGAGGTCTGTCCCATTCAACCTGACGTCTACAGGCTCCGTGAACAATAGTTGTCTAGATGACTAATGTTTCAAGAGAGTATCCTTTCTCCCTGCTATGCATTGATCGCAATTCCCTCCGTCGTCCTCATCCTGGATATATACATAGGTGCGTGTTATGAATTCATTCATTCGCTTTTAATTCCTTCGAGCGTTAGCATTCACGTATTCATTTAATTTCTTTTAGTTTTAGCATGAGCTACTGCCCGAGAAAATCTGTGCAACTGACGAATGAGAAACTCGATTTTTCATACATTACACATGGAGGAAAACGCGTTATTAGATGCTGTGTATGCGGGCGGATTTTTAAGAATCGTTCTTTGTCAAGATTTAAGTTTCATAGAGCAACATGTTATGCTGAATCGACTCTCTCTCCTGCACTTGAAGATCCGAAGATGTATAGAGGGGAATGTTATACCGGATCAGGCCTCTGTCCTTCACTGGAGACTACTGTTGGTGAAAAATCTGGATACATCGGAAGTTGCGAGAATATGAAATCTTCATATGATGATGATTCAGTGATATCAACGCTTGAAAATCCGAATAGACTAGTAAATATATTGAGGTTACTAATTGCATCGAGGGGTGCTGGTAATAATAGTCACACACAAGAGATTGAAGAAATTATAAGTAAGCTGAAAGCTTCTAAAGTTATAGCATGACAGGATCGAGAAATTGTGTTAATCAATTACGGCCATGGTTAACAGGAACTTTGAAATATCAAAAACTTGTACTTATAAAAATACATCATTCAGACATTGTTGAGATGTTTAGTTTTTTTAGTGATAATGCATGTCTCTTTCTGTGTGATGTATATGATTATATAATTGAGTGTTTAGAATGTCTAGACTATCACCTTTGCCTTTAGGAAATATGTATGGTTGTTTTGTAAAGGAATGTAATAGGATAATGTTTATAAAAAATAAATGATGTCTGCATTACTTTTTGTAAAGTGATATGTTTTTTTACATGTAGTCAGGTAAACTGATTTTTAAAAATTGGTTTACATGAATGTTGTTTATCTTCTTTTTCTAATATTCTAAGTCCTTTTTATTTTTTTTGCGTAAATATCTTTTTCATGTCTATTTCTGCAATATTTCCCGAAAGTGTAATTCCATACTTTGAGTATGTGCAAATAAATGAAAGCGTAGTAGATCTGCTTAACAGTTTCTTTATCCATATTATTCCTTGCCTGTTTCATTACTTTTTTGTAATATATTTATGGTTGTATAAGTTATTAACAACGCTTAATTTTTCTGAGATTCTTTCATTTCTAGATCCAATTTCAAGATCTTCATTTTCACTGTGTACTCTTCTTCCAAACACTCAAGTCTCCTCTCATAAAAACCCTCCCTTATGCCATCTTTGTTATTTTCAGGCAATGGAGTTGAAAGTTCTGTATGGGAACTGCAGACGCCACCTTTACACTTTCTCTTTCTTCAAATTCCTTACCTGTTATTAAAATTGCTGAAGGACATGTTGGACCTGGATTTACTATTTCAATGTCCTTCACTGTGATGATTACTTCTGAATGGAATCCAACTTCATCATCAAACTCATTGGTGATTGAATAGAAGAGCAACAATTGTTATTTGGCTACTATTGTCTAAGAAAGGCGGTACATACATGCGCCTCCAGTTTTGTACAATCGTACCTTGTCAATGGTATTTGCTTGCTTCATTCTTTTCTTTATGTTCTCATAATATCATTTCAGGAATTTTCATTCACATAGGATGATCTTCCTAGAATTGTACTCATTTGCAATTTATTTCCTTGTCTCTTCCTTACGCTTAGCAGAGCTATCAGTCATTTTATTTTCAACACTAATTTGTGTTCTAAAACAATGTCGGGCATATATCTTTCTCTTCTTTCTTAAAATTTGCTGCCTGAGTCTTTTTATTACTTTCGTCCTTCTCCATTTTGCAATTTGTTTATGTATCAGAGACAAATGAAAGTTGAATGGCATTAACAATTGTGAATTGATTCAATACAATTGCAGTGATCTTAGATTAGTGAATCATGAATAACGTTTATTTCTCAATACTCTGTACATAATTAAGTTATATACTTTTAGACTATAATAATATTTGAAAATATTAGGTTATTTACACTATAAATTCACTTCTTTGTTGTTTGCCTATACTAATCTATGGTCTCAGTACATACAACTCCTGGTTTTCTGTGTATCAATGACCCTCTGTCTACTTGTTTATGTTTCATTATATATACCTTTATTTATTTATTTTTTTTATTAATGTGCCATATGTATGATTTCCTGTGTTACGTCTTGTTACGTGGTTACGTTAGATGATGATAGACAATGAGAAGATCCAGAACAAACAAGGTGGGAATAGGTTAGGACGTATACTTCACTGTAAACCGATATACTGTTTGTCCCTCTCCGTCTCGCGCACTACTGTTTAACAAATATAAAGTGTGTAAGGTTTAGAAAATAAGTATATAAAAGTATTGTAACGCTGGATGAGGAAAGTTTTATAATCGAATTACTCTCTATATTACAGTATAACCCTACATTCCACCTCCTTCAATCTCTGTCTATCCTTGTATCTCTCCCGTTTTCCATTTCTCCCATATAAACGTATACTCTAATCCTCAAACCATGTCTAGACTAGCACCTCTCGTATGCCCTACCGCTCTCATAAATGCATTTTCCTCCTTGAAGACTCTCTCAATCTAGCACCTACCTTCGTTTTCCCTATATTTTCCCATATAGACGTATACTCTCTCATTCAGACCTTCCCGACTAGCCTAGCACTTCTCCTCATATTCCCCTACCTCTCTCATATAAGATGCATTCCCTCATTCAACACCGTCTAGCCTAGCATCGACCCTCGTATTCCCTATCTCTCGCATATAAACGCCTACTCCATCATTCAAAACTCCTATCCTAATACCTCTCCTCGGTTTGCTATATCGCTCATATTCTACCCTTCAAGTCCTGTTTAGTATAGCATCTTTCCTTGTGTTCCCTATCTCTCTCGTATAAAGCATATCCCTCCCTCCTTTAGCATCTGACTAGCCTAGCATCAGCCCTGGTATTCCCTATCTCTCCCCTATAAATACTTCTATCTAGAGACCTAATGTTTCAGGAGAGCATCCTTTCCCCTATAAAAGTTTATTTGGTGTCTTTATCTTAATTAGTTTAGGAGTTATTAAATTTATAATTAAATTACATTTTATCGGTATTCGAACCCTGGACACCAGAACCAATATTATTTACAATATTAGTTTGATATGTTTAAGGGTGCTGTATGCATTTACAGCATCAATCTAAGTGATATATTCTAGAGTATAGAGAAAACTAAGTAAGTGATTGAAAGATCGGGATTCGAAGTAAGGACAGCTGATTGAAAATTATATGCAGTATTAATTGCCCCTCATAGGAGCTATCAATCATGCTTTGGTCAATTCCTCTACCTCTCTTAGTTTCTGAGATAATGACGATTTAAACATTAGGCTCGAACCCAGAACGTCAGATATCTAATTACACATCCACAAGATACTACCTAGTAACATAAACGCAATAAAGTTTATTTGGCGTCTTTATCTTAATTAGTTTAGGAGTTATTAAATTTATAATTAAATTACATTTTATCGGTATTCGAACCCTGGACACCAGAAACAAAATTATTTACAATATTAGTTTGATATGTTTAAAGGTGCTGTATGCAGTTACAGCATCAATCTAAGTGATATATTCTAGAGTATAGAGAAAAATAAGTAAGTGATTGAAAGATCGGGATTCGAAGTAAGGACAACTGATTGAAAATTATATACAGTATTAATTACCCCTCATAGGAGCTATCAATCATGCTTTGGTTCACTCGTCTACCTCTCTTAGTTTCTGAGATAATGACGATTTAAAATTAGGCTCGAACCCAGAACGTCAGGTATCTAATTACACATCCACAAGATACTACCTAGTAACATAAACGCAATAAAGATTATTTGGCGTCTTTATCTTAATTAGTTTAGAAGTTATTAAATTTATAATTAAACTATATTTTATCGGTATTCGAACCCTGGACACCAGAAACAAAATTATTTACAATATTAGTTTGATATGTTTAAAGGTGCTGTATGCAGTTACAGCATCAATCTAAGTGATATATTCTAGAGTATAGAGAAAAATAAGTAAGTGATTGAAAGATCGGGATTCGAAGTAAGGACAACTGATTGAAAATTATATACAGTATTAATTACCCCTCATAGGAGCTATCAATCATGCTTTAGTTCACTCGTCTACCTCTCTTAGTTTCTGAGATAATGACGATTTAAAATTAGGCTCGAACCCAGAACGTCAGGTATCTAATTACACATCCACAAGATAATACCTAATAACATAAAGGCAATAAAGTTTATTTGGCGTCTTTATCTTAATTAGTTTAGAAGTTATTAAATTTATAATTAAACTACATTTTATCGGTATTCGAACCCTGGACACCAGAAACAAAATTATTTACAATATTAGTTTGATATGTTTAAAGGTGCTGTATACAGTTACAGCATCAATCTAAGTGATATATTCTAGAGTATAGAGAAAAATAAGTATGTGATTGAAAGATCGGGATTCGAAGTAAGGACAACTGATTGAAAATTATATACAGTATTAATTACCCCTTATAGGAGCTATCAATCATGCTTTGGTTCACTCGTCTACCTCTCTTAGTTTCTGAGATAATGACGATTTAAAATTAGGATCGAACCCAGAACGTCAGGTATCTAATTACACATCCACAAGATAGTACCTAATAATATAAAGACAATAAAGTTTATTTGGCGTCTTTATCTTAATTAGTTTAGAAGTTATTAAATTTATAATTAAATTACATTTTATCGGTATTCGAACCCTGGACACCAGAAACAAAATTATTTACAATATTAGTTTGATATGTTTAAAGGTTGTGTATGCAGTTACAGCATCAATCTAAGTGACATATTCTAGAGTATAGAGAAAAAATAAGTAAGTGATTGAAAGATCGGGATTCGAAGTAAGGACAACTGATTGAAAATTATATACCGTATTAATTACCCATCATAGGAGCTATCAATCATGCTTTGGTCAATTCCTCTACCTCTCTTAGTTTCTGAGATAATGACGATTTAAACATTAGGCTCGAACCCAGAACGTCAGGTATCTAATTACACCTCCACAAGATACTACCTAATAACATAAAGACAATAAAGTTTATTTGGCGTCTTTATCTTAATTAGTTTAGGAGTTATTAAATTTATAATTAAATTACATTTTATCGGTATTCGAACCCTGGACACCATGTACCCAAATATACATTCACAAGAAACTATCTAATGACATTAATGTAATAAACTTTATTTGATGTCTTTATCGTAATTAGTCTCTGAGTTATTAGAAGCTGAATTTGTAATTCGAACCCGGCCATCCTGGTCAACTTGGAACTCGTTGGAGAAGGTGCTGCTTTTTATATCATTTCCATCGCTAAAATCTAAAGTGTTGAGTGTTGGGCAGAGCACTTAGGAAAACAATTACTGACAATGTTCGCTAATGTGGTGAAAGCGTCTAACGGGTTAGCTAATGTGGGTCACCGTTACCTCCAGACGGAAGTATGTCGTTGATCGCTAATGTATGTAAACAGATCCAGAATGTAAACTTAAAAGCCTGTTAATGTGTTGAAAGCGTCTAACATGTTCAGCTAATGGACAAGCGCCTTCCCCGGATAGAAGAAGGCTGCAGTGTTTCATTACATGACAGACTGTTACCGTGAGCAGACTACTTATACTCAAGCTCCAGTCAACAATTCATTAATCAAAAAACTTAATTGCTCGAGGATGCAATCTGCAGACCTTAGTAATCATAAAAAAATGTTTGACGAACATTACCTAATTAATTTGCCGAGGGGCGGCAGGACTCGAGAAAACAATTCCATCAAGTCATGACGCCACAGTAGAACGCATGGGGGAGGGGGTAGAACCTGCCGGCACAGACACTGTCGGCATTAGATCAGCACACAAAGGGAAGGGGGCGGAGCTAGCGCCACGCGACCGGGCGGCAAATAGTAGCGCACAAAGGGAGGGGGCGGGGCTAGCGGCATAGATCAAAGAACCTTATCAGATGGCGGCAAAATCCTTTGTTTCCGTATCGGCATTCTTATTCTACTCTTTCTCAAAGAAGAGAACGTGAAAACTTGACAGCGGATATCATTTCAAGATTTTACTTTTCTAAATTTTGGATTCCATTTGCAGTGGAAATGTAAATAAGGTTTCAGGACTGTGACAGTTTACAATTTCTTGCCCTTGTGGATACCACAAAATTTGAAAACCACGCTAAAGATTTTCCTTCTTCAGGTCTTGAAAATTTACAACGATGTTATTCAAAAACATTTCAAAGAATTGGTCGTTTAAAGAATAACTGCGTCTTTTGTATGCTGATGAGATGTATAGTTACTACAGTGGAGTGTTTTAAATTGTGCCAAGAAAATAAGGATGTATTTGAGGAATCATGCAAGTTATTTGCTTTAGTTTTAACAATTTATCCACAAGTGCATCAGTGGAAAGATTCATTAACGAACCTCTCTATCCAGAAGGAACTTTCGTGTAAACTTATAAATAATGAGCCATTTAATGAGGGCATCACGGATAAGTTTGCTGCTCTCAAAGACTGGAGGATTGACTTAATATACAAGAAATAAAAGAGGGGAGTCTCGCATGATAATTATTATTGAGCTAAATTATTATGTTTTGTCGCGGTATCGTTCGTGTTATCTTATTTGCTGAGCGCCTGTTATTGTTTTACTATTTTTGAATTTTGGATTCTTTGTCCTCCGGCTAGCCATTATTACTCACTCGAGCAAATCTCTTGAACAGGGTGTGTAAACGGAAAGGAGTTGTTACTAAAGGATAACACTGATAAAAGAATTTGTTTTTACACTTTTATTGCCGTCACACTTTATTAATTTCATATATATTACTCTTGATACACGCCTGACTGAAACTGTTATATTTTCGAATGTAACTATAATCACTTATTTGCCGCACATTATTAATTCGCGTATTTCACATTTTATAACTAACTTTACGACGCGAGAGATTCTGTAGAACTGTGCGACGTGTAACCCGTGGATGATTCTGTTGAACCGCGCGACGTGTAACGCATGAATGATTCTCTTAAACTGCGCGATACTTGTCTCTGGCTTCATAATTTATACTCCCTCACCCCGATATGCCTAAACATTATAACAGAGCTGCTATTGGTTAATAAAGCGCGCCAACATTAGCGTCTATTTTTATATCCAATCAAAATTACGAACGCATATGCTCTAGGGAAGATATTCCCTCCACTTCTAAAGAAAAGCGCGCTACTCTGACTTATTTGTTTGTCTCTTCTAATTAATAAACAACTCACCCCCTCGCTCATTGTTACCGCTCCTATTGTAAGTTTCAGTGAGGCCGTGTAAACTTATTTCCTAACAATGCTTATAATTAACAAACATCTCAAATCATTGTCATACAATAATGCTAATTTACACTACAATCACTCTGGCATTTACAATGTTGTGATATAAAATAACGCCTCAGTTTAAATATGGCTATCATTGTTTATTAAAACCTACAGCCCTTTACTTATTATTTAAGGCACGGGCCGTCACTCCTTCTAGTAATTAGCTTCTATCATTTAGCTAGAGACCCGTTGTTTAGTTTGAAACAAAATATTAACAAATTCATAAATTAAGACGCCTGCGGACTTCTCAGCACAAACGTTTCGCTTCGTTTCCAGCTAGAAGGGGAATTTTCTCTCAGGGTCAGGAAAGTATAAATGGAGAAGTGAATGTGTGGTAAATATAAAAAATCTTTATGCAACTCTCATACTTCTTTCACTACCCATTACAGATTCGCATGTATCCTCTATATATTAGCCAGGTAAATAAGGAACGAATATTCTAACAATGTTATATTATTCATGATGTGCTGGTAGGAAGAAATTATTTCAAACTAAACATATGGTTTAAATATATATAACATGCAGAAAGAACCTTCAGCTTTTATATTGGTAACACGCTCAGGGCGAAAGAAAGGAAAAAGAAGAACGCAAATCTTCAAAAAGTCCACCATTCCGCTTTAACATGGTAAATTAATATAAGTATCAACATGTAATATATTGAAAATTGCTAAATTCTATCAAAATAATTGTTTGAAAGAAGTGCATATTTTAGTAAGTTCTACATTTTTATTAATAATTTTTAATTAAATTAATCTTTTGCAGATGTCTTGACTTTTACCTGTCAAAATCTCAAACAAATAATGGTTTAATAAAATCTGTTAGAGCCTTTTGATAAAATAAAAAATAACAAGAATTTTACTATATAAATCTAAGTTTGATTTGATGAAATTTTGCGTAAACATTCCTGCTTCATTCTTGAAAGAGCTCATCTGAATTAAATTTTAATCATGCCGTTTCTGCATGCATACACACACACACACACACACACACACACACACACACACACCAAACACACATATACGGGCCTTAAAAACATTTCTTATGGGTTCAGGGACATCGAAAAATGTGTATTCAGTAAAATCTTGATACCAAATTTTTGGGTGAAATACAATACCACTTCTGCCTAGCATAGGCAAGCTTTACAGAAAGCATAAATAAATAAACCGAAGTACAGGAGCAAACAACTCGCCAGAAACTGATATCCAGGGTCAAAGACACCGATATGGCCTTAGAATTAAATGCTGCTGCGTAAAAGAAAGAAAAGAAAAAAGCATGCAAACAAAGTGGTTAGCTAGAAGGAATATGTACATTTTCCGATAAAATTTGCCTTAAGATTCAGCAGATACAAGTGCAAAAGTAACGGCATTAACCTCCAAGGTATGTTATTCTTGTGCAGAATTGTCTGTGATAAACACACACATTTGCAAGAACTTTTCCATCTCTTTTCCCTTTTACTCTACACAAGCGTTTGTAAAATCCTAATACACATTTTAAATTGATTTGCTTACTTCTGTAACACACTGAATAAAGAATAGTACCTATTAGCAAATAAATGCATGCTCTTCTTAGAACGTTCCAACCTCAACGAAATTTTCTAACTGGTCTCGCCACCACATAACTGGTCGTCCTCTTCTTCTTAGTCCATTGGGTTTATATTTGTAGAACATCTTAGGCTATCTGTTTGTTTCCATTCTTTTGTATATGGGCAAGTAATTTTGATCGGTAGCCGTCAATTTTGTCTAGAATATTAAAACATCTTCAGTTCCATCTCTAATGGCATCATTTTTATGTGATAAGTTTTCTTTATCCTGCAATTCCTATTAGAAATTGCGTTTCCACTAGTTCTATTCGACGTCGGTGTCTCCCAAAGTCCAGAATTTTCGTTTTTCTCAACAATTAAGTTATTAGAACAACCTGTTTCCACAATTGTCAAAAATAGATACTCAAAATATACCACAAACGTTAAATTATTCAAAGATCCCCTTTGCTTATACTTTCACTGGTTTAATTCAACAGTTTTACGGCACAATCAGTGATAGGCTGCAACTACGTATTTTTACAAATTGTTTACAATCTAATTATCTCTGTCTCTGTCACACACACAGAGAGACAGAGAGAGAGAGAGAGCTCTAAAATGGCTGCTGACTGCTTATGGTATTCGATGGGATACAATTTTGAGCTGCTCTTCATAAAACTGTGATTGGCGTTTGCCATAGATACACCATCCTCGTAGTGCACAAAAGCATAACAACGCTCTGCTACCAATTCACCACATTCAGAAAATGAAAGCATAATCGGATAGTATCATCTCTTAATCTAAAAATAAGAATATTTTTTCTGCAGTCTTCGCTGGAAGGCTATGGACATCCCTCATCTTAGACTTCGTGTTTCTATTGTAAGACTGCTTTTCTTAAAAATAACTGCCCCCACCTCGTTCTCCCACACATTCTTTTATATCATTCTTGGGGTTGGTTGTCTCCATGAATAAGATCCTACCTGCCCTGCACCCCGCAGTGTGCCCGCATACCTGGTCTCACCACCAACAATCACACAGATGCTCACCACCTATGGTAGGGTTTCTAGCACTCCTGCAATTCCGCAAGGGCTTTAACTAATGAGGTCAACATTCTTACCTTGTTTCATGCAAGAAATTTCTGTTGGTATACACTATGGTGTTCCTATCGTATTAGATTGGAAAGGATAAGTAGGTAAACTATAATAGTAATTTATGCAACACGCCATAATCTTGATGATTATGGCGTGAGTGAATGTTTGTCGCACTCACTGTCCTTCGTGCGTCAAATTTGACAAGTCCCATGCTAATCCACGAGCTGAATACCTCATTTTATACAATCTTAAGCCCCTTGTACACGATCAAACTTGTTTTTCAGTTCAGGAGTTTACAAGAAAAATTGTGAAATGTTCCTCAATATGTGACAAGATTGGAAAAGACTTCGCAAGACCTGGCAGGATTTGACAAGACTTGGCAATGTCAAAAATGTGCATTTGCAAGTTGTCTCTTCGCCAAATTGAAACCCTTCAGAACACATTGATAATTTATCACGCGCAAAGTAATTTAGTATTTGCATCACAGTATAACAATTCGCAATGAAATATTGTTCTTTACTAATATTATATCCAACGAAATCCCATTACGAGTGTGGAATACAATGAAAATAACACCAACCAAATAGGTTAACCACATATATAACATTGCATTAATGTATACTTAGTTCGGAAAACTGCCTAGCAATTATTTCTTCATACGCCTTCATCTGCTCCATCTTGTGGTAATCCACGGAGCTCTCGATGTACAGACATGGCCAGTTTATGTATTACATAATAAGTTCGTATAGACATACCTTGGCCGGGTAGCCATTTTTATTTACTTTTCGCTTTCAGCCATGTTGCAGAATTCGTGACGCACTGTGAATACTCGCATTTCATTGGCCAAAGCCATCAAATCATTGTGAAATCTTTGACCGTTTAGAGCATGTCCTTATTTGCTTTCAAGACTTTCAAAGTCTTGGAAGCAATTTGACAAGAAAAGTTGTGAAGTTGTGACAACTATTGAAACGTCTTGTTAAGTATTGAATTTGACAAAAATTTGATCGTCTACAAGCGGTTTTAGCGTTATAAATTATAATAAATAAATCAAAAAATAATTCGACATCCATGGTTGACATAATCGAGAGGGTATTCATATGTTACGAGATGTTAGCTTCTCTCCTTGCATTGCATTTGTTATTACCTGGCGTGCTGAACCAATAACACTTGCATGCATTCCCTGGGAGTGCAGTGAGCCGGTGTTACGGACTGTAAAATAGCCTACTATCACATAGCATGGTAAGTAATTGTAAATTCAGATCTTAATCATTAATATTTAATACTTTTCAGAGGCTTTTTTTGCATCGCCGTTGCTCAGAGAAAGTATTTTTAAATGATTTCATGTTCTCTCTATAAGCCACGGCCACTTGGTATACCTGTATTATGTCACTGCTATTATTGGCAATAATGAACAAATGATGAACGATATTAACTACAGTAAAACCTGTTTATAATGCTAAAATTGCTTAAATATATGTATATTTATATAGAATAAAAGTTAAATCGAAATCAAGTCAAACGTAGTCAAATCTGGACTATAGGCATGTACATGATAATTAACAAAGAAGGAACATATATTATTAGATGCTTATTTCAAACAAACCCCAAAGTTCCAAAACACATTTCACACATTAACACATAAGGAAATTTCAACATGTATAAAAACAGTCCTAGAACTTCCTTCAGTGCCATAAATCAGTACTGCTTATGTATTGAACAAATCTATAAGAAAACAACTCTGTGCACTAAGGTTAGATGTCAATCCATTAATAATATGGTTTCTACAATAGACTCAATAAACAGCTGACTGGTCATAAGTAAATTTACATGTAGCATAAAACGTATGGTAAATAGGGACAATTGAAATTCTCTCTTCTTTGAATGACCCTGCATTTGTTCTTGAAAGAATAACGAGCTATTTTCTGTAACAGGTTTGGAACCTGTGTAGTAGAAAAATAAACATTATATGATATTGTTGCAATTTTATGGCAATACTAAAATGACTCGGCTAAGTGTGTGATCTCCTGGAGTTTCATTATACACATTTTGAAACCTAAGTTATTCTGAATGGCCATTGGAGATAATGGATTCAAATATGTATTGCAGAAAATACCCACAGCATTGCTATTATCGCTCCTGCTGCTATGTTAATTTAACATGCTGTTTCTCTTCTCTATGTTCAAAAAATAATCTTATACTCTAATAAGTTGCTTTACCACTCCTTGGTGAAATATTAATTGTAATATAATAATAATAATAATAATAATAATAATAATAATAAACCAAAGCAATGCATCATAACTAACAAAGCTGAGAAACTTCCAGAAGCCATAAAGGAAATTTAGCAAACAAGCGCGTTCTACGTGTCTGAATTTTATTACTAAAATTATTTTCCGAAATAGTTCTATTAGTCAGAAAGGTGTTATTTTTCCTCATTTTTTTAGACTAAGCTCCTTTATTGTTGTATAACACACATCTCAAGCTTTACCAAGCATTTTAAGCACAATATATTGTCGCGTACCTCACATTTATGTAATTAATTATTTAACTTCAGTGGTGGGCAACTCGCTGCGAGAGGGATCGTTATTCAAACAAAGGAAACTTTAATTTAAGAGGCACCGACAAAGGGACGCAGCTAAAGTTAAATTCACAAATATTCTTACACTAACATAATTCCTGGCTGAAGGGAGAGGCAAGGATTCTATACTACCATAATTAAAAAGGCAAAGAAATGGATAGCTGGATTTATTATAATAATATCTCTTACCTTACCCCAATGTGTCCGCCGGGCGAGGACGCCATATCGTAGGGCAGTTATCCGTTCACCTGAACACCGCGAAGACTAGTAACAGACTGACTGAGAAAACCCGTTAAGCTTGGCGTCACTAACGCCATCCCCACCAATGAGACTGTTTCCCCTTAAACACCCCTCCTCAGATAAACTGCCAACCTTCAACTTGGGTAACCAGAGGGCGCATTACCAATATATAATCTGTGCACATGCCACATCTCCCCCTGGCCACCGAAGTCGACGTCCTCGTCGACAGAAAGAAAATGAATACAATAAATAGGAAAAAAAAGAAAGACATACCAAAAAAAATGACATACAAATGTGTGATGTAAAATAAAACGGTAATAAATATGTGTGGTAGCACCCAGCCGACGAAACAATGGTGTTGGGCGATGACGAGAAGCGAGGGACATAAGTGCTGTCGACGTAGTATTGTTAATGCACTTAGCTGTAGCATCCCGCACACGCACACACCACGCTGCCTTAGTTCACAGGCACACTACACTGCGCAAAAGGGTGATGAACTGCCGTAACTGTTTGTGGGTGGGTTTAGACAGTGCCCACAACGACGATTTGTCCTGGTGTAGAATCAGCACCGCAGGTCTCTGGTGATGACAACAGGGTGGGCAGTCGCTGGCTTGGACTGCCCCCCGACATGGTGGCTCCTTATGCCACGGCAGTGTAGTGGCTGCCCGACAGCTTCCCTGTGGTGTTTCTTGACTTCTGGTGTGCTCTGCGGATGCTGGTGCATCTTCTCGCTCTCTGCCACAGCACAATACTAAAACAAAACCACCACACAATAAACAGGATGCTCCCACAAAGAATCACACATAAAAGAAGGGTATGTCATTTACAATTAAAGATTTTAAAGTTTGACAAATGTACACTAAAAATTCTTTTGACATGGGGCAAATAAAAAGAAAAGAAAATTAGAACAAATTGGCATAAGAAAGAAATTTTACAGAGTTGCCATCCAAAGTGTAACTTACAATGCTGCATAATCCAAATAACAGTAAAACAGACTCAAAATACATAAACATGACAGAAATGAAACATAACCTTATCTTGGGATCCCAATATTACATCTTAATAACCAGCTGGTATCACTAACAAAAGAAAGTAAGTGCACTTACAAGACAATCACACATGACAATGAAATGAACTCATTCACACTGACCATGGCCCCAAATTACACACAACACTGACTTAACTATCTACTCAAACTAGTGTATGCATCACTACAAGCTACATCCACAATACATTTCTAAACTACGCCACGTGCGTACATAAAAGATACACGAAAAATGACCCAGAAAAGTGCAGTAAATAGCTAGAAATCACAATCACTGGAATATAAAGTTATACATTTCCAAACCACTGCTAATAAGCACAAAAAACAAGATTTGCAAACAGATAGCCAACACGTGACGAGCACATTTTGAAACAACAACTATATCGCTCGTTTCTTCTCAAATTTCACAAAAACATTTTTTTTTTGAAAACAACCAGCACAAAGAACGGAACACAGTGATACAATTTAAAGGAAATGAAGTCAAAACAAGGGGAAAATGGAGTCAGAAGTTTTAGCGTCACCCGGCAGACAATGGGAAAATATGCAAAAATGAACTCAAAATTGAAATTTCGACACCAAACTTTCAGAAATGATGGAAACAAAATTTAGAAGAAGAGAATCACAAATAGAAGTATAAAAATCCTTACCCTTTAGCCAGAAAGAACTTTACATTTTTCACGACCACGTGGGGCAGAAACCGTTAAATTTGGAGGGAAAAAAGTTTTGCACTTAAAATCTCAAAACAAATCAAACTAATTTCTCGGCGCCTCCGCCAATTACCCGGCGACTCACGCCAATTTGTCGCGTACCTCACATTTATGTAATTAATTATTTAACTTCAGTGGTGGGCAACTCGCTGCGAGAGGGATCGTTATTCAAACAAAGGAAACTTTAATTTAAGAGGCACCGACAAAGGGACGCAGCTAAAGTTAAATTCACAAATATTCTTACACTAACATAATTCCTGGCTGAAGGGAGAGGCAAGGATTCTATACTACCATAATTAAAAAGGCAAAGAAATGGATAGCTGGATTTATTATAATAATATCTCTTACCTTACCCCAATGTGTCCGCCGGGCGAGGACGCCATATCGTAGGGCAGTTATCCGTTCACCTGAACACCGCGAAGACTAGTAACAGACTGACTGAGAAAACCCGTTAAGCTTGGCGTCACTAACGCCATCCCCACCAATGAGACTGTTTCCCCTTAAACACCCCTCCTCAGATAAACTGCCAACCTTCAACTTGGGTAACCAGAGGGCGCATTACCAATATATAATCTGTGCACATGCCACAATATTTTAGAAGGAGCAAATGTACAGTACACTCAGGTGCTATTACACAAACGTCCATAAATACGAGCATTGTTCTTAGGCGACACTCATTGTAATGTCAGTTCTGTACTATGCATTCTTTGAAGCAGTACTAGTGAACGGGAGGTCTGCGGTTCAAATCCTTATGCCACAAAAAAACCTATTTGTAATAAATTCTGTGTTTTAAATAAATCTACAGTTTTTGTCTAGTACTTTTCGTCTATCGCTTAAGGTTTATACCACTTATACAAAATTATACAACATTCTTTCCAAACGAAGAGGACCTCATAAGCTATTCCCAGAAAATTCAAAATATACATTTTATTTGTCATGTAAATTTCTTTAATATGTGGCATTTTATTCAAAATCATTAGTCATTTTTTAAAAAATCAAAATTTCGAAAAACTTCCATGTAAACGGTAGTTTGGCGTGGGGGATTTTCTTGACTTTATGTCGTATCTTTGGAAAGTACTGAACATAAATACCAAGTTTGGTGTTTATCGGACTTTTCGTTTTTGAGTTATGATGTTCACATACACACACGCACCTTTTTCTAAAAATGTTTTTTTTTCTTTTTTTTTGGATTCAGGGGGCTTCAAAACTGTATTTCCGGTAAAATCTCGGTATCAAAATTTGGGCGGAATGCAATACCCTCTCTACCTACTATACACGTGTTATAGAAAGTAAAAAACACTACTGGTTGTTCTAGAAGATGCTACCAGCAAGATGAATTCGTGTTACTGATGGGATTTGCATGCAAAGTTAAACAAGGAGCAGACCAAAATATGGTGCCTCCCCGACCAATCCAATGTTTCTCATATGTCAGCGTTAGTGTTCACACGCATTATGGAATGGAACGGTGCGCCATTGCACATATCCCTATTTAAAGCTTTTGCTGGCAACGTAAACAATGCACTCTTCGGAAACGATAGTGAAATACATACGTTCAGAATAACTAGCACCTTGTAGGTGTGTGCGTGTCTATAACTCAAGACGAGTGAACAATTCCTTGAGCTGTTAAACATCAGGTCGGCGGCTTATATACCGTACTGCAGTCAATTTGTGTTAACGGTCCTCAAGAGTACAAGCATAACGATGAGTCCTGAAGACCTCCCTCCGTTAATCTGACTGGTAACAAATAGGCAATTAATTGATTGTTATCTTAAAAACAAACGTAGGGCATTGTGTACTTTGAGCACAATGTCACCCAATGTTTTGCGAATGGGACTCGCAAAAATTACACTCTATTTTATTTTTTTTTTTGCATCAAAACAGTACAGTAATTCT
This sequence comes from Deroplatys truncata, assembly GCA_030765065.1. NCBI lineage: Eukaryota > Metazoa > Arthropoda > Insecta > Mantodea > Mantidae > Deroplatys > Deroplatys truncata. The sequence goes on along the minus strand of CM060978.1, from coordinate 205,531,510 downwards.
CTTATGCATAGTATGCCAAACTTCTGAAGGATGAAAGAAAAATTGTGACACAAATGTGAAAAAATGTTATACATCATATGCATAAACAAACATGAAGAGTTGTTTATGAAGAATGCCTAGTGGAATGATTATTGTCAATTCTCATTTAGTTTCATTATTAAAGTGAAATAACTTGAGGAACTGCAATTTGGGTCCAACAGACCCGCCGCGAATAATAGTGTTACAAAACCTGCAAACTTAACGGAGGGTTAAAGAAAAGGCACATAATAATTTATGTTCTCCATCTGGACACTAGTTTAAAGTAACTGAGGAGCTTGTTAGCCACATATGCATCGACAGATCATCTGTTACTGACTATTTAAGATAACTAAATAGCTCTGTCTGTAGCCACTTATATATGCTAAAATATATACACGTTTAACCCATACATTTGTCTTTGTCTTTGCAGCAGATTTGGGTTGGGCGAGTTCGTGTCAATGGAGAAATTCTCTTTTCTGTGTTTTCTAATCTCGCATGTTTGCAGTCTGCTTGGCTGTCTTCCTGTATTACACATAAGTCAACATACATTGTGAGTGAATGAATTATGGAAATTGAATTAAATCAAACAGCATTTAAAAATAATGAAAACGAAAGGACAGACTGAAATGATAGACTATAATTAGCAAGTGGATATATATTATACAGCTTGTCAGTAATAATACATATATTAAAAGTTAGTTATGATATGAGTGGCGCATTAGTACGGCTAAAATCTAATGCTTTACAATCACACGACTTTCTCTGCCTACTGCGTCTAGTATCTGGCATTTTCCAGTTCTGCATGAAGGAAAATTTGGCATATGCAGTTTAAAAGCGTTACTTGTCAAGGCCGAGTTTACTAACAAGAAATCCGGAACAATGCAAACATATCTACAGAAATAATTTTTCGTAAAGGTAATAAAGTAATGGGCAGCAAGTGCTAAGCCTGGACAGACCAACCAACTCGCGCAGGGCAGAAGTGGGCCATCATCAATTGACACGAGGAGAGGACGTTGTGGTCAGCACCAAGCTTCCCATAATGTTGATTTTCTAGACCTCATATTCCTCATAATTCTAAATGACGATCAGTAATAGGAAATGCGAAAAAAATTAATAATACATATACTCCTAAAATTATGATAATTTCCAATTAAACTTAAGTCACCTATTTGTAGAAGGTGGAATGCACGCAAATGCACGGTTTGAGGTCCCTTAATTCAAACAAGTAGTATTTTTAGTTAAAGATCCGTGATATGAGAGCGAGAGAGATATTAAAATTCCCCGAGCATAAACAAATCCCATGTTTCTGAAGTTGTGTACAATAAACATTTCTGTAAATCAAACCGAAAATGTACTGTAAGATTTATAAATGTAGGTGTCATATTAAGTACAACAATTGAATAGCATACATAGCGTGTCGTAAAGAGGAAACAGAATTTGAAAAATCTGTACTTCTTGCACTTGAAACTATTTAGTTATGCGGCGTTTTCTGTTACGGTTGTAAGTAAAGTCATTTATATTATTAATAAAATGTATTTATTGATTTTTTCTATGAATAGTCCATTAAGCCTTCTTCATTCTTAAAGAATTTTATGTAATTTCGTACAACTGGAAAAGCATAAGAGATAGACAAAAGCCTTCTACACCAAAAATGTAGAACATATTGAAATATTCAGTTTAATTCAAACAGCCTTTCCGTAGCATTGGCTGATTTCGAAATATTCGCTGTTACATCCTCTAGTGGGGTAGCTATAAAACATCTTGGGTGATTAATTTCTTTTCATCAGAAACAAAAATTCGCTTATCTATGTGAAAAGATATATTTTGTTTTCGTATTGTTCATGCAACCAATGCGTAATACTTAATTTGGGATTATTTATAGCCAAACTTGTATGTGTAACGTAACGTGAATAGAACTTCTACTTTTTACACGAAAGCTATACCATATAGATTATATAAGTTGAGAAACTCATGCGTGTGAGACGGGGTAAAACTTTTTCCCTCGTCGCAATTTACGTGTTTTATATTTCCGTAGGCTTACCTGGTACCTTTCAGTAAAATGTTATCGACTGGTAATATATTTATTGTTTTGAAGTTTAATCACAAATTCATACCTAAACTCTTTCTCAATAAAGGGCGTGTTGACAGCATTACGGATACAGTAGCGTTGTTTCTTTGCGTTCTATTACCACACCTGATGCAAAGAACGCTCCCATACAACCACTCCTTTTGGTAAAGACGAGAGAGAGAGAACATGAAATATGAGGGGAACATCTCCGAGGCCTGCCCTCTCGAGTCTAGAGAAATCTATTGGCAGTTCATCAGATAAGAGTAATAATGGATTCTCAGAACGCACTTTAACATTGTTTATCGGTAACCAAAACGTCATAAATATATCAAGCCATCGCAATGCTTCGGTTAAAAATGTTCACGTGCCCACGTCCGTTAAAATGTGGAATTATCCTATTAGGAGTTTTCCAGAAAATCTCGCCAACGGCTTGCCTTCGTACAGAAATCAGTGAAGCGCGAAACTCTCTTATGTACTTGTGATAAAACGATGCATGATTTTTCATTATTTGGGAGCATACGTAATCGAAAAGTTAATGGATATAAAAAAAACTAAAATAATAAGAATAAAAGTAATGCATGCTTCAGAGAGAATAATTCCTAGTATTTGTGCACGTATCTTAGTAACTTATAAAATATGAATTTAAATGTCACGCTATGCTCTTAGTATTATGCCGTCCTTTTTTGCTAAAGCAAAACTTAAGCCATTTGCACTTTCTGGCCTTTAATATACATTTTTGTATAAAACTTTCTAATACACAACTATGATACCGGTAAGGCTGTTTAAAAACAATAAGTATTAAGCACTTTTCATAAAACATTTATTTATGAATTGTTTTACACACAGTAATGTAATTTTTACTTTCTCAACTACGTATTTTATTCCACCCAAAATTTTGATACCGAGATTTCACCGGAAATATATGCTTTGGGACCGGCTGAATCCAAAAAAAGCATTTTTGGAAACATGTCCGTGTGTGTGTGTGTGTGTGTGTGTGTGTGTGTGTGTGTGTGTGTGTGTGTGTGTGTGTGTGAAGAGCACAACTCAGAAACGAACAGTCGTATAAACACCAAACTTGGTATTTAGGTTCAGTATCTTCCAGAGATGCGACACGAAGGTTTTCAAGAAAACCCCCCACCCCAGATCACACTTTTTTTCGAAAATTTTAATTTTCTCAAAAATGGCCTTAACGATTTTGATTAAAGTATCATATGTTTAAGATATTTTCATGACAAATGAAATGTATATCTCGAATTTTCTGGGAATGTCTCCAAAAGTATTCTTCATTGTGAACGACTTTTGCATAACTGCTAAACCAGAAGAGATAGACAAAATCTAAAAAATGTAGATCGCGTTAAAATACACAATTTATGTCATATACATTTTTTTTGTTGAGTGAACTATTTCGAGATATTGCTTGTTATTCCCTTAAATTTTCCAATACTTATACTTTTTCTCAAATGGGAAATTCGTTATTCATTTTTTTTTGTCCTGGTAATGCAAAGAGAATGGAATGCTCCACATAGCAACCAGCTCTTAATATATTTGACTATCGCTTAAAGTCTACCAATTTCCCTTGCATCTACAAGAAAATTAGCAATAAGACTAACATCTCGATTAACATGAGGCATATGAAGAATAAGCGTTTGTAAAAATAGTTTTTACAAGAGTAGAGAAAGTCATGTGAGTGTATCACATCAGATTTTTAACATAAGAAGTTTTACTTTTTGTTCCCACAAAGAAAATGCTGTCCCACACATTCACACATTCTGTTGTACACCATGCTTTGCATTATCGTATGTTTTATCATTTTGAATTGGTGTTGATAAAAACAATTTCTAATGAACTTATGCACCATCACCTCGAATTTCCGGTAGCGCAACGCTGCCAATTCAACAGCTGCAACTAATACAATGGCGTAGTAAGATACTATAACTTAGAAGGCTTTGAGTCAGTTGTTTGATGGTTGGTGCCATGAACTCAAAGCGGGTTGTTTGAAAATAATAATATGGAGGATAATAGAGATTCAATATTTCAAGAAGAATATGAAATCGGAGAGTGGATTATAAGGATGCAGATATCGAAGAGGTGTGGAAAAGTAGGTGCGCATCATTGATTCCTGAAAAACCTGCAATGAGGTGCGAAGTGTTTATTCACCGTTAATTGCAGCTAATTAGTTTTCAATAATGTCTGAAATAACACAAACTATTCTGTTGGGAGTGTGCCATTCATTCCTTTTAATTGTTCTTAAAATGTAACTTAAGGCTTAAAGTGTATTTTACTTCCCGCCATAGTGTACATGCATACTTTCAGACTCTATGGAGGATGGAAACATTCTAATTAAAGAAAAATCTCATGTGTTACACTCACATGACTTTCTCTACTCTTGTACAAACTATTTTTACAAATGCTTATTCTCCATATGCTTCATGTTAATCGAGATGTTAATCGTATTGCTAATTTTCTTGTAGGTGCAAGAGGAATATGGTAGGCTTTAAGCGATAGTCAAATCTTTTAAGAGCTGGTTGCTATGTACCGCATTCTATTCTCTTTGCATGTCCAGTACATAAAAAAGATGAATAATGAATTCCCATTTGAGAAAAAATATAAGTATTGGAAAATTTAAGGGAATAACAAGCAATATGTCGAAAATGGTTCACTCAACAACAAAAATGTATATGACATAAATTGTGTACTTTAACGCGATCTACAGTTTTTGTGCAGTAAAATTTTGTCTATCTCTTATGGTTTACCAGTTATACAAAAGTCGTTCACAATGAAGAATACTTTTGGAGACATTCCCAGAAAATTCGAGATATACATTTCATTTGCCATGAAAGTATCATAAATATATGATATTTCAATCAAAATCGTTAGAGCCATTTTTGAGAAAATTAAAATTTTCGAAAAATGTTCCATGTAAAGGGTAATCTTGGGTGGGGGTTTTTCTTGAAAACCTTCCTGTCGCATCTTTGGAAGATGCTGAACCTAAATACCAAGTTTAATGTTTATCCGACGGTTCGTTTCGGAGTTATGCTGTTCACAGACACACACACACACACACACACACACACACACACAAACACACACACACACACGGACATGTTTCAAAAAATGCTTTTTTTTTATTCAGGGAGCCTCAAAACATAATTTCCGATGAAATCTCGGTATCGAATTTTTGGGTGGAATACAATAGGTACTTCCCCTACTTACTATACGTAGTAGAGAAAGTAAAAATCCTCCCGGCCTTAGTGGATACTGCATGCTATTACAGCCACCAAAATCATGTTGGTAGATATGGGTTTCCTTGGAAACCAATTCATGTGTTGGAATTCTAACTTTCCTTCTGTGTAAACATCATCGGAAATACGTAGAAGGCATCCATCGTGCAATAATGTTATTTGTAAAGTAGTTCCCCCAAATCAAGTGGTTCTGAGTGCTAATGCTGAATCTTTCCAACAGATGTGATTGCAGAGCTCAAACAGGACTTAAAGCTTCTCTTTGGTGTCTTAAACACGTATAAATGTTTTTCGCCTGCTCTGCATGTATATTATCTTGACAGAAAAACAAGGTATTTCAAGCCATTTATACAAATAGTCGTAAAATCTCTTCGAAAGTTAATGGCAACGAACAAATCGTGTGGCTGTTATATATCAAGGCTTACTTTCGTTGTGTACAATGAAGTCTTTCGATGTATTTACGTCTTTTAAATCATACATCTCAAACGGAGGCGTTACAAAAACGGGTAATTTCAAACGCTTATAGCTCAGTCAATTTACATGTGATACCAACAGTTCTGAGGAGCAGTACATCTATGTTTTTTGGGAGGTGAGGGTTTGAAGTCCTTTAACCGGGTAACTCATATCGAGCGGTGAATGAAGGAAAGGGTTGAAATAATGCTCAAATGGCCCCTGGGTTCCTACAGCTTAGATACCCGACATTCGTCTTCTCAGGATAAGGAAAACTCCCAGAAAAACCTTATCCAGCTGACTCACCCTAACCGAGATTCGAACTCGGGACCTTTTGAATATGAGGCAAGACACTACCGCCAAACTACACAGGTGGATTTTATCTATTTTATGCATTAAAACATATATTTCTGAAACTTCATATGTAGGTGTGAAATCCCAAATTTAGACCACGAAACGTTGAAGCGCTATAACTGCTAAAGATGACAGTTATCAAGACCTTAAATTAAATATCTAAAACATTCTCATCAACGTTTAAAGATTCTAAAAGGTTTCCTGAGAAATACAATAAACAATACAATCAAAAGCAACACAAATTAGGAATGAATTGGATAGTGAGAGAAAACAATCCAGAAATGCTTAAACGAGCTCAGGTAACATCGGAAAGTCGTGTCGCTCGGCGCGCCATCGACAGTGCAAACTACTAAGGTCTGTAATACCATTCTGTGTAACGGAAACAAAACTTCTGGAAGAAAATTATGATAAACTTAGCAGATACGTGCCAATTATAATTGTTGTAAATTACAAATGCAGCTCTAAAAATTCCCAAACTTTTTACGCGATGTTTCAGTTTGCATTGAAAGCCTGTGATGGACGTTGAAGGAAGTATTGCAGTCCACACAAAAGTTCCATAACGAGATTTCACAGGAAACTTTGAGACTTTCCGAATCCAAAAAGAAATTGTGTTTTTAGAAAAGATGTGTATGTGTGTGTGTGTGTGTGTGTGTGTGTGTGTGTGTGTGAATAGCATAATACAAGAATGAAAATTCTTTTAAACACCAAACTTGGTATTTAAGTTCAGCGACTTTCAAGGATGCAACACAAAGATTTTCAAGAAATTCCCCCAAACTAAACTACCCTTTACATGGAAAATTTCCGTTATTTTTTATTTTCTCAGAAATGGCTTTAATTATTTTGATTAAGTATCATATGTTTAAGATATTTGCATAACAAATGAAATATATGCCTTGAATTTATTGGGAATAGCCTATGAAGTCCTCTTCATTCTGAATTACTATTGTATAACTGGTAAACCTTAAGAGATACACAAAATCTTATTACACACAAAAAAATTGTAGACTTCGTGAAAGCAAAGTTTATAACAAATTAAATTTTGTTGTGACGTTAACTATTTCTGAGATATTCTTTGTTTGAATTTTCAATTATTTATACTTTTCTCAAATGGAAAATTGCTATTTCTTTTCTCTCTCTCTCTCTCTCTCTCTCTCTCTCTCATGGTCAAGTAAAGGGCAAGCTATCACGCAGTGTCTAGCTTCTTAAAATCTGACTATGGCCATGGCCAGTGTATCCTCTTTATACGTACAACGCTATGTAATGAAAGTTTGTCTCGATTAATAAGGAGTACATAGACAGAAATAAAAGATTTTGGAAGAAATGTTTGTAGACGAGTGTGTAGAGAAAGTCGTGTAAATGCAACACATCCGATTTTTCCAGTATATTGAACCAACTTAAGGTGCTGAAAAATATATCCCTTCTAAATTATTCCTAGCCGCAATGAATGCATTCCACTTCTACAGTTACGAGAGCTTTGGCTAATTATACCAGAAGGTCTGTCTATGTGGACATTAGGCTACAGATATAAATAATCGGCTATTGTCTCATGTTTAGCTGAGCATCTTGACCACACGTGTGAACATGTGTTACTGCTCACAATTATCACGCGGGTAGATGCAAAGGATGAGCTTGGTGTCATAGAATTACCTGCTGGGTTTATCGCCCACTCGCTCAGGTATGGTCATACTGTTTGTTAACAGAAGTGGGCAGGTTTACAAGGCAGTTTTCTGGAGCCGATACAAGTCGCAGATAAGCCTGAGTTACAGCACTAGGAACAATGGCATTTCCCCTCCCTTATACGGGATCACTCCTAGAGATCCTCCTATCGCATTTCGTGAATATGTAAAAGGGGGCTTGTCTCGTGCGAAACAAGTTATTGCAGCTTGATATTGCCAATACATTTGTTTATGCTTAGCTGCATCTAGAAATTCCAGGGAATGCTCTTTTCCTTACTCGTGATTTTACAACAGAATGCATTCTAACCAAGGTACCTGCTTTGAAGATTGGTGAAGACTTACAGCCATCAGCAATCATGATCAACCATTACCCATCAGCGAAATACTAAAATGCACATTTTTTTTTACCTAGCAACTTCGAATTCTTATGTGATAATTCTCATGCGCTCTAAAAACGAAACACCAAATTTGGATAGTCTAAGCTTTACCATTATTGATAAATTAACTATTTGCTAAAATGTTGGTTTCTAATTTTGCGCTTTTTCCAATATGCTCTTTTGATGACGATTAAAGAGTTCTGGCTAAGAATTTAACTTTGTACCAATAAGTCACAATAAAAAAGCCTCACTTCAGCTTTTCTAGGAGCAAAAGCATATAAAATATTACATAAAATATATAATTACATAATCAATATGCATTATATATTTAAAAAAGGCCAGGTTATTTTATTTGTTCAACATTTCTCCACCAATGCTGAAACTTTCAGAGAACTTAGTTGAGATTTGCATCACATGGAGCAATTTGAATATTGAAATATGTTGAAAAAAAATCTGATGTGTTACACTCACATGACTTTCTCTACTCTTGTACAAACTATTTTTACAAACGATTATTCTCCATATGCTTCATGTTAATCGAGATAAACATTTGCAGAGTCTATGTTATTGCTAATTATCTTTTAGATGTAAGGGGAATATATATTTACAAGGGCAATATAGAAAAACAGTAGCCTTTAAGCACATACATATCTCTTAATAACTGGTTGCTAGGTGCAGCACCAATACTCTTTGCACATCCAAGACAAAAAAATGAATAACGAATTACCATTTGAGAAAATAAGTATTGAAAAATTTAAGGGAATAACAAGTAATATCTCGAAAATGGTTCACTCAACAAAAAAATGTATATGACATAAATTGTGTATTTTAACGCGATCTACATTTTTAGAGTAGTAAAATTTTGTCTGTCTCTTATGGTTTACCAGTTATGCAAAAGTCGTTCACAATAAAGAATACTTTTGGAGACATTCCCAGGAAATTCAAGATATACATTTTATTTGACATAAAAATATCTTAAACATATGATATTTTAATCAAAATCGTTAGAGCCATTTTTAATAAAATTAAAATTTTCGAAAAATCTTCCATGTAAAGGGTACTCTGGGGTAAGGGGATTTTCTTGAAAACCTTCGTGTCGCATCCTTGGAAGGTACTGAACCTAAATACCAAGTTTGGTGTTTATCCGACTGTTCGTTTCTGAGTTATGCTGTTCATAGACACACACACAGACACACACACGGACATGTTTCCAAAAATGCTTTTTTTTGGATTCAGGGGGTCTCAAAACATGTATTCCGGTGAAATCTCTGTATCGAATTTTTGGGTGGAATACAATACTTCCCCTACTTACTATACGTAGTAGAGAAAGTAAAAAAGGTATCAAGAAAAACATACACGCACCAAATTTTAAATTTTGAATGACTTCATTAATATTACAGCTATTGGAATGTTGAAGGCAGAGTATGAAACTAGAAAGTACGGAGTATAACACTACAAATCCGAAAATCTACTTTTTTACTACTTTTGGACAAAATCTCACAGATGGGTTGCCTAAACATTGACCGTAGTTCGTAAACAAAAAAAAAAGGAAACCAACAATTCGTGAACTACAGTATTATTGTAAACAATAGTATATTGCGGTACTAGTGCAGTAAGTGCATCATTGGAGAACGAGGTAGAGTTTGAAAAGTCGAAGTCTCAACTTATTCTGTTGAGAAACCCAAAACGGGTAAATCAGGTCATTTCTAGCTTAAAGCCCCTGAGCAATGAAGATCTAGACAGGAAAGAAACCTTGTGTTGCAAATTTTTCTGTGGGCTCAGGTCCATCAGCTCAGCTTCTCGTTCTTGGACATAATCAAGAGGTACCAAACGCACATTTATTTTGTGCCTGCGCTGTGTTTCATTTTCATGCTCAGTACAATCAGCTAACTTAGCAGCTTTCACCTAATTCTTCAAAGCTTACGTTTTGTTCCTATGACGCTTCTAAGTGATGTAGGTATTGGGGCATACGAGTGTCCGTACAAACATAGTTTTCATCATCACGGCATTTGCTTTGTGGCTTGTTTTGTCCTCTAGATAACTGATCTGCCCACTCATTCGCCGTCTGCCAACATTTCCTATACCTATTGATTTATACGTTTGTATTATTTGCGCTGTTCATCTTCAGTCATTCTGTTTACATGATCCAGCCAATTTCGTCTGTATTCAATTATTATTTCATTTAGACTCTGGATCCCCAACTCTCCTCGAATGTCTTCGCTCATTTTTACCTTCTCTACTACGTATAGTAAGTAGGGGAAGTATTGTATTCCAACCAAAAATTCGATACCGAGATTTCACAGGAAATATATGTTTTGAGACCACCTGAATCCAAAAAAAGCATCTTTGGAAACATGTCTGTGTGTGTGTGTGTGTCTGTCTGTCCGTCTGTGAACAGCATAACTCGGAAACGAACAGTCGGATAAACACCCAACTTGATATTTAGGTTCAGTATCTTCCAGAGATGCGACACGAAGGTTTTCAAGAAAATCCCCCCGCCCCAGATTACCCTTTACATGGAACCTTTACCCTTTCGAAAATTTTAATTTTCTCAAAAATGGCTCTAACGATTTTGATTAAAATATCATATGTTTAAGATATTTTCATGACAAATAAAATGTATATCTTGAATTTTCTAGGAATGTCTTCAAAAGTATTCTTCATTGTGAACGACTTTTGCATAATTGGTAAACCATAAGAGATAGACAAAATTTTACTACACAAAAAATACACAATTTATCTCATAATTTTTTGTTGTTGAGTGAACCATTTTCGAGATATTGCTTGTTATTCCCTTAAATTTTTCAATACTTGTTTTCTCAAATGGGAACTTGTTATTCATTTTTTTTACATGGATATGCAAAGAGTATTAATCTGTGGCAAAGAGAATGGTGCTGCACATAGCAACCAGCTATTAAGAGATATGTCTATGCTTAAAGGCTACTGTATTTCTATATTGCCCTTGTAAATACAAAACAAGGGGAACATAGTAGGCCTTAAGCGATAGTCAAATATTTTTAGAACTGGTCGCTATCTGTAAAATGTACTTCTCTTTGGATGTCAAAAATCGTTTCTGCAAATGTTTATCTCGATTAATATGAAATAGATGGAGAATAAGAGTTTGTAAAAATAGTTTTTACAAGAGTAGAGAATGTCATGTGAGTGTAACACATCAGATTTTTGGAAACATGTCCATGTGTGTGTCTGTGTGTCCGTGTGTGTGTGTCTGTCTGTGAACAGCATAACTCAGAAACGAACAGTCTGATAAACACCAAACTTTCACGACAAATAAAATGTATGTCTAGAATTTTCTGGGAATGTCTCCAAAAGTATTCTTCATTGTAAACGACTTTTGCATAACTGGTAAACCATAAGAGATAGACAACATTTTACTACACACAAAATGTAGATCGTGTTAAAATACACAATTTATGTCATACATTTTTTTTTGTTGAGTGAACCATTTTCGAGATATTGCCTGTTATTCCCTTAAATTTGTCAATATTTACGCTTTTTCTCAAATGGAAATTCGTTATTCATTTTTTTGTCCTTGTAATGCAAAGAGAATGGAATACTCTACATAGTAACCAGCTCTTAATATATTTGACTGTCGCTTAAAACCTACCAATTTCCCTTGCATCTACAAGAAAATTAGCAATAAGATTAACATCTCGATATGTCGATTAATAAGCGTTTGTAAAAATAGTTTGTACAAGAGTAGAGAAAGCCATGTGAGTGTAACACATCAGATTTTTTCTGTTTATTATGAAATGTGTTTCCAACTTTTCTTGCATTCGTACGACGCCTTTAATACATATGTTAAACAAGGTAAATGTCGATGGGTACTCCTGTCATTTTTCTCTTTTTCTGTTGATATCTCCAATCTAAATTTTGTGTTATATATAATAGCTGCAATTATATACTTTATACAAAATTTAGAAAAAGAGAAAATGACAAGAGTTTTGCAATAATTGCAAGTGCCGCTCTCCTCACGCTTTCAGACAAAATTAATTTTTATCCGCAATGTCAGTCCTCCATGTTTACTTATTCTCACACAAAGTTAATTTATTTATTTGCATGGGAGTAGTAATAGTCCCGGATGAGCCAATTGTTTTAACGATAATCCTGCCGCTAGGGGCGCTAGTGTCGCTAGTGTCGCTGCGTGCGACGGCGGCGGCGGTAAGTTTGAAAAGCGCCCTGAGCGGTAGGATTATCGTTATTGCAATTGGCTCATCCGGGACTGTTTTCTTTATTTATACTTTGAATACAGTACATTGGATAAAGATATGTATACATAGTTTTGATTAACACGATGTATTATTTGCTTAACATATAAATACAATAAATGGACAATATAAGTAATATTAGGAGAAAAAAAAGCACATTAAAATTCATAGTTTTTGTTTGAGGCACTAGGACACACAGATTTCGCGCACAACAATGATTTTAAAGTACGTGGTGCACTTTGAGTCCTCGTCATCGCTGCTGCTGCTATCGGCGGTAAATTGGTGGATAGGTTTGGTGATGCAGGTGACGAGCAGGTGAGAGAAACTTTCGTTGACGAACTCGGTGAAGGTTGGTATATAGATGGGGATGGTAAATTCGTTGTAATGGCTGGTTGAGAAGCATCCTGTGGATGTGACTTTGTTGGTTAGAGCAGGAATGTTGCTGTTGCCGAGGTATATGACGCATAGTGCGTTTTGTTTATGCTGGTGTACTTTGGTAGGTACGCATTTGACGTGGACGGCGTGAGCCCCTTGGACGTCGAGTGTGATGGTGACAACTCTGCTGTTGCGGAAATAGGAGTTGGAGATGCAGAGGATACGGATAGGTGAAGCTGCGTTGAGAATGAGTTGTAGGTTAAGATTGTTCCCCACGGGGACGGGATAGGTTTCGTCGGACATTATTTAGGGTTATATGGGGAGAACGTGACGATGTGACGTTTGAAACCGCTGCGTAGTTTTTCCTCGCCTGCGTATATGATGCAGAATGAGTTAGAGTTGAGTTTGTTGACGAGTTCTGGAGAGGCTTTTGCAAATCTTGTTGGTAGGAAAACTTCTGTGTCGTTGTCGAGTTTGGCGACGAGCTTTGTACCGTGAACGGTGTCGATTGTTTTGACGCCGACGACGCGATATGGTACGTGTTGTTGAAGCGTAGATACGCTGAGAGTGTGGGCGCTGCTGGAAAGTTCTTCTAGCTCTTTAAGGACGTCCTGTGACATTCTGACGGCACAGATGGCAGTTTTTGATAAACGGGGGAGGGCCGTCTATATGAGTGGTTTGATGAGGAAGGTTGTAGTGTTGTTTACACCTGCGATAAGGTGCGCAAACTACCTGTGCGTCTGCGGGAAGTTGGTTCCACACAAGGTCGACGTCGCTTGGGGGATAACGTTCGAAGATGTATATGCCGTTCTGCAGCAGCACTTGGCGTTCCCTGGGCAGTAGCAGGCGGATTCTTCGTCCGTTATCGAGATACCGAAAGAGCACGATGAAGCAGTTCATGTGGTGTTTCTAGCGGAGTACCTTCGAAGGAATTGCTGAATTTGCTTGTTGAGATGATCGAGGTCTTCGTAGAAACCGTGTTGACACTGCGTGCACAGGAGGGTGAGACGGTGCTTAAGTTCGCAGCTGCACGTTTGGTGAAAGCAAAACGAGCAGTGGAAGTCTTTACACGACGGTCCTGGCATTCCCCACGGCTGGCTAGCACCGAATGAAGGGGTAAAGAATGCGCGTGCATAAATATAACCCAACTGCCGGAAGCAGGAAATCACTGGTGGGGGAAAAGTTCGTTGAAGATATACCACATCAGGGGAAGCACTGGTGGGGGAAAAGTTCGTTGGAGAAACACCACATCAGGGGAAGCAGTGGTGGGGGGAAACGTTCGTTGGAGGTTGGCTACATACGCCGGAAGCGCTTAGCGATTATTGCACAACATCCGCAGGAAAAACACTGTGTCCGTTGATTTAACGGTTTTCGTCTTGGAGGAGAACTCTGTTTTTGAACGGTGCTGAACATGCAAACGACCACATCAGGGGAAAGCACTGGTGGGGGAAAAGTTGGTTGGAGATATACCACATCAGGGGAAGCACTGGTGGGGGAAAAGTTCGTTGGAGAAACACCACATCAGGGGAAGCAGTGGTGGGGGAAACGTTCGTTGGAGGTTGGCTACATACGCCGGAAGCGCTTAGCGATTATTGCACAACATCCGCAGGAAAAACACTGTGTCCGTTGATTTAACGGTTTTCGTCTTGGAGGAGAACTCTGTTTTTGAACGGTGCTGAACATGCAAACGACCACATCAGGGGAAGCACTGGTGGGGGAAAAGTTGGTTGGAGAAACACCACATCAGGGGAAGCAGTGGTGGGGGAAACGTTCGTTGGAGGTTGGCTACATACGCCGGAAACGCTTAGCGATTATTGCACAACATCCGCAGGAAAAACACTGTGTCCGTTGATTTAACGGTTTTCGTCTTGGAGGAGAACTCTGTTTTTGAACGGTGCTGAACATGGAAACGACCACATAAGGGGAAGCACTGGTGGGGGAAAAGTTGGTTGGAGAATTACCACATCAGGGGAAGCACTGGTGGGGAAACGTTCGTTGGAGGTTCACTACATCCGCCGGAAGCGCTTAGCGATTATTGCACAACATCCGCAGGAAAAACACTGTGTCCGTTGATTTAACGGTTTTCGACTTGGAGGAGAACTCTGTTTTGAACGGTGCTGAACATGCAAACGCCGTGAATGTGATCGGGTATGATATAGGATGCTTCGCGACCCAAATGCGGGAGCGAAGGGCGCGAGATGTTTGGGTGAGGTGCGGTTGGAACGCTGGTAGAAATACATGCGCACTAAGGACTATTTTGTGAGATGCGCAGTGCGAAATGGGTGTTGAGGAAATGATGAACCTCGAGGAATGTTCTAAAATTGGCGCACCGTATGTACTTGGTGAACTGCGTGAAATTCATGTCATGTAAGGGAACGTTGGAGGCATGGTTGTGAAGCATGTACTTGTGGTATGCCATGATTTGATTTTGCACGTCCGTCTCTTCCTTCTTTTTGTGATACATGATGTCGGTAATGATGCGCTGCAGGGTATGCAACACGTGCCATTCTTGTTGGTTGAGCGTAACGGATGCGCCTTGCGGTTCTTTGAAAACGAGCTTTAGCTTTCCGAACACAAACTTAAACACGATGGTGACGCTGTCGCTGAACTGAAATTGCTGTAGACGTCCCTGCGGGTCATTCAAGCGTTTGTGAATGATGGGGATGGCTTCGACGAGTTTGTGCCACTGCGAGGAACTCATGACGACTGCGTTGTGCTGTCCACATTTGGCAATGGTGACGACGAGATGGTGCGGTGGCCGGGGGGAGAATCCCACACTGACGAATTTAGTTTGTTGCGGGTTGAGGAAGTAGATATCCGCCAGAGGACCCACAACTGCACTGTGTTGGAACTGTGCTGGCGGAGCAGGGCTGTCGGGATGCTGTTGGAGGTCGAAGATGGGTAGTTTCCTTTTTTCCCCGGGTTTTGAGGTGGTTGGGGTTTGACATCCGGTTATACTGGAACACACAAAACAATAATAATAATAATGTGAGGGATAGAGAGATAAACGGGATAGAAAAAAAGCAAGCTAATACATAGGTGCGAACCTACCTGGTCGGCGTGCTGCATGGCAGCAGGACTGTATCCGCGTGCTGCATGGTACACTCTGAATGAGGCGAGCGGCACCGTGACGTTGCTTTTTATATGAGCAGGAGCGTCTTCTGAAAGCACGTGCAAGACGATGGATTAGCTTAGAGGTGCTGAATAGTGACACACACACACACACACACGTACTCACCTTCAAGGGTTGACAAGTTTGCCGAGCGGCAGAGCACTTTGCGCGGCATGCGTTTTTGAACGTTTTGCGAATGACGACATCATTATGCGCGTGATTGCTGACGCGAAATTTTGAGAAGAATGTATGCTTAGGTAAGCCGGAGCAGCGGTGGGTGAGGTAGGCGATGACGTAATGACCGCACGTGGTGCTGTCGAAACCTTGCAGCCTTCTGGCGTTGGTGGACCAACGCGTCCCGCAGACCGAATTTAAGAACCGGAGAAAATGGGGCGAAAGCGGTCCTATGCCGTAACTGTCAAAATATTCTGCACGCGAGTTTTTGTCCACAAAGATGCAAACCCAGTGTTGCCCGGATTTGGTGCTGGGGTCGGTGTTAGCCACTAGCGCCAAGGGAGGCGTTCGAATGCTGTGAAGTACGGGTAGTTTATCGCAGGGGTAGACGCCTAAAAAGTGAGAGCGCGTAGAGGGGCATGTCGATAGAAACCGTTGAATTTGAAAGGTGTTCATGATACCAAAATGGATCGGTTGGCGTCGATTTCGACCGTGCGATGTATTTCCGCTAGCAGCAGAAGTATGACCGGTTCTGTCAATTTATCGGCAAAACCGATGCTTATAGAGACGGTTCCGTGGCGCTGACCCGAGATGTGAGACTCGTTAGCGCTCATGTCTGCAGTGAGATCGAAAACCATTATCGTATACCCTTGCGGGTAGGTTTCTCTGGAGATGGAGTGTCCCTCGTCCTTGAAATGAATGCCTAGGCCGTCCTGCAGGGTTTGAAAGCATTGCAAATAGTGTCCCTTTGTAAAGTCGGGTTGCAGAGGTTGGGAGGGAACGGGTTGCCCGTTCACGTAGAGCTGAAAGAAGTTCATTTTAAAATGTTTCAAGTTGTACGGATTTGAGTTAAAATGGCCGGAATAGGCCTTGTCGGTGACCATGGCTACTACCACTCTCCTTGGAACTTGCCCTACGCACACGTCGCTAAACGTCATTGCCCTGGACTCCTTGGGGATGCTGAGAGCGTGAAAGCTGACGTCTTTGAGATGGTACTTTGCGTTGCCCTTTGCGAGCACGGCCTGGTGCGCGAGCTTTATGGTCGGCGAGGGCCGCACCGATTTTAAGCGCAGCGTGGCAGACACGATGTCGGCGTACCCCTTAAAGGTATCTACGTCGGAAAACAGATAAAACTGGGGAGAGGCGGGAGTGAGCTTGACGGTCATGCTAACGTTGTTCAAAAGCAGCTTCTCCTGTCTAAAAAGAGCGTTGGACAGAGGACCGATGAGCTGCACGACGTTGCTCCCTTTGGTAAACCCCTGACGCCACTGAAAGCCCGCATTGGCGATAAAAGTGTCCATGATGCCTGCCGTGTCCTTTCTCCAGAGGGTAGATTCTAGTTTGGTGTTCATGGCATCTTCGGAGTAATTGAGAAGCGTCTCGAGGTAGGTTCTATAGGGGTAACCGGCTTGCGGCATGGAGACGATGATGTTATTGAGGGTTACCTCCATCTGTTGAAACAGGGAATTTAAGGCGTTGTTGACCAGAGTGGCGTTAGCGTCAGCGTTTAAGGCCTCTCCTTTGTCATCTACAACGCGCACCATGAGTTCGAGTACGACGTAGGTCAAGTCTAGGTAATCGTCCGCATTTCCGGAATAATGAAAGGTGATGGGGGCATTTTTCATTAAAGTGTTTTGAGGGTTTAGGTATAGGAACCGTGACTCCTCGATGCTCATCTGAACCGGCACCTCTGTAAAGAGGTCCAGTTCGGAACTCATGTGGACGGTCGCGTCTGCCATTACGAAAATACGTCTTGCACCTTGCGCCTACCGCG
Organism: Deroplatys truncata; assembly: GCA_030765065.1. NCBI lineage: Eukaryota > Metazoa > Arthropoda > Insecta > Mantodea > Mantidae > Deroplatys > Deroplatys truncata. The sequence continues at coordinate 205,513,667 of CM060978.1, read as the reverse complement.
TTTCAGCTTGGACTGCTTGCTCTTTCCGGATTTGCTCGGTTTTATTCTCTTGAGACACCTGGCGCCGGAACCGAGCATGGCACCGAGCTTTTCGTCGGCTTTTCGTTTTAAATTGTATCCGGACTCCTTGAGCCTCCGCTGGAGCGCTTGCTTCGGCGCTGCTCCCGCCACAGTCACATCGGACAGAACGTGGGCGCCCGCCTTTAAGGCCTCCTTTCCGACTGCTTTTGCTCCGCTCTTTAAAAACGGTAGCAACCTTCTGAAGAGTCCTCCGAGGGCTGAAAAGAGACCGCTGCCTCTTTGGTAGCGCTTGCCCCTGTAGAGAGCGAAATCGCGATGGTGGAACGCGCCGCCGGTCTGATTGAGGTAGTACCGCGTTACGGCGTGCACGTCCATTACGCCTGTTTCGGACGAAAAGCGAGAACTACAGTAGAGGAAAATCCGTCGGCGAATGGCAAGAGATCGCCGTAACCGTTCCTTAAATCTATGCTGACCGTCTTGAAGTCCTGCTGAATCAAGGGTACCCAATTTTGGGGAAAAAACGTCTTTTCGTCGCTCATGTAAGTGTTGTTGCTTCTTTCGTATTCCACGGCCGCGCTCTGTATGACTTGGGCGAAGGTGTCGCCCACGACTTGCGGGGACACTAGATTACAGTAGACGAACATTTCGTAAGGAAACCCCATATAAGGATCTACGGGGCGTTTAGCAGCTTTTTCGAGAATGACGTCGACGTAGGGATCGAAACCCAACATTTTTGCCATAGCGGGCGTCAAGAGCAAACTGTGGATGCGGTGTAGAGGCCCCGGAGGGTCCTCCGATTTTGAAACGTCTCGTTTGGGTCTGACGGAACGAGCCGCCGCGGGTTTCTGCTGCCCCGAAGCCCGGGGCTTCGGTTTCGGTTTCGGCTTTGGTCTCTGGCGGGGCGCATCGTTGAGAGCTTCGTATTCGCCGACCGCGTACGGTACGACAGCGCGCGCGACATTTTCCACAAACCCGTCGAACGGAATGTCGGGTAGTGGTTCGGGGTGGGCGACGGCGGCATTCACGCCCGCCGTCTGCTTGCGCTCGTCGAAGAGGAAGAAGTTTTCCACGTGCAAGTGTTCGAGTAGAGCGGCGTTGACGAGGTTCACCAAGTCTTTGGGATTGTGCACGATGCCTTGCGGCATTTGCAAACTGAATTTGGAATGCGTGGGGAGGAGCGTCATGGTGTACTTGGTGCCCGCTAGACGGGCGTCGTCTGGCGAAAGGTTATAAAATTTCACCGGATACCTGACCTTTTGCAGGACGACCTCCCATTCTCCCTGCAGAACGATTCTCTCCGGCAAGATGTTAGAAAATCTGGCCGTGGTGTTGTCGGTAAAGTGTTCCATGGAAGCGTTGCTCACGAGGGTGATGGAGAAGGGCTCGGTCTTAATCATGTCGAATCGACGGTCGAAGCCAGAACCCACGAGTTAAACTTTGCCGGATACCCCTTCCACTTTACCAAGACCTGCTTGCGGCGCCCTCGGCCCTTGGTCTGTAAAACGCGCTCGATCTTAAACGTCCGAGGTAGCGCGACCTTTTGTAGCTCCTGGGTGTAAAATGCGCCGTCTATGGCTTCTCCGGCCAGATCCTTCAACTTATATACCACCGGCCGACCGCGCACCACCTCGGCTATCCGAAATATTTCGTCCGTCCAATTCTGCTCGTAGCCCTTGTCGAATTTCATTTTTTCTTTAGAGATGCGCACGTGATCGCCGACGGAAAATGTGGGTTTCCCTGCGCGAGGTAGGGTCCTATTACCGTAGAGATTGCGGTACACTCGTAAAATGTTAGACTCGTTCACGTCCTTCGGAGCCATTTTTATGGACCTGTGATGCGAGCTATTGTACGACTCGAGTAAGGCCGGAAGGACTTCCAGGTATCTGTAACTGTTTTTGTGCGTGAAATACCTCCACATCTTGGTTTTTAAGGTGCGGTTGAAGCGCTCCACGACGCTGGCTTTAACGTTATTTTTGGTTGTGTAATGTTTCACGTCGTGTTTCTTCAGAAAGTCGCGAAAAGTCTTGTTGGTGAACTCGGTCCCCTTGTCCGTCTGGAGGACCCTGGGTACGCGTCGGGAGAATATGGAGCGAAACGCTTGCGCGACCTCGGTACCCAGCTTCGATTTCAGGGGCACGGCCCAAGCATATTTGGAAAATACGTCGATAACGGTCAGAATGTACACGTAAGGTTTGTTATGTTCCCTCACGCTGTTCATGACGTTTAGATCGGCCTCCCAAAGATCGTCCATATTCGTCACGTGATAACATCTGGTGGGGAACCGCTTTCTGACCGGCTTGTGCAGAGTGTAACTGTCCCGGGTTCGAAGGAAGGACTCGATGTTCGCCTTAGACGCACCCGTGGCCTTTCGAAGGGGCTCGACCGCGCCCAAACCGGCATAGTGTTCCGGTCTGGCATAGTATCGCCTTAGCGCCTTCCATTCCTTCATGCTTTACTTGTACAGGGGTTGCCAGACGCGCTTGCGAAAATGGTACGACGCGGAAGGCGATTTCGATTTCTTTTTCGGAGTGGCAGGGTTCGCCCTCTTCTTTTTGCGAGGCGAGAGGAGGTTGACCTTTATGGTTCGGGGTTCGACCTCCTGCTTCACCGGCACGCGCTCGTGCACGTCTTCGTAATCGTCGTCGTCGTCGTCGTCGCCCAGGAAGGGCTTTCTGACTTGTGCCACGAGATCGAGGTAGTTGTCCAATTTATGTTTTACGAGCCGCCACTTTTCGTCGGCAGAGAGCTTCGCGCTCTGCAGGTTCCGAATTTCTTTAGCCAATCTGGATACGGTGCGGTCTACAGCGTGAAGCCTGTCGACGGTCTTCGGTTGCGGCGCAACGAGGATCTGCCTGCCGTACTTCATCCTGTTAATTTCGACACTAGCGCGCCGCCGAGCGAAGCCAAGACGGGTAGGAGGAATGCCGGCAAAAAACCTCCTTTTTGAACCAAGATGCTCTTCTTCTTCTTCAGAGGAACCCGTTTATCCGTCAACTTCCTCCAAGAAGCCTTGTGCTTCTTCAGGCGACCCAAGCACTTTGCGGGAAGTTGCACGTGACCTTGCACACGTTGAGCATGCATTCGCTAATGGCCTTGATCAGATCGCCGTCGGCATTTTTTAACAACTTTTTGCGCAGAGGGGCCTTCGCCTTGGCCAGAGCCGCCAAATTGCCGTGCTGTCTCGCTATGCGAGGACTGGTCAGCGTCGCGAGCCTTGACCTACCTCTAGCCATGCTTGCGCGATAATGACGTTCGCCCCGAAAGCGGTACTTTTTATTTAGACTCGACGGCCTCGGTCGGGGCGAGACCCTGCCGGGATAATATAGAACGAAACGAAACCCGAGTCCTCTCGGCGGCCTCAGTTGGGTACGAAATAAGAGAGGTTTTCCCCCGGCAGCACGCCGGTTCGATACCTGTATCGGGCGGGCGTGTACTGAGTGCAGTCCAGCACGAGATACCCGTGAGGGCGTTCGGTGGCCTTCTCGAAGGCCTCCAAGAGAAACCTAGAGTTCCTGGGTTCGATCTGCTGGCACAGTCTCTCGATCTGCATCTTGTCCCGGTTGTTCTTGAAGACCACGACGTAGTTCGCATTCAGAGAGATGTTGCGATATTTCTGACCCTGCGGAAACACGTTCTGCAGGATGTAGACGATGCCGAAGCGCTTGTGATGGGAGTCTCTGGTGAAAAAATTGGACACGTCCTTCCCGCCACCCTCCACCATCAGATCGTCGAGGACGACGAGGTCGTTCTCGCCCACCGAAGCAAGTTCGGGTATGCCCGCGTGGGTCTCGCAGCGCAGAGCCGAGGGTTCGAGTCTCGGCGAATACTCCGGAGGGTGGCACCACAGCACCCTGCTGGGGCGCACGTCGAACATCCGGTGCGCGTGGCGCAACAGGTTTTTCACGAAGGTCGACTTGCCGCAGCGCGACGGCCCCGCCACGAGCATCGTGCTGGGAAACTCGAATCGCCGCAGGTCTCGGGGACCGGGCATCGTCTCCTCGGGGGTGCCCGGTTCGAAATGACTTTGGCGCGGCTGCGGACGTCTCATTTATGCGTTCCTCTTGAACCCGTAGGGATAGGAATCGTGATCGCCGGCGAGCACGCGCTTGTTGACCACCATCCTAAACGTCTTCGAGCTGGGTTCGGTGACGACCGTCCAAGACGGTTTCCGCGAGATCTGCGTGCCCTCCAGCTTCACCGCGCGGTCGTTGTCCCTGAGCACCACGTCGCGAATCACCTCCGCGTTCACCAGCTCCAGGTTGCCCGAATTGAGCGTGATCCCCTTCACCTTGCACACCGAGAAGGTCTTGCCCGTCTCGGGGCAGACGATCTCCATGCAGTAGCTTTTGGGCCCCGTGGAGGCGAACCGGGCGATGTAAGAGCCCCTCCCGTACTTCTCCAGCTCGTCCGTCATGTCCCCCAGGAGGCGTCCGACGGACGGCGTCCAGTCGCCCGGAGCGGCGGCGACGACGACGGAATCGGTGTCGAAGTAGCAGACCCGTTCTCCCAGCCTCTTGAGGTAGGAGTAGAGCACCAGGCGCGCGTGAGCCGTGGTGTAGGCCGCCAGCACGGCGTTGGCGGCGGTGTTGACCTTGCGGCACTGCTCGCGGTACCTCCACACCGCGTACACGATCCGGTCGGTGACGGGCACGTAGGTCTGCACTTCCACGCCCGGGTCGTTGAGCAGCTCCAGGAGGCGGTCGTACCGGTCCACCAGCTCGCACGTGGGGAGGTTTTCCCTCTGCCCCAGTTTGCCCCAGAAGCTGTTGAGCATCAGCTTGGCCAGCTCGCGCCTGCCGGGGTTGGCGGCGACGGCCTGGGGATCCAGGGCGACGCCTTCGTGTTCGAAGAATTGCTCCACGTACTGCTGCTTTGCGGCGGGGTCGTCGCAATCCGAGGGCCATCCGGAGGCTTCGGTCTTGATCTTCAGGAACTGATTCACGTAGTCCTCGAAGAGACCCTTGGCTCCGGTGGTCGGATCGTGCCGCACCACGTCGTACTCCCAGATCTCGTGGACCCTGAGGAGGCGGTACCCCTCCTCCAGGGCGACCTTCATCTCGTCGACCACCCAGGTACCCAACAACGCCCTCTCGCGCTCTCCGTGGTGGCACTCGTCTTGGTTCTCCACCTCCGCGCAAGCGCGGCATAGCGGGAACATGAGCTTGCCGCCAATGCGCGCCGGTAGCACCGGGTGGTACAGGTGTTGCGGCGGTAGAACCTCGCACTTCACCAACCCGCCCCCCACGTCTTCCAAGCGCGGGAATCGATCCACGTGGATCTTGGGATGGCCCGCGGGGTAGGGTTTCGTCTTGTTCACGTACGGGTACAGGCTGCACACGTCGTAGTAGTAGATCTTGCTATCCCCCTTCGCCTCGCAGTACGTCTTGGTGCAGTTGGTGCGACCTCCGTAGAAGGCGTCTCTGGGGTTCAGGGGTTCGGGTACCGGAAAGTCCCTTGCGTGGCGCGCGAGGTCCTGGTCGGCCTTCGTCGCGGCGTCGAACTCGCACTCCCACATTTCCACCACAGCGTAGCCGGCGGCCTTGATCTTGGCCGTGACCTTCTCGGTGCTCTCTAACCTGGAGGCCATGGTTTCGTGTCCCGAGTTGTATATCGCCGCATGGCGATTGCGAAAGCACCGCCTGCAGCCGTGGTAAAAGCACCCGTGGAAAAAGTACGCGGTTTTTTCGGCCTCTCTGTACCCGTCCACCTTGTGCCCCACGGTTTTAACTTCGCGTCCTCGCATGGCGTGCTGGATGACGATGCGGTTTTGCATCTCTAGCCAAGTTAGCCATATGCATGCGGCGCGAGACTGCCGGTCCGCTAGTCGATACCCGCCCGCTGGCAAGAGGGCAATTTTTTTAAGCGGCATGAAGCGCTTTCTATACACGCACATGCACGCCTGCGCGATGGTGACGCATTCTCTGAACGGGTCTATTCCGTTCTCGTCCAAGAATTCCCTTCTGAATTTGGAAACTCCCTGACTCAGTAGAAATACGTCCATCTTGCAATACGCCACCATTTCCGCCCTCATGTCGAAGACGTGCCCGGATGACGCCTTTTCTTCGTGCCACTGCTCGAAGGCTTTCCGACCCTCCGCCGACATGCCCTCAGGGCAGTAATGCCTTTTGTCGGGAATCGAACCCACGTACCGCTCGTTTTCCTTCGTGTTAAACAGGTACGGGAAATAACCTTTGCATTCCTTCAATCCGAAGGTCTTGGAAAAGCGGGAGAGTGGCATGGGTATGAAGTTGAGCGAGTCTAGAAATGTGACGTCACCGTACCTCATCCTGTAGATCTTGCTCCCGTTCATGATGAGCTCCGGGATCCAGTCTAAGTGCGCCACCATGTACTTTAATAGAAACTACCCGTCGTAAGCTCTGAGGTTATGCGCCACGACGTAGACGTCCCAGGCTTCGAATCTCGCCTGCGCGATGTGCTCGAAAAGCTGCTTCACGGGTTCGTCCGTGAACACCCATTCTTTGCAACCGCATTCCATGCAGTATGCCGTCTTGCGGCGTTCGTCGATGCAGTGCGGGCAGGCTTGGTACAACACGCACAAGTTAGGTACATGCTCGTATGTGTCCTTTTTGCCGGTATATGGAATGTTTTGCGTGCATTCGAAGTCGATGAACATAAACACGTACCGGTTTCTTTTGTTCTTTGCGGCGTACGGCTGCATATAGCACATGTGGCTAGAATTCACGTGTGTCTTGCAATGATAGCAGTACTTTTCCCCGCACTCGTGCGCGGTTTTTCTGTACCTCGCATTCACGAGCTTGTTGCAAGACGTGCACACCTTTTCTACGTCGCACACCGACAGCGCCTTTGGGTAAAAAACGCCTTTCTTTGCGTGGTTTGCAAAGCATGTCGGTCCCTTAAAATCTCTGTTGCACCCGGCGCAGCGTATGTAGGCGTCGAATCGCGCATCGCACTGCTGATGGCATTTAGCGCACCCGGCGTCGCACCTGTGAAATTCTTTTTTGTGTGCCGAGGGATGATGACACCGGCGGCAATACGATTTGCATTTAAAGCACTTGTGAAGGTTCACGATGGCGTTAAAGTGCCCGGCGTGGAGCATGACGTCGATGTATTTATCGCATTTCTTATCCGACGCGTACAGCACGTGCTTCCCCGTATGATCGCCAAACACCGTCACAGCGTAGCCCTTTAACGCAGCGTCAAAGCGTCTGACGTCAACTATGGTGCAGCCGTCGTGGCCTTGACCGATGCTCGCGCACAAGGCTACGGCCTTCGATTTTTGCAGATAGTCGGAACGCGTCATCGTTCTGTAGTTGACGTCGCGATCCACTTTGGCTTTGCCTACAACGATGGCTCTTGCTAAACACAAGTTGTCTTTGTTGGCTATTTCGACAATGCCTTTATTGCCCCTACAGGCATCGCAAGGTTGGTGGCACGAACCCGAGACCTCCCTGGTCCACACAAACGTCACGTGAAGAGGCCCGCTTAGCAAGAATTGTTGGTTACTTTGCATTACTTTTTCGATGCTTCCAACAATGACATCCGCATTCAATTGGTCTACGCGCCTAACGCTCATGTTGAAGGCTTTGGACGTCTCCTTTTCGTCTGTTATGGATATGCCTAAATATCCGGGTTCGTTTTCTAACAGGTTCTCTTTCGCAAAGTTTAGAATATCGTTAAACAGATGCGATACCCATTGCTCGGGGTTGACATCTCTGGGGACCGGGTTTACGGTAATTTGAGACTCTGTAAAACCGGAAAAAAGCTTTGGCAGCGTTCTCTGCTTGTGCCCTATAATTTCGAACGCAGGCTGCAAGGTGTCATCGCGACTTCCCCCGGATTGCATCTCCATCTTATCGTCCGAATGCGCCGATCGCTCTTTCCCCTGCAAAGTGCTGCTGCTATTTTGTTTTTTTTAGTTTAAACTATTTTTCGTCAAATAGAACGATTTTGTAGAAAAACTCCCGCTATCGCAACGCTTCACTACGGGCGTTTGCTCTTAGCACAGGGTTTTTATAAGCTCGCTTATCAAAAACGCTGTTTCATTATGCGCGTCGAGTTAAATGCCTCGTTTCGCAACAAAATTGTTACGTTTGTAAAAAAAACGCTGTCATTCTGCCACTATCCACCACTGCACGACCACCACTGCAATAAGGCTGCATAAACGCTGACGAGTTTCCTTTTCTCACGGTCGTGTTACACACGTCGGCATACTTCCTTGTGCAGTGCTGCGCATGCAAAATGACAAGCAAGCAAGCAGCGTTTTAACGTTTATGTACACTCGCGTCAGTACAATTTTTTAAAACTAACAACGCCGTGTGTGGTGTTTTTGTGTTGTGCAGTGCATACGTGTTATGTAAAATGCGAGAAATAAAAAGAAGCAGCAGATACTTCCTTTCTAAGGAGTAACACCAACTGTTGAATGAAAATTCTCAAGTGTTAACGTTCGTATCACCTCTAACCTCTGTCTCTTATAGGTGAGTACGAAAGTTTATTTTCATATCCACTTATTTTTAATCCGGTTAAACTTTTCGGGGAATGGTTGCATCCGAAGGGACGCTATACACTGGCCTTAAAATTCTAAATTCTTTCCAACAACATGGCGGGGCAAGAACTGAAAAGCCACATGCTTTTAAAAAGAATGCTAAGCATTGTACAATTCGAACCATTTATAACAAATATCTCGGAAATGGCTGACGTCACAAAAACGTTATTTCAAATAAATTGTGTGTTTTTTTAAAACAGATCTAAATTTTTTTGTATTGTATGTTTTTTCTCAAACCTTAGCAGTTATACAAGATCGTAGAAAATTTCTTCCGAATCAAGAGGACTTCGCAGGCTATTTCCGCAAAATTCGAGATATACATTTTATTTTTCATATAAATGACTTTAATATATGGTGTTGTAATTAAAATCGTCAGAGGCAGTTTTAGAAAATAAAACATTTCGGAAAATAGTTCACGTAAAGGGTAGTTTTGGGTGGAGGGACTTTCTTGTAAATCTCTGTGTCGTAACTTTTTGGAAGGTACTCAACCTAAATACCAAGTTTTAGTATTTATCCGACTTTTCATTTTTGAGTTATGCTGCTCTGACACATACACACAGAATTTTCTAAAAATGTTTTTTATTCAGGGGACCTCGAAACAAGTATTTAGTTTTTCCGGTGAAATCTCAATATTGAATATTTGGATGCAATGCATACCTCCTCTACCTACTATTTTACGTGGTAGAGAAAGCCCCCTAAATCAATATTATTCCATGCAGTTGTGAAATGTGTTTCAGTGGGGTGAATAAAAATTAGTTTGTTGGTATCGTTATCACAGTACTGTTTCACTTGTGATATACCGTTCTCTTTGTATCAAAATGAAAAAAAGAAAAGTTAAAAGAATGACGTTTTTTAGTGAGAAAGGTCTAAAGCTTTTAAACATTAAAATCAACATGGAAACTTTGTAAATAGACAACGCCTCAAAGTGATACTAATACACATAGATTGTGTGCTTTAACGTTCTTGTAAATAAGGCTTCGTTTCCTACGGTTTAACACTTTGTACAAAAGACATTCACAATGAGACTACTTCACAGCTATTCCCAGAAAATTGAAGTTATACATTTTATTTGTCGTGCAGATATCTTAAACATACCGCACCGTAATCAAAAGGGGTTAGAGCCGTTTTTAAGACAATAAAAATAACGAACTTTCTCCCGCTAAACGGGTAGTTTGCGGTGTGGGAATTTTCTTGAAAATCTACGGTTTGTTAAATTTTTACTTTCTCTACTACGTATAGTAAGTAGGGGAAGTATTGCATTCCACCCAAAAATTCGATACCGAGATTTCACCGGAAATACGTGTTTTGAGACCTCCTGAATCCAAAAAAAGCATTTTTGGAAACATGTCCGTGTGTGTGTCTGTGTGTGTCTGTGAACAGCATAACTCAAAAACGAACAGTCGGATAAGCACCAAACTCGGTATTTAGGTTCAGTATCTTCCAGACATACGACACGAAGGTTTTCAAGAAAATCCCCCCCCCAGACTACCCTTTACATGGAAGATTTTTCGAAAATGGCTCTAACGATTTTGATTAAAATATCGCATGTTTAAGATAATGTTATGAGAAATGAAATGTATATCTCGAATTTTCTGGGAATGTCTCCAAAAGTATTCTTCATTGTGAACGACTTTTGCATAACTGGTAAACCATAAGAGATACACAAAATTTTACTACACATAAAATGTAGATCGCGTTAAAATACACAATTTATGTCATATACATTTTTTTAGTTGAGTGAACCATTTTCGAGATATTGCTTGTTATTTCCTTAAATTTTCCAATACTTATACTTTTTCTCAAATGCGTTATTCATTTTTACTTTCTCTACTACGTATAGTAAGTAGGGGAAGTATTGCATTCCACCCATTAATTCGATACCGAGATTTCACTGCAAATACATGTTTTCAGAATCACTGAATCCAAAAAAAAAGCATTTTTGGAAACATGTCCGTGTGTGTGTCTGTCTGTGTCTGTGTGTCTGTGTGTCTGTCTGTCTGTGCGTCTGTGTGTCTGTGAACAGCATAACTCAAAAACGAACAGTCGGATAAACACCAAACTTGGTATTTAGGTTCAGTATCTTCCAGAGATGCGACACGAAGGTTTTCAAGAAAATCCCCCCACCCCAGACTACCCTTTACATGCAACATTTTTCGAAAATTTTAATTTTCTCAAAAACGGCTCTAACGATTTTGATTAAAATATCATATGTTTAAGATATTGTCATGACAAATAAAATGTATATCTCGAATTTTCTGGGAATGTCTCCAAAATATTCTTCATTGTGAACGACTTTTGCATAACTGGTAAACCATAAGAGATAGACAAAATTTTACTACACAAAAAATGTAGATCGCGTTAAAATACACAACTTATGTCATATACGTTTCTTTTGTTGAGTGAACCGTTTTCGAGATATTGCTTGTTATTTCCTTAAATTTTCCAATACTTTTACTTTTTCTCAAATTCGTTTATTCATTTTTTTTATGTCCTAAACATGCAAACAGAATGGAATTCGCCACATAGCAACCAGCGTTAAAATATTTGACTATCGCTTAAAAGCTACCAATTAGATTGTACAAGAGTAGAGAAAAAGTCATGTCAGTGTAACACATCAGTTTTTTTTTATACGCTACTATTTTAGTGTGTGTGTGTGTGTGTGTGTGCGCGCGCGCGAGTACGTGCCTAGGATCCGTGCGCCACAAGCCAAAACGACGACGTTATAGAAAAACTTTATCATTTGCCTACCGGCCAGGGACAACCGCTAAAAAACCTGAAAAAAGCTCTAAGAGTATTCTAACGCTTACCGATCTGGAAAACCCTTGAAAACAAGATAGTACACTTTTGAGATATTGCTTGTTATTTCCTTAAATTTTTCAATACTTTTTTACTTTCTCTACTACGTATAGTAAGTAGGGGAAGTATTGCATTCCGCCCAAAAATTCGATACCGAGATTTCACCGGAAATACACGTTTTGAGACCTCCTGAATCAAAAAAAAAAAAAAAAAAAAAAAAGCATTTTTGGAAACATGTCCGTGTGTGTGTGTCTATCTGTCTCTGTGTGTCTATCTGTCTCTGTGTGTGTGTGTGTGTGCGCGAGTACGTGCCTAGTATCCGTGCGCCGACAAGGTAAAACTTCATCATTTGCCTTCCCGGCAGGGCCAACCGCTAAAAAACCTGAGAAAACCTCGAAAATTAGAAACGCCTTCGTCAACCAGTGCAGAAAACGCCTACCGACCAGGGAAAACCTATGAAAAAGCAGAAAGAGCTTGCATTCGTTTACCAACCGCAGAAAACTCCCAAAAAAAAAACTAGTTATTTTTTAAAAAAAAAGGAAAAAGACTAATAATATAAGTATGGTAGAAACAGCTTGCATTCGTCTACCAACCAGAGAAAACCCCCGAAACACTAGTTATTTAAAATTGCTGATGAGTTCTGGATAGGCTTTTGCAAATGTTGTTGGTAGCAAAACTTGCCTTTTCCATCACCTCCAACATACCCCACTCCCACACCTTTTTTTCTTTCCACCAATCATAATCTCTCTTATTCTCGCCAATCAGCAACTTTCATTTGTTCCTTTCCACCAATAACATCACTTCTTATTCCCACCAATGACAACTTCACACGTCACTTTCTGTTATACTTTTTATCCCTCGTTCGCCATCTTTCCCCCTCTTTCAGACCCCAACCGCCGCACAGTCAACACCTCGCCGCTCCTTAACCTCAACTTCGTGCCTCCGCCATCTTATTTAGTTCACATTTTTACCACCGCGCCTCTCATCTCTCAACCAGATTGCCTGCAAGAACACATCTCGTTCATTCGCACCTCGACGGTTGCCTCGGCAGCAGCTACTGCAAACACCTACGTCGTACACGTTTTTGACCGCTTTCGACCGGCTTGAGAACCCTGCTCCTACGTACGCTAGCGACCATCACGATGGTCCAGTACCAGGTTTTTGGTATAGTTAAATTACGCCTCTGCAAAGGGTGTCTGTACCGCTTTAAAAACCTAGGTATATCAGTGCGTAGTGATGTTGGTTGATCTTAAAGCTGGTTAAGCATTTTCAAAAACAGTTTGCTTTTATTTTTCCGCCTCGCGTGCCGCGCTTTTGGTGACGCATCCACACCGGTAACAGGTAAGTACCACACGCATAATTATTTTTCGGACCTGCTTGGCGTAGGAATATATCCTTTCGTGTTTTCGTACTGTAACCTCAAATCTCCTTACCCTCCTCTTGCGACCGCCATCTTGTTTAGTTCCCACCGCATCTCCTTGTCGCAGACCCTCCGCCATTTTTAGTTCCCACTATTTTAACCTCAAAATCTACTCTTCTAAACTCTTGCTACCCCCATCTTCTTTTAGTTCCCATTCTCACCACCGCGTCTCCTTACCCCCCACCTCTTGCGACCGCCATGTTCACCACTAACCTCCAAATTTCCTCGTCCTTAAACCTCTTGTCTCAACCACCTTGTTTAGTTCCCATTTTCGCCACCGCATCTCATATCGCCCCCATCTCTCTATCCACTCAAGAAAAAACTACCATCCAACGTTCAAAAATTGCTGATCAGTTCACGACAGGCTTTTGCAAATCTTGCTGCTAGCAAAACTTACCTTTCCCATCACCTCCAACATACCCCACTCCCACACCTTTTTCTTTTCCACCAATCATAATCTCTCTTATTCTCACCAATCAACAACTCTCATTTTTCCTTTCCACCAATAAAATCACTTCTTATTCCCGCCAATCACAACTTCACACGTCACTTTCTGTTACACTTTTTATCCCTCGCTCCCCATCTTTTCCCCCATTTCAGTACCGACCTCCGCACAGACAACACCTCGCCACCCAACTCCTCTCCATCACGCGACCTCCATACTCCTCCATCTCCCTTCCTTCATCTTCCACCCCAAATTAACGAACCAATCAAAACACTACACGTCACTTCCTCAATTCTTTCAACTCGTCCCGGATGAGCCAACCGATTTAACGATAATCCTACCGCTCAGGGCGCTTTTCAAACTTACCGCCGCCGCCGTCGCACGCAGCGACACTAGCGACACTAGCGCCCCTAGCGGCAGGATTATCGTTAAAACAATTGGCTCATCCGGGACTATTACTACTCATGGGTAATTAATAAATAGAACTAAAGGATATATATATATATATATATATATATATATATGTTGTAAAAGAACGAGGTTGTTCTGAGTGAAAGATAAAACACGCAAATCACACAAAAAAGTATTCATTATTTATTTTCGGGTTTACCCTTCATCAGGAGATTAAAAGACTAAAAAAACACACAAAATGAAAACGCACTTGACGGTCGATTGCACTGGTTAATGATTCACAACATATTTGGGCCCGGGCTTATTTTCATTTATGTAACAGAAGTAAATATGTAAGTTCCCCTTGTCTCATTGTGATGCTACATACCACATTATGGGGAGTGAGCCACTTTACCTACCATGTGTACTTTAGTGTGCCTTATCTGTTTGGACCATGTGATGTGTGGCATTCTCCATAACAATACACGGGATGTTAAGGAGCAGGCTAATGATCCGGGAAAACTTAAGAGTGAAGTGAAATTTACTTCTCATCAATTTAGGGTGGAGTGAGGTGGTGCATTGGGGTGTTGTTTACGTGTGCGGCCTTGTACATTCGCTTCCATTTATGCTGATACCGCAGCTTTGGGAGGCATTCTACTGGCCTTCACAAGTGGAGTGCTTATAGCAATGAGGAAGTGTGTATATTTGTTTACCTTTTCGCGCAAGCAGTAGCGTTCTGTTTTAGTGCACAGTTCTAGATTATTCACATATATAACTTTATATGTAACTTTAAACAATAGCTTTCATCGTCATTACTTATAATAACCATGTTTAAGTATATAACTAAATAAAACCCTGTTTTCCACAAACTCTCCACGAAAAAATATTTTAATGGTAACATAATGCAAAATTGAAATAATTGTACTTTTTACTCTCAAAGAAGACACATTCAGTGGACTATAATTCGAATTCTCTATCCAATTTAAATATGCAACTAATAAAACACTGCTTTGCAAAATTTCTCCGTGAAAAGGTATTTTAATGACAATACAATGTAAAACTGAAGTAAATTATATATTTATTTGACAGGAAGATAAACGGGAGGAACACACCTTAACCCCCTTATCACCTAGGTGTTGGAAGCAACTCTGGCTCAAATGTTCCCACATTTCATGACAATGTTGCCAGAGAGCGACGAGTGATAAAGTGTCTATATGCTAAAGCAGTATTGGACAAGAATGGAGATTGGACAGATTATATTAAAATAATATCTAATAACTGTGTCCTCTTTGAGAATAAAAGGTATCATTTACTTCATTTTTACATTATATTGTCATTAAAAATACTTTTTCATGCAGAAATTGTGCAAAACAGTGTTTTATTTAGTTATATATTTAAATATTATTGTTATTATAAGTAATGACGAGTAAAGCTATTGCTCAAAGTTATATATTCATATATGAATAATCTAGAATTGTGCACGTAAAAGAGGATGCCACTGCAAGCGCGAAAAGGTAAACAGATACACACACCTCCTTCTTGCTATACGGACGCCACCTGTGCAGGCCAGTAGAATGCCTCCCAAAGCTGCGGTGATGGTATAAATGTATAAATGTGTAGCGAGTGTAAAAGCCGGTTCATGGCTAGAGGTAAAATACACTTTCTCTCTCACTCCGATGTATGTGTCCTAATTCATTTTCCACCATCACTAGACTGTACTGTTTACAGTAGTAACTAAGGCAGCGAGTAGGCGTCTTTGTTTACATAAGCAGTACTATGTTTATGGAAATCTATAGTAAGGCTACACATACAATTGGTTGCTAATTTGTCCCGGATCCTCAGCCTATACCATATGTAGAAATGTTCATGATTAATATATTCTTGATAATCCCCAGATCTTCTCTAATTGAAGAACAGTAGCTGGCCATAAAAAGAGCTCCAGCGTGCTGCCTTCATGGAGCTTTGAATTCTGTCATCATTTCAGGCCTTTATTACGCATGACCGTAATTTAACCTTGTTTCAGCCAAGCGCACTCTTCCTCTCACATTCTTATTTAATGTTTAACATAAAAATAATGTTCTTAGGCCTACAAGTATAATTCGTTTCTTGTTTATATTGAACTCAAATCCGAAATCATGGAGGAGCTTGATCATAGACCTAAGACTTCCTTGAAATAAATCTGCTTCTTTAAGTGAAGAAATAAGTTTGTGTGTGGCAGAATACTCATTTCGGATGCAGTAACCATTGATAGGCCTCCTTATTGCATTTAATTTAGGGTTGTCCAATTGAGTTTGGAGTTAAAGGGCAGCAGTTATCATAATAACAAAGTAGGCTAACAACACACGAAGTAATTGGACACATAAACGGCGACTTTCAGAATACCACTAGGTCGATAACTGACTTGAGAGGTTTATGAGTCACTAATGTAGGCAAATAAACAAAAGCTAGTGGCTTGGAGCACTCCTGTTTATAAATGTGAATGTTTATTGTCCACCTGAGGCGCACAGGATGTTTTTGACGAGATCATCAATGAAGATCGCATTCAAATCACTTTGGAACTTCATTCGTCACCAGTTTCATAACAAAACAATCTCCAGAAAGTGGCAGGATTTTAAGCATGATTTGTAATTCCATCGTATTTTCAGATATCTTCCTGTTTTGAGATTTTGTCGCCCCTAAACCCTGCCATTCTGGGCGGTGGAGGACTCAACCCTCTTTTGAGCCGGCCATGGTTTTACATGATCTTTTGAAATGTTGAGGAAATCCATTTTTGAGCATTATTCCCGATAGCATAATTCCTTAATTTTATGAAAATATGATAGACAAAAGCTATTTTCTCTTCGTTTCTCAATTAGTTGCGTTATCGTAAAGATTCAGTCATTGCAAGAATGACCTCTTCTGAATCCATTTGGACAGTCGTACAATATAGTTTCTGAAACTAATATAATCCTCTGTGTTATAATTTTGCGTATATCCATTTTATGTTGTTTTCTTTTAGTTCATTCAAAATTAATTTTTTTTGGGGGGGGAGAGTCCATAGGCTGCAGCATTTATGCAGATAGCCCGCACGTAAATGCTGTTCTGGCATAACTTACATAACTATAAATTCTTCAACTGATTCGCATTTTTCTGATAAACCACAAGGACACCGCAAATTGCATTGAGATGACATACCCCAATGGCGACTTACAATGTTGTAAGTACTTTAAATCCCGGGTTTATACTTTCGACCACTACTAGGTCAATTAATGGTTTACCGGGAAACATTCGAATCAGTTGGAGAATTTAACGTCGCGCCAGCATGTTGCCATGGTAGTTCAGTGGTTAAAGTACCCGGACGGGACCGGGAGATCCATGCTTCAAATCCCGGTTATGCATTGAATTTTTCAGTCATCGGATTCTACCTTTCCAACCTTGTCCACCACACGACTTGTGTGAAAGAACAATAATCCTATAAATTCTTGTTAAATTGGCAATTTTCCCAATTAGAGCCAATAACTAAGATTCTTCAGGAAGTGCCCAAGTACACTCGAGAAGTAGCTCATAATCTTCATTAAAGATCACAGATACAAAGGGAGTTGGAATGGAAGGTGTTGTATGTTTGAGATATAAGAATTAGAAGTTATAAAATAATAATAATAAGAAGAACCAACAATAAGGATATGAATGCTGGACTAAACTAATACGAGGAAATCCCTTTGCCGACTTCAATGTTGCCATAGATATGTAAGCTATGGAACAACCGAGCAAGGGGCTAGTATCCTTGAGGAACCATTCACCATACGCCGCGAAACCTAGAAGCACAAACATGCGTATGAAATGAAAGATGTAAATGAAATAGAATGAAAGGAAATCGTGGTATCATACACCACTCAGGCATTCGCCTGCAGACAGAGAAAACCACGAAAAATCCGAGACCAGAGTTGAGGCAGTATTTTTAACACTTAAATGATTTCAGTCTAATTATATAACATATAATTCAATAACAGCCCGCCTTAAAGCAATATGTGTATGTAACTATATATAAAAAGTGTATACTACAGTCATTGTAAATGTTTATATCATTGTATCCATGTTTAATAATGTTATGTAAATGTATTACGTAATTTAATAATGTAGGAGCTGTGAGAATAATAGGTTAAACGTTGCTAACAATGAGGTAACTTTGAGGCAATAATGAGTTTGAGAGTTTAACAATACTACTTCTGATTCTTGGAAGCAATAATGTAATTTTAGTGACAGTTTATAAAATAGCCAATCAACAACCATAAAAACCTTTAGTTAAATGAAGGTATTCAATTGGAGTAGGATTAGCCAATCAGAAACTGAAAAGGAGAAAATTTTACAAATTTAGAGTTCAGTTGTCTGCAGACCGCGTTACTAACCAGACGCAAAAAGTGTCTTCAAGAAATATAATATGTATTCGTGTGAGACGAAAATAGTTTACGTTAAAAAGTACAAGTAATTAATAAAAGAATCTCACAGCTCTATATCAGTGAAGTGTTATTTAAATCCTGTCAAGCATTAATAAAAGGAGTGAAGTAAAATTATAATCTGTGTAAGCCTACATTCTTGTCGCACCACAACCCTCCTAAGAGAAACGTGTCTCTAACAATAATACTGACGCAGCCGAGGCAAACATAAATATATAATATTTAAAGAAACAGTCAAATTACAAATTTAACATTTTTAAACTTGGGGCGAAGGCTACCGAAAGCTGTTTACATAGTGCGGTTGCAACCACTTCAAGTTCGGCTCCCCAACAGTTGAAATATAATACAACTCCTTCAGTACGACCTTCTCAAATTCACGCCCAAAGCGTGGTGCAAATAACAATAACTACTTCTTCAAATTGGCGCCCATAAAAGGGGCAAACAACGTAACAATACAACCTTCTTCTGTGTGAGCGACCGACGGGAAATCAAACCAGGGACCCTAGAAGCATACGTGAAAGAAGTAAATGAAATAGAATGAAAGGAAATCGTGGTAGCATACACCACTCAGGCATTCACCTGCAGACCAGGGAAAACAACGAAAAATCCGTGGCGTTAAACTCATTGAGAAAATACATCACTAAGATTCGTGATATTACTAACGTTTTTCAAACCATGAGATTGTCTAGCTCTGCCAACACGAGATATGTACATCGTTACAAATTCTTTTGACGAAAACTTCATAGACGATGTGCTCTCCTGGGAAAGCAAGAAGTAATTTAGAACGCCGGAGATGGAGGCATGAAGTCTGCAGGAAGCAGAAGACACTTCGTAACGGGACACGCAATCAACGCAACTGAGAATGTCAAGTTGGAATAAATGAAATGCGAGTTCCATCAGACCACCGGCGATGGGTGTCACTACACCTGAGGAGGAGGATACATGAAGCAGATTGCTACATGTGTAACAAAGGAGATTCTGGATCGCGCGGTTTCAGTCCTCACCCTCCCCTCCCACTAGTTTTCATGGTCGCTCGCTATGCAAATAGGTTTGCCCCGAACTGTGGCGCCAGTAGTGGTCGTGTGGGCGTTTGTCTGCAGCAACAGTCTAATGGAATTTGCAAATTCAGTCCACTATCTTTGATCCACTTCGCTCTTCCACCCAACTCCTGCAGCCGCTTTTGGCAAACGTACCTCGCAGTAGATCGTATACTATTGTTTGGATACTGCTTTCTGATGATCTTGTGATACGTTTCATTTCAAAACGTATGCATTCAAATCGCACACTGTTTCATTTTGAGATGTGTCTTCTGTTTCCGTTGAATACCTGAAGTTGAAGAGAGACCAACCACTACTTAAGATCTTGCTGAATCGATTCTGAACACAACATTTAAAAGCTAAAGTGGTTTCACTTTAAGTTTAAAGGAGTTGTAAACAAAACCACGTGACAAGAGAACACCTCATTGACTGGTAGGCAATCCACAACTTTTCCCGCATAGCATGTCGTCTCTTCTTCTATATAAAACAGTTGGTGGTTATTATCGTGCAGAGAAATTTAAAGACCCATTATTGTAACAGTTCAATTTATAAAATAAAATGTGTTTCCTCAGATTCACCTATAGCAAAATGAATCGTTATATCAGATGGTTTAAGTGGCTACGCGCAGGCGCTACAGTTCATTTCCGGTTTCCAAAAGAGCCGCCAGTGTGCTTTATTTAACGTGTTGGGAAAATGAGTGTCATGGCCGAGAATCCTCTGCCAAGGTGGAAAACACAAACGCGGGAAATGGAAAGAAGACAATTGCGTTAAATGCTTTAAATAAAGTCTGTGTCCACCCAAAAATTCGATACCGAGATTTAATCGGAAATATATGTTTTGAGGCCTCCTGAATCCAAAAAAAAAACATTTTTGGAAACATGTCCGTGTGTATGTCTGTGTGTCTGTGAAAGCATAACTCAGAAACGAACAGTCGGATAAACACCAAACTTGGTATTTATGTTCAGTATCTTCCAGAGATGCGACACGAAGGTTTTCAAGAAAATCCCCCCACCCCAGATTACCCTTTACATGGAAGATTTTTCGAAAATTTTAATTTTCTCAAAAATGGCTCTAAGGATTTTGATTAAAATATCCTATTTTTAAGATATTTTCATGACAAATAAAATTTATATCTTGAATTTTCTGGGAATGTCTCCAAAAGTATTCTTCACTGTGAACGACTTTTGCATAACTGGTAAACCATAAAAGATAGAAAACATTTTACTACACAAGAAATGTAGATCGCGTTAAAATACACAATTTATGTCATATACATTTATTTTTGTTGAGTGGACCGTTTTTGAGATATTGCTTGTTATTCCCCTAAATTTTTCAATACTTATTTTCTCAAATGGGAATTCGTTATTCATTTTATTGTCTTGGATATGCAAAGAGTATTAATCTGTGGCAAAGGGAATGTGCTGCACCTAGCAACCAGCTATTAAGAGATATGTATCTGCTTAAAGGCTACGGTATTTCTATATTGCCCTTGTAAATATATATTCCCTTTACATCTACAAGAAAATTAGCAATAAGATGGAGTCTGCAAATGTTTATATCGATTAACATGAAGTAGATGGAGAATAAGCGCTGGTAAAAATAGTTTGTACAAGAGTAGAGACAGTCATGTGAGTGTAACACATCAGATTTTTTAAATCTTCTATGGAGAATGTTTCATGGGCCCAAATATAAGCGCTTTATCTGACGGTACATGTTTGAAAGTTTGCAGTTCTTTTGTTTTCATTTCCCTCTCAAGAGCTCCTACCACTATTTCTGAGTTTATTCCTCTATACATTTGAAGACTGTTTCCGCATGCTGTATACAACTAAGCATATAATACTTAATTCGAAATCGTTCCTGGACAAAAATATATCGAGAACACCTAAGGCAATGTGAAAAGAAAATTAATTTGTGAGACTTGCCTAATCCACAAGTTTGTATTTGAATTTGTAATGGACAGAGAAAGTTGTATGAGTGTAAATGAGAGCTCCTTTTTCCAATGTGGGTACTTACTCTAAGAATTCAAAATAATTCACTTGGAGTTAATTACTTCCACGCAATATGTGGCAGGTCTTGGATTCGGTTAGTCCTCCTTTAAATCTCAACTCTCATGTATCAGGCCATGTAATTATGCAAAACGCTGATTTCTAGGTAGATTGTGCAATTTATGCAAAGCATTGTAATGGAATGCACACTACGTGATCAAAAGTATCCGGACACCTGGCTGAAAATGACGTACAAGTCGTGGCGCCCTCCATCGGTAATGCTGGAAGTCAATATGGTGTTGACTCACCCTTAGCCTTGATGACAGCGTTCACTCTCGCAGGCATACTTTCAATCGGGAAGATTTCTTGGGGAATGGAGCTCATTCTTCACGGAGTGCGGAACTGAGGAGAGGTGTCGATGTAGGTCGGTGAGGCCTGGCACGAAGTCGGCGTTCCAAAACATCCCAAAGGTGTTCTATAGGATTCAAGTCAAGACTCTGTGCAGGGCTGTCCATTACAGGGAAGTTATTGTCGTGTAACCACTCCGCCACAGCCCGTGCAGTATGAACAGGTGCTCGATCGTGTTGAAAGATGCAATCACCATCCCCGAATTGCTCTTCAACAGTGGGAAGAAGAAGGTGCTTAAAATAGTATCAATGTAGGACTGCGCTGTAATCGTGCCACGCAAAACAACAAGGAGTACAAGCCCTTCCAGGAAAAACACGACCACACTATATCACCACCACCTCCGAATTTCACTGTTGGCACTACACACGCTGGCAGATAACGTTCACCGGGCATTCGCCATACCCCCACCCTGCCATGGGATCGCCACATTGTGTACCGTGATTGTCATTCCTCACAACGTTTTACCGCTGTTCAATCGTGTAATGTTTACGCTCCTTACACCAAGCGGGGCGTCGTTTGGCATTTTCCTGCGTGATGTGTGGCTTATGAGCTGCCGCTCGAATCCAAGGTTTCTCACCTCACGCCTAACTGTCATAGTACTTGGAGTAGATCCTGATGCAGTTTGGAATTACTGTGTGATGGTCCGGATACATGTCTGCCTATTACTATTTACGACCCTCTTCAAATGTCGGCGGTCTCTGTCAGTCAACAGACGAGGTCGGCCTGTACACCTTTGTGCTGTACATGTCCGTTCATGCTTCCACTTCACTATCACATCAGAAATAGTGGACCTAGGAATGTGGAAATCTCGCGTACAGGCTTCTGACATAGGTGACATCCAATCACCTGACCACATTCGAATTCCGTGAGTTCCACGGAACGTCCCATTCTGCTATTTCACGATGTCTAATAACAACTGAGGCCGCGGATAATGAGTACCAGGCAGTAGATGGCAGCACAATGCACCTAAGATGAAAAACGTATGTTTGTGGGGTGTCCTGATACTTTTGATCACATAGTGTATTTCAGGCTGCAGGAGGGAGTGTTTCCCAATTATAATCGATCAAAAGCATACGGTAACATTGAGAAATGTAGTAAGTGTTTACAACGAATGGCCATTTTAAACCTTTAGCTTGCTGCTTGGCAAATGTGTATTTCCCAGTTTTGTCTTAAATTGTTCATATAGCCTGGCAAGTCTGCACATTCAATAGGGCAGCATGGTAAATGTCTTAGAATAAACTATACCACAAAGTTCCGTTATTGACACCTCACAAGGGAAGTTAAAGCGTTGAGGAAGTATTGCATTCCACCCAAAAAATTCGATAACGAGACTCACCGAAAATACACGCTTTGAGACTCCCAAAATCCAAAACATGAATTTTTAGAAAAAGTGCTGCATGTCTGTGTTCCTGTGTTTGTGGACAGCATTACTCAAAACCTAAAAGTTGTTTAAATACCAAACGTGGTATTTATGTTCAGCATCTCCCAAAATGCGACACGAAGATTTAAAGAAATCTCTCTATTTCAAACTACCACATGGAAAATATGTTTAAGTTGTTTTCGTGACAATGAAATGTATATGTTGAATTTTCTGGCGATTGCCTGCGATGTCCTCTTCATTCTGAATTGCTTTTTATCATTGGTAAACCGTAAAGGATAGCCAGCATTTTGTTAGACAATTAATGTAGATCTTGTTAAAACAGACAATTTATGTAAAATAAAAATTCTTTTGCGGAGTTAACCATTTCCAGATATTCCTTGTTATTGGTCTGAATTTACAAACGCATACTTTTCTCAATGGGGAGTCGCTATTCGTTTCTTTCTCTCTCTCTCTCTCTCTCTCTCTCTCTCTCTCTCTCTCTCTTACCTATATCAATTACGCAAAATGT
The DNA here is from genome assembly GCA_030765065.1 of Deroplatys truncata. Taxonomy (NCBI): domain Eukaryota; kingdom Metazoa; phylum Arthropoda; class Insecta; order Mantodea; family Mantidae; genus Deroplatys; species Deroplatys truncata. The sequence goes on along the minus strand of CM060978.1, from coordinate 205,490,319 downwards.
ATGTGATTGAAAGTTTATATGGATTAGCATGAAAAAGATACGAGTAGAATAAGCATTTGTAAGGTGATTTTAGAGGAGTGAATGGAGAAATTTATGTCAATCCAACACATCAGATACATCTTTTTAATTCCGGAAAGGTTGGATCAAGCAGTTCATAAAGGTAATAGCGGAATAGCTATTTGGTTAACCAATCAAAGCCATTCATAATTGACATTATTGCGAAATGTCAAAGTTTCAGAAAATATAAACATTGTTATCACGGAGATAACGCAATGCTAGTTTTAGAAGCCTTTATGCTATACGATTATCATATAAGTGGAGTATATTGCTATGTAATTCTTAAAATACTTAGACAAGCTGAACCTTATTTGCTTGTAATTTTAAACGAATGAGTTACAGCAGCCTCAGAGATTTTATTTATACAGGGTGGACCATTTAAGTTGACACTGTACAATATCTCCAAAACTAAGCGGTGTAGAAATAAAGGTTTTTAATAAAAGTTGCTTGATATTATAGAGGAAAGTAAATGCTATTAGTCGTGTTTCATTTGGAGGACGCTGTGATAGTCATTTTAGTCACTAATTGTAGTTTCCCATTTAAAAAAATTAAATTGGCCCTATGACAATCATAACGTCCTCCAAACATAACACGATTAATGGCATTTACTTTCTCCCATAATATCAAGCAACTTTTATTCAAGACATTTCTTTCTACAACGTTTAACTTTGGAGATATTGTAGTCTCAACTTAAATGGTCCACCCTGTATATAATGTTCTAATTCCATTTTGATTTACCACTGTCGGTTAACATAAAAAGCTACTTGAAAATATTCGCGAGATATCATTGCCTTAACCAAGAAGTTTCTTTTCGCTAGACAACATGCACTATCATAAGCTAATGCATTTTATAAATTGGATAATTAATTAAATGTGGAAAAATATGACGAATTAGACAACTTCATAGCTACTTAGGGGAACAAAACCGATTACATCTTGCATGTGTTCCTTATAAAATGCCGCAATGCTTCTTTTTTTTCTCTCTACTTTTTCTCAATTTTTCTTCTCTCACGGTGGGAATAAAAACAAATGATAAACTGCTACAATGGTAACCAGACATTTAATTCACATAGCCCGCTGGGTGTATCCTCAAACTACAAAGTTTAAACACATTTTATCGTTTGATTAATGTTTCTTTATATTATATATAAGGTCTTAAGATTTACACACCAACTAATTTCCAAAAGCCGGGGGTTCGTGGTCAGCGTCCAGTGTAACAAGTGGCACGCTTTTTGTGCTTCATTTGTTACGCCTGGCCTTGCGTGAGACTTTATGAAAACGATATATCTTCAGACATTTACGAGCGCAGTAAAAATTAGAATGCGCAATTCGCTAAGCAGGCCAAAATTCTGTCAGTATATTTTATTGTCCTTTGTGCCTCACTTAGTGCTTCGTGTTTCTTTTTTTAGATAGCTCCATTTTAGCGTTATTACGTGGTATTAATACACTAAATCTTTGTAACAAAGCGCCCCTTTCGAAGCGCTTTTAGCCCTTTCTACTATTACTTCAAAAATAAGCAAGTGAAAAATTCTGGTTGTTTCAGCACAACAGTGCATGTATCCTAACCATAGAAAACAGCTTGCTAATGACCAAAAATATTGCTTTTATAATTGATATTGCTGTTAAAATTTCAATTTCTATTACTAAATAATTATGCTGCGATTCGTTCTTCTTCTTATGCATTCTTGCTGTTTAAGAATAAACATTTGCACATGTACACAGAACCCTATGATAAAATTATTACCGCCATTACCATCTGGATTATACATCACAGAATACCAGAATTGATGAATTGATAATCAATGATAATCATCAGAAAGATGCAAGCGTGGTGATTGTTTCCCAATTCTATTTCTGTAACTATTCTTAGAATTATTAATCTACTCTGAAAGTGATTTGAATAGTAACCTTTTGTTATAACAAACTACCGAATAATTATCCTCGAAATTATATAGTTATTATTCTTAATGAATCTTGAATCAAATCGTAAATATCAAGCATTACATTTTTACTTCCTCTACTACGTATAGTAAGTAGGGGAAGTGTTGCATTCCACCCAAAAATTCGATACCGAGATTTCACCTGAAATGAATGTTTTGAGCATTTTTGGAAAATGTCCGTGTGTGCGTCTGTGTGTGTGAACAGCATAACTTAAAAAACGAAAATCGGATAAATACCAAACTTGGTATTTGAGTTTAGTATCTTCCAAGCATACGACATGAAGACTTTAAAGAAAATTCCCCAATTACCAACTACCTTTTAAATAGAACATTTTTCGAAAATTTTGATTATCGAAAAAAATGGTTCTAACGGTTTTCATTAAAATACCATGTATTAAAGAAATTTACATGATAAATAAAATGTATATCTTAAATTTTCTGGGAATGGTCTAGGAAGTCTTCTTCATTCGGAAGGAATTTTATATAACTTGTAAACATTAAGTGATAGACGAAAACGTACCATACAAAAAAGTAAATCTCTTTAAAACACACAATTTATTTAAAGTAAGTTTTTTGTGGCATAAGCCGTTTCTGAGATATCCGTTATTAAAGCTTCGAATTGTTCAATACTTGTCATTCTTTTAGAGTCCCGTCGATGTTCAGTTGTTTCTCGCGATTGCAGAGACATAGTATGGAATTTTATGGCCAGCATATAGCGTCCAGTTCTTAAAGATTTGATTATTATCGCTGTTTTTATTTATAACGAAATGGTAATATACTCATTTTTGCAAAGGTTTATTTGGATTAAATGTAGTAGATAGAAAAAGAAGCTGTAGCAAGAATAGTATCATACCCACTAATGCAGATAGAGTGGAGAAAGTAATGTGAATGTATCACATCAGATGTTTTACTTATCAAGTCAAAGTACCTCTCTCAATCATCTGATTCTGAGTCTGCTTATCCCCCCGTGTTTCAATTTTAGTTAGTGAATTATTATTTATTAGATAGCGTGATTGCATTTTTCTTAAAAGTGTTCCACTGGAAAACCCGCCTCAAAGAGGCTTTGAATAAAACCAGAAAGCGCTATAGAGTACAAAAGTCTTATGTTTTGCATTCAGATGACTTTCTCTACTCATTCTTCCACAAACTATTCTTATGATAGCTCATTCTTCTGTCTACTTCATTACACATTTAAATACTTCGTTATAGATAAAGGATACGAAGTACAGTTAGTTCATGGTCCCGAATTTTACGGCTTCCTGCTGATAATCTAAGGCTCCCCGGTCAGTGTTGCCAATACAAATTCATTTGCTGGTTTCAATGTTAAATTCACAACGAAACATATCTCCGCACACAACTTCTTTGGCTAAACTATCGATACAGTAACAAATTAATGAACAGCATAATTCAAGCAGAAACAACAAACTTTTTAATCCAGAGCCTACAAGTACATCAACATCTTCCCACTTCCATCTCTAATAACACACATCTGTTGTTTACAACAAGATAGAAATTCTAGTAACCCTTAATAATTATGTTTTTATTTATTCATTCATTTATTTATTGTTTGAAGTTTGTCTTTAAACCGGATAGGTCATGAATGAACGAAATTGTTGGAATGATGCTCAAATGAGCACTCCTCATAAAAAACTAAACATTTGTACAAAACACTTTGCAATTGTTCTTATACGGACGTAAGTAACAGCGAAAATTTTGAATGTTTGTTTACGAAGAGCGCAATGAATGGTTGGACCATCCATGGATGGTCATTTGAGGGTCAAGTTACGTTTCGTAATTGGGAACCAACATGTTTTATTTTGTTTCCTTGTTCCTCATCGCTTTTTATAAACCATTTTCTAATGAGAAAACAACATACAAAAAGTAGGTTCCCATTAAAAAAAAATTAAATGAGCCTAAAATGAACATCATAACGTACTCCAAACAAAACACGACTAATGGCATTTACTTTCACTCATAATATCAGGAACTTTTATTACATTTCTTTCTACAACGCTTAGTTTTTAGATATTGTACAGTCTCAAATTAAATGGCCCAACCTGTGTGTGTGTACATATATATATATATATATATATATATATATATATATATATATATATATATATATTGATTCAGAGAGTTTCAAATCGTGTATTTCTTGTGAAATCACAGTTTCGAATTTTTGGTTGAAATGTAATACTTTCTCTGCTTACTGTAGGTATGTAGTAGAGAAAGTAATACGCAGCAGAATGTCGGCGGAGCCAAACATATCTTCCGCTACAGGCATACTACGAGGCGTATTCCAAAACTAAGGTCCGGTGAACAAAATTTAACGGATGGTAGGCCTGAATGCTGTCTACCGACTCCTGAGGAACCTACCGCGGTGTTGATGTGACGCAGTAGTCAGTTGCCAGTCGGTGAGAGCAGATCGCAATGGCCGCGACAATCGTAGATCCCGGCAGTTGTGAAGTACGCGGTGTGATTAGATTTTTACTGGCAAAAGGATCATCAGCTGCAGACATCCATCGTGAGTAATGGCTCGTGAATGGAACGGACATAATGAATGACAAACAGGTTCGACGCTGGTATCGAGAATTTTGAAATCACTGTGCAGGTGTGCACGATGAACAGCAGAGTGGTAGGCCAGTATTCGGACCGACGACATCGTTGAGCAACCGAAACGAAACCTTTGAAGTGATCGGCGTTTGACGATTAGTGGTCTGGCTAATGAATTCCCAACTGTTGCTCGAACCTCACTTTACAGGATTCTCACTGAACAGCCTTGGATATCGGAAACTTTGTGCGAGGTTGGTGCCAAATCTGCTCACCGGTCAGCACAAAGAGCAACGGATGCGTAGTGCATGACAGTCTTTGGAGCGCTATACAGAAGATAGAGATGGTTTGTTTTCCCACATTGTTACGGGCGACGAGACATGGATAGCGTACACCAACGCAGAATCAAAATAGCAGTCAATGCAGTGGCGCTGTTCCGGTTCACCCAAACCAAAAAGGTGTAAGCAATCGCCGTACATGAATTCCAAAATGATGGCTATCGTGTTTTGGGACAAAAAGGGCGTCCCTTTGATTGATTTCATGGACTGTGGGTCAACAATTACAGTTGAAGTGTACTGTGTAACATTTACCAAACTGAGACATGCGATCCAAAATCGATCTTCTGGCATCATCCTCCTGCAGGACAACGCACGCCTGCGCACCCCTGCCAAAACCAAAGAAAAGATTCAAGAGTTTCGTTGGGAACTCTTTGACCACCCTCCTGGCACCAAGCGACTATTTCCTTTTCTTGTATTTGAAACGTGGCTGGGTTCACAACGTTTTCAAACCGACGGTGAGTTCAAGACGAGCGTTACGAACTGGTTCAAGTCCCAGGAGGCAGACTTCTATGCCGAGGTGTTAAAGTAGCTGGTGCAGCGTTACAGCAAGTCTACAGATGTGAACGGCGATTATGTGGAAAAGTAAAGTATATATGTAGGCACATATTACTGTCAGTAAAAACCTTGTCTCTTAAGCGATGTTGTTATTATGACCAATATTATTCCAATATAGTTTTGGAATACGCCTCGTATTTTGTAAAGACAGTTGATCTCCACATTCGTAATCTGCACGAGGAGAGAGCATCACTAGCCTCTACTACTGTACGGATGTACAAGATGCGAGCGCAGATAAATGTAGAGTTGTGAGCGCAGCAGGGGGTGGTGTGATAACTAAATACGATCATTTTACCTCCAACTTTCGCTCAACGTGGTTAACTTGTAGTAACTGCATAAGTTTGCAGACAATGTACCCCACAAGATAATTATTTGAGATTACAAAATCTGCTATTGCATTTCTGTTGCATCTCTTGAATTGGACAGGAAAGGCAATTCACAGTGTAGAATATCCTGCATTTGTTGATTTTGGTTCGTTTCTTGCCCCTCAGAATGTATATGTTGCATTTTTCAAGTAGACAGTGACTAATAGATTAAGATACCTCAGGTAAATGAAAAACAATTAGTTTATCAACACGGAGAGAAATGTAAATATTATGACTACATTTCAACCAATGTGTATGTGCGTGCACTACCTACACATTGTCCCCTTTATGAAAAAAAAATTAATATTATATACAAACCGAGCAGTTATAGCTAAAGTATGTTGTATTAAAGCTCTGTGCTTCCATTTATACTTAGGCATAGGGCTTAAAAGGTTAATAGAATTACATATGTGACTATATGTGTCATTGATAAAGAATCAATCACATTCAAATTAACAGCACACATATTAAGTAAAGCACCGTCTCTTAGCGCTGAGGTAGCCTTGCTGTAAGCAGTATGATTAGATCCCCTGCTGGAAAATTTTGTATGGGGTGCACTCACCCCCGTGAATTCTTTGGAAACGAATAACACCTGCTTGATGGGAAAACAGTTGCTTTCTGATCTGAAGAATCCAACACAATCCACCGAGACTGGAAAAACAGCAGCTGGCTACATACATATTACTCGCGCAAAACTTCTGGAATCGTGACCTTGATTGCCAACCCAGCTGCCGAGCCTAGGAATGGTTTATGTTTAGCTTAATCAACGAAAGCGATATAACACCTTTGCTTACTCACAGTGCGTAACACATACAGTCCCCATAGAAAGTGTCTGCATCTGATTGTAATTTTAAAGGGAGCAGTATTTAAATAGTACTTACTTTATATTTGTTATATTTATAACCATGGCTCCTATGTTTTCAAAGTTAAGTGGTAAGGTGTTACGTAGTCAAAGTAGGGAAATAATTGCAAATGTCCTCGACTTCATGAAGCAAGAAGCAGAGCTGAAGGAAGAAAATATATGTTCGTCCGAGTTCCACAAAAGCCTTAAGAGAGTGAAAGAAAGAGTAGTCAAGCAACTGGTGTTTCACCGAGTTCCGTTTCCAGAGTTCTCAAAGATAAGAAAAAAAACATATGGATTAAAGAATGCCATTTGACACGTCTGGAAAGGAACATAAGGTCCCTAAACGTATTACAGAAATAGACGATTTCGAATGCGTCATTCGGCGCACGATTCAGAATTCCTATGTGGAAGAAAAAACTGTGCTAATAATAAGCAGATTGCTCATCAATCTGAAAGACAGCAGAAACTTTCAAGGTGGTGCTACAAATCTCAGAAAAATTATTAAAGATTTAGGGTTCAAGTGGAAGAAACCGAAATCAAATAGAAGAGTTCTAACAGAAAAGCAAAATAAATAAATAAATGAAATAATAATAAAATAAAAAATAGAAATAAAAATAAAAAGTAAATGTTGCCATGATAGCTTAGTCGGTTAGAGCAACGGCATGGAAAGCCTAAGATCTGTGGTTCAAATCCCGGCAATGGCATTTAATTTTTCAGTCTGATTCTACCTTTCCAAATGACTAATTTTATATGTACTTATATCAATGTGTACTTATATCAGCATCAATTTTCAAGGTGGTGCTACAGATTTCAGAAAAATACTATAATGTATGAAGATGAGTCATACATACACAACAGTCATACAGCATCTAAAAGTTGGAGAGACGATAGCGAATTAGGTTTGCAGGCACCTGTTGCCAAAGGGCAAATACTTATTATCGTTCATGCTGTTGGAAAGATCGGCTTCGTTCCAAATTCCCTTCTTTTACAAGTCGCAACAAACAACAGGAGATTTTCATCAAGAAATGAATATAGAAAATTACATGAAGTGAAGCAACGCCATGTTGATGCCTAATATGCCTGCTGGGTCTGTTCTGGTCATCGACAATGCTTCACAATGCGTCAACACTCAAATTCACAAACCACCTACCTCAACTTCCTTGAAAGAAGAAATGAGAGCGTGGTTACTTAGACATAATAAAGCTTTAGATGAAAGCATGAGTAAAACAAAGCTATATAACTTAATTAAAGCCAACAAACAGCTTCAGAAGTCATACATACTTGACCAGATAGTAATACAACATCGCCATAATGTACTTAGAATGTCATCGTATCGCCCAGATCTAAACCCAATCGAATTAATCTGGGCTGATATAAAAAATGGGTGGCATGCAGAAATATCACTTTTAAATTAAAATATGTGGAGCAGTTATAACGCCAGCAATTTGCTGAAATTGGAAGGCCAGAATGGGAAAATGGTTGGCGACATGCTGAATAAATTAAGAATCATTATTCCGAAAAACACGGAATTGCAGAAAATCAAATAGAAATAATTCTCATCCAGGATAATGGTGCAGAAAGTAGTGACAGCAGTGATGACGGCAATAATGTGAGTGATTCCGCAGAAGAGGAAGGGTTGTTAGATGTGGAAGAATTGGAGGCAATGATTGACAGCGTTTTTTATATTAAGCGCTTTTTACAGCGTGGATTTTAATATACTATATATAACTAAGTTTATCAGCGCAACGCAGTGCATAACAGGTGTGGATATTTGACGATGACTGTCCCACGCACTCCTGAAACATGCAGACGACCGGTCACCACCTGATCTGGTAAGCAACTCGCATCATAGCTCTCATTAAGATTTTCACGTGTCTAGAACTGTTGCGCCGATTATACCTACCTACCTACCTACCTACCTACCACGCACTAATGCTCTATGTGGACGGAGGCACGGACACAGCAACCGCGCGGTCGGCCTTCTACTGTTATCGGCTATCCAGTAGGGGTTTTACCTTTTTTACCTAGTAAGCTTCCTCCACACAGATATTTATAACTTTTACGAGGAAGTAGAATTTAAAACAGTGTCTGCCAACTGAACCCTCTATGACGTCATCGAGTCTCTTTTTGCTCAGCTCTCAACTAAGAAGTCAATGAGAACTGTACACGAGGTAAGGCAAGGGGAAAGGCGAGTTTGCTGTAAGTGAAAGACTAACCGGGTAAAGGAATGTATACTGTACCTACGTGGTGTAAGTTATAAACTTGCCTTCCCTCCACTACGCATCCCTTACCTACGAATTCCCGAGAAGGTTTTAATGTCACACGTGTGAAATGCGTCATAGGTAATAGAGTTGGCTGACTCTAATATACAGCACTATCTTACTTTAATCTTTTACCTGCTATTGCACTCTAATAACCGATTCGTGTAATGGGATAGAACGCATTACTACCTAGTATTAAAATATCTTAAAATTATACAAAGAAAGCGAAGTGAAGTTTAATTATGTGTGAACCATAAATAAAAGTTTATTAAGTCCTTACTAGTGCACATCGCCATCCAAATCTGGTCGCCCTTCGAGTCTCCCCTTCACTCCTTCCTCCCAGGGATCACGTAAGTCATAAAGGGCCTACAATGGCATACGTGCGGTGCTGAGCACTAATAGTTTGGGGGCGTTTGATTAAGCTTAATAACCTTCGTTTGTAGTGATCAGGAATAAACCAATTCTCACCATAAACGTTAATTTAAAAATCTTATGTATAGCAGCCACGTGACTTTCCTTACCCGTTACCTATTCCTAGTCATCCCTTGGGTATTTCTTTATCCACTATAGCTTAAGTGTTAAATGTATTTTTCTATAAATGATTACAAATTACATGTAAGATGCGAAAACAACTCTCAAACATGCAACAAAGTATACTTCCAAACAGTTAATGCCACGAAATAAGTTCTATTACAAAGCTGTGTGTTTTAATTGTGTCAGCATTTTTTGTCTTTTATTAGCAGCATGGTGAAAATACTTTCGTTCCCCGAGTGGAGAAATACACATGTTGCATAACATCACGTAGCAGCATTTGAATACACAAACAGAAATCAGGGAAGAAGCGACGGAGGAAATCCAAACGTCAGTGTGAGGCACGTCTGCACTAGTCAATTTTTCACGGTGTCCTAGGTTTATAAAGTTGTAAGAGAATGAAGGGGATTTAACAGGCTGTTTACTGAAAGAAAAGAGTAGATATTTTGTCAATGCATGTGTCTCACACTTGTGAAATTTTATTAAAAATACTTAGGAATATTTTCGATAAATTAAAACACAACAATAATCTTCCATTAAAGGTGTGTTTGTGGCGAGGGTAATTCCAACAAAATCTTCGCTTTAAATTCTTAAAATATGCGAGACTTAACTAGGAAATTTGGTAAATATCACAAGTTTCATCTTTTAGATATGCTTTTTAAAGATAGGGAAACAAACACTGCGACATTTTTCTTCGGGAGATTTCAGGCCATGTTTTTGCAATTAAATTTAAATATAAATTACTGCTTCTTTGACATAGTATAGGCAGTGAAAACCGTTTAACGATATTCGAATTTTGGACTCTGTTAAAGCCATTGGTTCTTAATAACAAAGCTTCGTTACGACAGGCTGAGAAAAAGACGCATTAGAACTGTAGAGTAGCCTTAATCTGAAGGAATAAACCTGGGTTCTCTTCTATGAGAGAATCTTTAAGTTACTATCCCCAATAAGGAGGCAATTTGACATGACGACATGAAGCATAACATAAGGAATGAGAATGGCGTGAAATCTTGTGTCAGACTTTTTCAGAAATATCTCATCTCTATTAGACGGCCCCAGCGGGTATTCCAACACTCTCACATTCCTCTTCCTTCTTCCTCGCTCCTTCTTTATTCTGCTTTTTCTTTTTTACGGTGGTAAACATTTTTATTTTACGGGGCGTTTTCTTGCGCGAGTAATATCTGGTTAATTTATGGTGGCCATTTATTATAAGGCATTGTGGAAGGCGCTATCACAGGTTGGTGTTATTGTTGTGGCTGGTCCAAGCAACACCTCCCCGGACATCTCAACGATCTTGCTTCTCGTTCAAATCCAGTTACATATACCCACCTCAGCATAAGAATCGGTCACGTACTTGGCGCCCAACTATTCTCTCTTCTTACGTACCGTGCATTTATCTTATTATTTATAAGGGCCTTCCAAAAACTGCACCAGTATTTATTTGCTTTTGTGGGTTCTTAACATAGACCTGAATAAAATTTATTAAAGCATCCTTTACCAGCGTTCTTTTTACTTTCTCTAGCACTTACTAGTCCCCTGAACTCAGAAAATAATTTTTTAAGACACAAGTATGTTTGTGGGTGAACAACTCATAGGCTTTGGAGCAAAGTTTACTCGCAACTGGAGCTAAGCACTGGGCGCTTTAATTCTAGAGAGAGAGCATAAACGCTCAGTGACGTCGCCTCTCACAGTTCAGAAAGAGCTGGACAAAGCATGCACAATGGATAAGGGAGGGACGACTTAAATACAAGGAAATTAAAAAATCGTCATTGAATAGAGGAAACAATTTAAAATTTTAAGAACCCACCTATTAGTTTCATTCATTGCCTACAGCGGCGTTGCGTTGGTTTACGAGAAAATGGCAACGCGCAAGAAAAATTCTTTGTGTGCTGGATTATGCAAAGAGTGAATCCATTGTTCCATTGCAGCGTACATTTCGTATGTTCAACAACGAGCCGCCTCGTCATAAAAAATTTAAAATTGATACAATAAATTCGTAGAAGGTGTTTGCGTATGCAAACGGAAAAACATTGGTCGTCCTCGCATAACAAATGGCGCTCATTTTGAACACACAAAATGAAATTTTGAACTTTCCTCTATTCAGTGATGTATCGCATGTGTCGCCATCTATTGTCGTTCATTAGAAATACATATTTAAAGTCTGTTATTTCTTTTTGAATAACCCTGTTTAACCAACACATTTTACATTAAACAAAGAAAATGGTAAGAATGCCCTATGTGAGAACTGTATAATAACAAAAGTTACATTTACACAGCATTCGTTTATGACCTACATTATTGCGATGTGCAGGGAATATCAATCAAAGAAGTATTTTCAGTTTCAAATTTATTTACATCTTAGAAAAGTTGCACGTTCATAAAATTTGTGGTTAAAATGAAAAATATCCAAACAATATTTCTATGATTTAATTATTTTTTGTTGTTATTATATAAATTAATTATACTTTTAATAGACCTTAGCCCGGTCTTAGGCAAGTTTTTTAATATAGAGTCAACTGAAAAATTCAACGGCACAGCCGGGATTTGAACACGGTTCTCCCGCTCTCCATGCGGTTACTCTAACCATTGAGCTACTGTGACAATATGCCGGTGGGGCAATGAATTCCCCAATTGACTCAAGTTGTTTTCCCAGACATACCTACCAAGGCATCTCCCTCGAGATGACAAACTTAGCGGCGACCTGCTTATTGCAAGTATTTCAGTGCTGGGTGCTTATATATTATTATTATTATTATTATTATTATTATTATTATTATTATTATTATTAGTAGTAGTAGTAGTAGTAGTAGTAGTAGTAGTAGTAGTAGTAGTAGTAGTAGTTGTAGTAGCAGCAGCAGGAGCAGGAGCAGTAGCAGTAGCAGTAGTAGTACTGAAGTACCTGCAACAAGCAGGTCGCCGCTAAGTTTGTCATCTCGAGGGAGATGCCTTGGTAGGTATGTCTGGGAAAACAGCTTGAGTCAATGGGGAATTCAGTGCGTGTTGTCACAGTAGCTCAATGGTTAGAGCAACCGATGGAGAGCGGGAGAACCGTGTTTAAATCCCGGCTGTGGCGTGAATTTTTCAGTTGACTCTATATTAAAAAAAAATTTCTATGTGTTTAATTTTTATCAAGATATTCAAACATAGTCGATTATCCTGCATCATTGATAACGATTCCCACTCCTCTCCAACTCTACTATAAATGGCACATCGGTATTAAGAATTGCTTCTACCATTAATATTTTTAATATTAATATTTCGCCACATTAACTGAAGTGAATACATGAATACAACTTAGAGTTACAGTATATAATTGGCTGCATATACTTATTTAGAAAGTGATTAATGTTTGTTTGTGATATATTTATTTATAAAACCCATTTAATTTCTTCTTTATATTCCAGACTTTATTTTAACGCCAAAATGACCTGTTTCGTATGTTTTGTTTAAAAATAAGTATTTTTATAACGTAGTTGTCTTGATTGCACCATAGAGATTTCCATCATTGCTGAGGACGCACTTCAGCCTTGGGCTTATTGTGCTACCTTTATGTTTCAAAGCCAATTCATTATGTCCGCACCCTTTACTACGGAATATAGTCTCATAACACACATGTTTCAAATTCTTCTGGTTGTAAAAACATTTTCCCAAAAGCAATATATCTCGTGTAAGCCAAGGCCTCACAGGTGCATATAATATGCTAGGCCTTTCAGTTTCTTTGTTGCACAATATGCAATCTAAGTTACCCCGAAACACTCCCATCGTGACAAGATGCTTAACAGGAGCACGTCCGTGAGAAATGCAATAATTGTTCTCAGCCGAAGTCTGTTACATGTAAGTAAGCTTTCAGTTCTTGTCTCACACGATTTCCCAATAAATAGTTTACCATGTTTGTTTCCTGGAGTTTTAAGCCAGGTGTTACGTTCTGCTTTGGATCAGTTCATTAGCCTCTCTTACTAAACATCGAGATGTTGCTAGAGCCGGCTCTGGCCCAATAAATTTGAAGCTGCTCCTTGCCTTGTAAGCTTATCAGCTTTTTCATTTCCCTCTGTGCCACTATGACCCGGCACCCAGATGAGTTGAACTTAATTCTGTTCTGCCAAGCTTGTGAGTGAGTATAATATTAGACCTTTATACCCTCTCTTCTGTTCTCTGGTTATTTAATAACATAAAGGCTACATAGTTGTTACATAATAGATAGTCCCTTAACATACGAGACAGCGAAATAGAGTTGAAATTGGTGAATATGAAAAAAGTTAATCGCTTTGGAAAAGAAACATAGTCTGCAACCATCGAGAAAAATAATATTCTGAGTTGTTAGTTACAAGATATCGGTTGACTGATTTCTAATGTTAACTAGGCATAATGTTGTATACAACTGTTTAAAATTTGCTGCTAACGATTGTAACATACAAAAGATATAAAGTAAACCTTTCTTATAAGATTTATTAAGATATTTTGGCATTGGTATTGTAGCGTTATAAGCATATTCGATTTTTTTTAAATTTTATTTTGCTGTGTTTTGGGATTGGAATGGGGTTGTGAAGCGGAGGGGATTCGGCACCGATCCAGTGAATGTGGATATTGTACTGACGCCCCACGAGGTGGCGCCCCCGGAAGGAAGGGATGAGGTGAAGGCAGACACCGTGCCGACGGAACCAGGAGTGACGGCACAGCAATGACAGGGCGCTTACAGTTTCAAAATATAGAAGCCCCGGCAGTCGCACAAGCAGACCGGGGACCCTACCCCACTCAGGGTCCAACGCCCTCCCTAAGGGGCGGCCCTTATATCCCGGCAACTAGCCAAAGGCCGCAGGACGGAAAAGTGAAAGCGAGCATCCGTTTTCCCTGACACGCTGAACCAAACACCGACACTTTCAATCCTGAAATAGACCAAATGGGCTGAAGGATGAATGAAATGATTAATGGGACGAAATAGAGGGAGAGGACATTCGGGTGATGAAAGAAAGCACTCAAGCATTCACCCGACGACCCGGGAAAACCCTGAAAAAAACCAATGGGTCAGAGTGAGCGGTCACCGGGGATCGAACCTGGAATATCCCGAATTCGGCCCAATGACGTTATCGCCTGAGGCATCCCGCTCGGTTGCTGTGTTTTAGTTGCTAAATCGTGACCATACACATTGCTTGGAATACAATGAAACGTCCGTGGCATTTGTCTTATTTTACTTGCATACTCTGCTATTTTCTACTCCCAACCAAATGTTTCGTATATATGTGTAGTGGCTTTACAAATCCTTTTTAATATTTTAGTAATTTATAAAATGAAATTAGAAGCTATTTTATAGAAAGAATTCAATTGGAGTTTTCGAAGGTGAAAAATATAAAAATCGGTTGAATGGTTTTTGCGATTACTCCATACACACACACACACACACACACACATTTTCTCTATTTGTAGTGTTAATATGATTTATATAATAATATTTTACCTTAATACACCTTGCGTAAGAATCTCCACCACTGTATCCCTGACGTACCCAACTGAGAGATGGTTTATTTATGTGCGCCGCTGATAGCTCGTAAAGAATTATTGGTCATATCGCTCGTTGCATTAGAGAAAGCTATATAAGTCACTGATACCACTTCCTGGCAAGCTGTTACAGCCTGAGAAACTTCTTTCATGATTTTCAGAGCTCAGAGAGTTTACAGACAGCAGAGAGCAATAAATGTTTCTTAAATCCTAACTGACATAATCCCCAGGGAATTACTCTCAGCTGCAACAAAGGAAACCACTGCGTCGTGAAATGGAATTGCTTCCAGGAATCGAAAGATTTCGTGTTCATCCTTATACCTGCAACCCATTCCTGGAAACATCAGAACCCAGCGCATCCAATTTATCTCGCAAGGCTGAGCAGCATTCTTAATGTAGCTAATAACTTCTTTCTTGGGGTACTTTCCACTTTTGGTTTGCTAATGAAACATGGCCTTTTGTTCGAAAACTTCAGTATAGTGATGAATGTATATTTAAACGAAAAAGCGCGTGTTGGGGGCTCGTTCTCTCGCTTGAAATGCAACAGCTGTTCTCAGTTTAATGCGGAGTTACCTAGAGAAGCTATGTGTTACACAGAAGCTACAGATGTAGGAAAAATAAAACAAAATTAACAGATATAAACAGATATGCCTTGAAGCTTGTGTTTATTCCTTTTCACTTTTTCTACCACATACATAGTACGGGTAGGTATTGCATTCCAAAAAATTCAATACCGAAATTTCACCGAAAATATATGTCTTGAGTCCCCTAATCCAAGCAAAGCATTTTTAGAAAAAGGTCCGCGTGTGTGTGCGCGTGTGTGTGTGTGTGTGCGTGCGTGCGTGCGTGCATACGCGCGCGCCTGCAGCATAACTCAAAAACGTAAAGTCGGGTAAATACCAAACTTGGTATTTAAGTTCAGTATCTTCCAAAGATGAGACACGAAGATTTTCAAGAAAATCCCCCCACCCAACCCTTTACATGCAAGGTATTTCGAAACTTTTTAATTTTCTAAAAAAAATGGCTCTGGTGATTTTTTGTTAAAATACCATACATATATTTACATTAAAAATAAATGTACATTTTTAATTTTCTGAGAATAGCCGAAGGAATTTTGTATAATCTTGTATAAAGTGTAAACATTAAGCGACAGACGAAAACATACTACATATAGAATGTAAATCTGTTTAAAACACAGTTTATTTCAAATAACTTTTTTTGTGGCAAAAGTCAGTTCCCAGATATCCATTATTAATGGTTCAATTTGCTCAATGCTTTCTTATTATTTTAAAGTCCCATCGATTTTCAGTTGTTTCTCGCGATAGCATGGAAACAGTATGGAATTTCAAGGCCAGCATATAGCGTCCAGTTCTTAAACATTGACTATCGCTGTTCTCTTTATATCGTGACGAAATTATAATTTATCTATTTCTGCAAATGTTTATCTTTATTAAAATAAAGTAGCTAGAAAAATAAAATTTTGTAAGAATAGGTTGTATATCTACCCATTAATAAATAATAGAGGGTAGAGAAAGTAATGTTTCTGTAACGCATCAGATTTTAATTTCCACTGAAAAGCTTATTATTACGGCTGAAACATTTGAATGCTGTTTCTGCAATTTATATGTAACTAAGCACATATTTCTTAATCTGAAATTGTTTTCAGACAAAAATTTATTATTGTGAATAACTTGCGAGAATACAAGAATCCATTTTATAACACTACATAATCTGTTCCTGGGTGAAGAAAGTTTGAGAGTGTAAGACGTCAGACATACAGTTGTACATTATTACGGTGATAATAGATTATGATACAACGGGTAAAGTAGGGTTTTATTTTTGAATACGAATGTTTGCGTAGGTCTTCGTTTCGCAATCCTACGAGCAAAATAAAAACCATTTTTAATACGTGTGGCATATACTATTTTTTGGACAGCGCTCGAATTTGCAAAATATCATCCTGAAACTTAACAGAGATCACGTTTAGAACGTGTTCTTAAAACGGGAGAAATGATGTTAGAAAGCAAGATTTCAGATATTCTGACGTTTGGTTTTTTTCCATTATTTTCGCTAGCAGTCATTTTCAGTGAAATTATTTTCAACATGTTTTGCATTTCACCAAGCAACGAAGCGATTAAACGCTATATTATATTACTTTCTGGATGTTTTGGCTATGTATTTCCAGTATTATTCTTTCTGTTGCTTCGGTAATTTCACTTCCACTTCAGTTTCTTCGGAATTCATAATTTCCGCCATTTAATCTTATGTAAGTTAGATAAATGAGTAACGTTTGAGATCAAAGAAATCTGACAATATAACGTATAGATTAACTCTACAACAAAATTGGGGTAAATTGAAGGCTGAAGATTAGTATTGTGGACGAAAAATGCGAGCGCCATGAGAATTTAAAAAGACATGTAAAAATGCATAATGAAAAGTAAAACCTAACCAAACCAAATATAAAGGGTAATCGACATGTGATTGGACTTGAAACCAAAATTTGCCACACTGAAAATTATCGTTAGAAGTCCTACTTTTAGGCCTTGCTGTACGCCACCCCCCTAAAGCTTAGTTTGTTAGTTTAATAAACTGTTCTCCAAAATAGAGAAACAGAGGCACAGCTTCACCACAAAAATGACAAAGCCAAAAAGGTTCACCCCAAAGGTTTCTGCCTAGATTAGTGGAGTAAGGCAAAGTTTTCTATTTTTGAAATGAAGAGCATAGTAGTCTTTCAATATTTTGTATGCCTTTGCTTAACAGCGTATGCAGGAATCTTTTAAATTTCGATCTTTAATATTATACTTAAAATATAATTTTACTTTGTAATACATTTAATAGAGTACCAGTAGTTGAAATTTTGTCAAAATGCTCAAAAAAATTCAAAAATTAGTTTTATGCCCATCAAATACTTTGAATCTCTAACTTCAATTACATTCATATACATGGCATTGCTCTCAGAGCCCTTTAAGGGTTCAACAAGTGATGATTTAAATGCCCAAGAACACAGGACCTAATGGTCTTGTTTACTTATAATGCCTTTTACTCAATTTTGATTTTCCACACATTTCTTTTCCACATAATGTAGTTTGTTACGTTTTCAGGACAAACTCAGAGAGAATGAACCTAAAAAACGAGCATATGGTTTTTGCTAACTTTTAAATTGCTCAAGATATGACATAATTAATTCGACCGAAGAGGATAAATTGATTTAAAAATTATATTTGTATATCAATTTTTTTTCTGAAACAACCAGAACAGTGAATAAAACTTTATATGCCAGTTTTGCATATCGAGTAAGTAAGTAACATGTAGTATTTTTATTTTTTTCAAAATTACGATTTAGCATAATAAAAATTAAGTAATTTTTCTTCAAATTATTAAAGATACCTACATGAAATTTAAAACAGACTTATAATAGTGCTGGAGTAGTAGGTATGTAACAAAATTTTGAAAACGTTTAGATAAAACCTGCAGGATTTAAAAATTTCAGCAATGGGTACCCTCAATTGTTCATAAAATACACTAGCTAACCTTAGTTACTTAGTTAACGCATGGTCAAGTTTTGGTAGCTTGATGGATATTCTATGCATGCTTGTTGATTTTTATGGACCGTGACGTCCTGGCACATCTGGTGGTGTCATAAAACGACCCTGGTATTTCCAACACTTTGTGTGAGAGTTTAACTAACTGAAATGTAAACCTGTGTCACAGAGTTGCAAAAATATTTGCTGTCAACTTACGTCACCTGTCTTTCCGACCAATACCCTGCACATTAGTGGGCGTTGAGGGGTGTATTGGAAACTGTCCACTTCTTTGAGAGTAGGGACTTCCGGCTGACAATTTGGTTTCTTACTTGCATGTGGTTTCTAAAATCATTCAAGTATTCATATTTATGCGTTTTTTTGCTATTTAACCGAAGAAGCACACTCTTAAAACGAGTTTTAGTTCACAATGACAGCAGCATTGTCATCTGTTTCTTCATTCCGGAAGTTACCACCAAGTCGCCATCCTATTTATACCAGTATACCAGTTAAGGCTGGTTCACAACCGCCCGAGAACGGTAACCAGAACAGAAACGAGAGCGGGAAGCAATGCACCATGCAAGATATTGGTTCACAACAGCCCGGTAACGAGAACGGGAATGCATATCGGTCACAAAGTGAAAGTCGATTTTGTGCATTGGGATTTCATTTGTTTTTAACTGGCCAATGACATTTTTTCACCTACTTCAAATTTAGCCAAGCCAACGTCAAAATTCAATAGAGTAAACATTAACTAAATACATATCCATTACATTTCCGATCCCTCTACTTATGCCAATCTTTCATTCCTTTATTTAATGACATACATTAAAGTTGTTTATTGTTCTTTTATCATTTCCACCGGTTTTAGCTGTTCTTTGTAGCTTTCTGCATTGTTTTTTAGGTAATAGCCAGTTTTGAGTTGCATATAAACAAACTACAAATGACCCCTTCACCAGAGGAACCAACGCTGATTAGATTTGCGGGTGTCGGGAAGAGGTTAGGAAGCACATTTACTACTAATTCCTTCCACTTTCATGTTTCCAGCTAGCGGCTATAGAAAGCACTAGTGGCTGTTTCATGTCACGGCCGCCTAGAGTAATCTCTAGACTGAAGAGTCTAATATGCACAATATTGGATATAATATGCCGTGCCCGGGAATGCTTCCCGTCGGTGTGAACACTCCCATTTGAATACATCTTTTTAAACTTTCTCGTTCTCGTTCTGGTTACCGTTATCGTTGGTTGTGAACCAGCCTTTAAGGGTACCCACAGGTGAAATTTTTAAATCTTAAATTTTATGTTAATGTTTACCAAGAGGAATGGCTCTGGCAGTAACGTCTGTGGTCCGCATTCCGGAGATCGCAGGTTCGATCGCCGGCACCCGCTCACTCTGACCGATAGGTTTCTCGAGGGATTTCTCGGATCGTTAGGCGAATGCTTGGGTGGTTTCTTTCATCCCCCGAATTTCCTGTCCCTCCATTTCGTTCCATCAATTATTTCATTCATCTTTCACCTCGCTTGGTCTATTTCAGGGTTGAAAGTGTCGGCGATGGTGTTTCGGTGCAGCGTAGCATGGAAAAAGAATACTCTCTGTACACTTTCTCCGTCCCTCGGCTTTTTTTGAAACTGAGTTTTTTATTTATGTACGCTCTTTAACTGCTGTGGTCTTTAGCGTTCCATTCTACATTGGGCGTGAAAGACGGGTAATTTTGCTCAGAGGCCTGTTTATTAGGTTTGAGGTTCTTTTACGTGCCGTAAATCTACGACTCGCGGCCAACGGCTTTAGTTCCCTTACGAAGGAAGCCATGTTAAGGATTTGTACACTAGAAACAAATTCATCGCCCTCCCCCTTGGTTTGAACCAGTGACCTAGGAACTAGAGGCTAGCATGGTAACCACTATACCATGAGACGACTTTTCGGCTGCTTGCCGTCGTATAAGGAGCGTCCCCTGGGGGCGTTGGACATGTGTGAGGTGGGGTCCGTGACCTGCCTGTCCGACTGCCGAGGTGTCTTTATCTGGAAACTGTGGGGACCCTCATTGCTGTGCCGTCACTCCTGGTTCAGGCCGGCCGGTATCTCCCTTCACCTCGTTCCTTCCTCACGGGGGCGCCCCCGCGTGGGGCGTTGGTACAATATCTGGATTCACTGGATCGGTGCCGAATCTCCGTCGCTTCACAATCCAGTCCAATCCAGTTTAAATGTTTTCAAACTTTTTCCACGTGTTGCTCTACTACAATTGCAAGTATGCTTTAAATACTATGCAGATATTGTTAATAGTTCTTGAGAAAAAAAAATTACTTTTATTATTCTAAATAATCAGGGCTTACACATGATGCAGAAATCATAATTTTAAATAAATAGAAGCAATATCCATTATTTAAATGCAAATACACAAAACTAGCATTCACTCTTCTATCGTTTCAGAATCTCTTTATAAATCTTCAAATATAATTTTTGTAACAATTTATCTTCAGTGGCCCAATAAAGTATTTCAATTTAAAAGTGTAGCAAAAACCGTATGCCAGTTTTTTGAAGTTCATTCTCTCTGATTTCAACTAAAAATGTGTTACAAACTATATCGTGTGGAACATTTTTAATGCACAAAAGTCAAAGGTGAATCAAAGTCGAGTAAAAGACATTTGAGATAAATACAAGCCATTAGTCCGGGTACTCTTGAGCATTTAAATGGTCACGTGTTGAAGCTTTAAAGGACTCTAAGATCAAAAGCCATAATATGCATTTGAAGCTAAAGGTTAAAAGCAGTTTTTGAATATAAAAATTATATTTTTGAAATTTTTAACCACTTTCAACTAAGGAAGTACTACAGGCAAATAGTAGAGAACTAAGTACATCTTACATTTTAGGGAATTATGTTTTTGCCTGTTCGGCTGTGTTGAGTTGAAATATGGAGAAAATGAACACAGATTCAAATCTGTAAAACCTATATTTAACATTAGTTGCTGAGGTGTCTATAAAGATCAAAATATATTATGAGTGCATTAGGAATGAATTAAATATTCCATCAAGTGACTGTAGGAGCAGCTGAAACAACGGAAAAATCTGATATGTTACCTACATTCACACGACTTTCACTGCTACCTTTCCATCCACCTTAAGCTACTCATGATATATTTTTTCCTAGAAATGGTTTCAAACTAAGTAAGAAGTACTTAGTTATAATGATACAGACCGAGCGAGAGGGCTCCGCGGTAACATGTGAGACTCGCATTCGGGAGTCCCGAGTTCGATTGCTGCCGACGGCCCTCTCTGACCTTGAGTTTTTTGTGGTTTTCCCTGGTCGGTGGGAGAATACTGCAATAGTTTATCCACCACTATTTCGTCTCTGCCATATACATTTCATTCCGCGTCCTTCCCATATTTCACGTGTGCTTCTAGGTTTCGTGACCTATGGCGGCGCCGGACGGATGGCGCGGATGCTTGACCAAAGGAAAGAGTATTCCCTGTGGACACTAGAAGGCTACTTGGTCGACGGGTCGTTCATAGATTTCTCTAAGCAGCTCCAACAGCGTGATGGGTCTTCGAGCCTGGAACTGTTGGGGACTTCCGCGCGTCTGTTGCCTGTCCGCCTGCGACCTGTAACCTCCTGTGGTTCCTCACTTCTTCTGGGGGGTGGTAGCCACGATCTATGTAGGTCGCGAGATATCCCACTCCGTTGTATAGCCTACCTATACAACCACACGCATGCGGAACAGAATATAGAATGTGCAAGAAGCATTCGAATATTTATTCTGGTAAGCAGTTCTTATAATGAAAGAAAAACGCCTGATGACGCCTGGCAAGTTCTGAACTTACAACATGGAATGCTTCGAAAACGACTAATGCTACGAAACTTTGGCAGAAAGTGTGTATTTTAATGAGCTTTGTTTTACCTAGAGTAAGTTTTGTTTATCTTTTAAGATTTCATAGCTATACAAAACTCAACAAAACAATAATTAATCGATTAGTCATCGTTTAGAAAATGAGAAAAGTCTTCCGTGATATTGAGTAAACTGGAATTGGAGAATTTCGTTGGAAATCGTGTGCCATTCTTCAATTTTTGGTATTTATCCAATTTTTCATTTTTAAGTTATGCTCAACTAACGCGCACGGCCGACTGCCTTTTGTGTAAGAATGATTGTGTTTTGAGAGCTGATAACATACTACGTTATCAGACTTTTTAAGTCCCGCAATCATGCGCCATTTTGTTAATGTACTACCTTATCCGAATTTTTAAAGCCGCGCGTATACTTTACCTGCTACTGATGTTGTCGTTATCTCGTGGCTCGTTCTGTTGTCTCGTGCATCAGCTGCTGCAGTGGTAGAGCTAGGAGTACTTTCTCAGGGTATGCGTGAGTGTAAGTAATGAGTTGTAGCGAGTTTCAGACCGTTTGAAGATAAACAACGAAATTTATTATGAATCGTAGCGCTCAAAACTGTAACAATTAGATTGTTATACCTGCAAATTCTGCAGTATGAATTTTACGGTTTGAAATAACTATTCCCGCAGTAAAAGAAACTAGAAGCGTAATTTGCCACGAGTCGCTAAAACGCTTACTGGCAAATCTCTCGCGGCTCCCGCTAAATGTTACTCAAGCGCATCACTGGGGACTTAAAATAACAGAGTCGGCATAAGTATCCAGAGTGACGGATGTATGCACGAAAAGAGTGTGCAGGAACGAATGTATGTAAGAACGAATGTAAGCACGAAAGATTTTGTCTCCGATTATAATTGCACGCCCTTGTGTTAACTCAAGCTCCACCTAGTGCCTCCCTGAATCTCAGAATTGCCTTCCCTTTCTCTTTTCCAGAATTCTGGTATACATGACTGTTCAGATGTATTGAGTTTCCTCCTTAACTACAATCCAAGAACTTTTATAAAACGCGTTCGCTCCTCACTGTTGCTAATGACTTTGCTTAACATGACTTGCTAATTACCTTTTTCATTCCGGAAAAGTCTTTCAACTCGAGCTTTATTACATTATACCTTACGAATTACAGAAATTATTATTGCAATTATTTCTCTGTCTTACTATCATTTCTTTATTTATTTACGTACTCCTGTCAATAATTACAGTATCAGAGTAATGTTCGAGTATTTCTGATGAATTCTCGATTCCGAGTATTTGGGTGAGTAGTAATACATCCTCTACTTACTATAGTAAGTGGTAGATAAGGTAAAACTGAGAAAATGGTGTGAACAGAATAGAAGGTAAACTGAATCCAGAAGTGTTAAAACCTTTCAACTATAAAAGCAAGGAATATCGGAAAGCTAATCCTCGATGGAGCGACTAGGTTAGACAATAGCGGAGAAAGGAAACGGAAAATAGGCTTATTACCCTGAAACTGATGTTGATAATTATCTTCTTATTTTGTCTTAAATGCAACAAACATCCATACTGTATATGATGCGCATGGATTGTATATTGAAAGTCACAATACTTATTTAGATCAAGAATCATGATTAGCCTTATGATTCTAATTGATATACATGAGGACACCACTCATTGTAACGTTTATTAGAAGAGTAGAAACTAAAAAGCTGAAATAACCAGCTATTTATAGCCTTTAAAGGAATATTTGTAACTCGAGCAATGAAGAGGATAACGGCATTTCTTAATTGTTTTGCACTGGAATCGACTTTGTTTCTTTTACGTTGTAGTAAACAAACTAAGTTTCAAAAATTAAAGCGAAATCCACATTTTTACTTCCTACATCACCTAGCTATATTCGGTAATGAAGTACTGTATTCGATATCGAGATTTCACCAGAAATACAGCTTTTAGGGGTCCCTGACCCCTCCAAAGAAAGAGTTTTTTTATAAAAGGTGTGTGTGTATGTGTGTGTGAAAAACGAATACCAAACTTGGTATTTAAGTTCACAATTTTAAAAGAATGCGAGATGAGGATTTTTCAAGAAACCCCCTCCCCCGCCATACTACTCTTTACTTAGAAAGAAAGTTCCTTATTTGTTATTTTATCAAAAATGTCTCTAACAATTTCCATTTAAGTTCATATGTTTAATTTACTGACTTGAGAAATAAAATGCAAATCTTGAGTTTTCTTTGAATATCCGAATGTAATTTTGTATAATTTTTATAGCAAAGAATCTCAAAATATGGACAAAAACTTACTGCAGGAAACACGAAGTTAGAATAAATACATCATTTTTAACATACATATTTTTCGTAGCGTTAGCTAGTTTCGAAGTATTCCAAGTTGCAGGTTTTGACCATTCCTAAGTATGCCTAATAGACCCGCTTGAAAGTTTGTGATTCTTCCTTCCCTTCCCCTTCTTATCCTTCCATCGCAATAGTTTGTTTTCACGAATAAAAATTTGATGGTGTTTCCTCTTGTTGAAACCACCTTGCTTAATTTGAAACAATTCCTAAGTAAAATATAACGTGAGTAACGTAGTGAGAATA
The DNA here is from genome assembly GCA_030765065.1 of Deroplatys truncata. Taxonomy (NCBI): domain Eukaryota; kingdom Metazoa; phylum Arthropoda; class Insecta; order Mantodea; family Mantidae; genus Deroplatys; species Deroplatys truncata. Next base: position 205,465,440 of record CM060978.1, on the reverse strand, counting down.
GAAGAACAAATTGTCTTTTGTAAGAATAGTATAATCTATAATGAATATATGTATAGGAATTTTGTCGTTTGTAGAGGTCACGTGAATGCATCGCATCACATTTTGTTAAGCATCTTTATTAAAATGCACTTAATGCTTAAAGACATTAAAAGCTTATATTTTAAGATTTCGGCTCATAATTAGACATATACGAGTAGGAAATTGCAGATACTCTGGAGGCATAGACTCAATTACTCGGTTTAATAAAGCTCCTGCTACCGTAGGCAACACAACTTACTGCGTAGTTGATATGAGTAACAACCTATCAGGGTGCGAAGCGTCAGGGGAGACAGCGTAGCCAGTGACTACCCTACATATCGTGAATGGAAAGCTATTTAGTTCCATTGCCTTATTACGCCATTTTATTACTCTTCGTATTACACAGTTTCATTACATTTCCCACTTAGTAAGTTGTCGACTCTGGGAATTTACACGTTTCTGATACGAACATAAAGGTGCGGGATTACTCTGGTAGTCTGTGTATTTTGTCAGAGTTTATGAATGATGGAAACAGACACCTGATCTGAACGTGGTAGCGTAAAACCGTGTTTTCCTATAGCCAGATGTCTTCGCCCAGTAGACAGACTGGTCTCCGTCTCCATTTAATGTGATTGGCTGTGGGACTTTAATTCTACTGGAACCAGGCGCGTAGGGTTACCACAGGTTCGAAAATTCCGGACTTACCCTATATTATTGCCTTCTGTTCGTCGTCCAGGGGGGAATTTCTGAAAAATCTGGAATGTCCTACATTTTAAGCAATGTATACATTCTTTAAGTTCAAATGCATTTGCATCTCGAGAAGGATTAGAAAAAATATTTCTTAATATTTTAATTACAGTAGTATTCCTGCACATAACGCTAATATTGAGAAGGTTTTTTTGCTTATATGAGCACAGTAGACACACGAAAGTAAGAAACAGGGTATTGATCGACTCGTCAAAGTAATTGTTCTAGAATTGTTTTAAACATTAGTTGTATAGAATGTCAGGATTATATATCAATGCCAGATGTTTTGTATAAAATATGTTCTTCAGAAATATAATTGTTAAGGTACTTTGGCAGCTGCTATTACTCTTTTTATTGTATACATATTTAAGAAAATATAAAACCTATTTATGCATTTTTGGATAGATTTTTAGGTTTTGAGTTTAATTTTCCTACATTTAACAGTTTTATACAATACGCTACATTGTTGTGTAATGGTCTACCTCTAGACCACTGGTGTCCTATATTTCATTAAAAGAATCTGGTAAACCTACCTAATTGGCCTCCTCTAAAGCATATTTTAGCAATTAATTGAATCGCTTGACTAAATTTTAAAGCATATTAGAAATAAAATTATATACCGCTGCGTAAATACGAAGCATTACAAGCTTATAAATAATTAACAGACTGTAACGTAAGCTCTGAAACTATATGCCCTGTGTGGTCGTGTTCCATGGGAAGAGCAGTCGGTTCATCGAAAAACGTTTTGTCCCGAAACGGGTAGGAGGAGGAGATGAAGTGGTACAAGAAGAGTCTACACTATTGGCACTAATCTGCATGATATCGGATGACTGAAAACTAATACGTGATTCTGACTCACATTTTTATGCTGATTTCAGAACTGCTTTTAGTTTATCTCTATCACGTATAGTTTTTTCACAATTTCACTTACAAAATATAGAGATATAAAGATATTGCTTCCGCCACTACACATAAAACTGGGCTTGATGAAATAATTTCTAAGGGCTCTACCACAGGATGGACCCTGCTTCTAGTACCTTTCCAAGAAATTTCCCTTCATTACACAAGACAAGTTAAAGGCTGGAAGTTTTGTTGGTCCTCAAATAAAGAAGCTGATGAAGGATGAAGATTTTGAGAAGACAATGGATCAGAGAGAAATAGAAGCATGGACCGCCTTCCAATCAGTTACTGAAAACTTATTAGGCAATAACAAAGATGCTAATTACAAGGCCATTGTCGAAACAATGTTGGAAAATTTCAAGAAGATGGGTTGTAACATGAGTGTAAAGGTGCATATTCTGCATTCACATATCGACTACTTTCCAGAAAATCTGCGACACTATAGTGAAGAGCAGGGTGAATGTTTTCACCAAGATATTAAGGAAATGGAGAGGAGGTACCAGGGGAGATGGAATGAAACTATGATGGCCGACCACTGTTGGATGTTGAGGAGGGACAGTCATCTTCAAGGATCTGCAAGGAAGTCAAAGAAGAGAAAGTTTGAAAAAAATTAAATGAAACACTTTGGCTTCTTGTTTTGTTAAAATGTAGTCGTGAAATAAATTAGGGGAGTTCTTGAGAGTATTCTTAAAATGTTTCTTGAATAAAGACTTACCTTGTGTGGAATGGTATTTGAATACTTTTCTGCGCTCATTAGTAAAATTGTCAAAACATGACTTCTTATTTTGTGTAAAAACCTGACGTGATAGAAAAAATGGAAGCTATTTCTGGAATCAGCATAAAACGTTGATTCAAGAACACCTACTTTTAAGAAATCATCTGACAAAAAGTTTGAAAATGCAGACTAGTGTAATTACTTCAGGCTTCACCACTGCTACCTATAACAAGATGCTCCTTTTTCTTCCTCTTAGAATTGATTTAGGTTTACAGCAACATTTTTAAACGTATCTAGACATTTTCTGTACATGTTAAAACCATCTACAGCAGGATAATGGTCTTCATGCTGGCATGCTGGTCTAAGCTAGGGCTGAAATGGTTCCCGAGAACTTGTATTCGTGTAATAGCCCTCCGCAGCTCTTGGGTAGGGCGTAAGTTAGAAGTGGAGGGAGCAGAAGTAAAAAGGATATCATGGAAGACAAACGCCTTGAACTTCCAGTTCCGCCCACGTGTGTGTATGTGTGGGCTCTTCGGTACATTAACAATTATCACACCTGGGCTAACCCCTGCCTTGCTATTAAATTACATTCAATAACACTTCCCGTGTGTTTACTCACTAAACACACACTGCGTGTGGAATTTCTCTGCGATTCCTTTCTGTTTACATAAATGTATACACACTTATGTCTGTCCACACCAAGTGTCATGAGTATTTATAGAACAAATTTTCAGTCAGAAAATTGGTTTGTCCAACACATCACGATGTTTCCAAGAAAACTTTACACTTGCATAGAAGTAACGCACGAATTCAGTGAAAAAGGTGCTTAAGGTACCTCTGAACAAAATGAGAAGTTTGTTTTTGGTTTTAAAACCGTCTGGGATCCGTCACATTACTTCCTCTACTCGTAACCATTTCATAACGATTTACTTTCCTAATAATTATACGATGATACTACGGGTTTCTCTTGAATGACGTGAGTAGTGCAGCAATGGCGGAGCGATCCACCGTCTATATTCTAATCTAGACAAAGCAACGAGAAACAATATTGATATGTTAGACTTACCTTCTGTTCGAAATGATGCCTCTTTGCCAAGACTAACTTAACACGTTATGCAAAACTCGATGAATTTGGCAGCTAAATATTGGAAATCGCACACCGCCTAGTCTACTAATTCATTGATCGTATGGAGATTTGTTACATGAACCTTACGATTAGACATTCCCCATATACAATAGCCGCATGCATTTGGATCTGAAAAGTAGATTTTCCCGCATTTTTTCCCGTAAAGCACAGGGAGATCTCGCATGCAATTTGAGATGAACATGCGAGTCAGTTGGGGAATTTTATGTCCTGCCGACATGTTGCCATGTAGTTAAGTTGGGTCAAATCCGCCCATGACATTTAATTTTTTCGTCCGATTCTATCTTTTCAATCTTATATATAAATATTTTTGTTAGTTTTATTTATATTTATTTTGCAAGGTAATATATTTTCAAGCTAGCTTCCATACACATGAATAAAAGAAAAATATACCTATATATTACCTTCGATTAGATCAAGAGAAATTACACGTTTACCTTGTTTAGTGCATCTCCAGATGAGTAACACTTGAAATGCTATAGAAGTTAATTAAAACTATGTGTTTTAATGATTTTAAACTTGTCCTGTAGTAAATTTAGTCCAGATTTATGTTTCCCTTGTTATGTGATGTGAAGCTTCATAGGTTGAGTAGCATTTTACAAGTAATGTCATTACTTCAAAATACTAATGAAGCACCTTACTTTTCTAAGTGTTAGATAGGAAAACTTTTTTGAAAGTTTTTGCATTTCATTTTTTGAAAGCTGCTGATTTAGTTGTCAAAGTCGTGAGTCCTCGATTTTTAGTTATATTGCTCAAAGGGGTATCCTCAAAACATTAGTTCTTCTGAACTCTCGATATGGAAAGTTTTTCTTAGGTAACACTTAAAGTGCATGAGACATAACAGTCTTTGTGTTCACTTCTCCTTCTCCCGCAAGACACGTAAAACATAAGCAAAAAGGGAATTCCACCGAGCTGAGACCAATGAGCCAACTCAACTTGCGACACTATCCTGAATTTATAGTTTGCTTTCTTTCTAAAATGAACCTGCTCTAATGTTAAACTCAACAATAGGTTGTTTATACAAATTAATCTAAAGATATGATAAATGGCTGACGGCTGGATAGAGAACAAAACGATACCTACTGTCTGTTGTGATTAGTGCAGGCTACAATAATATGTTCTGCAAAAGTTCCAAATGGTATCGTTGCATTTGAAATGTTGAACTTATCATTTCCTATACGAGATACGAAACAAAAACCCGAATACTGTGGTCAGCACTAATACTATACGTCGCTTTTTCACTCTCACAAGTATTTACCTGTTCTTGTTTCAGTATCCTCCATTTTGAATGTCGTTGACAAGCACACAACGTCATGCTTGTCATTTGTTTAACAACTAAACAATGTTCGACATGTTTGTTCTTCTCATTCTTTTATTTCTCCAAAGCAGTTTACCTGAACTGTTGCGAGGTGTGTTTTATTTAAGCTAAATATTTGTACACAGAGCTTCAAAGTATGGAAAGTTTTTTAAGTTTGTATAAAATATTTGCGAACGCCATACTGCATGTGCCAGCAGGTGTTGCTCCCTCTAATTGTCTTACTTGCAGGTTTTTGTTTTATCTAAAAACCATTCAAAAACTATGTTTTCGGGATGGTAAGGTTTTTCTTAGAAAATCTCTATTGCATTAAAAAAATTCATTGTTATATTCACATGACTTTTCTTCCAATCATCGTATATTTTATATACCTTCTATAAAATATTCTTTAAAAAGCTTATTTTTCTAATTACTTCATTTTAATCGAGATAAACGTTTTCATGTAGGTACATGAGGACACAGAAGCGATAACCAAATGTTTAAAAAGCTAGCTTTGAGATTCCATACCCTTAGCATTACATCACTAGAAACAAACGAATGGTGACATTAACAGTTCAAAAGTGTATGATAAAGTACTGGAGAATTCAAAACAATTATCTCGAAATTGTTAATGACAAAACTTCTGTTTCACATAAATTGTGTATTTTAAGGATATCAAAATTGTCCGTGTTGTTTTATCTATACCGTATGATTTATCAGTTACACATAATATATATATATATATATATATATATATAATTCATTCGGAATGAAGATGAATTCACAGGTTATTCGCAGAGAATTCAATATAGCCATCCACACATCTTAAAGTATTCGCTACTGTAATGAAAACTGTAAAGCAGTTTCTGAAAAAAAAATTTAAAATAACTACCCCATCTAAAGGATAGTTTAGGATAGGAAGTTTTTGAAATTATCGTGTCACAACTTTGGAAGTTGATCTTAAATACCAAGTTTGTTATTTATGTGACTTTTAATTTTGATTTATGGTATTATATACTCGCATACGGGAAGCTTTTTCTGAAAATATGCTTGTTTTTTACTTAGGAGTCTCAGAACATGTATTTGCGGTGATATATCGATACGGACCTTTTGGGAGTGGAATACTCTGCCTTCTATGTACAGAAATACGAGAATAACAGCAAAAATAAGCAACATTTATTCCCAATTAAATTCCACTTTAAGCACCCCTATAATCAAATTCAAATACAGCTTTCATTTATAACTAGACAACATTAATAAAATATTTAAATACGTAATTACCTTACATAACTCGGAGTTAAAGCAAATGTGCATTATTGATGTTTTGAGATTCCAAATGAGCATCGTTTCAAAAGGCAGTGACTCCGCTCAAATTGTGTGATTTCTTATGTTTGTGAATAGAGTGCCCGTATCACAGAAGATTTATATTCCTTCCCTATTTCCGTGAAATGAACCAAAATGATATTTTCTGAATACATTTTTACATTCTTCAGTAAACACCATTTTCAAATAGAGTGTATGCTCCTTCGTATCATCTTCTGGAACTTTTCTGTAACAAACCACCAACACCTCACTAGCAACACATGTTATATCTTTTAGTTCTTCAAAATTATCCTTTTTGCAATGAATCCAATATAAACAATGCAATCCTTATAAACAACAATGTTGCTACGCATATCCTTTCAAACACAACAAATCCCCTTATCCATTGTCAATAACTCCAAAGGAATCTCAATGAAATAGTTCCAGAAAAATTCAATAAGAATAAATAAAATGCACCCATTTAGCTCCGATCTGGCAAAAATAGTATATACACACGGGATCGAAACAGATTTTCTCCCCAGTAGGTACATTTGTCCCTGGGTTCCAACTAATTACCTCGTGGAAAATCATGTGTTTATTTCCCCTTAGTATATACATTACTATTTCACAGCACAAATTCTGGTCAAAATGCATCTAGTACAGCCATAATGTCGGTACAAAATGCAGGTCAAGAAATGTTATTTACTTCTTTCTGGGCTTAGTTGTGGTACGAAGAACTAGGAGAGAACTTAGCAATACAAAAGCGCAGCTTTATTGCTTATTCGGTTCGCAAATGTGTGGCGAAATTTCTGTGTAATGTTTATTTATTTAATTATTTGTGTTAAGCTAATACATACTAAGTATGACAGGGCATTCATACCTGCCATACTCACCCAACATAATTATTTCTTCATACATTTTATAATTCTCTATAGCTATCATAAAAGGCACTAATAGTTAAGTTAAGTTAACATACATTCCTTTTGTAAAAACCAGTTCCATTTTTTCTTAACTTTACTTAAAAACTGACTCAAGCCTCTGCCATCCTTTCTTAAAATCCCCCTTAATGCTGTTTTCCTATTCACCTTAGCCCATTTGTGCTCCAGAAATTCCTTCCCCCATAGATCCATTCCTTGGTATTCAAATACTATACGCTCCAGATCTGCCTTCCCTCCATAAATGGGACACTGACTCTGTGCAATATAAGAAGCTGGAGATTGATACTCTAGGAGAGAATAGAAGGGATAGACTCTTTAGAATGGGATATACACCGGAAAATGCATATGACCAACATTCTGTGGCACTTTCATGTGCGATGAAATGCAGCTCATATGACATAAGATATTAAAGCATATTGGTGATAATGATAACCATAGGAGGCTAGACCCACTGAAGCTCTATATAGGGATGGTTTTATCCGATGGTAGAAGAATGAAAATTTGTGATAGGAAAAAGAAATGAGGATCTTTTAGGCATTAAGTAAAATAAAAAAAAGTAACATTTCAAATAACACTGAGATATATATATATATATATATATATGTGTGTGTGTGTGTGTGTGTGTGTGTGTGTGTGTGTGCTTAGGATATTGGAAAGTAGCTAAACAGAAAAGCAAATTAATTAGAAGCTGTTATCTTACCCTTAAACCTACAAAAGCTATCGATTTTTGTTCTTTCAATGCAAGCATATTTTCCCTTATTTGTGTTTTAGGGTAGTGGCTATATAGAATACATTATTTTCAATTCTTGCTTGTGTTTCTATTCGGTTCTCTCTCTCTTTCTGCTCTGTGTGTGTGTGTTTTTAGGCCTCGGTTTGCCTGCGTCGAACAGCAAAGAATCAAATAAACATAACATTTCATCCTTAAATCAAGCATCTTTCAAGGAATTAAGGAGGCGAGTTTCAGGAATTTCCTCCAAATTTATGCAGGAAAAATTATTTTCATTCTTTAAAAATAGCACTAACGCTTTTTATTAAGGTATTATATTTTGAGATATCGAAATAATTTCTAAAATGTATATCCTGAAGTTTCTACAAGGGATTTAAAGTTGTCTTCATTCTTACTGAATTCTATACTACAACAAAATATTCTGGTTAATAATGCGCGTTATGTGAAATACATTTTTGGGTCATTTCTAACAATTTCCGAAATATTCGCCGTTCTTCGTTTGAGCTTTCAACAATTGTAAACAGTACACTTCAATACAGGTAGACGTTCCTATGTTTTTCATGAGTTCATTCAAAGGGTGCATAATCATGGCGGCCATTTAATTATGGCTTGCTTTTAAAAAGTTGAGTTTTTTACTATTAATGTACTGACCGTAAGATGAAATTTTAAGAAATAGACTTAGATATCTACATGCGTTTGTGAGTAGTTTACACAATAGAAAATAAATGACAATAAATACATAATGCCATGTGATTGTTACGTGTATTTTATCCATTTCTGAAGAGTTAATACAAGAGATGTAGCTCTTTTATAAAGTTTTATAACTTTACCTCTGAAAAGCTTTTCTTCCGATTATTTTTATGTAGATTTACCAACTATTATTAAAGAAAATTGATTTTTTATCTACTTCATGTTAATCAAGATAAAAATCTTTCCAGAAATAGTTACATTACACATTTCGTTAGGATACAGAGAGAACAGCGATAGTCAGATGTTTAAGAACTGAACGCTGTATGCTGGCCTTAAAATTCCATATATTCCAGGTAATCGCGAGAAACAACTGAATGTTGACAGGACCTAAAAGTATATTTAAAGTATTGAACAAATAGAATAATTAATAACGGATGTCTTGGAAATGACTATGCCACAAAAAATATTTGAAATAATTTGTGTATTTAAAGATATCCTCATGTTTTGTGCATTGTGTTTTCGCCCATCGCTTAACGTTTACAATTATACATTATTGTACAAAATTCCTACTTCACAGGCTATTCTTAGAAAATTCGTATTTATATTTTGTCATGTAACTATCCTTAATGTATGGTACTTTAATCAAAATCGATAGAGCCATTTTTTGAGAAAATCAAAATTTTCGAAAAATGCTCCATTTAAAGGGTAGCTTATGTTGGGGATTTTCCTGAAATTCTTCGTGTCGCATCTTTGGAAAGTACTGATCTTAAATACCGAGATTGGCATTTATCTGAGATTTCGTTTCTGAGCTATGCTGTTCACAGACACATATACATACGAGCTTTTTCTAAAAATCTGATGTGATACACTCACATGACTTCTTCTACCCTCTAGCTTTATTAGTGGGTATACAAAATAAACTTACCAAAGCCTATTTTTCTATGTACTTTATTTCAATCGAGATACATCTTTGCAGAAATGGCTACATTACACATTTCGTTATAGATACAATGGGAACAGCGATAGTTATGTGTTTAAAAACTGGACGCTATGTGCTAACGTTAACATTCCATACTGCTTCCATGCAATCGCAAGAAACAGCTGAATATTGACAGGACGTTAAAAGAATGACCAAGTAATAACAATTCGAACCATTAATAATGGATATCTCGGGAATGGCTTATGCCACAAAAAAGTTATTTGATATAAATTGTGCGTTTCAAAGAGATCTGTAACTTTTGTGCAGTACATTTTCGTCTATCGCTTGAGGTTTAGTAGTTATACAGGATTATACAAAATTCCTTCTGAATGAAGAGGATTTCATAGGCTATTCCCAGAAAGTTCAAGATATACATTTTATTTTCCTTGTAAATATCTTTAATATATGCTATTTTACTTAAAATCATTACAGCCATTTTTCAGAAAATCAACAATTTCTAAAACCAAATTCCATGTAAAAGAGTAGTTTGGGGCAGGAGATATTATTGAAAAATCTTGTGTCGCATCTTTGAAAGGTACTGAACCTAAATACCAAGTTTGGTCTTTATCGGACTTTTCGTTTTAGAGCTATGCTGTTCACAGACACACACACACACACACATATGAACCTTTTTCTAAAAATTCTCTTTTTGGGTTCAGGGGCTTCAAAACATGTACTTCAAGTGATCTCTGGGTATCAATTTTTTTGTCGGAATGCAATTCATTCTCTACCAACTAGCTACATGTAGAGGAAGTAATTAGGCTATCATATTTTTAAGAATACAGAAGGTTTAAAACCTAATAAGTTCGGCTATGGAATTTCTATGTGTGCGCGTTTTTACTGTACACTAAAAAAATCTTCCCCTTTCGCAATAAATCTATTTCTTAGCCCACCAGAGATAGATGTTATTCTCACGCTGCGTGGCTGCTATGATTTAAAAGATCCCCTGCGATCTCCTGGCTGGAGGCAGCTAATATAAAGACGACGAGTTTCTAACTCCATTGCGAAGTTGAGCTGTAGCATGTAATTTAGTGCACACAGAGACAAGTGTTAAATTATTTTACTTGCACTTAGCGAACATTTATTTTCCTTGCAAGTATGACGTGTGTGCAACTGAATAGGATATATTTCATTACCGCCAAGACTAGGTACACAATGGTAGGCTGTCCGTCCTTCTTTCTTGTGTAGATCTTTCTCAACATTTAATTGTGTAGCTGGTAAACAAAAGCCTCGAGGAATAGCAAGTACTCCAGTAGACAGCATGACGGCAAAGGTTAATGTGCAGCCTTGGGCAAACTCAAACTTGCGGATCACCACGCACGCCCCTTCCAGCTACTTGAAGGTTAAAAGAATAAATGTGATTCCTTTTGCGATAACCCGAAGCCCGAAGCATGTTGACAGGCTGAGGACAGCCCGAAGAAGTGTTATCAAAGTGTACCTACCCTTGTTAGGTATCTACTGGTAGGTAGGATGGGGGTTTGCAGGATGGCGGTAGAGACTGAAGTATTGGGGGTGATAGGAGGTAGCAAAGAGCTCCTCAACGACTGCAGGTCAGGGTGCAACGGTCCTACTGCACCGCTGGTGAATGATTTTATCGAAATTGTTGTGGTTATAATTTAGAATTTACCAAGCAACTCGTGGTAGAACTGTAAAAGAGCTCAGCTTTTTCTGCTGGTTGGAGTAACTCCTTGGTTACCGGCGGTGCCCGCATGCCATGCGGGGAACCCGGTGACACCTCAAGCGGCGTTCTCTGGGGTTATAGTCCCCTAGAGAGCGAACGAGGGCACTCCGATGGAATGGCAACTGGTCGTATAGTTTTTTAGCCCGGCATCTAATTTCATCCTCCAGGTATGGAAGAGATATGGCTTCGTGAAGCAGTCTCACGGGAAAAGCGCGGCATACAGAATAGATGGCTCGGAGGCCCCTATTCTGCACCCGCTGCAGTCGGAGCAGACTGGAGTCTGCGGCCATGCCCCAGATCTCGCAGAGTAAAGTAGTACAAGGACTATAAGTGCTCTGAAGAGGCGCAATTTAAGCGGTATCGGCATCACGGATCCCAGCATGAGGTACAAGGAGGCCGTAGCCGCCATACCCCGACGCGAAAGATCCGCGATGTGACCCCGAAAAGTGAGACGCCTATCTAGCTGAACACCCAAATAGGAGATGGAATTCGTCCACTCTATCCTACGCCAGAGGTAGGTAAATGAGGGGACGTTGGCGGGGAAACGGTGCTGTGTGAAGAGAATGGCGTGGCTTTTCTTCAGATTGATGGACAATCGCCAACGCCTGCACCACTCTCGGATGAGGCAGAGGTGACTCTGAATTGGATAGAAGGCTCTGTGAGAGTTTTTGTTTGTGCAGTATAGCAGCACGTCGTCAGCATACTGGGCAATATTGACGTGCTGCTCTGCTGGTATGTCGGCCACATGCACGCTGAAGAGTGTAGGGGATAGTACAGAGCCTTCGGGGACTCCGCCTCGTATTGGCCTGTGTGTCTTGATTTGTTCCCCGCAACTGAAACAACAAAGGGTCGTTGTCTGAGGTATGAGTGTAACAGGTGTATGTAGTGTGGTGGTAGTTCCAGCTGAATAAGCTTGTATAGGAGACCCGCTTTCGATAACAGATATCTCATTTCCATTTAAGAGTATTTTAAAGAGATGTATAGTTCCATAGCAACATTCTAAATCGCGATCGGGATGACTCAGGAGGTAATGTCTGAATACCTAACAATCTTACTCTTTTCGTGGTTTCTCTCACATGGATACGTAATACCACAATTCTAAGTTCCACCTTAAGTCCAAAACAATCGTAAATAATGAAAAGTAGATGGTAAAACAAATGCTCTGCAATCTATCCACAGATAATGAAAGCGAGTAGACTGGAAGGCACCCTAATGCCATCTGCTGGGCACATGTGGAAGCAGAGGTACAGTTTCTCTAGGCATGTGACGAAGCAAGACGATATGGCACAGGTATAAGATTAGAAGGCTAACTCTCTCCACATACCTCGAGGCATCTCCTAACAAATCCGTCGCGATATGTCACGTAGTTAAAGCGACGTAAAATAGGAAAAAGGATTAAACGAAGGGGTTTTGTTTCTCACAACTTTTGTTGACACGCTAAGGCGGTAAGCATTCTGAAAAGAAGAAGAAGAAGAAGAAGAAGTGGTCTTATATGGTGCATTCACATAACTTTTTAGATCCATTACGAAGTTTCTCTCTCTCTCTCATTCACCCACATACACATTAAATATATCTACGAAGGTTGAAAAAATACAAGTCAGACAGAGGGGTCTCCAGTAACTGTAGCACGGCACGCACGTTGGCAATAGGGAACGTTTGTGCTTCCAGCTTGACTCCTGGGAGGAAGGGATGAAGGGGAGACCCGAAGGGCAACTACATCCTACGACGAACTGCGCTGGCAAAGATGGGATCACTACGATTTTTACATGACACCAATCCTGACGCCGCGCCGTCTAGACCTGGCTTAGCCACCCGCAACCTGGGAGTTCCGAGAACAGACGAGACAGCTCCCACGAAGGAAGAGGGTCCCAGCAGTCCCGCCAAGCTTACATAAGTAAATACCACCGTCCTGCCGCAGAACACCAAAAGCCGACGCCTGGTCCTGGTCCTTTGTACCCCTGAAACAAATGAGGTGAAATAGATGGAAGGAAATGATGGGACAGGAAATCGTGGAAGGACAAGCGCTCCAGCATTCACCTAACGAACCCGGGAGACCACGAAAAACCCATGATCAGAATGGTCGGCCCGACGAAAATAGAACCTCAGGCCGTCCGAATACGCGCCTCACATGTTACCGCGGAGCCATCTCGCTCGCTAAGGTTGGAGATATGGGCTAACTTACCAATGGATATAAGGGGGAACTTGTTAAAATTTAAGTCAGATAATTGTATTCAAGAGATCGGTCTAGTTATTTAGGAAAGTAAACAGGAATCCAGGAAGATGAAGTAGATGTGGATACATATTTTGTACCGAGTGCCTCTGTATTAAGATAACCGCAGCGCTCATCGGGACCAATAGAGTAGTCAGCAACTCGTAAGAGTGAGTTTGCCTTGTATTCGGTTAAGAGTTGCCTAATTAGACCAGTGTGTAATAAGCAGAGCTAGAACAAATCTCATTTGGCTTAGAATGCGCGTACGCTGCCAGTTTTTGTCGACAGGGAAGGGGGTGCCACAGGTAAACTGTAACTGGCCAGGGGAGAACAGAACATAAACATAGAGCTCCCAGAGAGCAGCTCTACCATACCAGTAATGTAACCAAACTACTGACTATCGACTGTGCAGCCCTGGGTCCGTGTATTTAGTAGGTACAGGTAGGTGGAGTTACGTTGGTTCCTCGCTCAATGGATATTTGTCCTAGCTCTAATAATAAATAACCAAACGGAATATTAATATCCGCGTATTACACTACATGATCAAAAGTATCCGGACACCTGGCTGAAAATGACGTACAAGTTCGTGGCGCCCTCCAACGGTATACTGGAAGTCAATATGGTGTTGGCCCACCTTAGTCTTGATGACAGCGTTCACTCTCGCAGGCATACTTTCAATCAGTGCTGGAAGGTTTCTTAGGGAATGGCAGCCCATTCTTCACGGAGTGCGGAACTAAGGAGAGGTATCGATGTAGGTCGGTGAGGCCTGGCACGAAGTCGGCGTTTCAAAACATCCCAAAGGTGTTCTATAGGATTCAAGTCAGGACTCTGTGCAGGCCAGTCCATTACAGGGATGTTATTGTCATGTAACCACTCCGCCACAGCCCGTGCAGTATGAACAAGTGGCCGATCGTGTTGACAGATGCAATCGCCATCCCCGAATTACTCTTCAACAGTGGGAAGCAAGAAGGTGCTTAAAATATCAATGTAGGTCTGCGCTGTGATCGTGCCACGCAAAACAACAAGAGGTGCAAGACCCCTCCTGGAAAAGCACGATCACACCATAACACCACCTCCGAATCTGTTGCTACTACACACGCTGGCAGATGACGTTCACCGGGCATTCGCCATACACACGCCCTGCCATCGGATCGCCACATTGTATACCTTGATTCGTCACTCCATACAATGTTTTGCCATTGTTCAATCGTGTAATGTTGACGCTCCTTACACCAAGCGAGGCGTCGTTTGTCATTTTTCCTGCGTGATGTGTGGCTTATGAGCAGCCGCTCGACCATGGAATCCAAGGTTTCTCACCTCACGCCTGTCATAGTATGGTCATCGCAGCCTTCGGATCCCCAAGCGGCGACCTTTGTGCAGTAGCCAAACCCTACCCTCCCTAACCGCAAGCACCATAAAATCTTAGTGACATCCATGTGCATATGCGCGTTGTTGCCAAAATTAAAAATAGTATTTAAAAGCAAAACTTTGCAGGTGATTTCCACATGTACAGAATACAATCATGCAGTTTGTCTGCTTGGTTTACACACAAAATAACTATGTAAATAACTATGAATCGCATAGTAATTACATTTAAGTTGCAAACGCTTTAAAATATAACTGAACTAATGAATGATCTGAACTAATATACTGCGCTACAAGAATAGAAATGCATGTTAACATATCCGAGAGAAACTTAGAAACATGTTCCGAATAAACTATACATTGTTGGACTATCATTAAATAATTAAAATACATAAATATTAATTTATTTTGAAAGGAACTCTTACTCCCAAATCAAAGCATCATTTTTGATTATGCTGTGCGCGGAGCTATGGTAAAAAGTTTTTTATCACTTGTATCACAACAATGTTTTATTAATATAAAGCTAATACAAGAAGTTGGGTATTGTTTAAGGTGTAAGATTTATAAGCATGACATCTTCTGTTTACTTAAATGAATAGCTTTATTATAACATGCAGGATAAGTAAAAATACGAAGGCAAAAGAAAGAAAATAAAAAAAAAATCTTATGTATTATATTCACAAGATTATCTCTACTCACTCTTCTACAAACTACTTTCACAAAAGCTTATTCTATCTACTTCTTAAATAATAAGATAAAATTTCATTGCACATATCGTTGTAAATATAAGGATACATAGGCTAAAGCGATAGTCAGATTTTTAAAATACAGATGACTATATGATGACTTTGAAATTCCATGCTCTTAGCATGACCACGAGGAAAATACAAACAGAGACTTCCAACTTGTATTTCAAAATTCAAACCAACAACAAAAAATTTCTCGGAAATGGTTAACACAATTTGATCTAAAATTTGTCCTTTACCGAGATTGCATTTTACGCAGAGTAAGATTTTGTCTCTCTCTTAGAATTTACCAGTAATACAACAAGTTGAGAACGAGGAAAATTTTACAAGTTATTCCCAGAATATAAAATTCATGATACAAATTTTATTTTTCCTGCAAATATCTTAAACTTGCGGTATTTTACTAAAAATCGTTAAGCTGTTTTTGAGAAATTCAATACAATAACAAACATTTTTCCACATAAAAGGTTCTTTTCTACATGTTCTTGAACATTACACATAAAAATCTGGCTTTGCTTATTCAGTTTTTGTAGCCCTTTTCTTCGTGGTCTTGGCACTACTGATATTCGGCAGAGGGTCACTTGCTGGTGCGACCGGAGGGGCATCAACTTTGTTCGTTTCCCAAGGTCTCTACATCTTAATTAAACTATTAAACGCTAATAACTATTAAACACTGCTAAACTTACAAAACTGCACTAAGTAAAACACTATATAACTTCTCTGAAGAAGTAATATAGAAGCTTAGCTGAACATGGAAGAAAAGCACGAGCGAACAGTCACAGCAGAAATGACATTGCAACAACGCTTTGCTTTGGTGGAGCTGGAGAAAGGACCACGTGTTGTGTTTAAGGGATGGGAAGACCCTACTAATCGTTTACTGATGGGTTTATGGTCAGGCTTCAAAGCTTTCCGTTCGCTTTGAAGCCGGTTGGGGAAAGGATGCCCGCGACTAGTCTACTAGGAGTGGATCCTGATACAGTTTGGAATACCTGTGTGACGGTCTGGATAGATGTCTGCCTATTACTCTTTACGACCCTCTTCAAATGTCGGCAGTCTCTGTCAGTCAACAGACGAGGTCGGCCTGTACGCTTTTATGCTGTACATGTCCCTTCACTATCACATCAGAAACAGTGGACCTAGGGATGTTTAGGAGTGTGGAAATCTCGCGTACAGACTTCTGACACAAGTGACACCCAATCACCTGACCACGTTCGAAGTCCGTGAGTTCCACGGAACGTCCCATTCTGTTGTTTCACGATGTCTAATGACTACTGAGGTCGCGGATAATGAGTACCAGGCAGTAGGTGGCAGCACAACGCACCTAAGATGAAAAACGTATGTTTGTGGCGATGTCCGGATACTTTTGATCACATAGTGTATGTTGAATAAATAAATTTATCTTATCTTGTTGAATATATATTATGTATCTGTAATACCTAGACAAACATTTGTGTAGGGAGGGTTTTCTTCGTTTTTTGAGTTATTGTTAAAAGAACATTTTACAATCAGAAATTATGTATTGGAGACTGTCAGCTCATAGGATATCTTCACCTAATAGAAACTAATATAGCATGTTCAAAATATCCTCCTCTTGCTTCCACACCCCATAATCAAGTCGTGTCATGGACAGTTGCATCCCTTTAAAGAATCACAAACGTTGTGGAATGGTTACATAGACTTTCATGAAGGTTGATATAGCGTATTTGCATTTGAAATTTCCTTTGCATATAGAAATTCGTTTACTTGTGCTAACAAATAACCATCCAAAGGACTTGAGGTTTGCAAACGTGCAGGCCAGAGAAATGGTCCTCCCCTACCTAACCATTCGTCATTGTAGGTATTAACAAGTGTATGTCAAACCGTGTGGCTAATATGTAACTGTTATAGGTGTACACAAAATATGGACATACTAAAAGTATAAACAAATGGCAAATGTAAACAATTATCCAATGGCAGTACTTCTCCATCTAGGATACAATGAGTGCATAAGCCGGTTAACTTGTGTCAATGTTGTCTGGCAAAAATGCTTTTAGCAATATTATGCTGTTTTGTTCTATCTTGAAATGCGTTGAACACAAACCTTCAACAGCAACTCAAAAACATTTCTGAGTATATTTCCGCACGAATGTTTACCTGGGTTTTTTCTTGTTTTGATGTCAACAGCACGCTCCAACGTTTGTCCAGGATAACTGAAAACACCCTTCATTGTAAAACAACAAATGTAGGTAAATTCACTTACCTACTTTCCTGAAAAAGCACGATATGTAGCGTTATTTGTACGTTGCCGTTTTGAATCTGTGTTTGTGTGGTACTGTAATCGCCCTGGATCTACATTTGCTATACATGATGTTTTATTTGTTATATATAATAAAAGTAATTATTCGGTCTACATTGCGTTATTCAACATCAGTTTTTGCCTAGAAAGGACTTCAAATTAAGCAATAACGTTTAATTGCACACAACGCTCATGAATAAATTTAGAAGTCGAAGCACCGATCTCTTGGGAAGGAAGGAAAAAAGAAGAATAGCAAGCTTTCAACATGTTTCGTCAGGTGACACATGTACACGTGAAGAAATTAGAACATTCGGCATGCAATATTTTGAAAATGGTAATGCTTCGAAAACAAATCTTGACATACGAGTATATAGTATATTTTAATGAACTCCACATTTTCCCTATAGTAAGCTTTTTCCCTCCCTCTAATGGCTACCCAGTAATTAAAACAAACTACAAAATTCAGTCCCAATAAAATTAAGGCATGCTTTATTTATGACTAGCAAAAGAAATACAGCTTTGACTGTTTTGGTAAAAACAACATTTTCCAAATATTTGTTTATTTGTTCTTAATTGAATTACAGCAATTACAACATTGCTGCTGTTCAAATATTTTAATTGGTTGCTAAATATCCTGTTCGTATTGAAAACCCTCCAAATTGTTTAACATCCTATATTTTCCAACCCCATCTGCCATTAGAGTGGTTTTTATTCTTTCTTTTTTTTTCCTTTCTGTTTTGCATTACCAAATCTAGGAGACTGAAGAGAGCAACGTTGTATTCTTTTATTATTGAGAAAACAGACCAATCTGTGCTGAATATTCTCCAAATTGCCTCCCGCCAAACATTTTCCAACCCTCTCCCTTTAGGACGATGGCTTTTTTTATAACATCCCTAAAAGGTTGAAATTAACATGATTTATATTTTGATTTCAGAAATGTATTGATAAAAGCCCCATTTAGGCTAGAACCCCTCAAAGTTGCTTCCCGCCGAACACTTTCCACCCTCTCTTCAGTAAGGTTTTCTTTTTTGTAATAGCAGCGCTGCAATATTTTTACTCTTGTCCTAAATAATATCTGTGTTAAGTATTCGATTCATACTGAAAACCCTCTAAACTGCCATCTGTCGAACAATTTTCAAACCCAATTTTCCATTAATGGTGGTGTTCTACATTAGCGCCCCTAAAGGAATGGAGTAACTTTTACCTTATTATTTATCAAAGTATTGAAAAAATAGGCCTATTGGTGCTGAGAATTCTCAAAATTACCTTCCGCCAAACATTTTCCGCCACCTTTTTTATCGGGGGGTGGCCCCCACAGTATTTTTGCTTTTGTACTACAGAATGTGCATATCAAATTTGGTGAAATCAGTGCAAGAGTAAAAGAGTCTCAGGCGCGCGCGCACACACACACACACTAAGTTCGTGAATTTTTGAGGCATTCTTCCGATTTTTTTTTTTTTTTTACACTGGTCGTGATGAACAGTGCGAATAGCGTTTAAGAGCGCCTTAGACATCAACCAATCGTAGTTTGATTAAAGGGTAACTAACACACCCAAAGAAATTATAATCCTCATGAGATAATTATGCCTCCATAATTTATTTCCGTTTGCGGGAGATTCAAAAACAAAATCACAGCTTTAAGACTAGATCCTTTCATGCATTTAATTAGTTTGTTTTAAAAATTAAGCTTTTCTTCCAGGAGGTTTGCATTTTTCCTTTGTTTTTGTGGTTGGTTTGTGGCTAGGTACTATCTCATAATCCACCAGTTGCATGGTGAATGCAGGTTACAATGCGCAATAATGTGGTGTTTCTTTTTAATAGAATGTACGTAGGTATTATATGTTTTATGATAAATTCGACAACACAAACACTTACAATATACGTTCATAGGTAACATATTTTTACTTTCTCTACTACGTATAGTAAGTATGGGAAGTATTATATTCCACCCAAAAATTCGATACCGAGATTTCACCCGAAATATATGCTTTGATGTTCCCTGAATCCAAAAAAAGCATTTTTGGAAACATGTCCATGTGTGTGTCTGTCTGTGAAAAGCATAGCTCAGAAACGAACAGTCGGATAAACACCAAACTTGGTATTTAGGTTCAGTATCTTCTAGAGATGCGATACAAAGGTTTTCAAGAAAATCCTCCCACCCCAGATTACCCTTTACATGGAACATTTTTCGAAAATTTTAATTCTCTCAAAAATGGCTCAAACGATTTTGATTAAAATATCATATATTTAGGATACTTTTATGACAAATAAAACGTATATCTTGAATTTTCTGGAAATGTCTACAAAAGTGTTCTTCATTGTGAACGACTTTTGCATAACTGGTAAACCATAAGAGAAAGACAAAGTTTTACTACACAAGCAATGTAGATCGGGCTAAAATACACAATTTATGTCATATACATTTTTTTTGTTGAATGAACCATTTTCGAGTTACTTATACTTTTTCTCAAATGGGAATTGTTATTCATTCTTTTTTGTCCTGGTAATGCAAAGAGAATGGAATACTCCACATAGCAACCAACTCTTAAAATATTTGACTATCGCTTAAAGCCTACCAATTCCTCTTGTATCTAAAAGAAAATTAGCAATAAGATTAACATCTCGATTAACATGAAGCATATGGAGAATAAGCTTTTGTAAAAATAGTTAGTACAAGAGTAGATAAAGTCATGTGAGTGTAACACATCAGCTTTTTTTATCTTTTTGCGCTGTATTTGCAATTACTGCACAAAATGTCATCAGGGTCTCCTAGAGTTGTTGTGTAGTCAGTCGCATTGAGATTCAATAAAGCAGCATGATTGTAGAGCTCTCTTTGTGTTTGGCACTAGTTGGAAATTGAACATCTGGAAGTGTGAACTGGGACGTCTGACCCCCATCATTATAGGCGCGCAAAGGGTACACAGGTGAAGGCTAAGAGGGCGGTTCTTCTTCTAGAGGCCGGTGTTATATTGAAGGACAGTAGAGATATAATGTATGTTCTGGCGCAGTAGAGAGATGCCGACAAGCGATAAAGTTCTTTGTTCTACGCCGACAAGCCCCGCCCCCTCCCTTTGTGTGCTCACATGCCGCCAGGTCTCGTGTCGTTAGGCCCCGCCCCCTCTCGCTTTGTGCGCTTACCTAATGCCGACAGTTTCTGCGCTAACAGGTCCTACCCCCCTCCCCAATGCGTTCTACTGTGGCGTCATGACTTGATGGAATTGTTTTCTCGAGTCCTGCCGCCCCTCGGCAAATTAATTAGGTAATGTTCGTCAAACATTTTTTTTATGATTACTAAGCCCTGCACATTGCATCCTCGAGCAATTAAGTTTTTTGATTAATGAATTGTTGACTGGAGCTTGAGTATAAGTAGTCTGCTCACGGGAACAGTCTGTCATGTAATGAAACACTGCAGCCTTCTTCTTCTATCCGGGGAAGGGGTTTGTCCATTAGCTGAACATGTTAGACGCTTTCAACACATTAATAGGCTTTTAAGTTTACATTCTGGATCTGTTTACATACATTAGCGATCAACGACATACTTCCGTCTGGAGGTAACGGTGACCCACATTAGCTAACCCGTTAGACGCTTTCACCACATTAGCGAACATTGTCAGTAATTGTTTTCCTAAGTGCTCTGCCCAACACTCAACACTTTAGATTTTAGCGATGGAAATGATATAAAAAGCAGCAGCTTCTCCAACGAGTTCCAAGTTGACCAGGATGGCCGGGTTCGAATTACAAATTCAGCTTCTAATAACTCAGAGACTAATTACGATAAAGACATCAAATAAAGTTTATTACATTAATGTCATTAGATAGTTTCTTGTGAATGTATATTTGGGTACATGGTGTCCAGGGTTCGAATACCGATAAAATGTAGTTTAATTATAAATTTAATAACTTCTAAACTAATTAAGATAAAGACGCCAAATAAACTTTATTGCCTTTATGTTATTAGGTATTATCTTGTGGATGTGTAATTAGATACCTGACGTTCTGGGTTCGATCCTAATTTTAAATCGTCATTATCTCAGAAACTAAGAGAGGTAGACGAGTGAACCAAAGCATGATTGATAGCTCCTATGAGGGGTAATTAATACTGTATATAATTTTCAATCAGTTGTCCTTACTTCGAATCCCGATCTTTCAATCACTTACTTATTTTTCTCTATACTCTAGAATATATCACTTAGATTGATGCTGTAACTGCATACAGCACCTTTAAACATATCAAACTAATATTGTAAATAATTTTGTTTCTGGTGTCCAGGGTTCGAATACCGATAAAATGTAGTTTAATTATAAATTTAATAACTTCTAAACTAATTAAGATAAAGACGCCAAATAAACTTTATTGCGTTTATGTTATTAGGTAGTATCTTGTGGAGGTGTAATTGGATACCTGACGTTCTGGGTTCGAGCCTAATTTTAAATCGTCATTATCTCAGAAACTAAGAGAGGTAGAGGAGTTGACCAAAGCATGATTGATAGCTCCTATGATCGGCAATTAATACTGTATATAATTTTCAATCAGTTGTCCTTACTTCGAATCCCGATCTTTCAATCACTTACTTATTTTTTCTCTATACTCTAGAATATATCACTTAGATTGATGGTGTAAATGCATACAGCACCTTTAAACATATCAAACTAATATTGTAAATAATTTTGTTTCTGGTGTCCAGGGTTCGAATACCGATAAAATGTAATTTAATTATAAATTTAATAACTCCTAAACTAATTAAGATAAAGACGCCAAATAAACTTTATTGCATTTATGTTATTAGGTAGTATCTTGTGGAGGTGTAATTAGATACCTGACGTTCTGGGTTCGAGCCTAATTTTAAATCGTCATTATCTCAGAAACTAAGAGAGGTAGAGGAATTGACCAAAGCATGATTGACAGCTCCTATGATGGGCAATTAATACTGTATATAATTTTCAATCAGTTGTCCTTACTTCGAATCCCGATCTTTCAATCACTTACTTATTTTTTCTCTATACTCTAGAATATATCACTTAGATTGATGCTGTAAATGCATACAGCACCCTTAAACATATAAAACTAATATTGTAAATAATTTTGTTTCTGGTGTCCAGGGTTCGAATACCGATAAAATGTAATTTAATTATAAATTTAATAACTCCTAAACTAATTAAGCTAAAGACGCCAAATAAACTTTATTGCGTTTATGTTACTAGGTAGTATCTTGTGGATGTGTAATTAGATACTTGACGTTCTGGGTTCGAGCCTAATTTTAAATCGTCATTATCTCAGAAACTAAGAGAGGTAGAGGAATTGACCAAAGCATGATTGACAGCTCCTATGATGGGCAATTAATACTGTATATAATTTTCAATCAGTTGTCCTTACTTCGAATCCCGATCTTTCAATCACTTACTTATTTTTTCTCTATACTCTAGAATATATCACTTAGATTGATGCTGTAAATGCATACAGCACCCTTAAACATATCAAACTAATATTGTAAATAATTTTGTTTCTGGTGTCCAGGGTTCGAATACCGATAAAATGTAATTTAATTATAAATTTAATAACTCCTAAACTAATTAAGCTAAAGACGCCAAATAAACTTTATTGCGTTTATGTTACTAGGTAGTATCTTGTGGATGTGTAATTAGATACCTGACGTTCTGGGTTCGAGCCTAATGTTTAAATCGTCATTATCTCAGAAACTAAGAGAGGTAGAGGAATTGATCAAAGCATGATTGACAGCTCCTATGATGGGCAATTAATACTGTATATAATTTTCAATCAGTTGTCCTTACTTCGAATCCCGATCTTTCAATCACTTACTTATTTTTTCTCTATACTCTAGAATATATCACTTAGATTGATGCTGTAATTGCATACAGCACCCTTAAACATATCAAACTAATATTGTAAATAATTTTGGTTCTGGTGTCCAGGGTTCGAATACCGATAAAATGTAATTTAATTATAAATTTAATAACTCCTAAACTAATTAAGATAAAGACACCAAATAAACTTTTATAGGGGGAAAGGATGCTCTACTGAAACATTAGGTCTCTAGATAGAAGTATTTATAGGGGAGAGATAGGGAATAACAGGGCTGATGCTAGGCTAGTCAGATGCTAAAGGAGGGAGGGATATGCTTTATACGAGAGAGATAGGGAACACAAGGAAAGATGCTATACTAAACAGGACTTGAAGGATAGAATATGGGCGATATAGCGAACCGAGGAGAGGTATTAGGATAGGAGTTTTGAATGATGGAGTAGGTGTTTATATGCGAGAGATAGGGAATACGAGGGTCGATGCTAGACTAGATGGTGTTGAATGAGGGAATGCATCTTATATGAGAGAGGTAGGGGAATATGAGGAGAAGTGCTAGGCTAGTCGGGAAGGTCTGAATGAGAGAGTATACGTCTATATGGGAAAATATAGGGAAAACGAAGGTAGGTGCTAGGTTGAGAGAGTCTTCAAGGAGGAAAATGCATTTATATGAGAGCGTTAGGGCATACGAGGAGAGGTGCTAGTCTAGACATGGTTTGAGGATTAGAGTATACGTTTATATGGGAGAAATATGGAAAACGGTAGAGATACAAGGATAGACAGAGCTTGAAGGAGGAGGAATGTAGGTTTATACTGTAATATAGAGAGTAATTCGATTATAAAACTTTTCTCATCCAGCCTTACAACACTTTTATATACTTATTTTCTAAACCTTACAAACTTTATATTTGTTAAACAGTAGTACGCGAGAGGGACAAACAGTATATCGGTTTACAGTGAAGTATACGTCCTAACCTATTGCCACCTTGTTTGTTCTGGATCTTCTCATTGTCTATCATCTAACGTAAACACGTAACAAGACGTAACACAGGAAATCATACATATGGCACATTAAAAAAAATAAAGGTATATATAATGAAACATAAACAAGTAGACAGAGGGTCATCGATACATAGAAAACCAGGAGTTGTATGTACTGAGACCATAGATTAGTATAGGCAAACAACAAAGAAGTGAATTTATAGTGTAAATAGCCTAATATTTTCAAATATTATTATAGTCTAAAAGTATATAACTTAATTATGTATCGAGTATTGAGAAATAAACGTTATTCATTATTCACTAATCTCAGATCACTGCAATTGTATTGAATCAATTCACAATTGCTAATGCCATTCAACTTTCATTCGTCTCTGATACATAAACAAATTGCAAAATGGAGAAGGACGAAAGTAATAAAAAGACTCAGGCAGCAAATTTTAAGAAAGAAGAGAAAGATATATGACCGACATTGTTTTGGAACACAAATTAGTGTTGAAAATAAAATGACTGATAGCTCTGCTAAGCGTAAGGAAGAGACATGGAAATAAATTGCAAATGAATACAATTCTAGGTTAGAAAAAGAAGATAAACAACATTCATGTAAACCAATTTTTAAAAATCAGTTTAACTGAATACATGTAAAAAAACATATCACTTTACAAAAAGTAATGCAGACAACATTTATTTTTTATAAACATTATCCTATTACATTCCTTTACAAAAAACCATACATATTTCCTAAAGGCAAAGGTGATAGTCTAGACATTCTAAACACTCAGATATATAATCATATACATCACACAGAAAGAGACCTGCATTATCAGTAAAAAAAACTAAACATCTCAACAATGTCTGAATGATGTATTTTATAAGTACAAGTTTTTTGATATTTCAAAGTTCCTGTTAACCATGGCAGTAATTGATTAACACAATTTCTCGATCCTGTCATGCTATAACTTTAGATGCTTTCAGCTTACTTATAATTTCCTCAATCTCTTGTGTGTGACTATTATTACCAGCATCCCTCGACGCAATTAGTAACCTCAATATATTTACTAGTCTATTCGGATTTTCAAGCGTTGATATCACTGAATCATCATCATATGAAGATTTCATATTCTCGCAACTTCCGATGTATCCAGATTTTTCATCAACAGTAGTCTCCAGTGAAGGACAGAGGCCTGATCCGGTATAACATTCCCCTCTATTCATCTTCGGATCTTCAAGTGCAGGAGAGAGAGTCGATTCAGCATAACATGTTGCTCTATGAAACTTAAATCTTGACAAAGAACGATTCTTAAAAATCCGCCCGCATATACAGCATCTAATAACGCGTTTTCCTCCATGTGTAATGTATGAAAAATTGAGATTCTCATTCGTTAGTTGCACAGATTTTCTCGGGCAGTAGCTCATGCTAAAACTAAAAGAAATTAAATGAATACGTGAATGCTTACGCTCGAAGGAATTAAAAGCGAATGAATGAATTCATAA
Source organism: Deroplatys truncata (assembly GCA_030765065.1). Taxonomy (NCBI): domain Eukaryota; kingdom Metazoa; phylum Arthropoda; class Insecta; order Mantodea; family Mantidae; genus Deroplatys; species Deroplatys truncata. The sequence goes on along the minus strand of CM060978.1, from coordinate 205,439,399 downwards.
CGCGCAACTATTTATATATCCAAGATGAGGACGACGGAGGGAATTGAGATCAATGCATAGCAGGGGGAAAGGATACTCTCTTGAAACATTAGTCATCTAGACAACTATTGTTCACGGAGACCGTAGACGTCAGGTTGAATGGGACAGACCTCAGGTTCAAATCTTTAAGGGTACGGACCCCTGGCTTTTGCCTGGCATGTATACTAAACCATCCTAACAGCGTAACATTACATAACAACGACACGTAACCAGAACATGACGAGTGCGAGCATGGAAAAAAGGATGCTCGCAGGGAACATTAGTGGAAAAGGATGCTCTCTGGAAACAGTCGCCATCCGCACAACGGATTGTCCCTAACATTTCCAGATTTCAAAACGTTCAACATCGTGACGCGCTACTGTCATCTACATTTCGACGAAATTTTACCTCCTGAATTAGTTTGATGCTCTGTATAGAACCTCAGAACATGCATTACGCTGCGTGTCCCTAGCGTTTCCAGCTCCTGAATCGTTCCAGCTAGTGGAATGCCTCTACCATCTTCATGTCAACGATCTGTTACTCTGAATTAAAGTTTGGTGATATGTATAGACCTGTACAACATGCATTACGCTATGTAACAACCTGATCACGCTATGTAACAACATGATCACGCTATGTAACAACATGATCACGCTATGTAACAACATGATCACGCTATGTAACAACATGATCACGCTATGTAACAACATGATCACGCTATGTAACAACATGATCACGCTATGTAACAACATGAACACGCTGTGTAACAACCTGATTACGCTATGTAACAACTGATCACGCTATGTAACAACTGATCACGCTATGTAACAACATGATCATGCTATGTAACAACATGATCACGCTATGTAACAACCTGAGCACGCTATGTAACAACCTGAGCACGCTATGTAACAACATGATCATGCTATGTAACAACATGATCACGCTATGTAACAACCTGATTACGCTATGTAACAACATGATCACGCTATGTAACAACATGAACACGCTATGTAACAACCTGAGCACGCTATGTAACAAACTGAGCACGCTATGTAACAACATGTTCACGCTATGTAACAACATGATCACGCTATGTAACAACCTGAGCACGCTATGTAACAACCTGAGCACGCTATGTAACAATACGATCACGCTATGTAACAACATGAACACGCTATGTAACAACCTGAGCACGCTATGTAACAAACTGAGCACGCTATGTAACAACATGTTCACGCTATGTAACAACATGATCACGCTATGTAACAACCTGAGCACGCTATGTAACAACCTGAGCACGCTATGTAACAATACGATCACGCTATGTAACAACATGAACACGCTATGTAACAACCTGAGCACGCTATGTAACAACCTGAGCACGCTATGCAACAACATGTTCACGCTATGTAACAACATGAACACGCTATGTAACAATACGATCACGCTATGTAACAACCTGATTACGCTATGTAACAACTGATCACACTATGTAACAACATGATCACGCTATGTAACAACCTGAGCACGCTATGTAACAACATGATCACGCTATGTAACAACCTGAGCACGCCATGTAACAACATGATCACGCTATGTAACAACATGATCACGCTATGTAACAACATGTTCACGCTATGTAACAACACGATCACCCTATGTAACAACCTGAGCACGCTATGTAACAACATGATCATGCTATGTAACAACATGATCACGCTATGTAACAACCTGAGCACGCTATGTAACAACATGATCACGCTATGTAACAACATGAACACGCTATGTAACAACCTGAGCACGCTATGTAACAAACTGAGCACGCTATGTAACAACATGTTCACGCTATGTAACAACATGATCACGCTATGTAACAACCTGAGCACGCTATGTAACAACCTGAGCACGCTATGTAACAATACGATCACGCTATGTAACAACCTGATCACGCTATGTAACAACATGATTACGCTATGTAACAACGGATCACGCTATGTAACAACATGATTACGCTATGTAACAACCTGAGCACGCTATGTAACAACATGTTCACGCTATGTAACAACATGAACACGCTATGTAACAATACGATAACGCTATGTAACAAACTGAGCACGCTATGTAACAACCTGAGCACGCTATGTAACAACATGAACACGCTATGTAACAACCTGAGCACGCTATGTAACAACATGTTCATGCTATGTAACAGCATGAACACGCTATGTAACAATACGATCACGCTATGTAACAACGTGATTACGCTATGTAACAACTGTTCACACTATGTAACAACATGATCACGCTATGTAACAACCTGAGCACGCTATGTAACAACATGATCACGCTATGTAACAACCTGAGCATTACATGTAACAACATGATCACGCTATGTAACAACATGTTCACGCTATGTAACAACACGATCACCCTATGTAACAACCTGAGCACGCTATGTAACAACATGATCACGCTATGTAACAACATATTCACGCTATGTAACAATACGATCAAGCTATGTAACAACACGATCACGCTATGTAACAACAAGATCACGCTATGTAACAACATGAACACGCTATGTAACAACCTGAGCACGCTATGTAACAACATGATCACGCTATGTAACAACATGAACACGCTATGTAACAACATGATCACGCTATGTAACAACCTGAGTACGCTATGTAACAACATGATCACGCTATGTAACAACCTGATCACGCTATGTAACAACACGATCACGCTATGTAACAACACGATCACGCTATGTAACAACCTGATCACGCTATGTAACAACATGTTCACGCTATGTAACAACATGATCACGCTATGTAACAACCTGATCACGCTATGTAACAACCTGATCACGCTATGTAACAACGCGATCACGCTATGTAACAAAATGATCACGCTATGTAACAACATGATCACGCTATGTAAATAGGGTGGACCATTTAAGTGGAGGCTATACAATATATCCAAAACTAAGCGTTGTAGAAAGAAATGTCTTTAATAAAACTTGATTGATATTATGACGAAAGTAAATGCCACTAGTCGTGTTTCGTTTGGAGGCTGTTGTGAGGGTCATTTCAGGGTCTTTTTAAATGGGACCCTAATTCTAGGTTCCCATTTAAAAAAATAAATTGACCCAAAATGACCCTCATAACAGCCTCCAAACGAAACACGACTAGTGGCATTTACTTTCGTCATAATATCAATCAAGTTTTATTAAAGACATTTCTTTCTACAACGCTTAGTTTTGGATATATTGTATAGCCTCCACTTAAATGGTCCACCCTATTTACATAGCGTGATCATGTTGTTACATAGCGTGATCATGTTGTTACATAGCGTGATCGCGTTGTTACATAGCGTGATCAGGTTGTTACATAGCGTGATCAGGTTGTTACATAGCGTGATCATGTTGTTACATAGCGTGAACATGTTGTTACATAGCGTGATCAGGTTGTTACATAGCGTGATCGTGTTGTTACATAGCGTGATCGTGTTGTTACATAGCGTGATCAGGTTGTTACATAGCGTGATCATGTTGTTACATAGCGTACTCAGGTTGTTACATAGCGTGATCATGTTGTTACATAGCGTGTTCATGTTGTTACATAGCGTGATCATGTTGTTACATAGCGTGCTCAGGTTGTTACATAGCGTGTTCATGTTGTTACATAGCGTGATCTTGTTGTTACATAGCGTGATCGTGTTGTTACATAGCTTGATCGTATTGTTACATAGCGTGAATATGTTGTTACATAGCGTGATCATGTTGTTACATAGCGTGCTCAGGTTGTTACATAGGGTGATCGTGTTGTTACATAGCGTGAACATGTTGTTACATAGCGTGATCATGTTGTTACATGTAATGCTCAGGTTGTTACATAGCGTGATCATGTTGTTACATAGCGTGCTCAGGTTGTTACATAGCGTGATCATGTTGTTACATAGTGTGAACAGTTGTTACATAGCGTAATCACGTTGTTACATAGCGTGATCGTATTGTTACATAGCGTGTTCATGCTGTTACATAGCATGAACATGTTGTTACATAGCGTGCTCAGGTTGTTACATAGCGTGTTCATGTTGTTACATAGCGTGCTCAGGTTGTTACATAGCGTGCTCAGTTTGTTACATAGCGTTATCGTATTGTTACATAGCGTGTTCATGTTGTTACATAGCGTGAACATGTTGTTACATAGCGTGCTCAGGTTGTTACATAGCGTAATCATGTTGTTACATAGCGTGATCCGTTGTTACATAGCGTAATCATGTTGTTACATAGCGTGATCAGGTTGTTACATAGCGTGATCGTATTGTTACATAGCGTGCTCAGGTTGTTACATAGCGTGCTCAGGTTGTTACATAGCGTGATCATGTTGTTACATAGCGTGAACATGTTGTTACATAGCGTGCTCAGTTTGTTACATAGCGTGCTCAGGTTGTTACATAGCGTGTTCATGTTGTTACATAGCGTGATCATGTTGTTACATAGCGTGCTCAGGTTGTTACATAGCGTGATCATGTTGTTACATAGCATGATCATGTTGTTACATAGCGTGCTCAGGTTGTTACATAGGGTGATCGTGTTGTTACATAGCGTGAACATGTTGTTACATAGCGTGATCATGTTGTTACATAGCGTGATCATGTTGTTACATGGCGTGCTCAGGTTGTTACATAGCGTGATCATGTTGTTACATAGCGTGCTCAGGTTGTTACATAGCGTGATCATGTTGTTACATAGTGTGATCAGTTGTTACATAGCGTAATCAGGTTGTTACATAGCGTGATCGTATTGTTACATAGCGTGTTCATGTTGTTACATAGCGTGAACATGTTGTTGCATAGCGTGCTCAGGTTGTTACATAGCGTGCTCAGGTTGTTACATAGCGTGTTCATGTTGTTACATAGCGTGATCGTATTGTTACATAGCGTGCTCAGGTTGTTACATAGCGTGCTCAGGTTGTTACATAGCGTGATCATGTTGTTACATAGCGTGAACATGTTGTTACATAGCGTGCTCAGTTTGTTACATAGCGTGCTCAGGTTGTTACATAGCGTGTTCATGTTGTTACATAGCGTGATCGTATTGTTACATAGCGTGCTCAGGTTGTTACATAGCGTGCTCAGGTTGTTACATAGCGTGATCATGTTGTTACATAGCGTGAACATGTTGTTACATAGCGTGCTCAGTTTGTTACATAGCGTGCTCAGGTTGTTACATAGCGTGTTCATGTTGTTACATAGCGTGATCATGTTGTTACATAGCGTAATCAGGTTGTTACATAGCGTGATCATGTTGTTACATAGCATGATCATGTTGTTACATAGCGTGCTCAGGTTGTTACATAGCGTGCTCAGGTTGTTACATAGCGTGATCATGTTGTTACATAGCATGATCATGTTGTTACATAGCGTGATCAGTTGTTACATAGCGTGATCAGTTGTTACATAGCGTAATCAGGTTGTTACACAGCGTGTTCATGTTGTTACATAGCGTGATCATGTTGTTACATAGCGTGATCATGTTGTTACATAGCGTGATCATGTTGTTACATAGCGTGATCATGTTGTTACATAGCGTGATCATGTTGTTACATAGCGTGATCATGTTGTTACATAGCGTAATGCATGTTGTACAGGTCTATACATATCACCAAACTTTAATTCAGAGTAACAGATCGTTGACATGAAGATGGTAGAGGCATTCCACTAGCTGGAACGATTCAGGAGCTGGAAACGCTAGGGACACGCAGCGTAATGCATGTTCTGAGGTTCTATACAGAGCATCAAACTAATTCAGGAGGTAAAATTTCGTCGAAATGTAGATGACAGTAGCGCGTCACGATGTTGAACGTTTTGAAATCTGGAAATGTTAGGGACAATCCGTTGTGCGGATGGCGACTGTTTCCAGAGAGCATCCTTTTCCACTAATGTTCCCTGCGAGCATCCTTTTTTCCATGCTCGCACTCGTCATGTTCTGGTTACGTGTCGTTGTTATGTAATGTTACGCTGTTAGGATGGTTTAGTATACATGCCAGGCAAAAGCCAGGGGTCCGTACCCTTAAAGATTTGAACCTGAGGTCTGTCCCATTCAACCTGACGTCTACGGTCTCCGTGAACAATAGTTGTCTAGATGACTAATGTTTCAAGAGAGTATCCTTTCCCCCTGCTATGCATTGATCTCAATTCCCTCCGTCGTCCTCATCTTGGATATATAAATAGTTGCGCGTTATGAATTCATTCATTCGCTTTTAATTCCTTCGAGCGTAAGCATTCACGTATTCATTTAATTTCTTTTAGTTTTAGCATGAGCTACTGCCCGAGAAAATCTGTGCAACTAACGAATGAGAATCTCAATTTTTCATACATTACACATGGAGGAAAACGCGTTATTAGATGCTGTATATGCGGGCGGATTTTTAAGAATCGTTCTTTGTCAAGATTTAAGTTTCATAGAGCAACATGTTATGCTGAATCGACTCTCTCTCCTGCACTTGAAGATCCGAAGATGAATAGAGGGGAATGTTATACCGGATCAGGCCTCTGTCCTTCACTGGAGACTACTGTTGATGAAAAATCTGGATACATCGGAAGTTGCGAGAATATGAAATCTTCATATGATGATGATTCAGTGATATCAACGCTTGAAAATCCGAATAGACTAGTAAATATATTGAGGTTACTAATTGCGTCGAGGGATGCTGGTAATAATAGTCACACACAAGAGATTGAGGAAATTATAAGTAAGCTGAAAGCATCTAAAGTTATAGCATGACAGGATCGAGAAATTGTGTTAATCAATTACTGCCATGGTTAACAGGAACTTTGAAATATCAAAAAACTTGTACTTATAAAATACATCATTCAGACATTGTTGAGATGTTTAGTTTTTTTTACTGATAATGCAGGTCTCTTTCTGTGTGATGTATATGATTATATATCTGAGTGTTTAGAATGTCTAGACTATCACCTTTGCCTTTAGGAAATATGTATGGTTTTTTGTAAAGGAATGTAATAGGATAATGTTTATAAAAAATAAATGTTGTCTGCATTACTTTTTGTAAAGTGATATGTTTTTTTACATGTATTCAGTTAAACTGATTTTTAAAAATTGGTTTACATGAATGTTGTTTATCTTCTTTTTCTAACCTAGAATTGTATTCATTTGCAATTTATTTCCATGTCTCTTCCTTACGCTTAGCAGAGCTATCAGTCATTTTATTTTCAACACTAATTTGTGTTCCAAAACAATGTCGGTCATATATCTTTCTCTTCTTTCTTAAAATTTGCTGCCTGAGTCTTTTTATTACTTTCGTCCTTCTCCATTTTGCAATTTGTTTATGTATCAGAGACGAATGAAAGTTGAATGGCATTAGCAATTGTGAATTGATTCAATACAATTGCAGTGATCTGAGATTAGTGAATAATGAATAACGTTTATTTCTCAATACTCGATACATAATTAAGTTATATACTTTTAGACTATAATAATATTTGAAAATATTAGGCTATTTACACTATAAATTCACTTCTTTGTTGTTTGCCTATACTAATCTATGGTCTCAGTACATACAACTCCTGGTTTTCTATGTATCGATGACCCTCTGTCTACTTGTTTATGTTTCATTATATATACCTTTATTTTTTTTAATGTGCCATATGTATGATTTCCTGTGTTACGTCTTGTTACGTGTTTACGTTAGATGATAGACAATGAGAAGATCCAGAACAAACAAGGTGGCAATAGGTTAGGACGTATACTTCACTGTAAACCGATATACTGTTTGTCCCTCTCGCGTACTACTGTTTAACAAATATAAAGTTTGTAAGGTTTAGAAAATAAGTATATAAAAGTGTTGTAAGGCTGGATGAGAAAAGTTTTATAATCGAATTACTCTCTATATTACAGTATAAACCTACATTCCTCCTCCTTCAAGCTCTGTCTATCCTTGTATCTCTACCGTTTTCCATATTTCTCCCATATAAACGTATACTCTAATCCTCAAACGATGTCTAGACTAGCACCTCTCCTCGTATGCCCTAACGCTCTCATATAAATGCATTTTCCTCCTTGAAGACTCTCTCAACCTAGCACCTACCTTCGTTTTCCCTATATTTTCCCATATAGACGTATACTCTCTCATTCAGACCTTCCCGACTAGCCTAGCACTTCTCCTCATATTCCCCTACCTCTCTCATATAAGATGCATTCCCTCATTCAACACCATCTAGTCTAGCATCGACCCTCGTATTCCCTATCTCTCGCATATAAACACCTACTCCATCATTCAAAACTCCTATCCTAATAACTCTCCTCGGTTCGCTATATCGCCCATATTCTATCCTTCAAGTCCTGTTTAGTATAGCATCTTTCCTTGTGTTCCCTATCTCTCTCGTATAAAGCATATCCCTCCCTCCTTTAGCATCTGACTAGCCTAGCATCAGCCCTGTTATTCCCTATCTCTCCCCTATAAATACTTCTATCTAGAGACCTAATGTTTCAGTAGAGCATCCTTTCCCCCTATAAAAGTTTATTTGGTGTCTTTATCTTAATTAGTTTAGGAGTTATTAAATTTATAATTAAATTACATTTTATCGGTATTCGAACCCTGGACACCAGAACCAAAATTATTTACAATATTAGTTTGATATGTTTAAGGGTGCTGTATGCAATTACAGCATCAATCTAAGTGATATATTCTAGAGTATAGAGAAAAAATAAGTAAGTGATTGAAAGATCGGGATTCGAAGTAAGGACAACTGATTGAAAATTATATACAGTATTAATTGCCCATCATAGGAGCTGTCAATCATGCTTTGATCAATTCCTCTACCTCTCTTAGTTTCTGAGATAATGACGATTTAAACATTAGGCTCGAACCCAGAACGTCAGGTATCTAATTACACATCCACAAGATACTACCTAGTAACATAAACGCAATAAAGTTTATTTGGCGTCTTTAGCTTAATTAGTTTAGGAGTTATTAAATTTATAATTAAATTACATTTTATCGGTATTCGAACCCTGGACACCAGAAACAAAATTATTTACAATATTAGTTTGATATGTTTAAGGGTGCTGTATGCAATTACAGCATCAATCTAAGTGATATATTCTAGAGTATAGAGAAAAAATAAGTAAGTGATTGAAAGATCGGGATTCGAAGTAAGGACAACTGATTGAAAATTATATACAGTATTAATTGCCCATCATAGGAGCTGTCAATCATGCTTTGATCAATTCCTCTACCTCTCTTAGTTTCTGAGATAATGACGATTTAAACATTAGGCTCGAACCCAGAACGTCAGGTATCTAATTACACATCCACAAGATACTACCTAGTAACATAAACGCAATAAAGTTTATTTGGCGTCTTTAGCTTAATTAGTTTAGGAGTTATTAAATTTATAATTAAATTACATTTTATCGGTATTCGAACCCTGGACACCAGAAACAAAATTATTTACAATATTAGTTTGATATGTTTAAGGGTGCTGTATGCATTTACAGCATCAATCTAAGTGATATATTCTAGAGTATAGAGAAAAAATAAGTAAGTGATTGAAAGATCGGGATTCGAAGTAAGGACAACTGATTGAAAATTATATACAGTATTAATTGCCCATCATAGGAGCTGTCAATCATGCTTTGGTCAATTCCTCTACCTCTCTTAGTTTCTGAGATAATGACGATTTAAAATTAGGCTCGAACCCAGAACGTCAAGTATCTAATTACACATCCACAAGATACTACCTAGTAACATAAACGCAATAAAGTTTATTTGGCGTCTTTAGCTTAATTAGTTTAGGAGTTATTAAATTTATAATTAAATTACATTTTATCGGTATTCGAACCCTGGACACCAGAAACAAAATTATTTACAATATTAGTTTGATATGTTTAAGGGTGCTGTATGCATTTACAGCATCAATCTAAGTGATATATTCTAGAGTATAGAGAAAAAATAAGTAAGTGATTGAAAGATCGGGATTCGAAGTAAGGACAACTGATTGAAAATTATATACAGTATTAATTGCCCATCATAGGAGCTGTCAATCATGCTTTGGTCAATTCCTCTACCTCTCTTAGTTTCTGAGATAATGACGATTTAAAATTAGGCTCGAACCCAGAACGTCAGGTATCTAATTACACCTCCACAAGATACTACCTAATAACATAAATGCAATAAAGTTTATTTGGCGTCTTTATCTTAATTAGTTTAGGAGTTATTAAATTTATAATTAAATTACATTTTATCGGTATTCGAACCCTGGACACCAGAAACAAAATTATTTACAATATTAGTTTGATATGTTTAAAGGTGCTGTATGCATTTACACCATCAATCTAAGTGATATATTCTAGAGTATAGAGAAAAAATAAGTAAGTGATTGAAAGATCGGGATTCGAAGTAAGGACAACTGATTGAAAATTATATACAGTATTAATTGCCGATCATAGGAGCTATCAATCATGCTTTGGTCAACTCCTCTACCTCTCTTAGTTTCTGAGATAATGACGATTTAAAATTAGGCTCGAACCCAGAACGTCAGGTATCCAATTACACCTCCACAAGATACTACCTAATAACATAAACGCAATAAAGTTTATTTGGCGTCTTTATCTTAATTAGTTTAGAAGTTATTAAATTTATAATTAAACTACATTTTATCGGTATTCGAACCCTGGACACCAGAAACAAAATTATTTACAATATTAGTTTGATATGTTTAAAGGTGCTGTATGCAGTTACAGCATCAATCTAAGTGATATATTCTAGAGTATAGAGAAAAATAAGTAAGTGATTGAAAGATCGGGATTCGAAGTAAGGACAACTGATTGAAAATTATATACAGTATTAATTACCCCTCATAGGAGCTATCAATCATGCTTTGGTTCACTCGTCTACCTCTCTTAGTTTCTGAGATAATGACGATTTAAAATTAGGATCGAACCCAGAACGTCAGGTATCTAATTACACATCCACAAGATAATACCTAATAACATAAAGGCAATAAAGTTTATTTGGCGTCTTTATCTTAATTAGTTTAGAAGTTATTAAATTTATAATTAAACTACATTTTATCGGTATTCGAACCCTGGACACCATGTACCCAAATATACATTCACAAGAAACTATCTAATGACATTAATGTAATAAACTTTATTTGATGTCTTTATCGTAATTAGTCTCTGAGTTATTAGAAGCTGAATTTGTAATTCGAACCCGGCCATCCTGGTCAACTTGGAACTCGTTGGAGAAGCTGCTGCTTTTTATATCATTTCCATCGCTAAAATCTAAAGTGTTGAGTGTTGGGCAGAGCACTTAGGAAAACAATTACTGACAATGTTCGCTAATGTGGTGAAAGCGTCTAACGGGTTAGCTAATGTGGGTCACCGTTACCTCCAGACGGAAGTATGTCGTTGATCGCTAATGTATGTAAACAGATCCAGAATGTAAACTTAAAAGCCTATTAATGTGTTGAAAGCGTCTAACATGTTCAGCTAATGGACAAACCCCTTCCCCGGATAGAAGAAGAAGGCTGCAGTGTTTCATTACATGACAGACTGTTCCCGTGAGCAGACTACTTATACTCAAGCTCCAGTCAACAATTCATTAATCAAAAAACTTAATTGCTCGAGGATGCAATGTGCAGGGCTTAGTAATCATAAAAAAAATGTTTGACGAACATTACCTAATTAATTTGCCGAGGGGCGGCAGGACTCGAGAAAACAATTCCATCAAGTCATGACGCCACAGTAGAACGCATTGGGGAGGGGGGTAGGACCTGTTAGCGCAGAAACTGTCGGCATTAGGTAAGCGCACAAAGCGAGAGGGGGCGGGGCCTAACGACACGAGACCTGGCGGCATGTGAGCACACAAAGGGAGGGGGCGGGGCTTGTCGGCGTAGAACAAAGAACTTTATCGCTTGTCGGCATCTCTCTACTGCGCCAGAACATACATTATATCTCTACTAAGGACATCGTTGAATGAAATGAGTTCCAGAAAAATAACTGGCTCTAGCAACAGGATTATGGCACTTCATAAATTTGTACGCTAAAATGCTATTTTCATGTATAGTGTAACGTAGGTTCATAATGAATACCATAACCAGTAAATATCAAATATGAAAATGAATCCATAGTTATAATTAAATAAGACATAAAACTTTTTGTAGTAAACAAATAAACAATAGATCAGAGCACGACCAACCGGAAGAGCACCATGATTGTACAGTAAATGGCATAAAATTTCGCAATGCGATTGTACGATGATCAGAAGCTGGCAATGCATGGGGAAAGAAATACTAAATTGCTCCTCTATGCAAGCAACGCAACTATGAAATTTGGAATTTGGAAAAACTTGCGTTACGGTTGCGTGACTGTATGAATGGTTCCATTAAATAACATGGGTTATGTTACTTAATGGAATATGGTTAAGCCGTACGTTTATGTTACGTCTGCGCTTACTTTCCATTATGAATGAAGCCTTAGTGTCTATTTTCAGTTGAAAAATTAACATTCTCCTAATTAGAGCTAGTTAATACAAAAAATGTTAAGGAATGTCCTAAATCCTTATTTTGCCAACATTAAAAAACGCTACAAACGACCGGCTTTCGGAGGAAGCATCTGTGTAGTAATAAGGTGTTCTTACATGCATTCTTTTGAGATAAATATTCATATGAAATTCGAATTCGTTAAATTTTTGTTCAGCAGACAAACCACTAAAATGGGGCTTTTATTGGCACCATGGAGCCCACACCACAAATTTCCAAGTTCTAATCTAGTCGACGCCCCTTCCTATCGCATTTTAAGTATTATGTACTTTTGAAAATTCGAAAACTAATTCTGGTTAGTTAAGTGATAACATCCGCCCGAATAATAAATAATAAATAATAACGAATAAGAATAAGCATACCAAAATAATAAGAAGGAATACCAGTATGAGGGAAGAATAAAAGAGAACATTAAGAATTAGAGAAAGGGGGGATGAAATCATGAAGAGAGAAAAAACGTAGAGGGTAGATATTAATTAATAATAAGAACATGAAATAAAACGTGTAGTTGAGAACGAACAAACTTGGCGAAAATCACATAAAGATAGCAGACGTAGGAAAGGACAGGAAGACGAACATTAGAGATCGCTTAGTGACAATAGGAACCGAGTTGTGCACACAGGAAGCCAAGACAACGGGCAGGAAACCGAAGTTAATCAAGCGCACAGAAAACGCAGTAAAGCGAACATAATTTGTTAATGTTAGACGCGAGCGACGCTCGGACGATGTTATTGAGAACCAACGGTAGACGGAGGAAAAATTCAGAAATGTAACCAATCATAACGAAGGAAAGTCACGTGAATAGCAAAAAGTGAGAGAGAAACTAGAAAATAGACGTGAAATAGAAAATTATCTATGAGGCAGAGCGAAGTTCAGACGTGCGTAAGATACCTCACTCTGTGTCGAAACGTCGGGGGGAGAAGATGATTTGTAGGGAAAGAAATAGATTCGTGTAGGAAACGTCAGGGAAAGCAAGATAGATCTAGAAATTCAAAATATCTTATATTAAAGAGGGAAACAGTGTAGCGGTCTTCGAGTAAATATTTATGTATTGAAAACCAGTTTAAGGGAACCGTGAGGAACAGGATAGCTAGGGACTGACGAAAGGAAAAGTCATTAGCGTAATATTGTAACATACTTCAACTTCGCAAAGTAATTAAGAAAGGGTAAGAGCACGGAAACAGTAGCAGGGGTGACAGGAAAAATCGCGTCTTGTGTGGAAAGGAGATTCGTACGAGGACATCAGTGTGGATCATCAATAAATGGGCCATCTGAGAGGAGAAAGTGAACTTCATTTATCTCCCATCCACACTCCCTTAGGTAAGAGACTCCTGAACCTAAATTCCTCTACCTGAGTAGCCGGCAGCAACAACAATCCAACCACAAAGAACCGCACCATTACAAACCTTTATTTTTCCATTCCCAAATCCCGCTACATTAGGCACAATATAATAATCAAAGTCATTGAAGATCTTTCTTTCCAAGACAGCGAAGGGGTGATAATTCCGCTAAAGTAACTGCAAGATGAACAGATACGCAAAACTAGGGGGGGTTGATTCACATGCGTAGGAGAAAACTAGGGTCATTTACCTATAGTTTGTTTTAAACAAGAAGCTACTTATAGCAGTTACTAGAGGTGCATGTGTATGTGTGTTCCTTGGCAATCTTCACTCCGCTGTTGCTTAGCCAGTAGGATTTCACACTCCTTTCTCTTCGCCAACAAGTTAAACTTTGAGGGGCAACATGTTGACATTGTATACTACATTGTAGCACGTGCTTTCATACTGCTTATTCATTCATTCATTATCTGTTTACCCTCCTCTTATGTAGGACTTACACCCCCCAGGACTTACAAGCGGGTGCCTGGGGTCAGAGGCCCGTCGAGGAGCAGACACTCATGGATCAGACAGAGCATCCAGGATGGGTGATCAGCCCGATGCCTGGTATGGGATGAAGGAAGTAGATGAAACGAAATGTGGGTAAAATGGATGAAAGGAAAGGTGATGATGGAGCAGTTGGTGGAATGAATGGCGGGGGAAACCGGAGAACCCGGAGAAAACCCGCCCAGACGCCGCTTCGTCCACCACAAATCCCACATGCAGGTCCCTGGGATTGAACCCGGGCCGCCTCGGTGGGAGGCGAGCGGTCTAACCACTCGGCCACGGCGCCGCCCATACTGCTTATTACCTTTGTAATACAACTTGCACTTCCTTGCAATGAGTGAAATGTCACGTCGCTTCTTGTTTAAGAGCTACTGCAAATGGCAAGTTGTAATACCGCGGTAAGATCAAAACGGCTACGTTCCATAGAACTAATTTTGTTTCGGATAGTACTTATAGTGACGTATTACCTTATAGTTGGTAAGGGAAGCTCGTCGTTTGTGGCAAAACCACTTTCAGGAGCAGTTGACTCACCCGATATAAACGAGGTTTCAGATCAAAGTGACATATACAACTGGAACTGACATAGGGTTTGAAACCCACCATATGTAGAAACGGTTGTTGCGTACGCTTTTATGAAGAAAAATTGTGCTATATTTATCACGACCTCCATCTTCCAACTGGTTCCAAAGAAATCTTGTAGTGCCACATTTGATATACTAAGGGGCAAGTCTCTTCCATAAATAGGTATATCCGGATCAAGCTCCGAAAAAGAAAAATGTACCACGAATATACTGCTTTTATTCCATTCTTTAAAAAGATGAATCACCTAAGCGACAGAGTTGGAATATTATAATTGGCACAGTCAAACAATGGGCTGCACGTGCCTCATTACCTCTGTGGTGTCCCAGGAGAGAATCGATCGTCAAACAAGCGCCATTGCGGCGCCTCATCTCAGCTCTGAGCCCCACCTGTTGCGCCTAATGACGTTTTGGTCATTGTTCCTCGGACATTTCTCGCACCAATGAATACATTTCTACTCTGCAGGACGCATATGGACCGTTATTTAAATATTTGAATTACAAATACCCATGGAAAATATTCATACATGATACTGGTTTAAAAAATAGCGCAGTATTGTACACGAGTCAGATGTGTGTACGAAATTAGGAAGGAATTGCCGGGTTGCGTTTTAATCTTAATGTGGTTCATAGTGAGAGGCAGAGAACCTGTTGTAAAGTAATGTATACTGATATCATAAACAGAGAAGATTTTGTGTGTCTGTGTGTGGAGGGGGGGTGGTTTGTTACAGGGTTGCTTCGAAAGCTCAGAATTTTTAAGCATATCTGTTTTTAAGATAATATAGATTATTATATCATATTTTGCACAGTATAAAGCTAACTAAAATGATTTTAATGCATATTGTAGGAAGTAAATACTAATTTTAAAAGGTTTTTTTTCCATTGGCGGTGCATTAATTTTTACTTTTCCTGCGTACTTAGAGTAAGTAGACGAAGTACCTATCGTATTCCAGCAAAACTTCGATACTGAGATTTCACCGAAAATACACATTTTGGAGCCCACTGAGCCCCAAAGAAGCATTTCTAGAAGAAGTCAGTGTGTGTGCGTGAGTGTGTGTGTGTGTGTGTGTGTGTGTGTGTGTGTGAACAGCATAACACAGAAATGAAAAGCGGTTAAATACCAAACGTGGTACTTAAGTCCAGCATCTTCCAACGGGATCTTCAAGAAAATCCCTCCATTTCAACCACCCTTTACATGGAAAGCTTTTTGAAAATTTTAATTTTCTCAAAAATGGCTGTAACGATTTTGGTTAAAATGCCATATGTGTAAGATATTTTCATAACAAATTAATCGTATCTCTGAATTTTCTGGGAATAGTCTGTGAAGTGCTCATCATTCCGAATGACTTTTGCATAACAGTAAACTGTAAGGGAGAGGCAAATTCATAAAAAATTTAGATCTCGCTAAAGCATACACGTAAAATAAAATGTTTAAGGTTTTAAATATTTCATAGATATTCTTCGTTATGGTTTTAATTTTCAAATACTTATTACTTTCTCTACCACGTACCTAGCAGAAAATCTCCCTACCAAAGCTACCCTTTAAATATATTTTCCGAAAATGTTGATGTTCTAAAAAATGGCTCTTACGATTTTGATTAAAATGCCATAAACCAAATATATATTGAGATTATAAATAAAATGTTTATCTTGAATTTTGTGGAAATATCCTTTAAGTCCTCCGTATTCGGAAGGAATTTTGTATAAATTTGTATAATTGTAAACGTAAAGCGACAGACGAAACCGTACCATACAAAAATGTAGAACTCTTTAAAACTAAATTTACTTAAAAGATATTTTTCGTAGCATAAGGCGTTTCTGATATATAGTTATTAAATGTTCGAATCCAATACTTGTCATACTTTTAAAGTCCCATCGACCTTCAGTTGTTTCTCGCGATTGCATGGAAACAGAATGAAATTTTAGAGCCAGCACATAGCGTCCAGTTCTTAAACATTTGATTATCGCCGTTCCCTTTGTATCTTTATAACGAAATGCGTGATGTAGCTATTTCTGCAAAGGTTTATTTGGATTAAAATGTAGTATGTAGAAAAATATCAGTAGTAAGAATACTTTGTATACCCAGTAATAAAGATAAAGACGAGAGAAAGTCATGTGAATGTATTGCATCAGATTTTATTTTTATCAAGAAGAAAATCACTATTGCTTTTTTTTCTTACTTTCTCTAGATACTAACAGTAAGGAGTAAGTATTGTATTTCACCCAAAAATTCGATACCTACAGAGATTTCATCAGAAAAACATGTTTTGAGGCCCTTTTTTAGAAAAAAGGCCTGTTTTATGTGTATATGTGTGTTAGAGAGAGAGAGAGAGAGAGAGAGAGAACAGCATAACCCAAAAAAGAAAAAATGCTGTTAAATACCATACTTGTTACTTTAGTTCAGCATCTTCCAGGATGCGACACGAAGATTTTCAAGAAAATTCTCCCATCCCAAATTACAATTTATATGCAAGAAATTTCGAAAATTTTTGTTTCTCAAAAATGAATAAATGAATTTGATTAAAATATCATATGTTTAAGATATTTTCATGACAAATTAAACCTAAATCTTGAATTTTCTGGTAATAGTCTCGAAAGCCCTCTTCATTCTGAATGACTTTTGCACAATTGGTAAACCGTAAGGAATAGGTGTACAAAATCTGCAGATCTCGTTAAAGCACACTTTTTTGTTTTGTTTTACTAAACCATTTATGAGATATTCCTTGTTATTGGTTTGAAATTTCAAATTCTGGGAAGTCTTATTTTTCCCCCTGGTCGTCGTATTAAAAAAACGGAGTATCAAAGCCATCATGTAGTGACCAGTTCTCTTAAAAGATCTGAGTATCGCTTAAGCATACTGTATACCCTTTTCCCATTGTACATACAACGAAATATTAGTAAAAGCATTTCTACAAACGCTTATGTTGATTAACGTGAGAACAATAGACTTTTGTAGGAATACTTTGTTGAAGAATGGGTAGAAAATTTCATGTGAATGTAACACATCAGAATGTTTTTCTCTTGTTCATGCAAAAAACAGGCAGTTTCAAAGCTATTACATAGCAACAGGCTCTTAAAAGATTTCACTATCGCTTAAATCTACTTTATATCTCTATTCCCATTGTAGCTACAAGGAAATATCTAATAAGAATTGCTGTGAATGTTTGTCTTAATTATCATAAAGTAGGTAGAGAAATAAAATTTTATAAGAATGGTTAGAGAAAGTCATGTGAATGTAACACATCAGAATTTTGTTATTTAGCATGCACTCATTCGCTTGTGCAATTTTTACTTTGGAATGTGTTAATGTAAACGGCATTTCTGTCCATTTCCAGCACAGATGTGATCAATGTCATATATACACGTTTTGCATTGTTGTATTTAGAAAATATTTCCTTTTGGAATAAAGATAATTTTTAAATTAGAACCAAAAAACACCGATTCACGAGTTTTGCTAAGAATTGTTTTATCATAGAAAGTGTACATTAAAATTTCATTAAGCTATCCAATAGTTTCTGAGAATGAGTGCATGCAAATAAAAAGATGAGTGCACAGCCAATGAAAAAAGATTAACATGTAAAGTGATTGTTTTCTACTATGTACATTAGCTTCATATTGTGGCAATATTTCATATAGTTATTTGCAGTGGTTTAAAAGACATAGAGATTTAAATGTTGGTTATTCTGAGCACTTGAAGCAGCCCTATAACTCCCGGTTCCGACCAATTACTTGGACAGTTTCTCGAGTAGCACTGCCAGCTTTCACCAGTTTGTTTACTTTTAACCTGCGCACTCAGCATGGCATCTTCGGTCCAGGGTTGTCAAATTTTGCCTTGAAGATACCTTGCATATTTTTAGAAATGTTTGGAAACAGATCAAAGGCTGTAAAATAGGCTGTAAAGTTTGGTGTGCATATATAATTTTATTCCAAAAGTTCTTAATTACTTTAACATTAATTTATATATGTTAGAGGGTGCTTAATTAACTAAAATACATAATAGGATGAATAAAATGTATGGAATACATAGCTTCCACCGCTTAAGGTTACTTAGGGGTTATGCAGAATTTGCAAAACTTGGAAGACTGTCGTGTGAGAGGTTAAGGAAATCAGTCATTCCGCCGATGTTACACATTCTTCTGTGTGAATATTAGGGAATTTTTCATCCGTTATTAAATATAGTGGAGTTTGTGCGAAATGACAATTGTAAGCGTAAAGGAGGGGATTCACCATATGATCAGTGTACAATAGTTTCATAAACAACAGCAGGATATAAATGGAAACAATTGGTTTAATTAGATAATTAAAAAAGTTAATTTAGCAACGTCGCTTAAGACAGCTAGTTGAAACCGTATTGCACCACGATGAGGCGCCAATTTTTCAAGCCGGGCGTTGGTCGTCGCTTTTGAAGCCGTACCCGTTGCTTCAAATTCTGCTGTGGATTCTGCTGCCGACTCCCACAATGGATGGTTATGAGATCTTTCTCTCAGGGGATGCGGGGGCGGATGTGAAAGGATAGCACCAGTTTAAATTGTCTGAGTATTGCGATCTAATACTTAAGCTACTGAGGCGAGTTGCCGATCATTTGAAAATAAAGAATGAAACTAATTATGAATTTTAGCGCTCCAAACCAAAACAATTGGCTTATGGGAAATAACTGTTCTTTCACACAAGCCGTGTGTTGGACAGGGTTGGAAAGGTAGAATCAGACGACTGAAAAATTCAATGCCATAGCCGGGATTTGAACCACGGATCTCCCGGTCTCCGTCCGGTTGCTCTAACCACTGAGCTACCATGGCAACATGCCGGCACGCCATTAAATTCTCCAGCTGACTCAATTGGCTTATTATACCTGCTAGCTTCAGTAATATCAGTTTTACAGTTCGAAATAACTGTCTCAGCAAGCTTAAATTGGCGTGAGGTACTAAAATGCTTATGGGCAAAACCCCTCATGGCTTCCGCTAAAAAGCATTTGATATGCTTTTTTATTCTGATGTACCAAAGCCTGTCCTCTTCCTTGCACCTGTGGTCCCATTTGAGTAACCAGTTTTTCCTTAAACCGCGGTGATTGACAGGTCCTTCCTAACGACCCTCATTAGGCGGATCCTAATGGATTTTGACCATCGGCGCAATGCAACAACACCGAATAAATCTTACTCACACAAGCGCGTCGATGGGTGCTTAAAATAACACACGACTCGTCACAAGTATACAGAGTGATGAATGTATGCTGGAATGTGTGTCTGATTAGAATAGCTACATGCCCTTATATTACCTTACGCTCCGCCTACATTTTACTCTCCTACCAACATCCCTTCATATGCGCTCCAATCTAAAAACTCTTACGTATGCGTATGTGAAATTGTTACTAGGCGGTACCTTACCGACTCTCAGAATTTCATTCCCTTTCTCTTTTTCAGAATTTCTGCCTACGTGACTCTTCAAACGTACTAAACTTAAAACCTAACGCCATTCCAAGAATCTTTAAGCTCCTCACTTTTACTAATGACTTTGCTTAACATGTCTCGCTAATTACCTTTTTCTTCTGACAAATCTTTGAACTTAAATTTATTATATTATACTTGGTTTAATATACGAAAATTATTTATTGCAATTGTGTATTTATCTTAGTATCATTTTTATTTAATTATTTATATCTTCCCGTCAATATCACAGTTCTTCATTAGGCAAGCTACAGCTGCATTGCGAACCCGAAGATGTAGGTAATGAAACTGAAAAGAAACAGTATCGTCCTGTAAGAAAAAGTGGAAAGAAATTAACAGTATATGCATGAATGCAGAACTGAAGTGGAAGATTAACATAGGTGAGGAAAGAAATGTAAAAGAGGAAGATAATGAATTTAAGTTTCAGTGTCTTTGCCCCAGACCTGAAGAAGGAGAGGTGCGGTATGTGTTACTAGACCCTGAGGAAAGCTATTACCACATAATGAAGATGTAAAATGGCTCATGCATAGTGGAACAAAGCATAGGCCTTGGAGACAACGGAGCGACATGGGCACCTCTTACGTAGCCTTGAACTGCATTTGGTTCCGCTGATTTCCCTTGATGCTGACCTGAATTTTATCCGGCTATTACATTGGCAACTGAATGTAATAAGCTAACATTTCGAACATCGAAGATGGATCTTTGTTTCTCCCATATACAGTGATTACGGAAAGTATTGGTGTGCGCTTTAGAAAATTCTAGCAGTCAGGGAGCAGAGAGAACACTCTTATTTTTAATATTCAGAAAAAACAAACGACAGTTTAGCTGTTCTGTTTTTTTTTCAGCTTCATTTTATTCAACTTATAGCTTTTCTAAAATCACATTCATTTTTCAACTGTTTCAATGTGATGCTCACAAAGTGATTTTAAATGCATTTATACAGGGTTATTCAAAAAGAAGGAACAGACTTTAAATATTTATTTCTAATGAACGACAATAGATGGTGACACATGCGATACATCACTGAATAGAGAAAACTTCAAAATTGTATTTTATGTGTTTAAAATGAGCGCCATTTGTTATGCGAGGACGACCACTGCTTTTCCGTTTGCATACGCAGCCATCTTCTACGAACTTATTGTATCAATTGTAAATTTTTTATGACGAAACGGCTCGTTGTTGAACTTACAGTGAAATGCACACAAAACGACTTATCCTGTGGCGTCGCCATTTTCTCGTAAACAAACACAGCGCCGCTGTAGGAACTGAATGGAACTAATAGGTGGGGCTTAAAACTTTGAACTTTCCTCTAATCAATGATGTGTCGTTTGTGTCGCTGTCTATTGTCGTTCATTAGAAACAAATACTTAAAGTCTGGATATTACAAAACAACATCACCTAATATGTTTTAAAGTGACGGGGAAATCAAAATGTGAAGTCTTAAAATCTGAAGCGTTAATGAGGAAGTTCAGCTAAACGTTGATAGGTTCTGCCCTTGATGCTTCTTTCCTCCGTCAAATCAAAATCCATTTTCACCGCAATTTCGGATACTATACCCAAAACTTTGCTCTATGCAATACATGTAATATAATGTTGCGATAGAAGCGCGATAAGTGCATCGTTAGAGGATGATAACGTTATCGATATCTGACTTTTTAAAGCCGCGCGATGGTGCAACAAATTTGAAGCAGTATACTTTACCTGCTTTTGATGTCATTATCTCGTAGTTCGTTCTATTGTCTCGTGCGCCAGCTGTTCCAGAACTATGAGTACTCTCTCAGGGTATGCGTGGATGTATTTTAAAATTATAACACCAGTTTAACCTGACTGAGAAATTTAATGTGATGTATAATTGGGCTGTAGAAGAGAGTTGCCGAGCGTTTGAAGATAAAGAATGAAACTGATTATGGCTCGTAGCACTCGAAACCATAACAATCCACTTACTATACCTGCTAACTTCTGCAGTATCGATTGTGCGGTTTGAAATAACTATTTCCGCAATAAAAATAAACTACCAGCGTAACTTGCCGTACGTCGCTAAAATCCTTACCGGCATAACAACTCGCAATAGCCGCTAAATCTTTCTCACTCCAGCGCGTCACTCTGCGCTACACAACTTCAAATGAAACTGAAATTCACATGCGTAGTCTCATGATTAAGTGAATAAATCTTAAGAGAGAATATGCATGAATGAGTGCACAAACGGATAAATGTCTCTAATTAGAATGCACGCCCTTTATTACTTAAGCTCCGCCTACATATTACTCCCCTATCAAGGTTCCTCCCTAGTTGGGCCAATACTTAAGGATTATATGTGTAAGTCTCTGATACTGTCACTAGGAGGTACCTCTCCAAATCTAAGAATTTCATTCCTTTCTCTTATACAGTATTTCTTTCTATGCGACTTTACAAACGTATTGAACTTAAAACAAAACCGCATTCCAAGAATCTTTACGACTAAAGCGTTTGTTCCTCGCTGTTGCTAATGATTTTGCTTAATATGACTCTGTAATCACTTTTTTCTTCAGACATATCTTTCAACTTAATGCTTCTAACATTATACATTGATTTGATATACGAAAATTATTTGTTGCAATTATTTATTTATTTATTTATCTTACTATAATTTATGTATTTAATTATTCATATACTCATGACAAAATCACTGTATCAAGAAAGAGGAAGAGTTTGAAAATAGGAGGCTAAGTTCGGTATGTAGATCCAGAATTCGATTCGATTATACTTTCCGTGCTTCAAAACAATAGTAATTTTCATTCGCTTTGCCCAAACAATAAATTTGGAGGATTACAAACCCTGCCATTTGCAGTACCAGATCTAAAACAATGAATAGCACACTTTCTCATGAGAGTAATTTTAGCACCATCCGCCAATACAGGATGTATAGAAAAACCACCGACAACGTTTAGTATGGTGGGCGGGATATTAAAGTGAACATTTTTACCTTCTCTACTACGTATAGTAAGTAGGGGAAGTATTGTATTCCACCCAAAAACCCGATACCGAGATTTCACCGGAAATATATGTTTTGAGACCCCCTGAATCCAAAAAAAACATTTCTGGAAACATGTACATGTGTCTGTCTGTGTGTGTTTGTGTGTCTGACTGTGAACAGCATAACTCAGAAACAAACAGTCGGATAAACACCAAACTTGGTATTTAGGTTCAGTATCTTCCAGAGATGCGACACGAAGGTTTTCAAGAAAATCCCTCCAACCCAGATTACCCTTTACATGGAACATTTTTCAAAAATTTTAATTTTCTCAAAAATGACTCTAACGATTTTGATTAAAATATCATATGTTTAAGATATTTTCATGACAAATAAGATGTATATCTTGAATTTTCTGGGAATGTCTCCAAAAGTATTCTTCATTGTGAACGACTTTTGTATAACTGGTAAACCATAAGAGATAGACAAAACTTTGCTACACAAAAAATGTAGATCGCGTTAAAATACACAATTTATGTCATACATTTTGTTTGTTAAGTGAACCATTTTCGAGATATTGCTTGTTATTCCCTTAAATTTTTCAATACTTATTTTCCCAAATGGGAATTCGTTATTCATTTTTTTGTCTTGGATATGCAAAGAGTATTAATCTGTGGCAAAGGAAATGGTGCCGACCTAGCAACCAGCTATTCAGAGATATGTATGTGCTTAAAGGCTACTGTATTTCTATATTGCCCTTGTAAATATATATTCCCCTTACATCTACAAGAAAATTAGCAATAAGATAGAGCCTGCAAATGTTTATCTCGATTAACATGAAGTAGATGCAGAATAAGCGTTTGTAAAAATAGTTTGTACAAGAGTAGAGAAAGTCATGTGAGTGTAACACATCAGATTTTTTAAGAGGTAACCCATGTCCGGAAATACATGGTTTGAACGCTACGGGAGTCGAAGTTTGCGAACGGTTCGGATATGTTGATGGGTGTGCGTTCCACATTTCGTTAAGAAACCCAACAATAGCATCACACCGTCAGTAAATTACAAAAGGGGTTCAAACAGCTGACCACCTGCTTGAATGCAGAGCGTACATCAGCGGTGCAGAGACAGACGCAGATGGTTAAATACCTAAGTGCGGCTGTGTTCTTAGTATTTCAGTCGTAGTGTGTAGTTGTGTGATGAGGTCCTGCTCTGATGGTACAGGGATAGCATACTCCATAGTCGATACGGTACCCCACAGAAAATAGTAAAGAGGTGTAAGATCAGCTGGTGGCCATGGCTGGTGGCCATGGAACAGGCACCCCTTTACCAATCCATCGATTGGCACATGTAGCGTCCAGGTGGTACCGCACATTTGCATCAAAGTGAGCTGGAGCTCCGTCGTGTTGTACTTACATCAAGTAGATAAGAAGAACTTCGACAAAAGTAAGGTATGTCGGTCCTGTTAGTCCGACTGGCAGTAGATACGGCCCAATGATCTGGTCATCAACTATCCCAGCCCATACGTTCACACCGAAACCTGTATTGGTTAATACATACCACTTGTGCATGCGGATTTTCGTCTGCCCAAGCATGTATGTTGTGCAAACTTTGACTTCCCACAGCACTAATGCATGTATTTCCGTACACGGGTCCCCTCTTGAAAAAATCTGATGTGTTACACTCACATGACTTTCTCTACTCTTGTATAAACTATTATTACAAACGCTTATTCTCCATATGCTTCATGTTAATCCAGATATCGAGATGTTAATCTTATTGCTAATTTTCTTGTAGATGGAAGGGGAATTGGCAGGCTTTAAGCGATAGTCAAATA
Organism: Deroplatys truncata; assembly: GCA_030765065.1. Taxonomy (NCBI): domain Eukaryota; kingdom Metazoa; phylum Arthropoda; class Insecta; order Mantodea; family Mantidae; genus Deroplatys; species Deroplatys truncata. Next base: position 205,414,116 of record CM060978.1, on the reverse strand, counting down.
TTTTAATAGCTGGTTGCTATGTGGAGTATTCCATTTTCTTGGCATTACCAGGACAAAAAAATGAATAACGAATTCCCATTTGAGAAAAAGTATAAGTATTGGAAAATTTAAGGGAATAACAAGGAATATCTCGAAAATGGTTCACCCAACAACAAAACTGTATATAACATAAATTGTGTATTTTAACGCGATCTACATTTTTTGTGTAATAAAATTTTGTCTATCTCTTATGATTTACCAGTTATGCAAAAGTCGTTCACAAGGAAGAATACTTTTTGAGACATTCCCAGAAAATTCGAGATATACATTTCATTTGTCATAAAAGTATCTTAAACCTATGATATTTTAATCAAACTCGTTAGAGCAATTTTTGAGAAAATCAAAATTTTCGAAAAATGTTCCATGTAAAGGGTAATCTGGGGATTTTCTTGAAAATCTTCGTGTCGCATCTCTGGAAGATACTGAACCTAAAATACCAAGTTTGGTGTTTATCCGACTGTTCGTTTCTGAGTTATGCTGTTCACAGACACACACACACACACAGACATACACACACACACACACACACACACACACACACAGAGGTACACACACACGGACATGTTTCCAAAAATGTATTTGCGGTGAAATCTCGGTATCGAATTTTTGGGTGGAATACAATACTTCCCCTACTTACTATACGTAGTAGAGAAAGTAAAAAGCTCCCTTTAATGTGCCGCCCACATACTAAGAGAGAGATTTCAAACTATTAACCGCTTCCCCCTGAACCATCACAACTTGTGTATCCTTGGAAAATACTCAACGATAATCGTGCAATGTTACCCATGAAGGAAAGAGCAGATAAATTGTTATATTGCAGAGGGGGATTAAGAGTAAAAAAAATTCTTAACTCAATAATGCCGGGGCAAATTACAAAAGGTAATACTAATTTGTTCATAGGTTTGTGCTCCCTGGCTATATTAATTAAATTCAGAATAAATGTCAGCTAATAAAATTTATGTTTAAATTTGGAGTAGTTATTTTGTTGTAGGAGTTGTATTGTAGTTCAACTGTTGGGGAGCCGAACTTGAAGTAGTTGCAACCGCACGTATGGTAAAAAGTTTCCGGTAGTCTTCGCCCCAAATGTACTCTCTGGTGGCCTTTGCTCCAAATGTTTAAAAAATATTAACTTTGTAATTTTGACTGTTTCTTTAAATATGATATATTTATGTTTGCCTCGGCGTGTCAGTATTTATTTTTAGAAACATGTTTCTCTTTGCAGGTTTGTGGTGCGACTGAAGAATGTAAGTTTACACAGATTATAATTTTTACTTCACTCCTTTTATTAATGCTTGACACGATTTAAATAACACTTCACTGATATAAGAGAGCTGTGAGATTTTTTAATTAATTACTTGCACTTTTTTTAACACGTAAAACTATTTTCGTCTCACACTGAATACGTATTAAATTTCTCGAGGACGCATCTAGCGTCCGGTTAGGTACACTGTCTACAAGCAACACGTCCAGTTATGAGGAGTCTAAAAGCAACTGATTTGATTTCTACCGCCTAAATTTATAAATTTCTGTATTTCAAGTCTCTGATTGGCTATTCCTAATCCAATAGAATACTTTTGTTTAACTAAGGCTTTTTCTGGTTGTTGATTGGCTATTTTATAAACTGTAACAAAAATTACATTATTCTTGCTCCAAGAATGACTAGTAGCATTATTACACTTTTTTTACTCATTATTGCCTCAAGTTTACCTCATTGTTAGCACCTTTTAACCTATTATTCTCACAGCTCCTACATTATTAAATTACGTAATACATTAACATAACATTATTGAACATGTATACAATAATATAAACATATACAATGACTGTAATATACACTTTTTATATTATTACATACACATATTGCTTTAAGGCGGGCTGTTATACTTTTTTCAAATTAGTTAATTTGACTAAAATCATTTAAGTGTTAAAAATACTGCCTCAAATTAGGTAACAAACGGAAAATAAATAAATAAGTAAACTAAAGGTGGTTAATTAATTTAGCTTATAATAGTACATGGTGAACCTTGGAGGTTAAATTGCACAGAGTTGGATTTACGCCAGCAACAATATTCATAAATTGAATTGTTTAGCTTGAACACAAAGTAAAATTTAAGAAGTGTTTAGAATAAATGCTAAATGCCACAAATATGGCAGTGTACGCTGCACTACTGAGTATAAATACAGAAATGTGTTTTGATGCTGTTTTTACTCTTCAAGTTCTAATACTCTACAAAATACGTGAAACATGTGCACGCTTTACCTTTGTCATTCACTTGACTACTCTTGGGATGTATTAAAAAATAAAATAAAAACTTTTCTCGAGCATTGCACTATTTCTATTGAATTTTTCCCTATTGGCACTGCGATGTGAATATTGCAAATAATTGCGAAAAATCTTATAAACAATTTATTATAATTTTCGTTAAAGAGGAACAAAAGAAAAATGTAGCGACAAATCCGACCAGAAAAACAATTACAAATACTGAATAACATGTTTAGATTTTATATACGTTTATTTATTCATACACTCAACTAAAACAGTTAAATTGCTAATTATGCTTAGCATGCAAGTCGAGTGAACATAACCTAACGCAACACAATCATAATACACCATACACATTAGGAATAAATCGAGCCATTAATAAGTGTGTGAAGTACATATTTAACTTCGTTGATTACTTAACAATTATACTTTTAGGGCCAAAATTCCGTTTTTGGACCACATGAAAACTGCGTGTTTACATATGTGCTGCGAACATCGTGTTCACAGAACGCAGAACCGAATGCTACCGTACAATTTCTTGTATGGCTATCGAATGAAAACCGCTTTCACTGTCATGACTACAGTTCAGTATGTAGATTGATTGGTAGTCAGGGGCTCGTATATTTAGCCTATAAATAGATTCTAATAATACTGAGAAAGTGTACTTTTGAGCAAACATACAATTTTTTTAAAAGGAACAATGCCTAGTTACATCAACAGTATAAAGGTAGGGTAAATTAGAATGTCAGTGGCGTGTTTTGCAAGATTCTAGTACAAGTAGTTACGAGAAATCTTATTTTGAAACTTTTACGCACCGACACTTGTACAACCTGTGGCAGCACAAACTAAAGAAAAACAAAGGGGAATTAAAATACTTCTGTGGATTCTTACAAGTAAATAGAACACAGCCCTTTAAAGGTTATGTTCAAAATGACCACCGGCAGCTTCAATACACGCTCCCAGTCTGCTATGGAAAAGCTGCTGCACACGTTCTAGCATTTCAGCGGAAATTTCAGAGCAAGTAGCAGTAATACGTCGTTTCATATCGTCTGGTGTAGTTGGTACATCCTTGTAGACAGTGTCTTTCAGGCTTCCTCACAGAAAAAAGTCTAAAGGGGTCAGATCCGGTGCACGGGCCGGCCAGGGTACAGGTCCTCTTCGTCCAATCCAACGATTTGGAAACAATCCGTTAAGACAAGCTGAGTACTTCGTGCACTATGGGCTGGACAGCCATCGTGTTGGTACCACAGGTTCCTCCTAGTCTGCAAAGGAACGTATTCTAGCATCTGTGGCAGATGGTCTGTCAGGAGGCTGCAATACTTGTGCGAGTTCATTGTTTCTTCTATGAACAAAGGGCCTTTAGGTTAATGGTTCACTATCCCACACCACACGTTTAAACTCCATGGACGCTGAAGTTCCACCTGACGAAGCCAACGGGGATTGTCAACAGACCAATAGTGCATGCTTCTGCGGTTTACCTGGCCATGGATAGTAAATGTTGTCCCATCACTAAACAAGATACATGATGAATCTGGAGTATCATGTCTTAATGCCCATGTACAAAATTAACATGATTCTCAAAATCGTTTCCATGCCGCTCTTGATGGAGAGAGATGTGATAGGGATGGAACCTATGTCGTGGAGAATGTGCAGTACCCTTGCCTGACTTATGCCACTTCCACGTGCGATTGTGCGGGAACTAATTTGCGGATCTACTGCAACGGCAGCCAAAACATTAATTTCTGCCTCTTCTCCAGTCACTTGTTTGTTTCTGTTACGTTTTCTAGGTGTTACAGTACCACTTTCACGTAATTGGTTGAAGAGGTTGATAAATAATTGCCGAGATGGTTGACGTCTATTGGGATACGTTTCCGCATACACCGTACAGGAACGAAGTGCATTCTTCCTACACTCTCCATACACCATGAGCATGTCGGCTTTTTCTGCATTTGTAAACCCCAACTTCCACTCACGACTTACTGCTTGAACTGTCACAAACTAAGTGACTAGAAAGCCGCAATGCAATCAATGAACAGAAAACACAATGCAAACAAACATAACAACATAACTAAGCAGTTTGAATGGGACAAGCAATACGATTTCTCGTAAACCACTTGCACTAGAATCCTGCAACAAAGACCATTGACATTCTAATTTACCCTACCTTTATTCCGTTGATGTAACTAGACATTGTTTCATTTAAGAAATTGTATGGTTGCTCAAAAAATACACTTTCTCAGCAATATTAAAATCTGTTTATAGCTAAATGTACGAGCCCCTGGCTACCAATCAATGCTGTGAAAACTGCACATCAATAGCATTTTCCATCCATGAAATATTTGCAGTGCAAGTTTTAAGCGATTCATCCTGTATACGAATGCCAAGCCGAATGAAAACATGCGGTTGCTACAGGAAAGCATCGTTTGCTAATCGATAATCTAAAACATTCGATTGGACCATCACTAGCTCGCATTCGGTCTTCACCGAGCCCTCCAAAAATATTTGCGCGTTCAATGCTGATTTAATTTCTACGCTGTAACTAAACAAATAATCTGAGGATTAATTTCCCATTACATTCTCTACCTTAATTCCATACTCTTTCCATGAGTATGTGAGAAACAAGTGAACAGTGACAGCACCTTTAAAAATTAAAGTATTGAAACATTCAAACCAATATTAAAGTGATATTTCGGAAGGGGCTGGTGCCATAAAATACACATTTAAATAAATTGTCTGTTTTAGAGAGATCTACTCTGTTTAGTAAGATTTTGTGTATCTCTTATAGATAACCAGGTATATAAAGATTATACAAAATTCTTTGTGAATTAAATGGACTTCACAGGCTAGTCCCAGAAAATTCAAGATGTACACTTTATTTTTCATATATATTGTACTTACATGGTGTATTCATCAAAATGTTTCAGCCATTTTTGAGAAAATAAAACATATCGAAAAATTCTCTATGTAAAAAAGGCAAGTTCGCTATTTGATCCTGATTCTGAAATACTGTATGATTTTTTTATTAACATTTTAATAAACTGATTTTCTTTTCGAAAGAAAAGAGTTAAGTTAAGAATTGATGAAGCATGCGTTCCGAAAAAACTTTCAATCTATAGATCTAAATGGAAAATAAATGTAGAATACCAAGCACTTAGCAGACAAGTTCTTCGACAAAATGAGCTGTTAGTAATGGTCGAAACCATAAAGTTGATTACACAGTACTTCTAATTTATTTGAGGAAAGTGGAAATATTCTGATATTACTGTATTCATAAATTAGAGTTTTATTAACGATAATTATTGCCTGACATTTATAGTTTTCATGATATACTAAGCTTATAAATGCTGTAACGGGTATGTCATCTAAAGCTAAAAGTTCGGAAAGTTGTTCTGGACGGAATGAGATTCCTGGAACGCAAGCACAGGGAGTGATTTTTGTTTTTCCGCAGGCGTTAAGTGGTGTTGTTATGAAGTGCAGCTGTAACATGCTGTATTGACACACAACATAATCACCTGTTAGCCTGCATTAGGATACACTTGCTAATGACCACAGCGATTAGCCAGCCTTCCCTGTTTCTTATTAATGGCATGTTTTTTTGTGAGCAGTTACGTTCAAGGCCTGCTGAGTTAGAGAAGTGATGCTGATTTCTGAATACCGTGTTAACTAACTTGGATCAGTGTGTTGGCACGGGCCAGGCCATTCATGCGTATATTCCTGCTCTGCTAACAACAGACCACTTCATCCTACACAGATAGAAGAAAAACATCATCACCAGAGCTGCAATGTTATGCATAGTGACAGGAAATATGAAGACAAATCTGATGTGTTACACTCACAAGACTTTCTCTACTCTTGTACAAACTATTTTTACAAACGATTATTCCCCATATGCTTCATGTTAATCGCGATGTTAATCGTACTGCTAGTTTTCTTGTAGATGCAAGGGGAATTGGTAGACTTTAAGCGATAGTCAAATATTTTAAGAGCTGGTTGCTATGTGGAGCATTCCATTCTCTTTACATGTCCAGGACATAAAAAATGAATAACGAATTCCCATTTGAGAAAAAGTATAAGTATTGGAAAATTTAAGGGAATAACAAGCAATATCTTGAAAATGTATATAACATAAATTGTGTATAGTAACGCGATCTACATTTTTTGTGTAGTAAAATTTTGTCTATCTCTTATGGTTTACCAGTTATGCAAAAGTCGTTCACAATGAAGAATACCTTTGGAGACATTCCCAGAAAATACATGATATACATTTTATTTGTCATAAAAATATCTTAAACATATGATATTTTAATCAAAATCGTTTGAACCATTTTTGAGAAAATTAAAGTTTTCGAAAAATGTTCCATGTAAAGGGAAATCTGCGGTGGGGAGATTTTCTTGAAAACCTTCGTGTCGCATGTTTTTTTGTGAGCAGTTACGTTCAAGGCCTGCTGAGTTAGAGAAGTGATGCTGATTTCTGAATACCGTGTTAACTAACTTGGATCAGTGTGTTGGCACGGGCCAGGCCATTCATGCGAAGATACTGAACCTAAATACCAAGTTTGGTGTTTATCCGACTGTTCGTTTCGAAGTTGTGCTGTTCACAGACACACACACGGACATGTTTCCAAAAATGCTTTTTATGGATTCAAGGGGTCTCAAAACATGTATTTCCGGTGAAATCTCGGTATCGAATTTTTGGGTGGATACAATACTTCCCCTACTTACTATACGTAGTAGAGGAGTAAAAATGTTTCCCAGAATATTAACATATTAAGAAAAATGCTAAAATATGATGAAAGGCACATTTTTTAAAGCCAAAACATGTTATACTTTATAATGATTTATAGCAGGTTCATTTCATTAGCTTAAAAAATATATCTTAGATGTTACATTCACGTGAGTTTCTCTACTGACTATCGTTAATTTTTATATAGCTTCTTTTTTAATACAGATAATTTTATTATACAATAGCATATAATATAACTGTGTGTGTGTAATTAGACAAAGTCACATGTTTTGAGATAGCAAGTGTATATCTAATAATGGCTGATGTAATGATATCAGCCTAATGTCAAGCATTATATTCATTATTTAAATATATAGTTAAAACTAAAATTATTAAAAATACTAATTAATTTGTATCAATTTTACGTTGTGTTGTCCAGTTTTAGGACCTTTTTAGGATATTTTAAGCCTTTTTATTGGTATTTTGAGGCAATTCATAGGTCTTCAACTTTCGAGCCCTACAGATCTGTTCGTTCAGTCTTAGCGGTGGACTATATTTCGAAAGACGTTCTGCCAAAGTTCAAATTAATGTTGCATCTAAAAGATGATCCGTCCCCTTTATATGATGTTTGAAAATATAGAAAGGTAAATTTTGTGCGTGCGTGTGTGAGTGTGTGTGTGTGTGTTCTTTCTCGCTCTCTCTCTCCCCCTCTCTCCCCCTAGCGCTTTGTTGGTCGGCTGGGACTCCTTCCTTGGAGTAGCTCGTTTCATTCCGGGACCTCCAGGTTGAAGATGGCTAAGGCAGCATCGTACCGACGTCAGGATTTGTCATTCTAGAATCGTTAGGGACCCCGACCTTCTAGCGCCCATCCTTCTCCGGATGCCCTTCGGGTCTCCCCTTCATCCCTTCCATGGGTCATGCTGAGAGCACAAAGGACCTGCTATGTCCTATGTGCGGTGCTGTGCCCCAGTGACTGGAAGCCTCTCCGTCTAATTATAATTTGTTCCGATTCCTTGCACTAGAACATAACGAACACGGCAATAGAGAACCTGGGAAAAAGTAGTCATGAACGATGTAAAAACTAGCGTTTTAAATAACGATCTTAATACCGTCATCGCGATCATAACGTTAGGCTTCAGTACTGAATACAAAATATTCAGTAGTTCTTATTTTATTGCTTAATGGACCCTACTTTAAAAATATCCCTCGTATTTAAGTTCAGCATCTGCCAAGAATGCAACACAAATATTTTTAATATTTACGGGCACTATCTGGCCCATAGTATAATCTTTCAAAACTCTGTTAAAATTCCAAAGGTTAAACATTTTGACAATATCAGAGGGCAATAAAAAAAAGTGCACCACTTTGTTTACTCAACTATAAACAGTTTTCTCAAAATATAAGGAATATGTCTGACTTATTCTTCTATCCATGTTCTGTGACAATACGTGCAGCATTTTCCAGCCCGAGACTCGCAATTTTTTGCCTAAAAATATTGGACTCTGTGCGTAACCTACGAGTGGAAAGCTATTGAGGTCCATAGATCACCGATGGCAGAATCTACCCAATAATGACATGATTGCAAATATTTTAAATACGTATACAAATTAAGCAGAAAAATAGTTTAAATGCTTAAATACCGTAAAACATCTAAAACATCCACCTTTCTTTATAACAGCATTAGGACATTTAATGCTAGAGCCAGGAATTGGCTCTAAAATTCCATTGCATTACTAAGTTGTGAATGTTTTAATTTAAACACTAAATACACTGCATATTGAGCTGCTTATCCGGAAAAACCACCTTTTGTGGGCAAAACTTGCTGAACAAACGTTTCCCTGTGTGATAGCAAAATCTTGGATTTGTTATTTTTATTTTCTCCACCACGCATTAATATTGCGCTCCACTCCAAAATTCCATATCCAGATTCATGTTTTGAGGCACCTTAATAGAAACATTTTTAGAAAACGGCTTGTCTATGTGTATGTATCTGACTGTGAAGTTAATAAACTTAGTTTATTATATTTGATTATAATTATGTTTATTATAATATAATTTATTACCATTCGTAATTTCACAAAAATAATTTAGAATGAAGACATCGCATACTAATCCCAAAATGTACAATATATAAATTTTATGTGCCATGCAAATAGTATATTAAACACGTGGTATTTTAATCAAAACTGTTGGAGCCGTTTTTTGAGATAAACATAAGGAAACACTTTCTACGTAAAGAATGTTTGAGGCGGAGGGTGGGGGGGGGTTCTTGAAAGTCTAAGTCGGGTATTCTTGTTCGCAGTCAAATACACACATTGTCCTTTTTCAAAAAATTATTAGTTTTGAATTCAGAGAGCCTCAGTTTTTCCGGTAATAATTTTTACTTTCTCTACTACGTATAATAAGTAGGGGAAGTATTGCATTCCACCCAAAAATTCGATACCGAGATTTCACCGGAAATACATGTTTTGATACCCCCTAATTAAAAAAAAGCATTTTTGGAAACATGTCCGTGTGTGCGTCTGTCTGTGAACAGCATAACTCAGAAACGAACAGTCGGATAAACACCAAACTTGGTATTTAGGTTCAGTATCTTCTAGTGCAACACGAAGGTTTTCAAGAAAATTCCCCACTCCAGATTACCCTTTACATGGAACATTTTTCGAAAATTTTAATTTTCTCAAAAATGGCTGTAACGATTTTGATTAAAACATCATATGTTAAAGATATTTTCATGACAAATAAAATGTATATCTTGAATTTTCTGCGGATGTCTCCAAAATTATTCTTCATTGTGAACGACTTTTGCATAACTGATAAACCATAAGAGATAGACAAACTTTTACTACACAAAAAAATGTAGATCGCGTTAAAATACACAATTTATGACATATACATTTTTTGTGTTGAGTGAACCATTTTCGAGATATTGCTCGTTATTCCCATAAATTTTTCAATACTATTTTCTCAAATGGGAATTTGTTATTCATTTTTTGTCTTGGATATGCAAAGAGTATTAATCTGTGGCAAAGAGAATGGTGCTGCACATAGCAACCAGCTATTAAGAGAGCTATTGCCCTTGCAAATACAAAACAAGGGGAACATAGTACGCCTTAAGCGATAGACAAATATTTTTAGAACTGGTCGCTATGTGTAAAATGTAATTCTCTTTGCATGTCAAAAGATCGTTTCTGCAAATGTTTATCTCGATTAATATGAAATAGATGGAGAATAAGAGTTTGAAAAATAGTTTGTACAAGAGTAGAGAAAGTCATGCGAGTGTAACACATCAGATTTTTTCATTAGATGCATTCTGACTGTGTACACAGAAGCATTATTCATTAAACCTTATTTTATAAGATATTTAACAAAGCATTAGTACTACATTATTATATGGTGGTATTTTGGAATATTAGAGTTTTATCATGCTACATGCACCATTATTAATATTTTTATTTACTCTTTAGACAAGCTTTTGTTTTCCGTTTAACTACTTAAGAAACTGAAGAAGCTAGAGTTCATTGATGTCAGATGTGGAGCAGATCTCTTCGTCTAAGGAGAATTCAAAGACTTTTTTATCGTTCTTACCCATAATAAAGTGCTAAAATTAATTTCATAAATTCAGACAAACATTGTTTAGTAATAAAAGAAGTGCACTAGATTACCCGACTGACTGGCTACAGTCAAAGCTTTAATATATTTTAGTGTCAATTGTTATTGTGTTAATTCAATTTTACTGGCTACAGTCAAAGCTTTAATATATTTTAGTGTCAATAGTTATTGTGTTAATTCAATTTTACTGGCTACAGTCAAAGCTTTAATATATTTTAGTGTCAATTGTTATTGTGTTAATTCAATTTTACTGGCTACAGTCAAAGCTTTAATATATTTTAGTCAATTGTTATTGTGTTAATTCAATTTTACTGGCTACAGTCAAAGCTTTAATATATTTTAGTGTCAATTGTTATTGTGTTAATTCAATTTTACTGGCTACAGTCAAAGCTTTAATATATTTTAGTGTCAATTGTTATTGTGTTAATTCAATTTTACTGGCTATAGTCAAAGCTTTAATATATTTTAGTGTCAATTGTTATTGTGTTAATTCAATTTTACTGGCTACAGTCAAAGCTTTAATATATTTTAGTGTCAATTGTTATTGTGTTAATTCAATTTTACTTTTTCAAGGACCTCCCTCACCGAGAAATGAGTTCACTGAGTAAACAAAATAAATCTGATCTACAGGTGGCCGTAAAGTCGCGTTAACCTTACGTAAAAAGTACATTTTTGTTTCTACCTAAATTCGTATGAAGTTAACAATAACTGACAAGTCCAATTATAATTACACAATTGAAATACATTTTACTGTTGTTAATGTTACATTATCGGTTGTATGAAATAAATCAGAGTAGGAAGAGTAGTGAGGAGGTGCATGCTGACTTTCTGATACGGTTTCAACGCGATTCTCTTCCAAAACAAACGCTTTTGAGACGGAAGCATAAACTCTTCTCTGTAAAAGATGCAAAGTATAAAACCTTCTGCCAGAGGAGAAATTATACACGCTTCTCGAGGAGTTCGTGGGGAGATCGCCACGTAAAATGATCTACGGAATTGTATGATTCTTTCAAGAACCCAACAACTTGCAGTAAGATGTAATTGGACGTATCGGCCATACTACCTGAAACAGAAATCCAAATATAATTTTACTCTGATATTTTATACAGGAACAACTTAATAGCCTCCCTGTAGAAAGAGTTACTGTGTAATACTGCAGTTACAATTTGGTTAACTAGTTTATAAAATTAAGGTTTTGTTTTCCGAATATTTCAGACAAAAACTGTCTATTTTTACGTAGAATCAGAATATGATGAAAATATGTAGGTACATATAATGTGGATATCCATTAAATAAGATTACTCTTAAACATCAGAAAAAAAGTATTATACTAGTTTTTTGTTTGCTTGTTTGTTTCTTTGCCGTCGCCCCACCCCCCAACCTTCAAACGAAGAAAGTTTGTGTTTTCTCTCAAATGTGCTGATTTCAACATGAGATGGAAACGTTCTTAAACAAGTCGTATACTATATGCAAATACAAATTAAAAAAAAACATTAACTAAACAGCTATTTGAAATTTTCATATTTGCATCGCTAAAACATTATGCTTTAAATTTTGAAGGAACCATTGGCCAACTTTGTGCATGAGGAGTTTGGTTTCGAAGTTATTTGATCATATTACCGTAGTGGACTGAAATTCATAATGCGAAACTTCATTTATTCTTCAGAAATGCCCTTAACACGGGATATGTTAGATGCAGAAGTTAGAGTGTGCTTATCTCAGAATATTTTAAAAGATCGCAAGGATCTTCTAAAAGCACAGCTGTAGTCTCTTTAAAGTCAACTTGCCATTTACGGTGGATGCTGATACTGCCCTAGAGAAAGTGTGTGCCACCTGTTAAGTTGGTAGCTTGTGTACAGCAGAGCTAATGGTCCGGTCATGATCGGGTGGTTAACAGCATCCCACCAGGCAAACAATATACCTACTCAGCACTCATTAGGTTGAGGCGATAAGCCAATTAGTGTGCGGAGAAGATACAACACAAGCTTGTTAACAGCCTCGCCGAGGGCGCTAGCTCTTCATTGATCTATTTTACAGCTGCGGACTCGATATTCTACATACTGCTGCGGCGCAGTTAACACAGTCGGTCTTCCTTGGAAACTGGAACAGTAATGCGAAACTTGAAATCATTATTAACCTTTCCTGCACTTGTACAGACCATTGCACATACATACAATAAGTTGCGTTGCTTTGTTAAAGCTCATATTCTGATCGAATACCTGATATACCTGTAAGTAATATGCTCTGCCTGCACAGCTGGATGCTCTAATCTCAACTGTCTACGATCTCGTATCATAGTCGTGTGACCCAATATCGTTTTATTTATTCGTATGTAGGCAAGGAATGAGGAAGGAAGGGAAGGACAGGCTTCTATTTTAAAACTACGTGGCTACAAAGTACACTATACATTTATCTTCGCTAACAGTAACTCCACCTTTCCCTTTGTCTTAGTTACCTTACGCTCCTCATTGAGTTCCTGGCTGAGAGCCGGAAGCAAGAAGAGACGTGCCAGATGATGTCACAGAGCATTCAGTTGGCTGACACTGCTCTAGCCAGGGTGTCGAACATGTATTAAAGTGCTAGCTGACTGAAGAATTATTTTAACGGGACTCGTAGCTTTGCTTATTTTACCTAGTTAACTCTTTCTTTCTTTGTTCTCTCTTCCTTCATATATGTATTTTCCTCTTTTGCTTCGCTTGCGTTAAGATAGTGTTTAACAATTAATAACAAGTTTGCATTATAACAATTAAAATGTAAGGATTCAAGAATATCGTATATTTGTTTACTTTAGTTAATTAGGTTACCTTAGTTTAGTGAACATTCTGTAAGTTCTTGAAGTAGTCACTAGGACTTACGAACATAGAATTTGTCTAAATACAATGTAAAATATATATATATATATGTGTTTACATAGAAATTAATATGAACTCCAATATACATAGCATTGTATTGAAATACCAGTTTATTAATAAACTGGTCGTATGACGGGCTATGCTTATATCCGCTTTATGATCTGAATGATTATAGACCTACAAACAGTATGCAAGAGGTATGTGGTTTCACTTAGAAAAGAACTTTCTCAAACTGAGAATATTTCAAAGCTTTATTATTCTATTTTATTCAATACAGTGTTTCTTCTTTTCTTTCTTTTTCTGCTTTCATTCCTCTCTTTGCTTTTTTTAGTTTTTATAAGTTCAGTTTTCTTTAACCCAGAAGATAAATAAAAATATGGAACTAACTAATAATATGCCAATACTACTGGCTTGGTAAATAGTCAAGCTGGTTTTCAGCGTTTATGATGAGGAATCCCCAGTTGCCTATTTAGTCGCCTCAGCCCACAAGAGTCTCGAAACTAGCTTTAATCCTACAAATGCGAATGGATTTTTCGACAACCTGACTAAGTTATGGAAATATATAAGTTCGAGCCAATGGACAACTGGAATATGGACGAGACGAAATCACCGCTGCTCAGAAGCCAAATTGTATCATCGCTAAACGTGGAATGAAACTGGTAGGGGCTGTCGTGTTTGGCGGAAAGGGGCATATCAATTCTCACGAAGGCAGTATACCTCTCCTAGAATTCTCTTGCTTGAGGTACCATTTTTTAGTTCAGTAATGACCCAATTGGTTGCATTGGAGCGGGAAATGCGGGCGCTTGGGTACAAGCTTTGGCTGATCTTGCAACACTTTCAAATATATGCTAAAACTGAAGGAGGTTTATTTTAGCTGTTGTATTGTAGTTCAAATGTTGGGGAGCCGAACTTGAAGTAGTTGCAACCACGTATTGTACAAGGGGCTTCGAGCTCTCGTCGAGTCAAGATGGGTAGGAAGAAGACCGCCGCAGCCTCCAAGCTTCCTCCTCGTGAGGAAGCCACTAATAGCACCGCCGCCAACGAGGAAAGTCTTCCAGCCTCTCCGCCGCCGCCACCGCCAATCGAAGCGCCCAGCGCCACCTCTCCAGCCAGCACAGCCAGCCACACACCGCCGACCAGCGTGCCTGCACGCTACTCCGCAGTTGTCCGGGGAGTGCATCGCCACCTTCCGGACAGTTTGTTGCTCACCGCTGCCCAGCGCTTCTGGCCGTCTGCGGCCAAAGCGACAAGGATTAGGAATGACAGAGGTCCCACACCGCTGGTCCGACTAACGTTCATGGAGGAGGAAGACTACTCGGCGGCCCTACATGCAGGAATGCCCTTATTAGGGCAAACCCTGGTGATGGAGGCCAGCCGCAGTGTACGACCGACTCCATGCCGCCGCTGCTGCCTATACGGGCACACCGCCGCGTCTTGTGACGCCGCACCCCGCTGCCACTACTGTGGCAACGGGATCAACACCTCCGACTGCAGGGCACACGACCTGACACGCCGCCGCCGCTTCTGCGCCTCCTGTGGGGGCAAGGGGCACTACACTGGCCAGGCCGTCTGCCCACTCTATCCACGCAGACCATCGCCGCACATCACAGAGCCCACGCAGAACATCACGCCATCTCACAACGACTCACCGCAGATACAACAGCACATAGCAGACGCCAACGACTTACTCAAGCAGCAATCAACCAAGACCACCGACATCATCGACGCCATACAGGACCTTCACGCTGAGGTGCTCAACCTTGCCAGCAGGCTCTCTGCCCTGGAAGAGCACCTCAACTCACAGTTCACGGAGGTCGTCAGCATCATAGACGAATCACATGACGTCACCAAGAAACGCCTCGTCAACAATGTGAACAGCCACTTCGCCGAACACGCAGAATCTATGAAGAAACTAGATCGCCACTACGCAGACATCACAAAACAACTCACGCAGCACCACAAAGAGGCACTCTCCAAGATTCAACAGCAACACCTAGACGCACTCGACTTTATGGAGGAAAGCCGAAACCAGACGGCTGACGGTTTTGATCGCCTCCAGGACCTCAACAAGCGCATGGAGGGGAACCTGCACCACCATCTCGACAACCCGTCTCCACATGCAGCATCACCTCACGCCGCATCGCCTCATCCGCGTGCCCGGAGGTAAATCCCGGGTGCGCAACCACCGACGCGGAACGACTCTACGCCACTCACACTCCGATGCCCGGAGGTAACAGGCCCGGGCTCGGTACCATCAACGACTGTTAAGCCACCACTGTATCTAGGTTACTGTCAGGGCCTCGGCCATGACTTTTACCTATTCCCCACTGAGGAGATTGTCCACTTTGGAATTCTCCGATTTCAAGGAATCACCCACGAACCGCAGGATTGCTACGGCGGAACCAGCCAACACAACACCAATTATGCCCCTAATAAATAGCGACACCACAGCATAAGACCCTTCTTTTCCTCTTCCTTTTTCCCTTCTACAACCTATATATATCTCTGTTTTTCCTTAAACCTTTATTCCTGTTTTCCCTAAAAAAAAAAAAAAAAAAAATTGTACAAAGTTTGCGGTGATCTTTGCCCCAACTTTACTTTCCGGTGGCCTTCGCCCCAAGTTTATGTTTTCTTTAAATATTATATATATATATATATATATATATATATTTAAGTTTGCCTCCACTGCGTCAGTATTAATTTTGTAGAAACATGTTTTTCTTAACAGGGTGTTCTACGGCTAAAGCATGTAGGCTTACACAAATTATAATTTTTGTTTCACTCCTTTTATTAATCCTTGACACGATTAAATAACACTTCACTTATATAGAGAGCTGTGGGATTATTTATTAATTACTTGCATTTTATAGCACGTAAACTATTTTCGTCTCACACTGAATACGTATTAAATTTCTCGAGGACGCGTCTCGCGTCCGGTTAGGAACGCTGTCTACAAGCAACTGATTTCTACCGCCTGAATTTGCAAATTTCATCTATTTCAAGTCTCTGATTGGCTATTCCTAATCCAATAGAATAGTTTTATTTAACTTTCAGATTTTTCTGGTTGTTGATTGGCTATTTATAAACTGTCTCAAATATTACATTATTGTTGCTCCAAGAATTACTAGTAGCATTATTAAACTTTCTAATTCATTATTGCCTCAAGGTTATCTCATTTTAACCTCATTATTACCTCATTGTTAGCAGCTATTCTCACAGCTGCTACATTTAAATTACATAATACATTCACATAACATTATTAAACATGTACATAATAATATAAACATAATACAATAACTGCTACATACATTTTATATGTTATTTATACACAAATTGCTTTATATTATATGATTAGACTGAAATCATTTAAGTAAAAATACTGCCAAAACCAACTCCTGGACAAAATGTTTGCTGCTGCTTCTTAATAATCACGACTCGCACATATCCATCTAAAGCTTAAAATTTTGCAAAAGTAAGGGGATTGTTATGCTATCATTCCCAACACACGGTATTCATAGAATGCAGCATTTAGTCTACTCAGCGCATCACCAATGCTTCTGCCGACACTTCGATTAAGACATGTCAGATTGTGACATCCCTCTAAATGTAAAGGAAGCACTTCCACTTGTTATAATTCCAAGGATCATTGCTGCAGGCTTTCAACGCACAGACATTGTCCCGTTCAATACAGTGTGTTCACTGACATCAACTTTACTCTACCTGTTATCAATGATCATCAATGATCTGGTAATGCAAAACAAACTATGATGTCCTTATAAACACTAGTAGTTTCTAGGGGTTTGTTAGAAGCTGTGAGAATGCCTAATGATCCAGTAAGGAATATTTGATGAGTGAAATCCAGGTGTCGCAACTGCGTTGAGGGGCCTAGTAGTTTTCAGGCATCTCCTCCAGCTTGCCTAGCCTTTTCATTTAAAGCTGTTCGTCTATTCCCAAAAGCAGGTTCCGAGACAAAAATGAAGAAAAGGAAGTAAGAGGAGAAAATTTGTAATTACAACATATACCCTATAGAAGAAAAATAAACTACCTTCCCAGGCGAAGAATGTTAAGAATAACGTAAATTTGAAAAGCAATGGTCTAGAGTGCAACAGCAGAAAAAATGTTGAAGAAATAACTTAAAAAGAGGATGATACGTCTCGAACCTTACTGCCACAGTTGTCTCAAACCGGCACGGGGGCCGAGGTCGTTAAGACATCAACTCTGAATGGAAAGTCCACGGTTCAAATCCCACCAGGCCCATCCTGCCTAACAGATATTATTTTTATGTTTTCCTCTGTCCTTATAACTAACAAATGCCGAGGAGGTACCCTAAACTTAGGCCTAGAAATTTTCCTTCCCTTCATTTCATGTAGCATCAGCGTCCACCTACTGTGATACCTTATGTAGTAAAAATGAACATTAAACACTACTAAAATAATAGTATTAATTAATTAAATTAATTAATTAATAATAATCGTTCCAGATACAAATGGATTCGTTGCTGAGGGTATAAAGATTATTCTCATGTTGCTTGCACTAAAGGGAATATTTGGTAATCTGAATAGGACAACAGATATTATCAAATTATTCTTCTGTTTTACTGATTCAACTTGAATATTGTAGTCATAATATCTCGTTCTCATTAACTGACAGTTCGATGATGTTTCAGTTTGATTTTTAAAGACATGTGTTAACTGCGAATTGAAGACTGATTCAGGTGTTATGTACATTTGTTATTGACTGTTTTTTCGCTTTTTATTTAATTCGTATTTGATGCTTTTGTAATGCCCAATTTACCTTAAGGTGCTCTAAAAACTATGTAGATCCTAAAATGGAGCTATGTATACCTATTGTATTGCTTTCGTATTCTACCTGTGTTACTATCGTCCTCAATAAGAGTAACATTTACACTCACAATGTGTATTTGAAATAAGTTTCAAATACACATTACATGTAATTTTAGGGAAGCTAAGTTTAATTGTGTTAAGAAAACTACACAGAAAATGTACAATAGCTTTTTCTTCCTTTATATTTCCAGAGAGGTAACGAAAAAATATGATCTACAAAGAGTTACTTTTCTGTCTCCGCTCTCACTATACCATATCGAGCTGTCATGTAACATACTTCGCAAAACGCATTAAGAGCAAGTTTTTTTTTTTTTTTTTTAAGTTTTGGACGCTGTAGCCCGTTTATACGAAGAATACCAAATCTTAAGTGGAACGTAAGTACATTTTATACCCAGATTCGTAGTAATAGATTCAGCAGTTCTTGGGAAAAACCAATATACACTCATTCATGCTCAAACGAAAAGTCGGATAAATATCAAATCTGCTATTTAAGTTCAGTATCTACCAAGGATTCAACAGAAAACGTTTCAAAAAAATATCCCCACCTCAAACTACCCTTTACTTGGAACATTGTTTTCTTTTTATTTTCTCAAACATATCTCTAACGATTAAAATGGCATATTCTGACTTTGTCCAGCTTTTTTTCACTGTCACTTCTCTAAGTTCTTACGGTCACTTCGCCAATGTGATCTGGTTTTCAACTTTTCATTATCACTTCAGTTTCCTCGCGCCGTAGTGGCGTAATGAAATACGCATGCCATAGTCATTTCATCCGGACGGTTCACTCCTGGGAAGTCGAACACAAGATTTCTCCAATCTCTTCTGCCGCAGCAGCACTCACTGCACTTCACATCAGTCGTCACAGACTCGCTAGGAGCAATCGCACCAGAAACGCTCTCGCTAACTCAATAACTCTCCTACTTACTCACTTACTTGCGAGAGTGCTCGCTTATATAGCAGTTGGTTAGAGTTCCAGAACGTTCTAGAAGGGGAAACTTCCAGAATATTCTGGTTATCTGACGATAGCTGTTTTTACGCCGGACGAGCGCGCTACTCTGTTTACCTTTCCACTACACGGCGCCGACCTCCCGATAAACATGGGCCATAGCTGCTGAGTCACGATATGTTGAAGATAACTAATAAAACGAATATCTTAAATTTTCTGTGCATAGTCTGCGAAGTTTTTTATTCGGAACGAATTTTGTATAATTTCGAGTAACTCGTAAAGTACGAGTAATATACAAAATGATTACTACACAAAATACATAGATATCTTTAAAACACACCATTTGCTTGAAATAACTTTTGTTATTTGAAATAAAAAATAATTTGTTGTTGCCATTAACCATTTCTGAGATATTCGTTGTTGTTGGTTCCCATTTTCTGATACTTCTATCGTTTCTTGAAGTACTGTCCCACTCCATTTGTTTTTCGCGATGTCATGGAATGAAATGAAATTTAAAGTCAGCATACAGCGATTCGCTTTGTAAAGATCTGATATCGCTTCATACTCCTGCATCCCCCTTGTACCCACATACGGCGAAATGTAGAATGAAAGTATTTCTGGATACATTTATCTGGATTAGTATGAGAATAAAAGCAAGCTTTTGCAAGCATTCTTAGAAGAAGAAAAAAAAGACTGAGTATGCAGAAAGTCGTGCGAATCTAACGGTTCAGACTTTATTTATTCTGTTATCGCATGCACACGCTTTTCCTGGGGAGCTCGAAACGTGTATTACCTTGAAAACTCAGTATTACGTTCGTCTTCATCATCATCTTCAGGCATTAAGACTTGGAAAGCTTGTTCCGGTCTCATGAATTAAATATTTGTTGTGTGTATCTTTTCTTCGGTCTGTCGATATTTCTCTTGCATATAGGTTGATACTTTCGTAGCAATTTTGGGCTGCCGTAATTTTCCATCCTATCCACATGTCTTTCCTGTTAGCTCTTTATTAGTGTATTAAGTTAAAAATGCTGAGTTCCTCATTTCTCTTTTTGTGTAACAAAGTATAGCCTTAGGCATCTCATTTCTGCGGCTCCTATTTTTCTTTCTTCATTTTCACAAAGTGTCCAACATTCTAAACCATGGACATTGCCATTAGCTTATAAAATTTTAGTTCAATTACTTTTCTGTTTCTTTCCCTGTTTCTTCGTAGTAGTTTAAGGTTTCTTATGTTAAATGTATCTATCATGTTAAACCAGTACAAATAAGTCCAGAAAACTAAGGGCGTTTTGATGAACCCTATTCTAATCTTTGCATTCTAATGTTTTGATATTTTATTTTGACCTCCAAACACACGGTGTTTTGACACGTTATTTATTTAACTTTTGCTGCATCTCTGTTCTATGCTGATTACAGCAGCTATTTGTTTGCCAGAAGGACTGGCATTTCTTAACAATTATATGTCGCACAACAATTAGGAAAGGTTTAAAGGTGTTATTTTCGCCGGCATTTAAACTTGCACCATTTTTAAACATGTTTAACACGCAATCTACAGATAGGTGTAACGAACTTTTCGTGCAGCTGCAAGGTTGAGATGAGAAACACTATCTCATAACTGGGTATGTTTTATCCAGGACCGGCATACCAGATGCAAGCACCGAGCAGTTTGGGTGTTGTGTTACGAAAACGATACCTTTCCATGTTGAAATAGGAACTAATATGAAGGTCGTCGGTGACATCAAGGAAAAAACTCGTTTTGAATCGCGTTCAATAAAACCGATACTTCGTTGTATTTGTTTTCTGCAGCCAGCATCTCGTATAACAACAGAATGCTGTTTCGTCGTGGACACGAAGTATAAAACGTGTTCACTGAACACCAAATTAAGGGCGTGGTGGAATATTAATAGAAATGTCATTGACGAACAAGACCGCAACTTCTTGACAACTTTAGCAACCTCTGCTCTGTCTCCAATTTAAATACTCTTGCCCATATCTGGACTTTTGTCTATCTTGAATTATACTTCAAAAGAATAATAAAAAGAAAATGTAGTTTCTCTATTAAAGAAACAGTTGGAGATAAAACCAAGTTGGCTTTAGCGAAACAGACTTCTAAGTTTCAGAGTTATGTGTAGAATAATGTCAGTAATTTTTTATATTATTATTGAATAGTAGTTTTTTTTTTTGCAAGCTTGCAATTTACAATTAACTCATTCAGTAAACCTGTTTGGTTTTATTAGCACGAATCCGATTATTACCAGGGCACGGATTTTGATAACGTAAAAATGTTTAAAAAATGGCCTATGAACTGAAATATATGTGCATGTTTGGATCGTACCCACTCAGAGCCATGGATTTTTCGAGGTTTCTTTTGGGATGGTAGCTGTATGCTGGGGTGGTTTCTTCTCTAGTACGATTTCCTTTCCATCATTTATTTCCCTCTTGTTTCCTTCTCATCTTTCATATCGCTACTAGGTTTCGTTGTGTATGGCGGTGCCGGAGAGATGGTGCGGATGTATGCCCAATGGAAAGAGTATTCCCCTGGACATCAGAGGGCTGCTTGATTGGTGAGTCGTCCATCGGCCTCTCTCGGCGCTCCAGCAGTGGGACGGGTCTGCGAGCTTAGAAATATTACGAACTTCCGCGCGTCTTTGTGGCCTGTCTGCCTACGGCAGGTGTTACCTCACCTCATCCCTTCCTCCTGGGGAGTAGTAGCCGCAATAGGTCTGTGTAGGTCGCAGCGCGCGAGGTGTCCCCTTCCATTGAATCACCTATACCTATAACTGCAATGGTACCTGCTTCCTTGACAATAGCTACCCCTTCACCCCTAAGCAACCCCTTCCAGATGACCATTAAGGAAGGGCCTGTATTACGAAAGGTTCCGGTTAGATATTAACTGTGAGTCAGGACAAATTTTCGTATTACCGCCTTCGGTTAACAGCTAACCAGGAGTTATTCATAACTATAAACTAACCTCCACCTCGGGCAGCGGTTAGGCCATACAAAAATGACGTACTTTCGGTCTCGATTGATAGTCGGTAGCGATTCCAAGGCGAAATATTAGTGCAATATTTGTATAACAGGAGGAAGGTCAAGATAATTAGAGTAATTTCCAGGCATGGGACGAGAGTGAATTTCGTAAACGTTATTAGATTGTCAAAAGTTGCACTAGTTCCTTAAGAAGGAGCTGACTTTAAATATTTATTTCTAATGAAGGACAATAGATGGTGAGACATCACTGAATAGAGAAAAGTTCAAAATTTTATTTTATTGGACAAAATGAGCACCATTTGTTATGCGAGGATGACCAGAACTTTGGTTTGCGTACGCAACCATCTTCTACGAATTTATTGTATCAATTGTAAATTTGTTATGACGAAGCGGCTCGTTATTGAACTTACAACGAAATGCACGCTGCAATGAAACAATGGATTTACTCTTTGCGTAATGCAGCACACAAAACGACATTTCCTGTGGCGTCCCCATTTTCTCGTAAACAAACTCGGCGCCACTGTAGACACTGAATGGAACTAATAGATGGGATTTAAAACATTGAACTTTCCTCTATGCAATGATGTGTCGTATGTGTCACTATCTATTGTCGATCATTAGAAATGAATATTTAAAATCTGTTCCTTCTTTTGAATAACCCTGTATTTCTGCTGCATAATACTTCCAGCATTATTCTTAGACATAGTTATAACGTTTTATTTTATTTTTTATTATAAATGAAGTAACGTTTGCGTAAATATGTAATGTAACCCAATATTAGTGTGTCTAACCATTTTGCAAGTAAATTTTACAAAATAACAGCGAAACTCAACTTAATATTCCAAAATGTCCTATTTTCCTATTAACCTTAGGAAGCCGAAAATAAAAGTCCATATAAGTTAATTCTCCAAATCACCCAACATATTTCCACACTAATCTGCAAGAGTATATTAACTGCGAAATCCTACTTAATCTAGGCTTTCCATTTTTTGTTTGTTTGTTTGTAGGAGTTCTCTTCTAAACGTAAGCATTTATTAATAACTTCATTCACACTACACAGAGCGTATTAACAGTGAAACCTATATATTTTAATGTTCTGAAATGTTTTAATCTAGAAAAATCCCTATAGTATTCCTTTTGTAGAGATGTTACTGTGAACGCTCAGACTAAATTCCCGAAAAATAAATTCGGAGAGAAATAGGGAAGTTGAGAAATGATTCAGGTTTACGAAAATTGCCCTATGGCTCTATTTTCTATCACACTTATGCTCTGTAATAATTTGTAGCAGCATTACAACCTCTTCCTAAGTTTATGTTTTTTCTTAACTCAACACACTTGTCGAAATTCTTTCTTAAATGTAACCGTCACAAATTTAAATGTACCGGAGTAAACCTTACTGCCAGATGTCATCAAGCAAACGCCTGGCAGAATAGGTACGATACTAGTGTACATCATATAAATCATTTCATTCCTGCTTTAATCAGCTGCGAATGTTTTAACAGCAACACTAATACAATATGTATTAGCATATGTTAGAATAAAGGGAGGCTCCAGCTACCAACGCTTTCTTTTATGCAAAATCTATTTTTCTATTAACCTAAGCATACTGCGAGTAAAATTATTATTACTCTATTAGGTAAATGCTCTAACTTATTTTCAAACTACATATAACTATACTATTTCCTAACAAAAAGTCGGATAAATCCCAAACTTGTTTAAGTGCTGTCGCTATTCAGCTGTCATGGAAAGCGTATAGAATTTTAAGGCAATTATACAGGGACTTGCATTTAAACATCGACTATTGAGATAGTATTTTTAACACTTAAATGATTTCAGTCTAATTATTCATTCATTCATTATCTGTTTACCCTCCTCTTATGTAGGACTTACACCCCCCAGCACTTACAAGCGGGTGCCTGGGGTCAGAGGCCCGTCGAGGAGCAGACACTCATGGATCAGACAGAGCATCCAGGATGGGTGATCAGCCCGATGCCTGGTATGGGATGAAGGAAGTAGATGAAACGAAATGTTGGTGAAATGGATGAAAGGAAAGGTGATGATGGAGCAGTTGGTGGAATGAATGGCGGGGGAAACCGGAGAACCCGGAGAAAACCCGCCCAGACGCCGCTTCGTCCACCACAAATCCCACATGCAGGTCCCTGGGATTGAACCCGGGCCGCCTCGGTGGGAGGTGAGCGGTCTAACCACTCGGCCACGGCGCCGCCAGTCTAATTATATAATATATAAATACAATAACAGCCCGCCTTAAAGCAATATGTGTATGTAACAATATATGTAAAATGTATGTAACAGTCATTGTATATGTTTACATTATTGTGTACATGTTCAATAATGTTATGTGAATGTATTACGTAATTTAATTATATAGGAGCTGTGAGAAATAGGTCAAAAGTTGCTAACAATGAGGTAACCTTGAGGCAATAATGAGTTAGAAAGTAATAATACTGCTGGTGATTCTTGGAAGCAATAATGTAATTTTTGTAACAGCTTATAATATAGCCAATCAACAACCAGAAAAAAACTTTACTTAAATGAAGGTATTCTATTGGACTAGGATTAACCAATCAGAAACTGAAATAGGGCAAATTGTACAAATTTGGGCGGTAGAAATCAAGTCAGTTGCTTGTAGACAGAGCTCATAACTGGACGTGTTGGTTGTAGACAGTGTTCCTAACCGGACGCGAGATGCGTCCTCGAGAAATTTAATACGTATTCGTGTGAGACGAAAATAGTTTACGTGTTAAAAAGTGCAAGTAATTAATAAAAGAACCTCGCAGCTCTCTATATCAGTGAAGTGTTATTTAAATTGTGTCAAGGATTAATAAATGTAGTGAAGTAAAAATTATAGTCTGTGTAAGCCTACATTCTTCAGCCGCACCACGCCTTGCAAAGAAATCCATGTCTCTAACCATAATACTGATGCAGCCGAGGCAAACATAAAAATATAATATTTAAAGAAACAGTCAAATTACAAAGTTAATATTTTTAAATTTTTGGGGGACGAAGGCTACCGGGTACCATACGTGCGGTTGCAACTACTTCAAGTTCGGCTCCCCAACAGTTGAACTACAGCTCCTACTTCAAATTGGCCCCCAAAGCGTGGGGCAAATAACGTAAAAATAACAACACAACAAAATAACTACTTCATTATAGATTCGGCTTCCTCTATTCCCGCTGCAACTTCAACGAATGTAATGAAGGTATTTCGCAAAGGTTTACCTCGATAAGCATGAAGGAGAGAGAAAAATACATTCTCATAAGAAAAGTTTTCAGAAGCTATATGATAATAAACGATAGTGGATAGAGAATGTCATATGAATATTATATATCTGATTTGTTCTAACATTTCCCAATAGTGTTAAGAGTCGCATCCCACCCTTACATCGCACCCTTCTCTTATGTTTCACTCCAGAAAAAGTGTTTTTACTAGTTTTCAAAGCATCATATTGCATAGGTACAAGCCGTACAGAGAGAGAGAGAGAGAGAGAGAGAGAGAGATTGGTGGAGGAGAAGCAGTGAAATGGAGGAGAGGGATGAAGACACGGCTGGAGATGGGAGAGTGTGAAGATTCTCCGAGGGTTGTGTGTTCTGCTACTCTATAATAAACACTTGAGTAATTAAATGCTCACATCCTGCATTATAACAGTTGTGAGTAAATGCAACTCGTATTTATCATTTCATGCAAGTTTGCAAAAGAACTAAATATTTAAATAAAATTTAATCATGATTTTAGATTTAAAGTTTTAGTAGGAAATGCTGTGAACAGCTTACGGACTAATTTTTATTGTTTTACTTTCTCGGCAAATTATACATTTATTTGACGGGCTTTTATTTAATATAGATAATGATTATCTTTTATTTACTTATTTAGTTTAGTGATTCTTTATCTACCGACTATCGTGTCCGTCACAAATCTAATAATCCTAACTAAATTTTATACTATTTTACTAACATACCTTGAATGAACATTTTAGTAAGGAAATCCTAGTTGTGAGACTTATCGTTTATGCCACCGAGCTCAGGCAGTAACCTCCGCATTCGGGAGGTCCTGGGTTCGATCCCCGCGGCCGAACTTCCTGAATCATGGGTTTTTCAGGGGTTTTCCTGGGTCGCTAGGCGAATCCTGGGAAGATTTATTACGTCCCAGAATTTCCTGTACCTCCAATCGTATTTCACTTTACCTTTCATCTGCTTGGTCTCGGCGTGTACATGGCAGGGAAAAGGATGCTCTGTAGAAACCTTCGTCCCTCGGAACGGGGGGTCTCTTGGTTTCGGGCCCCCCAGGGGATGTGTAAGCCCCAGAGGGGGAAGAGAACCCAGCTGCACCAGTGTCCATCTGTGGAGTTTGTCTATAAATGGTAGAGACCCTGCCCTCTGCCTGTCGCGCCTACTGATACGGCCGTCCTATGTCTCCTCTCACCTCATTCCTCCCTCCCGGGGGTGTCCGTCCGGGGCATAAGCACAAAAGATCTGTTTTAGGTCGACGTGGTAAGCCCTCCTAATCCTAACCCTATCGTTTATGCCTGTCCTTCAAACCCTCACACTATCTTCCTCCTCTCTCTCTCTCTCTCTATCCAAATCACTTTAGCACATGTAAGGAAGCACAGCATGTAGCGTTTACGTCACACAACATAATAATAAATGGCAGTTGAAAAACAAACGATGAAACAATTTTAGGAATAGCACTTTACGTCACATAAACAAACAAGTTAGCAGCAGTGTATGTACACAGTTAACTCTCGACAGATTTGAGAGAAGAGGTTGGCGATGTTGCTTTGTCTCAGCATCGTCATGACAACATAGTTTTCTTGAGCATTACGCCTTATTATTTACGATTTGTAGTTGGGAGCGACAGACAGCACTATAATGCTGGCACGAACACAACATGCGCACTACACTGCTTGTCACTTTGCGTATGATGTATGATCTTCTATACTGGCGGTTTTATTTAGAAAACCAGTGTTCAGTGGCGTGCATGCCGCTGAGTGCTGCGAATGCCATTAGCTGGCTTGCATTTAAATACATTAGCTGGATGTGGTTTGCAAGAAATTCGTAGAAGAACTTCTGGATATACTTAGGTAATTTTATATTATGGTATGCACTGTTTAGTAAGTTTATTAATCCAATGTAATGCCACTGTTTCTCTATTTTCTGTTTAGAAATGTACAATATTGTATCAACTATTAAGGTACGGTTTATTATTATAATATGTTGTTAACACCATATATATTTTGTGCTATTTTTATGGATCTTTTAAATTGTCTTTAATTTCTTTGTATGTTTCTGTAGGTATATTTTAAATGTCACAGATTTTAAGAAAAGTGGCTTATGCCGGATGAAAATTTCAGAGGATGAAAACTTCATTAAAACCTTTCCAGACACCAAGCTCTAATAAAATAATTGATCCGTCACCATCTTCATTCACAGCAAACCATAAAGAATAGACCGATATGTGGCTAGAATTCTTAAAAGCATAGTTTCTGAGCTAAGTGATAATAGTGTTAATTATGATAAGAGCTAATGAATGAGAATACGATTAACAATTAAGGACTAATCAAGAAGAAAAAATAAATTATATAACAAACACGCGGCAGGCGACTATCTAATCCATTACACCACGAAAGTTAAGTATGAAAGTTAGTATAAAGACATTAATACCGCTACGACTGCTACACAGGATTATGCTGTGTTTATATTTCAGCTCTAATGATAATAAAACTTAATAAAATATCAGATTTATCCCCACTCTCCATCAAGTTGCTATACATTAGGTAGTATGTGTATTATTATATTAATATATCTAATGTATAGCTGATCGCATTTATTTTACTTTTAGTCAACAAACCTTCCAAGGGTTCCGAAAACTATGTCTACTTTGTTTCGGAAGCCCTCGGCTGTGGATAAATTCCGGCAAGTTCGATTTTAATAGCTTCAATGCCTATAATTTACAGTTTTAGGATTTCTTGAACAATCTAGAATTTAAGTTTATCAAGGTGAGCCAAAGACTTGTTTCAGTAGAACTGCGCAACAAAAGTCTGTAGAATCCCCATTTGAAACACACAGAGCCAGATTAAGCGTTTTAAATGTAAGATAAACCCATGAACTTGCCTTCTCGTTGAGGTAAGTTCGCTAATGTGTAACTCACATTGCATTTATCAACGTTTCTCAGTAGGCCGACGGTCATTACATAGCTTATATATCAAACAAACATCCTTGCCATAATTTAAAACACTGAGAACTCGCTATGAATGATAACAGTATTGGAACAGAATTCAGAATATATCAGGATCAGAAGTTGGGACCTTGTGTGCCTAAGCGGCCGGTATTCAATGCCAACAAACACCTCCTACTACCATAGGGTACTATCACTTAGAACACTTTTTTTAAATGTATTTATTTTCGCTTAAGTACAAGCGGTTACATTGCAGGTGTACATAATAACAAATTAATTCAACATAGTACAACATACAGCATTTTACAAAATAGATTATTTACAGTTGTACAGTCACAGATTATACAATGATGTGGAGTGACGAAATTTAAGGATGGTTTGGATAGTTATCGGGTTACTGAATACTGTTGGAAGATGGGCTGTTATATTGTGGTGTTTTATTTTTTTCCTAGTAAGCTGGACGTTCTGTGAAGAAGTGCTGACATTCAGGTGGCGGTTCCTGCGTAAAATGGCAGCACGTGTGAGTCTTGTGTGGCCAATGCGAAGTCTTGTTGTTGTTATTTGATCACGGCGCCTTAAACATATTAATATAGTGAGAGATGCTAATTAGTCTTGTTGTGTTATATACGTAGCCCAAGTTGACCACAGGGCACACCGGGTCCCAAGTTCTGAGCCTTGTGGTTGAGAAAACTAGTAATTAAAAAAATACTAGTTACTGAGATTATAAGGAAATATATATTGTTGAAACCTGAAAATATCTATGAAATAATCGATGATGAGGTAGAACAGGTAGACTGAACGAACGTTTCTAAAACTGTTACTTCACTGCATGTGAACATTAAGCTGCAGCGAAATATTTCATTGTTGTTTGGACTTTTATTTCTTAAGGAAAGGTGCTTTATGTAGGAATGAAGTCAAAAATACTTCTCATTGCATTAAAGGGACAATTTTATGTGTTAAAACAATGCGTTTCTGTGGTAATACATTCACCTGGAACTTACAAAATTTACCAGAAAACAAATCGATACGAAATGCTTTAATAGCAATTTCTTTATTATCATATGGTATACTGTTTCAAGAATTTAAGTCCTGCACTCTATTGTAGTGTTTTAAAGGCCTCCATTCGACAAAACCATTCGAAATAGCAACACCAATTGTTAGAACATTTTAGTGTCAAGAAAGAAAAAAGAATTTGGATTCATTAAAAGGCAATGGTAAACTATATGTTTGGCAAGGACTACCTACAGAGGATAAACTATATGGTAGGATTTTCAGCCAAATGGATTTAAACCTTCTCAAAATTGTTGATTTTGAACGTGAAAGACGATTTGGAAAACACTGCTTGTGACAACGTAATGACTTGGTTGGCAAAACATGAAGGTATAGAATTAAAGTTTTTCTCTCTGATATACATAAAATTATAAGATGTCTGTTTAAAATACAGTATCCAGAAGTTGAACTTGAATTCGACGTATGGCGTTTTCTAAAAGTGGAATGAAAAAAAATTCAAACTATAGAAAAAGAAATACCCAGAGCCGATGGCATGTGTTTTCATAGTCCGAGCAATATGAATTTTCCTCATCATTATTCATAGGTATTCATTCATTGCACTCATAAGAGTGGATAGAACAGTGCGTTTATCGGTATCCACATTAACTGTCTGGGAATCGCTGACGGAATGAGTGTAATATTTGAAACCGCACTCTTAAGTTCTAACTGATAAGGCCGAAAATCGTTCATTCATTTTAAAAACAGATGCCGGACTGAGGCATATCGCCTATTATTAACTGGAATATGAGAAATAATAGTTTTCAACTCTCCTCAATATTCATTTTTGTGTTTCGTTCCCTTTAAAACCTTTAACATGTACTTTAAATTAAACAAATTTCATTTTGATACCCCTTCCTTCGTTTTCTGTAAGGTAACTACAAGATCGAAGATGACTGTGGGTTTGAAACATGTTACTAACGTTAACTGATATTTTAGCTTTACTTCTAAGGGAGTTTACATTTTTTATTAAAATATTTTGTATCGGCTACAAGCAATGGTAAGTAATAACATATACCGCCTTCGTTTATAGCCACTTGCAACCTGCAGTAGTACACATAGCGTGCACCACTAGTGACCTATAGTAAATGGTAGGTATACAGTGCTATGATAAACCAGAGCTTATCTGTGGCCATCCTTATTTTGGAGGAGTTCCCTTTCCTCATTTATTTTGCAAGGACATTAATACCCCATCTAGGGGTGTACTTTAAGGATCTATTGATAAATACATTTTCCATCACTGGGCTTAAAAGAGACCAAATATACCTATATAGGATTATACCTATAGCGAATTCAACCGAGAAACCTTCAGGGGTTACGGGGGGATAGTATAGGAATTGCTCGATATACACTATGTGATCAAAAGTATCCGGATACCCCCACAAACATACGTTTTTCATCTTAGGTGCATTGTGCTGCCACCTACTACCTGGTACTCATTATCCGCGACCTCAGTAGTTATTAGACATCGTGAAACAGCAGAATGGGACGCTCCGTGGAACTCACGGACTTCGAACGTGATCAGGTGATTGGGTGTCACTTGTGTCAGAAGTCTGTACGCGAGATTTCCACACTCCTAAACATCCCTAGGTCCACTGTTTCTCATGTGATAGCGAAGTGGAAATGTGAAGGAACATGTACAGCACAAAAGCGTACAGACCAACCTCGTCTGTTGGCCGACATTTGAAGAGGGTTGTAAAGAGTAATAGGCAGACATCTATCCAGACCATCACACAAGAATTCCAAACTGCATCAGGTTCCACACCAAGTACTGTGACAGTTAGGCGTGAGGTGAGAAACCTTGGATTCCATGGTCGAGCGGCTGCTCATAAGCCACACATCGTCGTTTGGCAGGAAAATGCCAAACGACGCCTCGCTTGGTATAAGGAGCGTCATCATTACACGATAGAACAGTGGCAAAACATTGTGTGGAGTGACGAATTACGGTACACAATGTGGCAATCCGATGGCAGGGTGTGGGTATGGCGAATGCCCGGTGAACGTCATCTGCCAGCGTGTGTAGTGCCAATAGTGAAATTTGGAGGTGGTGGTGTTATGATGTGGTCTGTGTTTCCTGGAGGGGGCTTGCATCCCTTGTTGTTTTGCGTGGCACGATCACAGCACAGACCTACAATTGATATTATAAGCACCTTCTTGCTTCCCATTGTTGAAGAGCAATTCGGGGATGGCGATTGCATCTTTCAACACGATCGAGCACCTGTTCATACTGCATGGGCTGTGGCGGAGTGGTTACACGACAATAACATCCCTGTAATGGATTGGCCTGCGCAGATTCCTGACTTGAATCCTATAGAACATCTTTGGGATATTTTGGAACGCCGACTTCGTGCCAGACCTCACCGACCTACATCGATACCTCTTCTCAGTTCCGCACTCCGTGAAGAATGGGCTGCTATTCCCCAAGAAACCTTCCAGCACCAGATTGAACGTATGCCTGCGAGAGTGAACGCTGTCATCAAGGATAAGGGTGGGCCAACACCATATTGACTTCCAGCATTACCAATGGAGGGCGCCACGAACTTGTACGTCATTTTCAGCAAGGTGTCCGGATACTTTTGATCACGTAGTGTAGGACACCTATGTTCTGTGACGAACAACTTTGAAGTTACGTAATGATTTTTCATTTGAATATTCGCGATAAATGCAAATAAAGTTTCAGTACGAATGCGGTACTCTTTTGCACTCTAAAATAATTAATTTCTCTTCCACAAGCGCAAAAATAGCTACCACTGGGGTATTTTCAAAGTTGTGAGCTGCGTTTTTTATGGCAAAATGCGCAGTCGGGAAGAACCGGTGGACCACTGATACCTACACTTTCACAAGAAAAAGCATACGTTTCGAGAGAAAAATAATAGCTGTAGTAATCGCGCAGTCATTAGCGTTCTCGACTGATGGTGGTTCAAACCCCATACAAGCGGTAAACATTTTTTTTCCAAACAAAGGATGTCATATATTTACATAGCATGACCACAATTACCTGCAAGTAATAGCAACTCTGGGAAGATTTATCAGTGGCGTACTGTTCCATTGTTGATTTTGATCAATTGAAAACAACCTGTTTCTCATTTTTTGTGATGTTTAAGTAGGGTAGGGCGCTCTCTATAGGCATATACAGAGTACTGCGGAATTCAGCCACAACCTTTCAGGGACTACAAAGGAGTGTTAGACGAGCACTTTGATATAGAACATCTATGGTGTTTGAGTTCACACGGTTTTGTAATAGATCAAAATCAACAACGAGCCAGTACACAGCTGATGAAATTACACTGCATTAATTTATATATCATAATAATGAACCATGTCCCTTCTAAGTTTTAACTGGGATAGGGAGAAGTGAAAAGATGGCCAAAGCTGGGACTAGGACTGGAATGATTTGTTTCAGGAGTAAATCAAGGATGGACAAAGAAAAAGGGCTGAGGTTTATGGTGTAAGTCCAAGATTTCGATCTACGCTTGAGAGACAGGCAGTTCTGTAGGCTTTGCAAGCAGATTAAAATCTTATTTTGTTATAGAACTTATAAACTACTGAACACTCAGAGAAGAAACAACAACTTGTCATCCTAATACAGTTCCCAGTCATTCTGGGGTTGAAGACCCGAAAAGCGCCCAGGAAAGATTTCCGATACACACTTCATAGACCAGAACCTGTAGCACGCATCATTAAGTTCTGTGGTAAAAATAACACTGCAGAATACTGAAATAAATATCCCAGCATTAAGACTGCCACACTCATGGGTATGACTGATCATGGAACTTTTAGAAAGTATCTATGCCAGTTATGACTTGTTGAGCGTGAACTAGGATCCGGCAACTTGACTATGGTGACGTAACTCAGACCGTGTGACGTAGGAGCTGCTCGGCTCCGTAGAAGGTACACTACGTGATCAAAAGTATTTGAGGAGAGGTATCGATGTAGGTCGGTGAGGCCTGGCACGAAGTCGACGTTCCAAAACATCCCAAAGGTGTTCTATAGGATTCAAATCAGGACTCTGTGCAGGCCAATCCATTACAGGGATGTTATTGTCGTGTAACCACTCCGCCACAGGCCGTGCAGTATGAACAGGTGCTCGATCGTGTTGAAAGATGCAATCGCTATCCCCGAATTGCTCTTCAACAGTGGGAAGCAAGAAGGTGCTTAAAATATCAATGTAGGTCTGCGCTGTGATGTACCACGCAAAACAACAAGGGGTGCAAGCCCCCTCCAGGAAAAACACGACCACACCATAACACCACCACCTCCGAATTTCACTGTTGGCACTACGCACGCTGGCAGATGACGTTCACCGGGCATTCGCCATACCCACACCCTGCCATCGGATCGCCACATTGAGTACCGTGATTCGTCACTCCACACAACGTTTTGCCACTGTTCAATCGTGTAATGTTGACGCTCCATACACCAAGCGAGGCGTCGTTTGGCATTTTCCTGCGTGCAGCCGCTCGACCATGGAATCCAATGTTTCTCACCTCACGCCTGTCATAGTAGTTGGAGTGGATCCTGATGCAGTTTGGAATTCCTGTGTGATGGTCTGGATAGATGTCTGCCTATCACTCTTTACAACCCTCTTCAAATGTCGGCGGTCTCTGTCAGTCAACAGACGAGGTCGGCCTGTACGCTTTTGTGCTGTACATGTCCCTTCACGTTTCCACTTCACTATCACATCAGAAACATTGGACCTAGGGATATTTAGGAGTGTGGAAATCTCGTCTACAGACTTCTGACACAAGTGACACCCAATCACCTGACCAGGTTCGAAGACCGTGTGTTCCACGGAGCGTCCCATTCTGCTGTTTCGCGATGTCTAATGACTACTGAGGTCGCGGATAATGAGTACCAGGCAGTAGGTGGCAGCACAACGCACCTAAGATGGAAAAACGTATGTTTGTGGGATGTCCGGATACTTTTGATCACATAGTGTATATAACGGAATGAGAAGAGAAAGAAAGGGCGAACTTGCTTGACAGTCAATGCGTATTAAGCACAGGATGAATTTTCCTTCCCTAGGGATTTCAAATGCAAACCACTCGTGAACGATCATATGAGAATTAGGACTGTAATCTTTGGAATCTTCTGCAGAATTAACTACCCATTTGCCGGAATCCCGTCTGTAACCATTAGGAAGACGAGAAGCCATTCCTTGTATTATTGGAAGGTCAAGACAGCTGATTATATCTTGTACTGCAGTCACCTTGTGTTGTAGGTCTAAAGGGAAAATATACAATATAGTGTCTGTTGAACTTTACTGTTGATACAGATTTGAAATGTTAGCACTTCTAAGGAATAAAACTGTGCTAGGTGTATTAGTGTCTTTTTAGTTCCATTTTTCCTAAATATAAACTAAATTAAATATTTTATAAGAAACCAGAAGTATTATTTATTGTGATTTTATATCAGTATATTTAATTTATTTAAAATTTGAGTTGGAAAATGTTGATTCACATCACATACATGCGCTCCTACGATAACAACTAGCGCATGTATGTGATGTGAATCAACATTTTCCAGCTCAAATTTTAAATAAATCAAATATACTGATATAAAATGTGAGAAATTCTGCCAATTTCTGAGCACTTAGCAATATAAACGCTTGATAGAGCTTACTAAGGACCATATTCTTTTTTAATTCTAAACGTAGGTATAAAAAATAGTAGAGCCGCATGTGCGCTTTGACAATCGTATGGTAACACAATCAATGCGCATAGAAGTACTTATTCGATATCCAAGAACATTTTAACCTTCAGACTATGCCCAATATGAACACCTGCACGGAAGGAAGACAAATTCGCATAAAATACAATAGGTAAGCACTTAAGCAACAAGTTGCTTGCGACAGTTCACTCATAGTAAGGAAGTGGGAGAACACGTTGCCGGGTTGCATTAGAATGCTGATAATGCTACAAGCGAAGGGGAAAGAGGGTGGTGGAATCTTACCGGCTAGAGTAACAGAGAGGTTGCCGTAGAAACCACACAGAAACATGCACTTCCAGTAACTCTCTTCTTATTTAAAACAAACTGCAGGCTACTTTTTTTTTATATAAGGTACCCAAAGTTTGTGTTAATAGCTATCTCATGATATAAACAGGAACATGGAACCTCTTGTATTCTGTGAGATAAAAACGTGCATTACAACAAAACCTTAAGTCATCTTAAAGGATCATATTATAACACTGCCAATATACTTGCTACATTAGAGGGTAAGACCCATAGAAGTAAAAGTTCATGAAGGTATTGGTAATTTTCTTAACGCCAGGCATTCTACGACTAATTATAAGTGAATTTAGTGATATATTCAACAATTAGGCAACAATTAAACCGTTGTGGTAGGCAGGAACGTATGTGAAATATAATAGTTACGGTTACCTGATAAAGTTTGCGTGTGGTTTCATTACAGCAGCAATTACTGGTCGACCTTAAAAGTGTCTCGCGTTATGACTAATGGCATTTGCGTTTGGTTAATTACTCCAAAATTAAATTTAAACCTTATCCAACAAATTATGGCGTAACTTGATCGTTGGGCGCCATTTATGGCGGGTATTGATGCTGGTTCCGATTAGGAACGCGTTTTTGCTGGTGTAGGATAACGTGAGGCGGTGATCTGTAGAGCATGGAGTAGATAGATCCCTTATTTCTTGTTTCTTCTTCCGGCTGGGCGACTCTTTCACCGTGGTATTCAGATAAACAAATACGAGATAAATAATAAATATTGTACACGGTAGATGGTTTAATTGTTATTGGTTTTAATTAGCAACTCACAAAATGATTGTACCGTCTTTCACAGCTCTTGAAAAGTGCCTTTCACCTATATACTGTGCTCCTAATTACTTCATGTAAACCCTATGCATTTCCCCGTTTAAACCACGTGCCGTTCACTTCGCCAGGATCCTTCGAGTCGACAGGACCTTCTAGCACCATGGGAAGAAGGAGACAACGCAGAGCTGCAGTAGCAGCAGAGACTTCCGCCGACGAATCGGACTCGCCGATCGACGAAACAGCCGCCGCAGCTGGCTCTGCCAGCTCGCCGCCAACACCGCATTACACTGAAGACTCGGATGACAGTGCACCGGACGCCGCTTCGCCTGGTGAAGACCAAGCCCAGCGCCGTCTTTCCTTCAGCGCTGTGGTTGTGGATCTTCACCAACATCTACCGACGCAGACCATCCTAAGCTGCGTACAGCAGCTTTGTCCATCAGCCTTCAAGGCCACGAGGATCCAATCTGGAAGGGCCCAACACCACTCGTGCGCCTTTTCTTTCGGGAAAAGGCACACTACGAGGCTGCCCTCTCCGACGGCCTACAGTTCTTGGGCAATAGCCTAAGGATTGAACCGAGCCGCTCATCATGGACGCCGCCCTGCCGACGCTGCTGCCTTTACGGGCACAGTGAGGTGGGATGCACTTCTCAGCCACGGTGCCACTACTGTAGGGCACCTAACTTGACGTTGGTCTGCCAGCAGCCGCTTCTGTGCAACCTGCTGGAGACACGACCATTTCACCGGACAAGCTTGCTGTCTGTTACGCCTACACAGACACTCTAACACCGTCACAGCAGAAGGCCAAGGTGCCTGCGCGGCAGCTGCTGTTATCACCGCAGCTTGACCGCGTCTTGAAGAACGGGCCTCCTGCAGTAGACGACACTCCTGAAACAGTCGCAACCAACTGCAAGCAAGCTTCAACCGAGATCCTTCAGAAGCTGGAGGATGTGCAGGCGGAGCTTCTGAACATCTCACCAAACTGGCCTCCTTGGAGGAGGTACTCACCGAACTCCAAGAGGAGCACGCTGCAATTCTCTTCGCTGCTAAGATTATTCCACATATGCCTAGCAAAATATCAATGCCAGGATTCTTCACTGACCACTACAAAGACGTCAGAAAGCTCTTCAAGGAGGAGTTAGCAGTCCTCCAGACGGCGCTGGCTGACGTTCTGACAAACAGAATTCAACAGCAACAGGACGAGCCCACTTGGGGGCCCTCATTTGATGCCCCGGCTACTCAATATCGAGGACTTCGGAGGTACAAATAACCTACCTTCAATCCCGACATACATCCACACAAACTTCCTACACCTTTCACCCTGAATTCCCAAGGGCGCAAGCAGGGCCTTGGTCATGCTTGCGTCCTGGCACCTTCCTTAACCCGGCTTAGGCCCTTGTGGCCGGCCAATACATTATCACCTTGACTTCGCAGGTGCATACTGCGGTGCTGCCTCTTCCTTACCCTTGACTACCGGTGGAGGAGATTTTAGTAGGTATGCCGACGCTCGGTGAGTCCCACACTCTCAGTCCCGACTCCCATGGGGCTGGGGTAAGTGATTAAATCATTTTCTCCTCCACTCGAAAAAAAAAGCCGTCCCTTATCCACATAATTCCACATGTATGAATAGAGCACAAGCAATGAGAATCGATGAATGTAGGAGAACTTTTTAACTTCTGATCTTATTTATACTTAATCACTTGACATCAAACTTGGTGCCTTTTTTCGCACCATTTATAGAAATTTCCTATTATGGGTTAATCTAGATTTTCAGATAAATAAAAACTAAACTCAATGGTTCATTCAAAGAATACCTCCGAAAAGATATGCCGCTCAACAAAACTTTCTGCGGCAACCAAATGACATTTTTGGATAAACCTGGGCGTTCCATCCTCTAACATGTGCCTTTCCTTGCCTGTCCCGGGAAGTGAAAGGCACTCTTTAGAGCCGTTTCATAAATAGCGATAATTTTTCGTCTTATTTTAGTTTATGTAATCCCAGTTATACGTCTTTATTGCTGGAACATAGAAGCACGTTTCACCACGAGTTTGCAAACGCAGGTAAAGAAACGTGTTATACGAGCCAGCAATTTCTCATACATAACAAGCGAGAAACGCTGTCCGCTGCTTCCGTTGCTGCCCTTTCCTGTGCATGTCCAAGATGAAAACTGCGTTTGATTGAAGCATTGGTAAACGTATTCTGATTCTGAACTCTACAGTTTGCAAACCACTTGGCACTCTTTAGAATAAAATGATATGCTTGGGTATAAAATTGATGTACTTAATTGCACGGTCACACGGGTGTTTCATGACAATGATATAAATATGTTAGTTAGGAAGGAAGAGAGGAGGTGTAAGCCAAAAATTAGCTAATATTTTATTGCGCCATAAAATGTGTCGAGAATGAAACAATATACAAACATTTGTGGCCTGTAAAGAGCACTGGAATATGTACACCATCAGAGACAGTAGACGCAGTGCAGAAATAGAGGTTAGGTGTGTTGGCACAAAAAATGATAATTATCAATCCTGCAGTGCACAAATCTTTAATATTTTTTATATTTGTATTCCTTAACTGTTTACATGTTAAATAGAAATTCCAATTCTTGCTCCTTGTTCTAAAACAGAGTACATATTTACAGTTTCATTTTTATAGGCCCTATAACTTTTGTAGTCATATCGGGAGCATTGCTGCGAGAAACAAATCGTTGACTGTTGGTTACTTAACGTCAGGTTTTAATAATTTCTATCTTGAAACTTCCCTACATTCACACCCATATGCATACCTCCAGGCTCTGAGGAGGTTAATGTAGGTTGTTTTGTAGATGAAACATTTATGATATAGGTAGGTACATAAATAATAATTCCTTAACTCTCTGATCCATCGTGGTCGTCTTCTATTTCTCTCGTACTGCGCACCTTCATATCCGTTGTTCTCTATAACCAAACGTATTTACGCGATGCGGCGCTTTTTTTTCCTTCTTTCTTTCTTTTTCTTCCCTTCTTCGCTAACTCCACTGCTTACAGTGGAAAATGGCCGGTAAAGCTTTAACGTGTTTACAGGCCACGGCAACCATTACGCTGTTGCTGAAACAGCCTTTTTACTAAATCGTTTTAACATCTTTTCCCCGAGTTAAATAACATTATCGTTGTTGGTGAAACCGGCCCTTAAAGTAAGACAACTGGTCAAAATTGACCAAAGATCAGCTCTAGGAGTTTCGGATATTCTGAATATTTCAGATGCATACATCAAGAATGTGTAATCAGAATGTTAATTTTAAGTATATAATATATTTAGTTTGCATATTAATATTGTTTATGTTGTAAACACGCGTCCATTTGCGAACTTTCCTTTATATGTCTACATTTCCTAACACGAAAAGACAGATGTTTAAACCCGCCTTAACAAGAACAGGAAGAGAACCAAGGAAGACATTGAGAACCCAGGTTATAGTCCTGGACTCTGTGTGTGTGTGTGTGTGTGTGTGTGTGTGTGTGTGTGTGCAGCATAACTTAGAAACGAAAAGTCAGATAACTACCAAACTTGATATTTAGATTCAGTACCTTCCAAGGATATAACACGAAGATTTTCAAGAAAATCCACTCCAAACTACGCTTTAAATGACACATTTTTCGAACTTTTTTATTTTCTAAAAATTGGTTCTAACGATTTTTTTAAAAATACCATATATTAAGATATTTACAATACAAATAAAATGTATATCTTGAACTTTTTGGTAATAGTCTGTGAAGTCCTTCATTCGGAAGGAGTTTTGCATAATCTTGTATAACTGGCAAGGTTAAGCAGATGAAAATGTACTACACAACAAATGTAGATCTCTTTAAAGCACACAATTTATTACAAATAACACGCCATCAGTCATTTCCGAAATATCTGCTATTAATGGCTCGAATTGTTCAATAATTTGTCATTCCTTTTAAATCCTTTCAATATTCAGTTCTTTACGCGATTCCACGCAAAGATGACAAATGCTACACGCATTTTAAGGCCAGCGTGTATCGAACAGTTCCAAAACCTTCGACTGTCACTATTCCCTTTGTATCTGTATCGAATGTGTAATAGCTAATTACAGAAAAGTTTATTTCGATTAAAATGACGTCGATAGGAAAATTATCTTTCGTAAGAATATTTGTGTACCCACTAATAAGCTATGGAGGGTAGAGTAACTCATTTGAATGTAACACATCAGGTTTTTTAATAAAATCTTTAAACCTGTTTTTCCCAGTTTAATAATTCAAGTACACATTGTTAATATAGGCCTGAAATGTTTACTACTTATTAATATCATACTAATAAGTGAATCTATGAATGAAATTTACTTAATTCTAACAACTTATTTTTGAAAAGTTTAATCTTTAAACAGGCAAGAATTTTTAAGCACAGATTCATGTTATTATAAACGATTGCTTAAAAAAACAACCTGTACAAATTTCAGGAACATAGCTCTAATAGTTATTTAATAAAATGTACCATGAATTTGCAAAAGTAACATGGGCAACTTAGGGTAGCCTGTCTTACCATA
Organism: Deroplatys truncata; assembly: GCA_030765065.1. NCBI lineage: Eukaryota > Metazoa > Arthropoda > Insecta > Mantodea > Mantidae > Deroplatys > Deroplatys truncata. The sequence goes on along the minus strand of CM060978.1, from coordinate 205,373,301 downwards.
AACGATTTCTCCCTCAGGTTATTAATTCGTTACACATTAAACTTGTTACAGCTCTGTTACATCAAATTTACGTTAGATTTACAAAATGTTAAATTATAGGAACATCATGTGTTGCAATACACTTCAAACCTCTTCTCGTTCCTTAAATCGTATGCACGCCACTGCACGTTGTTAGCGTGCGAGCGTGCCGTGTCACCAAACATGGCTACCGGACCAGAGGATGATAAATATTGCCGGCTGCTGAGGGAGACAAAGATGGAGGTGGCGGTCATGCGGTTTCATCACAAAGAGATTTAGAGTATTCTTGTTTAATTGTGTGATTTCTTCCCTTACATATTTCTTGGCCATTGAGCTCGAGAGCTTACAAATCTCTTGAAATCTGCTGTTAGCACGGACGACATTCAATGGCTCGGTGGGGACAACATGCATGACATAACCTTACTCTAGCTGCAAGCGATCGTAACACGTTTTATTTTGTTTACTGTACAGCATTCCTAAATCCATACATAATCCTCTCACAACAGATCAGGTTAGCTATAATAGCATACACAACCTTGCCGCCCTGCGGATATGATCCTTAGTTTATTTTCCAGCACTTCATTTGTTTTCATTTATGTTCCTTCACGAACAGCTGAATGTAAACACAGAAATATGGATAGGTAAAGCCAAACACGACGTTCGTATTTTACTGTGCTATTTAAGGAGGAGCATATGTAAAATTGTCCTGCGCAGCGGGTTAGAATCTGGTGCTCTGGTTCTCAACCACGGAATGGGATCGGGTTCGATCCTACCCATGGGAGTGCGGATTTAGAATCGGCGCCCACTCACTGTCTTGAGGAAAGTGAGGAGCTGCGATAGGCCAACATTCTGGCTGGGGTGTACGTGATGCTGGCCACATCACTTCCCTGTATCGGTTGGATGATGGCCTACTTCTGCCGTGCGTATGTGGTTGTGAGGCCGACAGTCGGGTTGGCAGGTCTAGGCCCTTCATGGGCTGTAGCGCTAGGGGGTTATTATTATTATTATTATTATTTGTAAAATTAAGGCCAATAATCACAAAACACCACGTGTGTCTGTTTTCATGCATTTTTATTTTCTCTACCACCTACCTGTGGTAGGGAATATTTTATTCCATCCAAAAGTTCGATATTGAAATTTCAATGGAACGGTTTTAGGTTTTCAGCCCCTCCCAAAATAAACATTTTTTTAATCCACATATGCGTGTGTCGGTGTTTCTGCCTTTGACAACATAAATTTAAGAAATACGATAATTTGCACTCATAAGACTTGCTCTACTCACTCTTCTACATACCACTTTTACAAAATTTTATTAATCTATTTACCTCTTACTAATCTACATAAAACTTTCAATTTACATTTGCACGTTTTGTTGTAGGACACAGTGGATGAATTGATTGTGATATTTTTAAAAAGCATGTCACTATGTGAGGCTTTGAAATTCCATGCTGTTGTATGATTTCGAGAACAAAAATCACATTACCTTTCTATCCTCTATGTTTATTAGTAGGTACACAAACTTTTCATAATGAAGCCTATTTTTCTATCTACTACATTTTAATCCAAATAAATAGCTACATTACACATTTCGTTATAGATACAAGGAGAAAAGCGATAGTCCAATTCTCAGAAATGGCTTATGCCACAAAAAACACTTATGTGAAATAAATTGTGTGTTTTAAAGAGATCTACATTTCTTGTGTACTACGTTTTCGACTGTTCCTTAACGTTTACCAGTTATGCAAGATTATACAAAATTCCTTCCGAATGAAGGGGACTTCATAGACTAGATATACATATTAATAAATACTGTAAATATCTTTAATATGTGGCATTTTAATCAAAATTGGTAGAACGATTGTTTAGAAAATAAAAAACTTCAAAAAATATTTAATGTAAAAGGTAGTTTATGTTAGGGGGATTTTCTTGAAAATGTTCGTGTCGATCTTTGGAAGGTACTGAATCTAAATACCAAGTTTAGTATTTATCCGGCTCTTCGTTTTTAGTTAATCTGTTCATAGACGCACGCAGCCTTTTTCTAAAAGTCTTTTTTTTTTTTTTTTTTGGATTCAGGGGACTCAAAACATGTAATCCCGGTGAAATCTCGGTATCGAATTTTTGGGTGGAAAGCAATACCTTCTCTACCTACTAGGTAGGTACATGGTAGAGAAAGTAAAAGCTAATAATGTCTTCCTAGTTGAGAAAAGTATAAGTATTTGAAAGTTGAAACCCATAATGAAAAATATCTCGGAAATCTCCACCAAATGTGTATTTAACACAAATTATGTACTTTAACAAGATCTACATTGTTTGTGTATATCTTACGGTTCAACAGTTATGCAAAAATCATTCAGAATGAAGAGGGCTTCAGAGGCTATTTCCAGAAAATTCTTCATGTGCATTTCGTTTGGCATGCAAGTATCTTGAACATATTGTATTCTAATCAACTTAGCGCTATTTTTGAGAAAATCTAAAATAGCGAAATTTTTTCCATGTAAAGTGTAGTTTAGTGTTGGGGACTTTCTAAAAACCTTTGGGTCACAAGCTTAGAAGTCGCTGAATTTAAATATCATGTTTAATATTTAACCGAATTCTTACCGTGGCACTGGGTTCTGTGGCCCTGGGTTCGATTACCGTGACCGATCTTCCTCACCGAGGGTTTTTTTCGGGGGTTTCCTCGGGTCGCCAGACGAATGCTCAGAAACTCCCCCGAGTTTTATGTCCCTCATTTCATCTCCATTCTCATATTACTTCACCTTTCATCTGCTTGGTTTCTATCAGGGTTGCAAGTGTCGGCGGGAGGTCTCGGCGTGTGAATGGTAGGGGAAAAGGATGTTTTGAGTAAACCTTCATCCTCCGGGCTGCGAGCGATCTGGGCTCCCCAGTGTAAGCCCACAAAGGGAGAGGGGAGTCATCTGTAGCACCCAGGGAGTTCAAATCTGTAAACGGTAGGGACCCTGCCCTACGCTGTCGTAACTTCTGGCCCGGCCGGCCTCTGTCTCCTCTCACCTCATCCCTGTCTCCTGGGGGCGCCCCGTCAGGGGCCTAGGTACAAAAGATCTGCGTAGGTCGAGGTACTAAGTCCCTCTCCGCTTCTAGTCCTATCCTGTACTATCCTAACCAACTTCTTGGTTTAGAATCATGCTGTTTACACACACACACACACACACACACACACACACACACACACAGATAGGTCTTTTTCTAAAAATGCTTTTTTTTTTCTCCGGGAGTCTCAAAACCTGCATTTGCGCTGAAATCTCAGTATCGAATTTTTAGGCGAAATGCTAAGTAGTAGACAGTAAAAAGCAACTTCTGATGGGTATTTCTTATTTGAGTACGGTACCGTTTAAGCATGCCAGGCAAAGATATAAACAAAACAAAAATTCTGATGTGATACATTCACATCACTTTCTCTACCCTCTATCTTTATTAGTGTGTGCACAAACTGTTCTTACCAAAGATTATTTTGCTATCTACTACGTTTTAATCCAAATAACACTTTGCAGCAATAGCTACATTACACATTTCGCTATGGATACAAAGGGAACAGTGATAGTCAAATGTTTAAGAACTGGACGCTATAAATTCTATACTGTTTCATTGGAATCAGGAGAAACAACTTAATGTTGACAGGACTTTTAGGAAAAGACCAAATAATGAACAATTCGAACCATTAATAACGGATATCTCAGAAATGGCTTATGCCACACAAAAACGTATTGAAAATAAATTGGGTGTTTTAAAGAGATGTACTTTTTTGTGCAGTATGTTTCCGTCTTTCGCTTAACGTTTACCAGTTATACAAGGTTATACAAAATTCCTTCCGATTCAAGAGGAGTTCACAGGCTATTCCCAGAAAACAAAAAATATACATTTTATTTGTGATGTAAATATCTTTAATCAAATCAAAACCGTTTCAGCCATTTTTTAGAAATTAAAAAATTTCGAAAAATGTTTCATATAAAGAGTAGTTGGGGATTTTCTTAAAAATCTTTCTGTCGCATCCTTGGAATATACCGAACTTAAATATCAAGTTTGGTGCTTATCCGATTTTTCGTTTCTGAAATTTGCTATTCGTAGACAAACAAACACACACAGAGAAAGCGAGAGAGAGACCTTTTTGTAAAAATGCTTTTTTTATTTAGGGGGCCACAAAACATGGATTTCTGGTGAAACATTGGTGTGTAGTTTTTGGGTGGAATGCAATACTTTCTCCACCCCTATATACCTACCTGGTAGAGAAACTAAAAAGGAAGTGTTCCCACCCCAGGTTGAACTTTACTTAAAAAAGAAATTGCTTTTCGCTTTCTCAAAAACGCTTTAAACATTTTTGTTAAAATGCAACATGTGTAACTCATTTACATGGCTAATTACATAATTCTATATCTTGAATTTTCTGAGAATAGTCATGGAGTCTTCATTGTGACTGAATTTTTATTTTCTCTACCACGTACATAGTAGGTGGAGTATTGCATTTCACGTAAATACCGAGATTTCACCGGAAATACATGTTTTGAGACTCCTGAATCAAAAAAAAAAAACAATTTTATTAAAAGGTCCGTGTGGTATCTTTCTGTGTGCCTGTGAATAGCATAACTCAAAAACAAAAGTTCCGATAACTACCAAACTTGGTATTTAGGTTTAGTACCTTTCAAATATGCAATACGAAGATTTTCAAGAAAATCCCTCCCAAATTACGCTTTACATGGAAATTTTTTTCGAAAATTTTATTAAATTTTAATTAAAAATGACCCTAACGATGCTGATTAATATACCTATATTAAAGATGTTTACACAACGAATAATATATGCTGAATTTCTTGGAAATAGCCTTCGAAGTCTTCTTCATTCGGAAGGAATTTTGTATAATTTTGTACTGGTAAACGCTAAGCGAAAAATGTAGATCTCTTTAAAACACAGAATTTATTTTAAATAATTTTTTTCGTGGCATAAGCCATTTCTGAGATATCCGTTATTAATGGTTCCAATTGTTCATTTCTTGGTCGTTCTCTTAAGTTCTGTCAACATTCAATCGTTACTCGCGATTGCATGGAAACAGTATGGAATTTTAAGGCAGCATATAGCGTTCCAGCACCTAAACATTTGAATGTCGCTGTTCTCTTTGTATCTATAACGAAATGTGTAATGTAGGTATTTCTCCAAAGGCTTATATGGATTAAAATGTAGTAGACAGAAAAATAATCTTTGGTAAGAACAATTTGTATATCCACTAACAAAAGATAGAGGGTAGAGAAAGTGAAGTGTATCACATAAAATTTTTTATATTTGGATAACTGGGAAATTATAAGAGATAGACAATCTGTATACAAGAAAAAAAATCTGATGTGTTACACTCACATGGCTTTCTCTACTCTTGTACAAACTAATTTTACAAACGCCTATTCTCCATATGCTTCATGTTAATCGAGATATCGAGATGTCAATCTTATTGGTAATTTTCTTGTAGATGCAAGGAAAATATGGTAGCTTTTAAGCGATAGTCATATATTTTAACGCTGGTTGCTATGTGGCGCATTCCATTCTCTTTGCATGTCTAGGACATAAAAAAATCTGATGTGTTACACTCACATGACTTTCTCTACTCTTGTACAATCTAATTTTACAAACGCTTATTCTCCATATGCTTCATGTTAATGGAGATATCGAGATGTCAATCTTATTGATAATTTTCTTGTAGATGCAAGGGGAATATGTTAGCTTTTAAGCGATAGTCAAATATTTTAACGCTGGTTGCTATGTGGTGCATTCCATTCTCTTTGCATGTCCAGGACATAAAAAAAAATGAATAACGAATTTGAGAAAAAGTATAAGTATTGGAAAATTTAAGGAAATAACAAGCAATATCTCCAAAACGGTTCACTCAACAAAAGAAATGTATATGATATAAGTTGTGTATTTTAACGCGATCTACACTTTTTGTGTAGTAAAATTTTGTCTATCTCTTATGGTTTACCAGTTATGCAAAAGTCGTTCACAATACAGAATACTTTTGGAGACATTCCGAGACAATTCGAGATATACATTTCATTTTACATGACATTATCGTAAACATATAATATTTTCATCAAAATCGTTAGAGCCATTTTTGAGAAAATTAAAATTTTCGAAAAATCTTCCATGTAAAGGGTAGTTTGGGGTGGGGGGATTTTCTTGAAAACCTTCGTGTCGCATCTCTGGAAGATACTGAACCTAAATACCAAGTTTGGTACTTATCCGACTGTTCGTTTTTGAGTTATGCTGTTCACAGACACACAGACACACACACACACAGACACACACACACACACAGACACACACACACATACAGACACACACACGGACATGTTTCCAAAAATGCTTTTTTTGGATTCAGGAGGTCTCAAAACATGTATTTCCGGTGAAATCTCTGTATCGAATTTTTGAGTGGAATGCAATACTTCCCCTACTTACTATACGTAGTAGAGAAAGTAAAAAATTAATAACGAATTTGAGAAAAAGTATAAGTATTGGAAAATTTAAGGAAATAACAAGCAATATCTCGAAAACGGTTCACTCAACAAAAGAAATGTATATGACATAAGTTGTGTAGTTTAACGCGATCTACATTTTTTGTGTAGTAAAATTTTGTCTCTCTTATGGTTTACCAGTTATGCAAAAGTCGTTCACAATGAAGAATACTTTTGGAGACATTCCCAGAAAATTCGAGATATACATTTCATTTCTCATGACATTATCTTAAACATATGATATTTTAATCAAAATCGTTAGAGCCATTTTTGAGAAAATTAAAATTTTCGAAAAATGTTCCATGTAAAGGGTAGTCTGGAGTGGGGGGATTTTCTTGAAAACCTTCGTGTCGCATCTCTGGAAGATACTGAACCTAAATACCAAGTTTAGTGTTTATCCGACTGTTCGTTTTTGAGTTATACTGTTCACAGACACACAGACACACACACAGACACACACACGGACATGTTTCCAAAAATGCTTTTTACTTTCTCTACTACGTATAGTAAGTAGGGGAAGTATTGCATTCCACCCAAAAATTCGATACCGAGATTTCACCGGAAATACATGTTTTGAGACTCGCTGAATCCAAAAAAAGCATTTTTGGAAACATGTCCGTGTGTGTGTCTGTCTGTGTGTCTGTGTGTCTGTGTGTCTGTGTGTCTGTCTGTCTGTGTGTCTGTGAACAGCATAACTCAGAAACGAACAGTCGTATAAACACCAAACTTGGTATTTAGGTTCAGTATCTTCCAGAGATGCGACACGAAGGTTTTCAAGAAAATCCCCCCACTCGAGACTACCCTTTACATGGAACATTTTTCGAAAATTTTAATTTTCTCAAAAATGGCTCTAACGATTTTGATTAAAATATCATATGTTTAAGATAATGTCATGCGAAATGAAATGTATATCTCGAATTTTCTGGGAATGTCTCCAAAAGTATTCTTCATTGTGAGCGACTTTTGTATAACTGGTAAACCATAAGAGATAGACAAAACTTTACTACACAAAAAATGTAGAGCGTGTTAAAATACGCAACTTATGTCATATACATTTCTTTTGTTGAGTGAACCGTTTTCGAGATATTGCTTGTTATTTCCTTAAATTTTCCAATACTTATACTTTTTCTCAAATTCGTTACTCATTTTTTTATGTCCTGGACATGCAAAGAGAATGGAATGCGCCACATAGCAACCAGCGTTAAAATATTTGACTATCACTTAAAACCTACCATATTCCCCTTGCATCTACAAGAAAATTACCAATAAGATTGACATCTCGATATCTCGATTAACATGAAGCATATGGAGAATAGGCGTTTGTAAAAATAGATTGTACAAGAGTAGAGAAAGTCATGTGAGTGTAACACATCAGATTTTTTTGGATTCAGGAGGTCTCAAAACATGTTTTTCCGGTGAAATCTCGGTATCGAATTTTTGGGTGGAATGCAATACTTCCCCTACTTACTATACGTAGTAGAGAAAGTAAAAATTCGCTAGTTTTGAAATATTCAGTGCTGCGTGTTTACATTCTGCCAGTACGTCATCTATCGGACACGCTTGAAAGTTTACAATTCTACTTTTTTATTTCCATCGCAAGAGTACTGTACATTTGAGTACTTTTTTGGCATGTTAGTGTAACTAGGCATTTATTGCTTAATTTTAAGTCTTCCCTAAGTAAAATATATCGCCAATAACGTAACATGGATATAAGAATCACGTTTTATGTTTCGTACACCACTCAACCGTTTTTGTGTACGTACATAGCTATTTCGTTGGCGTAAGAACTTCATTTTTACTTTCTCTACTACGTATAGTAAGTAGGGGAAGTATTGTATTCCACCCAAAAATTCGATACCGAGATTTCACCGGAAATATATGTTTTGAGACCTCCTGAACCCAAAATATGTATTTTTACTTGTTACATATAGTAAGTAGGGGAAGTATTGCATTCCACCCAAAAATTCGATACCGAGATTTCACCGGAAATACATGTTTTGAGGTGCAATGAATATAAAAAAAGTATTTTTGGAAACATGTCCGTGTGTGTGTCTGTGTGTCTGTGAACAGCATAACTCAGAAACCAACAGTCGGATAAACGCCAAACTTGGTATTTAGGTTCAGTATCTTCCAGGGATGCGACAAGAAGGTTTGAAAGAAATTCCCCCACCCCAGATTACCCTTTACATGGAACATTTTTCAAAAATTTTAATTTTCTCTAAAAAATGGCTCTAACGATTTTGATTAAAATATGATATATTTAAGATAATTTCATGACAAATAAAATGTATATCTCGAATTTTATGGGAATATCTCCAAAAGTATTCTTCATTGTGAACGACTTTTGCATAACTGGTAAACCATAAGAGATGACCAAATTTTACTACATAAAAAATGTAGATCGCGTTAAAATACACAATGTATGTCTTATGTATTTTGTGTTGAGTGAACCATTTTCGAATATTGCTTGTTATTCCCTTACATTTTCCAATACTTATACTTTTTGACAAATGGGAATTTGGTATTCATTTTTTTTTCCTGGTAATGCAAAGAGAATGGAATACTCCACATAGCAACCACCTCTTAAAATATTTGACTATCGCTTAAAGCCTAGCAATTCCCCTTGCATCTACAAGAAAATTAGCAATAATTAACATGCATATGGAGAATAAGCTTTTGTAAAAATAGTTTGTACAAGAGTAGAGAAAGTCATGTGAGTGAACACATCAGATTTTTTTTTTTTTGCTTTAAAAGGCTTCAAGTTGTTTTGCGCAAGAAATTTTCAAACAAAGAACGTATTTACGTACCATACGTAAATATAATGTAGGTATTTATACAATTTCTTGAAGAATCGATAGTAGCTATGACGAATAGTTTTTGATCGGTGTGTCAATTAAAATAAAGTTTATTATTTTTAAGTATTCTGTCTGCTGTCTTCCTTTAAACCACCCTTGGAAAAAATCTTGCTTTTATTTCCAACTCCCAAATTAAATTATTCGATCTTTATTGTAGATGTTTGTGTTACTAATATGCTCAAGCACAGACAACACAAGGTTGTTTCATTTATTTTCATTCTTAAATTACATTTTCCACTGTATTTGAAAACTTCAGCAACTATTAGTATCAGTTTCTATTTTCCGGCACCAAAAACATGTTTCCTGAACTAAGGCATTTATCGGTACATTCTGCGTTTCCACCAGAAGCCGTAAACAATGTATCCAGAAAATACCGTGTACCTACAGATCAAGCAGGAAACATGTAGGGGGAAAATAAATCATAATATGATAATAGCAATTATGATAATTTAATGTGTTCATGTAGCGTGTCGCTGAAATCGTGTTCGCGTGTCACCCTGTGACGCAGCGCCGTGGGTTCGCTATCCCTGCTCTATAGTAAATATTTGGAACTCTACAGTATAGTTTCAGAATATTAAGTTCATCGTCTGGAACATCTTGTAAGAGTATGAAAGTTCTGACGTGTTTCTAAAGCTCTGATGCAGCTCACCTAAACTAACTACTACCCCAATTGTCATTTTATAGATATCCTCTAAATATGCTTTATAAAAAGGAAAACTTCAATTCACTTTACTTTAGCAACGATACAAATGTTTGACTACAAATGATCCTGAAACTACAATCAGTTGTTTGTACCATTTTGCCTTGAACTTATCTAACAAAAGATAGAGTATAATAAAAAGAGAGTTCAAACCTCAAATTTGGCGACCAATCTAGTGTTCAGCTTGAGGAAACTTAAAACATAGAACAAGGAATATTTCGAAGACTGACAGTGTTACGAAAATTTGACACTGAAAGCGAATTGTTTGAAAGCGAATCTGTTCTTGAACATGAGATCCTTCCTCATTTCTAGCGTTGGAACGATATCACTATTTCTCGATACTCGATACCGATACTGATTTTTGAGTACCGATACTTAATACTCAATTTATAAAAAAAAAACTATGGAACCAATTTTGTATTGTATGCTAATTCCGAAATTGTTCCCATTTGACATTCTCCAGCTGGCAGCAATTTTTACTTTCTTACTACGTATAGTAAGTAGGGGAAGTATTGTATTCCACCCAAAAATTCGATACCAAGATTTCACCGGAAATATATGTTTTGAGGCTCCCTGAATCCAATAACAGCATTTTTGGAAACATGTCCGTGTGTGTGTGTGTGTGTGTGTGTGTGTGTGTGTGAACAGCATAACTCGGAAACGAACAGTCGGATAAACACCCAACTTGGTATTTAGGTTCAGCATCTTCCAGAGATGAGACAAGATGGTTTTCAAGAAAATCTCCTCACCCTAGATTACCCTTTACATGGAATATTTTTCGAAAATTTTAATTTTCTCAAAAATGGCTCTAACGATTTTGATTAAAATCGTGATATGATATTTTTATGACAAATAAAATGTATATCTTGAATTTTCTGGGAATGTCTCCAAAAGTATTCTTCATTGTGAACGACTTTTGCATGACTGGTAAACCATAAGAGTTAGACAAAATTTTACTACACAAAAAATGTAAAATACACAATTTATGTCATATACATTTTTTTTTGTTGAATGAACCATTTTCGAGATATTGCTCGTTATTCCCTTAAATTTTCTTTATACTTTTTCTCAAATGGGAATTCGTTATTCATTTTTTTTGTCCTGGTAATGCAAAAGGAATGAAATACTCCACATAGCAACCAGCTCTTAAAATATTTGACTATCGCTTAAAGCCTACCAATTCCCCTTGCATCTACAAGAAAATTAGCAATAAGATTAACATCTCGATATCTCGATTAACATGAAGCATATGGAGAATAAGCGTTTGAAAAAATGGTTTGTACAAGAGTAAAGAAAGTCATGTGAGTGTAAAACATCATATTGTTTTTCCTTACTTCTTATGTAACTATATTTTGTTCTGTAAACTCTCTTTTAAAAGGAGTGTCTATCCATATTATGGAAATTAGTCGTACGATATACCCGTAAGCTACGCTCGTGGCTCGAGTTTGACTTGCATAAACACAAACTAACAATTGAAAGGAAATAACAAATATTTCCATGCGATGTAGTCACGCCTTAAGTTCTGATTTGTTTCTGTTGGTTTCATAGATTCTGATCACCAGAGTAGGTAAATGTAATGGCAGAGAGTGTGTCATCAAGCCAGGCTATTGCAGAAACGTGATTTAGTGCCTCAACTGAATCAGCTTCATTGACAACTCAGCGCTGCGTGTTACATGATATCTCTACTCCTTCCCCCATTGTTTTGCATGTTTTCATTTAGACACGAGTCTATGATGTTGAATTGATTCACCCATAGAACGGTCAAGATCTATCAAGAACTACAGTCCAGCAACTCTTGGGGACACGTTCGAGGCAATAACATGAAGCCTCGATTCCTTTCATTCCATATCTAGCATAAAGTTAAATGCAACAACTTTCGATAATGCTAATCGTAAACATTTAGAAGTGCCTATCGAAAAAGTATCCAAGGTTTATATCAAAGTATTAGGCGTATTTCGATACTACCGAGTGACGAGATTATCGAGGTATCTACGGTGTCGGAAGTCCCATCTTTCCTTATGCAAAACAAGAGAGGGGATTTCTTTTCTGGGTTGAAGAGTTTCTTGAGTTGAAGCAGTGTATGATCACTTCCGAACTTTCCAGTCAGAGATGTTTACTTAATCCGGATATGCCCATGGTAGTGAACAAATTCCATCTCCATAGGACCATAGCCATGTTTTCCCTTCTGCTTCAAATTCCTGCAGTGGTTCATCAACACCTTCATCATTCAACTGCACCCTTCCACTCTCCACTACACTCCACAGCACAGGAATAGCACAAAAGATAAAACTTGCGTCTCCGGTAATGAACTGGGAGATTTTAATGAGCCTCCGGGGAAATCTGCAGGTAGCGTCACGAGGGAGAGACCCATTGTTGTCTTGCATTGCTCCCCATATGCTCCCCCTTAACAAGGGATGCCTAATGTGTCTGTTTTTGTCTTTAATCGCGCTCTCAACAGTTTGCTTATGAGCACAAGTCACTGAGGTGATGTCTGCCGATTTTCCCGTTGAGGGTTTAATTAACCGATGTCTTTCCCAAGCAAAGCAGTTATCCGTCATTATGTTGCAATTATCTATTTGTTTTAAACAAGCATTACGTAGAAAAGAATGTGATTTAATATCAAGAACAAAATAAGAAATATTCCTTTTAACAGATCCTCCCTGTCGGCGGTGATTGGATACTTGCTATTTTGGATCACTGCAATCGAATGGGATGGCTCAGGCGGCAACGTCTATGGCCTGCATTCGGTAGGTCCCAGGTTCGATCTCCGGCGATCGCCCACTATGACCCATGGGTCATAGGCGAATGTTGAAGTGGTTCATTTCAGCCCCCGAATTTCCTGTCCCTCCGTCATATTCCATTCATAATGTCATTCATCTTTCATCCCGTTTGTCTCTTTCAGGGTCAGAAGTGTCGGCGATAGTGTTTCGGTGCAGCGTGACAGGACAAAAGGATGCTGTCTGTGAATCTCTCCGTCGCTCGGCTTTAAGCTGGTTGCCGGGGTATACGAAACCCCTTGAGGGGCGTTGTACCCCCTCTGTGTGGGGCGGGGTCTCCGGTCTGCCTATCCTTCTGCCAGGTGTCTACTTCTGGAAACTTAGGAATCCTGTCATTGCTGTACTGTCGCTCCTGGATCTGGCCGCCTAGTGTCTCCTCTCGCCTCATGCTTCCTCCCGGGGACGCCCCCTCAGGATCGTGCGTTAAGGAAGATAAGATCACAACACTTCCCTTTCATAACAATAAGTTTAGGAAAAAATGCAATTCCCTTTCTCTGTAAATAATCACTGTACTGCATTCCGAAGTAAAATCTAAAACACAGAAATTATTTGAATAGGAATCAAGGCTGTATTCGAACATACGAATGAAGATTTCAGAGAGGAACTATTGCAGTTAACTACAAGTCGCATGAATCTAAAAGCAAATGGCGTCAATAAAAAGAAAGGATAGAGAGTTAAAATTCGGCAAGGGTTGCATGCCACAATCGCCCAACGGAGGAAGGAACGCCGATTGGCCAAACAAAAGTTTGGAAGATATGCGCTTGACGGAACAATTAAACTTCCCTAGCCCGTGATGTGCAGAAGAAGAAAAATCTTATATGTTACACTCACATGACTTTCTCTACTCTTGTACAAACTATTCTTATTCTCCATCTATTTTATAATAATCCAGATAAACGTTTGCAGAAACGATCTTTTGACAGGAGAATTACATTTTACACATAGCGACCAGTTCTAAAAATATTTGACTATCGCTTAAGGGCTTCTGTGTTCCCCTTGTTTTGTATTTGCAAGGGCAATATAAGCACAGACATATCTCTTAATAGCTGGTTGCTATGTGCACCACCATTCTCTTTGCCACAGATTAATACTCTTTGCATATCCAAGACAAAAAAATGAATAACGAATTCCCATTTGAGAAAATAAGTATTGAAAATTTTAAGGGAATAACAAGCAATATCTCGAAAATGGTTCACTCAACAAAAACAATGTATATGACATTAATTGTGTATTTTAACGCGATCTGCATTTTTTGTGGAGTAAAATTTTGTCCATCTCTTATGGTTTACCAGTTATGCAAAAGTCGTATGAAGAATAATTTTGGAGACATTCCCAGAAAATTCGAGATATACATTTTGTCATGAAAGATCTTAAATATATGATATTTTAATCAAAATCGTTAGAGCCGTTTTTGAGAAAATTAAAATTTTCGAAAAATGTTCCATGTAAAGGGTAATCTGGGGTGGGGGATTTTCTTGAAAACCTTCGTGTCGCATCTCTGGAAGATACTGAACCTAAATACCAAGTTTGGTGTTTATCCGACTGTTCGTTTCTGAGTTATACTGTTCACAGACACACACAGAGACAAACATGGACATGTTTCCAAAACTGCTTTTTTTTGGATTCAAGGGGTCTCAAAACATATATTTCATGTGAAATCTCGGTATCGAATTTTTGGGTGGAATACAATACTTCCCCTATTTACTATACGTAGTAGAGAAAGTAAAAAGATTGCATTTTGATGATGATGATGATGATAATTATTCATAAGCCGCATTGTTAAGAAATGCAGTTAATGTCACAGGATAAGATATATGCATAGTCTCTTTTAAGAAGAGGAGTTATGACATGGTTCAATTTATCCGAGTATAGGGGCGTCCTTTATCCCTTAGTGAATTCCTAGGTTCTATTGATCTCGCAGATAGAACCATGGTTGCCTCTTGGGTTAGATGTCTCGTAAGCATAATGAAGATGATCCGCTCAAAAAGCAAATCTGGTCTTCCTGCGCTGGATTTTCTTTACGTATCGGTGTTCCATACGATTAAAACTATATACACAAAAAGCAAAAACATCACAGGAGGCAATCATTTCCAAAACTGCTAGTACCAGATTTAAGATCACAAAGCAAGCAAGAACATATTTTTGGATAAATGAGAGGAAACTTTCTCCCAGTAAACATTATTTGATTAGGTATATAGATAGTATTCTGTTAGGTTCACTTCGTCGCGTGAGCTGCAGCCCTACTGCCTAAAACTCTCACCTTATAAAACAGCCTCCTTCATATAAATTAATTTACTCTCTTCAGTCCTTTAACTTCTTGCAAACGAAATATGTTTTCATCTGAAGCCTTATGAAAAACAAGCATTGAATCTGGAAATCGCATTCTGATTAAATTCAACATCAGTGTTTGTGATTGTATTTCTAATATTTTCCTTTATTCTGCCAATATTTGAGGATTTGTTTTCACCCCTTCATCTCTCCTTAACGTCATCTCACACAGTGGTAGATAAATCCATGTGATCTATGTTCCTCTGTGAACTGACTTAACGAAGAAATGGGTTGAAAATGTCATTTTTATATTTATTTATATATTATAATAAATCTGCTGTGTGATACAAACATGAGAGAGAGGGGGGAGAGAAATGATTATTCGCTTTGCACTCCTAACCTGTTCGACTTCACAATGAGGATATGGATTTGTAGAACACCAGTAATAGAGTCCTACATAGATGGTCTGCGGATGCTCAAGGACCCCCCCCCCTCCAGATACCTAAACCGTACTAGTGAAGCAGTGCAGTCTCATTTTCGTTTTCTGTAATTCATATACTTACAGGTTTAATATACCACATGTGCCTGTTAATAAACAAGTAAATAAAAGTACTATTTAAATCAAAACAGTGATCAATATTGAAGAGTAACAGACAGTTTAATCTGTTATTTTGGAAAATTACCATCCCATACTTGGTTGGCAACATTGATTGCTCGCTCCGTTTATTTTACTATCCGCACACGTTTAGTCACAGGCTGCCTGTAGTAGGTGATTACATAGCACCTCCTGTAGTTGTAGTGGGTCTCTACTTATTCTAGTGGTTAACACTGACTGAGTATGATTGCTGGCTGGAATTTTATTCTGTAGTACTCCTATTTGACCTTTGATCCTACAAATACATAAAACGTTGTTTGTTTGTCACTCTGACCTGTCAGATCCTTTATTTTAGCCAGTATACTCTGTTCAGCGATCCAGTTCGTATCGCCTTCACATGGATACATCTATAAAAGAGACCACGGAATGAAGGTATGACTGACAGCGAGTTTCAGGTTTCAGTTATTCCGGTTTCACCTCCCCGCCCCCAATGCACTCTCTGCACCCGCCCTGACCAATAGCAAAAGTTTTGAGTGTTTGCATGACTACTAAGATGAGCTCATCCAAAGGAGCATAAACCTTCTTTCACCGATGAAAGAAACCTACTCGTGCCTTCCCATGCTTTGGGTTGCCTAGCTATAGACTGGCACAGTTTAAATATTAATAATCGAATTGATTTTAGAGGAGACAACATCAAATTACCAACTTGTACTAATTCAGGGAGTAATTTTATTGGTTAATGTTCCAGATGTTCGCTAACTTCGTTTACTTTTTCCTTTCATAGATCTGTATGCCTTACCTCCGATTTTTGTTTATTTTGCACTAAAAGCGCAGATTCACATCTGTGTACAATAGCAGGAACTGCTGTTCTAAGGATTTTATAAAGGATCTAATGTGATTGGAACATTTTTCAAGATTCCCATCAGCACATAAATACATTCTGCCACTATAGTCAACATAACCTTGCAGCGTAACTATTCTGGCATATATGTGATTATACTTCCGTAAGGCGGGCAGGAAGTACATTCATAAGTACCGGCGGTTGTAGCCGAGGCGTAAAACGCTGCATGGGCGGTCAGCGTTTATAATTAAGGCTTCACATATTCATCGCTTGCCTGTTAATAAACTCATACATTAAAGATAACGTACTCGTGGTAATTTAGACCAACTTGGTTTTACTGTGCAAATACCAATAGCCGTAAAACGCAGCTGTAATCTACGAGGTATGATCAAACAGTTTCTGGAGTGGCTTCACAACAATGCTTACGCTGAGATTTCTTTAATTCTTACCCAGACTGTACATGCAGCGTTCCTTCCCGATAAAAATTAGAGGTCACGTGATTTCCTGTGACCATGCAGTGATGAGGTAGACGCTCTGAGGTGAACACGTGTTTTGCATGTGCTGCGATTTTTCCGCGTAGCAAATATGTCAGATTACGCAGAACAAAGAACGAACATCAAATTTTGCTTTAAACTCGGTAAAACTGCAACAGAAGCCTATGAAATGTTAAGAACAGCTTATAGGGAGGAGGTTATGGGCAAAACTCAAGCATTGGAGTGGTTTTCGAAATTTAAAAGTGAGGCAGTATTTTATATCACAACACTGTGAATGCCAGAATGATTGTAGTGTAAATTAACATTATTGTATGACAATGATTTGAGATGTTTGTTAATTATAAGTATTGTTAGGAAATAAGTTTACACGGCCTCACTGAAACTGACAATAGGAGCGGGTAACAATGAAGCGATGGATTGAGTTGTTTATCAATTAGAAGAGACAAGCAAATGACGTCAGGGTAGCGTGCCTTTCTTTAGAAATGGAGGGAATATCTTCCCTAGAGTATATGTGTTTGTAATTTTGATTGGCTGACGAAATAGACGCTAATGTTGGCGCGATTTATTAACCAATAGCAGCTCTATTATAATGTTTAGGCATGTCGGGGTGAGGGAGTATAAATTCTAGAGCCAATGCAAGTATTGCGCAGTTATACAGAATCATTCACAAGGCAAACGTCGCGCAGTTCTAAGAAATCTCTCTCGCGAGTTACACGGAAGCATTCATGAAGTACACATTACGCAATTCTACAGAATCTCTCGCGTCGTAAAGTTAGTTACAAAATGTGAAATACGCGAATTAATAGTGCGAGGCAAATAAAGGATTGTAGTTACATTCGAAAATATAACAGTTTCAGTCAGGCGTGTATCAAGATTAAATATGTGAAATTAATTAAGTGTGACGGCAATAAAAGTGTAAAAACAAATTCTTTTATCAGTGTTATCTTTTAGTAACTACTCCTTTCCGTTTACACACCCTGTTCAAGAGATATTTGCTCGACTGAGTAATAATAGCTAGCCGGAGGACAAAGAACCCAAAATTCAAAATAGTAAAACAATAACAGGCGCTCAGCGATAAGATAACACGACTGGTTACTGCGTCAAAAGTGGTGTGACATCATTAAAGATGCAGATGGTCCGAGGCGACCCTGTTCCAACAAAACTGATGAAAATATCAATCAGGTGAGGGAAATGGTTTTAAATGATAGGCGCATTACAATAAGAGAACTTTCTGACTCATTAGGACTCTCCTTTAGAAGTGTTCAAAGCATTTTGAAGAAGAATTACCGCCAAGTTCGTCTGCTTTCAAATGACCAAAAGGAAAGCCATGTGATTGCCTGCACAGATCTTAAAGAACAGCTACAAAATGACCCACAGTTTATGGAGAAAATTATTACTGGTGATGAAACATGGATTTATGGATACGATCCAGAAGCGAAGCAATAATCTTCACAATGGAAGAGTCCTTCATCTCCACGCCCGAAAAAGGCCAGACAAGTTCGATCCAAAGTGAAGTGAATGATGATTGTGTTTTTTTGACATTAAAGGCATTGTACACAAGGAATTTGTGGCACAGGGTCAAACAGTGAATCAAGTGTTCTACAAACAAGTGCTGCAAAGATTAAGGGAGAATGTGCGACGCAAACGGCAGGAGAAATGGAGGAGTGGTGACTGGTTCCTGCATCATCACGATGCGCCCGCGCACAAAGCCCTTTCTATTCGCCAATTTTTGGGTAAAAAAAGGATGAATACTGTTCCCCATGCCGCCTATTCTCCAGATTTGGCACCAGCGAACTTTTTTCTTTTAACGCGACTTAAAATGAGGCTCCGAGGACACCATTTTGTGGACACTGATGTCATCCATCACGAATCACAGAAGGCTCTGAACATGTTGAAAGAACAGGACTTCCAGAGGTGCTTCCAGCAGTGGCAGAAGCACTGGGACAAGTGTATCAACTACGAAGGAGACTACTTCGAGGGTGACAGCAGATTAGACAAAACAAACTGTTGTAAAGTATTTCTGACGTCATTCCGGAAACCTTTTGATCACACCTCGTATTACTCTCTTAGGAGGAACTCCTTATGCTCCTTAAAGCCGAAATTTGACTAAAATAACCAGTAATCACAACTAATTTTAAAAGGGGATGACAATATTTGATATCGGAAAAATAAGGGGAATGTGAAACTTTTTCATCCCATTGAACTCTGCGTTTAAATGTACATTTCAAGGTTTTTAAATTACTTATACACCTAGCTGAATATTCTCTCAGCTATTCTAATCACTTACATCTTTTTCAATTTCCTTATGCCCCTTATAATTGTTATTTCGGCAAACTTTGTTTAGTTGTCGAAACTAAAGTAAACTCTGATTGGCTTAAATGCACTAGCGGTGCATTTAAACCTATGTTTCCACGTTTGCAAATAAAGTTCACAGACACTCTTGCCTCCTAGTGTCCACAATACAGTCTCATTTAAGTTGAGAGTGGAAAATATCTCCAAAGCTAAGCGTTGTAGAAATAAATGTCTTTAATAGAAGTTGCTTAATATCATTTTAAATTGACCCTAAAATGTCATCATAACGTCCTCCAAACAAAACACTACTAATGGCATTTACTTTCCCCCATAATATCAAGAAAGCAATCTTTTATTAAAGACATTTCTTCCTACAAGCTTAGTTTTGGAGATATTATACAGTCTCAACTTAATGGTCCATCCTGTATAGAAGCTCTTTACAAGTAAAGAGGTAAATTATTAACCTTTTCTGTTATTACACTAGTCTGCATGATATCGGATGACTGAAAACTAATAAGTGATTCTGACTCACTTTTTTATGCTGATTTCAGAACTGCTTTTAGTTTTCTTTTCTATCACGTACAGTTTTTTCACAGTTTCACTTCAAAAATATAGAGATATAAAGATATTGCTTCCGCCACTACACATGGGCTTCATGAAGTAATTTGCAAGGGCTCTACCACAGGATGGACCCTGCTTCGAATACCTTTCCAAGAAATTTCCCTTCAGTACACAAAACAAATTAAAGGCTAGAATTTTTGTTGGTCCTCAAATAAAGAAATTGATGAAGGATGAAGATTTTGAGAAGACAATGAATGAGAGAGAAATAGAAGCGTGGACCGCCTTCCGATCAGTTACTGAAAACTCCTTAGGCAATAACAAAGATCCTAATTACAAGGCCAGTCGAAACAATGTTGGAAAATTTCAAGAAGATGGGCTGTAATATGAGTGTAAAGGTGAATTTTTTGTATTCACATATCGACTACTTTCCAGAAAATCTGGGACATTATAGTGAAGAGCAGAGTGTACGTTTACACCAAGATATTAAGGAAATGGAGAGGAGTTACCAGGGGAGACGGATGAAACCATGATGGCCGACTACTGTTGGATGTTGAGGAGGGACAGTCATCTTCAGGGATCTGCAAGGAAGTCAAAGAATAGAAAGTTTGAAAAAAATTAAATGAAACACTTTGGCTTCTTGTTTTGTTAAAATGTAGTCATGAAATAAATTAGGAGAGTTCTTGAGAGTGTTCTTAAAATGTTTCTTGAATAAAGCTTACCTTGTGTGAAATGGTATTTGAATACTTTTCTACGCTCATTAGTAAAATTGTCAAAACATTACTTATTTTGTGTAAAAACCTGGCGTGATAGAAAAAAACGGAAGTCATTTCTGGAATCACCATAAAAACTTGATCAAGAACACCTACTTTTAAGAAATCACCTGAAAAATGTTTGAAAATGCAGACTAGTGTTGACATGTTAGATTGTATGCACTCCCCCAAAAATCTTATTTTCTGTCATTAACGTGTTTAACAGCTTCTTTTCTGCTGTCGAGAAGTTACTTCCGCGTGCTCTCTTCTGTACGCGTCTTGCTGACCAGAGGCCAGTTACACATTTCGATACCCTTCGTCAACAAATGCTTCCGTAATTGAGTGGTCTTTAAATGTTAAAGAACGCTTGCATAATCCAGATATTTGATCTACAAGACATGTACTTTTCGCAACATTATTGTAACGTAGTGCTCACTACAAGCGTTATTCTGCCAATAAAGCGTACTGAAGCATAAACTTGAAAGTGGAAACTCGATACCTTCACCTCGTCACGTGGTTACACGCTCCTTTAGAGTGAATCTGATCCAATTAGAAATGAATGCTTGAGGGTTTCGAAGCGGCTTCCTCTCCCCCACTGTTGCCAGGCGACCGCCATCCTGCTGCGACTGCCCCCTTGATGCGACGGTGTTTGCTTTTCATTTGGGGCGCTCAGCGACTCGCAGAGAAAAGAGGCTAGTTGAACCTTTTTATTAATGCGATAACAACTAAAGCATGACATCCCATTTACCAAATGAATCTGCATTGACGCAAATCTCCATCCTTCTTACAAACATTTGCAGATTATGTCGGTTCTTTTGGGTAGTGTTACGATGACCATTTTTCTCGCAATAGTAACAAAGTGCTATAGTTTAGTTTTTCAAGATCAAACGATTAACTCTATATAAATGTGTAAATGCTATATAAATATTACTTACCAAGCAAAAGTATGATACTGCACAGTTAGAATCAGGTAGACACTCAACCAAAAACAAAATAATTATGACAAGAATTATGAAATATATCCCCTGTAACTTCTTGCAAGGCCGATTTAGTAGTAGTATATGCATAGAAGTCACAATTACTTTAAAAAATCTGATGTGTTACACTCACACGACTTTCTCTGCTTGTGTACAACCTATTTTTACAAACGCTTCTTCTCCATGTGCTTCATGTTATAGAGATATCGCGATGTTAATCTTATTGCTAATTTTCTTGAAGATGCAAATGGGAATTGGCTTTAAGCGTTTAAGAGGTGGTTGCTATGTGGAGTATTCCATTCTCTTTGCATTACTAGGACAATAAAAATGAATAACGAATTTGAGAAAAAGTATAAGTATTGGAAAATTTAAGGGAATAACAAGCAATATATCGAAAATGGTTCACTCAACAAAAAGAATGTATACGACATAAATTGTGTATTTTAACGCGATCTACATTGTTTGTGTAGTAAAATTTTGTCTATCTCTTATGGTTTACCAGTTATGCAAAAGTCGTTCACAATGAAAAACACTTTTGGAGACATTCCCGGAAAGTTCGAGATATACATTTCATTTGTCATGAAAATATCTTAAACATATGATATTTTAATCAAAATCGTTAGAGCCATTTTTGATAAAATTAAAATTTTCGAAAAATGTTCCATGTAAAGGGTAGTCTGGAGTGAAGGGATTTTCTTGAAAACCTTCATGTTGCATCTCTGTAAGATACTGAACGTAAATACCAAGTTTGGTGTTTATCCGACTCTTCGTTTCTGAGTTATGCTGTTCACAGACACACACATAGACAGACACACAGACTCACACACGTATATGTTTCCAAAAATGCTTTTCTTGGATTAAGGGGTCTCAAAACATGTATTTCCGGTGAAATCTCGGTATCGAATTTTTGGGTGGAATACAATACTTCCCCTACTTACTATACGTAGTAGAGAAAGTAAAAATAAATAAACTAGAAAAGTAAAATGCATTGGAAATAAAGCATTCCCCCAGAGTAATAATTGTTTGTACTACCAAAGCTTCACGGAATTGAGCAAGGATTTGAAGCAGCTTTAAATAAAAGTAACAATCCATACAGCCCCGAAGGTACTGAATATATTAACACTCAAATGTAGAAACAAAGACATGTTACAATTGAAGAAGATTGCATTTGAATTTGTCCTTTTTACACAACATTTGCTATTTTGAAATGAAATTTAACACGCGATAATATCATACAAACTTGCTTCCATGAGATACTAAATGCCGCTCCACACACTACAAGGATTTAGAATTTTACTTACGCCAAAAGTGCATGATACAGCTCAGTGGTGGCAAAAACGGGACTCACAAGGCAGTGTGACTCGCAGGCGCCACTCCTTTTCTAGCCGTCAATTCGTTTGTTTTCCATATGCTGCTGAGTGGTGTAGTGCGTGTTAAATATTTGATGACTCGAGAGAACCACCTATGATATAGATAATTTAGACAAGGCCGAAAAGTGTGGAGACACGAAGCTCCATACAAGTCCTCCTTCGCTGGTCGTCGAGAACTGTCGCACTCTTTTTTCTCTTGATGCATCGCTCGGGGTACGCACTGGAAAGGTCAGGTGATGATGACGTGGAGCCAACATAAGCGCTACCTATACTGGCGGAGAGGACACAACCTGACGAGCGCTGTAGAAACCTGGTGAAGCCGACTTCTGGTGTAAGGCAGGCTGCCGGCATAATAACAAGCACGGGCGGAAAATTGTAGTTCATGATTGCAGGTACATAAAAGAATTACGGCCATCTCTGCAAAACAGCCACTCGGTGAAAAAAGCCACAATTGGCTCACCCCTTATAGCCCGGTGTGCCACATTTGATTTTTTTTTAAGGTTTCAGATTTTTAATGTAAATACTTTTTAATAAAGCTGTAGTATTTTTCAATAATAAGAAGTAAAATCCATGTAACTGCAGTCAAATGTAACTCCGTCAGCATCCAAGCGTGACATTACACCGGTTATTTTACTTGGGCCCTCCCCGTCCTTTACCACAGGGACATTTGACGGCAATTACTGGAACTCTGGACGCTGGACGTTTGGCTTTGAATAGATGACAAGTCACACTTTAACGATCACGGATATTCGAAACGCTTCGGTGGTGGTGCAATAGAAAGGGATATGAAATCGGTTTAGGAATTAGAGGAAGAGGGAATATGTAACAAAATAATTCCAGCAATAAAAGGATGTAGTGAGAATTATCGCATTGGAAGAGAGTGGAAAGAGTATGGTTGCTTTAGGTGAAGGAGTTTCTGCAACAGATAGCATGGGGAACTCAAGGATTAATAGGAGAGTATCAAAAACAGAAGCTTCTGCAAAAAAAGGAAACTTAAGATAGGAGGATATTGCAAGACAGAAATATTCGGTGATATGAGAGAGAAGAGTTCTCTGAGGTTATACAGGGAGATAAAATAGATTGGGACAGGTAAAAATACACAGATATATGTGATAAAATGGTTCGAAGGTGATTTACATGGACTGGAACTGGAGTTAGGATTTAAAAGGTTTCAGAAACGACAAGGATTTAATAAAATGTCAAATCAGAAGGGAAACGAACAGCGATTTCCATTGTTTACTGCACCGTAGTCAAACAAAGCTATGGCGAGAACGGTTATGGCAACATAAATGGACTATTTAGATGGGAAATAAGATTTTTAACTGTAAAAGGAGAGAAACATATAAAACTTGTAAGGAAGTATTTGGGCAAAGGTGAAGAGAAACGGATAAGAATAATCAAGGGGAAGGTAGATGGTGAGGCAATTATAGAAGAGCAATAGGTAGATAAGTATAAATAAGGATAGTATAATGCATAAAAATGATGATGGTCACCAATACTCTAATATCCAGGAGTTGCTTGTATTGGGATCAATAATTGCAGGAAAGCAACATTAGAGAAAAGATACTTATGCGAATATGTAGGATTAGCTTAATTTATATTATACTTTGTAATAGATTGTATACATTATCAAATTAAAAATTTATGTATATAATGTTGTAGTGAGGAAATAAATATCTACTTACTTCCAAATATCTACAAGCAACACACGCACACGTGTCTTCATGTTGGCATAAATGAAGTCGTTATACTGGTCCAGCGAGTCCCTTGTCTCAAAGGGGAGGTGCGGAATTAAACCTCAGACTGCATGCATTTCGAATTCGTAAACAGGTTGATGTACTGCGGCGGTGCGGAACTGCTTTACACTAGGACATTTTGTGCGTTCTTTGCATGAAGATGTAAGTGACCACCGATCACGAAATTTGCATGGTTGAGTGCTAAGCCGAGACACTCTACGCTACAAAAACCGTCCAATTATTTGACTTACTTATCAGCATACATGCTGAGATTACGAATTTACGAGACGCAAGCGAAAGAAGTTCCAAATGTAAATACTGGAAAGATACGATATAAGTCGCATTCCACTAAGGTGACCTCGAAACTGTTGACATCCACCCTTTCCATTCATCACCCTTTCCATTCATCACCCTTTCCATTCATCTTTGCTAGTTCTCTGCCAGAGGCACTGGTGATAAACTCACTTCAAAGTGTTGCCGACTGGCGGCAATGACCAAATAAATCTGCAGACCCTGTATACTATCGGTCGTGATTTAGCATGCTTAGTTTAGTAAAATAGTGTTTGTCTCCTTATCAACATTTCATCAGAATGTAATACTATACATCATATTTATTTTTATATATTATACTCTTTAAAAACGTAATTTGAACAACAATTCTGTCAGCGCTTAAAAGCCAATTTTCTTCTTTATCGTTTGAATTACGAATTATTCAACACCACTCCTCGTCTTTTCAACAAGAAAATACAGAATGTACTACCTCAAAATTACTGGAAACGAAGTACACTGGAAATCTTTCATCTAGACTCGGCCACCATTTCACTTAGCTTGTATGTTATGACATACAAAAAATGTATGTATTAACCTCTATAACAGAAATTGTTCATTGTATCTTAAGATTAAATTTATATTCTACCTTCAACTTTTGGGAATAGCAACATGTGACATTCCCAAAACAAATATTCACTAGACTGTAACATTCTAACATCTTCCTGAATACATAATTTCTCTTTCTAAAAACCTCTCTAACACCTTATATAATAACTTTAAGAAATTAATCGGAGGATTAGAGGTTATGATACTGAACCTGGTGCTACGTATAAAAAACTAGAAACAAAATGTCGGAATGGATTCTGTTTCAGCTCAGCTGACTCTAGCGTGCTAAACAATTGCTAAGAAGTGCTTTAACCAATCGTGCGCCGACCGATTTACAGACTAAGGACGGATGCACAGTGCTTCAGCCAATAAACTAGTGCGGTACGAGCATAATTGAAAATAGCAGACGAAGCTGAGTATTTTCTACTTACGAGATTCTCCAATACACTTAATGTATGTGTATTGCCTGTTAGTGTTCCGACGATAGTGAATAATAAACCTAGTGCTTACGCGAAATAGTAGGTTATGATACGAGGGGTAAAAGTGGTTTTATTTTGCGTAGACCTTTGTTTCGCAATTCTACGAGCAAAATCAAATCACTTTTAGCACGCATGGCATATACTATTTTAGACAGCGCTCGAATTTGTAAAATATCAATAATTTTATATTGATTCGTAACTAACAGAAATCACGTTTAGAACGCGATGCTTGAAACAAAAGAAATTACGTTAAAAAGCGAGATGTCGGATATTTTGAGTTTTATTGGTTCGCTAGCAGTAATTTTCAGTGAAATTATTTTCAACATGTTTTACCTTACACCAGGCAATGTAGCGAATTCTGAATTCATAATTTCCGCCATTTAATCTTTATGTAGGTTATACTAGATAAAAGAATAACATTTTTTATCAAAGAAAGAAAAATGCTGCCAACATAACCTATAGATTAATTCTACAGCGAATTGAGATAAATAGAAGAATGACGATTTGTATTGTTAACAGATAATGCGAGCACCAGGAGAAATTAATCGTGTAAAAGATATAACGAGAAGTAAAACTTAATCAAATCAAGTCGAGTTATTAAACATGTACAAATGTAATTGCCATGTCATGAAACCAAAGCTGGTCACAATGAAGATTATTGCACTAGTGCGATAATCTAAAGCTTTTAGCTCGTGTGCTCTGTGTTAGAAGTTCCACTTTTAGACCATGGTGTCTAAAAATAAAATTATATGCCAAAAGTGTTCAACATGGCGGTTCCATTTATAAGGTCACCAACATTAACCTTGGGGATGAATTTGCGATCAATTATTCACGCCTCGTTGTTGACCTTAAAAAAATCAGTAACTTGCAGCTTATACTTAGCTACCGTATGGATTAAATTGCAAATAAATATTATCAAATAAAAACGAAGTAAAGATCCAGGTAAGATTTAAATGGCAAAATTAAACTATCATATATGATCATATTCCATGTCTGCAATAATAGTTCATAGTTTATCTACACATTCCAAGTTACAATGCCTGGTACCTACTTTGTTTCACAGCCAGTATAGTCTCTAGCCTTTAGCACTGCTGTGCAATCTTTACTTCTCTTTGCTAAAGCTCCATTACAATTTATTTCATTTTATCTTACTTCCCTTCCCTCTCCCTCTCTCTTCTTCTCTTTGACTTTCCTCGTCCATTTCTCTCTTATTTTTATTAAAAACTCCCCTACTTTCCTATTTGTTTCTTCCTGCTTGCTTGTTAGCATTTTAATGCGACTAAATCACCCATCATATTATTCCATTTCTTATCTCATCTTTTCTCTCTCCATTCTTTTTAAATCATCAGATTCAATTAGATAATATTTTACACTTCCCTCGCCATCACAATGTTCACATATCCCTGTATCATTACCTCTTAAGCCACTTAAAAATATCGTTCCCTTCTTATTCAAACTAACCCTTCTTTTCCTCTTTCATTACGCTGCTCTATGTGTTTATCTTCCCCGTTCCTTTTTTATCTTCCCTATAAAATTTCAAATGTTTTTTGTTTTCCATACTTCCCCAACTTCTGTCTTTCAATATCTTCCACCCTTTCCCTCACTTGGATCCAAAAACCTGGACTTTCCTTTCCCCTTGTAACCATATATCCTTCATTCCTATTTCCTCCAACGCTTTCTTCAACCCTGGCCCCCAACTATTCTCATTTCTTATACCCTCCTGTTGTACCACAGCTTCTTAATATATCTCCTTCTTTCCTTGTCAAGCCTTTATACCAAAATTTTGCCATTCTCTCTAGCATTATACTTTTCCTTCTTGTTTTCCCTAATTCAAGTAAAGCGGCTTCCCCCGGGGCTGATCGCGGCAAACCTAGTAGTTTTATGCAAAATAACCTGTATCTCTGATCCAACTTAATAGTTAAATCTGATCGCCCAAAAAAACTTTCCACTCCGTACAACATTTTTGCTTCCACCATAGCCGATATACTCTCTCCAACCATTTTGTAGACATTTCTAATTTAAATTCACATGTTCATACATTTATCATAGCCGCTTTGCTTTTTGTCACTGCCTTTTTACTGTAAGCCTGCCAATTTCCATTACTACTTAGTCGCATCCATAGTTGAAGTAGGTGTTTTGTTGTATTGTTATTTGCCCCACATATGGAAGCCAATTTGAAGTAGTATTTTATTAGCTCCATGTATGGAAGCCAATTTGAAGTAGATAGTATCTTTGCGTCATTTGCACCACGCTTTGGGCGTCAATTTGAAGTAGATTGTATTTAAGGTGTGTTATATTTCAACTGTTGGGGAGCCGAACTTGAAGTAGTTGCAACCGCACGTATAGTAAACAGTTTCCAGTAGCCTTCGCCCCAAATGTACTTTCAGGTGGCCTTTCCCCCAAGTTTAAGAAAAATATTAACGTTTTAATTTGACTGTTTCTTTAAATATTATAGGTATATATTTATGTTTGCCTCGGCTGCGTCAGTATTTTTGTTAGAGACATGGATGTCTTAGCAGGTTGTGGTGCGACTGAAGAATGTAGGCTTACACAGATTATATTTTTTTCACTCCATTTATTAATGCTTGACACGATTTAAATAACACTTCACTGATAGAGAGCTGTGAGATTCTTTTATGAATTACTTGCACTTTTTAACACGTAAACTATTTTCGTCTCACACGAATACTATTAAATCTCTTGAGGACACTTTTTGCGTCTGGTTAGTAACGCTGTCTGCAACCAACTGAATTGATTTCAACCGTATAAACTTGTAAATTTCTGTATTTCAAGTCTCTTCTGATTGGCTAATCCTACTCCAATAGAATACCTTCATTTAACTAAAGCTTTTTCTGGTTGTTAATTGGCTATTTTTAAACTGTCTCAAAATTTACATTATTGTTGCTCCATTAATGACTAGTAGCATTTAAACTTTCAAATTCATCATTGCCTCAAGGTTACCTCATTTTTACCTCATTGTTAGCGGCTTTTAACCTATTTTTCTCACAGTTTCTACATTATTAAATTACGTAATATATTCACATAACATTATTACACATGGATGCAATAATATAAACATATACAATGATTGTAATATACACTTTTTATATATTGTTACATACACATATTGCTTTAAGGCGGGCTGTTATTGAATTATATATATTATACAATTTGACTGAAATTATTTTAGTGTTAAAAACACTGCCTCATAGTAATCAAATTTCTGGACCACTTTCAATTTTTCCCACTCAAGTTCCGTCGCTCTCTTTCCTCAATTTAACACCTTTTTTAAAAACCATAATATTGGATTTATTTGTATTCACGTTTACTCTCCATTCCTCGCAGAATTTTTGTATCTCATTTATTGCTCTCTGTAAACCTATCATTGTTATGGCTCCTATCGTTACATCATCTGCGTATAACAGTTGCAGTATGTCTTTGTTTGCTATAGCTGATTGCTTTTACCTTTCTTTCAAATATGTCATCTATAAAAAGTTAAATATAAAGGGACTTAATTTACACCCTTGTCTTAAACCTAATTTATGTTCTGTGACTTCCGTAATCCATTCTCCTCCTATCCTCGCACAAAACTTTACACCTTTGTATATTTTCTCTACTTCCCCTATGAATTTCTCACTTACCCCTTTCATTCTCAACTTCGCTATTAGTGCTTCTCTATTTACTCTATCAAAAGCTTTTTCAAAGTCCACGGAAAACATGTGCGCTCTTGCTTTTCTCGAGCTTAATTATTTGTCCACCAATGATTTTATTATAAATATGTTTGTTTTCCTTTCTTGAAACCTGCTTGAAATTCCGATATCTTCCCTTCTTTCTTCGCCAGTCTCTCAATCCGTCCGCTAGCATCCCTGTATAAATTTTGCCCAGTATGGATAGCAGACTTATGCCTCTATAACTTTCGGTTTTGTTCATTCCTCCCTTCCCTTTTATACGTATATAGTCCTTTTCCAGCATGCTGGAATCTCTTTATCTTCTCTTACTTATTCAGCATATTCGTCAAAATTTCTAACCTTCTTTCTTTTCACCGTATTCCTTCCAAAATTCCCATGGTATGCCATCATACCCTACCGCCTTCCCTCTTTTGACTTTTCTTAGCTGTCGGTATACGTCTCTTTCTGTGAATCTGCCGTCCAGTTTCTAATTTTCCCACCCTATCCTGGCCTTGTCTGTCATAATAAATACCGGGTGTTCAGTATAAAATCTGCCCGCTCTCAAAATGTAGTGCGTCATGCCGGCTGGCTTACCCATTCCCCACACCCGGCATTCACGACAGGCTTTCTGTCCTTCAGTTACCACACGCAGTTAACAGCCTTAGTAGTCCACTTTCATTTGCGAATATGGAAAGACAGTTATCTTTAGAACAGCGTATATTTGTATGTAAGTGTTATTTCAAATACGAAACGACTCGTCACGTTTTTTAATTCATCCTGAAGTTTCCTGGACAATTGCCTCCTTCCAGAACTTCATTTCATGCACTTCTGAATAAATTTGAGACTACTGGTTCAGTGAAAACAAGAAACTATGCAAAAACGTACACAAGAAGCTTTAGATGAAATTAGCGAAAATCTTGAACTTTTGCCACGAAAATCACTATCGAAGTTAACACAACAAGTTGGCGTTTCAGTGACTTCTGCACATACAGGATTTGCTATGAGGTAAGAGAATTTTGTTGCATTTTATGTACAGGTTTACAGGAATACAGATTTAAGAAGCGAAGACAGAGTGCTGGCACGATCGGCTGTGACATGTCGTGCTAACCAGACGCAAAACCCCGTGCGAGCGGTCAGTTTTTATACCGAAAACGCAGTGCATTAAAATTTCGATGATTTAATATAGTTCATGCACGTACATGTAGTAAAATAGGCAAAGTATGCAGGTATGTTAGGTTACGAGCACTGAATGCAGGAAATTCAACCTTTCACCATGTCAGCACGAACGGGAAGTGGATCATAAAACACTATCGTTTAAAAATAAATTTAGTTACGTAAATCTTACCTCAACGGAATAAATAACATATTTTTTTCATTATTATTTTATAGATATTATATGTTGTTAACTATCTACCAGCAGTTATTTGAAATACAAAATAAAAAGTAGCACTAGAAAAAACTTGCTGTCTCCACCCCCCCCCCTTTATGAATTATCCTAAACATTTCATTACAAAACTTTCTCTGTTCTCGTAGTTTTTTGTTAATCGAATATTCTCATATTTCGTACTTCTGTGTGTACAGAAATCAGCCATAAAATGTATTTCGTTTAAATTGACAATCTATCCTTTTTGTCTCCGAAGAAGATAAGTGTTTATATTGCTATATCTGTTTATATGCTTTCCTGCATCTCATCGCGTTCAGTGTAATATTTACTACACTGGCTACATGGCTACTCAACCTTCTAGTTTACATGATCATTTAGTTTCCCAAACCCTCTTCTTTCTATGAGCATCACAGTATCGTGGCGATCCTCGCCTGGATTGTTAACCAAACACCTTCCTTGACCATCAGTTTCTTAGGTGGCTGTATAACGTCTTGCTTCTCTCTATGTGGTCTTGTCTACTTTTCATATTTCATCCTCTGTCGTATTTCTGCCTTTCAGTTGGGACGTTGTAGATTCTGCTTATAAAATTCATGTCTGCAGAGGCAGCAGCCCAACCCTTTTATTACTTTCCATGTTTCCGTTTCGTGCAATTATAACTTACAGCAATTTATTCCCTTCTGTTTAATTTTGTTTCACTGCGCTAGTTCAGCGCTTTTGCTCCCTGTTTTAGTTCCTTTTTCTTTAATTGTTTTTAAATCCCAAACCCTTGATGCCTTTTGTTTGCTTTTCTACCCTTCGTATGATAGACGTTTTATTTAGCTTTATGTGCCGATTAGTTTTTATTTTATTTTTTCTTGTTTTTCTCCCTTTATTTAATAAATTATCTGTTATTTATTTGGGAAAGATGTCTCCTGTGTTTTGTGTATTTACTTTCTCTACTGCTTTTCCTATAGTAAGCAGAGGGAGTATTGCATCTCACACAAAAATTCGATACGAAAAGTGCAGTGTAAATACACATTTTGAGGTCCCTTGAATCCAAATAAAGCATTTCTATGGAAATATCCGCGCCTGTGTGTCCTTGAACAGCATTAACTTAAAAAGGAAAAGTCAATGAAAATACTAAATATTGAAGTTCAGCATCTTCCAAGGATGCGACACGAAGATTTTCAAGAAAATTCCCCCCACTCCAAATTACTCTTTACGTGAAAAGTTTTTCGAAAATTCTGATTCTTTTTTCAAAAATGGCTCTAAGGGCTTTCATTAAAATACCATATGTTTAAGATATTTTTATGACAAATTAAATTTTGTGAATAGCCTGTGAAGTTCTCCCCATTTTGAATAACTCTAGCATAAACCGTAAGAGGTAGACAAAATCTTATTGCTCAAAAGATGTAGATCTCGTTAAAGCGCACAGCGTATGTTAAATACTTTTATACTTTTTTTTAGGTCTGCGTGGCTCAGTTGGTTAGGCGCTGGCCTTCTGATCCCAAGGTCGTGGGTTCAAACTCGGCCCAGACCGATGGTTTTTAACTTACTTAAAAGCGACCGCCCCATGTCAGTAGATTCACTAGCATGTAAAAGAACTGCCGAACCAAATTCCGGCACACTGGCTGCACTGATTTGATCCTGGCAATTGACAGCGTGGTTAACAAACAAAATATTTATTCTTATTTTACATTTTTTATGGAATTAACAATTTCCGAGATATTCCTTGTTATTGGTTTGAATTTACAAATACTTCCACTTTTCTAAAATGAGAAATCCTTGTTAACGTTTTTCTTTCTTTCTTTCTTTTTTTCTTTCTTCTGGTCATGCAAAGAGAACGAAATTTCAAGGCCATCACATAGGGATAGTTTTTACTTTGTATGGTCGTTTCACAGCTGTTTTTTCATCGGTTCAGTGCTCACTCCTCGCCCAAAGCGAAAAATAAAAAAAAATTGGACATAACCTAGAAGTCGGAGAAGGAGGAAAATGCCTGTTTCCCTTAATACAAAAAATGGTGGATATTATTGAAAACAAATCGGTTTCGTCAAATGCAAACGCAAAAAAAGAGGAGGTATGGAGGGAGATAATACATATATAGACATTTTGTGCATGATTCTAACCTATTGCCACCCCTCCCTTTTTGGAAACGTTCTTATCCACACAGTTTCATGGCATTGTTAATCATTTCAATAAGAATTTAACTTGCTGGAATATTAACCTTTAAGCTTAAAATTTCAGAATCAAATCGTATTGAATAGGAAGGAACATTTGCTGTTATTAAAATCTCACTCTGAATCTTAACCAAATAAATATTGTGTGATAGTAATTATACAGAAATAATTACCCGAAGAAATTTTAATACATCATAAATCTTTCGGGAGTTGTAATCCTCCTCTCCTCGAGGGAAAACGTAAGCAAAGCCTAAATTATTTCGAACTTAACCCAAGCGCGACATTATTCCGTATACGGGTAGGATGTATGAAATGCTAAGAAACAAATGGTATCAGGGTTTGTTAACACGTAAAGTTGATTGTGTAGTGTCCTGTTCTCATTCGAGTTTAGACGCGCAGATCCCTCGGCAACGCCCTGTCGTCGCTTCCCAGTTGCAACTGCTACACTCCTTTCCTCCTAAATTTAGCAATGTCAAACTTTTCCTTCCCGTTACGTCAAGTTTAATGTGACATGGCAATTAGAACCAATCGGCATGAAGCAGTAGCATGAAGTAATAGAAGAACAATCAATCAAGATTCATTCCCGTTACGTTAAGTGCATCCTAATTAAACCTTTACTGTAGCAGAATTTCTTAACTTCGCGTTACATCCCGTCATGTTACGTAAAGTGCATAGTAATCCCGGTTTAACAAAGGTAAATCTAGCATTAGCATTTGAGTCATTAGTTATAATGCGGCTTACTAATGTCAGTAGTGTTTTCTTGATACCCTTCTCTTGCATAATGTGGAAGTGCTATTAGCATCGTATCAATTGAGAGTCAAGCATCGGTTATCGTCGTCTGTCATATAGGTTAGGATGAATCCGTTTTATCAGCCTTCTAACATTTGCTTTACTAAACCTGTCTGTTTTGAAGTTTAGGTCGCCATACTTTCCAATTATGTCTAATTTTGATAGATAGTTTTACTCCATCGTCTCATTCCGCGAATTCTACACAAGCACCCACGCCCATTACTCAAAAGTCATCCATTTTGTGAAGATGGTCTTGCCTTTAATCTACCCCTCTGAGGTAGACCAAAATTTGGTCCCGACCAAGGCGTTTGATCCCCGGACCAACGCAAATCCCGATCTATGAATAAGAAAATCGATGGTCCGCTCTAAATCCACCGGAAGTAGCAAGTTGGGCCGGACCAAAATCGACTATGAATACCGCCCTTACTGTTTTATTTGCGGACAATCAGGCTTTGTTCGGAGAAACAAATGGGAGCTGCAAATTATAGTCAACAACTATATAAAATCGTTACCCAATTCAACTTGAAAATTAATACAAACAAGCAAAAATGTTGTATTCTTGGGAAAAGCAGCACTTGAGATGCAATATAGTATGCACGAATAAATTATAAAATGAGTTATTTAAATTATGTATCTCTTATTAAAATGATGACCATGTTAAAACTTATATATACTTAATAGAATGTATGGTGCATTCGAAGTACACTCAAAGGTGATCGAGAAGATGTACAAAAATTACATTTTACAAGATTAATGGCTGTTAGATTAGATTAGATTAGATCTATGTGCTCTTCGTGCTTTCTCGCCTTATGGCTTCTACCCGGAGGTTTGGTAGGCGCAATAAGTTTAACTTAGCCGCGGTGTTGAAATTTTTCTCCGCTTCTAGCCTCTGCATGCATGGGTAAGTTCATGCAGTACAAATAAACGTTTTAAAAATCTGATTTTCGGCTTCTGGGTAGCCTATTATACATGTTAACACCAGTTATGTACTCATGGTAGAAAATTACGAAAGCGTTCGCTTACAGGTTTATTTCACGTATAATAGATGTATTGAGAATCCTCTGCTTGGAGATACGAGTATCAAGCTTAGAAGTGATTTTACAATTTCATGGACCTGATTTTGTTTCTGTTGCTTTTAAGAATTAAAATTTGAAAAATGACAAAAAAATCTCTGAAAACACACATAAGGTAACTCAAAGATAACGGTAATTGGCCAATTCCATTATTAGGGTAGGTATCAGAAAAAGAGGTCAGGAAGTAATTCCATGAAAATAAACCACTTTAAATTAATATATTTGAATTTTGTTACCTAATGATTGACCTTCAGTCTAATTGTTGCAATTATCGTAGTACAGTGAATGAATTCATAATCGGTGATTCTTAATTACACCTTAGAGGGTCAAGTTAAGAGCGTAGATCTGATGTTGTTACATGTGTAACCCTACACTCCAACATTCAAATTGCACTCTTTATTTTTTCTGTGCCTACACAATCGCCTGCGATTTTCTAATTAATGTCTATAATCTTGATAAAATAAAGGCCGTAGTACTTGCCATTCGGAAAAGTTTCTGGACTTTCTTTTTCATTAATCTTAAATGAAATATCTTCGTCAGTGTACAAAAGCATAAATATTAATTATGCTTTTCGTAATAAAGCTATATTCGCTAAAAAAATAAAACCTAATGATATTCTGGCAACCAAAGCAGTAAAATTTTCACTATATTTTAATTTCATGTTCGACTTTCTTGCTTTGTGATGTCTCCTGAACGTTAAATGTTATTAATTATATAGATACAATAGGTGTTTGCTTTTAGTCCAGCGTTTCTCGTCGCATTTTATAAACGCGGTCCATAAAGATTGTGTTTAGATGCATAACGTTTTAAAAGTATACATTAATTGTATTATAAGTAGGATATCTGCATTAAGAATTCTTAAAAGTGAACACGAGGTAAATGGAGTTGTGTAACAGCAGATTAAGGAAGAACATTTTTCCTAGGCACATTTTCTTACATTAGCAGAAGTGGGTACTCTAAAATATCACTCTATAACAGAGCAAAGGATCGTGACTGCAAGTTAAGTTATAACTATTCTACTTTCTCAATGCTTTTCGTAATCATCTATTGACACTGTAGTATGGTATTAATTTTTTTCTTCCCGCATAAATCCTATTTTGCATAATTATTATGTGGCTAATCGTTGCATTGCAAAGGATGTAGTTCTTATTTCTGTCGCCAGAGGGAATAGAGGAATGATAGTACCACGTTATCCTGAGCAATAGTGCAGTACTATACAATGGCGTTTAGTTAACGAATTACAGCGATGAATACACCTGATTTCAACACTCTTGGTCTCTGATCTTAACTGCAATACCTGTGGATGAATCACTGCAACGTTGCATTGGTTGTTATATCTGAATGAAAACATGTAAACATTTTGAATTGTGCATGTATATGATTAGCTAACTCACCACAAGTTCTTAGAAGGCCTACTCTATATTATAACCTCAGTTACATGTTTTCAGAGGCGGATAAAATAGTGTATAAATGAGAAAACGTAACAGTGAATTTTCCTATGATTCTGAAACTTGTTTTAGATTATTACTCAAACGAACTAGGTATTGTTTAACATAAGGAAGCAATAAATGAAATAAACATAAATAATAAACTTACACCACTCGCATGCCACTGCTGTCATTCAAATTTTAAACTTAAAAAAATGGTTTGCGTTACATTCATATTACTTTCTCTACCCTTTATCGTTTACTACTGGCTATAGAAACTATTCTTATGAAGTTGTATCTTTCTACTTCATTTTAATGGAGATAAAGTTTTGCAGAAATAGCTACATTACAGATTTCTTTATAGATACAAAGAAAACCGGGATAGTCAAATATTTAAGAACTGGACATATCGACGAACTTTTAAAAAATGACAAAAGTAGTGAAGAATTCGAACCGTTAATAACGGACATCTCGGAAATGGCTTATGCCAAAAAGACTTATTTAAAATAAACTGCATGTTTTAAAGAGATCTATGCTTCTCATGTTTTGTGCGTTTTCGTTTGTCGTATTTCAGTTAAACAAGTTTATACAAAATTACTTCTTAATGAAGAGAACTTCACAGGCATTCCCAGAAAATTCAATATGTATAAGGGGTAAATGGGTTGAGGGGGATTTTCTTGAAAATCTTTATGTCGCATCCTTTGAAGACACTGAACTAAAATACAAAGTTTGGTTTTATCCGGTTTTTCATTTTTTTTTTTTTTTTGCTATGCTGCACACAGATACACACATGCCTACACGGACCTTTTTATAAAAATGCTTTTTTGGGGGAGGGGATACCGGATGTATTTTCGGTGAGAATTCGATATCGAATTTTTGGGTGGAATGCAAGGTACTTTCTCTACCTACTGTGTACGTGATAGAGAATGTAAAAATTCAGACTACTTTGTGCTTTACACTCGATTAAAAATGCTGATCATCCTTTGCTTCTTTGATTCTTCCACACAGTAATACACTATAATCTCTCCGAAATAAGAAACACACTTGAGGAAAACAAATGCGAGAGGCAGAGCAAGCACGTGGCCGCAATGAGCGTTTTTATTGGCCTCTGACTGCAAAATTCGGACTAACAATAGAAAATAGATCTCATCTTTTCTTTACGTTATTACTTTCAAAATGCGCTAATTGATACGTTTTATGATTTCATTGCAATATGCTACAGTTTCACTGTCATTTGGAAATAAATACCATTTGGTTTACTGAAACTAAGCACTTTTTGCATATCGATTGCATATGCTATGCACGTGTTGCGCGGAGTAATACAAAAGTGTGTTTCTTAGAGCGGATCCAGTATAGTCGACAATATGCACTAATCACAGAAACGCTGTTACAATTTAAGCTTTGTGATGACAGGAAACGTGATATAACTTTTAGAGCTTGAGTTTCTTTCATGCACCATGGGAACAATTCCATTATTTAGGTCTACTTCTTCATTATTAATATCATCAGATATAACCTGGGAGAGAATAACTTTGCCTAACCGCATTGTTAACACGTGCGCAGCAATATAGGCATATGCTGGCTTTCCCAATGTGCCTACTGTTTTTTACTGCGGCGGCAAGGATACAGTATCCAGAAACCGAAAAATATATCTTAACATAGCATAAACTATACATGAGTAAGTAAATTAATACAGGGTGGTCCACGGGAAATAAATTTTCAATTGGTTATTAAGAGATTTAGGTATACCTATATCTATACCAATATAACTTATACATAACTGTTCTACAAACACTGCCATTGCCATAATTGTATTTCTCAACACACAAACACAAGGCAGTGGGGAAGTTCCAGCGTGTGAAGAGCGTTGCGGCTGAAAAGACCGCCACTTCCGTGTTCCAGACAGGACAATATCCAGGTGGGTAAAATGGCATGAGTCGGGTTCTGTAACCAACGTGAAGCATAAGGGACGTGAAATGACGTTTCGAACGCCAGAAAATTCTTTCAGCCCCTGATTCTTTTCTATGGGATCATCTCAAGAACAAAGTTTTTTTCACAGCGACTCCACAATACTGATGAGATGAAAGGCGCAATCCGAGAATAGATTGAGGCCGTGAGAACGTAACGCCTTCAGCAATATACTGCCAATGATGAATGCCATTTGCGTGATGTACTTTTTAAGAAATAAACTTGTGTTTGTGCGTTTCAGTAATGGCAATGTTTGTGGAGCAGTTATAATAAGCTATAATGGTGTAAATAACCATTAACCTCTTAATAACCAATTGAAAATATTCCATTTCCCGTGGTTCACCCTGTATATTTCGTGCATGGGGATCATAAAAATCTGATGCATTACAATCACATGACTTTCTCTACTCTTGTACAAACTATTTTTACAAACGCTTATTCTCCATATGCTTCATGTTAATTGAGATATCGGTTAATCTTATTGCTAATTTTCTTGTAGATGCAAGGGGAATTGGTAGGCTTTAAGCAATAGTCAAATATTTTATGAGCTGGTTGCTATGCGGAGTATTCCATTCTCTTTGCATTACCAGGACAAAAAAAATGAATAACGAATTCCCATTTGAGAAAATGGAAAAGTTAAGAGAATAACAAGCAATATCTCGAAAATGGTTCACTTAACAACAAAAATGTGTATGACATAAATTGTGTATTTTAACGCGATCTA
Source organism: Deroplatys truncata (assembly GCA_030765065.1). Lineage (NCBI taxonomy): Eukaryota > Metazoa > Arthropoda > Insecta > Mantodea > Mantidae > Deroplatys > Deroplatys truncata. The sequence continues at coordinate 205,334,015 of CM060978.1, read as the reverse complement.
CATTTTTTGTGTAGTAACATTTTGTCTATCTCTTATGGTTTACCAGTTATGCAAAAGTCGTTCACAATGAAGAATACTTTTGGAGACATTTCCAAAAAGTTCGAAATATACATTTAATTTGTCATGAAAATATCTTAAACATATGATATTTTAATCAAAATCATTAGAGCCATTTTTGAGAAAATTAATATTTTCGAAAAATGTTCCATGTAAAGGGTAATCAGGGGTGGCTGGATTTTTTGAAAACCTTCATATCGCATTTCTGAAAAATACTGAACCTAAATACTAAGTTTGGTGTTTATCCGACTGTTCGTTTCTGAGCTATGCTGTTCACAGACACACACACACAGGACATGTTTCCAAAAAATCTGATGTGTTACACTCACATGACTTTCTCTACTCTTGTACAAACTCTTTTTACAAACGTTTATTCTCCATATGCTTCATGTTAATCGAGATATCGAGATGTCAATCTTATTGCTAATTTTCTTGTAGATGCAAGGGGAATGTGGTAGGTTTTAAGCGATAGTCAAATATTTTAACGCTGGTTGCTATGTGGAGCATTTCATACTCTTTGCATGTCCAGAACATAACAAAAATGAATAACGAATTTGAGAAGAAGTATAAGTATTAGAAAATTTAAGGGAATAACAAGCAATATCTCGAAAAGGGTTCGCTCCACAAAAGAAATGTATATGAAATAAACTGTGTATTTTAATGCGATCTACATTTTTGTGTAGTAAAATTTTGTCTGTCTCTTAGTTTACCAGTTATGCAAAAGTCGTTCACAATGAAGAATACTTTTGGATACATTCTCAGAAAATTCGAGACATACATTTCATTTCTCATGACAATATCTTAAACATATGATATTTTAATCAAAATCGTTAGAGCCATTTTTGAGAAAATTAAAATTTTCGAAAAATGTTCCATGTAAAGGGTAGTCTGGGGTGGGGGATTTTCTTGAAAGCCTTCGTGTCGCATCTCTGGAAGATATTGAACCTAAATACCAAGTTTGGTGTTTATCCGACTGTTCGTTTCTGAGTTATGCTGTACACAGACACACACACACGGACATGTTTCCAAAAATGCTTTTTTTGGATTCAGGGGGTCTCAAAACATGTATTTCCGGTGAAATCTCGGTATCGAATTTTTGGGTGGAATACAATACTTCCCCTACTTACTATACGTAGTAGAGAAAGTAAACATCGGATGTGTTACACTCACATGACTTTCTCTACTCTTGTATAAATTATGTTTACGAGCTCTTATTCTCCATCTATTTCATAGTAATCGAGATAAACATTTACAGAAACGATCTTTTGACATACAAAGAGAATTACATTTTATACATAGGGACCAGTTCAAAAATATTTGACTATTGCTTAAGGCGTACTATGTTCCCCTTGTTTCGTATTTACAAGGTCAATATAGAAGTAAGTAGGCTTTAAGCATATACATATCTCTTAATACCTGGTTGCTAGGTGCAGCACCATTCTCTTTGCCTCAGATTAATACTCTTTGCATATCCAAGACAAAAAAATGAATAACGAATTCCCATTTGAGAAAATAAGTATTGAAAAATTTAAGGGAATAACAAACAATATCTCGAAAATGGTTCACCCAACCAAAAAAATGTATATGACATAAATTGTGTATTTTAACGCGATGTGCACTTTTTGTGTAGTAAAATTTTGTCTATATCTTATGGTTTACCACTTATGCAAAAGTCGTTCACAATGAAGAACACTTTTGGAGACATTCCCAGGAAAATCAAGATATACATTTTATTTCTTATGAAAATATCTTAAATATTTGATACTTTAATCAAAATCATTAGAGCCATTTTTGAGAACATTAAAATGTTCGAAAAATGTCCCATGTAAAGCGTAATCTGGGGTGGGGGGATTTTCTTGAAAACCTTCGTATCGCATCTCTGGAAGATACTGAACCTAAATACCAAGTTTGGTGTTTATCCGACTGTTCGTTTCTGAGTTATGCTGTTCACAGACACACAGACAGACAGACACACACACACACACACACACACACACACACACACACAGGCACACACGGACATGTTTCCAAAAATGCTTTTTTTGGATTCAGGGGGTCTCACAACATGTATTTCCGGTGAAATCTCGGTATCGAATTTTTGGGTGGAATACAATACTTCCCCTACTTACTATACGTAGTAGAAAAAGTAAAAATGGCTGCATTAATGAGAAATCGTAGTATAACTGAGCTAAGTATTAACGGAAAAAGTTCGTGCCTATAAAATTTAACGTACATCGTTGAAAAACGTAGACGTGAGGTTTCAACTGTACATGCTGAATGTTGTTACTGTTGTCTATCCTGTTACTTTTGCAACCGTTTTAATACTGTAACAGTTACACCTGACCATTACGCGATCGCCGGTGGATACTGCTAATATTACACAAGTTATTTAAAAAGATAAAAACAAGAAACGTGGTATGTCCAACATAATGATGGGTATAAATAGTAAATGCAGTTCTACAGTGCGGTCATTTTATAGTGAGGCCAAGATCGCGTATATGTTACACTCCACACACAGTGTCTATTACACTGGGCTTTTTGTTCCGTAACTGCCGCATTACTTACGAGTGATAGTAACATGCACTATAATGAATACTAACCTTATTATAAGTGCTGTATACAGCGATTATAGCCGGTCTGTGGTCCAAGCTTAAAGCGAGTGCACTGTATATGCAAATTAATCAGTTAACCTAACTCTATAGCTGTTTATTTTATTGCAAGCCCTTGGCTACAGATATTTCCTGTAATAATAATTCTCCATGAACGTTATAGACCTCCCACAGCTGAATGTGCTCCACCACAATAATACGGGACCCATTTTCCAAACAATTTGGCAAGCTCTAACCAAATTTGAATGTTGATGCAGATCCTTTACATTACAGTATTCCCCCTAAGGGGGGTGCGTGAGAATCTCCAATAAAGCGAACAATGGCACACACTACTCCCCCTCGTCTTATTAAAATCCCCCGCTACCGTGCACAGGGAGCCACCCCTGATCGAACGTCGTCCCCTAAGGTGTTGTACTACCGTAAACATCTCCCCATCACAAACATAACATGGCTAAGCGTATTACGTTATGAGAGCAAACGAGGCCCTGGTGCGCAAGACTGGGGTTCGTTTCCATGTCAGTTGAGGCCACTTCCCTCTCGCTTTTACTGCAGACTTCGCCAAAAGCTACAAAGGGAAACTTATGCCTGTAGAAACCACGTTTCACAGCATCCATTTATAAAAATATTCTGGGATAAAGTACCATAGACAAGTTTAGGTGCGGACAAGGTAAAAATCTAATGTATTCATTCACTACTATCGTCTTGTTTATATAGCTTGTTCAAACTATTCTTATGAAAGCTTGTTTTTTGTCCACTTCAGGTTAAACGTTAAAAGCACAAGGGGAATAGAGGAAACCGAATTGAAAGTCAGATATTTGAAGACCGCGTCGCTATATGCTGTCCTAGAAATTCCGTACCCTTTCCATGATATTGCAAGAAACAACTGAAAAGCGGTAACACTTCAATAAATGACAACAATGGATATCTCAGAAATGGCTGATACCACAAAAAACTTATTTTAAATAAATTGTGTGTTTTAAAGATGTCTTCTTTTTTGTAGTACGTTTTTGTCTTCTTATACTTTACCCGTTATACAAAATTATATAAAATTCCTTCCGAATGAGAGGGCTTCATAGGGTAACCTAAAAAATTCAAGATATATACCTTGTCATGTAAATGTCTTATTGTGGTATTAATATATATTATATATTTTTACAACATATGGTATTTTAATCAAAATCTTGAGAGCCATTTTTGAAAAATCTTCCATATAAGGAGTCGTTTGGGTAGGGGGGAATTTGTTGAAAATCTTCATGTCGCATCCTCGGAAGATTTCGAAGTTAAATAACAAGGAATTATTTGTTCTTCCACACAAGCCGTGTGTTGGACAGGGCTGGAAAGGTACAATCAGACGACTGAAAAATTCAATGCCATAGCTGGGATTTGAACTACGGATCTCCCGGACCACAAGGAGACCTCAAATTGTATTGACATTACATACCCCAATGGCGACATACAATGTTGTAAGTACTTAAATCCCGGGCTTAATAGTTTCAACCACTATTAATGGAATTAATTGTTCTTCCACACAAGCCGTGTGTTGGACAGGGTTAGATCCGTGCTGGGAAATCCGCGGTTCAAATCCTGGCTATGGCACTGAATTTTTCATTCGTCTGATTCTGCCTTTTAAATAACAAGTTTGTTATTTATCCAAGTTTTCATTTTTGATGTTGTTTCATAGACACACACACGGACGTAATGCTTGTATTATTATTAATTTATTTAAGGGGATATTAATTTCAATTATATATGTTATTAGTTTAGCTTCAAATGAATTATTCCTCTATTCAAATAAAATTTTGATTATGATTATTATGATGCACACATTGCCGAGAGATCTTGAATGTGAATTAAGATATAATGAACTGTGGTGATTTGGTTCGGTGGAAATCAACGGGCAGCCAGCCAGTCGATGTAGTTGTCATTTTTATCATCAAGGGTGCAAAGCAAAACCACAGTATTTTCTTTCAAAAATTCGAAAATTTACAGTTTAAAAAATAAAGCAATAGCGTTTTATAAAATCATACTGCCAACCATCTGAGTAGGACCTGCGGCTACGTTCTAATGACTACTATGGAGCGGCGATGAGAACAGCCTTAGTTCTCTTTCTAAAAGGACCTCAATGCTTAAACAGAGCGACGGCTGTGCAATTAGACATCATAATAGTAGGTATATTACGGGACAAGTGCAGTAAGTGCATCTTTGCACAACGAGGAAGAAGTTTGAAAATACAAAACGATATCGAGTATTTTCATTTTCGAGTTTCTGCAAAAATGCGCTTACCGTATTTATATTACATACTATTTTTTCGACGATAGTCGATTATATAAATATGTACAAAAATAAAATTAATTACTGTCAGGTGCTAAAATGCAGTAACAAGGTCGCACCGCTATCTTGAATACGAACTGTTGACCAAGCCAATGAACAACTGAAAGTGAGATGGCTGCTTGCGCCGAAAGAGTTATATTTAAATGTAGCATAAATTAAATCGTGAGTAAATGTTAACAAAAAGAGGGAACCAAAGATATTAATATTTAAATAATACAATTCAGTTATCAAATATGATTATTTTCCTTGTCTGCTACAATAAACACACATATCAATAGTTCGAGGATTAAATATATTTTATTAACATCTGTGGTAAAAATGAAAACTCACGGAGTACCGGAATTTCAACTTCCTACGCATGATAGAATGAACGGGGAGTTGATAAAAAAAGACTACCGTCGAAAAAGTTACTTTCAAGGGACTGGAGCGCCCCCAAGCAGTTTATGATTTGCAGCTACATTCGCTTACCAGGAAACTAACTCCCAGAGTGTAGTCGCCTCTGAACTTGATCGGTTTTTCTGTAGCATTTGCGACCACCCTTGTCTTTCTGCTGTGAGATTTCGATCCATTGTACACAGGGCCGGCTCAAAGGGGAGGTCGAGACCTGCCACCGCCCAGGGTGGCAAAATCGTGAAACATGAACAAGATATGTAAAAATATGACGGAATTACAAATCATGCCTAAAATCTAGCGACTTTCTGTATTTTTTGTTATGAAACTGGTGACAAATGAAGCAGTAGAGTGATTTGGATGTCGCCCTCATTGATCATCATCAAAACATCCCGTGCGCGTCAGGTCTTCCACAATAAACTTCATGTATAAATACAGGATTGTTTCATGCCACTATCTTTAGTTTATTTGCTTAATTGATGACTTATGATCCTCTCAAGTCAGTTATCGCCCTAGTGGAATCATGAAAGTAACTATTGGTGCCTTCAGTTATTTCTTGTGCTGTTAACCTACTATGTTTGGAACTATTGCTTTTAACTACAGAGAAACTCAATTGGATAACTTTGAATTAAATGTTACATCTAAGGTTACTACACCCGGAATGAGCACCCTACCACACGCAAACTTATTTCTTAACTTAAAGAAGCAGAACTATTTCAAGGAAGCCCTCGCTCTTTGAATCCTTCATGATCTAGGATTTGAGTTCAAGAAATAAGAGAAAAATTATACTCGAAAGATCTGATTTGTAGCCCAATACCTTTATTTTTAAGATAAGTACAAAATAAGAATTTGAGGGAAATATTATGGTTGGCTGAAACGCGATTAAAGTCCGGCCATACCGTATCAAAAGGCCGAACTGATGACAATTGAAAGCTGCATGAATTTCACCCTCAGGACTTTATTGTTGCCCATGCCGGAATATCTCATTCTTATGGCCACCTACTGCTTTTCAATTAGAGAAGATTTGGGGATTACCGTGAAGACATTAATCATTTCTATAGATGGTTTAAGGATCAGTTACTCCTTAACATTCGGTCTTATTATGGATGTCCCATCACACGCAACCCAGATAGATATGCGCACAGTAACAGAAACATTAAAGTACAAAATATAATAGTGTGCTTCAATCGCATGTGGCATATAACACACAATGAGGGCGCCCGGGAAGCGCAGTGCTTTCGTTTCCGGTTCTGGAGTTCGATTCAAGGGATGGTCATTTTAAGTCGGTCCTATCCACGTCTTCACCTCTGACTTGCTCATGTGACTTGCAGTCCACGGTAAAAGCTGTAGGTCCTCTCATTCCGATGCCATCCTCGGCATCCTACCATCGAGGTAACGTACTCCGGCCGCTGGGTACTCCACCTCAGAAATGGGTCCAATGATCGCTCGTGGAATGAAGTAACCCCGGAGGTCTTAGCCCATACAGGGAGCGTTAGAATCGACGACATTACAATGACATGGGGGAACTTGTTAACTTTCGTTATTCTTAAATGAAAACAAGCCCATGCTGTGGAATGTTAACCAGTGTTGTGCGTCTTTTAATCTCCTGATGAAGGGGAAAATTCAAAATTTGTAATGTGCGACTATGTGTGTTTTATCCTTTATTCAGAACAATCTCGTTCCTTCACCACATATATCTCTGAAAAAATAATAAATATATATTTATTTAGAAATGATCTATCATATAGTAGTTTTCCGACAACCCATTCATAATTTTATTTCTCCACGAGTCCCTATTCTCCGCATCTTCATCTGTTAGTCCTCTCTCACCCTATATTATAAACTTTGTGTGAGAATAAGTAATCATAGAGGACTGACATTGCGGATAAAAATTACTTGCAACTTGCAACTATCGCAAGAGGTGGTAAAGCTCCTGGAGCCCGCACAGAATCCTCAATGTACTCTTTTGTGTTCGTTTGTACTCTCCACACGGTGAATCTACTTGCTGACCAACTTTTGCTATAACAGAGAGCGGTGATGAACTCTGGGAGAGGGTCTTCTAGATGCCATGAGCTTGTCCCGAAATTGTGATTTTTTTTTACCTCAAGTATAATGATATCAACTTTATAAAGGTAACTATTTTACACAGGAGAGCAGTTAGGATACGGATTAGTTAGATAGAGAGGGCCTTTGTGATTTACGTGGCCCCTGGAAGGAAGGGGTGAAGGGGAGACCCTAAGGGCGACCAGATCCGAGCGACGATACGCGCTAGCAAGGACGGTGTCCCTAACGACTCCAGAATGATACCAATCCTCACGTCATCAACCCAGGGGTCCCGAAAAGACGAGTCCCTCAGGAAGATGCACCAGCCGGCAACGGACTTTGCTGGGTAGAAATCTTTATATAACGCAAACCCCAACTTCCCGCCATCGCCTGGTCGTACAACCCTGAACAGATGAAGGTAAAACAGATGAAAAGAAATGTTGATGACAGGACATGATAGGAAATTTGTGGTAGAAAGGGAACCTCTCAGCATTCATCTACCGGAAGGGGAAACCACGAAAAAACCCAAGGTAAAATGGCCGGTGTGACGCGAATTGAACCTGGCACGTTTTAAGTGATTTTGATAAAGTCAGATTTTGAACTGTGTCTATGTGAAACGCTGTTGTTGGCTGTCGTGAAACCTGTATACCTAATGCAGGGTTGCCTAATTATTCGGTAGCCTGGATTGCCTTACAAATACTTTCTAGTTGGGTCCTGGGTGTCATTTTAGTACTCAAAATATGAATAGTTTACGTAGAGTTAAAAAACTCTTGCATATGGAAATCATAATTCGTCCCTTAATTGAGAACTCCTAGGACCCTTATTTACTGTGTAATACCTAAACTGATGAGTTGATCTACAGCTGCTTCGAAAACGTCTGATTTCTAGACGATCGAAAATGTGGAATATTTCTACAAGTCATACCTATTTGAAGTAGACATTAATCTTATATCTTCTCAGTACCGAAACTTTGAGGGAATCGTGAACTCGTAATAATTACTGAGGTTCCAGCAATTATAACAATATATTTGATTAATGAGTGCACTTTCAACAGAACCGTTGATATGCGTAAGTGCAGGTAGCTTGCATTTACAAACATTCCTTCAGCAAAAGAGCAAATAAACAAAAGTGTTTTAAAGAGGTAGTACCGACCCAATGTACCTGTTTGTAGAATTTGAAGAAGGAAAATTTTAGGAGGAGTTGTATTGTTATTTGCCTCACGTTTTGGAAGCCAATTTGAAGAAGGTTTGTTGCTGCTACGTATGGAAAGTCAGTTTGAAGATGATGTATTATATTTCGACTGTTTCTGTAAATATTATATATTTATGTTTGCCTCGCCTGCGTCAGTATTTATATTTTTTTTAGAGACATGAATGTCAGCAGGGAGGTGGTGCAACTGAAGAATGTAGACTTACACAGATTTTAATTTTTTATTCATTATTTATTAATTCTTGATAAGATTTAAATAACACTTCACTGATATAGAGAGCTGTAAGATTCTTTTATTAAATACTTCCACTTTAAAATACGTAAACTATTTTCTCACACAAAATATGTATTAAATTTCTCGAGGACACATCTCGCGTCCGGTTAGGAACACTGTCTGCAAGCAACGCATCCATTTATGAGCGCTGTCTACAAGCAACTGACTTGATTTCTACCGCCTAAATTTGTAAATTTCTGTATTTCAAGTCTCTGATTGGCTAATCCTAGTCCAATAGAATACCTTCATTTAACTAAAGCTTTTTCTGGTTGTTGATTGGCTATTTTATAAACTGTCACTAAAATTATATTATTGCTTCCAAGAATTACAAGTAGTATTGTTAAACTTTCAAATTCATTATTGCCTCAAGGTTACCTCATTGTTAGGAACTTTTAACCTATTATTCTCACAGCTCCTACATTATTAAATTACGTAATACATTCACATAACACTATTGAACATGTATACAATAATATAAACATTTACAATGACTGCAATGTACCCCTTTTATATATTGTTACATCCACATATTGCTTTAAGGCGGGCTGTTATTGAGTTATATATATATTATATAATTAGACTCAAATTATTTAAGTGTTCAAAATACTGCCTCAATTTAAATGTAGAAAATACGAGATAGATAGTTTGTAAAGATAATAGAGGAAACAGTATTTTTTTTCTTTTTTTACGTTTTGAATAAAATGTTTAAATGTCCATTTTATGAAATAAAGGTACTATATATTTTAGAAAATTATATTTTGTGTTGTTATGTATCATGAATTACTTTTGTATAATTATTTATGAGCATATTATAAAGATACCACATCAATTTTATGCAGTTATAAACAATAGTGTCCTAGTTATTTTACATCAAAGATCGAAATTAGGCAAATAATTTTTAGAGATATAAAAAGAAGTCGATTAAGCTGGAATATCGATAGTGTGCAGGCAATAAAAAATCGCTCTCGAACAGCAGCTTGGCGTCGTATTACGATGCAGTTTGTAAAAACTAAATCTTCTTTGATTTAGTAAATTCGGGGATAAAAAATGAAATTCTATTTTGAATTACTCTCTTATCCCCTTACTCCTTAAATATGTTTTTGCGAAGTGTTTTTATCCACTTCCCGCTTATGCGTGGGAACATGAAATTCCTGCACTCCATGAATTTTAAAACTTAATAAAATGCATTTAATGCACCAATTATTGATAGGTATATTTACTGTTGCAGATATGCAGTATAACCTTATTTGATATTTAATTTTACCACTTAAATGTTACCGGCTTCACTTCCCTGTATTTGAACTTTATTTTAAGATGTAATTAATGCAGCATTTAAATATACCTACTCTTTCGGTGCAAACAGCCATCTCATCTTCAGTTGATTGACTTGCTCAACATTACCCGGCGTAACTGATCGATCACCAACTTGCAGAGGTTAGCGCGTCGACATTAATACTGCTTTTGAACAACTGACAGTAATTAATTTTATTTTCGCGTAAGTATTTATTTTACTCACTATCGTCGAAAAAATAGTATGCATTGTGAGACAGTATTTTTAAAACTTAAATGATTTCAGTCTAATTATATAATATAATATATAATAACAGCCCGCCTTAAAGCAATGTGAGTATGTAACAATATGTAAAATGTCTATATTATAGTCATAGTATTATGTTTATATTATTATGTACATGTTTAATAATGTTATGTGAATGTATTACGTAATTTAATAATGTAGGAGCTGTGAGAATATGGGTAAAAAGTTGCTAACAATGAGGTAACAATGAGGTAACCTTGAGGCAATAATGAATTGGAAAGTGTAATAATGCTACTAGTAATTCTTGGAAACAATAATGTAATATTTTTAAAGCAGTTTATAAATACCCAATCAACAACTAGAAAGGCTAAAAGTTAAATAAAAGTATTCTATTCGAGTATGATTAGCCAATCAGAGACATGAAATCGATGAAATTTGCAAATTCAGACGGTAGAAGACAGTTGCTAGTAGACAGCGTTCCTAACTGGACTCGAGACGCGTCCTCGAAAAGTTTAATACGTATTCAGTGTGAAACGAAAATTCATTACGGCGAGAATATTATAAGCTTTACGTGTTAAAAAGTGCAAGTAATTAATACATAATCTCACAGCTCTCTATATAAGTGAAGTGTTATATAATCGTGTGAAGGATTAATAAAAGGACTGAAGTAAAAATATTAATTTGTGTAAGCCTACATTCTTTAGCCGCATCACACCCTGTTAAGAAATACATGTTTCTACAAATTAATACTGACGCAGCCGAGGCAAACATGAATATATATATATATATATATATATATATATATATATATATATATATATATATATATATAATTAAAGAAACATAAAATACAAAGTTGATTTCTAACTTGGGGTGAGGGCCACCGGAAAAGTGAACATTGGGGCGAAGGCCACCGGAACTTAGTGCCATACGTGGTTGCAACTACGAACTACAATACAACTACTAAAATAAAACTCCTTCAATTGCACAGACGTTGTGTGTGCTCTCACTGCACTTGTATCGCAATATATAATTCGGTTACACCTAGGGATGGGACTTCACTGGTATCGTAGTATCTAATACTTTGAGATAAACTTTTCGATACTTTTTCGATACCTTTAAATTTTGCACTATTGAAAGTTGTTGCGTTTAACTTTATGCTAGAAGGAATGAAAGGAGTCGGGACTTCACGTTATTGCCTTGCACAAGTTTCCTAAGAGCTGTTGGATTATAGTTCTTAATAGATCTGGATACTTTTTCTGTAAGTGAATCAATGTAACATTCCATAGACTCTTGTGTCTAAATGAAAACATGCAAAACAATGGGAGAAGGAGTAGAGGTAATCATGTAACATGCAGCGTTAACTGAGTTGTGAATGAAGCTGATTCAGCTGATGCAAATAGCGTGGCTTGGTGACTCACTCAGCCATTACATTTACCCGCTCCGGTGGCCAAAATCTGTGAATGCAGCAGAAACAAATCATAACTTCAGACGTGAGATAATGCATCCCAAGGAAATATTTGTCCATCTGTTAGTTGTGTTTACGCAAGTTATACTGAGGTCACGAGCGCAGCTTACAGATATACCGTACGACTAATTTCCATAATATGGACAGAAAATTCTTTAAAAGAAAGTTTTCAGCACAAGATACACTTACATAAAAAAATCTGATGTCTTACACTCACATGACTTTCTCTACTCTTGTTCAAACTATTTTTACAAACGCTTATTCTCCATATGCTTCATGTTAATCGAGATATCGAGATGTCAATATTATTGCTAATTTTCTTGTAGATGCAAGGGGAATTGGTAGGCTTTAAGCGATAGTCAAATATTTTAAGAGCTGATTGCTATTTGAAGTATTCCATTTTCTTTGCATTACCAGGACAAAAAAAAAGAATAACGAATTCCCAATTGAGAAAAAGTATAAGTATTGGAAAATTTAAGGGAATAACAAGCAATATCTCGAAAATGGTTCACTCAACAAAAAAATGTATATAACATGAATTGTGTATTTTAACGCGATCTACATTTTTTGTGTAGTAAAATTTTGTCTATCTCTTATGGTTTACCAGTTATGCAAAAGTCGTTCACAATGAAGAATACTTTTGGAGACATTCCCAAGATTCATTTTATTTGTTATGAAAATATCTTAAAACTATGATACTTTAATCAAAATCGTTGCAGCCATTTTTGAGAAAATTAAAATTTTCGAAAAATGTTCCATGTAAAGGGTAATTTGGAGTGGGGGAATTTTCTTGAAATCCTTCGTGTTGCATCTCTGGAAGATACTGAACCTAAATACGAAGTTTGGTGTTTATTCGACTATTCGTTTCTGAGTTATGCTGTTCACAGGCACACAGACACACACATAAACTTGTTTCCAAAAATGATTTTTATGGATTCAGGGGGCCTCAAAACATATATTTCTGGTAAATATTGGTATAGAATTTTAGGGTGGAATACAATACTTCCCCTACTTACTATACGTAGTAGAGAAAGTAAAAATTGCTGCCAATTGGTGAAAGTCAATCAGGAACAATTTCGGAATTAGCATACAATACACAATTAGTAAGATGTGTTTATATACTGAAAACTTCTAATAAGAACATAATTCATTGAAAAAGCTATCGCCTTTACAGTTCTTTATAACGTATCAAGTATCGGTGCTAAAAGTTAGTGTCGATATTGAGTGTCGGGAAATAGTGGCATCGGCTACTCACTACTTACCATCTAGAATGTACACAGCGCATTTATTTATTCATTAATTTACTCATTTATTTACTGTGGCAAAGGCCATAAGGCTTTCTCTTTCGCTCAACCACATGGAACAATCCTGAACACAATATTCCGATCATATTGATGGTACACATATAAAATTTAAAGGAACACAAAACAGAAATAACACAAATATTAAAGGAACAGTAAAGTTAAGTTAATAGAAAATATAAAGAAACTGAGCTAACACAGGGAGAGCCAAAAGACTACGAACCGGCTGCGCGATGTTTCTCCTGTCCGCGTCCTCGGCGCTCGTTGCCGTCTGCCGCTATTATAGAAAGGCCCGGTGAAACCATACAACATTTTTAAAACTACTTTTAAAGGCTTTACTTAGCAACTGTATGAAAGTGTGCTTGAAGACAGAATTAATAGTAGAGATTTGTGAACCCCTCGGTCCCCCGACCTAGTGTACACGACAAAGTCACACACACTGGAAGAATTAAAACAAAATATCCGCCAGGAAATTGCCAGCATTTCTCAACGTGAACTACGGCGAGTGATGAATAGTTTCCTAAAGAGGTGCCAAAATGTGTAAACAACGACGGTGGCCAGTTTCAGCATCTCCTTTCGTAAAGTTGGTAAGTAAAGCCTTTAAAAGTAGTTTTAAAAATGTTGTATGGTTTCATCCGCGCCTTTCTATGATAGCGGCAGACGGCAAAGAGTGCCGAGGACGCAGACAGGAAAAACACCGCGTAGCCGGTTCGTAGCTTTTTGGCTCTCTCTCTCTCTCTCTCTCTCTCTCTCTCTCTCTCTGTAGTAATGAATGTCTTTAAAATGTGACATACATACATACATACACTATACATACAATGAAAATGATATTTCTTCTAAGTCAACAATCATTTTAACTAAAATCTGCAACCTGTGACGAAAAGCATATAAAGTATGACAGCGACTGGCATCTTGTGGAAGTGAATTCCAGAGTCTAGCAGCCTTCACAGTAAAAGCTGATGATTATAGAGATGTTCCATGAAGTGGTTTTAAAGTATGTGACAATTTTGAGCGTGTATGAAGATTGTGAGACGAGGACAAACTTTTAAAGCGAGAAGCTAGGTATGTAGGGGAAGAAGTGTGAATAAGTATAACACCAAACAGATTATACACTTGGAACAATTCTGTGCAAGATACAAAGGAAACTATCCTTTTCGCTATTGGCCCATAGAGTCTCAAGAAGTTGTCTCCTTTTTTGCAAGTTGGTTTCATATTTGTAGGACGACATCTGCATATTCCTGACGAACTAGTGACTATTTCTGGCAAGATTTCAGAGACGTTACGGGTGACTAATTGTAGCGTATAAAAAGAAGACATTTATAAATGCTTAATGTCGTCTGCTAACATTATAAACGAGATTTGACATTTATTTCCAGGATTTTACGCTTCATTTAATTGTGCTTATTACAGAGAACCCATTCGTTTATGCAGCTTCTCGCACGATAAAGTTCTTTGTTCAGTTTATCTTGAGGAAGAAGTATGTGAGCTGAGAAACAAACGTGCCTAATTGAGCGTAATAGTTTGGCACTGGTAGGCGGTAATTAGCTGGTTCATTGGCAGCAGAGAGAAATCCTTTGGTCGAAGAAATCCTTATCCATCGCCACAACAGTTAACGTGGTGGGCACATGAAAATCTGGTGGATAATCTTGGATCACCAGCCAGGCAGATAACACACCAAATCTCTTTTATACAGTCCCGAAAGTGGAGGGATAATGGCAATAAAGGAATAAAAATCTCATGTGTTATATTTAAATGACTTTATCTACCTACCATCGTTTATATCCAGCAAACTATTCTTACGAAATGAGAGAACATAGACTTTCACGGGCTGTTATACCGTGGTCTGCTGGAGATAGATGTTCCAGACGTTTCGTCCACAACTGTAGTGAACATCCTCAGTGACGTGGTCGAAGTCATCTCGGAAAGGTTGCGTTGCGTCTGAAGTGTTGACTGTGCGCGGAACAAGCCATTGAAGCGGAGAGCGAACACATCATCAAGTACCAGGACACGAGTATCCTTTCATCTATCACACACTACCATGCCCGACTACAACGCGAAGCTATTGAAATTTACAAACATCCAAACAGTTTCAATAGGAAAGAAGCAGCTCTTAAACTCAACAGCAATTGGCATCCAGTCACAGAGAAAACAAAGCGAAACTATCAGAAGGGAGCAACAGCATGGATGAAGCCATCTCCCATCAGCCGTCCGGCATCCGGACCAATCAGCGAAGAGCGCTCTCAGATAAATATAGCAGCACGCACAGAGAAGACTTCGACCACGCCATTGAGGATGTCCACTACAGTTGTGGACGAAACGTCTGGAACATCTATCTCCAGCAGTCCACGGCATAACAGCCCGGAAATAATTCCTAGTTATATTCTTATGGAAGCTTATTACTTTCTCTACTACGTATAGTAAGTAGGGGAAGCATTGTATTTCACCCAAAAATTCGATACCGAGATTTCACCAAAATATATTCTTTGAGGCCCCCTAAATCCAAAAAAGCATTTTTGGAAACATGTCCGTGTGTGTGTCTGTGAATAGCATAACACAGAAATGAACAGTCGGATAAACACCAAACTTGTGTATTTAAGTTCAGTATCTTCCAGAGATGCGACACGAAGGTGTTCAAGAAAATCCCCCCACCCCAAATTACCATTTACATGGAACATTTTTCGAAAAATTTAATTTTCTCAAAAATGGCTCTAACGATTTTGATTAAAATATCATATGTTTTAGATATTTTTATGACAAATAAAATGTATATCTTGAATTTTCTGGGAATGTCTCCAAAAGTATTCTTCACAATGAACGACTTTTGCATAACTGGTAAACCATAAGAGATCGACAAAATTTGACTACACAAAAAATGTTGATCGCGTTAAAATACACAATTTATGTCATATACATTTTTTTTTTGTTGAGTGAACCATTTTCGAGATATTGCTTGTTATTCCCTTAAATTTTCCAATACTTGTGCTTTTTCTCAAATGGGAATTCGTTATTCATTTTTTTTGTCCTGGTAATGCAAAGATAATGGAATACTCCACATAGCAACCAGCTCTTAAAATATTTGACTATCGCTTAAAGACTACCAATTCCCCTTGCATCTACAAGAAAATTAGCAATAAGATTAACATCTCGATTAACATGAAGCATATGGAGAATAAACGTTTGTAAAAATAGTTTGTACAAGTGTAGAGAAAGTCATGTGAGTATAACACATCAGATTTTTTTTCAATCTGTAAATCGAGATAAACCTTTGCAGAAAAAGTTTTAATACACATTTCTTTGGAGACACAAGGTGGATAGAGAAAACTGAATGGACACATATGTTTAAAACCGGGTCTCTACTATATGCTGGCTTAGAAATTCCAAGTTCTTTCCGTGACATCGCTAGAAACAACTGAATAGAAATAGTGTACATTTAAAAATGACAAAATAATGAATATCAAACCTACAACAACGAGTATCTCGCAAAAGTGTAATGCCACAAAAAAGGTAACCTTAAATAAATTGTGTGTTTTAAATAGATCTACATTTTTGTGTAGCAAATTTGTCTACCTCTTATGGTTTACCAGCTAAACAATAGCATTACTTTGGAATGAAGAGTGCCTCACAGGTTATTCCCAGAAAATTCAGGATTTACATTTTATTTGTTATGCAAATGGCTAAACAATAAAATATTTTGATCAAAGTCGTTACAAACAGTTTTGAGAAAAACAAAAGTTTTGAAAAAATGTTCTTTATAAAGGTAGTTTGGAGTGCGAGAATTCACCTTAAAATCTTCGTGTCGCATCTTTGTAAGTTACTCAACTTAAATATTAAATTTAATATTTATCCAACATGCACACGCACATGTCTTCCTCCGTGGTGTAGTGGTTATCATACTAGGCCCTAGTTTCCGAGGTCGCGGGTTCAAACCCGGCGGAGGGCGATGTGTTTTATCGGGCGTAAAAATCCTTAGTACGGCTTCCTTCGGAAGGGGAGTAAAGGTCCGTGTCGTAGATTTACGGCACGTAAAAGAACCTCAATCCTGATAAAGAACCCTCTGAAAAAAATTTCCAGTCTTTCACATCCAATATAGAACGGGACGCTAAGGACCATAGTAATTAAACAGCATCCATAAATAAAACCGAATGTAATTTTGCACACCCACATGCACATACGCCCACGGACCTATTTCTAAAAATACTTTTTTTTGTGCCTTCAGGAAACTTCAAAACATGTAGCTACTTATGATGAAGTCTCGAACTCGAATTTTTGGGCGGAATGCATTACTGCCTCTACCTACGTGGTAGACAAAGTAAAAATGCCTGCTTTGTGTCAGTATCCACACATCTAATATAGGTGACTTCGGACCTTTTTACATTCTCTACCACGTAGATATATAGTAGGTAGAGAGGTAATTGCATTCCACCCCAAAATTCGAAATCGATATTTTACCGAAAATACGTGTTTTGAACCCCCTGAATAAAAAAGTCAGTTTTAGAAAAGGGGTGTGCGCGTGAGCGGATAACTCAAAAAGATAAGTCGGATAAACACCAAGCTTGGTATTTGAGTTCAGTGTCTTCCAAAGTTGGAGCAAGAAGGTTTTCAAGAAAATCCCCCAACCTAATTACCGCCTACATGGAAGATTTTTCGAAACGTTTAATTTTCTGAAAACTGTCTCTAACGATTTTGATTAAAATGCATTAAAAATATTTACATGTCAATGAAACGTTTATTTTGAATTTCTGGAAATAGTCTGTGAAGTCCTTTTCATTCGAAAGGAATTTTATATAATCTTGTATAACTGGTAAACATTGAGCAATAGAGGAAAGCGTACTGCAAAAAAATTGTATATATCTTTAAAACACACAAACAAACAATACTTTTGTCATTCTTTTCAACTCCTGTCCAGTTGTTTCTCGCGATTGCATGGAAAGAGTATGGAATTTTAAGGCCAACATGTAGCGACTTTTCTTAAACATTTGATTATAGCTGTTATCTTTGTATCTATAACGAAATGTGAATTTAGTTGTTTCTGCAAAGGTTTATGAAGCAGATATAAAAATAAACTTTCGTAAGAATAATTTGTGTACCTACTAATAAACCATACATGGTAGAGATTTTTAATCCGTTTCTGGTTATTACATAATTATTTGCCGTACTATGTGCTACAGTGCAACAACATAACTGTGTAAGAGATAATGTACTTTTGCATAATACTAAGTTTATACATAAGTACAGTTCATTTCTATTTCAAAACGCACGTATGTACTCAATATTATTTAACCTTATCTGAGAGCCAGATTTCCCTGCCAATTTTTACTCTGAGTATGGTATACCCCTTGCTGTGTAGTGGTATTAACGACCTTACACAGAGGGGTAGTAAATTGGAGAATATCTGTACAAATATTGGGGAGAAGCGACGAAGTTCGGGCGATAAGCCGACTAGCTATCTGATCCCTGAGGGGTGGGACCTGAGCAAACACCGATGGTGCGCTTAGAGCAGGAAATCTCAAAACGACGCTGCAGTAATTAGTTTCCAAAAGTTTGTGTCACAATTATGTTGGTAACATCACGTAGTTGCTGAAAATCCTCGATGCCTAAACCCACTTTGCACTACTTTTCTGTAGGAATACTAGGTTAGCACCGAGCCTAGAATATTCTTTTTGACCAAAAAATAGCAATCTTAAGTGACAAAATTGAACAGAAAATTACAAATAGTCTCAGAAAGCGATGTACTCTTAGCAACCTACAAATGGACTTCAATGACACTGACTCAGAAACAGGTTTCTGTATTCCATTAGAACAATTCTGTTTTACGGATACTAAGGTATGAGTTTGACATTTCTCGACCATTATATGATAATATGGTGATATTTGAGATGTTAGGTTCCATTCAAAACCTTAAAATCTACCTCATATACGCACCTGTTACTAGGAATGAGCAGGAAATAACTAATGGTTACATTGTAACGGTTATTTTAATGTAAGGGTTACAAAAGTAATGAATACAAAGTAACTAGTAACTCAGTAACAGTTACTAAAGTAACTAGTTACCCAATAACGGTTACCAAAATAACTAGTTACCCTATAACGGTCACCAAAGTAACGAATACGACTAGTTATCGCGTTAACGGTTACTGAGCCTGGCTGACATCATTCAAGCATGTGCGCAGAATTGGTAAAGGTTATCGGGAACTAATTACCTCAACCAAGGCCGTCTCTTCGCTTGCAACCTGAGTCTTCCTCGCATGGAGTTGCAAGTGCATATTTGTTTATTACAGCGCATTGCTTTATCTTTTTCAATATAGGCCACCAGCCACAGTTGAAAGGTCAGTCAGCACTTCGGCAACAGAGCTCCTTACATTGCATTAATGCTCCATACAATTACAGGTGTACGAGTATTCATATATCGCGGTATGAATAAAAATATTAACACCTTTTAATAATACACGCGGGTCGCTAAGCAGTTATGAATCAAGATCCAAAGTTGCACAATTTCAGCCTATACTCTCTAAGACTGCTCAAAGAAACGTGAAATTTCTCCAACTTTGGAATTCGAAAAGTAGTACGTGTGAAGGTGTGTGTTTCGGTTTTTTTGGGGGGGATTTATTAACATAGATATTCACCCCCTTAACCTTGCATGGCAAAGGACAATGAAAGGCTGACAGACACATGACCTGGTGAAAGTATTTCCCGTATCAAACCTCAAAGTTGAAAAGGCTGCCTGATTACCAAACACTCCATAATTGAAAGTTTTATTTATACTGCAGTCTTCATTTATATTGCACAACTGTAAGCTTCCGACTTCAGTTTGCATGAATGTAATGGTTTTTTTCATTTACTCACGGCTGTTCCCATGCACACATGTTAAGAGCACCGGCCCTCTAGCCGTGATCGCTGGAGCGTATAACTTCGCCTTCCGCCAAGCTGAGGGCATGAGTGTTTGTCTGTGTGTTCTATATGTGCATATGTATAATAATTGCAGTAATAAGCGGCTAAAAGTAAAACAGCGGAAACATGGTAATTATAAACCGTAAAAAATGGGAAAAAAGAAAGAAAAAAACAAGAAATGAGATTAAAAATATCTAATGTGTTACACTCGCATGACTTTCTCTACTCTTGTACAAACTATTTTTACAAACGCTTATTCTCCATATGCTTCATGTTAATCGAGATATCGAGATGTTAATCTTATTGCTAATTTTCTTATAGATGCAAGGGGAATACCGTAGACTATAAGCGACAGTCAAATATTTTAAGAGCTGGTTGCTATGTGCAGTATTCCATTCTCTTTGCATGTCCAAGACTAAAAAAAATGAATAACGAATTCCCATTTGAGAAAAACTATAAGTATTGGAAAATTTAAGGAAAATTTAAGGGAATAACAAGTAATATCTCGAAAATGGTTCACTCAACAACAAAAATGTATATGACATAAATTGTGTATTTTAACGCGATCTACATTGTTTGTGTAGTAAAATTTTGTCTATCCCTTATGGTTTACCAGTTATGCAAAAGTCGTTCACAATGAAGAATACTTTTGGAGACATTCCCACAAAATTCGAGATATACCTCTCATTTGTCATAAAAATATCTTAAACATATGGTATTTTAATCAAAATCGTAAGCCATTTTTGAGAAAATTAAAATTTTCGAAAAATGTTCCGTGTAAAGGGTAATCTAGAGTGGGGGTATTTTCTTGAAAACCTCCGTGTCGCATCTCTGGAAGATACTGAACCTAAATACCAAGTTTGATGTTTATCCGAATGTTCGTTTCTGAGTTATGCTGTTCACAGTCACACACACACACACACACACACACACACACACACACACACACACACACACACACACACATGTTTCGAAAAATGTTTTTATTGGATTCAGGGGGTTTCAAAACATATATTTCCGGTGAAATCTCGGTATCGAATTTTTAGGTGGAATACAATACTTCCCCTACTTACTATACGTAGTAGAGAAAGTAAAAAGAGAGGCGCACTTACGGCGCGAATAGCTTAGCTAATAGGAAGTATATATGTGGCACGTATGTATGTGCAAGAATATAGAAGTGGGAATACATTTTGCGATTATAAAGCACCATAGTAATCAAAGTGTTAACACAGCTAGATAAACTTCTTTTTTGATAGCGTCAACTAACAAAGTAAGTCTGTACGACATCGTTCATACCGAAACGTAGTTACAGCTAATCGCTACTGTTAACCATTAATGTAATGCAACTGGAAACGTAATAACTATGCAAACAAATAATTTATCGTTACTCGTAACCGTTACATGTAACCGTTAACGCATTGTAACTCAGCAGTTATAACCGTTTGGCGCTGACCTCTGACGCATCTGTGTTGTTCCTGGCAGTTGCTTCAGTGGACTCAGAGTCCCGGGTTCGATGGTTGGATGGCAGGGATTTGGAATTTGTTTTTGGTAGAGCTGAGGTTCTTGTTTTCAGGGGTGGTGACACTGCCTTGATGATATCAATAATACTGCCGGAGAAGTTTGAGTTATTTCTTTATTTTGGTTACGAAGATTCCTAACTGGTCAACCCGCCACCTTCGTCGTCGAAACCACTGTTATTCTTATCACTTTCGAAGTCGCTACTTATGTGTTTCTCCGACTAGCCCTCGAATTGCCTAGATTTCATAACTTCATTTTTTACACTATAAATTTTCTGATTATTTTCTTCTAATTTCGTTTCGTCGACCGTCCTCGTGGTTATTTTGTACCGGAATGAATCTCGGCCGTCCTCATGGTTAGTTTGTACCGGGCTGGTCCCCGGCGTTTCTTTTCCTCTTTTACGCCTTTCGCCAAACTTAGAATTTTCCCCCACCTTTCTTAAGTTTCGTTCCGTCTTAAGTTCAAACGTATCATGTGATGTATACGCGATCTTTCGATTGGCTATCATTTTGTTTCATGATTTTTATTATTGGCTACCCCTACTTGACAACTTTCACATCTGCTTCTTACAGCTTATTTTGAGTTTTAAAATCTTCCCACGAATATTCTTAGATCGTAGATAAGATACATATACTTCCTGACCCTTTTTAAGCTTTGAAACCGTTGTAAACGGCCTGTCCGAGCCAAGACACAAACGCGAAACTTCCGGTAGGCAGGTTGTTGACCATCGCAGGTAAAATACATCTGCTTCGAGGAAACAAAACTTGCTTTCCTGTCTTTCCTACAAAACCCATTCCTAATATGAATTCAGCACATTTTCGTCGCTATGTTCGATTCTATATTATTATTATTATTATTATTATTATTATTACTATTATTATTATTTATTATTATTATTATTATTATTATTATTATTATTATTTCTCCTGGGTCTCGATAACCAGCTTCACGTTACCCGAAAATAACCGTTTGTCACGCCCCTGCCTGTTACATGTATTGCGAAGGTAGTTATATTGTATCTGTTAAATTGGCGCTCGTTTTGTAAAGTTGCAGGATTTCAAACTTTGCACTCTGACAGTTTAATTGCTAAAGCTTGGCTCTCCCATATCTTAACCCCCTTTAGAGACATTATAATGTACCTCAATTCCCCATATGAATTATAGGTAGAGCAGTTTACAGGATCAATGAATGCTGTTTTATGTATGTATTTATTTGTAATTGTTTACTTATTGGAGGTAAATAAATTCGTAAATCCAAAACATTTTATGTGATACATTCATATTACTTTCTCTACCCTCTGTCGTTTATTAATGAGTATACAAATCATTCTTACTAACGCTTATTTTTATATCTACCACGTTTTAATCCAAAAAAAAACTTTACAGAAATAGCTAAATTACACATTTCATTATAGATGCAAAATGAACAATGATAGTCAAATATTTAAGAACTGGACGCTATATTCTAGCCTTAAAATTCTATACTGTTTCCATACAAGCGCGAGAAACAACTTAATATTGAAGGGACTTTAAAGAATGATTCAGAAATGAATAATTTTAACCTTTAATAACGGATATCTCAGAAATGGTTTATGCCAGAACAAATTATTTTAAATAAATTCTGTGTTTTAAAGAGATCTACACTTTTGGTTTGGTACGTTTTCGTCCATCCTTTAACGTTTACCAATTATACAAGATTATACAAAATTCCTTCCAAATGAAGAGGAGTTCAAAGGCTATTCTGAGAAAATTCAAGATATAATTAAAATTTATTTGTGTTGTAAGTATATTTATTATATGGTACTTTAATCAAAATCGTTAAGAGCATTTTTTTAGAAAATAAAATATTGCGAAAAATGTTCCGTGTAAAGCGTAGTTGTGGTGGGAGATTTTCTTGAAAATCTTAGTGTTACATTCTTGGAAGGTATTGCATTTAAATACTAAGTTTGGTACTATTTGACTTTTTGATTTTGAGTTATGCTGTTCACAGACACACACACACGCGCGCGCGCGCACACAGAGTTTTTTTCTAAAAATGTTTATTGTTATTTAGGGGGCCTCAAAACATATATTTCTGGTGAAATCTCGACATCAAATTTTTTGGGTGAAATATAATACTACCTTTAATTGCTATACATAGTAGAGAAAGTAAAATCTAGCTGGGCATGAGAGAGCAAATTATTCGTTGATGTCCTCTGCCTTAGGTGTTTCAGTTGGCTAAAGCTCGCATTATGGAGGTCTTGGGTTCAAATTCCGTACACCGGATAATTTGCTTGGATCTTTTTATGGTTTCAAGTAAATATGAAAATCAATGGCAATGAAATATATGGCACGTATAACCGACTACGCAACCTTCGCCACTTTTCAGCAGATGAAACAGGAAGAAGACTACAGAACTAAGGTCATTTAATATAAACTAACATGTATGCAGCCGTAAAGTTTAAAAATGCGCCTAAAATCTTGCTCTAGAAAAGAAATATTTACGGCCTCAGGTGAATTTTTTCATACCAAAGAACCTATTGCAATTATAGTTTTACAATTTTAACATAATAATGACATGAAATATATGATTTTTGCTTCTAACACTAGAAGAAAACCGAAATTGTACGTCTTTTGTAATATGGGACAGTGCAATATTAGGTAATTAATCTGCCCAAGCTTCGAGGAGGGGTCGGCGAGATAAACTAAGATAAGTAGCGCTCTCACCCAGCGTAACACTGGAAGCGCTATCGTCAGATAACAATATTCTGGAAGTTTGCCCCTTCTGTCTGCCTCTAGAGCGTTCTGGAACTAACCAGCGGCTATAAAAGCAGGCACTCTTTCCAGTGTTGATAACATGGCGACCTTGTTGCAAATTCTGACGACTTTCAGTCTTATGTCAACGACAGATTTGCTCTTTTAGCGCCTAACTACATATATGACGACACAAAATTGCAAATTGTTTATGGCTAAACTTTGAAATGCGTTTGTAACCATAGATCTCTGTTATCTCGAACGGTCGAGTATAATTGTTTATTGCACCCTTTTACCTAGTGCATACACACTACACTAGTTACAGACGGGATTCAAATTACAGCCCATTTCATTTATGACTTTGTAAGGCGTTTTGTACCCGTTACGCCATTCCTGCTTCTGATATGGGCTATTCTAAGAAAGGCGGTTGTTGCCACGGGAGTTTCGAATTAGTACTGAAGCTTTATTTAAACTATGCGCAAGTTTGGTAGCGCATCTTATGATTACGTTTCATTCGGTGCTATTAGATAAAATTGACTAATATGGGGCAGTGCAATATTATATTGTTTTTCTAAACGTTCTAATAATGGGCGATGGAAGTAAAACTACGTACAGCGCTATAGAAATGACTGGATTACAACCTGTAGTACTGACAAATCAAAAGCACAAAATCGCAATTGTTGAAAGGAAATATTGTTACATACTGGGTAGATGGCCTAAAAGTTCACATGAAAATTGAATTAATTTCTAATACCCAGCATGCATATTGAGGGCACGTATACTTACATGGCTGCGGAGGACCGAAGTGTGGTGTGGAGGCTAAGAGGAAGGCGTGGGATTTTCACTGTATAAAATCCATAACACAAATCTATTCACACATTCCTAGATGTATTTCCCAATCGTTCGGGGTTCCTACATTATTAAAAATGGAAGGCGGGAGGAGATGTCCGCCGATCCAAAACCCGGCTTACACACGCGGTCCGTTCCTCACGGAATCCTGACTGAGACAGCCGCTATATTCCCCACTACTCGTGGCTACCAAACGCTACCAGCCAAGAGTGATGTAAACAACAATGTGTCTGGTAATGATAATGTAGATAACAATACTGTAACCCCCAAATTATTAATACGTCACAATATATACGAAATTAAGTTATATATGAAAACACGACGACACTAGAAGCACAATGCACCTTTCATATACAGACTGCAGTGACCTGAGTGAACATAAGTGGTCTTTATTGTAGAGTCCACTGATGTAAGCATAACAAACCTTTGGGAATTGTTATACGGTATTTTAGTCCATGCCAGGACAGGGTAGGTCTACCTATTTAGGTATGATACAAATCAAATCAGCCACAGCTAAGGACACAGCGCTAGTGCTGAAGAAAATAGGAATCTCAAGAGTCTTACTCCTATAAATAAACCAATGGGTCCTGCCTTGCAATGCCTTCAACTTTAGGATTGAAATGCAAAGGAAAACAGGGACAAAAGCGGTAACAGAGCAGGAAGACATTTTTATTGCCGTCTCCGACAGGGAATAAATATATATAATAAATAATATTGTAAATCTAATGCTTTTAATTCCTTTCCGTTTTGGAGTCCCTTTGGCTACCTTTTAATATTCTTTAGTGACTCTCTGGCATCAATATAGCGACAAATGCTGTTCACTTGTTGGCAAATCGCTTCCAGTAATTCAGTGAGTAAGAAGGCGTGAGTCGGTGAATTAGTGTTCGAGTTACTGAGTGCATTTCGGATGCGACGAAAAGTGTTGTTCTCATAGCAAGTTAGTGACGAGTGCTTTGAACATGCAGTGAGTGCTGCTGCAGGAGAGATTGGAGAAGTCTTGTGTTCGTCTCTCCAACAAGTGAACCGTCCGGTAGAAGCTACGTCGCGAAGAAAGTAAAGTGATAGTGAAAACAAAATGAAGTGACAGGAAAAATTGAACAAAGTCACAACATCTAGTCACTCTAGTTAAGATGTTGGTCACCCTGACTTCCGGCATCAGCTATATTTGTTTTTGGTAACCTTAGAAAGGTGTGTTCCTAAGTTGTTGTCGTCTGGCTGTATAGTTAATTTACTTAAATTTCAGTTTTACTGTTACTCTGTTCTTTAAAAGTGGATTTCTATCATACCGCCATGCTCTGCTTTGTTGATAACGGATAGTATAACTGCAGGAGACCACCTTTTCTTCTTTTGGGAATATTATCATAAATCAAGCATTGTTAAATGACTCGCTTATTTAACGAAAATGAAATTCTATTTCAATTTTGGCTATTTTCATTTGAATAATAAATGTTTTTTAATCTGTATTTTGATTTTGCACACAGAAACAATCTGGATATAAACAATGAGTCTTAGACGCACATGCTCTAAATGCCCTAAAGTATTTAAGTATTTTTCTATTTCAATAAATATAAAATCGAATTTGTTAACATAAGTATATAAACTCACATACTCTTTAAAGCCATCTACCATTCTTAGAGATGAAGTTAATTCTGAGATCTCGTGTTGGTTGAGGATGATCTCATATTTTTACTCGCAAAATCATGCTGTTAAACAGGATTCGTAATATTGGCTGTTCCTTCAATGTGATATGGAGTTAGCGTCTGAAAGGTTTGTTTCGTTGGCTTTGAAAGGACGTTCATATATCTATAATGGGGAGTCTGCATAAGCACTTGTACAGTTTATTAGAGTTGCATACACAGGAGTTTGCCTACAAACTATTTTTACAAAAGATTATTCTTCTACCTCTTCTTATTAAGACAAATATCTTATTATTATAATAACGGGAACTCCTCGAAACACTGTAGCGCGCTCTAGCGCTGGAGACTGATTAAGCAAGCTGACAAATCAAGCAATCAGCATAATGTGAAAGAGTTGCACCATTTACCAAGAGTTTTATACAATGGAGAACAAATACAGTTTTCTAGAGCATAGGGTAACATTGCTGGATGTTAAACCTGGGAAAGTGTGTGCTGTATTTTGCTGCTCGAACTATCAACGTGATTCGTCTCTTTCTTACGATTCCCGAATGGCACATGTAAATAATTTTGAAAAACTTCTTTTCAAATACCCGTAAAACATGTACATACTTAACAAACAAAATAAATAAATAAATGTATCAGGAGACAGGATATCTGTGTTCTTTATATCATATTGAGACATTGTCCAGTTTTTTAAATGTCACTTCTCTAAGTTCTCACTGGGACTTCACCTAATTCACACTGTCACTTCGCTAATATGAACTGTTTAATTTCTCCATCACTTCACTTTCTTCATAACATAGCCTCTTCTTCCGGACGGTCCACTCGCTGGGAAGTCGAACACAAGACTTCTGCAATCTCTCACTCCGCAGTAACATTCGCTGCCTATCATACAATTGCCACCAACGCGCTCAGAAAAGCACACTTGATGCCACAGCAGCAACGCGCTCACCAAATCGTTTACTCACTCACTGAACTAACCGACTCCTCCCTCAAGAACGCTCCCTTACATAGCCAATGAAATCTTACACAGAGCATTCTAGAACTATCTGACACACGTTCTGGGGCCAGAGGAACATCCAGGAGATTCTGGTATCTACTGATAGCGCTTCTGGTGCAACGCCGGGAAAGAGCGCGACTTATCTTTGTTTATCCCTGCCTGCCTCCTAACTCCGGATAACCTTAGGCCAGAGCCGATGTATCATAATGTTGTTTTCTGTATATAAATATCAGTACCTGATTATTTCACGTTGTCGTGCATTAGAAGTTGACATTAAAAAGAAACAGTGTTTTTAGCTTTGCTTTATTCATTATTTGCTATACGGTGCTCATTCTGAACTCATGAACAACAAACTTGCGAACAAACTTTCAGTTGATTACACCTTAATAAGTTTTCGGAAGTACTGTTGGGTAATTCCGTACTTATTTTAACTGCCAATGTGGCGCTCAAAAATAAATTTGTTACGCAATTTGAAGAAGTTATTGTCTTTAGGAGTTGTTTATTTATTTCCACACTTGGAAAATCAATTTGAGAAAGTGTTCTGTTGTTTAAGTTTGCACCACGCTTTGGGCGTTAATTTGAAGAAGTGTTTTGTTACGTAATATGCTGTTACGTATGAGAAGTCGATTTGAAGATGTATTTTTGTTGTTATGCTCCAAGTTTAAAAAAATTATATTAACTTTGTTATTAAACTGGTTCTATAGATATTATTTATATTTGTTTTTGCCTCGGCTGCGTCAGTATTGTTTTAGAGGTGCGTGGTGCGACAAGAATGTAGGCTTACACAGATTTTAAGTTTAAATTCACTTCTTTTTTATTAATCCATGACACAAATTTTAATAGCACTACACTAATATTAGGAGCTGTAGGATTCTTTTATTTAATACTTGCACTTTTAAACGCGTATACTTAATTTTACGATTCACACGAATACGTAATATTTCTTTAGAGAACACATCTTCCATCCGGTCACTACCAAGGTCTGCATGCAACTGAACATATTTCAACCGTCCAAACCCCTAAACTTCTGTATTTCAAGTCTCTGATTGGTTAATCCTAGTCCAATAGAATACCTGCATTTTACTAAAGCTTTTTCTGGCTGTTGATTGGCTATTTTTTTAAACTGTCACAAAATTTACGTTATTGCTACCCTAATCATGACTAGTAGCATTTAAATTCTCAAACACATTATTGCCTCAAGGTTACCTCATTGTTAGCAACTTTAAACTTATTATTCTCACAGCTCTTGCATTATTAAATTACATAATGCATTCACATGACATTATTGAACATGTTTACGATAACATAAGCATATGCAATGACTGTTACATACATTTTTACAAATTATTACATACATATTGCTTCAAGGCGGGCTGTTATTAATTTACATACTATATATAATTTAATTGAAATTATTCAAGTGTTAAAAATACTGCCTCAACGTATTTTAAATCCTTTTATGCTTATTTGTTACATCTCCGCCAAGAACATAATCGCTTCTGCAGGTACGTGCTTTCATCATAATTTGTTAATGGCTAATGTACCTAATCTTGGTGCTCTGCACCTAATTAAAGTATATGTTAGGTTAGCTGATTAAGTTTTGTTTTCGTTTTTCAACCTAGAAAGTTTGAACTAAACCATTTTTGGTAGAGTTACCTCACCATTTCTGGCTTTTGCATGAAATGAATCTCGTGCCATAAAGCAGAAACTAAAATTCTTTCAACTGCACCATCAGTGCAAGCAAACCACTAATCAGATTTTAGCAGATTTGAATTTGCCTTTTTTAGATGGAGAGGGAAGGTGACTTCTGTTGCAGTAACTTGGATCTACAAAGACATGGATGAATTGAAGACTCAAATGAGCCCTCCACAGAGCTAAAATCACCTGTCATTTTGCCACAAGACAAGCAAAACTGAAAAACAAATTATTATTCAGGCAGTTTACCCTGCGTTTCACACTCTAACCACACTATTCGTATGCGGTATTAGGGATGAGTTTTATTTGTTTGATACGCTAGTTGGAAAAGCAATGCTTTGTGGCGTTTATAAATAATGTTGCGATACGCTTGCCTGGGAATACTTTTAGTGTTGCCTCTTTATTTCGTACATAAATTCAAAGAAATTTTAAACAACACTTTCGATGTTGATAGTATTTCAAACATGAAATAGTTGTCCTCCGTGGACTAGTGGTACAATGCTAGCCTCTAGTTCCCAAGGTCGCGGGTTCAAACCCGGCGGAGGGTGATGGATTTTTTCGGGCGTAAAAATCCTTAGCATGGCTTCCTTCGGAAGGGAAGTAAAGCCGGTGGTCCCATGTCGTAGATTTACGGCACATAAAAGAACCTCAAACCTGATAAAGAGGCCTCTGAGCCAAATTACCGGTCTTTCACGCCCAATATAGAATGGGACGCTAATTATAGACATTCTTTATAGAAGTGCAGTCCCAAAATCTTAGGAGCGCTAGTGTGCCTTATCGCGAGTTTCATACATTTAAAAGTACTGTCATAGTAAGGTATTTGATGCAGATAAATTTTATCACATTTTATCCATCTTGTTACAGGTAAAGGAAGAATACAGTATGCTAAAGCAATGGTCACATTGATGGTCGCTAGTGATGACCTTGAAATCCCATGCTCTTTGCATGACTAGTCAGTGACTTTCCACTTAAGAAAAGTGTTTGAGGTTTCAAACCAATAACAAGAATATCTTGAAAACGATTAACGCGACAAAAACTTTCATTTGACAAAAATCTGTATTTTTTGTGTAATAATAAGTTGTCTATCTCTTACGGTTTAGCAATTATTATATAGAAGTCTTTCTAAACAGGACTGGACAAGCGTTTTCCAGAAAATTCAATATACATATTTCTTTTGTCATGAAAATATACTACACAAGTGGCATTTTAATCAAAGTCGTCAGAAACATTTTTGAACAAATAAACATTTTCGAAAAAATTTCCATGTAACGGGTAGTTGAGGTTGAGGGGATTTTCTTGAAAATCTACGTTTCGCATCCTTAGAAGATGCTGAACTTAAATATGAAATTTGATGTTTAACGGACTTTTCCTTTTTGACACACACACACACACACACACACACACACACACACACACACACACCTGATACGTTTTTCTATAAATACTCTTTTTGGAGTACGTATCTCCGGTGAAATCTCGATATAGAGTTTATGGATGGAATGCAATAGGCACCTCCTCCATTTTATATAGACAAGTAGTAGAGAAAGTAAAAATAAACAGAACCTACAGCATGCAACAAGTTTCGATTATCCATTAATTGTCTTTCAGTGTTTCTAAAGTTATCATCCCATCTCTCTTTAATATGGAACCCAGATTTTTAAAACTTTCGACATTATCACAGATTAATTGTTCATTTATATCTTATATACTATATTTTTATAAAACTTCAATCTATAACAGCAATTTTCCATAACTTTTAATCAACATTCTTAATATGTAAAATGCGTCATCTAAATCATATGTAATCACTACCCGGTATAAATAGTAACCTTATTCAATTTTCAGTCTTATACAGCGGCATTTCATGGACGAGTTCCTAAGGCACTTATTAGTATAAATTCTATTCCTTCTATTCCTGCAACGTTACTACTTATTTACAGTATTCTTTCTAAGATGGAATTATTCCATGAATTCCCGATCACTCTGAACAAACAATAAAATGAATCCATTGTTTTACACTATGCGATCAAAAGTATCCGGACACCCCACAAACATACGTTTTTCATCTTAGGTGCATTGTGCTGCCACCTACTGCCTGGTGCTCATTATCCGCGACCTCAGTAGTCATTAGACATCGTGAAACAGCAGATTGGGACGCCCCGTAGAACACACGGACTTCGAACGTGGTCTGTTGGCTGACAGAGACCGCCGACATTTGAAGAGGGTCGTAAAGAGTAATAGGCAGACATCTATCCAGACCATCACACAAGAATTCAAAACTACATCAGGATCCACTCCAAATACTATGACAGTTAGGTGTGAGGTGAGAAAGTTTGGATTCCATGGTCGAGCGGCTGCTCATAAACCACACATCACGCAGGAAAATGCCAAACGACGCCTCACTTGGTGTAAGGAGCGTCAACATTACACGATTGAACAGTGGTAAAACGTTATGTGGAGTGACGAAGCACGGTACACAATGTGGCAGGGTGTGGATATGGCGAATGCCCGGTGAACATCATCTGCCAGCGTGTGTAGTGCCAACAGTGAAATTCGGAGGTGGTGGTGTTATGGTGTGGTCGTGTTTTTCCTGGAGGGGGCTTGCACCCCTTGTTGTTTTGCGTGGCACGATCACAGCGCAGATCTACATTGATATTTTAAGCACCTTCTTGCTTCCCACTGTTGAAGAGCAATTCGGGGATGGCGATTGCATCTTTCAACACGATCGATCACCACTTCATACTGCACAGGCTGTGGCGGAGTGGTTACACGACAATAACATCCCTGTAATGGACTGGCCTGCACAGAGTCCTGACTTGAATCCTATAGAACACCTTTGGGATTTTTTGGAACGCCTCACCGACCTACATCGATACCTCTCCTCAATTCCGCACTCCGTGAAGAATGGGCTGCCATTCCCCAAGAAATCTTGCAGCACCTGATTGAAAGTATGCCTGGGAGAGTGAACGCTGTCATCAAGGCTAAGGGTGGGCCAACACCATATTGACTTCCAGCATTACCGATGGAGGGCGCCACGAACTTGTACGTCATTTTCAGCCAGGTTTCCGGATACTTTGATCACGTAGTGTATGTTCATCCAAATAATATAATTTTTTTTCGAAATACTAGCTTTTGTTGGATATCCATATGGAATAGTACTACATATTAATTTATTGTAATTTGTATTCAAATGCATTCAAAATTAAACAACGAATTTAACGCTTGTTTACATACAGAAGCCAATGGAATTCAAACTAATGTTAATTTGTACTTGTTATTTCTGTTGCTCAAAGCAAAAACACTAATTCCTCTTATTTATGTATACAGAAGGCAATGGAGTTCATCCAAACATATATTTGCGCTTATAATTTTCACAAACCAGCCTGCGGCTGAGTGATTTATGCATTCCTGCTAGCGTGGAAAATACAGAAAACAGGTTGGGTGCGATGGATTCTCAATTGCTTACGTTTATATTACAAGCTGTTATGGGAGGGACCTGTCTAAGAGCAGACTTATGTAGGTGGCAATGAAGAAGTGACAACCTTACTAATTCATACCGCGAGCTTTGAAAAGCAAGGCCTTCTGGTATCAGCTGGAACAACATCCATTATTTTGCTAGTCACAGCCTTTCAGTCACTCTGGGCCAGTTATGATTAATCATAAAGCTATTTGAAAACACCTAGCAAAAAGCTATGCTGGATATTCTAATTCTTCTTCCATGCAAGGTTTCGGCACTTCTTTTCCTGTTTCAAAGCAGCAGCAAACTTCATCTTTTGTTCCATGTGCTTATTTTTGGGTCTTCCCTTAGGTTTATATCACAGGACTCATTTTTCGTGTTGTTCGTATATTTTTACTTTCTCTATGTACATAAATGATAAATTCGATACCGAGATTTTACCGAAAATATATGTTTTGAGGCTCTCTGTATATAAAAAAAGCATTTTTAGAAAAGGTTGTGTATGTGTGTGTCAACAGCACTAGCTCAAAAACGAAAAGTCGGATAATACCAAAATTGGTATGTTCCAAAGATGACTCGAAGATTTTCAAGAAAAGCCCCCACACCAAACTACCCTTTACATGAAACATTTTTCGTAATTTTTTATTTTCTCGAAAATGACATAACGATTTGATTTAAAATGGCATATATTTACATATGGGATTAAATGAACATATTGAATTTTCAGGGAATAGCCTGTAAAGTCCTCTTCAGTCAGAAGGAGCTTTGCACGATCTTGTATACGTGGTTTTTTAAGCGATAAACGAAAACGTACTACAAAAAATGCAGATCTCTTTAGAACCAAATAAATTTTTGTGGCATCAGCCGTTTCCGAGATATCCGTTATTAATGGTTAGAATTGTTCAATACCTTGTCATTCTTTTAAAGCCCTGTTTCTGGCGATGTCGTGGAAAGAGTATCGAATTTTGAGGCCAGCATATAGCGTGCAGTACTTAAAACCCGACTATTGTTACTTCCTTTGCATGTATAACGGAATGTGTAATGTAGCTATTTCTGTACAGTTTTGTCCCGATTAAAATGAAGTATATAGAAAAATAAGCTTTCGTAGCAATATTTTATATACCCACTAATCAACGACAAATGCTGGAAAAGTCATGTGAATGTAACACATTAGCTTTTTTTAAAATTTTGAACAATTTACTTTATATGTCCTAATTATTGATTGCTCGTAGATTGAATGAATACCATTAATTCTAAGGCGGTCTCACTTTGTTACTTCCAACAATTGTCAAAGAAATCACATTTGAGTTGCTTTCAATTTTCCCTCTTCCGAAGATCCACCGTTCAACTTCCATAAAGTAAAACTTTTAATATTGTAAAACTTCATATGCAACTCTTAATTGATTTGGTTTCTTAAATATTTTTAAATGTGATTTTAAAATATGTAATAGCGTTATCTAGATGTTTAAACTTTCCACTTTGTTCTATTTGGTTTTTATAGTCATTTTATTCTTCAAGAATAGTATTTTTGGGAGGGGGTATTGAAATCATGTTGCAAAGCTGTGGCAAGTCCTTTAGAGTTGAATAGGAGCTCTCTCTCTCTTTCTCTCTCTCTCTCTCTGTAGTTTAGCGTCCTTTAAACGGTTAACTCATATTAAACGATGAAAAAAATGGGTGAAACAATGCTCAAATGAGCCCGGGGTCCATAGCGCTTAAAGTTACCAGACATTCGTCTTTTCAGGATAAGGGAAAATCCTGCAATAAACCTTATACGTGTAACCCATCCTAACCGAGATTCAAACTCCGAATCTCTTGAATGTGAGGCAGACACGCTACCCCAACACCACCCAGGCGGACAATAGGACGTTTGTAAATTCCTGTATCTCTTAAAAATTAATATTTGTCGTTTGTATATAAAACAGTGTCCAGTTATTTTCTGTTCGTTGAGGTATGTCGATGTTCTTAATGTGATCCGACATATACGAACACACCATCTCATTAGGCTATAGGTTGAGCCTGCCCAGAAACTAATTATTTTATATTCTACGTTTATTGATAACCGATTTATCTATAACCAATCCATTTTAGATACAAAATCGGTGTCCTTACACAACCACAGCACTCTGCTGACCACATAATGGCATGGTACAAATTCTTGCTTTCTTAACAAGCTTGTACTTTTGAATACGTATCGATTTTTTAATCCATGTTCATGTTACGACATAATCATTTCCCGCGCTATGTACTAAGTTTCAACAGCAGCATTGCGCAAAAGGTAATAAACCTTTGAACACGAAGTCTGCGCAGTTCAGCAGCGTTACACACCTGCGCATTTCGTGTTACTTCTTAGAGGAAGAGTAACACAAAGTTTCTTGCCGTAAAGCTCCATAGCATCTGGATCCCATTATGAGCTTTTTTCTCGTTTCGCAAGCTTGCAGTTTTCGGGAAACTGCACGAAGTGTGAGATTTCTGAATCTGCTGCGCAGGACATTACGAATGCCATGTAGAGGGATTGGACTCTTAAGCACCGCAGAATTATCGGTAATTACACAATAAAGGGCAGTTAAATTATACTCGAACCCACTCGCGACCTCTCTCTACTGTGCGAGACAGCCGACGGTCGCCGGGGAAATTACGCCAGCAGAGGCGGACTAAAATCCTTACCTTATAATAGATGCTGGAAATGTTGTCCTTCTCCTCTCAAACAGGCAGCATATCTCATGTAAATATTCTCGCTCACTCTCCGAAGCTCAGCAGGATTCTTGTGATTTCTTGCACAATGTTTTCTCTATAAAAAAATGTACAAATAAAGTACCTATCTATCAAAAAAAAAGGTTCCTGTAGTGTGCGAGGATTGGAACAATACACTTTGTTTTTTACAGAACCCCATAAATAAAAATCACAACTCGTTAGGTCAGGAGAACAAGGGGGGCCACAAATCAACACTAATTATTCTGCCATCAAACACCTCTCTTATTGCATGTAATGATTCGGCAGCCGTATGTGCAGTTGCAGAATCTTGCTGGAACCAACCATACGATTTCTCTTCTTCTGACAAGCGACTGCAAAATAGCCTCAGAATTTACCTCTGATATCGCTCTGCATTTATTGTTTCATCAAAAGAATATGGGCCCTATTATTCTTCTAGCACTTATCGCACACCACACTCCAATTTTCTGATCTTAATGAGGCGTTTCATCAC
Organism: Deroplatys truncata; assembly: GCA_030765065.1. Lineage (NCBI taxonomy): Eukaryota > Metazoa > Arthropoda > Insecta > Mantodea > Mantidae > Deroplatys > Deroplatys truncata. The sequence goes on along the minus strand of CM060978.1, from coordinate 205,297,818 downwards.
AGGAATTCCTGCTGCTGAGATTCGGAGAGTGAGCGAGAATATTTATATGAGATATGCTGCCTGTTTGAGAGCAGAAGGTCAACATTTCCAGCAAGCATTATAAAGTAAGGATTTTAGTCCGCCTCTGCTGGCGTAATTTCCCCGGCGACTGCCGGCTGTCTCGCGCAGTAGAGAGAGGCCGCGAATGGGTTCGAATATAATTTAACTACCCTATATATATCAGTGCATTCCAAATAAGTGTTATTCCATAGTCTCTTGTTGTAGTGTATAACGCCTATTCTTATTGCATAGGCACCATAGGCGGTGCACACTGATGATACGTGAAATGAAATGCTAATTGGGAAAGGAAATATTGGAAGGAAACGCTCCAGGTTTAAGTTTAAGGTACCTCCCAGTTATTAGGACTGAGAAAAACCTGGAGAAAACCTCTGAATGGAAGGGTGGTCCTGGGCATAACCACACTTAAAGTGCCAGGAATAATAAATAAATGAAATAAATAAGATCCTCGACGTAGATAAACGAGTAATTTGAGTAGATTTATAAGAGGACTCTGCTAAGAATAGAAGAACAAAGTTTAAGAACAGCTGGATCATGAATGTGGAAGAAATGACATATGAAAGCATAACAAAATAAAATTGAGATGGAAGTCGAAAGGAAAAAATTGGGCAGAACTAGGAAACGGAACAATGAACTGATACAATAATAGGCTGATCTGGTCCATAAGGAGGAAGAACAAAAAGAATGTGATGATGCTAAACTTCGCTCTATATTTTTGTTTTCTAATGCTCCAAACAATTTTTTCTCTACCAATTGGTATTAAGAGTAAACTTTTCGTCATCTATGAATAGACAACAACATTCGTTTCGCAAGTTATACTGTCTTTTCTTTGCTATTATTTCTTATAATACAAAAGGCATATTTGTTGTCTTTATGAAAATCACACTGGAGTTTCCTTTGTTGCTCTTCTGGTGCAGCGGGCTTAGCGGAGCTGTTCGAATTATATTACAATCGTCATTCTCATTTTACGCTTGTGTTTTTATTATGAATGTTCTTTACAAGATTGTAAATAAACAAAATTCACTTCAGAATTTATATTTATGGTGCTATTTTTATAACGTGCTTCTTTTAGCATCTGGATAGAAGCCCAGAATTATTGTGGGCACCATCTTCGTTACCATCGTCCGTTCAACCTGTTTGTTTGTGTGCTTGTTTTCGTGCTCTTGTTTCTTCTGTTGCGTCTTCCCTAACGAAGGCTTCTTAATTTTCCTGATGGTAAGTTCTTCTCGACTATTTATGACTATTACTTCTATGCATAGTGCAATCATTTCCTTCGCTTCCTGCGCGTACTTTTGCTTCCAGCTAAAACAGGAGTCCAAGGGGTCCTCTTAAACAAAATAACAGACGAGAGAAAAATTGACCTATGCTGTGTCTGAAACACAATAGGTATCTGCACGAGCTGGAGCTTGACAATAGAGACGATACAAATTAATTTATCACATTCAACATAGCATTTTATTTGTCATCTAAATGCCTTAAGCATATGGTATTTTAATTAAAATTACATTTTTGAGATCATAAAAATTAAGAAGGCTTTTCCTTGTGAAGGGAAAATAAACACGAAAAAAATTAATTTTGTGCCATGATTTTGAGGTGCCCGGAATAACATACTTGTTGCAGCATCACACATCCATAGCAGTAGTAATATTATAAAAAGCTCACTTCAGTCAATTGCAAAGAACGTTACAACAGTACGGCGCTCCCTCCCTGCACCCACACCCAGGTCATAGTGGTCAGAATGCAGTAATAGGGGCTGCATGTGATCAGCAAGGTACTAAGCTGTCGACATACCGCTTAGTACATGCGGATCCCAGGACCTCAGCCGCTACTATTTATGTAAAATGGCTCCTCAGTTGGTCCCAGAGATCTGAATTTTTCCCCAGCAGGAGAAAAATTCCCTTGTCGGTACCGGAAATCGAACCAGGATCAAATCGCACCTTAAGCAGCAGCGCTTCGTGCACTAATAAGAATAACAATAAATAGCTGCAAAGCAATTTTATTTAAAATAAAATTAGACAATCAGCCCTAGACCGGGTGGTACAGTATAACCTGTTCTCGGGCTCATATTAGGCTCGGCACCACACGCTGGCTGATCATCGAACAAAGAGGACCTCCGCAGCCAAGTGCCGCCAAGCGATAGTGCTCTGAACCCGACCACAGCAGCACCGCAGCTCGCAGTCATCACCGCACCTCACCAACTGCAACACCGCAGGTGCTTTACACCTCACCTCTCCCAAAGACCGAATCTAAGGGGTTTCAGCGCCGTGGTTCATGGGTTTCCTCGCGACCTACCACCACGATATCTACACGCCACAGCGCAACTCCTGTGGCCCTCAGGTTTGAAGGCATCCAGGATACATACGCACCGAGGACCCTCTCCACTCGTCAGCTTGGAGCTGGCGTACAACAGCGACTACGAAGCTCCTTAGGGGCGGGCCTCCCTTGTTAGGGTGGTGTCTACACATTGAGCTCAGTCGAGTAGATCGCCGTGCTGCCGGTGCTGCACATTGGGTGATCATGCCTCATCTGCGCAGCCTCGCCAAGGTGTCACTATTGTTGTGCACCCTTCTTGACTTCGAATGTACGACACATTCGCTCCGGATCCGCCGCAGGTACAGCGTCACCCGCAATGCCTTTGGGCACTACACAGGTCAAGCGCAGTGCCCATTGTACCATCCCTTCCGACGACGCCATGCGGGAAGCACTCCAGGACTTCCATGCAAAGATCCTGATATCAACTGCTGTTTGAGAAACCTGGAAGAAGCCCTGATGAACATCTCTAACTCCATCTCCACCGACTCTACTCAACTCCGACGACTCATTAGCATTGAGGCCGGCTTCCAGCGCCTCCACGCCATTTCCGAAGCCGCCTTTTCTTCACGGCAGAGCCTTAATCATCAACTCAACGCCCTCCATCTCCACTCTTCTTTCGCTGGAGGAAGGCTTCCATCACCTCAGCACGCGCCTCCACGAACATCTTTCGACGCCACATGACACTACCACATCTACTGCACACTCCACTCCAGGCAACCGCTCACGCGCCTCTACCAGAGCTATGACACCGACCACGAGAAGTCGAACTACTCTTTTGGATAACTTTTCTAGGGGCACGTGAATGCAGCAAAACCTACAACTGGTCGCAGATTTCGTGGCATCCCGGCAACGCCGATAATTTCCTCACCATCGGCCTCCTCGAGGCAAGCAACTTAAGCATAATTGTGCACAAAGATTCAATAAAGTTTACGCCTAATCTCCAGGGCATAGTCAGGGCTTCGGTCATGGCTCGGTCCTGGTAACTTCCCTATCCGCTCCTGCCATTCCGCAGCAGCACGTTCCACCACCGAAAATATCGGGGGTGCTCATGAGGAACCCTGCCCATTCTCACTACTGCTTTAAAAAATCCAGCGCTCTCTTCCAATATTAAAAAAACTGGGCTCGAACTCGGTTCAGACCGGTCCGGGTCTAAGAATTTGGGACCTTGCAGACCTCTAAACCACTGACAAGTTTCTTGAGAGAACACTACAAATGTCAAATATAAGGCATAGCAATGAAATAAACATACTTCAACCTGTAGTAATAAGTATTTCCCAGTGGTCGTGTGTAGTCTAATGGTGGTAAGTTGAATCAGATTTTAAAAATTCACTACTACAGCCGGGATTCGAACTATGACTCTTCAGCTTAATGTATCGACTTCATATGAGCGGAAGAAACGGGAGAATTACTCGCGTGATCCCAGAGCTACTCGACGTTATCGCATTACCTGTGTAGGTTTACCTCCGTCCGTCGGTCCATCCATTCATCCATCGATCCACCCTCTCGCCTTTTCTCATTCTCTTTCGGTGTGCGAGCGTGCGTGTGTGTGTGCAGTGGCAGCTGAAGCATGAATGCAGTGGTAGTGCCAGGAATACCTCCCCCAAATTCTTATATATGATGCAATAAATATAACACCACCGCGCCATTTTTATATAGTTTCCTACAAGTTAATACCCTAACAATACCCGAGAATAACTCCCGGTTAGCTGTTAACCGAAGGTCGTAATACCAACACTTGCCTTGACTTCCAGTTAATACCCAACCGGAACTTTAACCGGAGATCGTAATACAGGCCCTTAATGGTAGAGGCACTATTATAGACCACAAACACTAATGAAACTAAGCCACGGTTCCTGTTCAAATCACGCGCAGAAACTCGCAGCCGGCCGGGTGCTCATGTTGTCTGTAGAGCCTTTACTTCTCTTTCAATCATCTGCTGTACTGCTAGCAATACAGGCAGCATCATAAAAATTATTATTTAATTTTAAGTATAAATAATGGAAAATTAATGACGAATATGATGTAACAAAGGACGATTTTCTGCTAAGTTTTTCACTGCAAGTGATTGGTACCTTGTTTCTCACTTCTCAATATAGCACAGTTTGTCGTAGGACTCGTAGGTGTACAATAAAGTTGGTGCTTCTGATTCGCATGTGCTGCCAAGATAAGCCGTGACAGGAACTAACTGACACAAATATGAGCTAACCCATTTCCCCTCCAGTCCCCGCTAGAGGTCAGACGGAAAGCTCAAGAGTACTATGAATCCGTGCCAGGGCAGAAGTGGCACGGATCATAGAATAATAATATAATAAGGTTACAAACTCGCAATTTGCAGTTGCTTCCTTCATCTATGGTTTTCTATTGTCAGACAGGCTATTTCATTGCGACTTTAGGAATAATACGCATGACCGTGTTCTTGATGTAATCCTAATCCTGGAGTACACAAATGATTTCAAATACACATTTCTTCAATTTATTAAGGCAGTGCCATAGCACGGAGCCACTCCCCCGGAGCCGCCCGTGTGTGTGTTCCAAACCGATAATAAAACTTCTCTTGTCGAGCTGTCAACAGCAATTAAAATATAACTGACACCGTTAGATCGGGTGACTTTAGTCCTACTTTGATGAAAATCTCATATTTTAAATATCCTATTCAATAATATAAAATAGGTTATTTTGTCGAAATTCGGCTAAGCGGAATTTCGACAAGTTTTTTTATGTCTCTTACAAAAATAGTTTGAAATAGGAACTCGTTTTCAAAATTGGGCCTTGTTACACTAACTTCTGCTTGTTTTCTATGCTTGCACTGTTTATGGTACACAGAAAACGAGTTCCTTTAAGTCCTAAAATTGTAATACATTAAATTTTAAATGGTATAGTATAGATCTACAATAATAATAATAATAATAATAATAATAGAATAACGAAAATTCGCGTTATACCTTAAATACTCGGTGCATCGAAATTTTATAAATCACAACATTTGTCACAAAAATGTTGTTTCTAAGGCTCACTGAATTTATAACAGGCAAGGTATTTAGAAGGCGGCGGCGTGGCCGAGTGATTAGACCGCTCGCCTCTCACCAAAGCGGACCGGGTTCAATCCCAGGCATGTAAGATTCGTGGTGGACAAAGCGGCATCTGGGCGGGTTTTTCTCCGGGTTCTCCGAATTCCCCCGCCAGGTTTCGTTCCACCGGTGCTCCATCATGACCTTTCCTATCATTCATCTCTTATCTGCATCTATTATTCACTTCCTCGCTCTCATACCGGGCGTGTGGCTCATCACCCACCCTGGTCTCTCACTCACTGACCCCGTCATCTACCCCAGGCGTTTTCATACATTCTAGGGAGTGTGAGTCCTCGGTTCGGGGGGGGGCGTTAAGGATGGAAGATTCTGGCCCAGTTGGACTGTTTCCGCCGTGTAGTTAGCAGTTTTAGGGTGTCTGAAATGATAAACTCCCCTTTGGGGAAATAATAGCTGTTTATATAAATATCCCTAACTACCAATTTATCATGTTTCCTGAGAATCAGTTCGGCCATGTCTTAATGGAGAAGTGAATATGCGCATTCCTATATATGCAAAAATTATAAAAATTGTAAACTGGACTGCAGGATACACTATTGCACACCTTAACGTTAGTTACTTATACACAATCGAAGAGAAAAATTTTGTTTTAGGCTACTCTCAATTCACAAACAATCCCAATTTCTTTTAAGGGGAAATTAAATGGCAAACGTTGCCCCAAAATAACATTTTTAGTTTTTGTGCGATATTATTAATTGAAATTTCCTTCTTATGTGGTACATATTTTATATCATTGTAGGCACGATACTTATATTTTAAACATACTTTTAAAAATGGTTCTGCATTTGCCATATTGGGAATTCTGCTCACTTCCTACACATTTTGAAGTAGATAGGCAAATTTTGTCACATGTTTTGGTGGAAGTTTTGCTATACAGATTGGCATTACTGTTAAGTATGGCAAGCTTTATGTGATCAAGGCATATGGTATTTTCTTTTCAAATATATACGAGTTTGTTTTGTGCAGTGTTTCTTTGAACAGGTATTTTGTGAATGTAGTTAAATTAATTTGTACGATGAATATTAAATTAAATTGTACGATGAATAAAGCTATCTTTAAGTGTTGTGGATCTATTTTGGTATTTGGCTATTTTAAAACAGTTATTGCTGATACATTTTAATAAAACTGTATAACTAAAAAAGTAATACTGACTTCCTTAATAAACAAACTTATAGTATAAAAGAAGATCAGTGAACTTCGAAGATATGCACCTGCATCCTGTAAAACTTTTAGTGTGGTTTCTTAAATAGTTTCTGAGATAACTATTCATGAATTTAACATATTTAACATTGGTGGGAAAGATATTTAAACTTCCTTTAAGTAAGTGCTGCAAAGCAAGAAGCAATGGCAAAATAATAACTAATAATGTCTCAAAGATATAGAGGTGTCAAAAATGTCAAAGACTATAATGTGGATTAAAAAATGCAGATGCTGTTAAGACCTGAACTTTGCCATCTAGGCATCTTATTGCTGCTATCTGTCCTTTTCTTTGCTTCTTTCTTGATTTTGTAATCTATGTTTCAGAACTTTATCGAGAACTGATTAGCTGATGACGGTTTAGCGAATAATCCAGTGTTAGATATAATTTAACGACCTTGCAATGCCACGTGCTGGAACCATTCCTGCTGCAGCAAAGCAATAAGAATCGACGAAAGAAAGAAATGAAGATGATAATATGTTAGGAGTGGAGTTTTCGCGTGGGAGAGACTTGAAACTGATGGAGTGAGAAACAAAACAACAAGAAATCTTTGGGAAGGATGCTCTCTGGCGTGAAATTGCCGAGATGCCGGGTGTGACTGTCGGCGTGTGTGACGACGGGGTTCGAGTCCACGGGTGGGCGTCAGAGCTGGGCTATCATTTCGAGTGATATGTTTCCTCTCTTCCACAGCGCAGTACGGAATTAATTCACAGTGGAACTGGAGATTCTCCAAGCGACCCTTTACAAACATTTCGTAATTTTGGAACCCTTCCCTAATTCGTCTTCATTCCCTCGTTGACTCATCTCCTACTTCCTATACCTTCCCCTGTACTTTTTGCTCCTCGGTTCTTCCAACTCTAACTTTAATTAATTCCTACAGCAGAAACATCCTGCAGTTTCTCTTCCCTTTCCACAGTTTTACGTTTCGGAATTTTCTTCACAGACTGACAGCTCTCAATCAATTCCATCTTTATTTTTCTACCAATTACTTCTGACATGTCCTTCATCAAATTCTGTAATTCACTTTACGTTTATTTACTTCATACAAAGTCTTGATTCTTGGTGCTTTGAAATTCTTATTCGTTTAAGCTTTTATTCAATATCCTTCACCCCACGATATTCTCACTCACTTACACAAGAAAAAACACTATCCGTTTTAGCTTTCGAAAGCTTTGGCATTATCCTTACCTCAGCCCACAACCACAGACAGAATTCTTTGGAGTAAGGAACATAAGAGCTGATAAACAATTGCTCTTCCACACAAGCTGGTGTAGGACAAGGTTTGAAAGGTAGAATTAGACTGAAAAATTCAATTCTATAGCTGGAATTTGAACCACGGCTCTTCCGTTTCTGTCCGGTTGCTCTGATCAACTGAGCTACCATGGCAACATGCCGGCAGGGCATTAAATTCCTCAACTCACTCACGCTTTTCCTGATAAACCATAAAGCGATCTTAAATTCATTTTGAGACGCCTTGAAACCCCGTGGATCAAATTCCGGCTATGGTATTGGATGTTTGTCTGATTCTATCTTTCCAACCTTGTCCTACACAGGGCTTGTGTGAAAGAAAAATTAATTACCATTAATTGAGTTAATAGTTGGTTAAACTATGGAGCCCGGGGCTTAAAGTACTCATGAATTGTAAGTCGCCATTCGGGTATGAATATACATTTTTCTGAATCCAAAAGCTAAATAATTCTACGCCAGTGACAAACAAAACTTTTCTCTCGCTCCAACCACTCGGTCGCCTTTCCGAGCGAACTTTTATTACTATATTCCATTTATTTGCAATGTTTTGAAATCAAAGTCGTTTTTGAGGAGCTCCTATTTTTGAGGAGCTGAAAAACAGCAGGCGCACGCTCACACACAAACACACACGCGGATCTTTTACTAGAAATTTCGATACTTCGAAATCATGTCTCATGTAATCGCTAGAGAAGGTAATACATATGTTACAAATATTTTAAAATTAAATAATTCGTAAAATATTGTGGCAGCCAATGCGGTGTTCCTCAACGTTTCATAGCACGCAACGCATTATTTTATTGACCAACATGTGTTGTCCAGCAGTTAAAGCACGGATTCGTGAATCGGAGGTCCGATTCAAATACCTTCAGTACCGTCCTCCGTGACTGAGGTTTTTCAGGTTTTCTTCAGTCCTTATAACTGGCAAATGCCAGAGAGCTATCCTAAACTTAGTCCTGAAACGTTTTCGTCTCAAATTTCCATTTCCAATAACACTAGTCTGCATTTTCAATCTTTTTGTCAGATGATTTCTTAAAAGTAGGTCTTCTTGAATCACGTTTATATTCTGATTCCAGAAATAACTTCCGTTTTTTTCTATCACGTCAGGTTTTTACACAAAATAAGAAGTAATGTTTTGACAATTTTACTAATGACCGTAGAAAAGTATCCAAATACCATTTCACACAAGGTAAGTGATTATTCAAGAAACATTTTAAGAACACTCTCATGAACTCTCCTAATTTATTTCATGACTACATTTTAACAAAACAAGAAGCCGAAGTGTTTCATTTAATTTTCTTCAAACTTTCTCTTCTTTGACTTCCTTGCAGATCCCTGAAGATGACTGTCCCTCCTCAACATCCAACAGTAGTCGGCCATCATGGTTTCATCCGTCTCCCCTGGTAACTCCTCTCCATTTCCTTAATATCTTGGTGAAAACGTTCACCCTGCTCTTCACTATAATGTCCCAGATTTTCTGGAAAGTAGTCGATATGTGAATGCAGAAAATGCACCTTTACACTCGTGTTACAACCCATCTTCTTGAAATTTTCCAACATTGTTTCGACAATGGCCTTGTAATTAGGATCTTTGTTATTGCCTAAGAAGTTTACAGTAACTGATCGGAAGGCGGTCCATGCTTCTATTTCTCTCTCATTCATTGTCTTCTCAAACTCTTCATCCTTCATCAATTTCTTTATTTGAGGACCAACAAAAATTCTAGCCTTTAATTTGTCTTGTGTAATGAAGGGAAATTTCTTGGAAAGGTATTTGAAGCAGGGTCCATCCTGTGGTAGAGACCTTACAAATTGTTTCAGGAAGCCCAATTGTATGTGTAGTGGCGGAAGTAATATCTTTATATCTCTATATTTTTGAAGTGAAATTGTGCAAAAAAAAAACTGTACGTGATAGAAAAAAACTAAAAGCAGTTCTGAAATCAGCATAAAAAGTGAGTCAGAATCACTTATTAGTTTTCAGTCATCCGATATCATGCAGTCATTTAATTCCATGTATCACCAGCGTCACCGCCTGTGGTGCTGTATGTACGAGGCGTGTTTTTAAAGTAAACACTGGTAATTTTTTAACAAATGGCAGAACATTATCAATCATTACCTTGCACCTTACACTACTTCACATAGTCACTGCCGTTATTCAGCCACATGTCGTAACGGGGAAACCAGTTTTTGTATGCTTCTGTCAATGAAAGATGCCGCCTGTGATGAAAGCCAAGTTTGCACTTATTGTCTCCCAACTTCATTGTCGTTGAAGTGTTTTCCATCAAAGAATTTCTTCAGATGAAACAGATGAATATCGCTTGGTGCTAAATCTGGACTGCAAGGGGGTGGTCGAGTTGTTCCTCAACCAAATGATGCGACCAGGTCTTGAGTTTGTTAGGCTGTGTGTGTCGGGCATTGTCACTGAGTATTGTTTCCCCATAAACCTCACACAATTGACAATAAAACGTCTGCTGGCCTAAAATTTCTCGCATTCAAAAACCGAATCACTAATTTGGCATCACAGTCGGCGGGTCGTTCGATTGTTTTGAAAATTTCGAAATGCTCTAACAACAGGAAAACACAAACTGGCGATCGCTCACAGTGGCTCCTAATGAATGGAGTAAGTGATCGCACATGCTCAAAATCGCGTCTGCAACGGCAAAGTATTAAAACGGTACTTTAAAGTACTTTAAAAACACGCCTCGAAGTATGCGCGGGAGTTAAACATCATCCAAAAACTAATTTGTCTGATTATTTGTCATTGGTAAGATGGTGGATTTTCACGACCACTGCTGTGTTGCCAGACAGTAAAACATGTATTCCGCGCTCGGATACTGTGATCCAAGATTATAAACATGTAAACTTAATGTTTCTCCACGACCACGGAATCCTAGTAGTGAAGTGGCGTTTTACTCGTTTATCAAGATGTTAGTGATATATTAATTATGCTGTACTGGTTATTATTTACACTTATATTATAGGTAGAAAGGTTTTGTGTGTATGTAGGAGGGGGCGGCGCCGTGGCGAGTGGTTAGACCGCTCGCCTCCCACCGAGGCGGCCCGGGATCAAACCCAGGGTCTCGCCTGTTGGATTGCGGCGTCTGGGCGGGCTTTCCCCGGTTTCCCCCGCCATTCATTCCACCAACTGCTCCATCATCACCTTTCCTAACATCCATTTCACCATCATTTCGTTGCATCTACTTCCTTCCATACCAGGCATCGGGCTGATCACCCATCCTGGATATTCTGTCTGATCCATGAGTGTCTGCTCCTCAACGGGCCTCTGAACCCAGGCACCCGCCTATAAGTCCTGGGGGTGTAAGTAGGAGGGGTAATTTCGGAAACCATCCAACCGATTTTGATAACGATTTCACCATTGAAAATCTCTTGTTTTTCGGTTATAAAAGATTTACAAATAGGAATATCATAGGATATTTTTGCCACTTTATTTTGTACATAGAATTTGGATGTTTAAATTCCTTTGAAATAGGTTTATTGAAAGGGTAGGAATTACATATTATCCTATCCATATTACCAAATTACCTTTTGATATCGCTGAACTGTATTATCAAAGAGTAAATTTTGCATGATTTTGACAAAACTTGGTACAATTCTGTTGTAGAATCTGACAAAAATGATAAGGAACCTTAAATCTTTCCAAAAATTTCGGTCAGCTTATTTTCAATCCTTAATGATTCAATCAATACTATTTGGTTTATAACTATAGGATCCATACATACACTACCTTACAACTCTCAAAAATAAATATTTTCTTCGCCTTATGTATAAACAATTATTTTATTCTTCTTTTTATTCTCTTCTAGCTCTACAGCCCTTGGTGAGCTTTGGCCACCTCCACAACTATCTATGTTCCACAACTCTTCTATTTCCATTCCATTTTTACTTTTCCAGCCTCTAATTCCAAAGTTCTTTGAATCTGTTACATCGTCTGATCATCTTGTTTTTAGCCTTCCTTCATTTCTTCTAGAACCCAATCTTCCGTTTTGCATTTTTTCTGTGTGGAATCTGCACTCATTAATCTATTTGATCATTCTGTGTTTTAATGATTATTGACTATGATATTACAAGACTTAGTGTCGGTCACTGATAAGGCACCTATGTGTGTTGATGTTAACAGAGAACAAACATGGTTACCAGTACACTAACCCTAGTAACATGGCACTAATCAGTTGAACTGCAATTTCGCACTTGGTATTGAAACGGCAACTCTAGGCCGGGCCCGAGAACAGTAATTCTAGATAACTTATTAATTAACTTTTAGTGATGTTAAATCGTATTATGTAAATATCTTTTTCTCATACTGCTTGTATATTTTAAGAAGGGTGATTTAACGTTATGTATCTATCTAGGTTATTAATATTAGTAGAGTTATAAATGGTTTAATGTGAATAATTTAAGCGCTATGTTAAAATACTGTCCACGGTGGAATGTTTTAGCTACAGGAATAGTGCTTTCGAAGGCAGAAAACCTAGTTTTATTACCTCTCTCCGGTCGCCGTGCTATTATTCCTACAGCGAGGGTGTAGAGCCTTTGTCCCATTATTTGATAATTCGCCGTGACCAAGTGAGTGAGACAGACAACCTTAACGGTAAATGTAGGAAAAGCCGCGATATATATTAAAATTGGACCAATGAAATCCCTGGAAGTTTATTCGAAATAGTTAGACGCGTCGAGTCGCGCTAAAAATGTACCAATAGGAAAGGAAGCAGCCTCAGGAGCCTGAGACTATAAATGGATCTGTTTGGGGAAAATTCGGGGCAGTTTATGTCATGTGTGGTCAGGGAGAGATGCTGCAGGATGTGTGAGATATCGCGCCAAAAAGGGAATCAAGTTAAATTCGTCATGTCAGCTTAGTATTGCATTTTACTCGAGAGTTTTCGTAATGTGTGGTCAGGGAGATATTTCGTGCCATATCCACGCCATAGTTTAACAGCAGTGGACAGTATTTTACAGCGGCAATACCAGTTTTGTATACTACGAGTGTTAATTAAATAAAAAGAAACGGCAGTGTCATCTTTTCATAACAAAGCAAGTCTATGTCTTCCTATATCACCACCCGAGATCTACGTTTTCCTTTACCGAGGATAAGTCCATGCTCCCATATAATTTAAGGAAAATTACTGCAGCTAGCCGAGGATAAATTGAAGAGAACCAACCCACTGAGAACTTCTGGAAGCAACGGGAGAAGCATCCAGGTAAGCCTAACAGCAACGGATGAGGAGGTGATCGCCGCAAACTGGCGCCCAACGTGGGGCTCGAAGGGAAGACCAACATAAACGGAGGACTAGAAAACAACGAATAGACGAAGAATCTTCAGAGGAAAGGGGCACAGCAGAACAAAATTACAACGCGAACTTCTAGTCTACCTACGTGGGACAACAAAAACAGCTGAGAACATCGCTTCTAGAACTTCACCAGGATTCGAACCCGGAACGCATCAGTTAACATTGAAAAAAAATACAGGTTAGAACTTTTATTCAAAAACAAACAAAAAGGCATGCAGAGTAGTGACCCAGTTTTGTGAACACATGTTATTGAGAGGGGGTAAAGTCATTACTAGGGAGGTAGAACTTGCTAACGGAACCATGAGTAGGTCAAGGGAAGATTTGGAAGAACTGAATGGGGAGGCTATTGTCAGCATAACAACAGATGGAGAAAATATGGGTGCAGCAGAAGTAGAAGTTAGGATAGAAAGGCAATCACCGATTGAGCAGGTCATTGACGCAGGTCAAAACCAGCTGCTAATATTGCTTCAACATTTGAGTGAACAAAATAAAAATTTGAGTGAACAAAGTAAAAATTTAGAAGGGAAATTAAATGAGTTGAGTAAGGAGTCAAGTGAACAAAATAAGAATTTAGAGGGGAAATTAGGTGAGCAAAGTAAAAACTTAGAAAAATTAAGTGAACAAAGTAAGAATTTAGAAGGGAAATTAAATGAGCAGAGTGTACAGATAGGCGAATATGTCAGAGAGGAAAACAGGAAGATGAGAGGGGAATTAGCTCAGGAGATGAGGGAATATTTAGGTGAACAGGTCGCCCGATTACAAAGTCAGTTGGACTCTAAATTCAGTAAGCAAGGGAAGGTAGTGCAAGAAATTCAGGCAGGACAACTATGTCTAAGAAACGATGTAGAAAAACTAAGGAAGGATGTAGAAACAGAATTAAGTGTTACCAGCTTAGCCATAAAGGAACAATTGGATGATGACTTAAGAGCTGTAAATGTTTCTTTAGAAAAAAAACAAAGTACCTTAGAATCTAACATTCAAAGGGAGTTCAAAGAATTTAGAATAGTGTTAGAAAAGGATCAGGGAAAGATGAATGAACTTTCGTCAAAAATGACTGAACAGCTCTCAAATCATCATGAAATTGTGAAGAGGGTGGAAGAGCATGAAAATTGTGTAAAGGAGTTAAAACGCTCTATTGGTAGACTAGGGATAAGTGTGAGACAGAGTGATGATAGCTCACCCAGTGAAACTAGCACCACTTTTAGGGAGGCAAATGGAGGCCAAAGTCCAGCTGCCGACCCATATAATTTCAATTCAGGGCACCAATGTACATCTAACCATGCAAGTAATGCAAACTACCATTTATTAAATGAGATAGGGGTACCTACTTTCGAGGAAAATTCGGCTGATAATCCTAAACAATACCTAAATGACCTTGAGGAGTATTTCCGTTTGAAGCAGATTCCGGACGAGCTAAAGATGTTAATCGTTCGTAAAGGTTTACGTCAAAGGGTTCTCCAATGGGTAAGATTGACTTTGGGAGAGAATAATAATTTCGAATATTTCAGAAGGGCATTTTTGAATAAGTATTGGAGTACTAATACTCAGAACCAGGTGAGATCTATCCTAGTTAATGGCAAGTACGATGAACGCGGAAACCTAAGCATGGTAGATTATTTGCTAACTAAAGCACAGAGTAGTAGACTAATCGAGCCACCCATAAGTGAGAGGGATTTCATTAATATGATTGTACCACATTATCCAGAACGTATACACCATTACCTACTCATTGCGAAGCCAAATTCTATTCCCGAATTGATTGAGTTGGTATCATCATTCGAGACAAGTAGTAGGAACCACGTACAAAACTATACAGTTCGACCATTACCGGATAATTCAAGGAATGCGAATTGGAGAGGAAACGCGAGAGGGAACTATAACCCCAGAGAGAGATACTGGAACGACGTGCCTCAATCCGGGAACAGGAACTGTCAAAATAACCGTTTCAGGAGGGAAGGTGATAACCAATATCACATAAATGCTATACAAACCAGACCAAGATACAGGAGCCGTTTTAACTATAGGAGAGGCAGAAACAATGAAAACAGATCCAGGGAACATTATTTTTCTGACCGAGGGGAAAGCGATATAGGAGAGAGGTATGACGAAAATTACCCAGAAAGAAACGAAAGGGGAGAGAGACCTTCCCGGGGACATTTTAGAGGAAGCAGAGGAAACTATAGGCAAATTCAGAGAGAGGGAAATGTGGAAGAGACTAGCGGAGCACCAAATAGTGTCGATAACCCGGAAAACTAAGACAGGATCCAATCAAGAGCTCGGAGCGGATTCTAAGCGCGCAAAATTCTCAAATAAACAGAAAATGTGAAACAGGGCTCAAAAATGACTTTATACTGGGAGAACTGATAACTACTATTCAAAATCACTCGGAAAAGGATCTGACAGATTCCCCTAGCATAAAAGTAGTATTGTTGGATGAAGAATATAACGCTTTAATAGACTCTGGAGCCAATGTGAGTGTATGCAGCCTGAGGTTATATCAGAACCTGGTAAATAAAGGAATTAAGCTAATGACATTACCCATAAGGAACACGGTATGCCGGGTAGCAGTTAACAAAGAGGTTACCCGAATAAAAATGCAAGTAATGTTGAACATAAAAATAGGAGAAGACAAATTTGAGTTTATTTTTCTGGTAATCAATAATTTGATTTGTGACATTTTGATTGGGTGTGACGTTTTGTTTGAATTAAGAGCTAGGGTTGATTTTGCTGATAAAGTTTTGAAAATAGAGAAGAACAGAAATCTATTAGAAATCCCTTTTGTAGAGGGTATGAAGCAGGATACTTATAACAAAACCCAAGGAGAAGAAGATATCGCCGAAGAAAGATTTTTCGTACAATTAGTACAAACAGGTAGGAGTGAGAAATTAATTGCTATAGTACAAGGGGAAGAAACCGATGAGATGCATGCGTTCGCTGACAGGTTTTACCACGGGTATACGGAGCACAATGAGAAAGATTATGGTTACGCCCGAAAGAAAGAATTCCAAGATACCGCCAGCCAGGTAGAAGAAGTGGAAGAGAAAGTGACCCTTGCCGAGAACCTCACAGAGACACAAAGGCATCTATTAAGGCGAATGTTACAAGAAAACAAAGCGGTATTTTCGGACGTCCCAGGCAAGTGCAAAGCATACAAACACAGTTTTAAGGTACAAGATATTGCACCCTTCACACACAAGTATCGGGATATTCCGATTGCATTAAGGGAGAGAGCCAAACAAGTGATCGATAAAATGTTGAGAGACCAAATAATACAAAAATCAAATTCTCCATACAGCAGTCTATTATGTTGGGTGACGAAACGCAATGGCGAACTTAGGATGACGATAGATGGTCGAAAGATAAATAAACATACTCAACCAGACAGATTTCGGAGCGAAAGTGTAGATAAATTGCTGTCAAAAATAACCAAAGGCAAGTATTTCTCCACCATTGATTTAACTGCGTCATACTGGCAGATTGAGCTTCACGAGGATGTTAGAAAGTATACTTCTTTTTTATTTTTTGGGAAACAGTTCGAATTTTTGAGAATGCCTTTTGGTATGCTTACGTCATGTAGTGGACTATTAAGAGCCATCGATAAAATATTTGGCGAATCAGCCGACGAATTTTTGATCCAATATATCGACGATTTTCTAATAGTTGATGAAAATTTTGATGAGCATATTAAACATGTGGATTATGTGCTTAGAAAGCTGAGAGAAAACGGTATGACGGTGAACATTAATAAATCCAAATTTTGCATCCGTGAGGTGGAATTTCTAGGTTATGTAATTAATGATAGAGGAATAAAGCCAAACGAAGAAAGAGTAGCGGCTGTGAGAAGAATACCAGCGCCCAAGAGTGTTAAGCAGGTTAGGTCGTTTCTTGGAGTGCTAAATTATCAAAGCAAATTTATCCTGAGATACGCCGCAGAAATAGCACCTTTGCGCGAATTACTTAAAAAGAAAGTGCGATGGAAATGGGACGAGGTACACCAGAAAGCTTTTGAAAAGATAAAAGAACTATTTGCGAAATCAATTCTACTAGAGAGACCCAAGGACAACCTACCATATGTAATTTACGTGGATGCTTCAGGTCACGGATATGGGTGTGTCCTAGCCCAATCAGATGAGGAAAATCAACTGCACGTGATAAGTACCGCTTCAAGAGGTTTAAGTCAAATAGAGAAAAATGCTTCGGTCACCGAATTAGAGATCTGTGCTGTGTATTACGCACTACAGAAATTTAGATCATATATATATCTACAGAAGGTTATTATATACACAGATCATGTGAGTCTTTCATTTATGAAACGTTGTCGGCTTACGAGTACTAAATTATCTAGATACATCCATGAGATTCTTTCGTATGATGTTGAGGTGAAACACATTCCAGGAAAAACAAATGTCTTTAGCGATTTGCTGTCTAGGTTACATAACAACAATGAAATACCGGAAAGAATAGAACGCCCTAAAAATGAAGTAACCTTGATGAGTATTGAAATACCCTTGAGTAAAAGTTTGATAAAGGAATTAAAAGGAATAGGGGACCAGCAGCGACGAGATGAGAAGTTAAATAAATTAATAAAAAAGGCCCCAGAAATAGATGAAAATATCAAGGGAAACATAGGGGTAAAAGGGGGCGTGTTGTATAAACTACATGGCAGTGAAATACAGAAATGGAAGACGTATATACCTAAGAACATGGAGAATGAACTCATAAACACGTTCCATCAAGCTCTAGCACATTCTGGCTCAGAACGCACCGCTTTAATGATCCAAGAAAATCTGTATATTCCAAAATTACACCATAAAGTAAGGAGAATAATTTCGACATGCTTACAATGTCAAAAAGCAAAGCCACTGAATATACAATACGAATACGAGACAAACTCCATACTAAGAGAAAAACCTGGCATGTTAGTGACCTTGGACTGTCATGGTGAGATGCCTTGTAGTAAATTTGGATTTAGATATATAGTAGTGTTAATAGATGTATTCTCAAAATTCGTGAAAATTTACCCAGTCAGGAAGATTACAAGTGAAATATGCCTAAGAAAGATCATGAAGTCGTATGTTCCACAATTTGGAAAGATGAAGGCAATTTTATGTGATAATGCTTCAATATTTACCAGCAGAAAATTTGTAGACACCTTAAAAGAAAACGAAATCACGTTGTATCATTGCTCAAAATACCACCCACAAAGCAATCCCTGCGAAAGAATAATACGGGACATTTCGGTTTATTTGAGAATTTTGGCCAATAAAAAACACAGTGATTGGGCAAATCACTATCAGCGCATCGAAAGTATTTTAAATGAAAGTGTGAGCCCTACTACCGGTTATAAGCCCATCGAGCTGATGAAGGGGAAATTAATGGAAACACTTGAAGGGGAATTACCACAGACACTAGAAGCTAAAGATCCGAAAACACTAACGGAAGAAGAGATGTTTAAGAAAGCTTTTGAAAGAATGGCCAATAAGGCGCAGAAAAGAAAAGAAAAGTTTAAGAAAAAGAAACGAAAACACTGGCTGATCAAATTGGGAGACTTAGTATTGGTACGGGACAAGAAAAAGTCTAGCATTCTGAACAAAAGGTATCATAGAATGGAAAATTTATTTAAAGGTCCATACCGGGTGATTAACATTTTTGGCTCGGATACATTTGAGTTACAAGAAATAAAGAATTCCAAGATCGTAGGGAGATATCATAAACAGTTGCTCAAACCGTACAAATGTTTAGAGAATGAGAAGGGTGAAGAATGTAATGAAAATAATCAGGTTAGTTTTACTCGAAATGAGGTAGCAACCCTGTGAACAAATAGTAAAGGTAATACACCCGAGAAATAAGGATGTAAAGAAGTAACTAAATGCATAATAATTATGTACCAATATGTATGTAAATAGATTTAAGTTCTAGAACTTAATTTGGGTATTAGAGTATTTGTTTGCGTCACAAGTTATTCGTGTGCGCGAAATGTATTGTGTAAGAATGTCTCTCGGAAACCTGTTTTTAAATGGTGAGAGGGGATCAACCATAACAAATGTGGAGTGAATGACCCAAATATAAACACCACTGGTGTGGCAGAACCCTTGTGAAGAAACAGGTATAGCGAAGGGTCTCTGTCAACAAAACAAACCTACAAAGGCCATAATCAGAGGAATTATTCTGGAAAAGAAAATTGTATCAAGTGCTGAAAAATTTATTCTTTTCCAGAACAGGGCAATTTGAAACGGCAACTCTAGGCCGGGCCCGAGAACAGTAATTCTAGATAACTTATTAATTAACTTTTAGTGATGTTAAATCGTATTATGTAAATATCTTTTTCTCATACTGCTTGTATATTTTAAGAAGGGTGATTTAACGTTATGTATCTATCTAGGTTATTAATATTAGTAGAGTTATAAATGGTTTAATGTGAATAATTTAAGCGCTATGTTAAAATACTGTCCACGGTGGAATGTTTTAGCTACAGGAATAGTGCTTTCGAAGGCAGAAAACCTAGTTTTATTACCTCTCTCCGGTCGCCGTGCTATTATTCCTACAGCGAGGGTGTAGAGCCTTTGTCCCATTATTTGATAATTCGCCGTGACCAAGTGAGTGAGACAGACAACCTTAACGGTAAATGTAGGAAAAGCCGCGATATATATTAAAATTGGACCAATGAAATCCCTGGAAGTTTATTCGAAATAGTTAGACGCGTCGAGTCGCGCTAAAAATGTACCAATAGGAAAGGAAGCAGCCTCAGGAGCCTGAGACTATAAATGGATCTGTTTGGGGAAAATTCGGGGCAGTTTATGTCATGTGTGGTCAGGGAGAGATGCTGCAGGATGTGTGAGATATCGCGCCAAAAAGGGAATCAAGTTAAATTCGTCATGTCAGCTTAGTATTGCATTTTACTCGAGAGTTTTCGTAATGTGTGGTCAGGGAGATATTTCGTGCCATATCCACGCCATAGTTTAACAGCAGTGGACAGTATTTTACAGCGGCAATACCAGTTTTGTATACTACGAGTGTTAATTAAATAAAAAGAAACGGCAGTGTCATCTTTTCATAACAAAGCAAGTCTATGTCTTCCTATATCACCACCCGAGATCTACGTTTTCCTTTACCGAGGATAAGTCCATGCTCCCATATAATTTAAGGAAAATTACTGCAGCTAGCCGAGGATAAATTGAAGAGAACCAACCCACTGAGAACTTCTGGAAGCAACGGGAGAAGCATCCAGGTAAGCCTAACAGCAACGGATGAGGAGGTGATCGCCGCAGTATGCATTATCCACTTCCATTACACGGCTCGGCGGGCAATGTTGCCACATCTTGAGGGAGGGAAACAAGGCAATACAATTTATCCTTCCCCTCTAACTCTGGGTTATCTCCCGCTGATGCACCCTCCTTGTGCTGGTACACTCTTGTCACGATAAACAGATGCAGGAGGCGTCGATTCATTTTTTGAGAAAGACTAGACTTTGAGCTTCAACCGACTAGACCTGAGTATCCCCAAGATTGCAACTCTGTGAATCATCAACATCAAATGGCTTTCTCATGCAGAATGAGCCAGCAATTTATCACTCTGAAGTGTATTGCTTCATTCTGATGCATCATCTGATTGCTAGGGAGACAATATGGCTTTTGTTGCGTTCTTCAATGAGTTTTAGTAGTATACCACAACGATTAGTGGTTCCGAAATAGGCTTTTCAGAGTCTCGAGCAAAATGTTGTATTTATTTCTGAGATTCTGTAAAACACTTCACAAACTTTTAAACTTGTGAAAATCACTCATAAAGCCAGCTTATGTCACGCATGTCACAAAGGTTTCCTAGAAAAAATTATACCCGGATTACCAAAAAATAAGCATGGCTGATGCCGCATATCAGGGCAGGCAACATTTTAACTTGAATTACTAGATATGCAGAGAATTCACCAGGCAACCCAAAGAGTACTATTTCGGAGAGTTTATCATACATTTCACGTCATTATTGTGTTGTGTTGTGTTTGATATAATCTGTATAAATAAAAATTCTCCTGAAGCCATGCATTTTTAGACTTTACGGCTGCACATATGTCAGTTTATGTCAGACAAATGTCAGGTTATGTCAGACCTTAGTTCTGTAGTCTCCTTTTTGCATCATCTGCTGAAAAGTGGTGAAGTCTGCGTGGTCGGATATGTGTGCCATATATTTAATTGGCATTGATTTTATAGGAGTGGGAAAACGTTGGGTCATTGGACTGAAGTATCCAATTCCATATTTACTTGAAATCATAAAAGAATTCCAAGCAGATTTCCCAGTGTATGGAATTGAAACCGAGACCTCCCGAATGCGAGTTGTAGCCGCCTGAAACAACTAAAGCATGCTAAACTAAATTGCCAGTTCTTTGAATTCTTACTTAGTCGCCTTACCCTTCTCGTATGTAGGGCTTACATCCCCTAGGACTTACAAGCGTACCTATGGTCGAGGCCTGTAGAGGAGCATACGAACAATGAATCAAAGAACGAACCCGGAACAGTGGTAGCCAGGCATGAGAGCGAGGGAAGATAACGGTATAAAATGAAGGCGAAAGGGATGAAAGAAAAGCTGATGGTAGAGCAATTGGTAGAATGAACATGGGGCGAAGCAGAGAAAATCCGCCCAGACGCCGCTTCTCCAGCACAAATCCCACATGCGGGATCGAATCCGGACCGCCTTGGTGGGAGGTGAGCTAACTACTAGGCCACGGCGCCGCTTTCTTTGAATTTACGAATTTATTTATCTCCAATAAGTATGTAATTACAAATAAGTACATAAAGCACACTTACATTCCGGCACAAAGCTCATTTGTCCTGTAAACTCCTATACAGAACATACATTATAGTGATTCTGTAGATGGTTAAGATATAGGAGAGACAAGCTTTAGTGACTAACAGTCGGCGTGCAAAGTTGGAATGCATGCGACTCTTTAAAAAGGGCGACAACATAATAGGTACAATGTAACAACTAACCTCCGAAACACATAACAGTGGCATATTTGAGGAAGAGTTGCCAGTTATGAAGGAACCTAACAACTCAAATATCACCAGATTCTAGTGACTTATCCCATAATGGTGGGAAAATGTCAAAGTTGTACTATAGCAACCTTTGGTAAGATGTAACCCCTATAACAGTGCAGTCTGGGATAATCAAAATTTTCACTTCTGGACTTGCATGGGTGTCGAAGGGGATTCCATGTAGCAGCAAGTGCAAGTAGAGGTGCCAAAATTATTGTTATGCGAGTTGGGAAAATGTGAATGAAAATATTCATATATATTTTGCTTTACAAATGTTACACAAAGCCGTATTTTATTTCATATTTCGATAAGTATGCTCCTTTCTCTTTAATTACATTTAAAATAAAAGAGAGAGGCAATGTTCAATAATGTTGCCTGCACTGTCTGCATAGCTTTCCAAAGCAAGAGTAGACCAATAGGATTTAAATACTCAATCCTGTAAATTGCTACTGAAATTCTAAAGGCACAGTGAGGAAGTGGATAAAAGCAATTAAATGCTAATTTTGATTATAACTCATGAATCTACTATGATGACCGGAACCTGCATTATGCAAATGAACAAATCAGCCGACTGTGCCAATAATCGTGTCCAATTTCCAGTAGGAAAATCACTGCTGGCACCTGGTTGACACTGCCACAGCATGCCGGTGCGCTCATGCTTCGGCTGCTACTGCAAATGCCCATTTCAAATTTATTTTAATATATTCTTTGGACGATAGTGCCTTATATCCACTTGTCGCTCATGTTATCATGCGTGGGAAATTGAAATTCTTGCACTCCATGCGTTTTGCATTTTTACCGTAGATGTTAATGAAATGTATTTAATCCTCAGGCTATTGATACTTGCTAAATTTATTGTTGCATACGTGCAATTTAATCATATTTGATAGTTGAATTTTACAATATAAATCTTACCGTCTGTACTTCCCATTTGCTTACGATTTAATTCATACAGCATTTAAATATAACTCTTTCAGTGCAAGCAGCCATCTCACTTTCAGATGTTGACTGGTAGACCTATTAGCAAGGGGTCGATTACCAGTTCGCAGAGGCTAGCGCGGCTGACTATGATATTGCTTTTGAACAGCTGACAGTAGTTAACTTTGTATTCGCGTAAATATTTCTATTATTCATTATTGTAGAAAAATAGTATGCAATACACATGCGCTAAGTGCTTTACAGAAATTTGGAAGTGAAAATCCTCGACTTTGTCTCTCGTCGTTCTGCAAAAATGCGCTTGTATCGCAATATTACTATTAATATTCGAGGACTATAACTAAACCATTAAAAGTTTAACTATTAAACAATTGCTTCAGAAATTCTTACATCATATGTTGCCAGCAGGCATAACTACTGAGAGATTTTGCTTAAACTCATAAAACTTTGTGTGCAACCTGTGAAAATAGCACATGAGTGATAGCGAATACGCTAAATATGCAAACACTTCGCATTATATGAACTATCCTTTGCCAAAATAAATGGTTACAATAAGGAGTTAAAAAGAGCGAAGTCTATACGTGTCAGTGACAGTAGCATACATAGAAGATAGAAGCTTTACTTGCGGCATACGCTGAATTACATAAGCATCGTTATGCAAGTTGACAAAACTGGATTTTTTACACACTCTATAAACTCCTGTTAGAATATGCGCTCCGTACTCTATCGAAACACAGATGTGTAATCTGTATTGAACTAAGGTTAATTTCGCTTCTGTTTTCATTTAGATACTTTAATTTAATGTATCACAAAAGCATACGTTCAAGTGCTGGACTTCTATGCACCTCGCTCATATAATTCATACCAAACGTTTTAAAATGAAGCATTGTTTTGAACAACAATAAAAATAATTGCTTCCACTCGTTTCTCCACTTTTGTTACAAAACTGAAATTCTTTATATTCATTTGAAGCATAAAACATGCTTAAAACTAAAACATGCCTATTTTCTCTACCACCTATTGTATATCATCTAAAACATTCGATATCGATATTTCACCAGAAATACACGTTTTGAGATCCACTCACACAGTTTCTTTAGAAAATTGTCTGTCTGTATGAAGACCATAACTCAAAGCCAAATATCGAAATAGTCGAACATTTCAGATTTGAGGTAGACGCAGTTTTAAGTATACCAGGTGAAATCCCTCCCTTAACCTGAAAAAATTATGTAATCTTACGTTTTCTCAAAAAGGTCTATAGCGATTTTATGTTTAAGAGGTTTACCTAACTAATAAAAATTATATCTTGATTTTCCGCGAATAGCCTGAGAAGTCCTCTCCATTCTGAACCAATGTTGTGTAATTTTGTATAACCGTAAGCCAAAAGCGATACACAAAAACTTACTACAGGAAAAACGTAGAGCTCATTAAAACAAGCAATTCTTTAAAATAACTTTTTTGAGGTATTGGCCATTTTCGTAATATTGGTCGTTATGTCTTCAAGTTTTCTCAGGTGGAATTGCAATGCCATATATAAAGCGTCTTATGCGATTCTTCCAGTTTCCCCGCATTGGTTCATTAGTCATTACTAACAAAAAAAACTAGGTGCAGTACGTGAATAGTTACGGCTTTTTTACTTTCTCTACTACGTATGGTTAGTAGGGGAAGTATTGCATTCCACCCAAAATTTCGATACCGAGATTTCACCGGAAATACATGTTTTGATGTGCACTGAATCCATATAAAGCATTTTTGGAAACATGTCCGTGTGTGTGTCTGTTATGTCATACTTTTTTTTTAGTGAACCATTTTCGAGAGATTGCTTGTTATTCCCTTAAATTTTCTAATACTTATACTTTTTTTCAAATGGGAATTCGTTATTCATTTTTTTGTCCTAATAATGCTAAGAGAATGGAATACTCCACATAATAACCAGCTCTTAAAATATTTGACTATCGCTTAAGCCTACCAATTCCCCTTGCATCTACAAGAAAATTAGTAATAAGATTAACATCTCGATTAACATGAAGCATATGGAGAATAAGCGTTTGTAAAAATAGTTTGTACAAGAGTAGAGAAAGTCATGTGAGTGTAACACATCTGATTTTTTTTCTTTCGTATCCTGCATATAACCAAATGCATATTGCTTAATTTGAAGTTATTTAGCAAAAAACTTATTGTTAATATGAATAGAAGAATAACTTTTATATGAAAGCTATAATAAGTAATGGATTATTTTTAATTCCAATGCGTAGAGAAAGTCATATGAGTGTGACACACAAGATTATTTTTAACATTAAACGCAGCTTAACGTTTTTCTTCCAATGAAATGACTCCTCGATTAATACTGCAGTAGGCCATGGTCAAATAAAATCACATATAACTTATTACAAATTGATTTCCTACATTTTTAAAATAATTTTCGTTAAATAGGCGTAGTCAGCTTTAGTAACGCAGGTGTCTTAGAATGCCGTAAAGCTATTTTTAACACCTGTTTTCTTAATAACTATTATTAACATGTTTTGCTTTCAAGGACTTTTTTTAATACCTGAAACTGCTGCGAAAATGATCTGATGGAGGAAGAAAAATACGAAGTTCAGGAATTATCAGTGTTTTTACTGAACTTTCTCATTAACACCTCAGTTTTTACGGCTTTATAAATTGATTTCTCCTTCAGTTTAAATCCTATGTTGGTCACAATGTCCTTACTATATGCATTAAAGTAACCTGTAAACAGACGCATGAAAAGGTTGAGAATCAGTGCATTTAAAAAAATTTAAAACTAACTGAAAGAAATGTCACAACAGTCAAGCTATAAATCGCTTGTTTTTTGTGCATAATAAAAGCTAGCATTTACCCGCGTGTGTTGAGTCGAACGCTAGGTGCTTTTGAATAATGTATATAACAACAAAATAATTAAAACATTGTTTATAAATACTGTCACGGAATAAACAAAATTAAGTGTCCTTACAGTTGCAGCTAAGCTGTACATATATTTGGATTTTCAACTCTTGAACAATCCATGGAAAATCACGGTTTCTGAAGATAAAGTTCTACAGCTTTAAGTGATGGACGTTGTGCTTTATGGATGATCATAGAGAAACTAAAACCATAACGTAGTATTTTAACACTTAAATAATTTCAGCCTAATTATATAATATGTAAATTCAATAACAGCCCGCCTTGAAGCAATATGTGTATGCAATAATTTGTAAGATCTATGTAACAGTCATTAGTAGATTATTATAGAGAATTCTGGCGCAGTTTTTTGGGCATATATGGGAAAGGATAGGGAAAACGAGGCTGGATGGGGCAGTTCAAGGAGGAAAATGGGTTTATATGGGAGACATAGGGAATACGACAACTGTACTAGGCTAGACAAGTGTTGAAGGAGGAAAGTTCGTTTATATGGAAGAGATAGTGGAGAGGTGTTAGGCTAGACAGAGGTTGAGGAGCAGAGTATGGTTTATATGAGTGGTATTGGAACAGGAGGAGAGGTGTTAGGCTAGACAGATACTGAAGAAGTAGAAATATGAGCTTATATACAGGAGAGGGAATACGAGGGAAGAGCTAGACTAGTCAGGACTTGAAGGGTAGAATATGGCTTTTTATATGATAGAGATAGCAAACCGAGGAGAGGTATTAGGATAGGAGGGTTTGACTGTGTGTTTACAAGGATAGACGAGAAAACGGAGAGAGATCCTACGTTAGGATAGACAGGTCTTAAAGGTAGAATGTGTTTTATATAGGTTAGATAGGAAACCAAGGAGAGATACTCAGCTAGACAGGGGGCAGGAGGGGAATACACTTTATGAGTGGTAGGGGATACGGGGCTATGCCTTTATATGTATGCGAGGTATAGGAACAGGAGGAGAGGTGTTAGGTTAGACAGATACTGAAGGAGTAGAAATATGAGCTTATATACAGGAGAGATGGGGAATACCAGGGGAAGCGCTAGACTGGTCAGGACTTGAAGGGTAGAATTTGGCTTTTTATATGAGAGAGATAGAAAACCGTGGAGAGGTATTAGGCTAGGAGAGTAGAGTATGGTTTATATGGAAGATATAGGAAAACGAGGAGAGGTGTTAGGCTAGACAGACATCGAGGAGTAGAGTATGGTTTATATGAGAGGTATAGGAAAACGAGGAGAGGTGTTAGGCTAGACAGAGGTCGAGGAGTAGAGTATGGTTTATATGAGAGGTATAAAACGAGGAGAGGCGTTAGACTACGCAGAGGTCGAGGAGTAGAGTATAGTTTATATGAGAGGTATAGGAAAACGAGGAGAGTCGGTAGGCTAGACAGGTATTGAAGCAGTAGGAATATGGACTTATATACAGGAGAGATATGGAATAGGAGGGAGATACTAGACTTTGAAAGCGACTTTAGGCGAGAACTTCATGGAAATATGTTTCATGTCAATGTTAGAACGCTAATTTGTAAGATTTAGACAAAAAGTATATAAAGGGTTGTAAGGTTGGATGAGAAATGTTTATGATCTAATTACTCTCTATATTACCATGAGTACCTGTGATACTAGTTGAATTAACTGTTAAAATGACTTAAATACCTGTGATACTACCCGAATCGTGTGAAATTGCCTTAAATACCTCTGATACGAATCCCTGCTCCAAATTAGCGCTACCAGCTGTGATACTATCTGGTTTACCCTAAATATCAATGATACTAGTTGAATTATCTGTTAAAATGGCTCAAATACCTTTGATACAACCTGAATCAGTTGCATGACCTTAAATAGCTTTGATACAAATCGCTGATCGAAATTATCACAAATATCTGTGAAACTATGCTGATTACCCAAACACTTACGATACTACCTAAACTATCTGTGAAATACGAAACTATGTTATAACCGACCCCTGGAATCTATCCTCCTGTGATACTAGCTGAATTAGTCTAAATACCTACGATACTAACGGAATTACCTGTGAAATCATGCACAGCTATGATGCAGTCAGCCTCTGGAATCTAGCCTCGTGTGATACTAGCTGAATTAGCTTAAATGCTCACATACTAACTAAATTGCCTGTGAAATCATATACAGCTATGATACGCCCTGCTCCGGAATCAGGCCTCCTGTGATACTAGCTGAGTGACTCTAAACACCTATGATACTTGAATTATCCTAAATACCTACGATACTATCTAAATTACTTGTGAAATCATACGGAACTATGCTATATCTGCTTCCTGGAATCTGTCCTATCCCGTGATACTGAATTACTTACCTGTTAGTGTGAGTACTTTTCCCGTGAGTGGGTCACCATTTTAGCGTAAGTGGGTCACATTTTTCCCTTTGTGGGTCACCTTTTTCCCTGTGTGGGCCACCTTTTTCCCTTTGTGGGCCACCTTTTTCCCTTTGTGGGTCACCTTTTTCCGTGAGTTGGTCACCTTTTTCCCTGTGTGGGTCACCTTTTTCCCTGGCTGGGTCACCTTTTTCCCTTTGCGGGTCACCTTTTTACCTTTGTGGGTCACCTTTTTCCCTTTTTTGGGTCACCTTTTTCCCTTTATTGGGTCACCTTTTTCCATTTGTGGGTCACCTTTTTCCCGTTGGGTCACCTTTTTCCCTTTGTTGGGTCACCTTTTTCCCTTTTTGTGTCACCTTTTTCCCTTTGCTGGGTCACCTTTTCTTCCTGAGTGGGTCACCTTTTTCCCTGTGTGGGTCACCTTTTTCCCTTTGTGGGTCACCTTTTTCCCTGACGAGTCACCTTTTTCCCTGAGCGAGTCACCTTTTCCCTAAATAGGTTACGTGATGGGCATGTCTGGAATTAGCGTTCTAACATTAACATGAAACATATTTTCATGAAGTTCTCGCCTAAAGTCGCTTTCAAAGTCTAGTATCTCCCTCCTATTCCATATCTCTCCTGTATATAAGTCCATATTCCTACTGCTTCAATACCTGTCTAGCCTACCGACTCTCCTCGTTTTCCTATACCTCTCATATAAACTATACTCTACTCCTTGACCTCTGTCTGGCCTAACACCTCTCCTCATTTTCTTATACCTCTCATATAAACTATACTCTACTCCTCAACCTCTGCGTAGCCTAACGCCTCTCCTCGTTTTATACCTCTCATATAAACCATACTCTACTCCTCGACCTCTGTCTAGCCTAACACCTCTCCTCGTTTTCCTATATCTTCCATATAAACCATACTCTACTCCTCCTAGCCTAATACCTCTCCACGGTTTGCTATCTCTCTCATATAATGAAGCTGGTTATCGAGACCCAGGAGAAATAATAATAATAATAATGATGATGATAATAATAATAATAATAATAATAATAATAATAATAATAATATACGATCGAACATAGCGACGAAAATGTGCTGAATTCATATTAGGAATGGGTTTTGTAGGGAAGACAGAGAAACAGAGTTTGTTTCCTCGAAGCAGAGGTATTTTACCTGCGATGGTCAACGAACCTGCATACCGGAAGTCTCGCCTTTATACTTTTGGCTCGGACAGGGTTTACAACGGTTTCAAAGCTTAAAAAGGGTGAGGAAGTATATGTGGCTTATCTACGATCTAAGAATGTTTGTGGGAAGATTTTAAAAACTCAAAATAAGCTGTAAGAAGCAGATGTGAAAGTTGTCAAGTGGGGGTAGCCAATAATAAAAATCATGAAACAAAATGATAGCCAATCGAAAGATCGCGTATACATCACATGATACGTTTGAACTTAAAACGGAAACATAAGAAAGGTGGGGGAAAATTCTAAGTTTGGCGAAAGGCGTGAAAAAGAAAGAGAAACGCAGAGGCATTCCGGTACAAACTAACCACGAGGACGGTCGACGAAACGAAATTAGAAGAAAATAATCAGAAAGTTTACAGTGTAAAAATGAAGTTATGAAATCTAGGCAATTCGAGGGCTAGTCGGAGAAACACATAAGTAGCGACTTCGAAAGTGATAAGAATAACAGTGGTTTCGACGACGAAGGTGGCGGGTTGACCAGCTAGGAATCTACGTAACCAAATAAAGAAATAACTCAAACTTCTCCGGCAGTATTATTAATATCATCAAGGCAGTGTCACCACCCCTGAAAACAAGAATCTCAGCTCTACCTAAAACAAATTCCAAATCCCTGTCATCCAACCATCGAACCCGGGACTCTGAGTCCACTGAAGCAACTGCCAGGAACAACACAGATGCGTCAGAGGTCAGCGTCATTTGGCGCCCACTACGTTGGGGCTCGAAATACTGCCAGCGGATAACACACCCGGAGAACCGACAACGGAAGGAAGGACAGAAAGACGACGCCGATGACGACATCAGCAACCACCAGCAGCAGAGTGTACCGATAGACGCGTGGCAAAAAGCGACATCGACGCCGCTCCATTACAACAAGGAAGCAGACATTCAGCGCAGACATCATCAGTGTTCAAAAAGTGTGTAAGTGTAGTGAAGTGTTCTGTGAACTACTACAACACTTCGCAGCAGCTCATCCCAGCACCGAGTAAGTGTTAACTGTATGATACATAAGTTAATAAAATTTTGGAAGGGAGTGTATATGCAATAGATATAAGTAAACTGGGTTATGTATGTTTGTAAATGCTGTTAAGAAGCAAGAAATTAACCGGCAACGATATGGAAGGTAATAGCAATGAACAAGGGGAAAATTTCACTAACAATAGCACGCGGGTAGGTGTAGAAAATGGAGATAGCAAAACATTAGAAAACCAAGCCACCGAATCACTTAATACGAGTGAAATGCTGCAACAAATGTTGGCTCAATTGAGCCTCCTAAACACTAAGATAACAGAACAAGAGCAAACACTCGGGCAAACCCTAAAACAACAATTGTCTACCCAGGAACAAACATTGCAGCAATTAAGCATCCAACAGAAGGAAATCAGTCAGGGCTTAGAAAATAAAATACAGGGTGTCATGTTAGAAATTAGAACAAGTCAAAATGTAATCCAAGAGGATGTGGAATATATAAGAAGCGAACTAAAAGCAACACAGAATAGTGTAGAGGTAGTAAGGAAGGAACTTGTCGTGGAAATAGACGCAATCAGGGCCCAACAAGTTGTAAACAATGAAAACTTAATATGTACAATTAGTGATAAGGCAAGGGAAGAAGCAATGACAGTCTGTGTAGCATTACAGAACAAGCAATAGGCACTTGAAGCAGGGGTTAATGATGAAATTAACAAATTAAGGGAGGAACTGACACAGACCGTCAATGCTCGCAGGGACGCGCTAGAGGAAATCGAATCGCGATCCCAGGGCGCCACGGACGCGCGAATTACCTCTCAGGTTTCCGCGCTTTCGTCGTTCCAGTGTAACAACCCGAGTAGCGAACCGAGGTCGAACGAACCTGCCTACCTTCCTTCGGCCTCACCGCACCCGGCAAGTGAAATGTCAAGCACCGTAGGGCCCCCTGCAACAATGCAATATACCTTTACAATTTTTGAATGAACTGCCAATCCCCAAGTTCAACAGTGAAGTCGATAATGCGAAGCAGTTCATTAATGACCTCGAATCTTATTTCGCGCTTAGGGGAATTACCGACCGTTTCAAAATGGTAATTATAAAAAGGAGCTTGATAGGCCCGTCCCTGAGTTGGTTTCGATTGACGGTGGGCGAGCATGCACAATATGAACATTTTAGGTCTGCATTCTTGGAAAAATATTGGAGTGGCGTTGCACAGTACAGGGTGCGCGCAGAAATAAATAATGGCCGATACAGGGAAGAGAAGCGTGAGTCGATGGTCGACTACTTCTTGCGACTCGGCCAATTAAGTCAACTCCTGGACCCACCGATGCCCGAAGGTGAATTTGTATCCCTCCTGACACGACACTTCCCAGACGTTATACGTCATCACCTCGTGGTAGCACGTCCGAGGACGCTGAGCGAATCCATAGAACTACTTACCGCTCTGCAGGGGTACGGAACGCGGGAAGAAGATAGGCCCAGAATCAGGACTGAAGGCAGACACATTGATCGGATACATTCGCATCGTAATGATGGGACGAGGGCACAAGGTGCGTTGAACAACTATTCCACAGTCCGACAGCGTTATCAAGAGCCATTTACGAGAAATCGGGAGAGAAACAATAGGCCCTGGAACCAAACGGGCACGGGTAGGCCACCGAGGCAACATGAGGAGTATCTCGTTCAGTACATGAGATTCTCCAGGTACCCGGCGAATAGTAGGCAACACCGG
The DNA here is from genome assembly GCA_030765065.1 of Deroplatys truncata. Taxonomy (NCBI): domain Eukaryota; kingdom Metazoa; phylum Arthropoda; class Insecta; order Mantodea; family Mantidae; genus Deroplatys; species Deroplatys truncata. The sequence continues at coordinate 205,265,467 of CM060978.1, read as the reverse complement.
GGAAATAACCTCCACGGTGGAACAGCGGATAGGCCAAGAACGCCCCCGAACCGCCCAGAAACTCCCCCGAACCGACCTTGGAATCACCCCGGGCAGGCCAAGGACACCCCCGAACAGGCCAAGAACACCTCCAAGCCGGTCAGCGACCCCACCCCGTAGAGATGAGAACCACGAGGTCTTAAGCATGCCTACGTACAGCCACGCATTGACGCCGAGCGGGTACCCATCACAGACACGACAGCCGCAAAATGTCCACCGCGAAATGGATGACGCGATAGGCCACCTAAGCGGGGCAATGGCAGGACGAAGCATAGGCCAAGGGATAGGTCCCAGTCAAGGATCGTGGCCACGACGGTCGGAAAACTCGAGACAGGAAGAGTCGTAGCGTCCCCAGGCTCAACCTCAGAGAATGCGCGCAGGTCCTCGCATTACACAGGGAACGAAAACAAAAATACAACAAGAACAATCTTCTATTGAATATTTGCACATTGGGGGAGGCATTAACGTGGTTAGAATTTTTACGCAACAACTGTGCGAAGGGAGAGATCTTAATGACACGCCACTGCAGTCAGCTGATGAGTCAGAAGTAGGTCAAGCACCCCAGTATTGTGGGTTAAACACAGAAAATGAAAATGTTTATTTTGGTGAGAGAGCGGACAAATCTTCGCTAGTAAAGAAGGAATACAGACGTATGCATATGTGTTGGAAAGGTCCTTATCGGATATCACAAACCTTCGGGGACAGGGTATTTCAACACCAACAATTAAGGACCGGGAAAATAATCGGTAGGTACCATCTAACATTGATTCGTCCATTCAAACAGGACCAAGGTAATTTAGTAGAGTCGGATAGGGAAAATGTACAAACGCACTCGGAACACGAGTAAGGAAAGTCATATATGCGAACATTGTTTACAAACAAATTGGTAGCTTTGGGATAGCAATGTCCTGTTAAAACCGCGTGCTTGACATTCATGATGTTAATGACATACAGTAAGAAAACCGGACAGAATGTATACCTGGCAGAAAAAAGGTACCAAAAGGTGTCTGAGTGTGGAGGCTGCTAATAGCCTCAAGAAAACCAGTATTGTATATAAGGTGCAAAAGAGAGAGAGAGAGAGAGAGAGAGAGAGAGAGAGATGAACTAAGATGTGTAATTAAAAAAAATTCTTTGAAGAATGTATTGTGTGTATAAACAGATTCCTTAAATGTAAATGTTTTGTAGCCTGGTTGTTGACGGCCAGATATTATGTAGATTGTTTTTCTTTTACTTTGTGAAAATACTTGTGTCAAATTTGAAATTGCATTGTGTACAGTGATTGAAAGGTATTGTGAACTGAATAAATGTGTAACGGTGGGCTCGCCATCAAATCGTCGTAAGCCACTAAATAAATGAATGAATAAATAAATGAAATGATAAATGAAAGGAGCCGAGGGAGAGAGGGACATTAGATTAGCTTAGATGGGACATTAACGATAAACCCATCATCCAACCTAAAGGTCCGATGATAAATTTACCGTCAGGGCATATGAAGCTGGTTATCGAGACCCAGGAGAAATAATAATAGTAATAATAATAATAATAATAATAATAATAATAATAATAATAATAATAATAATAATAATATACGATCGAACATAGCGACGAAAATGTGCTGAATTCATATTAGGAATGGGTTTTGTAGGGAAGACAGAGAAACAGAGTTTGTTTCCTCGAAGCAGAGGTATTTTACCTGCGATGGTCAACGAACCTGCATACCGGAAGTCTCGCCTTTATACTTTTGGCTCGGACAGGGTTTACAACGGTTTCAAAGCTTAAAAAGGGTGAGGAAGTATATGTGCCTTATCTACGATCTAAGAATATTTGTGGGAAGATTTTAAAACCAATAATAAAAATCATGAAACAAAATGATAGCCAATCGAAAGATCGCGTATACATCACATGATACGTTTGAACTTAAAACGGAACGAAACATAAGAAAGGTGTGGGAAAATTCTAAGTTTGGCGAAAGGCGTGAAAAAGAAAGAGAAACGCAGAGGCATTCCGGTACAAACTAACCACGAGGACGGTCGACGAAACGAAATTAGAAGAAAATAATCAGAAAGTTTACAGTGTAAAAATGAAGTTATGAAATCTAGGCAATTCGAGGGCTAGTCGGAGAAACACATAAGTAGCGACTTCGAAAGTGATAAGAATAACAGTGGTTTCGACGACGAAGGTGGCGGGTTGACCAGCTAGGAATCTACGTAACCAAATAAAGAAATAACTCAAACTTCTCCGGCAGTATTATTAATATCATCAAGGCAGTGTCACCACCCCTGAAAACAAGAATCTCAGCTCTACCTAAAACAAATTCCAAATCCCTGTCATCCAACCATCGAACCCGGGACTCTGAGTCCACTGAAGCAACTGCCAGGAACAACACAGATGCGTCAGAGGTCAGCGTCAATAAAAAGCCATATTCTACCCTTCAAGTCCTGACCAGTCTAGCTCTTCCCGTGGTATTCCCCATCTCTCCTGTATATAAGCTCATATTTCTACTCCTTCAGTATCTGTCTAGCCTAACACCTCTCCTCCTGTTCCTATACCTCTCATACATATAAAGGCATAGCCCCGTATCCCCTACCACTCATAAAGTGTATTCCCTTCCTGCCCTCTGTCTAGCTGAGTATCTCTCCTTGGTTTCCTATCTAACCTATATAAAACACATTCTACCTTTAACACCTGTCTATCCTAACGTAGGATCTCTCTCCGTTTTCTCGTCTATCCTTGTAAACACACAGTCAAACCCTCCTATCCTAATACCTCTCCTCGGTTTGCTATCTCTATCATATAAAAATCCATATTCTACCCTTCAAGTCCTGACTAGTCTAGCTCTTCCCTCGTATTCCCTCTCCTGTATATAAGCTCATATTTCTACTTCTTCAGTATCTGTCTAGCCTAACACCTCTCCTCCTGTTCCAATACCACTCATATAAACCATACTCTGCTCCTCAACCTCTGTCTAGCCTAACACCTCTCCACTATCTCTTCCATATAAACGAATTTTCCTCCTTCAACACTTGTCTAGCCTAGTATCAGTTGTCGTATTCCCTATGTTTCCCATATAAACCCATTTTCCTCCTTGAACCGCCCCATCCAGCCTCGTTTTCCTTATCCTTTCCCATATATGCCCAAAAACTGCGCCAGAATTCTTTATAATAACCTACTGTCATTGCATATGCATATATTATTGTATCCATGTGTAATAATATTATGTGAATAGATTACGTAATTTAATAATTTAGGAGTTGTGAGAATAATAAATTAAAAGTTGCTAACAATGAGGTAACCCTGAGTCAATAATAAGTAAGAAAGTTTAACAGTACTACTTTTGATTGTTGGAGTAACAATAATGTAAATTTTGAGACAGTTTAAAAATAGCCAATCAACAACCAGAAAAAGCTTTAGTTAAATGAAGGTATTCTATTGGAGTAGTATTAGCCAATCAGAGACTTGAAATACAGAAATTTACAAGTTTAGACGGTTGAAATAAATTCAGTTGCCTGCAGACAGAGTTACTAATCAGACGCAAAAGGTGTCCTCAAGAAATATAATATGTATTCGTGTGAGACGAAAAATAAGTTTACGTGTTAAACAAAGTGTAATTAATTAATTAAAGAATCTCACAGCTCTCTATATCAGTGAGGTATTATTTAAATCGTATCAAGTATTAATAAAATGAGTGAAGTAAGATTATAATCTGTGTAAGCCTTCATTCTTAGTCGTATCACAACCCTGCTAAAAGAAATGTGTCTCTAACAAAAATACTGACGCAGCCGAGGCAAACATAAATATTTAATACTTGAAGATACAGTTAAATTACAAAGTTAATATTTGTTTAAACTTGGGGCAAAGACCACCTGAAAGTACATTTGGGGCGAAGGCTACCGGAAACTGTTTACCATACGTGTGGTTGCAACTACTACAAGTTCGGCTCCCCAACAGTTGAAACACGATACAACTCCAGATAAAATACAACTTTCTCAAATTGGCGCCCAAGCGTGTTGCTAGTAACGTAACTGAGTTTTTTTTTATTTATGGACACTCTTTAACTACTATGGTCCTTAGCATCCCATTCCTTATTGGGCGTGAAAGATCGGTAATTTTGCTCATAGGTCTCTATCAGGCTTGAGGTTCTTTTACGTGCCGTAAATCTACGACACGGAACCACCGGCTTTACGTTTCTTCCGAAGGAAGCCATGTTAACGATTTTTACGCCCGAAAAAATCCATCGCCCTCCGCCGGGTTTGAACCCGCGACCTTGGGAACTAGAGGCTAGCACGGTACCACAAACTACCCACTTCAACCTACTTCAACCTCCAGACGTCTAAGTTGAAACGGTATATACAAAGGCATGATCAGAATCATCGCCCGCGGCTGACATCAGTCATGATGTCAGCTTCAATAATATTTGGCGTGTATTTCTTGACTGAGAGTCGTGTTCCATTGGAGAAATAATGAGGATCCATATTCCTGATAAGCATAGTCGATGGCCCAATCTTCACTCCAAGATGTGCGAGATTACACCAGTTGGCTCTAAGTTGCTCAAAAACTGTGACGTAGTTGACAGCTTCATCTGTTTTACATATCATGATCAATAGGCTTGCAAATAAATTGTAAAACACTGGGTAATTTTTGTAAGTTATTTGGTGATGACCTTGAAACTTAATTTCGTGAAGCAGGAGTCCCTGTTTGGCATAGGCGTACGAGATCGGTTAAATGCTCTGCCAGATTTGCAAATACTGCCTCTTTCGGTATTGTGGGTTGTAACAATGCTTCCTATGCTTTGATTCACCACATATCCATGTTGAGCACCATTGAAGTATATTAACGACAAACAAAATGAGGATCCATATTCCTGATAAGCATAGTCGATGGCCCAATCTTCACTTCCAAGATGTGCGAGGTTACACCAGTTGGTTCTAAGTTGCTCAAAAACTTGACGTAGTTGACAGCTTCATCTGTTTTACATATCATGATCAATAGGCTTGCAAATAAATTGTAAAACACTGGGTAATTTTTGTAAGTTATTTTGTGATGACCTTGAAAGCTTAATTTCGTGAAGCAGGAGTCCCTGTTTGGCATAGGCGTACGAGATCGGTTAAATGCTGTGCCAGATTTGCAAATACTGCCTCTTTCGGTATTGTGGGTTGTAACAATGCTTCCTATGCTTTGCTTCACCACATACCCATGTTGAGCGCCATTGAAGTATATTAACGACAAACAACTGGGCAGGAGGATCACCGTTCCTATTTCTTCACAGTTCAAATATTTCAAGCCATTTCAAATGTACGAAGATTCTATATAGTGGTGCATTTCATCCGCCCTGGTTCCGCTCGGAATAACCAGATTCGTCTGTCGAAAGTTGCCAATCAACACCATAGTGATTACTCCCAGTTTATTACTTTCTCTACTACGTATAGTAAGTAGGGGAAGTATTGTATTCCACCCAAAAATTCGATACCGAGCTTCGCCGGAAATACATGTTTTGAGGCTTCCTGAATCCCAAAAAAGTATTTTTGGAAACATATCCGTGTGAACAGCATAACTCAGAAACGAACATCGGATAAACAATAAACTTGATATTTAGGTTCAGTATCTTCCAGAGATGCGACACAAATGTTTTCAAGAACATTCCCCCACACCAGATTACCCCTTACATGGAACATTTTTCGAAAATTTTAATTTTCTCAAAAATGGCTCTAACGATTTTAATTAAAATATCATATGTTTAAGATATTTTCATGACAAATGAAATGTGTATCTCGAATTTTCTGGGAATGTCTCCAAAAGTATTCTTCATTGTGAACGACTTTTACATAACTGGTAAACCATAAGAGATAGACAAAAGTTTACAAACACAAAAAATGTAGATCGAGTTAAAATACACAATTTATGTCATATACATTTTTTTTTTGAGTGAACCATTTTCGAGATATTGCTTGTTATTCCCTTAAACCTTCCAAGAGATACTTTTTTCAAATGGGAATTCGTTATTCATTTTTTTTGTCCTGGTAACGCAAAGAGAATGGAATACTCCACATAGCAACCAGTTCTTAAAATATTTGACTATCGCTTAAAGCCTACCATATTCCCCTTACATCTACAAGAAAATTAGCAATAAGATTAACATCTCGATTAACATGAAGCATATGGAGAATAAGCGTTTGCAAAAATAGTTTGTACAAGAGTAGAGAAAGCCATGTGAGTGTAACACATCAGATTTTTGTTGTTGCGTCTGAGGTTCTTGAAGGTGCCTCGAATGTGCTTTGTGGGACATTATACACTCGTCCCATACGACCAGCCCCCCGGCTGGTCAGATTGAACTGGGGGAGCTTCCTCCCTTGCACCAATGCCGGACGAAACTACAGTAAGTGCAATCTCATTTCTCTGTTGCACTTTTTCTAAAAGAAGATTAAAAACAAACGTTTTCCCAGTACCACCTGGAGGATCTAAGAAGAATAACCAACCACCCCGTCTATCAAAAACTCCTCTATCAATCTTATCGACTGCTTGCTAATGATCCTGAACCATTTTTGGATCATTTTCCTCTGTGTGTGTGTGTGTGTGTGTGTGTGTGTGTGTGTGTGTCGTGATTTCTTTTTGTATACACTTCACTCAGGAGGGAGAAATCTTTGTTTCTAATCGTTTGAGTTCAAAGCTTTGCAACTCACATGCTCAACTAGGACTTTGCTGTATTTCTCTGTTTTCTCCTTATGTATTTCGTGCATCTTTTTTTTTTGATGATGTTGCTGCATATTTTTATCATCACAGTGAAAATATAAATGTTATATTACATTTTATTTAAAAAGTGCAAACACAATGTTCAATAATCAGGCAGAAAGTCTGAAACAAAAGCATATAATACAAAAGGGAACAGAATATTATAAAACAAACTAAAATATACCTTTGTAATTGAAAGATAAGAATAATAAGTTAAAAGAGTAATAAGTATTACCCATACACATAATAGAAGATAAGAATACGTCGATGAAGCATGTGTTGCTATATATAGTCAGCAACCATAGATGTAGTAAATGAGTTATAGCAATAAATTACATAACATAATAATCATACCGTATTCTACACTTTAATGGTTGTTTTTCGTCATAACTTGCGGACAAACGCGAAGTTTAAAAATTCGGCTTCGTGGTTTCTGGCTCCTTTCATCCACCTAGGCCAAAAATTTCAGATCTCTACGTGCCATAGATTTGGCTGAACATCGCACATAGGCAGACAGAGAGACATTATACATCACAATTTTATCTCCGTTAATTTGGTTGCTATAGTTTCATAACGCGGAGGCTAATACTTTCTGCGGTCACTGTATTTGATGCGTGCATGTTGGAAATCAGAAAGAAGGGGTAAGCAGTCTTCAGGTACTCTTTGTAAACGGAACTATAGTAGCCTAGCAGGTAACAATGGACGCGGAATACCTTGCTGTAACGATTAAGTGTAAATATTCATGGACGTACTTGGCAGTTATTTTGGAAGGGCTTTCGGGCCAAACACTTTTGTGGATCTCGAACGGTGGAAGTATTATTAAGTTTTCCCGACCCTAGTAAGGACAGCTTATGCAGCAGCTGTCATATTGTTGTGATTGTCGACATCACCATTTACTGCGTGGATTAGACCCTTAAGCCCCTTCCGGTTTCAAAACATCCAACAGTTCACTTTCTTGTCTTCCTAGTAGTTGTGGTCATCATTGCTTCGCTGGTCCTTCTAAAGAAACTTTGCCTCTTAGTTTATATTGTTGTATTACTTTTGTAATTTTTTAATATTCCTGTGGTCTACACGCTCTCTCCATCGCATCTAGCCCTGTTTTATTACTTCGTGAACGTTTTGTGTATTCCGTTCTGTTTAAAGAGAATTTCTGTGTTTGCCTATTACGTTATAGCCAGCCAGACACCTAGAGATCTTATTTCACATATTACCACTCTTCTCTTTCTCTTCTTTCTTTCCCTGATTAACTTGCTCTTATGTAGGACTTACACCCCCAGGACTTACAGGCGGGTGCCTGGGGTCAGAGGCCCGTCGAGGAGCAGACAGACAGTCATGGAGCAGACAGAATGTCCAGGATATGTGATCAGCCCGATGCCTGGTATGGAAGGAAGGAAGTAGAGGAAACGAAATGATGGTGAAATGGATGAAAGGAAAGGTGATGATGGAGCAGTTGGCGGAATGAATGGCGGGAGAAACCGGAGAACCCGGAGAAAACCCGCCCAGACGCCGCTTTGTCCACCACAAATCCCACATGCGGGTCCCTGGGATTGAACCCGGGCCGCCTCGGTGAGAGGCGAGCGGTCTAGCCACTCGGCCACGGCGCCGCCTACTATTTTTCTTAAAGACCTAATTTTCAGTTTTTTTTCTTTTCTTTTTTCACAGTAGCTTGTAATCAAGATGGGCATTGTACTGAAAAGGCATGATAAACGTGTAAAATGAATGAAATTGTATTTCTTTGTGGTATCTAATTTTATTGTAAAGAAATGAAGTATGAAAAATAATGGCGTATTACCTTTAACAGTATGAGTTTAATTATGCCCTTCTAATACCATAAGTATTAATTATGAGCTTCTAACAAACATTTACTGACTAGGTTATAAAGTAAAGGCATATATTACTGTGGGGCCCCGAAACCGGAGCTGAACACCGCAAGTAGGACGCAATGGCCCTAGATGTTTCTAACGTGACCTCTGCGAGGAATAAAGGGAGAGATCCGAAGGGCGATCGGGTGACGGTTGCAAGCACAGTCGGGGTCCTTATCGTTTCCAGATATGAGGCAATCTACACCGCCCACCCGCACCCGCCAACATTATTGGGTCCTACAACCCTGAAGCAGATGTTAATGAAAGATACGGTGTGTACAGGAAAGTCGTGCTAGAAAAGGAACTCCCCCAACATTCGCCTGCCCAACCTGAGAAACCACGAAAAACCCAGGGTCAGAGTAGTTGGTCGCCGGGGAATGACAGTCGCACACATTACCGTGGCGCCACCTCGCTCAGTCTGATTTAGGTTAACTAAGTAACGATAGCTGACGTAACAAGGATTTGGACGGTACGAAAATAAAGTTGTTTCTGCAGATAACCATTATCACATCTCCTTTTGCTATTGGATTATAATTTTGTGATTATCATTTCCCTAGCCTTCGTCTGGGAAAAATCGATATTTTAGGAAGAAGTCGTAACACTTGAAATGTTTTACCTATATAAAATTCTAGAAACTGTAACATAACTACGATAAAACTGAACCGATGGAGCTACATTTTTCCAAATATTTTCCTTGTTTTATAAATATCTTCAGAGAACGGTGAAAGTGATTCGAGTTGCTGCCTCTGGCATAATTCTGCCTAAAGTATTAAGTTATTCCAATTTCGAATAATTTAGTTCTTGTAATTCTTGCATACGTACGTACATACCTACCTACATACACATACACATACATACATATATACATAGGTGCTTTGTTTCAATCGTGAACTCGTGTAAATAAATCCCACTTCCTTATGGTTTTCTCTAAATAAATTTACCCTTACCTTCCTCGCTAGAGAAACTATTGAAGCAATACGTCTACAAAGAGCGCTACAAACAAAATCAGTAAACGCTGAAAGAAACTATAATCTTAAAAAGCTGTCAATTTTTACGTGGAATTCACTTGAAAAGGGTTGTCTTTCAGAGATCTCATAACTTTTAAATGAACAAAGTTAAACATTTTAGGTACTTATGTAAAAGAGGTCCGAGCTCAATTAGATTTAGAAAAATAAAATGAGTTATTTCCAAAGAAGTTTGTGAAGATCAGCCAAGAGGTTCTCTCTAAACTAGACTCCAAGGTGAGCAATATATGTAAGTACAGGCGTGAGCTCAAACAAGTGAACCTAAATACACCATAGCTGTTATACATGTCAAACTCGCATAGATCTTCCTTCAGAAGCCTTTTCCAGCTCCAAGGTCCCCTCAAAACCTTGAAAGTTGTGCATTCCGACGGACCCTTCTGCTGAGGAGACGGTGGATCGATGTTGTTGCAGTACGCAGGGCCAAAAGCCTATAGGGGCGGGTGCGGTGACGAGGGTGAAGTTACAGTGTACTGCCAGACAGCGGGGCTAGCGAGCTGCAACTACCCTTACCGCTTGATTTACAACCCCTCTTGGCAAACTGTCAGAAATTTTATGCCCCTTGTATTGGTGTGAAGTGCTGGACTGTATTCTGCAACTATCCTCTCTTGAACAACCATCATCAGCTGCCAGTAAACATACGTGCGCATAAATATAATAGCTCTTTAAAAGAGACAGTGTATGTTACCGTGAAATTAGAGTTCGTAAACAATCTCAGAAGGGTTTCAAAGAACAGTTAGTGTAGTTGACATTACTGAATGAACTAACCAGAAGTCTTCCTGTGTTGGTCGTCATCTGGAGGTGCCTAACAAACAACCATACGATCCCAGAGGAGGTTACCTTTCGACTTTGAGCGGAAGAAACTCTAGTAGCTTTAGAACCGAGATGTAAAAAATGGGATGGTGAAAGTATGTGAAGGTGTAATGCGTTGTGTGTGTGACTCACTCAGACGTTGTATTGATTTCTCGACCACGAGGCGAGTTCTGGCGATGGTGACTTGAGCTGGCGATATCAATCGATATATCTCGCAATGGGGTCACGACGCCACATCAAAGCAAGGTAAGGTCACGTGCTGTCACCACATGAATGCCCCTTCTCGAGCAATGACACTTGTCTTCTCCCTTCACAAATCCTCGAGTGCCTTAGTACTTGAGCCGATCAACAGATAAAGACTGACGCCTATACTTGCCACCTCTGATGTGTTGGTTAGCCATCATAGTGTCTGCCTTCCCCTTCTTCATTCCACAAACTATTTTGAGACAAACATTAATAATAATAACCTGCGTTCCATAATTTTCTGTACTGGCAAAGTCCATAGCTTCATTCATGCTATCCAGTTGATTGGTTCTGTGCTTCTCCCTCACTCTCTCCCTCACTCTCTCATTTTCAGAAGTTGTTGTTTCATTACGTGTTTCCAAAATCGATTGCAAAGCTTCTTTTTACTTTTCCTACCGCTTATCTAAGAGAAGAAGAAGTATTACATTCGACCTAAGAATTACATGTTGTGATTGCATTCTACATACTGGTTTTGAGATCCCCGAATCCAAAACACAAAGTATTTTAAAAATAGGCATCAGCCTATAACTATGAACCGCACCACTCAAAAACAATATTTTTATAAATACGAAACTTGTATTTACGCCCACAATATTACGAGAATTAAAGGTGTAATAGAATTGCCTTCACCCCGAATAAAGGAAGTTTTATTTGTTTCTCGCCTCCAAGATGGGTTTGACAATTTTTATAAAAATATCATATGGTATATTTTGAATTTTCTATAAATGTTTCTCTGAATTTAACACAATTGGGAATGTTATTGTCAAATAGCTTTCTTCGTAGCATTCACCGTCTTCGAAATATTTTTGCTCTATTTTTAAGTATTTCCAGGTGAAAATGTACAGTTCACCCTTGAATTCAGTACCAACCGAAAATTAGTGTGTGCCATAAACAACTGAGTGCTGTTTTCGCCTCTTGCATCAACCACTGCTATATTATTTAATTAGCTCTATAATATAAGTGTATTATAAGTTATGCCTGCTAGTTGATAAGGATAGAAGATGCGTGTGACTGTTACACATTGAACAAAAGCTATTAGATATACTGATATTATTAATGTTCAAATACTATAGAAGGAACACTCTGTATTCAACAAATAGCAATTTATATCATGCCGATTAGCTGGTTCAGTTAGTATTTTGCTCAGCATTTCTAGTCTTTCTTTCTTGTTTTTCGTGTATTTTGGCATTTCCACATACATACTAATCATTCCAAGCAATGAAACAGCCGAGAGAAGCAGATTTTGCTCCTTGCATTATTATCTCTTCCTGTCTACACATTTCGGCTGGTAATTTTTAACGCTTCTAATGGAAATCGCATAATCCTAATACATTTTAAAGAAAAAATCTGATGTGTTACACTTACATGACTTTCTCTACTCTTGTACAAACTATTTTTACAAACTCTTATTCTCCATCTATTTCATATTAATCGAGATAAACATTTGCAGAAACGATCTTTTGACATGTAAAAAGAACTACATTTAACACATAGCGACCAGTTCTAAAAATATTTGACTATCGCTTAAGGCGTACTATGTTCTCCTTGTTTTGTATTTGCAAGGGCAATATAGAAATACAGTAGCCCTTAAGCATAGACATATCTCTTAATAGCTGGTTGCTATGTGCAGCACTATTCTCTTTGCCACAGATTAATACTCTTTGTATATCCAAGACAAAAAATGAATAACGAATTCCCATTTGAGAAACTAAGTATTGAAAAATTTAAGGGAATAACAAGCAATATCTCGAAAATGGTTCACTCAACAAAAAAATGCATATGACATAAATTGTGTATTTTAATGCGAGCTTCATTTTTTGTGTAGTAAAAGTTTGTCTATCTCTTATGGTTTACCAGTTATGCAAAAGTCGTTCACAATGAAGAATACTTTCGGAGACATTCCCAGAAAATTCGAGATATACATTTCATTTGTCATAAAAATATCTTAAACATATGATATTTTAATAAAAATCGTTAGAGCCGTTTTTGAGAAAATTTAAAATGTTCGAAAAATGTTCCATGTAAAGAGTAATCTGGGGTGGGGGATTTTCTTGAAAACCTTCGTGTCGCATCTCTGGAAGATACTGAACCTAAATACCAAGTTTAGTGTTTATCCAACTGTTCGTTTCTGAGTTATGCTGTTCACACACACACACACACACACACACATACCGTCACACACACGTGTTTCCAAGAATGCTTTTTTTTATTCAGGGGACCTCAAAACATATATTTCCGGTGAAGTCTTGGTATCGAATTTTAGGGTGGAATACAATACTTCCCCTACTTACTATAGGTTGTAGAAAAGTAAAAAGTTGAAGTGGTGTTGTTGGTGGTATTCCAGTTACAAAGTAAGTTTTCATAAAAATTAGAGAATTTACACAACAAGAATATCTCAGAAATCTCCCAAACTCATCAAAAGGCTTATTATAAGAAGCATGCGTTTGGCCAAATACTTCGCACAATCATTTCCGTAACCACGGTTTTATGTCATCACAACCTCGGCTTCCGATCTATTGCGGCTTCCATCTATGAAACGAGTTAATCTCTAGATCGCGTTTCAGATCGTCCATGGGTTCTCTTCGAGTATTTTGGGATGCAATGTAGGATTCTACGAGGAATGCGGCTTGAGTTCATTCTTCATGCTTACTCTGAATCCTTTTATCAACACACAAATTTTAATCTCTTCATTCAGAACGTTATATAAAAGTCTATTCGCTACTACTGATTTTCAATGTCTCATTTCTGCACCATTCTTTGCTGGTATTTTTTTATTTTTACTTTCTCTGTTATTTACAGTAAGTAGAGATAGTATTGTATTTCAGCCAAAAGCTCTATGTTCGAGGTTTCACCGGAAATACATGTTTTAGGCCCCTGAACCAAAAATGGCATTTTAAGGAACAGGTCGTGCGCGCGTGTGAATTTTTTTGAATCTTTTTGTTTTGTCAAACATGGCTCTAAATATTTTAATTAAACTAACATATATAAAAGATATGTATATGATATACATGTATATCTTGAATGTTTTTGGAATGGCTTTAGAACTCCTCTTCATTCTGAAGGAATTTTGTATAATCTTGTAAAACTAGTATACGTTAAGTGATAAATGAAAACGTACTACACAGAAAAATAACTTATATAGCCACTGGTAAACGTTATAGGGTAGAAAAGTCATGTGGGTGTAACATACGGATTTTTTAAACTGATGAAATTATAGTGCTCCAAACCTTTAAAGTATAGGTTGTTTTGACTTTAAAATATATATTTCATAATACTGTGGGAGTTTTGTTCATATTTTCATATTTTGACAAAAAACGTTCACATGATAATTATTTCTTCATATTTTTCCTGTCTCTAGTTATAACATTTTCATTTTTACAAACTGACAAACATGTGATACTTGTGACCTTACTACATGTGAGTTTTAAGCATCATATAATGCTCAAAAGATGCATAGGTTAATTAGAATCCTTAAATCTTATTTACAAAGCGTTCAAGCGCGGATCATTCCGCAAATATTTCAGACAAGAAATAGCGTCACTAAATCCTTTCTGGCATTTTCGTTTGCTACTTTCTAGTTCTTCCAGTGCAATAAAACCCGGATTCTTGGCTCACGATCAAGTATTGATTTGCTTTAGAAGGAAAGTGCATAGATACAGTAATGAAATGCTTGGGTTATGCAACTATTCATTTCCTTCCCTGCAACGCCTTGATTAATGTATTTGTTCGTTTCACTTTTGAATTCCAATGAAGTTGCTCTGGAATGATATGCTTACTTCAACATCACAACTCTAGTCAACACTAGATGCAAATATGAGTAGGACCTAATTTTATTACTTTCTCTACTACGTATAGTAAGTAGGCTAAGTATTGTATTCCACCCAAAAATTCGATACCGAGATTTCACCGGAAATACATGTTTTGAGACCCCCTGAATCCAAAAAAAGTATTTTTGGAAACATGTCCGTGTGTGTGTCTGTGTGTCTGTGAACACCATAACTCAGAAACGAACAGTCGGATAGACACCAAACTTGGTATTTAGATTCAGTATCTTCCAGAGATGCGACACGAAGGCTTGCAAGAAAATCCCCATACCCCAGATTACCCTTTACATGGAACATTTTTCGAACATTTTAATTTTCTCAAAAAAGGCTCTAACGATTTTGTTTAAAATATCATATATTTAAGATACTTTTATGATAAACAAAATATATATCTTGAATTTTCTGGGAATGTCTCCAAAAGTATTCTTCATTGTGAACGACTTTTGCATAACTGGTAAACCATAGAGTTAGACAAAATTTTATTATACAAAAAATGTAGATCGCGTTAAAATACGCAATTTATGTCATATGCATTTTTTTTTGAGTGAACCATTTTCAAGATATTGCTTATTATTCCCTTAAATTTTCCAATACTTATACTTTTCTCAAATGGGAATTCGTTATTCATTTTTTTTGTCCTGGTAATGCAAAGAGAATGGGATACTCCAAATAGCAACCAGCTCTTAAAATATTTGACTATCGCTTAAAGCCTACCATATTCCCCTTGCATCTACAAGAAAATTAGCAATAAGATTAACATCTCGATATCTCCATTAACATGTCGCATATGGAGAATAAGCGTTTGTAAAAATAGTTTGTACAAGCGGAGAGAAATTCATGTGAGTGTAACACATCAGATTTTTTTAAATGTTTTTAATGAAACAAATGAAATGAATTGGTATAAGTGACTTCCAAGGAAACAAAAATGTTCTCACCTACCCCTATGCGAGTGTCTGCTATGTATTCAACAGATTCCGAGTTAAAGGCAATGTGGGATAAAAAAAGAAATAAAATCAAATCTGAATATTCAACCCCGGCATCTATATTACTATTCCGGGGCATATATCCAAATTCTCTATTTATTGACTCAAATTTTTCAAATTTTTCAATTCATTTTACAGTTTGAATCTATAATTGCAAACAAAGAAAACATAAAATAGAAAATATAAGTAAGGAAAATGAATAATAGATAGTAAAGGTATAAATAAATAATAATTACAAAATTTATGAATCCATACTAATACTGGTAACCGGCATAAAAGCAACTGGTATCCAGCTACTTAACTAACAAAACTTACCAAGCTAAAAACATTTTTCCACTGGTATCCAGTACTATTTACCAAAATCTTCTAGCTTAAATAGGTTCTTTTTCTATTACATAGTTAAATTAATATATAATAAAACTTATTTAATACATTATTATAATAATAATTTAGAAATTTACTTGTATTTTTAAATTTATACTTTCACACTAAAATAATTATATACCAATTAACAACATTTTCTTCATTTGCATTTCATTTATTAATTTCCTTTAAATTATAAAAAAATTGGAAACGTCTACCTTATATATAATCATTTTATAATACATTTATATCTTCCATTCCTACTATGTACGAGTATAACTACATGGCTTTACATAAATAATTCTAAAATCCTTTTATTTATTCCGTTTAAAGCTATTTAAAACATTTCATACCTATCTTCACACTTATTTCAGCATTAAACAATATGGGATAACCCTAAGATCTCGACTCCAAATGCATTAGCTAAGACTTGACGCGTTAAAGTATGTTAAAAGGTATCTGAAGCTTTTGGGCATTGACCACATCTGTGCTATGTACCAGGCCCTTACCAGGAAGGTTAAAGGGGCCCGGCATTTCTAAGGGTTTAGCTCCCACATGGTGCTCAAATTTTTTTTCATTACCATTATTTAATTCAAGCATTTGGTATAATCTGCAGTAGGCTACTGTATTACTATTGTCTGTGAGTAGTTTTTATTACTGTCTCACGACCGAAATATGGCATATGTAGCAGCATGTCTATCTTGCGAACTTACTATGCTGGTAGCACTGGTTCTCAACTGTCATTCACTAACATTGTTCCTGGGACACTAAAATTGCTAATACCTAAATGATCCGTAGCTAAAATAGCATTTGGAGCCCAGAACATGCAGACAAATGTAGAGCCACTGATATCTGCAGTCACTCACACAGAAGAAAGCCAGAAGTTGTTGCAAGATCTCAATAATAAATTACAGTTATTGAACAACTTTGTACTCGTAAAACAGAGGCAGACCTTTGAAGCATTTACATAAGTGCTTAAGTATGGGTCAGCTTTCCAAGGTGTTAACCTCCCAAAACAGACTGTAATGGTAATTCCCAGCAGCATAGCAACGGCGGAAGCTGCCTTCCACTCACCTCGCATCAAGATCTCGACTCTCAATGACTCATGAAAGAAAAATAGACTTGATTCTCTAAAATTATAACAAGAACCTAACTAAACATATATATATATAGATAGATAAGCTTGCTATAAATTTTGAAAATCCAAGAAAACTTTTAACTATTACTCTGTAATCGTGTTAGATATTTTACCTTCTGTTATGGACATTGTTATATTTGTCAACTTTAACATACTGTGTAAAGTTGAAAATATCTTTGTGTACTCAGAAGGGTATTCTCACTAGTTATAGTAACTTTTCTTTGCAATGCATGGGTGAAATTCGGCAAAATATTGCAAAAATTTCGACATTTTCGTGTTTCCTTGTTTTAGTATATTCATATCTTGTATATTCATTCTGGTTCATTAATATCACGTTTTTAGACCCCCAAAACGTCTATTAAATTGGTTCTGTACGCATTAGGTAAAGCATGTCATTACGTTTTAAAATGCATTTTTTCCGAATTGTTATTTTCAACACGTTTGTCACCCTTCAAAGTGCTCCTTGGAACAACCTTATAACTTATTAGCTTGAAATTTTCAGGAGAGCTTTAGGGTTTAAGGATTTAAAAATTAATGTGGTGCACTAGTCAAAACTAAGTTAACTGAATTGAAATAAACATTTTCTATAAGCCATACTGAAAATTTGAACATTTTAATAACATGTAAACAAATATATTTTTCTCTTAAATTAATTAAAATTAAGTAATGCATACGCAACAATTTCTTTATGTTTGTATAATTTAAACATTTGTAAGAGATGCGATAAAGTTTAGGCTCCAAGGATAATTTCATATTAGCATAGGTATCAAAAGTAATTAATTACAAATAATAATAAAAAACTAATGTCTTAACGTTATGACATAGCTCAATAAAACTTTGTGTGCAGGATACATTTTATACCTATTCTGATTGTGAGTATATCGTAAAAATTTAAGCAATTATAAGAAAGCTTGATTTTTTTGTCATAGGTAATCTTAAAATCTTATCTTGGACATCTCTTTTGTAACTGGAGGATTCACTTTCTCGCCTCCCTGTATTTTTGCCCCTCCCCTAAAGTAAGTGGCCTGGCATGTACTGAATTGAAATTTAATTATTATACCAAATATCCTCTTAAAAACGTCCAATAGGAGGCATATTCATGTTTACTGTATTCTAAGCTAAAAATAATTTTAAGATGCTTAATAACGGTCTAATGACCAAGTGTTTTGGTCATTAAACGTAATCCCCGCTGCTAATGTATTTATCCTTCTGCAAGACGTTCAATTATTCAATGCACAATGTTACAGAACTACAAACTGGTCCGATCCGTATCAATAATATCTCTTTTCATGTCACTAGAAGGGTTAAGAGATTAATCACCAACCTTTATTAATAAAACACAAAGAGATTTTAAAAATTATAACATATACATATATTAATATTGCACGAAACCAAACGAATTAAAATAATCATTCCCATGAGTTCGAATTATTGATACTAAAATAGACAGACCTAAACAGTAAAAGACAAAAAAAATGTTGTACTATGGCACCTCAAAATGATATTTGTCCTCAAGGTAAGACATAACCTATAAAAGCTGTTGCTAGTAAACACAAGTCATCAATGGAAGCACACTGTATTACCTATACCCCGGGGGGGGAATCCAAACCCAAACAAATGGAATTTCAGACAAAGCCTAGATGGCATTCCTCTTCGACTGTAATGTACCGAAGCTTGTCGATGTTTCGAGATCATAGCACAATATTCAAATCAGAATTTGGCCGAGTGTACATCAGCAAGCTTCCCAAAGCCCTCATGTATAACTTTCTTCCGTGGACATTGGTTTGAGCCGGACGAGATCAGTGGGGAAAGTTTATTAACAGTTACCTTTAAGCAACAAATATCCAATTAATATTTCAGCATATAGTCCGGTTACATTAAATTATCACTCACATACTATGTAAATATCTGCACTTATGTGAAATAAAAGAACGCCTCATTGTGAAGCTTTTCACATTACCGAAGAATTTTAAAATTAGAATACAGTCGCACTAACTACGAAACCCAGATACATTATATGTGGTATATTAACACTTTTGTCATATATGTACGAGGGTAATCAGAAAGTAACAACCCATTATGCGTTCCCGCTGCACAGATGGAAGTCGGGTTTCTATCCAAGTTGTCATTGTGCTTTCTGTGATTGTTCAAAATGATCTGTGTGATACACTCTGGGGTTGTAGGAGTTGGATTTTTGAACGCTCGGATATTGAAACCTGCAGAAACTTACAGTGAACTAAAAAGTGCATGGGGACACAGTAATAAACGAATGAACTCTGATAAAGTGGTGTATAATGGACGAGCAAATGCGTAAAACAAAACTCGACCCGGATGTTCGTCACTCATTAGAGATGATTTGAAGAATCAAGTAAACAACAAAATCGTACGAGAGAGAGTAACCCTAGATGAGTTGACAGTTGACAGTTACGTCACATGCTTAAAGAACGGAGGTGATTATGTGAAGAAATAAAGTAAGCTTGTTTCTGTGATATATTTATTTTAATAAAATGTTTTTTTTTCTGGTAGCAGGCTTTACTACCTGGATGACCCTCGTATTACCATATGTTTTATCGTATGAAGTGGTTCTACATAGTACGATTTTAATATTAACTGTCTTCTTACGGCGTTGCACATATACATTTTTGTGTTTCAAAGGTATAGATCAGCGGTACTCAGTAGAGAGAGCGGTACAAGAGAGCTGCATACAAAGAACAGTATATGTCTGAGAGTTTAACGACCGAAACTTCTGATTAGCGACGGCACTTTAAAAAAAAATACAAATTATTGCAAAATTCGAAGCAATAATAACGGATGTCTCAGAAATGGCTTATACCACAAAAATGTTGTTTATTAAATTGCGTGCTTTAACGAAATTCACTGTTTTTTTGTGTGTGTAATACTTTATTGGCTATCGGTTAAAGAAATTGTATAAAATTTCGGAAATTTTTCCATGTAAAGCGTATTTGGGATCGGAGATTTTCTTGAAAACCTTCGTGTCGCATTTTTACATGATAGTGAACTTAAACTTTAGTGTTTGTCCAACATTTGTTTTCGCTTTTCTAACTTTTGTTATTCGAGGAGCTCAAATTTCCGATGAAATTGCTTGGGTGGAATGTAGTATTTCCTCTTGCTACTAGGTACACACGTGGAAGAGAAAGTAAAAAGCGTAAAAAACATGAAAATATTAAAACGCTAGCAGTAGTGTCACTTCAAGTAAATATATCGTAAAATGTATTCCAGCATTTAACAAAATTGCACTTCCAGCGCTGAATAACGGACAGAGACAAAAGTACTCGAACTTATTCTGGTTTTTTTCTTTTTTAATATTTTACTCTTTCCTTTTATTGCATATTTACTCTATCCATTATGAGCGAGTCTCTAGAATACTATTAAAATAACCAATTAAAAAAACGAAAAGGAAAAAGTCATACAAAGTTATGGTTGCAGTTTATCATTATGAACGTTATGCTAAATACAGCTTTTAATGCACTGCATATAAACACGCCATAAAGTGCATTAAAGCCACTCTGTGGATGTTGAAAGCGTTCAGACATTTATGACCCGCAAGGCTCTAAAATCCTAGAAGAATTTTGTGGTATTTCCCCGTTCACTGCTCCACGTGCGTGTCCGTTGTTTCCCTTACTTAAAAACCTTGATATCTAAAATATGCAAAAGTAAGTTCAAATGCGTTGTTTTTGCTAACAAAAGTTGCAGACATTTGGATTACGGCGGAAAACTTTATTAAATGATATGTTTTTATACTGTTTAGAATAATTATAATCTGCACTACAAAAAGGGAGACAATTTGTGTGGGGGGAGGATAATCTCAAAAACCACGCAATGGATTTTGCTAATTCTTTCACCACTGAAAAGTTCAATTCGTTCTGACGGACATGGGCCTATAAAACAACTTCTAATTTAATTTCATAATTTAAGAAAGATTAGAAAGGATTTACAATGCCCTTGTACTTGAATACAACATCGGAGTTGTTAAAGAACATGCTTACGAAAAGGCCTTCACTTTTAGTTGAAAATGCCATGGAGTAAGTTGCTCTTACTTCACAGAACATAAACAGTTGCTGCCTCCGCAACTTCACAGTATAAAAACTGCACCATTGGGTTTTTTTCATACCCAGAAGTATTAATTACCTATTTCGTAGGAGCTAGTAAATTTTAATCACTCACCGGCACATATGTTAGCAATTTACTTTAAACTGTTGTATTCGTTAACAATTGCTTTAACATTATACAATATAATGTACTCTTTCACATTTCTACATTTAAAGTTGCCATATCAATTTAAAATTTTTATGAAAGAGCAACGAACACAATGGAAAGTTACTTGAAGTGCGAAAGTACAAACGCTTCTCCTGTAAAAGAATTTAGAAAACACCAAGAGCTGAAAGGTTGAATTTCAAAGCTTACCAAACATGTTGAAAAATAATTTGAAAAAGGCCGAAAGAATCACTCTTGGTGATTTACACCAAAAATCTCGCTGTCACCGTGTATAGTTGTTAACGGCTCGGTCCCTGGCCGAAGAGTACTACTGGTGCCTGCCCAGGAGTTGCTGGAGTCGCCCAAGAGCATGATGACGCTGGCGTCAGTGGCGTGTAACAAACGAGCCAATGATAACTGTACATGACGCTTTACGTTATGGAGTGATGGATACATCATGCATGACGTTATGTTCTTTGAAGATTCGATGTTAACTGTCTCTATCGATGAACGACGCCATTATTTCTTAAGCATTGTGACGTATTTTATGCTGGTTGCATAAGCATGACCTAGGGGGAGGGCAAAACGGACAAACAAAAGAAATTTAGCTTCAATCACCATGATTTAACACTTCAGCAAAAGAAAGCAGAGTTTAAACAGCGACAATCGATGCTGTGTTGATTTGATCCTCTTAATTGCCATTTATCAAACTCTGCAGATGTGTATATAATGACGCACTATCAAAACCTCTGAATAACCTTTATTTAAATTCCTTAGATGTATGCTCTAAAGTTTCTGGATACCAAAACCCTCTAATAACCCTCGCGTGAGAAAGTTTTGCTTTATTACTTTTGTGTTTATGTTGCAATCAAGTTCGTTATTGCGATTGCAAATAATTGTATAAAGAGAGAAAACTGCTAACATTAGAATTCACTGAACCGATATTTTATATTAATTGTGAAGATTATTTTTCTCAGTTATAGTAGACCATGTGTCTTTTTCAAAGAAAGTTAACTTGGTGGCCTGGGAGTGAGGAATTTTATTTCGTTGTATTGTTGAGGATTTTTGCGTTTGGTGAAAATTATGTAGCTTTTATCATATTAAATAGCTATAGGACCAAAAAGGATACACAACCTTTAAAATTTAACCCACTATAGTTATCTAAAAATTACTCAACCATTCCGAAAGAGGATTCTTACACCGCTATGCGGTACTTACAGGCTATGCACTAATTCCAGGACTTAAAAGACTGCAGGTGGAGGGTAAGGAAGATAGACGTTCCGCTGACGTTTCGCTTCCATTCGTAAATATCGGGGGGATTTTGTGTTGTTTCGAATAGTCGGGACAGTACGAGATTACAATTATGAGCAGTAAAGGGGACGATTCACAATAAATACCCTCTATATCATTGTAGAATAAGTTCATAAAGAACGTGGAAGGGATATGAAATTAGGATTACGCTACGGAGGGGACACCTAGCACATCCACCCACACAGAGATCTTCTGTGCATACACCCCCGGGAGGAACGGATGGGATGAAGGAACCGCAGGGGACGTATGGGTTGCAGGACCGATCGACGCAGGCGAAAGAGACCGCGCAGAAATCCCTAAGAGTTACAACTTGACCACCCAGCCCAAGAGCGCTCAAGGGAGCCCTCCCAAGCCACCGGAGGGTGACTTACAGGCTCCCCTCCAGCGGAGACAGCGGAAACTGGCGCGGTCTCCATCTGACGGGGCCGAGAAGAGGTTCCAACACGCAAGCCATATGTGCCATCTGTTTGCAGTCGTCCGGCAAACAGTCTCAGAGTCATCCTGTAACGTGAAAGAGGAAGATGAATTGAGAGGGAATGATGGAGAAAGAAATTCGGGGGAGGCGATGATCCTTCCCAGTAAAGCACCCATGGGTCAGGAAGGTCGGCCGTAGGAATGGAACCTACGACCTCCCGAATGTAGGCCACAGACGCAACCGCTCCAGCCATTCGATGAAGTTAATTAATTCTTCATTAAAGTTTAAACAGCAACGTCCATGCAACGTCTGGTAAGCCATGCTAGTATATAATATACGATATTTGACATTAAGCAATAGATATCGTCAAAATTTATAAAAACGTACACTATGAGATTATGTCATATTAATCATCTTCATATTTCACAATTTATGAAATGTTTTCAGATAACCATTTTATAATTTAGATTTAAAAGCTGTTACCTATATTTGTTTGCTTTGCATAATTGATAACTTATTATACATTTTTGGTCCCAAGTAAATAGGCTATTTTGTGCTTTCTTTAACCTTATAATCAATATTGTCTCTCTTGTCTTGTCTCGTGATTATCGTTATCACTTCTTAATCAGGTTTTCTTTGAGTATTTATGCACGTGAACTAAAATATACTAATAATTCTCAGTTAAAGTACCTCCTATAAAAAGTGGCCTGCATGGTGGTTTTTCATTACTGTTTTTAATAATTCTTATAAGCTTCTTTTGCAATAATAAAATATATTTTGTTCTTTTACTTCCACCCCATAAATTATATTATACACTTGGTGATCAAAAGTATCAGGACACCTGGCTGAAAATGACGTACAAGTTCTTGGCGCCCTCCATCAGTAATGCTGGAAGTCAATATGGTGTTGACCCAACCTTAGCCTTGATGACAGCGTTCACTCTCGCAGGCGTATTTTCAATCAGGTGCTGGAAGGTTTCTTGGGGAATAGCAGCCCATTCTTCACGGAGTGCGGAACTGAGGAGAGGTATCGATGTAGGTTGGTGAGGCCTGGCACGAAGTCGGTGTTCCAAAACATCCCAAAGGTGTTCTATAGGTTTCAAGTCAGGACTCTGTGCAGGCCAGTCCATTACAGGCATGTTATTGTGTAACCACTCCGCCACAGCCCGTGCAGTATGAACAGGTGCTCGATCGTGCTGAAAGATGCAGTCATCATCCCCGAATTGCTCTTCAACAGTGGGAAGCAAGAAGGTGCTTAAAATAGTATCAATGAAGGTCCGCGCTGTGATCGTGCCACGCAAAACAACAGGTGATGCAAGCCTCTTCCAGGAAAAACACCACCACACCATAACACCACCACTTCCGAATTTCACTATTGGCACTACACACGCTGGCAGGTGACGTTCACCGGACATTTGCCATACCACACCCTGCCATCGGATGGTCACATTGTGTACCGTAATTCGTCACTCCACACAACGTTTTGCCACTGTTCAATCGTGTAATGTTGACGCTCCTTACACCAAGCGAGGCGTTGTTTGGCATTTTCCTGCGTGATGCGTGCCTTATGAACAGCCGCTCGACCATGGAATTCAAGGTTTCTCACCTAACACCTAACTGTCATAGTACTTAGAGTGGATCCTGATGTGGTTTGGAATTCCTGTGTGATGGTCTGGATAGATGTCTGCCGATTACTCTTTACGACCCTCTTCAAATGTCGGGGGTCTCTGTCAGTCAACAGACGAGGCTTACGCTTTTGTTCTGTTCATGTCCCTTCAAGTTTCCACTTCACTATCACATCAGAAACAGTGGATTTAGGGATGTTTATGAGTGTGGAAATCTCGCGTACAGACTTCTGACACAAGTGACACCCAATCACCTGACCACGTTCGAAGTCCGTGAGTTCCACGGAACGTCCCATTCTGCTGTTTCAGGATGTCTAATGAGTACTGAGGTCGCGGATAATGAGTACCAGGCAGTAGGTGGCAGCACAATGCACCTAAGGTGAAAAACGTATGTTTGTGGGGATGTCCGGATACTTTTGATCACATAGTGTATCTAATTGGAGATTCAAACAGAGAAAAGTAAGTAGTTTTCAAATATTAGATGGGTATACAATTTCTTAAATTTCTAAATAAATATATAATCTAGGACACATTGACGATCCATTCATAAATACGCATTCCCTATTTAAATTGTTGATATATAGACCTAAAAATTTAGCAGATGCTTTTATATTAACCTGACAATTGTTTGGTAGCGATTTTAAACTAAAAATCATTTGAATCGACTTGTTTTCATTTAACAATAAACCGTTAGCATTAAACCATTCTAGGGCGTTTCCATAGAGGTATCCATATCTGTAACTAAACTATTTACATTATTATTAGCCATGAAAAATGCCCATTCACCCTTTCAAATTTTTCTTAGGCTAAATAAAGTTGCAATATTCATTTCCTTCTACCAGTGAAAGTAACGATCGTACAATGGACCTAGCATTTTTTCAATGAATTTATTTAGCACTAGCAAATGCAGTGACTCCTTGCATCATAAAAATAATTACCATGATTGTTTAAATCATATTTATACATTGTTCATACAACTCCTTGCTCCAGAGTTTAAAAATTTCTTTCTTTAAATTTTTGATTCTAAATACACTAAATATTATTCTGAATGTAAAGCACGTATGTAAATGTGCGCATAGTATCAAATTGTGGATCTGCTTTGTAGTGGAAATAAACTAAAAGTGGATACTAAACTATTAACTTTTAGGAGACTGTGTATAAACTAACCTTACTTTTGTACCTACTTCACATTTCGAACACGCCCATAAATGGGAATTCGTTGATTGTTCGTGAACGTCCCACACCAGTGATAACGAAATTCAGAACAAAAGAGTAGTAAAATAAAAGAGAATCCCTGCATTAAGCAGATAATTTTTAGATTATTCACATCGCTGATTCCTCCAAAAAAGTTTATTGTAAACATTGTATTTTCTCTAAAACAGCTTATGTGTTAAATTCACGTGGTTTTCTCTACCCCTTCTTCAACAAAATTTCCTTGCAAAATCTTATTACCTTCTCTACCATGTATAGTAAATAGGAAATAGATGTTTTGAGGTGCCCTGAATCCAAATAAAGCCTCTTTGGAAACATGTCCATGTGTGTGTCTGCGTGTCTGTGAACAGCATAACTCAAAAACGAAAAGCCAGATAAATACCAAACTTGGTATTTGAGTTTACTATCTTCTAAGGATGTGACACGAAGATTTTTCTAAAAAATAGCTCTAATGATTTTGATTAAAATACCGTACATGAAAGATTATTTACATGAAAAATAAAATGTATATCTTGAATTTTCTGGGAAGAGCCTAGGAAGTCCTCTTCATTCGGAAGGATTTTTGTATAATGTTGTGTAAACTTGTAAACATGTTAAGCGATAGACGAAAACGTACCACACACAAAAAAAACGTAGATCTCTTTAAAGCACACAATTCACTTCAATTAAGTTTTTTAGTGGCATGAGCCGTTTTTGAGATATCTGTTATTAAATGTTCGAATTGTTCAATAGTTATTCTTTTGAAGTCCCATCGATTTTCAGCCGTCCTCCGTGGTGTAATGGTTACCATGCTAGCTTCTAGTTTCCGAGTTTGCGTGTTCAAACACGGCGGAGGGCGATGGACGTTTTTGGGCGTAAAAATTCTAGTATGGCTTCCTTCGGAAGGGAAGTAAATCTAGTGGTCCCGTGTCGTAGATTTACGGTACGTAAAAGAACCTCAAGCCTGTTATCGGTCTTTCATGCTCAATATAGAATGGGACACTAAGGACCACAGCAGTTAAAGAACGTCCATAAATAAAACTTAATTTATCGATTTCCAGTTGTTTCTTGCAATTGCATAGGAAAGGTATGGAGTTTCAAGGCCATATATAGTGTCCAGCTCTTAAACGTTTGACTATCGCTGTTCTCTTTGTATTTAAAACGAAATGTGTAATATAGCTATTTTTTCAATGGTTTATTTGGACTAAATGTTGTAGATAAAGAAATAAACTTTGACGCAGTATTTTATATCACAACACTGCAAATGCCAGAGTGATTATAGTGTAAATAAGCAGTATTGTATGACATTGATTTGAGATGTTTGTTAATTATAAGCATTGTTAGGAAATAAGTTTACACGGCCTCACTGAAACCGACAATAGGAGCGGGTAACAATGAGCGAGGGGGGAGTTGTTTATTAATTAGAAGAGACAAGCAAATGACGTCAGAGTAGCGCGCTTTTCTGTATAAATGGAGGGAATTTCTTCCCTAGAACATATGTGTTCGTAATTTTGATTGGATATAAATATAGACACTAATGTTGGCGCGTTTTATTAACCAATAGCAGCTCGGTTATAATCTTTAGTCATATCGGGCGAGGGAGTATAAATTCCGTGCCAGAGACGGGTAACGCGCAGTTTTGACAGAATAATTCACGAGGTAAACGTCGCTCAGTCTAACAGAATCATACAAAGGTTATACGTCGCGCAATTCTACAAAAATCTCTTGCGTCATAAAGTTAGTTATAAATGTGAAATACGCGAATTAATAATGTGCAGTAAATAAGTGATTATAGTGATATTAGAAAATATAACAGTTTCAGTCTGGCGTGTATGTGAAATTAATTAATTGTGACGGTAATAAAAGTGTAAAAACAAATTCTTTTATAAGTGGTATCTTTCAGTAACAAATCCTTTCCGTTTACACACCCTGTTCAAGAGATATGCTCGACTGAGTAGTAATAATAGCTAGCCGGAGGACAAAGAACCCAACATTCAAAGTAGTAAAACAATAACAGGCGCCCAGCAATAGATAACACGAAGTTACCGCGACAAATCGGCTCCCATACGTTGTGCAGATAAACATGAAGCCTTTTCCAACAAACAAATATCATACTTCAACTTTAGTTAGAATAGTTTGGGTACCCACTAATAAAGATAGAGGGCAGAGAAAGTGAATGTATCACATCATATTTTCTTCTGTCTACTTCATGTTAATCGGGATAAACATTTTTAGAAATGGTTTAATTACATATTTCCTTGTAGGTGCAATGGCAATGGGGGAGTATTGTAGGCTTAAGTGTTAGTCAAATCTTTTAAGAGCTGGCCGCTATGTAATGGCTTTAAAATTCCGTTTCTTTACATGACCGAAAAAGATTAACGACTTCCCTTTTAAGAATAGTATGAGTATTTTAAAATTCAAACCAATTACCAGGAATATCTACGAAATTAAATTTTGTGCCTTGAACAGATCTACATTTTTTGTGTGGTAAAATTTTTTCTATCTCTTTCTGTTTGTCAATTATACAAAAATCATTCAGAATGAAGAGAATTTCATGGGCTATTCCCAGGAAATTTCAGATATGATTTTATTAATTATTAAAATATCACGGTATTTTAATCAAAATCATTAGAGCTATTTCTGAGAAGATAAAAAGTTCTAAAAATGTTCCATACAAAGGGTAGGTTGGGATGAGTGGAATTTCTTGAAGATCTTCATGTATCATCCTTCGAAGATGCTGAAATAAATACCAAGTTTGGTACTTATCGGACTTTTTGTTTTGAGTTACGCTGTTCACAAAAACGGAGCTTTTTTAAAAATGCTTTTTTTTGGGAGAAGGGGTTGATAGTGTCTCAAAACTTGTATTTTCGTTAAATTTTGTATATAATTTTTGAATGGAATGCAATACTTCTTCTACTTACGTAGAAGAAAGTAAAAATCGAAATTACAATGATGCAAGCAGAGAAAAATCACACGTTAAAATCAATATACAAAATCCTATTTGTTTTTACCCGTCATATTTTAAATTGTAAGTAGCTATCTTTCACGGAGTTCTGCATTTTGTTCTTTCTGCTGCAGGAAATAATGCTCTTGATAGAAGCTTGGACAATTTTCGTTCAGAATGCATGTTTGTTTAAATTTAAATCAAATTGTCCTAGGCTGACACAATAAAAAGGTGTATACGAAGAAAGTCAACGTAATCTTAGTCTTTTTTGACAGTAATATCTCGGTAAAATTGTTTACGAATGTTTTGGGAACACATTGAAACTTCAGGTAATTTTATAATTATCTAAGGGTGTTCATTTGAAAAGTGATTCTTCTGTCTATGTTACGTTACGTTAAATCCAGGGTTAGAAATAATCTCAACTAAGTAATATGAAATATATTGCATGTGTGATACGGAAAATAAAACAATTGTTTGCACATCGTAAGTTTTATAACTAATGAACCTATGCGGGAAGAAGGAAGCACGCAATTTCCAACCAAGTTTTATTGATGTCGCAAGGCAATTCAACCTCGAAAACTTTATGTAACAATCAATATTTTGAAAACCTTTTATGCCACGAAAACTTATTTAGCATAAGTTATAGATATTTTATAGAGCTCAAATTTTTTCGTGATAACTATTTCATTATTTTTTATACAGCTACACAGAATTTATTCCGAATAGAGCATTCAGGGAAACTTCAAGATATATGTTTTGCTGGTCATGTAAATATCTTAAACATATGGTATTTTAAACAAAACCGTTTGAGACATTTTTGGGAAAATAGAAAATAATGAAGAATATCCCATGTAGGGTTAGTTTGGGGTGGTGCGATTTCATATAAATCAACGTGTCTGAAATGGAAAATTTGGAATATTTAACACAGTTTTCGTCTTTGAATTATGCTGTTCACACACACACACACACACACACACACACACATAAGTGGGATTTTTTCTAAAAAAAAAAACATGTTTTTGTTCAGAGGACCTCAAAATCAGTGTTGCCACGTTAGGGTTGCAAATATCTATACCATAGGTAGATGTCAGAGGAAGTGAGGAAAGAAAGGAAGGAAGAAAGAAGGAAGGAAGCTGCAGGACTTAAAGTGGCTATCTTATTCTTAATTATGTATCAATTTCAATTAATGTGAAAGTTGTAAAAGTAATTTCTTTATATTCAAATTTACCACTAGTATAGGTTGATGATGATGATGATGATGATGATGAAGCTATGAGTGGCCTCTTTCAGCAGCCCGCACGTAATATTTACGTCAAGGAGCCCTTTGTGCCTCTTAACATGGGCATTTAATCAAATGCAATGGTCCCCATAAAACCTTCCACGAATTTGATATCGGCCCTTTTATTTCCTCAGCGAATCCTTCACATTCGCATAGTATATGCTGGAAAGTTTCATACTCTCCCCCACATCCTGCACAAGGGATCTTGAGTAAGTCCCATTATGTAGCTCCCATTATAAGTCCCATTATAAGTCCCGTTATGGAACAGATTGGGGATCATGTAGCTCAAGAAAATCACAAAACGAAATAAAATGCATATAAACACAAAAAGAAAGCAGTGAAAAGCACTTGGGGCAAAATGACGAGATCGTCAACTTGCCCCGACCGGGAACGTTAGAAGTCTTTAATTTTTGTGGTAGGATTAACAAGTATTAAATTTAAATAAATAGCGATTGTGAAAAGCATATTATCTAAGGTATAATGTATAGCAAAGAATAACCAGATATTTTACCTATTAGATCACGAGATCTTATGGCGAAGGTCGTAAAAATTACAACACCAGAAACAAAATACATGAACGTAATCTAACAAACAATGAAATGGCGGCAGCGACTTCGCGTACGAGTTTTTAGTGTCTAACAGTGTGGAACGCTGATAGTATTCGTAAGGTGGGTGCTACGTAATAATATAAAGCTGAACTAAATCTGTCGTCATCTTGCCCTGCTCGTTAACTTGCCCCGGCCTCCCCTACGTAGAAATATCTGTCCAAAGTGTTGAGACCTAATCACAGGGTTAACACAGGTCTCCTGAATTTTTAGGAGACCTTCGAATTATATATACTACCTTTAATTTTATTCCGATTTCAACTAAACTTGGTGTGAATCAAGAATTTCTCATTAAACCTCTGTGTAGCAAATTTCATCAACCCCATATGCGCAGTGACTCGTTGAAAATTGTGAATTTGTAAGAGCCGCTGAATTCATTTATAGAACAAGAAAGCAAATTAAAATGGGTGTTATAATGGAAATGATAGTAGATACGTGAAAACATTTAAAGCTACACAATTATATTAAAATCTGTATTTGGGGTTTCTTGTGACTGACTCATGAAATGACATACCAAAACGCTTTTTTAACGTAAGAATTTCCAAAAATTCGCTATTAAACACATGACTATACAAACAAAATAATAAGTGTTTGGAGGAATGCATCAGCTGAAACAAAAACAACATGTTGTAGTACATGCGGACCACTTGTTGCTTACCCTGGTGCTGGTGTCCTGTTACACGCCAGCACACGCAGTCCTTGGTACGGCGGACCTGTTTCCCACAAGCCTCAGATCGTGTTACTGTAACGCGAGCCAGGCTTTTGACACTTGGCTAACTCCAAGGATTGTTGTCTACCTCACCAGCTGCTCTCGTTATTGTTACAGTTTCGCAATAGCAGCTGTGAGATTATAAACACAGGTACAAAGTCAAGCATTGTGCTTATTTCAAATCGCCAAGCCACAACTACTTAAGAAAAAACAATTGAACATACATGTCTAGACCAAACAATATGTGACATAACAAAGCTGTTATGGGCTCTAAAAAAACCTACGAGAGTCATTCTGAACGTTTTGAATGAGAGGGGCAGTACGCTTTTAACACAAGGTCTTCTAATTTGCGATTGTGGATATTGATTCCATTTTTTGCACAATATAGCGTCATTTGGGGGCATACGCAGAGTGCATTTGGGGAGTGGCTGAAACAGGAATAGCAGAAACTCACGATGTCAATTATAATTTCATTCTGTGGTCACTTTTAGAGATTTATCAAAGTGAGTGAATATCAACTGGATCACTGGACAGAGTATACTGACTAATATAAATTGGTAGGTCAATTCATTTTAGTCAACAAACTGTCGCGGTATCGTTCGTGTTATCGTATTGTTTTACTATTTTGAATTTTGGGTTCTTTGTCCTCCGGCTAGCTATTATTACTCAGTCGAGAAAATCTCTTGAACAGGGTGTGTAAACGGAAAGGAGTTGTTACTAAAAATAACACTGATAAAAGAATTTGCTTTACACTTTTATTGCCGTCACACTTCATTAATTTCACATATTTACTCTTGATACACGCCCGACTGAAACTGTTATATTTTCGAATGTAACTGTAATCACTTATTTGCCGCACATTATTAATTCGAGTATTTCACATTTTTGTAACTAACTTTACGACGCGAGAGATTCTGTAGAATTGCGTAACGTGTACTTCGTGAATGCTTCTGTTGAACTGCGCGACGTGTAACCCGTGAATGATTCTGTTGAACTGCGCGACGTGTAACCCGTGAATGATTCTGTTGAACTGCGCGACGTGTAACCCGTGAATGATTCTGTTGAACTGCGCGACGTGTAACCCGTGAATGATTCTATTAAACTGTGCGACGTTTAACCTGTGAATGATTCTCTTAATCTGTGCGACGTGTAACCCGTGAATGATTCTGTTGAACTGTGCGTTACCCGTCTCTGGCTTCAGAATTTATACTCCCTCACCCCGATATGCCTAAACATTATAACAGAGCTGCTATTGCTTAATAAAGCGCGCCAACATTAGCGTCTATTTTTTATCCAATCAAAATTACGAACACATATGCTCTAGGGAAGATATTCCCTCCATTTCTAAAGAAAAGCGCGCTACTCTGACGTCATTTGTTTGTCTCTTCTAATTAATAAACAACTCACCCCCTCGCTACATTGTTACCCGCTCCTATTGTCAATTTCAGTGAGGCCGTGTAAACTTATTTCCTAACAATGCTTATAATTAACAAACATCTAAAATCATTGTCATACAATAATGCTAATTTACACTATAATCACTCTGGCATTTACGGTGTTGTGATATAAAATACTGCCTCAAAACAACTTTTTAAGTATTTATAGGACTAAAATGCAAACAGGAGTGCATAGAGACCAAACTTCCCAGCCAGAACTCAAACCCAGTAGGTGTGTTAACACACTATTAGACTACGTGGAGACTTGCTCACTTCATTACAACTACCGGAGGTTCTATTTACTAGGCTACGACTACACGTGTGCGGGTAGTAAAATGAGCGAGCCGTTCCGAATGTTGCCAACCAACTTGTGAAATGATAGTTTTCCAAAAGAGGATTAAATTCCCTGCCATTCGTCAATATTCAAATCTTTGGTTAATGTATGCAGAATATTTATTTATTTGTTTATTAACAAGTACATGAAGTGTATTAAACCTGTGAATATATGAATTACAGAAAACCAAAAATTAAACTAACAGCTTATTTTCCTTGCTTCTAGAAATGGTTTGTAAACAATAAAATGAAACTCTATATTATTGAACTTAGTAATGCAATAGTTAATATTTAGGCGTATCTTCTCATAATACAACAATGACAACAACTATGACGTAGCACTACATAAACCGAGGTGTTCATGAACACCGGAATATGAGGCAAATTAAGAACATGGACACACAAGCGTTGCGAAAATCATTAAAGCTGTAGGCATTTCCTGTTCGTACTTAAACTGGTGTTCCCAGCGTTTTAAATGCATTCCTTTTTAATTTTTCCTTGTAAGCGTTTAGCGTCCATTGCCGACCGACAGCCTCGGGTCTTCTAAATGATTATGACTGAATTAATAAAGGCCTGCAAAGCAGTTTGTGGTCCAGCGTGCTATCGCCGTTGTGTTTTTTTCGGGGCATTCCTTTGAGCAGTGATCAAATGATACCCTTCTTATTACTCTTCTTATATTGGGTGTTCATTCAAAGAGTGACATGCTGTATGACATCACTTGTCTAACAGCTGAGCCTAGGATTCACTCCGCCTAGTACTTTTGCAGAGAGGCGTATGGCTTGTGTGTCATAGAAGCTGCAGCCAGTAAGGCGTTCAGTCCATACGTGGTCGTAGGAACAACGTTGGTATGTGTCCTAGTAAAACCTCTTTCGCACTGTGTGTGTTTAGTTGATGCCGAAGGTTCGGGAAAACTGTAAGCAGGGTACTTATTATTATCGCTAGCGTTGGTGGACGTTGGTGGGTTCATGCAAGAAGATTAACAAATGTGATTCTTTATTTTACTTTATTTTATTTTATGCTTTTATGTGTGGTATTGCGAGACACATTATTTGGTGTGCATTTTGTTAATAGTGTCGTTACCGTATTAGTACTCGTCGGATAGAACGCCGCGCTTGCTAGGCAACTTCAACGCCAGGCGTGTACTACCTTACGTCCGTCCCCTTAGAGTTGACACTCGCTTCAAAACGTTGTCTCAAACAAACGTCGTATCACACTTTGAAATGAACACTCAGTATATTATCTTAATACTTTAATACTGTAATCTGGTATGTTTTTCCATCCAAATCTCTCCCGTTTACACTTCTTCCAGCGAATCACTTAGCAAGTGGCCTCCCTTCACATATAGTTCACCAGGCATTTCCGTTTCTTTATCCAAACAGTTTTAACCTTATTCGTGTTACTTATTGTGCCTCTTTCGAAGGCTTTGGGGGGGGGATAGCTACATATGTAAGGTTTTTATTTTGCTGAACGCTATCAGAATCATGACTAACTTATATTCTTCGTGAACACTGCAAACGTGTATGTATTAATCAAAACATTATGCCTCCAACTGGTTTTACATGTTTTAAATTACTAATATATGTAAAAGGAAGTCATAGTTTACCTACTAGAAGAGATATAGATTCATATAATACGAAAAATAATAACTTACTTCATAAGCCTTTGTGTAGATTACTTAAATATCTTAACAATTACAAATTTATGGCTATCTCTGATACAAACAAACTTCCTGTCCACTACTACTCGTATCTGTTAAGTAGATGTGTTCAAAAGACTTCTGTTCTTGCCTGATCAATATGTATCTTATGATATAAAGTAATTCTTTAATCTTAATGAAATAATTTTACAACATACTTAACTATTTAAATGACCAACTTCAACCAATCAATCAATTGCTCGCCTTCGCCCACTGTTACAAAAACAGTTTTATTACTTATTTTGTCTGTCGATTTTACACACTCCATTCTTCCCCATATCTTCATCACAAACGCGTCCAATCTTTCGCCCACTTCTTAGCAACTCCCAGTCTACCACATTCCCTACCTTCATAGTTGCTCCTTGAAAGGTCCTCCGAATATGTTTATTTTTCCATTAAAAGCTTCCTTTGTTACTGTTATCCTCTGTTTGATTTCATCACACAGTTGATATGACTTAATGCTACACACCAGGTGTCTAAAGCAGTCCTCTTTTTCCCCCTCTTTCATTTATATGCCGCCTTAATATCTAAGGTCATATCAGCGGCTTTGCTTTTGGAGCAATTGCTTATCGGCAATGATGTTCACTCGTTTACTACTATTCTTTTCATTTTGGGTTTGTTTATGTCAGGTTATTCTCTATAAACAGTAAATTTACACTCTCACTCATACTTCCACAATTCTAGGGAGAATAGCGAATAATTCAGGCTACAGAAAAGTTCTCATCCTCCAGCGGAACCGAATCCGGGACCTCCAGATCATGCTAACCACCGGACCACACAGACCACAAGTCTTCTTGTTTCACTATATCATTTGGAATTTTCATGTGTGACACCATTTTTTTCCCTGTTAAACCATAGCTTTTTCGTTTTTTTTTTTCTAGTCCATTTATTACCATCCCATACAACTCATTTTTTGAATAAAGAGTAGCCTAAGATTTTTTAATTTCTGTACCACTTATCTGTTGTGTGTAGAGAAGTTTTGTGTGCTACCCAAAGGTTCAATGTTGCAATTTCACCAGAGATACATAATTTGAGGTCATCCGAACACCCCAAAAAAGCATTTTTGGAAATCGGAAAAAGGTGGGTGTGCGTGTGTGTGCGGGGGGGGGGGGTAGAAGAGTTCTTAA
Organism: Deroplatys truncata; assembly: GCA_030765065.1. Lineage (NCBI taxonomy): Eukaryota > Metazoa > Arthropoda > Insecta > Mantodea > Mantidae > Deroplatys > Deroplatys truncata. Next base: position 205,229,569 of record CM060978.1, on the reverse strand, counting down.
TGATTCTAAGGTTAAAAGTAAAATATGTGTGTGCGTGTGCGTGTGTGTGGTGTGAACAGCATAACTAAAAACGAAAAGTCGAATAAATACCGAACTTCGTATTTAAGTTCAGCATACAAGTGATTCACAAGCAGCGTTGAACTCGACAAAAGATAAGTTCAATGCAAACCTAGCCACTGATATAAGATTAATAGTTCAACACGGTCTCAACACCAGTCTCTCCTGGGTTCACGGACATACAGGTGCTGTCGGAAACGAGAAAGCACACCTACCAGCAAAAGAAGCTGCAAAATCTACGATGGAAGTTCCATATGATAGAGCTCCGGTATGTTACCTGAAGAGGAAAATAAATAACCACACGACTCTCCAATGGAAAAACATCTGGATCACAACCCTGATAGGACACGTTACGAGAGAAATGTCTTTTCTGATTTCCAGCATCGACTCACAGCAAAATACTTGTTCCGAACTTTGCGCTTACTCAATTTTTATTTGGCCATGGCAAATTTAAGTCTATTTGCAGCGGTTTAAGATCAGTGTTCCAATTATGCTTCTGTGGATCTCCTTAAACCTGATTTTTGAGATCCTGTATTTGAAAGATCAAGATAACACCTGAACTTCTCTGACAATGAACTGGAAAATCCTTAATTTTATATATTCAAAAACAATGTTGTTATCCTCACTTTCTAACATTCATTCATCACATCTTTTATAAACTTTCTCATAATGTTCAATCTGTTTGTTAACAGTGTGTAGTTGTCAAACTATGAAGAAGGTGGTTTGTTACGTTATTTGCACCACGCTTTGGGCGTCAATTTGAAGTAGTTTTATATTGAAGGAGTTGTATTATATTTCAACTGTTGGGGAGCCGAACTTGTAGTAGTTGCAACCGCACGTATTGTAAACAGTTTCTGGCAGCCTTCACCCCAAATGTATTTTCAGGTGGCCTTTGCCCCAAGTTTAAAAATAATAGTTTTGTAATTTGACTGTTTCTTTAGATATTATATATTTATGTTTGCCTAGGCTGCGTCAGTATTATTGTTATTCATTCATTCATTCATTATCTGTTTACCCTCCTCTTATGTAGGACTTACACCCCCCAGGACTTACAAGCGGGTGCCTGGGGTCAGAGGCCCGTCGAGGAGCAGACACTCATGGATCAGACAAAGCATCCAGGATGGGTGATCAGCCCGATGCCTGGTATGGGATGAAGGAAGTAGATGAAACGAAATGTTGGTGAAATGGATGAAAGGAAAGGTGATGATGGAGCAGTTGGTGGAATGACTGGCGGGGGAAACCGGAGAACCCGGAGAAAACCCGCCCAGACGCCGCTTCGTCCACCACAAATCCCACATGCAGGTCCTTAGGATTGAACCCGGGCCGCCTAGATGGGAGGCGAGCGGTCTAACCACTCGGCCACGGCGCCGCCCTAGTATTATTGTTAGAGACATGGAAGTCTTGACAGGGTTGTGGTGCGACTGAAGAATGTAAGCTTACGCAGATTTTAAGTTTTAATTCACTCCTTTTTATTAATCCTTCACTGATATCGAGAGCTGTGAGATTATTTTATTTAATACTTGCACTTTTTAACGCGTATACTATTTTCATCTCACACGAATACGTAATTAATTTCTCGAGGACACATCTCGCGTCTGGTTATGAGCACTGTCTAGAAGCAACTGAACTGTTTTCCACCGCTTAAATTTGTAGATTTCTGTATTTCAAGTCTCTGATTGGCTAATCCTAGTCCAATAGAATACCTTCATGTAACTAAAGCTTTTTCTGGTTCTTGATTGGCTATTTTATAAACTGTCTCAAAAATTTACATTATTGCTGCTCTAATAATGACTAGCAGCATTTAAACTTCCTTACTCATTATTGCCTCAAGGTTACCTAATTGTTAGCAACTTTAAACCTATCTTTCTCACAGCTCCTACATTATTAAGTTACGTAATGCATTCACATAACATTATTAAACATGGATACAATAATATCATCTCTCTGAGCTCACTTGAAATGCTATTCATTTGGCTACCTAACTCTGTAGATTTTACGTCAACATGTTCAAACTTAGTATTAACCTCACTTTTTTGGTTAGATATTTCCCTGCTCATGTCTGACATTTTCTTTGAAACTTTTCCTATCGCACTTGCTATTATTTCCTGATTTTCATTTCTCATTCTTGGCATATTACTATCTAACTTCATAACTTTCTTTTCAATTTCTTCCCTGCTTTGATCTAATTTTTGCTCTAATTTCTCATAACTCTGAGTTAGTTTTTGTTCTAAACTCCTATTAATATCTTTCCTTAATTGATCTGTAAAATTGATCTTACTACACGAAAAATTAAAACACAATTTGTGTCGTTTATTTAAATATTCCAGCAATGTATATTTTTTAAGTGTTGAGTGTCTCTTGCGATGTCCTGCAAAGAGTATGGACTATTACTTCAACCCGGTATCCCTCTTTACTGACAACAAAATGAGTAACGAGATCATTTCTATGAACGTTTATCTCGATTATATTAAATAGAAGAAATAAGTTTTTGTAAGAATAGTTTGTAGCAGAGATATGATGGGATAGTTTAGGCAGACGGAGGGGGCCCCTAGCCACCGGACCTCTGTACCGCACTTGGCCATCTCAATAGTCCCATTCTGTCTTGTGTGACCACTGGGAGGAAGGCATGAAAGGGAGGCCACAAGGGCGATCAGATCCGGACGACGATGCTCAGTATTAGGCCGGGGTCCCTAACGAATCCGCAGTGACAACAATCCTGACGCCGGCGGCTGCGCGAGCCTGTCTATGCCATCTTCAACACAGCGTTTCCCGTAAACGACATCCTCCAGGAAGAGGCACCGGCCGGCCATCCAAACTTCAGGGCGCAATCCTTTACATAAAGCAAACTCCATCGCCGCCACACACCAATTGTTGCCGCCTGGTTCTGCAACCCTAAAGATGAAGCAGATGAAAGATAATGAGGCGTACAGGGAGTTCGTGGTAGAAGAGAAACCAACTGAGCATTCGCTTACATACCCAGGAAAACAAAAACAAAAATCCCAGGTCAGGGTTGAGGCAGTATTTTAAACGCTTAAATAATTTCAGTCAAATTATATAAATATAAATTTAACAGCCCGCCTTAAAGCAATATGTGTATGTAACAATATATAAAAAGTGTATATTGCAATCATAGTATATGTTTATGTTATTGTATACATGTAATAATATTATTTGAATGTTTACGCAATTAATAATGTAGGAGCTGTGAGAAATAGGACAAAAGTTGCTAACAATGAGGTAACCTTGAGGCAATAATGAGTTTGAGAGTTTAATAATGTTACTTGTGATTCTTGGAAGCAATAATGTAAATTTTCGGACAGTTTAAAAATAGCCAATTAACAACCAAAAAATGCTTTAGTTAAATGAAGGTATTCTATTGGATTAGGAATAGCCAATCAGAGACTTGAAATACAGAAATTAACAAGTTTAGTCGGTTGAAATCAATTCAGTTGGTTGCAGACAGCGTTACTAACCAGACGCAAAAAGTGTCCTCAACAAATTTAACACGTATTCGTGTGAGACGAAAATAGTTTTAGTGTTAAAAAGTGCAAATAATTAATTAAAGAATCTCAAGTTCTCTATATCAGTGAAGTGTTATTTAAATCGTATCAAGTATTAATAAAAGGAGTGAAGTAAAATTATAATCTGTGTAAGCCTACATTGTTGTCGCATCACGCCCTGCTAAGACATCCATGTCTCTAACAATAATACTGACGCAGCCGAGGCAAACATAAACATATAATATTTAAAGAAACAATCAAATTACAAAGTTAATATTTGTTTTTAAACTTGGGTAAAAGCCACCTGAAAGTACAGTTGGGGCGAAGGCTACCGGAAACCGGGTACCATACGTGCGGTAGTAAACAAACTTCAAGTTCGGCTCCCAACAGTTGAAATATAATACAACTCCTTCAATACAAACTACTTCAAATTGACACCCAAAGCGTGATGCAAATAACGTAACAAACCACCTACTTCAGGGTGGCGACCCAAAAGGATTCGAACCTCGGACCTCCCGAATGCAAGCCTCACACGTTATCTCGCTCGATCTTGTAGAAGAGACAGATAAACGAAATCCCTAGAGAAGACCATGTGAATATAACAAATAAGATTTTTGTGTGTTTGCAGGTTTCTATTGGTGTGGTGCAAATTCACTGGAAATATGGCAGAACTTTTAAAGCACTGAGCATAGGCTCTTATAGTTACAATCTCTCGTATACCTTTTTGCGAAATGTAAACGGTACCTCGCAGTTCTCTACAGATACTGATGAACTTGCATATTAAAGAAACATTCTATAACACATTGAAACAGTATATCTCCATTTTGGGATGTGATGTACTGAAATTAAAGTATAACAATCTTTCCATGTCAATAATTTTCCATTCGTTGCAACCTACGATTTCTATCGCGAGCATTAGGAAAGCCCTTGTCATACTATAAATAATGTTTATTTTATATCTCTTACTAGCTGAAATACTCGGCGTTGCCCACGGTTTGACAGTTTATCCCTACAACATTAACCTTGCGTTTCTTTGGAGGCATTTAAAAATCGTTACACAAGTTTCTTAAATAAAGAGTTAATTAAAGCTCTCACGGCTCTATAAAGAACAACAAAAAGTAAAAATGCTGAGAAAGCACTATGCAAAAGTACTGCTGAACAACCATAATTGTAATGATTTCTCGTGAATGCAGCTGAGCGACGGTTCCACGCTGTCACCTTCGGAATGCCTCATTGCTACTTATAGAGAAATTCTCAGATGGGAAGAAACAATAGCAGTTTAAGTAACATCAATATAACCTTGTTATTCTCAGTAACCAACATACGCTAAACTACTAAGAAAACCACGAAAGACAAAATAAAATAAAGGCCAAATGACAAAGAAAAGAATAACAATGAGAAGTATTAATTCGACTGGTTTGGTGTTGTTGTTACTCATGTCCACTGTCATTTTGTATGTCACTCAGTTTTTGTTTATATGCTTATAAAAGCATCACAAGCTTCTCATTGAGAAAGAAACCCACCGTTTACAAACATGAGAAACTACAAATTATAATAGGTGAATAACCGAACATCGGAGTATGATTGTAGAATGAATAGATATGAACTTCGATTTATTTATTGTTCTTCCTTCATCCCATACCAGGCATCGGGCTGATCACCCATCCTGGATGCTCTGTCTGATCCATGAGTGTCTGCTCCTCGACGGGCCTCTGACCCCAGGTACCCGCTTGTAAGTCCTGGGGGGTGTAAGTCCTACATAAGAGGAGGGTAAACAGATAATGAATGAATGTGTGTGTCTGTGTGTCTGTCTATAAACACCATAACTCAGAAACGAATAGTCGGATAAACACCAAACTTGGTATTTAGGTTCAGTATCTTCCAGAGATGCGACACGAAGGTTTTCAAGAAAATCCCTTCACCCCAGATTACCCTTTACATGGAACATTTTTCGAAAATTTTAATTTTCTCAAAAATGGCTATAACGATTTTGATTAAGCTACTTTCATGACAAATAAAATGTATATCTCGAATTCTCTGGGAATGTCTCCAAAAGACAACGACTTTTGCGTAACTGGTAATCCATAGACAAACGTTTACTACACAAAAAAGTAGGTCGCGTTAAAATACACAATTTTATGTCATATACATTTTTTTTTTTTTTTTTTTGTTTGTTGAGTGAACCATTTTCAGGATATTGCTTGTTATTCCCTTACATTTTCTAATACTTTTTCTCAAATTCGTTATTCATTTTTTTGTCCTAGTAATGCAAAGAGAATGGAATACTCCACATAGAAACCAGCTCTTAAAATATTTGACTATAGCTTAAAGCCTACCGATTCCCCTTGCATCTACAAGAAAATCAGCAATAACATTAACATCTCGATATCTCGATTAACATGAAGCATATGGAGAATAAGCGTTTGTAAAAATAGTTTGTACGAGAGTAGAGAAAGTCATGTGAGTGTAACACGTCAGATTTTCTTACCAAGCGATTGTAGCCCTTTACGTTTGCACAATAATAGTCACAAGTGGCATAGTTGTTGTATTTATTTGGCTGTGTTGTTACTCCATGACCAATGTCAGAGAGATCAACGAATAAGGTAATTCTATATTCCTTTGTTATTTTGTGAGGCCGTGAAAGCTTAAGTAATTATTCTATGTTTGCAATACTCGACCTATTACGATTATCTTTGAGAAGTTATAGATGGTCTTACTAGCTTTTGTAAGCACTACATTACATTAAATCACCAATCATGTGAAATGAGGCGGAATTTCAAATTTTAAGCTAGAAAGTATCTTTCGCCTTGTGTCAAATGTTATCCTTGCCAGGTTTTGTAGAAATCGGTGCAACGGTGTAGAAGCTTATAAGGAACATAACATACACATACACTGACTTTTATAGGTATTAAGATTAATTTGGAAACATTAGGTCTACAGGTTGAGAAAAATAGTGCTTCGTTCCAAAATTATTCGAACCTGCGCTTCCAATTAGATTATGGACCTTGCTCTGGAGGCACAAAACAAATAACCTTCACCCAGTTGTTAAATATTACAGAAGCATTTTTGTTCAGAGATGCTTCTCGCAAGAGGAGAAGATTCCGTTCATATGTCCTACTTTTTCCAGCTGGTTGGTTTCTTTCACAGCACCAATATCGTAAATGTTATCTAATTTTTAAACTCCAGTTGTTCACAGAACTGTTACAGGATCTTATCTTCTCCGCCACGGGTAAAGATAACGCCGATTTCCGGTTGCCCTGCAGGCATAAAAACGCGGAGATGTGTGTTATTCCAGGTCGAATATCAAGGACCATTTAGACGTCCTTAGATATCGCTCAGGTTAAAACGAATCGTTTATCAAGTATAATGTCACAGCTAAAATATTGTCACGTAACAGCAGCCAAGTGGTCTCATTCCTTTGTACATTCAGGTTAGAGGCAGCAACTTAGTCTGAAGTTTCTCTCGGAAGGTCGAGAAGAGTCCATAGAATGCGTCTATTGGCTGCCATGATAACGTCTAGAATTTTCGAAGCTAAATTAGAGCCTACAAAAGTCCATTCGAGACCTGCAAGAGATCATATTGATCAAAGTTCGTGACTGCATACCCACATCTAGGGAACTGCTGTTGAATGAACAAATCAAAATAGTATATTATGCAATAAAACTATAATTCTAATAATTAATAGGCGAGTATGCTTATGAAACGAGCAGTAGTGAGTTTCAATTTTCATACGAGCGTCCTAATTACTTATAGTCAACCTGCATACCACCTGTTTTGGTTTAACCATATTATAATTTCAAAACTTTGAATGTTTACAAAAAGATCTTACCTTGTTTAAATACACATATATTTATCTGGGGAATGGATCCCAGTGGATTGCTTTGAAAGTGTTGAAAGATATGGGCGATAGGTGAACTGCGCGCGCCGCCAAGTAAAATCATGAGTCGCTGATGTATTATGGATGCCATAACAGCTCAGTTACATCACATGTAATCAGCGTATTATGATGTCGACCAAAAAAAAAACAATTAACGTTTTTAACCCCTTGTAAAGAGTTATGTGACGTTTAGTAACTTGTTACGATATACAACGGAAGTAAAGTTGCACATGTCTGGAAAAAACCAAAAAAGGGTGCTGATTTATGTACTCAAAGTTACTTTCCCAAAACATAGTACGACAATAAATTCCAAACTTTATATTTGGTGCTCCAGATCTTCACATACTAATAGGAAAGCAATAGCTTTTGGAGTATGTGGGTTTAAAGTTATGCCCTTAATTTATTGCCGCGTCCACCCAACTATCAACAATAGTAGCACTAGTGCTGATAGTTTTACGACAATTTAATTGAGGTTAACGAATGCTTCTGTTCATGACAATTATTTCGAGACCGAAGTTCCGGAATCCTAAGGTTTGAAACCGAAATTAAATTGCCATGCAAACCTAGTAGCACGAGTGCTACTCGGCTAGATAATAACACGAAAACCTTATTATGAATTAACCTAGTGTCCATTCCAAACTCTGATGTAAACAAAAGCACGTGCTTCTGCTTGTCATCACGAACCTAAGCACACACTCTTAAGCTAATGTAAATAGTTCCTTAATAAATGTATTGTATCACGAAATATTGGGGCAGGAAAGGTGTAGAAGTACACATTTTATTGGGTTATCATGAGAAGTCATTGTTAAAGGTAATGGATATATACTAACAGTTAAGAGATTACAAAATATGATTTTCGTCTGCTATTGCGGTAACGCTGATAGTATCTGCTTGTTAATTACCAACTGTATGCATGATGTCATTCTCTTGCATATACAAGAAATGCAGCAATGAATTCCCAGAGGTGCTATCTGAGTACCGAATAAACATTTTGCGTAACCCAGGAAATATAAGCGAAGTCATTCACAATTCGCAGGTACACGTATGCTCAGCTCAGATCAAATAGTGTGATTTGATCAGTTGATATTTGAGTTTTCGTGGCAGAGAAGGTGCGTGTAGTGCGAATAAACTGTTCAAACACAAAAGCGGGAAACCGTAAAAAAGCGGCAAAAAACAAACAATACTTAAATGTATTCAATTCACTATTAGAAAACTACCCGACACTTGCATTAGTGCATATTACGAAACTAATATTCGATTTTACTGGCGTTTCAGTCAGAAGTGTAACCAAAGCGCGCGGGAATATAAACAGACATAATACAGAGAGAGAGAGCCAAAAAACTACGAACCGGCTGCGCGGTATTTTTCCAGTCCGCGTCCTCGGCGCTCGTTGCCGTCCGCCTATCATAGAAAGGCGCGGATGAAACCACACATTTTTAAAACTGCTTTTAAACGCTTTACTTACCAACTTTATGAAAGGAGATGCTGAAACTGGCCACCTTCGTTATGGCCAGAAAGAGTTGTAGGGCAAATTTTTTTCGAGTCAATAGTTGAAGAATATGTGAATACAATTTTGTTTTTAGAGAATTAACAGACAGGGAGCGCGATTTTGCATTTTGTTTAACAATACTCTCCAACAGCTCATACGACCAATATTTCGAAGAGAACAATTGAAAGTGTGTTTGAGGACAGAATTATTAGCAGAGATTTGTGGCCCCCTCGGTTCCCCCGACCTAACCCCCTGCGATTTCTGTCTCTGGGATAACTTAAAACATAAAGTGTACAAGACAAACCCACACACCCTGGAAGAATTAAAACAAAATATCGGATATGAAATTGCTAGCATTTCTCAACGTGAACTACGGCGAGTGATGGATAGTTTCCTAAAGAGGGGTCAAAAATGTATGGACAACGACGGTGGCGAGTTTCCTTTCATAAAGTTGGTAAGTAAAGCTTTTAAAAGCAGTTTTAAAAATGTATAGTTTCATCCGCGTCTTTCTATGGTAGCGGCAGACGGCAACGAGCGCCGAGGACGTGGACAGGAAGAACACCGCGCAGCCGGTTCGTAGTTTTTTGGCTCTGCCCGTAGAACATAACAGAAGAGGAAAGTCAAATGTGGGAACTTGTGCGATAGTGCTGTGGATAAGCTTGCCATCAACTTGGAGAATAGTTCTGATTCCAATATGATAAACTTTGATATTGGATTATGGCCGGTATCATTATACACATAACACACGCATACACTGCGCAACTTTATTGATTTCAACACATCATTACATGTAATATAGAACAAATAACATGCTGCTTTAGTTACGTTTATGAATTTATGGCATATTTTGTCACTTTTGTTCCACTTTACTATCAGAAGTTGCATCGCATGCATCTCACCCGTGACATCATGGAAACGTTGGTTGCGTTGCCTTTCCGCTGCCAACATTTGAAATCCCAACATAGCTAAAGGGCCCTAGCCCTAGGGCCCTAAGCCACAAAGAATATTCATAGCTTCAATATCATTGGTGTCCAATTGTTTTTAAGGTTAATGTTGGATTTGTATTTTCATCAATTAAATATAAAATTCGTAGAGAAGGCAATATCATTATGATTAATTGCTTCACGTAAGAAAATATTATGAAATTTAATTATTAATAAACTTCATGAAAAAATAATATAATAAATTTTATGAATTTCAAGTTATATCGTATCGCACTGTAGCTGAGGGATGTTTCTTAGAAGGAGAGGGGTGGAGCAGTTGTTAAGCGACGACAAGCGCATCGCTGAGGGATCTGCGTCTAAAACTCGAATGATTCACGTCGGCGGCAATTTCTTCCAAAAGTCGCGAAAACCCTCAAAAATGACTGTATAAGAACGTTCCCATTAAAGGGAGGTTGGGTGGGTCTTACGTTACCGCGGAGCAACATGTACCACACCAAAATTTTCCTCATTAACCAAGGATTACTGTGGATAGCAAAAAGAAAAACCTGATACATGACTTTCTCTACTCTTATACAAGCTATTTTTACAAACGCTTATTCTCCATACGCTTCATGTTAATCGAGATGTTAATCTTATTACTAATTTTCTTGTAGGTGCAAGGAGAATTAAGCGATAGTCAAATATTTTAAGAGCTGGTTGCTATGTGGAGTATTCCATTCTCTTTGCATTCCCAGGACAAAAACAAATGAATAACGAATTCCCATTTGAGAAAAAGTATAAGTATTGGAAAATTTAAGGGAATCTCGAAAATGGTTCACTCCACAAAAATAATGTATATGAAATAAATTCTGTATTTTAACGCGATCTGCATTTTTTGTGTAGTAAAATTTTGTCTATCTCTTATGCTTTACCAGTTATGCCAAAGTCTTCACAATGAAGAATACTTTACATTCCCAGAAAATTCGAGATATACAATTCATTTGCCATAAAAGTATCTTAAAATTTTCGAAAAATGTTCCATGTAAAGGGCAATCTGGTGTGGGGGATTTTCTTGAAAACCTTCGTGTATAACTTGCTACGAAACGTAAGAATTTCATTTCGGCTAACTCTAATTTTATTCTATGTTGTCCATTAAGTGTTCATTTTCGCAGCCATATCTACCATGGGTATTGAGCTAGTTTTGTAAAATTTGACTGTGTGAATCTCAGTGTTTAATTCTCTTAACATTCTTCTTATTTTCTGGATATCCCTATTCAATATTTTCCTTGGCGTTCGCCACGCAGAAATGTCTGTCTTCATTTGCATGTTCTGCACTCTAGGATTAGTGAAACGCTCTTCGTTCACCTAATTGGCAGATGAGATGAGAAAATTTAATATTCATTACTCTACAGGCGACAGAAAGTATTACCAGATCCGCTCATTGTACCAATTTGGTTATTTGTGACTTCGGTGCACTTGTCTGACACAAGAATACTACAGAACCGTGTCATTAACTTGTTCTGCCCTTTGTTCTCGAGGTTTATTTTTCTTTTTGACTTCAGAAAACATTTTGTGTAATAGCACAGGATCACAAGGTTATCGTTTAGTAAACCCGTTCAAAATAGTATAGAGCGTTTTTGGAAGGTGCCGGATGATCTGCGAATGATGATACAGTGCGGTCGTTTTATGCTGAGGCCATGGATCGCGCATATGTGTGCTTCGCATACTGTCTACTACACTGTTTTTTTTTTTTGTTTTTTTTTTTGTTTTTTTATGTAACTCCCGCGTTACTTACTCACAAGTGATCGTTGGATTTTAAATTTTATACATTGTAAGGGCGCTGATGACCTTAGGTGTTTAGCGCCCTTAAACCCCATATCATCATTATCATCATCATCATCACAAATGTTCGTAACATGCACTATGAGTACCATATAACCTCGTTATAAGCGGTGTCCATCTGCGTGAAGACTTTCCTGGTATCTTCGGAAAATTTTCTATTCATATGCACAGACTTTTCTTGCGTAATGTTCAAAATTTCTGATTTTATATTGTCCTTAAGTTCGATTATAGTGTGGCGATTGTTTCTATAAACATTATTACTTTCTCTACTACGTATAGTAAGTAGGGGAAGTATTATATTCCACCCAAAAATTCGATACCGATATTTCACCGGAAATACATGTTTTGAGGCCCCTGAATCCAAAAAAAAGCATTTTTGGAAACATGTCCGTGTGTGTGTCTGTGTGTGTGTGTGTGTGTGTGTGTGTGTGTGTGTGTGTGTGTGTGTGTGTGTGTGTGTCTGTGAATAGCAATACTCAGAAACGAACAGTCGGATGAACACAAAACTTGGTATTTAGATTCAGTATCTTCCAGAGATGCGGCACGAAGTTTTTCCAGAAAATCCCCCCACTCCAGATTACCCTTTACATTGAACATTTTTCGAAAATTTTAATTTTCTCAAAAATGGCTCTAACGATTTCGATTAAAATATCATATGTTTAAGATATTTTCATGACGAACGAAATGTATATCTCGAATTTTCTGGGAATGTCTCCAAAAGTATTCTTCATTGTGAACGACTTTTGGTAAACTGGTAAACCATAACAGATAGACAAAATATTACTACATAAAAAATGTAGATCGCGTTAAAATACACAATTTATCTCATATACATTTTTGTTGTTGAGTGAACCATTTTCGAGATAGTGCTTGTTATTCCCTTAAATTTTCTAATACTTATACTTTTTCTCAAATTCGTTATTCATTTTTTTTGTCCTGGTAATGCAAAGAGAATGGAATACTCCACATAGCAACCAGCTCTTAAAATATTTGACTATAGCTTAAAGCCTACCATATTCCCCTTGCACCTACAAGTAAATTAGCAATAAGATTAACATCTCGATACCTCGATTGACATGAAGCATATGGAGAATAACCCTTTGTAAAAATAATTTGTACAAGAGTAGAGAAAGTCATGTGAGTGTAGCACATCAGATTTGTTTTCAGAGTTTCCCCAAATAGACGCACCAATTTCCTCAATTTGTTTCTCTGTTAGAATACCTCGTTTTGCTTCTTAGGTTTAGCGTTTAGCGATTCCGTTGTCCTAAACGTATTAACCAGACGTCTAATAGTTTCTCTACTTGAAATTGGAATATCAGGAAATTTCACCTGAAATTGTCTACAACCTGTCTACACGATTTGGTTTTTACGTATGTATCGTACATAAAAGTTCGTTTTTCAAGCGTGAATTTGTGAGCAGGCATTGCAGTGGAGTAATAACAAGACATTTAACATTCTTAAGCAAATCACACACAGCAAAGATGTCTTGAATAAACTTTCACCTTTGAGATGCACAATGCCAACTCTCTTTATAGCATGAGCAAAGCAGTGACAAGCACAGCTCATAAAGATAATCTTGAACGTGTCATACGCCGCAGTTGCGCATTGGAAAAACACCGAGATCACTGCAGTACAGCCTGCTATTCATATATAGATATAGCTGATCTGTGGCCTCACCTTAAAATGACCACACTGTACAATGTATTTCAAGCTGGTATTAATTTCTACTGGCAGTGTGTTTGCTTAGAAGCCAATCTAATGCTACTATGAGCATCATATAAACAGAAAGTTAACTCTGTTAGGTCCTAATTGTTTCTTTTACCCCCATCTGTTATAGCTAAAAGATCAAGTTAATGAGCATTTACAAAAAAGTTGTACATGCACTATGGAATTTAATGCTCAGAGTGAAATACTCCATGTAAAACTCAGAGTCAGGGAGCTGTTTAGTTATATACCTGACTTTTCTCTGATGTTAACCAGCTTCTTCCCTGTCTGTAGCATTATCCAGTGTGCAATATTGTGTCATGGGGTCTTCACGGATTAGCGCGCTCTGCCAGCTGCTTGAAACAAGTGTCCCTTCCTTCAAGAGTCAACGGGTCAATGCAATCGCGTAACAAACTTCCTAACACAAGATAAGCCCTTGCCTTAATACGGGCCATAGGCAGCCAAATATAGGCTACATGGTTGCTTCATAGCGTACAACTTTTAGGTATTTATATTTTTTAAAACTTCTTGAGACCGATCGTTTAGGGAGACAGAATACGGAGCTCGTACTCGGCTGCACTCTGTTCGCGAGGAATGTAATTCTTTCCATGTAATTTTGTTTTCTTTACCGCCTGGCTAAGAAATAAAAATTTAAAATCAGTTTAGCAATTACAGAAGTGTTATCTTTCATATGTTATTCTTTTCCACGGGAACCAACCTCTTCTAATTCCAGACTTGTACCTCTCCCGACTTTCGATCTTTTGAAGCACGCCAGACATGACATACAGTCGTGTGCATGGAATCGTGCCGATATAATACGCAGCAGTTTATGCTGGTAAGGCAATGCTAAACCGCCTCTACCAAGCCCGGTCACCACCCATTACCTGGTTCTAGCACTCCACTTAATGTTTGTCTTACTCCCGCTTTTCTTTCGCTCCTGAGCCTCAAAACGATCTCTCTTCATAGGTTAATGCTTGAAAACCGGACACATGATATCAAAAGTCGGACTCACCCAGGGGCTGGTGTGGATGAATGGTGCGAAGCATAGTTCCAGCTACTCAGGTGAAATGTTTCGGCACTCTTCCCCTTTCGCCTCTCGCCTAGCCTGACATTTGTTTATAGACTAATACTTGTGTCTCGGACTTGAATTTAAACAAATAAGAAATCGCCTCACCCAAGCCTGGCGTGGAACAAGATGATTAGAAGTTTATGCCAACATTAAGTAAAGAAAAAAGAAACATTATATGAACCCAAAAGCATCGGCAGGTTTTCTGCACTTGACTGTACATATATTTCACTTCCAGCTCATGCATAACGTGTTCTGTCTAGAATTTGACAGAAAACAGTTCGCGGAGTGCTGTTTTATTTGTACAGTATCTTTTAAAGTCGTAATAACAATCTTTAACAGACAAATAAATAAACATCATAACAAATACAGCACAACTTCATTCAGTCGTTGGCTAGTTTTGAATAAACCAGTCACTTGGGTGCATGAAAATCAAATGTTAGTGTAAATTCCCACATCACAGTTCTTGGCAACCACGTTTCATGAAACCATGGTAATAGATGAACTTTGTTTATCCAGGAAATAAATATTTTGTAAGACAGTATTGCTGTTATATTAATTTAGGGAACTTTACAAAAAATTGAATATAGGTGACATGTATCCAAAGTAATTCAACAGACTCGTCTGACACCTATTACGGACATTTAGATTCATCTGCTTAGGACCTCCTTTATATACAATACACATAAATAGGTATTCTGAATTCAGGTACATAAAATCAATATAAGAATGTTTCAAAAACAGAAAAATAAGTTTGCATAACACGAGCAACGCTAAATCATAGGAGGAAAAAAGTAAGCAGACAGGGAAAACATGTATAAAAATAAAGATCCCGATTAAAGTTTAAAGCTAAATAGAACCTTGAAGACAAAGGCTAATGAAAGCAATACAGCGTAATCTGAAGGATAAAATAAGGAAGGAAAACAACATTTTGAGACACATATCACGGGAAGGAAATGAAGAGCATGATTTCACTGATCGACGTGTCATATTCTGCAATAATTAGAAATCCCCTGAGCATAAAAGCAAGAGTAAGGGAAACATATACCAAAGACTGGAAAATTATAGTTACAAAGAATTCACCATGGAAAAGACAAGAGCTGAAAATGAGAAAGTAAGAGAGAAATCAGCTCAGAGCAAAATAAGTTACTATCTTACCAAAGGCGAAAAACTTAGTAATTTCTAGAAAAAAATAGAAGAATATAGAAGAAAGTCTTGGAGATAACTATGATAAGATTTAAAACAAGCATGTAAGCCATGCAATTGTAAAAGTACTTATGAGAACTGTGTATTCCTTGTTATTCTACAAATGAACAAATTGTAACAACATCTTACTTATTCGGTGAATTTTTCTGACTTCACAAATGTTTGTTTCACAGGCTCCCTCACTACATGCAGAAAACTACTTTCATAATCAAGTTAACCTTTTGTACAACTGTCTCTGGTTAACGCCTAAAATCCTTCCGGTGAATATAGAGGATGTAAAAGCCGTTACCTTTGTTTGATTTGTACCAGCTCATCCAAGGCGGATTCGAATGTACATATGGCTACAGCAGGAAGACGGTTATCTTGACAGATAACCTGTAGCTCTTAAGATAAACATATTTATTTTTAAAGGCAGAACGCCTATCCACATTCACTCAGTATCTGTTGCTTTCACGTGGAATAAAAGCTTCAACTTGTCATGGACATGTCAGTATAACCTGCTCAGATAAAGTGTCATTGTGGTCTGGAGGATATAAGAACACCTGCTCTCTATACATAGGATGTGACTTCCTCCAAGCTAATAACATGTGAGTAAAACACAAATCTAGTGAAGGGATATTACCTGAAGTAATGACGTTAAACACTTTAAAATATGTTTTATCTCAAAGGACTCTTCGTTTATTTCGAACTGACATCAGTAAAATGAAAACTACTATTTCAAAGTTCTTACTCCTGACTTTGAACAATCCAGTGATTATATATTCAACCTCACGGAAGCACACTCGCCTTCGTTGGAAAAAGAAACACTTTCGCGAATATATCTCATTTCCATTACCGTCTTCATTATTTAAATGCGTTTACTCGTGCCGTCGACGCTCTTTGAACACACAGTATCGTTGTTGCAATGAATTTTTCGAATGCTTGGCATTCTGTATAACCTCTGCAGTACTCCATGTGCTGCTGGTGTGCTTTATTTTGCTGCATTTCCATTTTGTATTCTGTGTAATAATTAACATTTTTAAACTGTTAAGAAAACATTCGTCCTGTTTTGTCTAAAGGAAGGGAACATTTGAAGTCCTGCAGGAAAGGAAATAATATGCGGAAAATGCAAAGACGAATACTCAATTACTCTAAAAAAACTATGATGATACTTAACCAAAAATGCGATATCAACGTATATTGAAGAATTGGGAGCTCGTATTTCTTAAGAAGTAGAATGGAGATTCCCATATAACCACCTATAGCATTCAAAGATGATAAGAAAAGTTTCAAAGTGAAGCAGTTGTATTAACTTATAAAAAAATGCATTTTGTAATTAATATTTTATGAAATTAAGTAATTAAAACACACTTTCATATCTGATTTAGATTGCTTTCTCCAAGATATAAAAGGTTTTCTAAGTAGGAATTTTGAATTCCCATGTTTATATCTGATTCAGATAACCATTTTAGTCTCAAATTATGAATCCAGCAAGAAACTCTAATCATTAAATCTCTAAAAATGTAATTACTTTCTTTTTAATTACACTACCTAGTTATGTAATTACGTTAAAAACGGCATACCAAGCAAAATACAATGTTGTTAATAACATGATTTAATCTAAGCATAACATATATTTTAAATTAATATTTATGTTTATTGCTCATGAATCAAGGTTTTGTATCTCATAAGATGTTAAACCAGTTGTACTTTAAAGCTGAAGCAACGTTTCATATGCAGAAGGCATACATCACGACACATACGCGACCCAAAACCAAACATTTCACTATCATATATCATTGACTTAAACTGGAATCATATATGTCAATGCTTAAGCAAGTTGTGTGTGTGTGTGTGTGTGTGTGTGTGTGTGTGTGTGTGTGTGTAATAGATTTCTTTAGACATTTCTATAACTACTTAAATGTTCATTCTATCGAAATTTTGTTAAAAAAATAACTTATCATAAACTAGTTCTTATAAACTTTATCATTTTAAAAAAATAACTTGTAACAAACTAGATATTTCAAATGTTTTTTGCGCCCGAACCCCTATGATAATGTATAGCCTTTTCTTTAAGTGGGTTCTGAGATATGTTATTTACCATATTTCATAGCAACTAAGTGACTGAGCCAACTTGCGTAAAAAGGTAAAATAAACACACACACACTCTCTCTCTCTCTTTAAAAGTTCTATTTTTGGCTTATTAAATAGGCTTAAATCAGTTATTGCTCAAAATCTAAAATTACTAGAATATTTTATTACGGTTTTGCAATACGTAGAATAGAACGCAGTCATATAATCCAATTGCTGCAGATACCTCATATTCGGATTATTGGCTTTGCAGGAAATAAACAAAAGAAAACACAAACAGACTCGTGTATCCTCCCTATTAACCGGATTCATGTTCTGCACCAGTAAATCCAAGGCTTGTTCGGAGCACGACGTCGGACTCAATTAACGTCATGTTAATTAAAAACCTATTAAAGTACGTGATATCAGAGCACTTAATCTGAGTAGTATATTTACCGCCAGTGAATTGCTTCATTCTTGATTTGGAAGCTACAACGTTACTTAGCAGTAACCGGTTTGAAATCACTTGCGTTGGTAATAATAATTATTATCTGAAGCAAACTAAAAATTCCAAGAGAGATATTTCATAGGGGAAAGCAAGAAAGTGACAGTGGACAGAGAATTTAAGAACTAAGTAAGATAGGAGCAAAGCAGTGCCTTTTCCCCCGTGCTTCTCTTTTGTTGGTGCATGTATTCTTATTTAAGAATGTGTTTACTGGTATTAGTTTATTATTTTTGTATTTCAAACTGTCATCATCATCATCATTGTAGGCCTTAACCTGTTGCGCTCTCAGAAACCATCTTCCCAAATCTTCTAGGACGCCCCACATCTCTGTGACCCTGTGGCTGGTACAGTAGTACTTGTTTTGTTAACCTAAAAGAGTCCTTTCTTAAAATGTGCATGCCATTTTATTTGTAGCTTTGTATTTTTCATTTAAATTAAATATGTTAATATCCTGTCTACTTGTGTAACTTGGAATACCATCTTATAGAGTAGATACAACCTTCAACATATCTAAGGAATTTATTATCTGCAGTTTCTATTATCTTCTATCTGATCTACTCGTGGCTCAATTTTCTGCTCCATATATTATCATGGGAACTGGAAACTGCCATTACTTTATAAAATTTCAACATTGTTTCTTTTGTGGTTTTATTCCACAAAGTTCTTTTAATGATCCCACACCTACTTTGGAATTCATAGTCTTCTTCTTTTTGTGATTTTCCTATTTATAGGATGTGTGACACCTTAAATAATTAAAACTCTGAACTTGTTCAGTAATTTTATTCCTTAATAGGATCCTTTGTCTCGTAGAGTATTTTCCAAGAAAGGTCATTCTTTTTTACTTTCTCTACTACGTATATAAGTAGGGGAAGTATTGTATTCCACCCAAAAATTCGATACCGAGATTTCGCCGGAAATACATGTTTTGAGACCTCCTGAATCCAAAAAAGTATTTTTGGAAAGACGTCTGTGTGTGTGTGTGTGTGTGTGTGTGAACAGCATAACTCAGAAACGAACAGTCGGATAAACACCAAACTTGGTGTTTAGGTACAGTATCTTCCAAGGATTTGACACGAAGGTTTTCAAGAAAATCCCCCACCCCAGATTACACTTTACATGGAACATTTTTCGAAAATTTTAATTTTCTCAAAAATGCCTCTAACGATTTTGATTAAAATATCATATGTTTACGCTATTTTCATTGCAAATAAAATGTATATCTTGAATTTTCTGGGAATCTCTCCAAAAGTATTCTTCATTGTGAATGAGTTTTGCATAACTGGTAAACCATAAGATAGACAAAATTTTACTACACAAAAATGTAGATCGCGTTAAAATACACAATTTATATCATATACATTTTTTTTTGTTGAGTGAACCATTTTCGAGATATTGCTTGTTATTCCCTTAAATTTTTCAATACTTATTTTCTCAAATGGAAATCCGTTATTCATTTTTTTGTCTTGGATATGCAAAGAGTATTAATCTGTGGCAAAGGGATGGTGCTCCACCTAGCAACCAGCTATTAAGAGATAGGTATGTGCTTAAAGGCTGCTGTATTTCTATATTGCCCTTGTAAATATATATTCCCCTTACATCTACAAGAAAATTAGCAATAAGATAGTCTTCTAATGTTTATCTCGATTAACATGAAGTGGATGGAGAATAAGCGTTTGTAAAAATAGTTTGTACAAGAGTAGAGAAAATCATGTGAGTGTAACACATCAGATTTTTTTTTGTCCTGGTAATGCAAAGAGAATGAAATACTCCACATAGCAACCAACTCTTAAAATATTTGACTATCGCTTAAAGGCTAGCAATTCCCTTGCATCTACAAGAAAATTAGCAATAAGATTAACATCTCGATATCTCGATTAACATGAAGCATATGGAGAATGAGCGTTTGTAAAAATAGTTTGCACAAGAGTAGAAAAAGTCATGTGAGTGTAATACATCAGATTTTTTCCCCGTTGCGATCCTTTAAATTATGTCACTTAATTAATTTCCTAAATTACCAGTGTATAAAGATAACTGCTGGGAAACGGTGGATAAAATAAGCATGAGGAAATCAACAGAGATTAAAACCAAACGAAGTTGGAGAGCACAGAAAAATATTTCATTGAACTAGAGAAACATTGTTACTATCTCTCTGTTAAAAACTCTGCTTTTTGGGGATTGGGCTAAGGTAATCCTAAATGCTAGGTTATATATATATGGCAACATGTCATAGGATTATTTTACCACACATAGTTCGTTCGATGCTAGATAGCTGACTTTCGCTGCGCAGTCGCCTTTCTGTTTCAGGCGTACCATATAACGGGAGAGCCAAGAAACTACGAACCGGCTGCGCGGTGGTTTTCCACTGTGCGTGTGGAAATATATAAACAAGGTCACGCTGTTGAAGTGGTTTTGCTCTGTAGTGTGAAGTGCAGTATTGAGTTGGCGGTGATGTGCTATAGTTCAGTTATTACGAGTTATTTATTATTTCTCCTGTACATGGTCACAAAGTATATTATGGCTCAGTATATGTTTGCTACTGCACTGCGTGTATTTATTTAGAATTCGTATGTGGTAACTCAGTCAGCTCGCCAAGTGAAAGTACGATTTGCAGAAAGGTTTCCAAGTGTAAATGTTCCAGGCCGTACAACAATCCATGAACTTTACAACAAATTTCAGGCCACAGGAAGTGTTCAGGCTAAGAAATCTAAAAGACGGCGTACGGTTCTTACCGAAGAAACATTAACGCGAATGACCAATAGTTTCCTAAAGAGGTGCCAAATATGTATGGACAACGACGGTGCCAGTTTCAGCATCTCATTTCATAAAGTTGGTAAGTAAAGCCTTTAAAAGTAGTTTTAAAAATGTTGTATGGTTTCATCCGCGCCTATGATAGTGGCAGACGGCAACGAGCGCCGAGGACGCGGCCAGGGAAAACACCGCGCATCCGGGTCGTAGCTTTTTGACTCTCTCTGTATTTCTATGCTATTTACCTTAAATAGGAATATAGACTTCTGAAATATGGAACACATGGTCATTATCATGCCGGAAACATCTACGCAATCGCATTCCTGAGTCGTCTATGTTATTTATATTTATTTTAATCTATAGATGTAACTTTGGGTCCTAGTATTGAAATATCTAGCTCAGTATTTTACCACAACTGAGTATTCTCGATATCGAATATTTGGGTGGAATACAATACTGCGCGTAAGTAGTAAAGAAAGTAAAACGGAGGATGAATAACTACGACTGGAAGGAAAGGAAGCTAGAAACAAGAAATGCGAACAAATTAACTTATGAAACTGAATTAATAGTAGCAAACACGAATAATTAATGTGCAACGTATTTCGCACGAAGCTATTAAATAGCTTGCAATTTAACGGTATTGCCACCGTGCAGTCTAGAAGGTAGCGCGAGCAACACTCAAGATTGATGGATTTCTCTTGTGTAAAAAGTGGGGGAGATAAGAAAGTTGCATTGTTTATGAAAGTGACGGGCGTTATCTGAAAAGATTGTCCTTATCTGAAATACCGCACGGTAACGCCCAAGTTTTATTGCTCTTATCGTGAAAAACCTTCCTTCTCTGCAGAACGAGGGTTCACAGAACCGCTTGCGCACCCTAACAAATGACTGCTGATAAACTCGCAGAAACGACCCAATTTGGCAAGATACTCCAGCATCGCTCCTGGAAATGGTCGTAATGAGTATGGCAGTTGGCTTTGTGACTTTATACCGCAATATGATCGTAAAAGGAACACAGAACTCGCAGTATTGAGTCAAAACCGCAAAATATGGAGCCGATTTCTGCACGAGTACGAAGTGGCCATGCTTGCTTGCCTCCATGTCTGAAACTCTAAACGATATTTCTTTCATTCGGTGGATTTCGCTTGGCTGATACTTGTGGTCCAGAATGATAGCCGGTGTTTGTTTGTATCTAATAGGAACAGTGTGTTGTTTGAACTTCTTTGGAGTCATAAAATGTGGATCTGTGGATCATTGTTCTATTCTTTCTGCACAGTTTAAATCAAAGCGACTGCCGGCAGACTTCTTTCATTTTGAGAGTCACTATAGCTTTCCTAAAGCAATCAGCAAAGTTTTTATACTGTAGCAAAAGAATTGAAGCATATCACTTACAAGGAGTTACAGACATGAAGAAAAGCATACTGCTTCCGTTAATGATGAAAAATACGTCCACAAAATGTAGTGGCTATCTTTCGAGTTTCTAATAAAAGTCTTTTTTTTATTAACGTCGCTTTAAAGTAGGGTTTAGAGGAACATAATGGAGGATGGTTTACTCACCTCTGCCTTGTAGGTTAACTTCCAGAATTATAATAGATGAATGACATTAACCGCATACAACCGGGGTAATTCTCAGCGATGTGACAGGTCCCTAACACTTCCAAATTATTCTAGGAACTTCCCCTTCGCTCCCTGTGCACCCAGGCGGAGGGTTACACAAGCATATCCTGAGAAGAGGGCAGTGCGGTCATAGGAGGTCAAGTCGGGGAAGATCTTCACAGCTGTCAGACATACACCAGGTTCTTATGCCCATGAGAGACCGGTGCTATGGAATGGATGTAACGACGGAATGGAAAGGAAGGTGGAACTTTCAGAAATTCCAAACTGGCATTCACCATAACATCGCGAAAAGCCCTTAGAAGCTTTCGACAGTTTGGACGGCACCGGGAGTTCAACCCGGGACCTTTCGAATGCGAGCCACAAACATTATCGCCTGATTCACTCCGCTCGGTCATTTTAAACCAATTCATCCATATCTGTCGAATTCCCTTTCATATAATCCACCTTCATCTTTTAATAACACTAAATTAATTACACTTTATTTGAATAATGCAGTTTGGTAACAAATCGCAAACACAATTGCACACGGCACACTCCTCATTTTATCTCACATTACGCCAGATTTAGCAAAATTCATCCGGAAAAATCTCGTTCGGTGACTGAAGGCCTTCTAGCGTAAAGCATATTTAATTTGCATAAGTTTCTACAGTAATCAGACATTGGCTGACTCCCGTTTTATACAACATTATTAAAAAAGAAGAAGAAGAACCCCTGTCAGCGTTCTTGCTAATTAATTTAAACTGCATTCACTCTTAGGTTGATCCGCGCCAAAACAAAACCCAGGTGACCAGTGCACCATTATGACGTATCCTTCCGCCATTCGCGCCAGAAATAGTGTCATACTTTCACGACCATGTGACATGTACAGGCGGCACGTATTGCAAAAAGAACAGGGTCTTAGAACTTAAATCGTAACTAGCATATTCTGTTAGGGTTGAAGGCGATAAGATTGGTAATTGCAACAAAATAAACGTTTGCGCATATAATAGTTAATTTTAAAAGAAACAAGCGAAAAAGAAAGTAACAGGTACACTACGTGATCAAACGTATCCGGACACCTGGCTGAAAATGACGTACAAGTTCGTGGCGCCCTCCATCAGTAATGCTGGAAGTCAATATGGTGTTGGCCCACCCTTAGCCTTGATGACAGCGTTCACTCTCGCAGGCATACTTTCAATCAGGTGCTGGAAGTTTTCTTGGGGAATGACAGCCCATTCTTCACGGAGTGCGGAACTGAGGAGAGGTGTTGATGTAGGTCGGTGAGGCCTGGCACGAACTCGGCGTTCCAAAACATCCCAAAGGTGTTCTATAGGATTCAAGTCAGGACTCTGTGCAGGCCAGTCCATTACAGGGGTGTTATTGTCGTGTAACCACTCCGCCACAGCCCGTGCAGTGTGAACAGGTGCTCGATCGTGTTGAAAGATGCAATCGCCATCCCCGAATTTCTCTTCAACAGTGGGAAGCAAGAAGGTGCTTAAAATATCAATGTAGGCCTGCGCTGTGATCGTGCCACGCAAAACAACAAGGGGTGCAAGCCCCCTCCAGGAAAAACACGACCACACCGTAATAACACCACCACCTCCGAATTTCACTGTTGGCACTATACACGCTGGCAGATGACGTTCACTGGGCATTCGCCATACCCACACCCTGCCATCGGATCGCCACATTGTGTATCGTGATTCGTCACTCCACACAACGTTTTGCCATTGTTCAATCGTGTAATGTTGACGCTCTTCACACCAAGCGAGGCGTCGTTTGGCATTTTCCTGCGTGATGTGTGGCTTATGAACAGCCGCTCGACCATGGAATCCAAATTTTCTCACCTCACGCCTAACGTTCATAGTACTTGGAGTGGATCCTGATGCAGTTTGATATTCCTGTGTGGTAATCTGGATAGATGTCTGCCTATTACTCTTTACGATCCTCTTCAAATATCGGCGGTCTCTGTCAGTCAACAGACGAGGTCGGCCTGTACGCTTTTGTGTTGTACATGTCCCTTCAGGTTTCCACTTCACTATCACATCAGAAACAGTGGACCTAGGGATGTTTAGGAGTGTGGAAATCTCGCGTACAGACTTCTGACACAAGTGACACCCAAACACCTGACCACGTTCGAAGTCCGTGAGTTCCACGAAGCGTACCATTCTGCTGTTTCACGATGTCTAAGGACTACTGAGGTCGCGGGTAATGAGTACCAGACAGTAGTTGGCAGTACAATGCACCTAAGATGAAAAACGTATGGGGTGTCCGGATACTTTTACTCACATAGTGTATATTCGCTCTCTGGAAGAGGCACTTTATCAACTGTTGATGGTTCATTTTTTAAAAACGCAATTGTATATTGTTACGTGAATTGCATTCTTGTCACATTCTTGCATCGCGTATTTCGCACGCTTTCTGTTTTTCCCTTGTGTAAGCACTTTTTCGTTTCAGATTTTTCTTAACGAGCACTGTTTATGCTTGTACTCGAAACACCGATGAACTCAGAAGTTAATTTCACCACTTCTTTCACGGGAAATGTTAGATATTTCTCACATAACTTACAATAAACTTCCAACCCTATTGTTTTTTCACCATTAGTCAATGGTTTGTCTGTTTATGCTTTACGTTAAGTCGACGAAAACTCAAGAGAAAATCACCGTTCCGCCACTATAGTAAACAGAAACTGCTTGTATCTGGTTACAAACAATATTCTGTGCATACCTGAATGTAAGGTACTTATATGAATTGCATGTTGGGACTTGTAGCTCTGTTTAACGATACAAATTAGCGTTAATTAGATTGTTAGGAATTTGTATAGAATATTATACCATTTAAGGATAAATTCAATCTAAAATTTAGATTATTAGTATGGGACCACTTTCCTGCGCGCATTGCTACAGTGTTGTATCACGGTGCTCTGGCCACGTGCGTTTGTTTTGAGGCGGATGAACCTAAGGGTGAATCCAGTATACCTTGCAACGTTTCACGACTGAGGTCGGTTTGACATGAGGCGGTTCAGATAAAATTCAAATCGTATATCTAGGACGAAGATATATTGTTCTACTGAAGAAAGCAGTGATCAGTAAGTAAAGACACAAGTCAAACAAGTGTATAAAATCTTGTAAATTAAAATTTAGTAACTGTCTGAAGTGCCTTTAAACCGATTATATTGGATTAAAAAATTCATTGCCCGTCGTTTCCTCGCTAGTTGCACATAATGTCTGCGGATAACCGTACCTAAGTGTTTCGGAAACAAAATAGTTTAGCAAAAATATTTGTGTTTTATTTATGGACGCTCTTTAACTACCATGGTCCTTAGCGTCCCATTCTATATTGGGCGTGAAAGACTAGTAATTTTGCTCAGAGGCAACCTCAGGCTTGAGGTTCTTTTACGTGCCGTAAATCTACGACATGGGACCACCGGCTTTACTTCCCTTCCGAAGGAACCATGCTAAGGATTTTTACGCCCTCTAAAAATCCATTGCCCTCCATCGGGTTTGAACCCGCGACCTCGGGAACTAGAAGCTAGCATGTTAACCACTACACCACGGAGGACGACTAAAAGATGTTAGCATATATGCGCACAACAATAATAAAGAAATATAAGCGGTGCAGTTGTAACTAAGAGCAAAGCCGTAAAAAGGGAGGAATAAAAAATATTTGAAGAAAATGCAGAAATAAAAGCAGAAAAGGTTAGAAAAAATTAGAACAGCGGAATAAACTTGTAATCCCAAGACGACGGTTAGAGCAGATAGAACGTGAGAAAAGGAGGGATTCTGTAATTGGCTCGAATTCATGAGAGAACAGCTAAAGTTAGTGCTGGAAGAGATACAACAAACTCAGTATGATTTACTTGTCCCCATACGCCATCTCTCTTCACTGCCTGTCCACACTTCATACCTTAGCCCAGCCCTTGTGTCATCACTATCTCATTATAACAGCACGTTGGCAGCATGTGATCGGTACTGTTCAACACTCCGATATTACATTCCAAAAGCCACTGATTCTGTAAATTTCCGTCTTCCTTAAGGAACTTAACATGAGCCATTGAAGAACTCTGAAAGTAAACGATGTTGCCAAATATCTCATACGAATACTTTCATATTTGTCGCTATTGTTATTTTAGGTTGGCGCTTTAGGCATGTGTTGTTGGCGCTTAGCATAGTCCTCATAAACCCTGTTTGACGCAAACGTAGTCTAGCGCAGGAACTCAATGGATCTATGGATCTATTGTAGCTTAAATAATTACATTATCTATCCGTTAACGGCTCAAAGCTATCCTCTATGCGTAATAACATTCATATGAAAACTGTTTCTTCCGTAAATGGTAACCTAATGGTTTCTGGTTATGCAATATTAACTTAATTATTTCCTAAGAAAGGAAACAACATTCAGTCTTTTTATTACGACCAGGGTTTGTTTAAAAATCATTAGTACAACACATGACCAACCACACATTTTCAAACAAATCAAAGCAAACTTCAGCTGAGAAAACTTAAGATACGAACCAAAAAGGAACCCTACGAAAAAAGCCAATGCAATCAAAACTATTATTTTACCCAAATTGTATATTGTAAAGAACTCTACATCCATGCAGTAAGTTTGTCTATTCTCTTGTGGTTTCGCTGTTATGTAAATCTTACTAAGAATGAAGTACGCTTCAATGCCTATTTATTGACATGACAAATCAAACGTATATTCCAGAATATACGTTTGATTTGTCATGCCATATCTTGGACCTAGATAACATAATAAAAGTCGATGCACAGAGTCATCTTACTGAGAGAAAAAAAATCCTTGCTGTTTAGGTTGGAGGCTATTGACTGATAAAAACCCTTAAAGGATTCCTGGCTAAGAACCCAACTTTTCATCATTTTTTAATCATGTGGCTCGTAGAAATAAGAACAAAACCATCGCTCAGACCTTTGTTTAATTCAGGGAATATCGAAGCGTGTTTTTCTGATGAAATCATGACATCTTATTTTGAGTGAATTCAAATTTCTTTGGTATGGATAGGCAGCATTTTATTTGCATATGAATAATATAATAGACATAGTAAAAACGTTTCATAGCTGTGGTAATAATTTCAAATAATGGTAATATAAACGTCATTCGATCCGAACATTGATATCATTAATTCTTGCAGGAATGAGGATAATCTGAATTTGTCAGTCGCTAAAATTAGAGAGAATAAACAAAACATTTCTACTGGACCAAAATAAAATTCGTCGTCCTGAAAGGGAAAGTACAACAGCGAGTCAAAGTAGTTTTTGATAGTAAAGTAATAGAAGAGTTCTCAATATTTAAGTGTTGGGATCAAACATGTTAATAACAAAAGCGAATGGTAATGGAAGACAATATAGAAACATGTAACACAACAAATGGAGGTCTAAGAAGACAATTCTGTAAGAGAAGAAATAAAGCAAAGAACGTCCGTTGGAATAGTTAAACCAGGGCTTAAAACATACCGCAAAACGTAGATTTTTTAAGTTCAACGCTAAACCAGGCAGAACAGGAAGAAATTGTGACAGAGGAGATACAGAGATATCAGAAATGGAAAATCATGTCTTAAGAATGTCTTAAGAAATTAACCACTATTGCATAAAATATTGAGACAGAGGAATGATGAAATGGGACACTCAGCTACCTCAATTAAATGTGACATATCGTAGTCGTGTGACGAAACACCGTTTCGGAGATTCGTTAACAAGGGCTGCGGAGGGAATGTAAGCATGTTACGAGTAGGTACAAAATGCAGCTTAATTCATTTACTCCTTTGCCTCACCTGCGTTACACTTGTCATGGGGTTATTGCCGAGAGCAAGAAGAAACTTGCTTGCTGACGTCACAGAGCATTCAGTTTGCTGATACTTATCTGGAATGATCCTATAGAACAGTGATCGTTAAATTGTCTTTCATGAGTAAATTTTCGACAGAGGAAGCGAGTGAGAGGCCTGACCCATCACTATGAGACGGACTGCGTTTCGTTTGACGTCTTCTGCTGATCCCTGACGTGGAAGATAGATGACTTTGAATATTAGCCTCGGAACAGGTTTTAAAGCCTTCTGTGATCCAAGAAGAAGAATATGAACAGTGACATAAAGCTTGCAATTAGAAGTAACAGGAAAAATTACTTTTTTAAGCAGCTACTCATTGCTTCACCAATGACATCGAACCTTGTGTAAGTCCTGTGTCATGTTTAACCTGGACCAGTCTCTGTTTCTTTTCTTTCATTTTCTTTCCTTTCTTTTTATTTTATTTTATTTATTTTTCTCTGAAATTAAAAATGAAATGAGGATTCGATGTTTTGTCAGTATCTGTCTTACACTGCACATAATAAGAAAAATCAATAAACGATATATTTTAATTGGCTTTTGAATTAGGACAAGTTGCCAATTATGGGCTAATAAAATTAGCCGCAATATTTCATCTCTTCCAAATACAGATGTTTCCTTCAAGCAGTTTAGAAAGTGACTTTGAGAAAGTACAACATTTAAATTGGCTGTTCTTGTCTCTGCATCATGTCTTTGTCTATATAAGGATGAAATGCGAGCGTCAATGAACCGGATTGGCTCAGGAACGCAAAATCCTACATGTTAGCTCTGCAACATTGGAGCAAACCACTTTAGGGCTTCTAAAACTAGTAGGCGTTAACCGTTTATAATTTCATTCCACAAACTGCCTCACTAATTTAGACCGAATTATTGGATTTCACGTTCATTATTTGAATGGAAATTACTTTATGAAATTTACAGGTAAAAAATGTAATTGTGTTATATTTTAATTTCCGCAGCGACACAAAAATTTGCGCTGATTGGAAAGCAGACAGTTCTAAAACATTGTAATTCTCTTCATTTATTAGGTACATTTACGAAGTCAGCGTTCGTTTTATTATTTTCTTAAGCTTCTAAAACACGTTTTCAGCAACTTACAACTTATAACTTTTTCCTCCTATACTGCAACGCTTTATTTAGCCCCATAACAGCTCTCTTACCCAGAATTGTGAGCAGTTATTAATTTGCCATACACAATCTATATGTAAACAGCACTGAGTTTGATTATATTCATTTTGGCATATAATTATAATGTTTTTCTTTTAATGTACACTTTTCAAAGCACGAGACTATTGATATTACGTGCTGAATGAACCGAGCGAGTTGACTCCGCGGTAACGCGTCAGGCTTCGCATTTGGGAGAGGTCCCGGGTGCGCTTCCAGGTGTCCAGGCGTGAGACGCGGCTGGACAGATTGCACGGATGCCTACTCCAAGAAAAGAGTATTCCTCCTAGATACCAGGGGGCTGTCTGATTGCAAAGATCTTCGGGCCAGGAAAGTTTAGGGACTTCTGTGCGTCTTTGTGCCTCCGACCTGTAGCCTCCTGTGGTTCCTTGACTTCATCCATTTCTTCTAGGCTACAATAGATCTGTGTAGGTCGCAGTGCATGCATACATAGGATGATGTCGACGACGCTTCAAAAACAGAGCGATTCTTAAAGCCAATGAATGTCCAGATTAACAAAGGATCTTAATATTAGAGATAAGAAATCTGATAGGTCACATTCATATGACTTTCTCTACCCTTAATCGTTTATTAGTAAGTGTACAAACTACTCAGTCAAGGAGTAATGCCTCTTTTTTCTCTCTCTTGAACTAAGTTATGGGAATAATTTGAATTTGGTACAATTCCTCAAACCTCCTTCTCCATTCCATTGCAATAGCAACTTCCTACGTCAACCGGTGGCAGCTCTGCTGCCTGTTGAAAAATGTTCGTATTAGACAGCGTTCTGTCACTGAATTCTCGAATGCGGAAAGTGAAAAGCCCATTCACATTCATGAAAGGCTCACAAAGGTGTATGGTGATGCAACAGTGGATGTCAGTACGGTTAGAAGATGGGTTCGTCTCTAGAATGTAACAAAAATGTACGACACAAATTGCAGGACACATTCCTCACACGTAGACGAAGAAATTATGTTATATGAACATTGGTCTAGAAACACTTTGTTTCCATGTTACAATTCATTTTCTCCAACTCATTAATCATTGGAAACGCACAAGAACAGAATGTTACAATCATGGGAAACAGGCATTCTTGGTTACGTCTGGTTATGTTGTCATTATCGTAGTGTTTTGTTTTACATTTCCCTGTTGCCATGCGACTTACGTCATTGCTTGTTTACAGGTAACATCAACTGTTCCAGTGAGCAGTACGACCTTGGTAAGCACACGGGTTACTGCGTACTAGTAGAGTTGATCACAGACTTGGCTCAGTGCAATGGCAGTGTACACAAATGCTGAGATGACAGATGCCCATTTGATGCATAGATTAGCAGACAGCAATGACGCTTGCGCTCAACGTTTGTACCGGGAGAGATTTCCAGGACGAAGGTGCCCCGACAGGAAAACGTTTGAAGCCATTGATCGTTGTCTTAGGGAACATGGGGCATTTCAGCTTGATACTCGCGACCAGGGGAAGCATAGAAGGACAAGTACACAACAACGGGAGGCGGCAATTCTTCAGGCAGTTGACGACGACCCTAGTGTCAGTACAAGACAAGTAACTGCAACAATGAATGTTGACCACACGACTCTCTGGCGAGTATTGCACGATGTCCGGCTGTATCCGTACCATTTAAAGCGTGTGCAGGCACTATCGGCAGCTGATTCTCCTGCACGGGTTCGCTTCTGCAAATGGTTTATGCAACAAAGTGTCAACCCTAATTTTAGTGCAACGGTACTGTTCACAGATGAGGCGGAGATCAGATTGTAAATTATCACAATCGGCAGGTATAGGCTGACGTCAATCTACACGCAAATGTTGAAGCAAGTCAACAAAGATTTTCTGTCATTTTTTGGGCTGGATTGTTGGTGAGTGTTTGGTAGGGCCCTACGTTCTTCCACCGAGGCTCAACCATAATTCCGTAGAGAATGGTCTACCTGATCTATTAGCAGATATGCCTTTAGCTGTGCAACAAAACATGTACTTTATGCACGATGGAGTACCTCCTCATTTTAGTATTAATTTCCATCGGCTTCTAAATAACAGATTTGGTGACAGATGGATAGATTGAGGTGGGCCAATTGAGCGGCCTCCGCCCTCCCTGGACCTAAACCCACTGGACGTTTATTTGTGGGGGCATTTGAAAGCTCTTGTGTATCGAATTTCAGTACCAGATGTTCAGAGTCTCAGTGCGCGTATTATGGAAGCCTGCGAAACCATACGCAATACTCCAGGGATACATAAGCGCATCCGGGATTCACTACGACGGCGGGTTGATGCATGCCCTCATGGAGGGCATATTGAACACCTCCTGTGAGAAAGAGTTGCATGCGGTAAGCTGGTACGTTCTATTTTTTAGTGTTTCCCATGATTAATGAGTTGGAGAAAATGAGTTGTAACATGCTAACAAAACGTTTCCAGACTCATGTTCATATAACATAATTTCTTCGTCTACCTGTGAGGAATGTGTTCTACAATGTGTGCAACAATTTTGTTACATCCTGTGTAACGAAGCTGAAGGGTCAACACCGTCGGAGCGGAGCGGCAGACCTGTGACTGCAATGATTCCACGCAACATTGAGCGAGTGGATGAAATTATTCGAGATGACCGCCGGGTAACAACGGATGAATTGTGTCGCATTACGGCCCTCAGTAAAGGCAGCATGGTGACGATTACTCATGAACTGGGGTACGGTGGGTACCCCGAATGTTAAGGACCAGAATAAGGAGACACGAAAAACAATAGCCTCCGAATACTTGCAACGCTTCCATTTGGAGGGAGAGGAGTTCCTGGACAAAATTGTGAATGGAGACGAAACTGAGTTCTTTTTTTTTTCTTCTTTTTTTAACCAGAATCAAAGAGACAGTCCATGGAATGGCATTGCACAGCCTCACCGAGGAAGAAAAAAATTCAAAACGGAGCCTTCGGCAGGGAAGGTGATGGTGAACTGTGTTTTGGGGTGCAGAGCGTGTGATTCTGGTTGACTTTTTGGAGCAGGGATGCACAATAAATTCTGTGCAATACGTCAGCACCCTCAAAAAGCTTAAAGCATGTCTTCAGCGAGTTCGCCCAACACAAACATGGCGGATGTTCCCGCTTTCGCATAAAAATGCAAAACCACACACCAGTCGTCACACCACTGAAGCGATAGTGAACATTGAATGGGAAGTCTTGCCTCATCCCCCATACACCTAGCACTTTGGGCCGGTAAAGGAAGTTTATCGTGTGATTCACTTTCAAGATGCGGAGGCCGTGAAAACATCTGTGCATCAATGGCTTCGGAAGCAAGACCGTGCGTTTTATCGCACAGGAGTGCATGCTCTCGTTAAAAGATGGACTTGAGGCAGTATTTTTAACACTTAAATGATATCAGTCAAATTATATAATATGTAAATTCAATAACAGCCCGCCTTGAAGCAATATGTGTATGTAATAATTTGTAAAATGTATATAACAGTCATTGTATATGTTTATATTATTGTAAACATGTATAATAAAGTTGTGTGAATATATTACGTAATTTAATAATGTAGGAGCTGTGAGAATAATAAGTTAAAAGTTGCTAACAATGAGGTAACCTTGAGGCAATAATGAGTTTGAGAGTTTAACAATACTACTTGTGATTCTTGGAAGCAATAATGTAGTTTTAGTGACATTTTATAAAAATAGCCAATCAACAACCAGAAAAAGCTTTAGTTAAATGAAGGTATTCTATTGGATAAGGAATAATAGAATAATCAGAGACTTGAAATACAGAAATTTACAAATTTAGGCGGTTGAAATTAAGTCGATTGGTTGCAGACAGCATTACTAACCTGACGCAAAAAGTGTTCTCAAGAGATTTAATACGTATTCGTGTGAGACGAAAAATAGTTTACGTGTTAAAAAGTGCAAGTAATTAATTAAAGAACCTCACAGCTCTCTATATCAGTGAAGTGTCATTTAAATCGTGTCAAGCATTAATAAAAGGAGTGAAGTAAAATTATAATCTGTGTAAGCCTACATTCCTGTCGCATCACGCCCTGCCAAGAGTTCCATGTCTCTAACAATAATACTGACGCAGCCGAGGCAAACATAAATATAATATTTAAAGAAACAGTCAAATTACAAAATTAATATTTTTTTAAATTTGGGGCAAAGGCCACCTGAAAGTGCATTTGGGGCGAAGGCTACCGGAAACTGTTTACTATACGTGCGGTTGCAACTACTATAAGTTCGGCTCCCCAACAGTTGAAATATAATATAACTCCTTCAAAACAAAGTACTTCAAATTGACGCCCAAAAAGTGCTAAAAAAAACGTAACAAACCATCTTCTCAAATTGGCTTCCATACCTGGAGCTAATAAAATAACTTTTCAGACTAAAACTGTGGAAAAGGACGGAGATTACATTGAAAAGTGACAATTTAATCCTCAATGTTGTGCCGTTCATGCTGTGTAACCAAAGTTTAAGTTTCTTGCAAATTACAAGAAAAAAAATAGCAGGCATTAGTTAATGACTGAACCTCTTACTTTCTCTACTACGTATAGTAAGTAGGGGAAGTATTGTATTCCACACAAAAATTCAATACCCAGATTTCACAGGAAACACATGTTTTGACGGCCCCTGAATCCAAAAAAGAAATTTAGAAAAAGGTCCTGGCGCGCGCGTGTATGTGCGCCTTTGAACAGCATAGCTCAAAAACTAAAAGTCGGATAAATACCACACTTGGTATTTAGGTTCTGTGTCTTCAAAGGATGCGACATGAAGACTTTCAAGAAAATCTCCCACGTTAAACTACCCCTTACGTGGAACATTTTTCTAACATTTTGATTTTCTCAAAAATGGCTCTCACAGTTTTGATTAAAATACCATATATTTACATAACAAATAAAATGTATATCTTGAATTTTCTGGGAGTAACCTTTGAAGTACACTTCATTCGGAAGGCATTTTGTATAATCTTGTATAACTGGTAAACGTTAAGCGATAGACGAGAACGTACCATACAAAAAATGTAGATCTGTTTAAAACACGCAGTTTACATACAAGTTTTTCTTTGTCATGAGCCGTTTCTGAGATATCCGGCATTAGGGGTTGGAATTGTTCAATACTTGTCATTCTTTTAGTCTCGTTGATTTTTAGTTTCTCGCGATTGTATGGAAACATTAAGCAACTTAAGGCCGGCATATAGCGTCCGGTTATTAAACATTTAACTATCGCTGTTCTCTTTGTATCTTTAACGAAATATGTAATGTAGCTATATTTACAAAGGTTTATTTGGATTAAAATGCAGTAGATAGACAAATAAACTTTAGTAAAAATAGTTTGTATACTCACTACTAAAGAAAGAGGGTAGAGAAAGTGAAGGTATCACATTAGATTTTTATTCAGGAGTCTCAAAACATGTATTTCCGGTGAAATAATGAGTTTGAGAATTTAACAATGGATGGAATGCAATACTTTTTCTGAGCTTCTAAAAATAGATAACTATTTTGATTAAAATACCATATATTAAACATATTTAAATGACAAATGCAATGTCTATTTTGAATGTTCTGGGAATAGTGTGTGAAGTCCTCTTCATTCAGAAGGAATTTTATATAATCTTGTATAGCTAGTGAAGCGATTGACAAAAAACGTACTACACGAAAAAGTAGATCAATTTAAAACACACAGTTTATTTCAAATAAGTTTTTTGTGTTCATAAGCCATTTCTGAGATATCCGTTACGAAAGGTTCGAATTGTTGATTACTTGGTCATTCTCTTAATTTCTGTCAACATTCAATTGTTTCTCGCGATTGCATGGAAGCAGTATGGAATTTTAAGACCAGCATATGGCGTCCAGTTCTTAAACGTTTGACTATCGCTGTTCTCTTTATATCTATAACGAAATGTGTAATAATATAGGTATTACTTTCTCTACTACATATAGTAAGTAGGGGAAGTATTGTATTGCACGCAAAAATTCGATACCGAGATTTCACCGGAAATATATGTTTTGAGAGCCTCTGAATCCAAAAAAAAGCACGTCTGGAAACATGTCCGTGTGTGTGTGTCTGTGAACAGCATAACTCAGAAACTAACAGTCAAATAAACACCAAACTTGCTATTTAGGTTCAGTATCTTCCAGAGATGCGACAAGAAGGTTTTCAAGAAAATCCCCTCACCCCAGACTACCCTTTACAAGGTACATTTTTCGAAAATTTTAATTTTCTCAAAAATGACTAACGATTTTGATTAAAATATCACATGTTTAAGATATTTTCATGACAAATGAAATGTATATCTCAAATTTTCTGGGAAAGTCTCCAAAAGCATTCTTTCATTGTGAACGACTTTTGCATAACTGGTAAACCATAAAAGATAGACAAAATTTTACTCCACAAAAAT
The DNA here is from genome assembly GCA_030765065.1 of Deroplatys truncata. Lineage (NCBI taxonomy): Eukaryota > Metazoa > Arthropoda > Insecta > Mantodea > Mantidae > Deroplatys > Deroplatys truncata. The sequence goes on along the minus strand of CM060978.1, from coordinate 205,193,638 downwards.
GTAGATCGCGTTAAAATACACAATTTATGTTATATACATTTTTACTTTCTCTACTACGTATAGTAAGTAGGGGAAGTATTGTATTCCACCAAAAATTCGATAACGAGATTTCACCGGAAATACATGTTTTGAGAGCCCCTGAATCCAAAAAAGCATTTTTGGAAACATGTCCGTGTGTGTATCTGTCTGTGTGTCTGTCTGTCTGTGTGTGTGTCTGTCTGTGAACAGCATAACTCAGAAACGAATAGTCGGATAAACACCAAACTTGGTATTTAGGTTCAGTATCTTCCAAGGATGCGACGCAAAGGTTTTCAATAAAATCCCCCACCCCAGATTACCCTTTACATGGAAGATTTTTCGAAAATTTTAATTTTCTCAAAAACGGCTCTAACGATTTTGATTAAAATATCATATGTTTAAGATATTTTTATGACAAATAAAATGTATATCTTGAATTTCCTGGAATGTCTCCAAAAGTATTCTTCATTGTGAGCGACTTTTGCATAACTGGTAAGCCATAAGAGATAGACAAAATTTTACTACACGAAAAATGTAGATCGCTTAAAATACACAATTTATGTCATATACATTTTTGTTGTTGTGTGAACCATTTTCGAGATATTGCTTGTTATGGCCTTAAATGTTCCAATACTTATACTATTTCTCATATTCGTTATTCATTTTTTTTCGTCCTGGTAATACAAAGAGAATGGAATACTCCACATAGCAACCAGCTCTTAAACGCAATAAGATTAACATCTCGATATCTCGATTAACATGAAGCATATGGAGAATAAGCGTTTTTTGGGTGGAATGCAATACTTCCCCTACTTACTATACGTAGTAGAGAAAGTAAAAATGAATAACGAATACCCATTTGAGAAAATAAGTATTGAAATATTTAAGGAAATAACAAGCAATATCTCGAAAACGGTTCACTCAACAAAAGAAATGTATATGACATAAGTTGTGTATTTTAACGCGATCTACATTTTTTGTGTAGTAAAATTTTGTCTATCTCTTATGGTTTACCAGTTATACAAAAGTCGTTCACAATGAAGAATACTTTTGGAGACATTCCCAGAAAATTCGAGATATACATTTCATTTCTCATGACATTATCTTAAACATATGATATTTTAATCAAAATCGTTAGAGCCATTTTTGAGAAAATTAAAATTTTCGAAAAATCTTCCATGTAAAGGGTAGTCTGGGGTGGGGGGATTTTCTTGAAAACCTTCGTGTCGCATCTCTGGAAGATACTGAACCTAAATACCAAGTTTGGTGTTTATCCGACTGTTCGTTTTTGAGTTATGCTGTTCACAGACACACACACAGACACACACACAGACACACACACAGACACACACACGGACATGTTTCCAAAAATGCTTTTTTTGGATTCAGGAGGTCTCAAAACATGTATTTCCGGTGAAATCTCGGTATCGAATTTTTGGGTGGAATGCAATACTTCCCCTACTTACTGTACGTAGTAGAGAAAGTAAAAATCATTTTTGGAAACATGTCCGTGTATGTGCCTGTGTGTGTGTGTTTGTGAACAGCATAACTCAGAAACGAAAAGTCGGATAAACACCAAACTTGGTATTTAGGTTCCGTATCTTCCAAGGATGCGACACGAAGGTTTTCAAGAAATTCCCCCCCACCCCAGACTACCCTTTACATGGAACATTTTTCGAAAATTTTAATTATCTCAAAAATGGCTCTAAGGATTTTGATTAAAATATCATAAGTTTAAGATATTTTTATGAGAAATAAACTGTATATCTCGAATTTTCTGGGAATGTCTCCAAAACTATTCTTCATTGTAAACGACTTTTGCATAACTGGTAAACCATAATAGATAGACAAAATTTTACTACACAAGAAATGTAGATCGCGTTAAAATACACAATTTATGTCATATACATTTTTGTTGTTGTGTGAACCATTTTCGAGATATTGCTTGTTATGGCCTTAAATGTTCCAATACTTATACTATTTCTCATATTCGTTATTCATTTTTTTTCGTCCTGGTAATACAAAGAGAATGGAATACTCCACATAGCAACCAGCTCTTAAACGCAATAAGATTAACATCTCGATATCTCGATTAACATGAAGCATATGGAGAATAAGCGTTTGTAAAAATAGGTTTACAAGAGTAGGGAAAGTCATGTGAGTGTAACACATCAGAATTTTTTGTCTTGGATATGCAGAGTATTAATCTGTGGGAAAGGGAATGGTGCTGCACCTAGCAACCAGCTATTAAGAGATATGTATGTGCTTAAAAGCTACTGTATTTCCAAATTGCCCTTGTAAATATATATTCCCCTTACATCTACAAGAAAATTAGCAATAAGATAGACTCTGCAAATGTTTATCTCGATTAACATGAAGTAGATGGAGAATAAGCGTTTGTATAAATAGTTTGTACAAGAGTAGAGAAAGTCATGTGAGTGTAACACATCAGACTTTTTTTGTTGGGTGAACAATTTTCGAGATATTGCTTGTTGTTCCCTTAAATTTTCCAATACTTAAACTTTTTCTCAAATGGGAATTCGCTATTCATTTTTTTTGTCCTCGTAATGCAAAGAGAATGGAATACTGCACATAGCAAACAGCTCTTAAAATTTGATTATCGCTTAAAGCCTACCAATTCCCCTTGCATCTACAAGAAAATTAGCAATAAGATTAACATCTCGATATCTCGATTAACATGAAGCATATGGAGAATAAGCGTTTGTAAAAATAGTTTGTACAAGAGCAGAGAAAGCCATGTGAGTGTAACACATCAGATTTTTTTGTAAAGGTTTATTTGGATTAAAATGTAGTAGAGAAAAATAAGCTTCAGTAAGAATAGTTTGTGTGCCCACTAACTACAATAGAAGGTAGAGAAAGTCTTGTAAATATATCAGATCAGATTTTTCAGTAACAGTTCCAACCATTCTAACTCCAAAATATACCAGGTTCCAAATAGTCGTTCAACATATTAGATTTGTAACAATAATTTGTGTAATATATGAAAATAAATTATTATCAATAGAGTAAGTCGTGTGACTTGTTACATCAGACTTTTTTCACTTGCACTTCCAATTGCAAATCAAACCAACTATTCTCTATCCTGCTTAAGTTTAAAACTGTAATAGCAAAATTCTTGCTGAAAGTTACACACATGTATTTTCTAAATTTTAAACGTAGATACAGTACTTTAGAACTCCATAGGGAACGGACTAATAACTTTCTACGTCAGACCTTTGTAGAAAATAAAACAAAGCATTTACAGTTTCCCTAAACAGCTAGTCCTGGGAAAAGGCTGACACGCCCGAAAAATAATGCATTATAATTATTCAAATTTTAAAGTTTTTTCCTCTACATTCCTCATACGATGCACAACTGCAACACATACCATATATTAGGAAGTACAATTTTAAGTACAAAAATATATCAAAAGGAGTCGTCTACAACTCGTTAGTATCTCTATCCGAAGGCACTCCTACGGTTGTCTTCCTCAATAGATTGAAAATTACATACTTTTTATTTTACCTTCACGTGTGGCCGAGCTCGTTAAAGCACGGACTCGTGAGGGGGATGTCCGCGGTTCAAATCTGAGGGTGTCGTAGCTCCACTGTTGTAGAGCCAAACTTGAAGTTGTTTAGACCACGTACGTACGAAATAAACTTTCCGGTGGCTTTCGCCCCACGTTCGCTTTTCCGAAGGCCTTCGCCCTCAAAGTTTAAGAAATCAACTTTGTAATTTAATGTTTATTTAAATATTATATATGTATGCTTCGGCTGCGCCAGTAGTAATTTTCAGAGCACGTATCTCTTAGCAGGCTGGTACGACTAAAGAATGAAGGCTTACACAAATTATAATTGTATTGCACTTTGTTCATTAATCCTTCACACGATTAAATAAAACTTAACTGATGTATCCTACTATAGAGTTGTGAGATTATTGTTTATTTGCACTTTTTAACACGTAAACTTTATATTATACTCACCGCAATTAACTTTTATGTCTCACATTGTACACGTACCGTACCGATCGGGTACGCAATCTGGTAGCGTCTGCCGCTTGAATTTGTACTTTTCCTCTATTTCAAGTCTCTGATTGGCTAAGCCTAATCCATTTAACTTAAGCTTTCTCTAGTTTTTGAGTGGCTATTTATAAACTGTTTTAAATATTACATTATCGTCCAAGAATTATTAGTAGCATTATTAAACTTTCTAATTTATTGTTGTCTCAAGGTTACCTCATTATTAGCAACTTTCGGCTTCTACTTTGTAATTCTGTTTGCTACGAAAAGCAGCTTGCTTCTATTCTCACAGCTCCTACATTGTTAAATTACGTAATACATTCACATACATTATTATGCATGTACATAATAATATAAACATAATACAATGACTGTAACATCCACTTTATATATTATATTATACACATATTGCTTTAAGGCGGGCTGTTATTATATTTTATATTATATAATTAGACTGATATCATTTAAGTGTTAAAAATACTGCCTCAAATCCAGCCAGGACCTTCGCCCACTCAGTCCTCATAACTGGCAAATGATACCCCAAACTTAGGCCTGGAACGTTACATTCCCAAATTTCCTTTCCAAATTATAATTTCATGTATATACTGCCCATAGTGCTGTATGTAGTAAGATTGGACATTAAACATTGCCAAAAGACTTTTTACTTCCTCTACTGCGTATAGTAAGTAGGGGAAGTATTGTATTCCACCCAAAAATTCGATACCGAAATTTCACCGGAAATACATGTTTTGAGACCCCCTTAATCCAAGAAAAGCATTTTTAGAAACATTTCCGTGTGTGTGTGTGTGTGTGTCTGTGTGTCTGTGAACGGCATAACTCAGAAACGAACAGTCGGATAAACACCAAACTTGGTATTTAGGTTCAGTATCTTCCAAGGATGAGACACGAAGGTTTACAAGAAAATCCCCCACCCCAGTTTACCCTTTGGAACATTTTTCGAAAATTTTAATTTTCTCAAAAATGGCTCTAACGATTTTGATTAAAATGTCATATGTTTAAGATATTTTCATGACAAATGAAATGTATATCTCGAATTTTCTGGGAATGTCTCCATAAGTATTCTTCATTGTGAACGACTTTTGCATAACTGGTAGGTAAACCATAAGAGATAGACAAAAGGTTACTACACAAAAAATGTAGATCGCGTTAAAATACACAATTTATGTCATATACATTTTTTTTGTTCGGTCAACCATTTTTGAGATATTGCGTTTTATTCCCTTAAATTTTCCAATACATTTTTTTACTTTCTCTACTGCGTATAGTAAGTAGGGGAAGTATTGCATTCCACCCAAAAATTCGATACCGAGATTTCACCGGAAATACATGTTTTGAGACCTCCTGAATCCAAAAAAAGCATTTTTGGAAACATGTCCGTGTGTGTGTCTGTGTGTGTGTGTGTGTGTCTGTGTGTGTGTCTGTGTGTGTGTCTGTGTGTCTGTGAACAGCATAACTCAAAAACGAGCAGTCGGATAAAAACCAAACTTGGTATTTAGGTTCAGTATCCTCCAGAGATGCGACACGAAGGTTTTCAAGAAAATACCCCCACCCCAGACTACCCTTTACATGGAACATTTTTCGAAAATTTTAATTTTCTCAAAAATGGCTCTAACGATTTTGATGAAAATATCATATGTTTAAGATAATGTTATGAGAAATGAAATGTATATCTCGAATTTTCTGGGAATGTCTCCAAAAGTATTCTTCATTGTGAACGACTTTTGCATAACTGGTAAACCGTAAGAGATAGACAGAATTTTACTACACAAAAAATGTAGATCGCGTTAAAATACACAACTTATGTCATATACATTTCTTTTGTTGAGTGAACCGTTTTCGAGATATTGCTTGTTATTTCCTTAAACTTTCCAATACTTACACTTTTTCTCAAATTCGTTATTCATTTTTTTATGTCCTGGACATGCAAAGAGAACGGAATGCGCCACATAGCAACCAGCGTTAAAATATTTGACTATCGCTTAAAAGCTACCATATTCCCCTTGCATCTACAAGAAAATTAGCAATAAGATTGACATCTCGATATCTCGATTAACATGAAGCATATGGAGAATAGGCCTTTGTAAAAATAGATTGTACAAGAGTAGAGAAAGTCATGTGAGTGTAACACATCAGATTTTTTATGTCCTGGACATGCAAAGAGAATGGAATGCGCCACATAGCAACCAGCGTTAAAATATTTGACTATCGCTTATAACCTACCAATTCCCCTTACATCCACAAGAAAATTAGCAATAAGATTAACATCTCGATATCTCAATTAACATGAAGTATATGGAGAATAAGCGTTTGTAATAATAGTTTGTATCAATGAGTAGAGAAAGTCATGTGAGTGTAACACTTCAGATTTTTTTTATGTAGTAGAATAGTTTCCTTGAGATAGGCTAAACGAAGATTTGAATATACCTCTTAATCTTTTGAAAATAAATTGAAATTACTCATGAAACCATTACTTTTCTTCCCCAGAGGAGCCACATTTGTGCTGAATTACTTTGAGAATCTGCAAAAGAATTGGAAACTATTCTGGATAAAATAAGAGGCTTAAGAATGTTGTATTTCTGGGAATCGGCGCACAAAGCTATCGTTTCCGACTTAAGAGTTTATTTGCTCTTATTTTGTACATGTTACTCTTCTCTTGATACTTTTCGCTGCATCACGGCCTAATGGATCCGAGCACTAGCTAACGCCGGGCAAATGAATCCTATTAGCTCTGAAAACCAGCGTGAATTCACAGGGGGCCATTCTCTTTCACTTACTGTCGCAGTCAGCTGTTTCTCTCCATCAGCCACTTTGGATGTGTCTTTGTTTCTACATATAAGAAAATCTTATCTTAGGATCATTGGGACCCAGATTCCCATACCTCATGATTTATGAGCAGGGACAGGTAAAATATGAAATTTCATGTTCTAAATCATATACCTACTTGCTATCACTATAGGAACAAGTATTTTTACTTTTGGAATACATAGAATTTAATACAAGTGACAAAACATTTAATAGCTCATAACATTTTGGTAAAATCTTCATAATTTATGAAAATCTTCAAATTCTTCATATTTTGTGAGATTTACTATTTCTCACTTTTAAGATAATATTTGTTATCAATGAACTGAGCTTTCCATATATTCTATTCGGGCAGTTTTCAGTTCGAAAACCCAATCAACTCTTTCCAACTAGTCAGGTATAGTTGAGAAAACCTAGCACCCCCCCTCTACGTGACGTCACGTACGAAATTAAGCACCGTCTATTCCTGAAGAGCTTTTATTTCGCGAACCGGTGCTTTTAGTGGTATATGTAATTATCAATAAGCAAGGCAAAGCAACGAGTAACTTGTTTTTATTTGTTTCTTAGTTTAAGGGTTTCACAATTATTAAAATCTATAGTCTATGTAATGTTTTGCATTTGATTTGATATTTTATTATTAAATATGGACAGTTTTAAGCTAAGTAAAGTGAAGTGAAGTAAACCTGTTCTAAACCTTTAACGTCTCTCACAAACACATACACACACATACACCCACACCTCTTTATGAAATTGAGTTTGGGAGTGAGTGGGCCTTAAAATATCGGTTTTTTGAAAAAGAAACTAAAGCATTCTAGCTACAGATTTCTTAGCCGGTTCTTTCCGGTTTTTTTTTTGGGGGGGGGGGAGTAAATAAATAATAGTATCAGTCTTTGCAGTGTTTAGATAACTCGTTGTGTATGGCCAGCAGCTCTGAAAATCAGACAAACTTATTTAGTAATTGTACATACTGAGGCTTTCGCGGCCGGCGTCATAACTAATAAATGAATTACAACTATCCGGGCTTGTATGGCGTGGTCTAGAAGGCATTGTGGATACCGACGTTTCGCCAAGTACAGCGCTTGGCTTCTAGACCACGGCCTACAAGCCCGGATAGTTGTAATTCATTTATTAGTTATTTAACTATTCTTGCACGATGACAAGGAAGATGATGGGTACAGGAAAATCGTGGTAAATGATAAATCACCTCAACATTCGCCTGCCGACCCGTGGAAACCACGAAGAACCCATAGATCAGAGTGGACCCGGGACCTCCTGAATGCGAGTCATACACATGTAATAAGTGCATAACAGAATTTGGGAAATAGAAACGACTCGACTTCCTCTGTCTTTTCAACTGTTCCTGGATTCTGTAACAATGCACTGTAGCGGTTCCCTTGGTAGGCCACCACGATGATGATGATGATGATGATGATGAATGCTGTAATATGTATATGTACCTGTAGGTCGTCTTGATGCTCGTACTCTAGTGACGTATCTCGACGTACTCGTAGACTGGGATCTGATGATCGTATATCTGTATGCTTGCGTTGTGTGTTAGTATGTTGTAATTGTTATTTTATAATTGCGCCACGGCTGCTGTATTTGTGTCGGAGAGCACTTGTGTCTTGTCAGGTTAGGTATGGAGAATGAAATATATTTTGCACACACGTATTCTGTTAATTATATTTCTTGTGTTTTAGGTAAACCACATATGATATTCACAATTCACTATTAACTTTGTCATGTTAAAAATATGTATAACTGGTAGACTTTAAATGCGTAGTTTTAGCATCTATTCAGAGACGAGCTTATGCACTACCTTCCTGCTCAAACACTGACAAGCTTCTGTTAGCGTTCCCTTCAACCGTTCTTCTTAACGTACGTATTTGAATTATAGGATGTATCAATGTACCTGATTGTTGCTACTATCCAATAACATCCAATAACAGCTTATGTTACACACACACACACATATATATATATATATATATATATATATATATATATGTTTACCGACTTCCATCATCTTAATTATGAATCCAAAATTCGTTACATGCTTACGTAGATACTACTGCATTTCTCGTAATTTTATACTACTGGTTATATAGCTAACAATGACCTTTCCCTCTTATATTATATTTTATATGTTATAACGTTATATACTTGTTTTCTACCATGTGTATATTATGAATATATGTGTTTTAACATCCTATTAATTATTATACGTACAATATTAGCAAAGAAAATATATAACACGTAAAACTTAGAACAAAATATTAAAGAAAGAAATTATTAGTGTGTTGATGCTGAGAAGCTGTGAATTAGATATCTTATTACATTAATGAGTTATTGTATTAGTTTTTCCGTGGCTAGTACTTACTGCATGTTGCTTCAGCTCTTCCCATACACTCATATTCCAATATCTATTTCTTAGTCGCTGCTAATGCTTTGTGTCACATGTGACATGAACTTCGTACAAAGGCCTATTTGAAAGCAAGGCCTAATCAACGTTTACTTTTATTACTGTGATGAAAGCTATTATAGCTGAAGCAGTAAAGGCTTCAACGTTGATAAACCCTTAATTTTATTAAAGCCATTTCCCGTTAATGACACCTGGGGGTAGTATGAAAGCACTTGAGTGCCCCACTCACCGGTAGCTCACCCATTAGTTCCAAAACATAGCACTTATCGTGAGGCGGGTGTTACACTCACCCTGTAATCTCAAGAAGGGTATTCATCTACGGTTCACAAAGGGATCACTCCCCAATTTCTTCTTTTTGTTGTATGTTAATTAATAGCTGGTTGTAAGGAATTGTGACTGGTTTATACGGCTTCCCGCTACAACGTCTCCTTGGAGGATAGCCACTCTGGAAATGCTAGCTTCTGCTTGTGGCACTGCATGCCTCGGCAACACAACTAGGGCTTTAACCCCCCACTGCCACGGCCTGTCTCTATAAAAGCACCATGCATTAGTTGCATGTTGCAAGTTTCATAAAACGGAAGTTGCAAGTTAATAGTCATGCACTTATTTTAAAAGTTATAGAAGTTTTTTAGATAGAAAAAACATCTGGTGTAATACCTTCACATGACTTTCTCTACCCTCTATATTTATTAGTGGGTATACAAACTATTCTTACTAAAGCTTATTTTTCTATCTACTACATTTAATCCACATAAACCTTTGCAAAAATAGCTACATTACACATTTCGTTAGGATACAAAGAGAACAGCGAGAGTAAAATGTTTTGGAGCTGGTCACTATATGCTGGCCTTATAATTCCATACTGTTTCCATGCAATCGCCAGAAAGACCTGAAAATCGATGGGACTTTAAAAGAATGACAATTATTGAACAATTCGAACCTTTAATAACGGATATCTCGGAAACGACTTCTGACACAAAAAACTTATAAGTAAATTGTGTGTTTTAAAGAGATCAACATTTTTTGTGTGGTACGTTTTCGTCTATCGCTTAACGTTTACAAATTATACAAGATTATACAAAATTCCGGATGAAGAGGACTTCCTAGACTATTCCTAGAAAATTTAAGATATACATTTTATATATTATCAAAATCGTCAGAGGCATGTTTTAGAAAATCAAAATTTTTGAAAAAAATGTTCCATGTAAACGGCAATTGGGCTGGGGGATTTTCTTTAAAATATCGTGTCGCATCACTGGAAGATACTAAACTCAGATACCAAGTTTGGTATTTATCCGACTTTTCGTTTTTGAGCTATGCTGTTCACAGAGAGACACACAGACAGACACGAAGATAAACACACGGACATGTTTCCAAAAATGCTTTATTTGGATTCAGGGCGCGTCAAAACGTGTATTTCCGTTAAAATCTCGGTTAGAATTTTTGGGTGGAATGCAATATTTCCAGTAGTAGAGAAAACAATAAGCTTTAGTAAGAATAGTTTGTAGGTATACTCGCAAATAAACGTTAGAGGGTAGAGAAAGTCGTGTGAATGTATTACATAAGATATATTTTTTTTCTTCTTTCCCCCTGAGACACGGTTTCAAAGCGAACTACTCTTGTAAAACAGTTTCTTACACTGGTTTTCTTCCAGGATGAAAACTTTGTTTTATCTTGTAGAGGTTTGAACATACTTGTATTGTTTGTTTCAAAATTGCATCTGAAGATATTTGAAGAGCAAAAGGGCAAACAGAGAGAATTATTCACCACTGGCTATTACTCCAGTTCCCAATCATTGTGCACATTTCCCTCACATCGTTACCTATCTCAAAAATTATCTCAAGCCCGAACAGACCTATCAGTGCATGTAGACTGGATTTTAAGAAGTACCAGGAGAAAAGTAACAACCTGGAGTAGATAAATTGCATATTGTCAGCTGTAAATGCAAGCAGTGACTGGCTAAGGAATCTTTTTCGTTGGAAGGAAACTACCTCAGTTATAGAGATAACCAACTAAGAAATTCAAGTATGCCGCATGTTAATCTTAAGAGCGCGGCGATTATACTAGAAACCCCAATGGGAATCACTGGATTATAATGGATCTTAGTCTGCTTATGAAATGCTTGATTCAATTATTGCTAATATGCTTGCAAAAACAATAACTCAAATGAAATATGCGTTTGTAAGTGAATAAAGACAAATCTTCAGATCTTCAGCATCTAAAACTTCTCTGCCCCTTTCTCCCCACAGCTTCTCTAAGTAAATATGGCCCTATTAAGGTCCAAATAGTCTTTTTAATAATATTACAAATTTTCAAAGCTATTATGACATTTATGTTATTCCATAGCAGATTAGGAATTGAGCAACTATTTGAAACATTGTATTTTAAATGTTTAAATCCGATTACTCAATTTTCTTACTTTGATAAATTTCTCCCTTTTTAAATTTAGATAAGTGTCTTGAAAAGCCCTCTGGTTCATATGCGCTTTCATTTCGTTGTCAAGTCGTTATGTAAGATGACGTAACTCCAAAAAGTTTCTATGAGAGCATATGTTTGATAACTTAGGAGTCTTCGCTGTGAAATATGAAAGATGCAGCAAGTCGTGAAGCATATATAAAAATATTAAGAGTCATAACAGGAGCAATAAATATCTGACAGCTTTACTTTTAGAGGGGATCTGACCACTCCAGAGTATCCTCCACGATCTATTAATCATGTTAGAAGGGAAGGAGACCCAGAGAGGAAGAGGGTTTCTAGCTATTGTCAGTGAGAAGAAGGAGAGAAAGATTAAGAAGAGAAGAAGAACAAAAAATTGTTGGAGGGTGAAATGTATTTGTCGCTTCCTGCAGTCATCCCATCCCCACATCCAGAGAGCGAAGTCTCAGGGCCGCCAACATCTCAGCTTGACTCTTGTTTAACCTTGTCACTGTGCGTCACTCAATCACAGCTACGGTGATACTTAGCTTGTAACATCGCCACCTGTGTACATAGGCTGCATTTGCAACCAAGTCATACCGACTCAATCTCAATCAAATATAATAACCGCATATACGACTTCGAAATAATAATGCAAGCGAACTCCAGCAGAAATAAGGCCCGGTATTATAGTGCAACGTTTCTGTGTTATTACTTTCTCTTCTACTTACCTTATAGCAAGTTTAAAAAGTATTGCATTCCACCCAAAAATTAGATACCTATATTTCATCCAAAGGCGAACTGAAAAACAATTTTTTTTAGAAAAAGATCCGAGTGCGTGTGTGTGTGTGTGTTTGTGTGTGCGAGTGAGTGTGTGTGTGTGTGTGTGTGTGAGAGAGAGAGAGAGAGAGAGAGAGAGAGAGAGAGTGCGAACAGCATAACTTAAAAACGAAAAATCGGTTAAATGCCAAAATGTTTAATTAAGTTTAGCATTCTTCCAAGGATGCGACACAAAGATTCCTAAGAAAATCCCCCCACCCAAAATACGCCTTACATGGAAATTTTTCGAAAATTTTTATTTTCTCAAAAATGGCTTTTACGACTTCAATTAAAATACTATATGATTAAGAAATTTTCATAACAAATTAAATGTATATCTCGCATTTTATTGAAATAGCCTCTGAATTCCTCTTCCTTCTGTATTACTTGCTGCATAACTGGCAAATCGTAAGAGACAGGCAAAATCTTACTACACAAAAAAATGTACAACTCATTAAAACACACAATACATGTGAAATACTCCTTTTTTTCCTTCTTTCTTTTTGTGGAGATCACCATTTCCGAGGTATTGGATATCATTGATTTGAATTTCCAAATACTTACGTTTTCTCAAATGGGAAGTCCTTATTAGTTTGATTTTTTTTTCCTGTGGTTCGGAAAGACCATGAAATTTCAAAGCCATCACATAACGACACGATCTTTAAAAAACCTATCGGTTTACCCACTGCATCATACAATGAGCTATGCAAATGTGAAATGACAGTTTATCAGGATTAATAAGAAATAACTGGAATAATAGGCTTGTAAAATAGTTTGTAGAAGAGTGAGTAGAGAAATAATGTGAATGTAACATTTTCCAATTTCAACTTTTTTTCCCCTTTCTTTTGAAAAAAAAATAGTTGTAGTTTTCAGTTTGGTAACGTGTTTTAAATATAATGAAACTGTAGCCGGCTCTATGTTCCCAAGGTCGCGGGTTCAAACACGGCGGAGGGCGATGGAAGTAAAGGGGTGGTCCCCTGTCGCAGATTTACGGCACGTAAAACAACCTCATGCCTGATAAAGAGGCCTCTGAGCAAAATTACCGGTCTTTCACGCCTAATATGGAATGGGACGCTAAGGACCACAGCATTAAAGAGCGTCCATAAATAACACTCAATTTAATTAATTTAACTGTAGCCGGCATGTTGTAATTTGCGATTTTGGATGAATAATTAATATTAACTCATATAATGGTCTACTCTGAAACCAAACTTAGCATTTTAAAATGTGTAAGAGTGAAACAGAGAGGGGGTGGGGGAGTTGAGCTTACCTTTCCACTTAAGAATGACCGAACCGATTGTTATGGGCGCAATATAGATTATAATTAAATATATTTTTAAAAAATGTTACGTAACAAAAGCCTGTATTCGTAAAATTTCTTAAACGTTACCTATTTTATTCACAAAAAATTAATTAAAGTCAATATTTGATAAGCTATACCAAATTTTCGTTGGTAATATTCGCTTACCATGGAAAACTATATTCTGACCTCCTAGCAAACATCAGGAGTGTTATTAAACCTTTCACTCCGAAAAATTACATGATGTGTATATTACAAGGAGAAGGAGAGAGAAGGAAAAGATGGCGGAGAAGCAAGGGAGTGATTGGGAGGTAGTTGTAAAGGGTACGGAAGAAAACAGCAAGAAAGTGTAAGGTAGAGAAAGAGAGAGAATGAGAGGAGGAGAGTTATAGATACGAGAGGCTGACAGAGTGAGTGAGTGAGTGAGTGAGTGAGTGAGTGAGTGAGTGAGTGAGTGAGTGAGTGAGTGAGTGAGTGAGTGAGTGAGTGAGTGAGTGAGTGAGATCATCACAGTTAGCTACAAATGTGAGCGGAGCTGCTATTTTCGCTACTATTTTTATAATTACTTTCTTTCCCGTTCTTCTTTGCTGTTACCTTGTTTTTCAACATTCATGTTTGTAGGTATATCTCATTAAAATATCGTTGCAAAATAAATAAACCAATTTAAAATTTTCATAAATTTGTTTACGAGAAAAAAAAGCAGACATAACCTGTTAACAGACACAACAACGTTTAGTTTCTTGTTCTTCTTCCTTCTTCTGCATTAATGGCTCCCAGATCTGAACTAGCCGCTCATCTGTTGTATGATATATGACTTCTTCATATGACATTTCCAAGCCCTATGAATCTTCCAGAAACTTCTCTATTTGTGCAAATAACTGCTAAAACCGCGGCTACCGTACAAAGCTATCTCTCATGTACCCGATGCGGACTCCATCTTCAGAGTGAAAAGGAAATGAAGCTGGCTGGCCCAGGAGCTCAGACCGTAGAGCACCTGTCTGCTGTGCGAGGGGTCACGGGTTGGATTCCCGGCTGGGGTGGAAGTTTTTCTTTAGCCAAGATTATTCCCCTTCTCCCCAGAGTCTGGAAGTGTTGTATGTGTGTGTAATTGAGACAGTATTTTTAACATTTAGATGATTTCAGACTAATTATATAATATAAAATATAATAACAGCCCACCTTAAAGCAATATGTGTAACAAACAAGATATAAAAAGTGCATTTTACACTCATTGTATATGTTTATATTATTGTATACATGTGTAATGATGCTATGTGAATGTATTACGTAATTTAATAATGTAGGAGCTGTGAGAATAATAGGTTAAAAGTTGCTAACAATGAGGTAACAATGAGGTTGCCTTGAGGCAATAATGAAGTTGAAAGTTTAATGCTACTTGTGATTCTTGGAAGCAATAATGTAATTTTTGTGACAGTTTATAAAATAGCCAATCAACAACCAGAAAAAGCTTTACTTAAATGAAGGTATTCTATTGGAGTAGGATTAGCCAATCAGAAACTGAAATATAGCAAAATTTACAAATCTAGAAGTCAGTTGCTTGTAGACAGCGCTCATAACTGGACGCGTTGGTTGTAGACAGTGTTCTAACCGGACGCGAAATGCGTCCTCGAGAAATTTAATACGTATTCGTGCAAGACGAAAGTAGTTTACGTGTTAAAAAGTGCAAGTAATTAATAAAAGAATCTCACAGCTCTTTGTATCAGTGAAGTGTTATTTAAATCGTGTCAAGCATTAATAAAAGGAGTGAATTAAAAATTATAATCTGTGTAGGCCTACATTCTTCAGCCGCACCACGCCTTGCAAAGAAATCCATGTCTCTAACAATAATACTGACGCAGCCGAGGCAAACATAAATATATAATATTTAAAGAAACAGTCAAATTGCAAAGTTAATATTTTTAAATTTGGGACGAAGGCTACCGGTGCGGTTTTACCATACTGCGGTTGCAACTACTTCAAGTTTGGCTCAACAACATAAGAACTACAATACAACTCCTACTTCAAATTGGCTTTCCATACGTGAGCAACAACCTACCTCATAATCTAATGATTAAAAACCAAAAGTGCAAGAAACCCAACAACGAGAGTTACACGAGTTAACACCATTGCCAATAGACAATAAGTTCCAAAGGAAAGGCCGCCGATAAGACCAATGTAGTTAGACGCGCGGTATAAATGGAACTAAAAAAAATCCTACTTCATGTTCATCAAATCCACAAATTTTAAAAATGTTTGATGCGCCATATGCTGGATTAACTATTGGGGGAAACATAAGCCACTTAAAGACTGAAAGAATTATTCTGATGTAATAATGCATTTTTAAAACGTGATAATCTCTGATGCTATTGACAACCCAAGTACCATAGCCCTCGTATATAAACCTGAGTTTCGTTTATGCTTCAAAGTTGAATCGGTTGGAACTAAAGGGATTGAATAAAAATGCCCTGTTTTATTATTCTATAAGCGGATATGGTAAGCTTATTTGCATCAAAAGACGGGAGAAAGAATTTTATTACTCAAGTTATTATTTTTTAAATATCTCTGCTGCTCTAAAAAACTACATGCATGATTGATTTCATTATCCTGTTACGAATGAAATATTAAAATTACATTAAATAAAGAAAAATGTTAACAGATTTTACTTCACACAAATAAATCCATTGCAGTTCAACTTTATATGTATCTTCAATGCTCTAAGACAGTGAATAAGAAGAATAACACACGCGCCTTTTCAAAAAATGTTCTGTTTTCAAATCGGAGGCCTCAAAATGGTATTTTCAGAGAAATCTCATATCTAATATTTGGATGGAATGCAGTAGTTTCTCTATTTACTATAGTAAGTAGTAGAGAAAGTAAAAATCAGATATGCTAACTGGTATTACTCCAGATCGTATTAGTGTATTGATTTATTTAATAGTTGTTTTGCTTGTACATGAATCCTTGATCCTCGATTATTAATACCTACTTTTTAATACCAGTACTTTTCCCACACAAATGCTATGATCAAACCGTATGTTGCGTTTGGTTATGCAAGTCTTTTAGCAAACAAAATTACTTTTAACTAATTTTATTTCCACGCCACTGAGTATTGCTTCTTCATGCAGAATGTGGAACCGAATCTTGGGAAACGTTATTCAGAAAGCCGTTATTCCACGGTGTAAACACGTGCTTGTGTATACCCGCAGCGACTATATCACGTATCGGAAGTTCCATGTGATGGGAACACAATACGTCATTATTGTCTGGAGCACAGCTCTAAATATAAAAGCTCCGGGATTTAGCATGGCCCATGAACACTCTTCCGACTTGTCACATTCTTGGAACAGGGCAGCACATGGTGACAAGCATAAGACAATTAACATATTTCTCTCTTCATCCACATCCTCCTCTACCTTCTACGAGAAGAACACTTGAAGTAAAATGTATAACAAGAATATTAAAGGTAAAGAAGCATCAGAGAAAAAGAAAACATTGAGAAGGAAAAGATAACACTACAGAAAAGAAAGAAGCTCATCAAATTTCGAAAGATACACGAGATAAAACTAACAAAAATATGAGCATCTAGGGCTAACCACACGAAAGCATTGGTGAAGAAAGGTTCAGATAATCTATTTTATTTCCCCCCAAGTCACACAAACCTTATGATGCAATCTTCTGCACCCCAGAGACTTGGCGGATTCGTAGTGGGTTGCCTGTAAGACGCGGCTACACCAGCCGGAGGGTAAAAATAAATCTAAAAAAGCTATTGCTAGGAGTGATCTTGAAACTAAACCGATCTAAACCAAACGCCTTTGTTATTATGGGAAGCATTGTAATCGAGAACATTTCCAGGGTGAAGCGAGCCCCACTGGAAATGCAACCAAATCTATGTGTAACTAACGAGCGCTGACTTTTACCCCCTTTTTCCTTTTTGTTTTTCTTTGTGTTTTCTTTCTTAAGAAAACGGGGGGGCAGCTCATTCTGGAGAAATTTTTTCCAACGCGCATGCATCCACGCCATCTACCCAGCAACGCCAGCATCGCAGGACCTGAAAGCATGGGAAATGGAGATGAAATGAAAGGAAGGAAAAATCGTGGTGGAATGCACCACCCCGGCATTCGCCTTGGTACAGTCACGCTTCTATAGAAAACTTAGGGGAGATTAAACGCCCTAACCCACCAATCTGCTAAATCTTAACCCATTATTTCAGAAATTATTTAAAATACCAAAATGTTGTTTTTACCTGATGTAGACGGATATCTTCCACTGATCCAATTTTATGCAATAAGCTTATTTATCAAGAAAGTTTTGAATTTTTTCTTAAAAATATTAGCAGTTATCCTTTTAATAGTAGTTCCACAACAGCACTTATAGATTCTTTTTATCATCCTATAATTTAATTTAGCTACCTTTAATAGTTTCTGAGAAAAAAGGTCATTTATACCAGAAAATGTCACTTATAGAAAAAGCTGTTCAAGTAAAAATGCAAAAAACGATCTCCCATATATTTGTAAAGAAATAAACCACATAGCTTGAGACACATAAGTTGCCAAATTTACCAATTTGTAGAGCAAAGCTTCTTCTAAAAGATGTGCATAAGGTTACTTATCTGCTCCAAAATGTGTAGGACTTATGATTTTTACTTTCTATACCACGTACATAGTAGAGAAGGTATTGCACTCCAACTAAAAATTCGATGCCCAGATTTTACCGCAAATATATGCTTTGAGGCCCCCGGAAACAAAAGAAGGATTTTTTTTAAAAAAAAAAAAGCGTGTGCGTGCGTCTATGAAAAGCATAGCTCAAAACCGAAAAGTAGAATAAATACCAAACTTGATATTTACACGAAGATGTTCAAGAAAATCCCCGTATCTAAAACTGCCCTTTACATGAAACATTTACCACATTTTTTTTATGTTCTGAAAATTGACTCTAACGAGTTTGATTAAAAAATCACATATTAAAAATTTTAGATAACAAGTAAAATGTATATGTTAAATTTTCTGGGAATAGCTTCTGAAGTCCTCTTCATTCGAAAGGAAATTTACATAATCGTGCATAACTGGTAAACGTTAAAAGATAGACGAAAACGTACTAAACAAAAAATGTAGATCTCTCCAAAACACACAATTTATTTCAAATAACCTTTTTTGTGGCTCAAGACATTTCCTAGATACCCGTTATTAATGGTTAGAGTTGTTCAATATTTTATAATTCTTTTAAAGTCCTGTCTATTTTCAGTTGTATCTCGCGATTGCATAAAGACAGTACGGAATTTTAAGGCCAGCATATAGCGTCCAATTCTTAAACATTTGATTATCGCTATTCCCTTTGTATTTTTAACGAAATGTGTAATACAGCTATTTCCGGAAAGGTTTGTGTAGTAGGACAGTAAGTTTTCGTAAGAATAATTCTTTTATCCACTACTATTCACTAATAAACAATAGAGGCTAGAAGGTACAATGTGAATGTAACACATCAAAATTTTAAAAGTATGTGTAACATAAAAGCGTTGTGCCTGCCATAATTCAAAACATTAATAGGTATCAAATTAAAGAAGAAATTGCAATTAACAAGACTGCAAAAAAACTATAACTATAATTCCTTTGGCAATCTTTGGTCTCCCTTTAAAGCGTCGAATGCTACACCACCAAATGAGAAAACAGCTGATATTTTCAGTATACGGCACCTAAGAAAAGTGAACAAATCGTAGTTATCTATTCTCCATATCACATGATGTCTAACTTTAATTATGCATCTGGTACTCTCGATGTTTAAATCCCATCAACATATTTAAACTTATTTCTGAAACAGCACGTATACAAATATTATATAGAATTTAGCACTGCTAAAATTAATTTTAAA
Organism: Deroplatys truncata; assembly: GCA_030765065.1. Lineage (NCBI taxonomy): Eukaryota > Metazoa > Arthropoda > Insecta > Mantodea > Mantidae > Deroplatys > Deroplatys truncata. The sequence goes on along the minus strand of CM060978.1, from coordinate 205,173,958 downwards.
AATTCTGATGTGTTACACACACATGACTTTCTCTACTCTTGAACAAACTATTTTTACAAAGGCTTATTCTCCATATGCTTCATGTTAATCGAGATATCGAGATGTTAATCTTATTGCTAATTTTCTTGAAGATGCAAGGGGAATTGGTAGGCTTTAAGCGATAGTCAAATATTTTAAGAGCTGGTTGCTATATGGAGTATTCCATTCTCTTTGCATTACCAGGAACAAATGAATAACGAATTCCCATTTGAGAAAAAGTATAAGTATTGGAAAATTTAAGGGAATAACAAGCATTATCTCGAAAATGGTTCACTCAACAAAACAAAATGTATGACATAAATTGTGTATTTTAACGCGATCTACATTTTTTGTGTAATAAAATTTTGTCTATCTCTTATGATTTACCAGTTATGCAAAAGTCGTTCATAATGAAGAATACTTTTGGACACATTCCCATGTAAATTCAAGATATACATTTTATTTGTCATGAAAGTATCTTAAATATATGACATTTTAATCAAAATCGTTAGGGCCATTTTTGAGAAAATTAAAATTTTCGAAAAATCTTCCATGTAAAGGGTAATCTGAGTTTGGGGGGATGGGGGGATTTTCTTGAAAACCTTCGTGTCGCATTTCTGGAAGATACTGAACCTAAATATCAAGATTAGTGTTTATCCGACTGTTGGTTTCTGAGTTATGCTGTTCATAGACAGACACACACACACACACACACACACACACACACACACACACACACACACACACACTGACATGTTTCCAAAAATACTTTTTTGGATTCAGGAGGCCTCAAAACATGTATTTCCGGTGAAATCTCGAATTTTTGGGTGGAATGCAATACTTCCCCTACTTACTATACGTCGTAGAGAAAGTAATAATTGTGATATACCTAAGTGCATAGCGTTAGTTGCATTAAAGACTTTTCATTGTTTTAATAATACGAGAATACTGAGTTAGGAGGGTATATTTGATAAGTAAGAAGTCGTATTTTCTGGCGAGATGTTTTTAACACCGTTAGTACTTGAGCTGTAATGATTTGCTTTTGTGCACTGGAACCGTCTTCTTTCTAAATTCGACCTTCACACTTCTTTTCCCATTCCTCCCGCCCTCGAAGAAGGAGGTGGTATAACATGTTCTCTTTTTGTTTGGTTCTTTTTTGTAGCCTTCCCGGCATGAAAACAACAGTGGGCGCCTGGGTTTTATAGTTTCGGATGATTTGGTCACGGTTAAAAATGTTATTGGTGGCGGCAGCGGCGTACCGGCAGGCATGCGCAGTGGATCGTGTCGAGCTCAGACCGCAAGTCTCGCATCATTTTCTCCGTGTCTATTCAGAAATTTCCGATTCGAAACGGATAGGCTGCTCAGAAAGTTTCCGACACGTGTTCCTCATGGAATCTGCCTTTCCAAAATGAATATATAAGCGAACATCTGAGAGGGTTTGCAAGAGAGAGAGAGTACTTACAACTAAATATTCAGCGTCGACGTTGAGGAGAACGAATTTAGACGAGAACTGACAAATTCTCTCAACAACAGAAGTATCAAAATCAAGCCGATGCCATATGTGCCTATATTTCATTCAGAAAAAAACTATTGTTTTGCATTCAAATGGCTTTCTCTATTCACTCTTCTAAAAACACTCATATTTCTATCTGTTTCTTGTATAAATCTTCATTACACATGTACCATTTCGTTGTTCCTATAAGAAGAATACAGCATACTAAAGCGCTAGCCAGATTTTTTAATGTGATGGGTTTGAAATTCCATGCTTTTTGCATGACCAAGAGAGTAGCGACCTACTATTTGAAAAAAATATAAATATTTAAAAATTCAAACCAATAATAAGTATATCTCGGAAATGGTTAACGCAACAAAAAAATGTATTTGACATAAGTTTTATGTAGTAAGATTTTGCCTCCCTTCAAGTTTACCAATTATACAAACGCCATTCAGAATGAAGAGGACGTCACAAGTTATTCGCCGAAAATTCAAGGTGTACGTTTTATTTGTCACGCAAATATCTTAAACATATGTAACTTTAATCAAAATCTTAAGAGCATTTATGGGAAGATTAAAAATAACAAAAATCAAAGGGTAAACTTGAGGTGGGGGTTTTGTTGAAAATCCTCGTGTTGTATCCTTGAAAGCAGCTGGACTTAAATACAAAATTGGTATTTAAACGACATTTCGTTTTTTAGTTATGCTGTTCACACACACACACACACACACACACACACACACACGCACACACATACCGAACACACGCACAGAGAGAGAGAGAGAGAGAGAGAGAGAGATCTTCTAAAAATCCTTTTGTATTTTAATTCAGAGAGTATCCAAATGTGTATTCCTGGGGAAATGTCAACATCAAATTGTTGGGTGGAATGCAATACTTCCTCTACGTACAATAGGCAAGTACTAGAGAAACTAAAAAAAAATCTATGTCAAACTCACATGACTTTTTCTACTTTTCTACAAACTATTTTTACAAGCGCTTATTCTCCGTCTACTTCACGTTAATCGAGAAAAACCTTTGCAGAAACTTACCTTATTGCTAATTTTCTTGTAGGTGCAAGAGAAATATGGTAGGCTTTAATCTTTTAAGAGCTGGTTGCTATGTGGAGCATTCCATTCTCTTTGCAGGCTCAGGACAAAAAACAAAAGAAATCAAACGTAAAATCTGATGTGTTACACTTATAAGACTTTCTCTACTCTTGCACAAACTATTTTTCAAACTCTTATTCTCCATCTATTTCATATTAATCGAGATAAACATTTGCAGAAACGATCTTTTGACATGCAAAGAGAATTACATTTTACACATAGCGACCAGTTCTAAAGATATTTGACTCTCTTAAGGCATACTATGTTCCCCTTGTTTTGTATTTGCAAGTGCAATATAGAAATACAGCAGCTTTTAAGCTTATACATATCTCTTAATAGCTGGTTGCTAGATGCAGCACCATTCTCTTTGCCACAGATTAATACTCTTTGCGTATCCAAGACAAAAAATGAATAACGAATTCCCATTTGAAAAAATTAGTATTGAAAAATTTAAGAGAATAACAAGCAATATCTCGAAAATGGTTCACTCAACAAAAACAAAATGTATATGACATAAATTGTGTATTTTAACGCGATCTATATTTGTTGTGTAGTAAAATTTTGTCTATCTCTTGTAGTTTACCAGTTATGCAAAAGTCTTTCACAATGAAGAATACTTTTGGAGACATTCCCAGAAAATTCAAGATATACATTTGATTTGTCATGAAAATATCTTAAACATATTATACTTTAATCCAAATCGTTAGAGCCATTTTTGAGAAAATTGAAATTTTCGAAAAATGTTCCATGCAAAGCGTAATCTGGGTTGGGGGGATTTTCTTGAAAACCTTTGTGTCGCATCTCTGGAAGATACTGAACCTAAATTCAGGTTCATTTGGTGTTCATCATACTGTTCGTTTCTGAGTTATGCTGTTCACAGACACACAAATACACACACGGATATGTTTCCAAAAATGCTCTTTTTTGGATACAGGGGGTCTCAAAACATATATTTCCGGTAAAATCTGGGTATCGAATTTTTGGGTGGAATACAATACTTCCCCTACTTACTATACGTAGTAGAGTGAAAAATTCAAACAAATAACAAAGAATATCTTGGAAATGGTTCACTCCACAAAAAAATTAAAAAAGGTATATATGTGTATATATATATATATATATGACGAGAGCTACATTTTGGTGTAGCGAAATTTTGTCTATCTCTTACGGTTTACTAGTTATGAAGAAGCTATTCAGAATGAAGAGGACTTTTGGGGACATTCCCAGAAAATTAAAGATATACGTTTAATTTGTCATAAAAACGTCTTCAATATATGACATTTTAATCAAAATCTTAGAGCCATTTTTGAGAAAATCAAAATACCTCACCCCAGATTAAAGGGTAGTGTGGGGTGGGGAATTTTCTTGGAAATCTTCGTGTCATATCTTTGAAAGATACTGAACCTAGATACCAGGTCTGGTATTTATCCGACTTTTCGTTTGTTATATCCACACATCCACACAGACACACACACACACACACACACACACACACACATGGACCTTTTTCTATAAATTCTTTTTACTTTCTCTACTACGTATATAAGTAGGGGAAGTATTGTATTCCACCCAAAAATTCGATACCGAGATTTCACCGGAAATACATGTTTTGAGATCCCCTGAATCCAAAAAAAACATTTTTGGAAACATGTCCGTGTGTGTTTGTGCTTCTGTCTGTGAACAGCATAACTCAGAAACGAATAGTCGGATAAACACCAAACTTGATATTTAGATCCAGTATCTTCCAGAGATGCGACACGAAGGTTTTCAAGAAAATCCCCCCACCCCAGAGTACCCTTTACATGGAACATTTTAAAAAAATTTTAATTTTCTCAAAAATGGCTGTAACGATTGTGATTAAAATGTCATATGTTTAAGATATTTTCATCACAAATAAAATGTATATCTTGAATTTCCTGGGAATGTCTCCAAAAGTATTCTTCATTGTGAACAACTTTTGCATAACTGGTACACCATAAGAGATAGACAAAATTTTACTACACAAAAGATATAGATCGCGTTCAAATACACAATTTATGTCATTTACATTTTTGTTGTTGAGTGAACCATTTTCGAGATATTGCTTGTTTTTCGCTTAAATTTTTCAACACAATACTTTTTCTCAAATGGGAATTCGTTATTCATTTTTTTTGTCTTGGATATGCAAAGGGTCTGTGGCAAAGGGAATGGTGCTGTACCTAGCAACCAGCTATTAAGAGATATGTATGTGCTTAAAGGCTACTGTATTACTATTATGCCCTTGTAAATATATATTCCCCTTACATCTACAAGAAACTTAGCATTAAGATAGAGTCTGCAAATGTTTATCTCGATTAACATGAAGTAGATGGAGAATAAGCGTTTGTAAAAATAGTTTGTACAAGAGTAGAGAAAGTCATGTGAGTGTAACACATCAGATTTTTTTATTCGGGGTGCCTCAAAACATGTATTTCCGGTGAAATCTCGGTATCGAATTGTTGAGTGGAATGCAGTACATGCATGCAGGGAATGCAGAGAAAGTAAAAGTATTCATATATTTGTATATTATTTTGTCCCTGTGTCTTGTCTACCTGCACTCTAATTTCGAAGGGCTTTGGATGGTTTTTTTTTTTTTTTGCTGTTTTCAAGTGCTGTTAAACACTTCTGCAAAATGTTTATGTATTCCAAACTTTATACGTGACTAAAAGAAAATAAACCATAAGCAAATCGAAAAAACTTGATTCATGCAAATAGTGTACTGGTGGTAAACAACGGCGTTGTTATCACCGTAACTGTGAAACAAGCAGAAGCTGAAGAAAATACTTTTTGGGTCTGAGTCCTACCATTTACCTATGAAAGGCAGAGCTTCATACATTTATACTTTAATGTCGTTTTCAAATTATCGTACCGACGATCTACTGAATCAATTAACGCATCAACGCCCAATTAGTATTCAACCAAAGTAGAAAATGTTACAGTGTAACAAATGACAACACACTTTATTTGTCACTTAGGTGCTTAGCGCAGTACAAACTTTACACTTGAAACACTTTTGACACACAGAATAGTACACAAATGATTCGTCGAATCGAATCACAACAACTGCTTAGTCACAACTAACAAATGAACTACAGATGCACAATTCACAACTGAACTGCACTCCGCACTGTCCACTTTTAACTATCTTCGACTACTTGACTGCATTTAACTTCGTAACTTCTCAACTCACCGAACTCCATACTCAGACAAGAGCAGCCTCCTTATATAGGTCTCGCATACAAAGCGGAATGTTCTAGAAAGGGAGGCTACCAGAACGTGTCAAAAGGAATGTTGTGGAATAGGAAGGTGACACATAATAGACTATTATCCGCGCTGGCTATTGTTACGACGGCCAGTCGAAGGCGAGAGGCGTTTACGGGCGGCTCGCGGGTAGCTTCAGGCACGCGGTCACAATAAGAACTTTGGAGCGTTCAATTCCTTTATTTCATGTAAAGAAAGCTAAATATTCACCTTACTAATAGGGACTGAAACGGCCGTATCATTAGCTTCGGGCATGGGAAGCCAGATTACGAAATTCTCTTGAAATGTGCAGATAAATCGTATGTCTCCTACGTCTTTCAGATCATATTTACACAAGAGGAAATTTAGAATTCTAACACATGGATTCACTTCATGAATTCATTCTCGTCTCGTCTTTCAAACTGTTCCTTCATTTTGTAATAATGTATTCCCACAGACATAGTCAAGCTTATTAACACATTTTTATTTATTTCTCTTTTAGTTACCTAGTGTAAGTAGAGGAAGTATTGTATTCCATATCGCGATTTTACTGAAAGTACATGTTTTAACGCCCCTGAATAAAAAACAAAGCAGTTCTAGAACAAGGCCTGTGTGTGTGTGTGTGTGTCTGTGTGTACATATGTCTATAGACAGCTTAGCTCAGAAACGAAACGTCGGCTAAATACCAAACTTAGTGCGACACGAGAATTTTCAATAGATACCCCACTCCAAACTACGCTTTAAATGGAACAATTTTCGTATTTTTTATTTTCTAAAAACTGCTCTAACAGTTGTAGTTAAAATACTACATGTTTAAGATATGTCCATGACAAATAAAATGTATATATTGAATGTTCTGTGAATTTCCAATAATCCTCTTCATTTTGAATGAATTGTTTTATAACTTGTAAACCGTACAAGATAGACAAAAGCTTACTACACAAAAAATCTAGATTCGTTAAAACACACAACTTATATCAAATACGTTTTTTGTGGCACTAACCATTTCAGAGATATTCTTTATTATTGGTTTGAATTGCCAAGTATTCGTGGCCATGAAAGGAGAACGGAATCTCAAAGCCATCACACAGCGACCGGCTTTTAAAAGATTTAATTGTCGAATAACTCCATTCTCCTTTTACAAAATATTTAATTAAAACTTTCTGCAAATTTTATCTGGATTAACATGAAGCAGATGGAAGAATAAGCTTTTGCAAAAACAGCTGTAGAACAGTGGGTAAAGAAAGTCATGTGTATGTAACACATCACCCGGCGGCGGAGAGCGATGGATTTTTTCGGGCGTAAAAATTCTTAGCATGGCTTCCTTCGGAAGGGAAGTAAAGCCGGTGATCCGTGTCGTAGATTTACGGCATGTAAAAGAACCTAAAGCCTGTTAAAGAGGCCTCGGAGTAAAATTACCGGTCTTTCACTCCCAATATAGAATGGGACGCTAAGGACCACAGCAGTTAAAGAGCGTCCATAAATAAAACCCAATTTGATTTGATTTTTTGTAACACATCAGATCATTTTTTGTCTTGTCAAATATAGTTTTCTCAAAATCACACCTTTTAAAATTATGTAGGTTTACATTGGTGGTGTTGTATACTCAAGAATGAATAAGAGTAAAGGTATAAAATACAATTAATCGTCTGCCTCATTGATCCTGGCGTACCCTTGAATCCCTTGGGAGCTCCATGTAAGTCCCAGATGTGCGGCGCTGTTTCCCCACTGGAGATCACGTATATACCCTTGGGGTTCCCAGAATGGCGTGCATTGCAAAAACAGGTGCTGCACATCTACTGCTTAATTACCGAACAGAAAATTACAACTCTTGGTTAGCTAGACACTGCATCTCATAAAAACATCTGTTGAAACACCTGAAATTATCGCCTTTAGTATCTCATAAATAAAGCTCTGTTGTAGCAAGGTCGAAAGGAGCAAAGTTTGTGAATTTAGGATAATAAACTTATGTTTAAAGTATGAATTAATAGTAATGATGGCATGTTAGCTGCCTGAACTTAATGCACGTAAACCTGCCCATTGCTTCGGTTTAAGTGTTTCATATATGTTTCTCCCTTAAGATCGTTCATGTGCAGCATACCCTTGTAGTAATACTAGGAATGTTCGTGGACGAAAATGTACTTTACTTAAATATAGAGGAGTATCTACCACTGTATAGAAATAAAGCTCATGCATATGTTCAGCTGCAATTTTCGTTTGCTTGAACAAGTATTCCTCTTAAGGGAACTCGATATTGAGTGTTTTTATTTTATTACTTTTTTCCCTGTAAAAAATCCTCAAACATTCCAGAATCAGGATCCAGGTTCTGTCTTTTTGAGCATTTAAATGCCCTAACACGACGTTTAAATAAATGGAGTATGCAGATGTGTGCAAATAGTGCGAGGAATTTTAAATTTTGATTTTCTCGTAATATTTATTTCTTTTTGTGGGGGGGATTTCATTTCCATTTTCATATCGAGGGCTTTGACTGAACCATTTAATGGTGTTTTTACACTTTGTATATTTAGGTTAGGTTAATGTACGTTTTCGTCGTTTTAACTTATTTTCAAAGTACGTACTCTCACAACTTACTTCCTAACTCTATGGAGGGTAGAAAATACTCCTAATTAAAGAACAATTCCCATCGCGGAATCGAACCCTGACATTCTGGTGAGAAATCAGCTCGCTAGTCACAGGGCAATGGAGACAGTCTTCATAATCTTCGCATTTTCGCCACTTTAAAATGCTCGTTATTATGCAATTTTTGTTCAACTTCTTTCGTATTTTCACTTTAAGTTAAATGAAAAACCAAACAAGTTGGCTCCGTGGTAACGTGTGAGGCTCGTATTCGGGAGGTGCCGAGTTGATTCCCGTCAATCGCCCATCTGACCGTGGGTTTTTCGTGGTTCCCCTAGCCGGTAGGCGAATGTTACAGCGGTTTCTCATCCACCTCGATTTCCGTTCCCTCACTTCGTTTACTTTTCATGTGCTTCTAGGTTTCGTGGCGTGAGGCATATATGTTGGGTTATGCCTATTGTACACTCTACGACATAATTTAATTATGAATTACGAATTTTGTACATTTCTAGTACATAGTTAAGAACAGCAGTGCTTGTTTCTAGAGCTCCTTAGTTATATTATTGTATTTGTGCTACAACTGACTTCAACTAAGTCAAAAGTGTCAATTGAGAAATCTTAAAGATAATTTTAATCGAAACGCCCAGTTTAAGTAATTATGTTTGCTACAGATTCCGTAGTACATACACAAATATTTATAACTTATAAACATTATTACTTGAATTAGTCCTAAAAGGCTAAACGCTCTAAATAAAGCACTTAAAAGTTTTTGTAGTTTGTTGCATGAACACAAAATATCAGAGATTGCTTCTTACAACGTTGAACGTTTCGCAAAGACTTCAAATGCTCTTAGTGTCCTGGAAGTACATACTTTTTTTTCTGCTTTGTAGTGGCGCCTGTAGTTGACGCTCTCTTTAGATTACTTGCGTTTACAAGAGCATTGTCCGCAAGCTAGCGCCAAGAAACAGTAATGACGCTGCAAAATCTTTTGTATTTCCTTCTAACTTATGCAGAATCTCTTCTTTTTGTGGACACCAGAAAGCGTACTGCAGTGTTACGCGGAGCCACTCCTGTAACAAAGCAAAGCAAATTCTGACATTTCTCCATTTATCCTTCACAAAGAAGCTTGCTGGATGTTCACTAATGGTTTCTGTTTTCGAGTATATACGTAAAACCTAAAGAGCGTTTGCCGTATGCAGCAAGGAGCAGACGCAGGACTATATATACAATATATGTACATATTGTTATATGTATCCTGAAATAAATACAGGAAGTCCTCGAATTCGCTCACCAACTCCACCGTCGTACTCTACGAACACATTGGAGAGAAAAATGTTAAAGAAATTATCTTTTAAGCATAACATTTCCCATCTTATAGACTTAAGACTAGAGGTATGCATACACATAGGGCTGTGGCTCAAATGACGCAGTTCATTAGTTTAATAGGATTGATATAGTATTCTACTTCTCCTTCTTCGCTATCAAGAATTAGGCCTGCAGCCTGTTCCGTCTTCACTTCAACCATTTCTTCGCAGGTCTATATTTCGTCTTCCTTCTGGTTTGTGCTTTATTATTTATTTGACTATTTTTATTTTATTTACTACGTATAGTAAGTAGTGGAAGTATTGCATTCCAACAAAAAATTCGATACCGAGATTTCACCGGCAATACATGTTTTGATGTGCTAATAAACCATTTTTGGAAACATGTCCTGTGTGTGTCTGTCTGTGTGTGTGTGTGTGTTTGTAAACAGCATAACTCAGAAACGAAAAGTCAGATAAATACCAAACTTGGTATTTGAGTTTAGTATCTTCCAAAAATCCGACACGAAGATTTTCAGGAACATCCCCCACCCCAACTACACTTTATTTTGATTTTCTAAAAAATGGCTCTAACGATTTTGATTAAAATACCATACATGAAAGATATTTACGTACATGAAAAATAAAATGTATAACTTGAATTTTCTAGGAATAGCTTACGAAATCCTCTTCATTCGAAATGAATTTTGTATAATCCTGTATAAGCTGTAAACGTTAAGCGATAGACGAAACGTACCACACAAAAAAACTAGATCTTAAAACAGAATTTACTTATAGTAAGTTTTTTGTGGCATAAGTCGTTTCTGAGATATTCGTTATTAAAGGTTCGAATTGTTCAATACTGATTCTTTTAAAGTCCTGTCGATTTTCAGCTGATTCTCGCGATTGCATGAAAAAGTATGGAATTTTAAGCCCAGCATATAGCGTGGAGTTCCCAAACATTTCACTATCCCTGTTCTATTTGTATCTATAACAAAATGTGTAATGTAGCTATTTTTGCAAAGGTTTAAAGTCCTGTTCGAATTTCAGTTGCTTCTTGTGATGTCTTGGAAAGAGTAGAGAATTTTAAGGTCAGCGTCTAGTTCTAAAACATTTGACTATCGGCATTCCCTTGTATCTATAACGAAATGTGTAGCTGTTTCCGGAATGGTTTATCTCGATTAAAATGATGTAGACAGGAAAATAACCTCTCGTAAGAATAACTTGTATACGCAACAATAAGCGATAGGGTAGAGAAAGTCATGTGAATACAACACATCAGAGTTTTTTTTAAAATTCCACTCAATAACAAAGTATACCTCGGTAAATGACACAAAAATGGTATTTTATATAAATTGTGTAATATAAGGAGATCAACATTTTTTTTGTGTAGTGAGATTTCGTCTGTCTCTTACAAAATCTCTATTGTACTAAAGTCATTGAGAATGTAGAGGACTTCACAGACTATTCCCAAAAAGCAATATAAGCATTTTATTTCTCATGTGAAAATCTTAAACGTAAGGTATTTTAATGAAAATCGTTAGAGAAAATTTGAAGAAGTAGTATTATTACGTTATTTGCATCACGCTTTGAGTGTCAATTTGGAGTACGTTGTATTGTAGTTCGACTGTTGGGGAGCCAAAAAACTTGAGATAGCTTCTTGGAGTGTTCGCCTCACGTACGATACTTTACTTTCTAGTTGCCTTCGCCCCAACGTTTAGGAATCAACTTTCTATTTTAATGTTTCTTTAAATATTATATATATTTAGGTTTGCCTCGGCTGCGTCAGTATTAATTTGTAGAAACATGTATCTCTACGCAGGGGGTGATACGGCTAAAGAATGTAGGCTTACACAAATTATAATTTTTACTTCACTCCTTTTATTAATCCTTCACACGATTAAATAACACTTCACATATATAGAGAACTGTGAGATTATTTATTAATTACTTGCACTTTTTAACACGTAAACTTTATAATATTCTCGTCGTAATGAATTTTCGTCTCACACTGGATACGTACCGAGCGAATGAACTGCTAAGGTACGTTACTTTCTAGCGACTGCCGTTTACCGCTTAAGTTTGTAAATTTTTCTATTTCAAGTCTCTGATTGGCTAATTTTACTCCAATAGAATACTTTTATTTAGCTTTCAGCTCTTCTGGTTGTTGATTGGCTATTTATAAACTGTTTTAAATATTACATTATTGTTTTCCAAAAATTACTGGTAGCATGATTAAACTTTCGAATTCATAATTGCCTCAAGGTTATCTCATTGTTACGTCATTGTTAGCAACTTTCGGCTTCTATTCTCACAGCATTATTAAATTACTTAGTACATTCACATAACATTATTATACATGTATACAATAATATAAACATAATACAATGACTGTTACATACATTTTATATATTACTTATGCACATATTGCTTTAAGGCGGGCTGTTATTTTTTTATATTGTATAATTAGACTGAATGTATTTTAGTGTTAAAATACAGCCTCAAAGTTTGAAAAAATCAAGTAATGAAAACTGTTCTATAAAGGTTAGTGTGGAATGGAGGGATTTTCTTGAAAATCTTCATGTCTTAACCCTGGATGTACCTGAACTAAAACACCGAGTTGTTATCGAAGTTCACACTCAAAACGTTTTTAAAACTACTTTCTTTTTGGCTTCAGGAAGCCTTTCCGACGAAATCTCTATATCGAATTATGGGGTGAAATACAATATTCCTCTTGTTACTATGCTAAGCAGCAGAGAAAGCAAAAACTATCAATAGACCTTAAATTAGTTCAGAAGTAATAGTTTGTACAAGTATATTCTATACACGATGTCCCCTAGGTTGATTGATGTGCTGAAAGAGGAATTCTATTTGCTATTTAGGGTGGTGTACAATAATTTCCACACCATGAAACACAACGCTTTATATTGTTTGCTAATGAGAGTTGAGAACCAAATAGAGGTACCCGTGTGATAAATCACTTTCATTGTATATTATCTGCCACTGTTTTCCATTCCTATTTACCACATTGGAATGAAACGAGTTATTTCGCTCATTTGATTGTCTTTATTGTACTGATGCATGGAGAGCTCTCACTAATTATGCGGTTAAATGTTACATTGCATTTCAGTTACATTACTGTCCAGAATGAATACATGGTATCATCCGGTGTGGATAATATGCCTTTTATTCATGATTTTATATCTGCCTCACTAGAGAAAGCAGCATTCAAGCTATTGTTACCATGCTTCTCATTTATCTGCAGTGCACTTTATACATCATTGCTGCACATCCTCCCGGGAGAGTAGAAAGAGAGGGTTTTATCACCTAATCTGAAACAGCTCAACAAAAATAGTGAGATGCAGGCATTAGCTATATTAAATGACCGCGTTAATGCAAGGATTCTACTGTGTCGAACCCTCACTTAGGTGTACAACGGAGGGGGACACCTCGTGCACATAGATATATTGCGGCTACCAACCACCAGGAGGAAGGGATGAAGTGATGGAGCCACAGGAGGTTACAGGCCGCAGATAGGCCACAAAGACGCGCGGAAGTCCCTAACACTTCCAGGCTAGAAGACTCGCCCCACTGCTGGGGCTACCTAGAGAGGGCGATGAACGACCGTAGACCAAGCAACCTTCTAGTGTCCACGGGGAATACTCTTTTCTTTAAGCAAGCATCCCCATCATCTGTCCGGCACCTCCATACGGCACGAAACCTAGAAGTACACCTGAAAGATGAGAACGAAATGGAATGAAAGGGAAATTATGGAAAGGGCATTGTGGTAGATGAGAAAACACCCCAGAATTCGCCTATCGACCAGAGAAAACCACGAAAAACCTAAAGTCAGAGAGGGCGGTCCCCTTCTCCCTTCTCCGAGATTTCACCGGAAATATATGTTTTGAGGCCCCCTGAATGTCTGTGTCTGTGAACAGCATAACTCAGAAACGTACAGTCGGATAAACACCAAACTTGGTATTTAGGTTCAGTATCTTCCAGAGATGCGACACGAAGGTTTTCAAGAAAATCTCCCAACCCCAGATTACCCTCTACATGGAACATTTTTCGAAAATTTTAATTTTCTCAAAAATGGCTCTAACGATTTTGATTAAAATATCATATGTTTAAGATATTTGCATGAAAAATGAAATGTATATCTCAAATTTTCTGGGAAAGTCGCCAAAAGTATTTTTCATTGTCAACGACTTTTGCATAAGAGATAGACAAAATTTTATGTACAAAAAATGTAGATCGCGTTAATATACACAATTTATGTCATATACTTTTTTGTTGAGTGAACTATTTTCGAGATATTGCTTATTATTCCCTTAAATGTTCCAATAGTTATACTTTTTCTCAAATGGGAATTCGTTTTTATTTGTTTGTCCTGGTAGTGCAAAGAGAATGGAATACTGCACATAGCAACCAGCTCTTAATATATTTGACTATTGCTTAAAGCCTACCAATTCCCCTTGCATCTACTAGAAAATTAGCAATAAGATTAACATCTCGATTAACATGAAGCATATGGAGAATAAGCGTTTGTAAAAATAGTTTGTACAAGAGTAGAGAAATTTATGCGAGTGTAACACATTATATTTTTAATTTTATGTTTCTCTCACTCTCTCCCTTTAATGCCTTCGCTCTCTTTCTCTCTCTCTCGCTCTCTCTCTCTCTCTCTCTCTCTCTCTCTCTCTGAAATGTACAAGTCTTAGCGTTTTGAAATGCTGTAAAATATGTTCTTTTCTTTCCCTTTGGGGTTCATAAAATTTAAAACATAAGTACAAAGTACAGCAGATTCCATAGCATAAAGAAGCATTAGTACAAGGTACAGCATAAAGAATACACACTATTATTTATGCTTGCAAGCGATTGGAACTAATACCATTACTTCTCGTGATAATCCGTTTACGTACACGAATAAATAACAAAGAAAACAATTGTGGACCGTCCTAAATACTCATCACGTGGAAGTTTCGTACACAACAAAACTGATCAGAAACCTTATGCTTATAAAGTTTTGTAATGAATTTAAAAAAATGAATAATAAGCGGGATACTTGGATTTATGTTTTTGTTTTGCGCTCCATGGAGATGTGGTATATTCTATTTGCGCGCACAGACAAACAAAAGCCTCAAAAATGCTATGTTAAGTCAAATTACACTCTCATAAAGGTTAGTATCAACAATTGATACCAGAAAGTTCTTAGTTTCAGTTTTATTGTTTTGTATTGGTATTTTGCAAATAATTAAGTTCGCCAGCTTAAGAGGACAGCTTACTGAAGCAAAATAACGATAAGAAATAATGAAAAAAGCAGCGTTTACTTGCATTTTATTTTGTTTTATATGTTCACATGCCAAAGTTATTTATTAAAATTCCAACTCCATAAAGATTTTCAAAAATAACTTCTGAATATTTGCAGCAGAAGTGCTGTTCAGTCTGCTGTAAAAATATTTATTTATTTCAATTATTGTTTTCTTCAAACAATTTAGTTTCAAATGTGCTTTGTACTTGGTTTTCTGTAGAAAAGTAATTGAAATACATACATCTATAAAATACAATTTGAATTTAAGAAAGCAATGTATATTCCTTTACAATTCTTTCGCAGTTTCCGTGATTTTCTCCACAAAATAAACATATTTGTGCATCTAAACATGTAAATAATTGCTATTTAGGTATACTGGATTGCAGGTAATCATGCTATATCCCTGCTATGGTATTTTATTGCTGTTGTAACTGTCTAGTGTATAGTATACTTATGCAAGTTTTCTGTATAGCTATCAATCGTCTATATTATCACCATTAATGACTGACATTTCATCTTTAGAAATGGTTTGAAGATTCTGTAGAGAAAAGACACAAAAAATGTTTGTGTATCACGATCAAAATTACTAGTAAAGTCACTAGCAAAGTATGTAGAGTTTTAAACGCATTTCTCGGAAAGTTAGTTTTTATTAGAAGTTCCTATCTTTTTGTAGTAAATATTAATTAATTTTGATGAAAGTTTTACAGTGTGTATCCTAAATTTCTGTGCTCAGATTCTAAGTCTGAGTTGTATTATAAAATGCATGGTTGCAGTTATGGCTTTTATCTTAAAAATTGAAATACAAAATTTTAAAGTAGCTTTATCTGCATAAGTAATTTATCAACAACAACAACAAAAATACATATAAATACTAAGATAGCTCTAATTAATAACCCATAAAATTTCATTTCAAAATTAGTATGTTGGGGTACTTTAGGACTTAAAGTAACCACATGTTTTTCTCTAAAACTACTTATTTTACAACGTTCCAAATTTGTATAATGCGATAACAGGCAATAAAAAAGGTGTTTTTATACAATTCCCTCTAAAAGGAAAATGTTTATGTTAAGCTTTTCCCTATTTTATCTTCACATGAATTATCTGCCTCCCATAGCGTTACATTGGTGGGTTTTTAAATTTTGGATAACTGTTTTTAATAATGTCATTCATAAATTGCGTAAAATAATCTAGAATATTCTTCCCCTTGCCCTTTACCCCTAAGGAATGTGATTTCGTAATCATGGCAGCTGTAATTTGGTTCTAAACCTCCTCCAAATGCAATAATCTTCCAAATTTCATATACCAAGAAAGATGCAAGAATTCCCCAAATAAAAAGTCAGTTCTTGATAGTTAATAGGCCTTTTTCTTTCCTTTCCTCCCCCATTTGTTGTCATGGTGATTAATTAAGGTGAAAAGCTCAAAATTATCCTGTTTAATAGGAAATAATCCTCTGAAATCCACATTCAACAAAGAGTCAAGCTGTGAATATGAAGAACCGCCTATTCAAACACCTAATGTGTTACATTTACACCACTTTCTCTAACCTCTATCGCTTATTAGCGGGTATACAAACTATTCTTACTAAAGGAAGTCATTATTTTTCTACACAAGCTGCGTTGAACAAGTTAGAAAGGTAGATCAGACGACTAAAACATTCAATTGAATTGAAATTTTGAAAAATTGAAATTGAATTTTTCAGTCGCCTGATTTTACCTTTCCTATTCTTACTAAAGCTTATTTTTCCGTCTGCTTCATTTTAATCCAAATAAATCTTTGCAGAAAGATATGTATATATATATATATATATAAAAGGGAACAGCGATAGCCAAATGTTTCAGAACTGAACGCTATACGCTGCCTTAAAACTCCCTACTGTTTCCCTGCAACCGCGCGAAACAACTGAATGTTGAAAGAATGACCACGTATGAACAATTCGAACCATCAATAACCTATATTTCGGAAGTGGCTTGTGCCACAACAAAGTTATTTGGACTAAAGTGCATTTTAAAGAGATCTATATTTCTTGTGTAGTACATTTTCGTCTATCGTTTAAGGTTTTTATACAAGATTATACAAAATTCCTTCCGAATGAAGAGGACTTCAGAGACTATTACCAGAAAATTTATTTGTCACGTAAATATCATTAATATAGGTATTTTAATCAAAATCGTTAGATTCATGTTTTAGAAAAATAAAAAATTTCGAAAAATGTTCCATGTAAAGGGTAGTTTGGGGTGATGAGATTTTCTTGAAAATCTTCGAGGCAGGCAGGTGCTCTACCGACTGAGTTACGGTGCCAGCAACTGGAGTAATTCCTTTCGCTAATTCTATATAGTTATCGATGACTCTTAATAAAATAAAGGTATAATTCTAACATATTGTGTTAAAACACGTACTTTTAGCAACAGCGATCTAAAATCAACTACGTAGTGAATGCTTTCTATAGCATTTACATTTCAGGCTGACTACAATTCGAAAAAAAATCTGATGTGTTACACTCACATCACTTTCTCTTCTCTTGTACAAATTATTTTTACTAACGCTTATTCTCCATATGCTTCATGTTAATCGAGATATCGAGATATTAATCTTATTGCTAATTTTCTTGTAGATGCAAGGGGAATTGGTGGGCTTTAAGCGATAGTCAAATATTTTAAGAGCTGGTTGCTATGTGGAGTATTCCGTTTTCTTTGCATTACCAAGACAAAAAAAATTGAATAACGAATTTAAGAAAAAGTATAAGTATTGGAAAATTTAAGGGAATAACAAGCAATATCTCGAAAATGGTTCACTCAACAAAAAAATGTATATGAGATGAACTGTGTATTTTAACCCAATCTGCATTTTTTGTGTAGTAAAATTTTGTCTATCTCTTATGGTTTACCAGTTATGCAAAAGTCGTTCACAACGAAGAATACTTTTGGAGACATTTCCAGAAAATTCGAGATATACATTTCATTTGTCATGAAAATATCTTAAACATATAATATTTTAATTAAAATCGTTTGAGCCGTTTTTGAGAAAATTAAAATTTTCGAAAGATGCTCCATGTAAAGGGTAATCTGGGGTGGGGGATTTTCTTGAAAACCTTCGTGTCGCATCTCTGGAAGATACTGAACCTAAATATCAAGTTTGGTGTTTATCCGACTGTTCGTTTCTGAGTTATGCTGTTAACAGACACACACACACACACACACACACACACACACGGATATGTTTCCAAAAATTCTTTTTTTGGATTCAGGGGGTCTCAAAACATGTATTTCCGGTGAAATCTCGGTATCGAATTTTTGGGTGGAATACAATACTTCCCCTACTTACTATACGTAGTAGAGAAAGTAAAAAAAATGTGTTAAATTCAAATTACTTTCTCTATTGTTTATTTTGTATCCCTTCTACAAACTATTCACACAAAAGGTTATTTTCCTATCCAGTTATATCAATAAAAATAAACGTTTGCAGTACCTAATCGTTTCACTGCACATTTCGCTGTAGGTACGAGGAGGATACAGGAGACATAAGCGATATTCAAATCTTTAAAAAGTGGGTCCATATACGTTGGAAATCATGAGAAACAAAATAACGGTGCCTTAGCACTTAAAATTAATTATAAAGGTATTTGAATGTTCAAATAAATAGTAGCCCATACCTTGGAAATGGTTAATGTCACAAAAAGTATTTAATTGTGCGCTTTAAGGGCTACATTTCTCGTATAATAAGATATACAGTTTAAGATTATACATTGTATTGCCCATCCAAATATCTTAAGCATATGATATTTTAATCGTATTTTTATGATACTTCAATATAAAGGTAGTTTGGGATTGGTGAATTTTCTTGAAAATCTTCGTGTCGCATCCTTGGAAAATGCTGAACTTATATATGAAGTAGTAATTTATTGTTACGTTATTTGCACCACGCTTTGGGCGTCAATTTGAAGTATATTTTGTTTCTGCCCCACGTATGGAAAGCCAATTTGAAGTAGTAGTTGTATTGTTATTGTGGTGTTGTATCGTATTTCGACTGTTGGGGAGCCGAACTTGAAGTAGTTGCAACCGCACGTATGGTACCCGGTAGTCGTCGTCCCAAATTTAAAAATATTACCTTTGTAATTTTGACTGTTTCTTTGAATATTATACATTTATATTTGTCTCGGCTGTGTCAGTATTATTGTTAGAGACATGGGTTTCTTTGCAAGGCGTGGTGCGGCTGAAGAATGTAGGCTTACAGAGATTATAATTTTTACTTCTACATTTATTAATCCTTGACACAATTTAAATAACACTTCACTGATATAGAGAGGTGTGAGATTCTTTTATTAATTACTTGCATTTTTTAACACGTAAACTATTTTCGTCTCACACGAATACGTATTAAATATCTCAAGGACGCATCTCGCGTCCGGTTAGGAACACTGTCAACAACCAACGCGTCCAGTTATGAGCACTGTCTACAAGCAACTGAATTGATTACTACCGCCTAAATTTGTAAATTTCTGTATTTTAAGTCTCTGATTGGCTATTCCTAATCCAATAGAATACTTTTATTTAACTTAAGCTTTTTTCTGGTTGTTGATTGGCTATTTTATAAATTGTCTCAAAAATTTACATTATTGTTGCTCCAATAATGACTAGTAGCATTATTAAACTTCTTACTCATTGTTGCCTCAAGGTTACCTCATTGTTATCTCATTGTTAGCAAATTTCAACCTATCTCTTACAGCTCCTATATTACTAAGTTACGTAATACATTCATATAACATTATCACACATGTATACAATAATATAAACATATATAATAACTGTAATATACACTTCTTATATCTTGTTATATACACATATTGCTTTAAGGCGTGCTGTTATTGAATTTATATATTATATAATTAGACTGAAATTATTTAAGTGTTAAAATACTGCCTCATATAATACATTTATTACTTGTCTGACATTTCGTTTTTAGGTTATGCTGTTCACACACACACACACACACACACACACACACACACACACACACACACACGGGTATTCAAAGAAATCTTGTATTATTCAGCGGGCCTCAAGATGCGTATTTCTGATGAATCTCTGTATCGAATTTTTGGGTGGAATGCAATACTTTCTCCAACTACTTAAAGTAGGTGGTAGAAAAAGTAAAAATTCACTTATAGCTGCCTATGATGCTGAAGAAAACATGTTATATAAGAAAGTTTTAAACGTCTTATTTACATCTGATAGTTTGAATATTGACTTAGCCATACAACATTTTCGTTACTAACATTCGCGTACATAAACCAGTGAACGTATGACAAACTCATTATTTTTCATTTTCCATAGGAAATAGTGTAGTTCCAACAGCTAAAAGGAAGTTCATCAAGTTCTTGCCTCTCATGCGGCGAGCCCAAGTACGAATTCCGGGGAGGGCACAACCTTGCCTACCTTGATAATTTTAACTGATGTGATTTCCTTATTCATTGCATACTTACAACTATTATCAGCTATAACCCTTCAGGATAACGGACATAAAATCACAAAAACAGACAGCCACAACACCAAACCATACAAACAATAGGCATAACAAGCGGGCACAAATCTGTTGACCAAACTGAAATTTAAACTTTAAAAATTTTCGATTAAAAAAAAATCCATTATCTCAACAAAATTGAAGTATCTCTTGTAAATTGAATGTCTAGTTATTCTTTATGATTCATAATATTTGTTTTCTTTCTCCCTTATATTTAATGAGAATTAAAATACATTTTATTCAGCTATGGCACGCTAGATTAAGGAATATCATCACTTAGTTTTGAAGCATGAACATGGTTTTGAAGCATCTGCAAAAGATGATATGCAAGGTTGGAAACAGACGAAGAAAAAATAAAGACGAATAGAAGATGGGATAACGTAAACATAGCTACGAATTGTGATAGTCAAAACAAACCATATGCTAACATATTCCCGCAGAGTTGTCTTAACACCGACGCAAATGAAGCAGTATACGAACTAAAGCTTCTATTCCATTATCCTCTGTAAAACGTGTCTATTGTACAGCAGATTTTAGACAGCCTGTGCGGAGGTGGTGACGCGGCCAAATGTTGTGGCGGCATGTCAAGAAACCGCAAAAGATGGAAATCTGCACGCAGTTTGACAGTCACTTGTCCCACACGCGCGGATTGCAACTGTCCATGTGCAAATGAGATTGTGCAAAGCAAAGTGAATGCGTCAGGTGTGCGGAGCCAGCTGTGCACGTGAAGATCAGGGCGGGGCACACCCACACACCTGCGAGATCCGTGACCACGTGACAAGTAACGATTCTACTCTTGTAATCACGATCTTATTGTTTCCACGAGTACTGACTCGCCAAGCGTGCAACAGCCGTTGCGATTTCTCCTGCCTAATTCTTTGTCTCTTTAAATACTCATTAGAACAAAGTTTTAAAAATCTAGAATATGAAACAAAGAGAAAGGAATAGCTGTTTAACTTTATTGTCTTATGACATTATATAGGATATAATTAATGGTTTTGTAGCCATAGCAGACCTTCGCTCCAACCCAGCTGCTCCTCCAATATTTCCTCCTGTTCGCTTTTATCTTTGTCTCCCTATACGAGTCGTTTAAATTATTTTTTATCCCATATTACTGTTCTCCCACATTTGTTATAGGCAGTAAATTGGGATGTTTAATCAAACTTGAGCAATTCGGTATCACGGCTGAGACACGAAGTCGTAACCGATTCAGTTTTCCGTTTAGCTAAATACACTAGTCTGCATTTTCGAACTTTTTGTCAGATGATTTCTTAAAAGTAGATGTTCTTGAATCACGTTTTTATGCTGATTCCAGAAATAACTTCCATTTTTTTCTATCACGTCAGGTTTTTACACAAAATAAGTAATTTTTTGACAATTTTACTAATGAGCGTAGAAAAGTATTCAAATACCATTTCACACAAGGTAAGTTTTTATTGAGGAAACATTTTAAGAATACTCTCAAGAACTCCCCTAATTTATTTCATGACTACATTTTAACAAAACAAGAAGCCAAAGTGTTGCATTTAATTTTTTTCAAACTTTCTCTTCTTTGACTTTCTTGCAGATCCTTGAAGATGATTATCCCTCCTCAACATCCAACAATAGTCGGCCATCATAGTTTCATTCCATCTCCCCTGGTTCCTCCTCTCCATTTCCTTAATATCTTGGTGAAAACGTTCACCCTGCTCTTCACTATAATGTCCCAGATTTTCTGGAAAGTAGTCTATATGTGAATGCAGAAAATGCACCTTTACACTCATGCTACAACCCATCTTCTTGAAATTTTCCAACATTGTTTCGACAATGGCCTTGTAATTAGGAGCTTTGTTATTGCCTAAGAAGTTTTCAGTAACTGATCGGAAGGCGGTCCATGCTTCTATTTTTCTCTCATTCATTGTCTTCTCAAAATCTTCATCCTTCATCAATTTCTTTATCTGAGGACCAACAAAAATTCCAGCCTTTAGTTTGTCTTGTGTAAAGAAGGGAAATTTCTTGGAAAGGTACTTGAATCAGGGTCCATCCTGTGGTAGAACCCTTACAAATTGCTTCATCAAGCCCAATTTTATGTGTAGTGGCGGAAACAATATCTTTATATATCTATATATTTGAAGTGAAATTGTGAAAAAGCTGTACGCGATAGAAAAAAACTAAAAGCAGTTCTGAAATCAGCATAAACAAGTGAGTCAGAATCACTTATTAGTTTTCAGTCATCCGATATCATGCAGACTAGTGTTATTTATTATCTTACAGCTGGTTCTCTCCTGAAACTTTTTCCATTCATTATTCCTTCTCTTAAAGTGTCTTCTCATCCAAATGTCAAAATTTCATTTCTTCTTCGTAATCTGTTTCAATCTGTTTCTTCCTTCACCCGCCTTCTCTAACGCACCTTCATGAATTATTTTGTTAGGCCATTCCATGCGCCTAATTCTCCTCCGTAGCGCCATTTCAAATGCTTCCCCTCTTTTCCTCACTTCGTCGTTAAATAAAAAATCTCTGCATTATCCTATAACACACTTCATAAAAAGCACTTCGCTAAGCTCTTCTTCAACCCTTTTTCTATCATCAACGTTCCTTATTCCTTCTTCGCAGCAGCTCACGTTGCTACAGTTCACAGATGACAAGAACGCTACTCCGTGATGAGGGACTCTGGGGGAGTTTATCTGCTCATGTTGACAGCTTGTTTACTGCTGTGTAATTAATACAGTCTCCTGAGGAGTTCCTCTTTGTTTCTTTGGCAAAACTTGCTGAGAGTGTATGTTTTCATAAAAAGAGATGCAAGAGTTTACGTATTGTCTTCCTGTTGCTAGCATTCTTGTCATCTGCGGCCTGTGCTTAAGGCTATACAAAATATAGAAAAGGCGTGTGAGGCGTGTGCTTGGTCAATTACTCAACCGCCATTGCGGCGTCGTAACTCTAATGGAAATTGCGCTTTGTGCAAAACAAAAATGACAGATTGTAGCGAAACAAGACGTTTAAGAATAAAGGTGAACATAATGCACGCTAGCTGCTGTTCTGTAATATATATTTAAATGAAACTTACATTAATAGTCCCGTATGTGAATTACAGTTTGACGAAAAGAGCAAAACTTTTTTCTGTGTATAATTACTTACATGTATGTACTGCTCAGTAGCCAAAATATCGTAACAATGTGCCACCAGGTTCTGCCAATGGAGCATCATACCAAAAAGTCATGTACTTTTTCGGAATAGTTTACGATATTTTCTACATTAACTAACAGCTATCTTACGCCGCATCGCACGGTTGCATTCTGCAAGTAAGGTGTTGAAAATAAACATAGGGATTTAGCCATGATTTTTAAGGACTGCAGTTTTTTATCGTACCTAAAGCATACGTGTCCAACGTTTTATCCAGATTGGTTAAATGGTGCCAACTGGGTTAAAGTGAGAGTAAGGGTAGTTTTTGGAAGTTGTAAGGTAACCAGGTTCTATATTATAATTTTGCAATATATAGACTAGATGGATCAAATGTTGCGAATGTCTAGGTAAGAGGTTGAAAATATGTTTACCAGAGTAGCTGTAAGGGAGCCTATACCTTTGTTGGGTACAACGTTTTCTATACATAGGCCA
Source organism: Deroplatys truncata (assembly GCA_030765065.1). Lineage (NCBI taxonomy): Eukaryota > Metazoa > Arthropoda > Insecta > Mantodea > Mantidae > Deroplatys > Deroplatys truncata. The sequence continues at coordinate 205,149,787 of CM060978.1, read as the reverse complement.
AAGAGTCTTGTTTTGTATGTTAGAAATTGAAAATAACGATATCAGAAGTTTTCTGAAGGTTTTAGAATAGCTCATAATTTTTGCCAAATTCTAAAATCTAAACTTACAAAGTTTTGTCAAAATTATTCCAAAAATGCTCCTTGAAAGCAAATTTTAGCGAAATCAGAAGTGGTGATACGTTCGCAATATACAACTCATTAAAAATCTGCCGTTTTGAATTAAAGTGCCCCAAAAGTATTTTGATATTCGTTATTCACCGTACTGGGATTGAAATTGACTGACGTGACTTTGGCAACCCCTCCCGCCAGTTTGAGCATTTTTAGATTTACTTTATGTCCGTCGCGAAGAACAGTGCTCCTTTTGAATAGTAAAAAAGTTATCAAAATCTGCTGAATAATTTCCGAAACTAGATACACACGCGCGCGCGCTGCCTCTGAAGAATCCTGAACTCCATTAACTGAGCAAGTTATGTCTCTAGAAAGGAAAAGCAAGTATGTGATTATGTATTGAAAATGCTGCATGCAATGTCTGAGAGACGATGATGTTTGTTTGCTTATTTATTTACCAGGCCTGCGCCAAGGGTCGGTAGCGGGGTGGTCCAGAGGTTGTGTTCTTGGGCATCTGTCAGTGTAGCAGTTTGGAAATGTGATATATACCAGACCACATGCATGGTTCAAATTTCAGGTTAAGCTGCAGATCCTTTATTATTATTATTATTATTATTATTATTATTATTATTATTAATAATAATAATAATAATAATATCATCATTATCATCATCCGTCCCTCTTACGGCTCAGGAAAACAAAATCTGATGTGTGACACAACTTTCACTTCCCACTTTTATTGTGCACGACTAAAATTTTCAGTGCCGAGATTTCACCGGAAATAAGGAAATAGGTGTTTTAGAAAAAAATATTCTTGTGCATGTTTATCTGCAGGATGTCCGTCAGTCTGCTTGCTTGCCTATCTGTCTGTTAATAACGTATATCAGAAACTATATATGCTATTCATACGATAATTCGTAATTAAGCCAGGCATCTTTTTAGGAAGTAAGCCCGAAGGAAGTAAGTGTTTATAGGAAAGTCCACTTTTATGAAAAAAATTAAAAAATAGCTCTAATGGTTTTAATTAAAATATCTTATGAATAAAGAATGTGCCTTAAATTCCCTGCTAATAGCTTGTGAGCCTGTTTCTCTCTTTAACAACTAGGAAAACATCAGAAATAGGCGAAAACTTACAACAAATAGTCTAGACCTTGTTAAAATATACAATTTAAGTCATATAAATAAACTGTGGTTTAGTCATTTACAAAATATTTGCTATTGTTGAGATAGTGAGCTACTCATTATTGCACAAACTGATGCTTACGAACTTGTTCACAGAGCCACTCACAAGCGAGTTCTCTCTCATATAGCCCGACCTTTTGTATTTCCACGTTCTCCCTATTCGCCGAGTAAAATGCCGATCAAAACTTCAGGGATCGAAACCTTTCTAAATATCACTTCGGGCCAAAACAATTTCAATTTTTGAGGAATACACCACTTCAGCCTGCTGCCCTTGCAACTCGAAGAGCGTAATGCTCCTGGTAAGCTCCTTACAAAAGACTTGAATCGCAAGGTTTTTGTGTAGTGTAAGGGTTGCAGAGGGTACAATGGGAAGCAATCAAGCGGTTTCCATTGCGTTATCATTTTCGTAGGTGTTCTTTCTAAGGCTAAAACATGTAAAAACTCTGGAATGCATATGTAATACACGAACGATTATTGTCCATTCAAATATAGCTTAGCTACAAAATGTAGAGGTAAAGTTTGTTTTTCTGTAATTCTGGAGGTATTGCCGGTAGACTTAGGGCCCCCCCCCCCTGCTGAAGAAGAAGTTTAACACTGTGACATATATCAGATCAACTAAAGCTACCGCACTCCTATATTTTCCTTGCGTCTCATCCCAAAACGCTTTATTGCAAACTCGAGAACAGAAGTGTAACAACAAAGGGGAAGGAAAGTTCTACAACCGTAAAAGTAAATAAACTTATAAGTAACAAAGTGGATACCTTACACATTCTTTACATTTTTCTGGAAACTCTTTCGTGAACTACTTCGAAAAAATCTTGTCTTGCTTGTAAGAAGTTTTTCCTGCAACATTTCTTTTCGACAATACAGCCTCACGAAGAGACAGGGGAAAAGAAAGAAGAACTTTCAAACTGTGATGCACATTATCTCTGAAACTTCAATTACAAAGAGAAACGAGAAAATGGAAGTTTTAGTCCATTCCCAGAAGAAGAAAAAGTTTCGCTATCTGGCAGTAATCGCCACTAAATCTGAACTTTGCTAATTCTGCTTAGCAATCAACACAGTAACGGCGGTTCCTAGTGTAATCTCAGAAAAAGAGAAGTCCGACATTTTCTCGGAACACATATCAACTTAGCTTGCGCTTTGTTTATGGGTGTTTGTGCAGCACTCTGGAGGAGGGACGTAGTAGGGGATTAAACAAGTTAATAGTGCGAAAAGGCGGGCACGAATAAAAAGAGATGTCCATTAGCAAACAAAAGACTGGGAAAATATGAAATCCTAAACTTTTTAAAAAAAATCTGATGTGTTACACTCACATGACTTTCTCTACTCTCGTACAAACTATTTTTACAAACGCTTATTCTACACATGCTTCATGTTAATCGAGATATCGAGATGTTAATCTTATAATGCAAAATTATTTGTCACTGCTTTGCAGATTACTTTCACATCATCAATTACAATATCCTGCAGCCAAACCTCATCAGCGCACAAGTAAGGCGAATATGACATAACACCATCATAATTTAAAATTGATTTTAAGTGCAAATCATTGCCTAAATGAAGAATTTTATCAATTACTTCAGAACTCCAAGCATCAATATTTATTACAGTTGAAAAACATAACGCCATTAACGAGCTGCTTGTGCACTGTGTGTTTTTAACCTCACCAAATATGTCGTTATTTTAGCTCAAGGTGCCAGCAAACACTTTGGCTAATTTCACGGAAAACAACTTCTTAACATTAAAATTAAAACTGGTTCGTTTCTTACTAGGCATTATGAAAAGTCTTAAAATGTAAACCATTAAACAAAGAACAAACCAAAACAGAAACACCTGAAAATTGTACTATAACAAATAATATATGAATGAATAAAATGAAACAGCCCTTAAACCGTGGAAACAAACAATATAAACTAAAATAGGAACATTTAAAATGCTACTATAACGAACAACAACATATGAATTAATAAAATCAAACGATCTTAAGAAATTGGTTCAAATCAGCATTCCTTTGAAGCAAAAGCCGATAGAAGATTCACAAAATCATAGCAGTTCGTATATTTCTCGTGTATATTTGACTATCACTACTATGTTCCCCTTGTTTTGTATTTGCAAGGGCAATATAGAAATACAGTAGCCTTTAAGCATAGACATATCTCTTAATAGCTGGTTGCTATGTGCAGCACCATTTTCTTTGCCACAGATTAACACTCTTTGCATATCCAAGACAAAAAAAATGAATAACGAATTCCCATTTGAGAAAAGTATTGAAACATTTAAGGGAATAACAAGCAATATCTCGAAAATGGTTCACTCAACAACAAAAAAATGTATATGACATAAATTGTGTATTTTAACGCGATCTACATTCTTTGTGTAGTAAAATTTTGTATATATCTTATGGTTTACCAGTTATACAAAAGGCGTTCACAATGAAAAACACTTTTGGAGCCATTCCCAGAAAAATCAAGATGTACATTTTATTTGTCATGAAATTATCTTAAATTTATGATATTTTAATCAAAAGCGTTAGAGCCATTTTTGAGAAAATTAAAATTTTCGAAAAATGTTCCATGTAAAGGGTAATCTGGGGTGGGGGGATTTTCTTGAATACCTTCGTGTCACATCTCTAGAAGATACTGAACCTAAATACCAAGTTTGGTGTTTATCCGACTGTTCGTTTCTGAGTTATGCTGTTCACAGATAGACCAACACACACACACACACACACACACACACACACGGACATGTTTTCAAAAATTCTTTATATGCATTCAGTGCACCTCAAAACATGTATTTCCTGTGAAATCTCGGTATCGAATTTTTGGGTGGAATGTAATGCTTCCCCTACTTACTGTAGTAGTAGAGAAAGTAAAAATTGTTTCAACATGATAAATTGTGTGTAATGTCTTTTATAAACTTACTTATTGGACGGCCCTCTTAGTATGACTCAGCTCGTGTTAAAAACCTTACTTTGAAGGGATTAAATTGTTGTTGTTTCCGTTGCATCACGTTTAGGAAGCCAAACTTGCGGAGATTATTTTTAGGAGTGTTCGCCCCACGTAAGATACAAACTTTCCGGTGGGCTTTGCCCCACGTTTAAGAACCAACTTTTTATTTTAATGTTATTTATTTAAATATTATATAGATGTATGTATACCTCGGCTGCGTCATTAGTATTTTGTAGAGCACGTATCTCTTAGCAGGGCTGGTACGGCTAAAGAACATGGCTTACACAAATAATAATTATATTGTACTTTTTTTTATTAATCCTTCACACTATTAAATAACACTTCACTGATCTTTCCTACTATAGAGCTGAGATATTATTGTTTATTTGCACTTTTAACAGGTAAACTTTATATTATTCTCACCGCAATGAATTTTCTTGTCTCACACTAAACCCATACCAAACTGAACTGCTTGGTTACGCTTCCTTGTATCGTCTACTGCCTGAATTTGTACATTTCCTCTGCCTACTCCAATAAAATACTTTTATTTAACTTAAAGCTTTTCTAGTTTTTGATTGGCTATTTATAAACTGCTTTAAATACTACATTATTATTGTTCCAAGAACTATTAGTAGCCTTTTTCAACTTTCTAATTTATTGTTGCCTCAAGGTTAGCTTATTGTTAGCAACTTTCGGATTTTACTTTGTAATTGTTTGCTACGAAAAGCAGCTTGCTTCTATTCTCACAGATCCTACATTGTTAAACTACGCAATACATTCACATAATATGTTTATATATGTACATAATAAAAGTAACATAATACAACCGTATTATACATTTTATATATTATACAGATATTGCTTTAAGGCGGGTCGCTATTAAATTTTATATTATATAATCAGACTGATATCATTTAAGTATTAAAACTACTGACTCAACCTTCAGTGCCAACTGTCTAAAAAGCATGTTTCATCCCCTCTTTATTTAAGTGTTATATAAAATGTTTTAAAAACTCCACTCTTAAGGTTTGTGTTTTCAGCCATAATCTAAATATTGTTTCAATTTTCTCTACCACTTCTTTGGATTTTATTTTCCCCCTTCACTGTTGTGTCTACGACTGTGCTTGTAGCATGCACGTAGAGTACATATTCCTCATTGGACGAGTAATCAAATTGTAACTTGGTTTTATCGTCGTGTCTGGATGCCTGGTTTGCAGCGTGATACGACATAAGAGGGAACCAGAGTCAGCACTAACTGGTTCGTTGCTTGCTCACTACTAGAAAAACGTAACTCATAAAAGGGCTCGGATTTGCAGGTGCTAAAACCTTGAGAAATATTTATTTTTATGTGCTGAAAAAATAAAAAACTGAGGCAGTATTTTTAACACTTGAATTATTTAAATTAAATTATATAATATGGAAATTCAATAACAGCCCGCCTTGAAGCAATATGTATGTAATAATTTGTAAAAATGTATGTAACAATCAATGCATATGCTTATATTATTGTAAACATGTTTAATAATGTTATGTGAATGCATTATATAATTTAATAATGTAAGAGCTGTGAGAATAATAAGTTTAACGTTGCTAACAATGAGGTAACAATGAAGTAACCTTGAGGCAATAATGAGTTTGAATAGTCATGATTAGGGCAGCAATAATGTAAATCTTGTGACAGTTTTTAAAAATAGCCAATTAACAGCCAGAAAAAACTTTAATTAAACGCAGGTATTCTATTGGACTAGGATTAGCCAATCAGAGACTTGAAATACAGAAGCTTACGGATTTGGACGGTTGAAATATGTTCAGTTGCCTGCAGACTTTGGTAGTGACCGGATGGAAGATGAGTTCTCTAAAGAAATATCACGTATTCGTGCGAATCGTAAATTAAGTATACGCATTAACAAAGTGCAAATATTAAATTAAAGAATCTCACAGCTCTTAATATCAGTGTAGTGCTATATAATTTGTGTCAAGGATTAATAAAAAGAAGTGAATCTGAACTTAAAATCTGTGTAAGCCTACATTCTTGTCGCACCACGCCCTGTCTAAGAGATACGTGACTCTAAAGTAATACAGAAGCAGCCGAGGCAAAAGCATAAACATAAATAATATCTATAGAAGCTCTTTAGTAGCAAAGTTAAAATATATTTGTTTTAAACTTGGAACCTAACAACAAAAATCCATCTTCAAATCGGCTTCACATACGTAGCAGATATTACGTAATAAACAATCTTCTTAAAATTAACGCCCAAAGCGTGGTGTAAAAACTCCATCAACTCCAAAAACTTCAACAGTTAAGATAATAACAACATCAACAAACTGCTAAAGACAATAACTTCTTCAAAACTATGTGCTGAAAATATAAAAAATAAGCGCTAAAAATTAAAATATTTCGTAGCAGCTGAATGGCTAAATTATTATAAATGTACGTGGTACTCACCAGACGTCATTCATGGAAAGGGTCACTAAGTATTGAAGAATCGCAATATACAACATGCTTCTTCAACGTGTCTATCCCGAACGATTGACGATTGCCAGAAGAAGTGACTTGAATTTGGAAAGTGACCACTCCACGTCACAAGAAGTAACTCTGGCATAATTGTAGCATGGAATATCTCTCACACTCACATTAACATTTTCTTCACGTTGCCCATTCAACATTTGAAGTTTTACACATTATTGAAATTCTTTTATTTGTCATTTAAATATCTTTAATATATGATATTTAAATCAAAGTCGTCAGAGCAATTTTTGAGAATTTAAAAAATATCGAAAAATGTCTATATAAAGGGTAGTTCCTGGTGAGAGGATTTCTTCGTGTCGCATCTTTGGAAGATACTGAAGTTAAACACCACTTTGGTATTTATCCCACCTCTCATTCTTTAGTTATGCTATTCACGCGCAGGCGCGCGTACACACACACACACACACACACACACACACACACACACACACACACACACACACACACACACACACAGGCAGAGAGAGAGAGAAGAAGAAGAATTGAATTGAGTTTTATTTATGGATGCTCTTTAACTGCTGTGGTTCTTAGCGCCCCATTCTATACTGGGCGTGAAAGACCGGAAATTTTGCTCACAGGCCTCTTTATCAGGTTTGAGGTTTTTCTATGTGCCGTAAATCTACGACACGGGACCACCGGCTTTGCTTCTCTTCCGAAGGAAGCCATGCTAAGGATTTTTACACCGCAAAAATCCATCGCCCACCGCCGGGTTTGAACCGGCGACATCGGGAACTAGAAGCTAGCATGGTAACCATTACATCACGGAGGACGAGAGAGAGAGAGAGAGACCTTTTGCTAAAACTGTTTTTTATATTCAAAACGTGTATTTCCGGTGGGATCTCTATATAGAATTTTTTGGTGGAATGCAATACCTTCTCTACCTACTATGGTACATGGTAGAGAAAGTAAAAAGATTGCTTTTATGTGTTTTTATATGATTTATGTGAATATTCGAAAATATCTATTTACATAAAAAATAAGAAAGTATATGTTTTATGTTAAATAAAATCTAAATATATACACTACGTGATCAAAAGTATCTGGACACCTGGCTGAAACTGACGTACAAGTTCGTGGCGCCCTCTATCGGTATTGCTGCAAGTCAATATGGTGTTGGCCCACCCTTAGCCTTAATGACAGCGTTCACTCTCACAGCCATACTTTCATTCAGGTGCTGGAAGGTTTCTTGGGGAATGACAGCCTATTCTTCACGGAGTGCGGAACTGAGGAGAGGTATCGATGTAGGTCGGTGAGGCCTGGCACGAAGTCGGCGTTTCAAAACATCCCAAAGGTGTTCTATAGGATTCACGTCAGGACTCTGTGCGGCCCAGTCCATTACAGGGATGTTATTGTCGTGTAACCAGTCCGCTCGTGCAGTATGAACAGGTGCTCGATCGTGTTGAAAGATGCAATCGCCATCCCCGAATTGCTCTTCAACAGTGGGAAGCAAAAGGTGCTTAAAATATCAATGTAGTCTGCGCTGTGATCGTGCCACGCAAAACAACAAGAGGTGCAAGCCCCCTCCAGGTAAAACACCACCACACCATAACACCACCTCCAATTTCACTGTTTGTACTACACACGCTAGCAGATGATGTTCACCGGGCATTCTCCATACCCACACCCTGCCATCGGATCGCCACATTGTGTACCCTGATTCGTCACTCCACACAACGTTTTGCCACTGTTCAATCGTGTAATGTTGACGCCCCTTTTACCAAGCGAGGCATTTGCCTGCGTGATGTGTGGCTTATGAGCAGCCGCTCGACCATGGAATCAAAGGTTTCTCACCTCACGCCTAACTGCCATAGTACTTGGAGTGGATCCTGATACAGTTTGAAATTCCTATATGATGGTCTGGATAGATGCCTGCTTATTACTCTTTACAAATATCGGCGGTCTCTGTCAGTCAACAGACGAGGTCGGCCTGTACGCTTTTGTGCTGTACATGTCCCTTCACGTTTCCACTTCACTATCACATCAGAAAGAGTGGACCTAGGGATGTTTAGGAGTGTGGAAATCTCGCGTACAGACTTCTGACACAAGTGACACCCAATCACCTGACCACGTTCGAAGTCCGTGAGCGTCCCATTCTGCTGTTTCACGATGTCTAATGACTACTGAGGTCGCGGATGAGTACCAGGCAGTAGGTGGCAGCACGATGCACCTAAGATGAAAAACGTATGGGGTGTCCGGATACTTTTGATCACATAGTGTATATATATATATTTATTTATCCTCCAGTGTAAATATCCAGAACATTAAACTCAGTTTTAATTTTGCATTACGATGCAAACAAAATATGTGTTTACCTAAGAATCCGAGCCCTACTCATAAGCAAAACGTAGTTTACACACAACATATATTTAAACGGCAATTTTTGTTAAGGTTTCCATGGAATTACCTAAATAACCGTTACCTTCAAATTATATTATTTCTTTATTTTATAAAATATATTTCTGCAAAATCTATTAGAATATTAACGAACATAAGGAATAACATTTATATGAATTTTATACAAATAGATGCATTTATCTTCATCAAAAGCAAACAAAACTTGCTTCATAAAACATGCAGACTAATTTAAGATAAGCCAATTATGACAATCGTTTCCAGGAATAATAATTTCCGAAGTATTTGCCATTGTATGTTTAAATGTTACTAAGTTGAACTCTTGCTTTTGGTGCTCCATCTACATAACATATTCAGTAATTGAAAGTGAGCTATCTTTCCCCTGCACCCTTCTTGAAGGAAAGTCGTGCTGCCTAATTTAGTCTAATCCTACCAGTATTTATCGTGATAAACTTAAAGAAGATATCATAATGTGTTTTTACACGATGTGCAGAACCGTTATTATTATTATCATTATTATTATTATTATTATTATTATTATTATTATTATTATTATTATTATTATTATTATTATTGACGATAAACGCAAAATGTAACGGAGCAAAAAGTACATACACGACTTATAACAAATGTGAACGATTTATGGCTATAATTTTGCCGCGAATTTTCGCGAGGATTCATCGTTTCTACACAAATATTTATTTTTAAGGTAAAAACGAAAAAAATGCATTCGTTTTGCAGGTGTTGGCTGTAAAAGAATGAGAATTCATATGGAATGGTACATTAACCCGAAAAGTTAGATCACATATTGTTGCATGTTGAGTAGAGGGCCTAAAAATTCACATGAAAATTAAATTAATTTTGAGTACCCAGCACGCACATTGAGGGGACATATGCTTACTTGGCTGCAAGGACCGAAACGGGGTGTGGAGGTTAAGAGGAAGGCGTGGGTTTTTCACTGTACAAAATCCATAACACACATCTGCTCACACATTCCTAGACATTTCCCAACCGTTGCTATATTACGCTCGTATTAAAAATGGAAGGTGGGAGGAGATGTGCAGCGATCCAAAGCCTGGCTTACACACGCGGTCCGTTACTCAGGTAATCCTGAGACATGCTATATCCCCCACTACACGATATAGCAGCCGAGAGTGGCGTGAACAACAACAATGTGTCTGGTAATGACAATGTAGAACAATAATGTAACCCCCAAATCATTATTCTATTTTACGACCTACAGGACCATCCATGTCAGCTGACAGGATTTTGGAACATTCCGATAGAAAGACTTTCGTTTTGAAGTTCTTGAAGCAGCGGAAAAATAATTATCCGCGTGGAAACTAATAGAAATAAACTGACGGAAATGCGACCATAAGCTGTGCACGTGATCAACAATCGATAACGACTGAAAACTTGTCTTCAGCCGAATTTCAAAAGCACCACCCTGCAGCTGCGACAATGAGAGACATTGCCTAGACACTAAAAATTATCATGGAATTTCTACCAAACTTTATACTATAAATACATGTTATGTATTTTTCACGAATTTTTTAAAAATAAACACCAAAAACACCTTAGTGAAATGCTGCTGCGTAGAAGCAGTTCGGTTCCATACAATGTGCATTCAAACATTGTATATAACATATACCTACATTGCACAAATGGGGTCGGGACGATAGCGAACGCAATATCTCGAGTGGAGCTACAAATTGTAGTATTATCGCAATAAAGAAGCAGTAAAGTGCTGCAGATTGACCTGAAGCACATCCTGAAATCCTCAGACTGATTTTTAACTTAAAGTAATGAAGTCACAGTAAACGAATAACTGCTATTTTTAGCTTGAGTGGCAGCCACTGTTTATCGTACTTCATGGGATGCAACATCGCTATCTAGGTATTCCAACTGAAGTCACATCTTACCATTTGAAAGAGAACCAGTCATACAGTAATTTCAATTCTGGCTCTGGACGTTATTGACAAGAGCATTTGGTACAAAACTTCGAATACCCGTTCTCTGTTATTGCTGGCATACAGGTTTATCTGGTCCCTCTTCCCACGACTGTTCTGCAATGTTTCAATTAAACATAAGTAAACTCCTGAGACAATAGGAAACGTTTGATGAACTACGTGCACACATTTTCAAAACGTGTCGCTAATATGTAATGTTTCCAGAGGCGCGTGGCCAATGAACCAAAACACCTGGAATCTTAGCAACAAGCTAGTCGCGCTTTATCAGGTACCACTACCATGTTCGACCCCCCCCCCCCTACTGAGGATACTAAAAATGTAAAGTATTTCATCGCTTCATTAGTTTAAAAAGTGGATTAGATGTTTAAGTAAAATAGAAAGTTTAGAAATGCGAAAATCCATCCTGATCAGTGTGATTAAACTGGAAGCACGCAGAGCACCTGAGATACGCTTCTCCTTTAAGAGAAAATATTGCTTTCCATCCAAATGTCAACAGAAATATATACTTGGAGGCCTCCTGAATCCAAAAACAAAACAAAACATTTTTAGCAAACGGTCCGCGTGTGGTTGTGTATTTAGGTTCAGCATCTTCCAAGAATTTCATACTAATATTTTGCATAAAACTTGTGCATCTCAAACCCCTTTACATGGAAGATTATTCGGAATTTTCGATTTTCTTAAATACGGCTCTAACGATTTTGATTATTATTTACATGTCATATTTACATGCCGAACAAAACGTATATCTTGCATTTTCTGGGAATGGCCTGTGGAGCCCTCTTCCCTCAGAAGCAATTTCCTATAATTTTGCATAACTGTTAAACCATAAGAAATAGACAAGCACTCATTACACAAAAAGTAAAGATCCCGTTTAAACACACAGTTTATTTCAAGTAACTTTTATGCGGCATTGGGCGTTTCCGAGAATATCCGTTGTTATTGGTTTGAATGTTCAATAATTTGTTATTACTTTCTCTACTACGTATAGTACGTGGGGGAAGTATTTTATTCCACCCAAAAATTCGATACCCAGATTTCGCAGGAAATACATGTTTTGAGGCCCCCTGAACCCAAAAAATGCATTTTTGGAAACATGTCCGTGTGTGTGTGTGTGTCTGTGAACAGCATAATTCAGAAACGAACAATCGGATAAACACCAAACTTGGTATTTAGGTTCAGTATCTTCCAGAGATGCGACACGTGGGTTTTCAAGAAAATCCCCCACCCCAGATTACCCTTTACATGGAATATTTTTCGAAAATTTTAATTTTCTCAGAAATGGCTCTAACGATTTTGTTTTAAATATCATATGTTTAAGATATTTTCATGACAAATGAAATGTATATCTCGAATTTTCTGGGAAAGTCTCCAAAAGTATTCTTCATTGTGAACGACTTGTGCATAACTGGTAAACTATAAGAGATAGACAAACTTTTTCTACACAAAAAATGTAGATCGCGTTAAAGTACACAATTTATGTCATATGCATTTTTTTATTCAGTGAACCATTTTCGAGATATTGCTTGTTATTCCCTTAAATTTTCCAATACTTATGCTTTTTCTCAAATGGGAATTTGTTATTCATTTTTGTAATGTCCTGGACATGCAAAGAGAATGAAATGCTCCACATAGCAACCAGCGCTTAAAATATTTGACTATCGCTTAAAGCCTACCATATTCCCCTTGCATCTACAAGAAAATTAGCAATAGGATTGACATCTCGATATCTCGATTAACATGAACTATATGGAGAATAAGCGTTTGTAAAAATAATTTGTACAAGAGTAGAGAAAGTCATGTGAGTGTAACATATCAGATTTTTTTAAGCATTGTCGTTATTCAATTGTTTCTGGCGATATCGTGGAAAGATTTTGGAATTCCGAGGTCAGCATATAGCGACCCGGTTCTTAAACAATTGACTGTCCACTCGGCTTCCTCTAATGTTTTTGTACCTTCAACGAAATATGTAATGAAGCTATTTCTGCACAGATATATCTCGATTAATAAGAAGTAGATATAAAAATAAGTTATCGTAAGAATAGTTTGGAGAAGCTATATAAAATGAACGATAGTGAGTAGAGAAAGCCACGTGAATGTAACACATCAGACTTTTCTCTCATTGTTTATGGTTTAGCGTCTCTTATAACACCTCAGGTCCACAGATTTAGCAAATGTAATTGTTTTCATTTATGAGGGCCCAAATGAAGCCAAGGTCCAACGACATTTGTCTAACCAGATGAACCCCTAATTTTCAATATCATGAATTTGCACCGTACCCAAATGACTGATTGCTTAATGTAGTGATGAGTGACTCGGGTTATGCACAAATCAGAAGAAAACAATTCCCGAATTTTAAAGATCTTAAAGGCAAGGTAAGAATAGAGTAAGAAAAATCTGATGTGTTACCCTCACATGACTTTCTCTACTCTTGTACAAACTGAGTTTACAAACGCTTATTCTCCATATGCTTCATGTTAATCGAGATGTCGAGATGTTAATCTTATTGCTAATTTAGTACAGCAACTCTGTGCAGAAACGTGCGAGGCAATAACGTGAAGACTCGACTCCTTTCATAAGTTAAACGACTCGACTTCTAGCATAAAGTTAAACGCAACAACATTCATAATGCAAGTGTTGAAGGAGTATCGAAGGTTTATCTCAAAGTATTCGACATACTTCGATACCACGTAATATGAAGAGTATCGAGGTATCGACGGTATCGAGGTGCCATCCCTAGCTAATGGTGTAATGCTACTAACAACAGGTGTAAATGCATCATGGATACTGAAGCCTTTTATACCCAAGACATTAACAGGAACCTTGTCGATATTGGGGTTTAATAAATTACTGACATAAAAACCAAAGAAGGAAATCTTTATAAAAGTTTTAAACAATATTTATTGATAATCCTGTGTATTCAATGAATACATTTATATGCAGCCACAATCAATATGCGTTTTAGGCTATTTAATTTTGGAAAAAAACATGTATCATAGTTAGTAAATTCCTCACGCAACACACCCACCCCAGGGTTGGGGAACCACTATTTTACCAGCACCTTTTAAAAGGGCAGAGCTTGGGAATTTCTTTTCGTCTTATCGTCTCAACGTCGATAGTAAGCGCTTCTCCGTTCCTTCATTACCGGTTAACTTTGGTTTTAATTAATATCAAATTAGTACGTTTTTAATATTTAAATTTATTCATTTGGATTTGACACATTCTTGAAAATATGCTCCTCATTTGGGAGATTCTGGTTTCTTCCATTAATAGCTACTCAAGAAATTGATAAAAATTAAGATTTTCTTAAAACCGAAGGGATAATATAAAAAGGAAGAAGAATAAAATCTATAAGATGAAAAGACTAAACTAATGGAGCTAAGTGCAAAAATGGCAGGTATTACTATTGGAAGAAAAGCAAATATTTGAGGCAGTGGAGCAAGTGGACAGCTTTAGATGCTTGGAAATTACGTAGTAACGCGAGCTGCTGTCACAAAGTTAAACAATAGATTGTTATTTACAGAGAAATACGTACTTTCTGTGGAATTTGAAGAAAGAACAAAAGAAGAGAAATAAACAAGTGCAAGTTTCAGTAACATGAGGGAAAACAATTATGCATATGGAGAACAACGGAGCGTGTGAAAGGACAGATAAGGTCGGTTTTAGAAACGTTAGTCAAAGGAAGAAGTCTAATTAAAGTGGCCAGTAAAAAAATCGGATGTGTTGCATTTACATATTTTTCTTTATTTAATTTCCTACAAACTATTCTTGCCAAAACTGATTATTTTAGTTGCTTATTCTTAATCCAGATAAACTTTCAACCTATGTAAAGCCGGTGGTTCCATGTCGTTTATGACACGTTAAACAAAGCCTGATAAAGAGACCGCTGAACAAAATTTCTGATCTTTCACGCCCAATATAGATGGGACGCTAAGAACCATGGTGATTAAAGAGCTTCCATAAATAAAACTGAATTTCATTTTTCAATGCACATTTACATGTTACGGTAGTTACAGTGGTGGGTTGTTTAAGAATGTGACGCTATGTGGTGGCTTCGTTTCATGTTCTCTGCATGGCCATGAGGGAAAAAAGAGAAAATAAAAATCAATAGTGAGATCTCCTTGTGGTTTACCGGGAAAAATGCGAATCAGTTGGAGAATTTAATGCTGCCATAGTAGCTCAGTGGTTAGAGCAACCGGCGGGAGACCGGGAGATCCGTGGTTCAAATCCCGGTTATGGCACTGAATTTTTCGGTCATCTGATTCTACCTTTCCAACCATGTCCAACACACGGCTTGTGTGAAAGAACAATTAATTCCATTAATTGACCTAATAGTGGTTGCAACTATAAAGCCCGGGACTTAAAGTACTTAAAATGAATGTAAGTCCCCATTGGGGTATAACATCTCAATACAATTTGAGATCTCCTTGTGGTTTGCCGGGAAACATGCGAATCATTTGGAGAATTTAATATCGTGTCGGCGTGTTGCCATGGTAGCTCAGTGGTTAGAATAACCAGACGGGAACGGGAGATCCGTGGTTCAAATTCCGGCTATGGCATTGAATTTTTCAGTCGTCTGATTCTACCTTTCAATCGGCGGCGCCGTGGCCGAGTGGTTAGACCGCTCGCCTCCCACCGAGGCGGCCCGGGTTCAATCCCAGGGACCTGCATGTGGGATTTGTGGTGGACGAAGCGGCGTCTGGGCGGGTTTTCTCCGGGTTCTCCGGTTTCCCCCGCCATTCATTCCACCAACTGCTCCATCATCACCTTTCCTTTCATCCATTTCACCAACATTTCGTTTCATCTACTTCCTTCATCCCATACCAGGCATCGGGCTGATCACCCATCCTGGATGCTCTGTCTGATCCATGAGTGTCTGCTCCTCGACGGGCCTCTGACCGTGTACTGGGGGTGTAAGTCCTACATAAGAGGAGGGTAAACAGATAATGAATGAATGATTCTACCTTTCAAATAGTGACTTCATTTGAGAAAAGTGTAAGTATTTGAAAATTCAAATAACAAGGCAATTGTTAACAATTGTTAATTGTAGTTTATATAAATTGTGTACTATAAAGAAATCTACATTAGTAAGATTTTGTCCATATCCTACGTTTAATAACTATACAACAGGCATTCGAATGAAGAGGACGTCAGAGGCTATTCCCCGAAAATTTAAAATATACACTTCATTTGCGCTGCAAATATCTTAAACATGTGGTATTTTAATAAACATCGTTGAGATAAAATTATCGAAAAGTTTTCCATGTAAAGGACAGTTTGGGATAATGTTTTTTGAAAATCTTCGTGCTGCATCCTTGGAAGATGTTGAATTTAAATACGAGGTATGGTATTTAATCGACTGTTCGTTTTTGAGCTATGCTGTTCATAGCATACACACAGACACAAACACAAGGACCTTTTTCTAAAAGTGCTTCCTTTTTCTTCCTTTATTTATTTTGTTCTTTCCTTTTTAATTTAGGAAGTCTGAAAATGTGTGTTTGTGGTGAAATCTCGGCATCGAAATTTCTTGTAATGCTTTATTTCTTCTAATATTATTACAAGTAAGTTGTATAGAAACTAAAAATTGACTGGGATATTGGATGAGAAAAAGGATTCGGGGTAGATATATTTATTTGCCAAATATTCAGATAAATGGTTAATTTGCAAGTAAGTAAAGGAAGCAGAAACAGTAAGAAGTGAATGACCAGCGCTTGAAATTGGCTGTAAATCTTCCAACCAACTCTGCCTATCTTCTTGGACACGCAACTAGTGCCCATAAGAAGCTCATTTCCGCAGCTTCAACTATTGCTTCTCGACGCTGAATTGTTTCCTCTGCAAGAAAGCCGCTGGTTTCATTGCTCTCTGCCGCTCAGCACTATGAACTGAAGACATTTTTCCCGCTGTCATATACGCAAGCAACCTGTACAACGCCCTGGTCCAGCCCACGACACAAAGGGCCCATACCACCCCTCAGCGGGCCGCCGTCCACTCGGGCACGTCACAGAGGTGTTGTTCCGATCAAAACAAGACCCTCACACCTGGTGCCGAACCTTTCCCTTCAAATTTGTCACCGTGACGATGAAAAGATGTAGCATCTGTTCCGGGGTTTATGGCATCACACATACACAGCCGGTAACAGTTGCAGAACTGCTGCCGCGATGAGGTTGTTAACCCCTTCCCATATGGTCCCTCCACCTGCACACGTGACATTTCCAGTGCTGAAACTCCGTGTCATTTGATACCATTGCGACCCACAAATTACCAGTTTACACGTCCTTGCGGAATATTTCATGTAACCCGTCCTGTCGTTTGATACAAGGCTGGGGAAAACTAATTTCCCTTCTTTAAAACATTGTAAGCGCTTAAAGCAACACTTCCTGATGTCTAATCTCAGTGCTTCCGCGTTTGCTGTTTTTTATACATAGCTTTGCTGTTATACTATTTTTTTTAAATGTAATATTAGTCTCACGCTGACTTTTCATATTCCAAACTATTCGTACAAGAATTCTTACTAAGGTTTATGGTAAGATATATTTAATATGAAAGAAAACTGATATTTTGATTAATTGCGTAACTTCAAAAATGTTTGTGATATTCTTAATACTTTATCATTTAATATTTATTTACTCTCCCACTTAAATATCTAAGGAAGTGAAGTATTATACTTCCTTCAACCTAAAAATTTGATATAGTTATTTCAGTGGTAAATCGCTTTTGGAGTTCTTTGAAAAAAATTCTTCAAATGAAGATTAATATTCATATTACTTTCTCAACTATCTTTTATTTTCACATTTCTTCTACAGACCATACCATAAAAAACTTGGTTTTCTGTCAAGTTCATGTTAATCGAGATAAATGCTTGTAGTAATGATTTCATTACACTTTTCGTTGCAGATGCAAGATGAATACAGGAGCCTAAAGCCACAGTCAAATCTTTAAAAGCATTGACTTTGAAATTCCGTACTGTTCTTATGATAGGACAAACAAAGGGCTTTAAGGGAACTCAAAACCTGTACGTATTTCTTATGAAATCTCGATGTCGAAAATTTGGGTGGAATACAATACTTCCAGTGATAGAAAATGAAAAAAAAATCTGATGTGTTACACTCACATGACTTTCTCTACTCTTGTACAAACTATTTTTACAAACGCTTATTCTCCATATGCTTCATGTTAATCGAGACGTTAATCTTATTGCTAATTTTCAAGAGGAATTGGTAGGCTTTAAGCGATAGTCAAATATGTGGAGTATTCCATTCTCTTTGCATTACCAGGACAAAAAAAAATGAATAACGAATTACCATTTGAGAAAAAGTATAATTATTGGGAAATATCTCGAAAATGGTTCACTCAACAAAATAAAATGTGTATTACATAAATTGTGTATTTTAATGCGATCTACATTTCTTGTGCAGTAAAATTTTGTCTATCTCTTATGGTTTACCAGTTATGCAAAAGTCGTTCACAATGAAGAATACTTTTGGAGACATTCCCAGAAAATTCAAGATATACATTTTATTTGTCATGAAAGTATCTTAAATATATGATATTTTAATCAAAATCGTTAGGGCCATTTTTAAGAAAATTAAACTTTTCGAAAAATGCTCCATGTAAAGGGTAATCTGGGGTGGAGGGTTTTCTTGAAAACCTTCGTGTCGCATCTCTGGAAGATACTGAACCTAAATACCAAGTTTGGTGTTTATCCGACTGTTCGTTTCCGAGTTATGCTGTTCACAGACACGGACATGTTTCCAAAATATTTGGAATGCAATACTTCCCCTACTTAATATACATTGTAGGGAAAGTAAAAAGTGTGCGTGCCTGTTTTTCTGCTTGTGAACCGTGTTAACTTTTAAGTGTGTTGTCATTTACTATTATTTTTAGACAGGTCTGAATATTAAATTATGAATTATCTATCTGAAATTTGCGTGGAAATAGCAGTATACATTCGGAGATGCGCAAGGGTGAGCTCTAAAATCTTGTTTAGCCTTCGTTGTTGTTTGGCCTTCATAGCACCAGTACTGACAACATGATCACTTACACTATCATAGCAATCTAAGTATACAGAAGACTGTGGAAAAAATAAATAAATAGTATATGTTCAACAATAATTTTATTAATAAACATATTTAATTTACCGTATTATTATTATTATTACTATTATTATTTTTTGATGTAATTGTGATATTGATTGTGACTTGTTACAATATGTAATATTAACTCCATATCCAGAGAAAGTAACATTGGTATTGATAATATGATTGATTACATTGTTTGGATTGGAAACAGTTGAATTCATTGGAAGAATGTACTTCCGAGTCATTCAAATAATAATCCGCCTTTACATCAATCCATACAAGACCTCCACTTAATTCATTTCCACCGTAAGAAACAAGGATGCTAACAATTGAATGTTATTATTCCACTGAGTATTATAATGTTCAATTTCTAGTATGAGTAGCTCGTGTTAAAAGACTTATTTTCAGTGCCAGCTGTCTAAAAATAAGTTTCAATGTAAAGCTAGTATTTTCTTTTGTACAGTACGTGTTTTGAGGCTGCCTTCTGCTGGGTTTCGGAAGGAAAGTATTTTTGTCACTTCCGACGTAAAGTAGACATTTTATAGCCATTTGACTACGCAGTTTTCTCATTTCAGGTAGTTAATTGCAGAATTAAACAATAAACAATTAAGCGCGGACGTTGAACTCCACAAAAACTGATTCAAGTGAATCTTGAACATTTACTTACAAAGTGACATAGCGTTCTTCAACTGTAAAATCATTATCGTCATTATTATCCTGCAGTAAAATGGAGCCACGTTTGCAGATGTGCTTCCTACACAAACGCTCCAGGTCTTCCTCCCATGTTAACATGTGTTCCTGCCCACAGTGATTATGCTTATTATGGCCATATAAAACAGGTTGTCTAGCAGGCTTTCTGCTGCCGCGTCTGGGCCTCCATCTGAGAGCCTCTAGCCAGGTTATGCCCTTTATACGACTTAACAGAGCGGGGCTAGGATGAGAAATGCTTGTATTATCATTCTCTCAATTAAATGCACCTTTTAAAGGGGCATAAGAATTGAGAGCGATAGTCAGAAATTACTGTTTGAGCTGACTTCGTACAATTCACAAATGCAAACATTTCTGTCTATTTCGTAAAAACAAGAAAATCTCATTATTAACGTAGTTTTCTCTACTGTTCATTGGAGACTGTATTTTATCACTTAAATGATATCAGTCTAATTATATAATATAAAAATAGGAGCCCGCCTTTAAAGCAATATGTGTATAAATAATATATAAAGTGTATGTAACAGTCATTGTATTATGTTTATATTATTATGTACATGTATAATAATGTTATGTGAATGTATTATGTAATTTAACAATGTAGGAGCTGTGAGAATAGAAGCCGAAAGTTGCTACAATGAGGTAACCTTGGGACAACAATAAGTTAGAAAGTTTAATAATGCTACTAGTAATTCTTGGAACAATAATGTAATATTTGAAACAGTTTATAAATAGCCAATCAAAAACTAGAAAAGCTTTAAGTTAAAACTATTCTATTGAAGTAGGATTAGCCAATCAGAGACTTGAAATATAGTAAAATGTACAAATTTAACAGATTAGGCGGCAGAGGCTACACGATAACGTACCCAACCAGATGTTAGAAAGCAGCGTTCCCGAGCACTTTGCTCTATAGGTATTCAGTGTGAGACATAATAAATTCATTATGGCGTGAATAATATAAACTTTACGTGTTAAAAAGTACAAGTAACAATAATCGCACAGCTCTACAGTAGGATATATCAGTGAAGTGGTATTTAGTCGTGTGAGGGATTAATAAAAGAGTGAAGTAAACAATTATAATTTACGTAAGTCTTATTCTTTAACCACACCACCCCTTGCTAAGAGATACGTGTTTCTGCAAATGCTGATGCTGCAAATGCTGCAAAATACTGATGCAGCCGAGGCAAACATACATATATAATATTTAAAGAAACATTCAAATTACAGTTGATTTTTTAAAAAAGTGGGGCGAAGGCCACCGGAAAGTAAACGTGTGGCGAAGGCCACCGGAAAGTAAACATGGGGCGAAGGCCACCGGAAAGTTTGTATCCTACGTGGTTGCAACTACTTCAAGTTTTGGCTCCCCAACAGTGGAACTACAATACCTACTTCATCATAGATACCCCTTATACATTATGCTATTCACACAGAAGACCATTCTTGTAACCCCTTCACTGTAATAAAGCATAAAATGTGTTAAATTTGCCAATACTTACACTCGGGAGTACAAAAATAGGCCACAGAGATACTGGGTACTTAAATTGGTGCTGACATCTGTCTATAAAACAGTAGTAGTTTCCATTTTATTATACGAGTCGGAGATATGGCAATTAAACGAGTATGATAAAATGAAAATTGAACTTCTAAAATGCACTTTCTGAGATCTGATGCTTGATTAAGTTTGAGGTCATAAATGAAACGACGATATAAGAAACACCTATAATCTGAAAGATAAAATTGAAGGAAGTACACTGGTACCAACATATTTAAAGATTAGAGTAAAACCTATCTCCAAAAACATGTTACACCTTAACCCTCAGGGGTAAAGAAACATAGGAAGAGCATGACTACTTTGAAGGGACGACCTGCTGCCCTCTACAATGGGGAGCGGAACTGACTATACACCTATGCCGTGAAGACGATAGATAAATAAATACATAAATTGAGCTTTATTTATGGACGCTCTTTAACTACTATGGTCCTTAGCGTCCTATTCTAATTGGGCGTGCAAGACCGGAAATTTTGCTCACAGGCCTCTTTATCAGGCTTGAGGTTCTTTTATGTGCCGTAAATCTACGACACGGGACCACCGGCTTTACTTCCCTTCGAAGGAAGCCATGCTAAGGATTTTTACACAATGATGATAATGATATTGATTATTGATATATGTAACTGCGCCCTATCTAAGCATCACCTTTTTGCCTTCCCTGTTGCGTTCCAGCCACTTGATTGACAAGTTTTTGCACCGTTCCAAAAGATGGGCGCACTAATAGTATCAGAGTTATGGTCTTGCTGTTTGAATCTTTGTATTACTTTGTACCTTTATGTTAATAATAATCAGGGTATTATTAATAAATTGACGATAGCAGTCAATTATTACTTAGGTAACATCAGTATCATTATACAGTAATAATAACAATAACAATAATAATAATAATAATAATAATAATAATAATAATAATAATAATAATAATAATAAAATTCCAAGTTATGCTTTCTACCAACAAGACTGTATACGTACAATGGAAAATCCTTATTCAGATGGCCAGTTTCAATATCTTAAAGTCAAAACAGACCAGATGCCCTAATTCTTAATTAATTAATTAATTAATAATAATAATAATAATAATAATAATCCATACTACAAATTCATAGATATACCCTTTCCTTTTTATTCCTTCTTGACAAACTGATTGCAATTTTGATATCCAACTGAATTTGCTTCCATATTTCAAGATAACTGTATATGTCGGGACTCCATGAATAAAATTCACTATTGTATATGCTGTGGAAACTTTAACGAGCCTACTGCAACTCAAGTCTGTCTATATGGTAGGAGGAAAAAGGCGTTTTTCATCTATGTATATAGTTTCAACTATATAGTCGCAGAACCTTTGTAGTTATAGTGAGGTGGCTGACCTTAATAAGGACAAAAATCGGCAAATCAAATCCATAGGATGAAAAATTTCCAATATAATTTCCGGATCAATATCAGATGCTGCATTTTTTCGCAATCAATTCTGCGTTAGATGAAACATACTTCCTTGGATTTATGTTTAACCCACACTTTTATAATATTTTCTTCAAGTAAAAGAAGGGGGAAAATGGTAACAATTTCAGCCACAGGTTATGAAGAAAGGTGTTTTGTTGGAGTTGTTTATTTATTTAGCTCCACGTATGGACGCCAATTTGAAGTAGAATTGTTCTTTACGTTGTTTGCTGCTACGTATGAAAAGCCGATTTGAAGTAGTTTGTATTGAAGGAGTTGTATTATATTTCAACTGTTGGGGAACCAAACTTGCAGTAGTTGCAACCGCACGTAGCCTACGCCCCAAATATATTTTTACTGTTTCTTCAGATATTATATATTTATGTTTGCCTCGGCTGCGTAAGTATTATTGTTAGAGACATGGAAGTCTTGGCAGGGCGTGATGCGACAAGAATGTAGGTTTACATAGATTTTAAGTTTTAATTCACTCCTTTTTATTAATCCTTGACACAAATTAAATAGCACTTCACTGATATAGAGAGCCATGAGATTCTTTTTTTATTAATCAATTACATTTTTTACCACGTAAAACTATTTTTCATCTCACACGAATACATATTAAATCTCTCGAGGACGCATCTTGCATCCAGTTACTATCACTGCCTGCAGGCAACTGACTAGATTTAACCGTCTAAACTTCTAGATTTCTGTATTTCAAGTCTCTGATTGGCTATTTTTACTCCAATAGAATACCTGCATTTAACTAAAGCTTTTTCTGGTTGTTGATTGGCTATTTGTTTATAAATTGTCACTAAAATTACATTATTGCTGCTCTAATAATGACTAGTAGCATTTAAACTTCCTTACTCATTATTGCCTCAAGGTTACCTCATTGTTACCTCATTGTTAGCAACGTTTAACTTATTAATCGCACAGCTCCTACATTATTAAATTACGTAATGCATTCATATAACATTATTACACATGGATACAATAATATAAACATTTGAAATGACTGCTACATACATTTTACAAATTATTACAATCACATATTGCTTCAAGGCGGGCTGTTATTGAATGTATATATTATATAATTAGACTGAAATTATTCAAGTGATAAAAATACTGCCTCAGTTATTACACTTATCAATAACTCATGAAAACACATTATGATCTTATGAAGTTATCTTGGTTATCTTCAATACAGAGACAATCATAGGAATTTAATGTCCATTAGGGACTTCATGAATGTGTACAGTGACAAAACAAGTTGATGCAACATTTGAATCTTGCATTAACGAAAATTGTTTCACATTAATTCAGCGCTTGAGGTTTTCAAAATCGCGGAATATGACACTGTTTTTCTCATATCGTTGTGTGGCAACAATTCCACCTCATCTATGGTTCAGAATATCAAGAACTTCCTACTTGTAAGCAATTTCGGAAGAATTTTCTACCTAGGTTTATGTATGTTATTGCGTAAATAATCGAATTGTTTTCTGGTTATTTCTATTGTGTTTTCTTTCTTCAGTTGGATGTATATAAATTTTGAGGCCTTTCGCAGACATCTTCCGCGTTTTTCCTCCTCCGATCACTCCGCATTTTCTCTGCTGAGTGTTATTGCTTGGCAATTCCGCGTGATTGTGGTCGCTTTGAGTCTCGATCACTCTTATATCTTCGGTGGAAATGGTTTTAATAAAACCTTTGCAGCTTTTAACGTTCACGTCAATCGTGCTACACTATTTTTTATCTTCTATGAAAACTCGTGTAACCACATGGAAGTAGCATTTTCCGTCCCTTCCTACTCACTGCAACTTCATGTAAAACTACGGTATCGGGGTCCAGGGCAAAATCACTACACACGATCTTGCTACTAGTACTTACTGAGGTTCTAAGTCACGAGACGTATCCCAAAGTTGAGGTCCTAACCCGCAAAGCGTACCCAAAGGATGTTGTTCAGAAGTGGAGGAGTGCAGCAGTTGCAGTCTTTGCGATGCGACGACAGGGCGTAGACGTAAGATCGGACAAAATTCCGGTCAACTGCCAAAATTCCGGGTGAGAGTAAGTGTGTGTGTGTGTGTGTGTGTGTGTGTGTGTGTGTGCGTGTGCGTGTGCGTGTGCGTGTGCGCGTGCGTGCGTGCGTGTGTGTGTGAGATTGCTGTTATTATTGCTCTTAGTAGAGATAATATGTATGTTTGAGCGCAGAGAGAGATGCCGACAAGCGATAAAGTTCTTTGTTCTACGCCGACAAGCCCCGCCCCCTCCCTTTGTGTGCTCACATGCCGCCAGGTCTCGTGTCGTTAGGCCCCGCCCCCTCTCGCTTTGTGTGCTCACCTAATGCCGGCAGTATCTGTGCTAACAGGTTCTACCCCCTCCCCCATGCGTTCTACTGAGGCGTCATGACTTGATGGAATTGTTTTCTCGAGTCCTGCCGCCCCTCGGCAAATTAATTAGGTAATGTTCGTCAAACATTTTTTTTATGATTACTAAGGTCTGCAGATTGCATCCTCGAGCAATTAAGTCTTTTGATTAATGAATTGTTGACTGGAGCTTGAGTATAAGTAGTCTGCTCACGGGAACAGTCTGTCATGTACTGAAACATGCAGCCTTCTTGTATCTGGGGAAATCGCTTGTCCATTAGCTGAACATGTTAGACGCTTTCAACACATTAATAGGCTTTTAAGTTTACATTCCGGATCTGTTTACATACATTAGCGAACGACATACTTCCACCAGGCGGTAACGGTGACCTCTATTAGCTGACCCGTTAGACGCTTTCACCCCATTAGCGAACAATGTCAGTAATTGTTTTCCTAAGTGCTCTGCCCAACACTCAACACTTTAGATTTTAGCGATGGAAATGATATAAAAAGCACCAGCTTCTCCAACGAGTTCCAAGTTGACCAGGATGCCCGGGTTCGAATTACAAATTCAGCTTCTAATAACTCAGAGACTAATTACGATAAAGACATCAAATAAAGTTTATTACATTAATGTCATTAGATAGTTTCTTGTGAATGTATATTTGGGTACATGGTGTCCAGGGTTCGAATACCGATAAAATGTAATTTAATTATAAATTTAATAACTCCTAAACTAATTAAGATAAAGACACCAAATAAACTTTATTGCCTTTATGTTATTAGGTAGTATCTTGTGGAGGTGTAATTAGATACCTGACGTTCTGGGTTCGAGCCTAATGTTTAAATCGTCATTATCTCAGAAACTAAGAGAGGTAGAGGAATTGACCAAAGCATGATTGATAGCTCCTATGATGGGTAATTAATACTGTATATAATTTTTAATCAGTTGTCCTTATTTCGAATCCCGACCTTTCAATCACTTACTTATTTTTTCTCTATACTCTAGAATATGTCACTTAGATTGATGCTGTAACTGCATACAGCACCTTTAAACATATCAAACTAATATTGTAAATAATTTTGTTTCTGGTGTCCAGGGTTCGAATACCGATAAAATGTAATTTAATTATAAATTTAATAACTTCTAAACTAATTAAGATAAAGACGCCAAATAAACTTTATTGCCTTTATGTTATTAGGTATTATCTTGTGGATGTGTAATTAGATACCTGACGTTCAGGGTTCGATCCTAATTTTTAAATCGTCATTATCTCAGAAACTAAGAGAGGTAGACGAGTGAACTAAAGCATGATTGATAGCTCCTATGAGGGGTAATTAATACTGTATATAATTTTCAATCAGTTGTCCTTACTTCGAATCCCGATCTTTCAATCACTTACTTATTTTTTCTCTATACTCTAGAATATATCACTTAGATTGATGCTGTAACTGCATACAGCTCCTTTAAACATATCAAACTAATATTGTAAATAATTTTGTTTCTGGTGTCCAGGGTTCGAATACCGATAAAATGTAGTTTAATTATAAATTTATTAACTTCTAAACTAATTAAGATAAAGACGCCAAATAAACTTTATTGCCTTTATGTTATTAGGTATTATCTTGTGGATGTGTAATTAGATACCTGACGTTCTGGGTTCGATCCTAATTTTAAATCGTCATTATCTCAGAAACTAAGAGAGGTAGAGGAGTTGACCAAAGCATGATTGATAGCTCCTATGATGGGCAATTAATACTGTATATAATTTTTAATCAGTTGTCCTTACTTCGAATCCCGATCTTTCAATCACTTACTTATTTTTTCTCTATACTCTAGAATATATCACTTAGATTGATGCTGTAAATGCATACAGCACCTTTAAACATATCAAACTAATATTGTAAATAATTTTGTTTCTGGTGTCCAGGGTTCGAATACCAATAAAATGTAATTTAATTATAAATTTAATAACTCCTAAACTAATTAAGATAAAGATACCAAATAAACTTTATTGTGTTTATGTTATTAGGTAGTATCTTGTGGATGTGTATTTAGATACCTGACGTTCTGGGTTCGAGCCTAATTTTAAATCGTCATTATCTCAGAAACTAAGAGAGGTAGAGGAGTTGACCAAAGCATGATTGATAACTCCTATGATGGGCAATTAATACTGTATATAATTTTCAATCAGTTATCCTTACTTCGAATCCCGATCTTTCAATCACTTACTTATTTTTTCTCTATACTCTAGAATATATCACTTAGATTGATGCTGTAAATGTATACAGCACCTTTAAACATATCAAACTAATACTGTAAATAATTTTGTTTCTGGTGTCCAGGGTTCGAATACCGATAAAATGTAATTTAATTATAAATTTAATAACTCCTAAACTAATTAAGATAAAGACGCCAAATAAACTTTATTGCGTTTATGTTACTAGGTAGTATCTTGTGGATGTGTAATTAGATACCTGACGTTCTGGGTTCGAGCCTAATGTTTAAATCGTCATTATCTCAGAAACTAAGAGAGGTAGAGGAATTGACCAAAGCATGATTGATAGCTCCTATGAGGGGCAATTAATACTGTATATAATTTTCAATCAGCTGTCCTTACTTCGAATACCGATCTTTCAATCACTTACTTATTTTTCTCTATACTCTAGAATATATCACTTAGCTTGATGCTGTAAATGCATACAGCACCCTTAAACACATCAAACTAATATTGTAAATAATTCTGGTTCTGGTGTCCAGGGTTCGAATACCGATAAAATGTAATTTAATTATAAATTTAATAACTCCTAAACTAATTAAGATAAAGACACCAAATAAACTTTTATAGGGGGAAAGGATGCTCTCCTGAAACATTAGGTCTCTAGATAGAAGTATTTATAGGGGAGAGATAGGGAATACCAGGGCTGATGCTAGGCTAGTCAGATGCTAAAGGAGGGAGGGATATGCTTTATACGAGAGAGATAGGGAACACAAGGAAAGATGCTATACTAAACAGGACTTGAAGGATAGAATATGGGCGATATAGCGAACCGAGGAGAGGTATTAGGATAGGAGTTTTGAATGATGGAGTAGGTGTTTATATGCGAGAGATAGGGAATACGAGGGTCGATGCTAGGCTAGACGGTGTTGAATGAGGGAATGCATCTTATATGAGAGAGGTAGGGGAATATGAGGAGAAGTGCTAGGCTAGTCGGGAAGGTCTGAATGAGAGAGTATACGTCTATATGGGAAAATATAGGGAAAACGAAGGTAGGTGCTAGGTTGAGAGAGTCTTCAAGGAGGAAAATGCATTTATATGAGAGCGTTAGGGCATACGAGGAGAGGTGCTAGTCTAGACATGGTTTGAGGATTAGAGTATACGTTTATATGGGAGAAATATGGAAAACGGGAGAGATACAAGGATAGACAGAGATTGAAGGAGGAGGAATGTAGGTTTATACTGTAATATAGAGAGTAATTCGATTATAAAACTTTTCTCATCCAGCCTTACAACACTTTTATATACTTATTTTCTAAACCTTACAAACTTTATATTTGTTAAACAGTAGTGCGCGAGACGGAGAGGGACAAACAGTATATCGGTTTACAGTGAAGTATACATCCTAACCTATTCCCACCTTGTTTGTTCTGGATCTTCTCATTGTCTATCATCTAACGTAAACACGTAACAAGACGTAACACAGGAAATCATACATATGGCACATTAAAAAAATAAAGGTATATATAATGAAACATAAACAAGTAGACAGAGGGTCATCGATACATAGAAAACCAGGAGTTGTATGTACTGAGACCATAGATTAGTATAGGCAAACAACAAAGAAGTGAATTTATAGTGTAAATAGCCAAATATTTTCAAATATTATTATAGTCTAAAAGTATATAACTTAATTATGTATCGAGTATTGAGAAATAAACGTTATTCATTATTCAATAATCTCAGATCACTGCAATTGTATTGAATCAATTCACAATAGCTAATGCCATTCAACTTTCATTCGTCTCTGATACATAAACAAATTGCAAAATGGAGAAGGACGAAAGTAATAAAAAGACTCAGGCAGCAAATTTTAAGAAAGAAGAGAAAGATATATGACCGACATTGTTTTGGAACACAAATTAGTCTTGAAAATAAAATGACTGATAGCTCTGCTAAGCGTAAGGAAGAGACATGGAAATAAATTGCAAATGAATACAATTCTAGGTTGGAAAAGAAGATAAACAACATTCATGTAAACCAATTTTTAAAAATCAGTTTAACTGAATACATGTAAAAAAACATATCACTTTACAAAAAGTAATGCAGACATTTATTTTTTATAAACATTATCCTATTACATTACTTTACAAAAAACCATACATATTTCCTAAAGGCAAAGGTGATAGTCTAGACATTCTAAACACTCAGTTATATAATCATATACATCACACAGAAAGAGACCTGCATTATCAGTAAAAAAACTAAACATCTCAACAATGTCTGAATGATGTATTTTATAAGTACAAGTTTTTTGATATTTCAAAGTTCCTGTTAACCATGGCAGTAATTGATTAACACAATTTCTCGATCCTGTCATGCTATAACTTTAGATGCTTTCAGCTTACTTATAATTTCCTCAATCTCTTGTGTGTGACTATTATTACCAGCATCCCTCGACGCAATTAGTAACCTCAATATATTTACTAGTCTATTCGGATTTTCAAGCGTTGATATCACTGAATCATCATCATCTGAAGATTTCATATTCTCGCAACTTCCGATGTATCCAGATTTTTCACCAACAGTAGTCTCCAGTGAAGGACAGAGGCTTGATCCGGTATAACATTCCCCTCTATACATCTTCGGATCTTCAAGTGCAGGTGAGAGAGTCGATTCAGTATAACATGTTGCTCTATGAAACTTAAATCTTGACAAAGAACGATTCTTAAAAATCCGCCCGCATACACAGCATCTAATAACGCGTTTTCCTCCATGTGTAATGTATGAAAAATCGTGTTTCTCATTCCTCAGTTGCACAGATTTTCTCGGGCAGTAGCTCATGCTAAAACTAAAAGAAATTAAATGAATACGTGAATGCTAACGCTCGAAGGAATTAAAAGCGAATGAATGAATTCATAACACGCACCTATGTATATATCCAGGATGAGGACGACGGAGGGAATTGCAATCAATGCATAGCAGGGAGAAAGGATACTCTCTTGAAACATTAGTCATCTAAACAACTATTGTTCACGGAGCCTGTAGACGTCAGGTTGAATGGGACAGACCTCAGCTTCAAATCTTTAAGGGTACGGACCCCTGGCTTTTGCCTGGCATGTATACTAAACCATCCTAACAGCGTAACATTACATAACAACGACACGTAACCAGAACATGACGAGTGCGAGCATGGAAAAAAGGATGCTCGCTGAGAACATTAGTGGAAAAGGATGCTCTCTGGAAACAGTCGCCATCCGCACAACGGATTGTCCCTAACATTTCCAGATTTCAAAACGTTCAACATCGTGACGCGCTACTGTCATCTACATTTCGACGAAATTTTACCTCCTGAATTAGTTTGATGCTCTGTATAGAACCTCAGAACATGCATTACGCTGCGTGTCCCTAGCGTTTCCAGCTCCTGCATCGTTCCAGCTAGTGGAATGCCTCTACCATCTTCATGTCAACGATCTGTTACTCTGAATTAAAGTTTGGTGATATGTATAGACCTGTACAACATGCATTACGCTATGTAACAACCTGAGCACGCTATGTAACAACATGATCACGCTATGTAACAACCTGAGCACGCTATGTAACAACACGATCACCCTATGTAACAACCTGAGCACGCTATGTAACAACATGATCACGCTATGTAACAACATGATCACGCTATGTAACAACCTGAGCACGCTATGTAACAACATGATCACGCTATGTAACAACATGAACACGCTATGTAACAACCTGAGCACGCTATGTACAACCTGAGCACGCTATGTAACAAACTGAGCACGCTATGTAACAACATGTTCACGCTATGTAACAACCTGAGCACGCTATGTAACAACCTGAGCACGCTATGTAACAACCTGAGCACGCTATGTAACAACCTGATTACGCTATGTAACAACTGATCACGCTATGTAACAACATGATCACGCTATGTAACAACCTGAGCACGCTATGTAACAACATGATCACGCTATGTAACAACCTGAGCACGCTATGTAACAACATGATCACGCTATGTAACAACATGAACACGCTATGTAACAACCTGAGCACGCTATGTAACAACCTGAGCACGCTATGTAACAAACTGAGCACGCTATGTAACAACATGTTCACGCTATGTAACAACCTGAGCACGCTATGTAACAACCTGAGCACGCTATGTAACAACCTGAGCACGCTATGTAACAACCTGATTACGCTATGTAACAACTGATCACGCTATGTAACAACATGATCACGCTATGTAACAACATGATCACGCTATGTAACAACCTGAGCACGCTATGTAACAACATGATCACGCTATGTAACAACATGATCACGCTATGTAACAACATGATCACGCTATGTAACAACCTGAGCACGCTATGTAACAACATGATCACGCTATGTAACAACATGATCACGCTATGTAACAACATGATCACGCTATGTAACAACATGATCACGCTATGTAACAACCTGAGCACGCTATGTAACAACATGATCACGCTATGTAACAACATGATCACGCTATGTAACAACCTGAGCACGCTATGTAACAACATGTTCACGCTATGTAACAACCTGAGCACGCTATGTAACAACCTGAGCACGCTATGTAACAACATGTTCACGCTATGTAACAACATGAACACGCTATGTAACAACATGATCACGCTATGTAACAACATGTTCACGCTATGTAACAACACGATCACCCTATGTAACAACATGATCACGCTATGTAACAACCTGAGCACGCTATGTAACAACATGATCACGCTATGTAACAACCTGAGCACTCCATGTAACAACATGATCACGCTATGTAACAACATGTTCACGCTATGTAACAACACGATCACCCTATGTAACAACCTGAGCACGCTATGTAACAACATGATCACGCTATGTAACAACATGATCACGCTATGTAACAATCTGAGCACGCTATGTAACAAACTGAGCACGCTATGTAACAACCTGAGCACGCTATGTAACAACATGAACACGCTATGTAACAACCTGAGCAAGCTATGTAACAACCTGAGCACGCTATGTAACAACATGTTCACGCTATGTAACAACATGAACACGCTATGTAACAATACGATAACGCTATGTAACAACCTGATTACGCTATGTAACAACTGATCACACTATGTAACAACATGATCACGCTATGTAACAACCTGAGCATGTTATGTAACAACATGATCACGCTATGTAACAACCTGAGCACGCCATGTAACAACATGATCACGCTATGTAACAACATGTTCACGCTATGTAACAACACGATCACCCTATGTAACAACCTGAGCACGTTATGTAACAACATGATCACGCTATGTAACAACATGTTCACGCTATGTAACAACACGATCACGCTATGTAACAACACGATCACGCTATGTAACAACATGATCACGCTATGTAACAACTGATCACGCTATGTAACAACCTGAGCACGGTATGTAACAACCTGAGCACGCTATGTAACAACATGATCACGCTATGTAACAACATGTTCACGCTATGTAACAACACGATCACGCTATGTAACAACACGATCACGCTATGTAACAACATGGACACGCTATGTAACAACATGAACACGCTATGTAACAATACGATCAAGCTATGTAACAACCTGAGCACGCTATGTAACAACATGATCACGCTATGTAACAACATGAACACTCTATGTAACAACCTGATCACGCTATGTAACAACATGATCACGCTATGTAACAACCTAATCACGCTATGTAACAACATGATCACGCTATGTATCAACATGATCACGCTATGTAAATAGGGTGGACCATTTAAGTTGAGGCTATACAATATATCCAAAACTAAGCGTTGTAGAAAGAAATGTCTTTAATAAAACTTGACTGATATTATGACGAAAGTAAATGCCGCTAGTCGTGTTTCGTTTGGAGGCCGTTATGAGGGTCATTTTGGGTCAATTTATTTTTTTAAATGGGAACATACAATTAGGGTCCCATTTAAAAAGACCCTGAAATGACCCTCACTACGTCCTCCAAACGAAATACGACTAGCAGCATTTACTTTCGCCATAATATCAATCAAGTTTTATTAAAGACATTTCTTTCTACAACGCTTAGTTTTGGATATATTGTATAGCCTCAACTTAAATGGTCCACCCTATTTACATAGCGTGAACATGTTGTTACATAGCGTGATCATGTTGTTACATAGCGTGATTAGGTTGTTACATAGCGTGATCATGTTGTTACATAGCATGCTCAGGTTGTTACATAGAGTGTTCATGTTGTTACATAGCGTGATCATGTTGTTACATAGCGTGCTCAGGTTGTTACATAGCTTGATCGTATTGTTACATAGCGTGCTCAGGTTGTTACATAGCTTGATCGTATTGTTACATAGCGTGTTCATGTTGTTACATAGCGTGTCCATGTTGTTACATAGCGTGATCGTGTTGTTACATAGCGTGATCGTGTTGTTACATAGCGTGAACATGTTGTTACATAGCGTGATCATGTTGTTACATAGCGTGCTCAGGTTGTTACATAGCGTGCTCAGGTTGTTACATAGCGTGATCAGTTGTTACATAGCGTGATCATGTTGTTACATAGCGTGATCGTGTTGTTACATAGCCTGATCGTATTGTTACATAGCGTGAACATGTTGTTACATAGCGTGATCATGTTGTTACATAACGTGCTCAGGTTGTTACATAGGGTGATCGTGTTGTTACATAGCGTGAACATGTTGTTACATAGCGTGATCATGTTGTTACATGGCGTGCTCAGGTTGTTACATAGCGTGATCATGTTGTTACATAACATGCTCAGGTTGTTACATAGCGTGATCATGTTGTTACATAGTGTGATCAGTTGTTACATAGCGTAATCAGGTTGTTACATAGCGTGATCGTATTGTTACATAGCGTGTTCATGTTGTTACATAGCGTGAACATGTTGTTACATAGCGTGCTCAGGTTGTTACATAGCTTGCTCAGGTTGTTACATAGCGTGTTCATGTTGTTACATAGCGTGCTCAGGTTGTTACATAGCGTGCTCAGTTTGTTACATAGCGTGCTCAGATTGTTACATAGCGTGATCATGTTGTTACATAGCGTGATCATGTTGTTACATAGCGTGCTCAGGTTGTTACATAGGGTGATCGTGTTGTTACATAGCGTGAACATGTTGTTACATAGCGTGATCATGTTGTTACATGGCGTGCTCAGGTTGTTACATAGCGTGATCATGTTGTTACATAGCGTGCTCAGGTTGTTACATAGCGTGATCATGTTGTTACATAGGGTGATCGTGTTGTTACATAGCGTGAACATGTTGTTACATAGCGTGATCATGTTGTTACATAGCGTGTTCATGTTGTTACATAGCGTGAACATGTTGTTACATAGCGTGCTCAGGTTGTTACATAGCGTGCTCACGTTGTTACATAGCGTGAACATGTTGTTACATAGCGTGCTCAGGTTGTTACATAGCGTGATCATGTTGTTACATAGCGTGATCATGTTGTTACATAGCGTGCTCAGGTTGTTACATAGCGTGATCATGTTGTTACATTGCGTGATCATGTTGTTACATAGCGTGATCATGTTGTTACATAGCGTGCTCAGGTTGTTACATAGCGTGATCATGTTGTTACATAGCGTGATCATGTTGTTACATAGCGTGATCATGTTGTTACATAGCGTGCTCAGGTTGTTACATAGCGTGATCATGTTGTTACATAGCGTGATCAGTTGTTACATAGCGTTATCAGGTTGTTACATAGCGTGCTCAGGTTGTTACATAGCGTGCTCAGGTTGTTACATAGCGTGCTCAGGTTGTTACATAGCGTGAACATGTTGTTACATAGCGTGCTCAGTGTGTTACATAGCGTGCTCAGGTTGTTACATAGCGTGCTCAGGTTGTTACATAGCGTGCTCAGGTTGTTACATAGCGTGTTCATGTTGTTACATAGCGTGATCATGTTGTTACATAGCGTGCTAAGGTTGTTACATAGCGTGATCATGTTGTTACATAGCGTGATCATGTTGTTACATAGCGTGCTCAGGTTGTTACATAGGGTGATCGTGTTGTTACATAGCGTGCTCAGGTTGTTACATAGCGTGATCATGTTGTTACATAGCGTGCTCAGGTTGTTACATAGTGTGATCAGTTGTTACATAGCGTAATCAGGTTGTTACATAGCGTGATCGTATTGTTACATAGCGTGTTCATGTTGTTACATAGCGTGAACATGTTGTTACATAGCGTGCTCAGGTTGTTACATAGCGTGCTCAGGTTGTTACATAGCGTGAACATGTTGTTACATAGCCTGCTCAGGTTGTTACATAGCGTGATCAGTTGTTACATAGCGTGATCCTGTTGTTACATAGCGTGCTCAGGTTGTTACATAGCGTGATCATGTTGTTACATAGCGTGATCAGTTGTTACATAGCGTGATTGTGTTGTTACATAGCGTGATGAGTCTGTTACATAGCGTAATGCATGTTGTACAGGTCTATACATATCACCAAACTTTAATTCAGAGTAACAGATCGTTGACATGAAGATGGTAGAGGCATTCCACTAGCTGGAACGATGCAGGAGCTGGAAACGCTAGGGACACGCAGCGTAATGCATGTTCTGAGGTTCTATACAGAGCATCAAACTAATTCAGGAGGTAAAATTTCGTCGAAATGTAGATGACAGTAGCGCGTCACGATGTTGAACGTTTTGAAATCTGGAAATGTTAGGGACAATCCGTTGTGCGGATGGCGACTGTTTCCAGAGAGCATCCTTTTCCACTAATGTTCTCAGCGAGCATCCTTTTTTCCATGCTCGCACTCGTCATGTTCTGGTTACGTGTCGTTGTTATGTAATGTTACGCTGTTAGGATGGTTTAGTATACATGCCAGGCAAAAGCCAGGGGTCCGTACCCTTAAAGATTTGAAGCTGAGGTCTGTCCCATTCAACCTGACGTCTACAGGCTCCGTGAACAATAGTTGTTTAGATGACTAATGTTTCAAGAGAGTATCCTTTCTCCCTGCTATGCATTGATTGCAATTCCCTCCGTCGTCCTCATCCTGGATATATACATAGGTGCGTGTTATGAATTCATTCATTCGCTTTTAATTCCTTCGAGCGTTAGCATTCACGTATTCATTTAATTTCTTTTAGTTTTAGCATGAGCTACTGCCCGAGAAAATCTGTGCAACTGAGGAATGAGAAACACGATTTTTCATACATTACACATGGAGGAAAACGCGTTATTAGATGCTGTGTATGCGGGCGGATTTTTAAGAATCGTTCTTTGTCAAGATTTAAGTTTCATAGAGCAACATGTTATACTGAATCGACTCTCTCACCTGCACTTGAAGATCCGAAGATGTATAGAGGGGAATGTTATACCGGATCAAGCCTCTGTCCTTCACTGGAGACTACTGTTGGTGAAAAATCTGGATACATCGGAAGTTGCGAGAATATGAAATCTTCAGATGATGATGATTCAGTGATATCAACGCTTGAAAATCCGAATAGACTAGTAAATATATTGAGGTTACTAATTGCGTCGAGGGATGCTGGTAATAATAGTCACACACAAGAGATTGAGGAAATTATAAGTAAGCTGAAAGCATCTAAAGTTATAGCATGACAGGATCGAGAAATTGTGTTAATCAATTACTGCCATGGTTAACAGGAACTTTGAAATATCAAAAAACTTGTACTTATAAAATACATCATTCAGACATTGTTGAGATGTTTAGTTTTTTTACTGATAATGCAGGTCTCTTTCTGTGTGATGTATATGATTATATAACTGAGTGTTTAGAATGTCTAGACTATCACCTTTGCCTTTAGGAAATATGTATGGTTTTTTGTAAAGTAATGTAATAGGATAATGTTTATAAAAAATAAATGTCTGCATTACTTTTTGTAAAGTGATATGTTTTTTTACATGTATTCAGTTAAACTGATTTTTAAAAATTGGTTTACATGAATGTTGTTTATCTTCTTTTCCAACCTAGAATTGTATTCATTTGCAATTTATTTCCATGTCTCTTCCTTACGCTTAGCAGAGCTATCAGTCATTTTATTTTCAAGACTAATTTGTGTTCCAAAACAATGTCGGTCATATATCTTTCTCTTCTTTCTTAAAATTTGCTGCCTGAGTCTTTTTATTACTTTCGTCCTTCTCCATTTTGCAATTTGTTTATGTATCAGAGACGAATGAAAGTTGAATGGCATTAGCTATTGTGAATTGATTCAATACAATTGCAGTGATCTGAGATTATTGAATAATGAATAACGTTTATTTCTCAATACTCGATACATAATTAAGTTATATACTTTTAGACTATAATAATATTTGAAAATATTTGGCTATTTACACTATAAATTCACTTCTTTGTTGTTTGCCTATACTAATCTATGGTCTCAGTACATACAACTCCTGGTTTTCTATGTATCGATGACCCTCTGTCTACTTGTTTATGTTTCATTATATATACCTTTATTTTTTTAATGTGCCATATGTATGATTTCCTGTGTTACGTCTTGTTACGTGTTTACGTTAGATGATAGACAATGAGAAGATCCAGAACAAACAAGGTGGGAATAGGTTAGGATGTATACTTCACTGTAAACCGATATACTGTTTGTCCCTCTCCGTCTCGCGCACTACTGTTTAACAAATATAAAGTTTGTAAGGTTTAGAAAATAAGTATATAAAAGTGTTGTAAGGCTGGATGAGAAAAGTTTTATAATCGAATTACTCTCTATATTACAGTATAAACCTACATTCCTCCTCCTTCAATCTCTGTCTATCCTTGTATCTCTCCCGTTTTCCATATTTCTCCCATATAAACGTATACTCTAATCCTCAAACCATGTCTAGACTAGCACCTCTCCTCGTATGCCCTAACGCTCTCATATAAATGCATTTTCCTCCTTGAAGACTCTCTCAACCTAGCACCTACCTTCGTTTTCCCTATATTTTCCCATATAGACGTATACTCTCTCATTCAGACCTTCCCGACTAGCCTAGCACTTCTCCTCATATTCCCCTACCTCTCTCATATAAGATGCATTCCCTCATTCAACACCGTCTAGCCTAGCATCGACCCTCGTATTCCCTATCTCTCGCATATAAACACCTACTCCATCATTCAAAACTCCTATCCTAATACCTCTCCTCGGTTCGCTATATCGCCCATATTCTATCCTTCAAGTCCTGTTTAGTATAGCATCTTTCCTTGTGTTCCCTATCTCTCTCGTATAAAGCATATCCCTCCCTCCTTTAGCATCTGACTAGCCTAGCATCAGCCCTGGTATTCCCTATCTCTCCCCTATAAATACTTCTATCTAGAGACCTAATGTTTCAGGAGAGCATCCTTTCCCCCTATAAAAGTTTATTTGGTGTCTTTATCTTAATTAGTTTAGGAGTTATTAAATTTATAATTAAATTACATTTTATCGGTATTCGAACCCTCGACACCAGAACCAGAATTATTTACAATATTAGTTTGATGTGTTTAAGGGTGCTGTATGCATTTACAGCATCAAGCTAAGTGATATATTCTAGAGTATAGAGAAAAATAAGTAAGTGATTGAAAGATCGGTATTCGAAGTAAGGACAGCTGATTGAAAATTATATACAGTATTAATTGCCCCTCATAGGAGCTATCAATCATGCTTTGGTCAATTCCTCTACCTCTCTTAGTTTCTGAGATAATGACGATTTAAACATTAGGCTCGAACCCAGAACGTCAGGTATCTAATTACACATCCACAAGATACTACCTAGTAACATAAACGCAATAAAGTTTATTTGGCGTCTTTATCTTAATTAGTTTAGGAGTTATTAAATTTATAATTAAATTACATTTTATCGGTATTCCAACCCTGGACACCAGAAACAAAATTATTTACAGTATTAGTTTGATATGTTTAAAGGTGCTGTATACATTTACAGCATCAATCTAAGTGATATATTCTAGAGTATAGAGAAAAAATAAGTAAGTGATTGAAAGATCGGGATTCGAAGTAAGGATAACTGATTGAAAATTATATACAGTATTAATTGCCCATCATAGGAGTTATCAATCATGCTTTGGTCAACTCCTCTACCTCTCTTAGTTTCTGAGATAATGACGATTTAAAATTAGGCTCGAACCCAGAACGTCAGGTATCTAAATACACATCCACAAGATACTACCTAATAACATAAACACAATAAAGTTTATTTGGTATCTTTATCTTAATTAGTTTAGGAGTTATTAAATTTATAATTAAATTACATTTTATTGGTATTCGAACCCTGGACACCAGAAACAAAATTATTTACAATATTAGTTTGATATGTTTAAAGGTGCTGTATGCATTTACAGCATCAATCTAAGTGATATATTCTAGAGTATAGAGAAAAAATAAGTAAGTGATTGAAAGATCGGGATTCGAAGTAAGGATAACTGATTGAAAATTATATACAGTATTAATTGCCCATCATAGGAGTTATCAATCATGCTTTGGTCAACTCCTCTACCTCTCTTAGTTTCTGAGATAATGACGATTTAAAATTAGGCTCGAACCCAGAACGTCAGGTATCTAAATACACATCCACAAGATACTACCTAATAACATAAACACAATAAAGTTTATTTGGTATCTTTATCTTAATTAGTTTAGGAGTTATTAAATTTATAATTAAATTACATTTTATTGGTATTCGAACCCTGGACACCAGAAACAAAATTATTTACAATATTAGTTTGATATGTTTAAAGGTGCTGTATGCATTTACAGCATCAATCTAAGTGATATATTCTAGAGTATAGAGAAAAAATAAGTAAGTGATTGAAAGATCGGGATTCGAAGTAAGGACAACTGATTAAAAATTATATACAGTATTAATTGCCCATCATAGGAGCTATCAATCATGCTTTGGTCAACTCCTCTACCTCTCTTAGTTTCTGAGATAATGACGATTTAAAATTAGGATCGAACCCAGAACGTCAGGTATCTAATTACACATCCACAAGATAATACCTAATAACATAAAGGCAATAAAGTTTATTTGGCGTCTTTATCTTAATTAGTTTAGAAGTTAATAAATTTATAATTAAACTACATTTTATCGGTATTCGAACCCTGGACACCAGAAACAAAATTATTTACAATATTAGTTTGATATGTTTAAAGGAGCTGTATGCAGTTACAGCATCAATCTAAGTGATATATTCTAGAGTATAGAGAAAAAATAAGTAAGTGATTGAAAGATCGGGATTCGAAGTAAGGACAACTGATTGAAAATTATATACAGTATTAATTACCCCTCATAGGAGCTATCAATCATGCTTTAGTTCACTCGTCTACCTCTCTTAGTTTCTGAGATAATGACGATTTAAAAATTAGGATCGAACCCTGAACGTCAGGTATCTAATTACACATCCACAAGATAATACCTAATAACATAAAGGCAATAAAGTTTATTTGGCGTCTTTATCTTAATTAGTTTAGAAGTTATTAAATTTATAATTAAATTACATTTTATCGGTATTCGAACCCTGGACACCAGAAACAAAATTATTTACAATATTAGTTTGATATGTTTAAAGGTGCTGTATGCAGTTACAGCATCAATCTAAGTGACATATTCTAGAGTATAGAGAAAAAATAAGTAAGTGATTGAAAGGTCGGGATTCGAAATAAGGACAACTGATTAAAAATTATATACAGTATTAATTACCCATCATAGGAGCTATCAATCATGCTTTGGTCAATTCCTCTACCTCTCTTAGTTTCTGAGATAATGACGATTTAAACATTAGGCTCGAACCCAGAACGTCAGGTATCTAATTACACCTCCACAAGATACTACCTAATAACATAAAGGCAATAAAGTTTATTTGGTGTCTTTATCTTAATTAGTTTAGGAGTTATTAAATTTATAATTAAATTACATTTTATCGGTATTCGAACCCTGGACACCATGTACCCAAATAT
The DNA here is from genome assembly GCA_030765065.1 of Deroplatys truncata. Taxonomy (NCBI): domain Eukaryota; kingdom Metazoa; phylum Arthropoda; class Insecta; order Mantodea; family Mantidae; genus Deroplatys; species Deroplatys truncata. Next base: position 205,108,320 of record CM060978.1, on the reverse strand, counting down.
ACATTCACAAGAAACTATCTAATGACATTAATGTAATAAACTTTATTTGATGTCTTTATCGTAATTAGTCTCTGAGTTATTAGAAGCTGAATTTGTAATTCGAACCCGGGCATCCTGGTCAACTTGGAACTCGTTGGAGAAGCTGGTGCTTTTTATATCATTTCCATCGCTAAAATCTAAAGTGTTGAGTGTTGGGCAGAGCACTTAGGAAAACAATTACTGACATTGTTCGCTAATGGGGTGAAAGCGTCTAACGGGTCAGCTAATAGAGGTCACCGTTACCGCCTGGCGGAAGTATGTCGTTCGCTAATGTATGTAAACAGATCCGGAATGTAAACTTAAAAGCCTATTAATGTGTTGAAAGCGTCTAACATGTTCAGCTAATGGACAAGCGATTTCCCCAGATACAAGAAGGCTGCAGTGTTTCATTACATGACAGACTGTTCCCGTGAGCAGACTACTTATACTCAAGCTCCAGTCAACAATTCATTAATCAAAAAACTTAATTGCTCGAGGATGCAATCTGCAGACCTTAGTAATCATAAAAAAAATGTTTGACGAACATTACCTAATTAATTTGCCGAGGGGCGGCAGGACTCGAGAAAACAATTCCATCAAGTCATGACGCCCCAGTAGAACGCATGGGGGAGGGGGTAGAACCTGTTAGCACAGATACTGCCGGCATTAGGTGAGCACACAAAGCGAGAGGGGGCGGGGCCTAACGACACGAGACCTGGCGGCATGTGAGCACACAAAGGGAGGGGGCGGGGCTTGTCGGCGTAGAACAAAGAACTTTATCGCTTGTCGGCATCTCTCTCTGCGCTCAAACATACATATTATCTCTACTGCTCTTACATACTGGCTGTTAAAGTTGGAAAGTTGATCAGTTTTGAAAGCTACAACATCACGGCGGACCCCAAAACATGGTTTTCGGTACTAACGCTCTGAATTGAACTCCAGTTTCCTAACTTAGCCTACTGACGTTCTTAGAGAAAGCAAATAGTGTTTTAGAAACTATTAATGCTGAGGAAAGTAGATTTGAAGAAAAATCTCACACTTTAATCAGCTTTAATCTCTCTTTGATCTATATTTTATAGTTTATTGCTTATCAGGAAAGATGAAGATGAATTCAAGGACTATTTAAAAGAAATCCAAGACTTATTTTATTTGTCGTTACTAACTTTTAAACAAATGATATTTTAACGAAAGTCGAAAGATCTACTTATGGGATTTAAAAATTAACGAAAATTACATCAAAACCTCATGTTGCACGGTATCTGTCCGATTTTTACTTTCTCTGGCACCCATCTGTAGTAGGTAGGAGGCAGCATTGTATTCCACCCGAAATTTGATGTCCGGGTTTCATCGAAAATGCCTATTTTGAGGCTTCCTGTATAAAAACAATATTTTTAGGAAAAGGTCTGTGTGCGTGACTGTGAACAGCATACCGCAAAAACGAAAACTGGGTTAAATAACAAACTTGGTATTTAAATTCAGCATCTTCCAAGGATGCGACAGGAAGACTTTCAGGAAAAGCCACCTCACTCCAAACTATGCTTTAAATGGAAAAAAAATCCTAAATTTGATTTTTTCAAATAGCTCAAAGATTTTAATTAAAATGTCATATGCTTAAGATATTTCCGTGAGAACTGAAACGTATATCTTTAATTTTCTGACAGTAGTTCCTAAAGTCGTCTTCATTGTGAATGACTTTTGTATAACTGGAACCGTAAGAGATATACAAAATCTTATTCCAAAAAAAAAAAAAAATCAGAGCTCATTAAATCACACAATTTATATCAAATAAAGCTTTTGTGAAGTTAATCATTTTTTATGTTACATGATGAAAGTACAAGTCATCATAATGTCATTCTTGGTATTAAATTTAACAAACCTTTATTAATTAATAATTTTCGACTTCCTAAACGTTCATAGCTAATGTTAGTCAAACAAAATAAACCACAAGAACCTAAACGGCGAGTAATTATTTAAACAAAAGTTATATATACAGAGTTAATCCTTGCTAATGTTGAATTTTTAAATACTTATACTTAACTCAAGTGTAAAAACACAGCCCCTGCCTCATGGCCTGCAAAGCGTAAGGGAATTTAAAGCCGTCACAAAGCGACCCGTGCTTAAGCCTACTGTACTCATTTTATCCCCTTGAATCTACAAGGTAAGGTAATATGAAATGAAATAATTTCTGCAAATGTTTATCTCGATTAATATAAACCAGAGAAACACTTAAGCATTTGTAAGAATAGTTTTTTGAAGAATTGGTATAGATGTGATTATAACATATCATACCCTTTAGTTATGATGTTGGGTAAAAGGTGGAGAAAGTAATAATATTAATGTGAGTTAAGTATAGTTCTAGATTGTTGTATTTGAAAGAGAAGCGTGTTATTCCCCAGAGCACATGCACAACGTGATCAAAAGTATCCGGACACCTAGTTGACAATGACGTACAAGTTCGTGGCGCCCTCCATCGGTAATGCTTGACGTGAAGATGGTGTTGGTCCACCCTTAGCCTTGATGACAGCATTCACTCTCGCAAGCATGCTTTCAATCAGGTGATGGAAGGTTTCTCGGGGAATGGCAGCCCATTCTTCACGGAGTGCAGAACTGAGGTGAGGTATCGATGTAGGTCGGTGAGGCCTGGCAAGAAGTCGGCGTTCCAAAACATCCCAAAGGTGTTCTATAGGATTCAAGTCAGGACTTCGTGCAGGCCAGTCCATTACAGGGATGTTATTGTCGTGTAACCACTCCGCCACGGCCCGTGCAGTATGAACAGGTGCTCGATCGTGTTGAAAGATGCAATCGCCGTCCCCGAATTGCTCTTCAACAGTGGGAAGCAAGAAGGTGCTTAAAATATCAATGTAGATCTGCGCTGTGATCGTGCCACGCAAAACAACAAGGGGTGCAAGCCCCCTCCAGGAAAAACACGACCACACCATAACACCACCACCTCCGAATTTCACTGTTGGCACTACACACGCTGGTAGATGACGTTCACCGGGCATTCGCCATACCCACACCCTGCCATCGGATCGCCACATTGTGTACCGTGATTCGTCACTCCACACAACGTTTTGCCACTGTTCAATCGTGTAATGTTGGCGCTCCTTACATCAAGCGAGGCGTCGTTTGGCGTTTTCCTGCGTGATGTGTGGCTTATGAGCAGCCGCTCGACCATGGAATCTAAGGTTTCTCACCTCACGCCTAACTGTCATAGTACTTGGAGTGGATCCTGATGTAGTTTGGAATGCCTGTGTGATGGTCTGGATAGATGTCTGCCTATTACTCTTTATGACCCTCTTCAAATGTCGGCGTTCTCTGTCAGTCAACAGATGAGGTCGGCCTGTACGCTTTTCTGCGTGTGGGTCCCTTCACGTTTCCACTTCACTATCACATCAGAAACAGTGGACGTAGGGATGTTTAGGAGTGTGGAAATCTCTCGTACAGACTTCTGACACAAGTGACACCCAATCACCTGACCACGTTCGAAGTCCGTGAGTTCCACGGAGCGCCCCATTCTGCTATTTCACGATGTCTAATGACTACTGAGGTCGCGGATAATGAGTACCAGGCAGTAGGTGGCAGCAGAATGCACCTAAGATGAAAAACGTATGTTTGTGGGGGTGTCCGGATACTTTTGATCACATAGTGTATTTTCCACAGTGTTATAGAATAACTAGCGTTAGGGATTTCCTCTAGCAAGTCTTGTATCCGGGGTAGCTGTCTGAGAGCTAAGCAAACGTCGAACGACAAGAAACTTGAGATCTAATTTTCCACTACCCTTAAGTCTGTTCACGAAAGAAAGAAATGAGAGTATTCACCACTATATCTCATACGGTAGAGTCCTCTCACCAAGTCCACTTATGCTCCCCAGATGGGATGAACTGCTCCAGGGATTTTTTTTCCCTTTTATATTCTTCCTTTTTCGGCGTGTCTCCACTTCCCAGTCTTAAAATAAATTTCGTTGATTTTCTCAGGAATTACTACAACTGCCTTGAACGTTTTAAAACAATTATGGGAAGTAAAAATTAAAAGGAGTGTTTAAAAACAGAAAGGAGCATTGGAGGATGTAATAGATATTCTGAATTTTGTGCCCACATAAATAATTAGTATATTTACTTTATTGCAGGAAATAAATTCAACTAACAAGTGATTTTTCTATGAGATTGACATGCGGTTTTAAGATCAAAAGTATTATTAAAGTTTAAGGAAAAATTGATGAATTCAATAAAAAACTTAACTTAGTTACCTAATTTTACCTTTTATAGTGTTGTTTTGAATTGTTTTTGTTTATAAAATTAAGAAACTGGATAAATGTACTTGTAGGTGTAGTTTTCTGATATTTCTAAATTATGTTGTGTTTAATGTTACTCAACATATTGGCAACACTAGTCTATTGGCCATTAATAACCGATCATGCTTAAGTAGCTGTAGATTTTAAGTTTCATATTTCGTTTTTCGGTGCACAAATTAAGAATTATCAGCAATAACCCATATCAGAGGGTGGAGTTTCTTTATTGTCAATACTGTCATCGACTCTCGTACTTGTTTTATTACTTAAAGTAACATTTTCAGACAATTTTCGATTGACAAGTGTTAACGCGTAATGGTCTAACTGAAACCAAAATTCGAAATTTTAAAATTTGTGTTTGTGTGTGTGTGCTATGTATAAACTAAATGGAATATTTTATTCGTTTTGGAAAAGCTTTTTACAGTTTTCTACAATATAAAACGTAAACAAAATATGAACTTAATTTATAAACAAAAATTACATTGTGGGTTCTTTATGTTTTTGCTTGGTATTTTGTTTGGCGTCACTCTTCTATATGTTCACGGCATTTTTTTATATAACTGTGTACCACGTCCGCTATACTTGAGATATGCAATTCTTGTCTGATTTGTGAATTTTGTTTATTAACAAAGTACAAGGGCTGTCCCAGAAGTACCCGACCTAACAAAGAAAACAACAATGTTGGAAAAAAAATCTTTATTTCTCTACATAGTCTCCTTTCAGCTCGATACACTTTTCCCAGCGATGTTCAATCGCTTCAATACCCTGTTTATAGTGAGAACCGCCAAGTTCTGTAAAATAGCCATCAACTGCAAAGTCCATCACTTCATTGTTGACAAATCTTTTACCACCAAGCCATTTCCTGAACTTTAGAAACAGAAAATAATCAGAGGGGACTAAATCTGGCGAATAGGGTGCATAAGGAAGCAATTCGAACTTTTAACTCATTGATTTTGGTCATGCTGATAATAGAAGTGTGAACTGGTGCAATATCTTGATGAAACAAAACTTTCTTTTTCGCAAAATGCGGCCGTTTTTGCTTGATTTTATCATGCAAACGCTGCAATAAGTTTATATAATACCATTGATTGCTTTTCCTTTCTGAAGATAAGCAATGAAAATTATCCCACGCCTGCAGATGGAGCCGTCTTTGCCTTCTTTGGAACTGATTCTGCCCTTTCAATCCACTGTTCCTTCGTCTCAGGAGTGAAGTGATGGATCCATGTTTCATCCATGGTTATGAATCGACGCAAAAGCTCGGTTTTATTGCAGCGAAGCATCGCCAAACAATCCACTGAAACATCCTCACGACGCTGTTTTTATTCCATTGTTTGTTAACGCGGCACCCATCTTGTGCACAGCTTTCTCATGTCCAAATTTTCAGTCAGTATGAGATGTACAGCACTTTTTGAAATGCCTACGATGTCTGTTAGCTCGCGCACTTTCAGTCAACGGTCACCCAATACAATTTTGTGGATTTTCTTCACAATTTCTGACGTGGTCACCTCATTTGGTCGACTATGCGATGTTCGTCTTGGCAACTCGTAAGGCCTCGCTTAAACTCTACCACCCAATATTTTACTGTTATAAATGAAGGAGCAGAATCCCACAGAGTAGAATCTAGCTCAGCTTTAATATTAGTTGGACTAATACCTTTCAGATGAATGTATTGTATCATATAACGATGACCAGTTTATATATGTTTACAAATTTGCTGAGAGCGTTCACTATTGATGGCTGCCAAACTATTACTAAACAATATAGCATTGTCAAACATCAAACTTAAGCTTTATAAGGTTGGTACTTTCTACCATAGTCATTTGTTTGAAACAACAACCGCTATATATACGTCAGGTCGGCTATTTCTGGGACTACCCTCGTACTGCAGAGGTCTTCATTTCTGATGCTTCGATTCTTTTCTCTTACTTATTAGTCAAATCCGTATTATTGAGTCATAAACTAATTTTGGTATGCCTATCACGTTATAAAACTTCAGACTTCTTTCTACCAAAAGTTATTTTTAATTGTACGTTTTAATTTTTGGAATTTTGAAATTTTTATGTCAAAATAATTTATATTTCGGTATAATAAAGTGGAGCCTAAAAATTAAAAATGGTTTATTTGTTTTATTGGTTTATGGTTAAGAACTAATTTTAACGTATTGCTGTTTTCCCTTTAAACCCCATAACTTTAGTCTTTTTAAGGATACATTTTTAGCTAGTATAATTCTTCGCTGTTAAACTAAAATTAGATAAAGACTCGGTAAATTCTGAATTTACAAATATTGATGGATCATCTGCACAAAATGAGTATTAAGGGAGTATTTTATTTAAAATAAAATCTGCCACTGTCTTGTGTCTTCGTCTATATAAAAGTTAACTAATAATGGGCGAAAAAGAGCACCCTTGTCTTACCTCTATATATAATATATTTATTCATTTAAAATATTAGTATGAATTAAATAAATGAGCAGTCAATATTCAACATGTAGCACTGTCAGATGCATATGAGATACTTTCTTAGCATAAAAGACGGAAGAGGCCCGAAGTGAATGTAAGAATTTAAGAGGATGAACAACTTGGAGTGCGGATGAAGAGAATAAATGCGTAGAAACTAAAGGTAACCAAAGAATAGAGAAGCAGCGCCAGCAGAACAGAAGAATAAGATGCAGCCTTGCAGTTAGATAGCTATTGAAGTCGGAGCGCATGTTGTGGAATGTTAAAGAGAAGTGCAAGACCTTACATTTGACCTGGGTCAACCTTCACGTCCCTCTACTTGCATCATCACACAGTAATCATCAACTTAATCACCAATACTTAACTAATATGCTACGTCACCAACCTCAGCCTTGACTTCCTTCACCATCATTTTCCATAATGTTTCTGGAGCACTGTACTGCGCAGAAACACTTAATGCAGTTCTGACAACTGTAACTCATAGAACATTCTCAATTACACGTCGCTATATATGTCAAAAATTCTGCTTTAAAAAGTTACAGCACATCACGGTGATGCCGCTACTGCATCTATAACTACTGTTCCCAGACAAGTAAGTAAAACTTCAGAGATTATCTCAAACCATATGCAGAGGTTGTAATTCAAGGTTTATAATATATTGGTGATTTGCTTGACTTTACTACAAGTTATACTGCGACCATATACTCTATCTTGGCTATATATTTTACTATAGTATTTGGATGTTCAACTGTATATTCAAGACCGCGTACCTCAGTCTGTAGAGCATCTCCTGCTGCGTAATAGGTCTCGCATTCGATTCCCGGCTGAGGATGGGAACGATTTTTCTAGCCAAGATTATTCCCAATCCTCCCCAAAGTCTGGAAGTATGAATGAGAGTGTAAATGTGTTTGTGGTCTAATGAGTAAACCCCACAATTACCAGAAATCCAACGAAAAGTGAATACGAGTTAAAACCGTTGTCAATAGGCAATGACATGTTCCAAAGGAAACTCCACCTATAAGACCATTGTAGTTAAAGGCGGGGTATAAATGGAACTTTAATAAAAAATTCTGATGTGTTACACTCACATGACTTTCTCTACTCTTGTACCAACTATTTTTACAAACGCTTATTCTCCATATGTTTCATGTTAGTCGAGATATCGAGATGTTAATCTTATTGCTAATTTTTTGTAGATGCAAGGGGAAATGCTAGGCTTTCAGTGATAGTCAAATATTTTAAGAGCTGGTTGCTATGTGGAGCATTCCATTCTCTTTGCATTACCAGGACAAAATAAATGAATAACGAATTTCCATTTGAGAAAACGTATAAGTATTGGAAAATTTAAGGGAATAACAAGCAATATCTCGTCGAAAATGGTTCACTCAACAAAAAATGACAAATTGTGTATTTTAACGCGATCTACATTTTTTGTGTAGTAAAATTTCATCTATCTCTTATAGTTTACCAGATATGCAAAAGTCGTTCACAATGAAGAATACTTTTGGAGACATTCCCAGAAAATTCGAGATATACACTTCATTTGTCATGAAAATATCTTAAAGATATGACATTTTAATCAAAATCGTGAGAGGCAGTTTTGAGAAAATTAAAAGTTTCCAAAAATGTTCCATGTAAAGGGTAATCTGCGGTGGAGGGATTTTCTTGAAAACCTTCGTGTCGTATCTCTGGAAGATACTGAACCTAAATACCAAGTTAGGTGTTTATCCGACTGTTCGTTTCTGAGTTATGCTGTTCAAAGACACACACACGGACATGTTTTCAAAAATGCTTTTTTTGGATTCAGGGGGTGTCAAAACATGTATTTCCGGTGAAATCTCGGTATCGAATTTTTGGGTGGAATACAATACTTCCCCTACTTACTATACGTAGTAGAGAAAGTAATAAAAATATATATGCAACTTTTTCAGCTTCAGCTTTTACATACCGTAGGATTCAATTTTTGCTGGCATGCGCTGTGCATGATCGGTGGACAATACAATTACAGTTTTTGGCTAGACTTAGATTAGCATTGGTCAGATGCAGGAGCCTTCAATCACTGGAGAACAGCATCTCATATAGATGATGTGCTTCCAACGGGAGGAAGAGATGAGGGAGGGAACCGAAGAGCGACCATATCCGGAGGACGATGCGCGCTAGCAACGCCGGGATCCCTAACGATTCCAGAAAGACACCAGTCCTGACGCCGACACGGTTCCGCCTTAGCCAAATTCAACCTAGAGCATAGGCGTAGCTGGGGAGGGGTTATGGGGTTTGGAGACCCCTTGCTACAAAAAAAATGCGAAAATTACTAGCAAGAGTAGGTATTACTGAATACGATTATGTAGCTATTTACGACACATGTGACAGCAACAGAAACTGTACTTTAGATAGCTTTGGTACAACCATGTTTAGATATGGCGGCATGTTTTCGTTCCGGTGCTAAATTTGAGTGATTTCTAAATGAATGCATTACCTCAGAGTTTTAGAACGTAACTAGAAAACCTATTTTGTAGTGAAACAAAATGTCCTAAGCGGTAATATAAAATACTTCACAGTGGTCATTAATTCTCATACAACAACACATTTGACGCTCAGAATACGCAAAACATCCTATCCTGATTTTAATTCCAATTGCTGCACCTTAATTTGTGAATATAAAATGGATATATTTAAATATTTCTACTCAGGATAAATTTATATTTATCATTTCAATTCATACAAATTGTTTTCAAAATGGATCCCTATACATAACTCCCCCTTAATATTTTTCTGACTAATATTTTTCGGCTTTTCCTAATCGTTTTTTCCACAATCCTGAAACATATGAGATGAAACATGAAAGGAAATGATGGGGACAAGAAATTATAGGAAATTCGTGATAGAAGAGGAACCACTCCCAACATTTGCCACCGACGAGAAACCGCGAAAAATACGAAGTTCAGAATGGTGGGCCAGACGGGAATCGAACTCGGAACCTCCCGAATGCGAGCCTCGCACGTTACCGCGGAGTTTCTTGGCTATGTCATGATGAAAAATATAGGCTTCAATTGCATTTCAACGAACATACTTCGTCAACAAACATCTAAAAAAAAAAGCTTTGATTAATGCAATTGGCATATATTTAAATCGTCGCTTTTAGATGCTGCAAAATTAAATTACAACCACTTGCGCTCTGATATATTATATTACAGAATAACTAACCTAATCATCAAGTGCTTAAGTATATGGGACATTTCATGTAAAATCGAGCGACAAAACACTTCGCCTCTTTTGTTTCGTTTTGAATGTTTCCTATTCGTAAGGGATGCTAATAAGGAGAGCATAATTTATCAAATTTTAGCATCTAAAACCCACGACGATTGGGTTATTGGACGATAAAAGTATCGTATTAACTCATTTTGTCGCATTTTAAGTGCCCATAATTTCGGAATCCTTTATTTCAAAATATTGTAACAAATATCAGTTTGTAGATAAAAGTCCACATTTCATTATAGAATATACTAATTATTCTTATAATATTCACAAATATACATATATATATATATAGTTTTTACTTATTTTAAGCGTCTTCGGATTTTTGTAAAACTAAAGTATTAGATTGAGAATAATCCATAGTTTCATTAAGAGAAGCAGGTAATTTTGGTAAAGTGGTAATGCTCGTAGTTATAGCACAAAAAGTGAACAAACGCGGCGATTTACGTGCTTGATGCACGATAATCACCAAGCGCTCTGTGAATCTGTGAGGAAATGCTCATACTGCTTCAGTTCAAAACAAACGTGCGAGAGCGACCATGGGCAGTGTTTGACTACAACCGCGCATAAAGTAATTTACTTCTTTAATTACTTTAGACAAATCCTTATCAGTCACCATTACAGTAAAATATATGTTTGATTGTGTTTAAATTACGGAATCTTATCATAGTTAACACAATAAGTTTTCTTAATCCTTTACCACCTACACTTGAAAAAAATAGAAATTTCTTCATTTAAATAAAAATCAGAAGAACATGTTTACTTATCAGTATGACAAGGTTTAGATAATCAAAATAAAGTTCGATTTAAATAGGTTTAAACATTTCAGAGTGAGAACAGTTTGATGTTGGGTATTTTAGGAAGAGAAGATAAATTTGAACAATTTTAATTGCAAAATTATAAGAGTTTGCATAACACGTGTGTTTGCTTCCCTGTTACTGCCATTATTTTACACTTTTTTTTTTCTGTAAGAGCACAAGCAATACCAGGTGGCTAGCGCGTCGCATCAATTTAACTACTTTGGGGCATTCTTAATGTAGTCTTTCATAAAAGGAGCCACCAAATTGTCAAGGTGTGTGCGTTTTAGGCCTGAAATAATTGACGGGACCTGTTGCTTGTGTAAAACGCTTCTTCACACCACGTTATTTTCGTAATTATCACAATTCCGCAAAATTAATTATGGCAGTTATATAATGCTGCTAAATAGCATTATCATATAATAATTATTTGTTCAGGCTATTCTTGTTATTGTTATTCGGAATTATATAGTTTTAATTAGATATAGCACTTTATGTAAAACCGGAAGAATGACCGCTTGTTAGAGTAATATTAGTATGCTTTGTAGCTTCTCAACCCCTTGCCTAAAATGAATCATAAAAAATCTGATGTGTTACACTCACATGACTTTCTCTACTCTTGTACAAACTATTCTTACAAACGCTTATTCTCCATATGCTTCATGTTAATCGAGATGTTAATCTTATTGCTAATTTTCTTGTTGATGCAAGGGGAATATGGTAGTATTTAAGCGACAGTCAAATCTTTTAAGAGCTGCTTGCTATGTCCAGTACGTAAAAAAATGAATAACGAATTCCCATTTGAGAAAAAGTATTGGAAAATTTAAGTGAATAATATCTCGAAAATGGTTCACTCAATAACAAAAAATGCGTATGGCATAAATTGTGTATTTTAACGCGATCTACATTTTTTGTGTAGTACAATTTTGTCTATCTCTTATGGTTTACCAGTTATGCAAAAGTCGTTCACAATGAAGAATACTTTTGGGGATATTCCCAGAAAATTCAAGATATACATTTTATTTGTCATGAAAATATCTTAAACGTATGATATTTTAATCAAAATCGTTAGAGCCATTTTTGAGAAAATTAAAAATTTCGAAAATGTTCCATGTAAAGAGTAATCTGGGATGGGAGGATTTTCTTGAAAACCTTTGTGTCGCATCTCTAGAAGATACTGAACGTGAATACCAAGTTTGGTGTTTATCCGACTGTTCGTTTCTGAGTTATACTGACACAGACACACACACACACATGTTTCTAAAAATGCTTTTTTGGATTAAGGGGATCTTAAAACATATATTTCTGGTGAAATCGGTATCGAATTTTTGGGTGGAATACAATACTTCCCCTACTTACTATACGTAGTAGAGAAAGTAAAAACTGATGACCATTAACAATTTAACTAAAGCTGTTGATAACCTACTTCTCTTACTTTTAGTTTGCCTAAAAATAGAAACACAACTTAAGTTACAATTCATAACGCCCTCAAAATTGCTTTCGCTTGTATAGTCTTATTTCTTTAACAGCAGTGCTGCAGTATTTAATTCTCTCCATGAGTAACTAAACCAATATATGAGCTTGTATTAGCATAAAAAGGGAATATTTGGTGAAAATAATACTTCAACAGTGTGCCAAATTGTTTCTGTTTTACCCCAAATACTGCTGAAGATAGGGGAAATAGCTTTTATGATGAAGCGTATTTTAAAACGAAACCGACTTTATGATGAGCCATTATATTATGATGTACTGCATTATAAGTTCTTCAACGGTAGTGTTTTGATCCACTCCCTGTTCATACTATCATGATGGAAATTTGAATTTCATGATTCAGTATTATTAGCTAACCTACCTGCGTATTTTGCCTATTTTAATGCACGTATGTTGTGACGGTAACATTATTTGTGTATTTGTGTTTACTTGTGTTTCGCCCCACGTTTGGGAGCCAATTTGTGACGGTTACATTTTTTTGTTTATTAGCCCCACGTTGGGCGCCAATTTGTGACAGTAACATTATTTGTGATTTGTGTTTACTTGTATTTCGCCCCACGTTTGGGAGCCAATTTGTGACGGTTACATTTTTTTGTTTATTAGCCCCACGTTTGGGAGCCAATTTGTGACGGTATTTATGTTTATTTATTTATTGAGCTCCACGTTGTGGTAGCCAATTTGCGATGGTATTAGTGTTTGTTTGAAAGAATGCTACTGTTTATTTGCCGCACGTATAAAAGACAATTTGTCGCGGTCACTTCGTGTTATCATTTACTGAGCGCCTGTTATTGTGTTTAATTTTTGGGTTCACTGTCCTCCGGCTAGCTATGATCTTTTTGATCGAGCACTTATCTTATACAGGTGTGTAAACGGAAAGCAGTTTTTATCCAAAGATAACACTGATGAAGAATTTGTTTTACACTTTTATTGTCGTAACATATTTTGCACTTTCACATATTAATCTTGACACTCGTCAAACTGAAACTGTTATAATAACTTATTTACTGCTCATTCTTAATTCGCGTACTTCAACTTTTTGTGTAATTAACTTTACAACACTTGAGATTTTTGTATAACTTTGCTACGCGTAACCTGCGAAGCAATAAACTGTGCGATGTATTCAGCGACGTGTAATGCACAAATATTTCCGATAGACTGGAGCCGACGTGTAATGTATAAATGTTTCTTCTGGACTGAACGAATTTGACTCTGACCTAGCCCTTTTTATACTCCTACACCCCGATATCCCTAAAGATTATAACCGAGCTGCTATTGGTTAATAAAACGTGCCAACGTTAGCGTCTATATTTATATCCAATGAAAATTATGAACACATATGCTCTAGGAAAAAATGTTCCAGCAAATTCTAAGAAAAACGCGCCCATATTACGTCATTTGCTGGTCTCTAATAATGATAAACAGCTCACCCCCTCGCTACATTATTGCACGCTATTATTGTCAGTTTCAGTAAGGCCGTATAAACCCACTTCTCAACAATGCTTACAATCAACAAACATCTCAAATCAATGTCACACAATAATGCATATTCACACTATAATCACCCTTTACATTTACATAATTTGTGATACAAATTACTGCATCAATGTGCATGGGCTATATTAAGTCCTCTTAACTTTTGGGGATATTTCTTATTGCAGACATTGAACATAATCATATTTGATAGCTGGATGTTACCATTTAAATCTTACCTGAGTATTTATTTCTTTTCATTTGTAATATTTACTTATGATTTCATTCAAGCAGCAGCTATGAGCTTAAGTTGCTGATTTTTTACTTTCTCTACTACGTATAGTAAGTGGGGGAAGTATTGTATTCCACCCAAAAATTCGATACCGAGATTTAACCGGAAATACATGTTTTGAGGCCCCCTGAATCCAAAAAAAGTATTTTTGGAAACATGTCCGTGTGTATGTGTCTGTGAACAGCATAACTCAGAAACGAACAGTCGGATAAACACCAAACTTGGTATTTAGGTTCAGTATCTTCCAGAGATGCGACACGAAGCTTTTCAAGAAAATCCCCCCACCCCAGATTACGCTTTACATGGAAGATTTTTCGAAAATTTTAATTTTCTCAAAAATGGATCTAACGATTTTGATTAAAATATCATATGTTTAAGATATTTTATGACAAATAAAATGTATATCTTGAATTTCGTGGGAATGTCTCCAAAAGTATTCTTCATTGTGAACGACTTTTGCATAACTGGTAAACCATAAGAGATAGACAAAATTTTACTACACAAAAAATGTAGATCGCGTTAAAATACACAATTTATGTCATATACGTTTTTTTGTTGAGTGGACCATTTTAGAGATATTACTTGTTATTCCCTTAATTTTTTCAATACTTATTTTCTCAAATGGGAATTCGTTATTCATTTTTGTCTTGGATATACAAATAGTATTAATCTGTGGCAAAGAGAATGGTGCTGCACCTAGCAACCAGCTATTAAGATATATGTATGTGCATAAACACTACTGTATTTCTATATTGCCCTTGCAAATATGTATTCTCCTTACATCTACAAGAAGATTAGCAATAAGACAGAGTCTGCAAAATGTTTATCTCGATTAACATGAAGTAGATGGAGAATAAGCGTTTGTAAAAATACTTTGTACAAGAGTAGAGAAAGTCATGTGAGTGTAACACATCAGATTTGTTAAGCTAATAACAGGCGTGGATAATCGATCACGAGTACTAAGATAAATGTTGATGACTCCCCTACTGGAACCACCATGTTCAGCAGCCGTTAGTAATTAATTTTATTTTCGCGTAAGTACTATTTCTGTATTCATTTTGACCGGAAAAAACCTCGACTTCGAATCGTATTTTCAATCTCTTCCTTGTTCTCCAAGATGCACTTACCGAGGGCTGTCACTTGCATTACCTATTTGATGCGTGAAGTAAAATTCTTGGCTTCTGTACGAGCCGTATATGCTCGTATATGCTAATTATGAGTCTTTTAAATAACACCTCACTTTAATTCCACGTAAGGTAAATTTACGTTATTAAGGGGACCGATTAGTGAAAATTGGGCAAAATTATCTAAAATAAAAATTTATGCTTTTTAACTTAATATTAAGGCCCATTCTCCAGGAATGTTTTCATATATTTTTTTTTGTTGATGGAGTGAAGAATTTAGACAATCCTCAGCAGAGGCGTGGTATTGCATATGATGCAATATATATATATATATATATATATATATATATATATATTTCTTACATTTCTTCCAAAAATGTCTTGAAGCATTTTTGCAAAATTTGGTGCACATATATTAAACAGTTTTATATAATGCATTTTAATTAAATATTGTGCACTATTTTATGGAAAAAAAACATAAGCATAATGTCAGGCTAGTTAATATGATCGAGTTTTCCAGTGTGTTTTTCTAGGTTGTAATATTTTGACACTTTTCATCATTTTAAATACTCCTTATGCAATTTTTAAGCTATTAGAATGAAAGTTCGGAAATCGACTACCCAATACATGACAACTTAAACTTGCTAGCAGTTATTAGTGTGAGGAAAATGTGCTACGCCACCGACTCATTCAAGTTAATGAGTATATATTTTTGCAAAACCAAAAGTACAATTGAACAAAAATTATTTTTAAAAAGCATACTATATTTATTAGCAAACTTGTTTTCCAGGCTCAATAAAGAACATTTATCTGAAAATTTGAATTTTGTTATTTAAGACTTACTTCCCTTTATTTGTTAACATTTACTTACGATTTATTTCATGCAGTATTTCCGTGTAAGCAGCCATCTTACCTTCAGTTGTTCACTGGCTTGGGCAATATTATCAGGCATTCCTCGATCACCAGTTCGCAGTGGTCGACTTAATACTGCTTTTGAACAGCTGATGGTAATTTAGTTTTAAATGTTATGCAATTGATACCGCAATTATTGCTAGGAAGAAATAAATAATCAAATAAAGAAATGACTGTTAAATAGATAAATATTTGCAACAAATAATTTCCATAACTATTGGATCAATGCATAATGGAAGAAGAAAGGGTTACAACTTTGCAAGTGAATGACGAAACCAGTACCAGGCAGAATACAGTACAGGAAAAGTAATTAGTTAAAGTGTAGAGCAGCTAAGGTAATTGAGAATTCCGGCGAACTTCGGTCAACAAGAAACCGATTAGCTCAAGCTTCAGGTAGCTGAATTCAAGACGTTAAGAAATAAGAGATGTGACAGTGCGCGTAAGCCAGTTAGGAAAAATGAGAAAGAGAAAGAATTCTTAGAATTTGGTAGCTAAAAAGTAAAAGTTGTGTTTCAGATGCGTAAAATTTGATAACAAAAAGCTAGAAACTTTGATGGGGTAGTTATAAAGTAAGCGGGACTTAACAAAAGAGGTGTAAATTGGCGTCTTTGTTTCATTTCTTTCGTGTACAGCCTCAGGGCTTGCAGTCTTTTACGTTGATTGGCAGTTTAAGCCCCTAAGACCTTGCCGGGTTACGTTACTTAGTGGTAACCGCGAGAGGTTTTGCCGGTAAGCATTTTAGCGACTCACGGCAATTTACGCTTCTAGTTTGTTTTATTGCGGAAACAGTTATTTCAAACCATAACATTGACACTGCAGAAGTTAGCAAGTATAATAATTCAGTTGTTAAAGTTTTGAGTGCTACGATGCATAACCAGTTTCATTCTTTATCTTCAAACGGTTGGCAACTCGCGTCAATACTCAAGTATTAGACAACATTACATTTCTCAGTCAAATTAAACCGGTATTATACCACACACTACGCCCACGCATACCTTGAGAGAAAGATCTCATAGCCAATCACTGTAGCAGCCGGCAGCAGAATCAACAGGAGATTTTGGAGACGACGTTAAAAGGTGACGCCGAGTTCGGCTTCACAATACACATGCGCTAAGTCATTTGCAGAAACTAGGATGAGAAAATACTGGACTTCGTCTCTTATTTTCAGATTTCTGGTTATGCAAAGATGCACTTACCGTACTTGTATCTCAATATACTATTAACTCACAGGAAATGTAAGTCTTCTTGAACAAGGCGAGGGAATACCTACATTCCAGAATAATTTGTTTCAGACGCTCTGCCTGAGTTTTTGCGATGTAATCGCATGTGATTCCGTGACTGCTGTGAAAGAATTCTGTTGCACTGCAAAATTACCAAAAGATTGCCTTGTACGTTTTCTGTACATGTCTCTAAGAAGAATAAAAAGAAGGAAATGTAGATGTAATTTTCCTTTTACTGCTCTCTGCTGCCATAAACAGTTGACGAGCTGGTTTCTAGAATATTGTCCAAGACGATGACGTATGTCAGCACTGGAACGTGACGAACGTTGCTGCACAAATGACAGAAGAAATAAAATTATGAATGTTTTGGGCTCCAACAGTGCCAGCTCAGGACAATTCCAGCTTCAAGAAAAGAAAAACATGTGGACCTCTACATTCTCGAGACATAACTCCCGTGCGTGGGCACAAATTGCTTCTGTTACATGCTCACAAGCAAACAGCTTCAGTAGGGAACGATCATTTCAATCTGACATTTTCATTTATTATTAAAACATAGTATATTAACTTACTGTGTAGTTGTTAGAGATAAATATTTTACCGTTTTGCTGTAGTAAAAGCGAGAAAACGCGTCTAATCAACTAGTGAGCAATAATAATAATAATAATAATAATAATAATAATAATAATAATAATAATAATAATGCAGTTACCATGTCAAGTGCAATACTTAATGGGATCGATTTGGATACGCATGTTTCTAGGTTCACTGAATTTATTTGGCGAAGGGACGAATATGATAAACATAATTATGTTAGTTTGATTGTTCTATGTGTTATAAAGAATTTGAAAATGATAAAAGCGGTCCTGTTGAGTTTACTATTGCACAGTTTATATTCCTTTATGAAAAGTGGTAACATGAAGTCATGAACGACGGGCACAACAAAAGAAAACAGTAATTTTACAGACCCGAAACTTGTATTGCACAACACTGCTTCAGAACAAACGGGCGAAACGTAAGTCTGTACGTCGGAAAAGAAGCAAAGATTGGTGGGAATGAATATTTCGCTTTCATTCTAAGGAGGAAAATTGGCTAGAAGATTTCCGAGTGTAAGTCATGCCACCTTTATCTTAATATCTTAAAAATTGCACCATCATTGGGCTGAAATCTTTTATGCTTATTTGTATTTACTCACGCTGTATGGCTTAAAATAATTGAATCTGTAAAAAAGGTGTAAAAGTTTAAAAACTCATTGTTGTTCCCCCTTAAATGGAATGGGTTTCAGTATCTTGTTCCTTCAAAGCGAACTCAATAATGTATTGATTTTACAGCTGCCAAATAAAAGCAGAGCTTTCAACACGGGCCACATACTAGAAATTAGGAGTACCTATAACATTCAGTGGAATAAAATTTGTATAACACTCCATTATTATCACCGTTTTTACTTTCTCTACTACGTAGGGGAAGTATTGTATTCCACCCAAAAATTCGATACCGAGATTTCACCGGAAATACATGTTTTGAGACCCCCTGAATCCAAAAAAAGCATTTTTAGAAACATGTCCGTGTGTGTGTCTGTGTGTCTGTGAACAGCATAACTCAGAAACGAACACCAAACTTGGTATTTAGGTTCTGTATCTTGAGATGCGACACGAAGATTTTCAAGAAAATCCCCCCACCCCAGATTACCCTTTACATGGAACATTTTTCGAAAATTTTAATTTTCTCAAAAATGGCTCTAACGATTTTGACTAAAATATCATATGTTTAAGATATTGTCATGACAAATGAAATGTATATCTCGAATTTTCTGGGAATGTCTCCAAAAGTATTCTTCATTGTGAACGAGTTTTGCATAACTGGTAAACCATAAGAGATAGAGAAAATTTTACTACCCAAAAAATGTAGATCGCGTTAAAATACACAATTTATGTCATATACATTTTTTTTTTTTTTTTTTTTGTTGAGTGAACCATTTTCGAGATATTGCTTGTTGTTCCCTTAAATTTTTCAATACTTATGTTCTCAAATGGGAATTCGTTATTCATTTTTTTTATGTCCTGGACATGCAAAGAGAATGGAATGCGCCACATAGCAACCAGCGCTTAAAAGATTTGACTATCGTTTAAAACCTACCATATTCCCCTTGCATCTACAAGAAAATTAGCAATAAGATTGACATCTCGATATCTCGATTAACATGACGCATATGGAGGATAAGCGTTTGTAAAAATAGTTTGTACAAGAGTAGAGAAAGTCATGTGAGTGTAACACATCAGATTTTGTCTTATATAAGGTATATTAGATGGAGGCTTGTATCGATTAATGTAGCTAAAATTAAATTAAATTGAGTTTTATTAATAGACGCTCTTTAACTACTATGATCCTTAGCGTCCCATTCTATATTGGGCGTGAAAGACTGGAAATTTTGCTCAGAGGCCTCTTTATCAGGCTTGAAGATATTTTACGTGCCGTAAATCTACGACACGGGACCACCGGCTTTACTTCGCTTCCGAAGGAAGCCATGCTAAGAATCTTTACGCCCCCCAAACAAATCCCTCGCCCTCCGCCGGGTTTGAACCAGCGGCGGAAATGGATTCGGCAGAACCAGAAACAATTTTGCAAGCAGCGGAGAGGGTAGCGTTGGAATTGTTACCAAAGAAGTCTCTGTAGATTTATGTTTGCTACAACCTTATGAACGTTATGATTGTGTAACTGATCATGTAGTCAGCATTGGTACTATGAAATCAAACAACAACGAAGGCTAAACAACAGACTGGAGCTCGCCATTGTGTATACCCGAATGAATACTGCTATTTTCATATAAATTTCAGCTGGATACTTTATAATAAAATATTCAAGGCTGTCTATAATACTATATGGCAACACAAGTTAAAAGTGGAGTTTTATTTTGTTCATAGGATTTAATTTTGCTCATTCGGCCTTCAGCCTTCATTCTGCAAACATTTCTACTTGCAAAATAAAATTAATGTAAACTAGCGGAAAAGCAGCAAATTTGAAGGTCAACGCAGATTAGAGTTTATTTTAAAAGTATTTCATTCCCTCCATATTTATGGTAATCAGTAAACAGTTTATCATATTTATTTAAACTTGATACACATTAGTATTTGAATTTTATATCCACTAACAAAATGTGCCAAAATCTGTGTCATACCATTGTTTGGATTTCTGTGAGGTTAGTTGTGCTTTAGCTAATATATAATATATATTCTATTTCAGCCTAATTACCAGGCCCTTATTTTATAACTAAACAAACAAAACACCTTGACAGGTAAACAGCTATCAAGCTACTTTCTCTCTGTCGCTTTGAAAGCATGACGTCATTTTTTGACTAACAAGAAAACAAAATTAAATTTATAATGCTAAGATTATATTATAGCATGCTATGCAATAAGTTTATAAGTAATAATTCTGAAACGAACGTAGTTCGAGGAAGTAGTGAGTTTCATAACATATAAATTCATTATACACAACTTTTTTTGTACAGTTAAAATATAAAAGTTATATAAAATAATATTATCTAAGAAATTACTGTGAAATGAGAAGTGTATCTTGCTTTTATGATGTTCTGTAAGTATGGAGTGTCACTATTAGGATTTATTAAATTAATGCCATAATTTTGCAAGTTATTAATGAAGTTTACCATCACTAAGGGCTATTTATAATGTCGGTATACAAAAGAACGCTTTATGAAACTTGGGTATATGCATTTTTATGGCGTCGCTCGTGCACCAACTATTCGCTCGTTTCACAAGCTTAAGGATTATATACTTGCTACACAAATAACTGTAAATAGTCTGCTTTATTATATATATATTATTGACACTTGATGGCGGCATCCGCAACAGCCGGCCTGTTTCATTGCACCTTGTCAGACTTCATGACTACGCTGGCATGAAGCAACAGGCAATGACGTCACAAGTACTTGAGCAGACTGCTGGCCGGCCGGCCAGTACCTTGACTTTCCCACATCAATAGAGCACAGCAGTCCTGACCTTCCTGGATTTATCGCTCGTTTACTTTAATGATTGTCGCTTCACTCTTTAAGTACAGCGGTTTCCTGTGCCAAGGGGCACTGCACCTTCTTCCCATGTGTAACTGTTGGTTCTCAAATATACTCAATAAACTAGACGATACATACCAACAAATCCCACACTTTTGATAAATGAATAAAAAGACAATTAATGGTCATTAACTCTTACTTTTTCTACTACTTACCTTTTGGATTGGATTGTGAAGCGGTTGAGATTCGGCACCGATCCAGTGAATCCGGTATTGTACCGACCCCCACGAGGGAGTGCCCCCGAGAGGGAAGGATGAGATGAAGGGAGACACCGGGCGACCGGAACCAGGAGTGCCGGCATAG
Source organism: Deroplatys truncata (assembly GCA_030765065.1). Classification (NCBI taxonomy): domain Eukaryota; kingdom Metazoa; phylum Arthropoda; class Insecta; order Mantodea; family Mantidae; genus Deroplatys; species Deroplatys truncata. The sequence continues at coordinate 205,086,610 of CM060978.1, read as the reverse complement.
CAATGACAGGGTCCCCACAGTTTCCAGATACAGACAGTCTCCCGGCAGTCGGAGAGGTAGCCTGAGGACCCCGCACCATCCTACCACACTGCAACGAAACACCATCGCTGACATTTTCAACCCTGAAATAGACCAAACAGGGTAAGGATTAATGAAATGAGTAATGGAACGAAATAGAGGGACAGGAAATTAGGGAGGAAAAGAAACCTATCCAGCATTTGCGTGACGACCCCCAAAAAAAACCAGAAAAACCCATGGGTCGGGGTGGGCGGTTCCCGGGGAGCGAACCTGGGACCTCCGAATGCGACCACGACGTTACGGCCTGAGCCATCCCGCTCCGTACTATTTACTTATACTAAGTAGAGGAAGAATTGTATTCCTTCCAAAAATTCGATACAGAGATTTCACCCAAAATACGCGTTTTGCGACTCGCTAAATCAAAAACAAAAATCTTTAGAAAAAGGTTCTCAAAATGAAAAGACGGTGAAATACCAAACTTGGTATTTAACTTCAGATCATCCAAGGATGCGACACGAAGATTTGCAACAAAGTTTCCCCAGCTCAAACTACCCTGTTCATGGAGACATTTTCAAACTTTGTGTAAAATAAAGTAGAGCAAATATGATAATTGCTTAACATGTGTGTACCAAATAAACTGATTGTATTTCCTGACATTCTCAAACTTTCCTTTACACAGAATTGCTTCCTACACCACAAGTTCCTATTCTAAACTTATATTTCTACCCCTCTAAAAACTTGTGTGCTATTTTTGTATAACATTTCCGCCTAATTGAATATTTATTCTTGGTTTTCAAATGTGTATGCAGCCTTTGGTATATTCAATTTTCCTTGTGGAGACGTTTTAAGAGATTATAGATGTAACATGATTTCGCCCGAAACAAACCATCCAAGTAGGTGGAAGAAACCCGTATTATCATTGTTGGTTTACTAATATAAGATTAAATAACAAGACAGTACGTTATAGAATGTCTACAAATGGAGTACTAACATACACAAAGGAGTTATCTGGAGAGAAGCCTAACGTACTTACAAAGAAAGTTTCTGGAGGGCACTTGAAAATTACATATGTTGCCAACACATTTCTTAAATTATTTATTGTCGTTCAAATATACATCAGAATATAAAGCCATTCTTTCGAAAAGCTAAACTTTCTTAAAATTTTAGAATTTTGAACACATATTTACTACAATAATTGGTTCTTTGTCAAAGACTCTTTTAATGAATACAGAGAACATAGCATTTTTGCACAGACAGATTACAATATGCATACTATGCAATCCAAAACGCAATGTAAGATTAAATGGAAAGTCTAATTGTTTTTTCTGCCAAAAACCTCCCATCAATTTTGACAAACTGGATCGATTTAACGGAGAACTGTCAAGCATGAGCCTCAAAATAAAGGGAAAGCTTGGTTTTTCAGGGAAAATTGTGCTCGAACCTAGTAGTTTGGCGGAATATAATTTTTATTTTTCAATAACAAGCAAGGATTTCTTTTCTGACTTGAATCTCGATTTTCCTCTCGTATCCCCCTTTTAGGTACAATAGGGTTTCTTTGTAAATTGGATTCAGAGATATTAAGAACGAACGTTTATAATTTTGTAAACGAAGAAACTCATACTTGTATTCCTTTGGACCATGTTTTTAGATATAAAATGCTTCTACATTACATCTATGCCGAAATTAAATTTATGTTTCTAAAACGTGAACCCCCGCTCGCCCTCCGAAAACTTTATTTTTATTTCCCTTCTGCGAGAACATCTCTTTTGATATTGATGTAGTACTTCCTTCTTGTAGCAATGCGATTACCATTTCCCTAGCACCTGGAATTGCAGGGGGAGATGTCGAAATGAGTCCAAGAAGATATTTTGAGATACACGCTCCAGCCCATCACTTTGTGGTCTTAAATAAGCTCACCGACTAGTTCCCTGTAATGCTCTGACCCGTAGCTTCCTGGAAACTTTGTGACTACCTTTATGAAAAATGACCATGCAGCCACTTCGTCTACATTTAGCTCACCTTCAAAGAGTAACTCCCATCAATTCCCTAACCAGATGACCTATAAATATTCATTTCCTTTAGTTTCACGTCACTGTTTCTTGGAATAAATAAAAAAAACCTAGAAGAAACCTAGCCGTAAGTAGACCGCAACATTATGCATACAGTGTCGTGTATTTCCTGCGGTTCAGTGCATGTAACCCCAGGAAATACGACACCACCTCCAAAAAAAATATAACAGCCACATCTTCTATTGCTTCATTCTTGCTAAAGTGAATTTAAAAGTTGCGAAATCAAAGAAGAACAAAATGTACCCACCAAAATTTTCTCTTTAGACATTAAACAAAATCTTGCAATTTTACAACTCCTGGTTCCCTTAAGTGAAATGAAGGGTAATAACATTGCGAATTAGTGGTGTGAGAAAATCAAGTCTGACCTCTGATCCGAAGGCCCGAGTTAACTCTCGGTCGGAGTTAGTTGCCCGAATAAAGCTTCCTTATCTCTAAGCACAAACGTAGGGTAACTTAACTCTTTGAACCGAACTAATATAAAACTCCATTAACCATCACTTCAGTCATTGCCTGTGTGATTTGAAATTGTATAAGGTTGGCACCCGAGCTTGAATTTTAGGACGTAGGATGTGTATGTCGGAGGGGAACACCTGCGCACTACGACCATTTTGATCTATTGTGTCTACACTCCCCGGGAGGCAGGTATGAGGTGAAGGAGCCATAGGAGGTCCCAGATCCGCAGAGAGACAGGCCCACAGAGACGCGCAGAAGTCCCTAATATGTCCAGTTTGAACACTCGCGCACCAGTTAGCAAGGAATCTCAAGATGGCGAAGCAGCGACACTAACGACGGGACAGCTCACTGGCGTTTACGGGGAGAAATCTTTCCAACGCGCATGCATCCAGGCTATCTATCCGGCACCGCCAGCACCGCAGGACCTGCAAGGTGAAATGGAGATGAAATGAGAGGAAATGGGGAAACGAGAATACACCACCCCAGCATTCGCCTTGGCGACCAGGGAAAAACCACGAAAAACCCTGTGGTCAAGGTGGGCAGTCACCGGGAATCGAATGTGGGCCAGAGACGTGACATTGAGTTTTATTTGAATACAAAAAAGTGTTGTTCTTTTCTCTGAACTAAAATTATAAGCACTTGTAGCTATTTGGGTGGATAATTATTCTAAACAAATCATAAATGCATTGTAAACTTACTTTATTTTGAGGAACAAGAGTAAAAACACTAACAGAAGCTTAAGGTATGAAACTTGAATTTTATATAAAAGGAATGTGCTCCCTAATTCTGGGTAATAATACTTTTTGGGCTAAAATATTTTATAACACTTACAATTTTGTTCTGTAAAACTGAGAATTTGTGCTTTCTGTAACAGTTCGCTCTTCACATTATCATTTAATTTCCCAACTATTTTATGAAACATGTATCATCTAAAGCATAGGAATCCGTGGAACTGCGATTCAGTTTGCATGCAGATCCTGAGATCCCTTTAACGACTGCTATCTCATACCAACCTATCATCAGAGATGTACTACGTAGTCCGCTCACGTAAGAAATTGATTCTTTCATCCCCGCTGGGAGAAAAGAGACGAACTTCAATAAAGAAATCCATTAAAGTGAGCTCATCAACTTTAAAAGTAGCATTTTCCAACGCCATAAACCACTCCTACACAGATGAAATGAGGACTGCTCTACGTATAGTCGGAGGAAGCGGGTGTATAACAAAAACATCAAAGTTGGCGTAGAACCATAGCATAGCTATGCTTTCAGCTAACGCTATATTTATCTTATTGGAAATAACATACATCTAACTATTCATTGTGTGCAATTTAATCGTTTAGTTAACTATTCTCTTTTTCTTGGGCTCAAAATTGTTAATGTTGTTAATCTGTGCCTTAAGCAGACTGTTTCTATAGCTACATTAACCATAATAAAAATATCAATTGTATAAGATACACATTATGAGGCAGTATTTTTAACACTTAAACGATTTCAGCCTAATAATATAATATAAAACATAACAACAGTCCGCTTTAAAGCAATATGTGTATACTACAATATATAAAAAATGTATATTACAGTCATTGTAAATGTTTATATTCTTGTGTACATGTATAATAATGTTATATGAATGTATTACGTAATTTAATAATGCAGGAGCTGTGAGAATAGAGGCCGAAAGTTGTTAACAATGCGGTAACAATGAGGTAACCTTGAGGCAATAATGAATTAGAAAGTTTAATAATGTTACTAGTAATTCTTGGAACAATAATGTAATATTTTAAAACAGTTTATAAATTGCCAATCAAAAACTAGAAAAGCTGAAAGTTAAATAAAAGTATTCTATTGGAGTAAAATTAGCCAATCAGAGAAATTTGCAAATTTAAGCTGTAAACGCCAGTCGCTAGTAGACAGCGTTCCCAACCGAACGCTAGACGCGTTCCCGAGCGGCTAAATACGTTTTTAGTGTGAGACATATAAAATTCATTACGGCGAGAATATTATAATGTTTACGTGTTAAAAAGTGCAAGTAATTAATAAATAATCTAAAAGTTCTCTATATCAGTGAAGTGTTACTTAATCGTGTGAAGGATTAATAAAAGGAGTAAAGTAAAAATTAACTTGCCTAAGCCTACATTCTTTAGCTTCATCACCCCCTGTTAAGAGATACACGTTTCTACAAATTAATACTGACGCAGCCGAGGCAAATATAAATATATATAATATTTAAAGAAGCATTAAAATACAAAGTTGATTCCTAAACGTTGGGACGAAGGACACCGGAAACTTTGTACCATACGTGGGGTAGTTACTTCATCAAGTTTGGCTCCCCAACAGTGGAACTACAATACAACCTACTCCAAATTAGCTTTCCATTCGTGAAGCTACAACCTTCAAATTGGCGCCCAAAGCGTGGTGCTAATAATATAAAGACAACAATACAACTCCTTCAATTGTTTCAGCCAGATTAAAATGTTGAATTCATTTCACTTAAAATTGAGAGCATATGTAGCAGATAGAGTATATCCTTGTTTCACTCCAGTTTCAATTCTAAATTCCTCAATCTTATCTTATCTTCCTTAACGAAGGGGACTCGGCAGCGATCCAAAGGAGATATTGTACCTTCACCCCACGGGGGGGGGGCCGTCCCCGGGAGGAAAGATGAGGCGAGAGGAGACACCGGGCGGCCGAATCCAGGAGCGACGGTACAGCAATAATGACAGGGTCTCTAAGTTTCCAAAGCAAACACCCCGGCAGACCGGGAACCTCGATCCATACAGAAGGGGGGTCCAACGCGTCTCAAGGGGATTCGGATACCTCGCCAACCAGCCGAAAGCACGGAAAAAGTTCACAGAGAGCATCCTTTTCCCCTGCCACATTGCACTGAAACATCATCGCCGACACTTCCGAACCTTAAAGAGACCAACGGGATGAAGGATTAATGAAATTATGAATGGAACGAAATGAAGAGACAGGATAATTCGGGGACTGAAAGAAACCACTCCATCATTCGCCTGACGACCCGGGAAAACTCCCGAAAAAAAACCATGGGTGAGAGTGGACAGTCGCCGAGAACCGAACCCGGCACTTCGCGAATCATCGCACAGTAAATTCTTCATTCAGTTTATTATTTATTTTAACCCTAGCTGATTAGATAGATAATTCCCTTATTTTTGCTACTTGGTATTTGCATTTTATTCTAAATCTTGACCAGCGATTTGTGTAAGTTCACCCTTAAATTTCTGTTACTATTTTTATTACCATTTTTACTTTCTCTACTACGTATAGGTAGTAAGTAAGGGAAGTATTGTATTCCACCCAAAAATTTGATACCGAGATTTCACCGGAAATACATGTTTTGAGGTGCACTGAATGCATATAAAGCATTTTTGGAAACATGTCCATGTGTGTGTGTGTGTGTGTGTGTGTGTGTGTGTGTGTGTGTGTGAGTGTGTCTGTGAACAGCATAACTCAGAAACGAACAGTCGGATAAACACCAAACTTGGTGTTTAGGTTCAGTATCTTCCAGAGATGCGATACGAAGGTTTTCAAGAAAATTCCCCCATTCCAGATTACTCTTTACATGGAACATTTTTTTCGAAAATTTTAATTTTCTCAAAAATGGCTCTAACGATTTTAAATAAAATACCACAAGTTTAAGACATTTTTACGGCAAATGAATTGTATATCTCGAATTTTCTGGGAATGTCTCTAAAAGTATTCTTCATTGTAAACGACTTTTGCATAACTGGTAAACCATAAGAGATAGACAAAATGTTACTACCCATAAAATGTAGATCGCGTTAAAATACACAATTTATTTCATATACCTATACTTTTTGTTTTTGTTGAGTGAACCATTTTCGAGATATTGCTTGTTATTCCCGTATTTTTTCCAATACTTATACTTTTTCTCAAATGAGAATTCGTTATTAATTTTTTTTGTGGTAATGCAAAGAGAATGGAATACTCCAGATAGCAACCAGCTCTTAAAATATTTGACTATCGCTTAAAGCCTACAAATTCCCTTTGCATCTACAAGAAATTTAGCAATAAGATTAACATCTCGATATCTTGATTAACATGAAGCATATTGAGAATAAGCTATTGTAAAAATAGTTGTATAAGAGTAGAGTAAGTCATGTGAGTGTAACACATCAGATTTTTATTTTGGTAGTATATTATCAGGACCAGCTGCTTTATTTTTAGATGGTTTATTATATAAGTGATATCACCTGAGTTTGATGTTTGCAATTCTTCACTATCATCTACGTGTATTACCATTTACATATTCTGTGTTAGGTAATTTCTGAAAGTACAAAGATTCTGCGTGCGCAGTACGGATGAATAATACTACAGCAAGGGTACAGAAAGAGAAGCAGAAGAGAGGGGAGGCCACGTGATCTTCTTTCGCACACTGTAACTTATATAAAGAAGCTAGTGGTGAAATACAAACTCAATGAATGACACCTCACCTTGGCTTTCGGAGAAGGTATATATGTCACATTTGGTTTTTGCAGTGAGTGCATAACTGTTCGCCCGTTCTTCATCTGTTTTAGAGAGATAAACGCTTGCATAATTCCTGAATGTCTATGCACACTATGAGGGCGAATGCAGGACTAACGCATAATGCACATATACTTCCATTTTCATGCAAACGCATGGCTGATATTACATTGTTTGAATAAGTCTGTAGATTTAACTTAGTTGTTAAAAATTTTATATACGAGATATTGTAACGGACGGCGACCCCATTACCGTCTTAAATAGAAAAATATTTTAAATTGAAACTTTGCTTGGATATATACCATTGGAATTTTCTGAAGTACTTCGAGAAATAGGTATGTGGTGACAATTTCACAAAGACCGAGGGCGTATGAACTTTGCTGCAGAGATGATTGTTATCAATGTTTTGGAAAAAAGAACACAAGGATGACTTGTGAAGGAGTGGTCCCTATATGTGATATATCCAAATTATCGGCACATCTCATGTAACAGAGCATTTTTAAAGAAAAAAAAATTGAGTTTTATTTATGGACGCTCTTTAACTACTATGGTTCTTAGCGTCCCATTCTATATTGGGCGTGAAACACCTGTAATTTTGCTCAGAGGCCTCTTTATCAGGCTTGAGGTTCTTTTACGTGCCGTAAATCTACGACACGGGACCACCGGCTTTACTTCCCTTCCGAAGGAAGCCGTGCTAACGATTTTTACGCCCGAAAAAATCCATCGCCCTCCGCCGGGTTTGAACCCGCGACCTTGGGAACTAGAGGCTAGCACGGTACCACTAATTTTTAAAGAGAAAGACTATATTGCTTCTCCGTGATAATGCAAGACGACGTACCGGCGTACCGATTACAATTGCGAAACACTCCCTCACACAATCCATAGACCGGAAATGAGTCTAATTGATTATTTTCAAAGGAAAATTAAACGGTATCCAAAAGCTACTAAAATATTCGGAAGTACACAAAAATTCCAAGGAAGTTGTTTATTACACAAACAGAAAGAAACATTAAACTGCACTTCTCTAAATTATTCCTGGTATCATATACAGTGTGTGTGTGTGTGTGTGTGTGTGTGTGTGTGTGTGTGTGTGTGTGTGTTATACTAAGAAAATATTTGTAAATTTTTGTCACAAATTCAGATTGTTTAATAACAAAAAATGAAATTGTGTTTTATTTATGGACGCTCTTTAGCTGCTATGGTCCTTAGTGTCCTATCCTATATTGGACGTGAAAGACCGGTAATTTTGCTCAGAGGCCTCTTTATCAGGCTTAAGGCTCTTTTACGTGCCGTAAATCTACAACACGAGACCACCGGCTTTACTTCCCTTCAGAAGGAAGTCATGCTAAGGACTTTTACACCCGAAAAAAATCCATCGCCCTCCATCGGGTTTGAACCCGCGACCTCGAGAATTAGATGCTAGTATGGTAACCACTACACCACGGAGGACGACGTTTAATAGCAAGTATAACTATGTGCCCCTTATAGATGATGTTTCAAAAGTTGAATCAGACTTGAAAAATCTGATGTGATACATTCATATGACTTTCTCTACCTCTGTCCTCATTCTTGGGTATACAAATTATTCTTACTAAAGTTTATTTTTCTGTCTACTACATTTTAATCCAATAAACATTTTCAAAAATAGCTGCATTACACGTTTGTTATACATACAAAGAGAACAGCGATAGTCAAATGTTTAAAACTGGACATTATATGCCGGCCTTAAAATTCTCTAATTTTTCCATGCAATCGTTAGAAATAACTGAAAATCGATGAGGCTTTAAATGAGCAAGTATTGAACAAATTAAATTAAATTGTGTTTTATTTATGGACGCTATTTAACTGCGTGGTCCTTAGCGTCCCAGTCTATGATGGGCGTGAAAGGCCGGTAATTTTGTTCAGAAGCCTCTTTATCACGTTTAAGGTTCTTTTGCGTGCCGTAAATCTACGACACGGGACCACCGGCTTTACATCCCTTCCGAAGGAAGCCGTGCTAAGGATTAAGTATTGAACAATTCGAATATTTAATAACGGATATCTCAGAAACGTCTAATGCCACAAAGAAACTTATTTTAAGCAAATTGTGTGGTTTAAAGAGATCTACATTTTTGTAATGTACGTTTTCGTCTGTCGCTTAACGTTTCCAGTTATACATGTTTGTACAAAATTCCTTCCGAATGAAGTACTGCAAAGGCTATTCCCAGAAAATTCAAGCTATACATTTTATTTGTAATCCAAATATATTTCATGTATGCTATTTTAATCAAAATCGTCACAGCCAGTTTTTAGAAAATCAAAATTTTCAAAAACCTTCCATGTAAACGGTAGTTGGGGTGGGGGATTTTCATGAAAATGTTCGCGTCTCATCCTCGGAAGTTATTGAACTCAAATGCCAAGTTTTGTACTCATCCGAGTTTTCGATTCTGAGTTATGTTGTTCACAGTCACACAGACACATACACACACAGACACACAACAGACATGTTTTAAAAAAATTTGGGGGGGGGATTCAGGTAGCCTCAAAACATGTGTTTTCGGTGAAATTCCGGTATCGAATTTATTGGGTGGAATGCAATACCTTCTCTACGTACTAGTATGGATAGAGAATTTAAAAATGCAATGCCACGACCGGGACTCGAACAACTGGCAATTGGCTTTCCTTGCTGATACTCTTACCACTAGATAGATATTTTATTTCACTTTACATAAACTGATCCTCATATAAAGATCTATAATACTGAATTTTTTCTCTACACATTACTCTTTACATATTTGCTCGTATACTAAGTTGCTGCATTTCTAAGGGCCCGTAACATCCAACACCATGGTTGTTGAGTTACTGGGTCCTATTTAATTTTATGTTTCACCAATTTTCTTTCTATTCCCTATTTCTAATTTTTTTTCAGCCATTTATTTCTCACTATACCTAAATATTTTCCTATTTCTAATAAACTTTCCTTGGATTTAACTCTTAACATCCTTTTACCTATAATTTCATTTGGTAATTTAAACCAATTGTTTCTTTGCAACTTTTTCTTCAGCTGCCGTGGTGAGAGAAGTTCATGCGCGCCTTAAATGTTCCTTTGTGATTATTTTATCCAGGTCAACTCGAATTCAATTTTCCGATTTCCACATGGTTAGAGTGTAAGAACATTACCACGTATTGTTTCAGTTTACATTCTTTAAAATTCAATAAAAGACTTTCTAAATCTGTTCAGATATTTTCACATTTAAAACGAAACCTTTAAGGTAGTGCTGCCGTCAATAAAAACAGAAATACAATAAACACTTTGCGGTACATATAAATCAGAGCATTGGAGGGTCATTTGACATAGCTGTTCAACAATTATTGTGAGCAAGTTTAACACTGATACATTGATAAATTAATGTTAACGTTGTTTGTTATAGGTGAGTACTGGGAAATCCCTCTACAATTTCCAAGAAGCGAGCTGCTTTCCATGATCTCAAGAGGTAAAACCCTACATGTTATTTGTAATTTCTAAATAGGTGTTAATGCCTAATGTTATTGCATGCACATCTTTGGTATAATGTTCCAAGTAGATGTAGCCTCATACGTGCAACGCTGCTGTTCCAAGCAGGTTTACTAACATTATCTATTTGTTATGCTCTCTCAGCTGTTTTGTGAGACATTATTTTGTGGGTATTTTAATTCTCCTGTATTTATTCATTTAATACTATTTTGTAGGTATAAAAGTTTTTCATCGCAATTAACTATTCTATTGTTAGTTGTAACAATAAGTATTGTAACGCGCAAAAATGTATAGTTTTACTTCACGGCCTCATTAATTGGAGCCGAGAAAATTATATTAGCAGTAAATACAAACGTGTAAGTAGATAATGTATATTTCGATGCAAATAAACAATTCTGAAACTACAACGATGTAATAAAATATTCTAATTTTCTGCTAATCAAAGTCTAAAGGAGCATTGGATATTTTAAATGCTCTTAGGATGCTACATTTTGGAATCGGAAAACACACCTGTGTCAATGAATGCAAAAATTTGTAAAGTGAAAAGTGAAAATATAGGCAACGCTTTTAGCCTGAACAGAGATAGACGTAATATGTTTCAATAGTCGATAAAACGACTATAAAATGCCTTTATAGTATATATCTCAAAGCGTATTTTTGCTAAAAAGTATTCGGATTAAGACATGTGTTTATCAGCAGGACATACGAATTTCTAAGATTAAAATCAGGACGAAAGGAAACAATGTTGAACTTTTACTGGACGTCGCAGGTAACAACATCCCTCGTACAGTGTTTTGACTGTGTTTGCCTGTCTGTGACCCTTGGCCGCTGTTGTTTACATACTCCGTATGGTTTGAGTGTAGATAACTTGAAGCCACTTCTTAAGAATTCCTATGCCTGTTTATCAGGAATGTTTTTATTTGAAGAATTGGTGTCTGCCCCTCTTTGTTGCAATATTTTTGTTACGCACTGTATATCATGTATGTCTAAAATAAATATTATAACGGGTCTTTCAACAAGAGTGACCTATCTTTAACATGTGATAGCTGCCGTTGTTATTGAGTTACAGCAGTCATTTTTTTCATGTGGTTACAGTTGTTATTGACAAATAGTCATGGAACGTTACAGCATTCAGCAACGTGTACAAATTGTAAAAATGTATTATCAAAATGGATCATCTGTTCGCCAAACTTCCGTGTATTGCATGAAGTTTGCGGTGTGCATAATCGTCCCTGCGAGAGAACGATTCGGCGTTTGATCGATAAATTTGAAATTACTTCTGTCAGCGATCAAAGAACGCCTGTACGTAATCGACGTAAGCGCGCCAACGAAAACATAGGTGCCCTTCGTGGGAGTGTACGCGAGAACGGAAAAAAATCAATTGCTCGTCGAGCGCAAGAATTGGGGCTTTCACCGACCACAACTTGGCGAATTCTGCATCTGGACTTGAAGTTTCACGCTTACAAAATGGTGTTACTCAAGAACTAAAACCCAACGACCATAGGTTGCGCCATGTATTCGCTGACTGGGCTGTGGAGCAATTAGAAGCTGACCCGGATTTTTGTCGAGAAATCATCTTCAGCGACGAAGCCCACTTTTGGATGGATGGTTGTGTTAACAAACAAAATTGCCGCTATTGGAGCAATCACAATCCAATACAGATTCAAGAACGACCACTTCATCCCCAAATGGTTCTGTGTGGTGTGGATTTTGGTATGGTGGAATCATTGGTCCATATTTTTTCCGACATGAAGATGGAGAAGCTCAATGTCAATGGAGAAAGATACTGGGCTCTTATAAGGGACTATTTTTGGCCTGAATTGGATGTTATGGATCTCAGTAACATCTGGTTCCAGCAAGATGGGGCCACACGTCATACTGCTCTCGAAACAATCGATCTTTTGAAGGACAAGTTCAGAGGTTTCATCATTTCCCGTGGTGGTGATGTTAACTGGCGCCTGAGGTCATGTGATTTAACGCCGTTGGATTGCTTCTTGTGAGCTTATGTTAAATCTCGAGTTTATGTCAACAAGCCAGAAACAGTAAATGATCTTATGAATAACATCACGCGTGTTATTCGTGAAGTTGGACCTGATAACTGAGTTCTCTTCCACACGTAATGACATTAATTATGTTCCAAAATAAAAAAGAAATAAACCTCTATCATTTATAGAACGGTTTTATTTAAGTTCAAACTTAGGACACTCTTGTTGAAAGACCCTATATTACTTGTAATAGTCCTAGGTAAATAATTGTGGGATAGATTGTATGTATTTACTTCTCAAAACTGTTTCTCAGAGCTTTTTCCCTTTTGCTCTTTAGTTGTTTTTAAAATCAGCTTTTTTAAAACATACCGACAACGGTTGTAATTAACTTACTACCTCATGTTAAACATATCGCATACGTAACCATCGCAAGATTTTCTCTACCAATTTGTGGTAGAGCTGATATAAAACTGATTTTGTTATCCACTTTACGTTACTAGCGATAAATGCTTGCCTAGAAATGGTTTCAATGTAGGCAAATATGGAAACAATACTCACTTTCAACCTGAAAATATTTAAATATACAACAACGAATATTTCGGTGACGACTATTGGCATTCGGTATACAAACTTCATATTTTAATGCATTCTACCTTTTTCCTCTACTAAGTTTTTGTTTATTTTTTATGGTTTACCAGCTGTATAACTTTGAATGAGAATGTAGAGGGTTTCACTGGCTGTTTGCAGAAAATTCAAGATGTATAATTTCGGATTAAATTTATCAAACATTTTATATTTTAATCAAATTCGTTACTCATTTTTGGGGGTTTGGGAGATTCCATTAAAATCTTCTCTTTGGTGGCTGATTAAGTAAGGAACTACTCGTTTTTAGCTATACCTATGCGCGTACCGATGTTTTTCGAAAAAATGCTTGTTTCTTTCTTTTCTTATTCCGGAAATTCCAAAAAGTGTATTTCCGGTGAGATCTTGATATAGGATTTTTGGGTCAAACTCGGTACTTCTCCCAACAAAGGTAAAAGAACGAGAAAATAATGTTAAAGCGCTGAGATAGAATTTTGTATGCCAAATTTGGACCATTCACTGCAGACTATTAAAACAAGCTTATCTTCAAACCTTGTTTGGTCTTCTCTTTTACATCAAGGTGTTCGGAGAAAAAGAAAAAATTGGAGAGGATGACTTTTCCATGTTAATATACTTGGAGCTGTGGCATTAAGACGGTCATTACCATAGCAGTTTCCATCCTCCTGGAATAGCAAGCAGTTACCAAACTGTTTTAAAAACTTAATGTTTATTACACTTTCTGCAAATGAGCCTAATTTACGTGTATTAAGTTGGCTTATTATAATAAATATAACCAGAGAACATGGCCATAAATGAACAGGTGCGTGGTCTCTGACTTTTATAGAGAAACATGAGATTTCTGTCACAGTAGAAACTGGGTTGTGCTGTTCTAATGCTATTGATGATTGTTTTATATTTTCATGTTTTAAATAAATATTATATAATATTAAAGAGTATGTATTGGGAAATAAAAACATATACACAGTTCTATATGCAGATGACACTGTTCTTATAGCTAGGACAGCTATATCAGCAGACAGTACAACATGAAAACTTCAACGGAAAAACAAAGTATAGATGCATAACCAAAGAACCTTGAAGGTGCAAATTAGAAATCAAAGACAAAATCATTGAGGCAAGCATTGCAATTTAAACATTTGGGAGCATCCTTATCAAGATGTCGAAATATAATTGAAGAAGTTAGACATCAAAGTCGCAGCAAATATCTCGGGTTATTTTCGAGATACTGTTTGGAAGAATAAATATCTGAACACTGAAAGCAAAGTAAAAATGTATAAAACTGCAATAAGACCTGTATTAATGTATGTAACAGAGACAAGAGCAGAAAGCTGCATAATTAAACAGTTACTCTGAACAACAGAAGTGAATGCAGTAATGGCAATACTAAGGAAAACAAGAATGGACAGGATAAAGAATGAAGATATAAGAAAAGAATGTTATATAATGGTTGCAATAAAATTTATACTAGAAAGAAACATTGGAATGAACGTTTTGACAGAACAGAGAAAACAAGATTAATTAAAATAGCACGAGATCAACGACCACAGGAAGTAAAAGAGTTGGATGGCCACTAAAATGATGGTTAGAAGGATGTTTTTCGTCGCCATCAAACTCTGCATGAAGACAAATGGCTTAGACTAAACTGAAGAATAATAAAATAGTAATAATAATACTATTTAAATACAATAGTAAAATATGAAAATGGCGTTTACTGCAAATGACGGTGAAATCTTGAAAGTTTCGATGCCGACGAAGATCTATAATGGCAATGAATTTCTGCAGAAGAAAATGTTTAACGATGTGTGCATCCATCAGGGGTCTTCAGTTGTCACAAACGTGATCGAAAAAATGTGTAGGACTGCAGAATAAGAGAAAGCCAAAGAGCTCATGCTAGTGAACATAATATATTTTCCTTATAATATTACTTATTACAACGTTTTTTTAAGCAGCAAATAAATTTAGCTCCATTTTTTATTGTTCGGATAATTACGCACCTTACTTATACTCCTACAGAAATTTATTCTGGAAGGCAATGACAATCCATACCTTGTGCTGATGAAAAGCTACTTATGTTTCCAAAGATATTAATTTTAGGAACTATTTTTACTTGGCGTGTTTCTTGTTTTGATGAGTGCCAACAACTCTCAAAACATCGAATCGTTTCATTTTATTATTCTACTAAATTTTACCCGCGGCTTCACCCATGCGGATATTCGTTTACATTGTGTCAGCATTATTCGCAATAATTAGTTTCATAAGTTAACTGATCCACTATCCCCTAAACAGGGCCGAAAGTATTATGGAGCTAGTTTCCCCAATCTGACGCAATTCAGTTGCCCTTATCGCCGAAGTGCCTCAATTCAGTTCAGATTTTCAGTTATAATTTTACAGCAGCAGGATAAAACAAAACCTTCATGTATTATCATGGGTAGCACTCTACATAGCAGGTATGTGGAATACTATTAGGCAATACTATCTGCTTTCGTCGAAACTCTACAAGTGACATCTCGAACGAAAAAGGTTTCTGCGCACGGTAGGCATGTCATTGGACTGCCTCTCGAAAGCTTAATGAAAAGGGCGTAATACTTTACTAGTAATTACAGTTATGTAGAGGAAGTGTTATTTTCCACACCAAAAATTCTATACTGTATTACACCGGAAATACGTGTTTTGCGGCCTCCAGAATAAAAAAAACATAGAAAGAGTTTCGTGTGTGTTAGTTATAGAGCATTAACACCCAGAACTAATCTCAATCGAATATCGAGGTCATAATCCCTTTCTTCAATATCAACTCTCAAAAACAATTCTTTGGATTGATTTAGGGTATTAATAATAAAATTAGTTAGATTACGACGAGAAAATTAGAAGATTTTCAACAAATCCCAAACTACCCCTTAAATTGAAGAGTTTTCGAAATTGCCGGTTTTCTCAAAAATGGTCTAACGATTTTGATTAAAATACCATATTTTAAAATATTTACATGACAAATAAAATGTATACATTGATTTTTTTGGAAATAGCCTGTGAAGCACTCCTTATTCGGAAATAATTTTGTATAATTTTGTTTATCTAGTCAACAATAAGAGACAGACAAACATTTACTATACAAAAAATGTAGATATTTTTAAAACACATAATTTATTTCAAACAGGTTTTTCTGTAACATCAACCATTTCCGAGATATCCGTTATTGGCTTGAATTTTTCAATACTTCCTCATGTTTTAAAGTACTGTCGCTGCTCAGTTGTTTCTCGCGAACTTATGGAAAGAATACGCAATTTCTAGGCTAGTATATGGCGAGCCGGGTTTTAAACTCCGACTATCGATTCCATTTCTTCTATCCACCTGGTACCTACCTTCAACGAAATGTGTGTTGAAACTATTTCTGCAAAAGGTTTATCTCAATTAACTGAATTAGATAGAAAAACAAGTTTTCGTAATAGTTTACAGAAGCTATGCACAAATAAACGATAGTAGGTAGAGAAAATCATGTGTGGCTATTCTGCTTTAACGGACGGGGCATTATTTTGTAACACATTACTGTATAATTTTCAGTTTCTCTTTTAGTTTTGTTCAAAGTCTATGCAAACATAAACATATTGCTAAAGCCTGTGTTCTGTAGTGCTAGAAAAAAGAAAAGAAATGGGAAAAAAACGTGATCAGAAATTCAATGCTGTTACTGATTTAGATATGTACTTGAACAGAACTCAAATTGCGATTAAACTTTTGTTAATTCTCTCAGGTATGTTTCTAATATTTGAAATCAAGTTCTGGATTATAGAATTAAAATTTCTTAATTGGTATATAAGAATATTTGTTAAAAATGTAACAATTCATATAGGGCAGTTTGTCGAATTGTCTTTAATAATATAATCCTTTTGAAAATGTACATTTAATTAAGCTTCGTTATACATTTATACATCATCTAACACGTTCCACCTTGTAACATCCCTCCTACAAGCAATACTTAACATGAAAATAAATAATTGTTGTACTTAGAGCAGATACAAGCTTATTTCTTGTCGTTTTCCTTCTAATTAGGTTAACCGTCTATACATATACCAGATGCATAGAGGAAAAAATGACGTGTTTAGGAATTAAAAGAATTAATTGATTATTTCCTTATTTTACCACCGTATACACATAAATATTACACTCTTGAAAGAGAAAGCCTTTGAGAGTTAACGATCAAAATTACTCTCTGTGTGTCTGTAAACGTAAAAACGCAAAGACAAAAAATCGGATAAATACCAAATATCATACTTGAGTTTCAGAACTTCAGGAAATACTACCCACGCCGTACAACAGATTACGTGGAAAACATTTCATTAAGTTTTAAGTTCTAAAATATGCCCCTAACGATTTTTATTAAAATATGACATGTTTGATACAATTCAACGATGAATAAAATGTATAGTTCCATCAATTTTTTTTAATAGACTGTGAGGTTTCCTTTCTCCTTATTGAATTTTATATAAGTGGGGATGTAAAACGCAGATATGGTAGGGCCTTCGACCAGAACGATAGCCGCATCACGAACCCATTATGTGCTGCTTCGCGCAGTTTTTACCATTCCAAAACATTGCTTTCGGCATGTAGTAGCTTTGTATGCGGGTTCTATATAAGGAGCTCCTCTTGATCGGACAGTGAGTTACGAAGTTAAGTGTAGTGGTTGAGTTGTGACTCTTCAGTTCAGTTGTTAGTTGTGACTCAGCAGTTCAGCTGTGATTCGATTCGACGGATCAGTTATGTTTTGTTCTGTGTGTGAACATTGTCTGAAGTTTGTGCTACACTAAACATCTAAGTGACAAAGTATGTTTAGGAGTAACTGGTGTTTTTTATTGTGACAATCCCAATTTATGTGAACTAAAGTTCTTTGTCCAAGCAAGCGTTTCCGAGTTGTTCCTTATTGTTCTTTAAACATGCCTATGCATGTCCTAAGTCGCCATCCATTTGTTTCTTGTGAGATTATACGCAATATTAAGATTAGCATATTCCGAACTTCTTTTCAAACCTTTGGCTATCACTTCGGCCTTTTAAATGTTACTGTGTATCTTCCAAATAGTTAATATTAAAATCATTTCTTCAAGAATTTATTTTGACTAATAGGAAATAGAACAAATCTTTATTGTCAATACTTAATAGGGGATAAGTTTAATAAATGGAGCAGTGTGATTGAAAAATATTAGGACATTTTTTCAGAAAATCTAAACCATGTACAAACACAAGATTTTGTAGAAGATATCTGGAATAGATGATTGATAAAAATGTTTATACAGGCCTATCACATATACCTAGGAACGCGTGATTTTCCTGAGTTCAGTGCATTTTCAGATAAATCATATCGTTACGTTATCTTAAATGCTCCGGAGATATACGAACAGGCTTCTAATTTGGCAACTCATTCCTTGCTACAGTTTTAAAACACATAAAGACAGGAGATATGGTAAGGTGGCTATATAAAATTATTCCAGATGCCTCATATTTCATATCCGGAATGAAAATAACACACGCCATAGAGTTAATTTAGATTATAACGGGTATTAGACGACAGACTCGAACCCACGCAGGATCGGTTGCATTCAAACATAATTAGTAACAGATGGGAATGTCTTGTCCGCATTGCCAACTGAGGCGGGCTCAAAATAAAGAAGGAAGAGCCAAAGTAAAACAAATAAATAATAAAAAAGGATGGGAGGAAAGAAACGAATACTGCCAGAAAAAGATAGAGAAAGAGAATAAACGGAGGGCCACGTGCGGAATCCAGAAGTGCGACATTCTACCGCTTGGTAGCTCCAGGGTAGCCTGGAGAGGAAAAATTCCGTTCATTGATGATCATGGCACGCAAACTGTGCAGTAAAAATTCTCAGGAATACGAGAGAGCAAAAAGTGTACAACTTCTCTAGCATCGCTTGTGTGGCGCGGTCATAAATACTTGAATATTTTAATAGTGCACCATGCGAAATAATCTTGGAATTCTGTTAGCCGAGAAATATAATTTCATGCTGCTGTTGGTGCTTCGAGCTAGCTAATACAGCTTTGAGGGCGACTCTATTACACCAGTCATTTGTTTAATGATGGCGTTAGCCGCTGTTGTCACGTTCAACGTCGTGTATTTCGTATTCAAACCGCATCGAACATTAGCGAGCGTTTGGCTTTTAAGTAGGAAGCTTTTTACGCGTTTTCCCCTCCTTTAGACTTGAGGCAGGGATCTGCTACTCTATAAAACAAGAACTTGATATTTTTTGTCTGTTCTATATACATTTACCACATGAAGTTCGCTGTATCTATCTGTGAGTGCGTAAATCTCGTAAATCGTTGTTTCCATTGCTCTGTTGAGCATTTATCGAATAAAGTTTAGCCTGCAAAAGTTCAGGGACAATTAATTCATCTGTTTAAAAAGTCTACAGTTTTCGTTTTATTAATAAAATCTTTACCATGTATGTAAAACATAAGACAAATGGAACAAGCAGCATTTTAATGAGCTCGTTTAACCCTTTTGAACTAATTACTTTTAATAGGCTAATACCGAATGCTGTTGGTACTAAAGGATGATATATAAGCATTTATTAATTAAAAATACTGTGCTAGAATACATTTTGTATAATATGTATTGTTGCATTTATTAATTTTACAGATATTATTTGTAAGGAATTTGTTACAAATTCTCTGCTTACTTTTATTTATTCACTACAAAAGAATTTGCTCCTTAATATCGAAACTCTTCTAAAAATCGCAAGCATATAGATTAAACACCGTTACACGCCGAGTACTCTGAATGCTGAAATAGAGGTGAGAAAAAAATATTTTTTAAGTAAAAATGGCTCAGGTTGTTTCAATGGTCGTTTGGAGTTTTACAAATTATTGCTTTTATGAAATGGTATGTTATAAAATAAATTTATACTATAATAATGTCGTATAATATTTGTAAAACAAAACTGTAATACTTAAATGTAAAATTAATATTTTCCAAGTAATTACCGTGGAAAATGTGTGTCGTGTTTCTTTCATTGCTTTTACGATATTACTATATCTATGGGGCATATTATAGTTTATTTGTTTGTGGAATTAAAAGCAGACATGGATCTTCCGGAAGTCATTTTAGTAGAAGTTGTAAAAGGAGAATGGAACTCATATGCTGGTTATAAAATAGAATATCAACGATTCCTTAATTGGATTGCAAGTAAAAAATAACATACGGTTATTTCAGAAACATTGGTGTTAGCATATATTCCTGAATAGGTTATTATTATCATTCATATTTTGAAGTAAATATTTTATGAGATACCTTCACGATGGCAGTTTCATTAAACAAATGTCGTAATTTAGCAAATTATTAACGATTTTGATCTACAGTAATGGCTATTTACAATTTTGGTATAGAAAGGCGATAGTATAACATGAAAATTCAGCTATGTTGAGTAATGCAATAAGCATTATAAAAGTAAACGGAATCTGATTTCGTCACTTTTGACAAATTTCAGCGATGCACTCCCTTAATATGTCACCAAAAGGTTAACCAGTGAAAATAAATCGTAAGTAAGTAGTTATCATAAAATGCTAACTGCAGAGAACAAGAGAAGATAACAAACAAGTACACATTATCGCGATTAAGAAACAGGAAATAGTACAGCCAGTTTTGGCAAGTGCCCCGAATGTTTCAGAGGCTGCTAACCGGTAACCGACCTGCTATAACCCGGCTGTTTGTCAAGCATTCCTGGCTCTGAGCGGAGAGCCCGAAGAGAAGGAAAGCATAATTGTGAAATATATGGTACTTGCCTCGTACAGAAGGTGCTGGAAGTGTCTCTCACCTCTTATGCATTGTTGCCATCTGTGAATAGAATTTCCATTGCTTCGGCGCAGTTCGTCTTCAGAAATTAATGAACTTTTGCGAATGTTTTGTTTTAATCAGCCCATTTCCGGACCTTACCCTTGTGACTTTTATCTGCGGAGAAAGTTAAAAGATAGAGTGTACAGATCAAACTGTACACAGAGAAGGAACTGTTCTATGGATCTGGAGATGCGAAGAAGTATCATTATAACAATATATGCATTGCTCCTGTAAACGAAGTTCTACTTTGAGGTTGTGACGGTCTTTAATTGATACCAAGGTGGCAAGTACATGTAAAAAAGATCGTTATCCTCATAATGAGATCAGCTGAAAGCGGTGTTGAGAGTTGTGGTACTGCCGTCATTTTCAATTAGTGTCGTGCACTGTAAGTGACGGAAGACGTTGAACAGAATACTGCTACTGGAATAACGAGTTTGGTGTATCTTCGGCTACTTGTCGTTTCACAGAAATCTTCTATAAATGTGAGACGACTCACACCTACGAAATATACATAACTAAAGATTGCAGTCCATCTTGCTTTTCTACTGTTATGCTATGTAAAAAGTATGCAGAGTGGGTGTGTCTGCCTCTCTTTCTGTGTAAACTTGAAGGACATCTTTCCTGTTGACGCGGTTCTTGAGGAAAGTTTAGATGAATAAAACAGTAATATCTGGTAGAAAAAATAAACAACTAAATCATATTACAAGAAAAGATATGTGGAGCTTAAATACTCCAACTATTTTCCTCATTGAATATGTGAAAAACAAAACAAAGAAAATATCAACATTTGAGCATGTTTGCTCATTTTGGTTCTTCTACTCTTCTTCGTTCCACTTTATTATTGATCTTCTTCCATTTGATTTGTATTGTAGGGCTTATCCTTATTATGTTATTACTATCTGAATGTGATGATATTTGCATGTTCTTCTACATTCCTTTATCCTTTCGTTTAGATTGAAGATATTTAACTACACTCTAACGTCTCCATTTTTTTTATCTTGAGATATCTTTCTTTAAAAACTTAATTACCTTTATCTAGGATAGGACTAGAAGCGGAGGGGGACTTCACCTCAACCTACGCAGATCTTTTGTACCTAGGCACCTGACGGGTCGCCCTCGGGAGGAAGGGAGAGAGGGAGGGATTGGGTGAGAGGTGACAGAGGGCGGCCGGAGTAGAAGTTACGACTGACAGAGGGCAGGGTCCCTACCGTTTACAGATTTGAACTCCCCGGGGGCTTACACACCACTGGAGCGCCCAGGACCCGGAGATGGCTCGCAGCCTGGAGGATGAAGGTTTACTTAGAGTATCCTTTTCCCCTACCATGCACACGCCGAGACACCCGCCGACACTTGCAACCCTGAAAGAAACCAAGCAGATGGAAGGTGAAGTGAAATGAGAATGGAGATGAAATGGAGAGACAAGAAATTCGCGGATGTGATAATCCTTCCCAGCATTCGGCTGGCAACCCGAGGGAACCCCCGAAAAATCCCATGGGTCAGTAAGATCGCCACAGGAATCCAATCCACGTCCTCCCGAATGCGGGCCATAAACGTTACCGCCTGAGCCATCTCACTCGGTTACTTTTATCTACATTCTAAATAATTTTTTTCTTGTTAATTGCAAAATTTGGTAGCGTTTACCTTCTAAATTTACGTTTTAATGTTGTTGTTAGAATCTTGAAACATTTATTAGCAAATCTTTAATTAAAATATTTATAAGGTCATTAATATGAAATCCTTTTACGAATCTATCTTAACTCTTACATCGACCATGAAACTACCCACTGATTTGCGTTTTTCTTTTATTTCAGTTTCACTCTGTCTATGAGCTACTGTTTGTACCCTACTTCTTATACCAAGAGGATCTGTCTGGTCATCAGCAAATAAAATAAATTACGTAATTTACATTATTTCCCAAATCTGTCGCATTCCATAAGTGATAATGAACCGATGATGTTAATACACAAACTGCCTTACTCATATAGTTGAGGGAACAACCTTATTTCTATAAATACTTCCACATATAAGAGGAATGGAAGCGGAAGAAGAAAATTGTTAAAGTATGGAGCAGAAAGAAACAGAAATTCTCTAATACTAGAGGTACAACTAGGCAGAAGTAGAACACTCATAAATTGATCATAAAAAGTTAAATACTCATTGATTTGATGAAAACAGTGAACCAGAGGGTTCTGTTGAAATTCAGAATACACATATAAAAACAAACTATAAACAACATTTCGGATCAGTTATGTCCTTTCCTCGGAAGCAAAACTAAGACTCCTCCCTGTACAAACTGTTGCTGCGAATTAACAGTTCAACTCGAGAAGCTAAGGAGTAACTTAACTGTGGAGATGTGGACATCTAAACATGCTGAACAGAGCATGCGACCCCGCAGAGAAGAAGAGAAAGATGTGTTGTTAATGAAGAAATTATGGCACAAAGGCAGTTATTGATTAGCGAGTCAGAACAACAGACTAATGGGTGCTATTTTTGGCACGGCTATATTGGAAATGTATAGAAAATATACCATTAAAGTGTCAATTTCACATCAGGTGGAAGTCGAGCATTATGTAGTGTAATATCTCTTTAACACGATGTCTGGGCTGAAAACCTCAATAAGTGATCAATTGAATGTGTTGTTCAAAATACTGGTTATGAGAAACTGTATGTAAAACCACCGGAAATGATAGCCCTCGGTGACACAGTGTTTGCAATTTAGCATATGCGTGCCATTATTGATGCAGAGTCCGAATTTTAAAATGCTGGCGTAAATTAGAGCTGTAAAACATTTGAGAAGAATAATAATTAGGCAACCTTGCATTTTTAGGTAAGAACCAGGATAGCAGCGGGATTCCCTAACGGGGGCTATATTACGCCGAAATATGCGTCTTAGTTTGGAGGACGTCTGGAACGTAAGTCAAGTTCAACATAGTGGAACGTGTATGGAGGACATCGCAACAGCCCTTCAAGGTGTCTGGCACTTTCAATCCCTGGTATATAAGTCTTAAAAAAGTTGGTTTTATTATGAATTTCAGTTTTCTGTTTCGGCTGAAATTTCTTAAGTTGCGGCAGTATTCTTAGCAAAGTTTAACGCCCGTTCTTACTACACATGGTACCGCAAGCGATATCAAAGCAACCTAAAAGCATAATAAGTATAAAAAGCATTACAGGGCTTTAGACATGTGGTTGCTACCCAGGACATGATTTTGGATGCCCAGGATGTCCCGGATGCCCAGTTTTAAAAGCACAATAAAGCATAATTTTAAAAAAAATAAAGCATAAAAGCATAATATGTAACAAAAGCATAATTCTTGGAAATTAACTAGGTACGTCTTTAAAATCTAACATTGGATTCAACACAGAGAACACTTCCAGCAATAATGAAAAGCTAGGAATTTCAACAGTGAATATCTTTTGCGTGAAGTTTAACGGTTTTATGGTCAGTATACAATCTGAATCAAAGCAGTTCACATCTATTGAACACCAACATGCCAAAAATTGCTGTAAATGCAAGTCAAAGGGTTCGTGATTTTCCCACAGGTTATTTTGTGTCTGAAAAGCGGAAACTTTTATGTACTTTATATTTAGAGTGCATTAATTTTGAAAAGAGGTCCGTTGTTCAAAAACATGTAGAAAGTTATAAACATAGATCTCGGAAACAAAGTGATGGGCATGGTTCAACTTCAGGCGGTCCTAGCAGAATAAGTACCGGTACCCTCAAGTATGGCAGCATATTAAAAGTTTAAAGAATAATATGAAATAAATGGTCAAAACATTCACTTCTGCTGGTAATCCATTCCATGTCTTCCGCAATGAACAGTTTCGTGATTGGACAGCAACACCTTTAAGTATGAAACCTGCTCCCAGTGAAACCACTCTGAGAAGATATTTTGATCAAGTGTGCTGGAGAAGACCTCCAGAAAACCAAGTTAAAATGTGAGGGAAACTCTGTATATCCAGTGGTAGATGAAACAACAGATATAAAGAATCGTAAGATGGTGAATATTCTTGTTGCTTCATTGAGTGTTTTGGGTGAGAAACCCCGTCTTGCGAAAACCAAAATTGTACAACATTGCAATGTTGATTATACAGTAAATGTAATACTTGACACACTAGATCTTATTGGTTAGTGTTCACAGGTCTAACTTCATTGTTTTAATATCGGACAGTGCAACATAGATGCTTTCTGCTGGCAGGCGATTGACTAGAGTTGCACCTCAGCTTTTACATTCTACCTGTTGGGCTCATGTGTTGCATCTTTGTGCTGAAGAGATTAGATCTTCACTCAAAATCGCTGATGAATTCATTGCAGCTGTTAAGACTGCTTTATTTAAAACTCCAGCCAGAAGGGTGAGATCACCGGACCGCTTAAAGAAATCAGAAGCCTTTGGTTTACCTCCAGTTCCAGTAATTACCCGTTGGGGCACATGGCTGAAGGCAGCAAAATATCACAGAATGAATTTCAATGCAGTTAAACGTTGGATCGATCTGGAAGATAGTGCTGCTGTAACAAATTTAAAGCGACTTCAACTTCACCTCAGAACTACATCTGAAACCTCTGATAGTATTTGTAAACAAATACAGGTTTTGGAATCAGATAATATTGATGCAACACAAACCTGGCTTATTTTATCATGATTCTTCATATGCTTCAAAGTTCTGGTGTAGCACGTAAAAAACTTGAGACATATTGAATGAACGCCAGCCTGCAAAAAGCTTCCGCAAAAAGTTCGGAATTTAGATCCAATATTAGTCGTTCCTGAGCAGGTTTATCCTATCTTCATTTCAAATGTATTTTTGTTTATAGTTTTAATATTATTATTGATGTTAATTTGTGCCGTTTGCAGAATAAATATAATTTCATTTTATTTTTTGTTGTTTGCTTTAAGGAAGTTTATTTTATCATCAATAGGATCAATAATTTATTTTATTGCTGTTATCATATTTGAAGAAGGCTAATTTTATGGTGGTGTTGTATTGTATTTCGACTGTTGGGAAGCCGAACACTTGAACTAGTTGCAACCACGTATGATATTAAGTTTTCCGGTAGCCTTCTCCCCAAATTTACTTTCCGGTGGCCTTTGCCCCAAGTTTAAAAATATTAACTTTGTAATTTGACTGTTTCTTTAAATATTATATATTTATGTTGCCTCGGCTGCGTCAGTATTATTGTTAGAGACATGGATATCTTTGCAGGGAGTAGTGCGGCTAAGAATGTAAGCTTACACAGATTATAATTTTTACTTCACTCCATTTTATTAATTCTTTAAACGATTAAAATAACACTTCACTGATATAGAGAGCTGTGAGATTATTTATTAATTACTTTCACTTTTTTTAAACACGTAAATTATTTTCGTCTCACACTGAATACATATTAAACTTCTCGAGGACACGTTTCACATCTGGTTAGGAACGCTGTCTACTAGCAACTGAACTGGTTTCTACCGCCTAAATTTGTAAATTTCTGTATTTCAAGTCTCTTTTGGCTATTCCTAATCCAATAGAATACTTTTATTTAACTTAAGCTTTTTTCTGGTTGTTGCTTGTTTATTTATAAACTTCTCAAAAATTACATTATTGTTGCTCCAAGAATTACCAGTAGCATTATTAAGCATTCTAATTCATTGTTGCCTCAAGGCTACCTCATTGTTACCTCATTGTTAATAACTTTTAACCTATTATTCTCACAGCTACTACATTATTACATTACGTAATACATTCACATAACATTATTGAAAATGTACATAATAAAATAAACATTAATACATTGACTGTTACATGCATTTTATATATTATATTATATTATACACATATTGCTTTAAGGCGGGCTGTTGTTATATTATATAATTTGACTTTAAGTGTTAAATATACTGCCTCGTATTTTTCAGTTAACTGAAACACTTTTCTAACATTGATGTTCCAGTGGAAGAAATATCAACATATGTAGTAATAGTACAGGAAGAAAATTTGTCTTCTATTACTGTTTTATCCTTCTGGCAGAAACATTCCTCTAAGTTGTCTACACTAAGTAAGCTAGCAATGAAGGTAATAATGGTTCCTCCGTCATCTGCTTCAGTTGAGAGAAGCTTTTCTAGGCTCAATTGGATTTTAAATTCTAGACGGTCGTATTTGACAGAAGAAAATCTTGAGTCTCACCTAAAACTTACAATTAATCGACCTCAAGAGTGTGCTACAGACACAGAGTGACATAGATGACTAGATTTTCATTCTTTAGCATTGTGCCCTTATTGTACTGTGTTCTTGTATAACTTTATTTATTTTTTTGTAAGCTAACTTACTGTTACAAAAATAATTCATTTAAGATACCAATGTATGAAAGAAATGCATTATAAAAATAAAGCATAACCATCAAAAGTATAAAAGCATTATTTTAAAGAAAATAATAATGTGGGTTGCTTTAGTGATAATATATGAAATGAGACTTGGGGAAAGGAAATTTGGTAAGGAAACGTTCCTGCCTAAGTTTAGGGTACCTCCCTGGCATTTACCAGTTATGAGGAAAACTTGGAAGTAACCCCAGTCACGGATTTGAACCGCTAACGAGTCCGTGCCTTAACGACCTCGACCACCCGTGTCGGTGCTGTGGCAGTATGCCAGATTGTACAAATGTGATATATAAACTCGGATGGTTTACATACCTGGTTCAACTACATGACGTATTTAATTAACATCTTCATACTTAATGCCGGCTGTTGTTTAAAAACGAAGTTGTGTTATAATTTATGGCGTAACTTTTGACCTTGTTTGAGACTGTTTTTGTGTCGGAGCACAACAAATGCTTCATGTTACAATGGTATTTTTATTGCTTCTCCGTTTAATAGAAGTAGTTCACTTTGTACTTACCACGGGGGATTTTCTATTACAAACTCTTCGGAAACAGCAAACGAAAATAAAACACGATTTCCTCTTCATTTCACTTTATTATTTGATTTATATAGCTTGGCTTTAGCTTATATAATATCAACATTTTGACTTTTAGCTGCTGGTGTTCCTTCCTCGCAAGAAGATTTGATACTGAAATGTGATATTGGATGCGGATACCATGTCGCGGGTTCAACCTGGCGAAGGGCGATGGATTTTTTTCGGGCGTAAAAATCCTTAGCATGGCTTCCTTCGGAAGGGAAGTAAAGCGGGTCAGGTCCCGTGTCGTAGATTTACGGCACGTAAAAGAACCTCAAGCCTGATAAAGTTTGTTTGTTTGCCTATTTTTGTACATATATATCTCTATTAATGATAGTAATGCAATGCGTGTTTTTAAAGTAAGTACCGATAATTTTTTTTAAAATAGCGGAACATTATTTTCCGAATACTTTATTATTATTCATGGCCTTACACCTTTCACTACTTCTTCACATAGTGGTCACCGCCGTTATTCCGGCACCTATCGTAAGCCAGTTTTTTATGCCCCGTTAAAGAATAATGCCGGCCTGTGGTGAAAGCTAAGTGTGCACTTCTTGTTTCACAACAGTCCGGATTTGGCACCGAGCGATTTTCATGTGCTTTTTCATTTGAAGAAATTCATTTCTTCAACGATTTCAACGACGATGATGCTGTGAAAACAAAGTGCAGACTTGCAGCATTATTCTTTGGCGAAGCATACAAAACGTGGTTTTCCGTTACAAGTACCTAAATAATGGCTGTGACTATGTGGAGAAGTAGGTAAGGTGTAAGGCAATGAAGTATATGATAATAAAGTACTTATAAAATAATGCTGTTATTTTTTAAAAAGTCTTTTCTGTGCATTGCGGTTTTGCAAAACTGTACACAAGAACTCCATAAATTTGCATACTAGCCCTCCAGGAACACATTAAAAGGGTCAATTAGAGCGAATAGGTTATAATAAGCATTTTAACGTGACAATTCTCACATTATAGCCATAGAAGGTTAACCAATCAGAAGATGCTAATTTTCACTTAGATCCAGGCAGTTATTAACCCGCTGCGTGGTGTTTACACCTAGCCAAAGTTAACCGGCTGTCTTGGAACTCCAGAGATGGTTAAAGTGTAAGGTATAGTCCGGATTAAAGAAAAGTAGGTTACTAGAAATTACGAAGTCAAATATCTCTGATGGAGTAAAGGGGGTACAAGGGTGGAGTCAGAAAATGCCATATATTTAGACCCGGAAATCGCACACACCAACTACAAGAGAGATTGCATGAGAAATGTTTCAACAATTAAGTTTCCTACTGAAAGCTAGAATCGCTACAAAAAGTACAACAAAGTCAGAAATACGCAGCAATCCACAACGCCAGCAGAAGAACTCTTGAATCTTTGCTACTTCCAACCGCCTCCACCTAACAGAAGGGGTCAAATAACAGATCAGGAAGCTGGAAAAACAAAGCTTAAAGTTCCACTTCACTTGGGTCAAAACGAAAGTTGGGAATAAGGGAAATGAACTCGCTGATTGCTTAGCGAAACAGGCGGCGAAAAACTTCAAATTACCAGTGAGCCACAACAGAATACCCGCAGTAATATGCTATAAGAACTTCGAGTGAAAAATGCTGCAATGTGGAAAGTGAGAGGAATCCGTCTACAAAACGCGCAGTGACAAAACCATGTGTCCCTTCTGTGAAACAGTAAAAATAAATATAACGCTTAAGATCAAAATTACATTTCTATCAGACCATGGCAAGATTGGTTCTTGCTATTACCAGTTTAAAATAAAATACAATTCTTACTGCTTGTGTTTCACCGAAGTGTAAACGGAGGCTACTATTTTGCGGCGTGGCTCTGCGGTACCATGTGAGGTTCCGGGTTCGATTCCCGTCGGCAGCCAATTTTGGCCTTGGGTTTTTCATGGTTTTCTATATTTGATAGGCGAATGGTAGAATGGTTTCTCATCTACCACGAACTCATTTCAGTAATTTCCCTTTCATTCCATTCCCTTCTCATCTTTCAGGTGTGTTTCTAGGTTTCGTGGCACATGGCGGTGCCGAACAGATGGCGGGGATGCCAATTCAAAGGAAAAAGTACTCCCAGTGGACACTAGAGGGCTGCTTGTTTGACAGGTCGTTCATCACTCTCTCTAGGCAGTTCCAGCAATGGGACGGGTCTTCGAGTTGGAACTGTTAGGAACTTCCGGACGTCTCTGTGGCCTCCTGTGCTTGCTTCACTTTATCCATTCTCCCGTAGTAGCCACAATAGATTTATGTACGTCGCTCTACGCAAGGTATTTCCCTCCGTTGTATAATCTATACTTATATACTTATTTTCTTCCAAAAAAAGGGTTCCAAAATGGCATTAAACATTGAATAATAAAGTATTAAAGCTTTAAATTACAGAACTGATGCTCTGTTATCGCAGAGAGGAGCTTATTCAGGAATGATCTCTCCATGAAAAATAACGACATGCTATTGCTTGTACATATTCTCTAAGCTGGATTTGAATCAGGCTTAACAACATAAGAAAATCATTTGCAATCGTGTTAGATAACACTACTTAGTCTGCTCATGAAATATTCCATCCTAAAGAACAGCAGTACCACTCCCAGTGCCTTTCCTGTTATTTATGCTGTCGACCAGATAATTAATGAATATTTACAACTTGAAGAAAGAAAGAAAACAAGCATGTGATTCATTAAATACTTGCCTCCTACAGGCG
Organism: Deroplatys truncata; assembly: GCA_030765065.1. NCBI lineage: Eukaryota > Metazoa > Arthropoda > Insecta > Mantodea > Mantidae > Deroplatys > Deroplatys truncata. Next base: position 205,056,029 of record CM060978.1, on the reverse strand, counting down.
TTTAGCAAATATTATTCCTCCACCCATATCATTGTGATTTGAATATCATGATGACAGCGCGCAGAGAGCATAAAAATTATCTCATTAAATTATCAGCGAATGAAATTGGAAGAAAGTCGAGCGAGCCAGGATATCTCCAGAACAGCGAGAAAACATATTTCACGCAGACGATGAGAAATAATACAGAAACATTCTATTAGAGCAGATAACACTCTCAGCAGCATAATTCCATTTTACGCTCCTTCACTTGCTGCCATTCCGGAATAAAAATGCTCTGAATTACAGTGGTCCATCCTACTGGTTTTATCTCTACGAGTAGTAATATAACAAGAGCGTCAGTTTGAACATCTATAGCTTACGCTGTGTTTATTTTAATTACATATAATTAATGAGGATCAACTTATACATCCATAAAATACACTTACGTAATATCTATTAATGATTTCACAGTACGGGCGTCTATTCCGACATTTTTATTTCCATTAACAGTCGAAGCCCTCCAAAACGAGCCGCTGAGCTCATATGATGTAAAAAGAATAAGCCGAAAGCTGGAAGGATAGAAAGTGCCTGGCCAAAATTCAAAGTATTTTGCCATTTTAGCTATTTGATAATTAGTAATTTGGTAATTGTGATTTAGTGAATAAAACCTGGAACACACGTTATGTAACTAGAGATAAATTATTAAAATGCCTACAGTTTAGAGTAATATTCGATTTTGTAACACAATTTATATTTATTAGTTTTAATAGAACTATAACCTATTTGAAAAAAAAATTTAAAAAAACCTAAGATAAAATGCAATTAATAGTAAAGCTTCTGACGTCGTTGCCGAGATACGCCACCTCCGGCATAATGTTATATGGACCAGACTTTGAAATCTGAGACGGCTTTAGCTCTGCCAAGATTTCATAAATGCCTAAATAGGCTTTTTACTGTTTTACTTCACCATGCGTGGGACTGGCTATGAATTACATAGAAGTGATTAATGCACTTCACCAATATTGATTAAAATGTTTCAGCGAATTCATTAATGTAACATATTAAAGTTTAAGTTAGACCCTATTCTCATAATAGAACGCTGACATTTTGTTTTCAGCGTGCTGTTTTCTAAACATCGAAATTCACTGGCAACCACTCAGATTTAATAACCTCTTATGCTCGCTGTTACTTTCCGGATTTTTAGGTATTTTAAATGTTGGAGTTCGAATAAATATCGACAAAAAGGAATTGTAAAATTACATGTGCAGTATCTTTGACCTCTGAACATTGTATGTTTCTCAAATTGGAGAAGAAAACATGGCTAGTTTGTGCGGGTTCAGTAATTTCCATCAGAAACTTTGTTCATGCGTATAAAGCTTATTTTGGCAGCCATTTTATTTTGGGATCATCGTCACAAATCGTCTTTAAGTTCACATTGCAAACAAATTGATATTAACTCATATAGGTAAACTAATAAAACGATTTCCCAAAGCATTGCAGCTCATCTTATAAGTTTATGATTATCACTGCTAATGACTTAACCTAAAGTTATACCAAATACTTTCAACAAACATATAATTTACCCTTGAAAGTTGCCACAAGCTTCAAGTAAGTTTCCCAAACGAATATTAAATTTACCGTAAATCTACTTAATTTATTGTACAACTAGAGTTGGGAGCACAAACGAAGACGGTTGTGGAAAAGCTACTGCGCACTGATAAACAGAGATAATACAGTTTTGTTTCTTTGCTCGCTCTGCGCTTTGACTCCTCTCTCAACGGGCTGAGTGCCAAGGAATACGCGCCACGACTTGCACTCGGGAAGACGTAATGACTGACAATGCTCATTGGCTGGCAGGTAATGTGATACTGCGCAACCTGCACTCACCCGCCTTCGTTCATGCTCCCAAATTTAGTTATTTCTATTGTGATTACAGTAGTTTGATTTCTATTATCTGATATATTACTTTATTTCAGTTTTAGGTATGCCTATGTTCGGTTCACCTAAACTTCAGGTGTCGTGGATCTAATATAGTGACGCTGCTCGAATGTTTACATTGTACATGTAAGGAGTAAAATTATAATCAATAGCGTAGATGCTATGCACTCAAGAAGACCTTCAAATTTGCCTATACTTATATGGTGCTTGGTTACAGTCATATGCCTAAGCTCATTAAAGAATTTTGTGAATTAAAGCATACAGTGCTATTTTTAATAAAGCCAAAGTAAACTGCAGAAAATGATATCGCAATAGTACCATTGTAGCAGCATTTTGTTATTAATGCGTTTTGTAAATAAAATGCATTAATAAACAAAAGTTTCTTACCAATAACGCTTATTATCGGCATTAAGTGCTGCTATAGCCTAACTATATATGTAAAAACATGTGTATGGTCTTTCCCGACAATTTGTATTCTACAGCTCCTTGCCAGAACACTATAAAGAGCGTTGCTGGTATGATATAACAGGAACGGTTATAGAAAGGAAAAATCTTTGAGAAGGGTAGCTTTGACTCGCAATGAAAGATGTTAAAACTCTACTACGCTCAAGCTCGCATATAGCTAGGTTAAAATGGAATATGACTCCTATGCTGTGATGGCGCTTATCAATAAACCTTCGTACTTTATACCGGAACAACTCCTCTGCTTCTGTTTGCGGTTTTGAAAAAGAGCGAAATATAAAGGGTTGGTAAATCGATAGATGACGAGTTTTCCGTACCTGGGAGCTCGCATGGAGCGAGGTGGTCATTTACATGCCATTAGTCTTTCTGCATTCGTGGGCATTTGGGGATATAAAACATGCAACACATGATGTCAGTACATGAGGGTCCATAAACATTCGTGAATTATTTAAGCACTGTGATATACAATGATATTTAGGGGACCAACTTGATGGTTTTAGAGATAAGAACAATTGGTGTAAATTATGATAGCTGGATATTTATTAGCAGTATCTACAGCAATGCTGAGCGTAATATTTGTCTCCCTCTTTCCTTTTCATCTTTCCCCCTTTGGAATACAGTTTCAAAATTATATAACACTGTTCATTTTTTAGTACTTTAAAATTCAGAATATAATAATTAATTAAATACAACTTAACGAGAAAAAACAGCAGATATTATGAACCGTAGATAATAATTTACGTATGCAAAACTTTAAAATTCTGTTTGGCTCAACTCATGCATGTGCCTATTTTGTGCACTTATAAAATAAAAAAATTAATTGGTCCAGGGGAAGACGTCAACCAAGGACTCTCTCTCCCGTGGTTTTTCCATTAAGCCAATCGTGATTGCTTAAAAAGCCACCCCCACTTGCGAAGGGACGGAAGTGGATAGGTACTCCACTTCCGCGCGTCAACCCCAGAGGGAAGATTACCGAAGAACCTCGGTGGGAGCGACAATCATCTAGGACATCGTCTACCACCTCTTCAGTTTGGTACCGGTGGAGGCGTCTAACAATCCCGCCTGGATGTCACTGACCAGACATACCCTCCTATGGGTATCGGGAACCACTGTCTCGCCGAGTCTAACCCAATCCGAACAGGGGGGGGCTCGGATGATCGACCCGGCATGCTTCTAGTAGCATCAGAAGTACCACGAGTGCTAACGATCCGCAGCGCTCGCACCTCGACAGCTGAAAGTGTCAGGACCCCTCCTCCTTACGGGATTTTATGCACTGATACATAAAGTTTATGTCTACATCGGACAAATGAAAGTATAAAAGGCGAAATAGAACCAGCATCCAAAGCTAGATGAGTATTATGCATCCGAAGCACTAAAGAAAAAGTCCGAATAAAATTTTCAAGCATAAAGTTTTATCAACCTGTATGAGAACTCAGGCCCATAGTGAGAAGCAAGAGCCTTACGTCTTTTGGGCGTTCAGAATTACACTGTTTTCCGCAGTAGGTTTAAGAAAATGTGGAATAAAAAACAGGTTTGCCTAAGCAAACAACAGCAAAAGGTAGGTGTAACTCCTTAAATATTTACCATGTCGCAAAAATGTGAGCAACAAAACATATCAGAAAGGTTATAAACAGGTTATATATAAACAAATGTAATGTAATGTTTTTCATAAAAGTATTTTAATAACCGAAGTAGGTATATACAAATTAGTATCCAGTTACAATATTCAGCCCCTTTAGGGAAGGTGATTAAGATGTTATAATTATATACGTTTTCTAAGTAGGTGGCTATATACCTAATAATTTTCATAACAATCGGATTAGCCGTTTTCACTTTCTGGACTATTTACCTATAGTACGTCTGTAGAGGAAGTATTGCATTCCACCCAAAACTTCGATACCGAAATTTCAGCAGAAATACACGTTTTGAGACTCCCTGAATCCAAAGAAAGCATTTTTAGAAAAAAGTTATGTGCGTGTGTGTCTGGGCGTATATGTGTCTGTGAACAGCATAACTCAAAAACGGATAAATACCAAACTTGGTATTTAAGTTCACTATCTTTCAGTTATAAAAAATAATAACACGTCACAGATTACGCTTTACATAGGAAATGTTTCCAAGTTTTATTATTTCCCCAAAAGGACTCTTTTAACGATTTAGTTTAAAATACCATATATTTTTAAAAAACATTACTTAACAAATAGAATTCTGAAGAAATTTTATATCGTTTCGTATAGTATCGGGTATATAAGTTATATACAAAAACATACTTCACAAAACATGTAGATCTCTTTAAAACAGAAATCGATTTCGTACAATTTCTTCTATGGCATTAGTCATTTCCGAGATATCCATTAATAATAGTTTGAATCTTCGAACACTTGTGTCGTTTTTACTTTCTCTATCACCTACCTGAAGTACGTAAGAGGAAATATTGCATTTCACCCAAAAATTCTATTTCGTGATTTCACATTGATATGTGTTTGAATCCTGAAAAGAAAAAGTTTGGAAAAAGGTGTATGTGTCTAGTCAGCATCACCCAAAAACAAAAAGTCGGATAAATACCAAACTTAATATTTAGATTCAGCATCTTCAAAGATGAGACACGATGAGAAACGAAAATTTTGAAGAAAATCTCCCTTCCCTAACTACCCTTTACTTGGAAGACTTTTTGTTATATTTGATTTCCTCATAAAGGGCTGTAACGATTTTGATTGAAATACCATGTATTTTAGATATTTATATGATACATAAAATGTATATTTTGAATTTTCTGGAAATAGCCTTTAAAGTTTACTTCATTCGGAAAGAATTTGTATCAGTTTGCATAACTAGTAAACCATGAGAAATAGACAAAAACAAACTATACAAAAATTGCAGATTTCCTTAAAACACACATTATTTCAAACAACTTTTTCTGCCATAAGCCATTTCCGAGATATCCGTGTTTTTGGTTTGAATTCTTCAATATGTGATGATTTTTTTAAAAAAATTGTCGCTATTCAGTTGTCTCTCGTGATGTCATGGAAAGAGTATAGAATTTCTAGGGCATCATATAGCGACCCTGTTTTTAAACATCTGACTATCCATTCTGTTTCCTCTATCCTCTTGTACCTTCAAACGAAATGTGTAATAAAACTATTTCTGCAAAGAATTATATTAATTACCAGGAAATAGATAGGAAAAATAAGCTTTTGTAAGAATAATAAACGATGGTGGGCCGAAAAAATCATGATTATTATCATGATGTTAATATGATTATTTTCTCATGGTCATGCAAAGAGAACGGAGTTTCAAAGCCACCGCATAACGATCCGCTTTTTAAAGATCCGACCATCGTCGTTCCCTACTGTGTTCTTCTTATACTGTCTATTCAACGACGTTTCAGCTGGTGGGGTGGCTCATCTCTCAGGTAAAGCCTTTAGCTGATGGGCAGTGTATACAGTATGCTGAACTCGTGCCGCGTGGTGCGTACAGTGGAAAGCAACCAACAGTCTTTCGCTTCCACTAGATAAATCCTTACCTGCTTGGAAGGGTTCCCCACCCAATAGCTAAAACGTCGCTGAACAGACGTACCTGCAACGAAATGTTTAATGAAAGTTTATCCCGATTAACAAGAAGGTGGATGGAATAATAAGCTTTTGTAAGAATAGTTTGTAGAAGTGTGACTAGAGAAAGTGATTTGAATGTAATAGCGCTATTCAGCTGTTTCTGGCGATCATGGAAAGAGTATGGCATTTCAAGCCAGCATATAGTGACAGCAGATTATTGATTCTGTTTTCTGTATCCCCTTGTATCTACAATGAAATGTGTAAGGGAACTAACTATCTCTGCAAAAGTTATTTCGATTATCATGAAGTAGATAGGAAAATAAATTTCCGTAGGAACAGTTTGTAATAGCCATATAAAAATAAACGATAGTGGGTAGAGAAAGTCATTTTTATTAAAATATAACGCTCACGTTTGCATGCATATATATATATATATATATATATATATATATATATATATATATATATATATACGCGCGCGCGCGCGCACACACACACACACACACACACACACTGCCGTTTGTGAAAATTACAACACAAACTTGGTGGAAGTGTAGAAGAGTGTATAAGCAATAAGTGATTAGGTTTGCAGAGGATGGGGTACAGAGCCCTCTCGTGTCGGTCCGACAAGGTCAGTGTAGTCAGTGCAGAGTTGTCAAACTAGGTGGAAACAATAATGTGAGTGCCAGTATGCCTCGTCGACTCAAAGGGAGCCATATCGACATGTGAGTTCGAACGGGGCAGAATGATCGATCTCCGGGAAGCGGGTTTGTCATACCGTGACATTTCGGCTCGTACAGGGCATGCTGCTACGACAGTGATGTGTATGTGGAAGCAGTGGATAAATATAGATCGTACGCAGCGAAGAACGGAGCATGACCACAGCACGAGATGACCGTCATCTCGTCCGCATGACCATAACGGACCGTACAGCTTCATCCACAGTGTTGGCTCGACGCTGGAGCACTGGAAGAGGTGTGAACTTGTCTGCATCAACGGTTCATCGTCGTCTGCTGCAGATTGGACTGGTTGTATGCATGTCATTACGTCGGCCTCCATTGTTCAGAAACCACAAGTTCCTTCGACTGCAACGGGCACGTGAACACCGTCGCCTGGGTGCTGAGTGGAAAATGTAGCCTTTTCGGACGAGTGCCGCTTCAACGTGCCCTATAGTGATGGCCGCATACGTGTCCTGCGGTACCGTGGTGAGTGCAACCGGGAGGATTGCATTGTTGAGCGCATAGCGAACAAACACCAGGTGTGATGGTTCGGAGTGCCATTGGTTACAACAACCGATCTCGCCTCCTACGAATTGAGGGCACTTTGAACAGTAGCCGGTACCCAACGGTGGTTGTAGAGCCTGAGGTACTCCCCCTGCTTCAGGCATCTCCACCGGCCACATTTCAACAGAACAATGCCCGGACACATATTGCGAGGAATGTACAAGCCTTCTTTGAAGAGCGACGGGTACCATTGCTTCCCTGGCCTGCACGTTCGCCTGACATGACGCCCATCGAACATGTCTGGGATATGGTTGGTCGGCACCTGGTGCTTCACGGTCCTCCAGTAACCAGTATCACGGATTTGTGGCTCAAATACAAACTGCGTGGAGGGAAATCCCTCAGGAACTTATTTAGAACCTTCTTGATTCAATGCCACAGCGTATAGCCTCTAATTGCACGGCATGGAGGCCACACCAAATACTGAATATTTGGGCTCAAAGGTCATGTATAGATTTGAAAGATTTATCATTTGTTGCTTTTCATGTACCTAACCTGTGGTATTAAATTCAATTGAATTGATGCGTTTCCTTCTCGGTGTTGCAATTTTCACAAACGGCAGTGTATATATACACACAGTTAAAGCGGAGAAGTTGCCGAGGTTCAGACAGAAAATCTGATTCTACAAAGCTCTCGAAGCGCCTTTTACTTTAGGCACGATTTTTTTGAGTGGGAGGGGGGCTTCTGATTAGATTCACCCCGAAGCAATCGACAGTTTTGCTTAATTTCCTTTCTAATGTATAATTTTTCATAACTCCAAGAATTTATTTCTCCATTACTTTAAACAACATTTGCATACATCTTGAATCACCACAAAAAAACTCTTCTGCAAAATGCGTGTAACTCAGTTTAAAAATACGCACACAAAACAGAAGAAAATTCATTTTAAAAAATGCTAAAGTCCATAAATCCAAAATATTAAAAATTTTCTGGCATGTAGGTGGGTTCGTTGTTCGTACATGACAAAATTAAGAATTTTCTTCCTAATTAGTTTGGCTCCTAGAATCGAATAGTTTCTGTTTTTCTGTTACATGTTTCATAGATCTGCGTTCAGCCTTCTTGTGGAGGGAGAATAACACAAAAATCGCTTATCACACCGAAATAAAAATATACCCGTTAAGTTAAACTTATTCTAAAGCAAATTAAATAATTCAATCGTGGTGGATCTTGATCTCCATGTTTCTTGTTATGAACAAACTCAAGTATACATTTCATATTAACAGGATTTATTACGCAATTGATGTTAATTGCAGCTAAGTTCCAGCTAAAGCTTAATTGCAAGAATTGTTTACACTGCACTTGTTCGCGGTACAAACGTTTTATTGCTGCTTATCAAAGCAAATACCTTTATTGCAGGAAAAGTCAGTAATCAAGTCCGAGAATCGAGTCAGGGTTCATGTTTCTGTAGGTTGTTATTGAGGTTCTCCCGGGAAAAGAATACTTACATTGTATCTCTGTCATCGCTTTCGTGCTTATAATATGCCAATAAAACTGGTTTCCAGTTGCTTTTTTACTGAAAGTACCTACATAACGTCCTTGCTCGTTAGATCGAGGTTTTTCATGCCTTTTATTCAAGCAGACAACCGAAAGTCGTTGAATGGAGCACCATATGTACATGCCAAAAATAATCTATGGTGGCTTTCGTAGCACGAAACAAACTCAAGAATGCAAAGCTAGCTAGAACAAATGACAGTACACTTGTGAATCAAATAGTAAGCAGTGGTACGATCCTCCAGCAGAGGGATTGAATGCCTTGTAGCACGCCACCATAACATTGCCCGTGCTGCTCTCACCATTCTGCAGCCTTGACACACTTGTCATAATCTATTCTTAGATGTCCTGATTCATTAGCCATCTATAGCTACTTTCTTTCTTTCTTTCTATCGTTGTTTCCTGTTGCGAATGCTTCTGAGTATTTGTATACTATACCGACCAGTTACCTTCTCACTAGCTGCTTCGAAACTAGCAGAATCTACTGCTATACTTAGGTTATTCCACCTGCTGAGATCCTTCTTCCTTCCTTCCTTCCTTCCTTCCTTTCTTTCTTTTTATCTTTCTATCTTTCTTTATTTCACACCATGTTTCTTGCTAACTTTCGTATTTTTACGTCCTATCTATTACAATCGTTTAAAAGTTCAGTATGTTTGAGGGTATCACAAAAATTAAATTATGACTCATTATATATGCATTAGATGTATATTAAATATACATTTTGATATAAGGTTAAGGGAAAGGGCAAGTACATGTTATGAACCAGAGGGAATAGTTTATTAGTGTGCAAAGATATGCTGATTCTGTTTAGATAATTTTTTTTCAAATGTAATGTTTTCCAAATATTTAATCTTATACCTACTTTATGAAAGCAAGTTTATGCCTAATTTTTATGCTTATTTTTCTTTCTTTTCCTTTTATAAAAACATTATCGTTTAATCAGTGGGTCATATCAGTCGACGACTAACAGTATGAACTTAACAGCAAGTCAGTTCGTGATCTAAAGATCTGAAGCTATTTGAAACTCATCCTAAGTAAGGAGAAAAAATCCATGTAAAAATCTCAGCCAGGTCGTGCGAACCATTCGAGCTTTGAAACCGGGCTCACAACCGGAATCTTATACCCTTATGGGTGTTTGTGACTGCATTGTTTCCCATGCCAACAGTAAAACAACATTATATATAAAAATCCCGGTTTGTATGCACGAATACAAATACAAAAATTGGTAAAAGTTCTTACTCATTCGTCACATTGAAATGTCATAAATAAATTCTATTTTTTTCAAAATAATGTCCTTATAAACTTTACTGGTAATATGTAGCAAAAAATAAAGAAGGAAACGGAGATAATAAGCAAGATATTTAATTCTTTTTCTATCCCGTAACTTAGTGTATCTAAGCAGCAGCGTGCAGTAACCATTTTTTCTGAGAGGCTGCAGAGACAAAAGCTACGCCATTGTACAGCATTGGTGTTCATAACAACACTAAACAGTCAGTGTGTAAATCACACAAACAACTCACAGGCATTTAAAATGAAAGTAATCGTAAACTTCCTTCTGTACCAGTTGTTCCTTAACAACAAATACATCGATGACCCTCGATAAGATTTCTGGATGTCTAGTAAACATCTTTAACTAATATTGTCAGCGCCTAGTGTGGAGAGATTGAATAGTCTTTCGTCCTTATAGAATTTCCTAGATATGTTCGAATTCGTTTTAGAGTTATATCATCTTATCTAATTTATTTGTTATAGCTAGGCTATGGGACAAAACTGATTAAGAATGCACTGAAATCTACCATTTATCTGCAATTACTCTCATAATAATGAAGTAAGAGAAAACCTATAATATAGCAGTCATGTAGGCAGCTCAATTCTGTGATTGTATAAGAAGGAGACCAGTTTAAATATAGTATTCTTTGGAGGGTAGCCTAACCTACCTACCTACCTTTGGAGGGTAGCCTAATAGGATATCTGATTATAACGTGAAAGTAGTTAGAACGCCATGTAAAATGCATGCTGAGTGAACAATTTGCGACACTTTGCCCAGTCGAATAAACGGTTAAGGGTATGTTGGACGCTACTGGCAGGTAGGGAAGACGAAGGGGAGACACTTGAGGGAAGGGAATGTAAACAGAGAATGTAAACGTATTCTGCTGGGTGTTGGCGCTTTATTTTTTGCTAACTAAATGGCAAATACTCATTTAGTTGTTTTAGATCATTAACGAGATGGTGTTTTTCCAATATTTACTCATTTTGCTTTAATGCCCTCTAGTTAGTACAATAGAACACAGCAATGTATCACAATGTTTTGTGTTTTGCTCTTATTTGAGCTTATATACTTGACTATGTTTATCATACTTTGTACTGCAGTAATATTATCACTATCTTTATTATTCTGAGTGTTATAATAGATACGGCCTATTGGACCCGTGAAATTAAATACACTTAAATTTTAATACACTCGTTAATTCATTCATACGTACCTATTCATTCAACTACCCGCCTACCTACTCATCGTATCTACCTATTTAATCCAACTTAACATCAGCTGTTTACTCAAAATCGAAAATCACCAGAAACAGGAATGTCCGACATTGTTGTTGTTATTATTATTATTATTATTATTATTATTATTATTATTATTATTATTATTCGAACCCACATATCCTAACCACTTTTGCCACTGTGAAACAACATACCTACATGGGAATATGGGGACTAGATGTTGTGTTCGTAATACTAGATAATAGTTCATTTCGGGAAACTCTTATTAATGTAGTGTAATACACAGTCATACCACCAGCAAATTCAGTTTCAGGTACTTGTTGACCGACCCTTGCCCAATCATTCAAACAATGACAGTATATTTTAATATAATTGTTTAAGTAAGCTTCAAGGACGTTGAGCTGGAGCGGATAAGGACGATTTAGCCTGAGAGGCGAAGGTGGAACTCGATTGTGTTGATACCCCCCTCTCCACCTCACCTCAGGCGGGAGAATGAATGCATTGTTAAGGCAAGGAAAATAAAGCGTGAAGCTGTCCCTAGTTTCCTTATGTATCTCAAGATCTAAAACTACTTGTAGGGGCAAGCCGGTTACGTCTGTCTGGAGATACGGAGGGATGTGAAACAGGTAACGCAGTGGTGGCTCGTCTCCGAAGGAGGCAAATACATCGGAACATGAAGATGGAGTTTAATTATCACATTGAATAGTGTATTCCTACTTCAGTCTGTACTTTACACAATTAATTTATAAGCAGAAGGGACAATTATTTACTTAGTAAACAATTATATTAAAATACATTGGTGTTAAAACACAAGATTGGGGTAACTAGGGTAAGCGTAGTCACTTTACATTTATTTGAGAGCTTCTATGTTGAATCTAGAATAACATTTGAGGAAACCTTTCAGATTTATCTTTAGACTTATGAAATTAATTTTATATAAAAAAAAGTTGTATACTACTGATGTATATGGCGTTATGTACAACTTTCTTAACAGAAGCATGAATCCTTTTGCCCATGATGTCTTGGGCAAAAGGAATCACATACTAGGGCAAAATAAATCATAGATAAGAAACAAAGGTGGGTAGCAAATGCAAAGTCCATACTAGATTTGCTGTGTTAGTGTTCTTACGTTAAAAATATAAACAAATCGACTAGCAAACGATCTCGTGTAGACATCGACTTCGACTTCGTAGCCCATCTTTCACAGAATGAACATTGTTGGATTACTGGTATAAAAATATTGTACTAAATAATAGAAACTTTGCAACGCAGAAAAATGAGTTTAAATGTTAAGCTGGACCTGGAGTTAAAGCAACAGTAACGCAAGGTATTATGCATGTATTTACTTTCTCTACTACGTATAATAAGTAGGGGAAGTATTGTATTCCACTCAAAAATTCGATACCGAGATTTTACCAGAAATACATGTTTTGAGCCCCCTGAATCCATAAAAGCATTTCTAGAAAAAGATCCGGGTGTGTGTCTGTCTGTGAACAGCATAACTCAAAAACGAATCTCGAATAAATACCAAATTTGGTATTTAGATCCAGTATCTTTCAAGATTTTCAAGGATATCCCCACCCCATACTACCCTAAGGAACATTTTTCGAAAATTTTTATTTTCTCGAAAATGGCTCTAACGATTTTGATTAAAATATCATATATTTAAGATATTTTTATAGCAAACGAAATGTATATCTTGAAATTTCTGGGCATGTCCCCAAAAGTCCTCTTCATTCTGAATGGCTTTTGTATAACTGGAAAACCGTAAGAGATAGACAAAAGCTTTTTACTTTACAAAAAAATGTAGTTCTCGTTAAAACACACAACTTGTCACATACTTTTTTTTTTTTTTTTTTTTTGCCAAGTGAACCATTTCCGAGATATTTCTTGTTATTTGTTTGAATTTTCTAATACTTATGATTTTTCTCAAATGGGAATTCGTTATTAGCTTTTTATATCCTGGACATGCAAAAGAATGAAATGCTCCACATAGCAAGCAGCTCTTAAAAGATTTGACTCGCTTAAAGCCTACCATACACTTACAAGAAAATTAGCAATAATATAGTTTCTGCAAATGTTTATCTGAATTAATATGAAGAAGATGGAAAATAAGGGTTTGTAAAAATAGTGTGTACAAGAGTAAAGAAAGTGCAACAAATAAGACCTTTTTTTTTTAATTATGACATTTTCATTCGTGCATTTTGGCATCTATCACGTACACAAAATCCTATTCCACTATAGGATGTACACAGTTCATGAGCCTATTCACTACATATGGTTCACTAAATACGTATTTCTCCTGCTCTTGATCCAGAATAGATTCATAGAAAGATTCTTAGTCAGGAACTCTTTCAACGGGTTTCCTGGGGAATTTCAACTACGTAGAATTTCAACCCTTAAGGATTGGAAGACTTAGCTTAGTCACAGTTAATATTTTTATGTCCATTCCTTCAAGTCCCCCTCCCCCTTTCCTTTCCTTTTTAACTGGACTTTAAAGTGTACATTTGCTTGATGGTATTCTTAACTGGACTAAAAATGAATATTAGGAAGAGAATCTAATTACCATTGTCCTTCATGATTCCTCTCGCCTGATTCCATTGGCCCGAAGTTTCACCTATGAATAAGATTGATAGCAATGGTAAGTGTCGTAACAATGAATGCAGTTGGGCTAACATTTGATTACAATATAAAACTTGATACCAATTCTACATTACTCAATTCTATCAGTAGTATACAAATTACGAAAACAAAAGAACCTTTGATGCAAATAAGTAATTTTGTTCACCTTAATTTCCACGCACGTGAAAACGCTCTTAGCTAACCCCATCCATTGCTGCCACTCTTGCAGGTGAAATAATGTTTAATTTATTTAAGTAATTCCTTTTGCCCATATGATTCCCTTTACTTGCACTGTCCCACAAGTGTGAGCTTTAAATGTAGCCATCAATTTCAGAAGCGTTCGTTGACTCCAAAAAAAAGCTATAATTGATCAAATTTGTTATTTACATTTTGGAAAATAATGCTAATAAATGTGTATTTATTTTCAGGTTTGCTTTACAAGGTTATCAAATATACTTGGATAAACATCGGAGGTTAGTTTCTCACACCAAGACAATGCAATCTTGTGCATATATGTCCGTAAACTGTTAGTTTTTTGTTGTTATTAAAGATTAATGCTCATCGTATTTCAAGGTACAACCTAACAGCTTAATTTTTACAAATAGTTCATTTTCTTAAATAATCAAATGTTGTTATCAATACAACTTAACTTGGTGATGCACTCCTTGTATGTTTGGGTTGTTTCATACGTGTAGACGTACAAGGTGATTAAACAGGTGCCTCTAATTGCTACGGTCACCAGACGTCCGGAAAATTCCAGACATACCCTGCATTTTTACCTCCTCCGAAGAGAATTTCTGAAAAATCTCCTACATTTTGAGGAATGTAAACATTATTTAGTTTCCAACTGATTAGCAACTCGAGAAGGATTAAAAAATATTTGTTGAAAATAGAGAATTGTTTTGATATCTCTACAAAACGCTAATATTGAGAGAGATTTTTCCCCCACTGTTATTAGCACAGTGGAAACCCGAAATAAACATGATTTTGTTGACTTAGTCAAAGGTATTGTTCTAATAAAATATAACTTTAACATTTAAGCTGTTAGGATGTCATTATATGCATACCAATCAAAGCCGGATGTTTTCTAAAAACATGTTCTTGCCACAAGTGTAATTGTTAAGGTTCTTTGATAGCTGCTGTGACTCTTTTTATTATATGAATACTAAGAAAATGTAAATCTATGTATACATGTTTGCATATTAATTTGGAATTTCAGTTTAATTTTCCTGCATTTAACACTTTTCTATAATGTCCTATATTTTAGACCACTAACTTATTGCAATTCATTAAAATTATCTGGTAATCCCACCAATTGATAATGCATCTAAAAACACTAAAGCAGCGAGATGGCTTCGTGGTAACGTGTGAGGCTCGCAGTCGGGAGGTCCCAGGTTCGATTCCCGTCGGCCGGATCCTCTGATCAAGGTTTTTATCGTGGTTTCCTTGGGCGAATTCGTTGGGATGGTTACCCTTCTACCACGAATTTCCTGCCCATCATTTCTGTCCCAACCTTACCTTTCATCTGTTTCAAGGTTGAGTACCAGGCGGCGGCGATTGGTATGTTACAGCAGGACGGTGGAATTCGCACTTTGGAAAAGATTTCTCCCTGTCGATTTGGAGGCCTTCCTGGGAGCTTTCTCGATTGCCACGGGACCACCAGGCAGTGCTAAACGGCGTCATCATGGACTCGTTAGGGACCCCGTCTTTGCTAGCGCACATCGTCGTCTTGATCTGCTCGCCCTTCGGGTCTCCCACCCATCCTTCCTCCCAGGCCAGAAGCAAAAAGGACCCGCTCTGGTCTACTTGTGGTGCTGTGCTCTAGTTGCTGGAGGACCCTACGACTGCCTACTCCTAAAGCATATTTAGGAGTACTGGCCATTGCCCTCTGCTGGCCTGCGGTAAGTGTTGACTGCGAAGGGCAGGTAATTTTTGCTCTCTGTGTGACCATGAGTCGAACGAAAATGAAAAGAAAAATAAAATTCCAGCCTGTACCACCTTCAAATGTAATGGTTTACGTCGACGCCCACAAAAACTAGCCACAAATACGGCTAATGTTTCTGACAATTTTTAAAACCAAAATAAGCAACATTTACTCTCCGGAAATCTTGTTATGTTCCAGTCATGGTCCACATCTGTGACAGAAGGAAATAAAAAGCAACGAACCAATCCCAACTCACGCAACAGATTTCTCGCTTGAGGTGCCACATGAATCTTTATATTCATTTTTAATAATATAATAGCACACGTTAAAGGTGGAGCTGAAGCGTTTGATGTCTTTCAAGATATTACTTTATCTGCTCATTTATCGTAACGCGAAAAGGCACTTTTTTCGAGAAAAAGTTTGGAGTCATTTACAAGAAACTTAATCTCGTTTCACCATCATAAGCAAGCCCTAATAAAACTTTTATGGCAGAGCATTGAACCAGGGCTAAGATGTCTGAAATAATGGCTCGTAACTGCCATAATTAATTACATGTAACTAGCGACACTAATAAAAAGTCTAATGTGATACATTCACATGAGTTTCCCTTCATTCTATCGTTTATTAGTAGGTATACAAACTATTCTTACTAAAGTTTGTTTTTCTTTGTATGGCATTTTGCAGAAATAGCTACATTACACATTTCGTTACAGATATAAGGGAACAGCGATAGTCAAATGTTTAAGAACTAGACTATATGCTGGTCTTAAAATCTCTACAATTTCAATGCAATCGCAAAAAAAACTGAATGTTGACAGGACTTTTAAGAGAATGACCAAGAAATGCACAATTCAAACGTTTAATAATGGATATCTCAGAAACGGCTTATGCCACAAAAAAACTTATTTGAAATAAATTATGTGCTTTAAAGAGATCCACATTTTTTGTGCAGTATGTTTCCGTCTATCGCTTAACGTTTACCAGTTATACAAGATTATACAAAATTCCTTCCGAATAAAAAGGACTTCATTGGCTATTCCCAAAAAATTCAAGATATACCTTTTATTTGTCATATAAATATCTTTCATATGCGATATTTTAATCAAAATTGTTATAGCCATTTTTTAGAAAATCAAAATTTTCGGAAAATCTTCCATGTAAAAGGTTGGTGGGCTTTTCTTGGAAATCTTCGTGTCGCATCTTTTGGAAGATACTGAGCGTAAATGCCAAATTTGGTGTTTATTCCATTTTTCGTTTTTGTTTTATGCTGTTCATAGACACATACACACACACAAATATACACGGACCTTCTTCTAAAAATGCTTTTTTGGCATTCGTGGATCCTGAAATCATGCATTTCCGGTGAAAGCTCGGTACCGAATTTTTGGGTGGAATGCAATACCTTCTCTACCTACAGGTACGTGATATAGAAAGTAAAAATTTAATCTTGAACATAAAAGCCTAATAGAGCCTTTAAAAACATTAAGAAAATGGTCCAAACTTACAATCTTCGAAGAGAGTAGATGTCAAGAAGAAATCCGAATAAAACAACAACGTAACATGTGCAGAAAAGCAGTACATATTCATTTTGTGCATTGTTTTGTATTATTACTTACCTGATGGTAACGTCAGGGGTAACGTCTGTGGCCTGCATTCGGGAGACCCCGGGTTCAAACCACCGGGACCGACCAATTTGGCCGAAGATTTTTTCGCGGGTTTCGCGGTCGCTAGGCGAATGCTGGGTTGAATAATTTGATGCGCGTATGTTCGTATCATCCCTTTTATCACTACATTTTATTTCCTTCTTCTTCACTGCCATACCAGGCATTAGGCTGATCATCCGTCCTGGATATGCTGTGATCCAGAGTTTGCTTGCTCCTCGACTGGCTACTGACCCAAGGCATTGACCTGTAACACCTTGGGGGTGTAAGTCATAAAGAGGAGGGTAATCAGTTAAAGAAGAAGAAATATCATTATTTGCGGTAATACAAAAAACTTAAGTTTTTCAGATGTAAACCGTTGCACAGCAACATCTTAAAACCGAGCGATATGGCACCGCGATAACATATGAGACACGCATTCGTGAAATCCAACCGGGACGGCCGCACTGACCATGGGTTTTTTCGTGGTTTCCCGAATCGGTAGGCGAGTGCTGGGATGGTTCCCCTTCTACCACGAATTTCCTGTCGATCTCCTTTCATTTGTTTCACTTCATCTATTTCAAGGTCGCGTGGCCAGGAAACGGCGGTTGGTGTGTTGCGGCAGGACAGTGGAATTTGAGCTCTGGAAAGATTTCTCTCTGGAGTTTGGCGTGAATGCTGGGACCGCTTTCTCTGTGGTGGAAGCTGTCTCGTCTACACCCAGAACCCCCAGGTTGCAGGTGGCTTAGACAGGTTCGTTTGCGTGGATTGGTGCCATGTTAGAAACGTTAGAGATCCTTCGTGTCTCCTTTTCATCTCTTCCTCCCAGGGGACACGTTGGAAGCACAAACGGCCCATTATGGCCTACGTGCGGGCTGTGCTCCAGTTACTGGAGGCCACTCCTTCTGATTACTCCTAAATAATCTGGTGTCGTATGTCTCATCCCTTTCTGATTAATTTCTTGGAGATTTTCATAGCACGTTTCCACTCTTATTTAAATCTATTTAACGCTTAGTCTTATTCAGTGTTGTGCGATTATAATAATTGGTTGTTATACCGGCATTTTGATTGTTTTGCGTCGTCAATCTGGCATCTTTTCGTCAGTGCATGCGCTAATCCCGACAACTCTGTTGAGGTTTCCGCCCTACTTGGTAAACTGGCTACACAGCATTTGGCAAGAGTAAAAGGGATCGCGTCCTTCAATCGTATGTTCGTCAAAAGGCTACATCCGGCTGTCTGGTGCTTCCACGAACTAGCTATATTGATCAATTGATTCCCCGAGATGGAGTGACGCGGCAAAGAGCAGAGGGAGTCCACGAAATATACTGTTTTGGACGCTAATTACGTGATATTTGAAGTTGTAACTCAGATATTGTTTTAATTTAGCTTCTTTTTTGTATTATATCATATTCATCTTAAACACTGATTGTATTGGTTATTTTCAAGACTGAGTTTATTAATACAAACAAATAAAAGGTGAGGGAAGTGGGAGCTTCTAGTGTTATAGAAGAGAGAGAGACAACTAAAGTCAGGAGCACAGGTGGGCGGGGAAGCCACCGCGCAGAGAAAGAGAGAGGCAGAGAGATAGTACAGTCTCTTTCATTCTCATCCAGTGCGATAACTTAGAGGAATGCTACTGCGCAATCCGCCTACTTTGCTCCCAACTATAGTACAAAGTAAATGTAGTGTGCATATCTTTGTGCTTGAAACTTTTGTATTTAATCTTCTATTCTAAACTATGCTTTTAAACTATTGTTATAGCATTTAATGCTGTATTAAACTGTTCAGTTTGAAAATAGTGTTTGTTACTCCATATAAGGGATACGGTTATTCTGCAAAGACTTAGCTGATACCTTCCAACATTTTCCCTGGTACTACCAAGATCACAGGGAATAATTCATTATTAAATATCCCCTAATTATTTTAGACAAATTAATACGTTTGTACTCTACACAATTCTTGATTTTTCAAAAATTAACAATTTATTTCTCAAAATTGGAGTATTATTTTAAAAATATATATGGTAATTTTCTTTAATGTACTTTTTAGAATCAGCACAAAAATGTTGAAACGAATTAGTAAAACATTGCATATGTGGAGCATTTTTAGCGTGGAAAAATGCTGAAAAAAAGCTTTGCAGGAAAACAAGATTTTAAAGTTGGGCGTATCTATTAATAAGCTTGCGGTTGTCCTTTTATAGCTTCAGTTAATTGATATATTTAATGAGCCAAGTAAACAAAAGTATGTGCTTTCTTAAATCTTAGAATTCATATTATTATGAAAAGAAATAAAAAAATTCTTTAGAATTTTTGTACAAATTTGACAGATTCATCACCTTAAACGAGTTGTGTATATTCTTTTCTGTAGTAAGCTTTTGTTTATCTCTTACAGTTACCACTCATTCAGAACGAAGAGGACTCCACAAACTATTCCCAGAAAACCTGTAAGTCCTAAAAACAAAAATAGTGCGACATCAATTGCTTTTATTAGTGAATAATGATCGATATGGCTATCTGCATTTGATTACAATGAGTAACTTTGATCTATATCATTATTAAGTACAATATGTGATCAAAGGTATCCGGAAACCCCCACAAACATACGTTTTTCATCTTAGGTGCATTGTGCTGCCACCTACTGCTGGTAATCATCCGCGACCTCAGTAGTCATTAGACATCGTGAAACAGCAGAATGGGACGCTCCGTGGAACTCACTGACTTCGAACGTGGTCAGGTGATTGGGTGTCACTTGTGTCAGAAGTCTGTACGCGAGATTTCCACACTCTTCAACATCCCTAGGTCCACTGTTTCGGATGTGATAGTGAAGTGGAAACGTGAAGGGACATGTACAGCACAAAAGCGTACAGGCCGACCTCGTCTGTTGACTGACAGAGACCGCCGACATTTGAAGAGGGTCGTAAAGAGTAAATAGGCAGACATCTATCCAGACCATCACACAGGAATTCCAAACTGCATCAGGATCCACTCCAAGTACTAGGACAGTTAGGCGTGAGGTGAAAAACCTTTGATTCCATGGTCGAGCCGCTGCTCATAAGCCACACATCATGCAGGAAAATGCCAAACGACGCCTCGCTTGGTGTAAGGAGCGTCAACATTACACGATTGAACAGTGGCAAAACGTTGTGTGGAGTGACGAATCACGGTACACAATGTGGCGATCCGATGGCAGGGTGTGGGTATGGCGAATGCCCGGTGAACGTCATCTGCCAGGGTGTGTAGTGCCAACAGTGAAATTCGGAGGTGGTGATGTTATGGTGTGGTCGTGTTTTTCCTGTAGGGGGCTTGCTCCCCTTGGTGTTTTGCGTGGCACGATCACAGCGCAGACCCACACTGATATTTTAAGCACTTTCTTGCTTGCCACTGTTGAAGAGCAATTCGGGAATGCCGATTGCATCTTTCAACACGATCGAGCACTTATTCATACTGCACGGGCTGTGGCGGAGTGGTTACACGACAATAACATCCCTGTAATGGACTGGCCTGCACAAAGTCCTGACTTGAATACTATAGAACACCTTTGGGATGTTTTGGAACGCCGACTTCGTGCCACGCCTCACCTACCTACATCGATACCTCACCTCAGTTTCGCACTCCAGGAAGAACGAGCTGCCATTCCCCAAGAAACCTTCCAGCACCTGATTGGAAGTATGCCTGCGAGAGTGAACGCTGTCATCAAGGCTAAGGTTGGGCCAACACCATATTGACTTCCAGCATTACCGATGGAGGGCGCCACGAACTTGTACGTAATTTTCAGCCAAGTGTCCGGACACTTTTGATCACGTAGTGTATCTGACACAATTGTTTAGCAATTATCACTTTCTTACTATCCTCGGAGCTAAGCTCCTTAGGAGGGCGGCCATCGGTATGTCTTGTCTTCTATCGCGACTGCCACGTACATCGCCAATCCGGGCCTCAACTTCTCTCTTGTGCATATTGGTAATTTACATCAACCATTACAATTTCATGGTACCTACTATACAATGATCCTTCCTCTGTCGTTTTCCGATTACTTATTGATATAATTCGGATAGTTACGAAGTCATGATCAAGGCAAAACTGATTTGTTTCGTTTCAATCTTCTGGACCAATACTCCTCTTGTGGGTTAAGTGTATTTATGTAAATAAGCATGTCTGACTGAACTAGCATATTTTAGATAAGACAATGGCAAAAGTTGTTTTGCCTGATTGACCAGTATGTAGATTTAGAAATTCGGAAAGATAATATACGCTATGATAACTGACAACATTCTGTCCCTTAACAAGGATGCAAAGCGATTTCTCACGAGGATAATGTAGTTGCGGACTCACATCTTGTAGTGTAACACCCTGCTGCCTTTTCACACCTCTCAGAAAATTGTTCCCAGCTCTTTCTTGGAAAGCCAGAGCTCCGTGACTGAACCACTGCCCAAGATCGTGGCACACCGATACCGCACACCAATGGCATCCACTCTGAGCTAATTTCTTTTTGGCTCACTTATCTGCTGCACGTTGTTTTATGGGAATTTTGTGTGAACGCCTCACAGTATCGAACCTACATTCTAATGAGCTCTCACGTTTCTTGTTTCCCACTACTTCCTGAAATAACTGTAAAACATCAAGAAGCTATTAGGAAAACAGTCGTTATCTTATCAAAAAGGGAAGATAGCGTAACTTGCGATACAATAATCATTATCATTAAAATGAGTTTAAATCTATACATTTAACAAAACTGTAACCAAAAATGTTCTATAATATTTTATTTAATATAATGTGTTTCCTTGAAGCCAAAAATATCAATTTTAAAGTATATGTATGTGTGAACAACATAGACCAGAAAGTGAAATAAATACAGAAAAAATCTGATGTTTTACACTCACATGACTTTCTCTACTCTTGTACAAACTATTTTCACAAACGCTTACTCTCCATATGCTTCATGGTAATCGATATATCGAGATGTTAATATTATTGCTAATTTTCTTGTAGATGCAAGGGGAATTGGTAGGCTTTAAGCGATAGTCAAATATTTTAAGAGCTGGTTGCTATGTGAAGTATTCCATTCTCTTTACATTACCAGGACAAACAAAATGTATAACGAATTCCCATTTGAGAAAATTTAAGGGAATAACAAACAATATCTCGAAAATGGTTCACTCAACAAAAAAAATCTGATGTGTTACACTCACATAACTTTCTCTACTCTTGTACAATCTAATTTTACAAACGCCTATTCTCCATATGCTTCATGTTAATCGAGATATCGAGATGCCAATCTTATTGGTAATTTTCTTGTAGATGCAAGGGGAATATGGTAGCTTTTAAGCGATAGTCAAATATTTTAACGCTGGTTGCTATGTGGCGAATTCCATTCTCTTTGCATGTTCAGGACATAAAAAAATGAATAACGAATTTGAGAAAAAGTATAAGTATTGGAAAATTTAAGGAAATAACAAGCAATATCTCGAAAACGGTTCACTCAACAAAAGAAACGTATATGACATAAGTTGTGTATTTTAACGCGATCTACATTTTTTGTGTAGTAAAATTTTGTCTATCTCTTATGGTTTACCAGTTATGCAAAAGTCGTTCACAATGAAGAATATTTTTGGAGACATTCCCAGAAAATTCGAGATATACATTTTATTTGTCATGACAATATCTTAAACATATGATATTTTAATCAAAATCGTTAGAGCCGTTTTTGAGAAAATTAAAATTTTCGAAAAATGTTCCATGTAAAGGGTAGTCTGGGGTGGGGGGATTTTCTTGAAAATCCTCGTGTCGCATCTCTGGAAGATACTGAACCTAAATACCAAGTTTGGTGTTTATCCGACTGTTCGTTTTTGAGTTATGCTGTTCACAGACACACAGACACACACACACAGACACACAGACACACACACGGACATGTTTCCAAAAATGCTTTTTTTGGATTCAGTGATTCTCAAAACATGTATTTCCGGTGAAATCTCGGTATCGAATTTTTGGGTGGAATGCAATACTTCCCCTACTTACTCTACGTAGTAGAGAAAGTAAAAATGTATATGACATAAATTGTGCATTTTAACGCGATCTACATTTTTTGTGTAGTAAAATTTTGCCTCTCTCTTATGGTTTACCAGTTATGCAAAAGTCGTACACAAGGAAGAATACTTTTGGAGACATTTCCAGAAAATTCAAGATATGCATTTTAAATGTCATGAAAGTATCTTAAACATATGATAATTTAATCAAAACCGTTAGAGCTATTTTTGAGAAAATTAAAATTTTCGAAAAATGTTCCATGTAAAGGGTAATCTGGGGTGGGGGATTTTCTTGAAAACCTTTGTGTCGCATCTCTGGAAGATACTGAACCTAAATACCAACTTTGGTATTTATCCGACTGTTTGTTTCTGAGTTATACTGTTCACAGACACACAGACACACACGCACAGACATGTTTCCAAAAATGCCAAAACATGTTTTGGACTCAGGAGGCCTCAAAACATGTATTTCCGGTGAAATCTCGGTATCGAATTTTTGAGTGGAATGCAATACTTCCCCTACTTACTATACGTAGTAGAAAGTAAAAAACTGGTCTTTTTAATTTAACCCAGGTTTGCCAAGTTTCAACTTTAAGTTCCGTACCAGCCAATCAGAATTACCATACTTCTAAACTTCTTAATAATACTAAAATAACGCTGGGATAATAATGCTCATTTTTATAGTACTTATAATATCGATGAAAACAGTCAGGATTGGCACACGTTTTCTCGAACTACTCATCAGAAAGTCCATCTTTTCGCTCTGAACTGCTGCAGTAGAATACAGTTTTGTTGTCATGGACTCTAACATCTCAGTGACTTTGAAGTTTTCATACCCATCCCATTCTTTCACAAAATGGGAATATAGAATGAGCCCATTTGTTGTACATACTGCTAGTATATTCCAAATTTTAGTTTTTATTAATCCCACTTTAGAAAAAACTCGAGAAGTGTTGCAACGGGCAACGAAATTACTGACAGCGCTAATTCCACTAGTTCTTTGCAAGGATTATTTCTATGAAGGTCGCACATGTGTTTAATGGCACTTCAGAGGCTAACAGATTTAGACACATTCTTTATTTTGCAGGGAACGTTATTTTTTCCGAGTTTTCTCCATTGACCACCAATTTTTGGATAGTACTGTGTTCACTGGTATTAACAATTCTAAAGACACTAACGATGAGAGAAGAAAGGTAAGTGGTTTTTCAGGGATATGTGGTGGATAATTTAGAGCGATGGAGACAGGCCATGAGGACAAAAATTCAGATAGGAGTTAGGTTTAACTACATCATTCAATAATATAATATCAGTATGAGGAAGAAGGTAGTGTTATCAGAGTAGTTTCATTTCGCTGTTGTAACAAACACAAATCGTATGTTTAACCGGTATCGTACAACATAAACGTTCAAATTATGGGGGTTTTAATCTTCCTTATATTGCCTTCGACGTGGAGAGCAAAATTCTGTGGATCGAATCCCGGACGTAGTATGGAATTTTTTCAAGTCTAATTAATTTTTTGCTGTAGAAAATTATTGAAAAGAGACCGCCCAACATATACATCATTCCCCGAGGTCGCACTTTAAAACCCAACGGAGGGCGATAGATTTTTTCGGACGTAAAAATCCTTAGCACGGCTTCCTTCGGAAGGAGAGTAAAGCCGGTGGTCCCGTGTCGCACATATACGGCACGTAAAAGAACCTCAAGCTTGATAAAGAGGCCTCTGAGCAACATGCCCGGCCTTTCACGCCCAACATAGAATGCGACGCTAAGAACCATAACAGTTAAAGAGCGTCCATAAATAAAACTCTATTTATTTATTTTGTATATATCATTCAATCGGTTAACAGTATAAATGTTAAAAAGCCGGAACTTCGGCACATAATTTTTAAAACTAGAACAAGTCTCGAGAGAGCCGGAAGGCATGATCGCATTAGATGTGACGTTTGTTCCCTTTAAGGAGCCATAAGTGGAATTTTGTAATAACAAGACTTGCTATTCACACTTTTAGTTCTAGTTCTAGTTTGAAAAGGGGTGGGTTTTATGCCCAAGCACTGCGACGTTAAAGATCTATTGCGCATCCCCCCTTTCATCAGTTAAGTAGTCTGTTGTTCGTTATGAACTTAACCAGACTGCTAACTGAGGCTTTCGATAGTTCATCTATCTTTGGAAAGTGACTGCCAAAAGTACTTGCTCTTTGATTCGCAAGAGCAGGGCAATCACATAGTAGATGAGCAACAGTCTCGTCTCCTTCTAGGCATCTACTACAGATAGGGTTGTTGAACAATCCCATTCTGTATAGATTAAACTTTAGGGCACAGTGTCCTGTAATGAATCCTGTTGCCCATGCAAGCCTTCTTCTACTAAGACCGCGCAGGTACTTTGCCAGGCTGTTATCCAGGTCTCTAATAAACAACTTGGAATGTCTGCAACCCTCAATGGAGTTCCAGTAGTTCTTGTGTTCTGCTTGAGCCCAGCATTTAATAGGCTGTTTCACTGGTCTGTAGGACACCCCCAGTACAGGCTCCAGACCCAAAAATGGGATTTCGCTGCCAATCTTGGCTGCTTCATCTGCTTTCTCATTGCCTGGTATACCTGTGTGTCCTGGCACCCACATAAGTTGAACCTTATTGTGTTCAGCCAGTGTCATTAAGGACTCCCGGCATTCTGAGACGAACTTTGATTTTATTGATGGTGATTCAAGTACTTTAAGAGCAGCTTGACTGTCTGAGAGGATAAGAACACTTCTATACTTATATCTCCTTTTAATGCTTTCCAGGATTGCATAAACCTCAGCCTGGAAAAATGTAGCTAAGGTACCCAGACTATAAGAAATCTTGGTGGCATTACCGTAAAGCCCAGCCCCCGTTCCTGATTTGGTTCTAGAACCATCAGTATACCAGATTGTGCCTTTGTTATTATGAGGTTTAACCAGTCTTTCCCATTCACCGCTATTCACACTTAGTGTGAACATCAGTTTTGTTCCGTATATCAAATGTTAGGCGATTTTATCCTATAGCATTGTTTTACACACGATTGCAGAGTATTATGATTTTTAATAAACTCCAGTTTTTTAGGTTCTTTTGAAATAAGATGTGTAATTTTTAAAATACTTGAGACATCTGCTACAATCAAAGGCAACACTAATGTCATTTTCTAACAGACTATGGTCTAAAAGTCAACCAAAGCTCTGAGAAAGACAGAAGAAAATCTGATAAAAGTGTGTACCTCCAGAAAGGTATATTATCACGGTATGTATCTTGGTTGAAGTGACAAGCCGCCACTGAGGGTTGAGATCAGTAAGAAGGAGTAGGCACGCAGCCTCCGGCTTGAATTCTGAAAGGGTTACAGGACGGGCTGACTACACAGAAATATTTGTGGTTAAGGCCGGCCCATGTGCGCGCAACCATGCAACTGATACAAGAATTCAATAAAACTTGAGATCGTGATCTCAAGGAAAAGACTGTTGCTATCCCTATTTACTGCAAGTACTTTATTCTTTGTTCCTAGAAATTCATGAATTTACCTAAAATGTAAAAAATGTACATTATTAAAATATCCAGAATCAACTACTGCTTCCTCACAGGCAAAATTAGTGTTTATTCAGCATTTAAAGCGGTAGTTTCTACAAAACTAAGCAATATAAGGGTATATATCCTTGAATTGACTCATAGCACATTATGTATATTTACAATTAGTAGAAGATATGAATAAAATAATATTATTTTCATTCTTTTCACACAGCTTCAGTAAAATTCGTATCTTGTATGAACCGTATAATAAATGTTTCTTTGAGTTTGTGTCTCAGTTATACTCTCTCTAGCACTTATAGTAGGAAGAGCAAGTATTTTATTCCATCCAAAAATTCGATATCGAGATTTCACAGGAATACATGCCTTGAGCTCGCATGAATAAAATAATTTAGAAAATGCGCGTGTATATGTGTGAACAACATAACTCAAAAACCAAAAGTCGAATAAATCCAAACTTGGTGTTTATGTTCAGTATCTTCACAAAATTATATATGCACAAAGATATTCAAGAAAAGTACCATCAACCCAGGCTACGCTTAAGATGGAACATTTTGATTGTTTTGGATTTTCTCAAAAAATGGCTCGAATAATTTTGATTAAACTACCATATGCTCAAAATATTTGTATAATACATAAAATGTATATGTTGAATTTTATGGGAAGAGCCTGTGCATTCCTCTTCATTCTGATTGAATGTGTATATTTTTGAATAGCTAGCAAAGCTTTAAGTCTCGTTAACACGCACAGTGGGTATATGCCAAATAAATTTTTGTGGCATTAACCATTTCGTGCAATTAGTGGAATTTCGAGGCTAGCGCATAGTGACCTATTTTTTTAAAGATTTGACTGTATCCCCTTTGTACCTACAATCAAATATTATTTCATATTCTGCAATGAAGCCATTTCTGCAAACGTTCAATTTATTATCAACAAGAAGCAGTTTAAAAAATCTGATGTGCTTCACTCACATGACTTTCTCTACTCTTGTACAAACGCTTATTCTCCATATGTTTCATGTTAATCGAGATATCGAGATTCTAATCTTATTACTAATTTTCTTGTAGATGCAAGGGGAATTGGTAGGCTTTAAGCGATAGTCAAATATTTTAGGAGGTGGTTGCTATGTGGAGTATTCCATTCTCTTTGCATTACCAGGACATAAAAAAATTAATAACGATTTGGAGAAAAAGTATAAGTATTGGAAAATTTAAGGGAATAACAATTAATATCTCGAAAATGGTTCACTCAACAGCAAAAAAATGTATATGACATAAATTGTGTATTTTAACGCGATCTACATTTTTTGTGTAGTAAAATTTTGTCTATCTCTTATGGTTTACCAGTTATGCAAAAGTCGTTCACAATGAAGAATCCTTTTGGAGACATTCCCAGAAAATTCGAGATATACATTTCATCTGTCATGAAAATATCTTAAACATATGATATTTTAATCAAAATCGTTAGAGCCACTTTTGAGAAAATAAAAATTTTCGAAAAATGTTCCATGTAAAGGGTAATCTGGGGTGGGGGGATTTTTTTTAAAACCTTCGTGTCGCATCTCTGGAATTTACTGAACCTAAATACCAAGTTTGGTGTTTATCCCACTGTTCGTTTCCGAGTAATGCTGTTCACAAACACCCACACACAGACACACACAGACACACACACGGACATGTTTCCAAAAAAATACTTTTCTTGGATTCAGGGGGCCTCAAAACATGTATTTCCGGTGAAATCTCGGTATCGAATTTTTGGGTGGAATACAATACTTCCCCTACTTACTGTACGTAGTAGAGAAAGTAAAAAGAAGCTTTTGTAACAATGGTTTGTAGAAGTGTGGTTAGAGAAGGTCACGTAAATGTAGCACAAAAGATTTGAGTTTTTAAAGTGTGATAGCGTTTGGTTGGTGCAGGGTGCTTCAATAAAACCAATTTTATAATTGTGCAGTAAACACTCATCATATTGTTTAAATTAATTAGTATATGAAACTATTGACAATAATGTACCATATTGTGCAAAACAGTTAAAAAGTGCCATTTCTTGAAAGCTATGCCCTACAAATGGACACCAATCTGCCAGTCTAATGAAGCACATCGTGAACGATTTTTGCGATGTTTTAACAGGTGTAACGTTAATTTATGTGTCAATGTTGGCCTTAAGGACTATAAGGGAGTAGGCAAAGTGATTCCAGCAACATTGCCTCAACATACACAACTAGAATTATTTCCATGGTAGCTAGCTGTACGTCAGTTCCTTGGGATACACGTCATATGATAAAGACATAGTATGGTCTTCAAAATTCCTAGATTTTACTCTACCTGTGACTACTTTTATTTGTAGTATTTGAAGAGCAAAGTTTATTCATTGCGTCCACAAAGTAATGTAGTCCTAATGATTATTCACAGAGAAATTAATCTTATTCCAGCTAATGCTACAAACGTCGTTGAGGTTATGCATCATAACTGTTGTAGATATGAAAGTCATTTGGGGTATATAATGTGGAAGAAATAAAATGTTTTCTTCTGGCATAAAATGGTACCCTAATGGCGTTAATATCATATATCCGTTAGTTTTTATAAATAACAATTCATGGGTACTACGCAGTTGTAACACCACTGAATTGTCCTGTATAAAAAAGTTAGATCATAACTACTGGAGAACCTATGAATAATGATTTATATCTGCTATTCAGTTGTAACAAATTGATTCCATTGAATCGTTCTATATAATCCTGATCATAACTGTTGGAGTGCCTGTAAATAATCATCTATGTTTACTATGGAATTATAACTCTCTGATTACATTGAATTATCCTACATAAAGAAACCCGATCATAACTGCTGGAGTACCTATAAATAATAATTTATGTCCACTACACAAGCGTAACAGTTGATTCCATTGAATCATCCTATATAAGCAAGACCATAACTCTGGAGAATCTATAAGTAATAATTAAGTCTGCTACACTATTTTAACAGTTTAATTCCACTGAATCATCCCATATAAGCCTGATCATAACTACTGGAATACCTTTTAATAATAATCTACGTTTACTATATAATTGTAGCCCTTTGATTCCATTGAATCATCCTATATAAGCCTGATGATAACTACTGGAATACCTTTTAATAATAATCTACGATTACTATATAATTGTAGCCCTTTGATTCCATTGAATCATCCCATATAAGCCTGATGATAACTACTGGAGTACCTATTAATATTAATAATAATAATAATAATAATAATAATAATAATAATAATAATAATAATCTATGTTTACTATACAATTGTAACACTTTGATTCCATTGAATCGTCCTATATAAGCCTGATCATAACTACTGGGGTACCTATTAATATTAATAATAATAATAATAATAATAATAATAATAATAATCTATGTTTACTATACAATTGTAACACTTTGATTCCATTGAATCGTCCTATATAAGCCTGATCATAACTACTGGAATACCTTTTAATAATAATCTACGTTTACTATATAATTGTAGCCCTTTGATTCCATTGAATCATCCTATATAAGCCTGATGATAACTACTGGAATACCTCTTAATAATAATCTACGTTTACTATATAATTGTAGCCCTTTGATTCCATTGAATCATCCCATATAAGCCTGATGATAACTACTGGAATACCTTTTAATAATAATCTACGTTTACTATATAATTGTAGCCCTTTGATTCCATTGAATCATCCCATATAAGCCTGATGATAACTACTGGAGTACCTATTAATATTAATAATAATAATAATAATAATAATAATAATAATAATCTATGTTTACTATACAATTGTAACACTTTGATTCCATTGAATCGTCCTATATAAGCCTGATCATAACTACTGGGGTACCTATTAATATTAATAATAATAATAATAATAATAATAATAATAATCTATGTTTACTATACAATTGTAACACTTTGATTCCATTGAATCGTCCTATATAAGCCTGATCATAACTACTGGGGTACCTATTAATATTAATAATAATAATAATAATAATAATAATAATAATCTATGTTTACTATACAATTGTAACACTTTGATTCCATTGAATCATCCCATATAAGCCTGATGATAACTACTGGAGTACCTATTAATATTAATCTACGTTTACTATATAATTTTACACTTTGATTTCATTGAATCATCCTATATAAGCCTGATCATAACTACTGGGGTACCTATTAATATTAATATTAATAATAATAATAATAATAATAATAATAATAATCTATGTTTACTATACAATTGTAACACTTTGATTCCATTGAATCGTCCTATATAAGCCTGATCATAACTACTGGGGTACCTATTAATATTAATAATAATAATAATAATAATAATAATAATAATAATAATAATAATCTATGTTTACTATACAATTGTAACACTTTGATTCCATTGAATCGTCCTATATAAGCCTGATCATAACTACTGGGGTACCTATTAATATTAATAATAATAATAATAATAATAATAATAATCTATGTTTACTATACAATTGTAACACTTTGATTCCATTGAATCGTCCTATATAAGCCTGATCATAACTACTGGAGTACCTATTAATATTAATCTACGTTTACTATATAATTTTACACTTTGATTTCATTGAATCATCCTATATAAGCCTGATCATAACTACTGGGGTACCTATTAATATTAATATTAATAATAATAATAATAATAATAATAATAATAATAATAATAATAATAATAATAATCTATGTTTACTATACAATTGTAACACTTTGATTCCATTGAATCGTCCTATATAAGCCTGATCATAACTACTGGGGTACCTATTAATATTAATAATAATAATAATAATAATAATAATCTATGTTTACTATACAATTGTAACACTTTGATTCCATTGAATCGTCCTATATAAGCCTGATCATAACTACTGGGGTACCTATTAATATTAATAATAATAATAATAATAATAATAATCTATGTTTACTATACAATTGAAACACTTTGATTCCATTGAATCGTCCTATATAAGCCTGATCATAACACTGGGGTACCTATTAATATTAATAATAATAATAATAATAATAATAATAATCTATGTTTACTATACAATTGAAACACTTTGATTCCATTGAATCGTCCTATATAAGCCTGATCATAACACTGGGGTACCTATTAATATTAATAATAATAATAATAATAATAATAATAATCTATGTTTACTATACAATTGTAACACTTTGATTCCATTGAATCGTCCTATATAAGCCTGATCATAACTACTGGAGTACCTATTAATATTAATCTACGTTTACTATATAATTTTACACTTTGATTTCATTGAATCATCCTATATAAGCCTGATCATAACTACTGGGGTACCTATTAATATTAATATTAATAATAATAATAATAATAATAATAATAATAATCTATGTTTACTATACAATTGTAACACTTTGATTCCATTGAATCGTCCTATATAAGCCTGATCATAACTACTGGGGTACCTATTAATATTATTAATAATAATAATAATAATAATAATAATAATAATAATAATAATAATAATAATAATAATCTATGTTTACTATACAATTGTAACACTTTGATTCCATTGAATCGTCCTATATAAGCCTGATCATAACTACTGGGGTACCTATTAATATTAATAATAATAATAATAATAATAATAATAATAATCTATGTTTACTATACAATTGAAACACTTTGATTCCATTGAATCGTCCTATATAAGCCTGATCATAACACTGGGGTACCTATTAATATTAATAATAATAATAATAATAATAATAATAATAATAATCTATGTTTACTATACAATTGAAACACTTTGATTCCATTGAATCGTCCTATATAAGCCTGATCATAACACTGGGGTACCTATTAATATTAATAATAATAATAATAATAATAATAATCTATGTTTACTATACAATTGTAACACTTTGATTCCATTGAATCGTCCTATATAAGCCTGATCATAACACTGGGGTACCTATTAATATTAATAATAATAATAATAATAATAATAATAATAATAATAATAATCTATGTTTACTATACAATTGAAACACTTTGATTCCATTGAATCGTCCTATATAAGCCTGATCATAACACTGGGGTACCTATTAATATTAATAATAATAATAATAATAATCTATGTTTACTATACAATTGAAACACTTTGATTCCATTGAATCGTCCTATATAAGCCTGATCATAACACTGGGGTACCTATTAATATTAATAATAATAATAATAATAATCTATGTTTACTATACAATTGAAACACTTTGATTCCATTGAATCGTCCTATATAAGCCTGATCATAACACTGGGGTACCTATTAATATTAATAATAATAATAATAATAATAATAATAATAATAATAATAATCTATGTTTACTATACAATTGAAACACTTTGATTCCATTGAATCGTCCTATATAAGCCTGATCATAACACTGGGGTACCTATTAATATTAATAATAATAATAATAATAATAATAATAATAATAATAATAATCTATGTTTACTATACAATTGAAACACTTTGATTCCATTGAATCGTCCTATATAAGCCTGATCATAACACTGGGGTACCTATTAATATTAATAATAATAATAATAATAATAATAATCTATGTTTACTATACAATTGTAACACTTTGATTTCATTGAATCATCGTATATAAGCCTGATCGTAACTACTGGAGTACCTATTAATAATAATAATAATAATAATAATAATAATAATAATAATCTATGTTTACTATACAATTGTAACACTTTGATTCCATTGAATCATCCCATATAAGCCTGATCGTAACTACTGAAGTACCTATTAATAATAATAATAATAATAATAATAATAATAATAATAATAATAATCTATGTTTACTATACAATTGTAACACTTTGATTCCATTGAATCATCCTATATAAGCCTGATCGTAACTACTGAAGTACCTATTAATAATAATCTATGTTTAGTACACAATTGTAACACTTTTATTTCATTGAATCATCCTATATAAGCTTTCATAACTACTGGAGTACCTATTAATAATGGCGGAACAAAATCAGTAAACGACATGTCACTGTGCCCATATTTTATGCGCTACTAATGTTTCTTTTGGGCCGCCAGTTTCAAATAAGCTGTGCCTGTAAGACTCTCTGTTACATAGATAATAAGGACCCTGTTAGGGAGCCGAACCGTACTCCCTTGATGATGAAATAAGCATCCGGCTCTCTTGTCAACCCCACAGCCACAACAAAAAGAAGCGAGAGGGAGGTTTAATAATTATTAGCCCCTTTAGTCCCAACCAAACGGGAGCTTCCATTCAATTACAAAATGGGGCCGGGGGGAGGTGGGAGGGTTCGCCGCTCGAGTAGTATAACCCTCAATTTTCCTGCCTGAAATAACAACAATCAAGTCATTCACAGACCGCGTGAGTTACTGGAAACCTGATAGTTGTAAAGTGGTGAAGGAATCTAGAGTAAACCAATACCTACACGACAATGGAGTCAGGTTCCAGGTTCAATGTCAGGCGGGTGACATTCATACAGTCACTTACAAAACGTTATCCAATTATAGGCTCCACAGTTTAGTCTACTGGAGCTGTTTCCTGGCCGCTGTAAACTATATAATTATGCCTTCATAATTTGTATACTCTTAATAACCCCACATGGGAGGTTGTGTTTACTTCCAGTGCTCCATTTGTGCTATAACTAAATTTCGATCGTTATCTGCTTAAGTTCAACATAATATCTGAGTGTGTTTTCTAGTGCCTACATATATGACAGCAAAAGCAGATTGTAGCAGGTAAGTGCAGCTTAAAATAATTAAATAACGAATTGTATTGTAAAAATCTAATGTGTTACACTCACATAACTTTCTCTACTCTTGTACAAACTATTTTTACAAACACTTATTCTCCATATGCTTCATGTTAATCGAGATGTCAATCTTATTGATAATTTTCTTGTACATGCAAGGGGAATATGGTAGGTTTTAAGCGATTGTCAAATATTTTAACGCTGGTTGCTATGTGGCGCATTCCATTCTCTTTGCATGTCCAGGACATAAAAAAATGAATAACGAATTTGAGAAAAAGTATAAGGAAATTTAAGGAAATAACAAGCAATATCTCGAAAACGGTTCACTCAACAAAAGAAATGTATATGACATAAATTGTGTATTTTAACGCGATCTGCATTTTTGTGTAGTAAAATTTTATCTATCTCTTATGGTTTACCAGTTATGCAAAAGTCGTTCACAATGATGAATACTTTTGGAGACATTCCCAGAAAATTCGAGATATACATTTCATTTATCACAACAATATCTTAAACATATGATATTTTAATCAAAATCGTTAGAGCCATTTTTGAGAAAACTAAAATTTTCGAAAAATGTTCCATGTAAAGGGTAGTCTGTTGTGGGGGGATTTCCTTGAAAACCTTCGTGTCGTATCTCTGGAAGATACTGAACCTAAATACCAAGTTTGGTGTTTATCTGACTGTTCGTTTCTGAGTTATGCTGTTCACAGACAGACACACAGACACACACACGGACATGTTTCCAAAAATGCTTTTTTTTTTGGATTCAGGGAGTCTCAAAACATGTATTTCCGGTGAAATCTCGGTATCGAATTTTTGGGTGGAATACAATACTTCCCCTACTTACTATACGTAGTAGAGAAAGTAAAAATGTGGTGTACAAACTCATACGACTTTCTATATTTCTTTAAACTGCATTTACATATTATACCCAGCTACCGTTTATACAAAAGATGATTATTCTATTCGTGTTATCCGCGCTAAATCTTTTGCCTAGAAATAATTTTCAAATGAATCATTAGGGCACTAGTTACACACAACATGCAGGAACAACATTCAGCTCTTTTATACCGTAAATCGAGTAATGAGTTAGAGCAACGACAAAGGAAAAACAAAGAAGAATCCCAAATCCTTATATTCCACCAGATGACCACTTATACTTGAGAAGATGTACACTTATATTAAGTAAGACTTCGGAAAAGGCTTTCGATACACTGTATATTTTAATAAGCTTTACATTTTTTCGTGGTGAGTTGTTGTCTAACTCTTGTGGTTTCCAATTTATATTCAGATTCAGGATACAAGTTTTATTTGTTCTAGGGAGATCTCAAATTAAAATATTTTAACCTTTATTTGAACCATTTTTCAGGAAAAAAATTAATAAATAATAAAGAAATATTTTCGATATTAAAATTGAGCAGAATTTCCTGAAAATCTTTGCGTTGCAGCTTTTGAAAGATGATGTACTTAAATACAAAGTTTAGTATTATCTAACTATTCGATTTTTAATTTAGCTGTTCATACTCACATGCACACACACACACACACACACACACATTTTCTATTTTTTTATTGATCCAGCAGACCTCAAAACGTATATTCCGATAGCATTTCAATATAACATTTTTAGTGGAATATAATATTGCCTCCACTTCCAAATTCAAACAGCAGGGAAAGTAAAAAGGTACTGAAATACGGGCATAAGCAAAACAAGAAGAACAAATATATGCTAATATTTGACTTACTTAGTCTAAACTTCAGAAATTAGTTTGAGCACTTATAACTCTTTTTGCTCATTTATTTCCTTGAAACATAAAGATACAATTTCCAAAACACTTTAATAAAACACTGAAACCGGCAGTAAGAATATTTGTAAAACACAACAGTAATCAAAGAATAGCTATCAACTTTGGCAAGTTATAAGGAACAGAATGAAGTGTATGTCATAGATAAGTGGTTTCTTAACATTAGTGCGGAACCTCTTAGAGAAACTAGTGCAGTATGTGAATGAAAAGAGCAATTTTGCACTTATGCATATGGATGGGACAAGGTGAGTATTCAATTGCAAACTTTTTACTTTCTCTACTACGTATAGTAAGTAGGGGAAGTATTGTATTCCACCCAAAAATCCTATACCGAGATTTCACCGGAAATACATGTTTTGAGACCCCCTGAATCCAAAAAAAATCATTTTTAGAAACATGTCCGTGCTGTGTGTCTGTCTGTCTGTCTGTCTGTCCGTGTGTGTGTCTGTGTGTGTCTGTGTGTCTAAACAGCATAACTCAGAAACGAACAGTCGCATAAACACCAAACTTGGTATTTAGGTTCAGTATCTTCTAGAGGTGCTACACGAAGGTTTTCAAGAAAATCCCCCACCCCAGATTACCCTTTACATAGAACATTTTTCGAAAAGTTAAAATTTTCTCAAAAATGGCTATAACGATTTTGATTAAAATATCATATCTATGTTTAAGATATTTTCATGACAAATGAAATGTATATCTCGAATTTTCTGGAAATGTCTCCAAAAGTATTCTTCATTGTGAACAACTTTTGCATAACTGGTAAACCATAACAGATAGACAAAATGTTACTATACACAAAATGTAGATCGCGTTAAAATACACAATTTATGTCATATACATTTTTTTTTTGTTGAGTGAACCGTTTTCGAGATATTACTTGTTATTCTCTTAACATTTTCAGTACTTATTTTCTCAAATGGGAATTCGTTATTCATTTTTTGTCTTGGATATGCAAAGAGTATTAATCTGTGGCAAACAGAATGGTGCTGCACCTAGCAACCAGCTATTAAGAGATATGTATGAGCTTAAAGGCTACTGTATTTCTATATTGCCGTTGCAATTACTAAACAAGGGGAACATAGTACGCCTTAAGCGATATTCAAATATTTTTAGAACTGGTCGCTATGTGTAAAATGTAATTCTCTTTGCATGTCAAAAGATCGTTTCTGCAAATGTTTATCTTGATTAGTATGATATAGATGGAGAATAAGAGTTTGTAAAAATAGTTTGTACAAGAGTAGAGAAAGCAATGTGAATGTAACACATCAGATTTTTTTTAAGAAAGTGTACAACTTACTAAATGCGAACCAATTAAGATGTATTACTAAGGTTTCATTAACAGCAATATTAAAATTAAATTAATTTTTTGGTGAAACGAGAACTTGACGCTTTAAATTCAGTCGAATTCCTTACGAACGAAATTTATTTTGTGCTTATTTAAACATTGAATAGTTCTTATTTTAGAATGATTTATTTTCTGTTATCTTTTACGTAGGCTTCTTATCGTATCCATGGAATATTAAGTCTTCTGCATTTGTGTAGTTAAACTTACCAGTTGCAAAACTGAGTGTTTATTACAGTATAGTTTAAGTATAAATGCTTTTAAAGTGACAATCGTATTGCCGCAATAAATGGTTACTGATGTTTTCGAGACGTTTCCCAACCTCGTTCAAATATTAGCAAAACTCAAGAAACCATTGAGCAAACGCTTACAATCAAATGATGTTATTGCATTTCGCAGAGATTCTTTTTCTCATTCCCCCCTACATCTCAACACCCCCCTCTGACTCTCTTTTCCCTCACTGTCTCTTCCTCTTTCTTCCTCTCTCCTTCCATCGGCAGCACTCCTCTCGCTCCCCTATGACAACCAAAAACTCTTATAATTATAATATAGCAATGAAAAAAGAAGCTCAATAATGAGAGATACTTGCTTGATTTGATTTTGTGCCCCGTTCGAAATCTCCCTCACATTGAGCAGACTAATTAACATGCCATAATAGCCGTTTCTAAGTGGTTATCTAAGGTATGTTTATACCAAGTTTCGTAGCAGCAGTTTCGCTTCATGGAAAAAGGTAACACATAGACACACATATTTAAACAAAAGTACTAAAAATGGGAATTCTGGCTTCAGGATATCCCATTATATACATTAAAACTAATTATTCATGCAAAATTGAAAGTTACCATAAAAATTATGTTTATAGTTTTATTAATTATATAAATTCCTTTTACTCATTAGTATGACACATTTCGATTAACTTCCTGATTTTCTTGTGAAAGGGGGTTTCTTGAAAAATGAATACCGCACATTGAAAATGAAAAGATAAGTGTGCTAAGCGTGTATCCTATTCTGCAGAGTGTTGCCTCAAATCTGAATGAAATGGAGAAAGCATGTATGCTTTTACACTGTTACATATGCTTATATTACCAAATGTATCTGTATTTCTCAGATAAATTGTCGAAAAATAGCCAGAGCAGCAAGAAGTAGATAAACGCTTTCCTCTTTTAAGAGATTTAAATATTTTATTGATAATCGTGAACTATTTGATGAAATAATTATTTTAAGAGCTTCTTTGAAGATGCACAGCATAGTAGCAAAAATTCTTATGTGTTACATTCACATGGTTTTCTCTACCTTCTAGCGCTTATTACTGGGTATAGAAACTATTCTTACGAAAATTGATTTTCCTATATACTTCAGTTTAATCGAAATAAACCTTTCCGGAAATAGCTGCGCTACACATTTCGTTATAGTTACAGAGGGTATAGCGGTGCTAAAAATCGATAGGACTTGAAAATAATGACTATTGAACAATTCGAACCATTAATAACGGAAATCTGGGAAATGGCTGATGCTAGAAAAAAATTTATTAGGAATAAATGGCGTGTATTAAAGAGATCTGCATTTTTTGTGTAGTACGTTTTCGTCTATCGCTTAACGTTTACCAGTTACACAAAATTACATAAAGTTCCTCCGAATGAAGAGGCCTTTGCAGGGTAATCCCAGAAAATTCTAGATGTAAATTTTATTTTTCATGTAAATATCTTTAATATATGGTATTTTAATCAAAATCGTTAAAACAATTTTTCAGAAAACCAAAGTTTTAAAAATATCTGCCATGTAAAGGATAGTTTGGATTTGGGCGATTCAGTATCTTCCAAAGATGGGCGCATCTTTGGAAGATACTGAACTTAAATAGGTATTTATCTGTTTTTTTTTGTATTTGAGTTATACTGTTCAAAGACACACATACGCGGACCTTTTCCTATCCCCCCTTTTTTCGAATTCAGGGGGCCTGAAAATACATATTTCCGGTGAAATCTCGATATCGAATTCTTGGATGGAATGCAATACCTTCTCTTCCTACTATAGCAGAGAAATGGAATCAGTACATTGGTGTGAACTGGTGTGAATTTTCAAATAATTGTACTTTTCTCAAATGGGAAGTCGTTATTGATTTCTGTTTTTTGTTTTGTTTTGCTTTGTTTCTTCTGGTCATGCAAAGAGAATCGAATTTCAAAGCCATCACATACCCACCAGCTCTTAAAAGGCTTGATTATCATTTAAACCTACTGTATTTCCCTATTCCCATTGTGCCTACAAGGAAATGTGTAGTAATACCGTTTCTAAAGTTTATTTCGATTAACATGAAGTAGCTAGAACAACAAGCGTATGTAAAAATAGTCTGTTGAAGAAAGTTATATGAATGTGATACATTAGAGTTGTTTCTAGAAGTGATTCCACGACATCCTACGAATTCATCTACTGAAACTCATAACGTCCATGTATTAAGACTATTGCATGATTAAAATGGTGCAGCACTTTATAAAAATAATGATTACGTTCTTACTTGTTTGTTTAATCAAGTCACCAATTGTACCAGCTGTCAGAACGTGGCATACCGGCATACTACAGAAATAAACAATTGAATGGTTTACGGAATACTTACCAATGCTACCAACTCTGATAATGAGCAAATAGTTAATCAGAATTAAGATAAACTAAAATCAGAACGCAGAAATGACAAGTTTTTTTAAAACTTAGTATAGATTTCCAAATAAATTATCTGAATGTGCATGATTAAAAGCTCAAAGTTGTAAGAATCTGCCAGTTTTCGGTAATAGAAACTGAAAATTTCTCCAAAAATGGTGAATGGTGCGGTTGATTTTGCTGAAGATCTGTTTTCAGTGAAGATGCGTTGGCGTAACCTGTTGCTTTTATCAATTCTTGCTCTTGTATTCCAGCTTGAATTATGTTTTCTGCCGAGATGGATGAACGACACTGTATACTGGTACTTTTACAGTTCAGTAATGAGCTGACATTTTATTTGATAAAATCGTATCCTTGCAAGCATATTATAAGATATATGACCGCAATTGGTCGATATCCGAGATATTGCTAAATGCAATTGGTCAATATACGCGACATAAATGGAATACTCAAAGTCTGTTCAAATAATTTAATTAACTTTTATAAATACGATTATGTTTAAAAGTACACATTTAGCATCAATATATGTCGGTTTTCCTGGACTTTCTGCAAGGCGCACACCAAAAATTGAGTTTTATTTGTAGACGCTCTTTAACTGCTAGGTTCTTTTGCTCAGAGGCCTCTTTATCAGGTTTGAGATTCTTTTACGTGCCGCCGTAAATCTACGACACGGAACCACCGGCTTAACTTCGCTTCCTAAGGAAGCCATGCTAAGGATTTTTGCGCCAGAAAAAAATCATCGCCCTCAGCTGGTTTTGAACCCGCGACCTCGGAAACTAGAGGTTGACTTGGTAACCACTACCACGGGGGACGACAAGGTAGATACTGAACGTAAACCATATTAATCAGATTCCGTGTGTTTAATTGTTGACTATAGGTATTTAGTTTCTGTTTATACCCTTTTGCAATTGTACGGGCAATATTTTACTTAATTGTAAATGCATATATAGTTAACAGACAGGAAAGGGCAGCATTGAGTTTAATGATGTTTGTACAATGATGTGTCATAAATTTGAAGAGAGGTCCTATGTCGGTGCGTATGCTAAAACAGTATCGATAATAGTTAAAAGAATTAATATTGTAATCCATTAAAATCACAAATTTCAAAAGCTGGCAAAAGGAACTAGAGTTGAAAATAGTTTTGTAATTACATTTGAAGA
Organism: Deroplatys truncata; assembly: GCA_030765065.1. Taxonomy (NCBI): domain Eukaryota; kingdom Metazoa; phylum Arthropoda; class Insecta; order Mantodea; family Mantidae; genus Deroplatys; species Deroplatys truncata. The sequence goes on along the minus strand of CM060978.1, from coordinate 205,014,253 downwards.
AAATTGCGTATAAAACCTGTTTCTTTTGTTTTGTAGGATGATAAATTATTGTTTATTATCTTTGAATGAGATTTATGGATTAATTAATAAACAAACAGAACACCAAAATTATTCTTTTGTTTTGGCTAAACGTATTTGTCTTCACGCAGAGTTTGATGGCGATGAAAAACATCCTTCTAATCTTCTTTTTAATGACCTTCCAAGACTTACACCTCTTGCTGGTCGTTGGTCTCATGCTATTTTAATCAATCTGTTCTGTCAACATGTTCATACCAATGTTTTTTTTCTTTCTTGTACAAACTTTATTACATCCGTTATATCACATTCTTTTCTTTATCTTCATTCTTTATTCTGTCCTTTCTGGTTTACACTACTATTGCCCTTATGTATTCATTTCTGTTGTTCTAAGTAACTGTTTAGTTTTGCAGCTTTCTGTTCTTGTTTCTGTTCCATACACTAACACAGGTCTTGTTACAGTTTTATGAATATTTGTTTAACTTTCAGTATTCAGATTTATTTTTCCAAATCCAAAACCCTAATATTTTTGTTGCTCTGAGAACTTGATGTCTAACTTCTTCAGTTAATATTTCTACAACTTGTTATAATTACTCTCAAGTTGTTTTTTTCCGTTGAAAATGTCATGTTATACTGAATTGTTATATTGTGCTGTTTGTATCTTTGAAGATCATTCCCTACCTTAGCTATAAGAACAGCGTCATCTATATAAAGAATTATGTTGATGTGAAAACTAAACATTGCAACAAATTAAAGCAGGTAATTATCTTTACTATGAATTTTCTTAAATCAAGAAGGGAAAGAATAATCATCTAAATTAGAACAATTAAATTACTCGTAAGTTCCGACTGAAAGAATGCATTAATAAATGTTCGTCTTAAAAAGAAAATTTTCCGCTTCTAAGATTCAGGGGTTTAAAATCCCGGAATCAATGGGTTTGTTTTTGTTATTGCGAACAGGATTGGTCTGAAGTGCGTAGTTTCCCACACAGGATTGGGTTATTGACATGTTTTCTACCTCTGGAAGAGTCAGTGAGGAGGACCTTTACCTATAACAGGAAGCATTCCTCTGCAAGATTATGGGATTAATTACGTTACATTTCTTTCAAGGATACCGGCAGCTGTTCTTTGGAGTCTTTGTTTACACAAACAAGACAAACGAAGCAATCTATCTTGAAGCATCTCGCTTGCTCACCTACTGAGCTGTCGCCATTCTTGCGAGAAAAAATAAAGCACTTAACCTTATCTGCTTCAATGTAGCAAACTGTTTAGGAAGACAATCGTAATGCCGATTTAAGAATTAATTCGTATTTTACTGTGCAGAAGCTTCCTCAAGTACACACATGCCAGCTTTCATATAATTGTGAACTTTCTCAAGGTTTATCAGAAACTCTCTTGTGACGCTGTTGTTAACCGGTTCATCCTATTCGAATAACTGAATATGTGGACAAACCAACTTCAAATATATGTAATAGAGTGCGAAGGGAACAACCTGTCCTCCTGACTTATATTACTGGCTATTTCAAGAGAAGTGTGTTAATTTTTATACTCCCTCTTACGTACTTAATAAATAGAGGAAGTATTGTACTCTATCAAAAATTTCTATGTCGTTTTCTCTCCGGAAATAAATGTTTTGAGGTCCCCTGAACCCCAAAAAGGTATTTTTAAATAAAGGTCCGCATATGTGTTTGTGCGAGTATTCGTGAACAGCATAACTCAAAAATGAAGCGCATAAAATATACAAAACTTGGTATTTAAGTGCGGTTCTTCCAAAGAGCGACACAAAGAGTTTATAAAAAGACTCCCCCACCTCAAACTACCACCTACATAAAACATGTTTCAAAAATTTCGATTTTCTCAAAAATTTAAGAACAGGTTTTATTAAAATGTCATGTATTTAAGATATTTATGTGACAAATAAAATCTATATCTTGAATTTTCTGGGGATAGCCTGTGAAATCCTCTTTATTCGGGAGGAGTTTTATGTAATTTCGTATAAGGTTCAGCCATAAGATATAAAGAAAAACTTATTGCATAAAAAATGTATATATCTATAAAATGGAGTTTATTTCCAATAAGTTTTTCTGTGGCACCACTCATATCCAAGATATCCGTTGTTATTGGTTTGAATTTCTCAGTACTTTGTCATTATTGTAGTAAACTTTCATAGTAGCTATATAAAAGTTAACGATAATGGGTAAAGAAAGTCCTATGAACGTAGCACATCAAGGGTTTTCTTTAAGACCCATTGCCACCGAACAAGCTAATGCCGCTGATGCAGAGTTACGTTAATTAAGGTAATCGCCTCATGTACGCCACGTTTGCAATGAATTGCATCTTGTTGTATGTCAGAAAATACAAAAATTCTTTCTTATTCCTTGCTTCGTAAAAATGACGATTTTTTCTTCTGTAAAACAACAGTTTTTGTTTATCATTTTCCTTTCTATTCGTAAAACGAAACAAAACAATATAACGGGTGAATCACCTTTTCCTAGTTTTTTTCGTATACAACCTCTTAAGCAGCAGATTTGCCTTAAGTCATGTCTTCTTGTCCACTTTACACTTGTTTAGATAGATGTAAATTCCACTTTCAGTGAAAAAGCCGTTTAAGGAACACAGGCTAATCTGGGTTACAGTCCATCTCAAAACACGCTCCCTTCAGAACTGCACTTATCTATTTTATAAAATTTTTATAACGGTGTACTAACCACATCCAATACCTCGAGCAAACCACCTATCACGTGGATCTAATGTCAAAACTATCCAAAAATAAAATGAGTCTTCTCAGTTGCGGATTGAGAAGTTATGCAGTTCCGGCATTGTATAGTCCATGCCGTAAACCTATCCACTGCATCGTGTCGTGTCAATTTCGGCCCAAATGACTGCTTTGCACCGCTGTACTTGTAGTGACTTGCACTCGTAGTACAAAAGTGTGCGCGTTAGCCTTCAGTGGTGAAGATCTCAAGTTCAAATATTACCACTTGAAGGTACTTTTTATAGACGACGTACCTCCGTTGCATTCTGCTGCGCTTCCCCGTATACTAACAGCATGTCCAGATACTCTCTATTCGAAAACATTGTTCTACAGTGAGCACGAACGGCTGGAACTTCGTATTTATAGACAAATCCACTTTCTAGTGTATTCGGAAAGAAATCATGATCTGCTAGAACGTTCTCGAAACTTGAACGGAAATGAATAAAAAACCTCATTCATTCGCAGGCGTGGTTTAAACTTCCGACCAGACTTTCCAGCATGTTAACCATTACGCTACTATACCTTTTTCACTATAAGCTGAAAGGAGAAGTAAACAAAACTTAAATTTATCACTACGCCGAGCACATGGCAGCACCACGTGAAGGATGACGGGAACTGAGTAGACAAATAAAAGTTGTACGTGAGCAGTTCGGCATTTGTGTTTAAAGGTACTGGATTAAACTGTTCTTAACTTCATTCAAGACTAATATCAGTATACCACCTTTGCTTTAACCTTTTATGAGTCAACAAGTTAAATAACGATTAGCACTAAAGGTTAAATCACAACAGAAAACAAACACAGCCGAAGCTATCCGAGCAAAAATTCTGCATCATTAACAAAGAAGTTCAATTATTGCTCAACAATGGCTAACCATATTCATTGTCGATTAAAGTGGGTACTTTTCACGGAATTTGTTAAAAGCATTTAACACAATTGTCTTATTTCCATTTCTCTCGTTTATGTTTTCCACAGTGGCAGAACATTCTCCCGGAAACCGGAAACGAACTGCAGCGCCTGCGCATAGCCTCTTAAATCCTCTGATATAACTAGGTTCATGTAGTTATAGGCGAATCTGAGCAAACACACTTAGTTTCATAAATTGAACTGTTACAATAATGAGGTTTTTAAATTTCTCTGCACAAGAATAACCACAAAATGTTACATATGAACCGAACTGTTTTTGTAGAGGAAGAGACGACATACTATGCGGGAAAGGTTGTAATTTGCCCACCAGCCAATGAGGTGTTGTCTTGTCACGTGGTTTTGTTTACATCTTCTTTCAGCTTATATGAAAAAGGTATAGAGCACTTTGACGAGTACCACCGTAGCCCTAATCAGCGGGGTGGTTGGTGGATGCGCGTCAGCACCTGCATTTTGCATTGCTTGTTAAATGCGGGGTTGCCTAGTTACCAATCCGCAGGATCAGAAGACTCACGCTAAAATTAGAGAACTGATGGCTCCAATCAATTAAAAACATGTCTATATTAAAAATAATTGTTATTCATTCACATTACATAGAAGTATTAAATTAGTATTTCAATTCTGGTGGTAATTCAAGTTTACACATTTGATATATCATACAACATAGCTTTTACTGTTTGACAGATAGCGTGAAAGGTCTAACAGAGCCTTAGAATAGGATATTTTTGCATGAAATATTGTGTAAAGCTCAAATAAATTATTTAAGGTCGTTTGGAAACATTTACACTAATATTTATGACGTATTTTAGAAAGAAATTAATATAAAATACATGAAAATTATCCTATAGCACCGGTCACAACACACTGCAGTATTGGCTATATTATTGAGTTATGCTCTTGGACTCGAATAATAACGTATTAACAGTGAATGAGTATACACAAACAGGAACTTTTTCATGAACCAATGATTTGGAGCTCTACTTTGCCACATAGTTGTATCACAACGTTACTCCACGTGGAACCTTAGTTGATGTGTTATATAGGGTCTTTCAACAAGAGTGTCCTATATTTGAATTTAAATAAAACACGTTATATAAATGATAGAGGTTTATTTCTTTTTTTTATTTTTGGAAGATAGTTAATGTCATTACGTGTGAAAGAGAACATCAGTTGATTGACCACCGCGACTTCGTTGGGTTGGGCGTATACGGTTGACCTAATTTTCAATGACAGAAGAACGTAAATTAGGCCCAACTTCACCAATAACAAGCGTGATGTTATTCATAAGATCATTTACTGTTTCTGGCTTGTTGACATAAACACGAGATTTAACATAACCCCACAAGAAGTAATCCAATGGCGTTAAATCACATGACCTCGAGGGCCAGTTAACATCACCACCACGGGAAATGATGAATTTCTGAACTTCTCCTTCAAAAGATCGTTGTTTCGAGAGCAGTAACACATGTGGCACCATCTTGATGAACCAGATGTTTCTGAGATCCATACCACCCAATTGAAGCCAAAAATAGTCCCTTATAAGAGCCCAGTATCTTTCTCCATTGAAAGTTAGAGCTTCTCCATCTTCATCTTGGAAAAAATATGGACCAATGATTCCACCATACCAAAATCCACACCACAGAGTAACCTTTTGAGGATGAAGTGGTCGTTCTTGAATCTGCATTCGATTTTGATTGCTCCAATAGCGGCAATTTTGTTTGTTAACACAACCATCCATCCAAAAGTGGGCTTCGTCGCTGAAAAAGATTTTTCGACAAAAATCCGGGTCAGCTTCCAATTGCTCCATAGCCCAGTCAGGGAATACACGGCGCAACTTATGGTCGTTGGTCTTTAGTTCTTGAGTTAACACCATTTTGTAAGCGTGAAACTTCAAGTTCAGATGCAGAATTCGCCAAGTTGTGGTCGGCGAAAGCCCCAAATCTTGCGCTCGACGAGCAATTGATTTGTTTCCGTACTCGCGTACACTCTCACGAACGGCGCCTATGTTTTCCTTGGAGCGCTTACGTCGATTCCGTACAGGCGTTCTTTGATCGCTGACAGAACCACTTCTTTCAAATTTATCGATCAAACTCCGAATCGTTCTCACGCAGGGACGATTATGCACACCGTAAGCTTCACGCAATACACGGAAGGTTTGGCGAACAGGTGATCCATTTTGATAATACATTTTCACAATTTGTACGCGTTGCTGAATGCTGTAACGTTTCATGGCTATTTGTCAATAAAAAATGTAACCACATGAAAACAAATGACTGCTGTAACTCAATAACAACGGCAGCTATCACATGTTAAAGATAGGACACTCTTGTTGAAAGACCCTATACAACGAAACTGAGAATCATTCTGCTTTAGGATCAATGCCAACTATGGCTCCCTAACCCTCCCCACTTCTTTGAAATTGCACAGTAATTAATAATCAATGCTCGTTACGAAAAGAAACGATAAGTGTGTTACAAGAAGAGTAACTGTCAAACCCTTTTTGACAAAAGCGACGTATTTTCAAGTAAAACAATTGCGAATTGCATAGATATAGAACCCAGGGGATGTATCTGGCATGTAGGGCACCGCAGTTCTAGTTGTCTGAAAATAAACCGTTAATATACACATTTAATAACTTGGCCACACTACGGCTTTGTGCAAGGACACTTACACAGGGGTTGGTCATTACTCATTAGCCTTTGTTACAAGCTTTTATTGCAATTTGAGACTTCCTCTTCTTACAGTATATTTTGCACTCCCAGAATACCTGCAAGTTAATATCCACTCTTCTGGAGAATAAAAGTTTACAACGGCCGGTGTTAAGAAACAGTTGCTTTTATGGTGCCTGTGTGGAGTGAAGACTTTAATTACACATCTGAGCAGTTTAAGCGTTATACTGGTCTTTTCTGACATAAACCGAACCATGTTTTCAACAACATAGGAGGTGAGTTTTTAAAGTAATACCGTTTTATTATTTTGTAGCTGTAGTCGCGATCTTAAGCATGCGCGATCACTTCCTTCATTCATTAGGAAGCCAGACGCAGCTGTGAGCGATCGTCACTTCGTGTTTTCGTGTTGTTAGAGCGTTTCGAAATGTTCAAAACAATCGAACGAACCGCCGCCGGTGAACTCCCCAGCAAACATTCATCGCCAATTGTGTGAGGTTTATGGAGAAACATTCATGTGTGATAGTGCCGGGCCATACGCAGCCAAACTCAAGATCTGATCGCTCTATTTGGTTGGGAGCAATTCGACCACCCTGCATACAATCCGGATTTGACACCAAACGATTTTCATCTGTTTCTTCTTCTTAAGTAATTCTTTGGTGGAAAACATTTCAACATCAATGGTGTTGTGAAACAAGAAGTGCAAACTTGGCGTTCATCATAGACGGCACCATTCTTTGACGAAGGCATACAAAACTGGTTTCCGGTTACAAGTGCCTGAATAACGACTGTAATTATGTGGAGAAGTAGTGTAAAGTGTAAGGTAATGAATTATAGTAAAATATTTGAGATATAATGTTTTCTTATTTTTAAAAAGCATTATCGGTACTTACTTAAAAAACGCCTCGTTCATCGGGGTAAGTGGGTACATGTTTTAAGAGGTACTTTGACTCACTGAGCCAACTAGCCCCGCCATTAACATTTCTAACATTTTCCAACAAAAGTTTTGCTTGACTGTGTGTGTCCGTATTTTAGCAGCCGCAAATATCTATGCCAAGAACATATAATAGAAAAACGGATAAAGATTTTCTACCGTCTTACGTCACTGACAGACCTAACACATCAGTTGTCATTTTCAAACGTGGTTCCTCCAGAACGCAAGAGTCATGTCCAAATATCTACATATCCCGTAGTCGAAGATAAATAAATTCCACTTAAAAGCTGTAAGCGAAAACCAAAACTCTAAATAACACCTAAATAAAAGGGGAACCAGAAGGTGACGTTTTGAGAAACCAGTAAAAGGAATCAAATTAAGAAAGTTACATAGGAAATTGCAATCAAAATACACAGATGATGATGATGATGATGAAACATTTTGCTTGGTTTGCGTGGATATCTGGAGAAGCGTGGGTGAAGAATAGATTCAGCGCATCCAATGTAAGTTCGGATCGCTTTAAATTTTGAGTTTTAGTTCATTTAAAATGAACATGCAGAATCAAATGGGAGTTTGTTTGAACTGTACAAGTAATTCTAATGTCATGTGATATTTATGACACCTTTTACTATATCTAGGCTTTGTTGAATGAACGCAAATGGGATTATCTTCTTCTTATGATTGAATTATTGATTCCCTGAATTTAGAGTTTGTGTTATTTTCATTACAAGAATTTGTTTTAAACTTGTGCCAATATACCCGACGATGGGGTAAGTTAACACACGTGTCGAGGTTCAAACAAATTACAGATTTATTAAAAAATTATGATTCGAAATGATATCAAAAACCTTCACTTACATCGTCCATGATGTAAGTGAAGGCTTTTGATATCATTTTGACTCATAATTTTTAATTAATTGACACTTCATGTTAATATTATCCCAATTGCGACAAAGATACATTACAGTTTCTTAATTACCTTAATGAAGTATTGCTATATTTTATTTTCTAAACCAACGTAAGTAATTAAACTTGCTCATTGATATGTATAATAAGGTTTAACTATATTAAAGCTCATAAAAATAAGCATTTTAAATCTGTGCCAACTAGACCTGGACTCTACTATGTGTAAACACAAAGCATGAAAATTCTGCCTTTTTAGGCGGATAAGGGTAATGCTTATGTGCCTTGTGGTGGTGGCAAGTGAAAACACGGTTATAGCGATGAGGGAGGAAGAAGGAGGTATAGTTACATTCCATCTAAATAGGTGCAGCTCAACATGTAACATAAACAAATGTAAAAATGAGACGTACTAGCCAGTTACGCCAGCCCGAATATGAGAAACCATTATGCTCGCCTTCACCTGAGTATCTCGTGAAGATTGTCTTCATGACTCAATACTGTGACTGCTGCCACTCGCCAGATAAACGCTACCCGTTGCCGTCCAATAATATTCCAAAAAGATAAAAATACTGCAGGCTCTTGATTTCTTTACAAAGTGAACTCCGTTCTTGTCACTTCAGAACTCTTAAAAGTTTTAGAATTAAGGTACATTTTAATATTAGTAGAGATAATATGTATGTTTGAGCCCACAGAGAGATGCCGACAAGCGATAAAGTTCTTTGTTCTACGCCGACAAGCCCCGCCCCCTCCCTTTGTGTGCTCACATGCCGCCAGGTCTCGTGTCGTTAGGCCCCGCCCCCTCTCGCTTTGTGTGCTCACCTAATGCCGGCAGTATCTGTGCTAACAGGTTCTACCCCCTCCCCCATGCGTTCTACTGTGGCGTCATGACTTGATGGAATTGTTTTCTCGAGTCCTGCTGCCCCTCGGCAAATTAATTAGGTAATGTTCGTCAAACATTTTTTTTATGATTACTAAGGTCTGCAGATTGCATCCTCGAGCAATTAAGTTTTTTGATTAATGAATTGTTGACTGGAGCTTGAGTATAAGTAGTCTGCTCACGGTAACAGTCTGTCATGTAATGAAACACTGGAGCCTTCTTGTATCTGGGGAAATCGCTTGTCCATTAGCTGAACATGTTAGACGCTTTCAACACATTAATAGGCTTTTAAGTTTACATTCCGGATCTGTTTACATACATTAGCGATCAACGACATACTTCCGTCTGGAGGTAACGGTGACACACATTAGCTGACCCGTTAGACGCTTTCACTACATTAGCGAACAATGTCAGTAATTGTTTTCCTAAGTGCTCTGCCCAACACTCAACACTTCAGATTTTAGCGATGGAAATGATATAACAAGCAGCAGCTTCTCCAACGAGTTCCAAGTTGACCAGGATGCCCGGGTTCGAATTACAAATTCAGCTTCTAATAACTCAGAGACTAATTACGATAAAGACATCAAATAAAGTTTATTACATTAATGTCATTAGATAGTTTCTTGTGAATGTATATTTGGGTACATGGTGTCCAGGGTTCGAATACCGATAAAATGTAATTTAATTATAAATTTAATAACTCCTAAACTAATTAAGATAAAGACGCCAAATAAACTTTATTGCCTTTATTTTATTAGGTAGTATCTTGTGGATGTGTAATTAGATACCTGACGTTCTGGGTTCGAGTCTAATGTTTAAATCGTCATTATCTCAGAAACTAAGAGAGGTAGAGGAATTGACCAAAGCATGATTGATAGCTCCTATAAGGGGTAATTAATACTGTATATAATTTTCAATCAGTTGTCCTTACTTCGAATCCCGATCTTTCAATCACTTACTTATTTTTTCTCTATACTCTAGAATATGTCACTTAGATTGATGCTGTAACTGCATACACAACCTTTAAACATATCAAACTAATATTGTAAATAATTTTGTTTCTGGTGTCCAGGGTTCGAATACCGATAAAATGTAATTTAATTATAAATTTAATAACTTCTAAACTAATTAAGATAAAGACGCCAAATAAACTTTATTGCCTTTATATTATTAGGTACTATCTTGTGGATGTGTAATTAGATACCTGACGTTCTGGGTTCGATCCTAATTTTAAATCGTCATTATCTCAGAATCTCAGAGAGGTAGACGAGTGAACCAAAGCATGATTGATAGCTCCTATAAGGGGTAATTAATACTGTATATAATTTTCAATCAGTTGTCCTTACTTCGAATCCCGATCTTTCAATCACATACTTATTTTTCTCTATACTCTAGAATATATCACTTAGATTGATGCTGTAACTGTATACAGCACCTTTAAACATATCAAACTAATATTGTAAATAATTTTGTTTCTGGTGTCCAGGGTTCGAATACCGATAAAATGTAGTTTAATTATAAATTTAATAACTTCTAAACTAATTAAGATAAAGACGCCAAATAAACTTTATTGCCTTTATGTTATTAGGTATTATCTTGTGGATGTGTAATTAGATACCTGACGTTCTGGGTTCGAGCCTAATTTTAAATCGTCATTATCTCAGAAACTAAGAGAGGTAGACGAGTGAACCAAAGCATGATTGATAGCTCCTATGAGGGGTAATTAATACTGTATATAATTTTCAATCAGTTGTCCTTACTTCGAATCCCGATCTTTCAATCACATACTTATTTTTCTCTATACTCTAGAATATATCACTTAGATTGATGCTGTAACTGCATACAGCACCTTTAAACATATCAAACTAATATTGTAAATAATTTTGTTTCTGGTGTCCAGGGTTCGAATACCGATAAAATATAGTTTAATTATAAATTTAATAACTTCTAAACTAATTAAGATAAAGACGCCAAATAAACTTTATTGCCTTTATGTTATTAGGTATTATCTTGTGGATGTGTAATTAGATACCTGACGTTCTGGGTTCGAGCCTAATTTTAAATCGTCATTATCTCAGAAACTAAGAGAGGTAGACGAGTGAACCAAAGCATGATTGATAGCTCCTATGAGGGGTAATTAATACCGTATATAATTTTCAATCAGTTGTCCTTACTTCGAATCCCGATCTTTCAATCACTTACTTATTTTTCTCTATACTCTAGAATATATCACTTAGATTGATGCTGTAACTGCATACAGCACCTTTAAACATATCAAACTAATATTGTAAATAATTTTGTTTCTGGTGTCCAGGGTTCGAATACCGATAAAATGTAATTTAATTATAAATTTAATAACTCCTAAAATAATTAAGATAAAGACGCCAAATAAACTTTATTGCGTTTATGTTACTAGGTAGTATCTTGTGGATGTGTAATTAGATACCTGACGTTCTGGGTTCGAGCCTAATGTTTAAATCGTCATTATCTCAGAAACTAAGAGAGGTAGAGGAATTGACCAAAGCATGATTGATAGCTCCTATGAGGGCAATTAATACTGTATATAATTTTCAATCAGCTGTCCTTACTTCGAATCCCGATCTTTCAATCACTTACTTATTTTTCTCTATACTCTAGAATATATCACTTAGATTGATGCTGTAAATGCATACAGCACCCTTAAACATATCAAACTAATATTGTAAATAATATTGGTTCTGGTGTCCAGGGTTCGAATACCGATAAAATGTAATTTAATTATAAATTTAATAACTCCTAAACTAATTAAGATAAAGACACCAAATAAACTTTTATAGGGGAAAGGATGCTCTCCTGAAACATTAGGTCTCTAGATAGAAGTATTTATAGGGGAGAGATAGGGAATACCAGGGCTGATGCTAGGCTAGTCAGATGCTAAAGGAGGGAGGGATATGCTTTATACGAGAGAGATAGGGAACACAAGGAAAGATGCTATACTAAACAGGACTTGAAGGGTAGAATATGAGCGATATAGCAAACCGAGGAGAGGTATTAGGATAGGAGTTTTGAATGATGGAGTAGGCGTTTATATGCGAGAGATAGGGAATACGAGGTTCGATGCTAGGCTAGACGGTGTTGAATGAGGGAATGCATCTTATATGAGAGAGGTAGGGGAATATGAGGAGAAGTGCTAGGCTAGTCGGGAAGGTCTGAATGAGAGAGTATACGTCTATATGGGGAAATATAGGGAAAACGAAGGTAGGTGCTAGGTTGAGAGAGTCTTCAAGGAGGAAAATGCATTTATATGAGAGCGTTAGGGCATACGAGGAGAGGTGCTAGTCTAGACATGGTTTGAGGATTAGAGTATACGTTTATATGGGAGAAATATGGAAAACGGGAGAGATACAAGGATAGACAGAGATTGAAGGAGGAGGAATGTAGGTTTATACTGTAATATAGAGAGTAATTCGATTATAAAACTTTTCTCATCCAGCCTTACAACACTTTTATATACTTATTTTCTAAACCTTACAAACTTTATATTTGTTAAACAGTAGTGCGCGAGACGGAGAGGGACAAACAGTATATCGGTTTACAGTGAAGTATACATCCTAACCTATTCCCACCTTGTTTGTTCTGGATCTTCTCATTGTCTATCATCTAACGTAAACACGTAACAAGACGTAACACAGGAAATCATACATATGGCACATTAAAAAAATAAAGGTATATATAATGAAACATAAACAAGTAGACAGAGGGTCGTCGATACATAGAAAACCAGGAGTTGTATGTACTGAGACCATAGATTAGTATAGGCAAACAACAAAGAAGTGAATTTATAGTGTAAATAGCCAAATATTTTCAAATATTATTATAGTCTAAAAGTATATAACTTAATTATGTATCGAGTATTGAGAAATAAACGTTATTCATTATTCACTAATCTCAGATCACTGCAATTGTATTGAATCAATTCACAATTGCTAATGCCATTCAACTTTCATTCGTCTCTGATACATAAACAAATTGCAAAATGGAGAAGGACGAAAGTAATAAAAAGACTCAGGCAGCAAATTTTAAGAAAGAAGAGAAAGATATATGACCGACATTGTTTTGGAACACAAATTAGTCTTGAAAATAAAATGACTGATAGCTCTGCTAAGCGTAAGGAAGAGACATGGAAATAAATTGCAAATGAATACAATTCTAGGTTGGAAAAGAAGATAAACAACATTCATGTAAACCAATTTTTAAAAATCAGTTTAACTGAATACATGTAAAAAAACATATCACTTTACAAAAAGTAATGCAGACAACATTTATTTTTTATAAACATTATCCTATTACATTACTTTACAAAAAACCATACATATTTCCTAAAGGCAAAGGTGATAGTCTAGACATTCTAAACACTCAGTTATATAATCATATACATCACACAGAAAGAGACCTGCATTATCAGTAAAAAAACTAAACATCTCAACAATGTCTGAATGATGTATTTTATAAGTACAAGTTTTTTGATATTTCAAAGTTCCTGTTAACCATGGCAGTAATTGATTAACACAATTTCTCGATCCTGTCATGCTATAACTTTAGATGCTTTCAGCTTACTTATAATTTCCTCAATCTCTTGTGTGTGACTATTATTACCAGCATCCCTCGACGCAATTAGTAACCTCAATATATTTACTAGTCTATTCGGATTTTCAAGCGTTGATATCACTGAATCATCATCATCTGAAGATTTCATATTCTTGCAACTTCCGATGTATCCAGATTTTTCACCAACAGTAGTCTCCAGTGAAGGACAGAGGCTTGATCCGGTATAACATTCCCCTCTATACATCTTCGGATCTTCAAGTGCAGGTGAGAGAGTCGATTCAGTATAACATGTTGCTCTATGAAACTTAAATCTTGACAAAGAACGATTCTTAAAAATCCGCCCGCATACACAGCATCTAATAACGCGTTTTCCTCCATGTGTAATGTATGAAAAATCGTGTTTCTCATTCGTCAGTTGCACAGATTTTCCCGGGCAGTAGTTCATGCTAAAACTAAAAGAAATTAAATGAATACGTGAATGCTAACGCTCGAAGGAATTAAAAGCAAATGAATGAATTCATAACACGCACCTATGTATATATCCAGGATGAGGACGACGGAGGGAATTGCGATCAATGCATAGCAGGGAGAAAGGATACTCTCTTGAAACATTAGTCATCTAGACAACTATTGTTCACGGAGCCTGTAGACGTCAGGTTGAATGGGACAGACCTCAGGTTCAAATCTTTAAGGGCACGGACCCAGCCTTTTGCCTGTCATGTATACTAAACCATCCTAACAGCGTAACATTACGTTACAACGACACGTAACCAGAACATGGCGAAGGCGAGCATGGAAAAAAGGATGCTCTCTGGGAACATTACTGGAAAAGGATGCTCTCTGGAAACACTAGTCATCCACACAACGGGTTGTCCCTAACATTTCCAGATTTCGGGTCGTTCAACATCGTGACGCGCCCCTGTCATCTACATTTCAACGAAATTTTACCTCCTGAATTAAAGTTTGGTGATCTGTATAGACCTGTACAACATGCATTACGCTATGTAACAGACTCATCACGTTATGTAACAACACGATCACGCTAGGTAACAACATGTTCACGCTATGTAACAACAGGATCACGCTATGTAACAACATGATCACGCTATGTAACAACATGATCACGCCATGTAACAACATGATCACGCTATGTAACAACATGATCACGCTATGTAACAACATGATCACGCTATGTAACAACATGACCACGCTATGTAACAAAACGATCAAGCTATGTAACAACTGATCACGCTATGTAACAACATGATCATGCTATGTAACAACCTGAGCACGCTATGTAACAACATGATCACGCTATGTAACAAACTGAGTACGCTATGTAACAACATGATCACGCCATGTAACAACTGATCACGCTATGTAACAACATGCTCAAGCTATGTAACAACTGATCACGCTATGTAACAACATGATCACGCTATGTAACAACCTGAGCACGCTATGTAACAATCTGATCACGTTATGTAACAACTGATCACGCTATGTAACAACATGATCACGCTATGTAACAACATGATCACGCTATGTAACAACATGATCACGCTATGTAACAACATGTTCACGCTATGTAACAACATGACCATGCTATGTAACAAAACGATCACGCTATGTAACAACACGATCACGCTATGTACAACACGATCACGCAATGTAACAACTGATCACGCTATGTAACAACCTGATCAAGCTATGTAACAACTGCTCACGCTATGTAACAACATGATCACGCTATGTAACAACCTGAGCACGCTATGTAACAACATGATCACGCTATGTAACAACCTGAGTACGCTATGTAACAACATGATCACGCCATGTAACAACTGATCACGCTATGTAACATCATGCTCAAGCTATGTAACAACTGATCACGCTATGTAACAACACGATCACGCTATGTAACAACCTGATCAAGCTATGTAACAACATGATCACGCTATGTAACAACCTGAGTACGCTATGTAACAACATGATCACGCCATGTAACAACTGATCACGCTATGTAACAACATGCTCAAGCTATGTAACAACATGTTCACGCTATGTAACAACATGATCACGCTATGTAACAACATGTTCACGCTATGTAACAACATGATCACAACATGATCTCATAACGGCCTCCAAACGAAACACGACTAGCAGCATTTATTTTCGCCATAATATCAATCAAGTTTTATTATAAACATTTCTTTCTACAACGCTTAGTTTTGGATATATTGTATAGCCTCAACTTAAATGGTCCACCCTATTTACATAGCGTGATCATGTTGTTACATAGCGTGATCATGTTACATAGCGTGATTAGGTTGTTACATAGCGTCATCATGTTGTTACATAGCATGCTCAGGTTGTTACATAGAGTGTTCATGTTGTTACATAGCGTGATCATGTTGTTACATAGCGTGCTCAGGTTGTTACATAGCTTGATCGTATTGTTACATAGCGTGTTCATGTTGTTACATAGCGTGTCCATGTTGTTACATAGCGTGATCGTGTTGTTACATAGCGTGATCGTGTTGTTACATAGCGTGAACATGTTGTTACATAGCGTGATCATGTTGTTACATAGCGTGCTCAGGTTGTTACATAGCGTGATCATGTTGTTACATAGCGTGATCAGTTGTTACATAGCGTGAGCATGTTGTTACATAGCGTGATCAGGTTGTTACATAGCGTGATCATGATGTTACATAGCGTGCTCAGGTTGTTACATAGCGTGATCATGTTGTTACATAGCGTGATCCGTTGTTACATAGTAATCAGATTGTTACATAGCGTGATCGTATTGTTACATAGCGTGTTCATGTTGTTACATAGCGTGATCATGTTGTTACATAGCGTGCTCAGGTTGTTACATGGCGTGATCATGTTGTTACATAGCGTGATCAGTTGTTACATAGCGTAATCAGGTTGTTACATAGCGTGATCAGGTTGTTACATAGCATGATCGTATTGTTACATAGCGTGCTCAGGTTGTTACATAGCGTGCTCAGGTTGTTACATAGCGTGATCAGTTGTTACATAGCGTGATCGTTTTGTTACATAGCGTGGTCATGTTGTTACATAGCGTGCTCAGGTTGTTACATAGCGTGATCAGTTGTTACATAGCGTGATCGTTTTGTTACATAGCGTAGTCATGTTGTTACATAACGTGCTCAGGTTGTTACATAGCGTCATCATGTTGTTACATAGCGTGATCAGTTGTTACATAGCGTAATCAGATTGTTACATAGCGTGATCGTATTGTTACATAGCGTGTTCATGTTGTTACATAGCGTGAACATGTTGTTACATAGCGTGCTCAGGTTGTTACATAGCTTGATCGTTTTGTTGCATGGCGTGATCATGTTGTTACATAGCGTGATCATGTTGTTACATAACGTGATCATGTTGTTACATAGCGTGAACATGTTGTTACATAGCGTGCTCAGGTTGTTACATAGCTTGATCGTTTTGTTACATAGCGTGATCATGTTGTTACATAGCTTGATCGTTTTGTTACATAGCATGATCATGTTGTTACATAGTGTGGTCATGTTGTTACATAGCGTGATCATGTTGTTACATAGCGTGAACATGTTGTTACATAGCGTGAACATGTTGTTACATAGCGTGATCATGTTGTTACATAGCTTGAGCATGTTGTTACATAGCGTGATCAGTTGTTACATAGCGTGATCAGGTTGTTACATAGCGTGCTCAGGTTGTTACATAGCGTGATCAGTTGTTACATAGCTTGATCAGGTTGTTACATAGCGTGCTCAGGTTGTTACATAGCTTGATCGTTTTGTTACATAGCGTGATCATGTTGTTACATAGCTTGATCGTTTTGTTACATAGCATGATCATGTTGTTACATAGTGTGGTCATGTTGTTACATAGCGTGATCATGTTGTTACATAGCGTGAACATGTTGTTACATAGCGTGATCATGTTGTTACATAGCGTGAACATGTTGTTACATAGCTTGAGCATGTTGTTACATAGCGTGATCAGTTGTTACATGGCGTGATCATGTTGTTACATAGCGTACTCAGGTTGTTACATAGCGTGATCATGTTGTTACATAGCTTGATCAGGTTGTTACATAGCGTGATCGTGTTGTTACATAGCGTGATCAGTTGTTACATAGCTTGAGCATGATGTTACATAGCGTGATCAGTTGTTACATGGCGTGATCATGTTGTTACATAGCGTACTCAGGTTGTTACATAGCGTGATCATGTTGTTACATAGCGTGCTCAGGTTGTTACATAGCGTGATCATGTTGTTACATAGCGTGAGCAGTTGTTACATAGCTTGATCAGGTTGTTACATAGCGTGATCAGTTGTTACATTGCGTGATCGTGTTGTACATAGCGTGATCGTGTTGTTACATAGCGTGATCGTTTTGTTACATAGCATGGTCATGTTGTTACATAGCGTGAACATGTTGTTACATAGCGTGATCATGTTGTTACATAGCGTGATCATGTTGTTACATAGCGTGATCATGTTGTTACATAGCGTGATCAGTTGTTACATAACGTGATCAGATTGTTACATAGCGTGCTCAGGTTGTTACATAGCGTGATCATGTTGTTACATAGCGTGATCAGTTGTTACATAGCTTGAGCATGTTGTTACATAGCGTGATCAGTTGTTACATGGCGTGATCATGTTGTTACATAGCGTACTCAGTTTGTTACATAGCGTGATCATGTTGTTACATAGCGTGCTCAGGTTGTTACATAGCATGATCATGTTGTTACATAGCGTGATCAGTTGTTACATAGCTTGATCGTTTTGTTACATAGCGTGGTCATGTTGTTACATAGCGTGATCATGTTGTTACATAGCGTGATCATGTTGTTACATAGCGTGATCATGTTGTTACATGGCGTGATCATGTTGTTACATAGCGTGATCATGTTGTTACATAGCGTGATCCTGTTGTTACATAGCGTGAACATGTTGTTACCTAGCGTGATCGTGTTGTTACATAACGTGATGAGTCTGTTACATAGCGTAATGCATGTTGTACAGGTCTATACAGATCACCAAACTTTAATTCAGGAGGTAAAATTTCGTTGAAATGTAGATGACAGGGGCGCGTCACGATGTTGAACGACCCGAAATCTGGAAATGTTAGGGACAACCCGTTGTGTGGATGACTAGTGTTTCCAGAGAGCATCCTTTTCCAGTAATGTTCCCAGAGAGCATCCTTTTTTCCATGCTCGCCTTCGCCATGTTCTGGTTACGTGTCGTTGTAACGTAATGTTACGCTGTTAGGATGGTTTAGTATACATGACAGGCAAAAGGCTGGGTCCGTGCCCTTAAAGATTTGAACCTGAGGTCTGTCCCATTCAACCTGACGTCTACAGGCTCCGTGAACAATAGTTGTCTAGATGACTAATGTTTCAAGAGAGTATCCTTTCTCCCTGCTATGCATTGATCGCAATTCCCTCCGTCGTCCTCATCCTGGATATATACATAGGTGCGTGTTATGAATTCATTCATTTGCTTTTAATTCCTTCGAGCGTTAGCATTCACGTATTCATTTAATTTCTTTTAGTTTTAGCATGAACTACTGCCCGGGAAAATCTGTGCAACTGACGAATGAGAAACACGATTTTTCATACATTACACATGGAGGAAAACGCGTTATTAGATGCTGTGTATGCGGGCGGATTTTTAAGAATCGTTCTTTGTCAAGATTTAAGTTTCATAGAGCAACATGTTATACTGAATCGACTCTCTCACCTGCACTTGAAGATCCGAAGATGTATAGAGGGGAATGTTATACCGGATCAAGCCTCTGTCCTTCACTGGAGACTACTGTTGGTGAAAAATCTGGATACATCGGAAGTTGCAAGAATATGAAATCTTCAGATGATGATGATTCAGTGATATCAACGCTTGAAAATCCGAATAGACTAGTAAATATATTGAGGTTACTAATTGCGTCGAGGGATGCTGGTAATAATAGTCACACACAAGAGATTGAGGAAATTATAAGTAAGCTGAAAGCATCTAAAGTTATAGCATGACAGGATCGAGAAATTGTGTTAATCAATTACTGCCATGGTTAACAGGAACTTTGAAATATCAAAAAACTTGTACTTATAAAATACATCATTCAGACATTGTTGAGATGTTTAGTTTTTTTACTGATAATGCAGGTCTCTTTCTGTGTGATGTATATGATTATATAACTGAGTGTTTAGAATGTCTAGACTATCACCTTTGCCTTTAGGAAATATGTATGGTTTTTTGTAAAGTAATGTAATAGGATAATGTTTATAAAAAATAAATGTTGTCTGCATTACTTTTTGTAAAGTGATATGTTTTTTTACATGTATTCAGTTAAACTGATTTTTAAAAATTGGTTTACATGAATGTTGTTTATCTTCTTTTCCAACCTAGAATTGTATTCATTTGCAATTTATTTCCATGTCTCTTCCTTACGCTTAGCAGAGCTATCAGTCATTTTATTTTCAAGACTAATTTGTGTTCCAAAACAATGTCGGTCATATATCTTTCTCTTCTTTCTTAAAATTTGCTGCCTGAGTCTTTTTATTACTTTCGTCCTTCTCCATTTTGCAATTTGTTTATGTATCAGAGACGAATGAAAGTTGAATGGCATTAGCAATTGTGAATTGATTCAATACAATTGCAGTGATCTGAGATTAGTGAATAATGAATAACGTTTATTTCTCAATACTCGATACATAATTAAGTTATATACTTTTAGACTATAATAATATTTGAAAATATTTGGCTATTTACACTATAAATTCACTTCTTTGTTGTTTGCCTATACTAATCTATGGTCTCAGTACATACAACTCCTGGTTTTCTATGTATCGACGACCCTCTGTCTACTTGTTTATGTTTCATTATATATACCTTTATTTTTTTAATGTGCCATATGTATGATTTCCTGTGTTACGTCTTGTTACGTGTTTACGTTAGATGATAGACAATGAGAAGATCCAGAACAAACAAGGTGGGAATAGGTTAGGATGTATACTTCACTGTAAACCGATATACTGTTTGTCCCTCTCCGTCTCGCGCACTACTGTTTAACAAATATAAAGTTTGTAAGGTTTAGAAAATAAGTATATAAAAGTGTTGTAAGGCTGGATGAGAAAAGTTTTATAATCGAATTACTCTCTATATTACAGTATAAACCTACATTCCTCCTCCTTCAATCTCTGTCTATCCTTGTATCTCTCCCGTTTTCCATATTTCTCCCATATAAACGTATACTCTAATCCTCAAACCATGTCTAGACTAGCACCTCTCCTCGTATGCCCTAACGCTCTCATATAAATGCATTTTCCTCCTTGAAGACTCTCTCAACCTAGCACCTACCTTCGTTTTCCCTATATTTCCCCATATAGACGTATACTCTCTCATTCAGACCTTCCCGACTAGCCTAGCACTTCTCCTCATATTCCCCTACCTCTCTCATATAAGATGCATTCCCTCATTCAACACCGTCTAGCCTAGCATCGAACCTCGTATTCCCTATCTCTCGCATATAAACGCCTACTCCATCATTCAAAACTCCTATCCTAATACCTCTCCTCGGTTTGCTATATCGCTCATATTCTACCCTTCAAGTCCTGTTTAGTATAGCATCTTTCCTTGTGTTCCCTATCTCTCTCGTATAAAGCATATCCCTCCCTCCTTTAGCATCTGACTAGCCTAGCATCAGCCCTGGTATTCCCTATCTCTCCCCTATAAATACTTCTATCTAGAGACCTAATGTTTCAGGAGAGCATCCTTTCCCCTATAAAAGTTTATTTGGTGTCTTTATCTTAATTAGTTTAGGAGTTATTAAATTTATAATTAAATTACATTTTATCGGTATTCGAACCCTGGACACCAGAACCAATATTATTTACAATATTAGTTTGATATGTTTAAGGGTGCTGTATGCATTTACAGCATCAATCTAAGTGATATATTCTAGAGTATAGAGAAAAATAAGTAAGTGATTGAAAGATCGGGATTCGAAGTAAGGACAGCTGATTGAAAATTATATACAGTATTAATTGCCCTCATAGGAGCTATCAATCATGCTTTGGTCAATTCCTCTACCTCTCTTAGTTTCTGAGATAATGACGATTTAAACATTAGGCTCGAACCCAGAACGTCAGGTATCTAATTACACATCCACAAGATACTACCTAGTAACATAAACGCAATAAAGTTTATTTGGCGTCTTTATCTTAATTAGTTTAGGAGTTATTAAATTTATAATTAAATTACATTTTATCGGTATTCGAACCCTGGACACCAGAAACAAAATTATTTACAATATTAGTTTGATATGTTTAAAGGTGCTGTATGCAGTTACAGCATCAATCTAAGTGATATATTCTAGAGTATAGAGAAAAATAAGTAAGTGATTGAAAGATCGGGATTCGAAGTAAGGACAACTGATTGAAAATTATATACGGTATTAATTACCCCTCATAGGAGCTATCAATCATGCTTTGGTTCACTCGTCTACCTCTCTTAGTTTCTGAGATAATGACGATTTAAAATTAGGCTCGAACCCAGAACGTCAGGTATCTAATTACACATCCACAAGATAATACCTAATAACATAAAGGCAATAAAGTTTATTTGGCGTCTTTATCTTAATTAGTTTAGAAGTTATTAAATTTATAATTAAACTATATTTTATCGGTATTCGAACCCTGGACACCAGAAACAAAATTATTTACAATATTAGTTTGATATGTTTAAAGGTGCTGTATGCAGTTACAGCATCAATCTAAGTGATATATTCTAGAGTATAGAGAAAAATAAGTATGTGATTGAAAGATCGGGATTCGAAGTAAGGACAACTGATTGAAAATTATATACAGTATTAATTACCCCTCATAGGAGCTATCAATCATGCTTTGGTTCACTCGTCTACCTCTCTTAGTTTCTGAGATAATGACGATTTAAAATTAGGCTCGAACCCAGAACGTCAGGTATCTAATTACACATCCACAAGATACTACCTAGTAACATAAACGCAATAAAGTTTATTTGGCGTCTTTATCTTAATTAGTTTAGAAGTTATTAAATTTATAATTAAACTACATTTTATCGGTATTCGAACCCTGGACACCAGAAACAAAATTATTTACAATATTAGTTTGATATGTTTAAAGGTGCTGTATACAGTTACAGCATCAATCTAAGTGATATATTCTAGAGTATAGAGAAAAATAAGTATGTGATTGAAAGATCGGGATTCGAAGTAAGGACAACTGATTGAAAATTATATACAGTATTAATTACCCCTTATAGGAGCTATCAATCATGCTTTGGTTCACTCGTCTACCTCTCTGAGTTTCTGAGATAATGACGATTTAAAATTAGGATCGAACCCAGAACGTCAGGTATCTAATTACACATCCACAAGATAGTACCTAATAATATAAAGGCAATAAAGTTTATTTGGCGTCTTTATCTTAATTAGTTTAGAAGTTATTAAATTTATAATTAAATTACATTTTATCGGTATTCGAACCCTGGACACCAGAAACAAAATTATTTACAATATTAGTTTGATATGTTTAAAGGTTGTGTATGCAGTTACAGCATCAATCTAAGTGACATATTCTAGAGTATAGAGAAAAAATAAGTAAGTGATTGAAAGATCGGGATTCGAAGTAAGGACAACTGATTGAAAATTATATACAGTATTAATTACCCCTTATAGGAGCTATCAATCATGCTTTGGTCAATTCCTCTACCTCTCTTAGTTTCTGAGATAATGACGATTTAAACATTAGACTCGAACCCAGAACGTCAGGTATCTAATTACACATCCACAAGATACTACCTAATAAAATAAAGGCAATAAAGTTTATTTGGCGTCTTTATCTTAATTAGTTTAGGAGTTATTAAATTTATAATTAAATTACATTTTATCGGTATTCGAACCCTGGACACCATGTACCCAAATATACATTCACAAGAAACTATCTAATGACATTAATGTAATAAACTTTATTTGATGTCTTTATCGTAATTAGTCTCTGAGTTATTAGAAGCTGAATTTGTAATTCGAACCCGGGCATCCTGGTCAACTTGGAACTCGTTGGAGAAGCTGCTGCTTGTTATATCATTTCCATCGCTAAAATCTGAAGTGTTGAGTGTTGGGCAGAGCACTTAGGAAAACAATTACTGACATTGTTCGCTAATGTAGTGAAAGCGTCTAACGGGTCAGCTAATGTGTGTCACCGTTACCTCCAGACGGAAGTATGTCGTTGATCGCTAATGTATGTAAACAGATCCGGAATGTAAACTTAAAAGCCTATTAATGTGTTGAAAGCGTCTAACATGTTCAGCTAATGGACAAGCGATTTCCCCAGATACAAGAAGGCTCCAGTGTTTCATTACATGACAGACTGTTACCGTGAGCAGACTACTTATACTCAAGCTCCAGTCAACAATTCATTAATCAAAAAACTTAATTGCTCGAGGATGCAATCTGCAGACCTTAGTAATCATAAAAAAAATGTTTGACGAACATTACCTAATTAATTTGCCGAGGGGCAGCAGGACTCGAGAAAACAATTCCATCAAGTCATGACGCCACAGTAGAACGCATGGGGGAGGGGGTAGAACCTGTTAGCACAGATACTGCCGGCATTAGGTGAGCACACAAAGCGAGAGGGGGCGGGGCCTAACGACACGAGACCTGGCGGCATGTGAGCACACAAAGGGAGGGGGCGGGGCTTGTCGGCGTAGAACAAAGAACTTTATCGCTTGTCGGCATCTCTCTGTGGGCTCAAACATACATATTATCTCTACTAATATTGTATCCATTATCCATTACAGTGATGTAGGGTTACCTCTTTTACCGAAGCCGCATGGCCAACACAGAAACAAGAAACTACAGTAGTGAAAATTAGTATAAAGGCATAGATATTTATAGTAAAGTGAACGTGTTCTGTTGCATACAGTATATCTACAATAGTATGAGATTCAGTACACTGACAAATGCATTCAAAAGGTATCTCAGTTGATGTCAGTAGTGCAATATGACAAGAAATCAATGATTCAGGTGGTAGAGGGTGGAAATCTGTATAAAGGCAGTCAGAGCTGTGTGGTGTTAGGGTGTGCATATGTGCCTCTACTGCAGTCAGTAAACAGACACCACTAGTGACTGCTTGACGTGTATTGCAAAAACCATTATTGTGACATGCCATGTGGGATATGGTTATCATGTGATGAAAAAGGAAAAATCAGTGTGTACAAGAAAATGGGACTGTTCAGTTCATCCGATGCCAATTAAACACCAGTCTTCAATGATTGATAGTTTTGTTACATTTTATGCACAATA
Source organism: Deroplatys truncata (assembly GCA_030765065.1). Taxonomy (NCBI): domain Eukaryota; kingdom Metazoa; phylum Arthropoda; class Insecta; order Mantodea; family Mantidae; genus Deroplatys; species Deroplatys truncata. The sequence goes on along the minus strand of CM060978.1, from coordinate 204,989,230 downwards.
TGGAAAGAACATAAGCTATAATGCAAAGTAGAAAATTATTTGAGGTATCTAAACAGTTACTTTTGAACAAAACAAGGGTCCAAAATGGTTAATTCTTCCCAACCTGTTGCTTATTTACAGTTGCCAGTAATTGCCAGATGTGTAAGACAAATTTTGTCAAAAGAGAAACATCTTCAATTCAAGAAACAACTGCATAATCCAGCTCTTAACACTCACTTCTAAGAAGGCTTGATTCGATTTTACGAAAAAGTATGTCATGGACTTCAAATCGGAGAAAGTGACCTGCAGTGATGAAAAGAAGTGTAATTTAGATGGGCCTAATATATATTTCAATATTATCAGTACGATCTTAGAACAGAGCAACCAATAAGAATGAGGAGAAATTTTAGTGGCAGAGGTGTTATGATTTGGAAATCCTTCTGCGCTCAAGGAAAATCGAGGTTTGCTTGGCTGAACACTAGAATGAACGAACATGTACTCTAAAATGCTAGAGACAGAATTGATTCAAATGTATGAAGACCTAAGGGAAGAAAGTGTAATGTTCAACAAGATAATGCATCTCTGCATTCTTCTGTTATAGCCAACATGTGGTTTGTCTTGCCCTGGACAGCAGTAGCCCAGTTTTGAATTCCATGGAAAACCCTTGGCGAATACTTGCAAAACATCTTTTTCACAATAGAAGGCAACTTCAGGCCATATTTGAGCTGAAAAGATCAATACCAGAAGAGTGGGCCAAAATTTCAATGCAAGAAATAAAAACCTCACCAAAAAATTCCTAAGATACTTATGTTTTTAAGTATAAAGGTGATTTGAAAAAGTACTAACAATGCAATAACCAATAAGACAGAGGGTGCCTTTATACCAATTTCTATCAAAGAAACGCAAATGTCTTATTTTGTTACACGTTTTATGACAGAAACTAACTCTGTCATGATTTTTATACTGCTCACATCTATTACTTTAATAATAAATTGGATACATATGGCTAAGAAATTGTACCTACTACCTTTCAGTAGAAAACGCAGTGCCTTTATACTGATTTCCACTACTGTATAATTTCTTACCACTGCGTGCAGTTAAACTCAGCTGTTTTACACATACCTCTACCACATGCATCCCTTTTATAAAAGGAGTATCTCGTCTTATAGTTTCAATAAAACTTCTCATATTCCATAAAATGAGAATATGCAAGCAGGATCAAAAGTTGCTATTCATTATGTTTGTCAAATAAATAGTCATTTAACTAAAAAGTTATTAATTATACTGTTTGAATTTTCGATAAAAGCAAAACTATAATTGTTGCCTGCTGTGATTGCCTATAATTTAATATGGTTCATACAAAAAGACTTTAAATTTTTATTTTAATTGGCTCGTACATATTTATCTGCTTAAACACATAAATCTCAAGACACAAGCTAACTATAGAACACTGAAAATTTATTGGAGAAGAGAGAAATATATTCAAGTTTGTGATAAAACAGGGAGGGAAGGATTGTCATTTTGGAACAAGAATAATGTGCCAAAGGAGAATAGAGAATAAATCTGTTATGGGGAAATGCGGATAATACTTGGCGTTGTATTTTGGAATATCAACAAACAAAATTTCGCAGCGAATAGTTCCTCTTACGAAAGTTGGAAAATTTACCAAATGAAATAAGTGGCAGAAGTACTTTAAATCTAAGATTAGATAAAAACACAAAATAACTGGAAAATACCTTGTTAATGTGAGATAAACATTGCTAAGTGAAGTAGCACACAGCGGTGAGAATGACAAAATTAATGATGTCTATATGAACCCTCCGCGGTAACGTGTGAGGTTCGCATTTGCCCTGGTCGACAGGCGAATGCTTGGGTGGTTTCTCATTTACCACGATTTCCTTACCATCGTTTCCCTTTCATTCCAATTCCTTCTGATATTTCAGGTGTGCTTCTAGAGTTTGTGGGTATGGCGTGAATGCTTTCCCAAAAGAAATAGTACCCCTCCCCGTGGACAGTAGAGGGCTGTTTGGTCGACGGATCGTTCATCACCCTCTCTAACCACCTCCAGCACTGGGACGAGTCTTCGACTCTGGAACTCTCAGGGATTTTTGGTGGTTTTGGTAATTGAATAATACCAGATATAACTTTTCCCCGAATAAATAATATCAGCTTTTGAAACCTACGCGCGTCTCTGTGACTTGTCTCCCTGCGGTCTGTAGCCTCCTGTGGTAGCCGCAATAGATCTCCCGTAGGTCGCAGTGCACAGGTGCCCTCCTCCGTAGTACACCATATACCCTATGTCTATATGAGGATAGCAGGAGGCATACAAGGACATTTAAAGTTCGTAGTATTTATACTTTATTATACATCCCAGGATATAAATATTTTCGCCCTTACGTTAATTATCTTCAAAGCGAAACGTTATAAATGTTATTATAACAACGGTTGTGTATTCATACAAGTGTGGTAAGTGCATCTTTGCAGAACGAGGAATAAGCTTGAAAATACAAGACAAAGTCCAGTATTTTGACTTCCGAGTTTCTCCAAAAGACTTAACGCATGTGCATTGCATACTATTTTTTCGACAATAGTAAATAATAGAAATATTTACACGAAAATAAAATTAATCACTGTTAGCTGTTCAAAAGCAGCATCAAGGTCCACCGCGCTAGCCTCTGCGAACTGTGATCGATCGGTCATGCCTGGAAGTCTTGACCAAGTCAGTCAACTGAAGATGAGATAGTCGTTTGCACCGAAAGAGTTATATTTAAATGCTGCATGAATCAAATCCTAAGTAAATGTTAACAAATAAAGGGAAGTAAATACGGTAATATTTAAGTGGTTAAATTCAATTATCAAATATGGTTATACTGCATGTCTGCAACAATAAATATACATAAAGTAGTTGGAGGATTAAATAATTGTATTAACATTTGTGGTAAAAATGCAAAAACTCACGGAGTGTAGGGATTTCAGCTTCCCACGCCTGACAGCACGAACGGGAAGGTGATAAAAAATGCTATCTTCAAAAAAATTAATTTTAGGTATGAAGAAGTTGACGAATAAATTTAGACATGCAATTTATAATTTATGAATTAAAAAAGTGAGACGAACAAAGAAAGAGAAAGGGAATGAGAACTTAATAAAGTAAGTAAACAGGTTTGAAGTGAGGGGAAGTTCGAATGTTTAAAGAAACAAAAATGTGCACAAGGAAAATGAACAAAATGGGTTCGTGTTAGTTTGAATACATTTTGCGTTTTCCAAGTGCCAAAAGAAGGGCACTCTAGCTAGGGAAAAGTTTTACGTGCATTAAAACGGGTGCTTAACTTTGTAAAACTGCGTTCCATTTTTCATTCAAAATTCCGCTGCCAGTTCCAAGCAATTGCCCACTTTAAGGCAAGGCATTATCTTGGCGCCGTCTACCTGCCTTGAGAAGGCCGTAAAAAACCCTTTTCGAGCGTGAACCTAAAAGGAAAAATTATAATTTACGACACTCGTTATGTTCCCGGACAGCAACATTTTATTTCTCCCTTTTGCAACCCTCTTCGTAACAGCGTCAACCTGTGCTGAGGTATATTAACATCTTTATGTTAATATTAACCGTGGTCCAGAATTTCCCAGCGCTCTCACTATTCACAAAATGGGCTGCTGTACTTATGTACAAACACACCTGTCCATATATTTGCTCCAAATATTCTGATTCTCTAAGGGGAATCAGAATATCTTACTCACCCAGTGTAGCACGCGTGATGTTTGAAGTGCATAAGACTGAAAATATGAGTAAGGGTAGCCCATCACTTTGAATGGGGCAAAAGCTTAAGTGCTCATTGTTTTATTCAGATTCACGTCAGTCAAATACTTTAGATTAGTGTGCACGGGTTCACGATAAGATGGAGCTAATCTGTTAGGGTTAAGAAGCGGAGGAGAGTTTCGGTACCACGGCCAAGGTTAGGCCTATTGAGCCTATTAAACCTCTGGGAGGAAGAGATAAGACGAGAGAACTCAAAGGGCGGTCGGATCTAATGGCGACAGGCGCAGCGACGCGAGCTCCCTAATGTTTCCAGGTTAAGTAGTATCCCGAACGCCCCTTCGATGCTCCCCCTCTATCCATATAGGTTCGGACAGAAGGTTCCGTGTCTGGGATGAAACAGTTCTCTCCTAAGAGCACATCCAGCGCATGCGCACATCACCGACCATCGTGCCAGACCCCCGCAATCCAAAAAGATAAAAGGTAAACGATATGAGAGGATATGAGGGGCTGGAAAATTCCTGGTGGTGTATAATCCACCCCAGTATATTCTACTCACCTGAAAGATCCACGGAAAAATATCCAAGGTCAGGGTGGGTGGTCGATCCAACAGGAATCGAACCCGGGATCTCCCGAACAGCCTGAACCATCTCATTCGGTAGCATAATGTAACATTTACTAATTTTTAAATATAATTGTACAAAGTTCTGTTAGAATCGTTTAAACGCTTTCGATTTATGGATAAGAACTAATTGAAAATGAATAACCCACGTCTAACTAAGCAATTGAAAATAAGGGTAAGGTTGCTTATAAAATTAATATTTTTATTATAGGCCCTATCGAGTCCTAAATGTCGTCCTCCGTGGTGTAGTGGTTACCATGCTAGCCTCTAGTTCCCGAGGTCGCGGGTTCAAACTCGGCGGAGGGCAATGGATTTTTTCGGGCGTAAAAATGCCTAGCATGGTTTCCTTCGGAAGGGAAGTAAAGCCGGTGGTACCGTGTCGTAGATTTACGACATGTAAAAGAATCTCGAACCTGATAAAGAGGCTTCTGAACAAATTACAGCTCTTTCACGACCAATAAAGATTGTGGCGCTAAGGACCACAGCAGTTAAAGAACGTCCATAAATAAAATTCAATTTATTTTATTTGGGTCCTATACTATAAGCGCAACAACTTTTCAGTCAGATAGGCAAGGGTGTAGTTTTCTGCTAAGGGATTAAAATGTAGATTGAGGTATTGTTTGACATATTTTTGCAGGGTAAATATAATAATCCTAAAGGTTGTCCAGTGATACTTCTCAAAAATGTTATGATGCCTTTTCTTTTTGTCACTTCTCTTTTTTTCAGTTTGTGTCAAAAAAATAACGTATTGCAAAGATGATACCGGCTAATTATTGTTGGTTGAAAGCTAACCGACATTTAGCCTTAAAGGTAAGGCAAAACTTTATCCAAGCGACTCCGCCATCCAAGACTAGAACTTGGGCCCTCAGCACTATTAGGTAGATAGGCCAATCATCGCACCCGGCATTGCAATATTACCATAGTATGGAATGAATTTATCTTCCTCTGCCCGAAGTTTGGAAGGCGAAGTCTGACGTAGTTGTTTCTCTCGATGGCTCAATAGCTGCTGCATTGATGGCTTCAATACACCTTCCGCGGTCTTAACCTCTTTCTTGTCATTTCCGTTTCCAAATCTGTAAATCTCTCTTTCCAATAAAGTGCAGTATATTTAATGCAGCATACTTTGCTATTTTGAGAGAAGAAATGTCTGTCACTCCTTATGAAATTGATGCTGTGAGGTTGATGGAATAACCACCAATGTTATGAAATAATAATGATGATAGAAATAATAAAGCTTATTGGTAATATCTATTGTAGCGATTATAATAGTTATATTTGAAGAAGTTGTATTGAAGGTGTTGAATTGTATTTCGACTGTTGGGGAGCCAAACTTGTAGTTGCAACTACACGTATGATAAAAAGTTTCCGGTAGCCTTCGCCCCAAATGCACTTTCCGGTGACCTTTGCCCCAAGTTTAAAACTATTAACTTTGTAATTTGACTGTTTCTTTAAATATTATATATTTATGTTTGCCTCGGCTGCGTGAGTATTTATGTTTTTTGAGACATGAATGTCTTAGTAGGGAGTGGTGCGACTGAAGAATGTAGGCTTACACAGATTTTAAGTTTTTCTTCACTCCATTTATTAATGCTTGATACGATTTAAATAACACTTCACTGATATAGAGAGCTGTGGGATTCTTTTGTTAATTACTTGCACTTTTTAATACGTAAACTATTTTTCGTCTCACACTGAATACGTATTAAACTTCTCGAGGACACATCTCGCGTCCGCTTAGGAACACTGTCTACAATCAACTGAATTCTGAATTTGTAAATTTTGCTCCATTTTAGCTGCTGATTGGCTAATCCTAGTCCAATAGAATATCTTCATTTAACTAAAGCTTTTTCTGGTTGTTGATTGGATATTTTATAAACTGTCACAAAAATTACATTATTGTTGCTCCAAGAATTACCATAGCATTTTAACTTTCAATCTCATTATTACCTCAAGGTTACCTCATTGTTAGCAACTTTTAACCTATTATTTTCATAGCTACTACATTATTAAATTACGTAATACATTCACATAACATTATTACACATGTATACAATAATATAAACATATACAATGACTGTAATATACACTTTTTATATATTGTTACATACACATATTGCTTTAAGGCGGGCTGTTTTTGAATTTGTATATTATATAATTAGACTGAAATCATTTAAATGTTAAAAATACTGCCTCATATTATTTTATAATTATTAGTAATACTCTACAATTAATATATTATTAATTATTATTGTTGTTATGCGCTGTGTAGATACTGTGTTATGTTGTATGCATACAGATCCTGATTACCACGTTGATGTTTCCTGTTCTCATAATTAAAGCGACTTACACGTTTATTTGTCGAGAGTATAAAGGATCACGTCATTTCTTTCGTATAAAAGGCTCGTACTGCTGTCCTGTACTTCGGCGCGCTACTTGGCCTATTGATTCCTTGAGAAATTCCAGGGCAACGTGCAGCGAGAGTTACTAAGAAATTTGTTTGCAAGTAATTTCTTTATACATTTAATTTAGCTTGTGATTCAGGTGTTATTTTATATAATATTTCATTGTTGGTACTTTTAGTGTTTGTATTGATTATCCTCAGGCTATATCTTATTAAGAGAGAGTTATATTTTAAGATGAGTTAATATCGTAAAATACTGTTAGAGAAATTATCTGCTTTGCTATATTAATGATTCTAAAGAGTGATCTTTGTTCCGCGCTTAAAGGTTCCCAGCTATCCTCTGAAGGTTTATCCAATCTCTTACAACACATTCCTTTGCCACTGCTGGAATAATTGGGGAAAGGAATTAATTGGCTGTCAATTAAATTCCAGCATGGTTTACATATCGAGTCGTTTTCCCCCATGCCTGAATTACGCCATGGGGTTGGGCGTCTCTGCTGGAGTTAAAAGCTGTTGAGGACCTTTACTTTCCCCTTGATTTTATTCCATTAGCATATTATGTTAAAATTTGCCTTACGCGTGTGTTATAAATTGTAAATCTGCTTGCAATCCAGACTCATATCGTAGAATGACTGGTATTGCAGAAATTTGTCCTACTTTAAAAGTAGATATTCATTGCTTGATTTTCTTTTGTCTTCTCATAATATATTATAGATTACTGTGTGTAGATGTCACTATTTTTGTGGTATTTTTCTGCTGATACTTACATATCACATTGTTTTTTGGGGATGTCTGGCGTTTTCTCGTACACTGTTATTTCTTTCGTTCTCACGTTCCCTTTTTCCTCGCTTGCCACTCCCCCTTAGGTGTTCATAATGGGCCAATGATAATAAACTTTTATATTTCGTGCGCCAGACATTTGGAGATGCAAGCCAAGCGTGAAAAAGCTCGCATATCTGTCAAACTTTTGTTGCGATCCTGATCTTTCATTCTGCACGTCTTAAGATATTCTTTGTGAAATGACTCCAGAAAAAAATTAATATCCTCCTGTAAATGTTGGCCTTTAGATGGAAACCACTTCGGGAGTTACACACCGGCAAATAAAGTGGCACCTATACTTTTCTTCTCGTTTTTCTGCAGTTTTATGACTCAGGTTATAAAGGGACCGTCAAAAAATGTTTTGAGTTCATAGATCTTACACAATTCATGCACGTTCTTTGGTGACAAGTTAGTATTGCCGTACTCCACAGTGATCTAATCCCATTTCTGTTTCATTACTGTATGCCAGAATATTTCTAACTTCTTCCCTATTTATCTCAGCGATTACTAAGAAATATACGCGCTATAGAGCAGTATCAGCCAGCTGTATGCCCAGTAATGTCGGAAAACATAGGTATATCCAGCTTCCTGCACAGAGAGGATCTCACCCCGAAGTGTAGAGAAGGTAAGGCGAAGTCAGTGATAAGAGGGTTACGGACAAGGAAAAGTGCGTTTTCTGCTGTATACATAATGCATTTATTTACTTTTCAGGAAATTGAAAGCAACTATACTATACGATCGTAAATACCTTTTACTCTAGTAATCGGCACCAATGTTTTATAAATATTTGACTTTATTACACAATGCTGCCGCTCTCAAAATGTACAAACAAACAAACAAAAGCTAGGGAGGTCATAAAAATTGTGGGGATAAGCAGCCATGATTGGTTGAAACACGTAGTTTCATATAGTGTTATTGGTCAAAAGCAGTACGACACGTAGTAAGAGAAAATAGAGAGAATATTTCATTTGCAACAATCTAGAATTTAGTTTACTTAATGAACTTGGTCATGATGGAATGTTACCGTGTAAAAATAATAATTTACTGCTAACCAAGTATAAGTCTTTTGCATACTAAAATCCAGACAATAAACATTTAACTTGCTCCCATATAAATGCCTGTTTTTGTACAGTGGTGAACTACAGAAAATACAACATCGTTCACATGGTTGGTTTCGTGGCCTTTGCCGAAAACTCGCAGGAGTGAATAAACGGAGGTGGTTATGATGATATCTGCTAGTTTTAACAGCGTGGTGTTGGTGCCGAGGCTGCATTGTTCACGACCCATCACGCACGCTCGGTCACGCCTTTGAACGTCCATCACGATTCCCCTCTGCCCACCAAACCTGCTTAAGAAGAACGCTTGGCTTCAGTATCGCGTTATGAATGAACATCGCTATTAGGCGTTTAATATTCCATGATGAGTGTATCACCTGCTTTTCGATGAAATGGCTGTAAATTGAACCAAAATCAGTACATATTAAAATTAGAAAAAAGAACATTATTAACCTACAGCCATTTGGTATGAACTCTATAATACGTTTCTTTCTTGTTTCCATTTGTATTGTTTTGAACTTGATTTCCTTGGAAAGCAAGGTCATTTCTTTCATTTTACTTATGACATCACTAATATAAAAATATAATGTGTTACACTCACATGGATTTCTCTATTTTTACTATGTAAACTATTTTTACAAACGTTTATTCTCCATATACTTCATGTTAATCGAGATGTTAATCTTATTGCTAATTTTCTTGTAGGTGCAAGGGGAATTGGTAGGCTTTAAGCGATAGTCAAATCTTTTAAGAGCTGGTTGCTATGTGGAACATTTCATTCTTTTTGCGTGTCCAGGGCATAAAAAAAACGAATAAAGAATTCCCATTTGAGGAAAAGTATAAGTATTGGAAGATTCAAATAAATAACAAGGAATATCTCGAAAATAGTTCACTTCACACGAAAAAAAAAGGATATGACGTCAATTGTGTGTTTTCGCGAGATCTACATTTTTTTGTGTAGAAACATTTTGTCTATCTCTTACGGTTTACCAGTTATGCAAAAGCCATTCGGGATGAGGAGGACTTTTGGGGATATTCCTAGAAAATTCAAGATGGACACTTCATTTGCACTAAAATATCTTAAATATATTATATTTTAATCAAAGTCGTTAGTCATTTTTGAGAAAGTCAAAATTTTTAAAAAATGTTCCGTTTAAAGAGTACTCTGGGGTGGGGAATTTTCTTGAAAATCTTCGTGTTGGATCTTAGAAAGATGCTGAACCTAATCACCAAGATTGGTATTTATCCGACTTTTCTTTTTTGAGTTATACTGCTCACAGACACACAGACACACGCAGGGAATTTTTTCTAAAAAATGCTTTCTTTTACTCCGGGGCCTCAAAACATGTATTTCCGGTGAAATTTCGAATTTTTGGTGGAATGAAACACTTCCCCTAATTCCTATACGTAGTAGAGAATATAAAAATTCATTGCCAATTTTAAAATTGTTCCACTGCTGATTTTTAAATTGATTTATTGTGCTGTTATTGAAAAGGTTAGGTAATGTTTATGTGATTCGTTGTTTTATTTTAAGGAAGTGAATTTTCCTTTATTTCTCTATTCTTTCTTTAGTTCTGTTTTGCCATGATAAGAAGAGTGATAAATAAACGCTTTAATAGACCGGCACAGGAAGCCGAGGCTGTTAATGCACGGGCTCGTGAACGGGAGGTCTGCGGTTGACGATTTTTCTAGGTTTTCCTCAGTCTTCATAACTGGCAAATTCCGGTGAGGTACCCTACTTAGGCCTGGAACACATTTCCTTTCCCAATTATCATTTCATTTCATGTATCATCGGTGTCACCGCCAGTGGTGCCCTATGTAGTAAAAACGGACCTACTAGGTCCGTGCTCACACCTCAGTTGCTATATGACCGAAAAATCATGCGAACCAATGAGATTTCAGTTTCACCACGACACTATAAATTTGGAGATCCGGACTTCCAATTTCATCAGTTTTTCCTGAAAAAAAAATAGGATGAACACCTTCGAAACGTCGGTTTCAAACCATAAACTTACGTGGCTGGAAGCCCGAGAAAATTTACAGTTAACATAATTGTTAACGTGTTTCTTTTGTTTCGAAAAACCATCTATAGGTATCAAAATCAATTTGGTTGACTTGATTTTCGTTGTTTCCTAAAGAATTTAAGATAGAGTTGTCTGAAAATCAGATTTGATTGATAAACCTTTGTTAAATATGGTAAATATTTTTTAAGAAAAGAGGTGCTTTAAGTATGAGTGTATAAACTTACGATAACAATTTAGTTTTGTTAGGATCCCGTTGCTCAGTTTTCTTGTGCGATTAACATAGCTGACAGAAAATCTGAAATGTATAAAGACGCATAAGTACGTTAGCTTTTTAGGGTTATCAGGGGAAAAATATAAGAAGAAGAAGAAGAAGAAGAAGAAGAAGAAGAAGAGAGAGCACGAAATTCTTTTTTTTAGCTTCTGTCCTTTATCATGGACAACTTCTTTCTGTCAGAGAATAGCATTAAATTTAACAAACTGATACAAAATGGGAAAGTATAAGTACATAGAAATACTTGATATTTTCTGAGTCGACGTGCACATCATGTTTGGGAAGACCATCATGACAATGGTCAAGAAATCAAACTTCTAAAAAATGTTAATAAACGCACAGATTTGGATGCTTGGGAAAAAATTCCCATCATAATGTGAAGGAGGTGTATTGTAATTCCACTGCTGGGGAGTCAAAACTTGAAATAGTTGCAACCACGTACGGTACAAAGCTTCCGGTGGCCTTCGCCCCCACGTTTACTTTTTGGTGCCCCACTTTTAAAAAAATCAACTTTGTAATTTTAATGTTTATTTAAATATTATATATGTATGCTTGCCTCGGCTTAGTCAGTAGTAATTTGCAGAAACACGTATCTCTTAGCAGGGCTGGAACGGCTAAAGAATGAAGGCTTACACAAATTATTATGGTATTAACTTCGTTTTATTAATCTTTCACACGATTAAATAACACTTCACTGATATATCCTACTGTAGAGCTATGAGATTATTGTTACTTGTACTTTTTAACACGTAAACTTTATATTATTCACGCCGTAATGAATGTTTTATGTCTCACACTGAATACGTACCGAGCGAACTTCTCAGGTACGCTATCTTCTAGCGTCTGCCGCCTGAATCTGTTAAATTTGTACATTTTACTATATTGCAAGTCTCTGATTGGCTAATTCTACTCCAATAGAATACTTTTATTTAACTTAAAGCTTTTCTAGTTTTTGATCGGTTATTTTTAAACTGTTTTAAATATTACATTATTGTTCCAAAATGATCAGTAGCATTATTAAACTTTCTAATTTATTGTTGCCTCAAGGTTACCTCATTGTTACCTCATTGTTAGCAACTTTCGGCTTCTATTCTCACAGCTCCTACATTGTTAAATTATTTAATACATTCACATAACATTATTATACATATACATAATAATATAAACATAATACAATGTGTTACATACACTTTATATATTATATTATGCACATATTGCTCTAAGGCAGGCTGTTATTATATTTTATATTATAGAATTAGACTGATATATTTTAAGTGTTAAAAATACTGCCTCAAATGAATAAACAAAAATGTTTGAATTTCGAGATCCCTCCCAAAGATGACGTCATGCAGTTCCTTTTACGAGTCCATGGAAGAGATGAAAAAAAAAAACAAGAGAAGAACAGCTTAGTCGACTCAACTGCTGAAGATAGGGAGGACACTACCTGAAACAATAAATTGTCCAATTTGAATTTTAATAACTTGACGCTAGTGAAGTTGTGTTAGCACGTCGACTCAAGAAATATCAGTATATTTTAACTTCAGTGTTATTAATACTTTAAATGTGTTTGTGTTTTTACTATAATATACTATAATTGTATTATAATACTATAATAAACGTGATCATAAATACGACATGATTGTACAAAAATAAACTAAACCAAATTAAAGAATATCTCGTTCTCTGGGTTGGTATATTATTTAATCTTGTTAGAAATATTTACATTATTTGATGTAGTAATAAAACACTTGATCTGTGATACGTTGGTTGCTAATGAACTGCAACACTCTCGCTTTCGAATACTTAGAGGTGATGTCTTCTTACGCTGCATTACACCTATGTAGATATTCTTGGACCATTGAGGACTTGAAGCCCCATGTATAAATTCTTCTCTAGTGGAGGCCTTGCTTTCTGAGAGAAAATGAATCACACCGGATTTCTGCATAATGAGGGAACTTCCTTGTAACGAAGCCAACTGTACCCTCGGCCACCGCCTATAGCCATGCCTGAAGTGGGATTCACGCCAGTACCCTGAGGCACTTAACGCCTGAATCCGTTCCTTACTATGTTTTGTTTAAGCAATGAAATACTTACGACTTTAGAATGGAAAATGTTGCATTCAAAGAGCCACTAATTACTTATTTTAACACTATAAGGCGAATACATCCATAATATATTGCGAATGACACTTATAGCTGATTTTGGTCAAAATTTCCAAAAAAAATTAGTTTTTATGTCCAAAAAATACCTTGAACCTTCAGCTTCAAATATATACTATGGCTTTTGCTATGAGATTCCTTTAAAGCTTCAACGAGTGACCGCTTAAATGACCAAGAGCACATGACTTAATGACCTGTATTCACTTCCAAAGCCTTTTATTTTTATTTTTCTTGCACTTTTACGCATTAAACATTTTCCACGTGGTGTAGTTTGTAACCCATCTTATTCAAATATTGAGCAGAAAGTCGGAAAAACCAGCATATTGTTTTGCTAAATTTATAAATTGCTCAGGATATGACAAAATTAATTCGATCGCTGAGCATAAATAGTTTAAAAAACTATACTTTGTTTAAATTTTTTCTGAGACAACCAGAGTAGTGAATATAATTCTATATGCCAGTTTTGTACTTTAATGTTTGAATATAATTCTAGTATTTTTATTTTGTCAAAAATTAGACTTTTGCATCATGTGGAACTCTTGATTAATTAGCATAATTAAAGTAAAATATATTTTTCTCAACAAAATATTAAAGTTATCTTCATGAAATTTAGAACACGTTATAATTACGACAGAGCAGTACATAACAAAACATTGAAAATATTTGGATGAAAACTGAAGAATTTAGAAATTTTACTGATGGATACCCTTAACACCAACCATATTCAAAATCTGAAAAAGGAATCAAATCACAAAGTTTTTTTTTTCATACGCCACTCTTAGTTACGATTCTTTCGAACCTTTCAGGTAAAATGTGCAAGGAATAAATCTTACAAATGAATAAAAATTATTAAAGTGATGGAATTGTAAATAGTAAGTATTCTTGGTTTGTGGCAATGAGTCCCTTTTACCACACTGCAGGGGACGGTTATCGGAAGGTAATGTGTTGTGTTAAATAACAACTCAGGTTTTATGTGACTATTGCGAAAACATATTCAACGAAATCCTTTTTATGATGATTGTTATTACACTGCTATTATTCTCTATGTAATCTCCCATGCATTTAACGCATCACTAAATAATATTTGTACTGCTTCCTCACACGTTAACACGAGTAATTACAATGTAGTGAATCCACAAGATTCTACTATATCAATTATGTTAATAATAGTTATTTACTTGCACCCGTTGGTTTCTGAGAAAGATTTTGTTTTTCACCTTTTCAGTTTTCTACGCAATAGTCCAGTCTTTCTCGAATGTTTGTAGGATTTCCAAAGCCTGTTTCGTGATGTGTACAGTAGCTTATGCCGGGCACATACACGAAACTATAGTTGTCCTTTTCTAACCAGATTGTCGTAGCCTGTTATTGTTGACATTAATTTTGTGATATGATGCACCATTCTAAACGACGTTTTATCATTTGCATATAAATGAATACCTCATGTAACGTATGAACATAAAAAATCTGTGTTACACTCACATCACTTTCTCTACTCTTGTACAAACTATTTTTACAAACGCTTATTCTCCATATGTTTCATGTTAATCGAGATATCGAGATGTCAATGTTATTGTTAATTTTCTTGTAGATGCAAGGGGAATATGGTAGGTTATAAGCGAGAGTCAAATCTTTTAAGCGCTGGTTGCTATGTGGCGCATTCCATTCTTTTTGGATGTCCAGGACAAAAAAAAATGAATAACGAATTTGAGAAAAAGTATAAGTATTGGAAAATTTAAGGGAATAACAAGCAATATCTCGAAAATGGTTCACTCAACAACAAAAATGTATGTGACATAAATTGTGTATTTTAACGCGATCTGCATTTTTTGTGTAGTAAAATTTTGTCTATCTCTTATGGTTTACCAGTTTACCAAAAACCGTTCACAATGAAGAATACTTTTGGAGACATTCCCAGAAAATTCGAGATATACATTTCATTTGTCATGAAAATATCTTAAACATATGCTATTTTAATCAAAATCGTTAGAGCCATTTTTGAAAAAATTAAAATTTTCGAAAAATGTTCCATGTAAAGGGTAATCTGGGGGGGGACTTTCTTGAAAACCTTCGTGTCGCATCTCTGGAAGATACTGAACCTAAATACAATGTTTGGTGTTTATCCGACTGTTCGTTTCTGAGTTATGCTGTTCACAGACACACAGATACACACACAAACAGACAGACAGACACATACACGGACATGTATATGTGATTCAGGGGGTCTCAAAACATTTATATTTCCGGTGAAATCTCGGTATCGAATTTTTGGGTGGAATACAATACTTCCCCTACTTACTATACGTAGTAGAGAAAGTAAAAAGGAATATACAGTAATAAGATTAAACACACAGAATCAGCTTAAAAACAATTATATTGTTCTGAAATCAATCATTGTGCTTTCCTTTATCAGCTAATTAATTAATTCATTCATTCAAAAGCTCATTTAAGAACAAAAAATCACAAACAAAAATTCTATATTATATATAGAATATTATATATTAAGTGATGTCTCAAATGTGAAAGAATAGTTTCAGTAATAGAGCTAAGTATAAATGGTTGGTGGTTAAACTAAAAATCTAGGGCTAGAAGAGGCCGTATAAGTTCCTTCTGCCCTAAATATGGAAATGATTTAAGTCCGTCCTTGATTTTAAAAACACCAGTCTCATTTACTTCCATCTGTTATCTTATGTTTGCAATGCAAGTTGCATTAGCATGCATAAAGAATAAATAATTCACATATACTGCAGTTTTGTTGGAGAAAATAAATGGTTAGCTTCTGTTACTCTCCGCATACTCTCCTCTTTTTGCAAATAAAAGTTGTGGGCAAATACATTAAGCCTGATATTATAAGATCAGCCAGACATATGACAGTGCGTAAAATATGTATCCGGAACTTGCTACTGGCTGCTTTAGTAAGGCTTGGTCACATTGCATTTTAACTAAAGAATTTCGGGGATTTTATTCCTAGTATTTTTGAAATTGGCGTGGCACTGAATGCCGAGACAACGTTTTTAACCTATAAAATTAAAGTTGACAAACACAAGTGAATGTTTCATATTACAGACAGTCCTGGAAAATGATAAAGAAACAAATGTTTCTGATAGGAATGCCGGGACGGAATTGAGCGGAACGTAGCTGACGCTTTAGCCAAAAACTTTTCTGATGTTACTGGTTACAGTTACGTCATATTACGGGCCAAACCCTGTCAAGAGTAACAATGTCGAAATAGGACACTACGTTATACAACTCGGGCTGAATGTTTCAAACCGAGCCACGAGCCGTTTATGGGAGCTTCATAGCGTTTCACCAGACCGGGAAGTTAAGCTATCACCACAGAACTAGAGATGACACGTATTTCAGGTTTTATATACATCCAAACATATTGGAATCCGATAACCCATGAATCAGTCAGATAAATGTGAGCCTCATCGCCTTCACGTGTCAATGTTGGGCTCGGATTACTTTACAAAATTCCGTGAAAACGAGCGACACAATTCGCGAGGGAGCTCAGTTCAAATATTCCGCAATTTAAAGCGAACAAAATACGGAATTGACGTTCACCTTCGAGAAACGCTCTTAGGAATTTCAGTAGCGCATAAATCTCTCGTACTTGAGGTAACGATAGTCTCTGGAGGATCGTGGATAGGTTTATGGTGATGCGACGGTAGTTCAGCCCTATGGAATGCCAAAAATCTCTGCCTCGAATCTGGCACAAGCCTGAACTGCCGCTACGAACGAATATTAATTCCCGTCTGGAGCAAATACTACATTATTCCGAATCAAGCGAGAAAATGGAGATCATCACATTCCGTGAAGCATGCAGCTGTTGCGTGCAATTCCTACAATTCAGCAGGAAGAATTTTTACAATGGAAAGTTTTTCAACTAATTTTTCAGACCGCTTAATTTAGAGAGGCATGCGTAGTGAAAATGTGGTGTTATTACTCATAAAAACCGCTGACATTTGTCTATTCATTAATATTTCTTTGAGATTTTTAATTACTGGTCAGCCACGATATGAGTGCGTTCGGTGGTAAAAGGAGCTAAAGAGTTGCGGAACAAGTGGGCGGGGCATCAGAATGAGTCAGGTCATTCGCTGTTCCGAGATACATTTACTAGCGAGGCCGAGGCCTGTAAATGTACTACTGTTTTCATTATGCAACTGTACATGCCCCTATCGCCTTGCCCCTCCCTACCCTCTTATTTCTAGCCTAGATGACGTTACGCATTATCAACGAAAACAGTGACGGCCTCGTCCAAGCGCACTCATATCATGGCCGACGACTAGTATATTACCTTCTCGTCTGTTTTTAGGTCTCTAGCTTTAGATCTTGCTTCAAAAAGTTTCCTCTTATTGTTTTTTCTTCTGATAACCTGTATATACTGGTACACACATCCAAACCACCTTATTCTCTGTAATGTAATAATATTTACGATATTTGGGATTCTAAATGTATTATTTAACGCTTCCTTTCTCCGAATTATCCATTGACCAGGCTTGTGTTTAAGTGGTCCATAGATTCTTCTTGGGCTCCTTCTTTAAAATACTAAAAGCTTTTGCATTTGTAAATATTTAATATCCTATGTATCAAATACATACGTTACTGCGTCTGTAAATTAGCTCATCGGACCAACAGTTCTTGTGCAATATTCCAATGCTGATGCTGATGCAAAGCAATGGTTCGTCTCTTAGGGGACTTAAGAGAGGGAGGGAGTGATAGACAACTTGATAAATATTAATAGCCATAATGATGCATTTATAAATCAATAATAACCTTCGTACAAATTGTCTGATTATATATAGAAAGACAATCTACTGAACAAATGCACAATAGTAACATAAGGTTACCTGTTATTTATCTTAGTGTTAAAGATTCATTATAGAAATTACCTTACTTCTAGCGTTATAGGCGTGAATTTCAGTAGTAGTTTGTTTTGCATTATAACTTTTTGATAAGAGAATAAAATGCGATAAATAGATAAATTAAAAACTGCAAAGAAAAAAGTTTTGTTCCTGCGTATTTTATTTCAATTGGTTTTATAAGTATTCAATGCCATAGACGACATCATTGCTTATTTTTACTTTATTAGAACGAAAAGTTTTAGGTTATATTCATATTCGTAAAGGTATAATTTTAGAAATAGTTTCTTTAAGAAATTTAAATATTTTATGTATATTTACATTTTTTTCAACTGTGTGTATCAAAGTATATCAAAATTAATAATAAACATTTTTCCTTCTTGAATTTGAAAGATTTAATTAATAATTTTAATTATATCAATGAAAAGGCGCAGATGCAATGTTTATTAAAATAGGATTATAATTCAAATATATACCGGCATGTTGCTATGGTAGCTTAGTTGGTTAAGCAGCGGCACGGTAAGCCGAAGAACCATTGTTCAAATCCCAGTTATGACAACGAATTTTTTATTGATGATACTAATTACTACTTTTATGCAGTTCAGTATACATTCTTGTGTATGTCAGAATTCTGCACTTTTTATTAAATTACTTGCTTTACTATTGTACATTTTAAAACTGTCTGATTTATTCCACATGTTGTCATATAAATGTTTATGAGAAAAATAGTTTTATAGTATAGGGGGGGCGTGGTAATTGTGGAGGCAACAAAAAGGTTCGCCAGCTACGAAAGCTTGAGAACCACTGACTTTAATTAAATAAATAATCAGTATTAATCTAAGCTGCTTACTTGCATTACCGTTATTTTGTATTACTTTCACTGCATTTCTTCAGGAGTTACTGAAGTTTGCGAAATGAGTATTTCATTAACAGATTAGAGGAGCGTTTACCAAAATATTTAGATATTACAATTATTATACTCATCTTTGCTTAATTTAACATGAATTGTGCAATTAGTGTGCTAAAATAAAGAACGTACGCATGTTGAAATTTTCACCTCGAAACTCCCAATGAAAAAAGCAAAATGGGAAAATGTTATCATTTTCAAACACACAAGTCTTCTTACAGTAATTGAAATTACACATGAAAGCTTCCAGCTAATACGAGATCGTGCGGCTTTAAGCAGTAAAGGGTTCTATCCATGAAAACCTCAGCGGAAAATATTTAAAATTCCTCCCCAAAGCAGTACACGAGTGTTTACGGCCAGCGTTCTACTTAAGTGGTATCCCTAACGGACAGATACTTGAAGAAAAGAAGAAGTGGGATAATTTCTGCATAATATTTGCTGCGGGGGACTACCGGTGTGTTATTTTCCCATGTACGGTAGCTAGGTACTAGCTAGGATGGCAATATTGTTCAAAAACACGCCATCTGGATGTGTGCTCGATGCCTCGGGCTTTCGTGTCTCTCCATCCATCATTTAGAGTCCGATGGTATTCACGTCATCGAGTGCTTGCGAGTCACTTTTGCGAAATTTCCTGTGCTTTTTGTAACTATGTCTGGGAGGTCTATAATCGCCTATATATATTTTATAGAATATTCTTAGGCTACTTCATTTAAAAGAGCTTGAAAAAATAAGAAAAGTGGGGTTAGCGATTTTTAAAACTTAAGTATTTGTTTTGGATGGTCCCCATTAGGGAGGAGGAAACGTGGAAGACTTTGAGCAAATTGGAGAAATGTTATACTTAAGATTATGCGTCGGTATCTGGAAGAGGAAGATTGGCAGAATCATGAAGCACGGAGATTACAAATAAAGGGTGACTACTGAAAAGTGTAAAAACTCTAAAAAAAAAAATCTGATGTGTTACACTCACATGACTTTCTCTACTCTTGTACAATCTAATTTTACAAACGCTTATTCTCCATATGGTTCATGTTAATCGAGATATCGAGATGTCAATCTTATTGGTAATTTTCTTGTAGATGCAAGGGAAATATGGTAGCTTTTAAGCGATAGTCAAATATTTTAACGCTGGTTGCTATGTGGCGCATTCCATTCTCTTTGCATGTCCAGGACATAAAAAAAATGAATAACGAATGTGAGAAAAAGTATAAGTATTGTAAAATTTAAGGAAATAACAAGCAATATCTCGAAAACGGTTCACTCAACAAAAGAAATGTATATGACATAAGTTGTGTATTTTAACGCGATCTACATTTTTTGTGTAGTAAAATTTTGTCTATCTCTTATGGTTTACCAGTTATGCAAAAGTCGTTCACAATGAAGAATACTTTTGGAGACATTCCCAGAAAATTCGAGATATACATTTCATTTCTCATGACATTATCTTAAACATATGATATTTTCATCAAAATCGTTAGAGCCATTTTTGAGAAAATTAAAATTTTCGAAAAATCTTCCATGTAAAGGGTAGTCTGGGGTGGGGGGATTTTCTTGAAAACCTTCGTGTCGCATCTCTGGAAGATACTGAACCTAAATACGAAGTTTGGTGCTTATCCGACTGTTCGTTTTTGAGTTATGCTGTTCACAGACACACACAGACACACACACAGACACACACACAGACACACACACACACAGACATGTTTCCAAAAATGCTTTTTTTGGATTCAGGAGGTCTCAAAACATGTATTTCCGGTGAAATCTCGGTATCGAATTTTTGGGTGGAATGCAATACTTCCCCTACTTACTATACGTAGTAGAGAAAGTAAAAACAGTAGCAAAGCAAGTATTTATTTTTTTAATAAACGATTATACTGATGTTTGCAAAGTTTGAACCAAAATAACGTTATGGAATTCCTCTGCTGTCAAGGACTTAGTATGCTAATTCCATTAATACACCTTTTTCTGAAAATGCCCTCAGAAAACCCAGATATGGAACCGCATTATTGAATTTTTGTGTCGAATGCACTTGTACAAACTCTTATGCAAGCGGAAGAGAAAGCAAACAATAATAATAATAATAATAATAATAATAATAATAATAAACTCCAAGTACAAGCGTATTTTGTGCTCTAAATTTTGAGGTTACTTTCCTGAACAATTAGAATATGAATTACATCCATAAAGCATTTTAACCTTCTCTACCACTTATCTATAGCAAGGTAAGAAGAGGAGTGTTGAGATTTCACTGTAAAACGTCTTTTAAGGCCCCCTGAAAAAAAAATTTGTGTGTAATGTATGTGCGCGTGTGTATGTGTGTGTGAACAGCATAACAAAAAACATCTAATGTGTTACATTCGCATTATTTTCTCCACCCTCTTTCGCTTATTAGTGGAATACAAATTATTCTTACGAACCTTTATTTTCCTATCAACTTCATTTTAATGGAGATAAATCTTTCCGGAAATAGCTGCATTGCACATTTCATTATAGATACAAAGGGTTAGCATTAGTCAAATGCTATAGTTGTGCTTAAAATTCGATACTCTTTCCACGACATAGTAAGAAAGTCCTCAAAATCGACAGTACTTAAAACGAATGACTTAAGTATTGAACAGTGCGAACTATTAATAACGGATATCTCGGAAATGGCTGATGACACACAAAAAATGTCATTTGGCATAACTTATGTGTTTTAAGGAGATCTGCATTTTCTGGTCAGTATGTTGTCGTGTATCTTTTAACGTTTCCTTCCGAGTGACGAGGACTTCACAAGTTATTCCCAAAAAATCAGATATAGATTTAATTTTTCATGTAAATATCTTTAATATTTGACATTTACTCAAAATCTTTAAAGCCATTTTTCAAAAAATAAAAAAATTCAAAAAATATCCATGTGAAGGGATGTATGGGTTTGGGAATTTCTTGAAAACCTTCGTTTCGCATCTTTGGAAGGTACCGAACTTAAATACCAAGTTTAGTACTTATCCGACATTTCGTTTTTGAGTTATGCTGTTCACAGGGACCTCAAAACATGTATTTCCGTTGAAAAATCTCGATAACGAATTGTTTGGTAGAATGCAATATGTACCTTCTCTACCTGCTATGTACGTGGCAGAGAAAGTAACAACAAAATGTTTGATAAATACCAAAGTTGATATTTCAATTCAGTACCTTCAAAACATGTTACATGAAGATTTTCAAGAAAATCCCCACACTCCAAACTAGCCTTTACAGGGAAAAAGTTTTGAAATGTTTAATTTTCTTAAAACTGGATTTAACAATTTTAATTTAAATACCATATATTTAAAATGTTTACATGACAGATAAAGTTAGCCTGTGAGGTGCTTTTCATTTGGACGGAATTTTGTATAACACACAAACCATACGAGACAGAGAAAAACGCACTACACAAAAAATGCAGAACTCTTTAAAACAGAGAGTTTATTTCAAATAAATTTTACCGTGGCATCGGCCATTTCGATATATCCGAATTTTTCAATACTAGTCACTTTTTAAAGCGCTGTCGCTATTCGGTTGCATTTCGCATGTCATGGGAAGAACACTTAGGAGTGACTAGATTTTAAACATTCCTCTATCGGTCTTGTACCTACAACGAAATGTGTTATGAAACTATTTGCGCAAAGATTTATCTGGGTTAACCTGAAGTAGGCAGAAAATTTGGTAATTTGTTGAAACCATACATAAACGATGATGAGCAGAGAAAACCATGTGAATATAACATTATTTATAGCTTCGTTCACTACTGCAGAGAACCTATTAACATCGCTTTTTTCGCCTGATCCGTCTCTTGCCATACGCATGAAATAACTCACGAACCGCTGCATATACTTAGTCGAAGTTTTGAAATAAAAAAAATTTAACGCAGTTTCTAGAGACATTTCTACGACGAAGAATTAGATTTCAAATTAAGGTTAGTTTATACCGAGGTTTTCCTCACAACTTACGATTTTTAGAATTATATTACCAAAATTCCATAACAATAAATTTTATCTTTACTGTTGTATTATTTCCGCCAAAGTAGGCACCTGAAATATAATATTAAGTTGTCTGCTGCATTTGTTATCGTTAAGAAAAACTAAAGAAATTGTGTTTCGACATTCAGATAATTTCTAATATGAACACTATAATGCATTTGGCCATCATACCTTCCTGTCGTCCTCCGTGGATTAGTGGTACCGTGCTAGCCTCTAGTTACCCCGTGGACTAGTGGTACCGTGCTAGCCTCTAGTTCCCAAGGTCGCGGGAGGACGAAGAGCGATGGATTTTTTCGGGCGTAAAAATCGTTAGCACGGCACCGGGAAGTAAAGCCGGTGGTCCCGTGTCGTAGATTTACGGCACGTAAAAGAACCTCAAGGGTGATAAAGAGGCCTCTGAGCAAAATTACCGGTGTTTCACGCCCAACATAGAATGGGACGCTAAGAACCATAGTAGTTAAAGAGCGTCCATAAATAAAACTCAATTTCAATTTCTCTAGTTACCGAGGTCATAGGTTCAAACCCGGCGGAGGGCGTGGATTTTTTCGGGCATAAAAATCCTTAGCACGGCTTCCTTCAAAAGGGAAGTAAACCCGTGGTCCCGTGTCGTAGATTTACGGCACGTAAAAGAACCTCAAGCCTGATAAGAGACCTCTGAGCAAAATTCCCGGTCTTTCACGCCCAATATAGAATGGGACGCTTATAACCATAGTAGTTCAAGAGCGTCCATAAATAAAACTCAGTTACATTTTTTCAACGATGCTCCATAGCGGGAGTGGTGGTCTGCAAAGGCTATGAAACTTCAAGGCCGGCATATTCCACCCAAAAATTTGATACCGAGATTTACCCGATATACATGTTTTGAGGCCCAGTGAATAAAAAAATGTTTTAAGGATGTTTTTACTTTGTCTACCGCTACTTTCTCTATACTCCCGAATGTATAAAGGCATCTTTGGAAGGATATCCCTGTGTGTGTGTATTTGTAAATAGCAAAAATTAAAAACAAAACAGAAAAAAAATCGGATGAACACCAAACTGGTATTTAAGTTCAGCACTTTCCAAAGACGCGACACAAGACTTTAAAGAAAATCCTCCACCTTAAATTGTTCTTTAAATAAAAAATGTTGGTATTTTTTATTTTCTCAAAAATGCCTTTACTGGTTTTGATTAAAATGCAATAGATACTTTTAAAAAACTTATATGAAAAACAAAAATATCTTCAATTTTCTGGGAATAACCTTTGAAGTATTCATTTTGTATAGGGGATATAAACCACAAGAGATAAATAAAAACTTAATACAACAGAGAATGTGAATCTCTTCAAAACATGCAATTTATTTCATATAATGTTTTTGTGGCATATTTTCGAGTTATCGGTTGTTATTGGTTTGAATGTTTCAATACTTAGTTATTTTTAAGTGCTGTTCCTATTCAATTGTTTCTGGTGGTCTGCAAAGGCTATGAAATTTCAAGGCCGGCATATAGCGACCCATTTTTACTTTCTCTACCATGTATAGTAAGTAGGGAAAATATTGAATTCCATCCAAAAATTTGATACCGAGATTTTACCGGAAATACATGTTTTGAGGCTCATGGAATCCAAAAAAAAAAAGCATTTTAAGAAAAAGGTCCGTGTGTGTGGATGTGTGTCTGTGAACAGCATAACTCAACAACGAAAAGCCGGATAAACACCAAACCTGATATTTAGGTTCAGTATCTTTCAAAGATGCGACACGAAGATTTTCAAGAAAATCCCCCACCCCAGACTACCTTTTACATGCAACATTTTTTGAAAATTTTAAGTTTCTCAAAAGTGGCTCTAACGATTTTGATTAAAATATCATATGTTTAAGATATTTTCATGACAAATGAAATGTATATCTTGAATTTTCTGGGAATGTTCTCCGAAAGTCCTCTTCATTCTGAATGGCTTTTGCATAACTGGTAAACCGTAAGAGATAGATGCAATTTTTGTACACAAAAAATGTAGCTCTCGTTAAAACACATAATTTATATCATATACATTTCTTTTGTCGACTAAACATTTCCGAGATCTTCCTTGTTATTTGTTTGAATTTTCTAATACTTATACTTTTGCTCAAATGGGAATTCAAAGAGAATGGAATACTCAACATAGCAACAATTTCTTAAAATATTTGACTATCACTTAAAGCCTACCATATTCCCCTTGCATCTACAGGAAAATTAGCAATAAGATTAACATCTCGATTAGCATGAAGCATATGGAGAATAAGCGTTTGTAAAAATAGTTTGTACCAGATTAGAGAAGGTCATGTGAGTGCAACATATCAAATTTTTACGTAAACATTTATGGATTCGGTTTCTTCTAGCCCACTTCTACAACGGTATATGTTAGGAAACTATTTCTACAAAGGTTTATCTGGATTAGCATGAAGTAGATAGAAAACTAACTTTTCGTAAGAAAGTGTTATAAATCCCTATAAGAATAAGCGATACTGGATAGAGAATTACATGTGAATGTAACATACGATTTTTATAAAAGCTAATGTAGCGCATTAACCGTTACTTGCGCCATATCATTGCCGGGGAGTCCCTCCCCCATGTTTCTCATGTATCGACTTACCTTGAAGATGTTCTTGTTTAAGAAGGATATCCGGATACGTGCACTTTCTAAATCGGTGCTGACTTTTTTTGTGTAATGACTCGGGAGCCTGAAAGGTAAAGGTGGACCAGCAGCTTAGGCACGGAAAAATCCCAGTTTTCGCTAATAGTCTTGTTCGGCAGTTTGTCCGAAAGGTTCATTATAGGTATAGACAACATGTAGATGAATGGAAGATCATAAAAGAGGTAATAACGTTTCTAGTTTACCAGAAAACAACTCAGGGTTGATCATAAGCAACATTATTTTGTAAGCAATATTTAATAAGCGGACTGGAAATATTATAGGAGCAATTGATATTACATATAGTTAGCTTTCTCCTTTTGTTCTACACTTCAGTTATTCTCTTCACATGCTGTCCCTTACTCTCACATTTTTTTCTGGGGTGTCCAGCGTCTAAACATTCACGATACCTGTTTGTTAATGAAGATAATGGTACATATTTTATTTTATATTTTATTAGGTTTCATAATCATGTGTGTGTTTCTAAATGGTGTTATCATTAAATTTTTTTCTATGGTTCCTCTCACATTCCTACAGATCTTATTTCTTCTGCTCGTATTTGTTTTGTTTTTGGTGTTCATTATCCAAATGTTTGTACCGTAAATGAGAACAGTACCGCAATTGTTTTGTAAAACTTGAACTTCGGCTTTTTTCGTCTTTCGCCTTGTTCTGCGAAATAGGCATTCGTCATTTAGTTGAAATTTATCTTGTTTTGATTAATTCTAAAAAAAAGGTGTGTTACAATCACATGACTTTCTCTACTCTTGTATAAACTATTTTTACAAACGCTTATTCTCCATATGCTTCATGTTAATCGAGATGTTAATCTTATTGCTAATATTCTTGTAGGTGCGAGGGGAATATGGTAGTATTTAAGTGATAGTCAAATGTTTTAAGAGCTGGTTGCTATGTGGCGCATTCCATTCTCTTTGTATGTGCAGGACATAAAAAGAATGAATAGCGAATTCCCATTTGAGAAAAACTATTGGAAAATTTAAGGGAATAACAAGCAATATCCCGAAAATGATTCACTCAACAACAAAAATGTATATGACATAAATTATGTATTTTAATGCGATCTACATTTTTTGTGTAGTAAAATTGTGTCTACCTCTTATGGTTTACCAGTTATGCAAAAGGCGTTCACAATGAAGAATACTTTTGGAGACATTCCTAGAAAATTCGAGATATGCATTTCATTTGTCATGAAAATATCTTACATATGATATTTTAATCAAAATCGTTATAGCCATTTTTGAGGAAATTAAAATTTTCGAGAAATGTTCCATGTAAAGGGTAATCTGGGGTGAGGGATTTTCTTGAAAACCTTCGTGTCGCATCTCTGGAAGATACTGAACCTAAATACCAAGTTTGGTGTTTATCCGACTGTTCGTTTCTGAGTTATGCTGTTCACAGTCACACGCACACACACACACACACACACACACACACACACACACACACACACACACAGACACACACACGGACATGTTTCCAAAAATGCTATTTTTTGATTCGGGGGACTCAAAACATGTATTTCCGGTGAAATCTCGGTATCGAATTTTTGGGTGGAATACAATACCTACTTCCCATACTTACTGTACGTAGTAGAGAAAAGTAATATTAAACTCAATCCGACATTGAAATCACCAAGTTGTTAACTAAGTTTAACAATTTTTATTTACAACTATAGAAAGGCAGCATATGTACATATTTTCAAGTGCGAGAAGTGCAGATTATTATAATTCAGTGTTACAAACATGAACTTCCTTTTTAAGACAGGCTATACATGTATTTCAATTGTTTATGCTCAATATGGCCCTAAACTTAAATCCTACAATATATTTTCATTTTGATTTCGCAAAGCCGTTTATTGTGAAATTTTGGTTTGTAAATAAAAGCATGCCGCAACTTATGGAACGTGGAATTTTTTTTATACTCGTGACCTTTCCACTCCTAAACAAATCCCACTTCAGCCACAAGTTGTGTAAATAACTAGTATCAGTCTTGTTCATTTGCAGTTGTACTAGAAGAAGCAAAACCGTAAACAGAAAACGTTGATTTATTCCTGCAAGAAGCGAAAAGGACAGACGCCACGAGTAAGTGGTAGAGAAAATAAAAATCAGTGTAACATGCATGACAAAAGGTCTCTATTGTGTTTCTGTGAATTGGTTACCTACATTTCTCATTAACAGTTTCAGAAAAATATTACTTAAAATAACCGACAGTGTATGATGGTTGCGGAGCATAATTCTGGTCAGTATAAAAATACTTGTGTTTAAACTAATTTGCTTTCTTTAAGCACGACCTCATACTTCTGTAAACGAGAAATATAGCAATAGGTTATGCTATTAAAAATATCATGGAATACATTCACATGACTTTTTCTACCCTCTATCTTTATTAGCGAGTATACGGTCTATTCTTACTAGAGCTTATTTTTCTATCTACTACATTTTAAGCCAAATAAACCTTTGCACATTTCGTTATAGATACCAAGAGACAGCGATAGCGAAAGAACTGGACGCTATATGCTGGCCTTAAAATTTCCATGCAATCGCGGGAAACAACCGAAAGCTGACAGGACTTGAGAATGACTAAGCAATGAACAATACAAACCATTAAAAAGGGATTCTCAAAAATGGCTTATGCTAAGAAAAAACTTATTTGAAATAAATTGTGTGTTTTAAAGAGATCTACATTTTTTGTGTAGCACGTTTAACGTTTGTGCCTTAACGTTTACCATTTATACAAAATTACTTCCGAATGAAGAGGACTTCACAGGCTTTTCCCAGAAAATTCAAGACATACAGTTTGTCGTGTAAGTATATTTAATATATGGCATTTTAATCAAAATCGTTAGAGGCTTTTTAGAAAATAAAAATTTTCGAAAAATGTTCTATGTAAAGGGTAATTGGGGGTGGAGGGATTTTCTTGAAAATCTTCGTGTCGCATCTTTGGAAAGTACTGAAGGTAAATACCAAATTTGGTATTTATCCGACACACACACACACGCACCTTTCTCTAAATTTATTTTATTCGGGGGGGGCTCAAAACACATATTTCCAATGAAATCCCGGTATCGAATTTTTGGGTGGACTGCAATACATTTTCTGCTTACTATGTACGTATTAGAGAAAGTAAAAGTGTTTACTTATCCCTTGCTTTTTTACGTTACGAAAGTTTCACTGCATCAATAATCCGTTGTTTGTAAAAACATTGTGGTTTAAAATTGTCGAGATGTTAACGTTATAACATACTTAACTTTCATTATATACTATGTTCAAATTATTGCTTCTATATTTTAAAGCACTTTTATAATGCTAAGGTACAGTTGTGTTCATGCCATCACCGCTTTTAGAGCGTGAAGTGGTCGCGTGGACAGTGAACCAGGTCCTCTTCGGTAACTGAGATAATGTTAGGTCAGCTAGTAGAATGTTAACAAATTTTAATCTTCTGTTTGTCTTAGCTAAAAAAACATTATTGCATTATGTAACATGACACCTATAATTGTAACTGTTATAACTATACCTGTGAGTTGTACTTTTAATTTTCAATCACCAACAATGAATACTTATCTTAAATTTGTATTATTCATTACTGCAGAAATCTTATCTTATTGCATAAAAAGTAATAAAGTAATGTTAAGTATTCCAGCAATTTATAGTTTCATTTTTTTCATTTATTATTTTTCTTTTATATTTATTACTCTGTTTCAGGTATAACAAATTCCTGCATTCCAAGCACAAGAAACCTCACTGATTTGTTAAATGGGTTGACCCTGCTGTAATATTGTAAGCTTATAGTTTTTACTTCGAATGCATGCATTTATTACCACTGTCATGCATCATACCCTAAATAAAAATAAAATCATACCTGAGAGATCTAATATTCATCAATTCATCCGTCCCGGAGTCGTTTACGCCTACACTTAGGCTGCTTCCCACATCCAACTCTATTGGACGTATTCATTTTCATCTTTCTTTGCATCTTTTATGTGGTTCCGCCATTGTGCTGCTGTCTCTTGGTCACACGCATCTTTTAATATATTTATCACTTCACTTACTCGATTTCGAGATGCTACCGTACAGTTTATTTGACACTATGCCCTCTTTTGGAAAAATACAGTGGTATCTTCGTAAACTTGGCACTAAATGACCAAATGACACAGCCATCTTATCAGTCGTGTATCTTTTCTTCTTTTGTGTGTGTGTGTGTGTGTGTGTGTGTGTGTGTGTGCGCGCGCGCGCGGGTAAAAAGCCATTGATTATTTGTAGAAGGACAGGTATAATCAGAATTGGATTTAGAACTGGAATATTATGCTCTTGCATGGAATATAAAATTTTACCTTTTCTCCAAGATGTGGAAGGTCCAGGGCTCACGATTCGGCTGTGGTAAGGAGCACTATCCAAAACAATTACAGATGGCTCTACTAACTGTTCTGAAATTTTGTTTTCGAACCATACTGACCCATGATAATCCGCAGGCTCTCCACTAAGCTATTATGAGTCGCAGATAAAGCATCCTCCGGAAAGCCTGATCTTCCGCCGCAGTGGATAACGACAATTCTCTCACCTTTTGTTGCCCGGTGTTGTTATAAAGCAATTGTCTATATCGTCTAACAAGTTTTCATCCGACAAGTGTTGCTGTCATACCACGTTTCATCGAGATAAACTTCATTGTACCCTTGCTCACGAATAGTTTTTATTCCCTTCATGTACTTGTATAGCCATGTAATAACGTCATTGAACTCAGCTCTGCTTGATTTCTTTTCTAAAGTGTCGTATTCAAATCCGGTTAAAACCAAATGTCTAATCACTGTACTTCTTCCATAGGGAAATCCATAATCGGTACCCTCTGTTTTCTCACGCATTATTAGGGTTAACATTTGTCTGTACGTGATATGTCATTCCTATAACACTCGTATACTACTGTTCTACGCAACAAGTCACGTGTAAAATCATCAATGCGATCAAATGGTAATTTACTTCTGTTTAAATGCTTTTTCGTTCGAATCTGATCGCTCTCTGGGTTTGTGATACTTGAAATCTTTTTAACAATAGTACGGAGGGTTGTTCACGATCTATGGTACAATACCAACGAACACAATAGCTCCGCGCTGAAACATGTGGAATCGAATGAAACGCTCATCAGTATGAGTATATCACTATGTTTGCTCAGTTGTGTTCTCTTGTTCTTGCAGAATCAAATGGCGTCAAAAATAGAACCATTCTGATAAGGGTATATTATTGTCATTCGCGATTCGAAATACTTGTATTCTAAGATTATTAAACAGTGCAAGAGGTGAGATTTTACCATATCCAAGTAAGTGATCTCATGTGCACTCAACTAAAAAGGTAAGGCCACACCAGGACTTATTTCAAAGGGAAATAAACAGGGAAATCCAGGACTGGCCCATGCCTCTGGGGCAAATCCTGCAACTCAGAGGGCCATTGCCCTTTGTTACTACTGTGAACACCATAATCAGCCAGAATTTGAATCTAGAAAAGTGCCTAAGAGACGGGGATATAAACTGTTGCCCAAACACACTGCAGAACGTGCCACTAACAGCAGAAAGCTGTATGAACGATATCTAACTGGTGAAAAGTGAATGTTTGTTGTCTTTTTAGATGAAGCATATATTTATCTAAGTGACTGTAACAAAACCTGGACTGTATATTACCGACCAAGAGGAGAAAAAAATCTGAGATTTGGTATAAGGAAACTAAAGAAAATTTCCCCAATGGTTTCATGGTAATAGTAAGGTACAGTTACAATGGTAAATTAACCATTCGTCGTGTACATAAAAATGTGAAAATTAACTGTATATTATTAGACTAATATCCCGACATTAGTTTTCCTGCTTTCTGTGGTGCAGATGTAAATAAAGTCTGGATGCATCCGGATAAGGCATCAAGCCATAGGTCTGCTTCATCGTACAATTTTTTGGAGAACATAGAGAGAGAAATGGGAATACATTCCTTACCTTTCAGTGAATCCGTGTTAAGTCATCTGATGCATCACCAATGGAGTTTTGTGCATTTGGGTTACTGAAAAGAGCCCTTGAAAGCAGACGGTCGCGAACTTTGGATGGTCTCTGGAAAGCTGCCAGGAGGAATGGAATAAACTGGACATACCTGTAGCAGTTTGCTCCAGTGGAAGCTGTGCTGCAGATTGATAGCTCAAGCTAAAGGCTGTCAGAACATCACTGCCGGTGGAGGCGTGGATTGTGATAAGGTAAGGGGGTCTTAACTTTGTTACCATAGATTGCGAAAAGCATCTGTAATGCCTACGCCAGTAGTATCAGCGGTTAGTTGGTTGAGATTTTTGGTTGATAAAACACCACCTTTATCAACCATACGTTTAATTTTACATTCTGAACTACTTTTACAGCTTGTTTCCCAAGCTTCGCAATTCTCCCTATCACAGGTTCCGTCTTCTCGGTAGGAGTCCTTTGAACTGAAGGACCAGCAAGATTTAACGTTCTTGTGTAAAGTTTCTTCAGGAGTCTCTTTGCCACGTAACCACGGACGGAAAAAATAAAGACATATTTAAAGACACACTTCCGCACTGTAACATTCCTAAATACATACTAGAGGTATGTGCAGAAATGTTAAGACTTGGCATCAGCAGGATTTTTTCCGGAGCAGATGTTGAGAGAGGCCATGCGATTAGCACCCACTAATGGGGGCGAAGTTTATGGCCTTTTGGAATGTGGACGTTAAGGCATGAGCACAAGTATAATGTAATATCAATGTTGGCTAGTGCTGAAGCGGAAAGTGAAATGCCACGATCGTGATGCGACAGTTTGGTACAGGAATGTGGTTGCCACCTTTTCTAGTTGTTATCTGCTCTTGATTCTGCCGCCGGCTGCTCCAGTGGTTGAGCTATGAGCATTTTACCTCAGGTTATGTGTGAATGTATTGTGAAAGACAACGCCAGTTCAAATTCACTGAGAAATTTATTGTAAACCAATATTTGAGTGACTGGAGCGAGTTGCCGACCGTTTGAGGTGAAGAAATATACTGATTATGATTCGCAGCACTTGAAATTGTAATAACTGAATTATTAAACCTGCTAACTTCTACAGTATCAAAAATACTGTTGAATATAACTGTTTCTGCAATAAATGAAACTAGAGGTGTAATCTGCCGTGGGTCGCTAGAATATTTACCGACAAGATACCTCGGGGTAGCTGCTACTCACACAAGCGCGCCGCATAAAATCACAACGTAAGTACCGCTGACGGTATCAGCGAGAGAATACCTCTGATTTAGATGCCTGCCGTCTTATTACTTAAGCCACGCCTACATTATAATTACTCCCACCAAACATATTATACGCCCGAGCAAATATTCACTCCTCTTCATGCGCGTCTCTGACTGGTTACTAGGTCGCATGGCTAAACTTTCGGAAATACCTTTCACTTATATTTTTCAGAATTTTGGCCTACGTGGCTGTGAAGCATACTGAACATATAACCTGACTGCGTTCCCAGAAACCCTTAAGCTAATGCGTTTGCTACTTCGGCTGAAACTAATGACTTTCTCTAACCTGCCTTCCTAGTTATCTTCGTCTTTCCGGAAAAATATTTCAAACCAAACTTGTTACATTATACACTTATTTAATATACGGAAATTATGCATTGCAATTGTTTCTCTGTTTTACTATAATTTCTTTATTTAATTATTTCTATCCGCCCGTCAATAATTACGGTATGAATGCTCATTTGTTATTTCTAAAGACAATGTAATGTTAATGTATTTTGGATGGTGGCTCATTCAGAAGCAGAGTTTTGTGTGGAATGATGCAGATTAGTCTTTTGTGATGAACGATTCATGTTGTAAGCGTAACTTCAATCGGTTCTGAGCGTTCTAGATCAGCTGCCTCCCTTCTTAAGACATGAAATATATTCATAACAATCACGGTAAAAGTTCATTATGTACATTTTATAAAAATTATAAAGTTTCAAATTTTCACAATTACCTTTCCTTAAAAAATTGCCAGTAATTGTTATGCGATGAACTCAAATTTATATTCTATATATTTTCAGTGATTCAAAAAATTATAGAATTTTTCTGTGACTGTTGTATACTTCTTTGCTTCTAACTGAAAATGGTCGTCCATGACAGGTCCACCAGTAAAGTTACAAAAATGTCCACTCAGTCCTGACTTATGCTACCTCACGTCCATTAACAGACTGTCCAGTTACAAACACTCCTGCACTTCTTTTGCAATTCTTCAAAACATCCTTTTGTCAGCCCCTTGAAGACCCTCATTAAGGAAACTCTTACTTACACATTTGTTT
This sequence comes from Deroplatys truncata, assembly GCA_030765065.1. Taxonomy (NCBI): domain Eukaryota; kingdom Metazoa; phylum Arthropoda; class Insecta; order Mantodea; family Mantidae; genus Deroplatys; species Deroplatys truncata. The sequence continues at coordinate 204,955,439 of CM060978.1, read as the reverse complement.
ACGTAATACTCCCAGTTCTTTTCCCTTTCAGGAAATGAAATTTCTTGCCAATTCTTTCAGCTTCAAACTGTGTAATTATACGACAGGCAAACTTTTCCTTGTAGTAACCCTCAAGGTAACCGGTGTTTTTATAAAAGTTTTGATGCATAATATTATTCTGTCAATTAGCCGATAGTGTTTCTATGTGGACTGTGAATAATTTTTGGAGAAAATCTCCACACGAGCCAGAGCAAGAACCTGAATTTCAGGAAATCGATCCGAAAGAACATTTTTACAAAATTCAGTCAAACTAGGAGAAGTAGGCGATTCACAGTGCACTTTACATTTAGCACAAAGTCCTGAGTAGTTTAGGATTTCTATTATTTCTATTAGCAAAGATAGGAGACTATGAATTTATGGATTTATGATTAAATATATTTTACTATTTTCAGATTCAAAAGAGAGGAGTTTCTTACAATAAACAGGTTCACATCGGATCTTAAGCTATCGGAGGATCATTCAAAATGTCTTGACGGGCCACTTTTGGCCTGCGAGTCTTAGGTTGAGCGCCCTTATTATTTATTTGTACAAATACCTACTTGAAAGATTTCATAATTTGCAGAAAAAAATTCAGTGACCTTATATTTAACTACTTATATGCTAAGGACTTGTAGGTGTTCACAAAAGCTCCAGGTAATTAACTATACAACACATTAACACAGCATTTACTTAGCACCCTATATATTTCAGTCTTTCAGGACCCAGAAGATTACGACCGGAAGCCCACAAAGCTAGCTTCTGTTTCCAGCTCTTGAAGAAATTCAAAGGTAGAAATTATTGCTATGTGACAAGTGATTTACAGCTCCTGTTGAAAGTAGAACCGGGAAAATACCTGCAGCTGTTGAGGATTTGGGAATCCCTGCGTTCAAGGGCAAGGGAATGTGTGCGAGGATGCTGTATTGTTCGACCCACCCGCTCGTCTTTCTGTAGAGGGATTATTGGGGAAGAATGTGGAAACCCTGTTGTTAAGGAAAAAAATTCCCAAGCAGTAAGGCACTGCGCATACTTCGAAATGAATAAATTGGAAGCTAAATACAGCACTTTAGAGACACGGGAAGACTGAACAAAAGACGCGCGCCTCTTAATCAGCGTAATAAAGAAGATCTCATTTCCTGTCTTAAGAGGAGCAAAGAAAAGGAGAACTCAGAATAGAGCGTTCTGTAGTTCTTTTAGTTCTAAAATAGAAGACAGCTATAGTGCAATGCCTAATTTAGGTTATGCTGAGCATATTCTGGAATTTTTTTTTTTTGCCTCGAAAAATACAATACGGCTAATGTTCATAAAACGCATTTATTACTGTTCTAGAACCCGTAGCTCCATTCGCATTATTGCGTTAACTGCAGTAAATCTTCTCCTGTCTCTACCTCTCTCCCTCTTCCAATTACGCAGTCTCTTCCTTCCCCTTCCCTATCCCACATACTTCTCTTCCTCTCCTCCGCCTCTCTCTCTCTCTCTCTCTCTCTCTCTCTCTCTCTCTCTCTGACATGCTATGATATCCTTTGAAGGATTATTAAAAAGTTTGTTTTCTGGAGTGTTAATGAGTGTCTTCGGAAAATATTCGTCCCCACTTTAAAAAAATTCCAGCAGTCAAATTTGAAGGAGGTTTATTTTTTATCTTTCGTTGTACCCCCACGTATGGAAAGCCAATTTGAAGGATGTTAATTTTTTAAGGAGTTGTATTATAGTTCGACTATTGAGTAGTCAAACTTGAAGTAGTTGCAACCACGTACGGTACAAAGTTTCCGGTAGCCTTCGCCTCAACGTTCACTTTCCGGTGGCCTTCGCCCCAATGTTTAAGAATCAACTTTGTATTTTTATGTTTCTTTAAATATTATTTATATTCATGTTTGCCTCGGCTGCGTCAGTATTAATTTGTAGACACATTATTTCTTAACAGGGGGTGAAGCGGCTAAAGAATGCAGGCTTACTCAAATTATAATTTTGACTTCATTCCTTTTATTAATCCTTCACACGATTAAATAACACTTCACTGATATAGAGAGCTGTGATATTCTTTTATTAATTACTTGCACTTTTTTTAACACGTAAACTTTATAATTTTCTCGCCGTTATGGATTTTGTCTCACACTGAATACGTATTTAAATGCTCGGGAACGCGTCTCGCGTCCGGTTAAGAACACTGTCTACAAGAAACTGACTTCTGCCGCCTGAATTTGTAAATTTCTGTGTTTCAAGTCTCTGATTGACTAATCCTACTCCTATAGTATACTTTTGTTTGACTTAAGCTTTTTCTGGTTGTTGATTGGCCATTTATAAACTGTCTAAAAAATTACATTATTGTTGCTCCAAGAATTACTAATAGCATTATTAAACTTTCAGTTCATTATTGCCTCAAGGTTGCCTCATTGTTAGCAACTTTCGGCCTCTGTTATCACATCTCCTATATTATTAAATTACGTATTACATTCACATAACATTATTATACTTGTACTTAATAAAAATAAACATAATACAATGACTTACATACATTTTATATGTTATTTATACACATATTGCTTTAAGGCGGGCTGTTATTATATTATATAATTAGACTGAAATCATTTAAATATTAAAATACTGTCCCAAATTAACATAGGGTGAAAATTATAGTTTGTAATATGCGTAAAGAACAAACAATATTATAGTTCACTTGTTCTGATGGTTTTCAAGTTTTTTTGAAATTTACAAAATTTTTATCTTTTTGTATATAATGTTTACAAAATTGTTTTACGTATTTAGCAAAGCAATTTTTTTGATATAATACCTGAAACTGTAGTAAAAATTTATTTTGATCTTAAAGAGGAATAAATGTCAAAATAAGGAATTAACTTCCTCATTAAGGCCTTAGTTTTTACGAGTTCATACATTTATTTTTCTCAACTTAAATCAAATGTGGGGGACATTATCAGGTATTATATAAAATTATATAATAAATGAATACAATTGTAAATCTCACACATGAAAAAGTTAAAAACTGGAACGATTTAAAACAAATACAAAGCTAATAAAATAAAAAACAGGTTTAAAAACACCTCAACTGTAATATCGTTTGTTTTTCTGTATATTAAGAATGAAACATTTCTCTCTGTCGTTTTTTCTACTAAACCTTTTTGTAAAGTGAAGATGAATACCTTCTATGCCGCTGTAACTAAAAAGTTAAATATTCTTTATGCGTGTTTTGCAATTAGAAATATGTTGATTCCCCTAGTAACCGCTAATCAGAAAATGGAACTAAAACACCCGCATTATTAGGCGTCTAGCTCCTGAATACGAATAATAGGAAGAACAATTCATATAACCTCTAAATTTTGAAGGTAATAACATTTTTAGGAATTTTTTTTTTACAAACTTTGTTATTTAACATGTTTTACATTAAAAAACCACATAGGTTTGAAAAAGTTATTTTTGGCTATAAGGTAACTCGTTACATACTACGTATTCATTTAATATCGAAAATTAACAGAAACATGTTCGTTATAGTTTTATTACATGTATAGATCATACGATTCCTTAATCAGAAAAGAAAAACCTAAAAATTAGGTATGGCCAAGTCGCAAGTCAACTGTCCCCGGTTTTTTTCACTCATCTGAAGTTACAATCCGGGATTTCGACAGCCTGTGGGACTCAAACAAAACCTATATTGCCATTGATTTAAATGGGATGTTCCAATTACTCATACTTTCCGAAACTTGAAGTAACTTTTGATTCTTCTAAAATTAATATTACATATTGCTTTAATTTCAAACCAATAGAAAACAAAAGATATGGAACCAAATGAACGAAGATTATAAGAATTGGAAACGCCTTCAAGCTTAAGTACCTATCCCAAAGGAACATGATTTGGCATGTCAGAGCGGAGGTCACTGGGGATGGGAGGGTGAAATTTAAAATGCAAGATTTAAATTTTCCTCTCAATCTCTAAATTTAAGTGTGCTTGTTTAAATTTTATTATATTATATTTAAACGTATGGATATCTAGGTTAGTAAATTTTGAAATGGAACTCCTAGAGCACATTGGTAGATTATTTAGCATCAACATCAAGAAATAAAACGTTGCATCATTTAAATCGTATTAGTAGTACCGTTTATAAAAAGTTTATATGGAATGAGGATAAAATTCAAGCATGTATTCGACATTATCTGCTGATTTGTTTTTACAGCCATGTTACCAAAAACTTTCTCAAAAATGTTATTACACATTTTACACTCATTAGAATTCTTTCTTTAAAAAAAATTCTTTAACAACTTGATGCTCATTTTAGGTCATTAGTTTCCTTAGATCGTGCATTTTATTGAGTATAAATATATATTTGAGTGTTTAATAAAGATTATAGAGAATATTAATAATAATTACAGAGCTGAGTATAACCATGATTCCAACAGATTTGGGCATGAATGGTTGTACCTAACATTAGACAATTTTATTCGGTATGAACAAAAGCAGCCGAATAAAGTCCATTCAACAATTTTAAATAATTCAAACCCAAATTATATTGGCTTACTACCAATCCATACAGAATTTTTTGAGTCAGTTGTAAATGTATGTTATAATATTTGTGAATATAATTATTCCATAGTTAAGCTTAATTAGTTTTTAGTCTCTGTAAAATATTAATACTTCTATAACAATTATTATTTGTATAATATGTTTTTCATATTTTGTGTTACTTTAATTAAAGCGGTAGAAGCTCGATTATTTTCATAGTTTTCGAATAAACTTACAACGGCCTTATGACAATCAAGAACTGAACTGAATTAAATGTATTTCGCGTTATATCGAGAACATAATTTTCAGCTCGAGTTCTTTGACTAATTTTGGATAATTACTTGCAACAACAGAGTAACTAATTACGAGTATGCAGCTTTTGGTACCAAAACAAACTTGCATGCATTCGATTAAAGCATTTAGAACTTTATGCAATTAAACAGAAGCTTCTCGAAATTTGGTTTAGGAACTACCTGGTAAAAAAAACTAAAACACCATAGGCTTTACTACGTTTTTTATCTGCTTATATTGCATTGAATATATAACTAATACACCGAAAAAGTAATAAGTAAAAAGCTGATATTAGAGTATCTGAAGCGTTACAATATAAATTTGCAATTGCTTTGACATATGGAACATAAAGCATATAGAGAACACAAAAATTTAACGAGCTATGTCTAACCGTTGTTAAGATATTAATTTGTTATTTATAATTAACCATTTGTTGACATGGTAATAAGAAATGCTCTTTGGATCCTACAGTTTATTGTATCGTACCCACATTTTTTAATTTTAGCTTAGTATACAAACATAAAGAAATTGTTGCGCAGGCATTACTTAATTTTAATAAGTTTAAGAAAAAAGACTATATACATGTTATTGAATTTTTAGGCGTTTTCAATGTGAATTATGACAAATAATTTCATCTTAACTATTTAATATTTCCAACTAGAGTACAACAATTTTTAAATCCGTAATTCCTGAAAATTTCAGCTAATAAGTTATAAGCTGTAGTTTAAGCACCGTTTCGGATAGTGAAAAATGGTGAAGAAAAGAAGAAAAAATTGAATTTAAAGTTCAATGCAGTGCTTAACCCAAATGGTGCAGAACCAATTAAATAGTCATTTGTGGCTTTAAAATTGTTGTTATTAAAAACCAATTATATAATAACTATAAACTATAAGTATATCTAGTAAATGTGCAACATTTCTCAGCTAGTAGCTTAAGCGCATAAACTAAGCAAAGAAGAGTAGAACAAATGAAGAGTAGAAAACAAAAGAGGAACACCATACTGTTGCTAAGATGCGAGAAGAAGTCGCAGCAGCAATAATATAGGCTGGGCTGTTAAAAATAACACTACTGGAAGAGAGGGTTGACAGGGGCCGCGGTAAGAAACTTGACGGCTGTTCAGGTCAAGATGTGATGAGGGTCTGCTGCACAGAAACGTTTTGTAAGGAAATCTCCCCCGCAAGGCTTCTCTTCACACCTGGTCTTGATGAACCTTGTACCTGAGATTAAGGAGCTATGTTTAGCTGTCTATTTCGTTAATGCACCAAGCATGTGATATTGCCCAAACCAATCTAATAATGGCTTTCGTTTCAACTAATCTTGGCCATTTATTTTCGTGTTGAAAAATCCTGAAATTAGGTTTTGCAACTTATGCGCAATTGTCCGTATCATGTGTCTTCCTATTTTCAATTGTTTGTGTAGTTCCCACAGACAAAACAAAACGTAGGAAGGACTGTATATATGATCAATTAACAGAACCCGTAAATCTGTTCGCGTTAATTCACTCTATCCTCCCGCTACCTTTTCCCTGTATCCCCCTCTCTATGCAAGGTACACTCATGTGGTGTTTTGAAAATCGGCCATAAAACCTTCTTTCTGGGTTGCTGATGAAAATTAAAGTGTAAATAAAATATTCATTGTAGCATGTAGCATCATTGCTACATAAGTCTCTCTGCCCGTTTCTAAAAAAGGTAGATGTAGTCAAAACTACGCTATTTCCTATGATAACGATTTATGTGCACGAATTATCGTAATGAAAACCTGGTATATTTTTTTATTCTGCCTATAAAAAGCTTGTTAATTACAAAACTTGTTAGAAACATCCTGCTGATAAAGTTTTATTAACAAACTTTTCTAAAAATAATCTCCATATAAAGCGAGATATTTCGATTTTTACTTTCTCTACTACGTACTAGTAGGTAGAAGTAGTATTGCACTTCATTCAAATATTTGATGTGGAGATTTCAATGGAAATACAACTTATGGGGCCCCATAAATGAAAATTTAGTTTTAGTAAAAGGTACACGTCGGTGCGTGTCTGCTTGTGTGTCTGGGTCTGTGAACAGCTTAACTAAAAAACTAAATGTTAGCTAAATACTCAATTAGAAACTTACGTTCAGTATCTTCCAAAACGAAAATATTTGAGAAAATCTCTTCACCACAAACTTCGCTTTACACGGAACATTTTTCGTTGTGTTTTATTTTCTCAAAAATAGCTAACGATTTTGTTTAAAATGCCATATATTTAAGATAAATGGCAAATAAAATGTATATCTTGAACTTTCTAAGAATAACCTGTGAAGACCTCATCATTCAGAAGGAATTACTTATAATTTTATATATAACTGGTAAATAATCAGAGATAGACAAAACTTAGAAAACATAGATCTGTTGAAACTACACCATTTATTTTGAATAACTTTTTGTGGCATCAAACATTTCGGAGAAATCCTTTGTTGTTGGCTTGAATGCTATACTACTTTGTCATATTTACTTTCCCTACCACACACCTAATAGTTAGAGGAAGTAGGGTTGCATTCTTCCAAAAAATCCGATACCGATATTTCGCCGGAAATGCATGTTGTGAGACCCTCTGAATACAAAAAAGAATTTTTAGAAAAAGGTTTGTGTGTGTGTGTGTGTGTGTGAGTGCGTGTGTGTGCGTGTGTGTTTGTTCGCGTATGTGTGAACAGCATAAGTAAAAAACAAAATGGAAGGTACTGAAACTAAATACCAAGTTTGGTGTTTATGCGACTTTTCGTTTTTGAGTTATGCTGTTTACAGACACACACACACACACACACACACAGATATTTTTCTAAAAATGCTTTTTAGATCAGGGGGGCCTCAAAACATGTACTTCCGGTGATATCTCGGTATCGAATTTTTGGGTAGAATGCAATACCTTCCATGCCTACTATGTACGTGATAGAGAAAGTAAAAATGTAAGATCTCTATATAACAATTATGTAATTTAACCCCTTTTTGGGGCATCAGCCATTTCTGAGATATCCGTTATTATTGGTTTCAATTGTTCAATACTTTTGTCACTTTTTAAGGTACGTTGCTATTGTTTCTCGTGCTATCATGGAAATAGTATGGAATGTAAAGGCTAGCGTATAGCGACCCGTTTTAAACATCTAACCATCCATTCTGATTCTTCTATTCCTAGTGCACGTACAACAAAATATGTAAAATAAACTGTTTCTGCAAAGGTTTATCTCGTTAACATGAAATAGAAAGAAAAATTAGCTCTCTTAATAATAGCTGAAAGAGAGAATAGTTGAAGAGGTTTCGGGTTAGAATCCCACTCCCGTCTGCAGAATTGTATATCTGTAATGCATACTGTACTTTACGCATACATATTATATGTACAGAACTATAACTCGTAATTGATTAAAATTATTGGTACATACCACGCTTGAAACTCTGGTGACATACAGCGAACATTACCGGCGAGCTGTGCACAACTACTACACCTACAACTAATTTCAAGAAGTGGGTGAGATTTTGGAAACACGTGTAAGTATAGATATACATGACGCTGTGTTAATATGAGATAGGCTTTTATCTTGATCAAAATTTCACTCGTGGTATTACTATATAATACCTTAAATGATCAAATAAGACAGTATAACAACTTATTACTTTCTCTACTACGTACAGTAAGTAGGGAAAGTATTGTATTCCACCCAAAAATTCGATACCGAGATTTCACCGGAAATACATGTTTTGAGACCCCCTGAATCCAAAAAAAGCATTTTTGGAAACTGTCCATGTGTGTGTGTGTATGTATATCTGTGAACAGCATAACTCAGAAACGAACAGTCGGATAAACACCAAACTTGGTATTTAGGTTCAGTATCTTCCAAAGATGCGACACGAAGGTTTTCAAGAAAATTCCCCCACCCCAGATTACCCTTTACATGGAACATTTTTCGAAAATATTTGAAAACGAATGGCGAAAAGAAAGACACATCGAAGTATGCCACAAAGACGCCAGAATCGGTATGCATGGGCCAGTTGTAATGAATTTAAGTGATCTAACAGGGAGAAGAAGGGGGAGAGATGTACTGAATGTAATGGATTATATGACAATTGGCATTATATTCTAGAATGCGAAGACAAGGATAAAGGAAGAGAAAATTTAATACTAGAGAAATGGAAAAATTTACCATTAGAGCCAAAAGTTAGGAAGATTTTTAATATAGGGTCTTTCAACAAGAGTATCCTATCTTTGAACTTAAATAAAACACGTTCTATAAATGATAGAGGTTTATTACTTTTTTATTTTGGAACATAATTAATGTCATTACGTGTGAAAGAGAACATCAGTTAAGCGACCGCCGCGACTTCGTTGGGTTGCGCGTATACGTTGACCCAATTTTCAATGACAGAAGAACGTAAATTAGGTCCAACTTCACCAATAACACGCGTGATGTTATTCATAAGATCATTTACTGTTTCTGGCTTTTTGACATAAACTCGAGATTTAACATAACCCCACAAGAAGTAATCCAACGGCGTTAAATCACATGACCTTGGAGGTCAGTTAACATCACCACCAACGGAAATGATGAAACCTCTGAACTTGTACTTCAAAAGATCGATTGGCACCATCTTGTTTGAACCGGATGTTTCTGAGATCCATACCATCCGATTGAGGCCAAAAATAGTCCCTTATAAGAGCCCAGTATCTTTCTCCATTAACAGTTAGAGCTTCTCCATCTTCATCTTGGAAAAAATATGGACCAATGATTCCACCATACCAAAATCCACACCACACAGTAACCTTTTGGGGATGAAGTGGTCGTTCTTGAATCTGCATTGGATTGTGATTGCTCCAATAGCGGCAATTTTGTTTGTTAACACAACCATCCATCTAAAAGTGGGCTTCGTCGCTGAAGATGATTTTTCGACAAAAATCCGGGTCAGCTTCCAGTTGCTCCATAGCCGAGCCAGAGAATACACGTCGTAACCTATGGTCGTTGGGCTTTAGTTCTTGAGTTAACACAATTTGGTAAGTGTGAAACTTCAAGTTCAGATGCAAAATTCGCCAAGTTGTGGTCGGCGAAAGCCCCAATTCTTGCGCTCGACGAGCAATTGATTTGTTTCCCTTCTCGCGTACACTCACGAACGGCGCCTATGTTTCGTTGGAGTGCTTATATCGATTACGTACAGGCGTTCTGTGATCGCTGACAGAACCACTTCTTTCAAATTTATCGATCAAACGCCGAATCGTTTTCTCGTAGGGACGATTATGCACACCGTAAACTTCACGCGCTACACGGAATGTTTGGCGAACAGATGATCCATTTTGATAATACATTTTCACAATTTCTACTCGTTGCTGAATGCTGTAACACTCCATGGCTATTTGTCAATAATAACTGTAACCACATGAAAAAAATGACTGCTGTTACTCAATAACAACGGCAGCTATCACATGTTAAAGATAGGACACTCTTGTTGATAGACCCTTTACAAGATCAAATGAATATATGGAGAAAGCAGGAAAATATTTAAGAAAAATTAGGTTAAACGGGTTAAAAGAGACTGAAGTAAATTGGAGAAGATACGGAAAAAGGGTAACAAGGCAAAGAAGTAAATATTGGAAAATTATACTTCCCCATTATATATACAACAGAATGTTAAATACAAGGGGAAGAGAAATAATAAGCAACTCCATTGTAGTGTAAACATTGCATGTAACTTCCAAGTAGACAATAAATCATTCATTCATTCATTCATTCATTCTTCTTTTTCGCATCGTAGGTATACGGTATTTCTAAAATGGAATAAATCTTTACCGTAATCTTGAAGTAAATGAATATAGGCAGTTAGGTTATCTCAACCTTTAAATACGCCCCTCCGATAACACAATAAAGCACAAACGAGCAACCTTCTTGTAAACTCAACACCACTGTATGAGGAGATAGCACGCTCTGCAACTCCAGGACCCGGCGGTTAGGTTTTAGGTTGCTCTTTGTCCAATAACATCTCTTTGGAAGAAGGAAGGCTTTAGTCCAACTGGTTTTTGTTGTTCCACCTGACACCTCCCTTACCCTCCCGCGGGGGTGACATCTAATTCCACCCCAAGCCGCTCGCTATTGTACGATGCAGCGGCTCCCTCGGATGCCTTTAGCCTTGAACCCAACTCCTTTTTTTCCTTCCCGTTTCTTTGGGGTATGAATACAAATGAGAGTCCCACCAAGTGGAAAGGAACCATGTAAAGAATGAATTAGAGGGAGGAAGATGAAAGGAAAACAGCATAAAGCATGGCAGTTACACTCTCGGACAAATTCCATATTATATCCATGTGTGAAGGTTTTCTTGAAATATTTGATAAATGGCGAATTTATTCTCTGCTCTGAAGGTATTTTGATTCCTATGCTGGCTGGAATTTAAGGACTAGGGATAAAAGAAGCAAGAAAAGAAGGGACGTGAAGGTGGGCGAAGAAAGAGGACAACGGGATCAGAAGATAGCGTGGGTATAAAAGAAAACTTACTAAAGCGTAAGAGGAGCATAAGGAAAATAAATATATCCAAATAGATAGGGAGGCAAAAATAATAATCATAACAACAGCTCTCTAGGTTCTTCTAATCATCATCTTTTGTTGAATGGCATGTGTGTATGCTTTCAGAAGGTCGCGTTTGATCAACGGTTAACGTTGAGTATGTGCTGGTATTACGTTATTTGTATCCTTCAGTATAACTTACTGCAAAAGGTATAGGAGTAAATGAAAACAGGTAATAAGATTTAGCTAAGCAAGCTTAAATATTTAAGATGCAATGTAAAATTATCTCGATAAAGTCATTAATCAGAAACTGGGGCATTCAAGCAATATTCAGAGTAATACAACATTTCGTAAAATTACAAATCTTTCTGTTTTGTAGCGAAAATAATACACTAATATTGTTTAAATGTGTAATTATGAATATTTTGAGATATACAATTACATTTGAAATTACTGGACAAATGACCTTTAAATTTTTTTAAAATTTCTATACCATAAGTGCACTGTTTTACCTAAAAAAAAGAAAATTACCTTTTTAGAAGATTATCCACTTAAACCTGTGTCAATTTTAACCAAGTTTGATATGCGTTGAAAAATTATATTGGAAATCTTAAAATTTCAGTTCCTTACGTGCAGCGTTCAGCGTCAGAGAGAAATATTTTCAGAGCGCAAATTCCACCGTCCGCCGCAATGTACCATTCGCCGTCGCCTGGTCCTGCACCTATGAAACATATGAAAATAAGACAGATGAAATCTAATTCGTGGAGGAAGAGGAACCACCTTTATTATTCGCCTACTGACCTGGGAAAACCCCGAAAAAAGCCAAGGTTAGAGTGGCCGGTCCGACGGGAATTGAACCTGGGACCTTCCAAGAGCGAGCCTCAGGCGTTATCGCGTTTTCTTGCTCGATTAATAAACTATCCGTAATTCTATACCGGCTTCAACCAAACTTGTAACATGTTAACAAATGTTATTTAAACTCGTACACGTAAAATTTAAATCATCGTTAAGTAAGTTGTTTCACACCGACGAATGGACATAAAGCTAATGGGTGACCAGCCAGTAGCGAACGTACCTAAAACGACATCAAGGTAAGATATTATAAAGAATGTTTGTGCTTTTATTTCGATATGAAATGTTATTCTCAAATAAACAAACAAAAAGGTAATGCATATATAGTGTTTTAAGACACAGAAAAGGAGAAGAAAGAAAAATAATTCCAAAACTAAGAGCCTCTACTTGAATAGTCCACTGAAATTCCTAAAAAAGATATCTTATGTGTTACATTCACATGCTTTCTCTACTTACTATAATTTATTTATATAGCCTTTGCAGACAATTCTTACAAAAGCTTATGTTTCTGTCTGCTTCATGTTACTCGGGTCAAATGCTCGCAAAAAAAAATCAGTTGTGTTACACTCACATGACTTTCTCTACTCTTGTACAAACTATTTTTACAAACGCTTATTCTCCATATGCTTCATGTTAATCGAGATATCCAGATGTTAATCTTATTGCTAATTTTCTTGTAGATGCAAGGGAATTGGTAGGCTTTAAGCGATAGTCAAATATTTTAAGAGCTGGTTGCTATGTAGAGCATTCCATTCTCTTTGCATTACCAGGACAAAAAAATGAATAACGAATTCCCATTTGAGAAAAAGTATAAGTATTGGAAAATTTAAGGGAATAACAAGCAATATATCGAAATTGGTTCACTCAACTAAAAAAAAAAATGCATATGACATCAATTGTGTAATTTAACGCGATTTACATTTTTTGTGTAGTAAAATTTTGTCTATCTCTTATGGTTTACCAGTTATGCAAAAGTCGTTCACAATGAAGAACACTTTTGGAGACATTCCCAGAAAATTTGAGATATACATTTTATTTATCATATAAATGTCTTAAACATACGATATTTTATACAAAATCATTAGAGCCACTTTTGAGAAAATTAAAATTTTCGAAAAATGTACCATGTAAAAGGGTAATCTGGGGTGGGGGAATTTTCATGAAAACCTTGTGTCGCATCTCCGGAAGATACTGAACCTAAATACCAAGTTTGGTGTTTATTTGACTGTTCGTTTCTGAGTTATGCACACACATACACACAGACACACCCACGGACATGTTTCCAAAAATGCTTTTTTTGGATTCAGGGGGTCTCAAAACATATATTTCCGGTGTTATCTCGGTATCGAATTTTTGGGTAGAATACAATACTTCCCCTACGTACTATACGTAGTAGAGAAAGTAATCATTTCATTGCACAGTTAGTTGTAGTTATGTGGTAAAGAAACTAATAAAGTTATCGCATTTTTGTGGTTTATTTCTCTTGGTAGCTGAAGAATTCCAAATGTAGTTCTGCGTTTTAATTGCGTTCATTTTTCAGGGATAAGTCATGCCCAGATGTTTTAAATTGATAGAGGAAATATTTTATTCTACCCAAAAAATTCGAAAATGAGGTTTCACCCAGCCTGATCAGCATAACTCAAAAATGAAACGTTGGATAAATACCAATCTCGGAATGTAATCTCACTGCCTACCAAGAAAATTTGCATAACTCAAAATAGCCTTTAAGGGATTTCTTTTCATTATATTTTTGCTTCTCAAAGCTGGCTCTAACGATTTTGACTAAAATATTTAAGAAATTTACATTTCTAAATAAAACGTATGTTTTGAATAGTTTGTGCATAGCCTGGGAAGTCCTCTTTACTCCGAAGGTGTTGTATAATTTTTTTATAACGGATACTTGTGGATATTAAGCATTTCCAAGATAATCACTGGTATTATTTGAATTTTCCGAAACGTTTATCATAGATTTTCTAAAGCGCTAATTCACCATTCGTTTTTTCTTCTGATGTCAAGCTGGGAGTATAAAATTTCAAAGTCAGCATATAAAGGACTACTTGTACCTACAATGAGATGCTCGATGAAGCCGTTATCTAACATGAAACACAAAAATAAGCTTTTGTAGGAATAATTTATTAGAGAGATATTAAAGTAAACGATAGTGGATAGAGAAAATTATATGAGTGTAGGTAACACATTAATTTTGTTAAAGGTAATTTAACTTCAGTACGATTTCTGCCATTCGTCAGTGATTATCTTTGTCTCTAACGCTCCCTATATAAAAGCCTATGAGCTTGACTGCACCCACTTCTGAGGTGAATGTACTCAGAGAGTGGAGTCCATTATCATCGATGGTAGGGTGATGATGAGGATGGCGATGGAATAAGTGGACCTACTACCGTGGACTCCGAAGCACGTTGAGCTTTAGGGATACTTCACATAAGCAAGTCAAAGGTGAAGGCGTGGATAGGGAATCGAACCTCGAACCCTCAGTACGAGAGCCGGAAACGAAACCAAGTCGCTGTTGATGGCAATTTTATGGTATTTCTGTGACTTAAATTCTCTCTAAATGGAGCTTATGCTCAAAGTACATTTAAATCTTACTGACCTATTAACAAACTCTGCATTTTTACTTTCTCTATACGTATAGTAAGTAGGGGAAGTATTGCATTCCACCCAAAAATTCGATACCGAGATTTCACCAGAAATACATGTTTTGAGACCCCATGAAACAAAAAAAACAATTTTTGGAAACATGTCCGTGTGTGTATGTGTGTGTCTGTGAACAGCATAACTCTGAAACAAACAGTCGGATAAACACCAAACTTGATATTTAGGTTCAGTATCTTCCAGAGATGCGACACGAAGGTTTTCAAGAAAATCCCCCCACCACAGATTACACTTTACATGGAACATTTTTCGAAAATTTTAATTTTCTAAAAAATGGCTCTAACGATTTTTATTAAAATATATGTTTAAGATATTTTCATGAACAAATAAAATGTATATCTTGAATTTTCTGGGAATGTCTCCAAAAGTGTTGTTCATTGTGAACGACTTTTGCATAACTGGTAAACCATAAGAGATAGACAAAATTTTACTACACACAAAATGTAGATCGCGTTAAAATACACAATTTATGTCATATACATTTTTTTTTGTTGAGTGAACCATTTTCGGGATATTGCTTGTTATTCCCTTAAATTTTCCAATACTTACACTTTTTCTCAAATTCGTTATTCAATTTTTTTGTCCTGGTAATGAAAAAAAAATGGAATACTCCACATAGCAACCAGCTCTTAAAATATTTTACTCTAGCTTAAAGCCTACCAATTCCCCTTGCATCTACAAGAAAATTAGCAATAAGATTAACATCTCGATATCTCGATTAACATGAAGCATATGGAGAATAAGCGTTTGTAAAAATAGTTTGTACAAGAGTAGTGAAAATCATGTGAGTGTAACACATCAGATTTTTTAAAATATCTTTAAGAGTTCTAATCATATATATGTAAACACATTTTAATGTTCCTTTTATTTAAATAACGCAGAAGAAAGCGCTTCCCGTAAAACTTGAAGCTGTATAAAACTGGCAATGCCATATTTTAATTTTATTGTTTATATTATCCCACACACGTTTTTTAGTTCATGAAATATTCATTAGTGGGGAACTTTTGCATAAATTTTATTTTTCTCCACAGCTTACGGGAACTGAGTTCCCAGCAACTTCCCGTACTGGTTGTGTACGGTCAAGAATAAGACAAAATGGATGTCCAAAATAAGTATTATAAGACTGACAAAAACAAAAATTGCTTTCTTTCGGAAGCTTAAGTGAATGTATCTATAAAATTTGATAAAAGTGTGAAAATCTTTATTTTTATTATACTTATAGCTCGCACTTTCGTGCTATACAACTGGTTTGTAATATCAACAATTTTAAAGCCATAAAGTCTATTTAATCGGCAATGCATCATTTGGGTGAAGTATAGCACTGGACATTAAACACCATTTTTCTCAGTTCCTGTTTTTCAGCATATTTCACTATTCAAAGTACTCTAGGACCAGAGTTTCTAACTTATTAGCTTGACATTTTCAGAAATTACAGATTTAAAAATTGTTGTACACTGGTAAAAAACATTAAATAGTTGAGCTGAAATTATTTTCCATTAACTCACATTCGAAAGTTGAAATATTCAATATTTTGTTCTCTCTTAAACTAAATAAAATTAAGAAATACTTGCAAAATAATTTCTTAAGTTTGTTTACTAAGCTCAAATTTAAAATCTGGGAGCGATAAGATAAACCTAGGGTCCAAGAAGCATTTCATATTTCCGTATCAAAAGGTGATTAATTATGAATAATTAACGGTTTGACCTACCTCGTTAAATTTTTGTGTGCACTATATTTTATGTTCTGAGTATATGGTAAAAAGTTAAAGCGATTAGAATAAAACTGTGGATTTTTAATTTATTTTTTAAAATTATTTTTACAGATGTATTGCTTCAACATTAATTAAAAATTAAAGTATTTTTCTTTCTTTTTATTATCGTCGAGGAGCTTTAATGAACACTTTAAATTTATTTGGCTGTGGGGCTTGCTTAACGCGGAAAATACGGAACCATTTTTATGAGCCTGTTATAGTGATATATTAGAGAGGAACTTTAACATATGTGGCTGTGTATGCAAGTTTCGAGTTTTATGACAGAGCTGAGGCAATTTAGAGTGAGATGTGGTTTTGGAGTTGGCCCAAAGTTACAATTCTTTATCATCAGTACTGGAATTTTTGACATATCTTTAGTAAGGACAGCTGTCATTTTTATGAAAATTCTTACGACTATTCTTGTTGTTTATTGTCGAGTAATCAAATATAGTAGATGAGTGGGATGACAGACCAAACATTTCGTCGTAAGACAATATAAAATTAAAAATCTGATGTGTTGCACTCACACGACTTTCTCTACTCTTGCACAAGCTATTTTTACAAACGCTTATTCTCCAACTACTTCATGTTAATCGAGGTAAACATTTGCAGAAACTATCTTATAGCTTGGAATAAGGTAGGTTTTAAGCGATAGTCAAATCTTTTAAGAGCTGGTTGCTATGTGGAGCACTTCATTCTCTTTGCATGTCCATGGCATAAAAAGAGAAACAAACAAACGAATATTGAATTTCCATTTGAGGAAAAGTATGTGTTGGAAAATTGAAACAAATAACAAGCAATATCTCGGAAATTGTTCACTCCTAAAAAAATGTATGTGACGTAAATTGGTCGTTTTAACGAGATCTACACTTTTTGTGTTCGTAAAATTTTGTCTATCTCTTAAGGTTTTCCAGTTATGCAAAAGTAAGAGGACTTTTGGGGTCATTCCCAGAAAATTCATTATATGCATTTCATTTGCCATAAAAAATATCTTGGAACCATTTTTGAGAAAATCAAAATTTTCGAAAAATAACCCATGTAAAGGGTAATTTGGGGTGGGGGATTTTCTTGAAAATCTTCGTGTCGCATCTTTGAAAGATACTGAACCTAAATACCAAGTTTGATATTTATTCGACTTTTCGTTTTTGAGTTATGCTGTTCACAAACATACAGACATACACACACACGGACCTTTTTATAAAAAATATTTTTTTGGATTCAAGGGGCCTCAAAACATGTATTTCTGGGGAAATCTTGGTATCGAATTTTTGGTGGATTGCAATAATTCCCCTACTTACTATACGTAGCAGAGAAAATAAAAATACTATCCTCTGTGCACAGCTTTGAATTTGAAATATATTGTTTATGTATTTTAGCAATCAAAAGTAATTGCTTAGAAGAATAACATATGCTTGGGAAACAATATTTTCTCAGACTATGTATTATATAATCAGTTTTATTTTCAGAGAAATCAGTTTTAAAACAATTACCATTACATTTTTTTACGTTTCTAAGTTTAAGTTTCTAAGCCTTAAAATTGTTTGAAATAAATGACATGCAACAGATGGAAAACTCAAACAAAAAATATCAAAAGTCTGTGAATGAGCAAGAAAAGAAATCTCCCTAAAGTTATAACGTAAAAGAAATTATTGAGCTTTTATACCTTGGCGAACTTCGGTGTAGAACATATAAAAATATATAACTTTCAGCTATACACAACTATCTTTAGACTGCATGCTAGCCTCCAAATCTAGAGGTCCCGGGTTCTGTGGGAATTTTTCTTTGGTCAGGATTGTTCCCTGTCCTCCCTAGAGTCTGAAAGTATTGAAAGGGGATCTGGATGTTTGTATGAATATAAAGATAACCCACAAGAACATAAACAGTAAGGCGGGTAAACACCATTGTCATGAGCAATTGTTCCAAAGGCAAAACCCCTCCGATATACCAACATGTTAAAAGCTGCATATAAACAAAAGAATAAAAACTTTATTTTGAACCAGTTATTGTTCATTTTCGTTGCTGTTCAATAAAGTATTTATAAAATGCTTACGCTTCTACTCCTACGTCCTATTAATCACAATAAATACCCTCCAGCAATGCTTTCAGTGAGCTGTACGCAGCTGTACACGAGGCTGTGGCGACAGATAAGGATTTAAAAGTAGTAACAGAATACAAGCCTTGATAATAAAGATCCTTTGAAGAACATAAGAATGGATATAACGTTTCAAAAGGATGTTGCTTAAAATATTGGAAAATTCAAAGAAGCAGAAAATTATTCGTAAATAGCTTATGCTACAACAAAATTAATTGACACAGAGTATATGCTTAAATGACTGGCATATGTATTCTACTGTATGCCTTTGCATATCTCTTATGATTTTTCAGGTTCAAGTAGAAATATAAAATGCAGTAGGAGCGAGAACGACTTCACAGCTTTAAATAAAATTCAAGATATACATTTTATTCGCTTTGCCAAAACCTCAAATATGTTATATTTTAACAAAAAGCGTTATATCTATTCTTTTGGAAGAATTAAAGATTACGAATTTTTTTCGTATGTGAAATTATATTTTGGGAATTTCTGACTTAATGCGAAGTTTGGTATTCGCTTGGTATTCGTAATGCGAAGTTTGGTATTTGGTAAGTTGGCTGTTCTATGTCATACTCTCTCATACACATACCAACCACTTTTAAAACACGTGTTTACTTTCTCTGTTACGTACAGAAAGTAGAGGGAGTAATGTATTCCATTGTATAATTGGATTTAGAGATTTCACCACAAATACACGTTTTGAAGTCCGCCGTACCACAAAGCATTCATGTACGCGAGCGCGCGTTTGTGCCTTTGTCTAAGAGCAGCATATCTCGATAGCAAATTTCATGCTTGATTCAGATACTGCTTAAGTACGCAAGTAGGTTATTTAGGAGAGATCGAGCACAGTTTTTTGGGCATATATGGGAAAGGATAGGGAAAACGAGGCTAGATGGGGAGGTTCAAGGAGGAAAATGGGTTTATATGGGGGAGATAGGGAATACGACGTCTGATACTATGCTAGACAGGGTTGAAGGAGGGAAATACGTTTATATGGAAGAGATAGTAGAGAGCTGTTAGGCTAGACAGAGGCTGAGGAGTAGAGTATGGTTTATATGAAAGGTATAGGAAAAACGAGGAGAGGTATTACACTAGACAGAGTTGAAGGGTAGAGTATGTCTTTTATATGAGAGAGGTAGTGAACAGGAGCAGGGGTGTTAGGCTAGACAGAGGTCAAGAAGTAGAGTAGGGTTTATATGAAAGGTATAGGAAAACGAGGAGGGGTGTTAGGCTAGACAGAGTTGAAGGGCAGAGCATGTCTTGTTTATGAGAGAGGTAGGGAACAGGAGCAGGGGTGTTAGGCTAGGCAGAGGTCAAGAAGTAGAGTATGGTTTATATGAAAGGTATAGGAAAACGAGGAGGGGTGTTAGGCTAGACAGAGTTGAAGGGCAGAGCATGTCTTGTATATGAGAGAGGTAGGGAACAGGAGCAGGGGTGTTAGGCTAGGCAGAGGTCAAGAAGTAGAGTATGGTTTATATGAAAGGTATAGGAAAACGAGGAGGGGTGTTAGGCTAGACAGAGTTGAAGGGTAGAGCATGTCTTGTATATGAGAGAGGTAGGGAACAGCAGCAGGGGTGTTAGGCTAGATAGAGGTCAAGAAGTAGAGTATGGTTTATATGAATGGTATAGGAAAACGAGGTGGGCTGTTAGGCTAGACAGAGTTGAAGGGTAGAGTATGTCCTTTATATGAGAGAGGTTGGGAACAGGAGGAGGGGTGTTAGGTTAGGAGAATTGAGTATGTGTTTATAAGGAGAGACGAGAAAACGGAGAGAGATCCTATGCTAGGATAGACAGGTGTTAAAGTTAGGTTAGATAGGAAACCAAGGAGTGATACTCAGCTAGAGGGGGGCAGGAGGAATGCGCTTTATGAGAGGTAGGGGATACGGGGAGTGGTGTTAGGCTAGACAGAGGTTGAGAGTAGAGTAGGCGTTTATATGTATGAGAAGTATAGAACAGGAGGACGGGTGTTAGGCTAGACACAGGCTGAGAGTAGAGTATGCGTTTATATGTATGAGAGGTATAGGAGCAGGAGGAGAGGTGCTAGGCTAGACAGAGGTTGAGTAGAGTATGGGTTATATGAGAGAGGTAGGGAACAGGAGGAGAGGTGTTAGGCTAGACAGAGGGTTAGGAGTAGAGTATGGTTTATATGAGAAATATAGGAAAAACGAGGCGAGGTTTTAGGCTAGACAGAGGTCGAGGAGTAGAGTATGGCTTATATGAGAGGTATAGGAAAACGCGGAGGGCTATTAGCTTAGGAGAATTGAGTATGTGTTTATAAGGAGAGATGAGAAAACGGAAAGAGATCCTATGCTAGGATAGACAGGTGTTAAAGTTAGGTTAGATAGCAAACCAAGGAGTGATACTCAGCAAGAGAAGGGCAGGAGGGAATGCGCTTATGAGAGGTAGGGGATACGGGAGTGGTGTTAGGCTAGACAGAGGTAGAGGAGTAGAGTATGGTTTATATGAGAGGTATAGGGAAAACGAGGAGAATCGGTAGGCTAGACAGATAGTGAAGCAGTAGGAATATGGACTTATATACAGGAGAGATAGGGGCTAGACTTTGAAATCGACTTTAGGCGAGAACTTCATGGAAATATGTTTCATGTCAATGTTAGAGCGCTAATTCTAGACATTCTCATCACGTAACCTATTCAGGGAAAAGGTGACCAGCAAAGGGAAAAAGGTGACCAGGAAAGGGAAAAAGGTGACCAGGAAAGGGAAAAAGGTGACCAGCAAAGGGAAAAAGGTGACCAGCAAAGGGAAAAAGGTGACCAGCAAAGGGAAAAAGGTGACCAGGAAAGGGAAAAAGGTGACCAGCAAAGGGAAAAAGGTGACCAGCAAAGGGAAAAAGGTGACCAGCAAAGGGAAAAAGGTGACCAGCAAAGGGAAAAAGGTGACCAGGAAAGGGAAAAAGGTGACCAGCAAAGGGAAAAAGGTGACCAGCAAAGGGAAAAAGGTGACCAGGAAAGGGAAAAAGGTGACCAGCAAAGGGAAAAAGGTGACCAGCAAAGGGAAAAAGGTGACCAGGAAAGGGAAAAAGGTGACCAGTAAAGGGAAAAAGGTGACCAGAAAAGGGAAAAAGGTGACCAGCAAACGGAAAAAGGTGACCAGCAAAGGGAAAAAGATGACCAGCAAAGGGAAAAAGGTGACCAGGAAAGGGAAAAAGGTGACCAGCAAAGGGAAAAAGGTGACCAGCAAAGGGAAAAAGGTGACCAGCAAAGGGAAAAAGGTGACCAGGAAAGGGAAAAAGGTGACCAGCAAAGGGAAAAAGGTGACCAGCAAAGGGAAAAAGGTGACCAGCAAAGGGAAAAAGGTGACCAGCAAAGGGAAAAAGGTGACCAGCAAAGGGAAAAAGGTGACCAGCAAAGGGAAAAAGGTGACCAGCAAAGGGAAAAAGGTGACCAGGAAAGGGAAAAAGGTGACCAGTAAAGGGAAAAAGGTGACCAGGAAAGGGAAAAAGGTGACCAGCAAACGGAAAAAGGTGACCAGCAAAGGGAAAAAGATGACCAGCAAAGGGAAAAAGGTGACCAGCAAAGGGAAAAAGGTGACCAGCAAAGGGAAAAAGGTGACCAGCAAAGGGAAAAAGGTGACCAGCAAAGGTAAAAAGGTGACCAGGAAAGGGAAAAAGGTGACCAGCAAAGGGAAAAAGGTGACCAGGAAAGGGAAAAAGGTGACCAGGAAAGGGAAAAAGGTGACCAACAAAGGGAAAAAGGTGTCCAGCGACGGGAAAAACGTGACCAGCAAAGGGAAAAAGGTGACCAGCAAAGGGAAAAACGTGACCAGCAAAGGGAAAAAGGTGACCAGGAGAGGGAAAAAGGTGACCAACAAAGGGAAAAAGGTGACCAGCAAAGGGAAAAAGGTGACCAGGAAAGGGAAAAGCTAACCCACTCACACTAACAGGTAAGTAATTCAGTTAGTATTACAGGGTAGGACATATCCCAAGGAAGCGGATATAGCATAGTTCCGTATGATGTTGCAGGTAATTCAGAGAGTATCGTAGGTACTTAGGATAATTCAAGTAACGTAAGTGTTTAGAGTCACTCAGCCAGTATCACAGGAGGATAGTTTCCTGGAGCAGGACGTATCATAGCTGCATATTTTGCACAGGCAATTCAGTTAGTATCGGAGGGCATTTAAGCTAATTCAGCTAGTATTACAAGAGGCTGACTGCATCATAGCAGTGTATGATTTCACAGGTAATTCAGTTAGTATTGTAGGTATTTAGGCTAATTCATCTAGTATCACAGGAGGATAGATTCCAGGGGTTGGGTATAGCATAGTTTCGTATTTCACAGGTAACTCAGCTAGTATCGTAGGTATTTAGCATAATTCAAGCGTCATAGGTGTTTAGAGTAATTAAGCTAGCATTACAGGAGGGTAGGTTCCAGGGTTGGTTATAACGTAGTTTTCGTATTTTACAGATAGTTCAGGTAATATCGTAAGTATTTGGGTAATCAGCATAGTTTCACAGATACTCGTGATAATTTAGATCAGAGATTTGTATCACAGCTATTTAAGGTAAATGCAGGTGATTCAGGTTGTATCAATGGTATTTGAGTCATTTTAACAGGTAATTCATCTAGTATCATTGGTATTTAAGACAAACCAGATAGTGGCACAGGTGATCGTGCTAATTTAGAACAGGAATTCGTATCAGAGCTAGTTAAGGTAATTTCACATGATTCGACTAGTATCACAGGTATTTAAGTCATTTTAGCAGGTAATTCAACTAGTGTCACAGGTACTCATGGTAATATAGAGAGTAATTAGATCATAAACATTTCTCATCCAACGTTACAACAATTTATATACTTTTTTCTAAATCTTACAAACTTATTATATGTTAAACAGTTATAAACTGCAGAGATAAACTGCATATGGCTCACAAATTAAAAAGCTTTGCGTCAACATACCTTTATTTAAGTTCGTTGTAGGTACCTCTCCCCTTTATCTAGGCTTCAGACTAACACTAGTATTTGCTCCTAATGGCAGGGTTACCACCGTCCCTTCCATCTTACCCTTTCTTCACCATTTGTCTGCTAGTTACATACACAGCACATGAGTAAACTTTAATTATTTAAATTGTAGACTCGCTGAGAAAATCTTCATCTTCGGGTTTCATTCTCTTAAGTACTGTTTGTAATACTGTAATGTCCATACGCATAGGTAGTTATTCCATCCTCAGCAATAATTCTTTTATCATCAAAGGGATTCAATGTAATTTTATTCACTTGCACTGTGGTAACAGCATGCTTTCGTGATAGGATTAGATTCATGGGCGTTCAGATGATTTCACAGGTTTTAAGACAGTCTGTATAGCTGTCAAACGAAATGTACTGCTTAATAGCGCTACGTTTTATACCTTTAATCTTTTTATCATTGATCCTTGAATATCTAAGGCATACATCTTAGGACGTAGTCCAACAAAGCGCAGGATGATTTTGCTATTAGCCTCATCTTTAAATTTCCCCAATACCTTCTTGTTCTGAGTAGAGTAACATATATGGTTGGCGGGGTAATCAGCTGTATCGAGGTGCTCAAGAAAACGTAGCTTGTCCTGGTACACATCTTCAGCTGTTACACGATGAATGAATGAATCAGTGTCCATATACATAAGGTTTTCAGCTCCATAATAAGGCAACAACACGTCGTAATGATAGTGATACATTAATGTCTTGGAGATGTCCAACACACTCATACCAATGAATATAGACTTGTTGAATACAATCTGACGAGAGGCCATATGTACAGCAGCTACAATGATAGCAGCAATAGATCCTGCAGCTACAGAAACATCACCCGCAGCCTGGACAATAGCTGTAACAGAAGCAAATACAATAGCTACCGTAGCAGATACAGCAGCTGTACGACAATAGGTGTAACAGATCTTACAGCTGTAGCAACATCTGCTACAATAACAGCAGCGACAAACACCAGTTACATAACAGCTGTAGGGGCAGCAGCAGGAAAGATTTAGCACTCTTAGCAATAGCAAGCATCACAGCAAAGATATTCCAGCTATAGCTTCACCCACCACAGCAACAGCAGTCATCACTCCAGATGTAACATCAAATACGGAGCTGAAGTAGTAGATACAACACTGTAACATCAGCTACAGCAATAACAGTATCAGATCAGGTAGCTGTAACAGCATTAGACATAGTCAGCACAATACCTATAGCAGAAGCAAATACAGCAGCTATCGTAGCAGATACAGAGACTGTACAACAATAGCTGTAACAGACCCCACAGCTGTAGCAGCATCCGCTATAACAATAGCAGTAGCCGTCGCATTACATAACAACTGCAGCAGCAGCTAGAGATTTAGCAGTGTTTAGCAATAGCAAGCATCACAGCAATGATATTCCAGCTGTAGATTCCCCTACCACAGCAAAAGCAGTCATCACAACATCAACAGTAAATATGACAGATGTAGTATCAGATACAGCATCTATAGCAACAGCAGCTACAACGATAGCAGCAATAGATCCTGCAGCTGTAGCAGCATTAGACACAATCAGCACAATAGCTGTAGCAAAAGCAAATACAATTACTATCGTAGCAGATACAGCAGCTGTACAACAATAGATGTAACACATCCTACAGCTGTAGCAACATCTGATACAATAATAGCAGAGACAACAACCGGTTACATTACAGATGTAGCAGCAGCTAATCCATTTTTTGTTCAAATGTAACAGCTTTATCAGTTAAATCATTGCTTCATTAAACAAGGATTGTAAGGGTAGACGTCTCTTCCCTTTATATAGGCCTGAGACTAACACTAGTATTTGCTCCTAATGACAATGGTTACCGCCTCCCCTTCCATCTTCTCCTTTCTTCACCATTTGTCTGCTATGTGCATACACAGCACATGAGTAAACATTAATTTTTTAACATTGTAGATTCGCAGAGATCATCAAAGGGATTCAATGTAATTTTATTCACTTGCACAGTAGTATCAGCATGCTTTCATGATAAGATTCATAGGTGTTCTCATGATTTCACAGGTTTTAGGACAATCAGTATAACTCTCAAATGTAATGTAATGCTTAATAGCACTACGTTTTTACCCTTAATCTTTTTTACCATTGAGCCGTGGATATCTAAGGCATACATCTTAGCTCGTAGTCCGACAAAGCGCTGGATGATTTTATCATTAGCCTCATCTTTAGATTTCCCAAGCAATTTGTTTAGAGCTGAATAGCATATATAGTTGACAGGGTAATCAGCAGTAATCAGATGTTCAAGTAAACGTAACTTATCCTGTTTCACATCTCCAGTTGTTACACGATGAATGAATGAATAAGTATCCATATACATAAGCTCCATAATATGATAACAGCACATCGTAATGATGGTGATACATTGTCTCGGAGATGTCCAACACACTCATACCAATGTATACAGGCTTGTCGAGAGACCATAAATACAACAGCTAGAACAGCAGCATATATCGACCTATCAATAAACGTAGGCTTGGCGATCAGCTTCTCTAGAGTCTTCTCATTTATCACCAGTCGTATATCCATACGATCAGGCAGATTCTCCATAGTTTTTCCAAACATGACGTTGTTAAAGAGCTGTAGACGTCCTTCTCGAAATCATTAGCAGCTTATTGTAGTAGCCTGTTGTTAAATTCCGCATAAGGTTTTAACCACTGTGTCTGTTGGAATTGCAGCACACGATGGATTTTTTAGTCGTAACCCATGATTAAGAGCTTGATTCAAAGCTATGTAATGTACTACATACTTCTTTCGAGGTCCAAGACGAGGTATCAGTTTCTTTGTATATGATTTCAATGGTTTCATACACTCAGGCAGGAAAGGTAGATCGTTAAGTTCTATAGGTTGCTCGATGTCTGTGACGTCACACCCAGAGACAGGATGTCTGCCAGTATCAAACACGTTTAAACTCGTCTCGTAACTACCTGTATATGCTGTCACATCAACAAGAGAAGTATTCCCACACGCTCATTCAGTCAGATGTTACATTCAAAGCCTACCACCACCCATTACACCGAAGCTAGCACAATCTCAAAGGCTTAAAAGGTCACGTAGAAGATTTTCCCCCTTACTTACTTAAATGTGTGTATATACTACATTATTTCATGTTTTCATTCCCTTTTCAATTCTTCCTTTCCATCTTCTTCTAGAAAGACCATTACATTTCACTACAATCACGAGAAAAGCAATTTTTCCAGAGTTTCACAGATTCTAAGCTTCTAGAATCGAACCCGCTAATAGTTTTAATAAATGTATTTTTAGTAATTTAGCTCCCTCGCATCGGCATCTACCATTTAATCTTTACTCGAACCTGATAGGATTCATAGGCTTGAAGATATATGAAATCACCCCTTCGGGATTCGATCTGAGTACTTTAAAGTACTTTTTGTCATAATAACGATATTTAGGAACTAGGTACTCTGTTTACGGTTTACTTGACGTGTCTATATAAATTAGATTACGAGTTATTAAATTTGCAAGTAAATTTCATTAAATCGGTATTCGAACCCAGAACACCAGGAACAAAATAATTTATAATATTAGCTTGACATGTTAAACAAAGCTGTGTGCAGTTACGCTATCAATCTAAGTGATATATTCTAGTGTACAGAGGAAAATTAAGGAACTCATTAAAAGATGGGAATCGAACCAAGCACAACTGATTGACAATTATATACAGCATTAATTACCCAGTACAGAACCTATCAAACATGCTTTGGCCCACTCCTCTACCTCATTTAGTTCCAGAGATAATGAAGATTTAAAATTAAGGATCGAACCCAGGACATCAGGTATCTCATTACACATCCACAAGATATTACCTAACAACATAAATGAAACAAAGTTTATTTGTCGTCTTTATCTTAATTAGTTTAGGAGTTATTAAATTTATAAGTAAATTACATTTTATCGGTATTCGAACCCAGAACACCAGAAACAAAATTATTTATAAAATTAGTTTTATATGTTAAAAGGAGCTGTATGCAGTTACAGCATCAATCTAAGTGATATATTCTAGAGTATAGAGAAAAATTAAGGAAGTCATTAAAAATCGGGATTCGAACTAGGGACAACTGTTTGCAAATTATATACAGTATTAATTACACATTATAACAGCTATCAAACATGCTTTGGTACATCCCTCTACCTTTCTTAGTTTCCGAGATAATGGTGATTTTAAAATTAAAGATCGAACCCAGGACATCAGGTACCCAAATATACATTCACAAGAAACTACCTAATGATATAAATGTAATAAAAGTTATTCGGCGTCTTTATCTTAATTAGTCTCTGAGTTATTAGAAGTTGAATTTGTAATTACTCGTGGGATTCGAACTCAGACATCCCGGACAACTCGGATTAATATCTCAAGGACGCGGCGCATTCCAAAGAATTGATTACTTTTTATCCCATTGTTCTATCTCTTTTCATTCAGGAGATATAAGCGATTAAACAGTAGGGTAGATTTGGGGGGGGCTAATTAGTGGGGGTGGGGCTAATTAGCATATTAGTTGCATTCCATGCATAAATTAACTGCGCCAGAACCGCTAAATCTACCCTACTGTTTAATCGCTTATATCTCCTGAATGAAAAGAGATAGAACAATGGGATAAAAAGTAATCAATTCTTTGGAATGCGCCGCGTCCTTGAGATATTAATCCGAGTTGTCCGGGATGTCTGAGTTCGAATCCCACGAGTAATTACAAATTCAACTTCTAATAACTCAGAGACTAATTAAGATAAAGACGCCGAATAACTTTTATTACATTTATATCATTAGGTAGTTTCTTGTGAATGTATATTTGGGTACCTGATGTCCTGGGTTCGATCTTTAATTTTAAAATCACCATTATCTCGGAAACTAAGAAAGGTAGAGGGATGTACCAAAGCATGTTTGATAGCTGTTATAATGTGTAATTAATACTGTATATAATTTGCAAACAGTTGTCCCTAGTTCGAATCCCGATTTTTAATGACTTCCTTAATTTTTCTCTATACTCTAGAATATATCACTTAGATTGATGCTGTAACTGCATACAGCTCCTTTTAACATATAAAACTAATTTTATAAATAATTTTGTTTCTGGTGTTCTGGGTTCGAATACCGATAAAATGTAATTTACTTATAAATTTAATAACTCCTAAACTAATTAAGATAAAGACGACAAATAAACTTTGTTTCATTTATGTTGTTAGGTAATATCTTGTGGATGTGTAATGAGATACCTGATGTCCTGGGTTCGATCCTTAATTTTAAATCTTCATTATCTCTGGAACTAAATGAGGTAGAGGAGTGGGCCAAAGCATGTTTGATAGGTTCTGTACTGGGTAATTAATGCTGTATATAATTGTCAATCAGTTGTGCTTGGTTCGATTCCCATCTTTTAATGAGTTCCTTAATTTTCCTCTGTACACTAGAATATATCACTTAGATTGATAGCGTAACTGCACACAGCTTTGTTTAACATGTCAAGCTAATATTATAAATTATTTTGTTCCTGGTGTTCTGGGTTCGAATACCGATTTAATGAAATTTACTTGCAAATTTAATAACTCGTAATCTAATTTATATAGACACGTCAAGTAAACCGTAAACAGAGTACCTAGTTCCTAAATATCGTTATTATGACAAAAAGTACTTTAAAGTACTCAGATCGAATCCCGAAGGGGTGATTTCATATATCTTCAAGCCTATGAATCCTATCAGGTTCGAGTAAAGATTAAATGGTAGATGCCGATGCGAGGGAGCTAAATTACTAAAAATACATTTATTAAAACTATTAGCGGGTTCGATTCTAGAAGCTTAGAATCTGTGAAACTCTGGAAAAATTGCTTTTCTCGTGATTGTAGTGAAATGTAATGGTCTTTCTAGAAGAAGATGGAAAGGAAGAATTGAAAAGGGAATGAAAACATGAAATAATGTAGTATATACACACATTTAAGTAAGTAAGGGGGAAAATCTTCTACGTGACCTTTTAAGCCTTTGAGATTGTGCTAGCTTCGGTGTAATGGGTGGTGGTAGGCTTTGAATGTAACATCTGACTGAATGAGCGTGTGGGAATACTTCTCTTGTTGATGTGACAGCATATACAGGTAGTTACGAGACGAGTTTAAACGTGTTTGATACTGGCAGACATCCTGTCTCTGGGTGTGACGTCACAGACATCGAGCAACCTATAGAACTTAACGATCTACCTTTCCTGCCTGAGTGTATGAAACCATTGAAATCATATACAAAGAAACTGATACCTCGTCTTGGACCTCGAAAGAAGTATGTAGTACATTACATAGCTTTGAATCAAGCTCTTAATCATGGGTTACGACTAAAAAATCCATCGTGTGCTGCAATTCCAACAGACACAGTGGTTAAAACCTTATGCGGAATTTAACAACAGGCTACTACAATAAGCTGCTAATGATTTCGAGAAGGACGTCTACAGCTCTTTAACAACGTCATGTTTGGAAAAACTATGGAGAATCTGCCTGATCGTATGGATATACGACTGGTGATAAATGAGAAGACTCTAGAGAAGCTGATCGCCAAGCCTACGTTTATTGATAGGTCGATATATGCTGCTGTTCTAGCTGTTGTATTTATGGTCTCTCGACAAGCCTGTATACATTGGTATGAGTGTGTTGGACATCTCCGAGACAATGTATCACCATCATTACGATGTGCTGTTATCATATTATGGAGCTTATGTATATGGATACTTATTCATTCATTCATCGTGTAACAACTGGAGATGTGAAACAGGATAAGTTACGTTTACTTGAACATCTGATTACTGCTGATTACCCTGTCAACTATATATGCTATTCAGCTCTAAACAAATTGCTTGGGAAATCTAAAGATGAGGCTAATGATAAAATCATCCAGCGCTTTGTCGGACTACGAGCTAAGATGTATGCCTTAGATATCCACGGCTCAATGGTAAAAAAGATTAAGGGTAAAAACGTAGTGCTATTAAGCATTACATTACATTTGAGAGTTATACTGATTGTCCTAAAACCTGTGAAATCATGAGAACACCTATGAATCTTATCATGAAAGCATGCTGATACTACTGTGCAAGTGAATAAAATTACATTGAATCCCTTTGATGATCTCTGCGAATCTACAATGTTAAAAAATTAATGTTTACTCATGTGCTGTGTATGCACATAGCAGACAAATGGTGAAGAAAGGAGAAGATGGAAGGGGAGGCGGTAACCATTGTCATTAGGAGCAAATACTAGTGTTAGTCTCAGGCCTATATAAAGGGAAGAGACGTCTACCCTTACAATCCTTGTTTAATGAAGCAATGATTTAACTGATAAAGCTGTTACATTTGAACAAAAAATGGATTAGCTGCTGCTACATCTGTAATGTAACCGGTTGTTGTCTCTGCTATTATTGTATCAGATGTTGCTACAGCTGTAGGATGTGTTACATCTATTGTTGTACAGCTGCTGTATCTGCTACGATAGTAATTGTATTTGCTTTTGCTACAGCTATTGTGCTGATTGTGTCTAATGCTGCTACAGCTGCAGGATCTATTGCTGCTATCGTTGTAGCTGCTGTTGCTATAGATGCTGTATCTGATACTACATCTGTCATATTTACTGTTGATGTTGTGATGACTGCTTTTGCTGTGGTAGGGGAATCTACAGCTGGAATATCATTGCTGTGATGCTTGCTATTGCTAAACACTGCTAAATCTCTAGCTGCTGCTGCAGTTGTTATGTAATGCGACGGCTACTGCTATTGTTATAGCGGATGCTGCTACAGCTGTGGGGTCTGTTACAGCTATTGTTGTACAGTCTCTGTATCTGCTACGATAGCTGCTGTATTTGCTTCTGCTATAGGTATTGTGCTGACTATGTCTAATGCTGTTACAGCTACCTGATCTGATACTGTTATTGCTGTAGCTGATGTTACAGTGTTGTATCTACTACTTCAGCTCCGTATTTGATGTTACATCTGGAGTGATGACTGCTGTTGCTGTGGTGGGTGAAGCTATAGCTGGAATATCTTTGCTGTGATGCTTGCTATTGCTAAGAGTGCTAAATCTTTCCTGCTGCTGCCCCTACAGCTGTTATGTAACTGGTGTTTGTCGCTGCTGTTATTGTAGCAGATGTTGCTACAGCTGTAAGATCTGTTACACCTATTGTCGTACAGCTGCTGTATCTGCTACGGTAGCTATTGTATTTGCTTCTGTTACAGCTATTGTCCAGGCTGCGGGTGATGTTTCTGTAGCTGCAGGATCTATTGCTGCTATCATTGTAGCTGCTGTACATATGGCCTCTCGTCAGATTGTATTCAACAAGTCTATATTCATTGGTATGAGTGTGTTGGACATCTCCAAGACATTAATGTATCACTATCATTACGACGTGTTGTTGCCTTATTATGGAGCTGAAAACCTTATGTATATGGACACTGATTCATTCATTCATCGTGTAACAGCTGAAGATGTGTACCAGGACAAGCTACGTTTTCTTGAGCACCTCGATACAGCTGATTACCCCGCCAACCATATATGTTACTCTACTCAGAACAAGAAGGTATTGGGGAAATTTAAAGATGAGGCTAATAGCAAAATCATCCTGCGCTTTGTTGGACTACGTCCTAAGATGTATGCCTTAGATATTCAAGGATCAATGATAAAAAGATTAAAGGTATAAAACGTAGCGCTATTAAGCAGTACATTTCGTTTGACAGCTATACAGACTGTCTTAAAACCTGTGAAATCATCTGAACGCCCATGAATCTAATCCTATCACGAAAGCATGCTGTTACCACAGTGCAAGTGAATAAAATTACATTGAATCCCTTTGATGATAAAAGAATTATTGCTGAGGATGGAATAACTACCTATGCGTATGGACATTACAGTATTACAAACAGTACTTAAGAGAATGAAACCCGAAGATGAAGATTTTCTCAGCGAGTCTACAATTTAAATAATTAAAGTTTACTCATGTGCTGTGTATGTAACTAGCAGACAAATGGTGAAGAAAGGGTAAGATGGAAGGGACGGTGGTAACCCTGCCATTAGGAGCAAATACTAGTGTTAGTCTGAAGCCTAGATAAAGGGGAGAGGTACCTACAACGAACTTAAATAAAGGTATGTTGACGCAAAGCTTTTTAATTTGTGAGCCATATGCAGTTTATCTCTGCAGTTTATAACTGTTTAACATATAATAAGTTTGTAAGATTTAGAAAAAAGTATATAAATTGTTGTAACGTTGGATGAGAAATGTTTATGATCTAATTACTCTCTATATTACCATGAGTACCTGTGACACTAGTTGAATTACCTGCTAAAATGACTTAAATACCTGTGATACTAGTCGAATCATGTGAAATTACCTTAACTAGCTCTGATACGAATTCCTGTTCTAAATTAGCACGATCACCTGTGCCACTATCTGGTTTGTCTTAAATACCAATGATACTAGATGAATTACCTGTTAAAATGACTCAAATACCATTGATACAACCTGAATCACCTGCATTTACCTTAAATAGCTGTGATACAAATCTCTGATCTAAATTATCACGAGTATCTGTGAAACTATGCTGATTACCCAAATACTTACGATATTACCTGAACTATCTGTAAAATACGAAAACTACGTTATAACCAACCCTGGAACCTACCCTCCTGTAATGCTAGCTTAATTACTCTAAACACCTATGACGCTTGAATTATGCTAAATACCTACGATACTAGCTGAGTTACCTGTGAAATACGAAACTATGCTATACCCAACCCCTGGAATCTATCCTCCTGTGATACTAGATGAATTAGCCTAAATACCTACAATACTAACTGAATTACCTGTGAAATCATACACTGCTATGATGCAGTCAGCCTCTTGTAATACTAGCTGAATTAGCTTAAATGCCCTCCGATACTAACTGAATTGCCTGTGCAAAATATGCAGCTATGATACGTCCTGCTCCAGGAAACTATCCTCCTGTGATACTAGCTGAGTGACTCTAAACACTTACGTTACTTGAATTATCCTAAGTACCTACGATACTCTCTGAATTACCTGCAACATCATACGGAACTATGCTATATCCGCTTCCTTGGGATATGTCCTACCCTGTAATACTAACTGAATTACTTACCTGTTAGTGTGAGTGGGTTAGCTTTTCCCTTTCCTGGTCACCTTTTTCCCTTTGCTGGTCACCTTTTTCCCTTTGTTGGTCACCTTTTTCCCTCTCCTGGTCACCTTTTTCCCTTTGCTGGTCACGTTTTTCCCTTTGCTGGTCACCTTTTTCCCTTTGCTGGTCACGTTTTTCCCGTCGCTGGACACCTTTTTCCCTTTGTTGGTCACCTTTTTCCCTTTCCTGGTCACCTTTTTCCCTTTCCTGGTCACCTTTTTCCCTTTGCTGGTCACCTTTTTCCCTTTCCTGGTCACCTTTTTACCTTTGCTGGTCACCTTTTTCCCTTTGCTGGTCACCTTTTTCCCTTTGCTGGTCACCTTTTTCCCTTTGCTGGTCACCTTTTTCCCTTTGCTGGTCATCTTTTTCCCTTTGCTGGTCACCTTTTTCCGTTTGCTGGTCACCTTTTTCCCTTTCCTGGTCACCTTTTTCCCTTTACTGGTCACCTTTTTCCCTTTCCTGGTCACCTTTTTCCCTTTGCTGGTCACCTTTTTCCCTTTGCTGGTCACCTTTTTCCCTTTGCTGGTCACCTTTTTCCCTTTGCTGGTCACCTTTTTCCCTTTGCTGGTCACCTTTTTCCCTTTGCTGGTCACCTTTTTCCCTTTGCTGGTCACCTTTTTCCCTTTCCTGGTCACCTTTTTCCCTTTGCTGGTCACCTTTTTCCCTTTGCTGGTCACCTTTTTCCCTTTGCTGGTCACCTTTTTCCCTTTCCTGGTCACCTTTTTCCCTTTGCTGGTCACCTTTTTCCCTTTGCTGGTCACCTTTTTCCCTTTGCTGGTCACCTTTTTCCCTTTCCTGGTCATCTTTTTCCCTTTCCTGGTCACCTTTTTCCCTTTGCTGGTCACCTTTTCCCTGAATAGGTTACGTGATGAGAATGTCTAGAATTAGCGCTCTAACATTGACATGAAACATATTTCCATGAAGTTCTCGCCTAAAGTCGATTTCAAAGTCTAGCCCCTATCTCTCCTGTATATAAGTCCATATTCCTACTGCTTCACTATCTGTCTAGCCTACCGATTCTCCTCGTTTTCCCTATACCTCTCATATAAACCATACTCTACTCCTCTACCTCTGTCTAGCCTAACACCACTCCCGTATCCCCTACCTCTCATAAGCGCATTCCCTCCTGCCCTTCTCTTGCTGAGTATCACTCCTTGGTTTGCTATCTAACCTAACTTTAACACCTGTCTATCCTAGCATAGGATCTCTTTCCGTTTTCTCATCTCTCCTTATAAACACATACTCAATTCTCCTAAGCTAATAGCCCTCCGCGTTTTCCTATACCTCTCATATAAGCCATACTCTACTCCTCGACCTCTGTCTAGCCTAAAACCTCGCCTCGTTTTTCCTATATTTCTCATATAAACCATACTCTACTCCTAACCCTCTGTCTAGCCTAACACCTCTCCTCCTGTTCCCTACCTCTCTCATATAACCCATACTCTACTCAACCTCTGTCTAGCCTAGCACCTCTCCTCCTGCTCCTATACCTCTCATACATATAAACGCATACTCTACTCTCAGCCTGTGTCTAGCCTAACACCCGTCCTCCTGTTCTATACTTCTCATACATATAAACGCCTACTCTACTCTCAACCTCTGTCTAGCCTAACACCACTCCCCGTATCCCCTACCTCTCATAAAGCGCATTCCTCCTGCCCCCCTCTAGCTGAGTATCACTCCTTGGTTTCCTATCTAACCTAACTTTAACACCTGTCTATCCTAGCATAGGATCTCTCTCCGTTTTCTCGTCTCTCCTTATAAACACATACTCAATTCTCCTAACCTAACACCCCTCCTCCTGTTCCCAACCTCTCTCATATAAAGGACATACTCTACCCTTCAACTCTGTCTAGCCTAACAGCCCACCTCGTTTTCCTATACCATTCATATAAACCATACTCTACTTCTTGACCTCTATCTAGCCTAACACCCCTGCTGCTGTTCCCTACCTCTCTCATATACAAGACATGCTCTACCCTTCAACTCTGTCTAGCCTAACACCCCTCCTCGTTTTCCTATACCTTTCATATAAACCATACTCTACTTCTTGACCTCTGCCTAGCCTAACACCCCTGCTGCTGTTCCCTACCTCTCTCATATACAAGACATGCTCTGCCCTTCAACTCTGTCTAGCCTAACACCCCTCCTCGTTTTCCTATACCTTTCATATAAACCATACTCTACTTCTTGACCTCTGCCTAGCCTAACACCCCTGCTCCTGTTCCCTACCTCTCTCATAAACAAGACATGCTCTGCCCTTCAACTCTGTCTAGCCTAACACCCCTCCTCGTTTTCCTATACCTTTCATATAAACCCTACTCTACTTCTTGACCTCTGTCTAGCCTAACACCCCTGCTCCTGTTCACTACCTCTCTCATATAAAAGACATACTCTACCCTTCAACTCTGTCTAGTGTAATACCTCTCCTCGTTTTTCCTATACCTTTCATATAAACCATACTCTACTCCTCAGCCTCTGTCTAGCCTAACAGCTCTCTACTATCTCTTCCATATAAACGTATTTCCCTCCTTCAACCCTGTCTAGCATAGTATCAGACGTCGTATTCCCTATCTCCCCCATATAAACCCATTTTCCTCCTTGAACCTCCCCATCTAGCCTCGTTTTCCCTATCCTTTCCCATATATGCCCAAAAAACTGTGCTCGATCTCTCCTAAATAACCTACTTACGCAGGCGAAGATACAAACAGAAATTAATAATTCCCCACTCCCTTGTTACCGAAGCATTTTTGTTATTTACTTTATGTGAAAAATGACTCTTAACAATTAGATGAAAATATAATAAATTTGGGACATTAGTGTATGATAAATTACTTTTTCGTCTTGAGTTTTCTGTGAACAGATTAAGAAGTCTTCATACGGATTAAATTTTGCATAAGTGTTGCAAATAATAAGCTGTCTATATAAACACCTGCTACAGGAAAAATAGAGAGCTCGTTTAAATACACAATTTGTGTAACAGGAATTTTTCCCTAGTGTTAGCTATTTTTTAAATATTCCATATTACCTACATGTCTGCACTTTTGCAAGAGCTCAATGTGACTGACGTACTTAAAAACTTGCAATTCTTCTTTTTTCTTTCCAACCCAAGAATTCGTTACCATGACTAAACATTTGAATGTTGTGCATAACTAAGCACTTATTCCTTAATTTTAAATAATTCCTAGTGAAAATGTATGGTGAAAAACGTAATGTGATCAGAAGAATCGCTTTTATATGAGTATTGTAATATGTAACGAATGTATGAAAGTTTGTCATGGATAGAGAAACTTGTGTGAATGTATCACATATTTTTTTATTTAGGGATTTCAGTGTGCATATTTCTGTGAAATCTCGATCAACTGGTTGACTTTAAACAGCTAGCACGAAGAGTAAGTTTTTAATACGAGTCCATCATACTAGAAATTTGAGGCAGTATTTTTAACACTTGAATAATTTCAATTAAATTATTTAATATGTAAATTCAATAACAGCCCGCCTTTAAGCAATATGTATGTAATAATTTTTAAAAAATGTATGTAACAGTCGTTGCATATGCTTATATTATTGTAAACATGTTCATTAATGTTATGTGAATGCATTACGTAATTTAATAATGTAACAGCTGTGAGAATAATAAGTTTAAAGTTGCTTACAATGAGGTAACCTTGAGGCAATAATGAGTTTGAGAGTCATGATTAGGGCAGCAATAATGTACATTTTGTGACAGTTTAAAATTAGCCAATCAACAGCCAGAAAAAGCCTTAGTAAATTGCAGATATTCTATTGGACTAGGATTAGCCAATCAGAGACTTGAAATACAGAAGTTTACGGGTTTGGACGGTTGAAATATGTTCAGTTGTCTGCAGACCTTGATAGCAACCGGATGGAAGATGTGTTCTCTAGAGAAATATTACGTATTCGTGTGAAACGAAAATTAAGTAAACGCGTTAACAAAGTGTAAGTTATTAAGTAAAAGCTCTTGATATAAGTGTAGTGCTATTTAATTTGTGTCAAGAATTAATAAAAGGAAGTGAATTTAAACTTAAAATCCGTGTAAGCGTACATTCTTGTCGCACCACGCCCTGATTAAGAGAAACGTGTCCCTAAAGTAATACTGAAGCAGCCGAGGCAAAAACAAACATAAATAATATCTATAGAACCAGTTTAAATACAAAGTTAATATATATAACTATATATATATATTAAACTTGGAGCGTGACAACAAAAAACATCATCTTCAAATCAGCTTTTCATACGTAGTAACATATTACGTAAACAATATACTTCTTCGAATTGCTTCCCAAACGTGGTGCAAACAACTTCAACTCCAAAAACTTCAACAGTTAAAATAATAACAACGTAAACAATCAATTTGAAATTAACGTCCATACGAGGAGCTAAATAAATAAACAACTCCTTCAACTTAAACAGGGAACAAAACCTTCTCAAATTGAAGATTTATAGCACTCAGTTGAATAACATTTCTATAACACTATTGTTACACCCTTGTTTTTTGCAATGGAAGTTTTGTGTATATTAAGGGAGGCCTTGTGTCGATTATGTAATGACGGATAATTTGAATGAATCGAAAACGGATTCTCCCAATGAGTCCAAATGTTTCCAATTGGAGCTATGTAATAATTGTTATAATTGACGTTATCAATAGCAAGCTACTTCTCCACAAAAGAAATTAATATTACAGGTTGTAACAATTGCACAATAAAATTACATCAAAGGAATAATAATAAGAATAATAATAATAATAATAATAATAACAAATAGATCTATGAATAAAACTATTGTTATACTTATTCTGCTGATTTGTTTTTGCCACGGCCTTCTATTATATTATAGAACTTTATGTTTATGCAAGTGATCATGTTGTCAACACTGGTACTATGAACATCAAACAACGAAGGCTAAACAACAACAAACTAGAGCTCAGCATTGCGCACGTCCGAATGTATACTGCTGTTTCCACACTAATTTCAGTTGGATGCACTATAATTTAATATTCAGGGCTGCCTAAAATAGTTTGACAACACATGATAGTAGTAGATTATGATATCAGGGGTAGGGTTTTATTTTGCGAGTAGGTGTTTGCGAAGCGAAGGCCGTAAGCAAACTAAAATTCTATGAGCAAAATAAAATAACTTTTTAACACGTGTGGCACATCTATTTTTAGACAGTGCTCGAAATTGTAAAATATAAATAATATTATATTGATTCCTTAAACTAATTAACTGTTGAAACAAGAGAAATGACGTTAAAAAACCGAGATGTCACATGTTTTTATGTTTTGTTGATTCGCTAGCAGTTATTCTCAGTGGAATTGCTTTCATCATGTTTTGTCTTACACCAACCAATGAAGCGATTAAATGCTATATCATATTTGGGGGGGATTTTTGGGTGAGTAGTGCTAGTGTTATTCTTTCTGCTGCTGTAATTTCACTTCCATTTCAGTTTCTTCTGAATTCATAGTTTCCGCCATTTTATCTTTATGTAGGTTAGATAAAAAAAGCAAGTTTTAGATCAAATAAAGCTGCCAGTATAACGTATAGATTAACTCTATCAAGAAATGCGATAAATTGAAGTTTAACTGTTTGTATTGTGAACAGATAATGCGAGCTCCATGAGAAATTAATCATTTAAAAAGACAATGAAAAGTGAAACTTAATCAAACCAAGTCGAGTTATTAAACATGTGCAAATAAAAAGGTAATTGCCATGTGATTAGGCTTTAAACCAAAGTTGGCCACAATGAAGATTGTCCACATCACACTAGTGCTATAATCTAAAGCTATTAGCTTGTGTGCTCTGTGTTAGAAGTTCTTCTTTTAAGCCATGCTATCTAAAAAGGTTAATTTATTTTGCTTCTAGGGTTGCAACATTCCTCTTTCAAACCTCGTTCCGCAAATATTCCTACTCGTAAAATAAAACCACTTTTAACACTTACATAATGAACACTTTAACACTTCAACACTTACATATCATACCTCTCTGATAGGTGACAGAGTAAGTAAAGATTGGATTTTGAAACTGCCCTGGGTATTTTGAGTGTTCCTATAATCAAAATCTCTTCCATAGATTTTGACACATTTTAGTTGTGAATTTACTTCTGTCTGTCACCTTCGAAACCTGGGTAGTTAAGAGGAAGGAGGATCCAAGGAGATTGCAGCAAAACAAAACACTATCTCGGCAGTCCCATTCTCCCACTCCTCAACCACTTACCTCGGACGTTTATCCCACTGTCCATTAAGCTACGATGGCACTGGAAACCTTCAATTACAGCAAAGCGGAATTATTATTGTTGCTATTGCCATTGTATTTTATTTTGTAGCTGTGACGAACCCTTATTAGGTCTCGATGCCATTTACTTCCTCGCCGCAATCTACCCCGAAGGGTCAGGTGTTAAAACCAGGGTTTCTGGAGGCGGGAAAACGAGTTTTGAAGTTGCTACCGAAGACATCGAGATATGTGATAATTAGGTGCTGTAGAAGTAGAAGAAAAGAAACTCTCTCGTGATGTCGGGGATTCTAATGGATCGATTTCCTTATTAGATCATTGTGACCGCTCGTCTCTTACCCAAGTGAACTGAGTTCGATTTCTAAAATCGTTAAATATGAATCGCGTGGTGATAGACAACGCTACACGAATTAACGTTCAGCTCACTCATTTGTTCTTAACTCCAAGTTGATTATCATACGCGTAATCTTCTTCAATTCCTTCATTTGCAACCAATACGTTCCTTTGTGGTTACTTTCCGTTACAGCACAAGTTGAATCCAGTACTTTTACTCTTTTTCTGGAGCAGAAATATTTATTTATGGTATATGTGTTAAAAGCGGAGTTTTGTCTTATAATATCTTCTTACTAATATTTGTCTAAAATATGTTAGTAATGCTACAAAGAAAATCATTAAAACCTGAAGAAATATTTGGATTCTAGTTTTGCGTTTTAACATAACATGAAATCTTTCTATTGCCTGAAGAAGGACGATTATGTCCATAATCTTGTGATTGTAGTGTATTGTTGTTATATTTTGATCTCTCTATGTCATTTATTATATTTGTTATAAATATATCGCATGAGCGATGTAATAGAAAAACACGTTAAATAATCCATACTTAACAATTAGAAGATTAAATTACCGTAGGGATAACATTGTAATTGTTTTTAGAGCTTTTTTTTTTAAAAAAAACGAGATTTTGACGTTGATATTGGATTAAGATTCTCTGTAATATCAGAATTGATATGACCACATATTGAGAATGTATGACAAAGTATTTTCAAAAGCAGATTTTAAGTAAAGCTAAAAGCAGTAGTGATGTAGGCAAACCAGCAATCATGACAACTTGAATTCTTTTAAAGAGACGGAATGGATCACAAGTCCAAAACAGAAAGATGATGGTGATGACGGTGATGGTGGTGATGATGATGATTATTACACTAACATTCCGTCTATATTTCTGATTTTCCTTTTACTTTCACTACGTCTAAGGTGGTCGAGGTTTCACCGGATATGCGGCCCTCAAAAATAAATTAATGACCACATGATGTATGCATGTGACTACATGTGGCTGTGTCAGTGCGTGTGCGTGTGCGTGTGCGTGTTTGTGTGTGTGTGTGTGTGTGTTTGTGTGAGCGAGAGTGGGGGCACAATGTAACTCTAAAATGAGAAGTCGAATAATTCTCAAAGTCTGGATGCAACAAGAGAATATTTAGCAAATATGCCAACCCAAACAAAAACTTATGTGGTAAACTTCTCATTATTTTTAGTTTTCTTAAAAATAGTTCCAGCGATTTTGATTAAACTGCCAAATGTTTAAGATATTCGTATGAGAAATCAAATGGGTATCTTGACTTTATTTGAATAACTTAGGTCTCATTTCGCTAAGAATTTTGTATAATACAAAAACCATATGGGAAAAACCAAAGCTTATCACACCAACAACGTAAAACTCGTTAAAATATGCAATTTGTTTTAAATAACCCTTTTCGTAGGATTAATCGTTATCAGAATATTGCTATAACATGCTTGAAAATGTGAGTGTTCTTCATTCCTTCACAAATGCTTGTTACTGAGAAAAACTGACGTGATATAAACAGCTGAATGTAGTTTCCCCTTGTTGCATGTAGAAGTACTTGTTGCTAAGCTTGAAACCGTTCCTAAATAAATTTTTAGCAATTATTGTGATTAACGTAACTTAGATAGAAGGATAGTTTTTGTATGAAAATTA
Organism: Deroplatys truncata; assembly: GCA_030765065.1. Classification (NCBI taxonomy): domain Eukaryota; kingdom Metazoa; phylum Arthropoda; class Insecta; order Mantodea; family Mantidae; genus Deroplatys; species Deroplatys truncata. The sequence continues at coordinate 204,913,338 of CM060978.1, read as the reverse complement.
TAATACAATAAGGGGGATAGCCTTGTTTTGTTTCTTACCATTATGAAACTGTTGCTATGAAGCATACTCACATACAGGCAAGCGAGAAGAGGTGATGTCACGAACTTCTGCTTCAAACTTTTCTTTTCTATTTTCGCAGACCATTTATAAAATTCCACCCCAGACAGGCAGGTGACACTTGGCAGCCGTTCCGCCATATTCACCTTCTTGACATTCAGGATGGCAATAACAATTTGAAATTATGACTCAGAAAGAAATGAACGAATTCTCGCGGTTCTTAATGCTGAGAATAAGGTGGCTTTTCTGAAGACAAAGGAAACGTAAATCACCCGTGGTTTCTGAAGCCTACTTTAATTTCCTAGTTGCACTTTAATTCGAGACTTTCGTTACACATGTTAATACACTCCGTTGCAGCTGTGGTAAATTTTAAGAACGAGATGAATAAATAATGTATTATTGATCCAGGTAATATGGACAGAGAAAATTATAGAGAGAACCTTGATCCTAATGGACAATATACTATCGGAGTGCCGAAAATTGAACACTTGTGATTTACATTGCATTTTCTATAACAGGACCATATTGTTTAGTGTTTATATAAAGCAGAAACAAAAATTCTCCCGTAAATGAAGACTTATCGGTACTGGAAGAATATTTGGGAATATGAAGAAATATTCCTTTGATCTCTATTTCTACTTTCTCTACTACGTATACTAAGTAGGGGAAGTATTGTATTCCACCCAAAAATTCGATGCCGAGATTTCCCGGAAATATAGGCTTTGAGGCTCCCTGAATCCAAAACAAGCCGTTTTAGAAAAATCTGATGTGTTACACTCACATGAATTTCTCTACTCTTGTACAAACTATTTTTACAAACGCTTATTCTCCATATGCTTCATGTTAATCGAGATGTTAATCTTATTACTAATTTTTTGTAGGTGCAAGGGGAATATGGTAGACTTTAAGCGATAGTCAAATCCTTTAAGAGCTGGTTGCTATGTGGCGCATTCCATTCTCTTTGCATTACCAGGACAAAAAAAAATGAATAACGAATTTGAGAAAAAGTATAAGTATTGGAAAATTTAAGGGAATAACAAGCAATATCTCGAAAATGGTTCACTCAACAAAAAAAAAATGTATATGACATAAATTGTGTATTTTAACGCGATCTACATTTTTTGTGTAGTAAAATTAGTCTATCTCTTATGGTTTACCAGTTATGCAAAAGTCGTTCACAATGAAGAACACTTTTGGAGACATTTCCAGAAAATTCGAGATATACATTTTATTTGTCATGACAATATCTTAAACATATGATATTTTAATCAAAATCGTTAGACCCATTTTTGAGAAAATTAAAATTTTCGAAAAATGTTCCATGTAAAGGGTAATCTGGGGTGGGGGGATTTTCTTGAAAACCTTGGTGTCGCATCTCTGGAAGATACTGAACCTAAATACCAAGTTTGGTGTTTATCCGACTGTTCGTTTCTGAGTTATGCTGTTCACAGACACACTCACACACGGACATGTTTCCAAAAATGCTTTTTTTGGATTCAGGGGGCCTCGAAACATATATTTCCGGTGAAATCTCGGTATCGAATTTTTGGGTGGAATACAATACTTCCCCTACTTACTATACGTAGTACAGAAAGTAATAAGCGTTAGTAAGAATAGTTTGTATACTCACTAATAAACGATAGAAGGTAGAGAAAGTGATGTGAATATATATCACATCAGATTTTTGCTTTCTCTACCGCTTATCTGTAGTAAGCAGAGGAAATACTGCATTCCACCCAAATTTTCGATACCAAGTTTTCACTGGAAATACACGTTTTGATTCTCCCTGAAAAATACCTACACTTTAGGAAAATGTCTGCGAACAGGATAAGTCAAACACGAAAAGTTTGTTAAATAACTAACTTGATATTTAAATTCTTCCAAGGATGCGACACGAAGATTTCAAGAAAACTACACTTTACGAAAAAATGTTATTTTTCATTTTCGTAAAAATGACTAGATTAAAATAATATATGTTTAAGACAGTTTTATGACAAATAAAATGTATATTTTGAATTGCCTGTAAAGTCCTATCATAGATCTCGTTAAAGTATACAACTTATGTCAAAGAATTTCTTTTTTTGTGGCGTTAACCATTTCTGAGGTATTCTTTATTATGGCTTGTATTTTTATATAATGTATACCATCTCAACTGAAAATCCTATATTTTAATCCGTGTTCATACAAAGAGAACGGAATTTCAAAGCCATCACATAGCGACCAGTTTTGAAAAGATATTTGATTATCGCTTACTGCATTCTTTTTATACTTACAACGAAATGGGTGAACATGAACTGAAGGTTTATCTTTATGAACACGAAGTAGATAAAAGAATAAGTTTTTGTAAGAATAGTTTGTAGAAGAGTGAATAGAGATTTTCATGTGAAAACAACTCGTCAGATTTTTAAAGAGAATTTGTCTAGCATTTTACCGTAAAACTTCCCCTTTCCGGAATAATCGGTGTTTTAAGTGCAAGTCTTCTTAGCTTAAAATTAACTTTGCTGTCATCGGAGTAACACTACTCAAAATTGGGAATCTGCTTCTATTTCTCATCAGTTTATTAATTTAGGTATTTAAGGGTGATTAGATCATCATCCAAAGTTTTGAAATGCACATAAAAATCTTACATCAAAAGCGATAAATAAAATTGTAATTGCAATTCGTTCATGGAATTGGATAGGTAACCAATCATCAAAAAGCAATTATTTAGAGCAGAAGTCCATTACTACTACAAGCCCGGTGAAATCTCTTTTTGGCTAGTGTTGTGTACCGTTTGGTAAGTGTCACCCTTCATATTCTACCTATCAAAGGATACGTTGTGCCCATCTTCACAAATCTACAAAGATCACGCTGTCTCGTTTCCGAAACTCTCTAAAGAGCTGATTGCTCGTCCGTAAAAGCATTATAACAGCTAGCAGTGCGCTTGTTTCGCGGTTCTCGTCACGTTTTCTGGATTACGGCCCAACGGAATAGCCAACCAAACACTCTTATACCAGCTAATTGTATTTCTAAGGTTCTACATTTGGAACCAACTTCTTGTTGGCAATTACAGAGCCTTCTTCTGATAAATGCCACACTTCTTTGGGCATCTTCTTCTCCCTACCAAACTGCAGATCGGGAAGCGGCCGACAGCAACAGCAGCAGTAGTGTGTGTGTGTGTGTGTGTGGGGGGGGGGCTATACTGTAGCCGTTAGCTACGGTATCATATAGATCATATCGTGACATCGATAGGTAGGTAGAGTCGTGCAAATACCGCGCAAAGAAATCTTATGTTTTGAATCAATCTTTGAATGTGTGAGCACCTAAAAAGGGAGTTAAAATGTAGGATATGCCTGGAAATGTAAGAAGTCTGGTCATCCTATATAATTGCTGAGAAATATGAAACGTGATGTCTACACATTATTTTTGTTTCTGCATATAACCAACTCCGCAATACCGAATTTGAAATAATTTCTACTCATTTATGTTAACGTGAAGAAGATATGAGAAATATATTTTTTGTTTGCAGAGCAATATATAAGGCATACTTTCCAATAGGTAATCGCCAGAGAAGTCGTGTGACTGCCACGATGACCGATTTCTGAGGGCCGGCAACGAATGATGACCACGTTTCCATCTGATTTCGCTTCGTGTCTTATCATGCCTATTGTGTAGTCAATGCTAAGTAAGAAAGCAAAATGTTAATAGTTGTGGATTATTATAAATTTAATTTCCCTCTTGCAATTGGATCCTTTTGGATTCAAATTTATATCGATTGCACTAAAGAATGAAAAGGTTCAGACTGCAAATAACTGAGTTGTTTCAATAATTTCAGCGAGTTTTTACAACGCATCTCGTAAATGGAACTCCGAGTGACATAATTAAAATAGGAACTGTGCCAATAAACAACAACAACAACAATAATAATAATAATAATAATAATTTTTCATTCTTGCATAAAAAATGAGACTGAAAGATTAGAAAGCTTTATAGAAGTGAACGATTATGTGAGATGAATACCAAAAATGAATTTTCATATACGCATAATTTACTCAATTATAACAAAACTGATAGAGTATTATCAAATGGCTTTGAATACTTTTACAATTTAGTATATATGTGATATTTAATTTATGCTGGAACTGGAAACGATATCTTAGTTGTTGTTTCTTCCTTTGTCCAACTAAAAGCCTTTTTGGATCCTTTTCGGATGATGAAATTGGGTGAGGCTGTTTTAATTTCTTTTTTTATTCATAGCTTTTCATTCAAATACCGCTAATATTCGAGCCAATAACGGCAACAGTAAGTTACCGGCAACATTCTGTGCTACCATGAGAACACACCAAGGTTTGAAGAATACATCTGAAGAAGGTGAAGTAGGCTACTGCACCATGCCGTTTCGCCCAGTTTTTTGTGCGGTGTAACACTGTAACGAATGCGGGCGAAGAAATAAATTTCCATTTCGTCTCGTCTCATCGCGGTGGCTGGACCGGCAGCAGCCAGCCGAGCCCTTCTCTTCTTGTTCTTCCTCTCTTCCAGGTCCACGAAACCGTGCCGTGAGGCTCCCTTCGTAGGAACCGGTTATAGCCGCGTCCGGAGCTGTGTGCTGGGCCGGTCTTCCCAACATACCGCTTCTCTCTTCGCGAGTTTCAGCGGACGCATAGGCATTTAAATGACTAAAAACACTATTCATTACAATTTCACAGGACAATGGCATTCATAACACTCTATCTTATAGTGAATAGTGAATAATAATAATAATAATAATAATAATAATAATAATAATAATAATTTATGCTTATTATATCACAACTGAATTTGTATGTGTGTGTGTGTGTCTATGTGTGTTTGTTGTGTGTTTCCTTTTTTCTTTTTCTACTGCCTACCTATAAGAAGTATTTGTATTACAATAAAATACTCGATTCTAAGATTTCACCAGAAATACACGTTTTGAGATTCCCTGAATAAAAAGTCATGTTTAGAAAAATGTGTGTGTGTGTGTGTGTGTGTGTCGGTGTGTGTCTGTGTCTGTGTCTGTGTGTGTGTTAACCGACTTTTCGTTTTTGAGTTATGCTGTTTACAGACACAAACACACACACTCACACAACACACCTGTGCATTTTTAAATGCTTTTTTTGGTGTTCAGGGAACTTCAAAACATATATTTTTGATGGAATCTCGACATCTAATTTTGGGGGAGTCAATACTTCCTCTGTTTTCTGTAGTAGAGAAAGTAAAAAAAAATGCTTTTGGGGTTCAGGGGGCTTCGAAACATGCATTTCTGGTAAAATCTCGACATGGAATTGTGTTAGCGATACAGTCTTCCTCTACTTTAAGTTCAAGATCCTTGATGTGTTCGTGTAAACAGTATAACTGAAAAACGAAAATTTGGATAAACTTGGTATTTGGGTTCAGCATATTCCAAAGATGTGACAGGATGATTTTGATTAAAATGTCTATGCTTAGAATAATTACATGTCAAATAAAATGTATGTCTTGAATTTTCTGGGAATAGCCCGTGAAGCCGTCTTCTTTCGGAAGGAATTTTGTATAATTTTGTGTAAGTCGTAAACAATAAGAGACAGACAAAAACGCACTACATAAAAAATCTAGATTTCTTTAAAACACATATTATTTCGAACAACTTTTTTGTGGCATTAACCATTTCCGAGATATACGTTGTTATTGCTTTGAATTTTTCAGTTCTTAGTCATGTTTTAAAAAACTGAAGTATGCAGAAAAATAAGCTTTCATAAGAATAGTTTGTTAAACTACATAAAAATGAACGATAGTAGGTAGAAAAAGTCATGTAATACAGGCTTTTAATATCCCTTTTCATTTAAAAATGACCGCACCAGTTATTGTTAAGTTTAGTGTATAACAACTTTTCGGTCCCACTTGAAAAACAGGCTATATTGTACCTCAGTTAATTCCCCTTAAAATCTCGAAATATATGGCTTACCTTAACTGAGTTTTATGATAAACGTAGATACCAAAGTTTATACTACAGAGTGAGCCAAAAGACTCCGAACCGCCTGCGCGGTGGTTTTCCTGTCCGCGTCCTCAGCGCTCTTTGCCGTCTGCCGCTATCAAAGAAAGGCGCGGATGAAACCATGCTACTTTTTTAAAACTACCTTTAAAGGCCTTACTTACCAACTTTACAAAAGGAGATGCTGAAACTGGCCACCGTCGTTGTCCATACATTTTTGACACCTTTTTAGGAAACTATCCATCACTCGCCGTAGTTCACGTTGAGAAAATTTCTGGCGGATATTTTGTTTTAATTCTTCCAGGGTGTGTGGGTTTGTCTTGTACACTTTATGTTTTATGTTATCCCGGAGGGATATTTTATGAACAATGTTACCGGCTGCGGCTTTTTTCCACTGGGCGTGTGGAAATATGATAAAAACATGATAACGCACTGCTGCTATAAACAAAGTCACGCTGTTGTGATTTTGTTTTGTAGTTGAAGTGCAGTATTGAGTTGACGGTGACTGATGTAGTTCAGTTATTACGAGTTATTTATTATTTTGTCCTGTACTTAGTCACAAAGTATATTATGGCTCTGTATATGTTTTCTACTGCACAACGTGTATTTATTTATGATTCGTATGTGTTAACTCGGTCAGCTCGCCAAATGAAAGTACGATTTGCAGAAAGATTTCCAGGTGTAAAAGTTCCAGGTCGTACAAACAATCCATGAACTTTACAGTAAATTTCAGGCCACAGCAAGTGTTCAGGCTAAGAAATCTAAAAGACGGCGTTCGGTTCTTACCGAAGAAACCTTAGACGGCATCGGACATGATAGATAGTTTCCTAAAGAGGTGCCAAAAATGCATGGACAACGACGGTGGCCAGTTTCAGCATCTACTTTCGTAAAGTTGGTAAGTAAAGCCTTTTAGAATTAGTTTTAAAAATGTTGTATGGTTTCATCCGCGCCTTTCTATGATAGCGGCAAACGCAACGAGCGCAGAGGACGCGGACAGGAAAAACACGCGAAGCCGGTTCGGAGTCTTTTTGCTCACTCTGTATATACAGGATGCTTAAAAAATGGATCAGTACATCAGTTTTGCATATGTAGACAATAAAAAAGCCTCCATTACAAATGTGTCCGGAAATGCTTGTTTTTTGTGAGATCTGACCTTCAAAACAGTGATATTCACCGGAACGTTTTTCTTTCCGCAGGTAGTTGCTGTGACGGAACATATTAACAGGACACTCTGACAGTTCATTCCGAGGCGAAGGGTACATTGAGTGTTGTGTTTGGCGTTCGACTAAGCGACATGTACTCAAAATCAGGAAATAGCAGAAATGTACGGTAAGGCGGACGCCAATGCTGCGCTGGCCCGTCGCTTGTACCGAGAAAGGTACCCACAGCGAAGATGTGCAGATCGGAAGACATTTGAACGTCTCCATCGCCGTCTCAGCACTCATGGGAAGTTTACACCTCCTGGTTTGGGGACGGGAAGACCAACATCTACAATTTCAGATGTAGAGGAGGTGATTCTGGATTCTGTGCATCGACTCCTTCTATAAGTACACGAAGGTTAGCGTTGCAAGTGAATGCTCCTTTACGACTGTCTGGAGACTGTTGCCAGAGCCTGCCTTAGTATTGTTTAGAGATGAAGCACAGTTCACACGAGATGACATTACAAATTTCCATAATCAGCATGTGTGGGCATATGAAAATCCATGTGCAATTGTTCCATCTCATCACCAAGTGCGGTTCACTCTCTCACCGGTATCATTGGTCATCGATTAGTTGAGCCCCATTGTACTAGTAAACAGACTTAGGGGGCAGGCGTACACAAACTTCCTGAAAAAACACCACACCTCATGTGTATGAAGACACTCCACTGAGCAATCGACAAGAAGCTCACTTCTTGCACGATGGCGTTCCTGCACACTTCCCAGTATTTGGATCGAAGGTTTCCTGATCGATGGATAGGTAGAGGTGGCCCAATCCTTGGCCACGACGCTCACCTGATTTGAACCCTGTCGATATCTACTTGCGGGGCCATTTAATAGTGTTGGTGTATTCGTCTCCGGTGCCTGACATCGAATCTCTTCAGAATCAAATTGTGGCAGGTTGTGAGGAAATACGCGTCGTGTTTGCACGGCCATGAGACGTCGATGTGAGGCCTGTATTCAAGCAGGAGGTGGGCACTTTGAACATCTTCTGTAAACAGAACTATCTGCGGTAAGAAATACGTTTCGGTGAGTATCACTGTTTTGAGGGCCGTAACTCAGAAACCAAGCATTTCCGGATGCATGTTGTAAATGGACTTTTTTATTCACTACATATGTGGAATGCATACCTAAAATTATGCCCTCTATTTTTGAAACATTCTGTATAATTGACGGGCCTATGCGAAAATTTATATTCACATAAGTTTTCCTATCCTCTATCGTTTATTAGTGAGTATACAAATTATTCTTATATACATTATTTTTCTACATATATACTTCGCTTTAATTCAGATAAATCCTTGCAAAAATAGTACTTTACACACTGTTATAGATACAAAGGCAACAGGTGTCAGATATTTAAGAACTAGAAATATGCCTGTCTTAAAATTCCACACTCTTTAGACGCAATCTCGAGAAACAACTGAAAATCGACAGGACCGTAAAAGAATAGCAAAGTATTGAACAAATCGAACCATTAATAACGGATATATCGGAAATGCTTATACCACAAAAAGTTGTTGGGGATAAATTGAGTGTGCATTTTTTTATGTAGTATGTTTTCGTCTAACGCTTAACGTTTGCTAGTTATACAAGATTATACAAAGTTCCTTCCGAATGAAGAGCAATTCACAGGCTATTCCTAGAAAATGCAATATCTACATTTTACTTGTCATGTAAATACCCTTAATATACAGTATTTTAATCAAAATAATTAGAGATATTGTGAGAAAATAAAAAATTGCGAAAAATGTTCCACGTATTATTATTATTGAAAACGCGTTTAACTAAGTAAAAATTGGAACACAAAGCCAAAAACGTTTATATACATACACGGATACGTTTTACAAAATTTCTAGGTAAACGATTTTGGACGTGATTGTGAAATTTGCTGTTATTTTTGTGGGAGATTCTGCTCAAAAGCTACTTTTACATTGTTAAATGATTTCACTCTTGTAAAAGCTATGTGCATACAGTTGACTATGAGAAGACTTGTCTCGGCATAACCATAGGTGTTTTGACTACAACGCAAACACCTGCAAGGAAAAGTGAGCTTAATAGAATTAATTATTGAACTGCTGAAAGAAATCTTAAATAAAACAAATGCTGATATGTACCTATGTACACAAAGTATTTATGTGTTTGCATGAGAGAAATGCGAAATAATTTGTTCGTTGTAAAAGACGAAATTTAGGTTACTCTCCGTGCTTAAGATTGAATAGCTTGAAAAAGAAACGAAGAATCACAAAAATAAGAATTGTGTAACGCGGAATTAATTATTTAGTCAGTTTATTTTTATTTTGACACTTGTAATTAATATTAGGCAGCTCCCTTAATAAGTCTTACAGTGGTAACTCATAATGCATAGGAACAGCACCAAGCGTATTGTACTATTAAGTATTTTGCCTGTGTTCTAATTGTTTATTTGTGCAGCCCTCTATATATATATATATATATATATATATAGAGAGAGAGAGAGAGAGAGAGAGAGAGAGAGAGAGAGAGACGGTGCGGGATCTCGAAATAGGAAATGGAGAGAATGAGAGGAAGGACAAAGGAAGAGGGAGAGAAGAGGGGTAAGAAATGGAATGTATAAGAATATACACTACGTAATCAAAAGTATCCGGCCACCTGGCTGAAAATGACGTACCAGTTCGTGGTGCCCTCCATCGGTAATGCTGGAAGTCAATATGGTGTTGGCCCACCCTTAGCCTTGATGGCAGCGTTCACTCTCGCAGGCATACTTTCAATCAGGTGCTGGAAGGTTTCTTGGGGAATGGCAGCCCATTCTTCACGGAGTGCGGAACTGAGGAGAGGTATCGATGTAGGTCGGTGAGGCCTGGCACGAAGACGGCGTTCCAAAACATCCCTAAGGTGTTCTATAGGATTCAAGTCAGGACTCTGTGCAGGGATGTTATTGTCATGTAACCACTCCGCCACAGCCCGTGCAGTATGAACAGGTGCTCGATCGTGTTGAAAGATGCAATCGCCATCCCCGAATTGCTCTTCAACAGTGGGAAGCAAGAAGGTGCTTAAAATGTCAATGTAGGTCTGCGCTGTAATCGTGCCACGCAAAACAATAAGGGGTGCAAGCCCCCTCCAGGAAAACCACGACTACACCATAACACCACCACCTCCGAATTTCATTGATGGCACTACACACGCTGACAGATGACGTTCACCGGACATTCGCCATACCCACACCCTGCCATCAAATCGCCACATTGTGTACCGTGATTCGACACTCCACGCAATGTTTTGCCACTGTTCAATTCGTGTAATGTTGACGGTCCTTACACCAAGCGAGGCGTCGTTTGACATTTTCCTGCGTGATGTGTGGCTTATGAGCAGCCGCTCGACCATGGAATCCAAGGTTTCTCACCTCACGCCTAACTGTCATTGTACTTGGAGTGGATCCTGATGCAGTTTGGAATTCCTGTGTGATGGTCTGGGTAGATGTCTGCCTATTACTCTTTACGACCCTCTTGAAATGTCGGCAGTCTCTGTCAGTCAACAAACGAGGTCGGCCTGTACGCTTTTGTGCTGTACATGTCCTTTCACGTTTCCACTTCACTATCACATCAGAAACAGTGGACCTAGGGATGTTTAGGAGTGTGGAAATCTCGCGTACAGACTTCTGACACAAGTGACACCCAATCACTTGACCACGTTCGAAGTCCGTGAGCTCCACGGAGCGTCCCATTCTGCTATTTCACGATGTCTAATGACTACTGAGATCGCGGATAATGAGTACCAGGCAGTAGGCGGCAGCACAATGCACCTAAGATGAAAAAGTATATTTGTGGGGTGTCCGGATACTTTTGATCACATAGTGTATATATATATATATATATATATATATATATAGAGAGAGAGAGAGAGAGAGAGAGAGAGAGAGAGAGGTATCTGTAATTAAGCCCAGCGAGATGGCTCCGCAGTAACATGTGAGGTTCGCATTCGGGAAGTACCTGCTTCGGTTCCCGTAGACTGCCCACTCTGACCTTGGGTTTTTTATGGTTTTTCCTGTTCGGTAGGTGAATGCAGGGGCGGTTTCTCATCTGCCACCACTTCTTTTCCATAATTTTCCTTTCATTCCGCTTCCTTCTCATCTTTCAGGTGTGCTTCTATATTTCGTGGCATATGGAGGTGCTTGACAGATGGCGTGGATACTTGCTCAAAGGAAAGGGTATTCCCCGTGGACAATAGGGCTGCTTGGCGACGGGTCGTTCATCCCCCTCTCTAGGCAGTTCCAGCAGTGGGACGGGTCTTCGAAACTGGGATTGTTAAGGACTTCCGCGCGTCTCCTGTGGTTCCTTCACTTCATGCCTTCCTCCTGGAGACGCTATAGTCACAATAGATGTTTGTATGTCGCAGAGCGCGAGGTACACTCTCTGTTGTATAACCTATAACCTATCTCTGTAATTAAAGCATAACGTCAGCAGAACTGCGATAAAGAAAGAAAAAGAAAAACACATGAGATTTCTAATCAAAGGCATAGGGTGTCCAGATATGTAATGCAATGTATTTATCCTAATTATACCATAGCTTAAAAGATAAATCTTTTGGCCATTTTGAACTCTGCAATGTAAATTACTCATTCGTCTACTAAGTATAAATGAACACTACTGATAATGATGATGGTTATGATAGTTCTCTCCGAAAGCAGTTCCGAATCCCTTAAAATATGTGTGGATGATTTGTCGAATTCCGTACTAGATAAAGTGATGCTAAAGGAAGCAAATAGGTAATGTAAATATACTGGAAGAAATAAAATCTATGCAGCATCTTTCTAAAGTTACTATAAAATTTGACTCCTTGTATGTTTTGTAATGTTCAGCATGAGTGACTTAAGAAACCAGTAGCATTTGGTTTTTCTAGAGCATTGGGAATATATTCCAATTGTTATTAACATGCATTATAATTTCTGGACACTATCATGCAGAGTTTTATAAATATTGTCTTGGGAAGTTCCATTTTTCTGGTTGGATAGCATATTTCGTCTTTGGGTAAACCACAAAAAGTATCCCAGTAGCATATAATTGGTAAACCGTGGAGATATTATCGGAATGTATCAGCTGATGACTTGCCTGAATTAAGAATTTTATCTTAAATTTTATATGACACTAATTTAAATTAATCTAGTTGTATTTGAAATATATGGAAAAAGGAACAAATGAAAAACGAAACTCGAGTAATTGTTGAATGTATTCTTACATTTATAATAATTTATAATTGATGACGGCTGTAAAATTAGATGATAAAATCGGAGGACACAAAATAACGCTTGAAAAAGCGATGTTGGTATGGATAAATAAAACCGAGCGGGATGGCTCAGGCGGTAACGTCTGGATCCGCATTTCGGGGGGTCGTGGGTTCGGTTCCCGTGGCTAACCTTCCTGACCCTGGGTCGCTAGGCGAATGCAGGGAAGGATCATTAAATCCCCGAATTTCTTGTCCCTCCATTTCACTTCCATTCTTATTTCACTTCACCTTTCATCGGTTTCGTCTCTTTCAGGGTTGTACGTCTCGGCATGTGCGTGGCAGGGGAAAAGGATGTTCTGTGAAAACCTTCGTCCCTCGAAATGGGGGCAGTCTCGGGGTTCCAGAGCACTCCAGTGGATGTATAAGCCTACAGGGTGGGTGGGGCGCCGGCTGCGCCATCCGGGGAGTTTAAATCTGTAAATTGTAGGGACCTTGCCCTTACCTGTCGTGCCCCTGATTCCGGCCCCCATCTGACTCCTCTCACCTCATCCCTCCCTCTCGGGGCGCCTCGTCCGGAGCATAGGTACAAAAGACCTAAGCAGGTCGACGTGCTAAGTCCTACTCCGCTTTGAATCCTAATGGACAAATAAACATACACCTTCTGAGAGAATATGGAGAAAAGGTATGGGATTAATGGAATAAGGAGCGAAAGCTGAAAAGCAGCAGGGACGAGAAGAACAAGAACTGTGTTCGATGCTTTTGTTCCAAATGAAATATCTAACTTATCCAGAATTTTATCATATTCTTTTTCTATCCCCATTCATATGTAAACACGTTATGTTCATGCCCCGAAGTGTAACATTTGGAAGGTTTTTGAAAATGCATTTAACAGATACCTACAGAGAGATATGCAATTTTATTTGGCTTAAAATAATCACTACACTTAGCTTAAAATATTCACAAAACATTTCGTAGTAAAACAAATAACTAAACAACATTTAAATGTATTTCGCATAAGCTTTATTGTTCTTTCCTTCTTTTTGCTATGTTTTAAGATAAATTTTAATGTACAAATAAAGTAGTTAAAGCCCAAATCCTACGCTTAATGTATATAAAGGATGCAGCAACATAATTCGACGTTACTTTCGCGACTGCGACTTCTTATGTTCTTATCTTAAATGCATATTCCCACAAACTCTACTTGAATGCTTCAAGGAATAATATTTCGTATAAAATATTGTGGTGTCCGAATTAAATAATTTTCTCCATGTGGATAAAACAATATGGGTGACCTTTTTTAGTTTTAATTTGTATATAAGACTCTCTTAAAAGGTTAAAATAGCCTTTGTTTCACAAGTTCACATTTTAATAATGCATACATATATTTACAACTTGATATTCCCATATTACGATTCCCAGTTATCTATTTTAAAATTTAAGCATAAATCTGAACGCCATACCACTTTGAAAAGATGGGTTTAAAATGTATCACAGGAATATTTCATCCAAGTTATAAAAAGTGTTAATGTTTGTTGCAGTAATTTTAAATCATAATACCACGACCCTCTTTGGTGTGAAGATTTTGAAAACTAAAGCACCATAAGCCCTGAAAACTCTCTATATAATATATATCCAATAGAATTTTCTGCCCGAAAAAATATACATAACACTTGCCAAACTACACCCCAAATTCTGTTATACATTTAACTGCTGTTAGATTTACAAGATTTTGTCATTGCATAACACTGTAATTTATCTTCATATCTATTGTACAAATTATTTGTAGAAAATCTTGTTTTTCTGTCTACTTTCTGTTAATCATTATAAATGTTGACAGAAACAATCTCAATGCACATTTTGATGCAAATGTGTAAGAGTAAAGCCGAAGATGGTGTGATAGTCAACTGTTTTTAAATGTCACTTTCATATTACTATAGTTTTGTTCCAACAACAGTACTGCTTGATAATTTGAGCAGTTGTATAAAATGAGGATGAAGAGTAATTCACAGGTTTTTCCTTGAAAATGCAAACATATAATAAATAGTTTAATCAAAATCGTTTGAGCCATTTTGAGAAATAAAAGTGGATGAAAAATTTTCCATATAAAGTCTGACTTGCGTGGTGGAATTCTCTTAAAAATCTTTACCTGTTGCGCTTAAACGGTGTTTTGATTCAGCTATGATATTGATATTTATCAGACTTTTCGTTTTACGCGAACGCGCGCGCGTACGCACACACACATACCAGCGGACCATATTTTAAAGATGTTATTTTTTGATTCAACAGACCTCAAAACGTGTATTTCCATTGGAATACTGTTATCGAATTTTTGGGTAAAAAGAACACTAGCTCTGCTTACTACCTGTAAGCAACAGTAAACCGATGAAAACAAAATCCATTTTTTCGCAGGACATTTGTCGGAAAATCGGCGATGTTATCTATTTTGGGCTATGGATATCTCCTGGATAGGATGTAAGAAATGTGCTGAAGAAGTTGATTGATGTTTCACGATAGAAAGTGGTAAGGGGTGGTTGGTGACAGTATAAATGCATCTGGCATTCAGTTAGAATGTTAGAATCGCAAAAAGAAAAAGAGAAAAGGGAAGAAATCTTTGAAATCTAGTCCTTGAAATGAATGAATTGAAATAAAACTTACCACACCACATACCAGACTTTGATACAGGTTTAAGCATACAGTTTGTTAGTTGAATAACATTTTGTTTGTCTCTGCAAATAAACACTGCAAATCTATAGGAGATTTTGATGCAAAACCAGTAACGTATATCCTATCTTAAAGCTCCAGGAAACAAACATGGTAAACTATCTATTAGAAAACCATGTAAGAAAAGAACTGAAAGCTTACTTAAATGTACCAGACTTCAGCTAACAACAATTACTGCATTTCTCACACGACATGCTTCTGTGAAAAAAAAAACCCCTTAACACGATGGGAGTGTTTTAGGATAACTTAGATTGCAGATTGTGCAAGAAAAAGACTGAAACAGCCCAGCACATTATATGCTCGTGTGAGGCCTTGGCTTACAGGAGATATATTGCTTTTGGGGAAATGTTTTTAGAACCAGAAGAATTTGAAAGCGTGTATGTTATGGGACTGTATTCCTTGGTAAAGGATGCGCGTAATGAATTGGCTTTAAAACGGTAGCCCAAGGTTGAAGTGCGTCCGGAGCAATGGCAGAAATCTATATTAAATAGCCAGACAAGACAATATATCCTATTCTCAAAACTTCATCAGCAGGCATAGGTATTCCCAAGCATTAAAAAACAGGACGAAGAAAAGTAGGTGAACTGTCACTAAATTTTACACAGTAACGTCGCAGATAACAAACCATCCCTATTCCTTGTGCAGTCGCCGTTAGCAGACAGCACTCAGCAGGCCGTCTTTTACCTGCCGTCAGTAATCCTTGGCCAGTGTTGTTTACCTTCTTTGCATTTATAATGGTTTGAGTATAGCTAACTTGAAGCCAAATGCTTAAGAATTCTTATGCATGGTTAACAGTTTTAATTTTTATAGAACAATTTGCGATGTTGCACATAGCTACAATTTTAGAGAATAGAAGTACTCCTGCCCAGAGTTCTTATTTCTTGCTTCTTTTCTACTGAACAGCAATTATTTCACTTTAGTTCTATGATTCTAAAAATTTATGCAAGTAACCGCCTTTGTGAAGAGTAGAAACGGCAACGGCATAATATAAGCACTGTAAATCAGAGTTGTTCTCAAATTTTTGTTCGTCTTAAACTGAAACTATATTTGTATAATTCTGAGATGTAGCATATCTCCAAAAGCATACCCCTAATATTACCGAAAGAAAATGTATTTCAATGTATGTACAAGAACACAGCGGTAGAGAAATGCTGAAAGAAGAACGCCAACTTTCCTTGTCTGTTCATTTAAGTTTATCTACTGGCAAGGTTTGTAAAAACTGCTGGTTAAATATTATCCTATAATTAGGGAATATAAAATATAACTTAGGTAATGTTTCAAAAGAATGTTTCAAACGAATAAAATGGACATAAATAATGTACGCAATAAATAATGTCTACTTGTGTTGAGTTTAAAAACAGATCACATCATCACGTTCATGGATTCATGAGCAGGAGGTTCGCTGTTCAAATCCCGCTAGGACCATCTTATCTGAGAGGTTTTTTCCTTCCGAAGTCCTTATAACTGGCAAATGCCGGGGAGGTAACCTAAACTTAGGTCTGGAAGGTTTTCTTTCGAAATGTCCTTTCCCATTTAGGATTTAATTTCGCAAATCATCAAAAAAGAATCGTCGCGTATCGTATTGTTAATACTGCTGAATTATAAACGAATACCTTAAATATTAACACCAAAAGCCAAGATAGAATCTTGCATTAAGAGAATAAAACTCTAAGCCCTCTGAAAGAATCATATTTTTAAAACTCAAATGTTGAAAAAGCTACTCAAATAAATGAAACTCAGCCAACTCACAAAGCCTAAAGATTATCACTTTAATGTGTGGAAATTATCCTGTAATCAAGCCGCGATTGATTGATAACCAAGGGGTTCTTAAGGCTATTCGTCCATATCGTGCTTACGTCACATTCGTTTAACATAAAATGCCCTTTATTATTGATAATAAAAAATGTCAACCTGACGAAAATGAGTCAAATGACACGACTGTTTACAGAAAGGTTGTACATGTGTTTTTTATTAGCCGAGGTCATTTATAAATACTTACCAAAAATAAATAAAAGAGCAGCAACATTCGGACGCGACCCCGGCAAAGGAAGCAGCGGGAAAAGAAAAGAAAGGCAAGTCCGGAGGAAAACTTGGGGAAGTGTTGCTGCGAAGGAGGAGGGAAGGGAATGTTTTGTGTAGCAAGCGGCTGACTAGCGAGCCTGCCTATAGACGTAACCTTCTGGCGAGTCTAGGGTCTCCAGTCAGTTCGGTCTAGCAGTCTGCCGTAGTCGAGATTCCGCTCGGCAAGGAATGGCAGTTGTTGCGCAGGCGCTGCGTTGATCAGACATAACATCTCGTAAGTGACAGTTGAAGTTTTGTGTCTCCATGGCAACCCGCTGACGTCTCTTGCGGTGCTCACAAGTAAATTTACGTCACGTTGGAGAAGTCTGCAATGTCAGGCACATTGACAACATCGGTACAGCAGTGTTATTTGTGAATGTTCATCGCATGTGGCTTGACGAGATAGGTTTGATTACTGGACCGAGATAAAAGTTGCCTCCTCTCTCGCGCTTGGCAGTGTAAGAAACATCTGTTCGTGGAGGAAGACCGTAAAAATAGCTTTTGGTACAGTGATCCCGGTATATGTGTAAGGTTGACGGGATGCAGTGCAAAGGTGTACTTAGCATATCAAGAAAAAGTGTCATACTGTGATCGGCTGCAGCCAGCGGGGCTATACAGATAACCGCGAAGATAAGACGCAACGAGAAAAGAGGATCTTTGTTTGGAATAGACGAAGAAAGATCACCACTGTTTCATCCAGTTTCGGACCAACGGCGTGCCTCGGCAGGTACCAAGTAAGTCACATTCTAATTTTAATATTTACCAAACAGAAACATTCTTGTGTTACCTTGCATCGCTGTGTTTTTCTAGTGTGTATTAAAAGCAAAGTGTCAAAATATTGACCGGAAAAAGGCTAATCGCTGAGTGACGATTCAATATCCACATGCATTGATATGAATTACCGCAAATGCAGATAGATAGTAACTTATTAACTTCCCTCATTCTTTCATAAAGTGGTGTAATGGAAGAAATTGTGAAATTTTAAACCTAAAGCTCATTAACCTTGCACCCTCAGTGTTTGTTTTCCATTTACTGAGAATTTGTATTAATCAATCGGGCAAAAAACGTGGTTTCTTATAGCTATTTCGTTCCATACTGGCTTGCTTGCCAGTGGCCTTCGGAATTTTTGCAGCCAATCCAGTAGCGTCCATTCATTCAGCCGAAAAGGCCTTTATGAGTTAAACCTACAATCAGTACCGATATTCAACATCTTTATGACTTTATGTATTGAATTTTCCTGCAGCAAGTTATTCTTAGCCCTTTTAGACGTGAAAGACTGCTCATCTCTGTTTACAGATTGCTTACAAAAAGCAGTTTTCTTTTATTGCCAAATACTCTAGCGAAATCAGCTTCAAGAGAAAGTAACAATTTGTTGGTGAAAAAGTCTGACAGCAGCAGATGCGCGGAAACTACAAGAAATAAACAATATGGCAGTTTGGAGGTTAAAAAGGTTCATAGGTATGGACGTTTGCTTAGTTTTCTGAATAGGCATTGCCAATTCTAGCTAATTCAGGTTAGGTGGGGGTAAGTAATGATTAAGTAAAACTTCGTCTTACGACCGAAATGTATATATCCATTCCTATTTTTAATGTTGCTAGTTTAGTTACCGCTTATTGACGAAATTTAAATCAGCGTTTCTAGACACATACAAGCGATCATCGGTATGTTTCAATATATAAACTTTCACTTAGACTGCTTAAAGTAATAGGAAAAGTGTATAGGACCAACATTGTGACCTTCCAATTATTTCGTTCAAAATGATAAGACATTGTTTTAACAATGTCATAGCATAAAAATAACAAAATTTCAACAATTATTCAAAATTTGTTTGAATTAATTTGCTTTGAGCCTTCCTCCATTGTGAATTTCTCAACATTTTAGCCCAGGCTTTAGTTTAATGCAGTGAGTCCAGTTTTTGCATACCATTATCTCAATCAAATTAAGAAATAGCAATTACCTACCACACCCAGAATGATTTAGCGTTAACCACAATTAAGATTTTCAAGGGATAAACTGTAATGATAATTTTGGACCTATTTACCGTCACAAATAAATTATTATTCCAAAGACCAACTTACTGAGCCAACTTTCACATTTCAGTGAAATTTTGGGCTAAGAATAAAATTCGTTTTTTATTGATTTTATTTTCTCCTGTATGCAATGAAAGAAATGCTGATGCAGAAAGTCTAAGTTAAACCACTGAATCAGTCGATCAGGACGTAACTATTACGAATTAGCCGCAAATTATTAACATAGCGTAAAAAGACTTTAAACCAGCTTGTCAGGGAAGTGTCAAACGTCAAACGTATGACATTATGATGTAACAAAGTTCCCCCACCTGAGGCGAAGAAGCAAGGGGAAATACGGCTGTTGACGGAAACGCGTAGATTAGTTCAAATTACGTAAACCACACCAGGTTATCTGCCTGGATTTGTATGTTATCTGTTACACAAACCTCCGCCGGAAATTCGCACAATGATGAGACCGGAAACGAGCCACGTGCAATTCCCGTGCTTGTAGCAGCGCGAAATTTTACCTGCGCAAGCGCTGTTTATAGCCCACAACGCTCATTCAGTAGTTTACACGGGTACTGATATCTGTTTGACTCCATATAGAACTTGTGAACGAAAATTTATGTTAAATAATTAATTGCATTTCAGTAGAGAATCGGATGAGAATGCCACAGGATGTTTGCAAATCAAATCATGGATTGCATTCGCATTGTATAAAAAATTGCTTTACCATACGAGAATTAAACGCAATTGATTTCTCTCTGTGGGTAATGTTCATTCATCGAAAAATTCACAATATGAGCCACTGAATCAAGAGCGTTTAAAGTGGACTCTGTTCAAAATCCAGGTAAACATAGTAATTTTATACCACGGTTACGAACTTAATTAAGAGACGTTTGTGACAGTTTGCATTGGAAAACATTTCTAGAATGGGGAAAAAAACATATTCTAAAGAAATGAATCGTGTGGCACATTTGGAACTTAACGTAAGACAGAGATAATACCCTTTTAATATCAAGTCAGATAGCGGCGCAAATAATAAAAGTAATGAAGTATAGAAAGTAGGTAGATTTCGTAATGACATTTTGGAGAATCGGTTAACAGTAAAGTTAAATGGTTCAAAATGTTTATTTGCATAAAAACAGCTAATGCTAAGTTTTTGTAGTGAATCTTACTTCCGCTCTACCATTCCAAAAATAATTACAATAAATTCTACAACGTATGCACAGTATCAAACACGATACGGCTATCTGAAGTAGGAACCTGGCAATATGTGAATAAAGTGATATTCGGTGCAAGGGAATTGATAATATGTGTCTTGTCAAGTTTCATAGCGCGTATTGTTACCAGAAGATCCGAAAATGAAAAGATAGATAAGATGGAAATGAGGTATGAATAATTTTGAAATACTTTCAAGGGGTGTCGAAATGGATTTGACTTCACAGTTCATACACAGAGCGTGTAAAGGGGGAGTTCGATCCTGCTGAAGAAGAATACCGAATCGAGTTCTAAATAGAATATTGCCATTCACATCGTAATGAAACTGCATAACCATTGATGAACAACTGCAGCTGATTTGTCTCCTTCGATAGCGCCAGGTGGATTGATGAATTCAAGCAATGTATGGATAAATCGAAATCCTGTCTTAGCCGACCCGTACACCTAGCAGCGCGTCGAATCGGAGTCCATATAAAATATCGAATCCCGTTTTCGAATCTCTGATTTAAATTACCCATACATAAAACTCTGGCGACATGAAGCAAAGCCCAAATCGAAATGTGTTCTTCGGGAAAGGGTAGTAAATATTTCGTATTTGGACGGAACCAAAGAAGGAAGATACGTTGTTTTAGTTTTTGGCCAGTTTAACGTCTCATGTGTCCATACCTACGATAGATGTCTTTTTAAAATGAAGAGATTCATACGTTTTCGTGTGTTCACTCACACAGTATAACTATGTATACTTAGGCAGTACACCTGAGGGAATTAGGATATGAGGCCTCCGAATTTTATTTAGGTGCAAGCTACGGAGAAAGTACCAAAAGTGTTGTTGGTTATCAGTTAGTAGTTAAGCATATTCAGGACTGTGTGTAGCCAAAGCTGGAACTTCGAGAAAAACATTAAATAGAAACATTTATGCTAAGGGCATTCCTCATGCCACCAAAACTCAAACCAGAGAGAAAATAAAGGTTAAACCTAAAGTAAAAGTATTTAAAATAAATGGGCCTACAAAAGAAAGTCGATCAAATTGGTAACATATCTTTGAACAACAAAAGAAGGGCTTCCGAGGTGAGCAAACTTACTATATTTACACGGCGTGTTGAAATGGATAGACCACTTTCCGTACTCAGTAAAGTAAACGAGGATTCAGTTCTAACTCAATCCCAAATCCGATCTAGCTGCAAAAGAGGATTGGATTGATTTCTCTAACGGATATCGGCATGTAAACGCAAATTTACTCCTATTGAAAACGCGTAACCATTAACGGTAAATGTATTTTCTCCATGCGAATAATGTGCAGTAGATCAAATTCAGCTTAGGCTTATATGTTATAAATTAATCAATAGCCGCCTTGTTTTATTTAAGATAATAAAACTGGTGAACCAAGAGCGAATGTTTAAATCGATCTCATTTCGTATCAAATTTTACACGCAAATGCTGATCGTATTAAAAAAATATCTGATGTGTTACACTCACATGACTTTCTCTACTCTTGTACAAACTATTTTTACAAACGCTTATTCTCCATCCACTTCATGTTAATCGAGATAAACATTTGCAGACTCTATATTATTGCTAATTTTCTTGTGGATGTAAGGGGAAAATATATTTACAAGGGCAATATAGAAAAGTAGCCTTTAAGCACATACATATCTCTTAATAGCTGGTTGCTAGGTGCAGCACCATTCCCTTTGCCACAAATTATAACTCTTTGCATATCCAAGACAAAAAAATGAATAACGATTTCTCATTTTAGAAAATAAGAATTGAAAAATTTAAGGGAATAACAAGCAATATCTCGAAAATGGTTCACTAAACAAAAAAAAATGTATATGACATAAATTGTGTATTTTAACGCGATCTACATTTTTTGTGTAGTAAAATTTTGTCTATCTCTTATGGTTTACTAGTTATGCAAAAGTCGTTCACAATGGAGAATACTTTTGCAGACATTCCCAGAAAATTCAAGATATACATTTTATTTGTCATGAAAATATATTAAACATATGATATTTTAATCAAAATCGTTATAGCCATTTTTGAGAAAATTAAAATTTTCGAAAAATGTTCCATGTAAAGGGTAATCTGGAGTGGGGGGATTTTCTTGAAAACCTTCTTGTCGCATCTATGGAAGATACTGAACCTAAATACCAAGTTTGGTGTTTATCCGACTGTTCGTTTCTGAGTTATGCTGTTCACAGACAGACACACACACCACAGACATGTTTCCAAAAATGCTTTTTTTGGATTCAGGGTGTCTCAAAACATGTATTTGCGTTGAAATCTCGGTATCGAATTTTTGGGTGGAATACAATACTTCCCCTACTTACTGTACGCAGTAGAGAAAGTAAAAAGAGGCGAATCGAGTTCAATACACCATTTAAATGGTAATTGTAATAGACAAAACAGCAGAAAGGAAATGAAAAATCTGATGTGTTACACTCACATGACTTTCTCTACTCTTGTACAAAGTATTTTTACAAACGCTTATTCTCCATCTAGTTCATGTTAATCGAGATAAACATTTGCAAACTCTTTATCTTATTGCTAATTTTCTTGTAGATGTAGGGGAAAATATATTTACAAGGGCAATGTAGAAATACAATAGCCTTTAAGCACATACATATCTCTTAATAGCTGGTTGCTAGGTGCAGCACCATTCCCTTTGCCACAGATTATAACTCTTTGCATATCCAAGACAAAAAAATGAATAATGATTTCTCATTTAAGAAAATAAGAATTGAAAAATTTAAGGGAATAACAAGCAATATCTCGAAAATGGTTCACTAAACAAAACAAATGTATATGACATAAATTGTGTATTTTAACGCGATCTACATTTTTTGTGTAGTAAAATTTTGTCTATCTCTTATGGTTTACCAGTTATGCAAAAGTCGTTCACAATGGAGAATACTTTCGCAGACATTCCCAGAAAATTCAAGATATACATTTTATTTGTCATAAAAATATCTTAAACATATGATATTTTAATCAAAATCGTTAGAGCCATTTTTGAGAAAATTAAAATTTTCGAAAAATCTTCCATGTAAAGAGTACTCTGGGGTGGGGGGATTTTCTTGAAAATCTTCGTGTCGCATCCTTGGAAGATACTGAACCCAAATACCAAGTTTGGTGTTTATGCGACTGTTCGTTTCTGAGTTATGCTGTTCACAGACATACACACGGACATGTTTCCAAAAATGCTTTTTTTGGATTCAGGGGGTCTCAAAACATGTATTTCCGGTGAAATCTTGGTATCGAAATTTTGGGTGGAATACAATACTTCCCCTACTTACTATACGTAGTAGAGAAAGTAAAAACAGGTCACTACGTTGCAAGATGGGAACTTCAGGATTTTCATGAAGTTCTGAACTTCCTGAAACGCTGGAGTCCATTAAGTTACCAAAAAACCAAAGCTTTTGTGTAAAAAAGGCCAGCATTAGAAATGCAAACTGAAAAATAAGCATGAATACGGTTGTATAGTTTATAATTATAAGGTAAACCGTAGAAAGTCTGTAATTTTAGAGGGCTCTTGTCATCTGTAGTTACTAAATCGGAAATTTAAACATTTCAAAAGTAGAAAGTTCCCTCCAACGCGGACAAAAGCTTTTTAAATTATTAACCCTTAGTTTGGTGTTGCCATATTAGGAACTCTGGAAACTCTCTGACCAGGACTAAATTGTGTAACTTAACAAACAAGAAAAACAGACGTGTGTTTTGGTACTTTGATATTATGTAAGATTTAATACAGCATGCTTTACCATTTTTGGTGGGAAACTCTGGTAGACCTTGATGCGGCCGAATCAAGTTTCGCAGCCAAGAGTGAGTTGTTATGACATTTCCATATTGGCGCACCTGCCAGGTGCAGTAGAAATCGGTAGCAGAAACTCGCTTCAATTGGCGAAATAACTGTTGCTGTTTATTACTAATGCATCTCCGGATTTGTTGCGCAACATCCAGTTTCGATACTTGGTTTTCTTATGCAAAGGGTGTAATATTTAATCAAGTGTCTAGATTTGTTGAAATGTTGTTTCAACGCAAAGATCACTGAACTACAATTTCTATTTTTTAAATGGTTCAAAAACTCAATAAAAATAATTAAATAATTAAAAAGTTCCAAAAATTCGTCAGTTGCAAGCATTCTTTGTGATTATAAATAGTAATATTCTAGTAATGTGATTTGTACAAATGTTGTATGCATCTTTTTTCCTAACGGTATTTGTTAAACTCTTTTTTGTTTTAGAGAATCTAGGGCATATGTATATTTATTTTCAGTTTGCTAAACATGTTAACAAAATCTGAGTTTTGAAAATGGACAACAAGGTATGAGTTGAGAAATTAAAGGTATGCGAGAAATGTTGGTACTACCTTTTGACAAAATATGTTCTCCGTATATTCGGGTTTTATAATACATTCTAATTAATTCAATGCACTGGATTTAAATTATATGATTCGAGCATTTAAAAGGTTATGCGTTCTTTTAAAACTTAGTAACATTTAACCCTATTCCTCTAGGAATCTGCAGTAGCACGTTTTCAACAAGATGTGCCCGGCAAGAGAGTTTCTGTTTTATTTTAATCAAGTAGGTAGGCAGGGTACTAAAATGACTGCATTTATTTCGCTACTGTTAAGACACCATTTGTATTTCTCCCCCAGTATTAAGGGTTTTTGCAGAATTAAACAATATCATTCGCCTCAAGCTCTGTATATTATTTTGCAACAAAGGCCATCTGAATCGAAAAAAATTAGAAATTATGTTTGTTAAACTGGAGGCAAATAATAACTGAATCTAAAAAAAAAATCTAAACCACAGAAGATAATATAGTGCAATTTTGTGCGTTCACTTATAACATAAAAATAGTCAAGAGTATAGAGAAATATATTTCGATAATAAGTACCATTAGCAATGCCTTTTTGCATTTCGTTTCCAAAATTTGGCGACCACAGAAGCCAATGTTTCACAGCGTGAGGATAAAGATTTGGTTTAAAGCCCGGAATTCCTGCATAAAATCGGAAGAAGGAAAGTGCCCCGAGTCCACCTACTGCGTGTGTAGTTTTTTATAAGGTATTTGAACCTGGTGCTCGCCGTGACCGCCTTCTTAATGAATCCCAGCGGTGCAGACGTGAGGGAATTGCGAATTCTCCTCTCCTCCGCGCCTGCGCTTTTCACCATTTTTGCATAATGCTAGTCAGCAACATATACTGCGAGGTATTTGAAACGTATTGGCTTTTGTGTTGCTTGTCACTTCGCTTATTGTGAGAGTTGAATTACCTGGAATAAAATTCCAAGAGTTTTAAAAGCAAGTAGTATGTATTTTATTTATCTCGTCCTTGTTTAGTATGGCAAATAATGTTTTTTTTTTTTTAATTTAGAGTCGACAAGTTATATAAAAGCATGATGATTCTTTGAAGGCTTTTATATAGCTTGTCGACTATAAATCAAAAATAACTCTGTGACTTCACTGTTAATGTCCCATTGTAACTAATGTAACTAAGTTAAATTATATGTGTTTAGACGACCTACATTAATATACGAAAATATATCAATCCGTTTCAAATAAACGTATTACGGCTAATTTAGAAGCTTGTATAAGTTTTTAAATTACTTTTACAGTACTTGATCGGAAAGCTTCAAAATGCTAGATTAATTACAGGGTATTGCGTAGAGAATATTACCATTAAGATGGCAGAACAATTATGGTGACTGTCTATGTTATAAATTTCAATTGCACACTAAAACAAGCATTTGAAATTACAAACAATAAGTTCCTAACCTTCATACCATTTATTGTAGAAATTCAGCCTTCTAAATGCCTCAAAATAAAGCTCACTCTTTCTTGAAGTTTTGACTTGGACTGTATTTGTGCTGAAATGCTTCAAAGAGTTACTGAAAGTTATTTTAAATAAATATCGGCAACCTTTAACCGTTTGTTGTTACTGGCAAAATTCAGTACATTTGAACACCCTGTGTCACAAACTCAAAAAGAATTATGTTAAGTGTATAACATATTTGTAAGAAATGATCGAGAATCTTAAGAACCAGATTCTCGGTACCCTTTCCAAGAAAATGTAGATATCATTAATTTAAATTATCAAACACCAGAGTTTATTCAGTATTAGGAAAAACTTGGAACAGGAAAATAAATAACACTATGGGTAAACGTCTTCTACAGGGAGAGCCACAAAACTTCGAACAGGCTGCGCGGTGTTTTCCCTGTCCGCGTCCTCGGCGCTCGTTGCCGTCTGCCGCTATCATAGAAAGGCGCGGATGAAACCATACAGCATTTTTAAAGTTACTTTTAAAGGCTTTATTTACCAACTTTATGAAAGGAGATGCTGAAACTGGCCACCGTTGTGTCCATACATTTTTGGCACCTCTTTAGGAAACTATCCTTCATAATTTCTTTCATAAAGTTGGCAAGTTAAGGCTTTAAAAGTAGTTTTAAACATGTCGTATGATTTCATCCGCGTCTTTCTATGATAGCCGCAGACGGCAACGAGCGCCGAGGACACGAACAGGAAAATCACGGCGCAGGCGGTTCGTAGGTTTTTGGTTCACTCTGCATAAATAATTTGGGAGAGACGTATATGTTGACAGACTAAATACAGACATGGCGATACTTACGATTTTCACAGGGCAGAATTAGAATTTTTGGATTAAAAATAGCTAATTAATGAGAAGTGAGGTTTTATTGTACAAACAGCGCAGTGTTTCACTCCCTGAATGTGGGTCGCCTACCATATTTGAAATGATAGTTGAAATAGTCCATGTGCGTAGTCATATGGTAATGCCAGCACACGTAATTCTAACACGCTTTTTAAGCAACAAACAACTAATAGACATCAGGTAGGCAATTCATTTTACATTAAGTTGCCCAATTCCGTGTGCTGTTGAGGCTTTTACGGTAAAAATACAAGGAAGCATGTAGAAGAAATGGCCAGCCTTTGTATGTAGATGTTAATTTCGGTTGAGGAAGATGTTGGGCCAAACCGAACGGTTATTGATGATTGCGAACTTGTCAGCAGCAGTCTCCTCCAGGAAATTAATGAGAGTACAAGGCCGTTGCACGGTCGCTCAGTTGCCTTCCTGATCAGCAAGCAGGTCCTGGAGATCGTGCGATAGGTGTCCATTCCGCCTCAGGCAAATTCCACGCTGTAGCGAGAGTTCCAGATGGCATCGCAGTTTTCTTCCGTGTCAAAATGCTTCAGCAGCGCTAAATTCTCCAGGCGTTTCAGATGTTAATATCAGCTGAATGCGGAACTTTGTTTAGATGATAGGTTCTCTGTGTGATACAGACCTGCTTCAGAGAGGTTGAACGTCATCAAGGGTAGAACTATGTATCACGTACAGAAGTACAACTCGTTTGACAGTTTACTGTTCAAATTTCATATTAGTGGACATTGACGTTTGTAATAATATAAAACGCTGTATGTCCACATTTCTAGTTCAGTACTATAGTTACAAGCAAATATTCTTGCTGGTCGGTCAAATTGCTCACTGATTTTTCATCCGTAATATTTCCACAGTTACCTAAACTTTGATCCCGTCCAAGTATCTTCATCTGTTTGGCTCCATGAAGTATGTACATATCGGAAAATAATGGTTACCAACTAACGATATCACAGGAGGAAGAGACAAACAATTTTCTGTGAAATTAGGATTAGACCATTATGGGGGCCCGTGGCCCGTTTTATAGAAGTAGGGATCAAAATATGTTTAGCTAAAACAAGGCGGAGAGAAGGTTGGCACAGGATAAGGGATTGCGATACTCTTTCATTGGCAATACTTTTTGATTGTAACTGTACTTATGTTTACCACATAAATATTTAATGTCTTATGGTTTAAATACAATAAATATCGTTTAAATTATGGTTTATTTAATGTTAATAATCATTATGTTTACCGCATTATAATTACCACCCATTTATGGTAAACTCAATTATGTATATTTGAACACAATATTTGACGTGGTTGCCTTACTTAAAGTTTTCATAAAATGTATGCTTTATTAGATTAGTCGCATTATAAACAATGTGACAAATGTACTGCCTAGTTCCCTTTCACTCGGCAATCAATAAGCAGTGTAGGATACAAGAAAATTTAACCAAGAAATTGGGTCTGCAAATAACCCAACTTCTTCCATCTAACTCTTTTCTCACAGTTCATTAGTGCATTAAACATCAAATGCCACGTGTTAAAGATATTTAAATGACAAATAACAAGTATATCTTAAATTTTCTGCGAATAGTGTATAAAATCCTCTTCATTCTGAATGACTTTGTATAATTGGTAAACCATAAAGAAAAATAAAATCTTACCACAAAGAGAGAGAGAGAGAGAGAGAGAGAGAGAGAGAGAGAAGATCTCGTTAAAAGCCCAAATTTATGTCAAAACCTTTATTTGTGGTGTTAATCTCTTCGAGATATTCTTTATTATTGGTTATAATTTTCAAATACTAAGTCGCTATTGTCGCTGTAGTCTACTTATTCCTACTTAAGGTTACAAGATTGACCATTGAAGAGAAATATACAGTGGTTGACTCAGGAGAATGGCTTCATCCTTGAACTGCAAGCGTGCAGCGGACTAGGGAGCTTCTTGACTACGATGCAAATAGTGTAACACCAGCAGTTCAAAACAATTGTCAACAAGTACAATTTCACATGTGTATGACCATAATTATATAGTTTTACATGTATGCAAGTTTTACAGGTTTACTTATAGAAAGCATGATCATAATTGTTTTATTTGATGCACATATTATAATGTATTTCTTCTGCTGCTTTGCATAACAGTTATTGTTCCGGGAAAGAAAGGATAAGCACCTTTGGAACAGAGTGTAAAATAATAGAGTGAGAGGGAAGAACAATACAGCTCAAGTTCGCTTACGTGAACCACAAGGTCATAGCTACACTCCTAAGTCAAACACATGTGGATTTGTGCAGCAGTCGCAGAGGGAAGGTATTGCATGGTTCAGATTAGAGTTTGGAGATAACTGTAGGACAAGGAACTGTGGACAACAGGAGTGCGTAAATCACATTGTATTGGATGCAAACTTACTAAAAATAGAGTTAATTGCAAATGATTTAATAACGAAAACTGATAGCATTAAAGAAAATGTTAAGAAGCAACAAATCAAAAAGCTATGAGAATACCTGTGGGCTGTGGAAAGGAGGCTGAGAATAACGATTGAATGTAATATGTGTAACCAAAGAAGGGGAGACGACTGTAAAATGGCTAGGGCCAAAAGCAGTCGTCCCCCAATCTGATAGTAATTATCTTGACACTCGATAAACATTTGCATTTACCTTTTTTTACGTATCTTCTTATAAATACCTACAAGAAAATGTATAAATTAGTAATGAATGTTTATCTCGATTAGCAAGAGTTAGAAAGAAGAATATACGTTTGCAAAAATAGTTTGTAGAAGAGCGAGGGGAGAAAGTGTTGTGAATACAGCACACAAGATTTTTTAGAAATGTCCCACATAAAAAAGCTTGGGTAACTCGTGCAGGAACTTTTAACTACCGGCGGGCACAGTTACGTGCAAGAGCGGTAGTGCGAGTCAAGAGCTTGATACACACAGGTCACCATGGCAACTAATGAATCTGTTATGATGGAGACACATACAGTACGTCGCACTGGCTGCCGCATGTCTTTCTCATTATGTACTGGGATTTCAGCAACTGTTATGACATGAGGCAATCTCCTTTCGTGATTCCTAGCCGTGGATAGGGGGCTGTTTTATTCGTATTTTTCCACATTTTGTTATCGAGCTCATTGCAGAGAAAAAAGGAACAAGAGAAGTTGTAATAATTTGGTTTAATAAAATGAAAGTTGAGAAGCATAATTAACATACTTCAAGAAAGGGAAAGAAAGAAAACTCTCCAGCTGCACTCGCGTTGTCACGTTACCTGCTGAAAGTTTATTTCTTTCTTTCTTTATTTATTTATTTACTGAGTAAGCAGGGATGTATATAAATGTCCCGCTATGTTACCAAAAATATATCGACATACAATATTAGATTGTGAGAAAATAAAGTTTCTTAGGCAGAA
The DNA here is from genome assembly GCA_030765065.1 of Deroplatys truncata. Lineage (NCBI taxonomy): Eukaryota > Metazoa > Arthropoda > Insecta > Mantodea > Mantidae > Deroplatys > Deroplatys truncata. The sequence goes on along the minus strand of CM060978.1, from coordinate 204,882,847 downwards.
ATGTTCTACTTTCAAGCGGAATTACAGGAAACAATACGATAAATCTAAAATCAAAACGTGTCATAGAGTTGGTAATTATTTAAGGCAAATTAAAGATTAAACGCTTGAGGAAAATCGGTAAACATGAGGCTTACAAAAGCTAAAACACATTATTATATATTTATTACATGTGAAAGTGTTAATAGAGATCAATAGCGATAATCACAGTGTTTGAATTTATTGGGCCACAAGGCACCCCTGAAATTATTATTTTTTTAAGTTTCATTTATACCCCGCTTTAACTACAATGGTCTTAATCGGCGGCCTTTCCTTTGGAACATTATTGCCTATAGGCAATGGTGTTAACATGTATTCGCTTGTCGTTGGGTTTCTAGTAAAGTTAGTGAGTTAGTGTTTTAATTACTAGTTCACACACACATTCATACTTCCAGTCTCTGGGGAAGACAGGTAATAATTTTGGCTAGTGAAAAATTCCCACCCCCAGCCGAGAATCGAACCCGGGACCCGTCGCACAAAAGGCAGGTGTTCTACCGACTGAGCCACGAGGCCAGCCTCCTCAACTTAGTGTGGTGATTTGTAAAATGATTGCATATGGATCATGTATATAATTAATGGAACAAGTATTTGATCTATACATATCGTTACAAATGCAATATTATATACTTGTTGAAACAACGATATTCATTCATATTTCTTTCCCAGATGTAATTCTGGGATTAAAATTTAAAATTAAAACCATACAACAGAAGGAAAATGTTATTTGGCGCAAGGTGTTTTGGTGTTGGGCATGCCAAAGGTGTGTAGAATTGTGTGTCTTTAACAGACATAAGAAATTGAAAATGGCTCAAATCTATGGTTGAACAACCACATTTCGTTTATCATCAAAATGAGAAGTGGAAATAAAATGAATATCTGACAATTCTCTTTTCTGTTTCCGTCTCCTAATATGGTGGCTACAAAGTTTTAATATAAAACAATAAAAATCTGAACTATTCCACAAAGAAATTGTATAAAAAACGATGGTAGTGTTGCAATATCTTTCCCACCTATTATTATGCGGCCCCCGTGTAGAATTCCGGTTGAGCAAGCAGTCTTAATTAAATTCAGGATTTTGTTTCCCATACCTTAGATAAATACCGGGTGGATTCAGCGCATCAGGAATGTCCCTGAGATCATTTCAACGTATGTTTCATGTTTTCATTGTATTATCGTCCATATGATCTGTGTGGTTAAAGATGTGTCCACAATTTTTACAATACAAGACAACCAAAAATATTGTAATTGCAGAATATTTGTACCAGCTTATAAATAGGAAATAGCTCAGCATGAAATGTATACTAAAATCTTTTGATTTTGAGAAATCTTAGATTGTGTTAAAATAGCATGCGTTTAAAAACAAGTTCTGCAGACTGCCTCTATGGTCGAATGTTTAACGTTCTGGCTTTTCAATCCCGGTTCAGTTCCCGGTTGTGGGACAGAAGTTTCTTTAATTATAATATTTCCTATCCTCCGCAGAGTCTGGAAGTATGCACTTGGGAGTGAATAAGAGTGTGTTTAATGTAAAAATTATTAAAAACGTTAAAAAGCCTTCAATGAATGAGCTGTTTCTCAAGTCAAACCCTGATGTGACCATAGAACTTAGAGGGGGCTATTAATATGATACAATGAACAAAAGCTACTAGTATGTGTTATTTTCGACTGCTTCTGTCAGCGTTCTGGCTTTCAACCCAAAGGTCCCGGGTTCAATTCTCGGCTGACACTGGGGAGCTTTTCCTACTTACCGCAGAATCTGGAAGTAAGAAAATGGGAGTGAATGTGAATGTTTTCTAATGAAAACCGTAAAAACCAAAAGCAAAAACCTACAATCAACGAGTTAGTTGTTTCTAAAGTCAAAGTCCCCAGTATGACCACGAAGTTAGAGGGGCCTATGCTAATGAAACAATAATAATAAACTCTAAGACCTGAGATTAGTTATTCAGATTCACGGTTTAAAATGACATCTTCTTGCCTTCCTCAAAAAAAGTGTACGTTTTTGCAAAGATTAAGAAATCTATCCGAAATTTTGGCTAAAACATACAGCCCTAAGTACAATATATTTACTTTCTGTGAGCGATTTCGCTGAAAATGCTATTTATAAGCGGTTTATATCAGTCAGCTGAGATTTGGAAACATATTCCAAATGTAGAAGTAAAAGCTTTTGGGAAAAGTGAGTGAAAACCTTGCACAGTAACAAACACACTTGAAATGCTGAGTTGTGAAGTACATACACTCCTAGCTTAGAAGCCCTGCGTGGGACGTTCAACAACTCCGCTGTCCATTCCAGAACAGATGTGTTTCTTCAGGCTGACTTCTCGGATATCCGGGTGGGCCGACAGAGATATGGATATTTTATCCCGTCAGCCTTCTTCCCAGGATCTCACCCTGACCTTAGTAACCCGGCCACACCTCTAGGCCATTGCGACAACTTTGGGTTGGGCACAGCATTACGCTCTGAGCTTGTAGATGAACGCAAAGATACGCACGAAGACTCGGCCTAATATATTCCTGTAATAACTATAATTAGCCGTGCGAAATCGGGACCTTCTTGTCAAGCATGAATAGTGCGGCTTGCTATGAGAAAACTCCATGCTTGTAGTTTAAAGCGTTTATTTATCCTGCATCTTTCAACAATTGCTTCGACCGAAGATTGGCATTAACAAGCAACAACTCCAACTGTACTATGATACCCCAATTGTACCTCATTATGCATTGGGTATTTATCTGAAAATATTCTGCAATAAATAAAAAAAAATATGTGTAACACTCACATGACTTTCTCTACTCTTGTACAAACTATTTTTACAAACGCTTATTCTCCATATGCTTCATGTTGATCGAGATATCGAGATGTTAATCTTATTGCTAATTTTCATGTTGTTGCAAGGGGAATTGGTAGGCTTTAAGCGATAGTCAAATATTTTAAGAACTGGTTGCTATGTGGAGTACGCCATTCTCTTTGCATTACCAGGACAAAAAAAGAAAGAATAACGAATTCCCATTTGAGAAATGCATAATATTGGAAAATTTAAGGGAATAACAAGCAATATCTCGATAATGGTTCACTCAACAAAAAAATGTTTGACATAAAGTGTGTATTTTAACGCGATGTGCATTTTTTGTGTAGTAAAACTTTGTATATTTCTTATGGTTTACCAGTTATACAAAAGTCGTTCACAATGAAGAATACTTTTGGAGACATTCCCAGAAAATTCGAGATATACATTTCATTTGTCATGAAAATATCTTAAACATATGATATTTTAATCAAAATCGTTAGAGCTATTTTTGAGAAAATTAAAATGTTCGAAAAATGTTCCATGTAGAGGGTAATCTGGGATGGGGGGATTTTCTTGAAAACCTTCGTGTCGCAACTCTGGAAGATACTGAACCTAAATACCAAGTTTGGTGTTGATCCGACTGTTCGTTTCTGAGTTATGCTGTTCACACACACACACACACACACACACGGACATGTTTCCAAAAATGCTTTTTTTTTTTTTTTTGGATCAGAGGTCTCAAAGCATATATTTCCGGTGAAATCTCGTTATCGAATTTTTGGGTGGAATACAATACTTCCCCTACTTACTATACATAGTAGTGAAAGTAAAAAGGACGTAGTAGCTAAATTTCACTTTATAAAGTGCTGAGTGGACTCTAAAAAAATGGTTTGAAACAGAAATCTCATGGCGGTTATCGGCGACATACAACCCATATATGTAGCTCGTTCATTTAAAAATCGTGTTTTAGGCACTCCTCAAAAACAATAGCTAATAAACAGCTCTAACTTTTTAAGGAGCGGTTTTACTTCCACAATTAAGGCAACTAAAAATTGGGGGGGGGGAAAGAAAGAAAGAAAGAAAAAGCTAATTAACTACCTTTAAAACGCAAGCTTTAGAATTGTACATTACACTTTTAGTAATTAATTCTAACATTTAGCTAAAAATATTTTTAAAAGTGACTCAATAAAATATGAAACAAATGCTTTAATTTCAGTGGTGAATAACTTGTTTATGAAAAAAAGCTATAACATTGGGGCTTTCTGCGTTAGACATTTTTACCCATTTTACGTTGGTACTAGAAGCTAATGTTGTTTATAGCAAGTAAATACACATATGTTTAGGGTAACAAGTTGGATGAGCTATACTATATGAATTCTTTATTCAATGTGTATTTTTCTCGAACCTAAGATTTTCTTTGCAGATGTCGCATTTTTTCATGAGCTATTGAGCTTAGAACTACGACACTTACGTCATTTATTGCGTATACAGTTTTTGCATATTGTAACACAAGATTATTATCATAAATTAATTAAAAGAGATTTTTCCACTGAAATTTTAGTTAATTTGCGTTAAAATTAATAAATATGTAAAAGCAATACTTTGTCCCTTCTGTCTATTCCATTAAAAAGGTTTCGTGCACATGAGGTTGAAGTTTCAATAAGCCAATACCAGCAGCTGATGAGAAAATCGGATGTTAGGATTCTAATTTTAACATTGGTATATCGTTCCCGTTCCCTTAAGTATGTGCATCTTTCTCTATGAACTCCATATGAAATGACGTGTTTGCGACTGTTGCCAGTGGCGATAGCAAGATCACCCTTTTTTTAATACCGCTTTCGGCAGATGATAAAAGGACATAGCCAAAGAGTTTACGTCTAGTTAAACTGATCTTAAAGGTTGTACAGAGTAGTGCAATACCTAAAAGAAGTTATTAGAAAGATTCTAGGTCTGGGCACTTCAACGACTCAGCCCGCAAACATGAGTGTACAAATGTTTCAAATGATTCGAGTGCAATAAATCTAGACTATTTAAAGCGAAGATGCTGGAGAGGAACTTCTGATTAACTAAGACATATCTGAAGTAACGTTATATAATACCAGCTGGCTTACCCGACGTTGCAATATTAGTTTTTTTAAACTGGAATGACGAAGTAATTTCAATTAGCTCCTTCCATTATTTCACAATAATCTAGAGAATTTTTGTTTTTATGGTGAATCCTCCTCTTTACCCCTTATAATTGTAATTTCGTATAGCTCCGGCTAATAACGAATGAAAAATCCCCTGATGTTGACAGAAAAACGTGTGAAACATCGGCGGAACTTTTCACTTCTTTAGCTTCCCCCGAGAGTCCTCCAAGTTCTCGAAATCCTGCATATACTCTTTGGGGAGGGGGAAGATTCCTCGGTAGTAATAGTCTAATATTTTTAAATAATAATTAGAGAAGGTGAAGTTTTAAACGTTTGCACCTCTTTAGTCCCGTAGATATTTAATAGCATGAGAACTTTGCAGGTTTTCCCATATTGCCATCTTTGGAAAATACACATAATCAGCTACCATCGAGATAAATAACCCCAGTGTTGAAATAAAATTCGGTTCACTGATTTCTAATGTTAGCAATTTTCTCCCTTTATACGAATGCCCTGGCACCGAACTTGATTACAACATATGTACAATAGCAATATTTAAGCAAGCCTTTCGTACAGGAGAATTATTTGAAGGTTTTGGCAACCAGAAACTTCCGTGCATACATCTATGAAATTAGAAAAAGGTTATTCAGAGATTTTGACACTGTCTCATTACACACATTTGCAGTGTATGATAAATGGCAATTAAATAAATAAATATATCATACCACAGTATTGTATTTTATAAACAAGATGGATTGTCACTTTTTAAGCTCTATCTTCTGTTTGTCTAAGTGTTACATCATGGCCATCTATGCATATTGCTTGAGATAAAATGTAACCAGCTTTTTTTTTTTTTTACACGCATTTTCTGCGGAGTACAGCAATTAACCGGCTGTTGTTTCTACATGCATTCTCTGTGGAGTACAGCAACTATTTTCACAACATTCTCAACGTGTGTATATATATATATATATATATATATATACACCGGATATTACAGCAGTAGGATTAGAATGATTAAATGATTAGAATGCAACAGCTTCGTTGTGATTTCGCTAATAAAAGCATTTTATCTAGGTGATATGTTGCACAAGCATGCTAAGCTCTGTTTGTGAGAAAGAGGCTAATTTGATTTCTGAGAAGTTTGGAGCCAGTTGTAATAATTTCAACAATTGTGCAATAAAGGAGCTATTCAATGACAAAGTAGTACATACCTATTCTGGAATTACCCGAAGTGTTTTGAAAGTTGGTCTAATCTTACATGGTTGTGATTATGTAATCTGTTAAGACATACAGCGAAATTGTTTGCAGCTTGATACGATAATTTGCCAAATGACATTTTGTTATAAATTACCCACTGCCTTATTCGGACACCTACATGAAAAGAAATAGTTGTCTCCTTGTTCCTTTTTGGATTTTTTATCCTGTTTATAAAAACATCATAATGGATCTCTGCTGCTCATCAGACAAAAAAAAAAAGCATCAATGCTACCACAGCTGATAGGATAAACACACCCTAGAGATTGGCCATTGTAAAAACCACAGCCTTCTTAACAGGACAATTCACTGAAATACACAGCTGTTTGTCAATAATGATAGTGGAAGTGGTGGCAGAGTTTTCCACAAGCACTACCTTGTGCGGATCGAAAGAAGGGATGCATCCCAACCCTCGCTAGGCCAGGCATGTTCCCCGAAGGGAGGGTCGGTAGGATCTTGATGAATGTGAGCTGACCCGATGGAACGCCGGTCAGGCGCTGTTGCCATATCCTTCTCAACATGTGGGCCTGGGCCAAGCCAGCGAAGAAAAGAACCAAGAAAACACCAGCTATCTTCCGAGAAGGTGCGAGCTATTTGCACTTTGGTAATACCTGCAAATATAACTTTGGTAATACCTGCAAATATAACGAGAATTAGCAGGAAATTGCATATGGGTTCTAGGGAAATTTGGCAGTAATTGCTCTTCATTGTGTCATTTAAAATATTTATTTTGAAGATGGTATTATATTTGTAGCATAGTGAGCAAGATTATATGCAACACGTCAAATAGGCAGATGGTTTATAATACGTTAATCATAAAATTTGGCAGTGAAATACGGAAATTATTTTAGAAGGCAGTAATTTACTCTAGCTTTCTCGCTGATCTGAGGTTGTCGCTGATGATTAAAACCATTCCTATTCCTTTAGTACGTAATTAAACACTGTTAAGGGTACTTGATATGAATATTCGGAAAAAAACTACATTTTACTTCAGACGAAAAAAGTCCAATGTTACATTCCCATCGCTCTCTCTACACCCCTTCTACAAACTATTCTTACAAAAGCTTGTTTTTCGAAATAAGCCTTCATTACACATTTACGCATAAACGTTTCAGTAAAAGAGGCATACAGTAGGATAAAGGGATAATCAGATTTTTAAAAAGCGCAGCTCGATGTGATGCCTTTGAAATGTTCTGCCTCTTGCATGACTACGAGAGAAAAGGAATAGTGACTTACCACTTGCCATAGACATAAAGTTCGTATTGTAACCAGACATACGCTTTTTGTTTAGTAAGATTTTTCTATCTTACTGTTTACCAGTTATACAGTCACTCAGAATGAATAGGACTTCACACATACGAAAGATACACATTTTATTTGTCATGCAATATATTAAACCTTTGCTATTTTAAATGAAAATCGTTAAGAGCCATTTTTTAGGAAATCTGGAATAACGAAGATTTTTCCATGTTAAGGGTAGCTTTTGGCGGGGGAATTTTCTTGAGAATGTTCATGCCGAATCCTTGAATGACGAACTTCAATACCAAGGTTGATGTTTAACCGACTTTTTGAGTCATGTTGTTCACAGAGACACACATACACACTTGGACTCCCCTTATTTTATTCCGGAGCCTGAAAACGTGTTTTTCCGGTTAAATTCGGTATAGAATTTTTTGACTTCCTGTACTTGCCTACTTATTCATAGATAAATAGTAGAGAAAGTAAAAAATTCAATAACTTTATCAAATCATGCTCCTAAGGCGGTTTTGCATTTCTAAACATTTAAATGCCCAAAGCGAGGTTTAAATGCACGTGCGCAGGTGTGTGCAAATAGCGTGCGAAATTTTGTTGTTATTTATTGTCTTATATTTTTGTAGTAAAAATTCTCATTGTACAAATGCTCAAGATTTTCAGCATAACTTATTTGAAGGTGGAGGAAGAGATCTAAAGCAAAAATAGCGTTTCTTGATGGCAAGAATAGTTTTTGATTTAGGATTTTAATAATTTAATATAGGTATCACTGATTTTTGGAATTAGTTTTAGGTGTATATCTTATTATTTTTTGCCAGGAAAACTTGTTGCACAAAATTTTATCCAAAATAACACTCAACATTTAAAATTTTCATTACGTGAGGTATTTTACATAAGACTTGAATTTTCATGTTTTTAAAATTATTTTCATGGTAGCACCACAATTTTTAATTTTATATTATATATTTATATCGGAAAATGTAATGAAAGTTTCAACTGAATTGAACGAAATTTGTATAAGTTACCAGTTTCAGCAGCGAATACCCTTAAAATGATGAACCTTACATAAGTGCATTATAAACAACCTAAAAGCTCATCATAAGTAAGGTTTCTTATAGTCATTGTCAACCTCGATTGTGCACGAAATTAAATATAAAAGTGAAAATCAAAGTTGCAGAATATGTTGCTGCCTTATGGGGATGCAATAGCATCTGTATTATAGCTCGTAAAAATTGTAAATACAATATTGAAACAAAACTTTGCCCTCCTATTCTTTAACGAGACTGTTATTGGATAACTGCAATAATCGATAGTCCTTTTATCATTATTCTATATTTACCATCCACGTACCCAGATTACGTTTTTTCGTGTACAAAATTAATATGACGATTTTGAGTTGTTTCATTCCTTAGGTTCCGTTATCATGCAGATGAGGGCACTTTAATGTGATACAATTGTTGACCAAGATTATAAAGATTTACAGGAACAGCTATACCCAGGGATTCAGCGGAACAAGTTATAGTCTTAATGCCTTTCAAGTTCTACGCTAGTATCACTCTTCAGGGAGATTTTCCTCTCGCTATTCAGTAAAATTAAAATATTTTAAGTTCATCAGCTAAAAAGGCACTTGCACAAAATTTTGCATACTTGATGTGCATTTATTAACCTTCAAAAAATTAAAAATAACAGTTTGGAGCAGACTTCCGAGGTTTTTTTTATTTAGTATATACATTTTCTGCACTGGAAATACTACGGTTCACTGAATGTTGTTTTACTGAACTAATTCAGACGTACATCAACATTAAATATTAGAATCCCTTAAACAATTCCTTGATCAATTATTTTTCGTAATTATGTTTAATGTTAGTTCATCTAAACTTTGTATTACTAACTAGCTTTTGAGAACCACATTTCTTGTGTTAAAACCTGGTATACACCATACCTAATTGAATGCAAATATATATATATATATATATATATATATTTTAATTATGGTAAAATTTGGTAAAATTTAAGACTACGGAAAGCGAGTAACTATATCGTTTGGGTTTATAGAAAATTATTTACCTACGTGGACGTTTACAAGTGCATCCTTTCAACTATGGGGGACTTAACATTTTTTCGCTATATCAAAAAGGAAAGAATTCTATTTGGAACATATACATTGACAAACGTAATCTTTTTTATCCCTTTAATGCATGTGTGAAAATTCAGAAATCTACAAATTTCTTCTTATTGCTTTGACTTTTTTTTACAGTGTACTCAGAAGCTAAAACATAATGCACACAACATTTTAACGAGCTTGTGTATTTAAGATATTAAATATTTATAATTAATCACTTTTTGATATGGTAATATGAGATGCTCCTTGCACCCTACAGTTTATGGTCTCCCATTTTTTTTAATTCGAGCGTAGTGGACAAACATAAAGAAATTGTTGTGGAGGCATTTCTTAATTTTAATTAATTTAAGAGAACAAATTGTTTGTATACACGTTATTGAATTTTTCAACTCTTTCAGTTTGAGTTACGGAAATAATTTCACAGACTATTTATTATTTTTAACTAGGGCACAGATAATTTGAAATCCGTAATTCCTGAAGCTCTCCCCAAAATTTCAAGTTAATAAGCTATAAACTGTGGTCCAAGAAGCATTTCGAATAGTGGAAAATACTGAAAAAAAAAGAAATTGAGAAACATTAAGTTTAAAGTTCAACGCCATGCTTTACCTAAATGGTACGAACCGATTAAATGGCCATTTTTGATATTATAAAAAATTCGAAAATGTTCACATGTTTTACCAAATTTCACAGAATACATTGCCTTAAAGTATCTCTGTGATACCGTTGTCAGAGTTTTATATTAGGTAGTATTTGATTGTGTTGAAGTTTAAAACATTTTTTTAATTAACCCAAGCGGCTGATGAACGTCGTGGTGGCGCCAGTGTCAGTCCCTGATGAAGGAACTTGTTCAGAATTTCACCTACTAAATCTCAGTTGTTAGCCTTGGAAATCTGGGCGTACCACCCAAAACGTGTAAGGATTAGTTTCACCCCTCAGAAGGGATCATGTTGCCCTCTGAAAGAGATTGGGAACCTTCTACCTGCAGGCAACTTGGTCTTTTTTCTCCTAGCCCCAAATCAGCTGCTCAGAAAAATATTTCATGTGTCAACAAGTAGGGGACATATTGGAAACCTGGTAAGCACTTGAAAAAGATATCGACAGAATATATTCGAAACCTGCTAAGCACTTGTAAAAGATATCGACAAAATATATTTGAAATCTGCTAAGCACTTGTAAAAGATATCGACAGAATATATTCGAAACCTGGTAAGCAATTGAAAAAGATATCCACAGAATATATTTGAAACCTGGTAAGCACTCTTGAAATATTCGAAACCTGCTAAGCACTTGTAAAAGATATCCATAGAATATATTCGAAACCTGGTTAGCACTTGAAAAAGATATCAACAGAATATATTCGAAACCTGCTTGCACTTGAATAAGACATTGCGGTTATTGGGTGTACCTTTTTAGTTCATATAATAGGAATGGAATTTCGCTTGGATGCCAATAAATTCAAAGTAGGAATAAGCAGAGGCTATTTAAAAAGGTTCCTATTTCGTTGTAGTCATTTTCAACATACGTTGTCACATAATACCAAAACGCTTATAAAGACAATAGTAAAAAAACCAGTGTTCCCTAATGCGTAAGAAATGTGATAGAGATACCGCTGTTCAAACGATAAGGAAATGCAATAAACCTTAGTAGCTTCTCGTAGTCTTTTTTATGAATGGTCGCTGAACGCAAATTTATATCCTTATGGACGTAATGGTTACAAACTGTGGAAACTGAAAATCTTTCTACAGTTTTTGGAAGATAAAAGAGAATAAGGTTATTAAAACTGCTAAAATGAGATATATAATGCTCTTATTTCCGAGATAAAGGGTTTTTACACTTTCAAATTAACTTATTTACATAATACAGGCACATTGTTGAGGTTTTTAATTCATAAAACCCTTATATAGCCAGACTAAAAAAGTGTTAGTAAAACGTTACATCCAGTTATTTTATCGCGTAATTTCGGGAGAGCTTTTGTTATTTTAAGTTGTTTTATAATACTCATGAAAACAGACGTGTTTTTGTTGCACAGTCTTAATTGTACGCCCCAGAACACCAAACAGAGCGGTATATTTTGCGCAATAACTGATAAAAAATTAATCATACCGATCAACAAAATTTAAGATTTTTTTATTTGTGATTATTACTGATTTTTCTCTTTTTTTGTGCTGATTTCAAATCTTTTTACAGAACTTTTTCATCAGCCATAGTTTTTGAGTAATTGCATGAATAACATTTCTGGTAATTATACATTTTAATGTGCGTATCACCTTAGCTAGAATACCTTTTACGTACCTAAAATGAATGTGAAGTAGATTTTCGATTGTACTTTGCTTGAGGAACCTCTCTCTTGAGTGTCCAACAGTAGTCTGCCAACATATTTGGAGTCCATTTTCGCTGGTAGCGTCTTGCCATTTCAGCGATATCCTGATGGAAACGCTCGCCATGTTCGTCGCTGACAGCGCCGAGATTCTCAGGGAAGAAGTCAAGATGGGAGTCCAACATGCGTATTTTCAAAGACATATTAAATCCCATGACTCAATCAGCTCGCTGACAAGTTGTCTGTAATGTTCAGACCTATAGTTTCCTAAAAGTTTGACAGTGTTTATGAAAAAGAACCATGCAGCTCGTTCTTGCATATTTAACAGGATTTCAAACGGTTAGTTTCGCTTCATTTCACTGATCTTTGGAAAACTTACTTTTCGGAACAGAAATGCACTTCCATCACGATCCATTCTGTCACAAAGTTCTTAATCAAACCTAGTTTTGATGTGTAATGAGACAATAAGATTTTGTCAGCACTTGCAAGTGGTTGATGAACATTTGTCTGTCCTGGATCAACTCCTTTGGCCAGCTTTTTTTAACATAACGGAATTATTGCTTTTATCTCTACTATACTACATGCACAAGAAACAGCAAACTTTTGTATAGCCAAGTTGCATTCAAGCAAGATAGCTATCACTTTAAAATGTGCACACATCTGCCATGAATAGTCGTCATATCGGATACTGGATAGCAAGAGAGGCATGTTCACGTAACTCTGCTTCATACCAACTGCGTGGGCTATAGGAATGGATGGAAATTTTCAAGCTTGTTTTCAGGAGTCTTCAGATGTTGAACATCCAGGACTCAATCAAAGAATCAACTTTAATAGTTCCTCCTGTTTACAAAATAAATGCTCAAATCCCTTTTAACGTTTTCGGAAAGAACTTAATTTGGCACCATCCTGCAGACGTGCCAGCTTTTCAATCTTGAAGCATGTAATTCGGCTTTACCCTTAGATAACCCAAGATCTTGAACCATATCATTTAGATCTTCCTGTGTTACAAAGTGCTGTTTTTGTGCTAACTCCTTCCACAAAATCTGAGTCACTGTTGTAATTCACCAATGTCATCAACATATTCAAAATCTTCGGTCACATTTCTGTCATATGGTGGAATTGGTATGGTAAGGCCTGGTCCATGGGGCACTGTTCGAATTCCTGATTCTAAAGATGAATATTTAATGGTGTGTTTGGACTTTGAGTTTATTCCAGATATATTTGTCAAGCAGAAGTAGCAATCTGTTAGGTATATGATTATTAGGATTGCTTTGCTAGGAACTGCAAAAGGCATATGATGGCCCTTTTAACCAGACCGTTAATACTGTTACACATTTGGCACAACACATTTCCGTAGCCCAAAACTTATTTTAGTCTATTTTATAGTCAAAATAACACTCATAAGATCTTTTAATTCGAGGATTCAAATTTCGTCTCTGCACTTTTAAAGTGAACTCACCACAAATGTAACAAACATTGTTTTATTTGTTTACGCATTTGCAAGACATTATCCTCCACAATGGTCAAGAAAGCACGCTATTAACTGACACTACACTTGTTAATTCACAACTGAGAACACACAGGATTAACTTCTTTTATTAAACAAAGCTTCTACTACTCTGGCAACTATACAGGACCCTTTCTATGTGTAATAGACCTTCCTTATCTGTTGGAGTAAACATTGACCTGGGCAAGAAAGCCATAGTTTTGTGAGAAGCTCATTGTTGAACGTTGTCATTCCTGAAGTCACAGACAACAATCGCCTAAAGCAAATATATCATTTGTTGACCTAATAAAATAAAACAATTTTCTTTTAATCAGTACATTTATGTACTAAACATGAAAAGTTTTTTTTTTAATATTGCAAAAATTGTGTTGTTGTATAGTTGTCGTTTTAAAATAACCTGATAGTTTTATAAACATGCACAGTGCATAGCCAGACAAAGAAGTACGAAAATCGAAGTGAAAATGATGGTATTATCGATTATCGACTGTTCGAAACGTGTTCATGTTATTATAGAACCAAATTTCTGACCTGACGTCCCCTTTGGTGGATCCCCTACACTTCTATAGTAGCCTTTTTTCAGGAACATTATTATTATTATTATTATTATTAATAATAATTATTATCATCATCATTAGTCAAATTGTCAACTGTGCTTTAAATACAAAGTTTTGCAGATGCAATTGAATTAATTTAATAGAAAGTTGTTTAAATAAATTTGATTTGAAGTACATATGGGCAGCTTTTCTCGTTCTTGGATCAGTTTTAATAATATTTTGTTCGTATCAGAAATCAATAATGTTATCAAAAATCTGTAAATCTCACGTTTATAATATCTGGAGTAAATATAAATTCCACTCTGAATCCAGCCAGTTAAAAGGGATGCTTATGCTACTGGGGTAAATCTAATCAGTAACTCCCAGCAGATATAAAAACCAAAAAGAGATCAAATCCTATCAAATCGTTCCAGTGAGAATTAAAAGAATACATGTTTAACAATCCTGTTTTGTATAAGAGTTGGTATTATTATTATTATTATTATTATTATTATTATTATTATTATTACTATTACTATTACTATTATGCACATCCAATAGAATTTGAAGTGACGAATCCATTGACAATGTAAAGTAACTTGTATCATTCCTATTTTCAAAGCACCTTACTGCTGTTATTATGATTATTACTTTGTTTCTGTATTTATCTGATGGAATCTGTTACGGTTTTCGTTATGAGCGAGATTCTCTGCCTGCATTTTGTAAGCCACTATTACAGAAATTATTCAAGCGATATAACAATTTTAAATTTTAGTGTCCCTCGACTGCAGTTAGTGTTATCTTCTTCATCTTCACTTCGTTTTCCTTCGAATTAAAGATGGTATTTAATGTTTAACCCTCAAATTTTCCCAATTATCTTTTGTCCCATCAATTTTATTATTTCATGTTGAATATTGTGAAACATTAGTTATTCTTGCAACATGTCAAGCCAAATTTTCTAATTTTATTCCCTAAGTACCTACCAATAATAAACGCCTTCCATGTTACTCGTGCTTAGAGACCTGAATCTTAGATATATTCCAAACGCAGAGACAGACAGCTCCCGAACAAAGCTCTGCTATAACCAGAGCTATTCACGTTTTATTCTCTAGCTGTCAGACGATTGTTTTGTTTTTATATTTTGGGTTGTGCGCTAACTTTGGCAGGACTGAGAGCATACCGCTATTCTTAGGGAGCTTTCCATTGTTCTCTCCTTGTTTTGTTTCTTCTGGCGCTGGGACAACTTGTCTCTTAGTTTACCAAAAAAAAAAAAAAAAAAAAAATAGATCTGGAGAAGTAATTCACTCTGTCCACGAATGAATTAAAATTGTCGATGCTTATCTTAGGGTAGTCTCTGTTAGGTCCTCGTGCACTAGATTTCCTTTTCTCAGGAATTTCTATTTGTATTTACTTCCAATTTATATACAGAAGGTTAACAATGCCAATGGCTATTTTTCATCTTTGTTTGTGCATCTACAATATTTCATAAAATGATGCAGAATCCTTGAGGTAAATAGAGGGGTCCGATGTTTTACTCTGCAGCTCGCAGTACTCTTCCTACGGGTGAGAGCGCGCTCATTAGCCGCGTACGGTTCGAGGTCAGTAAAAGGGAAGGTAAACCATACAACAGTAACACATGTTAAGATCATTACGCGTGAAAACAGCTAAATTAAGTTGCACTTTTGGACACATTTTCTTTCTTCCCCTCCCTAGAAAGGTTATAAATTTCAGTGCCTAATGGTAACTATTCCACTCTTATTACTTGATTCTACTTTCAATCAACAGAACTAGGTTGGCTCCGTAGCTCAATCGGTAGAGCAACTGCCTGCTGTGCGAGGGGTCACGGGTTCGATTCCCAGCTAAGGTGTGAGAATTTTTCTCTAGCCAAGATTAATCCCTAAGTACGAATGGGAGTGTGAATGTGTGTAAGATCTAATGATTGAAAAACCAAAAGTGTAAGAAACCCAACAACAAGAATTACAGCATTGCCTATAGATAAGACCAATGTAGTTAAAGGCGGGGTATATAAAAAAAACGGAAGGATGCATTGCATTTCAACCAGTAGTCTCTATCGCTACCAGTTTATCTTTTTACGATTATCCTGTCCTTGAATTTAGAAAGAAATAGTGCTTTAAATGCCAACATACACTGGATGGTGATGTAATCTTATTTTACCAACAATCAGTTTGGATCAACAAAATTGCCAGCCTTTTCAAGTTGCAGTTTCACCTTAGTATATATCTTAGTCATTGTTTTTATTACTTTGTTATAGTCAAGTACTTCTTACATTTATTGTATGCTACGTTTCAATCGTAAAAGGTTCTATTATATTCTGTTTGAGCCTTATTTGCTCTATGTTTTGTATTTACGGATAAAATAAAAACGTGTAGGGATCACCATAGATAATTTTATTGAAGAATACCCCTAATGTTCCAAGACCGCCAAGAAGAAAAAGAAAGACTGAAGCAGCTGAAATGAAGTTTTTGCGTTCAGTCAAGGAATGTACGAAAAGAACATGTGAAAGGAGGCGAAGAACTGAAAGTATAATCACTTTTGAAGCAAATGTAAGTTTATAAAGAAAATGGGATAGACATTTACAATGAATGCCGGAAGAAAGACTATGTAAACGAGCTCTACTAGAGATCAAAGAGGATGAACCCAACTCCCGCGGTGTGGAGATAGCATGTCTGCATCTCATTCAAGAGGTTTCCATTTCGAATCTCGGTTTCCCTTATCCTAATACGACGAATGTCGGGTAACTTTCGAGACCCCCAACTCATTTGAGCATAATTTCAACCATTTCGTCCAATATGAGCTACCCGGACAAAGAACGTTAAAACTTCAAGCAAATAATAAATAATCATAATAATAATAATAATAAAATGCCTGGATGACCTAGTCAGAGGTGGGCCCAGCAGATAGACCGAAACCGGTAAAAGCCTAAATCTTTAAAAGAGAAGAAAATGTCATATAGTTTTTAATGTATGTCCCCAATATCCATATATTATAGAAGTAGTAGAAATATTGCTTTTGCTTGTGTCACATAAATTAACAAAATTGCAGATGTATTGCTGAGAAACCATGGTTAATAGAAACAGCTGAGAAAGGAATTCGATCTGTGGCTGTCATTTATTAAGATATTAATTAAAGATAATTACTTTAATATAACAAAAAGCAGAAACAAAAAAAAATCTGATGTGTTACACTCACATGACTTTCTCTACTCTTGTACAATCTAATTTTACAAACGCCTATTCTCCATATGCTTCATGTTAATCGAGATATCGAGATGTCAATCTTATTGGTAATTTTCTTGTAGATGCAAGGGGAATATGGTAGCTTTTAAGCGATAGTCAAATATTTTAACGCTGGTTGCTATGTGGCGAATTCCATTCTCTTTGCATGTTCAGGACATAAAAAAAATGAATAACGAATTTGAGAAAAAGTATAAGTATTGGAAAATTTAAGGAAATAACAAGCAATATCTCGAAAACGGTTCACTCAACAAAAGAAACGTATATGACATAAGTTGTGTATTTTAACGCGATCTACATTTTTTGTGTAGTAAAATTTTGTCTATCTCTTATGGTTTACCAGTTATGCAAAAGTCGTTCACAATGAAGAATATTTTTGGAGACATTCCCAGAAAATTCGAGATATACATTTTATTTGTCATGACAATATCTTAAACATATGATATTTTAATCAAAATCGTTAGAGCCGTTTTTGAGAAAATTAAAATTTTCGAAAAATGTTCCATGTAAAGGGTAGTCTGGGGTGGGGGGATTTTCTTGAAAACCTTCGTGTCGCATCTCTGGAAGATACTGAACCTAAATACCAAGTTTGGTGTTTATCCGACTGTTCGTTTTTGAGTTATGCTGTTCACAGACACACAGACACACAGACAGACAGACACACAGACAGACACACACACGGACATGTTTCCAAAAATGCTTTTTTTGGATTCAGTGATTCTCAAAACATGTATTTCCGGTGAAATCTCGGTATCGAATTTTTGGGTGGAATGCAATACTTCCCCTACTTACTATACGTAGTAGAGAAAGTAATAAAGAGCGGAAATATTTCTAAATCTCGGTTAAAAAAGAAAACAAATGCCTTATGAAATTAGTGAACTACAAATCGAAAGTCACAGCGATAAGCATTGGCGACGGAACGGCTGAAGGAGCAGAAAAATAAGAGAGCAAGGAAAGTGAATCTTCGTGGTTCCGGAGTACCACGTAGTAGGCATAATTATCAACAGAAAGCATCCGAAACCGAGGTGATTTGGTGGAAGTGAAATTGGCTCTGTATCCAAGTATCGCAGGTTCAGCGACAGCTGTCGACATCTATGACCTTTTAAGTGTGCAGCCATTGACCTGCAGCAGTAGGTTAAAAGGATGCGTTAAACAGGCTATGAGTATCCCATGTTGTTAAACATATTTAGACCTCTCTGACCTCGTCACCTGGAAGAGAAACAGGGATGGCACTTGAACGTCCCTTGTTTTCGCACGATCCTGAGAAAGCACATGGCCCATTGTAACTGTGTAATAGACGAATGTTAAATGTCTTGCTATGACGCAATATTCTCTCCCCATGTTTAAGTTGTTTCAAATTCAAATTTTAATACTACAAAATATTGCTTTTAAATGCGTCATATGTTTTCAACAAGAGTTTAAGTAAATTCAACCCAAAAGTCAAAATAATTCACGCACACAAACGGGAGAAAAAAAAAACACCTTGCCTATAATTTATTTTTGACGCAACTAAGCAACATCCACCGTATTAGAATTAGGGGTTGTAAAATGAAATACATTTTCTTGCAACTAATATCAGTGCATGGACATCAATATTTGGATTGTAACTGACAAATAGACACAGATACAATCAAATCAAACACACAAACTGTACTCAAATGTATACATGCTTAGGCTTTCATTCTGTCATGACGTCCAACATGCTAGTTAATCTTAAAATGCATAGTGTAACTTCATTGAAGAAATAAATAATGAAAGAATAAAAAATGAACATTGCTTATAAATTCTGGTGATGGCACTAATGGCACAGCTGTGATTTAAAAAAAATAATAAAGTATCTCAGTGTAAGATGTCTGTATACAGCGTAACAGCAGGTAAGATCAGGATAACAATTACATTTCATACTTAAAAGTCAAATACGTTTAAGGTTGCAGGGCGAGGATTTTCAGGAAATGTTCTCTCGGAACAACCCTTTGCATGGATGTTGTAAATAGACTCTTGAAATACTCTTATCCTTACATACTTTATGTACCTCGAAACCGTGATAGACTTATTGCTATTTGACACAGGAAGAGTGTAAAACTTATTAAAATGGACGATTTATGTCAGTTAAGCTTCTTACTTTTTCTTGACATTAATAAGGTTCAACAGCTGATGTGATCAAAGGTTTGTATGCTCATTATCAACACATTTCTAGGCAGAAATCTGTCGTTATTGGTGTAAAAAATAAATGGATTCAAGAATGTGCTTATAAGTATATATCGTATAGGCAAGAGTGCCTGCGAATTAGTATCATGTAGCTGATAAGCATTACATTTTTTTATGTTTATTAATTACTATTGTGAACATAACACATTTGTCAACTCTCCTTAATTATTGCATGTTTATGTATACTTGCCAAATTTCAATCCAACTGGTACAAAACGGCGATCAAATTATACTTTTGGGCCCGATTGTATATTTACTAATCAGTAATTGATTAATCGTTAAATTAATATCCTTAGGTGTTCTCAGCTGAAATTTGGGCAAACCCTCCCAAAAAAAATTAAAAATAGCTTTTATGTCCACAAATACTTTGAACCTTTAACTTCAATTACATACTATGGCCTTTGCTCTCAGAGACCTTTAAAACCAACGCCTAATTGCCTGTATTTACCTTTAATGCTTTTTTTTTTACTCTTTTGCATTAAAAAATGTTCTATACGATGTAGTTTGTAACAATCTTGCTCAAATCAGCAGAAACTCGGAGAGAAGGAACTGGCACATGGATTTTGCTTCACTTTTATATTGTTGTGTTAAAGATATTGTTTAATTAATTCGACCACTGAGGATAAATTATTACAAAACCATATTTAAAGTTTAATATTTATTAAACAACAAAAAAGTTGTATTAGCCAGTTTTGTGCATTAGTATTTAAATGATGTGGAAGTATTTATATTTGTTCAAAATTACGATTTCTGCATCATGTGCAACACCTAATTAATTAGTATAGCAAATGTAAAAAAAATGATGTAAAACTATTAAACAGATAACTGCATGGAATTTAAAACACACATATAATTGTAATAGAACAGCATACGACAAAAATTTGAAAATATTGAGATAAAAACTGCAAGATTTAGAAATTTTACCGTTACTTATTTTCCGTCTTATGGACCCTAAAGTTGGGCTTGATACCCCTAACTACGGTTGGGTACCCTCATTGTTACTGCAATCTGTTTATTGGAATGTATGAGCAACTTACATGGCAGCCCAAGTGTGAAAACACACACACACACACACACACACACACACACACACACACACACACACACACACACACACACACACACACACCAGCCTCTTAATTAAACTATATTCTCGTGTAAACCGTTCCAAATGTCATCATTACGCTAGCTTCCAGTCTAGTGTTTGTTACATTTCTGAAGTTGTTGGCAGAGCAGACATTGTGGCACCTTGCCGACTGTGCTGCTCCCTCTACAACACGAATATTTTCTATCAATAACTGTCTGTGTCCCAGTGGCGTAACTCCAACTAACAGACCCAAGGGCAGGACACGTGCAAGATACCTAATGCATTCTATCTTACGGTTGCCAGCTGCATTCATTTGTTTCATGGTTTACTTCCTCATTGCATGTAAGGATCCACAGGAGAACAGCGTGATAACAGTTTACGTTGGCCAAAAGCATTTATCTGTGTTTATACATAGGTACACATTATGCTTCAGATACATACAGTACTTGAAGAATCAGACTTGCTGGAGGGTTGAAGTATACCCACTTGAAAAGTTTAGCTCTCATGCGCTGGGACCACACTGTCCTCGAGTTTTCCATATCTGCGACGACTGAATACGGGTTAGTAAGTTAATTTTCAATTAAATAAATAATTAAAATGAATTTAATGTTCTGAGTCTCACTAGGTTGAAAGAGCGAAAAATTTTTCTACCCTAATTTAAACGTTTTGCTAAATATTAGCGCACAAATTAATACGCATTCTGCATATTATAAAATAAAAAGCTCACTGCATCCGCAAAGTTTGCATCCAAGAACGATTATTACTATCGAAACATACATATTTGTTGTCTAAACTCCTGATATACCGGCAATTTCTCTGCTATAACTGTGCAACAGACGACCTACTCCAATAATGGCGCTTGTTTTTTTTAATATAGGTAATTGTATTATACAGTAATGTACAATACAGTTGTATAATTACACAGTCATATGCTTTGAGGTAGCAGCCCTATGACTGCCCCAAGCGTAGATATAGGGAAAGCAGAATGATGTGGCGTCTTAATAATTTGGGAGGTTACATTATTGTTCTAAATTGTCAGTACCAGACACATTGTTGTTTACGTCACTCTTGGCTGATAGCTTTGCTAGCCACGAGTAGTGGGGGATAGCGTCAGTCTCAGGATTCCGTGAGGAACGGACCGCATGTGTAAGCCGGGCTTTGGATCGGTGGACATCTCCTCCCGCCTTCCATTTTTAATAATGTAGGAGCCCCAAATCGTTGGGAAATAAATCTAGGAATATGTGCGTAGATTTGTGTTATGGATTTTGTACAGTAAAACCCACGCCTTCCTCTTAGCCTCCACTCCGCGTTTCGGTCCTCCGCAGCCAAGTAAGCATACGCCCCCTTAATGTGCGTGCTGGGTATTAGAAATTGATTTCATTTTAATGTGAACTTTTAGGCCATCTACCCAGAATGCAACAATATGTAGTCATTTACATGTCAATGAGATCGGTATGTCTCTTTCTCTTTAGTCTTCTTAGATACCAAGATTCGTAGAAGATGGTTGCATATGCAAACGGAAAAGCACTGGTCGTCCTCGCACAACAAATGGCGCTCATTTTGAATACAAAATAAAAGCTTGTACTTTTCTCTGTCGCCATCTATTGTCGTTCATTAGAAATTAACATTTAAAGTCTGTTCCTTCTTTTTGAATAACCCTGTATAACAGGAGTGCAATGTTAATTCCACAGAGGGTACGTTTAGGTCTCTGTGCAGGTTATCTTTGCGGAATTACCACGGCGCGTCTGGCATAAGTCGATTCTGAACTCTCTTTATTTGAGAGTTAGATGCAGATCCGCATATTACACAGCCGTACATCCATATAGGTCGAATCAGAGATAGGTTATATTATTCTTTTTAGGTGAAGTCCCAAAGAAGAAGAACCTTTGATGAAGTGTTTTGCTATATACATTTTGTTAGAAGTTTTCGAATTAAATAATTTATGTGCACTAGTTTAGAGTCCAAATGTAATCCTAGGTATCTCACTGATTCAGCATGCAAGGTTTCCTAACCTTGAAGAGTGACATGATATTGAAGGTTCTTTTTGTAGGTGAAATCTACAGCACATGCTTTTTTGGGATTCATCTTTACTTTCCGCTTGTTCCATTCATCAATCGCGGTGTTACCGATCCTTTATTAGAACAGATGCTCCCGCTCCCGAGAAGTTGTCAATACATCAGGTGTTTAGACTATAAATATGATTCTCCAAAGCACGTATTTATTACTTTCGGCAACACAGCTGAAATATCTGAATCACAATATGCATTGAAATCTTGCAATTTTCTAAATTGGGAAAATAAAGGATGTTAAACTGTATAATAAACAATCCTGAAGCCAGAAATCGCACTTTTAAATTTTATTGTGTGTCAGCTTTTTGTTCAACAATGGACAAACCCATTTTTATGCAACTTGGTGTACAACTTACCCTAACCCCGCTTACAAATTGTCATCTTAAATGTATTGAGTTTCTAATGGTGCACGAAATTTAAAAAGAAAAAAAAATCTTAAGCTTATGTGTTACATTTACATGATCTTCTCTACCCACTATCGTTTATTTTTGTATAGCTTTTGCAGACTATTCTGATGAAAGCTTATTTTTTCGCATTACTCGAAATGAGCCTTTTCAGAAAGTTTCCTTACCTACATATCTCGTCAGTCATGTTTAAAAACGGGCGGAAAACTGAATAGCACCGGCACGGTAAGAAAATGACAAATTGTTGTAAAATTCAACGATATCTCGTAAATCACTACAGAGAAAGTTTATACTTCTCATACTTATTATAGGTAAGTAATAGAGAAAGCTTTAAAAAAAACAGTCTTACGAAACCCCACAAGATGTTCCCTTTGCACATAGAGGAAAGGAGAGAGAGAGAGAGAGAGAGAGAGAGAGAGAGCAACGGAGAGGTAAGAATCTAGGAAATAACGTCAGTGGTATCTGCGTGGAAATAAGCGTATTCTGGAGGAAATATTACTAAGGCTGTTTAAAGGTCTAAGTAATCGTTAACAAGCATCGCGTTTTAAACTCGACTCTCTTCTCAAGAGCTACTGTTCGTGAAGTAGGGAACGGTGCAAACACGTCTATTGGTGCTAAAGAATCAGTGGAAAAAGTGAGGAAGATGATGAAGTGGCAATCACACGACACATAATGAGCCAGAAGTAAGGTACTCCAGTCTTCAAGTTAATGAAGCAGACAACTCTTGTGTGGATAATTGATTAAAAAAAAGCGCGAAAACTCGTTAGCTCAAGCAGAATTTGTAAGCGGAACTCCCTCTATAGCAGAAAATCCTCACTGGATCGCACACTATAATCAGCTGTGCCCATTTCATGAATCTCCTATGATTACTTTTAAGAAAACCTAATGTTTTGCATTCATATGACTTTCTCTACTACTCTACAGCAAAATAATTTTCACATAAGCTTATTAGTCTATATATTTCTAGTTAATCCAGATAAATTTTCAATTCACATTTACACATTTGTTTAGGACGCAGTGGCTAAAGCGATAGTCCGATTTTTAAAGAGCGTGTTGTTATTTGATGTCTTTGAAATCCATTACACTCCGCACGACCTGAGAATGATATATAGTGGCTTTCTATTTGAGAAAAAAATCAATACTTTAAAACTCAAAATGATAAAGTTCCTGAAAATTCAAGATAAACATTTCATTTGTTCATTCAAATATCTTAAACATACGATATTTTATTTAAAATCGTCAGAACCATTTTTGAGATAATAAAAACTAACGAAAATGTTTCCATGTAAACGGTAGTTTGGGGGTAGGGGATTTTCTTGAAAATCTTTGGAAGATACCGAATTTGGTATTTAACTGACTTTTCGTTCACACACAATGCTGTTCACACACACAGAATTTTCTATTTTTTTTTTAATTTAGGGAGTCTCAAAACCTGCATTTCTGGTGAAAATTCAATATTGGTTTTTGGCTGGAATAGAATACTTGCTGTACTTATTTCAGATAAGTAGTAGAGAAAGTAAAAATTAAACCAGTTCATCTTTGTTGGTGGACCAAACATATTTCTGATCCTGCATGATTCTGTCCTCTGGGCTTAACACATCTACAAGTTTTAGATTTTAGTAAAAATGAATTAAGCTGTATTAAAGGAAATATAAAATGCAGAGTATCAGGAAAGGACGAAACTCAAATAAACCACGTTTTGAGGGGCCTCTGCCATCAGCAGACTTTTGTGACTAACAGTAATTCTTTCAAGAGGCACTCATGAGGCAATTTTCTTGCTGTTGTACTGAACAAATAAGGAGCTTTCCTACAGGAGAAAGGGTTACATGTTGACAGTGAATGTCGAGGTTGCATAGCATTGCCAGGTGTGCAACGCAGCTTTATTGCCAAAGGTCTCCGCATCCAGGTGTTCCGTCTTTTAATTGGCACAGGGATCTTAAGGCCAAGTGTTCGCATTTGGACGACGCACAATGTGCGAGGGTTGAGTCGGTACAATGTATTACTGTTTCAACACCTGGTAACACTTCAAGACGTCGATGGTGCATTTTGAAATAAGCACCGAATAGGCAATGCATTGCACAAACAATACATCAACGACTTACAGCACATGGAATCAGGAGTCGTGCGTAATAAAACCGTTAGCTTTGTAAACGATTGCATAAAAGGGATGTGTTTGCGTTATATTGTCTGTAATTTTAGTTTGAAATGATCTGCAACCAGGCCAGCACAGTATCTTTCTGTGACAAGTTTGGTTCCAATAAGCATAGAAGCAAATTGTAGGTTCATTATTTAAACCATTTCCATATAACTTTGTCCCTATCTCTTAATTGCCCGTGCATTAGTCCTCTCTCATTAGTAGCGTAGCTAGAAAATATTAAGGGGGGTGTTATGTATAGGTATCCATTTAAAAAAATCTGATGTGTTACACTCACATGACTTTCTCTACTCTTATACAAACTATTTTTACAAACGCTTATTCTCCATCTACTTCGTGTTAATCGAGATAAACATTTGCAGACTCTATCTTATTGCTAATTTTCTTGTAGATGTAAGAGGAATATATATTTACAAGGGCAATATAGAAATACAGTAGCCTTTAAGCACATACATATCTCTTAATAGCTGGTTGCTAGGTGCAGCATCATTCGCTTTGCCACAGATTAATATTCTTTGCATATTCAAGACAAAAAAATGAATAACGAATTCCCATTTGAGAAAATAAGTAATTGAAAAATTTTAGGGAATAACAAGTAATATCTCGAAAATGGTTCACACAACAAAAAAACTGTATATGACATAAATTGTGTATTTTAACGCGATCTACATTTTTTGTGTAGTAAAATTCTGTCTATCTCTTATGGTTTACCAATTATGCAAAAGTCGTTCTCAATAAAGAATACTTTTGGAGACATTCCCAGGAAATTCAAGATATACATTTTATTTATCATAAAAATATCTTAAATATATGATATTTTAATCAAAATCGTTAGAGCCATTTTTGAGAAAATTAAAATTTTCGAAAACTCTTCCATGTAAAGGGTACTCTGGGGTGGGGGGATTTTCTTGGAAACCTTCGTATCGCATCCTTGGAAGATACTGAACCTAAATACCAAGTTTGGTGTTTATCCGACTTTTCGTTTCTGAGTTATGCTGTTCACAGACAGACACACACACACGGACATGTTTCCAAAAATGCTTTTTACTTTCTCTACTACGTATAGTAAGTAGGGGAAGTATTGCATTCCACCCAAAAATTCGATGCCGAGATTTCACCGGAAATACATGTTTTGAGACCTCCTGAATCCAAAAAAAACATTTTTGGAAACATGTCCGTGTGTGTGTGTCTGTGTGTGTGTGTCTGTGTGTGTGTGTGTGTCTGTGAACAGCATAACTCAAAAACTAACAGTCGGATAAACACCAAACTTGGTATTTACGTTCAGTATCTTCCAGAGATGCGACACGAAGATTTTCAAGAAAATCCCCCCACCCCAGACTACCCTTTACATGGAACATTTTTCGAAAATTTTAATTTTCTCAAAAACGGCTCTAACGATTTTGATGAAAATATCATATGTTTAAGATAATGTCATGAGAAATGAAATGTATATCTCGAAATTTCTGGGAATGTCTCCAAAAGTATTCTTCATTATGAACGACTTTTGCATAACTGGTAAACCATAAGAGATAGACAAAATTTTACTACACAAAAAATGTAGATCGCGTTAAAATACAGAACTTATATCATATACATTTTTTTTGTTGAGTGAACCGTTTTCGAGATATTGCTTGTTATTTCCTTAAATTTTCCAATACTTATACTTTTTCTCAAATTCGTTATTTATTTTTTTGTCCTGGACATGCAAAGAGAATGGAATGCGCCACATAGCAACCAGCGATAAAATATTTGACTATCGCTTAAAACCTACCATATTCCCCTTGCATCTACAAGAAAATTACAAATAAGATTGACATCTTGATATCTCGATTAATATGAAGCATATGGAGAATAGGCGTTTGTAAAAATAGATTGTACAAGAGTAGAGAAAGTCATGTGAGTGTAACACATCAGATTTTTTTACTTTCTCTACTACGTATAGTAAGTAGGGGAAGTATTGTATTCCACCCAAAATTTCGATACCGAGATTTCACCGGAAATACATGTTTTGAGACTCACTGAATCAAAAAAAAAGCATTTTTGGAAACATGTCCGTGTGTGTGTCTGTCTGTGTGTCTGTGAACAGCATAACTCAAAAACGAAGAGTCGGATAAACACCAAACATGGTATTTAGGTTCAGTATCTTTCAGAGATGCGACACGAAGGTTTTCAAGAAAATCCCCCCACCCCAGACTACCCTTTGCATGGAACATTTTTCGAAAATTTTAATTTTCTCAAAAACGGCTCTAACGATTTTGATTAAAATATCATATGTTTAAGATATTGTCATGACAAATAAAATGTATATCTCGAATTTTCTGGGAATGTCTCCGAAAGTATTCTTCATTATGAACAACTTTTTCATAACTGGTAAACCATAAGAGATGGACAAAATTTTACTACATGCAAAATGTAGATCGCGTTAAAATACACAATTTATGTCATATACATTTCTTTTGTTGAGTGAACCGTTTGCGAGATATTGCTTGTTATTCCCTTAAATTTTCCAATACTTACACTTTTTCTCAAATTCGTTATTCATTTTTTTTATGTCCTGGACATGCAAAGAGAATGGAATGCGCCACATAGCAACCAGCGTTAAAATATTCGACTATCGCTTAAAATCTACCATATTCCCCTTGCAGCTACAAGAAAATTATCAATAAGATTGACATCTCGATATCTCCATTAACATGAAGCATATGGAGAATAAGCGTTTGTAAAAATCTTTTGTACAAGAGTAGAGAAAGTCATGTGAGTGTAACACATCAGATTTTTTGGATTCAGGGGGTCTCAAAACATGTATTTCCGGTGAAATCTCGGTATCGAATTTTTGGGTGGAATACAATACTTCCCCTACTTACTATACGTAGCAGAGAAAGTAAAAACTATCAGCTCAAATGATAAATATGAATTAATCCTTAATTGAAGTACTTAAATTAATCGATTTTATATTTACAAATTAAGGTGCAGCAATTGAAATTATAATTGGGATAGGATATTTTGCGTATTCTAAGCGGCAAATGTGTTGTAACACTAGAATTAATCACCACTGTGAAGTATTTTATATTACCGCTGCAGGCCATTTTATTTCACTACAAAATAGGGTTCCTAGTTATGTTCTAAACTCTGAAATATTGCACTCCTTTGTAAACCACTTAAATTTAGCACCGGAACAAAAACTTGTTTATACGCACGCCATCTAAAGTACAGTTTATGTTGCTGTCACCTTTGGCGATACTGTCTAAGACATGCAGCGTCAAGATAGCGCTACCAGTGATATGATTAGGAAGTATCCTGTTCCCGTAAACCTAGAAAGATGCCATTATTGTAACATCTATTTTTTCCTTTAATTTTTACATATTTTTTACCAAAACCCCTCCCTAGCTATGCCTATGGCTCTCATTGGCTCCTGTCATGGAATAGGTGGTTGTGCGATATACACTAGTGTGCAAAACCTAAGGACGACATGGTAAAGGAACATAACAAATGAACTACTTGGTGGAAGTAGATGAAGGTGCGGAAGCATGTTGCCAGAGGTCTTTCACACATACACAGAAAGCTGGACGTCACATGGCGTGAGTGTAGGGAGCCTAAAGTGCCAAAATGTGTGTCTGGTACCGCAACTCGGGGCAGTTGACGAAACAGGACAAGACGGTCTGTGGCAATTAGCGAGCTGTTACGGTGTACTGTAGTGGTGTTCTTCATTGCAACATGTCCCGTAGACGCCATTTGGATGACTTCACATGGGGAAGAATCACCTGGAAACTGGAAGAAGGACGAAGTGTGACGAGTGTTACTCAGGAGTTTGGAATTGCTCACAGCATGGTTTCACGTGCATGGGAAAACTTCCAAACCACAGGTACTGCTGTCCCAAGGAGAGGTGGTGGTCGACCACGCTCTCAACTACAGCAGCAGATGACCACTACATTGTGTATCAGGCAAGGAGGGATCCACGCCAAACAGCGGGTGCAATTGCAACCACATTTAACAGGACAGCTAGGCACGCAATCTCACGATACACAGTGGCACGGAGAATACACCGAGATGGTCTCTTTGCCCGACGGCCAGTACGTTGTGTTTCACTGACATCCGCACATCGGCGGCACCGTTTGCGATGGTCCCAAGAGCATTCAAATTGGACCAACGAGAAATGGGGTCGCGTGCTCTTTTCGGATGAGAGCAAATTCAGTCTAAGTAGTGATTCTCGACGTACCCTCTTCTGGCGAGAGGTGGGAACACGTACTGAACCCAGGAACATCCTTGAACATGATCGTTTTGGTGGTCCGGGTGTTATGGTTTGGGGAGGCATAATGTTGCATCGGCGCACCGACCTCCAAATCTTTGAACAGGGTACGCTCACTGGTCAACGCTATTGTGATACTGTACTTCTTCCCCATGTGCGTCTTTTCAGGGATGCAGTCGGCCCTGGCTTCATTTTTATGGATGAGAATGCGCGACCGCATCGAACAGCGCAGGTGGAGGATCTCTTGGAACGAGAGGATATTTGGCGAATGGCCTGGCCTGCCCTGCCCGTTCCCCCGATTTAAATCTCATCGTACACGTGTGGGATGCTTTGGGGAGACGCGTTGCAGCACATCCATGCACCAACGGCCATCCAACAGTTGTCAACAGCGCTGGCGGAGGAATGGAACCAAAAGAACTGCTTACCAACCTTGTGGCCAGCATGGGAGCACAATGCAGAGCATGCATTGCTGTCCGTGGTGATCATACACTCTTTTAAGCAGCATGTATCTGTTTCTGTAAATCTAGAGGGTCATCATACATATGTCGTATTGACTTTAGTGTAGCTTATGGTCTATGAATTATAGTGGCATTTCTGTTCGTCTCATTGCATATTTCGTTTAGTTGCCTACTGTAGCATACCGTAACAGTTCCCTCTATGTATGATTCAAGTTTCATCGAGCTATGCTACTTCACAGCGTCACAGCATGCGAAGATTACTTTCGTCCTTAGGTTTTGCATACCAGTGTATGTTGTGCGATACAAACTAGTTCCTTATTTGACATGAGCATTTATTTTAACATATCTGTACAAAGAGAATTTTCAAATTGACGTTTTCATAACCGTATGAATCAAGTATATTATGTAACAGGTAGTGCATTAAATTATCAACAAATAGGAGGATCATTGGTTTAAACCTGTCTCTCAGGATGACGAAGCACGTGCATGTATCACAGCAGTGTTTTTGTCGCCTGTCGTGTGTTGCACAGTGCGGATCATTGGTTTAAACCTGTCTCTCAGGATGACGAAGCACGTGCATGTATCACAGCAGTGTTTTTGTCGCCTGTCGTGTGTTGCACAGTGCTTGCTTGTCATACGTCATCATTCATTAGCCACTCTGTGGAAAGGGGAAGAAAGAGAGCGCGGAAGAATGCATATCAGCGGGACAAGGTTGTAAGAAGCACGGTTTAACTACCACAGTAAGACATAGAGAAAGTAAAATGGTTACCCTTTTTCCCCTTTGCAGTAGCCTCTACAGGTTAGTTATTAATATTGTTTATTAAACATTACACGATAGAATTGTTCCAACAAATATCACGGCTGATAATGTGCAAATCCGCTCGCTCATTATATCCGTTCTCTCTCTCTCGGTAGGTGGGTAGACATGGCAACGCATTTGCGTCTTGGATTAAAAGCGTAGCGCTCTAGGTAGCATGGAGAAGGTCGCTCTTTAATTGAGGACACGGCTGAGATAACAACAGCAGTAGTGGGAGAACGGTGACATGCTGTCTGAACCGAGCTGATAAAAGCACTCTGGAACACTGCCAGCCAATCACAAGTGCTACACAAGGAAAAACAAAACACAAGCACACACCCCATTGGTCTCTTCATCATTATGGAGAGACGCAGTTATTCTGCTTTTTATTTTGTTTTGTTTGTTTGTTCTCCGGATTCACAAAGTTGTGAAGTCCATATCCCATTACACGGCCTTTTTATGTGCCACTTATTGCTACTGTGGGATGCATAGCACTCCTCCTGTGAAGCCTGCTACATATTTCATTTAGCTAACTAATGAGAGTTGCCTATAAGCAAAAGCAATGCTACTGGAGGATGAAATTTGTAGGCAAACAATTGAAACCGCAGCGAGAAGAAATGAACAGTCATGGCTATGAGCTTAAATTATTAGATAACAGGATTTCTTAATTAACGGAAAATAAACATGCAAAATTAGACAAAAGCCGTTATAAAAATCAAAAGTGTGCAATCTTTTGAACTTCCTAGCTTTAATTTACACGTTGCAGCATGGCTTTTAAGTGCTAGGGAATCGATGAAACACAATGTGTCAAAGCTTCAAATTCCAAGCCAACTGTTCTTCCACACAAGGCGTGTGTTCCACAAGGTTGGAAAGATAGAATCAGACGACTGAAAAATTCAATGCCATAGCCGACATTTGAACCATGGATGTCCCAGTCTCCGTCCGGTTGTTCTAACCACTGAGCTACCATGGCAAAATGCCGGTATGACATTAAATTGTCCAACTGATTCGCATTTATCCAGGCAAACCACAAGGAGATCTCAAATTGTATTGAGATGACATACCCCAATGGCGTCTTACTATGCTGTAAGTACTTTAAGTCTCGGGCTTCATAGTTTCGACCACAATTAGATCAATTAATGGAATTAATTGTTCTTCCACCAAGAGTGTTGGACAAGGTTGGAAAGGTAGAATCAGACGACTGAAAAATGCAATGCCATAGCCGGGATTTGAACCACGGATCTCCCAGTCTCCGTTCGGTTGCTATAACCACTGAGCTACCATGACAACATGCCGGTACGACATTGCATTCCCCAACTGATTCGCATTTTTCCCGGTAACCCACAAGGAGATCTCAAATTGTATTGAGATGACATACCCCAATGGCGACTTACAATGCTGTAAGTGTTTAAGTCCCAGGCTTCATAGCTTCGACCACTATTAGGTAAATTAATGGAACTAATTTTTCTTCCATACAAGCCACGAGAGATCCCTGGTTCAAATCCCGGCCATGACTTTGAATTTTTCAGTCGTCTGATTCTATCTTCCCAAGCCCATAATTCCTTGCGCTATCCGCGGCAATTTTGCAGTGATATGTTTTGTATATTCCAAGGTATTACTGTTGCAACTCGTCTGGAAATGTTTACCATATTTGCAAGTCTGTCGGCACAAGTTCAATAACATGTTACGCGATAGCCATCTCCACATTTGCTGGAATTCGTTTCAATCTATACTCGCAAGTGAACACTTCGTATTCGTCGAGTGCCATATTTTAATTACACATGCAGGTGCGGTTGTGTATTTTCCAACTGCGCGGCAGCACTTGATAGATGACGGTGACCGTGGAATATCAAATGAATGCGCCGGTGCAGCGTCCCTTTTCGTACCCTCTTTTGCCGACTGCACCGAAGTTGATGGGCATATCTGGGACAAGGCTGGCTTATGTAGATTCAAGTGGGCAATATGTGCCAAAGGCGCTTTTTGTGCAACCCTCCCTTCAGTATTCTGGATATTCTTTTAGTGTTGCTGGTTAGTCATAGATGTCACTTAAGAAAGAACTGATGGTATTCAATAGTTGTACCACCGAACACTCTTTTAGATATCTAATACTGATGCATTCCACTGAAGGTTATGATATAACAGAAGTGTTGGAAAACATTATCTGGCAAATATTCTGAGTATTGTTTTAGGCTTTTCCACATTGTTAAACGAAGCAATTCAAAGACGTTTAATTGAATTTTGGCGCAGAAGCAGATAAACTAGAACAGAACTACAAATGTGATTTCTGTTTAAGAACATTGATAAAAATTCTTTAAACTATCAGTTATGTTTATGGGTTTATAATTATGCATGTCTTATATTTTCGTAACCTATACATTTTTCACTATAAGCTGAAAGAAGTAAACGAAACTCAAATGTATCACTCCGCTGAGCACATGGCAGCACCACGTGGAGGATGACAGGAATTAAGTACTCGTGAGAGGAAATTCTTCAGACAGAATACGAATACGGTGTATTGCGCAGCTTGTGGATCATTAGCTTTTAAACAATGTATGTCTTATTCCTATATTTTGCCTAAACTTCTAACACATAATACTAAGAGTAGACAAATAAAAGTTGTACCTGAACAGTTCGGCATCTGTGATTAAAAGTACTGGATTAAACTGTTCTTAACTTCAGGCTTTGGAAATCATTCATTTAATGACTAATATCAGTATACCACTTTTGCTTTAACCTTTCAGGACTCAACAAGTTAAAAAAAGCGATTAGCACTATAGGTTAAAACACAACAGAAAACAAACGCGACCCTAAGCTATCCGAGCAACAATTCTTCATCACTAAAAAAGAAGTTCAATTATTGCTAAACAATGACCAATCATATTCATTGTCGATTAAAGATGGGTACTTTTTACAGAATTTGTTAAAAGCATTTAACACAATTGTCTTCTTTCCATTTCTCTCGTTTATGTTTTCCACAGTGGCAGAGAATTCTCAACCGGAAACCGGAAACAAACTGCAGCGCCTGCGCATAGCCTCTTAAGCCCTCTGCTATAACTGTTCATTTAGTTATAGGTGAACCTGAACAAACACATTTAGTTTCATAAATTGCACTGTTACAATAATGAGTTTTTTTAAATTGCTCTGCACGAGAATGAGCACAAAATGTTACGATCTGAACGAACTGTTTTTTGTAGAGAAAGAGACGACATGCTAAGCGGGGAGGTTATAGTTTGCCCACCAGCCAATGAGGTGCTGTCTTGTCACGTGGTTTTCTCTACTTCTCTTTTCAGCTTTTAGGGAAAAAGGTTTGGGCATGAGCTGAAGACCTTAAAATTACTTTTTTTCACTTTGTTTTTTCTCTGAAAATTCAAAGTATTCCTACTAATTCTTTTTCAGTATTTTTTTACACTCCCCCCAAGAAAAGGCGTAGCACGCAATTTTTTTTTGGGGGGGGAATTTTGAAATTGAGTTTTATTTATGCACGCTCTTTAACTGTTGTGGTCCTTAGCGTCCCATTCTATATTGGGCGTGGAAGACCGGAAATTTTGCTCAGAGGCCTCTTTATCAGGCTTGAGTTCTTTTTCGTACCGTAAATCTACGACACGCGACCACCGGCTTTACTTCCCTTCCGAAGGAAGCCATTCTAAGGATTTGTACGCACGAAAAAATCCATCGCCCTCCGTCGGGTTTAAACCCGCGACCTCGGGAACTACACCATGTTAAACACTATACCACGGAGAACGACTTGTAACTAATATACTAATCTGGCGTGCACAGTTATATTTAGCATCATTGTTTTATACCATAATTAGCTAAAGAAGTAACAAAGTATTTTCTCAACCACCCTTCCGTAATTATCTGCAATGCACCAGTTAAAATTATTGTTCACCACTAAACCTTCTTGTTTATTTTGTGCGTGTAAACAGTTACAGCTTCAGAAATTAGGCAATTCACCTATGGATGCCCTTAAGAATGCAGCTTGATAGTCTCCAATTTGTATTTTCTTTCTTACACGGTCTGTCTTATTTAATGCCAGGAAAGGGTTGCATGAATGTGTAAGCAAGCGCGAACATCAGAAGAAACCATATCCAGGAAACTGGTCAGACGAGATTCAAACTAGGACTTCCGGATTTGCAGTCAGACATGCTGACCACTCGACACACGCAGACAGTGGACTCACTACTAAGACAAGTGCTTAGGTGTTACGTGAAACAGCATCCTTTCAGACGAAAATGTACGCTCTTGACCATAATCGAGATTCGAACTCGAGATTTCTGAATCGCAAGACAAGGCAGACAAGCGACAATAAGATGGTCTTTTGTATCTTTTTCAAAACAATTTTACCGATTCTAATGACTCATTTGTTACTCAAA
The DNA here is from genome assembly GCA_030765065.1 of Deroplatys truncata. Taxonomy (NCBI): domain Eukaryota; kingdom Metazoa; phylum Arthropoda; class Insecta; order Mantodea; family Mantidae; genus Deroplatys; species Deroplatys truncata. Next base: position 204,847,865 of record CM060978.1, on the reverse strand, counting down.
AGTTAATTTCTTTACAATAATATTGCTTTAATGGGGAAAAGGATTAAGGCACTACCTCTGGTTTTTCTGCGATATTGTTTAATAAATATCCTTACTACTTTATTTTGCTTAATTTATGTTACAAAGTTTTAAGCAATTTTGAAGCGTTCAAAATTGACGGATGACTTTTCTCTTAAAACTGATTTATAAGTCTTTCATCATCGCGCTGTTTGTAGGTTGTATGATTCTTCCAAAACCCTTTTAAATTGGTCGATTAGAGAGTAAACAGTCATGCTCCAATATTTGCCATAAATGATGCAAGAGACTTTAGGCTGGCGATTCAGAAGTTTTGTACTTCCTATGTGGGGAAAATAGCAGAGGAATTTCAAAATTAAAACTCTATGCTTCAGGAAGAGATTTTTATTTGAAGCAAATACGCAGTTTCCACAGAACTTAATAGTTGAATTACCTGGCTGGTTACCTAGTAATAACATTTAGAATTAATCTATACGATAAGCAATTTAACTAACAAAAATTTAAACCAACCTTGAGTTAGAAGGTTAATTGACTATTACTTTCTCTTCTGCTTACCTATAATTCGAGATTTTACCGGAAATATACGTTTTGAGGCTTCCTCATTAAAAAAATTTAAGAAAGGGAAGGTCCGCGCGCGTGTATTGTGTGTGTGTGTGTGTGTGTGTGTGTGTGTGAGAGAGAGAGAGAGAGAGAGAGAGAGAACACCATAATTAAAAAAGAAACCTTGGATAAATACCAAACTTGGTATTTAAGTTCAGTATCTTCCAGGATGCGAACACGAAAATCTTCAGGAAAATCCTCTCATCCCCAATTACCCTTTACATGGAAACATTTTCGAAATTTGTGATTTTCTCAAAAATGGCTCTTAAGATTTGTATTAAAACACCAAATGTTAAAGGCATTTGCATGACAGACAGAATGTATATTTCGAATTTTTTGCGAATAGCCTGTGAAGTCTTCTTAATCCTGAATGACGTGTATAATTGGTAAACCTGAAGAGACAGACAAAATCTTAGTACACAAAGAATAGATCTCTTCAAGCACACAGTTTATGACATTTGTTTTCCCTTTTTTCCCCTTTTCTTTCTTTGTTTTTGTAGCGTTAACCATTTCCGAGATATTCTTTATTGGTTTGAATTTTCAAATGCTTACCTATTTTTAAATAAGTCGCTATTCTTTTTTTCTCGTGGTCATGCAAGGGACGTGGAATTTCAAAACTATCACATAGCGATCCACTTTTATAAGTTTTGACTATTTCATTGGCTTTTTTATAACTATAACCAATGTGTGAATGGATAATGAAGGTTTATCTCTATTAACAAGGAGTAGGCAGAATAAGATTTGTAAGAACAGTTTGTAGAAGAGTGAGTGGGAAATATGCATTCAGATCCCCCCCCCCTTTGTAGAGTAAACGCATGTTATTCTCCCATTATTTTTAAGTTTTGCCACCTGACCCTTTCGTACTACAGTTGATCACGCATTCTCCCAAATGCGACAAGTTCCTGTTTTAGTCGAGTATCAACAAAATCAGGCTGAAGCACGATGGAAACCCATAAATATAGCTCTGTCAATTTAGAAGCTGTAAAGCTGGCAGAGTAAGCTACGCCCTAGACCATAAAAGGGCAAGATGGATTTCCGGTGGCTGTCATAGCGTTGCTATGGAAACGATAGTTACTGTACAGGTTTTCATTGGAGGTCTTTCTGCTTTGGATAGATATTCAATGAACTTCCAGTATGAAACATAACCAAGATAACTTGATTTTTGTAAATATTTCCATCTTGGCGATACCCAGCGGTTGGATAGTTTGCTGAGTAACAGGAGGCTCTTGTCGAAAAGACTAATGCAGACGTTTTGATTTTTAGAATATAATGGATATATGATTGTTTCCAACTTGATATGGTTTTGCATTACCACTACTTTAAAATCGGTAAAACACTTTGGTGTATTTCTACTATTAAAAATCTTCTCACAACTTCCTACCTAGTATTTATTTTCGTATCTGCGGTGCAAATTATTCGTGGTACGAATTTCTGCTAAATGCTAAACTGTTAGAAAGGGCTGCACAGCACATTTTGTACCTATACAGGAGGCTGGAACGAGTCTATTGTTGAGAGCAGATTGCCTATACTGGCTTTGATATTGCACACTCTTTGCACGAGTCCAAAAGAAACAAAAGAATGGGTATCATTTCAGAAGCTCATTGTTTAAAATATTGGAACATTCAAATGAGCAACAAAATATCTCAAACGGTAAATTTAAAAGCTGTGTAAATTTTAATTACTTCTCATTTCTTCTTAAATGTATCCATATCTAATAGTTTTCCAATTCTCTGAAATTCTTTGAGAATGAAAATAACTTCAAAAGGCATTTTTTCAGAAAATTCGTCATGCCAGTATCACATTTTAATTTAAAAGAAGAATAATTTTTGAGAATATAAAAAGCAAATATTTTTAAAGGGTGGTTTGGGGTGGGGAAATTTCCTGAAAATAATACTGATTCCTTGAAAGATGCTAGACATAGATAACTACGAAGTGTAGCATTTATCCGAGTTTTGTTTTTAAGTTAGATGTTCACACACAGAAACGGATTTTAGCTGCTAAAAATGCTTTTTAGGGAAAGTGGTTCAGGTAGCCTCAAAATGGTACTTCCGGTGGAACTTGTAAACCAATTTTTGATGCATTACAATACATACTTCCTCTATATTATACTATAGTAAGTGGTTGGGAGGGTAATATACCTTCACCAGTGCCCAAAAAAGCGCCTTTCAGGGGTACTGCTTGGAGTAGAACTTGACTGTGCTTATTATTTGCAACTGCTTTTGTAGGTTGTACTGTTTATTCAAAATGAAATACTAGTGAACTGTAAATAAATATGTTACTTTCTAAACATGTCCTGAGTTTTTATTTTGTCATATGTTTTGTAGATATATCTGTAAATTTGTCAACACAATACTTAGCCCGTTTTCTCAGCAAACATGAAACTGTATTTTGTGAAATTATTAACTTTAATAAACAAAACACTAAAATTTTGGTAATAAAAGGTAGTTACATAACCAGTACTTCTGTCGTCCTCCGTGGCGTAGTGATTACCATGCTAGCCTCTAGTTCAAACCCGGCGGAGGGCAATGAATTTTTTCGGGCGTAAACATCCTAGCATGGTTTCGTTCGGAAGGGAAGTAAAGCCGGTGCTCCCGTGTTCGTAGATTTACGGCACGTAAAAGAACTCAAGCCTGATAAAGAGGCCTCTGAGAAAAATTACCGGTCTTTCACGCCCAATATAAATGGTACGCTAAGGACCACAGCAATTAAAGAGCGTCCATAAGTAAAACTCAGTTTAATTTAGTACATTTCTAGACCAGTTTGCGTGTAGAAAATTCATTTACATTTCTTTAAATAATTCTTTTGTATAAAATAGGTTGTATGAGAAATGGAAGACGCATCAACTCTTTTAATATCGATGTCACTGATCCCAAGCGGTAAATAAAATCAGTTTTAGTCATTTGTTTGCTACCGTTAAAAGAAACCTTTTAGTCAGGTCAGTACATATTTGCTCAAGAGAACTTAATTTTCGAGCACATTCTCAACGTTTGCATTTGACAACTACTGGAGGTCGGTTTTATCGCCGCATTGACAAAGAGTCGCAATCAAGTGGTTATTTCCTTAAGACCTTCGTGACAGCAACTGCAGATGCTGTGCAAATCTTTTGGGCAACTTTAATGTCAAGGCTGAATTCATAGAGCAACTAGGAACCATGCTTGAGCAGTGACGGATATCTTTATTGTATCGTACATCTTAATATAGGTGTCTTGAACTGTGTATTTATATTTTTCCTATAAGAACCACAGTTGAACAGCTGATGGACATAACGGTTTTTCTTTTAATGTTAGGATACCGTGTCACCCTAGTAAAATCAGCGACATCAAAAGCCTTGGCAACCAGTAAACAGTTGCGAGTTTGTGCCTCAAACACAGCAGTATTGTGATACGTCTCTTTAAATCACATTTGAAATGAAGAACAACTAAATCATGCTAATGTTATTACTTACGTTACGTAAGTTGATTCTGTTCCTATTTTCACCTGGCACAACTGTGTTCCTTAACGATGTACTCGCTAGATTCAAGTTCCTTTTCTGCAGTTTTCTGTTTTGAGTAAATAACCGCGGTATAACGTTGCTAACCTGAAGAAAGAAAAAACAAAAATTATATTTTTGTAAATGTTTGTTTATATTTAGGGCGTTACAGAGTTCTCCAGACAACGTTTAAGGCGTTCTAGAGGAGTGTAACCGAGCTCTTGATGTAGGATACTTGTGGTCTTGAGTTTCATGGTTGTTTGCAATAGATAAATAGCGAGTCAGCACGCCACTGATGAAACTTCCTGGAGTTGCTGCTACTTGCCGGTAATTGTGACCATGCTATGTTCAAACGTTCCATGGGAATAATTCTACTTGAACATTGAAAGGGACGCGAAAAATTAAATTTTGAGTTCACTCCAAACATATTCTATTTATTTGTTTGGAAAAACAAAATGTTTAACCGCTTGTACGGGTTTGGACACACACCATCAGAGTACGCAAATGACTGCGCTATTACTACAGCTGTTGTTTGTCTCTCTGATAGTATGGATCTCCATGTGAAAGTGAAGGTATCAGTGCACCGACCCTTGCTGACAGAGGATTTTTCCAGAAAAAGTAAATCTCCTAATAACTTTTTATGCTGTAGTAGCTGTTTTCGCGCATGTGAAAGATAAATTAACTATTTTGAGTGGAAATCAGTATCGCATTCGTATTTTTTATTTATTTATTTGTATTTATCAGTACTAATACTCAAATAAAAAACCATTAGTTAACTTCAAAGTTCATCACAAACCATAGGTGTCCTATGTCATATATGTATGTGTTAACCTTTTACTCAAAGACGTCCGGACGGATTACACTGAAATTTGGCATGTGACATACCTGAGTTCCCATTAAAAAAGTTGTCCAGGTAAAAGGCATACTTATCTCAAAGTGGGTTTATAAAAGTAAATAGATGGTACCGTTATTACCGACTCGCGTGAAAGATAGTATTAAACAAAGCTTAATGAGCATAATTTTTCTAATCAATTTTGTTGTTTTCAATGTTTCGTTGTGATGCATTTTAAGGAGATGCCAATTTGTTGTGTTTATTGGAATACACAAATACGTTTGATAAATTCAGGTGTTTTCTCATTACCATGGGAAACGGGATGATTCCAAACGCCTATAACCCATACGGTCCCTTCCCTCTCGGCTGTAGGCTCAGAGAGAGGGGCACGGCTACCTAACGCAACGCTAGCGGAGCTGCGAGTTTAGCTAGTTTTTAATAATATTCTCTCCTCATAGAAGCTAATGTATTGCTCGTGTTGCGCGGTTGTCCTGTCCCGCATTCACGAAAACCAATTTGATCCATATCAACTTTCAGCACGGCTAGCAGTCTTATCAGCAGAAAACGAGAGAAATATTAGAATTTGGGAAGTATATGTATGTTACGTTTGCTTTCATGAAACATGTTCCTTTTCAAACATTAACATTCTCAAAATCTGTGCTTTAGCTTATAGAACAAAACATTTTCTGTAGAAGATAGCTCTTCTGTCTTGGTTTTTGTGCAATGCCGAAGCGTGCCTGGATTTGCCAGGATTGTAACACTAAGTGAAGTGCGCTTGTGTGAAACTATAACTGACGTACGTCATATTTCACTTTTCTCTTGTGAGCTTCTACACCATTAAAAATTGCCTTTGAACCTATCCTTGCACAAAGCTCAAAGGCCTTAATGACACCGGAAATTAAGAAGAGAAACCCTGCAATATAAATTAAAACTTCACAGACATTCCGCGAAAGGAACCGAGAAATGGTAAGGAGATCCGACTTAAGCAGCTATGTTTAAACCTTATCGTTAATAAGAGAGCTGCGGCAAATACAGGCACTTTCTCATTTCTAGGGAACCCTGCTCCCCTAACATGTGACGCTGCATATGTTACTTATTGTCATGTCACCGCAAAAGAAGAACTAAATTTTCTCATTGTTCTGTCACATGCCACTTATTTATCCACATGTGTTACAGTTTTAAAGGGATTTGTATGCGCAAAAAATCTTATGTTTAACATTTTCGCTACCCACAATGGTTTATTTTTACATCTCTTCTTCAATTGATTGTTACGAAAGGTTTATTTTTCTGTCTACTTTAGGTTAATCAAGATGAACGTTTGCAGAAATGGTTTCATTGCAGATATCTTTGTAGCTATTAGGAGATACTATAGACGCTTTAGTCAAATATGTAAAAACGGGTGACTATATACTGATCTTGAAATTCCACACTCTTATAACATGGCAAAAAGCAAATGAATGGTATTAAATTTTTGAAATTTTATGTACCTTCACATGACTTTCTCTACTCACTCCTTTACAAACTATTCTTATACAACTCATTCTTCTGTTCTACTTATTAATCGAGAAAATTTTTATTATATGTTTGCATATTCATTGTAGGTATAAGAAGGATGCAGTAGGCCAAAGCAATAGTCACATTTTTAAAAAGCGAAGCGCTATGTACGACTTTTAAATTCCATGTTCCTTGCATGATTTAAAAACAAATTCTGATGTGTCACACTCACATGACTTTCTCTACTCTTGTACAAACTATTTTTACAAACGCTTATTCTCCATATGCTTCATGTTAATCGAGATGTCAATCTTATTGCTAATTTTCTTGTAGTTGCAAAGAGAATATGGTAGGTTTTAAGCGATAGTCAAATATTTTAAGAGCTGGTTGCTATGTGGAGTATTTCATTCTCTTTGTACGTCCAGGACATAAAAAATGAATAACGAATTCCCATTTGAGATAAAGTATTGTTATTTAAGGGAATAACAAGCAATATCTCGAAAATGGTTCACTCAATTCACTCAAGAACAAAAATTTATATGACATAAATTGTGTATTTTAACGCCATCTACATTTTTTGTGTAGTAAAATTTTGTCTATCTCTTATGGTTTACCAGTTATGCAAAAGTCGTTCACAATGAAGAATACTTTTGGAGACTTTCCCAGAAAATTCGAGATATACATTTTATTTGTCATGAAAGTATCTTAAATATATGATATTTTAATCAAAATCATTAGAGCCATTTTTGAGAAAATTAAAATTTTCGAAAAATGTTCCATGTAAAGGGTAATCTAGGGTAGGGGGATTTTCTTGAAAGCCTTCATGTCGCATCTCTGGAAGATACTGAACCTAAATACCAAGTTTGGTGTTTATCCGACTGTTCGTTTCTGAGTTATGCTGTTCACAGACACACACACACACACACACACGGACATGTTTCCAAAAATTTTTTTTTTATTCAGGGGCCTCAAAACATATATTTCCGGTGAAATTTCGGTATCTAATTTTTGGGTGGAATACAATACTTCCCCTACTTACTATACATAGTAGAGAAAGTAAAACAAAAAAGAAAAGAAAGAAATCGCAGCTAACGCATGAAAAAAGTTCTAAGTATTTGAAAATTCAGAGCAATAACAGACAATTTCAAATGGTTAGCGCCACAAGAAAAGTTGACCTAATTGTGTGCTTTAACGAGATCTTAAGTTTTTTGTGAAGTAAGATTTTGTTCGTCCCTTATGGTTTACCAAATACACAATAGTCATTTAGAATGAAGACCACAGGCATAACGTGTGATATTTTATCCAAAATCGCGATCCATTTTTGAGAAAACTAAAAAATAACGAAAATATTTCGTTGTAAAGGGTAGTTTGGCTTGTAGGGAGGAAAATCCTCGGGTCGCATCCTTGGAAGATGCTGAACTTGCACCAAGTTTTGTATTTAGCCGACTCAGATACATATGCAGGACCATTTTTAAACATTTTTTTTAATCAGTCTCAAAAGTGTATTTCCGGTGAAATCTCGGTATGAATTTTTGGGTGGATTGCAACACTTTGCCTGCTCTACAGGTGTGTATGCAGCAGGCAAAATAAAAGGTTATATTTTGGCTCATAATTAAGGTATGAGATGTCTTACTTCTCAAGTTACCTGTCAAGCTTCCCAATACTAGCTCTTGATGGAGTTTAATTTGTTCCTTCAAACGCAGCCTAATTCTGACATTAATGGGCTAAAAGACTGCGCTTAGATAAACTGACGTGCATTTATAGGAGGCTAAGGCTATTTATCCCTCAGGAAACGCTCTAGAGAACGAGCAGAACAAGAATAATCCGTCCAGCGATTCTCGAGACGAATGCGTTAACGCAGATATACATACACACTTATTTGAAGAAGCTCATTAGGGAAGAGCGAAAATCTAATTTGTATCTTTGCAAGAGATACAGAGTTCAAGTTGTCCATTAGCAGTAGAGATTTCATTCATGAGTTTGGGCAATGTGGGAGTTCGTTAAAGGCATCTTAAGTATCGCCATTGTAGTAAAAATTGCATCATATTAATATGCATAACGCTGTCATCGAGTATTAATTTATTGCATTATTCAATGTAGTGCCGGCCGGCGCTTAAAGAAGCTGCCGAGCGAATTGACATTCAAGACATGATATCCGTAGACGGGACGGCTCCGGAAGGTATCTGCCTTAATCATGATGATGGGTGTTCTGGACTTTTCGTGCTGGGGTATAGCGAGATAACGCCAACTTTTATTGCGTGCTAAATTCCCATAAGTACTCAGAGCTCTATATATCTGATTACTTCGTTCTGATCAGTAAGATAACTTTCAGCTTGACCACCAGCATAACATTTACTGTTTGTTGGCCATTTAATTTTATGTGCTGGAGGTTTTCCAAATGTGGTAGCTCTGGTGTAGAATTCATTTGTTCGTGTGTTTCAAAGTTACGTGCCCATTGCGACATTTTACAGCTACCAAATGTTGAATAAAAGTGTGACGTTTAAACAGAGTAGGATATAAAATTAAATTTGTCAGCTTAGCTCGCAAGAGCATATATTATACACAAGGAAACCTCGTTTGCGTCATTTATGTCAGAAGCCAAGAGAAACTCGCCTTAAAATATTATGCATTTAAAGCTTTCAACGTAAATGTGTACATATCGAATATATAATGCGTGCTGTTTATGTGACATACCCAAAAGAAGTAAACCCTGTTACATACAACTTTACCTCGTATCTCTTAAATATCACATACTAGTCATTTCTCATTGGCTGCTGTCGTGGAATATATTGTTGTTCGATACAAAATAGCTTCTTATTCAATATCTTTATATTAATATATTGTAGGAGCATTGTCAAATTTATATTTTCATAACCGTATGAGTCAAATATATTATGTAACAGAGTTAATGCATCTGGAATACATGTAAATTCTCATCACAAATAGATTGGGGGATTCTTCCGTTTAAACGTGCCTCTCAATATGAAAAAAGTTTATCTACCGTGGTAGTGTGTTTAATCTTTTTTATCGTCTGACCTTGTATTGCATAGGGAGAGCTTGTACATAGCCATTCAAAGGTGTTCATTAGCCAACCGGGGGGAAAAATGGAAAGGTAGCGCGGAAGAATACATATTACCGACGCTGGTTCAGTAGAAACAGGGCTTTGTTTTTAGGCATCCATTGAAAAATCGTTTCAGATACTTTACCGGTTGTTCGGCTGTAAGAGGAAACAAGCTAACGTTATCTATATTTTATCCAATACCTTGTTTGATTTCATTATTAAATATTGTTACATGGTGAAGGGCAAAAGGTTACCTGAAATGATCAATGTAGATCACCCCAACACGCACATGGGGGTGGCGCAACTCGCTGGCAGCAAAAAGTCTGGAACCTTGATGTGTACTTAAGGGGAAGGCGTGGGTTTTATATTACACTGAAGAATTACATAACACACATTACCTTCACATACCTGGGATTTATTCACAAAACATTTGGCGAATCTACATAATTAACAAAGGAAATAGGGTGGAGGGAGATGCCACTAAACCGTAGACCGGCCACACACACACGTCTGTATCCAACGACCACTTCCACTGGAATTACGCTATATTACCTCCACCAACCTGTCTAGCCGAAGACAGGGTTGGCATCATACCAGACAACTTCAAAAAGATTTTCCCTATGGCGTGGTCCTCACCGAAAGGAAACACCGTTAAGCTGAAATATTACTAAAGAAACAAAACAATACTACGTCTGGTAGCAACAATACAGCACAACAGTGCGTCTGGTAATGACAATAAAATTAATAATACGCCACAATATACAAAAGTATAAAAAAAAGCAAAAATCATCATTGCGAAACGCCATTTTAAATGTCTTCTAAAAAAGTAACCTCGTGAAATTAAAGAGTCCGTTGTTTCAAACAGTTTTCCATTAGAAACTGTTCGGCTGAAAAAAGAAAAGAAAAAAAAAGCATGCTGCAAACACTATAACTTCTATTAAAAATGTAACAACCTGTTTTTTATGATAAAGCACTCTATTTAGTTTTTAGTTGTTTGGCGGTCTTCCAAACTGTTATGGACTCGTTTTACAATGATATGTAAGTAGAATTTAAAATTTGGACAAATGGGTTCGGTTTTTAAATTTCGGCTGACAAGAGTTTTGTTTACTGCACGTCTTGCCCTTCTATGGAATTTCATTGGCATTATTTCGCTAAAGCTGCAATACTTTGAATTCCAGATTTTTCGATAATAATGGACATTTATTAATCCACTAACCTAAGCCGAAGTTTTGAGAAATAGGCTGGAAGAGAGAGTTCCAAATCGGAGATGTGGAGGGATTCAAGGATTGTTAATCATGACTTAAATACGCAGTACGATTTGTAGAAACGATGCTTGCTGCAATAATTCATGCCCCTTTCGTTATATAACAAGAGTTTGTAAACGCGAAACCGGTTTGAAGAAGTAACACTTTTTATCATTCACACACGCACTAATCATTATTCTGACTGTGTTTTCCAACCCAGAAAACTGCTTCTGGCGGCGTAAGAAAACACCACACAGAAATATTCTTAAATTACGAGCTAAAAATTCCGGTTTTTTTGCTTTTTGAATAATCTGCAATTTAACTGTGCATTCACGTATAGCGCTGTGCCTAGTGTTCCAGTCTTTGAAAGCTTCAGTTATGCGGAAATATAACGTCTCTTTTTTTCTCATAAAGTCTTAAATATCATATTTCGATACATTGCTAAGGAAACCGTCTCATTGGTTGTACTGCTAATGCAATGAATTGCTTGTTCGTTCATGTATAAGACTTAAAATTAAATAAAAGGCTTGTACTTAAAAGAATTCAGCATTCGGTTGGTCCCACAGCTCAGTCGGTAGAGCTCTCGGGATCGATTCCCGGTTGGGGGCTGGGAATTTTTCTCCAGCCTAGATTATCCCTTATCCTCCCCAGAGTCTGGAAGTATGAATGAGAGTGTAAATGTGTGTATGATCTAATGATTAAAAAAATAAAAACCCAAAGTCCAAGAAAAACCCAAGGATAAGTGTTTCACGAGTTAACACCATTTCTAATAGCAATAAGTTCCAACGGAAAGGCCTCGGATAAGACCAATGAGTTAAAGAGGGGGGGGTATAAATGGAACTAATACAACTAATACAAATAAAAGTCATTCTTCAAACTCTATGAAGAAAATAGCTATGTTTAATACATCACTAATCAGTGTTATAAAGAGGACTTATGTGTTGGAAAAGAGATATACCACGATTTTTCACATCAAAGAGGCGGCTTCGGGTACTTCAGACGGAGCTTTGACTACACAGTTTTCTCAAATGTTTGTTTCAAGCATCTAGAAAAAGCCCAGAAAACGCATGATAGCGTTGATAATGTTCCAAGTGATCTACTATTATAAAAGAACGTCATAACTACGTTTTGCTTTATTTTATGCAAATAAAATTGTGGGTCTTTAACTTGATTTTAATTGTCACAATATTTATTCCTCCAAGCTGCCAACGGAATTCCCGCGAATCCTTGGCGTAATCTTCGAGAAGAAACGCTTTTGATCGCATTGCTTAGACAACAATGGGGAGACACTGATATGCTCGAACCATTTCAAGTGTATAGCACTATCAAGTAAGAGGTTTTACCTTAAGAACTCTGCACGTTTTGCTGCATCTCAATAAGGGAAAGAGACAAGATCTTAGTATTGTTAAGTAAGCCCCTTTGTCACTTTTGCGTGTTCGCTGTCATTGCTGAAGGTAGACATGACACACTAAGGGTTTAAAGGATCCGTAATGAGCAATTTTAATGTATATACCTTACAAGCAACTCTGGTGTTAGCGTTAGAAGTCATTGTTACATTCGTGTACTAACCAAACGTGCTTGAACCTAAAAAGCATATAACTTAAAAAAATACTGAAACTTAATTGTAGTGGAGTTGTCCAAATGGCCCAAATGACATTGCCAACTGATGATTCATGATGTGCAATGCTGCTGGAACAGTTGTGACTTGCAATTACATAATTTGTTTCACTTAGGATGTGCAGCTGTCTGTCCGTGTTAATTACTTTCACCATTAACCTAAAACTAGAGAAGTGAGTCGAATTAGAATCGAACATCTGACAGCTACGTATAGGCGTATGTGAAAAATGCTGCAGCATATCTTTAGTTCCATTGTAAGGAGAGTTTTGCTTCAAAATCTCGCAGCCTGAAATACCTGTCAAATCTCCATCTGGGCTGGTTCTCTTTTGAATGATATTTCATAAACGTTTTTTTTTTCAGTAAAGTTTTCCACAGTAAACATTTGTTGTCATTTAAACCTTGTAACAAGAAATAAAAAGAAAATACATAAAGAGGCTCTGCAGTATAAGTGAAATATGTAATACGGCGGCTTCGTAACAATAATAATTATTATTCAAATTTTGGTTAACACATTTTCCTTAATAAGTAGCAGTTGTAATACAATAAGTGGGTATATCTCATTTAAATACTCTGATCGATCGATAAACCATATACATGTATACAGTTGTGAGGCTTTATACACTAAAGTTTTGGATTGTTTTTCAGTAAACCCATATGTAAAGTTTTGAAGAAGTTGATTAAAGACCAAAGATTGTGAGGAAGTAAAGAACTCCAAGCTAAAGACAAGTTGTGACATCCAAATTAATTAACGAGTTGTGTATTGTGACTTGCATCAGGTTTACTTATTCCATCTGTTACTTTACAAGCGGTATGCTGAACAAAACGGCATCTGTAATATATGATCGACTAGTGAGGTTATCCTAAGAAAAGTAAGTTGATTATTACAGAATATTTATCCTGGAGAACTTTTCTCATTTCAGCTTAATCTGTGAGCATTAAAAGTGTTCCTTAACAATGCTGTGGTTGGGAAAAGGCAGAAGGCCTTGGAGATAAGGTAGCAAAATATTGGCAGGCGTGGGCGAGTTGTTAAAGCAGGCCAAGGTGCTCAGGGGGCCGTGAAACAGGGCAGTTTTCGTTATTGAATATCAAACCACTGTCCTTGATGTCTGCCGAAAACTTTGGCGAGAGAGGAGTTTCAGGCATTGAGCCCATCATTCATTGCGCGGCTGCCAAGGGCACGTGAAAGACCGTCTGGACGGAGCCCTGGGCAGGTGCCCAAAGTCAAGTCACTCCAATTATTTAACCACAAGTCTGGGAAGTCTAAGGTGCCCACTTTCCTAGGACTATGAAACACATTGGAACATTCATGTTGATTGACTTGTTTTCTGTGAACATTATCATATAGTGATCACGGAATGTCAGAGCATCTTTTACAGACTCTACATCAAGGCTGATCGGATTTTGGCTCTGTGCAATCGGGACTCATAAACTTGGATATTTTTTTACCTGCATGTGATTCGTTTTATTTAAATTCCCATACACAGGGCTTCCATGAGATCTTAAACAATTAATACATGCAAATATCACCATTGTTTTCTGAGAATGTTGGACACCGTGCTCCAAGTGAGAACACCTGCCCATTTACAAGGGGACACGAACAGTAATACTCTAAATTAGATGCAAACTCTGCAGTATTCTGTAGAGCCCGTCTAATTACTAGATGTAGGTACATTACTGTTTCCTTCCCGAGCTACATTATTTGGTTACCTTGCATTTATGTTTAGCGGACGTTTATAGGGGAGGAAATAAGGAACAAAGTGAATTCAAAATAAGAGAATTGTTGGCGTCTGCTTTGTAGAGGATGTACAAGATTCTAGAGTAGTGTTGAAAACATAAAACCCTATTTTGTATTGAGAACTGGACATAATTTGTAGTTAAATATGATGTATTAAACGCTTGCATTCACTATTCCCCAAACGAAACTGTTTTCGTTGTCTGTATTGAGATATACTGAATATTTTACTTTTTCTATTTTATCTCCCTTCAAGGAGAAAATGAGGATTCAGTTGATTTAACATACTAGTTCCATAATTTCTCTGAAATTAGAGAGAAATTTAGGAAAATATGTGACCTATATTTCACAAAAGTAAAAATCTCTACAATCAAATACCCTTAGCTGAGCAACAAATGGTCTCATCTTTTTGAAATCTTTTCTTGCGTTATAAGTTTATAACATTCTATCTATGTGTTAAACATAATATTCTTCATTCCTTATAAGATAATGTATAGTATCATATAAAATTTATGTATGATTTAAAAAGTGCAAGTTATGAAATATTTGGTTGAAATTCCATTTAGGTATAGAATGAACATATTTTAATTAGACTGCAGAAATTAGTAACTTTTATCTGAAGTAGCTTCTGAGGTAAGCGTACCTAAAATAATAAAAATAGGAAACTGGAAGCAAGAAAGAAGGAAAAAGGGCAAGCTAAGGTTTATCTAAAGGATGTCTGGCATCGTGCAGCATTTTTACAACCTCGGTGTACGAAGTATACTCATCTATTCATTCATTCATTCATTCATTCATTATCTGTTTACCCTCCTCTTATGTAGGACTTACACCCCCCAGGACTTACAAGCGGGTGCCTGGGGTCAGAGGCCCGTCGAGGAGCAGACACTCATGGATCAGATAGAGCATCCAGGATGGGTGATCAGCCCGATGCCTGGTATGGGATGAAGGAAGTAGATGAGACGAAATGTTGATGAAATGGATGAAAGGAAAGGTGATGATGGAGCAGTTGTTGGAATGAATGCCGGGGGAAACCGGAGAACCCGGAGAAAGCCCGCCCAGACGCCGCTTCGTCCACCACAAATCCCACATGCAGGTCCCTGGGATTAAACCCGGGCCGCCTCGGTGGGAGGCGAGCGCTCTAACCACTCGGCCACGGCGCCAAGTATACTCATCTACCGGATACATTATTCGTGTAAAACCTCTCTTTTCTGAAAGAAAAACTTAAAGCGGAGTTCATACTCCCCTTAATGCTGATTGCTCTTTTACGTTTTTGTTGCTTCTTCCGTCAATTCGGGTAACAAGTTTTGCAAAATACAGCAAGAGTATACTGCTGACTACAGCTGTGATAGGAAGTAGGCATCACTGCGGATGACTGTCCATTTCGCAAACATCGATGGCGTCAGACATTTTTCTTGTTGCGTGGAATATCTTAAGTTCAGAAAATGATATAGGGGCAATGGCTGCCAAGTCTAGCGATGTGCCCAAGAATAGCTTCGCCATATTATCAGACGTACCTGTACACTGACGGCTGGCTTGGACCTTCCACATGAACTTTCGCCACTTTCTTGGAGCCCTACGTTCTGAGTTCTCTATCAAAGTGGGCATTCAACAGAAATTACGTTAGTGACATCTCAGCATCTACTTCCTAATACCAATTTTGGTCTTAAAGCTTTCTGGAGCCTATTACAGATGCCATTTTATAACTATTTATCTCGGCAATATAATTCTTGACGGTGATCCTCCAGACTAGAGGATGAAGTTCGTTAAATAAATGCAGTCAGTCGTATTCTCGCCACTTCCTTGTTTCTTTTCAGCTCGGTTTTGAGACTTAAGTCCCTGACCCTGCTCTGAACACTTATTTGAGCTCCATAACGATTTATGATTCAGAAAAGGAATGAAATTGACGAACTGGAAACAAATGCGTTTAACGTGTGAGCAACACGCCTAAATAATGAAAACGGCTTTGTTTGCTCTACCACAATAACCATAATAAGTAATTATTGTATTCCACCAAAAATTTGACATCGAGATTTCACGGCAGATACATATTTTGAGGTCCCTGTACCCGAAAAATGCTTTCTAAAACGTGTCAGAGAGAGAGAGAGAGAGAGAGAGAGAGAGAGAGAGAGAGAGACGGGAAGACGTATAATTCCAAAACGATAAGTCTGATAAATACCAAACTGTGCGTTAGAAGATGCGGCACAAAACTTTTCAAAACAACCTCTCCACCCCAAGGTTACATGAAGCATTTTCATTACCTCCTATTTTCTCAAAAATGCCTCGGCCCGCCTCTGTGGTTTAGCGCGTAGCGTGTCTGCCTCACATTCAAGATGTTCCTAGTTCGAATCTCGGTTAGGGTGAGTTACCCGGATAAGGTTTTTTTCTCCGGGATTTCCCCTTATCCTGAAAAATGAATGTCGAGTAACACTAAGCTCTTTGGACCCCACGCTCATTTGAGCATCATTTCACCCATTTCATTCATCGTCCGATGTGACCTAACCCTTAAACCTATATAAAAAAATCTGATGTGTTACACTCACATGACTTTCTCTACTCTTGTGCAAACTATTTTTACAAACGCTTATTCTCCATATGCTTCATGTTAATCGAGATATCGAGATGTCAATATTATTGCTAATTTTCTTGTAGATGCAAGGGGAGTTGGTAGGCTTTAAGCGATAGTCAAATATTTTAAGAGCTGGTTGCTATGTGGAGTATTCAATCTCTTTGCATTACCAGGACAAAAAAAAATGAATAACGAAAATTTAAGGGAATAACAAGCAATATCTTGAAAATAGACTCAAAAAATGTATATGGCATAAATTGTGTATTTTAACGCGATCTACATTTTTTGTTTAGTAAATCACAATGAAGAATACTTTTGGAGGCATTCCTGGAATATTCAAGATATACATTTTACTTGTCATGAAAGTATCTTAAATATATGATATTTTAATCAAAATCGTTAGAGCCATTTCTGAGAAAATTAAAATTTTCGAAAAATGTTCCATGTAAGGGTAATCTGGGGTGGGGGGATTTTCTTGAAAACCTTCGTGTCGCATCTCAGGAAGATACTGAACCTAAATACCAAGTTTGGCGTTTATCCGACTGTTCGTTTCTGAGTTATGCTGTTCACACACACACACACACACACACACACACACACACACAGACGTGGTATAAAAATGTATTAATTATTAATAATTTTAGTTTGACATGCTAATGTTATTTTTTAACTACATGTTTCTAAAAATGCTTTATATGCATTCAGTGCACCTCAAAAGATGTATTTCCTGTGAAATCTTGGTATCGAATTTTTGAGTGCAATGCAATACTTCCCCTACTAAAAATTGCTCCAACGATTTTGATTAGAATACGGATGTTTAACATATTTGCGTGACTAGTAACTTTTATATATTGAATAAAGTCCTCTTCATACTGACCAAACTTAGTAGAATTTAGTGGGAAATCATAAGAGATAAAATCTTACCCAAGGAAACATGTGGAGCTCATTAGAATACATATTTTGTGTCAAATGTTTTCCCAACTTTAGCCGTTTTCTAAATATCCCATGCTGTATGTTTACGCGTTACCAAGAACGTAATCTGATGGGCATGCTGGAAAGTTTGCGACTCTCCTTTTTTCTTTCCACGTCAGGAGCCTGTTCCGTTCCATGGCTAAAATTTAAATGCCTTTCCGCATGTTTTATTTAACCAAGTCCTTATTGCTTAATTTAAAATTATTCTCAGGCAAAAATGTACAGTGAACGTGGATACAATTACTTTCATACATGGGTACAGTAGTATATAACGATATTATGTGATTTATTTGTGTGTGTCTGCAGCATTTTTTTTATAAGCGAAAATCCTCGACTTAAATTATTTTATGATTAAAAAGCGCGATTTTTTGTTCGTACCCCACAAGAAGGTTGTCCAGGCGTAGATATTCCCTAATCACCATAAGTTCATCTAACTAGGTGTTTGGCATAGGACTTTACTGCACGCAATAACCATAATTGTCAAACAGAATTCTTTAACCGTTTGGCCGCATGGCCAGGTAACATCACGGTGAAGCAAATAGGCAGCCGTAATAAATTTCATTGTTAACATTACAAGTTTAATAAAGTGTATAATTCCACCGTAAAATAAACATAAATAAGTAGGAGGAAAACCAGATAAGCTATTGCAATGCGCTTATTTAAACCGCCAGATGTGAATAATTTTCATTTTCTAGATTCAGCTCTACGAAACGACGTGATGTTTATACTAGATAACTAATGTTGGCTGAAACTGAGGGACATAAATACTGAAACATAAGGATTATAAAGCGCCATTTGCGTTACAATAGTCCTTGTGGACCTTCGACTGCAATACGGCTGGCAAACTCACGCCCACATGCACATCGCAGATTTAGTTAATCATCCAGCCATACGGGCGATGATGTGGTCTGCACCATTCTTCCCCCAGCCGGAGGTTGGTTTTCGTCACGCGTTACCTGCCGTAATTCCGCAAATGCATCGCACCCACATAGGCGGGATCGAACCCACGCGTATTCTGTTGCTGGGAACCGGAGTGCTATGCTTCAGCCCACGCAGGACAGATCTGCCTATTTAATTGAAAATGAGAGCATACATTTCAATTAAAAACGTTGCAGTGTGTATACTGTCAAATATATTGACGTGCTCCATTTTTCTCAAAATCCACGTTTCAAATGCTCGTAGCCGTTTTCCACTCTTCGTGTTTTTTTGAAGTCCTACTGTAAGTTAATCTCTTCTTTAACGTAATTTTAAAGGAACACTGAGAACAAAGGAAATGAACGTGTCGTATGTAATCTTAGGTGTGCGAAATTTAGTTTTTCTAGGAAACAATGAATGAGTGTCATTCATTCGGTTATGGGTAGCAAATGTTCCCCCCGTATTACACCAATTACCAATAATTCCTGCTACTTATTTCTTCATGTGTTCATACTTGCTTTCTATAAGCAAAGACGAGCAAGCAAACGGTCCAAAGATGATGATCAACATCAACCCTAGGTTCAGATCTTTTGACCTGTTCCAGCTACTGTTTTCAGTTGTTGCACCGTTTTCTGGTCTACCAACTGATATTATGTGTATTTTGTAAAATATTTTATTTGCTCATTGTGTTATACTTAAAACCCATATGAATATTAAGTTACGTTAAATAAACAATTCCAGCTCTTAGTATGCATCTCCATGCTTGCAATGACAACCTAACATTTTCTATGAAAGACATTTGAACCAATTAATTGCTCATCTACCATCTCATTTAATCGATTAATATTCAGACTTTCTCTTGCATGTGGATTTCTTATTCTTTCTCTTCGAGTAACTGCTTCCACTGATGCTAACAATCTCATTTCCTCTTCGGAATAAATTGTTTTTACGTAAGGTCCGTGTATCATTTCGTTTAATCTTAATTGGCGTTTATAAAGTGTTAATGATTTTCCTTTCCTTTTATAAATGTCTCATAATCGTTCCACAAGTTTGGTGACATTTATCGGTGGTGTTGTGTTGTAAGGATATAATTGACAACCTAAATTTCCCCTAAGGCCATTTGATATCAGTTGTAGCAGTCTATACAAATTGGCAATAAGCAAAAATAATTAACAAAATTGAAACATTTAAAATAAATGTAGGATTGAGACAAGGGTGTAACCTATCGCCGATTTTATTTGGCCTAGACATAAATAAGTATGACTATGGAAAGCTAAAATTGAAGTTTTTACATAATTAGGTTCTAGAACATCTGACACTATTATATGTAAACGATAAATTAATTTTAACTCAAAGACAGGGTGCCCTTAAGACAACTGTCTAAACAACTAGCAAAAAAGCTTACCAATTAGGAATGTTATATACTGACCCAGGCCATATGTTTGACATCTCTGGTCTAGACCCATACTTTTTCTTCCCTTAGTAAGATATAGTTCCTTAAACTCAGAAATGGAGTGACAGAGGCCAAGAGTGTAAATACCTACAATGCTGGAGTAGATAAACAGTTTACGAATTAATTTTTCTTTGTCGCCGTGAAGATGTACTCATTCGAAAAGATGCAGGAAATCTGTCAACAGTGTTGTAGGTACGATGCAATATTTACTAGATGTTGTGTCTGACGACCAGGAAAATGGTGCCAGTTGCTTTAATTCCCGCGAATATTTACTGCCGGCAGTGGCGCAGATGTTGGTCTGCCCAACACAATGGAACACTGCTGGCGTTCTTCAGATGTTTGGTGTGCGGCCCATCGCGGATTAAATTAGTCTACCGATGCGTGATTCATCCAAGATTGTTGTTGCTTGCTCAAGGCGTCGTCTGTGCCAATTAATTGGCTCCCCTTGATTCAGACTTCATTTGAATGGCAAGCCTTTCTTATATCAACCGTTGTTTCTCCTAACATAATCGCTTTAAACTTAATTTAGCTTCAGAGAATACTTTGTGCATTTGTCTTCCCTCATTACTAGAGCAACACATCATCTGCTTCATTACTTTCTTTACCACCTACCTATAGTAAATAGAGGAAGTATTGTTAAACACCGGGACAAAAAATAGCCATTACATAAAAAAAATGAAATCTACTAAATGTGAAGAAATTTCAGGACCGGAATAGAGAGAAAATAATAAAATTTTGCTACGCCAAAGAAAGTATCGCCATGCCACACTTTGAAATAATTTAAAATTTCCGGTATAACGGTCACATCCCTTAAAAGGAAATCGTATTACATCGCTGCGATCCTACATAAAGCTCACTATACAAATTCAGATAGACAAATAAACCCTTCACACACTCACATATAAAAAACTTGCCTCAAATTATCAATATAACCATAACGTGCCAAAAAAAAAAACCACTCACGCGCTACACACGAAATTTTCTCTTCACAGCGATGTGATCGCAAATATTATTTCATACCCGGCGGCTCTACCAAAAATGTTATACACCGGGGTGAAGCCAAAAGATTCTGCAGCTAAAATATTAAATTTAGTTACCCCGGCATAAACATTGGGGAGCGTAGCTGCAGTGGCGACGAGTTCAGGAATTTAACTGCACAAATTTAAAGAAGTCATGGGATATTCATAACATAATACACTTAAATTCACATTTAACACACCTGTGGTTTATTAAATAATTGACACGGTGCCACTACATATAATGTGCCCGATGCGACAATGCACACACATACGCTACAGTATTGTGACCTACCCAAAAATTCTATATAAATATTTCACCGGAAATACAAGTTTTGAGGATCTGGGTAAAAAAAAAAAGAAGAAGCAATTTTTAGAAAAGGTCCGCGCGCGCGTGGGAACAACATCATTCGAAAACAAAAGGTCAGATAAACGACAAACCAGATATTTAAGTTAAACATTTTCCAAATATACGACATGAAGATTTTCAAGAAAATCTCTCCATCCAAAAGTATCCTTTACGTGAAAAAATTTATTTATCTTTGCTTTTCTCAAAAAATTATTCAAATAATGTTGATTAAAATATATGTTTAGGGTATTTGTATGAAAATAACATGTACCTTGTTTTGAAAGTTTTTTTCATTCTGAATTAATTTTGCACTATTTTCTATAACTAGTAAACTGTAAGAGGTAGACAAAGCTTGCGTCACAATAAATGTAGCTTTCGTTAAAATACAATTATGCGAAATAAATGTTGTATGGCGTTAAACATTTCCCACATTTATACAGCTTTGAATTTTCAATACTTACCTATATATAATATATAATTGCAAAACCGCATTTCATTTTCTTCTGGTAGTCGTGCAAACAGTGAAATTTCAATGGAGCATAAACAGGTTCGCTTTTTAAAGACTTTACTTTCACTTTTGCCACTTGTACTCCTCTACCCACTAGGAAATGTAAGATGAAATCATATCTTCAGTTTTTTTGTTTTCTTGTTTAGCATGAAATAGAACAAAGAGTAGGCTTTTATAAGGTTAGTTTCTGGGTGGATAAGTCATACGAATATAACAATTTTATCCTCTTTCTCTGCCGTTTAGTTAATATTCTTTATAGTTTAGGCACTCCCGGAGTCTATAAAGCATTTCTAAAGTGTGCATATGTGTTTGAGAACAGCATAACTCCAAAATGCAAACTCATAAAAATGTATCTACATTGTTGTCATATGTTAAGATATACGGCTAATGTCAAATTGATGTTTTTGCTACATTAAGGTTTCCTTTTTTTTTTTTTTTTTTAAAAAGAAAATGTTAGCTGACCATTTCCTTTCTTATGGGCTCATGCGAAACAAGTGATCAAGTAATATCATGGTTAGCATGCAGTTTTGAGTCAAAATTTGCCGCATTTGGGTCAAAACGTGCAGAACAAGTTATTATAAATGATGACTGGAAAAAGTCGTGTGAGTGTTACTCAAATTTTTTTCCTTCTTAGGATACTAGTTGGAAGAATCCACAGCATGTATTGCAAACACGAGTACTAAGTTGGCTGCATTAACATTTGAAATTCCTCATTATGCGCTGGGAACTTAGAATCAGAGTCTACGACCTCTGGCAAGCTGAGCATTTTTATGGCACGATTCAGCAATGTGGGTCAGTCAGCATAATGAATGGGCTGAGACCAAAATGCACGACTAACTTCAAGGATTGAGAATAAATAAATATACAAATGAACGAGGAGCAGCCAAATTCGGCTTAGATACTGCATGAAAATAAACACTGATGCTGCTCAAAAAAATCTGATGTGTTATACTCACATGACTTTCTCTACTGTTGTACAAACGCTTATTCTCCATATGCTTCATGTTAATCGAGATATCCAGATGTTAATCTTATTGCTAATTTTCTTGTAGATGCAAGGGGAATTGGTAAGCTTTAAGCGATAGTTCAAATATTTTAAGAGCTGGTTGCTATGTGGAGTATTCCATTCTCTTTGCATTACCAGGACAAAAAAAATGAATAACAAATTCCCATTTGAGAAAAAGTATAAGTATTGGAAAATGTAAGGAAATAACAAGCAATATCTCGAAAATGTTTCACTCAACAAAAGAAAATGTGCATGATATTTTAACGCGATCTACATTTTTTGTGTAGTAAACTTTTGTCTATCTCTTATGGTTTACCAGTTATGCAAAAGTCGTTCACAATGAAGAATACTTTTGGAGACATTTCCAGAAAATTCGAGATATACATTTTATTTGTCATGAAAATATCTTAAACATATGATACTTTAATCAAAATCGTTAGAGCCATTTTTTGAGAAAATTGACATTTCGAAAAATGTTCCATGTAAAGGGTAATGTGGGGTGGGGGGATTTTCTGAAAACCTTCGTGTCGCATCTCTGGAAGATACTGAATCTAAATACCAAGTTTGGTGTTTATCCGACGGTTCATTTCTGAGTTATGCTGTTCACAGACAGACACATAGACACACATACGGACATGTTTCCAAAAATACATTTTTTGAATTTAGGAGGCCTCAAAACATGTATTTCTGGTGAAATCTCGGTATCAAATTTTTGAGTGGAATACAATACTTCACCTACTTGCTATACGTAGTAGAGAAAGTAACAAGGTACACCACAGTCCTAAAATAACAAAGTTTTAAAAATAGCGCTTGTTTCCAGAGAGCTCTTGGCAGTAAGATTGCAGTGTTTAAAGCAGATTTCAAAGAAATCGAATCATGAAAGGATCTGGCATGTCTTGTTTTAGTTCCCACGCTTTGCACGGTGAAAGTTTAAAAAAACAACGAATTGAGAATTCGCAACTCTCCGTTGGCCCAGGTTTGATTAGGTTGCAGACGCTCCACTTTTCCGTGCCTATTCGGTCTGAAAACTCGCTGCCAACAGTAGAAAGAAAATTACAGCTGAAGTTCGGTGCCGCAGTTTGGGACGGAGTGGTACAAAACAATGCGAAACTGTTAAGGGATTACACGTTCTTGAGTCCAGATTATCCCTTCCAATTCCATGTCCTTGGAGCAGGAAATCTCACTTCAAGGCCATGAAGTTTGCAATTCAAAACTGTCATGATGGATCTTGAAGATTACTTTTTGCTCTCATCCAACAAGTGAGGTAGAAACAATGGACTGCGCTGTCCCTCAGAGCTACAGAATTGCAAGCTGCTGCTGGAGGGGACATTTCAGGTTTTCGAATGCTAAATAATGGTGTTTGCATGTACGTCTTAAGATAACTGAAGACAACAGAGGGAAAATGTCGAGGAACGTAAGTTATTTATTACTCTCTGTGTACTACCCTCTTAAAGAAAGTGGAAGTACTGTATTCCACCTAAAAACTAAAAGTAGGCATTTCATTGGAAATGTACGTTTTGAGGCCCCCTGAACCCAAACAAGCCTAGTTAGATAAAGGTCCGCGCGTTCGCGTGTGAACGGCATAATGCAAAGACGAAGTGTCGTTAGGTTCAACATCTTCCAATGCCACGCGAAGATTTTAAAGGATCCCCCACCCTAAACTACACTTTTCTCGAAATTTTCGATTTTCTTAAAAATGGCCCTAACAAATTTGATCAAAACACATTATGTTTAAGATAATCACATGATAAATAATATGTATATCTTAAATTTTATGGAAATAGCTGTGAAGCCCTCTTATTCTGAATGAATTTTTTATAACTTGTAAATCGTAAGAGATGCTATACAAAACATATACATCTCGTCAAATTGCGCAATTTATGGCAATTAACATTCTTGTGGCATTAAGCGTTTTCGAGATATTCTTTTTTATTGCTTTGAATTGCTTTATACGTTTTCAACTGCAAAGTAGCTCTTCTTCTTTTTTTCACTTGGTCATGCACAGAGTATGGAATTTCAAAGACATCACATAGCGACCCGTTCTTTAAAGTTTTGCTCGCCTATTCTTTGAGTACTCTCGCTTCCATTTATGCCGCCACTGCTGTTTCGGGAGGTATTTTACCAACCTTCTCACCACCCGCATACTTAGCAGGCAGGGGTGTGTCTGGAACGTTCTGTCTTTGTTGTTCGTCCAAGCAGTGGTGTGTGTTAACTGTAGCTCGCAATGTATGCAAATATTTCGGAGGTGCATCGCGGAAGAATTGTGGGTACGTGGGAAGCCATTTGTCAATTGAAGGCATTGCTAGGGCAATTCCATGCAGCATTCGCATGGACAGACTATTAAAATAATGTCTAGTAAAGGTGTCCTCTTTAAAACTAAAAAGTATAAGTTACTTTACATTATAATTATTGTTGTTAAAAATACTATTTCATGGAGATTTTTAGTTTAGCGTTCTCTAACCGTTTAGATCGTATTGGACGATAAATGAAATTATACTCAAATGAGCCCTGGTCACAGATCTTAAAGTTACCCGACATTCGTCTTTTCAGGACAAGGGAGAAATCCGGAAAAACCTTACTCGGGCAACTCACCCCAATCGAGTTTCGAACTCGGACCTCTTGAATATGAGGCAGGCACACTACCCCCAGCAGAGGATGGAGAAATTGTGCAAATTAGCTTTTTATTTAGTTGTATATTTAGATTGTACAGATGATTGCAATAATGTCTAGTAAATGTGTCCTCTTTGAGAGCAAAAGTCTTACATTATGTTGCCATTAAAAATATTTTTCGTGGAGATATTGTATAAAACAGGGTTTTATTTATATAACTATATATATGTGTGTGTAAACAAACATGGTCCTTATAAGCGGTGAGTAAAGCTATTGCTCAAAGTTATATATTCATGTGCGATAATCTACAACTACGCAAATAAAACAGGACTCTACTGCATGTAGCAGGTTGACCGATACACACACCTCTTCCTTGCTACGCATATTTCACCTGTGAAGCCCAGTAGAATGCCGCTTGAAGCTGCGATGATAGTATAAATGGAAGCGAGTGTACCTATAATGGATATGCAATAACATCACTTCCGCAGTTTTATCTGGATTGACATGAAGTAGATAGAAGAGTAAGCTTTTGTAAGAATAATTTGTTGAAGAATTCGACAACTGCTTAGTATGCTCTACACCGCGAAAACCTAATTCAAAGCTCCCCATGGAGATGGACCACTGATAAACAATTAAGAAATAATACGCAACTAGGAACGTGTCAAACCTATAGCGATTTCAGTAACCGGCAAAGTTAAGGATTAGATTGAAAATAAATTAATAATATGTAATATTGATCGGTGTATTCTCTGCATAACGAATAATAATTATTACATACAGTTTCGTGATACCCTATATTTAAATGCACATGGGTTTATAAAAATAACATCGGGTTTATTTTAATAATTTTCAGTGTAGTTCTGTGACAGAGTCAGAAACTTTTAAACACAGGCATGTTTTATCACTAGACTTCAGATTTGTGTGCAGATGCACATTTAGTTTGCTTTCCCATTTAATATGGAGTTAAGTTTTGCAATATGTTTCATGTTCTTCTGTGCTTATATGTTAAGTTTTATAGTATATAATTACATACGATGTTGCTGCATATTTCATCATTTGGCTATGCATCGAGCATATAATACACTATTTTTTTAATTTTTAGTTCTAAATTAAATTTTGAACACATTACTGATAATAAGTCTAATACTATGGAGACACCCCTAAGGCTAAGGAGGTTCAGAGTAAACTTTAAAGTATTCAGGAAAATTAAACGGTGTTTTATAGAGAAATCCTCACTCAAAAGTTTTGTGTTCTGTGGATAATTATTAATATCTTCAAGTTGAAAATTCAGTGTTTCCTGAAGAGAATTTCCCAGAGTTAGTAAGAGCATTTAAAATTTTTTCAGTAATATCTGAAGATATAGAAAGATCTTTCTCAGCATACAAACCTGTGTTAACCGATAAACGCCATAAACTTACATCTCAACATTTGGAGACAATGGCCATTGTAGGTATACTGCAAATCAAATTACAGCGACTGGAATGATGTCTAAGGAAGATTATACATTGTATGTGTTAGCAACTAACACCTTCTTCTCTCCAAATGTGGAATTCAATACAAGCCACAGCACTTCGGATAACACTTGGAGCTTTTTGTACCAGCCGAGAGCAAGTATACAAATAGAGACAAATGAACCTCCACTTGAAACTAGAAGAAAACAATTGACTTTAACAGATGCCCTCAAGATAGCGACGATGTCTGATTCTCGAATGAAGTATATATTTCATAACAGACCTAAAGAAATCGTCAAAAGATCATTAACAATACACTTATATCTCAAAGCCTCCAAATATATCCAAGAACTCAACATTAGACTTCCTCCTGTGTCACAAACAAACTCCACTCATGCTATACCGCCCTGTACAATCACTTCACCTAAACTAAATTTAGAACTGAACTTCTTTTCCAAAGAACACACGCATTCCTCAGTTTATCGCCAACTATTTAATGAATTGCATGACAGATATGGAAAACATACAGCAATTTACACAGATGGATCAATGCGTAATGATCAAAGTGCTTGTGCTGTTGCTTATCCAGACCACACTATGTTAATCAGACTTCCTGATTTTTATATCATCTTTTCAAATGAACTGTTTGCAATTAAACCATTTATGTTTGGAGTACTCAGTGTTCAAAGTTATTTGTTATATACTCGGATTCTAAAAGTGCACCACTTGTAATAAACAATCTCATCAACGAATATTCTTACACAAGAAATTCAATCACTACTTCATAGAGCCAATAACCAAGGAAAGCAAGTGTCTTTAATGTGGATTCCATCCCACATTGGAATACAAGGCAACGGATTGGCCTATCAGGCAGCAGAAACATCCACTAAGGGACCCAACTATAACTACAACAGCCAATGATGTTATCTCAACCATTAAAAACCAGCTCCATCAACAGTGGAAGACAGGATGGCTTGAGTCCACGAGAAGTAAACTCAGTGATAAAATATCGAGTATTTCGACACATCTTCCAAGTAGTTCTCTTTCCAGACAAGATCAGGTTCTAATATCCCGACTGAGAATGGGCCCATATCAAGATCACACACAGTTATCGTCTTTCAAAGGACCAACCGCCCTTCTGCCACCAGTGTAATGTGCTATTAACAACGAAACACATAATCGTGGAATGTCCACAATACGATCAATGATTTACAAACAGACTCAACTATTCGATGTACTCTAAGATAGTTGAATTTTTTAAAAGCAGAAATTTAAACAAAAGATATAATGTTCAATCAATTTGGTTAGCTATAGTGTCACAATTTTATATACTAGTTCATTGTAATGGTTTAAAACTACCAGTATGTTAAATAATCTCATTGTTTTGTTGTTAAATATTTATTTTATAAAAAGTTGTAAAATCGCAATATGACTAATATGTTAAAGCGATTATAAACAAAACGAAAAAAAAAGTATAACCTTAAAGTTAACAATTTTAGTGCATGATTAGCACATATTTTCGAAATTATAGAGCATATTGAGATACTTTGCAGCACAAATGCGTGCGTATTTTAGATATTTTTAGTGCTAAAAATCCGATGCCTATATATCACACGTCTGCCTATTGTGTTTGTTGCTACTTGCGGACCCCCACCACTCTAATAACATTTCCGCGGCGGCTGCGTGACGATACTTACTAAGTTCTTCTGTAAAGCGAACAACATTAAAGGTATGCTTCCAGGGCTATCTTTTGGAGGACATAATATGCTAAGTGGTCTGTCAGTCCTTCTTTCCTTTTAAAATCTTTACCTCAATTGCTGATAAATTTTCGTATTTGTTTTATTCGTTTATTTTGTAGATTTGATACATTTAGATATAATTCTATTGTATATTCCTATTCGAGGACTTAGCATGTCAGTTAACTTAGGAACTATTTCCAGAAATCAGTATTTTCTAGTATGGTACCGTTAAATGCCTCAAGTAAAACACTTTTTTTAAAAACGTTATTGTCAACAGTCATTGTTAGGAATATTCTCAAGATCTGTTTTATTTTTGCAGCTTTGCTTCCTTTAAATTAAATTGAGCTTTATTTATGGACGCTCTTTAATTGCTATGGGCCTAGCGTCCCATTCTACATTGTGCTTGAAAGACCAGAAATTTTGCTCAGAGGTCTCTTTATAGGCTTGAGGTTCTTTTACGTGCCGTAAATCTACGACACGGAACCACCGGCTTTACTTCCGTTCCGAAGGAAGCCATGCTAAGGATTTTTACGCCCGAAAAAATCCATCGCCCTCCATCGAACCCGCGACCTCTGGAACTAGAGGCTAGCACTATACCCCCAGACTACGGAGGTTGACTTTGTTTCCTTTGCTGATATTAAACATTTAAATATTTAATCCTTCCTGTTAAATGTATTCAACGTTTTAACTGCAAAAGACACACAGCAACTTTCTAGATAAACACTTAGAACAAATAGGAACGCGGGCGCTACTTTTATGTGAACATAGCGTTCGATAACGCCCAACCCCCCTCTCCCCATTTGAATAGTCCCCTTAAACTTCAATGGTTATACCGGGAGCTTGAGACTTGAGATTGAACTGAAGGTGTTACAACTCGTCGACTATCGTAAGTATTTCTTAATGTTGGTTTTATTAAATCTTGCTATGAGACTTTTTATTTTCTCTACCACATACCTGGTAGGTAGAGACGGTATTGCATTCCACCCAAAAAAATTGATATCGAGATTTCATTGAAAATACATGTTTTGAGGACCTCGGAATCCCAAAAAGGCATTTTTAGAAAAACGTCCATGTGTGCATCTGTGAACAGCATAGCTCAAAAACGAAAACTCGGATAAATACCAGAGTTGGTATTTAGGTTTAGTACCTTTCAAAGATGTAACACGGACATTTTTCAAGAAAACACCCCATCCCAGACTACCCTTTACATGGAAGACTTTTCGAAATTTTACTTTCTTAAAAATGGCTCCAACAATTATTATTATAATATCGCATATTAAAGATATTTACAAAGCAAATAAAATGTATGTATTGAACTTTCTGGCAATAGCCTATTAATCCACTTCATTTCAAAGACATTTTATATAATCTTGTATAACTCGTAAACGTTAAGCGATAGACGAAAACATACTACACACAAAAATGCAGATCTCTTTAAAACATACAATTTATTTCAAATAAGTGTTTTTGTGGCATAAACCATTTCTAAGATATCCGTTATTAATCGTTCGAATTGTTCATTTCTTGGTCATTTAAACTTCTGTCAACACTGAGTTGTTTCTTGTGATTCCATGCTAACAGTATGGAATTTAAAGGCCAGTGTATAGTGTCCAGTTCTTAAACATGTGACTATCGCTGTTCCTTTGTATCTATAACAAAATGTGTAATGTAGCTATTTCTGCAAAGGTTAATTTGGATTAAAATGTTGTAGACAGAAAAATAAGCTTTATTAAGAATAGTTCGTATATCCCTAACAAAACAATAGAGGTAGAGAAAGTCATGTTGAGGCAGTGTTTTTAACACTTAAATAATATCAGTCTAATTATATAATATATAAATTCAATAATAGCCCGCTTAAAGCAATATGAGTATAATATAATATATAAAATATATGTATTACGTTTATTTTTATTATGTACATTATAATAATTTTATGTGAATGTATTAAGTAATTTAATAATGTAGAAGCTGTGAGAATATAGGCCGAAAGTTGCTAACAATGAGGTAACCTTGAGCCAATAATGAATTGGAAAGTTTAATAATGCTACTAGTAATTCTTGGAGGAACAATAATGTAATTTTTAAAACAGTTTATAAATAGCCAATCAAAAACTAGAAAAGCTTTAAGTTAAATAAAAGTATTCTATTTAAGTAATTTAAGTAGGATTAGCCAATCAGAAACTGAAATAGAGCAAATTGTACAAATTCAGGCGCCAGTCGCTAGTAGACAGCGTTCACAACCGAACGCTATACGCGTTCACAAGCAGTTGAATAGGTATTCAGTGTGAGACGGCGAGAATATAATAAAGTTTACATGTTAAAAAGTGCAAGTAATTAATAAATAATCTAACAGCTCTCTATGTAAGTGAAGTGTTATTTAATCGTGTGAAGGATTAATAAAAGGAGTGAAGTAAAAATTATAATGTGTGTAAGCCTACATTCTTTAGCCGCATCACCCCCTGGTAAGAGACACATGTTTCTACAAATTAATACTGACGCAGCTGAGGCAAACATAAATATATAATATTTAAAGAAACATTAAAATACAAAGTTGATTCCTAAACGTTGGGGCGAAGGCCACCGGAAGCTTTGTACCATACGTGGGGCAGTTACTTCATTAAGTTTGTCTCTCTAGCTGCAGCTTCAAACCTTCTTCAGTGTGAATGATCACTTCAGATTTTTATCATAATTATATTCGCAGGCTTTTGCTGCGCATGTAGTGCAACTCTAACCTTTCGTTACCTTGCGGCTTTTAGAGTTCCCGTCAGATAGTCTATAGAATGAAGTTGCAGTATTCGCTGGCTTTTCATGATCTGCCAAGGATCTTCGCGAAATGACGGGTTTCAGCAAAAGCTTACGAAATACACATGGATAGCCTACATAAATGTCTTACACAGAAGCGCATCGCCTGTTCGAAAGTTCTCGAGTAAGTTCTTCATCGCAGTTTCAAGCGATTCCATAGGAAGTAGTTTTTTCAACACATGATCTGATATGGGCAGCATATCGGGACTGAAGTTTACGTTGTCACCTAAGAAAAGAGGCGTTGCCTGTGATGGCATTCCACGTTACCGTATCTATGTAACAAACCCATAGATATACTACTGAATATAGTTTCCTAGTTTCTTTCACTACGCAATGCAATATCTACAAAATAGTACTATGGATACCCTGTTATAGACTATCCTGTTCTTGTAAACTGTATGAAAGTACTTCAGCACCAAAGTTGCTGGAGTACGTGTTAAATTATCCAGAGCTACAGAGTTCATTAAGTTTAAATCTGCTCTACGCTACATATTGGCAAACAATGAGTAGCCTACAAATGTACAACAAGCAGGCTTCCACGAATGCTTTATTGAGGTAACCGAAAGACAACCCTTTTCTTGTGCTACCTTATTATCCAGTTGGAGAGGACCTGCCCTCAACAAGTCCACCTCGTACATCAATCAGTGACAAGAGGTGATGTAGAGGAGACACCACTGGAAGCAGATTCACAAAAAGATACCACACTAGAAAAACCACAAAGACTGTCTGTGGCGCCCTTTCTCGACAGTCACTGTCCATCTTCTCAGATTCTTGCTGGATGGGGCCTTGAAAAGACCGCATTCCCTGTTTTACCTTGTTAAAAACATCAAAGCTGGTCCTGCATCAAAGTGTTTTTGTACGAGAACACAATGAGTAAATCCGTTTCAGTGCTTCGCTCCTCTCGGTGAGAGCAACCTGATTATGATTATCCATAAAAACATGAGCGAGGAAAGGGTTGTCCACGGAAAAGTGGTTCCTAAAATGGGGGCGCGACCTGGGCCCATGGGAGATTTATAGTGGCACAGACAGTTTATTCAGAGAAAAAAAGGAAATACATTATTATTATCATCATCTTTATCATCCTACAACTGTGAATCAAACATTTTTACACACACACACACACACACACACACACACACACACACACACACACACACAATGTTAAATAACATTAGAAATGCATATTAATTTTAATTACATACAAATTAATCTAGCTAACACGTTGGTTTGTTTACAAGGGTTTCCTTAACTGGTTTTTATATTTATTATTAATTTATTGAACCGGTGCACAAGGTGCTAAAAACTTCAATATATACTTTTTTCGCTTGTGATACAAACGTGAATTTCATGTTCTGTTTACATCAGATTAAAATTAATTAACAATGAGAAGAATTATCACTTCTCTTCTGCTCAACACTTTCGAGTTTGAAACGGTAAATTGATATTGCCGGTTTGGCGGCCTCGATTTGGTAAGCTCGTGGTGACTCTAGGCTCTATTTTCAGGAAACAGTGATACTGCCTCTGCTGTGCTAATGCAAACGTTTGATCCCTAAAGGATTTTAAATTTTCAACCGCAGAGCCAAGTTGGGAATACTGTGTTTTGTGTCAGCTAAAACGTTGTTCACTAAAGTATGATAGCGTTTTGAGAAAATGAAATATATATAATGGGTGTAAGAATCAAAAACATGACTCTTGCAGCAGAGGTATTTAAGCAGTGGTGAATGCTGTTTGGAGCATCTAGACTACCTCTAATACGACGTTATTGATAGATGTCCTACCTGAAAGAAGGTCCGATCGTACCACGACTCACAAAGGCGAACAAGAGACGAGAGGACACGAAGTCGGGTCGGAGAAGCCATGCGCAGGCAAAGAGTGACAGAAATAGGGCAGCCTCTTTCATTCTCGCTCTATCCCAAGTCACGTGATTCAGAAATGCTAATGCGCAGCCCGCCTTCGTGTGTGCTCCCGAATGTAGGCAACGTGTTACAGCTGTATCTTGCCATTACCTTCCGGAGTGCCATCGCATACAACGAAATCACGATTGGCTGTGCCTATCGATTTCGTTGTAACTCAATCGAATTATTGCTAGATTTCACTCTATTATAAAGATAACACCCTAAAAATAAGAATTGGTAAGAACAAGTTATCTTTTTCCATTTTTTAAAAATGTAAATTTATAATTATGAATGTGTTATTACTACTGAGATAAATTTGAACAACACACATTAGACCAGCAGACAAACATTAGATTAGATTGGATTGCATTCTTCGTCCGTACAAGGTTAAACAAAGTAGGGAAGTCCTCATCTTCTGAATGGAGAATTGGGATAATAAGACCCGAATTCTTGTGTAGTGACGGAAAATCTAAAGCATTTTGCCTCATTTTCTGTAAGTAAGCTCATATTTATAGATGGAGGATTGGTTTCAGGAGCCAGTGAAGTATGTTAAACCAGATTTCTTACGGGCTATCATAATAGGGTCGCGCGTTTAATGGCTAAGGATTCCGTGGAGATTTCTTTTTTATCCTGCTGGGCTTTGAGCTATGCGCGCCTGTGCAAAACACGAGCGTAAAAATTCTTTTAACACTTTTAATGATGGCTGCATGTTTTAATGTAGCCATTCTGGGCATCGAAGGCATTCTGACATCAGTGGGGTGAACTAGCAACGACCCCGGTGGGAAAGCAGTCACAGCAGAATTTCTTCGATGGCCTTTACCGCGTACTTCAGCCAGAGAATGAACGCTTTCTGAAATTTCTTTGTAGAAGAAGGCATTTGAGAACTCTTCAAGAGTTTGTGGTTATCAACTTGAGTATTATATCTTCTGCAATGGTGATATAAATTTGAATCGGTTGTTTCTGAACTCGAAATCGAAAGAAGTTTGAGGTAGCTATAAATAACAAAATGAAATTATGGCGTCGGAATATATTCTGTTGTATGAAATAGTATAAAAATTAAATGTAATTCTTATTTTGTTTATAATTAATTATGTTTGTATAAAACGGATAAATTATGACTAGCAGGCCTGGAACAGGAAGAGTTTATTCCGGAAAAACAAACGAAACATTGTCTCACAATTATGGATGTATCAGTATCAGTGGAGATTGTGTAGTAATAATGATAATCATATTTAGCTTAAAACTTTTTTTTACAGATATGCCAAGATATATTATCTTTGTTTACAATTCATAAATTGATTATGTAAATGCAAGGATGCGTATTTTCTTAGAAGTGAGTGTACGAACGAACCGTAAGCCATACCTATGCATGGGCGTCTCTGGCGTATAAAAATGGGTATAAAAAACGAATGTGCTTACAAAACTGCAAGAAAAACTAGGTAAAAGCATAGTGGGTGTTGATTGTGCAGCCCACATAATTCACAATGGAGTTTAAACGGTTGTAGATGTGTTTGTTGCCAGTGGATATTCAAATGATTCTGGAGAAGGTTTATCAGTATTTCCACCAGTTTACTGTGAGAGTAGAAACTCAAACCCTCTTGTTACTTCAATTCATATTCAACCGGAATGATATTTTTTATTTGAAACCAAATAGAGGCATATATCATAAGTATTATTTTAAGTAAGAAGCAAATCCATTGTAATCTATTTGATAAATTGATATAATTCAAATGACTTCTGAATTTGTAATTATTAATGTTGTATAGATAGTCCTTCTGCTAGTTCGTAGAAACTGATTATAAAATCTACTTTAGGGTTAACACGATGATTGTCTCTTGAGCCTGCGTTAAATCGCATCATTGAAAAGATGGACTGAAATCATAATTTTTATCAAGACAGAGGTGTCCGAGTATACATGATTTTTTTTTTCAATAAGAACCATTTCTTGCTGTTTTTGAAATCACAGATATCGTTATTTTCACAATCAATTCAAAGAATAGAATGTGAAGAGGCAATAGATTTAGAAGTGGAAAAAAAAATCGATTTTCTTCTTATCAAACTTCCCATGCGCCAGAGTTATATCTTCCTGAGCAGTCATGTGAGAAACCAACTTGAGAAAATTTGGAATGAAGGTTTGATTACAAAGTATATTCAGATGTTATGATCTGATTTTTATAGTGTAGCAATTCAGTACACTGGACATATGTATTCACATAAATGCAATGGGTTTCCCTATCAGTTGGAAGAAATAACAGAATTCACTAAAGAAATTAAAACAATTTTGCCAAATATGATTCTCAACGAAGAAAATCTCTTTGATCAACATATTTTGTTAAATTGTACGTTAAAGAAGAGAAAGCTACTTAATGGAGTACCACGAATTGTAAGATTGCTGTTAGCTGGAGAGAAATTTTCACACATTTCAAGAAAGAGAAAATAGCTTGTGAAATAGAAAAAATTGCCAGTTTCTGCCTCACATTTCCTGGATCCAAAGCCTCCATAGAACGGATATTCTCCTTGATGAATTTGTTTTAGGCTGTTGGAAGGAACCGGCTCCAGTTGGACACATTGGTCTCTTTTGGTAGTAAAATCATATTTCAAGGAGGTATCTTGCTCCAACTTCTATGAAATGATATCGAAGGACGAAAAGCTCTTGTAAAAGATCCGTTCATCCAGAAAATATGAAAGTGACCTGTTTCAGTCCTATTCTTAACTACCAACTAACCACTAGGAAAAGGAGACACTCGTGGAGGAAGAAGCAAAAATGAGATAATTTAGTTTAATAATGTTTAAGCAATGTCTGCAAGCTAATACCTACGTAGCCAATATAGTAAAGTAATAAACTTCAGACTTTTGTGCAAACATACAATTTCGCATTTTTGAGCACATTATATTAATTTTCCATTACACATCCCTCCCCTAAAGTATTTCTTCAGGTGCCCCGGTTTTATGTTTTCAGAATCTGGGATCCCTGATTATAAGAAAAAAAGGAAAAACATGTGTTACGTTCACGCGACACTCTCTACCCATTATTTTTATATCTCTCCAAAAAAACTATTCCTACAAAAGCTTATTTTTCTATCTATTCCATGTTAATCGAGATAAACGTTTGAGAAAATGGTTTCATTGCACGTTTTGTTGTAGGCACAAGGGTTGTAATGAGGATGAAACTGTAGTCAAATCATAAAATAGGGGGGGTTGCTAAATGTTGCCTTGGAGCTTTTGCAGGATATTACAAGAAACAAAAGAAAGGTGCCTTAGCACTTAATGTATAAATGTAGTTAAGTGAAAATTCAAGCCAACAAGCAATATCTCGGAAATGGTTAGTGCAAATTATATAAGCATGTATATTTTAACAGGTCATGCAAATATTTTAAATATAGGATGTTTTAATCAAAATCGTAGAGCTATTTTGGGGGAAATGGAAAATAACGAACATTTTTCTACAAAAAATGGTAATTTGGGTTAGGGAATTCGCTTTTAAGAATTTGCGTCGCATCCTTGGAAGATGAATTTGTATACCAAGCTTGGTATTTGTCCATCTATTCGTTTTTAAATTGTGGTGTTCTCTCTCCCTCTCCCTCTCTCTCTCACACACACATACATACATATATACACACATTTTATGTATTTATTATACAGGTGTAAATATAAAAATCCACTTGCTAACATCCCCCATCATCAGAGTTGTGTTCATGCTTAAAACTCGGGAAAAGAAAACTTCCGTCCTCTTTGTTCCTTGACCCCTGCCCAAAGTAATGCAAGCATTTATCGGTGTAACTAACGGCACGGTCGTCAGAAATGGCGTGACAGCGTCGACCGAAAGACAAATTATAAAGTTTTATCTTTTACGAGTTCCAACTGGTTTTGCCCAGGAACACCCACGCTGGGAAAATTTATCACGTGCAACTGAGCTTCTCTGGTTACTTTACCGATAAGCAGTGCACAAAGGGACTGACGCTATATTTGTTATGGTTGCGTGACGAACAGATTAAAGGATGAGCATATATTTCGCTGTACGGTACGAACGAATTCCTCACTGTAGAATGAATGCAGCGAGGTGATTATTTTGGACAGCGAAGTATAAGAAGTTGGAATTTTAATTTAAAGCGAGATTGAGAATCCTGCCCTGCCAATGTTACATCTGCTAAATTGATGGCCCATTATCTCAAACTATTTAAGATTACAGGATGTAGATGAATGCCATCTAATTTCACTGATCTGTTTTTATCCAATAAGCTTGTTTATTAAGAAAGTAGAATTCGTTTAATTATAGCATCTTGTTATTAAAGTTTATCAGCAATTTGTTTTTAAAAAATAACGAACCGTCAAATTAGCATCAAAGTAAATACACAACAGCACTTATATGCTGTTTTTATCATCAAAGAACTTAATTTAGCTATCTACAATAGTTGGCGGCGCCGTGGCCGAGTGGTTAGACCGCTCACCTCCCACCGAGGCGGCCCGGGTTCAATCCCAGGGACCTCCATGTGGGATTTGTGGTGGACGAAGCGGCGTCTGGGCGGGTTTGCTCCGGGTTCTCCGGTTTCCCCCGCCATTCATTCCACCAACTGCTCCATCATCACCTTTCCTTTCATCCATTTCACCAACATTTCGTTTCATCTACTTCCTTCATCCCATCCATCACCCATCCTGGATGCTCTGTCTGATCCACGAGTGTCTGCTCCTCGACGGACCTCTGACCCCAGGCACCCGCTTGTAAGTCCTGGGGGGTGTAAGTCCTACATAAGAGGAGGGTAAACAGATAATGAATGAATGAAATATCTACAATAGTTTCTGAGAAAATGTGTCATTTATGCCAGAGAAGGTCATTCAAGCAAAAGTAAAGAAAATAAATTAGCATATATTTGAAAAGTAAGAGGCCACATGGATTGAATATAACAGTGGTACCAATTGTAGATCAAAACCTAAGATGGTGTAAAGTTTACCCCTCTACTCTAGTAGTGAAAGATTAGTTACCTAGTGTGAAATTTATTGCTGGGATATTATTAGCCATGCCATTTATAAGAAAACGTGTTAACACTTTTGTACACTGTGGAACTTTGGTGAGCGAATTCTCTTCTTTCTTCATTTGACAACCGAGTGACGGTTTAGATTAAATTGTGTATGTAAGAAACAAACATTTTCTTTGTGTATTTTTTTCTTCCCAAGTTACGTTTTTACTGTTTTCGAAAAATCACTATTCTTGTTTAACTTCTGTTTTTCTAAAGAAGCGTTGCTGAAAACAGTATGAAGAATGCAGTCATTAGACGCCAGTAAATTTCACGAAATAAGACATGCATTGATTTATTTTACGTACTAATCGTTTTACACGTGATTTTCTTGGGACAAAGAAACAAAAACAAAACAATTTAAAATAACAATAGAAATAAAGAAAATATTAAAACTAAAGGTACTATACAATAGTAATAAAAATAGCAACAATAACAAATACAATCAAAACGACACCATAAACATATACAACAGCGTCAAAAATAGCAATGACGTAGATATAACAAAAGTAGCTATAACTAGCAATGATGCGGAATGTAAGATTATGGCCGTTATGAATGGTTCCTAAAAATAGTAATTGAACTTTTAGCGCCGCGAAAGAATTATCAAAATCCTCTTTTGGATGTTGAATGATTTTAAAATGTAGGAAGAAAAGGCAGATCAAACACTGCAGCCAAGGTATGGGCAAGCTTCCTCAGGAACTCCGGAGACCACTACGTGAAGTACGAAGCAGCAGTGTTGTCCGGACTGACCAGTTTCTTCTCTACCTGTGCCAGCGACCTTGCCACTAATTAAGTTCCACTCGTCTTCCTTCCGTTCCAGGCTATGGTGTTAGGACACATGTTGCCTACCTGCTGGCGAAAATAAAAAAACTACCATTGCTCGAGACCTCATTTCCTAATAGCCTTCTAGCTTCACAATACGTCATAGTACCTGCCACGGTGTCTGTTGATTGATGCCTGTACGAAACTGGGAAATTCCTGATTCGTTTTCTTATCTAGTTATGTTTTTAATATTTACAAACCAAATTCGAAGGAAGACAAGCTTCTGAGAGGTGTTTTCACATGGTAGAGATACATCAATGTATTCATGAGCTCCTGTATACAGATCAGTCTTGACAGTTTTCATTTTCTCCCTTTCTTGCTAGATAAATATCAGATAGAATATTTCTATGCCACGACAAGAGATTCCACCTACAGAATAGATGTAACTACGCAACTAAGACCATCTGTTCTACAGCAGATTAACTACATGTACGCCCAGAGAACAGCTATTCCACGATCCTAAAAGTTCCTCTCCCGATTAAATTAGTAATAATAAAATATATAACACAGACATATATGGAAATAGACCATCTGTTTGAAATTAGATCAATCTGCACTGTTGCCGCGATTTTTTTATCCAACCTGAGCTGGGAATAGGTTGTATGATACTGTTGTTTCACCAAAGTGATAAATAATTGCAAAGAAAAATGCTACTATTTTGCGCGAAACTATTTGGTATGTAAACATTTCTGAAATCTGTTATACACTGATATAAATAATGCAATAAGTTATCTTTGTCCTTTTATCAAAATGAAAAGTTAACAGTTTACAGTCCGGAGCCCGTTAGAGGACCGCATAGAAAGAAACTTTCAGGTCCGGTTCTATATGAAAAGAGCTCGAGAACAGATTCATTCCAGCTCGGGCGTGTTTGACCATGCCAGCAAATGATAATTTTGCAACGGAAATTGTTTTAATTGTGTTATTCTAGGCAAGATTTACATCAATTCCATCCAATGATTAAATAAATTGTTATAAATGGATGGTGCACAAATGCACCTATGCAACCGAGACAATTTGTACGGCATTGCGCCAGGTATATAACAAACTCCACAACGGTATTCTATGATCCCAGAAGACCACTATCCGATTAAATCCATAATAAATAAGTAGATATCTCTGGGAAAAGCTATGCAACTGATGTCATCTATTAGCAAGTTAATCAAGCAGATGGTACAGGAAGGTGCTACTAAACCCCATCTTCTGACACACCAAGGAACTTCAGTGAGAAATTTGCGGAATATGGTATCGCAATTAAAGCGAGGTTAACAACAAAATGAAATAGCCGTAAAGTAGGCTACTTGAGGGCGTATTCCTGGACAAGAGTTACAATGTAGCTCAGTGATGTCTTCTTCACGGTTGTCAAGAGATAAACTTGAACACGCGACCTTGACCGTCCATTGTAGAAAGCTTTCACAAAAGCTCTTCCAAATTCATTTCCGGTCAGTTTGTATAAAAGGGCTGCTAACGTTTACCCTTAACCGGTTTTGTGCTTTTTAGAAGTAGTAGTAGTAGTGGTAGTGGTAGTTAGTAAGAAATGTAATTTACTCTAAACACTCAACAAATCTGATGTGATATATTCAGATGGGATTTCAGATTTCTCACATCCTTAAGCTAAGAAAATAAATGCCAGTTTTGAAAAAAAATAATTGTATTTGCGAATAACTTAACCCCTTTTGGCAACTATATCTGTAAATATTAACGATAGGCACAGTTCTCTGTATTTTCAATGCAGTGCATCCACGAAATGGGTGATAATTTTTGTTTTGCCAGAGAAAGTCCCTTGAACCATGGGTGAACTGCTCTAATATTTAACAATGAAAATGCAGTGCAAGTTAAATATAAGTGAAACGTTTATTAATAGTAACAAAAGTCAAAGAAGCTGTTATGATAAGTTTTACATCAATTGTAAACGACTTCTGTGCACCTCTCACATTACTGAACTCGAATTGGTGTACTAATTACTCCCTGATTTCGACCCCAAATACCGCTGCTTTCACCGTTTAATATACGAGTGATTTCATGTCCCCCACAGTCCACTGATGTGAGAAATCAGAGATGCTGGTAGCCTAAGTTACGGCGCAAGTCATTCAGCATTTTCATTATCAGTCTCCTGACAACATATTCACACTATTAGCAGCTTTATTGATTGCAATTGAGAATGGTGGTCTTAGTTTTTCAATTAAAAATCGCATGGCAAATGCATTATCCATCTTTTTCTCTCATGAAGTTGTACATGTTGATTTTTATCCTGTATGACGTTTCTGGAATGTAGCACCCAGCAGTAATCTCTTCTTGTATTAATAATCCACAAACGTTTGCATTTTCTTTTGATATTCTTACTGTCTTGAGGGAGTCGTTCCTTTTGGTCTTTTCTTTATACATCAAGATTTACAGCGAAAATTGCTAGTATGTGTTCAGAAAATTAAGTTTTAAGCCCATTGAGAGCTCAAGGCTTGGAATCTCTTACTTTTAGCCCAGAGAAAGATATATTAAAGGTTATTTTCATCCAAAGCCTGTGCAATCAGGGGGAAAAAAACTATATTCTTGACCAAAAGCCACCGTTTAACATCCTGTATTCTGGCAACTTTCCCACTATCGCTATATTCTGCTTTAGAATTGTCCAAAGCCTACAAGATATGTAAAGAAGGGGAATAGTGCATAGTATCTTATCTTGTTAGTAAAATACCATGACCAAGATCTATGTTGTAGCTTGGAAAAATAAAATGCAGAAGAGCAGCTTTGTCCTCGGTGTATTTCATTGTGGTTTTTAAGTTTAAAAAAAATTCTTCACACTTCACAGTTTCTTCCCTCGTTAGGAGGAATACCTTGACGCTTGTACTTAATGTAATATTTTATCACCAGTAGACTAATAGTTTAATTTATTCTGTTATACTATTCATTCTGGGAATTCTAGCAGCTGCGTAGCTAATATTCTTTTGTAGATTCTGTTGAAGCTTGAAGCACATTCTTTGTTTGTAAACTTGGTGCGTTAGTTGAACTGTTGGCAGCACGACCGTGCCCAGGGTGAGAAACCCGGTTAAGTTTTATCTCTCGCATCTGGTCTGCCGTGACTACCAGATTAAAAATCGAGCACAGTGAATAATGGTTATTCACGCCCACGCAAATTACACAGAGCGAGTTTATCTGAATCTTGTAGCACGTGTGCTCCAACTGTAGCAAGGCTGGCCTGCTGTCGTCATAGTAGCAGGAAATACTTTCTGTGCTCCTTGAATGATTTTTTTTACTTTCTTTACCTATAGTAAGTAGACGAAGTATTGTATTCCATCCACAAATTCGATAGGTATCCGGATTTCACCCGAGATGCACGTTTTGGGACTCCATGAATCCAAAATTAGCAATTCTAAAAGAAGGCACACACACACACACACACACACACACACACACACACACACACACACACACCAAACTTGGTTTTCGAGTTCAGCGGCTTCCAAAGATGCGACACGAAGATTTTCAAGAAAACCCCCCTCACTCGAAATACTATTTACATGGAACTTTTTCGAAATTTTTTATTTTCTCAAAAATAACTCTAACGATTATGACTAGAATACTACACGGGTATTTAAATGATCAATAAAACGTGAAGTTCTCTTCATTCGTAAGGAATTTTGTATAATCTTATATAACTGGTAAACGTTAAGCGATAGACTAAAATGAACCACATAAAAAATTTACATCTCTTTAAAACAGGTAATTTGTTTTAAATAACCTTTTTGTGGAATAAGCCATTTCCGAGATATCCGTTATTAATGGCTCGCATTGCCAGCATATAGCGCCCAGATCTTAAACATTTGGCTATCCTGTTGCCTTTGTATCTATCTACGAAATGTGTAATGTAGCCATTTCTGCAAACGTTTATCTTGATCGAAATGAAGTAGATATGGAAAAAATTCTAATGTGTTACATTCACATGACTTTCTCCACCCTCTATCGATTATTTATTAGATACACAAATTATTCTTACAAAAGGTTATTTTCATATTTGTAGAAATAGCTGTATTACACATTTCGCTATAGATACAAAGGGAACAGCGATAGTCAAATGTTTAAGAACTGGATGCTGGCCTTAAAATTACATACTGTTTCAATGAATTCCCAGGAATCAGCTGAAAATTGGCAGGAGTTTAACAGAATGGCTAAGTATTGAACAACTCGAACCATGAATAACGGATATCTCGGAAATGGCGGATGCTACAAAAAAAAAAGAGTTGTGTGCCGTAAAGAGATCTTTATTTCTTTTTGTGTGTATAGTACATTTTCGTGTATGGCTTAACGTTTACCACTTATACAAAATTCTTTCCAAATAAAGAGGACTTCACAGGCTATACCTGGAAAATTCAAGATATGCATTTTATTTGTCATGTAAATACCTTAGAGATGGTATTTTAACCAAAATCTTTAGAGCCATTTTTTATAAAATAAAAATTCTGAAACATGTTCCGTGTAAAGCGTAGTTTGGGGTGGGGGATTTTCTTGAAAAATCTTCGTGTCACATCTTTGGAAGGTACTGAACTTCAATACCAAGTTTGGTATTTTTTCGTCTTTTCGTTTTTGAGATGTTATTTACAGGCATACACACGGACCTTTTTCTAAAAATTGATTTTTTTTTATTATTATTATTATTATTATTATTATTATTTTTGCTAAGGGGGCCTCAAGATTTTCGGTGAAAACTTGACTTCGAATTTTTGGTTGGCATACAATACTTCCCCTTACGTACTATACGAAGTAGAGAATGTAAAAAGCTCTCGTAAGAATAGTTTGTAATACCACTAATATACGGTAGATGGTAGAGAAAGTCATGTAAATGTATTTAATCATGTAATTGTTTCTTGGTTTTGAAGAATTTCGGCATCTCCATGAAGAGCACGTTACCAAATTGAAATAAATGCCCTCAGGAGCAGTGAGCCAGCAATTCTCGATAAATGAGTAGCTAATATGAATCAGCTGATTTAGATCATAGTGGCACTACCGTGTTGAGGCCCCGTATAAGACACGGCAGGCAGTCCCGCCTTATGCAAGAACACCGCTCAGGGTTTTTGTGCGTCACGGCAGCACCGACCTTGCTGCAGGCGTACGGCTAGCTGAGGTAAAACATTCCTCCCCTCCACTCTGCCTCCATTAATAAAAAAGGAAATGAAGGCATAGCATTAGGGGAGCATGCCGGATAAAGTCATAGTCATTTCTGTGAGAGAGATATGTAGCATGGAAATGCTCCATCAAAGACTGCAGAGTGAAGCACATGCAGCTGGAAGTTACGAGCTTTAGAGATTTTAAAACAATGAGTGTAGAACTGAGCTTAAATTCTTCGATATCGAACACTTGTTTGTCTAATGCATTTTACTGCGGGAGGAAAATTTTCATCTTAGTAAACTTGGCCATCTCATACAAAATCTCTAATCCTAAATCAGCGTCTTAAGAAAAGTGCACGTTTAAGAATATTTCTTGATACGCCAAATGCTCTGAAGTTGGGCGTTTCATTTTGTCACACTACACTACATTCACTCTTAGGTTGATCCGCGGCAAAACAAACCCACGTGGTCAGTGCACCGTGTTGCAACACGGTAGCAATGCGCCCAGGAAAGCAGTCCCATGCTAATCTCTGAATTT
Organism: Deroplatys truncata; assembly: GCA_030765065.1. NCBI lineage: Eukaryota > Metazoa > Arthropoda > Insecta > Mantodea > Mantidae > Deroplatys > Deroplatys truncata. The sequence continues at coordinate 204,803,052 of CM060978.1, read as the reverse complement.
TAGAATGAATTTATCCTTAAATAGTATAATATTCTATACAAATACCAAAGGTTTTATTTAACGCTGCTTTATACCGTAAAACAGAGCTAAAAGTCCCATGATGCAATTTGTATGAGTCACCTGACATCCGGGCAGGCGCAGAATATTGTTTACGCCAGAAACGAGCAGTTGTGTTTAGTATCATGGAGGACGTTAATTCGCTCTTGTGTCTTCGTCGAATTACGTAAAGCATTAGCCGCGCAAACCATTGACTAGTGGTGAAAAAACAATAGTGTTGAATCTTTATTATAGGTTATATGAGAAATATCCAACACTTTCCGCGAAAGAAATGGCGAAATTAACTTCTGAGTTCACCGGTGTTTCGAGTACAAGTATAAACAGTGCTTGTGCAGAAAAATCTGAAACGAGAAAAGGGGTTACACCCGGAAAAAAGAAAAGAAAAAGAAAGCATATGAAATACGCGATGCAAGAATGTGGTGATCTTGAGAAGCATGTAATTCGCATAACAGTGCACAATTTCTTTTTAAAATGAGCCGCCAACAGTTAATAAAGTGCCACTTCCAGAGAGCGAATAAATTAGTCTATCGCATATCTGTTATTTTATTTTTCGCTCATTTATTTTAGAATTAACTATTATTACAATTGCAAACGTTTTTTTTGTTACAGCTATCAATCTTATCATCTTTAACCCTAAGCAGAATATGCTAGTCACCGCACAAGGTCTGAAAGTGTGACAGTATTTCTAGTGCGAATGGCGGAAAGATACATTATAGCGGTGCACTGGTCACCTGGGTTTTTTTTTTTTTTTTTTGACGCGGATCAACCTAAGAGTGAATACAGTATAGATTAACTAGCAGAACACGCACCTGCCCTAAATTCTCTCCCTTCCCCCGATGCAGCGCATGCCATGTATATATTGAAAACGGTAGTAAAACGGATTTTCTGACGCTCACTCTTTGACTATTCCTCTTGCGGCTTATGCGATCAGAACTATTCTATTTTTTCGTGGTACATTATGTGCGCGAATAATTGGTAAATCTTTTTGAATATTCATATTATCGAAATCTTATAGGGAACAAAACCTATCAGAATATTATGATTTTAAGCCTTTTGTTCATGAAATTGAAATTGTTTGTGGACCTTATTAAAAGCCGTATATTCAGATTGTTTTGCTTCGTGCCCAGTTTGAGCAATCCTTTCCTTGGGGAGAAGTAATTAAGATAACATAAAGCCTAGGCAACCAAAGGCGTGTTACAATTAAAGTTTCATACATTCAACTCGGCCGTTCTTGAGTGAGAAGGTCTCTCTCTCTCATATACATTTTAAAAAAATGGTTTTAGGATAGTGCATTACGTATTTATTGCATAATTCGTCCAAAATCGAAAATTACCAGAAGCATTTTGCTTACAGTTTTATTCTAGATTGAGTATGCAGAACCACTGGAAGATCTTGAAGAGCGGGCAACATGCGTGCTGGAGCCTGCAATTCACATTTCTGTTGCTGTCATTACATCATCACCCAGATGGTCAAAATGCATTAAACTTTAGAAGTCACCATTTTTTCATTAGTTGCCTTACTTGATTGCCTTGTACCCGAGAAAGACTTCCTTCATTCCTGTGTTGCTGGAGAACGACTTGAACAAAGATTTGCTTGCCTGATAGACATTAGGGTTTCGTTCTATGCAATACATAACCGCAATGCAATTCCCTAAGGCAACCGTCACTCAAAGCTCATTGTAAGCTTTTCATTGTGGCGCGCAAGCGTTGGACGAGATATGAATGCAGTTTCCAGGTAGTAAAGATTTTAAAGTTTTTGGTGATTAATGTTGCTTTTCGTTTCTTGCAAGCTGAATTTATCATTGAATTGAGGTACAAGCCATGCATATTTTCCCATTTCAGTGATGTGAATTACCATATTTGTCGCTGTTGTAATCTTAACTTACCTTTAACAACATCCTTTTTATCTTCTAAAAGGGGGCGGTATCCGAAATAAGCCAGGTAACTCTACCCTAAATGAGATTCATATTTCTAATCGGTTGATGTTTCTGGAAAGTCTTGCTCACTTATCACAAAACCGGAGAGATTTATAACGAATGTCATTCTCTTTAACAATCAGTCCCTCGCACCTTTTTGGCAGATCAAGTGTTCACATCCTCTCTAGTGACTGACTAGAATTAACCATTTTCTACAGTTGCCAATCTTAGTGCAGAAACATCAGGTATTTTAAGCTCAGGACTCCAGGAACATTTGTACATTCACTTAATTGCAAATCACAAAAATTGTGCGGGGACTCAAATTAGGCCCCTGAACAAAACATTGAGCCCTGGTTTATAGCAGCCACCTGCACAGCTAAGGCGGGGTAGTTGCAGGCTTATCAGGAGCTCAGAGTGAAAATCTGGCCTGAGTACTGTCTTCCACAGCAAAGAAAGTCCCGGGGGAATGAAGGACAGAGGGAAAATTGCTGATTCGACACGACAGCTCAGTTGAATAGTTTTACTCCTTGCGTAGCATGCGTTCTCTGTCACACATTCTCTGTCCTTGTCGCACTTTTTCCAAATAGTTAGGGTTAGCACATTCCTGCCAGGGACTTTCTTTCCGTTGGTGAACAGTAGTCATTGCTACTGTCGGTACACCAACTCAGTCCACTATATGCTGAACACGCTGTATCATTTTTATAGTCTTGTGCCTAGTGTAGCTTAACCTTCCCCATGTTTATTTGCTTTCTGCATTTGGACTGTTTATCTTAGTGGACATATTGATTATCTTGATTTATTCTTTCTTTTTCTCTCCGATTCCTGATTCAGTTTCAGCAGAATTATTTCTTCGACCGCTCTTTCTGTTTCACACACCTCTGTTCTCATATCTACTTTCAATCGTTTTCCTCACTTCGTCGCAGTGTCAAGACTGTCCAATGCAACAGCAACGCACTTCATTAATCTCTTTTTTGAATGGACTGCAGAACTTGCTTTTGTTGTTGCATCAAGCTAACAAGAACCTTATGATTTGGTCGATATCTTTAAATTTTGTTAATAGAGTACATTTTGTATAAAGCCTATGTACCATATCTGTTGGTTTACCAGATAGGAACAGAAATTTACAGTAAAGCTATAGAGAAAATAAGAAAAAATTTATAGCTGCGTAGTATTGTAATCTCGATCCCGGAAAATGCCTGTTAAAATAATAGCGAAATTTGAATGGATGTTTTCGAAATAAGCACACGAATCTCGTATATCCTGAGATGGCGTTACTGCCAGAATCCCACAGCTGGATATTACATGCACATGTTTCTCAATTGCAGGAAACAGGTGTTTACCAGAAAAGGAATATGTTGCGAGAATGAAATAATAGGTTAGGTATTGGCAGACGTTAAACAAAAGCACAGCGGTTGTAACGCCTACACTACTCGCCGAGAGAACCCGCTCAACTCAGGCGTTACCTGCGTAGCCGTGAGGCAAGACCTAACCACGGTGAGACCCCTTCATTATGTTATCCGTAGTGGTGGTTTCGTTCTTTTTAGTTTTGTTATCCCAGCAATTGGCATGATATCTGGGATGCATACAAGAAGTTCCAATCGCAGACCTGAAACCTGTTTTGTTTACGTGGAAAAAGATTAAAGGATGTGGAGTTATCGTACGTGATGCGATTCGTCCAGGTTCATTAACCCCTCTTTTTGTTCCATCTCTCTCTTCCTTCTCTTGTGATGTATAATGTTTTTGCTTTATGGGTTATTTTGTCTCTGAAACTTCCCACTCGTTTCCTTATTGCATTGTGATACGTGTTCTTTTACTTTTGAAGTTTTAGCAGTTGTGGTTAGCAGTATTTCTGACATCGCGTTTTTATTTGAGTTCTATTTGCTCCAATTTATATCTCTTCGGCTTAAGAGATAAAATAAAGGAAGCTGTGTGTGAGACAAAGGGATGTGAGTACTAGATACGCCAAGGTTTTATTGTAATTTAAATTTTTCAGAATCTTTAGACTTTTTAAATTATTGTTTGTTCCTTTCTAATGATGCGTCGAAATTCGAGTCGTTTGGTAAAGCGAACAGTCCCAAATCGTTCTCGCAGCTCAGAAGAAAAATAAGAATAATACATTGTATCAGGAACATCAACAGTCTGATATGGGTATAACGCGCATTTCAAACAAGGAAATGCAGAGTAGGAAGGATTCTCCCAAACTGTAACTGGGCTATAAATAAACATCGAATTTCTCAATTTGCTTGGGAGCAACTCCTATAAGATCGATGAAATTTAAGAATTGTATAGGAGCAAAAGAATGTTAATTTTTATACTATTTTAATAAACATTTCGTTCATTTATTTGCATTAGATAGCTAGAAATCAGCTTTGGCTTCTATCACCTTAAGAATGTAATTATTTCTGGCGTTTATGAGATCAAAAACAAAGATTCAATACAGCAAGTTTAAGACCTTAGCTGCCAAATCTTAATTTTGAGGATATAGTTTACAAAATATAATTACATTTGTGGAACGAAGACAAACTTGAAATGCAGAATTAAAGAATAAATTAAGAGAATTCAGAATTTATAAGCGCATGAAATCTCGTAATGACAGCTTAAAAATGAAAACCGAATTCGGGCAACAGAAATGAAACTTCAGAGATCAGTAGAAGGAATTGTTTGAAACCTCTGAAAGAGAAACTGGTGTATAAGAGAAAAGCCTGTCTGTCTAAACATCTAGGACGCCTAAAGACATTAAAATTATCACTGTAAGATACAAACCAAGAAGAGGAGCACTTGGCATATGCACCATGGTGGTGGTGATTGTGTTGAAATCAGAATGTCGTCTACATGAAACATGGAAGAAGCTAAAGCAAAGCTGTATACTTTTGCCATTGTTACAGTAGCTCTTTCTGTTCAAGGTACCATAGATGGAAATGGGATTGCAGCGGATACGCGAAACCGGTTGGTCTGGAAAACAATGTCTAAACAGCGAGGACACACTGTCTGCAGAAGCAACATGGCCCTGTCGTGTTGTCGCATTCCATCTGGCGAGGTGCGAATTCGGCACGTGTCCAAGTGCTGAAAGTATTTCACTTAATTACTAAAGTAATTTGTTACAGAGTCCCTTTGATGTCAGGAATTAAATCGTGCCGCTCTTATAATCTAGAAGCACGAGCATAAAAGTAATGGCATTCAAGCTTGCCTTCTGTTTACATGCTCAGAGGAAATGGCACTGAAGGAATGCTTATTTACCACGACGTGGACATGGTGGTCCGGGAACCTTCACGCATATCCAGTGTGATGCAAATCTAGAAATTTGGGATTCTACAGAAAACTAGAGTCCATTCGAATTCTGCTTTAGCACATCTCAGCACTTGCACGGCCTGTTTAAGAAGTCTGTAATGCTTAACGGGAATTAATATTCTCAAGGCAAGAAGTTTTTCAGCACGTAAATCTATCAAAGCCTCCAGAAAAAAGTAATTAAAGGCTCAAATATTGCACTTGTTTCACGCAAAGGAACAAAGTGTGCAATATCACTCGGAGCACAGAATACTTGAAGATAAAAACAACCTCAAGGACTTAATGAGTCTCACACAAAACAAAAAAGTTAATTTGAAACTTGAATTATTGTGAAGCCAATAGGTTTTTATTAATTTCTCTACCACGTACACAGAGGTTAGAGAAGGTAACGCATTCCCCCCAAAGTTCCATAACCCGATTTCATCACTAACACATGTTTTGAGACCCTCTGAATCAAAAGAAAATCTCCCCACCCCAAACTACCGATTACAATGAAGATTTTTTGAAATAAGATTTCCCCAAAAATGGCTGATGGATTTTGATTAAAATACAACATGTTTAAGATATTTACATGACAAATAAACGTAGGTATGTCTTGAATTTTCTAGGGATATCCATAAAGACCTCTTCATTTGAAAGGAATTTTGTATAGCTGGCAAATAATAAGAGAGAAACACAGTGCACAAAAAATTTAGAACCCTTTAAAACACAATGTTTATTTCAAATAACGTTTTTGCGTCATTAGCCATTTCCGAGTTGTTATTGTTTGAGTTTTCCTACACTTGGCAATGTTTTAAACTTCTGTCACTTCAGTTGTTTCTCGCGATGTCATTGAAGGAGTATGGAATTTCTAGGCCAGCATATAGCGACCCGGTTTTTAAAATTTGACTATTGATTCGGTTTCTTCGTACCTTCAACCAAATGCGTAATTAAACTATTTTTGCAAAGATTTATCTCGATTAACATGAAGTGGATAGAAAAATAAGCTTTCGTAAGAATAGTTTGTGGAAGCTATATAAAAATAAACGATATTAGGTAGAGAAAGACATGTAAATGTATCGGATCGGAGTTTTTTTTTAATAAATATATTTCCCTCTTCCTCAGGATAGATGCACACATAGGTATAGCTAATTGGAAACTAAGACGATTTCAAAGCATTTGAGTGATATTGACAGTTCCATAGCAATGGCATCTATTCACCGTTTTCAAAACTGAACAGGAAGGGAAAGAAGAATACGTTTAATGAAGTAAGCGGGTACAAGAATAGAGAAAGTCATGTTGAGTGTAACACATGAGACTTTTTTTGTAATATCACGTAAATTAAACAACTAATCGTGCGAAATGGGGCAGAATTTCGAATTCTAAGCTAGACAGTAATTTCCGCCTTGTGTCAACAGGTTAGCTTTGGTGCAAAGGAGTAGAAGCCTATAAGGAGAAAACGCACGCACGCATTCATGCACTGACTTTATATATATTATAATCCCTTACTGATGCACAAACCAAAATTTTGTTCAGGAGTGAAAAACCTTGAAAAATACTTTGGTTAGTACTCTCTTCGCTTCATTGATTCTTGCAAACTGTATGGGTTAAGCGATACTCCCAGTTTTTCTTTCTTTATTTCTTCCTTTCTTTCCATTTTCATGCATGGACGCTGAAATGCATCAGTGTATGAGTAGGCTGTGGGCCAGATTATACCAGATTAAGGACCGAAGAAAGGGTGCGCTGAGATTCTGCAGATGACATTACTGCAGCTCTCGCTAGGAAAGTTTAACAGCGAGTTCTGGTCAGACCGATTTGCAGTTCTGTTTACATTTAAGCATCAAAACGTTCTTTTAGTTTCATAAATATCTGTTTATGTTACGATCGTTAAAACACATCAACAGACATAAAATGGGGAAACCCAAACGAAAAACGTAAATCTACGGCATTAAATGAACCTATATTATGAATGAGTAAGAGATTAAGCGTTCGCGAATTTACAGTTTGATTCACTGAGTTTGGACCCATATGAAAATACGTAAATGTAAAAACTAAGAGAGAATCACTTAACCAAGCCAGATGAGTGGAGTAATAATGCGATGTGTTGGTTCCTCTAAATCAACATCATCCACAACACTATTATATAGTTTACATATGAGTCGATTGGATGTATCACCTCAAATTAAACTGTAGGGGACAGGATAGATGAATCAAGCTGCGGGTGGAGAGACCTCTTTGATTAGAAGAGATTGCACTCATTGTTGCCAACCGTAGCGAAATTTGAGCCTTCGGGAGATATTGCGGCGAAAAACGAAAATAGATTTATGATTATTACTAAAATAAACGTGTAAAACGTTTCAATTATATTGTACAAAAATAATTTAGACATTTTAAATTTTACTAATAATGCAATAAGGAGTGATAAAGGATATTCTATCCCTAAGGGGGGGGCAGGAATACCGTGGAGAAGTGTCGAAAGATAACAAAGTGTTATTTTCCGATAAGTGGCTGAAATAATATATTTTGTTCGAAATGGTTATCTATAACCATTTAAACAAGATAGTGTAAGAGCAAACGCAAAGCATGTAATATTGTTTTGGGGGCAAAAAGAAGTGACCTTTTGAAACAGTGTGAAAGCCAGAAACCCATGAAGAATCTAAAAGCTACTAACAGCACAAACATTTCTCTGGTAATTAGCAAATTAATTTATTTCGATTAAATTTATTTTAACTTAATTATTCACTTAATCAAAAGACAAAGTTACTGCCAATAAAATAGGCCTAAATTACCTACACAGAGACTTTTCTATGACAGAATAATAATGTTCGACCTGTAGCTAGATTCAGTGTTTTTGGTTGGCAATACTGGTTGCACTGCCTGCATCTACAATGTTGTTGAAGGCGTACTAACATCGTAATTCTTTACTTCTCTAACTTAATGATGAATATTTGGTTGGATTAATCTAGGCTAAGTCGTTAAGAAATAAAGTGTATCGTAAAATGTGCCTAGAATAATTCAGGTTTCCTTAACGTTATATATGCACATTTGCAATGAAATTAACTATTGGCCAGCTTTTGGTTCACAGTAACAGTAAACGGTTGATGTAATGCGAGTGAAAAAAATGTATTTTCTTCATCGCATCAAAAAACTTTGTTTCCCTGTCTCATTCTTTAGTAGCATTGATTCAGGAGAGAACCACGTGGACTACCACAAAATTTCTGTATAACCTGCAGATAGGTTAATATTTATTGGAATTGGATTTCACAGGATAAAATGTAAAAGCGCATTCTTCACAGTCTTAGACGATTCACGTGGTTTTGTTTTGTGTCGGCTGTTAACGAGGAAAGTGCGGCTATAATATATTTCTAAACTTTGGATTCATTTTCCTCAAACACAGTCATTTAAAACTGATGATTTTTATCCGTATAAAAATAACTTTTAATAAATAGTGTTGACAGCAATGAGAACTTTTCCTGCATTTTCGGACTTACAACACATATTTTGCATTGTATTCATCAATGTACATTGAAATTAGGTTCATCATATATCTCATTCTTACGTTATATATTTTCTTCCGCCTTTTTTTAATTAGAAATAATGATAAAATCACATATCTTTTAAAAAAATGTATTTGAATTCCCCTCACCGCAAATGTTTTCGTAACATGTCTATTTCTATATTTTCAAGATCAGTTAAGTTTTACCATAGATTCATTTCATATGCTTCTTAAACTGTTACTTTCTCGAAAGAAATATGGGTTCAGGGTTACAGAGTTATAAGTAAATAATTATACATATGCAAGCGTAGGTCTCCATTGGTTAAAACTACGTTTATATTCTTACGTAACAGATGTTATATAACATATATACTTAAATTTTTCCATTCCCATTCCCTCGGTTGAGATTTAACATCCTTTATCCTGGTATGTCATATTGGACGATGAATTTCCACTTGTGCGTTTTGGGTTCGAAACTCTGACGCTATAATTGCCGCGAAAAATTTGCGGCAGCACCATTGAAACCTCCACAACGTAACCCTGACTCTTAATGGCAATATAGGTTACTAATGGCGCAGAGAATAGTCGTTTCAGCGAATGAAGCATCTGCACAGCGGCCAATTGGCTCTCAGAGCCTGACATCTGTGACGAAGTGAACTGTAGAGATCCATCAGAATATAGAAGGATTGTTTACGACTATTAGATAAACGTTACGTATTCCTAGAGCATGCTATTTCCTGTGGACGGTACACAGTGTTTCCGGTACAGTTGCAGCTGCCTGCTGCTGTCAGATCAGTGACAAATGTTGACGTAACAGTATACCACCCACATGTGCCATGTTCCCCAGAATTGTGACAAAAACAAACAGTTAAGACTATTGTGTCAAAGATTTTTGGCTTACACATTCGTGGGCACTGAATGAACAAAAGCATTTAAGAAGTGTGGCCTTCTGCTTGATAGGTCCAAGATGTATGATGCATTCTGTTATCCAGTAGTAAATATTCCCACAACGCGCGTATGAAGAGCTGCAGAAGTGAACAAAAATCAAATTTAATGATTTTGGTTAGAATGAACTAGGAAGCAACTGGAACATTATATTTACAGTCATTTAAATGATCCCTTTTTAGACTAGTGGTAGAAGAGGTCTCACATTTTTTTCTATTCTCAGTAGTTTTAAAGATCACGAAAGAAACATGCCTTTCGGATGTTTTTGAAGCATTGGTGTGTAGCATTGGCAGTCAAGCGAGATTTGGGCGCGTGTCAGGTGTTATGCTATGGAGGGGATTAAAGCAAAGGACACCAAGTGATAACTGCTAACCACGTATAGGAATTCTTAAGCATTTGGCTCAGTCACTCAAACCATGTCACTACAAAGAATGTAAACAACAGCGGCCAAGGATCATCTACAGGTAAACAGTCTGTGAGTGCTGTCAGCTAATGCCAACAGGCTACGATGGATAGAAGGTATTTTCTTACCTGCGACGTTCCTACCTTAAGTCCAGTAACAATACAACTACTATCCTTTGTCCTGGCTTTAATGCTTGGAAACTCCTATGCTTGCTCATAACTAGAGCTAGGATGAATATCCATTGAGCAAGGAATCAACATAACTACCACCCTACCCAGTACACGTGACGTCGTACTGAATATACGGACCCAGTCCTGTCCAGTCGACAGTCAGTAGTTTGCTTGCGTTACTGATATGGTAGAGTAGCCCTCTGTGAGCTCTTGTTTATGTTCTGTTCTACCCCTGACCAGTTCCAGGTTAACTGTAGCACCTCTCTTCCTCGCGCCGCACTTCGATACAAAGTCGCTGCTTGCACACATTGTAAGCCAAAGGATATTTGTCCTAGCTCTTCTGATGACTGATGCCGCTCTACTATCCAACCATGCAATTTTATTTATGCAGTACTATTACATTTAAAGTGTTCAGAATGGCACCTGTTTCTACCGTTTCAAAATTGGTATTAAGTTTAAATTTAAAAATGATTTGTATATTTTAAATTTTGTATTTAAAAAGCACAAGTTCCCAGGCCATTGAACAGTAATTTGATTGTTCGTGCTGCATCTGTATCAGCGACTGGGAGTCGCCAAAGTGTGAATTGACTTTGCACTTGTTTGTTGGAATGTGCAACTTTAAACTTTTATTCAGCAGATATTTCTCACCGTGGGATGCTCATTCAGCATGCCAGCCAGAACTGTTACCGCAGACGTATGCGCATAGTATCTACATAATGCATACATACACGTTATGGTGTGCTGATGAATGCGTTGTTGCACGCGTCTGAATACGTTATGCATAGTTGGCATCTTCCCGTCAAATGAATAATGGAGCAAAAGAAATGAAGACAACACTTATTTGAAATTTGTATGTGACACTACTCTGCATGTACATATGTCTTATGTGTAATAAAGGATGATCTCTAAATGGATTTTCTCTATAGAATTCAAAATTGATGCAATCCACTTAATTTCACTTGGACGGTTTCTTGGTAATTTTGATTCCTTAAATGTTAGGTATGAACGATGTCGGTTCCCATGATCACGCTCGCTAAAGTTTTAGTATTTTTGCTGCAAGGGATTGCGGGTTCGAGTCCCGCCGTGGGCATGTGTGTGTAAGTTTAACGAAAGGGGAAAAAAACACAATGGAGAGGAGTGGCCGTGTGCTTGGCTCTACCGAGCTAGATGCTTCGCAGTAACGTGTTAGGGCTCGTATTCGGGAGGTCCGCGGTTCAAGTCCCGTCAGGACGGATCACCCTTACTGTGTGTATGTTGTTTTTCTTCGGGTTTTCCTCGGTTCTCATAATTGGTGAGAGGTACCCTAAATTTAGGCCTTAAACGTTTCCTTCCCAAAATTCCTTTCCCAAGTTTCATTTCATAGCATGTATCATCAACGTCCGCCTCCGTGGTGTCGTATGCAGGGCGTTAAACACTACTAAAACGAAATTATGTCTGTATTGTTGGTCGTTGAAAAGAGAGAATTGTTTGTGATGAAGGTTACAATGAAAAAGGGATCTCTTCTACTATTCTTGTAAAGTCTTGTTTTTCTGTTCGAGATAAAAGCTTGCAGGAAGGGTTTCATTACACATTTCATTTTAGTTGCAGAAAGCTGAAGCGAGTCATGGATTTACAAAGTGCTCGCTATATGCTGGCTTTGAAAGTCCATGTCCTTTGCATGTCAGCGAGAAACAAAAGAATGGTGACCAAGCACTTCCAAAAGTGTAAAACTATTGGTAAACTAAACCCAACACAAAAAACACAAACTGTGTGCTTTAATCTACATTTTTTGCCTAGTAAGTTTTTGTCAATCTCTAACGATTTACCAATACAAAAGTATACAAAATTCATTCAAAATGAAGAGGACTTACCAGCTATTCACAGAAAATTCAACATATACCTCCTTTTATTAATCAAGTAAATATTTTAAACACGTGGTATTTTACCAAAATTGTTAAGAGTCATTTTTTAAAAAAATAGCACAAATAACGATTTATAAGAAGGTTATACGATAGTTTAGGGCGGTATGATTTTCTTAAATCCTCGTATCGTATCCTTGGAAGATGCTGAACTAAAATACCAATTTCGGATTTACTTTGAGGTTTTAAGAAGCTGTTAACACTCACACACTTCAAAACATTCTTTTTGGGGGTTTTGCTCACCTCAAAAAATGTTTCTGGTAAAATATCATATTGAATTTTTCGACAGAAAAAAAACAAACAATTAGGAATAGTTTGCAAACTGGACATGATGCACTAAAAATGAAGTTGCGTCGTTATATTTATTTATTAGCCCCACGTTTGGGAGCCAATTTGTGACGGTATTCGTTGGGGTGCCATATATGCGGCGTTATTATGTTAGGTTTGAAAGATGCTACTGTTTACCTGCCGCACGTATAAAAGACAATTTGTCGCAGTCAATTCGTGTTATCTTTTACTGAGCGCCTGTTATTGTGTTTAATGTTTGGGTTCACTGTCCTCCGGCTAGCTATGATCTTTTTGGTCGAGCACTTATCTTATACAGATGTGTAAACGGAAAGGAGTTTTTATCCAAAGATAACACTAATAAAAGAATTTGTTTTATACTTTTATTATCTTAACACATTATTCACTTTCACATATTAATCTTGACACTCGCCAAACTGAAGCTGTTATAATAACTTATTTACTGCACATTATTAATTCGCGTACTTCAACTTTTTGTGTAATTGACTTTACGACACTTGAGATTTTTCATAACTTTGCTACGCGTACACTGCAAATCGATAAACTATGCGATGTATTCACCATGACTGTTTCTGTTGAACTCGGCGACGTGTGATGCACAAATGTTTCCGATGAACTGGAGACGACGTGTAATGTACAAATGTTTCCGATGGATTGAAGACGACGTGTAATGTACAAATGTTTCCGATGGACTGAACAAATTTGACTCCGACTTAGCCCTTTTTATACTCCTACACCCCGATATGCCTAAAGATTATAACCGAGCTGCTATTGGTTAATAAAACGTGCCAACATTAGCGTCTATTTTTATATCCAATGAAAATTATGAACACATATGCTCTAGGGAAAAATGTTCCAGCAAATTCTAAGAAAAACGCGCCAATATTACGTCATTTGCTCGTCTCTAATAATGATAAACAGCTCACCCCCTCGCTACATTATTGCACGCTATTATTGTCAGTTTCAGTAAGGCCGTATAAACTTACTTCTCGACAATAATTACAATCAACAAACATCTCAAATCAATGTCACACAACAATGCATATTCACACTACAATCACTCTTGACATTTACATAATTTGTGATACAAATTACTGCCTCAAAGTAAAACCGATAAACATAATTTGAAAATTATCTTGATCAATAATCTTGAAGTAACCGAATTTATTAAAAATACGAAACATGAAAAATGTCGTAATGAATTCTGGTATTTTTAAACGAAGTGTGCTTCTTTGCGATTAACGATGCAAACCATGGACTTAAATATTTTCGCATCTCTGACGATGACAGAGGTCACAACTCGATCAAAACGCTAAATGACGTGTTGGGAGTGTAAAGCGCAACACATCGAAGAGTAGCGATGATTTATGATTGTATACGAATGTCACCTGACACATCAAATTAGCTCCTTAACAAAAGCATCTTCTCAAACCAGATCTTTTCTTCTACCAGCCCATCTTATATTTCAATAGCTCTAGGTCATTGTGGAAACGAGCAGTTTTATGTGCGCTGCTTGAGGGAGACAGTTGAAGATCTATTCCTTGGCCTTCACCGAAACCACCGAAGTATTTTCACCACCAAAACAAAAGAAAAGGATGTTGAAACAAAAGCTGGGTCCATTATGCAGTCATCCCACGTCGCCGCTGCTTGCATCATTACGTCGGATCGCCCCTTTAAGGGGGGCTGCCCCCATTAAAATGACTGGAATTTATTTATTCCTGACTTTTCTTGTCCTTATAAAGCTCCCAGTGAGACTGTGCTGTCCATCCGTAGCTTTTCTGCTGTCTACTGCTGTACCAGCGTTTCTTCCTTTGTGTGTACATCGATTAGATCGTTTTAGGCTCATTTACATTTTGCGGATGTTATGTAGCAGCCTCCATACATAGAGGGTTGTAAAGGAATTATAGCTACAGTTCTTGTAAGACCAGTTGATGCTACGTCAATTCTGTATCATACTTGACGAATGGAGTACTTAAACTTTAATAAGGGCTCTCATTAACAACAGTACCAGAAATCAATATTATTTTGAATACAATATGTTTATCTCTGCATTTCTAGTACAAAAGGCAATCTTCAGAAGAGAACTATTAGTTTTGAAATTGCAGCATAGAACTGATGCATTGTCAAAATTTGGATTTGGCATCATACTGCTTATTCCTTATTTTTCTGCATAATACTCGTATTTGATTCATAGAACACCCATGGTTCTAATATTCGAGCGCGCGCGCGTTTGTGTGAACAGCATAACTCAAAAACGAAAAGTCGGATAAATACCAAACTAACGATATTTTCATGACAAATAAAAGTTACATTTTTAATTTTCTGGGTGTAACCTTGAAGTCCATTTTAATTGGAAGGAATTTTATATAACCTTGTGTAACTGGTAATGGTTAAACGATGGAGAAAACGTACTACAAAAACGTAGATCTTTTTTAAAACGCACAATTTATTTCAAATAACATTTCCGAGATATCAATTATTAATGGTTCGATTTATTCAATACTTTATAATTTTTTTTAAGTCCCCTCGATTTTCAGCTGTTTCTGGCGATTGCATTGAAGCAGTAGGGAATTTTAAGGCCAGCTTATAGCGTCCGGTTCTTAACCATTTCTTTATCACAGTTCTCTTTGTACCCTAACGAAATGTTGATGTAACTGTTTCTGCAAAGGTTTATCTGGTATAAAGTGAAGTAGAATAATAGACTTTGGTAAGAATAACTTGTATAACCACTAATAAACGATAGAGGGTAGAGAAAGTTGTGTGAATGTAACTTTATATTTATACTGAATTTTTATGAGACACTTTTATTTTCCCAGTGTTGCGGCTATTTGTACGAGATCAATATTAATGAGAAAAGTATATTGCATAATAGTTTTTACTTATTACCATGTACGCAGTAGGTAGAGGAAGTATTTGATTCCACCCAAAAATTCTATGTCCAGATTTCACCTAAAATACATGATTTGAAGCCCCCTGAATAAAAATTAGACAATCTCGTGTATATGTGTATGTGTGAAGAGCATAACTAAAAAACAAATTTCGGGTAAATACTAAACGTATAACTCCAGTATTATCCAAAGATATGACAGGAATTTGTATAATTTTGTAGATTTGTTAAGAAATAGAAATGTACATCTCTTTAAAACAGAGAATTTGTTGCAAATTATTGTTTTTAATACTATTTCTGCTAGCGGGTCGATACCACTGTATCGATACACGATGCCGATACTGATACTTGATAACTTTATAAAAACCGTATGTATGTATGTGTATATATATACACACATATACACACCCTATTTGTGATTGTTGGTCTAGGATGATGATGATAATAATAATAATAATAATAATAATAATAATAATAATAATAATAATTTCTTATACCTGTAAGTTACCCTCGAGACCCGAGTTCGACTTGGACACAAACTAACAGAGAAAGTAAATAACAAATAGTTCCATGCACTGTAATATCTGACGTCATAAGTTCTTATTTTTTCTGCTGGATTCACAGATTCTGGTCATCGGAGTAGGTAAATATAATGGCTGAGAGTGTGTCACCAAGCCAGGCCTCACTTAGTGCCTCAACTGAATCAGCTTCATTGACAACTCAGTTAACGCTGCATGTTACACGAGTACCTCTAGTCCTTCCTCCATTGTTTTGCATGTTTTCATTTAGACACAAGAGTCTATGGAATGTTGAATTGATTCACTCATAGCAAGGTCAAGGTCTATCAAGAACTATAGTCCAATAACTCTTTAGCGACACGTGCGAGGCACTAATGTTAAGTCTCGACTACTTTCATTCCATACCTAGCATATAGTTAAACGCAACAGGTTTTCATAATGCAAATTATAAAAATTTAAAAGTATCGACAAAAATCCAAGTTTTATCTCAAAGTATTAGACATCCATCGATACTATTCAGTATCGAGTTATCTGCGGTAACGAGGTCCCATCCCTAATTTCTGCAAAGGTTAATGGTTAACATGAATAGTTTGTATAAGCCAAACACTGGGTGTATAAAGTCATCTGAATGCAACACAAATTTGTGTTCCTAAATATAGTGGAATTAATACAAAAAAGTTTATTGTGTTACACTCCCAGGATGCATAGTTTCTACAAACTTTGATTGATCGATCGATTGATTGATTGAGACAGTAAATTGAGTTGATTTTATTTATTTATTATTTTTTGTATTTATTTATTTTTTTACCTTTATGAAGTAGAGCTGAAAGTTTATTTTTTGGAAACTTATTAAAATGCGTTTACAGAAAATTTAAAAATAATGTAAGGCAAATGTTCTTAATTTTAAATAAAACGTTAATTCAAAGAACCAATATATTTGTGATATGATCTGCAGTGAATGTATTTTCTGGTATCAGCATATAATAATGTCATTGGAGTTCAGGCTTATTTTTCTATTGATGTAATTTTTGCTCAAAGTAACCATCATGTTTCTGTTGCAGGTTGAGATGCCATGAAGGTGGGCCCAGTCCGGGGGGTGTGATGGACTGGGGAGTCCTCCCCGAGTCCCGGCTACTGCGCCTTCTGCTACTCCTCATTCTAGTCATGGCAGGTGAGTACCTGCTTTTATTACCATTATTGCCATTTTTCAAAGGACATAATTGAAAATGTTAAATAAAAAATCTGATGTGTTACACTCACATGACTTTCTCTACTCTTGTACAAATATTTTTACAAACGCTTATTCTCCATATGCTTCATATTAATCGAGATGTTAATGTTATTGCTAATTTTCTTGTAGATGCAAGGGGAATTTTAGGTTTTAAGCGATAGTCAAATATTTTAAGAGTTGGTTCCTATGTGGAGTATTCCATTCTCTTTGCATTACCAGGAAAAAAAAAAAAGAATAACGAATTCCCATTTGAGAAAAAGTATAAGTATTGGAAAATCTAAGGAATAACAAAGCAATATCTGGAAAATGGTTCACTCAACAAAACAAAATGTATATGACATAAATTGTGTATTTTAATGCGATCTACATTGCATGTGTAGTAAAATTTTGCCTATCTCTTGTGGTTTACCAGTTATGCAAAAGTCGTTCACAATGAAGAATACTTTTGGAGACATTCCCAGAAAATTCGAGATATACATTTTATTTGTCATGAAAGTATCTTAAATATACGATATTTGAATCAAAATCATTAGAGCCATTTTTGAGGAAATTAAAATTTTCGAAAAATGGTCCATGTAAAGGATAATCCGGTGTGGGGGGATTTTCTTGAAAACCTTCGTGTCGCATCTCTGGAAGATGCTCAGCCTAAATATCAAGTTTGGTGTTTATACGATTGTTCGTTTCTGAGTTATGCTGTTCACACACACACGGACATATTTCCAAAAATGCTTCATATGCATTTAGTGCACCTCAAAACATGTATTTCCGGTGAAATCTCGTTATCGAATTTTTGGGTGGAATGCAATACTTCCCCTACTTACTATACGTAGTAGAGAAAGTAAAAATGACTAAGCATAATCTGTGTAATGAGTTTTTTTTATTTTATTTATTTTTTTAACAAACTGCAAATTTTTGCATGAAGCGTTTCAAGTGAATTCATATGAAAACATTCAGGTTAGGTAAAAGTTACAAATACATAGTTTGCGTGATTTCTGATGTTAAATATATGGTTTCTGATAATTCAACATTTAAACTCACATTTATTTTTCAATCAAAACAACGCGTCAGCGGCTGATGGTGTGAATCAACGACTGTTACAAAAAGTTATTCCATTTATAAAACTCGAGTAAGAATTATGATTTTTGACACCAAGTTTGCTTCTTCCTCTAGAGGCCACAAATAATTTACCTCTTATTTAGAGCTTATTTGTAAGTTATGGAATAGCTTGTTTAGGGGATGGGCGTTGCTACAGCACTGGTATCTGCCCAGAATGATAATGTGGAATTTAATAAATATTAAAAATTCCAGTTATTATCGTAAAATGTTATTCTGAAGTTTTAATTTCTACCAGGTTATCTACATAAGTTGCCTCTTGCCGGACCACAAAATGTAACTAATGGGTACTCTGCAGCTACATTTCTGGCAACTGTAGACATCAGTAAAGACAACACGTCACAGGGAGTGAGATATATTCGTCAACAACGTAAACATTTATCAGGAGAACCGTGTTGAATGTGTGAGGCTATTTCTTTTCCTCGCTCTGTAGCCGTCATCATAACATTTTGAAACACCAGTTATTATGCAACACAGCTTACTAGTTCAATCACGTCATAAGCGGAAAAAGTGGAAAACCGTATATCATGGACACCTACAGCAGCGTATCTGCATGGGGAATTTGTCCCCGTGGAAGGGGTTGTTTGCTTTTTGTTTCAGGTATTTAAAATGCAAGTTATCGGTTCCAGCCTTAAATATTTACATACCTACTGCAAAACTATTTAGTTATTCTAAACTGATGCATTCAATAGAAAATCATATCACACAAGACGATAATATGAATGGAACCTCGCTTAAACTTATTCACTTCTAAACTGTATTCACTCTTAGGTTGATCCGCGTCAAAACAAACCCCAGGTGACCAGTGCACCGGTATAATGTATCCTTCCGCCATTCGCACTAGAAATACGTTCACACTTTCAGACCATGTGCGATGACTAGCATGTTCTGTTTAGGGTTAAAGATGATAAGATTGATAGTTGTAACAAAACAAACGTTTGCACATATAATAATAGTTAATTCTGAAATAAATGAGCGAAAAATAAAGTAACAGGTATGCGATAACTTATTTCATATGCTTTCATTTTCTTTTTTTTCCGGGTGTAACCACCTTTCTGGTTTCAGATTTTTCTGCACAAGCACTGTTTATACTTGTACTCAAAACGCCGGTGAACATAATAAAGATTCAGTACTACTGTTTTTTCACCACTAGTCAATGGTTTGCACGGCTAATGCTTTACGTAATTCGACGAAAACACAAGAGCGAATTCACTGTCCTCCATGATACTAAACACAACTGCTCGTTTCTGGCTGTAAACAATATTCTGCGCCTACCCGGATGTCAGGTGAACTCGTACGAATTGCATCATGATACTTGTAGCACTGTTTTACGGTATAAATCAGCGTTAAATATAACCTTAGGTATTTGTATAGAATATGATACTATTTAAGGATAAATTAATTCTAAAATTCAGAGATTAGCATGGGACTACTTTCCTGAGCGCATTGCTACCGTGTTGCAACACGGTGCACTGACCACGTTGGTTTGTTTTGCCGCGGATCAACCTAAGAGTGAATATAGTGTATGTCTTTCGTAGATAAACGCTAATACAGGGAGACCCAAAAGACTACCAACCGGCTGCGCTGCGTTTTTCCTGTCCGCGTCCTCGGCGCTCGTTGCCGTCTGCCGCTATCATAGAAAGGTGCGGATGAAACCATACAGCATTTTTAAAACTACTTTTAAAGACTTTACTTAACAACTTAATGAAAGTGTATTTGAGGACAGAATTATTAGTAGAGATTTGTGGTCCCCTCGGTCCCCCGAGCTAACCTACTGCGATTTTTATCTCTGTGGCAACTTAAAACAAAGTGTACAACATAAACCCACACACCCTGGAAGAATGAAAACCAAAAGTAAACTTTTGACTCTCTGTAATTTTGGCACCGAACTTTGTGCATTAATATTGAGCCTCATTTATACGTTTTCTCATGAATACCTCACATTTTCTACTCCCCAAGTACGAAATATATTAATTTACTTACTCATACGTTATGTTTAAGATATTATGCAGTTTCTGTATTCTTGCTGTGGCAGCACAAAATAGTAGGTATGTTGGGAGAGGCATCGGTATTTTCGGAACGCATTATTGCTGCGCAGATATGAAACAATAGGCCAGGTAAGTCATTCTTCCCCAAGTTGTCTGATGATACTGAAGAGGACGGTGATGAAGTAGATCTACATAAATAATGAAGGTGTTCCCAGTTTGCATGGGACAGTTCAAGCTCTAGAAATTACACAACGATTTCTATCATCGCTAAGCCTAAATGATGACAGCATTTCTGTCATTTGTGCATTTAATCGCCTAGTGAGTGATGATGTGGAAAAATAAAATAAGGAAAAACTAAGTGATCTTTTTTAAACCAGTGTAAAGCACCAGTACTCTTGATTTTTTTATACATTCTGAATAATAGTACCGGTATGCATATTTTTGTTTCACTTATTGCTTACTTATATTAAGTAATATATTTTTACTTTGAGTAATAATCCCAGAAAACAGTTTGTTCCATAAGAAAATTCACTTTTTCAATTTCTCAGTTGTGTATAATTTTAGCCATTTCCCTTTGAAAACGTATAACTGAGCTTATACTGTATCTCCTCTCTCTACTCTCTTCCAATCTGTCTCTCCCTCGTTCCCCCTCAGTGGTACCTTTTTCTATGTGCAGCTAAAATCTAATCTCATGTTTTGAAAACCGGATAAAATAGCTTCTGCTGGTTCGTTGATTAATCCATAAATAAAAAGGTTTAACAGAACATAAATCTGTGCCTGTGTATTATACCATCGTAACTTTACTGTTTCTCATACCAACGGTTTGCATACACGATTAATAGTACGGCGGCTCTCAACAAGGCGGCCCGGGTTCAATCCCAGGGACACGCATTATGGATTTGTGGTAGGCAAAGCGGCGCCTGGACTGGTTTTCTCTGGGTTCTCTGGTTTTCCCCGCCATTCATTCCACCAACTGCTCCATCATCGCCTTTCCTTTCATCATCATTTCGTTTCATCTACTTCGTTCCTCCCATACCAGGCATCGGGCTGATCACCCATCCTGAATATTCTGTCTGATCCATGAGTATCTGCTCCTCGACGGGCCTCTGACCCCAGGCACCCGCCTGTAAGTCCTGGGAGGTGTAAGTCCTACATACGAGGGGGTTAAACAGAGAAAGCGAAGCGAATAATAGTACAGAAAAAAATGACACAACTTATATTCCTGTCGAAACTTTGTAAATAACAAATCCTGCCAGAAACACAGTGCTTATAAACTTTTGCTTATGAAACCTTTTTAAAAATTGATAATGGGGATATCTTTATTTTGCACCCCATATTTGTTTTCATCTGGAGCAGGTAATTAAGATACCGCATTGTCTATTTTCTAAGTGGACCAAGCGAAATTAAATACCGAGTTACACACACACACACACACACACACACACACACACACACACACACACATATATATATATATATATATATACATTTTAAAACCTTCATCTTTGCCTTTAGGGCAGCCCATTCTACCCTTTAATATCAATTATTCATCCAAAATCGAAAACTACCACAAACTGGTTACGCTTATTATTGTTGTTATATTATTAGCTTCATAATATAATCTTAATTTATATTGATTTCAACCAGTTTTGCAATGCACTGGAAAATTGTCCATAACTCATACGTATAACATTTTAGCTCTATATGTGCAGGAATTTCTTATAAATCTTTGGAGACCCTATATGCTAGCTATCCATAATTTTGTACCAACTTAAAGCATGTGTCGCCAATTTTTCCTTGAACGCTTGTATAAAATTTCAACTCCGTAAATGCAAAGCTTCGTGAATTGTTTCATAAGGATGGATCGATAAGCGGTAAAATGCGACGCTAAAAGGTGCTCGCATAACGAACGCACCTAAAACTGCATAGGCACTGTTGGGGACTCCAAAGATAACCAGGGGTAGGAATGTGTTGAGACCAGGCTTTCGCAATTCTCAAAATGCAAAACATGAGTGTTCCCATTGTCACTCCGTTCTTCACCCACAAAATATGTATTAATGCATCGCTAACAATTTCTCCAGCTCAGCATTTAATTTGTATTAAGAAGTGGAAATGAACTGTAGCGCCTGCGCATAGCCTCTTAAACCCTCTGATATAACGGTTCATTTAGTATAAGTGAATCTGAACAAACACATTTGATTTCATAAGATGAACTGTGACAGTAATGGTTTTTTAATAATAGAATAATAATCCCTTTATTTTGTCATTTTATTACCTAGAAATTTGCGAATGCAATCGTTACTGTGGGGCGCGACACTAGGTGGATGTTCGAAAAGAAAATGCCTAATTTAGACAAGTATACAATGTACACTTACATAATATTAGATTTTGAATTTAATATTTCACAACAAATACAAAGACTATATATATAGTTTTTTTGTGATCAAGCTCTCAAATCAAAGAGGTTATCGGGTAGATATGCCACCACCTTTTAGAATTTATAATCGAAGCCATCGAATAGCAGGAATTACCATGGCTTATGCCTACAGCCTCCCTCCTTGTGTTAAAGCCTTCTTGATACAATATTATGGAATCTAGAACTAGATATGTAATAAAACTAACCAAAACGTTTCTCGATTTTGCATTAATAGGTGATGCTATTGTGTAACTATAATTGGCCCTAACGCCCAATGTCATACACATTTTGTTTTTAATTTATATGTGCGAATAGCCAAACAGACTAAAAGTGTAATAAAATGTCCATTTGCACCTGTCATAGGCAGGAATCAACTCATTTCACCTAAAATAATAAACTCAATTCTCGGAAATGTCTGTGTTTGCTTCTATGTCTGTGTTTGCTTCTAAATGCATACTCATTCTCTGTAAACCATACAGTTATGAACACGTTTTCGTTTATTTGTGCTACTTTCATTGTGAAAATGGTTACTGCGTTCTATTCAGCATGTTATTGTTACCTACATTAAATGTAAAATTAGTAAAACCTCTGATGGAACAGTTTTATATCCTTCACTGTTAATGACGTGCACTGGAAGGATTTGGATATTCGATGATTGCAAGAAGGATACCTCGGAAGTGATGTAGATGTGTATCTGCAACAAATTAAAACCCATTGTATGAGAAATACATGTAAACGAAAACATTAAGTACGGCAATATTTCAGTAAAATAACTAAATGTACAGTGCTCCAAAAACTAGTATTACGGGGCTCTACAAGCAACTTACCTTTTTAATTTTGCTTTTCTCGTTTTGAATTTTCATTATTTCTCAGCCTCTTCCGTGCTCTTCCATTGACCTCCATCATTTACTCTGAATACACGCCTTATAATAGGCACACACAAAGAAACAAAAGTAATTTGGTAACACCAAAGAAGCTACGTTACTGATTACTGTTCGCGCGCGAAATTGCCCCTTGACACAATAATATCTGACGTTCATCACGTGACATTAATCTGATTCAGCGCAGAACATCAACTCCGCCGTCTCACCGTCTTGGAAGCCACCATTCAGGATCTCCACGCCGTCACCACCGCCTTCTCATCCGCCTTCCAGAGCTTCACCACCTGCTGCCTGCAGCGCTTCGACAGCGCTGACTCAGCGATCATCGGCCTGGGTGAATCAATCGCCCGCCTGCCACAAATGTCACACCCGCCAGCTCCAACAGTTCCACTGGAAGAGTTTAGGCTGACAATATCAGGTCTTAGCGACTTGGTGCGAGCCCTGCACACGACGACGGCGGAGTTGACTGCGGTTATCTCCGACCTGAAGAGTGGGCAGGAGAGACTGTGCAACCACGTCATTGCAAACACGCAAGCAAACACCTTCACGTTTGCCAGCGCAAGATATCCAATCGCAAGGAGAGTGCTCCCCCCCAAGGTCCACTCAACAACACCCAAGTACAAATCAATAAAGACAAATAATGAGTTCCTTAACCAATCCCGTCACTCCCCGGGGGGCAGTCAGGGCCCTGGCACGGTCATGGCTGTTTCCTGGACCTTTCCACGTCCTCTGCCAGCGTTTCATAAGCTGGCAGATACCTTCCGCTTACTAACGGGGGTGCTCAGCGGAATCCCACCACCTTTCCTTACTTCTCCCTTCAATTCCGCTCCTCAAATCTTCTTCCTACACCGTCCACTACCCCCCCCCCAAAATTAAAAAAAAAGAGTCTGATTCCGCATTGGCTACTTGGAAATATCGCTGTGTGTACCTGAGTTACAAAGAAGTGTCAAGGTTTGCATTTATAACCTGATTTCACCAACATGAAAAGAATAAAAATAGTCGCTGTATGCATCTGATTGTCACATTAAACGATAGATCAGACTTAGGAGTACCGAGAAGGTTTATGATTGGAAAGAACATTTTCGATCAAAAGTGGAAATGTTGGGCTTTGCACCTAGACGCTTCGGAATCTTAATTATCAGACATAGGAATTTCTAAGCATTAAAGCCAGGACGGAAGGAAATAGTGTTAAACTGTCAGTGGAATATAGGCAGGGAGATCGCAGATAACACTCCCAACCCTCTTACAATCTTTGGTGTTTGCAGACTGCACTCGGACCGGTTTTAACCTGCCTGTCAGTGACCCTTGGCCTCTATTGTTTTGCAGTCTTTGGTTTGAATGTGGATAATTTGAAGCCAACTGCTTAAGAACTCCTATGCTTGTTAATTACGTACTTGTAGCATAATAAGGTACAAAAAAATCTGATTTGTTACATTCACATGACTCTACTCTATCGCTCATTAGTAGGTGTACAAGCTATTCTTACTAAAGCTTATTTTTTTATCTACTTCATTTTAATCCAAATAAACCTTTGCAGAAATAGCTGTAATACACATTTCGTTATACATACAAACGGAATAGCGGCATTAGGTAAATGTTTAAGAACTGGACGCTATATGCTGACCTTAAAATTTCACTCTTTCAATGCAATACTGAGAAACAATTGAATGTTGAAAGAATTTTAAAGAATGACCAAGTAATGAACAATTCGAGCCGGGCTGCCCCGGTAGCTCAGTCGGCAGAGCACCTACCTGTTGTGCTAGGTGTCCCGGGTTCGATTTCCGGCTGGGGGTGGGAATTTTTCTCCAGTCAAGATTATTCCTTATCCTCCCCAGAGTCTGGAGGTGTGAATGTGTGTATGATCTAAAAAAAAAAAAAGAACCGTTAATAACGGGTATCTCGAAAATGGCTAAGCCACAAAAAGTTATTTAAATAAATTGTGTGTTTTAAAGAGATCTACATTTCTTGTGTCGTACGTTTCGTCTATCGCTTAATGCTTACTAGATTACACAAAATTCCTACGAATGAAGAAGACTTCAAAGGCTATTCCCAGAAAATTCAAGATATACTTTTTATTTGTCATATAAACATAATTCACAGATGATGTTTAAATCAAAATCGTTAGGGCCCTTTTTTAGAAAATAAAAAATTTTCAAAATTTTTCCGCGTAAAGAGTAGTTCGCCTGGGAGATTTTCTTGAAAATCGTCGTGCCACGTCTTTGGAATTTACTGAGCCTAAATACCAAGTTTGTATTTATCTGACTTTTCGTTTTAATTTATGCTGTTCACACTCACACGTACGGATCTTATTCTAAAAATGTATTTTTTTTTTAATTCAGGTGCCTCAAAATATGTACTTCCGTGAAATCTCGGTATCGAATTTTTGGGTGGAATGTAATACCTTCTCTACTTACTACGCGGGCAATACCATGTTTGTAAAAACAAATGTAATCTGTTTATATTTGACCGCTACTTTTTATTGTTTTGCGAGTTGATTGCCGTGTAGTTGGTTCGATTTGCTCCAATAGTTTGTTAATTGTCATCATTTAAAGATTTTGTGTTCACCGAAAAATGATTTGGCTAGAGAGCATTTCCGGGCTGTGATTTTTTACGATTGTAAACCGCCATTAACGCCTAAGCAATGTGAAGATCAGCTTATAAATGCATTCGGCGAAGAAGCCCCATCTAAGGCAACAATTTATAATTGGTACAGCGAATTCAAAAGAAATCGGCTTTTTCTTAGTGATGCACTTCGTAAAGAACGCCCAAGAACTGCTGTTATTGATGAAAATATTGCAGGTGTTCGAGCAATGCTTGAGGAACAACGACATCTTATGATATTTGGGCATTGAGCATTGGTATGAGCCAAATCCAAAATATTTTACACCAACAGTTAGACGTGAGAAAAACTTTGTTGTCGATGGATTTCACATAAACTGAATCCGGATCAAAAACGGCAATGAATTGATTGGTGTATATAAACTCGGGGAAAATCGAAGATGGCGCTTCAAATTTGATTTGGAATATCATTACTGGTGATGAATTTTGGACTTATTGTTATGATCCTGAAAAGAAACGTCAATCGGCTCAATGGTTCTTTCGAACAGAACCCAAGCCTACAAAAGTCCGATGAAGTTTTGATGCTGGTAAGAAGATGGTTGCTAGTCCCCTCCCCTAAAACGCCCCATATTGCTTCTATAGCATTAAAAGATAGGCATACCGTTACTACCGATCGCTACACAAATGTCTGTTTGCCGCAAATTTTTGAAAAAGTTCATGAAAAACGCCCAAAATGAAAAATAATGTTACACCAGGACAGAGCATTGTCGCATACAGCAAAAGTAACAACTATCTTGTTGCCCTAATGTTCAGCATCATGGACCTTTCATGATCTAGCACCTTGTAATTTCTTTTTGTTACCAAAAATTAAAGATAAAATGCGTGGAATCTCTTTTTCGTCATCAGATGAAACAGTGGAACATTATAAAAACTTGGTTTCTGAAGTGCCTCAGAAAGAATTGCATCACTGCTTTAAGGACTGGTTTTATCGAATGCAAAAATGTAATGACGTTAAAGGAGAATATTCTGAAAACAATAAAATCATTTAATGCTTTTTAAAACTAAACCTTGTTTTTTTTCTAAAAATAGTCAGTGTCACCTCGTATGTACTTGGTAGAGAAGGAAAAAACCGAACTATCTCACTTATTGAGTGGCTTGTGTTTCTGACAAGTTTAGTTAGTTATAACATTTCGATAGGATGAATATTTAAGAAATGATGCCTTTTTTATTATTATTTTTTTACCACTCATGTTCATAAACCAGTTAACAGCAGAATTCCGAACGTAGTTAAGCGTTACTAGCAGGTATCTTGTGTTATAATTATTTTATTTTTTATTATCTAGAAAATGCCGTTCTTTAGCTTTTTCAAAACATCGTATGACATATACGTTGCACACAGCGAGAGGGAGAAAGAGGCGAAAGAGGTAACAAAGGATAGAAATGGCAAGGGTGAGAGAGAAAGAGAAGAATCTCCGCATTTAACACAAGCTGCTGCTTCTGCTAGTAAATAATAATAATAATAATAATAATAATAATAAGTTTTAAGTATAATGTAAGTTTCGCCGGTAGAAACAAATCATCAGTGCGGCAGCAAACGAATAATCCGGTCTTGTGTATTCCAAATGGACTTTCTTGAGACCCTTAGGATTACGGCTTCTGCTAAAACATACAACAAGGCTTTGATTTATTTTGAAAGCGTTTCTGTTCCAAAAATTGTAAATTATTTGCATTTAAGGCATTAAAATGGAATTTAAAGCCCACAATTTATCCATAACCGAGTGTTTTCCGAAGCGAAGCAGCCGAATGTTTCCGAAATGCTTGAAACGTTTGGCAGTCAAAAGCAGGATACACAGTGCGATCAAGTATATACGTAAAGGAGCTCCAACTCGAAGGGGGTAAGGATAACTGTTTTATTTAATGTTTAGCAGCTGTTAACATTAGAGGCGAAGTACAAGAACTGCAATCCTGTGCAGCAGTCGTAACGGTGTTCTGAGAATGGATTGTTTCGTTATTTGCACCACGCTTTGGGCGCCAATTTGAGAAATAATTGTTGCTTCACGTATGGAAAGCCGATTTGAAGTAGGAGTTGTATTCTAGTTCTTATGTTGGGGAGCCGAACTTGAAGTAATTGCAACCGCACGTATGGTAAAAAAGTTTAAAAATATTAACTTTGTAATTTGACTGTTTCTTTAAATATTATATATTTATGTTTGCCTCGGCTGCGTCAGTATTAATTTGTAGAGACATGAATATCTTAACAAGGCGTGGTGCGGCTGAAGAATGTAGGCTTACACAGATTATAATTTTACTTCACTCCATTTGTTAATGCTTGACACGACTAAAATAACACTTCACTGCTATAGAGAGCTGTGAGATTATTTATTAATTACTTGCACTTTTTAAACACGTAAACTATTTTCGTCTCACACTGAATACGTATTAAACTTCTCGAGGCCCCGTCTCGCGTCCGGTTAGGAACGCTGTCTACAAGCAATTGACTCTGAATTTGTACAATTTGCCCTATTTCAGTTTCTGTTTGGCTATTCCTACTCCAATAGTACACTTTTATTTAACTTAAGCATTTTCTGGTTGTTGATTGGATATTTTATAAACTGTCTCGAAAATTACATTATTGTTGCTCCAAGAATTACCAGTTGCATTATTAAACTTTCTAATTCATTATTGCCTCAAGGTTACCTCATTGTTAGAAACTTTTGACCTATTATTATCACAGTTCCTATATTGTTAAATTACCTAATACATTCACATAACATTATTGAACATGTACATAATAATATAAACATTAATACAATGAGTGTTACATGCATTTTATATGTTATTTATACACATATTGCTTTAAGGCGGGCTGTTATTATACTTTATGTTATATCATTAGACTGAAATCATTTAAGTGTTAAAAATACTGCCACAGTTGACATAATAAACGTGACTTCCCTGGTGTAATAGTTAAGATACGCGCCTGCCTCATGTCCTAGTGATATTGAATACCGCATGTAGATATTTTAACTTTCTCTACCATTTCATCACGCTTTCACATATAATTTGTTTTTAGTGCGCGTTGTACATGCAATGTTTTTGCATTTATTACACTTAATTGAAATGAATTGTTTTGACATCCACATAGAATACATGTCCTACATATCTTCACCAGAGGTGCGGATCATTGTACATAGTAGGAGAGAAGGTATTGCATTCCACCCAAAAATTCGATATGGAGATTTCACCGGACAAATATGTTTTAAGGACCCTGAATAAAAAAGAAGCATTTTTTAAAAATGTCCGTGTGTCTGTGCACAGCATAACTCAAAAACGAAAAGTCGGGAAAATACCAAACTTGGTATTTAGGTTCAGTACTTCCAAAGATGCGTCCCGAAGATTTTCAAGAAAATCCCCCTTCCTAAACTACCCTTTAAATGGAACATTTTTCTAAATTTTTTATTTTCTAAAAAATGGCTACTGTTTTGATTAAATTACCATACATTAAAGATATTTACAGGACGTATATTTTTAATCTTCTGAGAATAGTCTATGAAGTTGTCTTTATTCGGAAAGAATTTTGTATAATGTTGTATAACTGATAAACGTTAAGGGATAGACGAAAAGGTACTACACAAAAAATAATATATAGATCTCTTTAAAACACAATTTATTTTAAAGTTTTTTGTGGTTTAAGTAATTTATGAAATATCAGTTATTAATAGTCCGAATTGTTCATTATCTGTTCATTCTTTTGAAGTCCTGTCAACATTCAGCTCGCGATTGCATGGGAACAGTATGAAATTTTAAGGTCACATATAGTGTCCACTTAAACACTTGACTGTCGCTGTTCTCTTTATATTTATAACGAAATGTGTAATGTAGCTATTTCTGGAAAGGTTTATTTGAATTAAAATGTAGTAGATATAATAAGAATAGTTTGTATACCCATTAATAAACGTTAGAGGAGGGGAGAGAAAGTCATGTGAACGTACCACATTAGAATTTTTCTTCCTGATTAGTCCTTCTCATTCACCTGCTATTTTGTAGACGACATAAGTATTACGCTTTCTATTTTATATTTATTGTCATAAGTTGAGAAGGCACTACATATGGACACCATCTGAAATATAATGCAATGTATAATGCAAATCTGAAGTAAATACAGCAATGGAGAAACCCAGAGTTTACAAAACTTATCACACAAAGCAGCCGTAAAAGCCTCACATTGACAGGTCGCTTGCAAAATATACAATACACATAGGTTCCCCAAAACATTTTGTACTTGGGTTGGAATGGGCAAATGACGTTTTATGGTACTAGAGACATTTCTCGTGGCTGTGCGAATTATTGGTTCTGGTTATCTAGTTAATATAAAATTGGTAATGAGAACAATCTTAACACCTAACGCAAGAGAAGCTAACAGAAACTTGTAACTGCAAAACAAAACAAAAACAAAAAACACTGAATATTTTAAACGAAAGGAATTTCTTTAACAGTAATCGATTAAACATAAATCACATTAAAGTTACGGCTATAGCGAAATATATCTAGCCTAAGCAAGCTATGATCAACCACTGTAACGTCTTGACCTTCTTGTGACAATGTTTAGAAACAAAAGCTAGGAAGGTAACAAAATCATAACTTTGTAGCGTTACATAGGTGCGATTGAGGCAGTGTTTTTAACACTTAAATAATTTAGTCTAATTATATAATATGTAATTTCAATAACAGCCCGCCTTAAAGCAATATGTGTATGTAACAATATATAAAAAAATGTATGTAACAGGCATTGTATATGCTTATATTATTGTATCCATGTGTAATAATATTATGTGAATATATTATGTAATTTAATAATGTAGGAGCTGTGAAAAATAGGTCAAAAGCTGCTAACAATGAGGTAACCTTGAGGCAATAATGAGTTTGAGAGTTAAAATGCTACTAGTCATTATTGGAGCAACAATAATGTAATTTTAGTGACAGTTTATAAAAATAGCCAATCAACAACCAGAAAAAGCTTTAGTTAAATGAAGGTATTCTATTAGATTAGGAATAGCCAATCAAAGACTTGAAATACAGAAATTTACAAGTTTAGGCGGTTGAAATCAGTTCAGTTGCCTGCAGACAGTGTTTGTAACCGGATGTGAGATCCGTCCTCGAGAGATTTAATACGTTTTCGTGCGAGACGAAAAATAAGTTTACGTGTAAAAAAGTGTAAATGATTAATTAATTAATAAAAAGAATCTCACAGCTCTCTATATCAGTGAAATGTTAATTTAAATCGTTAAAAAATTAATAAAAAGGAGTGAAGTAAAATTATAATCTGTGTAAGCCTACATTCTTAGTCCACCACAACCCTGCTAAGAAAAACGTGTCTCTAACAATAATACTGACGCAGCCGAGGCAAACATAAATACATAATATTTAAAGAAACAGTAAAAATACGTTTGGGGCGAAGGCTACCGGAAACTGTTTACTATACGTGTGGTTGCAACTACTAAAAGTTCGGTTCCCCAACCGTTGAAATATAATACAACTTCTTCAATACCACCTACTTCAAATTGACGCCCAAACCGTGATGCAAATAACGTAACAAACCACCTACTTCACGATTGACAGCCAAGACTGGTTGAAATTCAACTTTTGCTCCCAGTTGGCTGAAAGCAGTATGGCAAAATATAACTGAAAGCGTCATAACCTAAAGAATAATTCCACGGTAATGCTATTTGGGTTTTAGCGACAGGGCTCTATTTTAAAATCAAATTTAAGCCAAATTTATATCCCCTTTTAAATAAGTACCACCGCTTGGGTACGTATAAGTAATACCCGGCTAAACGAAAGCAGCAACTTCCCCAGAAAAGACGAACTTTTCCTTATCTCTTGCAAAAAGTTTATACCTGGACTATATTTAGGTAATGTGTCCTTCAAGCTGCCTACACGTAGCAGTCATGATCACTGAATAAGAATGCTTTTTACTTTTAACTTAATTTTCTTTACGCCTCAGTGCCCACAGAGGCGGCGATGCTTTTTCCCCCTTCCACTTCTGCGAGCTTGACAAATTGCAAAAATGCAGAGGTATTCATGTGATCGTCCTTTGTTTTAAGGAAAAACAGAACGTGATTGGAGGTATAGGCAAATGCATGTGAAACAATCGCACTACTCAGCCCATTACTATTTCACATTAAGGTGATACACCTTTGAGCTTTAACCAAAAAAATAATGAAAAGCCACTAAATTTAATTTATGCTAATATTTTGGATGTTAAACTTCACAGAAGCACTTTGCATCAAGGTTATTTCTGCGCCACTAAGCAGACTTTTCAGTAGATAAATCACCGTGTCCTTAATCATGAGCTCCATTTTTCTAACAGTTTTTCTTTCTGCAATATTGAAAACTTACGAAAAGTTTTTCACTTACTGTTTGAAAATTTATTGATAGCTTCCGAGAAGCCAAAGAAAGTCAAAGAAAGATATTCTTTTATTAACAAAATTAGTTTGTTATACAGGAACAAATTTTAAAATGTTTGAAAGATTTAAAAGTTCAGTGAGCTTTTGTATCTGCATATATATATATATATATATATATATATATATATATATATATATATATATACATATATTTGGTGCAATGGTAGAAAACTAAGAAAATATAAACATTTTCAAACTCCCTGAATCAAAAGTAAAAGTATTTTTTAGAAAGAAGCTCCATGTGTGTGGCTGTGTCTGGGAACAGCGCAGCGCAGTAATGAACAGTTGGAGGATCACCAAACTTGGTTTACTATAAGTTCAGCATCTTCTAAGGATGAGACACAAAGATTTTTAAGAAAATCGCCGACCTCAAACTATCTTTTACATGTAAAATGTTTTAAGTTACTTTTATTTTCTTAAAGTCGCTCTAATGCCCATATGTTTAAGATATTTTGTATAATTGGTAAACCTAGAAGATGGACGAAATCTTACTACACCAAAAATGTGGGCCGCGTTAAAGCATACAATTTATGTCGAATACAATATTTTTGTAGCGTTAACCATTTCCGAGATATGGAACACATCACGCATTTATGAAAGTGTGTTTGAGGACAGAATTATTAGTAGAGATTTGTGGCCCCCTCGGTCTCCCGACCTAACCCTCTGCGATTTCTATCTCTGGGGCAACTTAAAACAAAATGCACTAGACAAACCCACACACCCTGAAAGAATTAAAACAAAATATCCGCCAGGAAATTGCCAGCATTTCTCAACGTGAACTACGGTGAGTGATGGATAGTTTCCTAAAGAGGTGCCAAAAATGTATGGACAACGACGGTGGTCAGTTTCAGTATATCCTTTCATAAAGTTGGTAAGTAAAGCCTTTAAAAGTAGTTTTAAAAATGTATTCTTTCATCCGCGCCTTACTATTATAGCGGCAGACGGCAACGAGCGCCGAAGACGCGGACAGGAAAAACACCGTGCAGCCGGTTCGTAGTGTTTTGGCTCTCTCTGTAGTATGGATTACATTTAACTCCTCGTGAAGGAAAAACAGATTACTTGCTAAACTTAAGCTGGATAGGTAGCTACATTAAATTATAATAAATAATAATAATAATAAACTATGTGACTGTTTTCTGTTTATTTATTTATTTATTGAGCCCCACGTTTGGGAGCCAAATATGCGGCGGTATTAGTGTTTGTTTGAAAGATGCTACTGTTTATTTGCCGCATGTATAAAAGACAATTTGTCGCGGTCACTTCGTGTTATGTTTTACTGAGCGCCTGTTATTGTGTTTAATTTTTGGGTTCACTGTCCTCCGGCTAGCTATGATCTTTTTGGTCGAGCACTTATCTTATACAGGTGTGTAAACGGAAAGGAGTTTTTATCCAAAGATAACACTGATGAAAGAATTTGTTTTACACTTTTATTGACGAACACATTATTTACTTTCACATATTAATCTTGACACTCGCCAAACTGAAACTGTTATAATAACTTATTTACTGCTCATTCTTAATTCGCGTACTTCAACTTTTTGTGTAATTAACTTTACCACACTTGAGATTTTTCATAACTTTGCTACGCGTAACCTGCGAATCGATAAACTGTGCGATGTATTCAGCGACGTGTAATGCACAAATGTTTCCGTTGGACTGGGAGCCGACGTGTAATGTACGAATGTTTCCGATGGACTGGGAGGGATCTACCTCTGACTTAGCTCTTTTTATACTCCTACACCCCAATATGCCTAAAGATTATAACCGAGCTGCTATTGGTTAATAAAACGCGCCAACATTAGTGTCTATTTTTATATCCAATGAAAATTATGAACACATATGCTCTAGGGAAAAATGTTGCAGCAAATTCTAAGAAAAACGCGCCAATATTACGGCATTTGCTCGTCTCTAATAATAATAAACAGCTCACCCCCTCGCTACATTATTGCACGCTATTATTGTCAGTTTCAGTAAGGCCGTATAAACCCACTTCTCGACAATGCTTACAATCATCAAACATCTCAAATCAATGTCACACAATAATGCATATTCACACTATAATCACTCTTGACATTTACATAATTTGTGATACAAATTACTGCGTCAACTACATAACTAATAAAACAAGTTATTTGTATCATATTGATATTTATACATGGATTCGTCAACACATATATTTTATGCTTAAAGGTTGTATTAATAGCGGTTAACTATATCCCAGGATAAAATATGCATATAAATGTATGAAGTAGATTCTGCCATATTAAACACGAGATTGTCATGGATCACTGCGGAAGGAGTATGGGCCCCATCTTGTTTCAAGGCCTGTGCAGTACTGAGGAATGTTGCCACCATTACCAAGGTTGGCCATCACGTGTAGTAGCGAGCAGGGAAAAAGGTGAAGGAAGCTTCACTGTTGCAGTAAATCTAATGACCGCGATTGGTAAGAGGAATTTTCAAATTATTACCATACGACAGCTGAGTGCTCTTGATTGCCCTGTTTACACACTTCAGGTTTATTCTCCTTTAATTTGATGATGTTTCTTTAGTGATCTGTTTGCCTTATCTCCAACGATTTTAAAGGATGTTTGGATTAGGGTTGTCCATCGAACTAGTTTTGGTCATTAATATGTAACATTCAAGCCTTCGAACACAAATGAGTTTGTGTACACCGGCGAGCTGGCCAGCTTCAGCATCTCCTTTCGTAAAGCTGGTAAGTAAAGCCTTTAAAAATGTATGGTTTCATCCGCGCCTTTCTATCAGAGCGGCAGACGGCAACAAGCGCCGAGAACGCGGACAGGAAAAACGCCGCGCAGCCGGTTCGGAGCCTTTTGGCTCACTCTGTATAAGATAAATTAATGAAACAGATATCCGTTCATTTATGAAAGTGAAGTCGTTACTTATTTTAACGCATAACTTCACATAAACACGGATTTTATCGAAGATTCACGCTATTTTGGTTTAATGCGACTGATACAACATGTAGATGTAAGAGAAAATTAAATGCATGTTT
The DNA here is from genome assembly GCA_030765065.1 of Deroplatys truncata. Classification (NCBI taxonomy): domain Eukaryota; kingdom Metazoa; phylum Arthropoda; class Insecta; order Mantodea; family Mantidae; genus Deroplatys; species Deroplatys truncata. The sequence continues at coordinate 204,767,525 of CM060978.1, read as the reverse complement.
GCGCTCACAGTCGAATGCTGTTCTAAGCAGTGTGTTGTGTTCACGCATCTTGGAACGATCATAATTTTGCAGATTTGTTTATGTGACTTGTTTATTACAACTTCTTCGCGAGAATAGATAAACAGAATCTGCTACGCTGGCTCATACATTGCATACATACGTGTATCTTCTTCTGTGTATGTGCATGCTCCTTTACGCTCTACGAAAACTTGCGATCACATGAAACATTATCATAAAATATGAGGGTAATAATTGAATGTATTCTCCACAAAAGGAAAGGCACTTTTCACTTACATATTGTGTAGGAATAAGTACTGGTGTATTTAAAAAGATACACACTGTCACGCCCAACAGCTGCATCGGTAGTAGGCGTAATAATAGTGATTTAGTTAGGAGGCGTGGCTTGTCCAGCTGCAGAGAAATCGTGCCGATTAATGCAAATTCTTTGTTGACACAACTTTCCAACTTAGCTACTGGATCTAGCTGTTATGTGGTTTATACCTAGAAATCTACATAGTCCTGCGTATCGTGTAAAGATCCAGTTTTTATATTTAATGCCGACATACGGTAGCCTCGCCTTATCCGAGCTAATTGGGACCGGCACTACCTCGAATATGGAAGAACTCTGACAATACGGAGATAATGACGTGCTAATAGGTCCTAAATGGCAAAACTGCTTAAAACTGTGTACTAATTGTTTATTAGTTCACAATTCCTTAAATTATACATATACAGGTTAATCTAAAGATAAACAGATTAGGATAATAAATGAGGTAACTTTTTGAAAAAGATTTTTCATAATTTTGTTACTTTCTCTACCACCTATAGTAAGTAGGGGAAGTATTGCATTCCACCCAAAAATTCTATTCCGAGATTTCACCGGAAATACATGTTTTGAGGCCTCCTGAATCCAAAAAGAAGTATTTTTGGAAACATGTCCGCGCTCGTGTGTGTGTGTATGTGTGTCTGTCTGTGAACAGCATAACTCATAAACGAACAGTCGGATAAACACCAAACTTCGTATTTATGTTCAGTAACTTCCAGAGATGCGACACGAAGGTTTTCAAGAAAATCCCCCCACCCCAGATTACATGGAACTTTTTTCGAAAATGTTAATGTTCTCAAAAATGGCTAACGATTTTGATTAAAATATCATATATTTAAGATACTTTCATAACAAATAAAATGTATATCTCGAATTTTCTGGAAATGTCTCCAAAAGTGTTCATTGTGAACGACTTTTGCATAACTGGTAAACCATAAGAGATAGACAAAATTTTACTAGAAAAAAGTGTAGATCGCGTTAAAATACACAATTTATGTCATATACATTTTTGTTTGTTGAGTGAACCATTTTCAAGAGATTGCTTAAATTTTCCAGTACTTATACTTTTTCTCAAATGGGAATTCGTTGTTGTTTTTGTTGTTGTTGTCCGGGTAATGCAAAGAGAATGGAATACTCCACATAGCAACCAGCTCTTAAAATATTTGACTATCGCTTAAAGACTACCAATTCCCCTTGCATCCACAAGAAAATTAGCAATAAGATTAACAACTCGATATCTCGATTAACATGAAGCATATAGGGAATAAGCGTTTGTAAAAATAGTTTGTACAAGAGTAGACAAAGTCATGTGAGTGTAACGCATCAGATTTTTTTTATATCTTGCCTCTCTTGGACGCTGGCACAGCCTTGACACAAAAAAACGTGTGTGTTTATTTTCCAACAACTCCCTGGTTTAACGCGGATCCTCGGTTAATCACGAGTGTATTGTAATTGGTAAAATAAATTAGCATTAATGCAGTAGTTAATATTACTAGGTTTAATTAAAGGGAAGGTAGGTACACTAGATGATCAAAAGTATCCGGACACCCCCACAAACATACGTTTTTTATCTTAGGTGCATTGTGCTGCACCTACTGCCTGGTACTCATTATCCGCGACCTCAGTAGTCATTAGACATCGTGAAACAGCAGAATGGGACGCTCTGTGGAACTCACGGACCTCGAACGTGGTCAGGTGATTGGGTGTCACTTGTGTCAGAATTCTGTACGCGAGATTTCCACACTCCTAAACATCCCTAGGTCCACTGTTTCTGATGTGATAGTGAAGTGGAATCCTGAAGGGACATGTACAGCACAAAAGCGTACAGGCCGACCTTGTCTGTTGACTGACAGAGACCGCCGACATTTGAAGAGGGTCGTAAGAGTAATGGGCAGACATCTATCCTGACCATCACACAGGAATTCCAGACTGCATCAGGATCCACTCCAAGTACTATGACAGCTGGGCGTGAGGCGAGAAACCTTGGATTCCATGGTCGATCGGCTGCTCATAAGCCACACATCACGCAGGAAAATGCCAAACGACGCCTCGCTTGGTGTAAGGAGCGTCAACATTACACGATTGAACAGTTGCAAAACGTTGTGTGGAGTGACGAATCACGGTACACAATGTGGCGATCCGATGGCAGGGTGTGGGTATGGCGAATACCCGGTGAACATCATCTGCCAGCGTGTGTAGTGCCAACAGTGAAATTCGGAGGTGGTGGTATTATGGTGTGGTCGTGTTTTTCCTGGAGGGGGCATGCACCCCTTGTTTTTTTGCGTGGCACGATCACAGCGCAGACCTACATTGATATTTTAAGCACCTTCTTGCTTCCCACTGTTGAAGAGTAATTTGGGGATGGCGATTGCATCTTTCAACACGATCGAACACCTGTTCATACTGCACGTACTGTGGTGGAGCGGTTATGCGACAATAACATCCCTGTAATCGACTGGCCTGCACAGAGTCCTGACTTGAATCCTATAGAACACCTTTGGGATGTCTTGGAACGCCGACGTACATCGATACCTCTCCTCAGTTTCGCGCTCCGTGAAGAATGGGCTGCCATTCCCCAAAAAAACCTTCCAGCACCTGATTGAAAGTATGCCTGCGAGAGTGAACGCTGTCATCAAGGCTAAGGGTGGGTCAACACCATATTGGCTTCCAGCATTACCGATGGAGGGCGCCACCAACTTGTACGTCATTTTCAGCCATGTGTCCGGATACTTTTGATCACGTAGTGTATACTGAAAATAATGAAAATAGTGAGGAATTCTCATTTTTAAATTATTGTCTTTAAATCTATCCGTAGAGTACCAGAAGCATGATGCAGATCATTTAAACCTCAGGCAGCTATTTTAATGCAGTTCATGGATAGGTTATCGAAAAGTTTTTCCTTCGCTTTGCACCAAAAAGTTACAGCTTCAACGAACACTACGTTACAAGCATGCTCTGTAAAGAAAGGAATAATAATTTACTCAACAATTTTAATTTTTCTGTTTTTCATAATTTGGAATAGTGCAATCCCTTAAGTAATGATGTAACGAATGGGTATACGCAAACATGAATCAGTATGTGAGGGGCTGAAACATTTGAAAATAAATATATAAAATAACGGAAAAGGGCTTATCCACCTAACGTAAGTGATGCAGTCGTAAAGCTGCACTGAAGGAACTTTGTTGAATATTGCAATACCCTGCAAAGAATTGCATCTAGCTTTAGCAGCTCAAACAATGCTATATCTAGGTATAACCCCCCTCACAGTAAACATATATATGCAATAATCCAGCATATATACTTGTTTTATGTAATCGTTTCCTTTTTAAAAATGTGAATAAGTAAATGGCTGGAAACTTATTCCATGTTTACTCAAGGGGATATTAAAAGCCGTATTCCGCTATTGTTAAATCCGATAAATTTATGATCCATTATCTCATAAATGATTTAAAATATCAGATTGAAATGTTTACAGCATGTAAATGTATACCATCAAAGTTCACTGATCTACCGTTTTACAATTATTATGTTTATTAAGGAAGATAGATTTAGATTCTTAATTATAACATCTTTTTATTAAAATTTATCAGCAATTATTAAAAGAATAACAAACCATGTCTTTAAAACCAAAGTAGATCCATAGCAACTCTTAGACTTTCGTCATTCTAAAATTTAATGAAGCTATATTCAGTACTTTATGAGAAAAGGAGTCATATGTATAAGAAAATGTTATTCACAGAAAATTCAAAGAAAAATGGAGAAAACAAACTAGTACATATTTGCAAAGAAAGAAAGCATATGACTTCAGCACACAGAAGCTGCCATAATTAACTCTAGTATCAACTTTTAGAGCAAACTTCTCCTGAAAGATGAGCTAAAGTTTATCTCTCTACTCCAAAATCTGTTAAAAAGTTATGATTTTTATCTGTGAAGTGATCCAGAATCCATAGCATAATATTGCATGTTTAAAAGTATATTTAAAATATAAGCATTGTGCCTACAATCTTAAAGTAATTATCAAATTAAAGAGAAAATCCTAAGTAATAAGGCTGCCTAAAAATTAAACTAGTCTTTTTTTCTTTTTGGTAAGTTTTGCCATTTAGTCTCCCCTTAAAACAACTATACCAAAGTTTTAATTATATTATATAGGGTCTTTCAACAGGAATGTCCTATCTTTAACATGTGATAGCTGCCGTTGTTATTGAGTTAGAGGTTTTTCATGTGGTTACAGTTGTTATTGACAAATAGCCATGGAACGTTACAGTATTCAGCATCACGTAGAAATTGTGAACATTTATTAGCAAAATGGATCATCTGTTCGCCAAACCTTCCGTTGCGTGAAGTTTACGGTGTGCATAATCGTCCTTGCGAGAGAACGATTCGGCGTTTGATCGATAAATTTGAAAGAAGTGATTCTGTCAGCGATCAAAGAACGCCTGTACGTAATCACGTAAGCCCTCCAACGAAAACATAGGCGCCGTTCATGAAAGTGTACGCGAGAACGGAAACAAATCAATTGCTCGTAGAGCGCAAGAATTGAGGATTTCGCCGACCACAACTTGTCGAATTCTGCATCTGGACTTGAAGTTTCACGCTTACAAAATAGTGTTAACTTAAGAACTAAAGCCCAACAACCATAAGTTGCGCCTTGTATTCGCTGACTGGGCTATGGTGCAATTGGAAGCTGACCCGGATTTTTGTCGAAAAATCATCTTCAGCGACGAAGCCCATTTTTGGATGGATGGTTGTGTTAACAAACAATATTACCGCTATTGGAGCAATGGCAATCCAATGCAGATTCAAGAACGACCACTGCATCCCCAAAAGGTTACTGTTTGGTGTGGATTTTGGAATGGTGGAATCATTAGTCCATATTTTTTCCAAGATGAAGATGGAGAAGCTCTAACTGTCAATGGAGAAAGATGCCGGGCTCTTATAAGGGACTATTTTTGGCTTCAATTGGATGGTATGGATCTTGGAAACATCTGGTTCATCAAGATGGTGCCGCATGTCATACTGCTCTCGAAACAATCGATCTTTTGAAGGAGAAGTTCAGAGGTTTCATCATTTCCCGTGGTGGTGATGTTAACTGACCTCCAAGGTCATGTGATTTAATGCCGTTGGATTACTTCTTGTGGGGTTATGTTAAATCTCGAGTTTATGTCAACAAGCCAGAAACAGTAAATGATCTTATGAATAACATCACGCGTGTTATTGGTGAAGTTGGACCTAATTTACGTTCTTCTGTCATTGAAAATTGGCTCAACGGTATACGCGCAACCCAACGAAGTCGCGGCAGTAACTTAACTGATGTTCTCTTCCACGCGTGATGCCATTAATTATGTTCCAAAATAAAAAAGAAATAAACCTCCATCATTTATAGAACGGTTTTATTTAAATTCAAAGATAGGACACTCTTGTTGAAAGACTTTTTACATGTGAAATGATAAAGTTTTCTGGTGTTCCCTCTTAGTTACACTACAATGGGAAACTTTTAAGAATTCGAATTCTTTCGTTATTGTTTTTAATGTTCAACGACAAATCCTAAATTAAAAACAAGCGAGACTGAAGTTACACACACACACACACACACACACACACACACACACACACACACACACACACACACACACACACACACACACACACATTCCATTTATACCCCGCCTTTAATTGCAATGGTCATATCAACGGCTTTTGCCTTTGGAAATATTACCTATCGTCAATGGTGTTAAGGTGTATACAGTTTTCATTGGATTTCTGATTTTCTTTGGGTTTTATACAAGCATTAATCACGCACACATTCACACTTAAAATTTCTGGAGAGGATAGGAAATAAAACAATGTTGAAACGTTAAAATACTCTTAAAATTTAATGCAAAACCTCCATTTTCATACTGAAAATTGCATCCTGTCAACAATTCTGATTCGTCTTTAACAAAATCAAAAGAAGTTCGATTGTTTCAGCGAGACTAGAAACAATACATGATAAGATTTGACATCTCTTTACTACAATTTTCTTAGACAATCTTTCTCTTTCACGTTTTATCTCCTTACATTATTTATCGATACTACAGCCAAATAGTCATTTTGTGAGATGAAATGAAACTGCATTTAAACAATGGAAATGCTGAATTTCCAACCATTATTTTAAATATTTAAATTTAAAAATTTGTCATGTACAAGCTTAGGAATTTTTAAGCAGCTGGTTTCAAGTTATCTGCACTCAAACCATTATTCAATACAAACATTGTAAACAGCGGCCATGAGTCCTAGCGGTCAAGTAAACACGGTCTGGTGAGTTTTATCCGAACGCCAATAGACTGTACGCAGGATGGTTTGTAACTTTCGTCCTGGCTTTAATGCTTAGAAGAAATTCTAAGCCTGGTTATGAATAATGGGCATCTTTTGAGAGTAAATGCCACTCAAAAACGTAAAACGTTGGCTTGTGTGCAGAGAATAGTGATTTGCTAGTTTAATTCCAGCATAATAGGACAGTTATTAGCACAATTCAATCCATTTAGGACAGTCCTATGCGATATAAGTTAAAAAGAAACTTCTATTAAGAAGTCTTCTTTCCCAATCTTTCACTCCCACTGAGTCGTGGCCCACAGTTTAAGAACCACTGAAGCGAATGTATCGCAAAAAGAAATTCTATGTGGTCAATGTGTTCAGGTGTGACAGAAGGGATAATTTTATCCCTTCCGCAAAACAGAAACGAAGTAATGCTGTAGTGACCGCAGCGTGACGTGAAATCAGAACCACGGAGGACACGTACAAGGAAACAAATGATTGCATCGGGACACGAAGCGGGGACGTGACTCCGCAGCTGCTGGCAAGAATCGGGAGCAGTTGCAGAGCATTCCTAAAGTGTCCGCCCACGTCCGTACTGCTCGCATGAAGTAAGTCCTTTAGCTGGAAATGTGAACGTGGGTGTGCCTTATCCTGCTGACTTCGACTGCACCTGAAGCCACGTGCGCATATGGAAACTGAGTCACACATGTTCATGACACGTCACAAAACTTGCAAGATTTTCCCTGTGGCTTTCCATCTAAAGAGACTTGAAAATCCCCATACTGGAAACTTTATTTCGCGATAAGTACAGAGCGGAAGATTGTGAAATTTCATAATTACACACTATAGATAAGTGGTAAAAAGTCGTAAAATATGGTTATAGGAAAAATAGCAAACAATATACATTTGCAAATTCAAAATTAGCCAGTGGAGCAAATGGACAACTTTAGATTGTTGGAATGTACTATGCTGTATCATGGGCTTTTGCCAAGACAAATAGCAAAGCAGATGAAACTTTTATACCACGAAAAGAAACACTTCTATTTATGGACGCTTGAAAAAAAAAGAGCAGGAATAATAATTAATATAGGAGTCAGCCGGCTGCCTAATCAGAATCCAGGTCACGCTGACTTCTTCATACATACCTCTTATTGTAGCAAATTAATTCTTAATGAATTGCATTAATAAACTATTGTTAACTTGTCATGACAGGTCTTCCATATACTCTTCGAGCGAGATTGCTCTGCGGTAACGTGTGAGCCTCGCATTCGGTAGATCCAGGGTTCGATTCCCATCGGGCCGGCCACTGACCTTGAGTTTTTCGCGGTTTTCCCTGGTAGATGTGCGATGCTGGGATGGATTGTATAATGCCGAGAAATTTCTTCATTTCATTTTCCTTACTATGCTTCAGGGTGGAAGGATCAGGCGAGTGGAGGGCGGGCTAGGCATGTGGCGATAGACTTTGCTTTGAGGAACTGTCTGCTCTTGCGTTCGGTGTGTGACCGACACGCAGACACACTTCTCCGCGGGGAGAGGTAGGCCTGTGGGGAGGACGCCGACGTCAGAATGTAATATCTGAAGACGTTAGGGATCCCGTCTATGTCCGAGGTTTCGCGCCACGGATCTGGTCGCCCTTTGTGTCACCCCTTCCTCCTGGAGATTTCCAGGGACACAGTAGGCCGTCATTGTGCTTAAGTGCCGAAATCCTCTGCTTCCTGATAACCATTACTATCGGATTGTCGAGGGTTTCTTAATGTATTTCCTGGGTAAGAAAAACCGATCAAGAATGTCTAGGAATTGGAGGTTTTATCAACGCGGTAACAGCATATAGCATCATTCTGTTACGTTATATAACCCTTGTACAATAGTAGAATCCTTAATCCTGTACTTGTCGCCCTGAAGAAACTATTTCAGTCTACTTGATATGCAGAAACGCAACATTCCATTCTCAATGTCATTCCTATTATATTCCAGATAAATTAATGAATATTTACAGCTTGAAGCCTGTGATTTATGAAATACCTGCTTCTCAGTGACACTTAAAAGTGCTCCTATATCATTGGGTGCTTTATCTCATGGCCATGTGAATGTAAGTGGTGGTGTCAATAACGCGATACTCAGAAGTATTGAAACTTCACTGACTGGTCGAAATAAATACTCAATACCTCTCAGTTACTAGTTTTTATTTATTTTTATTTATTTATTTCTTGTTCCTTATCTAGGATTGAGAAAGTACTGCAGTTGATGAATATATCCAGTCCATTTACAGTCAAAAGGTCCTAGCTCATTCATGTGTCCGCTGTGAGCAACTTCACTCAAAAGCGAAAAGATTTGGTGTTCAAAGTTTGGCTTCTTCCCAGGATGTGAGATTGATATTTTCAGAAAATATCCCTAACTCGACTACACCGTTTAAAATGTTTCATGGAAAAAATCGCGAAACATTGCAGAATCAGTTTGACAATTGAATGTTGCCTTTCTGACCTTTAAAAGCCAATTAAACTGACGTTTAGCAAATAACGCGTGAAATTTTAAAACTTGAACTTCTGTTGATCGTCCCTTTTTATGCTTTTGTCAATTTAAAAGGCTCCTCAATGTGTAATTTTCGTTCAATTTCTTCCATATTTTCAGTAAATTCTTTGAAGGTTGACGTAGAGATTTAATGAGCCTTTTCTTCATATCGGGTATTTTTGGATTTAGAGTTTTATGATTAATACACGATTGATGTTTAGGAAATTAAACTTTTTTCCCAGAACAGCATAAATGTTTAAATAAAAAAGTAGCCATTTATTGCATAGAGCTGTATCGAGGAATAAGGTAGGCAAATTTAAAAGTTTAATCTTCCACATTTGCTTCACCTGGGACTAGATTGTCTTGCAAGTTATGTACATAGGGTCATATAATTAATTTTATGATAACTATGTTGAATATAAATTAACAATTTTAGTGCCGAGTACCCTAAGTAATTTCTTATAAAATTCTTATAAAATGTATTATTATTATTATTATTATTATTATTATTATTATTATGCTCATCTGAGGTAGTTCTCTACATATCCAGCTTTCTCCATCCTTCCCTCTTTTCCACTTTCCCGTTCGTTTCAGCGTTAGCTCAACTGGCCCTGATTTTTGTATGTCTTGAGAATAAATTTAAATACAGCTTTAGCTCTTGATTTTGAAGATCCCTTTGAGGCTGAAGCTTATTTATTAATTTCTAGAAAAGCTCTTGTTATCCGCAGTCTAGTATGAAATATTAGTGTCACACGTCAACATCAGCGTCAACATTTCTTTCTGTACACCACGGGAGTCACGCTCCCCCGAACGCTTTAAATTCAGTTTAAGGTTGTTGGGTAAATGTCATACTTACGTGTTTCTAGAAGAGGAAATAAGTTAATTACAAGACTCACCAGTGTAATTAACCAATGCAGAATTGGAGCATGTGTTTAATAGAATAGGACACCTGCACTGAAGATTGTACTGCCAGCCAATTCGTGCCACAAGTAAATCGGGCTGATAAGGCAAAGGAGAGGGTGATAGAAGCAGGCTCTCATCACACTTCAGAGCGAGCGCATCTGCCCTTAGAATTTGCCTTCAGGTACTAATGGGGTGAACTGAACATTGTATATGCTATTTATGGGGGGGGGAGGTACTCTATTAGCCTAACGTTTTCACCTAGCCACAAACCAGACATTCTTCTCGTTAAGTTAGCGAATTAATCTAAGGCAGTATTTTATATCACAACACTGTGAATGCCAGAGTGATTGTAGTGTAAATTAACATTATTGTATGACAATGATTTTAGATGTTTGTTAGCTATAAGCATTGTTAGGAAATAAGTTTACACGGCCTCACTGAAACTGACAATAGGAGTGGGTAACAATGAAGCGAGGGGGTGAGTTGTTTATCACTTAGAAGAGACAAACAAATGACGTCAGGGTAGCGTGCTTTTCTTTAGAAATAGAGGGAATATCTTCCCTAGAGCATATGTGTTTGTAATTATGATTGGCTGACAAAATAGACGCTAATGTTGGCCCGATTTGGTAACCAATAGCAGCTCTATTATAATGTTTAGGCATATCGGGGTGATGGAGTATAAATTCTTGAGCCAAAAGCAAGTATCGCGCAGTTCTACAGAATCATTCACGAGGTAAACGTCGCGCAGGTACACATTACGCAATTCTACAGAATCTCTCGCGTCTCTCGCGACAACTATTACGATAGTAATTATATTCGGAAATATAACAGTTTCAGTCAGGCGTGTATAAAGATTACAGATGTGAACTATTAATTGTGACGGCAATAAAAGTGTAAACACAAATTCTTTTATCAGTGTTATCTTTTAGTAACAACTCCTTTCCGTTTAGACGCCCTGCTTAGAGATATTTGCTCGACTGAGTAATAATAGCTAGCTGTAGGACAGAGAACCCAAATTTTAAAAAATAATAAAACAATAACAGACGCTCAGCAAATAAGATATCACGAACATATTACTGCGACAAATCTGATTATACATTTTCGACCTTGACAAGGATTTGCAGAGTCTCTGCTATAGGGAGGCAAATATGGGAGGAAAACAGATTTATTGATACTGAACGTATATTTTTTCCAACAAGAAAGAGTGTGTGTATATGTATCAGAGAAAAATATATATTAGGCTAATATTAGCATTTTTGTTAATTTCTCCTTTTCTGTTATTCAGTGTAGTAAAGTTAAAGCATTTTACACAAGATCTAACGTTTGCTCGAGATTGTTAATACTAGAACTCAGCGGCATTTACTTCTTATGTTGCTGATCTATGGATGTGCTATCCGGATTCGGCTGTTCCTGTTTTAGTTGTATGTTTACTTTAGTTGGTTTTTGTACAAATAATAAACAAATAAAACGCTGAAAAATAAATTGTTATTGTCATTATAGAAACATTCTTTAAACTTAACGTTAAAATACGGTTAATCAAGTATGTATCTCAAATGTACTGTTACAAATTCAGGAAACACTTTACATGTGCTACTCATGCTTTTAGAATTTCATTATATCCAGAACCACTAATTGAAGCGCATTCTAGTCAGGTGATCAATCGATGATCAACATGTTTGGCGTGCACGCATATAATTAATTCGGGCAGTATATGCGCGCTTTCTCCTACCAATAGGTGCTCCCGATAGAAAGAGAGAGAAGATTCTTTAATTTCTTTATATTCCTAACAGAAACTCGATGTTAGCCGAAGCTCGTCGAGGCCAACCGACGGAATGGCAGAAATCTACTTGAGTTATTAAGTAGATGATTATTTAATTACTTATTTTTTATAAAATAGAATAATTTAAGTTGGTGTACATAATATATCGGCATGAAGTGAAAACTTAAATATCTAAGTCTTTGATATGTCGCACGTAAGTTCTAAAATATTCATTTTTCGACGGTATCGAAACCAATATATTGAAAATCTATGGATTTTAACATCCCTACTCTGCAGCACCTACAGATAATTTATCAGACGATTGCCGTTGTTCCAAGAGTGAATGCATGTAACTTTCTTGTGAAAGCTTGTAATCACAGTCCTCCACGCAAAAATAATTACCATCGCACACACATGCCTGAGGAATAAGGTCATCTGGCTCCAGGTGTCCTGCTGCTGCGGCTTGCAAAACTCTTGAAGTGGTATTGCGCATTGCATTCCCGGAAAGGAAACCTGATACGGAACATAGTTGTTTCTGTAAATATAGAGAATGAAGATTATCTTGGTAGTTGGAATACCTGTAGGGTTAACATTTCTAGGAACCCGGTAGTGGCCAGTAAAGCAAATAATGAGGTTATAATTACCCTTCTAGTCAGCAACACTGAATAAATAACAATTACCAGTATCGAATCTACATTTAATCTTATACTGGATGCTATATTTTCACGCCCAGTGACCGTGTGTATATTTAAGCAACGACTAATAAGACACAAGTATAAGATCATTTATTGAAAACATAACGAAGTTCCAAACTTAAAACTGTGAAATGAGTATATCATAAACTTATTCAGACTTGAATGCTGTAGTGCCTGTCCAAAAATGATATGAATTATAAAATTCCACATTACATCCCCCAGAAAAGCACACTGTCTTCTTAGTTGGAAAATCAGAATAAGACTGTCTTTCCTTTTGTAAGTTTTTGCTGCTTCATTATTTGATTTTCATGTTCATATTAAGAATTTCTTCCATATTATTTTTTTTTCTGGATCACCATTTCTAGATCATCGTCGATTCATAAAATAGCAACCTTTAAGACTACATTTATTTTTCATATGAAATATGGATTACTGGAGTTCTTATGGACACCTTCTGTCAGTGATTTCTAACAAACTAATTCAACAGTGGATATTTTAAACTTCATTAAACAAGAAATATACAGGGTGGACCATTTAAGTTGAGACTGTAAAATATCTCCAAAACTAAACGCTGTAGAAAGAAATGTCTTTAATAAAAGTTGCTTGATATTATGGGAGGAAGTAAATGCCATTATTCGTGTTTTGTTTGGAGGACGTTAGGATAATCATTTTAGGGTCAAATAATTTTTTTTAAGTGGGAACTTATAATTAGGATCAAACATGAATGCAAATAGGGTCCAAATGAACCCAAAGGCTGTGCAATCTAGAAATGTTTCTGCCCATCTCAAATTAAAAGGAATTACATTACCAGAACAGCAAGGGGAAAATGTTATTGCACAGTATTAAGCAGGTTGTTTGAAAGTATGTTAGCCGTGTGATCTCTAAGACCTTCTTACCGTGAATATCGGTGAACTCGAGAGAATACAAGTTGTGAGCACATGAACATTTGGTTTGTAATCATTATGTAATGGTGATCATGTGAATTCCAGTTTAGTATCAAAGAGTATTACAGAGCATATGCGTTCTCGTATAAAACCAGGGATGACAAGTGTTTGAAGTATATGTATGGCTTTAGAGAAAACAGGAGCAGCACGGAATCAACGGTGCAGTCTCACAGAAAAGGACCGAGGAAAAAGTAAAAAGAACACTCGCTTAATATTAAGTATGATGCACCAGGGACTTCAATATAACAAGCATAACGCTCTACCATTGAGAGTAGGTACGATAGCATCTGGGATGCACTTCGGTATGACGTCATGGACTCAAGCTAAGTGTTAGCGCAACCCATATAGTTATGGAAATGAGCTGTCTGGGTTTCTCCAAATTATGAGTGACATGGAGGAAGAGGGTGCGCATTAAATTGCTTTAAATCGTAACGTCATCCGGTGTGCATTGGATGATGAATGATTGTGATGAAGGGAAGTGACTGCTGCACTTCACTGTGGTTCAGTGAACTCCCAAGAACGATTGTTGTGCATTTACCAGCAATAGAGGGCAATCGCTGTTGACAGGCTCATTACATATTTTCATAAACACTGTGAAGCCGTTAGCACTGTGTACATATACAATTTCTTACCAAGTTGTAACAGCACTTGATTTGGTCAAGGCGAATGAGAAAAATGCATAAATTTTTGTTTTAGCTCAAGGATAGCCAAAACTGACAGACACCAACTCTTTAAGGTCTACTGCCATAAAACTAGGTTGCACGATTGCACTGTATGTACATGATACAGCATGCTAAATGCAAATCAAGAGTAAGTCGCGACATCTGAATTGACACTTCTACTCTAGCGAATCCGCTGAACTGGTCATTTTACGCTGCTCCTGCATGACCCAAACGGATCTAGTTGCCTAATATGTTCAGCTTACTTAACGATGACGACAACTGCCAGGGTACATTAGCATCTTCGCTAGTGCGCCAGAGTTTTATCCCACAGTATTGTACGTGCCGGTAAATTGCCCATCTTACCGGGCCCGGATGGAACCGGAAGGCTGAGCTCAAAGCCAGCCCCCAACCATCAGTCACTCAGGCCAATGAAAACTAATTGGAATTTGCACACAGGTGCAGGGACGTACGCAGAGAGTGCATTTGGAAGAGGGGTGAAACAGGAATAGCTGAAACTCATGATGCCAGCTAAACCTTCACTTCGTGGTTACTGACTTATCCAAGTAAGGGAGTATCAACAGAATCATTGAACAGGGTGTATTGACTAAATAAAGTTAGGGTGATGAACAATAAGGCGTATTTTTAACACTAAAATGATTTCAGTCTAATTATATAAATTCAATAACAGCCCACCTTAAAGCAATATGTGTATGTAACAAGATATAAAAAGTGTATATTACAGTCATTGTATACATGTGTAACAATGTTATGTGAATGTATCACGTAATTTAATAATGTAGGAGCTGTGAGAATAATAGGTTAAAAGTTGCTAACAATGACGTAACCTTGAGGCAATAATGAGTAAGAAAGTTTAATAATGCTACTAGTCATTATTGGAGCAACAATAATGTAAATGTTGAGACAGTTAATAAAATAGCCAATCAACAACCAGAAAAAACCTTAAGTTAAATAAAAGTATTCTATTGGATTAGGAATAGCCAATCAGAGACATGAAATACAGAAATTTACAAATTTAGGCGGTAGAAATCAAGTCAGTTGCTTGCAGACAGCGCTCATAACTGGACGCGTTGATTGTAGACAGTGTTCCTAACCGGACGCGAGATGCGTCCTCGAGAAATGTAATACGTATTCAGTGTGAGACGAAAATAGTTATGTGCAAGTATTTAATAAAAGAATCTTACAGCTCTCTATATTAGTGAAGTGTTATTTAAATCGTATCAAGAATTAATAAATAGGAGTGAATTAAAAATTATAATCTGTGTAAGCCTACATTCTTCAGCCGCACCACGCCTTGCAAAGAAACAGTCAAATTACAAGTTAATATTCTTAAATTTTGGACGAAGGCTACCGGGTACCATACGTGCGGTTGCAACTGCTTCAAGTTTGGGTCCCCAACAGTCGAAATATAATACATCATCTTCAAATTGGCTCCCAAAAGGTGGGGCAAATAACAATACAACAAAATAACAACTTCAACAAACAACTTTTTAACTATTTATAGGACCCGAAGACATACGGGAGTACATAGAACTAAACGTTATAGCCAGAACTCCTACCCAAGTCAGGTGTGTTAACCACTAGATTAAGAGAAGACCCTTCATTATAACAGGAGTACTAACTTACCTGTGACTAAACGTGTGCAGATAGTAACATGAGCGGAGAGAGCCATGTAATCAATGCTCCAACCTACGTATTGAACGATAATTTTCCAAAAGAACGGACTAAATTCCCTGTCATTTCCCAATATTTACCACTTATTTGATGTCCATAGCATTTTTATATACTTGTTTTTAACGCCTACAATGTGGTATACTAAACCTGTAAGTATAAAAGAATTTCAGAAAATAAACATAAGACTGCACTGCATTAATATTACAGTGTTATATATCTCGGGAGTTGAGCTTCCCGAGCCCTCCTCCGCTGTGTATACCCCTGCACAGATCTGATTTCTGATTGGGGAATTGCTTGTGAAATGTGTCAGCCCTCAAGGTTGCTAATTAATGCTAAATTAAACGATGTTGCTTATCCTGTAAGAAAGATCGATCTGCAACATGAGCATAAGAAGGGCTAAGATTTTGGATGGCAGATATTCACATTGTCGAAGACATTAAGATTGTTATTCGCCATTACCTTCACCTTGTTATTTGATTCCAATGAGTGCAAATCAGGAACTGTTCTTCCAGGAGAAATCCTAAGTTCGAACCAAGCTGCCGCGAGGAGTGGTCCTAGACCATTATCATCCTAACCTAATAGTTTTTGTTCCGCGATCATAATAAGCATGCATTTCCGAAAAACGCCACTCTTGCCAGGAAGTCGTAAAATTCCACATAGTAGGGCCATGTTTCAGCGAAAGATCAAAGATCTTACAAAATGCTAACGCATTCTTTCATAATATGGGGCGATATGAATTTGCAAATGCAGTAGTTAGCTTCCTAACTGTGGCATCCTACCCGAAAACAATTACTTGCTTGCGTCTAACATCTATCACTATGCATGTATATTATAATAAAGCAGGCTTAAATATAGACGGGATATCCAATATCAGCTGATGTTTTTCTTCACAGGAGAAAACATTTGATGCGTTACATTCTCATGACGTTTTCTACCCTGTAGCGCTTAATAGTGGGTGTACAAATTATTATTTTGTTTATTTTCCTAGCTACTTAATTTTAATCCAGATAAACCTCTCCGGAAATAGCTACATTACACATTTCGTCACAGATACAAAGGGAACAGCGATAGTCAAATGTTTTATAACTGGACGATATATATTATGCTGGCCTAAAAATTCCATGGCATCGCGAGAAACTACTGAAAATCGACAGGACTCGGAAGGAATAGCTAAGTATTGAAATTCGAATCATTAATAACGGATATTTTGGAAATAGGCGGTGACACAATAAAAGTTATTGGGAATAAATTGTGTGTTTTAAAGAGATCTACATTTTTTTGTGCAGTACGTTTTCGTCAATCGCTTAACGGTTACCAGTTATACAGCATTCCTTCCAAATGAAGAGGACTTGAAGGTGATTGCTAGAAAATTTAAGATATACATTTTATTTATCGTGTAAATAATTTTAATGTACGGTATTTTAATCAAAATCGTTAGAGCCATTTTTTTTAAGAAAATAAAAAATTCTGAAAAATGTTCCACATAAAGGGTAGTTTGGTGTGGGGGAGGGTTTCTTGAAAATCTTCGTATCGCATTTTTGGAAGGCTTGAACCTAAATACCAAGCTGGGTATTTATCCGACTTTCTTTTTCCAATTATAATGTTCACAGACACACACACACTCTCAGGGACCTTTTTTTAAAACGCTTTTTTACTTTCTCTACTACGTATAGTAAGTAGGGGAAGTATTGCATTCCACCCAAAAATTCGATACCGAGATTTCACCGGAAATACATGTTTTGAGACCTCCTGAATCCAAAAAAAGCATTTTTGGAAACATGTCCGTGTGTGTGTGTGTGTGTGTGTGTGTCTGTGTGTCTGTGTGTGTGTGTCTGTGAACAGCATAACTCAAAAACTAACAGTCGGATAAACACCAAACTTGGCATTTAGGTTCAGTATCTTCCAGAGATGCGACACGAAGATTTTCAAGAAAATCCCCCCACCCCTGACTACCCTTTACATGGAACATTTTTCGAAAATTTTAATTTTCTCAAAAATGGCTCTAACGATTTTGATTAAAATATCATATATTTAAGATAATGTCATGAGAAATTAAATGTATATCTCGAATTTTCTGGGAATGTCTCCAAAAGTATTCTTCATTGTGAACGACTTTTGCATAACTGGTAAACCATAAGAGATAGACAAAATTTTACTACACAAAAACTGTAGATCTCGTTAAAATACACAACTTATGTCATATACATTTCTTTTGTTGAGTGAACCGTTTTCGAGATATTGCTTGTTATTCCCTTAAATTTTCCAATACTTATACTTTTTCTCAAATTCGTTATTCATTTTTTTATGTCCTGGACTTGAAAAGAGAATGGAATGCGCCGCATAGCAACCAGCGTTAAAATATTTGACCATCGCTTAAAAGCTACCACATTCCCCTTGCATCTACAAGAAAATTAGCAATAAGATTGACATCTCGATATCTCGATTAACATAGAGCATATGGAGAATAGGCGTTTGTAAAACTAGATTGTACAAGAGTAGAGAAAGTCATGTGAGTGTAACACATCAGATTTTTTTTAATACAGCGGTCCTCAAAACATGTACTTCCTATGAAGTCTCAGTATCGAATTTTAGAGTGGAATCTGTGTACGTAGTAGAGAGAGAGTAAAAATGAGAAGCGAAAGAGTCATGTTCGACAATGTTTATATGTCAATTCCTGTTGTTGCACCGCAGTGCAAGAGGGACAATTTTTAATTTTTCGTGAAACTGCGCAACGGAATGCCCGTCGCATATAAATGAGCGCGTGCTAGGTAAGGGTAAGCCATTAAAGAGGTCAGTAGATTTGGATTTTTGCTAATGCAATAACGCTTTAGTTTCGTTTGGTATTGAAACATCGATGGTATCTGTCCCTCTTCATCTTTATAATGGGTTAACATCATAGTTTATCATACTGAAAAATTAACTGCTAAATTAGTTATTTTGAAATATCGTACATATTAAAAGTAGTTTTTCAATCTAAATTTTTTTCTAATTTTTTTAATTTAAAACTATTTTAAAACCGGGTAGATTAATATAATGCACTTCTTTCTGCATATAAAAATAGTATCTTGTGTTATATTTACATGACTGTTTTTATATCTCTTCCAGAAAATATTCGTAAAAAAAATTATATTTGTTAATACGTCATCTTAATAGAGGAAAACACTTTCAGAAAATTTTTAATTACACATTTCTTTGTATGTACAAAGTGGATACAGGAAGCTGAAGCAATAGCCACGTCTGTAAAAAGCTTGTCGCTATATACTGACTGAAATTCCATGCCCTCAGTATGACATAGCGAGAAGCTTGATGTTGACCAAACGCTTGTTAAGGACAAAATATTGAAGAACTCAAACCAATAGCGCAACTCGGAAGTGGTTAATAAGTTATTGACATTAATTGTGTGTTTTAACGATATGTAGGTACATTTTTTTCCCCGCAGTTTTTTTTCTATCTCCTATGGTTATACAAAATTATTTAAAAACCATTCTAAATGAAGATTTTACAGGCTATTCGCACAAAACTGATACGTCATGTAGATATCTTAAACATATGGAATTTTAATCAAAATCGTTAGCCATTTTTGGGAAAATCAAAAACGAAAACTTTCCCTTGTGAAGGGTAGTTTGGGGTTGGGAGACTTTCTTGAAAATCTTCATGTCACATCCTTGAAAGATGCTCAACTCTAAATACTTCTTTTTACTTTCTCTACTACGTATAGTAAGTAGGGGAAGTATTGCATTCCACCCAAAAATTCGATACCGAGATTTCACCGGAAATACATGTTTTGAGACCTCCTGAATCCAAAAAAAGCATTTTTGGAAACATGTCCGTGTGTGTGTCTGTGTGTGTGTGTGTGTGTGTGTGTGTGTGTGTGTCTGTCTGTGAACAGCATAACTCAAAAACGAACAGTCGGATAAACACCAAACTTGGTATTTAGATTCAGTATCTTCCAGAGATGCGACACGAAGGTTTTCAAGAAAATGCCCCCACCCCAGACTACCCTTTACATGAAACATTTTTCGAAAATTTTAATTTTCTCAAAAATGGCTCTAACGATTTTGATTAAAATATCATATGTTTAAGATAATGTCATGAGAAATGAAATGTATATCTCGAATTTTCTGGGAATGTCCCCAAAAGTATTCTTCATTGTGAACGACTTTTGCATAACTGGTAAACCATAAGAGATAGACAAAATTTTACTACACACAAAATGTAGATCTCGTTAAAATACACAACTTATGTCATATACATTTCTTTTGTTGAGTGAACCGTTTTCGAGATATTGCTTGTTATTCCCTTAAATTTTCTAATACTTATACTTTTTCTCAAATTCGTTATTCATTTTTTTATGTCCTGGATATGCAAAGAGAATGGAATGTGCCGCATAGCAACCAGCGTTAAAATATTTGACCATCGCTTAAAACTTACCATATTCCCCTTGCATCTACAAGAAAATTATCAATAAGATTGACATCTCGATATCTCGATTAACATAAAGCATATGGAGAATAGGCGTTTGTAAAAATAGTTTGTACAAGAGTAGAGAAAGTCATGTGAGTGTAACACATCAGATTTTTTTAATTTATGCTGTAAACACACACTTTTTCCAAAAATGTTCTTTATTGTATTCAGGGTACTTCAAAGTGTTCCTTATCAAATCTCGATATCAATTTTTTTAGTGCAATGTAATACTTCCTTTACCTATCATAAGTAGGCGCTAGAGAAGTAAAAACACTAATCACATGTGTTAAACTACGATAAGGAGAAACTAAATTCTAAACTACTTTTTCCAGAGGTTCTTGAATCCTGTCATTCTCCACAATGTTGCATATTAATGGCACTTACAAGGTCAGAGAAGTCGCAGACGACGGGAAGGAACACATGGTCCGTATATTCGTCACGATGGCGTTTGAAGCTGGTCGGGAGATAAAGATGTCCATTACTTCCGCTGGTTCTTTGAGAAGATGATGTACAACAGGAAACGATCCCTATTTGGAACGTTTTGCTTATACTCTTCATAGCTTCGCGAATAAATGAATCTTCCCTTTCCAAAGTCTAAAATTATTGCACATCATAAAAATAGCAACACACATCTCCAAGTATTTTTACCGGCCTGGACTAGAGCTGTGAATGAACAGTCTTAGGGATGTGGCGAAAATCGCGTCAGAAATGGACTAATAACTGCTATTAAATTTGTGAAATGTCATGTCAAAGAAGTAGTTCGAATAATGAAAATAAACCTGAAAAGACTGTTGATAAAGTATTGACTAACATTCTGGTGTAGACTGTGTTCGTATATATCCGAGCATGCATACAGTGTTGTGACGAAATTTCAACATCGAAGAATAAATAAAGGTGAACAGATGGATGAAGTTGCGCATAAATCAGAAAAGATAGGCCCCATTCACAAAGAGAATTAAGCATGAGTATAATAACGTAAATTTAAAAAAAACTAGATTATGTATATTCATGAGTCCTGTAACACGGAACAAACGCTGAATTAAATATAAGCTTGCAAGGTCCAAGTTTTGAAGCATTTCTAAGTCAAATATAAGAAAATAGCCAATCGGAGAATAAGACTCATCACGTGATAACTCTACCATCTCACATCAAATTTTCCGTTGCCATGTATTCTCTCCCTAACTGCCTTCTGTATACATAAGATCATGAGCCAGTATTCCCTGGGATGTCTATAAAAATCGCAGCAAAACAAAAGGTAATGATAAATAGTGTTTATTTTTCTTCCGAGTTTAACGTCCTTTAACGGTAGCTCTTGTTCGTTTTGATACAAGTACATAACCTCTTTTGTCGTGTGTACTGTCGATGGTTGTCTCGTAGTGCGCCATATTAACTCAGTTTCACGCTCTCTTGCGATGGCTGCAGTTAATGTTTCGGTTTGTTTTGAATGAAATTAATCGCTTTAACATTACGCTTAAGTTTTATATACATGTTATGTTAATTTTGAATGACCCCTTACACTTTGAGCTTCTCCATAATTACATGAATATTATTCACAAGAGAGCTTGGAAGATAGGCAGATACTCATTAATTACACCGCTGTTTTATTTTAGAGTACATTTACTTAAGTGCTTTAGTTTTACGATTTCGCATAGAATTTGCATATGAAATTTAGTTCTCGCTTTTGAATACAGGTTTACATAAGTTGAATGATGTAAAATATAGTTATCCCATCTAACAACGCCCAGTGAAAGTCATAGCTGCAATAGCATTATAGCTTTCTTTTCAGTATATACCGAGTATATACCTACCGCTTCATGATCTGCCCAAAGTGACGTTTTTGTCGAAAGTCTGAAATATACTATATCCTTTATATGTTCCTCATTCTTTGTATTGGACTATCTCTCCCAGCTTGTACAGAGGTCCCAATAGAGCATTAAACCCCGTCAAGTTTCTATTCCACGGTACGACGGTATTTGGGGATTTCCCCTCTCTGAAATTGTCAGTTCCAGGAAAAACGTGCCCGAACTCGGGCCGCCTTCAGGTCAGGCTTTCAAAGATGGTTATCTATTTGTATAGTGCAGTAACGTGTCAAACATACACAACGTTCGTTCATTGTGGAAATTCTGCCTTAATAAACGTAAATTACTCTACAGACGACAAAATTAATTATGAAGGTACAGCGTGTTACATATAGTATGTGGTGGTTAGTTTCTAGAAGATTTTTGTTTTGTTTCATTTATAACTTTAACTTTTTTGGTCATATCGTAGGCTTTGACTTATGAAACAACTGTTGGTGTTATTGCGCGCTTCTAGTTAAAGAAAAATACCCCACCATTAAAATGATCACCATAACATCCTCCAAACAAAACACGACCAATGGCATTTCCTTTCCTCCAAAATATCAAGCTGCTTTTATTAAATACATTTCTTTCTACAACGCTTAGTTTTGGAGATATACATTCTCAACAACAATGGTCCATCCTCTATATATATATATATATATATATATATATATATATATAAAGCGGGGACGAATACTTTCAAGAGCCACTGTGTATAAGTTCTGCTGTATTCAATGAAGCAATAAGATAAACCCTCGAAAGCGTTTTAAGGTATGGCAGAGCACACGAACACAACAAAAAGACCACAATATAGATGAGCAGGCTAAGGATCCGGGACGAGTTAGCAACCAATGTATGTGCAACCTTACTGTAGAGTTCCGTAAACACTGCACTGTTGATGTAAACAAAGACGCCAACGCGCTGCTTTATTGGCTGCTGTAAACAGTACATTCTAGTGATGGTGGAAGATGAAGTAGGGTACATACATCGGAATGAGAAACAAGTGTGTTGTACCTCTAGTCACGAAGCCGATTGTACACGGCCTCGCAGCTAAACAATACCGAATGCACTATCCCGCTCCACCCTACTGATGCACACTACACTCACTTCAGCGTAAGTTGTCCCGGATCCTTAGCCTGTAGAGCAGAGGTGGCGAAAAAGTGCTTCGCGAGTTATTTTGACTCGCAGGCGCCGTTCCCTCTCCGCAACCGTCCCTTTGTTTTACACGTGCTGTGAGTGATGCAGTGCGTGTTGCATATTTGGTGACTCGCGGAAGGAAGTCGTTTTTGCCACCCCTGCTGTAGACTATTAAATTCTTAGGGAAAGGCTGTAGCTTTGAACACTGCTTCTGCTAAAAAAAAGTAGTAGCTAGAAGAAAAAGTGCCTACTGTTATTAAAATGTTAATAAATCGGTGTTGGTCTAGAAGAATATTTGTTTTAAACTCTATTAATTGATCGGTTATTGCATCCTTGAATTACATTAATAGCGTTTCCTTTATTTGGTAACTTTTGAGTAGTTACAACCCTACGTATTGCTATGTTTGCCTGTACGCTACTTTTGCAAAGGACCAAAATAATAGAGCAATTAAGATATTCCAAACAGCTGTGGACTGGGAAATTAAGATCAACTTGAAGAATGCTGCTGCGTATTTTGCTGGCTCTTGAAATATACTTGGACGACTTTTGGAAGGTCGATAATTTAACTGCCACTCGGTAAACCGGGGGTTTTCTTGGTGAACGGTAGTACGAAACGCGGATGTGTCGCCTCAGGACATGATGATTATAGTGTGCTAGTCGTGATGGACAGAACCTGAAATACCCGTTCAAGCTCTTGACTTGCTGAATGACGTTACAGATCGCCTGGAACAATAATTCTTTCCTCAGACCTGACATCCTTTGATAGAATCTCACGGCCCTGACTTCTTTTCCTTAAACATGTTAAACTTAACCTATTTTCTCTCAATTTATTTTAGACCCTTGCCTTAAATATATGATGTTTACTGTTTTTTCACTGCACTTGAACTATTATATTCAATCTCTTAAGATAAGTTTTCGTTTGCAGTGACATCTTATAAAATCACTGTTACATCAGAATTTCTTCTGGTTTGTTTTTCTGTAATTTGCAAGTGCCTTCTTAAGGATACGTTTTACCCCATCATTGATATCGCGTAAGAAAAACAGTTTAGCAGAAGGTGGGGAGAGAGAGAGAGAGAGAGAGAGAGAGAGAGAGAGAGAGAGAGAGAGAGAGAGAAGCGTTTTACAGCTCAGCACCGAACTAACTTGGTATTGTGGTGTGCTAACCTGGAAAGCATATCGTACCACATCTGCAACAAGAAAATGATATATCCCAGCATGATAGCGCACCACCTTAATGGATAAGAAGACAAATAGATCTCAATGGCTCATTCAGCAACAGCTAATTGGATAAGTTATGTGGCGTCTAAAATCACCATATCTTTCACTAACCGTTTCTGGCTATCAGAGAATGTTGAGAGAATGCAGGCGAGGGCTATGGAAGTCATGATCTCAAAGAAAAGATCACAGCCTTTGGAAATTAGACCACAAAAGGCAGAAATTTATCTCACGGTATTACTTGTGCCGTGGGAACTTCTAGTGGACTCTTAAACTCTAATTTGAAAAAAAGAATCTTCTATAAAGAATTTATAAATTACAAAAAAAACAAATAATTCGGAGTGGTTATCAGGTTACAGCGTACCTGTTTTGTTTTCCCAAACGGTTCATGCTGTTTTTTATTATGTGAAGAATAATACAAATTTTATCAAACGTGATGGTTGAAGATGACAAGTTTGTAAGCATTCTAAAGGTTCGAATAAGCATTACTTCGCAAATGAACCGTTTTTCCAAATAAGGCCTAATGCTAGTCTGCTAGTGTCCACAACTACTGCGACAAGTTGCAGAAGAAAACAACGGCCTGGTACGAGCAGCTACTCTGCTCTGATATAGTGCTGGGGGAAGGAAGAGAATGCGTATTTGCAAACAAACAGTTAGCAGTGGATGTCACCTCAGAAATTACTGTCAGTGCTCTACACACAGAATTCCAGCTATACAAAAGACGGCAATGGTGTTTTAGATGATCCAACACGCATACAGTGAAACGAACGGTTCAAGTATAAAGGTTGAGATAATTTCAAACAAAGAAGACAACTGTCAGAGGAACGGTTTATAATAGCACCACATATTTAAACTTCCCGAACCTTTACTCAGTGCGTAGATGATGATTATCCAAATTACTAGTAAACAAGAGAAATTTTCCATTTTTTTGCGATTTCATTGTTTTTTAAATTGCTCTGAATTAAAGGGAAAAAATCCATTGGAAAGTGGAGTGTCAGATACATACTTAAGACGTATCAACCAAAATAATCCAAGGTTATGTTGTTGATTTTTCAGGAATCTAATCCACAACAGTTTTTTTCTCCCAAAATTAGACTTAGATTCATTTTAACAGTCGCCGATCATGACAAAAGTAGTTTTTAATGTAGTTAATAGTAGTATTTCGTGTTTGTGCCACTTAGTATTTTCCCCATAATCTCCACTACAGCAACCTGCATTGCTCGGGAAGCAAGAGAGCACCATCCCAGTTCGTGCAACAAAGTTTCTCCTGCAAGAAAAATATACCTACGTGACTCAGTTCCGTTACTCTTTTTGTTTTAGTTTATCGTGCCCTCGCATGATACACGACCAAGGTCGCCTCTGTCCGGATAAAATACAAACTGGGGCATCACCAATCTGTGTCGCTTTCCACGAACTCGGCTTCGTTAGGGACATCTGCGCTATTCTCGTGCATTAGGGGCGACAGTGTGCTAGAAGTGTTCTTAGGAAGTTCTTTAGGTAAGAATCTATTTTCTCCCAAAACTATGTAGCTCTCAGAAGGTTTTGGTGTTTATTTCAATGCCTATTTCGAGCTTGAAACAGTTTCGATTGTTATGATACCATCCTCATGACGTATAGGTACCTAAACTCCAGGATGTACACTAATTGCCGTCATCGAAGGCGAGAACGTATTAGAGGATATTACAGCAACCAAATTCTGTGTAAGAATTATGGTATTATGATTAATCTTGTAGATACAGACTATCCCAAAAGTCAGAAGGGTGGGATATTTTACTGTGATCAATAGTGCGTAGTAATTGCGAAGAAAACGTTAATGATTTATGCGATATGAATTTGTGCCAGAAAAGGCCAGCATTCCTGTACAGTGGAAGGCAATAAAGCCATTTATCCTCTACTACACATTTACAATGTTAAAAAATTGTGTTTTTCCCCCAAAATGAAAAATCTAAAAAAAAAAAAAAAAAAAATAGCCGGATCACGTAAACAGTGATTCTGTGCGTTCTTTCTCTGTGCTTAAAGTGAGAATTTTTTCTCTCTCCGTTAATTTGGCTGCTAGAATTGTTTAACTTGGGGACAAATACTTTATGGATTTATTGTTAAGAATTAAGTGGTAGTTCGTGTATCCGGGTGTTCTGTTTATTCCCTTTCTGACGTGAACTCGTAACTCACTCGTTGAATTCGTCGCAGTATTATGATTATCACTGTAACTGCAATTACTACCGCTGCCTATTCTCTGCGCTCGTTCTTACCTGGATGTTATTTTCTGGATATATGAGGGTGCGGCGGCAAAGAGACACTCGAACATTCGCCTTCTGGCTCGACTGTCGACCCAGTTGTTAAAGGGACGCAGAGGAGTGCAGCATCCAATGGAGGGAAATTTCAGGGGCCTAGACTTGTTTTAGCCTTATTTTGAAGTGAACCAAAACAAACCTAAGCACACATATATCAGCCATCTTATCGGTTGCGCGTTAGAAATATTTCGCGTGCTTATATTGCAATTTGTAGCAATTATATAAGTAATACAGGTGTAATATTAGTAGAGTATTAATATAAAGAATTGAATTGGGATTTAAGAAAAATGTCATTCACAGAAACATAATTACGATTAGTAATTACCTACGCAAGCGCGTGTTTTACTGCATTATAGCCATATTATACTAAAATCAAGCCATTACTTGGGAGTGTTATGTGTGTCAAAGCAAAGTGCGTTTTTTGCAATAGTAAAACGTAGCAAACACATACTTTTAAATATTAATGGGAGGAGATAATTGTTCTAAACGTGTTCTTTATGTTTTGCGAGAAGTATCCAACCTCTTATAAAGATGGCAATCGTGACATTAACTTCAAAGTTTTCTAAGAAAACATAATATATAGTGCGAGAAAAGAACGCACTGCACTCAGATCTTGAAGAAGTGGAGCTACTTCCAGAATCTCATTGATGGAATCACGTATGAGGAATTAGTTTTGTGCTAAAAAGTTTTGCATCATCCTAGGTGTTTAAATGCTAATAGTAGGAAGAATAACAATAGGTCTGCCGCTTATGATTCACCTCTTTCTACACTGAAGATGGGCACAGCCTAATCTGTACACCAGAACATAAGCACGTGCGCAACGGAGCGATATAATACTTCATTGTAATAGTAAAACCAGCATCAAATTATGTTTACCCATATCTGAAAAAAAAGCATCTTGAACAGTTTGTAGTTATATGTTTTGCCTGCCCGAATATATAAGCGTTTGTACCTTGATGAACTATGGTCCCCATACGTACGATTGGCGTTTGGCGCGTTGTATACATCTACAGTTATAAGCATAAGAATTAAACACAATGAAATAAGGGACATTTTTTGAAAAGAAAAAACCCAGAATAAACCGCAAGTGCTATGTTGAGAAATGAGCATTGGAATTGAAAGGAAGATTCGTTTTGTGACGGATAAACGCAACATTAAAAGACAGAAGTTTATTTTCCTGCTTATTTAGTGCAAGCTACTTACAGAGGACACGTGTGTTGTAAATTATATGTGCCCCTGTCATTATAGACCCCGTTAAGCTTAGTCCAAAGTATTTTCTTAGGTCATTAAATACGAACCCTATTATATAGCCACCCTGCAATTATTGAAAGTTACATGATATAAATTACTTTACACATTATACAATCAGAGCATTAAATTAGACTGAGATGCATGTTTATCAAGGGTGTTGTCATATGTACGTAAATTTAAAGGAATTTTGGGTCTTACCGCTTCAAATAATTTAATAGGTATCTCTCAGAGAAGAGTTACCAGGCAAAAAGTCAAAACTAACATTTAGCAAGCAACTGGCAAAGTGGCGTGACACAATTCTTTGTAATTATTCTCCTTTCTAATGCAGTGTAATTGATGATATTGGTTTCTCGTGGTTAAATATTCTCGAAAACTAAGCTTATCACGCTTTTTACTTTCTCTACTACGTATTCCAGTAAGTAAAGGAAGTATTGTATTCCACCCAAAATTTCGATGTCCAGATTTTGCCGGAAACACATTTTGAGCTCTTCTGAGTCTCGCCTTCCAAACATTTGTGCGTGTGTATGTGTGTGTGTGTGTGTGTGTGTGTGTGTGTGTGTGTGTGTGTGTGTGGTGAATAGCGTAACTCAAAAACGAAAAGTTCGATAAATACCAAATTTGATATTTATGTTCAGAATCTTCCAAAGATGCGAAGGAAGATTTCCAAGAAAATCCCTCCACCTCAAACTACCCTTTACACGGAAAAATATTCAATGTTTCTGATGTGCTCAAAAATGTCTAACGGTTTTTATTGAAATACCATACACTTATGGTATTTACATGAGAAATAAAATGAAACACAATTACCAATAAATTTATTTTTACTAGCATTAGCCAGTTCCGAGATGTCTGTCATTATTGGCTTGAATTGCTCAATGCATTGTCATTTTAATGTGATGTTGCCACTCGGTTGTTTCTCGCGATGTCTTGGAAAGAGTATGGAATTTCAAGGCCAGCATGTAACGCTAGCTCTAACTTTTAAATATGTGCCTATCGATTCAGTTTCTTCAATCTGTCTTGTTTTACAACGCAAGTGTAATCAAACTATTTCTGCAAAGGTACGTCCTTAACTGATGTTATACATCGTTGGTGGACATTTTGGAAATTGTTGAAAACCTATTTATCTGGATATTGCGTCGAATATTATATACGTTCATTCGATTCTATTGAATGCATTATGAGAATTGCAGGGAAATAATCACTGCACTGATATAATGTTACATTTCAATTTGTAATTCTGTGTTAATGTTAATACTGCAAATTTGACTGTTTTAACACCTTAATTTAAAATCTATTAGAGCCCTCGATTACATTTACCGTTTCACTTTCTACCAATGATAGGTAGAGCGAGATGTTCGGTGAAATGTCGTCGAATTTTTTGGTAGAATGCAATACTTGCTCTATTTTCTGCAGATAGGTAGAGAAAGTAAAAATGAGTGCATTATTAATATTCCGCAGGATACAGGTGTTACATTTTGAGTTCAAAATTGTTCTACGGACAGAAAAGCTAGAGAAAAGCGTTGGATCTTCTGAAGCTGTACTCCTACGCGAGGTGTCCTTAAAAGGACATGGCGCCGTAAGACAGTAGCTGTAGTAGTTCCTAGTCTCGATGTAATGATTCCGGACAACACTGTAATTTCCATGTAGTGAGGGCCCCAGGGGGCACATGGTGGACCCTTCAATAGCGAGTGACAGCGCTTCCGCCTCTCCTACTGTAATTTCCTCGGCTGTGATACTTATTTTCACCGCAGGGAAAGCATCTAATTTCTGCTCCACCTTTTATGAAACCAGGCTAGGTCGTTACTCGGAGTATTCAGAGTACTGTTGCAGATGAGTCAGTACGAGAGTAAGTTATTTCACCCGAGCGAATGAAGCCCCCTAATATTAATATTTAATTTCTTCTATTATTCATTGAGGCTGAAGCAAATACCTGCATTCAGCCCTAAAATTCAATATTGCTACTTCAAAGAAAATACCTATATGTTTTGAGGACTCGTGAAACAAAAACAATACATGTGCATGTCTATTTGTCTTAAAAGAATAGATAAAAAAATCTGAGATACACTCACACCACATTCTCTACCGATTGCAAATTCGCAGCATTCGTTTAAAAAGTTATCTAAATTATGTTACACACGATACTCCTTCCCCCTCCTCTCCTAGAAATAATTTCAAAGGAAGCATTTCGTTCTATCCAACATTATTGTTCAGGTGTTTATCGAAACAAAATTCTTGGTTGGAGTAAATTTATTAACCTTAGCAATGGGATTTTGCAAAGGAAAAGAAATAAAAAAATCGGATTGCTACAGTCGCATGACTTTCTCTACCCCCTTGTTGTCCTCCGTGGTGTAGTGGTTATCATGCTAGCCTCTAGTTCCCGAGGTCGCGGGTTCAAATGCGGCGGAGGGCGATGGATTTTTTCGGTAAAAATCCTTAAAAATCCTTCCTTCGGAAAGGAAGTAAAGCCGGTGATCCCGTGTCGTCGATTTAAGGCACATGAAAGAACCTCAAGCCTGATAAGAGGCCTCTGAGCAAAATTACCGGTCTTTCACGCCCAGTATAGAATGGGACGCTAAGGACCATAGTAGTTAAAGAGCGTCCATAAATAACACTCAGTTTTTTTCTACCCCCTTTTCCACAAACTATTGTTACAAAAACTTTACCTGCTTTTGATTCTCTTAAAATTGTGCTTACGATATGTGCTACAGGGAAACCAGCGGTAGTCCGAAGCGACTATAGAAATGTAAAATCTATGAATGACTTAAACAAATTATCTTATGATAATTATATTCCATAAATAAAAATAACCTAGAATGGTATTTAGATTTACCATTACGATAGTAATGCGTACTTCGCTAGCTCTCAAAACGAAACTGTAAGCGAATGTGACAACGCAGTGGAAACCGCTAGTCATCGTTCTTTTATGCAGCGGTACGAAGCGAACAGTGCCTCCGTAGGTAAATCTATATATTAATATTATAAGCAGGGTTGTGTGTGTGTGTTTGTAATCTCATAAACCGCTCTGTCGATTTTGATAATTCATTAACCATTGAAAAGCTCAAATCTTTCTAACGGACATGGGGTTATAAAATATAATCTAATTGCATAAATCACTAACAGATTAAAAGGGATTTTCAAAGTCCTTAGTTGAGGTGTGATGGTGTAGAAAATGGTTCTTACACCACAGAGTATGCATGTAAAATAAGACAAGTGTCGCGGATATTTTATTCCAAGCAATATATATGTAGATCGTCATGATTTAGCAATTAGCAATTAAGAGAACCGATTTTTTTTAAAACGCTACGACACGCATGTCATACAAATGCCAAAATATTTTAATGACCCTTATGTACTAAAGTTTTGATTTATTTCCTTTGAACTTAGGTGTAATCAATTTCGTTAGCAGGACATGCTAAATGATTATACAAAGAGAGAAAATTGCTAACATTAGAAATCGGTGAACCGATATGTTTTAATAACCACTGAGAAGATTATTCTTTTCGATGGTCGCAGACTATAATGTATTTTCCAAAGATCTTAACTTGGTGACCTGGGAGTGTGGAATCTACATATACTTCGTATTCAACAGCTTCACCTCTGTTTCGTTGTACATGTTAAGGGTTTGTATATTATGTGAAAACTGTGCGTTTTAGGTTATTAAATAACTGCGGAACCAAAGAGAAACACAAGGGTTTAAAATTTTAAGTATCGTAACAAGTGACTCGACTATTCCGATCGATGATTGTTCCACAGCCAAAGGGTACTTATAGGCTATGCAGAATTTCCAGGACTTAGAAGACTTCCGAACCGATCAGCAGCGATGACAAAATATTCCATTTTTAATTCCAGTAATCACATTGCGCTGTAGAGAATGCCTTTATCTGAAGCTATCGTTAGCACAATTTCAAATTGTCATTTTGCAAGATATTCTTCGTTCGCTTCGTCACTGCGCCTGCCATATCTCGGTGGGTCTCCTGCAACACTTAGCTGCAGTTCCGTACAACTATGCGCCAGGGTACTTGCTGCCTCGTAACTTTGCGAAACTTGTGTGCGTCAGTTAGCTATAAAGCAGTGCAAAGCTCCTCATTGCAGGGTGGTGAATCCCGACACGCATTGAATTTTATATTTTATAAATTTTAGCGATATATTTTGTATATCTTGGCGCCTTAACATATAGAAAACTGAGCGGCAAAGGTGCATGGCGAATGAAAGGTTCTACAAATTGAAAGAAGCAAATCACTGCTAATTACGATGAGTAACATATTACAATACAGGATTAAACATTGTCAAACGAGGCCATAGGCAGATACTGTAGTTTCATTCATTTTAATAAAACAATTTAAGTATTGAAGGGAGTAATTGCAGTATGCTTATTAGTTTTGATAAAGCCTTTCCTAAACAAGCTATTGTAATATGTTTTATTAAGCAAGTGAGTTGTGGTAGTTTACAACAATAATTATAATAATCCTAAAAACAGAAAGGTTTGAAGAAATCTGTAGGCAACAATAAATGTAATTTCTAAAATAGTAAGTTTCATTATCTAATCCTGAAATCGCTGCGAAACCATCTATTGAAATGTGAATGCCAGTAAACTCCAGAGAAAAGTGGGAGTGTATTGCAGTGTTGAAGACTGGTGTGCTAAAAAGAATTTGCAGGGTCAACCAGAGAAAAATTCAGCCGCATACTTGTCTTTAATAGTGGAAAAAGAAAACCCGCCACTATTCAGTGTGGAGTAAAACTTTTTTAGAGAAATATTGATGTAAGTAGGAACATGTAATCCAGGTAGTTTTAGTATAATCTACTTAATGCTGTAGTGCCGTAAAGTACGTAATGTGTTATTACAACATTACTCTGAATTTCTTAACGTTGGGTATTAATAACCAAATTCAACACATTTATTAATAAACCAACAGAAACTATTACCAAATAACCTAGAAAAATAATTGTAACCAGGTGTGAGTCGGGGCAGTACTTGTATTTGCCTCCTTTTATTTTTTTCGGAACAATTATGTATATCATCTGAGAAAAGATGCGTTTTCTAACCAATTAATTGAGGTATAAAGACTTCTATGAGAGCGGAAGAAAGTGAATTGGTAGGATATAGCGACGAAATTGGCTTGCTTAATTTTTTATCAAACATGTTGATATTGTGTACAGCGTCCATTATGTTCATTCTTTTGGAAGTCTGTAAGATAAAAGCTCAGTTGTAAATTTTATTTGGATATGACTGGTTAATTCATAGCAATGAACATAATAAAGAACAGCTGTGAATTTTGCGATTTGAATGCAACCATTGCTGCTTCTTCCAGATTCACTGAACAAAAGATTCACCTGAGTAACCTTTGTTAAAGTTGGTGATAAGTTCGATACAGAAGAGTTCCCAAGAATTGATCTAAACTTTGTTACAAAAAGACTAAATTTTGCACTCCCTTCTATCGATTTCTTTTATATTTCATTTTAAGTAGACAAGCCACTTTAATTTCTCTCTTACACGGATAGCACTGTTTGCTTCCTAAACACTTTGCAACTGCTATCCATATGTTTAACCCTTTTTGAATTGATTAGCTGACTGCTCCTGCATCTAGCTTTAGCGTGTAAACTTCTAAGTCCAGAATTCCCACATTCTATTCCCGGCTGAACGAGAAATTTACCTATAATTACTTCCTGTATAGCTAAAACCAAAAGTGATTAAACCGAAAGCCCAGAACCTGTCTCAAATGGCTAATGACATAGCTGATTAACAATTATTTGTAACGTCAAAGCCATGGAGATAATATTAGATGTTAAAAGATGGGCTATATATGTATTTGGAACCACAGAGCAGTCCAGAACGTTAGCGTGCCAGCTTCTAAACCCTGATCCTGCTTTCGATTCCTATCCCTTTTTAGCTAGGATTAAACCCTGTAGCGGGGAGAAACGACATTCCACTTTTGAACCGGATAGTACATAGTATACTATGGACCTCTCTAGAAGACGGACTGAAGGTAGCGCGCCACCGTCGAATCGTTCATGCCACTGTCAACAGCATGCGGCCTTGACATGTAACATATCTGCCTAGATATTATAAAAATGACATCTAAATGCGACACACACACACACGCACGCACACACACACACTAATTCGCAGATTTTCCCTACACTGCTCACAAATGCAAGACAGCGGATGGAATATAAACCCCCTGTTACACGCTACTGGAAAAATGTACTCGATAACAAAATTCATTTATTTTCTGCAAAGTATATCACTGTATACCTTATCATTAACCTAAAACCTTTAATAGTTGCAGAGCAAGCATTATCCTTTCCGTTATCGACATACACATTGCAATGAACACATTTGCAAATAATGCTTGAAAAGGTTTCCATTGTAGGATTTGTCTGATCTAGACGTTATTTTGTTGCAGCAAGCGCCGAGGGGTGCAGGGTGGACAAATGCACGAGAGAATACGAGAGGGACGTAGAGGAGGCCGGGTTGATGCCTCCAGAGTCGTCAGTAGCGTACTGCCACGTTGTGGAGAAGTACGTGCAGTGCCTGAAGGAGACCGGGAGGAGCTGCAGAGGCAACCTCAATTACCACTCCACCCTAAGTCTGCTCAGCCACGTCAAGAGCGAGTACAAATGTAAACAGTTGCTGCAACAGGCACACAGGAACAATGCGACAATGGCAGAAGGTTTCGTACCGCCTCCGTCATCCAGTGCCGCACCTCCTTATCACCCGCCGCCGCCTCCTCCTCCTTCGTCGCCATCACCGCCGTCTCATTCTCGACAGTGCTCGTATCATGGACGTCGGGAATTCAGGCATTGCGGTCTCTTCGGGGACCCACACCTCAAGACGTTCAACAGCGAGTACCAGACATGTCGCATCCGCGGGGCATGGCCTCTAATCGACAATCCTTACCTCGCAGTGCAGGTGACCAACGAAAGAGTCGTGGAGGAGTCACCGGCCACAGCCACCACCAAGGTAAGCCATGTTCTTCTTTGCTGGTTACTTTATACTTTATAGAATGAATTGAATTTTTGCAGTATAGATGTTGAAAAAATGTGGAAGTGCACTGGGCTTGTCAAAACGCAAATTTCAGATTCATTCATTTAGCGGAAGTAGTACGAGGAAATAATCGAAATATGCAATTTTTAATGAAGTTCCTCATCTAAACTGTCCTATATTTTGTACAGATTCCAACAAATTTTAAATGTGTACATGAATGTTTCTTAAATTCTTAATCTATAAACGCTGAACTGCGTACTCCAATTTATCAGGTCTCTGTATTGGGAAAGAAAGAAAAAAAAATCCGAATTTGAAATTGTTTGGACAAACGCTTATCAAACTCATATGTAAAAGTTCAATATCAAACATGTAGCGGCTTGCTTATAAGCACCACATTATAAGAGGCTCTCGAAAACCCGCCCTTGATTTCAAGTCAGTTTCAACCAAATTTAAAATCTGTGAATAAGTTCCGTTATACCTATGTAAATTTTAACTTAGTACTTGCAGCTCTTCGTGAATTGTTCCATACAAAGATAGACGGACAAGGCAACTACCGGGTTACGTTGTTCAAACCGTTTTACATTCCAGGGAATTGGCAGTCATATATTATAACTATGAATTTTAAATCTCAAAATGTTACATTATGTATCTCTGTACCTCAGTGGGAAAAATGATGCTCTAGCATTGGAATACAGACGAAATTAATTCATGCAGTAACACTAACCACAATTATCTCACAAGGTGTGAAACTAATTTGTGCTTTAACCGTTAATCATGCTAGTGACAGCTTCTTTTAATAGATCTATCAATCACATAACAGCTGTATTAACGAACTCCAAGCTTAATACCACAAAATGCTTCACTTATATGAATTTGGAAGACAAAGTTATTTGCATGCAAAGGCACTCCCGTCGGGAAGACGCAAACAAAATGTGAAAATCCCCTTTCTCTGTCTTTTATACCTACTAATATTATAAAGAGAAATAATTTGTGTGCGCGCATGCGTGCACGCGCGTACAAACATATATATGCGTAATCTCAAAAACTATTCAATCGATGTTGATTCTTTCACCACTGGAAAGGCCTGTTTTTTCTAACATGGCTATAAAATACCTAATTTCAATTCATAAATTACCAAAGACTGAAAATGATGTACAAATACTTTGTTGAGAATGTCATAAAGTAGAAAATGGTTGCTGTACTTCGCAGAAGGTGTATAAAAATAGAAGCCTGTTACATTTTTATTCAGAAGCAATACACATAGATGGCTGTGATTTAAGCAATCGCAGAAAGTGAAAGCCATTCTGTTTATAACGTTATGAATGTATGTTATATTTATTTCTTTTATTGCCATTTATCAGACACTGCAGATCTGTGTATAATGAAACAATGTCAAAACTGCTGAATAATATTTACTCTTATTCTATAGATCTATGGACTGAAGTTTCTGCATGTCAAAGACTTCTATTAACAATCTTGTAAGGAAATTTTGACTTCCTTTATACTTATGTTATCAAGTTCGTTAGCAGGACGCACTAAATAATTATATAAAGGGAGAAAATAGATTCTTCTCATGTTTGTGCTTCATGGGCTTAGACCATTAGGCCTGTTTCCGATCAAGAGAATTGACCTATCCATCTGGTCTTCGTATGTTCCTAAAACCTTTTGGTTTATAGTTAATTAAAACGGATGACAGTCTGAATCCATTCTTTTTACGTGTTCAAACCAGTTATCTGTAATTAATTGATTCCAACTACAATATTAAATATATTGAGGTACTTCCTAATGTGTTAGCTTCTGAGTTAATCCATAATAGTAGCTCCCTACGGAACGTAAGAATCTCATTTCTGCTGCTTCAATCCTCCTTTTCTCCAATAGGTTCAGAGCCCAACTTTCACAAGCGTATGTCAAAATAGGTAAAATGTTCGGCTTATTGTTCCACACGTTCTATTAAGGTTAACTATTTTTATATTTATGTCTTCTTTCTGCCTATAAGACACATTATTCCCTAAGTAATTAAAATTATTTACCTGTTCTATTGTTTGGTTCTTACTATTTTACATCTTGTATGGTTCTTCCACGCAAAAGAAAGAAAACTGCTAACATTAGAAATCAATGAACCGATATTTTATATTAACTGAGAAGATTATTTTCCTCATTGTCGCAGACTAGGCGTTTTTTCCAAAGAGGTTAACTTTGTGCCTTGCGAGTGCGGAATCTTTATATTCACCAGCTTCATAATTCGTTGTATATGTTAATGATTTCGAAACGTGTGAAAAATATTTAGCTTTCATGGAATTAAATAACTAAGGGACCAAAGAGATGGCAATAAGTTTAAAATGTCACCCACTCTGTATAACAATTACACACCTTTCCCATCGAAGATTCCATCATTGCATAACTTACAAAAGTCCTCCATATTATTGTACAATAATTTCATAAAGAACGGGGGAAGCTAAATGAACTTAATTAAATCGTCATTGGAATTTAAAAAGCTAACCTTGCAAGGACGAGTAAGCCAGCTAATATGTAATGAAGTTTCCTCGGTTCGACATCTTACGCAACGAACTACTGACTACTATTCTAAATGTATTTCGGTTATCGTATGCGTCTAATAAAGCCTTAAAATTCGTGGCCGCAATGCTAATACTATGCCTTTAAAAAAATTAGGGGGTTCGGGCGCATTCGCGACCTTCTAGAAATCATCTCTGGGCGTGAGGCAATTTAAAGTATTCATTCCTACTATACAGTTAAAGGATATTCGTAAGAAAAGTAAGAGTTAACACAATGACATAAATATTCGCGTAACATTAAGTCGACACGGTATCGTATTAAAACAACTTAACCAATAATATAGCAAGAGCCTATTGAGTAGATTTGGCAATCTCTGCGATGAAACAGCAATCGGTACACGCTGCAAAAGGCGATCCGAGCATGCTTAAGGCTGACCAATAGCTATTTCGCTAGCGTCACAATTAATTTCTCTGGAAATCCATATAAAAATATTGGCTTTCTTTAATATTGCTTTCGTGTTTAGCCTGTGACCTTGCGCGGTGAGGCAATCGGTGACTCCCCGGGTGAGATGTTAACCAGAATCTGCTAAGTATGACTGCAAAACTGTCACTCTCTGAATGAGGGAATTAGAAGCGAAATTCATTCCATTTGATGTTGACATATGAGGCAGTATTTTTAACACTTAAATGATTTCAGTCTAATTATATAATAATTAAATTCAATAACAACCCGCCTTAAAGCAATATGTGTATGTAACAATATATAAAAAGTGTATATTACAGTCATTGTATATGTTTATATTACTATGTACATGTTTAATAATGTTATGTGAATGTATTACGTAATTTAATAATGTAGGAGCTGTGAGAATATAGGTCAAAAGTTGCTAACAATGAGGTAACCTTGAGGCAATAATGAATTGGAAAGTTTAATAATGCTACTAGTAATTCTTGGAAACAATAATGTAATATTTTTTAATAGCCAATCAACAACCAGAAAAAAGCTTAAATTAAATAAAAGTATTCTATTGGAGTAAGATTAGCCAATCAGAGACTTGAAATACAGAAATTTACAAATTCAGGCGGTAGAAGTCGGTTGCTTGTAGACAGTGTTCCTAACTGGATGCGAGACGCGTCCTCGAGAAGTTTAATACGTATCCAGTATGAGACAAAAATTCATTACGGCGAGGATATTATAAAGTTTACGTGTTTAAAAGTGCAATTAATTAATAAATAATTTCACAGCTCTCTATATCAGTGAAGTGTTATTTAATCGTGTGAAGGATTAATAAATGGAGTGAAGTAAACATTATAATCTGTGTAAGCCTATATTCTTTATCCGTATTACAATCTGTTAAGAGAAACATGTTTCTAAAAAATTAATACTGACGCAGCCGAGGCAAACATAAATATATATAATATTTAAAGGAACATTCAAATTGCAAAGTTAGTTTTTTAAACTTGGGGCGAAGACCATCGGAAAGTGAACATTGGGGCGAAGGCCACTGGAAACATTGTACCATACATGGTCTGGCAAAACAACTCCTACTTCACATAACCGTAAAAAAAATTGGCGCTTGCAAACTTCTATGTTAGTATGCGTATGAAGGGTAATTTTAACGTATAGCTGAACCCTTGTTTTCGAGTTAATGTAATACATTGTGCTACATGAT
The DNA here is from genome assembly GCA_030765065.1 of Deroplatys truncata. Taxonomy (NCBI): domain Eukaryota; kingdom Metazoa; phylum Arthropoda; class Insecta; order Mantodea; family Mantidae; genus Deroplatys; species Deroplatys truncata. The sequence goes on along the minus strand of CM060978.1, from coordinate 204,728,373 downwards.
ACTAGTGTTTCTGTTTACGCTACATTTATACGTAATCTTCATTGTGATTGGCTATTTAAACCGAAAAATTAGGCATCCGGATCCTATAGGCGATCCAGATTACTTGAGCATTCTACACAGAAACTGCTAGAAACCATATTTGTAGATCAAGAGCAAACGTTAAGACGTAGGCAATGTTTTTAATCATCTATTTTCATAAAAATATCAATAAGAAGTATAGGCACTAAGTTATAAAGTAGGCTTACGGAAGAGAAAATATTTAAACAGCGACTCATTATGCTGCAATTTTTATTTTCTCTACCGCATACCTATAATAGGATTTTATTGGATTCAACCCAAACGTTAAAAGATCCACCTATGTATGCATGAAGTGTAACTCTAAAATGAAACTAAGGTATATATATATATATATATATATATATATATATATATTTCTTACTAATTAAGCATGTCAGGTGAAGACTAAAGAATGTTCCCGCATCCCATGGAGAACTATTTGTTATTTTCTGAGAAAAAAATGTTCTATTTTTATTCAGATATAACACATTAGGGACATTAATGTGACAAAGTAAACGTAAATTTTTCTGTGAATAACTTCTGATGTCCTCTTCATACTAATTGGATTTTGACTAACTGAGAAATTAGAAGAGATGGGCAAAAACTTAGATGACGTTAAAATATTGGATTGTGTCAATTAAATTCGTTTATTCGTAGCGTGAGTTTTCAAAATATTCCATGCTACTTGTTTACACTTTCTCAAGCAGGTCATCTGATTGACATTGTTGTGTGTTTGAGATTCTTCTTCTTTCCATCGAAAGGTGGAATGCTGTATATATGCACTTACTGTTGCATTTGAAATCATTCCTAGGTAAACACGTATCTTGAATGACATAAAGTACATAGAAGATTGATAGAAGGTGTGTGTGTGAGGGAGGCGCGCTATGGGTAAGATCATGTGAGCGTTCACATAAGATTTTTGGAATACAACGACTAATTCAAATAAGAAATTAAGATCTTGACCAGACAAACTAAATAAAAACCAAAACTCTATAGTCTGTGCCTTGGTGCATATCAGTTTATCTTTCTCCATCATTCTCTTCCCTTGCCCCTTCTTCGTTTCCTTCTTGCCTCTTTTTTTATGGCACATCTCATTTTTATCTTCCTTATAATTCTTCTTGCTTTCGGAACATATAAAGGCCTTGGTTTCTAATTATTGATTATATTTTACGTGTCCTATATTTTCTTTATTTTTACCTTAATATTAAATGTTTGAGATTTTTATATAACTTTCATTTTAATAATTGGTCACGCTTTGTTCTTCTGGTTTATTTTGTTTGATTTAACGCTATGTTATTCTTTTCGCTTATTTTATTGTTATGCAAGGATATTTTAATTTAGTTCTTCTATCTCACTGAGTTAGAAATTACGTTACCCTATCCTTGCGACGTTATATTAAGCTTTTGCTCATCGGTTATTTCTGGAGATTTAAAACCGCAATTCCTGTAGTAAATCTTAGTTCGCTTTGATATCCAGGATGTGTAACCTGCTACACGAAAATACATTCCTGCCTCCTTGATGATTTACGATATTTTCCTTCAGGAATCCGGTTTCACTTAAACAAGAGTGTCGCAGATTCAAACCTTTACTTCAACCATTATCCGCTTCTCTTTATGTTTAGAGAATGAGAAATTTCTGTGGCAAAGTCTATGTCAAAATGTTTCTTAAACATTTTCAAATATGAATTTAAGTGATCTATCACGTGTGGATTAAGTAAAAACGTAGTAGGAAAGTTTGCAGCAGAATTTGTTTTTCAATTTTGTTACCTGCCTCTCTTTAAATCATTATCTAACAGGAGAGATTTTTAAATTACAAGTGATATTATTACATTAGTATGCAGTTTATTTCAACAAGCCGCATCCCGATTAAAAGACATTTTATAAAAACAAACATCCCTGAGATTTGCTTGGACACGGACGACGTTTACAACGGCCCTTGGCTTTTACGGAGGTTAAGGAAGCCTTACATCAATACAACAGCAAGAGTCCAGGCCCTGACTGCCTAAGAGCTTCTCAAACATTTACCTACCAATGGAATTGCATATTTGTTGCAAATCTTCAACTACATCTGGTCTTTCAAATATTTATCAGATTAGTGGCGTACCTCCGTAGTAATTCCTATACCCAAACCAAATAAGAATCACTCTCTGCTAGACGACTTCCGTCCTATATCCCTAACGTGTATGATGTGTAAACTTCTAGAAAAAGTGTTAACCACACGACTGCGATGGTTCCTAGAAAATACCAACTTCTTCAGCGATGCACAAAATGGCTTAGCAATACTTGAAACCAAAATTAATAAAGCCTTCTCTTAAAGACAACATTTGGTTGCTGTTTGCCTGGATATAGAACGAGCCTATGATATGATTTGGTGTGACTACATAATCAATACACTTTAAGTAAAAGGCTTAGGCGGAAATATGCTTGCTTTGTCTACAACTTCCTCCAGAACCGCCAACTATGTATAAGCGCGAATGGACAACTCTCAAAGAGCGTCTCACAGGACAATGGGCATACCTCAGGGCTCAGTATTGAGTGTGACGTTCCTGATGGCCATCAACAATGTGATATCCTGTATTGATTCTCCTGTCAAGGCATGTTTATTTGCAGATGGCCTAGTGTTCTCCTGCAAGGGAAAGGCTATGAAAGTTACACAGATGCTTACACAAAAATTTCTACAATGATTTAATTTTTGGAGTTGTAATACAGGTTTCAATTTTTTTTTCGCTCATAAAAGCCAGTGCATTGTTTTCTCCAAACAACGTAATTTCATCAGGAACCCATACTACTATTAAGAGCTCATCGTCTGTCAGTTACCAACCAGTTCGCATTCTTGGATTATTTTTGATCCAAACTCAACTGGATTCCACACCTTAAACTTCTTAAGGCCAGCTGCACGAAATGGGGAGTAGATCTCAGTATTTTGTTGCGCACGTACAGAACCCCCATCCGCTCCAACTTGACTATGGATGTATCGCCTATCAATGTGCTAGCTCCTTTGTTCTTAAAATGCTCGATTTGCTTTGTGACTCACGTACGAAATTAAACGCCCTGTATTCTTGAAGATTTTTTATTTTCGAGAACGGTGTTTTTAGTGATATATTATTGGTATTAAGTAAGGACAAAGCAACCAGTGGCCTCTTTTTTAAGTTTAAGGGTTTTACAATGATTAAAAGCTATAAACTCCAAGCAATGTATTATATCTATATTACTAAACATGAACATAAGTATACCAAGTTGTGTTTTTCTTTTATAATGAAGTAACCTGCTCCAAACCCTCAAAGTGTAAGATGCTTTGTCTTCAAAATATACTTTCCATAATATTTTGAGATTCTTTTTCTTATTTTCATATTTTGGCAAACTTTTATTCACATTTTGCCTGTCTCTACAGACATCACATACACCCACTCTGAACCCAGGAATGAAGTTCCACCCTACTGAAGTACTAAGGTGTATTAGGTAAGCACGTACTAAGTGGCTTTCCATTACCTTACGAAGTTACTTCTCTTGCCTCCAGTCTTAAACCCAGGATAGAAGTTACTTACTGCAATATTTGTTGGGAATCAAACCCGGATCACTTGATTTGCTAACCAGGAACCTGACCACCAGGGAGATACTTTATGGCTATAAAATGAATTTGTGGATCCCGAGAGAAAATAAACATACTCGTATATATCAGTATGATTGCATACTGTTGAGCTACTAGTTGAGCTACAGATTTTTTCCCTGAGAAAACTTCGTATGATAGGGATGAACTTTTTAATCTATTTCACATCGTGAGTGGCGAAAATTAAAACAAATAGCTATAAGAGAGATTGTGATTTTATGGTTAGCGTGCGGGCTTTCTTTGTTCTTTTCCCGGGAATTTTTCTACGAGTATAACCGGCATTATTCCTTATCCTCCATAGAGGATAAAACCGAGAGCATTACGAAACTCAAGAATTGACAGCCTGTAAACGAGTGAACATAGTAGTCAATGAGCAATTATTATTATTGTCCCCAAGTCAAACCCGCCGATATGACCTTGGTGTTTAATGCGACGTGTAAACAGAACAAAACAAAAGCTTAACTTTTGCCTTCGGATGGGAGACGGTGAATCTTGACAAAAACACATGAAATATCAGGAGGTCCTCCTATCTTTATCAACGTCTTATCTTAAATGTTAGAGTAATTAAGAATCGTGAAGTGTCATATCTTGAGCTGCGAAAGCCCTTCTTGCAGTTTCCCTGAGTGGAGCACATGTAAATGTCAGTTCCTGTCGAAATAAATAAATTTGGTAAAGCGGATGATGTGTCCATATTAGTATGCAGTCGCGGGGAGTGAATTAATCTTTTGAGAGACGCATGCGCAGTATGTGTTATTCATGTGACGACACACAGCCAGGTGTTTCACAGGAAACGTATGGGTGGATATTCTTGGTGCTGAGGCAGTGGTGCAGACAGATTGGCGGCTCAATGACTCACTCTGCCCTTTACTTAAATCTGTACTCACCGCGCCGGAAGTGTCTGTGTTCCACTCTCAGGTAATTGTGTCCTAGCGGGGCACGTGTTCGGTACTCGGTTCAATCAGTTTAACAAAACGGCAATTAGCTAACTACTTGTGAGGTAAGAGGACAATATATATTGCGCCTGTCATTGGGCATGAGGGTTCACGTCTGCGCCAATCTATACTTCTATACCAATGTTATAAAGACAGAGAATTCGTATGTATATTTATGTATAGGTAAGATAATCTCAAAAACCACTCAACGGATTTCGATAATTCTTTCACCATTGAAAAGCCCTATTCTTCCTGACGGACATGGGTTATAATTTCAATTAATAAACTACTAATAGACTAAACAGGATTTACAAAGCCTTCGTTGAGAATACGTTGGAGTTGTACTCCACAGACAATGTGTATTAAAACATAAGGTGGTTAGTTGCTGTACTCCGCAGAGAATGCCTGGTAAAGCAAAACTTGGTTATATTTTATTGCAAGCAATAGATGGATATGGTGTAATACTTAAGCAAACAGAAGTCAGAGCTTAAAAAGTTACAATCGATCCTGTTTATAACGTAAAGATAAAGGTACGTATCACAGGGTCCTCCGGAACCGGGGCAGAGCAGCCGAAGCAGGGCGTAACGGCCCTTTTTGCTTCCAAAGTGACCCTGGGAGGGAGGGATGAGGGAAATGCCCGAAGGGCGACCAGATCCGGATACCGACGGGCGCTAGCGTGGACGGGCGACCAGATCCGGATGCCGATTGGCGCTAGCGTGGACGGGTTCCTAACATTTCCAGATACAACGTATCCGACGCCGTCCGATCCCTGCCCACAAGCCACCAACCTCCAGGGTCTCCGCGAGGAACCTACTCGGAGGAGAGACCTAACTGAACGTTACCGCAGCGACGCCAGGGAAGAAAGCTTTACAGACCGCAAGACACCGCCCAGCCGCAACCCGTCGAACACCGTCGCCTGTACAACCCTGAAACAGATGACAAGGAAGATGATGGGTACAGAAAATGAGAGGGAGAAGAGTCGTGGTAGACGAACCAACCGCATACGCCTGTCGACCCGAGGAAACCACGAAAAACTCATAGGCGGTCGCGAATGCGGACCACAATGTTTATAACGATACGGATGCTATGTTCTTTTTTATTTCTTTAATTGCCATTTATCATATACTGCAGATGTGTGTGCAATGAAGCAGTGTCATAACCTGTTATAATCAAGTTCGCCCATACAATCTGGTTGGAAATATTCAATTGAAAATTAATAAAAATAACTGGAATATCTTCCTAACTAATTAAGGTCCTTTGTGATATGTAAGTGGCATGCTAACCTTTCAACCCGTGGAATCGGTTCGATACTTCAAGAATTCTCCTCTGCCCTCAAAAAGGGAATATCGGGTGAGTCAAGAATTTCAGGCTCATTTAGACTGTCAAACCTTTATTTAGCAGCTTATGGGAAGTCAACACTAAAGTTGATTAACACTGTTGTTCCGAGCATAAACATTATCATATTTTCCTATGCACTCTGAACCGCCGTTAAATTTTGAGGCAAATTCAGAGTTAGGTTTTATCCTTAAATTTTCTTTTATTTCTAGATGCAATAGGGTGGTTCTGATATGACTGAATTAAAGATAAAACTCTCTAAACTTGTTTTGGCCAAGTGATCACTCAAAAAATATATAGATTTCTGATTGCCTTTTTATTTGGCTGCTCTACTACTGCCCATCCCATATATTGTATTTTAAGATTCGAATTTAAACTCTAGGTTCGTAGCACATCACCGTTCAGTTCGGTAAGTAATTAAAAAAACACAGTGCATCGGTCAAACCTCTGCACATGCGCGGCGACAAATGTTAACATACATGTAAAGGTTGTTCAAAATGTTCATCAACACGAAATTATGTTTATTAACTGTTAACAACATGAACAAAAATATGCTCATACCCGTCTGTGTTCATATGCTCCCAATTCACATTAAAATAAGATAATATGTTACGTCAAGGGGGACGAAAACGGGATTAGTTAGGACTTGCGGACTGCATCTCTGGCTGGTTGTCCACGTGTTGTTGGGCAGTGTCGTACGTTTTGGTGATGGCATTCCCATCATTTGAATTGCGTGAACGTTGGCAATACATGGATAGACAATAAAGTAAAGCAAGTTTGGCGAAAATCCGTCATTCCTCGAGTCGCAGAATATGTAACCTGCATGGCACCATCTAGCAGCGCGTAAATTGCAAATGGAAAGCAGAGTGACTGGCACCAGAGGACTGGCAAAACTAAGGCTCGAACATTGAACTCGATGTTATACTTGTTTTGAGCTGACAAATAGTTTTATTAGTTATACAGGCAATTGTGTTCGAATCTTCTTCTTCTTAGTGACATACATTTTAATATACCAGTATCCTTAGTTTTGAGGTCATACATACAAATCAATATTCGTCAATAAAGTTATTCATACAAAAGCATAATTGACTAGTTACTGCTGGTCATGATAAATATTCCCCAGAAGTAGTTTCTGTTAGTTTGTAATATGCAATGTCTATCGAGCGAGTACAGAGACGGTACTCAGCTGCTTAAAAATATTTTTGATACACTATCATACTAAAGGCTCTTCATATGATTTGAAGAAAAGCAAAAGAATGGTCGCATAATTTTAAAGTGTGTGGTTTAAAAGTTTGGAAAAAACGTTCACAAACAATAGCCAATATTTTGGAAATGTCAGTGCCATAAAAGTGTTTATTTCACATAGTTCGTATATTTTGGGAGATGATTAGTCTCTTATGGTTTCCCAGGTATGTTTAATTAGAATTGAGAGGGGTTATTTACAAATACTTCTCTTTACTTGCTTCATGGTAGACGGGTACTGTGATAATAATTTTTATAAATTTATACCAAACTATTTCAGACGACAAATAGTACAATTTTACCATAAATGTATTATGCAAACATTTGTTTTGTTTCTGCTTCACAACTGTTGATATTAAGCTACGAACATCCTTTAAAGCTTATTAAAGTTAAGCTTGTGACTGTATAAACAAAAACGCAAAAATTGTAATTTTTAACTGTCTTTTACTTGAACATTTACTTGTTTTAACAATGAAAAACAAGGCCCTGATTATTAAAATGTGATATTTGGACTAGAGTTAGTTGAGCTGCTTAGTATTTAACTTACAATTCTAGAAATGCCCTTTGTGTTATATATCACAGGGAATAAAGGTATAGTAAATGTAAATGTAAGTTATTAATTTTTAAAATTGTGTATTATATTGCTTAAGAATACGTATGGAAACCTATATCCTCATTTCTGTGTCTCCCAATAATAATTTATATATCCTGGCCACTGAATATTAATCCTGTAACATACATACCGTGCATAAGAAAATTTGGTAAACTAGCTTCGATTAAGGTAGGTTGGCTTAATGTTGGAGTTCTAAAATAAATAATTTCATCAGTGAATATTAGTCATTGGTTTCGGGTATTCTAGATGCATGCTTATAGGCTTCATTCATAACCGTACATACCGAAAAAGTGTTGGTTCTTTGTACGGTAACAAAACAGTTTTCTCCTCCCATTTATAACTGCATTCAGTGTCAGACGTTGTTGATAAGCTTTTGGACACAACGGTTTTGTTATGTTTCCATCCCTCTTCCCTGCTGTGCGAAACATGAATGAGAGTGAGTGCTTTTAGGGGCAGATAGCTTATGAATGAAAAGGAATTCGCTTCTATAGGATGGCTCCAAAAGTCTTTACACTACGTGTAAACAGTGTCCACAAAATTTAACCATGGCTCTTATTTTCTATTTCTACTTGTCATAAATAATAATACATAGACTAATGGGAAAAGATAGTTGGTCTGGTACACAACTGTACGGCTCGGGAATGGGTGAATACGCAATGCACAATCAATCGAGCACGGAAAGGGTTTTTTAAGTTTATTCCGCAATAAAGCAAGAGTAGGAAACAGAACGAGAAGAGAAATAGAAAGACAAGCGATTAGAGCTTTTAATTCACAACGATCTGAGATTAGCGAAAAAGCATGCCGATTAGTGTATCAACAGTATGGGAAATGGATTTGGCGCGCTCGCATCTCATTTGTAACTCTTTTATCACACGTCTATATAGTTGAACTACAATAGGTTGTGACAGAATATTCCCCTGGCAATTATTAATGAATTAAAACCTTGGGTTTTACAGACTGATGATAGGTGAAAGCATATGTATATTTCTATCGTTACTAACGAGCTTCTACTCAGGCTACATTTAAAAACAAGTTATTTATGAACGAAAATATTGTATTAGTGCTTTAACTTTAGTATACTGGATGCGGAAAAGAAATGTGCAGAAAGTTGTAGAGCAGAAAGACAGTACCAGAATAAGCATTTTCAGAATAGGAATAAGGGATCGCAGAAGCTTTTTATACTGCACTTCATGCGTCAGCATTTTATCCGCCATGTTAGTCTCCGATTGTTAAACCTGTAAACAAAACGCAGTCTTGTCAGTCACTAGCTGTGTCTGATGTTAAAATGTCGCATTTGTGTTGTAAAGTCATAAGATGGTACACCCGTGGACAAAAAAAGATTAGTCATGTCTTGAACGCCAAATTTTTCAGTCCTGTACGGCACATCGCCTTGTTTACACCATACGCAATACAGTTGTGTAGCCGCTGCAGCACATTGTTGTACGGCATTATTAAATGGTACCTTCCATGTGTCTTCTCTGTAGTTCTGTGGCAAAGCGTACGGTACCTTTGTAGTTAAGACAGCAGAATCACTTCTTGCATGTAGCAGACACCTTTTTTTTCTTCTGTTAATAGTGTTTAATCAACCATTGTAACTACTATTTTCGATATACCCCATTTCATACACGGCATTTGGTAAAGTTCATAATAGAATAGTTATTACGATGCCTCACAATTTCATCATGATCGCATATCTGTATCTTGTTGGATATCAAAGGACGGTCTAGGTCTGTTGTGGCAGCTTGACGATACACTGAACAGTGCGCAAAATACGGTAATGCTTGAGAATATTTTGATTCCGTCCGTAAGGATAAGATATCCTGATGGAATTGTGGAATTCGTACGGGATTCTGGGCACAAACTCAAGAAACCTGGGATATGTAGCTTCTCGTTCACGTTACTTCAGGGATTTAATTTTATCTATAACCCGAAAATGATGGGCAGTTATAGTGCTCGGAGTTCATACACCCGATATTAATTTTCTTTATTTTTTTGTGTTTAGTCTAAGAAGATACTAGTTTATTTGCATTTATTTTTTTAGTTATTTAAAACTAGTATTTTAGTAGAATTGTGTTTTTGGTGCAAAATATGCCTAAAACTTAAAATGCTAAAGTTATATTAATGCAGTGTTATGTTCTACACATCCAGCCATAAAATTAACTACATAAAATGAAGTAGATTATTTGTTAGTAGTTGGAAGATGCTTCATGTTTATCTGCACCACGTATGGGTGCCAATTTGTCGCGGTCACTTCGTGTTATATTTTGCTGGGCGCCTATTATTGTATTACTACTTTGAATGTTGGGTTCATTGTAATCCGGCTAGCTATTATTATTATTATTATTATTATTATTATTATTATTATTATTAAGTCGAGCATATCTCTTGATCAAGGTGTGTAAACGGAAAGGATTTGTTACTCAAAGATAACACTGATAAAAGAATTTGTTTTTACACTTTTATTGTCGTCACACATTATTCAATTTCACATATTTATTCTTGATACACGCCAGACTGAAACTGTTATATTTTCTAATGTTACTATAATCACTTATTTGTTGCACCTTATTAATTCGCGTATTTCACATTTATAACTAGCTTTACGACGCGAGAGATTATGTAGAATTGCGTAACGTGTACTTTATGTATGCTTCCGTTGAACTACGCGACGTATAACTCACGAATACTTATGTTGAACTGATCGACGTATTACACGTGAATGCTTCTTCTGGACTGAGCGACGTATAATGCGTGAATGATCCTGATGAACTGGACAATACTTGCCTCTGCCTTTAGCTTTTTATACTCCCACACCCTAATATGCCTAAAGATTATAACCGAGCTGCTATTGGTTAATAGAACGCGCCAACATTAGCGTCTATTTTTATATCCAATCAAAAATTACCACAACATATGCTCTAGGGAAGAAATTCCCGCCATTTCTAAGAAAAGCGCGCCAATCTGACGTCATTTGCTTGTCTCTAATAATTGATAAACAACTCACCCCCTCGCTCATTGTTACCCGCTCTTATTGTCAGTTTCAGTGAGGTCGTGTAAACTTATTTCCTAACAATGCTTATAATTAACAAACATCTCAAATCAATGTCATACAATAATGCTTATTTACACTACAATCACTCTGGCATTCACATTATTGTGATACAAATTACTGCCACAAAACATAACTAACTACTGCGAGATTTGAACCGAGGAGCTTATGAGCGCAAGCGGTACCTTCTTAGCCTCTCGGCCAACGAAGCTCTGTTTGCAGTAGCTTATAAGCGTCACCACCTAGAAATACCACTATAAGGTGACCATTGAGCTCACAGGGCAGAGACCATTATGCAGTTCCTGCACATGAGTTATGAACACAGCTGTTACGAAGGTACACGAAGCCCTCCGATCGTCACGGATTCTGGAGATTACTTTTTTTTTCTTTTCTTGTCCACGGTTGTACGTAATACAGGGGACCTGTCTTATTTGTACAAAGAGCCAGCATTTATTCAGTCTGGATTCATTCTCACACTAATATTGCTGGAAACTACTTTAGCCAATAAAGCTGCCAATGATGTAACAACTTTCTTTGTCAAAATTCCATTCCAAGATAACATTCATTTGAAATAAATTCTCTCGGGCTGCCCCACTAAGAGCAAGAAGCATGAAACAACTCCATCGTGCGCTTTCCAGTCAACTACCTAAACCGTCGGCATCAGATACTCATTACAAGAATTCGGATTGGACATATTGTGGCGAGCACATGTCAGGTTGGTAGGGCCTGCGTGAGTCAAGCCTTCGTAAGAACTAGTGTGCTACACCTGATTATGTTTGTATACTGGAATGCTTGATTCAAATGTTGGTCCTACTGATTAGTTAGTTAATTAGATGTTTGGAATGCTCCAGTAGATTGGAGTTTTACAGGAAGTTGGAGTGGGGATAATGAATTATAAAAAGAATTTGGACAATATCATCTTACAGTGTGCCCCACGGCGATGAATATGATGTGTTATATTGTCCAACAGATGTCACACTATGCCATGCACTAGCTCAACACATGTCACGTATGTCATATGTTTATGCTGCCAACATATAACAAATTAATGCCGCCAAAACGAAAATTAATGCCGCGAATGCGGAAACGACCACAGAGTGTAGCCTAGGGATCTTAGACAACCTGTGCTTTATGAATTAACGGAAGGTTACGCTTACGTTAGATTTTTTATTTATGTAAACTTTCGAAAGGTTAGGTTTAGGTTAGTTTTTTTTATATAAGCTTACGTTTCTGAATTCACGAAAGGTTAGGTTTAGGTTAGTTTTTTACTTTCTCTACTACGTATAGTAAGTAGGGGAAGTATTGCATTCCACCCAAAAATTCGATACCGAGATTTCACCGGAAATACATGTTTTGAGACCTCCTGAATCCAAAAAAAGCATTTTTGGAAACATGTCCGTGTGTGTGTCTGTGTGTCTGTGTGTGTGTGTGTGTGTGTCTGTGTGTGTGTGTGTCTGTGTGTGTGTGAACAGCATAACTCAAAAACGAACAGTCGGATAAACACCAAACTTGGTATTTAGGTTCAGTATCTTCCAGAGATGCGACACGAAGGTTTTCAAGAAAATCCCCCCACCCCAGACTACCCTTTACATGGAACATTTTTCGAAAATTTTAATTTTCTCAAAAATGGCTCTAACGATTTTGTTTAAAATATCATATGTTTAAGATAATGCCATGCGAAATGAAATGTATATCTCGAATTTTCTGGGAATGTCTCCAAAAGTATTCTTCATTGTGAACGACTTTTGCATAACTGGTAAACCATAAGAGATAGACAAAATTTTACTACACAAAAAATGTTGATCTCGTTAAAATACACAACTTATGTTATATACATTTCTTTTGTTGAGTGAACCGTTTTCGAGATATTGCTTGTTATTCCCTTAAATTTTCCAATACTTATACTTTTTCTCAAATTCGTTATTCATTTTTTTATGTCCTGGACTTGCAAAGAGAATGGAATTCGACACATAGCAACCAGCGTTAAAATATTTGACCATCGCTTAAAAGCTACCATATTCCCCTTGCATCTACAAGAAAATTAGCAATAAGATTGACATCTCGATATCTCGATTAACATAAAGCATATGGAGAATAGGCGTTTGTAAAAATAGATTGTACAAGAGTAGAGAAAGTCATGTGAGTGTAACACATCAGATTTTTTATATAAGCTTACGTTTCTGAATTCACGAAAGGTTAGGTTTAGGTTAGTTTTTTTTATATAAGCTTACGTTTCTGAATTCACGAAAGGTTAGGTTTAGGTTAGTTTTTTTATATAAGCTTACGTTTCTGAATTCAGGAAAGGTTAAATTTAGGTTAGTTTTTAAATACGCTTACGTTTCTGAATTCACGAAAGGTTAGGTTTAGGTTAGTTTTTTTATATAAGCTTACGTTTCTGAATTCACGAAAGGTTAGGTTTAGGTTAGTTTTTTTATATAACCATAGGTTTCTGAATTACTTTTATATATATCCTTGTTTTAATTTGTTACCACTGTTTACATCAAAGCACGCGAGCGAAGCGAGCGCGCGTTCCTATACTTACGTTTCTGATTCACGGGAGGTTAGGTTTAGTTTTTTTATATAAGCTTACGTTTCTGAATTCAGGAAAGGTTAGGTGTAGGTTAGTTTTTTTTATATAAGCTTACGTTTCTGAATTCACGAAAGGTTAGGTTTAGGTTAGTTTTTTTATATAACCATAGGTTTCTGAATTACCTTTATATATATCCTTGTTTTAATTTGTTATCACTGTTTACATCAAAGCATGCGAGCGAAGCGAGCGCGCGTTCCTATACTTACGTTTCTGATTCACGGGAGGTTAGGTTTAGTTTTTTTATATAAGCTTACGTTTCTGAATTCAGGAAAGGTTAGGTGTAGGTTAGTTTTTTTTATATAAGCTTACGTTTCTGAATTCACGAAAGGTTAGGTTTAGGCTAGTTTTTTTTATATAACCATAGGTTTCTGAATTACCTTTATATATATCCTTGTTTTAATTTGTTATCACTGTTTACATCAAAGCACGCGAGCGAATTCGCTCGCGTGCGTTCCTATACTTACGTTTCTGATTCACGGGAGGTTAGGTTTAGTTTTTTTATATAAGCTTACGTTTCTGAATTCAGGAAAGATTAGGTTTAGGTTAGTTTTTTTATATAAGCTTACGTTTCTGAATTCACGAAAGGTTAGGTTTAGGTTAGTTTTTTTTATATAACCATAGGTTTCTGAATTACCTTTATATATATCCTTGTTTTAATTTGTTATCACTGTTTACATCAAAGCACGCGAGCGAAGCGAGCGTGCGTTCCTAAACTTACGTTTCTGATTCACGGGAGGTTAGGTTAGGTTTAGTTTTTTTTTATATAAACTTACGTTTCTGAATTCACGAAAGGTTAGGTTTAGGTTAGTTTTTTTTATATAACCATAGGTTTCTGAATTACCTTTATATATATCCTTGTTTTAATTTGTTATCACTGTTTACATCAAAGCACGCGAGCGAAGCGAGCGTGCGTTCCTAAACTTACGTTTCTGATTCACGGGAGGTTAGGTAAGGTTAGGTTTAGTTTTTTTATATCAGTTATGTTAATGGATTCACGGAAGGTCAGGTTTAGGTTAGTTTTTTTATATAAGCTTACGTTTCTGAATTCACGAAAGGTTAGGTTTAGGTTAGTTTTTTTATATAAGCTTACGTTTCTGAATTCACGAAAGGTTAGGTTTAGGTTAGTTTTTTTATATAAGCTTATGTTTCTGAATTCACGAAAGGTTAAGGTTAGGTTTAGGTTAGTTTTTTTTATATAAGCATAGGTTTCTGAATTACCTTTATATATACATATATATCCTTGTTTTACTTTGTTACCATTGGTTACATCAAAGCACGCGAGCGAAGCGAGCGTGCGTTCCTAAGCTTACGTTTCTAATTCACGGGAGGTTAGGTTTAGTTTTTTTTTTATATAAGCTTACGTTTATGGATTCACTGAAGGTTAGGTTTAGGTTAGGTTTTTTTTATATAAGCTTACGTTTGAATTCACTAAAGGTTGGTTTTTTTATATAAGCTTACGTTTCTGAATTCATGAAAGGTTAGGTTTAGGTTAGTTTTTTTTTATATAAGCTTACATTTATGGATTCACGGAAGGTTAGGTTTAGGTTAGTTTTTTTTATATAAGCTTACGTTTCTGAATTCACGAAAGGTTAGATTTGGGTTAGTTTTTTTATATAAGCTTACGTTTCTCAATTCACGAAAAGTTAGGTTTAGGTTAGTTTTTTTATATAAGCATAGCACGTGTTGAGTTAGAATGCTAAAGACAGTATTCTCACATCCCGTGCAAACCATTTTGCTTTATATTAAATACGCACTGTTAATTTGCACGCGTTGCGTTTCAACAAAATCGCAGAACAACAACAACAAATAGCGGTAACAACGGCGCATCGCATTTTTAGCCGATTTCACATTTTTATTTACGTTGGCAGTACCCAATTTGCATGTAATGTTTTGCAAAATGGCTACGTTTGTTTACTTCCTGACGCGATTTTCCTATATAACTAAAATACCTTAAACGGGCGGGCAGGTGGGCACGAGCTATAGACGAGACCACATCGTGTTCTAAGCTCACTCTTAAGGTAATTTATTCGCTTTCCTTTTGATTTTATAAGCATTTTCTACGGGCACACTATAAGATAATATTAGCCGCTCGCCACAATATCAAACTCTCATACTCCTACATCCTCTCTAAGTTTCAGCCACCCGAATACACAACACTGCAGCACAAGATAAACTGTCCAGCATAAAAATTTAAAAATGTCGGCAATATGGTCATTGGCTCTCAAGTTTCTGGGAACCTAAGCCTCTCAATAAAGAACTAAGTGCATGTAAAAATAATACAGCTTTTCTAATGAGGATATAACAAAATATTGTAACAATATATCAACACATTATTCTGTTTTATGTATTTTGTCCAGCCACCCGAATACACAACACTGCAGCACAAGATAAACTGTCCAGCATAAAAATTTAAAAATGTCGGCAATATGGTCATTGGCTCTCAAGTTTCTGGGAACCTAAGCCTCTCAATAAAGAACTAAGTGCATGTAAAAATAATACAGCTTTTCTAATGAGGATATAACAAAATATTGTAACAATATATCAACACATTATTCTGTTTTATGTATTTTGTCAACAACTGTGAGTATTATAACATAGTATTACGCTGTATTTCTGTTAATGTGCTAAAATATGTAAAGTAATTATAAGCGACTTTAAATAAGCACGTCAGTAAAAAAAATAAGAAACGTGCGTTTCGCGCACCTCTAGATCCTGCTACACTTGGCTTGTAAACGTTTGACCTGTTATTAAAGCAGGTGCTTATTTTTCTACCTCATTCTAACGACTGGTGTTTACAAACGGTGTCAGAGAACACATTTAATTGCAATTATTCAAAAGCCGCACAAGCTTTTTCGGAAGGAAAACGTAACGCTCATCAATAGAAATGTTTAACAACTGTTGTGTAACGTATTTCCATTCATTTGTAGTACACAAGTTTAGAGCTGCGCCTAGTCTCATTTATCAAATAGTGCTTGTATAATTAATGAGCACCATCGGACTGAGTTATATTGAGAACTTTGCAGCAAATTGACAGAACTTCGATGTGTAATTGATGCACCTACCAAGACGGTTGGGTAATAGCGAATTTATCTCTGTTCCTACTAAAGGAAAGTAGAAGGTCACGTATGTGAATCAAATATACACGTGATCGCTTAGCCAAATTTGCAGCTTCCGCCGTGATATTCACAAAGCAGACCGCGCAGTGGGCGATGATGCTGTATGAATGGGAGGCACAACACTCCTGAAATGGCAGGAGCAACTTCTCTAACATGCATATTTCCCCACACCTACAGCAAGCCAAGTTCCGCCCTTGTCGGCCAGATCCGGTTCCTTCATCAACTGAATTACTCCATGTCCTTTGGGCGTTCCTGCTGAGTCCTTTCGGTCATTAAGTGCACGAACATTTATTCAACTGTTGCGCATACAAGCAGGGATTAAAAGAACACGTTACCTCAAGGAGGGATGAATGGGATGGGGTAAAATTCGGTCAAAACCTTGTCGAAGTAAGCTATTGATTATGCTGTTAACGCGTTTTAGAATTTCAGATGAGCAAATCTTCGCATTTAGGGATTTTGGTCACAAGTTTGACAAATTAATAGTAAGGATATATCTGCAAGAAGTCTAAAAGAAAGAAAATATCTAAACCATTTATAAAGTAAGCTATCAACCGACATGTTTCTCAGGTCCCAGTTAATCGAACGAAATGGCTCCCATTCGGAAGTTACGGAGTTCGATTCCTGTTGACCGCACGCCCTGACCTTGGGATTATTCGTGGTTTTCCCTGGTCGGTAGGCAAATGCTGGAGTGGTTTCTCATCTACCAGATTTCCTATACATCATTTCCCTTTCATTCCGTTTCCTTCTCATCTTCAGGTGTGCTTTAGGTTTCGTGGCGTATGGTGGTGCCGGAGTACTACAGGGCTACTAAACGACGAGTCGTTCATCGCCTTCTCTGGGCAGTTAGTGGGGCGAGTGTTCTAACTTGGAACTGTTACGGACTTTCGCGCGTTTCCGTGACCTGTCTTCCTGCGGCCGTAGCCTCCTGTGGTTTCTCCACTTCCTCCTTCTTCCTGGGGGATATTTATTTAGGTTGCAATGTGCGAAGTGTAACTTAACCTAACCTCCCAATTATGTAGGCAGTGTCAACCAACTGAATGTCCTGTGATGTCAGCGAGCCAGCCTTTCTTGCTCTCAGCTAAGAATGTAGTGCAGGTGGGGCATGGGGAAAGACGAAGTTGATGTTAGCGAAAGATAAATTTGGCTACGGTACGTTGCTTCTAACGGGTCGCGAAATCAAAATATAGAAACGCGGAGTATCTCCGTACTATTACGTATTTTCTAACGTCGCATTACAAGTAATAGAATGTTTTTCTTTATTATTTTTCGCCTGCATTGGAAGCATACGGAAAATACAACTTTGTACACTATTAAAATGTTGATTAATAATTCCGAAAAAGCCATTATTAACTGTTTTCAAAGATGTGCAAGTTGCACAGAGATAGGGGTTCAGAAAGATGGAGCAAGATGGTGGAAGGAGAAGGGGGAGAAAGAATGAAACGGAAAGAAGGAAAAGAAAGGGACAGAGACAGAAGAATTTCCCCTTTTAAAGCAATAACGCAAGTAGAGTTACGGTTTCTGCGAGTAATAAAATAAGCTTAACTTAGAAAGTTCATGATATTTGGCCGTAGGTTGCCTCTGTGATGGAGTGGCGTTTCAAACCAGAGGTCCCGGGTTCGATTCCCGGTCGGGCTGGGGAATTTTTCTTTAACCAGGATCAGAGTCTGGAAGTATGAATGTGAGTGTGTTTAATAGCAAAACAGTAAAACCAACGTTAAAAAAAACTACAGTTCAACGGGCAGTATCACCGTTAGTCGTGTTTCAAGTCCAAGCCCCCCGACATGACTATACAACTTGGGTGCTACAGAAATGAAACTAAAATAATCCCCTCAAATTTCACGCGATTCTCAAAGCATTGGTCCATGAATACTCTTAAGTTGTCAAACAAAAAAAATGATATTTCTGTATATTTTGTATTAAAACTTTAGTTAAGTATTTTTATACCTGATGTCTCGTCTGGTCTTCAAAAGTATATTTTATAAGCGCAATAAGGTCAGTAATCCAATTTTAGTTTTCCTGCCGCACCTTTCCGTTCAGTTTACGGCAGAAACGCAAGGACTACAAACATGAGATCACACGTGGGGCCTATAGTGCTTCTCCGAAATGTATGTCCACATATGTCAAGAGGCGAAACATTTTTATGCCCAACTAGCGTATCCGAGAAGCTGGCTGTGGAAATGAGATCAGGTTCCTCCGCTACGTGGTACCCACACGAAGCAAGTTTATGACCCTCGCTGGGCCCTGTCTCACAGAATTTGTGATTTACGACCATGGGGAAAGGGTGAAATGAATTTCCTGCCCCTGGCCTTAGCGTCCGCATATTCAGTGTTGCCTGGCAAATATTGAATTCCGTAGTCAAAACCAGAGACATACCGTGGCGATTCTTTACATCTTGTTTTCACATCTTTAATTACTTGCAGGTTTTATAATTATTTAAGAATTTTTATTGCTTTGTTTTTGTTATACGTTCCCAGCAACGCCTGGAAAGTTCGCAATTCTTAAGCTATTTTAGACCATTTGAAAATAGTCAATTTTCGTAGTGATTTTTTCTCGTGACAAAAGATTTTTAAACAGCATAGCCTAAAAGTAGAACTTCTAACACAGTGCACGCGAGCTAAAGGCTTTTAGATTATCGCTCTAGTGTGTATTTGCACATGTATAGTAACTCGATTTGGTTTAATCAGGTTTTACTTTTCATTGCGTCTTTTTTACGCGATTAATTTCTCATGGCGCTTCCATTATCTGTTCACATACGAATCGTCATACTTCAATTTATCGGAGTTCGTTGTAGAGTTAACCTATACATATATTGGTAGCGTCCTGCTTTCTTTCTTATAAAACGTTATTCTTTTACCCAGTATAACTTGCATAAAGATTAAATGGCGCTAATTCTGAATTCAGAAGAAACTGAAATGGAAGGGTCTGGTGAAATTACAGAAGCAGCAGAAAGAATAACTCTAGAAGAACTTACCCAAAAACATCCAGAAAGCAATATGATATAATATTTAGCAAAACATGTTGAAAATAATTTCACTGAAAATAACTGCTAGTGAATCAACAAAATATCTGACATCTCGCTTTTCAACGCCATTTTTCTTGTTTCAAGAACCGCGTTCTAAAGGTGATTTCTATTAGTTTCAGGAACCAAAACAATATTAAAGGACAGAATAGGATTAGAAGTGAAGGGGGACTTACCACCTCGACCTATGCAGATCTTTTGTACCTAAGTCTCTGACGGGGCGTCCCCTGGAGGGAGGAATGGATGAGGTGAGAGGAGACAGAGGGCAGCCGGACCAGGAGGCACACAGGCAGAGGGCAGGGTCCCTGCCGTTTACAGATTTGAACTCCCCGGGTGGTGGGTGGTGCACCCGATTCCCCTCCCCCTTGCAGGATTATAAATCCCCTGGGGGGGGGGACCCGGTACCCAGTAACCGCTCGCAGTCCGGGGACGAAGGTTTACTTAGAGCATCCCTTTCCCGTGTCATGCACACGCCGAGCCCTCCCGCCAGCACCTGCAACCCTGAAAGAAAGGTGAAGTGAAATGAGAATGGAGATGAAACGGAGGAACAGAAATTCGGGGGGATGTAATGATTTTTCCCAGCATTCACCTACCGAGCCGGGGAAACCCCGAAAAAAGCCGTGGTTCAGGAAGTTCGACCTCCCGAATGCGGGTCACAGACGTTACCGCCTGAGCCATCTCGTTCGGTAATATAACATTATAAATGTTTTACAAATTTGAGCGCCGTCTAAAACAACGGCCTTCGTTTCGCAAACATTCCTACTCGCAAAATAAAATCCAACTTTTACCCCTTGTATCATAATCTACTATTATCGAATTTTTTTCCAAGGCATTGCTCAGTTATGTATTAGCTGTCATAAAGAGCTGATTATGCACATGTTCGTAACATATCTTTAGCTCTACACAGACATATAAAGCTTTATTTTTAAAAAAAAATCTTATGTGTTGCATACACCTGAGTCTCTATTCACTCTTCCACAAACTAAAAACTAACTACAAGGCGGAAACAGTTCAACTGGGCGAGAGCCTTCCCTCCTTAACGCCCACCCGAACCGAGGACTCACACGCCTCACAACATACGACAATGACCGGGGCAGACGCCTAACGGGGGCCAGAGAGTGAGAGACCAGGGTAGGTGATCAGCCACACGCCCAGTGTGAGAGCGAAGAAGTGGAGTATAGATATAGATGCGAGATGATGGAGCACTGGTGGAATGAAACATGACGGGGAAACCGGAGAACCCGGAGAAAACCCGCCCAGACGCCGCTATATCCACCACAAATCCCACATGTGGGTCTCTGGGATTAAACCCAGGCTGCCTCGGAGAGAGCTTCTACAACCAATCTTATAAAAGGCTTATTATTCTAGCTATTTCTTGTCAATCCAGGTAAACCTTCAGTGATGGCTTTGAAATTCCATGCCGTTTGCATTACCCGAGAAAAAAAAATGAATGCGACTTCGCATTTGAGAAAAGAATAAGTATTTGAGAATTCAGATCCTAAAAAGAAATATTGGAAATGCTTTACATGACAAAACAATTTCATTTGACACAAACTGTGTGCTTAAACGACTTCTAACTACATTTTTTGCAGTAGGATTTTGTCTATCTCTCTCGGTTTACCAATTTTTACAAAGGGCATTCAGAAAAAAGCGATCTACACAGGCTATTGTCAGAAAATCTAAGATGTACATTCCATTTATCATAAAAATATATTAAATATATGGCATTTTAACCAAAATTGTTGGTACTATTTTCGAGAAAATAAAAAATAACGAAAATGTTTCCGTGTAAAGGTTAGCTTGTGGTAAAGGGATTTTCTTGAAACGTTTGGTGTTTAACCGAATTTTCGTTTTTGAGTCATGCTGTTTTATATCTCGCTCCCTCCCTCTCTCTCTCTCTCACTCTCAAACACAGATATATATATATATATAGAGAGGGAGAGAGAGAGAGAGACAGAATTTTCTAAAAAAAAATTATATTCAGGTGTCTCAAAACATGTGAAATCGGTGTAAAATCTCGACATCGAAGTTTTGGGTGGAATACACCACTTCCTCTTACCTACTATAGGTAGGTGATAAAGTATAAAATGGATCTCAATTGCGCTTCTTTGAGAAGATTTGAACAGCCCAAGTGCATACTGAATGGGATCGAGTTTTATTAATGGACGCTCTATAACTACTATGGTTATTAGCGTCCCTTTCTATATTGGGCGTGAAAGACTGGAATTTTGCTTTGAGGGCTCTTTATCAGGCTTGAGGTTCTTTTACGTGCCGTAGGTCTACGACATGGGACCATCGGATTTACTTTCCTTATGAAGGAAGTCATGCTAAGGATTTTTACGTCCGAAAAAATCTATCCCCTCTACCGGGTTTGAACCCGCGACCTCGGGAACTAGAAGCTAGCAAAATGCATACCGGGAATTATTCAAAAGTGTAATTATCGTTTTAATGACTTTCTTATACCTCGAAATCAGGCGTGGCAGTATGATTCAAGTCCTTAACGGAATTTATTTTTCGGGTACACACAAATCAGTTTTCTTTGAGCAGCAATTCATGTTGAGGTAATGAGTGTTGAGTTTAACAAATAGAATAACTGTGAACACCACTTACTACTTCCAGATGTTAGAGTTACTCGCTATATTTGGGATCCAAACCTTTCCCGGAAACAAAGAAGGTTTTACATGAAGCAATCAATAATACCATGGGAACATTTTGTCCAAACATTATTCTGAATGTTTCGATGCGGAGGAGCACAGATCGGGTTTGTAAATTGAAAGACGATAAATAATGTATATATCTCTACGCATTATCATACTTCAAAAAGTTTTCCTGTTTTGAAATTAAAATCTTAGGCGAGGAAGGAAGCGCCCAGCCTTGAGCCTGATGCTATGAATTTAAAGTGCCTGTTTACACCAACCAATCCTCTCGATGGCTTTGCTCTGCAGGGTAATTCGGAAGCACTCTACGATCGATTCCTGCTTTCACATCCATCATTAAAATTAATGAAACCATCACAAATCTTTATGTCCGCCCACCGAGCTTATTGCTAACACTAGTCACGCTTTTATTCGTAAGCGGGTTCTACTGAATGAGGAAAAAGTTACTTGATGCAAACAACTCGCATTGTACTTTATTGTACAAGTCCTCAAGTTTAAGTTAATGTCTTGCTATGAGTTTCACTTCGATTATATCTACGTCATCACAACTTAGAATGTGTATTACTGTAATTGTGGATTTTCCTGCAAAAACTGCTTATTTCTATCAAGGTGCTTCTCATTCCAAAACCTTGCCATAATTTTACGAAGTTGAACTTACTTTGGACAGCGCAAGAAATACTTGTATTTTTATGTTGCTTGCAAATCAATCTTCACCATAAAATCATTCAACTTCAAGCATTGGTTGTACCAGTGTCGTGAAGTTTCTAATTGCGCTTATTGATCGCAGGAGACCAGAGTATGGTCCTAGATTTAGCAATTCAGATCTACGGTTGGCGAAAATGTCTGCCTTCCGCGAGTCACCAAATATGTAACACGCGTTCAACAGCATGTGAAAAACGAGTCAACAAAAGAGGGAATGGCGCCTGTGGGTCCCGTTTTCGTCAGCTCTTGCCTAAGTAATAGGGGTGCTAAGTGGAGATCGGTGCTCTACGTCGTACAGGAAAGCACACCAAGGAAATTCGCTGTGCTGCAAATAACTAGACTCTGCCGCTTCCACATTGGGCGCCAAATAATTCTTCAGATTCTGTTATTTCGCCCACGATTTAACATTCTGTAATATGCAAATCTGTCCTGCGCAGTGGGCTGGAGGGTGGTGCTCTGGTTCCCGGTTTCGGAGTGCGCCCGGGTTCGTTCCCACCCATGAGGATGCGAATTTTGCGTCCCGGGTATAGGACCGGTGTCCACTCAGCATCGTGAGGAAAGTGAGGAGCTGCGATAGGCAGCGGTCCTGGCCTCGTGAGCCAACTTTCCGGCTGGGGGATGCGTGATGCTGGCCACATCACCTCCCCGTATCGGTTGTGATGATCGCCCACCTCTGCCGTGCGTACGTGGGCGTGTGGCCGGCAGTTGGGTTCTCAGGCCGAGGTCCTTCGTGGGCTTTAGCGCCACAGGATTTATTTTTATTATGCAAAGCTAAACGACAAGAGTCCGGGGTAGGGCCTCTTTGGTACAGTGTAGTTTTTAGCAGTCCGTATCTATTGCAGCGTTTTCTTCCCCTAATTCAGCTTTCCGTGATCGAGAAAGTGCATTAATGCCTTCGTAACTAAATACCTTAGTGAAGAAATGTATGTCTTCTTGTTCCATTAATATGCTGCACTTAACTTCTAAGGTAAAATCGACAGATTTGGACTTCGGAATGAAATGCTCATGTAAAATGATGTTAACTCATGTTCGGTCAACATTTTACACTCTCATTCATACTTGCAGATTCAGGGAGAACGGGGAACATTGAAGATAAAAGTCCCCTTCCAATAAGGGACGTGTGGATTTAGTAGGTAGCACACAAACCATTAAGCCTTCCCAGGAGACTGCACCTAGCGATGCCATTTAGCGCCGCGTAGAACTACTAATACCAATTTTGATTTCTTTCTCAAAAGTTTTGTAACCGAGCGGGATAGTTAAGGCGTAGCGTCTGAAACTCCTGTTCATGAGGTCGGGTTCGGTTCCCGTTGGACCGATCACCGTGATCTGTAGCTTTCTTTTTTTGTGTTTTTTCCAGGCCGCTATACAAATAGGGGTGGATTATATATATATATATATATATATATATATATTCCCTATATTCCCTGTTCCTCAGTTCCTCTCTCTTCATTACCGTTCATCTCTAAGGGTTTCAGGGCCTGACGCAGTGATTGGTGATGTGTGGATGTAATTTAAGGAGAGAGCAGCTTCTTCCTTTACACAAGATCTGTCCGTTCGGATAAGTGGGAATCAGGAGGCGGCCGGGGAAGCGCAAACTGGAAACGTTAGGGACCGCGCTGCACATGCTGCTATCAGATTTTACCTTTCCTAGCATTCTCCCTCATCCCTTCCTCTCGAAGGAGCACAAAATTGATTACGTAACCTTAGTCAAAACGCAAATAAGTTTTATTTTTAATAAATGAAAGTGTAACGGAACATTTAAAAATTATGAATCTGATATCATGACATTAATATTTACTATTTTATTAATGATTAGTCAACGTTCTGTTAGGCTTATTGACATTGTTATGAATGGTCACTTTGAGCATGAATTATAATTGTGAAGGAGCAGTTACCCGTAACGTGATCGTCGCTCTATAAAAAGGCCTGCACATTACAACGGAGTTGTAAACATCATCACAGTTTACATTAACTTTGTTAGACAACGTCTAGTTTCAATAACTTGCTTCGAATTGCATTTATTTGAACATCGGTGAAATATCGTTGTCTCCCTGACTACGTAAGAACGTTTTCATAATTCTGACACCAAGACGGTGTTAGAGGCCATCCTACCATTTCAGCTTTAGAATAATCATGTAGGTATAATGAGACAGTTTTGAGCCTCATGACAGTGAAACTGTGGAAATTTTACGAACCACATTCACCATAAGTCTTTTTAAAGAACTCATTATTATTATTGTTTATTAATATTTATCAGGATACTATTGAGCAGATCACATGATCTAATTATTTAGAATGTAGGATATCATACTAGGAAGAACAAGACTTTCCTATTAAATTGAATGGATTCTTAAGTGTGGGTAACAACAAGAACTTTAAATAATAAAACACAATATTCAACTCAACTACCATTTTATAAAACTTCGGCTGCCCCAGTATTAAGTTATGATCTTAAAATTGGTCACTCAACTGATCAGCTAAAAGGCAAATAGAAATTAATGAGATGAAGTTCCTTCGAAGTGTTGCTGCTCTTAAGCTGTTACGAGTAGATTGTTAAAGAAACAAAAGACATACGTCAACAATTAAGCAAATTCAATCTTATGAAAGAATACAAAAGCAGAAACAAGATTAGTACCATCGTATTAGAAGAAGGAATAGTGGCCGGATATCTAAACAAATTTTGAATACCAACCAAGAGCGAATAGAAATGTCGGAAGACGAAACAGCCCAATAGACCTAATCCCTGTAGACGAAGAAGATAATGATGATTGATGTTTATGCAATTTAAGTCCTACGCCATGGCGTAGTGAGTTGGAGCGTAGAGTTCCGGTTCCCCGTACAGGTTTCGAGCCCTCCCATAGGGGTGCAGATTTTTCGGCCCAGATAAAGGACCGGTGCCCATTCAGCATTGTGAGGAATTTGAGGAGCTACGATAGGCGGTGATCTGTAGGTCCCGGAAAACAACGTTCGGCTATAAAGTGCACATCGATTAGATATACAAAGAAGTTTATTACAGGAAAATTATCCAGCTACCCAAGCTCTACGAGATTTTCGGTAATAGCCGCTCCGATTGTTAATCTAACGACCGCGGGGACTATGCAGCTCCTATTAAATGGCCGTAATTCGCTCTAACGCTACTACATAGATGCTTATCCTGGTCTTCTTAGTAACGAAACATGAGATGTACTCCGGACGCAAGTTCAGATGGCACTTTTCCATAATTTCTCTACGTTCTGAAAGCGCGGAACATGTATTTTAATATTCCTGAGCCTATCGTAGGATTAACTGTGACATCCATCTTAGCTAGGACTCAAGCGTGCAAAGTAAGAGGCGAACCCGAAACCTTTGACGTTTGAGAGGGTGCCAAAAGCAGTACCCCCTCCCGTGAAACATGTGTACCCCATCTGCCGCAGGTGCAGAGGAGTGGGGTTTGGGTTGGACCCAAAGTCTCGCTTCCTCTACCCACGTACAGCAGCTGTAACGTCCTCGTTATTTATTTCTATTTAGTAGTTCGGCACCGCCAGAGGTTAATTATTAATACCACAAGTCGAATATTTTTGTTTGGGATTCCAAAGCAAATGTTGACGTCTAGGACAGGTTACGTGCAATGAATAAATAGAAATGCCTGCATCTTCCATATATTAGGCAACCAATCACGTTACTTTCGCTACTAGCACCGGTAGAGATCATATTTAGCAAGTAGAAGCAGTCTTAGCTTCGCATTCCAAATGTTTATTCATAATATTCAGTGCCAGACGTCAGGGCATGGGGTTTTCCCGAAGTTTTGGACTCGACAGGAAAAAGAGTGAAGTCATTAGTTTCGCAGGAGCGGTGTATACCTTTGCAACCCGCTGAACAAGGTAAGTTCTAGCTGATGATTGCAACAACGTCCTCTCAAAATCCGCTATTAACTCGTGACGCTATCATTGCTCACTTTTAGCAAATTTGGGATGTTAATTTAATTTTCTTATTTCCATTTTTCCGTTACCGACGATTTGTACGACTGTACGCATGAAACAATTCAGTATCCGCTGCACGTATGGACATAGGGCGATATTTAGTTGTTTTGGAAGTAACTTGATGACACCTATAAATGGCTGACAGTGGTACAGAATTAAGAATATCAAGAGCCTTTGAAGATGTTAGAGAGATTCGATGCACATAGAAAGTGAAAGTAAAGAAAATTTGTCAACACTTTCAAATTCGGTGCAATCAGTATAAGATTAAGGGTACCATTCGAAACAAAGAGGCCGCATAAAATCCACCAATTAAACGGGGTTTGCAACTTAAAGCATTGCTAAAAGTAATCTTTAGCGTTATTTTGCTTTAGTACCAGCAGCGTCATAGGTTTTTGCAAAGCAGTGTATAGTTATCACTTGCTACAAATCATTATGACATTAAAACCTATGTTCTTTTAATCTGGACTTTGTTCTATGTATATGCCGCCTAATCTAGGGAACAATAATCCCATTTAGAGATAAATGTCCATCTCCAGCATGGAATCGAGCACAGGACTTTCGAATTTAGATGCTAGCATGCTAGCAGAACGCCGAAGCAATTCTTGAGACTTTGATTTAATGTTTTGCAATTTCCTGCTTATATTTCCGTTCTCTATTTATAATTTCACGCGTAAGACGTGGTGCATTTTTTGTAAAACGCTTTAGAACATAACTCAGCTTTTTTAAAGCGAATTACAAGCAATATTTAGGTGGATAAGATTAGGCTAGAGTATAATTTGTTTTAACTTCCAAATATTTTTGTTGGTGAGAAAGTATAATGCTGGAGCAACGTTCTAATTTAAGGAGGTGTAAAGTTTCCAGCGTATGATTTACCATGTATCCACATATAAATAGCAGCGGTCCGTGATCTCAGGAGATATGGCAGGCTGTGAAATGCGGCGCGCCGAATAATTTTGGTATCCAGACGCTGCTCGTGGCTGGCGGCCAACGTACGCACAGAAACAACATTCCCAGAGAATCGCCGCGTTTACTACTCGCCGCTATTGAAATAGATGTGCACGCCCCCTACCGGATAACCTGACAGATTTGTGTTAGATTCAGACCTCCTGGGTGGCTTCCACAGGTGCACATGCTCCTGACCAACTGCTCTTGAGATGATGCAATGATGAAAACTCTAAATTCTACTTATGAGAGTATCCCTGAAGTAATGCATAAAATGTACTTAATTTTGAATATATTTTTGTTAGCATCGTTCAAAATAATCCCCAGGATGCTTAGCCCTTTCACAGCTACATAAGCACTTCGCTTACGGTGCGGTATTGTTTCGGCCGCGAGACAGTGTTTGTTATATATAGAATGCGTTCCATAGCTTATTGATTATATTACTTGCCTCATTAAGGTTTTCAGATAGGCATGTTAGCTCTGCCGAAAATCGACATTACTCCAGTTGACTTTCGTGAATGTTCCTTGCATTTAAACTCAGGCCCTTATTGTGAAAATAGTGAAATCCAAAACCATATGCATTTTCTAAAAGAAAATTACAATAGCAAATCATTCAGAGAACAAACAGCACACCGATGTCATGAGAGAAAATCAAACAAAACAATCGCAAATGCCAACAAAAGACGGCAGCGCTGCAACTGATGTATTCGTATTAGCAAGAAAGGGTCAAAGACTGCATCTTTGTGGAGGCTGTTGACTCATCCAGTGGTTTAAACTCTCAGATGCATCAGTTCCTTTAATCATGTAAAAACGGGGTAGTGGTGATCGGAGTTTGGGAAAAGGTGAATAATGTGTATTAACGTTCGAAGTGTAGGTTCAGCGAAGGAATATCTTCTAATTATGTCAATTCATGTCTCACCAGCAGCAACCTTTCTCTTTAACCTGCGAAAATGTGATGCACCGATGATTTGGATACACTTCTATGTATTGCTTACTACTTTCTCTACTACGTGTAGTAAGTAGGGTAAGTATTGCATTCCACCCAAAAATTCCATACCGAGATTTCACCGGAAATACATGTTTTGAGGTGCACTGAATGCATATAAAGCATTTTTACTTTCTCTAATACGTATACTAAGTAGGGGTAGTATTGTATTCCACCCAAAAATTCGATACCGATATTTTACCGGAAATATACGTTTTGAGGCCCCCGAATCCAAAAAAAACATTTTTGGAAACATGTCCGTGTGTGTGTGTGTGTGTGTGTGTGTGTGTGTGTGTGTGTGTGTGTGTGTGTGTGTGTGTGTCAGTCTGTGAACAGCATAACTCAGAAACGAACAGTCGAATATACACCAAACTTGGTATTTAGGTTCAGTATCTTCCAGAGATGCGACACGAAGGTTTTCAAGAAAATCCCCCCACCCCAGATTACCCTTTGCATGGAACATTTTTCGAAAATTTTAATTTTCTCAAAAATGACTAACGATTTTGATTAAAATATCATATGTTTAAGATATTTTCATGAGAAATAAAACGTTTATCTTGAATTTTCTGGGAATGTCTCAAAACGTATTCCTCATTGTGAACGACTTTTGCATAACAGGTAAACCATAAGAGATAAACAAAATTTTACTACACAAAAAAATGTAGATCGCGTTAAAATACACAATTTATGTCATATACATTTTTTTTTTGAGTGAACCATTTTCGAGATATTGCTTGTTATTCCCTTAAATTTTACAATACTTATTTTCTCAAATGGGAATTCGTTATTCATTTTTTTTTGTCTTGGATATGCAAAGAGTATTAATCTGTGGCAAAGAGAATGGTGCTGCACATAGCAACCAGCTATTAAGAGATATGTCTATGCTTAAAGGCTACCGTATTTCTATATTGCTCTTGCAAATACAAAACAAGGGGAACAGAGTAAGCCTTAAGCGATAGTCAAACATTTTTAGAACTGGTCGCTATGGTAAAATGTAATTCTCTTTGCATGTCAAAAGATCGTTTCTGCAAATGTTATATGAAATAGATGGAGAATAAGAGTTTGTAAAAATAGTTTGTACAAGAGTAGAGAAAGTCATGTGAGTGTAACACTTCAGATATTTATATATATATATATATATATATATTTTGTCCTGGTAATGCAAAGAGAATGGAATACTCCACATAGCAACCACTTCTTAAAATATTTGACTATAGTTTAAAGCCTACCAATTCCCCTTGCATCTACAAGAAAATTAGCAATAAGATTAACATGAAGCGTATGCGGAATAAGCGTTTGTAAAAATAGTTTATACAAGAGTAGAGAAAGTCATAAGAGTGTAACACAGCAGATTTTTTTTATTGCACATTAACAACTGACCGCTGCAGTAAAGTGTGTGTTTGATCTGGGTCTTTAGAGACGTTGATTACTTTTTGTGGTTCGAAAGTTTTGTCAGAGTATTTCCAATTAAATTTTTAGTTTTAATGAAAGACTTGTGACCTGAAGCATTAACTTGACCCGACTGAATTCTTTCGTTCATTTCAGTAGCTTTTAGATAAAATTTTAAGCATTTGAGTTAAACAGATTTTTTTTCTGTATACCACAATATAAATCAAATTATATGTATCCTCGCCAAGGCATATCCCCGAGTTCTTGGCGAGGATATGAACAGAGTGACAGCGAGATAAACACAGCTCCAGTTGGCGAATGAATTCTATGTACACTATGGTCAAAAATCTTATGTAACACCTTTTTTTTCGCTCCACTCCCTTATTGAGCCCAGAACCCCATGCTTCTTTATTTGGGATTAATCTCGACATTAGGTTACTAGTTGTGTAGATATTCCGGGAGTAAGAAATAGTACTTGTTTGGAGTGCATGTAAATAAAGTTATGTGGGTTCGCCCAGTTTGAAGCCTCAGAGGCGTAACGTTATAGGAATGGCGGTGAATGATGTGCTTATTGTAAGGTGAAACGGGTGTATAAGATACGACAATTTTATATTTCAGTTCCAACCAAAACTCGCATAAGAAAATATTTTTGAACATAACTGTACTCTCAAAGTGCATTTTTACTTTCTCTATACGCAGAGTAAGTAGTGGAAGCATTGCATTCCACACAAAATTCGATACCGAGATTTCACCGCAAATACATGTTTGGAGCGGCCTTTAATCCAAATAAAACATTTTTTTGAAAACATGTGCTTGTGTCTGTCTTTCTGTGAACAGCATAACTCAAAATCGCAAAGTTGGGTAAATACCAAACTCGGTATTGAGTTTAGTATCTTCCAAGAATGCGACACGAAGATTTTCAAGAAAATTCCCCCACCCCAGTCTTTACATGGAAAATTTTTCGAAAACTTTTATTTTCTCAAGAATGGCTCTAACGATTTTGATTTAAAATATATGTTTAAGATACTTACATGGCAAATGAAATGTATATCTTTAATTTCTGGGACTGTTCCCAAAAGTCGTGTTCATTCTGAATGACTTTTGTATAACTGATAAACCCCTAAGAGATAGGCAAAATTTTACAATACAAAATATGTGGACTTCGTTAAAACACACAATTTATGTCATATACTTTTTGTTTGTTTGTCGAGTGAACCATTTGCGAGATATTCCTCATTTGTTTGAATTTTCCAATACTTATACTTTTTCTCAAATGGGAATTCTTCTCTCTCTCTCTCTCTCTCTCTCTCTCTCTCTCTCTCTCTCTCTGGACATGCAAAGAGAATGGAATGCTCCACATAGCAACCAGCTCTTAGATTTGACTCGCTTAAAGCCTCCCATATTCCCCTTGCACCTACAAGAAAATTATAATACATTTCTGCGAATGTTTATCTCGGTTAACATGAAGCATATGGTGAATAAGCGTGTGTAAAATAGCTTGTACAAGAGTAGAGAAAGTCCCATCGATTTTTAGTTGTTTCTCTCCATTGCATGGAAGCAGTATGAAATTTTAAGGACAGCATAAAGCGTCCAGTTCCTAAACAAATTTATTCTCCTTGTATTTGTAACGAAATGTGTAATATAGCTATTTTTGAAAAGGTTTATTTGGATTAAATGTAGTAAATAGAAAAATAAGCTTCAGTAAGAATAGCTGTATACCCACTAATAAAGATAGAGGGTAGAGAAAGTCATGCTAATGTATCACATTAGTTTTCATTGCAATTATCGTGAATTGCATACTATTCCCAGCTTGCTATTGTTCACTTTTGAACCCGTTAACTCTGACATGAAATGACTGTGATTTAAGTCGAAAACGCCAATTTGTTTGCTGGATTTGCCCCCTCGCCACGCTTGACGAACGTTCTTTGTTCACAAGCTTGTTATAATAAACGGTACCCAAAGCTGGTATCGAACCAGGAACGTTAAGCCATTATAAAGCTACCTTTACTCAGGGTAAACAAGACTGTGTACAGCTGCATGTGGCGGTGTAACGGGCTATTAAGGTTAGTGCGAAGGAATGGAATCGAGGCCTCATTTGAGATAGTCACTTTTTTCCAGCTTGAGAACAGACAAATGGGTTGTATTAAATGCGAATGAAGGATTTTTATCTACATCATAGTCCGTCATGTAGCAAATGTCAATCATGTCAGTCAGTCTTTCTGAGAATTTTACCATCTTGTAGCGTTCCGACGCTTTTTGTATTGCACATGTGCCTTTCTGCTTTATCCATTTCGTAGAGAATACAACAGTACAATTTATATATATATATATATATATATATATATATTAGGTAATTAATTATTTACGAATGCATTATGATAAGCAGTTTGATTCAGAATTGCAAACAGTTGGCAGCACGACACACGTAATTACAAAGGCTTCCTTTCAACATAGCTCCAGTTTCAATGTTTTGCTATTTAATTAATATTCAGAATAATTATTAAGTGAATAAAGAAAAGTAGGTAATAAATAGGCGTCATACAGGGAACTTGTTCTACTTCCTCTGCCACGTACTTAGTAGGTACAGAAGGAATTGCATTCCATCCAAAAATTTAATACCGAGATTTCACCGGAAATACATGTTTTAAGGACCCCTAAATAAAAAAATAATTTTTATAAAAAGATCCGTATGAGTGCCTGTGCATAACTCAAAAACAAAAAATCGGATAAATACCAAACTTAGTATTTAAGTTCAGTGTCTTCAAAAGATTTTTTTTGTGCGTAAGCCATTTCAGAGATATTCGTTATTAATGGTTCGAATTGATCAATAGTTTTTTGTCATTCTGTTCAGTCCTGTCGACATTCAGGTGTTTCTCATGATTGCATGGAAAGAGTATGGGATTTTAAAGCCAGCAAATAGCGTCCCGTTCTTAAACATTTGACTCCGCTATTCTCCTTGTATCGAAAACGAAATGTGTAATGTAGGTGTGTCATAAAAGTTTATCTCGATTAAAATGAAATAGATGGAAAAATAAGGTTTCGTAAGAATAGTTGCATAGCCACTAATAAATGAGAGAGGGTAGACAGTTATATGAATCTTACATATATTTTTATATTTTGCTTTCTTTTCGTGTATTCTTAATTAAAAAAAAAAGTGCACATATTGGAACTCAACAGCTCAATGAAAGATGAGTGAGTCTTAGAACAAACGTTACATGGTAGGTTTCAATTACCTGTAAAGCTTCGTAGTAATAACTTAAAATTGCATGTAAGGAACAGTTCAAGTGTTGGCAAAGGTATAAAAAGTTTTAAGTGTAGAAAAAGTATTTAAAAGTTTAACATAATTGTGTCCCATTTTAGAGGTACATACCTAAGTAAACTGTTATGTGACAAGCTCGGTTTCGCACGTGTGATAAAAGTAGTTATATCAAAAGTGACCTAGGAGTCATACTTAAAAGTAGAATCCCCATATACTGGCATTTTTCACCTATCGATTGCCTTAGGTTCATTCACAAAGAGTTTCATTTACATGAACGCATGACATGGACATAAGACGGGAATTAGTATTTGTAGTGAAAGCTACAGCTAATGCGAAGTATCATAGTACTAAGTGTATTGCCATACAAATGCGATAAGTGCATCTTTGCGGAACGTAGATGTAGCTTGAACTTATGAAACGAGTAGAGTATTTTCATTTGCGAGTTTCTGCCAAGCACTTAATTCATGCGTATTGCATACTAATTTTTCAACAATAGTGTGTAAGAGAAATGCTTACGTGAAAACAAAATTAATCACTGTCGGCTATTCAAAAGCATCAAGGTCGACACTTGCAATATCAAGTTGCCTCTGCGAACTGGTGATCGATTAGTCACGCCTGGTATTGTTGACTAAATCAACAGTGAAGGTGATATGGCTGCTTGCACCGAAAGGTTATATTTAAATGCTGCAGGAAGTAAATCGTAAGTAAATGTTGACAAATAAAGGAAAGCAAAGCTAAGATTTAAATGGTAAAATTCAAGTTATAAAATAGCTGCATGTCTGCAACAATAAATATACATATCGATAGTTGGAGGATTAAATGCATGTTCTTAACGTCTGCGGTAACAATGCAAAATAGTCTCGTTATGGAAATATTTACAAAAATATTCCCAAGTCGCAAGAATAAGCTTATGAGACACTGGTATTTCTGTTCATATAAGCAGAAAACTACTGCTGCGTTTCACTTTATTGTTTCACCTTTAAAACGAGGAACAGTTTACGTCTTAAACCGCCGCAATCCTTTATATTAAAAAAAACTTTAATTTGTCTCTTCCTCAAAAAACAAAAAAAACAAAAAACTGCGCAAAAGTAGCTTTATAGTGAATCATTTAGGACAGATGTTACGTTGTGGCTCTGATAAAGGCACGAGAGCAGATTTATTTGAGTAAAATACCTATCATATTTTGCTTGACTAACAGGATGGCGTTTAATGGTGTGCGGAATTTAAAAATTTATTTTATTATAAAGAGTAAATTTAGAACGGTTTTCCATTAGTGAAGAGTATCTTATGAAGCAGTATTTTTAACACTTAAATGATTTCAGTCTAATTATATAATATAAAATATAATAACAGCCCGCCTTAAAGCATTATGTGCATAATATAATATATAAAATGTATGTAACAGTCATTGTATTAATGTTTATATTATTGTGTACATATATAATAATGTTATGTGAATGGATTAAGTAATTTAATAATGTAGGAGCTGTGAGAATACAGGTCAAAAGTTGCTAACAATGAGGTAACCTTGAGGCAATAATGAATTAGAAAGTTTAATAATGCTAATAGTAATTCTTGGAAACAATAATGTAATTTTTTAAAGCAGTTTATAAATAGCCAATCAACAACCAGAAAACCTGAAAGTTAAATAACAGTATTCTATTGGAGTAAAATTAGCCAATCAGAGACTTGAAATAGATGAAATTTGCAAATTCAGGCGGTAGAAGTTAGTTGCTAGTAGACAGCATTCCTAACTGGACGCGAGACGCATCCTCGAGAAGTTTAATACATATTCAGTGTGAGACGAAAATTCATTACGGCGAAAATATTATAAAGTTTACGTGTTAAAAAGTGCAAGCAATTAATAAATAATCTCACTGCTCTCTATATCAGTGAAGCGTTATTTAATCGTGTCAAGGATTAATAAAAGGAGTAAAGTAAAAATTATAATTTGTGTAAGCCTACATTCTTTAGCTGCACCACTCCCTGCAAAGAGAAATATGTGTCTACAAAATACTGACGCAGCCGAGGCAAACATAAAAATATATAATATTTAAAGAAACATTCAAATTACAAAGTTAATTTTTTAAACTTGGGGCGAAGGCCACCGGAAACTTTATACCATAGTGAGGCATACAACCTTCTCACTTAGTATCCTTTATACTTCTTTCTCCATTAGAGTATTTGATTGTAAAAGTGCCTAAATTGTAAGCAGATCTTTAAAAGGATTTCTAGACGTTCAGAATGAATTGAGAATCTTTGTATGGACAGACTTATAATCTCACAATTTTGTGTCACACCGTTTACTGCTAAGCGATTTCAGATTGGGCCAGTCTAAGCTATGTTTTATACTTGAGCTACTGGTCCCTGAGGCATAGCACATTGCTTCAACACGCCAAATGTCTGCGACAATAACGATCAGCATATTAACAATTAGATACGCTAACATTACAAATGAATTGGTAATGGGGGCTTTCGGGGAGCAGTTCGTAATTTTGCCGCTAGTTGGGTCCCAGAGGACAGCAGGGTCTAAAGTAAGAGAGCGCCTGGATAACTAGTTGTTTTTGCATTCTGTAAAACGCGGTTTCGTGAAAATCGTTTGCAACATTACTTTTAAGTTTGTAGACTTCTGTATTTCATAACTTTTCAAGCAGCATAAGGCTTCCAATAACGCTCAAGTATATGAAGAGATATTTGGTATTAATAGATAAGTCCTTTTTGAGGAATTAAAAATACACAAAGTTACAAGAAGAGAATATGGTAACTGGTTTATGCGCTGAAAACGGAAAATTAAGAGCTGGAAATACAGGGTTATTCAAAAAGAAGGAACAGAATTTAAATATTTATTTCTAATGAACGACAATAGATGGTGACACATGCGATACATATTTGTTATGCGAGGACGACCAGACTTTTCCATTTGAATACGCAACCATCTTCTACGAATTTATTGTATCAATTGTAAATTTTTTATGACGAGGCGGCTCGTTGTTGAACTTACAACGAAATGCACGCTGCAATGAAACAATGGATTCACTCTTTGCATAATGCAGCATACAAAACGACTTTTCCTGTGGCATCGCCATTTTCTCGTAAACAAACACAGTGCCGCTGTAGGCACTGAATGGAACTAATAGATGGAGCTTAAAACTTTAAACTTTCCTCTATTCAATAATGTGTCGTAGTGTCGCTATCCATTGTCCATTAAAATGAATATTTAAAATCTGTTCCTTCTTTTTTAATAACTCTGTAGATTATTGCAGTTAACTCAGGCATACTTGAGCAATGGGTTATTAGAAATTAAAAAGACTAAAAACGTTACTGCTCAGGTATCTCTAACTGGTTTCTTAACAGGACCTTCGTGATCGGCATATAAAAATTCATGAATGTATGCATAGCAGCAATATTCCGAAATAACTTGCAAGCGTATTTTCACACAAGTGTGATACTTTTCGGAAATAGTTTTAAATTAAAAAATAAAACAGAACAGTAGACTGTTCCGTTACATTAAAAACATACTTCACTGCAGACATTTGATTTACTTTGCACATTATTTATTCATAAAGCAAGAACATCGGGTTTCTTTTGTAGCCTCTGCTAATTTGTGTTAGAAACTATTCAGGCGTGCTGCCACCAGGTGAACTAGTTTGACAGATTTATCTCTACTTCATTGGTGATTCGTTGACTGCCACCCGAAAGATGAAGAAGTAAAACTCTGGTTAGGGCTTCAACGTTGTTATAATATCAGACCTACAAAGTGCTGTATGGTGTTCCATAAATATTAGTGTCCATACATTCAATGCCCATTCAGCTGAAAACAAACGATTAACCTTTTTTCGTACATATTTGCTAAGCTTCTGGGTTGTTGAGAGTTTTAATATTTTGCAACTCGTTTAATATTTGAAGGCCCTGGATCTGCCTTCCACAAGGTTTACAGCACATTACGTCTGGAGTACAAGCCAGAGTGTAATGAATACCATTTTTCTGGCCTGTGCCCATCTGGCACAGATGGGGAAGTCATTTCTGAGACGGGACACATATGCTAGATGCGCTACTCCCGCTACATGGCATGATGAGATCAGACAGCTTTAGGTGCCATTTGAAAAACACTGTGAGTACCTGCTGTCGACGCGCCAGAATCATCTCAAAGATGCTTGTTACTTGCAGCCTAGATCTGTTCCTTCTGCTCGAGTTGCTCAAATTTCAAACGTATAATTATGATGACATTTGATCATCAGTTGCAATCTGCACATACGTTACTGTATAACACTACAAGCTTGAGCAGTGTGACATCACAGAATTTTTTGCTACAAAAGATTAAAAAAACGCAATAAAAACAATCACAATATTTCTGAAATAATGCCACTAAATAGTCGTGTGTTTTTGGAGCAAAAGTTTGAAGAAGAAGGAGAAGAAGAAGAAGAAGAAATGAAAAACCTTTAAAATGTTGCGTACGCTGTAATAAATTGATGTCTAAATTGCGAATACATGGCAAATTTTCCGTTTCTCATTCCGTCTGTCTTACTTCAGGATTTGGGCTTAACCCTTATTGGGTTTCTGTAAGCTCATCTGAGGTTGAGAATATCGTAACTTTTCTTTATATATCCACATTTGTATTGTGGTCCATTAGATTAAATCATTTTACGGACAGTCAAAACACCACTTTGTGGCCTTTATTTTATAAATATGATTATAGTTACTGAACGTTCTTTCTAGGGTTTGTAGCGTTTTGCCCCACTACTTCGTCGTGAGTATCCTTACCTGCGTCGTTGTAGGTGAAGTATTTAGGACTCTAAATCGCCGATATCAGTCAGGAAGTACTTGTATCTCAGAATCAACTGTCAGCGAATCGGCCTGAAATTCCCTACACTTGTCAAGGTAGGATTGCGGGAGCGGTGACACCAGGATATTGTGGATATTGTCTTGAAATAAACACTGTTTTCAATTTTCTCACTCTTTATACTAGAAATCATTGGTATTCCCTAACGCGTGTGATTCTATTAACACTGTCTTCCCACTATTGTCTCTTGGAATACTAAAGTTTGCTCCGGCTAGTTATTTAATAACTCGGTGCATGTATATAATTATATCAAAGCTTATGAACTTGTATATAATTTATATCAAAGAATACCGTTACCACATTATATAAATATTTCACCTACATCACTTTATAATTGCATATTGCGCGGCACTTAGCAAATTTCGGAACTTAGAGTCCTTTTCTGACCCGGAGTGCTAAGTGTTACCTTAACTAAGAATCATGACAAACTGTCTCAAATCCACGCTCGCGTTCACATATATCAGTCACTGCTCGCCTCCAAATTTTGTACATGTCCCTACGTCTTCCTACCTTTTCATTGGTTCTAATACTTATCCCCTACGTTTATTGGTTCCCTGGTTGAAAATTCAAAGCCTAACTGCAAGAAAAGTCCGTTGCCTCATAGCGTCTGTTAACTCTTAAAACTTGCCACATTCCCACGAAGTACAAACGAAGCTTTCGAATTTTAGGGTTCCACGCTTGGAAAATATAATGTACAGTCTAAAACGAAACTACTCTTATTTTGACTAAATCTTGCAGTTTTCTTAAGCAGTTACACCTTTATTTATTTAATAATATTATTGAAACTTAAAACATATTTACCGCTTCAGAAGGGCTTTCGGTTGATGCAGTTTTGAATCATATTGCTGTAAAATTACGGAAAATTATCAAATGGCATGTTAATTAATTATCAATAATTCCTAAATTATAATTATTACAGAGTTCCTTTTTGTGTGTGTGTGTAATCAGGCGGAAATATCGCTACACTTTTGATAAGTAGTTTAATTTCCCAAAACGGTAAAGTTTTATAACTAATTCCTACTTGGATTTCAGTAGTTTAACTTTCTGCGCGCGAAAGAGAGCGCCAAGAAAGTAAAAACACATTAACACGGTCTTCAAGAATTAGCCAAGGGTAGTATTTATCTGGCAAGTGGCAGCTTGCGTTATGAAAGCAACTTCCACGGTACATTTCAGGTGCCATGACAACTGATACCCCGTGTTCAGGTGGATGTAACAGGTTCTCTCTTTCAAAACCACCCATATCCGAATAAATTTAAAGTAATTTAGAAATAACAAATTAGTGTTAATGAAAGAACTCGGGTTCGGTTGCATCCGTTTAGATGCAGTGTGAGTTTACTTCCCTCTCCCCTAACCTCTATTTACACTTGCCACTACCACAAGGCAGAGAAACGGTAGACTTAGTCGGCTAATACGCAGACAGTCAAGATGTGAAGGTATTCATTGCCAATATGCATTTCAAAAGGAGCGTGTTCCTGTAATAAGGTAAACAAACTAAAATTTCCCCCTTCGAGAAGCAAGCGTGGTTAAACATAAACACTTAAAAGAATCTGAAAATAGCGTTGAGTCTCCTTTGTTAAGAATGAAGAGAGCTATAAGTCGTACGTTGTATAAAGAATGCTGCCGTAACAAATGAACATAGAACATGTAAAGTCGGTTGGGTTCATTACATAAGCATTTATATTCTTATGAATAGAACTTGTATGCCGTTTCAGTGAGGAATAAATTGCATGAGCACCCCCAGAGAATATCCGGTATTGGATATATCTTATTTGCTGGTTGATATAACTAAAACGGCGCTAGACTTACGTACAGGAAACAAACCCATGACGCAGAAGCGCGACGGATCGCAGGTGACATAAGCAAGCATCACGATGCTGACCCGATTCCACCGCACGCCTGCGAGGCAACGCAACACAATGGCATAGTGGGCCGACAGAATAAATGAACCATTGTCTGCTGATTACCAAACCAGACGAAAACCTCCACGTTATAATTTGGCTGGGGACGCGCTAACCTGTCAAGGGCATCACTATCGCCATTCATGATGTCTATGAATGGGCGTATCTCGGCACATACTTCGTGTGCTGAGCTCACTCTTCGCATGTACAAATATGAATAACATATTGTTATTAAGTCTGTTAGCCCCAGTTCTGAGAAAACGTAAGAACGTTGCTTGCTGTAAGCTAAAACTGGTGTTCGTAGTTCGCTCGAGACAAAGATGCGTAACAGAAATCGTTTTGAAGACTTGTTGACCATTTATTCAGTAAAAACACTCCGCAAAGGTGTTACACATTTCCAAGCAGACTAGCATTGTTATATATATATATATATATATATATATATATATATATATGTAGACGAGAAAAAGCATGAAGGTTGTAAAATGGAGACGCGAAATAAGTTGTTTCAGAACGAGAGGTCAAGAGAAATTGATGATGATGATGATGACGATGAAGAAGAAAAGAAACTGACGTGGACTTCGGTTGTTTCCTAAGAGATACACTGGAAGGAACGGCGAGTGGCAACACGTAGCTTATATGCGGAGGCAAAGAGTTGACGCAGGTAATTCTTTCTGCCCCAAATTTAGGCGCAATATGACGCAGCCACGCTACGTCCTCCAACAATGAACGGTTGCTGCTTGTCTCCTTCCAGTTGGTTCTTCTTTTGCCACGGCTGCTCCAGCATGAAACCTTAACCTCAGGGTATGCGTGGGTGTATACAGAGACACACAAACGCTGTCTTGGAACATTTTTATTCACTATTTAAAATAATACTTTAGGTTTGCCGATCACTTGTAAATGCATACGATGATACTTTGTCTTTACCAAGACCGAAGAATATTAACTACAGCTAAGCGTTCTACCCTCTAGCATGTTCGCCACCATTCTTCTCCACACGACGAGAAAGTCGTCCTACACTCACCAGGCACTCAGGCAGACTGATCT
This sequence comes from Deroplatys truncata, assembly GCA_030765065.1. Classification (NCBI taxonomy): domain Eukaryota; kingdom Metazoa; phylum Arthropoda; class Insecta; order Mantodea; family Mantidae; genus Deroplatys; species Deroplatys truncata. The sequence goes on along the minus strand of CM060978.1, from coordinate 204,687,136 downwards.
ACCCACGCTACTACAAGGAAAACTAACGCCTCAACTTCCCCTCTCTCCCCTCAAACTTAGCGTCATGAGCTTAGAGAGTGGCCTTCACCAGACTAAGTGCAGCTGCTCTCGGCTGGTACCAGGAAAAACTTGCTTCAATGGTATTTACCCTTTCTACCTGAGGCTGGTCCCTAATTAACAAAACTGTGCCTGTCTTGTCTTTCTGTCGCTTTTACAGTCAACAATTTTCACAATGCTTCTCCTTTTTATACATACACTGATTTTAAATATATTATTACTTATTTTATATCACTATCCTCAGATTATTATGATAATTATTGCCTTTATAATTCCGGCTTCAGAGTAAAGCTGAAGGAGGGGAGAATGCGTGAGACTGATTTTGCATATGTTTGATTGATAAATTTAGGTACAATAAAGTTTACAAGTTACATCAACTGCGGCTTCCTGCATTCAACCGTGTTTTCGTTATAAAACAAACGCACCTGAAATTTAGGCTATGTGATGTTGCTTTGGGGAAATGTTCAGGAATGACAAACTCCTTTTAAAGGCCAATGCTACAGGTGGTAATGATGATATTATTATTATTATTATTATTATTATTATTATTATTATTATTATTATTATTATTATTATTATTATTAGGTATTATGCAAACCCCTGCATTCAGTAATTAACGATCAAGTAAATAGGCTGTACGATACACAAATATTGTTTTTAACACAATTCCTTGCTAATTTGAGTACAGATTCAATACCATTTTTGTATACTCCCAATAGAACAACTATTCCTAATACATTAAAGTAATAGATAAAGGCTAACAGGACTCATTAAACATATTACCATAATTTGAGTTATCGTATTTCAAAATTTTGTGAGGTTCATAGTACTTCGGACCACACATTAATTTCACGACCAAATAACGAACAAGGACTCCCAACATTTCTTAGACAAGTTGTGACACGTAATTCCGTTCGTTACAGCACATTAAGTTTTACTTTACTTTCAGACATGTCCAGACCCCATCCATTAAAATCTGCGCCGAATCTTTCTGCGCGAATGAAACCGGTAGCCGGAGCGACTACTGAGCCTATAGTTGATATTAGACAGCCTTACTGCAGTCTCTCTCTCCCTCTCCCTTCCCTCCCTTTTAGCAAAGTAACAGCGACTACATCTACAGTGTATAAAAATTGGGGCTATGTCTTACTTATCTTGGGCTTCACCTCTATTAAACAGTGAGTCAATAATGGGTGCTGCGCGAGCACGAAAAGAGAGTTTAGGTTCCTCTATAACTTTTAGGTTAACATCGAACCCGTCGCGACAGATGCGAAGACAGAACAATTTTCCCTTGGGAAGAAACAGTAGATCTGTCACTGTACTATTGTCTCTCTCTCCGCTCAAGTTGATGTTAATTGCCATCTGTTAATAAGCAAATTTGCTTCTAATCAGCTTGATTTGAAGAGTAATGGCCCGTTTATTGGAGCAAGGTTGACAGCAATTGACTTGAGCAAAGCCTGCTGTGCAGCCTTTTACAAAAAGTAGCGTCCAGCGATGTTAATGTGCAACATGTATGCCCTTGCAACAATCGTGTACAAACGTCATGAGAGCACAAACAGAGCTGAGACTGTGAAATGAGGTAAGCTCGTTTTTTTTGCGTTGTGATTGGTGGAATGTGAGCGGAAATTTTCCTGCATTCACTGACGAATCCTTTCCTAATGCTTGTCAATATGTATATCAATAACCAAGTTTCGTTATCTCTATTAACAGGCGCTTCGTTGAAACCGATTCTTTAATCTAAAGGCCTGATGCGTTTTCAAAGCTCTCCCTCCCCTTCTTGTATGTATCTACAGTTATTGTTTTTAGAGTATAATATTGCTCTACTGTACAGTCAAAAGGGCGAAGTTGCCTACATATGAGTCCAGACTGAACCAGACTTTCCAAAGCTTCTGCACCTTTAGGTAAGACAAGAATAAATATACACTATGTGATCAAAAGTATCCGGACATCCCCACAAGCATACGTTTTTCATCTTAGGTGCATTGTGCTGCCACCTACTGCCTGGTACTCATTATCTGCGACCTCAGTAGTCATTAGACATCGTGAAACAGCAGAATAGGACGCTCCGTGGAACTCACGGACTTCGAACTTGGTCAGGTGATTGGGCTCACTTGTGTCAGAAGTCTGTACGCGAGATTTCCACACTCCTAAACATCCCTAGGTCCTAGGTCCACTGTTTCTGATGTGATAGTGAAGTGGAAACGTGAAGGGACATGTACAGCACAAAAGCATACAGGCCGACCTTGTCTGTTGACTGACAGACACCGCTGAGATTCAAAGAGGGTCGTAAAGAGTAATAGGCAGACATATATCCAGACCATCACACAGGAATTCCAAACTGCATCAGATCCACTCCAAGTACTATGACAGTTAGGCGTGAGGCGAGAAACCTTTGATTCCATGGTCGAGCGGCTGTTCAAAAGCCACACATCACGCAGGAAAATGCCAAACGACGCATCACTTGGTGTAAGGAGCGTCAACGTTACACGATTGAACAGTGGCAAAACGTTGTGTGGAGTGACGAATCACGGTACACAATGTGGCGAACCGATGGCAGGGTGTGGGTATGGCGAATGCCCGGTGAACGTCATCTGCCAGCGTGTGTAGTGCCAACAGTGAAATTCGGAGGTGGTGGTGGTGTTATGAAGTGGTCGTTTTTCCTGGAGGGGGCTTGCACCCCTTGTTGTTTTGCGTGGCACGATCACAGCGCACACCTACATTGATATTTTAAACACCTTCTTGCTTCCCACTGTTGAAGAGCAATTCGGGGATTGCGATTGCATCTTTCAACACGATCGAGCACCTGTTCATATTGCACGGACTGTGGCGGAGTGGTTACACGACAATAACATCCCTGTAATGGACTGGTCTGCACAGAGTCCTGACTTGAATCCTATAGAACACCTTTGGGATGTTTTGGAACGCCGACGTCGTGCCAGGCCTCACCGACCTACATCGATACCTCTCCTCAGTTCCGCACTCCATGAAGAATGCGCTGCCATTCCCCAAGAAACGTTCCAGCGCCTGATTGAAAGTATGCCTGCGAGAGTGAACGCTGTCATCAAGGCTAAGGGTGGGCCAACACCATATTGACTTCCAGCATTACCGATGGAGGGCGCCACGAACTTGTACGTCATTTTCAGCCAGGTGTCCGAATACCTTTGATCACGTAGTTTACATGTATCAATACCTATCAAACCAGCCTCCAATTGGACAAACTAACGGTGAAGGCGTTGAGCGATATAGTAAATATTGCTTCCCACGAATGTTGTTTGCCGAAATGGTGTTGAGTTAGTTCACTATGAACCCCTAGTCTCATCCTGAAACTAAATATCATTTTGACTAGTTACCAAGTCTGCACACTGAATCTTTCGAGAAGGAAGCAGCACTGAAGCAAGGTGCCTTGAGGTAATCGCTTTGTAATCCTTGCATAACTCTTATTTTGTGTGTAAAAGTACTTTGGAATCTGTTTTAAAAGAAGCAAAAATAAATTTTAAAAAGAATATTTACCAACCAATATTTCCTGTAAAAATAAAAGATATACTTCTTATGTGTATAGCTTACTGTATCGTAACTGGATAGCTGTTTAGTATATACTAAAGATATGGAAGTGTTATATATTTTGAAATATCTAACTTAAGGTGCATCAACTTTGTCTTGGTATTGTTCACGCCACTTAAGGTCATCAGAACATTCATATTATATTTTGATCAATCATAGCAAATATTTACTGGAAACATACAGCACATGCTGCATAAACTCAGTTTATCTTCAGAGACAACAAAGTCAGTTTAAGAAACTGTAGCACAAGGATGGCGAAAACGCCTTCCTTCCGCGAGTCGCCAAATATGCAACATGCACTACATCAGTAGTAGCATGTGAAAAATAAAGGGAAGGTGGAAGAGGGAACGGCGCCTGTGAGTCAAAGTGACTCGCGAGTCCCGTTTTCGCCACCTCTGATGTAGCAGATATAATAAGTATGCATAGATATCTATACGATACATAGAAGGGTTAAGGAACGTGGACATGGATTCCAGACGTCTATGATTAAATTGCGAATGAGCCGTGCATACAAAATCTGATTCAGTCATAAGCGCGCTTCGTGTTAATCAAGATAAATGTTTGCAAAAATGATTTTATTACACATTTTATGGTAGGTACACAAAAACGTACTAGAGCCTAGAATGCCATGCTAATGTTTGAAAAGCAAATCGCTATAATAATTCCGACTTCGATATTACAGTCTCGCAAGAAACAAAAGAATGGTGACTCAGTTCTTAAAAAATCTGATGTGTTACACTCACATGACTTTCTCTACTCTTGTACAATCTATTTTTAGAAACGCTTATTCTCCATATGCTTCATGTTAATCGAGATATTAATCTTATTGCTAATTTTCTTGCAGGTGCAAGGGGAATATTGTAGGTTTTAAGCGATAGTCAAATCTTTTAAGAGCTGGTTGCTCTGTGGCGCATTCGATTCTCTTTGCATGTCCAGGACATAAAATAATGAATAACGAATTCCCATTTAAGAAAAAGTATAAGTATTGGAAAATTTAAGGGAATAACAAGCAATATCTCGAAAATGGTTCACTCAATAAAAAAAATGTATATGACATAAATTGTGTATTTTAACGCGTCTAAATTTTTTGTGTAGTAAAATGTTGTCTATCTCTTATGATTCACCAGTTATGCAAAAGTCGTTCACAATGAGGAATACTTTTGGAGACATTCCCAGAAAGTTCAAGATACACACTTTATTTGTCATGAAAGTATCTTAAATATCAAACTCCATCTTAACAGCAATTTACAATTGACATTAACAGCCCACAAGCGTAGCCTGGAGCGGGTCGTTTGCATGAACTAGGGGATACCAAGGTCACTACAGTGCAACAAATCAATTTGATTGTGGCCGGGCTACAAAACGACCGCTCGGTATAACTCAGTTATCACTTGGTGTGCCGTGATAATTTTCTCTTTGTAACCTTTGGATATTTCATTGCTTTTCCTTGTTTCGTTATACGTACTTCAGTCTTACATCGTATTAACATAGCAATGTGAAGTAGCCCACACCCGTGGTGTGGGGTTGAGGTATTCAAGAAGTCCCGAGTGCAAAGGTTTTTCTGGGTTTTTCTCATATTCTATATAGATGAATGTCGAGAAACTTTAAACCCAAAGGACCCGGGTTCATTTAAACATAATTTCACCTGTATCATTCATTCATCGTCCGATTAAAGGACTTGAAACTTTAAAAAGGATGAAGTTAGCAAGGTTTCATTGTGACAACAGATTCAGGATACGCCACTGCCCACATTCAACAAAGACATGAATCTGGCACAAAATGACCACCACAATCTTACATGAATCATGTACATCTTTCCCAAAGCTCGGGCGGCATATTGTCACATCGTATATTCAGTGTCAGTCTTCATTTCCTTTCTCTTATGTACAACCGCCGTTCCTGGAATAAAGGAAAGGCTTGACAGTAGGCCATGGATGATCGCATCATGGCGTTTATTAGTGTTGGCCCTGCACTCGCCACGATGAGAGAAACTGACTGCACCCAGTCGACCCCTGCCGTACAGACAAATGATTGACTTCCTCATCAGCCCAGCGACGACCTGCTGACTTCGTGGTCTGCCCGCATTCTCCACAGTTTACTTGTAGGTACATGTAGCAGACGAAAATGGTTCAAAAAGGCAAATCACTTAACATTTCCGGGAAATGCTTTATTTGGACAAATGCCTGGTTCTAACTACATCAAGTACTAACTATCCCAAAGTTAAATTCACATTTGTTTCTTTTCATTTTTACTTTCTCTACTACGTAAGGAGAGGATCTATTGCATTCCACCAAAAATTGATGTCGCAATTTCACCGGAAAAAAATTCTGATGTGTTACACTCACATGACTTTCTCTACTCTTGTACAAACTATTTTTACAAACGATTATTCTCCATATGCTTCATGTTAATCCAGATGTTAATCTTATTGCTAATTTTCTGGTAGATGCAAGGGGAATTGGTAGGCTTTAAGCGATAGTCAAATATATTAAGAGCTGGTTGCTATGTGGAGCATTCCATTCTCTTTGTATGTCCAGGACAAAAAAAATGAACACCGAATTTGAGAAAAAGTATAAGTATTGGAAAATTTAAGGGAATAACAAGCAATATCTCGAAAATGGTTCACTCAACAACAAAAAATGTATATGACATAAAATATGTATTTTAACGCGATCTACATTTTTTGTCTAGTACAATTTTGTCTATCTCTTATGGTTTACCAGTTATGCAAAAGTCGTTCACAATGAAGAATACTTTTGGAGACATTCCCAGAAAATTCGAGATATACATTTTATTTGTCATGAAAGTATCTTAAATATATGATATTTTAATCAAAATCGTTAGAGCCATTTTTGAGAAAATTAAAATGTTCGAAAAATGTTCCATGTAAAGGGTAATCTGGGGTGGGGGGATTTTCTTGAAAACTTCGTGTCGCATCTCTGGAAGTTACTGAACATAAATACCTATTTATCCGACTGTTCGTTTCTGAGTTATGCTGTTCGCAGAAACACACACATGGACATGTTTCCAAAAATGCTTTTTTTTTTTTGGATTCAGGGGGCCTCAAAGCATATATTTCCGGTGAAATCTCTGTATCGAATTTTTTGGTGAAATACAATACTACCCCTACTTACTATACGTAGTAGAGAAAGTAAAAATAGGAAAAGGTGTGCACGTGCGTGTGTATGAACAGTACCCAAAAAGGAAAAGTTGGATAAATATCAAACTTTGTATTTTTAAGTTCAATGTCTTCCAAAGATGCGACACGAAGATTTTTGAGAAAAACACCCCATCCCAAGCCATCCTTTACATAGAACATTTTTCGATATTTCTAATTTTCTCAAAAATGGCTCTAGGACCAATTGTTAAAATAAATAGAAATAGTATTCTTGTACTTGTTGCTCTGAAACGGATAATTTTTATACAGAGAGTTAAAGGAATTTCGACGTCAAAAATTAAAAGGATAATAGAAATAAAAAAGAACGCAGGGAAAAAGATTTTTATTAAATTGCCGTATGTTTAAGATATTTACGTGACAAATAAAGTGTATATCTTGAATTTTCTGGGAATAGTCTGAGAAGTTCTCTTCATTCGGAAGGAATGTTGTAAAACTGTTAAACCCTAAGAAATAGACAAAAGCGTACTACACAAAAAAAATCTGATGTGATGCACTCACATGACTTTGTCTACTCTTTTACAAACTATTTTTACAAATGCTTATTCTCCATCTACTTCATGTAAATCGAGATAAACATTTGCAGAAACTATGTTATTGCTAATTTTCTTGTAGCTGCAAGGGGAATTGGTAGGCTTTAAGCGATAGTCAAATATTTTAAGAGCTGGTTGCTATGTGGAGCATTCCAATCTCTTTGCATATCCAAAAAAAATTATAATAAATAAATAAATAACGAATTCCCATTTGTGAAAAAGTATAATTATTGGAAAAATGAAGGGAATAACAAGCAATATCTCGAAAATGGTTCACTCAACAAAAACAATGTATATGACAAATTGTGTATTTTAACGCGATATACATTTTTTGTGTAGTAAAATTTTGTCTATCTCTTATAGTTTACCGGTTATGCAAAAGTCGTTCACAATGAAGAATACTTTTGGAGACATTCCCAGAAAATTCGAGATATACATTTCATTAGTCATGAAAATATCTTAAATATGTGATATTTTAATTAAAATCGTTAGAGCCGTTTTTGAGAAAATTAAAATTTTCGAAAAATGTTCCATGTAAAGGGTAATCTGGGGTGGGGGGATTTTCTTGAAAACCTTCGTGTCGTATCTCTGGAAGTTACTGAACATAAATACCTATTTATCCGACTGGTTTCTGAGTTATGCTGTTCGCAGACACACACACACACACACACATGGACATGTTTCCAAAAATGCTTTTTTTTATTCAGGGGGCCTCAAAACATATATTTCCGGTGAAATCTCGGTATCGAATTTTTGGGTGGAATACAATACTTCCCCCACTTAATATACGTAGTAGAGAAAGTAAAACTGTAGACCTCTTTAAAGCACACAGTATATCATCAATAACTTTTTCTGTGGCATCAGCCATTGCTAAGGTATCCGTTATTATTGGTTTGGATTTTTCAACACTTTGACATTTTCATAAAGCGCTTTCGCTATTCTGTTGTTTCCCGCAATGCCATCGAAAGACCAGCATATCCCGGCTAGCTTTTAAGCATCTTAACTATCGATCCAAGAACTAAATGCGTAATGAAATTATTTATGCAAAGATTTTGATTAATATAAAGTTAATAGAAACATTTTAAAAATTGGGTCTTAACGATTGTTGAAATATTTTAAGCAGTACACTTTGAAACGATACGCAGTCAGTTTTGATTTTGATGAGCTCATGCTATGAGATTTAGTCAAGACGCCTTTTTTTAAACAGCATCTATTATCTCGGCTTACGGTGTGTGTATATCGTTGATTAATAGGAAGTAGGTAGAAAAATGAGCATTCGTCTGAATGACATATTGAGAAGCCTTGAAGTAGTATGACAACATAAAGTAGGCTTCATAAATTCGGACAATAAGTAAATAAGTGGGATATGCCATTAACCAATATGCTCCGTCCCTCACGGACATAATGTCGATTCTGGACTAACTGGTCGAATTAGACAGGAAGGCGTTCCACCATGTAAACTTGTCCAATTAATCTATTAGCATAATGCATGGTCTCTGATGGGCTGCCGTTCAACTACTGTTCATTTTATATCTTGGCCGGCCCCGAGGGTATATACCTAGTCTATTGATCGCTTTGTTGGCTCGTCTTTTTTGTGGTCTTAGACGCCACCATCGAGAAGTTTGTACCATACCATTTTGCACACTGTTCTACATTGACTTCGCATATTCACGAAATATATCCTTAAAATGCCCTTCTCAGAATGTACAACGGATCTCCCTCAATGACTTTTCCAAGCCTTCTTCCTTGCAAGCTCTGCAGCTGATATCCCATTACTGCGTCTCAAACATGCTTGTACTTGAGAATAGTATGAAATAAATGAGGGGGTTTCAAAACTCACAATAATACTCGTACATTGTTCAACTGCTGCTGCAAATTGAGGTAAAATATATATCTTGAATTTTCTGGGAATGTGTCCAAAAGTATTCTTCATTGTGAACGACTTTTGCATAACTGGTAAACCATAAGAGATAGACAAAATTTTACTACACAAAAAATGTAGATCGCGTTAAAATACACAATTTATGTCATATACATTTTTTTTATTGAGTGAACCATTTTCGAGATATTGCTTGTTATTCCCTTAAATTTTCCAATGCTTATACTTTTTCTCAAATGGGAATTCGTTATTCCTTTTTAAGAGAATGGAATGGTCCACATAGCAATCAGCTCTTAAAAGATTTGACTATCGCTTAAAGCTTACCATATTCCCCTTGCATCTACAAGAAAATTAGCAATAAGATTAACATCTCAATATCTCGATTAACATGAAGCATATGGAGAATAAGCGTTTGTAAAAATAGTTTGTACAAGAGTAGAGAAAGTCATGTGAGTGTAACACATCAGATTTTTCCCCTTCGAAGCAATTCATAGTAGATTCAGAAGGCAGTGATTAGTTTCGACAGTCACTTGCTTGTTGTTTTTATGCGTAGAGTTTAGGAAATGGCTGGCGTTAGTAGTCTACATTTGACCTGTATTTCATCCATTTGCAGACAGCTTTGCCTCGAAAGACATTCGCAATGGACCCAATGAAGAATATACGTAGGCCATAAACCTTCAAGAGCGACGAATTTTAACGTAATGAGAGTACCATGTTCTGGATTTAGCAGATAAATACAAATCCACAATCAAAACAAAAAGATGATTGATGTTGCCATTAAACACAGAGTGAAAACATAGAAAACATTCTGATGTGTTACATACACATTACTTTTTTTTTACCCACTATCGTTTATTTTTATATAACCTCTACACACTGTTCTTACGAAAGATTATTTTTTTAATTTACTTCAATTTAATCGAGATAATCCTTTGTGGAAATAATTACATTATACAATTCAATGTACGTTCAATGGGGATAGAGGTAACAGAATCGGCAGTCGGGTGTTTAAAAGCAGGTGGCTATGCGTTGGCCTTGAAATTCCGTACTCTTTCTGATATCGGAGAAACAATTGAATAGTATCTTTAAAAAAAAGACAAAAGTGTTGATAAATTAGAGTAATATCGTAAATGGTTGATCCCATAAAAACTTATTTGAAATACATTTTCTGTTTTAAAGAGTATACAGTTTTTGTGTAGCACACTTTTATGTATCTAAATTTATACAAAATTCTTTCCAAATGAACAACAGGCTGTTCCCGGAAAATTAAAGATACATGGGGCATATAAATATATTAAATATATGGCATTTTAACTAAAATCTTCGTGTCGCATCTTTGTTCCCGTTTTGTGAGAGGCGTTTTACTTACTGAGATGATAATGAAGCAATTGCTTATGAACTCCTGTTTTTTTGCGACATGCCGTTGTTCGTCTTTAATCACCCACATCACCTATTATTTCTGGAAATGTTCCGGTTCCACTAAATCGCAGAGCTACACGACGACGGTTTCTGGGCATACTGGATATTTCCTTGCTTTAGGGAACTGGATTTATTCATCAGTTCCATCTAAAATTGCAGTTATCCTTTCCTTTTTCAATCGGAATCTTCGAAATGAAACGTCGTTCAGTTCTTCAAATAGGTACACTCCTCTATTCTATTAATCTCTCTTCGTTGCGCGCAAATCGATGAAAATATAAATGCAATGATTAAGTTTCGTTTTGGATCTTTGCCGCGGTTTTCTTAGATGGGAAAGATGCACTCAACCATAAGAGTTGAACGAAGAACCCTACAATAGTACTTCTCAGGCATTTCATTGTTGTGTCCCTTAAGGGAAAATACACTCCCTAGCCAAATTTTAAAATAAAAATGAAACTATAATGTGACTTCATTCTGTTTATCCTTCTGTTCAAATGTTAATTTTCGATCTACTCATTTCTGCTCTAGGCTTTATCATGGCCTTGAGAAGACAAAACAAATTGTAAATAATGCAATCATTGAATATGCGAAGTTCTTACTTCATAGGTATTCAATTTCGGAACGTTTAGGAGACTCGACATCAAATGTTAATTCCATTTTAACAAATTCTGAAAATAAAACTTTTCATAGATATTAGTAAGTATTCTGTAAAATTAAATAAAGAATACGCAGCTAAAACGAATATTAAACTGTATTGCAATTAATTGTATCATCTGCAACCACACTCTGCTACCAATGCACGGATTTTTCTTTTTATCAACGAAATCTTTTCTTTTTTTAAAAAAAAAAAGGTCTATAGATAAAATGAATTCTCGTAATGAAGTCGTCATTCCAATTCTTGTTCCGAGTGTTAGAACTCTTGATCACTGTTACTGTTTACATGTCCTAGAAAGATAGATGCCTGAGGTAGTTGATTTGTTGCGCAGCGGCGTTCTGTTTAAATTAACCTCCCCCGTCGATCTTCTGCAGGGCGCACAAAGGCTGCCTTATGGTCTTCCTTTCAGATCTGCACAAAGGAACTGAACGATCTTGTGTTGTAGAGACTGCAGGAAGCCGTGGCGTGTCAGGTAACTGCGAGTTTCCTGGTTTCTTCGAAACTTTCCGGGCTAGGAAGTGTGATTGATTGGAGTAAGTTTCAACGTTGGTAATGTAATCTCATTGGATCTTCATTGTCAATATAATTACATAAAGTGTCAAATGGAAAAACAATAAAAACACGACTTTTTGACATGATTTATTTTCATCAATCTCAGAAGAAGGTTGCCTCTATTATAAAAAAACCTGTAGTGTTACATTCACATGACCTTTTCTACCTATTCTTTAACAAACTATTCTTACAAAAGATATTCTTCTATCTACTTCATGCTAATCGAAATAAAAATTTTCAGAAATAGTTTTGTTACGTGTAGGGAATACTAGGATTAAGCGATAATCAAATCTTTTAATAATGGGTCGCTATATAATAGCTTTAAAATTCCGTTGCTTTTGCATGTCCATGAGAAAAAAAAACGAACAGCGATTTTGCAGTTATAAAAGTATAAAGTATTGACAATTCAAACTTATAATAAAGAATATCTCAGAAATAGTTAAAGCCACAAAAAGTTTTATTTGACACAAATTGCATTATTTAACGATATCTAATATCTTCTGTAGTAAGTTTTTGTCCTCATACAGTTTATAAGTTATAACAAATTCATTTAGCATGAAGACTTCACAGGCGATTTCCAGAAAACTCAAGGTATACCTATATTTTATTTGTAATGCAAATATCTTAAACCTATGATACTTTAAAATAAAAATCGTTAGAGCTATTTTAGTTTGAAATGGGGAGATCTTTGTATCGCATCCTTGGAGGACGCTGGAGGAGTTTGAGTTAATGCTGTTTACATACACACGGTGTTTCTTTTTACTTTCTCCACTACGTATTTTAAGTGGGGGAAGTATTGTATTCCACCCAAAAATTCCATACCGACATTTCACCGAAAATATATTTTGGAAACATGTCCGTGTGTCTGTGAACAACATAACTCAGAAACGGACAGTCGCATAAACACCAAACTTGGTATTTAGGTTCAGTATCTACCAGAGACGCGACACGAAGGTTTTCAAGAAAATCCCCCCACCCCAGATTACCCTTTACATGGAACATTTTTCGAAAATTTTAATTTTCTCAAAAACGGCTCTAACGATTTTAATTAAAATATCACATATTTAAGATATTTTCATGACAAATGAAAATATCTCGAATTTTCTGGGAATGTCTCCAAAAGTATTCTTCATTGTGAACGACTTTTGCATAACTGGTAAACCATAAGAGATAGACAAAATTTTACTACACAAAAAATGTAGATCGCGTTAAAATACATAATTTATGTCATATACATTGTTTTTGTTGAGTGAACCATTTTCGAGATATTGCTTGTTATTCCCTTAAATTTTCCAATACTTTTTCTCAAATGGGAATTCGTTATTCATTTTTTATGCCCTGGACATACAAAGAGAATGGAATGCGCCACATAGCAACCATCTCTTAAAGGATTTGACTATCGCTTAAATACTACCATATTCCCCTTGCACCTACAAGAAAATTAGCAATAAGATTTAACATCTCGATTGACATGAAGCATATGGAGAATAAGCGTTTGTAAAAATAGTTGTTCAAGAGTAGAGAAAGTGATATGAGTATAACACATCAGATTTTTTATTTATGATACCTCAAAACGCATATTTCCACTGAAATCTTGGTATTGATATTTTGGGTGGAATGCAGTATTTCCTCTAGTGTTTATTACTGTAGATAAGCAGTAGAGAAAGTAAAAAGTAGTTATAGTGATTTATTTCTAGGTGACTACGCTATTGCGGAGCACCTATTCGGGTCTGTCTATCCATCTGTACGCATGAAACAAACAGGCAAACCCTGCAAGTTCGGCTTTCATGTTTTATATACAGGGAGAAAAGCATATGTATATTGAGGAGCAAGACACCTGGAAACATTCCAAAACTGACGAGCACGTTGAGGATATCTCTCGGCGTAAATAAGATCGGCGGCCAAGGAATTTATACATTCGCCCAATACCATCAACATATCAAAACCTTCCTCATTTATAAAAACATCACTATTTGTAGTAGAAGTAACTTTAACTTGTATATGTATTTCATTAGCCACAAAAACAAGGAAAACAAAACGCTCGATTGTCATTATGTTGTGCAAAACCATCCGAACTTCCTTTACGAACACTATTTTTAATTTTCTTTTTATTACATTTCTTAGTATGAATGACATTGATGTCTGCATATCTGAGGTTCGGGCGCACTGTATAGGAGCTTGAAGAAAATCTGTCGACACATTTCATACTAGATTGAAATCGGTACAAAATAAAGAGTAGTTTATTTGGGAAGACTAAAAATGTACGATTTGATTGTTTCTAATACACACTAGAATACAAGGCAAATTGTTGCGAAAGTACCCGAATACGACCCCATCTATACTTATGGTCTTGTTTCATGCTTATTCAGTTTTACCTTAAAATTTTAATTTACTTGATGAGAATTTAGCAACCAAAATAGGTATGGTTTTCTAGAATATTCATCCCCATAAAAGTAGTTCAGTACAACCATTAGCACACTGCCGACGGCATGCAGTAAACGTCAAGCATACACTTTAGGACTAAGTGATTTAAAATGACAAACTTGATTTACTTCCACTGTGAATCTGTAGTTTCGCGAATCAGTAAATTCATTGATTTGCGTGTTGTAAAACGAACCCTTTGGCAATCGGTAATGTTGGAGGTATTAATAACAGTAGTGTAATATTTTTATGTTGGATTACTCCTTTTCGCTGAGGGACCGAATCCAAGGTCGGGAAATGACTTAATTCTTGATTATGATTATGGTGTTTTTTCCTAGTCACAAATATAAATCCTTGGTTGTTATACGTATGCATGTTCCACTGCTTGTTAATCGATATTGCAGATATAGTTGTTGCAAAATTTAGAAAAGGTTCAAACGATATGCCGCTTGAAAGAAATAATAAAAGTTGCCATTCTTCCTGACCATACAGATTTATGAGGTTTATTTTGACTGCAGTTCCCATCCCATGCAACAAAGACACGACCGCACTTATAAGAAGCGGCATGTTGAAAATTTGCGTTTATAGCCTCTTACAAAGAAGCTGTGTTTGTACCTTTTCTACATTTTGCGAAAAGTATATGAGCTATTTAAGGTGGATGGTGGTATCGGCTAGGAGGCCTACTCTATGGCCATCTGTCCAACATTGTGCGATCATAAAGTTACATGCATACAAATGTCTGCAGATTGTGGTATAGACAAAGTGTTCAATAACGAAGATTGTGGTTTGTCTGGTGCTAATTGTCACCGGAAATATGATTTAAAATGCCTGAACGATTAACGACGTAATAGTATCAATCTATGGCTTTCTTGAGCCCGCCGCCGTGGTATCCACACAAGGTGTTTGGATTTTAAGCAGTGAACTTACCTTTCCTTCACGACATACGCTTGGCATTCGGTGCTAAGGACCCGGATTCATTACTCTTCAGTTCTATCACTGCCTATGATATTCTAGCAATTAAAACGGGGAATGCATGAAAGCTAGATGATAATCCCCCTCTTTGTTGTTAGATGTCTATGCTTCTCATTAATGATCATCCGTTGTTTCAGGTGACGATCGTTATCCGAGGCCGCAACACGCCTTGTGCACCAGAGAAGACGTACGAAGCTTCCTCGGATGCACCTTTGCCCGCCACGTTCATTGACGGCACCCAGCGATCGGGTCCCGACGACAACGTGGTCCTTACAGTCCTGGAGGAGTCGAGGACGGTGCAGATCTACGTGCGCTACATCGAAACGACATTGGTGGTGAGACAGGCCGGACCATACCTCGCCTTTGCAGTGGGAATGCCCGAGGAGCTACTAGAGCATCCTCAGGAAACGTCTTCTAACCTACAGCTGTGCACCAGGGGTTGTCCGGCTACGGAGAGGTTGGATCCCAGGGCAGCGACAGGTCACAAACTATCCCGGGAAAAAGCCTTGGAGCGCTGCACCAGGTCCATGAACGGCAACCTCACCGACCATTATCTGGATTGGTGTGTGTTTGATGTGATGACGACGGGCGAGGACCATGCGGCATACTTCACCGCAGCAGCTCACTCCGCTCAGGCCGATGTCCTGCGTTTGGACCCTACGGCCGGCAACAGGACCACCAGGCATTACCCTGTAGGCTCGACGGGAACATGTGCCTCGTGCAGCAAGGTACTTCTGCTCACAGTGCTCGCGTTGCTAGCTTTGCGGCGACTGTGTGTGTAAGTGTGCTGTGCGGTACATAAGTGCCTACTCTTTCAGTATTTCCCTAAGGTGTTTGGTGGGACCTAAGTCAGCCTTAAGGCTTGATCAAACTAAAATAAAAAGTATCGAGCAAGTAAAATGCTCTCGTGATAAATCAACAAAGCTTTAGAAGCAAGAGCAAATATGAAGCAAAGTTCCATTACATTAAATGCAACCAGTTATGCTGACTGACAATCTGGTTATAACAGGAGTTATCATACAGCTTAAAAATAGTCTGCCTTGCTTTAACTAGAGGGTTGGTAATATAAAGTGCAGTCTTGTCAGTCCTTATCTATTTAGAATTAATGATTTGGATATAATTTTACAATATTTTTAATCACCACTGGTCAAGGATCTACAAATGTACAAACTATGGATCCATAAATGAAAAGCAGGAGAAAACAAATGTATTATGCAGGTTCAGATGGTGCTGGACCATCCAAAACCATCTCTGCAAACTAGTCAGGATGTTCTAAATCATTTTTACACCATTTTAAACAGACAATTTTGAAGACATGGAGAGCCCAGTTTGAAAAGAAATCACAGAAATATGGCAGAAAAGGAAAGAGAAGCTCCCCAATAAGCATTTTACATAAAATATTGTGAAGTGAAAGCTTTGGGAAGCAAAATGAAACAGATCATTTACTTCTGTCTTACTCATTAATAAAGTCTCTCCACACCCAAATAGATTGCATCTTGATGGTACTCTTCTCAGTAGATCTCAAGCATATATGGTTGATGTACTTCTAATATTACTACTAGCTATCCTGCACATCCATTGGAAGATTATTGCAGGTGACTGAAGCCCAAGTGAGTTTTGTGAGCGTGCAGCCATTAGTAGTTACTGTTAAAAGTGCATCAATTTAACATGTACACACACAGGCACTCTTATTTTAGCATTGTGTTTCTTGCACCAGTCATAAATATCTTTATCAGCATATCTTCAAAGGACCTAAGTCATTTGATATGAATTTAAAATCAAAGCAGCTAAAGTATATTTTGATCTTCATGAAATTTAGCTCAAATCCACATTCCATAGTAGTACAATGTGCATTTATATGAAAACTCAAATCATACTTAGATTCACTTGAATTTTGCTCATTTCCACCAGCTTTTATGGATGAACAGCATGACCGGCATTGCCAAATAAGCAGTTTTCCTGCCAGATCTAGAAGTTCCTTGACCTGCAGCAAAAAATATTTTATCCTGCGTAGCGGGAATTCTGTTGGGTTTTAAACTAATATTTAATAATAAAATTGTATATGTTTTGTCATCACAGTATAACTGTAGTACATGATATTCATATTCAAAACTTAAACCATTGGTGTTAATTATAAAAAATAATTTGTTTAACTTAGCTTGTAATACTGTGTAGAGGTACAAAATTCTATTTTATGAATATTAGGAAATTATTACACATATGTATTGTGGGTAAAACATTTTCAACGCCGTACACTGGTTAGCTGGTAGGGCCTTATTTTTAAACTCAAGTGTTTATATCTGTATGCAAAACTCTGGAGATTTTGCTTGGAAAATTGCAGGTTAGGACATCTAAGCAGGATTCTAATACCTTGTATTGGCAACCCTGAACATGATAGCAATTAAACGGTTTTTAATTTGGCAGCTCACAGCGAACATTTGGTCTTGTGAGCATTATCCAGAGAGAGAAATAAATTGCATTTATTTCTCTGTAGTTGTGTGTCATTGTGATTGCAGTTGGAGCCACTTTTATTTGCCAAAAAATTTGCTACTTTACTGAAATTCATTTGTGTTTAAGTCTTGTTTATGTGTCATATTAGGTGCAGAAATTGAACTCCAGTTGATTTCAGTGCCGCCTGAACATGTAATAGAGGAAGGGGTCTGTTTTAGTTTAACTAAAAACAAAATGTTACAATTTTAAAAATTGGTCTGCCTTTCCTTTCCTTCAAAATATCATCTTTATATACACAGTACAACTTCAATTGCTGAAAGATTAGTATGACCAAGATGTCTTCTGGTGAAAACCTTAAAAACTTAGTATCTCATGTGTGTAAAGAAGAAATTGGAAAAATGTGTAGCTGCTGCATTGTGAGAAGTAGCTGAATTATAAATATGAAATTCTTGAGCTGAGCAATATTAAGCCATTGTAGTCCCCAGAACTCCTTCTAAACAGCATAATGTCTGGAATAGAATTAAAAATCTGCTAATCTGTATTTGTTCCCATACATTACTTTATTGTAAAAGTACAGCAAGTTGCTGCATGAAAAGTTGAACTCATCTGAACAAATAGTATACAACAAGTTACAAAAAATGAAGAAAAGGGTCTGTGATAGTGTTCCAGTACATACATACAGGTTAATGTAGATCCTTAGGAAACTTGCAGTTTTTGTAGAAGTGTCCTACTTTATCCACATAAAAATGTCTTTTGCTTTACAAGCATATAAACATTAATTTTTAAAACTAAACATAGCAGTATGACAAGCTCCTTCAACAAAGTAAGCAGATAGTGTTTATCACTGCCCCCCAAATGAGTCACAATCCTGGGCCCAATCATTTATCACAAAGGGACTTCGGGCAGCATTTCAGTCATTTTGTTCATTCACAATCTGGAATGACCTACCTGGTTATAGGAGTTTCAGTTAAAAAATAGCGATAATTTCAGACTCCACACATAATGTCTTATATACTCGTAATTTATACTAGGGATGGTATAATACCACTATTTCTTGATTCTCAATAGGGATACTGATTTTTTGATCACTGATACTCAATAGTCGCTTTATAAAAAGAAAAAGTCTAAAAGTAAATAACTACTTTTGTGACCAATTGTGTACTATAAGTGTGCTAATTCTGTGACTTGGTGTTTTGCATACCCTCCCATTTAAAAAAAAGCTTGAGTTATACTTTGTTTATTGTAAAATAATTCATTTTTTTATCTTCTTGTACAGTTATATTCTTCTTTTTTTTAATTTATTTATGGATGCTCTTTAACTACTATGGTTCTTAGCGTCCCATTCTATATTGGGCGTGAAACACCGGTAATTTTGCTCAGAGGCCTCTTTATCAGGCTGGGCTGAATGCAAGCTCCTTTCACTACTTTACCCGATGTGGTTGACATTGAAGCTCTTGAACTGTATGTAGACAGACTTGCATTACTCCTCATTTTCACATCTCACTGCAGGTTCTGATCAGTGGGAAGCTCATACTCAATGGGGCTTTCATAAGTTTCATATAATATTACATAGATGTAACAGACCTCTTTCAATTTAATGCATTATTGCTGTACAGAAATGTTTTTATGAATATTTTACATAGCGTTCTATTACTAGTTGCATTACTTCAAAATAGTTCCACACTTCTCATGTTTTATATAATATTGCCATTATAAATAATCTAACACACTGAATGAAAAAAAATCTGAAACAATGGGTGACAGGAGAAATAATCATTGTGAATGGAGTTGATTTAGCTGATATACCATACAGTATTGTTTCTACAGTTCTTTGGCTTGGCAATTGAATCACTCTCAGCAGTTACATTTACTTTCTCTGGAGACCAAAATTTGTGAACCAAGCAGAAACAAATCGAACTTCAAGTGTGAGATGGATCATGGTTTGTAAACATATATTTTTCTCCGGTTTGATAGTTTCTGATTACACAATTATACTCGGGTCATACTTTCTGTGTGTTTTATACAGAACTGAGGCAGAAATCATGAGTTCAACAACACTTGGTGACATGCTAGGCAACAATGTGAAGCTTCATCCATGCTTTGCTCCTTCCATCCTTGTGTAGCACAAAGTAAAATGCAACTGTTAAATTATCATGTGTGTAACAGATATGCAAAAATTAAAAATTTAGAGGTATCAAGGATTTACTTATTAGACATATTTTAATATCTCCAAGTATAGAGAGCTTTGAGGTATCGACGTCCCATCCCTAATTTATACAGTATCATCTGAACATTTCCAAGCCCCCTCACATGCCCCCCTCCTCTCCTCAGAGGAGCTGTAGTACATATCTTTTAGTTCTGCTCATTCATTCTTAATAAAATTATATTTTGCTTATATAGGGAAAACTTGGCTTACATATGCATTCTACAACTAATTTTTTATTTGAACTCACTAAAGAAAGAAGAAATAAAAATGTTTTGAAGCCAATATTCTCATGCAGGGTAACATTCAGTATGTATATTACCTCCACCAGAGGTAATATACACAGTCGTTTGGAGCAGAAAAAAAATAATTTCTGTAATTGAATAAATAACTGCATGTGTTTTGAAAGAGAATCCAGATAATTAGGGATATGAATATTGGGTGTTTGAATAACTGGAGTTTAATTCTACAATTTTCAGTGAATATCATCAAAATTTTCACTTAAAATAAGCTGCTTTATTGTGACAAAAACAAACTTACTGACTTGTAAATATTAGAAGAGTTTAAACCTTCATATATGGCTTTCAGTTACACAAAAATTGTAACTGGTGTACCAAGAAATGTTTGTACATAGTTTATATAAAGAGATTGTAAAGTTGATCAGAAGATATGACTGGGTATGCTAAAATAAGTGTGTGAGCATAAGGTAACATTCCATAGGTTTGCACTTCTGCAAATGCCGGTCAGATAGGAGATATTTCAAAACTATAGTATTGTACTGACTCTTTAAACTATTTTAAGCTTCAGTTATTTTCAAAATGTTCAAGACGCCTAACTCCAAACCCAGAGACAGTTGAAGTGGGCTCAGTAAGGAAGTATGATTGCACAAAACTCTTCAGTAGTATCTGTGATCTCAAAGGAGTAGTGTAAGAATAGTATGTGTTTCGGTGGTTGCAACACTCAAAAATAATTTATAGCATTGAACATTAAGTGAGTGTAATTAACTAGAAGACCAAGCAATGCACATCTTATTTTACTTTCCTTCCCTGATTTTTCACTTTTAGAAATTTTCTCTTTATTTACTCTTATAGTTTTCAGGGAACAAATATAACTTCCAGCTCATCTACCTGCCATATTGTATGACTACAAAACCAGAAAAATTCTTAAGATATGTTTTAAATTCTGTATATATCTATATATAAATATTCTAACATGTACATATGGACGAAGTGATAATATTCAAAAGAAAAAAGAAAGTATTTCAAGTGTATTATTATTATTATTATTATAAATTTATTACTATAATTATTATTGTAATATTGTACGCAAGATGATAAGTCCATTTTACTTTTTCTAAGTGTAATTTACTATGAAGTAACAAATTAGAAAAGAAAGTATTTCAGCCTATACTCTCAGTGATCTTTCCTGGAAAATGTAAAAAATAAGAGAACAAGAAGAAAATCATATGAAACTAGTCAACTCTTCTTTAGCTGTATAACTCCCAGAAAACATTTTTTATGCTGTAATAGTATTTTATCTTGAATTAATATACCCAAGTACTCAATTGTATAACTCAAAATCTGTAAATGTTCAGGAGAAAGAAAAAACAGAACAACTGCTTAAGATGTGGTCAGTTTCAAAGTGAAATAAGTTACATGATGTATGAATAGTTAAGTTTTAAGTTATAGGCCTATAATATATACAGAGCAAAAGGTTTCTTATGTATTCAGATCCTGTTTTTAGTGGTAACACCAAGTGCTGAGGTATCAAGGATTATAGTTTTGGTGGGCTTCCATTGCCACATAACTTTAAAAGTAGCTCATAGTTTAAGCATTTGTTTTTCTTATTTATTTAAATTATCCCACCCAATAAGACAAGTTTATGCAAACAATTGTTATTGGCTCAAGAACAGAATATTTAGAGTTCAGCAATGTTACTCAAGTGTTCAATAATTTATCCATCAGGACATATTTTGTGCATCTTTTACAATTAAGTTAACCTTAATATAATCACATTATAAATTTTGGGGATTAATAGCAGAAATGCTGGCAATACATCCACTACTGGTGATCAAGGGGATAGCTGAAAACCATAAATTTAGTTGGCAGTTTATGTTACTAAGAGCAGAAATACCTCATCATTATCACAAGACAAATCATTGTAAGCTCATGGAGCTGAGAAAGCTTTGCATTTGTTTATTCCTTACAAAGTGAAATTTCTTGAAAGCATTTGCTACGCATTTAAACAATGTACTAAAAAATCAAAGCCTCTGTTGAAAATTTATAAAATTATGTGAATTCTGTGAGATATAAAGTATTCGTTATCTACAAAAAGTGTTTGGTTGCATGCATTATCAAAAAAAATTCTTGAAGTAAAAATGTTACTGTACGTTTCATTTTAGATTACTTCTGATTGGTTTTACGAGTATAAAGACATTTCATATAAATCTGGACAAAAATATTGTGACAAAACATAGCGTGTCCAGTAAGTCGCATTTAGTTTGTAGGATACCCACATAGTTTTCCATAATATACATTCTCTGTATATGTTTATTTGCCAAAGAAATCATCAGCTAAATGGCGTTTGTAGTTGAGAGTTGACGGTTACCAGTACTAAAGAACACCAAATTAAGACCAGAATTAGAAGTACTAGTGTAAAAAGGATTACAACCTTGAAAGTTGAATGCCATGCCTCCTTAATAAGCAAGTTTTCAAATTCTATATTCCGGAAGTAATTGTAAAATAAACGCCTGAACACTGTATTTAAGCACATTTTCATGAGCTATAATTGAAACTTTACATTGGATTCTTTTCAGGCAGTGCTTGATTTTTTTGTATTGTTTCCAATTTAAATTCTTTCAGCTTAACATTGTATGCACATTTTAAAATCAGTGTTTTTAACTGTATTTATTGATATGCCTCTGCTAATACAATCCTGAGAATTATTGTCTCTTTGTAAGCTTTCTCCCACCTGTAATGAGTGATCAGTTTAAACACTTTAAAAGCATGGTGGATAAATTGGTTGATTAGTGGGAGACAGACTTTAACGTCAATATATTTAGAAATTCGGAAGCCTCTCTTCCCACTCCAACCCTGAAACGAATGACTCGACCACTCACTCCCTGTTATAGTAACGGAAATAAATTGTCGTTAAAGCCTCAAGACCATTCTGTACGTTAAATTAATCGAATACTACAAACGTTTGCTTGACAATTCCCTGCTCCTATGCTCCTCTTCTGCAATAGTGTAAAAATCGTTCCGCATCTTGTAAATCATTCAGATTAGGCTACATTTCCCTGAAAGTTATATTCCATTAATGTTGTATCATAAATATACAGTTTTCTTTTGATATAAGAAAAAACCCGTAATGCCAATCTTTCCCGACGTCCTCCCCTTGAAGGGAGTCTTTCTTAACACTTCGCATAACAAAAAGCAACGGTGTGTGAGCGTTAGTTACAGGAGAGTTGAAGTTATCGTGTTACTAAGCATGGCTTATGAACTTAAAGATGCACAAAAAGTTTCTTGGTTCATATGCGTAGTCGGAGGAGGGAAAGAAGCTTGCCTGGACCGCCCATAAATCTGCCTAGCCGACACCAAATGTGTTGGCGGTAATAACATCGGCAGGTACAGCCTGTGGGCAGCCAACCCTGTTGCAGACAGTGTTGCCACCTTCACACTTCTGCGTACTTCATAGTAAAGAATTGACGCCTCATTTGTCACTTGGATTAGCAAGCATAGGTGAGAGTAATTGCATATGTCAAGGATAAATTACTAATGCCATCCCTTTAAAGTAACACGCATATTATATGCAATAATTCGATAGACCGAGAACATAAGAATGTTAACTGTTGAAAAGTGCTTACAGTGCAACGTTAAATTCTTGGAACTAGATTTGAATGAACCCATGTAGTGTATCTTTTTTTTAGAGGAAACCTAAGTGCGCCTGAGATTTGAGCTAGGTTTCCAACAATCCTCAAACAAGAAGTATTACGTAAACAATGGGCTTAGTACGTCAAACAGCGATGATTGTTTGCTTATAGGAATTGCGACCTCACGCCTAAACATGGTTACCACCATCAGTCTTTTGATGTCAAAACATCTTCTCTCTTGGGCTGATTACCCATCCTGGGATCCAGAGTTTGCTTGTTCCTCGACAGGCTGCTGACCCAAGGCATTGGCTTACAAGTCCTACAAAGAGGAGGTAATCAGCTAAAGAAGAAGAAAAGAAGAAAATGTTTTCTCTCAGTCAAAAGAAACAGACGTGCCTATTAGGAAATGCACGAAGAAAATTTGTTTCAATATCCTGAGGAGGCACAGGATTGTCAGAGATTTTTCGCTAATCCTGCGGCGAAAAATATTTTATCTCGCCTAGCATAAATTCTAGTGGCTCTTAAACTAAAAGTGAATATAAAATCTGTTCCATGTTTACCAGTAAAGCTCAATGCGAACTGAGATCAAATTGTATTACTTTGTCTTTTATCAAACTTACGAGTATATTAAAATGTTGAAGTATGCAGGTAACCTAGTGTCACTTCTGATGTACGGTGTATTATCAACATAGAGAATTACATTGTAATTATTGTGCATGGCTATACACTTTCGATACGATTCGAGTGCGATCCGCGTTTCCATCCAAGCATTCGATACCGTACTCTCGAAGTAGATTGAATTTAGGATTCAGTTTGACTGAACCCCTATTTACATGCTGTGTTGAATACGTACAATGATTCCAAATCGATTTCACTACAACATGTGTACCGAGTGTTACAGCTGTTGGGCAGTATTTCACAACATTCTTAACATTATGCATAGGAAGACTACAAAGCATTTAGTGCTGTAGACTTATACGTTTTTAGTGTTCTGGTCGGCAACAGATAAATGTGTTACATATAAAATATTGTGACTTTCGTAGCAAACTTAAATTAAGCTAAATGCATCTTTGAAATTTGGAAAGCCCACGGTATGTAGAATATCCTGTTGAAATTTATGCCACTTATTACTCACAATAACAGTAATTTTTGCTATGTTTCAAAATTCTAGCCTGCATGGTTATTTAAAGATTAATTTTTTATAGTGTTTCATTTCTTGTATTAAATTCCTTGTTCTGACAAAAGATGCCCCTCACGAAGCATTTTTTTAGCAATATTCACATCCATTATTCAGATTTTAGAGTAAATGAATTTACAAAAGGATCTATCATCAGAGTTTTGTACATTAATCCCTAATTATTGTAGAAAAGTTATAACTTTTTGTACTCTCCAAAATTCATCGTTTTCAAAATCGGAAGATTTTGTTGTTGTTTTTTTTTTTTTTAAAAAGTAGGTATATGGTCACTTCTTTAATGTGTTTTTGAGAGACCGTACAAAACGTTTGAAACAAATAGTAAAAATTGCATTGTGTGCAACATTTTAGTATCGAAAAATGCAGGGAAAAAAAGGGTGCCAGAAAGCAAGTTTTGAAGTTGGGCGTGCCTATTAATAAGGACGGCTGTCCATGTATATATTCAATTAAGTGCTAGTTTAAATGCTCCAAGTGGAAAAAACTGTTTTCTTAAAGTTTAGAACTCATGATTTTATAATGAAATTTTTTTTTTTAATTTTTCACCATTTTAAGTTAAATTTCATGGATGTATTGCCTTCAACTCCACGACGACTCAACACGTGGATGCGTTCCGTAAATCCGGTGTCAAGATATAGCAGTTACGGCACAATAAGAATATACTCGTACGTAACAAAACGATTTATCCAACGCATTCAGTTGCAAACCGAGGGACATGTCGCTGGTACTAGAATAACCTGCGGGTAGTAACATTTCGATTCGCCGCCGAAGAGCATTTGGTTAAACCTCGAAAAGAAGGCGGGGAGTGCCAAGTCCTTGAAGCTCCTAAGGTCCGGATTTGTTGTCGAGTCTCACCCCCGTTTGAGCTCCCACAGAGCCTGACCCTAATAAATAAGGCAGCATGTGTGACAGCCCGGCAATGAGATCTGACAGCAGGCTAAGGGATGAAATACTGGACTCGGCCCGCAGCTGGGCTCCGAAAACTATTTCCGAACACAATTATAAATCTAATCTAAAACAGTTGAGGCATAGCTGGGTAAGTTCAGTTCTTCTCCAATGGGAAATTCCAGCGATTGTTTCCTTAATTAAAGTGTCTCCCCACCCTATACACCTTTCATAGAAATCTTTCCTCTTGTGAGAACTTATACACTGGAAGTGATGAAGCAAATTAAACAAAAGAAGGTAGTAAATGTAAGAGTCAATGCTACTGAGCACATCATGAGTGGAATACAAATTTCTTTGTGATATTTTTCTATCGAAATAGAATCACAAAAACTTTGTCAGACTTTTACCCTAATGATTCAACATGTTAGATGGTGGTTCCTTAACCATCTGTATCAAAATTAAAATACGTGACAAAAGCTTTACAAATGTCAGGTTGACGATTTCTATGTAAATCAATATACAATGTTTGTTTGGAAAGCAAATTGGAGAGAATGTAAACAGCACATTTTTCAGGTATATTACGTTATAGATCAGAAAATCATTCTGAACTGCGACCAATTAATAGTTGAAACATTCAGCAATACACGTTATATAACTCGGAAGATGAACTCAGAATTCATAAATACCTGATCAGGTTTTAGAAAGAAACCGGTGACCTCAATTGTAAACTTTATTACAGCACGTTTCTTGTAGAAAATGCGCTTATGGAAACACCCTGTAGAATCATATTAGATCTCAGTCTCGATCATAGCAAATCATACAAGAGTATGTTTCAAAGTTACTATAATACAATGACAAAAAAATGTTCTTTGAGCGTTTATTAAAAAATTTTAAATAAACAATTTCAGTTTATTAGCTATCATTTAATTCACCTATCAACCTAAGCCGGCATGTTAGATATACAAAATGACATGTTTCTAGATGCACATAAATTAATTATCAGATTTCTTAAAGCTAGTAATACTCGTAGAATCAGGAAATTATCCGCAATTTGTATAAGGTGATATCTACTACTTCTTGATGGCAGTAAAACTTGGATCTTATTATTGGCATCAAGAAGTGTGCTGTGTTCTGAGAGTATAGGTTGAATTTGACGTTGTTATTGTGTTGTTTGTTGTGATGTACAAGAAGTGTTCTTTCGTTTTGTTTGATCTTGTAAATATAGCTGTATCTTATAATTTTTTAATTTATAGAAGAAAGGACAAATGTTTTTGTGATGTGTAGAAAGCAATAGAGTTGCCTCATCAGTAACAAATATAACATGAAATATTATATTACAAAATTCTGATCTTTTATTTTCATCTTCCTGCTTCCGGTCCTCTTGCCCAAGGTTAAAGGGAGACTAAATGACAAAAGTTGCCCAGAATAATATTTTTAGTATTTTGTCCAGGCTTATAAATTGGAATTTCCTCTTCAATTTATATGTATACAGGGTGTTAAAAAAAAGTACTTCATATTGTGAAACGTGGTAGTGTGGACCAAAACAAGAAAGAAAAAAAAGTCCAGTAAACATGAGCTTTAAAATGCATACCTTAAGAGTTATGAGCACTTGTTCATCTTCGTTACCGCGAAAGATCTCTTCTACTGGTACTCTTTGGTGTTATGTATGACCTGCAGAATGCAGTAAACACACGAGGACACGTTACTCTGTTACTGTGAAACAGCGTACCTTCTTATGTAATCTGCTTGCAATTATATACGACCTGTAATTGCACCATGCTAAAGGAGGTACTCAATATGGTACCCATTCATAGCAAGGCACGCTTCTGTCCGACGTCTTAGGGAATCATGCAGTCTCGCAACTCCAGGTTGGTCACGGATGCTCTGGCAGGCATTGATGATGCCTTCCTGTAGTGTCTTATCAGTAATGGGGGTGCATACACCAAAGATTTAAAGATAAAACTGCAATATAA
Source organism: Deroplatys truncata (assembly GCA_030765065.1). NCBI lineage: Eukaryota > Metazoa > Arthropoda > Insecta > Mantodea > Mantidae > Deroplatys > Deroplatys truncata. Next base: position 204,659,349 of record CM060978.1, on the reverse strand, counting down.
AAGCATTTCACAAACTGATTCCATTAGAACTGATAAGAATATGCCTTGCACTTACCCAGAACTGTGAATACGGTATATAGTAACACCACTAATAGATGTTTACTGCATGCTGTATCCATGGACAATAACAGAGTAATGTGTCCGCATAAACAGTATATATATACTGTTTATAAAACGTAATAGGCCATTTCTTCTTCCATCCAGATTAACTGGAGCAGTGTACACTTGTTTTGAGAGACATACTCCCCAGGTTCTTGGAACACATCCCACTTGTGGTACGTAAACGTATGTGGTTTCAACATGATGGCGCCCCAGCTCACTTTTCACATCATGCTCCAGAACACCTTAACCAGACGTTCCCTGAAACGTGGATAGGAAGAGGAGGTCCTGTCCCATGGCCTGCCCGTTCGCTTGATCTGACTCCACTTGATTTTTTCTTGTGGGGTCATGTGAAAAGTCTTGTGTACAAGACACCAGTACCAAACGAAGAGGAGCTACTAGCACACGAATTTTCACTACTTGAGACATCGCCGGAGCGACTCAAATACGACAGAACTTCGTTCGACGTCATACCTGCATCAGAGCTGAAGGACGCCATTTTAAATACCTTTAAGTAGTGCAGCGAAGTAAAATACAGAGACATTCGTAAGTTCGCATAATGTCACGTTCATAGGTATCCCAAAACAACTTTCTCCTATAACTCACGACGGAGTTGTTTCGGACCGGGGTTCCTTATATCAAATTCATGCATTTGTACTTAATCTTCCTGAAAGTTTTTATCATCACGGAAGCACATATATTAGGCACAGTATGTCTTTAAAATTGTGCTGTATCTGTCATTTTGAACTGTGAATTCTGCATCACGTCAGAGAAAAAGAAAGCATAACTCCTACACACTTTAGAGTAAAGCGGTAAACTTTAGCCCATGTTTTAAAGGACCTTTGCTCCTCAAATTGGTACCAACTTCTTTGCGCACAAGTCACGTGGTTTCTTTGCAAATATATAGAGTGCTGTTGTGGATCTTCTTTGGTGTTAACACGGTTGGGTGTTTTTTTAAAAAACTAAAGACTGATAAATTTTAATCAAAAGATGGTATACTTGAAAAGAAAATCCTATTTTATGGGATATAAGTAGTTCAGAAACTTAGAAGGCATTCATCAACATGCTGTAAACGTTTCAGTTCGATATCTTAAATAGTTTGTGAAATTAGCAAATGTAACATAAGTTGGATAGGGTTATCTCCCCTTTTTTGAAAACAATTGTCGTTTACTCAGTTTTAGTTACAAAACAGTTTTTTCTAGATGGAAAAGCAACGTGCTAAATTGGAGTTATACATTACACATGGGAGGATATTCTGTGTCAAGTAAAACGTGCCTTCTACATAAATGACACGTGTGAAAGGTTATGAAAGAATTTCCCTACCTTGGATCCAAATTTAGATGTACAAAGCAACATTACAGTAGGCCACTCCTCCCCACCGTCTTTCAAAAATAAGATAATTCCACTGCTGGATTTAATTATGTATCCTATTAGTGTGAGCTATGTCAAACATAATTTCCTTTTGTCATATTTACAAATAATCAACTCAGCATACTAGAATCTTCCTAAACTGAAATCATTTGTTAAACATTATTTAAACAGTAAAAATCATGTCTTACGTCTCTTTATCCCACAGTTCCTTATAACCTTATAGTTTAATCGTTTTGAAAAAAAAAATTAAAAGTTGTATAGGTACATGAGAAATATTTTTCTCCTTTGCAAATATATTACTAATTGCAGAGAAAGAAGGTGTAATTAAGGACACAGAAATATAAGACAATTATTATTTGTTTTAATTAACAGCAAAGTCCAAGGTTCGATCTCCGATACTGGTTTAGAGGTATAAAACTTGAGCAGCTACTTAATAAGCGAGTAGCTACTCATAACTGGTATAAGAAGCTGGGAAGATCGGAAAAATTCAACATGCTGGCCATCTACCAGTAGCTAATAACGTCCAATGTGGACGAATCGGTACTACAACAAACACCGTTGGGCAGAAGGTCATGTATTCATCGAATAAGTCAGCCAAGGCCTATGAGAGCAACAATTGATGGAATCATGAAGGGATTCCTTGCAAAAAAAATTCTGATGTGTTACACTCACATGACTTTCTCTACTCTTGTACAAACTATTTTTACAAACGCTTATTCTCCATCTACTTCATGTTAATCGAGATAAACATTTGCAGACTCTATCTTATTGCTAATTTTCTTGTAGATGTAAGGGGAATATATATTTACAAGGGCAATATAGAAATACAGTAGCCTTTAAACATATACATATCTCTGAATAGCTGGTTGCTAGGTGCAGCACCATTCCCTTTGCAACAGATTAATACTCTTTGCATATCAAAGACAAAAAAAATGAATAACGAATTCCCATTTAAGAAAATAATTATTGAAAAATTTAAGAGAATAACAAGCAATATCTCGAAAATGGTTCACTCAACAAAAAAAAATGTATATGACATAAATTGTGTATTTTAACGCGATGTACATTTTTTGTGTAGTAAAATTTTCTCTATCTCTTATGGTTTACCGGTTATGCAAAAGTCGTTCACAACGAAGAACACTTTTGGAGACATTCCCAGAAAATTCAAGATATACGTTTTATTTGTCATGAAAATATCTTAAACATATGATATTTTAATCAAAATCGTTAGAGCCGTTTTTGAGAAAATTAAAATTTTCGAAAAATCTTCCATGTAAAGGGTATCCTGGGGTGGGGGTTTTCTTGAAAACCTTCGTGTCGCATCCCTGGAAGATACTGAACCTAAATACCAAGTTTGGTGTTTATCCGACTGTTCGTTTCTGAGTTATGCTGTTCACAGACACACACGGACATGTTTCCAAAAATGCTTTTTTTGGATTCAGGGGATCTCAAAACATGTATTTCCGGTGAAATCTCGAAATCGAATTTTTGGGTGGAATACAATACTTCCCCTACTTACTATACGTAGTAGAGAAAGTAACTAGGAATCAGCTCTGCATTTCGTAAGCAACTATTAACATAACTAGAAAAAAAAATCTGATGTGCTACACTCACATGACTTTCTCTACTCTTGTACGAACTATTTTTACAAACGTTTATTCTCCATATGCTTCATGTTAATCGAGATATCGAGATGTCAATCTTATTGCTAATTTTCTTGTAGATGCAAGGGGAACATGGTAGGTTATAAGCGATAGTCAAATCTTTTAAGCGCTGGTTGCTATGTGGCGCATTCTATTCTGTTTGCATATCCAGGACATAAAAAATTGAATAACGAATTTGAGAAAAAGTATAAGTATTTGAAAATTTAAGGAAATAACAAGCAATATCTCGAAAATGGTTCACTCAACTAAAAAAATGTATATGACATAAATTGTGTATTTTAACGCGATCTACATTTGTTGTGTAGTAAAATTTTGTCTATCTCTTATGGTTTACCAGTTATGCAAAAGTCGTTCACAATAAAGAATACTTTTGGAGACATTCCCAGAAAATTCAAGATATACATTTTATTTGTCATAAAAATATCTTAAACATATGATATTTTAATCAAAATCGTTAGAGCCATTTTTGAGAAAATTAAAATTTTCGAAAAATCTTCCATGTAAAGGGTACTCTGGGGTGGGGGGATTTTCTTGAAAACCTTCGTGTCGCATCCTTGGAAGATACTGAACCCAAATACCAAGTTTGGTGTTTATCCGACTGTTCGTTTCTGAGTTATGCTGTTCACAGACACACACACAGACACACAGACACACACACGGACATGTTTCCAAAAATGCTTTTTTTGGATTCAGGGGGTCTCAAAACATGTATTTCCGGTGAAATCTCGATATCGAAATTTTGGGTGGAATACAATACTTCCCCTACTTACTATACGTAGTAGAGAAAGTAATTATGTAGCACATCCGATGTCTGTACTCCATAGGATATGCAGGCTGGTTCAGTAAAAGCATGCAAAAATTAAATAAGGAATGATTTACTGAATATTTTGGGATAGGAAAATTCTCTGTGCTGCTAGCTTAAGGTGATGGGCTTAGACATCTGGAGTAGAAATTGGAAGTACACGATATGAGTGCGTTCGAATGGAAGAGAAACTAAACAGTTGCGGGACACCGGAAATGCAGTCAGGTAAAGAAAGCATTCGCAGAGATGCTCTTTTAGAGAACTCAGGTAAAGACCTCAGCAGGTTAGTACTATTTTCACTGTGGAACTGTGTATTAGAGGAATGCACGGACTCGGGCCAAACCCGCGGACCGGATTCGGGCTTAATTTGAAAACTGCCTTTCGGGCCGGGCTCGGGCTTGAAAATAAAGACGAAAAACATTAACTTATGACATGAACTTTATTTGTCGTGTAAATATTTTAAACATATGACATATATACCTAATCAAAATCATTAGCGCTATTTTTGGGGAAATAAAAATAACGACCTTTTTTTTCATGCAAAGAGAAAATAAGACGAAAAAATTCATTTATTATAATTGTTTATATTTTGTGGTGTTGAGATGCCAGGAATAGCACAATTATTTGAGTGCATCCCTAACCAGGCCTCCGAGCAAGGGAAAACAAACCCCATGCCGGTACTCGAAACCAGCCTGATCTCTTCGCACCGCAGCTAATAATAAATAAGTGCAAAAGTTTTCTATTTAAAATAAAATTGGACAATCGGGCCCGGGCTGGGTGGTACAACTGTAACCTATTCTTGAGCTCGGGTCGGTTCGGGCCAAACCTAATAATTTCGGCCCCTGCAGGCCTCTACTGTACATTTCAATATAGCCTTGCCCCGCCGACTTATAGGTACTATAGACGTTGTGGAATTCGTTGCAATACGCTCTAGCATCTCTTAAAAAAAACTGTGTGCAAGTGGACCTCACGTTCCTCTTGATTGCAACAAATCGGTAAGCACATACGCCGATCTACGCCAATACACACGCCTAATGGACGGTGCCCAATGGGAAATGCTCTTCACAACCTTTCAGCGCCGAGCGTATTGCTACATACTTTCCCATCCGTACATAAATTGTAACCGAAAAGTTTCTGGCCATGTTTTGTTCTGGATGAACAATAATAATTAATACCAATGTGTATAATGAGTTACCCTAAAGCCAAAACTCGCATTTAAATATTTAGTTTGTATATGTTTGTGTAACCTTCAACCGAATTGATTTTAATGAAAATTGATATATGGCATCAAGTCCTTAGGTCCCAAAAAAATAGGCTATACAACATTTTAATTACTAACCACAAAGAGGGGGTTGGGGCTTCCAATGCGACTCAAAATCGAAAATTCCTTATGCATCATTTTTTAATATTACATAACAAAAGTATATAAGCATAATATTTCTAACAAATATTTATATTTACAAAAGTTTGACAAAATGAATATTTATAAAACTCATATCTACGCAGATATTTTGTACTAGGCCCTAGACGGGGTGACCCCGGGAGGGAGGGATGAAGTGAGAGGAGACAGAGGATGGCCGGACCAGGAGGCACAACAGAGGGCAGGGTCCCTACCGTTTATAGATTTTAAACTCCCTAGATGGTGGCTGGTGCAGCCGCATCCCCTCCCGCTGTAGACTTACACATCTCCCTAGGACCGGAGACCGCTCGCAGCCCGAGGGACAGAGATTTACTAAGACATCCTTTTCCTCTGCCATGCACACGCCGAGACCTTCCGCCGACACTTGCAACCCTGAAAGAAACTAAGCAGATAGGTGAAGTGAAATGAGAATGGCGATGAAATGGAGGGACAGGAAATTTGTTGGATGTTGATCCTTTCCAGCATTCGCCTAGCAACCCGGTGAAACCCCGAAAAAAAATCATGGTCAGGAAGGTTCAGCCACGGGAATTGAACCCACGACCTCCCGAATGCGGGCCACAGACGTTACCGCCTGAGCCATTCCGCTCGGTTTCAAACCAATAACATGGATATTTTTTTACTAATACCCCCGAAAAGTTATTGCAATAAATTGTGTTTTAAAGAGTTGTTCTTAGTATATAGAATTATACAAAATTCCTTCCTTCATAGGCTATTCCCAGAAAATTCAAGATATACTTTTCTTATTTGTCATATAAATATCTTAAACCAATGTTATTTTAATAAAAATCTTTACGAGCAATTTTTAAGAAAATAAAAAGTAACGAAAAATTATCCATGTAAAGGATAGATTGGGGTCGGGGATTTTCTTGAAAATTTTCGGGTTGCATCTTTAGAAGATGCTGAACTTAAACACCAAGTTTACTGTTGCAAGACATTTCATTTAATAGTTATGCTGTTCATAGACACACACATACATGAACCTCATTCTTGGGGACCTCCAAGCATGTATTTCTCAGCATGAACTTTTGGATGGAATACAATACTTCTACTGACTAGATAAGTGGCAGGGAAAGTAAAAATTAAAGTGTTTACCCCACATGAGAAGAGATGAAGCGATACAACGGACGCATCATCCAAATTCTAGCTTTGAGATTGTAAGGGCCTTGATGATTATAACTAGGCTTCGGACACGGTTGCTGTTACGTGCTCACAGGGTTTCATTGAGAGCTCCCTCTCCCCAAGCACTGCCAGTCATTCACTCTAAGCAAGCGATTAGTATATATACAGCCTGTTCTGAAGTTACGAAGTCCGGCCGTTGATAGCGGACAAAACGTGCGGAAACAGCCATTAAGAAGGGTGTCTTACCTGTAAATGAATATGGACGTGAGTATTTTGATGTAAGAGATATATTTTGTAAAATATGCCAGATTGAAATCAAAGGGGAGAGAAGGATTTTTATTGCAAGACACAGTGAATCTAAAAAACCCTTACAAAATATTACGTTGCATCCTAGAAATGAGGGGGTGAGGATATATTATCCACATCAGAAACCACGAACTCATATAGGCAAACCGAAGCTTACAGGGATTCGCCTGACATGATGGTAAGCACAAATATCCCATTTAATAAGCTGTAAAATTCTGCTTTTAAAACGTTTCTGGAGAAATGCACAGCTATGATATTTCCTTGTGAGACTACTTTACGCAAATTTTATTTGTGTTTGTCATAAATGGCACTACCAGAGCTCTTAAAATTTGTCGATAATTTGACACAACACTTTACAGAAGTATACAAATGTTCTGCTGCTGAAACAGCACAGAAACACTGAAGAGTGTTTTAGATAAACACCCAGGATATGCAATTATGTGCCGTATTAGACAATAATATTATTAATGTTAAGAATAACATTATTCTAAATAATAAAAATGCATGTGTTTCCCAGAGGTGTGCGACGTTCGTCAGTTTCTTTTTGCACTAGTAACATGTGACGTGAAATGGAGCTTTTCAAGATATAAACTTTTTTGAGTTTGAGAAGACGTTTTGCTTTTGATACATTTAGAAAATATATTGTAATCGATTGCAATAGTTGTCCAGGCATGTAAATCGCACATGAAGCTGATTATTTCATGTGCCACAGTTCAGATTTTTTTTTCATTTTATTTATACTTTGTAATAAAAGCTTAAGTTTACTGGAGAATTGTATAATTACTTCTGTGCCCACCTATACCTATAGCACTCAGTAGCGCACGAGACTATTGCCCCTCTCCTCTCCGCTCGCTTGTAAACAAAGTAGCAGTATAATAGAAGTTAACCTAAAGTCATACCCGAAGCCTAATTATAACTGTAAGTCACTTACATTGCCAAAGAAATCGATGCTCTTCCTTGCGAGTGAGATGTTTAGTAGTGAGCAGTAGGCGAGGTTGGAAATTTTATAAGAGCAGGGAGAGAGCACTTGCTTAGTGAAACCGAGTGAGGTGGCGCCGCGGTAACGTATGCGACTCGCATTCGGGAGGTCCTGGCTTCAATCCCCGGCGGCCGCCCACTGACCCATGAGCTTTTCGTAGCTTCCCCAGATCGGCAGGCCACGCTGGGTGGTTCACCTACTACCACGACTCTTCTGCCCCTCATTTGCTGTACCCATCATCTGTTTCAGGGTTGTAGGACCCGGCGACAGTGTTCGGCGTGTTGTGGTTGGGCGGTAGCTGTGCACTCTGTGGAGGTTTCTTCCTGACCTCGCTCCAGAAAGGAACCGCTTCCGCGTGTTTTCGGTCAGGCGCCCCTTCGGGGACCCCCCGTTGGCTCGAGGCCTACGGGTGCGCCGGGCGGCGTTGGAAGCGTTCAATCTGGAAACATTAGGGACTCCGTCCATTCTTGCGCCCATGGTCATCCGATCTGATCGCTCTTCGGGTCCTTCCCCTCATCCCTCCTCCCAGGGGTCATCGTAGTAGCACAAGAGGCCGAATGGCTGCATGCGGTGCTCTGCCCCGGTAGCCGGAGACACCCCTCCCCCCGTTCGTCAGTACTTTTATCCTTACTTTTTTAGTGAATGCATAATACACACACTGCGTATAAATTACACTGTTTTGATTAAATATGGTAGTACATGTTGAAGATTTAGCTTCACATAACCATTCACTGCACTAATATAACATGTAGTGTTACTCTGGTTTGTGTTCTGGGAATTAGATTTAGACAGGTGGAGAATTGTATTACGCTAGACGAAAATATTAACTTAAATTTAACTGCGCAGTGTTTATGACACTAAATAATCAAGTGCGACCTAATACGTAACAAATGTTGTTCTTTAATTGGTATTTTATTTGAGCTATTGTCCTGCTATAACTTGAAATATTTTAATATAATATTCTATTTACATATATACTGGTAAAGTAGTAGTGTCGAAATAGCTGCAGAAGTGCATACATTGTTTCCAGTTTAGAAACAATGCACAGGTTGGGGGAAAAGTCACTTTGCCCAATATTCGTTTTTACATTTCTCATGTCTAAATTTTCATTAGTATGCGATGTACAGCACTTTTTGAAATACCTACGATGTCTGCTAGCTCGCGCACTTTCAGTCGACGGTCATCCAATACCATTTTGTGGATTTTCTTCACAATTTCTGGCGTGGTCACCTCATTTGGTGACCACTGCGATGTTCGTCTTGGCAGCTTGTACGGCCTTGCTTAAACTCTGCCACCCAATATTTTACTGTTGTAAACGAAGGAGCAGACTCCCCCAGAGTAGAATCTAGCACAGCTTTAATATTAGTTGGACCAAGACCTTTCAAATGAAAGTGTTGTATCACATAACGATGGCCAGTTTTATCCATTTTTTACAAATTCGCAGAGAGAGTTCACTATTAATGGCTGCCAAACAATTACTAAACAACATAGCATCGTCAAACTTCAAACTTAAGCTTTATAAGGGTGGTACTTTCTACCATACTCATTTGTTTGAAACAACAACCGCTATATACACGTCAGGTCGGGTACTTCTGGAACTGCCATCGCATTAGGTAACTACAAACTAAGGCGTTAACTAATCCTTACTTAAGTGTTAACTTTATAACCGATACACAAAAATAACATTTTGTCACAACCTTATTTGAACCAGATGAGAAAAGTTCGTTGCATGCTTGAAAGCATCGCTATAATAGCACACGGTTCCAGTGCGTGTTATTGTTGTTTGTTTTTTTAATCTAATTAAACTTCCCTACCTTAGCTTACTCACTACAAGTAAAAAATACATAAATAAATCTAAGGAATGCATTTAGCAACTAAAATTTTACCCTGTATTCGATGACTGACTCTTGATATCCACTGCGCAATTTGATGTTGCAGCATAATGATTTTTGCTGGAACTGTTAATTACACGAGTTAATTGGCTGACAGCGATGATAAAGGGGGAGGCTTGGGGTGCCGGCCATTAATTGGATATTCACACCTAATTTGTGTCACTAAATGAGCCATTTTAATTATTCAGTTTCAGTAAATTTGCTGTTGGTCCATTAAAAGTTCTGTTCAATAAAATGAAGGGAGATTCAATTCAAGGGCGCCTTTAGCGGGCACCCATGGTAACAAATTGGTATTTTATTTTTACGCATTCCATACAAATTTTTTAACTTTACGATAAACAATCCAATAAAAGTGAGGGTGGAAGCCGTGAATGCTGACCAATCGATTGAAACATGTACAGAAAGAGGAAGTCATTTTTGCTTCTGCTATCTGTGTACGGGAGCTTAGGTAAATGCTGTTTTTATTCTAAGCTCAAAAGCCATAATAACGAATTCTACTATGTAGAATATTGTATACAGATACATCATAATTTGAAGCAAGATACACTACTAGCTACGGACGATAACTCATTAATGTAATTAGATATCTAATTCACAGCTTCTCAGCATAAACACATTAATAATTTCTTTCTTTAATATTTTGTTCTAAGCTTTACGTGTTATGTATTCTCTCTGCTAATATTGTACGTTAATAATTAAGAGGATGTTAAAAAATACATATATTCATAATGCACACATGGTAGAGAACAAGTATATAGCGTTATAACATAATATAAGGGGGAAAGGCCATTGTTAGGTATATAACCAGTAATATAAAATTACGAGAAATGCAGTAGTATCTATATAAGCATATGTAACGAACCTTGGATGCATAATTAAGACGATGGAAGTCTGTAAACATATATATATATATATATATATATATATATATGCGCCCTCCATCGGTAATGCTGGAAGTCAATATGGTGTTGGCCCACCCATAGCCTTGATGATAGCGTTCACTCTCGCAGGCATACTTTCAATCAGGTGCTGGAAGGTTTCTTGGGGAATGGCAGCCCATTCTTCACGGAGTGCGGAACTGAGGAGAAGTATCGATGTAGGTCGGAGAGGCGTGGCACGAAGTCGGCGTTCCAAAACCCCCTTCAGGAATAACACGACCACACCATAACACCATCACCTCAGAATTTCACTGTTGACTACACACGCTGGCAGGTGACGTTCACCGGACATTTGCCATACCCACACCCTGCCATCGGATCGCCACATTGTGTACCGTGATTCGTCACTCCACACAAAGTTTTACCACTGTTCAATCGTGTAATGTTGACGCTCCTTACACCAAGCGAGGCGTCGTTTGACATTTTCCTGCGTGATGTGTGGCTTATGGGCAGCCGCTCGACCATGGAATCCAAGGTTTCTTACCTCACGCCTAATTTTTATAGTACTTGGAGTGGATCCTGATGCAGTTTGGAATTCCTGTGTGGTGGTCTGGATAGATGTCTGCCTATTACTCTTTACGGCTCTCTTCAAATGTCGGCGGTCTCTGTCAGTCAACAGACGAGATCTGTCTGTACGCTTTTGTGCTGTACATGTCCCTTCACGTTTCCACTTCACTATCACATCAGAAACAGTGGACCTAGGGATGTTTAGGAGTGTGGAAATCTCGCGTACAGACTTCTGACACAAGTGACACCCAATCACCTGACCACGTTCGAAGTCCGTGAGTTCCACGGAGCTTCCCATTCTGCTGTTTCACGATGTCTAATGACTACTGAGGTCGCGGATAATGAGTACCAGGCAGTAGGTGGCAGCACAATGCACCTAAGATGAAAAACGTATGGGATGTCCGGATACTTTTGATCACATAGTGTATATATGTAACATAAACTGTTATTGAATGTTATTGGATAGTAGCACCGTTCAGGTACATTGATACATATCTATAATTCAAATACTACGTTAAGAAGAACGGTTGGAAGGAACGCTAACAGAAGCTTGTCAGTGTTCAAGCAGGAGGCCGCGTATAAATTCGTCTCTGAATAGACGCTAAAACTAAGGCATTAAAGTGTACCAGTTAAACATATTTTAACATAGCAAAGGTGATAGTGAATTGTAAATATTTACATGTGGTTTATGCAAAATACAAGTGAAGTAATTAACAGAATACGTGTGTGCAAAATATTTTAACATTCTCCGTACCCAACCCTGACAAGATACAAGTGCAGCAGCCGTGGCATAATTATAAAATAACAATTACAATATACTAACACACACACACACACAAGAATACAGATATACGATCATCAGATTCCAGTCTACGAGAACGTCGAGATACGTCACGAGAGTACGGGCATTAAGACGACCTACAGGTACGTAATATAGCATCTATCATCATCAACGTAGTGGAACCTACCAAGGAAACCGCTAAAAAATTAACATTCCTTATACGTAGGTACATTTGAGGCAATTTGATTTCAAAACTTCCTTTGATTTCTTTCATTTACTAACCAATTTGTTGCAATTGAGGTTGTATCGTTTGGACACTCTTGTTTCAATTAAAGGAACAAAAGGCAATATGATTCCCAGAGGAGAAGAAGAAAACAGATACAAACTCCTCAATTTGTCGCAATGGCAGAGTCGCATTTCTTTCCGAAAGGGCACTAAAAACGCGTGACACGATTTTCCCTCTCTCCCCAATACGTAAGGGTTTTCCTTTACGATGTTTGAGCTCAGAAGTACCCACGGATTGTGCCATTATGCAGTATTTACATATGATATGCTGATTGTCACACTTCTTCAGTCGTCAGTAAATAACGGCCCAGCTTTACTGAAGTATTAATCTGCGGTCAAGCACTAAGCAGTAAACAACTGCCTAATCTCAAGCTGAATGTGCCTTCTGCTACATGAGTGAAGTTTAAACACGAGAATTAACCTCCCACAAATTTCACAATACTGGCGTTGATATACAGATGAGTCAATACCTCCACGTAGTAATTTCGTGCATAAAATACGAGTATTTTTCATCGATTACATGAGGGCGAATTGTTGTTTTAAACACAGAACTAATTACTATTGCAATAAGTGGTTATGTGTACACCAACGAATAAACATGTGCTTTTGTTTACGTGCGGAGTAAAGTAAGGGGAAACTGGGAATAATACTCCTCTACAATTGGCCGCGTCAATGATGAATGCTAGACAGCAATGGTTGTTGTTTCTAAAACGGTTCGTTTGCGTTCGTGTTGTATGGGAATATTATACAATATTGGAATTGTTTTCCACTTTCGTTTGAGGAACAGTTTTTACTTACTGAACCTTTGGGTTACTTTAAATTGCATCTTGATATAGAATATCTTTACGTTCTTAGCACCACGCTTTGGGCACCAAACTTGAGGTATAGTTGCAGCCCCACGTATGATACAAACTTTCCGGTGGCCTTCGCCCACGTTCACTTTTTCGGTGACCTTCGCCCCAACGTTTTACTTTTTAGGTGGCCTTCGCCCCCACGTTTAAAAATCAACTTTGTATTTTAATGTTTATTTAAATATTATATATGTATGCCTCCGTTGCGTCAGTAGTAATTTTTTTAGAACACGTATCTCTTAGCAGGGTTAGTACGGCTAAAGATTGAAGGCTTACACAAATTATAATGGTATTTAACTTCGTTTTATTAATCTTTCACACGATTAAATAACACTTCACTGCTGTATTCTACTGCAGAGCTGTAAGTTTATTGTTACTTGTACCTTTTAACACGCAAACTTTATATTATTCACGCCGTAATGAATTTATTAAGTTTCACACTGAATACGTACCAAGCGAACTGCTCGGGAACGCTGCCTTCTAGCGTCTGGCTTCTACCGCTTAAATTTGTACAATTCCTATATTTAAAGCCTCTGATTGGCTAAGCCTACTCCAATAGAATACGTTTATCCAACTTTTAGCCTTTCTAGTTGTTGATTGACTATTTATAAAAATGTTTTAAATACTACATTATTGTTCCAAGAATTATTAGTAGTATTATTAAACTTTCTAATTTATTATTGCCTCAATGTTACCTCATTGTTAGCAACTTTCGGTTTCTATTCTCACAGCTCCTACATTGTTAACTTACGTAATACATTCACATAACATTATTATACATGTACATAATAAAAATAAACATAATACAATGACTGTTACATACATTTTATATATTATTACATACACATATTGCTTTAAAGCGGGCTGTTATTATATTTTATATTACATAATTTATATCATATTATATTCAAACCCGGCGGAGAGCGATGGATTTTTTCTGGCGTATCGGGCCTGAAAAACCGGAAATATTGCACAGAGGCCTCTTTATCAGGCTTGAGGTTCTTTTACATGCCGTAAATCTACGACACGGGACCACCGGCTATACTTCCCTTCTGAAGGAAGCCATGCTAAAGATTTTTACGCCCGAAAAAATCCATCGCCCTCCGCCGGGTTTTGAACCCGCAACTTTGGGAACTAGATGTTAGCATGGTAACCGCTACACCACGGAGGACTACTCAGGTCGCGAGGATGTTATAGCTGTGTATAAAATGGAGTCTCCATATTATTTCCATTTAAATATTTGGCAACATTGCTGGTTACCATCCGAAAAAACAAATGATCACAACCTGCAGTTCGTCCACGGCTGTAACAACAAAGCCAAGATAATTGCGCCTTTGGTTCGCAGGTCTTACTGTGTTTGGTATTTAGAATGGTTTGGGAATGACGAACGCACTGCACCGTACACCTCATTCATTGCTGCCAGTGCAGAATGGGAGGGGAGCCGATAAGCTGGTCACGGGCTATAAAACATAATGTCTAAAGGTCAGGCTTAGCTATTTTTCACACTCTCTCAGATAACCTCGAAGCCACTCTAGCAGGTCCAGATGCTAACAATAGTGCAGCCATTATGAAAACGTACTGATGTGATTTACTGCTTTCTTCAATGGCAATGGAACTAAGAAGAAATATTATGAATTTCCAGCATTCACGATCTTTAAATCAAGATGTTCATCATCATATCGCCGTTGTTGTCCCTTCAGGGTTTAGAGTTAGTCTGTTCTGGTCTCACAACTTCATTCTGTCTTCTCCTAGGTCTTCGAATGTTATGGCATTCTAACGGTTGGTACTGTAGCATTAAAAAGAGCTAAAACTATCCTGGTGCCGTGATGTAAATATAGCTTCTCGGCCTACCAGGTCAAAGAGTTAAAGACAACTGTGCTTTCGGAAACTAAAATTGTCTCCATCTTCAGGGTAGTAATGGCTTGCTGCTATCAGTGGCTTATGTACCTCTGGTGAGCTAAGCTGAGTGTTGACTGGCGAATGTTCATCCAATAAAAATTCTCCAGTGTACGCATTCTGTGCTGCATTGCAAGAATTGGAAGACTGTACCATATTCATAAATAAAACAATTTAAAAACGGTCTGGTGAATAAATTTAATATTTACACACTCAATAACAACCTTCGTGCAAGCTTTCTGATACAGTGAATGTAGGTATAAATCACTTAAAATTAATCAGATACACGTGTTAATTCTAATTATTATAAAATCAACAATGTCATACTCAGAACTGTTTGAAATGTATCCTTTTGGTTGTGTTTTAAAACGATACCTTGTGTAGTTTTAATGTCTTTTGGTAATTTAAACGAACAGTTGCACCACAATCACCCAAGGTTCCCTATTAATCCTCGTGCTAACAATTTCACTGTGGTAATTATGTTACTTCTAGTGTAGGTACTAAATAAGAATATTGTAGCGTACCTTTCTCAAAAGCCAAGCTACGTGAACATAGCTCTAATTCAAATATTCCAATTTTGGATAACATGAGCACAAGCTCGAAAAAAATTTCCGGGAGGGTTTTCCACAGGTAGATCTAAACTTAACAGTACCCCACACAGTTGCCATGTACTACTCTGTAGTATATAGACGTTGCGTGGATAAGAAAATTGCTTGGAGACATTATATAGACAACAAAAACCCACTAGAATGAGGATATTCCACCTTACAGCACAAAACATGGAGACTGCTTCGAAAACCGGAGTGTATGGTCACCTTACCTATTGTAAGGTGTCAATATGCTACTAGCAATAGACCTACTGCTATCTAACGACATTTTCCCATATTGGTTTTCTATGAATTTAAATAAATAAAACCCAGAAGTTTCGGAGGGGGGGTTGAACCCTAAACCCCCCTCTAAATACGGCCCTGTCGGCAAGGGAGAGGCGAGTGGCCAAAACTGAAAGCAAAAGTGTACCAGTCAAGTTATAAACACATGATTCAGATTTTATTTAACTTTCATTAAAAGCTCTAGCCCCTGAGGGCACCTATCCACGGCGGGACAGCAAGTGAAACGCGCCTGCAGATGGTGTCAATAGGCAGATGAGACCGCAGCCCATCTTTTGTGCGAGTGCCCAGCACTTACTCTCAAAGAGCCCTCATTTTTGGGAGTCAATTTCTAAAATTGGAGCAGCTTTCAACCATCACGATCCAGAGCCTGATTCGGTTAATCATGAACATCAGACTTCTGGATCGATGACAATAAGACTGGGGATGCGCAATAGATCTGCAAATTTCGCAGTGTAGGGCAGTGTTGGCCCCCTATCAAACTAAACTATCTTTCATTAGATGGCAACTATTAAGGCTCGGAAGTTGGGGCCTTGTGTACCTAAGCGACTGGTATTCAATGACAACAAACGCCTCCTACTACCATAGAGGTACTGTCACTGAGTGCACGTTGTGTTAGTTTTCTTTACATTTTACCTGTAGACTGCAGAACACAACGGGTCCCAAGTTCCGAGCCTTAGTAAATATAAAGCCCCCAAGAGTGGGAAGATGGTCCAAAACCTAAGCACTTCGGATTACATGACCCACTAAAAATATGTGTGTTGCTTCTTGTGTCTTTTGTCTCCAACTGCCACACTGAATAGTCCTTTCGCGGTTCCTCTTTGTACCCACACCGAGTGACAACAATACGTGGATATCTCTAACGACATTTCCAACGGATCCACAATACTATCAACAGGAATAATATGCACACCCTTAAAGTCCCTAAATGTAATATCACTGTTAGTTTTGGTTACTTTATTGTTTATTGATAAATGAATAACTGATAAATACAATGTAAATCAATAAGTACAAAGGGGAAAAATGCCCTTAATGTTTTGTGATTTCTTGAGCTCCCTAATATGATTAAAAATGGTTATTAAAATGAAAATAGTAGTTGCCGTACATTTGAATTCAAATACTTTTTTAAAAAAATCTGTAAATTTATGTGAGTGGAAGCAGTTAACTTAATTACGTGTAAAACTCATCAAAACATGATTTGTTGACGTGCGATCATTTTAATAGATGTCAGTTTACATTTTTGTTTCAGCTTTTTTACTTTCTCTAGCACGTATAGATAGGTAGAGAAGGTATTGCATTCCACCCAAAAATTCTATACCGACATTTCACCGGAAATACATGTTTTGAGGTCCCCTGAATCCAAATAAAGCCTTGCGGAAACATGTCCGTGTGTGTGAACAGCATAACTTAAGAACGAAAAGTCGGATAAATACCAAACTTGATCTAAGTTCAGTATCTTCCAAGGATGCCACACGAAGATTTTCAAGAAAATGCCCCCACTTTACATGGAAAACTTTTCGAAATGTTTTATTTTCTAAAAAGTGGCTGTAACGATTTTGATTAAGGTACCTTATATGAAATATACTTACATAACAAATAAAATGAATATCTTGAATTTTCTAGAAATTAGCAGATAGGAGTTAGCAGATCGACGAGTCACACTGTACTTCAGCACCAGATACGTTCCGACTGATACAAGTAACGAATCAATTATTATCCATATTACCGCTACAAGTGCAAATTTAAATACATGTTTACAGTTTATTAAGAGAAAAGAGGAATTTACCAAATTTAATATATGATATATGGTTATTTGATATTTCCATTCATGCCAAAATGTGTTTTTAAGTTGTAATAGTATATTATGCAACAAGACTATAATGGTAGTAATTAAGACGCGAATATGTTTATGAAACTCGCTACCGCCCGTTTCATAATTTCCATACGGACGTTTTAATTACATTATAGTCAAGTTGCATACGATTGTTTTGTTCGATCACACTATAATTTCAAAACTTTGAGCTTTCACAAAAACATCTTACCTTGTTAATTGTGTGTTATTAAATGCTAATCGGATGACAACACCTTGAGTGTTGTGAGTAGTGCAACAGATGGCAGTACTTTTGAGTCCAGGCCGTATTTATTGATGTTTTGCAGGTAACGTATATTGAACAATATTGAAACAAAAAAATTGTGCGCAATTTATTAGAATAATAAAATTACAACGAATACAATTTATTTTATTTTAAATACACATATTTCATTGTTTGTCTGAGAATGGATCCCAGTGGGCTGCTGCTTTGAAGGTGTTAAAAGGTGTGGGCGAACTGCGCGCGCCGCCGAGTAAGATCATAATGAGTCGCTGAAGTACAGGGTTATTCAAAAAGAAGTAACAGATTTTAAATATTTATTTCTGATGAACGACAATAGTTGGCGACATATGCGATACATCACTGAATAGAGAAAAGTTCAAAATTTTATTTATGTGTTCAAAATGATCACCATTTGTTATGCGAGGACGATCAGTGCTTTTCCGTATATATACGCAACCATCTTCTACGAATTTATTGTATCAATTGTAAATTTTTTATGACGAGGCGGCTCGTTGTTGAACTTTCAACGAAATGCACGCTGCAATGAAACAATGGATTCACTCTTTGCATACTGCAGCACACAAAACGACTTTTCCTGTTGCGTCGCCATTTTCTCGTAAATAAATACAGCGCCGCGTGGAACTAATAGGTGGGGCTTAAACCTTGAACATTCCTCTATTCAATGATGTGTCGTATGTGTCGGTATCTATTGTCGTCCATTAAAATGGATATTTAAAATCTATTCCTTCGTTTTGAATAACCTTATATAACATGTCATTAAAGTTCCGTTAGGTACATCACATGTAATCAGCGTATTACAGTGTGGTCGACCAAAATGAATAAATATGTGCCTACTTCAAAACTTATCATTACTGATAGTGGCTATATTAGTGCCTGTTTTGAACTTCTTGTAGTATATTCTAAGTTCTTTGTGTCCATTGCGCGAACTCTAATCATGTTCCTTGGGAACACAACAAAGAATTAAATATAAAAGACGGAGCTGTTAATATAAACACCACCATTGGTTAATTATTGCGCTGTGGCTTCAGATACGTTTATAGAGCACGACATTTTGGCCTAAAACTACTATGTACTAGTTGTCGCAGTCAGCTGGATCCCTTTACTGCATGCCGGCGATCTCTAGTAGGCGGAGCAGTTGCCGATGAATGAACTTCACACACTACGAGACCCGGGATCGATGACGTAATCTCTCTTCGAGTAAACACCAAGCTTTGTCTTCCTATGTCTCATTGAGTGGTTCTGCCGCTGTGTTTAGCCTACCTTAAGAGTCACATGGCGTTCTGGTAAGAAATCATATCGGTGATTTTTGTTTTCGGCTCCCTACCTGGGTAGCCAGAGAATTCATTTTTTCAACCCCCCGTTTTACAAACAAAGGTGTTTATGCAGAGCTAGTTTTAAAAGCAGGTTGTTATGATTGTCAAAATTCCTTATAGCATACTTACCTAGAAACAAGATATAATAAATTCATTAAAACGAAAGATTAGAATTATAGTCTTCTTCTTCTTCTTCTTCAGCCAACGCCCGTCCTTGGCTGGTCTGCCATTCGACACCTTGCTTCCCAGTACAGGCCGTGACCTTCCTTCCATAGAATCTTCAACTATAACAGTCTGCAGGGCAGTGCAGGAGGCCAAATGGTCAGCAGTGCCTTCCTCTTGCAAGCAGAGGGGACAAATTGGGCTATCAACCACACCGATTCTATGCAGGTGTTTTTGCAAATAATCGTGCCCTGCAGTCATCCTAAAGGTGGCTACTGCCAGCTCCCGGGGCAGGTTGTTGGGGATGGGGTTTGAAGCAAGCATTTCCCATCTTTTACCAGCTGCCGCTACCTTCCGAAGGTCTACAATTGCTCCTTTGATTCGAGATGTTATGACGCTACTGATGTTTGAGTATGTCGTTGGTACAACTGGCTGCTCCATTGAGCACCCTTCCTTGGCTAAAGCGTCGGCTTTCTCATTTCCGTCAAGGTCGCAGTGGCCCGGGACCCATTGCAAGCGAACTTCTGACAATTCTTGCAGTTTATACAGTCTGTCTTGGCATTCAGTGACCAGATCGTCCTCATGTTGGTTTCCTTGCGAGCAGAGAGCCTGAATGGCTGAAGTGGAGTCGGATAAAAAGACCACTTTACACTGTACATTCATTGATATTAAGGCGATAGCTGCTCACTAATAGCGGCAACTTCGTCGTCGAAATTATTCCTCATCTTACCTACAGGAATTATAGTCGGACGGAGGGGCATCCAGCCACTGGAGCACAGCACCACACGTAGGCCATAGTGGGTCTTTTGTGCTTCTAGTGTGGGAGCGAGGGATGAAGGAAAGACCCGAATGACGACCAGATCTGGACGACGATGGGCGCTAGCAATGACGGTATCCTTAACGATTCTAAATAGAACACGAATCCTGACGCCGGCACGACCCGCCTGTGCCATCTTCACATTCGGGGTCCCGGAATGAAACGGCGACTCCCAGGAAGGCGCTTCAGCTAGCCGGTCAAGCTCCAGGGAGAAATCTTTACACCGCGTAAATTCCATCGTTCTACCGCAACACAACACTCACCGTCGCCTGGTCGTAACCCTGAAACATATGATATGACGGGGATAAGAAATTCATAGTAGAAGAATAAATACCCCAGCAATTGCCCACCGTCCTAGATAACCACGAAAAAACCCAAGGTCAGATTGCCGGACGGGAATCGAAACCGAAACCTCTCGAATACGCGGACCCATCTCGCTCGGTCATTAAAACGACAGATTTCATACTCGAACTATTCTAATTTCATTTGAAGCTGCAACATTCTGAACCTAACAATGTCCTTTCGTTTCTTTTTTGATTCAGGTTAATGATGGAAATGATGAAGTCGGGTCCTAAAATTTGAAGTTTCTTTCTCTATGAATTATCTAAGGTAGAGAAAGTATTGCACCCCACCCAAAAAGTCAAAATGGAGATATCATCAGAAATACACATTCATCCTTCTACATCCAGTACTGAGAAGGCATTTACACAAAAACTAGAAACAAAGAAACTCCGAAATTGCTAATGTTAATATGAAAGTATTAGTTATGATGACATTGCTTTCATCTTAGTTTGATTTGAAATGGCAATGACCTCAATAGTGGTTACCATGCTAGCCTCTAGTTCCCGAGGTCGCGGGTTCAAACCCGGCGGAGGGCGATGGATTTTATTCAGGCGTAAAAGTCGTAGCATGGCTTCCTTCGGTAGGGAAGTAAAGCCGGTGGTCCCGTGTCGTAGATTTACGGCATGTAAAAGAACCTCAGGTCTGATAAAGAGGCCTCTGAGCAAAATTACAGGTCTTTCACGCCCAATATAGAATAGGACGCTAAAGACCGCAGCAGTTAAAGGGCATCCATAAATAAAACTCAATTTAATTTTTAATTAATGACCTCAATGTAGCTTGCAACATGACTAAATGATTTCAGTGAAAGAAAATTGCAAGGTAATATGATATAGATATAATATAGGATAAGATAATCCAATTTGAACCTTCTACATTTTTTTCAGGACAAAGTCCAGACATTATTTTATTTAGGAGTACATCTCTGTAAATAAGGTTTGTAAGCTTAAATTTAAAATTAGGGATTTTAGGGCATTTAAATTAAAATTATTAGAGAATTATTTTCCTTGCAGAAACTACCGTTGCAAATAATATCCCTTAACAACGCAACTGTTAATTGTACGGCCTTGCGTGAGAGATGATACGGACTATTGCACCAAGATGAGGCGCCAATTTGAAGCAACACGATGGTCGACACTTCTGAAACCGTATACTTTACCTGCTTCGTTGTTGATTCTGCTGTCGTGATCTCGTTGTTCGTTCTGTTGTCTCGTGGGCCAGCTTCTCTAGTGGTATGGATATGAGATCTTTCTCTCAGGGTATAAGTGGATGTATTGTGAAAAGACAACACCAGTTTAAATTGACTGAGAAATTTAATTTGATCTAATACTTGAGCTATTGAAGGGAGTTGCCGACCGTTTCAGATGAAGAAATAGACTGAATTGTAGCACTATAAGAATTAACTTATTATACCTACTAACTTCTGCAGTATCACTTTTACGGTTTGAAATAACTTTTTCTACAATAAAAGAAATTTCTGGTTCCAATTTCTTTGTTACTTCCTCCCTTAGTTTTCTACTTTCTATTTCTTTTCAGATTTTTCTATTTCTTGGTTAATTTATTTTCTAGCATTTTCTACTTCTTCCCTAAACCTTTCTCTATTTCCTTTGAGTTCACTTCTAACATAACTTATTTCCCCTTTAATTTCTTCGTTGAATAACTCTAACACTTGCTGTTGATTTTCTAATTTCGTTCCTAACCCTTGCCTATTTTTTAACCTCTGTTGTGTATTTTACAATTTATTTTCTAGCTCTTCTTGTCTTGTCTCCTGTTACCCCTCTTCTACCTCCTTTTCTATTTTCTGATAACCCTTTTCTGGCTCCATTTGTCCCTGTTCTATCTTTTCTCGTGGACCTTTTTATAATTTCTGTTGAAACTTTTCTGTTTTCTCTTCTAGACCTTTGTTTACACTTTTTATAATTTTCATTATCGCCCTGCATTCACTTCCTGTCAATTCTGAATTTGCTACTTCTTTCCCCCTGACTTCTATTGTTTCCTGTTTCCTTTCTAAGTTATTCTGCACATTTCGACTATTTTCTCCCATTCCTGTTGCTCTGTTCTGCACAATTTCATGCCTACTATTACTTTCCCCTGCCTGAACATCCATTGCTTCTACTAAATTCTTTTCCCCTAACATTTTTCTACTTTTTAGTCGCATCTAATGGGTAACATTGAAATAAATGCACACTCAATTCTTTGTTTGCTGATGCGCTCATTTGCTGATGTCTTCTTTCTTGTTCGCCGTGTATCTGAGCTACCGCCGTTCTGGATTGTCCTTCTCGTGATGTCGATCACTGGGTTTGAATTCCAGTGCAGCTTCCTCAGCTTCTGGTGGTCCTCAATTCGAAGACCCGCAATGGTGCAACAGTTTGATACAGGATTATTGCACCAAGATGAGGCGCCAGTTTGAAGCAAGACGATGGCCGCCACTTTTGAAGGCGTTTACTTTACCCGCTTTGTTGTTGATTCCGCTGTTGTGATCTCGTTGCTCGTTCTGTTGTCTCGTGCGCCAGCTGCTCTAGTGGTATGGATAAGAGATACTTCTCTCAGGGTATACTTGGATGTATTGTGAAAAGACAACACTAGTTTAAATTGGCTGAGAAATGTAATATGATGCAATATTTGAGCTAATGTTGCCGACCGTTTGAGATGAAGAAACCGTCCAGCCGCAACCCGCCGAACACCGTCGCCAGGTTCTACAACCCTGAAACACGACATGCATTTTATTTGCCATGCAAGTATCTTAAATATATAGTATTTTAATCAAAATCGTTCTAGCCACTTTTGAGAAAATGAAAGATAATAACACTATCGCTATGTAAAAGATAGTTTGGTGTGGAGGTTTTCTTGAAAATCATCCTGTCGCATTCCTTGGAAGACCTTGATCTTAAATAACAAGTTTGATAATTAAGCAAAATTTCGTTTTAGAGTTACAGACACACAGACACACACACACACACACACACACACACACACACACATGTGGATATTTTTCTAAACACCCTTTTTTATTCAAGGAGCCTCAAACATGAATTTCTGATGAAATCACGGCATCAAAATGTTATACATGTCATACTGTTTTAGAGTTCCTACATTACCACACACAGGAATAATAATTCTGCAGCAATAAGCGCTTCTTGTGGTTAATATGCTTGTTGCTTTCTTTGTGACTATATTACCTACATTTTGTCCTTGCTTCATATCAGTAGGCCTGTATGTCTCTGCGTGGGTAACCACTGGAGGGGACACGAGGTTTAACCCCCCCCCCCTGTTTTGTTCTTCGGTTTGCCTACCGTCCTAGGAGCTTCTATTCCATTAGCGCTGTCACCATAAAGTCCGACCACTTCCAACGTACGAAGTTGGAGGGAGAAAGGAGGAGAATGCTACCAAGTGTCATAAATGGTATGCCTGGTTTCTTGACAATGTTTTATTATAGTTAATCTGTTAACTTGCTTAAATAAAACATAAATGCAAAATGCTTTTCTGTGTTTATTTTACATCATACATTGTAATGGAATGTGACCAAACCACACATCACAGGTTTCCTCCCCCTCCTCTTGCACTTAAGTGTGGTTTTTCAGAAGAGCAAAAACGAAGGTTGCACATGTGACATGTACCAGCAACGCGGAACAATTCACATTTAATGAAACAAATTTTTGGGTATTCCAAGCTTTGGGAAACGTAAGAAGCAAAGCATGATCAGATCACCACATTCACTAAACCCTGCATAAGTTTCTCATTGATAAGTGGCAATGTCCCGGGCTTATGTTGTGAATAATCTTAATTTTTACTGACATTTTATACAGCTGGGTCTATAGGAAAACGTACAGTCGAGTACATGGAATCCTGCCGTGTTGGTAAGAAAATACTAAACCGCCTCCGGTCACGCCCAGTCTCCACCCCCAATTTTTCTAGCACTCCACTTGTCTTACTGCCCCTTTTCCTTCACCCCTAGACCTGAAATCGACTTGTGTTCATAGTTTAATATTTGAGCGCCAGACTTTTTGACATCAAACCAATACGAGACGAACTTATCCAGGGCTTGGTTTGTACCGCCGTTGCGAAACATGCCTTCCAGCCACTCAAGTGAAATATTTCCTCCCCTTTCGTCGCTCACCTAGGCCTAACCTTTGTTCATAAGCTAATGTGTTTGGGACTTGAATTAAAACCAATAGGAGGCTCGCTCATCCAGGGTTAGTATGGACACAGATGATAAGGGAATTCTGCCAACATTAAATAAAGAAAAACATATAGGAAACCAAATGCATCGACACCTTTCTTGGCACTTGACTGTACTATCGTTATGTACACCTTATGTTAATACTTCCAACATTTTAACCAGTGCCCTTCGAATTGTAAATCTCCATTCTGTTATCTTTATGAGCCTGTAGCTAGCCTACATTATCCACCAAAGGGCTTACGAACATATTATCGAACCGCTTCTTAAACGGTGATTTTGTATCAGCCTTCAGTGTGCAATAATATACCGGGTGTTTCAGAAATACTTTTACAAACTTCGGGTATGGGTTCCTCACACTAAAAGAAGGAAAAACGTTCATATGAACATACGTCCCATAATCCTTGGTTTTCGCGTTATTCCTGTCACAACGAAAGTGTGAGTTCAACGGCCTTCGGGGCTCAACCTCAAAACTTCATTTCTCTATGCATTCATAGAAGGCATTGACCCATTGTACTACATACGGTAGATGGCGAAGTGTTGCCACGGAGACTTGTTTACGTTTGTCATTTGTCATTAGTCTGTCTTCAACGTTTCAATTGTGTACATGTAGTGAGTTAACTGCACGCGTTTCGTTTCACCATTGCTGGATATTCATTTCGTGAACAGGCAGACATGATTTTTATGTATGGTCGTGCGAAAGCTAATGGACGCGAGGCTGCACGGCTCTATCAGATGGAGTTTCCAGACCAAAGACAACCGAGTCATCCAACCTTTGTCGCTGTTTATCGTCGCCTTGCTGATAAACGTGATAAATTCCTGGCTCCGGCACATTTTAGTCGCATTGTTCGAGATGCACTGGTATTTACCATGACGATGGATAGGCAGAGGAGGGCCAGTTCCATGGCCTGCACGTTCTCCCGACCTCAATCCTGTGGATTTTTACCTCTGGGGGCATCTTAAATCATTGGTTTATGGAGCAGCCATCCCGGATGCAGAAACGCTTCATCGACGTGTCATGGAAGCCTGCGAAACCATTCGACACCATCCCGGAGTTTTTGACAGGGTGCGACATTCCATGATTCGACGAGTACAGGCATGCATATAAGCAAGAGGAGGACATTTCGAGCATTTATTATGAGTTTTGTGTGTTATAAGTGTACCACTGTGTTGAACACCTCCTAACGAGAAAACAAAGGATTATGGGACATATGTTCATGTGAACTTTTTTCCTTCTTGTGGTGTAAGGAACCCATACCCGAAGTTTATAAAAGTATTTCTGAAACATTCTGTATATAATATTATTTAATAACAGAATTATTAAATAATCATGTAGCCTAAGCCATTTCTTGTGGTACTTTAAATTGATTAAGGAGGATTAAATAGGAAAATAAGGCTTTGTAGGAAAATTTTGTAGAATATTTAAGAAACGTTAGTGGGTAGAGAAAGACATGAGACCATTACATACCAGGTTTTGTTTTCCATTCTATTTAGCCCTGACGCAGTAATTTGTATCACAAAAATGTAAATGTCAGAGTGATTGTAGTGTGAATATGCATTGTTGTGTGACATTGATTTGAGATGTTTGTTGATTGTAATCATTGTTGAGAAGTGGGTTTATACGGCCTTACTGAAACTGACAATAATAGCGTGCAATAATGTAGCGAGGGGGTGAGCTGTTTATCATTATTAGAGACGAGCAAATGACGTCAGAGTGGCGTGTTTTTCTTAGAATTTTCGGGAACATTTTCCCCAGAGCATATGTTTTCGTAATTTTCATTGGATATAAATATAGACGCTAATGTTGGCGCGTTTTATTAACCAATAGCAGCTCGGTTATAATCTTTAGGCATATTGGGGCGAGGAAGTATAAATTCGTGTCAGAGTCAAGTTTCACGGAGTCCAACAGAAGCATTCGCGTATAAGACATCGATGAGTTCAACAGAAGCAGTCATGGTGAATACATCGCACAGTTTATCGATTTGCAGGTTACGCGTAGCAAATTTATGAAAAATCTCTCGTGTCGTAAAGTTAATTACACAAAAGTTGAAGTACGTGAATTAGTAATGGGTAGTAAAGAAGTTATTATAACAGTTTCAGTTTGGCGAGTGTCAAGATTAATAGGTGAAAGTGAATAATGTGTTACGACAATAAAAGTGTAAAACAAATTCTTTCATCAGTGTTATCTTTGGATAAAAACTCCTTTCCGTTTACACACCCTGTACAAGAGAAGTGCTTGACCGAGAAATCATAGCTAGGCGGAGGACAGTGAACCCAAAATTAAATACAATAACAGGCGCTCAGTAAAAGATAACACGAAGTGACCGTGACAAATTGTATTCCATACGTGCGGCAGATAAACAGTAGCATCTTTGTAACACAAACATTAATACCGCCACAAATTGGCTCCCATACGTGGTGTATATAAATTTGAATCATCCTACAACTACTAACAAATATACCACTTCAGCCCGTACCCTTATAAGTTTAGGGAGACATGGTTGTCTTATCATCTTTTAACTTTATTTTATTATTTTTGTTCTATTTTAACTTTCTTTTTACTCCGTTACAGATCCGATCCCTCTTTTGTCGAATAATAATAATAATAATAATAATAATAATAATAATAATAATAATATCAAAAGCCAACATCCTCCGGCTATTCATACATCAGAGTAGTGTTTGAAATTAATCTTGTATCTTTAACTTTTTTTAACATGAAGTGCATCTGTTAAAGACTGAACTCGATAACCTCGTGTTTGGCGTGCGCACGCATGTAAGGCACGGAATGCTTATCTGTTGTTATGTTACGGATCAACAAAAAGGCAATAACTACGCCATAAAATTACTTCCAACGCCTTCAAAACGGATACGACTGAGATATAAATACGAATCCCATCACGATCCGTTTCCTGTTATCGTGGCATTGAATCCAGAAAAAGAAAGCGGCTGATTAGCATCTGAGACCAGAATTAAAAGGTACTGTTTGTTGGAACACATCCGAGTTTGGTTTCGTGTTTTCAGCTTGTAAATATATTCCCCTGGGGCAACTTAACGAAAAGTATTGTAATTTTTGGTTAAATAAATAAGTTAACCTATACTATAGACTACCCTAAAATCACACTTTCAATATTTTTGGGGGGGAGGAGGGAGAATTTCGCTCTAAACCGATTATTATGAAACCTTGATATGTGATATATGTTGATACCATAATTGTTGACGGGAAGATATAAATAATTAAATAAAGAAATGATAGTAAGATAAAGAATAATTGCAACAAATAATGTCCATATGTTAAATTAATGTACAACGTAACAAGCTAGAGTTGAAAGATTTGTCCGGAAAGAAAAACGTAATTAGCAAGTCATGTAAGGAAGACATTAGTAACAGTCTAGAATAGAAAACATTAGCTTAAAGATTCCTGGAATGCAGTTAGGGTTTAGTTCAATACGTTTGAACAGTCACGTAGGCAGAAATTCTGTAAAAGGGAAAGGTAAATGAAATTCTTAAATTCGGAGAGATTCCGCACAGTAACAAGGTAAGAGACGCATACGTAGGAGTTTCTAGTATTTGCCCGTGCGAGAAGGAGACGCAAGCTTTCAAAGATGCGACACGAAGATTTTCAAGAAAATCGCCCTACTCCAGACTACGCTTTACATGGAACATTTTTCGAGAATATAGACTTTCTTAAAAGTGGCTCTAACGATTTTGATTAAAATATCATATATTTAAGATATTTTCATGGAAAATAAAATGTATATCTTATATTTTCTGGGAATGTCCCCAAAAGTCCTCTTCATTCTGAACGGCTTTTGCATAACTGGTAAACCGTAAGAGACAGACAAAATTTTACTACACAAAAAATGTAGATCTCCTTAAAACTCACAATTTATGTGTCTACATAATATATCCATTTTTTGAGTGAGCCATTTCCGAGATATTCGTTACTATTTGTTTGAATTATCCAATACTTATACTTTTTCTCAAATGGGAATTCGTCACTCGTTTGTTTGTTTGTTTGTTTGTTTTATGTATTGAACATGCAAAGATCAGATATAGCAACCAGCTCTTAAAAGATTTGACATTCGCTTAAAGCCTACCATATTCCCCTTGCACCTGCAAGAAAATTAGCAATAAGATAGTTTCTGCAAATGTTTATCTCGATTAACATGAAATAGATGGAGAATAAGCGTTTGTAAAAACAGTTTTCACAAGAGTAGAGAAAGTCATATGAGTGTAACACATCAGATGTTTTATGATTATGCTTTATTTATCATATATTTCTTTCATAAATAAACGTTTTTGTAACAGTAAAATTTTCCGTCTTTCATCCCAATATAGAATGGGACTCTAAGAACCATAGCAGTTAAAGAGCGTCTATAAATAAAATTGAATTTAAGTTGTTCTTCCTCTCTTCAGTACTTCGTCTGCTTTGAATGTCCAAAAGTGGTTGTGAAGCTCTTAATGTTCAGAACATATTTTTAGGCCCATGGTACTCTTTTTTAAGATAAATGGTTAATTTCGTTTTTATATTTTGGTTATCGTTATTATTTAAGGAACGACATGCAACGAACGTTTTTTTTCACCATAATTTATATAAAAGAACGAACAGTATGAATAGATCATATCACATGTTTGTCGTACAGTACCGGCCACCCGATTGTCTTTCAGTATGTGTCAAAAGTAATCTCAATGTTTAGAACATACTTTCTTCTTGTAAAAGTAAAATAGAATAAAGAGACTTGAAACGGCCGTGGGCAAGGTTATACCTAATAAAATGATGACGAGAGAGACACCTTAGGCGTTTTCTGTATCTAGAAGCACACTTGAGATAGGATAAGGGCAATTAATCAAGCCAATTCGGTAGAACTAACTCATTAGTTGGGCAGATTCAAGAGGAGTGTTAATGAAGAAATGGACAAACAACTTATCTAGATAAAATAAAGCCTGAAAGAGAGTTGAAGAAATCTGAATATAAGTTGGATACTTCAAAAGAAAACAAATATGCGAGGGGTGGCCATGAAAACTCAACTACAAAGAGATAAAGAAAACTAGATTTTAGTAGAAATAATGGGTTAACCAAAGACACTGTAACGTGCATTATGTGTTTGGTGGCATTTCAAGAAGACTGGGTGCAGTGGATCAAGTGTAAAGGTTCGGCCATGTTGGATCATGGGAATATTTTATTTTTATTTGCGTTTTCTTTAAAACGGTGAGCTAAACTTTGGTGAACTGAGCTGAATAGTAAGTAATGGAGATTGTAAAAAAAGACTGTAAGCAAATTTCTATAAGTCTTGTGGTTCTAGATAATTTTACATTCTATATAAGTAATAAGTACTATAAATAAAATATAATAAATGTTGTACTGGGTTATTCATAGAACATACCTTGAGGTAACAGAATATCAGATTCCGATTAACCATAGTATAAAGTACAGTCAAGAAACTTAAGTCGGCCGATATTACACGACTCTCCCCAACTATCCCATTGTAAGCCAAGTATCACGACGAACTTCAGCAACTCTCCTAACACGCGCAGGATTTAGTATGAACGTTTTTAATGCATCATGGAGGATGGAAGAGTACATCTCTTGCCGAAGGATATTTAGAAGACGGCATGGCATTGAAAAATTGTATTTTCAGGATGTTAATTGGAATTCCCTCTACATCAGCTTTATCAGTAACATACAGTGATCATCCGTGTAAATGGGCAACATCACCATCAGGTATTTTAATCGTAAATTCTACCTCAACTATAAATTTAAGAGCTATACTTATTTATACGTCAGGTGTTTAATGAAGATATTTATACCGAGATCGATGGATTAATTACTGTTTGGGACAATTAAATATTTATTTTTGTATCAAAATGTTTTAGTAAAATTGCATAAAGTGTGGCAGTATTTTATATCACAACACTGTGAATGCCAGAGTGATTGTAGTGTAAATTAACATTATTGTTTGACAATGATTTGAGATGTTTGTTAATTATAAGCATTGTTAGGAAATAAGTTTACACGGCCTCACTGAAACTGACAATAGGAGCGGGTAACAATGAGCGATGGGGTGAGTTGTTTATTAATTAGAAGAGACAAACAAATGACGTCAGAGTAGCTGCATTTCTGTAGAAATGGATGGAATATTTTCCATAGAGCATATGTGTTTGTAATTTTGATTGGATATAAAATTAGACGCTAATGTTGGCGCGCTTTATTAACCAATAGCACCTCGATTATAATCTTTAGGCATATCGGGGTGAGGGAGTATAAAAAGCTAAAGCCAGAGACGGGTAACCCTCAGTCCAACAGAATCTCTCGCGTCGTAAAGTTAGTTAAAAAAATGTGAAATACGCGAATTAATAATGTGCGGCAAATAAGTGATTATAGTTACATTCTAAAATATAACAGTTTCAGTCGGGCGTGTATCAAGAGTAAATATGTGAAATTAGTAATATGTGACGGCAATAAAAATGTAAAAACAAATCCTTTTATAAGTGTTATCTTTTAG
Organism: Deroplatys truncata; assembly: GCA_030765065.1. NCBI lineage: Eukaryota > Metazoa > Arthropoda > Insecta > Mantodea > Mantidae > Deroplatys > Deroplatys truncata. The sequence goes on along the minus strand of CM060978.1, from coordinate 204,628,124 downwards.
TAACAGCTCCTTTCCGTTTACACACCCTGTTTAAGAGATTTGCTCGACTGCGTAATAGCTAGCCGGAGCACAATGAACCCAAAATGCAAAATAATAAAACAATAACAGGCGCTCAGGAATAAGATAACACGAAGTTACCGCGACAAAAGTTAACACATTAACAAAGTTTGTTTTTGTTGTGTTATCATGCTAAATTGTTTACGCCCACGCGAGCGTAAAAGATTCTAAAGGCTCGGAAGGATATTAGTAATTCTGTAACACATCTCGTATCTAAGCAATAAATAAACTAGTGCGTCATAGTAGTAATTTATGCAGCAAGTGATATGCTTCACTTGTTAAATTGAATTGAGTTTTATTTATGGACGCTCTTTAACTGCTGTGGTCCTTAGCGTTTCATTCTGTATTGGGCGTGAAAGACCGGTAATTTTGCTCAGAGGCCTCTTTATCAGGTTTGAGGTTCTTTTACGTGCCGTAAATCTACGACACGGGATCACCGGCTTTACTTCCCTTCCATGCTAAGGATTTTTACGCCCGAAAAGCTTCACTTGTGCTTCACTTCATGCTTCAGATCTTGTGATTATGGCGCGAGTGAATGCGACAATTTTATGAGTGTCATATTAACACCACCCACGAATTTTATGCAACATTTTGCGCAATCTTATTCATTATAAATTGTAGGAAATAATTCGGCCTCCATTGTTGACATAAGTGAGAGCGTTTTCATATGTTAGTTTATAATTGCGTTGTTATTGCCTCGCGTGCTAAAACGGTAAGCGACGCCACTTCCATTTTCTCTTCCTGAGAGAGAAGTGAGCGGGTGTTACGGACTGTGATGTACCCTATTAACAGCACAGCATGGTAAATAATTATAAATTCAAATCTTAACTATTCTTTATTTAATAACGTACAGAGGTTCTTGCATCTCCGTTGCTCAGAGAAAAGAATATCACAAAAAGGTTTCATCTGTTCTCTATAAGCCAAGACAACTTGGAATACGGGATTACGTCATTGTCATAGGAAATAGGCGTTGCTATAATTGGTACGTGTGTCGCAATGAGCCAAATATACACGATATGAGTATCAACTTATCTATAACGGTAAGATTGCATAAAACTGACGACGGATGCCGGTGTCACCTTTTAACGTCGTCTCCAATATCTGCTGTTGATTCTGCTGCCGGCTGCTACAGTGCTTGGCTATGAGATCATTCTGTCAGGATATGCGTGGGCGTAGTGTGAAAGGACAACACCAGTTTAAATTGACTGAGAAATTTAATATGATCTAATACTTGAGCTATTGAAGCGAGCTGCCTATAGTTTGAACATAAAGAATGAAACCGATTATGAATTGTATCACTCGAAACTATAGCAATTGAAATATTACACCTGCTAACTTCTGAAGTATCAGTTTTACGGTTTGAAATAATTGTTTCCGCAACAAAGGAAACCAGAACCGTAACTTGCCGTGAGTCACTAAAATGCTTACCGGCAAAACCCTTCGCGCCTACCGGTATTTATCCAACTTTTCGTTTTTAAGCTATGCTGTTCACAGACATACACAGACATGTTTCCAAAATTGATTTATTTGGATTCAGGGCACCTCATAAAGTATTTCCGGTGAAATTTAGGTATGCAATCAGAAATCTAACCAACCTCATTTTTAGTTCTATTCCATAAACTTGTATTATTCTTTAAATGCTATTAGTTTCATATGGACAGAATTCTCTGTTTACCCTTATTAGTATCCACACCTTGTGCGTTTCCCTTCCCTAGTTCGCCGCAAAGTCCCATGCAATTTGTGTAATTGTTGTTTTGTTTGGTTTTATACCCTTTAAACAAGTAGATCAGTTTGGAATGTGAATCAATAAAATGGGTGAAACAATATTCAAATGAGCCTAGGCTCCACAAAGCTTCAGAGGATAATGGAAACCACCTCCCCTACTAAAAGAATTAACTTATCCAGTTAACTCACCCCAAGCAAGATTTGAGCTCTGGGCCTCCTGAAATCGGGCAAACATGCTACCCATGGGATGAGCCTATGCAATTTTAAAAATTAACCTGTCTGCCAGGCATGCAGAGTATTTTGAATTGTCCTGCATTTAATTATATTTCAAATATTTGTTTTGCAATTTGTCCTAAAAGGTTTACATGAAGTTATAGAAATTCTTAATAGCATACATATGCCCCAAGAAAATAAATCTGTTGTAGAAGTTAACACTTCATTTCGGTATTGAGTACCTTTATAGAAATTCACTAACCTAAATTTACAACAATCTTTGAAATCACTCTCAGAAAAAGCTGTAGAAAAAGAATGTCATACATTTTCAGAGAAAATGTTTATGAAATGAACATCATTTTCCTACAAAGGCCCTTTCCAATGTATTAAACTCTGAAATATTAAAGGCAAAGTTGGAATGAAGTTATCCTTAGCTGGAGCATCTTCAGTCATCTCTTATATGACTTGAACATTCTGATTAGTTTACAAGGTTAAAAAAATTCACAACTTCTGCTGTGGACCAAAGTTTAACTCTCTGCACACTGGTGTGAACTTTTCTGGAAAAAAAATGGCATTGAAACATTCAATAAACTTCTTAAAATTTGTCAATTTTATTTTGCGCAGTAATACAGCAATAGAATAGCAGTAAAAGAGATTCTTTTTTCTAATCAATGCTCAATGGACAAAAGAAACAGATCACCTTTTAATAGAATCAGTTAACAAGATCATTAAAGTAAAAAAATCTGATGTGTTACATTCACATGACTTTCTCTACTCTTGTACAATCTAATTTTACAAACGCCTATTCTCCATATGCTTCATGTTAATCGAGATATCGAGATGTCAATCTTATTGGTAACGCTGGTTGCTATGTGGCGCATTCCATTCTCTTTGCATGTCCAGGACAAAAAAAAATGAATAACGAATTTGAGAAAAAGTATAAGTATTGGAAAATTTAAGGAAATAACAAGCAATATCTCGAAAACGGTTCACTCAACAAAAGAAATGTATATGACATAAGTTGTGTATTTTAACGCGATCTACATTCTTTGTGTAGTAAAATTTTGTCTATCTCTTATGGTTTACCAGTTATGCAAAAGTCGTTCACAATGAAGAATACTTTTGGAGACATTCCCAGAAAATTCGAGATATACATTTCATTTCTCATGACATTATCTTAAACATATGATATTTTCATCAAAATCGTTAGAGCCATTTTTGAGAAAATTAAAATTTTCGAAAAATCTTCCATGTAAAGGGTAGTCTGGGGTGGGGGGATTTTCTTGAAAACCTTCGTGTCGCATCTCTGGAAGATACTGAACCTAAATACCAAGTTTGGTGCTTATCCGACTGTTCGTTTTTGAGTTATGCTGTTCACAGACACACAGACACACAGACATACACACACACACACACAGACTCACACACGGACATGTTTCCAAAAATGCTTTTTTTGGATTCAGGAGGTCTCAAAACATGTATTTCCGGCGAAATCTCGGTATCGAATTTTTGGGTGGAATGCAATACTTCCCCTACTTACTATACGTAGTAGAGAAAGTAAAAATCTAAGGGAATAACAAGCAATATCTCGAAAATGGTTCACTCAAAAAAAAAATCTGATGTGTTACACTCGCATGACTTTCTCTACTCTTGTACAAACTATTTTTACAAACGTTTATACTCCATATGCTTCATGTTACTCGAGATATCGAGATGTCAATCTTATTGCTAATTTTCTTGTAGATGCAAGGGGAACATGGTAGGTTATAAGCGATAGTCAAATCTTTTAAGCGCTGGTTGCTATGTGGCGCATTCTATTCTGTTTGCATATCCAGGACATAAAAAATTGAATAACGAATTTGAAAAAAAGTATAAGTATTGGAAAATTTAAGGGAATAACAAGCAATATCTCGAAAATGGTTCACTCAACTAAAAAAATGTATATAACATAAATTGTGTATTTTAACGCGATCTACATTTTTGTGTAGTAACATTTTGTCTATCTCTTATGGTTTACCAGTTATGCAAAAGTCTTTCACAATAAAGAATACTTTTGGAGACATTCCCAGGAAATTCAAGATATACATTTTATTTGTCATAAAAATATCTTAAACATATGATATTTTAATCAAAATCGTTAGAGCCATTTTTGAGAAAATTAAAATTTTCGAAAAATCTTCCATGTAAAGGGTACTCTGGGGTGGGGGGATTTTCTTGAAAACCGTCGTGTCGCATCCTTGGAAGATACTGAACCTAAATACCAAGTTTGGTGTTTATCCGACTGTTCGTTTCTGAGTTATGCTGTTCACAGACACACAGACAGACACACAGACACACACACGGACATGTTTCCAAAAATGCTTTTTTTGGATTCAGGGGGTCTCAAAACATGTATTTCCGGTGAAATCTCGGTATCGAAATTTTGGGTGGAATACAATACTTCCCCTACTTACTATACGTAGTAGAGAAAGTAATTAATTTGAAATGCATGAATTGTAGAAAATGTTTAAATTACTGTTGAAGAAAAAGCTGCAAAGTATCATAATTTACAGTAATACATATTTAACATATTCAATATAACTTACAAGGAGTTTGGGTTTTTTCAATTAAAAACAAGAGCACAGATTTTGTGTGTGTGTGTGTGTGTGTGTGTGTGTGTGTGTGTGTGTGAACCATTTTCTGACACAATATCCAGTACTAGACGATTCAGACATGGTAACTTTAAACACACCCAGGTCAAATTACCCTCTTTCTCTCCTTAAACGCTGGTTTTATTCATATTGTCGTATACCTCACATTTATTTATTATTTAACTTCAGAGGAGAGCAACTCGCTTATGAGAGGGATCGTTGAACAGACAAAGAACTTTAAACTCGAGGTATCGACAAGGGACGCAGCTAAAGTTAGATTCACAAAATAATTACTCCAACATAATTTCTGGTTTAAGGGAGAGGCAAGGATTCCATTCTACCATAATTAACAACTGCAAAAGAAAGGATAGCTTGTAGATTTATTATAACAAATTCTTACCCCATGTGTCTGCCGGGCGAGGACGCCATATCTCAGGCAGTTATCCGTCCAACTCACGCGGAGCCTAGTCACAGAATGCTAAGAAGCCCACGCTAAGGCTTAGCGTCAGTAACGCCATATCCCCACCAAATGACACACTGCTTCCCCTGAATCGCCCCTACTCTCAGATAAACTGCCACCCTTCGACCCGGTAGCCAGAGGGCGTATTACCATTAATATAATCTGTGCACATGCCACATCTCCCCCTGGCCACCGAAGTCGACGTCCTCGGCGACAGAAGAAAAAATAAATACAATAAACATGAAAAAACAAAACAAAGACATACCAAAAAATGACATACAAATGTGTGATGAACTAAAATATAACAACAATAGACATGTGTGTGGTAAGCACCCAGCCGACTATACAGTGGTGCTGGGCGATAACGAGAGACGAGAGACGTAAGTGCTGTTGACTAGTATTGTTAATGCACTTATCTTTAGCATCCCGCACACGCACACACCACGCTGCCTCAGTTCACAGGAACACTACACTGCACAATATAGCGATGGTCTGCCGTAACTGTTTGTGGGTGAGTTTAGACAGTACCCACAACGACGATTTGTCCTGGTGTAGAATTATCACCGCAGGTCTCTGGTGATGACAACAGGGTGGGCAGTCGCTAGCTTGGACTGCCCCCCGACATGGTGGCTCCTTATGCCACGGCAGTGTAGTGGCTGCCCGACAGCTTCCCTGTGGTGTTTCTTGACTTCTGGTGTGCCCTGGGGATGCTCTTGAATTTTCTCGCTCTCCGCCACAGCGAAATACTAAAACAAAACCATCACACAATAAACAGGGCGCTCCCAGAAACAATCACACATAAAAGAATGGTATGTCATGTACAATTAAAGATTTTAAAGTTTGAAAAGTTTACACTAAAAATTCTTATGACATGGGGCAAAGAAAGAGAAAAAAAATTAGTACAAATTGGCATAAGAACGAAATTTTACAGAGTTGCCATCCAAAATTTAACTTACAATGCTTTACAAACCAAATAAAACAGTAAAACAGACTCAAAATACATGAACATGACAGAAATGAAACAACCTTATTTTGGGATCCCAATATTACATCTTAATAACCAGCTGGTATCACTAACAAAAGACAGTAAGTGCACTTACAAGACAATCACACATGACAATGAAATGAACTCATTCACACTGACCATGGCCCAAATTACACACAACACTCACTTAACTATCTACTCAAACTAGTGTATGCATCACTACAAGCTACATCCACAATACATCTCCAAACTACGCCACGTGACATGCTTTCAACTACTATTGTCCTACTCTTGTCACCAACACAACTTCTCGTCCACATCACTATCGTTCTCATCTCATTATGATCATCATCTCAATCATAATCATCATCAACATCATCAGCAATAATAGTGCAATCTCGATCATTACTTCAAGCATCATCATCTTTCAATTTTCTCTTCAAAACAAAACATCTGCACTTACGTGTCTCATTTAGCATGCTGCAAATCCAAAACATCTAACATAGGCATAACCTTCAAGAAATCACATTAACAATTCAGGAATGACACAAATAACATGACACTATACTGTTGCATCCACATCCTCCAAATGAAAATTAAGCTGGAAAACAGGTGGTATTAAAATTTGCTATCTAAGATGGTAATAAACTTGTTGCATAAACAGAGAAAAAAAATTATTTTCATTACATTCACTTCCATCCATTTAATCTCTCGTGTGAATTCATCACACACGCTATACTGGGCACGTTACAGCAACACCAATAAGCAAAATCTCTGAAAACATACAACTGTCGGGGTTACACTGTGGCACTTCCACCGAAGCTGACATCATCTCGTCTCTTCTCATCTCTCCTCATCTCATTAACACCGTCGGGGTTACTCTTTGGCACTTCCACCGAGGCAAATCTCAACTCTTATTTCTCACATAACCTCAAATACACACACTATTCATGCAACAATTTTCTGCAAATAAAGATCACAGCATCATTATGAAACCCAAAATCAAATCGAGTCAAGTCAAATCAAATCATATCAAATCCAATCGAATGCAACAAAACAACATCACATCATTACTCAAAACAATATTGTCACATAACATTCCTGAAAATGAAAGCTCAATTAAGCACATAGTACACCTGAAACACATTCCTGCAGCATAATACAACAAAACAAATGATTTGCAGTTACCAAAACACAATTCAAAATTTAAATTACACCCAAAATAATAATATACTCGTAATTTAGCAGAGACATTCATATCACATATTCCTGAAAAACAAAGCTTAATTAAGCATCTTTCAGTGAAACAATAAAAATTTAGCATACCTGTGTGAGTCGTAAAACTGTTTCATTCATCCAAACTTTAGCACTCACAATGATTACATACTTACAGGTGATTTTTTTTCTCTCCTACTCGTTTTACCACAAAATTCCCGTGCAATTTTCCAAAATCTGGTAACACACGTACAGCTGGTTCATCAACATCCACATCGTACTGGTCCATATTAGAAGCACATTAGAAGCACGTCAAACCTAATTAGGTGCAGATACTGGCAAGGTTGGTAGCTCCTGGAACTTTTACTTACATGAGTAACTGCGAAAGATTTTCCCCTAAAAATATGCATTGCGGAATTAAATAAACCAAACTTGGCAACGGTAAAGCAAAATTATCATCATTATAATTTTCTCAGAGCGGTCATTAGCAGTAGTAGCGAACATTTCAAAATTCTAAAGTAACTCATACGCCGACAACTCGCTGGAATTCTCCACGTGAGAGGGGTCAATGACCGGGCGGCAGACAGCTGATTGTTTTGCATTCGACACGAGAGGCGGATTAGACATCGCTCGTAACTGAGCAACAACAGGCGTACCAACACTGGACATAGATTCTACTTCACTGTGCTCGCTAACTGGAGCAATTGCTATATTAGATTTCTGTGCAGTACGTCGCTTAGGCATGATTGCAGCACAAAAGATAACACAACCAATAAACAAACAGTAGGACCAAACAATACAGATTACACCAAACTAAACACTTATAGCATCACATGAATGTAAGTAGCAAGATCAGAACATAGCCAAATAAAACAGTTGCAGAAAGAATACAATTAAGCGCCCGCGGCGAAATATCAGAAAATTATACCAACACGCGTCTACACAAGCCACTTGGACACAACACCAAGCTTTTTAATCAGAATGAACACATGGAAGAAAACAAAATGATAGCTTCAGTGAGAAACCTCGAACTGGAAGTTAAAAAAAAAACCACGTCACACCTACTGTGACCACCGCTAAGATGCTCAAAAGGAGCAGAATACAGACTTATAATTTATACTAGCACACAAAACTTCTCTTTTTTTTCTTAAATCAAATGTATATAATCTGATATGCACACGCAAATAAACGCGCCAAAACACGTGCTGAGGAAGACTGGTTTCACAAGCTAAAATTATTGCTGAAATGCATGACCACGCGAGAATTACATAACACACGTGCGTACATAAAAGTTACACGAAAAATGTCCCAGAAAAGTGCAGTAAATAGCTAGAAATCACAATCACTGGAATATAAAGTTATACGTTTCCAAACCACTGCTAATAAGGACAGAAAACAAGATTTGCAATCAGATAGCCAACACGTGACGAGCACATTTTGAAACTACAACTATCTCGCTCGTTTCACAACTCAACTTTCACAAAAACATTTTTTTGAAAACAACCAGCACGAACCACTTAGCACAGCAATACAATTTAAAAAGAAATGAAGCCAAAACAAGGGGAAAATGGAGTCAGAAGTTTTAGCGTCACGCCGGCAGACAATGGAAAAATACAAAAATGAGCTCAAAATTAAAATTTCGAAACCAGACTTTCAGATATGATGGAAACAAAATTTAGAAGAAGAGAATCACAAATTAAAGTATAAAAATCCTTACCCTTTTGCCAGAAAGAACTTTACATTTTTCACGACCACGTGGAGAAGCACAAAGCGTTAAATTTGGAGGGAAAAAAATTTTGCACTTAAAATCTCAAAACAAATCAAACCAATTACTCGGCGCCTCCGCCAATTTGTCGTATACCTCACATTTATTTATTATTTAACTTCAGAGGAGAGCAACTCGCTTATGAGAGGGATCGTTGAACAGACAAAGAACTTTAAACTCGAGGTATCGACAAGGGACGCAGCTAAAGTTAGATTCACAAAATAATTACACCAACATAATTTCTGGTTTAAGGGAGAGGCAAGGATTCTATTCTACCATAATTAACAACTGCAAAAGAAAGGACACACTGCTTCCCCTGAATCGCCCCTACTCTCAGATAAACTGCCACCCTTCGACCCGGTAGCCAGAGGGCGTATTACCATTAATATAATCTGTGCACATGCCACAATATAAATAAGTAATGATAGTTGTAGATGCTAGACAAACCAGGTACAAAATAATGCAGGCTTTGGGTATTCTGGTGAATACAACAAAGTTTATGACCACACTTCTTATATCATTACCGTAGCTTCCTCTAACCTGAGCACAGTTTAAAGCAGACAACAATGTTACGTTACAATTATTAATTTTCGCCATCTAAAACAAATCATTTCCAACTGTTACTTAAAATTAAATAAAATACTATTTTGCAGCAAACGCCAGGAAATTAGAATACAACTTACTTCAAACTGCATCAAGTATCCGAGCCTTTTCTTCGGCGAGCCTTTTCTAATGCAGATGGTAAACGTCAAACTATATCCTACGTAGAAAACAATGTGTCAAATGTCAAGGTATACTGAATTAGATCATAATTAGCCAACATCAAACAATAAGCATTTAAACTGTAAAAGACAAATTTAAAATCACAAATGAATGCACATTTAAATTATAATTAGCTACGTAATTAATGTGTTAAGCCATAGAAATGTAGCACTTTCTTACATTTCCAAACTTTCAGTTTTAAAGATTTGTTCCTCGTTTGTTGACTCAAGATTGCGCGATGACCGCAACCGGAAATGTTATAAATTTCATTTGCCATGAAAATATCTTAAACATATGTTATTTTTTTTATTCTATTTTATTTTACGTCGCTTTAACTCCTTGGTCATATCGCGACGGATCTTTTGGTAGATTTCTCTTAGAACGATATGTGATGGATAGTTAGCCTTCTAGGTCTCACCCTGTAACCCCTGCTTCATGCTGTGCAGATCGCATTAGGGTACCGTCCAGTCTAACCGCCGCCCTCACACAGAAAGGTGGACAGTTAGCCTTCATGCAGTGCTTACATTGTCTGTAGATAGTTGGCATAGCATTCGCTATTACCACTTATTTTTGTTTTACTATTGTTTTAGACTTAAGATGGAACTTTGGGTCGTGGTATTAAATATCCAAATCGGTATTTACCTTGGCGACTGAGGAAAACCACGAAAATACCAAAGGACAGATTGGTCGACCCACGGGATTTGAAACCGGGACCTCCCGAATGCGGGCCACAAACTTTGCCGCCTGAGCCATCTCGCTTGGTATATGATATTTTAATCAAAATTGTTAAGAGTCATTTTGAGAAATTCAAAATTTTCGAAAAATGATGCATGTAAAGGATAGTCTGGGGTGGGAGACTTTCTTAAAAATCTTCCTTTCGCATCCTTGGAATAGACTAAACTCAAATACCAAGTTTGTTATTTATCCGACTTTTCGTTTATGAGTTATGCAGTTCATACCCCCCCCTCTCTCTCTCTCACACACACACACACACACACACACATACACACGCGCACACACACACACACACACAAACACAGAGACACTTACCCGCACACGGACCTTTTTCTAAAAATGCCTTATTTTTTAATTTAGGGGTCTCAAAACATGTATTTCCGGTGAAATCTCGATATGTAATTTTTATGGGACTGAATACTTTCCCTATTTACTATAAGTAGTAGAGAAAATAAAAAAATAAACACAATTATAAACAAATCTTGTGTTGCACTCACATGACTTTCTCTACTCTTGCGCAAACTGTTTTTAGAAACGCTTATTCTCCATATACTTCATGTTAATCGAGATAAGCATTTGTCGAAGCTTATTATAATTTTCTTGTAGGTGCAAGGGGAATTGGTGGGCTTTAAGCGATAGTCATATCTTTTAAGAGCTGGTTGCTATGTGGAGCATTCCATTCTGTTTGCATGTCCAGGACCCAAATAAATAAATAAATGAGTAAAAAAGAAAAAGAACGAATTCCCATTTGAGAAAACGTATTGGAAAATACAAATAACAACGAATATCTCGGAAATGGTTCACTCCAAAAAACAAATGTATATGACATAAATTGTGTGCTTTAACGAGATCTACATTTTGTTTTGTAGTAAACTTTTGTCTATCTCTTACGGTTCACCAGTTATGCAAAAGTCATTCAGAATGAAGAGGACTTTTGCGGAAAGTCCCAGGAAATTCAAGATATACATTTCATTTGCCGTAAAAATATCTTAAACATATGACATTTTAATCAAAATCGTTATAGCCATTTTTGATAAAATCAAATTTTTCGAAAAATGTTCCATGTAAAGGGTACTCTGGTGTGGGAGGATTTTCTTGAAAATCTTTGTATCGCATCCTTCGAAGATAGTAAAGTCAAGTACCAAGTTAGGTATTTATCTGACTTTTCGTTTTTGAGTTATGCTGTTCACAGGCTGAAGACATATTTATTGGGTTTTATTTATGGACGCTCTTTAACTGCGGTGGTCCTTAGTGTCCCATTCTATATTCGGCATGAAAGACCGGTAATTTTGCTCAGAGATACCTTTATTATGCTTGGGGTTCTTTTACGTGCCGTAAATCTATGACATGGGACCACCGGCTTTACTTCCCTTCCGAAGGAAGCCATGCGAAATATTTTTACGCCCGAAAAAAAACCATCGTCCTCCGCCGGGTTTGAACCCGCAACAAACAGACACACACACACGGACATGTTTCTAAAATGCTTTATTTGGATTCCAGGCACCTCAAAACATGTATTTACGGTCAAATGTCAATATCGAATATTTGGGTGGAATGCAATATTTCCCTTACTTACTATATGTAGTAGAGAAAGTATAAAGTGTGATGTGTTACACTCACATACTTTTCCATTCATGTACCAACTATTTTTACAAACGCTTATTCTCCATCTTATTGCTAATTTTCTTGTAGATGCAAGGGGAATATGGTAGTATTTAAGCAATAGTCAAATATTTTAAGAGCTGGTTGCTATGTGGAACATTCCATCCTCTTTGCATGTCCAGGACATATAAAAAGAAAACGAATATTGAATTCGTATTTGAGAAAAAGTGTTGGAAAATTCAAACAAATAACAAGACACACAGTTGGAAATGGTTCACTTGAAGAAAAAAAAAGTGTATATGACATAAATTGTGTTTTAACGAGATCTACATTTTTTTTGTAGTATAATTTTGTCTATGTTACGGTTTTACCAGTTATGTGAAAGTCTTTCGGAATGAAGAGGACTTTTGGGACATTCCCAGAAATTTCAAGATGTACACTCCATCTGTCATGAAATATCTTGAACATATGATATTTTAATCAAAATCGTTAGAGCTATTTTTGAAACAATCAAAATGTTCGAAAAATGTTCCATGAAAGGGATAGTCTGGGATGGGGAGATGTTCTTGAAAATCTTCGTGCCGCATCCTTGGAAGATACGAAGGCGGATCGAAAAGTAACGCACAATAATTTTTTTCTGCCTTGGTATTGAAGTCGGAATGTTGCAATTTCACACAGATATAGTTTGAAGTTTTCACTACAGAGGGTACTTTTTGTTTCATGTGCAGCTCTAGCGAGAGAAGCGAGAACTACGCAACAAAGATGGCGCGCATGTTACTATCGTCCACGTGTGAAGAGTAGAGAGGTGTAGTTCGATATTTGTGGGCCAAAGGGCATAAAGCGAGTGAAATTCACAGGGAGATATTTTATGGACCGTAGCAATGTCTCCAGGTGGTGTGCATTCTTCCTTAGAGGGCCGTGTGAACTTTAGTGATTCGCCACGCTCCGGGAGACCGGTAACAGCTGCAACCCCGCAGAATGTCAGAGGCATTGAGGCGGCAAGTTTGAACGACCGGCGCGTGCAACTGCGAACCTTATCGCAACAGTTCAACATTTCCTATGCCGCAGTGTACGATATTGTTCATGACACGTTGAAATTTGTGGCAGTATTTTATATCACAACAATGTAAATGTCAGAGTGATTGCAGTGTAAATAAGCATTATTGTATGACATTGATTTGAGATGTTTGTTAATTATAAGCATTGTTAGGAAATAAGTTTACACGGCCTCACTGAAACTGACAATAAGAGCGGGCAACAATGAGCGAGGGGGTGAGTTGTTTATCAATTAGAAGAGACAAACAATTGACGTCAGAGTAGCGCGCGTTTCTTTAGAAATGGAGGGAATTTCTTCCCTAGAGCATATGTGTTCGTAATTTTGATTGGATATAAATATAGACGCTAATGTTGGCGCGCTTTATTAACCAATAGCAGCTCGTTTATAATGTTTACGCATATTAGGGTGAGGGAGTATAAAAAGCTAATGCCAGAAACGGGTAACGCGCAGTTTGACAGAATAATTCACGAGGTAAACATCGCTCAGTCCAATAGAATCATACAAAGGTTATACGTCGCACAGTTTAAGAGAATCGTTTACGCGTTATACGTCGCGCAATTCTACAAAATCTCTCGCGTTGTAAAGTTAGCTATAAATGTGAAATACGCGAATTAATAATGTGCAGCAAATAAGTGATTATAGTGATATTAGAAAATATAACAGTTTCAGTCTGGCGTGTATCAAGAGTCAGTATGTGAAATGAACTAATTGTGACGGTAATAAAAGTGTAAAAACAAATTCTTTTATAAGTGTTATCTTTCATTAACAAATCCTTTCCGTTTACACACCCTGTTCAAGAGATATGCTCGACTGAGTAGTAATAATAGCTAGCCGGAGGACAAAGAACCCAAAATTTAAACTAGTATACAATAAAAGGCGCCCAGCAATAGGTAACACGAAGTGACCGCGACAAATTGGCTCCCATACGTGGTGCAGATAAACATGAAGCATTAACCAACTACCAACAAATAATCTACTTCAAATTTCTCTGGGTGCCTAAGAACCTGACAGACAACCACAAGTGCCAGCGAATGATGACGAGCTTACATCACCTAACGCGGTACACTGCACTTTCTGAAAGGAATCGTCACTGGTGATGAGTCGTGGGCATACCACTACACGCCCGAAACCAAGCAGACATGTATGGAGTGGGAACATGCTGGTTCCCCAGTGAAGAAAAAATTCAAGGTGACTCAGTCTGCTAGGAAAGTGCTTGTGACGGTGTTCTGGAATATGCATGGTGCTGTATTGGTGAACTTTGCTGAATACGGGACCTCTGTGAATGCTGCAACCTGCATGAAAACTTTGGTGAAGTTGCGTCGTGCCCTTCGTGACAAACGCTACAACATGAATGCTGACGATGTCAAAATTCTTCAGGACAAAGCTCGCCCCATATTGCTGCTGCTGTTTGGCAGAAAATCACAAAATTTAGTTGAGAGGTGTTACAGCTTCTACCATACAGTCTGGACTTAGCACCGTCGGACTTTCATCTGTTTGGTCCCATGAAGAAATTCCTGGCCGGCCAACGCTTTGTGACAGATGTGGAAGTGAAGTTAGTAGTCCGCAGATGGCTATACTCCAAGGAAACGAACTTCTACGAACAGGACACATTGAAACTGGTATCACGATGGAAGAAATGTGTAAGTGTTCATTTGTGATTTCTTTTTTGTTGTTTTAACTATTAAACGTTTTTGTAAAAAAATATTGTGCATTACTTTTCGATCCGCCTTCTTAGTAAAGTCAAGTACCAAGTTTGGCATTTATCCGACTTTTCGTTTTTGAGTTATTTTGTTCACAGTCTGATAGACAGACAGACACACGAGCATGCTTCCAAAAATGCTTTATTTCGATTCAGGGCATCTCAAAGCATATATTTCCGATAAAATCTCAATATGAATTTTTGGGTGGAATGAAATACCTCCCTTGCTTACTATGTAGTAGAGAAAGCAAAAAAAAAAAAAAAAAAAAAAAAAAATGTGATGTGATGTGTCGCGCACACATGGCTTTTTCTACCCTTGTATAAACTATTTTTACAAACGTTTATACTCCATCTACTTCGTGTTAGTCAAGATCTTGGTATCGTATTTTTGGGTGGAATGCAATACTTCCCCTGCTTACTATGCGTAGTAGAGAAAGCAATAAAGCATAATGTGGGTTGCTCTAATAATAATAATAATAATAATAATAATAATAATTGATATTCGATTATGTTCTTTCACACTGTGTTTAGGCAGTGAATTGGAAAATTGAATCAGATTTAAAAAATTCAATGTCAATTGTGATTCTAATAAGTAGGGAAAGTATTGTATTCCACTAAAAAAATTCTATATCGAGATGTCACCGGAAATACATGTTTTGAGGCCCCTGAATTAAAAAAAGGTCTTTTTTAGAAAAAGGTCCATGTGCGTGTCTATGAACCGGATAACTCCCAAACCAAAAGTCAGATCAACACCAAACTTGGTATTTAAGTTCAGTACCTTCCAAAAATGCGGCACGATGATTTTCAAGAAAACTCCCTACCCCAGAGTACCCTTTAGATGGAAGATTTTTCGAAAAGTTTGATTTTCTAAAAAAATGGCTGTAACGCTTTTTATTAAAATACTATATATTAAGGATATCTGCATGATAAACAAAATGTATATCTTGAATTTCTGGGAATAGCCTTGAAGTACACTTCATTTGGAAGAAATTTCATATAATCTTGTGTAACTGGTAAACGTTAAGCGACAGACGAAAATGTACTACACAAAAGATGTAGAACTCTTTAAAACACACTTTTTTTTTGTATAAGCCATTTCTGAGATAGCTGTTATTAAACTTTCGAATTGTTAATTTCTTGGTCATTCTTCTTAGTCCTTTCAACATTCAGTTGTTTCTGGCAATTGCATGGAAACAGTATGGAATTTTAAGTCTAGTATAGGTATAGCGTCTGTCTTAAACATTTGACTGTATCTATAACAAAGAGTGTAACGTAGTTATTTCTGCAAAGGTTTATTTGCCCTAAAATGTAGTAGCTAGAAAGATATTCTTGTGTAAAAATATAATTTGTATACCTAGTAATAAACGATAGAGGGCAGAGAAACTCATGTGAATCATATCAGATTTTTTTTCAAGTCTGATTCAACCTTCCAGTATAATAATTTTTTGTTTAGATTGTTTCATTTCATTTATATTTTTTCACGATCAAATGATTTCATGTTTAAACTTATAAACCTTGCTAGAGTATTGGAAAATTCAAAATGCTGGCGAGACTGTAGCACTCCTGCCATCTGCAAAATAACCCCAGAACTATGTTCAATGGATCCTAAGACCTTCGATGTAGTTTTGTATATTCTCCGTAGATGGCAATTCCAGCTTTGAACACGCCAAGGTCGCTAAAGAGGGCAGTCAAGTAGAACAAGGGAATATCAAATCGCGCAATCTTGAAGCGACAAATGAGGAACGAAATCTTTAAAACTGAAAGTTTGGAAATGTAAGAAAGTGCTACATTTCTATGGCTTAACATTTTAATTACGTAGCTAATTTTAATTAAAATGTGCATTCGTTTGTGATTTTAGATTTGTCTTTTACAGTTTAAATGCTTATTGTTGGATGTTGGCTAATTATAATGTAATTCAGTATACCTTGACATTTGACACATTGTTTTCTACGTAGGATATAGTTTGACGTTTACCATCTGCATTAGAAAAGGCTCGCCGAAGAAAAGGCTCGGATACTTGATGCAGTTTGAAGTAAGTTCTATTCTAATTTTTGGGCGTTTGTTGCAAAATAGTATTTTATTTTAATTTTAAGTAACTGATTTACGTGTTTAGATGGCGAAAACGAATAATTGTAACGTAACATTATTGTCTGCTTTAAACTGTGCTCAGCTTAGAAGAAGCTACGGTAATGGTATAAGAAGGTGTGATCATAAACTTTGTTCTATTCACCAGAATACCCAAACCTGCATTTTCTACCTGGTTTGTCTAGCATCTACAACTATCATTACTTATTTATATGAATAAAACCAGCATTTAGGGAGAGAAAGAGAGTAATTTGACCTGGTTGCTGTTAGAGTTGCCATGTCTCAATCGCCTAGTACAGGTATTCTGTCAGAAAATGGCTAACACTTTACACACACACACACACACACACACAAAATCTGTGCTCTTGTTTTTATTTGAAAACAGCCAGACTACCTTGTAAGTTACATTGAATATGTTAAATATGCATTATTGTAAATTATGATACTTTGCAACCGCCCTCACTTTGTAGAAGAAATTAGCTTTTTTTCAACAGTAATTTAAACATTTTTTACAAGTCATGCATTTCAAATTAATTTTACTTTAATGATCTTGTTAACTGGTTCTATTAAAAGGTGATCTGTTTCTTGTGTCCATTGAGCATTGATTAGAAAAAAAGAATCTCTTTTAGTTGCTGTATTACTGTGAAGCGCAAAATAAAATTGACAAATTTTAAAAAGTTTATTGAATGTTTCAATGCCATTTTTTTTCCAGAAAAGTTCACACCAGTGTGCAGAGAGTTAAACTTTGGTCCACAGCAGAAGTTGTGAATTTTTTTAACCTTGTAAACTAATCAGAATGTTCAAGTCATATAAGAGATGACTGAAGATGCTCCAGACTAGGGATAACTTCATTCCAACTTTGCCTTTAATATTTCAGAGTTTAATACATTGGAAAGGGCCTTTGTAGGAAAATGATGTTCATTTCATAAACATTTTCTCTGAAAATGTATGACATTCTTTTTCTACAGCTTTTTCTGAGAGTGATTTCAAAGATTGTTGTAAATTTAGGTTAGTGAATTTCTATGAAGGTACTCAATACCGAAATGAAGTGTTAACTTCTACAACAGATTTATTTTCTTGGGGCAATGTATGCTATTAAGAATTTCTATAACTTCATGTAAACCTTTTAGGACAAATTGCAAAACAAATATTAGAAATCTAATTAAATGCAGGACAATTCAAAATACTTTGCATGCCTGGCAGACAATTAGGTATATTTTCAAAATTGTATAGGCTCATCTCCATGGATAGCATGTTTGCCCGATTTCAGGAGCCCTGAGTTCAAATCTTGCTTGGAGTGAGTTACCAGGATAAACTAATTCTTTCATGTAGGGGAGAGATGGTTTCCCTTATCATCTGAAGCTCTGTGGATCCTGGGCTCATTTGAGTATTGTTTCACCTTTTTCATTGATTCACATGATCTACTTGTGACCTACATGACCTACTTAAAGGGTATAAAACTAGACAATAAAACAATTACAAATTTCATGGGACTTTGTGACAAACTAGAGAAGGGAAACACACCAGGTGTGGATACTAATAAGGGTACACAGAAAGCTCTGTCCATATGATGATAATAGCATTTGAAGAACAATGCAAGTTTATTGAATAGAACTAAAAATAAGATGGATTAGATTTCTGATTGCATACTGTCTTTTTACTTTCTCTACTATGAATAGTAATTAGGGGAAGTATTGCATTCCACTCAAAAATTCGATACCTAGATTTTACTGGAAATGCATTTTTTGAGGTGCCCTGAATCCAAATAAAGCAATTTTTGGAATCGTGTCTGTGAACAACATAACTCAAAAATGAAAAGTCGGATAAATACCAAACTTGGTATTCAGGTTCAGCACCTTCCAAAGATGCCACAAGAAGATTTTCAACAACAACCCCCCCTTACCCCAGATTACTCTTTATTTGGAAGATTATTTGTAAATTTTTATTTTTTAAAAAATAACTCTTAATGATTTTAATTAAAATACCATATATCAAAAGATATTTACGTGACAAATAAAATGCATATATTAATTTTTTTGGGAATAGCCTATGAAATCCACTTCATTTGAAAGAAGTTTTGTATAAGCTTGTATAACTGGTAAACGTTAAGCAACAGATGAAAACATACTGCACAAAAAAATGTAGATCTCTTTAAAACGCCCAATTTATTTAAAATACATTTTTTGTGGGATAAGATATCCGTTATTAAAGCTCCAAATTGTTCATTTCTCAGCCATTTTCCTAAAGTCCTTTCAACGTTCAGTTGTTTCTGGCAATTGCATGAAATCATTATGGAATTTTAAGGCCAGCCTATAATGCCCTGTTCTTAAACATTTGGCTATCTATGTTCTCTTTGTATCTATAATGAAATGTGTAATATAGCTACTTCTGCAAAAGTTTATTTGGATTTAAATGTAGTAGATAGAAAAATAAGCTTTAGTAAGAGTAGTTTGTATACTTGTAATAAACAATAGAGGGTATAGGTCATGTGGATGAATCACATGAGATTTTTTACTTTCTCAGCCAAATACGTAGTAGGTAAAGAAGGTATTGCATTCCATCCAAAAATTTCATGTCAAGATTTCAACAAAAATACTGTATTGAGGCTCCCTGAATACAAAAAAAAAAGAAAAAAAAAGAAGGATTTTTAGAAGTAGATGTGTGTGTGTAGAGAGAGAGAGAACAGCATAACCCAAAAACAATAAGTCAGATCAAAGATGCAACACAAAAATTTTCAAGAAAATCCCCTACCCCCAGACTACCCTTTACATGAAACATTTTTTGAAAATTTTTGATTTTCTAAAAAATAGCTGTAATGATTTTGATTGGAATACATATGTTAAAGGTATTTAGATGACAAATAAAATGTATGTCTTGAATTTTCTGGAAATAGACTTTGAAGTCCTCTTTATTCAGAAGACATTTTGTATAATCTTGCATAAAACTGGTAACTTTAAGCAATAGACAAATACGTACTACACAGGAAATGTAGATCTCTTTGAAACACACAATTTATTTAAAATAAGTCTCTTGTGGCATTTCCAAGATATCTGTTATTAATGGTTCGAATTATTCAATACTTAGCCATTCTTTTAAAGTCAAGTCAACATAACATTGTTTCTCACGATTCCATTGAAACAGTATGAAATTTTAAGGCCAGCATATAGCACCAGTTCTTAAACATTTGACTATCACTATTCCCATTGTATCTGTAACGAAATGTGTAATGTAGCTATTTCTATAAAACTTTATTTGGATTAAAATGAAGTAGATATAAAAAAAAGCTTTAGTAAGAGTAGTTTGTATACCCACTAATAAACAACAGAGGGTAGAGAAGGTAAAGTGAATGTATCGCATCAGATTTTTTCTTCTCTGCTCCATGTACTGCAGCTTGATATTGTGGCTACATTTATTTTGCATTCCTTTGGGCAAATATATTCCTACACTTAAAAAAAGAAAATAAATAATGTAATTGATTTTTGCAGATGTTTGGCATTCGTGTACTTCGGCGGCTAGTGCATAAGGCTGCAGCAGCAAAACACCTCCAGGAAGCTGCACTCTCAGAAAGGTGTATCGTGGTAGATGAAAATGACAGAGCAATAGGAAATGCCAGCAAAAGGGACTGTCATAGAGTTGGTCCAGGAGGAGCTCTGATATTGCATAGGGCTTTTAGGTACTAGGTTTAAATTAAAAGTAGTTTTGTCTTATTTCTAATAGCTCTTTTATGTGCTGCTTCTATGCAAACAGTGTTGCACTCTGAAAGCTTTATTCTTAGGTGCATTTGCTACCACACATTACCTTTAGTAGCATTATCAACGGATGGAAGACATTAGGCATTATTTAATTGGCGATGAAGTTCTGTGTTTTATAGTTAATTTTTACTTTCTGTTTTACATACAGTAAGTACAGAGTGAGCCAAAAGACTCCGAACCGCCTGCGCAGTGTTTTTTCTGTTCGCGTCCTCAGTACTCATTGCCGTCTGCCACTATCATAGAAAAGTGCGGATGAAACCATACAACATTTTTAAAACTACTTTTAAAGGCTTTACTTACCAACTTTATGAAAGGAGATGCTGAAACTGGGCACCGTCATTGTCTATACATTTTTTGCACCTCTTTAGGAAACTATCCATCACTCGCCGTATTTCACGTTGAGAAATTTGCTGGCAGATATTTTGTTTTAATTCTTCCAGGGTGTGTGGGTTTGTCTTATACACTTTATGTTTTAAGTTACCCCAGAGGGGTATTTTAGAACAATATTACCAGCTGAGCGATGTTTTTCCACTGGGCGTGTGGAAATATGATAAAAACATGATAACGCACTACTGCTATAAACAAAGTCATGCTGTTGTGGTTTTGCTTTGCAGTGTGAAGTGCAGTTTTGAGTTGATGGTGGCCGATGTAAATCAGTTATTACGAGTTATTTATTATTTTGTCCTGTACTTAGTCGCAAAGTATATTATGGCTCTGTATATGTTTTCTACTGCACAGTGTGTATTTATTTATGATTTGTATGTGTTAACTCGGTCAGCTCGCTAAGTGAAAGTACAATTTGCAGAAAAATTTTCAGGTGTATAAGTTCCAGGCCATACAACAATCCATGAACTTTACAGTAAATTTCAGGCCACAGGAAGTGTTCAGGCTAAGAAATCTAAAAGATGGCGTTCGGTTCTTACCAAAGAATCAGGCAACATCGGTCATGGTTTGGAAAATTCCCCTAAAAAATTCCATGATGGATAGTTTCCTAAAGAGTGCCAAAAAGTATGGACAACGACGGTGGCCAGTTTCAGCACCTCCTTTCCTAATGTTGGTAAGTAAAGCCTTTAAAAGTAGTTTTAAAAATGTTGTATGGTTTCATCTGCGCCTTTCTATGTTGGCAGCAGACAGCACTGAGGACACGGACAGGAAAAATACAGCGCAGGCAGTTCGGAGTCTTTTGGCTCACTCCGTAGAAGTGTTATATTCCACCAAAAAATTTGGTGTTGACATTTCACCAAAATACATGTTTTGAGACCCTCAAAGGTCTGTGTCAGCATAAATAAAAAACAGAGTTGGTATTTAAATTCAGGACATTCAAAGGATCGACAAGAAGATTGTGAAGAAAATCACTCCATCCCAAACTACCCTTTACATGGAAAAGATTACATTAGTTTTGACTGTCTCAAAAATGGCTCAAATGATTTTGATTAAAATACCATATGTTTAAGCTACTTTCATGACAAATAAAATGCATATCTTGAATTTTCTGGGAATAACCTGTGAAGTTCTCTTCATTCTGAATGACTGTTTTATAATTGGTAAAATATAACTCAGACAAAATCGTACTGAACAAAAATTTAGATGAAATAACATTTTTGGTAGTATTAACCATTTTTGAGATATTCTTTGTTATTGGTATGAATTTTCAAATACTTATACTTTTCTGAACTGCAAATCGCTATTCTTTTTTCTTCTTTCATGTTCATGCAAGGTGAACAAAATTTGAAAGCCATCATATAGCGACTGATTTTGAAAAGATTTGGCTCTTGTTTTAGCCTACTGAATTCTTCTTATACCTACAACAAAATGTGCAAATGAGTAATGAAGGTCTATCTGTATTAACAAGAAGTATGTAGAAGAATAACACTTTTCATCTCTATGAAAGTCAGCTATTGCCCACATTTCTTTGCTTCTGGAGGTAATCCTTTAGATTAGTTTCTGAAATGGGGCTAACAGCAATGTATTGTGTAGAAACCCCATGTGATGAATGTTGGACGTACGCAGTACAGACGAACCAGCAATGACAGGGGTTACATATTTTTGTCATTGTGTAGTATAATGCTCTTTTTACTGTATAATTTTGATAATATTAGAGGATTTTCACGTAAGTAATCAATTCTAGATAATCTAAATTTATTGCATCTAGCCAGCTGCTGTCAAGACCATTGATCATTACATAAGTCTAAATTGTACTTTTGTTTGACTCTGTAGTCTCATTTAAAATAAAGAGAGTTGTAAGTTGTTACACTGCATCACTAAAATGTTCTTACTTGAACGCGTTTCGGGAGACGGTTTGCTCCCATCGTCAGCATGTTTTCAACTGATTTTGCCGGTTATTGTCTGGAGAATGTGTGTGACTAGTGGTGTTCTCTGATGCTGGGCTGATGAACCTCCAAAGGCTGCTGGGTGGTGGCAGTTCGAAATTCATTAGGTGATTCCTGTGTTTGACAATATGTATTTTTTCCCAGATGTCCAATTCATTGCTGCTGTTGATCAGCTTTAGGAGTTTTATGTTTGGAGTGATTTCATGGTTTGAAGACCAGAAATGATGTGCTACTGCTGATTTATCTGGCCGCTTTTGGTAAATGCATCTCATATGCTCTTTAAGTCTTATTTCAAGATTTCTTTTGGTTCTTCCTATGTATACCAGGTTACAGTCATTACAAACAATTTTATATATATACCAGCTGATTTATTGTTGGGGATAGGATCTTTTGTTCTGTTGCATAGTAGTTTCTGTATGTTGTGGTTATTCTGTGGAGACAGGGTGATGATGTATTTCTTGAAAATCCTTTGAAATTTATGATGTGTCCAAGGGTGATAAGTGAATTTCCTATATGCTTGTGGTTTTTGTTGTCTGAGTAAAGTTGGATGTATTTCTGTCTTTCAAACTTTTTTATCTTCTTATCTATTGTTTTTTCCTGGTATCCATTCATAGTAGCTATGTGGATAATGTGTTGGTATTCTTTCTGGTATTCCTCTTTCTCCAATGGTATATGTACTAACCTGTTTGTAATACTATTTAAAATTGTATGTTTGTGACTTGTAGGATTATAGCTATTGTTTTTAATATAATTTTCTGTGTGAGTTGGTTTTCTGTAAATGCCAAACATTAGTTTGTTGTGTGCATTATTTCTGATGATCCTGATGTCTAGGTAAGGTAATTGGCCATTTTCTTCTTTTTCTATTGTGAATTTAATTGCTGACAATGGGAACAAACCGTCTCCTGAAATGCGTTCAAGTAAAAACATTTTAGTGATGTAGTGTAACAACCTTCAACTCTCTTTATTTTAAATTATGACACATCACTGTTACTACATCTTCAAAATTAATTTACAGTTTCAGTTCATTTGTTGAGTACATAAAATGTGTACATGTTCGTTAGTTATAACCAGCAAGATTACTTGGGACCTACCCATATATATGCTATTTGTAATATTGCCCAGTCTTTATTACAGTATGCAGCCCATGTACAACTTATTTTGGCTTGACAAATGCTGCTCTAATTCTCTTCAACATTAAGATATAGCCATTGTGTCCCATTACAGAATTACTGCCTAGGAATCTAAGTCATAAATTACTTCTAAGCAATACAAAAATATGTTTAATGTAGGATTCTCATTATACTCACTGCCAAAGAAGAAAGGGATTGACATTTTGCGGAGAAAGAGATGACATTGTCTCTTATTGCGACCACGTGGAGAGCATGTTAGAATTATGTGTATGAAGGTGATTGGGCTGTACCTGCATTGTAGAGCGGGTATTATTTGTATTCATATATGAAGATAATTATAAAATAATGAATCTACATGCAAAGGATAGAACATGAAAGAATATATCAATATAAAGATCTGCATTGACAAAAGAGACATACCTGTGAAATATTGATACTTATTCTAATGGAAAATGCTGCTGATTCTCTCACAGAGCATATTATTTCCCGTATTTGTCTTTTAATTGGGATACCTTTACCAAATAATTTTATTTGGCTACTGAGTACGCTCAGTTTTTCGTTTTGCCCGCTGTCTTGTCACTATTTTTTTGGATATTGTTGAATATCTATTAAAAGTGTTAACACAATTGCAAATGCTCACAACACACATAAACACAAAGCAAATACCCGTACAAATAGGATGATGCAAAATAACTTGACAGAACACAGGCAATCTCTAAACTGATGCAAATGCATTGCAAGCTATGGCTAAAGGAAGCATTGTTTATAACTGCACCAACAGCAGAAAAGATGTGTGGTTCATGCAACGGTTGCTCGCCAGGCGCATCATGCTAATCACGTGTTACAATATCAGCAACAAGGTTTTTGCATCTATCATTGCTATGAAAACATCTTAGTTCTAATTGGTTCTTCTAATCATTGCTATGATCACCGCTACGATGTATCCATCCCTTCCCATTCATTTAAAGCTTTCCACCACATGGTTAGTAACTGTCAATCCCTTTCTTGATTGGCACCAACTATAGTAAGTAGCTTTTTCCTTTCAGTTACAGAACAGGGTTTCAAAACAAATCATCTCTTTTATAAACTCTATAATAACCACACCTCTCCTCATTGTGCTTATGCATTGTATAATAAAACTGTAACAAACATTTTTGTGGTAATTTTCAGTTTTGGATGAATAACGTGTATGTAATGAGATACATTGAAACCAAAAATAAATGTTTTCAAAATTGTGTGTGTTTGTCTCTCCATACAAAAATGGCCAGACCACTGTCATAAAACTCAGGATATAACACTCACTTAAAAAATAAGTAGACCTCAGATTTTAGATTTGTGTGTACAAATAAACTAAAAATATCTTAATGTTTCATATAAAATATAAAGATATGGAGAGGTTTTTGTGGTGCCTAAAATGCCTATTTTGACCATTGGCATCTATTTTAAGACTATTTTACCATTTGTGTTAGGTAATTAATTTTTTCTTGCAGTAATAAAAGATAAACTATTGATATCATGGGATTAGTTTCATTCAAGGTTTGTAATAGTTTGGTTGTAGAATGAGACTTTCCGGGGAAAAGACTGGTTTATTTTAATGCTTTAGCAAAAAGATTCATTTTTTTCGTAGAAAGAGAAACAGAATACATGGCCCCTCTAGCTCTTTTTGTCATTCTTTGGAATTGATCTGTGTCTGTAGCACAACAAAAATCTCTTTCAGATGATGTACTTTCCATTTTTTCGTGATCCACATACCTTGTCCCCTTGATTAACTGTTGATATGCATAAATTTGCAAGGTTTCTCCATGTTTTCTTTGTTGCTTTTCAAATGTATTTTAAACAGTTCTTCTACATTGCAATTCTTAACAATATATCCTGTTTTGCACCCTCTTAGGGAGTGGCTCCGTCAGCTCTAGAGCATTTAGATCACAATATCTGTAGTGTATGGTGCAAATATGATCTATTCAGATAATTTTGAGAGGTATTTTTTCAACTTTATAAACTCATATTATGTATTCGTAACCATAAATTCATAATTGAAGACTCAATAAGATGCTTCTAGTCTTAATAATTTAGAAAATAGTTTAAAAATGCAATTAGTTAGTGAGCATTATAAATTACACAAAAACCGTTCATGGAAAAATGTTCCACAGCAAACGTTTGTAAATAGTAAACTTGTACACATTAAAAAAAACCCTAATTCCATGGAGTGTTTTGCATGTGATAAATAGCATTCTTATTTGGTAAAAACCAACCTAATTTTGTTGGGGACTGCTCCTTTAAGGATAATATGTATATCAGTGATAAAAGTAATGTTATTAATAAGATAATTGCACTCAATATGCTGTTAGCCAATGACAGGTAAAGTATGCTAGTCAGTTGGCCAATCAAAGCCATACTACACTCATAGTAATTCAACTGAAAATGCTTTATAAAATATGAATTGCAATTGCTGCAAACTATCCAGAAACAAAAGCAAAATATTTAAACTATTTCTCAGTGTGCAATGAAATTTGTTGCTATATTAGTGACAGAATAAAACTTAATATAATATGAATAGAGTACAAATTACCCAGCTGAGAATAGCAAGAGATTCATTTACATTTATTTAGGGGATAAAAAGAGAACATTATCTAGAACAAATATGAGTATCACAGTATTCAGTGCGTAATATAATTTCCTTTAGTTTCTTTTATTAATGACAGACAAATGAAGATGAAATGATTAAAACGATTTAACTGTTCTTACACGTACTCTTGATAGGCATTTGAAAATAGTTTCTTTCAGGTTCATGTCCATACATGATAGACGATTGAATGTTGAATACATGGTGATTTACAGGCACAACTGTTGTTATAAACTTAAAATATTATATACCTAATAGGTATTATAGTTCAGTATTATTAACATCAAACCCTCCACCTTGGTGCAACAGTAGAGTGTGTGCTTTGCACACTGAAGGTCAAAATGAAGTCTTGTTTGCATTGAATTGGTAACTTTTTCTTTTTCAGGGTTTCCATCATGTGTTTATTCATTTTGAGCATTCATAATTAGTCATTCATCATGTTAGACTTGAGTTGTTACTAGGTATACTTAATTATCAAAACAAAGAATCATTGGTATTATTATACCCAACAGGATAATTAATGGAAAAAAAATTAAGAGTATATGATAGTCTCAAACGCGCATTTTGTAAATGAGCATGATAAATCATGACCATTACTCCAACAAAGTAACAGAAGTAATTTTTGTAGCTGTTAATATTTAGGCTGCCCGAAAATTTAAGAATCATCTGAAAAATAGCAGAGCATCTCTGTTAAGACAACTTCCTCTAGCTTTCAGGAATTTTAATGAAAATAACCTTTCAGAGTGTGATGCTTTTAAAAAACTTATATTCTGAATATATAAATGAAATCAAAGCCATTATTGGTGCTCCCTGTTTACAATATGTTAATAAAACAAAACATGGTGCTGTGATAACCTTTGTTTGCACAGAAGACCGAAAACGAATGAGGCATTTACATTAAAGCACCTTTAAGTGCTAGAAATGTTGATTAAAATAAAATTTTTCAAATGTAATGCTTTTTAAAACATTCTTAAAGGCAGTGTATATTCTGAGTAGGTAATAAATATAACTTAAGTTTTGATACTCCTAGTTTTCAATGTGCAAAGATTAGGAAAGTTGTAGAATTTAAAATGTAAAAAAAACATTTTTGACTGGAAGTGAAGCCATGTAAGAATACCTGCAAAAATGAACAATTAAAAATGAAAGGGCTGCTTATAATATTCTTCAGCATTTGAAGAAGCATAAAACCAAGTATCAATATCAATTAAGATCCATAATGCACAGTCTTTCTTACATGTTAGATACAAGCCTTGAACACTGATGAGGGTTATGCACGTAATGTTGCCACATTTCCAAGAACCTCCTGCACTGTGTCTTCTCAGTGCATCTCCCACTCCTGAACCATGAATGCCCACATGTGCTCATTGGGGTCCAATCGATGCACACAATTTCTGGGTATTGTATTAACCATTTTTGGGGAAATTGGATATGTGCATAGCACTTTCGTCATGCATAAACAAATATTCCACCTGTTCCGGGAAATTAGCCTGTAGAGATGGCAACAGTGTGTTCTGGAGGATATCAATATAAATCGCACGTCATTTTCCAGATGTTGTCACATAGACCCAGAATGTTTTCCAAGCACGTGTATGGGATCATATCTTGTGCCACATGGCCTATAGAGACACATCCTTCCTTGCTGGTCAGATAGGAATAACTTCTTGTCTGACCAGATCATTAGATCCCAGTAGGCCATGGGAACTGGTCTTCTGGCTTTGTGAGCCTTAGTGGGGATTGTTGGTGGCAGGATGATGAAATTCAAGGCCATCCTCTTTTAGTCTCCATTGTATAGTTCCAAGAGAACATCCATATTCCACAGCCTACCCATCCAGTGTAATAGGATGCTCCCTCACATCTGCCACCAGTGCCTCGTTCTGTGTAGTGGTAATTGCGCGAGACCTTCCTGATCTTGGTAGTGACTTGGCCCATTCAGCACCTTCCGCATGGTGTCGGTGTCTTGACTGTCTCATGGTTTCCCTTCCGAAGGAAGCCGTGCTAACGATTTTTACGCCCGAAAAAATCCATCGCCCTCCGCCGGGTTTGAACCAGCGACCTTGGGAACCAGAGGCTAGCACGGTACCACTAGTCCACGGATGGTCCCGTGTCGTAGATTTACGGCACGTAAAAGAACCTCAAGCCTGATAAAGAGGCCTCTGAGCAAAATTACAGGTGTTTCACGCCCAATATCGAATGGGACGCTAAGAACCATAGCAGTTAAAGAGCGTCCATAAATAAAACTCAATTTCAATTGTCTCATGGTTAAGCGAAAGTTCTTGGGAGATCTGGGAAATGCTCTGGCCCTGTGAGAAACATCCTATGATCTTGCCCCTCTTTGCTGCTTTAACTCCTGGCAACCACATGGATGGGGCATATTGTGTTGTTTTGCAATGAATGTCTAAGAATTACAGTCATAGAGTAGTGGAAGTGATATTTCATGCTCACGTTCTTTAACACTTTATAGTGATAAAGAGGAGAAAACGTAAGTGTGGTGAATTGTGTCTGAATTTGAATTCGAATGTCATTATTTTCAAATTTCCATTAAAGCAAACATGTAAGAACTATTAGATCATTTTAACGGTTTTATTATCATTTGTCTGTCGCTAATAAAAGCAACTAAAAGAACTTATACTACACACTGAACACTGCAATACTCGTGCTTGTTCTAGATAATGTTGTCTTTTTATTTTCGAAATAAATGTAAATGAATGTTTAGAAACAAAAGCGAAATATTTAAACTGTTTCCTAGGGTACTATGAACTTTCTGCCTTGCAATGAAATTTGTTGCTAATTTAGTGACAGAATTAAACTTAATATAATATGAATAGAGCGCAGATTACTCAACTGAGGAATAGCAGAGATTGTTCGATCACTATCCATAGAATTCAAAAGTGCCAGCTGCTGGTGGTTCCATCCTCCCTCCTGCATGCTTATTTTTTGAAACGGAAAATTAACAAAATCTTTAATTCATCTAGATGCATTTATCAGGAATGGAGTATCAGGATAAAGACATACTTCTAGAAATTGAGTTAATGGGAACATGGCAACATTGTATAGGGCTTGGAAATAAACAAAATGGTAATGCTGCAAACAGTTGTTGGTGGCAGAATGATGAAATTCAAGGCCATCCTCTTTTAGTCTCCATTGTATAGTTCCAAGAGAACATCCATATTCCACAGCCTACCCATCCAGTGTAATAGGATGCTCCCTCACATCTGCCACCAGTGCCTCGTTCTGTGTAGTGGTAATTGCGCGAGACCTTCCTGATCTTGGTAGTGACTTGGCCCATTCAGCACCTTCCGCATGGTGTCGGTGTCTTGACTGTCTCATGGTTAAGCGAAAGTTCTTGGGAGATCTGGGAAATGCTCTGGCCCTGTGAGAAACATCCTATGATCTTGCCCCTCTTTGCTGCTTTAACTCCTGGCAACCACATGGATGGGGCATATTGTGTTGTTTTGCAATGAATGTCTAAGAATTACAGTCATAGAGTAGTGGAAGTGATATTTCATGCTCACGTTCTTTAACACTTTATAGTGATAAAGAGGAGAAAACGTAAGTGTGGTGAATTGTGTCTGAATTTGAATTCGAATGTCATTATTTTCAAATTTCCATTAAAGCAAACATGTAAGAACTATTAGATCATTTTAACGGTTTTATTATCATTTGTCTGTCGCTAATAAAAGCAACTAAAAGAACTTATACTACACACTGAACACTGCAATACTCGTGCTTGTTCTAGATAATGTTGTCTTTTTATTTTCGAAATAAATGTAAATGAATGTTTAGAAACAAAAGCGAAATATTTAAACTGTTTCCTAGGGTACTATGAACTTTCTGCCTTGCAATGAAATTTGTTGCTAATTTAGTGACAGAATTAAACTTAATATAATATGAATAGAGCGCAGATTACTCAACTGAGGAATAGCAGAGATTGTTCGATCACTATCCATAGAATTCAAAAGTGCCAGCTGCTGGTGGTTCCATCCTCCCTCCTGCATGCTTATTTTTTGAAACGGAAAATTAACAAACATCTTTAATTCATCTAGATGCATTTATCAGGAATGGAGTATCAGGATAAAGACATACTTCTAGAAATTGAGTTAATGGGAACATGGCAACATTGTATAGGGCTTGGAAATAAACAAAATGGTAATGCTGCAAACAGTTGCTTCATGTTCAAGTAATCTACAACTGCATTGTGTTCGTTTAATATATCAATTGCTTTATTCACTGGCATGCAGTCCTTGTAACAATACACTTTTGTGGCCATTAATGCTGTCTTTTTACTATTAACCCTCTGTTAGTCGCTAGGGGCCTGAGAGACCCCTGTCATTATATAAATGTTATAATTTTCGAACGAACGTACCTATGCAATTGTCTGACTAGGACATCCAACATTATACCTTGCGTGATTATTTGCTGCAGCGATAACCTTATCTGTTTATTTGTTTGGCTGGAAGAATGACTAATCAGCAGTTACATGTCGCACAGGTCAACCAGACCCTGCGCGCCTGCTCTCGTTACATATTGTGACGGATTTGTTTCTCATTAGCCTTTGTGCAATACTGCTTTGCTATTGCAAGGAGCTGTTACTACTTCATGAATACGAGTAAAAGGTACGATGTACAAAATCCGAATGATTTGGAAGAAGTACGATACATCGCCTACCTTGCAATGATGATGCCTTGCCCGTGGATGACAACTTATATGAATCAGATGATTCTGGTTCTGAAGATAAACTCGAAACGAGATCTTTAGATTCAGAAACTGACCATGAGGATGAAGAGGAAGTGGATGAAAGCAGCTTGTGTGATAAAATGTATTTTATAGGTAACATCATATGCTTATCATAGCAATTCTTGTTGTTGTTGTTGTTGTTATTATTATTATTATTATTATTATTATTATTATTATTATTATTATTATTATTACTACTATTATTATTGATAATACATTGTTATTTACCGAAAGAAATGAAATAAAATGGAAAAAAAAAAACACCTTGAAAAATAACACAGACAAGGCTCTCAATATATTGACCAAACTTCCTGGTGTGGTAGGAGCTGCCAAAAATGCGAAAACGAAAATTGATTGTTGGAACCTTTTTGTTACCGAAGATTAGTTGATTTGCTTGTTGAAAGTACAAATACATACTTTAGCAGTATGCAGCATAAATTGGATCGTGAAAGAGACAGCAGACCTACAGATGTAATAGAAATAAAAGCTTTCCTAGGCTTGTACCTCACAAGAATTTTTCGTGGTGGACGCCAGAATATTCACGATTTTTGGAGAACCGACGATCTTGGAATTCCTCTATTCCGAATGGCTATGTCCGAAAAACGTTTCAGTTTTCTAATACGCTATATTCGCTTTGATGACAAAAGCTCAAGACTGGAGTGACGAGGAATGGATAAATTGGCTACTGTTAGAGAAATGTTTACATAGTTTCTGAACAACTGTCAGAACCATTATTCTTTTAGACAAAATGTCACTGTCGACGAACAGTTGCTGGCATTTCGTGGTCGATGTAGTTTTAGACAATATATACCATCCAGGCCAAACAAGTATGGCATAAAGATATTCTGTTTGAGTAATGCAAAACTGTTCTATACAACTAACATGGAGATTTATTGTGGACACAGCCGGACTGAGCATATTTGCAAATTAACTCGGCAGAGGCTGTAGTGCTGAGACTAACTGAACCAATCTCTGGCACTGGATGAAACGTTACTGCAGATAATTGGTTTACCAGTGTATCGCTGGTGAATGAAGAATGAATTGTGCAAAAGACAACTTTCTTTCGCCGATACAGTGCGAAAGAACAAAAAATAATTGCCCACTAATTTCACTTCTGCAAAAGATCGCAGTCAGTACGAAAGAATATTTGGCTTCACAAAGAATGAAACGCTTGTTTCATGTGTTCCAAAAAGGGGTAAAACAGCAGTTTTGCTCTCAAATCTACATGTTTCATCCACACAGTTATCAGAAGATGCTGAGAGAAAGTCTGAAATAATCCTGCATTACAATGACACTAAATCTGGAGTTGATGTAGTGGATAAATTGTGTGCTACATACAATGTAGCCAGAACAACGAGAAGGTGGCCGATGGTAATTTTTTACCATATCTTGAACATTGCAGGTATTAATTCATTATCTTCCTTGGAAACCAGGCCAGGGTGCCAGGCAAAAAGAGCAGCATAGCTGGCAAGGAAATTTGTACATATGTTAAGTTAGTTTATAAGTGGAACATTGTAAAAAGAAGTATGTAGGAAAACGTACAAATAAATTATCTATCTTATCTATCTATCCTTGAAAACCAAAATAAATATTCCACAAGGCAGGAGTATTTGAAAGCACTATCTTTAGCTTTACTGTTGCAACAGCTACAAAGGAGAGCCACAGCATCAAGTCTACCTGGTGATTTGAAAGCCTTTTGACAAAATATAAACCTGAAGAATCCGGCGTAGATGAATTGTCAAATACACCGCTATGCACATTGAAAAGGAAACTATGTGAACCCTGCAACAAAGACAAAATGAACTGCAAAACTAAATATGCATGTGCCAAATGAACACTCCCCTGTGTTTGAGCAAATGTGCTAAAATTATTTGCGATAGTTGCTTAGTCGGGGAAAACACGGGTGAAATAGTAGATGATTCTGAGTAACTGAACATTTGAAATTACAAGTTGTATGTATACCTGAAAATGGCAAAGGATTTCTATATACTTACTGTAATAAAATTTATAACGTATATGTACTCATATTTTAGCTTGTATTTTTATGTTGTAAGATAATACCTACTAATGAAAGCCTTGTATGCTTAATCTAAATAAAGGCAAAAACAGGGAAAAAAGCAAATAAACGAAATAAAACAAAAATACAAACAATAACAACGAAAATATAGCGCGGGTCTACTAGGCCCCGCGCGACTAACAGCGTTCTACCAAAGCACGCGCCTGACGGATGGTTAAATGCTTTCCTATGACATGTAATGTATTAAATTAATTTGCTTTCAATACTTTCAGACTTATTCTCAAATAGCATGGTATTTGTGTTGTATTACTGCGTAATTAGCTATAAAGGAATGTAATCATGTGGAGTTAACTCAAAATTTCTATAATAATTATGTTTGTTTCTTGTGCCTGAAACAACTTAACTTCCTTGTTTGTTGAGACCATCTAAAATGAAGAAGATACAATGCTTCGTTATATCCATTGTAAGCTAATGTAAACAATAACAGTGCTTGAATGAAGTAAATTCTTTAACATGGTAATAATCTTCAAGATAGAGGCCTTTGAATGTGGGTATTTAAAATAAAATGTTATAAATTTTGGGAGGAATGATTGACAGTTGAGGTAGGCATATTCCATGTTTAGTTTGTAGCAATTGTAATTAATATTTTATAAAGCATTCAGTTGTTAATTTCAATCGTATTGCAGCATTCATTAGATGGCGGGCAAAATTACAACGCTATGCAAAATAAAAATAATGATGTAGCTTACCGCTCTCAAGGAGCAGCTTTATCAGATAGAGATTAATTAATTTGTATAATTTTATATTTGGCACAGGTTATATAAATAATGATGATCACACGTAACATGAGATTTTATCTAAATTTCACCCATTATTGATCAGCAGTAATATGATTTAATGAGTTTGCCTATCCTAAGCACAGAAACGTGTTGCAGATTAAGCTTATGTTTGTAAGCAAAGCACCCAACACCAAATCGTTTTTGCTTCTGAACAACTACTTAATCAACTACTGAATTTGAATTTACAATATTAGTCCGTTAGTTTACAGTGATTGCTGAAATATTGCTTTTCAAAACTGCAAGGTGAGCCAAAGGCTGCCATGCCTGCACAGCAAGGGAAGCATATAACAAATTTCATTCTCATCCATCTATGCAAGAATGACCCTTTGCCAGGTCTCACTAAAGTTGGCCATTTACTTTTGAGAAAAATAGTACATCAGGTACTAGTTTCACGAGTAGTATAGAGGAATATCACAGATGGCATCCAGACCAACAAGTCCTACATCATGCAATCATTGCTAGGATGATCTGTGGAACGGAATGGTTCAATACAACTGGTCTTGTCTTGTTCAGTACAGATTTCTGTCATTGCTCTGGGCTTAATGTGCTACCTGTATTGTTTTAAAGCCAATTCATTATGACTGTACCCTTTACCAAGGAATACAGTCTGGAAACATATGGTTTCTACAGACATTCAGGCGGCCATGTACACTAAAATGTGGTGCAGTCTCAGCTAGCATACTAGCTAAACAGTCCAACATGGTCAACAAGAAAAATGACTCAAGAATGTGGCATCAGCAAGTGTCCATGTCAGGATAAATGTACATCTGCATATCATGTCTATTCATATTCTATTCATTTTTTCTAGGAACTTCATGGGGATCACACAGATAGATGAGTGCAGTTCTGTGAGTTGTTTGCAAAAAGACGAACACACCAGCCACACTTTGAAGTTGGCAGTCTTTTCAGTGATGAGGTCTGTTCC
Source organism: Deroplatys truncata (assembly GCA_030765065.1). NCBI lineage: Eukaryota > Metazoa > Arthropoda > Insecta > Mantodea > Mantidae > Deroplatys > Deroplatys truncata. Next base: position 204,592,784 of record CM060978.1, on the reverse strand, counting down.
TATTTGAACAGAACTGAATAGACCTAACACTGTATATTGGGCAACCAGGAACCAATACGCAGCTTATGATGCTCATCATCAGACTGTCCCAAAATTAAATGTGTGGTGTGTCATATACTGGGATGTTCTCAACAACAAGCTTGCTGCTCCACTGTACGGAGAGCATCTAGGGATAACACTCCTGCCTATTTGGATGACCTGCCCCTAGAACAAAGACATGGTCATTTCTTTCAGCAGGATGAAGTACCACCGCACTTCGGACAGACTACCTGTAAACTGTTGATGAATGAAGTTATACCTGGTCAAAGGGCTCTAGTGAAATGGGCATCTAGATTGTCAGGATGGACGCCTTGTGAGCTTTCCTTATGGAATCATCTCAGGTTTGTAGTGTACATCAGTAGTCCCTGAACATTGCAGGAACTGCAGGAAATCATCACAAGAGCATGTCAACAATAACACCTTTAGTGTTATGTAATGTGCCCAAGAGTTAAATTAACTGTATTCGGATGTCCCATCAACAGGACAGCAATCAATTTGAACACTTCTTCCATTGGTGTACAAGTGGAGTAATTGTAGTACATGACAGTTTAAATAAATAATTTGTTTCAATTTGTCTCTGCGGCTATCTAAGTGTCAATTTTTTGTTAAATTTGTATTTTCGAGCAGACTAATAACACTACCCATTATTTTTCCAATAATTGCAATATTTGATACTATAGATAGAGAGGCACTATGGAATAAACTGAGAAGTAAGGGACTAAGCTTAAAATTCATTAGAGCATTACAGAACACAGAATATTTATATTAGGCTAAATGGTGATGAAATTATGGGAAAAATTGATAGTAATATGGAGTTAAGACAAGGTTGCAAACTTAGCCGTATACTGTTTAACTTATTTATTGACGATATCTTGGAAGAGTTGAATAAGGATAGCTTATATTTATCCACAGTAAATAATAGAGAAATTCCAGGATTACCTTTTGCAGATGAATTTAGTGGTGGGTTCTATTTCAGTAGGAGGTCTAACAAAAGTGTTACATACTAGGGCGGATCGGAAAGTAATGCACAATAATTTTTTTCTGCCTTGGTATTGTAGCTGGAATGTTGCAATTTCACACAGATATAGTTTGAAGTTTTCACTACAGAGGATATTTTTGTTTCATGTGCAGCTCTATCGAGAGAAGCATGAACTACGTAACAAAGATGGTGCGCATGTTACTGTCGTCCACGTGTGAAGAGCAGAGAGGTGTGGTTCGATATTTGTAGGCTAAAGGGCATAAACTGAGTGATATTCACAGGGACATGCGTGGCCTGTATGAGGATGATTGTATGGGCCGTAGCAATGTCTCCAGGTGGTGTGCATTCTTCCTAGAGGGCCGTGTGAACCTTAGTGATTCGCCATGCTTCGGGAGGACGGTAACAGCTGCAACCCCACAGAATGTCAGAGACATTGAGACGGCAATTTTGAACGACCGGCATGTGCAACTGCGAACCTTATCGCAACAGTTCAACATTTCCTATGGTGCAGTGTACAATATTGTTCATGACACGTTGAAATTTTGTAAAGTTAGTGCTCGCTGGGTGCCTAAGAACCTGACAGACAACCACAAGGGCCAGCGAATGATGACGAACTTGGATCACCTAACGCGTTACACCGCAGAAGGGCATGATTTTCTGAAAGGAATTGTCACGTGATGAGTCGTGGGCATACAACTACACGCCCGAAACCAAACAGGCAAGTATGAAGTGGAAACATGCTGGTTCCAGTGAAGAAAAAATTCAAAGTGACTCATTCTGCTAGGATAGTGCTTGTGACGGTGTTCTGGAATATGCACAGTGTTGTATTGGTGGACTTTGCTGAACATGGGACCACTGTGAGTGTTGCAGCCTACATGAAAACTTTGGTGAAGTTGCATCGTACCCTTCGTGACAAATGCCACAACATGGATGCTGATGATGTCAAAATTCTTCATGACAATGCTTTCCCCCATGTTGCTGCTGTTGTTCATCAGAAAATCACCAAATTTGGTTGGGAGGTGCTCCAGCACCCACTATACAGTTCGGATCTTGCGCCATCAGACTTTCATCTGTTTGGTTCCATGAAGAAATTCCTGGCCGGCCAATGATTTGCAACAGATGGGGAAGTGAAATCAGCAGTCCGCAGATGGCTATACTCCGCGGAAACGGACTTCTATGAACAGGCATATTGAAACTGGTATCATGATGGGATAAATGTGTTGAGACACTTGGTGACTATGTCGAAAAGTAGGTAAAAGATGTAAGTTAATTTGTGATTTTTGTTTTAACTATTAAACTTTTTTGTAAAAATATTATTGTGCATTACTTTTCAATCCGCCCTCGTATCATATATTCATTTTGTAAGAAATGGGGTTTAAGAATAAATTTTAAAAAATCAAAGATAATGGTATTTAAAAAGAGCTATAAATTGAAGGAGGAAGAAAAGTGATATGTGAAAGGGGAAGAGTTGCAAATAGTAAACAAGTTTGATTATTTGAGAATGAAAACAATGGGAGATGGAATGATCATAAGATAAGTGCCTTAGCTAAGGGAAGATTAGTGATGACTGGTATAAGAATATGCTTAAATAAAATACCGGATATGCAAATTAAACGGTTGGAAAGGGTTTACAAAGCTGTAGTTAAAGCAAAAATGGTCTATGGATCAGAGATTTGGGGAAGTGACAAAGGATAGGAGATGATTGATAAAGTACATAGATTGTTCTGTAAATGTATGCTAGGTTTATCTATTTCATCACCTAATGGAGCAGTAATGTTGGAGTTGGGAAGAGTAGGTAGCAAGGGCATGATAGTAGAAAGGATACTTAAAGATTGGCATAGATTGAAATCATTGGACGAGCATAATATATTGAGGCAATGTTTAATAATACAAGAAAAAATCCAGTGCTGGGATGAACTGGGCTTAAGGAATAAGGAGAATTTTACAGGAAATGTGAATGGGTAGCTTATGGGAGGAGAGAGAGGGGTTAGTTAAAGGTTTCTGGAAAGAAGTGAGGAACAGAGTAGAAGATATAGAGAAACAAGAATTATTTCAAAGTCTGGAAGGAAAGAAAAGTTTGGAACTATATAGACAATTAAAGATGGACTGGGGAAGGGAGAAGTATGTGGATGTAGATAATAGGTTATTGAGAGAAGGGTGGGCCTTGTCTAGATTAAGTGCACATAGGCTAAGGGGAGATAGGAAGGGAGCGAATTTGGATAGGTGTCCTCTTTGTGGAGAGGCAGATAATGATTTGCATTATATAATTGAATGTGAAGAAACTATGTTGTGGAGAGAACAGTTTTTATCTAAGAATGGGAGAATGTTAACAAAGAAGTATTAAAAGTTAGGATAATGAAAATACAAAAGGATAGGGGTATAAAAAGAATAGGAGAATATATGGGCAGAGTAAGAGAAAAATGGTTTAGAAAAATAAAGCAATATGAATTTGTTATGACCCACCATGCATAAATAACCACGGTGTTAAAATGCATGGTGGACTACAGACAGACTTACTTACTTACTTACTTACTTACTTACTTACTTACTTACTTACTTACTTACTTACTTACTTACTTACTTACTTACTTACTTACTTACTTACTTACTTACTTACTTACTCACTCACTCACTCACTCACTCACTCACTCACTCACTCACTCACTCACTCACACTTACTTACTCACTCACTCACTCACTCACTGACTCACTGACTCACTGACTGACTCACTCACTCACACTTACTCACTCACACTTACTCACTCACTCACTCACTGACTCACTGACTGACTCACTCACTCACTCACTTACTAACACCACACACACACCACACCCATCCCCCCCATACACACACATGCACACACAAAAAATAACATGAATTTTGCATCATATCTTGCAACAAAGTCATGATTTAAAACAATGCATTTTCAACAATTCACTATCCTTTTCCGGTATTTACATTCGCCTCATGTCGCACAACTCAACCTATATAACTATCAATTAAATTAAATCAAATCCTGCTACAGTTTTGATTATTATTCTGTTGAGATTGTGTGTAACCAAATTTCCAAAAATGCTTTAATTGGTTTTGTAAAAAGATTTAGTTAATGCATATATTTAATTTTATATTACACTGAAAAATATCTGCATACAATTTGAGAATAGTAATACCAGGGTTCATGCTTATTACTTAAAAATTGCAGAAGTCATAGACATTTGCTTTCAGACAAGTTCTTTCACCTACAAAATATTATATATCATGTAATGTGTAATTATTGCCTTTGGATTATAAATTTGAAGACTATGTAGTCAAGTGAGTTATGTTTTGGAAGCATTGCAAGTAATAGGAAATAGCTGGTGTATGGAAATATGAACTTGCTGTTAGAAAATAAAGACTGAGAAGTATGGAGTGTGTTCAAGTTAAGGTTTTAAGTTCTGTTATATTTACAAAACTAGGAAAACTAGTTTAATTAATTTTCTCTTCTACCTTTAACAGTGTGTTCATCTTCAACACAAATCGAGAACTGCTTCTGCAAAGACGTTCTGGCCAGAAGGTGACATTTCCAAATCTAATGACTAATGCCTGCTGCAGTCATCCTCTGCATGATATAGAGGGTGAACGAGAAGAAAGGAATATATTAGGGGTAAGAAAACTGGAATGGATAATTTTAAATATGTATAAAAGTTTTTGTTTTTAATTTCTTTAACAAATGCTTAACATTAATAGATGACAATGTTTTTATTTATAGTACCTATTTGAATCAGTTGTTCTGTTCATTATCATCATTTATGTTTAATTTTTTGAAAACAAGCTTCAGGAGCTTTCACTCCCTTCATCAATTCTTAGTTGACTGGTTGTTCTGCTTTCATCATTTGTTGTTTTCAGATTGGCAGAGCTGTCTGATGGATGAATATGAATTTGCTTAGTTCATTTGGGGCAGAAGACCAAAGTTCATGAATCAGTTTGTTCTTTTGATAAATATGTTTTCCCATCTTGAAAGTTCTGTCATGTTCTTAGAGATCAGTATGATTTTGTGGTTTGTCTTCCAGAATTTGAAATCCGAGGTATTATAAACTCCTTAGAGTAAATGGATAAAACAGAACACAGTCATTTCAACAAAAGTTGCACTAGTTTACTTTGACATTGCAGCTTTGTTCCTCAGCATACCATGAAATAAATTTCAGTATTTTTTATTGTATTATGTCAGTTATCTTGCTATCTTTTAATTTAAGTTCCCAGGGGTAAAAAGGACATGAATTAAGATGTAACACATATTAAAAGAAAATATAAAATTTAATTGTTACAAAATATGTACAATACAACAAAATTAAAATTATTTAAATGTAAGAGCTGAATCTCACAAATCTTCTCAATCAGCAAATGACAGGAGTCAGACTGTTCCCTTGTCAGACATGACATTTGAGTAGGCTAAACATCAGTGGTGGCCGATAAAGTTAGTATTGTTGCCTTAATTGCCTAAATTGTATAGATTACATCCATATATATATTGTAATTCATTACAACTTGTTCATATCAGGCTGCGTGGTAAGTTCATATATGAAGCCGCTTCTCCCTCAGAGGACTGCTAGTACAACTCGCTAACATGAGCATTGCTTCCATTTCCCTCTCTGTTAGCCCCACTACATGTTTCGGCTTACTGCGCATCCCGTCATTTAGTAGCAATGTTTGTAGTTCCAAAAGCGGTGTTAAGCGTACTTTCATGAAAGCTGACTGTTTGTGAATATTTTCACAACAATTCAAATATATTTTTTGTTTTCTGACAGTAAAGTATAATCAAATATGATTTTATATATTGGTGTCAATGGTGTGCTTGTAATGATGAGTAATTCAGTCGAGTATTTAATGTTGCTTCGTTTTGGCGCTTTAACACTGCAAAAGAAATGTGACATTAAAGTGTGTGGAAAGCGACTCCTGTGTTAAATATTATTTGAACTGCAACAAGCCGCCAAAAACAATATAGTAGGTGTTTCAGTCCTGAAATTTACAGGAAATATGAGTGGATATGTGGCTGTGAAGTCAGCAATTCCCTTTTCTGTTTTCCTTGCCTTTTATTTGGAATTAAAGATGATGCAGCCAACATTGCTTGGGTTCAAAAGGGAGTTTCAGACTTGAAGAGACTATATGAAAAATGTCATAAACATGAAATGTCCAAAAACCATGTTAATAACATGCTTAATTTTGCTACACTTGGATGAGTGAATGTACAGGCATGTTTAAGCCAAGCCTATAAGGAATCAATAGATCGTCGCAACAATCAAGTCCAAAAAAATAGGGACACTCTTATAAAGATAATCAATTGTTTGAAATTTTGTGGTTATCATGAGTTACCCCTAAGAGGACATGAAGGGCATGAAGGGTCGCAAAATCAAGGGGTGTTCAGGGGGTTGATTAACTATACAGCAGAAATTGATTCCCTATTTAAGTGCCATCTTAAGCTTAGCCATTCATTTTTCAAAGGAACTTCTAAGACAATACAAAATGAGTTAATTTAGTGCATTCTTGAAGTTTGTAAAGAAAACATCTTAAAAGAAATTGAAGCAGCAGAGTAAGTGTCTTATTATGGCCGATGAAACTACAGATATTGTTGACATGTTCCAGCTTGTAATAGGTAGTCCTGTTGAACGATTCTGGGGATTTTTTTATTCCGAATGGGCAAAATTCCAATGCAATTGCAGAAGTTATTTCTGAGCTTGGCAATATATTAAAAGATAAGAAGTTCATAGGCCAAAGTTTTGATGATGCAGCGGTAATGAGCGGGTCTATCAATGGAGTACAAGTTAAAGTTAGAGATGTGTCCCCTAATGTGTACTTTGTACATTGCTTAGCACATCAATTAAATCTGATAATGGAGAGAGCTGCCAGGCAAAACACAAAAACTAGGATCTTCTTTTCAAGTCTTTTTGCTATACCCGCCTTTTTTACCCGCTCTCCACACAGATCATCAGTGTTACATTCTTATGTTAAGAAGAGAATACCCAGTGGTGGATCAACAAGATGGAACTACAAATCCAGGACTGTAAATGTTGTTTACAAAAAGAAGGAGGCATTGAAAGAATGTTTTCAAATCTTGTCAGAATCAGAGACTTCAAACAGTGCGACAATAAATGAGGCATCTGCTATATTGGGGTATCTTGAAAATGATGAGTTTTGTTTCTGGCTTAGTTTTCTCCATTTAATTATGCCTTATGTAGAAATACTGTGTAATCAACTACAGAATCGCCACATACATGCTGCCGAAGTTCCAGTGTACATATCTACATCCACTGCTGAAATTATAAAAGTAAGAAACACAGTGGAGTCCTGTGATTTGGCAGCAGAAAACCCACACAAAGGAAAATTGTTTCAAACACACAGACCAGAGCAGCAGTGGCCAAGGAAGTATGTGATGTTATACTGTCTCAATTGAATCTCCGCTTCCAGTTTAGAGAACATCTTTTTGTGTTTTCCCTGCTACAAGAATCATAGTTTGAGAAATTTAAGTCAATATCTCCAGAAAATGCGTTCAATGAATGCGTAAAAATGTTTCCAGTGTTTGATAAGGGCAAACTACATACAGAACTTTGTCATTTATTCAAGAGAAGAATTCAGGAATATTGGTGGTGCTGTAAAATTGCTTTAATATCTTAGAACTAATAATCTTTCTTCCACTTTTTCTGAAGTATTAAAACTTTTGAAAATAGCCATTACTCTGCCTTTAACAACAAGTGAATCTGAACCTGAACCTGTTTCTCTACACTGAAAAGAATTAAAACATTTCTTAGGAACATTATTGGAGAAGATAGACTAACTGCACTTGCTATGTTGTCCATAGAAAATGAAATGATAGAAAACATCCCAAAGTTCAATGAGAGAGTGGTTAATAAGTTTGCTACAAAGAAAGATTGCCATATTGCAATTCATCTTCAAATAATTAAGGTAAGGTAAAATTCCAATAATCAGTGCAGCCCTCTTAGGTATAGGCAACATGAGCCACCATTGCTAAAAATGATCTCTCAATATCTACATTATTGACAGGAACCCATAAAACTTTCACTGCAGCTTCACAAACTCTTTATACTTGGATTTTAAGCCAAGAAGAAGAGAAGTCACTTCAATATTTTGGCCTCTTCTGCAGGAGCTAATTACTAGATCTCTAAATATACTGTACAGCTGTATACACTGCAGTGGAAGTATGAGGGTAATTCAAATATAAACTAGAAGTTTTTAACACAACTTTGTATTACATAAAAATACAAATGGAGTGCCTTATTACTTTCTCTACTCCATATAGTAAGTAGAATTGCATTCCACCCAAAAATTCAATACCAAGATTTCACCAGAAATACATGTTTTGAGGTCCCTGAATTAGAATAAAGAATTTTTGGAAACACGTCCATCTGCGCGCATGCGTGTGCGTGTGTGCAAGAGAGAGAGAACCATAACGCAAAAACGAAAAGTGGCATTTAGGTTCGGTATCTTTCAAAGATGCAACACAAAGGTTATCAACAAAATCCCCCACCCCAAACTACCCTTTACATGGAACATTTTTAGAAATTTTTGATTTTCTAAAAAAAATGGCTAAACTATTTTGATGAAAATACCATATAAGAAATATATTTACATGACAAATAAAATGTATATCATGAATTTTCGGGGAATAGCCTATAAAGTCCTCTTCATTTCGAAGTAATTTTGTATAATCTTATATAACTGGTAACCGTTAAGCGCTAGACAAAAACACAAAAATGTAAAACATATAATTTATTTCAAATAAGCTTTTTGTGGCATAAACCGTTTCTGAGATATCCATTATTAAAGGTTTGATTTGTTCATTTCTTGGTCATTCTCTTAAAGTCCTTTAAACATTTGTTTCTCGTGATTGCATGAAAAGAGTAAGGAATTTTAAGGCCAGAATATAGCATCCAGTTCTTAAACATTTGACTATCACTGTTCTCTTTATTTATAACAAAATGTGCAACGTAGCTATTTCTGCAAAGATTTATTTGGATTAAAGTGTACATAGTAGATAGAAAATTAAGCTAGAGTAAGAATAATTTGTATACACACTAATAAACGATAGAGGGTAGAGTAAGTCATGTGAATGTATCACATCCATTTTTTTTCTATATAGTTTCGTTTAACATACAGTCTCCATCGGATTGGAAGCTTTCTGATCCCTTCATGAAAAAAAGAAGAGGGCTGCCCCAGTAGCCGTAGTGTTGTCTTCAAACCTTTTCCCTAATGCTTCCTTTAGTGGACCAAACATATGATAGTCATAGGGGGACAAGTCTGGACTATAAGGTGGGTGTTCAAGAGGTGGCCATGTAATTTAGTGATTTTATCACTAGTTAGAACTGCTGTTTATGGCTGTGCATTGTCTTGCAGAAGGAGGACATCATGAATTGGTTGCTGGTGCGGTTTATTGCCATAAGCAGTCTTGGCTTTATCCAGCAACTGGAAGTAATAGGCTGCATTCACCATCCTTCAATCATGTAGGTAGTCAATGAGCAATTCACCATTTGAGTCCCAAAACACAGTTGCCAAAACTTTCCCGGCTGACAGTTGAGTCTTGGCCTTGACTGGTGGCCCCTCTCCAACTTTCCTCTACTCCATGCTCCTCCTCTTGTTCTCTACGGTATAGTGATGGATCCATGTTTCATCACAGGTCATGATATTGTCCAAAATTGCCTCCCCTTCTTCAAAGAGATTCAGAAGTTGTTGACACATGTCTTTCCGCACATCCTTTTGTGCCTTGATGAGAAGAACTGGAACTCTCCATACCGATATTTACCAATACAATGATGTGAATACACTTATACCCGCCACTGATGCATTCTTGTCAACAGTAATATGGCAGTCACCTTCCATAAGCTTTCCACAGCCTGATTATTGTCTTTATTGATGCTGGTCACCGGATGCCATTTATGGCTTTGATTTTCCACTTTATCGCGATCATTTCGATACTTCTGGGCCCAATCAAACATGGGATTTACTCAAAGTAGCATCACCGAACTGTGCTTGGAGTCTCTTCAAAATTTCATTCAATTTCACACCTTCATTGGCAAGAAAATGGATAATAATGCATTGTGCAACAGATGCTGGTACTTCCTCTTCACTCATAGTGATACTGAAATAGCAGACATGAGTATGAGGATTGTGGGCATGGCTATCCATTCTCGTGCCACTGATTACTTGGTGCACCGCACTGCTCACATCACTACATGAGTCAAATGAACAAAATCCCAGTTTCTTGCAGAATTGGGATTTGTTCCATCCATGAATGAACTTAATTATTTCCTACAACTCTTTTGTTATAGTCAAAAAACTCACCAACAGCGGTTATGACAGTTTTTCCTGGATCAGACTCTCTTCGATTTTTCAATTTTTTCACACATTGTTTGCCCACAAATTTAACATAGTGGTTAACTGTACCTGAATTTGCCAGGAAAAAGAATGCATCCTCTAATAATTAAAACTTTTACAGAGATCACTGAGTTTTGAATTTAATACATGTTTTAATGGGACTTGGGAGAATTTTAAATTTAAAATTAAGTTACAATATTTTGGACAGTGTTCAACAAGAACGAAGCTTGGCAGTGAATTGTTAGAATTTAATTTTGTTTCAAATTAAACGAAATGTAGAATTTGCTCAATATTCTGAGCAAATTCTGCAATATGAAAGAGAGATACTTCAATATATTCAACACTCTAACCAAGAGTTCCAATGGTAATAACGGGATTAGGAAAATCTTCACTTTGGTAGGTTCGTCCTTGTACTTATGCACCAAAAACTTAAAGGTAGGCATTTTTTTCTCTTCCGTGTATTCAAAAAGCATGTGCTTTACTTATATTACACAGTAGTACAAATCGTTAAGCTCTTTGGCCCATATATTCCCTAATGAATTCAGTTTGAGGACAGCACTGGTTTTGTATTACCCTTTCAGATAGCAAAACTCAGACAGCATTTATACACTTGGTCATATCAGAAGTTATTGACACAATATTATGATACTGAATGAAAAATTTCTGTAGTACACTGAAAATAGCTTGTGAACATTCATTAGTGTTAACGTTTACAAGAACCTTCTATCCTCCCACAGACAAGGCCTTTAATTAGGACAACAAACTTGCATTCTCCATTTCTGTTGATCATCTCGTCACAAAAAATTGCAACTCTTTTATCCTTCACAGCTTCCTGCACTCTTTCCTCCTCCTCTTTCATGATTTAAGATATATGCCCTCCCTCGTTCTGCTAATTGTAGGTAAATTTCCACAGCTTAAAAATAAGAGAGATAGTATTTACAGGCTGTTTTACATAATATGTATGAGTGAAAGCTGAAAAATGAAATTATGTTCAAATGAGCCCACAATCCATAGAGCTTTCACCTTCTAAGGGAAAACATATCCCCCAAAAAATACCTTAGGCAATATTTCACCTCTTCTGCATAATTACTGCAAAAAAACAATCACATTTGTTTTAAAGAATATTAGGTGCTAGATAATGACACTAACCTGACATATATTTATTCATCCATTCTCTTAGCTTGGGATGACCAATTTTCTCTTAAGTGATGTTTGCCTCCATGAATGCCTGCCATGTTGACATTACAAATTCTTCTTTCTCATTTTGGGTTACACTGCATTTTGCCACTGGCATATTCATCAATGTAACTTGTCACTTGACCGCAGATGTAGTTCCATCATTTTATTCTTCCTGTGTGCAACATTGCTATTGGTGGTTTTAGGCATTTGTAGTTCCTTAGCCATTCAGTGTGCATATCACTGTATTTGCACTTAGATTTAAGTTTACCTTATAGAAAGCATAAAATCCTTCTGATGTGAATTCTTTTTCTCAGTCAAACACTGTAACACAATTTCACTAAACTTTGGCACAAAAAGAAATCACTATGTGTAAGAGAAATGCAGATTAAGCAAACTACACTCTTCAAAGAAAAACACAAAGCTTTACTACAATGAAGAACTGAAGAGAGTGAAGTGGAATGCAGCTGGAATTGCAACTGTCAATATGATATATTATTGCTTTTCGTTGAGATGGATAGTTATATCAAAATTCATCTTCTATTGTCACAGCTCAAGACCAATTGTGTGCCAAATTCAAATGTAGTGAATTTTTGTAATTTCATCAATTATTCTGCGATTTTCATTTAATTTTGTATTTTTAGCCAAATTAATTAAATTTTGCAAAAAAATTTGCACTTTGCAAAAAACAGGTGCATCTACACATTACCAGATCCTTCCCTTAATTAATGTTCAAACTGTGGCATAGATGTGTGAATGATGTGTTTGCAATAATTCTCAGAAAACTGCTGAATGATGCTTTACAACTTCTAAATAACCAGACAATCAATCCAGTTTACACTGGAAGTTGAAAATGATGGCTATGTACCTTTTCTGGACCTGAAAATCATCAGACAGAACCAAAAACTATGTTTGGCATCTATAGGAAACACACAGAGATGATAATATAAAAAGCAATAGCCTCAACCCCAAAAATCTCCAACTTGCAGTTTTCAATAGTTTAATACCTAGATTAATCAACACCCACCTCAGCAAACAAGAATATATGACACCGACACATACTCACACAGCTGCAATCAATGGCTTAAATGCACACACAATACAGAATAAGATTAAATTCAAAACACAAAAGGCAATCAGGGATATCTTTACATTTCACAGAAGAACCAGGTACAATAGAAAAGATTTACGTACCACCCAAAGATGTTCACAAATTCAAGAGAATATTAAAAAAAAAAAAAAATAAACACATAATCCTTTCCACGCATACACACGCACACAGTGTACTATAGAACTTTCTTTGCACTTTGTTAAAAGACAGAATTTCCAACAATAAAAAGTCAGGCATCTGCCAAATTGAATGTTCAGATTCTGAACATATATATTGGCAAAATGAAAAGTCTGGCTACAAACTGAAGGAACACCTGAGATCCATAAAATACCAAAAAAAAAAAAGTCAGCAGTTGCAACCCATACCTGGAACCTATATCACGAAATTATACCAGAATCCAAATTGCTCCTATCTACTAAGAAACTGATAGAACTTTAAATCTGCCGCTTCCATATGAACTAAGCAAATTCAATATTCACCCATCAAGTGGCTCCATAATCCAAGAACAACCAGTCGGCTCAGAACTGACAATGGGAACAAACACTCTTGAAACATGTTTTCAAAAGATTAAACAAGAGGGTAGTGTATAAAACAACCAATTCTTTTTTCCAATCTACTTTTCTGAATGTCCATTTTTCCATATCTACTTTACCTATTTCATTCTTCCAAACAGTATATAAGTTAGAGGTCTGCATGGGCTGAAATTCTTAGGTCTGGCCCGGTCTGAACTGAGCCTGGTAGGTTATAGTGGATAGGTTATAGTTTACCACTTGGTCTGGGCCCGATTGTCGAATTTTGCATTAGAAGTTACAATGCAAGACAGTGTTACAAAGGATGTAAGAGGCTTATGGTGAACGTGCATTACCTTATCATACAGTAACAAGGTGGGTCAGAGCCTTCAGAGAAGGACAATGAAATGTGACATGCCTCAGCCTGGCCATACTGCAGTAAGGGAAAATGTGCAGACCATGAACATGTTAGTGCTGGCAGATCAGAATGCCATGATTCATGAATTGGCCAGTGATATAGACTGGTGCCTTCGACTGTGCTTAACATCCATTCACCGCAACCCTCTTGCAATCCTTCATAACATTGGGTGATATAAATAAAAACAAGCAAAAGCTTGTGAGCTGTAGCTCCAAGCAAGTTGAGAAACGAGCAACAGGTCGTGGTTTGGTATAAATAAAAATTTTCCCTCTTGATGAGCTATTGCTATCACCTACCAAGCTTTTGCTCAGTGACCTTCACCACGACACATCATCTGAGTAAACGAACACGCCCAATTCTTTGTCAGGAGGCGATTTAAAATCTTTACTGAACCTAAATATACATATACCTACTCATTCATGTTAATCATACTCTCATTTATGAAATCTAAGAGACATGCAAATTTTAAATAACACAATTATAATTAAAGATTTCGTAAATGAAACAGACATTGAGATTCAGCCAACTTTTACAGCTAACGCTCATCCCCTTTCTAAATCTAATCCCTCCATTTCCTTATTTGATAGTATTACAAATGTGTCACCAACTGATATATTGAAAGTAGATTATTTGTACTTCGTTTTTGCACCTTTATATTGATATCCTCAGCATCTATATAAAATATCACTACGTAATTCCAAGAATTTATAAGATGTTAAGAAAGGGAATTAAAACAAATTAATCTTAGAGTTAAGACTTTCATTTACACTGAATTAAAGTTAAACTGGATTAAAAAGTTGATTAAAGAGTTTCATTTGAAAGTTAAATTTAAGTTTGGTTTTGATTGAAATTCTTTAGTTACAATCAGGTTTTGATTTGTGCGAACATTCTGCTCTATGTAAGTGTTTATTTGTATATCACTTTGATTATATTACCAATCTTCAGTAATAGAGTGGCTCGCTATGACCTCACTCACATTCTGTTTAGCATTATAGTACCCAGATGAAAACACGTCAGGATCAGCACACATCCGAGTTCTTGCATCTTGAAACAATTTTTAATTTCACTATCACTTACGTGTAGCAAGTAGGGGAAGTATTGCACTCTAAGCAAAAATTTGATCCCGAGATTTCATCAGAGATACACGTTTTGAGAATGCCTTAATTAAAAAGAAACATCTTTAGCAAACGTGTGTGTGTGAACAGCATAAATAAAAAAACTAGTTCAAACTTAGTATCCTCCGAAATGTGATAATATTTTCAAGAAAATTCCTCTACCCCAAAACTATCCCTTTTCTCCAACAATTTTGATTAAAATCCGCTATTGTTTAAGATATTTGCATGGCAAATATAATTAGGTATATCTCAAATTTTCTGGGAATAGCCAGTAAAGTGCTCTTCATTCTGAATGACTTTTATGTAACACTAAACTGTAAGAGATTCTGGCGGAGGGCGATGGATTTTTTAGGTGTAAAAATCCTTAGCACGGCTTCCTTCGGAAGGGAAGTAAAGCCGGTGGTCTCGTGTCGTAGATTTACGGCACGTAAAAGAACCTCAAGTCTGATAAAGAGGCCTCTGAGCAAAATTAACAGTGTTTCACGCCCAATATAGAATGGGACGCTAAGGACCACAGCAGTTAAAGAGCGTCCATAAATAAAACTCAATTTAATTTAATTTTGTAAGAGATTCTACTACAGGAGTCCTACTACGCATCTGTATATGATAAGGTTTAATATGGATTATGTCTCTTACCATCTTAGCACAATGGTAGAGTGTTGGCATGGAAAGCCTATTGAGTTTGCTAAGGTTCTTAGTGTCCCATTCTATATTGGGCATGAAAATTCAGAAATTTTGCTCAGTACATCCATTCATTTGTGAACAACATAACCGAAAAACAAAAAATTGTTTAAATATTGAACCAAGTTCAGCATCTTCCACCCCAAATTGCCCTTTACATGGACAATTTTTTGTTACTTTTAACTTTCTCATAACTGGCTCTAAAGGCTGGTTCACAACCACCCGGTAACGGTAACCAGAACGGAAACGAGAACGGGAAGCAAGAAATTTTGATTCACAACAGCCCGGTAACGAGAACGGGAATGCATATCGATCACAAAGTGAAAGTCGATTTTGCGCATTGGGATTTCATTTGTTTTTAACTGACCAATAACATTTTTTCACCTACTTCCAATTTAGCCAAGCCAACATCAAAATTCGATAGAGTAAACATTATCTAAATGCATATTCATTACATTTCCGATTCCTCTACTCATGCCAAACTTTCATTCCTCTATTTAATGGCATACATTAAAATTGTTTATTCTTTTTTCATTTCCACCGGTTTTAGCTGCTCTTTGTAGCTTTTGCCATGTTTTTTAGGTAACAACCAGTTTTGAGTTGCATATAAACAAACTACAAATGATTCCTTCACCAGAGGAACCACCGTTGATTAGATTTGCGGGTGTCGGGATGAGGTTAGGAAGCACATTTACTACTAATTCCTTCCAGTTTCATGTTTCCAGCTTGGGGACTATAGAGAGCACTAGTGGCTGTTTCATGTCACGGCTGCTTAGAATAACCTCTAGAGTGAAGAGTCTAATATGCACAATAGGGATCTAATATGCCGTGCCCGGGAACGAGAACGAGAAAGTTAAAAGTTGGGCAACTCTTCTTCCCGTTCCCGGGGCCCGGGAAGGTTTCCCGTCGGTTGTGGACACTCCCATTTGAATACATGTATTTCAACTTTCCCGTTCTTGTTCTGGTTACCGTTCTCGTTGGTTGTGAACCAGCCTTAACTGTTTAAAATATTTGCAAGACAAGTAAAATGTATATCTTGAATAACCGGTGAACCATAAGAGGTAGACATGATCTTACTACACAAAAAATGTAGATCTGGTTAAAACATACTGCTTATGTCAAATAAGAATTCTTGTAGTTTTACTCATTTCATAGGCATTTTTTATTATTTTATGTACAGACATTTATACTTTTTACAAGTGTAAGTCTTTATTAGTTTTTTTCTCAAGGTCATTGAAAGAGCATGGAATTTCAAAACCAGCACATAGCGATCTGGTTTTGAAAAATCTGACTATCGCTTTAGCCTACTGTATTTTTCTTATACCTACAATGGTGTAAGTGTGGAATGAAAGTTCATCTTGAGTAACAAGAAGTAGATAGAAGAAGAAAAGTCATGTGAATGCAACACATCAGCTATTTGTAACTATTATTTGATTATTATTTTCTAATCTAATCTATGTAAACTGGTAACCACAAGAAACTGCATGTTGCCAACTGCATTGCAAATATAGAGGAGGAGCACGAATTTATATGCTGTTAAACCTGTTATTTACAATTTATATTTATAAATCCCCAATAAAAACAGTTTTATTACTGGTTTTCAAAATATCACATGACGTGTATATATGGACAGGAGAGAGTCGAATGGGAGAGAAAGGGAAAGATAGAGGGAGTGAGTGGTGGAGGGAGAGAAGGTGAGAAGACAAAAGAATCTTCACATTTAACTCAATAACATGGTCAGAGCCATTGTTGTTAATGTCACGAGTATAGTCTTTTAGATTGAAATAGCTGCTTGATTAAAGCCAAGTTAATTTTATTACAGCAAATTATCTGCTACTGAAACACTGTTCAGTGACTAACTTGCTTGCTCTGTCATTAATCATTTTAATGTTCATTCATTTTCAACAGGTACGTCGAGCAGCACAGAGGCGCCTAAGCCATGAATTAGGTGTAGCACTAGAAGAAGTAAGTCCTGATAAAATGCAGTACCTGACAAGGATTCATTATCGTGATGAAGGAGATGGCCAATGGGGGAGCATGAGATAGACTACATCCTTATACTGCACAGAGACCTTCTTTTACAGCCTAATCCAAATGAGGTACATTAAATTTCAGACTTTTGCTTTTACATGATATTTAATAGTCTGCATAAAATTATTTCACTTAAATGCCAAATGATTATAATTCAGCAAGCATGCTAGAAAACAGCAGCAGATGTAGCATTTACAAGGCCAAATGTGGGCAGAATGAGTGCCATAACAGTTCACAAATGAAGGAGAAAGGAGTTGATCTGCTCACATTGAGAGTTTGTTTATGTGTGCTGTGTTGCAATTAGCAGAATTCCACTGTGTGTAATGAAATTGCTGATCTTGGAGACAAAGCTTCAGTATCCCAAAACTTGAGAAACATCAGATTTTGGCAATCTTAGAATTATAGATAGATATTTTAGTCACCACAAGTACCACGCGAGTATACAAGGCTTTATCAATTTTCTAATCCTAATAAATTATATATAAAAAAGCAAACGGGAAAGAAAACATCCATTTACATGATTAATGATAATTCCGTATAAAGAAACATAAAATTAAAAAGACATTAATAAAATCTTGAAATTGAGTCGAAATCTTTTAAACACAAAACTCCACTTACATGATGAATTTTCAAGACCAGTTTCAGGGAACGTCCTCCCTATCTTCAGTTGCTGAGTCGACTGAAGCTCTCGTGTCATGCCGGGTTCAATCGGTGGGTGTAATACCTACTGTCTTCTCTACCAAATGGATGATGTCATCTACTTCTGGAATCTCAAGGTCTCCTTTGTGTTTAGTGATGAAAATATTTTCCCATGTCTCCAATTTGACTGTTTTTTTTAACGTTTTGTAACAATTTAATCCCTGGTTCAATATCATTTTCTGTCCAAAAGTGATGAACTACAGCCGATTTATCAGTGTATTTGAATTTTAGATTTCTCATATGTTCTTTCCTTCTAGTGCCTAAATTTCTCTTCATCTTTCTGATGTATTATCTTATTACAACCTTGGCAATTCATTTGATAAATCCTTGATAATTTTGTTTTCGATATAACATATTTCAAAGGATGATTTAATAAATTCCTAATGTTGTATTTAGTTTGTGGCACTAACTCAATGTCCAGCTTTTGAAAAATCTCTTTAAATTTACAAAAAAATATTTTGGGTGGAATGTGAGATGGACTTTATCGTTGGGCGCCATATTGGGATGGCTTCTTTGGGTGTTGTATTCGTTGGGCGCTTTAGTGGGACGGACTTTATTGTGTGTTTTCATTTGTACAGTATCGGTTTTTGCAGGGGGAAAGGGAGGGAATTGGTGCAATATCGGAAGAGCATGGATATAAGTAGGTTCTCTTAATCTTGGGTCGTGTTAACCAATGACATTTATATGGTTTTATTCGATTTATTCTGTCCTCCTTAAAACCATTCCCGCAATCGATCCATCCACACAACTATATTTAATGTCCGGCCACACAAATATATTTTACTACACCATCGCCAAATCAAGCTATAGCCACATGGTAGCCCGTGGTGTTTCACACGTCTGCTCACATCGGATTCCAGAGTACAAGTGCTTGTCTTTACCCTTCGGTTCGCATTCCTGAAGGTTTCTTAACCCTAACTTTCTGCCTGCCTTGTTTCCCAAGCTCACACATGTGTCATTATTGCAATAGGAATGTTCACCAGCATTCCGATCCCCTAACGGTATGTTTACTTCCCGGCGTATACCTACTCTGTACAGTCTTATAAAAATATGTTGCATGTTTCTACATGTATTTAGGTGATACGCAAATAGCTATATATTAGCATTATTAGTATGGCTTCAGTGTATCGCTTCAAATGAGAATTTATAGTATTTCGTTGTGGATTTGTTCAATTTTTCCAAAGTGGGATATCTTTTTGTACTTTCTGCCTTTTGTGTTTATCAATCAATTTGTCTAAGAAGTTACAGTTGAACTGTTCAGCTTTGCTACTTCATGAATATATGTATATTCCTGTTCATATTCCATTTCCATCACAGGATTTTAATTAGTCTATGAATCAGACTATGAAAAATGGCACATTGATGTGCTGTTGAATTAAATCGATTCCCCTTGATGTAGATAATCAAACCACATAACCAAAATAAACAATTCTAAGAACATCTGTAGTGCATACTTTGACCAGAACACTGCATAACATATGTGGCTTAATTTGTCAGCCAGAAAGTTGATATGCTGTGTTCAACTAAGTTGAGAGTCGATTATTATTCCTAAAAACTTAGTTGAGCAAATTTCTTTAACTAATATATTACTAATTACAATCTGGATAGGGCTACAAGCAGCCATTTGTTGACTAAAATTAACATACATGGTTTTGTTAATGTTTAGAATGAGTTTATCAATCATCCACTTCTGTAATTCTGAAATAGCACAACTGATGCTTGCTTGTAATTTCTCTATCACTGCTTTTGAAAATAAGATTAGTATAGAAAAAAATGCTGTTTATGGGTGCAATACATGAAGGTAGGTCATTGATATAAATTAAGAATAGGGCAGGCCCTAATATAGATCCCTGGGGGACACCTGAATTTATGGCAGCAGGTTCAGTAAAAACGCCATCTATTTCAACAACGTATCTATTATCAAGATAAGAGATAAACTATTTATTGGCTAATCCTCTGATACCATAGACATCTAACTTTTTAATCAGGACATTATGATCCACAGTATCAAAAACATTAGATAAATCTAAAAACAGTCCTGTAACATGCTCTTTATAGAGCCGCATTACTTAATTCCTCTTCCTTACAAAATTTTGGTCCAAATCTTTTGTTCTAAAGTAACGTAATAATAATAATAATAATAATAATAATAATAATAATAATAATAATAATAATTGAAACAATAGTAATCTGGAACGAAATTGGTTACTAGGTATACCATAACTAAATTTTGCCACCCTGAAATAGTTTGGCAATGAAATGACATCACATTGCACATACTTATCAAGTTTGTACTTCAACTTCCATTCTCATGTAGCAGCAGAAATAATCATTTTCATCTGTTATGGTAAGTTTTCTCTTACTTGAGTTTGTGACATACTTTTATGCATATGCCAATATTTTTCCATGAAGCAGATCAGGCAATTTTTCCATTATACTTGTATAAGAAAGAAGCTAAGAACAGTGATGTGTTCTTCCACATATTTTCAAGGTTAGGCACAGGTAGGTGGATGACACCCTTGCTTTTCCCTTGCCAGGTGTTTACAAGACTCCATCAAACTACCTATAGAATAGATCAATACAGTTTGCAATCTTAATTTGAAAAAAGAAGAGACACTCCCCCCCGGGTGTGAAAATAATCCATGAAGAAGAAAACACAAACTTTGGCATGTACAGGAAACCAACTAGTGGTCTGCATGGGCTTGAAAATAAAGAAGAAAAAAAGAATTATCACAATCAACATATTTATTTTGTTTGTCATATATATCTTAAACATACGGTATTTTATTTTAAAAATTGGAGCATTTTGAGAAAATAAAAAATAACGAAAACACTTCCATGTAAATAGAAAATAAAGACAAAAAAATTAATTTATCACATTTTTTGGTACATGATTTTGATATGCCCGGAATAGCATATATTAGCTATATATATATATATATAAAACAATAGCACAATTATTGCAGCATACCCACATCCATTGCAGTAGTAATGTTAGTAATAATAATTAAATGCCCACTTCAACCAATTACGATAACATTACAACAGCTGCAAATTCTACCTCTGCCCATCCATGTCCAGGACATTCTTGGCATAGTGCAGTAATAAGAGCGGCATGTGGTCTATAAGACAGTATGCCAATATGCCACTTTCTACAGGTGGATTACAGAACCTCAGCTATTGGGTGGATTACGAGTAGTTGAACAAGCAATTTCTTATGAAGCGAGATTGGCACTAATTTTGTTATCATTTGTTTTTTTTTTTTTAATTAGAAGTTTTTGTTTATTAGATTTTTTTATTATTATTAAATAGGAGTTTGATTTTTGTTACTATTTTTGTTAAGTGGTTCCTCAGTTGGTCCAAGGACCTAGTTGCGTTCCCTTAACAGGCCTCCCAGCAGGGAAAAAAAATCCACCTGCCACCATTGTAAATTAAACCTGAGTCCCTTCGCACTACAGACAGCAGTGCTCCATGAAATAATAATAATAATAATAATAATAATAATAATAATAATAATAATAATAATAATAATAACTGCAAAATAATTTTATTTAAAGCAAAATTAGACATTCGGCTGGGGGTACAATATAACCTATTCTGGAACTCCATTCAGATCGTACTGGGCCTAAGAATTTTGGCCTATGCAGACTCTGAAACACAAAAGCTTCAATCCCATTATACATAAATATGCAGTACTGAATAATCTAGCATGCATATTAGTAAAAGCATTTTTGAAAGAAGTAGAATAGAAAGAAGAATATGAACACATAATCACCACAGCTACAAACAGTGCCTTGAGCAGATAAATAATAATAATAATAATAATAATAATAATAATAATAATAATAATAATAATAATAATAATTAATTGACAAGATCACAGAATTAAAAAATATAACATCAGAGACACTACAAAACTCATCTATCAGAGATATACAGAGAATACATATAATAATAATAATAATAATAATAATAATAATAATAATAATAATAATAATAATAATAATAATAATAATAATAATAATAATAAACTTAAACTAACAGATTAATTTCTAAAGTATTCAAAAATTCTTGCACACTGTAAAAGGTTTTTAACATCTTTCCTAAACTTAACTTGGTTACAATTACTTGCTTTATTTGTAATTAAATTTCACATAATGTATGCCCTTTGCAGTATTGAGTTGACACTTTTTTTTTGTTTGTTTTGTTTTTTGTTATTCTAGCAGTCTGTAAGTGTATTTTATTAGTATTTCTAGTGGAATGTTCATGTGCAGTGTTGCTTATATTGAATAAGTGAATGTTGTTGCTTATAAAGCATACTGTTTCTAGTATACACAGACTTGGTAGAGTAAGAATATTATTTAGTTGGAATAATGGTTTACATATCATTGTCCTACTCAGGTTTAGCATTAGGCTAATTTTGTATTAATAGTTGTTTTTATACTCTATATGAATTTTTGAATGAATAAATCTTATTATTTATTTGGTTCAATATGATTGTATATAGTGTAATTATATTAAGCTTAAACATTAAGATAATACTGTACTCATATACTTGACGTTGCCCAAATCATGTAAGATGATCAATCGGGATGAATAAAGAAAAGAAAAAAATTATTTTCTTCTGTATTATAAACAGAGCACTTATCTCATTGCCAGATTCCCAGATAAATATACCATAAGCAAGAGTGCCAGAGAAGAAAACAATCCAGAATCTTTTTTTTGGAGTACAGAGAAGTATAAGTGCAAGCTACCTTAACTGAATAGACTTGGTGACAGCAGATTTTAACAAGTATTAATATGAGACTTTTTGGAGACAAAATTTCTAATTATAAATCATGGTGCCAAATGAATTCATTATGTTTACAGAGAACTTAATTTTGTTCATGTGAAAATTGAAAGTAAAAGCTGTGCTAAACAGCTGTACATCTGTGAAGCAATTCTTAAAACCACAGCAAAAGAAAGTCCTGAAGCTCATAGAAGAGTCCACAGTAGAAAGAGCATTCAAGGTACTTTCAGTATGTTCGCTTTCTACAACAGACTTCTTAGTTGAAGATATTGTGGAGGTGGATAAACCATTGGAACAGGTGGACCTAGAAACCAACGTTTGCAGTTCAGCGCCCCTTGCTGACTTGGATTTCATAGCTAGCCACCCCTCAAAACAATCCTTCAGCTCTTCATCTGGATGTACAGTAAGTAGTTACGTGGACAAGATAAGTGCTTCAGAAAAAAGAGGAAATAGACTTTTTTTTTTAGTTCCATTTATACCCCGCCTTTAACTGCATTGGTCTTATCAGCAGCCTTTCCTTTGGAACTTATTGCCTATTGGCAATGGCGTTAACTTGTATAACTCTTGTCTTTGGGTTTCTTGTATTTTGGTTTTTAATCATTAGATTATATACACATTCACATCCATACTTCATCTGGGGAGGATAAGGAATAATCTTGGCTAGAGAAAAATTCCCACCCCCCAGTCGAGAATCAAATCTGGGATCCCTAGCACAATAGGGCAGGTGCTGTTGTGCTGCCACTTGCAAAATTTCTTTTGGTTGCAACATTCCATTTATTTTGTGGAATGCAAGTATTTTAAGGGTGTGTTACAGAAATTGCACCCATCCTACCACCCAGCGGAACAAAACTTCTTTCAAACACACCACCAGATGAAGTTTATGAAGAGGAATCTCAACAAACTTATGTTGGATTCCATTTTACTCACGGATGGATGGAAAAATGAATCTATAAATGCAAAGAATGTTGTCACAATGGTACACAATATTGATGCAAGTGCTAAAAAATCAAGAACTATCTTCTGGAGGCTTTCAGTCTGTCAGGTGAGGCAGAGATGAGAAATAAATTGTGATATAAGAAAGGAAATGTCTGAAATAGCAAAAATAACATAATTGCAACACAAACATCTACTCTAGTATGTCCAATAATACCAGCAACATGGTAAAAATGAGCAAGGTTCATAAATTGTGGCATTCTGCTACCAAAGGTAAATCTTCTTCAATAGATTACCCTCCTCCTTGTAGAACTTACTCCCCCAAGGACTTAAGCCAATGGCTTGGGTCAGTAACGTGTCGAGGAGCAAGCAAACTCTGGATCATAGCATATACAGGATGGGTGATCAGCCAATATGAAGAGAAAGGGAATGAAATATAGTGATGAAAAGGATGTTAGGAAAATTTGCAGATCAAATTATCCAACCCAGCATTCACCTAGCAACCGAGGAAAACCATGAAAAAGCCTTTGGTCAAATCGGTTGGCCCTAGGGGTTTGGGCCCAAGGCTCCCAAATGTGAATTGCATACATTACCATGGTGCCACCTTGCTCTCTGTCAAAGGTAAATCAAATATTGAAAACATTCAAAAATTCAGATCAGCAGCACCAAATTTTATCCAATGGAGTTCTAGAGCTAATTTAGCTGTGGACACCTGTTTCTCTTTGAAAAATAACATCTCATAATGTGGCAGCTAATGATGAATTTAACATTTCGACATCAATAAAATCACTCTTGGAGAAAAGTCTCTTCCACAAGTAAATGAAACACTCCTAGATCCTATCAGCCAGCTCATCGTCAGAAATAGTATCACTGATGCAGCAGAATTATGAATGGGCAGGTTACATCTTGTTGAGAAGTAGAAAGAATAGTCTCTAAATATATACAGCATGACAGCAAATGTACTTCAGCCACAGTGTCAGGGAAAGAACCTCATTGAAGATGGAAGAATATATGTTGGAAACATTGGATGCAGGAGGTCTTGTCAGCTGTCAACAGCATCGAGAAAAAGCAGGAATATTTTGTGAACTTTTGAGCAAAACATTCCGGTTCTTTGCTAAGGGACATTATTCGAAACTAGTATATGTTGTTAATAAATAACTGAACATTCCAGCTTCGTCTGCACAACTAAAGAGGTTATTTTCCATGTGTGATGATTGTTGATTAGGTAATGTAAATATAAAGTGTCTGTTCATTTTGTAAATTTACTACTATAGAATGCTGGAGTTCAGATGACATTTATATAAAAGAATCTATTTTGAAATCTAATGGACCAAATTCTTATCTGAATGTATTGCGTAAAGAGAAATATTCTTTGTTATTAGAAACAAGCAACAAAAACATTAATTTCCAAAAAAAGAAAGTAAGTGATTTTATTTCAAACAAATAAGTGGTAACGGCATTTTTACATATAAAATTTTACACCAAGTATTATAATTTCTACATTATTATTATTATTATTATTATTATTATTATTATTATTATTATTATTATTATTATTATTATTATTATTTATTAATTATTATTAACTCATTTAATGAAATAATTTTCCAAATTTTATCTGGTAAATGACTAATCATCAAAGAGTTGAGAAGCATGACGTAATTGATGCTTAGATTGTCAAAATCAATAAACGTTAGTTTTTCACTTCTTGTAGAAAATATTTTTCTACATCACGTATTTTGCATGGAAATTGCACGTAAAGTACATAGAGGTAATTTACTCATCCAACCCTGTCCACAACTGATATCTCTCTGTTAGTTTACTGAGTGAAAGGAAGAACGTCCTGCAAACATGTCATAGAGTATGCCCTCCTCCCCTCATTTAGGGCTACATTCACAAGTGCAGTTTTGGAGATGTCTGGTCTAAAGCTACAAAATTGAACTAAACTTTTGTCTGTCTCCTCTGGTTTCATAGTTATATAAATTTCACTCAGAATGAAGGGATCTTCACAGAAAATTCAAGTTACATGACATTTTATTTCTGATGTGAATACATCAGCAATAAGAAAAAATGTACCATGTATAGATTTTGTTGTGTGTCATATCCGTGGAAGATGCAGAACTTAAATACCAAGTTTTAGTGCTGTTTTTTATTCAGTGGACCTCAAAATGTGTATTTCTGATGAAATTGAATAAAATGTTTCAGTAGAATACACTATTTTCTTATCTACTATAGGTAGATGGCAGTTTAGGTAAACATATGCTTTTAAAAATTAGCATAAAAATTGTTTCAAACAAATATCTAATGTACTACTTTGACAAGGCAGAGTCCTTCACCCTGAATTTATGTGATACTAATGGTGCAACAGGGAAAGATAAAACTGGCTTATAGGGGGAATAGATAAAGTGTTCATTGTTGCTTGTGTTAAATTTTAATTAAATTTTAAATAATGCACGCTTTTATAGTAATTTTTGTCTTGTGTTAGTCATTAGCAACTCACTGCACATAAAGGATTAAAAACTGTTAAGGTCCAGCTCATAAAATAATTAACAAAGGATAGACAGAAAATGGATACTAGTTTAAAAAAAGTGAAGTTACATTCACAAGACTTTCTCTACCCTCTATCATTTATTAGCGGTATACAAATTATTCCTATGAAGGTTTATTTTCCTGTCTACTCATTTTAGTTTAGATAAACCGTTCCGGAAATAGCTGCAGTGTACATTTCATTATAGATAGAAAGAGAACAGCAATAGTCATATGTTTCAGAACTGGATACTACATGCTGGTCTTAAAATTCCATACTCTTTCCATAACATCACTAGAAACAACTGAAAATTGACAGGACTTTAAAAGAATAGCTAAGTGTTGAACAATTCTAACCATTAATAGCATATATCTTAGAAATGGCTGATGCCACAAAAAAAGTTATTTGAAATAAATTATGTGTTTTAAAGAGATCTAATTTTTTGTGTAATACATTTTCATCAATCTCTTAAAATTTACCAATATACAACATTATACAAAATTCCTTCCGAATGAAGAGAACTTCTCAGGCTATTCCCAGAAAATTCAAGATATACATTTTATTTGTCATGTAAATGTCTTAAATATATAGTATTTTAATCAAAATCGTTAGCCATTTTTGAGGAAATCTAAAATTTTGAAAAATGTTCCATGTAAAGGGTAGTTTGGGATTGGGGGATGTTCTTGAAAATCGTGTCCCATCTTTGGAAGATACTAAACTTAAATACCAAGTTTTGTATATACCTGACTTTTTGTTTTTGAGTTATGTTGTATACACGCATGCACATGCACATACACACACCTATTTTCTAAAAATGTGTTTTATTTAGAGGACCTCAAAACATGTATTTCTATGTGAAATCTTGATATCAAATTTTTGGGTCAAACACAAGTACCTTGTTTACTACTATGTGTGTGTTAGAGAAAGTAAAAATTAACCAGAGTATGTTGTAATATATCTCTTACATCAAATAACACAATGCCCGTGACCACTATGGTGACATGTTGTAAGCTATTTTTCTGACCTTAATAAAGCGCTGTATAAATCATTCACTGTATTAAATAACCATAATTATTGAGGCAAATTTAACAACTAAAATATTGCTATTACAGGTTAGTGAGTTGAGATATATTCCAAGAGATAAGCTGGATGGTTTCCTACAAGCTGAGAATGAATGTCTTACACCTTGGTTCCGTCTGATTGCTCAGCATCAGCTACGAGTCTGGTGGGATAACCTGGATCAGCTCAATAAGTTTCAGAATCATACAGAGATTTGTCGCTTTTGCTGATCTTATGTACTTATGTTCACTGTTACAATGCAATTTATTGAACTGCACTGGTTACCATTCTAGAGTAAAGGCATTTTGTGTTTTTAAAGATATTTTTCATACTTTCATACTTGATATTACTCAATTTTAAAAAAGAAGCAGCTGTACCTTTTATAATATTATGTTAGTACTATACTAAACTGTTTTGTATATTACAATAAAGTTTTCACAGCCTTAAATATTTGCAGCTGTTTAAGTATGTCATATATTAATTAATTTTGAAGACTGAGAAGCTAGTAACAGTGATGTGTCATAATTTAAAATAGACAGAGTTGGAGGTTGCTACTACACTACATCACTAAAAGGTGATGTTTTTAGTGATGTAGTGTAACAATCTCCAACTCTCTTTATTTTAAATGTCATATATTATATATTGTCTTAGATGTTGAGAATGGGGTATTTAAACCAATTAAAGCCCCTGTTCCCAGGAAATAGATATCTAAAAGTACACTTTTGCATGTTCAACTAGAGAAGACTTAACTACGAAATCTGAAAGTGTTTGATAGTATAGTATCTCTGAAAGCCTTTTATCAAGTAATGTACCTGACTGCACTTCATTTGTATGAGTTATGCAAACGTGACACCTTCTAGCAGATGCATTTTTACCTTATTCACTTTTCTTGAGCAACATGTTTACAAAAACAAAATTGGTGCTTTATCTGTTTTAGCTTATATGGTTGCTTTGGTTTGGAAATTCTTATCATAGGAACTTCTGCCAGGGTTGCCAATTTTTAAATGTAAATACATCGTACCAGGCACTCAGAATTATAAATTTATGCTCAAAATGATCGTACATCTAAAAAAAATTAATAAAACTAAAATACTGCTGATGATATTAGTATTCATTTGTATAGTACTTGCAATACTGATGTCTACAGCAAGGATTAACACACATGTTTCTCCATCTACTCATCTTCACTCTGAACTGCTGCAGATTATAAATTCATGCAGACCGTATAAGTTCGTTGTCATTGTGTTTAACATCATCTCGATGATTTGGAAACTTTCAAACCTACTGTATTCTTTCACAAATTGGGATGAAAGAGTGATCTCATTTATTGTCTCTAGTAGCAGTCTCTTTGGAATTTTAGTTTTTATTAAACCTATTTAGAAAAAACTCATTCACAAATGGTTTGCTATTGGGCAATGAAATTACTGTCAGTACAAAGTCCGCTAGTTCATTGAAATCATTAGTTCCACCAAAGTCGCACATGTGTTTAATAGCACTTCAGAAGCTGTCAGATTCAGACATGTTATTTTGCAAGCAATGTTGGTTATGCTGAGTTTTCTCCACTGATCATCAATTTACTGAACAGTATTGTGTTCACTGGGATTAACAATTTTGGGCACAGTGGCAATTAGAGATAAAAGGGGAAGAAGATTTTATGGGATTTGTGGTGGATGCTTTAGACTGATGGAGATAGACCATGAGGGCATAAACTCAGGTAAGAGTAGAGTTGTTTGCATCATTCAACAATGCAACATCAGCATGAGAAGAAGGTATTCAAATCAATTTCATTTCACTGTGGTGACAAACTCGACAGGGGTATTATCATATGCAAAGCCTGGATTTTCATGCACTATCAAACCTAAAAATATACTTCTGCTCACTTAAACTCATGTGTTTATTCAGTAAGGGCATTCTTGAAAGCAGAAAAGGATATTTCTAGTTCACAAGAAGTGACAGGTGCATACATAAGAGAAGAAATCCTGACTGAGGGTGAGATTGAATTAAAGGTCTTTTGCATTTTCCCCACAAAATAGATCTTTCACTGTTTTCATGAATTTCAGATCAGAATTTGAATAAGTACCATTTTAAGTTTTTCCCTAGCTGCCACATGCATTCTCTACAACACGACTCTAAAGAGAATTCAATATCTTCAACCATGGCTAGTGACTGCACTAGCTTCTCTTGCTTCTAATTTTGTTATTGCAGCAGGCAGTATACTAAGTTAGATTTTATGTATTAGGTGCTCTTGCACACTCTTGTCGTTAAATGCTACTTGCACATATTTAATGCAAGCTGCATCATCGACGCAAAACTGTCTACAACCTAAAACTGGAGAATATTCAAATTAATGAAGAATATGAAACTGATGATTAAATTTCTCATAAATTTACTCTATAACTTATATGTTCGCGAAGTGATATAATTCTTTACTGAATTAACTGCATCAAAATTGTCGCAGTAAAAAATTACAGCATTTAGCCAGATAGATACACCGTCTGTTATTACAGGCTGTGGTGGTAAAGCTATATCTCTTATCTGCTATTTAGCAGCTATATCTGCTGCTGTATCTCTTTATGCAGCTACGCGTGCAGGTGCTTTCAAAAATACCTGTAATGTGAACAGGTTATGCAAGTGCATGATTAAATTAATCAATTATAAGTGCTATCAGTGTTTCAGAAATCATGTTATGCATTTCTTTGACTTCTTCGTGGAGAATATCAATGTATTCACATATCGTATTTCAAATGTATTGTTTTGGCTACTTGGTTCAGCGCATGGGCAAAACATGTCACATGCTTCAAGTTTGGATCAAATATCTTAATCGCTTTTCCAGCCTTGGTCATGTATGACACAGCATCACTCAGGAACAACAGAACCATTTCTTTGTTTAAATTTGTTGGCCTCAGAACTCCCAAAATATTAATAAAATATCTAAATATTGCTACACCTAAAAACGACATTTACAAATTTACAAAAGACTACTAAATTAATGTTAACCTATGCATTTCTTCAACAAAGAAGTTTGCAATTGTTGAGTGGTTAGCTTTTTTGCAAAACTTTGCTGCACTCAAAATGAGGTTGCCTGGTCCATCCTCAGTTTCCCAATCACTAAATTTGCAACATATCAGTCTAATGAATCTGTAGTTTCATCCACACAAGCTCCTAATTTTGAATTTCACTCAAAACCTATTTCAAATTAAAATACAATGCTATTTAAAATAATTAAATTGTTTTTGTAAAATTAATATTATACGCTTGTAATGAACATTAATGAAAATCTTTAGTTCTTGTATATGCAAAAAGTGTATTTAATGAAATACACGTTCTTCACATACCTGCTTGTATGACTCAAAATAATTTTTTTCGTAATGTTGTTGGATCTGGAATACTATTGTTAGTGCATTTCTCTAAAAATTGTCTCAATGCAGGATTTGAAAGCTTCTCGATTGATATATTAGCTCCTACACGAGGCACTGCATAAATCCATAAAAAATTGATTTGGAGCTGGTTTAGTTGGAGTTGTGCTGATAAAACATTAGACATTGATATGTTTGCTAATTGTCTTTGTTTCATCTTTGTAATGTGTGAAGCAGATGCTACATACTGCTCAACTTGAAACCTTTTTGAACACTGAAACCTATAATTTAAATATTAGAATATTTGCAAGTGAGCTTTTCAGCAACAGCAGATAAGTATGGCACAAGCAAAGGAGCTCGATGCATGGTTTAAGGCATTAAGAATGGTTATAAAATGTAAAATACATTAGCACTTACATTTTTGTTACAGCAGTCACAATACACATCACCGTGTGCCCTTAAAATTTTCTTCCCCTCAATCCACTTACACACAAGTGCTCTTCTTGAACTTTCCACAGGTGGCATAACAAACACTCAATGCGTCACAAATATACACCAATATCTGGTATTCAAACAGCAAACATTCTCTTTTGCCTTTATCTTTCAGCAGAAGCTGGCAGGGTGTTGGGGCTTAGGTATATCCAGTGTAACAAGGAAAAAGAAAGGGGATGGTAGGAAGTCCAAGGACATTATAGTCATTGTCAGGTAGGATCCCAGGAAATGTTAATAACTTACCTTTCACCTTTTCTCAGCAGACAAATGACATGGCAATCCCAGATATTAGGGAGGCACATGAATTGTAAAATGCACAGTTATGCACGGTAACATGATGTTATGCATTAAAACCATAAAGTGAGGATATACTGGGTGTTTCAGAAATACTTTTACAAACTTCGGGTATGGGTTCCTCACACCAAAAGAAAGAAAAAAGTTCATATGAACATATGTCCCATAATCCTTGGTTTTTGCGTTATTCCTGTTACAATGAAAGTGTGAGTTCAACGGCCTTCGGGGTCCAACCTCAAAACTTCATTTCTCTATGCATTCATAGAAGGCGTTGACCCATTGTACTACATAAAGTAGATGGCGAATTGTTGCCATGGAGACTTGTTTACGTTTGTCATTAGCCTGTCTTCAACGTTTCAATTGTGTACATGTAGTGAGTTAACTGCACGTGTTTAGTTCCACCATTGCTGGATATTCATTTCGTGAACAGGCAGACATGATTTTTATGTATGGTCGCGCGATTGGTAATGGATGCGAGGCTGCACGGCTCTATCAGATGGAGTTTCCAGACCGAAGACAACCGAGTCATCCAACCTTTGTCGCTGTTTATCGTCACCTTGCTGATGATTGTGATAAATGCCTGGCTCCGGCACATTTTAGTCGCATTGTTCGAGTTGCACTGACTGGTATCTACCATGACCGATGGATAGGCAGAGGAGGATCAGTTCCATGGCCTGCACGTTCTCCCGACCTCAATCCTGCAGATTTTTACCTCTGGGGGCATCTTAAATCATTGGTTTATGGAGCAGCCATCCTGGATGCAGAAACGCTTCATCGACGTGTCATGGAAGCCTGCGAAACCATTCGACACCATCCCGGAGTTTTTGACAGGGTGCGACATTCCATGATTCGACGAGTATAGGCATGCATAGAAGCAAGAGGAGCATTTATTATGAGTTTTGTGTGTTATAATTGCACCACTGTGTTGAACACCTCCTAACAAGAAAATGAAGGATTATGGGACATCTGTTCATATGAACTTTTTTCCTTCTTGTGGTGTAAGGAACCCATACCCGAAGTTTGTAAAAGTATTTCTGAAACACTATGTATAGGCATTAAAAACATCTAAATATGTTATGTTAAACAAAATAAAATCCAAAACATGCATTATCCATGAATTTTATCCTAAAACGGTCAAAATATGCCAACATGCACAAAAAACATTGTTATTTGGAATCCATGCCATGAAATGAATAACTACAAAGTTTGATACGTGTAACCAAAGTATATAAAAACATGCATTTGCATGGAAATCCAGGCTGTAATCATATGTTTAACTAGTATCTTACAACATACTATCTTATAAATGTTGAAATTATCGTATGCCCTATAATTATGGTACTAGTTGGCAACTGTGATGACTTTCGCTGCAAAGATGTGAAGTTTTGGCATTATTATTGTCATTGTTTTCATTTGCATTGCAACTGAGAATGTCAAAAGTTTACATTAAAATGTCACAAAAAAGTTGTTCCAAAATTTCATCATTAGTGTTAAATTCTTTACTCCCTAG
Organism: Deroplatys truncata; assembly: GCA_030765065.1. NCBI lineage: Eukaryota > Metazoa > Arthropoda > Insecta > Mantodea > Mantidae > Deroplatys > Deroplatys truncata. Next base: position 204,559,702 of record CM060978.1, on the reverse strand, counting down.
GTATATTGTGCTTGCAATGAATGAAAGAAGTAAGTGATGATTAAATGTTGTTGCAGAGATAAACACTTTGGAGATCCAGAATGTTTGCAACTCATGAATTCATTTTATATATATGTAAGTGAGTAATGATTAAGTCTGATTGTAAAGATAAACACTTTGGAGGTCTAGAATGTTTGCAACTCATGAATTCATTTTATATATATATATATATGTTTGTTTTATATATATCCTGGTAAGCCTTGTTAGATAGTACTATTTTTCACAAAAGTAAATGGTCAACTTCCGCGAAGGGTCACCTAATTCTCAGGCTTTCTTGCACAGATGGTATGAGAATGTAATTTGCCATATGCTTCTCTTGCTGTGCAAAGGACATGACATCCATCGGCTCACCTTGCAGTTTTGAAAAGAAGTATTTCAGTGATCATAATAAACTAATGGGCAAATATTGCAAATTCAATTTCAGTACATCTGTAGAAAACATGTTATTGTGTTTTGATTAATTAGTGGACCAGAAACAAAAACAATTCCAATGTTGGGTGCTTTGCTTACAAATGTAAGCTTAATCAGCAACATGTTGTTTCCATGCTTAGGATAGTTGAACTCATTAAATCGTGTTCCTGCTGATCAACAGGGGTGATGATACATGGATTGAATCCCATGGTACACGTGGTTTTCTCCTTTTTTTTTTTTTTTTACAGGGAACATCATTATTTATATAACTTAATGAAACCTCTTTCTGATAAAATTCCTCTTTGAGAGCGGTAAATTATATGGCTAGTTTTATTTTGCATAACGTAATTTTGCCAGCCGTCTTATGAACACTAATACAATTGAAATTTTATAACTGAATGCTTTATAAAATATTAATTGCAATTGCAAACAAAACGGGGAATATGCCTACCTCAACTGTCAATCATTCCTCCCGAAATTAATAACATTTTACTTTAAATATTGACATTCAAAGGCATCTCTCTATAAATCTATTGCCATGTTAAAGAATTTACTTCATTCATGCACTGTTAAGCTTTACATTAGCTTACAATGCATATAAGGAAGCATTATGTCTTCACGTTAGAAGGTCTTGACAAGCAAGGAAATTAAAATGTTTCAGGCACAAGAAACGAAAATAATTATTTTATAAATTTTGATGAACTCGGCATGATTACATTCCTTTATAGCTAATTATGCGGTAATACAACATAAATATTATACTATGTGAAAATAAGACTCAAAGTATCGAAAGGAAATGAATTTAATACATTACATATCATAGGAAAGCATTTAATTGTAAAAAGACGGTATTAATGGTCACAACATGCATTGTTACAAGAACTGGATGCCAGTGAATAAAGTAATTAATGATATATTAAATAGAATAAAAAACACAATGTATTTGTAGATTACTCGAACATGAAGTAACTGTTTGCACCTAGCAGGGTTCCCATTTTGTTTATTTGCAAGCACTATACACTGTTGCCATGTCCCCATTAACTCAATTTCTATAAGTGTATCTTTATCCTGATTCTCTATTCCTGATAAAAGAATCTAAATGAATTAAAAATGTTTGTTAATTTTCCATTTCAGAAAATAAGCATGCGGGAGGCGAAGATGGAACTATTAACAGCTGGCACTTTTGAATTCTATGGATAGCAATGCAGCAATCTCAGCTATTCTTCAGTGGGTAATTTGTACTCTGTTCTTATGATATTAAGTTTTATTCTGTCGCTAACTTGGCAACAAATTTCATTGCAAGGGGGAAAGTTCGTAGAACCCTGAGAAATGGTTTAAATATTTTGCTTTTGTTTCTAGATATTCATATACATTTATTTAGGGGATAAACAGAGAACATTATCTAAAACGAACATGAATATCGCAGTGTTCAGTGTAGAGTATAACTTCCTTTAGTTGCTTTTATTAATGACAGCCAAATGAAGATGAAACTATATAATAGTTTTTACACGTTCCCACTGATAGGCATTTGTAAATAATGTCCTTCAGATTCATGTTCATACATGACGGAGAATTGAATACTGTATATGTGATGAGTTGCAGGCACCACTGATATTATAAACTTAAAATACGATATATCCAATAGGTATTATAATTCAATAATATTAACTTCATAATCAAACCCTCCGACATGGTGTAGCAGTAGAGTGTCTACTTTCCAAACTGAAGATCAAAATGGAATCTTGTTTGCAATGAATTGGTAACTTTTTTTTTTAAGTATTATAATTAACAATATAAATTACATAATTAACAAAGAATCAATCAATTATTATATCCAATAGATGGTTAAGGAGAGAAATTAAGAGTATATGATAGTCTCAAATACGTGTTTTGTAAATGAGCATGATAAGTCATGACCATTGCACCAACAAAGTAACAGAAGTCATTTTTGTAGCTGTTAATATTTAGGCTGGCCGAAAATTTAAAGATCATCTGAAAAGTAGCAGAACACCTCTGTTAAGACAACTTCCTTTAACTTTCAGGAATTTTAATGAAAATAACCTTTCAGAGTATGATGCTTTTAAAAAACTTAATCGAATGGTAAATCAAAGCCATTATTGGTGCTCCCTGTTTACAAGTTGTTAACAAAACAAAACTTGATGCTGTGATAATCACTTTGTTTGCACAGAAGACCAAAAGCAAGTGAGGTTCTTATATTAAAGCACCTTTAAGTGCTAGAAATGTTGATTAAAATGACATTTTTCAAATGTGATGCCTTTTAAAAACATTCCTAAAGACAAGTATATTCTGAGTAGGTAATAAACATAACTTAATTATTGATAGTCCTTGTTTCCAATGCACAAAAATTAGGAAAACTGTAGGATAACTGCAAAAATGAACAATTAAAAATGAAAGGGTTGCTTACAATATTCTTCAGCATTTGAAGAAGCATAAAACCAAGTATCAACATAAATTAAGATCCATAATGCAGAGGGATGCAAGACAGGTTAATACATAGTGTAATCACCACCATTGTCAATTACGCCTTGCAACCTTTCTTGCATGTTGTATAGAAGCCCTGAACACTGATGAGGGTTACCACGTGATGTTGCCACATTTTCAAGAACCTCCTGCACTCTGTATTCTCGGTGCATCTCCCACTCCTGAACCATGAATGCCCACATATGCTCAATAGGGTTCAAATCAGGAGACTTTGAGCACCGATCTATGCACACAATGTATGGGTATCTTATTAACCAGTTTTTGGTGAAATTGGATGTGTGCACAGCACTGTTGTCGTGCATAAACAAATGTTCCCCCTGTTCTGGGAAATTAACCCATAGAAGTGGCAACAGTTGTTCTGGAGGATATCAATATAAACTGCACTGGTCATTCTCTCCATTACCTTCCTCAGTAGTCCTGGTCCAGATGCTGTCATATAGGCCCAGAAGTGAGCTTATATTCTTCCAGAGCGATTTCCAAATGCAATATGCCTGGGATCATGTCTTGTGCCACGGAGCCTATAGAGTCACATCCTACCTTGCTGGTCAGGATGTGACTCTTGTCACAACCAGATCATTAGATCCCAGTAGGCCTGCAGTAACTGGATATTTATTTGGGCCCATTCCAATCTTTTGCCCTTGTGAGCCTCGGTGAAGATTGTCTTGGTGGTAGGACGATGAAATTCAAGACCAGCCTCCTTTAGTCTCCATCATATAGTTTCATGAGAACATCCATGTGTCACAGTCTTATCCAGCAAAACAGAGCTGTGTGTAATAGGATGCTGCTTCACCTCTGCACCAGTGCCTCATTCTCTGTAGTGATAATTGTCTGAGGCCTTCCTGACCTCGGTAGCGACTTGGCCTTCTGCTAGATGTCGGTGTAGCCACTTCTTGACTGTTTTACGTTAAGCAAAAGTTCTCTAGAGATCTGTCATCCTCTGTGGTCTAGAGATACCATGCTAGCCTCCATTCCCAAGTTTGCAGGTCAAACCTGGTGGAGAGCAATGGGTTTTTTTGGGTGTAAAAATCTTTAGCATGGCTTCCTTTGGAAGGGAAGTAAAGCTGGTGGTCCCATGTCATAGATTTACGGCATTTAAAAGAACCTGAAGCCTGATAAAGAGGCCTCTGAGCAAAATTTCTGGTCTTTCACATCCAATATAGAATCGTACACTAAGAACCATAGCAGTTAAAGAGTGTCCATGTATAAAACTCGATTTCGGATCTGGAAAACACTCGAGAAACGTCCTATGATCTTGCCCCTCTTTGCTGCTGTTAACTCTTGGCAACCATGTGGACAAGGCATATTGCATTGTTTTGCAACAAATGTCTAAGAATGGCAGAGAGAATCATAGAATAGTGGAAGTGATGTTTCATGCATACGTTTTTAACACTTTATAATGATAAAGAGGACAAAACATAAGTGTTGTGAATCTTGTTGAATCCGAATGTCATTATTTTCAAATGGCCATTAAAAGGGAACATGTATGAACTATTATATCATTTTAACAATTTCATCATCATTTGTCTCTCACTAATAAAAGCAACTAAAGGAACTTATATTCCACATTAAACATTGCGATACTCATGTTTGTTCTAGATAATGTTCTGTTTTTATTGCCTAAATAAATGTGAATGAATATCTAGCAACAAAAGCAAAATATTTAAACCATTTTTCAGGGTGCTACAAACTTTCTGCCTTGCAATGAAATTTGTTGCTAAGTTAACGACAGAATAAAACCTAACACCATATGAATAGACCTCAAATTAACCAACTGAGGAATAACTGAGATCGATGCATCGCTATCCATAGAACTCAAAAGTGTCCCATCCTGTTGGTGGTTCCATCCTCCGTCCTGCATGCTTATTTTCTGAAATGGAAAATTAACAAACATCTTTAATTCATCTTGATTATTTTATCAGGAATGGAGAATCAGAATAAAGTCACACTTATAGAAATTGAGTTAATAGGGTCATGGCAACATTGTATAGTGCTTGGAAATAAAGAGAATGGCAAAACTGCTAGGTGCAAATGGTTGCTTCATGTCCAAATGATTTACAACTGCACTATGTTCTGCTTAATATATCATTAATTACTTTAAACACTGGCATCCAGTGCTTGTAACAATGTATTTTGTGACCATTAATACCATTTTTTACTATTAAATGCTATCCTATGATATGTAATGTATTAAATTCATTTGCTTTCGATACTTTGAGTCTTACTCTCACATAGCATGGTATTTGTGTTGTATTATTACATAATTAGCTATAAAGGATTGTTATCATCTTGAGTTCACTCAAAATGTCTAAAAGAACTATTTTCATTTCCTGTGCCTGAAACATTTTAATTTCCTTGCTTGCCGAGACCTTCTAACATGAAGATATAATGCTTCCTTATATGCATTGTAAGTTTATGTAAATCTTAACAGTGCATAAATGAAGTAAATTCTTTAACATGGTAATAGATGTGAGTTTTAAAGTAAAATGTTATTAATTTCAGAAGGAATGATTGTCATTTGAGATAGGCATATTCCTTGTTTTGTTTGCAGCAGTTGCAATTAATATTTTATAAAGTGTTCAGTTGTAAAATTTCAAATGTATTGCAATGTTTGTAAGATGACTGGCAAAATTGCAACGCTATGCAAAATAAAAATAGCCATGTAATTTACCGCTCTCAAGGAGGAGTTTTATTAGAAAGAGATTCCATTAATATGTATAATTTTATATTAATGGCACAGGTTATATAAATAATGATGTTCTCTATTAAAAAACAAACAGAAAACCACATGTACCATGGAATTCAATCCATGTTTCCCCACTTGTTGATCAGCAATAACATGCTTTAACTAGTTCAGCTATCCTAAGCACGGAAAGAATGCATTGCTGATTAAGCTTACATTTGTAAGCAAAGCACCCAACACTGGAAATATTTTGACTTCTGGTTCATTACTTAATCAAAACACAATAACATATTTTCTACAGATTTACTGAAGTTGAATTTGCAATATTTGCCCGTTAGTTTGTAATGATTGCTGAAATATTGCTTATCAAAACTGTGAGATGAGCCAATGGGTGTCATGTCCTTTGCACAGCAAGAGAAACATATGACAAATTTCATTCTCACACCATCTATGCAAGAACACCTGAGAATTAGGTGACTCTTCGCGGTCTCACTGAAGTTGACCTTTTACTTTTATGAAAAATAGTACATGAATGAATAGTAAAAAGATGCTTAAATGAGCCCAAGATTCATAGAGCTTAGGGTTATTTGACATCTGTCTTCTGAGGGTAAGAGAAATCTCAGAGGAAAAAGCAAAGCAAACAAGCAAATTTTATTGATCCTAGATCTCAACTCAAGACCTCTTAAATGTGAAGGAGGCATGCTAGCCCACACTATGGAGATCTTCCATGAACAAATTGAATAGTGCAGAACTCGTAACAAAGGTTTGTATGTCAATATTATTGAATGGGTTTCAATTTGTGAATTTTTTGCCCCCATGCTTGAATTTATACCTTTGTTTGCAAGGAAACAGTTGATATTATTTAGTCTACAGAAATGTTAACTGAGAAACAACACATATTTTGTTATGTTTGTTGTGTTTGCTGATTTTTCTCTGCATTAAAGACTAGCAAAATACCTTTATTATTACAATGTGGTAAAAGAACATCATCATTGATTTCCTTTGGATCATTATTTCTTTCTTCACTGGTTCTGAACAAACACTTTCATAGCTCTCATACACTACTAAGAACTCATAACAGTATTTACAGTACTTGCTTTACTTACCTGCTTATTTGAAGTAATTATTGACTCCAAGATGGAACCATCATGGAAAATATGATTGTCTAGCAATGCTAGATGTCATTCTTATATAGATGTTCCAGACTCTGGAAACAACTTGTTATCCATTAGCCTTGCCTCTGGCAGACAACAACGGGGGGATTGATAATCCAGCATTCTCTATAATACACTGGTTTATAATTTAACATATCAAGATAGGGCATACCATTTTCTCTTACAGAAACCTGAATGTCAGTGATATAAATAAGCATGTGTGTGATAAATTTCATCAATTACACTGATGTTAATGCAATAAATAAATTTCTTGCAGCAGTTATATAATGTGTATTTTTATTAGTCAAAAAGTAAACTAAATACAGATTTTTTTTTTTTTTTTTTTTTCACTAGTGGGGACAAGATCATTAACATCCAGAAAAACTGAAATCTACTACATGGCTCTTTCATTGTGTATAGGGTGTCCCATAATGAACACAAGTTTTGTTTTAATAATAACACACATCATTTATTTGAAAACTGCTAATATTACTAAGTCAATGTGATGCACAAACAGTGCCTTTAAACATGAAGCAAAGCATCAGGCAAACATCCTCCAAGGCTTCGTTGGCACACCTTCCCATTGTCAAAATTTTCAACTACTTTAGAGCAAAGTTGCAGCTGAATTTCACCCATGAAATGTCTAATTTCTGCCTTTGGGTTGAAGGATAGTTTGTGGGTTGTCTACATAAACACAAAATTTTACATATCACAAGAATTCTAGATGGTGTGGTAGATGAGTCAGGCAGGCAATCTTTCTATCAGCAAGGTGGTGGTTTTAACTGTGGTGTGGCTGATTGTCCCTGTTGGAATGTACAACATTCAGTTCTTGCAATTGCGACCATAAAAGTTGTGTTATCAAGTTGCATTCATGATTATCATTCACTGTCACTGCTTTTCAATTTCGTCTTCAAAAAAGTATGGCCCAACCATTCCCCCAGCCCATAATCTGTAACAAACTATGACTCATTCTGGTTACAGTGACTTCTCACAGACATTGCAAGGATTCTCCATGCCCCAAGTTTGAAGATTTTGTTTATTCGCATGCTCATTAAGCTGTAAGTGTGCCTCATCATTGAAGATTATTTTCTTATGAAAATAACTGTCCAATTCTTGTTTTCTCAATATTAAATCAATAAATATTTGATGTTGCAAATGGTCCATCAGCTTCAGCTCTTGTGTTAGTTGAATCTTAAAATGGTGCATATGCAGATCCTTTGTTAAAATTCTCTACACACTGCTTCCTTGGAATGATTAATTGTTGAGAATGGTGGCAAATTAACTTCATTGGGCTCTCAGCAATTCTCTGTGCGATAAGGACAACATTCTCTACTGATCAACGAAATAAGCATGTCCATGTGATTTTATGTCCTTTGTCAATCTTGTATCTTAAAATTTCCTTACCAATCTCTGTACTGTTGACCATTAGGTGCATTTCATCTACCAAAAATTACACAAAGTTTTCACACTGTCTCTGCATAACATTCACAGTACTTAAAATGTAATTTCAAAATTTGGAAGTATTGATCTTTCGTATATAGCTTCATTTTAACCGATAACAATGCACACAAATGACTATCATTGATCACAATACAGACAGATGACAGTGTGCTAAATTTCAGGCCTGACCACATAACAAACTGACAGAAGGGCTCAATTTAAAAATTGTGTTCATTATGGGACATCCTATATTAGGAATGTTTCAATTGGTTACGTAACTCCCAAGAATAATATAAAATAACAAATGATAAACAGTACCACATAATGATTTTTTACATTCTTTAATGTCATTTGACTATTTCCAAGTATCCCTAGAGAAGTATTAAAATAAATGATTGAATGTAATTTACAATTTATTGAGTGTTTTCATGTTTTAAGCTGCCAACATTTAAACACAAACTGCAAAACAAGTCAAGGGAATATAAATAAAACATTTAGAGTACTCAAAGTTCGTTACATGTGCTGTTTATTTGCACTGCAGTGCACAGTTCTTAATTAAGCATTCTTATGACATTTGTAACCACTAAGCATAGCTAAATTTGAGTAGGTAATAAAACTTAAATCAGTACATAAACACTTGAATTCATATGCTTTTTCTCACTAATCATTAAGCATTAGTGCTAATTTTTGGATCTGTGTATCCCATTAATTATGACTTGTATTTAATAATTAAAATTGACTAGAGTAGATAAAAGAGGGTGGTGTTGGAGTTTTATCAACCTCCCACATATCAGGCTAAAAGGTTTATTTGCAACCCCATTGGAAAATATGCTTTCATTGTTTCCCAAAATCTGCTCCCTGAATGAGTTGCAGTATTTTGGCTCCAATATCAGCATCCTTTCCTAGTCTTCCCTGGTTATAGAAAGTGTAAATTTCTTTCTTGCCAGGAATGGGTAATCCAACAGGATATGCAAGGCAGCTTCCTCATTCTGTATGCACATTCTACAGATAATTCCTCTTTTCAGAGTCCTACTTTATACAGATGTTTCCAGAAGTGACCATGTTCAGAAATTAATGCAACCTCTTTTCTTATTCCTCTTTTGTCCAATCTCAGGAGAGATGAGGAAAGAGTGTTAATGGACCTAAGAGCAGTTTCCTAGCTTGTCTTTGTCCAGGATAGGTTTGCCAACGGGTTGGTGTTTTTCTCTAATCCATGTTTTTACCAAGGTTTTGGCAGTACATGTACTAATTCCAACCACAGGTTCAGGGCCAACATAGGGTACCTTAGTATCCTTTTTAGCCAGCTAATCAGCTTTTTCATTTCTGTAGATGCACTAATACCCTGGCACCCATCGCATTTTGACCCTGTTGCGAGGTGATAGGGCATTCAGGACATTTAGGCATTCCTTTACCTATTTTACTGCCTGAGGACAGTGCTTTTAAAGCACTTTGACTATCTGTGAAGATCAGAATTCATTTACCATGTTAATCTTTCTGAAGTCCTCTTAGAGCAGAGCTCAGAATAGCAAATACTTCTGCCTAAAAAATTGTGCAAATTTCCCAAGGCTTATACTGATAATTGCCTGTGCCCAATTGTGTCCTGTATGGGATCCAATCTGTGAACCACACAAGTTGGCAACATTCTTTATGAGGCGTAATTCCTTCTATTCGGTTTTCTCGAGACCGGAGCGTTACCTTAAATGGACAGAAAGAGCAATATTGAGTAATGATTAGGTCAGGAAACTTTGAATGGAGGTATATCCATGTAAAATTGACTAACGATAGATTAATATTAGATGGAAAAGCTGATTTTAGGCTTAAACAGTTTATATATTGAAAAATGTTAACTTTTATAAACATTGTATATAATTTTATCCTGTCTGCAATTTTTCAAAAATCTGTCTTTCAATATGCACCCAAAATATGTTTTTAAATAAACCTGTGATTTTTCCAGTTACATACCCCTTAGGAGTAGAAATATTGCATTAAAATATAATAATCTAATATAAATACTTCACATACAGTACCATACAGGAGCAATCATAATGATAGTAACAACATTAGATATGCATAATCTTTAACTTTTCACCTGAATTTTCGCTCATAGCACACTACTGTTATTGTGTCTCTATGGTACTACTTGGTGGAATCCCTACATAAGGCATGCATTACTAGGGATCAAGATTAACATGCCTGTAACAGCAAAGCCATGGCAATATTTTGGGAGAAGAGATTCTTTTGCGTACATCTCCTAGAGATCAGTGGCAATGCCAGAACTTCCAAACTCAGGAGATTTTGATAAAGACAATTCCTTCAATCATTTGAGGGTAATCCAGGAAGTAACAATCATTTGCGCATTCCCGCTACAAAGACGCTACCAGGCTTCTGTCCAAAGTCAAATGGTTTCCTCAACATCTTTTTTAAGTGTTGTGTGAGTTTCAGACAAAACAAGTTGTCATTGTGCTTTCTGTGATCATTTAAAACAAACAAGAGATAAAAGTTTTGCCTACTCTGAAGTGGAAGGTATTGGATTTTTGAATGTTCGGATGTTGACACCTGCAGAAATTTACAGTCGACTAAAGGAAGTGTATGGTGATACAGTAATGAATGAAAGAAATGTGAGAAAGTGGTGTTAAATGTTCAGTGATGGATGACCAAATGTACATAATAAAACTCGATCAAATGCCCATCACTCATCACAGATGATTGCAGAATCAAGTGAACAACAAAATCGTACAAGACAAATGTGTAACCCTAGATTAGTTGCAAATTTCTTTCCTAAACATTTCTCTTTCTTTGATAAAATTGTTTCCAAACATCTTGACTTAATGGAGTGGTGGCAGTCGACTATAACAGGAAATCCTAAAGCTTGTGGACAGATATGACAAATGTTTAAATAATGGAAGTGATTATATGGAGAAATAAAGTAAACTTAAATTTTGTAAGTGACATGCTTTTTAATAAAATATTTTTTCTGAATATTAAAACCAAAGGGTCATTACTTTCTAAAGATCCTCATATTCTACTGTACAACCAAGTGATGTGTATTTATTCATCCATTGAATCAAACTATTGCTATAGAACATATCAAATTTTTAGTATACAAATATATATATATATATACACACACGCGCGCACACACACACCTCTCTCCCTTTCCCACACATGTTGTGTTTTAGTACTGCTTATATTACCTATCATTTTTGCAGTGATGGTTGTGGGTTTGATTACCTTAATGTATGCTCATATATTTTAGTGGATATTTTATGAGTGTTTTGTTTTTTAATGAAACAATACTGGCTTGCCTAGTTTACTCGATCCAATTGTTCTAGGATTATGTAATACAAGAAAATTAAAGCATTACCTCAGTGAAATTTAAATTGCAGATTGTTGTAAAAGAACTTGAATTGCTCAATAACAGCCTAAAATTCTATAGTTTTAGTTGAAATACTGGGATGATTAACAAACATTTTATTTCTCTGTTATGATTTTATCCATCTCAACCACTTATCTCCCCCTCTCCTGGTACTTGTTGCAGGTATTTCTGCCATTTTAAGCAATTTGCAAAATAGCAAATGGAACTCCACCAGAAACTTACTGAAGCACAAGATACTTTTCACAGAGCACTTTTGCTCTTCCTTATTTTTGTTGTGTTTCTAACCAGATAAACTGGGCAATAATATACCTAATATTCTTTCTCTAGGACTGAGACTAATGTTATGCATTATCTATTTTAAAGTTATTACTTTCTCTACTATGTATAGTAAGTAGGGGAAGTACTGTATTCCACACAAAAATTCAATACCAAGATTTCACCAGAAATACATGTTTTGAGGTGTTCTGAATCCAAATAAAGCATTTTTGGGAACATGTCCATGTGTGTGTCTGTCTGTGAACAGCATAACTCAAAAACGAAAAGTCAGATAAATACCTAACTTAGTATTTGAGTTTAGTATTTTCCAAGGATGTGACAAAGATTTTCAAGAAAGTCCTCCCACCCCTTTATATGGAAAATTTTTCGAAAATTATGATTTTTTTCAAAAAAGGGCTAACAATTTTGATTAAAGTATATGTTTAAGATATTTTCATGGCAAATGGAATGTATATCTTGAATTTTCTGGGAATGTTCCCAAAAGTCCTCTTCATTCTGAAGGACTTTTGTATAACTGCTAAACTGTAAGAGATAGACAAAATTTTACTATACAAAAAATGAATATCTCGTTAAGACACACAATTTATGTCACATACACTGTTTTTGTCAAGTGAACCATTTCCGATATAGTCCTGGTTATTTTTTTAATTTTCCAATACTTATCCTTTTTGCCAAATGGGAATTTATTTATTTATTTACTTTTTTTTATGTCCTGGACATACAAAGAGAATAGAATGTTCCACATAGCAACCAGTTCATAAAAGATTTGACAATTGCTTAAAGCCTACCATATTCCCCTTGCATCTACAAGAAAATTAGCAATAAGATACTTTCTGCAAATGTTTATCTCGATTAACATGAAGTAGATGGAGAATAAGCGTTTGTAAAAATAGTTTGTACTGTAGTAGAGAAAGTCATGTGAATGCAACACAGATTTTGTTTTTTAACTTAATATATGCTAGGTACATGGTAAAGAAAGTATTGTATTCCCCTAAAAATTTGATACCGAGATTTCACCAGAAATACATGTCTAAATCAATACAATCCCAAAAAAAATTTTTAGGAAAAGGTGTGGATGTGAGAGAGAGAACAGAATAACTAAAAAAATGAAAATACGGATGAATACCAAACTTGGTATTTAGGTTCAGTACCTTCCAAAGATGTGATATGAAGATTTTTCAAGAAAATCCCATCACCTCAAACTACACTTAACAGGGAACATTTTTCGAAATTTTTTATTTTCTCAAAAGTAGCTGTAACGATTTTGATTAAAATACTATATATTAAAGACACATGACAAATAAAATGTATATCTTGAATTTTCTGGGAATAACCTGAAGTCCTCTTTATTTGGGAGGAATTTTGTATAATGTTTTATAACTGGTAAACATTAAGAAAATGCACACAAAATGCAGATCTCTTTAAAAAAAAAATTCCAAATAGCCTTTTTTTGTGTAGCATCAGCCATTTCCGAAATATCCGTTATTAACGGTTTGAATTGTTCAATTAGTCATTCTTTTTTAAGTCCTGTCGATTTTCAGCTGTTTCTCGCGAGGTTATGGAAAGAGTATGTTATGATTTGACTATTGCTCTTCCCTTTGTATCTATAACAAAATGTGTAATGCAGCTGTTTCCAGAAGGTAATACATCAATTAAACTGAAGTAGATAGGAAAATAAGCGTTCGTAAGAATAATTTGTATGCCCATTAATAAGTAATAGAGTAGAGCAAGCAATGTGAATGTAACATGATTTTTTCATGTAGTTTTAAACACAACTATTCAATTGTTATTCTTTTTCATCTCAAGGGGGTTCCGGCCCACCCACAGGCGCCCCCTATATTGTAGCTGAATTCTTTTCACCCTTCGAAATAACTAATATTCTTTTTCTGAGTGAGCAATGACCACGAGAAAATACAGCATTGGTCTATGCACAAGACCTATTTAGCTGTAAAGTTTAAGACCCTCGGGTATTTCTGAAACAATTTTTAATCGATGAGCGAACTCAACATTCTGAATTGAATTCGCGAGTTCTCAACCGAAGTTTCGCACATGGAATTATCAGTAGTGTACGTCTATTAATACGATACATTTACGTTTGCAGAGGGTTTCACCAGTGTTTTCAAGAGACATAACCTTAGTAATGAGTTACCTCCAGACATCAAGAACCACGAATCCACCTTGTTCTAACCACCTAAGGAAATAGGTCGCGGAAATTTATTAATAGATTGCGTAACCTCCAAATAACGAAAAGAATGCAGCATCAGAATAAGCAAAAGTGGCATAAACTCGTGATTACCGCAAACGCAGACGATTACGCAGATGTTAATTGCTAGTATTATCTGCTTTGCTTGATAAGATTTTTGAATTAATTACGTAACTGATGATAACTGGCAAGCAAACATATGTTTTATTGCATATAAAGAGATAGAAGCTCCGTAGCCTTCTTTCGTTGCACCGCACCGAAGACGTAAGGATGGAATTCGTGCTAGGAGGAGTTGCATCAGTCTGCGCCGGTTTCTTTACCAACCCTTTGGACGTGATAAAAACAAGATTACAACTTCAGGGGGAGTTGAAGTCCAGGGGATTGTACGCGGTTCATTACCGCGGTTTCTTCCATGCGTTTTATGCTGTGGCCAAAGCCGACGGATTACTGGCAGTGCAGAAAGGTTTGGCACCAGCACTATGGTACCAGCTGGCGCTCAACGGCACGAGACTGGGCATGTATGATTTCGCCGAGAATAGAAGATTGACGAAAGGTAGAGACGGACAGAACTCAGCAGTCAGCAGAGCTCTGGTGGCAGCAGTTGCAGGATGTGCTGGCAGCTATATTGGCAGCCCATTCTACTTGGTATGTAAGTTATCTACTTCTCATGACACTGCAGTTTTCACGTACAAGCATGTATAGGGATGATTATACAATGTAATCTGCCACTGTTGACATTGCCAACTTTATAATTCACTATCTCTAAAGCTACTTTTATGTATTTTTCTCAGAGAGCATTTTAGATATTTGGGTAAATTTTCACCAGATGAAAGCAAGTTTTACATAAAATTAATTAATTAATTACTGAGAATTATTTTTATTTTCTCCTGTTGAGGATATATTTATCCTACAGGCTGAGATGTGCTATCATTAGTCGCTAGTTCCATTTATTGCCCAAACAGCAAAATAATAATGATTTGTGGAATGTGTACATGTTTATGTTATCCTTGATTTCCTATCACTTTTAAGATAGTAGTTAGGTACATGTAATTCTTGTATGTGTACTAATAGCCCAGAATACTCGCAATGTGTGTGTTGCTGAAGTTTATGTTTGTATGCATATTGCAGAAAAACGACACAAAAGAAAGCTTTAGCCTCTAGGAATCAGGAACTATTCTCTTATGCATCTTGCGTATCTCTTAGTTTTTTGTATTAGTAATATTTAATGCTTGTTCTTACTACAATACCACTACTTTGGAGGTATATCTTCTGCACCAGAATAAGCATGACTGTTGTGCACAGGATGCATGCTGATAATATGCAAGAACAGTCAGGGGAAATTATGCAGTTGGCCCTGAATACTGACAAAATGGACTGTGAATGAGGATTAACTACTAGTCCTCATAAAACAGCCACAGTACCATTTACCAGAAGAAGAGACATGTAGGGATTAGAACCTTTATATCATCAAGGTAAAGAACTTAAAATGTCTGAGGAAGTCAAATACTTGGGAATCACTTTTGACTACTCCAAGATGGACTGGAATCAGCATTTAAAGAAAACAATAAAACTGGCAAAAACAACCTTTGAAGTAGTAGACACACGCATGGTAAAAAATGGGGACTAAGACCTGCTATAATCCATTGAATATATACCAGGATAATCGTACCATCGATAACTTATGGAGCACTGACTTGGTGGCCTACGGTCCTTCAAATAGGCTCTAAATATCAACTAAATAAAGTTCAAAGAACGGCATGTTTGGCTGTTACAGGAATTATGAAAACAGCTACTGCAGCAATGGAAACACTTTTGAACCTGACTCCATTGCATTTAGTAGCAATGAAGGAGACAACAATGGCACTCTATAGACTGCAACATGCTAAGCAACTGAGAATTCCTGAAAAAGACTCAGGTTTGCTAAGAATTCGGAAATACATAGGAGATGTATTTTTAGAAGTGCCGTCAGACTGTATAATTCCAAAGAACTTCATGGTCATTATTAATTCTGAATGTTGGACGAATAAAACTCTGGAAACTCCTGAGGAAACTTTGATGTGACTTGCAGCAGGCTTAGGAACAGGATCCAGAGTATATGGCATAAGGCCAAGGTGCAAAAAGTTTTTTCCCTTGGGTGAATATGCTACCATTTTTTAAAAAAAAATTTATGCTATTATTCAATGCATACATGAAAACATAAAAAGAGCTTACACTGGTAAACAGGTGCTTACCTTCTCATTAGTCAGGCTACACTTAGGGCTAAGTAGTCATAAGGTAACATTAGGACTGGTTTTAAACTGCCTAATTTGCTCACAAACTTGGCAGAACGGAATGAAGTTCAACTCATCTGTGTGCTGGGTCATAGTGGAATAGAGGGAAATGAAAAAGCTGATGAACTTGCAAGACAAGGAGCAGCTTCACAATTTATTGGGCCAGAACATTTATTGGCTCTAGGAACATCTCAATGTTTAGTAAGAGAGGCTATTAAGAACTGGTCCAAAGTAGAACATTATAAAACCTGGCTTAAAACTCCAGGAAACAAACATGGTAAACTATTTATTAGAAAACCATGTAAGAAAAGATCTGAAAGTTTGCAGATTGTGCAAAAAAGAAACTGAAATAGCCCAGCACATTATATGCACCTGCGAGGCCTTGGCTCACAGGAGATATATTGCTTTTGGGAAAAACTTTTTAAAACCAGAAGAATTTGAAACCATGTCTGTTATGGGACTGTATTCCTTGTAAAGGGTGCAGACATAATGAATTGGCATTAAAACAATATGTAGCACAATAAGCCCAAGGTTGAAGTGCGTCCGGAGCAGTGACAGAAATCTATATTGTATAAAATAGACAAGACAAAAGCACCACAGACAGTGGACACTGGTGATACCTGAAATGAAATGAAATGAAATGATAACTAGGAAAGAAAATTTAGGAAGGAAATCCTCCAGCCTAAGTTTAGGGTACCTCCTTGGCATTTACCAGTTACGAGGAGTGATGAAAACCCAGAAAAAACCTGTCAGGGAGTATTATCATAGTGGACTTTAACTGTGGACTTGCCTTTCACAAGTACAAACAAAATACTTATTACACAATACACATTTGTTAAGATCATATTCCGTAATTTCCATTCAGTATTCATTACCGGTTAAGGAGCTTTGGACCTTTGAGTCTAGTTGATTATGCATAAACTAGTTTAGGTACTTTTCAATGATTTGCACAGTCATCATGTTGTAGTAGGTATGGTAGGAACAACCTACATAAATGATTTAAGAGCCATAAGATCCTTTGTCTGGTGATACAAAGCTTGCTCAACCTGAGGAGCAAGTAAAGCAAGCGAAAAAGTTGGTTCTGTTTATCGCCATAAGGGGAGCATAGCGCTTTAATTCATTGATAACATTGTTGAGTTCATGTTGGCTCTCTCCACAATGAATAGCATTGATGATTCTATTTCTGTTATGTTTGAACTAAATGATGTTCATTGTTTAAAACCTGAGGTAAAACATATATATTGCCCACCTCTACTTTGGGGTTGCATGTCTACCTCACATTCAAGAGGTCCTGAGCTATATATATAAGCGATATGCAAAGTGTAATGGGTAGAGAAAATTGTGTGAGTATGAGAGACATTTTTCATACATACAAATATAATACTTTCTAAATATTTACCACCTTTTGTAAGGATAATATTAACTGTAAACAAAATAAGAATGTAGGAACATCATCTAGTTTATATTGTTGTTGCTATTGTATTTTGGAAGCATTTTAACTTTCTCTAGTACTCACCTATAGTAAGTAGAGGAATATTATATCCCACTCAAAAATTCTCTATTCAGATTTTACTGGAAATACATGTTTTGGGACTCCCTGAATAATTAATAAATAAATAAATAAATAAAAAATAATTCTTAGGAAAAGGTCCATATGTGTAAATATGTCTGTGAACAGCATGATCAAAAACGAAAAGTCAGTTAAATACCAAATTTGGTATTTAAGTTCAACATCTTCCAAGGATGTGACACTAAGATTTTCAAGAAAATTGCCCCACCCCAAAACTACCCTTTAATGGAAAAGCTCATGAAAATTTTAAGTTTCTCAAAAATATGTATAATGTTTTGATTAAAATACCATATTTTTAAGTCATTTGCATGACAAATTAAATATACATCTTTAATTTCCTCAGAATAGCCTCTGAAGTCCTCTTCATTCCAAATGACTTTTATGCAACTGGTAAACATAAGAGATGGATAAAATCTTACTACAAAAAAATGTAGATCTCATTAAAGCTTATAGTTTATGTCAAATCTTTATTATACAGTTAATTATATTTCTGATATATCTCTGTTTATCTCAATTAACACAAAGTAGATAGAAGAATAAGCCTCAACTGAGCAAAAATACTTGCATGTATTTTTTTCATATGAAAATACTGAAAAAAAAATATTAAGAAATAGAGCCAAAGTACATTTTTACATACAAGAAAGTGAAAACATATGCTGCAGCTGATAATTTTTGACCAAGGAGTATGATATTGAAACTACTCTGCAACTTTTGAAAGACATCTCATGTGGCAATGAACTTTCCTGTTAGAAAAACAATCTTCATTTTGAAACATAGGAATAAAATTATTGATTTCAAACTCCTGCTATTAGACTGCCTCACTAAAACATGGACATTACATCTTAGTACTAAGGACACATTCAGACAGAATTACAATATGTATGAGAATCTCTCATAAGAATGAGGAATGCCTCATCTTGTAGGAAATTGTACAGGAATTCTACTCTCAATATTTTTTAAAAATGATATCTCAATATTATACTGTAAAGAGATAGGCCAGAGGTTCATCAGCAATGGTTGCTGAAATGTATTTAAGATATAGAAAACATGAATAAAAAGAATGTTAGAGTATTTATTCATTGCCTTAGTATCCAGAACTCATACAAACTAATTGATAAATTCTGCCAGATTCAATGGAACAAGAAGGCATTATGGTTTATTCTGCTGTATCATCACTGTTCATACATCCCACAGATAAATTAGTACTTCTACAAAAAGAATGGTTGAATTTGTTTGGATTGAAACCAAATGAAGTAGATGATCTAGTTTCACTAACAGAACTCTACATCCATCAGAACTTCTTCACTTTCAACAGTAATGTCTATCAGCAATCTCAGGGCTAGCTATGGGAAACCTCCCTCACCATTGCTGGCCAACCTATTTATGAGTTGTTTGGAAATTCACATGAAGATAGCCTTCCTCTTCATTTTTAGACTTGATACCATTACACAGACAGTGTGTTTGCTGTTATCCCTAAGAGATCTACAGAAGACACATTGAAATGACAAACTTTGCAAGATAAATCCATTAAATTATTCTTACCTTAAATATTTCTTACCATAAAACATGTTACAGAAATAAAATAAATATGATCCTTTTATTTCTTGTATGCTATTTCATTTTTATTTTACTCAGCTTACCTTAATGAAATAATTGTAGCATGTGTTGAAATTGGGAACTACCTGCTAAGTTTGTCACAAATATCCATATAATTTTCCCTAACCCATTTCTTCTTATAGCTTCTGTGACATTTAAAGTATTCTTATCTCAGGAGCTACTTATGTAGGGATATTATATTGTAATGTATGACCAGCTAATTGAATCAGCTTGACATTGCCGAAGCAGAAGCTATAGCCAGTGACTGAATTACTCTTGTTAGCCATGAGTGTGTGCTGTACTGATAGAGGATGAAATGACCTCACATTTACACTCACTCACACTTCCAATGTGAAGCATTGGAAGTAAATAGATACAATCAATTTTGGAATGTAGAACCAAAGTAGACGGCATCTAGTCAAAATATAATTCATGGACTCCTAAAAATTATTGAAGTATAAGGAGTGCATTATGAAGTGGTATACTTGTTAAGTTTTATTTATTTTGTTGAGCCCCACGTTTGGGAGCCAATTTGCGGTGGTATTACTTATAATGTTTGTATATTTGTGTTTACTCCACGTGGTGAAGCCATTTTGTGACGTAATTCTTTGTTAGGTTTGTTAGCTCCATCTGGTGTTAGCAATTTGCGGCAGTATTAGTGTTTGTTTGAAAGAATGCTACTGTTATTTTATTTAATTTTGGTTCACTGTCCTCCGGCTAGCTATGATCTTTTTGGTCGAGCACTTCTCTTTATACAGGTTGTGTAAACGGAAAGGAGTCTTTTATCCAAAGATAACACTGAATGAAGGAATTTGTTTTACACTTTTATTGTCGAACACATTCACTATCACATTTACACATTGATCTTGACACTCGCCAAACTGAAACTGTTATAATAACTTCATTACTGATCATTCTTAATTCGAGTACTTCAACTTTCTGTGTAATTAACTTCACAACACTTGAGATTTTTCATAACTCTGCTGGACTGAAGGCTACGTGTAACGTACAAATATTTTCGATGAACTGACGGACTGAAGGCGACGTGTAGCATACAAATATTTTCGGTGAACTGACGGACTGAAGGCGACGTGTAGCATACAAATATTTTCGGTGAACTGACGGGGTCTATCTCTAACCTAGCCCTTTTTATACTCCTACACCCCGATATGCCTAAAGATTATAACTGAGTTGCTATTGGCTAATAAAACGCGCCAACATTACGTAACTTCCTCGTCTCTAATAATGATAAACAGCTCACCCCCTCGCAGCATTATTGCACGCTATTATTGTCAGTTTCAGTAAGGCAGTATAAACTTACTTCTCAACAATAATTACAATCAACAAACATCTCAAAATCAATGTCACATAAAAATGCATATTCATACTATAATCACTCTTTACATTTAAGTAATTTGTGATACACATTACTGCATCAATTATAGAAACAGGGAGAAAACCATGCAATAAACCTTAAGTTTTGGTGCAGGCAGGACAGGGTAAGGAATATACCTACTAACCTTCCTGATAAAATATAATTAAATTTAATCTAGCCATGAGCAGAAGCAGAGAGTAAGCATCAGATTTTTATCACTTTGTCATCTTTGGCCACTATCTGCAAATGAGTATGTATGTTGTGATTTAGTGTCAGTTAAGCATTAGGTATAATCACAAGGAGATTTTGTTTTTCTTTCTTGATGATGATATTTATTCATACTCTGTTAACTACATAAATTCAGACATTATAAAATTGGTAACCACTAACCTAAGTTTTTAGCTAATAAGGTAAAATCCTTTCTCTCACTAAAAATATAACTTCTAAGTTATAATCAATACGCCCAGAAAACTTCAACTTGTGGTTATCTCACTTCCAGGACCACTTTATACCCAAAACTTATATCCTATCTATTTCCATAAGTTCTGTTTCATCTAATTTGTTTATTTTTGTCGTCCATTTAATTTTTACTTTTTGTAAATAGGTATCAATATCCAGGGTTGGCTCCAGGATTTTGCCACCCCACGCAATAATTGCAAGTGCCACCTCCCCTCACACTTTATAACATTAAAAAGACATGCAAAATGAAAACTCACACACCAATTAATAATCATTTTTATTAGTACCTAATTCTCCACTTTTCTGGTGTCACTTCATTTACTGCTTCCCTTGTGAAATGTTCCACTTCCACCAAAGTAAATGCTTGTGACATTGCCGTTTACTTCTGCCTAGATTACTTCTATGGGTTTGAAGTGACATTGTGACATTGATATGGGGGCGATCCGATGTTTTGATCAACTTGTTCTTTAGCTAGTTCATCCACAACATATTTGGACCTTAATTTTTTTTCTTCCATTTATAAATAACAGAAATTAAAGAGTTTCCCTTTTTGCGTTGCAATGTTACATGCCACATTAGCCCTCTACCATTTGTACTTTAGTGTTACTGTTAGCGGGTACTTATCTATTTGAACTGTGTGGTATGGGGCATTGTTCATAACAATAACAGGGGATGTTAAGGGGTAACTGATCCTTAAACCATCCTTAGAAGTGGTCATGGTTTACACCCTTGCCATAATTTCCAGATCTCAAATTGAAGAGCAGTAGGTGGCCGTAAAACTATTAGGTGTTCCAGCATGGTAATAAATAAATCCTGCAGGTGACTTCATGTAGCTTTCAATTCTGTCATTAGTCCAGCCCTTTGATACGGTATGGCTGGCATACCCACAAGAATCTTAAAAATATGTTCCAATGCATTAGAAGATACCCTCGAACACCTTATAAGTTATTCTTTAATTGAGGGGGTATTTCCTGAACGTTTAAAAAATCTATAGTTAGGCCAGTGTTTAAAAAGGGCAATAAACATGATAAGAACAATTATAGACCTATAATGCTTACCTTGGTACTTGCTAAATTGTTTGAGAAAATTATAACAAAATAGTACTATGCTTCCTGAATAAACATAACATACTCAATACTTTCAAGCATGGGTTTACAAATAAATTCTCAACTGTGACTGCAATGATAAGACATTACCCATGAAATATTAACACTGAAAAAACTGACAATGTAATAGGATTATTTCTAGATTTTTCTAAGGCATTCGACAGCGTGTGCCATAAAACATTACTTCTGAAGGCACAACAATATGGAATAAGGGGTAAAAATGTTAGATTTATTAATAATTTATGTATCTCGGCATAAACAATGTATAGAAATAGTATACAAAATAGGTAGCACTATGAAAAAAATTTCATCTGAATACGACCATGTAAGCTTGGGAATACCACAAGGATCAGTACTCAGCCCCTTATTGTATATACTAGATGTAAATGATATGCCATTTTTAACAGTGGCAAAGCAATAGCATATGCTAATGATACAACATTGATTTTTTGGGATAATTTGGAAATTGGTTTACTAAATAATATTAAAGAACAGAAAAATTCATTGGTAGAATATTTCAGGGAAAATAATCTAAAGGTTAATACAGGAAAAAGTAAAATAATGTTTTTTGAACTCGGAAATTGTGATAAAATTATTAATTTGTCTATCAATGAAGAAGTAACAGAAGTGAAAGTTAAAAACATTTTGGGTCTACAACTGGATAGTAATTTAAAGTTCCATAATCAGGTTGGTAAAATGTAGCCAGTTTGTAATTAATTTTGGGTTTGATTTTGTATATAATAATGTATTTTAAACTCTTTGTATGTATGTAAAAATGTTATCAATATAAATTGTATTAGAATTTGAAGAAGTTTGAAACATCATTTTAAGTGAATAAATATTATTATTATTATTATTATTATTATTATTATTATTATTATTATTATTATTATTATTATTATTATTATTATTATTATTATTATTTATGTATTTCTTTAACCATGTTTCAGCCAACCAAACTATTTCCCTCAAATTCTTATTTTGTTATTTATCTTAAAAGTAATATTCTTAGGGCTACAATATTGGATCTTTCAAATATTTTTCTTTTCTTTGTTGTCTTGAACTCAAATCCAAGATCACATAGGACCTTGTTCAAAGAGCTAAGGCATCCCTGAAATAGCTTTGCTTCTGTAAGTGAAGCAATTAGTTTGCCTGGGTAGGATGCTCATTTCGAATGTAGTAAATAGCCTTTATATTGCATTTAGTTCAAAGTTGACCAATTGAGTTTCTGTGGAGTTAAAAGCAGTGGTTACTCAAAGTAGGCCAACAACCCAAGAAGTGAATGAACACACAAATAAGTGGGACTTCCAGGTTACCACAAGGGTGATAAATGACCTGAGAGGTTCAAGAGTCACCATTGTAAGAAGATTAATAAGCTAAAGCTAATAGCTTGAAACACTTCTGTTTATAAAGTGATATTTATTGTTGAACACCTGCTGTGCACAGGATGTTATTGTTGTCATTATGATTATAATAATCAATGAAGGTTGCATTCAAAGTGACCAACTGTTGCTTCATTTGTCACCAGTTTCTTAACAAAAAATATCCAGAAGGTCACTAGAATTCAAGCATGATTTGTAATTCCATCCTATTTCACATATCTTGTTCATATTTTAAGATTTTTCCACCCCTAAAACCTGCTGCCGTGGGCGGTGGCATCGCTCAATTCTCCTTGAGAATTCTCCTGCTAATATCCTTAACTTCATCATATTCTCTGATCTTATGTTCAACGGATATTCATCTAAACCCCTTTTATCTGCTAAGTATTTCAGTTTTAATGTACCTTGTTCTAGCCCTTGCAATTCCTTTCCTTACAGTATTAACATTTGTTTCTACCTAATTGCTCCCTTCCTCATTTCTTGTTAACTACCTAAAAATGCTCAGGGACTTTTTGTCACCTATTAAAACTACCAAATATTCCCTAATTTTCAATATCTTCAATTATTTATTTTATTTATTTCCATAAAACTGTTACTTTTAATTCCTCCAGACCCACCCTTAGTCAATTTTTTCCAGAACCTCTCCAATTCTCCTGACTCATGTGTTATATTGAGTTGCATTCTGTTGTAAAATTATACATTGTTCTAAAATACTTAGTTCATCCAAATTACTTTCTTTCTTACTTTCTTTTAGTGTATGTATTTTTAATAGCAGTTTTGAATTTAGTGGTCAGACAGTAAATATTAAATTCAGATTGAACGTGAATGATTGTACTACTGAAAATATTAAATAGAGGCTTTTCACTCAAATTTATCTCTAATTCTACATGACATGCTTTTGCAAAGTAATTCTGATAAACTGACATTATTACATGTTAACATGCTGGGTGGTTTTCATGACTGCACATACTGCTGCTGTCTGTGTGCTGTACATTAACTTCCGGCATCATAACATTATAAGTTAGCATCAGGTAAAAAATATGCTACATTCACATGACTTTCTCTAGCCACTATAATTTATTTTGATATAGCTTCTACAAACTATTACTATGAAAGATATTTGAAATTAACTGTGTGTTTTAAAGAGATCTATATTTTTTGTGAACTACGTTTTCGTCTATTGCTTAACATAACCACTTATATAAGATTATACAAAATTCCTTCCAAATGAAGAAGGCTTCGCAGCCTATTCCCAGAAAAGGGATGAAAGAAACTACTCCAGCATTTGCCTGATGATCCAGGAAAACCCTCGAAAAAACCCATGGGTCAGAGTAGGGGGTCACTGGGGATCAAACCTGAGACCACCAGATTGCCAGCCACAGATGTTACTACCTGAGCCATCCCACTCTGTCTTACTGTGATACATGAGTTAGATTAGGAAGTTTAATATGTATTCGAGTTTCTCTTCATGGTAGCTCAAGGGAGAATCAATGTTAAAAGTTGAATATCCATGGTAACAACCTGGCAGTGGCATTTTCAAAATCAGCTTTCCAGCCTTAGCCTACACACAACCAGTATAAACAACAATCATTAGACAAAAATTAATCATAATAAAGTGATCAACCAGAAGCATTTAAAAAAAGAAAAGAAAGCTTCAATAGTGCAAGTTACTTCTTGGATTAATTGAAAATCCTTGTAACTTTATGGGAAATAAATGAATAGGATGAAAAGGTTTAATGCACATTTGGTAGCTCAGGGGTAGAGCACTGCTGTGGAAATAGATCCATGATTCAAATAATGGAATTGACTGTTCCAATATCTGAATCAACTTTCCGTGTAACATAGATGCAATACCATAGATGCTTCATTGGGAAAAGTTAAACATGCAATAGCAAATATTCTGGAAATTGCCAAGGCTAAAAGAAAACATTTGATGTGAATATCACATGATTTTCTCTACTCATGACAAATTTACATGTATGTTACATATTATTGTATTCATACAAAATGCAATTCCTTTATTCATGTTACTTTGATCATGATACATTTTTGCATAGAAAGTATTTCAAATCAAACAATATGTGCTTAGTTGTATAAAGCATGTAGAAACAGTATTCAGTGGCAAATTAATATGAATTCAATTTTGTGTTCACAATTTAATTGTTCAATGATTAGGAGATGTTTCAAGGGCTATTGGCCTCATCATCAACAGTAGACCAACCAGCAGGAACTGTTTTAGCCGCTTCCTGTTTCTGTTTGGAGACATCTGGTGGTGTGATGAATCAGCTGAGGTCACTCAATACCAGAACATCAAAATTTGTTAATCTTTCACAGTGTTTTATGATATAAATTTGTTTCTAGATTGAAAGCTTTGGTGCATGCATTCTGGAGGGGTTTTAATAATTTAGCTTCTTGTTTTATCTCATGTTGGTATGTCCAGAAATTTGTGGCAACTGTCAATTTTTGTAACTGTTTAGTCTTATGTTTTGGAATTGTCTTTTGTCCTTGTTTTCAAACATCTTTTGATTTTTTCAGTACATATTTGTTCACAATCTAAGCAATGCATTTGATAAATGCCAAATTCTTCAAGGCATGATATTTGTCCTTGGAGATGCATTTAGTAATTTTTTTAAATTATACTTGTGTGGGCAAGAATTATGTCACGCTGTTTAAATATTTTATTGAATATATTGCATTCAATGCTTAGCCTTGGTAATAGGATGGACTCTGGTGATGAAAATAAAAATGAATTTCAGACTTTCAAGCATGTCCATCATAACACACTTGAGAAAGTATAATCTTACAGCATGGAATTATGAAAATATTTATTTTGAGAAATTGTATATTTTAATGAATTCTCTAGTTCTAGTTTGAAAAGGGGTGGGTTTTATGCCCAAGCACTGCAACCTTAAGATCTATTGCGCATTCCCCCCTTTCATCAGTTAAGTAGTCTGTTGCTCGATATGAACTTAACCAGACTGCTAAGTGAGGCTTTCGATAGTTCATATATCTTTGGAAAGTGATTGCCAAAAATACTTGCTCTTTGATTAGCAAGAGCAGGGCAATCACATAGTAGATGAATAACAGTCTCATCTCCTTCTAGACATCTACTACAGATAGGGTTATTGGAGAATCCCATTCTGTATAGATTAAACTTTAGGGCACAGTGTCCTGTAATGAATCCTGTTGCCCATGCAAGCCTTCTTCTACTAAGACCGTGCAGGTACTTTGCCCGGCTGTTATCCAGGTCTGTAATAAACAACTTGGAATGTCTGCTCAATGGAGTTCCAGTAGTTCTTGTGTTCTGCTTGAGCCCAGCACTTAATAGCCTGTTTCACTGGTCTGTAGGACACTCCCACTACAGGCTCTGGACCAAAAAATGGGATTTCACTGCCAATCTTGTCTGCTTCATCTGCTTTCTCATTGCCTGGTATACCTGTGTCCTGGCACCCACATAAGTTGAACCTTATTGTGTTCAGCCAGTGTCATTAAGGATTCCCGGCATTCTGAGACGAACTTTGATTTTATTGATGGTGATTCAAGTGCTTTAAGAGCAGCTTGACTGTCTGAGAGGATAAGAACACTTCTATTCTTATATCTCCTTTTAATGCTTTCCATGACACTGGCTAGGATTGCATAAACCTCAGCCTGGAAAACTGTAGCTAAGGTACCCAGACTATAAGAAATCTTGGTGCCATTACCGTAAAGCTCAGCCTCCATTCCTGATTTGGTTCTAGAACCATCAGTATACCAGATTGGGCCTTTGTTATTATGAGGTTTTACCAGTCTTTCCCATTCACTCTCCTGTGGATAAGAGACCGTAAATTTCAAATCAAACTTGAATCTTGTTTCAAGAATGTCAGTCCCCATGTTGAGTATCTGTTGTACATTCTTATCCCAAGGAAGCTTGAGATGATTAATATGACCAGTATTAGACACTTTGGTGTGGCGACAAATACGGTGATATGCGATCATGGCTTCTGCCTTCATCCATATGTGGAGAGGTGTGAGCCCAATCAGCATCTCCATTGCCACAGTTGGAGTAGTTTTGAAGGCTCCCATAATTGAAATGCAGAAGGTCCTCTGTAATTTACAGAGTTCCTTTCTGCATACCTTTAAATTAACTCTAGGCCACCACATCAGTGCGGCATAAGAGAATATAGGTCTCACCATGGCAGTGTATATCCAATACACTATGCTAGGTTTCAGACCCCATGTCTTACCAAGCATACCTCTACATGACCAAAAGACTTTGTAGACTTTGGTAATACATAATTCCATGTGATGTTTCCAAGTTAATTTCTTGTCTAAAACAAGCCCAAGATATTTAACTTGTGTTGAATAGGGCACTACTTCACCAAAGAGAGAGAGTCTGGTTAAATCAGGCCCCCTTCTCCTGGTGAAGGGTACCACTACTGTTTTGCTTGGATTAACAGTTAGATTATTCATCTTGCACCAAGCTTCCACTTTCTTAAGCGCCATTTGTAGCTCTTGAGAAACTATGTGAGGAAATTTCCCTCTTATGATTATTGCAATATCATCTGCAAAACCGACTGTGAAGTAACCATCACTATTGAGTGGGCAAAGAAGTGTGTCCACTACAAGGTTCCATAGCAGTGGTGATAAAACACCCCCCTGCGGGCAGCCCCTCTCCGTGGACACATCCAGCATCTCCCCACATAGATTCATGGTTATCTTTCTATGTTGTAAGACAAAACATATCCACTCACAAAGAAGTGAAGGTACATCGTGTCCATAGAGGGCGTTCGACACGACATCACAAGATGTCGTGTCAAATGCACCTTCAATATCAAGAAAAGCACCAATGGCTATTTCTCTGGTATTAAGCGCCTTCTCAATAGTCGAGACCACTTGATGAAGTGCTGCTTCCGTTGATTTCCCTATTTGATAGGCAAATTGGTACTTGTTTAATGGATGTTCCATTAAAACATAATCCCTAATATGCCTATCCACTAACCTCTCCAGAGTTTTAAGCATAAAAGAGGAGAGACTTATAGGGCGATAAGCCTTGGCCTGGGCGTAACTAGGACGCCCTGGTTTAGGTATAAACACCACCTTTGTTTGTCTCCAAGCCATGGGTATATATCCATAGGCTAGGCAAACTCTAAAAATACCAAAAAGTAGGGATTGAACTGAATCAATACCATACTGTAGAAATGCAGGAATGATTTATATAGTCCAAACGACTTGACAGCCCATCGTATTTTAGTGACATTGACTATGCTCCTGATTAGGTTCCAATCCTCTCTGTCCAAAGAAAGATGGTCCAGATTTGGTTGCCCCTTCACAGAATTGCTGTCATTGTCTACCTTAAAGTCTGGAAAGTGAGCCCTCGCAAGTTGCAGGAGCGTCTCAGAACCAGACTGTGTGTACGTGCCATCAGGCAGTTTAATAGTGCTCACAATTTTTTTAACACCCTTTGCCATGTGTTTCATGAATCTTGCACTGCTGGGAACATTCTCCATCCCCTGGCAGTACTCCCTCCACGAAATCCTTTTGGCTTTGCGTATTTCTTTGTTATAATTGGTGAGGGCTTGTCTATATGAATCCCAATCACCAGTTCTTTTTGCAAGTCTAAATAATTTCCTTGCTTTCTTCCTAAGTCTGCTTAACTCTTTAGTCCACCAAGGCACAAGCCTTGGCGAGTAAGCTACCTTAGGCTGACAATTTTGATGATAGGATAGGAGAATTGATCGTTGTAATTCATCAATGGCAAACTCCACATCCAATATCTTGAGATACCCGATGTCAATGCTGATAGGTCTCGTCTATATCCGTCCCAGTCAGTTTTCCTCAGATTTCTGTAAATCACTGGTAGAGTGACTTGTGCTTTGATATTGAAGTATACGCATCTATGATCAGAGAGAGTGATATCCGATGATATATGCCAACTTGAAATTAGGTTCTCAATAATATTAGTCCCTATCGTTATGTCAATGACTTCCTCCCTTCGCAAAGTTACAAAGTTTGGTTCATTACCTCGATTTAGAATATTAAGGTTTGTACTCACCAAGTGCTCCATTAACTTTTCTCCTCTGGGATTGATATCAGTGCTCCCCCACAAAAAAATATCTTACATAAGGGCCATTAAAAGATCTTGACATAAGTATTGCATACATATCATACCATTATAAGCAGATTTGGCTGTCTTTTGCTTTTACACACCTGTTTTCTCCGTTGCTAAATTGTGACCACCTATGTATTATGCTTGGAATGAAATATCTGCAGTTTCTATTTTACTTTACATACACTTTTGTAAAGTAACAACTATTTTCTGCTCAATGACATTTCAATGAAAAGTCAAAGCCATTTTTGCAAGCATTTTCCTTTATGTCTACTGTACTTTTTTCCATACCAAAAACAATATATCTGATGCCAACAAACAAAGATGGAATTATAGGTTAATAAATACCTTTAAAACCCAAACCTCTGCTGGCTGGGATGGCATATCCACAAAAATCTTAAAAATATGTTCCAGTGCATTAAAAGATACCCTCGAACATCTTATACATTATTCTTTAATTGAGAGGTATTTCCTGAATGTTTAAAAAAGTCTATAGTTACACCAGTGTTTTAAAAGGGCAATACACATAACGATTATAGGTCTACAACATTTACCTTGGTACTTGCTAAATTGTTTAAGAAAAGTATAACGAAACAGTTACTGTGCTTCCTGAATAAACATAACATACTCAGTGCTTTCCAGCATGGGTTTACAAATAAATTCTCAACTGTGACTGCAATGATAGACATTACCCATGAAATGTTAACACACCTTGAAAAAAATGACAATGTAGTAGGATTATTCCTAGATTTGTCTAAGGCATTCAACAGTGTGTGCCATAAAACATTACTTCTGAAGCTACAACAATATGGAATAAGGGGTAAAATGTTAGAATTATTAGCAACTTATCTATTGGGGCGTAAATAGTGTACAGAAATAGTATACAAAATGCGTAGCACTAAGAAAAAAAGTTCATCTGAATATGACCGTGTAAGCTTGGGAATACCACAAGCATCAGTATTTGGTCCCTTACTGTATATACCATATGTAAATAATATGTCCAGTTTTAGCAGTTGCAAAGCAATACTGTATGCTGATGATAAAGGTAAAGGTATGTATCATGGAGGGGTAGAGCACCGCACACAGGCCAGTCGGCCCAGTGTACTTCCAACTGACCCCTGGGAGGGAAGGATGAGTGGAGAGACCCGAAGGGTGACCAGATCTGGATGCAACGGCTGCAAGCATGGATGGGGTCCCTAACGTTTCCAGGTAGAATGCATCTGACTCTGCACGGTCCCTGCCCACAAACCACCAACCTCCAGGGTTCCTGGAGTGGAGCCCTAAGTTGAGGAGAGACCTAACTGAGTGGTATCACAGCGATGCCAGGGAAGAAACCTTTACAGAGTGCAAGCCACTGCCCAGCTGCAACCTGCAGAACAACGTCGCCTGGTCCTACAACCCTGAAACAGATGACAAAGAAGATGATGGTACAGGGAATGAGAGGAAGAAGAGTCGTGGTAGAAGATGAACTACCCCAGCATTTGCCTGGCGACCCAGGGAAACTATGAAAAACCCATGGACCAGAATGGGTAGTCGCTGGGGATTGATACTGGGACCTCCCAAATGCGGGCCACAGACTAACCACCTGAACCAGTATGTTGATGATACTAAAACTTGTGTATTATGGGTTGATACACAGCCGGATTAATTATGGAAATGAGATTTGGGGCAGTACTGGTATCAAGAAAATGTGCTTAAGAATTATATACAAGTTGGGTAAAAAGGTATCACAAAAGTATTTTTAAAACTCAAAATATACTAACAGTGATCTCTCTCTATGTGTTTAAGGTTATTTTATGAAAGACATGATGTAACTCAAAATAGTGACTGCCACAATTATAATATAAGAAATCAGGATGATTTCTTTAGAATAGCTACTAGTAAGAAAGCCATTGAAAATGATCCTTTTATAATTGGTGGTATTTTGTACTACAATAAACTTCCACCACAATTAAAAAAATTAAAAATGAATCAGTTCAAACCAGCATTAAAGAAATATGTCTGTTGAGAATAGATGAATTATAAAAAATGTAACTTGTACTGTAATTAATTTTGGGTTTTATTTTGTGCATAATAATGTATTTTAAACTCTTTGTACATGTGTAAAAATGTTACCAATATAAAATGTATTATATATTGGCGAAGCTTGAAATATCATGTATGATGCCTATAAGTGAATAAATATTTATTATTATTGTTATTATTACACCAACATGTTCACATTCTAATATCTAGGCATTGTATATAAATACTTTATAGCTTTTTAGTCATTTAGGAGCTTAAATTAGAAATGTCTTGTAGCCATGTACCATGTTCAGGGTTTTTCCATGGTGAAACTTCATCTTCTTCTTTAAGGGCTTACCCTCCTCTTTGTAGGGCTTAAACCCCCAAGGACTTACAAGCCAATGCCCTGGTTCCAAAATCATATTTAGAGGAGAGGTTTTTAGTATTCAAACCCACCTTGAAGCTTCTGACAGTTTTTATTTATTTAAATTCATACCAAACCAGTATGCAAAAATGTCATTGGATAACAATAGGTCTACTGCTAGAAGCACATTTACAAGGAAAATATAAACTTAATATTTAAGTAAGGTGGAATATCTTCATTCTGGTGAGTTTTTGCTGTCTATGTAATGTCTCCAAGCAATTTTCTTGTCCACATAATGTCTACATACTACAGATTAGATACACAGTAACTGTGTAGGGTGCTGTTAAGTTTAAATCTAGTTATGGAAACCCTCCCCAAGCTTTTTTCTGGGTATGGACATGCTTAGGTTGGTAGCCTGTGAGGAGCAAGCAAACTCTGGATCATAGCATATCACGAATGGGAGATCAGCCCAATGCCTGGTATGGTGGTGAAGAAGGAAATGAAAAATGTAGTAATGAAAGGAATGATAGGAGAATTTGTGGATCGAATTACCCAACCCAGCATTCACCTAACAACCCAGGGAAAGCATAAAAAAGCCTTCAGTCAGGTTGCTTCGGCCCTGGGGTTTTGAACACAGGACCTCCCAAATGCGAGTCACATATACCATCATGGTGCCCTCTCACTCAGTCAGTGGTGAAACATCTATCAAAATTAGTTGATTGGTTTCTGAGATTACCTTACATGTGTATACATACACACAAATTTTCTCTCTTTATCATAGCATAATTTGCATTGTAGATACAAGGGGGATGCAGTAGACTTAAGCGATAATCAGATCTTTAAAAAGTGGATTTCTATGTGATAGCTTTGTAATTTCACTCTTTGCATGACTATGGTAGGGGGAAAAATAGCAACTTAACACTTGAAAAAGATATTAAATACTTCTAAACTCAAATCAATAACAAAGATAAATTTTATTTCTAAAATACATTGTTGATACACCAAAACCACAAAAGCTTTATTTCTCGTATATTGTTTGTTTTAATAAGATCTACATTTTTGTGTAGTAAGTTTTTGTCTATCTCTTATGGCTTATGAGTTATTTATTGCAAGATGTTGAACTTAAGTATTTGGTAGTTATCCAGCATTTTGTTTCTGACACACCATACACGTGTGTGCGTATGTGTGTACATGTGTAAGAACAGCATAACTCAAAAACAAAAAGTTGGTTAAACACCAAACTTGGTACTTAATTTCGCATCTTCCGAGAATGTGACATAATTTTCAAGAAAACTGCCCATTACATGGAAAAAATTTTGTTATGTTTTATTTCTCCAAAAATAACTATAACAATTTGATTAAAATACCATATGTTTAAGGTATCTACATGACAAACAAAATGTGTATGTTGAATTTTTCATGAATAGCCTGTATTCCTCTTCATTCTGAATGACTTTTGTATAATTGGTAAGCCTTAAAGGATAGACAAAATCTTACATCATAAAAAATGATGTTCTCATTAAAGCACACAACTTATATCAAATACATTTTTGTGGTATTAACAACTTCTATTATACTCTTTGTTTTTGGTTTGAATTTTCAAATACTTATACTTTTTTCAAGTGATTAGTTGCTATTAGTTTTTCTTGTGTTCATGCAAGGAGCATGAATTTCAAAACTATCACATAGTGATCCACTTTTTACTTTCTCTACTACGTATAGTAAGTAGGGAAAGTATTGCAATCCACTCAAAAATTTGATACCGAGATTTCACCAGAAATACATGTTTTGAGGCCTCCTGAATCCAAAAAAAGTATTTTTGGAAACATGTCCATGTGTGTGTCTGTGAACAGCATAACTCAGAAACGAACAGTCGATAAACACCAAACTTGGTATTTAGGTTCAGCATCTTCCAGAGATGCAACACAAAGGTTTTCAAGAAAATCCCCCCAGATTACCCTTTACAGGGAACATTTTTCGAAAATTTTTATTTTCTCAAAAACAGCTCTAATGATATTGATTAAAGTATCATATGTTTAAGACTTTTTATGACAAATAAAATGTCTATCTTGAATTTTCTGGGAATGTCTCCAAAAATATTCTTCATTGTGAACGACTTTTGCATAACTGGTAAACCATAAGAGATAGACAAAATTTTACTATACAAAAACTGTAGATCGCTATAAAATACACAATTTATGATATATACATTTTTTTGTTGAGTGAACCATTTTCTAGATATTGTTTGTTATTCCCTTAAATTTTCCAATGCTTATACTTTTTCTCAAATGGGAATTCGTTATTCATTTTTTTTGTCTTGGATATGCAAAGAATATTAATCTGTGGCAAAGAGAATGGTGCTGCACATAGCAACCAGCTATTAAGAGATATGTCTATGCTTAAAGGCTATGCCCTTGCAAATACAAAACATGGGGAACAATACACCTTAAGCGATAGTCAAATATTTTTAGAACTGGTCGCTATGTGTAAAATGTAATTCTCTTTGCATGTCAAGAACATAAGAAAAGAACAACGAATTCTCAGTTGAGAAAAAGTGTAAGTACTGGAAAATTCGAAGAAATAACAAGGAATATCTCGAAAATGGTTCACTTTACAAAAAATGTTTATGACACATATTGTGTGTTTTAACCAGATCTACATTTTTTATGTAGTAAAATTTTGTCTATCTCTTGCGGTTTACCAGTTAAGCAAAGTCGTTTAGAATGAAGAGTACTTTTGGGGACATTTCCAGAAAATTCAAGATATACATTTTATTTGCCATAAAATGTCTTACACATATGGTACTTTAATCAAAATTGTTAGAGCCGTTTTTGAGAAAATAAAAATTTTAGAAAAATGTTCGATGTAAGGGGTGGTTTGGGGTGGGGGGATTTTCTTGAAAACTTTCATGTCGCATCCCTGGAACATATTGAACCTAAATACCAAGTTTGGTGTTTAAACGACTTTTCGTTTTGGAGATGTGCTGTTCACAGACAGACAGACAGACAGACATACACATGGACATGTTTCCAAAAATGCTGTATTTTTTTATGTCCTGGACATGCAAAGAGAATGCAATGCTCCACATAGCAACCAGCTCTTAAAAGATTTGACTATCGCTTAAGGCCTACCATATTTCCCTTACATCTACAAGAAAATTAGCAATAAGATAGAGTCTGCAAATGTTTATCTCAATTAATATGAAGTAGATGGAGAATAAGCGTTTATAAAAATAGTTTGTACAAGAGTAGAGAAAGTCATGTAAGCGTAATACATCAGATTTTTAAATATCTGACTACTGAGTTGGCCTACTATATCCATGTTTTATACACAACAAATGTGTGAATGTGTAATGAAAGTATATCAGTGATGTAAAGGACCATTCTGTTCCCCCCCACTGAATCAAGAGAGAAACCCAAAATATTAAACAGTCTATGATAAATAATAATAATAATAAATAAAAACAGACATGTACTTCTCACTAACATTTAATCTTGAATCACCTTTTTTTGCAGCATTCTTCTTATCAAAGTGATCCACTAGCACATATGTTTAATGTGTGTGCTCTTTCCACTTCAATGCTTATCAAACTAAGGGAAGGCAAATGCTCCTGTATCATCACACTGTGCACATGTTCTTAATTAAGTTTAATTTTGAGAAAGACCTATCTGCTGAAGCCACTGTCACTGGGAGAGTTAGAAATAACTTCAACACCACTGAAACATCAGGGACTCTAGAAATAATTATGTGATGTTTTATAAGGATTAGGTCTGCTAACTCTTTCACTGATCCACTTTTCATGCCTTTTATATCGCTCGGAATACATTAAGGACCATGAGTAGTTGGCGAGTTTTTCTGCAATTGAATGAAGTTCCTGTCACTAGTCACTACTATCCATGAGTATATTGGGCTGAAAACACTTGAACTTTTCAGTGATGTCCATCATGCCTTTAAACCTGAGTCGTAATTGAGCTAACTCAGAATCCAAATAACTATAGAAGACACTAATTATGAAATACTGTTTGGGATTATTCAGCCTTTCATCCTTACAAAATTCATTGAAAAATTTCTTTGTTTTAATTGTGCATTTTCTTGCAAAATGGCATTTTATTCCCCATGTGTTTACCATTTCTTCAGCGACTTATATTACTTTGTTAAAGCCATTTCTAAATTGTTGAAGCGAAATAAATGCTTCACCCAGGAATTTTTTAACACAGTGTGTGTCTTCATTAAGCGACTGCATATTTTTTGACACAATATTGGTAGTTTATAATACTTTGTACTATGGTCTGAAACACAAACTTATAAGTTTCCATTTGTTTTCTTAAGGAAGTTGCTTTGTTAATTTCATCTGAATTTTAGAGATTACATTGCTTAAAGCCTTATGATATCTAGATAAGCAAAATGGATGGATAACAAAGCTTCATAAGCTGAAGACCATCTTGTTGGACATAGTCTTTTGAGATTTGGCGGTTTTCTTTCTGATTGTCATTTCTTCTAATAGTTGCCATCTTTTAATACTGTAACTGAAAAGGAATATATATTCTCTCAAGCCAGTTGTTAAAGGATATTATCTGTGGTATCTTATCTATGTCTCTTAGGGCTAAATTCAAGTTGTGAGCAGCACACTGTACAAAATTGGCAGTCGACTCCAGTCTTTTGATCTGCTCTTGCACTCCCAAGTACCCTCCACTCATCATTTTCGCTCCATCTTAACCTTGATCTCTACATTTTTGTATGGAATTTCCCTTCTTTTCAACGAATTCTAAAACTGTAGTAACTAATCCTTGTGCACTTCCATCCCCTAATCTAAAAATATCCTAGAAAACTTTCATGTATCATGAACTTTACAAATGTGATATTTATA
Organism: Deroplatys truncata; assembly: GCA_030765065.1. Taxonomy (NCBI): domain Eukaryota; kingdom Metazoa; phylum Arthropoda; class Insecta; order Mantodea; family Mantidae; genus Deroplatys; species Deroplatys truncata. Next base: position 204,522,546 of record CM060978.1, on the reverse strand, counting down.
TTCTTCTTTACCAAGATGTATAGTAAAATTAAACTTAGCTGTTCAGATTTCCTTACATCTTGGGTAGTATCCAATATTAGGGAATAGAAGCAAGCCTCTCATATTTCTGCAATTATCTCTTTTTACTTTCTCTACTGCATATAGTAAGTAGGGGAAGTATTGTATTCCACCCAAAAATTTGATACCAAGATTTCACCGGAAATACATGTTTTGAGACCCCCTGAATCCAAAAAAAACATTTTTGGAAACATGTCCGTGTGTGTGTCTGTCTGTGAACAGCATAACTCAGAAACGAACAGTCGGATAAACACCAAACTTGGTATTTAGGTTCAGTATCTTCCAGAGATGCGACACGAAGGTTTTCAAGAAAATCCCCTCACCCCAGATTACCCTTTACATGGAAGATTTTTCGAAAATTTTAATTTTCTCAAAAATGGCTCTAACGATTTTTATTAAAATATCATATGTTTAAGATATTTTCATGACAAATAAAATGTATATCTTGAATTTTCTGGGAATGTCTCCAAAAGTATTCTTCATTGTGAATGACTTTTGCATAACTGGTAAACTATAAGAGATAGACAAAATTTTGCTACACAAAAAATGTAGATCGCATTAAAATACACAATTTATGCCATATACATTTTTTTGTTGAGTGAACCATTTTCAAGATATTGCTTGTTATTCCCTTAAATTTTTCAATGCTTATTTTCTCAAATGGGAATTCGTTATTCATTTTTTTGTCTTGGATATGCAAAGAGTATTAATCTGTGGCAAAGAGAATGGTGCTGTACCTAGCAACCAGCTATTAAGAGATATGTATGTGCTTAAAGGCTACTGTATTTCTATATTGCCCTTGTAAATATATATTCCCCTTACATCTACAAGAAACTTAGCAATAAGATAGAGTCTGCAAATGTTTATCTTGATTAACATGAAGTAGATGGAGAATAAGCGTTTGTAAAAATAGTTTGTACAAGAGTAGAGAAAGTCATGCGAGTGTAACACATCAGATTTTTTTTATTTGTGAAGACAGCATTTGAATGAATTCATTTTGTATTTGGGGACTTAAGTAGCTGTTTTTGCTTTTTCCCTTCTCATTCATTAATTGGGACTAAATAGGATCATATTTGCTAAGAAGTTCAATAACAGCAAGAAAATTGCCACTGTGTGGTTCACCTAGTTTTTCTCTATGCCCTCGAAAGGTATATTACACATTACTAAGGTCAGGGACACATCTATTACCCTTCTCACTATTTCTTTAAAAAAAGTTTAACTCAACTTTTATTTCAGATTCTAGAAGTTCTCTCATACTACTATTATTTTACACATTTCATACATAATATACTTTTGCATGTGAAGTTGAGCTCCTTCATGTTCTTTTATTTTTCTCCCTAACCCTTGTCAATCATTTATTCCATCAATCCATGATGAATGAAAATGAGTAGCCTTCCTGTATGCAAAGAGTTAGCAAGGTTCACAATATGCACGGCTTAGTTTTTCTGAATAACATAGCCATTCATGTGGCATTTTGCCATGTTGTGTCATTTTAAAATAATATGCAGAAGAGGAACATGTGTTTTTGCTTTCTCTACTACTTATAGTAAGTAGGGGAAGTATTGCATTCCACCCAAAAATTCGATACTGAGATTTCAACGGAAATACATGTTTTGAGACCCCCTGAATCCAAAAAAAACCATTTTTGGAAACATGTCCGTGTGTGTGTCTGTCTGTCTCTCTGTGAACAGCATAACTCTGAAACGAACAGTTGGATAAACACCAAACTGGGCATTTAGGTTCAGTATCTTCTAGACATGCGACACGAAGGTTTTCAAGAAAATCCCCCCACCCCGGATTACCCTTTACATGGAACATTTTTCGAAAATTTTAATTTTCTCAAAAATGGCTATAACGATTTTGATTAAAATATCATATGTTTGAGATATTTTCATGACAAATGAAATGTATATCTCGAATTTTCTGGGAATGTCTCCAAAAGTATTCTTCATTGTGAACGACTTTTGTATAACTGGTAAACCATAAGAGATAGACAAAATTTTACTACACAAAAAATGTAGATCGCGTTAAAATACACAATTTATGTCATACATTTTGTTTGTTGAGTGAACCATTTTCGAGGTATTGCTTGTTATTCCCTTAAATTTTCCAATAATACCTTTTCTAAATGGGAATTCGTTATTCATTTTTTTTTTTTTGTCCTGGTAATGCAAAGAGAATGGAATACTCCACATAGCAACCAGCTCTTAAAATATTTGACTGTCGCTTAAAGCCTAGCAATTCCCCTTGCATCTACAAGAAAATTAGCAATAAGATTAACATCTCAATATCTCAATTAACATGAAGCATATAGAAAATAAGCGTTTGTAAATGTAGTTTGTACAAGAGTAGAGAAAGTCATGTGAGTGTAACACATCAGATTTTTTATTTTCATCTCTAATAAAAGCACCTGATGGTTTGCAGGAGCCAAATCTCACTATATGCTTCTTTAAACTATCTGTATTTTCTTTATCAAAATGACCTTATCAGTAGGGTTCTTGTGAGATAAATTTATATCATTTTCAACATTCGTTTGAGAAATGGAAGTTGAGGGAAGACTTCTGCTATATATATATACACAATTTATGTCATACATTTTTTACTTTCTCTACTACGTATAATAAGTAGGGGAAGTATTGTATTCCACCCAAAAATTCGATACCGAGATTTCACCAGAAATACATGTTTTGAGACCCCCTGAATCCAAAAAAGGTATTTTTGGAAACATGTCCGTGTGTGTGTGTGTGTGCGTGCGTGCGTGTGTGCGTGCATGAACAGCATAACTCAGAAACGAAAACAGTCGGATAAACACCAAACTTGGTATTTAGGTTAAGTATGTTCCAGGGATGCGACACGAAGGTTTTCAAGAAAATCCCCCCACCCCATATTATCCTTTACATGGAACATTTTTCGAAAATTTTAATTTTCTCAAAAATGTCTAACGCTTTTGATTAAGATATCATATGTTTAAGATATTTTCATGACAAATAAAATGTATATCTTGAATTTTCTGGGAATGTCTCCAAAACTATTCTTCATTGTGAACGACTTTTGCATAACTGGAAAACCATAAGAGATAGACAAACTTTTGCAACACAAAAAATGTAGATCGCGTTAAAATACAAAATTTATGTCATATACATTTTTTTTGTTGAGTGAACCATTTTCGAGATATTGCTTGTTATTCCCTTAAATTTTTCAATACTTATTTTCTCAAATGGGAATTCATTATTCATTTTTTTGTCTTGTATATGCAAAGAGTATTAATCTGTGGGAAAGGGAATGGTGCTGCACCTAGCAACCAGCTATTAAGAGATATGTCTATGCTTAAAGGCTATTGTATTTCTATATTGCCCTTGCAAATACAAGAAACTTAGCAATAAGATAGAGTCTGCAAATGTTTATCTCGATTAACATGAAGTAGATGGAGAATAAGCGTTTGTAAAAATAGTTTGTACAAGAGTAGAGAAAGTCATGTGAGTGTAACACATCAGATTTTTTTTGTTGAGTGAACCATTTTCGAGGTATTGCTTGTTATTCCCTTAAATTTTCCAATACTTATACTTTTTCTAAATGGGAATTCGTTATTCATTTTTTTTTTTTTTGTCCTGGTAATGCAAAGAGAATGGAATACTCCACATAGCAACCAGCTCTTAAAATATTTGACTGTCGCTTAAAGCCTAGCAATTCCCCTTGCATCTACAAGAAAATTAGCAATAAGATTAACATCTCAATATCTCAATTAACATGAAGCATATAGAAAATAAGCGTTTGTAAATGTAGTTTGTACAAGAGTAGAGAAAGTCATGTGAGTGTAACACATCAGATTTTTTATTTTCATCTCTAATAAAAGCACCTGATGGTTTGCAGGAGCCAAATCTCACTATATGCTTCTTTAAACTATCTGTATTTTCTTTATCAAAATGACCTTGATTAGTAGGGTTCTTGTGAGATAAATTTATATCATTTTCAACATTCGTTTGAGAAATGGAAGTTGAGGGAAGACTTGTGTGCTACTTTCACATTTTATTAACTCATCTTCACTATTATTGAAATCGATGGAAACACAGGTGCTGTTTTCACATGCTATGGACTTGCACACAAAATTACTGGAATTGTCGATTTCAGAAATGCCAACATTTGCACCTGCAGTTTCTATTGAAACACTTTGTCCACCGAGTTTTATCAGTGAAAAATGTGAAGAAATTTTTGGAAGTTTCATTACCAAGGTCTCCCTTTCTTTAGTTCATTTTCTTTTTGTCGCTCCACTAAAGTACATGTTTACTCAGCATAATATCAGTAAAAAGAGTACTCAACTTACGAAATTAAAATCTCTTACCAGTATATATGAGGCCATCAAGTGCAAAACTCATCTTATCCAAAAATTAAAAAAATTGAGTTAGACGTGGGATTCAATACTTCTTGCAGTTCTCTATGAACTGGTGACTTTGGATTTGAACAAAACTCATCTAATACAACTTTAAGAGAGCCCAGAAAACTGCTGTTCAATGCAAAACTCTTCAAATCCATGGTGCGGATGATGTAGAACTCATCTAATCTATCTTACAATTCAGAGCAAAACTTACCTTATCTAATAATTGTTCCACCACAATTGTGCTGTGTGAAGAGCAAAACTCGCCTTATCCAGCACTAAGAAATATAGCAGTTTTTTTCCCTATTTCCTTACATTAGCAGTTATGCGTGATTCCAATCGTTTTTAGTTTAGTTTTGACTAGTCTAAGGTGCAGACGTATTATTATGGAGTCCTCTGATATCCCAAAGTTGGTGGAAAGTGTAGAACTAGGAAACAGGCATCCCGTGAATCGAAACATGAAAGAGAGAAGAGAGAAAGATATGTATGATCGAACTACAATTAAATAGCATTCTTCCATTGTTGACAGATATGACTCCTATAGGAGTGTGTTGACAATACAGTCATTGTTAAAGGCATGCAGCAAGCCTCGGTCCATGCATGCCTGCCTGCCTGCAATCACAACAGCAAGTCTTTCCAATGCAGTTACTTGACATAGAAGAACATAAGGAAATTCCACAAAGCCTTCTACAGCTGCAGCTCTAAAATTAACCAAGACTGTTATACTGACTTAACTGTTCAACTGATATACCTAAATGGCAGCATGCAGTCAAAGACGATTCTCGGAAGGATTTTATAACAAAGTATCACATGAAACGTGCACAATTTCTGCCAGTTCAGGTGTGTTAGAAAAGTTTTCTGGACATTTTGCAAATATCAAAAGACAGAGTACAAAAGACACCTTGAAACTGGAGTGATGTCAAAGGAACTCTGAGGTGGAGACAGGGTGTCACAAAAAAATAATAATAAGAGAGAATCTGTAATTAAATTCTTACAGAAGTTTAATGGACGTCCATTATTGTAGGAGCAAAAGATCAACACAGCAATACTTGCCAAGGGAATTAGCATTAATAAAATGAGATGTATTATAATGCAGAAGCATCTAATTTATTGAAAGTATCTAAGAGTTTCTTTCATAATATTTTTAATACAAAATGTAATATAGGCTTCAAAAGCCCTGTTTCTGATGTATGCTCACTTTGTCTTTCTTATGACAAGAAAATAAAATTGGAAACAGATAAAAATAAACGTTCTGATTTACTGATAGCTAAACAAATGCATAAACTTACAGCGAAGACATATTTTGATCTCCTGAAAGAATATGATAAAGTAGCAACATTTTCATTTGATTGTCAGAAAAATATGGTATTGCCAAAAGTACAGGATCAAGCAGCATACTACAGCAGGCAGTTATATATGTATAACTTCTTCATTGTGCAGGGTTCATCCAAGACAACACTGACAAAACAGAATGTTTGTAATTCTGTTTGGACAGAAAATGAACGTCCTAAAGGTTCAAACAAAATTGTAAGATATTTTATATCATTATTTTTATTTATAATAATTAGTTGAAACCAAATTAGTCAGCAGTGTACGGTCATCTGTGCAAATCCAATTTTTTTGGAGTTAAGAAAGTAAGGCTATTTGTAGATGCCTGTTGTGGACAAAATAATCCTGTTTTCGGGCTAATAAACAAAGAAGTAAGAATGAGAAACACTATCAGTAGACCTGAAGAATATTTTGAAATCTATAAAAATCATGGACAGATAATCAGGCTAGGGATAGATGTATCTGTGCAAGTATGCTGCAAAGGAAACATTCAAGTCACCAGGATCCTGTCATTTTAAATTAAAGGCATCTAAACATATTGTTTTACAATGTTTTTCCTCAGGCAAACTTCTAGTGAGAGGTGAGAGGCAAATTATCGGTCTGATTTGTGTGTAGGCAAGACCTTAGAAATGCTTATTGCAAGGAATTTAGATGTAGGTATAAAAGTAAAGGAGGAAAGGGTTAAAGATGTGAAAAATTTAATAAAAAAAATTTTGGTGATAACTGGGAGGAAAATGAAAGCTTTGTATTTTACAAGAATTTAATATCTAAAAACAATTTTGCCAATGACGATAAAGAAATAGATGCTGTTTGTGAAAGTTTCTTGGATAGTTAGGAAGATCAACTTAGAATTTGATATCTTTGGTTTTGAACATTAGTTATTAGTATTACATTTTAAACATAATATGTAAATTTTGCAAGTCATAAGACGTATGTGACATGAAACCTGCTCAAATTTAGTGAGTAAACTATGAAAGGAATGATTCATTGATATCCTTATGTGAAATTGGTGAAAAAATTGTGAAAATTTAGTTTTTTTTTAACTAAAATGAAGTCAGAAATGGTTATAATTATACAAATAGTGCAAGAAGTCATTTATTAACATTGTCAAACACAAATATTGAGAAGTAAATGTGAAAATGTTTGCACTTAATTGTAATTTAGTATTGTGTTTCCACCAAAACTCGCCAAATCCACTAACGTTGTGTGCAAACCTCGCCTTATCCAAAATTAAATTTTGATTTACTTCCATTTTATTTGAGACTGATTTTCAAGAGAATACATGCATCTTTAAGGGTGTAGTCCGGACATTATAACATTAAGAGAATTTTCAAATGTGCTACAGTTTGCCTAATATTAGTTTTTCATGTTTTCTGAAAATTTGTTTTACCTGGACAAGGCGAGTTTTGCTTTTGACAGCCTCATACAATTAACTTTACAGTCAAAATAAGGCCTTTTCACTTTTCACAATATTATTGATGTAGCAGTCCTGTGCTCACAATCACTAATTAATACAACAGATCACACAAGGAACAGAGAAACTGAGTTTGGTCATTGACCAGTAAATTCAAGCAACAATGAAAAAAATAATTGTAACCACCCCTTCCATCCTTTTGTTTTGTATGGTAATGGACTCGCCAGGGATATTGGCATATGTTCTTGAGGGCATGTCCAGTCAGCTAACCCTTGCAATGTATTTCCTTACCAGAAGTACATATGTGGTGCTGATTAAATGTAACGAACATTACAACGTTTATACCGAAAATTCTGTGGTACATCAGTCAGTTACAATACTACCTAATATTGTGCCTCCCATTAGTTCGAAATTAGAATGGAACTTGCACAGTCAGAACTGCAAAACAGTATTGAATATTTATGAGTTTATGAAACAAGTGAGCAGTAAAGAATTAGTCAGTGTGGACATCTAAAGCCTGTAATATTTTATATGGGCTGCCCACATCCACTGTATTGTACATACATACATCTCACATTTCAACTTGCACCATTCTTCGAACTACAGAGGTATGTGACTCGTAACATAGCTCTTCGTGAAAATTTTCACATCCCAAAATCCCTGGTGCTACCTATACTGTTATTTTGGCTGGTACAGGATTAGAGAATTTGCAATGTATTCATATTTCTCAATACTTCCGAAATTCCAAGAAAAGTATTTTTTCCCTACATTTACAATGTTAAAACAGGGTGTTGCAATATTGAGCCTTTGGGGCTTTTCTTGCTTGGGGCCCTGCCACATTGCAGGAGCTGCGGGGGCAGTTTCTATGCCATTGAAGTATATCTTGACTTGAGTATCAAGAAGTAGATAAAAGAATAAACTTATGTAAACATAGTTTGTATAACAGTGAGTAGAAAAAGTCATGTGAGCATAGCACATCAGACTCTGTTTTTAGGAGGTGGTAAAGGTAAAAGTATGTATCATGGAAACCGGGGCAGAGCACTGCATGCAGGCCAGTCAGCCCTTTATGCTTTCAACGTGACCCCTGGGAGGGGAGGATGAAGCGAGAGATCTAAAGGGCGATCAGATCCAGCTGACGACTGACATTTCCAGATAGAACACATTTGACACCGCCCAATCCCTGCTCACAAACCACCAACTTCCAGGGTCCTCTGGGGCGGAGCCCCATGCAGAGGAGAGACCTGAGTGGTGCTGCTGCAGTGCCAGGGAAGATACCTGTACAGAGCGCAAGCCACCACCCAGCCGCAATCTGTTGAACTCCGTCACCTGGTCCTACAACCCTGAAACAGATGACAAGGAAGACGATGGGTACAGGAAATGAGAGGAAGGAGAGTCATGGTGGAAGATGAACCACCTGCGACCTGGGAAACCATGAAAAACCCAAGGCCAGAGTGGGCTGTCATGGGAATCGACCCCGGGACTTCCCAAATGTGAGCCACAGACATTGCTGCCTGAGTCATCCCACTCGGTTAGGGGGTGGTACTTTCACTTTAAAAATGAAATGGTCATTCACAATAAAAATTAATCATGGGCATGTGAACTTATTACCAATGTTCCCTAGCAATACGAGTGAAAAATAATATAAAATATATTGTTCATAATGTTGATTAACGATGCCTAAAATTAAGATGGCTGCATTTGTTTTAATAAACATGGTTGCCAGTGAATGACGAGTTAGTCTGGGAAGCAGTTTGCAGATGCTTTTAAATGCTGATTTCTTTGTAGAAGGCAATGTAAAGAGGGCATTGATACTGGTAATGTTACCAGTCAGTGTGCTTTACTTGCTTTCTGTGCAATATTCAATGTAAGATATACATAAAGATACAGCTACATCAAGAAAGTTTAGTAATTTGATGCTGTCTTTAAAAACAATTTTTACATAACTAAACTAACAAAAAGTTATAATAAATCAAGACTTTGTGAAAAGTAATAAATAGATATTGAGAGAAACAATTGAAGTAAATATTTTTTACGTTGTTATTTTAGTACCACGTATGGTAGCCAATTTGAAGAAGTTGTTGCTGCTACGTATGGCAAGTCCGATTTGAAGTAGAAGTTGTATTATATTTCAACTGTTGGGGAGCCGAACATGAAATTCGTTGCAACCGCACGTATAGTAAACAGTTTCCGGTAGCCTTCGCCCCAAATGCATTTTCAGGTGGCCTTTGCCCCAAGTTAAAAAAAATATTAACTTTGTAATTAAACTGTTTCTTTAAATATTTAATATTTATGTTTGCCTCGGCTGCGTCAGTATTATTTTAGAGACATGGATATCTTGGCAGGATGTGATGCGACAAGAATGTAGGCTTACGCAGATTTTAAGTTTTAATTCACTCCTTTTTATTAATCCTTGACACAAATTAAATAGCACTTCACTGATATCAAAAGCTGTGAGATTCTTTTATTTAATACTTGCACCTTTTAACACGTATACTATTTTCATCTCACACGAATATGTAATTAATTTCTCAAGGACACATCTCTCGTCTGGTTATGAGCACTGTCTAGAAGCAACAAGTCTCGTTACGAGCACTGTTTGGAGGCAACTGAACTGTTTTCCACTGCCTAAATTTGTAGATTTCTGTATTTCAAGTCTCTGATTGGCTAATCCTAGTCCAACAGAATACCTTCATTTAACTAAAGCTTTTTCTGGTTGTTGATTGGCTATTTTTAAACTGTCTCAAAATTTACATTATTGCTGCTCTAATAATGACTAGTAGCATTTAAACTTCCTTACTCATTATTGCCTCAAGGTTACCTCATTGTTAGCAAGGTTTAACTTATTATTCTCATAGCTCCTACATTATTAAATTACGTAATATATTCACATAACATTATTACACATGGATACAATAATATAAACATATACAATGATTGTTACATACATTTTATAAATTATTACATACACACATTGCTTCAAGGTGGGCTGTTATTGAATTTACATATTATATAATTAGACTGAAATTATTTAAGTGTTAAAAATACTGCCTCAAATACAACTGATATTAAACTACATTGTTTAATTGGTAACATAAAACTGAACAATATAATTATAAGCAAGCCTAACTTAAATGCTAATATATTTAACCATCATTTCAATAATATTGTTAAGGAAAATTCATTTGTAACTAAAAATGCTAATACCATTTCTTTGATTACTGAATCTCTTTATCTAGTTCCAGTTACTGATTCAGAAATATTTAACATCATTAGGTCTCTCAAAAATAGTTTGTGCTGGAAATGATTAAATATCTAACAACTTTATTGCACCTGTCTTAGCAAAGTTAATAATTAATAAGTATGTCATTCCAAAATGGTAAATTTCCAGAGCTGTTAAAAACTGTTAAAGTGATGCCTTCATTTAAGCATGTTACTGTTGATGACATTATAATTACAAGCCTCTTACTTTTATATCATAACTGAGCAAAATTTTAAAAGTTGTTTAATGTATATTTTTATAATTTTTTAACAAACACAATATATTGAATGTTGAGCAACGTTGCAATGTTGCTGTATAAATGGTAGAATACAGAAATCTGCTGTTATAGAATTAATGTACAATAATCTTATAGCTTTAGATAATAAAGAGTTTGTAATAAACATATTTGATGATATGAGTAAAGCATTCAACTGTGTAAATTTAGATAGTTTGGTGGGAAATTAGACAGTGGATACAGTCATCTATCCTACCAACAAATTAGAGTACACATCACTGTCTCCCTTCTTCATCAATGAACCTTTGAAGTCTACCTGGAACACTCTAACACACATGTAAACACAGCTGAATGCTGTTGTCCAGATTATGGAAGATGTCCTCAATGTTACCAGCCATTTCTTCAAGAGTTTATGGTTTCCTTCCATAGACTTTGTCTTTAATAATTACCCCAAAGGAGGAAATAACATTAGGTTAATATTGGGGGATCGTGGTGGAAATTCAATTGCAGCACGACTTCCAAACATCCTTCCTTTGAAAACATGCATCCTACAAGCTAATGTATAATGCACAGGAGCTCCATCATTCTGTAAGTAGAGTTGATCATAGTTAGTTGTCCATATGCATGATAATTCCTGATGTAACCTCTTGAAGTAGAGCCAAGTACTTGTCTCCAGTGATATTTCCATCAATAATGTACAGTGGGATTACACCATATGCTGATATTGCAGCCCACATATTTACACCGGGTTGATTCAGCGGTTGCTCCAAAACAACATGGTGGTTTTCCAGGTACCAATAAGTACAGTTATGTCAGTTTACATGTCCCGACAACTTGAATGTGGCCTTATCAGACCACAGAATGTTAAAAAAGAAATTCTGGTCAACTCGACCAGATTGAGCATAAGTTCACAAAATTGCAGCCACTTGTCTGGATCATCTTCCAGAATCCATGTATCAGGCATGGAATGTATACTTTGAAGTTCTGCTGATGTAATATCCTTTGGATTGACTGATGTGATAGTTCTTGGAACTCTGCCACTAATCATCTTGTGGACTTCTTTGGACTAATAACAGTCAAACAGATATTGAGTTCAGTGTCATCAGTTTGTACTGTCCTAGGTCACCCACTACGAGGTGCATCTAAAACAAAACCTTCAGTTTCAAATTTATGAATTAAATTGTAAACAGCATTAAGTGTTGGTGGAGTTGACTCGAAATATTCTCTCCATTCTTAATACAGCACTTACACTGCTTTTGTAAGCAGTCTTCACTGTGAAAATTCTTTCTTCTTTTATTAACGTTTTTGTGAAAACTGTTATTTGTGTTGTCAAGACATTGTTATTTACAGTCACGATTAATTTGCTAATGCTACCTGTCAGTTGTTGCTTCCTACTAAACATATCAATGTATGCAGTACACCCTACCAACCTAGATACATACATTTCCCTAAGTGTGTAGTGACTTTTGTACCATTCTGTATATACTATAAAACAGTATGTGGAAGTAAAAGGAAGGGATGGCAATTACAGATCTGATGTATCTTTATTAGTTTGCCGCAAGATTACAATGCATGACAAAGTCAAAAGGAACAGAGTATAAAGATCCAACTTCATATAGTAATGGTAAAATCATTGACTCATTATTTCATAATATCATAAAAACATGCAATATCCAATAACAATTTTTTACCTCCCTTCAAAAACTTTCATAATTCATGGCTTTCTTATAAGGGACAAAACATATAGTTTCTTACTGAACTCTGTGAAACTATTCATTGTTGTAGATATTGCACAATAATTAAACTCAGGTCATTAGCAGTTCCTAGTATTATACATATGAATCAAACTATTTGTTTTGATATTACCAATATTTTTCTTTATATATGTTTATATGTATTTATTTTTATATATGTTTCAATGTTTTTCTATAACAAATATTGAGACAACTATTAATATATTCAGTTTGTTAATTAATAATGGTTTACAGCAAGTTGTAGGTTTCTTATTACAGATTAATACATTTAAGTTCACATGGTGTCTCAATTTCCTTATCATAAATATCCTTTTAGTGATTTTTTTTACAAATATGATTTATGTGATACCCCCATTTAAAACAGATTCAAATTTGACTCCTAAACATTTAAGAGTCCCATTTTTATATATGTTATCCAGGCTAATTATTGAATACAGTAAAATATGGTGTACCACAGTGTTCTGTACTAGGACTTTTGTTATTTAAAATATAGATTAATCAAGATCTTAATGATGTAATACACCAAAGAATAATGAATTACAGTAGGAATGATGGTTCTGTGCCGGTGAGGGCTCGATGCGCACTGGTTATCTATACAGTGAGCGAGCCCCGAATTCTTGGGCATGCGCAGTGAGTGCCATCGTTTCAGTCTAGTGGCAGCAGTAGTTCGAGTAACATCTGTCTTGTCAGCCGTCTGTTGATGCTACCTTGAACGTTGTGTTTATAAATTAGTCACTATATGTTTCTGTAGGGACGTCATTTCAGTTTCTGCATTGGGGGGCCAAGATTGCTTGGAGCAGTTTCACAAATGTTCATGTGGATTGTAACGATATATATATATATATATAATGTTTTATTTCTTAAATGTGAAATATTGCTATTAATAGTACAATTATAATGTTTCATTTGGTAGAGCAATAATGTTGCTCGTAACCTAGGGGAGGAGGCCAATTGACCCCCTGCCCCCCTAAATGACACCCTGTGTTTCTGTAATTAAACTTGGATTGCATATAGTTATTGTGTATTTGGTGTGTTTATTAGAGTTCTTGCCTTCTGCGACGTTTTATGTAAAAATAACAAAGGTTAATATAACACAAAATGAGGGGGATAAATACATAGAAATCGCTAATGGAAAAACTAATTCCTACCTTGCCTCTCAGATCTGTCTTGGTGATGCATAACGCACCGTACCATAGTGTGTAGTTGGAAAAGGCCACATCGCCTCACACCAAAATACGATGCAGAACTTGCCCCATTCTATGAAAGGATGCTAAGTTTGGAGCTTTACAACCTAAGTAAGGGTCAAAACCTATTCCAAAAATTTACGTTGATAGTTTGTAGGCAATGCACACAATGTTCTCCGATTACCGCCCTAGTCTTCGGGGTTTACTCGAGTAGAACTCATCTGGGCTGATATAAAGCAATGGGTAGCTTGGTAGAACACCCTTTTAAACTACATGATGTTATTGATTAAGCTTAGTTAACATGTTGAGGACATTAGCGTAGAAAAGTGGGAAAATGCCTCTCAACACATTAAGTAGGAAGACAAATACATTGAAGAACAACAAGGCCTGTTTGAAAATGTCTTAGATGGTTCTGTAATTCAGGTTAGAAAATATAGTGACAGCGAACGAGAAGAAGACTGATGACGATGAAAGGGAAAGTCTTGCAGAAGAAAACGACGGTGGTGATATGTCTGGTGTAGAGTGTTTATGACACTAATAAAGCCCCTGCTATTTTACTACAATGCATTTACGTGACAAGGTTTGTGTATAATGTGTAAATATAAAAGAATGATAGAGCAATCTGATAATAGTAAGAATAAACGAGTCAATGTAATGTTGTGGTGGTGTACGTTTATGTCGTATCAGCAAAGTCCCACATCTTCCAGCAGGCAGGCAGACAGAGAGCTGCCTGGCGATAGACATAGTCTCTTCAGTGCGCGAGGAAACAAGGTCACTGGCACAGAACCATCATTCCTACTGTAGTATTATATGCCGAGGACATAGCAATATGCTGCAGACACAAGTATTTATATGATTTGCAGATTAATACTAATATTGTAATAAACTATCTCACTAAGATCTTAAATCAGAATAATCTGAATATTAATATTAATAAAACCAAGATAACTATATGCTTATATCTAATTGAGAAACTGACTTTAACCTGATGTAAATATTGATGGAAAAAGCATAAAGAAAATGAAAACTATCAAATAACTTGGAATAATAATAGACAATCTTAATTGGCATGCTTATGTTATTGAATGTTGTAATAAACTGAATAGAGTTATTTATTTGTTAAGACATATATGATTTTGTAGCATGGAAGTCTTGTTAAACATTTATCATGGTTTGTTTATGAGTTATGTAAATTACAGTGCAACAGTATGAAGAGCTTAGAGTTTTTGTTCATTAAAAGAAAGCAATTCATACTATGTTAAAAATAAATATAAGACAAAGTGTAAAACCAGAATTTATAAAAATGTTATTACTTATGTTTTTTAGCTTAATAATTCTGTAAACTGCACTACATATAAAGACAAGATGCAATAAAGTAAACTCTGAAAATCATGACTAACACTAGAAAAGGAATGATTGCAGCGTAGTACCCCATAGATTAGCAATATCTGAAAGGAGTCCAAAGTATAAAGGAGTTGGTAGAATATTGATGGTTTATTGCAACATTATCAAAGAATATTTGGAGCTGATTAGTGAAATTTGATTGTCCATTTAAGTTTAAGTAACTAGATTTATTAGTGTTTAAAGTCAGTTTATTATGATTTAGCTAATTACATAGTTTCAACATCGAGTCATCTATTGTGAGTTGCAATGAAGATTGGCATTGATTTTTGTAAATGAAATTTGCATCGTCAGCATATAGAACAGTGTTAACAGAAGACAAATATAATGGAAGGTCATTAATATAGATAAGACCCTAATATGGAGCCTTGGAGCACCCCACATTGCGCAGTTTGTAAGTTAGATTGTGCATCATTGATTTCCACAAAGTGAGCTCTATTTGTAAGATATGATCTAAACCAGTCAATAGCAACACCTCTAATGCCATAATTGTCATGTTTATGCAGTAAAATATTATGGTCCACTGTATCGAATGCTTTGGATACACCAACAAATAATCCTAAGACCTGTTCACTCCTATCTTTTGCATTAAAATTTCCTCTAGGAAAGAGAAGATAGGCATGTTAATTGACCTGCCCTTTTGAAACCCAAAATGCACTTGAGAGATTATATTGTATTTCAATAGGAAAGGCACTAATCTATTATACATAATTTTTTCAAGTATCTTGGAAAAACTAGACAGTAAGGAAATGGGTCGATAGTTTTCTACACAAGTTTTTTCACCTTTTTTAAAGATGGGGATGATTTTGGCAATTTTAAATGCATCAGAAAAACAGCCTGCAGCAAGAGACTTATTGCAAATATCGGATAATGGTTTTAATAAATAATTATGACAATCCTTCACAAGAGAATCAGGTGTATCGTCATAACCCTTACAATTTTTGTTTTTGAGACAGTTAATAATTTGTTGAACTGTTGGGAATAAGTAAAGTGAGGCATGATTGTTCATAACCTGAGGAGGAGTTGAGTGGTTTAATAATGGAATCGGTTTAGAGTTAAGTTTTTTGCAACTTCAGTGAAATATATATTGAATAACTTGGAAATCACTTTCTTATCCACAAATGTCTTATTATTAACTGTTAATGCAATATTATCATGATTGTTGTTACTTTTACTGTTGATTTCCTTTTTCACTACTTCCACTACTTTCCATATTGCCTAGAATGATTACCATAAACAGCCGATATACATAAGAAAAATGCAGACAACACAAATGCTATGCAGACTATATGTTAAGTGCATTGGACTATACATAAAGTCCATCTTGAGGATAAAATAAATGTAAATGCGCAGTTGTAATGCCAACCTGCCAATGTAATAATTAAAGGCAATATGACCAACAGTAGCGGGTATGTATGTATAGTTGGATGAAAAGCCTGGACAAACCAAATTATTTGTAGTGCATGTGCTGACAGAAATTTGTACTTTAATCAGCCAATAATTTTAATGAATAGTATTTAAAATAAATAATCAAGTAAGTAATAAGACAACTGAAGATAGCATCATTGATTACTGTATTATTTACACTGTCATCGTCTCTCTCTCTCATAAATACAATTATTGAAAACTACTAAAAAAAATCTGATGTGTTACACTCACATGACTTTCTCTACTCTTGTACAATCTAATTTTACAAACGCCTATTCTCCATATGCTTCATGTTAATCGAGATGTCAATCTTATTGGTAATTTTCTTGTAGATGCAAGGGAAATATGGTAGCTTTTAAGCGATAGTCAAATATTTTAACGCTGGTTGCTATGTGGCGCATTCCATTCTCTTTGCATGTCCAGGACATAAAAAAATGAATAACGCATTTGAGAAAAAGTATTGGAAAATTTAAGGAAATAACAAGCAATATCTCGAAAACGGTTCACTCAACAAAATAAATGTATATGACATAAGTTGTGTATTTTAACGCGATCTACATTTTTTGTGTAGTAACATTTTGTCTATCTCTTATGGTTTACCAGTTATGCAAAAGTCGTTCACAATGAAGAATAATTTTGGAGACATTCCCAGAAAATTCAAGATATACATTTCATTTCTCATGACATTATCTTAAACATATGATATTTTCATCAAAATCATTAGAGCTATTTTTGAGAAAATTAAAATTTTCGAAAAATCTTCCATGTAAAGGGTAGTCTGGGGTGGGGGGATTTTCTTGAAAACCTTCGTGTCGCATCTCTGGAAGATACTGAACCTAAATACCAAGTTTGGTGCTTATCCGACTGTTCGTTTTTGAGTTATGCTGTTCACAGACACACACACAGATACACACACACACACAGACACACACACGGACATGTTTCCAAAAATGCTTTTTTTGGATTCAGGGGGTCTCAAAACATGTATTTCCGGTGAAATCTCTGTATCGAATTTTTGGGTGGAATGCAATACTTCCCCTACTTACTATACGTAGTAGAGAAAGTAAAAATGAAAGGTCATACATTGTGCTTTAAGCACTTTCGGGATGTAGTGGTAGTATTAGGGGAGACATGGGCAAGTTGACAATGTTAAGAATTAACCATTTATAATAATTTAATTTTTTAAGGTACTTTCTTTTCCTTTGCATGTATTATTAGAATGGCCATTTGTTATATTGTATCTAGTTGGAGAAAATTTTATTTTAATATAATCAAAGTTATTTTTCCATTTTTAAAAAATTGGAAGAAGTGTCATCTTGCCCCGGTACCAGGGCAAGATGACAGTTCTGATAAAAGTTGAATACATTTTTATTCTTAGAAGGTATAACACAGTACACTAATTCTTTTATACATTGTTACATATCATATATTGAATAGTAGGTAATTAAATGGTAACTATATTGAACATTTTAGTTCATAGTAAACCAATATAAAAATTGGTGGTATTAACAAAAGTCAGAAACAAGAATTCCTCTTTCAAAGTTTGAGTAGTTCTTGTGCCACCATGTGTGGCATTTTCCACACCCTATCCAGTCTTTTGATGGATCAACACAGATTTCATCACAAGCAGGACACTGTACTATACTTTCTTTGGAAGTTTGAGCTGATATCATAGGTGTTGGAAGTTCAGACTTCTTAGCGTTTTTTAAAGGAATCTAACTTCTGTTTCTTAATAACAACTGATTTTTTTGTATCCCAAGTCTCTTGCTTTTATTGCTTTAAATTTTCTTGCGCCACTCTCTGTGCTTCTTTCTGAACCAACATCCTTTCATAAGTGACCTCATTAAGGCACTTGCTCTTGCCTATGAATCTTCCATTTTTTCACACTTGGTCTTTCTTTTGCCAATGGATTAAAATCAATAATACTTTGGCACAGTTCTGGCTTAATGCGAGCAGTATTTCTTTAAGGTCCTGGTTTTTCATTTTGTTCTGGTTCATGATCATCAGGTGCTTCATTAGGAGTTTCTGTGGGTTGTCCTTTAGGTGCATTTTCACTTTCAGCATTGTCATAACAAAAATAGGAACTGTGGTTTTTGCTGCAGCAAAATCATCCTCACTAAACATAAGGGGATCATAAGGCTCGATTCCATAGTCTTTGAACTCATTAACTGCATTACTGACCATAGCTGCTTTGAAATAAGCAGTGCTCAATAGCTCACTAATATTTTTGTCAGTAATTAAATTAAATTGATTTTTATTTATGGACGCTCTTTAACTTCTATGGTTCTTAGCATCCCATTCTATATTGGGTGTGAAAGACGGGAATGAAGATATGCTAAGGATTTATATGCCCAAAAAAAATCCATCACCCTCCACTGGTTTTGAGCCTCCGAGCTCGGGAACAGAGGCTAGCAGGTACCCTAGACCATTGAGATGTGTGTGTTTGCATATGCGTGGTGTGTTATGTGTATGTGCACACTTGTGTGAACATACTTCAAGAACTAAATGAAAACGAAGCAGAAAGCATTGTTGAAGCAAAGGGTGCTATATGTACGGATGGGATAAAGGAGGAAATAATTTACATTAAGTCACATTTCAACTGCATTTCTATAGCCATCACAGCCCTCGAACGAAATGACGTACCACTTGTCACAAACTTAACTTTAATAGAAAGTCTGTCACTAAAGCTAAAATCTGGGCCAGGTCAAGTTGCAAAAAAAGTAACTGAAAAATTTGAATATGTACTACAAAAAAATCCAGGGTACCATACATTATAACATATTGCAAATATCATTTCTGGTAAAATGGAGAGCAAATTGTTGGATATTGAAGAAACATTGTCGCTGGAAGAAATTGTAAAGTTTAAATATACCTATAATGTCTGTTGTTGCTGAACGTAATTTTTCTCAGTACAAATCAATTCTCAGAAGCAACAGAGAATCGTTTGTGTTTTCAAACCTTAAAATGGTTGCTGTTATACAATGCAATGGGAAGAATTAAGTTCAGTTCAGCAGCAGCTGTTCCAGTCCACAAATTTGGTGAGTTTTACATTAGTTTATTATTTTGGTGGATTATAATGTTAAGTTGTATTTTCCAATATAACGAATATTAAATGTCGATTTTTCTAAAAATTATTACTTCACTATTTTTGTGAGATTTTGGATAGCACATATTTTCTAGGTTGTTAATGCATATATCATTGTTTTAAACTGTATAATTACATGCATATTTTACGTTTTTTAATGCATAATTATCCAAGCCCTAGTGATGACATTTCATTCAATACTCAGTTCAAACTGTCATTTATTTGAAATATTTGCTATGCTTAACACCATATTTCTGAGGATGAGGAAGAAAGTGAAAGAAGTTTTAAGATATTCAATTACAAATGTAAAAATTAACTTCAGATTATTAGAGTATATAACTATTTGCTTTGTGTTACTTTAATTAAAATTAACTATACTAAGAATTTAACTTACAGCAGCTATTTATATTACGATCTCAAAATCATCATTGATTACTGTAGGATGTTATATAATGTTCTATAGCACCTAATACATTTCAATAACCAGAAAGAATTAAAATCATGTTTGATTTTTTAATACACATTTCAATGCAGTGCACTAAAGTCTTCTTAATCATACAACACATTGCAGGAATAAAACAAATGTGATGATTGAAACTTGTGTATGCCATTTTATTCTTCCTTAACTGACTGTTGAATATTTTCAATAGTTATCCTTCATGAAATATATTTTAGCATGTGTCAAATTGAGAATGACCTCTCACCCATTCTGCTACAGTTATGCTACCAATTTTTCTCCAGCCTCTTAGTAATTGTGACAACATCCAATCTATTTATGGTAATTTTATATTTTTAATGCTCATTTAATTCCTAACATAATGTATATTTTGTGCATATTGTGTTAATGATTAGTTTGTAGTTATTACAGTTGCGAGTACACACCGAGGATGAGAGCAGGTTGTGCAGTAGCATAGCTCTGAGTCATGTGACCTGTTAGCACATGGTGAGCGAGGATGGAAGGAAGAGAAAGTATACTATCTGTTTCTCTCTGTCTCTGCGCAATTCCCTCACCTGCCTTTGTATGTGCTGACTCTTAATAGCACATTAAATCTCTCCTTTAACCCAATTGAAATTCTGAAATTGAGAGTTGTAAATCATTAAATATTTAATCATAAACTGCAAATTCTGCATCTGATAATTTGCTGACCACATGCTTTATTATCTTTGGGTTTTCCCAAAAAGAAGCTTTTTTCATTCGTTCATCCACAAGCTAAAAAAACAAATTAAAGAAACTTTCACAATACAGTTTCAGAAAATACGGGGGCCGTCCAATAAGTAAGTTTCCTATTTTATAAAAAACATTACACACAATTGATGATGTTGAATTAATTTTATTTACATTGTACAATCCTTCTGTTATTTTTCTACATAGTCAACATGTTTTTCCAAGCATTTTTAGGGACATGGCACAAGCTTTTCCAAGTCAGTGTTGTACCAGGTCAGGTCCTGTGCTCGCAACCAGCTGTTCACTGATTTCACTTCATCAGTGTTCAACTTTCTCACATCCTCCATATTCAGCAGATATTTTTCCAAGTGATTTTCATATGTTGCCCTGACTCAAAGGTTATCTTGGAGGTAAACACTTTAACACCTTGACAAAGATGAATCAGAAGTCGGGTCCTGTGATTGTAACCAGCTGTTCACTTCTGATTGATCTTCATCACAGTGTTAAAGTGCTTACCTCCATGATGACTTTTGAGTCAGGGGAACATGTGAAAAGATCTGGTGAATATGGAGGATGCGAGAAAACTTCGCAGTTGAATCTTCTGAGCTCCGCCTGGGTCAAGATTCAACTTGGAAGTTTTCCCATATCCTCCGTATTCACCGGAGCTTGCACCAAGTTATTTTCACATGTTCCTCCAACTCAAAGGTAAACACTTTTAACACCGATGATGATGTCAAATCAGAGAACAGCTGGTTGTGAGCACAGGACCCGACCTGGTACAAGGATTGTACAATATAAATAAAATTAAATCAACATCATCAATTGTGTGTAATGTTTTTTATAAAATAGGGAAACTTACTTATTGGATGCCCCTCATACTTTATATAGCTATAGCGATTATTTCCGTGAGGAATTTAAATGCAATGTTTTGAACAAAGCCATTAAAATGTTTTAGTTAATATTCAAAATTATGAGTTCGTAGCTTTAAACAATAATCCAGACCTTTTTTTACTTTTAGTATGCACTGCCAATTCAAGAATACAAATGCAAACTGATTGTTATATATCTATTTTCAATTACATTTCAAGTCCTACGACTTAAAAATTTACCCTTAAAAGGATTATTTCTGAAAAGCAATTGTATATTAAATTAACATTTTTTTTATTTTTTACTTTGTACAAATATAGTAAATTAGTATGTCCATCTTTAGCCATTTGTTTTCAGACAAATTCTAAATTTGTGGCTGCCATCAACAGTAGTAGTTCTCATTTATTTATGTCTCTGTAATTGTCCTTTGAATTAGGATTTCCACATCTCCATCAGGTTTTTGACATAAATATATCTTATGGATATTAGGCACATGAATGATTAATGAAGGATAGAGAACACCAATTTAGTTCTTTTTACTAATTTATTTTCTTAGAAAACATTATTAACAACATAAAAAGTCAGTCTTATTTGTGAAAGTTTAACACACTTGAAATGCGAGGACTTTCGAGGTTCATGTTTTTAATTTATTACTTTAATACACTTCTCAATTGTGGGTCCTTGCTTATTAGATCCAAAATTTGGAACCCCAGATTGCTGATCTTAGATGAATTTAGTTGTTTTTCCTAATTTATTTTCTAAAAAATTAAATTATTAAGAATATAAAAAATCAGTCTTACTTACAGTTCTCAGTTTTAACATACACAAAACACAATAATAAAAACTCTACTTAGCACACACTCACACTTTCATTTCTGATTAAAAAGTGTAATGCACTTAAAATGTGAGGAATTTCAGAGTTCATGGCTTTAATTCATTACTTCAATCCACTTCTTCAATTATGGGTCCTCGTGAATTAGACCCAAAATTTGGAGCTCCAGATTGTTGACCATAGTTTGCACTTCCAGCTCCCTGTTGATGCAGCTTCATCATTATTGGAGAACATGCTCGCTGCACCTCCTGCAGTTTGTGCTCTAGCTCATCCTTCTCAGCCAGTGTGTTGTTGTCTAGCCACTGGATTGTTGCATCACAGATCTCCCTGGTGCTCTTCTTGTCAGCCTCGCTCAGTTTTATACCTCCTTCGTCAAGAGCCTGTTTCACACTGAACACATAACCCTCGAGTTGGTTCCTAGCAGCAATCCTCTCTCGCTGCTTGTCATCCTCATCCTTGTAGCGCTCAGCATCTGCCACCATTCTGTCGATCTCCTCCTTGGATAGCCTACCTTTGTCATTCTTAATGGTTACATTATGTGACTTACCAGTGCTCTTTTCTTTGGCAGACACATTGAGGATGCCATTGGCATCCATATCAAAGGTGACCTGGATCTTTGGCACTCTTCGAGGAGCTGGTGGTATCCCCGTGAGATCAAAAGTACCTAAGAGGTTGTTGTCCTTGGTCATGGCTCTCTCACCCTCAAATACTTTAATGGTGACTCCAGGTTGGTTGTCGGTATAGGTGGTGAAGGTCTTTGTCTGCTTGCATGGGATACGGGTGTTGCGTTTGACAATCTTGCTCATGCCTCCACCAGCTATCTCGATGCCTAGAGACAAGGGTGCCACATCCACTAGGAGCACATCCTGAATCTGAGAACTGGTGTCACCACTGAGAATGGCTGCCTGTACTGCTGCTCCATAGGCCACTGCTTCATCAGGATTGATAGAGAGATTGAGTTGTTTGCCACAGAAGAAATTCTGCAGCAGACTCTGTATCTTGGGGATGCGTGTGGAGCCTCCGACGAGAACCACATCATGAATAGAACGCTTGTCCAGCTTGGCATCTGCGAGTGCTTTCTCCACGGGTTCTAGTGTAGAGCGGAACAAGTCGGAACAAAGTTCTTCAAATCTTGCCCTCGACACCTTGGTGTAGAAGTCGATGCCGTTATACAGGGCATCAATCTCAATCCTGGCCTCAGTGCTGGAAGACAGTGTGCGCTTGGCTCTTTCTGCTGCCGTCCTCAGACGTTGCAATGCCCTGGGATTGCTTTTCAGGTCTTTGCGGAATTTCCTCTTGAATTCGTCTGAGAGGTGATTCACCAGACGGTTGTCGAAATCCTCGCCCCCAAGATGGGTGTCGCCGGCAGTCGCCTTCACTTCGAAAAGGGAGCCTTCGTCGATGGTGAGGATAGAAACATCAAAGGTACCACCACCCAGATCGAAGATGAGTACGTTACGTTCACCTTTGAGGTTCTTGTCTAGACCATAGGCTAGGGCGGCGGCGGTGGGCTCGTTTGTAATTCGTAGCACGTTGAGACCGGCGATAGCACCGGCGTCTTTGGTGGCCTGTCTCTGGGAGTCGTTGAAGTAGGCGGGAACTGTGATTACGGCGTCCCGCACGGTGCAGCCGAGGTATGCCTCTGCAGTTTCCTTCATCTTGGCGAGTACCATGGAGCTGACTTCTTCTGGGGCGAACGTGCGTCTTTCGCCTTTGAACTCCACTTGGATCTTAGGTTTCCCGCAGTCGTTGACCACCGTGAAGGGCCAATGTTTCATGTCGGCCTGGATCTTGGGGTCGTCGAATCGACGACCGATGAGTCGCTTGGCATCGAACACGGTGTTCTTGGGATTCATGGCGACCTGGATTTTGGCCGCATCTCCAATGAGCCTCTCGTTGTCGGTGAAGGCTACATAACTTGGTGTTGTGCGGTTACCCTGATCGTTAGCGATGATCTCCACTTTTCCTTGTTGCCAAACACCCACGCATGAGTATGTGGTGCCAAGATCAATTCCAACTGCTGGTGCCATTTTCTCTTATTCGTGCAGTAAAACAATAAATAGTTAACGCTCTCGAGTCGCTTGCGAATCGTATCTCTTCGCTTGCTTGCTCACAGTATGCAGCACGTGTATTGCAACGTGAGCATTCAGACACGTTTCTCGCTGTCTCCAGAAAGTTCCTGAAATGGGGGAGGGTGTGTCAGCAGAGCATCACATTATTGGATGGCGACATGACGTAGATCATGTGCCATTGGCTACTCATTACATGTTTACTAGAAGCATCTCGAAACAACTGGACGCTTCTCTCTCTGTCTCTCTCTCTCTCTCTCTCTCTCTCTCTCTCGCCCTCGCCATTGTCCCGTGGCAGAGCTGCAAGTTTAAATAAGCTATTGTCAAAGCCTGACCGTTAAGATTCCATTTCTACCTAATTAAAACCCAATCAGTGATGAGTGTAGTGTTTTTCCATATTCTGCTGGTTGAGCTTAACTGCTCGTAATTAGAAATTCAATAAATTCCTATTTTTTAATTCTTAGAAATGCACAGTGCGCTGTATTAAAATGTTTCCAGAGATTAAACATTTTTTATATTACTTTTTTCTTTGGATTCTCTTTTATTGGAAGTGATACAATTTATTTCTTAGGCGCATGTTAAGAGCACAATTTCTTCAAAAATACTGCATGCAAATACAACATTTTTGTTTTCAGTTTTAATTTAAAACCCAAAAATTTGATATACCTACCTAAGTAATACAAATGCAAATAGCAGACCTTAATATGTTCAGTTACATTCATGTGTTTAAGCTGTTACCTTCGTGGTTTCTATATAGACACTGTCTTTTGCGAAACATGCCATTTGGAAGATAATTCTCCCAAACTCGACAGTTTTGATTGCGAGTAAAGCAAATATAAAGCCTTTCTTTATTTCTTTAATTGATAATAATATCTTTCGGAGTTTGTTGTGTTTAGTGTTATTACTATTAGGAAATGAGTAGTAACCGCCTAATTTCGTTCAGAATATCACGTTTGCATAGACTTAGAATTGTTTTGAAATTATAATATTTGAAACGTGTTAAAATACATGTTATTACTCGCGCAAAACTTCTGGAATCGTGACCTTGATTGCCAACCCAGCTGCCGAGCCTAGGAATGGTTTATGTTTAGCTTTATCAACGAAAGCGATATAACACCTTTGCTTACTCACAGTGCGTAACACATACAGTCTGCATAGAAAGTGTCTGCATCTGGTTGTAATTTTAAAGAGAGCTGCAGTATATAAATAGTACTTATTTTATACTTGTTATATTTATAACCATGGCTCCTATGTTTTCAAAGTTAAGTGGTAAGGTGTTACATAGTCAAAGTATGGAAATAATTGCAAATGTCATCGACTTCATGAAGCAAGAAGCAGAGATGAAGGAAGAAATTATATCCGAGTTCCACAAAAGCCTTATGAGAGTGAAAGAAAGAGTAGTCAAAGCAACTGGTGTTTCACCGAGTTCCGTTTCCAGAGTTCTCAAAGATAAGAGAAAAAAACATATGGATGAAAGAGTACCATTTGACACACCTGGGAAGAAACATAAGGTCCCTAAACGTATTACAGAAATAGACGATTTCGAATGCGCCATTCGTCGCACGATTCACAATTCTTATGTGGAAGAAAAAACTGTGCTAACAATAAGCAGATTGCTCATCCAGCTGAAAGACAGCAGAAACTTTCAAGGTGGTGCTACAAATCTCAGAAAAATTATTAAAGATTTAGGGTTCAAATGGAAGAAACCGAAATCAAATAGAAGAGTTCTAACAGAAAAGCAAAATAAATAAATAAAATAAAAAAAATAAAAAGTAAATGTTGCCATGATAGCTTAGTCGGTTAGAGCAACGGCACGGAAAGCCTAAGATCCGTGGTTCAAATCCCGGCTATGGCATTGAATTTTTCAGTCTGATTCTACCTTTCCAAATTACTATAATTTTATATGTACTTATATCAGTGTGTACTTATATCAGCATCAATTTTCAAGGTGGTGCTACAAATTTCAGAAAAATACTATAATGTATGAAGATGAGTCATACATACACAGCATACAGCATCTAAAAGTTGGAGTGACGATAGCGAATTAGGTTTGCAGGCACCTGTTGCCAAAGGGCAAATACTTATTATCGTTCGTGCTGTTGGAAAGATCGCCTTCGTTCCAAATGCCCTTCTTTTACAAGTTGCAACAAACAACAGGAGATTTTCATCAAGAAAAGAATACAGAAAATTACATGAAGTGAATCAACGCCATGTTGATACCTAATATGCCTGCTGGGTCTGTTCTGGTCATCGACAATGCTTCTCAATGCGTCAACACTCAAATTCACAAACCACCTACCTCAACTTCCTTGAAAGAAGAAATGAGAGCTTGGTTACTTAGACATAAAGCTTTAGATGAAAGCATGAGTAAAACAAAGCTATATAACTTAATTAAAGCCAACAAACTGCTTCAGAAGTCATACATACTTGACCAGATAGTAATACAACATCGCCATAATGTACTTAGACTGTCATCGTATCGCCCAGATCTAAACCCAATCGAATTAATCTGGGCTGATGTCAAAAAATCTGATGTGTTACACTCACATGACTTTCTCTACTCTTGTACAAACTATTTTTACAAACACTTATTCTCCATATGCTTCATGTTAATCGAGATATCGAGATGTCAATCTTATTGGTAATTTTCTTGTAGATGCAAGGGGAATATGGTAGCTTTTAAGCGATAGTCAAATATTTTAACGCTGGTTGCTATGTGGCGCATTCCATTCTCCTTGCATGTCCAGGACATAAAAAAATGAATAACGAATTTGAGAAAAAGTATAAGTATTGGAAAATTTAAGGAAATAACACGCAATATCTCAAAAACGGTTCACTCAACAAAAGATATGTATATGACATAAGTTGTGTATTTTAACGCGATCTACATTTTTTGTGTAGGAAAATTTTGTCTATCTCTTATGGTTTACCAGTTATGCAAAAGTCGTTCACAATGAAGAATACTTTTGGAGACATTCCCAGAAAATTCGAGATATACATTTCATTTCTCATGACATTATCTTAAACATATGATATTTTCATCAAAATCGTTAGAGCCATTTTTGAGAAAATTAAAATTTTCGAAAAATGTTCCATGTAAAGGGTAGTCTGGGGTGGGGGGATTTTCTTGAAAAGCTTCGTGTCGCATCTCTGGAAGATACTGAACCTAAATACCAAGTTTGGTGTTTATCCGACTGTTCGTTTTTAAGTTATGCTGTTCACAGACACACACACACACACAGACACACACACACACACACACACACACACACACACACAGACACACACACGGACATGTTTCCAAAAATGCTTTTTTTGGATTCAGGAGGTCTCAAAACATGTATTTCCGGTAAAATCTCGGTATCGAATTTTTGGGTGGAATGCAATACTTCCCCTACTTACTATACGTAGTAGAGAAAGTAAAAATGGGTGGCATGCAGAAATATCACTTTTAAATTAAAATATGTGGAGCAGTTATAACGCCAGCAATTTGCTGAAATTGGAAGGCCAGAATGGGAAAATGTATGGCGACATGCTGAATAAATTAAGAATCATTATTCCGAAAAATACGGAATTGGAGAAGATCAAGCAGAAATAATTCTCATGCAGGATAATGGTGCAGAAAGTAGTGACAGCAGTGATGACGGCAATAATGTGAGTGATTCCGCAGAAGAGGAAGGGTTGTTAGATGTGGAAGAATTGGAGGCAATGATTGACAGCGTTTTTTATATTAAGCGCTTTTTACAGCGTGGATTTTAATATACTGTATATAACTAAGTTTATCAGCGCAACACAGTGCAGAACCGTTGTGGATATTTGACGATGACTGTCCCTCGCACTCCTGCAGCATTCAGTCGATCGGTCACCACCTGATGTGGTAAGCAACTCGCATCATAGCTCTCATTAAGATTTTCACGTGTCTAGAACTGTTGCGCCGATTATAAAAATTAGCTAATATGGAAAATCCAAAGGACCGAACTAGTTACATGAAGGAGAATACTCATAGTATAATAATGCGTATGAACCTAGAAAGAATAGTCTTAAGCATATCATGATGATTCAAGCTTATGCAATCTCCTATTAGGCTCCTAAAAAGAAAGTTTTGTGGCCTATAATTTCTCAAAGTTGTCGCAATTTTATAACATTGCTGCTCTTGAACGCGCTTGGAAATGTTAACGAACGATTCTTAAGAATATAAACTTTACCCATTGTTTAGATACATAGGCGTAGTTTCCTATTATAATTAATTTCTATATTATACCTACAGCTAGGCAGAGGACAAGTTTCTATAGTAAGATGCAATTATGTAAACTGAAGTTACTCTGGTAGCATCGACTAACAGTGTCATGTTATGGCATTAAACAAATATGAAACGGCATGAATTTTACGATTGTTATGGAGCGGTCCATTAATGCGGAAACACTATCCCGTGACATGGAATAAAAAATCAGACGGGATCAAGGAATAGCTTGAAAGGTTAGCTTATCATGTGCGAAAACTAAAAGGCTCACGAATTTTCCACTTGAACACGCAATTTTAAAGGTGCTTTAAGTTCCTGGCCACCATTAAGGGAGATAATTTCTATTCCCAAATTGACTTATAAGATGAGAAAAGTTTAGATATCAATTGCCAGGACTTAATAAGTCGGATATGTGGTGGTGTTTCCTCGAAGAGAGAAAAGAGATTGGAAATTATTGTCGAATTTTAATTCGGGACCACCGGCTTTACTTCCCTTCCAAAGGAATCCATGCTGAAGATTTTCACGCCCGAAAAAAATCCATCGCCCTCTGCCGAATTTGAACCTGCGACTTCGGGAACTATAGGCTAGCATGGTACCTACCCCAGTCCACGGTGGACGACGATGTTATTTTGAAAACTTTTAGCTCTAATTAAGTAAAGTCGAAAATTCTAGAATGCAGATTATAAATCCGCGGGCCTTAGACTGGTGCGATGATGAATAGTGCTTGTGTTCTAGAACTTTGGTGGAGTTTTCAGCACATTGAAACACAATACATACCCACTACAACTTTTGGCCCTAGCGAAAGCGACTGTATATACAATGAGTTGTAAGGAATTATTTAACGTCATGTTTTTGAAGGCTGAAGGGAAAAAATGATTTCTTAATTTTTTTTTAGTTCTATTTATACCCGCCTGTTACTTCATTAGTCTTATCGGCGGCCTTTCCTTTGGAACTTATTGTCTATTGGCAATCACGTATTCTCTTGTCTTTGTTGTTGTTTTTTTTTTTTTTTTTTTTGCACTTTTTGGGTTTTAGTCATTACATCACACAGACTTTTACACTCTCATTTATACTTCCAGAAACTGGGGAGTATAGGGAATAATCTTGGATAGAGAAACATTCCCCATCCCCCAGCCGGGAATCTTAACCGTGACTCTCGCACAACAGGCAGGTGCTGTACCAATTGAGCTACGGGTCCAGCCATTCTTAATGTTACCAAATGCTATGTTATTGTTAATTTTTTCCACTTCAAAATTTATTTGTTGTGATTCTGTTGTTCTCGGTGCAAGAACGATGAAATAATAATAATAATAATAATAATAATAATAATAATAATAATAATAATAATAATAATAATAATAATAAAATGAATTGATAAAAGAGGAATTTTTTATAAAATCATGTAATTGCAATGATAATAGTAGTGCAATGCATTGTTAATCAGCCAGTGAAACAACTGCTGTGCTTATTGCAGAAAACAAGTACAACAATAAAATAACTACAAGTCATAAGGAAGTGTAGGTATGATGCAAGTCACATATTATGTAGGGATGTTTGTGCACAGAATGAATGTGCTTGAGAATATCACACCTATTTTGAATAATCATAGAATTCCACATACATCATGTAAGTTTATTATTTTTCACCATTCACAAGGCTTTCAAAGTTTCTGCTTTCATTTGCATGTTATTTTACAGTTTCTTTTTGTTGTATATTAGAAATTGTTCATTAAACACATGTATTACTGCTAAATTACTTTGACACCTAGGAATGCTTCTCTTCCTTTCTTTCTTTTCTTTATAAAAATCAAATTGCATTATGATGGAATACTCCATGAGCAATTCATGGAATTCCACTATAATAGATTTTTCTTTATGAAAGCAAATGCCTTGTCAGCATTATGCTTTAAAATTTAATATAAATTCAGAAAGAGGAATGTTATATAATATGATAAGTTCAACTGATTACTTACTGACTGATTAACAAATTTATAAAATATAGAACACTCTAGTTGGCTTACCTGATGTTGCAGAGGTGGCTTTTAAAACCTCGAGTGACTTTTAAATTAATTTCATTTACTTCCCTTCCCCCCTAACTGATGAATTCTTTATGAAGTTATTGTAAAATAATATAGAAAATTTTTATGGTGAAAATTATCATCTTGCACAGCCCTGTGATCTTTCTAATAATAAAATTCCCCTGATCATGGAAATTGATATGAAATATCAGCAGATGCTATATTTCTGATTTCCTTAGTGTCCCCCCCTCCTTCCCAACAGCTCTTCAAGTTCTGCAAATGTTGTGTAGCCTGTATCTTTTGCAGGTAAAGATTATGCGGAGTAATGTTTTAGATAATTATAGTAGATGAACTTTTAAACCTCTGTGCCTACTCTTAGGTCCCATTATGTTGTTTAATTATCTAAAGGCTACACAGCTTTTGCATAATGCAGAAACTCTTAGATATATTGTTGTTTCAATAAAAGAATTAATAAAACCAGCAGAGTAATTTTTACAAGTGATTTATTTTATACCTTAACACATAGGGAGAAGAACTGTAAAGAATATTGTCCTTGTTAATAACAGTAGGTTTCTCAGCACAAAACCAAAAGAAAGTGGTGATATAAAACAGAACACGTAATACAAGTTTTGTAAGTATACATAGAGTAGAAATATTAATATCACTGAATATTACAACATTCTTGCTTAGTCTTTGTGCACTTACAGACTTGCACAAAAACATACAACATGCTTACAAATAAAACAAATGTTTTTCACAGACATGCCAAGTACTTCTTTCACTTCACCCAAATCTTTAAACTTGGATTGTAACTCTCCGCAAACTAGATTTTTCTCATAAATTGAAATGGTAAAACTAAGAAAATTATCAACTATGTAAGTTACAGTCTAATCACTTTTCTTTATGAAAATACCAGTGTAATTCGTAGATTGCACAAAACCAAGTGATTTTATGTGTTCTGTTACCCTAATATTCCAAAACCTAGAGGCCTGCTTAAGACCAAAAATACCTTTCTGAGACATAACACAGTTCTCTTTTCCCTGGTTTTGAGGTAAGGTCTTCAGGAGGAGTCATGCACACCTCTTCTTCAAGTTCACTAGTTACAATAGCTGTGCAAACGTGCAGATGATAAACTTTCAGATTTGATTTAGCAGTCTATGATTGGCCCTTCTAATTACAGGAGAATGTGTCTCATAATAACCAGTCCCTGAAGTTTGACTGAAACCCCTTGCAATGACTCTAGCTTTAAATTTTACTTTCCCTCCCTCACTGACTTTACATCTAAATATCTATTTACATGAAATGGGCTTTTCTCCTTTTGGAAGACTGGCTACTTCTCAGGTTTCATTATTTATAAAGGATTCTATCTCATAATTCCTAGCTACTTTCCAACAATTTATTTTGAGATTGCCATGGCTGCCTTTAAACTAAAAGGATCAAGTTGACATTTACTGATAGTCAGCATAGATATATTACTATCACAATATTCATATTTACAATCCACTAGATATCCTAAAAATTATTTAAGCTTCTGAGGATAATTAATTTGCCTCATTTTCTCCTGAATCCAAAATGCTGTTCAAAATAATACTTTCAGCATTAGCAAAATTGTTAGCTTCAAAAACATTCACATCAGGAATATCACTAATATTCTCAGAAAATGTTTCTGCATTACTATATACAGTAATTTACACAGGAATAATATTACCACCAGTAAGGGTACAGTTATTGGTTCTGATAGAAGTTAGATTCTGCTTAGAATACTCAACATTCTCCAAAAAAAAGAGACATCTTAACACCTGTAAATTTTTCTCGAACCTGCAAGTTCAGCTATCCTTTGTACTTTCACAATATCCAGCCATTAGTTTTAGTTTGGAGTTTAAATCTAACTTAATTCTTAAGCCCTTGGTTACATATGCATAGGCTACACTCCTGAACACTCTCAGAGGACCTAAATCTATCCTATGTCCACTGCACACCTCTTCTAGTATCCCACTATCCAAGGTTGCATTTCGGCTGCGGTTCTTAAGATATACAACAGTATTTAATGCTTTTGGCTAATATTTTCTATCCACGTTCGAATCATTTAGCCTTCTCTATCACAGTGCAACTAGCATGTTCCTGAACACCACTCTGCTCATGACTGTATGGTACAGTGGTCTTGTGGAAAACACCAACTTCCTTGGACAGATTAAAAAAACAATTCATTACAAAATTCAGACCCGTTTTGAGTTGGACCCTTATGATTTTTAAATCAGTTAGCTTTTCAACAAATGTTTTTGAATTCTTTAAATCTAATAAAAACCTCTTCCATTTCCTTACTCCTTAGGAAATATACAAAAGGCTTCCTAGAGAAGTCATCAGTAAGCAAAAAAATCTGATGTGTTACACTCACATGACTTTCTCTACTCTTGTACAAACTATTTTTACAAACGCTTATTCTCCATCTACTTCATGTTAATCGAGATAAACATTTGCAGAGTCTAACTTATTGCTAATTTTCTTGTAGACGTAAGGGGAATATATATATTTACAAGGGCAATTTGGAAATACAGTAGCCTTTAAGCACATACATATCTCTTAATAGCTGGTTGCTAGGTGCAGCACCATTCCCTTTCCCACAGATTAATACTCTTTGCATATCCAAGACAAAAAAATGAATAACGAATTCCCATTTGAGAAAATAAGTATTGAAAAATTTAAGGGAATAACAAGTAATATCTCGAAAATGGTTCACTCAACAAAAAAAATGTGTATAACATAAATTGTGTATTTTAATGTGATCTACATTTTTTGTGTAGTAAAATTTTGTCTATCTCTTATGGTTTGCCAGTTATGTAAAAGTCGTTCACAATGAAGAATACTTTTGGAGACATTCCCAGGAAATTCAAGATATACATTTTATTTGTCATAAAAATATCTTAAACATATATTTTAATCAAAATCGTTAGAGCCATTTTTGAGAAAATTAAAATTTTCGAAAAATCTTCCATGTAAAGGGTAATCTGGGATGGGGAGATTTTCTTGAAAACCTTCGTGTCGCATCCTTGGAAGATACTGAACCTAAATACCAAGTTTGGTGTTTATCTGACTGTTCGTTTCCGAGTTATGCTGTTCACAGACAGACACACACACAGACATGTTTACAAAAATGCTTTTTTTGGATTCAGGGGGTCTCAAAACATGTATTTCCGGTGAAATCTCGATATCGAATTTTTGGTGGAATACAATATTTCCCCTACTTACTATACGTAGTAGAGAAAGTAAAAAGGCATAGTTAAAACCTGAGCTAGGTACACTGTTTTTGCAACAAGATGAATATGACTCATCTATGTGGCCCATTGACTGCCCCTCCCACTCACACACTCACGTGCATGCATGCAGGCTTTTTCTAAACTTTTTTTTTCGTCTTCCTTTTTTTTGGATTCATAGTCAAAGCACGTATTTCTGGTGAAATCTTGGTATCCAATTTTTGGATGGAATGCAATACTTCCATTCCAACTTACTGTAACTAAGCAGTAGAGAAAGTAAAAATTCATTATAGTTTTAAGTTCTCATCTGCTTCAGTTTATTTCTGCAATTCTATTCTATCATTACTATTCACACAGAAAAATTGTGAAACATCATGTACTATTTCTGACATTTAGGGTTCATCTGCTACTTCATCTTTTAAGCAAACTCTAGACAGAGTATCAGTTACATACAAATAGCTACCTGGTATATAATTAACATTCAGTTCATATTTCAATAATTCCAGTTTTAATCTCCATAACCCAACTCATCCTATTATACTAATAGCCTTGTACATTATTGCCACTAATAATTTATGGTCATGAACTCTTTCATTCTTCTGGCATAAACAAAGTGGTGAAGGTAGAATAAAACTGAAAAATTCAATGGTATAGTCTGGATTTGAACCATGGATTTTCCAGTTTCTGTCTGGTTGCTCTAACCAACTAAGCTGCCATGGCAACATGCAGCACAACATTAAATTCTCCACAATTTTATCTTCCTTACAAAGAGCTCAACTTTCATTACCCGATAATACGACTGGGAATACTACAGTCTTTACAACTGCTATTTTAGTATTCACGGATATACCTGAGTCCTATGATTTTTGATAATTTGTCTGTAGCCAGTTCCCCTAATCCTATTCTTCTTTTTATTTCATGCTTGATATAACTATATTTGTTAATCAAGGCAGCAAGGAAATTAGTCTCAGTAAACCAATGAGGGATTTGGTATTCACTTTTATTATGACGTCTTCTCTGATGCACATGACTTTAGGTTTTGATAGATTTAGGTGAGATTTTCATTAACATTCATAATTATAGTGATCCTGCCTGTAATACTTCTGCAGTTTCAGCCAAGATACCATTGTATCATCAGCATGTCATGTTGATTTTATGTCCACTCAGTTTTGATGTCAGCTGCAAATTCGTCCAGATTTGCTTGCGATACAATACGAGTATATTAACTGTAGACATTGAACAGAGCTGGAGATATAATACACCCCTGCCTGACTCCTTTGCAGATCTTGTTCTGATGTGTTTCCCCTTGGTTGATCCTCAATTTTGCTGTGCGACTCACGTATAATTTATTGACTAATGTGTATGTGTTAAGATGTGAAATGCATCACTTATAAAAGTTATTCTGCTGGTGAACTCAATCTCTTATTGAAATAACAGGAGATCTAACGAGATATGGGCCCAGGAATAATTCTTAGCATTGTGCAAATGTTATTGGTGCAGTTTAAGTATGAGAATAGTAACATTACTTACTAATACAATATTGTTTGACCTTATGAGAATGAATGATAAGTTATCTTTAGTTCAAATCATGAAAGTGATTAAACTTTGAGTAATTTTTTCCTGTTTATTTTATTTTTTCTTTGTGGATGTGAAAGGTCTATGAGCTAAAAGTGAGCACTGGCACAGAAGGACAGGGTAATGCATTCTCATCACACGTCCATGTTGGACCGATTGCTTTTGGCTGGGCTAGAAAAGTTAAAAGTTATCAATCTATGAAGATTGGGCTACCAATATGAAAATGACCCTAACTGACTATGATTTATGGAACTGTGTCAATGGGACTGATTAGAACCCTGACCACATACTTTCTGTCCTATCAAAAATCAGCAATGGTGTGGAACTGCAGTATTGTTTGTCATCGTAGAAAATCTAAAGACAAGAGAAGTTCTAAAGGGAAGGTTGTTTTCAAGTCTTTGATCTGCCATGAATGTGGGAAAGAGGGCCACATTAGGTCCAAATGTACAAAACTTAAGAAAGGCAAGGATGGTAAGAAACCAAAACAATGCTGCAAATAATTTAACATTGTTTTTTGCAGGAAAAGTTAAATTCATTATACATGAAATTTATATCCAACAGTATTAATGTAAAAATGGTCTGTGAAGATACTAAAACGATGTTGTCTCTTGAAAGTGAATTAGTTTCAAGGATGTTGGCAACAATAACTCTGCTGTTTGAAATAAAGTCTTATAGTACAATAATCACACACCTCGTACTGAGCTACTTCACAGCTGCATGGGACACCTTATTTACAAGGGTCTTATCATGGTTACTGAACATGCTGACAACTTCCCAATTTGTAACAATATTGTTAATCATAAACATCCATTTATTTCATGCTTATAAGGTAAGGAAGCTATGAAAAAGTTTCGAAAGGATCAGGCTCGATGAGCCACACAGATAATTCATATTAATCTAGTTGTAAAAATGAGTATACCTAGCTGGAGTGGTTTTAACTATGCCTTTTTTGTTACTGATGATTTCTATAGGAAATCTTTTGTATATTTCCTAATGACTAAGGAAATGGAAAGGGTTTTAATTAGATTTATAGAGTTCAAAACATTTATTGCAAAGCAAACTGATTTAAAAATCAAAAGGACCCAACTCATAATGGGTCTGAATTTTGTAATGATTTTTTTCTTTAAAATCTGTTTAAGGAAATTGGTGTTTTCCATGAGACCACTGTACTACACAGTCCTGAACCAAAAGATGTTCAGGAACAAGCTAGTTGCACTGTGATAGAGAAGGCTAGATGTTTACTAGCTGGTTCTAGTGTGGATAGATAATACGTATTGTCCAAAAGCACTAAATATGTTGTATATCTTAAGAACTGCAGTCCAACTGCAGCCTTGGATAGTGGAATACTAGAAGAGTTGTAGAGTGGATATAGGATACATTTAGGTTCATCTAAGAGTATTTGGGTGTGTAGCCTATGCACATGTACTCAAGAGCTTAAGAATTAAGTTAGATTTAAAATCCAAATCAAAACTAATGGTTGGGTATCGTGAAAGTACAAAGGAGTACAGACTAGCTGATCTTGCAGATCCAAGAACAATTCATAAGTGGTATTCTTTGAGAATGTTGAGTATTCTAAGCAGAATGTAACTTCTATCAGAACCAACAACTGCACCCTTATACTTATGGTAATATGTATTATTATTCCTGTGGAAATTACTCTAGATAGTAATGTTGATACATTTTCAGAGAGTATTAGTGACATTCCTGATGTGTTTTTGAGGGTAATAGTTTTGCTAATGTTGAAAATGTTGTTTTGAATGACATTTTGGATTCAGGAGGAACTGAGGAAAATGGTAATCCTAAAGGATATCTTGTCGTCCTCCGTGGTGTAGTGGTTACCATGCTAGTCCCGAGTTGTGGGTTCAAACCCAGTGGAGGGATTTTTTTCGGGCGTAAAAATTCTGAGCATGGCTTCCTTCGGAAGGGAAGTAAAGCTGGTGGTTCCATGTTGTGGATTTACAGCACGTAAAAGAACCTCAAGCCTTTTAAAGAGGCCTCTGAGCAAAATTTACAATCTTTCACGCCCAATATAGAATGGGATGCTAAGGACCATAGCACTTAAAGAGCATCCATAAATATATAATAATAATAATAACAATAATAATAATAATAATAATAATAATAATAATAATAATAATAATAATAATAATAATAATAATAATAATAATAATAATAATAATAATAATAATAATAATAATAATAATAATAATAATAATAATAAAGGATATCTTCCAGTTTTCGAATATGAGTTACCTGGTCATTGTGATGGTAATATGCCTATTCTGACTATCAATGGTGAATGTCAACTTGATTCTGTTAGCTTTGAGTAAGTCATGGCAATCTCAGATAAACATTGTTGGAAAGTAGCTATAAATGATTGGATAGAATCCCTTATAAGCAATGAAGCTTAGAAAGTAGACAGTCTTCAAGGAGGAAAAAAAGCCAATTTCATATAGATGGATATTTAGATGTAAAGTCATTTCAGATGGTAAAGTAAAATTTAAAGCTAATTGTTACAAGGGTTTCAGTCGAACTCCAGGGATTGAGTACTATGAGAAACAATCTCCTGTAATTAGAATGGTAAATCTAATACTGCATTTGCTTTGGCTTCTAAATTAAATCTGAAAGTTTATCATGGATGTTTGTAAAGCTTTTCCAAGTGGTGAACTTGAAGTAGAAGTGTGCAAAATTCCTCCTTAAGATCATCACCTTGAAAACAGAGAAAAGGGAAGTATGTTACATCTTTTAGAAAACCATCTATGGTCTTAAACAGGCCTCCAGTTTTTGGAATATTAAGGTAACTAACACATAAAATTCACTTGGTTTTGTGCAGTCTACGATTGACCTCTGTATTTTCCTAAAGAAAAGTCATTAGACTCGAACTTACATAGCTCAGTATGTTGTTGATTTTCTTATTTTTACCAGTTCAATTTATGTGAAAAATCTTGTTCGGGGAGCGTTACATTCCAAATTTAAAATTAATGATTTGGGTGAAGTGAAAGAACTACTTTACATGTCTGAGCTCAAATAAAACATTTGTTGCCCCTGTACGCAAACAGTTTTTATACAGCAAAAATGTTAGTGGTGGCAGCAGTTTTTCAAAATACAATAGTTTTGAAAAACTGATAACCAGGGTTAGGAAGTTCATGCTCTAAAAACTCTTGTAATATGCATGCAAATATGCCCCTAAAATGTGCGAAATATGCACCAAAATATGCCCTAAAGATTATTATATTTAAAGACAATGTGCGCATGTAAACTTACATATATTGCTGAGAAGTAGATGCACATGACTCCATATCCAAAATGAGGGATGAATTACAGGGCTTTCCTTCAAGAAAGTCTCGTATTTTGGAAATTTGTTTATACCCAGGGTTTCTTAACAGAACATGGATTACTTTGACTTTTATGTTCTGCCCTACATTACCCGGAATTGACACCAAACTAGAAATGGTAGTATCAAATAAATTTAATGACTGATTTAAGGGAAGACCTGTTGTTTCTAGGGATTTAATTGCTGCAGGCATGTTGGAAAAATGTGTTAATATAAAGGCAAAATTTCCTTCAAGCTCTTCATCTGAGAGAACATTCTGTGCTATATGAATTGAAATAGCATCATCTGATTCTAATGAATTAATAACTCTTCTGACTGATCTAAATGTTTAGCATACTACAATGCAGCTGTTATCCAACTCCCCCAACGGGTTAAAACAGATTCAGGTGATAGTGGAATATTAGGCGCCATCTTTTTGAACAGTTGGATCCTAGATGCAGATTTAAGAAACACTTTTTTCACATTAGAGATTAACTTATCTACTTTAGGAAAAATAACCTAATTATTTCTGCAATGCGATGAAGGGCATGAATAAGATAAGTTAAATGAATGCTCTTAGGAAAAATTTCTCTTAGTGTTTTCCCGCTTTGATCATATAGCTTACTGCATCAGTTAAAAATAAAAGTATATTGTCATATTTTATATCACCAGGTTATATTAATTTAATAGAGTCAATCACAAGTTGACTCACTAATGCACTGTTAGTAACTTCTGAGAGCAAGTTAAGAGATAGGGCACACCTGCCTCTTGCTGATTTAGAACACCCACTATTACATTTGCAATGAAACGTCCTTCTACATCAGTTGTTTCCTCTATTGAGATCCAGAGAAACTCATTTGCTAGCTTAGTTTGCAAGGTAGACATTACATTGTTGTAACAACGAGGGATGTATGTTTTATGTAAGGTACTTTGGTCAGGCACATGTTTGGTGTACTTTTCTAAAACAATTATGCAAAATTGGGTTATTTATTTTCCATAAAGGTATGTCAGCTGCTAGGAATACTTCACAAAGGTCATATGAAAATTGTGTAACTCTACTTCCCATACATTCGACTAGTAGACGTTTGGACACTTTCACTTCTATCACTTTTTTTCACAATCACTGTGCTTTGCAGTATTAATATGTTGAATGACCTGAAACAGTTTTTCACTCCCAATATTTTTTTCACATGTCTTACAGTATAAGACTACCATCTGTATAATAAGATCACTAGAAAATTCACTTTGTAAACTCTTAGTCTGCTCTCATTACTTGGTTTCACCTTCACCATATTTAATTCTGTATGTATTTATAACCACCTTGTCAATTTCACAAACAAACAGGCTGTAGTGGCTGCTCGATCAACACACTGCCTTATTGTTTATTTATTTCCCAGTACAGCTGAGATATCCCTATCTTAAAGGCAAGCCATCACATAATTCTTACCAGAATTGCATCACTCATTCTTCAGTGATTAATGATCATGAATCATCTTGCATCAGTGACATTGACAGAGGGTGAAACGGGATCCTTTTGTTAGCATCAGTTCACAGAAAAACAAGTTGACCATTTAAGTGCTAAAATATGCCGAATAAACATTCTATTTACTAAATATGATGCAGTTACTTAAAACAGCATAAATATGCAATTATATTCCCAATAAAAATCACTCAGAGCACTAGAAAATTCATAGTTCATGAAAATAATTTATCAGCATATCAATAACATGCTTTGAAAAAAATATGCAAATGCATGAACTTCCTAACCCTGCTGATAACAATTCTTATAACATTATACCACAAGCTTGACAGATGTAGTAAGAATGGGCATTTAACACCAGAAGGAGAAAAACAAAAAAGCACCAACTTGAAGTGAGTAAAACCATTTGCAGTTTTGTTTCTTATGTAACTATTCACAATAATTTTTGCTTACAATAATATAAACTGGTAATGCAAAAACAAACATAGAAACTTGTAAACTCAGTTTATTTATGTTAAGATCAACAGAAGGGTACAAAAAGCATGAAAAGTAAAACACTGAAGAATTATTTATAAAATAAAACAACTGCACTAAAAGCAGAATTAATAATAAGTCATGAGCATCTGTTATGGTGGTGAATGCTCATTAAGAATCCCATATCAGTAACAACTGCCTCTGCCACTATCACCATCAAACATTTTGTAGCTTCTAATTTCAAATATGGATTTATCTTCAGCATACAAAAATTTTATTTCAAATGCCTTTTATTCACTGAGAGCTAGAAAGTAATGCATTCCACCCAGAAATTCAATGTTGAGGTTTCACCAAATTTTCATCTTTTGAGGCACCTTGAGTGAATGAATTAATATAATATATTTAGAAAATGTCCACTCTCGTGTATGTGAGTGTGTGAGAGAGAAAGAGAGCAGCATAACTCAAACTGAAAAGAATGCCAAACTTTGAATTTAAATTCAACATCTTTCAAGGATGCAGCACAAATATTGTCAACAAAATCCCCCATCCCAAACTACCCTTTATATGCAAAAATATTCATAAGTGTTTATTTTCTCAAAAATGTCTAACAGTTTTGGTTAGAATACCATATGCTTAAGATATTTGCATGACTAATAAAATGTATTTTCTAGGAACAGCCTCTGAAGTCCTCTTCATTTGGCAGGAATTTTGTATAATGGGTAAACCATAAGATATTGACAAAAAGTTACGTACAAAAAATATAGATCTTTTTAAAAAACACAATTTATTTCAATGTTGCTACTAGTTTGAGTTTTTCAATACTTTCATTTTTGAAGTGCTCTCTGCATTCAGTTGTTTCATGTGATGTCATAGAAAAAGTATGGAATTACAAGTCCACATTACAGCAACAGGTTTTAAACATCTGATTATCACTCCAGGTTTTGTACACAGCCAGATGTGTAACGAAACTATTTCTCCAGATGTTTATCTTGATTAAGATGAAGTGGATAAAAGAATAAGCCTTTGTAAGAATGTTTTGTCAAGGCGCAGTAGAGAAAGTCATGTGAACGCAATACATTAGACATTTTTGGCTAAGTGTTTAGTGTTCCTTTTAATGACTCAAGTCAATAGACATGGTGAATGAAAGGTTGGAATGAACTCGGGGTACAATGAATTCAAGCAAATCCTGAGTTTTGCCCAACATTTTCTAAGTTTGGTGTTCCTTAACTGGGAAGGTTACAATAGACCATGAATGAATAATCAATGTTCCTCTGGCCACAGAGCTTAGAATCACATAAGACTTGTCAACTGGGATGAACAAAATCCCTGAAAACATAAATGGTCTTATTGAGGCAAATCACCCCAAATGAGATTAAAAACAGACCCTTCAGAATATGAGACAGATACACTACACCTTTATGGAGGCCAGTTTGCTTTACAACACATTTCTCGTACAGGTAACTCACCACTAATTAGATTTAAACACAGAACCTCTATAACAGAAGGCAGATATGCTACTACCACACCTGGAGGCGCACCAGAAGTATGAGTTTAGAGTCTGACGAAAATTACATAATATGTGCTTGCTGGTGTATTTTGATGTTTTCTTGAACTGAGAGAGAGTGTAGAACTTCATTAATTTTGTGTGTGTGTGTGTGAGTGTGTGTGCGTGTGCGTGTGTGTGTTTTTTTACTCCTACAAAACCCTGAATAGTTACATTTTCAGTTTGTGAGCTCACATTTCATTTAACACTCAGTTCATAGTGTCATTTACTCAAAATATTTTTTATGCTTTACTCCAAATTGCTGAGGGTCGTCATGAAAGGTTGAGCACAAACACAGTGATGAACGGTTTCTCTTTGGAGTGTCTGCTACAGTTCAGAAAAATGGAGGAAGAAAGCGACGAAAGTTTTAAGATATTCATTTACAAGTGTAAAAATTACTTTCATATTGTGGCCTATT
Organism: Deroplatys truncata; assembly: GCA_030765065.1. Taxonomy (NCBI): domain Eukaryota; kingdom Metazoa; phylum Arthropoda; class Insecta; order Mantodea; family Mantidae; genus Deroplatys; species Deroplatys truncata. The sequence continues at coordinate 204,479,784 of CM060978.1, read as the reverse complement.
TGCTTTGTGTTTTTTAACTGAAATTAATTACACTGAGAATTTAACTTATATCAGCTATTTATATTACGGTATCAAAATCATCATTAATTTGTTGGTTGCTATGTAATGCCTAATAGCACCTAATGATTTTAATAACCAGTAAAATTTGTAACTTGTGTATACCATTTCATGTTTTCAACAGTTATCCTTAGTGAAACACATTTTAGCAAGTGCTAAATTGAGAATGACCACTCCTCCATTCTGCTACAGTTATACTATCAATTTTTTCCCTGCCTCTTAAGAAACATTATGATAGCACTCAGCTTTCCATTGTTAATTCTCACTTAAATTGTAACATCATGTAGATTATATATCTATTGCATTACAAATAATTTGTTAATGTTATAGTTGGGAGCAATTTCAAAGGCAGGCAAGTGCAGGTTGAACAGTAGCACAGCTGTGAGAATCATGATCTGCCAGAGCATAGAGAGTGAGGATGAAAGAATGCAATAGTGTACTATCTCCTCTTTCCCCAACCCAACTTCCTGTGTTCACCTGATTCTAATAGCCCAATTAAGCCTTCTTTTAACAAAATTGAAATTGGATGATAAATTATTACCTATTTAAGCTGGAACTGCATATTCATCTGGTAATTTTCCGGCTACATGCTTATTATCTTTGGGTTTTCACATGAAAAGATAATTAAGGAACACCTTTTGCACTCACATTCACCAAGTTAAAAACCAATGAAACTTTTAAAATATTCCTACACTTCTTTCACAAAATACTTTGTACAGCTATGGTGATTATATATATGAATAATTTAAATGCACTATGTTTTGCATGTGGTAATTAAATCTTTGAGGTGGTAATCAAAATTATGAGTTGGTAGCTTTCCACAGTATTCCAGACCTTTTTTTTTTTTTTTTTTTCTATTTTTTCTACGCACCTCCAATTTAAGAATACAAGAGGAAACAGATTGATATATTTACATTTTCAATTACATGTACCCTTGACAGGAGTATTTTTGAAATGCTCTTGTATACTAATTGAACACATTTTTGACATTCAAATATGCAAATTAATGTCTAGATTTAGGCCTTTATTTCCAGACAATAAATACTAAATTTGTGGCTGCCATCAAACATAGTAATTTCCATGTATTTATGTCTTAGTTAATTATCCTTGGATAATTACGATTCCTATGACTCCATCAAGGTTTTGACATTTCTTATATTATCTACGTCCTTACAGGAAGAGTCATGGCACAGGAAAGATTAAGTAAAAGAGAACACCAATTTTGTACTTTTTACTATTTATTTTCTAGAAAAATAAATTATTAAAAATATAAAAACTCAGTCTTGCTTACTGTTCCCAATTTAACAAATACAAAACACAATTGTAAAATGTTTATGCAAATGTAATAGAAACAATATTCAACACACCCACACTTACTTTCTGACTAGAAAGTCTAATACACTTTAAATGCAAGGAATTTAATGCACTGCTTTAATCCACCTCCTCAATTGTTGGTCCCTGCTTATTAGATCCAAAATTTGGAGATTGTTGACCATAGTTTGCACTTCCAGCTCCCTGTTGGTGCAGCTTCATCATTATTGGAGAACATGCTCGCTGCACCTCCTGCAGTTTGTGCTCTAGCTCATCCTTCTCAGCCAATGTGTTGTTGTCTAGCCACTGGATTGTTGCATCACAGATCTCCCTGGTGCTCTTCTTGTCAGCCTCGCTCAGTTTTATACCTGCTTCGTCAAGAGCCTGTTTCACACTGAACACATAACCCTCGAGTTGGTTCCTAGCAGCAATCCTCTCTCGCTGCTTGTCATCCTCATCCTTGTAGCGCTCAGCATCTGCCACCATTCTGTCGATCTCCTCCTTGGATAGCCTACCTTTGTCATTCTTAATGGTTACATTATGTGACTTACCAGTGCTCTCTTCTTTGGCAGACACATTGAGGATGCCATTGGCATCCATGTCAAAGGTGACCTGGATCTTTGGCACTCCTCGAGGAGCTGGTGGTATCCCCATGAGATCAAAAGTACCCAAGAGGTTGTTGTCCTTGGTCATGGCTCTCTCACCCTCAAACACTTGAATGGTGACTCCAGGTTGGTTGTCGGCATAGGTGGTGAAGGTCTTTGTCTGCTTGCATGGGATACGGGTGTTGCGTTCAACGATCTTGCTCATGCCTCCACCAGCTATCTCGATGCCTAGAGACAAGGGTGCCACATCCACTAGGAGCACATCCTGAATCTGAGAACTGGTTTCACCACTGAGAATGGCTGCCTGTACTGCTGCTCCATAGGCCACTGCTTCATCAGGATTGATAGAGAGATTGAGTTGTTTGCCACAGAAGAAATTCTGCAGCAGACTCTGTATCTTGGGGATGCGTGTGGAGCCTCCGACGAGAACCACATCATGAATAGAACCCTTGTCCAGCTTGGCATCTGCGAGTGCTTTCTCCACGGGTTCGAGTGTAGAGCGGAACAGGTCGGAACAAAGTTCTTCAAATCTTGCCCTCGACACCTTGGTGTAGAAGTCGATGCCGTCATACAGGGCGTCAATCTCAATGCTGGCCTCAGTGCTGGAAGACAGTGTGCGCTTGGCTCTTTCTGCTGCCGTCCTCAGACGTCGCAATGCCCTGGGATTGCTTTTCAGGTCTTTGCGGAATTTCCTCTTGAATTCGTCTGAGAGGTGATTCACCAGACGGTTGTCGAAATCCTCGCCCCCAAGATGGGTGTCGCCGGCAGTCGCCTTCACTTCGAAAAGGGAGCCTTCGTCGATGGTGAGGATAGAAACATCAAAGGTACCACCACCCAGATCGAAGATGAGTACGTTACGTTCACCTTTTAGGTTCTTGTCTAGACCATAGGCTAGGGCGGCGGCGGTGGGCTCGTTTATAATTCGTAGCACGTTGAGACCGGCGATAGCACCGGCGTCTTTGGTGGCCTGTCTCTGGGAGTCGTTGAAGTAGGCGGGAACTGTGATTACGGCGTCCTGCACGGTGCAGCCGAGGTATGCCTCTGCAGTTTCCTTCATCTTGGCGAGTACCATGGAGCTGACTTCTTCTGGGGCGAACGTGCGTCTTTCGCCTTTGAACTCTACCTGGATCTTCGGTTTCCCGCAGTCGTTGACCACCGTGAAGGGCCAATGTTTCATGTCGGCCTGAATCTTGGGGTCGTCGAACCGACGGCCGATGAGTCGCTTGGCATCGAACACGGTGTTCTTGGGATTCATGGCGACCTGGTTTTTTGCCGCATCTCCGATGAGCCTCTCGTTGTCGGTGAAGGCTACATAACTTGGTGTTGTGCGGTTACCCTGATCGTTGGCGATGATCTCCACTTTTCCTTGTTGCCAAACACCCACGCATGAGTATGTGGTGCCCAGGTCTATTCCAACTGCTGCTGCTTTTGTTGCCATTTTTTCTTATTCGCGCAGTAAATCAATAGTTAACGCTACGCTCGCGAGTCGCTTTTAAATTGTATCTCTTCCCTTGCTACTTGTTGCTTAACACTGGGGCTCGTATGTTGCAAGCTGCGTATTATATAGTTGATACACGTTTCTGGCCGTCACTCGAAAGTTCCAGAAAAGGTGGGAGTCTGTGGGGGCGGGAGGGTGTGTCAGCAGAACGGCACGCTATTGGATGGCGATTGCGTAGCTCGTGCGCCATTGGCTACTCGTTACCGTGGTTACTAGAAGCGTCTGGAAACAGCTGGACGCTTCTCGCACTCTGTCTCTGTCTTTCTCTGTCCGTTGTCCTGCGGGAGAGCTGCCAGTTTAAATAAACTATGGTCTTTTTACATCACTGTCAAAAGCCTGAGCGTCATGTTTACATTTATACCATAAATAGAAGACCCACTCACGTGGTAATTGTATCCTTGTTTCTTAATTTATTAAAATGCTTATTACACTGCATTAACACTTTTCCAGAGTTTAAACGATTTTGTTCTGTTACTTTTTCCATTGCATTCTCTTTATGGAAATTGTTACGATTTATTTCTAGGGCGTCTGTTCGGAACATAATCTCTTCAGAAATACTACATGGAAACACATTTTTTATTTCAGTTTAAATGTTAAAACCCAGAAATATGATATAGATACAAATGCAAATGGAAGTAACAGACGATAATATGTTTAGTAGCATTTACTATGTGTTTAAGTTGTTATACAGGTGAGCCAAAATAAGGCCAGTTGGTAAGTAGTTTTAAAAATGTATGATTTCATCCGCGCCTGTCTATGATAGCGGCAGACGGCAACGAGCGCCGACGCAGACAGGAAAAACACCGCGCAGGCGGTTCGTAGTTTTTTTGGCTCACTCTGTATATAGCCATTATAGCTTTTTCCCCTTCTTTTGGTAATAATGATAATAATAATAATAATAATTTCTTCCGGAGTTTGCTGTATTGTTACTATTACGAAATGTGTAAAAACGGCTTAGTTTTCTTCAGAATATTGTTTGCATTGATTAATCATTGCTTTAAGATTATATATATATATATATAATACAAACATATGTTAAAATATTGGTAATATCGAAAGTCCAAAGGATGGAATAGTTGCATGAAGGAGAATACTCATATAATAATGCCTGTAAACCTAGAAAGGATAGCCTTCAACAGGGCATGATGATCTAAGCTAATGCAATCTCTTATGAGGCTCCTGATAAGCAACACTTTGGCCTCTTGTACTTTCGCAATTTTATAACATTGCCGCTCTTGCACGCACGTCCAGGGCTCAAGTGTAAAATGTTAACGGGCAATTCTTAAGAATATCAACTTTAGTACCCATTTTTTAAAGCATTGGCGTAGTTTTCTAAATTACAATTAATTACTACGTTATACCTACAGCTAGGGAGAGGACAAGTTTTCATTTTTGATAAATGCAATGATGTAAAATTAAGTACTGTGGCAGCATCGATTAACAATGGAATTAAACATAAATGAAGCTGCATGAATTTTACTTATATGAGTTTTATGAAGTGGCTCCATTAATGTGGAACCATAATCATCCATGATACAGAATGCAAAATCAAACTGGAGCCAAGGTAGCTTTCTCCGAGTAGCTTCAAAGATTAACTTACCATGTTCCAAGAACTAAAAGGTTTATGAATTTTCCACCTGAACACAAAGTTTTAAAGGTGTTTTAAGTTCAAGACCACCATAAAGGGAGATGATTTCTATTTACCATTGTGCATAAAAAGTTTAGATGCTAATCACCATGGCTTAAGTTGTGTACATAAATCGGATACTTTGTGTTGTTTCCACGAAGAGACAAAACAAAGTGGTGTTTATTATCGAATTATAATTTGGGCATGATGCATGCACGAGTAACTGTTTCAGTGGTTTAAATCAAGGTAATTGGAACAGAGGATTTAACTAATTAAAATTTGTACTAGCATTTATTAGCATCATAGTTAGGAATACAAGGGTTGCTTTTTATTGTATATTATGAGGAAAATAGGAATAGTTTCATTTGTTTATATTATCCTTCAATACAAGTTTTTGCTCTAATTCAATAAAGCCGAAAATTCTAGTATGCAGCTTCTAAATCCATGGGCCTTTCGGGTGGTATGATGATCGATAGTTCTTGCTTGCGATTCTCAGAGTTTTCAGCGCACTGTAACATACATATTGCAGTAGATGATTTGGGCGAGAGCGACTGTATATGCAATGAATTGTAAATAATTATTTAATTTCATGTTTTTGTGAGTTGAGGATGAAAATGATTTCTTAATGTTAACAAATACCGTGTAATTGCATAGTTTATCTACTCCAAAATTTATTTGTTGTAATTCTGTTGTGCTTTGGTGCATGATGTTAACATGAACTAATAATAAAAGGAATTAAGGAGAAATTACTTTATAAAATCCTGTTGCAATAATAATTGATAATAACAATAATGATAATAATAATGGTAATGATGATGATGATGATGATGATGATGATGATGATGATGATACTACTACTACTACTACTACTACTACTACTACTACTACCACCACCACGACCACGACCACGACCACTACTAATAATAATAATATGCACTGCCAATCAGCCAGTGGAACAACAGAAGATCAGACCAGCAATAAAATAACCAATAACCTGCCAAAATTGTTACAAATCATAAGGAAGTGAATAATACAATCCCATATGTTATGTAGGTGATGTTTGTGCACAGAATGAATGTGTTTAAGAATACCATCCCTATTTTGAATGCTCATACACTTCCACACACATCATGTAAGTTTATTACTCTTCACCATTAACAAGGCTTTCAAAGTTTCTGCCTTCATTTGTGCATCTATTTCTTTTTGTAAGTGTATCAGAAATTCTTCATGAAACACATTTATTACTGCTAAATTACTTTGATATCTATAAATACGTTTTTTTTAAATCGACTAACAGAGGAAGTGTTAACAGTTTGCTTGTTCTTGACCTTTTTGACCTTTTTCTTAAGTATTGTAGTTAAACAGTGTTTGCACTTCACTTGGAAAATATCACGTTTAGTTTCTTCTTTATTACTGGCAGCTCTGTTTCCAACTCTATTAGACACACATTTCCTTCTCAGCTGTCTTACATAGCTGTAAACAGTATAAAAATAAAATTGTAATGGAATACTCCAAGATCTATTTATTGCTGATGAATAAAGATCTTGGGGCAGACTGACAATACAGACACAAGGATGATAGTGCCCAGTGTTTGCAGCATAACTTTCATGGAATCCCATGATGCACTTAAAAACAGGCCATTTATGAATGAAAACGTTTTATCTTCACTATGTTTTAAAATTTAATATAAATTCTGAAAGAGGATGTTATGTAATATGATAAGTTTGACTGGTTACTGATTAACAGATTTCTAAAATCAGGGGCATATTCTGGAATTTCGTAAAGGGCATGCTGCATAACTCCATTTTTACTTTCTCTACCATATACATAGTAGGTAGAGAAGGTTTGCAAAAATATGATACAGAGATTTCACCACCGGAAATACATGTTGTGAGGCATCTGAATAAAAAAAAAGTTTTAGAAAAAGGTCTGTGTGTGTGCACGCGTAAATGCGAGAGCAAGATAACAGTATAACTAAAAACAAAAATTTGGATAAATACCAAACTTCGCATTTAAGTTCAGTATTTACCAAAGATGTGACACAAAGATTTTCAAGAATATCCCCCTACCACAAAATATCCTTTTGGTATTCCTTTTCAACTTTACATTGAGCATTTTTCAAAATTTTTGATTTTCTGGAAAATGGCTAATGAGAAGATTAAAGTGCCATGTATTAAAGATATTTACATGACAAATAAAATGTATATCTTGAATTTTCTGGGAAAGTCGGAAGTCCTGTTCATTCAGAAGGAATGTTGTATAATCTTGCATAACACGTTTACATTAAATATGAAGATGTACTACACACACACAAAAAAAAAAAGTAAGATTCCTTTAAACATAGAACTTATTTAAGAGTAGGTATCTGCTAAATAGGGATAGCTCTGTGCCTGTTTCACTGAACTCAGAATAATACAGTAATGAACTTAAAATTATGAGTTGTTCAATGTAAATAATAAGATATCACCAATATTGATGCCAGTATTAATTACCATGAAGGATGAAGAAATGGATGAAGAAATAGTTTATACATATTTACAGGTCACTGTAAAAGAATTGCAGCGGAAGTATTTAATTTTATGTTTTGTTCATATAATAAAATAATATGCAGACCTGTATACATAACAAAATCCAAAATAATTTGTATAAACTTCACTATATTACAGTTTATTTAAATGTGAATTCTGCTCTTCTGTTTTGAGTAGTAAATTTCTTTATGACATCATCATAAATTGAGGGCAGTAATTTCAGTTTCAATATGATGGATAATATTCCAAGGGAACCTAATCTTTCTTGTGACTGGGTTGCTCTGACATAATTATGTATTTTTCTTAACGCTGAAAATGATCTCTGTACTGATTCAGTAGTGACTGGTATAGACAGAAGTAAAGAAACTAACTTATAAGTTTTACTAAAAATTTTAGGAATATTATTGGTATTCATATATGGTACCAGTTCATGGACAGGCTTATTTTCAAAATCAGGAGAAGAATAAAGAGCAATAAGCTCATTTCTTAGCTTAACAAAGTCAAATAACCTATATGGACTGGTATTGAGTTTATTTCAGTGTGTCAGGAAAATTAGACTTGTAAGAGGAAAATTTGTCTTCATTCATTAGAGGCATAAATTCCATTTTAGTAATAGTACCAAACTGCTCAGCTGTTTGATTTGAGATATTATCTATGATTTCATAGCGTAACTGCATATTTTCATTTTTGTCACCACACAACCTTTTTGCAGGAGGTTCATTTGTTTCTTGTGGGTTGGACTTTTACTATACTTCTTCAAAATCATTTCTTTGCAACAAAAGCTCTTCTTAAAATCCTTTAAATTTCTTTATTACAGTATTCAACATTCAGGGTTTTCTTTTGAAACACATTGAAAAGTATGTCTTAATGACAAAAAGTTTTTAGTAAACCATCACAAGAAAACGGTTCTTGACATTTGAAAAAAAAAGTTAATAAATATATGTTTTTGTGTTATACATAAAGAACCCCAATTTTTACAGTTCTCTATAATGCGTTTAAAAACATCTGTTGTGATACATTCTCTACTCTCTATCATTTACTAGTGAGTATACAAACTATTCTTACTAAAGCTTATTTTTCTGTCTACTACATTTTAATCCAAATAAGCCTTTGTAGAAATAGCTACATTATGCATTTCTTACAATACAAAGAGAACAGTGATGGTCAAAAGAAATGGATGCTATACGCTGGCCTTAAAATTCCATGCTGTTTCCATGCAATCACGAGAAACAAGTGAATGTTGACAGGACTTAAGAGAATGATCAACAAATGAACAATTCGAACCTTTAGTAACAGATATCTCAGAAATGCCTTATGCCACAAAAAACTTATTTGAAATAAATTGTGTGTTTTAAACAGATCTACATTTTTTGTGTAGTACGTTTTGTCTACAGCTTAATGTTTACCAGTTATACAAGATTATTCAAAATTTCTTCAAAATGAAGTGGACTTCACAGGTGATTCTCAGAAAATTCAATGTATACATTTTATTTGTAATATAAATATCTTTAATATGGTATTTTAATCAAAATCGTTTGAGCCATCTTTTAGAAAATAAAAAAAATTTGAAACATCTTCCATGTAAAGGGTATCTGGGGTTTGGGACTTTCTTGAAAATATTTGTATCACATCTTTGGAAGGTACTGAACATAAATACCAAGTTTGTGTTTATCCGACTTTTCGTTTTTGAGTTATGCTGTTCACAGACACACACACACCATGAATCTTTTTCTAAAAATGCTTTTTTTTGGACTCAGGGAGCCTCAAATCATGTATTTCCGGGGAAATCTCGATATCAAATTTTTGGGTGAAATAAAATACTTCCCCTACTTACTCTACGTAGTAGAGAAAGTAAAAACATGATTAATTCATTCCTCATTCCATGAACTGTGTTCACAAGTCTTGAACAGAAATTCCATCCTGTAGGAGCTGCCCTGGGTATTTTTTCTTTATGTACTGTTTAAGGGCATGAGTTCTTTTGGATGATGATGAAAAAAATGCATCTAACCCAGATAGTGTTTTAAAAAATATGCAACAGTCTTTAATTGCTATGATGCTAAATTTAAAACATGGCTGTAACAATGAGTAAATATAACTGAAGTATGTATCTCTTGTACCCAAGTTTGTAGGCCAGTTATTTGTCCTGCCATGACTGCAGCTCCATCATAAGTCTGTCCAACAAATTTTGATTCAAAATCAAAGTCCTTGACAATCTTGGCAACATGTTTACATAACTCTTCAGCAGATCGCTCTGCAGTTACATCAGAAAAACAAATAAATCTCTCTTGGGGTCCCCCTTTATTGCTCACGTATCTTAGGCATGTAGACAATTGCAACTTATTAATAGAATCTGTTGCCTCATCTAGAAGAATTTAAATGAATTCAGATTCAGCTATTTCCAGTTTGATAACATCCATAGTCACTTTTTAAATGCAATTTATTAGATCATTTTGAACTGTATGTGATGTTCCCATGAAAAACTATACTTTCCTTTGGGTGGTTTTGAGCATAGCATCATATTCAATAAGAAGGTTTAACAATTCTATGTTATTTCTCCTATTTAAGGACTCGGCAGACTCATCATGATCCCCAAATGGAAGTTCTTGTTTAGCCAAAAAGCAACGCAATCTATCAATCTATTTAAAACTTGTCTATTTTTTGCCACAGCCTGATTATGAAGTTGAATAGATATTTTCATTTGTTGATTTAATTGCAGATCTATTCTTGTTCATCCAAACATTGAAATTTATAGACTGGCTCTAATATGGACAAGAGACTTTTCCTGCCTTATAATAGAAGTTGCTGACACATTCAGATTACTAAAACCATGTTTTGTCCATATATTTGTTCTGTCGACACTGAATAATAGACAGGGCCAACAAAACAGATTCTGTTCAACGTGCTAACCAGCTGGTTTTATTATATTGTTAAGCTTGAAAATGCCTTACATATTCCTGCTTCTTATCCTTATGTTTACTGGATAAACTAATCAAAGAAGGGTAAGGTCAACTGTTTCCAACTATTTCTTTTTTTTCTGAGAATGATCAAATGCCAAATGGTCTCTTAATCAGGTCTCCAATAATGCTTTCCTTATCATTTTTGTCATTTTCATATGTAGGCTTAATATTTCATATCATACAATGACACTTGCGTTCATGGCAAATATAAAATTAATAAGACAAAGAAAACATAAAGCAAACCAAACAATAACAATTAAGTATATACAATTAAAGTGGCATGATGTCAATACTGAATCAATCAACACAGTAAATTGTTTTAACAAAGCTGTAAAAATTTAAGAGAACTGTCAACAATCACTTCCGCATACTCAAGTAGCTGTAAGTCTACCATTCAAGTGTATTCCGTGGCAGTGCAGCAGCTAGAAATGAGTGGAGGAGGAATGCATTAGTAACTGTTTGCCTGTGTCAATGCAAGCATATATACTCACAGCATGTAGGGGAGGAAATGGTCACAAAACGCAATGAATGCATTGAGATCACAGCTAGAAACAGGACACAATTTGTGTACTTGGATTGTTTGTTCCATACCAAACATCATTTGCTCAAACGTTTTATTTGAACTCAAGCATGCCAAGTACATCTTTCGCTTCACCCAAATCTTTAAACTCTGGATTGTAAATGTTCCTGAGTAAGATTTTTTTTTCACAAATTGAACTGGTAAAAATAAGAAAATTAGCAATATCCAGAGCTATGTAAGTTAAAGTCTAATGGTTTCTTTTAGGAAAATTCAGGGGTCATTATATTATGTGTTTAGTTACCTCAATATTCCAAAACATGGAGGCCTGTTTAAGATCATAAATGGCCTTCTGAGACTTAACACAGCTTCCTTTTCTCTGTTTTCAAGGTGAAGATCTTCAGGAGAAGTTATGTATGCCTCTTCTTCAAGTTCACCACTTAGAAAAGCTTTACAAACATCAAGTTGACCAGATGATAAGCTTTCAGATTTGATTTAGCAGCCAAAGCAAACAACAGCTTAAGGAAAATGAGTCTCTAATAATCAATCCCTGGAGTTTGACTGAAACCCCTTGTAATGATCTAACTTTAAATTTTACTTTTCCATCTGAACTGACTTTACATTTAAATATCCATTTACATAAAATGGGATTTTTTTCCCTTCTGAAAGACTGGCATTATTTATAAGGGATTCTAATATGTCATAATTTATAGCTACTTTCCAACAATGTTTATCCCAGGTTGCTATGGCCTCCTCAAAACCAATGGGACCAAGTTGACATTCGCCACTGTAGTCAGCATAGACATATTACTGTCATAATGACCAGGTAATTCGTATTTGTAATCTTCTAGATATCCTGGAAGTTTTTTAAACCTCAGAGGTTGACTATTTGCTCCACTTGCTCTGAATCCGAAATGTCATTCAAACTATCATTTTCAACATTAGCAAAATTGTTACCCTCAAATACATATGTTAGGAATATCAGTAATGTTCTCTGAAAATGCTTTAACATTATTTATTATACACAGTAGTTTTCACAGGAATATTACCATCAATAAGGGTGCAGTTTTTAGTTCTGAAACAAGTTACATCCTGTTTAGAATACACAACATTCTCAGAAAAAATACCACATCTTGGCACTAATAAATTTTTCCTGGACTTTCAATAAAATGCTCATTCACAATGAAAATTAACCATGGGCAAATTTACTCATTACTAATGTTACTCAGCAATAATACCAATGTAAAAATAACATAAAATATATTATTCATATTGTTACACACCGGGGTGAGGCCTAAAGGTTTGCAGCTAAAATATTAAATTTAGTTACCTCGGCATGCACATTGGGGAACGTAACTCAGAGGCACACGGGAATGGTACCAAGAACTTGCTGCACAAAACTAAAGCGGGCGTGGAATATTTTTAAATAATTACATTTGAATTCACATTTTGCTCAGTTTTATTATAAATCAAGGTGCCCTACATGGTACACAAAAAGGTTACACACAAAACCTGGGTGAGATGTCTCACACACACACAGCCATCACACATACATCCGTTCCCTCCAAAGTGTTACATTAGAGTGACCTACTCTGGCTACAACTAGACCCACGCTATAACACACACACACTCAACTATTACCACAATTGCCTTCACCCCCCAACTAGGAAATGGAATTGCAGTGCCAGACAATAATTAACACACAAACACAACAATTAACTCAACAATATTATACACAGCAATAATGTGTCCGGCATGATAATACACACACATACACCTACATTACATCATATCAATTGCTGATACCTATCTAAAATTTAGAGGAATGCATTTATCATTATAAATACTGTCGCCACTGAATGAGAGTTAGTCTGGGAAGCAGCATGCAAACATAAAAGAAAGTATTTTGCTATGGAAATTTGTAACCAGCAGTTGGACTAGTTACAAATTTCCATAAGTGCTCATATTATTTGTATGCTAAAAGCTGAGTTATTCGTAGAAAGCAGTGGCATGCGGAGGGCATTGATACTGGTGATATTACCAGTGCAGTGTGCTTTGTTGTTTTCCGGGCAATATTCCCACTTTTTTGGTGTTTATGTATGAAATGTAGACAGTTCCAGGTATAAATTGTGTGTGTCTTGACCTATGGAACCTTACCATCCCTATAAAGGAATGCAATTATGTTGTTAAAATATTTTTAAACAATCTTTTTATTCCCATTTATTTGCAGCAAAGAAAGACGCTTTATTGAAGACAGACCCATTCCCAGTTTACAAGTTTGATAATAAAAGTATCTGGAAGTTATTTCAGGCTTTTTAACACCTCTTAGAATTTGGTATCTCTGTGGCTCTTTGGGAGTGCAAAATTGAATAAACATTTCTGCTGCCCTGTTTGCTGTTTTTAATGGACACTTTAGAATCATTTGTGTTATCATGTAGTTTGAAGCATGATAGTGTTTTCAAGTGATCACTGTCCATATATGGTAAGACAAGAGTTGATTTTCCACTATGCAATGCATTTTAAAAATCTGTTGAGAAGTAGATCATCTTTGCGACAAATGCACACATATAAAAGAAATACCCAAAGACAGAGTAAATCTTCCAGACCTTCTTTAATAACAATGGTGAAAAATACAAAGTATAAAAGAAATTGCAAAAAATGAAAAACAAAATAACATTCTTTAATGATATTATTATATTTGCAAGAAATAGTCACCAAATCAACTTGCTGTATAAGTAGCCCCTGTATTACTGGTTACAAACACTTTTTAAACAGCAACAATGTTAGTAGATTGGGGGGTGATGGTGGTGGTGGGGAGTACAACAATTTTGAGAAACTGCTAATAGTTCTCAAAACTTTATATGTACCACAGGCTTGAGATATGTAGTAAGAATGGGCAGTAAACACTCGAAGAAGGGGAAGAAAAAAAAAATGTGATGATGCTTCTTATCTAACTATCCGCAATAATTTTCATTGACAATAATGTAAGCTGTTAATGCGAAAATAAATACAGAAGCTTGTAATATCCAGTTTGTTTATGGTAAGACCAACAAAAGGGTACAAAAAGCATAAAAATGTAGCACCGGAGAGTTGTTTAAGAAATAAAACAACATTTCTAAAAACAGAATTAATAATAAGTGATGAGCATTTGCTATGGTGGGGAATGCTCATTTAGAATCCCACATCAGTAATGTTACATAACCATCACCACCACAGAATATTTTGTAATTTCTGATTTCAAATATGGATTTATCTTCAGTACACAAAAGATTTTATTTAAAATGCCTGCCTCTTTACTTTCTCAGAGAGCTAGGAAGTAATGCATTCCACCCAAAAATTCAAAGTTGAGATATCACCAAAAATTCATGTTTTGAGGCCCCCTGAATGAATTAATATAAAGTGCTTTTAGAAAATGTCCATGTGTGTGTGTATGTGTGAACAGCATAACTTATACTGAAAAGTCAGAAAAATAACAAACTTCAAATTTAAGTTCATCTTTCAAGGATGCAACACAAAGATTTTCAACAAAATTACACTTTACATGTAAAAATATTCATAATTTTTTTATTTTCTCAAAAATGGCCAACAATTCTGGTTAAAATAATGCCATATGTTAGATATTTGCATGACTAATAAAAATTATTTTCTAGGAACAGCCTGTAAATTCCTTTTCATTGGAAGGAATTTTGTATTTGAGGTTAACCACAAGATATTGACAAAATGTTACTGCACAAAAAATCTAGATCTGTTTAAAAACCGCAATTCATTTCAATATTGCTAATGGTTTGAGTTTTTCAATAGTTTAAATTTTGAAGTGCTATCAGCATTCAGTTGTTACTTCTGATGTGTTGGAAAAAGTATGGAATTACAAGGCCTCTATACAGCAACAGGATTTAAACATCTGACTATCGCTCTAGTCTTTGTATCCCCCTTGTACCTACAGTCAAATGTGTTATGAAACTATTTCTCCAAGTGTTCATCTTGATTAACATGAAGTGGATAAAAGAATAAGCCTTTGTAAGACTGTTTTGTCTAGGAGCAGTAGAGAAAGTCATGTGAACGTAATAGGTTCAGTGTTTAGTGTTCCTTTTAATGACTCAATTTAATGGACATGGTAAATAAAATGAATGGAATGAACTCAAGATCCAATGAATTCAAGGAAAACCTGAGTTTTGCTCAATG
The DNA here is from genome assembly GCA_030765065.1 of Deroplatys truncata. Lineage (NCBI taxonomy): Eukaryota > Metazoa > Arthropoda > Insecta > Mantodea > Mantidae > Deroplatys > Deroplatys truncata. The sequence goes on along the minus strand of CM060978.1, from coordinate 204,464,502 downwards.
TTTTGTAAGTTTAATGTCCTTTAACTGTGAAGGTTACATCAGAAGATGAATAAATAATCACTCTCCCCTGGTCCACAGGGCTTAAAATTACCTAACATTTGTTAACTTGGGATGAACGAAATCCCTGCAAAAAAGCCTTATTCAAGCAAATCACTCCAAATGAGTTTAAAATTCAGACTTCAGAATATCAGACAGACACACTACCCCTTTATGGAGATCAGTATTTGTTTAAGACACATTTTTCATACGAGCAACTCACTCCTAATGAAATTTCAACACAGGCCCTCCATAATAGAAGGCAAACATGCTACTACCACACCTGGAGATGCATAAAAAATACAAATTTAAAGTCTGACAAAAATGACATAATATATGCTTGCTGGTGTATTTTGATGCTTTCATGAGCTGAGAGTGTCCACGGAAATTCATAATTGTCTAGAGTGTCTGAATTATTGCTACAAAACCCTGAATAGTTACACTGTCATTTAACACTTATTCATAGTGTCATTTACTCAAAATATTTGCTATGCTTCACACCAAATTGCTGATGGTCGTTATGAAAGGTTGAACACAGATTAACACAGTGATAAATAGTTTGCCTTTGAAGTTCCTGCTAGAATTAAAAAAAATGGAGGAAGAAAATTTTCAAGTATTCAAATACAAATGTAAAATTACTTTCAGATTGTTCCAATATAAAACCAATTGCTTTGTCTTACTTTAAAATTAACTAGCCAGAGAATTTAACATACAGCAACTATTTATCTTATTTATCTTAATGTTGGTTATTACTTAATGCCCAATAGCACCTAACAGATTTTAATAACCAGAAAAAAAATAAGAGTCATTATGTTCAAATTTTTACTTTCTCTACTACGTATAGAAAGGAGGGGAACTATTGTATTCCACCCAAAAATTCGATACTGAGATTTCACTGGAAATATATGTTTTTGAGGCCCTCTGAATCCAAAAAAAAGCATTTTTGGAAACATGTCCATATGTGTGTCTGTCTGTCTGTGAACAGTATAACTCAGAAACGAACAGCCGGATAAACACCAAACTTGGTATTTAGGTTCAGTATCTTCCAGAGATGTGACACTAAGGTTTTCAAGAAAATCCCCCCACCCCAGATTACCCTTTACATGGAACATTTTTCTAAAATTTTTAATTTTCTCAAAAATGGCTCTAATGATTATGATTAAAATATCATGTATTTAAGATACTTTCATGACAAATAAAATGTATATCTTGAATTTTCTGGGAATGTCTCCAAAAGTATTCTTCATTGTGAACGACTTTTGTATAACTGGTAAACCATAAGAGACAGACAAAGTTTTACTCCACGAAAAATGTAGATCATGTTAAAATACACAATTTATGTCATATACATTTTTGTTGTTGAGTGAACCATTTTCGAGATATTGGTTGTTATTCCCTTAAATTTTCCAATACTTATACTTTTTCTCAAATGGGAATTCGTTATTCATTTTGTTTTTTGTCCTGCAAAGAGAATGGAATGCTCCACATAGCAACCAGCTCTTAAAATATTTGACTATTGCTTAAAGCCTACCAATTACCCTTGCATCTACAAGAAAATTAGCAATAATTAACATCTCAATATCTGGATTAACATGAAGCATATGGAGAATAAGCTTTTGTACTTGTAAAAATAATTTGTACAAGAGTAGAGAAAGTCTTGTGAGTGTAACGCATCAGATTTTTTAATATTCATTTCACTGTAGAGCAGTAAATCTAATCGCTTCTTAATCACACAGCTGCACATTACAGGAATAAAGTAAATGTGTTCAAATATAGCAAATTAGTAAGTCTATCTTTACGTATTTGTTTCCAGACAAATCTGTGGCTGTCATCAACGGTAGTAATTTTCATCTCTATGTCTTAGTTAATTGTCCTTTGATAATTAAGATTTCCATGTCTCCCACAAGGTTTTGACGTACATATCTTATGGATATTATCCATGTACCCTACTTTAGAAGAAGGCACAGGAAGGATTAACGAAGTGAAAGAGAGTACAGTTTCGTTCTTTTCACTAATGTATTTTCTAAAAGAAGTAAATAAATCATTAACAAGGTAAAAACGTCAATCTCTTTTTACTGTTCCTAGTTTAATATGTACAAAACACAATTATAAAATATTTACACAACTGTAATAGTAACACTATTCTCAACACACACTCATACTTTCATTTCTGACTAGAAACTTAACACACTTGAAATGCAAGGATGCATTTCAGTCTCAATGCAAGTTCATGAATTTAATGAATCACTTTAATCTACTTCTTCAATTTATGGGTCCTCGCCTATTAGATCCAAAATTTGGAGCTCCAGATTCCACATTTTTTACTTCCAGCTCCCTGTTGGTGCAGCTTCATCATTATTGAAGAACATGCTCGCTGCACCTCCTGCAGTTTGTGCTCTAGCTCATCCTTCTCAGCCAATGTGTTGTTGTCTAGCCACTGGATTGTTGCATCATAGATCTCCCTGGTGCTCTTCTTATCAGCCTCGCTCAGTTTTATACCTGCTTCGTCAAGAGCCTGTTTCACATTGAACACATAATCCTCGAGTTGGTTCCTAGCAGCAATCCTCTCTCGCTGCTTGTCATCCTCATCCTTGTAGCGCTCAGCATCTGCCACCATTCTGTCGATCTCCTCCTTGGATAGCCTACCTTTGTCATTCTTAATAGTTACATTATGCGACTTACCAGTGCTCTCTTCCTTGGCAGATACATTGAGGATGCCATTGGCATCCATGTCAAAGGTGACCTGGATCTTTGGCATTCCTCGAGGAGCTGGTGGTATCCCCATGAGATCAAAAGTACCTAAGAGGTTGTTGTCCTTGGTCATGGCTCTCTCACCCTCAAACACTTGAATGGTGACTCCAGGTTGGTTGTCGGCATAGGTGGTGAAGGTCTTTGTCTGCTTGCATGGGATACGGGTGTTGCGTTCGACGAGCTTGGTGATGACTCCACCAGCTGTCTCGATGCCGAGAGACAAGGAACACGTCCTGAATCTGAGAACTGGTGTCACCACTGAGAATGGCTGCCTGTACTGCTACTCCATAGGCCACTGCTTCATCAGGGTTGATGGAGAGATTGAGTTGTTTGCCACAGAAGAAATTCTGCAGCAGACTCTGTATCTTGGGGATGCGTGTGGAGCTTCCGACGAGGACGACATCGTGAATAGAACGCTTGTCCAACTTGGCATCTGTGAGTGCTTTCTCCACGGGTTCTAGTGTAGAGCGGAACAGGTCGGAACAAAGTTCTTCAAATCTTGCCCTCGACACCTTGGTGTAGAAGTCGATGCCGTTATACAGGGTATCAATCTCAATCCTGGCCTCAGTGCTGGAAGACAGTGTGCGCTTGGCTCTTTCTGCTGCCGTCCTCAGACATTGCAATGCCCTGGGATTGCTTTTCAGGTCTTTGCGGAATTTCCTCTTGAATTCGTCTGAGAGGTGATTCACCAGACGGTTGTCGAAATCCTCGCACCCAAGATGGATGTCGCCCGCAGTCGCCTTCACTTCGGGAGCCTTCGTCGATGGTGAGGATAGAAACACCAAAGGTTCCGCCACCCAGACCGAAGATGAGTACGTTACGTTCACCTTTGAGGTTCTTGTCTAGACCATAGATTAGCGCGGCGGCTGTGGGCTCGTTGATAATTCGCAGCACATTAAGGCCGGCGATAGCACCGGCGTCTTTGGAGGCCTGTCTCGAGAGTCGTTGAAGTAGGCGGGGACTGATAACGGCGTCCCGCACGGTGCAACCAGGTATGCCTCTGCAGTTTCCTTCATCTTGGCGAGTACCATGGAGCTGACTTCTTCTGGTGTGAACTTGTGTATTTCGCCTTTGAACTCCACCTGGATCTTGGATTTCCCGCAGTCGTTGACCAACGTGAAGAGTCAGTGTTTTATGTCGGCCTGGATCTTGAGGTCGTCGAACCGACGGCCGATGAGTCGCTTGGCATCGAACACGGTGTTTTTGAGATTCATGGCGACCTGGTTTTTGGCCGCATTTCCGATAAGTCTCTCGTCGGTGAAGGCTACATAACTTGGTGTTGTGCGGTTACCCTGGTCGTTGGCGATGATTTCCACTTTTCCTTGCTGCCAGACACGTACACATGAGTATGTGGTACCCAGATCAATTCCAACTGCTGCTGCTGCTGCTTTTGGTGTCATTTTCTCTTATTCGCGCAGTAAAACAATAAATAGTTAACACCCTCGAGTCGCTTTCGAATCGTCTCTCCCTGTTTGCTTATTAACAGTGTGCAGCAAGGTTTCAAGGTTCAAGGTTATTTATGGGATACTGAGAGCCTGGAGCCAGTACAGTGGACCTGGCTTTCAGGGAAAAAAAATTTACATTTTAATTATATTTTTCGGTTTTCATTGGCATTGTCTATAACGTTTTGCCTTAACCCATACAGTTGCCCTTATTCTTGGGCAGCCGAGAACAGTTCAAGTTTGAAATTGGAGTGTTTATCTCACACTTTCATTTTTTGATTTTATACAATATTTACAGTTATTCAGGACAGTTTTGAATGCGTTTGCCCAGGCCATGCACGCATATAGCATCACAGAAAGGAGGAAAGACTGGTAGAGGATTATTTTAGAGCGGGTTTTTAATTCCTTACTTCTGAATACGGGGGCGCACATCTTTAGGCGCTGCCCTTTGTTGGCCGTATTCGTAAGGTGGGCGTTCCAATTTGTGGCAGTAATTTGTATCACAATAATGTAAATGCCAGAGTGATTGTAGTGTAAATAAGCATTATTGTATGACATTGATTTGAGATGTTTGTTAATTATAAGCATTGTTAGGAAATAAGTTTACACGGCCTCACTGAAACTGACAATAGGAGGGGATAACAATGAGCGAGGGGGTGAGTGGAATATTAATTAGAAGAGACAAACAAATGACATCAGATTGGCGCGCTTTTCTGAAAAATGGAGGGAATTTCTTCCCTAGAGCATATGTTTTCGTAATTTTTGATTGGATATAAAAATAGACGCTAATGTTGGCGCGTTTTATTAACCAATAGCAGCTCAGTTATAATCTTTAGGCATATCGGGGTGTGGGAGTATAAAAAGCTAAAGCCAGAGGCAAGTATTGCCCAGTTCCTATACTCTAGTTACCTTGGCCCAGTTCAACAAAATCATCCACGCGTTACACGTAGCTGAGTCCAACAGAATCATTCAGAAGTTAAACGTCGCTTAGTTCATCAGAATCGTTCGCGAGTTACACGTCGCAACTCTACAGAATCTCTCGCGTCTTAAAGTTTGTTATAAATGTGAAACACGCGAATTAATAATGTGCAGTAAATAAGTGATTATAGTGATATTAGAAAATATAACAGTTTCAGTTTGGCGTGTATCACGAGTCAATATGTGAACTTAATTAATTGTGACGGTAATAAAAGTGTAAAAACAAATTCTTTTATCAGTGTTATCTTTGAGTAACAAATCCTTTCCGTTTACACACCTTGATCAAGAGATATGCTCGACTTAATAATAATAATAATAATAATAGCTAGCCGGAGGACAATGAACCCAACATTCAAAGTAGTAATACAATAACAGGCGCCCAGCAAAAGATAACACGAAGTGACCGCGACAAATTGGCTCCCATACGTGGTGCATATAAACATTAAGCATCTTCCAACTACTTCTAACAAATATTCCACTTCAAATTGAGTCGACTGTCCAGGGTGACTCCTAGGTATTTAACTTGCCGACGACATTGCAATATTTGACCACCGACCGTGAGGTCCATGGCCGGAATATGCAGCTTCTTCGAAAAATAAATGAGCTGGCACTTGGCATTAATTTCAATTTTCCAGTCATAAAGCCATGAAAGGAAGCGGTCAGTATACCGCTGCATCTCAAGAAGGCCGAAACGAGGATTTCTATGGTGGTTGTATATTGCAGTGTCGTCAGCGTACATGGCGACTTTGCATCTGGCGTCCACGGGAAAGTCATTGGAGAATAAAATGTATAGGAACGGGGACATGATTGCCCCCTGCGGTACGCCCGCCCGCATTGCTCGCTCATGTGAGGAGGAACGATCCACCTGGACGTAGAAGCGCCGGTTTTCTAAAAAACTGTGGATTAAAAACAGTAATTTTGGAGGCCGGAAAAACGGTGGTGCAGCTTGTAAATTAGGCCAGTGTGCCAACACTGGTCAAAAGCGGCTTCTACGTCCAAGAATAAGGCAAACGTTGAAGCTTCATTGTTAAATTGTTCGGTGACGTCATCAACAAGATGTAAAAGTTGCAGTTCTGTGGAGTGACCTTTTCTGAAACTAAATTGTGCAGTGGAGAGCTCTTGTGCCTCCGAAATTTGTTTTTTAAGCCGAAAAAGTATAATTCTCTCGAACAATTTACCAATAGTGGACAGGAGACTAATGGGTCGGTAATTTTGAGGGTGCCTGGTACTCTTCCCTGGCTTCGGGAGCATAATAACCTTGGCTCGTTTCCAAGTTTTGTGGAAATAATTGCATCACAGGCAAGCATTAAAAATCTTTGTCAGTTTTACCAGGGCTTTTCTCGGGATGTGTTTTAATTTCTCATTGGTCATCCTGCCCGGGCCGGCGGCTTTCCCATTAGGCAGCTGCCTAATGAGTTTGAAGACTTCCTGAGGTGTAATGAGTGGTAGCGGTTGCTCGTGCTGCTGCGCCACCCACGCTTGTACCCAAGTTTGCACTTCTTGTTCATTTGTTGGGTTGGTGGTGACACGTGTTTTACTTTTTTTTTTTTAGGGAAAACAGGAATAAAGGTATAAAGGAAAACAAAATGTAAAGGGTGTTTGAGATAAAAGAGGGAGAGGAATAGAAGGGATCTTATTCTGGAGTGACACAATTTATTGTGGCATACTTGGTGACCGGTTCCGCCGAAGCGCCCCGGAGACTCGTGGGTGATGACATGTGTGGCGGAGTAAATCCGCTGTGGTGATCAGGTATCTGACATGGCCGAAGCCCTGACAGGGACTTGTGAAATGGGGTGACTTTTAACAGTTGATGAAGGATCCGAGCCCGGGCCTGTTACCTCCAGGCATTCGGGTTACGTCCAGGGAACTCTGGACAGCGTTGTCGAGTGTGGTGCTGCGGTGATAATCTTGGTGTCGCTATTTCCGGTTGGAGAGTGTTGATCACCCTGGTCGCATGGTCTGCGGTCCTATCCCGCAGGTAGTCGTTTCCCATGCGAATGGTGGTGCGGTGTGTCGTGTCGATTTGTGTTTTACAGGCTGTTTATAGTTCCAGAAAAGGCGGGAGAGTGTGTCAGCAGAACGCAATGCTATTGGACGGTGATTACGGAGCTTATTCGCCATTGGTTACTCGTTACCATGGTTACTAGAAGCGTCTGGAAACAGCTGGATTCTTCTCGCTCTCTGTCTTTGACCTTCCCTGGGCATTGTCCCTTGGCAGAGCTGCCAGTTTTAATAAACTAATTATATACGTGTGCGCACGTCAAAGCTTGACTCATGTCACATTTCACCTAAATAGAGCTCCACTCACGTGATGAGTGAAATGCTGTTCCTTCTATTTTATGCTGGATGATCTTAACAGCATACAGTTTAATTAAAAATATGTAATAAATCCAGTCTATTAAGGAGGCCACTTCATAACGAGTGCATAGTGGCCTGTATTAAAGCGTTTCCATAGATTAAACTTTGTTTATTTGTTAATTTTTGTTTTGCATTCCCTTATATTGGAATTATTTACAACTTATTTCTAAGGTTTACCAGACCATAAATGTCGTCAGAAATACTGTTTTCCGTTTTAATATTAAAACTCTGAAATTTTATATAGATGCAACGGAAAGTAGTAGATGTTGTATAGTTTGAGTCATGTGTTTAAGCTGTTATGTAGCTTTTAGGTGCTATATAGCCATTGTCTTATCCCAAAAAATGCAACTTTGAGGATGTCTTAACAGAGAGATAGCAAAGCAAATATAAAGATTTTTCTTCTTTCCTTTAGATGGCATTATTATTATTATTATTATTATTATTATTATTATTATTATTATTATTATTATTAACATGATTTGTAGTTTGCTGTGTTGTTTGTATTAAGAAATCATAGTAACCACTTAGTTTTTTGCTTGAATATTACATTTGCATAGACTAATCATTACTTTGAAATTATAATATTTGCCATTAGTTAATATTCTTAAAACACATGTTAACATGTTAGCTAATATCGAAAGTCCAAAAGACGTCTTAGTTACTTGAAGACTCTTATAATGGTACTTAATAATTTAGAAAGTATGCCTTCAGGAACGATGGTTTATGCTAATGCAAAGTACTATGAGGCTCCTAAAAACAAAGACTATATCCCTAGTTTCACAAAGTTTGAAAAATGATCCCAGTTATATAGCGCTGCAGTCCTTGCATGCTTATCCAGAGCTTAAATGGAGGACAAGTTTCCACAGTAAGCATTTTTGAATCTAATAACAAAAGTTCTACTTTTGACAGCTCATGTGATGCTGTCTCCAGTTTACTGCCCTTCCCACATCTTGCAGTTATAGTGGAGAAATAAAATAATTAGTTCATAAATCCTAATTTGAAACTGATTCTAAGCAATGTACTATGAGAATGTACTGTAGTACAATATACTGTAAGAACTTTATAGATGAATCGTTTTTAAATGAATAATATAGTACATAAGGCATACTTACATCAGCAGTTTTTAATAATTTCTCAGGCTTTTGCATGCAATAGATCATATATATTTTTTTTTTTAAAAAAAGTATGGGCTTCCTCATATGTAAGTAGTTTCAAGGCATTCATTTTAAAATATTTAAAATAGTTAATGTTTCATAACCTTTCAAGCTAGATGCTTCAACCTGATTGAAATCTTGGACAATCTTTATCTCCATGACAAACCAGAATCTAAACAAATTGTTTCCATAATTACTCATATATTTTTCTGCAATGGAAATGTAGAAGTCCCTATTGAGACTTATTCTAAGCATCAAGGTCCCTTAATTTGTGAATAGGCAGAAATAAAATAAATAAGAATATTGACATTTTTTTTTCTGAAGTGTTACATTCACATGACTTTCTCTACCCTCTATCGTTTATTAGTGAGGATGCAAACTATTCTTACGAAAGCTTATTTTTCTATCTACTTCATTATAATTAAGATAAACATTTGCGGAAATAGCTATATTGCACATTTCATAATAGATATAAAGGGAACAGTAATACTCAAAATGCATAAGAACTGGATGCTATATGTTCTTTAAATTCTCTTTCCATGCAGTTGCAAGAAACAACTGAAAATCGACAGGATTTGAAAAGAATGACAAAGTATTGAAGAATTTGAACCATTAATAACGGATATCTTGGAAATGGCTTATGCCAAGAAAAAAGTTATTTTAAAAATATTGGTTTTTAAAGGGATCTAAATTTTTGTGTAGTATGCTTTTGTCTACTGCTTAACGCATACCAGTTATATAAGATTATACAAAATTTCTCCTGAATGAAAGGACTACACAGCTATTCCCAGAAAATTCAAGATATAGATTTTCTTTGTTCATGTAAATATCTCTACTACCTATATAGTATTTATTTTAATCAAAATCATTTAGCCATTTTGGAGAAAATAAAAAAGTTTGAAAAATGTTCCATTTAAAGAGTAGTTAGGAGTGGGGAATTTTTCTAGAAAATCATGTCTCATCTTTGGAAGATACTAAACTTTAACACCAAGTTTGGTATTTATCTGACTTTTCAGTTTTAGTTATGTTGTTCACAGACAAATGGGCAGACACACACATAGAACTTTTTCTAAAAAGGCATTCTTCTTAGATAAGGGAAAACCCTGAAAAACCCCTATCTACCCTTCACCCTAGCCAAGATTTAAGCTCAGGACCTCTTGCATGTGAGCCAAACATGCACTCCAATGGCTATTATTATTATTATTATTATTATTATTATTATTATTATTATTATTATTATTATTATTATTTAATAATAATGAATTTATTCACAAACTTTCCATACCTACGTAAATTGTTTTTTCATTAGTACAGCATTACTATAAACTAATTACTACAATTACAATTATATTTGTGATTTAGAATTCTCTGATTTATGGAGTTACATTACAACCATTCCCCCATTATATTTAACACCAAGTTATTTATATAATGGAATTATATATTGGATCTGTCATCCTTAAAGTTAAAATTTTCTTATATACCTCAATCTAGATCGTCTGCATTGTCCTTTCCATTAATGTTATCTACCCTCCATAGTCATTTTTGTCTAACATTACCTATGTACAGGGTGAGCCAAAAAACTACGAACTGGCTGCACAGTGTCTCTTCTGTCCGCATCCTCAGCACTTGTTGCCATCTGCTGCTATCATAGAAAGGCGCGGATGAAACCATACATTTTTAAAACTACTTTTAAAGGCTTTACTTACTAACTTTATGAAAGGAAATGCTGAAACTGGCCACCATCTTTGTCCATACATTTTTGGCACCTCTTTACGAAACTATCCATCACTATGTGAGGACGCCTACAGGAAAAACACTGTGCAGCTGGTTTGTTATTTTTTTGACTCACCCTGTATTTTCCGAGCTTTTTAATGTCTTCCATATATTTAAAATTCCTTTGCCTCTTATTTCATTTGGTAAGTTTTCCCACTTTTGTAAAAGGAACTCGTCCCTCCACATTTTAGTTTGCTTACATTCTAGAATAACATGACCATATGTTATCTGCTTCTTCACATTGGACATTTTCTCTTGATGCATCCATTCATTATCCCACTTAAGTATACCCCATTCTGAACCATGCCAAAACTTCCCTTCCTACTTTGTCACACATTTCAATATATTTTTCTCTTCCCCAGTTCAATTTTCAATTATCTATATAGTTTCAAAGATCTTTTGTTAATAAGATTAGCCCATAATTCGTGTTTTTCAATATCCTGTATTCTGGCTTTCACCTCTTTCCAAAATTCCTTTTCCATTCATTCCCTGTCAAACCACATTACTCCCAGCCAACTTCCAGTAGGATATTTTGGATTTTATATGCTCATGTTTCTTCCCCCCTTAATTTTTGTTTGCAATGCCAAACACTGTTTAATGATATTCTCTTCTAACTTCCATATTCTATACCAGTACTTCAGTGCTCTTTCCACTACCTTAGTTTTATAACCTAATCTTCCTAATTAATTATCATTATTATTATTATTATTATTATTATTATTATTATTATTATTATTATTATTATTATTATTATTAAAACTATAACAACTCACATCTTTAATTTCTTTTCGTGCTTTCACTTCCTCCTGTGAATGGCCTTTGTTGTACAGATCGTGTCAGATAAGCCTACATTTAAAGCACAGAGAGTAAAGCAATCCACATTTTATTTTCTGAAAATCTTTTCTCCATATCCAATCACTGCATTCTATTCACATATATATTTTTGGCCAACGTGTGTTTGGTTTTGAAAAATGGAAACTAAATAAAGATAGCAGCCAAATTTTTCAACAGAAATGAAAAACAGAGTTAAGGGCAGAAAATAAACTGAATAAAAAAACAAACTTTATTTTGCCTGAGTTTGGTATTGGAAGACAGCAATGCACTTATTTTGAGATAAATTACACAAATGTTTGTTCATTGTTAGATGCAGAAAGCATTTCACAAAAAGTCAAACAGTACATTTAACAAAGAAGTTCTTTGGTAAATGACATTGTTAATATGACTCAGGAACAAATGAGCAACAATGATGTTTCACTTACAGTTGTTTGGCAATATTAATTTATTTGTAAAATTATGCTTTAGAAAACAGATTTGTTGCAATTAATTATATGGTATTATATTGTTACAAATTATTAAGTTAAAGTAAAGGCCTATCTTATTTTTAAACCAAAGTGCTTTTAAAATACAAATGTGCCGTAAATCTATGACACGATACCACTGGCTTTACTTCGCTTCCGAAGGAAACCATACTATGGATTTTTACACCCAAAAAAATCCACCGCCCTCCACTGGGTTTGAACCCACGATCTTGGAAACCAGAGGCTAGCTTGGTAACCACTACATCACAAAGAACGACACATGTTATAATATGTCATTTATACAAAAATTTAATATTTAATTACTCTAGCTTCACTTTCTAAACAAAAACTTATTGGTACATGTTTTGGTGACTGTTGTTCGTTATCAACATAGACTCACTGCTGCGGTTCCTCCTGTAGCTGGTAGATGGCAATTCCTGCCTGGATGTACTGTGCAATGAGATCGTTTTTGTATTGATCAAAATTTAATAAATTGTGTTTATATTTAAGTATAAATAGTTTTTCCCAAATGGAGAATTCAATCAGTTTTCAAAGAGCTTTTGAAAGGTTTGGTTCTTCCTTCAACTAATGGCCTGTGGACCAAAAATGCTTTGCAACTGCTGATTTAACATTAAATTTCTAAAAGTAGATTAGGAAGCTGGAAATGAAACAAGGGTTTCCTCTGTTGAGTTAAATTTAGGCTGTTGATGCTGAATCCAAAGCTAAACCATTATTATGTTCTGTTTCCATTTGTTTAAAACAGTTACAGGAAGTTGTGTCACTCAACTGCATGAAATTTCAGTACAGGTATATTAACAACAGTGAATTAAGTGAGTAGAGGATAATTTGTTGGCTATATTCTAACAAAAAATTGTACTACCTTACAAATGTTTTTATTCAGTAAAACTAAGATAACAAGATAATGGACAGAAGCTGACATTTGATATATCTATCTGCCATAATAGAAACAATAAGCAAATTCCTGCTGCATGAAATGCAATTCGGAATGTTTTGCCGAAAACTTTTGAATACTAAGAACAAATACAAGCTATACACTTATCTCTATAATAAAAACAATAAACAAATTCCTTTACTGCATGAAACGCAATTCAGAATTTCTTGTTGAAAACTTTTGAATACTAAGAACAAATGCAAACTCTTACCCTTTTGTGCAAAAGAAAAGAATAAAGAGAGGAGGTAGGGAAAAAAGAAAAATATATCTCTGTTAATAATTGAAATATTTTGAATCATGCATTATTGGATAATCAAGGAAAATTGCTGTTGGGAAACCAGTATGGAGAAGGATTTGTATTTATGGCAATATGCGTCCAGCAGTAACAGTGTTAACGATCATTTCAAAATTTTTAATATTTCATGTATTAAATAAACGCACAAATATTCATTTCTTTATCAAGATAAAAGATTAATTGATCCATATAAATTCTTCAAACAGGATTCTTTGGATATAACCACTACAGACAATGCAGGAAAGTTGGATGAACTGAGAAGGGAGAAAAATATGCTTAAGGTGTTTTGAATGCCTTAGTTGTACTTTAGTCTCCAAAATAATGTACTTCATCAAGGCTTCTGCTACATACTCAATCCTTATATGCATTATCTCTGCGAGCATACTGTTAAGGAATGTAAGGATAATGTGGCTTATAAGCTGAGGAAGACTGTATAAACATGCACTCCCAAGTTAATTAAACATTGCATTTTATTTTATTTCAGAACAAATTATATTTACAGAATAAAAATCAGTCTTGCAAATAAATTTCTAAAATTTAACATACATTATCACTCATACAAGAACTACAAAAGATGCTTAAAAAAAGTATTAATATTTTGATTTATCATGTTTACATCAACATCCCTCACTGCTCACACTGAATCACAGTCATTTGATAACTCAGAGATGATGGAATTATTCATGAGAAAAATTGATGAAATAAAACAAGGTTGATTACATACCACAGTTTTAGTCCAACTCTTCAATTGTGGGTCCCTGATTGTTAGCTCGATTGACCACAATGTGCACTTCCAGCTTGATATCCGTGGATCTTCATCATTATTGAAGAACATGCTCGCTACATCTACAGTTTCTGCACTAGCTCATTCTTCTCAGCTAGCGTGTTGTAGTCTAGCCATCGGATTGTTGTATTGCAGATCTCCCTAGCGCTCTTTTTGTTAAACTCACTCAGTTTTGTACCTGCTCCATCATGCTACTTCATGCTGGACATAACCCTCAAGTTGGTTCCTGGCAGTAATCCTTTCTCACTGTTTGTCATTCTCATCTTTATAGCACTCAGTATCTACCACTATGCTGTCACTTTCCTCCTAGGATAACCTTCCTTTGTCATTCTTAATGGTTATGTTGCGTGACTTATCAGAGCTGTCTTCCTTGGATGCATTGAGGATGCCATTGGCATCCATGTCAGAGTTGACCTCTTTGGTCCTCCTCGAAGAGCTAGTGGTATCCCCATGAAGTCAAAAGTACCCAAGAGGTGGTTGACCTAGGTCATGGCTCTCTCACCCTCAAATACTTGGATGGTGACTCCAGGTTGGTTGCCAGAGAAAGTGAAGAAGAAGATCTTTGTCTACTTGAATGGGATACAGGTGTCTCATTTGATAAGCTTGATCATGACAAAGGTGGCACATCCATCAGGAACTCATCCTGAATCTGGGAGCTGTTGTCACCACTGAGAATGGTGGCCGGTACTGCTACTCCATAGGCCACTGGGGATTAATGGAGAGGTTGAATTTTTTGTCACAGAAGAAACTCTGTGACAGATTCTGTATCTTGGGAATGCATGTGGAACCCTCCGACGAAGACGACATCGTGAATGGAACCTTTGTGATTTTAGCTTTCTCAGAATAGTTTGAAACAAAGTTCCTCAAATTAATATCGCCCTCGACACCTTGGTGTAGAAGTCGATGCCGTCATACCTGGTGTCAATCTCAATGATGGCCTCGGTGCTGGACGGCAGTGTGCGATTGGCTCTTTTTGCTGCCGTCCTAGACATCGTAAAGCCCTGGATTGCTTTTCAGGCCTTTGCGGAGCTTCCACTTGACCTGGTCTGCCAGGTGTTTTACCAGACGGTTGTCAAACTTCTCGCCCCCAAGATGAGAGTTGCCGGCCGTTGCCTTCACCTCGAAGAGGGAGCCTTCGTCGATGGTGAAGATACACACTTCAAAAGTACCGCCGCCCAAATCGAAGATGAGTACATTACGTTCGCCTTTGAGGTGTTTTTCATCCATAGACTAGGGCGGCGACTGTAAGCTCGTTGATAATTCGAAGGACGTTGAGACCGGCAATGGTATCAGCGTCTTTGGTATCCTGTCTCTGGGAATCATTGAAGTAGGCGGGAGTTGTGATGACGCCGACCCGCACAGTGCAGCCGAGGTTTGCCTCTGCAATTTTTCATTTTGGCGAGTACCATGGAGCTGACTTCTTCTAGTGTATACTTGCGTATCTCGCCCTTGAACTCCACCTGGATCTTCAGCTTTCCGCAGTTGTTGACCACCGTGAAGAGCCAATACTTCATGTCGTAGAATCGAGGCCAATGAGTCACTTGACATTGAAGTGTTCTTGGGATTCATGGCAACTTGCTATTTGGCCGCATCTCCGATGAGCCTCTCAGTGTCGTTAAAGGCTACATAACTTGGTGTTGGGCGGTTACCCTGATCATTGGCGATCCCCACTTTTCCCTGTTGCCAGAACCTATGCATACGTTTGTGCCCAGATCAATTCTAACTGCCGGTGCTTTTGTGCCATATTTTTTATTCTCACAGCAGAAATTTAAGTAGATAACGCTTTGAGTTTTTTGTTTTGTTTCGCACGTCTTCGTTTCTGTTTCACTGCCCCACCACATCTGTTGCAGAGCTCACAGATTGATAGCCAACCTAAGCGCCTGAATTTTCTCTGCGTGTCGCCCAAAAGCCCAAGCCCAATTCGGCATAGGCTTAAAATGGGACTTATGGAGGTGCGTGCAGGTTTAAGAAGCTATGCCAGAAACAGAATCTATGTTAAATAATAAATAGCTTCAAAAAGGTTTATAATAGAGGGAAGTGTGAAATTGTAATGTTGGTGCAGAACACCCAACTGTATCTACGTTTCTTCGTAATAATTAGTTTCCGCTAAAAAAAAGTTATACACACACACACACACACACACACACACACACACACACACACTACGTGATCAAAAGTATCCGGAAACCTGGCTGAAAATGACGTACAAGTTCGTGGCGCACTCCATCGGTAATGCTGGAAGTCAATATGTGTTGGTCCACCCTTAGCCTTGATGACAGCGTTCACTCTCGGAGGCATACTTTCAATCAGGTGCTGGAAGGTTTCTTGGGGAATGGCAACCCATTCTTCACGGAGTGCGGAACTGAGGAGAGGTATCGATGTAGGTCGGTGAGGCCTGGCACGAAGTCGGCGTTTCAAAACATCCCAAAGATGTTCTATAGGATTCAAGTTAGGACTCTGTGCAGGCCAGTTATTGTGTGTAACCACTCCGCCACAGCCCGTGCAGTATGAACAGGTGCTCGATCGTGTTGAAAGATGCGTAGGTTTGCGCTGTGATCGTGCCGCGCAAAACAACAAGGGGTGCAAGCCCTCTCCAGGAAAAACACGACCACGCCATAACACCACCACCTCCGAATTTCACTGTTGGCACTGCACACGCTGCAGATGACGTTCACCGGGCATTCGTCATACCCACACTCTGCCATCGGATCGCCACATTGTGTACCGTGATTCGTCACTCCACACAACGTTTTGCCACTGTTCAATCGTGTAATGTTGACGCTCCTTATACCAAGCGAGGCGTCGTTTGGCATTTTCCTGCGTGATGTGTGGCTTAAGAGCAGCCGCTCGAGTATGGAATCCAAGGTTTCTCACCTCACGCCTGTCATAGTACTTGGAGTGGATCCTGATGCAGTTTGGAATTCGTGTGTGATGGTCTGGATAGATGTCTGCCTATTACTCTTTACGACCCTCTTCAAATGTCGGCGGTCTCTCAGTCAACAGACGAGTTCGGCCTGTACGCTTTTGTGCTGTACATGTCCCTTCACGTTTCCACTTCACTATCACATCAGAAACAGTAGGCATAGGGATGTTTAGGAGTGTGGAAATCTCGCGTACAGACTTCTGACACAAGTGACACCCAATCACCTGACCACGTTCGAAGTCCGTGAGTTCCACGGGGCGTCCCATTCTGCTGTTTCACGATGTCTAATGACTACTGAGGTCGCGGATAATGAGTACCAGGCAGTAGGTGGCAGCACAAGCACCTAAGATGAAAAACGTATGTTTGCGGGGGTGTCCGGGCCTCGCAATCGCGAGAAACAACTGAATGTTGAAAGAAGTTCAAGAAAATGACAAAGAAATGAACAATTCGAACCTTTAATAACGGATATCTCAGAAACGGCTTATGCCATAAAAAACTTATTTTAAATAAATTGTGAGTTTTAAAGAGATCTATATTTTTTGTGTCGTACGTTTTCGTCTATCGCTTAACGTTTACCAGTTATACAAAATTCCCTTCGAATGGAGAGGACTTCATAGACCATTCCCCGAAAATTCAAGACATACATTTTATTTGTCATGTAAATATCGTTCATATATGGTATTTTAATCAAAATCGTCAGAACCATTTTTTATAAAAAAAAGATTCAAAAATCTTCCATGTAAAGAGTAGTTTGGGGTGGGAGGATTTGTTGAAAATGTTTGTCTCGCATCTTTGAAAGATATGGAACCTAAATACCAAGTTTAGTATTTTTCGACTTTTCGTTTTTGAGTTATCCTGTTCTCAGACACACACACACACACACGCGCGCGCGCGCGCGGACATGTTTCCAAATATGCTTTATTTGAATTCAGGGGCCTCAAAACGTATTTCCAGTGAAATCTCGGCATCGAATTTTTGGGTGGAATGAAATACGTCCCCTACTTGCTATACGTAGTAGGGAAAGTAAAAATTGTCTGGTTCAGTTATTTGTTACTACTTTTATGGAAAATTGGGTTTTCCCCGTACAGATTTCTCTCGCGTTAGTAATAATAACACTACTGATAATTATTAGTAGTGTTATTTATCATCATCGTTGTTGTTGGCCGCATAAATTCACAAAAAACTGCTGAAACTGAAGCCACTTCTATACAACTTATTCGGCAGGGGCATCGGCTTCAGGGAGCCTTTAATTGTTGGTGCATTTTAATATTTCTGTTGCGGTCTACACCTTGTTCTTTCAGTATTTAAAACAGTGGTTCACGACCAACCGAACCGTATGATTTTTTTAAACCAACGAATGTACATACTAAATTAAATTGTTGCTACAAATTCTTCGATGTCTTAAAAGAGGACTGAATTAAAGAGTCACATGTATATTTTATTTAATATCCTACAAGATCTTGGGCTGTGCCTAATAATGGTGAAAACCGGAACAATGTACACGACTTACCGTTGAGGATCTGCAGGACATTTTCCACGCCGCAGCGCACTATAGTGACATGCGGCTAGCTGCACTCCTGAAGCAGGTATCTCCTGCCGGAAAAGCTGATCGGCCACTAGTTCATAACGTTAAGTTTCAATAGGAATGTGTGGTCACTGCAATGCCTTGAATAACATGCTTTACATTTTCACTTTGTTGAATTCGTCTCTTTATTTCCTTATTTTATTTATTTATTTATTTATTCCCCCCCCCCCATCTTTTTCTCACAAAGGAATCCAAACCGAGAGAAGTACCAGCCTTCCATTTCCTGCTTATTAAATTTAATTTTCTGTCACTACAGTCAGCAGCTCTTGTTACAGCACACTCATATTGAAACTTGTGTTCATTTACTTACTATTTGTGTTACAGGGTACTCATAAGTGTTTTCTCATACTTATTTTTGTACAGCCATTCTCCAGCCGATTTAGATTATTCGACTATTTTTTTCCCTTAGTGAAAATTATGATCTAAAGCAGCTATCATTGATCTAACATACATGTCTAAAAATGAACATGTGTTTGTTTTTGGGACATACTTCAAGCACTCATTGTAATAGGATTCAAGGCTTTCTGTATATGAAAATGATTGATATGCGTAATGTCACTTTAAAATCTTGCATTATGATATTGCACAAGTCAAGTTGTATTCTGTGGAATTGTTACATAGCTAACTTGTGTTTTTAACTTTTTCTTCACTTAACACAACATGAGCACATGAATGACATTTCTCAAAACCTACCAATTATGGACATTAATAATATGATTTAAACTTGACGTGAACTATTCCTTTAGGAGTACACTGTGACTTTCACAAGTAGCATATGCCCTCCACAGATGATTATAAGTATGATGCTTCCATTCATGAAGAACCGATGATTATGGAATCTTACAAAGCATCTTCATAAGGGATTTAGTAAGATGCCATACATCAAATTCATGGTGCATATGCGGAAATTTCTTTTTCATCGAAATTCTAATACCCGTGTGTCTTCTGCCAAGAACAGTTATTTTATGAACAGATTTTCATTCATACAAGTCGGTATATTTTCGAGAGCAGCTTTCTCAATGTTACCACTTACATTTTTCTTTATACAACTATGAAGTCTAATACTAATTTATTGCCAAATTCATTATAGAATATGTCACGTGTTTAGCAGAAAATACTGGAGAGTCGTACTGTTCATTCGCACATGAACATAAATTTGAATCATTTCGCAATTGGAAAAAAATACTTTCTTTTTCTTTTAACCAGGCTTTGTGTACAGACGAGAAAACAATTGTTTAACAAGACCATAAAATATGATTCAGAAAACATAATAGTTTTATTGATTTTGAGAATGCCAAGAAATAGTTAAATGTTATTCCGCAAAGATACATGCCTGAAGCTATGCACAGATTGTTTTTGACTTCCACTTTCGCCTCTAGAGCACCATCCATTAGTGTGCCCATTCGCACATTCATGCCTCTCCTGTATTAGACTTTCTTTTAGTGACAAGTCTACCACATGTGTGACAAACACTGAATAGCACAAGGAGAGCATTTACTCATACAAACACAAAATAATATTTTCTATATATATCTACATCTTCTTCTCCGTCGTCACTGGTTTTCCTCAAATATTCATTCGGTTTATAATCTTAATCAGTTACAGATGAAGATTAGCCTTCCTCGTCAGTCAAACACTAGCGCCATTTATAGAACTTGAAACTTTCACCCACTCGCACTGTATTTCAGTATTAATCTTCAACTCCACGATTAAAGACTCAGAAACTAGTGTAGCACTTGCTTTCTTTCAAGAAAAATTGAGATTCTTTTTTTGGGAGGTTTTTCTTTTGTCCTTCTAAAAATTACTTTGAAGGCAACACAAATACCTTTCAGTCTAGACTTTTGAATTTCTCGTTCTTCATTATTCTTACTTTTATAACACCCGACTCATTAAAATCACTTTCTTTGAAATGAATTCCACATACTCTGGCATTTTTTGTTGGCACAAAGGTTTTACATTTCATAGCAGCAACGCATTTGTTGTGTACACGTGGATTCTTATCTCTATCAGGGAATGAGTAATAACCAATATTTCTGTTTACGCCGGAATATTTGCACAACCATAAGCACTGCAGCTATTCTTGGCTTTACACCTCACAGAACACTAGTAAAGGAAAGCTGTCATAAAACCACAAAATAACAACAGGAATTAAATGTAATGCAAAGTTAATTAATGCAAAGCGACAATGAATGGCGTGGTGCGATCCTAGCCCTCATCGCGAAGTGGGCATTCAACATAAAAAGAGCCTCCAGAATGAAAATCAGAAGTCGTAAAATGAACCGATTTTCAACAATGTGCTCAGAATTGTTTTTATTTTATTGTTAGAAGTTTTTAAAAAAATTAGTTCAATTATCCTTCAAGATTAGCTCAAGGTTCAGGATTTGTTCTGGAGACGATTCTACCTCGTCTAGATCCTACTTATTATTCTCTAATTTTCGGTTCTAATTGTTGTTGTGCTCTGTCGAGCAAACATTAAGATAAAATTTTGAATGGGACTGATAATAATGAAATTCCTCTATAATTATTGTTTTCATCTGGTCTCCCGGTCGTCCTCCGTGGACTAGTGGTACCATAAATAAAACTCAATTTAATTTTAATCTGGTCTCCCTCTTATGTAACGGATGGATTAATGCCGTCTTCCGGTCCTGTGGAATTTGTTCTGTGTGCCAGATTTCTTCCATAAGTGTGATTATATTTATTATTATTATTATTATTATTATTATTATTATTATTATTATTATTATTATTATTATTATTATTATTATTATTATTATTATTATTATTTCAAATGCCAACATGTGGTATTGAGTTGTTTTTTTTTTTATTTATGGACGCTCTTTAACTACTATGGTCCTTAGCGTCCCATTCTATATTGGGCGTGAAAGATCGGTAATTTTGCTTAGAGGCCTCTATCAGGCTTGAGGTTCTTTTACGTGCCGTAAATGTACGACACGGGACCACCGGCTTTACTTCCCTTCCGAAGGAAGCCATGCTAAGGATTTTTACGCTCGAAAAAATCCATCGCCCTCCGCCGGGAACTCGCGGACCTTGGGAACTAGAGGCTAGCACGGTACCACTAGTCCACGGAGGACGACCCAACATGTGGTACCTAGTCATTTGCATCGTTACGTAGCCCCTATTTTTCTTTATCCACCACCCACATATAGCAGATAAAGGAAGTATTATATTCCACCCAAAAATTCGATTTTGAGATCTCAGGTTCTCTGAATAAAGAAGAAAAGTGTTTTTTGAGGGTGGAATGCCTCTGGTTGTACCCGTGAACAGCATAATTCAAAAACGAAAACTCAGATAAATAGCAAACCTAAGTTTAGCTTTTTCCAAAGTTGCGACAGTTACTTTTAAGAATCCCCGAACCTCAAACTGTCCTGTACGGAAAATGTTATGTCCCCCCCCCTCAAAAATGGCTCTATAGATTTTGATTAAAATACCGTACGTTTCAGATATGCTTGACTAATAAAATGTACATCTTGAATTTTCTGCGAATAGTCTGTGCCTTCATCTGTATTAGTTTTGTATAATTGGTAAACCGTAAGAGATAGACAAAAACTAAAAAATAAAAAAATAAAAAATGAATGAATAAATGAAAAAAGTAAAAAAAAAAAAAAAAAAACCAACAAAAAACAAAACACACATATCTCATTAAATCACACAATTTATGCAAAATAAACTTCTTGGTGTCAACCATTTCCAATATATTTTTTATGGTTTGAATCTTCAGATACTTATGGTATAGTTTCTTCAAGTGGTAAATCGCTATTTGTTTTTTCTCGTGGTCTGGTCATGGAAAGAGCATGAACCGCCTTTTAAAAATCTGTACTTGCTTTAGGCTGCTGTATCCTTCTTAGCAACTCCTCTTTACTGGAGTTAAAATGTAAACATGTAATGAAAGTTTACCTCGTACAAGAAGTACATAGAAGATTAAGCTTTTGTAAGAATAGTACCTGTGTAGAAGAACAGTAAGGAAAGTCATGTGAATACAACACACTTATTTTTTTTTTTTAATTCTGGTAGAGGTTTTGTACGAGACCAATCATTCTATAATGGTAGTGTCATATTGGTAAATTCAGTATGTTTTGTGTTTCGACTCTTTAGCTGTTGTTTTGAATTTGCGTTGTTTTCACATGACATTTGATTGTCCATCTGCTCCATTTAGTTTCGTGCAACAACGTGGCAACGCTGCCTGACTCAATGACGTAACGGGAACAATGCGGAAGGCCGCGGAACAGTACGTCATTATCAAACAGCTGATCTTGACAGAACGCAACACAAGGAATTTTGTAGTTTTTGTAAGGACTGAACCAGACCTGCAATAATCAGTTTGTTTCAATGTTTCCATGGTAATCAATGTCTCGAATAAACAAAACAGTGTGCGTTAAAGGAAGAAACATGAACTATTGTGTGAACTGTTTCTATTTATGGTTTGAAGATAACGGCGTTTGTTTACTGAACTCGTAAGCAGGCATGTAATGCAGTACTGAAGTACCTAACCTCACCTTTTAAATAGTATGGAGTTTGTGCTAGGAGCAGCGGCTGCTGTTGGAGCAGGGTTCTTTACGAATCCATTAGATGTAATAAAAACCCGAATGCAGCTACAAGGGGAGCTTAAGGCAAGAGGACTTTATACCGTACACTACAGGGGATTCTTCCATGCTTTCTTCGCGGTTGCAAAAGCGGATGGTTTGTTGGCGCTGCAGAAGGGATTGGTACCCGCGTTGTGGTATCAGGTGTTTTTGAACGGAGTGAGGTTAGGTACGTACGATTTTGCAGAGAAGAGAGACTGGACCACTAATAACAGCGGGGAACCTTCGGTCTTCAAGTGCGTACTTGTGGGGGCGGTGGCTGGATGCTCAGGTGCCTTTACTGGAAGCCCATTCTTCTTGGTAGTTAACAGGCAATGATAAAATTGCAAAATATATCTTAAATAAACAGGGCTATATCTGCAACAGTGGCATCACAAGGTGTGTTTTGAAAGTGTCATACCTGAAGCGATATATGAATCTTTGGGAAACTTTTTGTTAAACACATTCCTGCAGTCAGAACTACAAATATTTACCAATTTTTCAATAAGTGAGGTGTAGTATGAAAATATGATGTATTACTTTCAGTACCAGAGCAACAATTAAAAGTCTAAACTTCATTTGGAATACCATTCTAGCAAAGCTGATATGTTCAATTCTAATAATGCTTTAAATGCACCCATTTACTATACATTTGTTACAATAAATTCTAAAGTAATAAAAATAGAAGGAATGAGCAAAATATACTTTACATCTTTGCTTTTCCAATGCAGGAGCAGTCTTTCGATATGCATTTGAACTACAGCAATTTTTGTGCACCCAATTTTTTAATGTTTCTGAAGTTTTTATTAACCTGTTTCTTTCTGAAACAGAACCTCAGTATGATTGTTTCTAAGTTTGTTTTAATGTTATTTATTGCTTGATTTTGTATACAGCACTTTTCATACATATCGATGACTCGGCAAATAGATTTGCCAATTGTTTGGAAGGATTTTCTCTTTGAAGCAAATTGAACAGTGCCTGCCTGTTTACTTTTTCTACTACGTATAGTAAGTAGGGGAAGTATTGTATTCCATTCAAAAGTTCGATGTAAGATTTCATCGGAAATATATGTTTTGAACTGCCTGAACCCAGAAAAAGCATTTTTAGAAAAAGGTCCACTGGTGTGGGTGTCTGTCTGTGAACAGCATAACTCAAAAATGAAAAGTTAGATGAATACCAAAACTTGGTATTTAAGTTCAATATCTTTCAAAGGAGCGACTTAAACATTTTCAAGAAATGCCACGTGCCTCTACTACCCCTTACATGGAATTTTTCAAATTTTTTTATATTAAAAAAAATGGCTCCAATAATTTTGATTAAAATACCACAGCTTAAAGATATTTACATGACAAATAAAATGTATATCTTGAATTTTCTGGAATAACCTGTGAAGTTCTTTTCATTCGGAAGGAATTTTGTATAAACTTGTAAACATTAAATGATAGACAAAGCCGACAATATACAAAACAAAAACTGCAGACCTCTTTATAACACACAATTTATTTCAAATAACTTTTTTTTTTTTTTTTTTTTGCTTTGTTGGAATCAACCATTTCTGAGATATCGCTTATTAACAGTTCAAATTATTCAATACTTAGCTGTTCTTTTAAAGTCCTGTTGATTTTCAGTTGTTTCTTGCGATGTCACGGAAAGAGTATGAAATTAAAAGGCCAGCGTATAGTGTCCAGTTTTAAAAGATAGACTATTATTTCCTTAGTATCTGTAAGGAAATGTGTATTGTAGCTATTTCCAGAAAGGATTTATCTCAGTTAAAATGAAGAATAATTTGCATGCCCACTAATAAGTGATAGAGGGGTAAAGAAAGTCATGCGAATATAACACATCAGTTTTTCCAGTAGGTTTACAAATTTTCATTCCATGGTATTTTAATAATCACTCAAAATTCTTTAACAGTAGAGAGGTGAGCCGAGATACCATAGCTGAAATCTGTTCAGTAGGGAAGCACTAGTTTGATATGTAGTAGGGAAAGAAATTAAACATGATATTGTTCACATTATTTGTACCAATAGCATTTATTTCTGAAAGTAAATGTTAAGATTTTAAAGGTGTGTACTGATGTAATTTTCGTTATTTAATATTCACTTGTTTTAATGCCTTTTAACTATGTAGATCGCATAAAATAGTGACTAAACTAAATGCAGATGTAATGCCCAAGGATTCTTACTTTGTAGGAAATCCACAAGAGTACAACAAACCTAGTGATGCCACTATATGCATATATGTATATATATATGGATGTTAAGTCTGAAAGCTTTGAGAATGAAAATTAATACAAAAAAGAATAATTGAAGAGCAAATGGGGAGAAAGGATAATTGCCAAAAAGTGTAAAATTCACTTTTTTATTAGAACTTATTTACATACTCATAATCATTGTAGCAGTACTGGATACAAGCCCAAAACGTTCACCATGTAACTCATATAAAAAGGGAAAGGTCCTGTGGCCATGTTAGAGTACATGGACATGTATCACAATTTTTACACAAACCTATTGTGATGGAGAACATTTGTGTGATGTAAACTGTGCTTGAGTTGCTTATTCCGTTCAGTGTTTTTAATACAAGGAACTTTGTACATAAAGCAAGACATTAAGATTTGTTTAGAATGCACTCTGAAAGCTTTTTCTTATTTTTCTCCAAATCTTGGTTTTGGCGCTTATACTCTTTTCCCTATCTACTCTTCACTTTTGGAAATAGTTTGCCATACACCATCTGCTGTACCATTTGTTCAAAATGTTTAATTAACCCTGAATTCTAGCAAGTTGCAGTTTTTTCTTTTTGTCCCTTTCTTTCAGCTGTGAAGTAAATTTTATGTTAGGGAATAGAAGAAGACCCACAATACCCTGGGATGGAAGAGGGGTAAACTTTTGACTCCAGACTTTCCAAAGATTTAGCTATTCCCCGTGAAGAATCCTTAGATGTTTCAGTTTCAATGCATAGAAGATCTTTGAGGATATTTTTAGTGTATCATCTGGCAATGACAGTATTTTGTGTTTGGCTTGAATTTGCCTTAGTGACACCCACAAACTCACACATTTTATGATAGATACATTTATGTGTAACACCTAGGTAGATATAATTTCACAATGTTTGGTCTTCACTTAAATTCTAAGGGCAAAAATCACCTACTCATTGCCAATAGTATTAAGTGAAAGATTTCTGTTGTCAATGGTTCAGTGCCTGTTTGTTTTTTAAGATAAGAATTTGTGCTTTAAATAAAAATTTCAGTAGGCTGAATATCATTAATTTTTTAAATTTAATTTTATTGCAGTTCTGTATAGTGATTACTTAAAGTATCACAAAAGAACTAAGTCAGACAATAAATTAACAAAGGTTATTTACAAAACATAAAGATATATAAACAGAAAAAATCCAATTAAATGTTATAAAGTGTTAATATTATGTACATAATACATATATATATATATATATATATATATATATATATACTCAGTATAAATATTAAAGTAAAAGTATAAATGAGGAGTGATGTTTCAAAACTGATAAGTCCGCATGCGGATGTAAATTAATTTGAAGCAGATTTCTACTCCCAAAAGATCGGCTGCATTGAGCTACGGTGTTGCTTTGATTCAAAACACAAATTTTAACCTTTTAAATCAAGTACACATTTTGGGCTTTGGTTCAAAACGCAATCAGTTCATCATAAAAATTGTTTCAAATCACGTTATGTCCAACTTTCCAACTTGTTGCAATCGCTAATGTATGTTGCACTGAAAATCTAATAAAAATATGGTATGAGAAAGCAACCTTCCAAACCATCACAACAATGTTTTTGGTTGTATACCAGCTATTGTTGTGGCTAAAGTATTGTTGTATGTGGCAGGTTTGTTGTGTTTTTGCACTAGCCTGCAGTTCAGTAAATAAAGAATATCATGTAGGGCACCACTCTTCTTAATCTAGGAAGTAGCAGTAGGCTTAAGGTACTCGTCCACAGTCCAACTTAAATGGCTTGCAACTTTGAACTGCTCAAGAAAAGTGGAGTTTCACCGTGTAAACTGCCAAGCAAGTAGGAAAATTGCACGTGCAACTCAAATTCAGTGCAACTTCTAAGTGGCATTCAACTTAGGAATGCAGTGAAAAACAGAAAGTTGCACCGTCTGAAAGTGGCTTGAACAGTTTAGAAAATTTTTGTGGCATATTCCGTGCAACTTGTTATGTCGTCTGCTGTGATATTAAATAGCTGTTTGAGAGGTAGGTACAAGGATTATAATTTGTGTTACACTAAATACAGAATTAAGATAGATATGTGCATTTTATTTCCTTAACAATATGAACAATTTGTTGTAGTATGGTGACAATTTATTTCTTCATAGCTAATAATGTCCATAACAATAAATGGACGAGGGAAATGACAAAGAAGTTGATTGAACTGACTGAGACCAAAGATTGTTTGTGGAGAGTAGGCACTGTGGATCACAGAAATAAACAAAAGTGGCAAAATACGTTACATGATATAGGAATAGAGTTCAACATGTCAGCTGCAGAGGAAATTAAAGTAAAAATTCACAGGTTGAGAACCCAGTTTACCAACGAAAGGAACTAAATGAAGACAGGGAAATTTTGAAGTGATGCTAAAGACAAGTTGCGAGTGTATTTCTTATAATGTTTGTATATTTGTGTTTACTTCACGCGTTGAAGCCATCTTGTGACGTCATTCATTTGTTAGGTTTGTTAGCTCCATCTGGTGTTAGCAATTTGCGGCAGTATTAGTTTTTTTGTTTAAAAAAAACTATGCTACTGTTATTTTATTTAATTTTGGTTCTTTGTCCTCCGGCTAGCTATTATCCTTTTGGTCAAGCACTTCTCTTTATACAGGTTGTGTAAACGGAAAGGAATCTTTTATCCAAAGATAACACTGATGAAAGAATTGTTTTACACTTTTATTGTCGAACACATTTACTATCACATTTACACATTGATCTTGACACTCGCCAAACTGAAACTGTTATAATAACTTCATTACTGATATTTCTTAATTCGCGTACTTCAACTTTTTGTATAATTAACTTTATCACACTTGAGATTTTTCATAACTCTGTTACGCGTAACCTGCAAATTGATATCCGAAGTGTGCCCTACAAATACTTTCGACGAACTGACGGGAATGCGACGTGTAGTGTACAAAGAATTTTGATGAACTGACGGGGTCTACCTCTAACCTACTCTTTTTATACTCCTTCACCCAGATATGCCTAAAGATTATAACTGAACTGCAATTGGCTAATAAAACGCGCCAACATTAGCGTCTATTTTTATATCCAATGAAAATTATGAATACATATGCTTTAGGGAAATGTTCCAGAAGATTCTAAAAGAAAAACGTGCCAACATTACGTAACTTCCTCGTTTCCAATAATGATAAACAGCTCACCCCCTCGCTGCATTATTGCACGCTATTATTGTCAGTTTCAGGAAGGCATTAAAAACTTACTTCTCAACAATAATTACAATCAACAAACATCTCAAATCAATGTCACATAATAATGCATATTCATACTATAATCACTCTTTACATTTAAATAATTTGTGATACAAATTACTGCATCAAAGTATAAAACAAAATGGAAATTTTACGATGCACTCTAGTTTATGTTTTACCACAGCAGCACCAATAATGATACAGTAGATGAGTAGATACTTTGGTAAGTACCAAAACACTCACTTTAAATACAGC
Source organism: Deroplatys truncata (assembly GCA_030765065.1). NCBI lineage: Eukaryota > Metazoa > Arthropoda > Insecta > Mantodea > Mantidae > Deroplatys > Deroplatys truncata. The sequence continues at coordinate 204,435,877 of CM060978.1, read as the reverse complement.
CATATTGCCATGGAACCTCTCCTTCACGGCAAAAAATACTTCTTGTATTCTTAACTTTTTTTGCTGCAGTATGAGGATTTATACTTACAGTTCTTTGCACTGGCACAAAGTCATAGTTCTCGTTGTGCCAAGTATTCGAAATAAATACATCTGTGACTGATAGCTGCTGCCTAAAAAAACCACATTGATTATATATTTATAATGACAGCCGAACGTGTTATATATTAAACTCAGTAATGATGTGTTTATAATACTGAAATCAAGTTCATTATTAAGTGGTAAATAACATGGGAATGTTCACGATGTTGAACTGATGAGGTTTCTACTGATGGAGCTGTACTTTTTTGCAAAATCTGTGAAAAATCTTAATATTGAAAAAAAATATGTGATACATTCATATGCCTTTCTCTACCCTCTGTCATTTATTAGTGGGTATACAGACTATTCTTACTAAAGTTTAATTTTCCATCTACTACATTTTTATCCAAACAAACCTTTGCAGAAATAGCTACATTACATATTTCATTATAGATACAAAGAGAACAGCGATAGTCAACTGTTTAAGACTACCTGGTCTTAAAATTCTACTGTTTCCATGCAATCCTGAAAAGCAACCGAATGTTAAAAGGACTTTAAGAAAATGACAAAGAAATGAAAAATTTGAACCATTAATAAGGGATATCTCAGAAATGGCCTGTGTGTTTTAAAGAGATCTACATTTTTTGTGTGGTACGTTTTCGTCTATCACTTAACGCTTACCAGTTATACAAGATTAAAACTTCCTGTAAACGCAAAAGAGAATTGTATCAGGAAATAAAATATAATAACAACCCAAATCTACAATGTTACTATAAGAAATATGCAAACTCCTCAAAGTAAGAATAAAAGCAGCTAAAGTATTGCATGATAATAAACGATATGTAACTCAGATAATAAAATAAAAACCATTTGGAACATTATAAAGAGAGAAATAGGTAGGTGCTCTCAAGAGAGGCCCCCAATAATACTAAATACTGGCACTCAAGTAATTAGTGAACCTCCGAAGGTTGCAGAGAATTTTAACAATTTCTTACTGGACATAATAGAAAAGTAAAACATAAAATATGGAAACAAGGAATCAGCATTAAATTTCTTAAGAAACTCCTTAATAGATAAAATTCCTGAATTCAAAATAAATATGACAACACCATCTGAAATTAATAGTATAATAAATTCTCTTAAGACCAAAAATTCTTCTGGTTATGATGAAATAACAAAGTCCAAAAAGCATGTTCAAGCCAAATAAGCACTCTTAGCTATTTATGCAACGGATCATTAAAGGCTGGAATATTTCCTGATAGAATGAAATACTCAACTTCAAACCTCTCTTCAAAAAAGGCAAACAGGACCATATTTCAAATTACAGACCAATATTTCTCTTGTCAGTATTCTCAAAAGTATTAAATAAATTAATGTTTAACAGACTGTATAATTACATGGAAAATAACAATCTACTTGTCAGCGAACAGTTCGGTTTTAGAAAAGGAATATCAACAAATAATGCAACTTACAAACTTACGCATGAAGTGTTAACAGCACTAAATGAAAATTTACATGTGGCAGGCATCTTTTGTGACCTAGCAAAGGCGTTTGACTGTGTAAATCATGAGATTTTGATAGCAAAACTACAGTACTATGGAATAAAAAATGAAAATTTAAATTGGTTCATCTCCTATCTAAAAGATAGAAAGCTAAGGTTAGAAATTAACAAAACCAATCAGTTCCATAACAACACTTCAGAATGGAAATTAATAAAACATGGAGTTCCCCAAGGGTCGATATTGGGACCTCTGTTATTTTTAATTTATATAAATGACCTCCCATTGTATATTAAACACATTGCTAACATATATCTGTTTGCAGATGGCACCAGTGTTCTGGTAACAAGTAAACATTTAAATGAGTGTGTTATAAAATTAAATTATGTCCTAAATTGCATGTCAGGCTGTCAAAACAAACAAACTTTCAGTAAACCTTGAAAAAACAAAAGTAGTGAAATTCATAACTAACCACTCACCACGAACCCAAGTAGAAATAGGAATTAATGATTCATTATTGAAACAACCTAATGAGGTCAAATTTCTAGGTCTTTTAGTAGACAAGCACTTAGATTGGAAGTCACATATTAACCACATCACACCTAAGCTTAATGCAGCATGTTATGCCGTTCAAACTCTGGTAAACTTTCATTCAATTGATATGCTTAAGTTGGTTAACTTTGCTTGTTTTAATTCAATCATGGAATATGGAATAATTTACTGGGGCAACTCAGTGGATAGTAAACACATATTTCTAATACAAAAGAAGGTTATATGAATACTTTGTAACCCTCATAACAGGCAGTCGTGCAAAGAACTATTTCAGAAACTAGGTATACTAACCTTACCTTGTGTTTATATATTCTCCATCTTAAAATTTTATGCAAATCAACATAACTTATTACAAACATGGACGTACATAACTTTAACACTAGGCAAAAGGGAAATATCCATTGTCCAAATGCAAAACTATCTTACTTCCAAAAAGGTGTTCACTCTGAAACAATTAAGATATATAATGCTAAAGGAAAAAAATTAGCAATTTCAAAGTTTTTAAAGCCTTCCTAAAAGAGTATCTCTGTGATAAATCTTTTTACTCTTTAGAAGAATATTTAAACCACAATTTAGTTTGTTGACAATTAAGTTCTAGTATACTACATATTCCTATAATGTTAAGTTACTGTATTAAGCCAAATAAGAAATACCTTTAATACATTTAATATATGTATATTATATTTTTATCTTAAAACTGAATTTTGGCCATCTTTTCATATAAGTAAAGATGTAATTTTTGAGCAGTGACACAGGCTGTAAAGGCTAAGGAAGTGCATTTTATACTCAGTACCTAACCATGCTAACTATCAAAGTAGCAGAAATTTGATATTTACTGAATATTTTTAGCACCAAAAATCTGAAACATTGTACACTTTTTATATATATATGTTTTATATGCAAAATTGTGTTATTGTACATATTTAATATTTTTTAAATGTATATCTTAAATTTCTGACACTCTTTGCATATAAGCAAAGGTTTAAGCATTGAAGGGAAGAAATTTTGTGTTCAGTAGACGTAACAATTTTTTAATGTAATATGCTTGCTGTTTACATTTTAGCATCATAACTTAAAATGTTATAAACTTTATGTGTGCAAAAGGAATAAGTTTATTGTACATAATTGACAATTTTGTAAAATTCTGACACTCCTCGTATGCAAGTAAGGATGTAATACCATGTGCAGTGACACAGGCTGTAAAAGCCAAGTTATATTAAGTTCAATACAATAGAAATATAAAAGCTTTTGACATGTACTATGTTCAAGGCCTTTTGACCATCAAAGAACCTACAGAACGCATTCTAATCTAATCTACAAAATTCCTTCTGAGTGAAGAGGACTTCATAGGCTATTCCCCGAAAATTCAAAATATATATTTTATTTGTCATCTAAATATCTTTCACATATAGTATTTTAATAAAAATTGTTAGAGCAATTTTTTAGAAAATAAAACATTTCAAAAATGTTCCATGTAAAGGGTAGTTGGGGTGGGGGATTTTCTTTAAAATCTTCATGGTGCATCTTTGGAAGATATTGCACCCAAATACCAAGTTTGGTATTTATCTGACTTTTTGTTTTTAGTTATGGTGTTCACAGACACACAAACACACACACATTTCCAAAAATGCTTTACTTGGATTCAGGGTGCCTCAAAACATGTATTTCTTGTGAAATCTCGGTATTGAATTTTTGGGTGGAATGCAATACTTCCCCTACTTACTATACATAATAGAGAAAGTAAAAATAAGTATTTTATAACTCAACAGTTCACAACAATAAAACACAAAAAGCACAATCTAAGATATTTAAAATGGCCAGTCCTAAGATTACTTTAATATCAACAACAATTACAACAACCAGCAGCTAATCTCAATTTCCCCTAGATATATGCAAAACTTTCTGGAACATGGGAATTCCATTCAGAAAACTGGAAAGCCAAATCCCTCAGGATGTTTCTACAGAAATACACTAAAGAAGAGGTTTTATCAGAATCCACACAAGAAATTTTATTTGAATGTCTGCTAAGAAGAGACCTGGCAGAGGATTTGAAATGCAGGCGAGGAAAAGAAAAGAAAAAAAGAAAAAGGATCTCCAATGATGAAACTGCAGATAGAATGAGACTTTACTTGACCAATGTCATCATCAAAACTACAGAAGCAACAAAAAAATGACTCTTCGGCATGTTTTTTGACAATGAGAGATGGAGAAATCTAATAGTTTCAAGCAGTGGCACAATTGTTTACAAATTCTTTATTGTTACTCTGAATACACAGAATATGGCTTTTTTTTTAAACAAATGCAGCACCTTTTTACAAACACAATTATTGAAAGCTCTCTTCCTAAGAATGCTGTATCTCACATGTCTGATCCATGGGCTGCACGAATCATAAAAGAAGTAAGGAATTTGATTATCTTGTGAATAAGTTGGTTTAAACACCAAGACAGTAAAATCACCCTCTTGAATCTGGGTGTTTAAGGGCATGGCAGCAGAGCTTGCTTTACTCCCACAGTCAATTCTCACCAGATGGAGAACCTGGATCTGTGCAGCCATATATTACAGCAGCAATTTGGGTGAGCTACATGGGGTACTTGATGCTGTATCAGGTGATGAAGCTGCAGCAGCAGCTTGCGAGGTAAAAAGATTGCACCATGAACTCTGCAATGATCTGACATTTATAACGACACATTATAGTGTGCTACCGGAAGAAGTCTTAAAGTTGGAGAAAAAAGGTGATATGCTGGCATTATTTATGGGGACCTTCAAGATGCAATACTACCGCAAGTAACAGGAGAGAAAGGTAAAAGCACTAGTGAAAAGTGTAAACATGTCATGAGTGCTAATGTGGGTCTAGTAAAACTTGAAAGGTGTAAGTTCTACTGTAACTGATTTGAATTCCATTTTAATTATGCTCCAATCATTTCAGTAGAAGTAGAACATACTTTCAAAATGAAAATGTTCTGACAAGTGACTGACTATGACAGTTGATATCTATATAATATATCTTCCTGTTATTTGTAACCAATAAACATAAGAGTAAGTACTTTAGTTATGTGGAAGATATCTTAAGTACCTGTTTTCATTAATAATGAATGAGTTTATTTTCACTTTTAAGAATGCTTATTTTAATTATATTACTACCTGCTATTAATATTTTAAGTGCATTTTTGCCTGCCTATTAACCAAAATAAATGCATGAATTTCTGGATTCTAGTAATGAGTCTTTGAAAAATAACATGTTCCTGACATGTTCATATATTCATATGTAAAAGCCTATATACAAAAAGGGAGAGAAGCTCAAAGCTTCTAACTACAGACCAATATCTCTTCTAACAATATTTTCCAAAATATTTGTGGGAATAATTTATAACAGACTTGACCAACATTTTGAAATGCATAACTTACTGTAAAGGAGCAGTATGGCTTCAGAAAATGCAACATATTCCTTATCAAATAAAATATCAACGATTAAGAATAATGGGATGCAAGTAGGAGGAATCCTCTGTGATCTGCCAAAGGTTTTTGATTTTGTAAACCATAACATCCTTCTTGCCAAATTAAAATTGTATGGCATAAAAGATAACCTAGGGTTGCTTGTGTCATACTTAAATAAGAGGAAACAAAGGGTGCAAATACAAAATAATTATAAGTAAAATAATCACTTCTCTACCTGGGGAAGGAGTCCACAAGGTTCAACATGTGGCCCTCTACTATTTTTCATTTATACAATTGATTTACTTCTAATTAAAGTCAGGGCTAGTATAATCCTTTTTCAGATAATACTAGTGCATTAGTGTACACAGTGAATTTGATAATATTGGGATAATTGCAGGAGGATATACTCAAATACAAAGGGACTTATAGTATTGTTTGGATGGCTGTTTGCAATTCAAACTATTGCTACACATTCGCTGATGCTGGAACCCGGGAAAGAATTTCAGATGAAGTGTGTTCCGGGAACACACTTTTTTAAAAAGGTGGAAAGTAAGTAACTGAATTTTCCAAATCCTAAACCTCTTTCAGGGTGACAAATGAAACAACCATATGTCATTTTGAGCGATGATGCTTTTGCACTTAAAGAAAATATGATAAAGCCTTTCCCTGGTCTACATTTGGACTATGACTCCAGGATGTACAATTACAGGCATTGCCATGGTCACTGTATCATTGAAAACACATTTTGGGTTTATGACTCTGTATGTCGTGTGTTCAGAAGACCATTGCTTTTGAGTGCAGAAAAAACAGAACTTGTTACGCTTGATGTTGTTATTTACACAATTTCCTAAGAAAAAGAAATCAATCCAAAATATGTGTGTTGCTCCAGGAGCTCTTGACTGTGAAAGACAAGATGGGACTGTTTTCCTGGTACATGGAGAAACATTTGCCAAGGTGATACAGGAACTATGCCACTTCAGAGAGTTCCCAGAAGACCATCAAGAGAAGCACAGGCTGTTATAGAAGAGTTTAAGGTGTATTTCACCACAAGAGAAGGAAAAGTGCCTTGTCAAAACTATTACGTTTAAACATTTATTTAATGAAACCCACTGTGAGGCATTTTTAGTTGAGTCTTTCTTTTAATTTCTGTTTATTACTTTTATTTCGTTTATTTTTGCATTAATTTTACAGTAAATGTTAAGCATTAGTTCACAGAAACTTCCTTTATCCAGCTGCAAAACACTGTGCATTGGATTAGCCAGTTAAAACATCTTTAGAATTATTTCTTAAAATATAAGAACACCAATTTACTCATTTCAAAAGTGAATGTGAATTGCATAAATTTTGGCTTAGAAATCCACATGGAACCTTGTCAGCACTGTGAGAAGAACAACAATATGAAGGTTGCAGGTAGAGATAAGAGAGAGAGATGAGATAAGAAGGTAGTCAAAACAAATGTCTCAGTTCAGAATGTGGGCTTAAGTGTGTGCATTTCTCTCTCTTAAAGCATTCTGCAATATTTAGACACTACATCCCTAGTTGAGAGTTAATAAAATGTTATTAAACTTTAAAAGTGTTAATAAAATTAATATGTTCAATGTTTCACATTATCATACCTATTATTGTCTAATATGAAAGTAAATGACAGTAGTGTACTCACCTCATATCGTCAATTGAAAGTCCTTTTCTTGGAGCATTCACTTCATTAAAAAACGTGAGAGAATCAAATTGCACCCATGATTCACTCCTGCCAGATCCAGACTACTACTTGTGATATCGGTGGAAGGTTGTTTGAAGGTTTTTTATTTTATTTTTTGTTCCATTGTCAAAGAGTCATATTTTGAAGACAACTCCTCCCACAACTTTGCCTTTACATGATTGTCCTTGTAGGAAGAGTCTCGTAAATCCCACAATACCCTCCTTTCCTTGTAATCATCAATTACAGAGTTGACAGTATCCATGGACCATGCCATTTCACAAGCAACCAGGTAACTGAACCCAATAATGGTGGATAGCTTGCGACTGAGAGCAACCAGAGGGTAAACACGCCACAAGCAACCTTGATGCGGCTCTCGAAAGAGCAACCAGTCACATGTGACAATTGCCTGTGATTGCCTCAATGTAAAGCCACCTTTAGATGCAGCAGACAGTGAAAGGTTACTCGTACATTTTTCATTTGCAAATTTATAGCACATGTTTGAAAAGTAGCTAGTGACACAAAGCAGGGCTTGTGCTCCTATACAACAATATTATAATGAACTATGCAGTCTAACGATCAGTTTATTATTTGATTATATTAATGCAAGTTTTTAATGTAATTTAGAGTGATTTATACATGGACAATAACAGAAAATTTATATTAAATATATTATAGTTATTAATAATTGTATTTACCAGATGGAATATTTTTCTTTCTTCCAAATAGGTTGTTTGTGCTTTTGCACATATCTCTCATTTCCCCTCAGTTTGAGAATCACTTGTCTAGAACATATTTGCTATGATAATAAAAACCTTTGATTCAGAATTGATGATCTATTCCTTTGAAAGAATTAAACTTGCCATATCCATGTTTCTGTTGCTCTTGTTCCATAACACAGTGTTAGGAGAGCAGCAGAAGAAATTGATCAATTCTACAGGAGTTAACGTAGTGTATAAAGAGCTGCATTGAACATTACTATATGTTGACATTGAAATACCTATTCCATTTATTTTGCAGCTTGTCTCTTGGCTCGCCTCTTTATTATGTTTTTACTCTGAGGCGGTTAATCTCCTCCTGTGGTTGCCAGTAAACTGCTGAAACTTGAGCAACTGTAATGGATTTGACTGTTACTATTTCTTTTTTTTTTTTTGTAATGGACAAGATAGATGAAGTAGTAATATAACTTATTGTACTTTGATTTCAGGTGAAAACACATCTGCAGTCCCAGTCAGCTGAGAGCGTTGCAGTAGGGTATCAGCACAAACACAAAGGCACGTTAACTGCATTGATAAACATTTACAAAGAGTATGGCATTGTAGGACTATGGCGAGGAGTAGGAAGTGCAATGCCAAGGGCAGCTATAGGATCAGCTTCACAACTTCTATCCTTCTCAATGTGCAAAGATTACTTCGATAAATATGAGGTTTGTATATAACAAGTTGCTTAGGCTTTTATGTTGTGCAGATTAAGTCAGACATAGTATCTATGTTATACAGTAAAAAAAAAAACTGCATAGCATCACACATTGATAATATTTAACAAGTTGATGAACACTCAACTTCACTTACTTTGTAATTATTAGAACCAGTTTTGGGAGCCCTGGCTCCCATCCTAAACCAACTTGTTAAATATTATTATTATACTTCGCTGTATCAAACTTTGACTTCCATACTGAACCAACTCAATAAATACTATAATTACATTCAATTCACTACACTTTACCTTGATCAGACCTTGAATTGAACTTTTTCCTGCAACCATGTAATTGATGTTGCATACTAAACACACAGATTGATTAAAAATAATATGTAGGCAAACTATATTATAGATGATATAAAATGCAGTTTTAGTAGTTTTAAAACAATCATTCATGCATGAAATAAACTTAAATGTGATCATAATGTATTGGAGAGACAGACCAACCGACCAATCAACCAACCGATTGTTGTTTAACTAGGAAGCATAAGAACTTCCAGTGAGGTTTTCTGTAGTTGGCTGTGTTCAGTTTTTAGCGCTGCACATACTAGATGACTTTGAGAGTAGAGGCAGGGTGTGTTGAGCATAAAATGGCCAACAAATTTTGCCCAGGAACTCTTTTTCTCAGGAATGATTTCTTTCCCTTATGAGCAAGCATTACACAGGATCACTGGCTATACTTCTCTTCTGCAGAAACAACAAATTTTAGTCCCAAAAAGAATCCATTGTGCTCTGCTGGATTTGAACCCATGACCTTGGGTGTTAGAGGTAGAGGTCTGCACAGGCTCAGGCCTAGACCTGACCTGACCTAGGTTCAGGCTTAATTGAGCTGAGTTTAATTTGAAAAATGCTTCTCGGGATCGGGCTGGAAAATACAGTTGAAAAAAATTATCAATTCAACATATGCATTATATTTCATGTAAATATCTTAATATATATTTAATCAAAATAATTAGCCCCATTTTTTCATAAAATCAAAAGTAACAAAAAAATTTTCTCCGTAATGGGAAAATAAAGACCAAAAAGGATTAATTTATCTCATTTTTTGCCCTCAATGTTAAGATGCTTGAAACAGTACAATGGACAGAATGCACACATCCATAGCAGTACATGGTAACACTAGTAAAATAAATAAGTAGTGCTCACTGTGGCCAATTGTTATAACAGCACAGCAGGTGCAAAGTCTGCGGCCCTCCACCCACCCACCCACATCCAGGGCATCCTGGGCAGAATGGAGTAATAGGGGTGGCATGTGGTCAATAAGGCCGTTTACTACATAGGGGTTACACGACCTTAGCTGCCACCATTTCTGTAAAAATGCTCTTCAATTGGTCCCTAGGATCTAAGTGCATCCATTACCATCCCTCTGAGCAGTGGAAAAAATCCCTATGAGTACTGGAAACCGAACTCAAGTGCCTTCACACTCCAGATTTCATGGAATAATAATAATAATAATGATAATAATAATAATAATAATAATAATAATAATAATAATAATAATAATAATAATAATCCGTAACTACAAAATAATTTTATTTAAAACAAAATTAGACAGTTGGGTCCAGCTAGGTGGTTCAGTATAACCTATTCTTGGGCTCTGTTCAGATCGGGCTGGGCTTAAGTGTTTCACTCCGTGCAGACCTCTTTAAAGGCTTGTAGGGTAACCATTACATCGTTGATGATAACATAACCTATCAGGGTAACTTGATTTGAAAATGCAACATTTTTTACTCTGAATAAAAATAATGATGGTTATTATTCTGTTTTCATTTATTTACCCTTAGACCACAAGACTGGTGAAGAAAAGTTTAACATGCTATGCGGTTGAATCAGCAGGTTCCTTTCTTCAGACATAATTTGTTTTAAAAATTCATTGCAGAATAATAAATTACTTATTCTGCAATTGAGTGATTCGAGGATGACACTGAAAATTTATAGAAAATCAAACAAGGATTAGTTTTAAAAAATTTAAATGATTGTATTGTTTTTCAAAGTATTCTCTTTTAACATCAAAACATTTATGCATTCGATGAAACCAGTCCTTAAAGCAATGATGCCACTCTTTCTGAGAGGCCTTCAGAAACCAGGTTTTTGCAATGTTCCGCTGCTGTATCTGATGATGAAAAAGTGATTCCATGCATTTTGTCTTTAATTTTTGGAAACAAAAAGGAAATCACAGGGTGCTAGGTCAGGGCTGTATGATGGAGAGTCCATGGTGCTGACCTTTAGGGCATCCAGATACCCGGTTAGTTTTGCTGTATGCAATGATGCACTGTCATGAAGCAACATTGTTTTTCCTTTTGGGCATTTTCCACATACTTTTTCAAAAATTTGCGGTAAACAGGCATTTGTGTACCAATCAGCAGTAACAGTATGCCTGTCTTCTAATGCTGTAGTAGGAGTATGGCCCATTTTAAAAAAAGAAATTAGTAACCATCTTCTTACCAGCATTGTGAATTCGTTGGACTTTTTGGGCTTAGGTTCTGTTCGAAAGACCCATTGAACTGATTGACTTTCCTTTTAGGATCATAACAATAAATCCAAGATTAGATTCACCAGTAATAATATTCCAAACCAAAATTCAAGTGCTACCTCGGAATTTTTCCAGAGTTTTTCTGAACTGTTCAAATTTTGATCGGGAGTCAGTTTATGTGAATCCATTAACAACAAAGTTTTCTCACATCTAACTGTTGTTATAAAGTGTTGGACTTGACTCATACCAATGCCCAATGTCACTTGAATAAATTCATAAGATGCCCATTGAGCTTCTTCAAGCATTGCTCGAACAGCAGCAATATTCCATCAGTAATAAAGTTGTTGGGTATGCTTGACGAAATTCATCATTAAGAAAAAAACCTGATCTCTCTTGAATTCACTGTACCAATTATAAATTGTTGCATTAGATGGGGTTTCTTTGCCAAATGCATTTCTGAGCCAATTTTCACATTGTTTAGGCATTAATGATGATTTAAAATCGCAAAAAAATCACAGCCTGGAAATGCTCTCTAGCCAAATTCATTTTATGGTGAACACAAAATCTTTAAATGATGAAAATTAACAAAATATTAGGGCAAATCAAACAAACTTCACTGCAATCAACTTGCAAAACATTAGAAATTAACTGTCAAATATTAACAAATTTTATTTGTGTTTAGAAACATGGCATAATAAAAATTTTCAGTATTGCCCTTGTATTATGTCTAGCAACAAAGTGCATTTGAGTATGATGCATGTGTGTCTCTTAACAGTGATTCTAAGTTTTCCACACTTTTCATCAAATTATATTGACATACAGAGAGATTAAGGAAAGTATTAGTCATGTATATAATAGAATATCTACTAATCTACATTATTTGTTACTTTCATTTTCTTTAAGCATCTTGTTTCACTATAATTAGCATTTTTACTGTGTACAAATTGTAATTTATGCTAAAGTTACAGCATTGCAACAGCAGCTGGATAATTGACCCCTCCCCACAAACACACGCATGCACGCACGCACATGCCCCATCTTTTCATAAAAAGGCATTTTTTTTAAATTTCATTTATTAAAGTGTCCCACAAGATGTATTTCTAGTGAAATCTGTGTCAAATTTTTGGGTGGAATGTAATATTTTCTCCACGTACTAGGTACCTGATCGAGAAAGTAAAAAGGGATTTGCTTAGAAATTTGAAGTCCATCATCAGAAAATGTCTGTTACTCAACCAATGTGGTTTCATAACATCATCCTTGCTAATTGTGGTAGTAATATATTAAATTTTACGCGCATTCAGTAGCACAGTTAAGTGGTTTAGGGTATAAGAAACTGAAAGATTAAGGGTTCTTATGTTTTTTTACTACTTATAATACATACTTCCTCTACCACCTACCTATAGTAGGTAAGAGGAAGTATTGTATTCTACCCAAAAATTTGATATTGGGATCATCTTTCTTGCTATTTGTGGTAATAATGTTTTAAATTTTATGAGTATATAGTAGCATAGTTAAGTGCTTAAAGGATATAAAAACTGTATATTTTGAATTTTCTGTGCATTTCCCCTTGATTTTAATTTGGCATAGGAAGAAAATCTTAAGAGATTACTGCGGGAAAAATATGTGGAAAAAAAAAAAACTGTTTCTATCATTAGCCCATTTTCAAAATATTCCAAGTAAGTTTAGATCCTTTCTAAGCATCTTTGAATGAAACATGCTTGTAAGTTTGCAAATCTTGCTTTATTTGTCCCCTTTCTTTTGGTTTTATTGCAAAAACTTGTTACCAAGAATAAGTATTTGAATGCTATTTCTGCATGTTGAAACCTCCTTGCTTAATTTAAAATAATTCCGAAGTAAAAAAAAAATGTATTGTGAGTAATGTAGTAAAGATAGAAGAATCATTTTTTATATGAATAGCGTTGTATATAATGAACATACGTGAATATGTCATGTTAGAGAAAGTTGTGTGAATGCATCAAATCAAATTTCTTTATTTGGATTCTTATTCAAGGAAAAGCAAAAACGAGCAATTCATGTTAGTTCTGTTTCAAAGTTTTGTTTATGTTGAGATATCCAAGCTTACACACACACAAACAAGCCATTTATTTTTTTTAAAGTAAAATCAATCTCTCCTAATGTTCATAAATATGCAAATAAAAATTAAATGTAGTATTTATGTGTAAAGCCTTTGCATTTTAGCTTATTTGCAAAGATAACTGCTTATTTGCAGTTTCTTTGTCTAGTGCAAAGAGATAACATACTCTTTGTATGTACAGGTATGCCCACAATCATATGACAAACTTGTTTGGTTGAAGCTAAGTAGTCATATTTTATCTTATTTTTTCCTGTTTTGCTAATATGTTCTAAAATGACAGACGCCATAAATCAATCTAAATCCAACATCTTGATTAATATTTGTGTTTTGTTACTCGTAAACTTCTAGAAAATATTTATTGTTGAAAGACAAAAAGAAAATTAAAACAGGTTTTGGGAAGTTGAATCTTGGCCTATGACACTGTTCATTGCTCAACCATATGATACCAGTGAGCTAAGTTCTTGCTTATAAAATATTCTCTTTTTAATCTATATAACACATTTTCATACCATATTGGCCATGAAATGGTTGATGTTTTGATTTGGGTGTAATCTTATAGAATTATTTCTCTTTCACCAGGTGAGACCATTTGCAGATGAAAGATAGTTGGTATAAAGCAAATGATGATTATGGAAATGTAATTATGTGAAATGGTAATCCACATAAAGCAAAATTTGAACAAAAAACAAGTAAAAGTTACAGGTATAAAATTTCCTATAATAATTTCATCATCACTATTGGTATCATCGTTTACCTGTAGCCTATTCCGAGTTTCTTCTTGTGAGCATTGAAATGATGCAGTTTCAGTGAGAAATATGTAGCTATCATTTATCTTTGGCCACAGCAGGTTTAAAAATGTGGTCCATGTAATTAAACTGAGTAATTTTTATCCTGAGATAGCAAAATTAGTATCAGATTTGGAGATAGCAAAAGTAAGAAAGATAGCACTATTTACTCTCACCATAAACATGTGCTAGGAATCTGTAATCAAATGGTTGTTACTGACTGATTTTTGTCAAGAATTCAACTACTACTTCATTTATGGTTAAATTGTAACTTTTTGTATACTTATTTCATATGACCAAACCTAGTAAAATGATTACAATTGGTGAATCAATCTGATTCTGAAATAAGTAAACTGGTTTCCTGGAATTTAAATTTTCATGTTGGACTCAATGGTTTTCATAACACCTCCAAGGCGCTACAACTTTAGCAAGATCATAGTATATTCTCAGAGCATAAAAATCCATCCATTATTGTCGTGACCTCTATATCAATTTAGCTCAATGGGGGGTAGAGCGATGAGGTTACCGAGGATCTTAAAGTTAATAATTCACATTTACGATGTCAGACGGGGGACGCAGCTGAGAGAAATTATAAAAAATATTAGAAAGTTCCTAACAAATATTATTATCCCATGGTGTGGATGAGGGAAGGGATCTATCTACTATAATAATCCATGACTAAACTAACTGGATGACTAGTAGTTTTATTGATGTAAAGGGATACATTACCTCCTTGTTTCCTTGTCTGTCGGTGAGGACGCCATACTGTTGGTATGGGTAGCACGCACACACTAACAACTTGTCTCGAACAGTAACTAGCCTCGACTCACTGAACCCCACTCTAACTCGGCGTGGTAACGCTATGCTAACTGGCTTATCCCCTCCACGCTTGCACAATACCTGATCTGGCCCGCCAGGTCACATACGCAATAATACTTGTACGTCACATCTCCCCCGGGCCACCCAGATCGACATCCCCTTCGACACAAGGAGGATTTTTTTTGTGGTTCATGTGTAGACAATTACAAAGACAGAAAGACAGAAAAAAAAATATGACATACTATACAGTCTGGTTGTTTATAAAGGTAAAATGGAGCAGAAATGTCTCTCAATGAAGAAGTTGAATGTTTGGTAATACCTATGTTATATATGTGAAGCAGATTCAAACAATATGGAGTCTCGAGTGCCACCGACGATTTAGTTTAAGACATATTGCCTAATCATGAGTACCCCACACACACACACTACACCGTACTGCCGCTGTGACATATGCACTACACTGCACCTGGTTGTTCTGACGTAACTGTTTGTGGGTGGAATTTCCACATCACCCACAACGGTGAACTTTCAGCTGCAGAGTGTTTCCGGTGTTGCAAGTCGCTGAAGATGTGGGGGGAGCAATTGCTAGCTAGGACTGCCCCCCAAATTAGTGGCTCCTTATGCCACTGCAGTGTAGTGGATGAAAGACAGCTCTTCTCTGGTGTATCTGGAACCTCTGGCGTGGCTGTAGAGCGGGGTTACTCCTCTGGACACCCGAGCTCCGGAATCAGCAAAATCACTATAACATAAATCACAGAAGGATTGAAATTGTGCTCCAGAAGATCATCATACATAAAAAACAAGTAGTATGTCATTTACAGTAATAAGATTTGAAAATGCCAAAAAGTTTACAATCAATCAATTCTTTTAGTATGGGGCAAAGAAAAAAAAAAGGACTACACATTGACTTAAAACTGAATTTTACAAGGGGTTACCATCCAAAATTTAACAAAAACTGCTTTAGAATCCAAATACAGAGACATAAAAGGGCCAGAATACATAAACATTATATCACTTGCATTCATTGTTTACATACAATAACGCAACACAAATATAGTAACTTATTTGGGATCCCAATATTATTTAACCAGCTGGTACTACTAATGAAGAAAAGGAATAAGTGCACTTATAATACATTCATACATGACAATGAAATGAAATCATTCATACTGACCATGGCCCAAATAATACACAACACTCACTGGAATAACTAACCAAAACTACTATGTGCATTGCTACAGACTTCAAAAATAAATCCACAGTACATACATCAAACTACACCTCATTACATTCTTTCAACTACAATACTCCTGCTTTACTGTCAAATATAAATTCTCCTCTACATTACTATCTCATCCACCTCATTATGATCATTATCATTATTATTTCAATCATCATCATCATCATCATCATCATCTTAGTTTTCAAGTTTCTCGTATACAGTAATTACTGAGAAAATAAAACATCTTCACTGACGTGTCCCATTCAACTGGCTGCAAAGTCAAAAATACCTGACATAGGCATAAACTTAAAGAAATCACATTAACATTTCAGGAATGACACAAATAACCTGGCATTATACTGTTGCATCCACATCTACCGAATCAAAATTAAGCTGGAAAATAGATGATATTAAAACTCGCTATATAATATGGTACTAAACTTGTTGCATAAACACAAAAAAATTATTCTCATTGCATTTACTCTCGTGTGAATACATCACACACGCTATACTGGGCACGTTTCAGCAACACGAATAAGCAAAATCTCTCAAGTCATCACATCGAATCTCCAGGTACATGTAGCCCTCCTGAAAACTCAAACATTCACACTTAAACCATCGGGGTTACTCTTCGGCACTCCCACCGAGGCTGACATTAATTCGTCTCATCTCACACTACCACCATCTACTCTTTGGCACTTCCACTGAGGCAAATCTCATATATATTACTCACATAACCTCAAAAACACACACAAACACACACACACACTATTCGTGCAACAATTTTCTGCAAAGAAAAGGATCACAGCATCATAATGAAACCCAAAATCAAATCAAATCAAACGAATGCAACAGAACAAAGCACATCATTACCAAAACAATACTGTCACATAACATTCCTGAAAATCAAAGCTTAATTAAGCACCCAATACACATCAAACACATACACTGCAGCATAACATGACAACCAAATAATTTCCAATGCCCAAAACAGAATTCAAAATTTTAGTTACACAAAATGGTGATAAACTTTCAGTTTAGCAGAGACATACATAGCACACATTATTCCTGAAAAGCAAAGCTTAATTAAGCATTAGTCAGTGAAACAACAATAAAAATTTAGCATACCTGTCTGATTTGTGAAACTTTCAATCGTTCAAACTTTGACACACACAATGTTCACATACTTACAGGTTTGTTTGTTTGTTTGTTTGTTTTTTTTTTTTTGTTTTTTTTTTTTTGTTTTTTTTTTCATTTTACCACAAAATGGTGCAACTTTCCAGAATCTGGTAACACACATATAGCTGATCCATCAACATCCAAGTCCTACTGGTCCATATTGGAGGCACATTAAACCTATTTAGTTGAAGATACTGGCACAGCTGGTGGTAGCTGAAACTTTTACTTAAATTAATCATTTTGAAATATTTTCCCCCAAAAATATTCATTGCATAACTAAATAAACCAAACATGGCAACAGTGAAGCAAAAATATTATTATTACTACCACGACGAACGTACGATGCACAAATATGAATTTTTAATATATACGCTCTTCTTGACTTTTGTTTGTTTTATTATTTTATTATTTCAAACAAATACACACGCAAGTTTAAACACGCAACACGCAAACTTTAAAATATTTGCTTCACATTCTATCGTTAACAGATTACAAGATGGCGCAACGAATAACACAATGTTACGTACACCAGCTAACACATGCAACTATATTATGAAAGTTACAAAAACACATTTTGCAGAATTCACAAAATAATTAATTTAGAATGCACAGTACAAACAATTATCACCGAAACAGAATTTAGCAGAAGTGAAGGCAAGGTAAGGGGAAAAATGGAGCCAGAAGTTTTACCGCCACGCCACCGACAGACAATGCAAAAATTTTACAAGTGAGTTTGAAATTAAAATACAAACATGGGACTTTCAAGAAACAATGCAAGAGGAATTTAGAAGAAAAAAAAACACAAATTACAGAACCAAAACCCTTACCCTTAAGCCACCAAAAAAAATTACATTTTCTAACGAACACATGGAGGACCAAAAAACACTACATTTTAGAGAAAAAAAAATTTTACATTTCAAAATCTCAAAATACCCGGCCCTCCACCAAATACCCAGCGACTCACGCCAAATGTCGTGACCTCTATATCAATTTAGCTCAATGGGGGGTAGAGCGATGAGGTTACCGAGGATCTTAAAGTTAATAATTCACATTTACGAGGTCAGACGGGGGACGCAGCTGAGAGAAATTATAAAAAATATTAGAAAGTTCCTAACAAATATTATCATCCCATGGTGTGGATGAGGGAAGGGATCTATCTATTATAATAATCCATGACTAAACTAACTGGATGGCTAGTAGTTTTATTGATGTAAAGGGATACATTACCTCCTTGTTTCCTTGTCTGTCGGTGAGGATGCCATACTGTTGGTATGGGTAGCACGCACACACTAACATCTTGCCTCGAACAGTAACTAGCCTCGACTCACTGAACCCCAAGCTAACTCGGCGTGGTAACGCTATGCTAACTGGCTTATCCCCTCCACTCTTGCGCAATACCTGATCTGGTCCGCCAGGTCACATACGCAATAATACTCGTACGTCACATAATTCAGTTCATGTGAATGCTAATATTGGGCATTCTATTTTTACGTACATTTTATTTATTGTGCCTCTTAAATGGTATCTGTAGATTTTTAAATGTTTTAACATTTTTGTTATTTCTTTGTTCTTTGCAGGTATTTGCAGTAAGACCTTTGCTGAACACATTTGTATCGAGCATGGTTGGTGGAGTATGCATTACTGTTTTTATGACTCCATTTGATGTGGTGATGACAAGATTATATAACCAAGGTAAAAGCTGTGAGATAAGTTTAGGATATTTTGGTCAGTGTAATAATTTATTTTGTTTGAATATTCTGTGCATCTTGTAGTAGAGAATGATTAAAAATGTGAGTTTAATGGTATTTAATACCTATTTGCTATGTGTTTGCTAAGTTTACTTTGAACAAGTGCATCCTCATAATGTATGCTAGATAATACTTGATTTCTCGTTTCCTTCTTTCCACTACTGTAGAGTTGACCCGGCAGTTTCAGACTGGGTTAGCCCTCAAATTTAACTTGTGCTATCTATGTTTGGACCTTTGCTATGGGCAAGATACTTAGAGATTAATTAGATTTCATTTTTTAACTGAATGTGGCCAATTTTATTTTCTTAACTGGTTAGCTAGGTTTAGGAAGTGTTTCACCATTTAAACTTAAAATCCAATACCATATTTTATATGCCTTATTCCTATATTTTGCCTTACATCCTTCCTTAAAACACACAATACTAAGAGTGACAAACAAAAGTGATTCTGGATAGTTCGGCAGCTGTGCCTGTCTACTATTCCAACTGTGATTAAATTTTCTGGATTAAACTACTGTTAACTTTTAGAAATCATTCATTTTGTGACTGATATCACTATATCACTTTTGCTTTAAACTTTTATGAGTCAGCAACTTAAGAAAATGTTGAGCACTGTGGGTTAGAAAAGACAACAGAAAACAAATGAGACACAAACAATCCAAGCAGCAATTATGCAGCATTAAAAATGAAGAGTTGAGTTACTTATAAACAACAGCTAACCCATTGTCGATTTAAGGACTATATAGCAACAATTTGCATTGTTAATTATGCTTGACTTATAACTTAATAACAAGAGAGTTGAGAAACAGCTTTTACTATACATAGTGAACTGATTTATCACTAAGGGCCAGTTATACAAACTCAGACTAAATCTCTTTTAGGCATTATTCCATAGTTAGGCGCTAAATTGTGTTCTACGATAGAATAGAGCCTATCAGGAGAATGATCATGGAATAACTTATTCCATGTTGCTGATAAGCTGTTATTCCAAGAATAGAGTATAAAAAGGAAAATGGCTGCTTGGGTATTAGATGCAAATTTGTCTGATAGTGATGATGAATTTCTCATTTCTGAGAACTAGAAAGCTTAACACAATACGTTGTAGAGGTATTCCAATAAATGAACACGACAGCAATGAGATTCAATTTAGAAAGGATTTTGCACTAAGATAATTTATGGCTATTTAGAACATATGTTAGGCATATGGATAAAATACTTTACTATTTAAAACTGTATAACATACCTAGAATATTATCAGCACAATACACAGTTTTATGGAAACAGAGAAATTAAATACTACTCAAAATAAATACAATGTAGCAATTCACTAGTATGATGTGTAGCGATGTAAAGAGTGAGGTTAAGTTAATATCGACGAAGCGCTGGTTCTTCATAAGGTACAAAAACATCATTGAAAATGTACCATAGCCACAAGTGTGAATGTTGATGACATTCTGTACGATATTCAGTATTTGAAGGTTATGTGTAAGTTTAACAATGGGGAAGCTAATGTGGGGAGGAGGTGCTTGTGATTTTTGAATTAGTAGAAGCCATATTTAATCTAAGATTAAGTTTAAAGTATTTGAGAACAAGTTTATAATTTGTGCATGTTTACAAGGTAGATTCATTCCAAGTGAATGCGAGATAAAACTTTTTTATCACTGTCATTTATCTCAGTATGATGCAAAGCAGCTGGATGACATTAGAAACGAGTACTGGTTGAATAGAGAACACAGGCTGTAACTTACTTTAATTGAGCATTTGTAACTGTTGCATTAAGTATTGCCATCCAAATGTGAGCTGTAATGGAAAAAATTTCCTAATGTCCTATTTGTATAAAGTATCCTAATATTTCCGTTGGATAAGGTTAATGATACCTGCTTAGGAAATAGTTTAGGTACTTGATCAAGGTCGCGGGTTCAAACCCGGCGGAGGGCGATGGATTTTTTCGGGCATAAAAATCCTTAGCATGGCTTCCTTTGGAAGGGAAGTAAAGCCGGTGGTCCGTATCGTAGATTTACGATACGTAAAAGAACCTCGAGCCTGATAAAGAGGCCTCTGAGCAAAATTACCAGTCTTTCACGCCCAATATAGAATGGGACGCTAAAAACCACAGCAGTTAAAGAGCGTCCATAAATAAAACTCAATTTCATTTCATTTCAGCGATTCAGTTATATCTCAAGTTGACAGCGGCATTGGCAACAGTTAAAATATAATTTTCAAAACTCA
The DNA here is from genome assembly GCA_030765065.1 of Deroplatys truncata. Lineage (NCBI taxonomy): Eukaryota > Metazoa > Arthropoda > Insecta > Mantodea > Mantidae > Deroplatys > Deroplatys truncata. The sequence continues at coordinate 204,414,588 of CM060978.1, read as the reverse complement.
TATTAAAAAGGTATTTTAAGGAATATTGAGACAAAAGCCAGGTTAAGTACATTAGCTGATTTGAGCATGGAAAATGTAAGATACTGTAAACTCATACAATATCAGCATAAGATACAACTTTGCCCAAAAGGTGAGGTTAAACACTCACGTATTCTTACTCTTTTGCAAGAAGTCACAGCATTTGTGCTTGTATTTTGTATAACGTAGTTGTAAAATGATATATCTTTATTGAGTGTTGAGCTAATACAATACATTTGGGCATGATCAGCATTGAGCCCTGGCTCCTATTGCCGATCATACCCAAGCGTCCGCATTTACAACATGTGTGTTGAGTTAGCTTCATATCGCTAACAGTTTCTCATTTAAAGTCACTATACTGCTTAGTGTTCTTCTCCCATTCCCATCTCCTTCCCTTACTTCCTCCGATCGTCTTTGAATCTCCACTACCAGCGGGAAATGGCAACTATTAGATGCAAATTTAATACCTTAAAGAATACTTATTGTGTACCCCGTGCTGATCGGCCATAACAACACTTGCTTGTTCATATTAAGAAATGTAACTCTCCCTCCTAGCCCTCTCCATGTTTACCATTCTTTATATCGAAATCATTCACTTCACGATTTCATATAAATCTATCCTTGCTTATCAATACACTTGTCTTTGCTTTGTCTAATTTGTTCCCTTCTGGATCATGTTTCATTTCCACAACATATTCATTCTATAATCACTCTCCCTCCCTATTCTAATGTTAACTCCCCTATTATTATTGCTTCCGTATTCCCATACTTCTCTCAGAGCCTGCTCTATTTCTATACATATGGCACACTTTCCTACTCCATAAATCTATTCCTGTTGGCTCCCTTGACGGTCCCGCTTTGTTTCTGTCCAGAGCCCATGAACTCCCATTGGGTGTCAACACAATGCTTTCTTCTTCCACGATTTTGCCACTCTGAAACCACGCCTCTGCCCTGCCCACGACCATATCACGTGGCGATTGAACTTCCTCCCTCCTCAATGATATCATTTTCCTGGCTTTGCCAGCTGTTGCCCTTTCGTCACTCTGATCTGACGTTTTCACTACATCTCCCAATCTTCTCTCTGACACAACCATCTTCTTCCCGCCAGCCCCACATAGCAGTGATGTAACTTCCATGTGTCTATCCTTCTCCAATTTCCAATCGCTCTTTGGACTTCCTTCCGATCTGCATTCCTTCTCTCTGGTCTCGGACGTATTTAGCTGAATTATTTCCTGCTCCTGCAATCTACTGCTCCTTGTGTCACTTTCGCATCCAGCCACCATGTGCCCATTGACCCACACCGTAAGTTTTTTATGACGGCCTGTTTCCCTTCCATTCTTGCAAGCTTCATTTGTTATATTAAATCTTTCTTCAAGGCCCATTGTTCCACCGATAAATCTCTGTTTATAAAAATATTTGTTCCTTTTAGTTGCTTTGTTTTCTTTAACATTTCATAAACAAACTGCACTGATGTAAATCTTGCAACTATCATTCTGGCTCTTCTTGATCTCCCCATTCTGAATGCTTCCTTAATCTCCCAGCCCTGTAGCACCATTTCAAGCTTTCCTTCTATAATCTCTCTGACCTCTTCAACAGGCCATACTCCATTCCTTTCTTTCACTCTGTTATAACTAGGTTGAATCTGCGGTATCTCTCTTCCAACAGCTCTACTCTTCTTTTGATTTTCTTCCTCTGTGCTCTTCGATACTGATTCCCATAGTTTCTTAAGCACTTCTTTTCATCCACTCTCTTCCACTGCTTGCTTAGCACTCTGAGTTGTAAAATAATCATTTTGCATCAAAAACACTGGGAGCATTCATAATTACTTCACAGTACTGCAAACAATTTAAATTAATAATAATAATAATAATAATAATAATAATAATAATAATAATAATAATAATAATAATAATAATAATAATAGTTCAGGAAGAGCTAATTATGAAACAATGCAAGTTGCTACAAAGCAAAACAAAGCAGTGATTACATCTCAAGCTGGCCATAAATAACTCATGGTATAACCAACATTAGTTTTAAATCTGCAAACAGTCAAATAACTATCTAAGAAATAAAACTGCATTGTACAACTTGTCACCACATTTATACCCTAGATAGGCTATTCCAAGGTTTATTCAGAGTTCATACAAATGGTCCTAAAACAGAAAGTTATGAAGCGCTGTAATGAAAGTAGTTTGTGGATGTCTAAGTAGCAGCGGCAAATAGAATAAGTACATATTATGAAGATCATTTCAATCGGGAGGAGGAGGTAAGCTTATGCCAGAGTACAGATAAGGATGTTGCTGTATGGTGTCTTGAATTACAATAATGCAAATAATTCTTGAATTCTGCTAACTTATAGCTACTTATATAAGGAGCTGGTAATGGCATCAGTCAGAAGCTGGAAGAGGCTCTATTCTATCCAGGTCTGAATTGTCGATTTTCTTTGATGAATCAGAATGTTTGGCCATATTAACTACCACACAGTCCCTCACATTTTCCATCATTCCTTTGAAGTCTCACATCTTTTTCTTGTCCTTCATATTGTGAGGAATAATACTTGCCAGTTATCAGCACTGTCTATTGTGAATATGTTCTACACAAGTTGCTTAACAAGCAAGCTTATACGTGTTATTGAGACTGGCGATGTAACCTTTTACCTGACTCTAGAACAGCTTGATTGGATTGAAGAAAACAATGAACGGGCAGTAGTCTGAGAATATTAAAGCCTGCTTTTTCGGCTATGTCATCTATTAAGCATTTCTGAAACTTGTGACCATTGAGCACAGCTTGCTCAAGCAACTCTGCCTTAAACATTTCGTTGCAAAAAGAATATTCCTGATCTGGAGCCAGGTAATTATGTCAATTTTTTCCCAAGACTTGTTTGTAATTCTTTCTGCTTTTACGCTGTGATATGAAGCATTATGCATAATGACAGTGCTGTTTGGCTCCAATTTAGACTTTGTGATATGAAACCATTTTTGAAAGACTTCATCAGTCCTCTCTTTATGATAATCCCCTTGAATCACCCCCTTCTAAATATCCATCCTTGCTTCCAATGTGTAGCACAATTAATCTTTTCCTTTTCCTTGTTGGGTTTTTCAGTTTATTACTTAAAACTAACAAAGATGCCGTTTTCTCAAAGTTACAGTTTTGTCAACCCAAGCTTTAGATCAGGGGTTGGCAACATAAGGATTTAGTTGAGCTACTTAATAAAATGGTTAGTTAAAGAAGATCTACTGTGAAATATGAGGCACTAAAATCAGATCATCATTTACATATCCCTATTAACACATGAAGGACAAATTAGAACACATCATAAACCAAGGTCACATATTTAAAACACACACGTTTTAATGTGATGTTTGGCAGTCCATTTCATCATTCAGTTTCTTGTTGTCTGCTTGTAGTTGGTTACACCAAGCAGGATGCAAGGGTCCAGATGTTCATCTCTTAGCCTGTTTCTATATTTATTTGTAATAGACTTTAAGCTCGAAAGTATTGATTCACAGAGACAAATAGAGTAATATAATGCTTAATTTTTGAGAACTACATTATTCAATATTGAACATTTGTCACTGGGCACATAAGACAAAACTGTCTTAATTTTCTCGTTCAATGACTCTGTTCAAATACAAGTCATTTTGTATAGTCTGAGTATTGTATAGTATAGTCTCGTCTCTTTGAAGTCTGAGAATTGGATTTCGAACTTGTCTCCAAGTTTTGTTTGTTAACATTTCTGTGTGTCTGTCATCTCCTGTATAAGGTTTAGCATTCTATTCTGTTTCAACATGTTGTTTTAAACAAGGGAAAATGTTTCATCTCACCTTGACTCAAAGACTTTTCACAGTTGAAGTTTGGTACTAAATGCCTTTATCTCTGAAATAATTTGCAAAATGTTCTCATTCTTGCCCTGGAGTTGCAGATTTAGCTTGTTGTGTTTTTTACTCAAGTCAATCAAGAATACTAATTCCTTTAGCCACACACATAATCCTCTGAAATAGTGTATTCTCTACCATTTTCTTTAAGAAAAGAGACTGTAGCTGGCAGAAGTTCTTAGAAGCAATGGAGAATTACCCCATTTGCTAAGCCTCTATGTGAAGAAGCAGTTCTCCATACTCCTGGGGCCTGTTTCACAATGGAAGTTTGTAAAGTTAAACTTTACAAACAAGCTTAAATATACACACATAAAATGTTATAGAATTTACAGGTGTTTTGTTTCACAATCAAATAGTAATTTCCCACATTTGTAAAGTAAGCAGTTTAACCACAAATAAATATTGTAAAGGAAACTAATAATATATTAGCCAAAAACAAAACAGATAAAAGGCTATATAATTACTTTCTCTACTACATATAGTAAGTAGGGGAAGTATTGTATTCCACCCAAAAACTCGATACCGAGATTTCACCAAAAATACATGTTTTGAGACCCCCTGAAACCAAAAAAAGCATTTTTGGAAACATGTCCGTGTGTCTGTGAACAGCATAACTCAGAAACGAACAGTCAGATAAACACCAAACTTGGTATTTAGGTTCAGTATCTTCCAAGGATGCGACACGAAGGTTTTCAAGAAAATCCCCCCACCCCAGAGTACCCTTTACATGGAAGATTTTTCGAAAATTTTAATTTTCTCAAAAATGGCTCTAACGATTTTGATGAAAATATCATATGTTTAAGATAATGTCATGAGAAATGAAATGTATACATCGAATTTTCTGGGAATGTCTGCAAAAGTATTCTTCATTGTGAACGTCTTTTGCATAACTGGTAAACCATAAGAGATAGACAAAATTTTACTAGACAGAAAATGTAGATCGCGTTAAAATACACAACTTATGTCATATACATTTCTTTTGTTGAGTGAACTGTTTTCGAGATATTGCTTGTTATTTCCTTAAATTTTCCAATACTTATACTTTTTCTCAAATGCGTTATTCATTTTTTTATGTTCTGGACACGCAAAGAGAATGGAATGCACCACATAGCAACCAGCGTTAAAATATTTGACTATCGCTTAAAAGCTACCATATTCCCCTTGCATCTACAAGAAAATTACAAATAAGATTGACATCTCGATATCTCCATTAACATGAAGCATATGGGGAATAGGCGTTTGTAAAAATAGATTGTACAAGTGTAGAGAAAGTCATGTGAGTGTAACACATCAGATTTTTTTTTTTTTAGTAAGGACACTGCAAAATATCACTGAAAACTACATAAAATGCTATTTAGCAGCATTTCCAGTGATTCAAATAATGATGGTGCTCATGCAAGGGAAGTAGAAAATGTAAACATTGTAGGCTCAAAATTAATAATGGCTTCACATCTGTTTATGAATGCAATGAGAGGTTTAGAATGGGTTTGCTATTGCAAGATATTGGACATCACATTCAGCATGCTTTAGGCATAAGTGGAGCCTTAACTTCAAAACAACAACTAATTTTGTGTTCCTTTGCACTGAATGGAAATTGGCAATAGCAGACATATTACAATGTAGTTGTTAGTTCATCCTAATTTTCTATAAAATAACAATTTTATATTTGTTGCAACTTTAAATGCCACCATGTTGAACCTAAAGTGAAAATCCTGCATTCATGCTTAGACTAATGCAGTGTACAACATCTTGTCTTATTTAATACAGATTTCTGTCATTGCTCCAGTCATACTTCAGCCTTGGGCTTATTGTGCTAAGGTACAAAGCACATTCAGCAAACAAGCTATCAAATCACAGTTCTTCAGCATAGCCAATATACTACAATGTGAGAATTTGTAATTGTGTATTCTCAACATTTGACTTCTTTTAATCTTCAAATACAATCAAATAGCTTTATATCATGTTTTTCAAATTAAAGAAACATATAATATTTATCGAATTTGCTTGAAGTATGGAGACTTAAACATAGATTTTTAGTGGTTTTTGTAATGCATGTTTGGTGACACTCTAAAACAGGAATATAACAGAATGCCCATGATATTTACGCTTGTCAATTGACTATCTGGATTTGTAAAGTTCGTCAAACTTTTACAAGTTAACAAATGTTTATTGTAAAACAGAGTTTCCAAACATTTGTAATATTTTCCTTGTTATTTGTAAATTGTTAATATGTAAATTGTAAATATTGTTAAACAGGGCCTAGGTTCATTTCTTCAATCAGCTGTTTAATTATTTTCTTTATAATGCATAGGCTCATATTTGATTTGCAAGTTTCAAGACAGCCTGCATGATATTGTTCACATTTAAAAATTTACCACAGAGTTTATTTAAAGGTGAGTCGGAATTGTAACACTAACATCACTTAAGTGATGTTAGTGTTACAATTCCGACTCACCTTTAAATAAATTCAATACACATCACTGTTTCTAGCTTCTTTTCATTACAATATCAACGTTACCACAGAGTGTTTGTTGATGAATTATGCAGTGGTAGAAAATAAAAGTAGAAAACATTTCATCTTTCTGGGCAAGTGCAATGAAACTATCATGTTGTCCTGTAAAAACAGGAGCCCCATCAGTTGTTATCTATTCTTACTTTCTCTACTACGTATAGTAAGTAGCGGAAGTATTGCATTCCACCCAAAAATTCGATAAATATTTTGAGGTGCACTGAATGCATATAAAGCGTTTTTGGAAACATGTTCGTGTGTGTGTCTGTCTGTGAACAGCATAACTCAGAAACGAACAGTAGGATAAACACCAAACTTGGTATTTAGTTTCAGTATCTTCCAGAGATGCGACACAAAGGTTTTCAAGAAAATCCCCCCACCCCTGATTACCCTTTACATGGAACATTTTTTGAAAATTTTAATTTTCTCAAAAATGGCTCTAATAATTTTGAATAAAATACCATAAGTTTAAGACATTTTTATGGCAAATGAATTGTATATCTTGAATTTTCTGGGAATGTCTCCGAAAGTATTCTTCATTGTGAACGACTTTTGCATAACTGGTAAACCATAAGAGATAGACAAAATTTTACTGCACAAAAAATGTAGATTGCATTAAAATACACAATTTATGTCATATACATTTTTGTTGTTGAGTGAACCATTTTCGAGATATTGCTTGTTATTCCCTTAAATTTTCCACTACTTATACTTTTCCTCAAATGGGAATTCGTTATTCATTTTTTTGTCCTGGTAATGCAAAGAGAATGGAATACTCCACATAGCAACCAGCTCTTAAGATATTTGACTATTGCTTATAGCCTACAAATTCCCCTTGCATCTACAAGAAAATTAGCAATAAGATTAACATCTTGATTAACATGAAGTATATGGAGAATAAGCATTTGTAAAAATAGTTTGTACAAGAGTAGAGAAAGTCATGTGAGTGTAACACATCAGATTTTTTGTGTTGGGATCTCATTGAAATAAAGAAGCCTTTCACAGATAAGAACGTATCCTCACATTGTGAACAGCCTCTTAAAGGAATTATTTTCAGGAGCTCTTCCTTTACTGTGAAGTCATTAAAAACCATTCAGACAAACAAGGCTAACTGTGCTGTATCACTGATATCTGCAGATTCATCCAGCTGCATTGAGAAGTAAGCACAGCATCCCAAATCACTCTTCTTGAAAAGACAAGTAACATTTTCTGACATTTTCTCAATATGGCAGAGAATTTATGGCAGAAATGATATCTGATTTGTTTTGAAAGTTTTCAAATAAAGGGTCTGCAGCCTGTATAACACATTCTTTAATGTACTCCCCATTCTTGTTTTAACAGTTTTTGCAATAACCAGTGAAATTTTATAAGAAGCAAGCATGGCAGCTTTATCTCTGTTAGTGAATGTTATTAAACAAGATTGTTGGCATGTAAGTCATTTTAGCTGCTTAACCTTCTCCTTTCTGATGTTACTGTTTGGAGGAACCTCAGTATTTATTTTCAAATGATTTGTGTTAAAAGTCTCTCCACATCACCTCTCATTCCCACAGCAATGTTGGCATTGTCATTAAACACACACACTTGAGACTTACTTCAGTAAGAAATGTAATCATGCTCCCTCTCTAATGTACTCATAAATAATGTTTTCTGCTTTTTAGCAGGATTCATTGTTCTTCTTGCAGGCTACTCACAATTAATCAGGCACACATAGTACTAATGCTGACACCAACAAAGTCATACAAATAGGGCAACAAAACAGAGGAGAGTAACTGTTGGAACAACACATGTACACACATGCTACTTCAGGTCAGACTTCAAGTCTAGTTGTGCTGTGCATGAGGACGAACTGGAGGCAGGAGGGGAGTAAGCAATGTGGTGCCTTCCTGTGGTGACAAAACCAACTAAATGGTTACTGCTTGGTCCATAAATTAAAAATTAAATTGAGTTTTATGTATGGACGCTCTTTAAATGCTGTGGCCCTTAGAATCCATTCTATATTCGGCATGAAAGACCGGTAATTTTGCTCAGAGGCCTCTTTATCAGACTTGAGGTTCCCATAGATGCCATAGATCAGAAGTGGGCAGAAGTCAGTTTTGCACCAACACACAACACAAAGCAACCCCACAAGAAACATGGAATTAAGGCATTGCTGCAAGGTAATGGGAAAGTTAAGGTTATAGAGCTCCTGCAGTGGTAGTTCACTATTATATTGTGTTCCTTAGTCATATAACAAAGTATGAGAGAAAATAATTCATGGATTTAACTTTCTTCTTCTGCTTCTACTTGTTTTTCCTGTTCTTTTTCCTCCTCTTCTCCACATCCGTTCACAAGAATTTCAAAATTTGGTGTAATGTCTGTAGTGGCCAGATGTAACTGGGCCAATAGAAGGTCATCTGAGAGATAGGATCTTGCTCTTGACTTCGCAAGGTTCATTTGAGGAAAATATTGTTCGCATACATATGTTGAACTAAATATTGCCATTAGTATTTGGAAAAGGATCAAAAGTGCATATATAATTTTACACAACTGCTTGAATATATCACACCCAACCAAACCTTTACACTTGATTTAGAGAATTAAGCCTGTTTGAAGATCGATGAGTTCAGTTTGCAGTTCCACTTTTGCAAGTGTAACATCGATAGAAAACTGATCTACAAGTATCAAGATATCATTCTCCATTCCCCTGAAATCACTGAATCTCTTCATGGCAGTCATTTTTCAAAGCTTCTAAAATATTGATATAAAGCAAAATTTATCTTGACCAATAGGTGCAAGTACATTTAAGTAGTTAAAACCTAAAAATTGGCCTTCTCTCATGTGGCTGACCCAGAAATCAAGTTTCCTTACGAATGATTGTATAGCACCATACATCTCTAATAGTTAGATTACGACCTTAAAGACAACTATTGAGATCATTAAAATGTTGGCATATGTCACAAAGGAACCCCAAATGGCTGACCCAGCCTTTTTCCTCTAATTGTGGTACATCCTGTCCTCCTTTCATAAAGCATGCTACAACATTCTGCAAGTTGAAGAAACAACATAACATGGTACCATGGCTAAGCCAATGCACATCACAATAGTGTGGCAAGTCTTCACAATTCTCCTGGATTTTCACTAACAGTTGTTTAAATTTTCTGTGTTTCAATGAACTGCTCCTTGTTTTATGTACAATGTTAATGTTAAGGTCCATTACATTCTTCAAGTTCACTGCTTTAGCACAAAGCGCTTCTTGATGAATAATGCAATGAAAATTATAGAGCTTTTCACACCTGCCTTGATCTTGTAAGTAACTATTTGCTCTCCCTATCAAACCTCTTTTGCCACCAATCATTGCTGGTTCTTCATCTATTATTGAAACTAGTTTATCCCAATTCAAATTGTATTTGTTCATCATCTGACATAGTGCTTCAAAAATGCATTCATCATTTGTATTCTCTTGTAGGGATACCATGTCAGGCAAATATTCCATCAGATCATCGACGCCATGAATATAGATTACTAATTGATCTGTGTCTAGAAATCAGTGCTCTCATACAGTGCAAGGGAGAAAGCAACAAATAGTGCATATCTCTGTTTAAGTTGACTTTCTACATTTTTTGAAAGGTTTTCCACTCTCCTTATAATGTTTCTTCAAGATAAATTAATATTAAAATTGGGAATTTCTTGAGGGCACATAAATTCCACAGCTTTTCTCAGATATAATTTCAGAAATTTGCCCTCTTGGAAAGGCTTTAGGGACTGAGCGATCTCCCAGATAAGTACATAACTAGCATATTTAGTTTTGTATTTACAGTCATCAATTTTTGGGACATTCTGTACAATGTTCTTTGCAGTTAACTCCTGCAATAGTTTTGCACATTTAGTTCCTTATGCAAATAAAATAAAATAAATTACAATAATTTCCGTGTGCAACACATACCTTTAATTTCACCATATGAAATCATATACCACACATAACACACAAACCATATATCACACATCTAACATAGTATTTTAGGATGTTGCCTCTACATACTCCATGTAATGTTTTTGAGCAAATTAAACATTTCACATTCTCTCCTTCTGCACAGCAAAAACACTCATCCTCCCATTCTGCATGAAATTTCCATTTTCCAGAAAATGATGGTTTAGTAGGGAATTCCACCACTCCACTTGTTATTTCCAACGATCTCTCACCTCTAGCTAACAACACTGACCCAGGCATGAGATTTCCGTTTTCCGGAAAACGATGGTTTAGTAGGGAATTCCACCACTCCACTTGTTATTTCCAACCATCTCTCACCTCTAGCTAACAACACTGACCCAGGCATGAGATTTCCGTTTTCTGGAAAACAATGGTTTAGTAGGGAATTCCACTTGTTACTTCCAACCATCTCTCACCTCAGCTAGCAGCACTGACCCAGGCTGTTTGCGCTTTCAGTTGTGTTACATTGTGACTACATTCTGAGTCGCAACACAAGCTTTGCCCACCTCTGTCATAGATGGAGATTGTACCTGGCTGGCTTGGTCACTAAAAAAAAATGTAGCTTTGCTAAAATTTCTCCACGAGCTACCTGATATGCCATGGCAATCACCAGTCGATTGCAATTGATGCGTTGCCGACCTCTGCTTTATATGTTGTTATGTCTTTCATTTGCCCATGTGTTGTCTAAATAATAAACCTTTTTATCCCTGATGCCTGAAATCCTTTAGTTTATGCACCACAAAATAATGTCTGTGAATTAATTATCATTTTACAATTGTGGTACGACATTGCTTGGCTAAAAAAAAGAAAGAAAGAAGGTAAAAAAAAACCTCTAAACTGAGGAGGATCACTGTTTAACAGCAAGTAGAATCCTTTGTAATGTTGGTGATTCATTGTTAAAAAAGAATTAATGCATTTTAAAGCATATTGCCAATCTAACAAATTCTCCAACACATTTTCATTCAAGATCTTTTTTTTTCAGTGAGAGTATAAACTTTGGCAGTTCTTGCCTTCTACTTTTGAGCACTATATACACTAAACACAGAAACATCTGTGAATTCTGAAGCCAACCTCACCACGTGTTCTATTGTGAGAGAAGGATATTGTTCACGGAATTTGTTAAAAGCATTTAACAATAAAACAGTTTTCTCTCCTTTTTACTTTCTCTACTACGTATAGTAAGTAGGGGAAGTATTGTATTCCACCCAAAAATTTGATACCGAGATTTCACCAGAAATACATGTTTTGAGGCCCCCTGAATAAAAAAAAAAGCATTTTTGGAAACACATGCGTGCGCGCGTGTGAGAGAACAGCATAACTCAGGAACGAACAGTCGGATAAACACCAAACTTGGTATTTAGGTTCAGTATCTTCCAGAGATGCGACATGAAGATTTTCAAGAAAATCCCCCCACCCCAGACTACCCTTTACATGGAAGATTTTTCGAAAATTTTAATTATCTCAAAAATGTCTCTAACGATTTTGATTAAAATATCATATGTTTAAGATATTTTCATAACAAATAAAATGTAATCTTGAATTTACTGGGAATGTCTCCAAAAGTATTCTTCATTGTGAACGACTTTTGCATAACTGGAAAACCATAAGAGATAGACAAAATTTTGCTGCACAAAAAATGTAGATCACGTTAAAATACACAATTTATGTCATATACTTTTTTTTGTTGAGTGAACCGTTTTCGAGATATTGCTTGTTATTCCCTTAAATTTTCCAATACTTACACTTTTTCTCAAATTCATTATTCATTTTTTTATATTGTATATGCAAAGAGTATTAATCTGTGGCAAAGGGAATGATGCTAGACCTAGCAACCAGCTATTAAGAGATATGTATATGCTTAAAGGCTACGTATTTCTATATTGCCCTTGTAAATATATATTTCCCTTCTACAAGAAACTTAGCAATAAGATAGAGTCTGCAAATGTTTATCTCGATTAACATGAAGTAGACAGAGAATAAGCGTTTGTAAAAATAGTTTGTACAAGAGTAGAGAAAATCATGTGAGTGTAACACATCAGATTTTCTTGGATATGCAAAGAGAATGGTGCTGCACATAGCAACCAGTTATTAATAGATATGTCTATGCTTAAAGGCTACTGTATTTCTATATTGCCCTTGCAAATACAAAACAAGGGGAACATAGTATGCCTTAAGGGATAGTGAAATATTTTTAGAACTGGTTGCTATGTGTAAAATGTAATTCTTTTTGCGTGTCAAAAGATCGCTTCTGCAAATGTATATCTCGATTAATATGAAATAGATGGAGAACAAGAGTTTGTAAAAATAGTTTGTACAAGAGTAGAGAAAGTCATGTGAGTGTAACACATCAGATTTTTACTTTCTCTACTACGTATAGTAAGTAGGGGAAGTATTGTATTCCACCCAAAAATTCAATACCGAGATTTCACCGGAAATACATGTTTTGAGACCCCTTGATTCCAAAAAAAAACATTTTTGGAAACATGTCCATGTGTGTGTCTGTGTATCTGTCTGTGAACAGCATAATTCAGAAACGAAGAGTCGGATAAACACCAAACTTGGTATTTAGGTTCAGTATCTTCCAGAGATGCGACACGAATGTTTTCAAGAAAATCCCCCCCACCCCAGATTACCCTTTACATGGAACATTGGAACATTTTTCGAACATTTTAATTTTCTCAAAAATGGCTCTAACGATTTTGATTAAAATATCATATGTTTAAGATATTTTCATGACAAATGTGATATTTTCATGAATTTTCTGGGAATGTCTCCAAAAGTATTCTTCATTCTGAACGACTTTTGCATAACTGGTAAACCATAAGAGATAGACAAAATTTTACTACACAAAAAATGTAGATCACCTTAAAATACACAGTTTGTCATATACATTTTTTTGTTGAGTTAACCATTTTCGAGATATTGCTTGTTATTCCCTTAAATTTTTCAATACTTATTTTCTCAAATGGGAATTCGTTATTCATTTTTTTGTCTTGGATATGCAGAGAGTATTAATCTGTGGCAAAGGGAATGGTGCTGCACCTAGCAACCAGCTATTAAGAGATATGTATGTGCTTAAAGGCTGCTGTATTTCTATATCGCCCTTGTAAATGTATATTCCCCTTACATCTACAAGAAAATTAGCAGTAAGATAGAGTCTGCAAATGTTTATCTCGATTAACATGAAGTAGATGGAGAATAAGCGTTTGTAAAAATAGTTTGTACAAGAGTAGAGAAAGTCATGTGAGTGTAACACATCAGATTTTTTTTAATAGTTTTCCATGTTTGTGTTTTTCCTCAATGACAGAGGATTATTTCTCAGTCATGACATTCTTGAAAGTAATATTTTTACAACACATACACCACATGGTAAGGAGTACACTGTGGGCTTATGCTAGTAACTGGAAACCAGTTACAGAGCATGTACATAGCCTCATAAATGTTCTGCTTATAACATAGAGGTGAATAGTTATAGATGAATCTGGACATACACATTTTGTTTTATAAATTGAACTGTTAAAATAATGGGTACTTTAAATGTCTCTGCATAAGAAATATTACAACCTGAACTGAACTGAACTGCTTTATGTAAAGAAGAGATGAAATGCTAAGCAGGAAGGTTGTAGTTCACTCACCAGCCAATAAAGCGTATCCTTATCATGTGGTTTTGTTTACAACTGCTTTGAATTCAAAGTAAGACCACTATAATTTACTTTTACCATTCACCAGTTGTTTGCTTCTGACTTTTCATTAGGGTTGCCTGGTTTTTAAGGGAGATTTCAGAAATGTTTCCCCAACACCTGAATATGACATTATCGACCTATCGACTTTTACTGTATTGATTTTAGAATATTTATGCCTATATTTTGTAGAACTATAGGTATAGATATAGGTTATACAATGGAGAAAATCACCTCGTGCACTGTGACCTACAGAGTGAGCCAAAAGACTCCGAATTGCCTGCGCTGTGTTTTTCCTGTCTGCGTCCTTGGCGCTTGTTGCCATCTGTCGCTATCATAGAAAGGCGTGGATGAAACCATACAACATTTTTAAAACTACTTTTAAAGGCTTTACTTACCAACTTTACGAAAGGAGATGCTGAAACTGGCCACCGTCGTTGTCCATACATTTTTGGCACCTCTTTAGGAAACTTCAATCACTCGCTGTAGTTCACGTTGAGAAATTTCCTGGCGGATATTTTGTTTTAATTCTTCCAGGGTGTGTGGGTTTGTCTTTTAAAATTTATGTTTTAAGTTACCCCAAAGGGGTATTTTATGAACAGCATTACCAACTGCAGTGTTTTTCCACTGGGTGTGTGGAAATATGATAAAAACATGATAATGCACTGCTGCTATAAACAAAGTTTGTGGTTGTGGTTGTGTTGTGGTTTTACTCTGCAGTGTGAAGTGCAGTATTGTGTTGACGATGATGTGATGTGGTTCAATTATTACGAGTTATTTGTTATTTTATGATAAACCAGAAGTATTATTTATAGTGATGTTATGTAGTATTTAACTTTTTGAGTTGGAAAATGTTGATTCACATCACATACATGCGCTAGTTGTTATCGCAGGAGCGCTTTCGAGAGATGTTTCTCCCATCTTCAGCTGAGAATCCAAAAAAGACGGCTTTCGGTTCTTACCGAAATAACATTAGACGACATTGGTCATCGTTTGGAAAATTACCCCCAAAAATTCCATGAATTCTCTTTTCCTAAAGAGATGCCAAAAATGCATGGACAATAACGGTGGCCAGTTTCAGCATTTCCTTTCATAAAGTTGGTAAGTAAAGCCTTTAAAAGTAGTTTTAAAAGTGCTGTATGGTTTCATCCGCGCCTTTCTATGATAGCAGCAGATGGCAACGAGCGTCGAGGATATGGACAGGTAAAACACTGCACAGGCGGTTCGGAGTCTTTTGGCTCACTCTGTATATAGATGTATTGTGGCTACCACCCCTCAGGAGAAAGGGATGAAGTGAAGGAACCACAGGAGACTATAGGCTGCTGGTAGATGGGCCAAAGGGATGTGTGGAAGTCCCTAACAGTTCTGGGCTCGAAGACCCATCCCACTGCTGGAGTTGCCTAGAGAGGGCACCAAACGACCCGTCAACCAAACAGTCCTCTGATGTTCAATCTTTTCTTTGAGCAAACATCCATGTCATCTGCCCAACACTGCCATATGCCACTACATCCAGAAACATACCTGAAAAATTAGAAGCAAATGGAATGAAAGGGAAATGATGGAAAGGAAATCGTGATAGATGACAAACTACCCCAGTATTTACCTACCAAGCTCAGAGCCACAAAAAACCCAAGAGCAGAAGGGGTGTCGATGGGAACCGAACTTGGGACCTCAATGTTGGCGCAGGGCCATTTTGCTCAGTTGTACAGAATTAAGTTTAACATATTTATTCATAACGTTTAAACCAATAAGTGTATTTACAATATGACAATTTTCTAATATCCCTCATTTCATTCCTTTTAAAACCTACATTAAACATAAAATCATTACATATGTGTGGAATTTGATTTACACTCAGTCAGAAGCTCACATAGTTAAAGAACTCCTTGCAAGTCATTTTAAAATTTGTAGCAATAAGCAATTCAGCTTTAATGAATTCAAAAGAGTGCTTGTTTCTTACATCTGTCCACTTAGTGTTCATTAAGCCACAGCCACATCTACCAGCCAGTAAGAAGAGAATGCTTGTTGCTAAACTACCAATTATAGTAGTGCTGCCAAGATTGGGAAAAAGGAATCAACAGTTCAATGTATCGTATAACAGTGTTCAGTGTTTAGTAGTCTGCATTTGATAGTATCCATCTCTATTCTAGATATCCAATTATTCAAAATTCAGAATTAATGCCAGTCAATGAAATACGAGAGAAATAGCGCAAAATAGTCCAAAATGGGTGAGCTGGGAGATTCAATAAAATAAGGCTAAAACATGGGGAAAACCTGGGAAATACAGGAGACCAGGCAACCCTACCTTCCACAGCACTTCATAAGTGTTCAATGTCCCTTTTAAGTATGGTTCTACAAACACTGTGAATGAAATGATGTGGATTGAGCTGAAAATGAACAAATTTTGTCTTAAGAGCAAAAGGGAGAAATCCAAGGAAAATCTTATCATGGCAACTCATCCCTACTCTGCCCTCCAGGTTGGAAGGCAGATCCACTATTTTCACACCATGGAGATAGCTCATGACTTACTGCAAGGGCTGTACTGCAAGCTCAGCACCTTAATGGTCAAATACTGAAATACAAATGCAGATCGTATATTTTTAGATAATTGCTTGGAGATGGACCAAAGGCTATTTGCTTTTTTTTTTTATTCCTTCCAATGAATTTGCTGACTATTATTAACATTTGATTGATGTCTCGGGTTATTTAAAACATACTGTGTTCTACAAAATATGTATTATAGTCACATTACTTAGCTTAAAATAATACTTCTGTACAGATATTTTGTGATTACTGTGAAATAGAGGGAAAAGCACCTGTATGAATCATTTGTAGAATAGATATAAAAAGATGGAGAAATATGTGTTACTTACACTTCTGATTTCTATTTTTATTCTCATTAGGGGCAGATGGTTTTTAAATATCTGTTAATGATGAATGATTTTTTGCAGGAACAAATGCTGAAGGCAAAGGTCTGTTATACAAAGGAGTCATAGATTGCTTCATCAAAATGGGTAAGACAGAAGGCATATATGGTTATTACAAAGGATTTGTACCAAATTATATTCGTCTTGGTCCACACACAGTTCTTTGTTTTGTTTTTTGGGATGCACTCCGTGGTCTCCAGAATAAATACCAAGAGCACAGGAAAACAAGCAAGAGTTTTTAAGCTTTGCAAGCTTTGTTAGTGTTCAAAAATTTTGAATGAAGCACAAGCATGAATGTACTGAATTTAGTAAATGTATAGCATTAAATCTGGTAATAGGCCATCAGATATGTGTTACCATATAAAGGAAATTATTAATGAGTAAAAGCAATGCTCATATTCTTGTTAAAATAATTGACACATGAAACCAAGAGTGAAAGGAAAGTCAAGCTTTAAGTACAACAAAATTCATGCTATATTGGTAATAAAGCAATGTATTATCTTGCAAAAATAGAAAAATTGCTCTTGATGTGCTAAAATAAAAATGGATGTAAAATTTGACTAATTCATGTAGTAATGCTAATCGGAAGCAATGGCTTTTCAGATAGTTTGCTTTAGCTATGAAACTGATGTTAAAATTTAAAGACTTAATATCCTCCTAATTTAATTGTAGTGTCATTTATTAAGTCTCATATTGTAGCAACATGAAATACTTGTGTTTCTTGATTATGAAAGAAGAGTAGAATGTAATAAGTCCTTGGCAGCTATATGATAGGGCAATGATGTGTAAGAGTATGTCAGATAGTGGTATAACTGTACATTTACAAGATTAAAATAAGATGTCATTTTAATCCTTTAAGATGAAGATGAGATATTTGAATAATTCTCTTTAAATAAATTTTACAGTATCCTGAATTAAATCAAATCAAAGTTCTTATTAATTTTAATTGTAATATTTTATAGTTATAGTAGAACCTTGATTATCCATTATAAGGGGTGGGGTTGATGGTTAACCGAAAATGACGATAATCCAATTTAATATAAACAGTAGGATTAATAAGCCATTACACAAAAAATTCATTAAACAAACAACTCCAAGTTACTTTCTTGTATATTCAGAAACATGGCAATAAAGGTGATTGTTATCAGCAGGCCAGGGCTGAGCGGTAAGAGATAACAGACTTTTGTTCCATAAAACCAATACAAGTGCGCACACTTAACCTCTTCTAAAGCACATGTTCATTCTATATTCAATTGATAGCATTTACCACATTTCCACAAGGAATCAAAATCAATTTGAGTACACATTCCCTATTGAATACTGCATGTAAATGTGGGCTCAGATTGAACTGAATGTATTTTCAGTCCTCTTAGAAACTGTTGTACTGATTGTAATATGCTGATTGCTCATCTCATCTTTTCTTTCGTAAAAACTTTTTGCTGTGATATAAATGGTTGAAGCCACTAGAATATGAATTTAAAGGTGGCATGTTCATTCAAAAGTTTTCTAGCGAATCTTCCTCCTTAAAATGGAAGTGTACTATAGGTTCCCACCAATCTTGGCTTCTTTCTTTAACCCAACATGTAGACACACATTTTTCCCATTTCTTTTTAGGAGTGTTGTGAAATACAAGTTTTGGGTCTAATTTTTGCAAGAAAATTACTATTTTCTTTTCTTGTGCCCAATGTTCATGCTATAACTTTTGATGAAGGAACAGTAAATCTGTCAGAAACTGGTGGAATAATAGACACAGCTAGGCTACTTTTACCTTTTTTATATAAATGTTGCATATTCTTTACAAAATCGTAGTACACTAAGTTGTCCTCCATGGTCTAGGGATACCATGCTAGCCTCTAGTTCCCGAGGTTGCGGGTTCAAACCTGGCAGAGGGCGATTGATTTTTTTTGGGTGTAAAAATCCTTAGCTTGGCTTCCTTTGCAAGGGAAATAAAGCCGGTAGTCCTGTGTTGTAGATTTACGGCACGTAAAAGAACTCAAGCCTAATAAAGAGGCCTCTGAGCAAAATTTCCACTCTTTCACACCCAATGTAGAATGGGTCGCTAAAACCCATAGTAGTTAAAGAGCGTCCATAAATAAAACTCAATTTAATAGTACAGTAAGCTCAAAACATTCGCCAATAGATAGGACAACAAACCAACATTTATGTTTAACAGGTTTCCCATCACAAAAATAAATCCAGTTTGCGTATTCAAATAGATCTGTATACGTATTGAATTTAACATGAAAATTCGGCTTGTATTCAACATGGAATGTGTACTCAAAATCGATTTCAATTTCTGATTGAAACATAGTAATTGTTGCAACATAGACTTTTGTTCCAAAACAAGCAAAAACAACAATTTTCGCCACATACAGGGAATTCTCATTCCAGATAAAAAAAAAAAAAGATGGTGGTTAATGACCTGAATGATGAATGACAAATAATCAAGGTCCTACTGTATAGCTATTGCTCATCTGCTATACGATTATTAATGCAACACTATAAACAATATGCTTCTGTATCTCTCATACATGCAGTATGAAAGAATACAATAGAGAGAATACTTGTGCCTCTTTTGTGTATAAAGCTTGAAGTAGTACTGAAAATTATTTGTAAATGTAGTAATCAATATGTTGTTTGTAATGCGTGGATGAGTTCTTTGATGTGGCTGTTATCAAGAGCTTTGAACGTCTTACAAAAAGATAAACATCACACACATAGCATACAATAAAAATGTACAAATACACATAATTAAGTAAATACATATTAAAAAGAGTAGCAAATGCAATAAATCAATAAATAAACATTGAATTAACAGATAAATAAGAAACAATTTGCCAGTCAGGCTTTAAATGTCACTCAACATTTCAACTTTTTAGGTATAACACTGTGGAGTTTTGCAATACAGGTATTTTACAGGCAATGTCATGAATATCTCCCAGCTGCATCATATATGGCCGGGGTGGCCATAGCATGGCTCATGAACCTGGTGTAACTTCATTTGTAGCACTTGTGTGGCTCCTCAAAACTTGACTAAAATGATAAATTATATCAGTAAGCTTCCTATTATTGCTATAATTATGACAGCCAGGTATCATGTGTGGCAACTTTGAAATGGTGCAGTGTATAACACTTTCATACCACTTATAGTTTGCCTTATCATTGCTAGAAGATGGCTGAAAACATTAAGAATTTCATATGTAGCAAAGTCTACCATTCTGTTCCAGTTACTGAATATTTTATTATAAGGACATATTAAGCTAATTTCAGATCAACTGCAAACTGTATTAACTTCAGTAAAGCAAGACTTACAGAAACACGTTTGAAATAAAAAAAGATTGCTCACCTTCCCTCTCTTGAGATTCTTGGAAAATATTTCAGAAGCTGAACAACAAATAGGCTTATATGTGTGCAAAATTAAATTTGCATGAGGAATAAATGGATTTAGTGATCTCATAGAAAAGTTAGGGTGTTTTCTGGGGGGGAGGGTGGAGGGAGGGGGAGCAAAGAATTAAAACAGTTGTAATTATGTGGCTGATCAACCATACTTTTTTTTGGAAACAAATCCCTGAGCAAAAATATTAATCATAGAAAGAATATGCAAGGAGTTTTTATGTGAGTTATAGGATTAAATATTTTGGTTCTTTAAATGTAAGCATCAATCTATTTTGAGTGAAGAGTATTTAAATGAACATGTATTGACTGCTGGTAATTATTTAATTGTTTCTTCACATTAGCGTGTGTAGGACAAGGTTGGAAAGGTAGAGTCAGACTATAAAATTCAATGCCATGGCCAGGATTTGAACCATGGACTTCCCAGTTTCTGTCTGATTGCTCTAACAACTGAACTACCATGGCAGTCTGTGTGTACAATATTAAATGTCAACATTAAATGTATGACCAGGAAGTCCATGGTTCAAATTCTGGCAATGGTATTGAATTTTTCAGTCTGATTCTATGTTTCCAACCTTGTATTGACTGCTAATGATGATGGTGATGATAATTTCATTACTGTCAATACAATTCATGCAAGAATATCTGACAATGTCAGAATATCTGAATCATTGTAAACAACCAATGTTCGTCCAAAATGTTATTAGGTTATCTTCTGGGTTTTAATTCTGTTTTCAACATTTGAAATTATGTCCATCTTCAAAGCTGGTCCTTAGAGTATATCTCCAAAACTCGTGTAGCTGGCCGCCTTTAGTTATTTTGACCTAATAAACTGAGGATGTGTATGATATAATGCAATTTGCATCTGAGGATCGTGGCTTCAAATCTAAACACATGGAGTAGCCTTTGTTTCATAAATCAATCTAATTACATGGAAGCTGCAAGTTTATAGCGGGTTGTGAAGATAAGTGATATTTTGAAAGTTTCAGGTACAATCCCACAAACCTATGAATACTGCAGTACCTTCTGCAATTTATAAATTCTTCATTGAAAAAACTTTGATAAATGAGCATATTGCCACATAATTCAGATGAGGGAAACAAAGACTTCTTTTTACATCCACACAACCACAAACTCACTATTAAACTTATATGCAGTTCAGCTGAATGAAGCTTGAATAAGTTTTGACTTGGATAATTCATACCCTTTTAATTTCACTTCTACCTCTAAGCAGAGGAAAGACTACAAGCTTTATACTCTGAAGTTCACAAACACTCATGTTTACATCAAATAAATATAAGCTGCTACACCAAAGAAACATGGATGCACTGACCAACTGATGGTCATGTAAAATTTCATAAAGCTGGATGTAAGTGTCTCATTATTTTACTACTACATCAGAAAAACTCTGTTCATACAGTAAAAACTAAATAGCAAGACAGAAAACAGAATTAATTAGATTACATTAACTCAGCTATCTTATACAGTACTATATATTTGAAATCAGAACCAATATCTACCAATTAGTTTTAGAAAAGCAAAGAATTCATGTGATGTAAAAATTACAGTCATATGAGTTGCAGGTGAGGTGTGAGTGCCTAGGATTGAGAAAGGCTTCTTTTTCCTCTGATATGGAGGTCACTACAGCCCATTTGCAGCTGTGTTGGGTGTTTCAAACTGTAATGTTTCTGCCCTACCTTTGCTATTCCACTGCATCTGGTTACCCATCAGAATGCAATTACTGGGATCTAACCCACTGCAACACCCAGAGACATGCAAATACTCTTCAGCTTTGATACTGTCCAACTTCGGAAAAGAGGATGCTTCAGCTAACAGAAAGTAATTGCAGCTGTGTAAGAAAATATGGAATTTAGTAAATAAAATACATAAGCTCTTCTTAAAGTTATAAAGCAAAATACTATATATATAACTGGCGCAAAACTTCTGGAATCGTGACCTTGATTGCCACCCCAGCTGCCAAGCTTAGGGATGGTTTATGTTTAGCTTAATCAACGAAAGCGATATGATACCTTTGCTTACTCACAGTGTGTAACACATACAGTCTGCATAGAAAGTGTCCGCATCTTGTAATTTCAAAGAGAGCAGTACGTAAATAGTGCTTATTTTATATTTGTGATATTTATAACCATGGCTCCTACGTTTTCAAAGTTAAATGGTAAGGTATTACGTATTCAAAGCAGAGAAATAATTGCAAATGTCCTCGACTTCATGAAGCAAGAAGCAGAAATGAAGGAAGAAAATATATGTTTACCCGAGTTCCACAAAAGCCTTAAGAGAGTGAAAGAAAGAGTAGCCAAAGCAACTGGTGTTTCACTGAGTTCCGTTTCCAGATTTCTCAAAGATGAGGAAAACCATATGGATGAAAGAGTACCATTTGACACACTTGTGAAGAAACATAAGGTCCTAAACGTATTACAGAAATAAACGATTTCGACACTTGCATCATTCGGTGCACGATTCACAATTTCTATGTGGAAGAAAAAACTGTGCTAACAATAAGCACAATGCTCATCAATCTGAAAGATGTCATAAATGTTCAAGGTGGTGCTACAAGTCTCAAATCCCGGCTATGGCACTGAATTTTGCAGTCTGATACTAACTTTCCAAATGACTATAATTTTATATGTACTTATATCAGCATAAATTTTCAAGATGCTGCTACAAATCTCAGAAAAATTATAAAAGATTTAGGGTTTAAGTGGAAGAAAACGAAACCAAATAGGAGAGTTCTAATAGAAAAGCATGACATACGATCTCAGCTGGAAGAGTACCTTACTCAGAGGTACAAATTAGAGGGTCAAACTATAGTGTATGAAGATGAGTCGTACATACACAGCAGTCATACATCTAAAAGTTGAAGTGACGATAGCGAATTAGGTTTTCAGGCACCTGTTGCCAAAGGGCAAATACTTATTATCGTTATGCTGTTCGTTCCAAATGCCCTTCTTTTACAAGTCGCAACAAAAAACCAGGAGATTTTCATCAAGAAATGAATACAGAAAGTTACATGAAGTGAATCAACACCATGTTGATACCCAATATGCCTGCTGGGTCTATTCTGGTTATCGACAATGCTTCACAATGTGGCAAAACTCAAATTGACAAACAACCTACCTCAAATTCCTTGAAAGAAGAAATAAAAACCTGGTTGCTTAGGCATAATATAGCTTTTGATGAAAGCATGAGTAAAACAAATATAACTTAGTTAAAGCCAACAAATCCCTTCAGAAGTCATAACTCATAATACTTGGCCAGATATTAATACAACATCGCCATAATGTACTTAGACTGCCACCGTATCACCCAGATCTAAACCCAATCGAATTAATCTGGGCTGATGTCAAAAACTGGGTGGCCTGCAGAAATATCACTTTTAAACTAAAAGATGTGGAGCAGTTATGTCACCAGCGATTTGCAGAAATTGGAAGGCCAGAATGGGAAAATGTATATCGACATGTTGAATAAATTGAGAATCATTATTTCAAAAAATACGGAATTGCAGAAAATCAATTAGAAAAAATTCTCATCCAGGATAATGGTGCAGAAAGTAGCGACAGCAGTGATGGCGGCAATGATGTGAGTGATTCCGCAGAAGAGGAAGGGCTGTCAGGTGTGGAAGAACTGGAGGCAGATGGTTGACAGTGTTTTTATATTAAGGGCATTTTACAGCGGTGGATTTAAATACACTGTATATAACTATAAGTTTATCGTATATTGCAGTGCATAACCGGTGTGCAGATATTTGACAATGACTGTCCCACGCACTCCTGCAGCATGCAGAAGACCGGTCACCTCCTGATCTGGTATGTAACTCGCTTCATAGCTGTCATTAAGATTTTCACGTGTCTAGAACTGTTGCGCCAGTTATAATTGTCAATTATAATGGGAATGCTACAGCTCTTATGAGCAAGCTGTCTTTGCACAAACCTTAGTCATGTACTGTTTCAGTTAAGCTATAAACTTCAAGTAACTGGTGTACTGGATAAAATTAATTCTTTATTATATGAGTAACAAATTCTATGCGAAATAATAAACATGATGTATGAATGATGTTTTTCTCTTTACAGTTCTTTAATGCCAAAGATTTCAAAAGTACAAATTCAGTTATTTTGAGTCTAATGACTTTTGATGTGATATTTGGAGTAGGAGTGGGAGATAGCAAACTAATTTTAAGCAGTGCAGAGTCCATAATCCTTCATTGTGAATCCTCCTAGTTCCCGGAAAAACAAGTTCAAAGGATGTTAGCATCAGTTTGGATATGACCAGGCATAGGAATTCTTAAGTAGTTAGCTTCAAGATATCTGCATCCAAACCATTCTCACTACAGAGAATCCAAAACAACAGAGGCCAAGGGTCACTGGCAGGCAGATTAAAACTGGTTTAAGTGCTGTCTGCAAATGCCAAAAGATTGTACAAGGTGTGGGGGATGGTTTGTTATCTCGATATCGCTGCTTGTAGTCCAGTGGCAGTTCAACCTTATTTCCTTCTGTCCTGACTTTAATGCTAAAAAAATTCCCATGATCATGACAGGTGCATTATGTACACTCAGAAGATTTAAATCTAGAATGTTAAGAGCAGTAGCGGTTGTGAATATACATTTTGGGTGTTAACAATCATTTAGATTCAGATAGCCCTGAAAATGTGAAATAGCATCTGTTGCATAATGATTATGGACAAATTAATACAACTGCAGCCGCTCCCAATACTAAAACAACAACACTAATAATAATACATGTCTGATAAAATAAAGGGTTGTTTTTGTGTATGTTTGATGATGTGTACATAATTAAATACAGTGTTTTAGGGTAAGAACAAAGTAATGTATAAATTAAATTGTATGTATATTTTGGAGAATGCGGGAGAAGCCAAGAAGCCATGCTCGTGCATGTTACCTCACATGGTACTTCTGCCTAGTGTGCTACTACCTAATGGCATTGACGGAAAATTGTAGTGCTCTCCTGTGCTAGTGCACGTCTTCAAGTGTGCATGATCCGTATGTATTTGACCCATAAGGTAATTCCGTAATACCAGTTGCACATGCACAAAAGCTCCTTAAAAGATGCACAAGTCAAGATATGCTAGTGACCTTTTGCCAAGTTTGAGGAGTAGTGCAATGGATTTAAATTGTATAGATTTTAAATTATCACTTATACGTTACATTTAATTGCATTCAAAGAAAAAATAACCTATAAATCTGCAGGGTATCAAAAATATGGTGTGCATGTGCTCTTATATAGCAGCTGCCATAGTTAAGAGATATGAATAAAATTGTGCATGTGTTGAAATATGGGTCCAGATCCATGAAGTTCACTGTTAGACTGATTTGCTGTTGTTCCAGCAGAGTGACACTTTGTAAACTGATTATCTGAAATGATAAGAAGGTGGATGTACAAAATGTGCCTACCTGAATTTTATGTCGACTATAACATGCAGGATTGCCTGTTTAATAATCCTGGTGTTGAGATGAATCAATTATCTATAGGACCTTCTAAAGGCTCTTTGAGCAGAAAAATGCTATTTAAAATAATGAGCAAGGATGTACCAGTATGCTTATGTGCTTTGGTCTGCTATCTTGTAATTCTCTGTGTGCTAACATGTTACAGTTGAGGAATAAAAATAGAGAGAGAGAAATAGGGAAAGCTAAGCACAGTTTGGTTGGATACCTACAATATTAAAATTTTCTCCATGTTTGCAGTCATTTATAGGAAATCTCTCTCCGGCCTTCTCCATTCAATTCTTGTTGACCCTTGAACCTCAAAGGATTTATTAAGTATGTGTAATTGCTATTTGAAATACTGTTCACTAAACAGTATTGATAATTACAATATTAAGAAAGCTGGAATAGTATTAAAATTTTATTTTCCTGAGAAGAGGCTATTAGGACTGTTCTTAAAATGTAATAGTTGTGGAACTTACTAAAAGAAGTAGAACATATTCTAGGTATGCTTTAAAAAGTGATATGTTAATATGTTTCTGAATTTTAATGTAAGTGTTCCACATGCATATGGTAGCAAATTACTGTTAAAATAATTGAAATAATATTAAAATGAATGCTTGTGCACACTGTAAATTGCAGATGATGCTTATATCAAAACTTTGCTGCTGTATCCATAATTTTAAAATAGAAATAATTTATATCACTGAGAATAAAATAAAGAGAATTTATTGAATGAAATTGTAGTTTACAGTGTGATCAATACAATTTTGCATAAGCCTTTCATTTTAGTGAAATTTAGGGTTTTATTTCTACTAGCAGCTGGTTATCCAGAATAATAGCTTGGCTCTATTATTCCTTTCCATCTCAGTTGACTGTTTATAATCACTTGAGTTGCATAGAGAGAGTGTGTTAAATGACACTTGGTAATTGCTTATGTGTAGTAACATTCATGCTTTGTATAAATTCTAGAAGAGGTCATTAATGAACAAATCTATATTTTACGCATACTCTGCTTGCCAAATCATTGGTGAGCTTTGTATCACCAAACTCTCAACACATCCCTTGTGTGGTGCTGAATGAAATTCTGTTGCCTATGAGTAACACAGGAAAAGTTGGAGAAGGGTACATAATGTTTTTAAGACCCAAAATATAAACATTGCATTAGGGTATTATAGGTTTATATTAAATTATATAAATAAGGACATAATTATTAGACTTTTGTACTGTTTACGAAGTGAAAATAAATGTTATGAATAAAAAAGAAAATATAATAGGCTTTTAAAGAAAGAAGAAATAATGTAATAACTTTATTATTGTATATTGTTCAACACTTTTTAAAGACAACAAAAATATATACACAAAATAAAAATAAAATATCTCTTCAATACAGCATAATTATAAACCGAGAAAAGATGCATAAAATACATAATTATAAAATAAAATTCCTGATTTGTGAGATAATTTGTGTTACCTTCACATGACTTTCTCCACCCACTAATCTATGAACTATTCATATAAAGCCTTGCTCTTGCATCTAATTTTGTTACTTGAGATAATTGTTTGCAGTAATACTTTTATAACGCACTTCGTTATAAGTACAGAAGTATTTAAAAATTCAAACCTATAACAAATATCTCAGAAATTGAATATATACATATTATCAGTCATAGAAATATCTGAATAATTTGATATTCTAATTCAAAATTGTTAGAACTGTTTTTGAGAAAATAAAAAAGATGTAATATTTTCCATATAAAGGGTAATTTGGGTTGGGTGGTATTTTCTTAGTCTTTATATCTCCACCTTGGAAAATGCTGAACTAAAACACCAAGTTTGGTGTTTATCCAACTTTTGTTTTTGAGTTATTAGGCACATGAACACACACAGAACCCTTTCTAGAAAGGTTTTTATTTTTTTGGTTGTTGGTTTTGTTTATTATTATTATTTATTCAGGGAGCCTCAAAACATGTATTTCTGGTGAAATTGTATCAAATTTTTGGCTGGAGTGCAATAGTTCATCTACTTTTGTGGATAAAGTAAAATTTTGGAATACCAAGTGGAATGCCAGAGTACTCCAAAGCAAAATCTGATTAAATAACAGACTTGGTGTCAGAAACTGAGCAGCCATATAAATATTAAGGTAATGCATAATTATATGTTTAAATTTAAAATTTGTTGATAACAGAATTCTTAAAGCTCATGTTATAATTGAGAACCATATTTCAATAACCTTATTATTTTTTTACAGATTTAGAGTGTCATTGTACACTCAACAATAAAGTTGTAATTAATGCAGGCTTTGTACATTTTCAGTGTTTTAATGTCAGCATGCTCACTGCTCACAAATACCACTACAGTGAGCAATTCCATCATTGATTGTATTCTATTTCAAGGCAGTCCAATTTGATTTTGTATTCTTTCTTTTGACCAGAAATTTTCCTCTTGTATGGCACAAGTTCCTTCTGGCACAGAGAATTACTAGTAAGTTACCAAAATATATGCATATCAATCATTCTGCTTCTGTAAGAATGCATTCACAGTTGTACCAGCACAACTGGCTGTTACTTGCAGTTATACATTAATGCTTTCTTGTTGACGGAATCCCTAGAAGAGTACCTCAGTATTTAAGGGGAAATGTTGGTTGTTTTGCTTTATATCGTATTGGAATTTGAAATAATCTACACTTATACTTAGCAGAATGTTTAACAATGTCACATAGTTTGAAACATGTACTCTTTGCAATAAACAGCTATAGATAGTAAAGATAATTTGGGATACAGCAGGACCTCACTTGATATGTGGAAGATACTGCATTAAGTCTAGAGCATACATTACTTTTGCTTTCTGTTCTGTTCTAAAACTCCCATGTTACTTACTCATGAGGGATAGTACCATGCACTATGACTACTAACCTTGGTATAAATTGTGTTGAAAATGGTGTCCATCTGCAATAATACATTCCTGGCATCTTCGGAGCAAATTTCCATTCACACACATGAGTTCTTGCATAATTTTCATAACTTCTGTTCTTGTATTGTCCATAAGTTCTGTCTATGGTTAGGTTTTTACATATGTATCATACATAAAAACTTTCTTCAACCGTGAATTTTTTGGTAGACATTTCAGTTGACTAATAAGAATAATTAATTTAATTCACACACAACACAGATGTCTTGAATAAACTTTCACTTATGAGGTTCACAGTGAATAAACTGTGGGCTTTAGAGCATGGAAAGTTGCTCAGTGAACAACTTTAGTCTTGACAATACAAAAGAAGCAGCAACTGACAGTTAACATTCACAGACAATCACCCCAGCCATGTTGAGTTAATCGTTTGTGATAGTGAGTTACCAGAGACATACCGAGATTACTGCAGTGCAATCGAATTATGCATATATGCAATCTATGCCCTGGCTATAAATGAAACGCATGGTACTTATTTTGTCCAATATTTGTTAATGTATCATTGCTATTTATTTATGCTGTACACAGCCACAGCCTACAGTTCACTACTAGGTACAAGGTGTCACAGCAAGTTTTCAGAATGGAGGATCCGCTGTGTAGGTGTGCATAATTTTTAAGAGTTAGAAGCTGAGCATGCATGTGGACTTGTTCATTATTAGAGGAGTTTTATTAACACAAAAGTAATTAGCTACTGATTATTGACCTTGAGACATGTAGATTATGTAAATTCTTCTTAGAGTTGCTACAAAAATACTCTTATCAAATGTGTAAAAACAGCCTTGTGACTGAGGATGTGTACACATGTAAGCAAATAATTGACTTCATTGCAGAAGATACTTAAAAACTATCAAAAGAATAAATGCATGCATTAGATAAATAGGTGCCATTTTCAAGAGATGCTCTGAAATACTTGCATTGTTCTGTGTGCACATTTGTAGTTTAATACTGATTGCAAATTATTTTTATATGAAGCAACAAATGGAATAAAGGTAAAAATAAAATAATAATTGATAATTATTTCATGGTAATGAAGTTGGACGTATTTTACTCCTTGCCACAGAAACTGATAAAGCAACAAACTCTCATTATGGGAAGGGGTGCCTCTCTTTTTTAGCATAGGACGTCTTACAGTTAAGAGAAATTAAACGGATAAAACAAAAGTGTATTGATCACATTGCATTTTTTAGTGAAATTATTGTTTCATCCTTTATTGTAGTTTAAATATGTAATTGTGCTTTGCCACAAGCTGTATTTTGTCTTTATATTGCATATCCTTTTGACATTTTAACTTCCAATGAGATGTTTCATAATCAGATTATTGTGAAATGGTTCCAGCAGCAAAATATAACAATGTTCAAAACATTTCTTACAAAGCACAGATCAGTTTCATAGTTTTTCGTACTACAAATTATGGGCTTCACATAATGTGGTTGTGCTTTTTTTTTTACAATAGTTTAAAACAATTTAATTGCAAACAAATGTAAGTGAGAATAATCATATGTTTGTTTTATTTGTTAGCACTATTTTAATATAATGACTAGAATAGAGAAATAGATATGCTGCTTCATTGCTGCAGCATGCAGAGTTCATACGAGCAAATTATAGCATTTAAACATAAGGTGTCTATAGCAAAATGAATCAGCATGATTAGTAATTTTAAGATGTAAAAAGGTAACAAAAGGATTTAAGAGTTTGTGTTTTAATAATGTAAAGCACATTGTTTGGGAGAAAAATTACCAATAAGAAAATTCAATAACTTGCTGAATAACACAAGCTTGAGAATACCACTTGCAACACTTGTCAGAGGAACTTCCACAGTTTGGAATTGATTACCCATAAACCTGTATATGGCATCTCTTGTAACATAACATGTCCAAATGATATTCAACTACTGTCCAGTGTTTTCTGCCCTTAATAAAGTTTTGCAGAAGCAGATAAGATCCTCTAACGCAATCTTGCATTTCTGCCAGTGGAGTCCCGTAGATAATGTTTCTTCTTGATTCCATTGTGACAGTTATGTCTGTTGACAACCCGAGATATCAAAAGGAGGACTCATTGCTAAAAATGATCTCCTCAGAAATCCATTGTCATTATCCATGTATACTTTAGAGGTTTCTATATCATTTACTGCATGCATTTATGGGACACTTTATTATTCACTGATTTATTACCCTTAAAAAGCCGTAGATGATATATTTGCCATATACGTATACAGTTCAGTTGATGACTTATTTGGACAAGTCTTTAATTATACATCAAGATGATATGAAAGCTAAAGCGTATTTCAGATTAAAATATTTATGAGTTAAGATATATTTACAAAATACAAATAAATAACCATCCCCTTTACATACACCATTTTAATACTGAATATTATTATTTGACAGGTTAGTACCCCCTTTTGTTTTCCACAATATATAATAATTTTCAAAGTAACTCAGTTTCATTGTCATTTCTTTTTGTTGAGTAATATATGTAATATTTATTGAGTGCCAAGATAATTACAGTTGTATTGAGAGTGACTGCTTCTGGCCCTAGCCATTTTGTAGTCATCTCCCCTCCTTTGGTTAATAGTAATAATAATACATTAATTTATGAACATTAAGTTATTACATGTTAGACTGCCTTCTCTATTTGGCCCTTGCCCTGTTGAGTATAAGAATTTCAATATGTGGAGAAATCTGCCACATTTCATGGAAATAAATAAAAGGGGTGAAAAAAATTCAGCTTGGACCTATAGTGTTGTTGCTAAGAAGAGGTACATTTCAGGACAAGTCGCATCAGAACAACAAGAGATCTTAACTATTTGTCTCAAGATTTTTACATAACTAAATGACTTGTTTAACAAATAGTTCAGCGATATATTTGAAGCACAGCATAAAATGTGCTGTCGGAGATAAAAGTTTTATTTACGCCTTTTGCATCAGTTTTAGTTTTGTATCTTTTTCTGGATGGAGGCAGTAAATTTATGGATATTTATATTTTTATAAGAAATAGATGGCAGTTCTCACTTTGATTGCCGTTACTGTTTCCATTCCCTTCATCATCACACACTCTATTACATTGATTGAATCAGTATTGACATAATTTCCTTTGCTGTAAGAAATTTATACAATGTTTTCTTCTATTACAAAAATTAAATATGTGCACTTTCAGGAATTCATTCACATGTGTTAATGTTGAATATACTCTTAATTTCTTATAGCTGTATGGCTTGTGATAAAATGATTGTGTACAAGCCAGGAACATAAACCAGGCTGTTTTAATTAGATTAACTCGCAAATATCTCAAGCCTCTCTTACTGATGTGTTAAGGCCAACATGCCTTTTATTTAATGGATACCCCAATAAAATCAGGTAAATGACAACCATTACTTATTCCTATCTTCCCAAAATATAACCTTTTTGTGAGTCTGTCAAAATAAAGGTATTTCTATAAACATGTGCACCCTCGCAGTGAATTCAAATGAAATTGTGGATTTAAGCACTAAACTACAGCATATGCAGGCTTTTAAATACCTCTTTGAAGGTTAAACTTTCATATGATAATTTTTGTCCTGACATCTTGAATTAAAATCTAGAAGCAGGCAGAATTTTTAAAAGCATAAGTTGGAAATACAAATAGAGCATTTTCTGAACTGTTGACTCTGTTACACAGAAAGTGCTGCAATGATCATGCACCAATTCATCAAGAACCTTGGAAAGTTTTGTTTATTCTGCACCCTATGTAGAATAAATGTGTATATATATATAAGCATTTTTGTCCATTCTGCAGAAAATCATTGAGGGACTTTTAAGTCAGCTTGTGTTGGAAATTGAAAACAGAAAGCTAGTCTGCATTCAGATTTATTAAAAAAAAAATTGGTTAACCCTTAAAAACACTTTTTGGTCCACTTACTTGTCGAAACATAGTAGGACATGTTCCAGAGAGACTTCCTCCTCATCCTCAACGATCGATCGACTGGCTCTCAATGAGCCAGAAAAAGTGTAAAAGTGTTTTCAAAGGTTGACCAAGTTTTTTAACACATTTGATTATCATGCTCCGCGGTTTTAAATGCTCTATTTTTAATTTTTTTAATGCTAGTATTTAGTTAAAAATTGAATTGTGTAAACTTGACACATAGTTAAAACCTATTTTTTATATGTGCCAAGAGCTGTTATTAAGATGCTTGTTATTCTAAATCTTTTAAATCTTTTAATTGTGTGCCAAAAGTTGCTATTTGACTTGTGTAAATTTTAACTTTGTGTAGTGATTCACCTATGTAACTGAATTATTGATTACAAGGTTTGTTCACTAAAGACATTATCTCTCAATAAATAGGTATTCAAATAGGTAATCTCCAAGCATTTTACACTAAGAGACAAATTATGATCAGAAAACATGGTCTTTTTTATCACCAATTGTATAAGTTGTGGCTGCATTTATTTTAGTAAAGTTCTCTCCAAAGCTAGATTAATAAATCTGGGTTGTATGAAACATTTAACCTAAAGATAATTCTGTTAGTGACACTCAAAAACTATGTGCTAGTGTCTGCTGTGGAAGTGTTTGAATATTTAAGCTTTGGTACTGCAAATTAATATTTTTGTTAATTCATTTTAAAATGTTTTTGTTTTGATAATCTTTTTCTAAGATTCCATTTTTTCTTTCTATTTGTTGCATTTAACACATTCTTAGGTTGTTTTAAAGACTGTTCTATGCATACTTATGAATTTGTGGACTGACAATTTGATATTTGGGTCAAATCATTGTTTTATTACATGTGCTGAATATGATAGAAAAGTTAGTTGTTAATTTATTGAAAAGAAAATTAAGTGAGTTGTAAAATGTATGCAATCAAATTAACTTGTTCATTAGGATTTAAATTGGATTTAATGAATTGCAGTCAAGTAATCTTTCTTGTTATTAGCATATAATAATATTGAGCATTATTAAAATTTTGAGAGACATCTTTAATAGCAGCATTAAGCATGATGCAGTATTTTTCCACTAAATTCTAAATACTGAAATGTTATTGTGCCATATAATACATATATGTTGTTGTTCACCAATGCCACTAGGGAATAATTGATCTGCATCATTTTCCCTTATATAATATGTATTTACACATGGATTTGTAGGGAAAATAATAAGGTTTATTATAATTTATTAAGAAGGTAATTTCATGTACAAAGAAATGACTAATGGTTGTAATTGCACCAGCTGCTATGTATCTAATGCCACCTCTCTTCATTTCTTGCTTGCCATGTTCTAAAGGAACCAATGAAAACTGTGTGTTTGATCATAAAAAATGTATCTAATGTAGGCTAGTAGTATGTAGTTATTAAGGAGCTACACTAAGTGAAGTGTAGTTATTAAGGAGTTCAATATTGTTATAATATTTTAATTAATGAGAGTATGAATCAATTTTTACAAGCAGTTCACTTCTGAGTGATCTTGTTATTTGGTAGTACATGCAAATGTGCAGTTATTAATTAGTTTGCTTGTATTTAAAGTGAATGCTGTGATAGTTACCAGTCCTGTGATATGCCTTAAAGCCATGTTTAATACAAAGAATAGCATTGCTTGATATTTTTGAATTTATCAATGCATTAACATGTTGCTAAATTTATGAAAAACAAAAATGAAAATAAAGCAGTACTGCAAGTGCCTGTTCAAAGAGTATTGAAACTTTTTGTGTTATATTCCTACTATTTCATCCTTTTCTTTTTACTTTCTCTACTACATATAGTAAGTAGGGGAAGTATTGCATTCCACCCAAAAATTCGATACCGAGATTTCACCGGAAATACATGTTTTGAGACCTCCTGAATCCAAAAAAAGCATTTTTGGAAACATGTCCGTGTGTGTGTCTGTGAACAGCATAACTCAAAAACTAACAGTCGGATAAACACCAAACTTGGTATTTACGTTCAGTATCTTCCAGAGATGCGACACGAAGATTTTCAAGAAAATCCCCCCACCCCAGACTACCCTTTACATGGAACATTTTTCTAAAAATTTTAATTTTCTCAAAAATGGCTCTAACGATTTTGATGAAAATATTATATGTTTAAGATAATGTCATGAGAAATGAAATGTATATCTCGAAATTTCTGGGAATGTCTCCAAAAGTATTCTTCATTATGAACGACTTTTGCATAACTGGTAAACCATAAGAGATAGACAAAGTTTTACTACACAAAAAATGTAGATTGCATTAAAATACACAACTTATATCATATACATTTTTTTTGTTGAGTGAACCGTTTTCGAGATATTGCTTGTTATTTCCTTAAATTTTCCAATCCTTAAACTTTTTCTCAAATTCGTTATTCAGTTTTACTTTCTCTACTACGTATAGTAAGTAGGGGAAGTATTGCATTCCACCCAAAAATTCGATACCGAGATTTCGCCGGAAATACATCTTTTGAGACCTCCTGAAACCAAAAAAACATGTCCATTTTTTGGAAACATGTCCGTGTGTGTGTTTGTGTGTGTGTGTGTGTGTCTGTGAACAGCATAACTCAAAAACGAACAGTCGGATAAGCACCAAACTTGGTATTTAGGTTCAGTATCTTCCAGAGATGCGACACGAAGGTTTTCAAGAAAATCCCCCCACCCCAGACTACCCTTTACATGGAAGATTTTTCGAAAATTTTAATTTTCTCAAAAATGGCTCTAACGATTTTGATGAAAATATCATACGTTTAACATAATGTCATGAGAAATGAAATGTATATCTCGAATTTTCTGGGAATGTCTCCAAAATTATTCTTCATTGTGAACGACTTTTGCATAACTGGTAAACCATAAGAGTTAGACAAAATTTTACTACACAAAAAATGTAGATCGCGTTAAAATACACAACTTATGTCATATACATTTCTTTTGTTGAGTGAACCGTTTTCGAGATATTGCTTGTTATTTCCTTAAATTTTCCAATACTTATACTTTTTATCAAATGCGTTATTCACTTTTTTTTATGTCCTGGACATGCAAAGAGAATGGAATACGCCACATAGCAACCAGCGTTAAAATATTTGACTATCGCTTAAAAGCTACCATATTTCCCTTGCATCTACAAGAAAAGTACCAATAAGATTGACATCTTGATATCTCGATTAACATGAAGCATATGGAGAATAGGCGTTTGTAAAATTAGATTGTACAAGTGTAGAGAAAGTCATGTGAGTGTAACACATCAGATTTTTTCATTCTTATTTT
This sequence comes from Deroplatys truncata, assembly GCA_030765065.1. Taxonomy (NCBI): domain Eukaryota; kingdom Metazoa; phylum Arthropoda; class Insecta; order Mantodea; family Mantidae; genus Deroplatys; species Deroplatys truncata. Next base: position 204,378,594 of record CM060978.1, on the reverse strand, counting down.
ATGCTGCTTTTAATGTCTAAGATCATATCAATAACTTTGAATTAAGAAATTCCTCATCAACAATGTTTGATCATTTACATTATGCAGGTTCTTATTGGGTAAGGACTCTCTTTCTCTTTCTTTCTCGCTTTGTAAGCTCACATAGATTTACACCTCTGAACTCTAAAGAAAAATTCCCCCCTCCTGGTGGGAATTAAATCAAGGGCATCTGGATCGAGAGGCTAGCATGCAAACCACTAGATCGCAGGGACAATCCTTCACACTATTTTAAGTAAAATTTCTTACCCTAGTTTAGAGAAAGTTAATCGTCCAGTGAGTTTACTCTACCTCATTCTCACTGAAAGCACAAATGTTATATAGTTTTAGAATGCTTTGTGTTGCAGAATATTTTTGTTTTCTTTCTTTTCCTGTTTTTACTAGAATCATCCCCTACCCCCCTACGCAATCTGGAAGTATGAGTTTGAGAGTAAATGTGAATGTATTTCATGGTAAGAAGGTTAAAACCTACAGTTGAGTAATAACCCATCAATTGTTTCTGAAGCTAAAGTCCACAATATGACCATTTTAAGGGGGCTATATAAATCAGACAGTTTAAAAATATATTATGTGCTACATTCATATGACTCTTTCTACCGATTCTTCTACAAACTACTCTTACAAAAGCTTATTCTTCTGTCTGCTTCATGTTAATCAAGATATATACATTTAAATATAAATAAATGGTTTTATTACACATTTTAATATACGTACAAGGATAATACAGTAGGCTTAAGTGAAAGTAAAATCTTTTTAAAGCAGGTCGCTATATTTTGCCTTTGAAATTCTGTTGTATTTGTATGAGCACAAGAAAAAAGACAAATTGCGACTTAGCAGTTTAAAAAAGTGTGAAGTATTTGACAATTCAAACCAACAATAAAGAATATCTCAGAAATGGTTAACCCCCCCCCCCAAAATATATATAAATATAAAAATAAAAACCCTTACATGCACAACTTAAATTGTGTGTTTTAACAAGATCTATATTTTTTGTGTAGTAAGTTTCTGTCTATTACAATTTATACAAAACTATTCAGAATGAAGAGGACTTCACAGGCTATTCACAGAAAATTGAAGCTATACATTTTATTTGTTATGTGAATATTTTATATACTTATACTTATTTCAAGTGATTAATGGCTAATTGTGTTTTTCGTGTGGTCATACAAGGAGCATGGAATTTCAAAGTCACGCATAGCATTCTGTTTTTTAAACATCACACTATAGCTTTAGTGTATTGTATTACTCTTATACCTTCAAGGAAATATGTATATGTGTAATGAACATTTATCTCAACAAGAAGGTGGAAGAATAAATTTTTAAAGAATAGTTTGTACTACTCATTAGGATGGTTCAGGCAGTAATGCTTGTAGCTCGCATTCAGGAGGTTTCTAGGTTCAAATCCCCAGAGTTGCCAATCTGACCAAAGGTTTTCCTCGGTGGTTACGTGAATGCTGAGTTGGGTGATTTGATCTGCAAATTTTTCTATAATGCCTTTCATCACTACATTTAATTTTGTTCTTCACCACCATACCAGGCATTGGTCTTGATTGCCCATCCTGGTGCTGCTACGATCCAAAATTTGCTTGCTCCTCAACAGGCTACTGACCTAAGACATTGGCTTGTAAGTCCTCCAAAGAGGAGGCTAATCTGAAGAAGAATAGTTTGTAGATGAGTGAGTGGAGAAAGTTATTGAGTGTAACTTAAAATCATTTATTTTTATTTTCTCAAATACTTACCTTTGGTAAGTAGAGGAAGTATCGAGGAAACAAGTTCCTCCACCCTAAACTCCGGTTGCATACAAACATTTTGGTTACTTTTGGTTTTCTCAAAAATGGTTGTAATGGTTTTGATTAAAATATCGCATGTTTAAGATATTAGCATGACAAATGAAATGTATATCTTGAATTTTCTAGGAATCGCCTGTGATGTCCTCTTTATTGTAAATGACTTTTTATACAACTCTTAAACTGTAAGACATGGATAAAATCTTACTACACAAAAAATGTAGATCCTGTTAAAGCACATATTTTATATTATAGGTTTTCTTTCTTTTTTGGACATTATCCATTTTTAAGTATTCTTTGTTATTAATTTAAATTTTTAAATGTTTATAAATTTCACAAGTGAAAAGTCGCTATTCATTTTTTCTCATGGTCATGCAAAGAGTGGAACTTAAAAGCCACCACATTATGACACACACTTTAAAAATCTATCACTTGAGCCTTCTTATACCTACAATGAAGTGCATAAATGTCTAATGAAAGTTTATCTTGTTTAACTAGAAGTAGATAGAATAAGCTTGTGTAAAAATAATTTGTTGGAAGAATGAGTTCAGTAAATAAGCAAATATAATACATTAGATTTTTTCTATGGTAGTTTAGTTGTCTTATGAAGGGAATAAGATATTGTGAACCATATTGGATTGGACATGGATGTTTACACCAGTTGATGTATAATGGACATAGAATTAGGAGCTTATTGTTCTTTTGTTAATACATTGAAGGGAAATTAATTAAAACAATTGCATAATGAGACAATGGATGTTGCAATGATGCTTAGTCTTGCCATACTGCGCTCATTCATTAAGTCCCAGTTATGATGTGTTATATATTGTATAATTAAAATATAACCAACAAATATGGCTTTGACAATTATGGTTTGGAGGTTAAATTCTTTTTTTTTTTTTTTTTATAGAGAATCTACCCACCAGCATTATGGAAAGCAGGATTTATTGTTCACTAATAACTTGTCTAGATAACAGCTTTAGCATCTCTGAGAAAGAAAAAGCATATAGCTCCATCTGTTTTCTGAATTACAAGTGAACTATACAGGTATTTCAAAAATAGAGGGCATAATTTCAGGTATTCATTCCCCACATGTGGACATTAAAAATGTTTGTTACAACATGTGTCCGGAAAACTTGGTTTCTGAGTTATGGCCTTCAAAACAGTGATATTCACCGAAACATATTTCATTCTGCAGGTAGTTTTCTTTACAGAAGATGTTCAAAGTATCCACCTCCTGCTTGAATACAGGCCTCACATCGACGTCTGATGGCCGTGCAAACACGATTCAAATTCCAGATTTATTGCTTATTTCCTCTCAACCTGCCATAATTTGATTCTGAAGGGATTCCATGTCACACTAGAAGCGAATACACCAACGCTTTTAAATGGCCCCACAAGTAGAAATCGCAGGGTTCAAATCAGGTGAGCACCCAAGCAGTTGGGCCACCTCTACCTATCCATCGATCAGGGAACCTTCGATCCAAATACTGGCGAGTGGTACGACTGAAGTGTACAGGAGCGCCTTCATGCAAGAGGTGAGCTTGTTGACGAATGCTCAGTGGGGTGTCTTAATACACATGAGGTATGGTGTTTTCCAGGAAGTTTGTGTACGCTTGCCCCATAAGTCTGTTTACAAGTACATGGGGGTCCAACTAATCGATCACCAATGATACAGGCCCACATGTTGAGAGTGAACCGCACTTTGTGATGAGATGGAACAATTGCATGTGGGTTTTCATATGCCCATACCTGCCGATTGTGGAAATTGTGCTTCATCTGTAAATAATACTAAGGCAGGAAAGTTTGGATTTGTAGTACACTGCTGCACGAACCACTGGCAGAACATCAATCGAGCAGGCTAATCTGCTTGTGACAGAGCCTGTACGCGTTGTAAATGTTAAGGATACAACTTGTTGCTGTCGCAACAGTATCCAGACAGTCGTATGAGGAACATTCACTTGCAACGCTAACCTTCGTATACTGATAGAAGTAGAATCTCCACCTTTACATCTGGAGTTGTAGATCTTGGTCGTCCCCTCCCCAAACCAGTAGGTATTAACTTCCCACGAGCGCACTGGCGGCGATGTAAACATTTAAATGTCTTCCGATCTGGACATCCACGCTGTGGGTATCTCTCTTGGTACAAACGACGAACCAGCGAAGCATTGGCGTCCGCCTTACAGTACATAAAGTGCTGATTTGCCAGCTCGTGATTTGAGTACAAGTCGCTCAGTCGAACGCCAAACGCAACACTCAATGTACCCTTCGCCTCGAAATGAACTGTCACTAGGTATCCTGTTAATATCTTGTCACGGCAACTACCTACGGGAAGAAAAACGTTCGGGTAAATATCACTGTTTTGAAAGCCATAACTCAGAAACCATGCATTTCCGGACACGTGTTGTAATTGACCTTTTTTATTGTCTACATATGGGGAATCCATACCTGAATTTATGCCCTCTATTTTTTAAACATCCTGTATAATGTACTACGAAAGTGACACAAAGAACCATTACAACCAGAATAATCAACTAACCAAACTCTCAAGAATTTTTTGGCCACAGAAGTGTTCTCTGCCTCCTTCATTCTATCCTCTCCTCCACATTTTCTTGTTCTCCGCATGGAACCATATAACCTAACACATTACATTCTCTGGTATCTTTTATTTGAACATTTCCTATTCGCCATCCCTTCTTATTAGGTGTATTTTGTTTATATTCCATTGTCGCAGCGCAATTATTTTTACTTTCTCTAACACTGATTATAATAGAGGAAGTATTGCATTCTGCCCACAATTTGATATCGAGATTTCACTGGAAATACATGTATTGAGGTTCCATGAGTCCAAAAAGGAAAACCTTATTAGAAAAAGTGTGTGAGTAAACAGCATGCCTCAAAAACGGAAAGTTGGATAAATACCAAACTTTGTATTCTAAGTTTAACTTCAAGATGCAACATGAAGATGTTCAAAAAAATCCCCCTACCCCAAACTACCCTTTAGATGGAAAACTTTCCGCTATGTTTTTATTTTCTCAAAAATAGCTCAAATAATTTATAAGGAAAAATGCGGTACAAGCCTCGCTTTGCAGTTCTGACTTACAAATCACTGTTAACGCGTTCACAAATTTCTCGTAACTGACTCGTTTACTTTATGCTGAATTCTTATAGTCCCCTGTTGCCAGGGAGACACATTAATGTAATGCAGCTGGCGACGTTTCTCGAAGAGTAGTGAGTCAAAGTTTCTTCCAATGTTGGCTGAGTGTACCCTACTGGGTTTGCTTTCTCGGATCCCCCGCGCTCAAAGCTTCCATCGAAGACTTATCCCACTGATCACGCAGGTTTGGCCATACTGCTCCCTCAAGGACGACCAGCATTGTATCTGGCAAGGTGATTCAAATGTACCACTAAGATTTACCCTCAGGGGGAGTCTGGATGCGGTAGACTACATTGTTAATCCTCTACACCATACGGTCCGGTCCTGTCCTGTCCTGTCCTGTCCTGTCCTGTCCTGTCCTTTCCTTTCCTTTCCTTTCCTTTCCTTGCTAGGGTTGTTGAAGCTGGGAAACGCTCTTTGGTCCAGCTAGGACGATACAACCAGGTCAGCCTACTGCAAACTTTGGCCATGGGCTTGCTGGTCATAAGAGATCTTCTTGCGGTAGCTCGCTTCTCTATGTATTGGCGGGCCATCTCATGCATGTCGTGAAAATGGTCCACGGCATTCTGCACCCAGTCGCTAGCTGTTCTCCCCTGAGGTTCTTCCAAACTTCAGGTCGCATGGAAGACGCAGTTTCCTATCAAAGACTAAGCTTGCTAGCGTCAACCCATCGGTGTCGTGTTGAGCGGTAGCCCAGAAAGAAAAGCGGCACCCTGACGTTCCAGTCCGTTTGATGACTAGCAATGACTTTCCTCAGATGTCCTTCAAGGACCTTGATATACTGCTCTACCATGTCTGACTTGCTAAAGAGGTGTCGTGTGTGTATTGTGCACTCCAAACCGCCCCAATGCTTCCCTCATCAAGTTGACTTGAAATTGGTTCCCTGGTCGCTGTGAAGTTCTATTGATACCCTAAAGCTATAGGACAGGTCCTCCATGAGGCAGTTGGGATGGCGTACACCTCTGGTCACTTGGTGAAATAATTCATTGTCACCAACAGGTATTTGTTTCTCCTGTCGGACCCAGGAAACGACTGCCTATGACAATGGCGATTCGTTCAAAAGGTGCTTCCTGAACGTTACACTGTTGCATGCAGCCCGGGACCTACTCTGTGGGCGTGCGACTCGCTGCATACATTTGGCATTGGTGACACCATCTCTCAGTGTCTGCGCGTAGCTACACAATAGTACCGCTGCCGGAACTTATCGATTGGATCCAGGATGTCCTCCTGAAGTCCCTACGTGCACTTCCTCCAGGACCTCCCTCTGCTTGCTCCAAGGAAGGACCAGTTACACCCTTTGGGTCCTCCCAACAGGTGACTTCCACATTATGAACAGCACACCCTCTCTTGATCTTCAATGAGTCCCAATGGGCCCCATTAGGACTTTTACAAGCTATTCCTTGGTTCGACGTCTCTCCAATTCGGCCTGTTTCCTGGCTCTAGTTTTCTCAGGAGCGGTCCCAAGTGCACCCGCTAGCGGCTCTATCCCAACCATCCGCAGACAGCGGAAAGCACACGGCCAGCTGTGAGATGCTCTTTCTTCTCTACCTTAATGCAACAGTCACATTCCTCTGGGCAGGGTCTTGTAACATGGCATCCTTTTTGGAGTGGCTCTTTCCTTTTCAATGTTCTGACGAAAACTTGGAGCCTCTGAACCCAACGGGTTCTCTGCCTCTCCAGGTCCCTAAAACTTAGCAGACAGATCAGGGCGGAATTTCATGATTTCTATTAGTTAAAGGTTCTGAAGCGTGATAACGCCGTCCTGTTTGTTACACATTAATATGCTTAATGTGTTTGCGGCAGGTTGCTATTTGCATTGCCCACCAAGATTTGGGTGTTTCGCACCCATTAGCGTCGGTTTATCCGCTTATCCTTGGTGGAATGGCTGACCATATACTGTACTTATGGAAGTGTTCCAGCGTTTTCATATGTTTAGTAGTTCTGGCTCGTAACACAGTAGTCCTCCGCCTTAGAGAGCGTCTTGTAGTCTTATCACCCGCTCCTGCACATCGTGGGTATGAGAGTACGGCACCAATACCGCTGTCACTGACATGCGTGTCAACAATGAAGCCAACGCCCGATTGTGGGAAACCTAAAATAGTTGCACTGCAGAAAGCTGACAGCGGCCGGAATGCGTCTTGGGCCTCCTCTGTCCCCAGGTATAGCCGGTACTCCTCTGCCATACGGATGAGGGTCCTGGAGATGTTGGAGAAGCCTCTGATGAACCGGCAATGTTAAATGCACAGCCCCAAGAAACTGCTCAACTCCCGTTTATCTTTTGAGCGAGATCATTCTCGTACAGCCCGGGTCTTCTCCAGGTCTGTGGCCACCCCTGTGGTGAGACTATGTGGCCCAAGTAGTGTCCCAATCTTCTTGCAGAAGAGTGACACTTTTTGGTATTCGATTTCAGGTTTGCCACCTATAGTCTCTGCAAAACCTTGATCAGATTTGTAAGACGGTCCTCGAAGGTTCAGCCTAAGATGATGCCCAGATACAGCAATAGAATCACAGTAACATTTTCAGAAATATCCATACAATAATATGGAAATTTGAAAATTCACTCCCAATGTCCCTTAAAGATATTTACATGACAAAGATGAGAAAGTCGTGTAAACGCAACATCACATATTTAGAAAAAGGTCAATAAGTGTGTGTGTGTGTGTGTGTGTGTGTGTGTGTGTGTGTGACTAGCATATCTCAAAACGAAAAGTCGGATAAATACAAAAGTATTGTCGATTTTCAGTTGTTTCTAGCCATTGGAGGGAAAACTCGATTAAACTGAAGTAGATAGAAAAATAAGCTGTAGTAATAATAGTCTTATACCCATTTATAAATTGTATAGGGTAGGAAAGGTCATGTGAATGTAACGCATCTGATTTTTATCTTCTGGTTTTTCTCTTATCCTAAACAAACAATGTACCTAACGGGTATAAGCTCTCTGAACCCTTGGCTCATTTAATTACTCATTTATTGGTATGTAAACAAACAAAAAGGAGCTAGCTGTTCGCTGGACCTTTATCTAAACATATTTTTTTTAACAGAACGCCTCAAATAGTGTAGATATTTCGAATGAAGTCTCTATTTCAAACTTTTGGGTTAAACTTCGTAGGGTATTCGGATTTTGACCCACAAGGATTCTTGACGGTTTGTGAGTTTGAAAATATTTAGTTTAAATAAACTCTCTTCACTGACTTTATTTGTCTCTAAAGTACATTCTGACAGAAAAAAACAAAATTATTCTGGAGCTGTTCTGGTCTTTTTAGACCCTGCATATTTTAACCTTTATTATTACAGCAAATTCTGACAATATTCAATTTGTCAGCAATGGAACACGCATGTTTGCAGTAAGGCGGGTATAAGGACGTGTAAGTCATTGTTGTTTTGAACAATGGAATGTCTATTTATCTGGAAAGGGGGAGCGCAAGTAATCGTGTTTTACTGTAACGAGATCAGTTTATAAAGTGATTCAGTTCTACTCAGGTTACATGTTTTCTACATTTAGAATTAATATATTTTATTAGTATTTTTTCTCAAGATAGTGGACTCTTTCCTCGATAATGAAACAGCATACATACTGCTGAACATATCTGATAGTGATGAAGTAGTTTCGTAATTTGAAGATCACGTTTCGGAATGCAGCACTTTATCTTCACTAGAAGACACAAATGATACACCAAAACAGCAGATGGTAAGCATTACAAGTCTGATTTCAAAGGATAAATCAATTGAATGGAAGACAGAACCCTTACCTCAATGATGACATGCAGCATGTAATTATGTAGTTCACCTGACTCCAGTACCAACAAGGTATTCCACTCTCGCATTACAACACTCAACTTTCAAAATTGAACCTTCTTCCATCAATTGAAAATATTACACACACCCATTCTAATGCTGAAAGAACTGTTTAAATGGCGATAAGTAGAAAAAATTATATGTTCTTGACCTATTTAAATGTTTACATAGCTCTCTTGTTATTAGCAGGAGTTTGCAAGTCACATAATGAGACTATTGAAAGTTTAGGGGATGAACACAATGGTTGTCCAATGATCAGAGCTACATTGTCACTAGAATGTTCAAAAAGATATCCAGAGTTATTCGATTTTATGACCGTGGGACAAGACTACGAAGACATGAGCAAGATAAGTTTGCACCTATAAGGGATTTATGGGAGATATTACCTAAGTTATACAATCCCAATATGTTTGTTACAGTATATGAGCAACTTGTTGCATTCGAGGGATACTGCCAATATATGCCTACTAAACCAGCAAAGTATGGCATCAAGTTTTGGGTACTTTATGACAATGAAACACATTACGTATGAAATATTCAGTCATAGATCGGGAAACGACCAGTAGCGCCCCTGAAAAGATCCAAGACGTAAGGATTGTGATCTACTTGTCTTACGTCTTGAAAGGGCAAAACATTACTTGCGATAACTTTTTCACCTCCTACGAACTAGAATAAATGCTGATGAAAAGAAATATCACAATGATTGAACTGAGCGAAAAAAACAAGCCTTCCATTCCAGCAAAACTATTGCATACCAAGGGGATTCCTAATTATACATCAACGTTTGCTTTCACAAAGGACATAAGCTGGTATCATACACCCCCCCCCAAATTGTGATTCTGCAAAGCACTTTGCACCACAATGCAAAAGTGGGTGATGACACCAAAAGAAAACCTTTAATTATTTTAGATTACAAAGCTTGGAAAGCAACTTTGGACACACTAGAGAAGACGCTGGTGAATTATACGGTAAAGAGGAAGACAAACAGGTGGGCTATTGTTGTGTTCTTAAATATCGACATATCTGCATATGACTTTTTGGGGGAGCGGATATCGGAAGAGAAACGCAGGATTTTTTAAGGAAGTACCGGGAATGGGCAGGTTCCGCATGAGCACCCCGATATTTTCGGTAGTGAATTGTGTTGCTGCGGAAGGACAGGAGCGGATAGGGAAGTTACTAGGACCCTGCCATGACCGAAGTCCTGACTGGTGCCCTGGGGATTTGGCGTTTAACTTTATAGAAATTTCTGTGCACAACTGTGCTTAAAATCGAGTTTTTTTATTTATGGAAGCGCTTTGATTTCCATGTTCCTTAGTGTCCCATTCTATATCGGGCGTGAAAAACCGGTAATTTTGCTCAGAGGTCTCTAACAGGCTTGAGGTTCTTTTAAGTGCCACAACTGTGCTTAAGTTGCAACAATAAACTGTGCATTTTCACGAGTTAATGGAAGTGCCAGTGGCGTGGACGGTTGTCCATCCGGGCGTTGAGGTGCGTTGCATGTTCGCGGAGCGCCTCAAGTTCTCGGCCCTTTCTGCCGCACGTTGGCGGGAGAGGACGGTGTGTTCCTGCAGCTGCAGCGCAGCGCGATGTTATTTCGGCGGTGCTGATGGAGTGGAGGCGTTGCGATGTCCGTTGTCTGTGAGCGGCCGGCGTGGGAGGTTTCGTGAATAGGTGCTGTACTGGGCGTTGAAGTTTTCTGCGTTGCCTGGTCTGCTTGCAACTGCGGCGAGAGTCTGGCTGTGGCGGAGTGAGAGGTGTCGCGTTGATGTGTTGGCTGAGGCCTCTACGTTGACTGATAGGTTGTGTTGCTGTAGCGAATGGCCTGTTGTACTCAATGTGGGTGAGTTTCCGCTGCATTGACTGGATTTTCTCTGTTGTCCTGGAAGGTGTCATCGAAGGAGGTCTGGTTGCATTCCATGACGTTGAGTATCTGTAGTATGGTGTGAATTGTTTCAGAGTGGCTCTGGTTGCTAAACTGTTTGGCTGTGTTTTGCAGTTATATGTAGCTTCTGGAGGCGGTCTCGATGGCACGAGTGTTGATGGCCAGTTTCTGCTCCAGGGAACGATGCCGTGACGTGGCTGAAGCAAGGAGAGAGTTGATGCGGTGCATTAGTGTCTGGAGTTCTGTTAGGAGCAAATGAATTTGGAGTTCGGCTATGAATTGTTACTAGTCGACCTGGCGGCAGCGGCGGAGTCCAAGCTAGGCGCAGGAGCGCCAGGCGGATTCTGAAGAGCTGTTTGCTCTGTGTGGTGCGATTGAGGTGGAGCTGGTTGAGGGGCGGTGGGGCTGTGTGCGGATACAGGGGGCAGCTAGTCTGCCTCGTGAAGTGGTGCGACCTGCAGGAGTCGTGCAGAACCTCCGTCGGCGCGAGAGGTCATGTTGTCTGCAGGCAGACGTCATCGTAGGTTCTCCACAGTAGTTGCAGCGAGGAGGTACGTTGCAGTGGGCCGCCAGTGGCCGTAAAGGCAGCAGCGGCACGGAGGCGTCCAGGAGATACGTCTTGGCTCCACCCGGACATATTGCTCAAGAAGAACCAGGCCAGTGGCGACAGCGTCGGTGTAGTGCATCCTATCTTGAAAGACGAGACTCACTGGAGATGAGGGACCTTTGTGACCCTAGATCCTGCTAGCCTTCATTACGGAGGGCCACAGGCGTTGTATTTCTTCAAGCACCATCTGCGCAGGTAGATACCAGTGAATTTCGGTTGCCACGGCACTGAAATTACCGTATCGACCGGTGGTGTCAGTTTGTGGTTTTACTGAGGCTACGGAGGTGCTCCGACAGCGGCCTTGCGGCCTGCCTTTGGCTGCGGCGATGGAGCTGTCTGTGCGGCGGCGTTGGAGTAGGTGTTTCCAGATGACTGCTTCGACGGTGGTGGTGATGCGGCGGTAAAAGTGGAGTTCTGTGGTGGAGGCAGAGTGCGAGGTGATGTGTGGTGCTGACTGGTTGTGGTAGCTGCGGGGACATTGGCTGAGGAGGCGGCGGCGGTGGTGTTGCACAAGCAGGCAGCGGGCGGCGCCCTCCATCGTTGGTACGGCGGTGACTTCACTGGACGCCGGGAACTCAGGGAGACTTACCCGCGGCCGGGCTGCGTTGCCGGAGGGCTTTTTTTTCTTCATGGCTGTAGAGAAGCCCTCTTCATTCGGAGTCCGGCGAGCGTATATAACAACTCTTAAGAGTTTTAGTGCCATTTCAGCAAATCCATATCCTGACAGTTCACTCTAAACGGAGAAGTGGGAGAGCTGTGTTGCCACGATGTATTAGAGCATTTGTCAGCTGTTTAGCACCGCGCCCAATAGCAAACACCTCGCAGGGATTTGCCATTTAATAGGTCCGATGGGTAGAACTAGGATCATAAACTAAATTGCGGCTTGTTCAGCACATAAAGAAGCTTAACACTCGATATCTTTATTTTATTCCTAATAGTTTTCTTTTAAAATACGAGCTTCATGTTTATAATAGGTACATTTGACGCCTCTGTCACACCTTATTTATGCAGCAAGCACGTAGTCGTGCAACGTGCGAAATATGTAGAAAATAACTTTCGTAATCTGTAATAGGGATCGATTTAGCTCAAATTATTTTCTAGTTACAGTGAATTACCACTGCTACAAGAATTAAATTGCTCATCTTCATGGTGATGACAGGGCGACTCCAGGAGAGGAGTCGGTTTCTTCGTCAGCAGAAGAGGAAGAAGATGAAGCGCTGATGTATATGATCATTTATCTATACAACTCTAAATGTCCTTCTTTTCCCCATGTTCTTCGACAAGCCTTTTGCTATGTGATACCACAGCCACCTAATTGTCTGACATCACTTGCTCTATTGCTTCCATTATTAGCTGTTTCATTTTGGCCATGGGGAACCTTTTATTGATTTTAGCCGCGTAATCTTGTATGTATTGTAACGTATATTACAGGCCTTCTCGTTTACGTGGTGGTTGAAACAATATTACAATTATTGCTGCAATGCCTGGCTTTTACATGATTTTACTGTTAATTTTTTGTATGTTAAGGGCTATTAATAATTGAGTAGCTTGTTTCCAAAACTTGTTATTTGATTTATACAAATTTTAAAGGAGGGGCAAAAATATGTCACTTTTTGAGCTCATGGATTTTATTATTTTTATTAAAAAGTACATTTTTAATCCTCTATTATGTGTCATACAAGATTACTTTGTAACAATATCTCAGTTTCTTACAAAATTAATTTAAAATTATAAAATAGAAAGTTTTGTAAATAAACTTCAAAACAGCACACTTGGAAACAATAATACGCTTAGGCTGAGATCAAAAAGCATATGGTTTTAAGAGTATCATGTATTTCAAACACTAAATATATGCAATAGTGAAATATGCATATTATGAAATTATTATGACAGTTCAAGTGCTTCTTTATAAATATATAACAGATCTTCATTCAAAAGTTGAGTGTGGTCTCGTGTGCCGTCATCGTCATCATGGTCTGCAGGCTGGACTCCTAAAACTTCTTTATAGAAATCTAGTTGGTCCCATTAATGCCCCATTGCAAGGAGTAGCTTTTTTACATTGAAACCTTAGCTCAACTAGCCTGGTTCGAACAGTTATTAGTGTTGAGGAAGAAAACTCTGTTCTTCAGAGGAAACATCTACTTGAAAATGTTATGGGCGGTGCTGACTGGAGAACAGTATACATTCTTAAATGTTAGCCTGTTGGATGAAGGGTCTGGAAATCCCAAAACTTTTGCATCGGTTATTTTGAAGCCCTTTTCTGTCTTCAAATGTTTTACACACTCTACCTTCCAATCCATAAACTGTGCGTTAGAAGAAGTAAACAGAGTTCCCACTGTTGAAAAATAGCATCATATTGTGATGGATATAGAATAGTTTATTCCTTCCTTATCTTCTTATCCACTAGACCAGATGCCCAATCTGGAGCCATATAGGAATGTCCACGTATGGGATAAAAGCTATTTATACTGAAGTTTCTTCTGCTGGCATAATCGAATTAGAAAAGTTTGTACAGTGTAATTTTTGTTCTGCTCCACACAAGAATCAGAAAAGAAGCGAAGCCCTCTCAAATTGTTCAGTTTCTCACTTACTATATTGCTGAGGAAGTGATACAAACACGAAGTTATTTCATTACAGCCTCTGCCATACTCTGTCTCCAGCCACCTGTAGAAGAAGACTGTATCCTTGTTCAATAATTTTTCTCGTGTATGGATAACTATTTTGAATGTGTAATATGCGGGCATAATATGCTTCACCGATTTGGTAGACGTTGGTTTTGCATGAGATCAAAATAGAGTTCTTCTGGCAGCAGGTTCAACTCTTTAAAAAAGTGCTTTGCCCGAGTGTTTGTACAAAATATAAAACAATGAGCTTTTCTTGCGGGCTTGTTTCTGCTTGTCGCAAGGTTTTAGGCCACAGCACAGGGCCACAGACACTCGCTGCAAGTATCGGTTTTTATTGAGCCAAAACCTAAAGTGAAGGCTGACCGAAAAACGAATACCGGCATTCGTTTGATGTTCTGTCAGTTTTTTTAAGAAACTTTTTATGCACGTTGCTTACAGTTAAATGAGTTGGTAGATATTTTCTTCCAGGTGTGTTTTTTCGGCCATAGTGACTCTCTCGACACCTGAATTGTTTGATATGATCCTTTATTTCCTCTTTAAGCATGTTCATGTTTACAGTCATTCTAGAGCCATTTCTTTCCTCTTTCATCTCTGTATCTTCTTTCATACCTAATCATTTTAGCAACATACTCAACTTTGGCCTTCCTATGCTTAAAATCCCAAGAAATGCTTATTTACATACCCTCACAGGTCCCTCTTGTGTTTGAACATAGTAGATTTTCTTTTTGAATTTTCTGAAGAATGTGTTAATCAAGGATACCCTAATATTCCGCTGAATGTGTTGTTTTTCTTTAACGGCATCTTGTAAAGTCCCAAACAAAATTTCCTTAACTTTACAAAAGTGTGTACTTTTATGATTACAAGATACTTTTCAATCTTTTTTCCTTTTGTTCCGCTTTTCCATTTTCAGTTTAGTTTTTTTCCCCCAGCTTTCTTTGTTAATGTCTCGTATTCGACTCTTTTCCCTTTCAACTTCTATAACATCACCAGAAATCTTCACTTTCAGACATATTTCAATTTTCAACTAAAGTTTTAATTACCACCTGAATACTCATTTATAACACTGCTAGAAGTGAAATAACGGCATTATTACAGTGGATACAGCTTTGTGTTGACAACGTGACAGATGTTCAACAATGAGCACAAGTTTACCAATTCATACCAGACTATTTATATAACTAAATCACAAAACTCCATTTGTGGACGGAACTTTAATTTTATGTTCCAAGAATTCCATCAAAACTTAAATAGTAGGTTTTTTAAATTAATGTTGTGTTGCCCCATATTTTGTACCTATATAAAACAGTGGATTTTGGCATCAAAAAGTAAATAGAATAATATGGAAACAAAATCACATTTCAGATCCCCATAAATAGCAGGTTTTGGAGAAAAAAATTGTGATTTTCAGAGGGCAGTTTTAACATCATATAGTAGGATTTGGCAACAAATATTCTCACCATTGGATTCTTCATCTTTATCTTCATTCTCTGTTTAACCTCATCTTATGTAGGACTTACACCCCCAGGACTTACAGGCGGGTGCCTGAGGTCAGAGGCTCGTCGAGGAGTCGGCACACTCATGGAGCAGACAGAATATCCAGGATGGGTGATCAGCTCGATGCCTGGAATGGGGATAAAGGAAGTAGATGAAACGAAATGACGGCGAAATGGATGAAAGGAAAGGTGATGATGGAGCAGTTGGTGAAATGAATGGCGGGGGAAACCGGAGAAAACCCGCCCAGACGCCACTCACCATTGGATTCAAGAGGTAAAAATGCATAGAATAACTTTTAAAACAAAAAGTCGACCATTTCTAAAAATAGCAGGTTTTGGAAACAAACTACTCAATTGTTATACACTGCTATTCTCTTCAAACAGATGACCGCCCAAAAACAAAGAGTAAATAATGAAAATAAAGGGCATATAATTGAACGCTAGTATAATCGCCTGTATTATAACTTCCCCCTTGAGGCAGCTCCACTACCACGTGGAAAAAAATTGAGTTTTATGTATGGACGCTCTTTAACTGAGGTCCTTAGCATCCCATTCTATATTGGGCGTGAAAGACCGGTAATTTTGCTCAGGACCTCTTTATCAGGCTTGAGGTTCTATTACGTGCCGTAAATCTACAACACGGGACCACCGGCTTTACTTCTAGTGAATGAAGTGGTGGGAAGCTACCTTTTGCACGTTGGGGAACGGAGGGCCGAATGCTACCCGGCAGGCTCAGTTGACAATGCTAAGGGTACATACATGGCTAAATAAATCGCCTTTCTCACGCTATCGACGAAAGACGTTATAACTTAACGTTTGTAATTACTGCGAAACTACTAATGCTATTATCAAAAGCCATATTAATTACCGCTATTATAACAGAAAGAAATAAACGCTGTAAACTGGAAGCACTATAAAATACAACAGAAATAATTATTTTGCGTGAAGACACTCCGAGTGTGATGTTTATATTGCACTTAAACTATGAACCATTTACAACAAAACTATTACCGTGTGGTAACACAAATTTTTAGGACTCTTGTGTACTGGCTTCATGAGCTTTGCCAAGAGAGATAGGGGAAGAGGGAAGACATGTTATTTGTGAGAAGCATCTGATAACAGAATCAAATCACTCATAAGAAACGTCGTAATGAGTCGTATATAAAATGCGCTCCATAATAATTTAATTTTCATATAGTAATGGATAAGTGTATTTGTAAGCTCCTGAAATAAAGTGCTATATTCACTAAATGCTCAAAATCAGTGGCAGAACTCAGTGTTGAACTAAAGCTTTGTTTCATCCTTGCATACTTGTGTGCATTTCACTTTATTATTATTATTATTATTATTATTATTATTATTATTATTATTATTATTATTATTATTATTATTTCTAACAACACATGATTACTACTTATTATATATTATGACAAAGGCTTGTCTATTGTTTTATACGTGCATGTATTCCTTCCAGGGTTTACAAGGCCAAAACATATAGGAATGCACTACCAACGACGACGACGTATTGGCGGGCTGAGGGCAACCCGAAGGTGTGTTAGGCGTGTACCTGCCCTAATGAGGGCTTAACCACGTAGTGATGGGATATGGAGGTTACAGGATGGCAGTTGTCATTGGTGTAAGGGAGAACCATGTGCCAGCAGTGTAAATAAATGCGTCAACAGTGGAAGTGTTACGTTTTGCTGGAGGTTTTTTGGCGAAGGGTTCGAAGGGGTGTTGGGCGGTATCGACGGTGATGGCTGTCACATACCTAACTGCACTGACGTGAGCAACTACAGGCGCGGCAGGCATGCTGTCTCTCTCTCTCTCTCTCTCTCTCTCTCTCTCTCTCTCTACGTCCCTGAAGACAAAAGTACTTCCTTCAACGTCACCTATTTTTTATTTTTTAAATTGTGGTTTCATTAAGCACCCTTTGTTAATTAAAGTTGTATTTTACATTTCCTAATGTGTTTGATAATGTTTTGGAAAATTTGTTTTGGGTTGTATTTAATTAGGTTTGTAAGTTTGTTAGGCCCAATTATCCCTTCTCTATACAGAGACATTAGTAATTCTTTGTTTGAATTATTTTATTTACAGCCAAATAAATTGTGTTCCAAATTACCATAATATCAACATTCACAGTTTGGTTCTTCACGTTTTTTCATTTTATAAAGTAGTACAGGAGTCATTGTTATGTTTAATTTCATTGTTATTAAGCTAGCTGTATCTTGTCCATTACCTTAGATTTTCTTGAAACAAGGTAAATTTTTTCTATCTTCTATCCAAGAGTCCTCAGGTTGATTTCTAACCCATTGATTGGCTTCCTCTGTTATAATTGTACCTTGTAAATCTTGGATAGGAAGTTGAATTTTTGTAGGATTTCCTACGTTTCTTACTGGTTTTGCCAACTCCTCGGCTTTACTATTTCCACTTATGTCCTTACGACCTGGTATCCAAACTAGTACTATTTGATATCCATTGTTTAGTGCATTATATAACTTTTATTTTATATCCATTTCAATGAAGGTAAATTTTGTATCTATTCCAAATTGGCTCAATTTATGTAGGACACTGTGTGATTAAGAGAAAATGGAGTTAGAAAATTTCTTTTCCAATATATACGATATTGCTGTTCTAATTGGATCATTTCCGCTGAGTACATAATAAATACTTATTTAGTTTAATTTTGGTTTCTGTTTATTTTTCTGATTGTAAACAGCTGCTCATACGACTCCTGTGTCGTTAGAACCATCTGTATACACGTTGAGTCCAAACCTCGCTGGGATAATTTTCTATAAACTGGAGGAATTGAAATTTGATATCGCCTTCACTCTTCTTAAAGTTTTGGAGTTGTATATCTATTCGTGCTAGTAGTACATCCCACGGAACACAAATGTTTGGAGGTCTTGCGAACCCATTAAGTTTCATAGTTTTGAAGTGTTTCTTCAGAATATAAAAAGGCAAGAAGTTCTCTTCAAAATACTGCTTTTCTATGCTCACTAAATCTTTGTTTTTGTAATACAAACTTAAGAGATTGTCTTCCAAGAGATGAATGATCTTCCCTACAAATTTGCAACACAAGAGTTTTTTCCTTAGAGTAATGGGTATAAAATTGAATTCCCCGAAGGTTAATTTTTTAGATGGATTACCGGATATTTCCAGGCATATCATAATTTGATAAATGTTTGAGTCTAAATTATTTTGTAGTTTGGCAGAAATCTTCCCTATTAAAACGAAGCCATTATTCCAGAACAGAATTTACCAAGTTGTTAAATAAGATTCTTAGCGCGTAGATGTTTGCTCCCCATTTTTACCGGGTATTTTTTGAATATATAAGAAATGTTTTACATCTCTCTCTCTCTCTCTCTCTCTCTCTCTCTCTCTGTCCTCTCTCATCATCTCGTGCATGTTGATGTTGGTCAAGTATGGTAGTGGGCGTTCCTGCTCAAGCACAGTGACGTAACACATGAATATGAACATCACGTAATATGTAATAACAGACAACCTACCAGAGAAATAAGCATTACGAAATACACAGCTGAAGTTGACGAAGCGCAGAGTTTACAGGTTTTGAATTGTAAGGACTGACGCAAGTCTGCAATAGTCAGTTTGGGTATTTCTGCTTCCTAATTAGTGCCTCAGATACATTTACAAAATGTGTGTAATAAAAGAAGTATCATAAATGTGCGCGCTGTTTCTATTGCTAGACTCATGATAACGGCATTTGTTGGACTCGAGAATCAAACATGGAACACCTAACCTCACTTTTTATGTAAAATGGAGTTTGTGCTAGGGGCACTGGCCGCTGTTGGAGCAGGGTTCTTTACGAATCCATTAGATGTAATAAAAACCCGAATGCAGCTACAAGGGGAGCTTAAGGCAAGAGGTTATGCCATACACTACAAGGGATTCTTCCATGCCTTCTATGCGGTTGCAAAAGCGGATGGTTTGTTGGCATTGCAGAAGGGGTTGGTGCCCGCGATGTGGTATCAGGTGTTCTTGAACGGATCGAGGTTAGGTATGTACGATTTTGCAGAGAAGAGAGGCTGGACCAGTAATAGCAGAGGAGAACCTTCGGCCTTCAAGTGTGTAATTGTGGGGTCGGTGGCTGGATGCTCAGGTGCCTTTACAGGAAGCCCATTCTTCTTGGTAATTAACAAGCAATAAGAAAATTGCTAAACTGGTGTATCCAGCCCCTCCCCCAAAAAGTTGCATGAATGTAAACAGTTATATTAACAATATTTACACCATTAACTTTTTATAAAAGAAATTAACAGACGTGAAGAAATAGATAGCTAGTGACTTTTATTGTAGCATATGCAGTTGGATACTATTTGAAATCAGTGTACATCTTGTCCTGTCTGTTCTGATACAGTTTTCTGTTATTAACGTATATGCACTTTAACCTATAGGCTTCTAAGTAACTGTACGTATGCTAATGCTTATCATTTTTTATTGTATAAATTTAATGCTTTTAACTGCACATATCACATCAAACTAAATAAACTAAATGCATAGATTGTAGCGCCTAAGGATTCTTTCACAAGGAGATCCACGAGGCTAGCAACTTAGTGATGCCACTGAAATGCATATAAATGTTAACTTTGAAAGCTTTGAGAATGAAAACAATTGAATTAATAAAAATCTGATGTGTTACATTCACACGATTTTCTCTACCCTCTTCTTATATTAGTGATATATAAGTTATTCTTACAAAAGTTTATTTTTCTATCTACTTCATTTTAATTAAGGTAAGCCTTTACAGAAATGGCTACTTTACACATTTTGTTATAGATACAAATGGAATAGCAATAGTCAAATGTTTTTGAACTGCTCGTATATGCTGGCCTTAAAATTCCATACTCTTTGCATGCAATCACAAAAAAACAACTGAATATCGAAAGGACTTGAATGGAAGGAAAGGAAACAAATGACAAAGTATTGAATAAATCAAACCATTAATAACAGATATCTTGAAAATGGCTGATACCAAAAAATATTCAAAATAAATTAGGCATTTTAAGAAGATCTACATTTTTGGTATAGTGTGTTTTCTTCTATCACTTAATGTTTACCAGTTATGTAAGATTATACAAAATTCCTTCTGAATGAAGAAGACTTCACAAGCTGTTCCCAGAAAATTCAAGGTATACATTTTATTTGCCATGTAAATATCTTTATTATATGTTATTTTAGTAAAAATCATTAGAGCCATGTTTCAGAAAATATAAAATATCGAAGATTGTTCCATGTAAGGGTAGTTGGGTGGGAGATTTTCTTTAAAATCGTGTTTCATCTTTGAAAGGCACCGAACCTAAATACCGGGTTTGATATTTATACGACCTTTCTTTTTTAGTTGTGCTTTTCACAGGCACGCACATGGACCTTTGACTAAAAATCCTTTTTTTTTGGAGGGGGGAGGATTCAGCCTCCCTCAAAACATGTGTAATCTCAGTATTGAATTTTTGGATATTACTTTCTCTACCTATTATGTACGATGTATGTGGTAGAGAAGGTAAAATTATATTAGATCTTTTGGAAGCACTCTTATTGTACACTATCTACTGTTCCACTTTTTCAAAGCATTTCATTTATGTGGTGTGCCGGGATGTGGGACTAGAGAAATTCCCCGAATACCCAGGCATTGAGGAAGGGATAAACTTTGACTCTTTTGACTATTCCGAAATTTAGCTACCCCCTGTTAAGAGTCCCCAAATCCTTCTTTCTCAATACATAGAAGATCTTTGGTGATATTTTTGCTGGATCATCTAGCAATGACTATAATTTGTCTCTCACAATGTGACTTATAGTGGAAGAGCAGATTGTATAAAAACTTCTTGGTTCTTTATGCTTATTTCTATAGAACAGATTGTATAAAAGCTTCTTGGTTTCTTCATGCTTTTTGGAGAATACTTTTTCAGAAAGTTCAAAACTGATTGATATTGCTTTTCTGCAAGAGATTGAGCAGCTGCAAAGTTTCCTGTTAGGTGGAAACATGTCTGCTTGTACAAGTATCACAAGTTTATATTTGTAATGGACTCTTTTGAAAAAAATATGTATGCAATTTTAAAAATACCATACCAAAATAAATAAACCAACCCAGGATAAGACTTTCTTAAAATACAAGTAATAAATATTTCAGAAACGGGTAATACAAGAAAATATGTAATTTGGCAAAAGTTTATGTTGAATTGGAGAGCTCAAGTTGTTTCCCAGCTATATGAAATTCAGTGAGAATGAAGATTATTTCATGGGACTGTTTACAGAAAAATCAAGGTATACAGTGTATTTGTGTTACCAATCTTTCAAACATGTTTTATTTTAATCAAAATCATTAAGAGTCATTTTTGAAAAACAATACAATATGACTATTTTTCCATGTAAAGGATTGTTTAAGCTGGTGATAAGAAACTTAGTATTCATTCAAATATTCGTTTGTGATTTACTCTCCACCCCCTTCTCTTTCTGTTTCCAGGGACCTTTTATATGTATTTCAATTTAAATCTTGATATCAAATAGTGTGTCACACTTCCTCTTCTTTAGGCACTACTGGTGACAAAAGAAAGTAGTTATCTCCTGAACACAAAATTCTTCTAAGTCCTACCTGATATAGCATGTGGTTCACAGTGTCTCCAGCAAAACTGTGTAACCACTGCAGCAGTTGTGTTTTATAGCATGCACTAAAGACTCGGCTGGTGTGTGTTTTTCATTAGGCCTGTGGCAGAGTGAGCAGTATGGCTGTGGTTAAGAGCGCAGATTCACCTTCTGGCATGAAACGCTTTTTCAAAATAAACCTTTATAACATGTTATGGCAAATTATTGCATAATATTTGACTGTGTAAAATATGTTGCTTTGTCATGGTTGTGTATAGTGTCTTGTTGGACCTGGATATCGAAGGTAGTTTGCTTGTGTTGTGGTAGTTGGATGATACACTAAACAGTGCTCAATATGGGGTCATACTTGAGCATATTTTCATTCCTCCTGTAAGGATGACATCCTGATGAAATTATTGAATTTGTTCACTATAATCATCCTGTCCACACATATGCGGTTTTGAATTGGTGCTCAGAATGGCAGGTTATCAGAGTGATAGACTGGTCTCCTTGTTTACCAGGTTTGAACCCTATAAAAAATGTGTGAGCTGAGGTGGGAAAAAACAAAATGTGCTGGAATTTTCCTGCATGTGCACGAAAGACAAAATATGGCACAAATTCAAGGAGTCTGGGATCTAGCCTCTTTCCAAAGTACTGTAGAAATCTGATATCACCTATGCCCAGAAGATTGAGGGCAGTTATAAATCCTTAGGGTACATCAGTGCCTTTAAAACTACTTGGCCACAGTAAGACTGCACATTTTTTTCTTTCCACATGTTCACTGACAAAGAACCTACTGCAGTCTAAATGACACTTTGTGAACACAGCATTTCTGGGGGTTCACAAAATTTTCTGATTGACTCGTAGCACCTGGGAATGGCTTTTTTTTTTTTTTTTTTTTTTTTTTTTTTTTTTGTGAATGCTGTATTTAAGCTGTTGAGAAAGTAAGAAGTGATTGTGAGAAAATGGCATTTGAATGTTTGATTGAACCTGAAGTTTCACAAACTTCAAGCATTTTCTTTTTACTTTTTCTACCATACACATAGTAGGTAGAGAAGGTATTGCATTCCACCCAAAAATTTGATACAAGATTTCAATGGAAGTACATGTTTTGAGATCTTCTGAATCCAGAAAAGTGTTTTTAGGAAAAGGTCCTGTGTGTGTCTGTGAACAGCATAACTCAAAAAAGGAAAAATCTGATGAAATTGGTATTTAGATTCAGTACCGTTCAAAGATGTTACATGAAGATTTTCAAGAAAATCCCTTCACTCCATAGTATCCGTTATATGGAACATTTTTTGAAATTTTTGATTCTCTAAAAAATGGTTCTAATGATTTTGATTAAATATATTTACATGACAAATAAAAAGTATATCTCAAATTTTTTGGGAATAGCCTATGAAGTCCACTTCATTTGGAAGAATCTTATATAACTGGTAAATGTTGAGCAATAGAGGAAAACATACTACACAAAAAATGTGGATCTCTTTAAAACACATAATTTATTTTAAATAATTTTTTTGTGTGGCATAACCCATTTCTGAGATATCTGTTACTAAAGGTTCAAATTGTTCATTTCTTGGGTCAATCATTTAAAGTCCTGTGAATATTCAGTTGTTTCTCATGATTGTAACATTATGTATTTTTAAGGCCAGCATATAGCACCCAGATCTTAAACATTTGAATATCTTTGTTGTCTTTTTATTTATAATGAAATGTGTAATAAAACTGTTTCTGCAAAGGGTTAAAATGTAGTAGATAGACAAAAAAGTAATAAGTTTTAGTAAGAATAGTTTGTATACCCACTAATAATCGTCAGAATGTAAGGAAAGTCATATGGATGTATCACATCTAGATTTTTTAAAAAATATTTGGAGCAGTGTTCTGGTTTATATTAGCATTAATTGGTGAATGCTCAATTAGTTTGTCAATACAGCTATAATTAAAAAAGGATTCTTGAGTTACATTGGTTTTACACATAATGTATACCAACAATCCTTCTGTAACATAACTATTATGTTTATAGGACGAGCAGGTCTGATCGGAATTTGTTGATTAAAAATTTGTATAATTTGTATCCAACATAGGTAGATTCCCTGATTCTTTTAGTAAATGAACAACCATTAGTTACGTATGTAATTCTTATTTAATTATATTAATATTTAAAAAATGTACGTTAAGGTTTGTAGGCTTTCATGGCCAGTGTCGATACTTTTTGATTTTATTAATTTATTTATGAGGTCTGTCCCAGAAGTACCCTACCTAAACAAAGAAAACACAAAAAATTTGGGTAAAAACATCTTTATTTCTCTACATAGTCTCCTTTCAGCTCGATACACTTTTCCCAACAATGTTCAGTAGCTTTGAATACCCTATTTATAGTGAAAACCGTTGAGTTCTGCAAAATAGCCATCAACTGCAAACTCCACCTCTTCATTATTGGCAAATCTTTTACCACCAAGCCATTTCTTCAACTTTGGAAACAGAAAATAATCAGATGGGGCTAAGTCTGGTGAATACGGTGCATGAGGAAGTAATTCAAAGTTTAACTCGGTTTTGGCAATGGCGATAATGGATGTGTGAACTAGTGTATTGTCTTGATGAAACAGAACTTTCTTTTCGCCAAATGCAGCCGTTTTTGCTTGATTTCATCATTCAAATACTGTAATAAGTTTGCATAATACTCGCCATTGATTGCTTTTCCTTTTTGAAGATAATCAATGAAAATTATTCCACACGCATCCCAAAAACCTGACGCCATGAGCTTGCCTGTCTTTGCCTTCTTTGGAGCTGATTCTCCCCTTTCAATCCATTGTTTTGACTGTTCCTTTGTCTCAGGTTGAAGTGATGGACCCATATTTCATCCATGGTTATGAATTGATGCAAAACCTCAGTTTTATTGCAGTGAAGCATCACCAGACACTCGACTGAAACATCCTCACAATGCTGCTTTTATTCCATTGTGAGCAAATGCGGCACCCATGTTGTGCACAGCTTTCTCAAGTCTAAATTTTCAGTTAGTATGCGATGTACAGCACTTTTTTAAATGCCTATAATGTCTGCTAGCTCGCGCACTTTCAGCCGACAGTCATCCAGTACCATTTTGTGGATTTTCTTCACAATTTCTGGCGTGGTCACCTCATTTGGTCAACCACTGTGATGTTCGTCTTGGCAGCTCGTACGGCCTCACTTAAGCTCTGCCACCCAATATTTTACTGTTGTAAACGAAGGAGCAGACTCCCCCAAAGTAGAATCTAGCTCAGCTTTAATATTAGTTGGGCTAAGACCTTTCAAATGAAAGTATTGTATCACATAACGATGGCCAGTTTTATCCATGTTTACAAATTCGCTGAGAGAGTTCACTATTAATGGCTGCCAAACAATTACTAAACAACGTACCATCGTCAAACTTAAGCTTTGTAAGGGTGATACTTTCTACCATAGTCATTTGTTTGAAACAACAACTGCTATATGTCAGGTCAGGTACTTCTGGGACTGCCCTCGTAACAACATGCTCCATTACATTTGCAGTAATACTACATGCGCTTAATTAACTTTGTCATTTTGGCAATAATAATTGTACATTAGTTGTTGAATATAAACTATATAAACATCCTTTTTATACTTTCTATGTTTCATCTTAGTCTGTTATTATTTTTGTTATCTATACTATTTATATTACTGATTTTTCAGTCTATTGCTTTTTATAAATACTAAAATATACTAAGTAAACAAGTTTCTGGGCTTGTAGGCTGTGCTCTACTGGGAACCTTCTACTCAGACATTTTGTCTACTATCTTCAGCGGCAATAGCAAGGTCAGAGTGTTCTGATGGCAGACTTAGCAGTGACTGTGGTTAGTACTTTTTCCCTTTTTTAATTTCCCACCTCACCTCTCAGTGGTGATCAACCAAGAATGTCTTATGTTGTCTGCTCATGCAGTTAGTCTACAAAGGAATGGGGAGATGGAGAAAGGTGTGCGGCTATTGCTGCTGCACCCCAGGATTCAGTAGTAACAGTGAAAGGCTCTCATGCAGTAGCATGCTGGAGTGATAGATCATGCAGTGTCCTAGGAGACATGCACCATAACTCCAGATGAAGTTGCAATTTGAAGTCCACTCGGCTCAGCAATTGCTAATTTTTACATGGGATATTTTGAGGTCACAGAATTAGACTCAGCACTGCTCGTCATTTTATCTTCCACGCTATGTAGATGATACTTTTGTGTTCTGGAACCATGGAGAAATGGCTCTGACAGAATTTCTTAAGCTCTTTAACAGTATCAATCATCGGATTCACTTTTATATGGGGAAGGAACGAGACAGTATTTATCATTCTTGGACGTCATGGTGACCCGGGAGGCTGGCAAAAGTGCTCCATGATTAAGGCATTAGTAGACTGAGCTACAGCAATTTGTGAACCACAGTATGTATGTCAGGATAATGCATTTAGACATGGCATTTCAAACAAAGAGCCACTCAGGAAAAGAATTCAGAAGGGCATTGCATCCCAAAAGAAGTCCCTTCAATATGCAAACAGCTCCAAGCGGTAAGAAATGCAAAGCTTTTCTTCCAGGTATGAAATCAGTCATGGACCAGATCAGCAAATTACTTAAATGCCCAAAATTGACACTGTCTTCAAGCCAATCAAACAGCCGTAATACACTTTGTACACCCAAGGACTCCAGAGACACTATGTCTAAAGTGGGAGTGTACAGATTAGCCTGTTCTTGCGATAGGTTGCACATAGGAACCATGCAAAGAAGCATAAAAACTCAAATTAATGAACACAAAAGGAATTGTTGCTTAGGACAAACAGATAAATCGGCAATTATAAAACATGCCATACTTGAAAAGGGGAAATGTATTATTCAATATGAAAATACAGATAGCTTGGCATCAACTTTTCATTACCATATACATACATTTATATTGTGAAGCCATTGAAATTCACAAACATCAGAACAACATTAACAGGAAAGATGAAAGTGTAAAACTGAACAGAATGGCAAACAGCACTGATAAAAGTCAAAGTGAAGCATTCAACCTGAGCCAATCAGATGGCAGCACTATTCAGTACTTAATGCATGCCCGAACCAATCACCACAGACCATCCTGCCTGCCATTGGTATAAATAGCCCTACCCAGGGAATGCTAACCACAGTTGTTGCTGAGTCCTCCCTCAGAATACTTTGACCTTGCTACTACCACTGAAGATTTCTACTGTAGGAGTAGATGAAATGTCTGGGAAGACGAAGGAACCCAGTAGATCGTGGCTCACAAGCCTGGGAACTTGTTAACTTAGAAATAATATATGTAACTGCACAGATATCAACCTCTGTAACCGTATCCACAGCATGCTTATGAATTACTGTTCTCCTTTATTTCCCATGCAGCAGTTATCGGCTGATCATGAGCACACTATGTGGACAATTATCAAATAATAAACCATTGTTGGTTTTTGATAATCCAACATTTGCTAACAGACACCAATTCAAATTATGTTCAGCACCAGTAGTTAGGTTCTACTGCACCCAACTTGGATGCGGAAACATTCACTTATGCATATGTAACAATTGTTGGAGTGAACTGACCAATGGTGGTCTATAAGCTTCATTAAAATTGGAATGTCTATTTGCCATCCATTCTCAAAACTTTCAAAATGATGGCTATGTACTGTAAAAAGTCAGTTGTAAATGTTGGTGAGATTAAAATAGGTCAGAGCGTATATGTAGTTGCACTACTTTTTAAAACATGTGATAAAAAATTGTCAGTGCTGTGGTGTTTTTAGGGCATTATCTTATTATTAATGCATGGCTTTGATGAAGTGTTAAGCTTATACTTTGATTTTCAGGTGAAAACACATCTGCAATCCCAGTCAGCTGAGAGTGTTGCAGTAGGGTATCAGCACAAACACAAAGGCACATTAACTGCATTGATAAACATTTACAAAGAGCACGGCATTGTAGGACTATGGCGAGGAGTAGGAAGTGCAATGCCAAGGGCAGCTATAGGATCAGCTTCACAGCTTCTATCATTTTCAATGTGCAAAGATTACTTCGACAAATTTGAGGTATGTATATAGCAAGTTGCTTAGGTTTATTGTGTACCTAATCTTTTTACTATGTTGTATAGCCTAAGATAGAATAAAACATTGCTGTTGTGATAAGATTGATAGTGTTTAACGAGTTGTCATGGAGCTCAGTGTTAATTATTAGAACTAGTTTCAGGAGCTGTCGCTCCCCTCTTGTACCGACTTATTAAGATTATGCTTCACTATATCTAACTTATGCATTTCAACTTGATCACAGATTGAGTTAAATCCATGTAAGCATGTGGATCAAATATTTAATTTCATTTGTACCAATTTCTACTCCCTTCATCGTCAGTTGGCAGATGTAAATTAGAACATCTTATAAGACACTTGGCATGGAAAATTTGTGAACGCTCTCTCTAAGAGGTAAGGGTTAGTCCGCTGGAGAAGTGCGCCAATGATATAATTTGACAGCAGCACCAAACTCTATGCACTTCCCAGGGCAAGCAAGGTGGTATCTGCAGGCATACATTGAAAGCTGCCGAGATTAGCATGGAGTTAATGTAGAGGCACATCCTACATCGTGTAGTGGGAGTAGGAAAAATTCAATGTTTCAGACTCATTTAAATTCTTGCTCATTCATTTGGTAACTATACTCAAAATTCTCTTTTTGTGTTTTGCGCTATGCGTATATAAGTGGGAGGCATAAATTTATAAATATGTCACAAGTATTAAATTTACACAGTTAATTTAAAGTGTGGTACAGAAAGCAAAGAACTTTTAATGTGTTAGCTTCTTTAAACTTTTACTGTTATAGTTGTCAAGTAAAAATGGGAAACGTACTACGTAAAATCAAAGTTTTAGAATCGTTATTTGAATTATATTCAAAATGCGAGTAAATTTTTTGTTACAAGAGTTCAGCACTGTTAATTAAGCTTCCTATAATTATTGTGAATTCAACATTATAAAAATAATAATAAATAGCTTGGGTTTTTCTCTCGTTTTATTAGTACGTATGTGGTAGCAGTTGCATAGTGTAAAATATAAATCATTGCAACGTTATAATATTAGTACATAATGGTAGCTTGCAATGAAATTAGAGAAAATGGCAGCAGAGACTTACAATAAAAATACTACAAAATGGTAGCAGAGACGTGTAATGAAAATAATAAGTAGAGACATGTATACAAAATTGTTAAAGTGTGCGAAGTACTGGCATATGATTATACAGTGCTTTTGTGTGTATATTGTGCATTACAATTTTGGAACATTTATTCTAAATCAGATTTGATTTGATTTTAGTACTGGTGTGACCATTTCACAGCTGTTTCTATTCTTGTCTTTGTTTCTTTGTTTTGTTTCCTATACAATGCTTGTATACGTGCCTCTTTATTTTTGTGTTTGGCTTTTGCTAGCAATGGCCTTGCAAAACTTAGAATTATTACATAAAGAAGAGCTGATTTTCTGTTTTAAACTCTGTGCTTTACCACTCGAGCCTTCAATTACTGTAGCGTCTTTACTGTGTATTTTGAAAGAATCACATGATGCGCAAGCAGATGTTAATCATTTTTCCAAGTTAGAGGTAACAGACCTTATAGATGAATCTTTTTTCCAACTTAATGAATTCAACATTTTCTGATAGAGCAAACTGGCATTATTTCATCAGCGACAGTGCATCGTTTAAAAGCATGTATTTCTTATTATATTAAGCATATTCAAAGCTTACTTTCGTCTAAACATATTCTGGTGCAAGATTTACTTTGTCAATATTCTGGATTGTAGTTTCACTTTCTGAAAAACGTGCAGTTATGTCAAGTTTACCACAAATGTCTATGATACTGTTGGCTATGCATTCTCAAACAGATTTTAGGATAATTCCGGTTTCCTTGCCAACTATGTTGTCGTCTTTACTCTTTAAACCGTTGCAGGTTAATCATAACAATTTAATAGATTCTGCACATTTTACTGTTAATAGTCCAGATCAAGCTTTGACATTTTTGCAATTCTTTCTTCAGTTATCGGATGCATGTGAGCGATTTGCAATTGCAACTCAAAATTTATGCATGTTATTATTAAGTGTTGTAGAAAGTAAACTTACCTTTCTATTAACTACAGCTCAAAAGCAAGTGAGAACGCTTGTTGATTTTCATGCTCATGTTTTGGATTTTTTTTTATGTTATGCATTTGCATGGATTTCTTGTCTCAGAATTATTATGCATTTCAAAGGAATCAGAGGATTTCCTATCTTTTTTGAATGCATTAAGAATTTTGCGCGTATATTCCAACTTTGTGAATTGGAACAAGAGGTGTAATCTTATAATTTCTGGGTTAAATACTTCTATACATCTTCAGTACACTTTTGTGCCATTACTAAAGTCATATGTTGTCGTAGTTCTCAATGGCTAGTGTTATCTTATTTGTTGGGCGCTTATTGTTTAATTATTTTTAAATTTGGGTTCTTTGTCCTCCGGCTAGCTGTTATAACTCAGTCGAGCAAGTGTCTCTAAGCAGGGTGTTTAAATGGAAAGGAGTTGTTGCTAAAAGATAACACTGATAAAAAAAAATTGAATCTAGACTTTTATTGCCATCACGCTTAATTAATTGACATATTTAATCTTTATACACGCCTGACTGAAACTTGATATTTCTGAATGTAACTGCAGTCGTTTTAGTTGCCGTGCACCAATTACTTCGCATACTTTACATTTTTTGTAACTAACTCTGCGATGTGCACCTCGTGAAAGGTTCTTCAGAACTGTGATATTTCTGAATGTAACTACAGTCGTTTTAGTTGCCGCGCACCAATTACTTTGCGTACTTTACATTTTTTGTAACTAACTCTGCGACGTGCACCTCGTGAGAGATTCTTCAGAACTGTGTGATGTGCACCTCATGAGAGATTCTTCCGAACTGTGCGAAACTTGCTTATGGCTCGAGAATATATACTCCTTCACCTCAAATTGCCTAAACATTATAATAGAGCTGCTATTGGTTACCAAATCATGCCCACTTTAGCATCTGTTTTGGTCAGCCAATCACTACTACTAACACATATACTCTAGGGAAGATATTCCCTCCATTTCTAAAAAAGGCACGCTACCCTGACGTCATTTGTTTATCTCTTCTTAGTGATAAACAACTCACCCCCTTGGTTTATTGTTACCCACTTCTATTGTCAGTTTCAGTTAGGCCGTGTAAACTTATTTCCTAACAATACTTATGCTAACAAACATCTAAAATCCTGTACATACAATAATATTAATTTACATTACAGTCACTTTGGCAATCACAACATGTTATGATATAAAATATTGCCTCATATGCCCCACTAGAAACATAATTATAAATATTTACCTTTTTGGAAATTTTATAATTGGGTTTTTAGTCTCCTGAATATTGTAACACACGGTATCTATCACTTGCACGTAACACTGCACATGCATTTTACACACGTTATACTTCTTGCCTTTTTCTCGCCACTATTCACTGGCTCGAGTCTAATGTGTTCATATACCTACATCTGACCTTACAAGTTTTCTTTCATACAGCAAATACTGTACCCTGAACTATTTGGGTCAATGTTACAAAGTGGTTATAGCTTCTTAGGTTATTGACATAAAAATTTATACACTCAAGATTTTTACCCTGGTTCATTTTGTAATTATTGAACATATTTACCAAAATATTCATCCTCTACACAATCATATTTACATCACTTAATTCTAAGACATAATTTCACTCAACATATCGATTATCTGTGTGCTACATAAATGTTTGGCTTTAATTATCCTTACCCTTTTTTTATTGTTTTGTACTTTATATTCACAATACCATTTGAATTATATCTACATACCTTTACTTTCATGTGACATTAATTTATCCTTCTTACACGCTTCATTTCAAATGTTGCTACAGGTTTCTGAGAAAATGTTCTTTTTCCCCTTTAAACATTTATTTCTGTCCTGCATTTATTTATCCTTCCTTATGACATATATACATAGTTAGCCCTTTTACATTCCAATACTTTGTTTTGCAGTTTAGCTCTACTTATCCTGGATTTTTTTTTTTAACAACTATCCTTTTCAATGTTTCCAGTATCTTTTTAATTTGAAAGTACTCTGACAAGTCTGCAATAAGTTGTATTGGATTGGAGTTTTTATTAAATTTTGGAAGTGGCAAATCACTTAATATATAATTATAGTTATGTATGTCCCTTATTCCCATATTTAAATTCTCTACCGTTACTTGTGCACTCTGGGTTTTGACATGGGCTATGGATGAACACGTCGCATCAGTCACATTATTAGTCATACCTGAGGAAATACCTCTATTGTTATTCTGTGCATCAGATACATTGACATCACATATATTGATCCTTGGAACTCAATTCTAACCTATTTACAGTACCTTGCAGACTTTCTATTGTCTGTTCCAATTTTCTACTGTTTTCATTTTGAACAGCTTGGTGCTTGTTAATTTCAGAAGCAAGTTTTTGATTCAAATTTATAGACAAAACTTTGACTTCTTCGGACAACTTATTTCTTTGTGTTTCCAACTCCTTCTGTATTTCAGATATCTCCCCTCTGAAATTAACTTGCACCTGAATTAAATCTGCATTCGTAGCCTCCATGATCTCTCTTAGCTCACTTGAAATGCTATTCATTGGGCTTCATAACTCTGTACATCTTACATCAACATGTTCAAACTTATTATTAACCTCACTTCTTTGGTTAGATATTGCTTGTTATTCCCTTAAAATTTTCAATACTTATTTTCTCAAATGGAAATTCGTTATTCATTTATTTGTCTTGGATATGCAAAGAGTATTAATCTGTGGCAAAGAGAATGGTGCTGCACATAGCAACCAGGTATTAAGAGATATGTCTGTGTTTATATTGCCCTTGCAAATACAAAACAAGGGAAACATGGCCTTAAGCGAGTCAAATATTTTTAGAACTGGTCGCTATGTGTAAAATGTAATTCTCTTTGCATGTCAAAAGATCGTTTCTGCAAATGTTTATCTCCATTAATATGAAATAGATGGAGAATAAGATTTTGTAAAAATAGTTTGTACAAGAGTAGAGAAAGTCATGTGAGTGTAACACATCAGATTTTTTTGTTTTGTTTTAGGATACACATAAAATTTACAATTTTCTAACCTTTTATGATGCTATCTGATGACCTTGTTTTGATGTCCAGCTTCCTGCCCCTCTCTCTTAGATGTATATGTCGCCTCTGCGTCGTAGTACCATGGATCTACGTCGTCTCACTGTCCTGGTGTCAAATTCCTCTATTGTCTTCTGTTCTCGTAGTCCTGTTGTCCTCTCATCCGTGTCATCGGTCGTCCTGGTGGTTGTTTCTGGGATCTGCGCCGTCCTAAAATCTTGTAGTTAATTGCACCGCTCCATTCCTAGTTGTCTCGCCCCACGTTTTGGGAGCCATTTGTCGCAGTTCTTAATGGCTAGTGTTCTCTTATTTGTTTGGCGCTTATTGTTTAATTATTTTTAAATTTGGGTTCTTTGTCCTCCGGCTAGCTACTATAACTCAGTCGAGCAAGTGTCTCTAAGCAGGGTGTGTAAACGGAAAGGAGTTGTTGCTAAAAGATAACGCTGATAAAAAAAATCTGAATCTAGACTTTTATTGCCATCACGCTTAATTAATAATTGACATATTTAATCTTTATACACGCCTGACTGAAACTGTGATATTTATGAATGTAACTACAGTCGTTTTAGTTGCCGTGCACCAATTACTTCGCATACTTTACATTTTTGTAACTAACTCTGCGACGTGCACCTCGTGAGAGATTCTTCAGAACTGTGATATTTCCGAATGTAAGTACAGTCGTTTTAGTTGCCACGCACCAATTACTCCGCGTACTTTACATTTTTTGTAACTAACTCTGCGATGTGCACCTCATGAGAGATTCTTCAGAACTGTGATGTGCACCTCATGAGAGATTCTTTCGAACTGTGCGAAACTTGCTTATGGCTTGAGAATATATACTCCTTCACCTCAAATTGCCTAAACATTATAATAGAGCTGCTATTGGTTACCAAATCACTCCCACTTTAGCATCTGTTTTAGTCAGCCAATCACTACTACTAACACATATACTCTAGGGAAGATATTCCCTCCATTTCTAAAAAGGCACACTACCCTGACATCATTTGTTTATCTCTTCTTAGTGATAAACAACTCCCCCCTCGGTTTATTGTTACCCACTTCTATTGTCAGTTTCAGTGAGGCCATGTAAACTTATTTCCTAAGAATACTTATGGCTAAGAAACTACCCCATGCAATTTGTATCAGTTTAAGTGCATTCCTTTCTTACTTTACTAGTGCTCATCTTTTTCGATATTTGGACAAGATTCCTTATTGGTATAAATTTAAATTTGTATTCAACTACTTGGATGACCTACTTATTTGTTCCCCAGATTTGAACTCACTCTTGTGCATTCTTCAGTTAGTCTTTCCATCTTTACATAAAGCTGGTTTAACTGTCAGTCCATCCAAGGTTAAATTTGTGGTTAACCAAATTTCCTTTTTCGATCATGTTGCTTCACCTCAAGGTATTTCTGTTGACTCTGAACGAATGTTAACTATTTGTTATTTTCCTGTTCCTACATCTTTGAAACAGTTGGCTTCCCTTTTAGGAATGGTTACTTTTTCCTCCAAATTTATACCCAGTTTTGCTTCTATAGCAGAACCACTAATGCCCTTCCATTCAACACCTATTTATCAGAAGGCCTTTGAAGTATTGAAGACTGCGATTATGAAACTGCCAGTGTTAGCAATGCCAAATTTTGACAAGCAGTTTGTTATTCAAACTGATGCTTCTTGTTTTGCAGTTTTGACAGTTTTACTTCAGGGATCTGAGAATGTGTGTCATCCTATTTATTTCATTTTGCGTTGCCTTTCTAAGGCTGAACGTAATTATCCAGTTTATGAATTGGAAGCCCTCACGGTGTTTACAGCCTGTGAAAAGTTTCAGGCAGTTTTGGAACACCATCCTGTTCATTTAGAGTGGCGTGCACCAACCTGGAGTAAGCTCTACTTTCGTAGTAAACTACTATTCAAGTCAACACTCGGTGACTTCCATGTGAGAGTAAACTACTTCCAAAGAATTTTACTCCTTTCAGATACTACCAGATTAAATTACCGTAGAAGTAAATGTCGGAGAGGACCATCATGTAGTATGTTACTACGGAATTAAATAGAGTGCAAATATAGGTTAGAATTTACTCTTTTGACCCGAATGAAGTAACTAACCTGTCGATTGAACTAGAATACCGTATCATATTTAGAGGAAGATATTTTTGACGCATTCATGGATCACTTAGATTACATTGATGATCTCGATGAAGAAAATGGCGATTACTTAAGTTGCATTGATCTCGACGGAAATGTGATAGTGTTATGCGAGAACCATATGATACTTATACAGAGAGAGAGAAAGTTCAATAAACATTTCTGTATTAGGAAAGAATCTTATACCTGCCTTTTGAACCTGCTTGGAGAACATTTCAACAAAACTCAGACACAAATTCAGCTCTATAATCCAAATTGCAATTATTGTTATGCTTCCTATGAGAGTTTCATACCGGAATATTTCAGAAACTTGAGCCGCCATTACAATGAATTTAACGTAATG
Organism: Deroplatys truncata; assembly: GCA_030765065.1. NCBI lineage: Eukaryota > Metazoa > Arthropoda > Insecta > Mantodea > Mantidae > Deroplatys > Deroplatys truncata. Next base: position 204,342,937 of record CM060978.1, on the reverse strand, counting down.
TGACAGTCTTACACTGTATTAAAGGGAGATAGTTAGAATTAACTTAACACGATGTAACTTAAAAGTTTGGCATCAAATTTTTCCTTCTCGTTGCGTCAAGTTTGATTTCACATGGTAATTAGAAACCAGCTGGCACTAGCTCAAAGTAATAAAATAACTATGAATCAAGAGTCATTCCCATTACGTTAAGTGCATGTCAATTATACCTTTAGTTTACCAGCAGTTTTATGTCGCCTTAAGTAAAGTTAATCGTAATCCTGGTATTACAGGTGATCTTATAAATAAGCGTTCACCACGCGTCTGCTGGCCGTTTCTTTCACTGCGTTGTTAGAGCGCTTTTGAGGTTAAGAGAAAGATACCTATACATATAAATATACACGAGTGTTAAGAAAATAAAAGGCAATCCACACATTGCACGCATGTTACTATTTTGTACCCATCCGTGAATATGGTGAATTTTTCCAAAATCAGAAAGGGTATTTCTCTATCAACACGCAAGTGATCTGTGATGCAAGATGAAGAAACATTGAAAGAAGATTGGAAACATTGTTTCTAGAATTTTAAGCTGTTCTTCAGTATGTTTCCCGTCGCTAGAACAAACTCGCCAATCACGACTTTCCAGCATCTTTATAACACGTTTTGGCTTTGTTGCATTACTTGGGTCTTCATTGAAAACGTTAATAAAAGCTCCTGTGAATCACGAACCTAAGCTTATAAAAATAATAATAATAAAAAAAAAACCTAACCCTAACCTAACCTCCCGTAAATGAGAAGCGTAAAAAACTAATAAACCTAAAATAAAAAGTAATTAGCAACGCATGTTGTGAGTGTTGGCAGATCTCACTGGCTTTGAAGACCAACATAATGCAGGTTATCGCACTTTTTTGCACTCATATTGTTTAAATGGATTTTCTTTATTTCTACCAACAAATCTCTTTCGCTGATGTGTCTCCCTTTTTCCTATCGCACATAACCTTATTCATGATTGCATCAAGTAAATCCCTCAAACAAAAAATACCTTCGGGAGTAATGAGCTCTTACTTCCATAGTTGTAACTAAAAGAGTAAATTGTAATTGAGCTCTCCAACGTTACTTTCGGAGTAAATTGCTCCCATAGTAACCTACTTCCATAGTGGGGACTTCTTTAGTAAACGTCACTTCCGAAGCAATTTACTCCAACATGGTGCGCGCCACCCTTAGAATATGACAACCAGGCCTTGACCTGGGTACTTTCACATGCTTGCAAAACGGGCAAGGTCGCTAATTGGGCAGTAAAACTTAGTGCATTTTGGTTTACAGTTAAACATCTGGGGATTGGAAAATGTAGTGGTTGATGCCCTTTCCTATATGTTTCAGGAACCTTTGTCAAAGATCTTGTTTTGTTGTCGGCTCCTGTTTTTGCCATGTCTACCTTTTTACTCAATTTTCCGTTAGACTTTACATCTAATTCAAGCCATCAACAGAACAATCCACTGTTGGGGGCCCAATGGTGACAATGTCATTCAGGGAATGTTCCATCGGGATATTCCTTTAAGCATGATCTTTTGTATGCAATACTTCCATGATCTACACTTTCTAAAATTCTTCTCCCTCAAAGTTTGGACCTATTGTTTTATAAGATTTTCATATATCTCAGTATGGCACTCATTTAGGCATTTTTAAAACTAAGATGAAAACTTGACACTATTTTCTATGGAGATATATGTTTCGGGACATTTCTAATTTCGTCAAAGCCTGTTCAGTTTGTTGGCATTGTAAACCTGTGCAAAATATTCATTTTGGAATGTTAAGCTCTAAGATTGTGTGTCATCCAGGGGAAAGCGAATTCCTTGATTTTATTGCCACGTTCTTGTTGAGATAATACCTACTTTTATGTTTTGGTTGCGTTCTGTTTAAGCAGTTACAGTGTTAATTACTTTTCTGTCCTATCAGGTATTTTTGTATCTTCTGGCAAACCGAAAACCTATTTTCAAACATGCATTTTTCATACCTTCCTTTTTGAATGTGGGATTGAGTTTGTTTGAGCTTTATCTTATTATCTGCATCTTTCTTTGGAGTGCATCAACCACAATCTAAAAAATATTTTTATTGCTTTTCATTCTGCTGATTCACAGTGGGATACTCTAATATGCGAATTTCAATTTGCATTGAACATAATGGCTCATCAAGACATGCCATTTCACTTAATGTTCCGTTTTCAGCTGCTTGCCCTTTGTCAACAGAGTGGGAATTATTAGATTTGTTTCCAGATGTGTTTAGAGTTGCTGAAGTTTGACGCTTTACACAATTTAAGGCATGACCATCACCGTCAGGCTGCACTTTATATTTCTTGTTAACTGCCACCCTTTAGGGTTGCAGATTTGATTATATTGCAAGCTCATCCATTGAGCGACACATCTAAAAAATTTTCCCAAAAGGTGGCCCACATTATATAGGCTCCCTTCGGGTTGTTCGTATTGTTAATTCTGTTTCTTTCCAAGTTCAAGAGTGTGTTACCGATCGATTGACTACCGTCTATATGTCACTACTTAAACCTATTGCTAATTCGCAGTCAGGAAGTTCTGGGAGTTTGACCTCTCACAGTTGACGATGAAGTTAGTACTGCTTATTTCTGACTTGCTTCCTGTCATTTTGTGCAATTGTCTGTTTTCCTTATTCTCCCTTTTCCTGATATGGTCACATATTCTTTACACCCCACATCCTCTGTTACACTCCTTTCCATCCCACATATTCCTTTCCACCCCATATGCTCCTCATACCCCACTTAGTCCTTTATACCCTACATTGTCCTCCCATCCCCTATTTGTGTTTTCCCTTTTGTGTATGTTCCTTCCTTAAAAAGTTTTAGATATAGTGTAGTTTTATTTCTGTATAGTTAAGTGGGCCTACTACATTTATATGCATAGTTAAGGATATCTTAACTCTTGTGTTTATACGTTTATTACATTGTGTTCACTTTTGCATATATATGCTTCTAGTTAATTTTGTCATGTCTTTTAGCCACATTTTCTGTACTTTATTTTTCTCATAGCATTTAAAATTTTGTATTTGAAAATGTTCTTATTGTTGTTATTTCTTTTTATACTTTGTGCTTCCTACATTTGTATTTGTTTTCTTCTGCTTACCTTCACTACTTGTACGCTCACTTATGTTGTAACTCTACTTTTTGTGTACTTGGTACCCAGAAGGTGGCCTGAGTGTTTGGTGTTGTTGATTGTTTCACTTTTTTTGCTGTGGCAGTATTGTGCCAATTCCCATTCCCCGCGGCAAGTTGGTGCTTGCAACTGTCACAGTTTGATCTGCAGGGGGGGGGGGGTTTCTACTCCCTTCATTGTCAGTTGGCAAATGGAAATTAGAACATCTTATAAGACACTTGGTATGGAAAATTTGTGAATGCTCTCCCTAAGAACTGGGGGTTAGCCTGCTGGAGAATTGTGCAAAATGTCTACTGCGCCAGTGACATCACTCGACAGCTAGCAGTCATGTAGAGTAAAATATAAATCATTGTAACATTACAAATTGTACACTAAATGCACAGATTGTTTAAAAGTATATAGACAAGCTATATAGCAGTGAAGATGATGTAAAATACAGCTTTAGTAATTTTAAAACAATCATTCATGATGTATGAAATAAACTTAAATCATAACCTCTCACACTCACTTATTCACTTACTTTTCAAATTTGGATTTAATATAATCTTTTTGGCAAATCCCATTGAAATAAGAAGTGAGAAAATATGCTGCTTTCATTCATGGAAGAAAAGCATACCAATTTAAAAGATGCGCTTTTGGTCTGTGCTAGCAACAGCTCACTATTAAGGGCACTACACATTATTTTTGGAGATACTATATACAGTAGAATCTCGTTAGTACGTTTTTGCAGGGACCTAAGGATTTGGACGTCATAGGCGGGAAAACGTGTTAACAAAAATGCAAAATCTGCAATTTAAGAACATAGGTAATAAAAATCTAATAATTACTACGTCTCCATGGGCAATTTAAATCGAGTACAATTTCATACTGAATACGATCCGCATTTCCATGTTAAATTCAATATGTTTAAATGGATTTGGATACACAAAGCCTAAGAATAAATAATTCAAGCTTTTATTTTGGTCAACTTGGATTTTTTAGGTTATGAATGTTTTTGAGAAAATAAATTGCAAATTGTGGAAGCGGCAATAGTGGTTTTGCTGTGTGTTTTATTACACACGTGATAACAATTTCTGCTAAAAAAGAAAAAATTATGAGCGTGCATCGTGTTACGAGTACAATAGACGATATTATCTTTGGTGTATACAAAACGATTTGAATACGGAGGTCTTTCCATGCAACAAATTTCGTTCCGGTCCTCTTCTGATCCTATTTTCCAAGGGAAAAGTTTTGTTTTAGTATTTTTCCCTTCTTTAAAAGCAGTTTCAATCAATTTAGGTTTGCTAACAATCGTGTTTAAGGTTGACGGATGAATTTTTAACTTCCGCACTATATTGACATGTTTTATATTTGGATTGTGATTACATCAAGGATTTTCAGTTTTTCACTGTTGGTTATTTACCTACTGCACTTTCTTTTTTTCATTGTAAATGAAAAGTTAAAATACAATCTACGGTTGTTTGGTCATCACTCAACATTAGAAACTATCGTTAGCGTTTACCGTATTTACCACGCCAAGGTAAAGCATTCTCTATCCCGCCCACAGAAATCGTGTCACACAAATATTTAAATGCATGTATGTGATTGGCTGCCGATTTACACCCCGTGACCAAAGTAGCAAATGAGGACGTCAAACTATGAACGTGTTAAACGCCTACTCCCACTGTACCGATCAAGGATTGGCCAAAACAGTGAATGAGGACGTCAAACTTCAAACGTAGTAAGCGGGACCGGGAAAACGCACTAAGCAAACATTATTTATTATATTTGGTGATTTGGTACCAGGACTTTTATAATTCAACGTAATACACGGGAAAATGTGTTAATGAGGAACATGCTAACGAGATTCCACTGTAATATTTCATTGCTCAATAGATAGACAATTTTTTTTTTTTTTTTTTTTATTATTAACAATGACTTCCAAGCATATTTAAAGGACATAGATTTTAATCTAAATAAATTTAAAGACAGTTGAATAACTATAAATTTCTAAAAATTGTAATTTTTCACTAAGGAAACCCAGTGTTGCATAATAACCTCCAAGGGAATAAAACCAAATCTGAACAGTATAGAAGCCTATAAAATGTATCCCTTCACCAAGGAATTAAAACAATTAAAAATAATATTGGGTATTTTTCAATATGAATCATGTTTCCTTACATACTGTGCAAAATAAATCATACCCCTTTGAAAATTACTTAAAAAGAACTTAAAATGGAAGTGGAATGAACACCGAAAGGCTATGATTTTTATATTGATATTTATCTCTTATTTTTTTGTTCAGTTTTATCTCTGGCCTTTGCCATGAAATTTTCTACTGCTCTTTATCTCTGGCCTTTGCCTTGATCTGTTTTACAAGGGCGCTAATGACCTAGTTGAACGCTCTTAAACAAAACAAATCAAATTAACACTGAAAGGCTTTCGAAAACATCAGAGGTTTATTTCTTAAGACATTCTTATTGGTAAGACCTAGACCACAATTCTCTTTCCCTATTTATACTGACACGAATAGTTCTTCTTTTGGAGCTCTGTTAATGCAATTGGATCAAAATGGAGATAGACATGTAATATCCGCAGCATACAAATTATTAAGTAAAATAGAATCAAATGCTTGTATAACTGAACAAGAAATTGCAGTAATCAACTTCACACTGCAACATTTTCAACAATACATGTATAACCTCATGAAATCCTATCACTGATCATGTTAGTCTTTCTTTCATAAAATGATCCAAAATTTTCAGCCCTAAAATATCAATCCATGAAATAACATCATTCAAATTTAAAACAAACACATGTGGAAAGGAACACACTTTTAGTGACATTATACAGAAAAAATACACCCAAAACACTAAGTAATCCACATATTGGAATAAAAATCATGAAACTAAACCTAAACAAAATAAAATACTTTCTAAAAATTTAAAAAATTGAGCACTCTACAAAAAGATGATCTGGAAATTACAAACACTTTTCGCAAAGCGCCATTCATTCAAGAGGAAATAAAAGGAAGTTTAGGTATATATAACATCTTACACAAGTTACATGGAACCGCCATTAAAAAATATCTGATGTGTTACATTCACATGACTTCCTCTTCTCTCTATCACTTATTAGTGGGTATACAAATTATTCTTATGAAAGTTTATTTTCCTATTGACTTCATTTTATTTGAGATAAACCTTTCCAGAAATAGCTGCATTATACATTTCATTATAGATACAAAGGGAATAGTGGTAGTCAAATGTTTTAAAACTGGACGCTATATGCCATGTTCTTTTCCTGCAATCATGAGAAACAATTGAATGTTGAAAGGACATGAAAAGAATGACAAAGTATTGAACAATTCGAACCATTAGTAATGGATATCTTGGAAATGGCTGATGCCACAAGAAAAGTTGTTTGAAATAAATTGTGTGTTTTAAAGAGATCTACATTTTTTGTGCAATATGTTTTCATCTATTGCTTAATGTTTACCAGTCATACAAAATTATAGAAAATTCCTTCCGAATGAAATGGACCTCACAGACTAGTCCAGAAGAATCAGGCTATACATTTTATTTGTCATGTAATTATCTTTAATATATGGTATTGCAATCAAAATCATATAGCCATCTTTTAGAAAATAAAAAATTTTGAAAAATGCTTCATGTAAGGGGTAGTTTGGGTTAGGAGGATTTTCTTGAAAATCTCCATGTCACATCTTTGGAAGTTACTGAATCTAAATATCAAGTTTGGTATTTATCTAATGTTTCGTTTTTGTGTTTTGCTATTCACAGGTACACACACGGGTCTTTTTCTAAAAATGCTCTTTTTTTGGGATTCAGGAGGCCTCAAAACGTATATTTCTGGTGAAATCTCGGCATAAAATTTTTGGATGGAATGTAATACCTTCTCTACTTATTATGTACATGGTAGAGAAAGTAAAAAATGGAAAGCTCTCATTCCTAAGTGCATAGTGTGCCATTTTGGCACAACCCCCCTCATGGCAGTTACGGGAACCATCAACAAACAGTGATGGCCAGGTATCACCAGGAAAGTGAGAAGCTTCCAGAAATTTTGAGCGATGACTAGACCTGTTGTTTGTGTGGTGGCCACATTGCCTGGAGGGGAAATGATTTGTCAGTTAGCCACCGTTAGGGGAAAGGCAGTGCTGTTGCTGAGTCCAGCTTGAAAAAACATGAAGAACGAAAAATCAGTCGGTGGGGATTCAGTCAGCGGGCTACTAGGCCAGCAATTTGTAAGCAGTGGACACTTTCTCGAATTTTCGGCTTTTGGTAAACTTTTTTGTAAACCTATTTTTGTGAGTAATTGTCTAAATTTTCAATCATAGGGCGTACACACAAATATTTGGTAAAATTGCTGTAAGTTCTTTTAGAAACATGCTACGAGGAAATTCTTTATATTTGGTTGTAGATTGTTATTTCAATATTTTGAGTATACACTAAATTCTGAAGGAGAACAAGTTGAGGTCTTTGTGTGCAGATGCACAGATATGTTGAAACAGAGGAATGCAATTTTCACGTTTAATATGGAAACTTTTTAACAAATGAAACTGAAATATATACTTGAACTTTAAGAAAGAATTTTGGACATTTTGGCACTGATGTTTTATAGTAAAATTCAGACCGGGAGTATAATGCACAGTTTGAATTCATGTTGTCCCTTTATAATGCCTTAGTCACTTTTCCTTTGTCTTATGCCTTTAAGTTTTCCTGATTGGTGAATGCGATCCATGCTTGGGGTGTGGTGGTGTGATTTATGACAAAGGTCAAGTAGGTCACACCACTGCATATACCAAGTAGAAATTTCGTTAACTACAAGAAGCATGCAAACCAATATCAATGAAAGGAAGTTAACAAAAATAGTAGTGGTGGCATGAAGAAATAAGTAACAACAACAACAACAAAAAATGCTAGCAGAGCATTTTAAGAAAAATGCCATAACAATAGAAAGGGTTACCAGTTTAACATTTCATTCTACGTAGCCCATTCAGGAAGCAAGAGGACTGCATTTGCTATAGTTACACATTATGAATGAAACATTTGCACAGGAAGGGTAGAAAACACATATCAACATGTGAATTGTCAAAAAGCAAAATCTTAAAATGCAAAGTTTGACATCAAATCTCAAACTATTGTTAGACATGAAAAAAAATACATTAGTAATAATAGATTCACACAGCATGTTGCCAGCTGGTGAATACAACTATAAATGCATATTTGTAATGTTCAACCTTGCAATAAAGGGTAATAACCCTTTTGTGAATGTGACCAGCAAGACTTGTTTAAAAACGATAATTTTGAAGAATATATTCCAAAATATGGAAATACAAAGGCCATATTGTCAGATGCCACTGTACATAAAAGCAAGATATTTAGGCAGACTTTAGAATCATACAGCATACATTATATAATTCCTCTGCATATTATCTTTACAGGAAATGTTTGCAAAGGAATTCAATGTGACATCTCCATGTATTTTAGAATCTTAGTCATAAGAATCATGTGAGTTGGGCTGAGCACTGTGATTTCATAAACAATTGCAGATTTTCACCTGTTGAACTGTTGGTATAGAGCCAAAACTTATAATAAACAACTTGCCTTAGACCATTGCAAAAGATTGTAAATTGAAAAGAGAGAGAAATGTCACCTAGTGTTTAAGAGAATACAGTTAAAAGAGAAAAACCAAGATATATAATAAGAAATGGAATCTGAAGCTAGGAGAGCGAGCACTTTTCAGGGAACACAACATCTTGAGGATATCCAAAAAAACCAAATGGCCTCATGGAACTCCTATATTCAGACCGCTCATTATGAGGGCTCTGAGCAAAATTACCGGTCTTTCACACCCAATATAGAATGGGACACTAAGGACCACAGTAGTTAAAGAGCGTACATAAAAAAAAAAAACGCTCATTATTGTTAAAAAGTTCGGTGGCCATACTTTGAACTAGAAGATCCATCCAGAAAAACTTAATGGAAGATACCATAAACAGATACTAAGACTGTTCAAAGAACAAATAAAACTTCATTTTTCACCATACAGCATACAAATAAACACACATACACATCACTGAATGTAGACAGAAATACCTTTATTGTGGTGCCTATATAGTTATTGTTAACATGTGTTATGTTATAATTATTTGTGTTAGGGAGTTTCCCAAATTTAGAATTTTTATTTTATTCTTATATGCGTTCTGCATTTATCTTATGTATAACTGTTTAGAATTGTTATTTATGAATTATTTTACTTATGTATTTATAAAAAGTTAATCCAAATTTGGGAAAGAGGCATTTGAGGTGGGAATTATTGTTTCAAGTTATTTATAAAACAAATTATTAATTTTGATGCTTAATTTCTAAATTGTATTATGAATCATTTATAGAAGCCACCTCTTATAGAAGTACTTTAATATGCAATTTATGAAGATGCTACATGATAACCATTATTATTACATATTTATATTTTGTATTTAATAAGAAAGCTTACCTGTAAATCTGGGATATAGCTTAAGGTTCAAATAGCATGAAGAAATGAATGAAAACATATTTGTATGTAACAAGTGTAATTTGTACACTTTAAATTCTTACTTTATAATTTGAAGTGTCTTAACAGTTTATTATTATGTTGTGCTTTGCAGGTGTTTGCAGAAAGACCTATGCTGAACACATTTGCATCAAGCATGGTATGTGGAGTATATATTACTATTTTTATGACTCCATTTGATGTGGTGATGACAAGATTATATAATCAAGGTAAAAGCTTTGAGATTAGCTTAATCAGAATAATAGTTTGTGTTGTGTTAATATACTGTTCATCTTGTATCATAGTGATTAAAGTTGTTGGTTTAATACCTATTTGCTATGTGATATGTAGGGGAAACACCCACCTCACATTAAGTATAAAGAAATTGAATGGGTGCTCACAAAAACAGGCTAAACTAAATTTTTAAAAAAATAAGTTACATTCTTTGATCTAGTGCAGAAACTGAAGTATATTATCTGTGAGTTTAGATAACTTTAAGGAAATCTATGTAATGAGATAGAAAGCTTAATTTTGTATAGAGTTTATTGAAAGCATGCTATTTTGTTTTGTTATAGCAAAATTAAGCTCACTTGGTGTCCTCCATGGTTTAGGGGTACCATGAGTACCATACTAGGGGTACTGTAGTTCCTGAGATCATGGGTTCAAACCTGACAGAGGGTGATGGATTTTTTTCAGGCCTAAAAATCTTTAGCATGACTCCTTCAGAAGGGAAGAAAAGCCAGTGGTCCTGTGTCATAGATTTATGGCACATAAAAGAACCTGAAGCCAGATAAAGAGATCTCTGAGCAAAATTTCCGGTCTTTCACGCTCAATATAGAATGAGACGCTAAGAACCATAGCAGTTAAAGAGCGTCCATAAATAAAACTCAATTTCAAGCTCGTTTGGCACATTAGTTTGCAAATGGTACATTTGAGTAAGATGGCTGTATTGCTGTTTTATTCTTATGCATGCTAGAATGTATTGGCAACTCCAGAGGTAGATTTTTGTCTGTTCTGATAAAATAAAGGTTAGCCTGTTTTTGCAAGCATCCATTATGGTAGAATAAAACAGAGGATAAGAGAGTAGAGAATGAGAAAACAGAGAGAAATAGTATATAAATAATTTAAAGAATATTTTCTATGCATGCAGAACTGAGTATAGGAAAGGTAAAATTTGTATAGGAAGCTGGCTAACAGAAAAATTATCAACAAGACCACGTAGGGTAGTTGAGAAAAACCTATCATCACGGATTAGGCTAAATAAGTGCTGAAGAGCTGAGGGGTTAAATAGTGACCGGAGCGAGTGAGAAAGGTAATATTAAAAAGAGGCTGAGATAATATGGAATTCCCAAAGTAGCCAAGTTTGGCCAGGGAAAAATACATGAATGATTTTATTTACCTAAGCTGCCAAACAAGAGTAGCCAATGAAAAGTATGTTGCATATTACATTGGGAAAGTTAGCATCTATCTGGCAGAGCATAAAAGGTGGGTAGCTCCCAGAAACGTTCTTCCAATTCTAATTTTCAACAGGTCCACTTCACATTGATCTGTGTGGTTGGGAAGCACATTAGCTCTGATGTGCATCCAACTTAGTTCTCGATATGGTAGCAGGGAGTTAATGAGAAATAATAATAATTCAGGGAATTGCAAAGTGGTCCAGCAGTGAGCAGCAGCTTCATTATTGTTACTGTTTTAAGTGGAATAAATTTAGTAAAAACAAATTACTTTAATTCAACTCTCATTAACTTATCCAAGATAAGAGTAACTAGGCAAATATGGACAATTTAGGCCAACAATGATGGCTAGAAGAAGAGAAGCAGTAAATTTTGAGCCAGCATCCCAGACTTAAGTAGCACACTACTACATTATTACATAACTTTCAAACTAAGTTTTCCAGCAAAAGCTCTCTCATTGGATCGTTGTTGTTCAACAGAGATACAGCAAATGTAACGACTTATGCCTAAAGAGTGCATAGCAAAGTCTGTGACCATGGACTAAGAGCTGAAAACGAATAAAGAAAAAAATCTTGTGTTATAATCACATGACTTTCTCTATCCATTCAACAAACTATCCTTGTAGGTACAATGGTAATAGGGGAATACAGTAGGCGATAGTCAAATCTTTTAAGAGCTGGTTGCTATGGGATGGCTTTGAAATTCCATTCTTTTTACGTGACCAGGAGAAAATGACGACTTCCCATTTGAGAAAAGTATAAGTATTGGAAAATTCAAACCAATAACAAAGAACACCTCAGAAATGGTTAACTCCAAAGAGTATCTGCTTCAGTGAGTTATATATTTTTTGTCAATCTCTTTATGGTTTACTAATTATACAAGTCATTCAGAATGAAGAGGACTTAAGAGGCTACTTTAATTCCAGAAAATTCAAGATATGCATTTCATTTGTCGTGAAAATATCTTAAACGTTTTAAATTTTAATCAAAATCGTTACAGCCATTTTTGGGAAAATAAGCACACGCACGCACGCACCCACGCAAACCCACGCACACCCATGCGCGCGCACGCGCACGCACACACACACACACCCACCCACACGCATGCACGCACGCACACACACTTTTGGGTTCAGGGGGCCTCAGAACATATATTTCTGAACATATATTTTTGGAATATAATACTTCACCTACTTGCTGTACATAGTAGAGAAAGTAAAAAGTAAGTAGAATGAAAGTTTTAAATTAATTGTTTAGAACAATAAAGAAGTGTAGAGTTGTTGTAAATGAATACCCTTTATAGACTGCATTTGTGGTCAGTATTCTGGCTTCTCAACCAGAGGATTAGGTTCAATTTGTGTGGGTGGGGGAGGTTTTCTTTAATTACAATCACCCCATGGAGTCTGGAAGTATGCATGTGGGACTGAATGTTAGTTTGTTTCCTAATGAAAGTTAATAAAAACCTACAGCAAAACCTGCAGTCAACAAATTAGTTGTTTCTAAAGTCAAAACTTCCTATATGACCATGGAGGTTAAAGAAGGCTATACAAATGGGGAAAGAAAAAGGAAATCCTTTATGTTTAGCAAAGCACAGCGATCCAGAGACCCTGCAAACCTGACCAAAGCCTGAAAGTAAAACCTTGTTAAAACCAGTCAATGAGCACACAAACCAAGTCAGTTAACTGGGATATTCCAACATACCAGGTTAGTCTTAAAATATCCATCACTCAGTTCAACAGGGATGTCAGGTGATTTGAATACCATAATTACACACGTTAACTTCAGGTTAGCAACTGTGAAGTTCCAAGACTAAAAATCATGTATATACTTTGTTGTTTATATACCCTGAATTGCTTTGATTTCAATTTACTGTTCTGTAAGGTTAAATGATTACATGCAGGAGGTTGTGGCAAAAACTTTACTGAATCATGAATGTTAGAATAAATAAACACAGTGAAGCTCATGATTTGTAAAATGTTTTAACATGTAGACACATATGCTTCATTGACTGACCAACTGATAGTAGGGGGAATCCTCCCAGAAAGTGCATCTGTGAGTTTTAATTTGATGTAAGTGAAGTTAAGTGTTTACATGTTAAAGCATTTTACAAAACTTTCATGTACTTACTTTTGTTTGTTTAACTTCTAAGAGCGTTTTAATTTTACTGCAACCATATGCCATTGTGATTTCTTTATCTAAAAGTAGTTTTAATTCCTGCTCTTTAGAATCAGTAAATGAAATTTCCTTGTTTTTGCTCATTTTCTTGAAAATAAATTACTTCTGATACCCAAGAGGTAAGACACAAGTACATAAAGGAGCACTGAGAGTATTATTCTCGAAAATACTCAATACTGGATTTAGTGATTGCAAACTGGAAAAATTAAGTGAAATATCCATGTAACATTGATTTATCTTGGATTACATTTCAGGTGATTGGTTCTTGGAAAATCTTGTTAAATAAGTATTTTTTGAATATTGTTGTTTTGCATGCTATCTATTATTTCATAATTTTTCATCTTATGTAAAATGGCTCAAACTTTTGGATAGTCTTTCACCCTTAACATTTTTTTACAGGCTGCACAACATTTTCAGAGTTTTGAAGATTGTTACAGGGGAGGTCGTGGGGGGAGGTTAAGATAAATACAAAATCTGCGGATATTTCATTCCCATTTCTTTGAATATCAGTGAATTTTGGTCTATTATTATGACTAGTATGGGAGTTTTATGAGGTTACAGTTCTAAGAGGTATTTAGGAGAACTCGGCATAAAAAAGTGTTCTAGATCATTGTACAATAATTTCATAAATAGAATAGAGTAAATTTAATGAAATGATCATTAGAGATTTAAAAAGCTACTTGTTCAACATCAGGTATGGCAGCTAGTAATAAACACAGCTTGACATTATGATGTGGAAACAAATAAAATCAGTAAAGATGTTAAAGGTAGCCACAACACACATTTGAATATGACTGCAATATGACTCGATTCGGTACTGGAATTTTGTTGAAACTTACACTGGAAAAAATTTAAAAAAATCAAAGATAATGGTATTTAAAAAGAGCTATAAATTGAAGGAGGAGGAAAAGTGGTATGTGGAAGGGGAGGAGTTGCAAATAGTAAATAAGTTTGATTATTTGGGAGTGACAATAATGAGAGATGGAATGATCACAAGATAAGTGCCTTAGCTAAGGCAAAATCAGCAATGACTGCTATAAGAATATGCTTAAAGAAAATACCAGATATGCAAATTAAATACTTGGAAAGGGTTTACAAAGCTGTAGTTGAAGCAAAAATGGTCTATGGATCAGAGATTTGGGGAAGTGACAAAGGATGGGAGATGATTGATAAAGTGCATAGATTGTTCTGTAAATGTATGTTAGGTTTATGTTGGAGTTGGGAAGAGTAGGTTGCAAGGGCATGATAGTAGAAAGGATACTTAAATATTGGCATAGATTGAAATCATTGGATGAGCATATCTTGAGGCAATGTTTAATAATACAAGAAAAATCCAGTGATGGGATGAACTGCTCAAGGAATAAGGAGAATTTTACAGAAAATAGGAATGGGGGAGGAGAGAGACGGGTTAGTTAAAGGTTTCTGGAAAGAAGTGAGGAACAGAGTAGAAGATATAGAGAAACAAGAATTGTTTCAAAGTCTGGAAGGAAAGAAAAGTTTGGAACTATATAGACAATTAAAGGTGGACTGGGGAAGGGAGAAGTATGTGGATGTAGGTAATAGGTTATTGAGAGAAGGGTGGGCCTGATTAAGTGCACATAGGCTAAGGGGAGATAGGAAGGGAGCGAATTTGGATAGGTGTCCTCTTTGTGGAGAGGCAGATAATGATTTGCATTATATAATTGAATGTGAAGAAACTAAGTTGTGGAGAGATCAGTTTTTACCTAAAGAATGGGAGAATGTTAACAAAGAAGTATTAAAAGTTAGGATAATGAAAATACAAAAGGAGAGGGATATAAAAAGAATAGGAGAGTAAGAGAAAAAATGGTTTAGAAAAATAAAGCAATATGAATTTGTTATGACCCACCATGCATAAATAACCACAGTGTTAAACTGCATGATGGACTAAAGAAAGAAAAAAAAATAGCAACTCAAAGTAATGTATTAACAATTGTAAGAATTTTGTATAGCATTATGGAAATAAATATATACATACTGGAAATATACAGACATTTTAAACCTTCAAGGCAGTAGACACCCCATATAAGAAATGTGCTTCTCCTGCTGCTGGTCATCCTCAGAGAGTCAGTGGCTCAGAAACATAAGAGAATGAAATTATCTCCATTTGTCTCTAGCCTCCTAACATGATACAGGAGCTCCAACTGTTAGATGATGCCGAATGAATGTGTATGTATAAAATATAAATAAAATCATCATTATTTATTATATTTTTATTAATTTGTCTTAAATAATTGTTGTGCCTTGATCGATATAACTTGTATTTGGAGAAGGTTTTGGCCAAGTTTTCAGACTCTGGACCACTTAGCATTGGTTCAGTATCTGAATGAAAGAGAATGTGAACTGAATGCTGAATACAGATATGTTTTACAAAGTATGTTATGTTCATTTTTCATGGCCAGAGGAAACGTCAAAAAGCAAGTGCATTTTAAGAATGATTTCTAAAAATATTTAACTGATCATTTCTATAAACATACATGCACAAACTCTCCCTCCCTCTCTCTCTCTGTGTTAGTTTTACCACTGTAAAGTGTAGAATATCAAACCTGAACATTTGCTTTATCATACACATTTTGCAAAGCATTTCATATTAATTTATTCAACATAAGGGTTAAATGCGAACATACTATATATGCAGACCCATTCTTCTTTCCCAACCAAGAGATAGCTGATTTATTTTTACCTCTCACCATTTGTTTGCTTATGACCTACCATAGTGTCAACTTAAGTGATGTGTTTTTACTTTCTCTACTACGTAATTCGATACTGAGATTTCACCGGAAGTACATGTTTTGAGGTGCCCTGAATCCAAATAAAGCATTTTTGGAAACATTTTCATATATGTTTCTGTCTGTGAACACCATAACTCAAACACAAAAAGTCAGATAAATACCAAATTTGGAATTTGAATTTAATAAGCGGCACAACACAAAAAGGATGAGACATGGATGTCACAGGAATGCGACACAAACATTTTCAAGAAAATCCCCAACCCCAGACTACTCTTCACATGGAACATTTTTTGCAAATTTTGATTTTCTCAAAAATGGCTCTTAACGATTTTGATTAAAATATATGTTTAAGATATTTTCATGGCAAATAAAATGTATATCTTGAATTTTCTGGGAATGTTCCCAAAATTCCTCTTCATTCTGAATGACTTTTGCATAACTGGTAAACCATAAGAGATAGACAAAATTTTACTATACAAAAAATGTAGATCTCGTTAAAACACACAATTTATGTCATATACATTTTTTGTGGAGTGAACCATATTCCTCGTTATTTGTTTGAATTTTCCAATACTTATACTTTTTCTCAAATGGGAATTTTATTTTTTTATTTTTTTTATTTTTTTTATTATATATGTCCTGGACATGCAAAGGGAATGGAATGCTCCACATAGCAACCAGCTCTTAAAAGATTCGACTATCACCTAAATCCTGTCATATTTCCCTTGCACGTACAAGAAAATTAGCAATAAGATGGTTCCTGCAAATATCTATCTCAATTAATATGAAGTAGATGGAGAATAAGCATTTGTAAAAATAGCTTGTAGAAAATTAGAGAAAACACACATCAGATTTTTTCAGTATAGGTTCTACAGAGTAGGTAAAAGAAATGGAGTGGATTGAAGCTCAAATCAGTCGGAGTACATTGAGCTGAAAATGAATGATTTTTGTCTGAAGAGGAAACAGGAGAAATCCTTTATTAGGGTAACTCACTCCAAATTAAATTTGAACTTGGGCCCTCCGACTTGGAAGGCAGACCCACTACCTTCACATCATGGTGATGGTTCATGATTTACCTCAAGGGCTATGCCACAGGTTCAGCACATAACCTCAGTCCTGCAGCATTGTCAAATACTGAAGTGCAGAATCGTGTATTTTTAGATCCATGCTTGGAGATGGATCAAACGCTATTAGATGTTTTTTATTGCCTTCAGTGAGTTCTCTTAGCAGTTTAAAGGTGGATATCCATACTCCTTTAACCCCACATAATGAGCATTGCTTTGTTCTCTGTGATTGTGTGACTGGCTTTTATTAACATTTGATTGTATCTAACTCATACAACCTACTATGTACTACAAAATATGTGTTATGGTGGCATCGCTTAGCTTAAAATATTTCTGCACAGGTACTTTTTGATTAGTGGAAAGTGGAGAGAAAAATATTTGATGCGTTACATTTACATTAACTTCCTTGCACATTCTTCTACAAACTTTTCTTACGAAAGCCTATTCTCCTATTTACTACTGCTGAGACAAAATTGCGGGAATGGTTTAATTATACATTTTGGTGCAGGTAGGTAGAGGATACTGAAGGCTAAAGCAAGTCAGATTTTTAAAAACGGGATCACTATATGCTGACTTTGAAATTAATCTCTGTGCATGGCCATGGGAAAAAATAATGGCTACTTAGCACTTCAAAAAAGTATAAAGTGTTTGAAAATTCAAACCAGTAATATGAAATTTCTCTAAATGATTAATGCCACAAAATTTTGTTGGATATAAATGTATATTTTGATGATAACTTCATTTTTATATAGTTAAACTTTTATCTCTCTCTCTTATGGTTTACCACAGACCTACTTAACTGCAGCATGGGGAGTGCTGATGCCCTCCTGCTTCTTGTACAGTGACTTATCTTGACTACAGTCAGACGGTAGTGTTTGATGTGCTGAACATATAAAATAAACACCCACTGGCATAGCTTATCAAGATGAGTACAACGAAATTGCCGACATTCAATACAGAATGGGAAGATAGATTTTTTTTTTTTGTGTAAGGCATTGGTAGTGTGTGCTGTTTGGTATGTGGAGCAGTGATTAAATACACTTCATGTTACAATATAATAAGGCATTTTACCACTACACATTGATGCAAATTGTTTATTTATAGTTGTTATTTCTTTATTCTCAGGACCAATATCTTTCAAGAGGGATTAATTTCCTTTGTTTTATTATTATAATTCGGATATCATACTAAGTGTTATTTCTATGTCATTACTAATAGTAAATTTATTCATGTGTGTTTACTTTCTAATATTAAAATGAAGTGAATGCTGATATCCTGAAGATATTGCCTGAGAAGGCAGGGAGTGACATGTACCACATGCAATGAAAGTTACGTTTGAGCTCTCTGCATACTTCTGCACCCCTAGTTTACCAGTTATATAAAAGTATACAAAATTAATTTCAGAATGGAGAAGACTTCAAGACTTCCCATAGAGTTCAGTAATGCATTTTATTTATCATGCAATATCATACATGCACGCACACACACTCTCTCTCTTCAAAAAATGTGTTTTTTTTATGTTCATGGGACCTTAAAATGTGTACTTGCAAAAAAGCATTATTATGGAATTTTTGGGTGGAATATATTCCATTTCTGTATGAATCATTTGTAGAATATATATATAAGAGAAATTTGTGTAACTTACACATCAAATTTCTGTCTTTATTCTCATTAGGGACAAATGATTTTGAAATAACTGTTAATAGTTAATGGTGTTTTGCAGGTACAGATGCTGAAGGCAAAGGTCTGTTATACAAAGGAGTCCTTGATTGCTTCATCAAAATTGGTAAGACTGAAGGCATATATGGTTATTTCAAAGGATTTGTACCAAATTATATTCGTCGTGGTCCACACACAGTTCTATGCTTTGTTTTTTGGGATGCACTCCGTGGCCTTCAGAACAAATTTCAAGAGCACAGGAAAGCAAACACGGGGAGTTTATAAGTTCTATGAGCATTGTTAGTGTTAAAAAATAGGAACTGAAACAGAAGCATTCAATTAATGTAGAGTATTAAATCTAATACTAGGCCATTATATTACCATTTAAACCAAAGATAATTTCTGTAAGCATTGTTAGTGTTAAAAAATATGAAACGAAGCAGAAGCATTCAATAAATTTACAGTATTAAATCTAATAATAGGCTATTATGTTACCATTTAAACCAAAGAAGTTATTAGTGAGTAAAAACCCAGATATGCTCACATTGTTGTTAAAATAATTAGAAACTTAAGATGAAAGGAAAGTCAAGCTTTAAGAACATGAAAAATTTGTGTTATATTGTTAAAAAGGCATTGTTCCATCATTCTTAATGTGCTAAAAATAAGAGTGAATGCAAAATTTGGCTAATTACTCCATGTACTGATGCTAATTTGAGTCAGTAAGTTTCCAGATAGACTGCTTTAGCTGTAAAAATGGCTGTTAAAATTTAAAGACTAATATCCTCCTAATTTATAGTGCCATTTTAGGTATAATTGTGAATGTTGAGTGATTCAACTTATCCTCCAGATTGAGGAATTTTGAAATTCAAGCATTTTACAAACAGTGTTTCTGTACCTCCCAAACTGCATCATATATAGCTGGGGTGGCCATAGTGTGGCTAGCATTTGTTTTTAAATCCACTTGTTGATATAGTTAAGAATTGCATTTCAAGACCTGCTGTGGCTGGTTCATAGCTGTTAATCTGGAGCTACTCAAAGTTCCAAAGAACTAAATCGGTTGAAACTATGTGGCTGATCAAACTATTCTATTTTGGAATTAAATTCCAGAACCAAAATATTAAAAATTAAAATAATGTTCAAGAGGTTTAACTAGCTGTTAATGAAAATCATTGTACTCAGTACTTTAGTTCATTAACTCTTAAGCTTTGATCTGTATTGAGTGATGCACATTTATGTGGAGAGCGCATATGTATGGAAAACGTGTCTACCTGAATTTTGTGTCATCTTGAAATGCAGGAGTGTAGTGCTGGGGATGAGTTGAATCAGCCTATGTATCTATCCTTTAAAGACTTTTTGAACGGATACATAAGGGCAAGTAAAAAATTATCTACACTTTCACCACAATACATCTTTAAGATTGCCACACTGCCTTCTGCGCATGCATGCTTAGAGTTTGTACGACTGTGATCATGGGTATGGAAATGACCTTGCATGCTTCATTTGCCCTCTGGCTATAATGGTGTAAACATGTCTGCTCCATTAGTAGTGATCCAATTTCTGTGGTTGAAAGGTGTGAATGAGAATAAAATTCTTGTAGGCTTGAATCACACTATGCGGACTGTGCTTTATCAGGTAAAAGGTTTTCTTTTTGTAGATAAAAATGTTTATAAGTGGCGGCAATATGAGTGTGATGCGTAAAGAGGCAGCAGGATGCTCTCCAAGCTCCACAACAGAACAACAACAAGATTCAGCTAGCTTAAGATATGGTTTTGGGAGATAGGTACTATACCATCAATGAGATAGCATCATCTTGAACATCAGTCATAGTTCTGCCCATCAAATAATCTAAGGTCTGCCTGCATATTCTCACCACACTATTCTAACCACCAACAAGTTAGGTTTTGAGCTACTGGAATACCCTCTCTCTCTGGTTCCCTCCAGCTTTCATCTGTTTGGGCCACTCAAAGATGCTTTGCATGTTTATTGATTTTCCACAAACTAAGCTGTGCAAGAAGTGGTGCAAAAATAGCTTCACCACCAACTGGAAACTTCTTCTTTGGAAGGAATGTGCAAGTTTGTAGACCGCTGGAGCAAGTGAAAATATGGAAGAATCATGCACATGTTGAATCCCCACCATTGTGTAAAGAAAGTATAGAAAGAAAATTGTAGATAATTTGTTACTCGTCCCCGTACTATGTAAAGTAAAATAATGAAGAGTAGGGAATTATCAATATGATATGACCTTTGGTCTGCTATCTTGTAATTCTCGTTATACTGACATTTGAGATAGGAGAAAGGAAAGAAGGCAGTAAAAGGGAGAACGTTAAACACTTAGTTGAATACTGAAAATGTTAAAATTTTCTCGAATTTATAGATAGTTTATATGAAAATCTCTCTCTGGCCCTTTCCATTTCACTCAGTTTTGTTGACCCTTGAACCTTACCTTTTAAAATCAAACGTGCTTGATCTTAAGATGAAAATATGATGTGCAGTTGTGTTTTTCAAGGAGATTCGCAGTTGCCATTTAATATTGTCATTCAGAAAATAAAATTCAGTCTTTGCAAGCAGTTCTAGATCAGTGTTTCCATTCATAGAGCAAAGAAATACAGGAGTAAAGGATTTATTGAGTATGCTATAATTTCTATTTGAAATGCTGTTCATTAAACAGTATTGATAAACACAAATTAAGAAATTTGGATTAGTATTGAAGCTTTATTTTCCTGAGAAGTGCCATTAGGGCTGTTTTTGAAATGTATCATAGTTGTGGAACTTCCTAAAAGAAGTAAAACATGAATTATAGATATGCTTTCAAAAAGTGATACTTAATATGTTTCTGAATGCTCCACATGTGTGTGCGGCCAAATACTGTTAAAATAATTGAAATAATTTTTGTGTATTTAATTTATGCACTCTGTTAATTGTTTAAATGGCAGATGATATTTATGAAACCTTAAGACAAAACTTTTAAGGCCAAAATGTTCCTTGGAGAGTATTGTTAAAAGGAATTTATTACTATAGTATGATGTACACTGCATAAAGTAAATATGCATACCTACAGAATACTGCTTCTGTGTCTAGAATTTTAAAACAAAAATAATGGATAACACTCAGAATAAAATAAAGTTAATTTATAAACATTTAGCACAGTATGAAGCAAATCTCCATGCCAGTAGTTGGGATATTCTGGGTAATATCTAGTTCAGCCATGTTTACAGCCCAGATGACATTATAAGTAATTGAGTTGTGTAGATAGGATGTATTTAAATGACACATGGCAATTTTATGTGCACTAACACTCCCCTTACTATAAATTCCTAGAAGAGGCTAGTGATGGACAAAAGGCTATCTTTTATATCCGCTCTGTCTGGTAAATAATTGCTGAGCTTTGTATCAAAAACTCCCAGCTTATACTGTGCACGTGGTGAGATTAATACTGTTATCTGTGAATAGGGCTGTGTTTTTTATTTATTTATTAGCAATAGATGCGAAATGTAACATAGAGATACAGGAAATAGTATATGCATGATTTATCACAAATGTACTAATTTATGGTTGAAACTTTGTCATACATTTTTGTGAAAACTGACCACTTCTGCAAACATTTTCAATTTTATGATAAAAATTAAAAAATAACATTTTTATAAAAATTCATTTTAAAGAAATATGCTCAATTTGAAGATGTTGGCTGCAAAGGAATGAGAAATAATTTGAAAAGGTACATTAACCCGTATTTTTTATGACCTGCAGGGTCATTGATGACTGGGTTTTCTGAATTTTTTAGAAAGTCATTTAATTAGAAAAACATTCATTTTTATTTATTTAAAGGTGAGTCGGAATTGTTACACTAACATCACTTAAGTTTACTCACTTAACATGTTTCGGGAAACGGTTGTTCCCATCCTCAGAAGTTAATCCGACTGGCCCGTGTTGTTGGTGTTGCGGATTAGCTTCTGAGGATGGGAACAACCGTTTCCCGAAACATGTTAAGTGAGTAAACTTAAGTGAAGTTAGTGTAACAATTCTGACTCACCTTTAAATAAATTCAATACACATCACTGTTTGTAGCTTCTTTTCAAATATCAATGTAATTCATTTTTAAGTTATTAGCTGCAAGAGTAATGGTAAGCATGAGGTGGGTTTTCTCTTCGTCTCCAGGACCATTGTTTACTTCCAGTTTCCTGGTGATTTGAGGGCAGCCATCAAGCCCAACAATGTTGACATAATACAGGAGTGGCCTGGTTGGCACAAAAATAACATTTATATAAAAGAGATGAAATAAAATTTACAAGAAAACACTAATGGAGGTGTATTTCTATATTTCTGAGAAGTTGAGAATTACTTCAGGTAGGCATATGCCTAAATATCAGATCAGTGTGTTACCATCTTTCTGACCAAGATAAGAAATCATAAAGTTAATCTCACCTCTTGAGCTAATTAATCCAAGAAATATGACGTAGTGATGGAAAAAAGTGTATTGATCACATTGCATCTTTTAATCGAGATTTTGGATCATTCTTAATTGGAACTTAAACATGCCACTGTACTTTCAATGTGCTCCATTGCATCTCCTTTTGGTTTTCAACTTCCTATAAAACATTTCATAATCAGAGATTATTATGAAATTCTTTCAGTGGCAAAATATAAGATGTTCAAAATATCTTTTAAAAAGCACATGTCAATGTCATAATTGTTCTTACTGTATATTATGGGCTTCACATCATAATACAGTTATGCTTTTTTTCTACAGTAGTTATAAACCACAGTTTTATTGGAAACAAATGTATGTGAAGGTCATAATATATTTCTTTTGCATATTAGTATTATTTATAATATAATAGCTAGAACAGAGAAATTATGTGCTGCTACACTGTTACCTTGTGGGAGTTCATACCAGCAAAAGCATTTAAATATATAAAATGTCTGTTGTAAAATGAATCACCACGATTAACATATATTAACAAGCAAAAGGATTTAAGTGTTTGTGCTCTAATGGTATAAAACACATGGTGCATGGAAGAAAAATTACAAGAAAATTCAATAACTCACTAGGTAACACATGTGTGATAAGACCATTTGCATCATATCATACCTTGGAAAGAAGATGACCACAAGTGCAAAAATTTCATGAATTGAGATAATGATGTGACCAAATCATTTATAATTAAAATTATATTAAATTTGGAATAATGCATATAAAAAGGGTTCATATTCATATTATATTAAAATTTAAAATCAACAGAGCTGTTTGGATACTAAACTGTCAGTATCTCTGAAGTTAATTTTGACTTGTGGCCATCTTATTTCCAAGGTGTGATATGACAGAGGAACTTCAAGTTTGGAATTTGTTACCAATGTATTTGCATATATGCATCTCTTGTAGTATAAACGCATGCTCAAACAGTATTCAACTTCTTTCCAGTATTTTCTAGATTCTATAGAGAGTGTTGCAGAAGTAGAAGTGATCCTCTAATACAAACCTTGCATATCTTTCTGGAGGAACATTGATTAAAGGATGGATTTTCTGTAAGGGTTTATTAATTTATGTATTTTGTCATAAGGGTCCTTTGTTGTAGACAATGTCTTTTCTTGATCTGCATATGTGCAATTATATCTGTTGAACAACCTGAGATATCAATGGAGGATTCATTGCTAAAAGTTACCTCTTCAGAATTCTGTTTTGTCATTATCTATGCATGTTTTACAGCATGTATACACTAGAGGTTTCTGTATCTATGCATTTATTGGATACTCGTATTATACAGTGAGTTATTAACCTCAAAGAGCCTTACATGACATATTTGTCCAGTGCATATGAGATCATGAAGACTTATTGTAAAATCTTGTGCCATGAAACATTGATTATTTCTGTCTATAATTAGACGTCAAGATGATATGAAAGCTAAAGTATATGTCAGGTTAATATTTATAAGTTCAGATAGTATAAAATAAAAATAATAATTCATCCCTGTGCTGAATATTATTGTATTATGTAATAGGTCATTTGTTTTTCACAATATGTAATAATTTTATCAGAACTGTCAGTTTTTGTCAAGTATAACAATTTCAGTATGTGGAAAAATCTGTCATATTTCATGGAAATGAATAAAAGGGATGAAGAAGCTTCAGTTTGGAACAGTAGTCCTTATTGAATTTGAATAATAATAATAATAATAATAATAATAATAATAGCTAAAAAGAGGTACATTTCAGGGCAAGTCACATGAGTACAAACAAAGATCTTAACTACTTGTCTCTCAAGATATTGTACATAATTTAACGACTTGTTAAAAAGCAGTTCAGCGATATGCCTGAAGTACAGCATAAAAAGTGCTAGTGGAGATAAAAGTTTTATTTAAGCCTTTTGTGGTTTGTATCTTTGTGTGGATGGAAGCAGTGAATTTATGGGTATTTATGCTTTTATAGCTAGTTGGCAATGTTCACTTCAATTGCTGTTACTGTTTCCATCCTCGTCACCGCCACTGCCACCATCACTTGTAAGGAATTTATGCAAACATTTTCTTCGGATATAAAAACTAAATATGTGCACTACCAGGAATTCATTCACATTCTGCTAGTTAATGTTGAATATCCCCTAATTTGTTATAGGTATGGCTTGTAACAAAATGATTGTGTGTACAAGGCAGGAGCATAACCTAGGCCAATTTAAATACACTAACTTGCACTCTCTCATGCTTTTTATTTAACAATAGAGACTACAATAAAATCAGCGAAATGAAAACCAATGCATAAATTTTTTTTTTCTTTCCAAAATATGAAATATGGCCTCCTTGTAAGCATGTCAAACATGTTATATTTTAACACCAGCCTAGAATTTTATACAATTATGTGCACTGTGTAGCAGATTAAAGCCAAATGATGGATTTAAAACACCAGCCTACAGCCTATGCAAGTTTTAAATACCTCAGCACTTAATGTTAACTTTCTTGTGAAAAAAAGAAGAAGAAGAAGAAGAAGAAGAAGAAGAAGAAGAAGAAGAAGAAGAAGAAGAAGAAGAAGAAGAAGAAGAAGAAGAAGAAGAAGAAGAAGAAGAAGAAGAAGAAGAAGAAGAAGAAGAAGAAGAAGAAGAAGAAGAAGAAGAAGAAGAAGAAGAAGAAGAAGAAGAAGAAGAAGAAGAAGAAGAAGAAGAAGAAGAAGAAGAAGAAGAAGAAGAAGAAGAAGAAGAAGAAGAAGAAGAAGGAGAAGAAGAAGGAGGCGGAGGAGGAGGAGGAGGAGGGGGGGGGAAAGGTTTGAGTTGACTAAACACGACCTACAAAAGTATGCTCTTTCAGTATATGTATGGTAAGTGAAACCTTACAAGTTTTTAGTCTACTCAACTCTATTTTATATATTATTGATGGTTTCATTGCATAAATTTCATTTTTAAGTTATTTCTTCCCTAAATTATGCAAAATATAGAAGCGAGTGTAGTTTTACTGCATAGGTTGGAATCAACACAAAGCCTTTTCTAAGCTGTTAAGTCTGTTGCATAGAAATCTCGGACAATATTAAGTCTCTCGATATTACTATTGAGGTTGAACTACAGTTTTCTTGGTTTGCTTAAAGTTTTAACTAGGACTACTGTCCACACAACAATAAGTGCTACAGTTATTTTGCACTAATTCATCAGGAACGTTGGAAAGCTCTCTTTGTTCTGCACCATGTAAATGTCAGAATTTTTTACGGATTCTACAGAAAAAGCATTGAAGGACTATTAGCTTATGTTGAAAATTGAACCATATATGTAAACCTGACACAGAGTTCAAACATATTTCTTAATTGTGTGCCAAGCAGCTAAAATGGTTGGTTATTCTAAATCCCAATATACGACATGCCTAAATTTTAAGTATTTGTGGTTGTTTTATCTAAACAGCTGCATTACCAATTATAAGATTTGTTCACAAAGGTATTATTACTTTTAACTACTACATATTAAGTAGGGAAAATATTGCATTGTACCCAAAAATTTGATGTTGAGATTTCACCAGAAATACATGTTTTAAGGCCCCTGAATAAAAAAAAAGGATTTTAGAAAAAGGTCTGTCTGTCTGTCCTGTGTATGTGTCTGTGAATAGTATAACTTAAAAACGAAAAGTCGGATAAATACCAAACTTGGTATTTAGGTTCAATACTTTCCAAGGATGCGACACAAAGATTTTTCAAGAAAATTCCCCTACTCCAGACTACCCTTTACGTGGAAGATTTTATGAAATTTTTGAATCTCTAAAAAATAGCTCTAACGATTTTGATTAAAAGCATATATTAAAGGTATTTACATTACAATAAAATGTATATCTTGATTTTCTGGGAATAACTTGTGAAGTCCACCATTTGGAAGAAATTTTGCATAAGCTTATATAACTGGTAAACATTGAGCTATAGATAGTGTTAAGAGATGTAGATCTCTTTAAAATACACAATTTATTTCAAATAAGTTTTATTGGGACAAAAGCCATTTCTGAGATATCCGATATTAAAGGTTCGTGTTTTTAATATAAGGTCAAATGAAAAATTCAAGTCCCGTTGTGGCGTTGAATTTTTCAGTTGACTCTATATTAAAAACTTGCCAAGACCATGCTAAGGTCTATTAGAAGTATAATTAATTTATATAATAATAATAAAAAAAGGTTTGTGTTGTTCATTTCTTGGTCATTCTCATTAAGTACTGTCAACATTCAGTTATTTCTCAGGGTTGCATGGAAACCTTGGAATTTTAAGGCCAGTATATAGTGTCCCATTCTTAAATATTTTACTATAGCTGTTCCCTTTGTATCTGTAACAAAATGTGTAATATTGCTATTTCTGCAAATGTTTATTTGAATTAAAATGAAGTAGATAGAAAAATAAGCTAGAGTAAGAACAGTTTGTATACATACTAATAAGCAAGAGAGAGCAGAGAAACTCATGTGAATGTAACACACAGATATTTTCGCCCCCTTCCCCAGTAAATAGCTATTCTGTCAGATAGGTCATCTCCAAGCATTTTTATGCTACGTGACAATTCTGATAAGAAATCTAATTTCTATTATAAATTGTTTGAAATGTGCCCTGTATTGGTAGTTAAATTTCCCTCCAAAGAGTTTTAGCTTAATAAATCTGGGTGATATTAGATGCTTGGCCTTAAGATAATTCTGTCAGTGACACCCTAAAACTAGTAATTTTATGCTAGTGGAAGTGTTTGAACAATAAGTATTTGGTATTACAAATTCTTATTTTTGTAAAATAACATGTTAATAGAGAAGTGTGTTGACTTCTATCTCTTTGTTCTAATTAACTTTCTTTAAAATTCCAATTTCCTTGAAAATAATGTGCAGACCTTTTTCTTTCTATTTATCACATTTGATATAGATTTAAATTGTTTTAAAATATCTTTCCGTGGAGTTATTATGAATTTGAGAACTGACAAACTGATATTTGGATCATATAATTGTACTACTTGTGCTGAATAGGATGTAAAAGATCAAGTTGTTGATCCATTCAAAGCAAAATGAGGTAACTTGTAAAATGTATGCAAACAGATTAACTTATTTATTACGGTTAAAATTGAATGTAAAGAATTGTAACCATGTAATTTTTCTTGTTCTTGGCATATTATAATATGGAAAATCAGCAATATTTTGTGAAATATCTTTCATAGAAACATTTAGTGTGATGCAATGCTTTATAAATTTGGGCAATATTTTTCTATTGTAAATAGTGAAATTTGCTGTATCACACAATACATATTGCTGGAAAAATAATAAATTTTATTGTAATTTATTAATGAGGTTATTTCTTATACAAAGAAATGAAAGATGGTTGTAATACCATGCAGTGTACTTAATGCATTACTTCATTTGTTACTTGGCATGTTCGGAAAAAACCAATGAAAATTATATGTTGCATCATAAAAAGTATGTGCTGTTCAGTATATATCTAAGTATGCGCTAATAGTGTGTAGTTATTAAGGAGGTAGTTGTTATATTTTAATGGAATTCTAAATTAATGTTTACAAGCAGTTCATTTCTGAGTGATCTTATTTGGAAATCCAAACAAGAATGCAGTTAGTAATCAGTTTGCATGTGTATAAACTGAATGCTGTGATAGTTGCCATTCCTGTGATAGGCTTAAGGCCATTTTTTAATATAGAGAAAAACATTGCCTGGTATTTTGAAATTCATCTATGTATCAATGTGTTGCTAACTTTGTGAAAACTAAAATAAAGTAGTACTGCAAGTGCCTCTTCAAAGAGCATTGAAACTTTTTTGCATTACCTTCCTACAGTTTTTTTTCCTTTCTTCTTTTATTTGTTCAATTTAGATGCTACTTTTAACATCTAAGGTTATATCAATGGCTTTGACTTGGAAATTCCTCATCAGCAATGATGCTTGGTGATTTAAATTAGACAAGTTCTTATTGTTGGGTGCCTAATGACTCTCTCTTTGTAAACTTGCATACATTCACACCAACAAACTCTGTAAAGAAAAATCCTCCCCCCTTTCACAGAGAATCATATCCAAGCATCCAAGGCATGCTAACCACTAGACCACAGGGGCAATTTTTCACACTATTGTAAGAAGCATTTTTTTACCCTAGTTTACAGAAAGTAGAATATGTTATGCTTCCAGTGGCTTGCTGTACCACTTCCCTACTGAAAGCAGAAAGTACCTTTTCTTTTTGACATTGTTTCTTCACTCAAAATGTCTGATATATTTTTTTTCATTAATATTATTAGGCTCTTTTGATTTGACACTAAAAGAATATTGCATTAAGAAGTGTAAATATTGATTATTAACACAGGCATTTTACAAAATATGCATACCAACATGGGTGGCCGAAGTCATTAAGACATGGACTTGTGAACAGGAGGTTCCAGTTCAAATCTCACCAGGGCCATCCTCCGTGACAGGATTTTTGCAAGTTTTCCTAAATCCTTATAACTGACAAATGCCGGGGAAGTACCCCAAACTTAGTCATGGAAAGTTTTGTTCTGAAAATTCTTTTCCCAAATATCATTTCATTGCATGTATCACCAGTGTCCACGCCTGTGGTGCCACTGGCATTAAACACTACTTAAATAAAATATGTTTTGAAATGTAACACCCAGCTGATACTACTTTGGCTTTATTTTTAAAAACAAAACTGGAAAATATATCTGATACATGACAATAATATTAATTTATCAGCATTATCAATCCATGGTATGGTTTATGTATTGTTTTGTACATATAAAAATGACTTTCATATCTACGATATCTTATGATAAATGCTGGCTTACCAAGATCATTGAAATAAAAAAGGGGTAGAAAAGTTTAATGAGTAACACATACCTCTTTTTGTACCCATTACCATTCCACAGGAATCCTTTAAGAATTATATTATTCATATAAAAAGTGACATCTTATTTTAATATCATAAATGTCTGGCTAGAAAGGATTTCTTTCAAGTTAAGCAATATAGAGTTGGTTGTGCACAATATGAAAATAAAATTTAATTTGTACTTCCTCTGGACCTACTAATAGAAGGTAGAGGAAATGTTGCATTCCACCCAAAAATACTTTAATGAGGTTTCACTGGATATACATGTTTTGAGGTCCCTGGATTAAACAGCATTTTTAGAAGTAAATGTAAGTATGTGTGTGTGTGTGAGAGAGAGAGAGAAGCATGTTTCAGAAATGATGGCAGATAAATACTAAATGTGATATTTAAGTTCAGTAATAACTTCAAAAATGATTATTGAGAAAATCCTCCCACTTCAAACTATTGTTTCCAGAAAATTCATTTTTATTCTCTCAAAAATGGCTGTAATGGTTTTAATTAAAATACTATGTTTTTGAGATATTTGTATGACAAATAAAATGTATATGCTGAATTTTCTGGGATTAGCCAGTGAAGTCCTCTTCATCCGGAGAGTATTGCATAACTGGTAAACCATAAGAAATTGACAAAAACATATTTTAAAAAAAAATTAGATCTCTCTAAAACCCCAAATAACCTTTTTTGTGCCATCAGCCATATCTGAGATACCCATTATTATTGGTTTGAATTTTTCAATACTTTTGTCATCTGAAATGCTATCATCTTTCAATTGTTTCTTGCTATATCATGGAAAGGGTCAGCATATAGCTACCCACTTTTAAACATTTGCTCTGTTACCCTTGTACCTACAACAAAGTGTGACACAGAAGTATTTCTGCAAATGTTTATATCAACTAATATGAAATAGAAAAATAAGGTTTTGTAAGAATAGTTAGTAGAAGCTATGTAAAAACAAATGATAGTGGGTAGAGAAAGTCATGTGAGTACCAAAGGGTTGCATCTACTTCATAGTTATATGAAGCAGAAAATAATTTTTATTAGTAATGAGCTCATATTGAGAAAGAAAGGCGCACACAATATACACCCTCTCTCTCGTTTCTAAACATGCTATTTTGGGATTCTCCTCCATTCTTAGTACAAATGAACAATATAAGTCTGTGCATCGTAGATAACTGATGTGCAAAGGGAAGCAATGAGAGCAGATTTTTCATGTTGAATTAACTGCCAAAAATGAATGAAAAACAAAGCTATCAGAAATAGTTGATTTAAGAAGTTTGCTCCAACACAAATTATGTTTCTTCTAATTAGTATTGACAGTCACAAATTGACTTATTGGATGAATGTTAATAGTAGACCATTAAATCCGGTGTATGCAGTATACTGTTGACAATGAACAGTTTCTGAATGAAGTCTGAAAGTATTTCAAAAGCATGAATGTATTTTGCAGACATGAAACACATTTTTATCAATGTCTTTATGGTGCATGTTCAAGCCATCTGGAATGCTGTCAGTATTTAGCTCACACTTGAGTTTTTGATGGAGGATGTTTCTGTTGGCTGTTAGGTCACTGCTGTTTCTTAAGATCTTTGCCATCTAGAGTATTTTCTTGAAGCGTTTTGTTTTCATATCAGATTATGACTCTAGAAATAAGTATTGGAACGTTTTTATGAATTTGAATTTTATTTGTACATCTTTTTATACACAATCCTTTTTTACAATATTTTACTTATAAACCAACTTAACCTATGTACAAATTTTCTGGCCAGCTATGTTCTGCCTGTTGTAGCGGGAAATGGTTGTTCAGTTGGGCGCCATTTGTAGCGCAAAATCGTTGATGCTTTGGTTGATGTGGTCTTCGGCAGTGTTCTTCCTCGGCTATTGATGCTCATCGGTGGTTGCTTATTCCATTCCTAACTGTTCCTACCTTATCTAATTCTTAATTCTCAGGTTATGGTGGGTGAGGCAAATTAAAAAATACAGTGCAATTTTCCCTTAATGAAGTTTATTCACACTTGAAATAATTATGGGCGGCTAGCTTTTTCCCATTATTATAATCCCAACACTTTAAATAAGTCAGGAGCCTAGCTATCTGCACATGCATTCCCACCCTTGTGCGCACACGTGCATCTGCTAATAGCGTAGCACCTCGTGTCGTCGATAATTCTAGAAGATCAGTTAGAGAAAGAGTGGGCTCTGAGGCTTTGTCTGCCCTTATATACGGAAGCCTAGTGATGCTCACCTCTGCATTTAAAAATGTAACGTTTCCTATTGGTCCTCAGACTGTGTTACCTTAACATGTATGAGAATATGTTGCTTCAGATCCATGCACTTAAGTGTCACCCTGGTGCGTTGTGAAGCCAGTTCCATATCTCCATCTCTTTCTTTTCTCTATCTGTCACTTTCTATTTCTCTGTACCATTACCGGTTCCCTGCCTGTTGGCTTGGTGAAAGGTATGCTCTACTTAGGATTATGGTTTTCCTGGAATTTTGCTAGCTCCTTACAATCAGCTCTGTACAAATGCTAGATGATGAATATATTTTAACATGTTAGTGAATTATATTATTACTGTACACTTCTTATGTATGTATGGTATATCCCCTTTCATATGTTCAATTCCTATATATGTATAATACATATCCTTTCACTGTACTGCTCATTTTGTCTGGCAGCCTGGTCTTATGGGTCAACTGAGCAGCCCTTTGCTACCCTTAATCACCTATAATCCATCCTCTCTCTCCTCCATTTGCCCTTCTACCTTTCTTATCTCCCTTAACTTTTCTAATCCATTTCCCCTCTACTTTCTTTAAAAACTCCTCCATATTCTTATTTTTCTTTTCTTCTTTTGCTGTCAACATTTTAATTGCTATTTTTCCTTTCCATCTATTTTTTTCCATTTTTCCTCTCATACTTTTTGTCTCCATTCTGCTAATTCTTTGCATTCTATTATACAATGCTCTATGCTTTCACTGCCTCCGCATACTTCACAAATTCTGCTTTTTCTGCCTCTTAGCCCTCTCAAGTACATCGATTCTGTTCTCATCCATGCAAATGTTTTTTTTTTCCAATCTATCACAATATTCCACTCCTTCACAATAATCCATGTACCCTTCTCTTCCCCATTTCCTTTTTACTAACCATTAAAACCCTAGTGATGTTTTATTCTCTAAGCTTCTCCAGATCTCTTGTCTTTACATTTTTATGAAACAAAGTAATTGATGTTATTGAGAATAGAATTAGGGTGTTGTATGTGGGTTTGGTAATGACTCATGCTTGGTTTTATAATTTTTCAAAACAGCTTTCAGGCTTTTATGAGTGAGCATTTCACTAATTTTCTTTGCAAATTTATGTTTCATGTACATATAACTGGCTTGTGATATATCTTTGGTTTAAACATATAGTTTTGCCAAGAGATTGTATGGTGTGGTGTATGAATTTTTATGTTTTGAGTGAATAACTAGCCTTTAGCCTTGCTTTGTAGTATCTTCATTCCTACCATAGTTAACTTCAAAACTATGAGTTTGTTCCAACAAACAATTTCCGAGCAGTTCATGTATGAGTCATGTATCACCAAATACATAAGTGTGATTTGGCATTGAATTCCAATCGAAACAGTTCTAATGTTTACTGACTGAATCAGAAGTGTATTAGGACACATTAATTACAGTACCCAGAGGTGCAGTTAAGATCTAGTTGTAATTCATTTTTATTCATTTTCCTTTAAACCCAGGTTTTCAAAGTAATACACTGGGACTCTTTGTCAACTTTGTGCAAGAAACCACCAGAGATCTGATTCTATAGTCCTGTTGTCAACTTTTGAGATTTTAGGGAATACTATTTACACTGATTAGCATGTATGAAATGTCTTCCACAAGAAAAAGAGCTTGTCTTTCTGGTAATGATTTTAATTGATAAACTATTATAATTTAATTGTGTTATGATAATAGTGTCTTGTTGCATTTATAGTTCAATTTTTCACAAAATACATTACAGCAGGGTAGCAAAAGGGTGATTCACCGTGTCATTTGTATTTTTTTCATCTTTTCTCATCAGAACACAATCCCTCTCATTACCATTTGTATTCTATATGTTAATAGGCAGTGTGATATAATTGTGTTTTCCTGGGATTCGGGAAAGGAAGATGTTTTTCCTATAGCTGCATTACAGTATCAATCTAAAGTAAATCCATCTAATAATTCAATTGTGTTAACAGACTGTGGAGAAACTGTGTAGCATGTAATTCCAGCTGTAAGCTCCCAATGCATTTGTGAGCAAGTGCAGTAAATCCATAGAGCAGATAAGGCAAACAGTGTCACCAGTATCGGAGGACACTTGGAATACAGAAAAAATAAAGTGGCAGCAATTTTCAAATTACATATGTTCCTTTTCTTCGCCTGGTTTCACAGATTAAAAAAAAAAAAAAAAAAATCTGATATGTTGCTTATATGACTTTCTCTACCTCATGTGTCTACAAACTATTCTTACTAAGCTTATTCTTCTAAATACTCCTTGTTAATTGAGATAAAATTCATTGTACTTTGTTGTAGGTATGAGAAGGATATATTAGGCCAAAGTGATAATCAGATTTTTAAAAAGGGAGTTGCTATGTGATGGCTTTGGAATTCCATGTTCTTTACATGACCATAAGAATAAACAAATAATGACTTCCAGTATGAAAAAAGTATAAGTACTTGAAAATCCAATAAAAGGAATATTTCAAAAACGATTACCTCCACAAAAAAGTTTTGACAATCTGTCTGTTTTAACGAGATCTACATTTCATTTGCCTTGAAAATATCTTAAACATATGGTATGTTAATCAAAATCGTTACGACCATTTTTGAGAAAATAAAAAAATAGCTAAATTTTTCCATGTAATAGGTAGTTTGGAATGGGGCGATTTTCTTGAAAGTCTTTGTGTTGCATCCTTGGAAGATGCTGAACTTAAATACCAAGTCCGGTACTTAGCCAACTTTTGGTTTTTGAGTTATGCTGTTCAAAGACTCACACAAATGGATCTTTTGCAAAAAAAATTTTTTTTTTTGATTAAGAAAATCTCAAAACGTGCATTTCTAGTAAAATCTTGGTATCAAATTTTTGGGTGGAATGCAATACTCTCTCTATTTACTATTGGTAAGCAGTAGAGAAAGTAAAAAAGAACAGCATTAACATCCCAGATACATACTGGTGCACTCGGTCTAAAAATTGACTAAAATGAGACATCTGAGATTCCTACTTTGATGCACAAGCTCAGTTATGTTATTTTATGCTTGGTTAACTAAGTGGTTCACTAATTCTTCCATTCTAGTGCTTTTAATTCTTTCTTATAGTAACTTTGTTTGGGCTATTTGTATGTAGGGCCTATTTAACATTCGGATTCAGTCAGGGATTTTTCAGGTAACTTTAAAAATAAACATTCAAAGAAAGCTTTGAGTGGTCTCTTCAGGATTCTATCAACAATGTAAATTATGACAGGTGCCTGGGCAAATCAAATTCGCTGCATCTTGCTTATCAGATTACAGCATCTCTCTGTGTGTGCCTTGGAAGCAGAAAAGGTTGCTATATTAATATGTAATAACACTTGATTGTTTTGAATGTAGGTACTTTGTTAGTTATATGATGTGCTTTAAGCTGGACATTTTAATATTTTTAGTGAATTTTTATATGAAATAACGTTGTTATGCATCTCCTTTCTACCCTCAAATATGCTTGCTTACTACAGCTAAATTAACAGCAATTCTGTGAGGCTGTGCTTCTGTTTTATTAGTGTTTCAGTTCTAGAGACATTGGAATTCCAAAAACATATACTGCCAATTATTATTAGAACAAAGGGGGTTGGGGTTATGTTTAATAGCTACAAACAATGTCAGGAAAGATTTTTGGAAAGATAGACGAAGAGCTTTCTGATGGTATTCAAAGACTTAAGAATGATTATAAGAGGGACATTTTTGCAATAGTTTGGTGAGGATGGTATTGTATAGTTAAAGGGTTTTAGGAATGCTGTAAAACAGAAATATGTATCTTGTGTGGAACTGAAGAGGATGTAAATTATATTTTATTTAGTAATAAAGTTAGGTATCAAGAATTGAGGAAAGAGCTGCAGATAAGAGAATCACAGAAATGTGATAACAATAGAGAAAGTTGAGTTGAGGACATGCTGACGATGGGAGCAAAGCGTCTCCTGAAACGCGTTCAAGTAAGAACATTTTAGTGATGTAGTGTAACAACCTTCAACTCTCTATTTTAAATATGACACATCACTGTTACTAGCTTCTAAATCTTCAAAATTAGTCAATCCTGTTATAGTTATATTTCTTTCCATTTTAAGAAAGGTCTTTACTGGAATTCTAGCCAATAGACTACAGAAGTAAGTAGAGAAGGTGAATAAATGATCTGAGTTTCAAGCAGGATTCAGGGCTGGGAGAAGTTCAGATAATACCATATTTATAATAAAGATAATTTTGGATAAGCATTTGATAAAAAAGCATTTTTTGATTTTGAGAAAGCATTTGACACTATAGAGAAGGACTGTGAATAAAATTAAAATGCAAAGAGATAATACATTTGTAGAATTACCACAAAAGATATTCAGAGAGAGCCTATTTTGTATTCCATTTTCAGGTGATAAGGTAACTGAACATAGAGTAAAACAGGAGTAAGGCAAGACTAAATAAAATCCAGTATTATTCATTCTTTATATTGATGACATTCTGCATAAGATAAAAAGAGGAAAAACACATCTGCCAGTAATTAACAATAAAGAAATACCAGGTTTGCTTTTTGCAGAGGATTTAGTAATGGATCTAAATCTAGTGGAAGTTTGTGTAGGGAAATTAAAATAGTTACGTAATAAGTTTTTGTAAAAAATGAAGACAAAAGGTAGATGAAAAGAAATGAAACATCATCCTCAAGGATGAGAAACAGAGGTGGTAAGGAAATTTGACTGTTTGGGGATAAGATTAAGTTCCAATGAAAGTTATAGTGAACACAAAAAAGGCCTTTGATTGTTATAAGAGTATGTCTAAAAAAATACCAGATGTAAGAGTTAATGGCTGGAGACAACTTGCACAGCAACAGTAGAAATATGTGTGTAAATGATATCTGGGAAGTTGTTGATAGGTAATAGAACCTTTTGTAAAAAGATTTTGGATTTACCAACAGCAATACCAAATGGCACTATGCAGTTAGAATTAGGTAGACACTCAACCAAGAACAAAACTTAAAATTATTATATATATCAAGAAATGTGTAATTGGTAGTATGAGAGAAAAGAATTCTCTGGGTCTGTACAGGGAGATAAAAATAGAATGGGGCAGTAAAAAAATGCATAGAGATATGTGATAAAATGAGTTGAGAAGGATTTGCAATTGCTAGAATTGGAATTAGAATTCAAATGTTTAAGTTAGTAAAATGTCCAATGCATAAGGAAACAAACACAGATTTCCACTGTTTACTATACTAAGTCAAAGTTATGGTAAGAACAAGCATGGCAACATAAATGGAACAATTTAAATGGGGAAATATTAATTAGAAATATTTTAACTGTAAAAGGAGAGAAAAAATTAAAAATTATGAAGTACTATTGCAAAGTTAAGAGTGAAATGGATAAGAATTATCAAGAGAAAGATAAATGGCGAGGTAATCGTAGAAAGGTAATACCTACTGTTAATACGCTAGACAAATATAAATATATTATAAAACAGTAAAAACTAGGAGTCACCAATATACTAATAACCTGGAGGTGTGTGTATTGGGACTAATATTTATAGGCAAGCATCTTCAGAGAAGAGATACTTAAGAAGATAAGTAACATTAGCTCAGTTTAAATTATATATCATCATACTTGTAGATTGCATTCAATAGCAAAACATTATCAACTATGTATCTAATTAATGTAAAATATGGATAAACTAGTAACAGTGATGTGAATTTTCTATATAATATGTATCTAATGTTATAATGAGGATCTAGGTCCATCCAAATAGCTTATAAGTCTATGAATGCAGATGCGGGTTGAATAATTAAAATTACAAAATTTATTATGTAGAATGTACTTACTTAGGAACTGAATAATACTGCGTAATATCCTTTTCAAAGAGAAGGAAAAAAAAAAAAAAAGAAGAAAGAGCTGTTGTAGGCTAACCCAAAAAACAAAAGCAATAGATACTGTAATATATTTAAGGTAATAAGCACTTTCAGAAATGCATTTTTGCAGATAAAGTATTATTACACAATACAGAAATGTTCCAAAAATTCTCTATGGTGAAGGTGATGGTGGTGGCAGGTTTGTAACAGTGCAATAAATTAATTTAAACAACTAATATTCTAACGTAAACTGATAATACCAATGATAAATACTGAGATAAGTGTGGTTGCAGACATGCCCGTACAGAAAAAAAATTTGGGGAGGGTTTTCCATAAGTAGATCTAAACTTAACAGTACCCCACACAGTTACCATGTACCTACTCCATAGTATATAGACGTTAAATGCATAAGAAAATTGCTTGGAGACATTATATAGAAAATAAAAACTCACCAGAATGAGGATATTCCACCTTACAGCGCAAAGCATGGAGACTGCTTCGAAAACCGGAATGTATGGTCACCTTACCTATGTAAGGCCGTGATATTAAGTTTCCATTTTTTTTGTAAATGTGCTACTAGCAATAGACCCACTGTTATCTATCAACATTTTCCCATATTGGTTTGCTATGAATTTAAATAAATAAAACTGTCAGAAGTTTCAGGGGGGGGGATTGAACCCTAAACCCCCCCTCTAAATACGGCCCTGGTTGCAGATATCTGAGGCACATTTATGAGTGTCTTTCTTTGTTAAGTGCTGCAAGCATTAATTGTGTACATTTGAAAGCAATTTGGATACTTTTAGCAAAAGCTTTAGAATCAATAAAATGAATTGGGATGATTTCAAGGCATTTTTGAGTTCAGAATTAGAAAAGTTTTATCCTTTGGAAGATTTGGAAAGTTTTAATTTTATATACAAGTCATATATAAATACCTCAATGATAGACACCCTGTAATAGTTAAATATAAAGATATGGTATAACAAATCTACAGTCAAATACCATTTTAACGAACATCACTTTGACGAATATTTCAGATCAATGAAAAAAACTAAAATCCCCTTCTATATCTCCATAATAATCTATGTTAAATTATTTCAATTGTATGAATGTCGGTACAATGAAAATCTCAATTTAGCGAAAATAAGAAATTTCCCTTAATGAATACCAATTGAACGAATTTTAAAAATGCTTTCTTGACTTGCTGAGTAATTACAGTGCCGTTTCCTGATTCAGAGAATAGCGTGTTTATCCCTGGCCATACATCATTGCATGTGGAGTGGCTTGTTTATTCTTGACCACACAAAGTTTTACCACAGCTTTTGTCATAAAAAGTCTCTTTTGTCTAATCAAATTCCATCTATTTAAAAGGTATCATTAAATGGCAAACTTTTGTTTCATTTACTTGTCATTTTATGTGGTTTAACCTGTGTAAGATGGGAATTTCAGTATGCTCAGAGAAAGTCTGGTTTAAACAAGTAGCAAAAAGTAAAAGTAGTTTTCTCTAAAAGAAAAGCTAAAAATCTTAGAAGATGTTGAAAATGTGACAAAAAGTCAAGCTGCATTGTAAACTACTTGGAAGAATCAATTGAGAAGGGTTCTGTCCAGAAAAAAAATACAGACTCTTTCTCAAAATAAAAACAAGGTATATTACCTAGTATATAAGTTCACTACATATAAATTAATTATATAATGCTGCTAAGTTTAATGTTTTAAATATGAAATTTAAGAGCAAAATTTGTTTTGTTTCCTTCCATATACATTTCTAATACACACATATTACATTTAAAAAAAATAAGATACAGCATCACATTAAATTTAAAAGCTGCAATTTTGGCCCTTTTGAGATAAAATATTAAATAACTGATTCAGTACAACAAAAGGAATTTAAAAAGTCCCCAGAAATTCGTTATAACAGTATTTGGTGGAATAATGGGTGCAACAAAGCCATAAATCTTAGAAAACAGGCTATTAAGGAGTTAAAGAAAACAGATCAATGAACAATTATCTTAACATTAAGAGACGGGTTACTTTTTCTAAACTTGTTCTTAATCTATATCAGAGAAAAGGATGGTATGAATATTGCAATGATATATCTTATGAAGGGAAGAATATTTCACAAATTTGGAAAGCTGTAAAATTTTTTGTAATAATTAAAAGTTCAGGCAGTATTTTATATCACAACACTGTGAATGCCAGAGTGATTGTAGTGTAAATTAACATTATTGTATGACAATTATTTTAGATGTTTGTTAACTATAAGCATTGTTAGGAAATAAGTTTACAGGGCCTCACTGAAACTGACAATAGGAGTGGGTAACAATGAAGTGATGGGGTAGTTGTTTATCAATTAGAAGAGACAAACAAATGATGTCAGGATAGTGCGCTTTTCTTTAGAAGTGGAGGGAATATCTTTCCTAGAGCATATGTGTTTGTAATTTTGATTGGCTTATAAAATAGACGCTAATGTTGGTGCGATTTAGTAATCAATAGCAGCTCGATTATAATGTTTAGGCATATCGAGGTGAGGGAGTATAAATTCTTGAGCCATAGGCAAGTATTGCGCAGTTCTACAGAATCATTCACAAGGTAAACATCGTGCAGTTCTAAGAAATCTCTCTCGCGAGTTACACGTCAGGCAGTTCTAAGGAAGCATTCACAAAGTACACCTTAGGCAATTCTACAGAATCTCTCACATTGTAAAGTTAGTTACAAAATGTGAAATACGCGAATTAATAGTGTGTGGCAAATAAGTGATTGTAGTTACATTCGAAAATATAACAGTTTCAGTCAGGCGTGTATCAAGATTAAATATGTGAAATTAATTAAGTGTGACGGCAATAAAAGTGTAAAAACAAATTCTTTTATCAGTGTTATCTTTTAGTAACAACTCCTTTCCGTTTACACAACCTGTTCAAGAGATATTTGCTCGACTGAGTAATAATCGCTAGCCAGAGGACAAAGAACCCAAAATTCAAAATAGTAAAACAATAACAGGCGCCAAATAGCAAATAAGATAACACAAACAGATTACTGCGACAAAGTATAACTGTAACCCTATAGATTTCAAGTTGGACCTGCAAAATAAATTTGTGGATAGCATCTTTCCCTCGACAGCAACCCCAGATATTGACTTGGAAATTTTGAATTATGTAAAATCCAGTACTAAATGTATGGATAGGAAGGAAATTGAGCAACCTATTAAGATAAATAAAATCTCACAAAACATTAAGAATCACAAGCATATCTGTCCTGGACCTGATGGGATATCCTATAAGATGATCCAAAACTTTCCAACAGAGTATTTAAACCTATTAGCCAGAGGCTATAGCTTTTGTTTATTTCAATAATTTATTTCAGAGGAATGGAAAAAATTTAATATTATTCCTATTCCTAAACTAGGGAAAAGTTTATTTGAAGTTAAAAACTATAGACTTATTGCATTGTCGTGTGTATTCGGGAAAGTCTTTGAAAAGATTTTGTCCATAAGAATTACTTTTTATCTAGTAAGATATAGTTTATGGTCTAGGAATCAATATGGTTTCAAGAATGGTTATAGTACAGTTAACAGTCTAGGCAGTCATTACCTGAAATTCAAATAGCATTTAACAATAATGAGGTAGTTCAAGGCTTAAGCTTAGATATTTCACATGCTTATGATTCAATAATTACTTCAATTTTGATTAAGGATTTAATAAAGTTGAATTTTCTTTCAGATTACATTTGGATTATCTATTTATTACGCAAAGATAGTGCCATATCTCTCCATCCCAAATTTAATAAACACAGTAGGAAAAACTTTTGATGGCTTATCTCAAGGTTCATCCCTACGTCCAATTTTATGTGATTTATACTCCCAATGTTTGTAAGTGTATTGCAGATCATCTTAATTATCTTATGTATGCTGATCTATTTTTGTATTCTACTATGACATACTCCAAGCTAATTCAACTTAATTCAGCATTTAAAAATAAGGTTAATGATACAATAGTATTTTTCAAGAATCTTGGCTTAGAAATTAATGTTCCAAAGTCAAAATGGATTGTCTTCAAGAAGGGTGCCACAAAACATTAATTTAGAAATAGAAGGCCATAATCTGTCAGCAAGCTCTCAGATCATGTTTTCAGGAATTACCTTGGACTACAGAT